>OV702279.1:52048295-62048295 GCA_916181665.1 Avena sativa | reverse complement strand
GTGTCTTGGTAAGTTTGTTGTTGAGCCCATCTATGATATTCTTACTTTCTCCATGTTAGATTGTATTCATATGGAACAATTGGCATTAATGTTGGAAATTTCGAGAACAGTCTTTGAGTCATCTCGAAGTATGTGTTCTAGATGATAAAAGTGACCTTCTACAATTCATGTGCAATTGCTGAAAGATGTCGCCGTGGATTCAAAAAGATTTATCTCCCTCTCTTTAAGGACACATGTGTGTTTTCTTGTTAGTACTTTATGCATGTGTAGTTGTCTATTGACAATTTGTTAAATACATGGACCTAACAATCCAGCTCAGTCTTTTGGAGCTTGACGCTGTAGTCCGTATCTTGAGAATCTAGTAACTTTACCTTTGCGGTAAATGTTGCAAACTTTCTATTCGGACATGCTGAGTCTGAAGTATCATTCCACCTAACGAAAGCTGAATATCAAGCAGCAACGATGGTTGGTGTTCCTCAAGGTTTTGATATTGGTCTCTTTGTAAATCTGGCAAGATTGATGTAATGGTTGACACACTTAGCCAGAAATACCTTTGCCATATTCTCTTAATTCAGTAATAACAACCACTCTTCATGAGGCTTCTTCTACGATTTATCATATGAGTTGTTCTTATGGTTTCCTTTGTATCCGAAGTCTGACCTTTACTTGATGTCTGCTTTCTCGAACATCAAGGAGAACATTTAAAGTAGTGTTGCTAAATTTCTCTCGGTCGATCCACCAGACTCTTTTCGTTGGCAATCATTGTTGTGACAAGAAATTGAAGTCTAAGAATGAAGTTTCTTTCTTCTTGTGTAATCAGGAATCTTCTTAACTATTCATCTCAGTGGTGTAAAGTGATATCATGATTTTTGGCAAAGATTTTGATAAACCTGGATGAATAAAGAGTTTCCTTCGTTTTCTCAACCATGTTTTAGGAGTGACTATGATTTTGGTAATCAGAAGTTCGTCTTGCTACATGTTCCTTGCGACTCTTATGAGTCCTCTCCACAAAACAATTTTCTGTATTGGCCTTCTGTTGAATGAAAGAGTGATCCTTCTGTGTCAAAGTAGTTCAACAGCTTGGTTTTGTTGATCCCTATCTCTGCAACCTGGAATATCTACTTAAGCTATTTAGTAGATGTTCCTCAATCGAAGTCTATGGTTATGTTCTTTCTGTTGTAAGCTCTCCTCTTCAGAATCTTAAACTCCTGTGAGTTCCATGGTCTCAATCCTTATGAAGACCATCTATCTAACAACTTGAAACCATCTCCTCTTGTTCCTCCGTTACCTTGATGTGTTTCATGCTATCATCTCAGAGTTTTTTCTGAATGCTCCATCCATGATTTGACCATGAGATACCCTCTGTGCCGTTTAGTGTGTTTCCCTCTTATCTTCGAGTGACCCTGTTTCTTTCTCTTTCTGTCTCTTTTCCTACCTTTGGAATCTCGGGTCGAGATTCTTGTAAGGGGGATAGAGCTGTAACACACTTTTAGATAATTATATATCAGGGTTTTGATTGCGGATTCATAAGCATCATCATTTAAATTATGCATTGAAGAAATAAATAAAACCCTAAACCCTAGCTTTCCCTTCCTATTTGAAAATCATTCAAAAGGATTTGAATATTTTGAAAAGTACCAAAAATATTGGAGCCAACTTGTTATAAGGGCCCCTGTAAGTATTTTATATAATTCACAAAAGTCTCTCGTAATTTTCAAATGCCCAAAACAGAATTCCAAATGAAATTGCACAAGAGAAATTACAAAACAGAACAAGAAAAAGATCTGCAAAATAAAAACAAGTCAGACTAGCTAAAAAGGCCGTAGCCCAGGCCGGCCCAGCGCCTTTCCTCTCCCTACATGTTGCCCAGTGCGCAAGCCAGCAGCTTCCTCGCAAGCCCTGTCGCAGCCTAGGAGTAGCCCACCCGGGACCGTACCTGTTCGTCGCCTTCCTGGAGTCGTTGTCCACCTCCCGATTAGCCAAAGCTGCTCGCTGTCGCCACGTCGCCGGCCGCCACGCGTGGATATGCCCGCCGCCGCCCTCTGGGTGAGGATAAGACCCTCCTCAAGCACGCCTCTCTCCTCCCCTGGATCCCTTTCTTCCCTGGCTCTCCCCTCCCCTCTTTCTGCGAGCAGACCCGAAACCCTAGCCCGCAGAACCGCCGGCACCCTGCCTCTCTGGCCACCCCGTGCCCTGCCAATCGTCCTTGGAGGTGCGCCTCGCCACCCTCGTTTTTCCAAGACCAACCACGCAAGCAGGCGTGCCCCGAATCGTCTGGAATCGAGCTCTATGTGTCGCCGGCCGCCGCAGTCGTCGTCATCGCTTCGCCCATATCAGACCTCTTATCGCTTCCCCGACGCCACAACCCCGTTCCCGGTGATCTTCTGGTCCGTAAGGACCCTCTCCCTCTTCCTCCCATGCTCTGTGTTGCCGTGCCGACGTACGCCGCCGCCGCTCGCTGCCGGATGTCGTTTTTGCCGAAGCTTCGGTTGCCAAAACAGGGCGGCGCCGCCACTTTGAGGTCGTCCGGGTCGCACTGATCCATATGCGGGCCTTCCCGTTTCCCCGCGTGCTCGCTACCGCCGTGGCCGTGGTCGTCTAAGTCACTGCCGCCGTTGAGCCCTCATGGTGTCTACGTGGCGTGACGACGTGGAACCGACCCCACCCGCCAGTTGCAGTGGGTAGCCTCTACCTCGGTGAGAAACACCCCAAAACCCCCTCAGGTCCCACCTATCCACGTGGAGGCCGATGTGGCTCTGAGGCCCACCGGTCAGCCACTGTGGCTAGCCCAGGCCTCGGTGTAAAAAGGTTTCCAGTTTTATTTAAATTAAGAAAAAGGTTTAATAATTTCAGAAATTGTTTTGAATATTGTAAATTCAATAACTTTTACTCTATAATTCAGAAAACTACAAATAAGATATCAAAATGTTCAGAAAAATGAGCTCTATCTATTTAAGCTATAATCATGAATTGTTAATCAACTTAAATGACAAGTTTAATTACAGAACTTAGTAACCCCTCTCATATACTCTGGAGTTTTCTCGAGTTAGGGTTTGGGCCCCTCGGAACCCCGATTAAGTTGTCGAGCATGCTTTAGGGTTTCAATTCAATACAATTTAACTTGTAATATCATCATACTTGCTTGAGCATTGCATCGATGCCGTGTGTTGATTGTTTCCCTCTCTTTCCGGTGTTCGGTTCTTCCCGGTAGAATACGAGATCGAGATCGGAGTCAGAGATCAACACCGTCGAAGCTCGAAGATCGACGAACAATACTTAACCAACTGTAACCAAGTCAAGTCCCAGATGTCCGAAGATCGGCTTATCGGTTATAAACTGGCAAAGGCAAGCATAGCCCCACCATGATATAATCCTATGATTTTGAAAGCATTTTTATTCTTGCCAAGATGCATACGATTCTACTATGGTCTTTTATCGATAGATAAAGCATCCTATCTATTGTATTACTCCCTTTGAGCTTATATTACCTGATCCACTGCTCCTAGCATAACTAGGTTTGGCTTGTGTGCACTGCTAGAGCTTTTATCTGTCTCCTACTTATCCATGCATAGCTGTTGAGTCTGGTCCATCCAGATGATGTATCAGATGTAGATAATCTAGTATGACAGGAGAACGTGATAAGATGAGATCTGTGAGATGAGATTAAACATGCTAAGACTTGTATGGGAGGCCACGGTGGGCTGTGGTTTTTCTAGTCCCATGCTCGCCACCCTTAGGATCCTAGGTTCTTAACTCTTAAACCAAGATGAGCGTACAACCACACGGGGTAAATGGGGACCCCATGATTGACTAACTTGCCTAGTAGATTCCATGATTCACATAGTTCGGGCATTCCATTCGACATACGCATTGAAAACGTTTTCGAAAGAAGGAGGTGAAGGAGGTGCATTCATACATGTAGGGAAGCGTGGAACGGGTTGCTTAGGGTTGATGGCTTCCCTGGTAAACCAACCTCGTCTCACATCTTTAAGTACCGGCTTCGGGATTTGACCCGTTACGGCGGAACCATACTTATTGCGTGACTCATGGTCTCGGCGAAAGCAAGGTATAGGTCGTGTCCAACCACACCCTCTGTCAGCACACCAAGGAAGTGTGTCAAGTGGCATTAAGAGTCGGTTGGTACGTCTAGGTAAAGTTGTACGCCCCTGCAGGGTAATAATCTTTCGGAAAGCCGTGTCCACGGTTATGGACGACTTGGGAATGGATGGGAGATCATAGAGAACATGAACCTAATCGTAAAACTTGACAACTAATGTTTCTTAAGGATGCTTCCTCATAGGTACGAGGGGGTGATCCTAGTTGGCAGATGATGATGACTTGGGGATATCAAAAGATGATGATCAATACTTTGGAGATGTCGCTCTCCTATCCCCTTTTAAAATACTCTGAATAGACGTGCTTCTTCTTCCTCTTGTTTTACTAGTAATATTTCACGTGCACGCACGTCTGTAATCCTAAACAATTTATGTGCATATATTGCACACAATAATATTTAATTAGTATACTTCCTATGGGCATCAATAGTATAAAAAATTGTTAGCAAAACTCATGGGTTTTTAACAGGAACATGGTTAACATAAGGGAAATGATAGGTATCATCCGGCCCCGGGTCGCTCGCTCTTTCAATTGTGCCCCCGCAGTCACGCACGCGTCGTAAAAAAAATTGCCCAACAACCGATGGGTCATCCCCAACTTCCCGTCGCTGCTCCTCGATGGCCTCGTGCCACTGCTCCAGCCACATGCTGCCAGACATGGTGCCTCCTACCAGACTGAGCCACCGCTGTCGGCAAGCTCCTCCACGGCTCCGTCGGATCTCTGCCACCAGCAAGCTCCTCCGAGGCACCGCCAGATCTCCGCTGCCGCCAATCTCCTCCACGAAGCCGCTGGATCTCCGCCGCCGGCAATCTCCTCCGCGAAGCCGCAGGATCTCCGCCGCCGCCCACTCCCTCGCACGCCAAGATCATACCCTTCTCCTCCACTCAGTGCAACCTCGATATTTTGTATACGACTGTTAGGCATAGAGGTTCAAATTTTGAAGCACACAATCTAGTTAGCCATATGATTTCGCATGGAATAGGAGTATACATTGTCTTGGATCAAAGCATAGCAGATTGTCCTAAAAACGTACTCAAAAGCATATAAATATATGAACCAATTAATATTTAAATCTTCACAAGAACCGAGAGATAAAAAAAGAACCTGTAGCAGTGTAAGAACAAAGATCATGACATGCTGGTATAGGGTAGCTATCAAAGGTCAAAATCATAGGCTTTAGAACGAAGCAAACACAAGAACCTGAAGCTCATCGTCATTAACAACAGAATGAATACTACCATATATACCTCCACTAACCTGGGCAAATTCCTAGTCGCCTTTCCCAAAACCTTTGTCTTGCTCTTTCCGTGCAATAGAACTCCCACAATATGTCATTTAACAAGCTAAAATCACCATAGATTTTCATTTAAAGTACACATCCATATCGGTGCAAATAGATATGAGCAGCTATTGAAATATTTAAATCTGAAATGTGAGCAACAAAATTGATACGTGAGTAATCTTAGACAAGACAAAATAAAATTCCATGTCTTGTTCTCCATTATTAAAATTATCCATAATTCTTATGAAATGTGTAACCCCGATGCTAATGTTTCTCCTAACTCCTACAGCAGCAACACCACATTGTCTTTCTCCTGATTAGGATTCAAACAATATTGCATGAAGAACTTGTAAAAAAATAAATTTAAAATAAGAATTATCACTATTGTATTTTAAAGCCCAACAATGTCTGGTGTGTCTCAATTATCCATGTTTGTTTGACTGAGAAGAGAGACAATGCCATTGAATGCCACATATGTATATCGGCCAAAATGAAAACTAAATTACTGCTAGTCTGCATTCAAGATTGATACATGTTGCTTTGTGAAATCAGACATATAACAAAAAAAGCGGAATTGTAAACTGCAAGTATGAATTGGTGAAACATTAACTGAAGTATTCAGCTTTTACTCAGAGAAGAATAAACCTGACAACTAAAAAAAATATCTGAAGGACACATCTTGAATTATATTTCTGATCTGTACCAATTTGCACACTGTTTTTCTGGAAATCAAATAATAGGTACATGAACTGGTCATTGGTTGCACACTTTTGTGTTTTCTATGTACATAACCTTTTGTTAAAAGTACAAATACAGAAAAAACAACCTTTGTCAGGACTAATTGCTACTCTTCTCATTTTCTTCTTCATGCTGCTTTTGAGTTCACTTAGTACCTTTGGAATGGATTACAATAATATTTCAACTAAATATAAGCATACATGGGAGTGGAGGTGTATAAGCCGAAAAGAGTAGGACTGCCATATTTTTGGAAGGTTGGATCTAAGACTACCAAGCCTAATACGCATTTAACCTTTTTAGCATACAACTAAAAAATGGAAGCTGATATTTGGTTCTGTAAATATGAACGAAGGTTGAGATCCCTGTAATTTTAATTTTGGACCTGGATGACATTACCGGTAAATGCTAGAATTCAATCTGTTAGTGTATCCCATGTGCGATCTATGTTTTTTAAAACTGTGACATCAATTATGTATGATATATGCTCCGACTTGCATTGAGAAATACTAAATTATTATCCAGATTTGTCAACGCAAAGAAAACTTAACAAGAATCGTATCATAGCAGATTTGAACAGGAAATTCAGAGAAGGGCGCTCAGAAACATGATTCAATCTAAAGATTTGAAGGCATTACAACTTTCTATTAAGATTACCGGCAGGTCGAGATCTGGAACTTTCCGAGATTCCACATGGAGGGCCGGCCGTGCCGCTGCGCGTAGGGGGACGCCGGCGTTAGGGTGCAGGGAGGTGACATTGCAGGAGTGGGCGACCGAGGGAGCTCATGGCGTGGCGGCGTCGGGGACGCTGCCGGCTGCGCGCTGGGGATGCGGCGAAGCTCCATTGAGGAGGGACCTGATGGGGATGCAGCAGTGATGGATGGAGAAGAACCATGAGGAATCGGTAGTTGACCTTAGAAACGCAACTCGAGCTAGCAAAGGAGGGTTAGTGGGCGGTTTCACCTCCTTGTCTTGCGTGATTTTAGGGTGTGCGGACGCGGGTCTAGGATATTTCCTCTGCCGGTGAAATATGGTCAGTCCATAGAAATTGCTAAGTGTACATCGGCCCCAATTAGATTAATGGTGGCAGTTAGATTGAGATTATGGGCCTTATCATATGGTTCTGATTGGTCTGTGTAGATAAGCGGGGTGTGTGTAAGAAAGATATTGTTTGACTCTTTAATAGTAGTAGAGATAAACAAAAAATGGCTTTATGCAAAACAACTCCACCAGCCATAAGTCTTGCTGAGTACACCCTGTACTCACGCTTCTTTTGTTGATACTTTTGGCAGAGTAAGTGTTCTCTTGAAGACGAGTTCCGTACTACATCAACATCGACGAGTAGCTTGGGGTTCCTGGCCGGCAGCCTGGAATCTATGGGCTGGGACGTCATCGTTATGCTTCAGGCCTCTTAGGCTATTTGTTAAGTTTGCTATACTTAAAAGCATAATTTGCCTTCCGTTGTTTGATGTTTGTGGCCAGTGACCTATGCTTGTAATAATTTGGTTCTCTACTCAGTTATGAGCTTGCTGTAATAAATTTTTGTGTCGTAGGGTCACTGCCGTGTTAACGATTCTTCACTGGATATTCTCGAGCTCAAGGTTAAGCTTATTTCAGACGGAGGTCTGGGATTTGTTCAACCCTAATCCCGGGGGTGTCACATTATGCGAAGATAAGACCTCATTGGCCCGAATTTGTGATGTACAAGGAAGGTGCTATAGCTGCAAAGAGGTTAGAAACCAATACGCTAAATGCCATGAAGAAGTAATAGCACCAGAGGACGGGGTCAGGTGGCTACATATATCAGAGGCGTACGTGGGAGGAAGCTGAGAAGGCCTACGCGATAGAGGGATCACACCCGAGACAGAGGGGTGGGAGCTACGTGCAAAGGCTTGGTTCTAAGGAATCGGGGAAAAGTTGGACCTAGAAACGGGATTGTGTATCTTTCCAAAAATTCTTGCCAAACCCGTCAATGAACTCATCACGTCATTCGAGGAAACAACCGCTAGGACCTTCCATCTCGACAGAGAGAATGATTAGCTGACACGCGCCATCGGTAAAAAAGAACACCCTGGACTAGCACGAGGCACAGGGGATGATGTGGAATGATGGGTTTGCCGCGTGGGGTGACTTTTACAGATGGCGCGGCAAAAAAGAAAAAGAGCGTATAGATCAGATGACATAGAACATGCACTTAGGGAGTTGCAGTCGCAAGTGAACACACAAAATAGTCAGCAAGCTACCGGTCCATCTCAGCGGCACGAAGAGCCTGCATTGGAAGCTGTCGGCGGCCAGACTCTGCGCGGAAAAGCAGCATGGCTTCCACGGAGAACGTGCAGCCCATGCTTGAAATGGTGGATCCTCGATACCCCGTGGATGAGATCATGGAGAGCGAACACGCTGAGCTACATGTCAGATTAATGGGCTTATCCATTAAGGTGGCGGTCGGCTATGCCTTACCTCCTGTACCTGGTGGAACTTACCACTCCCGACCGATTCCAGATGGCTATGCTATTGTCGGGGTGGATGGGGTTGTGAAGGAATACGAGGAAGCACAGCTTGACCATGCTACAGGTGAAGGGGAAACTCAACTGAAATTTGCAGTGAAAACTACCATTCTCTAGAAGAAGGAACACATCATGCTTCCAAATTGTAGGTCGCTGGCTCCCCCGCCGTCTCCACAGCGTCAGCAATCTGAGCCACCTCAGCCGTCTCCGGGTCATCAGAATACTCCCCTGCCATCTCTACCACGTCAGCCGTCTCCGCCGCTACAGCCATCTCCTGCGCGTCAGCCATCTCTGGCGCGTTAGCCATCTCCTGCGCGTTAGCTTAAGCGGAAGAGCACTGCCACGAAGAGCACTAGTACTACTACCATGAAGAAATCTGAAGGAAACCATACACCGAAGAGTTCAAGAAACTACGTCCCGCAGCCTTCCGCCAAGCCATTGTCGGTATTACCGTGGAATCGTGGCGACGAGGAGAACAAGAGGATCTCAGAAGAAGAGGTTAAGAAATTCTTTGCACCTAAACGGGCCAAACCAAAGGAGAAACTAGATCCGGCGGTGGTGGAAAAGTTTTACAATAATCTTTTCAAACATAAACCCCCACTTGTGCTGGACTACGAGCACTAGATTATAATGGGGGATGCAAGGCGGAGGGGGTATGAAAGCAGTATTCATGAACCCCAAAAAATAGTTCCCAAGATCCGAGAGCAGGAAAACCAATCGTGCGCCCCGCTCTAAGTGTTCGATACACGGATAGCTCCTCTTGTAAATGATTACGAGCAAGAGCTACAAAGAAAGGCCAATGAGATAGAGATGACTTACATTGCATACTTAAACATCATGGGAGACATATTTCCCAAAGGCGCAAGAAAGAGGAGCTCAAGAATCTACCAACAAAGATGCGAATATTGCATAAGTGGTACCTTAATTTATGCAATACAAGAAAGGAAGAATGGATCAAGGCGCATATAAGAGATCAGATTTTCTTGTGCGGAGACGGCGAGATCACCTTCAACATTCAATACTTGCATTCTTTATTCAATCAGAAGGAACTCGACAAAGCTGCCATCAACCTTTATTGTGTGTAAGTACTATTTCTGTAGTTTCTATCTCAGCTCATTCAATTCATTAATTGCATGTATATATATGCTCACCATATATGTATATAGTATTATGTAGGAAAAAGGTTATGGAATGAATGAAAGGAGACCCTTTTGACATTGGGTTAGTTGACCCAAATAGAGTTCATGAACAAGTGGTAAAACATAAACCCAGGCAAACAGAAGATTTCTTGCTAAGGTCTTTACTAAGACAACAAACCAAAAGGGAAATACTATTGCCTTACAACTTCTCGTGAGTGTTACCCTCTCTTGTACACATTCTATTTCGGCTTACTCGATGTTAAGTGTAACTAATGATGAGTTATGCGTGCGCAGGTTCCACTTTATTCCGCTAGTCATTCAAGTTAACGCAGGAAAAGTCCTTGTCATGGACTCGGCACGAAAAGACAAAGAGCTATGGGCAGAATTTAAAGCGATTCTCCAGAGGTAATTTCAATCATATTATCGCACTAGATCGGCAACTTTCGTGACAACAAGTAATTAATTACTCCTTTATCCATTTTCTTTGCCGGACAGGGTTTGGAAAAGGTTCACGGGCAGGTCCGTCGGTCAATGGTCAGAAGAACTAAAATTTGTAGATCAAAATGTAAGTACTAGTAGCCGGCTAGTCTGCGTATCTCTTTGATTCTTCTTTCAATTACATTATATCATGCTTTATTGATAATTATTTTGATTGAACTCTCTATTCTCGTAAAGTGCGCTCAACAGGGAGACGGTAATAACTTATGTGGATACTATGTTTGCGAGTTCATTCGCAACACGATATGTGCGACGGGTCAATTTGCACTAGAACAACTTAGAGTATATAAATAAAGTACACAACATTATTTTATTACCATCAGTTGTGTTGAGTTTCATTTATATATATATATTGACCTCATTCTTCATATATATTTAGATCGAACGGATGCGGGACAACCTCCTACCATTTGACCGCGTACGAGCCATTCAAGAGGAATTAATGGGGTTCATACTTGATGAGGTCGTTGCGCACGGCGAGAACTCTTTAGATATCCAAAATGAATGTGTACGAAGATGTTATATTGTATATATGCTTGAACGTGTTTGTCTTGTACTTGATGGTTGAACGTGTATGGAGAATACCACAATAACGATGTTTGTGTATAATAATAGTTCCTTAATTATTGATATACGTATGTACCAACGATGTATGTGTATACCTCTCCCGATCGATCCCCCCTCCCACCTCTCCCGTCCCTGCCGCCGCAGAAATCCGCCCAAAACAGGGCGGCGGCAGAACAATGTCCCGACAGAGATTTACGCCATTTTCATGCCGCGGCGGAGAACCTTTAACACCGTTTCGTGTTACGAACCGGTGTTAAAAGGGATGGCATGCGCTCTGCAGGAGCCCCCACGTGCGCCACCCTTTAACAACGGTTCGTATAAGAACCGGTGTTAAAGGGGGGCCTCTAACACCGAACCGTCAACAGCGGTTCTATAACCGCAGTTAGAGGCTGCCCGAACCGGTGTTAGAGGCCACTGTGTGCACTAGTGTCAGCACCTCTGAGCCCAAGTTGTGCAACTAACAATCCACGGCTCCAACTGACAAGCTGCGGATCAATGTTCCTCCCTATACGTCTATTTTTTTTGAAATGAAGACTTAGCCCTGGCGTCTGCATCGGTAGATGCATACGACCTTTTTATTAAAATTATTATAGTCAAATGGATCACACAAGGATTGATACATATAGCAACCATCTAAATAGAAAGGAGAACATAAAATATCTCTGAATCAATATGGTAACCTATAATCAAAACGCCAGTTGCACCGGCTGTATAAATCCCGTGCCACCGACTTTAGTCGGCTGCATCCAGCATCCGTAGCCCCGCGCTACTCCATAGGTTGCAGGAAGGACCATAAACGAATCCAATGAGTAGCATGTGGGATAATCTGCATGAAAGAAGTATTTTTTGCTTTGTTAAAGATATAATCATTTCGTATGTTCCATATGGCCCAAAGAAGAGCACATACTCCAACTCGGATTTGTACTTTATCTTTCTCAGGCACTGCGTTAATCAATTACCAAACAAATTATTAATACTAGTGGGAGAGCTAAATTAAAAGCCATATGTATAATACGCCATACTACTTTTGCAACGGGATAAGATAAAAACAAGTGTTGTATTGATTTGTCCTAAGAACAAAAACAACATTTCTTACATTCTTGCCAATTTCTTTTTATCAAGTTGTCCTTCGTGAGAATTTTTTATAAGAACCACATAATTTTTTTTATTTTAAGTGGTACTTTTATTTTCCAAATATATTTTCGTAAATATCTAGTACGATCATTCATGTGGTCAAGGTATAGCGATTTTACTGTGAAAGAACCAGAGGTTGTTATTAGCTTCCAAACAAATACATCTGATTGATGGGTCAAGTTGATGGTCATCAAATGACGCACTAACGTTCTAGATACCATGGAAGCAATGCATATGCGAGCGACTTGGACAAACCATTCGTGGGATCCGCAATTATCTGTTCAGGGGATCGATCGACACACTACATTGACTTTAATTTCCACATATGTACGCCTAGTGATAACCCGGTGACCTACTAACTCAGAATGTTCCATGCTATCCGTCGTAGAATTATTAATTTCTGCTAGTGTAGCATGCGACATGATAGACACTATGTTTTTTGAAACAAATATAGTGGTAACCCGGTGACCTACTATGTTTTATATTTTTTTAAAATGGCTATGTACGGTGTTACAACTTATTACATGCACATAGAATATCTAGCTAGGACTAACATTCCTTCCTTTAGGCTTGGCTTTGCTCTATGCATAGCTATAGAGAAAAATATTTAAATTTAGTAATACAAGTTTTTGTACATCTTGGGTACTTATTATAATAAATAGCATCATTTCTTTGACTCCATAAGCTCCAACACCTAGTGATCAAATTTTCGATCAAGAAGGCATTCACATATCTTGTTTTGGATTCCTCAATTAGGCTGTTGATTTCAGATCAGTTTGCCATTCATATCCTATGGCCCACCACAAACGCTGACTAAAGCTGCATTCAAAGAATAGATGCATAATACTTTCTTCAGGCATGTCTCAGATAACATACAATCAGAGAATTCAACATAATTTTTTTTCTTTTTTCTCATGTCTGGGGTTTAACTTCCCATTGTTAAGAAGTCAGGTAAATAATTTTTTCTAGGTATATTGCAGGTTTTCCAAATATCCAGTAGCGTCCTCATCTAAAATTCCATTCATCCTTTTCATTACCGAGTTGCAGAGATTGTATTTCCTCTAGTAAGTTATTCATTTGTTCATTGGCAATAGTTGATAATGGTAATTGAAACATATCACCGATATTTTCGTAGGAAAAAACTGCATCCTTCTCAATAGATATATTTTCCTCTTTGCCAAAAGAGTACAGATGGGTATGTTTCTTCTCTGATTACATCCCCCCACTTATCTTTCCATAGTAAAACAGTGTTTTCTCTTTTACTTTGAAAGCTGTGATTTCCTTAAATAAATCAAACAAGGCAAGGCAATCTTTCCAGCAAAATGACCTCTTAGCTTCAGAAGCATGAGGTACTTGACCATTGTTGTAATGTGATTTTCATACCAGATTAACCCATGGGATATCGTGTTGATTGTAAAATTTATGAAGATTCTTCATTAATATTGCCTTGTTCTAGTCTCTCAGACTCATAATGTGTATGCCTCCTTGTTCTTTGGGTCTACATACCATTTCCCAATTTCCAAGACATTTACCCTACTTCTTGTTGTCCTTGTTAGCCCATAGGAACTCACTGTCACTCTTTTTTAAAAGTGAACGAAGATAGTAATTGGAACCTTGAATGAACACACTGCAAATGTTGGCATGGAATTTATAACAGATTTCAGTAGTGTCAGTCTGCCAGTGTAGGACATCAAAGAGGAAATCCTAGATAACCTTTTATTCATTGACACCGGAGGCATTAAATCAGCAACATAAGGTCTGGTTGTCCCCAACGCAAGATCCAAATAAGTGTAGGACAGGCTCTCCACTTTGCAACCAGATGACTCAGCTAGGGCCTGGGCTTCTTCATTATTAATAGGTAAACACTACCTATCACAGGCCGATATGAAGCTAATAGTTGGATTAAAAATGACACATCCACCACTTCCTGCCCCCTCTCATTAAATACACCCATGCCAACTAGAAAACTTCCGGTCAGTTAGATCGTTTGTGTTTCCTCCTCCAAATCGCCGTCAACCTCATGTCTCCACCATGCTGGAGCGTCACCATCTCAATAGCAGGCCATGGATCTCATCAACCGCACAACCAGGTATAATCCCCTAGACCCTACTCTCTAAACACAAGCCGGTACAACCCAAAATTGTATAAGGTGTGATACCGCGGAGGCCGAAGGCCACCCACGTGTAGGCCCGTCTAGCGGAGCAGGGAACGCTACCGGCCAACCACACTACGCACTTCCCATGGTTATAGCTTCATCTTCGAGAAACGTAGCCGGCTGGACTGCAAGTCTAACATACACAAATGAGTATGTATGCCAACGATATATAAGAGTACATCAGAGCCATGCCATTTAAAATAAATAGAAATATCACAACGTCATACTGAAAGGAATATGCCCGAGAGAAAATAATAAAGTTGTTATTATCGTATTCCAAGTATATGATAGCTGTTTATTTTGCATGCTATTATTGTTTTAATTAGAAACGTTAATACATGTGTGTTTAATAAACAAATAAAGAGTTTCTAGTTATGTCTCTCATATAAACTAGCTTGTTGATTAACACGATGATCAAGGTTTCCTGACCATGCACACTAGATGTTGTTACTAACAAGGTCACAACATTGGTGGAATGATGTGATAAACATTCATCTGAATTATAGTATTACGATCAAAGTCATTATGTAAGTTACTATAACATCATTACACTGTGACTTTATTCCTTAGACCATGAGATCATGTCAATCACTAACACCGAAAGATTATCTTGATAACATCAAACGTCACACCGTAACAGGGTGACTATAAAGGTGGCTTCAGATACTCCGATAGTGTTATGTAGAGGCTCATGGGTCAAGAGTGGGATTTTTCCATCCCGATGACAGAGAGATATACCCTGGGCCCTCTCGGTGATATCACATTAACATAGCTTGCAAGGAAGTGATGAGATCACTAGAATGTTATATCACGGATACGAGAAAAGAGTACATGTCAGTAAAGAGATCAAACTATATATGGTATACCGATGATCGAATCTAGGACATGTAATATATCATGAGACAAAGCGATTTACTTACAGCATTAAAGGTTCATATGATCACAAGAGTCATCATTGAATGTGTGGGAGTCAGTACGGACCTCTAGGTCCCGTTGTTGATTATTGATCGGAGAGGGGTCTCGATCATGTCTGCATTATTTGCGAACCGTAGGATGACACACTTAAGTGATACTGACACCATTTGGACAAAGTAAGATGCCAAAGAAAGAATATGAAAGCGCTGGAATTATTTCAATGAACACCAGAATTGTTTCGGGTGAAATTGCTGAAATTGGTTTTGCATGTGATATTTAAATGTTGTAAGAGGTTTTATGTGAATGTTTGTTAATTAAAGTAATTAACATAAAAATATGAATAAAATAAATAAAATGGTTTTATTAATTGAGAGATGCATTGATTATGATGGAAAATTAATGCATATGTGAGTGGAATTTTGAGTGGAGGATTTTTATGTGAGTGGGAGCTCCACCCACATGAATGAGGGAGAGGTGGGGCATCAACCTTGGCCGCCGGCCATGGTAAGGGGATGCACACATCCCCTATAAAAAGCACGCCCTCCCATCTCACTAACACCTTCTTGCGAAGGATCTCTCCCCCCTCTAGAATATTCCCCATGGTCTTGGCTTAGCGAGATACATATTCCCGTTGGATTTTTCTGGAGCAAGGATTTGATGCTTCTGCTGCTTTGCTGGATGAAGGAATTGGAGGTGGTCGGGTACCAGATATGTGAGCGATCAAGAATGCCCCACTACTCTACGGTGCTAGGACTTCATCACGATATTGAGATCGGCAAGTGAACAACTACATCACTAAGGAGATCAAATCTCGTAACGCTTTGTCTCTCTTCAAGGGTAAGTTCTCTATGGACGTATATCCACCCATTAATTATATCTAGGTAGATAGATCTTGGTACTTAGTCGTTCACATCATAGGGATTTTTTGCTTCTTATTCCATGAACCTAACAGTGGTATGAGAGATGGATCTATGCGTAGATGCTTTGCACATGTAGAATACATATGGTTATGTGGGCGCTGATGGTCACATTATTGATTTTGATATTGGTGGCATAGTGAGATGAAGCGTCCTGGACTAACTTTACATGTTCTCACACATGAGATCTGTTCCACGCTCACTACAATAAAAATGTCCTTTTACAATGGACGATTTTAGTAGTTGAAGGTCTATTTTTTGTTGATGAAAATCCTTATACGACGGATGCCATTCATGGTAAAAACCCCATCACAAGTGATTGTATCAGGGTTTTTTTTACCGTGGCGGATCGCACCCTTTAGGCACGAAAATTTGTTCCATCGTAGATGTGTTCGACAGCCGCGTTGACTACTGACGTCATGCAAACTGTCACGTGGCAAGCACTGTTAACATCTAGTTAACACCATTAACTGTCAGTGAAACCATGATAGAAGCCAGGGCCAGCCAAGGCCTGGTAATTATTAAGTGGGCCGACCCATTAAGGAAGCCCAACAGGAACATGGCCTATTACTATTTCAACATGCATTGTTACAAATGGGCCCACTGGTGCAGCCGTATGCGGCCCGTGAACTTTATGGCCCGTTACTATTACGTTATATACTGTTTGAATTGGACCCATTTATGCTGTGGTCGCGGCCTGTATAATTTCGGGCCCTTCACTGTTTCGGCCTAGTAAAGGCCCGCTGGACTCGCTACTGTTCGGCCCATTAGCGGCATGTGCAAAGTCGGCCCTGTACTGTTAAGGCCTACGATCGGTCTGACACTGTTCTTACAGAATGTAATGGGCTACCAACTGACAGCCCATTTGTAGGAAGCCCCGTTACTGTTATGGCCCCATAAACAGGCCTGCTCATTTTTTGGCCTGTTACTGCTCTAAACCAGGAAGGATTCCCGGCCTATTACTGTTCCGACTTACTACTGTTTTGACCTGCTCCTATTCTGCTCCATACTGTTTAGGCCAGTTACTGTTAAGGACTATTACTATTCTGGTCTGTTATTGTTCTGGCATATTACTGTTTTGGCATGTTACTATTTTGGCCTATTATTGTATTGGCCCGTAATTTTTTTGGCAGGTACAATTTAAGGCATATGGCAGCTTATGCGGCCTGCCGTGATTCAGGCCTTTTACTATATATTGATCCCATCTGCTGGTCGGCATATCATATTCTACAATTATGGCGCAATTCTTCTTTAAAACAGTCCACTAATATTTCGTATCATTAATACGGGGAAATAATCAGCATATTACATCAACAGGAAAATACTGAAATTTCTTATAGACCAGAATTCAACAGAAACAAAAATATACATTACACAAACATCGCCAGTCATGGGTTAGAACATGGTTTCTTCTAGAGCTTACATCACCATACAAGTAACAACAGGCTTACCATGATAGCTGCATAAGAGATTATCAAGTAGATGACCAGTCCAATCTTGTCGATCTTTTAGTTCTAGTATCTGTTCGCATATAATCGTGATTATTGCATCTGTTTCCTCTGTTTCTTGTTCAATTAAATTAATTGTTCCGAGTGCAGATGTACCACCTCTTTGTGCTGGAATAACTGGAATAGTGGGCCGATGCAAGCAATAACTACGGTCACTTCTACTTTGTGAAATAACATTAATACTTAACGTAGGAGTGTTCGCTTCTGCCTCCATAGCTTCATGTGCAGCCTGAAACAAAGAAAATAAGTAAGCACAACATACTAGCAAACTAGCTGCCAACTTATATTTAAAATAATTGTAATGTATCATTGGCCAGGAACAATCAATGATATGCCTTGTATATCTCTTTCCAGAATAACAGGAACAGTCGACGTCCTGGACCGACGCGAGCATGTGCCTGTATCACAACCGCTCTATAGAACAAACAATACATATTATTTGCAAGCTGAAACTAATACATATTAAGTTAGTGCAGCAAAGCAAGTGAAGAAACACTGTGTTTGTTGTCAAAAATTTTAAAAATCAGTATTGTCCTAATATAAAAGATCAAGCAATCGGCATGTGTCTCATGCAGTCTAACTAAACTTGTTTCAAAGTGAATGTAGTGAACCAAGCAACTACTCTTTCCCTCATAAACAAATCATATCACTGCCTAATGGAAATATAGAAAATATAACAAAAAGAGGTGCCTGGGATCCCTTCAGCTGCTTAGAATTGGTCAAGACAACAAGCATTAACCTATAATATAAAAATAGCGTTTAGAAATGTTCTATTGTACAAACTAAACATATCAGTATGTAGTTCGAGAAATTATGGTTGGACCTTCAACCACAAAAGGTAGCATTGTTTTAATCATCAGTGAACTATGATAGTACCTTGGAAAAACAAGCAATAGATCAATTGTGTGTTTTAAATAGACTACCAGCATATTTTTAGAGAAACAAGATATCAACCACTGCTTTTCAGTAGCCAGATCATTCAAATATTTTGATTGTCAGGCCATTATATAAAAAAGAAGAGAAATAAAGAGATGAGTCATTTGCTGCCAAAACAATAGTTGGATGCAGCCAAAAAGTAGCAGAAACCTTCTTTGTAATGCCTACAACTATTGCATTTCCAACTGCTGACAGTATCATTGTGCATATAACCAGGCAACTAAGAAAATCGAGTAGACAAACAAGCAACTGATACATTATGCACCTTGCAATATCAATGAAGTATTTGAACAATGTATGGCTGATATGAAGTGGAAGATGAAATTAAGCAGAATGTGACATTCTTCCGGTAGAAGCAGTTTGTTCACCATATAGAGTTGGTAGCTAGGAAATGTAGCAACGCCGTATGCATCAAATAAACTGCTATTTGAAAAAAAAGATATCCAACATATATAATGTCAAGTAAACATGTACGAGCTCTGTTATCCATATTATATCCATCGAAACCATGACACAATATTGCATTGTTGCAATCATAAGTCAACTAAACATGCAAATGACTCATAACCAATTGAACCATCTGGTTGCTAATATTAAACTAGCAAGATCATCTCATCCTCTATAGATTAAATCAAGCAGACATGAGTCGAAATATATGCATAATGTCTCATGTTTCTTAGTAAACAAAAATTGTATTCTCAAAGAAATTGCCATCAATTAAGTTAAGAAAATCATGAAACTGCTTTAACGATGAGCAAACTAAAGAATCAAATTGGTAATAGAATGTATATGTGCCTATGTAGAGTAGCTAGTTAGGTAATGAATTAAGCAATAAAACACTAGGTGGATGATAGACTTCTAGATCATAGTAAGATGATTATAGTGCATATATATAATAACTAAATACAAAGATTAATTATGCTTTTTATATCCAGGGAGAATATTGCGTTAATAGTCATCTTGTTCTAATCATTGGCCAATTCATGTGGTGCCAACACTAGACAATATGACTACCTCCAGGGTTCATACAAAACTTAATAGTCGAAAAATACTACAATAAACTATAAATTATCATAAAAGTGGTATACTTAAATTACCACCACCTAATAAATAGCCTAGTTAACGCATAGATAGATAGATTGATGGTGAGTCAAATATAGCAAATAATAGAGCATCACCATGATTGAGTGAGATAATTGAATTAAAAATCAAGATATTTACATTTGGTCTTTGTTACATAGCATAAAACTGGATATACATAAATCACTAGTGTCGGGGGGATCACCCCCTGGTAGGCTAACCAGACAAGATTCAAGGGCAATATAACTGCCAGCCGTCTGACCCAGTCAGATGTAAAAACTCCAAAGCAAGTCAGGAAGAAGGCCAGACGTAGAGCAAGCTAGCAAACCAGTCAGCCGGATAAAGAGCACTCCTAAAGGCGCCTAGCCGACTGCATCACGCCAGCCGGATAAAGCAAGACAAGCCAAGGACAAGCCGGAAGAAACATCAGCCGGATAAGATAGCAAAGGCCAGACACTTACCCGGATGGGATCAGCCACCCGGACAATATAAGCAGCCAGCTAGGACGACCTATGCGGACGTTCAAGGCAGACAAATGACGTGGAGCACAGTGCCCTACAACCCTAGCAGACAGGATGACAAAGGCAGTGGCAACGACGCTGGAGGAGACGGCCCGTACCCATGTCGGGTGGGAACAGGATCCGCTGCCCGTGTCAGCCGGGGCGGCCTCCACTTTTTCGTGCCGGCCAGAGGGCAACCTTCACTGTTTCCGTGCCGGCCAGGGGCGCGGCACTATGCATTACGTCAAGGAGACTGGACACTGTATAGGAATAGTCGGTCGGGCCCGCCTGTGGGACCCGCCAGTCGACTGAGTCTTTGCCCATGCCGCCTCGGCCTATATAAGAGGCGACAGGGGCATAGTAGCAAGGGTTGGTCTCAATTTCTTCTAGGTAGGCACATATATAGCTCGAGCAACCCTTGTAGTCCTTCGTGTTCATGTAGATAGTCAGATTGGCAGGAGTAGGGGTGTTACCTCACAGCGAGGGCCCCAAACCTAGGTACTTCTTGTGTCCCTGACGCATGCTTGTGCCCAATACCGCATGTGCACGCCGTCACTCGCTTCCCTGCTCGCTCCCACACCACGAACTAGCTTGCTCAGGAACTTCCGTTTCCATAACAACGACAGTTGGCGCCCACCATGGGGCAAAGATGGCAGTGACCGGAGTGACGTTCTGCACGGGACCCCATACTTCGTCCGCCGAGCGTGTGCCTTCCGGCCTCGTGCTCACGCTGGGAAAATTCGACTGCGTCATCGACAAAGCTCGCTGCTTAGCCGGTTCCAGTTTCCCGGCAGGTGGCTCCGTCCTGTTGTTCGACAACCTGCCGGTCTACATTGCCACCGTGCTGGGGAGTTTCCCTTGGGAGATCGTCTCCTTCGCTGAGTCACTACCCTCAGCCGGCAGCGCGATCGTCGCGCCACGCAGCGTGGAGGTGATGATGGACGGCTCCAGTCACGGGTCCCGCTCTCGAGTACACCAGCAACCTTGCCGGTACGTCCACTCCCCAGCACGAGAAGGGCGTGGTGGAAGAAGTCATTGAGGAACTCCTCGAGCCGGTTGATCTTGGAGAGAACCCGGACGAGGTGATGACCAAGATCGAGGCGGCGCGAGAGCGTTTGCTTCACCAGGCTCAAGGCTTGGTCTCTACCAAGTACCAGATGGAGAGAGATATCCGCAAATATCACCACGCACATGGCCTCACCCCGGCTAATCAAGATCCTAGCCGGCTGGGCTCCATGCAGCGTCGTGGGGGAGAGCTGAGATCCCCCTTCGAGCAAGATGTCGAGTCGAGACCTCACATGTACTTCCCACCTCCTGTGTATGACACCGCGGTGAAGAATGTCTAGGCGGCGCGAGCCATCGTGGAGGACCTACCTCACCTGGAGGGGGAGGAAAAGATGCGGTAGTTTCAGTAGGTGCAGCACCTGCTGCACGTGGCTGAACAGCAGGCCGAGGCCGCTCAGATCGCGTTCGAGACAGGAGCCGGCTCCGGAGAACCCGGGTGGAGGTAGCCGGGGAGGCCCTCGCCAGACCGAGTACTCCGCGTCTCCGGGCCAGCACCACGCGCAGCCGCGCTCCAAGCGTCGCCAGTCCGGCAGCAGCCAACCCCGCGGCGACCAAGGTGCCACGAGTCACCCACCTTGCCAGAACCCCCCTCCACCCCCTCCCCCATCCAGCCTCACCGGCCGGGTGGGAGTGCCCAATCCGGTTAATCCCGACACGCACGACCGAATCGACCTCGTGAAGCAAGATCGCATCACAGAGGAGGAAGACACAACTGGCCTAGTGTGCTTTGGGCCACGCATCCGAAAGGAGCCGTTCCTCGACAAGTTCTCCCTGCCATGGGACACCCCCAAGTATGACAGTAGCATGAAGCCGGAAGACTGGCTGACCAACTATGTCACCGCAGTCGGAATCGCCCACGACAACAAGCGCGTGGCAGTCCGCTACATCCCCCCATGCTGACCGGCTCGGCAAGAACCTGGCTCAACAGCCTCGCACCCAATAGCGTCAACGCTTAGCCAGACTTCGAAAAGGTATTCATACGGAACTTCAACGGCACCTTCAAGCGCCTGGGTAGACCCAGCGATCTCTCTCGGTGTGTCCAAGGAGACCGCGAGTCGGTTCGCGAGTATCTCGCCCGCTGGACCGAGCTGTGCAACTCCTGCGAAGGGGTGGTGGAGAATCAAGCAATTGGTTTCTTCATCGAGGGGTGCCGAGAGGGCACGATGCTGCGCCACCGGCTGCTGTGCGACGAGCCCATGACCATGGCGGAGCTGATGACCGTTGCAGGCCAGTACCCCACCGTGGACGCGACAATGAATAAGCCCCTCCGGGTGAATGCGGAAGGACGGACGGTTCCCACCGAGCTGGCTTGAGAGAAGCAATCTGGGAAAGGTGGAGATACCGGATTGTCCAGGAGGCCCGGCGGAGACAATTGCTACCAGGGCAAGCGTCCGGTTGAGCAGAACCCCCGCTACCACCAAAGGTAAGTCAACGCAGTGCAATGCGCACTGGCTGGCAACGACAAGAGGTAGAGGAATGCTTTCACTTTTGAGCATATTTTTGATGGGCCGTGCAAGTACCACAGTGGCGCCTTCAAGCCGGCTACGCACACCACTCGGCAGTGCAGATGGATCCGACATATCAAGGAGCAGGCTGTCTTGCCTCCTCTCCACCTACCCCCCCCCCCCTGGAGGACCCCCGCCAGCTAGGCATGCCGACAACAACAACGGCAATGGGGACTACCCTCAGCAGCACGAGAACTACCACATCTTCGAGGTCGAGCCAATTGACAACCGCAGCCAGAAGCAACGCACTGCGGAGGTGAACGCTGTCGTTCCCCAGATCCCCCTGCGACTCAACTGGTCCGAGACTCCCATCACCTAGAGCCAAGAAGATCAGTTGGATTTGATCCCGAATCCCGGGGGCTACACGATGGTGCTAGACCCTCTTCTCATCTCCGACGTGCGCACCTGCCAGTTCTCGCACGTGCTGGTAGACTGTGGGAGCAGCCTCAACCTGCTCTACCGGTCTTCCATGGAGAAATTGGGCATCCGGGAGTGCGACCTGCAGCCCTAGACCACTGTGTTCCACGGCGTCGCGCCTAGGCCACCGTGTGTCCCGTTGGCAAGATCCAACTGGATGTCATATTCGGCTCGGAGGAGAACTTCCGGCATGAGCCTATCTAGTTCAAGGTGGTCAACCTTGCCAGCACCTACCACGTTCTCCTCGGGCGTCCTGCCCTCGCTAAGTTCATGGAGGTCGCCCACTATGCATACCTCAAGATGAAGTTGCTGGGGCCGAATGGCGTGATCACCGTGGCCGGCTGCTTCAGGAGGTCCATGGCTTGCGCGAAGGAAGGCGCAAAGATAGCAGTGGACCTGCTCATCACCGAAGAGAAGCGCGAGATGATGCGCAACATTGCCATGCTGCAGCAGGAGGTGCCGGCTGGCTTGAAGCCGGCTGGGAACATGGCGTTCCAGGACCAAGGATACTAGGTAGATCGTGCTCGACCTGACTGACCCCTCCAAGTGTGTCACCATTGGTGCCGTCTTGGACAGCAAATAGGAAAGCGCGCTCTTTGACTTCCTCCATGAGAATCGGGACATCTTCGCATGGTCTCCCAAAGACATGTCGTGTGTTCCAAGGGAGTTCGTCGAGCACTCTCTTCATGTGCGGGCAGACGCCAAGCCGGTCCAGCAGCCCATCCATCGCTTCGCGGATGACAAGAGGAAGGTCATAGGTGACGAAATCGCCCGGCTACTTGTTGCCGGCTTCATCATGGAAGTGTACCACCCGGATTGGCTGGCCAACCCAGTCCTGGTGTTAAAGAAGAACAAGACTTGGCGCATGTGTATCGACTAAACGAGCCTGAACAAGGCCTGCCTGAAAGACCCCTTCGCTTTGACACGTATTGATCAAGTGATTGACTCTACGGCCAGCTGCGATCTGCTTTCCTTTCTCGATTGTTATTCCGGTTATAATCAGATCTGGCTGAATTTAGCTGATCAATTGAAAACATCGTTCATCACCATGTACGGGGCTTACTTCTATGTAACCATGCCATTCGGCCTGAAGAATGCAGGTGCTACCTATCAGTGTTGCATGCAGAAATGCTTGCACTAGCAGATCGGCCAGAATGTGCATGCGTATGCTGACGATGTCGTCATCAAGATGAAGGAGAAGCAGACCCTGCTGGAGGACCACGGCGAGACGTTCGCGAATCTTCGCCGGTACCATATGAAGTTGAACCCAGAGAAGTGTGTGTTTAGCGTGCCAGCTAGACAACTCCCCCGTTTCCTCGTGTCCAGCCGAGGGCCAATCCGGAGAAGATCGCGGCCATCGAGAGGATGCATCCGCCTAAGAGCCTGCTCGGCGTCCTGAAGTTCACCGGATGCTTGGCCTCCCTCAGCCAATTCGTCAGCCGGCTCGGAGAGAAGGCACTGCCGCTATACCAGCTGATGAAGAAGATATACAAGTTCACATGGACTGCGTAGGCGGATGCCGCGTTCCACGACCTCAAGTGCATGCTATCCACAACATCGATTCTCGCCATGCCGGCTAAGAAGGAGCCGATGTTTCTCTATATAGCTGCCACCAACTGGGTCATCAGCATCGTCCTGTCGGAGGAGTGTCACGAGGAAGTCAAGGCCGAGCTAGTTCAGCGACCCGTCTACTACCTCAGCGAAGTGCTTTCCCTCTCCAAGCAGAAATACCCTCACAACCGGAACATGTGATACGGTGTTTACCTAGCCTGCAAGAAGCTCAAGCACTACTTCGAGGAGCATCCGCCCATCGTGGTGTCCACCGCGCCGTTGGGATAGATCTGTGGCAACAAGGACGCCATGGGTCGGGTAGCCAAGTGGGCCATAGAGCTGGCCGCCTACTGCATCCGGTACGAGCCCATGATCACCATCAACTCTCAGGCAGTGGCAGAATTCTTCGTCGACTGGGCAGAGAACCAGTACCTGCCGCCGGTTCCTGACTCCGACTACTGGAAGCTGCTCTTCGATGGCTCGAAGATGTGCGGAGGCTTGGGAAGGGGCATCGTGCTCACCTCGCCCAAGGGATACCGGCTAGAGTACGTGCTGCTGATCCACTTCACCGCGTCGAACAACATCGCCGAGTACGAGGCTAACTCATGCTTGTCCTCGAGTAGGTAAGTGATAAACAGAATAATTTTTGAGGTGACATGCACCATCACAATCTTGATCAAACTACTATAAAGCATTGAAAGCTAGGATCATAGTACTGTAAACATGAGCATGAAAGATGAAGTTCTAACAATAAGACATAGCAACTATGTTGTAACATGAAAGGATACAAACAAATAATCATGAATAACAATGCATTGTAATACGTTTGTTTTTTTCACATACAGAAAACATAGGATAGTGGTATTCAGCTTGTCCCTCGTGGAGTAGAAAAACATAAATGCATAGGACACCTTCAAAGTTCATAAGAGTGACTAGATACAAATAGTTCAAGAACAAGAAATATCAACAATATGAATCAATAAATAAGTCTTGGGACAATGCACATAGAACTAAGAATGGCAACTATGCTCTCTTAATTGGTGCCTAAGGATAGAAGGTGGAGACTCAATATTAGTGGAAGAAGGGCCCTTCAAACGGAAGCAGGGATTTCAAGTTTCATAAAGAGCTTCCAAAAATTATGGTACTTGTTAGCTTTCAGCTCTCATTACCCTATCATAAGCATCTTGAAGTGATTAAGGTTAAAGTGAACAAAATATGGAGTATATGCTTGAGAAAGTATAAGTTGGAAATCTCATGTCCCTTGAGTACGAGGGCCGCTCCTCATGCTACTCAACTTTAGTCACCGGTAAGTTCTTGTCATTATAAGTACATGTGTATCATAGAGAACCGCCAACGGGGTACCCCTTGCCCCATGACACAGGAGCTATTCCATATCAAAATGACAAGGCAAGCAGACAATGAGCATCTCAGCAATCTTTTTATTTACCATGGGAAATGGTGCTCTTTTCTCTCTTTCCTCTTTTCTCATCTTTTTTTTTATTTTTCTCAATCTCTTTTTTCTATCTCTCTTTTTATAAGAAGAATGCTTCATAGATTGCTCACTATGGTGATGCTGCAAGTTTCCACCATGATTAGGCATGGCTTAGGCTAGCGGCCCAGGCGTTTCTCTAACACACATACATAACTCCATGGACTTACAAGCTCCCCTTTTATTTCACACCGACGACATCCGCAAACAAAAGATCTTGATATCAACTGGGTACAATGTACACGTGCAATGTTGAAAGCGTTCACCATGACATCATGGTTCTTCTAATTCCAACGTATAAGTGCAAGCATATACAACATATATGATACAATGGTTCAAGTTTATTAGGGGCAAGAAAAATAAAGTGTGCCTTCAAGTTTGTGAGAGATTTAATCCTAACTTTCAAATAACAAGTTTAATTTGGAAGATAGATAAAACAAGAATATACTTGGAATGGTGTAACACACCATGCATAAGAATTTATAGTGGACTCTTTGGAATAACTTGGTTTCTTGGGAGTTGGATGCATGAGTAGAGATTACTCAATACAAGTGGAGGCTAGCAAAAGACTGGGAGCGACCAACTAAGAGAGAAATAATGGCCATAATCATGTAGAGCGACAAAACATTATCAACTAAAGCATAAAGTGGTATGCTAAAACAAAGCTAAGGTGACTGGTTCATAGTCATAACATGGTGTAAGCAGGTGCCACGTCAACCCAAACAAAGCATCAAAGGAGAATAACACAATATTATGCTTTTGTATGCTAAAACAACGCATGTTTCTTCCAAGGCACATTAAGAAATCTCAATTGTTTGGAACAAGTCATGCTAAAGAAATAATAACTAAGCATAAGGTCAAAGCAACATCTAGCATGACATGATAAAGTCTAAGCCACAGTCAAAACAAGCTCCCTTTTGTACCACTATAAGCATGAAACTTCCTACTCTTTTCCAACACTAATCGACTTATTTGAAACAACTCACAAAGATAATAATCAATAAAGATCAGTTATCTTGTCTCACAAATCCATAAAGAAGAACTAAAAAGTTCTATGCTCAAAGTGCAAGAAAACTAAGGCTAAACACAGTGCTAGCAAAAGAGAACACTCACAAGTCAATAAGAATGAAAACTAGAGTGTTCTAGGCAATGAAAATAGAGTGTGTCTCTCTCCAAAAGAAGTGTGCTGTAATCAACCAACTTATTGCAGCAAGCAAACCAAAAGAAAACTAAAAACAAAAACAAAGACGCTGCAAGAACAACAAAACAGTGCATGAAACAATAAAAACGAAGTGTCTAGAAAGACCTAAGATTATTATTGATGAAGAAGGGAATGCCTTGGGAATCCCCAAGATTTGATGCTTGTACCTCTTGAATATTTCTTGGGGTGACACGGGGTGGCATCCCCAAGTTTGAGATTTTTTCCATTCTTCATCTCATCACATCATTCTTCCCCTACACTTGAAATTGTTCCTTCACACAATCTTCATTGGCAACATTAGTCCATTCAAAAGATAATAGACCTTTGGGGTTTAGTTTTAAAACAACAAAACTTTCATTACAGACACAAGATACTGTAGCAATTCACTTAAAAATCTCAATTCACCAAAAAGAACTCAAAAATAAATCGATAAGAAGCAAATGCAAATAATGGCAGAAATCTGTCAAAACAGACCAGCGGGTGAAAATCGATTTTTTTGAAGACCTTCTATTGCTCAAATAAAAAAGTGTTGAACTAACGAAAGTTATCTAACAACCTGGGGGATTTATTCAAAAAATTACAGGTCAATCCGACATACATAAATTTTTCATGAATTTTTAGAGTGAAGCACAAAAATCTATTTCGGGACTGCAACTTCCCCAAATCTTACTTCTCTCTCATTAGAGGTTATTCTTGGTGCAAAAATAAAATAAAAAGGATAAGGAGAGGTTATTACAGAAGTAATAACTTCCAAGACTTAAGAAAACTATTAGGTTATCTCCCAAGAAGTACTTCTTTAACGCCTTTAAGTTAGGCATCATAGTTTGAGAAGATGCTCACATAAGAAATATGAATTGAAGCAAAAGAGAGCATCAAGAAGCAAATTCAAAACACATTTAAGTCTAACCCACTTCCTATGCATAGGAATCTTGTAAAGAAACAAGTCATGAAAGGATAAAGCAACAAGCATAGAAAAGCAAAACAAGTGCCACTTCAAGATTTTCAACAGAAAGAGGGGAAACTTAATATTATTGAGATACATAAAACCATGTTTCCCTCTCTCATAAAAACTTTCAGTAGCATCATGAAAAAAATTAAAAATATAACTATCATATAAAACATTCTTATCATGAGCCACATGCATATAATAATTATTACTCTCCACATAATCATAGTCACTCTTATTAAGTGTAGTGGGAGCAAATTCAACAAAATAGCTATCATTATCATTCTCATCACCATAATCATCAAATATAGGAGGAAAATTGTAATCACAATTAACTTTCTCCTCAATAGTAGGTGGACTGAAAATATCATATTCATCATTGTAAACATCATATATTGGAGATTTTGTATCATCATAAGCAATAGAATAGCTATCTTCCAAAGCTGGGGGACTAAAAAGATCATTTTCATAAAGACTAGCTTCCCCAAGCTTAGACGTTTCCATAGCATTAGCAATAATGGTGTTCAAAGAATTCATACTAATAACATTGCTATTAGCATGCTAATAAAGGTCCATAGGTTTTTTAATTTTCTCTTCAAACACTTCATGTCCTAACTCAAGATAAATACTATAAAGCTCTCTAATTTTTTTATTGTTTTCCATTAATCCTAACTAGTGAAAACAAGAAACAAAAAGATAAGATTGCAGAATCTAAAGGAAATAACTTTGAGCACTCACACACGAGGATGTGAGTACCTTTTACCTTACCTCCCCGGCAACGGCGCTAGAAAAGACTTTGATGGCGTGTTGTTGACGTGGGAGCTTCTTCTTTTTTAATTCCCCGGCAACGGAACCAGAAAAGAGCTTGATGTCTACGCACTTCTATTCTTGTAGACATTTGTTGGGTGTAGAGGTCCCAACCTTTAATAAGGTAGAGATCCCTGTGTTTACAATGCTAGTCTCTGGATCAATAGCTAGCATCCACATTTAAGATGTAATATCAAGAAACAAAGGTCATAATACAAATTTATAACCAGGAATAAAATAATTCATTACATCTTACATAGCTCATTTGGCTATCTCATTACAATGCAGCAAAATAACTATATAGCATGGAGTCCTTCATCTTTAAAGTGCCACAGGAAATCATGTTGGTTGTAGACTTGTAATCCTAATGAACACACCTCACTAACATCAAACAAACCCGCAACATAATAAGTTACAGCCACAAGGGTCAATACATTTGAATTGTATTGGCAAGTGATACTATGGTAGAATAGTGGAGTCTATCATCATATGCATTTGGCTAAGTGGAGCTTAGGCTTTCTTTGCTCAAAATAGATTTTCCTTATCATTTGAAAACACTAAGTTTTTGTTTGTCAAAATCACCCAAGGCATCTACCAATAGACATTGGTGATCCCTTAACCCTCGTTCAACCACAAGTTTTTAACTTAGAAATTGGGATGAGGAGATCCTTGATAGCTTCCATGTCTTGATGCTCAAATTGTCCATTGCACGGGACACGGCTAAGTACTTAGATTTTACTCTCTCAAGAGGTGGTGCACTTTTCCCACAAGACTCGACATGCATCGAGACAAGATCTTTCAGAAGCCTTCCCTTAGACCAAAATGGACACGCTCCAAACCTATCATCCCCTACCACCAACTGTCCATTTGGCTAAGGTATTGCAACCCATATGACCATATGATCCAGGCAGAGCCCATAATGCCAAGTGGCTGCACTTGAAGCTTCTCAACATTTGACATATCAAATCTCTTTGTTCCTGGGTGGATTTCCACAAGTGAGATACACTAGGGTAGTCCATGAATATGGGCCCTGTGTAACCACTGAACATAACCCATTCACAACCATTCCATCCAGGTGATTCATTCACATAGTTGTTTTATTAAACAAAACACAAGTCCTTGACTTAGAAATATTTCATAGCATGAATATATTCCACACTTGTTTTCTACTAGCTAAGCTAAGCATGATAGTAGTAGGGATCCTAACTTAGGAAAATTCTACTAAGGCATCATCTACTAGGATTTCCCATGGCATAGCATACTTAGTAAAATTCCGTGCAAGTCCTACTTAGAAATATCACTAATGCATAGTGAAAATAATGGGAAAAAAGTATGAAGCACCACTTTCCTTTTTGGTAGAGAATATAAGTTAACTCCTTGATCTTGCAATAGTCACACTCTTCAAAGTTCACTACAATTCAATCAAGCAAGGCACAAATTCAAAACTAGCATTCAAACAATTCATCACATAATAATACAAACAAAGCAATGCATGCAAGCATGCCAAAGATTGTTTTATTTCGAAAAGTGGTTTCTAAGAGGTTATAAACATTTTAAAACACCTATTGGTCATTTATAAAAGTGGAAAAACCATTTGATATCAAGTTAGTGAAAATAGCCATTTAAATCATTTTTGTTTTGCTAGAAATGATTTAAATGAAAGTTATAATTTCTAGTGTTTGAAAAATATATTTTTAAACACAAATGTTAGTTTTTTAAGGTCAAGTGTTTAATATTAAACCATTTGCAAAAGGTTTCATCTAAAACCGTTTTTTAAATCAAAGCAATATTTTATTTTGTTGGGAATGCCTTTAAACAAAGCAATAATTTTCTAGGGTTCACCAAATATATTTTTAAATCCAAAAACTTGGTGTTTAGGGTGAGAGAGTTTAATTCAAATCATTTTCCAAAGGTTTTACTTAAAAGCATTTTTAAACCATAATCAATATTTTTATTTAACTAGAAAGGCTTTTATTCAAGGATTTAATTCCTAAGTGTCACCAAACATAATTTTAAATCTACAAGTTGGTTTATATGGTCAGTAGGTTCAAAACAATCCATTTACCAAAGATTTTACCCTAAAAACATTTTTAGAATAAATTTTATACACAAAATATGCCTACACAAGTTTCTGCACAAACAACTAATTTTACAGAATAAAATCACTAAACAAAGGGCATGGTTGGATATAATTATTTTTCCTGATTCCAATGATATAAAGTTTGCAAAATTTGGATGTGTAGATTTAAAGTTATAAATTTTGCAAATTCTAACATCTAATAGTAATGTTTCTGTTTTTAAAACATAACTCAGGCTACGTGGCTGTTTTCTATTCGTCGATACCGTTTCATTTTGATTGAGTGATACAGGCCGTTAGATCTAACTAACAATGCACGACACATATGATCTCGTAACCCTTCGTTAAGTGAATCTATCGCACCCTTTAGATCTAAATCGAACGGCTGAAACGATGACGACCACAGATGGGCGGCGCTGCGATGGTGGCTGGCGGCGGTGCGCTCAGACGATGACGGTGTCGGCGATACAGGAAGCAAGAGAGCGAGGGGAGAAGCTCATCGAGTTCTCCGTGGAGTGCTGTTTCTCAATGTGGTCTCCGTTACTCGAGGGGTGCAAGGTGTCGACGGGTATTGCTCGCCGGAGATGTTGCTGATGACATGCGCTTCTGTTAGATGTTGTTGGCGAGTGTATAGGCCACGCCAAGGCAAAGCAGAGACGGTGTTAGACGCGCAATGGAATGGATATTGTAGGGGTATAGTCCATAGAGGAAGGGGAGGTCGGGATTTACCAGAGAAACTCGCCGGAGAAATGGCAGACGGTGTTGTTGCACTGGCGAAGAGGTTGCCGAGGTTACAGGGCACGCGCGGGCGAATGGAGACTACGGGCAGATGCGTAGGGAGATGGGGATCACGCTCACGGGATATGGGAGGCAAGGGGAGGCGAGGCTTGGCCGTAATTATGGCCGGAGCGTCATCGGAGACAGTGGGGTTTGAGCTGCGATTCGAGCAGCCTGGTGGCTCTCAAGCAACAGAGTATGAGGGGAAAGGAATGAAGAGAGGAGGCGCTCAAGTACGCAGAGGCACGGCGTGGTTAACTCGCGGATTCAATGTCAATTACATCTCGCAATCAACGGCAGCAACGGCCGGAGGAAAGAGGGAGGAATGGTCGCGGGGTTGATGATGATCTGACGGGGCAGTGGGGTTGTTCTGTCAGCGAGTGAGGCGGTTTCCAGTGGGGTCAGTAAGTCAGCGTCTGCGCGGGTTTATTTGCTGGTGCAAATCGTTTTTCTGTGGGGGAGAAAGATGGGCTAGCTGGGCTTAGTGGCCTGGGATGATTCTTTTACCTTTTTTTATTTTGTTACCTTTTTCTTTTTCCATTTTGATTTTCTGTTTTGAATTCATTCAAATGATTTCAAACCCTTTTTCATTTCAAATCTTTTCAAACTTTTCAGTAAGTTTCTACACTATTTTAAACATGTATTTAAAGTCCATTTTAGAATAAATTTTCCCCTATTCTTTTATGGTTTATTAATTAATTAATTTAGACACTTGTCTTTATTTACTTGAATTTTCAAATATGTTTTCAAAGTTCTATTTTGAAAACCAAATTTTACCAAATCCTTTTTTAGTAGGTTTTATTTATTCATTAAGGTGAATAATTTACTTTGAATTATTTATAATATTTTATATGATTTATTATTCATTTAGATTGGGCAAATTGTCTTTATTCAAATAAAATCAAATATGGTTTTAATCCCATATAAATTTTATTCAAATAATTCTATTAAGTTAATTAGATAACTTTTTAATCCCCTTTGGTAAATTCCAATTTACTATTTTCTCATGATTTAATTAATCATTTCTATTAGGGATTTTGTCTTCATTCAAATGGAATAGAATTTGGTTAATGCCATATTATTTTATTTGAATATTCCTTACCCCTTTATTTTATTTGATTTATCTTTATTTCATTTTCTTATGGATTTGGCCAAGATTTAATTTGGCTTTTAATTATTCCTTATTTATTTATTTCTTTCTTTATCTTATAAAATCCATATCTTTTTATTTAGAGATCCAAAATTGGTGATTCCAATTTGTATTATTTTATTTATTATTTGTTTATCTTTTTAAATCCTTTTAGGATTATTTTACTCACAACTTGGTATGGATTTTTTATGGGAGCTTTATTAGCTTTTGAAATTATTTCCTTTTATCTTTATTAACTTCATAAGATTTTATCTATGGCTCCAAATTAAATGAAATCAATTTCTATGGTTTTATAATATTCTTATTTATCATTTTTGATCATTTATAAATGTTTGTTGCTGAAATTTTATATGGATCAAATCCATAGTCTTTGAGAGATATTTGGAATGAATTATTCCATTAGGGTTTTAGAGTTTTGGTTTAACTTCTCCAAGTGTTTAAATTACAAGATTCATTCTTTGATGAATGCATTTCACTTGATTTGAATTTTGTTGGATTCAGTTTTCATTCAAAGTTTGTTCAAGTTGGGTTTTGATGTTTCCATTTGGAATCAAAAATTTTATTTTCACCCTAAATTTCAACAATTAATTCTTTTGTTTAATTATTTTTCACATTTCAAAATTTGTAACATTTTGGGATGTGACATTGGGCCTCCAAGTGCAGAGGTTTGTAGAACAACATCATGTTTCCCTTAAGTGGATTACCCATGGATTATCGGATCAGGGAGGAAGTGGTCAAAGGTATCCCTCTCAAGCAATCCTGCAATAAAGATACAAGAAGTATCGTGTGTCCCCAACACACCCAATTCACATGTCAGATGTATAGGAGCACTAGTTTGGCGAAGAGATAGTGAAATACGAGTGATATGGATGATTATAAGACAACGGTGCCAGAAAAGAGCTTGGCGGGGAGGAAGAGACTGGAAGCAAGCAAACATGCAATAGATCTAGTTGTGAATGGTGTTTCAATGTTTAGAAACAAGGCCTAGGGATCATACTTTCACTAGTGAACACTCTCAATAAATATATTCTCTTCATGATACTACTCTTAACTACTCTCCGATTGGACACTCTAATCCATGGTAGGGCTATAACAGCACTCCTCAAAGTCTGCCTTCCCCATCTAGATAACCCCACACTGTCACCTTGAGCACTAGATGGTTCCAACAAACAGCACAATTTCATAGAGAAAACCAACTCCTAATATAACTCATGATAAGGATTCATGAACTCTAGGCTAAGTGCCACCACGGTGTGCACGCTGTCACTTTCACACACGTGGGGAGAGCAGAGATCTATTGAAGCACTTGAGTATTTATGTATATTCTAGCCTAAGTGCGACCACGGTATGCACGTTGTCACTTCCACACACGTGGGGAGAGCTGAGATCTATTAAAGCACTTGAGTAGCAGAGTAGAACTACTTGATTACAAAGCTCATGACCACAATATCTTCATGCATAGAGAGAGATGAACACGTAGCTACCGGTAGAGCCCTTTGCCTCGAGGAAGAACTACTCCCTCCTCATCATGGGGATCATCAACGGCGATGGAGATGGTGGTGGAGATCGATGGAGATGGTGGTGGAGATCGAAGGAGATGGCTCCAAGGGCACTTCCCCATCCTGGCAGGGTGCCGGAATAGAGACTTCTATCCCCTGAATCTCCCATTCGGTGGCGGCGGCATTGTGGAGATTTTCGTGGCTTTCTCCCAGATGATTTAGGGTTTCTGAGTTGGGAGGCTTCTTATAGGCGAAGAGGCAAGTTCGGTGGAGGGCCAGGGCTGGCCCGCGCCACCCTAGGCTATGACAACCCTGGTGTTCTCCTCCATCTCTGCTTCGTGGTTCCGTGTCATGTCGGGTAAAATAATGACGTTGGCTTTCATCCTGTCCAATTTCGAGAATATTCATTTTTTAGCTTTTCTGAAACCAAAAACAGCAGATAACATGCAACTGGCACTATGGCATCTTGTAAATAGGTTAGTTCCAGAAAGTGTATAAAAATACCTCAAAGTGTAGACAAAACATAAGATAGTTGGCACAAAACAAGCATGGAGCATCAAAAATTCTAGATACGTTTATGACGTATCAAGGCTCTCGTGCATGGGCTCCGGCTCACAAAAGACATCGGCATCCGCCGAATCCTTTCCTTCAGAGATTCGAATATGGTGGTGCAGAAAGTATCTGGCCAGTGGGACGCTCGGGACGCAACATGGACCTGTACTTGTTCCACATCCAGCTGCTCAGTGCCGGCTTCGAGGGATGTGAATTTCATCATGTTCCCCGCGCCAACATGAGGCGCCCGACGTGCTCGCGCGAGTCGGATCCACCAGAGCAGACATCCCGCCTGAAGTATCCTTGGAGCACCTCTGCAAACCCAGCATCACCCCTTCTCCGGAATCCGAGTCCATCATCTGGGTAGCAGACCCGGGGGCTGCCGACTCGAAAGAGCTAGGCCCCACTGTTGTTCCCTTCGGCTCGAAAGACCCGGGGGATGCCTCCTCAGGCAAGCAATCATCAAGCAAGGGAAAAGGCCCAGGGGTTTCCGACTCGGCACCCCACCTGGTCGACCCCCGGATGAGCTCCAGATCGTGCCGGCTAGTGTCTTCACTATCTGGGAAGTGCCATCCTGGTCCCAGCCCTTCATGAACTACCTCCTCAACGATGAGCTCCCGACTAACAAGGTGGAGGCAATGCAGATCTAGCACCGCGCACTGATACGCCCAATTTTCATCACCCTTCTATATCATAATTTACCTCTATTCACTGATATTTGTCTTATTATGAGGTATTACTTATGGCTTTTCATCTGTTTGTGCATGTTGGATGATTCCTAGAGGATGGACTACCGGAGTCTGGATTCTGATGGAAAAGAAGGCGTTTCGGTGCAATTTCGCGAAGATCAGAAAAATACCAGAAAAATATGGAAACCTATTATTTTACCAGAGGAAGAAGGATGCCAGAAGGAGGGACGGAGATGAGCCTCAGGGGGCCCACATCCCCCTAGGCGTGGGCCCACCTGACCCCGCACCTAGGGCAGGCGTGGCCCACCTTCCCGGCCTCAGACTCCGCCCCTTCGCCTATATCTTCCCTATGGCTCGGGGAGCGACCACAGATAGATTTACGCCGCCTCTGAGGGGCAGAAAACACCGAGAGAGAAAGATCTCTCCGGCAGTCAGATTTCTACCGGGGGGATTCTTTACCGGAGAGGGGAGACCATCGCCATCAACACCGTCATCAAGCTTGGCTTCATCGAGATCATCACATCATCCACACCATCATCTCCAACAGCACCATCATCACCACTCCGTCCTGCTATAACAATTGTGTTGGATATTGCTTTAGTTCTTAGGGGAAACTTTCCCAGTGTTTATTACTATTGTAGTTGATGCTTGTGAGTGGAACCATTGGATTATTGTTTATGTTCAGATTGTTATCCATTATCATATCATCTTTGATCTTGATGCATATGATGTCTTGTGAGTAGTTCGTTTAGTTCTTGATGACATGGGATAAGTCATGTTGTTAGTAGTGAATCTGTGATGAGTTATTATTCAATGGTTTAGTATTTAAGTTATGGTGCTATTCTTCTAGTGGTGTCATGTGAACGTCGACTACATGATACTTCACCATTTATGGGCCTAGGGGAATGCATTGTGTATTTGGCTACTAATCGTAGGGTTGCCGGCATGACAGAAACCTGAACCCTCGTTAGGACACGTTTGCACAAGGGGGTGTAGGATCTTAGAGTTTAAGGCTGTGGTTAGATTTATATCTTAATTACTTTCCTGTAGTTAAGGATGTTTGTAGGCGGTCTAATCACAAGTATGCATTAGTCCTAGGAAGGGCGGTATGTTAGCACAGGTTCACCCACACAACACTTACAAACACCAGATAAGAGTACTCAGCTATTTGAAGCGAAAGCACTTGACAAAATTCCCATGTGTCCTCGAGAACATTTGGTCCTTATAAGTATTTCCACCGACTTGTCCGTTTCTAAGAAACGATTGGGCCACTTGCTTCGTTTGTTCGTTACTTCTGTTACTTGCTCTTTGTTTTGTTGCCTTGTCAGAAAACCACTAAAAATCCATTTTCTAAGTATTCACAGGGATTTCCTGCTCCATACCACTGTTCAGCACCTTCTTCTCCTTGTTGGGATGGACACTCCTATTTATCAAAAGTACTACGATACATCCCCTATACTTGTGGGTGATCAAGACTATTTTTTGGCGCCGTTGCCGGGGAGGTAAGGTAAAAGGTACTCACATCCTCCAGTGTGAGTGCTCGAAGTTATTTACTTTAGATTCTGCAGTTTTGTCTTTTTGTTTCTTGTTTTCACTAGTTACGCTTAATGGAAAACAACAACAAAATTAGAGAGCTCTATAGTGTCTTGAGTTAGGACATGAAGTGTTTGAAGAGAAAATTAAAAAACATATGGAACTTTATTTGCATGCTAATAGCAATATTATTAGTATGAATTCTTTGGACACCCTTATTGCTAATGCTTTGGAAACGTCTAAGCTTGGGGAAGATATTTTTAATGAAAATGATCTTTTAGTCCCCCAGCTTTGGAAGATAGCTATTCCATTGCTAATGATGATACCAAACCTCCAATTTATGATGATTACAATGATGAGTATGATATTTTTAGTCCACCTACTATTGAGGGTAAAGTTAATTGTGATTACAATCTTCCTCCTATATTTGATGATTATGATGATGAGAATAACAATGATAGCTATTTTGTTGAATTTTCTCCCACTACAAAGAATGACAATGCTTATGTAGAGAGTAATAATTATCATATGCATGTGGCTCATGATAAGAATATTTTATGTGATAGTTATATTGTTAATTTTGTTCATGTTGCTACTGAAAGTTATTATGAGAGAGGGAAACATGGTTTTATGCATCTCAAAAATATTAAGTTTACCCTCTTTATGTTGAATGTTTTAAAGTTACTCTTGTTTTGCTTTCCTATGCTTGTTGCTTTGTGCTTTCATGACTTGTTTCTTTATAAGATTCCTATGAATAGGAAGTGGGTTAGACTTAAATGTGTTTTAAATTTTCTTCTTGATGCTCTCTTTTACTTCAATTCATATTTCTTATGTGAGCATCTTCTCAAACTATCATGCCTAACTTAAAGGCGTTAAAGAAAAGTACTTGTTGGGAGATAACCCAAGAGTTTTCTTGAGTCTTGGAAGTTATTACTTCAGTAATGACCTCTCCTTATCATTTTTGTTTGCTTTTTGTGCCAAGAATGACCTCTAATGAGAGGGAAGTAAGATTTGGGGAGTTGCTGTCCTGAAACAGATTTCTGTCTTCCACCATAAAAAATCGTGAGGAGTCTCTGTAAGTCGGATTGAGCTGAAAATTTACGAATAAATCCCCAGTATGATAGATAACTTTAGTTAGTTCAACACTTTTTAATTTGAGCAACATAAGGTCTTCTAAAAAATAGGTTTCTACCTGCTGGTCTGTTTTGAGAGATTTCTGCCATTATTTGCATTTGCTTCTTATTGATTACTTTTTGAGTTCTCTTTAGGGAAATTGATCTTTTTGAAGGAGTTGCTACAGTAACTTGTGTCTTTAGTGAAAGTTTTGCTGTTTTGAAACTAAACCCAAAGGTCTATTATCTTTTGAATACACTAATGTTGCTAATGAAGATTGTGTGAAGTTTTGTATGAAGGAAAATTTGTAGGTGTAGAGAAAGAATGATGTATGAGATGAAGAATGGAAAAAAGCTCAAGCTTGGGGATGCCACCCCATGTCACCATAATAAATATTCAGGAGGTACAAGCGTCAAAGCTTGGGGATGCCCATGGCATCCCCTTCTTCATCAATAAAAATCTCAGGTCTTTATAGACACTTTGTTTTTATTGTTTCATGCAATATTGTGTTGTTCTTGGAGCGTCTTAGTTTTCGTTTGCTTTGCTTGGTTTGCTTAGTTTGCTTGAGTAAAGTTGGTTTCAACACACTTCTTTTGGAGAGAGGCACACTCTGTTTCCATTACCTAGAACACTCTAGTTTTCACTCTTATTGTTTTGTGAGTGTTCACTTTTGCTAGCACTACGTTCAACCTTTGTTTTCTTGTGCTTTTAGCTTAGAACTTTTTAGTTCTTCTTTTTGGATTGTGCTACAAGCTCACTGATCTTTATTGATTATTATCTTTGTGAGTTGTTTCAAATAAGTTGTTTGGTGTTGGAAATAGTAGAAAGTTTCATGCTTATAGTGGTACAAAGTGAGCTTTCTTTGGCTGTGGCTTAGACTTTATCTTGTCATACTAGGTGTTATTTTGACCTTATGCTTAGTGATTATTGCTGTAGCATGACTTGTTCCAAACAATTAGGATTGCTTAATATGCCTTGAAGGAATCATGCGTTGTTTTAGCATGCAAAAGCATAGTATTGTGGTATTCTCCTTTGATGCTTTTTGGGTTGACTTGGAACATGCTCACACCATGTTATGACTATGAAAAGTCACCATAGCCTCTATGATCATTTAGTCCTTGACTTTTAGTACCACTCTTTGCTTTGATTAGTATGCTTTGTTGCACTGCATGATTATGGCCATTATTGCTCTCTTAGTTGGTTGCTCCTAGTCTTTTGCTAGCCTCCACTTGTATGAGTAAGTTCTACTCATGCTTCCAACACCCAAGAAACCAAGTTTTTCCACAGTGTCCACTATAAACTCCTATGCATGGTGTGTTACACCATTCCAAGTATACTCTTGTTTTCAACTATGTTCCAATTAAAAACTATTTTGTTATGTTAAAACTTAGTGATTAAAGCCCTCAAGAACTTGATGGCACACTTTATTCTTTTCCCCTAATAAACTTGAACCATTGTGACAACTTTGTTGTATATGCTTGCACTTATAAGTTGGAATTAGCAGAACCGTGTTGTCACGGGGAACGTTTTCAACATTGCACTTGTAATTTGTACTCAGTTGATATCATGCTATTTTGTCTATAGATGTCACCGGTGTGAAACAAAGAGGGAATTTGTCAGTCCATGGAGTTTGTATTTTGTGTTAGAGAAACGCCTAGGATGCTAGCCTAAGCCATGCCTAATCATGGTGGAAACTTGAAGCATCACCATAATGAGCTATCTATGAAGCATCCTCAATAAAAAGCTATGCATATGGTAAATAAAAAGATTACTGAGATGCTCATTGTCTGCTTGCCTTGTCATTTTGGTTATGGGAAAGCTCCTATACCATGTGCAAGGGGTACCCTGTTGGCGGTTCTAAATGATATGCAAATACTTACAACGACAAGAACTTACCTGGACCCAAAGTTGAGTATGCATGAGGTGTGGTACTCATATTCAAGGGACATGAGATTGCCAACTTATAATTCGTCAAGCATATACTCCAACTTTGCCACTTTAACCTTAACCACTTCAAGATGCTTATGATAGGGGCAATGAGCGCTGAAAGATAACAAGTACCATAATTTTTGGAAGCTCTTTTTGAAACTTGTAATCCCTGCTTCCTTTACAAAAAAAGGCCTTTCTTACACCATTATTGAGTCTCCACCTTCTACCTTTAGGAACCATTAAGAGAGCATAGTTGTCATTCTGTGTGCAGTGTTCCAAAGCTTATTAATTGATGCATATTTTGTTATTACTTGTTCTTGTGCTATTTGTTTCTAGTCACCCTTGTGAACTTTGCTGGTGTCCTATGCATCTATATTTCTACTCTATGAGGGACAAGCTGATTGCCACTATGCTATGTTTTCTGCATGTGAAACAAACAAATGTTTTTCAATGCATGTTATTCATGATCTTTGTTTGTAGCTTGCCATGTTGCATGCATAGTTACTATGTCCTATTGTTAGAACTCCATCTTTCATGTACATGTTTAGAGTTCTTTGATCCCAGCTTTCAATGCTTGCAAATGGTTGGATCTTTATTGTGACGATGCATGTCACCTCAAAAATCATTATTTTTATCACTTACCTACTCGAGGACGAGCAGGAGTTAAGCTTGGGGATGTTGATACGTTGGAAACATATCTATTATTTTTTATGCTCCATGCTTGTTTTGTATCTACTTTGCTTTGCTTGTTTGCACTTTGAGGTGCTTTTTACATGTTTTCTGGTACTAACCTATTAACAAGTTGCAACAGTGCTAGATGCATGTTTCCTGCTGTTTTTGGTTTCAGAAAAGTTAGTAAAGAAATATTCTCGGAATTGGATGGGACAAACGTCAACATCAATTACTTTGCGTGGGGAACAAGAAGTCCAGAGGGGAGGCGGAGGGGCCATCCAGGGGGGCCAGACCCACCCCAGGCGCGGGTGGGCCCAGCCCCGTGCCTGGCTAGGGTTTTCCACCCCTGGACGCCTCCTCGGCCTCCCCCTTCGCCTATAAGAAGCCCCAGATGTAGAAACCCTAAGCACCCGATCAAATATGCACGAAACCGTCTATAGCCGCCGCCACCATCGTCCCTAGATCGGGGGGATTTGAAGTTCTTCCCGGCACCCTGCCGGAGGGGAGATCATCCTGGAGGCCTTCTATCATGTCTATGTTGTTTGTGATCTTGCATGCTCTCCGTTCTTAGTAGCTATCTTGGCCAGTTAGTTGCTAGTGAGTCCAATAGGGGGTATTTATGTTCGATAGTGGGTTCATGCCCCTAGTTTCCAAGGGAAGTGACAGAAATATCTTCGGTTGTAGATGTGTTCTTACTACTAGGGAGAAAACAACGGTCTCTTATTCATGGAACATGTGGACTGTTTACCTTACACACTTTGCTTAAAGCAGTTGTCTGTTGCTTGCAACTTAATACTGGAGGCGGTTCGGATGATAACCTGAAGGTGGACTTCTAGTCATAGATGCAGTTGGATGGCGGTCTATGTATCTTGTTGTATTGCCCAATCGAATCTCATAGGATCTTTCTGACTAGTAATTGCATTGTTATGCCTTGCTCAGTTCCTGTCAATTGCCCCGCTGTAATTTGTTTACCCTTCATGCCATGTTGTTTATCTAAGGAGAGCACCTCTAGTGAACTATGGACCCCGGTCCAATCTTTACCATTGATACATCTTCCACTTTTAATTGTTTATTTGCTGCAAACCATTACCTTCCACACCATACGTTTAAGCCTTTGTTACAGCAAACCGGTGAGCTTGACAACCTCACTGTTTGTTGGGGCAAAGTCTTGAGTTTGTGTTGTGCAGGTCTCCGTGTTGCTTGCAACACCTGTGTGACGTTTCCTTCCTCCTTTTGGTTCGATAACCTTAGTCTCAACTGAGGGAAAACTTGCTGCTTGCTACTTCACACCTTGATCTTGGGGTTCCCAATAGGCTGTGCATAGACAGTTGTCAAGCTTTTCTGGCGCCATTGCCAGGGAGGTTTTGGGCTTTTACCTTTCCTCCACGCCATCAGCTCTTTTCTAGCACCATTATCCCACGTCAACAACAAGTCAGAAGCTATTTTCTGGCACCGTTACCACTTGTATTTCACTATCTCTTCGCTAAACTAGTGCACCTATACACCTGACAAGTGTATTGGGTGTGTTGGGGACACAAGAGACTTCTTGTATCTTGATTGAGAGGGAATACCTTTGACCACTTCCTCCCTGACTTCGATAAACCTTGGGTGATCCACTTAAGGGAAACTTGCTACTATTCTACAAACTTTTGCACTTGGAGGCCCAACAACTGTCTACAAGAATAGAAGTGCGTAGACATCAAGCTCTTTTCTGGCGCCGTTGCCGGGGAGTGAAACGCTATTGAAAAGTGGAACTGGTCAGAGAAACTTTTACTGTGAGTATTGCTTTTGCTACTGCTTGTTACCTTCTTTCCAATATGGATAACCCACTTGGTTTTCTGTTTGGGAAAACTACTACCACTGCTAGCGTAGTAGATGAACCACCTCCTGTTGAGATAGATCCTTTTAAGATACCTACAAGTATTGTTAATCGGGTTATGGATAATTATTATTTTGGGGATGGAACTTTACATCCCGGTGATCACTTGCTTTTTATCCATGAATTATGCGGGTTGTTTAAGTGTGCAGGTATCACAAATGAACAGGTGAAGAAGAAGTTACTCTCCATATCCTTGAAAGGGAGAGCTGAAGAATGGTATAAGATGGTGAAGAATGGACAATCCATGGAATGGGAGGAGATGGCATCTCTCTTTTACTCTAATTTTATCCTCCCAGTGAGATTCATAAGGATAGAAATCTTATATATAATTTTTGGCCTCTTGATGGAGAGAGTACAACTCAAGCTTGGGGGAGATTGAACTTACTAATTCTTAAATGTCCTATTCATGAACTCCCTAACAATATTATTCTCAATAACTTTTATGCTAGGATTTCTCTTCATGATAAAGATTTACTAGATGCTTCTTGTGTTGGATCATTCACACGTATGAAGCAAGAAGCTAAATGGGACCTTCTAGAACATATTCAAGAGAACACTGAAGCTTGGGAGAATGACAAAGGAAGAAAGTCAGGTATAAACTATGATTATGAATGAATTAAATATTTTATTGTAACTGACAACTTCCATGATATTAGCAATGAGTTTGGTCTTGATCCTCAAGTTCTTATAAAATGTTTTAATGCTTTTGCCTCTTATATTGAAATTACCAAGAAAGAGTGGGACAAGTACCATGCTCCTTATAAAGACATTGTCACCCATGTTCCTGCTAGCACAGAGGTTTGCACTGTTGATCCTATTTTGCCTGAACCTTATGTTGAGAAAATCCCTTTTCCCTCCAAGGTAAGGGAGAATTACATTATGGCTAATGTGGTTAGCAAAAGCGCAAAGAAAACTATAGGGTCTAACAAGCTTATCGATATTGAGCCTGTGGTAGCTACTGTGAAAGATCTTATCACTAGAAATATAGAGGATGAGCATATTGTCTTCTGTGAAGATGCTACTAATATTTTTTCTCATCCCAAGAAAGTTAGAAAAGCTAGTGTCCCTGTGCTTTATGTTAAAATTTATAGTCATAGCTACTATGGTTTATGTGATATTGGTGTTAGTTCTAGTGCTATTCCTTATGAGCTTTATAGGTAAATTATGCATGAAATTGGTCCTTGTGATCTTGAGGACATTGATGTGGTTATTCACCTTGCTAATAGACAACAAATTTGCCCCATTGGTATTGTAAGAGATGTGGATGTCCTTTGTGGTAAGATTAAATATCCTACTGATTTTCTATTACTTGGTAAAGAAGCTAGTAAAACCTATCCTATTATCTTTAGTAGACCCTTTATGAATACTTGTGGGGCTATCATAGATTGTAGGAAGGAAAAAGTTTTGACTAATTTTGCTGGAGAATCCTATGAGTTTAATTTTTCCAAATTTGCCAAAACTCCTTTTGAAAGTGAACTACCTGATGAGGATTTCAGGGTTGAACAACTTTCTGCTATTTCTCTTGCTCCTAACAATGCCTTGCAGCAGTTTATGGAAGATCATGAAAGTGATGTCTTAAGGAAAGAAATGAGATTGACGAGGTTTTCCTTCGTCAGCCGGAACAGCTTAAGCATAATCTACCTGTGGAGGATTTGGGTACCACACTTCCACCTAAAGGGGACCCTGTTTTCGAATTAAAACCTTTACCTGATGATATTAAATATGCTTATCTTGATGACAAGAAGATATATCCTGTTATTATTAGTTATAAACTTTCAGGAGAGGAATAATAAAGGTTATTGGAGATATTGAAGAAACACCGAGGAGCTATGGGCTATACTCTTGATGATTTAAATGGGATTTATCCAACTATATGTCAGCATGCCATTAATATAGAGCTTGATGCAAAACCAGTAGTTGAGCACCAACATCGTCTAAATCCTAAGATGAAGGATGTGGTAATAAATGAGGTATTTAAACTCCTTGATGCTGGTATTATTTATCCTATTGCTGATAGTAAATGGGTTAGCCTTGTTCATTGTGCTCCCAAGAAAGGGGTAATAACTGTTGTGCCTAATGAGGATAATGAGATTATACCCCAAAGAGTAGTGGTTGGGTATAGAATGTGCATTGATTTTAGAAAGGTTAATAAAGTTACTAAGAAAGATCATTATCCTTTGCCCTTTATTGATCAAATGCTTGAGAGGTTGTCCAAAAAGACTCACTTTTGCTTTCTTGATGGTTATTCTGGGTTTTCTCAAATTGCTGTGAAAGCACATGACCAAGAGAAAACTACTTTCACTTCTCCTTATGGTACTTATGCTTATAGGCATATGCCTTTTGGTTTATGTAATGCTCCTGCTACCTTTCAGAGATCTATGTCTGCTATCTTTCATGGTTTTCGTGAGGAAATTATGGAGGTTTTCATGGAAATTTTTTCCATCTATGGAACTTCTTTTGATAACTGTTTGCACAAGCTTGATAAAGTTTTGCAGAGATGTGAAGAAACCAACCTCGTTCTTAACTGGGAGAAATGCCATTTCATGGTTAATGAAGGGATTGTTCTTGGACACAAGATCTCTGAAAGAGGCATTGAAGTTAACAGATCCAAAATTGAAGCAATTGAGAAGATGCCTTGTCCTAGAGATATCAAAGGTATTCGTAGTATCCTTGGTCATGCTGGTTTCTATAGGAGGTTTATTAAAGATTTCTCTAAAATTTCAAAGCCCCTTACTAATCTTCTTCAAAAATATGTACCTTTTGTTTTTGATGATGATTGTAATGAAGCTTTTGAAACTTTGAAGAAAGCCTTGAAAACTTCTCCTATAGTCCAACCACCTGATTGGAGTTTACCTTTTGAAATTATGTGTGATGCTAATGATTTTGCTGTGGGTGCTGTCCTTGGACAACATGTTGACAAGAAGTTAAATGTCATTCACTATGCTAGCAAGACTCTAGATGCTGCTCAAAAGAATTATGCTACTACTAAAAAGGAGTTATTACCTGTAATCTTTGCTTGTGATAAGTTTAGACCTTATATTGTTGATTCCAAGGTTACTATTCATACTGATCATGCAGCTATTAAGTATCTTATGACGAAGAAGGACGCTAAGCCTAGGATTATAAGGTGGGTGTTGCTTTTTCAAGAGTTTGATCTGCATATTGTGGATAGGAAAGGTGCTGATAATCCTGTTGCTGATAATTTATCTCATTTGGAAAACATTTCTTTTGACCCTTTGCCTGTTAATGATAGTTTTCCAAATGAGCAGTTAGCTGCAATAAGGGTAAGTCCACATGAGAGTCCTTGGTATGCTGATTATGCTAACTTTATTGTTTCCAAGTATTTGCCTCCAACCTTTACAGCCCAGCAAAGAAGGAAATTCTTTTATGATCTAAGGCATTAATTTTGGGATGACCCACACTTATATAAAGAAGGAGTAGATGCCATTATGCGAAGATGTGTTCCAGAATTGAACAACAAAATATATTGAGAAAATGTCATGGCAGTGCGTATGGAGGACATCATGCTGGTGATAGGACTGCACAACATGTTTTACAATCTGGATTTTATTGGCCTACCCTTTGTAAAGATGCAAGGAAGTTTGTCTTATCTTGTGATGAATGCCAACGAGTAGGTAACATCTCTAGACGCAATGAAATGCCTATGAATTATTTTCTTGTTATTGAACCTTTTGATTGTTGGGGATTTGACTTTATGGGGCATTTTCCTCCTTCAAAAGGGTACACACATATTCTTGTTACTGTTGACTATGTTACAAAGTGGGTAGAAGCCATACCTACAAACAGTGCTGATGGTAAGACATCCTTGAAAATGCTCAAAGATGTTATTTTTCCTAGGTTCGGTGTGCCTAGATATCTCATGACTGATGAAGGCTCTCATTTTATTCATGGGGGTTTTAGAAAAACTCTCGCTGAGTATGATGTAAACCACAGAATAGCTTCATCTTATCACCCCCAAACTATTGGGCAAGTAGAACTTTCCAATAGGGAAATCAAATCTATCTTGCAGAAGACTGTCAATAGATCTAGGAAAAATTGGGCTAAAAAGTTGAATGACGCTTTGTGGGCTTATAGAACTGCTTATAAAAATCCTAATGGGATGTCTCCTTAAAAAATGGTCTATGGGAAAGCTTGTCACTTGCCTTTAGAATTAGAACACAAAGCTTATTGAACAGTGAAAGAGTTGAATAGAGACTTTAGACTTGCTGGTGACAAAAGACTGCTCAACTTAAGTAATCTAGATGAGTGGATAGGTGAAGCTTACGAAAATGCTAGGCTCTTTAAGGAAAAAGTAAAAAGATGGCATGATAGGAGAATTCTCAAAAGGGAGTTCCATGTTGGTGAGAAAGTTCTTTTGTATAGGTCTCGTCTTAGATTTTTTTGTAGGGAAACTACTATCCAAGTGGGAAGGACCTTTTGTTATCAAGGAAGTGTACCGTTTAGGTGCCATCAAAATTTCTTCTCTAAAGTATGGCGCAACACAGGTGGTGAAGGGTCAAACACTAAAACATTATATTTCTGGAGATTCTTATAACGAAGATGTTGATGTTATTCAAATGATAACTCCAGAAGAATTTATTAGAAGCCAAACACCACAATCTGCAGAGTTCGTCTTTGAATAGGTAAAAGTGGTGAAAATAGAAGGTTCGTGAAACCCCAATCTTTTTATATTTTTGATGTTTTTAATACATGGGAAGTTATGAAACGAAACTGAAGAGGAAATGGATCTCGGGGTGGACAAACCCACCCCAGGGGCGGGCCCAGCCTGGCCGCGCCTAAGGGGGGTGTTCCACCCCCGAGCCCCGACTCCGCCTCGTTTCCATGTCAAAGCCTTCCTTATGCATTGAATCTTCGTAATATATACCCCCCAGGTCCTCCGAGGTTCTTGCATCGTGTTCTCGTCGTGTTTTCGTTTCGATCTGTTTCTGTCAGGAAAATTCTCAGATTTGGAGCCTCAATGTCTTCCTGTGGATCACCCACAGAGGATTCCTCTACGGATGTCCTCAACCCGTACATGTATGAGTTAAGGATTCATCCTAAAGAGTTGATCCTCAAAGAGGGGAAGGTACAAATGAAAGAAGTTAAAGGCCATAAAGGAGAAGGAAGTCTAGAAGACATGATGGAAGCATTGGAACAAGAAGTTTTCAGGTACAAGAAGATGGCAGAACGCGAAGTGGATGTTATTCACAACATAAGTTCAAAAATCATCACCAAGCATGAGGGAGAAGTTGCTGAGCTCTGAGAAGAGATCTTCTCACTCCGTCATACCACCAATCAATTGCAAGCATAGATCTATGACATACAGAATCAAAACTCTGACTATGAAGCTGGATTTGATCGCACAAGCTCTGCTGCTAGTTTCAGGATTGCAGAGACAAGGAAATCCTTTTTGGATGGGGAACCATTCCCTTGGAAGTTTTATGATGACAAGAGGACACCACCACCACTGAGGGAGTAATTCGTCATCAGGTTTGGCATCCCCTTGGCTTGTTCCAAGATTGGGGGAGTGCCGCGGTATCACCACCATTATCTTTTATCTTTTAACTTTTTAGTGGATTCATATCTGTGGTAGAGAGGTTATCTTATAGTTTGGTTTGCATGTGGAAGTATATCTCCTTTAGTTGATTATCTATGTATCCCTTGGTGTGAGTGACTTTATTGGAATATTAATGAGAAGTCTCATCTTTTACTTTTTGCACTTCTTATTTTAGTTTGCAATCTCTATTATATGATGGATCTTGTTGATCAGTATTGGCACCACTTTGGGATCATCAAGTGGATCTAAATTTGTTTTGGCAAACCAAGTTCTGGTCAGTGGCTTTAGTTTGAAAGAGGAAAAGAAAGAAAAGGCTTACATGTATTTTGTATCATTTGTTTTCTTTCTTTTTGGCTCATAAGCTTAGTATTCTTTATTTAAGATTCTTTTTTGTCTTCAAGGAAGATTGCATGCTTGGCTTTATTACTTGTATGTTTGCTTGTTTCTTTCTTGCTACCCAACCTTGCTAGCCAAAAACCTGTTTTGAGAAGGCATACTTCTCACGTTTCCAAAATCCTTTGAACCAAAACTTTTTGCCACTTGTGTCCACCATATCTACCTAGCAGCTTTTTCTATTCCAAGCAAATTCTCAAGCTTCACCTACCTTTCGATTTAAAAAGTATTTTTTTTATGTGAAAACAAGTTAGTAAAGCTCTCACGAACTTGATGGCACACCTTATTTACTTGCCCCTAATATACTTGAACCATTATGAACATTGAAGTTGTATATTCTTGCATCTATACATTGGAATTAGCAGAACCGTTTTGTCACGGGGAACGTTTTCAACATTGCACTTGTACTCTCTACACAGTTGATATTGTGCTCTTTTGTCTATGGATGTCAACGGTGTGAAATAAAGAGGGAACTTGTAAGTCCATGGAGTTTGTATCTTGTGTTAGAGAAACGCCTGGGCCGCTAGCCTAAGCCATGCTTAATCATGGTGAAAACTTGCAGCATCACCATAGCGAGTCATCTATGAAGCATCCTCAATAAAAACCTATGCACATGGTAAATAAAAAGATTGCTGAAATGCTCATTATCTGCTCGCCTTGTCATTTTGGTTATGGGGTACCCCGTTGGCGGTTCTCAATGATATGCAAATACTTACAATGACAAGAACTTACCTGGGACCAAAGTTGAGTATGCATGAGGAGTGTCCCTCATATTCAAGGGTCATGAGATTGCCAACTTATATTTCATCAAGCATATACTCCATCTTTGTTCACTTTATCCTTAATCATCTCAAGATGCCTATGATAGGGGCAATGAGGGCTCAAAGCTAGTAAGTACCATAATCTTTTGGAAGCTCTTTATGACTTGTAATCCCTGCTACCCTCTAAGAAGGGACCTTTCTCCTAGTTACCAGTTGAGTCAGTAAACCTACTTCTTATCTATCTCCAGCAAGCATTTGAGTTGTTCTGTTTCAAGCATTCATATGGTGATTTATTCAATCATGTTCTTCATATTCCTTGTTTCCACAAAACTCTTATCTATTGAGTATTACTTTGAAACCCTTCACTTGTGAAAAACCTTTTTAGCAAAGAGTGCTCCTGTTTTGAAACTTCTACAAAAAGATATTGTGAAACTGTTTGCCAGGTGTTCTTTGACCAAGAAAAAGTTTGCCAATTCCAATTATGACTTATCTTTATGCATCTCTATTGTGACTGCTATACTTGGTTGCAAGCTAAGTTATATAATGGTGAGTTGCTTTCTTCAATGAGTTGTGCAATGGTAAGTGTGATGCTTCTTGTTCGTATTCTTTTATCGACACTTCACTCCATAAACATGTGGACATGTTTACTGAGCTCAGTATTCTCTTGGGGACAAGCGAAGTCTAAGCTTGGGGGAGTTGATACGCCCAATTTGCATCACCCTTATATATCATAATTTACCTCTATTCATTGATATTTGTCTTATTATGAGGTATTACTTATGACTTTTCATCTGTTTATGCATGTTGGATGATTCCTGGAGGATGGACTACCGGAGTCTGGATTCTAATGGAAAAGAAGGCGTTTCGGTGCAATTTCGCGAAGATCAGAAAAATACCAGAAAAATATGGAAATATATTATTTTACTAGAGGATGAAGGAAGCCAGAAGGAGGGACGGAGATGGGCCTCAGGGGGCCCACACCCCCTAGGCGCAGGCCCACCTGACCCCGTGCCTAGGGCAGGTGTGGACCACCTGCCCGGCCTCCGACTCCGCCCCTTCGCCTATATCTTCCCTTCGAAACCCTAAGGCTCGGGGAGCGACCATAGATAGATTTCCGCCGCTTCTGGGGGCGAAAAACACCGAGAGAGAAAGTTCTCTCCGGCAGTCAGATTTCTGCCAGGGGAATTCTTTACCGGAGAGGGGAGACCATCGCCATCAACACCGTCATCAAGCTAGGCTTCATCGAGATCATCACATCATCCACACCATCATCTCCAACAGAACCATCATCACCACTCTGTCCCGCTATAACAATTGTGTTGGATATTGCTTTAGTTCTCAGGGGAAACTTTCCCAGTGTTTATTACTATTGTAGTTGATGCTTGTGAGTGGAACCATTGGATTATTGTTTATGTTCAGATTGTTATCCATTATCATATCATCTTTGATCTTGATGCATATGATGTCTTGTGAGTAGTTCGTTTAGTTCTTGAGGACATGGGAGAAGTCATGTTGTTAGTAGTGAATCCGTGATGAGTTATTATTCAATGGTTTAGTATTTAATTTATGGTGCTATTATTCTAGTGGTGTCATGTGAACGTCGACTACATGATACTTCACCATTTATGGGCCTAGGGGAATGCATTGTGTATTTGGCTACTAATCGTAGGGTTGCCAGCATGACAGAAACCTGAACCCCCGTTAGGACACGTTTGCACAAGGGGGTGTAGGATCTTAGAGTTTAAGGATGTGGTTAGATTTATATCTTAATTACTTTCCTATAGTTAAGGATGTTTGCAGGCGGTCTAATCACAAGTATGCATTAGTCCTAGGAAGGGTGGTATGTTAGCACAGGTTCACCCACACAACACTTACAAACACCAGAGAAGAGTACTCAGCTATTTGAAGCGAAAGCACTTGACAAAATTCCCATGTGTCCTCGAGAACATTTGGTCCTTATAAGTATTTCCACCGACTTGTCCTTTGCTAAGAAAGGATTGGGCCACTTGCTCCGTTTGTTCGTTACTTTTGTTACTTGCTCTTTGTTTTGTTGCCTTGTTATAAAACCACTAGAAATCCGTTTGCTAAGTATTCACAAGGATTTCCTGCTCCATACCACTGTTCAGCACCTCCTGCTCCTCGTTGGGATCGACACTCCTATTTATCAAAAGTACTACGATATACCGCCTATACTTGTGGGTCATCATGCACACACGTACACCATCATCAACAAGGAGCTGTACAAGCACAGCGCCGCAGGCGTTTTTCAGCGGTGCATCGACGCAGATACCGGCTACTGGCTGTTGAAGGAAATCCACCAGGTGGAGTGCGGTCACCACGCCTCTTCTCACGCCCTGGTGACAAAGGAATGTGCCACAGATTCCACTAGCCTACCGCCTCAGAGGACGTGGACCAGCTGGTTTGCACGCGCAATGGGTGCCAACGTTCGGCCGGCTAAGGCATATGCCGACTTCAGCACTCAAGCCATACTGATCACGTGGCCCTTTGCTGTTTGGGGGATGGATATGGTCGGACCCTTCAAGCGATCCCGAGTCGGCATGACCCACCTGCTGGTGGCGGTGGACAAGTTCACCAATTGGAACGAGGCGAAGCCGATACGGAAGCTGGACGGTGCCACGGTCGTCACCTTCTTCCGGGACATCATCATCTTCCAGGACATCATCATCAACGACAATAGCATGAACTTCGTCAAGTGGGACTTCGCCCGGTTCTGCCACAACAAGGGGATTCGGCTAGACCTCACGTCCATCGCGTACCCGCAGTCCAACGGGTAGGTGGAAAGAGCCAACGTCTTGGTTCTAGCCGGAATCAAGCCCCGGATGATCGAACCACTAGAGCGGTCGCCCGGCTGCTGGATCGAGGAACTCCCGGACGTGCTGTGGAGCCTCTGCACCACCCCGAACAGATGAACCGGCTTCACCTTGTTGTTCCTCACCTACAGCTAGGAAGCGGTCCTCGCGGCGGACATTGAGTTCGACTCACCTCGCAATCTCCTTTACACGGAGAAGGAGAACCAGGAGGTGATGGAGGATAGCATGGACCTCCTCGAGGAGTCCCGCAAGCTGGCCTTGTATAGATCAGCCATCTACCAGCAAGGGTTGTGCCGGTATCACTCCAATCGCATCTGTTCCGTCACGTTCCACAAAGGAGACCTGGTGCTCCTGCTGATACAAGACACGAAGGGCATGCACAAGTTGTCCCCTCTATGGGAGGGCCCCTTCATCATCATCAAGGCACTGCACAACAACTCCTACTACCTCATCTACGCGCAGTAGCCGTGCAAGAACAAGATGGACAAGTCGGACGAGGAGATGGAGCGGCCGTGGAACGTAGACCTGATCCGACCGTTTTACACTTAGTCGCAAATCAGTGTATGTATCCGGAACCCTGAATGAATGAAAGATGTGGAACCCCGGCTGATTCTAGGGGGCTCCTTGCTAGACATTTTGTTGTTGTTCGTTTCCGATGAAATCCTGCAACAGTTTTTTTGGCTTCCGTCGACCCCCAACCGCGGGGGATCGCCGGTTGGCCCGACCTGCTAATTATATAAGCCGATTGAGTAATGTGCAATGATTCCAGAGGCCCACTCTTTGTCTCATCTACAGACCGCAACCTGGCTATCCGTCTAGCAAGATCAAAAGATTGAGGCATCCCACACGAGAAATGGTGAAAGATGCGAAATTATCGGATAGTCTGGCCATGCGCCCAGTTGGTATTTTCCGGCTACTAAGCCTCTAGTACCATGCATAATGTATTGTCAGCTCCCTTCGGTTCTGGATACAGACCACAACCCGGCTGTCTGGCAACGTGCAGCGTAAACAGCATTGCGCATGAGAAAGTGACTAAGGATTCAGAAAAGCACGAGCTAGTTTTCGAAAATAGAAATTTTAGTCGGGCAACAAAAAGACATGCAACATAATAATGTACTAATAAGAAATCATTTTTTTGTGTTTCCTTTTGCACAAACCGCGTCGAGCCGGAGATCAAAGACGGAGAAGATTTGAAGTACCTGCATTTGGTATCCACTCCGAATCTCGGGGGCTACACCTAGTGGGTGCGCTGACATGCCCCCACTAGAAGCATGCAACATCCGGCTGAAAGATGCCTCAGCCAGATGGAGAAAGGCAAAACCAGATAGAAAGCAAGGCAGCAAGATCGCCCGGGCAGGGGTACAACCCCTCTCGTCCGGCTAACTCCATTAGTCGGACACGTGATACGTCGGAAACGTATCTATAATTTTTGATGCTCCATGCTTGTTTTGTATCATTTGTCTTATGTTTTGTCTACACTTTGAGGTATTTTTATATACTTTCTGGAACTAACCTATTGACAAGATGCCACAGTGCCAGTTGCATGTTTTCTTCTGGTTTTGGTTCCAGAAAGGCAGAAAATCAATATTCTCGGAATTGGACAGGACAAAAGCCAAAGTCATTATTTTTGCCGGAGCAACACGGAACCACGAAGCAGAGCCGGAGGGGGCCACAGAGTGGCCAAACCCCCCTAGGCGCGGGCAAGCCCTAGAGGCGCCTAGAGGGGGTGTGGGCCCCCTGGACCCCCACCGACCTTGATTCCTATGCCTATAAGAAGCCTTCGATGGTAAAACCCTAATAATCCATAGAAAATCCACGAAAACCTCTATAGCACCGCCGCCACCGAAGGGCAGATTCGAGGGACAAAAAGTCTCTGTTCCGGCACCCTGCCGGGACGGGGAAGTGCCCCCGGAGCCATCTCCATCGATCTCCACCACCATCTTCAGCATCGTTGCGGATACCCATGATGAGGAGGGAGTAGTTCTTCCTCGAGGCTAAGGGCTCTACCGGTAGCTATGTGTTCATCTCTCTTTCTATGCATGATCTTGTTGTGGTCATGAGCTTTGTAATCAAGTAGATCTACCTTGCTACTCAAGTGCTTCAATAGATCTCTTCTCTCCCCATGTGTGTGAAAGTGACAGCGTGCATGCCATGGTGGTACTCAGGTTTGAGTCTACATAAATACTCTTTGTGCTTTAATAGATCTATGATTTTCCCCACGTGTGTGAAAGTGACAGCTTGCATACCGTGTGTGGCACTTCGGCTAGATTGAATATTTGTTATGATTTATATTTGGAGTTGGATGTCTTTATGAAATTGTGGTGTTTGTTGGAACCATCTAGCGCTCAAGGTGACAGTGTGGGGTTATCTAGATTGGCAAAGGACCTCCGTGGATTAGAGTGTCCAACCAGAGAGTAGTTAAGAGTAGTATCATGAAGAGAGGGTATTTATATGAGAGAGTGTTCACTAGTGAAAGTATGATCCCTAGGCCTTGTTTCTAAACATTGAAACACCGTTTTCATCTAGATCTGTTGCATGTTTGCTTGCTTTAGTCTTTACCTCACCGTCAAGCTATTTTCTGGCACTCACACACGTTCTCCCACGTCAACAACAAGTCAGAAGCTATTTTCTGGCACCGTTACCACTTGTATTTCACTATCTCTTCGCCGAACTAGTGCACCTATACACCTGACAAGTGTATTGGGTGTGTTGGGGACACAAGAGAATTCGTGTATGTTGATTGCAGGGTTGCTTGAAAGGCAATTCCTTTGACCACTTCCTCCCTGAGTTCGATCACCTTGGGTAATCCACTTAAGGGAAACTCGCTGCTGTTCTACAAACCTCTGCACTTGGAGGCCCAACAACTGTCTACAATAATAGAAGTGCGTAGACATCAAGCTCTTTTCTGGCGCCGTTGCCGGGGAGGTAAGGTAAAAGGTACTCACATCCTCCGGTGTGAGTGCTCGAAGTTATTTCCTTTAGATTCTGCAATTTGGTCTTTTTGTTTCTTGTTTTCACTAGTGAGGCTTAAAGGAAAACAAAAAAAATTAGAGAGCTCTATAGTGTTTATCTTGAGTTAGGACATGAAGTGTTTGAAGAGAAAATTAAAAAATATATGGAGCTTTATTTGCATGCTAATATTAATGTTATTAGTATGAATTCTTTGGACACCCTTATTGCTAATGTTATGGAAACGTCTAAGCTTGGGGAAGCTAGTTTTTATGAAAATGATCTTTTTAGTTCCCCAGCTTTGGAACATAGCTATTCTATTGCTTATGATGATACCAAACCTCCAATCTATGATGATTACAATGATGAGTATGATATTTTCAGTCCACCTACTATTGAGTAGATAGTTTATTGTGATTACAATATGCCTCCTATATTTGATGATTATGGTGATGAGAATAGTAATGATAGCTATTTTGTTGAATTTGCTCCCACTATGATTAATAAGGATGACTATGCTTATGTGGAGAGTAATAATCATTTTATGCATGTGGCTCATGATAAGAATGGTTTATATGATAGTTATATTGTTAATTTTGTTCATGTTGCTACTGAAAGTTATTATGAGAGAGGGAAACATGGTTTTGTGCATCTCTAAAATATTAAGTTTCCCCTCTTTATGTTGAGAATTTTGAAGTTGCACTTGTTTTTCTTTCCTATGTTGGTTGCTTTGTGCTTTCATGACTTGTTTATTTGCAATATTCCTATGCATAGGAAGTGGGTTAGACTTAAATGTGTTTTGAATTTGCTTCTTGATGCTCTCTTTTACTTCAATTCATATTTCTTATGTGAGCATCTTCTCAAACTATCAAGCCTAAGTTAAAGGCATTCAAGAAAAGTACTTGTTGGGAGATAAACCAAGAGTTTTCTTGAGTCTTGGAAGTTATTACTTCTGTAATGACCTCTCCTTGTACTTTTTGTTTGCTTTTTGTGCCAAGAATGACCTCTAAGGAGAGGGAAGTAAGATTTGGGGAGTTGCTATCCCGAAACAGATTTCTGTCCTCCACCATAAAAATTCGTGAGGAGTCTCTGTAAGTTGGATTGAGCTGAAAATTTACTAATAAATCCCCCAGTATGTTAGCTAACTTTCGTTCGTTCAAGACTTTTTGATTTGAGCAACATAACGTGTTCGAAAAAATCGGTTTCTACCTGCTGGTCTGTTTTGGCAGATTTCTGCCATTATTTGCATTTGCTTCTTATTTATTCCTTGTTGAGTTCTCTTTAGGTGAATTGAGATTGTTGAAGGAGTTACTACAGTAGCTTGTGATTTTAGTGAAAAGCCTTGCTGTTCCAAATCTTTGCCAGGGGTCTAATATCTTTTGAATAAGCTAATGTTGCTAATGAAGATTGTGTGAAGTTTTGTATGAAGGAAAAATTTCAGGTGTAGAGAGAGAATGATGTAATGCGATGAAGAATGGACAAAAGCTCAAGCTTGGGGATGCCACCCCGGTGTCACCCCAAGAAATATCCAAGAGGTACAAGCGTCAAATCTTGGGCATGCCCAAGGCATCCCCTTCTTCATCAATAAAAATCTCAGGTCTTTCTAGACACTTCGTTTTTATTGTTTCATGCATTGTTGTGTTGTTCTTGGAGCATCTTAGTTTTCATTTTTGGTTTTAGTTTTCTTAGTAAGTTGGTTGGTTACACCACACTTCTTTTGGAGAGAGAGACACACTCTGTTTCCATTGCCTAGAACACACTAGTTTTCACTCTTATTGTTTTCTGAGTGTTCACTTTTGCTAGCACTGCGTTCAACCTTAGTTTTCCTGTGCTTTTAGCTTAGAACTTTTTAGTTCTTCTTTGTGGATTTGTGAGACAAGCTCACTGATATTTATTGATTATTATCTTTGCGATTTGTTTCAAATAATTTGTTTGGTGTTGGAAAAGAGTCTAAAGTTTTATGCTTATATTGGTACAAAGTGAGCTTGCTTTGATTGTGGCTTAGACTTTATCTTGTCATGCTAGGTGTTGGTTTTACCTTATGCTTAGTGATTATTTTTGTAGCATGACTCGTTCCAAACAATTAGGATTGCTTAATGTGCCTTGAAAGAATCATGCGTTGTTTTAGCATACAAAAGCATAGTATTGTGGTATTCTCCTTTGATGCTTTCTTTGGGTTGACTTGGCACATGCTCACACCATGTTATGACTATGACAAGTCACCATAGCCTCTATGATCATTTAGTCCTTGACTTGTAGTACCACTCTATGCTTTGATTATTAATGGTTTGTTGCACTGCACGATTATGACCATTATTGCTCTGTTAGTTGGTTGCTCCCAGTCTTTTGCTAGCCTCCACTTGTATGAGTAAGCTCTACTCATGCTTCCAACTCCCAAGAAACCAAGTTTTTCCAAAGTGTCCACTATAAACTCCTATGCATGGTGTGTTACACCATTCCAAGTATATTCTTGTTTTCAGCTATCTTCCAATTAAAAACTATTTTGTTATGTGAAAACTTAGCGATTAATGCCCTCACAAACTTGATGGCACACTTTATATTCTTTGCCCCTAATAAATTTGAACCATTGTGTCATCTATGTTTTATATGTTTGCACTTATACGTTGGAATTAGCAGAACCGTGCTGTCATGGGGAACGTTTTCAACATTGCACTTGTACTTTGTACTCAGTTGATATCATGCTCTTTTGTCTATGGATGTCACCGGTGTGAAATAAAAAGGGAACTTGTAAGTCCATGGAGTTTGTATTCTGTGTTAGAGAAACGCCTAAGCCGGTAGCCTAAGCCATGCCTAATCATGGTGGAAACTTGCATCATCACCATAGTGACATTTATGAAGCATTCTTCTTATAAAAAAATAGACACATTGAGAAAAGAGGGAAGAGAGAAAAAAGCACCATATTCCCATGGTAAATAAGAAGATTGCTGAGATGCTCATTGTCTGCTTGCCTTGTTGTTTTTGTTATGGGAAAGCTCCTATAGCATGTGCAAGGGGTCCCCCGTTGGCGGTTCTCAATGATATGCAAATACTTACAATGACAAGAACTTAACGGTGACTGAAGTTGAGTAGCATGAGGTGTGGCCCTCGTATTCAAGGGACTTGAGATTGCCAACATATATTTGTCAAGCATATACTCCATCTTTGTTCACTTTAACCTTAATCACTTCAAGATGCTTATGATAGGGGCAATGAGGGCTAAAAGCTAACAAGTACCATAATTTTTGGAAGCTCTTTTTGAAACTTGAAATCCCTGCCTCCTTTACAAATAAGGTCTTTCTTCCACCACTATTGAGTCTCCACCTTCTACCTTTAGGCACCACTAAGAGAGCATAGTTGTCATTCTGTGTGTAGTGTTCCAAAGCTTATTAATTGATGCATATTGTGATATTACGTGTTCTTGTGCTATTTGTTTCTATTCGCCCTTGTGAGCTTTGAAGGTGTCCTATGCATCTATTTGCTACTCTATGAGGGACAAGCTGAATGCCACTATGCCATGTTTTCTGTATATGAAACAAACAGACGTTTTTCAATACATGTTATTCATGATCTTTGTTTCTAGCCTTTCATGTTACATGCATATTTACTATGTCCTATTGTTAGAACTCCATCTTTCATGCACATATTTAGAGTTCTTGGATCCCAGCTTTCAATTCTTGCAAATGGTTTGATCTTGGTTTTGATGGTGCATGTCACCTCAAAAATTATTATTTTTATCACTTACCTACTCGAGGACGAACAGGAGTTAAGCTTGGGGATGCTTGATACGTCGGAAACGTATCTATAATTTTTGATGCTCCATGCTTGTTTTGTATCATTTGTCTTATGTTTTGTCTACACTTTGAGGTATTTTTATACACTTTCTGGAACTAAACTATTGACAAGATGCCACAGTGCCAGTTGCCTGTTTTCTTCTGGTTTTGGTTCTAGACAGGTAGAACATCAATATTCTCAGAATTGGACGGGACAAAATCCAAAGTCATTATTTTTCCCGGAGTAAACGGAACCACGAAGCAGAGCCGGAGGGGGGGGGCACAGGGTGGCCAAACCCCCTAGGCGCGGGCAAGCTCTGGAGGCGCCTGGAGGGGGTGTGGGCCCCTAGACCTCCACTGACCTTGATTCCTGCGCCTATAAGAAGCCTCCGATGGGAAAACCCTAAATAATCCAGAGGAAATCCACGAAAACCTCTGTAGCGCCGCTGCCACCGAAGGGGAGTTTCGGGGGACAAAAAGTCTCTGTTCCGGCACCCTGCCGGGACAGGGAAGTGCCCCCGGAGCCATCTCCATCGATCTCCACCACCATCTTCATCACCGTTGCTGATTCCCATGATGAGGAGGGAGTAGTTCTTCCTCGAGGCTAAGGGCTCTACCGGTAGCTATGTGTTCATCTCTCTTTCTATGCATGACCTTGTTGTGGTCATGAGCTTTGTAATCAAGTAGATCTACCTTTACTCAAGTGCTTCAATAGATCTCTGCTCTCCCCATGTTTGTGAAAGTGACAGCGTGCACGCCATGGTGGCACTTAGGTTTGAGTCTACATAAATACTCTTTGTGCTTTAATAGACCTATGCTTTTTCCCACGTGTGTGAAAGTGATAGTGTGCATACCGTGTGTGGCACTTTGGATAGATTGAATATTTGTTATGAGTTATATTTGGAGTTGGATGTCTTTATGAAATTGTGGTGTTTGTTGGAACCATCTAGCGGTCAAGGTGACAGTGTGGGGTTATCTAGATTGGGAAAGGCCGTACCATGGATTAGAGTGTCCAACCGGAGAGTAGTTAAGAGTAGTATCATGAAGAGAGGATATTTATATGAGAGACTGTTCACTAGTGAAAGTATGATCCCTAGGCCTTGTTTCTAAACATTGAAACACCATTTGCATCTAGATTTGTTGCATGTTTGCTTGCTTTAGTCTTTACCTCACCGTCAAGATCTTTTCTGGCACTCACACATGTTCTCCCACGTCAACAACAAGTTAGAAGCTATTTTCTGGCACTGTTACCACTTGTATTTCACTATCTCTTCGCCGAACTAGTGCACCTATACACCTGACAAGTGTATTGGGTGTGTTGGGGACACAAGAGACTTCTTGTATCTTGATTGCAGGGTTGCTTGAGAGGGAATACCTTTGACCACTTCCTCCCTGAGTTCGATAAACCTTGGGTAATCCACTTAAGGTAAACTTGCTGCTGTTCTACAAACCTCTGCACTTGGAGGCCCAACAACTGTCTACAAGAATAGAAGTGTGTAGGCATCAACACGCAAGGCAGAGCCAGTCGGAAAAGCAATTTTTTTGGAAAGATTCGAAGTACCTATCTGCGGTAGCCACTCTGAATCTCGGGGGCTACACCCAGTGGGTGCGTTAACGCGCCCCCACTGGAAAAGCGAAGTTTCCGGCTAAGAGATGCCTCAGTCAGTCAAAGAAGGAAAGAGGAAAGAAAGAGAGAAATAGAGAAATAGAGAAAGAGAGAATAAGGAAAACAAAGAAAGAGAGAAGGAAAGATCGGATAAGGAAAGTAATAGAGAAAAGGCCCAAGATATGACCGAATAGTGTAGCCGGATCGGGGCACAGTTCCCCTCGCGCCGGATAAGCGAGTCGGACTCTAAAAAGAGAAGGTGAGAGGCAGGAGTTTTTTGAAGATTCGAAACACTTGGCTACTCCAGCTATTCCGAATCTCGGGGGCTACACCTAGTGGGTGCGCTGGCGTGCCCCCACTGGAAGAATGTAGTGTCCGGCCAGAAGGCGTGCTTGCCGGCCAGAGCAAGTCGGCAGTTACTACCAGTTAGAAGCACAAGGTTGTAAAAAAAGGCACAAGGAAAAAGTCTCGCGACCGAGTATGTCATGAACAATGAGCTATTCATGCAAAAAGCAAGATAAAGCCAGCTGGAATGGAATAGCCAGAGAAGCTAACCAGATAGGCCCAATGAAAAACGGGTGCGCGAAGGCAAAACCCAGCCAGACAATAATCAAACGGAAGGGTACGAATCCCCCGCAGATCCAAGGTCTCAAAGCACAAGTACGCAAGACAAAGTCTCTAGAACCAAAAACCATGAATAGTTACACCCGGCATCCCGCGGATCTTCTTCTTCTTCACGCTGCCGGACCCTTGGCATGGGGATGAGTCGAGCTGGCATCGCCCAACTGGGAGGATGCCTCCGCCTCGCTCTCCGAACCCGAGCTTGCTTTGGTCGCCTTCAACACCTCGTCGATGTCGGCATAGCCGGCGATCGTGATGGCGGCCGAGCAAAGTCCAGGGTTGGCCTAGCACACGATGGGAAGGCCCGCGCCGGCTCATAAGTCGTCCGCCAGATTCTCCACCCGCGTTTCCTTATACCAGCTGAGCATCAGCGCCAAGGCCATCTCGGAGCCGGCACGAGCAGCGAGGTCGTGGAGCCGGGCGATTGCGTTTGGAGCGTCGCCCCACTTGATGGCAAGGGCGCCCATGGTCTCCGGCAGGATCTCACCCGGGAAGATGAGTTCATGGATGGCGGCACCGGCCTTGCGGAGGTTGGCGGAGTCCTTCCCGAGATGCGCCACCAAGTCTTGTGTGCATGCCTTCTCACTTGGCGCAGCCCGCTGCACCCGGTCGTAGGAGAGGGCATATACTTGCGGATAGAAGCCTTTTGATCAGGAACAGAAGTCAAAGGACAATCCGGCAAAGTTAGTCAAACGAAAATGAAAGCAAGAAGCAGCCGGCTCACCCTTGGCAACGTGGCCGATGTTCATCAATTCTTCCTCCAGGAAGGTGGCGTGCTCCTTCAGCCGGGTGACCTCCTTATCCAGGATATCATAGGCGGTATCCCGGCTGGCGAGGGCCTCGTCGCGCTCCTTCACGGTGGCCTCCAGCAGATCGACCTTCGAGTGCCACTCCTTGTTCTATAGCCGGAGCATGGAGTTATCCCGGCTGACGCGCGTGTTAGAGCATGTCAGCTGGTCAATCTCACGTTGCGCGTAGACAAGGATGGCTACGGCAAGATAGGAAAAAGGCAAGTAAGAATGGAGTTGGACAAAAAAAAGAAGAGCAAGACGGAAGACTTACTCCGTGCAGTACCCCGCGTCGTGGCCAGTTTCTCCGAGGCGGCCTGGTTAGTGCTGGACAACGTCGCTTTGAGCGCCGGCACTCCTTGAAACCAGCCTCGAGGTTGCCCTCAAGAGCCTGTAGCAAAGGTCCCGCCTCCACAAGGAGCGCCGCCAAAGGACTGGCTAGGGCAGTCGGGGCATTTCGAGCGGCCGCCAGCCACTACACCGTCACCTCCTCGTCGGAGTTGACGTCCTCCACCACCACCATCCCTTTTCCGGTGCGCAAGCCCCCCACATCGGTGGAAGAGCCCCCTCCCGGGCTGGAGGTCACATCCGGCTGACCCGACGCACACGGAGGCGCGGCAGGAGTCGGCTGGATCACGACGGCCGGCTCTGGCGGGGGCAAGATGTTAGTCGGGGGTGGGGGGAAGTCATCGAGGGAGCATACGGCTGGACGGGAGGATCACGAGGCGGCGAGGCGGGCGCATTGCGAACCGGTCTCGCAGCAAAGGAGAGAAGAGAACTGCGAAGGAGCACAAAAGCAAGGGCAAATGCACGAAAGGCAAGAAAAGCAAGATAAAAGAAAAGGCAACCTTACCCCTGCACCACGGCTGCGTTGTCCCTCTTCTGGCCACCTCCGGCCCAGCCGGCGCATGGAGGAACGCCCACCCGACCGCACTTCGTTGCCGGATCTTCAGGAGCGGGAGCGTTGCTCGATCTCCCGTTGTCGCCTCATTTCCGCGCCAGCTCGGGTGGAGCGGTGCCATCGCTCTCCTCGGGCGCGGGGCCATGCGGGTCTTCCACCGCCTCGTCTTTCTGGCTAGGGAAGAACCCCTCCTTGCGATCCGATCCCTTTCTAGTCCAGCGCGGGCATGGGTCGGCAAGGTAGGCGATGAAGGTTTGGAGGGGCTCCTCGCCCTCCTCCAGGATGATGCAGGGGAAGGTATCCAAAGGAAGAAGAAGCAAGTCAAGCCAGATCAGGCAGTGATGCAGGACAAAACAAGGGCAAGAGAAAGGCAAGGAAAAAGTACAAGTAAATTTACCCGGGGAGCGCGGTTCTCGCGGTTGTAAGGGGAAAGACCGAAGCGCCAGTGTCGTGGTGTGAAACACGGCAGTGCCATCGGGGATGGCAAAGAAGGGACACGCGGATGCATTCAGTGGCTCACGCAACGGGTTGGGCACGGTGAACTGCAAACACAGGGACGTACCCAGGTTCGGGGCCCTCTTGGCGAGGTAACACCCCTATTCCTGCAAGATGAACTATATGTGGGAGCTGATGCTCAGTACATATGCTCCTTGAGCTGTTTCCTTAGCAACTATCGAGGGCTAAATGAAGATGGGAACTTGATGCTAGCACTTCTATCCTTCTATTCTTGCCTACCTAGAAGCCTAGCTCCGCCCTCCCTTATATACTACTCTGGGGGGCAGATTACAGATTGGGTCCTAGGGTTTACTGTTTGGATATGGGTTTATAGGACAGGGCCGGCTGCAGGTCCCAGTCGGTGGGCCAGAACCCAGTCCGCCCTTCTTTTAGCGGCATCCTTCTCTTTAGTGGTCACCCGGGCTTCCTTTGGGGCGTCATCCTTGCTTTAACGGTCACCCGGATTGCTTTCGCCAGTCCAGCCGACCACCTTGCTTTATCTTCGTCGGGTAGCGCTGGTCATGACGGCATGCCATCTAGCCCGATGAAGAGGGAGAGCTAGAGGTGTACCCCGCACGGAGCATCAGCCCTTCTGTGCTCTCCATCGAATCCGAGGTGAGCCGGGTGGAAACGGCCACCCGGCCGATTCTTCTGGCGACCGGCTAGACGGGCCAGCCGGGAAGGTTATAAGCCCAGCCGGGTGTGTTCACCAGTTAGCTAGAGTTGTTCTTCCTGGAGGCTAGGCGGCCTGCATCGTTTGGAGTCGTCCTGCTTGTGCGTGGCTTTCCCCACCCGGGGGTTATCCCCCCAACACTAGTCCCCGAGCACGTATGGGCTTGGCCGGTGGGCAAGATCTTCCGTGCTCCTTTTTTTCATGAGAGAGTTGTTTTGTTGCATCCGGCTGGGGCTTTTACTTTTGCTTTTCGGCTGGATTTAAGCGGCTGCGGAATCGATGGTCGTCCACTGGGTGTAAATAGCGAAGGCAGCTACCGGCTGGCGTAGCTGAAGATGAAGCGTTTAGCTTGATGACGTCGTTGATTTCGTCACCCACGACTGTGGCTCTGGCGCACGTCGTGTCAGTTTGACTTCCATGTCGCTGCGTCAGTTTTTGGCGACTGCGCACGCAACTTGCCGCAGCGGTTTCTCGGGGCGAGCGCACACGATTCATCTCCTGGTAACGCCCGCGGATCTTTTGTGGAGATTGTGACGGCGTAGATGATCTGGAGCTGAAGCGTCGTGTGGCTGTGGTTCCATGACGCCACGCATCGCGCAAAAGCCGAAGAGGCGACAGTGCCATCCGCGGGGATAAATAGAGCTCTGAGGGGGATCAGTTCCCACACTTATCCATCCTCCGGCTCATCTTCTCCTTGTACTCCAGCGCCCTTTGCCCATGTGCGCCCTCTCCTTGCCGTCGCCGGCCACTTCTTACCCATCCACCACGGCCACCTCCTCTATCGAGATGCGGCCGGAGCAACGCGGCGGCTGGTGCGGGTCCTTTGTGACCAATGAGCTTGTCAACAAGTACCGGTGGGAGAGGTTTCTTCCCTCGTCGATGCTCGTGAAGCACCGGCTCACGCCGGAGGGGGAGCGGGTGCCGAATCCTCGGACGGGGGAGTGCATCGTCTTCCTCGCGCATTTTGCCCGTGGCTTCGGCCTTCCCGTCAGCCCTTTCCTCTCCAGCTCTTTCTCTTCTTCGATCTCCAGCTTCATCACTTGGGCGTCAATGCCATTGCGCAGCTGTCGCATCATGCGGCCTGCTGCGAATCATATCTTGGGGTGTGGCCCGAGGTGGCGAACTTTCTCAAGTTCTTCCACTTCAAGGCCCAGAACACCTCCAAGGGTGGTTCGCTGACGTAGACGGGTTGCTGCGCCATCTACCTGCGGTCCTCCTCGCCGATGCCGCGGTTCGAGCTTGCTGACACCGTCAAGCGGTGGCAGCGCTCATATTTTTATGTGAGCAATGCCACAGAGATTGATTGGATATGCCTTCCGCCTTTCGCCGACGTTCCCTCAACGTATAAAGGCTGGGCGATGAAGGGCATGGGCGCGACGGTGGACCTTGACCGGATGGCCACCCGGCTGGAGAAGATGGTGGAGACGGAGAGGCTCACCGCCTGGGACATCACCTTGTCATGGATGGTGCGTCGCGTGCTTCCGCTGCAGAAGCGGTCGCACAAGATGTGCCACATATCGACCGCCAATGATCTGCCGAGGACGTCGCACCAGGATGTGCCCTACTAGGACCTGCGGAACTGGGTCTCAATGATCTCCAAGTTCCGCATGGAGGCTACCTGGGCGTACTCCTGCCCTCCGTATCATCGCGGTCGCCTGCCGCCTCGGGTATGTTTTTCTATGGTTATCTTGCGTCTCGCTCCTTGTCATTGCTAGCTTTCCTTGGGTGCCTTATGCTCCCCTTTTTGATTAGTTGTTCACGGCGCAGCTAGCTGAGGACGGTATGAGTGACTTCCCGCTTCCGTCCTTCTTGGAGGACAGGAAGCCAAAGAAGTACCCCTAGACGGAGCCCGAAGGGTTTCCCGTCCGAGCGGATGATGGCCCCTCGGATCCTCATGGTAAGTTGCTGACCGTAGCTCTTTCTTTCATGTTTGTTCTTGAGGTTGTGGTTTTGATTCTTGCTTGTGTCGCAGTCGATGTCACCTACGAGGAGGGTGGCCGAGAGAGACCTGCGGCGAGAGCCCGAGGAAAGAGGGCGGCACCTATTGTCGCTCCCGTTCCAGTTGAGACGAAAAGGGCGCGACAAGGGCGTCAGGTCGTTGCTCCACCGTCCGTCGCTGGGTTAGTATCTCCCTTGCCCTTGCTTGCCGCTCTGTGGTTCTGCTGGTTCCTCCCTTGACTCTTCACTCTACGCAGCGAGGCGATGTTGCTTGGCGATGGTGGTGCCGCTGTCGTTGCTCCTCCCCCTCCTCTGCCGGTTGAAGAGGTGGCGAGGTCGCGTCAGCCACGCCGTCTCCACCCAGAGCCCCTCAGGGCTCCCCGACCACGGGGCTGCTGCACCAGGCGCCTGCGTCTTCGTGGTTGGGGCAGCTGTTTGCGGCTGCGCAGGACCCGGAGATCCCCCTCCTTCGTTCCGGGGCTGGCGTGAACCCGGCCTGGAGTGATGCTCCAAGCAGCTCCGCCAGGCCCGTGATTACGGAGGTGACGGAGGAGGCTAGGGCTGCGTAGGCGACTGTAGCGGATGGCGGCCAACCGGGTGCTTCTGCTCCGGCTGGGAGGGAGTTGGTGGTGGCTGCGCCTTCGGGTGTGGCTACCGATGATGATGAGGTTGTCGTCACCGGCTCAAGGCCAGCTCCGGCTGTGCTGACATCGGGTGCAATCCTTGCCTAGCTCTCGGGAGCGGCACCCGTCGCACTCAGCCAGGTTCGCCACCTGGTTGAGGGAATGGAAAAGGGCCTTGGCGAGGCCAAAAATTTGTCTGTTTTGATGGAGGTAAGTCGTTGCCCTTCACATCTTTTCATTCTTCCATCTAGTTTGATTTTATGTTTCTCATTTGTTTTCTTGCTGCAGAGAGCTTTTGCTGAGTCTGTGAAGAACACCCGGGATCTTGGGCGTAAGATTGCTTCTTCAGATATGTCTTGGCGATTGGCTCCCTTTTCCCGTTTTTCTTTGACCATTGGGCATCCTCCTACATCCATGATCCAGGACAAGGAGAGGGAGGTGGAGCGCCTCAAAGATGAGGTCACCCGGCTGGAAGAATCGAACAAGGCACGACAGGCGCAGTTCGATCAACTTGCTGCGGCCAAGCGTCAGCTTGAGGTTAGCGTGGAGCGGGGCAAGAAGGCATCTGACATCCGGGCGGAGGCGCTGAAGAATTTTGAGACGATATCCACCCAACAGCAGGAGACAATCAAGATTCTTCGCGCAAGTGAGGGGGGCTTACTCAGCACCTCCAGGACATCTCGGAGATGGTCATCAGTAAGTTCTTTAGTTTCCTTCTTCCGTTGTGTCATGACTTGCTCGATCTTGTCTGATTATTCTACTTTGTGCTTGGCTGCATCTCATTATCCTGAGGCGACCGAGATGGCCATGGAGAAGCTGCCCGTGGATGAGGTTGGACGCGACCTGACTGCCCTCGATCTGGTCAAGGTGCTAGCGGAGGAGAGCAATGGCATGCGCGCTGTTGGCAACGATCGCTTCCACTACATCTGGCCGGACGCGGGCGAGGTGCACGACATTGCCAGCCTAGCTGTGGCTTTGTCTAGAGGCATCGACGTGCTAGACGTGCATAAGGAGTGGGCTGCTCGAGGCGGAGTGGAGATGTCGATAGCTCTGGTGAAGTCATCATACCCGGGTGCCAACCTGAGCATGCTCACTCGTGGCTTCCGTCTTGGGACGAGCTACGAGGGCCTCCGCGCCAGCACCCGACGCTCCAGTCCTGTGGGGTGAAGATTGGCACCTACCTTGACTTGGTTCATGAATTCAGTTCCCCCGAAGAGCCATGGCCATTCCACTGGGCCCCGGCGCCTTGGAATCCCATTGACGTCGCCTCCAGCAGCCAACCTCCTTCAACAGACGCCAGCGCCTCCCCTGCTGATCCAGCTCCTACTCCTGCTCCTTCCACTACTTCAGTCCCAGAGTCTTGATCCCCGGAATGCCGGGTGTACTTGTGAAACTTGTTATTTTGATGTTGCTACATTTTGGCTGACTTTTGTCGCCAAATTTTGAATCTGCGCGGAGCCTTCGTGCTCCGCTTCATTGCTTGGTGCCTTCTGCTTATCTTTGGTGCTTCTTTGTTTAAACCTTTGTCATTTTGACGTCCTGACTTGAGTTTCCGAGTGCGCGAGAGCGCGTCCACTGGGTGTAGTCCCCGAGGTTCGGGCCGACTAGGGTATCCAGCCGGGTCGAAGCTCTTTTGGCTACCTTGACTTGAGTTTGTGGGTGCACGGGAGCGCGTCCACTGGGTGTAGTCCCCGAGGTTCGGGCCGGCTGGGGTAGCCAGCCGGGTCGAAGCTCTTTTGGCTACCTTGAGTTGAGTTTGTGGGTGCACGGGAGCGCGTCCACTAGGTGTAGTCCCCGAGGTTCGGGTCGGCTGGGGTAGCCAGCCGGGTCGAAGCTCTTTTGGCTACCTTGACTTGAGTTTGTGGGTTCCCGGGAGCGCGTCCACTAGGTGTCGTCCCTGATGTTCGGGCCAGCTGGGGTAGCCAGCCGGGTCGAAGCTCTTTTGGCTACCTTGACTTGAGTTTGTGGGTGAGCGGGAGCGCGTCCACTGGGTGTAGTCCCAGAGGTTCGGGCCGGCTGGGGTAGCCAGCCGGGTCGAAGCTCTTTTGGCGACCTTGACTTGAGTTTGTGGGTGCGCGGGAGCGCGTCCACTAGGTGTAGTCCCCGAGGTTCAGACCGGCTGGGGTAGCCAGCTGGGTCGAATCTCTTTTGGCGACCTTGCTTGAGCTTGTGGGTGCGCGGGAGCGCGTCCACTAGGTGTAGTCCCCGAGGTTCGGGCTGGCTGGGGTAGACAGCTGGGTCAAAGCTCTTTAGCCACCTTGTTTCCTGTCAAGTTGCAGCTCGGGTCGTGCGAGACATAGCATTGCTTTGGGTTAGTTATCTTGTGCATATGCTCATTCATTAGTTGGTACTTATTGTGAAAGGAGAATAGAGGCGCGCCCCTTCGAGTTAGGCCGTTAGCAGCTCCCCTTTTCTCAGCGAGTATTGGCCCTTCGAGCATTTTTTCTTGGTGGCTGACAGCCGTGCGTACTGAAGCCGGAACCGAAGAGGTTACTCTAGGCGTCGTGTGCAATATTATGCCGCCTGTAGAAATCGCGGGGCCTAGGCCAGCCGGTACGAAAATGCAGATGGTGTGCGGAATTGGGACAAAGTCCTCAGCGTCGTGCCAAGGCTTTCAATCTTGTTCACTTGTTACATGAAAAGGGAAGATACATTTACTTTTCTTTGCCTAAGTGTAAAATGGCCGGAGTAGGCTCGCGTTCCATGGGTGTTCTGTCTCCTCGTATGAGCGATCTGCCTTGTTCTTCATCGGCTTCTGTGCGTCGATCAGATAGTATGAATTATTGTGGAGCACTCGGCTGATGATGAATGGGCCTTCCAATGACGGGGACAGCTTGTGCATTCCTTTGGTGCTCTGGACCAGGCGCAGCACCAGGTCTCCCTCGCGGAAGGAGGTGGGCCGGATCCGGCTGGCGTGGTATCGGCGCAGGTCTTGCTGGTAGATTGCTGATCTGGACAGAGCCAACTCGCGTGCCTCCTCGAGCAAGTCCACGCTATCCTCTCTTGCCTCCTTGGCTTCCTGCTCCGTGTAGAGCTCCTTGCGGGGTGCGTCGAACTAGATGTCTGTGGGGAGAATGGCCTCTGCCCCATAGATGAGGAAGAACGGCGTGAAGCCGGTTGAGCGATTGGGTGTGGTGCGCAGGCTCCAAAGTACTGCTGGAATCTCCTCTATCCAGCATCCGGGTGACCTGACGAGCAGTTCGATGAGCCTTGGCTTGATTCCAGCTAGAACCAGACCGTTAGCATGCTCGTACTGTCCATTCGACTATGGGTGTGCGACTGATGCCAGATCCAAGCGGATCCCTTTTTCCCACAGAAGCAAGCGAAAACTCCTTTCGCGAAGTTGGTTCTGTTGTCAGTGATGATGCTATGCGGGTAGCCAAACTGGATGATGATGTCCTTGAAGAACTTGATAACCGTCGCTCTGTCCAACTTCTTGATTGGTTTTGCCTCGATCCACTTGGTGAACTTGTCCACGGCAACGAGCAGGTGTGTCATACCAGATCGAGCTGTCTTGAATGGGCTAACCATGTCTAGGCCCTAGACCACGAACGGCCAGGTGATTGGTATTGTCTTGAGTGCCTCAGACGGTGTATGCTTCAGCTGGCTGAATTGCTAGCAGCCGTTGCATGTCTTGACTATTTCTTCGACACCCTTTAGCACCATCGGCCAGTAGAAACCATGCCGGAGGGCCTTGGCTGCTATTGCCCTTGACGAGGCGTGGTGGCCACACTCGCCCTGGTGTATGTCCATTAGGAGCTTGGCTCCTTCCTCCTAACTGACGCATCATTGATATATACCCCCGACGCTGCGCTTGTACAACTCGTTGTTGATGATGGTGTAGGCGCTTTCCCTTCGCCGCACTTGTCGTGTAGCTACCTCTTATGTCGGGAGTTCGCCCTTGGCCAGGAAATCCATGTACGGATTTGCCCAATCGGGCGCTTCCCGTATGGTGTGCACCGTCTGTATGATGAGCTTGATCTCCTCATGGACGACCGGCTCCGGAACGTCGGGAGGCCTGCCGGGTGGAAGTGTGCTGATGTCGACCATGGGCAGCATTGCGGTAAAGTCCGGGTGTGGCGAAGCAGTCCCCGGGTGAGGCACAGCAGTCCCCGGGTGCGGCGCGGCTTCCCCGGGTGCAGTGCGGCAGTCCCCTGGTGTGGCGCGGCACCGGCCCTTCCTGGGTCTGCGCTGAGCATGATGGAGTCGGACTCTGGTGAGGGGGTGATGGAGGGCTTGCGCAAGTGCTCGAGGGAGACCCAAGCGGTATGACTTGTCTTGTTGACCCGACCCTGGCCAAGGTGTCCGCAGCCTTGTTGTTGACTCTGGGCACATGGTGAAACTCACATCCTTCAAAACAGGCACACAACTTCTGGACAAAGAAGCGGTTAAGGGCCATGTTCGCGTCCCTGGCGTCCCACTCGCCATATACTTGCTGCACCACCAAGTCCGAATCTCCGAAGCATAGAACCCTCTGGATTCCTATCTGCTTGGCCATCTTGAGTCCATGGATGAGTTCTTCGTACTAGGCGATGTTGTTGGAAGCTTTGAAGTGGATCTGGAGGACGTACTCCAGCCGGTCTCCTTTGGGCGAGGTTATCACGATTCCGGCTTCGAGTGCTCCTTGCATTTTCGATCCGTCGAAGTGTAGCTTCCAGTAAGTTGAATCCGGCACTGGAGGCATGTATTGTGTCTCCGCCCAATCGACGATGAAATCAGCCAGTGCTTGTGACTTGATTGCGGTTCGCATCTCGTACTAGATGTTATGCGCAACAAGCTCAATGGCCCATTTTTCCACACGGCCAGTGGCGTCTTTGTTGCCAATGATTTCCGTGAGTGGGGCCAATGCTACTACGCGGCCAGTGGCGTCTTTGTTGCCAAATTTTTCATGATCTACGGATCAGGCAAATACTGTATTAACATTAGGACAAACAAGATAGACATTACAATGGTATACCTCGTGAACTTATAGAGCAGGGAATGCAAACACATGTGAAGTGACTTAAAATTCCATGAACATCATAATAGAAGGTAGATACTGATGATCCAGAAATTATAATTGAGAAAATTGAATTTATATAGCAGGGCATGCAGATAACCATGTTAAGTGCCTTAAAACTTCCCATCTAATACCACATCTAATACAAAAACTAAGGAATATAGATTTTTCACAAGTCAGTCGATGCAAAACTCGACCAAGTTTATAGAACATACAAGGAACATCTACCATGCCAAACCAATACCATTCGATAGATCAGGACATGTATTTTCAGTCACAAATGATACAAATTAACCGTTAATATATTTTATATCTGCCTGGTCAAAGTCATCATTGTTTGACTTTGAAAAGTTTAGGCCTTCTTTTATAGAACAAATGTAGTATATAATAGGAGGCAGCTACTGTCGGAGGTGAATTGAAATGAGATAGAAATAATAATAGCATACCTTGCAGAGGGAATGCAAAACAAACAAGTTCAATGACATAAAATTTGTGATGAATTAGATAAAAGAACGTAGTTACTCTGGTTGCTTAGTATAAACCAGATTGAAATTAAAATAGCATAAATTCTAAACTTGTAGAGCAGGGAATGTTAACCTACATGTTTAGTGGCCTAAAACTACCAATGAACTCCAAAATTACATGCAATCGGTGTTGTAGCTACGGACAAATAAAATGCACATTATGATGACATAACTTAGGAACTTGTAGAACATGTAGGCAGCTTTATGTAACAGCATCGAATCGGGTCTATGCAGATCTCAGCATTTCCCGCCAAAATCCGCATAGAAGTGATTCAAAGACGCCCACCAGACACTTTCGTGTGGGTGGGATTTGAATACAAGTAGTTACATCACAGTAGTTTATAACAGAGTCCACAAGAACTTATATATACAATGACTCAACGAGTTAAGAATACAAAAGATACAATACGAAGATACAACTCAAGAAGAAAGAAAAATAGTATCCAAGTAGAAACAAGATCCAAATGGGACTAAGAGTCCTGAAGAATAACCAAGCGGTGTCCAACCCTGCCCAGGCCAAGCCGCAAGGGTAACCCTGCCAAAATCGTCAATCACATACCTGTCAAGCTAAAAGGGTGCCGACAAAGGGCAAAGGAAAACAGAAAGAGAGCGGTCAGTATTGAGGCCAGTACACGGCGAGGCTAGAATTCGGCGGTCCTCGCCTACATAGGTATGGTGGGCTCAGCGGCAGCAAAGCTTGCACTACCTAACTTATAGAGACACGCTACAACTTCGGCTATTAGAGCGAGATAAAAGAGAACTATATGATAGCCTAATGTAACACCAAACATAACCCATCCGAAGATTTCCCCCTCGAAGACAAGTCGAGGAAGTCCCCTTGCGAAACACACACGGTAGCAATTTTAGTTAAGCAGGTGTTTAGTTGATAAGGCTAATTACTAATCATATTATTACAAGCAAAACATTAGTGGCGTTGTCTATAATCATGACACTGTACTCCTGAGGCGTCCATAACCGTGGACACACGACTTCTAGAAAAGATTTACCCTGCAGGGGTGCACTGTACCCAAACGCATGCTCAATCCTTCACGCAACATATCACACGTGTCATCCGAATCTCACAACAAGAATTGTCCCATAACTACACGCATATCCAAAGGCATCACCAACTGTGGGGAACCAACCAAGAGGTACGAGGATTCTCAAGGAAGGCATAGCGTTTGCGCCTATTGGTGGATCAGGCCATGCGGGGTAACTTGTACACACTGTGGGTGCCGCCACCGTGTACCGCGATTTATGTATGCAAGCCATGGCATTCCACCAAAACATCAAGTCCGAAGACATATCAACTCACCCATATTCGAGGACATATTATGCACATGCACCAAATAGAAAACCAATTTTGTAACCCTCTGGATATACGAATAGCGCTGGTAGTTGAGGGGGGATCCCAGAGGCCCCACATTTGGTTAGCGCGATCAACTCAGCACTGGTATCATAGAACGAACGGGTCCTAGGTCAGCTCAAGAAGTTTCCAAAGGTGGTCCCTGTCGGTGCCTTATCACTAGGTGAAACCATAACCAACAACATCAGATTAATTATCTTATGACCAACCATATCCGAGTATCATGTTCCACCTGTATGAGAGCAATACTAGCACGCCTACGACTCGCAAGGGAAAGCTAGCTAATCAAAGAAGGCAATAGGATAACCAAGGCAATATAGTGGAGCAGGTAAATAAAGGGGATAGTACTAAAGCATCAACAATAAGGATCGCAGTAGACAAAGGAAGGAAGTAAAGACTATAAATACAAAATAGGTAGAAGGGAAGAATGCTCGCATGTGGAACAAAGTCGGGAAACCAGAGGCATGTCGTTTCTCACATCGGCTCATCGTTCTATCCGGTGAAGAAGCAAACACTAGAAAGAGTAACCAATGCAATATTTAATACTAGGGCGGGAGATCCAGCATGTTTACGGTATGATGCATGGCATGGCAATATACGGTCTCACTTAGCAATATTAAGCAGAATCGGGTCCCGACAATTATTATTAGGTCCAGGTTATTTAAATACCCGCATATTAGATGTTGAGTTAACAAAGCAAAACATGGCATCGGTGAGCTACACATATTTAAATGGAACGGGGTCAAGACAAATAGCACTCCCTTATATTTCATATTTATTAGTAGATGAATCGCCATATATCCCCAAAAAATAATATATGTATGCAAGCATGAATAATTTAATATGCACAAGTTATATTATATTTATAAAAAATAGGGTTGTAGGCCGCTAGCTGCTGGGCTTTGGGCCTGGCGGCTGGCGGCCTCTCCTAGTTTTTTATAAAACCGTTTTATTTATTTATTTGTTCTATTTTAAAAGCCTTTGTAATTAGTTTTTAGGCATATAAAATATCATGAAAGACTAGTGTTTTATTTTAAAATTAGAGGAGGGGACTAATTAGAAAACAAAATAGGCGTTTGATGAAATTATTTTAGGGCGAAAGTATGCATGATGTTATGATGATGCAAGAATAGAAAATAACACGCAATTTTATTTCGAAATATTTTTCGGGCATTACATTTTAGATGCTCAGTGAATTAATATTTGCCATGAACTTCCTAATAGCAATGAGCTCCAATGATACTAGTTTTGTACTAAAAAAATTGTTTATATATTAAGAGTAATTGTTGGTCAAAGAAAAAACACGGAAAACAAGGACGCCTTATTTCCTGAAATAGAGGGAGTAGTTTAATGCCTGGATTTAACATTGACTACACTTGATTTATTAAGGGAGAGTCGGATATTAATTAAGCCAATATTGAGGTAGGAATTTACCACCAATATAGAAATGCAGTTCATTGTCGCAGGCTTATACCTACTATATGAAACGAACAAGCAGATCTGGTTTACCTAGGTCATGGCATCGTCTACGCATACACGACATCTTTGCGGATCATGTCAAGGACGCCGAGTGTGCCCAGTAGTGGCGAGTCGCTCTGAAGAAGATAGATCATGGCGGCGTCGGTGAAGCAGATTTGTGCAGGTTGTTAATGGGTCTCACTTGCTTGATAAGATTGCCACTGGAGGAGATCCGGTGTAGTGCACAGTGTCGTTGGTGGAGCAGATCTGTTACTACTGATTATGGAATCGAGGCTCTGCTCAAGAGCATCGGTGAAGCAGATCTGGTGTAGTGGACTGTTGAGTCCGTGAAGCAGATTGAATGCAGCGCATACCGGCATAGGTGAAGCAGGTCAGGTGCTGTGGACGAGTGAGTCAGCGAACTAGGTTCGGTAAGGAGGACATCGGCTGATCCGGTAGACTGGTGACGAGTATGTGATATCCCTAGGTATGGCGTGTAGGCCGGCGAAGTGCGGCGGTGCAGAAGCCGAAGGTGGGATATGGGGTTTGGGGTGGCGTGTGGACTGGCAAAGTGCGGCGGGGATGTTCCGGTGCGGTGGTTCAGGAGCTGCAGGTGAGATAGGGGGTTGGGTGGCGTGTAGGGAGGGCTGCGGTAGGGATGTTCCAGTGCGGTGGTGCAGGATCTGGAGGTGAGATAGGGGGTTGGGTGGCGAGTAGGCTGGCGAACTATGGTGGGGATGTTCCGGTGCGGTGGTGCAGGAGCTGGAGGTGAATTAGGGGGTTGGGTGGCGTGTAGGCCAGCGAAGCGCGACGGGATGCTCCGATGCGGTGGTGCAGGGGCCGGAGGTGAGATAGGGGTTAGGGTTTTTTGTAGTGCTATGGGGGAAATGGCTTCGGTGGAAGGTGGACTACCTAGCTTCAGAGATGTGGGGACCAGGGGGAGAAAAATTACGAAAGATACCCATGACCCGACATTTGTAGTTAGGCCATTATCAGGGGTACAAAAGGAATTTTGTACGGCTAAAACTTGGCGCGTGACCACTCGAAATATTTCGATGGAGGTGTCGCGGGAGAATTTGGCGCTCTGAGATTTTGAATTTTGCTATACAGTACAAAAGATATAGAAAAATAATAACCTAATCCAAAGAATAGAAAAAATAGTACTAGTTTACTGTAATGTTCTAGCCTTTATAGGTACAGAGTATTTCCAGACCCATTCTGCACATAAATAGGGTCTCTACCTTCGAATTAATTACGAACACACATGTTACCCACTATAAAGAGTTGTTAGCATAAAACTACTACATTTATAGCCAAATTTTCTAAATGATACAAGTCGACCTTTAAATCGCAGAAAACTACCGGATCGAAAACGAGTTGTGACAAAAAGCAGTAATTGTTTTTTGATCATGAATTGACATGGTAACTAACAGTGGGACCTACCTGACATGTTGACGTGGGACCTAGTGACGTCTCTCCGACACGGTCGTTAGCATAAAACTACCATATTTATAGTCAAATTTCCCAATTGGTACCGGTTGGTGTCTCAATCGCAAAAAACTACCACATCGAAACAAAGTTTTTACAAAAAGCACTGATATCACGAATTGACGGCAAATCTGACAGCAGTATCACTCACTTGTCAGGAACTATTTGTTGACGTGGACTAGGTCCGACATGTCATACCTTTTAAAAAAATATAAAAGTATTAGAAAAATAAAAACAATCTTTTTTCTCTCAGCAACGTTGACCGCACACCGCCGCCAGCCTGCCCCGTCCACCACCGGGCCGCACTGCCGCTGCTCTGTCCACCACCAGCACCTCCCATGTCTGCCCCTTCACCACCAGCACCGACATGCATGCCCGCTGCACCATACACAATCAGCGGCTACCACGGCTACCACGGCCTGGTCACGAGGATGGGTGTGGAAGGCCAAGGCAGCGCATGCGGAGTAGGAAATGGAGCTGACGGCGGCCCGTGTGGAGCATGACCTAGAGTTGACAACGACGCATGTGGAGTAGAACCTGGAGCTTACGGTGGCGCAGGAGGTACTTGGCGCAGGTGGAGGTAGTGGTGATTTTTCAAGATATATTTTTGGACTTTAAATAACGCTGACATGTGGGTGTCAACACCCGGATTTTTAACCCTAGATGCCTGTTATGCCATACATCGCAATCCCAGGATTACCATTTTTGCGAGACATAACAGAATTGGATACCACAGTACATCATCCATTACAAACCATACATAAGGTCTTACACAAATAAGGATCTCATGATCCAGTTCTTAATACAACTCAAGCATCGGAAATATGTAATAATAATGGTAGCGTAGGCGAAGCTCCATCTTCGGGGTCACAGGCAATGCTGACGATGGGAGATGATCCTAGTTATCTTAACCTTCCTGGGGTCCATCCAACTGATAATCCTCTTCATAGTCTAGCCACGGGAATAGCCAGGGACAAAGCCATGAGTTCTCTTTCAGTACTCGCAAACTAATACTAACAAGTGAAGGGGGTTTTTGTAATAGGACACTAAGCTCTATGGTTGTTTTGCAAAAAGCCAGATTTCCCTCTTCTAAGTTCAGAAGCAAAGAAAAACTAGTTGAAATTGCATAACACCTAAGTGGGAACTTGTATTTCATATCACAACTCTGTTGTGGTCAAGTCAAAGTCTCAATTCATTTCACAAGTCATTTTGAAAACATCTGACGGGGGAACAGTATGGCCACTCCAACTGTCCATAACCGCGGACGCGGCTATTCGAATAGTTTGACACTCTGCAGAGATTGTACACTTTCACCACAACATTCGATACATCCGTCAGGAACAAATCCTAAATTCACCATACTTAGTATGCGGATAATCAATCCTAACCTTTCAATTACACACCCTAGTATAAGCACCTCTCATGTGAGTTTGGCCTCCCAACCATGACCAACTGTCATATTGGGTACTACACAGGTGGACAATCTTCACAAGGTAGCCTCAGCTCAATCCTTGGCTGTGAGGGAACCAATACTAAGGTATATAAGTTTCCAGTCAAGCCCTAACCAATCTTCGGGTATTGTGGTTGTATGGTAAAATTGGAATGGTATCGCATCCAGACAACCATCAGTTTTATAAAGGGCTAAGGCTCATGCCTTAACATTTTCATCATCCAAATCATCTGGTGTTCGGAAACACATGTCAAAACATCTCAATAAAATGATCCATCATTCCAAGGTTTTCATAACCATTTTCCACCAAGTATTCCCATCTAAAGTTGATCCAGTTTTATGCTTAGCCCTAGCATCTACCTGTGGGGGTAAGTACTAATGAGGGGTGGTAAACTAGTGGAGTTTAGCTAAGTTCAATCTCTTGCCTTAGGATGACAACAAGATTATCTAGCTTAGGCCAAATTTTATGCTCTTTATGCAACCTTCAATTATCTTTCTAGAATCTACCATTCACTTAAGTAAGCTCTAAGTAATAGCTTTGATAAAGAAATAAAGTAGAAAGCTTGCAAGTAAAACTAGGATTGGGTTATCAAGTGAGTATGATCACATATGCTTAAGGCATATGGTTCGCATGGTAACACACAAGTATTTGCTTGCATCAGTATCAGTATAAGCTTGCTAATTGAATAGCTTGCAAGTATTGGCTTGCTCAATCAACTAGTAGTATTAGGCTTGCATAGGTCAACTTGATTATTAAGGCTTGCATAGGTCAACTTGATTAGTAAGGCTTGCCTTGTGCAGAGCAGTGGTTGAAGTTCTCCTCGGCTTCTTCTTCGTAGTATCCTCCTTCCTCCTCATATCCTTGGTCGGTACTAGCGTCTATGAATAAATACGAGGTACATAATCACCAAACAATACTTAACTACTTTCAATCATCACACAAAGGTTTTCTATAGATGATCTAGCATCATCACTAACATTACAAGATTAAAGCACTTGCATTATTTATTTATTTTTAGAAAAGTAATTTCTACTCATTGAAAAACTACTTAAGATTTAATATTCTCCAAACCAAACATGGGATCATGTTGACACATGTCATCACCACATATTTCAGTACATGGGAAAGTGATTTAAAGTGGTGTCACAATTTAATAAGGTTTAACCTTTTTATTTTAAATAAATAAAGTGAATAGAAATGCCTATGTGGCATTCTTTTATTACTTGGACATTATTTCTGTAAGTAAACCCATATGTTTTTTATATATTCTTAAAGGTATGATCAAATGTGATTTTTGAGAGTTGGAATCAACTTAAAAGCTATTATGGTTTAATTGTGAAAAATGTTTGAATGCAGAAAATCTTCTGCCTTTTTATTTTTACCAAGGTTGATCTATAGATTCAAATGATTTGAATCCAATGGGCTTGGATTAAGCATTTCAATATCTTTCTAACAAAATTGGTTTCATTCAATTTGGTGCACTGAATCGAGCTGGGTTGATTTTTGAAACTAGGTACAGAACTATGTTTGAATAAAAATAGAAAAAGCTAAATTCAAACGAGTGGGCTGCGCGGGAAAGGTTAACGGGCCGTCCCAGTGTCACTCCGCAGCTCGGGGCGCAACTGACAGGGAGGGTCTACTGGTCAGCGACTCTTATCATGCGAAGCAGTACGGGGCGATGTGGTGCGTTGGATTAGAATGAAGATCGACGGCTGAGGGTCGTCGTCGACGATGAACTAGTCACCGGCGAGATCGAACCCTAGCGGCTCAGTGGGGGTCGTAGGAGGCTCACCGGGGCTCAGGCGATGCGGGCGAACGACGAAGTCGACGACGGCGAACTCAGGGGTGGTCGCGGCAGCTCCTGGGGTGGACGAAATCGACGACTTCCTTCTTCTCCAACAGCGGCAGACTCCGGTGAAATTCCGGCGATGCGCTGCTCGCCTTGCTTCGGTGATGAGGTAGGATGGTTCTGGGTGAGAGGGGAGTGAGATGGTGTGCTTCAATCGGCTGGGGGTGGCCTCCTTTTATAGGCTCGATGGTGAGACCGAGAGGGATGGGCAGGCGACGGTGGCGACACGGCTACGGGTGGCTAGAGGCATGGCCAAGGGTGGCGATCGATCAGTGGTCTCCTAGCGATGCTCTAAGGTGTAAATGCGCTTGTAGGGGCGGTGGCAAACGGTCGGGAATGCTCGATGTTCTGTGAGGCAGAGGCGGCGAACTCTGCGGCGAGCGGTGGCTACGGGGTACGGACGGTGAAATGGGCATGTCTGGCGGTCTCCTGGGATGGTGGGGTGCTTGCTGGCGAGCAGCAAGGGCCCGAGGTGGTCGGGTTGCGTGGGAATGGCGCGTGCTCTGGGGTGCGTGTCGGCATGGTTGACAGTGGCGCGGGAGCGGCGTTCCTGGCGGTTCTGGTTGCTGTCTGCGAGACAGGGATGGTCGAGAGGGGGCGGTGAGGCATGGGATACCTCCCAGACAAGGTTGGCACGACTAATTCCTCTCCTAGCTTGCTATCCATACTGGGGTGACATGGGTGCTCTCGGCATGTTCACCATTGATGAGCTTAGTTAAGGTTTGCTAGATGATCTACTGAGGCTAGTGTAACCAGAGAGGGAACAAGTTAGGCCCAAAACACTGCTCAACATAGTGTTTTGATTTTGTTTGTTTTGTATCTGCAACCTGTTCGATGAAATGGCCGCCTGAACTCATGTTTTGAATTTTGAAAAGATTTTTGGTGGGTGTGCTAGGAATGTGTTGAGGATTCTGTGGATGCTTGGGTTTTGAAAATTGAGCTTGTTTGAGTGGTTTTTGAAAAAGTGGGATCTTCCCATATAAAAAAGATTCAATTTTAAACTGTCACTTAAACTATGCATTTGAATGTTTCTGGATGATCACAAGGTGGGCGTTGGTTCCTTGTTATGAGTACTATCAAGGGGTGTAAAGATCCATACATGTTTCTGTTAAGTTCTGGAAGTTAGAGATAGCCAAAGTATGCATGGGAGTTAAATTGGCCAAAGTGACCATTCACTTAAATTAGTTGTTTTTGATTTGTTTGTCTTTGGGAAAAGTTTGGGGATTGTTTAGATGATGTTTATTTCCCTTAAGAATCATTTTACAAGCAAATAAACACATAATCATGGCAATTCAAAAGAATCCAAATTTGGATATATACACATATGAATTCTTTCATATTTTAATTGGAAAAGTTTTTGTTAACCCTAAATCTGGTGATTAGAGTTTGATGATTCTAGTTTAATATTTTTGGGATGTTACAAACCTTCCCCCTTAAACAAAATTTTGTCCCGAGATTTGAAAAAGGATGAAAAGATTACCTAGGATTTGAAGAGATTGGGAAACTCCGTCCTGATGTGATCTTCGCGCTCCCAGGTAGCTTCCTCTTCTGTGTGGTTGCTCCACTGAATCTTGAGAAACTTGATGCTTCGGGTTCTGGTAGTTCTAAAAGCTTCTTCCAAAATACAGGGTACTTCAAGATAGGTCAGGTCATCGTTGATTTCTATGGTCCGGTGATCAATATTATTGAACACTTCCGTCTTCTCCAGAACTTCGAGACACTTGCGAAGTAAAGAGATATGGAACACATTGTGCACAGCTGACATCTCCTCGGGAAGTTCCAATTGATACGACACTTCTCCTCGACGGTTCAGAATTTTGAAGGGTCCGATATATCTGGGGGCTAACTTTCCTTTGAGTTGGAAACGCTGCATTCCCTTCAATGGCGACACTTTCAGATACACAAAATCTCCTATGTTGAAGGCGAGGTCTCGACGTCTCTTGTCGGTGTAACTCTTCTGTCTGGACTGTGCGGTCTTGAGGTGCTCACGAATCTTGTGAACCTTCTCTTCTGCTTCTCGTAGGATGTCGGGTCCGAAAATCCGACTCTCTCCTACTTCCGACCAATTTAAAGGGGTGCGACACTTTCTTCCATACATGAATTCAAATGGGGCCATTTGCAAACTAGCTTGATAATTGTTGTTGTATGAAAATTCTGCAAACGGTAGACAGTCTTCCCACTTAGAACCATATTCTAACACACATGCTCTCAGCATATCTTCGAGTATTTGATTTACTCGCTCCGTTTGTCCATCGGTCAGAGGGTGATAAGCGGTGCTGAAATCTAGACGGGTTTCTAAAACTTCTTGGACTTTCTTCCAGAATCTCGAGGTAAACTGAGTTCCTCGCTCCGATATAATGTTCTTGGGGACTCCGTGCAAACTGATGATTCTAGCAATGTATAACTCCGCTAGCTTCGAACTCTGATATGTGGTCTTGACGGGTAAGAAATGGGCGACTTTGGACAATCGGTCCACTATGACCCAGATAGAGTCATTTCCCCTACTAGAAGTAGGCAATCTAGTGATAAAGTCCATTCCAACGGAATCCCATTTCCATTCCGGAATCTGCAATGGTTGTAACAATCCAGCGGGTCTTTGATGTCCTGCCTTGACTCGCTGACATATATCACACTAGGCGATATAGCTTCCGATTTCTCTCTTCATCTTATGCCACCAAAATTGCTCCTTCAAATCTTGATACATCTTCATTCCTCCGGGGTGGATAGAATAAAGAGTATCATGAGCTTCCTTCAGAATAGCTTCTTTCAATTCCGAATCTGCTGGTACACAAAGGCGTCCTTTGTACCACAGAACTCCTTCTTCGGCTTCGGTGAATCCGGGTACTTTGCCTGTACCGATACGACTTTTGATTCCGTCGATACTAGCATTTCCTTTCTGCGCCTCCTTGATCTGGCTGATTAAAGTGGGTTGAAGTTCTATGCTAGCCAAAAATCCTTCACTCATTAATTTCATTCGGAAATCTTCCATCTCCTTGTGCAAGCTTGGTTACTCCTTCAAAATCATGGAGTTCAAGAGGCACGACAATCTGCTAAGGGCATCGGCTACCACGTTGGCTTTACCAGGGTGATAGTGAATGTCCAGATCGTAATCCTTGATTAGCTCAATCCATCTTCTCTGTCTCATATTCAACTCCTTCTGAGTAAATATATACTTCAGACTCTTGTGATCCGACTAGATCTCACAACGGTTTCCCATCAGGTAATGCCTCCATGTCTTCTGGTATAGAACTATGACTGCGAGTTCGAGGTCATGGGTGGGGTAATTTTTCTCATGTTGTTTCAGTTGTCGAGATAGATAAGATATAACTTTGCCTTCTTGCATTAGCACAAATCCGAGACCGATCTTGGATGCGTCACAATACACGCCGAAGGGCTTTGTGATATCCGGCATGATTAAGATTGGGGCTGAGATCAATCTCCTCTTGAGTTCTTGAAAACTCGCTTCACATTTGTCGGTCCATTCAAACTTCTTGTCCTTCTTCAGCAATTGGGTCATGGGTCTAGCGATACTCGAGAATCCTTCTACGAACTTGCGGTAATATCCCGCTAATCCGAGAAATGCACGAATTTGGGTTTGAGTGGTTGGGGCTTGCCAATCTTCGAAATCTTTCACTTTTGCAGGGTCAACAGAAATTCCTCCGGCTGATACAATGTGGCCGAGGAATCCTACCTCCTGTAACCAGAATTCACATTTGCTAAACTTGGCATACAACTGATGCTCTCTAAGGGTTCCAAGAATGGTCCTTAGGTGTAGCTCGTGTTCTTCTTCCGATTTGGAATAAATTAGAATGTCATCGATGAAAACAACGACAAACTTATCCAGGAAGTCCATAAAAATCTTATTCATGAGATTCATGAAATAAGCGAGGGCATTGGTTAATCCAAAAGACATGACAGTATACTCGTATAATCCATATCTAGTGGTAAAGGCAGTCTTGGGAATATCATCTGCACGAATCTTGAGTTGATGATAGCCTGTTCTAAGATCAATCTTAGAAAACACTTTGGCACCAGTCAACTGCTCAAACAAATCTTCTATCTTGGGCAATGGGTATTTGTTCTTGATAGTGACATCATTCAACTTCCGATAATCCGTACACAAACGGTTACCTCCATCCTTCTTGTCCACAAATAAGACAGGTGATCTCCATGGTGACGCACTTGGTTGAATCAAACCAATTTCCAACATGGAATCCAACTTCTTTTTCAGTTCTGCTAGTTCAGACGGGTTCATACTATAGGGTCTCTGGGCTATGGGTCCGGTTCCGGGGATTAGTTCAATGATAAACTCGATATCCCAATCTGGGGGCATACCGGGCAAAACATCTGGAAATACATCGGGGTATTCACAGACTATCCGGACTTGGTTAATGGTAGGTTGGGCTATACTCTTGTTGCACTTGAATTGACGAGGTAAGGTTTCAGATACATGCTCGACTGATATTCTGGCTGTACTGGTCATGGTTATGTCTTTCTTGGCACAGTCAATTAATCCTTTATGTTTGGACATCCAATCCATTCCTAGTACTACTTCCAAACCTTTAGTTCCGAGTACTATCAGATTAGCATAAAAATCTATGCCATGGATTCGGATAGGGACGGCTTTGCAAATTTGCCTAGCTTTCGTGGTTGAACCGGGGATTTGAACAATCATAACATGCTTCAGTTTGGTTGGTTGAATCTTACTAGTGCAGGCAAATTCTTCGGTGACAAATGAATGTGATGCACCAGAATCAAAAAACACTCGAGCAAGTACTGAATTAACAGAAAACATACCCAACACGATGTCTGGCGCTTCCTGGGCTTCTTCAGCATGCATGAGAAAAAGACGGCCATTGCGGTTGAGCGAATTCCCTGGGGAAAACCTTCTTCTAGGCTGAACACGACGCTGCTGCTGAGCTGGGGCATTTGCATTGGGGGCTGCGGCATTCTTCTTGTTGAGGCACTCATTGGAGTAGTGACCCTTATTTCCATAGTCATAACAAGTCACTTGCGACTTGTCCTTTGCTGCAACAGGCACAACATTGCTTCCAGTCCTCGGGGCAGTGTTGGTGTTGGCGGTAGCATTGTTGTTGTTGAACTTGGGTGGTGCACGGTTGAAATTGTTAGAGTTGCCGGGGTTGTTGTAATTTCCTCCGGGCCTCGGGTTTCCACGGTTGGGATAGGTAGAACGGTTCCTCGGGGGTCTGTTGGTTCTCGGGGCAAATCCGGGAGATGGGTTAGGGCGATACTTTGGGGTCTGATGGGTTCCTGGCTGATGCATCATGCGACGCTTGCGGTTCTCATTGGCTTGGTTGATCTTTCCTTCCATATGGATGGCAGAGTCGACAAGGGATTCAAGATCAGCAAAAGGGATATTGACTAACACCGTCTGCATCTCATCATGCAAACCATTCAGAAATCTTTCTTTCTTCTTGGCTTCGATGTCGATCTCATCCGGGGCATACCTAGCTAATGACAAGAATTTGTCATGGTATTCCACTACGGTCATCCTTCCTTGCTTCAGTTCTCTGAACTCGTCTCTTATCCTCTTGATCAAACCCGGTGGCACATGGGTTCTGCTGAACTTGACCTTGAATTCCTCCCAGGTCATCATCTGTCCTCCGGTCATTGCACGAACACTGTTCCACCATGCTCTTGCATCTCTGGCTAGATAATGGGTGGCGAACAGAACTTTCTCGTTGGCTTCCACTCTGGCGACTTCTAGGTTATTTTCCATGGTTTGCAGCCAATCATCGGCATCTAGGGGCTCTTCTGACTTAGTGAAAACAGGTGGGTTGGTGTTCTGTAAATTCTTGAGCTTAGATCCATGGTTGTCCTGGTTTCCATGGCCTTGATTGTTGTGGGCTAGCTGGGCTATCTGCTGAAGGGTGGCTAGGTTGGCTTGACGTTCGGCTCTTTCAGCTTCACGGTCAGAAACCAACATTTGCAGGATCTGCAACATCGGGTCCGGGGATGAACCACTTCCTCTGCCTGACATCTGAAGATTGAGATAGATCATGAGAAAAGAGGGAAATTTCTAAGGTTCAGGGACATTGAAATTTTTTTAAAGTTTGACTCAGATTTTCTAGCAACTTGCTTTTCATTCATTCATTCATTCATAGCACATGATATAAACACACACCACAACCAAGGTAAACAGATGGTTTTAACAACCATTCTAGAAACTAGGATACAGTGGGACCGAATACAACTCACTACGCTAGTGCTCAAGTGCTACTACTCCTCGGAGTCGGTGTAGTCGTCATCCTCATCATCATCGTCGTCATTGATGAAGGCGAAATCATCCTCATCGGTGAATAAATCCATAGCCCGATCCTCCAGAAAGTCATCATCATCGCTGAGATAGGAGTAGGGGTCTCCACGAAGATCTTCTCCGGCATTCTCCCTTTCCTCCAACTGCATGTCTCTCTCATGGATGGTCTCCTCCAAATCCGAGATACGGTGGCAAAGACGGGCAATGATGCGCTCCTTCTTGTCAAGCTGACGGCGGCGAGACTTGCGATCCTTCGCTAGCATGGCGATGGTCTGATCCTTCGTCTTGATGATGGTGGACTTGTGGTTGGAGTAGCCACGACAATTGTCCAATTCCTACTGACGATCATACATCATGAAGCTGAGGTGATCCAACTGAGTCTTCAGCTCGTGGTGGTATGGGGCTTCCAGTGGCTGTCCATTAGCATCATGCCTTGGACAAAACTCAAAGCGGGTACCCTTGATCTGGTTGATACTCTTCCCACACAAACGGGCAAGACCTTCCTGCATGGCCCTGACAAGTCCCTCGAGCCAGTTGTTCTCTCTTAAGGTGAACTGAATTCCCTCGGCAATGGGGGGTTCAATATTTCCTCAGAGACTTGCAACAATTAGCCACTGCAGATCCTCTCCTCCTTGATCATTGAGCCGAGCTCCGAAGAACTCGGGGTGCGGACGCTCCAAAAGTTCCGAAAGCTGGTCCAAATCCCGCTCAAAGATAAGGTCTCCTCCATTCCCCAACTGATAAAACTTGTTGTACTTCACATCCATCTATAAGAATATAGGATGAGTAGATTAGTAGAGGGATCAAGTGTGTCAAATTTTAGGTATTTTGCAAGAGTTTTTGAGGAACATGAATTTTTATGAAAGAATCAAGGTGATAAGAATGGGAATAAGTTTTTGTAAATATTTGCTTCCTTTGGTTTTGAAACCAAGTTTTTGATTCAAACGTCCAGTCTAACTAGGGTCTCCTATGGTCAGGATGGCTCTAATACCAACTTCTCAACACCCGGATTTTTAATCCTAGATGCCTGTTATGCCATACATCGCAATCCCAGGATTACCATTTTTGCGAGACATAACAGAATTGGATACCACAATACATCTTCCATTACAAACCATACATAAGGTCTTACACAAATAAGGATCTCATGATCCAGTTCTTAATACAACTCAAGCAGTGGAAATACGTAATAATAACGGTAGCGTAGGCGAAGCTCCATCTTCGGGGTCACATGCAATGCTGACGATGGGAGATGATCCTAGTTGTCGTAACCTTCCTGGGGTCCATCCTCCTGATACTCCTCTTCATAGTCTGGCCACGGTAATAGCCAGGGACAAAGCCATGAGTACTCTTTAAGTACTCGCAAACTAATACTAACAAGTGAAGGGGGTTTTTGTAGTAGGACACTAAGCTCTATGGTTGTTTTGCAAAAAGCCAGATTTACCTCTTCTTGTAGGGTTTCGTAGCATGGAAAACAAAAAATTTCTACCGCATACAAACAAACAAGCCAAGATCTATCTACTAGATTGTAGCAACGAGTCGATGGAATAACTCACCCTCGAAGATTCCAAAGTGTTTAACGAGAGCGGATTCTCGTGGGTGATGTAGTCGTACTCTTTCCGATCTCAAGATCGCGTAGACGATCCTTCCGGCGCTGCGTTCCGGCAGCGCTTCCGCAGTCGGTCACAAGTTCGGTACTCGACGAAGACCTTCCTCTCCCTTGTTCCAGCAGGCAGCGGAGGTTGTAGCACTCTCCTCGCGATTCTGGCAGCACAACGGCGTGGTACCGGAAGTAGAGGGGAGATCTCGCAGGGCTTCGCCTTAAGCCGGAGCGAGTATGGTGGACTATGAGAGAGATCCTCGACGATCTAGGGTTTAGAAGCACCAAGGAGGAGGGTCTAGGGCCGGCGGCTAGGGCTTGGAGCTGCCCAAGTCAGCGGCTAGGGTTTCCCTAGGCGGCGGCAGCAGGAGGTGGTGGCGCCGGCGGCTGGGAGCTAGGGTTTTGGGTGGAGGTGTTGTGTCCTTGGAGGGGCAGCCCTGCCCCTCCTTATATAGGTGGAGGGGGCGCTCCAGGGGAGGGGAGTCCCTCCCCAACTCGGTTTCCCAAGTGGTCCGGCGGTGGAGGGGAGGAACTCCTCCCCAAGTAGGTTTCCTACTTCCCCTCCACCTCACAAAATAGCCGTTTGACTTTTCAAATTGGCGTTTGACTTTTCAAACTAGGATTTGATTAAACCCTTTATTTTGTTCAGCGATGACACCTAGTACATGATGCAATCATTCCAACTTGTTATGACACATTCATGTACCCTTCCCCTCCGGAGTGCCGGACATTCCGGAACCTTCTAGAACATTCCCGATGAAAACACCAGAACCATTCTCCAACCCCGAAACAAGACTTTCCTTATATGAATCTTATTCTCCGACCATTCCGGATCTCCTCGTGATATCCCGGATACCATCCGAGACTCCGAACAACATTCAGTCTCTTACTCATCATTCCATAACTACTCAAACAACGTCGAATCCTTAAGTGTGTCTCCCTACGGTTCGTGAATTATGCGGACATGATCGAGACACTTCTCCGAACAATAACCAATAGAGGAATCTGGAAATTCATATGGCTCCCACATATTTCTACGATTACTTTGCGATCGAATGAACCACTTACATACGATACCAATTTCCCTTTGTCTCACGATAGTTTACTTATCCGAGGTATTGATCGTCGGTATCTCTGCATACCTAGTTCAACCTCGTTACTGATAAGTACTCTTTTCTCGTTCCCGTGATATGTGATCCCTTGTGAGCCAGTCACATGCTTGCAATCTAATTGGATGACATTCCACGGGGAGGGCCCAGAGTATATCTATCCGTCATATGGATGGACAAATCCCACTCTTGATCCATGTGTCTCAACCAATACTTTCCGAACACTCAATGCCACCTTTATAGCCACCCAGTTACGGTGTGGTGTTTGATGTCATCAAATCATCCTTCCAGTGAAGGTGATATGCATGATCTCATGGTCGAAGGAATTAGGTTACTATGTATCAGAAAGCATATAGCAATTGAACTATGAAAATGACTTGATCTTTATGCTACGCTTATCTATAGGAGTATGTCCACCATATCATTCTCCTAACGATATGATTTTGTTGTTAATAACATCTCAATGTTCATGATAGGGAAACCACAATCATTTATTAACCAACAAGCTAGTATTATAAAGAGGCTTTACTAGGGACTCAATTTTAGTTTACAAATCACACAAGTATTAATGTTTCCTTGTTAATACCATTATAGCATGAATGTAAACATTTATCATAAACACAAAGATATAATAATAACTACATTTATTATTGCCTCTAGAGCATATCTCCAATAGTCTCCCACTCCCACTAGAGTCATCTAATCTAGATTACATGGTAATATACCGAACACCCATGGCAGTTTGGTGTTGGTCATGTTTTTCCCTCGGGAGAGGTTTAGTCAACGGATCCGCCACATTCAGATCTGTGTGTACTTTGCAAATCTTTATGTCCCCATCTTGGACATGTTCTCGAATAGCGTGAAAACGTAGCTTGATGTGCTTCAGCTTCTTGTGTGACCTTGGTTCTTGCGCATTGGCTATGGCGCCCATGTTATCACAGTAGATAGACATTGGGTCCAGCGCACTAGGAACTCCACCGAGCTCTGTAATGAACTCTTTCATCCATATCGCTTCTTGTGAAGCCTCCGAAGCAGCCATGTATTCCGATTCAGTTGAAGATCTCGCCACAACGCTTTGCTTTGCACTCCTCCAGCTAACTCCTGCACCATTCAAAGTAAATACGTATCCAGATTGTGATTTAGAATCATCCGGATCGGTGTTCCAACTAGCATCGGTGTAACCATTAACAACGAGCTGTTCATCACCTCCATAAGAAAGAACCATATCCTTAGTTCTTCTCAAGTACTTAAGGATGTTTTTGACCGCTGTCCAATGATCCACTCCTGGATCACTTTGATATATGCTAGTTAAACTAACAGCATATGCAATGTCGGGTCTAGTACATAGCATGGCATACATTAGAGATCCTATGGCTGAGGCATAGGGAGTTTTACTCATCCTTTCTCTATCTTCTGCCGTTGTCGGACTTTGAGTTTTACTCAAGGTCGTATTGGGCAAAATGGGCAAGAACCCTTTCTTGCTATCTTCCATTCCAAACCTCTTTAGAACTTTGTCCAAATATGTACTTTGTGACAATGATATTAGGCGTCTCGATCTATCTCTATAAATCTTTATGCCTAATATATAAGCTGCTTCGCCAAGATCCTTCATTGAAAAACTATTATTCAAATATTCCTTGACACTATTAAGAAGGTCTACATCATTACCAATCAACAATATTTCATCTACATATAGTATTAAGAATTCTACAGAGCTCCCACTCACTTTCTTGTAAATACAAGCTTCTCCATAAGTTTGTATAAAACCAAAACTTTTGATTACCTTATCAAAACGTTGATTCCAACTTCGGGATGCTTGCTTCAACCCATAGATGGACCGTTGAAGTTTGCATACCTTGTTAGCATCTTTAGGATCAACAAAACCTTTGGGTTGCATCATATACAACTCTTCATCAATGTCTCCGTTGAGGAATGCTGTTTTGACATCCATCTGCCATATCTCATAATCATAATATGCAGCGATTGCTAACATAATCCTCACAGATTTTAGCTTCTCTAGTGGTGAGAAAGTCTCATCGTAGTCAACTCCTTGAATTTGTCGAAACCCTTTTGCGACAAGTCGAGCTTTATAGACAGTAACATTACCATCAGCATCTGTTTTCTTCTTGAAAATCCATTTGTTCTCGACAGCCTTCCGGCCATCCGGTAAGTCCACCAAAGTCCACACTTGGTTTTCGTACATGGATCCAATCTCGGATTTCATGGCTTCTTGCCATTTATTGGAATCTGGGCTCATCATCGCTTCCTCATATGTCGCATGGTCATTGGTGTTGTCCACCAACATGACATTCATAACGGGATCATACCAATCAGGAGTGGTACAAGCTCTTGTTGACCTGCGAGGCTCTGTAGCAACTACAACCGAAGTTTCATGATCATCATCATTAGCTTCCTCTCTCATTGGTGAAGGCACCACAGGAACTTCTTCCGGTGCTGCGCTACTCGCAAGTTCGAGAGAAGGTTTGACAACCTCGTCGAGTTCTACTTTCCTTCCAGTCACTTCTTTCGAGAGAAATTCCTTCTCTAGAAAGGATCCATTCTTGGCAACGAAGATTTTGCCTTCGGATCTATGATAGAAGGTATACCCAATAGTTTCCTTCGGGTATCCTATGAAGACGCATTTTTCCGCTTTGGGTTCAAGCTTGTCCGGCTGTAACTTCTTTACATAGGCTTCGCAACCCCAAACTTTAAGGAACGACAATTTAGGTTTCTTCCCAAACCATAATTCATACGGTGTCATTTCAACGGATTTAGATGGTGCCCTATTTAAAGTGAATGCGGCTGTTTCTAATGCATAACCCCAAAATGATAGTGGTAAATCTGTAAGTGACATCATAGAACGAACCATATCTAAGAGAGTTTGATTACGACGTTCGGACACACCATTACGCTGTGGTGTTCCCGGCGGTGTCAATTGTGAAAGTATTCCACATTTCTTCAAATGCTCGCCAAACTCGTAACTTAGATATTCACCTCCACGATCAGAACGTAGAAATTTAATCTTCTTGTTACGTTGATTCTCAACCTCACTTTGAAATTCCTTAAACTTCTCGAAAGTTTCGGACTTATGTTTCATGAAATAGATATACCTATATCTACTCAAGTCATCCGTGAAGGTAAGAACATAACGATAACCACCGCGCGATGCTACACTCATTGGACCACACACATCGGTATGTATGACTTCCAAAATGTCCGTAGCTCGCTCCATCATACCAGAAAATTGAGTCTTAGTCATTTTACCCATCAGACATGCTTCGCATCTTTCAAGTGATTCGAAATCAAGTGATTCAAGAAGTCCATCGGAATGGAGTTTCTTCATACGCTTCACTCCAATGTGACCAAGACGACAGTGCCACATATAGGTCGAGTTATCGCACGATTTCAAACGTTTAGCCTCAATGTTATTAATATGTGTATTTCCACTATCGAGATTCAATAAGAATAGACCATCTATCAAAGGTGCATGTGCATAAAACATATTACTCATATAAATCGAACAACCATTATTCTCGGACTTAAACAAGTAACCGTCTCGCAATAAACAAGATCCCGACATAATGTTCATGCTTAACACAGGCACCAAATAACAATTATTTAAGTATAAAACTAATCCCGATGTTAGATGAAGGGGTAGCGTGCCGACCGCGATCACATCAACCTCTGATCCGTTTCCCACGCGCATCGTCACCTCGTTCTTCGCTAGCTTCCGTTTATTCTGTAGCACCTGTTTCGAGTTACAAATATGAGCAACCGAACCAGTATCAAATACCCAGGCACTACTACGAGTACTAGTGAGATACACATCAATAACATGTATATCGGATATACCTTTCTTCTTGATGTTGCCGTTATTCAAATACGCCAAGTACTTTGGGCAATTCCGCTTCCAGTGACCTTCTCCCTTGCAGTAAAAGCACTCAGTATCAGGCTTAGGTCCAGCCTTGGTCTTCTTCTCCGGCGAGGTAACTTTCTTACCACCCTTCTTGAAGTGTCCCTTTTGCTTAGACTTGCCTTTCTTGAATTTGGTGGTCTTATTGACCATCAACACTTGGTTCTCTTTCTTGATCTCCACTTATGCAGATTTTAACATGGCAAAGAGTTCTGGCAACTGCTTTTTCATGTTTTGCATATTGTAGTTCATCACAAAGTTCTTGTAACTTGGTGGTAGTGATTGGAGGACACGATAAATCCCCAAAGCATTAGGAATCACTATACCCAAGCTTTGAAGTTTGTTTGCGTGCCCAGACATCTTAAGCACATGCTCACTGACGGAGCTGCCCTCTTCTATCTTGCAGTTAAAGAACTTTTCAGAAGCCTCATAGCTCTCAATTGCCGCGTGAGTCTCAAAGATAAATTTGAGATCACGGACAATATCATGTGGGTCTGAATTCTCAAACCTTTTCTGAAGCTCCGATTCTAAACCATACAAGATAGCACACTGAACTGTGGAGTACTGAGTCTTCCGAGCGAGGTAAACATTCTTTACTTCATCGGTAGCAGTAGTTGTAGGTGGGTCACGCAGCGGTGCATGCAGCACATAGGTCAAACTACCAGCTGTGAGGACAATCCTCAAATTGCGGAACCAATCCGCGAAGTTGCTTCCATTGTTTTTCAACTTTTCTTTCTCTAGGAACGCATTAAAATTGATGGTAGGGGCCGCCATTGATCTACAACATATTTGCAATAGTTTAGACTAAGTTTATGACAAATTGAGTTCTAATTAATAGTTAAATTAATCTAGGTGAACTCCCACTCAAAACAACATCCCTCACATTGTTTTAGTGATCACACGAACCAAATCCACCACATCAACACCGATCATCACGAGAGTTGATGTAGTTTCAATTTCGAACAATCGACATGTTCATCATATCTTCTATATGATTCATGCTTTACCTTTCGGTGATCCGTGCTCCGAGACCATGTCTGTACATGCTAGGCTCGTCAATATCAAACCTTAGCTTCCGCATGAGCAAATCTGGCTTGCTCACGTTGTATACACTTGTGGAATCTAACACACCCGATCATCACGTGGTGCTTCGAAACAACAAGCTTTAGCAACGGTGCTTACTAAGGATGAACACTTAAGAACTTGAAATTCATGTGCATGAGGGATCATCTTATAATGCTACCGTCGTTAACTAAGAAATACAAGATGCATAAAGGATTAACATCACATGCAATTCATAATATGTGATATGATATGGCCTTTCTTCTTTGTGCTTCCGATCTCCATCTTCAAGCACGAACAAGATCTCCATCATCACCGGCATTGCATCAAGGTCCATGACGCTGCTCCATGGTTGTCGTCCACCGGCTTCAACTATTACAACTACTTTGAATAGACACGCGGGTCTTAACAAAAATTAAAGACAACCATATGGCTCCTGCCAGTTGCCAACTTACAATAAGGAACATTGCATACATCAAATATAATCACAATCATGGCCATATCACATCACAGCACACCCCTGCAAAACAAAGTTAGACGCCTCTACTTTCTTTGCATGTTTTACGTGGTTTGGGTCTTTCAATAAGTGTCGTTCTAACTTACGAACAAGAACCACAACATTGATACTAGTATTGTCAATCACCCATTGTAAATTGAATCTTAACTATGTTGGGAGAAACAGGCACCCGCAAAGCCACTTATGCAATACAAGTTGCATGTCAAGAGTGGAGCAAGTCTCATGAACGATGTCATGTAAGGTTAGCCCGGGCCGCTTCATCCCACCATCCCGCAAGATGCAAAGTACACAAGAAGCAATCAACAACAAAAGCATCAATGCCCACAATGACCATTGTGTTCTACTCGTGCAACAGATCTACATATAGACACGGCTCTGATACCACTGTAGGAGTCCGTAGCATGGAAAAAATGGAGGTGGAGTATTTGTGGGTAGGAAGGCTGGTCAGATCATAGTGGTGTCCCCCGCAAAATTAAAAATAAAAGATCATAATGGTATGCATCCAATGCGATAGGATAACCCTTGTCCACCACTTTAACTAGTACTAGTACCGCACATGCGATCTTTTGACTATCCTTCACCCCTAAAATTTACTAGTTACTACTCATTGTACGTGTACCTCGTGTCAGGAACTCATCGCAGCTTTGCTCTGACATCGCACTGCCTTCAAATCTTCCTCTTCGCTGCTCTAGCGCTGCCTCCTCTATGCTCTCGGTCCCTTCTCCCTCCTAGTTTTTTTTCAATAGGGGGAAACTTCAAGTGGAAATATTGTTTACCACGACATGATTTTAGCACCACTTACTTTTAGGTTAGAATTTTAAACCGGTGGTAGGAGTACCTTTTACACAAAGGATCTAAAAATGATAAAAATTACATCGAGATCCATACATCTATCACAAAGGACCATAAAATTACATCGAGGCATGCACGTTCTTGGATATGGGATCATCAATATAATGTATATGATGTAGATATGGCCATGACCTTGGTCGTTCGGCTTCAAATCCAAGAATGTGCATACTCTTTGACAACTAAGCTTAAATTTGTTTAGAACTTTAATCCGGTCATGGGATTACCTTTTACCCTAAGGACCTAAAAAGTAAAAAAATTACACCGAGGTCCATACATCTACCACAATGGAACCTAAAATTACATCGAGGCATGCAAAATCTTGGATATGAGATCATCCATATAATGTATATGATGTAGATATGGCCATGAGCTTGGTCGTTCGTCTTCAAATCCTAGAATGTGCATACTCATTGAGAACTAAGCTTAAATTCGTTTAGAATTTTAAACCTGTGGTAGGAGTAACTTCTACACCAAGGACCTAAAAAGGTGAAAAAATACATCGAGGTCCATACATATATCACAAAGGACCCTAAAATTACATTGAGGCATGCAAATTCTTGGATATGGGATCATTAATATAATGTATATGATGTAGACATGGCCATGACCTTGATCGTTCGGCTTGAAATCCAAGAATGTCCATACGCGTTGACAAATAAGCTTAAATTTGTTTAGATCTGACCACTTACGTTTCGGTTAAATTTTACACGTGCGGTAGGAGTACATTTTTCTTCAAAGACCTAAAAAGAACCAAAATTTCATCGAGGTCCATACACTTAGCACAGAGGGCCCTAGAGTAACTAAGTAAGGAAAACAGTCGGGTTCGGCTCCTTCTCGAGAGAGCAGCTCATCGAACTATACTCTTCAAGCCACTTCCTCCTCCATTGTTTTCAAGATATGGCCAAATTTGACGCCATGTAAAATCTTGGACAATATGGGATCATCAACACAAAGGGCAATGTAGATATGGCCATGGCCTTGGTTATTCGGCTTGAAATCTAAGAATGTTCATAATCATCGACAACTAAGCTTAAATTTCTTTAGATTTTACCACTTAATTTTAGGTTATAATTTTACACGGGTCGTGGGAGTACATTTTAATCAAGGACCTAAAAGGGGGATTACATTGAGGTCCATATATCTAACACAAAGGGACCTAAGATATTTAAGCAAGGAAAACAGTCGGGCTCAGATCATTCTCGAGATACGAGTCGATCGAGCCATGCTCTTCATGCTACTTCATCTCTCGATTATTTTCAAAACATGGCCACATTTGTCGGCATGCAAATTCTTGGATATGGGGTCATCAACACAAAGTATGATGTTTGATTGCTTTCCTAACAAGGAGAAAAAAATTACATGCAAATTATTAGCAAGATGTGAAATATTTGAAAAAGAAAGTCCATGGTTTTTGATATATAGAATGCTTGGTGGGTACTACTGTCAAAAGATATTTTATTTGTAGAACTTTGAGATTAACCTACCACATAATTTTAGGTTAAAATTCCACCTAACATATAGAACATAGCTTAAATTACTTTAACTAGGCGAACATAGCTAGGAAGCTTAAGAACTTGTTAAACTTGGTGTAAACGTAAGTGAAACATTGTCCAGACTTTGTCTCGAAAATGGGCTTGTGGTATTATGATCCATCTTCTTAGTAAATTCTTTAATTTAAAGTAAAACACATTCTTTTTACAATGAAAATATAAAAATGTTTTTTCCTAAAAGTTGGAAACTCCCATTATTGGCAGCATTATGGTTCACCATCCCAAGATGCACCCATCTACTAAACATCGGAACATTTCCATAAAGTATCATGTACATATATGGCTATATATTCACCCATGTTGTTCGGCTTGAAGCCTAAGAATGTTCATACAATGTAGGCCATATTTCCAAGCAGATCTATTTTTTCAAAAGTTGTGAAGACTAGTGATTGTCAACATGCAAATTCTTAGCAAGAAATCGAATCTTTCAAAAATCTCATTGGGTGCTACCGTCAAAAGATAATTGTAGAAATTTAAGAGAAATTTACCACTTACTCGTATATCAAATTTTACATAACATTGGAAAATCGGCTTAAATACTATAGGATGGAGGGAGTACGACTGCTTGCTTGGCGAGAAAAAAAGCACTCCTCAGTTTTGAACCAGCTTGCTGCGGGTCTGCCTGGTGCTTCCTCTTCCTAGGGTGGAACGAATGGAGGTGGACTAGTTGTGGGTAGGAAGGCTGGCCAGATCATAGTGGTCCCCGGCAAAATTAATAATAAAAGATCATAATGGTGTTCATCCAATGCGATGGGACACCCCTTGTCCACCACTTTAAGTAGTAATAGTATTGCGCATGGCGATATTTTGACTATCCTTCACCCCTGAAATTTACTAGTTACTACTAACTGTACATGTACCCCGTGTCAGGACCTCATCACAGCTTTGCTCTGAGATCGCACTGCCTTCAAATCTTCCTCTTCGCTACTCTGGCGCTGCCTCCTCTATGCTCTCGGTCCCCTCTCCCTCCTAGTTTTTTTCAATAGGGGGAAACTCCAAGTGGCAATATTGTTTACCACGACGAGATTTTACCACCACTTACTTTTAGGTTAGAATTTTAAACCAGTGGTAGGAGTACCTTTTACACCAAGGATCTAAAAAGGAGAAAAATTACATCGAGGTGCATACATCTAGCACAAAGGACCATAAAATTACATCGTGGCATGCACATTCTTGGATATGGGATCATCAATATAATGTATATGATATAGATATGTCCATGACCTTGGTCGTTCGGCTTCAAATCCAAGAATGTGCATACTCATTGACAACTAATATTGACTATTTTTAGAACTTTAAACCAGCCATGGGGGTACCTTTTAAACCAAGGACCTAAAAAGGAGAAAAATTACATCGAGGCATGCAAATTCTTGGATATGGGATCATCCATATAATGTATATGATGTAGATATGGACATGATCTTGGTCATTTGGCTTCAAATCCGAGAATGTGCATACTCATTGACAACTAATCTTAAATTCGTTTAGAATTTTAAACCGGCGGTAGGAGTACCTTTTACACCAAGGACCTAAAAAGGTGAAAAATTACATCGAGGTCCATACATCTATCACAAGGGACCCTAAAATTATATCGAGGCATGCAAATTCTTGTATATGGGATCATCAATATAATGTATATGATGTAGACATGGCCATGACGTTGGTCGTTCGACTTGAAATCCAAGAATGTCCATACTCGTTGACAACTAAGATTAAATTCGTTTAGATCTTACCACTTACATTTAGGTTAAATTTTACACGTGCGCTGGGAGTACATTTTTCTTCAAAGACCTAAAAAACAAAAATTACATCAAGGTCCATACACTTAGCACAGAGGGCCTAGAGTAATTAAGCAAGGAAAATAGTCGGGTTCGGCTCCTTCTCGAGAGAGCAGCTCATCGAACCATACTCTTCACGCCACTTCCTCTTCGATTGTTTTCAAGATATGGCCAGATTTGACGTCATGCAAAATCTTGGATGATATGGGATCATCAACACAAAGTGCGATGTAGATATGACCATGGCCTTGGTCGTTCATCTTGAAATCCAAGAATGTTCATACTCATCGACAACAAAGCTTAAATTCGTATAGATTTTATCACTTACTTTTAGGTTAGAATTTTACATGGGCGGTGGGAGTACATTTTTCATCAAGGACCTAAAAAGAAGGAAAATTACATCGAGGTCCATACATTTAGCACAGAGGACCCTAAAATAATGAAGCAAGGAAATTACACGCATCGGTTTATCAGTGACTAAGCAAGGAAAACAATCGGATTCAGCTCCTTCTCGATAGAGAAACTAATCGAGGCATACTAGATCTTCATTTTACTTCCTCTTCGATTGTTTTCACAATATGGGTAGAATTGCCGGCATGCAAATTCTTGGATATGGGATCGTCAACATAAAGTAAGATGTAGATATGGGCATCATGACCTTAGTCATTCGGCTTGAAATCCAAGAATGTCCATACTCGTTGACAACTACGATTAAATTTGTTTAGATCTTAGCACTTACTTTTAGGTTAAATTTTACATGCACGGTGGGAGTACATTTTTCTTCAAAGACCTAAAAAGAACCAAAATTACATCGATGTCGATACACTTAGCACGGAGGTCCCTAGAGTAATTAAGCAAGGAAAATAGTCGGGTTGGGCTCCTTCTCGAGAGAGCAGCTCATCGAACCATACTCTTCACGCCACTTCCTCTTCAATTGTTTTCAAGATATGGCCAAATTTGACGTCATGCAAAATCTTGGATGATATGGGATCATCAACACAAAGTGCGATGTAGATATGACGATGGCCTTGGTCGTTCAGCTTGAAATCCAACAATGTTTACTAGGAGTTCCAGTGTTTCCCAATATAGTTCTAGCAATAGTAGCATATAGGAAAGGACCTAATGGACCACTCTTATCAAGCATAGTAGAAGTAACATCATGAGCATCAGAAGCAATATCAGATTCAGCAGTAGTAGCAGTGTGTGTAGCATGTGTATGTGGTGGTGGTGTAACAAGCTTACTTATAATAGACGGTGAATCAAGAGCAGCAGAGGTGTTTAGGACTATACTTCTTCTTGTAGTGGATGGTAAAATAGGAAACTTCCCCATGATGAAAAGGATAGCAGCAAACAATAATAAATCCAAGTGAACTTACAAATAAAGCTATGCTCCCCGGCAATGGCGCCAGAAAATAGTGTTGATGACCCAAAAGTATAGGGGATCGCAACAGTCTTCGAGGGTAGTATAACCCAATTTATCGATTCAACACAAGGGGGTCCAAAGAATACTTATAAGCCTTAAAAACTGAGTTGTCAATTCAGCTGCACCTGGAAATAGTATTTCTCATAGAAGTTTATCAGTAGAAACAGTTTTGTAGTAGCAATAGCGAAGTAACAACAGCAGTAAAACAAAGGTAGTAGTAACAATAGTAGCAAATAGAAGGATTTGAGTGCGGTAGGCATAGGGATGGATGGACGGGCGTTGCATGGACAAGTTTATTCATGTAACTTCAAGATGTAGGGCATTTGCAGTAAATAAGATAAATCATCCAAGTACTAAACAATCATAGGCATGTGTTCCATATATAGCCATACGTGCTCGCAACGAGAACTTGCACAACATCTTTTGTCCTGCCAGCCCGTTGAAGCGGGGCCTCAAGGGAATCTACTGGAAATTAAGGACTCCTTTTAATAGAGTACTGGATCAAAGCATTAACACTACGTGAACACATGTGATCCTCATATCACAGCCATTCCCTCTAGCTGTCCCAATTTCTGTCACTTCGGGGCCTTTGGTTCCGGACAATGATATGTGTACACAACTTGCAGATAGGATCACAAACAATACTATCATCATGAATCAATAACATGTTCAGATCTGAGATCATGACACTTAGGCACTAGTGACAAGCATTAATCACAATGAGTTGCAACAAAGTCACATATCACTAATAAAGATACTAGTCACCATGCCCTAACAATCTTATTTGATTACATGACAGAACTCATCCAATCCCTACCATGCCCATAACCTACAGCTGGGGATTACTCACTCATGGATGGGGGAAACATGGATGGTTGATGGAGAGGCGTCGGTGATGATGATGGAGATGATCTCCTACAAATCCCCGTCCCGGTAGGGTGCCAAAACAGAGTTTCTGGTTCTGAATCACGGTTCCTGGTGGTGGCGGCACAGTGGAACTCTATCTAGAAAAACTTCGAACCCTCCTGGATTTTTAGGTCAGAAGGCTTTATGTAGGCGAAGAGGGAGGCCGAGGGGCTGCCCGAGGTGGCCACACCCCTCCCAGGCACGACCTGGGATGGCCCACGCGGCCAGGGGGTGTGGGCCCCTCGTGGCCCTCCTCCGTCTCATCTTCTGGCTCTGTGAGTCTTCTGGTAAAATAGGAGTTTTGGCATATTTTCTAGGATATTTCCTAAAAGTTTATTTTCTGCACAAAAACTAGAAACCAAAGCAATTTTGCTGAAAAAAGCGTCATTCCGTGTTAGTTGTATCCAAATCACACAAGTTTAGAGGAGAAACAATTAGGAAAAGTGTTCGGGAAAGTAGATACGTTTTGGACGTATCAGAGACAGGTTAAAAGGCCCCATGACAGGGCCCGGCTATTAGTTGCTGGGTGCGAAGAAGGAGTAAGGAGCATCCCTGGCCCTCGGATTAGAGGGGAAGAGATAACGGAGGCTTATCGTCTTCCTCCCGATCACCCTGGTAGCCTGGAAACTCTAGCGTGATCGAGAAGGAGCAAAGCGGCTCACCCGGGGGCTGGGAGGCGACAGGAAGGCGACGGGGCAGCGCGGCATTCGAAGAGGAGCAGATCGATGGGCAGCTTGGCCCTCTTTGGTGAAAGCTGGCATCTTCTGTAGGGGCACCGTCGGAGATTCTCGGGAACGCGTCGGAGCTTCCCAGGGAGGCATGCATGGCGGCAGTGGGGTTCAAGAGAGGATGCAGTGGTTCCGGGAAAGCGTAGGGGTGGTCCAGGAAGAGCATGCAGGGACGCGGAGTTGAAAATCTCGATGGAGGAGCTTGTTCGGGAATGAAAAGTGGCTGCGACTCTGGTAGTCCTGCGTGCAAAGAAGGGCAAGGGGAGGTGGATCAGGTCTAGTGGAGCCAGATAGAGATAAGAGAGGGAGCTGGGGTGTTTTGATACAACGGCATTCTTGCATGCAAGCATGGACCCAAATGAGCCTTCTCCTTCTCCATGGCAATGGAGAGCATGGAGGGCGAGATCTGGGGCTTGGGGTGAGGTAGGTGTGGGTAGGGGAGTGAAATGAGTGTGCATGGGCGAGATATGATGTCCTCTTGCCTTTTAAACAAATGGAGAGGGTGTATGGTGAAAAAATTCCATGGGTGAGCTTGAGGGAGAGGTGGGTCTTGCTGGTTGGGCCTCATGGGCGATGGAGGGGTCGTGTGGGACCCACTGGTGTTGTGGAGAGGGCAGAGAGGGGTAGGGAGGTTGCTGCAAGTTGGAGTAATGACATTTCTTTGGTGTTTTTATTTGTCTCCTCATACAAACGCACAAAGGATAAGGTATGGTGTGATTTTATTGTTAGTCTACAGTGTTTTTGACCAGAAGGAGTGTAGGGTTCGCAGCATAAAAAACAAAAATTTTCCTACGATGGGAACAACTATGTACCAAGATCTATCGACTAGATACAAGCAACGGATGGAAGTACATCAATAGAATACATACCCTTGAAGACCAAATAGCGTTACTGAGGTTGTACTCGTGGATGATGTAGACGAAGGCTTGCTGATCTCAAGATCGTGATGAAGTCCATCTGGTCCAGCCGGTCCAGCACCATCAAGTCCAGCACCGCAAAGCAGTGGTGCATCCGTGATCGCACACACGTCCAGATATCCCAAAATGCTCCGCGCCTCGCTCCAGCGAAGTAGTGGAAGCAACAAATCCTTCTAGAAAAAACCACCATGAACATGTATCTCGCTGATCCGAGACCATGGGGAAATTCTAAATGGGGGAGAGAGATCCTTCGCGAGGAGTTGTTCTTTGAGAGGATGAGAGGGGGGCCTTTTATAGGGAGAGGGGGGCACCCTAAGGGGCATGGCGCCCAGCCATGGTGGCTTCCCCCACCTCTTCCACATTCATGTGGGTGGAGCTCCCACTCAAAATGAAAAGCCTCCACTACCATTAAAAAGCCTCCACTCAAAAATCCACTCACATGCATTAAATTTTCACCAAATTTAATGCAAGCTCTCATTTAAATAAAACTCTTTTATTTATTTATTCAGAATTTTGTTAATTACTTTAATTAACAAACATTCACATAAAACCCCTTACAACATTTCAATTTCACATGCAGAACCAGTTTCGGTGTCTAGTGAAATAAATTCCTGCGCTTTCCTTTTTCTTTCTCTGGCATATTATTTGCTCCGAATGGTGTCGGTATCCCTTAAGTATGTCACTCTACAGTTCGTGAATAATGTAGACATGATTGAGACCCCTCTCCGATCAATAATCAGCAGCGGGACCTGGAGATCCATACTGACTCCAACATATTCAATGATGACTTCTGTGATCGTGTGAACCGTATACACATGTAACTCAATCCCTTTGTCTCATAATATATTACATGTCCGAGATTCGATCATCATTATCCCCATACCTAGTTTGATATCATTACCGACATGTACTCTTTTATCGTTCCCATGATATAATATTCTAGTGATCAAATCACTTGCTTGCAAGGTAATCAATGTGATATCACCTAGAGGGCCCAGAGTATATCTATCTGTCATCGGGATGGACAAATTCTACTCTTGATCCATGAGCCTCAACATAACACCTTCGTAGCACTGAACCCATGTTTATAATCACCCTGTTACGGTGTGACGTTTGATGTTATCAAGATACTCTTCCGGTGTTAGTGATTGACATGATCTCATGGTCTAAGGACTAAGATTACTTCGTATTATGTTATAGCAATATAAACTCAATGACTTTGATCATACTGCTATACTTCGGATGAATGTTCATCACATCATTACACTAATGTTGTGACCTCGTTATTAACAACATCCAATGTCCATGATCAGGAAACCTTTGATCATCTTGTTAATCAACGAGCTATTTTATAAGAGAGACATAACTAGGAACTTCCTTTTTCTTTATTAAACACACATGTATTAACGTTTACGTATTAATACAATTATAGCATGCAAAATAAACATTTATCATAAATAAGGAATACGATAATAACCACTTTATTATTGTCTCCCACTTGCACTAGAGACAATAATATAGTTTGAAAACTTTGCGTATTGAACACCTATGGCTTTCGGGTGTTCCATATACGCAATTGCAAGTGGTTAACATAATCTACGGATCTGACGCTTTCAGGTCCGTGTGTATTTTCATGTCTTTGCGTCTCCACGCATCACTCATTCTCCAATGAGATGGCATTGTATAATTTTGGTCTTTTGGTGAGACCTTTAGTTCCTTGGGGTTAAAACATGTCGATACTATTGTCATACAATATATCTTTAGTGTTAGCCCATTGCGAACCACACCTTAGTTTGATAGCAAACTACTTGACACAAATTCCCTCCTTTGCTGCTACTATAGCAGTCATATACTTAGCCTTTTGTTGTAGTATTCGTCACAATGTCTTAAGTATGGATTTCATCCAAATCCATCATGGTATCTCATTTCCATTACATTGTGCCACCCATAGTTTAAATTGAGATAAACTTAATTTTTATCTTGTGACAAAACTAGTATCAATGTAACACTTTACAATGAACTATTTATAATTGTTGTCACCTCTACACAAATATATTCTTAGTTCTTCCAAAAGATCATAAGAATATCCTTACTATCGTCCAATGATCATTTCATGATTCATTCTAGTATATGATCATAACACTTAGAGAATAGGACATATCTGGATGTGTACATATCATGGTATGATTGATCAAAACATTCTTGTGATTTCACTCATCAAGTGTCAAAGCACTTGAATCTTGTTTCACTTATCAAGTGTCGATACACTTGAATCTTGATTCAATTCCTTTCCATGAGACAAGAACCGTTTCTTATTGTTTCTATATTAAACTCATATATGTACGTTTGGCACAACCATATTAGCGTCACAGTCTATCCACTATAGACATTCATGCTAAATATTCGGGTTTTGCCTAAGATTTTCATCAAAATGAAATTCTTAACCTTTTTCAATATAAGATACATCATTTCCAATCAACAAGATCTCCTCCACATAATGTATTAGAAATATGTCTCAGCGCTCCAACTTAATTTCTTACAAATGCAAGCATCTTCATCGTCTCCTGATGAAAAACTCCTTTTCATCACGGTGAAGATTCCAACTCCGCGATGCTTACTTCAACCATTGAAGTTTGCATGCCCCTTTTTAGCATCCTTTTAATTAACAAAACCCTTTGGATCGTGTCATGTACACGTCCTAGGTAACCATTCTATTAGAAGAACTTTGTTTTTTTTATTCATCTACCATATACCAAATTATATGTAGTGGTTGCTACTTTAATCCGTCCAGACTAAATATCGCTATGAAAGATCAAATCTTGTCATAGTCAACTCCTTGAACATTGTCGTAAAATACTTTACGACATGTCGACTATTTCATAGATGTAAAACAACCATGTCTGTTTCTTTATAGATCCAGATACGACCGATAGGTTTTTACACCTTTCTGGAGGGTCTTCCAAGTTCAAAACTTGATTTCTCGTGTATGGAACTATCACGGATTTTATGGCTTCAATCCATTTGACGGAGTCAGGTCCCATCACCGCTTCTTTGCATGTAGTCGGTTCATCATTATCAAACAATAATGATTTACTCTCAAATCTCAGCATTTGATTGTTTATCCGACCTACTTGGTTCAATAGGAACTTAGATCTCCGTGACCACAACCTTTGAGGCACATAAGCTATGAGCATTCTGTCTGCCTCCGAAACATTTTTTGGCGCTGCGTAACTCAACACATTTAGCTAAGATTCATTAACCTTATCAAAGTTGTATTGTCCTCCCACTTAACTTTTGCAAAAAATTCCTTCTTCAAGAAACTTCACATTTCAAGCGACAAACCCTTTTTGTCCTTGGTGTTAAGGATGAATAACCAATTGTTATTCGAAATAACCTACAAAGACATGCTCATCCGACTTTGGTTGTAAACATCTTACTTGTGCTTAACATACCAAAATTTAAGAAAGGACAACTTGGGTTTTACCCCAAAACCATAAATCATATGGTGTCATTTCGACGGATCAAAATGGATCTCTTTTCAGTGTAAATGCAGTAGTCTCTAAAGCTTTAATATTTTTAAAACATAATGGCAGTTTTATAAATAACACCTTTGATCCAACCATGTCACACAAGGTTTCATTACAAATCTCAAACACTCCACACTCCTATGGTGTTTCGGGAGATGTAAATCTAGGTGTTTTGCTAAACTTGTAACTCAAATAAATCCCTTTATGATGAATCATAATTCATTTATTTTTCTTGTTACACTTGTAACTCAAATAAATCCCTTTATGATAAAATCATAAATCATTTGTTTCCTTATTACAATGATTTTCCACTTCATCTTGAAAGTCTTTGAACATTTTCAAATATTACATAGTTCTTTCTCATTAAGTGAACATTCACTCAAATTTTAGGAGAAAGCATATGAAGTTGAAGTCCATCTCATATGACTATACAAAATGGACTACATACATCGATATGTATTAATTCCAATAATTTAGTCGATCGTTCTTCTTTGGCCTTTGAAAGAAGTTTTAATTATCTCGAGAAAAGTCTCACAAGTGTCATTTGATAAAATCAAAGACTCCAAAAATCCATGAAAATGGAGTTTCTTCATGTTTTCTTTCCAATATAATTTAAACGGAGATGTCACTTCGTAAGTGATCTTCCAATCATTTGTCTTGCGACATTTTAGCATTAGTTTTTATGGATGTGATTTCTCCAACTAGATTTGTAAATCATCCATCTTATATGCAATACGGTAATTATTTGAACAACCTTTGTTCTCGTAATACCTGATTTAAATAACTATTATTAAAACAAATCTTGAAGGCAAGCTTCGATGTCAACGAGAAATACAAACAACGGTTTGTTTGTTTTCGATGAATATCATCCCATATTCTCTTGCTAGTTACTTAGGACATTGTAGTTCATGAATTGCATCGTTCTGTATGAAATTTCATACCAACTAATTCGGTATCCAATACCCAAGAACCACATTGTTTAACAAGCAAAGAATACAACCATAACATGTATATCATCTATATACCTAAATTGGATATTTCCAATCATTTCTTTTCTGGCAAATATATTTTATAGATTCTCTTTCACCATTTCCTCTTTCTTTTTAAAAGAATCTATCAACATCAACAGTTGCGCCATATACATGACACATAGTCCAAAACGTGTATATTCAAATAATAATACCTTTGGACTTGCACTTTGAAGTAGATCACCATCATCAAAATGATCGGCATTCTTTCAAAATCCATTCTTTAGTAATCTTTTAGTGTAGTAAACACTTTACATACATCTTCTATTCATCCTTATCATGACGACTTTCATGATCATGCTAATGTAGCTTATAAAGACGAATCATGAGTATAACGTTCCTTTCCAAAACCCTTTTGGATGATTAGGATGTCTAGCATCTCCAACCTTTGTAAATTCTCATCCAATATGAGAACATATATTATACTCTATCATATTGCAACCAAAACATTGTTTCAGATATCGTTATATCTGCCACACATGATGGTTTCTGAAACAATTCTTTCAGCTCCTAGATAAACTTGATATTAAAAAAAATCAAGAATCATGAAGGCAAACATGATACTTAAGATACTAACACTAGAATTGTTACACTCGATTTAATACTAATTATTAAACTTCACGGAGTAAACAGAGTGTGCTGAAAGTTTTCAATAGGACTTTAAACTTTAGATTGACACTCAACACAATACGATACCAGTTTGTAAAGTAAATATCCAAAATTCTATAGTTCTATTATCTCAATTAAAAGTATGCATAAAGGTGGTGAACGAATGCCAATGACTACAAAAAATTATGCAAATTCACTTTTATTTAATTTATGATAAATTGAGTTCTTATAATGCAAATTAGAAATGAACTCCCACTCAAAAACGACATCCCTCGTGCCTTTTTGGTGACTACAAGAACCAAATCCACTACACCAAGTCCGATCATCACGTGAGTCGGTGTAGCTTCAGAGGCGAGCATCCATATGGTCATCATATCAAAACATATGACTCATGCTTAACCTTTCGGTATGTGTTCCGAGGCCATGTCCGTACATTCTAGGCTCGCCAAGTAAGAACCTTAGTGTTCGCGTGTGTAACTGTCTTACACCCGAGATATGCTCGTGGATTCAAGTACACCCGATCATCACGTGATGTCTTGAAGCGACGAAACATTGTCGGTGCATACTTAAGGAAGAACACATTTTTATATTGATATCTAAAATGAGGGATCATCTTATTATGCTAATAAAACGCCAAACAAGCAATATAATATGCAACAAACATCTCATGTTAATAAGTGAAATGATATGGTACCCGCATATGATCTCCATCATGTGCACCGTGGTATGATCTCTATCATACCTCTGTGTGTAAGGCCAAGGTCTATGGAACCTACACGTTATGTGTGTTGTAAAAGTATCATCTCATACTTCTACTTACAACATCACCATATGATAACACTAGCCCAGCAACAATCTAAACTAGACGCCTCTAATTTATCCATTGCAAGTTTTACGTGGCTTAGGGCTTTCAAAGATAGAACCATTCTTACCTACGAACATGAACCACAACGAGGATAACCAAATTGTTGACAACTCGTTGCAAATTAGATATTGACTATAGTAGGAGACACAGACACCCGCTAACCACTTATGCAAAACTAGTTGCATGTCAAGCGTGGAACAGGTCTCATGTGCGAGGACATGTAAAGTTTGTCCGGGCCGCTTCATCCCACTATGCCACCAATATCCAAAGTACAACTAAGAAGCAATAAAATGATCATCATCGCCCGCATACTCATATGTGTACTACCCGTGCAAAGCATCTACGCATAGATCCGGCTCCGATACCACTTAAGGGTTCGCAGCATAGAAAACAAAAATTTTCCTACGATGGGAACAACTATGTACCAAGATCTATCTACTAGATACAAGCAATGGGTGGAAGTACATCCATATAATACATACCCTCGAAGACCAAATAGCGTTAACGAGGTTGTACTCATGGATGATGTAGACGAACGCTTGCCGATCTGAAGATTATGATGAAGTCCATCTGGTCCAGCCGGTCCAGCACCATCAAGTCCAGCACCGCAAAGCAGTGGTGCATCCGTGATCGCACACACGTCCGGGTATCCCGACAACCTCCGTGCCCTCGCTCCAGCGAAGCAGCGGAAGCAACAAATCCTTCCAGAAAAATCCATCAGGAACATGTATCTCGCTGATCCGAGACCATGGGGAAATTCTAAAGGAGGGAGAGAGATCCTTCGCGAGGAGGTGTGCTTTGAGAGGATGAGAGGGGGGCCTTTTATAGGGAGAGGTGGGCACCCCAAGGGGCATGGTGCCCAGCCATGGTGGCTGCCCCCAGCTCTTCCACATTCATGTGGGTGGAGCTCCCACTCAAAATGAAAAGCCTCCACTCCCATTAAAAAGCCTCCACTCAAAAATCCACTCACATGCATTAAATTTCCACCAAATTTTAGGCAATCTCTCATTTAAATAAATCTCTTTTATGTATTTATTCACAATTTTGTTAATTACTTTAATTAACAAACATTCACATAAAACCCCTTACAACATGTCAATTTCACATGCAGAACCATTTTCAGCAATTTCAACGGAAACAGTTTCGGTGTCTAGTGAAATAAATTCCCGCGCTTTCCTTTTTTTTTCTCTCGCATATTATTTGCTCCGAATGGTGTCTCTATCCCTTAAGTGTGTCACCCTACGGTTCGACATGATCGAGACCCCTCTCCGATCAATAATCAGCAGCGGGACCTGGAGATCCGTACTGACTCCCACATATTCAATAATGACTTATGTGATCGTGTGAACCTTATACGCATGTAACTCAATCCCTTTGTCTCACGATATATTACATGTCCGAGATTCGATCATCGGTATCCCCATACCTAGTTTGATCTCGTTACCGACATGTACTCTTTTCTCATTCCCGTGATATAATATTGTAGTGATCAAATCACTTGCTTGCAAGCTAATCAATGTGATATCACCGAGAGGGCCCAGAGTATATCTATCCGTCATCGGGATGGAAAAATTCCACTCTTGATCCATGAGCCTCAACATAACACCTTCGTAGCACTAAACCCATCTTTATAATCACCCTGTTATGGTGTGATGTTTGATGTTATCAAGATACTCTTCCGGTGTTAGTGATTGACATGATCTCATGGTCTAAGGACTAAGATTACTTCGTATGATGTTATAGCAATATAAACTCAATGACTTTGATCGTAATGCTATACTTCGGATGAATGTTCATCACATCATCACACTAATGTTGTGATCTCGTTATTAACAACATCCAATGTCCATGATCAGGAAACCTTTGATCATCTTGTTAATCAACGAGCTAGTTTATAAGAGAGGCATAACTAGGAAATTCCTTTTTGTTTATTAAACACACATGTATTAACGTTTCCATATTAATACAATTATAGCATGCAAAATAAACATTTATCATAAATAAGGAATACAATAATAACCACTTTCTTATTGCCTCTCGGGCATATTCCCTTCAAGGAGGTGGTGTGGGTGTTGTGATGAGTGTTTGATAAGATTGGATGAGTATTTGGAGAAGGTTTGCTAGTGGTTTTTGTTGTATGATCAAGTTAGCCATAGATTGTGATTAGGAAGGAAATATTAAAAGTTGATCTTTCCAAGGAGAGGTGAGGCTGCTGGTAGATAGATATCGTCATGAGACACTTCTAAGAATTTTGTGGGTTCTTATGAATATTTTAGCTTCCTTTTATATCCTTTCTTCAAATAGTGCTGAATTGGTTTTCAGGGTTTGGTTTGGAATTTTTGAATTGGAAAAAGTTGGTTTTTGGTTTGAGATGGTCCCAAATATGAATATACACTTATGATAATTTTCCCAAGATTTATTGTTGAATAAAAGTATTTAAAACCATTAGTTTTCCATTTCGGACATTTAAGGAAAAAGGGCAAAAAGAATTATTATAATACTTCGAAAATATTTATTTTTGAAGTGGGAAGATAGGTAACAAGATATATGCCTCAAATATGTATTTAGTTGAGGAAGTGATTTGGAGAAAACAAAGTTTCTTTTATAGGTGGAGTTTTGAGGATTTTTCAAAAGAAGTGATTTAAATAGTTTTAGGGCCCAAATAATTACGGACTAAATTTGATAAATTATTATATTTAAAGTATATGATGTCAACATGTCATATCCATCATTTTCAACCTTGGTTTATGTATAACAAACTTGATTTTAGGAGAAATCAAGAGAGGGAGGATTCTAGGGATGGAATATTTTTAAACCAGCTAAACCTTGTTGGATTATGGAGCTCAGAGCTCCCCTCGGGGAAAGATATAGATGCATGGATAGATCAAATTGGGTAGATGAGCATGGTATAAATAGTTAATCTTGATCATGTTTGAGGGATTCTAGGAAGGATTCCAAACTTTGTTGAAAATAAGGCTACCAAAGAAGATTATCAATTAGCCTCTAAAAGTATGAGGGTTTAAGAAGCACAAGGCTCCAATTGAATTAGGGGAAGTGGGGTTTGATATACCACGGTTAGTATATAAAAACCATGGAAAGATCTGGTCGAGAGAAGGTAACATGGAGAAGTGAATTTCTGCCAAAGTAAGCATGTTGATTAGATTTGCAGAAAAGATTTTTTTCTTGCTTGATAAATCATCAAGAACAAGTGGGTCAAAGGATGGTTGATTGAAGGGAAAGTGTGGGATTTGTAAATCCTTATGATGGTATGCACGATGGTTCAAGTGCATTTCCAAAAGGTACAAGATTTGAGAAATACAATGACTCAAAAAGGTGATGATGAGAACTATTTTAGACATAGCCATTCTGGCAGATTTAGGGTTTTAGACTAGATTACAAGAGTAGAGGATTTTGAGATAAATATAGGTTACATAATCATGGTCAAGGGGTTGATGTTGAAGTATAGATTGAGTAGATAGGATCCATGTTTAGATTTGGTCTTTAGTGAGTTGAAAACTATCAGAAAGGATTAGCCTTAGTGTGATCTTCTTAGGAGATGAGATGGTCACTCTGGTGACAAAATAGGGATCAAGATGAGATGACTCTCTTAGTTTTTGTATTGTTATATTAGTTTGATCCTAGAGGATGAGATCCTAGGGTGGCTCATGCTACTTCCTAATCAATCAACATTATAGCAGATCAAGTCAAATCATCAAATAGCAGATCAAGGCAATTCATCTTAACAATAATATCAAATACTACCAATATTACCCTCAAGCCAAGCTTAAGATAGAGATGGGTATTTTGAAGAGGTTTTGTTTTGATGTAAGATAACGATCTCTAGGTATCTCTACTAGGAGTAGTGTTCAAAAGATTTGGGAAAACTTGGTGGTAAGAATAGTGGAAGGTTCTGTCTTGAAAACATAAGGATATTATATATTATAGATCTCCATAATTTTTATAATAGAATAAAATAAAACATTTGTTTTGGCAAGGTCATCTTGTCTCAAGTTTTTAAAATGTTAGAACATTTGAGAATATGTAAAACAAGCCAAGGCAGTTTTGTTAAATAGCTTATGTAAACTGAGGTGGAGGTGAGGAATACATCATCTACTACTCGGTAAGATGCATAAGCACAAAAAACAATAAAGAAAACATTGCATCATTAAAAAAGTAAAAGTTTTTGTTTCCCCTGATTTTTGCATTCTAGACAATAAATTAGGGTTGATGCAATTGGGATGTTACAGAATGGTTAATAAAACTGCCAATGGGTGGGATGTTCTTCTGCCTTCTCGTTCGGTAAGCGAGGTGGAGGGCGAGCGATGTTTATTTATGTTGTTATATCTCTTGCATAACTAACTATTGTTTATTTAACAAGCGTCCGTCTATCTCTGGTTAGGTGGATGTTGTAGCGTGTCTCTATAAAACTATTAGGGTTTATCTTTCGTTGCAATTGTGTCACCCTGATCAGGTTATCCCTTTACATGCATAAATACTTGCTGAGTCCCTTAGGGTCTCATACGATAAATATTGTTCATATTCTAGGTATATTGACATGGAGGTTACTGGGTCGATGAGGTTGATGATGGTGGCAACGATCCTCTTGCGTAGAGATTCCGGGGATGGGGATATCTAAGATTTGTGGGTGGGAATGTGCTTATTTATGGGCATATTATGTCAATTTTCTTCTTAATCCATACTCGGATCTTGTGTTCCGCTTCCTCTTCATACTATGTCCATTTATGTATGAGGATGTATCCTAAACTATTATATCTATCTATCTATCTATCTATCTATCTATCTATCTATTTGGATCTTGCCATATGTGTTGGGTTTGTAGCATAGAAAACAAAAAATTTCCTACGATGTGAACGACTAAGTAGCAAGATATATCTACATACATACAATGAATGAGTGAATATAGATCCATAGAGAACTTACCCTCTAAGAGCGACAAAACGTTAAGAGATTTGATTTCGTTGGTGATGTAGTTGTTCACTTGCTGATCTCAAGATCATGATGAAGTCCTAGAACCACAAAGTAGTGGTGCATTTGTGATTGCACACACGTCCGGTACTCGATCACCTCCGATTCCTCGCTCTATAAAATCAACGGAAGCAACAAATCCTTGCCCCAGAAAAAGCCCCTAGGAACATGTATCTTGCTAAGCCAAGACCATGAGGAATATTCTATAGGGGGAGAGAGATACTTCGCGAGGAGGTGTGAGTGAGATGGTAGGGAGGGGTGCCTTTTATAGGAGAGGTGGGTAGCCCCTTGCCATAGATGGTGGCCAAGGTGGGTGCCCCCACCTCTCCGTTATTCATGTGGGTGGATCTCCCACTCACATAAAAACCCTCCACTCAAAATTCCGCTCACATATGCATTAATTTTCCACCAAAATCAATGCATCTCTCAATTAATAACACCATTATTTATTTTATTATTAATTTTTCAATTACTTTAATTAACAAACATTCACATAAAACCCTTACAACATTTGAATATCACATGCAGATCCAATTTCAGCAATTTCTCCCAAAACAATTCTAGTGTCCATTGAAATAATTCTAGTGCTTTCATATTCTTTCTCTGGCATCTTATTTCCTTCAAATGGTGTCGGTATCTCTTAAGTGTGTAACCCTACTGTTACATCCCAAAATTTTCCAAATTTTGTAATGTAAAAAAAATAAACAAAAATAAATAATTGTTGAAATTTAGGGTGAAAAGAAACTTTTTGTTTCAAAGTGGAAACATCAAAACCCATCTTGAACAAACTTTGAATAAAATTTGAATCCAACTAAACTCAAATCAAGTGAAATGCATCCTTCATAAATGCATCTTGAAATTTAAACACTTGGAAAATAAACCAAAACTCTAAAAACCTAATGGGAGAAAATCATTTCCAAGATTACTCTAAGCCTATGGATTTGACCCATATAAAATTTGTCAACAAACATTTATAAATGATCAAGAATCACAAATAGAAATATTATAAACCATAGAATTTGGTTTCACTTAATTTGGAGCCATAGATAAAATCTTATGAATTTAATAAGATAAGGAAATTGAATTTCCAAAGCTAATAAAGCTCCTATCTAAAAATCCATACCAAATTGTGAGCAATTAATCCTAAAGAGATTTAAAAGGATAAATAAATATGAAATAAGATTTTACAAATTTGAATCACCAAGTTTGGATCTATAAATAAAAAGATATGGATTTTATGAAATAAAGAAAGAAATAATTAATAGGGACTATTTTAAAGAACCAAATTAAAACTTGACCAAATAAATGAGATGAAAGATTTTTGTTTAATAAAAAGAGTGAAGGATTATTTAAATAAAAATCATAAGGATTTATTATATCCATTTTTATTTAAGTAAAGACATTTTACAATTTAAAATGAACAAAAAACATATTAAAACATTTTAAATAATAATAATTCAAAGTGAAATTATTTTTGTATAAATAAAACCTACTGAAAAAGGTTTGGTAAAATTTTGAATTCAAATAGAGTTTCAAAACATATTTAAATCTTATTTTGTAATAAAGAAAAATGTCTATTTATAAATATATAATAGACCCTAGAAGAATAAAAGAATTATTCCTAAAATGGTATTTAAAATACAAGTTTAAACAGTATGGTAATATACTGAACATTTGAAAAAGGTTTGAATTCAAATAAGGTTTGAAATCATTTAAACAAAATCAAAACAGAAAAATGAAAACAGAAAAAGAAAAGGATTCAGAACAAAAAAAATGAAAGAAGCCAGCCCAGCCAGCAAGCCCAGCCCACTGGCCCAACTAGCCCACTCCCTCTTCCCCCGAGCGAAGCGTTTTTTACTTAACAGCAAACCCGCAGAGCCGCTGACTGATGGACCCCACAACTCCTCACTCTCTCTCACTGACCAGCCAACCCCACCCCGTCAGACTTCGTCCTCACCCGCCGCGACGACCACGCCCCTCGCCGGCCATTTCTGCCATTTAAAGCTTGAATCAATTCGCGTCAATGCCGCGGCCTTTACTCCCTGTGACCACGCGCCCTTAAACGCCCACGCCCCCTCTATCTTTCCACCCAGACACTGTCTCCTCTACGCCCCGAGGCCGCCTTTATTTTGCTTCTCAACTCCACTGCCTCCGACGCCCTCCGGCGGCGATTCTGGCCAAGTCTCGCATCCTCTTGCCCCCTAGCCACCACGAGACTACTCCCTATCGCCAGGCGCACACTCCAGTACGGCCAGCTCACTCGCGCTCGCCCTGCAACCTCGACTGCGTCTTCGCCAAAGCAGCGTCGTCGTTTGTCTCCTCTCCGACGAGCTTCCTTGGTATTTTCTGACCATCCCTTCTTCTCTCTGTGATGCTCCTGTGACCGTGACTCTCTTACGCACCTAACTATGCCCTCTGTTTGTCCCAGCATGCCGTAAATCCTCTCCAACGACGACGAGCCGAGACGCCCGACACAAACGACAACTACGGCGAGGAATCATCGGTGATTTAGTGCGCCCCTCGACAAGCGACTGCCACGTTGAGCTTCAGCACGTCTCAGAGAGCCTGGTGAGCCTCCCCATTCTCTCCCTCGCTTCCAGTAGCCACCGCAATGCCATAGACCGAGCGTGCCGCCGCTCACTGTCGCCGCGTGCCGCTAGTTGTTGGTCGTTTGATCAACGGACATAGGATCTTGATCCATTGGCTACGATAGAACATAACTCAAAGGGGTATGATTGAACCTGTGTCGCTCGATCTATTTTAATCCAACGCTTCACAGCAGCCGATCCGAACAAAACGGTATGGACAAATCAGAACATTCCACGTGGCTCACGATTTGTTTTGAAAAATAGAATAGAATCTATTAGATGTTTGATTTAGTAAATTGCATAACTTTAAATCTACACTTCCAAATTTTTCAAATTTTATATAAATGGAATCAACAAAACAAACTCTATCCAACCATGCACTTTGTTTAATGAATTACTTCTGTTAAATTGGTTGTTTTTGGAGACACTTGTGTAGGCATAATTTGAATATAAAATTTATTCTAGGAATGTTTTTAAAGTAAAATCTTTGGAAAATGGATTGTTTTGAACCTACTGACCATAGAAACCAACTTGTGGATTCAAAAACATATTTTGTGAAGTTAAAGAATAAATCTTTGAATTGGAACATTTCTAGTCAAATAAAAATGTTGTTTATGTGTTAAAAATGCTCTTTGAGTAAAACCTTTGGAAAATTATTGGATTTAAACTCTCTGACCCTAAAGGCAAAGTTTTATGATTTAAAAATATATTTGGTGAACCCTATAAAAATTACTACTTTGCTAAAAGCATTTCCAACAACATAAAATATTGTTTTGGTATAAAAATGGTTTATAGGTAAAACCTTTTGCAAATGATTTTAATATTAAACACTTGACCACAAAATACTAACATTTGTGTTAAAAATATATTTGGTAAACACTATAAATATTCCTTGGATTTAAATCCTTTCTAGCAAAACAAAAATGATTTAAAGTGGCCATTTTTTCACTAACTTAATATCAAATGGTTTTACCACTTTTATAAATGACCAATAGGTGTTTTATAATATTTATAGCCTATTAGAAACCACTTTTCCAAATAAAACAAACTTTGGCATGCTGGCATGCATTGCGTTGTTTTTATTATTCTATGTGATGAATTGCTTGAATGGTAGATTGAATTTGTGCCTTGATTGAATTGTAGTGAATTTGAAGAGTATGTCTATTGCAAGATCAAGGAGTGAACTTATATTCTCCACCAAGAAGGCAAGTGATGCTTCACACTTTTGACCTATTATTTTCACTATGCATTAGTGATATTTTAAGTAGGACTTGCATGGAATTTTTGCTAAGTATAAACTATGTCATGGGAAATCCTAGTAGATGAAACCTTAGTAGAATTTTCCTAAGTTAAGATTCCTACTACTATCATTCTTAGCCTAGCTAGTAGAAAACAAGGGTGGATTATGTTCATGCTATGGAATATTTCAAAGTCAAGGACTTGTGTTTTGTTTAATAAAACAACTAAGTGAATGAATCACCTGGGTGGAATGGAAAGAATGGTTTGTGTTGAGTGGTTACACAAGGCCCATTTCTATGGTTTAGCTTGTGTATATCACTTGTGGAATGCCACCTAGGAACAAAGAGATTTGAGATGTCAAATGTTGAGAAGCTTCAAGTGCAGCCACTTGGCATTATGGGCTCTGCCTGGATCATATAGGTTGCAATAACTTAGCCAAATGAACAGTTGGTGGTAGGGGTTTGATAGGTTTGAACGCGTCCATTCTGGTCTAAGGGAAGGCTTCTGAAAGATCTTGTCATGGTGAAACCAAGTCTTGTGGGGAAAGTGCACGACATCTGCAGGGTGTAAAATCTAAGTACTTAGCCATGTCCCTGGCAAAGGACAATTTGAGAATCAAGACATGGAAGCTATCAAGAATCTCCCATACCAATTTCTAAGTTAAATATTGCGATTCAACAAGGGTGAAGGTTCACCAATTTCTATTCGTGGTTCCTTGGGTGATTTTGTCAAACAAAAACTTAGTGTTTTCAAATGATAAGGAAAATCTATTTTGAGCAAAGCAAGCCTAAGCTCCACCTATCCAAATGCATATAGGAGATAGACTACACTATACTACCATAGTATCACTTGCCAATACAATTCAAATGTATTGACCCTTGTGGCTGTAACTTATTATGTTGCAGGTTTGTTTGATGTTAGTGAAGTGTGTTGATTAGGATTACAAGTCTACAACCAACATGATTTCCTGTGGCACTTTGAAGATGAAGGACTCCATGCTATATAGATATTTCGGCTGCATTGTAATGAGATAGCCAAATGAGTTATGTAAGATGTAATGAATTATTTTATTCCTGGTTATAAAGTTGTAATATGACCTTTGTTTCTTGATATTACATATTAACTGTGGATGCTAGTTATTGATCCAGGGACTAGCATTGTAAACATAGGGATTTCTACCTTATTAAAGGTTGGGACCTCTACAGATGGTATCAGAGCATTGTGTTGCCTGTAGGATTGTAACCCTACGATTGGACAAAACCCCTCAGAAAAATGAGAGTTGTATTTGTTCCAAAACTTATTTACAAACAATCTTGTAAACTCTTCCCTCAATCATTTGGTTTTGATTATATATCTCATCTATTTCAACTTGATGGATAAAGCCTCAACCATGAGCAAATGACACCACCAACTCAAATGACTTCAACTTCAACATCATCAAAGACTTCAACTTTATTTTCACCAAGGACTTCAACTTGGATATCACTAAGGACTACAAGTGAGACAAGAAATATTACTCAAGACTTGAAGACTAAGGAAACACAACTTAGAAGGAATCATCATCACCTTTGAAGATTTGTGACCAAGATGCAAGAATTTATCCAAGGATACAATGATCTTGTTCAGGAAGAACCAACTAAGAAGGATGGAATAATCTCAAGTGAACCATATAGTTGGACCACCAACATATGTGGTGTAGCAAAAAATATTTTGTTGCCTAAAAATGTGTTTGAAACTTGTTGTTTGAGTGGAATGTTTGGTTGTGATTGCTTGCACATTGCTTGTGTGAATTGTTGTGTGTGATTAGAATTATTTCCTTAGAAATCTTTTGCCTATTTTAATCCCAATCTAACCCAAACAGATGACTACTCCAAGAAACTCCAACATCAAGGATGGTGACAACAACAACCAAGAAATTCACATGAGAGAACTCATAGTAACCCAAACCCAGTTGAACCAAGTGACAACTCAGTTTTTAGCCAACAACAATGAGTTAGAGCCAACCATGTAAAGGTTTTTGAAAACCCAAACCCAATTGATGCAAAAGGTTACAAATCAAATGATCATCATGGGAGACAACCCTTCCCAAGGAGTTTGTGGCAACATTGATGTCAAGGATGATATTATAGAAGGAACTCCAGCTTGCAATATTTGTGGAGAAATGGATCACACTTCCAAGGAGCATGAAGATCAATGTCCAAATTGTGAAGAAAAACATCCAACTAATCAATGCCCCACATCTCAAGCTACTTGTTTCCTATGTGAAGGAAATAATCATGTCCCTATCCAATGCCCCATCTATTCTATAGTTAAACAAAGGAAACAAGGTGGAGTGCATCAACAGTTTGTAAACCCCCATGAGGGAACAACTTCTACGAAGAAGGATGAAGACAAAGGAAAATCTCATCTTGCACCTCCATGCACTATGACCCCCACAGAAGGACAAAAGAAGAAACATATGTATTATCCAAGAAAAAGATTAAGGAGACAAGGAGACTTTCCCACCTTTGAGGTGAGATATGAAGAGAATGAACTAGAAGAACTCCTAGCTTTGGAGAAACCCAAGAAGAAGAAGGACAAAAGCCAAGTGGAATATTGCCATTGCAAAGAGATGGGACACTATGCCAATGAATGTCGAGAGAAGAAGAAAAAGTATAAGGAAATTAGCCAAGTGTGGTGCAACAACTACAAAGAGCTAGACCATTATGTATCAACTTGTCCCCAGAAGATACGTGAAGAGCTCAATCTTGTCACATGTTACAATTGTGGTGATCAAGGACATTATGCAAGCAATTGTCCAGAAAAGATGAAGTACCAGACAAACAAGCCTATCAAGGATCTCAGCCTTGTCACATGTTTCAAGTGTGGAAACAAAGGACACTATGCAGATGTCTGCCCAGAGAAGATTCATCAAGACCCCAAGCAAGCCAAGATGTAATCTAGTTGGAAACTTTTAAGGGTGGTAGTACCCTAGTTGCCTTGAAGCCAAATTGTTACCTCTAGCCTCCCCAAATCTCGGGACGAGATTACTTTTAAGGGTGGTAGCCTGTCACATCCCAAAATTTTCCAAATTTTATAATGTGAAAAATAAATAAACAAAATAAATAATTATTGAAATTTAGGGTGAAAAGAAACTTTTTGTTTCAAAGTGGAAACATCAAAACCCATCTTGAACAAACTTTGAATAAAATTTGAATCCAACTAAATTTAAATCAAGTGAAATGCAACCTTCATAAATGCATCTTGAAATTTAAACACTTGGAAAATAAACCAAAACTCTAAAAACCTAATGGGAGAAAATCATTTACAAGATTACTTTAAGCCTATGGATTTGACCCATATAAAATTTGTCAACAAACATTTATAAATGATCAAGAATGACAAATAGAAATATTATAAGCCATAGAAATTGGTTTCACTTAATTTGGAGCCATAGATAAAATCTTATCAATTTAATAAGATAAGGAAATTGAATTTCCAAAGCTAATAAAGCTCCTATCTAAAAATCCATACCAAATTGTGAGCAATTAATCCTAAAGAGATTTAAAAGGATAAATAAATATTAAATAAGATTTTACAAATTGGAATCACCAAGTTCGGATCTATAAATAAAAAGATATGGATTTTATGAAATAAAGAAAGAAATAATTAATAGGGACTATTTTAAAGAACCAAATTAAAACTTGACCAAACAAATGAGATGAAAGATTTTTCTTTAATAAAAGAGTGAAGGATTATTTAAATAAAAATCATAAGGATTTATTATATCCATTTTTATTTAAGTAAAGACATTTTCCCAATTTAAAATGAACACAAAACATATTAAAACATTTTAAATAATAATAATTCAAAGTGAAATTATTTTTGTATAAATAAAACCTACTGAAAAAGTTTTGGCAAAATTTTGAATTCAAATAGAGTTTTAAAACCTATTTACATCTTATTTTGTAATAAAGACAAATGTCTATTTATAAATATATTATAGACCCTAGAAGAATAAAAGAATTATTCCTAAAATGGTATTTAAAATACAAGTTTAAACAGTATGGTAATATACCGAACATTTGAAAAAGGTTTGAATTCAAACAAGGTTTGAAATCATTTAAACAAAATCAAAACAGAAAAATGAAAACAGAAAAAGAAAAGGATTCAGAACAAAAAAAAATGAAAGAAGCCAGCCCAGCCAGCAAGCCCAACCCACTGGCCCAACTAGCCCGCTCCCTCTTCCCCCGAGCGAAGCGTTTTTTACTTAACAGCAAACCCGCAGAGCCGCTTACTGCTGGACCCCACCACTCCTCACTCTCTCTCACTGACCAGCCAACCCCATCCCGTCAGACTTCGTCCTCACCCGCCGCGACGACCATGCCCCTCGCCGGCCGTTTCTGCCGTTTAAACTCGAATCAATTCGCGTCAATGTCGTGGCCTTTACTCCCTGCGACCATGCTCCCTTAAATGCCCACACCCCCTCTATCTTTCCCCCAGACACCGTCTCCTCTACGCCCCCAGGCCGCCTTGATTTTGCTTCGAAACTCCACTGCCTCCGACGCCCTCCGGCGGCGATTCCGGCCAAGTCTCGCCTCCCCTTGCCCCCTAGCCACCACGAGACTACTCACCATTGCCAAGCGCACACTCGAGTACCACCAGCTCGCTCGAGCTCGCCCTGCAACCTCGACTGCGTCTTCGCCAAAGCAGCGCCGCCGTCTGTCTCCTCTCCGACGAGCTTCCTCGGTATTTTCTGACCGTCCCTTATTCTCTCTGTGATGCTCCTGTGACCGTGACTCTTTTACGCACCTAACTACGCCCTCCGTTTGTTCCAGCATGCCGTAAATTCTCGCCAACAACGACGAGCCGAGATGCCCGACACAGACAACAACTACGGCGAGGAATCACCGGTGATTCAGTGCGCCCCTCAACAAGCGACTTCCACATTGAGATTGAGCACGTCTCAGTGAACCTGGTGAGCCTCCCCATTCTCTCCCTCGCTTCCAGTAGCCACCGCAGCTCCGTAGACCGAGCGCGCCGCCGCTCACCGTCGCCGCGCGCCGCCAGTTGTTGGTCGTTTGATCAACAGCCGTAGGATCTTGATCCATTGGCTATGATAGAACATAACTCGAAGGGGTATGATTGAACCTGCGCCGCTCGATCTATTTTAATCGAATGCTTCACAGCAGCCGATCCGAACGAAACGGTATGGACGAATCAGAACATTCCACGTGGCTCAGGATTTGCTTTGAAAAATAGAATAGAATCTATTAGATGTTTGATTTTGTAAATTGCATAACTTTAAATCTACACGTCCAAATTTTGGAATTTTTTTTATCAATGGAAACAGCAAAACAAACTCTATCCAACCATGCACTTTGTTTAATTAATTGCTTCTGTTAAATTGGTTGTTTTTGCATAAACTTGTGTAGGCATAATTTGAATATAAAATTTATTCTAGGAATTTTTTTAGAGTAAAATGTTTGGAAAATGGATTGTTTTGAACCTACTGACCATAGAAACCAACTTGTGGATTCAAAAACATATTTTGTGAAGTTAAAGAATAAATCTTTGAATTGGAACATTTATAGTCAAATAAAAATGTTGTTTATGTGTTAAAAATGCTCTTTGAGTAAAACCTTTGGAAAATGATTGGATTTAAACTCTCTGACCCTAAAGGCAAAGTTTTATGATTTAAAAATATATTTGGTGAACCCTATAAAAATTACTACTTTGCTAAAAGCATTTCCAACAACATAAAATATTGTTTTGGTATAAAAATGGTTTATAGGTAAAACCTTTTGCAAATGCTTTTAATATTAAACACTTGACCACAAAACACTAACATTTGTGTTAAAAATATATTTGGTAAACACTATAAATATTCCTTCGATTTAAATCCTTTCTAGCAAAACAAAAATGATTTGAAGTGGCCATTTTTTCAGTAACTTAATATCAAATGGTTTTACCACTTTTATAAATGACCAATAGGTGTTTTATAATGTTTATAGCCTATTAGAAACCACTCTTCCAAATAAAACAAACTTTGGCATGCTTGCATGCATTGCTTTGTTTTTATTATTCTATGTGATGAATTGCTTGAATGGTAGATTGAATTTGTGCCTTGATTGAATTGTAGTGAAATTTGAAGAGTTTGTCTATTGCAAGATCAAGGAGTGAACTTATATTCTCCACCAAGAAGGCAAGTGATGCTTCACACTTTTGTCCTATTATTTTCACTATGCATTAGTGATATTTTAAGTAGGTCTTGCATGGAATGTTTGCTAAGTATAAACTATGTCATGGGAAATCCTAGTAGATGAAACATTAGTAGAATTTTCCTAAGTTAAGATTCCTACTACTATCATGCTTAGCCCAGCTAGTAGAAAACAAGGGTGGATTATGTTCATGCTATGGAATATTTCTAAGTCAAGGACTTGTGTTTTGTTTAATAAAACAACTAAGTGAATGAATCACCTGGGTGGAATGGAAAGAATGGTTTGTGTTGAGTGGTTACACAAGGCCCATTTCTATGGTTTACCTTGTGTATCTCACTTGTGGAATGCCACCCAGGAACAAAGAGTTTTGAGATGTCAAATGTTGAGAAGCTTCAAGTGTAGCCACTTGGCATTATGGGCTCTGCCTGGATCATATAGGTTGCAATAACTTAGCCAAATGGACAGTTGGTGGTAGGGGTTTGATAGGTTGGAATGCGTCCATTCTTGTCTAAGGGAAGGCTTCTGAAAGATCTTGTCTTGGTGAAACCAAGTCTTGTGAGGAAAGTGCACCACCTCTGCAGAGTGTAAAATCTAAGTACTTAGCCATGTCCCTGGCAAAGGACAATTTGAGCATCAAGACATGGAAGCTATCAAGAATCTCCTCATCCTAATTTCTAAGTTAAAACTTGCGATTGAACAAGGGTGAAGGTTCACCAATTTCTATTGGTGGTTCCTTGGTTGATTTTGTCAAACAAAAACTTAGTGTTTTCAAATGATAAGGAAAATCTATTTTGAGCAAAGCAAGCCTAAGCTCCACCTAGCCAAATGCATATAGGAGATAGACTCCACTATACTACCATAGTATCACTTGCCAATACAATTCAAATGTATGTACCCTTGTGGCTGTAACTTATTATGTTGCAGGTTTGTTTGATGTTAGTGAAGTGTGTTGATTAGGATTACAAGTCTACAACCAACATGATTGCCTGTGGCACTTTGAAGATGAAGGACTCCATGCTATATAGATATTTCGGCTGCATTGTAATGAGATAGCCAAATGAGTTATGTAAGATGTAATGAATTATTTTATTCCTGGTTATAAAGGTGTAATATGACCTTTGTTTCTTGATATTACATCTTAACTGTGGATGCTAGCTATTGATCCAGGGACTAGCATTGTAAACACAGGGATCTCTACCTTATTAAAGGTTGGGACCTCTACACCTACAGTTTGCGAATAATGCAGACATGATCGAGACCCCTCTCCAATCAATAATCAGCAGGGGGACCTAGAGATCCGTATTGAATCCTAGACATTCAACGATGAATCTTGTGATCGTGTGAACCTTTAACGCTATAACTAGATCCCTTTGTATCGTGATATATTACATGTCTGATATTCGATCATCGGTATCCCCATACCTAGTTTAATCTCGTTACCGACATGTACTCTTTTCTTGTTCCCATTCTAGTTATCTCATCACTTGATTGCAAGCTATGTCAATGTGATATCACTGAGAGGGCCCAGAGTATATATCTCCATCATCGGGATGGACAAATCCCACTCTTAATCCATGAGCCTCTACATAACATTATCGGAGTATCTGAACCCACATTTATAGTCAACTTGTTACCGTGTGATGTTTGATGTTATGAAGCTACTCTTCCGGTGTTAGTGATTGACATGATCTCATGATCTAAGGACAAAAGTCACTTTTTAACAATGTTATAGTAATTTAAACATAATGACTTTGATTGTATTACTTACTTCAGATGAATGTTCATCACATAATTCCACCAATGTTGCGACCCTCGTTATTAATAACATCCAATTTCCATGATCAGGAAACCTCGATCATCGTGTTAATCAACGAGATAGTTCATATGAGAGGAATAACTAGGAACTCTTTATTTTTTATTAAACTCATGTATTAATGTTTGCAATTAACACAGTGATAGGATGCAAAATAAACATCTATCATATACTTGAAATATGATAATAACAACTTTATTATTGCCTCCCGGGCATATTCCCTTCAGTCTCGCACTTGCACTAGAGACAATAATCTAGTTTACATAGTGATGAATCTAACACCCATGGAGTTCTGGTGCTGATCATGTTTTTCCCTAGGAAGAGTTTTAGTCAACGGATCTGCCACATTCAAATCTGTTTGTACTTTACAAATCTTTATATCTCCATCTTTGACATGCTCATGGATGGAGTGAAACCGGCGCTTGATATGCTTGGAATCCTTGTGAGACCTTGGTTCCTTGGCATTGGATATGTCTCCATTGTTGTCACAATAGATCACCGTTGGGTTCAATGCACTAGGAACCACAGCCAGTTTCGTTATGAACTCCTTCATCCAAACTACTTCCTACGCCGCTTCTGAAGCAGCAACATACTCTGCCTCCGTTGTTGATCCTGCCACCATGGCTTGTTTGGAGCTCCTCCAACTAGCTACTACTCCATTCATGAGAAACACGTACCCAGATTGAGACTTTGAGTCATCCGGATCGATGTCGAAGCTAGCATTGACATAACATTTAGCGATGAGCTCTTCTTCACCTCCATGCACGAGAAACATGTCCTTAGTCCTTCTTAAGTACTTAAGGATATAATTGACCGTCATCCATTGTTCCGAACCTAGATCAGATTGGTACCTTCTAGTCAAACTAATAGCATGTGCCACGTCCGGTCTTGTACATAGCATGGCATACAGAATAGAGCCCATGGCTAAGGCATAGGGGATCTTTTCCATTATCTCTCTCTCTTCTGTCATAGCCAGACTTTGAGTCTTACTCAATGTCTTTCCTTGCAACATAGTTAAGGACCCTTTCTTACTTCCACCCATTTTAAACTTCTTTAAAATCCAAGGTATGTACTTTGTGATATCCCAATTAGACGTCTTGATCTATGTCTATAAATCTTGATGCCTAATATGTATGATGCTTCACCAAGGTCCTTCATAAAAATTTTGCTGTTTAGATAAATTTTAACATCATTTAAAAGATCTATAACATTTCTAATCAACAATATGGTATCCACATATAATATTAGAAATTTCATAGAGCTCCCACTCACTTTCTTGTAAATACAATATTATCCGTAAGTTTGGACAAATCCAAACACTTTGATCACCTCATCAAAGCGGAGATTCTAACAACTGGATGCTTTCTTCAGTCCATAGATGGATCGCTGAAGCTTGCATACCTTGCTAGCATCCTTAGTATCGATAAAACCCTTTGGTTGTACCATATACAACTCTTCTTCAATATTACCATTGAGGAATGTGGATTTGACATCAATCTGCCAAATTTCATAATCGAAAAATTTAGAAATTGCTAACATAACCCTAACCGACTTTAGCATCTCTATGGGAGATAAACTCTCATCTTAGTCAACTCCTTGAATTTGTCGAAACCCCTTTGTGGCAAGTCAATCTTTATAGATGGTCACATTACCATTAGCATCAGTTTTATTCTAGAAAATAGATTTATTCTCAACTGCCTTTCGGTCATGAGGTAAGTCCATCAAGGTCCAACCCTGGTTTTCGTACATGGATTCCATCTCAAATTGCATGGCTTCTAGTTTTTTGTTGGAATACGGGCTCATCATCGCTTCTTCATATGTCGTAGGGTCATCATTTCCATCAACCATGAAATTCATGACAGGATTTCCGTATAGTTCAGGAGATTCACATGTCCTCTTGACCTGCGAGGTTCGATAGTGTCCTCTTTCGGAGTTTCATGATTTGTATCATTAGTTCCCTATTCATTCTGTGAAGTCAAATCTGAACAATTTCTGGTGCTGCGCCACTCGCCGTTTCATGAAGAGAAGGTTCAATACCTCTTCGAGTTCTACCTTCCGAGTACTCACACCATTCGTGAGAAACTCCTTCTCTAGAAAGGATACATTCTTGGAAACAAACACCTTGCCCTCATATCTATGGTAGAAGGAATAACCAATTGTTTCTTAAGGGTATCCCTATGAAGATGCATTTTTCCGATTTGGGTTCGAGTTCATCTAGCTGAAGTTTCTTCACATAAACATCGCATCCCCAAACTTTAAGAAATGAAATCTTAGGTTTGTTTCCAAACCACAATTCATATGGTGTTGTTTCAACAGATTTAGATGGTGCTCTATTTAAATTTAATGCATTTTTTTCCAGTGCATAACCCCAAAAATAAAGTGGCAAGTCAGTCAGATACATCATAGATCGGACCATACTAATAAGGTATGATTAGGACGCTCCGATACACCATTACGCTGTGGTGTTCCGGCAGGCATGAGTTGTGATACTATTCCATACTCTCTCATGTGTGTACCAAACTCGAACTCAGATACTCACCCCCACGATCAGATCGCAGAAATTTAATTTTTCTGATATGATGATTTCCACTTCACCCTGAAATCCATTGAAATTTTCAAAGTTTTTAGACTTGTGTTTCATCAAACAAATATACCGATATCTACTCAAATCATCTGTCAAAGTAACAAAATAACGATATCCACTTCGTGACGACACACTCATTGGACCACATACATCGGTATGTTTGATTGCCGATAAATCTATCGCCCGCTCTATTGTACTGGAAAACAGGGTTCTAGTCATCTTGCCTATAAGGCATGGCTCACATGTATCAAGTGATTCTAAAAGTTTATCAAAATAGAGTTTTTTCATGCGTTTTACGCTAATATGACCTAGCCGGCAGTGCCACAGATATCCAAATATATCATCATGAAGTTTAATCCTTTTAGCATCCACATTATGATTATGTGAATTACTACCATCGAGATTGAAAAGAAATAAACCATTCATCACAAGTGCATGACCATAAATATATTATTCATATAAATTGAACAACCATTGTCTTCATATTTAAAGGAATAACCATCTCGCAATAAACACGATCCGTATACAATTTACATGCTTAATACAGGCACCAAATAATTATTATTTAGGTTTAAAACTAATCCAGATGGTAGATGGAGAGGCAGCATTCCATCAGCAATTACATCAACTCTTGATCCATTACCAACACGCATCATGACCTCATCCCTTGCTAGCGGTCGCCTGTTCCGCAGCCCCTCATCCGAGTTACATATATTAGCAACCGATCTAGTATCAAATACCCAGGTGCTACTGCGAGTACTAGTAAAGTACACATAAATAACATGTATATCATATATAGCTTTGTTCATCTTGTCGGGCTTCTTGTCTGCCAAATACTTGGGGCAGTTGCGCTTTCAGTGGCCAGTCCCCTTACAATAGAAGCACTTGGTATTAGGCTTAAGGCTAGCCCATGTCTTCTTCTTAGGTGTAGAAAGAGCTTTTCCGCCCTTCTTTAAATTACCTTTCTGTTTACCCTTCTTGTCCTTGAAATCAGTGGTATTATTGATCATCAACACTTGATGTTCTTTCCTAATCTCCACTTCAGCAATCTTAAGCATAGACAGAAGCTCGGGGAGAGTCTTCTTCATGCCCGGCATGTTATAGTTCATCATGAAGCTCTTGTATCTTGGTGGCAGAGATTGAAGAACACGATGTATGCCTAAGTCAATGGGAACTCACCGCTTCCTCGCGATGTATAATTCATCTTGTAGGGCGCGTGGCAGAAGCAAGATTTCCGCTTCCTCGCGAGATGTTGACTCACCGAAGTATTTTTTGCGTGTCGGTCCTAGACGTTAGTGACTCTAGCGGACCAAACTTTTCGGTCGCGCCTATCTGATTTGAACTCGATAACATTGTTGGATGCCTATTCTGTTTAGTCAGGCTGCTGGGTGCCGCATGTCTGCCTCACATTAAAGGAATTGTGTGTGTGATGGAATTTTTTCCCTTCCTTGTTCCAAAGTTGATAGCGTCGTTCGATCCATCTGTCGTCTAATCAGGCTGCTTGGTCCCACGTGTCACCCTCACACTAGAAGAAATGTGTGCATGATGGATTTTTTTCCTTGGCTCGTGCCTCCCTGATATGAACTCGATAACGTTACTCGATCTATCTATCGTTAATCACGATGCTGGGTCCCACATGACAGCCTCTCATTACAAGAATCGTGTGTATGATGTAATTTTTTCCTTCGCTCCCGCTACCATGTTCCTAACATGATAGTGCTGCTAGATGCATCTACAGTTTAATCACGCAACTAGGCCCCACATGTCATCCTCTCATCAAAAGAAACATGTGCTTGATAAAAAAATCCTTGGCTCGTGCCTCCTGATTTGAACTTGATAACATTGCTCGAACTATCTGCCGTTAATCACGATGCTGGGTCCCACATGCCAGTCTCTCATTAGAAGAATCATGTGTATGATGGAATTTTTCCTTCGCTTCCGCTACCCTGTTCCGAACTAGATTGCGCTGCCGTTTAATCATGCATCTGGACACACATGTTGTACTCACATTAGAAGAAAAATGTCTATGATGGATTTTTTTCCCACGGTCGCGCTACCCTATTCCGAACTTTATAGCGCTGCCAGATGCATAATCACACAGCTAGTCCCCACGTGTCATACTCTCATTAGAATAAACGTGTGTATGATGGAATTTTTGCCCTCGGTCGCTCCTCCGTGTTAACTTGATAGCGTTGCTCGCTGCATCAGCCGTTTATACAGGCTGGTGGGTCCCATATGTCAGCCTCACATTAGAAGAATAGTGTGTATATGATAGAATTTTTTTCTTCTCTAGCCTACCATGTTCCGAACTAGATAGCGTTGCTCGACTAATCTGCCGTTTGGTCACGCTGATGGGTCCCACATGTCAGAATCTTATTAGAAGAACGTGTGCATGTTAGACTTTTTCCTTACTCGCGCCTACCTTATTCGAATTTGGCAACGCTGCTCGATGCAGCACCTATATAAGGTCTCTCTAGTGGGTCCCACATGTCAGCCTCTCGGTAAATGAAACGTTCTATGATGGACTCTTTTTCGGTCGCTTCCGTTGCTCTGACTTTGGTCCGCAGCTGGGTCCCAGATGTCAGCAGCCTCTGTGCAGGAAACGTGTCTACGTTGGGTCCCAGATGTCAGTCTCTATTTGGACTGTTTATTTGGGTTGAGTCCATTGTTATGAACTTGGCAATATTGGTGGATTTTTTTGAGGGGAAACGTGCCTATGATGTAGTAGCAGTTTACCTGAACCCCAGATGTCAGTCTTATATAGTACAAAAAATGTTAATCTACACTACGATGCTGGGTCCCACATGTCAGCCTTCTATGTACATGAAATGTGTCTATGTTGGGTCCCACATTGCAGCCTTCTCTATGCAGAAAATGTGTCTATGCTGGGTCCCACATGTCAGGCACTATTTGAATTAAACGTGTTCATGCTGGATCCCACATGTCAACCTCTATTTAAATTAAACGTGTGTATGTTAGACTATTTTTTCAGGTCGAGTCCATCGTCCTGGCCTTGCCAACATTGCAAGATGCAGCAACAGTTTATCTGGGTCCCAGATATCAGCCTGAGTGTACAAAAAGTAACTCAATATTAACACACATTGCCTAGGATTCGAACTCGAGACCTCACCACCGGTTGACTGGGTATCTTGCCTACTACGGCAGAAATAGCTAATTGAATAGAATCGTTAAGACTTGCTATTATAACTTATTGACTTTTCTCCTTACAAAAATACTTTTTTGAACATTTTAACTCGCATCAAATAATAAGGCGGCTCTCCTGACAGCTAAACTGAAAATTGCAGGAGCTGTAAAAAATTTTGCAGGAAGAGTTTTTTTAAATATTGAGAGGTGTGGGGCAATGCCCAAAAGGCCGAATTAAAAAGAGTTTGACTATTCTACATAGGATTCTCTACATGGGCTATACTCCATAGGCTAGTCTCCATGGTCTCGTTTCTCAAATTTCCCTAGGCTGTGGTCAGCAGTCCCCTTATACCCCTAAAAGGCCGAATTAAAGTGTTCTAGAATAAAGAGGGGACGAATGAGCTAGATTTCTTCTCTTGGTATATAAAAATTGCATTTTGCTATGGCTTGGCCGGATTCGAAATAAAGATCACAGAGAGGGACAGAAAGAAATCGATAATTATTTTTGGCAGATATTTATATAAACTCTGCAATATAGAATAAGATAGAAAAATTATCGACAGATTAGCAGTTCACATTCTGCAGCACTTGACCAATTCAACAACATTTCAAAGTAAGTGATTCACCAATACAGACACTGAAATACAATAGCAGTACAGAGAGAACCTGTTCTTGTTTCAGCTCTTAAAAACCTGTCACCCGATCACTTTGCCCTTTTCTCCAAACAACTCGACCATTGGAGCATGCAAAACTGACGATAAAGTCTTCTTCGAGTACCTTATTATCACATCAAATGCCTGTGCAACCCCCCTATGCTACCCAAAATGCCCAAGTCTCATCTAGATTGTGCTAAGGCCATGTTTCAAAACAAAATCAAGACTATCTACTGCCCTTGATTTAAACAAGTACCAGTAAATCAGTATTAGTTCCAAAAAAAGCTTTAGTAATAGCAAGGGCAGAACAATTGAGAGATTCAATAGCTTTCTTGCTTGAAATTCAATAGCAGTACAGAGAGAATCGGTTCTTGTTCTAGCTAAAAAAACCTTGGCGCATGATTAGTTTGCCCTGTTCTATGAACAGACTCGATCATTGGAGCACGAAAAACTAACGATCAAGTCTGCTTTTGTGTGAATACCTCCTCCTTACGTCAATGCCCGTGTGATCCCTATATGCAACCCAAAATGCCCAAGACTCATCTAGATAATTGTGACAATGCTAAGTTTCAAAAGAAAAGCAAGATAATCTTCTGCAATTTATCTAAACAAGTACTCCAATTACACAACATTTAGTAGTCAAAATATTGTACTAGTAGTAACGACAGAACATTTCACATATTCAGCAGTACAGAATAAGACCAAAAAATTATCGACAGATTGCCAGTTCATACTCAGCAGTACTTGACAGATTCAACAGCATCACAAACTAACCGATTAGCAGTACACAGACCATAACCATAAGAATTAATAGATTCATCAAGGCCTGATTCAAAATAAAAACGAGATCATATTATGGACTCGATAGGTCGATCTAAACAAGTACCAGTACATGGTTATTACAGTAAAATAGATAAGAAGAGGAAGAATTCCATACAAAATACTCAGAACTACCTTAAGCCAGGAACTAGTGTTCTTACTAGCATATGAAATATTCAGAAGTACAGAATAAGAAATAAAAATATCGACAGATACCCAATTTGTAATCAGCCACACTTAACATGTTCAACAGCATTTCAAAGTGGCCGATTTAGCAATACAGACACTCAAATTCAATAGCAGTACAAAGATAATTAGTTCTTGATTCAGTTTTCCCTTTTCTCCAAACACACATCATTGGAGCATGTAAAATTGACGATCAAGACTTCTTTTCTGTGCATACCTCATTCTTACGTCAATGCCTGTGTTACCAACACATATGCAACCCAAAATGCCCAAGCCTCCTATAGATTGTGACAAGGACATATTTCAAAAGAAAAGCAAGACCGGCCATCTACAAGCCTTGATCTAAACATGTACCAGTACATCAATACTAGTTCTACAAAATACTTTAGTAATAAAAATGAAATAACATTTGGCAGATTCACTAGCATTTGAAATATTCGGCGGTATGGAATAAAACAAAAAATATCAACAGATTCCCATTACATAATCAGTGACACTAGATAGATTCAACAGCATTTCAAAGTGACCGATTTAGCAGTATATGACCAAAAGAATTTACAGATTTAACAATGCAGACATTGAAATTCAATAGATGTAGCAAGGCCATAATTCAAATGGAAAAAGAGACCATATTATGGCCATGTTGTTCCAGAATAAGAGCAAGACCATCTACTGTGCTTGATCTAAACAAGGACGACTACATCACTATTAGTTCTAAAAACTACTTTAGTAATAGCAACAGAACATTTGATAGATTCATTAGCATTTGAAAGATTTAGTAGTATAAAATAAGATAGAAAAATATCGACAGATTCGCAATTCTTATCCAGCGGAACTTGACAAACTGATCAACCTTTCAAAGTGACCCGATTCAGTTTGTATTTTTCTCGGAACACTCGATTATTGGAGAATGCAAAACTGACGATCAAGTCTGCTTGTGAGTGCATACCTCCTTTTCACATTAATGCATGTGTGTGTGTGACCTCCATAGGCAACTAAAAATTCCCAAGCCTTATCTAGATTATGAGTTTATGACAAGGCCAAGTTACAAAAGAAAAGCAAGAAAAATATATACTTGATCTAAACAAGTACCAGTACATCAGTATTAGTTCTATAAAATACATTAGTAATAGAAATGATAGAACAAAGGCAAATAAATACCATCTCATGCCCTTGATCTAAACAAGTTTCAGTATATAGTACAAAATACTCCAAAATACAAGACCTAATACTATACTAGTATTACTTTGCAGCCAAAATAGTTCAACAGGGTCGATACCAACTGAAATAACCTATTACATAGTATTACGAGTACTTACGGTAGCTACGTTCCAATCCCGGGCATTGGCGAAACTCGGGATGAACCATAAAGGAATCTCCGGAGATTTCCATACACCGTTGCTTGAGAAACCAACAGCTGCTTCTTTAGTACTTAGACTGAAGCAGCATATTTTAGGAAACAACGTATATCCAAGTCCTATTGCATGGTGAGAGGTGTAGACATAGTTGCTTCTCGTCAGATATCCTGGGGAAACATCTGCACCGCCTACTACAATGTTAATCGGATAGTTCAATCCAAGTAAAAGGGAATATAATCCTAGGTCAGTGATCGGTATCCATGGCTTAGGTGGAAATAAGTAAGCAGTGTCCTTTGAGTACACCTTGCAGCCAAACCCAGTAGCATAGGTGCCAAAAGTGCGACCGTAGCAATCAAAACTATGATCAGCAACAGTATTGCCATGGCCATAATAAGTACCGCCATAAAACTCCTCATCAGTTACGCCCTCATTATGGATAATAAGAAGGTGAGATTCATCTGCAGATATTGCTAAGAACCATAAACCAGGTTCGTACTCCTCATCATCTATGTCATCAAGTTTGCCCTCCACAAGATGCGCGATAGGTGGTGCCGGGAGCAGAATATGACCTTGAAAAATAAATGACAGCCAAATCAGTGTCGGGGGGATAACCCCCGGTAGGGTCACGAGAGGGGAAACATAGCGCAACTGGGTTGGCTCCGAGTAAAAAATGAACCAGGCCGGGTAAGAACGGCCGGGAAAGTTAAGCATGAGAGTCAAGAAGGACACGTGGCACCTTTCCGAGTAAGGTTCAGGAAGGACCATGGTAAAGCATGGTAAAAAGAGAAGGGTGACGCCGGGTGTCACAAAAGGAGTCGGGTGACGTCTAAAGCAAGCGTTGACATACAAAGTAACAGCGTGACGCCAAAAAGAACAAGAAGCAACGTAACAGAAGACCATTAGCTGTCAAGCTTTATGGACCAGCCCTATGGGCTTAGGGCAATCCCAAAACCCGGCCCATATTGTAGGGACCAATATCCAAACAGTAAACCCTAGAACCCAAAGGGGTATTAGCTAGCTAGCACTGCCTATATAAGGTAGGGCATAACAGTAGTAGAAGGAGGTTGGACCAAGTAGAGAACAAGTGCTGCATAATCAAGCCAATACAGCTCAAGGAGCACTTCTGCCGTGCTCTTCTTGTTCTTCGTGCATGGCTCGACCGTGTACTCCCTCCCCGGTGACCACAAGCACCCATTCGACCCCCAACTTAAGCCTACCCATGGCATCTGTCGTGCCACCACCACGACAGTTGGCGCCCACCGTGGGGCAGAAGCAGGTGCTTGATGGAGTCTTCATCCGGACGGGCAACATCATCGCCAAGACCGGCGAGCGCGTAAACTCCGGCCTCATCCAGAGGTTTGGAGCGCTCAACTTCGTCAGCGACAACGCGGGCTGCTTCGGGACCAAGCCGTTCCTTAGGGGCTGTCGCTTCATCAAGTTCGGCGGGAACCAGGTCTACGTCGCGGTGCGTGTGGAGCGCGCATATCCTGAGCACGTCGTCCTGGCGCCGGATCCTCCAACGGCTCCAGTCGCTGGGAAACCGCTCCAACTCGTCTCCATGGAGGTAATGATTACATCCCCAAATCCCACAGCACCCCCAGTAGTTCCAGTAGAGAATGAGAACGCAGAGGAAGGAAATCGCAAGGAAACGCCAAGGGCTGCAAGAACAGCAAAGGCGCCGCTGGAAAAAGCAGAGAACATGGCTAGGAGCAAAAGAGCTAAGGAGTTGCAGGAAGCGATAGACAAGTTGGCAGAGCCAGTGGGACAAGCAACTGACCCGGCGCATGTGCAAGCCGAGTTGGAAGAAGCCAGGATAAAAGTCCTGGAGAAAGCAAAGGAGCTAGCACAGTTACAACAGGATATTGATATCACTATCCGAGAGCTTAACTCGGCAAATCGAGTCAAGGGCGCAAAGACCCGGCTTGATGCAACGAGATTGAGAGGAAGGAACCTCAACGAAGAACTGGCAGATGCGACATCAAATATAACACCAGAGAACAGCAATGAGACGGCCATGCGTCCAATGTACAACACAGCAGCAGCTAATCTGCGAGCGGCAGAAGCAGCAATGGCAGAATTACCCCACTTGGAGGGGGAAGCAAAGAAAAGGCAGCAAGAACGAGTCAATGAGTTAGTAAAACCAGCCAGCATGCTGAATGAGGCGTATTATAGAGCAAATCCGGGTATAGCAGGGAGATCACAGCTGGTTCACTCAGCGACTCCTGTCCCAGAAAGATCGGCTAGGCACACGACATCCTCACCCGGAGCGGCACCCAGGCCGAGAAAAGAAAAACGTGTGGATTCTGGAAGAAACAATCAGATGGTCTCCTATGATCTAGCAGTAGTTCAAGGAAACCCGGCGCATGCGCAAGGGGAAAAAAGAAATAATCCCCAAGGAAATGAAAACCAGGAAAAAATTGGATAGAGAAATGACAACGGAGGGCAAAATTTTGCGCCTCAAACTCGGCGCGCAACTCACTCGGCAGGAGGAGGAAATCCAGCTCCGAATAACGCACCAGCTCAGCCGGAAAGAAGACAGCAAAGCGCGGGAAAGTCAGTTCAACAGACAGCTGACCCGAACGCGAATAAGTATAATGATGGTTACTCGGCCATGGTAAATGACGGGTATGAGCTGCCGGATCATGCATATCAAGCAATGGGAGCGAGATACGGAGGTAGGAACCTTCAGCCAGATGATTCCAGGCTGAAGCTTGACCGAATAAAAATGGCAGAGATAATCGAATCACAAGGTCCGCAGGGTCCACCTTGCTTTGGCCCAAGGATCATGAAGGAGCCACCGGTGCCAAATTTCCAGCTGGACAGAGGGACAAAAACATATGATGGAAGCACAAAGCCAGAGGATTGGCTCATAGATTATGGAACCGCTGTGTAGATCGCGCAGGGAAACTTGAGATGGGCAGTACGTTACGTACCGCAGATGCTGGAAGGACCAGCTCGGGTATGGTTGAAAAATTTGCCACCCAGAAGCATCAACAGTTGGATTGATTTCATGAAGCTTTCGTGGGCAATTTCACGAGCACTTACAAGAGGCCGAATCGCCCACAGAAACTAGCAATGTGCAAGCAAAGACTGAATGAGACGGACAGGGAATTCCTCACGAGGTGGTGTACGATGCGTAACTCTTGTCAAGGGGTAATCGATTCACAAGCAATCGCATGGTTTGCACAAGGATGTAGACATGGGAGTGTGATGTGGCAAATGTTACAAAGAGATATGCCGGAAAGCCTGGCAGAGACGATAAGAATCGCTGAATCGTATGCATTAGGAGATCCGACTCAGCCGCTGCTCATGTCGGCAGACGAGATGACTGAGACTCAGATCTATGATGCTGCCGGGTCGCAAAGGCGCCAGGAGAGATTCGAATACAGAAGCAAGAGAAGAGATGAGAGGCCGGATTACAGGTATGGTTCGGCTCAGGTTGCGGCAGTGAGTCAGGATCATCCAGATGCTGGAAGCAGTCAGCATCAAAGGACAAATGGACAACAACAATGGGTGCCGAAGAATGACGGCAAAAGGCCATACGATTAGAGGAAACAGTATCTAGACCGACAAAAATACACCTATGAGATGATGCTGGATCAGCCGTGTAAGTTTCACACGCCTAGTCCGAGTAAGCCAGCAAATCACTCAACAAGGCAATGCACTTGGTTTCAGAAAGGAGACAGAGTGGACTCGCCGAATAAGCAGCTTCCACCACCTCCCCCTCCACCACTTACAGGAGGAAATGCTCAAGCAATAGGAGCAGATAATAGATATGAAAACAGGTAGCCGAGATATCAGATTCAGGAAAGAAGAGGAGCCGTGCACCAGGTGCACAATCCAAGAGGTGACGATGCTCATATCGTCCACGAAACCAGAAATGAGTACAAAGAACATCACCAGAGCCATGTTATCTTTGTCACAGAGCCAAATGACAAGAAGAACCAGCAACGACGAATGATGGAAGTGAATGCCATGATGCCGACAATTCCCAAGTACATTCATTGGTCTGAGCAAGAGATAACTTGGAGTATAAAAGATCACCCCAAGATCATGCCAACAACTGGAGGATACGCTCTGGTCTTGGATCCAACATTCATGGGCCCATATATCAACGTAAAGTTTTCAAAAGTACTGATTGACGGTGGCAGTTAGGAATTACCATGAACATGCTGGAGCCGACTAAGACCACTTTCCATGGGATTGTGTCGGGATTGTCCTGTGAGCCAATTGGCAAAATCTGGGTCGATGTCTTATTCAGCAACAGGGAAAATTGTCGCACTGAAGCTATAGAGTTCGAGGTGGTAGAACTAGTCAGTTCATATCACGCCTTACTCGGCAGGCCAGCTATGGCAAGATTCATGGCTACTACCCATATGGCATACTTAAAGATGAAGCTGCCAGGCCCATGTGGGCTGATCACAGTGGAAGGAGATTACAAGAGATCTACTGCTTGTGCTTAAGCCGGATCTTCACTGTCCGAGTCACTCGTCATAGCACAAGAGAAAAGTCATATGTTGGAGGTGGCAGCATTGGCCAAAGCAGCACAAATGTCCATGCCGACACTCACCAACCCGCATGGCAATGTGTCATTTCAAGCTACCAAGGAAACCAAGAAGGTGCAGGTGGATGAAACTTTCCCAGTACGCACAGTGACCATTTGGGTTGTCCTTATAGATAAATAGGAAAGCGAGCTCATTAGCTTCCTCCGTGAGAATCGAGACATCTTTGCATGGTCCGCTCAAGATCTGCAAGGAGTTCCGAGGGAGCTGGCTGAGCACTCTCTTCATGTAAGACCAGATGCAAGGCCGGTGAAGCAACCCCTCCGCCATTTCGCCGAAGATAGGAGGAAAGTAATAGCAGCCGAGATTGCAAGACTTTTAGTTGCTGGATTCATCATGGAAGTGCTGCACCCGGACTGGTTGTCAAATCCGGTCCTGGTCGAGAAAAAGAAAGATTACCCGAACGTGGCAGTGGTATGGCGCATGTGTATTGATTACATGAACCTCAATAAGGCGTGTCCGAAAGATCCGTTTCCTCTGCCTCGGATCAATCAAGTCATAGATTCCACTGCTAGGTGTGAGTTGTTGTCATTTGTGGATGCATATTCAGGATTCCATCAGATTCCGCTGAATCCAAATGATCAAATAAAGACAGCTTTTATCACCCTGTATGGGGCTTATTGCTATCGCACCATGCCATTCGGATTGAGAAATGCAGGCGCAACATACCAAAGATGCATGCAAAAATGCTTACAAGATGAATTGGACAAAAAATTTCAAGTATACGTCGATGATGTGGTAATAAAAAACAAACAAAGTCATACTCTAATTGAGGACTTGCGTCAAACATTCGCAAACTTGAGAAGATTCTGGATGAAACTTAACCCGAAAAAATGTACATTTGGTGTCCCGGCTGGAAAATTACTCGGATTCCTTGTTACCAGCCGAGGAATTGAACCTAACCCGACAAAGATCAGGGCCATCGAAAGAATGGAATTGCCAAAAAACCTCAATGATGTCCAGAAGTTTACTGGATGCCTGACTTCATTGAGCAGGTTTGTTAGTCGGCTAGGCGAAAAAGCCCTACCACTATATCAGCTGATAAAAAATCAGACAAATTCACATGGACACAGCAAGCTGATAGCGATTTCCATGAATTAAAGAATATGTTGGCAACAACACCAATATTAGCGTCACCGCTATCCAAGGAGCCAATGCTTCTCTATGTCGCTGCAACCAACAGAGTTGTAAGTGCAGTAATAGTGGTTGAACGTGAAGAAAGGGGTAAATCAGTCCAAAGACCAGTATATTACTTGAGCGAAGTGCTCTCCATATCAAAACAGAATTACCCGCATTATCAGAAGATGACATATGGGGTATATATGGAAACAAAGAAGCTGAAACATTATTTTCAGGAACACCTAATCCGGGTAATATTGGAGGCACCTATCTCGGATATATTGGGCAGCAAAGATGCCAGCGGCCGAGTAGCCAAATGGGCCATTGAACTGGCACCATACACTCTACAATATGATAGGCGGGATGCAATAAAATCTCAAGCCATTGCAGATTTCTTTGTAGAATGGATGGAGATGCAGTATGAACCACCACTGCCAGATCCAAATTACTGGAAAATGCATTTTGACGGGTCAAAGAAGAGAATGGGTCTGGGCGCCGGGATAGTGCTCACATCTCCAAAGAGAGATCAACCGAGGTACGTGTTGCAAATTCATTTTGCTGCTTCTAACAACGTTGCGGAGTATGAAGCACTTGTCCATGGCATTAAAGTAGCCAAGGAAATTGGTATCAAAAGGATCATGTGTTTTGGCGATTCGGATTTGGTGATTCAACAAGTGTCCGGACATTGGGATGCACTGGATGCAAACATGGCATTATATCGCTTCCACGTACAACAAATTTTGGGATATTTTGACGGTTGTGAATTTCATCATATTCCTAGAGCAGAAAATGAGGCAGCAGATGTATTATCCAAACTAGGGTCATCTAGGCAAGCAATACCACCAGGGGTAGCATTGGAGAATCTCAGGAAGCCATCGATCAAGCCGTCACCAGAGTCCGAATCAATCAGGATCATCCCGACGAGTCAGGAATCAGAGGCAGTGCCAATGGACATCGACTCAGGGGTAGGTTCGAGTCACTCGGGGACTGATCCGTTCAATTCAGGGGTCACCGAATCACACTCGGGAACTCCTCAGGTTATGTCGGCAGAACATATCTCGGTGGAACCAATGGACATTGATGTTGAAGCAGACCCAGAACCACTAATACCAACGTGGGCACAACCAATATTCAATTATTTGAAAGATGGAACCTTGCCGAGTGATGAAACACTGGCAAGGAAAACAGCACGAAGGGCAAAAGCATACACCATAATCAACAAGGAACTCTACAAGCGAAGTGTCACAAGTGTACTGCAGCGTTGCATCAGCTCAGAGCAAGGCCACGATATCTTATTGGATATCCATCAGGGAGAGTGCGGGCACCATGCGTCATCAAGAGCATTGGTAGCCACAACATTCCGACATGGATTCTACTGGCCAAGTGCATTGGCACAAGCGCAAGAGTTAGTCGGGAAATGCAGTGGTTGTCAACACTATGCGTCCAAGTCACATAAGCGTCTGAATTGAAGACTATACCAATCACTTGGCCTTTTCCAGTATGGTGCCTAGATATGGTAGGACCATTCAAACCAGCAAGGGGAGGCATGACTCATATCTTGGTCATGATTGATAAGTTAACTAAGTGGACAGAAGTGAAGCCAATCAAGAAGTTGGACGGTAAAACAACTGTCACATTCCTAAGGGATATAATCCTCAGATACGGTTACCTGCATAGTGTGATCACGGACAATGGCACAAACTTTGCTGAAGGAGCTTTTGCTTGCTTCTGTGGGAAACACCGAATAAGACTCGATGTAGCATCAGTCGCCCATCTAGAATCAAATGGACAAGTTGAACGGGCTAATGGCTTAGTTCTGTCCGGGATAAAACCCCGCTTAATGGAACCACTCCAGAGATCACCTGGTTGTTGGATAGAGGAACTACCCTCAGTACTATGGAGCTTAAGAACAACTCCGAATCGATCAACTGGTTCTACGCCATTTTTCCTTGTATATGGGGCTGAAGCAGTTTTGCCTGCCGACATAGAATATGACTCGCCAAGAATAAGGCAATACTCGGAAGCCGAGGTAAAAGAGGCCCGAGAAGATGGAGTAGACTTACTCGAAGAAGCAAGGGAACTGGCATTCTCCAGGTCTGCTATATATCAACAAAATCTCTGATGCTACCATAGCCGGAAAGTGCAGCCTCGTGTTTTTCGAGAAGGAGATATGGTTCTAAGGCTGGTGCGGTGCACAGCTGGAATGCATAAATTGTCACCTCCATGGGAAGGTCCATTCATTGTAATCAAAGCATTTCACAATGATTCCTACTATCTCATAGACGCTCGTGAAGCGCAAAAGAACAAGACGAACAGGTCAGGAGATGAAACCAAAAGGACATGGAATGTGGCACAGCTTCGTCCCTTCTATACTTAGGAGAAGCAGTGCATGTAGCACTCGAACTCTCATATGTCGGATGTGTTTGCCGGCTATGTGCTAATAATAAAATGGTATGATTCGAAAAACTGACTCGGGGACTACCCCTTAGGCTTTCCGTTTCAGTTATTTCACGTCGGCTAGTGTGATACCCGAAATTTATCTCGGAACAAGTAGTGTTTACTTGGAAGAAATCAACTCTTTGACTATGCTGTTGTCCGAAAACACGGCTTCATGGCAAGCAAGAGAAAAAGATCTAAGACGGGTAAACATGAACGCCGGATAAGTACAAGGGAGAAACACGAGTCGGCTTTAGTTTTTGCCTGACTGTCTGTAGGTTGTGTTATACTATGTGTCGAGTAATCTCGGCCAAGTTATCCAAGTTTCATACCCGCTAACTATATCCTTCGTACTTTGAGATCCTAATGTCAAACACCGAAAAAGGTAGACAAGGGCCAAAGGCAAGGAAAGGTGACAGGGCAAAATTAAACTCCGGGACTTGTCCTTGAGTAATTCGCAGTCAAAGCATATCACAAAATATATAAAGCCTATCACAAGGCACATAGTCAAACTTCAAGTGCAATGTACGTTACATTTGTACCCGGCATACCGGGGATCTAATAAAAGTTCGAGTATTTGTTGGCCTAAGGAGCAGGAGAACTCGGAGGAGCATTCTCGGAGCCAGGAGTGCTTGGAGCATCGGCCGGGTGAGGGGCATCTACGGCCGGGTCATCGGGATCATCTAACTCGGTCGCCTCGCTGTCGCCACCTTCTTCAGCAGGAACTTCGACGAGCGGGTCGCCAAGGTCGAGGAAGCTGGGCCCTTCACACCAAGCGTGCACCATGGTGTACTCGATCATGGCGTAAGCTCGCTCCTGGCGCTTCTTGATCAGCTCCGGGTCGTTCAACCATTTGCCATCTCCCCTTATTTGAGCAAGAACATCAAGGTTGATGTCCTCGTACCATGAAAGAACGAAGGAGAGAGCCTTGTCCGCTGCAGCCCGGCCGGCCGACTCACGCCATTGATCCAGCCGGTCTTCAGGAAGGAGCAATCTGTCAGCGAGTGGCTCGATGAGTTCGGGTGGGTCTTCATCCGGCCAGAGCATGCGAAATGCATGGATAGCTGCTTTGAGCAAGTCCACACCGCAGGATCTGAGGGTCTTGACCCATTCAGACACCGCTGCAAAGAGCTCCTCCATGGACACCTAGCCGTAAGCAGCAACACCAGCTTCGGCTCTCACTTTCTTCATGGCTCAAATGGCAAACATGTTGGCCTCAGGAAAGTTCTCTGCTAGCAAAAAGAGAAACTTAGCAAATAGCAAGGGCAGACGGAAGAAATCCAGCAGGACTCGGACAATGCGTAAAGAGTAAGAACTCACTACCGAGAAAGAAGTTGATGGCAGCGAGCTTGATATGCCAAGTCTTGGTCTTGGCTTAAAGGGCATTGAGGTTCATATTTGTTCGCTCGACCAATGACTCGGCCTCGTCAAGCAGCTTCTTAGTCTTCTCGGCGCTGGCAGCCTACTGCTCGTTCTTCTCGGCAAGCTCCTCCTCCAGCCCTTTCACCTCAGCCAAGTGCTTCTGCTTCATCTAGGCCATTAATTCCTTCAGCCGAGTCACCTCGTCTCGCTCCTTCTGGAGTTCGGCTTGGTGCTTCTCTGCTTATTCAGAACAAATATTTGTCAGTACCAATAGAAAAAATTTCAGCAATAAACTTAGGGAGGTAAGAAATTTACTCTCGGCCTCGCTGATTTGCGAGTGAAGTTCATTGATGGTGGACTGAGCAGTGGCTGTGAAACAAGAGTGAGAGGAAAAAATGAGAAGATGGACTGAGGAAAATTGCACCAAATAGAAAAAGAGGAAGAGCAAAAATATTACCTTGGCCGAAGGTGTCAGTCTGTAGCTTCTCATACGCAAGTTCGATCTTGCGATGCGCCAGGACGAGTGCTTGGTGCACCTTGGTGCGCTCGTTATGCGTAAGCTAATCAAAGAAGACAGATAATAAGAAAAAGTCGAGTCAGGCGACCTGCCGAATAAAAAAGCTTAAGAGCTTACAGCCGAGTAAGTTCCTTACTCGCCAGTAAACTCGAGGGCTAGGGATTGAAGCTCTAACACAAGTTTGGCTCAAAGGAATTAAAGTGCTTAAGAGATTACAGCCGAGTAAGTTCCTTACTCGGCAGTAACCTCGAGGGCTAGGGATTGAAGTTCTAGCTAACAGGCTTGAAGTAAAGGATCTAAAGACTAAGTGACTATTGAGGAGCTTACAGCCGGGTAAGTTTCTTACTCGACTGCAACCTCGGGGACTAGGTGATATGCATAAAGGAAATACTCAATAACACAAAAGAGTAAGAAGTTAATTTACCTTGTTGACTTCGTCGACGCGGGCCATCAGAGTAATGGCCTACTGGGTCATGTCAGAGACGGCCTTGGGGCCCAGCTTCAGCTTCTTCCCGGCATGAGTGCTGACCTCTTGTTCGCCTGCTGCAGTCCATGCCACAACATAAGGCTTAGCCGAACCAAGGCTCTTTCGACTGAGCGTCCGAGTAAGAACTCGACCCGTTTTTAGGGTGGTTCCCGCAGCGGCATGGGTTGCAGCGGCAGAAGTATGGAGGGTAACAGCCCTGGAGTCATCAGCTGACCCGACAGCCGCAGATTCGTCCCCTTTACCCGTTGAAGCGAGCTTTGTCGCCGACGTCGGAGGCCGGATCTGAGGAGCAGAACCCGGAGCGCAGACTAGAGTTGTTTGCTTGGAAGAGGTGGATTTGCCAGAAGAGGGGCGAGTAGAACCAGAAGCCTTGGGCTGGGTCTGGCCCTTTGACCGAATTTGAGAGGGAGCAGGAGGATTTGGAGAAGATCTTGGAGCCCCCTGACTGGGTTCAGCAGTTTTGCTGGCTCCAAGATCAGGAAGTTGTTCATTCACATCAGCTTGAGGGCTGATGCCAGAGGAACTAGTGTCAGAGGGTTTCTCGGCGACAAACTTGTGGGCACCAAGATCAGGAAGTTTTTCCTGGCCAGCGCTAGGAGCGCTAGCCGAACGACCCACTGGGTCTGACTGACATTGAGATGCGTGAGCCTTAATAGTGCTAGCCTCAACCCGGACGGGACTCGGCGCCGCCGAGTCAGCTGGAGGAGGTGCAGGCCTAAGCGGCGAGGCAATGCTAGAAGAAGCCTGACTCGCCGTCAAAGTTGCAACAGTGAAAACAACAAGACACATATAAGAGAACAGCAGCAACGAGAAAGGAAAGAACCGAGAAGGCAAAGTGAAAAAAAACTTACCCGGTGACGACCGGGTCGCGGGCGACTCGGCGAGTGACTCGGCGCCCAGTAGCTTGGCGAGTCGCACCCAGGCTAGCAGCAGCAGGGGCAGCAGGAGCTACCAGAGTGGGCGTTCTTCTTGGCCGGCTGGGTGCTGGAGGAGGTTCTGCGTCGCTTCGCCTTGGCGACGGGGATCTTGCCAACTCCACCCATGGCGAGAGGAGGACTGTCATGTACCTGGCCAGCTACATAAGTAAATAATGAGCTTACTCGGATAAGCAAAAAGACTAAGCTCACAAGGCAAATACCTCCAAGAGCGTACAATCATCCTCCTCATCATCGTCAGACCAATCTTGTAAGGGATTGCGAGATTGACTCTTCCCGGAGCAGAAGCGGCTGTAGTGTGAGGGATCGACATGAAGCACTCCTGGTCATACTCGACCTCATCCGAGTCAGAGCGGTCCCCATGATAACCAGCAGGAGGGACAGTACTGTCATCAGCCTGGTGAAGGAGATTTTGTGAAAGACAAACAGAATGAGAAACTAAAAAATAAGCTAAGAGTGGCAAAAGAGCTAAAGCCTACTCGACGAGAAAGTAATCCGGAAACTTACCCAGGGGACAGGCCTGACCCAGCTAAACAAAGGGCAACTCCAGGCCCAATCATCCGCCAAGTTCAGTTTAAATATTGAGCTTACTCGGCGGGCAATGGGGTCATGGGTGAGCTCCTTGGTGGAATGCCGAGTCGGATCATGGGACCCGCTCATGAAGCACATCTTGTGGCTCTTGGCTTGGATGGGGCTTACCCGGCGTGAGATGAAGGTGCACATGAGGTCAAAGTCGGCGAGATGAAAGTTTTCATCCGGAGATAGCAACCTTTCCAGGATGGCGTTGGCTTCGTTCACCGCAGCATCTTGGTCGCGCGGGTCAAGCTGCCAGTGCTTCTTGTGGGGGACCTCATCCGAGAAAGGGGGAAGCCAGATGTTGTCAGTGGACCCGCTGTTTTTGACATAGAAAAAGGTTCTTTGCCACTTCTTGCAAGAATCAATACCAGGAACCCGAGGAAAGATGGAATCCCTCCTGGGCGTGATGCTGGCAGCGCCACACCGAGTAGGCTTCTTCTCGGCACGGGGAACTTCAGGTTGGGGGACAACCTGAACTTTGAAGCGAAAATACATGGCCCATAGAAGAACTGTAGGCCAAATTCCAAGATAGGCCTCGCAGGCAGAGATGAAGCAAGAGAGAGAGAGCCAATGGCATTGGTAGGAAGATGGTGGGTCTGCAGACGGAAGGTGGAAAGAAACGAGGAAAAGAAAGTGCTCACAGGAAGATCAAAACCACGTTCAAAGTGGGAAAGAAAAAACACCCGCTCACCAGCTTGAGGTTTGGGGGAGATCTCACCGGCGGGGAGGCGGCAATCCACCTGCAGTGGGATGCGTCTAGTGGACCGGAGCCACTCCACTTCTTCGGTGGAGACCTCCGAGCCTTCCCAGCCACCGCGCTCGCCGGCGGGGACCTCCTGCTCCTCGGCACCATCAGCACCGTCGCGAGCGTCCATAAGGTCGTCGAAGTCTGTCTCCTCCTCGGTAAGGAGAGGCTTGGTGCAGCGAGGACCCGTGCTGGAATCGAAAGAGGGCAGGGGCAATCGCAGCACAGGAGCAAGATGGAGAAGGAACCGCAAAGGGGGAAGTTCGATCTTGCAGGCGCGAGGAGGAAGAAAGGCTAAGGAAACTGAACGGGCGTCGGGGAAGTGGAAACCCCCAACCCCTACTTAAGGGCAGTAAAAACCCTCGTAGTGGGATCTAATTGTGCCGTGCAGCCAGCGTATGGCCGTGTACCAGGCCGGGTGAGCCAGTCAGCGAGCGCCACGTAGCCAAAGATACACGAAAAATCCAGTGCCACGTCACGGCTGGAAGGACAAGAGGCGCAGACCAATGGGACTGCCAAAGTGATGGGGAATAACTGCGCAGCCGTCACTGTGCCGCCAGAACTTGGAACAAAATTGAGGCAAGTAATCATGATTACTGGTTTTCAGTGACTGAAGCGCGCCGAAAATGACCCAGAATTGGCCAAAATAACTCGGCTCGAGGCAAGAATGAGCCAAGAAGTCAAAGAATTGACCCGAAATTGTCAGACTAACCCATCAAGATGCGAAACTGAGATAGATAAAAGATAAAAACTAAGTTCCATTCACATAAAAGGAACCTTGAGACGCCTAACAACTTGAACTGCTAGACCTCACCAGCTTCAGGGACTAATGTCGGGGGGATAACCCCCGGTAGGGTCACGAGAGGGGAAACATAGCGCAGCTGGGTTGGCTCCGAGTAAAAAATGAACCAGGCTGGGTAAGAACGGCCGGGAAAGATAAGCATGAGAGCCGAGATACAAACAATCTCGGAACGTATAGGACAAAGTTGTAACCCTTGCAGGTACCAACGAGCCGAGTCAACGGAGGACGGGCCGAGTCAAGAAGGACACGTGGCACCTTTCCGAGTAAGGTTCGGGAAGGACCATGGTAAAGCATGGTCAAAAGATAAGGGCGACGCCGGGTGACACAAAAGGAGTCGGGTGACGCCTATAGCAAGAGCTGACATACAAAGTAACAGCGTGACGCCAAAAAGAACAAGAAGCAGCGTAACAGAAGAGCGTTAGCTGTCAAGCTTTATGGACCGGGCCTATGGGCTTAGGGCAAGCCCAAAACCCGGCCCATATTGTAGGGACCAAGATCCAAACAGTAAACCCTAGAACCCAAAGGGGTATTAGCCAGCTAGCACTGCCTATATAAGGGAGGGCATAGCATTAGTAGAAGGAGGTTGGACCAAGTAGAGAACAGGTGCTGCAAACTCAAGCCAATACAGCTCAAGGAGCACTTGTAATCTTTGGGGTATCGATCAAATTGTCAAGTGTGGAGAGTTCTTCTTGTTCTTCGTGCATGGCTAGACCGTGCACTCCCTCCCCGTTGACCACAAGCACCCATTCGGCCCCCAACTTAAGCCTACCCATGGCATCTGCCGTGCCATCACCACGACAATCAGCCAAAACTAGTTTACATCCATAAAAACTGAAACTAGTGATTACAATAGGTGTGGATCAAACTTACCAAAATATAGATGATTCGAGACATAAATACTGCCACTATCAGTGGCTACAAACACCAGACCCTTGTGGATAACTGCATCTCTATCTCTGAAAAAGTAATAGAACTAGTTCTCAAGAAATAACCATGTGTACTCATCACCATCAAGGGTAGCAATGGAGTAGTCGAACATAGTGACAAGAGAGAAATCTAAATAATCCACAATAGCTGTGGGAGCTCGGCAAACAACAATCTTCCGGAGGATAATGGTGCGATCATTATGCATGAATGTAAACGAATCATTGGTGGGTACAGACTCCTGGACTTGTGGGAGAGGAACGGGGTGATGAGTATACAAATTGAAAAGCTCCCACTTAAACTCACACCCAATAGTGGCAATCCAATATCCATTGGCATGTACCCACTGTTTACCCATACAATTCAGGAACACAACGTCGGAGGAGAACCTGTCTAGCGGCATCAGCTTGCATATCGTGCCCTTGCCCTCGAAGTACTTGTTGCATTCCCATGGTTTCTTAGTCGGGTGAGAATGCAGAACACAGCGGAGGCCAAACGACTGAGAAGCATGTAAAGTTGCACTATATTTTGTTGAGTCAAGATGATGTTTGGACAAACCGGCGAGGCTCGCGGTGGTGATGACCTCACATATCGTTATGAGTTGTTCAAGCGGGCCATCGGTAAAAACCTACTGGAATAGCTCAGAATCATCACTATCCTTTCTCATTCCTGCCATCGCAAGGGAGCTTCTAGAAGTTGGGACGATGGCTTGATTTGGTTTTCTGGTAAAGAGGGAAGATCGATGGCGGCAGGCAGGACAGGAAGAAGAACAAACACTCTCATACTGTGCGGTGGAAAGGATGGGAAAGCGGCATGGTAGAAGAGCGGAACAGCGGCACTTGGCATAGATGTAGGGGAATGGGGAACTAGGGATCGAGAGTAGTATAGGGGAGGTTGAATAAAATGATTAAAACGGACGCATGCTCCTCTTCTCCAGTTCCCTTCAGATTAGTACAAATGCAGGGGTAGCTGCAGGACTAACTCTTGTGCAATTTCTGATCAAATTTTTAGGTCCTTGATGTAAAATGTACTCCCACCTCCCATGTAAAATTTTAATCTAAAAGTGTAAAATTTAAACCAATGTAATATTAGTTGTCAATGAGTATGAACATTATTGGATTTCAAGCCGAAAGACCAAGGTCATAGTCATAACGGTATAAAATGAGCCAATTTAGCACTTGTATAGGTGGTCTTTACGGGTATGAAATGAGCCACTTTTGTTAAGCGATCCACAAAAACCCATATAGAATCGTATCCAGATCTAGTACTTGGCAATCTTGTGATAAAATCCATACCGATTTTATCCCATTTCCAATCAGGTATTGGCAGTGGTTGTAATAACCCTGCCAGTTTCTAATGCTCCGCCTTTATTCAACTACACACATCTCACAAAGCAATGAGCTCTGCAATATCTTTCTTTAGATTGTTCCACCAAAACCTTTCCTACACATCCATGTACATCTTGATGTTGCCCGGATGAATAGAATATGGTGAATTATGTGCTTCTTGCAGGATCAATTTCCGACGTTCCAGAGCTTGTGGTATGAAGATACGCTTTCCATACAATAAGGTTCCTTGTTCATCTTCATGGAATCCCTTTGCCTTTCCTTTTCCAATCTTACTCTTGATCTCTTCCATTTCCTTGTCCAACTTTTGAGCTTCTTTGATTTTATCCATTAGTGTTGGTTGAACTTCCAACGACATAAGATACTCTTCAGGTACTATCTCCAATCTTAGCTCTTTAAATTGAGCTCACAAATCATTTGGCAATTATCCTTTGGTGAGGCCATTCACATAAACCTTGCGGTTTAATGCATCGGCAATGACATTTTCCTTCCCAGGATTGTATTGCAAAATTAAGTTGTAATCCTTGATAAGTTCTAGCCATCTTATTTGTCTCATGTTGAGTTATTTTTGGGTGAAAATGTATTTCAGACTCTTGTGATCGGTGAACACTTCACGACGCTTTCCCAACAGATAGTGTCTCCATGTTTTGAGTGCATGAACAACAGAGGACAACTCTAAGTCATGTGCATGATAGTTTAGTTCATGAGTCTTGAGTTGTCTCGAGGCATAAGACACTAATTTTCCTTCTTGCATTAACACACCACCTAGTCCTTGGCGAGATGAATCACAATATACATGAAAATCTTTCTGTAGATCTGGCAAGCATAATACTAGTGCTAACACTAATCTTTTCTTCAACTCTTGAAAACTGGTCTCACATGCTTCAGTCCATTCAAACTTCTTTTCTTTCTTTAGTAACTCCGTCATTGGCTTAGCTACTTTCGAGAAATTCTCGATGAACCTTCTATAGTATCCTGCCAAGCCTAGGAAACTACGGACTTCTTTAACTGTTTTGGGAGATTCCCACTTTGTTACAGCTAACACCTTTGCGGGATCTATAGCTATGCCATTCCCATACACAATATGTCCAAGAAATCCAACTTCATTCAACCAAAACTCATATTTACTAAACTTGGCATACAACTTGCGTTCCCTGAGTTTCTCAAGAATCAAACGCAAATGTTCTTCATTACTCTTGGAATAAATTAATATGTCATCGATGAATACCACAACAAACTTTTCAAGAAACTCTATGAACACCTTGTTCATCATGTTCATGAAATAAGATGGTGCATTAGTTAGCCCAGACAGCATCACTGTATACTCATACAATCCATATATCGTGGTAAAAGCAGTCTTTGGTATATCTTGTTCTCTAATCTTTAGCTGAAAGTAACCTGATCGAAGATCAATTTTTTAAAACACACGAGCTCCTTCTAGATGATCAAAGAGATCATTGATTCTGGGTATGGGATACTTTTTCTTTATGGTCACTTTGTTAAGTGATCGATAATCTATGCATATTCAAAGATATCTTTCTTCTCGACAAACAAAACTGGTGCACCCAAAGAAGAAGAACTTGGTTGGATAAATCCTTTCTTCAACTATTCTCCAAGTTGTTTCTTGAGTTCTTTTAACTCATCAACTGACATCTTGTAGGGTCTCTTTGCTATGGGTCCAGATACTGTTAATAAGTCAATCAAAAACTCCACATCCCTACCTGGTGGCATTCCCAGTAATTCCTCCGTAAACACATTAGGGTACTCCTTCACTACTGGTACACTATCTAGGCTAACCCCCTTAAGATAATTTAACTTACTCCCTTTGGGTTCAAAATTAGACTTGAACCTAATCTGTTTCTTTTCTGGGGTTGTGAGTGTAACAGTTCTTCTAGCACAGCGTATTACTCCCTCATAACGGGTCATTCAATCCATGCCTAATATTACATCCAATCCTTGGGATTCTAAGATTATCAAACTAACTGCAAACTTGTACTTTCCAAACTCTAGAGCTAGATCATGACATCCAAAATTTACTATCATCTCTCCACCTGGGGAGCTTACTTTAATAGGGTAGCCAATTGTTTTAGTTGGGAGTCTATTTTTGTCTACAAATGATCTTGAAATGAATGAATGCGATGCGCCGGTATCAAAAAGGATAAGTGCTGGAAAGGAATTAATCTTGAACTTACCAGCCATAGCATCAGACTCCTCTTTAATTTCCTCCACGTTGATGTGGTTCACATGTGCCTTCTGAAAAGAATTTGGCTTGTTAGCCCCATCATTCTTCTTTTCCGGGATTTCATTGGCATAGTGCCCTGTTTTCTTACACTTGAAGCATTCAACCTAACTGATGTCTCTCTTAGCTGGCTGATTCCCATTGCCATGTCCATTATGGTGACTTGTATCCACTCTTGATGGGGATATGCCGAGTGGGATATACCCAACAGGACGTTTCCTATTGGCCCAAGCTGACAGCGACTGGGCCCATAGGACGGCGACTGGATCAAGAGTCAACGGGGAGCCAGGCGACTGGAGGCTGAAGGCCCAGAAGCGTTGCTAGGACCAGTCGGATTAGGTCAAACACCCTCCAAATCCTTAACTAATTCGGTTTTAGATCTGTAAACCCTAGCAAGGTGAGTCTATATAAACCTCCCGGGTATGCAGAGAGGACAATTTCCATCATACACCGCTTGCGACTCGCCGCCTAGTGGTCGAGCTCTCCCTTTATACTCTCTCATCAATACAATATAGCAGGAGTGGGTCTTTACCCTCCGGGGGCCGAACTTGGGAAAACCCTTATGTCTCTTCCCTCATCTCGCACCGCAGATGGCTGGCCGCCATTGCCCCTCGTTCTACTACTCGCTGCCAATTGCAGCATCTGCCGTGGCCATTCCCACGACAGTGGCGCCCACCGTGGGGCCTGTCCGGTCAGACCGGTGTTCTGAAGCGAGATCCAATATGCCCATCAACGACAAAATCGCCACCAGCCGCATGATCGCGATTGGTGAGATCCTCTAGATATTGCCGAGCAGCTACGTCCTAGCGGTGTGCCCCGTCACGCATACCATGATAAGCCAGTCGGCACGATCATCCTCTTCGTCGGCTTCACCGACGTCATCGCCTCGGAGGACTCGGCTCGCATCCGCGAGTCGCCACCGCACGACCGACTCTTCGAGATATAGGTCCGCACCATCCATCGCCTCGCCTCCGAGTATGACTCGGCCAACAGTAACGTGGCCGAGACCAGCGTGGTCGCGGATGATGCGGCCCTCAACGGCGATGCAGACTCGGTGATCCCGACGTCAGTCGCTGGATCCATCGTCATCGCGTCGCCCGCGGGATCCATCACCCATGTCTCCAACATGGGGACTTTGAGGACCCCTCCATCTCTGGGATCTTCGACTCTGATTCCGGATCCGATAACTCTGGCGACTTCCACGCCGGATCCGGTCGCTACGTTGTGACCTACATGGTGAGCGGCACGGATGCCCCGCCAGACCCCTTCTCCGCATCGATCCTGCCGAGCGCGATGGTGACGGAGGTCGAAAAACTCCGCCTACGGCTGGAGGAGGCGGTCCGCAAGGAACAAGCCGAGCGCAATTTTTTTTGCCTCGAGCAAGTAACGGCGTAGGAGCTCTCGCGCTACCACCAACTCTGCATCAGGTCGCGCCTGAACCCCACCGTTCAGGGCCGTGCCCTATACTTCGACGACGATAGCAACCCGGCCCGCGCGGCCGATCGCGTGATCTGCGAGAACACGCCCCTAGGAGGAAGCACTCGACCACCACCAAGCGCATCAGGGAACGGTGCTCCCCCACCACCACCCGGTTGCACACCCCCTCCAAACCAACCGCGGATCATGATCTCCGTGTAGGAGCGGGACGCGAACAGTCTCCCAATGTTTTCTACTCCGATGGACAATGTCATCGCGAGCCGAGCCGCGGTCGATAACATCAATGTGACAGGGGAAGGCGCCATGCAGATCCAGTACGTGAGGGCCTTACTCGCCAAGGCCATCGAGCATCAAGCTGCGGGAGCAGACTCGTGGGGACGCGTCTACTACCGCTCGTCCAGAAGCAGGGCAGCCTCGAGAGGCCGCCGATGATGGCAAACACTCTCAATTGCCCACCCCCAAGCACCTGCAACTCCAGCCATGACCCATGAATGCGGAACTCTCCACCAACGACCCGCGACCGACGAACAACATGGTCGCTACCAACGGGCAGCCAATCGACGCGCGGACCCACATCATCAACAACCAGAGCTAGCGCGCATGCCAGCTTGATGACTTGAGGCATACCCTCACCAATCACCGCGACAGCGAGACAAGGGTATCACTTAGCCGAGTCGGCCCCTAGTGCTTCAGACCAATGACCCGAGGCGAAAAGTACCCGACAAACTTCAAAGCCCAGAAGGAGATCGAGAAGTACGACCCCTCGTATGACCCATCCGTGTGGCTAGACACGTATCTAATGGCAATGGGAATCGCCGGCCACACCGACCTGGTCGCCGTCCGCTACCTCCCCTTGATGATGGAGGGAGCGTGCCGGCAATGGATTAACACCCTCCCCGCTGACAGCATCGACTCCTGGGAGGAAATGCGCGACGCCTTTTTCAGGCACTTCGAGGGCTCCTACACCCGTGCCACCACCATCAAGGACCTGGAGCAATGCGTCCAGGGACCCCGCGAGTCAACCCGCAGCTGGGTCTAGCGGTGGCGGGACCTGTGGTATAACGCTGCCAGAATCCACCCGGACACCGCGATTCACTTCTTCAAGACCTGGTGCTGATACAAGCCCTTGGTCGCCAAGCTCAAGCGAGTGTATAAAACACTCGACAACATACCAGACCTCCTTGAGATCGCCAAGCGGTACACAGAGGAGGACCCGAACCAACAAACCGACGACGAGTCGGGAAGGAACCGCCGCACTAGCGGCCCCGAAAACGGGAGATGACCCGAGCTACTATACAGCAACACTCGCCTCATCGGCAAGCGCCACGGTGACGGGCGAGTCGACTTCGTCGCCAACGCTGCTACGCGCCACGCGAGCCCAAGGCCAGCGCCGTGATACGACAACTTCAAGTCGAAGCCATGGTTCGATCTCGCGGCTCTCCTCAACCAACCCTGTGTGTTCCACAACAGGGAGGGGAAGCCCGCCACGCACATGACCGCCGACTGCCACTCCCTGAAGGAGATCGAGAAGGAACGGTGCGCACGGGGGGACCCGAACAACCACCCGCCAAACGACCGGGCATTCGACAACGACGTGGGATCGCTCCACACCTTCACCGGGTTCAGCACCAAGAACAAGAAGAAGGTCATCGCCCGCGCCGTCGTCGTCAATGCGGTGACCCAGGTTGACGTCCCACGCTTCCTCAACTGGTTCGATCAGCGGATCACCTGGAGCCATGAAGATCACTCGCCACAGATCGAATATCCGGCGCGAGTCGCCTTGGTGGTCAAGCCCAAGGTGGGAGACTACTGGCTCCCCAAGACGTTTATGGACGGCGGAAGCTCCATCAACATTCGCTACCTGGACACGTTCAGGCGACGGTGGCTCCCGTAGTCGATGATTGAGACAATCTACACCACATTCCACGACATGGTCCCCGGTCAGAAGGCGTACCCGATCGGCAAGGTGACGCTGCCAGTCACCTTTGGCACACCAGTGAACTTCCGCACCATGCGGATCGTCTTCAAGCTGGTGCCCTTCAACAGCCCCTACCACTGCGTCCTGGGGTGGCAGGCGTTTGTCAAGTTCATGGCAGCGCCCCACTATGCGTACAACGCGATGAAGCTCCCAGGGCCATGCGGAATCATCACCATCCACGGCGACGCCGACATGGCCACAAAGTGCAAGGCCAAGGGCGCCGAGCTCGCCGACACCTTCATAGCCGCTGAAGCCAACCACGTGGAAAAACTCGCCAAGTACATGAGCGGGGTCAACAATGACGACCCCATGATACTCAAGAAGCCCAACTTGGAGGGTGGCGGCTTAACGGCCTTCGAGGCGACCACGCACACGCTCTCTATCGAGCTGGTCCTAGGCGACTCTAGCCAGACGGTGACGATCGGAACGGGCAAGAGCCCAACATAGGAAGGCGCACTCATTGAGTTCCTTCATGAGAATCGTGTCATGTTCGCATGGAAGCCATCTGACATTCCTGGTGTCTCGATGGAACTCACCGAGCACAAACTCAACGCTGACCCCAAAGCGCGACCCATCAAGCAGTCGTTGCGGCCCTTCAATGAAGAGCGCCACCGAGCAATCGCCGAGGAGGTGTAGCATCTACTCGCTGTAGGATTCATACGGCCAATCAAGTACTCCAAGTGGATGGCAAACCTAGTCCTTGTCGAGAAGAAAAACGGGACCTGGAGAATGTGTATCGACTACACAAATCTCAACAGCGCCTGCCCAAGGAGCAGTTCATCCTCCCATGGATCGCTCAAATCATCGACTCGACTGCGGGCTCGGAGTCGCTGTGCTTCCTTGACGCCTATTCTGGTTACAACCAGATCAAAATGGAAGTCAAGGATGAGGAGAACACAGCGTTCAACACGCCATTCGGAGCATTCTGCTACACCGCCATGACCTTCGGCCTCAAGAACGCCGGAGAGACCTATTAGAGGTGCATGCAGGAGTGCCTTGCGAGCCAAATCGGCCGCAACATCCACGTCTACATCAACGACGTGGTGGTTAAAGCCACTCGCCAGGGGGATCTACTCGCCGACCTGGCAGAAACCTTCGCAAACCTGTGGAGGTACAAGATCAAACTAAACCTAGGAAAGTGCACCTTCGGTGTACCTACTGGACAGCTGCTGGGGTACGTCGTCTCCAAACGAGGGATAGAGGCGAACCCCACCAAGATCAACACGATCGCCCGGCTTGGCAAACCCGAGTGCCTACGCGACGTCCAGAAGTTAGCTAGGCGAGTCGCGGCTCTTAGTAGCTTCATCCCCCGGCTAGGCGAGAAGGCGATGCCCCTCTAACTCCTAATGCGCAAGAACCCCACATTCCAGTGGGACAAGGAGGCAGACGACACGCTCCACGCATGCAAGGAGGTGCTACTCACGTCCCCGCTACTCGCCGCCCCCGTCGACAAGGAGCCCATGCTCGTCTATGTCGCGACCTCTGAGCGAGCAGGCAGTGCCATCATGTTCGTCGAGCGACCAGAAGAGGGCAAGGAGCGCCCAGTGCAGCGACCTGTCTACTACATCAGCGAAGTCCTCATCGAGTCACGCCAGCACTACCCGCCAGCACTACTTCCAGGAGCACCCAATCACGATCATATCCACAATACCGTTGCAGGACATCATCCGCAACTGCGAGGCGACCGAGCGAGTCGCCAAGTGGGCAGTGGAGATCGGAGTCCACAATATCAGATACGAGCCGTGCAAGTCCATCAAGTCACTGAAGGGATACAGGTAGGCTACACTAGCGCAAATCAAAATTTTCTACCGCGTATACCAGGATTACTGTTGTCATAGATCACGGGATTACCACTAGACGCGCAGTTGCGGAACTTGATGAAGCGTGTCGAGGCCGTGTAGACGATCTACGTCTCCTCCTTGTTCTCGTCCCATGAGTAGCTTGCCTTGAGCGGCTCGTCCAAGCGATACTGATGCAATGCCTCCGAGGTATCCACACGTACAGGGTGGAAGCGTCAAACGCCGCACTGCTAGGTCCGCGCGTGCAACACATGCGTGAGGAGTGGCGGCTTAGAGGAATGGTCTAACCCTGGTCAGCACGCCCCACCCTCTCTCATATAGGCGTCCCTTGTGGGATTCTACATTAGAAGCCCATTAGTAGCCTAATCCTGGTCTAATTCGGATCCAATCTTCATTAGGCTTCCAGCCCCTTAAGTGTGTGACCCTATAGGTTCATATACGTATAGACATCACACGAATACACCTATTCTGTCAATAGTTGGTAGAGGCCTCTAGCAACACGTGCCAACTCCTAAACGCATACAAAGATCATATCGGACGAACCATCACAAGTTTTATTACATGTCTTTCCCTTTTCCTCATGATATTTGGTCTAGCTCCAAGATGACCTCCCTTTCTCGATACTGTGATTCGGAATCCATTTACTAGGTTAACTTTTAACCATATTTAGCACGGCCATGCATTTCTGGATCCTATCACTCGAGGGTCCCAGAGATATCTCTCTCAAGTAAAGTGGGGAAAATCCCATATATTGACAATGCCTTGCAGCATGCTTCAGGACAAACCCGAAAGCTACCTTTATAACTACCCAGTTATAGAGTAGCGTCTGATATCCCCAAAGTATGTCAATCCACGTCTCAAGTACATGCGACAATCTCAGGTCTAAGGACAAAACGTACACGATGTGTAGAGAGAGAGTTGCAACTAATTTCTAGTCTCAAGTTGGGTCATTCCAACCCCATGTTCATAACATGTGTCCATATCATTGGTTTGACATCTCCATGTCTATGACTTGCGAAACATAGTCATCAACCAATCGATGTGCTAGTCTAATATTCACATGTGTCCTCAAATGAACTCCGACTAGGGACAACTATTAAATAACCATACAAGTAAAGAGTTTCACAAATAATTCACATAATTGCAAATCAATACAAGTTTCCTGATATGGATATTCAAGGAACAATACAATAACTCATGGATACATAAGAAATATAATCATCTCTATGATTGCCTCTAGGGCATATTTCCTTCAATCGCAGGCCTTGGAAGACTTCCTCGCCAACTGGGAGGAGGCACAGCAGCCAGAGAAGCTGTCGTACCTCCACTACTGCTCGCTGCAATTCGATGTCTCCAAGAACACAAACGGCACATGGGTAGGGACCGTCCTCACATCTCCAAAGGGCGACAAGCTACGCTACGTCCTGTACCTCGACTTGAGCCCCTGCACCAACAATATGGCCGAGTACAAAGCGCTCCTCCATGGCATGCGAGTAGCCAAGGAAATGAACATCAACTGTCTACGCTGCTACAGCGACTCCGACCTCGTCGCCGGGCAAGTTGTCGGCACATACGATGCAGTCTCCCCCACCATGGCAGCATACCGTCAAGTAGTGGACCAGCTGGGAGGCCACTTCGCCGGCTACTCCGTCGAGTGGATCGATCGGCGCAAGAATGAGGAAGCCGACGCCCTCTGTCGCATTGGGTCGGCTCGCCTCGCGCCACCCACCGGCGTCTTCCACGACACCATCACCATTCCTTCCGTCTCTCCTCCGCGGGAGATCGACATTGGAATTCTGCTGCAACCAGAAGCATTCCTGGTCGCCATGATCGCCGAGCCAAGCGACTGGACCATGCCATATGTAGCCATGACCTGGAGGGAGGCACCCTACCCGCTGACGAGATGGAGGCCTGGATGATAGCACGCCGCTGCAAATCCTTCGTCATCATCAACGGCGAGCTCCACAAACGTAGCATGACTGGCGTGTTCCGACGCTGCGTCCATCCCGCATAAGGTCGCAAGATCCTCCAAGACATCCATGCTGGCGACTGCGGCCACCACGCTGGCGCTCGGTCCCTAGTCGCCAAGGCCATGCGACATGGCTTCTACTGGCTCATCGCGCACGCCGACGCGGTGGACATTGTCCAACGCTGAGTCGGATGCCAGAAGTATACCAACCAGACCCACGTCCCAAGCTCGGCGCTCAAGACCATCCCCATCACCTGGCCATTCTCCGTGTGGGGCATGGACATGGTAGGGCCCTTCAAGAAGTCCCCCTCTGGCTTCACCCACCTCCTAGTCGCAGTCGACAAATTCACAAAGCGGGTGGAGGCCAAGACAGTCCGCAAGTGCGACAGGAATACTGCCACCAAGTTCCTATGCGAACTCATCTACCAATATGGTTTCCCGCACAGCATCATCACAGACAACAGCACCAACTTCGCCAAATGAGCCATGGCCGAATTTTGCGAGGAGCACCACATATGACTCGACCTCGCCTCAGTCGCCCAGCCGGAGTCCAACGGCCAGGCGGAACGCGCCAACCAGAGCATCCTCCACGGCCTGAAGCCGTGACTGGAAGTACCCCTCGAGCGAACTCCAGGGTGCTGGGTCGAAGAACTCCCCTCCATTATCTGGGCCATCCGCACCTCTGTGCACATGTCGACAGGGTTCACCCCTTTATTCATGGTGTACTATGTCGAAGCCGTCATGCCGACCGATCGCGAGCACGACTCGCCTCGGGTGGTCAACTACATGGAGGACGACAACGATCTTGCACGCCAAGACGGGGTCGACCAGCTCGACGAAGCACGTGACCTGGCTCACTCCCGCACCGCCATCTGCCAGTAAGGACTTCGCCGCTACCACAGTCGGCGAGTTCGGACTCGCACCTTCCAGGAAGGCGACCTGGTACTTCGTCTTATCCAGGACAAGAAGGGCATGCACAAGCTCTCTCCCCCTTTGGAGGGACCATACGCCATCGGGCGAGTCTTGGGCACCGACGCCTATTACCTCACCGACTTCCGAGGCAAAGGAAAAATCGACGTCAAGCGGCCATGGAATGTAAACTTCCTACAAAAGTTCTACTCCTATAACTCCAGACATGTACCTCCTACCCGCTATAAAATAAAGAAGATTGACTCGCACAAATTGTGTCCACTCTCCGTACCTTGTGCCATTCGCACTCGTAATAACAACACTATGCTACTCGCGGAAGTCAACCCTTGGTAACGCGACTGGCACGGCCAAGTAGTGCGGTACGAGGGCACCGAAAAATTTCGAGCCTTGTATCGTCCATGAAAATAGCCAACCTGGAACCCCATCGGAGTCGCCTCGCTCGAATGACTTCCCGAACAAAGACAACCGCATTCGCTTCCCACATCGACCTAGTCCTCCACATCCATGGCGCAGCGACTCAAACGGCTAAGTACCACGCTCGGGGACTGACACCAGTTCAAACCAGAGCGACTAGGGAAAATGGAAAGTATGAGAGCGCGTCCTGGACTCGCCACGCGACTGGTCCCATGGATCAGGTGGAGCGACGCGCCTAATACAATGCGCCCCGTCCTCACCTACCTTGGGCATGCGACTAGAACAGCTAAATACCACGCTCGGGGGCTCGGCCACCCAACATCGTTCATGCCCGGGAAAACGGCTAAGTACAGAGCACCCCTCGGAGTTGCCATGCGACTGGATTTCCAAGCCATGGCGAGTCGACCGCAATTTACTAACAGTTTAACAACATACATACACATAAAAACGAGGTAAACCCCACAAAAGGGCGGACGCGCTCGGGCACTCGCACAACCCACAATCAAGTCAAAACACTGACAAAAACATCCATGCATTCCTTACGGCAGCAAAATTTGTTCGTTCACAAGGGCAGTTCAATAGTTATTACAATTGACGCCACTCGGCAACTTAATTTACTCCGCAGGCTTCAACGACGATGCACCACCACACCCGCGAACACAGATGAAGGGAACGCATGGGTTCGATGGGTACATCATCAAAGTACCACCCATTGCTGAGCGGAAGGGATGCTCCACCTTGGAGTCACGGCTCGCCAGGTCGGGGTCATTGGGCGCAACGATCGTCTCCTTGAACGGCAGGAGGTCACCCATCGCCAGCACTCGGTCGGAGTAAACCGCAGCCCTCTTGGTCAGCTTCAACACCTCAGATATTTCGATCGCGCCCGTCGATGAAGGGTACCCGCTTGTGACGTCATCCAGGTCGAAGTCGTCGGAGAAGTGCGCGAGTCCAAGACTCAGCACAGTCGCAGAACCACGTCGGAAGGCCGAGCGCGACATGAACTCCACAACTGCTGGAGCCTTCTCCAGATAGCGCCAAACTTCGACGAGTTCACTGGGGATCACCTCCGTCGGTGAAATTTCCTAGAGGCATGCACGGATGCAAGTCGCCGACAGAGCGGCTGTGTCCACCAACGTAATGACACACTACCGAGCATCGTACGATTGCGCTTCAGCCTCATCATCAAGAATCCTCCCTACAAACCAGGAGAAGGTCAAAATCAGAAACGCGCAAAAGAGTAAATCTGACCTGCGCGTTCAGGAGTCGCATCACCAATCACACAAAAATTGGACAGGCTCACCAATCAACGGGCGACAGCGCTATGTGAAGAAATCCTACAGACTGGAGAGGTCATCCTGCATCCCGATGACGAGTGCATCCAACATCTTCCGCTCCTCAGCAGCAGTAGCAATGGCTGCCTTGGCTCTCTCATCCGCCGAGGTTGCCTCCACCTTCGCATCCTTGAGCTCCCGCTCCAAGTTGGCGATTCGTCTCTCCACGACGCTCAAGGATGACTGAGCAGCCGTCAGTTCACTCGCAGGAACCATGCCTTGACAAGCCTTCTCCACCGCGGCCGCATGACTCTCTCCATCAATAAAACCATGAATACGAAGAAAGCAAGCGATACGTCCAACAACAAGCACAACAAACACTTACCGGCAGTCGCCTGAAGCTGCTTGTTCGTTCCTTGGACAATGTGGAGCTCCTTCTCCAGATGCTCCATGGCGGCAAGTCGCTCCGCCGACTCGCGCTGCAGGCCCTGCACAACCATGAAAGCATTAGCAAAGAAATTCCTAAGTGCCTAGCCGCTGAAATTAAGCGACTAGCCACTCGGGGACTGGGCAACAAAAGAAATTCCTATGTGCCTAGCCGCTGAAATTCAGCGACTAGCCGCTCGGGGGTTGGACAGCGAAATCAATAAGGATCCGACCGCTGAAATTCAGCGATCAGATCCTCGGGGACTGGACATACTTGGATCACTGCAGCTAGCATCTTGTGGAGCTCAACCGCGTCCACCGACGGAAGCACCATAGGTGTGCGTCCGCGACGCTGCTCCACTTCCGCTTATTGCGATGGAGCACTTGAAATGGAGGGAGGGAAGGTAGCCACCGCCTCCCCCACGACACTCACCGTTGGGCCCGTCGCACCAACTGGTGCCGCTGGCTCGACCTGCTGCGAATCCGCATCCACCGCGGCCGTCGCAACCACACCCGCTCCAATTGGAGCCTCACTCGGGGCGCCGACTGGCTCGTCCAAGATTGCGATGACTTCGTCGCCCTTTTGCCTTCTTCACACCCTCAACGGGCACCTCGACCTCGTCGCCCTTCCTCTTCTTCGAAGAGTCGACTCGCGCCTCCGTGGCACCCAACAGGACCTTGGCCACCGAAGGGTGACCTATTTTCTTCACTCTAGACTTGCAGAACAATGCCACCAGCAAATTCGACAGCCAGATATGAATTTATTGTCAAACGAATAACCTAAGGGGTACTAACTTGGCGACTAAGATAAAATGAAAACCAGTACGAATGCTGGCTGGCTTCTGCAACTCTGGCCCCAGCTTCCTACTAAGGCCCGTCTCGAACATTCTCTGTGCCCCAGACACCGAGGGCTTCTTCAAGGATGAAGCCGCAGCAGGAGGATCAGCGACGATCGCCGCAGGTGCTCCCTTCGGTGGCGAGGCCCCCGCGGGTGGAGCGGCCCCGAGCCCGTTGACTATGGAGAAGGGTGGTGGCAGCGACGCCAACGGCACCTCACCTTCTACCATGGCCGCGTCGGCCACCGTGGTCGCATGCGCCGGCATGCCGACCCCAACTTTCTCGGCCGCGCTGGTAGCATCGGAGCTACTCGCGGACCGAGGTGGTGACGTCGGATTAGCCAGCCTCTTCTTCTTATGTGGCGATTTCTTCTTCGACGGCGTGTCCACGCGCCGTGAAGTGTGTTCGGGGAGCTCATCGTCGTCCCCATCGTAAGCCTCGTGGCTCTTGCTAGCCTTGAGCTCGCTTTGCCACTGCCCACGGGTTTTAAGGACCGTGGGTGCAGTGACCTCCACGGCTTCGTCATCATCTTCATCGTCATTATCATCACCGTCATCGGCATCATCGCCTCTAGTGTGGCCCTTGTCGGACGAGGACTCGCTCTCGTCCTTGTCTTACTCGGTCGAGTTCTCGTTGTCAGCGGGCGGAAGCCAACCTTCGACCACTTGGAACAACTGTGAAGATAAAATGCGATTAGCACGAACCGCGACTGCATATCTGCGAATGTGAATGTACAAGAAAGTATGAACTGACCGTCGGAGCCTTGCGATTCACGGTGTAATAGGGAACCCCGGCCTTCGCGTCGAGGTATTCCGTGTCGGTGATTTTCTTTAGGGCCAAGGTATAATCATTGAGCCTCCACTCGGCAGTGCAAGACTTTGTCGGGTCGTCCTTGCCCGTGTACTCGTACATGTAGTGGGCGCGACTGGCTAGAGGCACTAGTCGCCGCCCATACCAGCAATTATACAAGTTGAACGTCTGGAGGCCCTTCTTCTTCAAGCTGCAGATTGTCTGTAGCATTTCGTCGACCACCGTCCGCTGGTCGTGTGGAAGCTTGGCGACTTGGAGCCGACGTGGCTCGGGCCGATCGATGGAATACATTGGAAGCGCCACCTCGTTGTCTGGCGGGGACTCGGTCACGTAGAACCAGTGCTTCTTCCACTTGTTCGCTTCCTTCTTTGGTAGCATCAGGTCGAAGAAGGAGGCCTTCGACTTCAGTTGAAAGGTGAGGCCACCCGTGGCCAACATCGGGTCGCCTGTTTCTTCACGCCTGATCCTCCCATGGAACAGATCTTGCCACAAGGGGAAGTATGGTCGGCAGCCTAGGTAGCACTCACAAAACGCCATGAAGATGGCGAGTTGCTCGATGTTGTGCGGCCCTGGGTCTGACTGCTGGATGTCGTAGTACGCATAGAAGTGGCAAATGTCGTGGTATTGCCGACGAGTATGCCATGGAGGGGTCCTCACAGTGCGTGTTTAGAGACATGGGGTAAGGCGGACGGTTGAAGGGTACGAGGTAGCACAGCTTACCCAGGTTTAGATACCACAACGGTGGCGGAATCCTACTCCTGCTATAAATCACTATAAGGGCAATACGCCGAGTTATAGAGATATGTTCGCCGTGCGAGGTTGTGTGTATCGATTCCCTAAAGGCTCCCATAGGCCCAACTTATATAGTCGCCAGGTCCTAGGGTTACAGGGAAAAGTCCTAACCGGACAGGTCAGAGAGTCCTACACCATCTATTACTAGTCTTGTGTATCTTGCACTCCAAGGCTCCGGGTACGTTGGTGACTCCACCGTAGCCTTGTTTTATCCGGCATGGGCCTCCCTTCTGGATCCATCTAGCTGGGCCGCCCAGCAGGCCATAGAACATGATACCGACTATGGGCCACCCGGGTTATCCGGATAAGTGACATGCTATGAGGATACCCATATAGCATATCCCCAATAGTAGCCCCCGGAGAACTCTGAGATCTTGGGCCGTCTTGCCTATTCACATGAATGCGCCGTCTAGTTGGATGTCGGCAAATCGTCAAGCAATATTTTGTAGTCCTCCCAAAGAACCCTGCAAAGCTTTCTCCATCTTCAAATTGTAAGTCGGAAAAATGTTGAACCTTCCATCGTACTCTTCCATAGTCGGATTGAATCCGTCTATGTCGGAATCTTCGATGGGACGGCTCCTGTACCCATGTCAGCTAGGACGACGTAGGCTTAGGTAAACGACGCCTCGTAACTCACACTTGCAGAGAACGCAATCATATCCGATTTTCCCGCGCGAGCGATACGAACTGTTGGCGGCGATAGTTGGAGACGTGGCGAAATTTCCGCGCACGTTCGCGAACACGTCGTCTACGTGGCAACCGTTCGATCAAGCTGCACGAATCTTGACGCCGAGGATGATAAATATTAACTGTGGGGAAATTTCCACTTTTTACCTCATTCTCATCGCATCATCTTCTTCCTCCAGCCGCGCGTCTCCTCGAGTTCTCCGCGATAAACCTCGAGAAAACCCTAGCTCCCATCTGCACCAGTCGCACCCAATATTCACTCCATGGCTAGAAGCAGCACTTCTCCCTCAATGGCGGCGTCAAGCGAAGCCGCGGCGAAGCCGGCGAGCTCCGTCGTCGTGCCCCTAGAGGGTCTGGTCATCCCCGTATCAGTGGTGATCGAGTCCAACGGCGGCGACCCAAATTTGGCGGCGCTAGAGCCACTGGAGGAGGAGCCAGACTCGCACAAGGGCGACTGGCGAGGCTCGCACATCACCGACCGTGATATCCAAGAGATGGTCGCCGAAGGCTACCTCCCCGCGATAGAGGGACTTGCCTGGCGGGCGGCGCTGGCCGGGGAGGTGAGACCTTCTCCCCAAGCCGGAGAAAAGGTGTACCTAAAATCTCAGATGGTACGCGGCGTCTCCCTGCCCATCTCCAACTTCTTCCTCTCCGTATTAAACCACTATAGGGTCCAGCCCAGAACCTTTCCCCGAATAGTATCCTAGTGCTTAGCAACTATGCGGCACTTTGCGAGGGATATCTAGGGATAAAGCCTAGGTTACACCTTTTTGTGTGTACTTCTTCACCATCAAACGTGAAGCCGGACATAGCAAGGGAGAGCTTAGTAACTGTGGCACCATAAGCTTCAAGATTCGACCTGGCCGACGGTTCCCCGACATCATTGGCCACGAGTCCTGCAAGAATTGGCAGCGGACGTACTTTTACGGTCCAGACATCCCTCTGGCTGGCCGACAAGTTACGTACCCGGACTTCGTTGACGGAGCCGCCGCTGAAGCCTCGTCATGGAGATCCCAAGCCTCGCTTCCCTCTGACCTCGACGCTTCTCGGGCCATAAGGCGGATTGAGTGGTTTGTAGATACAGGTCTGACCGGCTTGGACCTAGCCATGTGCTGGTTCATCAGGCGAATCCAACCTCTGTAGCACCGCGCGAAGCTCATGCACGAGTATACCAGTGACAGATGGGATAGTCTCCGCATATCAGTGGACAACTTCTGAAGCGACTCCATCAAGCTCCGCCTTAAGGACATCGTCAAGGTGAAAGATAAGAAGCGCAGCTTCACCATCACCTACGACATGTTCGTAGACGGCAAGTGCCCAAAGGTAGGTTTTTATTTTCCGTGTATGACATATACTCCAGTTCTTCCGTCTTGCAAATGTCATTTTATCTAACACGGTGACTTCTTACTTATCAACTTAGCGATCTAGAGGAGGGCAACCTGGCTGCCCAAATCTACGATACAAAGATGAAGGAGGTCACGGTCGTGTCCGACAACGAAGCTCCATTGGCGCGGAAGCGGAAGAGCTCCACCTCTGACGCTGCCGATGGAGGGAAGAAGAAGAAGACGGAGGGTGGAGCCTCCAAAAAGACTACAGCCGCCCTGGAGGCGGAAAAGAGAAGAACCACCAGGATTTTTGCCAAAGCACCCCCATTAGTGTAAACTTCTCATTCTCCGACATTGTCTATTTATCTGTCTTGCTCCTGTACTTATGCATTTCGCATGTTTCAGGAAGAAAGCCACGACCAGTCTCAAGAAGACCTCCAAAACATTGGGGGATTCTCGAAATACCAAAGACATGCTGCATCGCGACGCCTCCCCCGCCATCGCCCCTGCTACTCCTGCCGTCAAACCCTCTTCTGCCCCGACAAGCTCACAAGCTAAGGAGGCATGAAGCTCCGGCTAAGGATGCCATCGGTGGCGGCAAGGCGGTGGTGGAAGCTGGTACTTCTGCCGAAGGCGGCGCCCTTGCTCCCCAGAAACCTTTTGAGTTCCCCAACATAGTCTACCCGGTAGTTATGCCGAGCAGCACAACTCTGGTTCCTGGAGCAGCACCGACATCTCTGACATGCGGTCTTGAGGAGCTCCTCCAACAAGAAGAAATATTGCAAGGAAATAGCATCTCCTTTGGCAAGCTGCTAGCCGAGAGCGCTACAAACCTCAAGATCATTGCACTTGTAATTTTTACTTTGCCTTTTGCATTTCATATGAGTATCCCACTGCCCCCGAGGATGTAGACGGAAAACCATAAGTTTTGCATGTATATGCTCTAAGAGTGACTAAGCTAGAAAACTTCTCACTGTAGCCCCCAAGCATTTAGATGGAATGAACTATTCCGACTAGATGCTTTAAGAGTAGCATACGCAGTGTTTATAAATTTCAATATTGTAGCCCCCAAGCCTCTAATTGTAACTGAATTAGTTCTATCAAGATGCTTAAAGAAAAGCTAAGAAGATATCCGAGTTAAAAACTTTATACTGTAGCCACCAAGCTTCTATTCGAGAACTGAATTAGTTCTGACTAGATGCTTAAAGAAAAGCGAAGCATACTGCTGAGTTAAAAACTCTCGTTGTAGCCCCCGAGCGTCTAGGTGGAAATTTTCCGACTAGATGCTCCAAGTAGACTAAACAACGGTTTAACTTTGTTCTTTTTTCCATAGAACGAGAATGCTCGGAGGGGCATGGCCAACGACAAGTAACAGAAGATGCGCACAGATCTTGAAGCCGAAAAGGGTAAAACTGCCATCTTGAAGGAACAGATCATCAAAAACAAGAGTCTGTTTTCTTTTTTGCGCATTCCGTCTTGGTTTGGTGCCTACATTATCCAAGTACTTACTGTCTACTTTTTTTCTCCGACTTTGCAGAACATGTTGCCAAGGCCAAGGACATTGTCGAGCAGTCAAAGCACATTTAGTAGCTAGACAGCGAGAACAAGATCCTTAAGGAGGAGAGGAAAGACATGCTGAAAATTCATGAGGATTCAATGAAGGCCCTGCAGGACTCCGCCTCCGCGGAAATCAATCTGTTGAAGGATGAGCTTGCGATCTTAAAAGATCAAAAGCAAGCTGCTGATGAGCAAAACCAACGCCACAGCGAGGCATATAAGCTCCTCCAACAAGAGAAAGAATCCCTGGCGGACACCCTCTGGTAGGCTAAGACCAGCATCTTCAGTAAGTTTCCTCCGCCTTGTATTTCTGTAGTCTGGATACTTTGAATTTATTGAACTCATGTGCTCCTTGTCGGAACTTGCAGCTCCTATGGGTTTAACCCGATCGCCTCCTTCGGACAAGGAATGCATGGTTATTGCCGGCAACTTCATCAACACCGCCATCACCCAAGCCAAAGAGATTGCCAAGCCCCTCCAGATAAATATCAAGGCATCAGACTCCGTGGCGAAGTACTCGGAGATTCTGCGCCGAGCCCCCGAGCGTGTCACAAGCTGGAAAGCTTCATGTGCACGGGCTGGCGCGAGGATGGTGCTTTCAATGGTGAAGGCATACTACAAAGGTGCCGACATCGACACGGTGACCTCTGGTATCCCCGACGTTGACGATGATGGCAAAGAGATTGATCATGAAGCCATCATGTCGTCACTCGCGGGCTATGACACCAGAGTTGCCGAGTTTGTGGACGTCGATGTCTTCGTGCCCATAAACACCATCGACAGCGGCAACCAAGATTCCTCCGAGTCCCACCACAGTGCCGATGTTGAGGGTGATTCTCCGGCTAGTGACGATGCTGCTTCCAAGTCTCCTGCGCCAAAAGAATGAAAAACAACTTTGTAATTTTGGTTTCACCTTTGGTGTATACGCGGAAAAAACTTGTTGATGTAACATAAGGAGGAAAACAATGATTGTTGATTTCCTGCTGCTTAAGAACTAGTTCCCAGCATTTATATATATTTTCTAAGAAAGTGCTAGCTTATCCATTACTTTGGTTCTTATGCTTGACTTTTCGTGATTCGGAAGACTCGTTGTCGGAACGATGCGCTTAGGTGATGATGCCTAATGGCACCGTCAATAACCTGAGCACAAAATCGCCGACAATAAGTGCCAAAAGTCTCTACTCCAGAATCCACATAAAAACGACAAAGAACGTGTAGACCAGAAAACTTAAGCTAATGCCCGTAGGTGGAATTTTCACAAGTGCAAACGCAAAACTTGTGCATAAAGTTTTTACATGATCAAATAGTGAACAATAAAGGAGGTAAAATACTCAGAAATATGAGTTAACCAGAGAGCTTTATTTCATTGATCACATAAGAGATATACAATTAGATAAAAAATGCTAAGTGTAAAAAGGACGTAGCTGTGCTATGTTCCATGGCCGATCAAGCTCCGGGTAGTCATCATCTGGGTCACGTCGCTTACGCTTATGCTCCTCGTTGGGTCTATCCTTTAGGTCACGATTGTCAACAAGGTAGTAAGACCCATTGAGTAGCGCCTTGCTTATGATGAACGGTCCTTCCCATGGCAGGGATAGTTTGTGCGACTTCTTCTTCTTAAGTCGGAGCACCAAATCCCCCTCTTTAAACGAGCGATGCCAAACGCGGCGACTATGGTATCTTTGGCATGCCAAAACACGCTCCTCCTCGAGAAGGTCCACATCTAGGCGTCTGGATTCTTCAGCGTCATCCTCGTCGTAGGCGGCAACTCTTGGTGCATCGTGGAGGATGTCGGAAGGCATGATGGCTTCTGCTCCATATACCATGAAGTAAGGGGTGTAGCCAGTGGATCTGTTGGGTGTAGTTCATAAACTCCACAACATAGATGGCAATTCTTCCGCCTAAGCTCCAACTGCTCTATGTAGCGGTGCCTCAAGACGTGGCTTGATTCCCTGCAGAATTAATCCATTGGCTTGCTCAGCCTGACCATTGGATTGTGGGTGTGCCACAGATGCAAGGTCAAGTCGGATGCCTTTCTCCCAGCAATAAGCCCCCACTTCTCCGAGTGATAAATTGCTGCCATTGTCGGTGATAATGCTGTGTGGGAGACCAAATGTCACCACTAGATCTCGGACAAACCTAAGGGCGGTTGCCCCATCAAGCTTTCTAATGGGTTTAGCTTCTATCCATTTAGTGAATTTGTCAACTGCTACAAGCAGATGCGTAAACCCACAAGGTGCCGTCTGTAAAGGTCCCACCATGTACAGCCCCCAGACTGCAAACGGCCAAGTTATTGGTATTGTTCGCAATTCTTCAGCAGGAACATGTGGTTGTCGGGCATAATACTGGCATCCCATGCATGTCTCAACCAGCTTGTCTGCGTCGGCCTTCGCGGTCAACCAGTATAATCCTTGCCGGAAGGCTTTCGTGACCAACGATCGGGGAGCGGCGTGATGCCCACAATCTCCGAGATGGATTTCGCGTAGGATTTCCATACCTTCTAGCTGGGAAACACACTTTAGGTATACACCAGTAGTGCTCTTCTTATAGAGTTTCCCATTGATTATGGTATAACCCTTTGCTCGTCGTACTATTTGCCGTCTTTCGACTTCGTCGTTGGGCAAAGTTCCGTGTTCTAGGTATTCCATAAACGGTTTTGTCCAAGCCAGAGGGACCTTAGTCACCATGTTGACGAAAGAGTCAGCTCTATCCGGGTTGTCGATGTCGGCGCCCTTCACAGATGGTGTGCGCAGGTGTTCTAGGAAAACTCCTGGAGGAATTTGCTTGTGTCCTGATCCCATCTTAGACAGCAGATCAACCGCCTCGTTTTGTTCCCTAGGTACATACTTGACTTCGTAGCCCAAGAAGCTCTTGTCTATCTCGTCCACTTCGTCTCGATATACCACCATCATAGGGTTCCGCGCATTCCAGGTGCCAGCCACTTGCTGGGCAACCAAGTCGGAATCTCCACAGCAAACTATGCGCTTGATTCCAATATCTTTGGCTACACTAATCCGTGAATGAGTGCTTCATACTCCGCCATGTTGTTTGTAGCCTCGAAGTGGATTTGCAGAACGTAATGTAGCTTGTCTCCTGTTGGTGACTGTAGCAATACACCATCCCCCGAGCCGTTGAGCAGCTTTGATCCGTCAAAGTGCATCACCCAGTACTCTGGTTCCAGGAAAGGAGTAGCATCTGGCATCTCCGTCCAATCTGCAACAAAATCCGCCAAGGCTTGTGACTTGATAGCGTCGCGTCTCTTGTAAGTGATCTCGAAGGCGGCAAGTTCAATGACCCACTTCGCTACCCTTCCTGTAGCGTCGCTGTTATTGATAATGTCGGACAGTGGAGTCTTGCTCACCACTGTGATTGGGTGCTCCTAAAAGTAGTGCCTCAGCTTCCGAGAAGCAAGGAATACTCCATAAGCTGTCTTTTGGTAGTGCGGGTAACGTTGCTTGGACTCCGTCAAGACCTCGCTCACATAGTAAACTGGTCGTTGAACTCCGTGCTCATAGCCTAGTTCCTTCTGCTCTACCACGACGACGATGCTGATAACCGGGTTGGTTGCCGCCATGTAAATCAATAGGGGCTCTAAAGGATCGGGTGCTACTAGGATGGGCGCTGAGGAAAGAATCTCCTTGAGCTGCTTCAATGCTGCATCTGCTTCGTCCGTGCACATGAATTTGTCCACCTTCTTCAGCAACTTGTACAGCGGCAGAGCCTTCTCTCCAAGTCGGCTGACGAACCGACTAATTGCTGCAACACAACCTGTTAGTCGTTGAATGTCCTTTAGGCATGTCGGACGGTTTATGTTTAAGATGGCCTTGATTTTCTCCGGGTTGACATCGATTCCACGTTGGGAAATGATGAAGCCCAACAGTTTGCCGGCTGGAACCCCGAAGACGCACTTCTTAGGGTTAAGCATCATGTTGTATTTCCGGAGATTATCAACGGTTTCTTTTAAGTCGGAGATTAAGTCATTTGACTTTTTAGACATCACCGCGATATCGTCCACATAGGCATGAACGTTCCGACCAATTTGGTCGTGGAGGCAACGTTGCATTGTCCCCTGGTACGTAGCACCTGCGTTTTTTTAGCCCAAAAGGCATCGTGACATAGCAAAACGTGTCGTACGGGGTAGTGAACGAAGTGGCCAATGGGTCCAACTTCCTCATCTTGATCTGGTGGTATCCAGAGTATGCATCGAGAAAACACAAAAGTTCCGAGCCAGCCGTCGAGTCAATGACTTGGGCAATCCGAGGCAAAGCAAACGGATCTTTGGGACATGCTTTGTTCAAGCTGGTGTAATCAACGCACATTCTTAATTCATTGGTTCCCTTTTTGGGGACAAGTACAGGATTGGCCACCCATTGGGTGTGAAGGACTTCTCGGATAAATCTAGCCTTAAGTAACCTAGCTATCTCTTTGCCAATGGTGCGTCTCTTCTCATCTCCAAAGCGTCGTAGAGGTTGTTTCACTGGTTTACATTTTGGATCAATGTTTAAGATGTGCTCGGAAAGTTCCCTAGGTACACCTTTCATGTCGGCTGGTTGCCAGGCAAAGATGTCCCTATTCTCACAGAGGAACTCGACGAGCGCGCTTTCCTATTTGGGATCCAGGTTTGTCCCAATGGCGGTGACCTTGGAGTCATCGCCTACCACAAGTTCCACCGGCTTGGTCTCGATGTCGGCCTTGAACACAGGAGCAGAGTCGGAGATCTGCTTCTTCGACGCGGGCATCTCTGAGTCATCGACCTTGCTCTGGATCTCTTTGAATTCTTTGTTGTAGAGGACAGCTTCTGCAACGGCTGCTTCATTGATCTCGTAGTCCCTTGCCTTGGTAAAGCTTCCGGATACGGCGATGATATCATTTGGTCCGGGTATCTTGAGTTTGTTGTAGATGAAGCATGGCTTGGCCATGAACGTGTGGAATATGTCGCGGCGGAATATGAAGTGGTACACGCTCTTGAAGGGGACCCCCTCTAAGGCCATGCGCTCTTGGCGGTAATTATTAAAATCGCCAAAGGCAACCTGAAGTGTAATGCACCCAAGGGACCAAGCCTCCCAACCAGGAACTACGCCATGGAAGATGGTGTTGGTCCGCCTTAGGTTTGTCTCCGTCAAGTTCATCTTCTGCAGTGTATCCAGGTACATGATGTTGATGCTGCTTCCACTATCCACCATACACTTGGTGAACTCCACGCCGTCAATCAAGGGGTTGGTGACCATGGCGTACTGGTTCTCCGTGGGTATAAGGTCTGGGTGGTCCGTCCTGTCCCAAGTTATTCGAACCTCCGACCAGCGCAGGTACTGGGGAACTGGGGGGAGTGGCCATCAGGATCCTCAGGGAGGTCTTCTGTTGTCGGACAGTGGGGGTGCCAAGGAAATTGTGGTAGACTGGCGCCTTCTTTGCAAAGGGGTTCTTGCCCTTGTCGTCGCTCTTGGCGGCGTGCTTGGGGTCAACATCTTCGTCCATGTCACTTGAATCCTTGGACTCCTCCTCCTTCTTCTTCCCCATGCCCGTGCCTCGCGGTATGTTCTTCCGACTTTGCTTGTAGCCGGACTCCGGGTCTTCCTTGAGGTCGTTGACGAACTTGCAGTGTCGATTGGTATGGGTGGCCTTGCTGTTGGCATCAAGGTGTACGAGGCACAGCATATCGCGGTACTCCACGTAGGTTTGGGGAACGCGGAGCGGCGCCAAGGTAGTTTCACTTCCTCGTTGATGCCCACGACCAGCTCCCCTTCCTCGGCCATGTTGTCCGCCTTCTCCTCGTCCTGCAAAAGTCATAGCGACCATGTTGGTAGATTGCTTTTCTTCTGGAGCGGTTTTCCGCTTTATACTGCTGTTCCTCCGAGCTTGAGTTGGAATGGCTATTGCCAGCAAGGAGCCATGAGCATCGTCGTCGGCAGCTGCGAACTCACTAGCCAACTGAATCATCTGGTTCAAGTCAAGCTGGTGATTGTCCTACATGCGCTTCAGCTTATGTCGGAGCAGCGTGCCCCTTTCCAACCCATCGATGAAGGCGGCCATGGCGGTCTGAGCATGCACTCCTGCGCAGGATTCTTCATATCCAGCCAGCGGGAGAGGTAGGCGCGAGATGTCTCGTCTTTCTCTTGCATGCAACGCTGTAGATCGCCCACAATGCAGGGACGCTTGTATGTACCCTCAAAGTTTTTGGTGAACGCTTCTTGCATGTCCAGCCAGTTGTAGATAGATTTCTCCGGCAAGTTGTCGATCCATTGACGGGCCGTGTCTGCCAACATTAATGGGAGGTACTTGACGGCGACGGTTGGGTTGCCTCCAGCAATCTCCACCACGTTGTCGTAGTCCTGCAACCATGTGGCTGGCTTCGCGGTGCCGTCATAGGGCTTGATGGTCTTGTCAATCCGGAAACCTTTGGGGTAAGTTGCGGACCGTATTGCAGGTCCAAAGCAACATGGTCCCAGGTATGGTCCTTCCCGGGCCTTGTGGATCTTATCGATCCGCGAACGTGCATCGTACGGCTTCAGGTTCTTCTTCTTTTTGTCAACAGGGGATGGGCTACATGAACGACGCGGGCCTCCTCCGCCATGGTGACTGCTTGGTGGTGATGGAGGCGGAGGTGGCGGTGGGTTAGCCTTCTTGCTATTACCCTCCTGCGACGCCTCACGCCTGTCACGGTTGCTTGTCGGACGCGGAGGGTCATGGCGTGACCTGCTCTTGTGTCCTTGGTTGCGCTCTTCGTCATGACGGGTCTGCTCCGCGTTCTCACGGATGACGATGCCGCACTACTTTGGTGGGGGCATATCCGTACGATGGTGCGCCTTGTAATCTTCACGATGTCGGTGAGATCGGGGCAGTGGCGACGGGCGACGAGGTCGGGCCTTTTCTCCGTGATCGCAGGATATGGGGATAGAATCCGTCCTGTTGCACGCATTCCTCCGTCTTTGTTCTGATGAGCCCGTCTGGGACCCGACATCAAGAGGAGATCTGTCCCTTGGCAGCTTGTACTGGTTATATTGGCAGAGCGCTGGGTCAGACTCAAGCCTCTGAGAGGTGGCCTTTTCCTGCTGCTTCACCGCCTTGGCCACTTGATCATAGACCTGTTCCACTGCCTCCGGCGATCTATCCTGCTCCAGAAGGGGCTTGGCGACGGCGAAGTTAAGGAGTGGGGTGGGCATCACCTGCTTGCCTTCACTGTCAATGTATGGCTTGGCCTGTGCCGGCTTCGACGGAGCCCATCCTAGGTTGCGCCGTACACCAGGATCGTTGACGACGCGAGCCGGAGCTTTCTTAGCCTTCTACTGCTGCAGCAAAGTCTTGTACTCGGCCTCCATTGCTCTAGCTTTCTCTATGGACTTCTGCACGTTGACCAGATCTCGATCTAGTTGAGCGCCTTTCTCCACGATGGCTTGAGCTTCCTCCAGCAGCTGCTGGTGCTTCTCGTCAAGCTGGGTCACGTTCCGCATATGAGAAACGGTTAGTGGCTCGACGAGGAGATTGCCGTACATCAGTCTATCAGCTGGAGTAACTTGGGCTGCTGCAGACGTAGATGCTGGAGGCGGCAAGTTTGCGGTGTTGTTGTTGCTCGGGCCGGTGCTGAGTTCCTGCGGATGCTACACTGGGTTAGGCGGAGGAGGCATGACTTTTGCAAGATTATCGTCAGCAGCAATAAGTGGCCCCTTCCCCTTTTCTAGTGCCGTAGGAGGAGCTCGTCCGGGTTGATCTTCATCCATCGCTGTTCTAATGGTGGCGAACACCCCTCGAGACGTGACGACATTGTTGGCTTGCTCGTCGCGCGAGTAATCCTCCTCCATCTCCTGCATAGCGGAGTCTAGCTTTTCTGGACTGAAGTCTATCTCCTATGAATCTGCACTGAAATCAGCATAAAGCGTGTCAATGACAGAGTCGGAGGGTGCCAGGATTTCCTCGATGACGGGCGGTGGAGGTGCAACGACCTCGACGATGACTGGAGGTGGTGGTGCTGTTGCCACGATGGCGGGGGGAGGCGGTGGCGGCGGCTGCTAAATCGGAGGTTCTTCGTCTCTGAGCGCAAGCTCCATCTGGGCTGCTGCGTCAGCTTTCGCGTAGCTGTTGACGGTGCTCACCATCTCTTCGAGGGTAAGGCGTCTCGTTGCATGCTGCCGTCTTAAAGAATGTCAGAGAAGTGTACCACGGTCCAGTCCTTCCACGAAGTGATATAAAGTGTTATCATCGGGGAAAGAGGGCCAGATCGGCTCGTATGCGAAGCCACCTGGCCAGGTAATCGCGGGGGTTTTCGCCCTCTCTCTGAACGCAGCGCGCCAGATCGAAGACGGTAACCACGCCGACGAACTTGGATCTCTGCTGTCCGGACACACGGACAAAGCCGGCGGATTTGCAGCGATATTCCACCTTTATATCCTGCACAAGGGAGGTTTGGGTGGGCCTTGAATTTTTTCGATCTTTGCCGGCAAACTCCGAGGAGAGATCCGACATTGATCCTTCCACGAACGTATCCTGCCCGTAGGCGGTCCGTGCGGGCCCTGGTGCTTTCCGATCTTTGCCGTCAAACTCCGCAGAGTGATCCGACATCGATCCTTCCGCGAACGTATCTAGCGCGTAGGCGGTCCGTGCGGGTCTTGATGCTCCTCCGACTCCTAGGGAACTAGTGCCCGAGTCGGTTTCGCTGATGAAGAGGTGGATGTCTCCGATAGGAACGATCGAACACCACGTAGGGTTCGTCTTCGCCGGGATCCAAAACTCGTCAGGAGGGACGATCGGAACGTTGCCGGAGAAGAGAACGCAACCGATGGCTACGGTTTCGCCGATTCCCGCGAAGATCTTGGCCCTCGCCCGCTGAAGAGCCTGAAACGCCTCTTGCCCCACGGTGGGCGCCAACTGTCGTGGTATTGCCGACGAGTACGCCATGGAGTGGTACTGACAGTGCGTGTTTAGAGACGTGGGGTAAGGCAGACGCTTGACGGGTACGAGGTAGCACAGCTTACCCAGGTTCAGATCCCACAACGGTGGCGGAATCCTACTCCTGCTATAAATCACTATAAGGGCAATACGCCGAGTTATAGAGATATGTTCGATGTGCGAGGTTGTGTGTATCGATGCCCTAAAGGCTCCCATAGGCCCGACTTATATAGTCGCCAGGTCCTAGGGTTACAGGGAAAAGTCCTAGCCGGACAGGTTACAGAGTCCTACACCGTCTACTACTAGTCTTGTGTATCTTGCACTCCAAGGCTCCGGGTACGTTGGTGACTCCACCGTAGCCTTCTTTTATCCGACATGGGCCTCTCTTCTGGATCCATCTAACTGGGCCGCCCAGTAGGCCATAGGCCATGCTACCGACTATGGGCCACCCGGGTTATCCGGATAAGTGACATGCTATGAGGATACCCATATAGCATATCCCCAACAGCAAAAGAAGAGGGTGGTGGGGAATACGAGCCCCTTCTCCAGGTGGTGAAGCAGATAAGCTCCCGGCACAAAGGATCACTGCCTCCTCGAATGGTTTCAGCAGCACTTCCGTGCACTTGTATCTCCCCCATGGTTCGGTCGAAGGCGCCATCAGTTGGAAGATCTGGGGCTGTGGGTCGCTTTAGGTCACTCTGGTCGCTACGAAGGAACGGAAGACTGGGAATGCGCGATATCGGAGGAAGTGTGGGAAATGATCGCCCTTCATCTGTCACTCTCCTTATATAGCGGTTGTTACCCGCCATCTTTAGGGAACCATTACCGTGCGGTGATTACGCCAATATTACCGTTGGATTACCCAACGGCTAGTTTGACCAGTGCTAACGGTCCAAATTCATCTACTCGACTCGCCGGCTTCAGCGATTCGACAACTCGACGACCTGATCACCATAGTAGTGATTCGACTACTCACCGACCCATTCGATGCGCTGCGATTCGACTAGTCGCCGTTATTGCCACTAAGATATCAAGTTCCCTCTTTTTATTCAGGGAGTCCACCGCCGATTCGACTGCGCGTCCAATTTGGACCCGCATACTCCGACTACCAATGAACACCTGCGACGAATCAACGACGGCCTCGAGGACTACTGATGGGGATATGCCAAGTGGGGTATACCCAGCAGGACGTTTCCTTTTGGCCCAAGCTGCCAGCAAGTGGGCCCGCGGGACAGCGACTGGATCAAGAGTAAACGGGGAGCCAGGCGACTGGAGGCTGAAGGCCCAGAAGCATAGCTAGGCCTAGTCGGATTAGGTCATACACCCTCCAAATCCTTAACTAATTCGGTTGTAGATCTGTAAACCCTAGCAAGGCGAGTCTATATAAACCTCCCTAGGGTACGCATAGAGGACACATTCCATCAGACACCCCCTACGACTCGCCACCTAGTCGTCGAGCTCGCCGTTTGTACTCTCACATCAATACAATCTAGTAGGAGTAGGTCTTTACCCTCCGGGGGGGCCGAACCCGGGTAAACCCTTGTGTCTCCGCCCTGATCTCGCACCGCAGATGGCTGGCCGCCCTTGCCCCTCGTTCTACTACTCACTACCAATTGCAGCATCTGTCGTGGCCATTCCCACGACAACTCTTGTTGTTTTAGTGATCCCCATTGTTGTGTCCATTTTGTTTATTGCTATGGTGGTGACGGTTACTGTTGTGGTGGTTGTTATGATTCCCGTGTTTGTGGGATCCAAAACTTCCACTACCTTCACCAAAAGAACGCTTGTGAGATGATCCTGATCCATGCTTATCAAAATGATTCTTCCTCTTCCTATTCTCCATTTGCTTCATCTTGCTTTCCAAGATGGTAGCTTTGTCACACAGATATTGATAAGTTGGAACATAAGCAACAGATAGCTCCATGCACATCTCATCATTCATCCCTTCAAGGAACTTCTCCTTCCTCTTTGCATCAGTGTCAACATCATCCGGCGCATAACGTGACATATTGTTGAACTCTTCAATATATTCTGCAACACTGCGATGGCGTTGTTTAAGGTTGTGAAATTCCTTCTTCTTCAACCCCATAACTCCCGAAGAAACATGAGCAGTGCGGAATCCATCCTCAAATATTGCCCAAGTCACTTCTTCAATAGGGTTAGTGACTTGGAAATTATCCCACCAAGTAGTTGCTGGTCCTTCTAGTAAGTGTGCTGCAAATCTGACTTTATCTGCATCAGTGAAACCAACTGTGACCAAGTCCTTATTCATGGAACATAGCCAATCATTTTCTACCATAGGGTCAGTTGTACCAGAAAACTTAGCATCCCCAATCTTAGAAACCTTGTGAGCATATCAAAAGCTGGTGGGTTATTCTGATTGTTGTTGTTCTTATTATTATTGTTGTTGTTTTTGTTTTGGTTCTGATTCTGATTGGCCATAAACTTAGTCATCATTTGCATCAGCTGTTTCTGTGCAGTCATCAACTGTTGCATCTCATTTCCATTGTTGTTGTTGTTGTTGCTGGGACTGGCATGACGAGGAGGCATTTGTGGTTTCAATTAGGATAAGTAATAAGGATAAATAACCCCATAGATTCTAACATGCACAATACAACATATAACAACAATCACAAATAAGCAAGCACAAGATAAACTTTAGGGTTCAAAAACTCACAAGTAAAAAGTTTGCAAAGATAAAACACACTAGCATAGTCATCCACAAGTTGGATGATCAATGCGACTCGATAATAAAATGGTGATAAATGGATGGATAGATAGTTATATATCACTACTCCTCCATATATACTTCCTCCTCCACTAGAGAAAGTCCTGCTGCGTCAAATCCTGCCTTGTATTCCTCGAAGCTGATGGTCAAAGCATCATCCTTCTCCTGTAGCCTTCTCTTCCGTGAACGCAGCCTCTCTATCACCTCGTGATCCGCCTCTAGCTGAAGGTACTCAATCTCCAACTTAGTCTCCAAGTCCTTGATCTTCTTTTTCCTATCCTGGATCCTCTTCTCTTGGCTCTTGAACTTCTTCTCTAGCCTTTCAAACTTCTGCTCCATCTCCTTGATGTGATCCTCTTGCTCCTCGAAGGCCTTGTCCTTCTCCTTAAGTTGGACGAGTATCTCATCGTTTCCAAGCATCACATTCATCCTATCTGTATCAAGGTTCCTAATGAGACTCTCTAAGCCTGGAGGTAGTTACGCACAGGCTTGATGGTCTCCTTAGTAGCGTCGTCCAACATTATAGCCTCTCCGTCCTCATCACGTCTCCCAAAGAAATGGAAGTAATGGTCCTTGAGCTCGGCAGAGTAACGTCCACATAGGCATCCTATCAGCTCCTGCATGGCGACGTCGAGGCATCTCTCTTGATCTTAAGGGAGTATCTTGAAGGAAATTTCCTCCGTTGGAGGCTCTGACTGGCGTCCTGGCTGAGTCACCCTGAATCCCCACAAGTCCTTCCTCTCAAACTTCCCGAGCTGAATTCCCTTGATGGTAGGCATGCAAAATGCGAGTCCCAAAGCGAGTTCCCTTGAACTCCTCGGCAGTGCTGTAAATAAAGCTAGGCATGTATGCATAGGATGGAGAAAAAAATTAGAAACAACACAAGTAAAAAGAAAAACATAAAGTAGAAAATCATAAGGCAATAACATTCAACAAAACATATTCAACACAAGTCATGGCATACATTCTTGTTGGGAATATGCCCTAGAGGCAATCATGTATGATGATATTTCCCATTGTATTCATAAAGATATTAAGTTGCCCTTGTATAAACATCTGATGTGTATCATTTAATATGTGATTCGGTTGTGGAACTATACATTCATGTTGTTTGTACTAAATATCCTTAGTCATCGAGGTTGTGTTGGACACACAACTTAGACCAATGTGGAAGTCGGCTAGATGACTCGGTTCCACTTGTCATGGGAATGGAGATGCTATTCCGACTTAAACAGATTCGGCTAAAGAGTTTAGCGAATCGGATTGACCCATATTGAGGTACAACGAACAAGTTGTCATTTGTATATCTCAATAAATGTAATCCTTAGACCTGAGGTTATTGCATAGTTCGAGTTGAGGATCACTGACTTAGGTTCTTTCAAACACTGATCCGTAACTGGGCAGTTATAAAGGAAGAGTTCGGGTCGACTGAGAATCAAGCTGCGTGATGTGAATAACCAAGATGGGATTTTGCCCCTCCACTCGGAGAGATATTCTCTGGGCCATGCATGTTGTGGTTTTGTCAAAACGTACGCCATAGGGGTATCCCAACGACGAGTTTAGAGACGTGGGGGGAAGACGGAGAGCATCCGGGTCGGCGTGACACAGTTTACCTAGGTTTAGATATCACGATGGTGGCGAGATCCTACTCCTGCTATAAATCACTATAATGGCAATACGCCGAGTTACTGGGATCGATTCGCTGTGTGAGGTATGAGTTAATTGGTGTTCTGCCCTAAAGGCTCCCGTAGGACGGCTTATAAGGACGCCAGGACCTAGGGTTACATGGAGAGTCCCAGCCGGATAGGGTTAGAGAGTCCTAGACTAACACTAACTAGTCTTCGTGTCCTCCAAGGCTCCGGCTGCCATCTAAGGCGCTGGCAGTCACCTTCCATCTCCTGGCTAGAGCTCCGTCTTGTCTATCAGCAACTGGGCCGCCCGGTTATGCCATAGGCCTAACCACCAACTGTGGGCCACCCGGGCTTGCCGGTATGAGACTATGCCGTAGGTATACCTATTTGGTATATCCACAACAGTAGCCCCCAGAGTTCTTCAAGATCCTCGTGTTCCTCCGTCTAGCTTTGAGCGTAAGTATCACGTCGTCTTTAATTTGTAGGCGTGCTTTGCGAAGAATCTTAGAGAGCTCCCATATCATATTTTCATCCGACTAAGCCTAGCCATAGAGTTGCTTATATGCTTATGCGAACGAATCCAAGGCGGAAAACTCTCTAACAAATCGTTAGTGATTCTTCCAAGCTCTAGGAACGTCTTCAATATCATCATCCATGCTAGTATGTAAGCCAGAAAAAATCATGGCTACCGAGCCACGATCGTAAAGGCTGCCAAACTGCCGACTTAGAGCCAGCAAAGTCGCATACATAAGAGCTTGTTGAATTATGGTCTTAGGCTGTGTTTGTTTGGGCTGCAGCTATAAAAAAGCAACTATGGAAAATCAGCTGTAGGGAAGCAGCTGTTGTAAATAGAGATTTGGTGTTTGGCAGGAAGGCTTTCGATGATAGTTGTTGCTGGTTTTGAGACTGAAATGTCTGAAATACCCCTGAGTGCAGAAGATGTTATACAAACATTGATTTAAAATGAATTAGTTATTTTTTACTATTTTTTACTTAACTACTACTATTCAAGGGCTGAATTACCAACAGATCCAAAATTTTGAGATGTTTGATTAGCCTTTTTTTTTAACTTTCTGTGGCTTTTAAAGGTTAACCGTATACACAGAAACCCCAAAATTTTCATTATCGAAGTGCACAAAATCACCAACATTATTTTGGTGTCATCCATGAAAAAATAACAAATAAAAAAAAGACAAGGTGCCTGTTCGAGACGAGCTTGAGCTCGATCCTCGATCCCGTCGACGGCCAGGTCGCCGCTCCCGCCTGCCCCTGCCCAAAAATCATCGTCGGCCCACATCTAGGAACCTCCGCCGCCACCCCCGCCGTCCAGGAATCACCGTCGCCACCCCCGCCATCCAGGAACCGTCGCCAGGAACCCTCCCACGCCTGGCAACCGCCACACCACCCTCACACCCGGGAAACGCCGCCGCCTCCCCGCTGCCCTGACGCACCGCTACCCCCAGGCCTCCCCGCAGCCTCCGACCAACTCCTTTCGAGCCCATCCCGATCATGGCGAGGCGGCGGCGGCTCCTTCTCCGGCAGCCGACGGGGATGGGGACGGGGAGGCTGGTAATGGAGTGGGGGAGAGACGCCGGAGACGACGGATATGGCGGAGATGGCTACCGGTGGCGGGGATGGCCGGCGGCTGGTGGAACCCTAGCTTCCTTCTCCTCCATGGCACTGGACAGGAGATGCACAGTGGGTCGATTGGGGAATTGCTCAGGCCGGGGCATGGGCACGGTGGAAGTTTTTCTGTAATTACCCTAAACTACGAAGGGTACTTCCGTCTGCTACATTCGGGAAGCGGCAAAAGCGCCCGGGAAGCTGCTCTCCACCCGCTTTCTGTTGGCATCGGTCTCACGTTCATTTATTGGCCCGATTCTCGCCAGTGCTTCTCAGTTTTCGGTCGTTTGTTTCAGCTTCTGATTCCAGGACCCAAAAGCTTAAGTGGAAACTGAAACAAATGGAGCCTTAGAGCCTCTCATATCACGGACGTTTAAGACATCGAGCCGTGAAACCCAGTGAAACTTCTATGAAGGCAAAGTTGATGTCGAGCCCCCGGGTTTCTCTAGCCGGATTTTTCACCGTCTTAAAAGTTTTATTGACATAAACATATGTAGCCCCCGAGCATTGAGTCGGATTTATCGAAGGAGGCTCGATGCTCAAAATAAAATGCATAATTGTACATCAAACGATTGTAGCCCCCGAGCACCAAGTCGGAGTTCCAAAGGAAAATCGTCCTGGTGCTCTCATAGTAGCTTTAGAGAAAATGTGAATAGTGTAGCCCCCGAGCGCCAAGTCGAAATTACTTTGGCTTGGTGCTCCAAAGAAAACTTCATAAAAATTCAGCATCGGTGTAGCCCCCGAGCGTCAAGGTGTAATTCACATGAATATTCTGACTTGATGCTCAAAGAGAACTAAACCATGTCTTGGAGATCATCGTACTGTAGCCCTCGAGGTTTGTTCCGGCTTGGATGCAAGGCAGGACAAAGCTCTTAAGTTAGAGATGTCAAGCCCCCAAGCGTCGATACGACATCCTCAAAGGCGGCTCAAATCTTGGTCAACAACTGCGAACGTAGCCCCCGAGGCGTCAAGCCTAGTGAAAATCCGGCTTAAAACACCTTAATCCAAGGAACGCGGCAATGTCCAAGCGTTACGTATCTGAAACATAAACATAAAAATACAAATGTGTTAAATTTTTCCTTTAATCGTGTCCAACAAACAAATGTAAGGCGGAACAAACATAGCCTTTGAACAAATGCATTAAAGCTGAAACATTGCAGCAATTGAACACATAAAACTGTTTAGGAGGAAAAAACTCAACTAATTTTAAACAGTTTATGTAAAATTTTGATTAAGAAAGTGCTGGCTTATCCATTATTCTATTTTTATGCTTGACCTTTCGTGAGACGGAAGAATCGCAGCACAGAACTATGTCCTTAGGTGATGATACCCAATGGCACCGTCTAGAACCCAAGGCCAAAACGTCGGCTTTGAGTGCCGAGAAGTCACTACTCCGGAATCCACATAAAAACAACAGAAAACGTGTATCCAGAAAACTTAAGCTAATGCCCGAAGGTGGGTTTTTTGCGTGGTACTGGGGCCTTAAAACGGCAAGCCAGTTAAAAGTTATACTCACGAGCGCAAGGAAAATCGTGGAAAAGATATGACCAAAAATGAAATCGGTAAAAAACTCAGGATATGAGTGAACCAACCTTAATCTCATGATCATAAATAATAAAAATAATAAATATAAATAGGGACTTAGCTGTTTGAGCGAAGCCGGTGTTCTTAGCAGGGAAGACGAATATGAGTCGAAGCAGTTCAGGGAGTTACGTGCAAATTAGCACGCTCACCGATAAATCAATGCATGGACGTGCTTCTTCACATGATTATGTATGTAATTAGTATTCTGGCCGCAAAATCCATGCAAAGCAACACGTTTCTTCACATGAGCACTTTGAATAGTTTTTGTGATACTGATCAGAAGCGGAATGGGCCAGCTAGCTATCCACGGGAAAGCCATGGTTAGAAAATTTTCACTGGACAATCAACGACAATTTTGATCCGATCTTCCATACGCTCGAGCGTAATGTTGACTTTAATCCGCGAGCATATAGTCGGAATTTCTCTGGACTCCAGCGAGAAGAAGATGTTGATAAAAATCTCCATGATTCCGTAGACTTGGCCACACGCTCGAGCGGAGAGATAATAAATCCTCGCATACGCTCAATAGCGACAACGAAGCCGGCGCGTCGATGGAGATACGATTTCACTGCCTTCGAAGACGGCGAGGGATCCCGCTCGGATCCGTGCTATAAGCGCCTCTTGCCCCACGGTGGGCGTCAACTGTCGTGGTTTTGTCGACACGTACGACATAGGAGTATCCCAACGGCGAGTTTAGAGACATGGGGGGAAGACGGAGATCATCCGGATCAGCGTGACACAGTTTACCCAGGTTTAGATCTCACGACGGTGGCGAGATCGTACTCCTGCTATAAATCACTATAATAGCAATACGCCAAGTTACAGGGATCGATTCGCTGTGCGAGGTATGATTTAATTGGTGTTCTGCCCTAAAGGCTCCCTAGGCCGGCCTATAAGGACACCAGGACCTAGGATTACATGGAGTGTCCCAGCTGGATACGGTTATAGAGTTCTAGACTAACACTAACTAGTGTTCGTGTCCTCCAAGGCTCCGGCTTCCATCTAAGGCGGTGGCACGTCGCCTTCCATCTCCTGGCTGGACCTCCATCTTGTCTATCAGTAACTAGGCCGTCCGGTTATGCCATAGTCCTAACCACCAATTGTGGGCCACCCGGGCTTGCCGGTATGATACTATCCCGTAGGTATACCAATTTTGTATATCCACAACAATGCACGACTCGGTTAAGTGTTAACCGAGGCGATCGACTAAGAGTTAGTCGGGTAATCACTTATCTCGGATCGAGAAGAGAGTCGTACTATTTAAGGGATAACAAATATTCTCCTATAGTCTGACAAGGTGTATCGTGAGGCAAAAGGGACTCGGACGCAAGTCACATTGGAAAGGCAACTCGTCATGACTCTTTGGTACTTGGGAGTCGGCATGTTCTGCTAGGAGCCACTACCAACTGATTGATTGAGAGTCGGACTCTAATCGTGTCCGAGTAGCCATGAGCTTGCGGGGTCACACACTTAAGAGCGGGAGCAAATTCGGATTGGATCTAAACTAGAAATCTGGTTGGGTTGGACCCAAGCCAGATTAGGACTGAGTCAGTGAGTCGGACTCACGGTGACTAGTGTTATATGGGCTTTAGTGGATGGGCCACGTGAGGAGCCCATGTTCACTCTCTATATATAGTGGAGCACAGTAACCCAGAAGGGTTAATCGTTGATCGGTTAGGTCATTCCATGTGTTGGAAACCCTAGCTCCACAGCAGTCATGCCGACGTAACGAATCTAGCAGTTTACCGCCGGTGCTCCTGCTTGTATGTGTCGATACCAGCCGAGGTGTTGTACGATCAGTACCAGGACGATCGGATCGCAAAGGACTGCACTGCATCAACTGACGCGCTACATCAGTAATCCGCAAATGCGCGTCTAGTGGCAAACCTCGTGACCTTCTACCTGAGCTAGATCTTGGGATCACCACGTTAGAAGAAAAAGTTTTATTTTATCTCTACGTGCCCCCACAGTGGTATCAGAGAGATAGCTTCTGGTTTTAGGCTCGAGATCTCGCATATGTGATATGCGGTTGGCTATAGATGAGATCTATGTGCTTTTTTGGTGGTCGATCTATGAGATAGATCGGTTTTGTACGATGTTGATTGGATCAACTGTACTCTGGGAATGGTAGATCTGATTTCCGTGATCATAATGCTGAGGTCGTGAAACGACATACCCCTACCGGTCGGCTTCCGCCATCGGGGTAGACTATGGCACGTAAATCCAAAAGCGGTGATCAAAGATCAAAGAGTTTGATCGAATCAGAATAATGGTTGGAATCCATGTTCGGATCGTAGATGAGATCTACATTTTCGTAAAAATCATCGGGTACTGCCACACCCGCGAGGGGCGGTACCCCTTCGATCCCCGCCCGCTATCCGCCGGCTTCGCCCTATCATAGCACGTTAGACGTCGTTGCGAGTTTCACACCCCGGTAGATAGCGTATCTATGCATAACTTGTTTTTGTAGGAAGTTGTGAATGGTATGGTTCATGTGCATGTGATGTATGGGTGTAATACATACGTGATCTGCGAATCATGGTTTTTGTCAGCCGGCTGGAGCCTAGGTGCTGTCATTTTATTGTATAACGACCTGCGTGTCAGATTCTCCATGTAATTTACTTTACTAAGCTAGTGTAGCTGTTTGGAGAACCCGGATGGCAAGCAAGGCTATGTACATGTCGGCGACATGGAGTAAGACGGCAAGTGACAAGAGTTGGCACGAGTCGGATTATAGGCTTCGTGGAGATGGAGATCGCCATGAAGAGAGCCATACCATTTCACATTATAATTGCTTTATTTTTTGTTATTGATATGTCTCTGTTTACCTCTATTAGATAGTCGGTAAAATTTAATCCCTCAAAGAAGGTCTAGTTGGTTTTCCCGCCAGTGTTTGCACCATCACAAGTCGGACATTTTTGGTAGTCGGCTCATAAAATTGAGGTGCTTCCAATTCTTTCCAACTAGGTGGGTTCAAGTCGGACTGCGGAAACACTCGGTAAGCTAGACGGGTCTATCACAACGGTTGTGGGGCTCGGGGAAAAGTCGGATGGGAGCCGGGGCATCTGATGCCACCCGTCCAACAGGAGTCGTATGAGATACGATTGACAAGGAGTTGTCTACCTAGATCACTTGGCGCCTAGAGGTGATGCTAAAGCTCACTAGACAACTTAGTTATTTAGGATCCGGAATCACTAAGTAACCATCGGAGGGGTGTTGGTTCTAGTGGGATCATACAATATTAAAGTGTTTAATATGCTTGCTCTTTTATGAATACATGTCTTAAGTGTTCTGCATTTTTTCTGTTGTAGATCATGGCACCAAGTAGCAGTCACTCTCAGATATCCGGTTTTACGTTGAGAACTATCCTTGAGAAAGATAAACTAAACGACATTAATTTTACCAACTGGTATCGAAATCTGAAAATTGTTCTCAAACAAGACAAGAAGGACCATGTCCTAGACAACCCACTTCCAGATGAGCAAAATGAGAATGCGACTGTCGCTTCCACCAATTCCTACCATCGGGCTAAGGATGAGTCCACGGATATTAGCTGTCTTATGCTTGCTCACATGGAACCGGACTTGCAAAAGTGGTTCGAGAATGTTGAGGCCTACGATATGATCGAAATCCTCAAAAGTATGTTCCAGGCTCAGGCGAAGACTGAGAGGTATCAAGTCTCTGAGGCTTTGCTGAGTTGCAAGCTTAAGGATGGTGATCCACTGAGTCCGCATGTGATCAAAATGGTTGGTTACGTGCAGTCTCTAGAGAGGCTTGGCTACCCCATTAGCGAAGAGTTCGCTATGGATATAATTCTAAACTCTCTTCCTAGTGCATATGGGAAGTTCATTTCGAACTACCACATGCATGGTATGGATAAGAAGCTGACTGAATTGCATGGGATGCTCAAGCAGGCAGAGGCGGATCTCAAGAAGGGCGCCAGTGTCGTGGTATTGCCGATGAGTACACCATGGAGGGGTCCTCATAGTGCGTGTTTAGAGACGTGGGGGGAGGCGTAGGATTGACGGGTACGAGGTAACACAGCTTACCCAGGTTCAGATCCCATGACGGTGACGGAATCCAACTCCTACTATAAATCACTATAATGGCAATATGCCGAGTTACATGGATTGGTTCGCTGTGCGAGGTTACTAGAAAGTCTAAGTTATTGTCTGAGATTGTGCCCTAAAGGCTCCCATAGGCCCGACTTATATAGTCGCTAGGTCCTAGGGTTACAGGGAAAAGTCCTAGCCGGACAGGTTACAGAGTCCTACACTGTCTATTACTAGTCTAGCGTGTCTTGGACTCCAAGGCTCCGGGTATGTCGGTGACTCCTCCGTGGCCTTCCTTTATCCGGCATGTCCTTCCTTCTGGATCCATCTATCTGGGTCGTCCAGAAGGCCATGGGCCTTGCTACCAACTGTGGGCCACCCGGGTTATCCGGATAGTGGACATACTATGAGGATACCCATATAGCATATCACCAACAGTAGCCCCCAGAGAACTCTGAGATCTTGCGCCGTCTTGCCTCTTCACGTTGAATGCTTCGTCTAGATGGATGTCGGCAAATCGTCAAGCAACATCTTGTAGTCCTCCCAAAGAACCCTGCAAGGTTTTCTCCGTCTTCAACTTGTAAGTCGGAGAATTGCTGAATCTTCTATCGTACTCTTCCGTAGCCGGATTAGATTCGTCCATGCCTGAATATTCTGATGTGATGGTTCACCTACTAGTGACAGCTAGGGCGACATATACATAGGTCAGCAACACCTCGTAACTCACACATGCAGAGAATGCAATTATGTCCGATTTTCCCGCGCGAGCGATATGAACTGTTGGCGGCGACGGTTGGTAACATGGTGAAATTTCCGCGCACGCGCCCGCACACGTCGTCCACGCGTCAACCGTTCGATCATTTCGCACGAATCTTGGTGCTGGAGGTTATAAATTATAACGGCGATGGAAATTTTACATTTCACCTCATTCCCCTCTGCAACATCTTCGTCCTCCAGTGAGCGCCTCCTCGAGCTCTCCGTGCAACGTGCGAAAAACCCCTAGCTCCTTGACCTTCCCAATCACCACCGAAAACCTCCAATGGCCAGCAGCAGTTCCTCCCCTTCCATGGCGGCGTCAAGCGATGCCACGGCGAAGCCGACGAGCGCCATCATCGTGCCACCAGAGGGATTGGTTATTCCCACATCCGCTGTGGTTGAAGCCACCGGCGATGACCATAACTCAGCAGCGATGGAGCTGCTCGAAGATGAGTACGACTCCCACAAGGGCTTCTGGTGTGGTTCGGATATTACGCACCGCGATATCAAGGAATTGATCATCGAGGGCTACCTCCCTGCGACGAAGGGTCTCGCCTGGCGAGCGGCGCCGGTCGGCGAGGTCACACCTTCTCCCCAAGCCGGATAAAAGGTGTACCTCAAAGCACAACTGGTACGCGGTGTCTCCCTGCCCATCTCCAACTTTTTCCTTGCTATCCTCAACCATTACCGAGTACAGCCTCAGAACCTCTCTCCCAATAGCATCTTAGCGCTTAGCAACTACGCGGCGCTTTGCGAGGGTTATCTAGGGATTAGGCCTAGGCTAGAGCTCTTCATCTATTTCTTCACCGTCAAGCGCGAAGCTGGAGCCGGCAAGGACGAGCTTAGAAATTGTGGCACCATTAGTTTTATGATCCGGCCTGGCCGGCGGTTCCCCGACATCGTCGGCCACGAGTCTTGCAAGAACTAGCAGCGGACGTACTTCTACGTCCCAGATATCCCTATGGCCGGCCGAGAAGTAACGTACCCGGACTTCGTCGATGGAGCTGCCGCCGAAGCCTTGACCTGGAGATCCCAGGCCTCCATGGACCTAGTCATGTGCTAGTTCTTCAGGCGGATCCAGCCTCTGGAGCACCGCTTGAAGTTGATGCACAAGTATACCAACGAGAGGAAGGATAGCCTCCGCATCTCCGAGGACAATTTCTCGAGCGACTCCGTCAATCTCTGCCTCAAGGACATCGTCAAGGTGAAGGATAAAAAGCATGGCTTCTCCATCACCTACGACATGTTTGTAGAAAGCAAGTGCCCAAAGGTACCTGTTTATTTTCCGTGTATGACATATACTCCAGTTCTTTCGTCTAGCCATTAACATCTCATCTAACACGGTGGTTCTTCACTTAACAGCTCAGCGACATAGATGAGGATAGCATGGTTCCTCATATCTATGACCCAAATATGAAGGAAGTCACCGTCGTGTACGACGACAATGCCCCTTTCGCGCAAAAGCGGAAGAGCTCCACCTCTGACGCTGCCGAAGGAGGCAAGAAGAAGACGGAGGGTGGAGCCTCCAAGAAGACTGTAGCATCCCAGTTGTCTAACACCTGTAATGCTACTTGTCCTAGTAATAAAAAGGGGCCACTTCCAATATATAATTGTTGCATCATCATCATATCATGCTCATGTCATCATGCCACCTTGCATTTGAGCATCATATAAAACCCCTTCCTGTTTGGTTCTTATCTCATGTGCATTATTAATTGTAGTTGCCTCTTGATATTGTTTTTGGTTCTTGATAAATTGTTAAATGCCCAAGTTGATTTGGGGGCATATCTCTTAATAACTCCACCACCTTTCTTTCACCACCTTATAATTCCACCATCCAATTAATATGAGCTTGGCATTTTATTTGAGTTTACCTCTAGCTCATGTTGGTTGGTTGGATTCCACCCATAATCTCATGCTTGGCCTTTGCCCACCTTTTGGGAATGCAAGGAATAATGCCACATGATTTTGTGTTGTTTTCACAATATAACTACATGGCAATTATTGTTTGCATGGGCCATGCAAGTGCCACCCTTTTCTTGACTTTTGAATGTTATTTGGTTTTGCTTGCATGGATCATCTCTCTTTTGTTTAAACCTTGTTTTGGGCTTGTAGTTTCTTCACCATATCATCTACCTCTATCCCCTATAGCTAAACCCTCATCACCATGCTCCATGCTTACACATGTGATCATGTGAGAGCATAAGTTTAAACCCCATCCTTCTCCCTACCTCTTTTCTTTGATCTTGCTTGTTCTTTGAGTGGAGCATGCATGATTCCAAAAAACCCTAGCTTGCACCCCCCTTCTCTCTATCCTCTACCTAGCTCCCTCTCTCACCATGGCCATAACCATCCTAGCTAGAAACCCTAATCCACCCCTCTCTCCTTAATCCCACATAATTCTAAACCGAACCCCATCTAGCTACACCCTAGCTCTCCCTCTCTTCCATGCAGGCCCCACCCGAGCCACCACCTCCCATCTAACCCTAGCCCCTCCTAGACCCTAGTCGAGCCTGCCCCCTCTTCCTCTCTTCTCTCCCTGCCCTAGGGGCCCCCCTCCATACCTGCCTACCCTGCCCACCTCTCTGGCCTCACCCTACCCCACCTGGAAGCCTCCCCAGCCGTGCCTGCCCTGCCCCAAGCCGTGCACGTGAGTGGAGAGGATAAAGGTGGCCGAAGCCACCTCCCCTCTCCAACACGCCACCCTCTTCCTCCCTTCGTTCCTATCCACCCCACCGCCTCCTCTGCCTCCCCAGATCTACCCCAAGGACACCCTGCTTCCTCCCCTCTCTTCTCCACCACCGTCTACCCCGACGACCTCGCCGTCGGCCTCCTCTCGACGACGTCGTACCAGGCGGCGGGCGCGGTGTCCAGGAGTTGGGGAAGACCGAGTCGACCCCCTGCAGCACCCCCGTACGCGGAGCTGAGCAGGAGGAGCCCCAGGAGCCCAGGCCGACGCCGCACCGAGCGAAAACCCTAGCTCTCGCCGACCGTCAGCCCTGCCGTCGATCGCGACCGCCCCTGCCCGAACCAAGCACGCCACCGAGCCCGCGGTAAGCTCCTAGCCCTCCCAGACATGCGCCGGCTCTGCATCGCTTCCTGTCGGCGACGATCGTTCCGTCGAACACGCTGCGCGCGCCGGCGGCAGTGTCGTCTGCTCGTCGCTGCGCCACGCAGTCACCTCACCTAGTCCGCGCCGAACCTTCCTGTCAACCACCCTAGCCACCGCAGTGGATCCGTCCTCTGCGCGCGTGCCCCGCGTCGCGGGATCGAACCCCGCCCGCGCCGCGCACCGCTCCGTGCGCGCAAGGCAGAGAGAGGAGAAAAACAGTACCACGTGGGCGATTTTCACAAAACCCCCCAAACATTTTTATTCCTAAACCGCGGTCCAGCATAGCCCCACCGTTCAGCGTCAGTGGGTTTTTGCAAAAAGGCTCCCCAAGTTTTTAGGCCTCCACCCGCGGTCCCTTAGCCACCCGCCTGTCAGCCGCTGCCGTTTCCCACTGGCACGCGGGCCCGCGAACCCCTGTCCCCACCCGTCAGCCGCAGTGGCTGGCAGCAACCGCGGTGACCGCCAGGTTTCTGCGCGCGTGGGCCTGTGCCAGCTCTGTCCCCACCTGTAAGCATCTGTGGCTGGATAAGGCTGGGTATAAAAAGTTTCTGCGTCTGTTTAAATTCAGATCTTCTCCTAATTATTTCAAAATTCAAATATAAATCTGTTTTAAATAACTTTTCAATTATAAATCCAAATAATGCAAATGATATATGTTAGTGAATCAGAAAAATGTGAGGATTTCAAATATGCCATTCAAATTACCTTTTGCACATTTTAAATTCCAAGTTGAATTAAATTACAACCAATGCCACTAGAACTTAAATAATTAATAACTTTTGATTTATAATTCCAACTTTAACAAATTATATGTCTAAAATGATCAGCTCGACGAGACCTTTCTGTTTATGCTATCCATGACTTCAATTGCAGCATGCATCATATAAAAATATAGTGTACAGCAACTATTATGGCAACAAAATGTGATCCAAAACCCCATTAAAAATGTTATTACTTGTCTTCCACACCTCACTATGCCATGCTACCTTATTACCATGTAAATTGTGCATCATTCACCATGGCATGACTGTTTTCTTGACGCATCTTATTCATATGCTTGTGCTCTATATTCATGTTGGCCCTTGTTTGTTTGGTTTTTCTCGGATAGACTCTGAGCAGGGGACATATCAAGAGCACCAGGAACACTACCCAGATCCGTCTCTCGCTTCAACTGAGTTGCCAGGCAAGCACTACCACATGCTTGCATACATACAGTACCTATTGCCTCTATCTTATTCTTGCATCATTGAGTCGCGACTGCATTAAATTGAATCCCAAGTATTGCATAGCCTTTACTTTTAAACTCCACCAAGCCTGTTCCCTCCGTCCCACGAGCCATTACTACAGGAGTTGTTTGAGCCATGCGAGTCGTAGAACAGCATGTGTAGGGTTTGTGAGAGTCTGATGGATAACGAGGTACCTAAACAACTTAACCTGAGTAGTAATGGGATAACTAATGAAAGTGGCATCGGTGAGCAATATCTGCTATTTGGTTTTTCCTGCTCACTTGTGTCCCGTGAGACCCCGAGTACTTGATTCCTGTTCCAAGATTTATCGCGCTATCCACATCCGGGAGGTATATGGGACCCCCCTGAGCCAGAGCTTGATTCCGTCTTATTTCTCGGGGCCACAACTAGTTTGAGGTTTTATTTACTATCCTGTACCTATGCCATGTTTTACTGCTTTATTTACGATTGCGTGAGGAGCACGCTGTACTGTTTTGGAAGCGGAGTGTTTTCGCGGTATCGACAGTCCCCGTTTGGGGATCTGCTGTCGCTTACAGCCATTGTCGCAAACCTTGAGTCCGTCTCGGAGCTTGCTTACTTCGTTGCGGGTGTACTCCAAGGGGTGGCCCCCTGAAATAATTCTGAATCCTGTGATTGCTTTGTCGTGAAGGCCTCGTTGGGTTTTGATTTGGTTTTTCCGAGGTTGATCGAGTGTGTGTTGCTATTTGTGCACCCCTGCAGGGTAAAACTTTCTGAAAGCCGTGTCCGCGGTTATGGACGACTTGGAGCACAGTTTCTCGACCATAGACAAGCATAACTAAAGTACCGCTTTTAATTTGAATAAGTAATTGACTAGTAAATAGTGCAACACTCATGGAATGGTTAATAAAATTGCCAACGGATGGGGGTTGTTCGTCCGCTTCCTCGTTGGTAAGCGAGGAGGAGGATGGATCTGATGAAATTACTGTTATAACTGTTGTCCTTAATTCACGGACATCCGTCTATCTTTGGTTAGGCGGATGGTTAGCGTTTATCTGTAGAACTGCTAGGGTTTATCTTTCGCTGCAATTGCGTCACCCCAGGTTGTGTCCCCTTTAGAGGCATAAAGACTTGCTGAGTACCCTTAGGGTCTCACACGATAAATTATTGGTTAAGATGAACAGGTACCCTCGCAGGACGGATACTGGGTGGAAGAGGCTGATGACCTGGGCAACGATCGTTCGGTGTAGAGATTCCGGGAACGGGGATCCGTGAGATCTGTGGGCGGGATGTGCTTATTCCCATGGCATCTTATGCCGATTTGCTTCTTATCCGTACTCGGACTTGTTTTGCCGCTTCCGCTTGATACTCTGATGTGTGTTGTATGAGGAGTTATCCTAAACTATAGATTTATTCAGGATATTTGAATCTTGCCGTATGGCGTTGCTATATTTCCTTTATTTCTAGATGGTATGGCTCTGATGTACTCTTGTATGGTGGCTTGCATACATACTCATTTGTGTATGTAGTTGATCCCTTCGCCTGCCGATTACGCCGCCCGTACAGGTCCCGTTGAGTTGGAAGTGGTTGGGACGGCCGAAAGGTCTACCCGTGAGTGGCTTTTGGGGCCCCACCGTACTATTTCAACCACTACCGCTCATCCAGGCTTGTATCTAGGAGCGTAATTCACCGAGGTAGTTACAATTGGTATCAGAGCCATCCCGACCTTCAGGGTTTCAGCCAAACGGTCGTTGTCAGTCTAGCAAATATTTTGGTAGTTATGTATACTAGGGAAAAACAAAAACACGAGAGTAGGACTGCTTCCACTTTTCTTCTTACCTACTCACCACCTTTTTTTTCTGGTAAGGAAGTGTAACGTTTTCAATCCTCTTCTTAAAATTTCAAACTAGGATTCACGTGTTCTGGGTTTCCGTAGTACCATAGGTTGTGTGTTTGTGTGTGTGTGTGTGTGTAATTCCTTGTCTACCTGTTGCATCCAAGTTGTTATCTAATCAGCTTTTGGTTATCAACTGTTGGTACATTCCATACCGACAGGCTTTTGCAAACCGACGCAATCTGTCTTACTCTTTGTATCCGACGCTATCTTGTTTGGGTTGTTCGTTTCCGTAGTTAGCAACCTCTAGGTTCAACGTAAGAAGAAGGGGTTAGGATATGTGTTCCACTTGTTCATGTGCGGAGTAATGATTTGAGTGCGGGATGGAGTCGCGACCATACCACTACTTTTATCATTCGCTTTTGTATGTTGAATCAGTAGAGTCACTAATCTTGATTCGTTAAGTAAATTTTGCGCATCTATTGGTATTTTAATGCCGAAATTTGTGGAAAATTTTTCTTTGATATATTTGTGTACCACACTCCTTTTCAGTCGTGTGCGATATGCTTAATATCTTTTAGGTGCTTTGAACTTTGTTGATATTTTAATATCATCTCAGTAAATTGTATCCTTTAATCTTGGTTAATTCCATTTTGGTACTATTTTGGATTATTATTATTCTCCATTATAGTACTGACTTGTGTTTTATATCAATCTCAGGATGGCTCCACCACGCCGTTCAGATGAGGACATACCACCAGAGCTTGGGGCCGCATTGTCAAACATAGCTAATGCCTTGGCAGCGATGCAGCAGAACCAGCAGCGCTTGGAAGAAAGCGTCAGAAGAAATGAGTTTGCTCCACTCCCTCCACCTCCCAAGTGGGGCGACATCAAGAGCTTCCTGAAATTCAACCCTCGCCAGTTTGATGATTCAGATCGCCCACTGGATGCGGATGATTGGTTACGTGAGACGTCAAGGCTTCTTGAGACTGCTGATGTTCCTGAGCAGGAGTGGGTAAAGTGTGCTACTCACCTTCTGAAGGGGGATGCAGCTCTTTGGTGGGAAAATTACTTGAAGGCAAGCTGCACTGGGTTTCAGCCTACCTGGGGACAGTTCTCTGGAGCGTTCAAAGAGCAATTCCTATCAGAGATTGTGATGGAAAGGATGAAGGAGGCTTTTCTCAACCTGAAGCAAGGAAATGATAACGTCAACACCTACATCAGGAACTTCATGAATCTTTCTCGTTATGGTGGTGATGAGGTATCTGATGACAAGAAGAAGCAGAAGAGGTTCAGGCGCTGTACTGTTTTGTAAGCGGAGTGTTTTCGCGGTATCGACAGTCCCCGTTTGGAGATCTGCTGTCGCTTACAGCCATTGTCGCAAACCTTGAGTCCGTCTCGGAGCTTGCTTACTTCGTTGCGGGTGTACTCCAAGGGGTGGCCCCCTGAAATAATTCTGAATCCTGTGATTGCTTTGTCGTGAAGGCCTCGTTGGGTTTTGATTTGGTTTTTCCGAGGTTGATCGAGTGTGTGTTGCTATTTGTGCACCCCTGCAGGGTAAAACTTTCTGAAAGCCGTGTCCGCGGTTATGGACGACTTGGAGCACAGTTTCTCGACCATAGACAAGCATAACTAAAGTACCGCTTTTAATTTGACTAAGTAATTGACTAGTAAATAGTGCAACACTCATGGAATGGTTAATAAAATTGCCAACGGATGGGGGTTGTTCGTCCGCTTCCTCGTTGGTAAGCGAGGAGGAGGATGGATCTGATGAAATTACTGTTATAACTGTTGTCCTTAATTCACGGACATCCGTCTATCTTTGGTTAGGCGGATGGTTAGCGTTTATCTGTAGAACTGCTAGGGTTTATCTTTCGCTGCAATTGCGTCACCCCAGGTTGTGTCCCCTTTAGAGGCATAAAGACTTGCTGAGTACCCTTAGGGTCTCACACGATAAATTATTGGTTCAGATGAACAGGTACCCTCGCAGGACGGATACTGGGTGGAAGAGGCTGATGACGTGGGCAACGATCGTTCGGTGTAGAGATTCCGGGAACGGGGATCCGTGAGATCTGTGGGCGGGATGTGCTTATTCCCATGGCATCTTATGCCGATTTGCTTCTTATCCGTACTCGGACTTGTTTTGCCGCTTCCGCTTGATACTCTGATGTGTGTTGTATGAGGAGTTATCCTAAACTATAGATTTATTCAGGATATTTGAATCTTGCCGTATGGCGTTGCTATATTTCCTTTATTTCTAGATGGTATGGCTCTGATGTACTCTTGTATGGTGGCTTGCATACATACTCATTTGTGTATGTAGTTGATCCCTTCGCCTGCCGATTACGCCGCCCGTACAGGTCCCGTTGAGTTGGAAGTGGTTGGGACGGCCGAAAGGTCTACCCGTGAGTGGCTTTTGGGGCCCCACCGTACTATTTCAACCACTACCGCTCATCCCGGCTTGTATCTAGGAGCGTAATTCACCGAGGTAGTTACAAAGACTACCGCCACCCAAGAGGCGGAGAAAAGAAAGGTTACAGGGATCCCTTTGTGCAATATTCTTTCTCTCTGACATTGTCCATTATTTGTCTTATTTCTATACATATACTTTTTGTGCGTTTCAGGAAGAAAGCCACAACTAGTTTGAAGAAGACCTCCAAGACTTTGGGGGCTCCTAAAAACATTAAGGATATGTTGCATCGTGACGTTTCTCCCCACGCATCTCCCGCCATCGCCCCTGTCACTCCCATCATCAAGCCTATGCCCGCTTCGACAAGCTCTCAAGCTAAAGAAGCATCTGGCCCTTCCGCCATGGAAGTGGACTCAGGTGCCTCCACCGAGCTTGCTATTGTCGGCGAACAGGCGACGCAGGAAAGTGTCACACAACAAATGGCTAAAGCTCCGGCTAAGGATGCCATCGGTAGCGGTAAGGCGGTGGTGGAAGGTGGTACATCTGCCGAAGGCGGCGCCTCCGCACCCAAGAAGACCATAGAGTTCCTGAAGATAGTCTATCTGGTGCTTACGCCGGGTAGCACTACTCTGGTTCCTGGTACGGTGCCGACATCTCCAACGTGCGGCCTTGAGGAGCTTCTCCGGCAAGCAGAAATCTTACAAGGGAACAGTTTGTCCTTTGGTAAGCTGCTTGCTGATAGTGCTACAAACCTCAAGATCATTATTCTTGTAAGTTCCATTTGCCTTTTTCTTTTCATATGAGTATCCCACTGTAGCCCCCGAGGATTTAGATGGAAAACCATAGGTCTTTGCATCTAAATGCTCTAAGAGTGACTAAGCTAGAAAACTTCTCAATGTAGCCCCCAAGCATATAGTTTGAATGAATTATTCCGACTATATGCTTTCAGAGTAGGATACATAGTGTTTATAAATTTCAATACTGTAGCCCCGAAGCTTCTAGTTGTAACTGAATTAGTGTCGACTAGATGCTTAAAGAGAAGATAAGCATATAACTAAGTTAAAAAACTTTATACTGTATCCCCCAAGCTTCTAATCGAAAACTGAATTAGTTCCGACTAGATGCTTAAAGAAATACTAAGCATATCGCTAAGTTAAAAACTCTCGCTATAGCCCCCGAGCTTCTAGGTCGAAATTTTCCGACTAGATTCTCCAAGTAGACCAAACAACGTTTAACTTTATTCTTTCCACCGAATGAGGATGCTCGGAGGGGTGTCGCCAACGACAAGTACCAGAAGATGCGCGCGGACTTGGAAGTTGAAAAGGGTAAAACTGCCTTCTTGAAGGAATAGATCATCAAGAGCAAGCGTCTGTTTTTCCTTTCTTTTTCGTATTTCGACTTGGTCTTGTGCCAACATTCTACGAGTACTCACTGTGTACTGTTGTTTCTCCAACTTGCAGAAACCATTTCCAAGGCTAAGGATATTGTCGAGCAATCCAAGCACATTCAGCAGCTGGATAGCGAAAACAAGATCCTTAAGCAGGAGAGGAAGGACATGCTGAAGATGCATGAAGACTCAATGAAAGCCCTGCAAGACTCCGCCAGTGAGAAGATGAACCGCTTGAAGGAGGAAATCGCGATCTTGAAAGAGAAGAAGATAGGTGTTGATGAGCAAAATCAACGCCAACATGAAGCGTACAAGATCCTCCGACAAGAACGGGACTCTATGGCGGAGACTCTCCAGCAAGCTGAGATAAGCATCTTCAGTAAGTGATTCTCCGTCTTGGACTTCTGTAACCTGAGTACTCTGAATTTTTGAACTCATGCGCTCCTCTGTCGGAAATTTGCAGCTCCTATGGGTTTAACCCGGTTGCCTCCTCCGCCAAAGGAATTCATGGTCCTTGCCGGCAACTTTATCAACACCGCCATCAAGCAGGCCAAGGAGATAGCCAAACTCCTCCAGATTAATATCAAGGCATCGGACTCTGTGGCGAAGTTCTCGGAGATCCTGCGCCGATCCCCCGAGCGTATCTCAAGCTGGAAAGATTCATGTGCATCAGCCGGTGCAAGGATGGCGCTGTCCATGGTCAAGGTACATTACGAAAATGCTTACATCGACACGGTGACCTCCGGTATCCCCGACGTACATGACGAAGGCCAAAAGATAAACCACGAATCTATCTTGGCGTCGCTCGCTGGTTATGACACCAGAGTCGCCGAGTTGGTCGACGTTAATATCTTTGTGCCCATGAAAACCATCGATGGCGGCAACCAAAGCTCCTCCGAGTCCCTCAACACTGCCGACTTTGAGGAAGGTGACTCTCCTGCTGCCGACGATGCTGCCTCCAAGTCACCTTCGCTAGAGGAATAAAAACAATTTGTAATATTTGTTTCCTCTGTAATGTGTATGCGGAAAAACTATGTGTTAACTTAAGGAGGAAAACAATGGTTGTTATTTCCTGCTACTCAAGAATTGGTTCCAGTATGTATATATTTTTTAAGCAAGTGCTGGCTTATCCATTACTCTGGTTTTTATGCTTGACTTTTCGTGACTCGGAAGACTCGTTGTCGGAACCATGCGCTCAGGTGATGATGCCCAATGGCACTGTCAATCACCTAAGCACAAAATCGCCAACAATAAGTGACAAAAGTCACTACTCCAGAATCCACATAAAACGACAAAGAACGTGTAGACTAGAAAACTTAAGCTAACGCCCATAGGCGGAATTTTCACAAGTGCAATCGCAAAGCTTGTGCATAATGGTTTTATATCATCCAAAAATGAAAACTAAAGGAGGTAAAAGACTCAGAAATATGAGTTAACCAGAGAGCTTTATTTCATTGATCATATAAGAGGTACACAATAGATAAAAAATGCTAAGTGTAGAAAGGACGTAGCTGTGCTATGTTCCATGGCCGATCAAGCTCCGGGTAGTCATCATCCAGGTCACGTCTCTTACGCTTATGATCCTCGCTAGGTCTATCCTTCAGTTCATGATTTTCAACGAGGTAGTAAGACCCATTGAGTAGCGGATTTATTATGATGAACGGTCCTTCCCATGGCGGGTATAATTTGTGTGACTTCTTCTACTTAAGTTGGAGCACTAGATCCCCCTCTTTAAACGAGTGACACCGGACGCGGCGACTATGGTAGTTGCGTAGATTCTTCTAGTAGATGGCGGATCTTTGGCATGCCAAAACGCGCTCCTCCTCGAGAAGGTCCACATCTAGGAGTCTAGATTCTTCAGTGTCATATTCCTCGTAGGCGGGCAACTCTTGGTGAATCGTGAAGGATGTCGGAAGGCAGGATGGCTTCTGCTCCATATACCATGAAGTAAGGGGTGTAGCCGGTGGATCTGTTGGGTGTAGTTCGTAAACTCCACAGCACAGATGGCAATTCTTCCGCCCAGGCTCCAGCTGCTCTATGTAGCTGTGCCTCAAGACGTGGCTTTATTCGCTGCAGAATTAATCCATTGGCTTGCTCAACCTGACCATTGGACTGTGGGTGTGCCACAGATGCAAGGTCAAGTCGGATGTCCTTCTCCCAAAAATAAGATTCCACTTCTCCGAGTGACAAGTTGCTGCCATTGTCGGTGATAATGCTATGTGGGAGACTAAATATCACCACTAGATCCCGGACAAACCTAAGGGCAGTTGCCACATCAAGCTTTCTAATGGGTTTAGCTTCTATCCATTTGGTGAATTTATTAACTGCTACTAGCAGATGCGTAAACCCACATGGTGTCGTCTGCAACAGACCAACCATGTCCAGCCCCCAGACTGCAAACGGCCAAGTTATTGCTATTGTTCGCAATTCTTTAGCAGGAACATGTGGTTGTCGGGCATAACTCTGGCATCCCATGCATGTCTCCACCATCTTGTCGGCATCCGCCTTCGCGGTCAGACAGTAGAATCCTTACCGGAAGGCTTTCACAACCAAAGATCGGGGAGTGGCGTGATGCCCGCAATCTCTGAGATGGATTTCGCGTAGGATTTCAATACCTTCTTGCTAGGAAACACACTTAAGGTATACACCAGTAGTGCTTCTTTTATAGATCTGTCCATTGATTATGGTATTGCCCTTTTCTTGGCATACTATTTGCCGTCTTTCGACTTTGTCGTCGGGCAAAGTTCCGTGTTCGAGATATTCCATGAACGGTTTTGTCCAAGCCGGAGGGACCTTTGCCACTATGTGGACGAAAGAGTCTACTCTGTCCGGGTTGTTGATGTGTTCTCCCTTCACGGATGGTGTCCGTAGATGCTCCAGGAAAACTCAAGGCGGAATTCGTTTGCGTCCTGATCCAATCTTAGAAAGCAGACCAGCCGCCTCGTTTTGCTCCCTAGGTACATACTTGACCTCGTAGCCCAAGAAGCTCTTGGCTATCTCGTCCACTTCGTCTCGATATGCCACCATCATAGGGTTCCGTGCAATCCAGGTGCCAGCCACCTGCTGGGCAACCAAGTCAGAATCTCCACAACAAACTATGCGCTTGATTCCAATATCTTTGGCTACGCTAATCCGTGAATGAGTGCTTCATACTCCGCCATGTTGTTCATAGCCTCGAAGTGGATCTGCAGAACGTAGTGTAGCTTGTCCCCAGTTGGTGACTGTAGCAGTACACCAGCCCCCGAGCCATTGAGAAGCTTTGATCCATCAAAGTGCATCACCCAGTATTCTATCTCTGGCAATGGGGTAGAATCTGGCATCTCCGTCCAATCTGTGATAAAATCCGCCAAGGCTTGTGACTTGATAGCGTCGCGTCGCTTGTAGGTGATCTCGAAGGCGGCAAGTTCAATGCCCCACTTCGCGACCCTTCCTGTAGCGTCGCTATTGTTGATGATGTTGGATTGTGGAGTCTTGCTCACCACTGTGATGGGGTGCTCCTAGAAATAGTGTCTTAGCTTCCGAGAAGCAAGGAATACTCCAGAAGCTATCTTTTGGTAGTGTGGGTAACGCTGCTTGGACTCCGTCAAGACCTCGCTTACATAGTAAACTGGTCGCTGAACTCCGTGCTAATAGCCTGTTTCCTTCCACTCTACCACGACGACGATGATGATTACCTGGTTGGTGGCCACCATGTAAATTAACATGGGTTCACCAGGCTCGGGTGCTGAAAGTATAGGCGCTAAGGAAAGAATATCCTTGAGCTTCTTCAATGCTGCATCTGCTTCGTCCGTCCACGTGAATTTTTCCGCCTTCTTTAGCAACTTGTAGAGCGGAAGAGCCTTCTCTCCAAGTCGGCTGACGAACCGACTAACTGCTGCAACACAACCTGTTAGTCGTTGTATGTTCTTTAGTCATCTCGGACGGTTTATGTTTAAGATGGCCTTGATTTTCTCCGGGATGACCTTGATTCCATGTTGGGAAACGATGAAACCCAACAATTTGCCGGCTGGAACCCCAAAGACGCACTTCTTAGGGTTAAGCATCATGTTGTATTTCCGGAGATTATCAAAGGTTTCTTTTAAGTCGGAGATTAAGTCATTTAACTTTTTAGACATCACCGCTATATCGTCCACATAAGCGTGAACGTTCCGACCAATCTGATCATGTAGGCAACGTTGCATTGTCCACTGGTACGTAGAACCTGTGTTTTTCAGCCCAAAGGGCATCATAACATAACAAAACGTGTTGTAGGGGGTAGTGAACGAAGTGGCCAATTGGTCCGACTTCCTCATCTTGATCTAGTGGTATCCTGAGTATGCATCGATAAAACACAAAAGTTCCGATCCAGCCGTCGAGTCAATGACTCTGTCAATGCGAGGCAAAGCAAACAGATCTTTGGGACATGATTTGTTCAAGCCGGTGTAATCAACGCACATTCTTAATTCTTTGGTTCCCTTTTTGGGGACAAGTACAGGATTGGCCACCCATTGGGTGTGAAGGACTTCTCGGATAAAACTAGCCTTAAGTAACCTAGATATCTCTTTGCCTATGGCGCGTCTCTTCTCATCTCCAAAGCGTTGTAGAGGTTGCTTCAGTGGTTTTCATTTTGGATCAATGTTCAAGATGTGCTCGGCAAGTTCCCTAGGTACGCCTTTCATGTCGGCAGGTTGCCAGGCTAAGATGTCCTTATTATTACGAAGGAACTCGACGAGCACGCTTTCCTATTTGGGATCCAGGTTCTTCCCAATGCCGGTGGTCTTGGAGGCATCGCTTACCACAAGTTCCACCAGCTTGGTCTCGATGGCGGCCTTGAATGTTGGAGCGGAGTCGGAAATCTATTTCTTCGACGCGGGCATCTCCGAGGCATCGACCTTGCTCTGGATCTCCTTGAATTCTTCACTGTAGAGGACAACTTTCGCGTAGGCTGCTTGTGGCCATTTTATTTCGAAACCTCATGGGTATAGACAAAATGTCCAAAATGGGCATGGTGTGGCACCCCGGATTTACGGTCCGAGAATACCCTTTATGCATATAATTCACGTTCCCATGATCAGTGAGCCGTAAGCATAACCGACAAGTATCATTACATCATCCATATATTAACGAGTACAACACTTACAAGGAGGCCTTTATGGCGATTACATCACAAGTAGCGGAAGTCTTCAGCGTAGAGCTCGTTCCTTAACCTACAGGCAACTGACTGGGAAGACGGCCTAGCTCGCATAGACGTCAGCACCTTCGTTGCTTCTTAACATCTGCAATCTGGCCAAGTAAATAGCCAGGGACAATGCCGGTGAGTACTTGGAATGTACTCGCAAACCACCAAGACAAGGGTAAGAAGAAACATGCATATTGGGCTGTGGCAAGACAGCTCTAGACTATATTTGTTTTGAAAGAAAACCTAACAATGACATCTCTATATCTTTGTTGAAAAAGAGTTTTTGTAAAGTATGCCTCCTTTTTGAAAATCTGGACATCTCCACATCCTTGTTAATAGGTTTTGGAAAATGTTTTGTTGTAAAACCCTTTTTAAAACCTTACCGACCATCTCTGGTCAAAACCCATATTATTCTTATCTTTCCTCGTGACCAAGTCACGTCCTTTACTTTATCACAACTTAACCGAAGGGTCCTCCTAGCACTTGCCATTCCAACCTTCCTTGTCCATGGACACGGCTATCCGAGTAGATTAGACTCTGCAGAGTTTGTGCACTTTACCCACAAGAATCAATACATCTGCCGGGATAAAACCACGGCCTTCTACACACGGTAGACAGGGGCTCGGATAATAAAACTTGAACCTTTCATTTGTCGATCCCTAGCAACGGCGGCTTTTCCTTTTGGGTTTATCTCTCCGGTACGAGTATGGGGTACTACGACCCTGGTCCCTCCATCCTTACTGACCCCTATCTCCAGAACGAAGTCTGGAAGATAGCAATAGTGACAATTCTTCCATCCGTACTACCTAAAAGTATACCGTCCGCGAGAGACCCAATTGTTGCACCGGTACCTTGCCCCCGGCAGCCCGGATTTCAGGGGATTTCTCCCCTTTAGCGAGTAAGAGCAGCCCCGGCTAAAGATCACATACTACGAGCTAAGCCCCCGCGTCTGGGGTAATGTGGTTGCACGGATAAATTGTTCCGGACATTGGCTTAGAACATCCCTTCCTTTCTCTTGCTTAACTTTCTCTTCATCCACCTCATATTTTGTAACATACCACCTTTTGAGTAATATAAATAAGATATGTTTGAGCATTACATGCATGCATAATACTTGCACTTTGATTCAACCAAAGAAGAACAAACAAAACTCTAAACCCTAATAGCTTCCCCTCTCTCTTTTAATCAATTCCAAATGGTTTCTGTATTTTGAAAATTCTCAGAACAAATGGAGCCCAAATTGTGTTGAGGTCCCCTTAGTGTTTTCAGATATCATATAAAAGTTTCTGTGATTTGAAATTATTCAAAACAGATTTTAATTCAAAATACAAAAGGGAAATCAGAAAATAGAAATAGAAAAACATTTCTGGAAATAAAAACATGTGTCTACTCTAACTGGGCCGAGCCCACTCCCCTCTCTCCCTTTCAGCCACAAGCACCCGACCCACCCCAGCCCACCCGGCCCATACCCCTTCGCCGTCTTCTTATTTTCTTCTTCCCCGAGCTGCCGGCGAAGCAGCTGCATAGTAGCACCCTCGCCGTCGATCTCGCTGACGCTGCGATGCGCGCCGCCGCCTGCGAGGATGGTGATAAGGATCTCCGCGTCGAGATCTTCCTCCCCATACCCGTCTCAATCTCTTCCATGGCCTCTGTGGATTTTCCCCAAACTCAACCGAACCCTAAGCCTCGGGCTCCGCCGTGCCCCGCTATTCCCAACCAGCCCCTTGCCATCTGAGACCGCCGTCGGCTTCGCCTCACCACGCTGATCATTCATGCCAAAGGGATCGACCAGAGATGCACTGAATCGTCGCCATCGTCTTCACCTTTCCGAGCTCCGGCCACTGCCTACTTCATCGATTCCGGTCGTTCCAGACCGCCCCCAGCGTCGCCGTCAACACCATCGCGCTCAGGGTGAGCTACTGGTCCTCGTGGACCCTCTCCCTCGCCCCCTCTCGCTCTGGTTCACCCTCCCCGACGACCACCTGCCTCTGCTGCCGCTCGCCGTCGTCGTGATCCCTTCTCCGGTGACCTCCTGCAAGCGGCGCCACCACTTTCTGGTTGCCTGCGTCGCCCTCTCTCGAACGCGCTCTCTCTCGCTCGCCCGTGCATCCCCAGTCGCCAGCTCCATCGTTGATCTGCAAGCAAGCCATTGATGATGTCATATTTTCTTTTTATTTCTTTTAATGTTTTCTATAATTGTTTTATTAAATGGAAAATGTATGACAGGTGGGCCATACCTGTCAGAATTTTAATCATTTCTGTAAATGTTTTCTGAAAATAATAAAAGTCTGACATGTGGGCCCAAGTTTGGAAATTATTTCAAATATTCCAAAAATGAATTAAAATGAAATAAAATTTGGGAAATTCATAACTAATTCATTTTAAATAAGAAAAATACAAATAATATACCAAAATGTTCAGAAAAATGAAACCTATCTAACTAAGCTATAATAATACATTGTGAATCAACTTTGATAGCAAGTTTAATTAGAGGAACCAATTGAACCCCACATGTGATACCGATGATCCCCCTATTTTAGGGTTTGGACCTTCGGAACCCACTTTAAAGTGATCAAGCATGTTTTAGGATTCAATTCAAAACTATTTAACTTGTCATATCATCCATATTGTATGAGAATTGCATATGCCATGTGTTGAGTGTTGCTTTCTCTTTTCTGGTTATTGGTTCTCGTGAATAGGAACCGAACCCGAAGCTGAAGTCAACGCCACCGAAGAGCAATACCAGTCCAACAACAGACAACGCAAGCGAAGCCCCACTCATACATATGAATCCTATGATTACAAAGTATTTCATTCCCATCATATGCATTCGGTTCAACAGTCTTTTATCAGTAGACAGAGTAATCCTATCTGATGCATGTTTTCCCTTGTGAACTATATTACCTGATCCACCGCTCCTAGCATAACTAGGGTTTGGCTTATGAGCATCGCTAGTGCCACAGTTCAGTCAAGCTTAGCCATGCTTAGTGGTCTGATGCTGATCATTCATGTGATGCACCTGAGATGCGAACGAATCTAGTATGGTAGGATGTTGTGATGTGATCAGATATGAAGGATAAACATGCTAAGGCTTGTATGGGAGGCCACGTGGGTTGTGGTTTTTGTAGTCCCATACTTGCCACCCTTAGGACCTGATGTTCTCGCCTCTTGAACCAAGATGAGCGTACAACCACACGGGGGCCTGGAAACCCCCTCGACTCACTAACTTTACTAGTAGATTCCACGAGTCACATAGTTCGGGCTTTCCATTCGACATACGCATATTGGTTGTTCTTGAATGGAGGTGAAGGAGGTGCATTCATACAGGTAGGTAAGCATGGCAGGGAATGGGAGATGCCCGAAATCCGTAATCTCAAACCCTTTTCACGTCGCTAGGGACCGACTTCGGGACTCGACCTGTTATAGCGGCATCTCCTTAGTGCGTGACTCATGGTCTCGACGAAATCAAGATAAAGGTCGTGGTCAACCACTCTCTGTCGGCCTTCCAAGGAAGAGGGCTAATAATTTGGCATTAAGAATCGATTGGTACGTGTGGGTAAAGTTGTGCACCCCTGCAGGGTTATTAATCTTTTCGAAAAGTCGTTTCCACGGTTATGGATGACTTGGTAACGAATTCTGTGATCATAGAGAACTATAACCGAATGATAAAACTTGCCAACTAAAGTGAGATACGGAATACTTCCTCGGGGTTGTTGAGGGGGTAGTCCGGGAAGATAGGTTCAGCTGATGATGATACTTGGTGGATATCAAAGATGATTTTAAAAGCTAGAGTTGAAGTCTTCTTATCCCCATTTGAAAATGATCTGACTAGACGAGTTTCTTCTCCCTCTTGTTTTGAAAACAAAAGATGGATTTATGCAAAATAAATCCACTAGCCATAAGTCTTGCGGAGTACACCCTGTACTCAACCTTGCTTCGTTGTTGTTTTCTACAGATGATGCTACTCCAACTGAAGGTGGTTTCTACGTCGAAGTCGACGAGTAGTCGGGGTTCCCGGGGAGCAACCTAGGATCTATGGAAGGGTCGCTACTTCTGTTAAGGCCTCTTAGGCCCTTTGATAAGTTTGTTGTTTAGAACAACTTGTTTGCTTCCGTTATTTGATGTAATGTTGGGTCTGTGACCCCTGTCTTGTATGACTGGTTTGTATCTCTCTTAAGATTTAACCTTATTAATGTATGGTTTGTATGTTCTGTAATGTTACCGATATTTCCATGCGCGTTTCGGAATTTAGGTTAGGCTTATATCAGATGAGGATCTGGTATTTGTCTAGCCCTGATCCCAGGTCGTGAAAGATTTTGGTATCAGAGCAGGACTGCCTGTAGGAAACCCTCCTAGCTGGTCGATGTCGAGTCTAGAGTTTTAGAAAACTATTTGAATGTAAAATTATTTGCAAAACTCCGAATAGCACTCTTTTTACTCCTTATCCAAGGTTGTTATATTGCTGAGTTATCTTACCTCGTTTGCTTTGTAAAGTTTTCACTTCTCGTCTATCATTTCAAACTCTTAGGATATACGGGTTTGGGTTGTTTTTACCTAGTACTCCGTACTTGGTTGCAAGGCTCAGAGTTTCCAAGATATATCTGTGCAACTGAAGCATTGTTTTTCAACTTTACTAAGGATGCCTCTAATTCCGCTCTCAACTCTTTTGTGACTTGTTGGTACCATATCATGCTTGCATTCCGTTGTTATGGTTTGTATCTAAGTTGGTAGTGTATCCATTTCGTATGCTTGTTCTACTGCCATACTTAATGCATTGATATAATTTTCATCCACATGATCACCTCTACCATGATCTTTTGATATGCTTTTGCCATCCTTTGTTGTACCTTTTTGGTGAACCCATTCTTATGGTTTCTGTTTTCTTCTCAGGATGTCGGCTGGTACTCGTGGTTCTGTTGGTCATCGAGGAAACAACAATGCTGATCAGGAACTTCCGCCACCTACCACAATGGCCGAGGTTCTCAACAACATTGAGACCAACCGTCTGCGGAATGAATGCCTTCTGGAGCGTGTGGTGCAGAACACTGAACGTCGTCCTGACGACTGTGTCACACTTGGAGATTTCATCCTCTCTTTTCCTTCAATCTTCACCCACTCCAAGGAGCCCCTTGAAGGTGATGATTGGCTCCGCACCATAGAGCACAAGTTTAGTGCTCTTCGAGTCCGTCCCGCTGAACGTGTCAACTTCGCCACCTATCAACTAGAAGGTGAGGCTGGTGTTTGGTGGGAAGGTTTTCTGAATCTGCAAGCTCAGGGACATGTTGTTACCTGGGAAGAGTTTGTTGCAGCATTTTGTGCCTCTTATATCCCCAAGCCCGTCATGGATATCAAAAGGAGGGAGTTTCTGGATCTGACTCAGGAGCGCAATGATATTGAAACCTATGGGAGTGAGTTTACTCGCCTGGTTCGTTATGCAACCAGGGATGTGACCAATGATGAAGATAATCAAGAGTTGTTCCGTAAGGGACTTAACCCTGCACTTCACTACGAGTTGTTGCCCTTCAAGTTCTAGTCTTTCTAGGACTTGCACAATCAGGCTCTTACCTTAGAGTATGGAAGGAAGGATATGGAAGTATCTCAGAAGCGTGAAGAAGGAAATTCTTGTGCTTCTTCCTCTGGTAAAAAGAAGCGATGTGTCTTTGTTCCATACAGTGATGTGCCTCGTGCTCCTTATGCACCCAAGTCCTCTGGCAATAATTCTCGTTAGTCACAGCCAAATACTGGTGGAGCAAATTCTCGTTCTCCTGCTGGTTCTCACACCGGAGTTACCTGTTACTCCTGTGGTCAACCTGGTCACTACTCAAGGGAGTGTTCCCAAAGGGCTGCTGGACGCAATGAACAGCAGGCAAAGAAGAATGATAAATCTCAAGGTGCTGGACATGGTCGTCTGACCCATGTCACTGTTGAAGAAGCTCAGGAAGATCCACGCGTCATTCCGGGTACGCTCCGTGTCAATTCAATTCTCGCAACAGTCTTTTTTGATTCTGGAGCATCGCATACATTCATGTCAAATTTGTTTTCTCAAGAGCATGGGGTAAATTTTGAACCCTTGTCCACCCCTTTGACCATCCATTCCCCGGGTTCTAGCTGGTTCACCACTATGGTTAGTCATGGGAATGAGATTGACATAGCCTACCAGAAGTTCCCCACTTCTTTCGTTGCACTCAAGTCATGTGACATTGATGTCATTCTGGGCATGGACTGGTTAACCAAGTATCAAGCCGTCATTGACTGTGCACTCAGAACAGTTTTTTTGACTGCTCCTGCTGGCATAACTGTCAAGTATTGGACTGATGGTTCAAAGTCTCCGTCCGCCGTTCTTAAACCTTTCTCGGAGTTGTATGCCATGGATGTTTTACCCACTCTCGAGGTCCAAGATGTCCTTGTAGTCTGTGATTTCCCGGATGTCTTTCCTGAAGAGTTGCCTGGCATGCCACCTGATCGAAGTGTGGAGTTTTTCATAGAGCTAGTTCCTGGAACTGCTCCTATCTCCAAAAGACCTTACTGCATGCCTCCTCGTGAGTTGGTTGAGTTGAAGAAGCAACTTGAAGAGTTAGAGGGTCTAGGATACATCCAACCTAGCACATCCTCTTGGGGTTGCCCTACCATCTTTTTCAAGAAGCGGGATAAAAATATTCCAAGATTGGTGGTTGATTACCGTCCACTCAACGCTGTGACAATCAAGAATAAGTACCAACTTCCTCGGATAAATGATCTCTTTGATCAATTAAGTGGTGCCACTATCTTCTCCAAAATGGACTTAAGATCAGGGTATCATCAAATCAAGATCAGAAGGAAGATATCCCAAAGACAGCATTCACAACTCGTTATGGTCTTTACGAGTATACAGTGATGTCCGTCGGGTTAACCAATGCCCCTGCCACATTTATGAGGCTCATGAACTCTGTCTCCATGAAGTATCTCGACAAGTTCGTCGTGGTATACATTGATGACATTCTAATCTACTCCAAGACCGAAGAAGAGCATGTCGAACATTTACGTTTGGTGTTGACTAAACTTTGTGAACATCGCCTCTACGCCAAGTTTTCCAAATGTGAGTTCTGGTTACAAGAGCTCGTCTTCCTAGGTCATGTTGTGTCTGCAAGTGGTGTTGCTGTCATACCGGATAAGGTTCTGACCATTCTGGAATGGAAGTCACCTACTTCAGTCAAGGAAGTTTGAAGTTTCCTTGGAATGGCTGGATATTACCACCGATTCATCGAGAACTTCTCCAAGATAGCCAAACCTATGACTGATCGTCTTAAGAAAGATAAGAAGTTTGAATGGTCAGAAAAGGCAGAAGAAAGCTTCCAAGCTTTGAAAACTAAGTTAACCACCACCCCTGTGCTTTTCCTTCCGGATACAAGCAAGGACTTCGTCATCTATTGTGATGCTTCTCTCCAAGGGATCGGTTGTCTGTTAATGCAAGATGGTCATGTAGTGGCCTATGCTTCTCAGCAGTTGAAGCCACATGAGAAAAATTATCTAACCCATGATCTCGAGCTCGCTGTTGTCGTTCATGCTCTTAAGCAATGGCGACATTACCTCATCGGTAACCGTTGTGAACTTTACTCGGATCATCAAAGTCTGAAGTATCTTTTTACCCAGCCAGATCTGAATCTCAGGCAAAGAATATGGTTGAAACTCATCAAAGATTATGATTTGGGTCTCAACTATCAACCCGGCAAAGCCAATGTCATTGCTGATGGGCTAAGTCGGAAGTCTTATTGCAACAACCTGATGATTTCACAAGCCCAGCCTATTCTCTATGAGGAAATCAAGCATCTTAACCTTGAAGTAGTTCCTTGTGGATTCCTAGCTAACCTTGAAATAAAATCTTCTCTGGAGGACCAAATCAAGGAAGCTCAAAAACAAGATGGTGAGATCACTAACATCAAAGAACGTGTTGCAAGTGGTTAAGCTAAATGTTTCTCCATTAATGATCAAGGTACTCTTTATTTTGGTAACCGCCTAGTAGTTCCAAACAGTCAGAAAATCAAAGATCTAATCCTTTTGGAAGCTCATGAATCCCCTTTGTCTATCAACTAAAGTGATAAAACTTGCCAACTAAAGTGAGATCAGGAATACTTCCTCGGGGTTGTTGAGGGGGTAGTCCGGGAAGATAGTTTCAGCTGATGATGATACTCGGTGGATATCAAAGATGATTTTAAAAGCTAGAGTTGAAGTCTGCTTATCCCCATTTGAAAATGATCTGACTAGACGAGTTTCTTCTCCCTCTTGTTTTGAAAACAAAAGATGGCTTTATGCAAAATAACTCCACTAGCCATCAGTCTTGCGGAGTACACCCTGTACTCAACCTTGCTTCGTTGATGTTTTTTACAGATGATGCTACTCCAACTGAAGGTGGTTTCTACGTCGAAGTCGACGAGTAGTCGGGATTCCCGGCAGCATCCTAGGATCTATGGAAGGGTCGCTACTTCTGTTAAGACCTCTTAGGCCCTTTGCTAAGTTTGTTGTTTAGAATAACTTGTTTGCTTCTATTGTTTGATGTAATATTGGGTCTGTGACCCCTTGCTTGTATGAATGGTTTGTAACTCTCTTAATAGTTTACCTTATTAATGTATGGTTTGTATGTTCTGTAATGTTACCGATCTTTCCCTGCGCGTTTCAGAATTGAGGTTAGGCATATATCAGATGAGGATCTAGTATTTGTCTAGCCCTGATCCCGGGTTGTGACATATTTTCTTTTAGTAAAACTTCCACTTGTAAAGGATGCCTCTTTCCAAGGGTTTTATTTTGGAAACTTTGTAGTAGGGTAAGAACCCAAAATAGTTTTATCTTTGAAAATCTGTGGGTTCCAAGAGGGAAGATGCTAATCATCTTAGCCTCGTTCTAAGGGGTAAAAATAGGTGTACATAGGGTAGGTGTCCAATGGACACTTATTCATAACTTGGAGGGGCCAAGTTACTCACGTCTGTTTATTTGAAATAACGAGATATGAAACAGTTGATAAACAGGAGTAGGTGCATAAAGGAATTCAGGAATGGTGGCTTGTCTGTGACCAGCGAGATGCCCCTTGACTTCTTTATAAGACCAGAATACCAAAAATAGCACTAATAATAATATCCCGATCCTTCCTTCTTCTCGGTGTCACAAAATCGCAACTATCGCCGTTTATATAGTATACATGCAAGCAAACAATATAACAATCAATACAGAGCATACAAAACAACAAACCATCCAACAAACAAAATATAATTGAGTGATATACATCAGTGGGATGTTGGAGGATTGATGTGATTGGATTGGAAGAAGATTTGGAGTAATTAGGGAAAGGATCCCTTTTTATTTATGGTTTAGGAATTACCCAACAAAGGGTTTTTTGATCAAAGATTTAATATGTATGATACCATTGTGTAAAAATGATACCAACATCTATGTATTGATAAAGTGAACCCAACAAAAGTGGTTTCACTATTTAATCATTTTCCTAGGATTTATAAAGGATTTTAGGGTGATAAAAACTCTAGATTTAGGAAATAATTCCCCAGAACTTCGATGGAGTTCCAAAAATTATTTCCTTGGGTGAAAAGGTTATATTTGGTGGACTGATTCAAGAGGAGTTGGATTCATCTCAGAACAATTACCAGAATGCCCTTGAGAAATTCACAACGGCAGTACTGGACAAGATTTGTCTTTTTCATCAGATTTATTTTGCAGAAGATTTTTAGGTGATTCCAAGGACACATGCTAGTTACTGATAATAACTTTCTGTAGAAATTGGAATCAGCCTGTTTGGATTTGCAGAGCTTCTGTAATGTTTTTATTAGTGAATAAACCATGCTCAAAATAGTTTAATTCACCACAAATCAACAGAGGCTCATAAAATTATGGACTTCTGGATTTAGGAAGATATGGATATGTGTGTTTATTGAGAGTTGTATTTAGGTCAAAATATCATTTGGTTTGACCTAGGGAATTTATTGAAGACAGAAATGACTTTATTTTGTTATTTTTGCTATCAGTAAACTAGGAAGCAAAATAAGGTGGGGCCAGTGAGATATGAAAGGTATGGATTATACATTTCAATAGCAATTGTATTTACTCCATTTCCATGAACCAATTTTGCTGGAGAAAATCAATAGTGTTCTAGATAGATCCTTGTGTGTGATTTATCTGCCTTAATTTAGTCAAGATTTTGATCCAGATCTGGGTCTGCATGTTAGGGAAAACCTACAGGTGCCTGGGTAAAATACTAACAAAATTTATTTGGGTCATTTCCATTTTTTACTTGAACTAAACCAAACTTGTACTCTGCATATCTAGATTTAATTCAAAAAAGAAATGAGGCAGGAGCCGACTGGGCCAGATCTAGCAGGGAGATGGGCCGCGGAGGGGGAGAAGGCCCACTTGGGTTGTGCCTTAGGCGGGAGGGGAAATCAAACTGGCCGGCCGGGCCTGCCCTGAGGTGAAGGGGTAAGGGGCGCCTTGAGCTGTCCGATTAGACGGGGATCGACGGCTCCCGGTCGTTTCCTTCCCCCGACCTGGGGTAGACGAGGGGAAATCCTAGGCGGAGGTTTAGGCGTGGGTGGCGGCTCACCTGAGAATCGGGAAGCGACGGGGGCACTCCAGGGTGAGGCGGGGCACACCGACGAGCTCGGGGAGGGTCCGCAAGGTCGGGTTCGACGTCGGGGAAGGGCCTGCGCAAGTGCGCCTACTGGCGGTGGCACGTGTGCTCGGCGGGGAGCTCGCCTGGAGATATCCCGGGACCATAAAAGCATATGGTTAGATAGAGGAACTCGAGGGGATCTCAGAATGGTGACATGCAGGTAGAGGGGTGGAGGGAGGAGGGAGCTTTGCTTGCGGGAAAGAAAATGGCCGAGCTCCTTTCTTCCTCTTCGTTGAGCAAAACAGAGCGTGGGGGTAGAGATGGGGAGCTTTGGGGAGGTGAGTGAGGTGTCCTGGGGGAAAATGAGGGCAGGGGTGTGCTAGGGGGTGGCCTGTGGCTTCCCATTGGTTGCTAAGGGTGGTGCTGGGTGATGCTATGGTCAATAGCTCGACCAGAGAGGGAGAGGGGAGGTGGGGTAGTTGCTGTCCTCTTTAATGCAAAGATCCTTGCAAGATATGATGCTCTCTCTCCCTCAAGCACTAGGGGACAAAGAGGGGCTATGTACTGTAGTGCTACCGTGCACACGACCAGGAGGGTGTGATGAGGCTGGGGAGAAGTGCTGGAGAAGGTTGGGGCTGGGTTGGGTTTGGTTTGGATCACGTTTGCTTGATTTGCAACAAGTGGATCATTTTGAGGCTTGTGAACAAAGTTGCAAAAGTTGCATTGGACAAAGTGTGGAAATAGTACGGGTATATGGTATAGTTAAAATAATCTCTTCATGATTTAAATGGGATTTTTCTGATGATTATAATCCCATTTAAATGCACTTCTTCAAAAAGTGCAGAATTAGATTATGGAAGCTAAGATGATATTTTTACATTGGACAGGCTTGGTTTTTGATGTGATATGGTCCTAAATACCATAACACAAATTGGAGAATTTTATTGGGATTTATTAGGGTGTAAAAGTATTTTTTGGAGAATTAATTCTTGTTTCTTCCATTTAGGAAAAAGGGCAAAAAGAAATAATTAAGAATCTAAAAAACACTTATTTTTGAGTTGGGAATATGGGTTAGGATTAATAGGAATCAAATGTGCCTTAAGTTGGAAAGGTTATTTGGAGAGAAACAAACTTGCCTTTATAGACAAGGATGTTGGAAACTTGGTAAATAAAGGAAATTAAATAGTTTAATAATCCAAATAATTGGGAGAATTATTTGGGGATGCTTATATACAAGGTATATGATGTAAACTTGATTTAGGAATCAATTTCAACCTTGGTTTTGAAGAAAAGTGCTTGAGAAGGATGGAAACTAGATCAGGGAAGGATCTAGGGTTTAGTTACCTTGATACCACCTAAACACGGTTGGATTAGGGAGCTCAGAGCTCACCTAGGTACAAGGGGTATATGTATGGTTAGACCATGTCATATAGATGATCATGGAAGCAACATTTGGGCTTGGTTGCAATTGAGGTGATCTAGGTGAGATGACAAACTTTGTTGAAAATAAGACTGCCATGACAGATGCATCAGGTAGCTTCCTAAACCATGTGGGTTTAAGAAGCACAAGGCTCCAATGGAAACAAGTGAAGTGGGAGTTTATAGGCCATGATTAGTATAACCAAGAAAAGATTAGGTCAAGGGGAGGTGGAATATAGATGTGAGCTTCTGCCAAAGTAGGCAATATGATAAGATTTGCAGAAAAGATTATTATCTTGACTACAAAACCTTCATGGAGGAGGGGGAGATAGAATTTATTAGCCCAGGGAAAGAGTGGGCCTTGGTAGTACTAAAGATGTACTACAAGATGGCTCAAGTACATTTTCAAGAATGCACACAGGTTGAGAGGGGTAGAGCTCCAAAGATTGAACCTAGATAAGGAATTCCAGACTTAGCCATTTTGGCAGATTTGGAGATTTTGACTAGAGTGCAAATGTAGAATCTTTTGGTAGGATGCTAGGTTCCAAACTCATGATCATACGGAGGATGTTGATGTGATGGATAAGTAGATATTATCCATGCTTGATATTGGGTCTTCCTTAAGTTGGAAACCCTCAGGAGGGATTATCCCTAGTTTGAGATAAGCAGGATATGAGATGATCACTTGAGTGGCTTAGGATGGATCCAGAGTGGGAGGCTTTGTAGGGCTTGATGATACCAAGCAAGGATTGGGGTCCTAATTGATGAGCTACTATATTATCTCTTTCTAGATCATAAGCAAACAAGGCAATCAGCAGATCAAGGCAATTCTTCAGACATCAGATCAAGGTAATTCATCAACCAACATATCAAGGCAATTCATCAACCAACAGATCAAGGCAATTAATCTTATTACTTATCTAACTACTACTAGGGTTACCCTCAAGCCTATATTGAGGTAAGGATGGGTAGGTTGAAACGGGTTTAGTCTTGAAGTAAGATAAGTACCATGTTGGTATCTCTACCAAGATTGAGATGAAAAGGTTTTAATAAAGGTTTTGGAAAACCCTAGAGATAAGGGTAGTTGAAGTTATGTCTTGAGAACATAAGGAGATAATATATAGGTCTCCATAGTTTTGGCAATAGAAACTAGTAAATTATTTGGTTGTGTCAAAGTCATCTTGGCTCAGGTTTTGGAATGCCAGAACATTTGAGAATATAAAAAGATGAGCCAAGACATCTCTTTTGTAAAATAGTTTTTGTAGACTAGGGTTGAGATGAGGAGTACACACTAATACAATCCATTGCTTGAGCACAAGCAAGCAAGTAAACACACAATACAAGAAAAAGTTTTTGTTCCCCATGATTTTTGCCTTTTTGACATTAAATCGGGGTTGCTAAAATTGGGATGTTACACTGCTTCTCAAATCTCGCAGTCCCTAGCTTTGGCAAAGCTTCTAGATATGGCGATGACACCGTTTGGTCCGGGTATCTTGAGTTTGTTGTAGACGAAGCATGGCTTGGCCATGAAGGTGTGGAATATGTCGCGGTCGAATATGACGTGGTACATGCTCTTGAAGGGGCCCACCTAAAAGGTCACGCGCTCTTGGCGTAATTATTAACATCGCCAAAGGCTACCTGAAGTGTGATGCACCCAAGGGACCGAGCCTCCCGACCAGGAACAACGCTGTGGAAGATGGTGTTGGTCCGCCTTAGGTTTGCCTCCGTCAATTTCATCTTCTGCATTGTATCCAGGTACATGATATTGATGTTGCTTCCACTATCCACCATACATTTGGTGAACTCATTGCCGTCAATCAAGGGGTTGATGACCATGGCGTATTGGTTCTCCGTAGGGATGAGGTCTGGGTGATCCTTCTTGTCCCATGTAATTGGAATCTCCGACTAGCGCAGGAACTAGGAAACTGGGGGTAGAGTAGCCATCGGTATCCTCGTGGAGGTCTTCTGTTGTCGGACGGTGGAGGTGCCAAGGAAAGTATGGAAAACTTCTGCCTTCTTCTCGAAGGGGTTCATGCCTTTGCCGTCGCTCTTGGCGGCGTGCTTTGGGTCAACGTCCTCGTCCATGTCACTTGAATCCTTGGACTCCTCCTCCTTCTTCTTCCCCTTGCCCTTTCCTCGCGGTCTGTTCTTCCGACTTCGCTTGTAGCCGAACTCTGGGTCCTCCTTGAGGTCGTTGACGAACTTGTAGTGTCGATTGGTTTGGATGTTCTTGCTGTTGACATCGAGGTGTACGAGGCACGACATATTCCGGTACTCTTCGTAGGTTTGGGGAACGCGGAGCGCTGCCCAGGTAGTTTCACTTCCTCGCTGCTGCCCACGACCAGCTCCCCGTCCTCGGCCATGTTGTCCGCTATCACCTCGTCCTGTGACGTACATAGCGACCATTTGCTTTTCCTCCAAGCTTGAGTTGGAATGGCCGTTGCCGGCAGAGAGCTGCGAGCATCATTGTCGGCAGCTGCGAACTCACTGGCCAACTGAATCATCTGGTTCAAGTGTAGCTGGCGATTGTCTTGCAAGCGCTTCAACTTATGTGGGAGCAACGTGCCCCTTTCCAACCAATCGATTAAGGCGCCATGGCGGTCTGAGCGTGCACGCCTGCGTAGGAATTCTTCATATCCATCTAGCGGGAGAGGTAGGCGCAAGATGTATCATCTTTCTCTTGCACGCACCACTGTAGATCTCCAACAGTGCAGGGACGCTTGTACATACCCTTGAAGTTGTTAGTGAACGCTTCTTGCATGTCCAACCAATTGCAGATGCATTTCTCCGGCAAGTCATCAATCCATTGACGGGCCGTGCCCGCCAACATCAATGGGAGGTACTTGACGGCAACGTTAGGGTTACCCCCGGCGATCTCCACCGCGTTGCCGTAATCCTGCAACCATGTAGGTGGCTTAGCCGTGTCATCATAGGGCTTGATTGTCTTATCAATCCGGAAACCTTTGGGGGTAAGTTGCGGACAGTATTACAGGTCCAAAGCAACGTGGTCCCAGGTATGGTCCTTCCCAGGCCTCGTGGATCTTGTCTATTCGCGAATGTGCGTCGTATGGCTCCGGGATTCTTTTCTTCTTATCAACAGGGGATGGGATGCGTGAACGACGCGGCCCCCCTACACCATGGTGGCTGCTAGGTGGCGACGGAGGCGGAGGTGGCGGTGGGTTAGCCTTATTGTTGTTACCTTCCTACGACGCCTCACGCTTGTCGCGGCTGCTTGTCAGACGCGGAGGGTCATGGTGTGACCTGCTCTTGTGTCCCTAGTTGCGTTCTCCGTCATGACGGGTCTGCTCCGTGTTGTCGCGGATGACACTGCCGCCCTGCCTTGGCGGGGGCATATCTGTACGACGGTGAGCCTTGGTGTCTTTGCGATGTCGGGGGGAGCGGGGCGGTGGCGATGGACGACGAGTTTGGGCTTTGCCTCTGTGGTCGGAGGATATGGGGATAGCATCCTTCATGTTGCCTGCATACCTCTGTCTTTGTTCTGATGAACCCGTCTGAGACCCGACATCAAGAGGAGATCTGTCCCTTGGCGGTTATGCTGGCTAGACTGGCAAAACGCTGGGTCAGACTCAAGCCTCTGAAAGGTGGCCTTTTCCTGCTGTTTCACTGCCTTGGCCACTATGTCATAGACCTGGTCCACCGCCTCAGGCGATCTATCCTGATCTAGAAGGGTCTTGGCGACGGCGAGGTTGAGGAGAGGAGTGGGCATCACCTGCCTGCCTTCACTGTTAATGTATGGTTTGGCTTGTGCCGGCTTCGGGGGAGCCCATCCTAGGTTTCGCCGTACACCAGGATCGTTGATGACGCGAGACGGAGCTTTCTTGGCCTTCTACTGCTGCAGCAGAGTCTTGTACTCGGCCTCCATTGCTCTAGCTTTCTCTATGGATTTCTGCGCGTTGACCAGATCTCGATCTCGCTTTGCGCCTTGCTCCGCGATGGCATGTGCTTCCTCCAGCAGCAGCTGGCGCTTCTCGTCAAGCTGGGTCACATTCTGGTTATGATCTACAGTCAATGGCTCGACGAGGAGATTGGCATACATTACTCTATCAGCTGGAGTAACTAGAGCAGCAGCAGACGTAGATGCTGGAGGCGACAAGTTTGTGGTGTTGTTGTTGCTCGGGCCAGTGCTGAGTTCCTGCGGCTGTTGCACTGGGTTAGGCGGAGGGGCATGACCTTTGCACGATCATTGTCGGCAGCAGCAGGTGGTCCCTTCCCTTTGTCCAGAGCTATAGGCGGAGCTCTTCTGGGTTGATCTTCATCCATCGTCGTCCCAATGGTGACGAACACCTCTCAGGACGTGACGGCGTTGTTGGCTTGCTCGTCGCGCGTGTACTCCTCCTCCATCTCCATCATGGCAGAGTCTAGCTCCTCCAGGCTGAAATCTATCTCCTCCGAGTCTGCACTGAAGTCGGCGTAGAGTGCGTCAATCATAGAGTCGGAGGGTGCCCGGGATTCCTCGATGATGGGGGGTAGAGGCGCAACAGGTGCGACAATGATTGGAGGTGGTGGTGCTACTATGGTGATGGCGGCCGAAGGAGGTGGTGGCGGTGGCTGAGGCGGCGGTGCTCCGTCAATGAGCGCAAGATCCGCCTGAGTTGCCCCCTCGGCCTCCGCGTAGCTATTGACGGTGTTCACCATACTTTCGAAGGTGAGACGTCCTGAACCTTGCTGCCGCCTTAGAGAATGTCGGAGAAGCGTACCGTGGTCCAGTCCTTCCACAAAGTTATACATAGCATCATCATTGGGCTAGTGTTCCAGATCGGCTCGTATACGGAGCCACCTAGCAAGGTAATCACGGGTGTTCACCCTCTCTCTGAACGCAACGCGCCAGATCGAAGATGGTAACCACGCCGACGAACTTGGATCTCTGCTGTTCAGACGCACGGACGAAGCCGGCGGACTTTCAGTTTTCTTCCACCTTTATATCCTGCACTAGGGCGGTTTGGGTGGGCCTTTAATTTTTGTGATCTTTGTTGGAAAACTCCGAAGAGAGATCTGACATCGATCCTTCCACGAACGTATCTTTCCCGTAGGCGGTCCGTGTGGGTCTTCATGCTCCTCCGACTCCCAGGGAACTAGTGCCCGAGTCGGTTTCGCCAATGAAGAGGTGGATGTCTCCGATGGAGACGATCGAGCATCGCGTAGGGTTCATCTTCTCCGGGATCCAGAACTCGTCGAGAGGGACGATCGGAACGTTGTCGGAGAAGAGAACACGACGGATGGCTATAGTTCTGCCGATTCCCGCGAAGATCTTGGTCCTCGCCCGCTGAAGAGCCTGAAGCGCCTCTTGCCCCATGATGGGCACCAACTGTCGTGGTATTGCCGATGAGTACACCATGGAGGGGTCCTCATAGTGCGTGTTTAGAGACATGGGGGAAGGTGGGAGGTTGACGGGTACGAGGTAACACAGCTTACCCAGGTTCAGATCCCACGACAGTGGCGGAATCCTACTCCTGCTATAAATCACTATAATGGCAATACGCCGAGTTACAGGGATTGGTTCGTTGTGCGAGGTGACTAGAAATTCTAAGTTATCGTCTGAGATTGCGCCCTAAAGGCTCCCATAGGCCCGAATTATCTAGTCGCCAGGTCCTAGGGTTACAGGGAAAAGTCCTAGCCAGACAGGTTATAGAGTCCTACACTGTCTATTACTAGTCTAGCGTGTCTTGCACTCCAAGGCTCCGAGTATGTCGGTGAATCCTCCGTAGCCTTCCTTTATCTGGCATGGGCCTCCCTTTTGGATCCATCTAACTGGGCCGCCCAGCATACCATGGGCCTTGCTACCAACTATGGGCCACCCGGGTTATCCGGATAGAGGACATGCTATGAGGATACCCATATAGCATATCGCCAACAACCAGTCAAGTGTTGATGGTGCAGAATAAGGCTAAGTTCAAGAAGAGTTCTTGGACTAAGAAGAAGGCTATGTCAGGAGTAAAGCAGGCTCAGGACCCGGTCCCAAGCGCTTCCTCAGGGACTAAGCCATCTCCTTCAGCCGGATCCACTTGCTTCTATTGAAAGGCGGATGGCCACTAGAAGAGGAACTGCAGCAAGTACTTGGCCGGCAAAGCCAAGAGTGGAGGTATGACTTCCGACTCAGGTACACTTGTTTGCAATGTTATAGACATATATCTTGCTGATGCACCTAATAGTTCTTGGGTATATGATACCGGATCAGTTATTCACATATGCAACTCGGTGCAGGGACTGGTAAGAACTAGGAGCGTAGCAAGAAGCAAGGTTGATATTCGAGTCGGCAACAAAGCAAGAGTTGCTGCTTTGGAAGTCGGCACGATGCAGCTTCATTAACCGTCCGGATTCATTATGGAACTGAATAATTGTTGTTATGTTCGAGTGCTTAGTCGAAACATTATTTATGCTTCATGTTTGATGAGGCAAGGCTATGAGTCGAATATTAAGAATAAAGGTTGTTTTTTTATATTTGAATGATATGTTTCACGGCTTTGCACCCGTCCAGGATGGGTTATTTATTTTGAATCTTGATGGTGAGTCGGTTTATAACATAAATGTTAAAAGGTTGAAACTAAATGATCTGAATATGACTTACTTTTGGCATTTTCGGCTTGGTCATATAAGTTGGAAACGCATGAAGAAGCTCCATGATGATGGACTCCTAACTTCATTCGACTTGGAATCGTTCGAGACATGCGAATCTTGCCTACTCGGCAAAATGACCAAGACACCTTTTGCAAAGAGTTGCGAGAGGGCGTACGACTTGTTGGGACTAGTACATAGTGATGTATGTGGACCAATGAGCACGACAGCCAGAGGTGGTTATCAGTACTTTATTACCTTCACTTATGATTTGAGTAGGTATGGATATATCTACTTGATGAAACATAAGTCGGAAGCCTTTGAAAGTTCAAAGAATTCCGGAATGAAGCACAGAATCAACTCGGCAAGAAAAGAAGTTTCTTCGGTCGGACCGAGGAGGCGAGTACATGAGCCATGAGTTTGATGACCATTTGAAAAGTTGCGGAATAGTTCCTCAACTTACTCCGCCAAGAACGCCACAAAGGAACGGTATTTCGGAAAGGCGGAATTGGACCTTGCTGGACATGGTACGGTCAATGATGAGTCGAACAGATATACCTTTATCATTTTGGGGTTATTGTCTAGAAACAGCGGCGTTCACACTAAGCAAAGTACGATCAAAATCGGTAGAGAAGACACCACATGAGATGTGGACAGGCAAAAAGCCGAGTTTGTCTTTTCTTAATATTTGGGGTTGTGAAGCATTTATCAAACGACTTCATTCGGACAAGCTTACGGCCAAGTCGGATAAGTGTATTTTCGTGGGGTATCCAAGGGAAACTTTGGGATACTACTTCTACAACCGAGAAGAGGGCAAAGTGTTTGTCGCTCGGAATGGTGTCTTCCTTGTGGAAGAGTTTCTCAGTCGGGGAGTACAGTGCAGCTCGAAGAAATTCATGAGGAACCGGCTAGTAGCGAGTCGACAAAAACCTTGGAGGTTGAGCCGGTCGTGGTAGCTGAGGCGTCATCAGCACCTGTACTACGAAGATCGGAAAGATTATGAAGTGTTTGTGATGTATTACTGTTAGACAGTGACGAGCCAACAAAATATTCGGAAGCGATGGTGGGATATGATTCTGAGTCATGGCTTGGAGCCTGAGAACCGAGTTACATTCCATGGATGAAAATCAAGTTTGGAACTTGGTTGATCTGCCAGACAGTGCAAGACCCGTCGAGTGCAAATGGGTCTTTAAGAAGAAAACTGATATGGATGGAAATGTTTCCGTCTATAAAGCACGTCTTGTCGCGAAGGGTTTCCGACAAGTTCAAGGAGTTGATTACGACGAGACTTTCACGCCTGTAGAGATGCTTAAATCAGTTCGGATCATGTTAGCTATAGCAGCCTATTTCGACTATGAGATATGGCAGATGGATGTCAAAACGGCTTTCCTTAACGGAAATTTAACCGAGGACGTGTATATGATATAGCCCGAGGGTTTTGCCCATCCGTCTAATGCTTACAAAGTGTGCAAACTTCAGAAATCCATTTATGGGTTGAAGCAAGCATCTCGGACTTGGAATATTGTAACAACCCTAGTTTTGTTAAATAGTAATTAGGATTTGTTTGTGCATTCATGAGACTGATCATCATCATTTAAAATGCATGCAAGAAAATAATCACAAAACCCTAACCCTAACTTTCCTCTTCCTCTCAAATGTATTCAAAATGGTTTTGATATATTTGAAAAGTATAAATAGTTTGGAAACCCAAATTGTTATAAGGGTCTCCATAGTATTTAAATGTTTGGAAAAGTTTTGGTGTTTTGAAAAATATTCAAAATAGATTTTCAAATGGATTTACAAAAGAGAAAAGTCAAAACATAAATAGAAGAAGATATCTACAAATAAAAAAATTCCCTCTTCCCCTGGGCCAAGCCCATCTCTCCCTTCCTCTTTCTCTCTACCGCCTAGTGCACTTCGCTGCGACCCACTCAGCCCATCTGTAGCCCGTAGCCGGCCCATACCCCTTCGGCCTCATGTCCCTCGTAGTCTTCCTCCCCGAGCAAAGCAGCTGCGTGCCCGTGCATCCACCGTCGATCCGCGCCGGCGCTACGATGTGCGCCGCCTCCTGTGAGGGAGAGGATAAGAGCCGCCGCGTTCCGTTCTCTCTCCTAGTACCAGTCTCGTCTCCTCTCGCCCTCTCTGTCGATTTTTCCCAAACGATCGAATCCCTAGCTCAGTGGAGTAGCCTAGGAGAAGTGCGGTGTCGCCATCGTCGTCCTCGTCAAGCCACTCAACCTGGGAAGCTTCATGCTCGCCGGAATCGAGCTCAACACTCTGCCGGCCACCGCAGTTGCACCATCGATTTCTCCTCCGTCCAGCCTCCCCGAGCCTCACCGACACCACCACCGTGTTCCTAGTTAACTTGCGAGCATGCCAGTTCACTCCCCTTCCTCCCTCACTCTCTGGTTCTTCTTCCCCACGAGCACATGTGAGAACCGCCGATGTTCGTCGTCGTCGGCCAAGCTGTGACAACCATTCGAGGGCGGCGCTACCACCATCAGGACCGCCTCGCTCTCCTCTTTCCAACGCCCCCAACCACAGCCTCTCGCGCGCGCTCAATCGCCAGTTCCATCATCGATCTGAGGATCAAGGTCTGGATGAAGTCAGCATGACGTCATGCCTATGCAATATTCTTTTCTTTTTCTTTTATCAATTCTATAAATGAATTCTGTAATTATTTCTGTAATGAAAATACCTGACAGGTGGGTCCACCCTATAAGTGAGATAAATAATATAAGGAATGTTTTATCTTTAATAAAATGTTAAAGTAATTCAAAAATGCAAATTATTTCATAATATTCTAAAAATGATTTAAAGTGAATTAAAAAAATGAACAAATTCATAACTAATTCATTTTAATTCAGAAAAATACAAATAATATATCAAAATGTTTAGAAAAATGAGAACTATCTAACTAAGCTATAATCATGCATTGTTCAATAAATTCAACTACAAGTTTCATTAGAAGAACCAATTGAACCCCGCAGGTGATTCCGATGATCCCCCTGTTCTAGGGTTTGGACCTCTCGGACTCCGTTTAAAATGACCAAGCATGTTTAGGGTTTCAATTTCAATAACTTTTAACTTGTCATATCATCATTCTTGATTGAGCATTGCATCAATGCCATGTGTTGATTGTTTCCCTTCCTTTCCGGTATTTGGTTCTTCTCCGGTAGAATACGATATCGGAATCGAGATCAAGTCCAAGACTGAAGACTGAGGTCAATACCGTCGAACATCGAATACCAATACTTGACCAACTATAACCAAGTCAAGTACCAGATGTCCGAAGCTCTGCTTTTTGGATATCAACTGGCAAAGCCAAGTGAAGCCCCACACATACATATGAATCCTATGCTTCCAAAGTATTTACATTATTGCCATGTGCATGCGATTCTAAAGTCCTTTATCAATAGATAGAGTAATCCTATCTGATGCATGTTTCCTTTGTAGCCTATATTTCCTGATCCACTGCTCCTAGCATAAACTAGAGTTTGTCTTGTGAAGTGTTGCTAGAGCTGTTACATCTGTTGTTCCTAGCCATGCTTAGATGTTACCACTGATCCATCCGGTTGATGAATCAGAACTGCGAATGAACATAGTATGACAAGATAACGTGGTATGATGAGAGATGGATAATAAACATGCTAATGTTTGTATGGGAGGCCACATGGGTTGTCGATTTTGCAGTCTCATACTTGCCACCCTTAGGACCAGATGTTCTTGCCTCTTGAACCAAGACGAGCGTACAGCCACATGGGGGCCTGGATGATTCGATGGATATCAAAAGACGATCAAAGCTAGTGATACCGCTCTCTTATCCCCTTTTAAAATATTCTGATTAGTCGAGATTCTTCTCCCTCTTGTTTTACAAAACAAAGATGGCGTTATGCAAAATAACTCCACCAGCCATAAGTCTTGCGGAGTACACCCTGTACTCACCCTTGCTTTTTTTATACTTTTGTAGCAGAGTAAGTGTTACCATAAGAAGATGAGTTCTTTACATCATCGACATAGACGAGTAGTTTGGAGTTCCCAGTCGGCAGTCTGGGATCTATGGATTGGACGTCATCGTTATGCTTCAGGACTCTTAGGACATTTGTTAAGTTTGCTATACTTGATAGCATAATTTTCCTTCTGTTGTCTGATGTTTGTGGTTAGTGACCTCTGCTTGTAATATTTTTGGTTCTCTGCTCAGTTATGAGGTCGTTGTAATAATTTTTGTGTCGTAGGGTCACAGTTGTGTTACCAATTTTCTCTCTATATGCTTTCAAGATTAGGTTAGGCTTATGTTCAGAAGATGGTCTGGGATTTGTCTAGCCTTAATCCCGGAAGTGTCACAAATATTTGCTTTGATGAGGTAGTCAAATCGTTTGGCTTCATCAAGAGTGATCATGATTCTTGTTTATACAAGAAGTTTAGTGGGAGCAAAATAAACTTTCTAATATTATATGTGGATGACATATTATTGATTGGAAATGATGTCCAGATGTTTCAAGAAACCAAGGAATCATTGGAAAAGAGTTTCTCAATGAAAGACTTGGGTGAGGCAACATATATTCTCAGAATCTGGATCTATAGAGATAGATCAAGAAGGCTCATTGGATTGATTCAGAGTACTTATTTGGACAAAGTGTTGAAGAAGTTCAACATGGAATCGTCTAAAGGGTTCTTACCAATGTCCCATGGTGTAAAACTTAGCAAGACTCAGTGTCCTTCGACAACTGATGAGCGAAGTTGGATGAGTGCGATTCCATATGCTTCTGTAGTCGGATCCATCATGTATTCCATGATTTGTACTAGGCCGGATGTTTCATATGCTCTAAGTGTTGTGAGCAGATACCAGGCTGATCCTGGAGAAATCCACTAGACAACGGCTAAAAATATCCTAAAGTACTTAAGAAGGACCAAGGATATGTTTTTGATTTATGGTGGTGAAGATGAACTCGGTGTAAAGGGTTACACAGATGCGAGTTATCTTACCGACTCTGATGATTCTCGTTCACAATCCGGATATGTGATTATTATAAATGGAGGTGTTGTGAGCCGGAAGAGTTCCAAGCAAGAGACTTTGTCTGCATCTACAACAGAAGCTGAGTATATTGCCGCCTCGAAGGCAGCAAAGCAAGCTGTTTGGATGAGGAATTTCCTCATGGATCTTGGTGTGGTTCAGGGATCGTCCAATCCGTTATACATGTATTGTGACAACAATGGTGTTATTGCACAAGCCAAGGAACCTAGATAACACCAGAAGAACAAGCACATACTCATGTGGTACCATCTGATTCGCCAGTTCGTGGATCAGGGTGATATCAAGTTATGCAAGGTACACACGGATGCAAATATTGCGGATCCGTTGACAAAGCCGTTACCCCAGCCGAAGCATGAGGCGCACCTGAGAGCCATGGGCATTAGATGCTTAGACATGTGATGTCGGAAGATTGACTCTAGTGCAAGTGGGAGACTGTTGGGAATATGCCCTAGAGGCAATCATGTATGATGATATTTCCCATTGTATTCATAATGATATTAAGTTGTCCTTGTATAAACATCTGATGTGTATCATTGAATATGTGATTCGGTTGTGGAACTATACATTCATGTTGTTTGTACTAAATATCCTTGGTCATCGAGGTTGTGCTGGACACACAACTTAGACCAATGTGAAAGTCGGCTTGATGACTCGGTTCCACTTGTCATGGGCATGAAGATGTTATTCCGACTTAAATAGATTTGGATAAAGAGTTTAGCGAATCGGATTGACCCATATTGAGGTATAATGAATAAGTTGTCATTTGTATATCTCAATCAATGTAATCCTTAGACCTAAGGTTATTGCATGGTTCGAGTTGAGGATCACCAACATAGGTTCTGTCAAACACTGATCCGTAACTGGGCAGTTATAAAGGCAGAGTTAGGGTCGACTGAGAATCAAGCTGCATGATGTGAATAACCAAGATGGGATTTTGCCCCTCCACTCAGAGAGATATTCTCTGGGCCCTCTCGGAAGATATGATTCGGAAAGCATGGACATGCACGACTCGGTTAAGTGTTAACCAAGGCGATCGACTAAGATTTAGTCGAGTGAATCACTTATCTCGGATCAAGAAGAGATTCAGACTATTTAAGGGATGACAAATAATCGCCTATAGTTTGACAAGGTGTATCGTGAGGCAAAAGGGACTCGGACGCAAGTCACATTGGAAAGGCAAGTCGTCATGACTCTTTGGTACTTGGGAGTCAGCATTTTCTACTAGGAGCCTCTACCAACTGATCGATTGAGAGTCGGACTCTCATTGTGTCCGAGTATCCGTGAGCCTGTGGGGTCACACACTTAAGAGCGGGAGCAAATTCAGATTGGATCTGCACTGGAAATCTGGCTGGGTTGGACCCAAGCCAGATTACGATTGAGTCAGTGAGTCGGACTCACGGTGACTAGTGTTATATGGGCTTTAGTGAATGGGCCACGTGAGGAGCCCACACTCAATCCCTATATATAGCGGAGCACAGTAACCCAGAAGGGTTAATCGTTGATCGGTTAGGTCATTCCATGTGTTGGAAACCCTATCTCCACATCAGTCATGTCGACTTAACAAATCTAGCAGTTCACCGCCGGTGCTCCTCCTTGTACGTGTGGATACCAGCAGAGGTGTTGTACGATCAGCACCAGGACGATCGGGTCGCAAAGGACTGCACTGCGTCAACTGACGCGCTACATCAGTAATCCGCAACTGCTCGTCTAGTGGTAAACCTAGTGGCCTTCTACCTCAGCTAGATCTTGGGATCACCACATTAAAAGAAAAAGTTTTATTTTATCTATATGTGGCCCCACAATTATTTAATCACAAACACCAATGGTTCAAACCCAACTTAGACAAAATTTTTTTTGCCATACCACATAGGTCGGTATGATCAAATTATTAACGCGAGAAAACGACAAGTGTGGTGGTCCAACTATAGGATACATCGTATCCTTCACTCACTAGTCAATGTAGCTATCTGGGAATCCTTGGAGTCAATCTATTTGTATTGATCACAAGACTCCCATGCTAAGTCTATAATATCCCTCCTTAGCTGTTTTATGGTGGTCTCTAAGTCTTGGGTATGCTTCTTCCCCTCTCTAAGGTAATTTTGATTGTTAATCATTCTACACTTAAGCCTTTCACCAAGTTCTTCAATGGCATTCCATGTTGCATTCCCCGTAGATCCAAAGAATGACATATGCATTTCAGAGTTGGTGACCATGTAGAATCCTGACTCACTGTGGTTGTCCTCCTTGTTTTTATACAAGTGGAGTTGTACCCAACAATACTCTTCTCCTTCATCCATCACCGGAAATCCTTTGTACACGGCTTCACCATTTATCCCCAAGCTAATCATGAGGTTCTTGAGTGCCTTGGGAAACTTTGTCTCACATTCTAGGGTCATGGTCATCAGTGGTCCCTTCCTGACGGATTCGTTGATGGCGGCCATCTACAAATAGAGATGAGAAAGAAGATTAGAAGAGGTTTACTAGATGAAAAGAAACAGAGTGTGAAATTCATAGTGGTGTTGAATTTTCCTAGTGACTTTCTTAATCTAATCCATCTTAGGGTCACAAACCTACAGGCAACACAATGCTCTGATACCATCTGTAAGATCTCACCCAATAAGCTAGAGATCCCTGTGATTGCATTGCTAGTCCCTGGATCAAATTGCTAGCACCCATAGTTTAAGATGAAGTACACATATACAAAGGTCATTATTACATCGAAATTCTAGGAGTACAATAGTTCTTACAACTCACTTAGCCCAAGGCTAATTTATAAAGAGTTCTCATTACATAGCATATAAATAAAGTCTTCATCTTCATGTGCCACAGGTTAACATGTTGAGTATAGACTCATAACCCTATTCACCATGAGAGTAACCTGCAACATAATAAGTTACAGCCATAAGGGGTCAATACAGTTGGAATTGTATTGGCAAGTGATACCATAGTTATAAAGTAGAGACTAATATCTACATGAATATGGCTAAGTGTGGATCAGGTTGGCTTTGCTCAAATAAGGTTTATCCTACTGGTTTGAAAATACTATGTTTTTCTTTACAAAACACTAAGGAACCACCAATAGACATTGGTGAACTTCTACCCTTGTTCACCCACAAATTTTAACTTAGAGAAATTGGGATGAGGAGATTTTTGAACCATTTCAATGTCTTGATGCTCTAAATTGTCCATAACCAGGGACACGGCTAAGTACTTAGGTTTATCTTCTCGAGAGGTGGTGAACTTTCCCCACAAGACTCGACATGCATCGATACGAGACTTTTCAGAAGCAATCCCTCAGACCACCATGGACGCGTTCCATCCTATCAGCTCTACCTCCATATGTCAATCTGGCTGAGTTCTTGCAACTTAGTTGGTCAAGGCAGACCCCATATACCATGTAGTTTCACTGGAAGATTCGCAACACAAAACATCTCAAATCTCTTTTTTCCTGGGTGGCCATCCACAGATGTGATACACAGGGTAAACCATAGAAATGGGCCCTGTGTAACCACTAAACACAAACCATACAAGTATCATTACACCCAGGTGTTTCATTAACAAGATTGTTTTCTTAGTCAAAAACACATAGGCATAAACTTTCCATAATAACATAACATGAATTTCCACCCACTAATTCGAATAGCAAGTCTAAGCATTCTAGCATACATTGTCTCCTAACTTAGGAAAATTCTACCAAGATATAATCTATAGGGTCTTCCATAGCATAGAAATATATTTGAATACTATCATGCAAGTTATAGCAAAATATCACTTTCCATGGTAGCTAGGGGAATAGGTACAATCCTCACAATCACACACTTCACAATCCACAAAATCTACACAAAAAAATTCAAACAAAATATATACAAATCAATATAACACTCAAAAATAATATAAATGCATGCAAAAATGCAATGAGATGATTTGCCGCACTTTTAAAACCAAACTCTACATTGCTGAAGATAAAGTATACATTCTAAAGTCTAGATATCACAAAAACCACTTTAACATAATATACTAAATAATTTTTATAGACAAAATAGCCCTATAAATGTCTCTGCATAAAACTCTAATTTTTTAGAAACAAATGACCAAAGTAAGGCCATAGATGAAAATTTCACATTTTTCTGAAACCATAGACACCTAAATTGTATTTTTCTGAAATACAGATCAAAAGTTATGAATTTTGCAAGTTAAATCAACTAATAGATAAAATCTGGATTTTAAATCAAATACCTAGACACGCGACACGCTCTGATTGGCCCATATCGGTTCGCGCGGATCACGCGCGTGCACCGTCAAATCTAAGTGAGGTCCTGCGGTCCATATCTGCCCGTACCCTCTTGCCTAAACTTCTAATCATATCCACTGGATCTAGATCCAGCGGATCAAAATGCTCTGACCAAAACTGAGCGGTGCAAATGGCGAGCGCGGCGGTGGTGCATCTGTCGACGGTGCTCCGGTGAGGCCAGGGGTTAAGGGAGGGGCAGAGGGGATATACTGAGTCGTCGTGACATTGTGGAGGCAGTGGTGGTCGCGGACGAGGGCGGGGAGCACGGACACGACGATAATTCGTCGTCGGTGTTGAACTGGGCGTCGGGCGCTTACAGTCGTTGACGGAGGCGAGGCTTTGGTGCAAAAGGAAACAAACTGCGAGTGTCAGGAGGTGCGCGAGAAGATGGCGAGCACGATAGTGTGAATCAGAGGCCAAGGGGCGCACGGTACACACCGCAATGTGTCGCCGGAGCTCGTCGGGACAGCGGCGGTGCAAGGAGAAATGTGCGGAGCCTTGCAGCGCTGAGGGGTGGTTGAGTGGGGGAAATGGTGCAGGGAGAGAGGGGGATGAGTAGCAGGTCAAGGGGGAGGGAATCACACATGCGTTCACATGCTTTGAATCGATTTGATTTGGGCAGAAACAACAGCGGTGGAGTGAGTCGTCACGCGTTGATTAAGGATGAAGGAGGTGACGTGGAGGTGGGGTCCACCTGTCAGCGAGGGGGTGCGATGCTGCGCGGTGAGAAATAGATGGTCGAGGGGGAAAACCCGGGTGGGCTATTTGGACCGGCGGGGTGGGCTGCGCCGGTTGGCTGGTTTGTTTCTATTTTTTCCTTTGCCCTTTTTCTTTTTCTGATTTGATTTTCCAAATGAAATTTGAATGATCAAATCAGATCCAAATCAAGTCAAATTTTCACCAAAATTTTGTGAGATGATTCTAGTGTTTAAAAGTTTGTTAATTACAAAAAACCACTCCAAAACATTTTGGGGTACTAAAAATAAAATAAAAAATAAAAACACAAATCTGCCCTTCATAAGAAAGGGGTTTAAAAAATAGGGTTTGTTAGGGTTTTAAAATTTGAAATTTTTTGTGCAATGCTTACATTCTATGATGATATGAATGCAATGATGATTTTTGGTTATGGTTTTGATGGAATTTGGGATGTTAAATGCTCTCTATTATTAAAAATGGGGTGATGCATTTTCACATCACATCCTTGGTGGCTGCTTCACAAAACAGGCCCTTTTTGGCACCAAGAAAATGGAAAATGGATTTTCCATGCAGAGAATGTGAAAACTTCATGAAGCAACATTGTTTGGCATCACAATATACACCTATGCATGGAATATGGGTGCATTAAGGCAAACTATGCCATGGTTGTGGTCATTATCTAGCTCATTTGCCCTGAAAGCCATGAATCCCCAAAGGCGGTAGGACATTTCCGTGAATACTTATTTAGAATAAACCACATATTCAATGTTTGCGATTTTTGCATGCAACTAGGCAACATGAAATGGAAACGTGCAAAGGTTTCACATTTTTTGAATTTTTATGCCGGTTTCAAAATCCGGTCGATACCGTGGCATTTAGGGTTCCTAGCTATGTGCTGGGTCTTTCTAATCTGTCCTTGGATCGCAGAAGAAATTCCATGTTTTGTACATGGAAATGATTTTTTGGAAAATTACCGAGATAGCTACAAGGTAGCTCCAGGCTAAATTTGCCCCCCCCTTCCAACTAGACCGGCAAAAACTGGTTTATATTGTGGGGGTTGCGCCGAAAGGTTCTAGATGAATCTAACCGGTGATCTAGCCACTAAATGCTCTCTAGTATTTGTTAAAACTCGGGTGATACATTTTTATATCACATCCTTCTTGGCTACTTCACAAAATAGGCCCTTTTTCAGCACTAGGGAAATGGAAAATGGATTTTCCGTGCGGAGAATGAGAAAATTTCATGAATCAACATTGTTTGGCATAACAATATACACCCATGCGTGGAATATGGGAACATTAATGTAAAGTATGCCATAGATGTGGTCATGACCTTGCTCATTTTCCTTGAAAGCCATGAATCCCCGAAGGCGGTAGGTCTTCCGTGAACACTTTTCTAGAATAACCTCCATATTCCATGTTTGCTATTTTTGCTTGCAACTAGGCAACATGAAAATGGCAATGTGCAAAGGTTTCACTTTTTTGATTTTTTTTGAATTTCTTTGCCAGTTTCAGAATCCAGTTGATACCGCGGCAGTCAGGGTTCCTGGCTATGTGCCGGGTCTTGCTAATCTCTCCTTGGATCTCTGAAGAAATGCCAAGTTTTTTACTTGTAAATGATTTTTTGGAAAATTACCGACATAGCTACCAGGTAGCTCTAGGCTAAATTTGGCCCCCCTTCCAGCTAGACCGGCAAAAACTTGTTCATATCACCGGGTTTGTGCCGAGAGGTTCTACGTGAATCCAACCAGTGATCTGGCCACTAAATTCTCTCTAGTATTTATTAAAAATGGGGTGATGCATTTTCACAGCACATCCTTTGTGGCTGCTTAACAAAATAGGCCCTTTTTCGGCACTGGGAAAATGGAAAATGGATTTTCCGTGTGGAGAATGTGAAAACTTCATGAAGTAACATTGTTTGGCATCACAATATACACCCATGCGTGGAATATGGGCGCATTAAGGCAAAATATGTCCTGGTTCTTGTCATGACCTAGCTCATTTGCCATAAAAGCCATGAATCCCCGAAGGCGGTAGGTCCTTTCCATGAACACTTTTTTTATAATAACCCCCATAATCCATTTTTGCTATTTTTGCATGCAACTAGGAAACATGAAATGGCAAAGTGCGAAGGTTTCACATGTTTTGAATTTTTTATGCCGGTTTCGAAATCTGGCCGATACCGCGGTAGTCAGGGTTCCTGTCTATGTGCCGGTTCTTACGAATCTCTTGTTGAATATTAGAAGAAATTCCATGTTTTCTACCTAGAAATTATTTTCTGGAAAATTACCGAGATAGCTACCATGTAGCTCTAGGCTAAATTAGGCCCCCTTCTAGCTAGACCGACACAAACTTTTTTATATCGCCAGGGTTGTGGCGAGAGGTTCTACGAGAATCCAACCGGTGATCTGGCCACTAAATGCTCTCTAGTATTTATTAAAAATGGGGTGATGCATTTTCACATCACATTCTTGGTGTCTGCTTCAAAAAATAGGCCCTTTTTCGGCACCGGGAAAATGGAAAATGGATTTTCCGTGCGGAGAATGTGAAAACTTCATGAAGCAACATTGTTTGGCATCATAATATACACCCATGCGCGGAATATGGGCGCATTAAGGCAAACTATGCCATGGATGTGGTCGTGACCTATCTCATTTTCCCTGAAAGCCATGAATCCCCAAAGGCGGTAGGTCATTTTCGTGAACACTTTTTTTAGAATAACCCCCATATTCCATGTTTGCTATTTTTTCATGCAAATAGGGAACATGAAATGGAAATGTGCAAAGGTTTCACATTTTTTGAATTTTATTTGAATTTTTATGCCTGTTTCGAAATCCGGCCAATACCACGGGAGTCAGGGTTCCTGGCTATGTGACGGGTCTTGCTAATCTCTCGTTGGATCTCTGAAGAAATGCCATGTTTTGTACCCATAAATGATTTTTTGGAAAATTACCGAGATAGCTACCAAGTAGCTCTAGGCTAAATTTGGCCCCCCTTCCAACTATACCGGCAGAAACTTGTTTATATCATCGGGGTTGCGTAGAGAGGTTCTACCTGAATCGAACTGGTTATCTGGCCACTAAATCCTCTCTAGTATTTATTAAAAATGGGGTGATGCATTTTCACGTCACATCCTTGGTGGCTGCTTCACAAAATAGGCCCTTTTTGGCACTGATAAAATGGATTTTCCGTGTGGAGAATATGACAAATTAATGAAGCAACATTGTTTGGAATCACAATATACACTCATGCATGGAATATGGGTGCATTAAGGCAAACTATGCCATGGATGTGGTCATGACCTAGCTCATTTGCCCTGAAAGCCATGAGTCCCTGAAGGCGGTAGGTCATTTCTGTGAACACTTTTTTAGAATAACCCCTATATTCCATGTTTGCTATTTTTGCATGCCACTAGGCAACATGAAATGGCAATGTGAGAAGGTTTCAATTTTTTTAATTTTTTATGCCGGTTTCGAAATCCGGCCGATATCGCGGCAGTCAGGGTTCCTGGCTATGTGCTAGGTCTTGCTAATCTCTCATTGGATCTCTAAAGAAATGCCATGTTTTGTACCTGGAAATGATTTTTTGGAACATTACCGAGATAGCTACCAGGTAGCTCCAGGCTAAATTTGGTCCCCCCCTTCCACCTAGACCATCAGAAACTTGTTTATATCGTTGGGGTTGCACCGAGATGTTCTACAAGGATTGAACCAGTGATTTGTCCACTAAATGCTCTCTAGTATTTATTAAAAATGGGGTGATGCATTTTCACATCATATCCTTGGTGGCTGCTTCAAAAAATAGGCCCTTTTTCGGCACCGGGAAAATGGAAAATGGATTTTTTGGGCGAAGAATGTGAAAACTTCATGAAGCAACATTGTATGGGAACATTAAGGCAAACTATGCCATGTATGTTGTCATGACCTAGCTCATTTGCCCTGAATGCGATGAATCCCCAAAGGAAGTAGGTCATTTCTGTGAACACTTTATAGAATAACCCCCATATTCCATGTTTGCTATTTTTTCATGCAAATAGGAAACATGAAATGGCAATGTGCCAAGGTTTCACATTTTTTGAGTTTCTTTTGAATTTTTTAGGCTGATTTTGAAATCCGGCCGATATTGCGGTAGTCAGGGGTCCTGTCTATGTGCCGGGTCTTGCTAATCTCTCGTTGGATCCCTAAAGAAATTCCATGTTTTGTACCTGGAAATGATTTTTTAGAAAATTACCGAGATAGCTATGATGTAGCTCCAGGCTAAATTTGGCCCCCGTTCTAGCTAGACCGGCATAAACTTGTTTATATCGCGGGGGTTGTGCCGAGAGGTTCTAGGTGAATCCCACCAATGATCTGGCCACTAAATGTTCTCTACTATTTATTAATAATGGGGTGGTTGTAACATCCCACCATTAGAACTCAGAAATAAGATGAACCCAGATGTGTGCATTGCATTCATGCATAGAAAATCTGAATAATTTTCGCCCTTTTGAACAAAACTTGTCAAAGTGATTGAAGCTTTTCTTCACTTGATATAATTGAAGTAGATCATCAAGTTGATTGTGATAAGTTTCAATATGACCTTTGCTAAAACCTTATTTGGGTAAACATGATTTGATCTAAGGATAGATCAGATAGAATAGAATGTTACTCATATTGCATTGTTTAAAGGATTAATATTTGATCCTTAAGAGATCCTATCATAATATTTAGCCAACAACTCATAAATGCCAAGTTAAGATTATAACTCAAGTAATCTAAATGTAATGACTAATCTAATCTTACTATGAGAATCATAGTAATACTTAACTTTAACTCTTCAACGAGATTGAGTTGGAAAGAGGCTAAGTCAAGATCATTCATTATATATTTTTTTTCCATATCAATTTTTATGGAACTTATCTTAATATCAGTTGTTCATCAATGTTGAGTAATCCACCATTGATTCACAAAATCTTTAACTACCAATCCTTGATCTACTATTTCCTCATCTTATCATAATATCTACTTAAATCTTTTAAAGAAGGCATAGTCCATAAATAACCTAATCCAATATGAGATACTAAGAAGATAATTTCAAGACAATTGAAAAGTAGGATTGATAAAGCCTTGCTTAGCCAACTAAGAACTTAAGCAATAAATGATTAAAGGATTATAATGGTGATGCTTTATCCACCAATATTGAATGCTTATATTTAGTATAAGTGATACTGGTGGGTAGAACATGATTGAAACCCTTGTGGAGATAAGTTATCCTAGAGTAGTCATTAAAAGCCACATAAATATAATTTAGAGTTGGAGTGTGAGTTATTGGAGTAAAGTGAATATATGATGATATGACAATCTAGTGTAGCATAGTGTTATAGAAGTGGTGTTATTCATCTTAAAGGATAGTCAAAACTTTAGAGAAAGGTAGTTGGATGCATACAACTATTAGAAATATATTAGTGATGAATGATTAAGGACGATTATGAGTAGAGTTTGAAAGAACTACTTGTTGGATGGAAGGCTATCAAAAGTGGAGTAGTAGATACAACCAAGGAAGGATATGAGGAAGTTATGAAATACTTTACTATCAAACTCATTGGATTCATCCATGAATTTATAAGGTTAATCAGTGAATGAGAATATTTTTATGAAGTTAAACTCATCATGTTAATCATGATGATAGATAGGAAAAGGTAGTATATCTAGGAAAGGAATTCCTTAATAAGAATTCTAGAATTATGAATTATGGAAGATAGTAATTCTTGGTAAACAATCAACTCTAAATCTTAAAACCAAGTATAATATCCATTTCATATTAAGAATTCCTCATCTTATATATATATCACTTGATAGGAACATTTCCCTATAATAAATCACATACGCACATCTCTGCCAATTCCAACCATCATAATTAAATGTGCTTAGGAGTATCTTTATCAATTACTTTCTATAAAACATTCAAGATATAACTTTCTAGTACTAAAGGTGATTTCATCAAATATCCCAAACAGAAAACAATATGCTTAGTTATTGAATCTTTAACCACATCCATAAAGGAGTCTAAGTATATTAAAAACCCTAAACCCTAGGGTAAATAATCATAATCCAAAATTCTAAACCTCTTTGTTTATAATAATAGAATATATACATTGTCATTTTCCAAATTAATGGAAGTAGTAAGAACCATATTAATTTCTTTCATATTTCATGCATCAAATGATGATATAGGATCACTATACATATAAAAATTTATATTCAAACTCTGAGCCAACTAGAGTTAAGTCTTATAAACAAATAAGAATATATCATTCAAGAAATCCATAATTAAAAGAGGAGAGAAAAATAATAAGAAAATTTTCTACAAATTATTAAAAGGGGTTCATATTGAGAAAATAAAAGAAATATAAAAAGATTATATAATAAAAGTTCACAAATGATACTAAATATATTCTAGTATTATTGCAATTATCCATCAAATAAATCCTACAAAGAAAAGTTCAAAATATAAATCAAATTCAAATCTGTAAAGGAAAACAGAAAATAGAAAAAGGTAAATCAAATAAAACATCACCTAGCCGTGGCCCAGCATCTCTGTACTTACATGACGCCCATGTGCAGCCCACAAAAGCCCAGTAGCCAGTCCAGCTCTTTCTCATCTGTGATTGACGAGTGGGGCCAGGAAACGACTGCGGGTTGAGAGGAAAGAAACGCCAGGGGGTTATCCGCAAAATAGCACGTCATCGTCATCCTCACGCACATAGACAGCTCGCTGGAGGAGCTCGCTGCCACTCGATGTCGCCAAGATCAACGCTGTCGTCGCCAAGAGAGGATAAGGAGGCCACCGCTACGTCCTTGCTCGTCCTCATCCTCAATTTACCCCTCCGCAGCTCTCTCTCTCAGTTTCTTCTTCTGACCCGAGAACACTAGCTCGGAGGTGAGCTGGAGCCGGCGATTCCGTGCTCACCTCGGCCATGTAAGACCACGATGGAGACCGCCGTGCTCTTCTCGTCCGTTTGCCCCAACTCGCACTAGCAGAGAAGGCGTGAATCAACCCAATCAAACCCTCCTTCCCAACGCTGTTCGTCGACCACGCCGCCGTCTCCGACCCCGCCTCGCCCTATCGACCATGCCAACGTGTTCCTGGTGAGTCACTAAATCTCCTAGTATGCGTAGATCTTTCGTTTGCTTCCTAAATCCACGCCACCGTGATCGAACGCAAGCACCGTCGCATGAGATCGTCGTCGGTTGACCTCCGGTGACCAAAAAAGGGCTTTGCCTTGATCTGCTCTGTCAAACGAACCTAACCACAGCCCCGTGCGTGCACCAGATCAATCGATTGATCCTCAACCAGTGAGGATCAGACCAGGTGACGTCATGCTCACCTCAGGATCAAACCACGTCAGCGAGTTTGACCAGTCTTTGCCCGCGTGGCTGATGACATGGCCTTGGGCCCATATGTCATTGTCTAGGGGTAAAGACAGGGTCGGTAACAAATGCATTTTCTTTAACCAGTGTGCTGAGGTGGCCACTGGCCCACTAGTCAGTGACTGAGGCTAGTTGTTGGTGCGGTGTAAAAAGTATTTCCTGTTTAAGAAATAAATAGAATATTATAAACCAAATTATTAATATTCCAGAAATCAAATAAATTATTAAATCTTGTTCAATTCATAACTTTTGAATTGAAATTCAGAAAATGTGTATAATATATGAAAATTTGTAGAAAAATAAAATATACAATCTAAAGTTATTATCCAATATTATTATGATAATTATTTAAATATATTATTTAATAAAGGTTTATAAGTAATAAAAATTTGTTAATTCATATTTCAATAATGGTAAATATTAGAAATATAAATAAAATACCAAACATCTTAGAAAAATAACGACTATAATTTAAAAACTATAATCATGCATTATTATTTCACTTACTTAAATATTTTGAAAGTATTAAATCTTAAAAAATCATATCTTCTCATTTATAAATCATAAAAATAAATATAATATATCAAAATGATCACAAAAAGAATATCTACATGTTAAAAACATAATATTCCACTTTTGAGTTAATTAAAAATTCAAATATTTTAATAACTCAAATTTAAACTTATTTACTTAATTAATAATTCATATAAGCATAAATAAAAAATGTTAATGTTCCTAAAATGAGTCAATTAAGTCTAATAAATAGTTTTAGTCTTAAATATTAATAATATAAAGCCATAATGGTTTAAAACATTATAATTACCTTTCATTTAAATTATCCTCAATCTTAAGTGAAGATTATATTCTCAAAGGATTGCAATTCATGATAAAAACCTTAAAGAACAATTTGTGAATAAATCAGATCATTCCTATCTACTTTAACCACCATATTACAAAAACTACCACACTATAATAAATCCTGAAGTAGTTAAGTAATATTATATTTTGGTTTATAAACTATAACCACACATTTATAAAAGGTAAATGATACTACTCCATTATAAAAATCAAGAAACCAAGTACACCAGGTACAAAAGTTATAAGCAATATACTTTTAAACTATCTTTATTTTAAAGTTAACTTTAGTCTACAAGATTCTAAGTATAGAACTATAAACATTGTTAGATGTTTTATAGTTAACTTTGGTCTGAAATAGTTAAGTTATAAAGCATCTCAGGCCCAAAATATTCAAGCAAGCACAAATAACATTGACCACCACTAACTCACCACAAAGATTGTTTAAACCTTAGAAAAGGAATCTTTTTTCAAAAGTTATTCGTTTTGCCACTTCAAACAATATATGACAAATAATCAAGATCACATTACTTCATAATTCACTCATATACATAGGAGCCATAACACTTAAGCTATCTATAAGTGACTCTACTTATAAAGTAAAGTTTGAAGATAACCTATTAAAGTGCAAACAATTTTGAATAGCATTCCATAGATATATATTTTATTGTTGCATAAATATGTGATGTTCACTGTCAACACCCGGATTTTTAATCCCAGATGCCTGTTATGCCATACATCGCAATCCCAGGATTGCCATTTTTGCGAGACATAACAGAATTAGATATAGTACATCATCCATTACAAACCGTACATAAGTTCTTACACAAATAGGGATCTCATGATCCAGTTCTTAATACAACTTCAAGCAGCGGAATACATAATAATCCGGGTGCTTAATTAACTCAAATTTTTAATAACTCAAATTTAAAAATTGTTAATAACTGGTAGATGATCCTAGTTATTCGTTTCGAAGCTCCATCTTCGGGGTCACAGGAAATGCTGACGATGGGAGATGATCCTAGTTGTCGTAACCTTCCTGGGGTCCATCCTCCAGGTACTCCTCTTCATAGTCTGGCCACGGTAATAGCCAGGGACAAAGCCATGAGTACTCTTTAAGTACTCACAAACTAATACTAACAAGTGAAAGGGGTTTTTGGTAATAGGACACTATGCTCTAGGGTTATTTTGCAAAAGCCAGATTTATCTCTACTAAGTTTAGAAGCAACGAATGCTAGTTGAAGTTTTATAACACCTAAGTGGGAACCTGTATTTCATATCACAACCCTGTTGTGGTCAAGTCAAAGTCTCAATTCATTTCACAAGTTCTTTTAAAACATCTGACGGGGGAACAGTATGGCCACTCCAACTGTCCATAACCGCGGACGCGACTATTCGAATAGTTTGACACTCTGCAGAGATTGTACACTTTCACCACAACATTCGATACATCCGTCAGGAACAAATCCTGAATTCACCATACTTAGTATGCGGATAATCAATCCTAACCTTTCAATTAGACGCCCTAGTATAAGCACCTCTCCTGTGAGTTTGGCCTCCCAACCATGACCAACTGTCATCTTGGGTACTGCACAAGTGGACAATCTTCACAAGGTAGCCTCAGCTCAGACCTTGGCCATGAGGGAACTAATACTAAGGTATATAAGTTTCCAGTCAAGCCCTACCCAATCTTCGGGTATTGTGGTTGTACGATAAAATTGGAATGGTATCGCATCGAGACAACCATTAGTTTTATAAAGGGCTAAGGCTCATGCCTCATCATTTTCATCACCAAAATCATCAAGTGTTTGGAAACACATGTCCAAAACATTTCAATAGAATGATCCATCATTCCAAGGTTTTCATAACCATTTTCACCAACTATTCCCATCTAAATTTGGTCATGTTTTATGCTTAGCACTAGCATCTACAAGTGGGGGTAAGCACTAATGAGGGGTGGTACACTAGTGGGGTTTGACTAAGTTTAATCTCATGCCTTAGGAGGACATCAAGATTATCTAGCTTAGGCCAAATTTTATGCTCTTTATGCAACCTTAAAGTATCCTTCTAGTATCTACCATTTATTCCAGTAAACTCTAAGTAAGATCTTTGATAAAGGAATAAAGTAATAAGCTTGCAAGTAAAACTAGGATTGGGTGTCATCAAATGTATCTAACCAAGCATGCTTAGTGCATTGCATAGGTTATTTAACTCTCATATATGCAAGTGTGAGCTTGCACATTCAACTAGTAGCATTAGGCTTGCATAGGTAAAGTATCTTGCAAGTGTTAGCTTGCCTTGTGCAGAGTAGTGGTTGAAGTTCTCCTCGGTTTCTACTTCGTAGTATCCTCCTTCCTCCTCATATCCTTGGTCGGTACTAGCGTCTATAAATAAATACGATGTACACAATCACCAAACAATACTTAACTACTTGCAATCATCACACAAAAGGTTCCTATAGATGATCTAACATCATCACTAACATTACAAGATTAAAGTTTGGTTTAATTCCTTTTATTTTTAGAAAAGTAATTTCTACTCATTGAAAAACTACTTAAGATTTAATATTCTCCAAACCAAACATGGTATCATGTTGACACATGTCATCACCACATATTTTAGTTCAGGGGAATGTGATTTAAAGTGGTGTCACAATTTAATAAGGTTTTACCCTTTTATTTTAATTAATTAAAGTGGCTAGAAATTCCTATGGGGCATTCCTGTATTACTTGAACATTATTTTTGTAAGTAAACCTATATATTTTTATATATTCTGAAAGGTATGGTTAAATATGATTTTTGAGAGTTGGAATCAACTCAAAAGCTATTATGGTTTTAATTTGAAAAATGTTTGAATGCAAAAAAGCTTCTGCCTTGTTATTTTTACCATGGATGATCTACATATCCAAATGACTTGAATCCAACGAGCTTGGAATCACCATTCCCAGACCTTTCTAACAAAATTGGTTTCATTCAATTTGGTGCAATGAATCGACCTGGGTTTATTTTGAAATTGGGTACATAAGTATGTTTGAAATAAAATGGAAAAAGTTAAATTCAAATAACTGGGCTACGCAGGAAGCGATACTGGGCCGGCCTGCTAAGCACAGCGCTTCTACGGGCTGGTTAAGTGGCTGTCCCCAAGCGTCAGTGAGACAGGGGGTGCAAAGCGGTATGGGGCGATGTGGTGCGTTCGATATGGTTCTAATCCAACGGCTGAGGGTCATTGTCAACGTTGGGCAACGCCGGCGAGACAGAAACCTAGCGCGGCCAGTGGGGGTCGCTGGGGCTCACCGGGGTTCAGGCGAGGGTCGGCGAGGCGGGCGAACGACGAAGTCGACGACGGCAAACTCAGGGGTGGTCGCGGCAGCTCCTGGGGTGGACGAAATCGACGACGCCCTTCTTCTCCAGAGGCGGCCTGCTCCGGCGCAATTCCGGCGATGCGCTGCTCGCCTTGCTCCGGGAACGGGGTGGGGTGGTTCTGGGTGAGAGAGGAGTGGAATGGTGTGCTCAATTTTGCTGGGGGTGGCCTCTATTTATAGTCGCGACGATGAGACCGAACGACATGGGCAGGCAACGGTGGCGACATGGCTACGGGCTGCTAGAGGCATGGCCGGTGGTGGCGATCGCTTGGTGGTCTCCTGGCGATGCTCTATGGCTTTAATGCGCGTGTATGGGCAGTGCGGTTTGGTCTGGAACACGCGACGCTCTATGTGGCAGAGGCGGCGTCTTCGACGGCGAGCGGTGGCTGTGAGGCATGTGGCGGCGAACGGGGATGTTTGGCGGTCTCCTGGGTCGGTGGCGATCATGTATGCACGCGGCGAGGGCGGCGCGCGGTCTGTGGGCTTCGGTCGAGGGTGGCGCTCTGGCGCATGCTCGGCATGGTTGACAGAGGCACGGGCGCGGCGTTCCTGGGTGTTGTGTTTGACGTCTTTGAGGCAGGGCTGGTCGAGAGGGGGCGGTGAGGCATGGGTGATCTCCCAGACAAGGTTGGCATGACTAGTTTCCTTCCTAGCTTGCTGTCTACACCGGGGTGGCATGGGTGGCTTCGGCTGTTCACCATTGATGGTATTGGCAAGCTCACAGTGAGGCTAGTGATTAGTTAAGATGGTTAGATGGTCTACTAAGGCTAGTGGTGTCCAGAGAGGGAACAAGTTAGGCTCAATTCACTGCTCAAAACAGTGTTTTGATTTTGTTAGTTTTGTATCTACAAGGTGTCTGATGAAATGGCCGCAAGAATTCAAATTTTGAATTTTGAAAAGATTTTTGGTGGGTGTGCTAGGTTGGTGTTGGTGAGTCTGCAGATGCTTGGGTTTTGAAATTTGAGCTTGTTTGAGTGGTTTTTGAAAAAGTGGGATCTTCCCATATGATAAAGATTCAATTTTGAATTGTCATTTAAATTATGCATTTGAAAGTTTCTGGATGATCACCGAGTGGGCCTTGATACTTTGTTATGAGTACAATCAAGGGGTGCAAAGATCCAGAACAGTTTCTGTTAGGTTCTTAAAGTTTGAGACAGCCAAAGTAGGCATGGGAGTTAAATTGGTCAACATGACCATTCACTCATTTAGCTTTGTTTTGATTTATTTGTCTTTGAGAAAAGTTTGGAATTGTTTAGATGATGTTTATTTCACCTAAGAAACATTTTACAAGCAAAGAAACACATAAACAAGGCAATTCAAAAGAATTCAAAATGGGATGCATACACACATGCATGCTTTCATATTTTTATTTAGAAAGTTTTTGTTAACCCTAAATTTGATGATTAGAGTTTGATGATCCAAGTTTAGTATTTTTGGGATTTTACAAACCTTCCCCCCTTAAACAAAATCTTGTCCCAAGATTTGAAAAAGGACGAAAAAGATTACCTAGGATTTGAAGAGATTGGGAAACTCTGTCCTGATGTGATCTTCGCGCTCCCAGGTAGCTTCCTCTTCTGTGTGGTTGCTCCACTGAATCTTGAGACACTTGATGCTTCGGGTTCGGGTAGTTCGGAAAGCTTCTTCCAAAATACGGATGGGTACTTCGGGATAGGTCAGGTCATCGTTGATCTCTATGGTCCGGTGGTCGATATTCTTGAACACTTTGGTCTTCTCGGGGACTTCGAGACACTTGCGAAGTAAAGAGATATGGAACACACTGTGCACGGCTGACATATCTTCGGGTAGTTCCAATTGATATGACACTTCTCCTCGATGGTTCAAAATCTTGAAGGGTCCGATATATCTAGGGTCTAACTTTCCTTTGAGTTGGAAACGCTGCATTCCCTTCATTGGCGACACCTTCAGATAAACAAAATATCCTATGTTGAAGGCGAGGTCTCTACGTCTCTTGTCGGCGTAACTCTTCTGTCTGGACTGGGCGGTCTTGAGGTGCTCACGAATCTCGTGAACCTTCTCTTCTGCTTCTCGTAGGATGTAGGGTCCGAAAATCTGACTCTCTCCTACTTCCGACATGTTCAAAGGGGTGCGACACTTCCTTCCATACATTAATTCAAATGGGGCCATTTGCAAACTGGCTTGATAACTGTTATTGTAAGAAAATTCTACAAACGGCAGACAGTCTTCCCACTTAGATCCATACTCTAACACACATGCTCTCAGCATATCTTCGAGTATTTGGTTTACTCACTCCGTTTGTCCTTCGGTCTGAGGGTGATACGCGGTACTGAAATCTAGGCGGGTTCCTAAACCTTCATGGAATTTCTTCCAGAATCTCGAGGTAAACTGAGTTCCTCGATCCGATGCGATGTTCTTGGGGACTCCGTGGAAACTAACTATTCTAGCGATGTACAACTCTGCTAGCTTCGAACTCTGATATGTGGTCTTCACGGGCAAGAAATGGGAGACTTTGGACAATCTGTCCACTATGAACCAGATAGAGTCATTTCCCCTACTAGAAGTAGGCAGTCCAGTGATAAAATCCATTCCAACGGAATCCCATTTCCATTCCAGAATCTGCAAGGGTTGCAACAATCCAGCAGGTCTTTGATGTCCTGCCTTGACTCGCTGACATATATCACACTTGGCGATATAGCTTCCGATTTCTCTCTTCATCTTATGCCACCAAAATTGCTCCTTCAAATCTTGATACATCTTAGTTCCTCCGGGATGGATAGAATAAAGAGTATCATGAGCCTCCTTCAGAATCACTTCTTTCAACTCAGAATCTACTGGTACACAAAGGCCCTTTGTACCACAGAACTCCTTCTTCGTCTTCGGTGAATCCGGGTACTTTGCCTGTACCGATACGACGCTTGATTCCGTCGATACTAGCATTTCCCTTCTGCGCCGCTTTAATCTGACTGATCAAAGTGGGCTGGAGTTCTATGCTAGCCAAAAATCCTTCACTTACTAATTCTATTCGAAAATCTTCCATCTCTTTGTGCAGGCTTGGTTGCTCCTTCAAAATCATGGAGTTCAAGTGGCACGGCAATCTGCTAAGGGCATCTGCTACCACGTTGGTTTTACCAGGGTGATAGTGAATGTCCAGATCATAATCCTTGATTAGCTCAATCCATCTCCTCTGTCTCATATTCAGCTCCTTCTGAGTGAATATATACTTCAGACTCTTGTGATCCGTATAGATCTCACAACGGTTTCCCATCAGGTAATGTCTCCATGTCTTCAGGGCTAGAACTACGGCTGCGAGTTCGAGGTCATGGGTTCGGTAATTTTGCTCATGTTTCTTCAGTTGTCGGGATAGATAAGATATAACTTTGTCTTCTTGCATTAGCACACATCCGAGACCGATCTTGGATGCATCACAATACACATCGAAGGGCTTCGTGATATCTGGCATGATCAAGATTGGGGCTGAAATCAATCTCCTCTTGAGTTCTTGAAAACTCGCTTCACATTTGTCGGTCCATTCAAACTTCTTGTCCTTCTTCAGCAATTGGGTCGGGTCTGGCGATACTCGAGAACCCTTCTACAAACTTGCGGTAGTATCCCGCCAATCCGAGAAATGCACGAACTTGGGTTTGAGTGGTTGGGGCTTGTAATCTTGGACATCTTTCACTTTGGTAGGGTCAACGGCATTTCCTCCGGCTGATACAATGTGACCGAGGAATCCTACCTCCTGTAACCAGAATTCACATTTGCTAAACTTGGCATACAGCTGATGCTCTCTAAGGGTTCCAAGAATGGTCCTTAGGTGTAGCTCATGTTCTTCTTCCGATTTGGAATAAATCAAAATGTCATCGATGAAAACAACGACAAACTTATCCAGGAAGTCCATAAAAATCTTATTCATGAGGTTCATGAAATAAGCGGGGGCATTGGTTAATCCGAAAGACATGACTGTATACTCATACAATCCATATCTGGTGGTAAAGGCAGTCTTTGGAATATCCTCTACACGAATTTTGAGTTGATGATAACCAGTTCTAAGATAAATCTTATAAAACACTTTGGCACCAGTCAACTGATCAAACAAATCTTCTATCTTGGGCAAGGGGTACTTGTTCTTGATGGTGACATCATTCAACTTCTGATAATCCATACACAAACGGTTACCTCCATCCTTCTTGTCCACAAACAAGACAGGTGATCTCCATGGTGACGCACTTGGTTGAATCAATCCAATTTCCAGCATGGAATCCAGTTTCTTCTTCATTTCTTCTAGCTCCGACGGGTTCATACTATAGGGTCTCTGGGCTATGGGTCCCGTTCCGGGGATTAGTTCAATGATAAACTCGATATCCCGATCTGGGGGCATACCGGGCAAAACATCTGGAAATACATCAGGGTATTCACAGACTATCTGGACTTGGTCAATGGTAGGTTGGGCTATACACTTGTTACACTTGAATTTGCGAGGTAAGGTTTCAGATAATATGCTCGACTGATATTCCAGCTGTACTGGTCATGGTTATGGCTTTCTTGGCACAGTCAATTAATCCTTTATGTTTGGACATCTAATCCATTCCTAGTACTACTTCCAAACCTTTAGTTCCGAGTACTATCAAGTTAGCATAAAAATCTATGCCATGGATTCGGATAGGGACGGCCTTGCAAATTTGCCTAGCCTTGGTGGTTGATCCAGGAATTTGGACGATCATAACATGCTTCAGTTTTGTTGGTTGAATTTTACTAGTGCATGCAAATTCTTCGGTGACAAATGAATGCGATGTACCAGAATCAAACAACACTCTTGCAAGTACTGAATTAACAGAAAACATACCCAGCACGACGTCTGGCGCTTCCTGAGCTTCTTCAGCATGCATGAGAAAAAGACGGCCATTGCGGTTGAGCGAATTCCCTGGGGCAAATCTTCTTCCGGGCTGAACACGACGCTGCTGCTGAGCTGGGACATTGGCATTGGGTGCTGCGGCATTCTTCTTGTTGGGGCACTCATTGGAATAGTGGCCTTTATTTCCAGTCGTAACAAGTCACTTGTGACTTGTACTTTGCTGCTACATGCACAGCATTGCTTCCAGTCCTCGGGGCAGTGTTGGTGTTGGTGGTAGCATTGTAGTTGTTGACCTTGGGTGGAGCACGGTTGAAATTGCTAGAGTTGCCGGAGTTGTTGTGATTTCCTCCGGGCCTAGGGTTTCCACGGTTGGGATAGGTCGAACGGTTCATCGGGGGTCTGTTAGTTCTTGGGGCAAATCCTGGAGAAGGGTTAGGGCGATACTTTGGGGTCTGATGGGTTCCTGGCTGATGCATCATACGACGCTTGTGGTTCTCAATGGCTTGGTTGATCTTTCCTTCCATCTGGATAGCAGAGTCGACAAGGGCTTCAATATCAATAAAGGGGATATTGACAAACACTGTCTGCATCTCATCATGCAGACCATTCAAGAATCTCTCTTTCTTCTTGGCTTCGGTGTCAATCTCATCCGGGGCATACCTAGATAATGACAAAAAATTGTCACGGTATTCCACTACGGTCATCCTTCCTTGCTTCGGCTCTCTGAACTCGTCTCTCATTCTCTTGATCAAACCCGGTGGCACATGGGTTCTGCTAAACATGACCTTGAATTCCTCCCAGGTCATCATCTGGCCTCCGGTCATTGCGCGAACACTGTTCCACCATGCCCTGGCATCTCCGGCTAGGTAGTGGGTGTCGAATAGAACTTTCTCGTTGGCTTCCATTCCGGTGACTTCTAGGTTATTTTCCATGGTTTGCAACCAATCATCGGCGTCTAGGGGCTCTTCTGACTTAGTGAAAATAGGTGGGTTGGTATTCTGGAAATTCCTGAGCTTAGATCCATGGTTGTCCTGATTTCCGTGGCCTTGGTTGTTGTGGGCAAGCTAAGCTATCTGTTGCAGGGTGGCTAGGTTGGCTTGACGTTCCGCTCTTTCAGCTCCGCGGTCAGAAGGCAACATTTGCAGAATCTGCAACATCGGGTCTAGGGATGAACCACTTCCTCCATGTGGCATCTGAAGATTGAGATAGATCATGAGAAAAGAGGGAAATTTCTAAGGTTTTGGGTCTTTGAAAAGTTTTTAAAGTTTGACTCAGATTTTTCTAGCAACTTGCTTTTTCATTCATTCATTCATTCATAGCACACGATACAACACACACCACCACAAAGGAAAATAGATGGTTTTAAGAACCATTCTGAAAACTACGATACAGTGGGACCGAATACTACTCACTACGCTAGTGCTCAAGTGCTACTACTCCTCGGAATCGGTGGCTTCATCATACTCATCATCATCGATGAAGGCGAAATCATCCTCATCGGTGAAGAAATCCATAGCCTGATCCTCCAGAAAATCATCATCATCGCTGGGATAGGAGTAGGGGTCTCCACGAAGATCCTCTCCGGCATTCTCCCTTTCTTCCAACTGCATGTCTCTCTCGTGGATGGTCTCCTCCAAACATGAGATACGATGGCGAAGACGGGCAATGATGCGGTCCTTCTTGTCGAGGTGACGGCGGCGAGACTTGCGATCCTTCGCTAGCATGGCGATGGTTTGATCCTTCGTCTTGATGATGGCAGACTTGTGGTTGGAGTAGTCACGGCAGTTGTCCAACTCCTGCTGACGATCGTACATCATGAAGCTAAGTTTTGAGGAACATGAATTTTCATGAAAGAATCAAAGGGATAAGAATGGGAATAAGTTTTTGTAAATATTTGTTTTCTTTGGTTTTGAAGCTAAGTTTTTGATTCAACGTCCAGTCTAACTAGGGTCTCCTATGGTCAGGATGGCTCTGATACCAACTTGTCAACACCCGGATTTTTAATCCCAGATGCCTGTTATGCCATACATCGCAATCCCAGGATTACCATTTTTCCGAGACATAACAGAATTGGATACCATAGTACATCATCCATTACAAACCGTACATAAGTTCTTACACAAATAGGGATCTCATGATCCAGTTCTTAATACAACTTCAAGCAGCGGAATACGTAATAATAACGGTAGCGTAGGCAAAGCTCCATCTTCGGGTTCACAGGAAATGCTGACGATGGGAGATGATCCTAGTTGTCGTAACTTTCCTGGGGTCCATCCTCCAGGTACTCCTCTTCATAGTCTGGCCACAGGAATAGCCATGGACAAATCCATGAAAGGGGTTTTTGGTAATAGGACACTATTCTCTAGGGTTATTTCGCAAAAGACAGATTTATCTCTACTAAGTTTAGAAGAAACGAATGCAAGTTGAAGTTTTATAACACCTAAGTGGGAACTTGTATTTCATATCACAACCCTGTTGTGGTCAAGTCAAAGTCTCAATTCATTTCACAAGTTCTTTTAAAACATCTGACGAGGGAACAGTATGGCCACTCCAACTGTCCATAACCGCGGACGCGACTATTCGAATAGTTTGACACTCTGCAGATATTGTACACTTTCACCACAACATTTGATACATCTGTCAGGAACAAATCCTGAATTCACCATACTCAGTATGCAGATAATCAATCCTAACCTTTCAATTACACGCCCTAGTATAAGCACCTCTCCTGTGAGTTTGGCCTCCCAACCATGACCAACTGTCATCTTGGGTACTACACAGGTGGACAATCTTCACAAGGTAGCCTCAGCTCAGACCTAGGCCGTGAGGGAACTAATACTAAGGTATATAAGTTTCCAGTCAAGCCCTAACCAATCTTTGGGTATTGTGGTTGTACGATAAAATTGGAATGGTATCGCATCCAGACAACCATCAGTTTTATAAAGGGCTAAGGCTCATGCCTCATCATTTTCATCACCAAAATCATCAAGTATTCGGAAACACATGTACAAAACATTTCAATAGAATGATCCATCATTCCAAGGTTTTCATAACCATTTTCACCAAGTATTCCCATCTAAAGTTGGTCTAGTTTTATGCTTAGCACTAGCATCTACAAGTGGGGGTAAGCACTAATGAGGGGTGGAACACTAGTGGGGTTTGACTAAGTTTAATCTCATGCCTTAGGAGGTCATCAAGATTATCTAGCTTAGGCCAAATTTTGTGCTCTTTATGCAACCTTCAAGTATCCTTCTAGTATCTTCCATTTATTCCAGTAAACTCTAAGTAAGAGCTTTGATAAAGAAATAAAGTAATAAGCTTGCAAGTAAAACTAGGATTGGGTGTCATCAAATGTATCTAACCAAGCATGCTTAGTGCATTGCATAGGTTATTTAACTCTCATAATTGCAAGTGTTAGCTTGCACATTCAACTAGTAGCATTAGGCTTGCATAGGTAAAGTATCTTGCAAGTGTTAGCTTGCCTTGTGCAGAGCAGTGGTTGAAGTTCTCCTTGGTTTCTTCTTTGTAGTATCCTCCTTCCTCCTCGTATCCTTGGTCGGTACTAGCGTCTATAAATAAATACGATGTACATAATCACCAAACAATACTTAACTACTTGCAATCATCACACAAAAGGGTCCTATAGATGATCTAACATCATCACTAACATTACAAGATTAAAGTTTGGTTTAATTCCTTTTATTTTAAGAAAAGTAATTTCAACTCATTGAAAAACTACTTAAGATTTAAGATTCTCCAAACTAAACATGGGATCATGTTGACACATGTCATCACCACATATTTTAGTTCATGGGAATGTGATTTAAAGTGGTGTCACAATTTAATATGGTTTTACCCTTTTATTTTAATTAATTAAAGTGGCTAGAAATGCCTATGGGGCATTCCTTTATTACTTGAACATTATTTCTATAAGTAAACCTATATATTTTTATATATTCTGAAAGGTATGGTTAAATGTGATTTTTGAGAGTTGGAATCAACTAAAAATCTATTATGGTTTTAATTTGAAAAATGTTTGAATGCAGAAAAGCTTCTGCCTTGTTATTTTTACCATGGATGATCTACAGATCCAAATGACTTGAATCCAACGAGCTTGGATTCAGCATTCCTATACCTTTCTAACAAAATTGGTTTCATTCAATTTGGTGCACTGAATCGACCTGGGTTGATTTTTGAAATTAGGTACAGAAGTATGTTTGAAATAAAATGGAAAAAGTTAAATTCAAATAACTGGGCTACGCGGGAAGCGATACTGGGCCGACCTTCTAAGCACAGCGCTTCTGCGGGCTGGTTAAGTGGCTGTCCCCACGCGTCAGTGAGATAGGGGGTGCAAAGAGGTATGGGGCAATGTGGTGCGTTCGATCTGGTTCTAATCCAACGGCTGAGGGTCATCGTTGACGTTGGGCAACGCCGGCGAGACAAAAACCTAGAGCGGCCAGTGGGGGTCGCTGGGGGCTCACCGGGGTTCAGACGAGGGTCGGCGAGGCGGGTGAACGACGAAATAGACTACGGCAAACTCAGGGGTGGTCGCGGCAGCTCCTGGGGTGGACGAAATCGACGACGCCCTTCTTCTCTAGAGGTGGCCTGCTCCAGCGCAATTCCGGCGATGCGCTGCTCGCCTTGCTCCGGGAACGGGGTGGGGTGGTTCTGGGTGAGAGAGGAGTGGAATGGTGTGCTCAATTCGGCTGGGGGTGGCCTCTATTTATAGTCGCGACGATGAGACCGAACGGCATGGGCAGGCGACGGTGGCGACATGGCTACGGGCTGCAAGAGGCATGGCCGGTGGTGGCGATCGCTTGGTGGTCTCTTGGCGATGCTCTACGGCTTTAATGCGCGTGTAGGGGCGGTGCGGTTTGGTCTGGAACACGTGACGCTCTGCGTGGCAGAGGCAGCGTCTTCGACGGCGAGCGGTGGCTGTCAGGCATGGGGCGGCGAACGGGGATGTCTTGCGGTCTCCTGGGTCGGTGGCGATCATGTATGCACGCGGAGAGGGCAGCGCGCGGTCTGTGGGATTCGGTCGAGGGTGGCGCTCTGGCGCATGCTGGGCATGGTTGACAGAGGCACGGGCGCGGCGTTCCTGGGTGTTGTGTTTGATGTCTTCGAGGTAGGGCTGGTCGAGAGGGGGCGGTGAGGCATGGGTGATCTCCCAGACAAGGTTGGCACGGCTAGTTTCCTTCCTAGTTTGTGTCTACACTAGGGTGGCATGGGTGGCTTCGGCTGTTCATCATTGATGGTATTGGCAAGCTCACAGTGAGGCTAGTGATTAGTTAAGATGGTTAGATGATCTACTAAGGCTAGTGGTGTCCAGAGAGGGAAGAAGTTAGGCTCAATTCACTACTCAAAACAGTGTTTTGATTTTGTTAGATTTGTATCTGCAAGGTGTTTGATGAAATGGCCGCAAGAATTCATGTTTTGAATTTTGAAAAGATTTTTGGTGGGTGTGCTAGGTTGGTGTTGGTGAGTCTGCAGATGCTTGGGTTTTGAAAGTTGAGCTTGTTTGAGTGGTTTTTGAAAAAGTGGGATCTTCCCATATGATAAAGATTCAATTTTGAATTGTCATTTGAAAGTTTCTGGATGATCACCAAGTGGGACTTGATACTTTGTTATGAGTACAATCAAGGGGTGCAAAGATCCCGAAAATTTTCTGTTAGGTTCTGAAAGTTTGAGACAGCCAAAGTAGGCATGGGAGTTAAATTGGTCAAAATGACCCATTCACTCATTTAGCTTTGTTTTGATTTATTTGTCTTTGATAAAAGTTTGGGAATTGTTTAGATGATGTTTATTTCACCTAAGAAACATTTTACAAGCAAAGAAACACATAAAGAAGGCAATTCAAAAGAATTCAAAATGGGATGCATACACACATGCAATCTTTCATATTTTTATTTAGAAAAGTTTTTGTTAACCCTAAATTTGATGATTAGAGTTTGATGATACAAGTTTAGTATTTTTTGGATGTTACATTCAAACACACTCCCAAGCCCTAATAAGAAGCACAAGTATTAAACTCATCTAAAAGTACAAACACATTTCAAAGACATCATTTCTAGTATCTAAACCCTAGAACAACGTTATCCCCAGGATTCGCGTTTAGAACGTGCATCACACTACTCATGCATAAAAGCATATTGCTTCTTTAAACATTAGTCCTTACCTGACCAATGATGCTGATTTCAGATTTTGGATCTTATACTAACTCGAAGACCGTGAGTGCATAATCTTGCAATCACAAAAGGCAAGTTCACACTTGCTCATGTCCTTTGTTTATTTTATGTAAAGTATTTTACAAATCCAGTGTTGTCATCACCTGCATTTGAAAAAGGTCAGAAAACACTATTTTCAAAAATAATGTGAACTATTGGTTACTGATCCAGGGTGATCAGTTAATCTATTAAATCTGACAATTGGAATACCACTGTTCAAAACTATATCACCTCGGACTTAACAACCAATGTCGCCAGTGATTCTTGCGCCATATATTACGCGTTGACCATGAGATTTGGAATGGGACGGAGAAGTCAGCTGTATATTCTTCCTCTCGCATGAAGCCAGATGTGCAGGTCATGGATGTTATCCTGAGAGCGTGCATATTAATTGGTAATTCGTAGAGGATGTGCAGCATATGGGTGGGAACCCTCAATGTCCCACGATAGTTCTGACATCTAACGGTTTGTACAAACCATTGCCGTAATTCTTTATGTGGGCATGGTGTACACCAAGGCGGCATGCGAGGTCGCGAAGGGGGCAGTGATTGGCTTGGATCATCTTTTGGGCCCCACATCATGGAATTGTGGACAGGAATAAGCTGCCCGGTTGTGCAACAAAGAGTTGATCTCTCATGGGTAAAGTAATGCACCTCTGCAGAGTGTAAGAACTATAACTTGTTACTCCCTGTTCCGGGAAGGAGCTGCGAATGCGACGGGAAAGGAACTCCATGAAAGTTCTGGTAAACCCGTGAAGGCTGACGGACATAGTTTTCAGAATAAAAGCAACCTTTGAAGAAATGTTTATGAAAACTTGCATTAGCCTACGACCTATGGTCTGTGGCTATAGTTATAGTGCATCAAACACTCCTTTTCTAGTGAATTTGCTGAGTACGCTCGTACTCAAAGTATCTTCTTAACCCTTGCTAGATTCTGAAACCATTGAGACGATGTCTACACAAAGTTATGCTCTAGGAAGCATCATCCAAAGCTAAAGCTCCTCAACAAAGACAAGGAAGTCAACAAATACATCAACTCAAATGAACCTAATTTTGTAGTATATTGCAGTAGCCGCAATACCAATCGCTTAGCTAATATACTAGTCTTAATAGTATAATAGTTTTTGCATTGTTTATCTTTGATTCTTCTCGGTATGAAGTTCTTTCTCTCTCTTTAACCTAGAGTGTTCTCTGGATCTTGTGTAAAGAGTGAGTTGTAACCTTTAGCCATGTATTGGACCGTTGTGTTTCTGTTGTGCCATTCTGAGGGATGTAATACTAGTGAATGGTGTTTCATTGGTGTTATGTCAATGACTATAGTATACTACGTCATGCAGTGGTATGCTGGGTCACCGTAGTGGTGTATTTTCAAATCACATCCTTGGTGGCTGGTTCACAAAATAGGCTCTTTTTCGGCACCGGTAAGATGGAAAATAGAACCTAATATGGAAACATATATATCTTAGGGTAGCATATATTGTTTTCCATTGCACACATGTGGAAACTACAACTAGACACATAATGACAACTAATCTAGCAAACTAAATGCATGAAAATCTCTGAAACTAAACACATACTACCCAAAATAAACTAAATTGATGATGCATGTTTGATCCATGTTCCCCCCTTCAAAAGCATAGATCCCAAACTGAACTATGTAGATCACAAACATATGATGACTTCAAGTGCACAGATCGTTTGTAGCTAGTTTCAAAATAATGATATCTATCCCACAGGGAGCAGGAGTCTGAAGTCTAAGAATTCTTGAATTAAATACTAAAATAGAATTGCTGAAATAAAGTTCTAAGTAACAAGATAAAATGTTAATATTATGTAGAAAGGTGTTTTGGGGTTTTTGTTATAAGAGATTTGAAACTTTAGTGGGGAAAAGCATTCTCAGGGATTAGAGGATACACCACTAGCATTATAAAGGGCTAAGGTAAAGATTATTATCATGAACATTCTCAACTATGCATGCGCGGGAGGAACTCCGTATTTGTAAAATAGGCAGCAATTACTGCTCAGATCATCATCATAACTACAACAGACATCAATCAACATCAATTGAATTACTGCGCTATTAAGGGACTTATTCCCGCAGGATGTATCCCATGGCATGGATAGTATTTTGTGAGTTTCCTCGATTCCCAAGTTGATATGTAACGAGTGCCAACACCTTTATAGTCACTATAAGTGCTAACACACCTCCGTCTACCAACAAGTAGTTCCCTCCATCAACTCGCCACAAGAGGCAAATATTGAGAGGTCGACTTCTCCCAACATCAAGATGAAGACAATCTAACACATGGTCACATCGATGAATATTATAATAAACTTTATCTTATTTCAGTCTCATGCTAGGCTTTCTCCATCTCGCCAAGAACTAATGATCTACTCAGACATGGAGGCAATCAACATCATGTTAAAAGTAATGGAATCTATCATGGATGAATAGTACTTGTATAAATACACAACAAGTACGGAAATTACAATAAGATCTAAACAAGATGTAGATGGGATGGATGGATATGGTGGTGATGCAGCGATCGATGATGAAGATCAATGCCTTAGCCTCCTGGAACCGTGTAGGGTGAAGATGGATCCCCGGTGGATGAGTTCCCCCTTCAGATGCCTTACGGAGGTGAGGTTTCGGTGATTTCTGGGTGTTCTGTATGTCGTCTCTCCGACCAAGTTGCACGGGGTGAAACTATTTGAGGAGGCGGTGTCGGCGCCAACTATACGTCGGGAACTATACGACCTGAATATTTATTTCCTCCATACAGTTGGTCGTGAAACCTACTGTATCCTCCAATTGCTTCGTGTTTTCTTCTAGTGTTTTTAATATTTCCCAAATAAGTAATTTATGTTGTTTTTGGCTCCTTTTAACTCCAATATAACTGGTCCAATAATTGTGTCCATCGTATCCATCATCTGATATGATACTGGTTAAAATAAACATAAGAGGTGCGCGCGAATGCTATAAAATACACAGATCCTACCACTACAATGCAAAATAATAATATAAAACATGATGCAAATATGCACTCATCAACTTCCCCAATCTTAGACTCTTGCTTGTCCCGAGCTAGTTTAGCTTAATGGATGTGATCCTCATATTCATGAAGCTGAGTCGATAAAATAAATTAGGCAGTTGCAGCATTTGTTTATCATTTAGGATACATAGAAATAAGTTCATGAATAGTACCTTACTCGAACCATCCGAATAATAATGGCAGGCTTCCACACCTTAGCAATTAACAGTTCACAAAATATTACTCTCAACATGATGTAAAAGTATTCGATTCGACCGAATGAGTTAGTGAGGTAGTCCTAAGTGTTTTAGGATTAACATATTCACTTGTGATTTAAAATATCAAACGTCTCTTTGTCTTATTACAATATAGTGGTATATTCCTATTTGCTCTTTGCACATTCGCTCTTTTTCTTTTTCTTTCTTTTCTTCTTTTTATATATATTCGTGCTCACACTTTTGTTTAAGTGTTGTGCAAAGGAGCTAGCCATACATTCCACTTCATGTAGGAGTCCAAAGTTTAACGATCTCAATTACCAAATTCCAAATATATATGAAGCATCTTTATAACTTGAATAATCTATCTCAACTTGTTCTCACTCTATTTGATAACACTTTTGATTTCTCCTTTGTTCATTTTTTTCTTTTTTCAACTTAACTAATTATATAATTTCTCCTTTTTGTAAATCAAACCATTGACCTACAACATATTGATCAAATTATCTTTGTATGTTCCATTAATACAATGGTGTGGAAGACTTCTATTGCTATCATCAAGTGCAAGTACAAATTATACTCAAGACATTCATATATCCAATAAGAAAAACTCAAAATCATTAATGCTCCATATATTGTAATAAACTCATAATTTCATCAAATGGATAGACTATTCCTGAAGGGAATTCTAATGATGCAAACTTTATTGATGAGCTCGAACTAATGCAAAACTAGAATAGTAATAAAAACTTATAAGATAGATTACAAGGTCTCAAAGATCTCCCCAAGCTTGGAATTAATCCAGGTGGGATCAAATAATCCCTCACGATTATTTGATACCATGATTTAGTTGCAGATCACTGTGGCGCCATGGCATGTAGCACCACGGTGTGTAGCTTCTTGCTGGTGTCCTCCAGAGCAGTGATGCGGCTATAGCACCCGCGCAAATAAGATTACAAGGTATCCACCCTATCTTCAAGTTTAGTCACCAATGGGAGAAGGTCATCCTTCTTCTCTATCTCCTTGAGGTGGTGACGAACTTCAACTCGATGGAGTAACTCCTGCTTATGATATATACCTAGTGCCTACACGCGATCCTTTGTCCTGGGGACAACTTCTTCTTCCTCATCCATTATTGATGGATCAGGGAAGTAGAAAATGTTCCTCCACTCTTCTTGAGGCTTCACCCTCATACGAGTGCTAGTGTTAGGCCTCGAGCGGGATAACGCCGGTTCCTTGCTAGCACCTGCACCAATGTTAGGTATTTCCTTATGATTTTGGAGGAGTCTGATGTGGCTCAGTTGACTGTAGAGCCTCGTTGGGAAACCCCAAGAGCAAGGTGAGATGAACACACAAGCAAGTTTTCCCTCAGTTATGAAACCAAGGTTATCGACCCAGTAGGAGTAAGGAAATAACTCCAAGGTGTTGCTAACAACTTGGAACCTGCACAACACAAACTCAAAGCTATGCCCCAACTTACAGTGAGAATGTCAATCTCACTGGTTTGCTGAAAACAAAGGATTAAACGTATGGTGCGAAAGGTGATGGGGGCTTGACTCCTACGTGATTTGATTGGGCATTACAACATAATACATAGACCGTAATCCAACTACATCTATGACTAATAATCCACCTTTAGGTTATCATCCAAACCCCTTCTAGTATTAAGTTGCAAGCAACAGATAATTGCATTAAGCAATGTGTGTAAAGTAAACAATACAATTGCTCCATGAACAAAGGATTGTTGTTTTATCCCTAGTAGCAACAACACATCTACAACCTTAGAGATTTCTGTCACTTCCCCAAATTACTAGAGGCATGAACCTACTATCGATCATAAATACTCCCTCTTGGAGTTGCAAGTATCTACTTGGCCAAGATAGCTACTAACAACGGAGAGCATGCAAGATCATAACATAGACATGATAGAATCAATAATCAATATGACATAGCACCTCAATAACCATCAGATCCCCGCAAACAAAACATGTATGATTACAAAAAGATGATCTTGATCATGAATGGAGCTCACAAGATCTAAACATGATAGCACAAAGGAGGAGAAATAACCATCTAGGTATTGTATGGACCCATAGTCCAAGGGTGAACTACTCACGCATCACTCCGGAGGCTGGCATGGTGATGAAGAAGGCCTCCGGAAAGATCTCTCCCCTTCGGCAGGGTGCCGGGAATAGCTTCAGATCCCCACCGGTCTAGGGACAATGGTGGCAGCGGCTACAGACTGTTTCGTGGAGATTTGATCGGGTTCTTAGGGTTTCTGCATCGGGGTGATTTTATAGGCGAAGGGGCAAGGTCGGTGGGCGCCTGAGTGGCTCACACCTGGTGGCAGCGCCTAACGCCCCCCTCCCTCCCAGGTTGTGCTAGCCCTTGGTGTGGCCGCCTCGAAGCCCCACTTCGGCTGCCCTTTTGAATCCGTCTTCGCTCCAGTAAAATATTGACTTTGGATTTTGTCCCGTCCAATTCCAAGAATATTTCCTTACTATCTTTTCTAAAACCAAAAACCGTAGAAAACAGGCAACTGGCACTGCGGCATCTTGTTAATAGGTTAGTCCTAGAAAATGTATAAAAATACCTCAAAGTTTAGACAAAACATAACAAACTTGATACTAAACAAGCATGGCGCATCAAAAATTATAGATACATTTACGATGCATCAAGCAACCCCAAGCTTAACTCATGCTCGTCCTCGAGTAGGTAAGTGATAAAAAGAATAATTTTTGAGGTGACATGCACCATCACAATCTTGATCAAAATTTTCAAAGTATTGATAGCTGGGATAACAGTACTCTAAACATGAGCATGAAAGATGAGGTTCTAACAATAAGACAAAGCAACTAAGTTGTAACATGAAAAGTTACAAACAAAAGATCATGAATAACAATGCATTGAAAGATATTTCTTTGTTTCACATATAGAAAACATATCATAATGGTATTCATCTTGTCCTTCATGGAATAGCAAAACATAAATGCGTAGGACACCTTCAAAGTTTATAAGGGTGACTAGATACAAATAATTGAAGAACAACCAATATCAACATTGTGAATCAATCAATAAGTTTTGGGACAATGCACATAAAACTAAGAATGACAACTATGATCTCTTAATTGGTGCATAAAGATAGAAGATGGAGACTCAACATAAAAGTAAGAACAAAGGTCCTTCATAGAGGGAAGTGGGGATTTCAAGTTTCATAAAGAGCTTCCAAAAATTAGGGTACTTTTGTAACATCCCAAAAATCTTGATTTGAAAAGTTCGCATATCATTCATGCATTCATAACATTTGGTCATTTCAAACAAGATTTCAAAATAAGAAACCATGTAATGCCTATTATTTTAAGTAAGAAAGGCAATGGGTTTTATCAGAAATGTTTTAAAGTTTAATGCAAGCTTGTACAAAGTTTTCAAATCTAAAACCCTAAGCAAAACCATATTTAAACCCCTCTTTTTATATTATATAAGAGGCATGGTTTTATTTTATTAAATTCAAAGGAAAAAAGTGGTTTTGAGTGTAAACATGTGTTTGACACACTTTTGGACACTAGAAACACAGTACAAAAGTCTGGATAAAATTTGAATTCATACTGATTTGAATCAGCCATTCAAATTCAATTTATAAAATCAAAACAGAAAAGAAAAAAGAGAAAAGGAGAAAAAATAATAGGCGCCACCTATCTAGGCCAACCCACCCCACGACCCAACTAGCAGCCCACCTGGGAAACCCCCTCTCCCTCTCTGTTTCTCACCGCCAACGCGCGCACCCGCTCGCTGACAGGTGGACCCCACCTCCACGTCACCCCTTCGTCCTTAATCAATGCCCGCAGACCTCGCCGTCGCCGCCCGTTACTTCGCCGATTGATTTCAAATCAATTCGATTGATTCCCTCAGTAATTCCCGCACCTGACCCTCCCTACTTAAACCCCTTCCTCCCCCGCATCTTTCCCCTCACTCGCCATCGTCTAAGCGCCACTAGGATGCCCACACTTGAGCTCACACCGCTGCGGTACCGAACCTCTCCGGTGACCAATCCAGGTGAGCCTCGACCCCCCTTGCTCTCTGGTTCTTACTATATTGTTCACTACCCTCGTACGCACCTAATGCCACTTGAGGTTTCCTTTCTTATGGTTTGTAGCGTCACCTTCATCAACACCCGTGCGTGCCCGACGGCGATCTCGACTCCGGTGAGGAATAGCTGCCGAACCCGAGCTCCCCGCCCTCGCCCTTGACCTCCACTACGACCGTCTCAGATCCATGACCTCGGTAACGCACTGCACCTTTCCCTTTACCCCCTGGCGCCCCCAATTTGTTGCCGGCAGGGCCGTCGCTGCCACAGCTCGCCATTCGCGCCGCCTGTTCATGGCAGAGTGACTAGATCCACTGGATCTAGATCCAGCAGCTAATATTAGAAGAGAGAGTGAAAGGGTACGGTTAGATCTGGACCGTGCGATCTTACTTAGATCCAGCGGCTCACGAGCATGATCCGCATGAAGCGGTACGGGCAAATCAGATGGCGCCGCGTGTCATGGTTTTCCTTTTAAAAATCTAGATTTGAATTATTAGATGAATTAACTTGTAAAATTCATAAATTTTGTTCTGTTTATCAAAAAAATGCAATAATATATCAATGTATTCACAAAATTAAATACTACACATCAATGGGCTTAGTTTTGTACTTTGCTTCAATAAAAATGGAATTTTATGCAGAGACATTTGTAGGCTTATTTTGAGTATAAAAATTATTTAGAAAATGTTTTAAAGACTAATTTGAGTCTATTTAGTCTATAAAAGTTTGGTTTTGTGTTTAGTGTTGTTTACTTGTCTTGTTTGGTTGAAGAAAAATCATCACATGGCATTTGCATGCATTCATATATTTTTGCTTGAATAATTTGAATGTAAATTTGGTGCTATCATTTTATGTGTAGATTTTGGTGCTAGTGGTGATTGTGATTGTGAGGATTGCTTCTACTCCCCCAACTATCAAGGCCAGTGGTGCTTCATATATTTGTCCCATTATTTTGTTATGCACAAGTGATATTTTGTATAGGGCTTGCATGAGATTTTGCCAAGTATCTATATGCTGTGCTATGGGAAATCCTAGTAGTTGTAGTCTTGGTAGAATTTTCTCTAAGTTAAGATACCTGTTTTAATGCCATGCTTAACCTAGCTAGTAGCAAACAAGGGTGGATTACATACATGCTTTGGTAAATGTTGTTAAGTCTTTGACTTGTGTTTTTGCTTAATAAAACAACTAAGTGAATGAATCACCTGGGTGGAATGGTATGTTTGGGTTATGTTGAGTGGTTACACAAGGCCCATATCTATGGTCTACCTTGTGTATCACACTTGTGGAAAGACACCCAGGAACAAAGGGATTTCAGATACTTAGTGTTTAGAAGCTTCTAGTGCAACCACATGGCATATGGGCTCTGCCTTGATCATATAGGTTGCAATAACTTAGCCAGATGGACAGTTGGTGGTAGGGTGATAGGTTGGAGAACGTCCATTTGGTCTAAGGGAAGGATTCTAAAAGGTCTCGTATTTATGCATGTCAAGTCTTGTGGGGAAAGTGCACCACTTCTCGAGAAGGAAAAATCTAAGTACTTAGCCGTGTCCCCGACAACAGACAATTTGAGCATCAAGACATTGAAGCTATCAAGGATCTCCCCATCCCAATTTCTAAGTTAAGAACTTGTGGTTGAACAAGGGTAAAGGTTCACCAATGTCTATTGGTGGTTCCTTTGGAGTTTTTGTCAAACAAAAACTTAGTGTTTTCAACTGATAGGCAAAACCTATTTTGAGCAAAGCAAGACTAAGCTACACTTAGCCAAATTCATATAGAAGCTAGAAACTATTATTCTACTAAGGTATCACTTGCCAATACTATTCCAATATATTGACCCACTGTGGCTGTAACTTGTGATGTTGCAGGTTACTCTGATGAGGATTAGGGTTATGAGTCTACACTCAACATGTTTGCCTGTGGCACATGAAGATGAAGACTTTATTTTATTTTGTTAAGTTGAACTCTTGTACTAGCCTAGGGCTATGGAGTTGTAAAAGACTATGTTATCTCTGGAATGACAATGTAATAATGACCTTTGTATCTGTGTACTTCATCTTAAACTGTGGATACTAGCATTTGATCCAGGGACTAGCATTGCAATCAAAGGGACCTCTACCTTTATAAAGGAGGGTATTTCAGCTCTCATTGCCCCTATCATAGGCATATTGAAGTGCTTAAGGTTAAAGTGAAACAAATATGAAGTATATGCTTGACAAATCATAAGTTGGCAATCTCATGTCCCTTGAGTACGATGGTCGTTCCTCATGCTACTCAACTTTAGTCACAAGCAAGTTCTTGTCATTGTAAGTATATGTGTATCAAAGAGAACCTCCAACGGAGTACCCCTTGACCCATGACATAGGATATATCCCATATCAAAATTACAAGGCAACCGACAATGAGCATCTCAGCAACCTTCTTATTTACAATGGGTAAGGTGCTATTTTTTTCTTTTTCTATATTTTTTTCTGAAGATGCTTCATGGATTGCTCACTATGGTGATGCTGAAAGTTTCGACCATGATTATACATGGCTTGGGCTAGCTTCCCAGGCGTTTCTCTAATACATATATAATACTCCATGGACTTACAAGCACCCCTTTTATTTCAGACCGCCAACATTGATAAACAAAAGATCATGATATCAACTGGATAATATTTACAAGTTTCAAAAGTGTTCCCCATGACAGCATGGTTCTGCTAATTCCCCACTTATAAGTGCAAGCATATAAACAACATAGATGACACAATGGTTTAGGTTTTTAGTTGCAAGAAATAAAGTGTTCCATCAAGTTTGTGAGAGCTTTAATCACTAATTTTCACATAATAATTTTAATTTGGAAGGTAGATAAAAACATGAATATACTTGGAATAGTGTAACAAACCATGCATAGGAATTTCTAGTGGACTCTTTTGAATAACTTGGTTTCTTGGGAGTTGGATGCACAAGTAGAGCTTACTCAGTGCAGGTGGAGGCTAGCAAAAGACTGGGAGCGACCAACTAAGAGATCAATAATGGCCATAATCATGCAAAGCGACAAAACATTATCAATTAAAGCATAAATTGGTATCACAAGTCAAAAACTAAATGATTATAGAGGCTAAGGTGACTGGTTCATAGTATTAACATGGTGTAAGCATGTGCCAACTCAACCCAAACAAAGCATCAAAGGAGAATACCACAATATTATGCTTTTGTATGCTAAAACAACGCATGATTCTTTCAAGGCACATTAAGCAATCTCAATTGTTTGGAACAAGTCATGCTACATCACTAATCACTAAGCATAAGGTCAAAGAAACATCTAGCATGACATGATAAAGTCTAAGCCATAGTCAAAACAAGCTCCCTTTTGTACCACTATAAGCATGAAACTTTCTACTCCTCTCCAACAACAATCAACTTATTTGAAACAAAACATGAAAGCGAGGGTCCAAATAATTTATTCAAGCAAACCAAACAAAAGAAAACCAAAAACTAAAACCGAGATGCTCCAAGAACAACACAACAGTGCATGAAATAATAAAAACAAAGTGTCTAGAAAGAGACCTAAGATTTTTATTGATGAAGAAGGGGATGCCTTGGGCATCTCCAAGCTTTGACACTTGTACATCTTGAATATTTCTTGGGGTGACACGGGGTGGCATCCCCAAGTTTGAGCTTTTTTTCCATTCTTCATCTCATCACATCATTCTTTCCCTACACTTCAAAATTTCCTTCATACAAAACTTCACACAATTCTTCATTAGCAACATTAGAGTATTCAAGATAATAAGACTTTGGTTTTAGTTTCAACAAAAGAAATACTTTCATTAAAACACAAGCTACTGTAGCAATTCCTTCTAAAATTTCAACTTATCAAAGAGAACTCAAAAAGAAACTGATCAAGAGGAAAATGCAAATAATGGCAGAAATTTGTCAAAACATACCAGCAGGTGAAAACCGTTTTTTTCTAAGACCTTGTGTTCCTCAAATCGATAAGTATTGAACTAAAGAAAGTTATATAATAACCTGGGGCATAAGATCAGAACATTACAGCTCAATCCGATGTACATGGATTTTTCACGAATTTTTACAGTGAAGCACGAAAATATGTTTCAGGACATCAACTTCCCCAAATCTTGCTTCTCTCTCATTAGAGGTTATTCTTGCCACAAAAACAACACAAAAAGGATAAGGAGAGATTATTAGATAAATAATAACTTCCAAGACTCAACAAAATAAAAACCTATTGAAATTTGGGTTATCTCCCAATTAGTACTTTTCTTTAACGCCTTTAAGTTAGGCATAGGAAAGAAGAATCACGTATTTTTGAATGAAGAAGCATTAACATTAAATTTTGCTTTAATAGGAGGATCAAAAGGTATCTTCTCTCTGTTCTTAGGGAAGTGTTCTATACTTTCTTGAGTGGGAATTGATATTTAATGGTGCCTTCCTTCATATCAATAATGGCACCAACAGTTCTAAAAAAAGGTCTTCCCAGAATAATAGGACAAGAAGAATTGCATTCAACATCCAAAACATAGAAATAAACAGGGGCAATGGCATTATTAACCATAATAAGAACATCATTAATACTCCCCATAAGTTTCTTTTTAGCATTATCATCAAGATGGACATCCAAATGGCAATCTTGAAATCAAGAATTTCATAAATCTTTCTAGTCATAATAGAGACACTAGAACCAAGGTCACATAAAGCTTTGAGATAAAAATCATTCACTTTCATATTAATGATGGGTTCCCAACTGTGACACCCCCGGGATCATTGCGAAACAAATCCTAGACCTATGTCTGACATAAGCTTAACCTTGAGCTCGAGGATATCCAATGAAGAATCGGTAACACGACAGTGACCCTACGACACAAAATTTATTACAGCAAGCTCATAACTGAGCAAAGAACCAAATTATTACAAGAAGATGTCACTGACCACAAACATCAAACAACGGAAGGAAAATTATGCTATTAAGTATAGCAAACTTAAAAAATGGCCTAAGAGGCCTGAAGCATAACGATGACGTCCCAGCCCATAGATTCCAGGCTGCCGGCCGGGAACCCCAAGCTACTCGTCAGTGTCGATGTAGCACGGAACTCGTCTTCAGGTGTACACTTACTCTGCCAAAAGTATCAACAAAACAAGGGTGATTACAGGGTGTACTCCGCAAGACTTCTGGCTGGTGGAGTTGTTTTGCATAAAACCACTTTTGTTTATAAAACAAGGGAGAGAAGAAGCTCGTCTAATTAGAGTATTTTAAAAAGGGGATAAGAGAGCAACATATCTGAAATATTGATCATCATCTTTTGATATCCACCAAGTCATCATTTGAACCCTAACTAGGATCACCCCCTCGTACCCATGAGGAAGCATCCTTAAGCACACGTTGATCTACAAGTTTTATAGTGGTTAAAGTTATCTATGATCTTGAGTCCGGTCGCCAAGTCGTTCATAACCATGAACGCGGCTTTTCGAAAATATTATTACCGTGCAGGGGTGTACAACTTTACCCACACGTACTAACCTGCTCTTAATGCCACAATGATTAGCCTTTTCCTTGGAAGGCCGGCAGAGGATGGTAATACATGACCTTTACCTTGCTTTCTCCGAGACCATGAGTCACGCAATAAGTATGGTTCCGCCGTAATGGGTCAAATACCGAAGCCGGTACTTAAAGATGTGAGGCGAGGTTGGTTTACCAGGGGCTCCATCGACCCCAAGCAACCCGCTCCACGCTTCCCTACCTGTTATGAATGCACCTCCTTCACCACCTTCGAGAAGATCTAGAATGCATGTCGAATGGAACACCCGAACTATGTGACTCATGGAATCTACTAGGAAAGTTAGTTAGTAATGAGGTTGTCCAGGCCCCGTAATGTTGTACGCTCGTCTTGGTTCCAAACGCAAGAACTCGCGTCCTAATGGTGGCGAGCATGGAACTAGAAAAACCACATTCCACCATGGCCTCCCGTACAAGCCTTAGCATTTTTTAACTCATATCACCTCTGGTATCATCTCATCACGTTCTCCTGTCATACTAGATTCTCTGCATCTGATACATCATCTGGATGGACCAGAGCTAGAAGCTATGCATGGCTAAGCAGGACACAAATGTTAGCTCTAGCAGTGTACACAAGCCAAACCTAGTTATGCTAGGAGCAGTGGATCAGGTAATATAAGCTCAAAGGGAGTAATACAATAGATAGGTTACTCTATCTATTGATAAAAAACAACAGTAGACACTACAAGGAATTTGGATATATATGACCCTCAATTTTTGTCACAGAATCGTCATAGTAGTCCGTTTATGACGATTCTATGACGATTTTGAGATCGTCGAAAGCTGGGCGTCGCAAATAAACTATAACGACGTTTTTGGTAAAATCGTCATAACCGTCTATGACGATATTGAATCGTCATAACGTCTATGACGATCTAATATCGTCATGGACCATTTAGCTAGGACAGCTCAGATCCTACGTGGCCAATCCTACGTGGCAAAATTGTGACAAAATGAAATCTTCTTAAATCAAAATCAGCCCAATCCATTTTAGTGATCTAAATGGGCTAGCCCAATAATTATAGCCTTTTATTTGCTAGGCCTTCGCCTGTTTAGGTTTGTCTCTTTTGGGCATTTCCTTCTTACCGTCCACTTATTTATTTTCATATTTGTTACAATATATTTTGGGCCACAGCCTTTTAGAGCCCAAATACATTTCATCCAGTCCAGATTTCTTCTATTTTTTTAACTAGAATTTTCATTTTCATTTCTGGAATTGCTCCACCCATGCAATAAATTGAGAAAATACATGAGAGTTTTCAAATACATCAATAAAATACACCATTTTCAGCAAATACACAACATGCAGATAATTTATCAGCAAATTGCAGGCTCACAAATGCACGTCCAAGATTACAATTCAGTATTTACATTAACTTATTAGCAAATAGCACCAATTGCAACATCTGCTAGGCAAAAATAAGTTAACCAAGGAATACAACATGTCCAAGCTCCAGGATGATTTCCTACCAAAATCCCTCCCAGAATCATTCACCATAAGCTCACATGTAGGCTGTACCATTCCCTTCTCCCCGCGTCTTCCTCGCTGCACCACCTAGCACCAGATCACCAGCGATCTCCGGCTGCTGGCCGCTACCGGCCCCCACCCAGTAGCTCGCCGGCCGCTGGCCCTCACCCAGCAGGAGTAGACCATCGGCCAGTCAGCTCCTCGGCAGCACTGTCTCCTCTCCTCGGCATTGTCCCCTTCCCGCCTCATCCTCTTGACCACCAGCGCCTAGGTTCTTCCTCACGCAGCTCCCAGGTTCTTCCTCACCAGCGCCTCGACGCCCAGGTGTTCCTTGCACAGAGAGAAGCAGCAGACCATACCAAAACAAAGACCAGCAGTCACAACAGCAGCAACCTCATGTCTAAATAAGGAGAAGAAGCATATCACAGCAGCAGTAGACCCATACCTAAACAAAGAGCAGCAAAAAGACGTCAGATTAACCAAGTAGAAACAATGAAATTGTTGTACAAGCAGAAACAACACTGGAGTAGCATAAATAAAACAGTCAATTTCTACTAAAACAGTTTGTACTACTCCTACTATGAAACAAGTTTGTACTACTACTGTGAAACAGGTTTAAAATGCAAGTTCAAGTTCAATTTCAGTGAGCAAGTACAGTAATCCATAAATGATTAAGGAAGTACAGACGGATAATCTTTTTGCAATACAAGCAGGCCATACTCCAACATTAAATTGAAAAATCTTTGAAGAAATATAATCTAAGGAGTATTAAAGAACTGTATATGCACAATATAAGAAACTACTGTATGTGCATAGATCAAGTACTGTATCACTAATGGAGTGTTAACTTAAAATTAGCATGGTAGTCTACAGAGAAAGTATTGTATCACTAAGGTTTGTACCATACTCAAGATTAAATACTTTTATGCGGTTAGGTATAATGTAAGCAGCCTGTACTACTCGGTTTGCTGTGTAAAGGGATTTAACTTAAGTAAAACATCTCCCAAACTCCTAAGATGCCAATACAGATTGAGATTCTCCTTGATTTGAGGAAACATGTGTCCAAGTATCCTTGTAAACAGATTATGCATTGAGTTCGGCTGCTGGTGTTCCCTGCATCTTCTAATTGAAACTGAACATATGCGTACCCTTTCTTTCAAGCATGAACAAATTGATCAATTAATTTAAATGAGTTTTCACGAATGTTTCCTTGCAACTTCTAAACTAAAACTGAATGTCCGCGTACTCATTTTAGCATGAGAAACAATTGAGTCTCAGTGTTGTACTAAATTCAGTGTGGTTATATGGAGTAATAAAGTTTCAGTACTTATAGTACTTCTACAAGCACTACTTGCAGTATAGACTCTACACAGACTGGATAAATAGGAGTAGACTAGGCATAGAAAAGAAATGCAATATAAGTAACTAATCACAGAACAATGATTAATTAGACGTAGACATGAAAAATGATAGAGGAAGATACAATACTTTTCTAAATGCTTGGATGTTTTTGTATGTCCTACCAACAACAACTAGTCCTCTTACCCAAAACCATGTACCACATGTGAAACAAATAGCCCGACAACCATATATACCTGTAGTAACAAATAAAATCAGAGATTCAAATAAGGACTAAAATTATGCACATCTTATGATGTAGCAACCGAGAGTTTAACCTTCCATTATCTAAGGAAAAAGGAGCGGAACTTCTAGAAAGAATTAAAAGAATCCAAACCATGCCACTTTATCTAAAGAAAAAGGAGAGGAAGTACTACCATCTGCATTTCACTACTGCCATATTACTGTAACATAATAGTGTGATTAGCATGTACTCACCATGTTCTGAACAGGGATGTAAGGTTGTGTGGTCGGGAATAAATAACACATTGCAAATGGATCTCTTACAGATATGTAAGAATGCAAAAGGAGGGAACATGGAATCTTGGTTTTGGCTCAAAAAAGCAACCACAAAAGTATTCATCAGGATTCAGGCTTCCATCAGGATTAGAATGACCTGAAGAATGCAAGTATGCTATAGTTCTTATGATGTATGTTAGAATGACTAGCAGCTTCCATCAGGATTCAGGCTTCAGCTAAGCAAGTTACCACTACATGCATACATCGAGCACATCGACATGTAGTGGTAGCTTTCTTAGCTGAAGCCTGAATCCTGATGGCAGCTGCTGGTCATTCTAACATACATGGTCCTGTAGAAGTCAACTCAAAGAAACCTAACATCTTTGTTGAACTATTTTCCAAAGTACCATCAGGAATGAGTTTGAGCACCCAAACATGTACTTATCCAAGAAATTCATGACTTCGACATTGCATTAATAAAATATATAACCAACTAATGTAATTATACTTAACCTAGTTGATGAATACATGCAAATAAGCTCCTGGTATAGCCACCTCTACCCTTTCACCATTAGCTATTGACAGAATAAGCTGCTTCATATAGTAAAAATGCATATACTCGCTTAACGAGATAGAACTACTATCTTTCATAACAATAACCTAATGAACTGAGCCAACTATAATTTATTGACTGCATCATAGAGATCATGAAGAAAGGGGGAGCCGGGGACTTTCCTACATCATAGAGATCATGAAGAAGAGGGGCAGCAGGGGTGATGAGCAGGTCGATCTGGTGTTGTCACGTGCGAGGTGATGCAGTAGTGGAGGTGGCATAGGACGTCGGGATTGGTCTTGGCGTGTGCGAACTACCGTCCACAAACCAAATCCAAATCAGAACGAAGCACAAATCTTGTGTGCTGAAACATCTCGAACGGGATCCGCCGAGCCAGTACAACATCAGCAAGTGAAGGTGGATTTGATCTAGGTAGTTTGTTGGTTAGAGGAGACCATACCTCTTTGGATTCGATCTGGGTAGTTTGTGGATTCGAAGAAGAGGCAGGGAGCAGGTCGGCGACGAAGAGGCGATGAGCAGGTCGACGAAGAGGCAGGGAGCGTGCGATGAGCAGGTCGATTCCATCTAGCGGTGAGCCTGGGGAAGTTCCACATCGTCGAGGGCACCTTCGGCTGCGCGGTGCCCTGCAGCACTACGAGTGGGGCAGAAGTGGGATGCCTCCATCATCGAGCACATCGCCATACAGATAGAGGGTAGGGCCGCCCCTTTGCCGAGCTCGATGAAGGCCAGCACCTCCTTCCTCTCCAAATCAGACAAGGCACCTCCTTCATCTCCAAATCAGACAAGGCCAACACCTCCTTCCTATCCAAATCAGACAAATCAGACAAGGCCAACACCTCCTTCCTCTCCAAATCATCGAGCACCTCGCCATACAGATAGAGGGTTGGGGATGCGGTGGAGGATTGGATCGGAGAGAGGAGGGTGGGTGGCGGCGGTGGGAGATCTGAGTTAGGGTTAGTTTGGCAGCGGAGGGAAAGGGGCGGGTGGGGATGCGGTGGACACTGGGGAGTAGGTGTGCTTCTTCGGGTGAGCTTAAAAGCGTTGGATTGAAACTGGACGGTCTAGATAATGCCCTTGAGGACGATCCGTGGGAGGCGGTTTGCTGTGTTCTGATTGGTCGATTCACAAAACACCTTTTTTTGCACTCACAAAATGAATAATCCCTTCAAAACGGTCCAAACAATGTAAAACTTTCGCGTGGTGTCATGTTATGTGACATAGTTTTAAGAAAAAAAGTTAAACTTTGAATATTGCGAATATCTCGAAAAAACCTTCTAAAAAATAACCTATCATGTTCGATGTTTCATGACTTTCGGGGCAAATGACCAATGTTATGGCTAGAATCAGGGCATAGTTTGTGATAATGTGCCCGTATTGTGCATGCATGTGAATCTTGGAATGGAGAACAATGTTACAGGAGTAAGTTTTCCATTTCGACGCACAGAAAATCCATTTTCTATTTTTCGAGCGCAAAGAATGGGGAGTTTTGTGAAGCAACCACCAAATGATAGTTTTAGAATGGTACCACCACATTTTAAAAAAATATTAGACCACCTTACATGGACAATGTCCCAACTGGGGTATCTCAAACCTTTCCTTTCACCCCTGGCGAAAAAGACAAATTCCTGCCGAATCGATAGGAAGTGGGTCCGGTTTGAACTACAGGTACATGATCTGATGCTCATGATTTTTGGTAAAACTCATTTTTAGACTCACAATATGATGTTTCTTCAGAGATCCAATGCAAGTTTAGCAAGGCTCAGCCCCTAGCTAAGAACCTTCATGCCCGCCGTTTTGACCATAGTTTGAAACGGGCATAAAAAATAAAAAACGGTCCGATCAACGCAAATCCTTCGCGTGGTGTCTTATTATGTGACATAATTGCAAGGAAAAATACCAAACTTGGTAAATTGAGTATGTCTCAAAAAACCCTTCACAAAATGACCTATCATGTTCGAGGTTTCGTGGCTTTCGGGTCAAATGACCAATGTTATGGCTAGAATCAGGGCATAGTTTGTGATAATGTGCCCATATTGTGCACACATATGTATTATGGCATGGAGAACAATGTTGCAGGAGAAAGTTTTCCTTTTCGACGCACGGAAAATCCATTTTCCATTTTCCGAACGCAAAAAACGGGGCATTTTGTGAAGCAACCACCAAATGACAGTTTTAGAATGGTACCGCCACATTTTGTAAAAATACTAGACCACCTTACATGGACAATGTCCGAACCGGGGTATATCAAACCTTTCCGTACATCCCTGGCGAAAAAGACAAATTCCTGCCGAATCGGTAGGAAGTGGGCCCATTGTTTTTTGAAAAAATGATTTTTATACTCATAATATCATGTTTCTTCAGAGAACCAATGCAAGTTTAGCGAGGCTAGGCCCCTAGCTAAGAACCTTCAAAACCCTAGTTTCAAAATTATATTTTGAATTATGATATTATCCCTACAATGGAGTAGTATGGGATTAGTACATCCACCATTTAAAGTAATCATACTATTCATAATTAACATCCTAATATGAACTAATGAAATTTAGAGACAAAAATCAATTATTTTGGAGTTCTTATGAGAAAGATACACAAGAATTATGAAAACATAAAAAGAAAAACGAAAAAAACCTAACCGGACCTAATCTACCATGACCCAAGGTGAAAGGCAGCCCAAATATACCTTCCCAGCGAGGCCCATTAGGAGAAACACGGGCGCCAGGCCCATTTTCAATCGCGGGTTGTAGTTAAATGACGTTAGCGCGGATATATGTCAGCTAAGATGTGTTGGTCTGGTGGTTAGGTTCCTTATATCCGCGGAGAGGTCTGAGGTTCGAGTTCCCCACTGGCCCTTTTTTTTCTTATCATTTCAGAGGCGCGCACGAGGTCAGTTTGTGGGTCCTGACACATAGGTATGCCACGTATGCAAAAACTAATACATAGACATGCCACATAGATTGAAATTCTAGGGAAAATTCTTACTCATTTCAACTTTATTCTATTTTGAACGTTATGACCAATTTAAATCATCGTAATCAGCTATAATAAATGTTGTATGCTAAATACGTCATACTATGACGATTTTAGCTAGTGCAAATATGACGTTTTGGAGTCAAAACGTCTTAATTTTTCAATGTTTTGACCCCTTCGAACGGCTTATGACTTTCTGGTGCAAAATCGTCATAGATCTATGACGATTTTTTTCATGGTCACTATCCGAAGGTCATAGTTTGCCACATTTCTTGTAGTGAGAATTGTATGCATCATGGCAGGAATTGAAATGCTTTCGTAAACATAGGATTATATCATGGTGGGGCTATGCTTGGCTTTGCTTGTTGATAACAAATAATTAGATCTTCGGTCATCTTGAAATTGACTTGGTTATAGTTGGTCAAGTATTGTTCGTCGATCTTCGAGCTTCGACGGTGTTGTCCTCGGCTTTGATCTTGATCTCGATATCGTATTCTACCGGTAAGAACCAAACACCGGAAAGAGAGGAAACAATCAACACATGGCATAGATGCAATGCTCCAACAAGAATGATGATATGGCAAGTTAAATTGTATTGAAATGTAACCCTAAGGCATGCTCGGCAATTTAATTGGGGTTCCGAGGGGCACAAACCCTAATCGGAGAAACTCCGGAATCACCTACGAGGGTTCATTTGGTTCACTAATTAAACTTGTCATGTAAGTTTCTTAACAATGCATGATTATAGGTTATAGACGTAGAGCTTATTTTTCTGAACATTTTGGTATATTTTTTTTTACATTATATGAATTAGTTATTTATTTTACAAGATTTAAATCAATTTTTGATATTATTAAACCTTTATAACATCAGGATGATGTCACCCAACCCTAACCCTAATTCTTTTCTCACCGAAGCAAATCCAGCTCTAGTCACTGACTGTTGGGCCCTGCTCCACGTCAGATGCCACCGTGGAGGTCAAAGCTCAAAGGGCCAGTGGGCCACGTCAGCCTGACGCGAGGATGACATCATCACGACGTCCACCCTTGGGCGATGGTCGCGCGGATGGGCTCGTTAGAACGAGTGGAACGAAACAAACCTAACTATAGCGGCGCCGCCTCGGTATGGTCACCGGAGCATGGTATACGGCGGCGCGCGGCGGCAAGGCTTGCAGATCGACGACGATTTGTGGATACAGCAAGCGAGCGAGGCAACCAGAGGGTGCCTGAGCACTAGAAGCTCACCATGAGGCGATTGGTGATGACGGCGAAGGCAGGGGAGGACGGAGGCGCAAGAATCGACCGCGGCGAGCTTTGTCGGGGTTGGGGAAGAGACGGCTGATGCGGGCAGTTGCTGGCGCCCGATCTCGATTCCTTCAGGTAGGTGACAGAGTCCACCATGGCGGAGCTTCCAGACACCTCGGCTAGGCAAGGGGAGGCTAGACACCTCGTCGGCTAGGGTTTCGGGGCTCGCTACAGAGAGAGAGGAAGCGCGCGGGGAAGGAAGAGAGGATAAGGGCGAGCGAGGGCGTCGGCGCGGGGTATTATCCCCCTCCTGGAGCTCGGCAGACGGAGGGATGAAGGCAGCACGGATCGACGGCGGCGCTGCCGACACGATGCTGCTTCGCGTCTTCGTCGAAGAAGACGAGGACGAATGGGTATGGGCCGAGTGGGCCGCGGCTGGGCTTGCTACGAGTGCGCGAGCGGCAGACAGAGGGTAATGTGCAGAGGTGGGCTAGCTGGGCTGCGACTTGGTTAGCTCGTTGGCTCTATTTTTTTTATCAAAACCTTTTTCCTTATCTGTTTTGTATTTCCATTTTGAATCTATTTTATATATTTCAAAAATACCAGGAGGTTTTTTAAACTAGTAAGATATTGTGGGGCCCTCTTATTCCATTTGGGCTTCATACATTTTTGTACTTTTCAAATATTTCAAAACCATTTTAATTGATTTTCAAATAGAGAGGGGGAATATTAGGGTTCAGGGTTTGTATTTTATTTCTTTAATGCACAATTTAAGACATGATGTTCATGATGCACAAACAAAACACTAATTAAAGATTAACTAGAATTGAGGTGTTACACCAACCATCTTCTAATTTCCTAGGAATAGAAGCTTTATGTTTCATTTTTTCTTCTTTAATTTTAATGAGAGCATATGTAATGTATTTTTTAAAAGCCATATTCATAGCACTAGCATTAAGACTTCAAGCAAGCTTTTGTAGGAACATAATTACTTCAGAAACATTGCAAACATCAAGATAAATATCAAACTTAGCATCCAAGGTATTAGAACTATTGTTTCCCATATTTCCAAATATTTCAGCATTCTTGTTGGGTTTAGGCATTGTTGCAAAAGGAGTGGGGACTTCTTGTGGTTTGCTAGCATCAACATTGGTGGTGGTAATAATAAAAATACTATTATTTCTAGCAATTTCATCTTCTCTTTCCCACTTAGCATGCAATTTAGCTAATACTCTAACATTTTCATCAATTGTAACTTGTATGGCATGAGTAGCAGCAAAGGTATTTTCCAAGGTTTCGGGTTTAGCGGCCATTTTATTGATCAAAAAGGATTGTGCTTCAGACAAAGATGAAATATTTTTCTCAATATTCAAAAGCTTTTCCTCCACAGTTTTGTTAAAAGTAGTTTGTTTACTAATAAAGTCTTTAAGTATGACTTCAAGATCAGAGGGAGCACTTCTATTGCTGTTGTAGGAATTTCCATAAGCGTTACCATTATTGGGAGGATATGGCCTATAATTATTATTACCAAAATTATTCCTATAGGCATTTTTGCTAAAATTGTTATTTCTATTGAAGTTCACATCAACATGCTCTTCTTGACCAACCAAAGAGGCTAAAGGAACATTATTTGGATCAATATGAGCCTTCCATTAAAAAGCATAGACATAATAACATCAATTATATCACTCAAGGAGGAGGTTTCTTCTATAGAATTTACCTTCTTACCTTGTGGAGCTCTGTCAGTGTGCCATTCCAAATAATTGACCATCATATTATCAAGGAGCTTTGTTGCAGCATCCAAAGTAATGGTCATAAAGGTACCTCCAGCAGTAGAATCAAACAGATTTCTTGAAGAAAAAATTAGTCCTTAATGAAAGGTTTGGATAATCATCCAAGCAGTCAGTCCATGAGTGGGACAATTCTTTACCAAAGATTTCATTCTTTCCCAATCTTGAGCAACATCTACATTATCAAGTTGTTTAAATTTCATTATTTCACTTATCATAGATATAATCTTAGCGGGAGGATAGTATTTTCCAATAAAAGCATCTTTGCATTTAATCCAAGAATCAATACTATTTCTAGGCAAGGATAGCAACCATTCTTTAGCTTTTTGATACGTCGGATACGTATCTATAATTTTTGATGCTCCATGATTGTTTAGTATCTACTTTGCTATGTTTTGTCTACACTTTGAGGTATTTTTATACACTTTCTGGTACTAACCTATTAACAAGATGCCATAATGCCAGTTGCCTGTTTTCTTCTGTTTTTGGTTCCAGAAAGGCATAAAATCAATATTCTCGGAACTGGACGGGACAAAAGCCAAAGTCATTATTTTCCCGAAGTAACACGAAACCACGAAGCAGGGGTGGAGGAGGACACCAGGGCCACCACACCCCCCTAGGCGCGGGTGGGCCCTACCCCGCTCCTGAGTAGGGTGTGGGCCCCCTGGCCCTCCATCGACCTTGCCTACTTCGCCTATAAAAAGCCTCCGACCCAAAAACCCTAAATCATATGGCGGAAATCCATGAAAACCTCCACAACGCCGCCGCTATCGAAGGGTAGATTCGGGGGACAGAAAGTCTCTGTTCTGGCACCCTGCCGGGACGGGGAAGTGCACCCGGAGCCATCTCCATCGATCTCCACCACCATCTCCATCACCGTTGCTGATTCCCATGATGAGGAGGGAGTAGTTCTTCCTCGAGGCAAAGGGCTCTACCGGTAGCTATGTGTTCATCTCTCTCTCTATGCATGGTCATATTGTGACCATGAGCTTTGTAATCAAGTAGATCTACCTTGCTACTCAAGTGCTTCATTAGATCTCTACTCTCCCCATGTGTGTGAAAGTGACAGCATGCACGCCATGGTGGCACTTAGGTTTGAGTCTACATAAATACTCTTTGTGCTTTAATAGATCTATGCTTTTCCCCATGTGTGTGAAAGTGACAGCGTGCATACCGTGTGTGGCACTTTGGCTAGATTGAATATTTGTTATGAGTTATATTTGGAGTTGGATGTCTCTATGAAATTCTGGTGTTTGTCAGAACCATCTAGCGCTCAAGGTGACAGTGTGGGGTTACCTAGATTGGGGAAGGCGGACTTTGAGGAGTGCTGTTATAGCCCTACCGATGATTAGAGTGTCCAACCAGAGAGTAGCTAAGAGTAGTATCATGAAGAGAGGATATTTATATGAGAGAGTGTTCACTAGTGAAATTATGATCCCTAGGCCTTGTTTCTAAACATTGAAACACCGTTTGCATCTATATCTGTTGCATTTTTGCTTGCTTTAGTATTTACCTCCATGTCAGGCTCCATAAAAGTATTTTCTGTCACCGTTACCACTTGTATTTCACTATCTCTTCGCCGAACTAGTGCACCTATACACCTAACAACTGTATTGGATGTGTTGGGGACACAACTCACTTCTTGTATCTTGATTGCAGGATTGCTTGAGAGGAATACGTTTGACCACTTCCTCCCTGAGTTCGATAAACCTTGGGTGATCCAATTAAGGGAAACTTGCTGCTGTTCTACAAACCTCTGTACTTGGAGGCCCAACAACTATCTACAAGAATAGAAGTGCGTAGACATCAAGCTATTTTCTGGCGCCGTTGCCGGGGAAGTAAGGTAAAAGGTAATCACATCCTCCGGTGTGAGTGCTCGAGGTTATTTCCTTTAGATTCTGCAATTTTTTCTTTTGGTTTCTTGTTTTCACTAGTTAGGATTAATGGAAAACAACAAATAAATTAGAGAGCTTTATAGTGTTTATCTTGAGTTAGGACATGAAGTGTTTGAAGAGAAAATTAAAAAACCTATGGATCTTTATTTGCATGCTAATAACAATTTAATTAGTATGAATTCTTTGGACACCATTATTGCTAATACTATAGAAAAGTCTAAGGTTGGGGAAGCTAGTTTTGATGAAAATGATATTTTTAGTCACCTAGCTTTGGAAGATATCTATTCTATTGCTTATGATGATACCAAACTGTGATATCCCAAATTTTGAATGCTAATATTTTATGCTTAGTCCTTTTATTTTGAAAAGTTAAATTAAATAAAAGGACCACGATGCTATTTATATGTGGGTTTCGAAAGTATATTAAAACAAAATTATTTTGAAAATGGACTATGGTAGTTCTTGAAATATTAATCTGTCATTTAAAAACCTATAGCTTCAACCAGCTGCCCATCATGGAGTTTTTAGTGTATAGCGAGCTACATTTGCTTTTGTCTCGTGAGTACTAGAGGAAAGCAAAGAAAAAAACATGGGCTCGGCTCATGGCCCGATCGAACTAGACGTATGTTTCTTACTGCGCCACATCTTAGTTTAACTACTACGCCCACCAATCCTACATGTTTCCCTCCACATGGAAGCCGCCGCTGCTGCCGGGTCACTGCTGCAGCTGCCAGATCTCAAGTCGTCGTCGCCGCTGTCAGGTTGCTGCTTCTGCCAAATCACAAGTCGTCGCTGCTGGCCATCAGTCAAATAGTCCTGCGGTGCATTGTTGTTGTTTTTATTTGATATTTTAGTTTTTCTCTAAGCGATATATCTTCTGGTGAGTAGATGTGTAGAGCAAGATTACAAGGACTGTTCCAGGGAGTTTGAGACATGTTTTTCCTATTCACTTCCCTAAACAATATCGTATACTAGACAGCAAGTGGTGTTCAAGCATCAACGTTTTGATTTGGGGAAACAAACCATTTTATTTTTATAAGCTACGTACTTGCATTTACCTAATTCGATCTCGACAACCTAAACTGATGTTTAGCTGATCCTATGTTGCTCTGCTATTCTGAAATTGGGTCATGTTCAGTAGCACTTGGGAGAACTAAGTACCGATGTGTGGCATTCGAATATAGAGGGATCATGTCCAGTTTTGTTAGTGAGTTTATATTTTGTTCTGGAAATTTCTACAAGCATGATTTCGTGATACACCCTGCATAAAAGTTGGAGATCTTGTTTTAGGCTTTGGATAATGTACCATTATGGTCTATTTGGTTGGATATGCGGCTAGAAGCAGCCAGTTTACTAATCTGTCCCATTTATAGTTTTCTGCTTGCAATGGACTTCCCTGCAACTTTAGGATTGTTTGTTATTCAAATAAAATTATGAGTTAAACATGAAAGTTGTGGACAACGTTTTTTGATGCTATAACTCTTATTGTTTGCAAGATTTCGTGCAGAATATTAATTCTTATGAAAAGATTATGTGATCTGTCCTATGTTGGACAGAATTGCATCGATGTTTAGATTGAGCTATCTAAGACTTTGATGTCTACATTTTTGTCAATGGTGGATGTGTGAGTAATTCCAATTTGTTTTTAAATATAATCCATGTATAAGGTACAGTTTTAGATATATGTTGGGAGGTCACTTTTGTTGTGAGGGATGGACATTTGTTACTTGAGAGGCTCGCGCGTAGGAGCGATATTGAATTGTGAATGACTTTATTTGAAGGCTTGCTATGTATTAAGTGTTATATATATGTTTTATAACAGGTTTTGGTGCTTATGGTTCGGAATCATACAGCTCACAGTTTATGCCCCGTGGTTGAGGCAAGTTCACGATGGATAGTGAATTTTGCATATCTTTCTTCACTCAATTTTTTATAATACTTATGATATGTCGATGTTGATAATGATAAATATGAGGATGATGGCATGTGCATATTATGCGCATTTTTTGCATATCATGATGATAAGGATGATAGTATGACCTACTTTGGTGGGCATAATGCGACTTCCATTGATGGGTTGCGGCCCAGTTTGGAGGCAACCTCCACGAGTTGGAGCGAGTGGATGTCGACGGGTGTTCACTTGAGCGATACCGGTATTCGCGATGAGATGAGATGAGGATATAGGCATGTAGGAAATAAAATTATGTTTTAATGGATGAATAATGATTAATGATGTCCTGGTGTTTTGATTTATGTAAAATTACTATTTGTTTGTGAACTTGTTGAGTCTTTGTACTCACCCTTGTTGCTTTCATGTTTTTAGGCCAACCTTGAGGACGTCATGCATGGGGAGTTTTCGGAGTAGCACCCTCACCATTTATCACCTCATGATTCACATAGTCAACACCAATTGCTTGGAACTTTTCTTTTGAACATTAGAAGTCATTTTTGTTTTGGAGGATGCATGAGTTTGTCTCTTAAACCGTGTTGATTATTACCTATTGGACATGGTTACCCATATTTCCTTTGGATGGTAGTTTTTCATTTTGGTACTGAAAGTTTATCTATGGAAGAACATGTGTACTTTATATTGAGCTTTATCCTTGTGCTCATGTTATATCTTCTTGCCTATCGTGGTGTCCCATAAATAGAGGAATGTAGTGACCTTGGATCAGTAAAGATCCTAAGTCCCTGTGATTTACATGCTAGTCCCTGGATCAATAGCTAGCACTCACAGTCGATGAATATCATGTAAAACACAAAGTATTTATTACACGGAGAATCCAGAGTATGAATTTATTACAAATTTGCTTAGCATAAGGCTAGCTCGAATAACAGCGGAAACATAAAAGCAACTTGAGTCCATCAACGCCCCAGGCTTGTCGAGTGTAGACTCGCGATCCCTACGCACCTTTCAATCTTCGGATTCTGCACATAAGACGTGCATCCAACAAGTTGGGTCAATACTTTGAATGTATTGGAAAATTACACCAAGAAAAGACTATTTCTACATGCAAGGCTAGTTTAGGCTGTAGAGTTCATTTGCTCAAAGCTAGTTTTCTTAAGTAGAGAGAAGAAGAGAAGATTTTCCCTAATTTGTAAACTTTAGTTCAAGTAACATATGGTCGAATGGCACACGAGAATATTACTCACCAAGTGTCCAACCAACCTAACACTTGTATACTACTCACCAAGTTCCCAAAACCCTCCCAATAGCGATATGACTCACGCCTTGGGTTTTTAGAAAACTTTAAGTTTTAAAAGAGAGAGAGGAAGATCCTTCAGAGGCTCCATCCTTCAGATGCTCAATGTTGTTCTGTTTCTGTGAACACGGCTGATCGATCAGATTGCAATACTCTCGAGAGTTTGTGCACTTTACCCATAATCCACGATCAAGACCTTTTACAGACAAGACCATGGCGAGGCTTTCCCTTAGTAGTCCCTCTACCTTCTGGATCCAACCGTGCCAAGAACCTCCAAATGTTGGTACCCAGGTGAGGTTTCCCACTAAGTACTAGGCCAAGACAGAGCCCATATGTATTGTGGTTCCACTGGAAGCTTCTGAATTCTGAAACATGATAGACTTCTTTGATTCCTGGGAGGCCGTCCTCCACCAAAATCTCACTCGTTGTCCCGACAACCATTCCGCCCAGAAGAAAACTTAGTTTTATTTTGAAGTGGATTTCAGAAGAAAAGTTTGCTCAATAGAGCCTTTATACTTAGAAAAATTCATTGTCTTTCAAACCCCCCAACGGTACCTTTCATATATATAGCATAAACAATACTTAGCAAAACAGGGGAACCTATTAGGAGGGTAAATCCTAAGTATAGAGCTACTCATGGCATACTACAAAATCATCGCACTTGGAAAAATAATACTAAGGAAAAATTCTACTAGAACATCCTACACATGCATACTATAGAATTTTGAAGATCACATGCATAGAATCAAAACTGGGACAAAAGTTATGAACAAGTGGTGTAACTTGCCTTGATCCGAGCAGCACACTACACAATATCACTCCTCAGCGCACTCCGGACAATCTAACGAAATACAAACATGGATCTAATCAAAATATGCCACAGAGATAATATGCATGCATGCATCATGGTACTTATGCAAGCTTTGTTTTCTAAATTGACCAAGGTAGTATAATTGGATTGCAATTGTTTTAGGGATGTTATTAATATTTATTTCCCACGGGTTACCAAAATTTGGGTCTTACTTCTAAATCTAGGCTCACTAGTAGATCCAACCATCTAATTTAGCCCCAAATCAAATCTAATGTTCTTAAGCAATGTTCCATAATTTTGTTCACTAGGTGTTGTGAAAACAAAGTCATCACAACAAGAATCAACTAAATCAGAGTTTTAATTATTTTTCTATAGATTAAACACTCTAATCTAGAGATTAAATTCTACACCGAAAACCCTACTGTAAACTTGGAATTTTATTGCAGATCTGGGTTCTACATAATTTTGTGAATCCAACGGTATATTATATGCTAAATTTGTCCAAGTAATTAATTTTCTATGAATTTCGCAAGTTTTAAACTAAATCTGCCAAATAAAATTAACCCTAACCGAGAACACGACGCGTGGCAGTTTCTGATTGGGCCAGCTAGGTGAAACGGTGCTGACGCGGCGCGCTGATGCGGCGGCCACGCGGAGCGACGCGATAGGCGCGTACCCCTTCGGGTTTGCTTCTAATCTGAGCCGCAGCTTCTAGATCTAACGGACGGGGGAAGGGCGGCGACTTATCGCGGTGGCGTCGATGGCGAGACGGCGGCGGCACTGTCGTACGTGGTCTTCGGTAGCGCTGTGGTAGCTCTTCGGGGCAGCGGAGAGTATGACGGCGCACGGCTCCTCCTTGCGGTATGGCGTGCGAGATCGGCTTCGGCCTTCTCTTCCTCGTCCAGCCGCACGGCTCTGCCGGTCCCCGCGAGCTCTGGTGACACGTCGGCGAGCAATTGCCGACGATTGGCTGCAGAAGGGAGAGGGAAAAGTATATGAAGCGAATCAGTAGTGGATGGGGGAAAGTTCCAGGGGAAGAAGAGAGCAAGGGGGTTCCGAACCGTCTCGACGAGAGCAACCCGACGGCGACCGGCGTGAGAGATGTTTGGGCTAGGGTTTGTAAGAAGGAAAACTCGAACGAGGCGAGGCCGAGGGTTGCGGGGAGTTATATGCGGGCGGAAACTTGGGCGAGGGGCTAGGATCAGCCGCGAATCCTACCAGATTCCGTTCAAACGTGCTGCAGGCGGACTCCAGCTCGAGGTAGGGGACGAACAGGTGGGTCCCGCGTGTCGGTGGTGGAGAGGGAAGTGGGCTAGCGCGAGGTGTGTGCCGCGCAGGTGTAACTACCTCGGTGAATTACGCTCCTAGTTACAAGCCTGGATGAGCGGAAATGGTTAAAATAGTACGGTGGGGCCCCAAATGCCACTCATAGGTAGACCTTTCGGCCGTCCTAACCATTTCCAAACATCGGGACAAGAACGGGCGGCGTAATCGGCAGGCGAAGGGATCAACTACATACACAAATGAGTATGTATGCAAGCCACCATACAACAGTCCTCGGAGCCATTCCATCTAAAAGAAATAGAAATATTGCAACGCCATACGGCAAGATCCAAATATCCTAGATAGATATAATAGTTTAGGATATCTCCTCATACATCAAACATCAGAGTATCAGGCGGAAGCGGCAAACAAGATCCGAGTACGGATAAGAAGCAAATCGGCATAAGATGCCCCATAATAAACACATCCCGCCCACAGATCTCACGGATCCCCGTTCCCGGAATCTCTACACCGAATGATCGTTGTCCACATCGTCCGTCTCCTCCACCCAGTATCCATCTTGTGAGTGTACCTGTTCGTCTGAATCAAATAATTTATCGTGTGAGACCCTAGGGGTACTCAGCAAGTCTTTATGCCTCTAAAGGGGACACAACCTGGGTGACGCAATTGCAGCGAAAGATAATACCTAACAATTATATAGATACTCTCTAACCATCCGCCTAACCAAAGATAGACGGATGTCCATGAATTAATAACAATAGTTATAACAGTAATATTAACAGATCCATCCTCCTCCACGCTTACCAACGAGGAAGCGGACGAACAACCCCCATCCGTTGGCAGTTTTATTATCCATTCCATGAGTGTTGCACTATTTACTAGTCAGTTACTTAGTCAAATTAAAAGCGGTACTTTAGTTATACTTGTCTATGATCGAGAAACTGTGCTCCAAGTCGTCCATAACCGCGGACACGGCTTTCAGAAAGTTTTACCCTGCAGGGGTGCACAAATAGCAACACACACTCGATCAACCTCGGAAAAACCAAATCAAAACCCAACGAGGCATTCACGACAAAGCAATCACAGGATTCGGAAATATTTCAGGGGGCCACCCATTAAGCTACCCGCAACGAAACTGGCCGGCTCCGAGACGGACTCAAGGTTTGTGTGGACGGCTGTAAACGACTGGGAACCCGAAAGTGTGACTGGGCTTGTCGATACAGCGAAAACGTGTCACGATCCTAAACAGTACAGGTGCTCCTCGCACAATCGTAAATAAAGCAGTAAAGCATGGCATAAGTACAGGATAGTAATAAAGCCCCAAACTACTTTGTGGCCCCAAGAAATAAGAATGAATCAAGCTCTGGCTCAGGGGGGTCCCATAAGCCTCCCGGATGTGGATAGCGCGAATATTCAAGGAACAGGAATCAAGTACTCGGGGTCCTACGGGACACAAGTGAGCATGAAAAACCAAATAGCAGATATTGCTCACCGGTGCCACTTTCATTAGTTATCCAATTACTACTCAGGTTAAGTTGTATAGGTACCTCGTTATCCATCAGACACTCACATACCCTACACATGCTGTTCTACGACCCGCATGGCTCACACAACTCATGTAGTAATGGCTCATGGGATGGAGGAACAAGCTTCAGTGGGGTTTAAAAGTAAAGGATATGCAGTACTTGGGATTCAGTTTAATGCGATCGCGACTCAATGATGCAAGAATAAGATAGAGGCAGTAGGTACTATATGTATGCAAGCATGTGGTAGTGCTTTCCTGGTAGCTCAGTTGAAGCGAGAGAAGGATCTGGGTAGTGCTCCTGGGTTTCTTGATATATCCCCTGCTCAGCGTCTATTCGAAGAAGAACCAAACAAACAAGGGCCAACATAAATAAAGTGCACAAGCATAAGAATAAAATGCGACAAGCAAACAATCATGCCATGATGAATGATGCACAATTTGCATGGCAATAAAGTAGCATGGCATGGGTGAGGTGTAGAATACAAGAAATAAACATTTTATTGAGTTTTGGTCACATTTTATTCTCGAATAAGTTGCTGTATACTTTATACTTATATGATGCATGCTGCAAAACAGAACATGGAATGCATAAACAGAAAGGTCTCGTCGAGCTGATCATTTTAGACATATTATTTGTCAAATTTGGAGTTATAAAACAAAAGTTATTAATTAATTAAGGAAAAAGGGCATTTTAGTGTAATTTTAATCAACTTGAAAATTAAAGTGTCCAAAATATATTTTGAAGGCCATATTTAAATTCCTCATATTTTTCTGATTCAAAAACATATATTACATGTATTATTTGGAACAATATTCGATAAGTTATTTGAAAACGGATTTAAATTTGTATTTAAACATTTTCCAGAATTATTTTTATTAAACAGATAAACAGGCAGATCTTTTTACACTCAGCTAGAGCTAGCCCCAGCCGCTGACGGGTGGTCCAGGCGCTGACTCAGCAACAGGTTGGTCGACGTGGTCCACGCGGGGCTTTTCTCACCGAGGGGAAACCTAGCCACAGAGGATGACTGGTGGGCCTCCAGGCGGCAGGGCCACAGCACGCGCGTGGGCTATCGGGCGCTGACACGTGTGCCATCCGGGGAGCGCGGGGGGGGGGGGGGTGTTTTTCTCAGAATCCGAGGGCCTCTTCAAAAGAAAACGGCGGCGAAAGACAGGTGGGGCCGTGGGGGCTGCGGGTTCAGGCGGGAAAAACGGCAGGGTGTTTTCTGAAAAAGCGTCGCCGACTGTCTGCTGCGCGCCGTCTGCAGAGAACAGGGGATCGGCCGGAGTTCGGACGATGATGGCGACCAAACGGCGGCGAATCTCGCCAAGCCGCAAAAACGAAAAACGAAGAGGGGACATCGGGCTACAACTTTCGTTCATAGATCTTGCACGGAGGTGGTCTACAGCGCGCGGGGCAGGGTGAGGGACAGAGGCGGACGGATGCTGCGACTGCTGCTGTCTGCCCGAGCGCGACGCGCGGCGGTGCACGAAGGCTGCTCGACGGAGCGCGGCGGCGCTACGGTACAAGATAGGGTAGGGGGACATGTCTGGGAGGTCAAGGGGCTCACCGTGGGGTCGCCGGCGTGGTAGTTCGTGCGGAGGTGGAGGGGATCTGGCGCCGGGCTTGGTGGCAACGGCGACAGACCAGCTCGGGCGCAGCGGCGGCAAGGCTTCTCCGGCGCGCTCCGGGGCAGCTCCTGGTGCAAGGTGACGGTGAGAACGGCGTAGAATAGCTTCCCGACGACCTCCACCTCTGGGCACCACTTCTCCACCGGCTAACAACCGAGGCCGAGGCTAGGGTTTAGGAGAACCATGGCCATGGCTAGGGAAAGAGCAAGGGGAGAGAGGGATCTGGGAGAGGGATCTGGGCGCCCCCTGGCCAGGGTCTGAGGTGGGGTGAGGTGTGGGGTAGATGAGGGAGGAGGGTAGGGCACATGGGGTGGTGGTGGTTTTGCAAAAAGGTGAGGAAGGGTAAACGGGCTAGGTCTTCTCTCCCTCCTTCTTCTCCTTGTCTTGAAGCCAAAGAAAGAAGTGGGGGCAGATGAGGGTGTGACGTGGTGGGGCCTGCCTGGTAGGGAGAGAGGGGGGAAGCCAAGCGAGAGGGAGAGGGGGAGGGTAGCTCGGCAAGGTAAGGGGGGGTGGTCAAAAAGGGTTTGGTGGATCGGGTTAGAGAGAAAGAGATGAGGCCTAGGGTTAGGGTTAGAGAAAGAAAAGAGAGAGAGAGAGAGAGCTTTGGTATGCATGATCAAGAGAGAGAAAAGATGGGCATGGGGATGGTCTTGCATGGCACTACACAAAAGAGGTGGATGAGGTTTGATGGCACAAGGCAAGAAACAAAGCAAGGTAGAAAAGATTGAGAGAAAGAGAGAGATGAGAAGATGATCCACTCAAAAACAAATAAAACCCAAAAGACTAGAATGTGGTGGTTCTTGCATGGCCCATGCAAAATAATTAATGCCATGTTTATTCTTGTGAAAACAATAATATTAACATGGCATTATTCTTATGCATTCCCAAAATGTGGAGTATAGCCCAATCAAAAGAAATTTAAATGAAAGTTCCAAGTGGAGTAGATGGAGATGATCATATTTGATTATAATTGGGACTTGCTAGTGTGTATATTCCACTAGATGTTTAATAGTCCCAAAAATATCGCAACATGAGCATAAATCCATAATAATCCATATGAAAGCTAGGAAAAGGAGCACTACTCATAATGCATGCAAAGGTGGCTCCACATATCAATAATGTGAAAACAACATGATGCTAATATGAGAGCCTGTGGAAATAGAATTTGGATCCATCCCAACCCACATGAGCTAGAGGTAAAACCCAATAAAGTGCAAAGCTCATATTTAGTTGGATGGTGGAATTATAAGGTGGTGGCAGAGAAAGGTGATGGAGTTGAATAAAAGATATGCCCCCAACTGAACTTGGGCATTTAAACAATATATCAATAACCAAATACAATATCAAGAGGCAAATACAATTAACAATGCATATGAGAGAAGAACCAAACCAAAAAGGGTTTTATATGATGCTCAAATGCAAGGTGGCATGATGACATGAGCATGATATAATTATGATGCAACAATTATATATAGGAAGTAGCATTTATATAGACTAGGCTAGTAGCATTGCAATTGTTAGACAATTGGGATGCTACAGCAGGCGACAGGGACGGGGGAGGGGTATTGGGCTGGCAGCGGTAGATAGCTCACGGGCTGTCTTAACTGGCCCGTTTAGGATAGTTAGGGTTTTTTTATTCTTTGCTTTTATCAATTTCTGTTTTTACTAATTCCCTAATAACTTTTGCATATTAATTCCAAACTTGGTGAAACTTGTTTCCAATTTTTTGTAAAAATAAGGTGGTCAACATAGGACCATGGTTTATTGTTTTTACATAGTTTTTAGAAGGGTCAAGCATGAATACATCAGTATTGCTCACATAGGGAGAAATCTTTATTAGGGTTTTGGTAGGTTTTTTTGCAACTTCATTTGTAGGATCCAATGATGCAAGGATGATGCATGCTTCCAGTAACATCATATAATAAAACCTGGGATGTTACAAACCTACCCCCCTTAGGAAGAATCTCATCCCCGAGATTCGGGCTGGCTAGCAAATAGGTGTGGGTGTTCTGCCTTCAAATCTTCTTCGCGCTCCCACGTGGCTTCTTCCTCAGAGTGGTGGTTCCATTGTACTTTGCAGAATCTTATAGTCTTGGTGCGGGTGATCCTTTCGGCTGTTTCCAGTATTTTGATGGGTTTTTCCTCATAGGTAAGGTAATTCTCCAATTGAACCTCATCTAGGGGAACTGTATCTCTTAGTGGTGTTTCGGCCATTTCTGGGTGGCACTTCTTTAATTGTGACACATGAAACACGTCATGAACAGTCAGTCCTTCTGGTAACTCCAACTGGTAGGCAACTTCTCCTCTACGGGCCAGAACCTTATATGGTCCTATGAATCGTGGGGCTAACTTACCCTTGATTCCGAACCTCTTAACTCCTCGTAGTGGTGAAACTCGGAGGTACACACGGTCCCCTATTTTATAAGCCACATCCCTGCGTTTGGAATCAGCATAGCTCTTTTGTCGGGATTGGGCTACCTTTAGCCTATCCTGAATCTTTCATACCTTTTCTTCGGCATCCTTGATCAATTCAGGTACAAAAAGACTACGTTCACCAACTCCACTCCATAGCAGCGGGGTCCTACACCTCCTGCTGTACAGAACTTCAAACGGGGCCATCTTGATACTTGTCTGGTAGCTGTTGTTGTACGAGAACTCATCGTATGGAAGATTATCGTCCCAAGTAGACCCATAGTCTAGTGCGCAAGATCTTAACATATCTTCCAGAATCTGGTTCACCCTTTCCGTTTGGCCATCTGTCTGAGGGTGGAAGGCAGTACTGAATTCTAGTCGGGTTCCAAGAGACTCATGTAGCTGTCCCCAAAACTTTGAAGTAAACTGGGTGCCTCTATCTGACACAATTCCCTTGGGAACACCATGCAGACTTACAATCCTTGACATGTATATCTCGGCAAGCTTAGCACTTATATAAGTGGTCTTTACGGGAATGAAGTGAGCCACCTTGGTGAACTGGTCCACCACTACCTAGATAGAATCAAATCCTGAACGAGTCCGGGGCAATCCCGTGATAAAATCCATGCCTACCTTATCCCACTTCCAGTCGGGTATAGGTAGCGGTTAAAGTAATCCGGCCAGTTTCTGATGCTCGGCCTTAACTCTATTGCATACGTCACACAGAGAAATATATTCGGCAATTTCTCTTTTTAGGTTATTCCACCAAAATATATCCTTCACATCCATGTACATCTTCGTGTTACCTGGGTGAATTGAGTAAGGTGAATCGTGAAGTTCTTGTAAAATCAACTTCCTGATGTCGGGGTCATTGGGAACGCACAAACACTTCCCATACCAAAGGGTCCCTTGTTCGTCCAGACGAAATCCTTTCGTCTTTCCTTCACTTATTTTGACTCTTATTTCCTCCAACTCTTTATCTCCCTTTTGTGCTTCCTTGATTCTCTCTTGCAAAGTAGACACTATTTCCATAGTCGCTACGTGTCCTTTCGGAACTATCTCTAGCCTGAGATCCTTGAATTGCTTGCATAAATCCTCTGAAAGTTCCCCTGCGGTAAGTCCATTCACATACACCTTATGACTTAAGGCATCGGCCACCACGTTTGCCTTTCGGGGGTGGTACTGTAAATCCAAGTCATAATCCTTAATTAGTTCAAGACATCTTCTTTGTCTCATATTCAACTCCTTTTGGGTGAAGATGTACTTCAAACTCTTATGATCTGTGAACACATCACAATGTTTGCCCATGAGGTAGTGTCTCCATACCTTTAGTGCATGTACCACAGACGGAAGTTCCAAATCATGTGTGGGGTAGTTGTGTTCGTGGTTCTTAAGTTGTCGGGAGGCATAGGATACCACTTTCCCAATGTGCATCAATACACTTCCAAGTCCTTGTCGAGATGCGTCACAATAGACTTGAAAATCCTTTTGGATATCGGGCAGACATAGAACTGGTGCCGTTACGAGATGTTTCTTCAATTCTTGAAAGCTTGGTTCACATGCCTCGGTCCATAGGAATTTCTTTTCCTTCTTCAGTAGTTCCGTCATGGGTTTTGCTATTTTGGAAAAGTTTTCAATGAACCTCCGGTAATATCCTGTGAGGCCCAAGAAACTCCGAATATCTCCCACATTCTTAGGTGACTCCCATTCAGTCACGGAGGCTACCTTACTAGGATCTACGGCAACTCCTTTTGCCGACACAACATGATTGAGGAATCCTACTTCCTTTAACCAGAATTCGCATTTGCTGAATTTGGCATACAACTTGTGTTCTCTTAGTTTTTCCATAATTAGGCGCAGATGTTTCTCGTGTTCCTTTTCATCCTTGGAGTATATGAGTATATCATCTATGAATACCATGAGAAACTTGTCCAAATATTCCATGAACACCTTGTTCATCATGGTCATGAAGTATGCCGGGGCATTGGTTAGACCAAACGACATCACGGTGTATTCATACAATCCGTATCTTGTGGTGAAGGCTGTTTTGGGCACATCCTGTTCTCGAATTTTTAGATGAAAGTAGCATGATCGCAGATCGATCTTTGAGAACACACTGGCTCCCTTTAACTGGTCAAACAAGTCATTGATGTTAGGCAGAGGGTAATTATTCTTGATTGTCACTTCGTTCAACGAGCGGTAGTCCACAACCAGCCTCTTGGTTTTATCCTTCTTTTCCACAAACAGGACAGGTGCTCCCCAAGATGACGTGCTGGGTTGGATGAATCCCTTGTCCAATTGTTCACTAAGCTGTTTTTTGAGTTCCTTTATCTCGTCCACATCCATCTTGTACGGTCTCTTAGCTATCGGCCCCGTGCCCGGCATCAAGTCAATAAGGAACTCGATAGCGCGGTCGGGAGGTATTCCAGGTAGCTCCTCTGGAAAGACATCTGGGTACTCTTTTACAATAGGTACATCCTCCAAGCTAACCCCCTTAAGAGAGTTCACCATGGATTCCTTAAGTGCGAAATTTGACTTGATACGAATTATCTTCCCTTCCGGTGTTGTGAGCATGACAGTTCTTTTGGCACAATCTATGAACCCTTCATATTCGGTCATCCAATTCATGCCCAAGATTATGTCTAATCCTTGTGACTCCAGAACTACTAGACTTGTGGGAAAGATGTGTGTCCCAATCCTTAGTTCTAATCCCCGGAAACCGGAGTTCGCCACTATTTCTCCCCCAGGATAACGTACCCTTAGAGGAAAGTTTATAGTCTCCGTAGGTATCTTGCCTCTATCCACAAATACCCTCGATATGAATGAATGCGATGCACCGGTATCAAAAAGAACAACTGCGGAAAAAGAATTGAGCTTGAACTTACCAATCACGGAGTCTGGTGCGTCACAAGCATCCTCCATAGAGACATGATTCACCGTGGCTTTGACAAACGGATTTGGCTTCTTCCCGTTTCCATTGCCATGGTTGTGTCCATTTCCATTCCCATTGCCATTGCCGTTCTTCTTCTCGGGGCAAGTGGTTGCATAGTGCCCTGTCTTGTTGCACTTAAAGCATGTCACCTCACTGAGATCCTTTCCATTGCTGCCATTACCATTGCGGTTTTTATGCCCATTGTGTTTGTGGCCGCCATGGTGACCGTTATGGTTGTGGCCATTATTGTTATAAGGAGGTGGTGAGGAAGTGCACTACTTCTGGTACGGAACAGAGTGCTTGTGAGGGTTAGATTTCCTCTTGCGGTTTTCTATGCTCTTTCTTTTGGATTCAACCACAATGGCTCTGTCCAGGAGTTCCTGAAAGTTGTCAAATTTCTGTGCCACAAGCTGAATAGATATCTCGTCATTGAGTCCTCTTAAGAATTCCTCCTGTCTCTTGGCATCAGTGGAAATATCATCGGGTGCATAACGGGCTAGTTTGTTGAAAAGCTCACCATACTCGGTGACAGAATGGTGCAGCTGGTGTAGGTCGCGAAATTCGCGCCTATTCAGAGTCATGACACCAGCATCCACATGATGAGTGCGAAAAGCTAACTCAAACTGATCCCAAGTGATAGCATCAATATCCGGGTGGGTGACTTGGTAGTTATCCCACCATTCTGCAGCCGGTCTTTCAAGCTGGTGCGCGGCATAACGTACCATGTCGGCTCCGACAACTTGCACAGTGTCTAACTTCTTGTTAATCGTACGGAGTCAGTCATCTGCGATGATTGGTTCAGCGCTGCTAGTGAAGGTAGGTGGGTTCAACCTCAAAAACCGAGTCAAGCGATCCTGTTGAGGTGGTGGCGGAGGTGGCGGTGGTGGCGGGTTGTTGTTGTTGTTGTTGTTGTTTTGCATGTTCTGAGTGAGCAGTTTGATCAGCTAGTTCTGAGTGGCCAGAAGTTGTGCAATTTCTGGAGTAATTTCGGTGTTCGCACGTCTTGGCGGCATCTGTGGGGTTTGAGAGACAGGTTACGAAGTAGACAGAAAGACTAAGTAGTAAACTCCTACCCTTATGAAAACACACCAAGCACACAAGACACACAAGACACATTAACACAGCTTAACACAGAAATCAACAAAGTTTAACTAAACCAAAATGTCTTGGTATTTATTGCAATAGCTAATGGTGTTCTACTATAGAATTAAAGGTGGTCCAACTATTACACATCTTCCACGCCTTCCTCTTCCTCGTCCTCGAACGAGTAGCCTTCCTGCTCTAGGGTTATCTTGTACAACTCCATCTCCTTTGTGGTGGCTTAAAGCTTCTCTTGGAGGTTCTTTATCTCATCCTGCAGCTTCTTGGTAGTGGCTTCTAGCTGCTCCGGAGGTCCCTTCTTCTCTCCTTGTAGTTCCTCCACTAGACTTGACTTCTTTGCGGCTTCAAGTTGCTTTGCCAAGTCCCTCTTGGAAGCACGCACATCATTGATTATCTTGCAAAGGCCTTCGGTTTGCACTTCAGTTCCATCGATCTCCTGATTGAGTTCCCTAATCCTCCTGTTTTTATTTATCACCCTTTTCTCTTGGTTAGCGAACTTCTTCTCTTGGTCCTAGAACTTTATCTCTTGGAGCTTCATTGCCTCCTCCTGCTGCATGATCATTTCCTCCTTCTCCTTGATGAGAGCGCATAGCTCATCATTCTTTAACATCTCGAGGAAGCTACCTTTTTCAAGGTCATGGATGTGGCACTCCAAGTCTTGATATTGGGTCCTTCGGCGCTTGGTAGAAGTCCTTTTCTCAAAATTTAACTCCATGGGAATTCCTTCCTCATCTCGTCTTCCAAAGAGGCCGCCGCAGTGTCCTTGGAGAGCCTCATGATGGCGTCCGCATAGGCGACCAATGAGCTGCTGCAAGCTGATGCTAAGGGCCTTCTCCTTGGAGTCACTAACAATGATTGCTATGTCTTCCTCCGGGTTCTTGCCTCGATCTTGTCCTGGCTGGATGACTTTGACTCCCCAACAGACGTCCTTGTGGAGTTTCTTCATTGTGCTCCCCTGGATTGTTGGGAGGGGGAGGTCCAAACGCGTGAGAAGGTCCATGAGGCATCCACCAAAGCGAAGGGGCTCGATGTCCGCGACGGTGTCGTAGAGGAAGCTTGTCATCTTTAAGTTAGAAGAATGAAAATTAGATACTTCATCAAGTAGAGGAAAGCAGATATTAGAAGTGCGGAAAATAACTTAGTAGAAAAGTACGTAAGGCGCATATGTTAAAGGTGGTTACAGTCCTAGGGTCATGTCCTATAGGCAACGATGTGCTCTGATACCATCTGTAGTGACCTTGGATCAGTAAAGATCCTAAGTCCCTGTGATTTACATGCTAGTCCCTGGATCAATAGCTAGCACTCATAGTCGATGAATATCATGTAAAACACAAAGTCTTTATTACACGGAGAAGCCAGAGTATGAATTTATTACAAATTTGCTTAGCATAAAGCTAGCTCGAATAATAGAGGAAACATAAAAGCAGCTTGAGTCCATCAACGCCCCAGGCTTGTCGAGTGTAGACTCGTGATCCCTACGCACCTTTCAATCTTCGGATTCTGCACATAAGACGTGCAGCCAACAAGTTGGGTCAATACTTTGAATGTATTGGCAAACTACACCAAGAAAAGACTATTTCTACATGCAAGGCTAGTTTAGGCTGTAGAGTTCATTTGCTCAAAGCTAGTTTTCTTAAGTAGAGATAAGAAGAGAAGATTTTCCCTACTTTGTAAACTTTAGTTCAAGTAACATATGGTCGAATGGCACACGAGGATATTACTCACCAAGTGTCCAACCAACCTAACACTTGGATATTACTCACCAAGTTCCCAAAACCCTCCCAATAGCGATATGACTCACGCCTTGGGTTTTTAGAAAACTTTAAGTTTTAAAAGAGAGAGAGGAAGATCCTTCAGAGGCTCCATCCTTCAGATGCTCAATGTTGTTCTGTTTCCGTGAACACGGCTGATCGATCAGATTGCAATACTCTCGAGAGTTTGTGCACTTTACCCACAATCCACGATCAAGTCCTTTTAGAGACAAGACCATGGCGAGGCTTTCCCTTGGTAGCCCCTCTACCTTCTAGATCCAACCGTGCCAAGAACCTCCAAATGTTGGTACCTAGGTGAGGTTTCCCACTAAGTACTAGGCCAAGACAGAGCCCATATGTATTGTGGTTGCACTAGAAGCTTCTGAATTCTGAAACATGGCAGACTTCTTTGATTCCTGGGCGGCCGTCCTCCACCAAAATCTCACTCGTTGCCCCGACAACCATTCCGCCCAGAAGAAAACTTAGTTTTATTTTGAAGTGGATTTGAGAAGAAAAGTTTGCTCAATAGAGCCTTTATACTTAGAAAAATTCATTGTCTTTCAAACCCCCCAATGGTACCTTTCATATATATAGCATAAGCAATACTTAGCAAAACAGGGGAACCTATTAGGAGGGTAAATCCTAAGTATAGAGCTACTCATGGAATACTACAAAATCATCGCACTTGGAAAAATAATACTAAGGAAAAATTCTACTAGAACATCCTACACATGCATACTATAGAATTTTGAAGATCACATGCATAGAATCAAAACTGGGACAAAAGTTATGAACAAGTGGTGTAACTTGCCTTGATCCGAGCAGCACTCTACACAATAGCACTCCTCAGCGCACTCCGGACAATCTAACGAAACACAAACATGGATCTAATCAAAATATGCCACAGAGATAATATGCATGCATGCATCATGGTACTTATGCAAGATTTGTTTTCTAAATTGACCAAGGTAGTATAATTGGATTGCAATTGTTTTAGGGATGATATTAATATTTATTTCCCACGGGTTACCAAAATTTGGGTCTTACTTCTAAAATCTAGGCTCACTAGTAGATCCAACCATCTAATTTAGCCCCAAATCAAATCTAATGTTCTTAAGCAATGTTCCATAATTTTGTTCAGTAGGTGTTGTGAAAACAAAGTTATCATAACAAGAATCAACTAAATCAGAGTTTTAATTATTTTTCTATAGATTAAACACTCTAATCTAGAGATAAAATTCTACACCGAAAACCCTACTGTAAACTTGGAATTTTATTGCAGATCTGGGTTCTACATAATTTTGTGAATCCAACGGTATATTATATGCTAAATTTGGCCAAGTAATTAATTTTCTATGAATTTCGCAAGTTTTAAACTAAATCTGCCAAATAAAATTAACCCTAACCGAGAACACGACGCGTGGCAGTTTCTGATTGGGCCAACTAGGTGAAGCGGTGCTGACGCGGCACGCTGATGCGGCGAGCAGACACGGCGGCCACGCGGCACGACGCGATAGGCGCGTACCCCTTCGGGTTTGCTTCTAATCTGAGCCGCAGCTTGCAGATCTAACGGACGGGGGAAGGGCGGCGACTTACCGCGGTGGCGTCGATGGCGAGATGGTGGCGGCGCTGTCGGACGTGGTCGTCGGCGGCGCTGTGGTGGCTCTTCGGGGCAGCGGAGAGTACGAGGCGCACGGCTCCTCCTTGCGGTCCCACGTGCAAGATCGGCTTCGGCCTTCTCTTCCTCGTCCAGCCGCACGGCTCTGCCGGTCCCCTCGAGCTCCGGCGACATGTCGGCAAGCAATTCCCGACGATTGGCTGCAGAAGGGAGAGGGAAAACTATACGAAGAGAATCAGTAGTGGATGGGGGAAAGTTCCAGGGGAAGAAGAGAGCAAGGAGGGTTCCGAACCGTCTCCGTGAGAGCAACCCGACGGCGGCCGGCGTGAGAGATGTTTGGGCTAGGGTTTGTGAGAAGGAAAACTCGAACGAGGCGAGGCCGAGGGTTGCGGGGAGTTATATGGGGGCGGAAACTTGGGAGAGGGGCTAGGATCGGCCGCAAATCCTACCGGATTCCGTTCAAACATGCTGCAGGCGGACTCCAGCTCGAGGTAGGGGACGAACAGGTGGGTCCCGCGTGTCGGTGGCGGAGAGGGAAGTGGGCTAGCGTGAGGTGCGTGCCACGCAGGCGACAGGGACGGGGGAGGGGTATTGGGCTGGCGACGGTAGATAGCTCACGGGACGGCTTAACTGGCCCGTTTAGGCTAGTTAGGGTTTTTTTTTATTCTTTGCTTTTATCAATTTCTGTTTTTACTAATTCCCTAATAACTTTTGCATATTAATTCCAAACTTGGTGAAACTTGTTTCCAATTTTTGTAAAAATAAGGTGGTCAACATAGGACCATGGTTTAATGTTTTTACATAGTTTTTAAGAAGGGTCAAGCATGAATACATTAGTATTGCTCACATAGGGAGAAATCTTTATTAGGGTTTTGGTAGGTTTTGTTGCAACTTCATTTGTAGGATCCAATGATGCAAGGATGATGCATGCTTCTAGTAACATCATATAATAAAACCTAGGATGTTACACGTAAGCTCTGCCGAATTTTCCTAAAAAGTATTAGTTATTTTTTTATGTGTAGAGTATGTGGTAACATCTCAAGTGCTTGTTGGCTTGGGGTGTTACACAAACCTCCAATATATGATGATTACAATGATGAGTATGATATTTTCAGTCCACCTACAATTGAGGATAAAATCAATTATGATTACAATATGCCTCCTATATTTGATGATTATGGTGATGAGAATAATAGTGATAGCTATTTTGTTGAATTTTCTCCCACTACAATTAATAAAAGTGATCATACTTATGTGGAGAGTAATAATTATTATATGCATGTGGCTCATGATGAGAATGTTTTATATGATAGTTATATTGTTAATTTTATTCATGATGCTATTGAAAGTTATTATGAGAGAGGGAAACATGGTTTTATGTATCTCAACAATATTAAGTTTCCCCTCTTTATGTTGAAAGTCTTGAAGTTGCACTTGTTTTGCTTTCCTATGTTTGTTGCTTTGTGCTTTCATGACTTGTTTCTTAACAAGATTCCTATGCATAGGAAGTGGGTTAGACTTAAATGTGTTTTGAATTTGCTTCTTGATGCTCTCTTTTACTTCAATTTATATTTCCTATGCGAGCATCTTCTCAAACTATCAAACCTAACTTAAAGTCGTTAAAGAAAAGTACTTGTTGGGAGATAACCCAAGAGTTTTCTTGAGTCTTGGAAGTTATTACTTCTGTAATGACCTCTCCTTATACTTTTTCTTTGCTTTTTGTGCCAAGAATGACCTCTAATGAGAGAGTAAGATTTGGGGAGTTGCTTACCCGAAATAGATTTCTGTCCTCCACCATAAAAATTCGTGAGGAGTCTCTATAAGTCGGATTGAGATGATAATTTACGAATAGATCCCTCAGTATGTTAGCTAACTTTCGTTAGTTCTTCAAAAAAATCGGTTTATACCTGCTGGTCTGTTTTGACAGATTTTTGCCATTATTTGTATTTGCTTCTTATTGATTCCTTTTTGGGTTCTTTTTTGGAAATTGAGATTTTTGAGGTAACTGCTACAGTAGCTAGTGTTTTTAGTGAAAGTTTTTCTGTTCTAAAGCTAAGCCCAAGGGTCTATTATCTTTTGAGTACACTAATGTGCTAATGAAGGTTGTGTGAACTTATGTATGAAAGAAATTTTTCAGGTGTAGAGAAAGAATGATGTAATGAGATGAAGAATGGTAAAAAGCTCAAGCTTGGGGATGCCACCCCGTGTCACTCCAAGAAATATTCAAGTTGTACAGGCGTAAAATCTTGGGGATGCCCAAGGCATCCCCTTCTTCATGAATAAAAATCTCAGGTCTTTGTAGACACTTCGTTTTTATTGTTTCATGCACAGTTGTGTTGTTCTTGGAGCGTATTAGTTTTGGTTTTTGTTTTTCGTTTGATTAGTTTGCTTGAGTAAGTTGGTTGGTTACACCACACTTCTTTTTGAGAGAGACACACTCTGTTTCCATTGTCTAGAACACTCTAGTTTTCACTCTTATAGTTTTGTGAGTGTTCACCTTTGCTAGCACTGCGTTTAGCCTTAGTTTTGTTGTACTTTCAGCTTAGAACTTCTTAGTTCTTCTTTGTGGATTTGTGAGACAAGATCACTGATCTTTATTGATTATTATCTTTGTTAGTTGTTTCAAATAATTTGTTTGGTGTTGGAAAAGAGTATAAAGTTTCATGCTTAAGTGGTACAAAAGGGAGCTTGCTTTGACTGTGACTTAGACTTTATCATGTAATTCTAGATGTTGCTTTGACCTTATGCTTAGTGATTATTGTTGTAGCATGACTTGTTCCAAACAATTAGGATTGCTTAATATGCCTTGAAGGAATTATGTGTTGTTTTAGCATGCATAAGCGTAGTATTGTGGTATTCTCCTTTGCTGCTTTGTTTGGGTTGACTTGGCACATGCTCACACCATGTTATGACTATGAAAAAGTCACCATAGCCTCTATGATCATTTAGTCCTTGACTTGTAGTACCACTTTATGCTTTGATTAGTAATGTTTTGTCACTCTGCATAATTATGGCCATTATTGCTCTCTTTGTTGGTCGCTCCCAGTCTTTTGCTAGCCTCCACTTGTATGAGTAAGATCTACTCATGCTTCCAACTCCCAAGAAACCAAGTTATTCCAAAGTGTCCACTATAAATCCTATGCATGGTGTGTTACACCATTCCAAGTATATTCTTGTTTTTAGCTATCTTCCAATTAAAAACTATTTTGTTATGTGAAAACTTAGTGATTAAAGCCCTCACGAACTTGATGGCACACTTTATATTCTTTGCCCCTAATAAACTTGAACCATTGTGTCATCTATGTTGTATATGCTTGCACTTATACATTGGAATTAGCAGAACCATGCTGTCACGGGGAACGTTTTCAACATTGCACTTGTACTTTGTACTCAGTTGATATCATGCTCTTTTGTCTATGGATGTCACCGGTGTGAAATAAAGAGGGAACTTGTAAGTCCATGGAGTATGTATTTTTTGTTAGAGAAACGCCTGGGCCGTTAGCCTAAGCCATGCCTAATCATGGTGGAAACTTGCAGCATCACCATAGTGAGCTATCTATGAAGCATCCTCAATAAAAAGCTATGCATATAGTAAACAAAAAGATCGCTGAGATGCTCATTGTCTGCATGCCTTGTCATTTTGGTTATGGGATAGCTCCTGTACCATGTGCAAGGGGTACCCCGTTGGCGGTTCTCTATGATACACATGTACTTACAATAACAAGAACTTACATTTGACTGAAGTTGAGTAGCATGAGGTGTGTCCCTTGTATTTAAGGGGCTTGAGATTGCCAACTTATACTTTGTCAATCATATACTCCATCTTTGTTCACTTTAACCTTAATCACTTCAAGATGCTTATGATAGGGGTAATGAGGGCTGAAAGCTAACAAGTACCATAATTTTTGGAAGCTCTTTTTGAAACTTGAAATCCCTTCTTCCCTATGAAGGGCCTTTCTTCCACCATTATTTGAGTCTTCACCTCCTACCTTTTAGGCACCATTAAGAGAGCATAGTTGTCATTCTATGTGTAGTGTCCCAAAACTTATTGATTGATGCATATTGTGATATTACTTGTTCTTGTGCTATTTGTTTCTAGTCACCCCTGTGAACTTTGAAGGTGTCCTATGCATCTATTTGCTACTCTATGAGGGACAAGATGAATGCCACTATGCCATGTTTTATGTATGTGAACCAAAAAAACGTTTTTCAATGCATGTTATTCATGATCTTTGTTTATAGCCTTTCATGTTGCATGCATAGTTACTTTGTCTTGTTGTTAGAACTCCATCTTTCATGCACATGTTTATAGTTCTTTGTTCCCAGCTTTCAATGCTTGCAAATGGTTTGATCTTGGTTTCGATGGTGCATATCACCTAAAAAATTATTCTTTTTTCACTCACCTACTCGAGGACGAGCAGGAGTTAAGCTTGGGGATGCTTGATACGTCACAAACATATCTATAATTTTTGATGCTCCATGCTTGTTTAGTATCTACTTTACTATGTTTTGTCTACACTTTGAGGTATTTTTATACACTTTCTGGTACTAAACTATTAACAAGATGCCACAGTGTCAGTTGCCTGTTTTCTTCTTTTTTTGGTTCCAGAAAGGCAGAAAATCAATATTCTCGGAATTGGACGGGACAAAAGCCAAAGTCTTTATTTTTCCCGAAGTAACACGGAACCACGAAGCAGAGGTGGAGGAGGACGCTAGGGCCATCACACCACCCCTAGCCGTGGGTGGGCCCTACCCCGTGCCTGGGTAGGGTGTGGGCCCCCTGGCCCTCCATCGACCTTGCCTCCTTCGTCTATAAAAAGCGTCTGACCCAAAAACCGTAAATCATCTGGAGGAAATCCACGAAAACCTCCACAGCGCCGCCGCCACCAAAGGGGAGATTCGGGGGACAGAAAGTCTCTGTTCCGGCACCCTGCCGGGACGGTGAAGTGCCCCCAGAGTCATTTCCATCGATCTCCACCACCATCTCCATCACCGTTGCTGATTCCCATGATGAGGAGGGAGTAGTTCTTCCTCGAGGCTAAGGGCTCTACCGGTAGCTATGTGTTCATCTCTCTCTCTATGCATGGTCATATTGTGATCATGGGCTTTGTAATCAAGTAGATCAACCTTTCTACTGAAGTGCTTCAATAGACCTCTGCTCTCCCCTTGTGTGTGAAAGTGACAGCATGCACGCCATGGTGGCACTTAGTTTTGAGTCTACATAAATACTCTTTGTGATTTAATAGATCTATGCTTTTCCCCACGTGTGTGAAAGTGACAGCGTGCATACCGTGTGTGGCACTTTGGCTAGATTGAATATTTTTTATGAGTTATATTTGGAGTTAGATGTCTCTATGAAATTGTGTTGTTTGTCGAAACCATCTAGCGCTCAAGGTGACAGTGTGGAGTTATCTAAATTGGGGAAGGCGGACTTTGAGGAGTGCTGTTATAGCCCTACCGATGATTACAGTGTCCAACCGGAGAGTAGTTAAGAGTAGTATCATGAAGAGAGGATATTTATATGAGAGTGTTCACTAGTGAAAGCATGATCCGTAGGCCTTGTTTCTAAACATTGAAACACCGTTTCCATCTAGATCTGTTGCATGTTTGCTTGCTTTAGTCTTTACCTCCACGTCAAGCTCCATCAAAGTATTTTCTGGCACCTTTACCACTTGTATTTCACTATCTCTTCGCCGAACTAGTGCACCTATACACGTGACAAGTGTATTGGGTGTGTTGGGGACACAAGAGACTTCTTGTATCTTGATTGCAGGTTTGCTTGAGAGGGAATACCTTTGACCACTTCCTCCCTGAGTTTGATAAACCTTGGGTGATCCACATAAGGGAAACTTGCTGCTGTTCTACAAACCTCTGCACTTGGAGGCCCAACAACTGTCTACAAGAATAGAAGTGTGTAGACATCACTTTTCATCTCAAGGAGAAAGGAAATGATTTAACATTAATTATATATCCATCTACATCGTTATATTTTTGCATCTCACAAAGTTCAACAAATTATTAAGGTCAGCATCAGCATCATTAGAACTAGCACCAGAAAATTGCTCTTTCATAACAAGATTCAGCAAAGCAGGTTTAATTTCATAAAAAGTAGCATCAGGAGCAGGTGGAGCAATGGGTATGCAAAGGAAATTAATGTTGTTGGTGCTAGTGAAGTCACACAACTTGGTGTTTTCAGGAGTGTTCATTTTTGCAAAAGTGAAGCAAGCCAACAGAAGCAGTAACTAATTTTTTTATGTTTTTGATAAGAAAAATCAAACAAAAAAAACTAATTTTTTTGTAATTTTGAAAAATAAAAACAAGCAAACAAATCAAAACAAACTAAGCAAAACAAAAACAAAGTAAAGATATTGGTTGTGAGAGACTCCCCTTGCAAGAATCTTCTTTCTCCCTGAAAGGAGACTGAAGAGGAGGAAGAGATTGAAGCTGTCCTTAACTCGCCGACAACGGCACCAGGAAATCTTGATGCGGCTCAGTTGACTGTAGAGCCTCGTTGGGAAACCCCAAGAGCAAGGTGTGATGAACACTGCAGCAAGTTTTCCCTCAGTTATGAAACCAAGGTTATAGGACCAGTAGGAGTAAGGAAACAACTCCAAGGTGTTGCTAACAACAATGGATTAAACGTATAGTGTGGAAGATAGTAGTTGCTTGTAGAAAGTAAACGGTAACAGTAGATGATGTATCAATGATAAAGATTGGACCGGGGTCCACAGTTCACTTGAGGTGTTCTCCTTAAGATAGATAACTTGTTGGGTGAACAAATCACAGCGGGGCAATTCAAAGATTGAGAAACCATAATAATACATATACTATACATCTTCACTCCTACTAGATTTGATTGGCCACTACAACATAATACATAGACCATCATGCAACTGCATCTATGACTAATAATCCACCTTCAGGTTACCATCCGAACCCCGTCCAGTATTAAGTTGCGACCAACAGATAAATGCATTAAGCAATGTGTATAAAGTAAACAATACAATTGCTCCATGAACAAAGGATTGTTGTTTTCTCCCCAATCACAACATCACATCTACAACCTTAGAGATTTCTCTCACTTCACTAGATTACTAGAGACATGAACCTACTATCGAGCATAAATACTCCCTCTTGGAGTTGCAAGCATCTACTTGGACAAGATAGCTACTAACAACAGAGAGCATGCAAGATAACAAATAACATAGATATGATAGAATCAATAATCAATCTGACATAGTATGTCAATAACCATCGGATCCCGCAAACATAACATGTATGATTACAAATAGATGATCTTGATCATGAACAGAGCTCACAAGATCTGAACATGATAGAACAAAGGAGGAGAAACAACCATCTAGCTATTATATGGACCCATAGTCCAAGGGTGAACTACTCACGCATCACTCCGGAGGCTGGCATGGAGATGAAGCAGGCGTCCGGGATGATCTCTCTCGTCCAACAAGGTGCCGGGAAGAGCTTCAGATCCCCCCGGTCTTGGGACGATGGTGGCGGCGGCTACAGATTGTTTCGTGGAGAGTTGATTGGGTGCTTAGGGTTTCTGCATCGGGGTGATTTTATAGGCATGGGGCAAGGTCGGGCCTCGAGGCCCCACTTCGGCTGCACTTTTGACTCCGTCTTCGCTCCCGTAAAATATTGAGTTTGTCTTTTGTCTCGTCCAATTCCGAGAATATTTCCTTACTATATTTTCTGAAAACAAAAATGGCAGAAAACATGCAACTAGCACTGCGGCATCTTATTAATAGGTTAGTCCCAGAAAATGTATAAAAATACCTAAAAGTGTAGATGAAACATAACAAAGTTGATACTAAACAAGCATGGAGCATCAAAAATTATAGATACATTTACGACGTATCAAGCATCCCCAAGATTAACTCCTGCTCGTCCTTGAGTAGGTAAGTGATAAAAAGAATAATTTTTAAGGTGACATGCACCATCACAATCCTGATCAAAATATTGCAAAGCATTGATAGCTAGGATCATAGTACTCTAAACATGAGCATGAAAGATGAAGTTCTAACAATAAGACAAAGAAACTAAGTTGTAACATGAAAAGGTACAAACAAAAGATCATGAATAACAATGCATTGAAAGACATTTTTTTGTTTCACATATAGAAACCATAGCATAGTGCTATTCAGCTTGTCCTTCATGGAATACAAAAACATAAATGCATATGACACCTTCAAAGTTTATAAGGGTGACTAGATACAAATAATTTAAGAACAAGCAAATCAACATTATGAACCAATCAATAAGTTTTGGGACAATGCACATAAAACTTAGAATGACAACTATGCTGTCTTAATTGGTGCATAAAGATATAAGATGGAGACTCAACATAAAAGTAAGAAGAAAGGCCCTTCATAGAGGGAAGCAGGGATTTCAAGTTTCATAAAGAGCTTCCAAAAATTATGGTACTTTTTAGCTTTCAGCTCTCATTGCCCCTATCACAGGCATTTTGAAGTGGTTAAGGTTAAAGTGAAACAAATATGAAGTATATGCTTGACAAATCATAAGTTGGCAATCTCATGTCCCTTGAGTACGAGGGTCGTTCCTCATGCTACTCACCTTTAGTCACTAGCTGTCGTGGTGGTGGCACGGCAGATGCCATGGGTAGGCTTAAGTTGGGGGCCAATGGATGCTAGTGGGATTCGGGGAGGGAAGATGTAGTGGTTTCTACACTCTGAACACTAGAACTCAATCTTTATTCAACACCAATGGAGCTACACTTGCTCCTCGAGATGTATGAGAGAGAGGAAGAAGAAGCTACTACAAGTGCTTAGTGAAAAAATGAATCGATCCCATCCTCGAGACACCCAGTCCCTCCTTATAAAGGAGTGGCCTGGTTTCTTCTAGGGCTGACGTGGACAAGCATATTCGTGGAATATGCTTGTCCTAAAGTGGTAACTCGACGGGCCTCTTTCGGTGTCTCCCTCCTATCGATGGCAAAGACACAGAGTCCACCACATGTGAGCCACGGGCCTGAGGACTGTCACCTCCGTGACCTTCTTCTGCTCCTCTATTATTCTGCTTCTTGTCTGTAGCGCTTGGCACTATGCAGATTCCTGAGGAGAGACAGTGGCTAGTGTTGACTTCAGGGTTTGCTTTCTCCTTCTTGGGAAAGCTTCCCTTGACCCGGCCTCACCTTGCATGACTCGGCTTGACCTTAACCTGCACTTAAGATGCGTAACAGCAGTACACCCTCATACCTCATATGTCAGTCGAGTCAGGTCTTAACTACCTGACTCGGAGCAAGTCGTACCTCATTCGGCTGACTCCTACATGACTTGGCAGGACCATTCATTGATCCGGCCCTGACCATGAAGGATGCTTTCTCTTCTTACTTATCTTGACCTACCTGGGGTCATCCCTCAACATTAGTCCCTGAATCTGGTGCGGTCTCGCCGACTTCATTCGGCTAGACCACAGTAGTTTCTAGATGTTCAGTTTCTATACTTATCTCTCCGACTCATTATTCAGACGGTGCCTGTTTCGTTCTATCTCTTCTTGACTCGCCCTCTTTCTCCTAGGTATGACTCATTTTCCGAGTCATCCATTCTTATCCGAGGCATCCTCTTAGCTTCTCTAGTAAGTTTCGTCCTACGTGTATTAATCATTTCCTTTTGTCTCATTTTTTGTACCGCTATAGTGCACCCTGACATCGCTACAGTAATCACTACGGCGGTCATATCGATGCAGCCACTCTTCGAACGCTGCAACGGTCATGGTGGCCGGATCTCCTCCTACGCAGTGTGATCCTTCTGTGGCTCCAATCGTCGATCGCCAACACATGATACACGCCTTTTGGCGGTTACCGCGGCGCATTCGCGATCCAACTAACGCTCACTGTGTGCGGTTATAAATAGGGGGAGAGGGGAAAAGGCTGGTTTACTTTCCCCATTCTCACTCATGCCGCCTCTGTGCTCTAGTTCACACGACCACACCATCGTGCTCCGGTTCACGCGACACACCGCCGTTGTTTGGTCTTTCCGCACCGCGCCTCGTCTCCGTGTTAGGCCTCTACTGTGGTTCTCTCGCTCCGCCACCGCCATGCTCATCTTCGCTGCGATGGGGCCTTGGATTTCGAGACTGCTCCCCACCGCCATCGATTCTTCTTCTGTTGGCTCCTCCAAAGAGCCCATGTCGAGCTTGCATAGCGGAGCCATCATGGGAGAAGAAGACCTCGTGGTGGGTCTAGAGCGTGGTTCATGGCAGGGATCCACGGTCACCCACCGAGAGATCGAGTGTCTCCGCAAGACTCTTCGAGTCCCTGCTGAGGTAAAGTGTCGCTTACCCGGCAAGAAGTCTACCCCATAGTCGAGGATGGTGAATATGTAGTTTTCATGTCGCATTTCGTCATAGGGTTCGGCCTCCCTCTTAGCAACTTCACCAAAGGCTTCCTTGAGTTCTTTGGCCTTCAGCCTCATCACATGCCGGCTAATGCCATCGCTTCTCTGTCTGCCTTTATCTCTGCCTCGGAGGGATACTTCGGCCTCTGGCCTTTTGTGGTAGTTTGGTCTAAGATTTTCCAGATCCGAGCCAATGTCATGCCAGATAAATATCTCTATACTTTCGAGAAATCTTTGACCCAGTGTGGGGCCACTTCTATCACACCTCGGAAGAATTCTCTGTTCCCCCGATTTACAGGACTAGAGTCTTGCAAGAAGTGGCATAGGTCATTTTTCTATGTCAAGAATACTAGCAAGGAGGATAAGATTCGGCTCCCTGCCTTCTCAGTCGGTCCTCCTTCTAAGCAACATTGTAACTATAATCTAAAAAATACTGATGCTCTTGCCGAGGCGTTCGAGCTCCGACTGAAGGAATTGATTCGGGCGGGGATTCATGGCGAAGATTTGATGGCCGAATTTATTAGTAGTCAGATCTGCCCTTTCCAGCTTCGGTCTCATAAGCTTTGCTATATGAGCGGTCCTCTGGATCCCAACCAAGTCTCCACAGTTGAGCTTGAAGATGCCCAGATTTGTAAACGCATCTGAGCTATCTTCAAGACTGACATGGCCGAGGATTAGGCATGGGGAATGAAGTTCTTTTCCCGTTATAACCCCCCTCCTCAAGTAACTCGAATTCGAGTTGTCCTACCCGAGTTATTTTCCTTGGTTCCGCTGATTATTTTGCTAATTTTCGTCCGCCCTTTCTACAGAAATTTGATGAACAAGCTTCGGAAGATGCCGAGGTGCTCGCTCTTCCTTGGAGCGACGACCGAAATACCCTGGACAATGGGGAACCAGACTCGGAGGAGTTTATCCCCAAACCCGAGGCTGATCCTACTCGTAATCAGGGTAAAGCCTCTGCCCGCGCCGATGAAGGTGACTCGGACGACATCCAAATTCACGAGGAGTTACCGCGGTGCCTATCTCTCACGCATTTCTGGCTCCTTTCCCAGCTAATATGGCTGGCCAGGTGCACGAGGTCGAACCCCATGCTTCCGAAGCTCCCGCTCCGTCAAAGAAACATGCTGCTTCGAATGATCCTTCGGTCGTAGCTCCCAAGAAATGAATTAAGAGATCCACCCAGCACCCTCCGAAGCGGATAATGATGCCTGGAGTCTCTGGGTAAGTTCTCTTGCTCGTTCTAACTTGTATTTCTTGTTTCTCTCTTTCTATTTCTGATTTGGTCTTTCCCTTTACCTCGGAGTGCTCCTCTTTCTTCTAAAGCAAGTGGTATGAGCATGACCTCACATGTTATTCGGCCGTCCTTGCCATCGCCTCAAGGGGACGTTCGCGTTTCAAGCCCTCCTCGCGATAATCCTCCTCTCATGACGACTAATAGCCCGTCTGGGCGAGATGAGTCCGAGGTTGCACCTAGTGATGGTGTTGATGTCGTTATGCTGGATCACTCAATTAATCCGGTAATTTCTTCCAAGATCCCCAAAGTTATCCCCGTCGAATCTTCTCCTGCCAAGGTTCCTGCTACTTTGGCTTCTTCCGAAGCTGCCGCTACCTCGGCTCCTGTTGAGGCTACCGCCCCTTCTGCCCCGGAGGTTATTGCTCCGAGTCCAGTTCATCCCCCTAAGTCATTGCATGTTACTGAGGTTCCTGCCAAGACCAAGAAGTATGGCGCTGCCAAATCCAAACTGGCTCAAAAAGTTAAACCTGGTTCCTCTCAGCCAAGCATCGTCGACATGCTTCACAAGGGAGCTTCTATCGCTAAACCTGGATCTGCCTCCGCCATCGACACATAACGCATGCTTCATAAGACCCTGGCTGCCAGGATAGCTGCACAACTGGCGAGAGAGGCCAAAGCCAAGGTTTTAATGCACACAGAGAGAGGAGGAAGCCTAGGATCATTGGTAGAGTATGCCAACAATTGGAATGCTATCGATCAAATCAAGGGTAACCCAAGTAACCAACCCTTCCAGCTCTTCGACATGAGCAGCCTTTTGCATTTGGCTGCCAAAGTTGTACTTGAGAGTGATAAGATGAATTAGGTATGTGCTTCAATCTATGTTTTACCTTATGCGCACAGTATAATATATGCCCACTAGTCCCCGAGATTGCAACCGAATAACTTGTTATTCATTTGGAAGCTTCCATTACTTAGAATATAGTTACTTACATGCGTAATAGATAATTTTCGATATTCATGTTTCAGATTCAAACACATCTAGCCACCTATATCTGAGTCACATTTTGCTGGATTCGGATCATTTTAAATTTTGGCTTTGAATATCCAGCCGCCTAGATCCGAGTGAGGCTTTGCTTCATTCGGATCTTTTTGTGTGCCAGCTTTGAGTATCTAGCCACCTAGATCCGAGTCAAGTCTTTCTTGATTCGGATCTTTTGCGTATTTTTTCGTGTAAAATCGCTGTTATTTTAGGTTGATCACAATCGACGTATTGCTGAATTCCAGAAGCTGCTCTTTTCTCATAGGAAATTGCAGGTTAAGTATGACAAGATGGTTCCCATTCTAAAGAAACCAGGTAAATTATTCGGCGTGTGCACCCAAATCCTTTGTTCAAGTCTTTGGTTCCTAATTAACTTGTAATTTATCTTTACTCAGCTAACATTGATACTCAAAATACTTTGCTGACGAAAAAGATTGCCAATCTTGAAGGTTAGTCGTCCATCCTCTCTTTACTTGTTTACTTCTTTTCCCTTCTAGATAATTTCCGAGTATCTTATAGTTCTCCACCCGCGGCTCTGCCAAATTACAAGGGTTTGAAGCGTTGCATCAAGAGTGCATATCCATGCCTGATATGATGCTACATTTTTTAGAGCAAGCAGGGACTCATTTGGCACAACTGAAGGAGAAGGATGACGAGATAGCTCAGCTCCGTACCGAGGTTGAGTAGTTGAAATCATCCCATAAGTCTGAGATGGAGAAATTTGATCAGGAGTTTTCTGAGGAAAAGAATCGGTTAAGTCTCCAGCTTCAGAAGAACAAAGAACTCCTCGATGCAACCGAGCTAAAAAATCAGTCGATGACGGACGAGATTAATCGGTTTGAGAAGAAAAGGGTCGGTTGGGCCGTGGATCTTCATAATATGTTGCGATATATCCATCGTAATCTTATTGGCTGAGTTTTTTCTCTTGTGGTTACTGGCCGAGTTACTCTTTGCTCATTGCTCGTCTTGATTTATATGATGTTTTGCATTACAGATCACTTTCCGGAATCCGAGCCTATGAGTACTAAGGCCGTGGTTTCCGCCCGTGCCCACCGAGGTGTCCCCAATACTCCGGGTCAAGAATATCCTATTGAGGATCTCTTGGTTGCTGTTGCTGCCGCCATTGAGCCGATGAAGATCATGGGAAGAGATCTGGTGAAAGCGACCATTCGAGCCTTCAGTGTGCTCTGGCCGAATGAACCAAAGACTAGGAAGGTGGAAGTACTTGTGGCGAATATAATGGATTCTCAAACCCAGCTGAACCTATGGAGAGAATCCGCCGAGCGAGCCAGGGCTGACATGGCACTTACTTCAGTTCTATCATGGTACAAGGACATCTCTCTTGACATTTTGATGAATTTGCGTACTGGCTCTCTTTGAGTCAAAGACCCGGATCATATCACTCACCGCCAAGCCCGTGCTTATCAACTTATCCAGTATGCAAATGTGCATCAATGGAATGAGGGGCCAAGTTTTCTCTCAGACGAGGCCAAAGAAAATGTTGAGGTCGCTGATGGCGATGAGTTTCAAGGAGACTCTGGTGACAAATATGACTCGGATGAAGAATCTGGAAGTTCGGATGAGTCAAGTGGTGGTTCAGGAAGATCGTTGAAGCTCGGTCTTATTCCAAGGAAACTGAAGCTTCCCAAGCCCAAGGCGGAGCTTCGCGTCAAACGGCCAATACTCAAGATGTCCTGGTTACTTCGGTTGATGTCGAGGTAACTTCCATGGAGGTTCAGGCAACCTCAGAGATCCCTTCTCCTGAATCTATTGCTTCTATAGAAGCATAGGTGCCTTCTGTGGTAGCCGAGATATCTACTCTGGAAGCCCCTTCCTCTGCAATTACTCCTCCTGCTGATGATACGGCTGCGGCCAATGATTGAGCTATAAAACTTTTTATTTGCTAAGTCTCCGGTATGTCGGGCATACGTTGTTTTTAGACAATCTACCTCTTTGGTATTGTTTGATCTGTATAACTTCAGAATCTTTCATGTGCTATGTTAATCGTTAAGTTGTTACTGTTTTGATTGAGTTATTCGGCGTGTATTATTATTTGCGAATTTTAATCCATAGGTTTGAAACAAATATATTCGATTATATGGGTTTTTCAAAGATTGCGAGCTATGTTTGAAAATGAGCGTTTGGGTTAATATAGCACAACAGTCATATGAAAGATAATATAACATGTGTCGGCTTGCGTATATTTCATTGCTTAGTCGCTTTTCGTGTGTTTGATTTTCCGTTGGCTCTTATCTCATTTATCATAAAGTCTCTCTCTAAACCACGATAAGTCATAGATGTTTCTTCCGATGTCCACACGTTACTAATTCGAATTTATGACTGAATATATAAATCATCCGACATATCAAATACATAACAGCAGGATAGATAACATGGGGAAGTCCTCGAGTTACTTCTCGTGTTGCTAAGGTCTCATTCACTAATTCGTTTTTGATAAATCAAATACATAATCATAATAAATAACACGGGTCAATCCCCGAGTCGCTGCTCGAGTTGCCGAGGTCTCATTCATATCAAATGCATAATCATATTGATAAATAACATGGGGCAGTCTCCGAGTCAGTGCTCGAGTTGCCGAGGTCTCATTAATTCATTTTTGACATATTAAGATGACATATAATAATACTGGATACAATACACTTCCTCTGAGTGTAAAATGGACGAAGTAATGATACATTCCATGGTCTTTTTGACTCGTCTCCGGATTTTTCCGCCTTATTCCTTTCTGGTGCTTGAGCATCTATGAGGTAGTATGCATCATTATGCAGTGCTTTGCTCACAATGAATGGCCCTTCCCATGGAGGTGACAACTTATGCATGACGGTTGTGCGTTGCACTAGCCGAAGGACCAAATCTCCTTCCTTGAAGACTCGGGGATTTACCTTCTTGCTATGGTAGCGTCTGAGATCTTGTTGATAAACAGCTGATCTGGATAATGCCAATTCTATTGCTTCTTCTAATAAATCAACATCGTCTTGCCGAGATATTTCATTTACTTCGGAGTTTGTGTATTGGGTGACTCTAGGCGAATCATGCACTATATCGGGTGGGAGCACAACCTCTACCCCACATACGAGAAAGAACGGGGTGTACCCTGTTGATCTATTTGGGGTAGTTCTTAAACTCCATAACACTGCTGGAAGTTCTTCAATCCAACAACCCGCCGACCTTTGGAGTGGTTTTACTAGCCGAGTTTTTATTCCAGATAATACGAGTCCATTTTACCTTTCCACTTGTACATTTGATGTTGGATGCGCTACTGAAGCAACATCGAGTCTTATGCGCTTATCTTGGCAGAACCGAGCAAAGGCCCCTTCAGCAAAATTTGTGTCATTGTCTATAATGATACTATGTGGGTATCTATACCTCAGAATAATATCCTTGAGAAATTTCACTATTGTGGGCCCGTTACATTTTCTTATTTGCTTTACCTCCATCCATTTTGTGAACTTGTCCATCATGACCAAAATGTGAGTCATGCCTCCCCGAGCCGACTTAAACTTACCTACCATATCCATGCACCATATGGAGAATGGCCAAGTGATTGGTATTGTTTTTAACTAGGACGAAGGCATATGTATTTTGCTAGCATATCTCTGTCAGCCATTGCACCTTGCTACCAACTCTTTTGCTTCCTTTAGCTCACTTGGCCAATAAAATCCGTGTCGGAATGCCTTGGCCACAAGGGCTCTGGACGAGGCATGGTGCCCGCATTCCCCTTGATGTATGTCCAAGAGGATCTCTTGTCCTTTTGCCGGGCTAATACATCTTTGCAGCACATTTGTAATGCTTATCTTATAAAGTTCATTATTTATTATTGTGTAAGCCTTTGCCCTTCTTACTATCTTGCTAGCAAGGACCTCATCATGCAGCAGGGTCTCATTTTAGAGGAATAGGAATATTGGATGTGCCCATTCCGGCATGTCCTCCCGGGGTAACTGTCTCATCAATTTCCATTACTTCTCCCGACATAATGTTTGCTGAATTTTCCCAGTCAGCTCCCTGGTTAGACGAATCAGTCCCCGGGTTACTCGGCTCATTTCCCTTATAAATTTCCATTGGGACAAATTCGAATTTTTTGATTTGATGAGAGACGAATTTATTCTGACTCTAGGGAAGGTATGATTGATGGCTTTCTCAGGTGTTCCAAGGCGATACCAGGTGGAATTGACTGTCTGGTCGACCCGAGTTTTGACAGGGTATCTACAGCGTTGTTTTTCGCCCTAGTTATGTGATGAAATTCACACTCATCGAAATAGCCAATAATATTTTGTACATGAAACCGATATAAGACCATGTTTGCATCCAGTGCGTCCCAATTTCCTGATACCTGCTAGACTACAAGGTCTGAATCCCCGTAGCATAGAATCCGATGTATGCCAATTTCCTTCGCCATCCTTAGACCATGAACAAGTGCCTCATATTCGGACACATTGTTCGACGCTGCAAAGTGTATTTGTAACACATATTTTAGTTGATCTTTATTTGGAGAGGTTAATAATGTTCCTGCTCCCAACCCATTTCTTAGTTTGGATCCATCAAAATGCATCGTCCAATAGTTTAGATCTGGCAATGGACAATAGTTCATACTGTATCTCGGCCCAATCGACAAAAAAGTCGGCCATTGCCTGAGATTTGGTGCATCTTGTCTATCAAATTGTGGGGCATAAGGGGATAACTCAATTGCCCATTTTGCTATTCGACCACTTGCATCTTTGTTTCTCATTATCTCGTCTATTGGTTCTTCGCAAATCACCTTGATGGGGTGTTTCTCAAAATAATGTTTCAGCTTTTTTGCCGACATATACACTCCATAAGCCATTTTTTGGTAATGTGGATAATTTTGCTTCGAGGCGGACAGTATCTCGCTTAGGTAATAAACCGGCCTTTGTACTGACTTACCTTCCTCATTGCGCTCTACAACTATCACATCGCTGACAACTCAGTTTGTTGCTGCTACATAGAGCAGCATAGGATCTTTTGATATTGGCTAGGCTAAAATTACTATGGCCAACAACTTTTTTAACTCATGGAAAGCGTTATTAGCCTGAGGTGTCCAGGGAAATTTATCAAATTTTTTCACCAACTGATACAAAGGCTATGCTTTTTCACCTAGCCGACTCACAGACCGACTTAAAGATGTGAGGCATCCTGTAAATTTCAGAACATCATTGAGGCACTTCGGCAGTTCCATACTTTCAAATGCCCAAATTTTAGTCAGATTTGCCTCTATGCCTCGCATAGACACAAGGAAACTGAGTAATTTTCCGGCTGTCTTCGAAGGTGCATTTTTCGGGGTTAAGCTTCATTCGGAATCTTCTCAGATTCGCGAACGTCTGCCAGATATCTTCTAGGAGCATATGGCTCTCTTTGGTTTTTATAACCACATCATCAACATATACTTGAATTTTTTTCCAATTTGATCATGCATACACCTTTGGTACGTGGCTCCTGCATTGCGTAGGCCGAATGGCATGGTACGATAGCAATAAGCCCCATACGGGGTGATAGACGCAGTTTTTATTTGATCAACCGGGCTTAACGGTATCTGGTGGAAGACAGAATACGCGTCTACAAATGATAATAGTTCACAACCTGCGATTGAATCAATAACCTGGTCTATCCTAGGTAAAGGAAAAGGATATTTGGGACACACCTTGTTAAGGTTCGTGTAATCGATACACATACGCCAAACAAAAACTACGTTCGGGTCATCCTTCTTCTTCTCTACCAACACCGGGTTAGATAGCAAATCCGGATGAAGTACTTCCATAATAAACCTGGCTGCAAGGAGCCGAGCTATCTCATCCCCTATAATTTTTCTCCTGTCTTTGGCGAAGTTGCGGAGAGGTTGCTTCACCAGCCTTGCTCCTGGCCTTACATGCAAAGAGTGCTCAGCCAACTCTCTCGGTACTCCTTGCAGATCTTGTGTAGACCATGCAAAGATATCCCGACTCTCACGGAGGAATTTGGTGAGCTCGCTTTCCTATTTATCATTCAGGGTGGCACCAATGGTGATGGTGCACTCTGGTAACTGATCATCAATTTTGATTTTCTTTGTCTCCTTAGTCGGATGGAAGGATATACTTCCATGCGGGTTAGCAAGTGCCGGCATGTTAAGCTGTGCCGACTGAGCTAAAGCTGCGACCTCCTAAATTCTGTTTTCTCCCTTGCGATCACCAAAGATTCGGCCAGATTTAATCCGGCCGAAGCACATTCCATCGATTTCGTGTAGTCTCTGGCTATTGTTATTACCCCTTGTGGTCCTGACATTTTCATCTTTAAGTAACCAATGTGACAGATGGTCATAAATTTTGACAATGCCGGCCATCTGAGTAAAGCGTGATAGCAAATCTCTAGATCCACCACCTCAAATTCCATATTCTCTCCTCTGCAATTCTCCCTTGTGCCGAATAAGACGTCTACTCGTACCTTTCTAATGGGCTCGCAGGACAGTCCTGGAACTATCCCATGAAAGGTTGTCTTGGTCGACTGCAGCATATTCGAGAGATGTCGAGCTTTTGAATCGTATCCTTGTACATAATGTTGATGCTGCTGCCATTATCTATCAGCACCTTTGAAAAATTCACATTCATACTGGGTCCAACAAACGTCGGGTATAGCACCAAGGCATATGACCCGGGGTTTGGCATGATCTTGGGATGATCTCTAATGCCCCAAGTCATCTGTTGATCCGACCATGGCATATACCTCATAATTGCTGGCATGATTGCATTTACTTCCATATGTCGGCGCTGTATGCTCTTCCTGTCTTGATGTTCTGTGGTGAATATGCAGTATGACTGATGGTGCTCTCTATACTCATTGCGTCCATTATTACCGGGGTTCCCTCTGCCATCTTGTCTTTGATTCACCACATTGTGAACTGCATCCCTCCGGTGATGATTCTCGTACCTCAGAGGTGGTGGGGTTAACATCAATTGTTTTGTGTTTCCCCCTATAAGCTGCGGTTGCTGTGGATGGTGTGGTTGCTGCTGTGACGCCTGCATTTCTGCCGGTTTTCCCATTGCATTCTTCATCCATGCACACTGACGAGTTGTGTGGTTGGATGGTTTTGCCAGGTTGGGCATGTGGAACTTACACGGTTGATCCAGCATTGACTCAAACATGTCATTTGGCCTCTCCTGCCATTGCTACTTCGGTTCAGTTGTCCATTGCTTGTTCCCGTCACTCCTCGGCGTCCATTGCTGAGGACTGTTTTTCTGGCACTGATTGCTTCCTACACCTGGCTGGTCCTAAGTCACTACTGCAACCTGATTCGAACCATATCTATAATCCAGCATATCATCTCTTCTTCTACCTTGGAATTCATTCCGTCTGGATGATCCTGCGCCATCGCGAGTGTAATGGTCATGCTACTCATGATGTTCCGCCGACATAAGCTAGGGTTGGGTCGGATCACCTAGTGCATATGAATCGGCTATCCTGATTGTCTCGGCCAACGTAGTCGGCATATCTCTTTGTAGCCTTTTCCACAACACACTTCCATATCTGCACCCTTGTGCAAACCAAGCAATCGCTTGTGATTGAATTACTCCTTCGTAGGAGAATCTGAGGTTGCACCATTGTGTCAGGAATTCTCTATTAGTCTCATCCGGACTCTGCTTGCACATTTCCTATTGTTGAGGCCTATTCGGCCTCTTGTATGTACTGGTGAAGTTACTGACAAACATCTCCTCAAAGTCTAACTAGCAATTGATACTACCTGCTGGTAAGTTATTCAACCACACCCTGGCTGGTCCCTCCAACATCTGGGGTACATATCTCATAGCCCATCTCAAATTTCCCCCTGTAATTTTACTGTCGTGGCATAGTCAATCAACCAATCTTGTGGTTTAGTACTTCCATTATATGTTTTTGTGCCTCTTGCCAACTGGAAGTTTGGGACAGCTGGCTCCCTCATAATCCGGGGCCCAAAACATGTCGGACTAGGAGGACCTTGCTCTTCTAATAACTCGGACCGATATAACCTATCAAGTTTTAATCTTGCATCATTCGGCGGCAAATTCTGTACGCAGATCTTTCTTCCACACATAGTTGTTTTTTCCAACAAATCCAGCATTTTCCATTTCCAAATAACCATTATTGTATATGTCATGTGTCGGGTTGTGTGAAACATGTCCTGCATCCCTTCCCTGCCGGGGTTCATGCCTAGGCTGATGATATTGCTCGTGACAACGTCTCCCTTCGGCCGGGTTATTATTCTCGGGATTTCCCCTTCCGAGATTCCCATGCTCTCTATTTCCATGGCCGGGGTTTCTATCACCACTGTTACCTCGACTTCCATTGCCTTTATTTTTATTTGATTTTTCGGTCATTGCCAGATCACATGGAATAATCTGTTTGTTTCTTTTTCCCGAGGTCACTGCCTTATCTTTTTGCAAACCATTTCCGAGTGAGGATGCCACGGCAGCTGATAACACCGGGGCAGCCCTAGCGAAATGAACCATGCGTGAACCCCCTGGCTTTTCCGGGTTAGCTATGAGTATCTCCTCATTTTGCTGGTTTGCGATGCATACCAACTCATTCACTCTTCCTTGTTGCCTTTGACGGTCTTCCCCGGTTAATCCCTCCAACTCTGAGGCTGCAGCATTCGCCGCCCTAAGGTTCTTTGCCGGGGTACTATAGCTCGGCAGCCCTAGGTCAGCTGAATCGCCCTGCTAAGACTCATTCTCCTTGTTAATATCACTAAGGAGGTTCTTTCCTTTCATTCTTAGATCATCTATTCGTGTAGGAGCCGTATCTAGCTTCTTTGCCCTAGCATACTTCCGCAAGGTCCTATTAAATGACTCCTGTAGTGCGTATACTTTCTTAGCCTCTTCTAACATTCTCAACTAGTCTCTTCTAACTCTGCATGTGCATTCGCCGGGTTAACTATTGGTGCCACAGGTGTTGTTAGGTATACCTGCAAGATATTCTCCGACCTTTCTAGTGGTGGCCATCTTACTCTTGGTGCCTTGGGGTTACCTCGTGCACTTCGGGTGCATTTACTGCTCACGGATCTGCTGCTGCCTGCTTTGCGGCTATCAGCTTAACCGCTGTCGGGTCTGCCGTTATCGGGTTCTTGCTTGGTCCGGCTCCTGCTGCTGGTGCTGGTGCTGGTGCCATCATCATCACCTTGATGCTACCTGCGGGGTGAGCGTTACGCAGACCGCTAGCAGCGCTAAGGGGGGGATATCCTGCGAGGATGACTCGGTGCAGGTAGATGCGAGACGTGTCGACGCCGACATAGATCTTGTGGGCACCCAGGTTAATGAAGACGCCATTGAGCGGGGGTGGTCTTTCTTTGAAGCTGCCAGCGTTGTCGCTGACATAGTCCCAGATGTCGAATCTCTGGACTAGGAAGTAGACGACGCGCTCACCTGTGTCGAAGTTTCCCATCCGGATATTGACGCCAGCTAGCACCGCTGCATGCCCCACGGTGGGCGCCAACTGTCATGGTGGTGGCACGACGGATGCCATGGGTAGGCTTAAGTTGGGGGGCAATGGATGCTAGTGGGATCCAGGGAGGGAAGATGTAGTGGTTTCTACACTTTGAACACTTGAACTCAATATTTATTCAACACCAATGGAGCTACACTTGCTCCTCGAGCTCTATTAGCGAGAGGAAGAAGAAGCTACTACTAGTGCTTAGTGAAAAAATTGACTCGATCCCCTCCTCGAGACGCCTAGTCCCTCCTTATAAAGGAGTGGCCTTGTTCCTTCTAGGGATGACATGGACAAGAATATTCATGGAATATGCTTGTCCCAAAGTGGTAACTCGGTGGGCCTCTTTCGGTGTCCCCTCCTATCGATGGTAAAGACATAGAGTCCACCACATGTGAGCCACGGGGCTGAGGACTGTCACCTCCATGAACTTCTTCTGCTCCTCTGCTACTCTGCTTCTTGTCTGTAGCGCTTGGCACTATGCATATTCCTGAGGAGAGACAATGGCTAGTGTTGACTTTGGGGTTTGCTTTCTCCTTCTTGGGCAAGCTTCCCTTGACACGGACTCACCTCGCATGACTCGTCTTGACCTTAACCTGCACTTAAGATGTTTAACAGCAGTACACCAACATACCTCATATGTCGGTTGAGTCAGGTCTTAACTACTTGACTCAAAGAAAGTCGGACCTCATTCGGCCGACTCCTACATGACTCGTCTGGACCATTCCTTGATCCGGCCCTGACCATGAAGGATGCTTTCTCTTCTTACTTATCTTGACCTACCTGGGGTCATCCCCCCAACACAAGAAAGTTCTTGTCATTGTAAGTATATGTGTATCATAGAGAACCGCCAACGGGATACCCCATGCCCTATGACACAGGAGATATCCCATATCAAAATGACAAGGCAACAGACAATAAGCATCTCAGCAATCTTCTTATTTACCATGGGTATGGTGCTCTTTTTTTCTTTTTTTCTTTTTTTCTATATTTTTTCTAAAGATGCTTCATGGATTTCTCACTATGGTAATGTTGTAGGTTTCCACCATGATTAGGCATGGCTTAGGCTAGCTGCCCAGGCGTTTCTCTAACACATATATAATACTCCATGGACTTACAAGCTCCCCTTTTATTTCACACCGCCAACATCCATAAACAAAAGATCATGATATCAACTGGATTATAATTACAAGTGTTGAAAGTGTTCCCCATGACAGCATGGTTCTGCTAATTCCCAACTTATAAGTGCAAGCATATAAACAACATAGATGACACAATGGTTCAAGTTTATTAGGTGCAAGAAATGAAGTGTGCCATCAAGTTTGTGAGAGCTTTAATCACTAATTTTCACATAACAAGTTTAATTTGGAAGGTATATAAAAACATGAATATAGTTGGAATGTTGTAACAAACCATGCATAGGAATTTATAGTGGACTCTTTGGAATAACTTGGTTTCTTGGCAGTTGGATGCATGAGTAGAGCTTACTCAGTACATGTCGAGGCTAGCAAAATACTGGGAGCGACCAACTAAGAGAGCAATAATGGACATAATCATGCAAAGCGACAGAACATTATCAATTAAAGCAAAAGTTGTATCACAAGTCAAAAACTAAATGATCATAGAGGCTAAGGTGATTGGTTCATAGTCTTAACATGGTGTAAGCATGTGCCAAGTCAACCCAAACAAAGCATCAAAGGAGAATACCACAATATTATGCTTTTGTATGATAAAGCAACGCATGATTCTTTCAAGGCACATTAAGAAATCTCAATTGTTTGGAACAAGTCATGCTACAACAATAATCAATAAGCATAAGGTCAAAGAAACATCTAGCATGACATGATAAAGTCTAAGCCACAGTCAAAACAAGCTCCCTTTTGTACCACTATAAGCATGAAACTTTCTACTCCTCTCCAACACCAATCAACTTATTTGAAACAAAACATGAAAGCAGGGGTTCCACTAATTTATTTAAGAAAACCAAACAAAATAAGACCAAAAACAAAAACTAAGACACTCCAAGAACAACACAACAGTGCATGAAACAATAAAAACGAAGTATCTAGAAAGAGACCTAAGATTTTTATTGATGAAGAAGGGGATGCCTTGGGCATCCCCAAGCTTTGACGCTTGTACATCTTGAATATTTCTTGGGTTGACACGGGGTGGCATCCCCAAGCTTGAGCTTCTGTCCATTCTTCATCTCATCACATCATTCTTTCCCTACACTTGAAAATTTCCTTCATACAAAACTTCACACAATTCTTCATTAGAAACATTAGTGTATTCAAGATAATAAGCCTTTGGGTTTAGTTTCAACACAAGTAAAACTTTTATGAAAACACAAGATACTGTAGAAATTCCTTTTAAAAGCTCAAGTGATCAAAGATATCTCAAAAAGAAACCGATTAAGAGGTAAATGCAAATAATGGAAGAAATTTGTCAAAACAGACCAGCAGGTAAAAACCGATTTTTTGGAAGACCTTATGTTGCTCAAATCGAAAAGTTTTGAACTAACGGAAGTTAGATAATAACCTGGGGCATAAGCTCAGAAAATTACAGCTCAGTACGATGTACAGGGATATTTCACGAATATTTACAGTGAAGCACAAAAATCTGTTTCGGGATAGCAACTTCCCCAAATCTTACTTCTCTCTCATTAGAGGTTATTCTTGGCACAAAAACTACAAAAAAAGTATAAGGAGAGGTTATTACAGAAGTAATAACTTCCAAGACTCAACAAAAGAAAAACCTACTGAAATTTGGGTTATCTCCCAATTAGTACTTTTCTTTAACGCCTTTAAGTTAGACACAGGAAACAAGAATCAAGTATTTTCGAATTAAGAAGCGGTATCATCAAATTTTGCTTTAATAGGAGGAGCAAAAGGTATATTCTCTCTCTTCTTAGGGAAGTGTTCTATACCTTTCTTGAGTGGGAATTTATATTTAATGGTGCCTTCCTTCATATCAATAATGGCACCAACAGTTCTAAGAAAAGGTCTTCCCAAAATAATAGGACAAGAAGAATTGCATTCAACATCCAAAACATAGAAATAAACAGGGGCAATGGAATTGTTAACCATAATAAGAACATCATTAATACTCCCCATAAGTTTCTTTTTAGCATTATCATCAAGATGGACATCCAAATAGCAATCTTCCAAAGGTGGTAAATCAAGCATTTCATAAATCTTTCTAGGCATAATAGAGACACTAGAACCAATATCACATAAAGCTTTGAGATCAAAATCATTCACTTTCATATTAATTATGGGTTCCCAACCATATTCTAATTTCCTAGGAATAGAAGCTTTATGTTTCATTTTTCTTATTTAATTTTAATGAGAGCATATGTAATGTGTTTTGTAAAAGACATATTCATAGCACTAGAATTAGGACTTCTAGCAAGATTTTGTAGGAACATAATTACTTCTGAAACATTGCAACCCTCAATATCAAAATCAAACTTAGCATCCAAGGTAGTAGAACTATTGTTTCCCATATTTCAAAAGATTTTAATATTCTTGTTGGGTTTCGGCATTGTTGCAAAAGGAGTGGGGACTTCTTGTGGTTTCCTAGCATCAACATTGGTGGTGGTAATAGTACAAATACTATTATTTATAGCAATTTCATCTTCTCTTTCCCACTTAGCATGCAATTTAGCTAACAGTCTGACATTTTCATCAATTCTAACTTGTATGGCATGAGTATTAGAAAATCTATTTTCCATGGTTTCAGGTTTAGAAGCCATTTTATTAATCAAAGAGGATTGTCCTTCAGACAAAGTTGAAATATTTTTCTCAACATTCAAAAGCTTTTCCTCCACAGTTTTTTCAAAGTAGTTTGTTTACTAATAAAGTCTTTAAGCATGACTTCAAATTCAGAGGGAGCACTTCTATTTTTGTTGTAGGAATGTCCATAAGAATTACCATTATTGGGAGGATATGGCCTATAATTATTACTACCAAAATTATTCCTATAGGCATTGTTGCTAAAATTGTTATTTCTAATGAAGTTAACATCAACATGCTCTTCTTGAGCAACCAAAGAGGCCAAAGGAACATTATTTGGATCAATGTGAGCCTTTCCATTAAAAAGCATAGACATAATAACATCAATTTTATCACTCAAGGAGGAGGTTTCTTCTACATAATTTACCTTCTTACCTTGTGGAGCTCTCTTAGTGTGCCATTCCGAATAGTTGACCATCATATTATCAAGGAGCTTTGTTGCAACACCCGAAGTAATGGGTATAAAGGTACCTCCAGTAGCAGAATCCAATAGATGTCTTGAAGAAAAATTCAGTTCTACATAAAAGGTTTGGATAATCATCCAAGCAGTCAGTCCATGAGTGGGACAATTCTTTACCAAAGATTTCATTCTTTCCCAATCTTGAGCAACATGTTCATTATCAAGTTGTTTAAATTTCATTATTTCACTAAAAGCATCTTTTCCAATAAAAAGCATCTTTGCATTTAATCCAAGAATCAATACTATTTCTAGGCAAGGATAGCAACCATTCTTTAGATTTTCCTCTCAAGGAGAAAGTGAAGGGAATATGCCCTGAGAGGCAATAATAAAGTGGTTATTATGTATATTCCAAGTATATGATAGATGTTTATTTTGCATGCTAGAATTGTATTAATACAGAAACGTTAATACATGTGTGTTTAATAAAAAAAAGTTCCTAGTTATGCCTCTCTTATAAACTAGCTCGTTGATTAACAAGATGATCAAGGTTTCCTGATCATGGACATTGGATGTTGTTAATAACGAGATCACAACATTATTGGAATGGTGTGAGTATCATTCATCCAAAGTATAGCATTACGATCAAGGTCATTCAGTTTATATTGCTATAATCCTAATCCTTAGACCATGAGATCGTGTCAATCACTAACACTGGAATAGTATCTTGATAACATCAAACGTCACTCTATAACAGGGTGATTATAAAGATGGGTTCAGTGCTAATAAAGTGTTATGTTGAGGCCCATGGTTCAAGAGTGGAATTTGTTCATCCCGATGAAGGATAGATATAGTCTGGGCCCTCTCGGTGATATCACATTGGTTAGCTTGCAAGCAAGTGATTTGATCACTAGAATGTTATATCACGGGAACGACAAAAGAGTACATGTCAGTAACGAGATCAAACTAGGTATGAAGATACTGATGATCGAATTTAGGACATGTAATATATCGCGAGACAAAGGGATTAAGATTCTAGCGTAAAAGGTTCTCCCGATCACAGGAAAGTCATCGTTGAATGTGGGGGAGTCAGAATGGATCTCCAGGTCCCGCTTCTAATTATTGATCCGAGAGGGGTATCGATCATGTCCACATTATTCGAGAACCGTAGGGTGACACACATAAGAGACACCGACAACATTTGTAACAAATAGTTTCATGCTGAAAAGATTTACAAAGTGTAGAAATTTATTTCACTAGACACCGGAATCTTTTCGGGTGAAATTGCTGAAAGTGTTTCTGCATTGAAATGAAACACTAGGAAGGGGTTATATGTGAAAGTTTTTCAATTAAGGTAATTGACAAAATTCTGAATAAATAAAAGGATTTTTATTTAAAGAGAGATTGCATTAAATTTGGTAGAAATTTAATGGGAATTTTGAGTGGAATTTTGAGTGGAGAAATGAAGGGGCTATTTTGTGAGTGGGAGCTCCACCCACATGAATGGAGGAGGGGAGGGGGCAGCCCTCATGCGCCGGCCACCCCCTTGGGGTGCCCCTCCCTCCTATAAAAAGCCCACCTCTCCCTCTCTCACTCACACCTCCTCGTAAAGGATCTCTCTCCCCCTCTAGTTTTTATGCCCCATGGTCTTGGACTAGCGAGATACATGTTACCGGTGGCTTTTAGGCAAGAAAGAGTTGTTGCTTCCGCTGCATTGCTGGAGCAAGGAGGCGGAGGTTGCTCAGTGGCTCGGATGTGTGTGCGAGCACGGATGCGCCGCTGATTTGTGGTGCTAGGACTTCTTCTCGATCTTGAGATTGGCAAGCGTTCGTCTACATCATCCACGAGTACAACCTCGTTAAACTTTGTCGGTCTTCAAGGGTGTCATGGTATTGCCGACGAGTAAGCCATGGAGGGGTCCTCACAGTGCGTGTTTAGAGAAGTGGGGGAAGGCGGATGGTTGACGGGTACGAGATAACACAGCTTACCCAGGTTCAGATCCCACGACGGTGGCGGAATCCTACTCCTGCTATAAATCACTATAATGGCAATATGCCGAGTTACAAGGATCGATTCGCTGTGCGAGGTATGAGTTAATTGGTGCCCTAAAGGCTCCCATAGGCCCGACTTATATAGTCGCCAGGTCCTAGGGTTATAGGGAAAAGTCCTAGCCGGACAGGTTACAGAGTCCTACACTATCTATTACTAGTCTAGTGTATCTTGCGGGTATGTCGGTGATTCCTCCGTAGCCTTCCTTTATCCGGCATGGGCTGCCCTTCTAGATCCATCTAACTGGGCCGCCCAGCAGGCCATAGGCCTTGCTACCAACTATGGTCCACCCAGGTTATCCGGATAGAGGACATGCTATGAGGATACCCGTATAGCATATCCCCAACAGTAGCCCGCAGAGAACTCCGATATCTTGTGTCGTCCTGCCTCTTCACGTTGAATGCTCCGTCTAGATGGATGTCGGCAAATCGTCAAGCAACATCTTGTAGTCCTCCCTAAGAACCCTGCAAGGTTTTCTCCGTCTTAATTTTGTAAGTCAGAGAATTGATGAATCTTCTATCATACTCTTCCATAGCTGGATTTGATCCGTCTATGCCGGAATCTTCCGATGTGATGGTTCAGCTGCTAGTGACAGCTAGGGCGACATAGACATAGGTCAGCAACGCCTCGTAACTTACACATGCAGAAATCGCAATCATGTCCGATTTTCCCGCGCGAGCGATACGAACCATTGGCGGCGACGGTTGGCAACATGGAAAATTTTCGCGCACGCGCCCGCACACATCGTCCATGCGTCAACCATTCTTTCATTCCGCACGAATCTTGATGCCGGAGGTTATAAATTATAACGGCGATGGAATTTTTACTTTTCACCTCATTCTCCTCTGCATCATCTTCTTCCTCCAGCGAGCGCCTCCTCGAGCTCTATGCGCACTGTGCGAAAAACCCTAGCCCCTCGACCTTCCCAGTCACCACCGCAATCCATCCATGGTGTAACATCCCAAAAATATTAAACTTGGATCATCAAACTCTAATCATCAAAATTAGGGTTAACAAAAACTTTCCCAACTAAAAATATGAAAGCATTCATATGTGTGTGTATTAAAATTTGGATTCTTTTGAATTGCCATGGTTCTGTGTTTCTTTGCTTGTAAAATGATTCTTAGGTGAAATAAACATCATTTAAACAATCCCCAAACTTTTCCCAAAGACAAACAACTCAAAATAAACAAATGAGGTGAATGGTCATTTTTGCCAAATTAACTCTCATGCCTACTTAGGCTATCCCTAGTTTTCAAAACTCAACAGAAACATTTGTGGATCTTTGCACCCCTTGTTAGTACTCATAATAAGGTACCAAGGCTAACTTTGTGATCATCCAAAAACATTCAAATGCTAAGTTTAAATGACAGTATAAAATTGAATCTATCTCATATGGGAAGATCCCACTATTCTAAAAACCACTCAAACAAGCTCAATTTTCAAAACCCAAGCACCCACAGAATCCCCAGCACATGCCTAGCACACCCACCAAAAATATTTTCAAAATTCAAAAGAAAATTTCTTGCGGCCATTTCATCAAACACTTGGCATGCACATTTAAACCAAATCAAATTCACTATTTTTAATTGTGTTTTGGGCCTAACGGGTTCCCTCTCTAGCTCTCAGCAACCATTTAGTAGATCATCTAGCCTAATTGGCAACGTCTAGCCTCATTGTAAGCTGGCCATTGTCATCAATGGTGAGCAATCTGAGCCACCTCGCCGACCAAACATGGTCGCTGCCGCAGCAGACCATCTCCCCCTCTCTAGCCATGTCTGGGAGGTAGCCAGCACTCCACCGCCACCCACTGTCCCCTCCCTGAGCAAAGGAAAGCCATGTACCACTGAGCACGTCGCGCGCCCATCCCTCTCGGTCTCGCTGTCGAGCCTATAAAAGGAGGCGACCCCCAACCGATTAAAGCACACCATTTCACTCCCCTCACTTCACTGAGCATTTACCCTCCAGCCGGAGCACGAGGAGCAGCAGCTCGCCGGAATTGCGCCGGAGAAGGCCGCCTCTAGAGAAGAAGTGAGCCGTTGATTTTGACCACCCCCGGAGCTGCCTCGACCATCCCTGAGCTCGCCGTCGACCACTTTTTCGTTTGCCCGCCTCGTCGTTGTCGCTGGAGCCTTGGTATGCCCCCTATGCACCCCCACTGAGCCGCTAGGGTTCGAACTCGCCAGTGACATGTTCATCGTCAACGACGACCCTCAGCCATTGATTGCCCTTCTAATCTAACGAACCACATCGCCCCGTACCGCTTTGCGTGTTATGAGCCACTAACGGGTAGAACCCACCTGTCAGCTGAGCCCCGCGCTGCGGAGTGACACTGGGTCGGCCCATTAAACTCTCCCGAGCGACCCAACCGTTTGAATTTAGATTTTTCTATTTTAATTCAAACTCAGTTCTGTACCTAGTTTCAAAAACCAACCCAGCTCGATCCACTGAACCAAATTGCATGAAACCAATTTTGTTAGAAAGATACTAAAATTCTTAATCCAAGCCCGTTGGATTCAAATCATTTGGATCTATAGATCAACCTTGGTGAAAATATCAAGTAAGAATCTTTTCTGCATTCAAACATTTTTCAAATTTCAACCATAATAGATTTTGAGTTGATTCCAACTCTCAGACATCACATCTGATCATACCTTTCAGAATATATAAAAACATTTGGGTTTATTTACAGAAATAATGTTCAAGCAACAAAAGAATGCCACATAGACATTTCTAGTCACTTTATTTAATTATAATAAAAAGGTTAAACCTTATTAAATTGTGACACCACTTTAAATCACATTCTCATGTACTGAAATATGTGGTGATGACATGTGTCAATATGATCCCATGTTTGGTTTGGAGAATATTAAATCTTAAGTAGTTTTTTCAATGAGTATAAATTAAAAATAAAATAAATAAGACAAAAGCTTTAATATTGTAATGTTAGTGATGATACTAGATCATCTATAGTACCCTTTTGTGTGATGATTGAAAATAGTTAAGTATTGTTTGGTGATTGTGTACCTCGTACTTATTTATAGACGCTAGTACCGACCAAGAATACGAGGAGGAAGGAGGATACTACAAAGAAGAAGCCGAGGAGAACTTCAACCACTGCTCTGCACAAGGCAAGCCTTACTAACCAAGTTGACCTATGAAAGCTAACACTTGCAACTTAACAAGCTTATTACACTTGATAACCCAATCCTAGTTTTACTTGCAATCTTTATACCTTATTTCTTTATCAAAGCTTTCTCTTAGAGTTTACTTAAGTAACTTGTAAATTCTAGGAAGAAAATTTAAGGTTGCATAAAGAGCATTAAATTTGGTCTAAGCTAGATAATGTTGATGTCATCCTAAGGCATGAGATTGAACTTAATTAATCTCCAATTGTTTACCACCCCTCATTAGTACTCACCCCACCTGTAGATGCTAGTGCTAAGCATAAAACTTGATCAACTTTAGATGGGAACACTTGGTGAAAATGGTTATGAAAACCTTGGAATGATGAGTCATTCTACTGAAATGTTTTAACATGTGTTTCCGAACACCAGATGATTTTGATGATCAAAATGTTGAGGAATGAGCCTTACCCCTTTATAAACTGATGGTTGTCTGGATGCGATACCATTCCAATTTTACCGTACAACCACAATACCCGAAAATTAGGTAGGGCTTGACTGGAAATTTATATACCTTAGTATGGGTTCCCTCACGGCCAAGGTCTGAGCTGAGGCTACCTTGTGAAGATTGTCCACCTGTGCAGTACCCAAGATGATAGTTGGTCATGGTTGGGATGCCAAACTCATAGGAGAGGTGCCTATACTAGGGCGTGTAATGGAAAGGTTAGGATTGATTATCCGCATACTAAGTATGGTGAATTTAGGATTTATTCCTGACGGATGTATCGAATGTTGTGGTGAAAGTGTACAATCTCTGCAGAGTGTCAAACTATTCGAATAGCCATGTCCGTGGTTATAGACAGTTGGAGTGGCCGTACTATTCCCCCGTCAGATGTTTCCAAAATGAATTGTGAAATGAATTGAGACCTTGACTTGACCACAACAGAGTTGTGATATAAAATTCAAGTTCCTACTTGGGTGTTATAAAACTTCAACTAGTTTCTTGCTTCTGAACTTAGTAGAGGTAAATCTGGCTTTTTTCAAAACAACCTTAGAGCTTAGTGTCCTACTACAAAAACCTCCTTAACTTGTTAGTATTAGTTTGCGAGTACTTAAAGAGTACTCATGGCTTTGTCCCTGGCTATTCCCGTGGCCAAACTATGAAGAGGAGTACCAGGATGATGGACCGCAGGAAGGTTACGACAACTAGGATCATGTCCCATTGTCAGCATTGCCTGTGACCCCAAAGATGGAGCATCGCCTACGTTACCTTTATTTATGTATTTCCGCTGCTTGAGTTGTATTAAGAACTAGATCATGAGATCCTTATTTATGTAAGACCTTATGTACTGTTTGTAATGGATGATGTACTGTGATATACAAATCTGTTATGTCTCGCAAAAATGGTAATCCTGGGATTGCGATGTATGGTATAACAGGCATCTGGGATAAAAATCCGGGTGTTGAGACATGGCCAGCAGCAGTTCTGCCCCCTTGTGGCATCCCGCAAAACCACTACTAGAAAATCGCGTTGAATTTGTGCATTGCATCGTCATCATCATATGTTGTTTGTCAAAAACTATTTTCGCAAAGCCCGATTTGTTTTCCAAACGCCCCATCTTAATTCAAACGCAAAGCCCGGTTCTCCGGTTTAATTATTTCGGCTGCTACCGGTTTGCAAAAGGTGCCTTTAAAATAAATAAAAGATTTAATTATTTTTAGCGGGGGTAGTAGAACGGGCCGTTCCGACCCGAACGACCACCCCAGGAAAATAAATCGGCCCACCCTATTAATCCTACAGCTACCAACTAACCTACCCAGCCCTCCCCTCCACCTCACCCCAACCAGTAGCAGCTCGCCACCTCAGCTCCCCTCTCTTTCCCCCCAATTAAACCCTGCCACCTCACCCCCACCCAACTCTCTCCTCCTCTCTCTCACCCTCCCTCTCTCTCTCCCAAACAGCCACCACATAGCCTGGCCCCACCCCCTTTTCCCTCTGTCTCATGCGCCCCATCCCCACCCCCTGGACCCCACCCCTGGCCCGCTCCTTTCCCCTGGGCCCCACCTTCCCCAACACCCGCCCCCACGCGCCGACCCTCCCTCTCTCTCCCTGGCTCACCCCGCACGCCTCCTCCACCCCGCACGCCTCCCTCCTCTCCTCCTTCCTCCACCCCGGCGACCACACACCGCCGGCGCCCCTCCCCTCACCCCGCCACCGCACGCTCCCCCACGCGCCTCCCCCGGTCCCTCTTCTCTCTCCGCGCCCTGCTCGCACCTCCCCTCTCTCCTCCGGCGACCGGCCCTCCCGGCGCGGCCCCCGCTCCCCACCTGCCCGCTCGACCGCCCCGCCCCTCTCCGCCTCGCTCGCCTCCGACGCACCACGCCCCTCTGCCCGTCTGCGAGCCTCCTCCAGCCGCCATCGTCCGCCGCTCGAGCTCGCCAAGGTCGCCGCCGTCCCCTCGCCAAGCGTCGCCGGCCCCAGCCGCGGCCGCCTCTCCCCCTCCCTGCAACCGCGCCGCGCGGGCCCCTCCTCCTCGCGTCTCCCCGAGCGCGCCCGTCTCGCCGGCGCCCACCTCTGCTGCCTCCGCCCCGCCGGCGGGCTCTGCAAGCGTGCTCCCTCCCGCACGCCTGGCGCCGCCGTGAAGCCAAGGCTGCTGTAGTCCAGCCAAGGCCGCCGCTACAGATGACCCCTGCATGCCTTCCTTTTCTCCTGGCCTGACGACCCTGCGCACGTGTCAAGCTTCCGGAGTACAGCGTCGTACAAGCTCTGCCTGGTGCCGTGATCATGTATTCTGGTGTTTGTTGATGCCCCGCAGCACCGTCGGGCATCCAAGTTCTCCGTGGCATGACCGTGTGGTTCAAGTCCATGATCTCCAAAACCGATCCGATGTTTATGCATCGAGGCGATCTGCAACTTCCACAAGATCTCTTATGCGTCCAAAGCAACCTCATCAAGCTCTCCTTCTCTGCGTCGACCCCGAACCCTGGATCCGAAGACAGATCTCGTCGAATCCCGAAGACGAAACCCCGGTACCGGACAAGTTCGCCATCGACCTCGAGAACGCCTACACGGATGCCAAGTTCTTCATCGGCATGCCAAGACCTACCCTCGGACGCCGAGACCCCCGAACCCGAAGGCCGATCCCGTACCCGGTGCCGTGTCAAGATATCCTTCTCGGACCCCGTTGACGCTAAGTTCTTCGCCGTAGAGCAACAAGGCCTTCGGCAAGACAAGGAACGCCAAGTTCTACCATAGTTATTCGAGAACGACCCCGTCAAACCCCGACCCGAACCCCGAACCTCGGAACCCAAGATCTGCCGAACCCTAATGTGTGACCCTTATCCGAACCCTTATTTTCATAAATGCTGAACATAAAACCTTTTGCATATTAATCATTCATCTTGCATACATATTTGTGTGGTTTGGGGGCCTTATGCCGATTCACCATATAATTAAATATGGGGCCCATATGCGGGCAAATCTAGTCTCATATTGGCCTCATTTAAATTTGTGTAGCGAACCGGTGAAATATTCTGCCTTGTTAAACCACATTTAAATTGCGGGTTAGCTAAACAACATGAACCACCTAAATATTGTCGGGACCCCGGTTCCGCTTAATATGACCTAATTGCATCGCATCTTTGCCATGTCATACATCATACATGCATCATGCCCGATCTTTTGCCGTAGTATTAAATATTGCATCCGGTGTTCTTCTAGTGTTTTGCTTCTTCGCGGATTGGACCGTTGAGTTCATGTGAGCTTCGCCCCGATCTTTGGTTGAACCTTCGGCAATGTTTTCAGGCGAGCATCTCCCCCTTTCTACCTACCTTACTTTTATAGTATTCACTTCCCTCCTGTTGATCTATTGCTATCTGTGTTGCGTTGCTCTAGTTTCCGTACCCGTGATATACCGTGCAGCCCTATCTTGCCTTGGACACATCCTATTACCTGTTGTTTGGTAGATAGTTGGACTTGAGCGTCATAGTCGCTTGCTCAAGTGTTGTTACGTGTCGTCCAGTGCCACAGTTGTTGATGTATTGCCGCAGGTCGATGTTGGAGATGATCATAGTTTTACTTATCGTACACTTTAATTCCTGTTTAACAACTAAAATTGAAGTAAGCAGAGGCATCGGTGGGTGATAGATAATATTTGGTTTCCGAACGCCCACTTGTGTCCCGTAGGACCCCGAGTACTTGATACCTGTTCCTTGATTTATCGCGCTATCCACATCCGGGAGGTATATGGGACCCCCCTGAGCCATAGCTTGATTCAGTCTTATTTCTTGGGGCCACAAACTAGTTTGAGGTTTTATTTACTATCCTGTACTTATGCCATGCTACTGCTTTATTTACGATTGTGCGAAGAGCACACTGTACTGTTTAGGATCGTGGCACGATTCCGCGGTGTTGACAAGCCCAGCCACACTTTCGGGTTCCCAGTCGTTCACAGCCGTCCCCACAACCTTAAGTCCGTCTCGGAGCCGGCCGGCTTCGTTGCGGGTTCTACTTTAAGGGGTGGCCCCCTGAAATATTTCTGAATCCTGTGTTTGCTTTGTCGTGAAAGCCTCGTTGGGTTTTGATTTGGTTTTTCCGAGGTTGATCGAGTGTGTGTTGCTATTGGTGCACCCCGGCCGGGTAAAACTTTCTGAAAGCCGTGTCCGCGGTTATGGACGACTTGGAGCACAGTATCTCGACCATAGACAAGCATAACTAAAGTTTATTGCTATAAATTTGACTTAAAATGACTAGTAATCAGCTTCACTATAATGGAATGGCTAACTAATATTGCCCACAACTGCTTGCTTTGGGTGTCGCTTGCGACCATTGTACCTGACTAGTAAGTATGACAACTACAACGGAATGGCTAAATAAAAGTGCCAACAACTGCTGGGTTTTGGGTTGTCTCATGCTAAATGAATCTGACTAGTAAGTGTTGCCACTATCACGGAATAGTTAACTAAAAGTTCCCACTGCTTATTTTATCAGGATGATTATCTATACCTGACTAGTAATTGCTGCAACGATAACTGAATAAATAAAACTGCCAACCGTGTGAGTTCCTCAGTTGACTTCCTCGTTTGGTCTCGAGGGGGAAATACCAGGATGGGTTTGTTTGGCGTTAGGGTCAGGTTGGTTCCGGATAGGTCCTTCTTACCCCTCTCTGATAACCGCTAGTTGTATCGAGTCTCTATAGGTTGTTTAGCGCATGCTGCCGCTGCCGCTCAGTCCACCATACCTATGTAGGCGAGGACCGCCGAATTCTAGTCTCGCCGTGTACTGGCCTCAGTACTGACGCTCCTCTTTTTCCTTTGCCCTTTGTCGGCACCCCTTTTGTTTAAGCAGGTTTTGAGATCGACGTCGTTAGCAGGGTTACCCTTCCGGCTTGGCCTGGGCAGGGTTATGGACGCCATTGGTTATTCTTCAGGGCTCTTAGCCCCATTTGCATCTTGTCCGTAGCCGGACGCTGTATCGTTTTACAGGTGATTTGGATCTTTGTATATTGTATCTGTATTCTTGGCTCGTTGAGTCGCTGTTGTATATATCTGTTCTGTGGGTCCCATCGAGGACTGTTGTGTAATGTTATTACTTCGTTTTCCACCCGCACGAAAGTGCCTGGTGGGCACCTTTGAATCGTTTCTATGCGGGTTGGGCGGGTTTCGCTAAAACGCGCATAGGTCCGATTCTGAGGGTGTTACACCCCTCCATGTCAGAGTCAGACGATGCTGTGGCGAAGCCAGCGAGCTCCATCGTCGTGCCCCAGAGGGTCTGGTGATTCCTAGATCCGCGGTGGTCAAAGCCACCGGCGGTGACCATAACTCAGCGGCGATGGAGCTGCTCGTAGAGGAGTGTGACTCCCACAAAGGCGACTGGCGCGGTTCAGATATTACGGACCGTGATATCAAGGAATTGATCATTGAGGGCTACCTCCCTGCGACGGAAGGGCTCGCCTGGTGGGCGGCGCCGGCCGGTGAGGTCACACCTTCTCCCTAAGACGGAGAAAAGGTGTACGTCAAAGCACAACTGGTACGCCGACGTCTCCCTGCCCATCTCGAACTTTTTCCTTGTTGTCCTCAACCTTACTGAGTACAGCCTCAGAACCTCTCCCCCAATAGCATCTCAGCGCTTTGTGAGGGTTATTTAGGATTAGGCCTAGGCTACATCTCTTCATCTATTTCTTCACCGTCAAGCATGAAGCCGGAGCCGGCAAGGACGAGCTCAGGAATTGTGGCACCATTAGTTTTAAGCTCCGGCCTGGCCGGCGGTTCCCCGACATCGCCGGCCACGAGTCTTGCAAGAAATAGCAGCGGACATACTTCTACGGCCCAGATATCCCTCTGGCCGGCTGAGAAGTGACGTACCCGGACTTTGTCGATGGAGCTGCCGCTGAAGCCTCAACATGGAGATCCCAGGCCTCCCTTCCCTCCGACATCGACGCTTCCCGCGCTATAAGGCGGATAGAGTGGTTCGTAGATACGGGTCTGACCGGATTGGACCTATCCATGTTCTGGTTCGTCAGGCGGATCCAGCCTCTGCAGCACCGCTTGCAGTTGATGCACGAGTATACCAACGAGAGGAAGGATAGCCTCAGCATCTCCGAGGACAACTTCTCGAGTGACTCCGTCAAGCTCCGCCTCAAGGACATCGTCAAGGTAAAGGATAAGAAGTGTGGCTTCTCCATCACCTACGACATGTTTGTAGAGAGCAAGTGCCCAAAGGTACCTGTTTATTTTCCGTGTATGACATATACTCCAGTTCTTCTGTCTAGCCGTTACCATCTCATCTAACACGGTGGTTCTTCACTTAACAGCTCAGCGACATAGATGAGGATAACATGGCTCCTCAAATCTATGATCAAAAGATGAAGGAAGTCACCGTCGTGTTCGACGACGATACCCCGTTGGCGCAAAAGCGGAAGAGCTCCACTTCTAATGCTGCCGATGGAGGCAAGAAGAAGAAGATGGAGGTTGGAGCCTCCAAGAAGACTACCGCCACCCTGGAGGCAGAGAAAAGAAAGTTTACACGGAATCCCTTTGCCAAATCACCCCCTCTTGTGTAAGCTTCTTTCTCTCTGACATTGTCCATTGTTTGTCTTATTTCTATAATTATACTTTTTGTGCATTTTAGGAAGAAGGCCACAACCAGTTTGAAGAAGACCTCCAAGACTTTGGGGGCTTCTAAAAACAAGAAGGATATGTTGCATCGTGACGTTAATCCCCACGCATCTCCCGCCATCGCCCCTGTCACCCCTAGCATCCAGCCTTCGTCCGCTCCGACAAGCTCTCAAGCCAAAGAAGCATCTGGCCCTTCCGCCATGGAAGTGGACTCAGGTTCCTCCACCGAGCTTGCTGTTTTCGGCGAACAAGCGACGCAGGAAAGTGCCGCAAACCAAATGGCTGAAGCTCCGGCTAAGGATGCCATCAGTTGCGGTAAGGTGGTGGTGGTAGGTGGTACGTCTATCGAAGGTGGCACCTCCGCACCCAAGAAGACCATAGAGTTCCCGAAGATAGTCTATCTGGTGCTTACGCCGGGTAGTACTGATCTGGTTCCTGGTGCAGCCCTGACATCTCCAACGTGTGGCCTTGAGGAGCTTCTCCGGCAAGCAGAAATCTTGCAAGGAAACAGTTTGTCCTTTGGAAAGTTGCTTGCTAATAGTGCTACAAACCTCAAGATCATAGCACTTGTAAGTTTTATTTGCCTTTTGCTTTTCATATGAGTATCCCACTCTAGCGCCCGAGGATTTAGATGGAAAACCATAGGTCTTTGCATCTAAATGCTCTAAGAGTGACTAAGCTAGAAAACTTCTCACTGTAGCCCCCAAGCTTCTAGTTGTAACTGAATTAGTTCTGACTAGATGCTTAAAGAGAAGCTAAGCATATGACTGAGTTAAAAACTTTATAATGTATCCCCCAAGCTTCTATTTGTAACTGAATTAGTTCCGACTAGATGCTTAAAGAAAGACCAAGCATATTGTTAAGTTAAAAACTCTCGTTGTAGCCCCGAGCTTCTAGGTGGAAATTTTCCGGCTAGATGCTCCAAGTAGACCAAACAACGTTTAAATTTCTTCTTTCCACGGAATGAGAATGTTCGGAGGGGTGTCGCCAATGACAAGTACCAGAAAATGCGCGCGGACTTGGAAGCTGAAAAGGGTAAAACTGCCTTCTTGAACGAACAGATCATCAAGAGCAAGCGTCTGTTTTTCCTTTCTTTTTCATATTCCGTCTTGGTCTTGTGCCAACATTCTCCGAGTACTTATTGTGTACTGTTCTTTCTCCGACTTGCAGAAACTATTTCCAAGGCTAAGTATATTGTCGAGCAATCCAAGCACATTCAGCAGCTGGATAGCGAAAACAAGATCCTTAAGAAGGAGAGGAAGGACATGCTAAAGATGCACGAAGACTCAATGAAAGCCCTGCACGACTCCGCCAGTGAGGATATGAACCGCTTGAAGGAGGAAATCGTGATCTTAAAAGATCAGAAGAAAGTTGCTGATGAGCAAAATCAACGCCATCATGAAGCGTACAAGATCCTTCGACAAGAACGGGACTCCATGGCGGAGACTCTCCAGCAAGCTGAGATAAGCATCTTCAGTAAGTGATTCTCCGTCTTGGACTTTTGTAAGCTGAATACTCTAAATTTTTAAACTCATGCGCTCCTTTCTCGGAAATTTGCAGATCCTATAGGTTTAACCCGGTCGCCTCCTCCGCCAAAGGAATGCATGGTCCTTGCTGGCAACTCTATCAACACCGCCACCAAGCAGGCCAAGGAGATAGCCAAACCCTTCCAGATTAATATCAAGGCATCAGACTCTATGGCGAAGTTCTCGGAGATCCTGCGGTGAGCCCCCGAGCGTATCCCAAGCTGGAAAGCTTCATGTGCACGGGCCAGTGCAAGGATGGCGATGTCCATGGTCAAGGAACATTACGAAAATGCCGACATAGCCACGGTGACCTCCGGTAACCCCGACGTAGACGACGAAGGCCAAAAGATAAACCACAAGTCTATCTTGGCGTTGCTCGTGGGTTATGACACCAGAGTCGCCGAGTTGGTCGACGTTAATGTCTTTGTGCCCATGAAAACCATCGATGGCGGCAACCAAAGCTCCTCCGAGTCCCTCAACACTGCCGACTTCGAGGAAGGTGACTCTCCAACTGCCGACGATGCTGCCTCCAAGTCACCTGCGCCAAAGGAATAAAAAACAATTTGTAATATTTGTTTCCTCTGTAATGTGTATACGGAAAAATTATGTGTTAACTTAAGGCGGAGAACAATGGTTGTTATTTCCTGCTACTCTAGAACTGGTTCCAGCCTGTATATATTTTTTAAACAAGTGTTGGCTTATCCATTACTCTGGTTTTTATGCTTGACTTTTCGTGAGTCGGAATACTTGTTGTCGGAACCATGCGCTCAGGTGATGATGCCCAATGGCACCATCAATAACCTAAGCACAAAATCGCCGACAATAAGTGCCAAAAGTCACTACTCCAGAATCCACATAAAAACGACAAAGAACGTGTAGACCAGAAAACTTAAGCTAACGCCCGTAGGCGGAATTTTCACAAGTGCAATTGCAAAGATTGTGCATAAAATTTTTATACGATCCAAAAATGAACACTAAAGGATGTAAAAGACTCAGAAATATGAGTGAACCAAAGATCTTTATTTCATTGATCATATAAGAGGTACACAATAGATAAAAAATGCTAAGTGTAGAAAGGACGTAGTTGTGCTATGTTCCATGGCCGATCAAGCTCCGGGTAGTCATCATCCGGATCACGTCGTTTACGCTTATGATCCTCGTTGGGCCTATCCTTCAGTTCACGATTGTCAACGAGGTAGTAAGACCCATTGAGCAGCGCCATGCTTATGATGAACGGTCCTTCCCATGGTGGGGATAATTTGTGTGACTTTTTCTGCTTAAGTCGGAGCACTAGATCCCCCTCTTTAAATGAGCGATGCCAGACACGGTGACTATTGTAGCTACGTAGCTTAAGCTAGTATATGGCGGATCTTTGACATGCCAAAACGTGCTCCTCCTCGAGAAGGTGCACATCTAGTCGTCTGGATTCTTCAGCGTCATCTTCGTCGTAGGCGACAACTCTTGGTCTATCGTGAAGGATGTCGGAAGGCAAGATGGCTTCTTCTCCATATACCATGAAGTAAGGGGTGTAGCCGGTGGATCTATTTGGTGTAGTTCGTAAACTCCGCAGCACAGATGGCAATTCTTCCGCCCAGGCTCCAACTGCGCTATGTAGCAGTGCCTCAAGACGTGGCTTGATTCCCTGCAGAATTAATCCATTGGCTCGCTCAACCTGACCGTTGGATTGTAGGTGTGCCATAGATGCAAGGTCAAGTCGGATTCCCTTCTCCCAACAATAAGCTTCCACTTCTTCGAGTGACAAGTTGCTGCCGTTGTCGGTGATAATGCTATGTGGAAGACCAAATCTCACCACTAGATCCCGGACAAACCTAAGGGCAGTTGCCCCATCGAGCTTTCTAATGGGTTTAGCTTCTATCCATTTGGTGAATTTATCAACTGCTACTAGCAGATGCGTAAACCCACATGGTGTCGTCTACAACGGACCAACCATGTCCATCCCCCAGACTGCAAACGGCCAAGTTATTGGTATTGTTCGCAATTCTTCAGCAGGAACATGTGGTTGTCGGGCATAATACTGGCATCCCATGCATGTCTCCACCAGCTTGTCGGCGTCCGCCTTCGCGGTCATCCAGTAGAATCCTTGCCGGAAGTCTTTCGCGACCAAAGATCGGGGAGCAGCGTGATGCCCGCATTCTCCGAGATGGATTTCGCATAGGATTTCAATACCTTCTTGCTGGGAAACACACTTAAGGTATACACCAATAGTTCTTATTTTGTAGAGTTGTCCATTGATTATGGTATAGCCGTTTGCTCAACGAACTATTTGCCGTCTTTTGACTTCGTCGTCAGGAAAAGTTCCGTGTTCGAGATACTTCATAAACGGTTGTTTCCAAGCTGGAGGGACCTTTGCCACCATGTGGACGAAAGAGTCTACTCTGTCCGGGTTGTCGATGTCTGCTCCCTTCACGGATGGTGTCCATAGATGCTCCAGGAATACTCCAGGAGGAATTCGTTTGCACCCTGATCCAAGCTTAGACAGTAGATCAGCCGCCTCGTTTTGCTCCCTAGGTACATACTTGACCTCGAAGCCCAAGAAGCTCTTGGCTATCTCGTCCACTTCATCTTGATATGCCACAATCATAGGGTTCCGCGCATTCCAGGTGCCAGCCACCTGCTGGGCAACCAAGTCAGAATCTCCACAACAAACTATGCGCTTGATGCCAATATCCTTGGCTACACGTAATCCGTGAATGAGTGCTTCATACTCCGCCATGTTGTTCATAGCCTCGAAGTGGATTTGTAGAACTTAGTGTAGCTTGTCTCCAGTTGGTGACTGTAGCAATACACCAGCCCCCGAGCCATTGAGTAGCTTTGATCCATCAAAGTGCATCACCCAGTATTCTGGCTCCAGCAATGGGGTAGCATCTGGCATCTCCGTCCAATCTGCGATAAAATCCGCCAAGGCTTGTGACATGATAGCGTCGCGTCTCTTGTAGGTGATCTCAAAGGCGGCGAGTTCAATGCCCCACTTTGTGACTCTTCCTGTAGCGTCGGTGTTGTTGATAATGTCGGACAGTGGAGTTTTGCTCACCAATGTGATGGGGTGCTCCTGGAAATAGTGCCCCAGCTTCCGAGAAGCAAGGAATACTCCATAAGCTATCTTTTGGTAGTGCGGGTAACGCTGCTTGGACTCCGTCAAGACCTCTCTTACATAGTAAACTGGTCGTTGAACTCCATGCTCATAGCCTGGTTCCTTCCGCTCTACCACGACGACGATGTTTATTACCCGGTTGGTGGCCACCATGTAAATTAACATGGGTTCTCCAGGCTTGGGTGCTGCAAGCATAGGCGCTGAGGAAAGAATCTTCTTGAGCTTCTTCAATGTTGCATCTGCTTGGTCCATCCACATGAATTTGCCCGCCTTCTTCAGCAACTTGTACAGCGACAGAGCCTTCTCTCCAAGTCGGCTAATGAACCGACTAACTGCTGCAACGCAACCTGTTAGCCGTTGTATGTCTTTTAGGCATGTCAGACGGTTTATGTTTAAGATGGCCTTGATTTTCTCCGGGATGACCTCGATTCCATGCTGGGAAACGATGAAGCCCAACAATTTGCCGGCTGTAACCCCGAAGACGCACTTCTTAGGGTTAAGCATCACGTTGTATTTTCGGAGATTATCAAAGGTTTCTTCTAAGTCAGAGATTAAGTCATTTGAATGTTTAGACATCGCCGCTATATCGTCCAAATAGGCGTGAACGTTCCGACCAATCTGATCGTGTAGGCAACGTTGCATTGTCCACTGGTACGTAGCACCTGCGTTTTTTAGCCCAAAGGGCATTGTGATATAGCAAAACGTGTTGTAGGGTGTAGTGAACAAAGTGGCCAATTGGTCCGAATTCCTCATCTTGATCTGGTTGTATCTTGAGTATGCATCAAGAAAACAAAAAAGTTCTGAGCCAACGTCGAGTCAATGACTTGGTCAATGCGAGGCAAAGCAAACAGATCTTTGGGGCATGCTTTGTTCAAGCCGGTGTAATCAACGCACAATCTTAATTCTTTGGTTCCCTTTTTGGGGACAAGTACAGGATTGGCCACCCATTGGGTGTGAAGGACTTCTCGGATAAAACTAGCCTTAAGTAACCTAGCTATCTCTTTTGCCTATGGCGCGTCTCTTCTCATCTCCAAAGCGTCGTAGAGGTTGCTTCACTGGTTTGCATTTTGGATCAATGTTCAAGCTGTGCTCGGCAAGTTCCCTAGGTACACCTTTCATGTAGGCAGGTTGCCAGGCAAAGATGTCCCTATTCTCATGGAGGAACTCGACGAGCGCGCTTTCCTATTTGGGATCCAGGTTCGTCCCAATGGCGGTGGTCTTGGAGGCATCGCCTACCACAAGTTCCACCGGCTTGGTCTCGATGGAGACCTTGAATGCTGGAGCGGAGTCGGAAATCTGTTTCTTCGACGCGGGCATCTTCGAGGCATCGACCTTGCTCTAGATCTCCTTGAATTCTTCGCTGTAGAGGACAGCTTCCGCATAGGCTTCTTCTCCAATCTCGCAGTCCCTAGCTTTGGCAAAGCTTTCGGATACGGTGATGACACCGTTTGGTCTGGGTATCTTGAGTTTGTTGTAGACGAAGCATGGCTTGGCCATGAAGGTGTGGAATATGCCACGACCGAAAATGACGTGGTACACGCTCTTGAAGGGGACCACCTCAAAGGTCATGCGCTCTTGGCGGTAATTATTAACATCGCCAAAGGCTACCTGAAGTGTGATGCACCCAAGGGACCGAGCCTCCCGACCATGAACTACGCCGTGGAAGATGGTGTTGGTCCGCCTTAGGTTTGCCTCCGTCAAGTTCATCTTCTGCAATGTAGCCAGGTACATGATGTTGATGCTGCTTCCACTATCCACCATACATTTGGTGAACTCATTTCCGTCAATCAAGGGGTTGATGACCATGGCGTATTGGTTCTCCGTAGGGATGAGGTCTGGGTGATCCTTCCTGTCCCAAGTAATTGGAATCTCTGACCAGCGTAGGAACTGGGAGGAGAGTAGCCATCAGTATCCTCATGGAGGTTTTCTGTTGTCGGACGGTGGGGGTGCCAAGGAAAGTGCAGAAAACTGCCGCCTTCTTCTCGAAGGGGTTCTTGCCTTTGTCATTGCTCTTGGCACCGTGCTTGGGGTCAACGTCATAGTCCATGTCACTTGAATCCTTGGACTCCTACTCCTTCTTATTCCCCTTGCCCTTTCCGCGCGGTCTGTTCTTCCGACTTCGCTTGTAGCCGGACTCCGGATCCTCCTTGAGATCGTTGACCAACTTGCCATGGCGATTGGTGTGGGTGGCCTTGCCGTTGGCATCGAGGTGTACGAGGGACGGCATATTGTGGTACTCCTCGTAGGTTTGGGGAACGCGAAGCACTGCGGAGGTAGTTTCACTTCCTCACTGCTGCCCACGACCAGCTCCCCGTCCTCGGCCACGCTGTCCGCCATCACCTCATCCTGCGAAGGTCATAGTAACCATGTCGGGAGTTTGCTTTTCTTCTAGTGCGGTTTTCCGCTTTGTGCTGCTGTTCCTACGAGCTTGAGTTGGAACGGCCGTTGCCTACACGATTGGCAGCTGCGAACTCACTAGCCAACTGAATCATCTGATTCAAGTCTAGCTGGTGATTGTCCTGCAAGCGCTTCAACTTATGTCGGAGCAACGTGCCCCTTTCCAAATAATCGATGAAGGCGTCCATGGCGGTCTGAGCGTGCACTCCTGCGCAGGAATTCTTCATATCCAGCCAGCGGGAGAGGTAGGCGCGAGATGTCTCATCTTTCTCTTGCACGCACCGCTGTAGATCGCCAACAGTGCATGGACGTTTGTACGTACCTTCGAAGTTCTTGGTGAACTCTTCTTGCATGGCGAACCAATTGCAGATGGATTTCTCCGGCAAGTCATCAATCCATTGACGGGCCGTGCCCGCCAACATCAATGGGAGGTACTTCACGACAGCGTTGGGGTTACCCCCGGCGATCTCCACCGCGTTGCCGTAATCCTGCAACCATGTAGCTGGCTTAGCGGTGCCGTCATAGGGCTTGATGGTCTTGTCAATCCGGAAACCTTTGGGGTAAGTTGCGGACCGTATCGCAGGTCCAAAGCAACATGGTCCCAGGTATGGTCCTCCCCGGGCCTCGTGGATCTTGTCTATCCACGAACGTGCATCGTATGGCTCCGGGCTTCTCTTCTTCTTTTCCACAGAGGATGGGCTGCGTGAACGATGCGGGCCCCCTCCGCCATGGTGGCTGCTAGGTGGCGACAAAGGCGGAGGTGGCGGTGGGTTAGCCTTCTTGCTGTTACCCTCCTGTGATGCCTCACGCTTGTCGCGGTTGCTTGTCGGATGTGGAGGGTCATGGCATGACCTGCTCTTGTGTCCTTGGTTGCGTTCTCCGTCATGACGGGTCTGCTCCGTGTTGTCGCGGATGACGATACCTCCCTGCCTTGGTGAGGGCATATACATACAACGGTGAGCCTTGGTGTCTTTGCGATGTCGAGGGAAGCGGGTCGGTGGCGATGGGCGACGAGGTTGGGCTTTGCCTCCATGGTCGGAGGATATAGTGATAGCATCCTTCCTGTTGTGCACATCCCTCCGTCTTTGTTTTGATGAACCCGTCTGAGACCCGACATCAAGGGGAGATCTGTCCCTTGGTGGCTTATGCTGGCTAGACTAGCAAAACGCTGGGTCAGACTCAAGCCTCTGCGAGGTGGCCTTTTCCTGCTTTTTTACCGCCTTGGCCACTAGGTCATAGACCTGGTCCACCGCCTCAGGAGATCTATACTGCTCCAGAAGGGTCTTGGAAACGACGAGGTTGAGGAGAGGAGTGGGCATCACCTGCATGCCTTCACTATCAATATATGGCTTGGCTTGTGCCAGCTGCGGGGGAGCCCATCCTAGGTTTCGCCGTACACCAGGATCGTTGATGATGCGAGCAGAAGCTTTCTTCGCCTTTTGTAGCTGCAGCAGAGTTTTGTACTCGGCCTCCATTGCTCTAGCTTTCTCTATGGATTTCTGCGTGTTGACCAAATCTCGATCTATCTTTGCGCCTTGCTCCGCGATGGCCTGCGCTTCCTCCAGCAGCTGCTGGCGCTTCTCGTCAAGCTAGGTCACATTCTGGATATGAGCTACGTTCAGTGGCTCGACGAGGAGATTGTCGTACATTACTCTATCAGCTGGAGTAACTTGGGCAGCAGCAGACATAGATGCTGGAGGCGGCAAGTTTGCGGTGTTGTTGTTGCTCGGGCCGGTACCGAGTTCCTACGGCTGTTGCACTGGGTTAGGCGGAGGGGGCATGGACTTTGCGCGATCATTGTTGGTAGCAACAGGTGGTCCCTTCCCCTTGTCCAGGGCTGTAGGCGGAGCTCGTCTGGGTTGATCTTCATCCATCGCCGTCCCAATGGTGACGAACACCTCTCGGGACGTGACGACGTTGTTGGCCTGCTTGTCGTGCGTGTACTCCTCCTCCATCTCCTGCATGGCAGAGTCTAGATCTCGAGGCTGAAATCTATCTCCTCAGAATCTGCACTAAAGTCGGCGTAGAGCGCGTCAATCACAGAGTCGGAGGGTGACCGGGCTTCCTCGATGACGGGAGGTCGAGGTGCAACATGTGCGACGATGACTTTAAGTGGTGGCACTACTGCGGTGATGGCGGCCGGAGGCGCTGGCGGCGGTGGCTGGGGCGGCGGTGCTCCGTCAATGAGCGCAAGATCCGCCTGAGCTGCCCCCTTGGCCTCCGCGTACCTGTTGACGGTGTTCACAATACTTTCGAAGGTGAGACGTCCTGAAGCTTGTTGCCGCCTTAGAGAATGCTGGAGAAGCGTACCGTGGTCCAGTCCTTCCACAAATTGAGACATGGCATCATCATTGGGGTAGTGTGCCAGATCGGCCCGCATACAGAGCCACTTGGCAAGGTAATCGCGGGGGTTTTCGCCCTCTATCTGAATGCAATGCTCCAGATCTAAGATGGTAACCACGCCGACGAACTTGGATCTCTGTTGTCCAGATGCACGGACGAAGCCGGCGGACTTGCAGTGATCTTCCACCTTTATATCCTAGGGAAGTTTGGGTGGGCCTTGAATTTTTGCAATCTTTGCCGGCAAACTCCGAAGATAGATCCGACATCGATCCTTCCACGAACGTATCCTGCCTGTAGGCGGTCCGTGCCGGTCTTGATGCTCCTCCGACTCCCAGGGAACTAGTGCCCAAGTCGGTTTCGCCAATGAAGAGGTGGATGTCTCCGATGGGGACAATCGAGCATCGTGTAGGGTTCGTCTTCGCCGGGATCCAGAACTCGTCGGCAGGGACAATGGAAACGTTGCCGGAGAAGAGAACACGACCGATGGCTATGGTTTTTCCGATTCCCGTGAAGATCTTGGTCCTCGCCCGCTGAAGATCATGAAGCCCCTCTTGCCCCATGGTGGGCGCCAACTATCGTGGTATTGCCGATGAGTACTCCATGGAGGGTTACTCATAGTGCGTGTTTAGAGACATGGGGGAAGGAGAACGGTTGACGGGTACGAGGTAACACAGCTTACCCAGGTTCAGATCCGACGACGGTGGCGGAATCCTACTCCTGCTATAAATCACTATAATGGCAATACAACTAGTTTTGCATAAGTGGCTAGAGGGTGTCTGTCTCTCCTACTATAGTCAATATCTACTTTGTAACGAGGTGTCAATAATTTGGTTATCCTCGTTGTGGTTCCATGTTCATAGGTAAGAACGGTTCTATCTTAGAACGCCCTAAGCAACGTAAAACTTTCAATGAATAAATTAGAAGCGTCTAGTTTAGATTGTTGCTGGGCTAGTGTCATGATACGGTGATGTTGTAAGTAAAAGTATAAGTCGATACTCTTACAACAAACATAACATGTAAGTTCCATAGACCTTGGCCTTAAACATAAAGGAATGATGAAGATCATACCACGATGCACGTGATGATGATCAAGTGGAAGAACCATATCATTTCACTTTTCACATGTGATGTTTGTTGCATCATATATTGCTTGTTTGGAGTTTTATTAGCATAATAAGATGATCCCTCATTTAGATATCAAGATCAAAATGTGTTCTCCCTTAAATATGCATAGATTATGTTTCGCTGCTCCAAGACATGACATGATGATCGGATGTTCTTGGATCCACGATCATATTTCGGGTGTAAGACAGTTTACACACGCGAATACTAAGGTTCTTACTTGGCGAGCCTAGCATGTACAGACATGGCCTCGGAACATGGACCGAAAGGTTAAGCATGAGTCATATGAATATATGATGCCCATATATATGCTCGCCTTTGAAGATACACCGACTCACGTGATGATTGGACTTGGTGTAGTGGATTTGGTTCATGTAATCACCAAAAAGGCACGAGGGATGTCATTTTTGAGTGGGAGTTCATTCTTAATTTGGATTAGTTGAACTAGATCTATCATAAACTTAGTCTAAACTTTACAAATTCTATTGTAGATGGCACCACCTGCTTTTAATTTCAATGTGTTCATGGAGAAAGAGAAACTTGCAATGAATGGTAGCAACTTTACCAATTGGTTCATGAATTTGAGGTTTTTACTCAATGCTGCACAAAAGCAATATGTGCTAGAATTTCCGATAGGTGACGCTCCTGCAAGCAATGCATCTCAGTATGAGCATAATGTGTACGACACAAAGCTTAATGAATACACTCTTGTGAAATATGAGATCCTTCTGTCATTGCATCCTGAACTCCAAGGACTCTTTGAACTTAGCAATGTTGATGCTATGGTGAAGGAACTAAAAGATATGTTTGAGATCCAAATCCATGCTTAGAGATACACGATCTCTAGCGAGTTATTTAGTGTAAAGATGAAGGAACACAGCTTTGTGAACGATCACGTCATCATGATGATGGTATATGTTCAACGTGTTAAGGAACTAGGATACGATATCCCAAGTGACCTTGCGATGGATAGAGTTCTGCAGTCGCTCCCACGCAGGTACAAAGAGTTTGTGTTGAATTACAAGAAAAGTGGTCCAATTGGATCGCTCACCGAACTTGTTGCCATCTTGGTAGCTATCGAAGTAGAATGGTTGTTCGATTTATATGAATGATATCTTTTATGAATGGTTTATTTCTGTTGGATCTCGATAATAGTGTTACACATATTCATAATGTTGATGCTAAAAGGATTAAACTTAATGATGATATATCCGCATATATGTGGCACTACCGTCTAGGTCATATTGGCGTTAAACACATGAAGAAGCTCCATTCGGATGGAATTTTGGAATCACTTGATTTCGAATCATTTGATACATGTGAGCCATGCCTTATGGGCAAGATGACTAGAACGCCGTTTTCTGGTTCAATGGAATAGGCGACAGATTTATTGGAAATAATACACTATGAAGTGTGTGGTCCAATGAGTGTGTCAGCGCGAGGTGCATATCATTATTTTGTTACTTAAATGGATAATTTGAGTAGATACGGTTATATCTACTTAATGAAACACATGTCTGAAACCTTTGAGAAATTTAAGGAGTTTCAGAGTGAAGTGGAAAATTATCATAATAGAAAGATCAAATTTCTACGGTCTAGCCGTGGAGTTGAGTATCTAAGTTAAAAGTTTAGCACACATATGAAAGAGTTTGGAATAGTTTCACAACTCACACCTGCCATAACACCACAATGAAATGGTCTATCGGAACGTTGTAATCGTACTTTACTAGATATGGTTCGATCTATGATGTCTCTGACGGACTTGTCACTGTCATTTTTGGGTTATGCACTAGAAACTGCTGTATTCAGTTTAAATAGGGACCATCTAAATCCTTTGAAAAGACACCGTGTGAATTGTCATTTGGAAAGAAACCTAAGCTGTCATTTCTTAAAGTTTGGGGATGCGATGTTTATGTGAAGAAACTTCAACCAGATAAACTCGAACCCAAAGCGGAAAAATTTGTCTTCATAGGATATCCTAAGGAAACTATTGGGTATTCCTTCTATCAGAGATCCGAGGGCAAGGTTTTCATTTCCAAGAATGGATCCTTTCTAAAGAAAGAGTTTCTCGCGAAAGGTGTGTGTAGTCGGAAGGTAGAACTCGAAGAGGTTGTAGAACCTTCTCTTCATAATATGGCGAGTAGTGCGGCATCGAAAGCCGTTCCAGAGTTGACTTCACCAAATGAAGAGGGAACTAATGATAATGATCATGAAGATCTGAAAGAGAATACTACCGAACCTCACAAGTCTAGCAGGAGTCGTGCAGCTCCTGAGATGTATGGAAATCCTGTTATGAATTTCATGGTCGATGAAATTGATGACCCTGCGACGTATGAAGAAGCGATGATGAGCTCGTATTCCAACAAATGGTAGAAGCCATGAAATCCGAGATGGAATCCATGTACGTAAACCAGTTTTGGACCTTGGTGGACTTACCTCATGACCGAAAGGCCGTGGAGAATAAATAGATTTTCAAAAGGAAAACTGATGTTGATGGTAACATAACCATCTATAAAGCTCAACTTGTCGCAAAAGGGTTTCGACAAATTCAAGGAGTTGACTACGATGAGACATTATCTTCCGTAGCAATGCTAAAGTCAGTTTGGATTATGTTAGCAATTTCTGCATATTTCGACTATGAGATATGGCAGATGGATGTCAAAACTGCATTCCTCAATGGCAACATTGAAGAAGAGTTGTACATGGTACAACCAAAGGGTTTTCTCGATCCTAAGGATGCTGACAAGGTATGAAAGCTTCATCGATCCATCTATGGACTAAAGCAAGCATCCTGGAGTTGGAATCTCCGCTTTGATGAGGTGATCAAAGAGTTTGGGTTTATTCAAACTTATGGAGAGGCTTGTATTTAGATGAAAGTGAGTGGGAGCAATCTGGCATTTCTAATATTATAGTTGGATGAAATATTACTGATCGGAAATGATATATATCTTTTAAACAGTGTTAAAAGTTATCTAAACAGCAAATTTTCAATGAAGGACCTAGGTGAAGCGTCATACATATTAGGCATAAAGATCTATAGGGATAGATCTAGGTGCCTAATAGGGCTATCGCAAAGTACATACCTTGATAAGATTTTAAAGAAATTTAAGATGGACGGAAGTAAGAAAGGGTTCTTACCTATGTTGCAATGCAAGACATTGAGTAAGACTCAAAGTCCGGCTACGGCGGAATAAAGAGAGATAATGGACAAAGTCCCCTATGCTTTAGCCATAGGCTCTATAATGTACGCCATGCTATGTACAAGACCGGATGTGGCACATGCTATGAGTTTAACTAGTAGATACCAATCTGATCCAAGATCGGAACACTGCATAACGTTAAAGAATATCCTTAAGTACTTGAGAAGAACTAAGGATATGTTTCTTGTGTACGGAGGTGAAGAAGAGCTTGTCGCTAAGTGTTATGTCGACTGTAGCTTTGACACTGATCCGGATGACTCTAAGTCTCAATCCGGATACATATTTCTCATTAATGGTGGAGCGGTTAGTTGGATGAGTTCCAAACAACCCGTGGTGGCGAGATCAATAACGGAGGCCGAATATGTTGCTGCTTTAGAAGCGGCTCAGGAAGCAGTTTGGATGAAGGAATTCATAACCGAACTAGGTGTGGTTACAAGCGCGTTGGACCCAAGGGTGATCTATTGTGACAAAAATGGAGACATAGCCAATGCCAAAGAACCAAGGTCGCACAAGAATTCCAAGAATATTAAGCACCGGTTTCACTCCATCCGCGAGCATGTCAAGTATGGACATATAAAGATTTGTAAAGTACACACGGAACTCAATGTAGCATATCTGTTGACTAAAACACCCCCTAGAGCAAAACATGATCAACACCAGAACTCCATGGGTGTTAGATTTATCACTATGTAAGTAGATTATTGTCTCTAGTGAAAGTGGGAGACTGAAGGGAATATGCCCTGAGAGGCAATAATAAAGTGGTTATTATGTATATTCCAAGTATATGATAAAAGTTTATTATGCATGCTATAATTGTATTAATATGGAAATGTTAATACATGTGTGTTTAATAAACAAACAGAAAGTTCCTAGTTATGCCTCTCTTATAAATTAGCTCGTTGATTAACAAGATGATCAAGGTTTCCTGATCATGGACATTGAATGTTGTTAATAACGAGATCACAACATTATTGGAATGGTGTGATGAACATTCATCCGAAGTATAGCATTATGATCAAAGTCATTGAGGTTATATTAGTTTATCATAGGAAGTAATCCTAATCCTTAGACCATGAGATCATGCCAATCACTAACACTAGAAGAGTATCTTGATAACATCAAACGTCACACCGTAATAGGGTGATTATAAAGATGGGTTTAGTTCTACTAAAGTGTTATGTTGAGGCCCATAGATCAACAGTGGAATTTGTTCATCCGGATGACGGATAGATATACTCTGGACCCTCTCGGTGATATCACATTGGTTAGCTTGCAGGCAAGTGATGTGATCACTAGAATGTTATATCATGGGAACAACAAAAGAGTACATGTCAGTAACGAGATCAAACTAGGTATGAATATACCAATGATTGAATCTCGGATATGTAATATATCCCGAGACAAAGGTATTAAGATTCTAGCGTAAAAGATTCTCATGATCACAAAAAAGTCATCGTTGAATGTGTGGGAGTGATTATGGATCTCTAGGTCCCTCTTCTGATTATTGATCCGAGAGGGGTCTCGATCATGTCCACATTATTCGTGAACGTTAGGGTGACACACTTAAGAGACACAGACAATAGTTGGAACAAATAGTTCCATGCTGAAAAGATTTACAAAGAGCGGGAATATATTTCAGACACCGGAATCGTTTCGGGTGAAATTGCTAAAAGTATTTCTGCATGTGAATGTTTGTCCATTAAGGTAATTGACAAAATTCTGAATAAATCAAAAGGAGTTTTATTTAAAGAGAGATTGCATTAAATTTGGTGGAAATTTAATGGGAATTTTGAGTGGAGAAATGAAGGGGATATTTTGTTAGTGGAAGCTCCATCCACATGAATGGAGGAGGAGAGGGGCAGCCTCCATGTGACGGCCACGCCCTTGGGGTGCCCCCTCCCTCCTATATAAAGCCCCCTCTCCCTCTCTCTCACTCACACCTCCTCTTGAAGGATCTCTCTCCCCTTCTAGTTTTTATCCCCATGGTCTCGGACTAGCGAGATACATGTTCCCGGTGGTTTCTCGGCAAGAAAGAGTTGTTGCTTCCGCTGCATTCCTAGAGAGAGGAGGCGAAGGTTGCTCGGTGTCTCAGACGTGTGTGCGAGCACGGATGTGCCGCTGATTTGCGGCGCTAGGACTTCCTCTCGATCTTGAGATCGGCTAGCGTTCGTCTACATCATCCACGGGTACAACCTCGTTAAACTTGGTCGGTCTTCAAGGGTATGTTCTCTACGGATGTATAGCCGCCCGTTGCTTGTATCTAGTAGATAGATCTTGGTACATAGTTGTTCCCATCGTAGGAAATTTTTTGTTTTCTATGTTGCGAACCCTACAGAAAGGAAACAATTTAACCTTAATAATGTCTCCATCTACATCCTTATATTTTTGCATCTCACAAAGTTCAGCAAAATTATTAAGGTGAGCAGCAGCATCATTAGAACTAGCACCAGAAAATTTCTCTTTCATAACAAGATTCAGCAAAGTAGGTTTAATTTCATAAAAAGTAGCATCAGGAGCAGGTGGAGCAATAGGTGTGCAAAGGAAATCATTGTTGTTGGGGCTAGTGAAGTCACACAACTTGGTGTTCCCAGGAGTGTTCATTTTTGCAAAAGTGCAGCAAGCCAACAGAAGCTATAACTAATTTTTTGGTGTTTTTGATAAGAAAAAGGAAACCAAACAAAACTAATTTTTTTGTAATTTTGAAAAATAGAAACAAGCAAACAAAGCAAAACAAAAAAAAGTAAAGAGATTGGTTGTGAGAGACTCCCCTTGTGAGAATCTTCTTTCTCCCTGAAAGGTGACTGACGAGGAGGAAGAGATTGAAGTTGTCCTTAACTCCCCGGCAACTGCACCAGAAAATCTTGATGCGGCTCAGTTGACTGTAGAGCCTCGTTGGCAAACCCCAAGAGCAAGGTGTGATGAACACAGCAGCAAGTTTTCCCTTAGTTATGAAACTAAGGTTATCGAACCAGTAGGAGTAAGGAAACAACTCCAAGGTGTTGCTAACAACTTGGAACCTGCACAACACAAAATCAAAATTTTGCTCCAACTTAAAGTGAGGTTGTCAATCTCACTGGTTTGCTAAAAACAAAGAATTATACGTATAGTGTGGAAGATAGTAGTTGCTTGTAGAAAGTAAATAGTAATAGTAGATGATGTATCAATGATAAAGATTGGAACAGGGTCCACGGTTCACTAGAGGTGTTCTCCTAAAGTTAGATAACATGTTGGGTGAAAAAATTCCAATGGGGCAATTGACTGACTTAGAAAGCATAACAATGCATATACTAGACATCTTGACTCCTACGAGATTTGATTGAGCATTAAAACATAATACATAGACCATAATCCAACTCCATCTATGACTAATAATCCACCTTCAGTTTATCATCCGAACCCCTTTCAGTATTAAGTTGCAAGAAACAGATAATTGCATTAAGCAATGTGTGTAAAGTAAACAATACAATTGCTCCATGAACAAAGCATTGTTGTTTTCTCCCTAGTAGCAACAGCACATCTACAACCTTAGAGATTTCTGTCACTTCCCAAGATTACTAGAGGCATGAACCTACTATTGGGCATAAATACTCCCTCTTGGAGTTGCAAGCATCTACTTGGACAAGATAGATACTAACAACATAGAGCATGCAAGATCACAAATAACATAGACATGATAGAATCAATAATCAATCTGACATAGTATCTCGATAACCATCGGATCCCACCAAACACAGCATGCATGATTACAAATAGATGATCTTGATCATGAATGGAGCTCACAAAATCTAAAAATTATAGCACAAAGGAGGAGAAACAACCATCTAGCTACTTTATGGACCCATAGTCCAAGGGTGAACTACTCACGCATCACTCCGGAGGCTGGCATGGTGATGAAGAAGGCCTCCGGGATGATCTCTACCCTCTGGAAGGGTGCCGAGAAGAGCTTCAGATCCCCCAGATCTAGGGACAATGGTGGCGGTGGCTACGGACTGTTTCGTGGAGATTTGTTCGGGTGCTTAGGGTTTCTGCATCGTAGTGATTTTATAGGCGAAGGGGCAAGGTTTGTGGGCACCCGAGGGGCTCACACCTGGTGGCAGCCCCCTAGGCCGCGCCAGCCCTACGTGTGGCCGCCTCGAGGCCCCACTTCGGCTGCCCTTTTGACTCTGTCTTCGTTCTGGTAAAATATTGACTTTGGCTTTTGTCCTGTCCAATTCCGAGAATATTTCCTTACTAGATTTTCTGAAACCAAAAACAGCATAAAACAGGCAACTGGCATTGCGGCATCTTGTTAATAGGTTAGTCCCAGAAAATGTATAAAACTACCTCAAAGTGTAGACATAACATAACAAAGTTAATACTAAACAAGCATGGAGCATAAAAAATTATAGATACATTTATGACGTATCAGAGTCCTGACGTGAACGACCAACTATACAGTCGCGACACGTATAGATCCGCCCGTATAGTTGGTTCCGGGCAAATATTTCCAAATATCTCGAGTCCAGGTCAGTTAGATTACAGACTAGGAACTGACAAAAAAAATTAGATGAATAAAAATAAGAACGAAAAAGGGTCGATGATAGAGAAGCTTTAATGACCAACTATACGGCGGGAGATTTTTCTCCGGCCGTATAGTTGCGCCCGTATAGATACTACACACTCAAAATTATTTCGCGTAGCGATACAGTACCTTTAACGACCAACTATACAGCGGAAGATTTTTCTCCGGTCGTATAGTTGTGCCCGTATAGTTACAAAAACCCCTCAAAACTTTAGAAAAACAAGAGGAATTCAAAGGCAAAAAAATTAGTAGTAAAAACTATGAAAGCATATCACTTATTAGAGTAAGAAAACTTACCTTGCACTTACCATCTATTTATTCGGGGATTTGTTCTCTTTTGGAGGGATTGACCTTAGTTTATCTAATAATTCTCGTAAACGAAAATCACCAGGACTAATGTCCCTCTCAATAAGATTAGTGTCTTGCTGGGAAAATATAGATGCTACATCCACTACCTTTGCTTCTTGTCTCTGCACAATCTGCAACTCAAATTCTTGAAGTAAAAGGATCTAATGGATCATTCTTGGCTTATGAATCTTCATCTTGAGGAGTTCTTTTAAACCATCATGATCCATATTAACTCTTACTTTTGCATCAACTATATAAGAACAAAATTTATCTCGAGAGAAAAATATAGCAAAGAGTTCTCTTTCTTCCTTAGGGTAATTCTTTTGAACACTATTGAGAGTTCTACTAGCATGATGTATAATATTAAAAGAGTGACAGTTGCATCTTCAACTACTCCCATTGGAATTCTAAGATTTTTATTGGCTAATATGATTTTTATATCAGTATTTTCTATTATAGTCGGTTCTATCTCTTCTTTTATTTCTAAATAAAAATCATAAGATATAACATTAACTTTGGTGCCAAGATCACATAAAATGTAATGAGGGTTTTAAATACGCAGGGAAGAATAGGCTTACCCACATCTTTTACCTTAGTTTTACCTTCAACCAATACGAAAGTCTATTCATCAAGTTCAACTATGTTATAATGTGCATACATAGCCATAATTGCTTTGTTGGTTACCTCTTCATCTTGGGTTTCATCCAGATGTTCTTCAACTTTTGGCACACTTTCCTATTCTTTATTCTCCTATACTACTTTAACCTGTTCATATTCCAAAATATGCTTCTATGTACTGTTAGGGAAAGGAATATCATACATTGATTCTAGGGAGCCCCATGTTGCTTTAACTTCTCTTTTCTTCTCAGGTTCGGGTGGTGGAACATACTTGGCCAAACACTCTTTTGGAGTTTTGATGTGTTATGTAAAAGCTTTAACAACTTGCAACACAAGATCTGAATCTAAATAAAGCTCTTTAGATAATTCATTAACATGGCCCTTCTTATTATAGTCATGAATACAATCATAATCTATTTCTATGCCTCCTTCACTTCCTAGACCAAAATTCCATGAAACTCTATGATCGTGAATTCTATTAAGTAAAGCCCAAGCTTTAGTTATGGGTAATCCATAAAAGCTCCTCTCGTGCAAGAGTCTAGTTCAATTTTATTAGGTTCAATCAAACCACCATAAAAGATATGCAATAAATACCATTCAAGCACATCATGATGAGGACATTGATTAAGTAAATCTTTAAATCTTATATATGCTCTTACTAGTCCTTCATTAGGACGGTTCCTCCAAGTCATTATAAGACGCCTGATTCCAAAAGATTTTGATAATGGATAATATTTGGATAGAAATTCACAAGCTAAATTATCCCAGGTAGTAGTGGTTTCTAAGGGTAAAGATCTATACCATGAGAGAGATGTACTTGTCAAAGTTTGACTAAAGACTTTCATCCTTACCTTATTAGAAGTATACCCCAGGAATTGGAAAGTGCCAAATATGTCTTTAAAACATGCAATATGCTCATATGGATCAGGATCTTCTTCATCTCTAGTAAATTGTTTCTTGTGTAGAATACCAAGTAGTAGAAGACTTATTTAAAACCCCCTTGTCTTCTTGTTGGAGTTGTCTCTTTTATAAATATCATAGGGCTTTCCAAAGTAGCTAAGTGGGTTAGCACTAGTCATATGCTCAAACTCCATCATGTTGGTGGAAACCTGAAACTCAAAACAAAACTTAGCAAGATTAAAATAAATAAGCAAAAAATAAAAGACCTACATCGCTTAGCTTCCGGGCAATGGCGCCAGAAAATAGCTTGATGACTGCAAGTGCACAGATCGTTTGTACCTAGTTTCAAAATAAAGATATTGATCCCACATGGAGTAGGAGTCTGAAGTCTAAGAATTCTTGAATTAAATACTAAAATATAAATGCTGAAATAAAGTTCTAATTAACAAGATAAAATGTGAATATTACGTAGAAATGTGTTTTGGGGTTTTTGGTATAAGAGAATAATGAGTAAAGTAAACAAAACTGAATACAGAAAGTAAGTATCGCGTATGTAAAAGAGATTTGAAACTTCAGTGGGGAAAGGTGTTCTCAGGATTAGCGGATACACCACTAGCATTATAAAGGGCTAAGGTAAAGATTATTATCTTGAACATTCTCAACTATGTATGTGTGGGAGGAACTCCGTATTTGGACAAATAGGCAGCAACTTCTGCTCACATCATCCTCATAACCACAGCAGACAACAATCAACGTCAATTAAATTACTGCGCTATTAAGGGACTAAATCCCGTAGGACGTATCCCATGGCATGGATAGTGTTTCATGAGTTTCCTCGATTCCCATGTTGATACATAAGGAGTGCCAGCAGCTTTATAGTCACTATAATTTCTAACACACCTCCTTCTACCAACAAGTTGTTCCCTCCATCAAGTCCCCAGAAGGGGAAAATATTGAGAGGTCGACTTCTCCCAACATCAAGATGAAGACAATCTAACACATAATCACAGCGATGAATATCATAATAAACTTTATATTATTTGAATCTCATGCTAGGGTTTCTCCATCCCTCAAGAACTAATGATCTATTCAGACATGGAGGCACTCAACATCATGGTAAAACTAATGGAATCTATCATAGATGAATAGTACTTGTATAAATCCACAACGATTACAGAAATTATAATAAGATCTAGACAAGATGTAGATGTGATGGATGGAGATGGTGGTGATGCAGCGGTTGATGATGAAGATCGATGGCTTAGCCTCCTGGATCCACATAGGGCGAACATGGATCCCCGGTGGATGAGTTCCCCCTCCAGATGCCTTCCAGAGATGAGGTTTTGGTGATTTCTGGGTGTTTTGTATGTCGTCTCTTCGATCCAATATAACTGGTCCAAGAATTGTGTCCATCGTATCCATCATATGATCTGATCCTGGTGAAAATAAATATAAAAGGTGCGCAAGAACGCCGTAAAATACCAAGATCCTACCACTATAATACAAAATAATAATATAAAACATGATGCAAATATGCACTCATCAACATACTACACAAAATAAACTATAAACTAAACTAGTTCAAACACATAATTGATCACCACCACTGGTTGTCATCCTTCTTTATCTGCTTCCCCTTAAACCTCTCGTTGCTGCCATGGTTCCAACATTCCTACTCCTGCTCCCACTACTTCCTATCCTCCTCCTGCTTCCTCTTTTGGGCTATCTTGCAACAAGGGCATAGCTCTGTCACTAAAACCCCCTGAAGCATCCCATCGTGGTAATGAACCTACGGTACATCTCGTATGCCATGTCGGCGTCTCTTGCTACATACTCAAGGCACACCTGGGACATCGGCTTCCACTCCCAGTAGTTGTGCTGCGTACAATGCAAATTCTTAAATTTTGCACAGGAGCCGTCGACGATTTCTGCTATCAGATCACCCATTTCATCCCTTTCTGTTAATGGTTTGATGTTGTATAGAGTCTGGATGTCGACGTGGTACCCATATGGAATTTTTATCGATGCGCGAGCAAGCATAATTGTGTCATTTTGTTGTCCTCACTCGCGAAAGTTATCCCTCTATCACACAAGAAGTTGACCGAAGCCGGACAACTCTTCTCAGTTGGTTTACTCCTGCAGTTAGAGGGTTAGGGATGCAAGGTGGACATGTAAGTATATCACAAGGGATGCAATGTGATCTCAAATTTAAATTTCATGTGTACCTACAGAAGTGGTAAACAAGGACATCCTCATGTAGGGAGATTTGCACGACGACGATATCTTGTGGAGGTGATTTCCTCTTATTTTCAATGGTGTACCCCAAGTCTAGGCCCACGAACCTGTACCTCTCCTTCGCAAGCAATTTCTTAAACCTAACGAGAGTTCTTACCACAGTCGATTCATCATTGGTGTACACCACCTTCAAAGTCGTGGTGCCATGGGAAGGGACGACGTGGTTCTCTATTGTGACTTTCCCGTCGTCCATGCATGCGAAATGGGTGAAACGAGCATGTGGACTAGGAAGAATCTGAGAGGAAGAATGGAATAAGGGAGAGGGTAGACGAACTGGTGTAATAGGAACTACCGACGGTTCTACAACTATTGGGAGAGGAAGAAGAAACTGCAGAGAAAACTAACCAGGGATATGTGGCGACTGTGGATATGGCATCGGTTCCTACGAGAATATCATATTATAAGTAATTGTGCATTTTTCTAAGTAATTTTTCTATGCAATAAATTGACATAAATCATTTCTATTTTCTCTTGCATAATTAAATACAGTGAGTTGGTACTACTAACGTTACATAGATATATAACATAATAGATTTTCTAGTTTAACATACAACAACACAAAAAACGATCATGCATTCTTGAAATTTAAATTCTAATAATATATTCAGAAGTTCCGAGCTACAACTGAGCTAGCACTCTTGTAGTTGTCCTGCTCCTCCTCCTCATCATCGTCGTCGGTGCTGTCATCTTCATCGTCATCCTGCCCCTCCTCTTCCGGACTGACCACCTCAATAATCAGATTGATATAGTGCGTCGTCACCTTCATCTAGACGACGAGCAGATCATCAAGGTCAATTCTGTTTTCATGACAGAATTCATGACATCTCTCTCGGATATGCGATATTCTCCCATGATATGGCCTTGGTCAGAATTATTCCTCATGCATACACGATAGAACCCTCTCTCTGGGATAACGTGTGCCCTTGTTCATCTCATAGGGATATTCTGAGTAACAATTAAATATAAAAGATCTTAGTTAACTGACGACCTTTATAAATTTACAAAAATAAGAAGGAAAAGCATAGGAAAAACTGAGCAACTAACCATCTAATCAAGATCAACTTCAGCTTGCACTCGGTGCACTAAGAACTGAGTGATCTCAAAGAACTCATCTTTATCCAGGTCTCTTAAAACCAACTTGTAGAATGCCTAAAATATGCAATTCATTTCAGAGCAATTGACACTACATGGGTGCTGAAATATGGATTTGTCACATCCCAAGATTTTCTAAATCTTGTAATGTGAAAATAAATTAATAAAATAAAAATTTTGTTTAAATTTCAGAGCGAGAAGAAAAATTTGAATTCAATTGGAACTCCAAACCCATTTGAAATAAATAAAAACCTAAAGGGATTTAAAAAGATAAACATTTTAGATAAAGGAAAATAAAATATTTTTGGAAATACTATTCTGGATCTTTTAATAAAAGATTTGGTATTCAAAAGAAAAGATGGATTTATAAATAAAGATTATTTTATAAAGCCAAATTAAAACCTTGGCCAAGCTTTAGAATTAGTACATTTTATTTTGAATAAAAATAAACAAAGGATTATTTAAATAAATTAATAAGGACCTAATAACCAAATTTTATACAAATAAAAGGTTTTACCAATTTAATTGAAACATCAAAACTTGTTAAATTATTTAAAATAAGTTTTCCAAATAATTGATATTCACAAATAAAACCTACTAAAGTGTTTTGGCTTCATATTGGATTTCAAAATAAATATCTCAATAAAATAAATCCTAATTGTTTTAATAATGAGAGTCTATTATATTTAATTGATAATAGACCCTAAAATGTTATTTGTTTTAAAACAAATTTACAAATATTATATACTTCCCAAATTAAACCTACTGATTTGATTTTGGAAATATTTAGGTTTCAAATAAAGATTTTATTAATAAAATCAAACTCTATTTGATTTAATAACTAAGACCCATTTTATTTAATTATTAATGGACCCTAAAGTAAAAGGATTATATTATTTTAAACAAGTTTTCCAAATAAAACTTACTGATTGGGTTTTGAAAACATTTGGATTTTAAATGAAAATTTTATTAATTAAAACAAACCTTATTTTATTAAATAACTAATGATCCACTTATTTAATTAATAAATGGAACATAAAAAGATTTAAAATAATATTTTATTTTAGAATGTGAATTATGATGATAAACAGAACCAAATTCATAGCTACAAAGTTTGTTGGTTGTTTGAATGGAATTGAGTGTGAATTGTTTGTTTGAAATCAAAACAGAAAAAGAATTAGAAAAGAATAAAACAAATAGACAGAAAAAAAAATAGAGGAAACAGACCAGCCCAACAAAGTGGCCCAACAGCAGCCCAGACCAGCCCAGTCTTCTCCCTCTTTCCCCCGAAGAAACCATTCCTCACTCTGTTTCTGACCCACACCGAGACTGACTGGTGGACCTCCCCCTTTTCTCTCCTTTTCTCACTGACAGAGGACCCCACACCCTACTGCTCTTCTTCCCCACCCCGCGGACTGGTTCTTCCCCTCTCCTCGCCGTTGCAGACATAACTTCTCGGTTTGATTACGCCTTAACGCGACGATCTTTACTCGCAGTGATCGCACACCTTAAAGCGCCAGCCTCCCCTCTTCTGTTTCCCCCAGACGCCCCTCCTCGACACGCCTCCAGGCCGCCACAATTTCTCCTCGACTGCCCTGTCTCCGATGATGCTCCGGTGATGATTCCGGCGAAACCAGACCTCCCCTTGCTTCATTGACCAAGCTCACAGCTTCCCCACAACCAGACGCATCTCCCAGCATCCTCCTCTCAACCGCGGGCGCCCCATAGCGTCGGCTACATCAAGCTTTCGAACGCCGCCGCGTCTGCCATTCTCCGACGACGTCCCCAGGTAGAACCCGATCTCCCCTCTCAAATCCGATGATGTTCCCTTACTCGCGACCCTCGTGCGCACCTAACCATGCCTCTATTTTGTCCTAGCGCGGTCCTAAACGGAGCCGGCAACAACAACCCGAGAGCACCGCCGCCCGAAGCAACTCCGGCGAGCAATCCTACCAAGACCAGTGCGCCCCTTGCCATCTCTAGAGCACCTTGAGCTTCGCCGTGTTCTCCTGAGCCTGGTGAGCATCTTCCCTTTCTCCCTAACCTCCTGTAGCATCGGCACCGTCGTCGACCGACAGCTACGCCGCCGCTAGCCACCGCAGCGCCGCCCACTTTAGGTCGAGCCTGCCGCAACCGTTCGATCTAGATCGGGCGGGCACGATAGAATCATTTAACGCCGAAGGGGTACGCTTCCAGAACCACTCGATCTAACTAGATCCAACGCCCCACAGTCGCGATCCAACCGAACCGGTATCGCCCAGTAAGATAACGCCGCGTGTCACCTGTCTGTTTAAAAACAGAAATTGAAATCAGAATTTGATGCCATTTTCAAACCCTTATAACTTTTGAACCACACGTCCAAATTTGGCAAATTTTATATCAATGGATTCAGGAGAACAAGCCCTAGCCAACTGTGGAGTTAGTTTAGCAAATAGTATCTGTTATCTTGGTTGAATTTACAGAAACTTTTGTATGCTTGCTTAGAGTAGAAAAATTGTTTAAAATTGAATTTAAGGATAAAACCTTTGAAAATTGGTTTGTTGTGACCTTACTGACTCTAGGAACCAACCAATGTTTTGGAAAATGAAATTGGAAAGGGTTAGGATGGATTAATTAGTTTAGTCCATTTCTAGCCAAACAAAACTATTGTTTTGTTTATGAAAATGGTTTTAAATGGAAAACTTTGAGAAAATGTTTTGGACCAAACCTACTGACCCAAAAACACCAAGCTTTGCAATAGCAACCCATTTGGTGAACAACTTAAGAGTTTTTGCCTTAATAAAAAAACATTTTTTTTCACCACATGAAATGATAAATGGGTTTAAAGATAGTTTTTGGACAAAACCCTCTTGCTAATGACTTTGCCACTTTGGTAAATGACCAATTTGGATCTTACAAAGTTTAGAAACCCCATAGAGACCCCTTTGCAAAATAAAACTATCTTGTACATGCTCCCATGCATGACTTAGATTCCATTGTCTGGTGTGTGTGAAATTGTTTGAGTGATTATTGGTTTGGAATGGAAATTGAATTTTGTTTGCTTGATTGATTTGTAGTGAAGTGTGAGACTAGAAAGATCAAGGAGTGAACCAACATTCCCTACCAAAAAGGCAAGTGATGCTTCATACTTTTTGTCCCATTATTTTCTTTATGCATTAGTGATTTTGCTAAGTAAACTTGCATGGATTTTGCTAAGTATAGATCATGCTATAGTAAAACCTAGTAGATGAATCCTTGGTAGGATTTTCCTAAGTTAAGATTCCTACTACTACAAGCTTAGCCTAGCTAATAGAAAACATGGGTGGAATATATATTCAAACTATGGAAAAATATTCTAAGTCTAAAGGACTTGTGATTTTATCTAATAAAACAACTAAGTTAATGAATCACCTGGGTGGAATGGAATAGCTTGGTGGAGAATGGTTGAGTGGTTCACAATGCCATGGACTTGGATTGCGTATCTCACTTGTGGAATGCCACCCAGGAAACAAAGGGATTTGAGATGTCAAATGTTGAGAAGCTTCAAGTGCAACCACTTGGCAATATGGGCTCTGCCATGATCATATAGGTTGCAAGAACTTAGCCATATGGACAGTGGGTGGTAGTGTTTGATAGGTTGGAGCGCGTCCATTTTGGTCTAAGGGAAAGCTTCTGAAAGATCTTGTCTTGGGAAACCAAGTCTTGTGGGAAAAGTGCACCACCTCTGCAGAGTGTAAAATCTAAGTACTTAGCCATGTCCCTGGTAAAGGACAATTTGAGCATCAAGACATGGAAGCAATCAAGAATCTCATCATTCAAATTTCTAAATTAAAATCTTGTGGTTTGAACAAGGGTTGTTTGAATTCCTCAATCATTGATGGAGAGATGGCTTGGTACAAGGATCTTGAAATCTTTGATTGAGAAAAATGATTTTGTCAAGCAAAAACTTAGTATTTTCAAAATGATAAGAAAAATCTATTTTGAGCAATGCAAGCCTCAACCCCACTTAGCCAAATGCATATAGATGATAGATTCCACTATATTACCACAGTATCACTTGCCAATACAAATCAAATGTATTGACCCTTTGTGGCTGTAACTTGTATGTTGCAGGTTTGATTGTTTTAGTGAAGATTGTTTGATTAGGATTACAAAGTCTACAACCAACATTTGCCTGTGGAACTTTGAAGATGAAGGACCCCATGATTATAGTTAATCCGCTGCAATGTAATGTAATAGCCAAATGAGCTATATTTGATGTAATAAACTTATGTTATTCCTGGTTATAAAGTTATATTATGACCTTTGTTTCTTGATATTACATCTTAACTGTGGATGCTAGCTATTGATCCAGGGACTAGCATTGTAAACACAGGAGCGATCAACCTTATTAGGTTGGGACCTCTACAGGATTTCTCTATTGTCGTCCAACAATAATCTTTGGAATCATAACACCCTGATCATGCATTGTAAATTGAAGGAGGTTTGTGTGTAATAAAAACATAATTAATAAATTAGTCAACGTGTGTAAAAAATCAATTCAATGCAGACAAGTAAATACATACCAAGGTGTTGAACCCAAGGTTTGACAACATTATCATCATTTGACACTTCAATATCAAACCACATCTCTCCTATATCATATGAAAATGTTAGAACATCATTATTCTTAATGTTATAAGTTGCACACAGCCCCCTCCAATATGGCCCACATAATGCTACCGACCTCCCTAAATTGCCATCATACAGAACATAGAAGTAGTATTCATCAGTTCTTCTATATTTATCATGGCGGTCAATCCAAGCACGGATCCAGTTCAGATGTGGACCAACAGTGAATTGTTGCATACGCTTAGCGAAACAACAACGAATACCCTGCTTTAATTTGCCAAGCAGAAAAAATACATCAGATCATGAAAATAAAGCAGTATATATATGGCAATTTTAAATAAGATCAGCAACATCAAAATATGCATATGTATATGGCAATTGAGAATACTTACAAATCCCTCTGCAAAAAAGGTGATCTCAGCTTCATTCTAAAATGCATCTGTCTAGTTTTCCTCTCCCACACCAGGTAGGTTGCTGCTGACATGCCACACATTCGTTTTGAGACATTCCTTTATTCTGAACACAAAAATTACAAAAGATCAAGAAAATAAATGATATGATGATACTAATATCATCTCTGAACACTACGGCTACTAGCGACAAAAATCAGCAATTCTATACGTTTTGAAAGATGTGCAAATTGTACTAATCTATAATTCTGCACATATATACTGAAGATTGTTATTAACAGAATCTTAGCAGAAATTGCACCAACAAAAATATCTGCGGAAATTGAACCCAAATAAAATCTACAGATCCTAGATTCAACAAAATCTGTAGATATTAGATTTACTAAAGAGATTTGGTGAAGTAATCATCGAGAAAACGCTACGGATTCAATGAAGAACTAGTACTTATACGCTTCTCCTGAAAACCCTATGGATTCGATTAAGAACTAGTACTATATTCAGCGATCTATGTTGCTCGTGAAAAACCTACAGATTCATCGAGCGGCTGCTCCTAAAGATCCTAGCCTCCGGGTTGTAGTCTTGTGAAGGGTATTCTTACCTCTGTTGACGAGCCTCGCCGCTTGTAATTCCATGATCGAATGCATCCCTTCTTACTCCGAAGTTGTCTTGTGGATTTTGTCGCTCCCCTGCATTCATGAAGAGAAAACGCATGAGATTGGGCTACGCCGCGTACCTACAAGCGAAGGAAGAATGGAGAATAAGTCACGCACCTGCTGCAGGAGGAGAGCGCACCGGAGAAGAGCTTGCTAGAGGAAAATATGGGAATGTTCTGTCTCTCTCTAGAAGAGTTGCACCTGTCTTGTCCACTCTCTCTACATGCCTCTTCGGCTTCAACAAAATGGAGCCAAAATAAAGGCCAAAGAAATTCAATAAAATAGATGCCTCTAGGACTCAAACTAGCGACTGAGAGGTCCCTAAACTGTGGGTCCACAAGGTATGGACCCCACATGTCAGTTGGACACAAAATGTTTCTATGGCTGACTTGTGGGACTCACCTCCTTGCCGCACAAACACGCACCTGATTCCCCACCACCACCACCAGGAGATTTCGAAATCAGATCTAAAATCCGGTCCACCACATGCGGCAGTGGATAGGGCACCATTGTCTCTGCCGGTGCAGCACTCATCCATTCACCGTATCACCGTCCGTGTCCACGTCTGCACTCCACGGCTGGCTGCCGGGACTCTCCTTCCTGCCGATGTCTCTGCGCACGTGTCCACGCGTTACATCCCCCCATGTACCCTTATGTGCTCCATCTCCTTTCTCAAGTTGGTGGTGCTCCCCATTCGTCCGTCGTCTCCGTGTCTTCCAAGGTAAAAAATCTTCCAGTTTCTAATTGTTCATGATAAAGAATATTTTTCAACACATGAATATTATTTTGATTATTCATTGTTAAAAAAATTTCTAAAAATGATTAGTCCATTCTGAAAATGTGATTAGTTTGTTTGATTGTCCAATAGATGGATATGAGTTGGATTTGATCATTGTAAAGTAAATTGTTATGAAAAATGACTAGTCTGTTCTGAAAATGAGATTGGTTTTTTTAATTGTTCATCACATGGATATGACTTGGATTGTTCATTGTAAAGAATATTGTTCTAAAAAATTACTAGCCTGTTATGAAAGTGTGATTTGTTTGTTTAATTTGCAACAGATAGATAGGAGTTGGATTATTCATGAAAGACAGTTTACTGGTCCCTACAATCATGGCCTGAAGGAGTTTGTCAGATTTGTCAAGGAGAGATATGGCGAGAATGCAGAGGTTCCATGCCCCTGCCATCACTGCATGAACCAGGATACGATACATGTAGGGCATCTTCATAACCACTTACTCATCAGTGGCATGTCACACACATATACTCGCTGGATACAACATGGAGAGCCACTTGATTTTGCAATTATTGAAGATCCAGCCAATCAAAACAATGGTGGTAACAATGGTGGTTATGCCGGTGATGACAATTGCAATATGTATTCTCATGATGAAGGTGATGATAATGGAGGTGACAACGTTTGTTTGAGAATAATTGGATTAGCGAGGGGGTTTTCGCAAAAAAATCCATTATACACGGGCTGCGTCATCTAAATCGGGTTGGAGGGAGTATTATTTGTCCAATTTAGAATTCGCAATAAAAAGTTATTATTAAGTGCATTTTAATTGGAAAAGGGAAAAATGGCCATAGGTGTTCCTATTAGGATTATCCAAACAACAGATAATAAATTCATATCCAGAATATTTGAACAAACCAAAAAACTTCTCATACTGAAAATATTTGAATTTCTAGTGGGTTTTTCTGTAAAGGTTCAATGTGTAGGGAGTTGTTTCTTTTCATTTGACACCCGCTCATTTAGATAGAGTTAGAGAGTTTTGGGACAAAAATTAAACGGTGGATCCAAGTAGGGGAAGTGAGATTGGATCTGGGGATGGATCAGTTGGAGAAACAGGGAGCCAACCAATAGTATACTAGTCGAGTACTAATCAAAGACGAAGCTCGACTTAACTTAGATCAGGTCCTTCGAGTTAGTTGGGTATTCGACTGATAAAACTGAATTGGCTCCACACTTGAGTGAATAAAATTCAGATAGCAAACTACTGGACAAATGTTGAATTGCTCAACTCTCGTGCATGTATATAGCTAGCTAAAGAACCAGCCTAGCGTAAGCACCAGAACGATCTATAGGAACTACTCTCTCAATTTTTCACCCAATTCACCAAATCTGAGATGGAGATCAGGCTATTCCACCCATCCACCCTCACATCATGTTCAGGGTCTATGGCACTGCCGTCCTATTCCTTCTTACTTACAAGCCGAGTTCCTCTCCTCTACCGATCCTCACTTAATAACCCTCGTACAAACGTGTCGCTGGGCAGTTACATCATTTGGCCCATTTGTAGGGGTTCGTAGCATGGAAAACAAAAATTTTCTATCGATTACAAACAAACAAGCCAAGATCTATCTACTAGATTGTAGCAACGAGTCGATGGAATAACTTACCCTCGAAGATTCCAAAGAGGTTAACGAGAGCAGATTCTCGTGGGTGATGTAGTCGTACTCTTTCCGATCTCAAGATCGTGTAGACGATCCTTCCGGCGCTGCGTTCCGGCAGCGCTCCCGCAGTCGGTCACACGTTCGGTACTCGACGAAGACCTTCCTCTCCCTTGTTCCAGCAGGCAGCGGAGGTTGTAGCACTCTCCTCGCGATTCCGGCAGCACAACGGCGTGGTACCGGAAGTAGAGGGGAGATCCCGCAGGGCTTCGCCTTAAGCCGGAGCGAGTATGGTGGATTATGAGAGAGGGCTATTAGTGGTCTAGAGATTAGACACACCAATTAGAAGGCTCTAAACCACAGGCTAAAGCAATTAGAAGCTCTAAACCAAACGGCTCTAAACCTGAGATTAGAGGTGGAAACTTGTGTGTCTCAAGGAGGAGCCCTGCCCCTCCTTTTATAGGTGGAGGGGCTAGGCGCGCCAGGGAGGGAGGGAGTCCCTCCCCAACTCGGCCTAGGGCTGGGCGCTGGCTTGGAGGAGAGGAACTCCTCCTCCAAGTTGGTTTCAACCTCCTCTTGCTTGTTTCCCACAGTTTCCTGTTTCCCACAGTTTCCTGTTTTAGCCGTTTGACTTTCAAACTGGCAATTTGACTTTCATGTTTTTGGAACAGCAAGAACACTTAGTACATGATGCAATCATTCAGTGACACATTCATGTACCTTCCCCCCCCCCCCCGGAGTGCCGGACAATCCGGAACCTTCTAGAACATTCCCGATGAAAACACCGGAATCATTCCCGAACTCCGAAACGGGACTTTCCTTATATGAATCTTATTCTCCAGACCATTCCGGATCACCTCGTGATATCCCGGATCCCATACGAGACTCCGAACAACATTCGGTCTCTTTCTCATAATTCCATAACTACTCAAACAACGTCGAATCCTTAAGTGTGTCTCCCTACGGTTCGTGAATTATGCGGACATGATCGAGACACTTCTCCGAACAATAACCAATAGAGGAATCTGGAAATTCATATGGATCCCACATATTTCTACGATTACTTTGCGATCGAATGAACCACTTACATACGATACCAATTTCCCTTTGTCTCACGATAGTTTACTTATCCGAGGTTATGATCGTCGGTATCTCTGCATACCTAGTTCAACCTCGTTACCGATAAGTACTCTTTTCTCGTTCCCGTGATATGTGATCCCTTGTGAGCCAGTCACATGCTTGCAAGCCAATTGGATGAAATTCCACCGAGAGGGCCCAGAGTATATCTATCCGTCATATGGATGGACAAATCCCACTCTTGATCCATGTGTTTCAACCAATACTTTCCGAACACTCAATGCCACCTTTATAGCCACCCAGTTACGGTGTGGTGTTTGATGTCATCAAAGCATCCATCCGGTAAAGTTGATATGCATGATCTCATGGTCGAAGGAATTAGGTTACTATGTATCAGAAAGCATATAGCAATTGAACTATTGAAATGACTTGATCTTTATGCTACGCTTATCTATAGGATTATGTCCATCACATCATTCTCCTAATGATATGATCCTGTTGTTAATAACATCTCTATGTTCATGATCAGGAAACCATGATCATATATTAACCAACAAGCTAGTTTAACAAGAGGCTTTACTAGGGACTCTTATTTTAGTTTACAAATCACACAAGTATTAATGTTTCCGGTTAATACAATTATAGCATGGTATGTAAACATTTATCATAAGTGTGAAGATATGATAATAACCACTTTATTATTGCCTCTTGGGCATATCTCCAACAGTCTCCCACTTGCACTAGAGTCAATAATCTAGTTTTAAACCTTTGTGTATTCAACACCTATGGCTTTCCGGTGTTGTATGTACACGATTGCTAGTGGTCAACTGATCTCCGGATCTGACACTTCCAGGTCCGTGTGTAATTGCATGTCTTTGCGTCTCTACGCATCACTCATTCTCTAATGAGATGGCTTTGTATAAATTTGGTCTTTCGGTGTGACCTTTAGCTCTTTGGGGTTAAAACATGTTGATAATATTGTCGCACAATATATCTTCATAGTATTATCCCACTGTGAACTACACCTAGTTTGATAAAAAACTACTTGATCATCTTATGAATCATTCTGGTATATGCTCACAACATTTAGAGCATAGGACATATCTGGATTTGTACATATCACAGTATGATTGATATAAATACTCTTTGTGATTTCATACATAAAGTATCAATCTATACTTGATTATTTGTTTCACTTTACCAAATGTTAATACACTTGAATATATCATCAACATTGAACTCATTCAATCCTTTCTGTGCGACAAGAACCTCTCTTGTAGTTTCTATATTGAACTCATTCAATATCTTGTCTATGTACTTCTGGCACAACCATATTAGCGTCTATTGATGCCAAATATTTGGGTTTTGCCTAAGTCTTTCATCGGGATGAAATTCTTAATATGTGTTAATAAAAGATACATTATTTCCAATCAACAATATGTCTTCCACATAATGTATTAGAAACATGTCTTAGCGCTCCCACTTAATTTCTTGCAAATGCAAGCATCTTCATCGTCTCTAATGAACTTTTAAACTCCTTTAACAGTTTCATCACAGTGAAGATTCCAACTCCGCGATGCTCACTTTAACCATTGAAGTTTGCATATGCTTTTAGCATCCTTTGAATTAACAAAACCCTATGGACCGTGTTATGCACATGTCCTAGGTAACGATTCTATTAGAAGAACTTGTTTTGTTTATTCAACTACCATATAACAAAATTATATGTAGTGGTTGCTACATTAATCCGTCTAGACTAAATATCACTATGAAAGATCAAATCTTGTCATAGTCAACCTTTGAACATTGTTGTGAACTCTTTCCCAATATGTCGATTATAGATGTGAAACATCCATGTCTATTTCTTTATAGATCCAGACACAACTGTAAGGTCTTACACCTTTCTCGAGGGTCCTTCAAGTTCAAAACTTGATTTCTCGTGTACCGAACTATCACGGATTTTATGGCTTCAAGCCATTTGACGGAGTCAGGGCTCATCATTTCTTCTTTGCACGTAGTCGGATCATTATTGTCAAATAATGATTTAACTCTCAAATCTTGGTATTTGATTGTTCATCCGACCTACTTGTTTCAATAGGAACTTAGATCTCCGTGACCACAACCTTTGAGGTACGTGAGCCATGAGCATTGTTGCTGCCTCCAGAACACTTTTCGGCGCTGCGCAACTCTGCACATATAGCTAAGGTTCTTTTAACCTTATCAAAGTTCTATTGTCCTCCCACTTAACTTTTCACAAAAAATTCCTTCTCAAAGAAACTTGACGTTCTAAGCAACAAACACTTTTGTCTCCGGTGTTTATGGAGGAATACTTCACAGTTATACAAAGACAGGTTCATCCGACTTTGGTTGCAAACATCTTTCTTATGTATAGCATACCAATGTTTAAGAAAGGACTACTTGGGTTTTATCCCAAACCATAACCTTATATGGTGTCATTTCAACGGATTATGATGGAGCTCTTTTCAGTGGAAAAACGGTAATCTCTAAAGCTTTTAATCTTTAAAATATAATGGCATTTTATGAATTATACCTTTGATCTTACCATGTCAAACAAGGTTTAATTACATATCTCGAATCCTCCATTCTCTTATGGTGTTTCGGGAAATGCAAATCCCCGGAACGATTCCATAAATCTTAGGTATTATGCTAAACTTGTAACTCAAATATCTTACTTTATGATCTTTATCATAAACTATTTATATTCTTGTTACAATGATTTTGCACTTCATCTTGAAAAGCCTTGAACTTTTCAAATGTTTCACACTTCATCCTTATTAAGTAAATATTCATATATTCACTCAAATTTTCGGAGAAAGCACATGAAGTTGAAATCCATCGCTCTTGACTACACATAATGGACTTCGTACAATAATATGTACAATTTCCAATAAGCTAGTCTTTCGTTCCCTTTTTGGCCTATGAACGAAGTTTTAATTATCTCTAGGAAAGTTTCACAAGCGTCATGTGATCAAAAATCAAAAGACTCCAAAATTCCATCCACATGGAGTTTCTTTCATGTTATCTTTCCAATATAATTTAAACGGCGATGTCACTTCCTAAGTGATCTTTCAATCAATTTGTCTTTCGACATCTTTAGCACTAGTTTTATGGATGTGATTTCTCCAACGAGATTTGTGAATCATCCATCTTTTATGGATTACGGCAATTATTTGAACAACCCTTTTGTTCTCATAATACCTGATAAAACAAATCTTGAAGGTAAGCTTTGATGTTTAACGAGTAACACAATAACCCTTTATTTGTTCTCGATGAACATCATCACATATTCTTTTGCTAGTTACTTAGGACATTGTAGTTCATGAATTGTGTTGTTTCGTATGACGATTCACACAAACAAATTCAGTATCAAATACTTAAGAACCACATTGTTTAATAAGCAAAGAATATAGCCATAACATGTATAACATCTATATACTTAAACTGAACAATTCTAGTCTTTTCTTTTCTGCCATATATTTATGAGATTCTCTTTCAGTATTTCCTTTTCTGTTTGAAAGAATCTATCAACATCAATAGTGGAGTCATACATATGACACATAGTCCAAAGCGTGTATAGTTAAATACCAATGTCTTTGGACTTGCACTTTGAAGTAGATCACCATCATTAAATGTTTGGTGTTCTTCCAAATTCCTTTCTTTAGTAATCTCTTGGTGTAGTAAATATTTTACCTACATCAAATATTCACCCTTATCATGGAATTGTCCATGATCAAGCTACCTTTAGCTTATAAAGATGAATCGTGAGTATAATGTTGTTATCCAAAACCTTTTGGTGGATTAGGACAACAAGTGTCTCCAACCTTTTGCAAATTCTCATCAAAATATGAGAACATGACTTTTGCCATATTATACTCTATCATGTTGTAACCAATACTTCGTTTCAGATATCACAATATCTTCCACACATCATGGTTTCTGAAACAACTCTTTCAGATCCTAGATAACCTTGATATTAAGAGAATCCTTTGAATATCAAGAATCATGGAGACAAACATGATACTTATATACTAACACTTGGAATTGTTACTCTTGATTTAATACTAATTATTAAACTTCATGGAGTAACCGGAACGTACTGAAAGTTTGCAATAGGATTTTTAAACTTTATATTAACACTTGAAAACAATACGATACCAGTTCGTAAAGTAACTAACCAGAATTCTATAGTTCTATCATCTCAATTATAACTAAGCGCAAGGTGGTAAACGGATGCCAATGACTACAACAACTATGCAAATTCACTTTGATTTAGTTTATGATAAATTGAGTTCTAATTAATAATTAAATTAATCTAGGTGAACTCCCACTCAAAACAATATCCCTCACATTGTTTTAGTGATCACACGAACCAAATCCACCACATCAAAACCGATCATCACGAGAGTTGATATAGCTTCAATGGCGAACAATCAACATGTTCATCATATCTACTATATGACTCATGCTCTACCTTTCGGTAATCCGTGTTCCTGAGGCCATGTCTGTACATGCTAGGCTCGTCAAGATCAAACCTTAGTTTCTGCATGAGCAAATCTGGCTTGCTCACGTTGTATACACTTGCAGAATCTAACACACCCGATCATCACGTGGTGCTTCGAAACAACAAGCTTTAGCAACGGTGCTAACTAAGGGTGAACACTTTATGACTTGAAATTCATGTGCATGAGGGATCATCTTATAATGCTACCGTCGTCTACTAAGCAATACAAGATGCATAAAGGATTAACATCACATGCAATTCATAATTTGTGATATGATATGGCCTTTCTTCTTTGTGCTTCCGATCTCCATCTTCCAGCACGAACATGATCTCCATCATCACCGGCATTGCATCAAGGTCAATGACGCCTCTCCATGGTTGTCGTCCACCAGCTTCAACTATTACAACTACTTTGAATAGACACGCGGGTCTTAACAGAAATCAAAGACAACCATATGGCTCCTGCCGGTTGCCAACTTATAATAAGGAACATTGCATACATCATATATAATCACAATCATGGCCATATCACATCACTGCACACCCCTGCAAAACAAAGTTAGACGCCTCTACTTTATTTGCATATTTTACGTGGTTTGGGGCTTTCAATAAGTGTCGTTCTAACTTACGAACAAGAACCACAACATTGATACTAGTATTGTTAATCACCCGTTGTAAATTGGATCTTAACTATGCTAGGAGAAACAGGGACCCGCAAAGCCACTTATGCAATACAAGTTGCATGTCAAGCGTGGAGCAAGTCTCATGAACGATGTCATGTAAGGTTAGCCCGGGCCGCTTCATCCCAACATACCGCAAGATACAAAGTATACAATAAGCAATCGACAATAAAAGCATCAACGCCCACAATGACCATTGTGTTCTACTCGTGCAACAGATCTACATATAGACACGGCTCTGATACCACTGTAGGGGTTCGTAGCATGGAAAACAAAAAATTTCTATCGCATACAAACAAACAAGCCAAGATCTATCTACTAGATTGTAGCAACGAGTCGATGGAATAACTTACCCTCGAAGATTCCAAAGCGGTTAACGAGAGCAGATTCTCGTGGGTGATGTAGTCGTACTCTTTCCGATCTCAAGATCGTGTAGACGATCCTTCCGGCGCTGCGTTCCGGCAGCGCTCCCGCAGTCGGTCACACGTTCGGTACTCGACGAAGACCTTCCTCTCCCTTGTTCCAGCAGGAAGCGGAGGTTGTAGCACTCTCCTCGCGATTCCGACAGCACAACGGCGTGGTACCGGAAGTAGAGGGGAGATCCCGCAGGGCTTCGCCTTAAGCCGGAGCGAGTATGGTGGATTATGAGAGAGGGCTATTAGTGGTCTAGAGATTAGACACACCAATTAGAAGGCTCTAAACCGCAGGCTAAAGCAATTAGAAGCTCTAAACCAAACGGCTCTAAACCTGAGATTAGAGGTGGAAACTTGTGTGTCTCAAGGAGGAGCCCTGCCCCTCCTTTTATAGGTGGAGGGGCTAGGCGCGCCAGGGAGGGAGGGATTCCCTCCCCAACTCAGCCTAGGGCTGGGCGCCGGCTTGGAGGAGAGGAACTCCTCCTCCAAGTTGGTTTCAACCTCCTCTTGCTTGTTTCCCACAGTTTCCTGTTTCCCACAGTTTCCTGTTTTAGCCGTTTGACTTTCAAACTGGCAATTTGACTTTCATGTTTTTGGAACAGCAAGAACACTTAGTACATGATGCAATCATTCAATGACACATTCATGTACCTCCCCCCCCCCCCCCCCGGAGTGCCGGACAATCCGGAACCTTCTAGAACATTCCCGATGAAAACACCGGAATCATTCCCGAACTCCGAAACGGGACTTTCCTTATATGAATCTTATTCTCCGGACCATTCCGGATCACCTCGTGATATCCCGGATCCCATCCGAGACTCCGAACAACATTCGGTCTCTTTCTCATAATTCCATAACTACTCAAACAATGTCGAATCCTTAAGTGTGTCTCCCTACGGTTCGTGAATTATGCGGACATGATCGAGACACTTCTCCGAACAATAACCAATAGAGGAATCTGGAAATTCATATGGCTCCCCCATATTTCTACGATTACTTTGCGATCGAATGAACCACTTACATACGATACCAATTTCCCTTTGTCTCATGATAGTTTACTTATCCGAGGTTATGATCGTCGGTATCTCTGCATACCTAGTTCAACCTCGTTACCGATAAGTACTCTTTTCTCGTTCCCGTGATATGTGATCCCTTGTGAGCCAGTCACATGCTTGCAAGCCAATTGGATGACATTCCACCGAGAGGGCCCATAGTATATCTATCCGTCATATGGATGGACAAATCCCACTCTTGATCCATGTGTTTCAACCAATACTTTCCGAACACTCAATGCCACCTTTATAGCCACCCAGTTACGGTGTGGTGTTTGATGTCATCAAAGCACCCATCCGGTAAAGGTGATATGCATGATCTCATGGTCGAAGGAATTAGGTTACTATGTATCAGAAAGCATATAGCAATTGAACTATTGAAATGACTTGATCTTTATGCTACGCTTATCTATAGGAGTATGTCCATCACATCATTCTCCTAATGATATGATCCTGTTGTTAATAACATCTCTATGTTCATGATCAGGAAACCATGATCATATATTAACCAACAAGCTAGTTTAACAAGAGGCTTTACTAGGGACTCTTATTTTAGTTTACAAATCACACAAGTATTAATGTTTCCGGTTAATACAATTATAGCATGGTATGTAAACATTTATCATAAGTGTGAAGATATGATAATAACCACTTTATTATTGCCTCTTGGGCATATCTCCAACACCATTTGTTCCCGAAGTAACGGGTCGCAGCCCGCCTCGTCCTCTTGGGCCGGCCCACCATTGGAGTGTTCTCCTCTTCATCATCAGCAGGCGTGGCAGGGTCGCTGACAATCCCCCATTGTTGTGGACCTGCTTGACCCAAAGCAGGTGTTAGAGGAAAACGATGGCGGAGAGCTTCAAGATCCTCCCACGTCGTCTAGTCTTCATCAGTGCCAATCCACTGCACCAGGACTTGCGCCACCCCGCGATGACCAGCTTGACGGAGTCGACGCTAAAGAACACGAACAGGAATCTGGTACAGAGCATCAGGTGGGCGAAGCTGAAGTGTTACCTGGCGAGGAGGGCTAATGCAAGGCTTCAGCTGAGAAACATGGAACACCGGATGCACACGACTGGAAGGAGGCAAATCCAACTTATAGGCCACCAGACTAACGCGCTCCAGGACTGTAAAGGGGCCAAAGAATTTGAAGGCTAGCTTGTGATTAGCACGCCTGGCCATTGAAGACTAGATGTAAGGTTGCATCTTCAGCAATACTTGGTCCCCAACAGAGAATTCCCATTCCGTATGATGTTTGTCGGCTTGATGCTTCATACGTTGTTGCATTCGCTTAAGATGCCTTGCTCTCATCGAGCCAGGCGTGTATATCAGCTGAAGCAATCTGGCTGGAGGCAGTAATTCCAAAGTAACGAGGTTGGCGACCATACAAGAGCTTAAAGGGATATTTGCCCAATGACAAGTGCCAGTTGGTGTTGTACCAGAATTCACACAAGGCGATCCATTTGGACCAATTTTGGGGGTGAGCACTGATGAAGCACCTCAGATAAAATTCCACCGATTGGTTAACCCGTTCGGTCTGCCCGTCAGTTTCTGGGTGATTCGCGGTACTCATTTTCAGGTTAGTGCCGGTGGAGCGGAAAACTGACTGGTAAAAACAGGGTCTCGGTCAGAAATAAGAGACTAGGGCATACCATGCAGCTTGTAAATATTGTCAACAAATAGCTCCGCGACCTTGCTGGCAGTATAGGGGTGTCTAAGAGGAATGAAATGAGAGTACTTGGTCAGCTTATCAACAACCACAAGCAGGCAATTGTACTGACACGAAGGAGGAAGCCCATCAATAAAGTCCATGCTGGCTGTTTCCCATGGTTCAGACGGCACAGGCAAGGGCTGAAGCAAACCAGCCGGCGGCAAACATTCTGGCTTGTCTTGTTGGCAGACGCGGCAAGAACACACGAACTCCCTGGCTTGCTACTTCATAGCTGGCCACTTGAATAAGGCACTCAAGCGACGGTAAGTAACCGGGTATCCAGAGTGCCCCCCTTGAGGACTATCATTAAACGCTGCAATGATTTGCTAATGAAGCGAGGTGTCTGGCCCCACCCAAATTCTGCCTTTGTACCGTAGTATGCCATGATCTAGCTTATAGAACTCATCAGTGGTTGGGTCGAGCACTAGTTTCTGTAGAAAACCTTGAGCATGAGCGTCGTCCAGATAGCTGGGCTAGAATGAACAAAGCCACGAAGGTCATAGTGGTGACGGCCATGAGCTGCGAGCTATGGGGAGGTTTGCGAGACAAGGCGTTAGCAGCTCCATTGAGAATTCCCTTCTTGTAAACGACTTTGTATTGCAAACCCATCAATTTGGTTAGTGCCTTCTGTTGCCAATCAGTGTGCAATCTCTGATCAGTTAAGTGGGCAAAGCTCTTTTGGTTAGTGCAAAAAACAAACTCAACAGTTTGTAGATAAGGGTGCCACTGCTAAACTGCCAAAAGTATGGCCAGATACACTTTTTCATAGACAAAGAGCCCCCTGTTGCAAGGGCCGAGAGCTTGACTGACATAGGCTAAGGGGTGACCGTTCTGAGACAAGACTACACCAATACCAACATCACAAGCATCAATGTCTGATTGTGAACTGCTGAGAAAAATCAGGAAGAGCTAACACAAAAGTTGTAACAAGAGCATGCTTCAACGTTTGGAAAGCAGTGTCGGCATCAGCTGACCAGATGAATTAGGCTCCCTTACGCAAGAGGGCTGTCAAGGGTTGACTAATGACATCATAGTGCTTGATGAACTTCCTATAATAACCTGACAATCCCAAGAAGCCCCTCAATTCTTTTGTAGATTGTGGTACATGCCAAGACTGAATAGTATGGATTTTAGTCTCGTCAGTTTCCACACCATCTGCTGAATAACGTGCCCTAAGTAGGCAACCTTTTCTTGAGCAAAGGAACATTTGGATAACTTAACCTGCCACTTATCCTTTTGCAAGATGGATAACACCGCAGATAAATGTTCAAGGTGCTCTAAACATGTCTTGCTATAAATAAGTATATCATCAAAAAAAACCAGGGCGAACTTACGTAAGACAGGCGCAAGCGAAGCATTCATTGCATGCTGAAATGTAGCTGGTGCTCCAGTTAGACCAAACGCCATTACCTTGAACTCATAGTGCCCATTGTGTGTTTGGAAAGTTGTCTTGTGTTCCTCTCCCGGGACCAAACGAATCTGATGATAACCAGCTTTCAGATCAAGCTTGAAAAACCACTTAGCTCCTGCCAACTCGTCCAAAAGCTCATCAATTAATGGTAACGGATACTTGCCCTTAACAGTCAAGGCATTGAGATGCCTATAATGCACCACCAAACTCCAAGTTTTATCCTCTGGCCCCCCTTTTCTTTACCAAGAGAACAAGCGAACCAAAAGGACTATTACTGTGAGTAATAACCCCTTGCTCAAGCAGTTCTCGAACTTGTCTCTCTAGCTCATCCTTCAAATCAGGAGCAACACGATAAGGCCTGATAGAGATTAGCCAAGCACCAGGAATCAGGGGAATATGGTGGTCGCACTACTGTCTGGGAGGCAACCCAACTGGATTAGCAAAAAGATCAGAACATTTACCCAGGAATTGTTGGACATCAGTGGGAACAGCTGGAGGTGAACTAGCAGCCGAGTCACTGATGAGATGCAACTCCACCAGGGCGTGTTGTAGCACCCCCTCCCCAGGGGTTAGGGTTAAACTAACCTCAGATCACCATCTAAGATAAGTTCAACTCCCAAACACGGAAGATCACAGTATGATTCAGTAACATTACAGAACACAGGGATTCAACAGCATAAGTTTAAACTCTTAGCAGAGTGAGATATTAGAGTTATTACAAACCAGAGGTCATAGACCCAACATTACATCACACAACGAAAGCAAATTATGTTGTTCTACACAACAACTTAGCAAAAGGCCTAAGAGACCATTAACAAAAGTGACGTCCATCCCGTAGTCCTTAGGCTGCTACCTGGGACCCCCAACTACTCGTCGATGTCAACGTAGAAGCTACCTTAATTTGCAACTAGGTCCTCTGTAGAAAAACAACAATGGCGCAAGGCTGAGTACGAGAATGTACTCCGCAAGACTTAGATAATCTAGTATCTACATGCTTTGTCTAGAAAGGCTTCCTGTGTATTTTCTTTTGCAGAAAGCAATCTTTTTTGTAAACAAGAGATGGAAGAGGCTCTTCAACTAAGAATCTTTTACAAGGGAAAAGATAGCGACTTCTTCATCTTGTTCATCACATCTCGATAACCACCAGCTTCATCAGAACCTCCTATCTAGGATCATCCCCTCGTCCCAGAGGAAGCATCCTTAAGCACATGTGGATCAACAAGTTTTATAGTGGTTAAAGTTATCTATGATCTTAGAATCTGGTCACCAAGCGTTCATAACCGTGAACACGGCTTTTCGAAAAGATTAATATCCTGTAGGGGTGTACAACTTTACCCACACGTACCAACCGACTCTTAATGCCAAATATTATTAGCCTTCTTCCTTGGAAGGCCGGCAGAGGGTGGTTGATCACGACCTTTACCTTGCTTTCTCCGAGACCATGAGTCACGCAATAAGTTTGATTCCGCCGTAACGGGTCAAATCCCGAAGCCCGTACTTAAAGATGTGAGGCGAGGTTGGTTCACCAGGGGCTCCATCGACGCCAAGCAACCCGGTCCACGCTTCCCTACCTGTTATAGTGCACCTCCGTCCCCTCCTCTTTCGAAAACGTTTTCAATGCGTATGCCAAATGGAAATCCTGAACTATGTGACTCATGGAATCTACTAGGCAAGTTAGTAAGTTGAGGGGTTCCCAAGCCCCGTGTGGTTGTACGCTCATCTCGGTTCCAAAGGCAAGAACTCAGTTCCTAGTGGTGGCGAGCATGGGACTACAAATACCACATCCAACGTGGCCTCCCATACAAGCCTTAGCATGTTTAGTTAACTCCTTCGATGATGTCACCATCTCCTACCTTTCTAGATTTTTCGGCATCTCTGATTCATCATTCGGATAGAATAGATAGTATTACTATGCATGGCTAAGCTGTCGATCTCCAAATCTCTAGCAACGCTCAGATCCCAGACCTAGGTATGCTAGGAGAAGTGGATCAAGAGGAGAAGGCTATAAAGGGAAACAGTGCAGCAGATAGGTAACTACAAAAGACCACATTTAGAATTGTGTGCATCATAGAGAGAAAGTAATATACTTTACCAAACATAGGTTCAGAATGAGAGGCTAGGCTTGCCTTGTCCGTCAGTAGACAGGTACAGATCGTCGGTGTTGTTGACTTCAGCTTCGGGCTCGGATCCTATCGCGAAGAACCAATACCGGAAAGGAAGGCAACAATCAAGACATGGCATCGATGCAATGCTCAAACAAGGATGACGATATGAAAAGTTGAATTGCATTGAAATAAAACCCTAAAACATGCTCGACAATTTAAACGGGGTTCCGAGGGTTGAAAACCCTAACTCAGAAAACTCCCGAAACACATGAGAGGGGTTACTATGTTTTTCTAAATAAACTTGTCATTAAAGTTTTTTAACAATGCATGATTATAGGTTAGTTAGAGAGTTCTCATTTTTCTGAACATTTTGATATATTATTTGTATTTTTCTGAATTACAGATTAAGATTTATTGAATTTACAATATTCAAAACAATTTCTGAAATTATTAAACCCTTCTATTACACTTTTCTAGAAATAAAAGAAGCTGAAACTTTTTACACCGCAGGACGGGCTAGCCACAAACACAGATAGGTGGGCTCGTGGCCACCTTAGCAACTACACACACGAAAAGGGCTCAGGGGCAATTTTCACCGGGGCTAGCTCTAGCCAAAGGGGCTGACAGGTGGGACCTAGCCACGCAGGCCCCACGTGGACTCAACGCAGGAGCCACGTCGTGGCCACGTAGGCTCGACGGCAGCGACGGCTAAGGTGCACATGGTTACGGCGACTGGGGAGGCGCGGAACAGCGAGAAAGCGTGCGTCTGGCTCAGTACGACGCGGCCAACCTTATAGTGGCGGCGCCGCCCAGTTTTGGCAACCAGCGCTTCGGCAACGACGACATCTGACAGTGAGCGGCGGCGGCGTTCGTCGGCACATCAACACAGAGCACGGGAGGAAGAGAGAGAGGATCCTTACGGACCAGAAGCTCACCACGAAGTGATCTAAGGCGATGACGAGGCTCGAGGAGGCCGGAATTGATGGAGAAGACAACGGCCGGGGTCGGGGAGGGAGATCACGATTTTGTCGATTGGGGGGCGCGCGGCTCCGTGGCTCAGCTAGGAAGAACGAGTCTAGCACGGCGATGTCGTCGGTGGCCACGGATCAACCTGGGGCGGTCGGGAACGGCGACGAGCTGCCGGCAGGGTTTTAGACCGGCAGCAGGAGAGGAAGAGGGAGGTCTGGGGAGAGAGGGAGAATGGATGAGGACGGCCAGGGCATTGTCACGAGGGTCTTATCCTACCTAGAGGGCGGCAGGGCGCTGCGATTCGGGCGAGGATCGGGCAACGGCGGCGCAGACACGCAGGAGCTTCGTCGGCGTCCTTCTGGCGAGGAAGAAGAAATGAGGAAAGAAGCAAAGGGGTACGGGCCGTGTGGGCTGGATTGGGCTGGGGTGGGGTGCTGGCTGTGCGGCTGAGCGGCAGGGAAGAGAGAGGAGAGTTGGGCTCGGTCCAGGGCGCTCGATTGCTTATTTCTTTGACAGATCCTTTTTCTGTTTCCTAGATTCCTTTTCTCTCATTTGTATAATTATTTGGATACTTTTTTAGATAATTCAAAATACCGGGATTTTGTAAATATGTTGAAAACAATGTGGGGCCCTTTGACACTATTTGGGCTCCACTATTTTTGTACTTTTCAAAATTCAAACACCATATTGAATTGATTCCAGAAAGAGGGAAAAAGACTAGGGTTTAGGGTTTTGCAGTTGTACTTTGGTTCACACACTTGATCATATGCAATATTTTATTGAGTTTAACACATGCATGCAATGCTTAGATACTAATTACATATATTACAAGCTTGGGATGTTACACGTGTGTACAGATTTGAGGTACTTCTCCTTGGAGCACGACCCGCCGCCCATCCTTCTGGATAGAAATCCATCCCTGTTCCTAGTGAGTAAGCATTGGACTATATTTTTTTGACAGATCCTTTTTCTATTTCCTAAATTCCTTTTCTCTCTTTTGTATAATGATTTGGATACTATTTTAGAGAATTCAAAATACCAGGATTTTGTAAATATGTTGAAAACAATGTGGGGCCCTTTGACACTATTTGGGATCCACTATTTTTGTACTTTTCAAAATTCAAACACCATATTGAATTGATTCCGGAAAGAGGGAAAAAGACTAGGGTTTAGGGTTTTGCACTTGTACTTTGGTTCATACACTTGATCACATGCAATATTTTATTGAGTTTAACACATGCATGCAATGCTTAGATACTAATTACATATATTACAAGCTTGGGCTATTACAGCTCTACCCCCTTACAAGAATCTCGACCCGAGATTGCTTAGTTTTAGAAAAGAAGGCAGGGTACTCAGATCGGAGACAATCTTCTCGTTCCCAGGTTGGTTCATCCTCAGAGTGATGAGACCACAGATCTTTCAGGAACTTGATGATTTGACGGCGAGTCTTGCGCTCGGTTTCATCAAGGATACGAACAGGATACTCACGATAGGTCAGATCCTTCTGGAGATCAAGAGTTTGGTGATCAACACCACGGATAGGATCTTTGAAGCAACGCTTGAGTTGAGACACATGAAAGACGTCATGCACCTCAGGGAAGTTTGCAGGCAACTCCAATTGATATGCAAGTTTACCTTGCTTGGAAAGAACACGAAAAGGACCAACATAGAGAGGAGCCAGTTTGCCTTTGATACCGAAACGATGGACACCCTTCAGAGTGACCCGGAGATAAGCTTGATCGCTGACTTCATATTCAATATGTTGGTGGTGACGATCATGATAGCTTTTCTGACGAGACTGAGCAGTTTTCAAACGATCTCTAATGATACGAACTTGATCTTCTGCTTCCTGGATCATATCCGGACCAAAGAACTTTCTTTCGCTGGTTTCTGACCAGTTCAAAGGAGTACGACACGTTCTTCCATATAAGAACTAAAAAGGTGCCATTTCTATACTGGACTGATAACTATTGTTTGTAGCATCCCAATTGTCTAACAATTGTATTGCTACTTGGTCTAGTAATATAATGTCTACTTCCTATATATAATTGTTGCATCATAATTATATCATGCTCATGTCATCATGCCACCTTGCATTTGAGCATCATATAAAACCCTTTTTGTTTTGGTTCTTCTCTCATATGCATCATTAATTGTATTTGCCTCTTGATATTGTATTTGGTTATTGATATGTTGTTTAAATGCCCAAGTTGAGTTGGGGGCATATCTTTTACTCTACTCCACCACCCTTTCTTTTCACCACCTTATAATTCCACCATCCCATACCCATGAGCTTGTAACTCATTTCTTTTGATTTTAATCTAGCTCATGTGAGTTGGGTTGGATCTAATTCTTTTATCTTTTTCTTGGCCTTTATTCCATATTTTTGTAATGCATGGGAATCATGCCTTGTTAATTATTTTGTTTGTACAAGATTGAGACATGGCATTTAATACCCATGCATGGGCCATGCAAATCTCACCATCTTTCCCTCCTTTGGGTTTTTCATGTGTTTTTGCAATTGAAGCATGGATCTTTGAGAGTCTACTCATGTTGGCCCTATTCTTTTGTTTTGACCTTGCAACCTCACCCTCTTTCCATCACCCAAACCCCTTGTTGCTTGCCTTTATTTTTGTTCATGCCCAAAACCCTCTCTCCCTAGCCCTTTCTCTTTTCCTCTCTCTTCAAACCCTAACCATCCTAGCTCTAACCCTCTCTAACCCGAGCATCCCTCTCTAGCTAACCCTAGCTACCTAACCACCCCAGGCCGAAGCCCTATCCCTAACCAAACCCTAACCCGAACCTACTCCAACCCTAGCTCCATGCCACCCCCCCCCTCTCTCTCTCTCTAGCTCTCTCTCTGCCTTGCATGCCCCACACCGAGCCAGCCACCTTGGCCTCGCCCTGACCCCACCTGGCAGCCTCCATCACCCTCCCCCTGCCCTGCCGTCCAGCCCGAGCACGTGAGGAGGAGGAAAAAGGTGGCACCGAGCCACCCTATCTACCCCCCCCTGCCACAGCTGGTCTTCTCCCTCTCCCTCCTTTTCTCCCTCCCACACGGCTCTCCTCCGCCTCCCAGATCCACCCAGGGCCTTGCCCTCGCCCACTCTTCTCCACCGCCTCCGTCTACCCCATCGCCAGCAAACCGTCGGCCTACACCGTACCAGGCGGCGGGCGCGGCGTCCAGGTGTCGAGGAAGATCGAGGACATCCCTCTGCTTCACCCTGGACCCGCCGACATGAAGGAGGAGCCCCAGAACCGCCGGTACCGCCGCCACCCGACGCCAAACCCTAGAACTCCGGCCGCCAGCCTCGTCGACGATCCTCTACGCCTCTCCCTGATCTGACCACACCAACCAACCCGCGGTGAGCCCCTCGTTCTCGCTGACATCCTCACTCTCGCTGTCGCCGTCTAGATCCGCCGTTCTTTCCATCGAGCGCCCTCAGCGCACCGCCGCTCGCTGCTGTCCGCTCGCTTCCGCACCGCATAGCGCCATAACTAGGCCGCGCCTAACCCCCTAACAACTACCCCGCCCTAGCCTAGCGGTAGCCGCCGCCGCGCGCGCGTGCAAGGTCGCCAGATCGAGCCCCGCTGCGCCTAGATTCGCGTCTTCAGTTTCGTCAGACAAACCCTGGAAGAAAAACAGTACCGCGTGGCGTTTTCTCAGAAAACCCCCTTCCGTTTTGTTTCCTCAACCCGCGCTCCTGCCGACCCCACCGTCTGCCTCTGTGCGGTTTTATAAAAAGGCACCTCTACTTTGCGTTTCTCAACCCGCAGTCCCTGGGTTCGCCGCGTGTCACCGATGCGTCCAACCACTGGCGCGTGGGTCCGCTCGCGCGTCGGGCCCGCTGGTCAGTTGCTGCGGCTAGATTAGCCCGCGGTGACAGAAGGTTTTCTGCGTGCCGTTTCGCCAAGTCAGCATCGGTCCCACCCGTCAGTGACTGTGGCTAGTTTTGCCTGAGTAACAAAAGTTTATCCTGTTGTCTGTGTTGATTAAACCTTTTCCAAACTAAATTAAATTCAAAATTCAAATCTGTATTTAAATAACTTTTAAATTATAAATACAAATTAAACATGTAATATATTTTTTGAAATCAGAAAAATGTGAGGATTTCAAATATGCCCTTCAAAATATATTTTGGACACTTTAATTTTCGAGTTGATTAAAATTACAATAAAATGCCCTTTTTCTTAATTAATTAATAACTTTTGTTTTATAACTCCAAATTTAACAAATGATATGTCTAAATCGATCAGCGCGACGAGACCTTTCTGTTTATGCATTCCATGTTCTGAATTGCAGCATGCATCATATAAATATAAAGTATACAGCAACTTATTTGAGTATAAAATGTGACCAAAACTCAATAAAATGCTTATTTCTTGTATACCACACCTCACCCATGCCATGCTACATTATTGCCATGCAAACTGTGCATCATTCATCATGGCATGATTGTTTGCTTGTCGCATTTTATTCTTATGCTTGTGCACTTTATTTATGTTGGCCCTTGATTGTTTGGTTCTTCTTCGAATAGACGCTGAGCAGTGGATATATCAAGAAACCCAGGAGCACTACCCAGATCCTTCTCTCGCTTCAACTGAGCTGCCAGGCAAGCACTACCACATGCTTGCATACATATAGTACCTATTGCCTCTATCTTATTCTTGCATCATTGAGCCGCGATCGCATTAAACTGAATCCCAAGTATTGCATAGCCTTTACTTTTAAACCCCATCGAAGCTTGTTCCTCCATCCCATGAGCCATTACTACAGGAGTTGTTTCAGCCATGCGAGTCGTAGAACAGCATGTGTAGGGTATGTGAGTGTCTGATGGATAACGAGGTACCTAAACAACTTAACCGGAGTATAATGGGATAACTAATGAAAGTGGCACCGGTGAGCAATATCTGCTATTTGGTTTTTCATGCTCACTTGTGTCCCGTAGGACCCCGAGTACTTGATTCCTGTTCCTTGAATATTCGCGCTATCCACATCCGGGAGGCTTATGGGACCCCCCTGAGCCAGAGCTTGATTCATTCTTATTTCTTGGGGCCACAAACTAGTTTGAGGTTTTATTTACTATCCTGTACTTATGCCATGCTTTACTGCTTTATTTAAAATTGTGCGAGGTACTGTACCTGTACTGTTTAGGATCGGGACACGATTTCGCGGTATCGACAAGCCCAGTCACACTTTCGGGTTCCCAGTCGTTTACAGCCGTGCACCCAAACCTTGAGTCCGTCTCGGAGCCGGCCAGCTTCGTTGCGGGTATACTTAATGGGGTGGCCCCTGAAATATTTCTGAATCTTGTGATTGCTTTGTCGTGAAAGCCTCGTTGGGTTTTGATTTGGTTTTTCCGAGGTTGATCGAGTGTGTGTTGCTATTTGTGCACCCCTGCAGGGTAAAACTTTCTGAAAGCCGTGTCCGCGGTTATGGACGACTTGGAGCACAGTTTCTCGATCATAGACAAGTATAACTAAAGTACCGCTTTTAATTTGACTAAGTAACTGACTAGTAAATAGTGCAACACTCATGGAATGGATAATAAAACTGCCAACGGATGGGGGGGTGTTTGTCCGCTTCCTCGTTGGTAAGCGAGGAGGAGGATGGATCTGTTAATATTATTGTTATAACTGTTGTTATTAATTCACGGACATCCGTCTATCTTGGTTAGGCGGATGGTTAGCGAGTATCTATAGAATTGTTAGGTATTATCTTTTGCTGCAATTGCGTCACCCCAGGTTGTGTCCCCTTTAGAGGCATAAAGACTTGCTGAGTACCCCTAGGGTCTCACACGATAAATTATTTGATTCAGATGAACAGGTACACTCACAAGGTGGATACTGGGTGGAGGAGACGGACGATGTGGGCAACGATCATTCGGTGTAGAGATTCCGGGAACGGGGATCCGTGAGATCTGTGGGCGGGATGTGTTTATTTATGGGGCATCTTATGCCGATTTGCTTCTTATCCGTACTCGGATCCTGTTTTCCGCTTCCGCCTGATACTCTGATGTTTGATGTATGAGGAGATATCCTAAACTATTATATCTATCTAGGACATTTGGATCTTGCCGTATGGCGTTGCAATATTTCTATTTCTTTTAGATGTAATGGCTCTGAGGACTGTTGTATGGTGGCTTGCATACATACTCATTTGTGTATGTAGTTGATCCCTTCGCCTGCCGATTACGCCGCCCGTTCTTGTCCCAATGTTTGGAAATGGTTAGGACGGCCGAAAGGTCTACCTGTGAGTGGCATTTGGGCCCCACCGTACTATTTTAACCATTTCCGCTCGTCCAGGCTTGTAACTAGGAGCGTAATTCACCGAGGTAGTTACAATTGGTATCAGAGCCATCCTGCCCTTCAGGGTCTCATCCAAATGGTAGTTGTCAGTCTAGCAAATATTTTTGGTAGCTATGTATACTAGGGAAAAACAAAACATGAGAGTAGGACTGCTTCCACTTTTCTTCTTAACCACCCATCCACCCTTTTCTGGTAAGGAAGTGTAACGTTTTCAATCCTCTTCTTAAAAGTTCAAACTAGGATTCACGTGTTCTGGGTTTCCGTAGTACCATAGGTTTTGTGTGTGTGTGCGTGTGTGTAATTCCTTGTCTATCTGTTGCATCCAAGTTGTTATCATAGTCTGCCTTTTGGTTATCAACTGTTGGTACATTCCATACCGACAGGCTTTTGCAAACCGACGCGATCTATCTGATTCGTTGTATACCGCCGCGATCTGTCTTACTCTTTGTTATCCGACGTTATCTTATTTGGGGTGTTCGTTTCCGTAGTTACTAATCTTTAGGTTCATCGTGAGAAGAAGGTGTTGGGATATGTGTTCTACTTAATCATGTACGGAGTAATGATTTGAGTGCGGGATGGAGTCGCGACCATACCACTACTTTTATCATTCGCTCTTGTATATTGAATTGGTAGAGTCACTAATCTCGATTCATTAAGTGATTTTGCGCATCTATTGGTATTTTAATGCCGAAATTTGCGGAAAATTTTTCTTTGATAGTTGTGTACCACACTCCTTTTCAGTCGTGTGCGATATGCTTAATATCTTCTAGGTGCTTTGAACTTTGTTGATATTTTAATATCATCTTAGTAAATTGTATCCTTTAATCTTGATTAATTACATCTTGGTACTATTTTGGATTATTATTATTCTCCATTATAGTACTGACTGGTGTTTTATATCAATCACAGGATGGCACCACCACGCCGTTCTGATGAGGACATACAACCTGAACTGGGGGCCGCGTTGTCAAGCATCGCCAATGCCTTGGCAGCAATGCAGCAGAACCAGCAGCGTTTTGAAGAAAGTGTCAGGAGGAATGAGTTTGCTCCGCTACCTCCACCTCCCAAGCGAGGAGACATCAAAAGCTTCCTGAAGTTCAACCCACGCCAATTTGATGTGTCCGATCAACCACTTGATGCTGATGATTGGTTGCGTGAGATGTCAAGGCTACTGACGACTGCTGATGTTCCTGAGCAAGAATGGGTAAACTGTGCCACTCACCTTCTGAAGGGAGATGCAGCTCTCTGGTGGGAGAATTACCTGAAGGCAAACTGCATTAGGTTTCATCCTACTTGGGAACAGTTCATTGGAGCCTTCAAAGAGCAGTACCTGTCAGAAATTGTCATGGAGAGGATGAAGGAATTGTTTCTCAACCTCAAGCAGGGCAATGATAATGTCAATACCTACATCAGGAACTTCATGAACCTTTCTCGTTATGGTGGCGATGAGATCTCTGATGACAAGAAGAAGCAAAAGAGGTTCCGTCAAGGGCTCAATGCATCGATTAAATATGCAATCACACATGCAAGGCCGGCGTCTTTTCTGGAACTCCAGCATACAGCTCTACAGGAAGAAGCAAGTAGGCAAGTGTTTGAGGAGTCAAAGAAACACAACTGTGATGCAGCAAGCTCTTCAGCTATGTCAACTCCTTCTAAGCGTCGTGTCTGGGTTCCTAACACCCCATCGTCGCTCCGGGCTCCACCAAGACCTTCAAGCTACACGGCAAGGCCACCAAACTTCCTCACTGCTGCTCCCAGGGGCTACAACCACCACTACCCTGGAGCGCCTGGCAGAGTCCCTGGCTACGTTGCTCCACGTCCACCTGGTGCTTGTTACACTTGTGGAGACACTAGGCATCAATACTGGAACTGTCCGATGAAAAACAAAGCTCTTCCTCCACCACCTCCAAGATCTGCGGCAAGCTCTCCTATGGTTCGTGCACCACCACCTCGGGCTCTCAACATCAACACCAAGATCGGGTCTATTGTTGCTCGTGCCAACTGTGCCAACGCCGCTCAAGCTGAGCATGCACCTGGAGTTGTGATGGGTATGCTTTCCGTTAACTCAGTCCCTGCACGAGTTTTGTTTGATTCTGGTGCATCGCATTTGTTTGTTTCTCACAAGTTTGCAAATGAAAATGAGTTAGCTATGGTTCCTCTCCTTAAGCGGTTGATGGTCCTATCTCCTGGTTCAAACATGAGGGCTGCTCATATCAGCCATGGCAATCAAATTGAGATTGGTGGCTCTTCGTTCTCGGCGTCCTTAATTGTTCTGGGCAATTCTGACATTGATGTCATCTTGGGCATGGATTGGTTGACAGCAAATGCAGCTGTGATTGATTGTGCTGAATGCTCGGTTTCTCTGAAGATTCTGAAGGCCATATAGTCTATTCTCCAAGTCTGACTCCTGCTATTCAGCTTTTCTCTTTGGCGGCTCTGAATGATGATGCTATGGAAGCTATTCAGAGTGTTCCGGTGGTCTGTGAGTTCCCAGATGTCTTTCCTGAAGAGTTGCCAGGTATGCCTCCGGATCGTGAGGTTGAGTTTGTAATTGAGCTTGAACCTGGAACGGCTCCTATCTCCAAGCGGCCTTATAAAATGGGTCCTGCTGAGTTGGCTGAACTCAAACGACAGGTTGATGAACAAGAGAAGTTGGGTTTCATTCAACACAGTACTTCTTCTTGGGGTAGCCCAACAATCATTGTGAAGAAGCGGGACAGGACTGATAGACTTTGTATTGACTATCGGGCTCTCAATGCTAAAACCATAAAGAATAAATATCCCCTTCCGCGGATCAATGATCTCTTCGATCAGCTAGCTGGAGCTGTGGTATTCTCTAAGCTTGACTTGAGAAGTGGTTATCATCAAATCAAGATTCGCAAGGAAGATGTTCCTAAAACAGCTTTCACCACCCGCTATGGCCTGTATGAGTACACGGTCATGTCCTTCGGTCTCACCAACGCACTTGCCACCTTCTCGAGGCTTATGAACTCGGTTTTCATGGAGTATCTTGATAAGTTCGTTGTGGTCTATCTGGATGATATCCTAGTATATTCTAAGTCAAAGGAAGAACATGAAGAACACCTTCGGTGTGTCCTAAACAAGCTTCGTGAGAACCGCCTGTATGCAAAGTTCTCCAAGTGTGAGTTTTGGATGCCTCAAGTAACCTATCTTGGTCACGTCATCTCTGCCAAGGGCATTGCAGTCAACCCGGAAACGGTAAAGACAATTGTTGAATGGCTTCCTCCTGTTAATGTCAAAGAAGTGCGGAGTTTCCTTGGTTTGGCTAGTTATTGCCGTCGCTTCGTCCAGAACTTTTCGAAGATAGCGAAGCCTCTTACCGATCTCCTCAAGAAAGGCAAGAAATACCTTTGGACTCCTGCATGTCAAGCAAGCTTTGAGACACTCAAAGAGAAGCTCACTTCCACACCAGTCTTGGTTCCTCCGGACACATCCAAGCCGTTCCAGATTTTCTGTGACGCCTCTTTGCAAGGATTGGGTGCGGTCCTTATGCAAGAAAAACAAGTTGTTGCTTATGCCTCTCGACAGTTGAAGACGCATGAGACCAACTATCCTACACATGAACTCGAACTCGCAGCAGTTGTGTTTGCTTTGAAATTATGGAGGCATTACTTGCTGGGCAACCGTTGTGAAATATTTTCTGATCACAAGAGTCTGAAGTATATCTTCACTCAGCCTGATCTCAACCTTCGGCAGAGGAGGTGGATTGAAGCAATCAATGACTTCGATTTGACCATCAACTACACTCCGGACAAAGCTAATTTCATGGCCGATGCTCTTAGCCGCAAAGCTTATGTCAGCAACCTCATGATGGAAGAACAACAGCCTCTCTTGTGCGAGGAATTCCGTCAGCTCAACCTTGAAATTGTGGAACAAGGGTATCTCCTGAACCTTCTGGCTACTCCTCTCTTGGAAGAAAAGGTTCGCTCCTTTCAGCTTGGTGATCCGCACACCAAAAAGATCATCTCCAAACTTCAGCTTCCGAAGTATGAGTCCTTCCACGTCGATGATCAAGGCACGCTTTTCTTTGAACACCGGATGTTTGTTCCGAACTACCCGGGTTTGAGAGAGCAAGTTCTCAAGGAGGCGCATGATTCTGTTCTTTCTATCCACCCTGGCAGCACAAAGATGTACATGGACTTGAAAACACAATATTGGTGGCCGGGTTTGAAACGATATTGTGCCAAGTATGTCTCGGAGTGTGATGTCTGCCGCAGAGTTAAAGCTGTCCATCAGAAACCTTCCGGTCTTCTACAGCCATTGAAACCCCCGGAATGGAAATTGGAGAAAGTAGAGATGGACTTCATCACTGGTTTTCCAAGGTCGCAGAAGGGCAACAATGCAATCTTTGTTGTCATTGACAGGCTTTCTAAAGTGGCCCACTTCTTCCCCGTCAAGGAAACAATTTCTGCAATTCAGTTGGTTGAGCTCTATATCAACAGAATTGTCTCTCTGTATGGGGTTCCGCTTGAGATCAGTTCAGACCGTGGGAGCATCTTCACTTCCAAGTTCTGGGAAAGTTTCCAAAATGCTTTGGGAACAAAGTTGAACTTCAGCACAGCTTACCACCCTCAGTCGCAAGAACAAGTTGAAAGGATCAATCAGATTCTGGAGGATATGCTCTGTGCTTGCGTCATCTCTTTTGGCATGAAGTGGGAAGAATGTCTTCCTTATGCTGAATTCTCTTACAACAACAGCTTCCAGAAAAGCCTAAAGATGGCACCATTTGAGGCTCTCTATGGCCGCAAATGCAGAACTCCGATTGGTTGGTCGGGTGCAGGAGAAAGAATATTGTTTGTCCCTGACATTGTAACTCAAGCGGAGGAGAAGGTGCACATCATTCTTGAAAATCTGAAGATTGCTCAAAGTCGCCAGAAGAGCAATTATGACAGAAAGCACACGGACATGGAGTATGTCCCTGGTGATCTCGTTTACCTTCATGTCACTCCCATGAGAGGCACGCACCGTTTTGGTATCAAAGGGAAGCTGGCTCCTAGATACATCGGTCCATTCAAAATTCGTGGAAGAAGAGGAGAAGTTGCTTATGCTCTTGAGCTCCCGGAAAAACTCAAGGTCCATGATGTTTTCCACATCTCTCAACTCAAGAAGTGCTTCAAGGATCCCGGCAGGACCGTGGACCATGAGCTTATCAATCTCCAAGAAGACCTGTCTTATCAAGAACACCCCACAAAAATCCTTGAAGTCGCAGAAAGAAGGACTCGCAACAAGTCCATCAAGTTCTGCAAGGTGCAGTGGTCGCACCATTCTGTTGATGAAGCCACTTGGGAACGTGAAGATGAGCTCCGTGCCAAGTATCCTACCCTCTTTGTGTCTTCTTCTTCTTCCTAGAATCTCGGGGCGATATTCCTGTTTAGTGGGGGAGAGTTGTAGCATCCCAATTGTCTAACAATTGTATTGCTACTTGGTCTAGTAATATAATGGCTACTTCCTATATATAATTGTTGCATCATAATTATATCATGCTCATGTCATCATGCCACCTTGCATTTGAGCATCATATAAAACCCTTTTTGTTTTGGTTCTTCTCTCATATGCATCATTAATTGTATTTGCCTCTTGATATTGTATTTGGTTATTGATATGTTGTTTAAATGCCCAAGTTGAGTTGGGGGCATATCTTTTATTCTACTCCACCACCCTTTCTTTTCACCACCTTATAATTCCACCATCCCATACCCATGAGCTTGTAACTCTTTTCTTTTGATTTTAATCTAGCTCATGTGAGTTGGGTTGGATCCAATTCTTTTATCTTTTGCTTGGCCTTTATTCCATATTTTTGAAATGCATGGGAATCATGCATTGTTAATTATTTTGTTTGTACAAGATTGAGACATGGCATTTAATACCCATGCATGGGCCATGCAAATCTCACCATCTTTCCCTCCTTTGGGTTTTTCCTGTGTTTTTGCAATTGAAGCATGGATCTTTGAGAGTCTACTCATGTTGGCCCTATTCTTTTGTTTTGACCTTGCAACCTCACCCTCTTTCCATCACCCAAACCCCTTGTTGCTTGCCTTTATTTTTCTTCATGCCCAAAACCCTCTCTCCCTAGCCCTTTCTCTTTTCCTCTCTCTTCAAACCCTAACCATCCTAGCTCTAACCCTCTCTAACCCGAGCATCCCTCTCTAGCTCACCCTAGCTACCTAACCACCCCAGGCCGAAGCCCTATCCCTAACCAAACCCTAACCCGAACCTACTCCAACCCTAGCTCCATGACACCCCCCCTCTCTCTCTCTAGCTCTCTCTCTGCCTTGCATGCCCCACACCGAGCCAGCCACCTTGGCCTCGCCCTGACCCCACCTAGCAGCCTCCATCACCCTCCCCCTGCCCTGCCGTCCAGCCCGAGCACGTGAGGAGGAGGAAAAAGGTGGCACCGAGCCACCCTATCTACCCCCCCTGCCACAGCTGGTCTTCTCCCTCTCCCTCCTTTTACCCCTCCCACACGGCTCTCCTCCGCCTCCCAGATCCACCCAGGGCCTTGCCCTCGCCCACTCTTCTCCACCGCCTCCGTCTACCCCATCGCCAGCAAACCGTCGGCCTACACCGTACCAGGCGGCGGGCGCGGCGTCCAGGTGTCGAGGAAGATCGAGGACATCCCTCTGCTTCACCCTGGACCCGCCGACGTGAAGGAGGAGCCCCAGAACCGCCGGTACCGCCGCCACCCGACGCCAAACCCTAGAACTCCGGCCGCCAGCCTCGTCGACGATCCTCTGCGCCTCTCCCCGATCTGACCACACCAACCAACCCGTGGTGAGCCCCTCGTTCTCACTGACATCCTCACTCTCGCTGTCGCCGTCTAGATCCGCCGTTCTTTCCGTCGAGCGCCCTCAGCGCACCGCCGCTCGCTGCTGTCCGCTCGCTTCCGCACCGCATAGCGCCATAACTAGGCCGCGCCTAACCCCCTAACAACTACCCCGCCCTAGCCCAGCGGTAGCCGCCGCCGCGCGCGCGCAAGGTCGCCAGATCGAGCCCCGCCGCGCCTAGATTCGCGTCTTCAGTTTCGTCAGACAAACCCTGGAAGAAAAACAGTACCGCATGGCGTTTTCTCAGAAAACCCCCTTCCGTTTTGTTTCCTCAACCCGCGCTCCTGCCGACCCCACCGTCTGCCTCTGTGCGGTTTTATAAAAAGGCACCTCTACTTTGCGTTTCTCAACCCGCAGTCCCTGGGTTCGCCGCGTGTCACCGATGCGTCCAACCACTGGCGCGTGGGTCCGCTCGCGCGCCGGGCCCGCTGGTCAGTTGCTGCGGCTAGATTAGCCCGCGGTGACAGAAGGTTTTCTGCGCGCCGTTTCGCCAAGTCAGCATCGGTCCCACCCGTCAGTGACTGTGGCTAGTTTTGCCTGAGTAACAAAAGTTTATCCTGTTGTCTGTGTTGATTAAACCTTTTCCAACCTAAATTAAATTCAAAATTCAAATCTGTATTTAAATAACTTTTAAATTATAAATCCAAATTAAACATGTAATATATGTTTTGAAATCAGAAAAATGTGAGGATTTCAAATATGCCCTTCAAAATATATTTTGGACACTTTAATTTTCGAGTTGATTAAAATTACAATAAAATGCCCTTTTTCTTAATTAATTAATAACTTTTGTTTTATAACTCCAAATTTAACAAATGATATGTCTAAATCGATCAGCGCGACGAGACCTTTCTGTTTATGCATTCCATGTTCTGAATTGCAGCATGCATCATATAAATATAAAGTATACAGCAACTTATTTGAGTATAAAATGTGACCAAAACTCAATAAAATGCTTATTTCTTGTATACCACACCTCACTCATGCCATGCTACATTATTGCCATGCAAACTGTGCATCATTCATCATGGCATGATTGTTTGCTTGTCGCATTTTATTCTTATGCTTGTGCACTTTATTTATGTTGGCCCTTGATTGTTTGGTTCTTCTTCGAATAGACGATGAGCAGGGGATATATCAAGAAACCCAGGAGCACTACCCAGATCCTTCTCTCGCTTCAACTGAGCTGCCAGGCAAGCACTACCACATGCTTGCATACATATAGTACATATTGCCTCTATCTTATTCTTGCATCATTGAGCCGCGATCGCATTAAACTAAATCCCAAGTATTGCATAGCCTTTACTTTTAAATCCCACCGAAGCTTGTTCCTCCATCCCATGAGCCATTACTACAGGAGTTGTTTGAGCCATGTGAGTCGTAGAACAGCATGTGTAGGGTATGTGAGTGTCTGATGGATAACGAGGTACCTAAACAACTTAACCGGAGTAGAATGGGATAACTAATGAAAGTGGCACCGGTGAGCAATATCTGCTATTTGGTTTTTCATGCTCACTTGTGTCCCGTAGGACCCCGAGTACTTGATTCCTGTTCCTTGAATATTCACACTATCCACATCCGGGAGGCTTATGGGACCCCCCTGAGCCAGAGCTTGATTCATTCTTATTTCTTGGGGCCACAAACTAGTTTGAGGTTTTATTTACTATCCTGTACTTATGCCATGCTTTACTGCTTTATTTAAAATTGTGCGAGGTACTGCACCTGTACTGTTTAGGATCGGGACACGATTTCGCGGTATCGACAAGCCCAGTCACACTTTCGGGTTCCCAGTCGTTTACAGTCGTCCACCCAAACCTTGAGTCCGTCTCGGAGCCGGCCAGCTTCATTGCGGGTATACTTAATGGGGTGGCCCCTGAAATATTTCTGAATCTTGTGATTGCTTTGTCGTGAAAGCCTCGTTGGGTTTTGATTTGGTTTTTCCGAGGTTGATCGAGTGTGTGTTGCTATTTGTGCACCCCTGGAGGGTAAAACTTTCTGAAAGCCGTGTCCGCGGTTATGGACGACTTGGAGCATAGTTTCTCGATCATAGACAAGTATAACTAAAGTACCACTTTTAATTTGACTAAGTAACTGACTAGTAAATAGTGCAACACTCATGGAATGGATAATAAAACTGCCAACGGATGGGGGGGTGTTCGTCCGCTTCCTCGTTGGTAAGCGAGGAGGAGGATGGATCTGTTAATATTACTGTTATAACTGTTGTTATTAATTCACGGACATCCGTCTATCTTGGTTAGGCGGATGGTTAGCGAGTATCTATAGAATTGTTAGGTATTATCTTTTGCTGCAATTGCGTCACCCCAGGTTGTGTCCCCTTTAGAGGCATAAAGACTTGCTGAGTACCCCTAGGGTCTCACACGATAAATTATTTGATTCAGATGAACAGGTACACTCACAAGGTGGATACTGGGTGGAGGAGACGGACGATGTGGGCAACGATCATTCGGTGTAGAGATTCCGGGAACGGGGATCCGTGAGATCTGTGGGCGGGATGTGTTTATTTATGGGGCATCTTATGCCGATTTGCTTCTTATCCGTACTCAGATCTTGTTTTCCGCTTCCGCCTGATACTCTGATGTTTGATGTATGAGGAGATATCCTAAACTATTATATCTATCTAGGACATTTGGATCTTGCCGTATGGCGTTGCAATATTTCTATTTCTTTTAGATGGAATGGCTCTGAGGACTGTTGTATGGTGGCTTGCATACATACTCATTTGTGTATGTAGTTGATCCCTTCGCCTGCCGATTACGCCGCCCGTTCTTGTCCCGATGTTTGGAAATGGTTAGGACGGCCGAAAGGTCTACCTGTGAGTGGCATTTGGGCCCCACCGTACTATTTTAACCATTTCCGCTCGTCCAGGCTTGTAACTAGGAGCGTAATTCACCGAGGTAGTTACATTGTTTTAGGAGAATTCAGCAAATGGAAGACATTTATCCCAGTCCTTGCCAAAAGATATGACACACGCTCTTAGCATGTCTTCAAGGATTTGATTCACTCTTTCGGTTTGACCACCGGTGCTAGGATGATAAGCTGTACTGAAGGACAAACGAGTTCCCATAGCTTGTTGGAAACTTGCCCAGAACCTTGAGGTGAACAAACTCCCTCGATCAGAGACGATTTTCTTCGGTACGCCATGAAGGACAACTATTCGAGAGATATACAGATCTGCTAACTGACTAGCATTGATATTCTCGCGAACAGGTAGAAAGTGAGCAACCTTGGACAGATAGTCAACGATTACCCAGATGGCATCATTTCCTTTCTGTGTCTTGGGAAGACCAGTGATGAAATCCATACCAACTTCATCCCATTTACACTACGGGATTTTATGTGGTTGCAGGAGACCAGCGGTTCTTTGATGCTCAACCTTGACGCGACGACAAACGTCACATTCAGCAACAAAACGAGCGATATCCTTCTTCATACCAGACCACCAGAATCTTTGACGAAGATGCCGATACATCTTGGTACCTCCAGGGTGGATAGAAAGAGGTGATTCATGAGCTTCGGTAAGAATTATCTTCTTCAAGTCCTTTCCATTTGGTACTACCAAACGTGTACCGTAATATAGGACACCTTCCTCATTAACAGAGAAACATTTAGCAACTCCGCTAGCACTGTTCTCTTTAATTGTATCCATCTCAGGATCTTGCCTTTGAGCAGCTTTGATCTAATCCTCTAGAGAAGACTTCACTTCAAGAGTATCAAGGAATCCACGAGGAACTACTTCAAGATTCAATCGAGGAAATTCCTCATGAAGAGAATGTTGTGCTTCTTAGATCATCAGGGTGTTGCAATAGGATTTACGGCTCAGCGCATCAGCAACGACATTGGCTTTGCCAGGTTGATTGTTGAGACCCAAATCATAGTCCTTAATGAGTTCCAACCATCTTCTTTGTCTGAGATTCAGATCAGGTTGTGTGAAAAGATACTTCAGACTCTGATGATCCGAGTATAACTCGCAATGACTACCGAGAAGGTAATGTCGCCATTGCTTAAGAGCATGAACAACAGCTACAAGCTCAAGAACATTAGTTGGGTAGTTGTTCCCATGTGGTTTTAGCTGACGGGAGGCATAAGCCACCACATGCCCATCTTGCATTAGCACACGTCCGAGACCTTGGTGAGAGGCATCATAGAAGACAACAAAGTCCTTACTAGTGTCTGGAAGAACTAGCACCGGAGCAATTGTTAACTTGTTTTTTAGCATCTGGAAGCTTTCTTCAGCCTTATCATACCATTCAAACTTCTTATCCTTCTTAAGAATATCAGTCATCGGCTTTGCAATCCTAGAGAAATTCTCGATGAATCGACGGTAATAACCAGCCATTCCGAGAAAACTTCGGACATACTTCACAGATTTAGGAGACTCCCAGTCAAGGATAGTTTGAAACTTATCGGGGATAACAGCAACCCCTTGAGCGGAAACAACATGACCTAGGAATACGATCTCTTGTAACCAGAACTCACATTTGGAAAACTTGGCATAGAGACAATGTTCTCGGAGTTTTGTCAACACCAAACGAAGATGTTCAGGGTGCTCTTCTTCAGCCTTGGAATAAACCAGAATGTCATCGATGTAGACCACGACGAACTTCTCAAGATACTCCATGAAGACAGAGTTCATAAGCCGCATGAAAGTGGCTAGAGCATTGGTAAGACCAAAGAACATGACTGTGTACTCATAAAGACCATAACGAGTAGTGAAAGCAGTCATTGGAATATCTTCCTTACGGATCTTTATCTGGTGATACCCTGACCTTAAATACATTTTTGGAAAAGACAGTGGCACCACTTAACTGATCAAACAGATCATTGATCCTAGGGAGAGGATACTTATTCTTGATAGTCACAGCATTGAGTGGGCGATAATCCACAACCAGACGTGGTATATTGGTATCCCGCTTCTTGACAAAGATGGTAGGACATCCCCAAGATGATGTGCTGGGCTGAATGTGTCCTTTTCCTTCTAACTCCTCTAATTGTTTCTTCAACTCCACAAGCTCATGAGGAGGCATACGACAGGGTCTTTTAGAAACAGGAGCAGTTCCAGGAACTAACTCTATGACAAACTCCACACTTCGATCAGGTGGCATGCCAGGCAACTCCTCAGGAAAGACATCCGGAAATTCACAGACCACGGAAACATCTTGGATCTCTAACGGAGGTAGAACTTCAAGAGCATACAACTCCGCTTCAGGAATAGAAACAGCTGAAGGAGATAGTGACCCTACGGTCCAGTACTTGACTGTTATGCCAGCAGGACTAGTCAGAGTCACAGACTTGGTTGTACAATCGAGGATGGCTTGATAATGGGTCAACCAGTCCATGCCCAAAATGATGTCAATGTCAGTTGACTTAAGGGCGATCAAAGAAGTGGGGAAAAGTTGAAATGCAACTTCATTTAGATTCCCATGACTAACCATGGTGGAACACCACCTAGAACCAGGAGACTGAACTAACAGAGGAACAGATAACCCCTCAAAACGTATCCCATGCATTTGAGCAAAATCTTGTGAGAGGAATGAATGCGATGCTCCAGAATCAAACAAAACTTTAGCTGGAATTTTGATTGATACGAAGTGTACCCATGATGACGCTTGGATCTTCCTAAGCCTCCTCAGCAGAGATATGGTACAGGCGTCCTTTTCCAGCACCTGGATATTTATCATTCTTCTTTGGTGGTTGTGCCTTCTTAGCAGCACTCTTTTGAGGACACTCCTTTGCATAGTGGCCAGGCTGGCGACAATTGAAGCATATAAAACCTGGTGCATTGCCAGCAGAAGGGTAGTTTGATCCACCAGCATTGTTTGAGGTAGCATTTGGACGAGGAGCATATCCAGAAGACCTTGGAGTATAAGGAGCACGTGCCACAGCACTATAAGGCACAAAGACACAGCCCTTCTTATTACCAGATCCAGCCTTGTTATACCCTTCCTAAGGACGCTTACGAGTTTCTTCATACTCCACTTTTCCACTCTCGGCCTTCATAGCCTTGTTGACAAGACCTTGGAAGTTACCAAAGTCCATAAGGTGGATATCACGACGAACCTCAGGATCTAGTCCCTTGCGGAACAAAGCTTGCTTCTTAGCATCAGTGGAGACCTCTTCAATAGCATAGCAGGCAAGACGATTGAAGTTGCGCTGGTAATCACACACAGAACCAGTGCCCTGCTTTAGCTTGAGGAACTCCTCCCTCTTCTGATCCATAAGACCCTCCGGAATATGATAAGCTCGAAAGGCTTCAGTGAACTCTTGCCATGTAACAACATGTTGAGCTTCTTGCATAGCCAAGAAATTATCCCACCAGGAGTTAGCTGCTCCCTCCAGATGATAGGCAGCAAAAGTCACCCAATCAGCTTGAGCAACATGACCAACCTGAAGTTTATGCTCCATGGTGCGAAGCCAGTAGTCCGCATCAAGTGGCTCGGTGGAATAGCTAAAAACTGGCGGAGTGAGACGTGTGAAGTCCTTGATACCAACTTGATTGTTCTGGCGTTGAGAAGTGTTGCGCTCAATCCTTTCAAGGAGCCTCATGTTGTCAGCACGGTTGGTTTCATACATGGCCATGAGTTGAACCATGGACGGTGGTGGAGGAAGGTTGGAAGATTCACCCTCATTTGCAGCACCACGAGCATGATCATGGGTACATGCACGAGAGGTGCCACCGATCCTGAAAGAACAAAGGAAAAGGGTTAAACAGCGGATTCAAAGATACCAGACAGAGAGATGAACAAAGAGTACTTGATATAAATGTATCATCCTATCAAGCATGGTAGTATCAAAGCATGCTAATGTATACGCTAACCAGCTGACTTACAAACCATGACAATGGAATGCTAAGATGTTACACACCAAGCAAAACTGAGATATCTTGGAACTCTGAGAATAGCAACCAAGTACGGAGTACTTTTAGAGAAATAACCCCAAAACCACGATCCTAAAAGTTTTGAGATATAATATAAGGGATGAAAACCTTTTCAAGCCAAATAAGGTAAGAGAAACTCCAGCATCAGAAACACACCAGAGAAGGAGTAAAAAGAATCCTAGTCAGAGTTTCTGCAAATAGTTTTAACTTTCAATAGTTTTGTCAACTTCTAGACTCAACAACGACCAATAATAGGGTTTCCTATAGGCAGTCCTGCTCTGATACCAAAACCTGTAGCACCCCCTCGGGTTAGGGTTAAACTAACCTCAGATCACCATCTAAGATAAGTTCAACTCCCAAACACGGAAGATCACAAGATGATTCGGTAACATTACACAGGGATTCAACAGCATAAGTTTAAACTCTTAGCAGAGTGAGATATTAGAGTTATTACAAACCAGAGGTCATAGACCCAACATTACATCACACAGCGAAAGAAAATTATGTTGTTCTACACAACAACTTAGCAAAAGGCCTAAGAGGCCATTAACAAATGAGATGTTCATCCCGTAGTCCTCAGGATGATACCTGGGACCCACAACTACTCGTCGATGTCAACGTAGAAGCCACCTTCAGTTGCAACTAGGTCCTCTGTAGAAAAACAACAATGGCGCAAGGCTGAGTACGAGAATGTACTCCGCAAGACTTAGATAATCTAGTATCTACATGCTCTGGCTAGAAAGGCTTTCTCTGTATTTTCTTTTGCGGAAAGCAATCTTTTTTGGTAAACAAGAGATGGAAGAGGCTCGTCTACTCAGAATCATTTAAAAGGGAAAAGATAGTGACTTCTTCATCTTATTCATCACATCTTGATAACCACCAGCTTCCTCAGAACATCCTATCTAGGATCACCCCCTCGTCCCAGAGGAAGCATCCTTATGGACACGTGGATCAACAAGTTTTATAGTGGTTAAAGTTATCTATGATCTTAGAATTTGGTCACCAAACGTTCATAACCGTGAACACGGCTTTTCGAAAAGATTAATATCCTGCAGGGGTGTACAACTTTACCCACACGTACCAACCGACTCTTAATGCCAAATATTATTAGACCTCTTCCTTGGAAGGCCGGCAGAGGGTGATTAACCACGACCTTTACCTAGCTTTCGCCGAGACCATGAGTCACGCAATATGTATGATTCCGCCGTAACGGGTCAAATCCCGAAGCCGGTTCTTAAATATGTGAGGCGAGGTTGGTTCACCAGGGGCTCCATCGACCCCAAGCAACCCGGTCCACGCTTCCCTACCTGTTATGTTGCACCTCCATCTCCTCCTCTTTTGAAAACGTTTTCAATGTGTATGCCAAATGGAAATACCGAACTATGTGACTCATGGAATCTACTAGGAAAGTTAGTAAGTCGAGGGGTTCCCAAGCCCCGTGTGGTTATACGCTCGTCTCGGTTCCAAAGGCAAGAACTCAGTTCCTAGTGGTGGCGAGCATGGGACTACAAATACCACATCCAACATGGCCTCCCATACAAGCCTTAGCATGTTTAGTTAACTCCTTCGATGATGTCACCATCTCCTACCTTTCTAGATTTTTCGGCATCTCTGATTCATCATTCGGATAGATCAGACATTATTACTATGCATGGCTAAGCTATCGATCTCCAAAGCTCTAGCAACGCTCAGATGCCAGACCTAGGTATGCTAGGAGCAGTGGATCAGGAGGATAAGGCTATAAAGGGAAACAATGCAGCAGATAGGTAACACTAGCTACTGCAAAAGACCACATTTAGAATCGTGTGCATCATAGCGAGAAAGTAATATACTTTACCAAACATAGGTTCAGAATGATAGGTTACGCTTGCCTTGTCCATCAGTAGACAGGTACGGATCGTCGGTGTTGTTGACTTCATCTTCGGGCTCGGATCCTATCGCAAAGAACCAATACCGGAAAGGAAGGCAACAATCAATACATGGCATCGATGCAATGCTCAAACAAGGATGATGATATGACAAGTTGAATTGCATTGAAATGAAACCCTAAAACATGCTCGGCAATTTAAAAGGGGTTTCGAGGGTTGAAAACCCTAACTCGAAAAACTCCGGAAACACATGAGAGGGGTTATTACGTTGTTCTAACTAAACTTGTCATCAAAGTTGTTGAACAATGCATGATTATAGGGTAGTTAGATAGTTCTCATTTTTCTGAACATTTTGATATATTATTTTTATTTTCCTGAATTACAGATTAAGAGTTATTGAATTTACAATATTCAAAACAATTTTTGAAATTATTATGCCCTTTTATTACACTTTTCTGGAAATAAAAGAAACTGAAACTTTTTACACCGTAGGACGGGCTAGCCACAGACACAGATAGGTGGGCCCGTGGCCACCTCGGGAGCTACACACACGAAAAGGGCTCAGGGGCAATTTTCACCGGGGCTGGCTCTAGCCAGAGGGGCTGACGGGTGGGACCTGGCCACGCAGGCCCCACGTGGACTCAACGCAGGAGCCACGTCGTGGCCACGTAGGCTCAACGGAGGCGGCGGCTCAGGTGCACATGGTTACGGCGACTGGGGACGCGCGGAACAGCGCGAAAGCGTGTGTCTGGCTTAGTACGACGCGACCGACCTTATAGTGGCGGCGCCGCCCTATTTTGGCAACCAGCGTTTCGGCAACGACGGCATCTGACGGAGAGCGGCGGCGGCGTTCGTCGGCACATCAACACAGAGCACGGGAGGAAGAGAGAGAGGATCCTTACGGACCAAAAGCTCACCACGAAGCGATCTAAGACGACGACGAGGCTCGAGGAGGCCGGAATCGATGGCGAAGACGACGGCCGGGGTCAGGGAGGGAGATCACGATTCCGTCGATTGGGGCCGCGCGTGGCTCCGTGGCTTGGCTAGGAAGAACGAGTCCAGCACGGCGATGTCGTCGGTGGCCACAGCTCAGCCTGGGGCGGTCGGGAACAGCGACAAGCTGCCGGCAGGGTTTCATACCGGCAGCGGGAGTGGAAGAGGGAGGTCTGGGGAGAGGGGAGAATGGATGAGGACGGCCAGGGCGTCATCACGAGGGTCTTATCCTCCCAGAGGGCGGCGGGGCACTACGATTCGGGCGAGGATCGGGCGACGGCGGCACGGACACGCAGGAGCTTCGCTGGCGTCCTTCTGGCGAGGAAGAAGAAAGGAGGAAAGAAGCAAAGGGGTACGGGCCGCGTGGGCTGGCTTGGGTTGGGGTGGGCCGCTGGCTATGCGGCTGAGCGGCAGGGAAGAGAGAGGAGAGTTGGGCTCGGCCCAGAGGCGCTGGATTGCTTTTTTTTTGATAGATCCTTTTTCTATTTCCTAAATTCCTTTTCTCTCTTTTGTATAATGATTTGGATACTATTTTAGAAAATTCAAAATACCAGGATTTTGTAAATATGTTGAAAACAATGTGGGGCCCTTTGACACTATTTGGGATCCACTATTTTTGTACTTTTCAAAATTCAAACACCATATTGAATTGATTCCAGAAAGAGGGAAAAAGACTAGGGTTTAGGGTTTTGCAGTTGTACTTTGGTTCACACACTTGATCATATGCAATATTTTATTGAGTTTAACACATGCATGCAATGCTTAGATACTAATTACATATATTACAAGCTTGGGCTGTTACACGTGTGTACAGATTTGAGGTACTTCTCCTTGGAGCACGACCCGCCGCCCATCCTTCTGGATAGCAATCCATCCCTGTTCCTAGTGAGTAAGCATTGGACTATATTTGTACAGCCAATCGAGTCCAATAATTCCATCATAACCCCCTAGTGACAAAACCCTGAAGCTGTCAGCAAACTGAACACCCTCAGCCTCCCAAACCAAGTGAGGAAAGTACTCAGTGCACTGTAATGTTGCCCCACCAGCTACCTTGACGTGAAGAGGAGTTGGTAACTGAGCAATACCCTACAGCCGTTGAGCCTTGTGCTGATCAATAAAGAAAGAGGAACTACGAGAGTCCACTAGGAAGATGAAATTCATTACTCAGTATAGTAACCTGTAGTAACATAGTCCTGGGTGTAGGCAAACCTGAGTCAATCGCAACTACAGATAACAGCATCAAATGAGGATCACGCTGCAGTTCATCTGTTGGCTTAGAAGTCTCAGGAGAGATGTCATCAATAAGTTGCATGTACTCCACCATTTCTTGTACGACATGAAACTGAATAGCATTCTTACATTGATGTTCCTTGCTCCACTTTTCACCACACAAAAAACAAAGGCCCTTGGATCTGCGGAATGCCTTTAAACTATGCCACTTATCATCGCTAGTATGCCTCTGTGGTTCAGCAAACCTCTTCTCCTCCACAGATTTGGATACCCACCTGGAAGGTGGTGGCGGTGGGGGAGTAGGCATAGGAGACGAAAAAGGACGCTGGGGCACTGGACACGGTGGAGAAGGGTGTAGAATCCAAATCACGGGGCTGCTGGATGGCAACGAGCAACCGAACTCCTGGCTGCAACCCATCAAGAAACTTCGTGGTATAATGAACCTGATCGAAGTTATGCTCATAAGCAGCTATCTGATCCATCAAGGTAGAGAATCTCGACACATAATCCTCAACAGTGGAAGTTTGAGTAATATGAATCAATCTCTGGACCAAAACCTGATGCTGATTACGGCAGAAACGAGCTAACACTGCAGTTACGAATTTTGACCAGACTGGACGTGGATGCTACTGGAGATGCGATTCGAGCCATGTTGTTGCCGCTCCCACGAAATGATCAGAAGCATACGACGCCCACATAGCAACTGGAGTCTGCCAACGCTGAAAATATTCCTCGCAGCGACGTTGCTACAACTTCGGATTGGATCCATCAAATTGCAGGTCAACATGCGGGCCAGAAATATGATCAGGAGCACGAACTACAATCAGGTGAAGAGAAAAATATTCCGGCCGGATTGCATACCTTCGCCCGGAGGAGTCATGTGGGTAGCACATGTCTTCCCTCAGAATTCTTGTTCACAGCAGTGCCCATCTAGGCCGATGGTGCCTCCTCCCCGCTCCTGGTGGTGTAGAGACGAAGGTGCCCCCTCCATGGCGCCAGGATCTGGACGCGGTAGGCACCCGATCGCGGCCGCGAGGTGCGCGATCTCGGAGCTGAGCGAAGATCGGATGAATTCGAGCTCGTCCCCAATCTGAGCCCGAGTAGCTTCGAGATCGAGACTCACCGACGACTTGATGGTATCCATCGAGGCACGAACCTCCTTGAACTGGACGTCGGTGTCGGCAACGAAGGGCTTGAACGCATCGAGGACCTCCTTCTTGTAGTTGAGGAAGCGGCGCTCGTATTCCTCCTTGGTATCGGTCATCAGGAGCTCGTACAAGTCCTTCGACTCCGACGACAGGGACTCCATCACTTCCGAGCGGCGGCTAGAGGAAAATCTGGTTGGGTATGAATGGGATGGGATCTCCAGATTTGTGTATCAAAAAGGCGCTGATTACCAATTGTAAGCACCAGAACTATCTTTGGAAACTACTCTCTCAATTCCTCACCTAATTCACCAAATCGGAGACGAAGATCAGGCTATTCCACCCATCCACCCTCACAACCTGTTCATGGTCTACGGCACTGTCGTCCTATTCCTTCTTACTTACAAGCCGAGTTCCACCGCTCTACCGATCCTCACTTAATAACCATCATACAAACGTGTTGCCGGACAGTTACATCATTTGGCCCACTCGCTCCCAAAGTAACAGATCGTGGCCCGCTTCGTCCTCTTGGGCCGGCCCACCATTGGAATGTTCTCCTCTTCGTCAATTCTTGTGCATGTATATAGCTAGCTAAAGAACCAGCCTAGCTACTAGGTGAATCAAATGGCACACGCATAAAATTAGCTAGCTGAAAAACCCAAGTGCGTGGCTTGCTATCTACTCTCTCCGTTTCAAAATATAAGATGTTTTAACTTTATAAAGCAAATGGATCTAGATTTTTTTAGTACTTCCTTCGATCCAAATTAATTGATTTTGATTTGTCAAAATTTGGATGAACCTATATATACTAAATAGTGTCTAGATTCATTCAAATTTAGACAAATTTAAGTCAATTAATATGGACCGGAGATGGTATATAGATTTACTCAGTTGTGGAGTGGATCTTGACACTAAAACAAATCTAGATAATTTTTTTTCGCAAACCTAAAACATCTTATATTTTGAAACGGAGGGTGTAACATGCACGTGCGCAAGACGGCGAAACTGATGATGGCGACCATTGTCTGGAGGCGCTGCCGCGCTGGTGCTGATCGTGGAGTGCATATGCAGCGCGGGGTGCAGTGGTGAAAGGTCGGAGCTGCTAGGCAAGATGGAGTAGATGTTTGGATTCGGGTTAGACTGAAGAAAAATCTCTGACTAAACTGGAGAACGGCTAGCGGAACAGAGGCTAGACGGTGACGACCCAAACCAAGGAGATGCCGGCTTCAATGTTGCGGTGCTATCTGGGAGGTGGAGATGCTCGTGGACATGTTGTATTTACGGGAGTTCCTCTACACCTAGGATGCCGACGATTGGAACACGACCATGTCCTCGGCCATGGTGGCCATAACCAGGACAGTGAATATGGCGTGGCTACGGTGCAGGAGAAGAAAAAGGGGGAGGCGGTTCTCACCGGGGGCTCGTTGAAGAGCTTGGACGACGCGGAGGCGGCCGAAGAGGAAGAAGAGGCGCGTGGTGGCCATATCGAGCGAGGCGCTCGGCACAGACATTGTCGATAACAGGGGAAGGGGATGCTCTAGGCAGGCCCGACTACTCCTTGGCGGCTGATTTGATGCGGACAAGGACAGGGACGTTTGCTCCGCAACTGCTCGGTGCCGAACGGTGACGAAGCAGACGGCCCGAAGGTGCGCACGGGCGGCGGAAGCCGTGTCGTTGCTGTGTTGAAGGGGATAGGAACAGAGGAAGTAGATCGAGATGGGGAGTGGTCGGGATGCTCGGCCTCTGCTTCTTTTGTGGAAAGGAGGCAAGCGTGGCTGGTGCTAGAGATATCGGCGTCACGTACTTGGCGTGTCCCCGTCTTGGCGTGGAGAAGAGAAACATGGAACATGGGATGCTGGACCTGCTGGCGATGGAAAGAATGGGACGTCCCATCTGGAGATAGAGAAAAGATTCCGGGTGGGCTGAAATCCGGTAATGACCTGGGTTGTTGTCTCTCTGCACTGAAGCTAGCGATGGGAAAAAAAGAAAGAAGAAGAAGAAAGGAAGCTGTAGCTTCTGCTGGTTTCTATTGTTAATCTGTTGCCGGCAAGAGCTGTTGAGAAACACTACCAGGGATAGGTACTTCGCTGCGGCTGCTGCTGATTGCAAAGCTTGACAAAAAAACGAAAAAAGAGACAAGAATGGAAGCGAACAAGATCATTGCAAGAGAGGTTGCTTAGGCTTATTTTTTAACTAGGATGCAAAGATAGACAGAGGGGAAGATGCCACGGTTGGAAGTAGCTAGCTAGGTGCCTTGGTGTAGCTAGATTAGGTAGTTTAGGAAGCTTTGGTGTGCGCCAATCTAGGTAGTTAGGTAGGGTGTGGTGTGTGTGGATAGTTGTATGTGTGTATACATGCACACACGACTAGAAATTAGGCTAGTTTAGATAAATAAAAAGAAACGTTTTTGAGGTATGGATAGACTAAGCCATAAACACATGAAGCTCTAGGGAGTTTAAAAAAGGCCCAAATTACATGTATCTGTATAAGATTTACAATAGAGATAACAAAGTAAACGATTTGTTGGATGGGAAAATAAAAATATGTGGTATCCATATAGACACACGTAATAAGATGATGGTTTTGATGATTTTAAACATGTTGGTAAGAAATTAAATAAGCCAAGAGATTTCAAGAATTCAACTAGAAGGACGAATTCACAAGTAGTGTTGATATTACATTTGACTAGAGATGGGATTATTATTACATGTACACAAATAAAGGCTTGTCATTACATGTGTGCTAGGAGCATGTAACATCACAAAAATTTAATTTTTTTGGAATGTTTATTTTATTAGCTTTGTTTTGATTATTGAGTGCCTAAAAACAATTCTTGAAAATATCCTCTTATTCTTAAAAAACCAAAACCTAATTTTCAAAACTTAGCCCTATTGTGCTTGTTATTCAAAGGGCGTTTTTGTTATTTTTTGGTCTAAAATAGTTTCTTAAAAGTTTTTAATGTGTGTTTTATTTTACAAAATTTAGAATTTGTTTTGCTCAATTTGGAGTTATAAAACTAAAATTATGAGTGGTTTTGTAAAATAGAGAATAGAAAAAAAACAAATATTTTTTCAAATCTATTGGGACAGCCAAATGCCTACCTACCGCGTGGCCCTACCAAGCGAGCGCATGCTTCAGCGCAGCAACCAGCGCGGCCCATTTCCATCCCACCTCCCCCTATCTCATTGTTGTGTGGGCCCACTCATCAACTCGACCCCACCGGTCAGTTCCTCCTCCCCCCCCCCCAACTGCTGCTAGCGCCCACATCGCCGACACCCCCCCCCCCACGTGCCCACGACCACCTCCCGAACTGCCCTAGCCTCCCCTCAAAGCCACTTAAAATCCCCTCAACCCCTCCTTCTTCGGCCCTCTTCCCCACTATCGTTTTGCCGCCAGGCCGACGAATTTGGCCATCGAAGCTCCGGCTGCAGAAGTAGATCTCTTGGATCGCTAATATCGCAGCATGATGGTGCTCCACGGTTAAGAAGCTCCTCGTTCGCGTTTTCCTTACTTGGGACCACGGTCATGCAAGAGAGAGAGAGAGAGAGAGAGAGAGAGAGAGAGAGAGAGAGAGAGAGAGAGAGAGAGAGAGAGAGAGAGAGAGAGAGAGGACAACTAGAAGTAACTAGTTGATACCCCGCGCGTTGCCGCGGAAATAAAAGATGATTTCATATATATAAACAACATAAATAGTCTAAACATTCAAAAATATGAAGTTATCTTTGATTGGTTTGCAAGAAAAAACAACCACCTGGCGGAAGTTAACAAACCGACTTGCTAACAAAACTTGTAATTCAAAATAATGTCCCTATTGGACGAAGGGTCTAGTGGGCATCCTAATTCTAGCGAACATGACATTTTGTTTAATCATGGAATGGCAACTAAGACGATGCAACACAACACAAAATATAGAGCAGGGAAAGTAGGTATTCTTGTCTGATGGATCCAACACCTTAAATAATCTTTGCGTACAATATAATAAAATGGGAGAAACAAATTAACATGTAAAAGAGATATTGATTGGGATATTTCTCAAAGCATGCAAGGAAGGTATACATAACTAAAAGCTCATATACATTGACAATTAGAAAGCTACTCTGATACCATAATTTGAAGGATAGCTTTATTTGATAAAATAGAGTACCAGACAGCTTCAGCTTGCAGCCATGCATCTTACGCTTACATGTAAGAGCAACATAGAGTTTACAAATGAGACCCCATAAAAGCATTGTGTAGAAATCATTTCGGTATAAATTGGTCGGGTACTGTAGGTTTTCAGTGTGACATTAAACATTAGTTATGAGAGAGAAACTTCTGGCTTGATAAATGGGGAGAAGAACCACTGACAAAAAAGATGGAGTCTAGAGCCAATAATAGAAAATCATATCAATACTTGATTACCTAAATTTGACCACTTGCATAACCTTATGGCCTCGTTCTCATTTTGATTCAGCAGTTCAGCTGCATGCAGTAGACACACAAAAAAGAAAGCTACACTGAAGTTACCCGGTAAGCATCAAGTGAACCGTGTGTCTCGCGCGTCGGACGGAGAAGCAATCAAGCAGTGATTGACCAAATAGTGATATAAGTTGAATTTCAGCGGTTGAATCCATAGATATGGTTGTTATTTACCTGGAGATGTCAATTGGTTTTGAGGGTCGAGAAGGGAACACAGTACTACAGACATAACGCCATTCCTGCGAAGTGGATATGGCGAATGAGAATTATCGGAAAGCATAAATTATATATAGGAGAGAGATCAAAATCAGAGTTGGATGACGCTAGGGTCACGTCTTGCCAGAACTTAGTTCAGGCTTCAAGGTGAAACACGAAGTAAAATCCATACATAGGTGCCCCACGACTCCAAACCTGTAAAGAGATAAACAGATTATACCCAAAATCCATACAAGCATCCCCGTCCGTCCGACGGAGTCGTGGATTCAGCGCTCCTTCTGGAGGTAGGCGGCGTAGTCAATGGATGAGAAGGAAAAGGGGAGAATGGGGATCGTTAGTGGGAGGAGAAACGGAATATCAACCTCTCCTACTTTGTTCGATTGGTGTGTTTACTGCAACTGACGTGGTTGACTGAGAGGTGGGTTCACCTATTTAGTACTTGGTGACGTTAGAATGCTTCATGTTCAGCAAAAAATGTTAGTGCGTTTGGGGAATAGATGATGACCATAGATTTAAGATCAGATGGATAAAAATAATTGGGATGATGTGGCTGTACCAAAATTCAGCTTGCAAACATTAAATGCATCTCAGTGGGGATGAACTTTATAGATATTATAGATTCCCAAAGCTAGAAAGCTTTTATTTATTTTCTGATTATTTAATTGCCCCATATATGTCTTCTTATATAGGGGAGAAGGGGACCCCAAACCTCAATGGCCTAGCCATGTGGGACTAAACAAGGGAGAGGAGAGGGGGGCGTGGGCGGCCGGCCAAGGCCCCCATGGGCCCCACGCGGGTGCCTAGGGGCCCATGCGGCCACCTCCTCCCTCTCTTCCCTTTTGGATTTCTCTCATGGGTCTTTCCCAATAGGGAATTTCACCATTTTAATTCCTTTTTCTTTTATTAAATATATACATATAAATGAGTAAATCAATATTTAGCATTTATTTTCATATTATTTAATTTCCGTGGCTATGGAAATCCTCCCATCCCACTCCGTACATTCTCCAGACCTTCCCGAAACCCTTTCGATTTCTCCCTCTCTTTTCTTCGGCTATTCCGATGATACAAAAACGATTTCCTAGATTCTTCAAACCCTTAAGCGTGCAACTCAATGGTTCAGGAACACTCCAAACATGGTCGAGACCCCTCTCGGAGCAATGATCATTAGCGGGACCTGGATGCCCATAATGATCATTGTGCGTTCCATGAAACTTTGTTGTTGAACCATCAACGTTGTGTCCTATTCCTTTTGTCTCTATGATACTTGTATTGTGTGAGATTTGATTAACGACATCACCATGTTTGGTTAAACCTCGTTACCTACAATCGCTACTTTACTCGTTCCGATAAGTGATATAGGAGTGACCTAGTCACATGATGCGCATCTTATCTATACTATTACTAGTAAAATGCCCGTGCGTTGCTACGGCTATCAAATTGTTAGTCATTGTATGTGTAAATATATTGTGCATGCAGATATTGCTTGTCATGTGGACAAAGACATCTTTTTTACCGGCACTTTTCACCATTGACAAAAACAATTAATTTGGGTTTTCTTCAAATTAATGGGTATGCGCTTCACCACTACAATCTGAGAGCTATAATGTATTTGGATTACTCAAACCATATACCTTGCTCTTGACCATTCCTTCTATCACCCCTTTTCCTTCCCAACCAATATCTCTCCCTCCCTCTTGCTCTGTGTCTCTCTAGGCTTCACCTCTTTCACCGTCGCCCTACTACAAAAACACTGCCATTGTATTTCATGGTTAACCCACTCCAACATGTCCCTCACCATTGTGCTAGTGTTTTATGCATCTTTGGCTAAGAGATTCGTTCCCATATCCAATCATCATCCCAACTTCAACAAACGTTAACCGTGCCAGTCTCTACTCCCCCAACAGAGTAGCAATTTTCTAAAAAAAAATGTTGCAAGGATCAAAAAGTCCCAAAGCATGCTTTTCTTCTTTTAAGCATAGCATGAGAGCCAAGTGTTGTTCGGATCATAAGGCTCACAATAAACCTCTTAACTCAGGATTAAACTAACCCACAAAAATGACACAACACAAACAATGAGGAGAATAAGAATCTGATCTTTTATTTATTTCTAGGGCCCTTGCTTTGTATAGAAAGCCACCAAGTATGGCTAGCAAACCCTTTTTGAAATTAAAATATGGAACCCATAAGATTAGAGATATGAGAGCACGAGAAGGAAAAGAATACATCCTCAAAATAGCAATGCTTCATGTGTCGTAAACATAGCTATTTCAAGTCATGGTTCCTGTTTTTGCTCCAAAGGCACAGGTAGTTTACTCATTCACAATAGGAATTTTCAAATATCAATTATATACACCAAAATCCAATCAAGATCCTGAGTTTGAAGACCAAAATGAATATAAAAGAAGTTCTGACTTTACAGTTTGTTCACTTATTAACATATGTTTTTCCGAACTCTTATTGGTCATGAACTCGCGCAACTGATAGCTCATCCGAGTGGTACGCCAAAAGCTTCGCCAGTGCTACAACATTTCCAAAACTGTATTACACCAAAATCCAATCAAGATTCAGAGTATGAAGGCCAAAATGAATAGAAAAGAAGTTCTGACTTTACAGTTTGCTCACTTGTTAACATATGGTTTAATTTTCCGAACTCTTATGTCATATTAATATATGGTTTAATTTTTCGAACTCTTATTGTCCATGAACCCACGCAACGGATAGCTCCTCCGATTGGTACACGAAAAGCTTCACTAATGAAACAACATTTCCGCAATTGTATATCTGCCAGCTATAGACCGTAATTTGATACAAAAATCAGGTATAAGCAGCAATACCATGGTTACATAGCATGTTCATATTCATAGCTACTCCAGAAAATGGACAGAAAGATACTGCCTTAGAGCGTTGTTTGAGAAGTTTCTACTGAACAAATTTAATTACTTGACCAACAATAGCTGGAAAAAACCTGGATCAAACACAGCATAAGGTTCTGGGGAGAATGCAACACCATAACCTGGATCAGAGGAGCTCGAAGCTCGCGGAGTAGTCATCTTGCCACTTCAGGTACACGATGAAGAAAATAATCTAATTAAAAAGTACCCAGGACACGTAATGAAGAAACAAATCTAATTAACAAGAGAGGAGGATGGGGAAGAAGAACCGGAGTAAAATCACCCTGTGCGTAATGGAAATCCTCTAAGCAAAATAACTACTGGATTGATTCATGAACATATAGAGGAAGAAAAAGAAAGAAACGAAGTAGGTTGCTAGGCAGTGGACTTTTTCTTTGGTTAGAAGGCATTGTGTGGGTTACCTGCAGGATGGATAGCGAGTAAAACTCGCCACCGATGACCAGACATGATCCAAGTCTCTCCCATGATTTCTTTCCGCAAGTCACCACTCCTCTGTTGCCCAACTACTCACGGAGATGGATCTACTGGAAACCAACACAAGAGATCAAAATTTAAAGAAGATGGATTGATTGCCTGCTGCAAAAGAGATCGACGACCAAGTCCTAACGACAGAATTGGAAATCATTACAGTTTCAGATAAACAACTGATCAGCAGAACATTAAAAATTTCCTTAGATGGCGAGAGAAGTGCACTTACTTGCGCCAGAAGAAGATTGTTGTGCCCTGACCTTGATGTCTCTATGGAGCTAACCTACTATTCGTTAAGATAGTCTTCCCTGAGATCTCTCCATCACAATCCCTGAAAGTCAGGTAAATCAAGTAACACAAATTCCCCAAAATTCATGAGGTTGACTTAGTGAACTATAGCTAGGGGATACCAATGAAGTCAGGTTTAAGCCAAACAACTACATGTGAAAGCATAATTCAGTTATAGATAACGAAGTATCTAAATTAGTCAACAAAGACATTCTGTGATGAAGGTGGCATAAACTTCTGTAAAAATATGTTACCTCGAACCTTCATGCTCTCCAAATAATATTAATATCCACAGGCATTTACAAGGAGAAACGATTTTACCTCCAAAAAGGGCTATTTAATTTGTCCATCCCAATGGCATTCTCATAGAGGTAATACATGTAATGCGACAAACCTGACTATGCAAGCCACCAAAATAACTGGAACATAATTTCCAGTATTCTATGTTCTATATATATAGTATGGAAAACATAATTGAAAAGCACTCTGTACTAAAAAAATATACTAACAATTCAAATCATATATCCCTACAATTAGTCACGTAGTATGAAAATTACCCATTGCTCATGTACTTTGTGTTAAGACATGATAAATGAGTAGCATCAAAGAAAGTGTCCAGATGTCCATAGTACATCACATAATATGACTGGTCCAGTGGTTGTTGAATTCAGTACCAAGCACACTAATTTTTTTATTATAGATTCTCCTATGATATTCACATTCCAGAGTAGTGTATCATGCAAATACTTTGCTAAATCTTCTAAAATTACAGCACCATTCTCATTCACATGTTAAAATCCGTGGCAAAAAATCAGTGCATATCGCAAATTCACCACTCACCGAGGCCTGGTCTCACATTCCTAGCTAATAGTGAGTCCTGGCAAAAGGAGTTATTTGCAGTCCTGCTCGAAAAGGCATCAATTTCTAGTAACCAGGCATCTTGGTGGAGATAGAAGCATAGGTATAGGGGAGGGGGGGTACCATTACCAGAGTCCATGGCCCAATCTGGAGTAATATAATATAATGCATACATGCATGCCCTAAACGCAAATTCTTCATCCCAAAACTTGCAATAAGAAGTCTTTTCAATCTTTCTAGCTAGCATGCCCTATATCCATGAATTTTGTCAAACTTCGAAATGTCAATCTTACGAACATGAAGTTAGGGACAGTGCTAAAATACCGATAATATATCATTAGCAAATCATTTCACACCTTGACCTTCCAGAGTACTGTTGGAGATATGCCCTAGAGGCAATAATAAATATAGTTATTATTATATATCTTTGTGTTTATGATAAATGTTTGCATTCATGCTATAATAGTATTAACAAGGAAACCATTAATACTTATGTGATTTGTAAACTTAATTTGAAGTCCCTAGTATAGCCTCTATACTTCACTAGCTTGTTGGTTGATTGATGATGTGGTTTCTTTGTCATGAACATTGAGATGTTATCAACAACAAGATCATATCGTTAGGAGAATGATATGGTGGACATACTCCTATAGACAAGCGTAGCATAAAGATCAAGTCATTTCAATAGTTCAATTGCTATATGCTTTCTGATACATAGTAACCTAATTCCTTCGACCATGAGATCATGCATATCACCTTTACTGGATGGATGCTTTGATGTCATCAAACACCACACCGTAACAGGGTGGCTATAAAGGTGGCATTGAGTGTTCGGAAAGTATTGGTTGAAACACATGGATCAAGAGTGGGATTTGTCCATCCACATGACGGATAGATATTCTCTGGGCCCTCTCGGTGAAATGTCATCCAATTAGCTTGCAAGCATGTGACTTGGTCACAAGGGATCACATATCACGGGAACGAGAAAAGAGTACTTATCAGTAACGAGGATGAACTAGGTATGCAGAGATACCGACGATCATAACCTCGGATAAGTAACATATCGTGAGACAAAGGGAAATTGGTATCGTATGTAAGTGGTTCATTCGATCGCAAAGTAATCGTAGAAATATGTGGGAGCCATATGAATTTCCAGATTCCTCTATTGGTTATTGTTCGGAGAAGTGTCTCGATCATGTCCGCATAATTCACGAACCGTAGGGAGACACACTTAAGGATTCGACGTTGTTTGAGTAGTTATGGTATTATGAGAAAGAGACCGAATGTTGTTCGGAGTCTCGGATGGGATCCGGGATATCACGAGGTGATCCGGAATGGTCCGGAGAATAAGATTCATATAAGGAAAGTCCCGTTTCGGAGTTCGGGAATGATTCCGGTGTTTTCATCGGGGATATTCTAGAAGGTTCCGGATTGTCCGGCACTCCGGGGGGGAAGGGGTACATGAATGTGTCATTACATATTGGAATGATTGCATCATGTACTAAGTGTTCTTGCTGTCCCAAATATAGGATTAAATTGAATCCTAAAACAGAAAAGTCAAATGTCCAGTTTGAAAGTCAAACTGCCAAAAACAAGAAACTGTGGGAAACAAGCAAGAGGAGTTGGAGTCGACTTGGAGGAGGAGTTTCTCTCCTCCAAGCCGGCGGCCAGCCCTAGGCCGAGTTGGGGAGGGACTCCCTCCCTCCCCTGGCGCGCCAACCCCTCCCACCTATATAAGGAGGGGCAGGGCTCCCCTCCTACACACAAGTTTCCTATCCTCTAAACTAAACCCTAGATCTAGACCCCGGTTTAGAGCTATTCGGTTTAGAGCCTTCTAATTGGTTTAGAGCCCTCTAATTGGTGTGTCTAATTACTAGACCACTAATAGCCTCTCTCATAAGCTCCACCATACTCGCACCGGCTTAAGGCGAAGCCCTGCGGGATTTCCCCTCTACCTCCGGTACCACGCCGTTGTGCTGCCGGAATCGCGAGGAGAGTGCTACAACCTCCGCTGCCTGCTGGAACAAGGGAGAGGAAGGTCTTCGTCGAGTACCGAACGTGTGACCGACTGCGGGAGCGCTGCGGGAACGCGGCGCCGGAAGGATCGTCTACGCGATCTTGAGATCGGAAAGAGTACGACTACATCACCCACGAGAATCTGCTCTCGTTAAACACTTTGGAATCTTCGAGGGTGAGTTATTCCATCGACTCGTTGCTACAATCTAGTAGATAGATCTTGGCTTGTTTGTTTGTATGCGATAGAAAATTTTTGTTTTCCATGCTACGAACCCCTACAGTGGTATCAGAGCCGTGTCTATATGTAGATCTGTTGCACGAGTAGAACACAATGGTCATTGTGGGCGTTGATGCTTTTATTGTAGATTGCTTTTTGTGTACTTTGCATCTTGCGGTATGTTGGGATGAAGCGGCCCGGGCTAACCTTACATGACATCGTTCATGAGACTTGCTCCACGCTTGACATGCAACTCGTTTTGCATAAGTGGCTTTGCGGGTGCCTGTTTCTCCTAGCATAGTAAAGATCCAATTTACAACGGGTGATCAACAATGCTAGTATCAATGTTGTGGTTCTTGTTCGTAAGTTAGAACGACACTTATGGAAAGCCCCAAACCACGTAAAATATGCAAAGAAAGTAGAAGCGTCTAACTTTGTTTTGCAGGGGTGTGCAGTGATGTGATATGGCCATGATTGTGATTATATTTGATGTATGCAATGTTCCTTATTGTAAGTTGGCAACCGGCAGGAGCCATATGGTTGTCTTTAATTTCTGTTAAGGCCTGCGTGTCTATTCAAAATAGTTGTAATAGTTGAAGCTGGCGGACGACAACCATGAAGAAGCGTCATTGACCTTGATGCTATGCCGGTGATGATGGAGATCATGTTCGTGCTTGAAGATGGAGATCGGAAGCACAAAGAAGAAAGGCCATATCATATCACATATTATGAATTGCATGTGATGTTAATCCTTTATGCATCTTGTATTGCTTAGTAGACGACGGTAGCATTATAAGATGATCCCTCATGCACATAAATTTCAAGTTCTAAAGTGTTCACCCTTAGTATGCACCGTTGCCAAAGCTTGCTGCTTCGAAGCACCACGTGATGATCGGGTGTCTTTGATTCCGCGGGTGAATACAACGTAAGCAAGCCAGATTTGCTTATGCGGAAGCTAAGGTTTGATCTTGACGAGCCTAGCATGTACAGACATGGCCTCAGGAACACGGATCGCCGAAAGGCAAAGCATGAATCATATAGTAGATATGATGAACATGATGATTGTTCGCCATTAAAACTATATCAGCTCTCGTGATGATCGGTGTTGATGTAGTGGATTTGGTTCGTGTGATCACTAAAACAATGTGAGGGATGTTGTTTTGAGTGGGAGTTCACCTAGTTTAATTTCATTAATTAATTTGAACTCAATTTGTCATAAACTTAGTCTAAACAATTGCAAATATGTTGTAGATCAATGGCAGCCCCTACCATCAATTTTAATGCGTTCCTAGAGAAAGAAAAGTTGAAAAACAATGGAAGCAACTTCGCGGATTGGTTCCGCAATTTGAGGATTGTCCTCACAGCTGGTAATTTGACCTATGTGCTGGATGCACCGCTAGGTGACCCACCTGCAGCTGATGCTCCCGATGAAGTAAAGAGTGTTTACCTCGCTCGGAAGAATCAGTACTCCATAGTTCAGTGTGCTATCTTGTATGGTTTAGAATCGGAGCTTCAGAAAAGGTTTGAAGAGTCAGATCCATATGATATTGTCGAGGATCTCAAATTAATCTTTGAGACTCATGCGGCAATTGAAAGTTATGAAGCTTCTGAAAAGTTCTTTAACTGCAAGATGGAAGAGGGTAGCTCCGTCAGTGAGCATGTGCTTAAGATGTCTGGGCACGCAAATAAACTTCAAAGTTTGGGTATAGTGATTCCTAATACTTTGGGAGTTTACCGCATCCTCCAATCACTACCACCAAGTTACAAGAACTTTGTGATGAACTACAACATGCAGAACATGAACAAAGAGTTGCCAGAACTATTTGCTATGTTAAAATCTGCAGAAGTGGAGATCAAGAAAGAGCACCAAGTGTTGATGGTCAATAAGACCACCAAATTCAAGAAAGGCAAGTCTAAGCAAAAGGGACACTTCAAGAAGGGTGGTAAGAAAGTTACCACGCCGACGAAGAAGACCAAGGCTGGACCTAAACCTGAAACTAAGTGCTTTTACTGCAAGGGAGAAGGTCACTGGAAGCGGAATTGCCCAAGGTACTTGGCGGATTTGAAGAACGGCAACATCAAGAAGAAAGGTATATCTGATATACATGTTATTGATGTGTATCTCACTAGTACTCGTAGTAGTGCCTGGGTATTTGATACTGGTTCGGTTGCTCATATTTGTAACTCGAAATAGGAGCTGCAGAATAAACGGAAGCTAGTGAAGAACGAGGTGACGATGCGCGTAGGAAACGGATCAAAGGTTGATGTGATCGCGGTCGGCACGCTACCTCTTCATCTACCATCGGGATTAGTTTTATACTTAAATAATTGTTATTTGGTGCCTGCATTAAGCATGAACATTATATCAGGATCTTGTTTATTGCGAGACAATTACTTGTTTAAATCCGAGAATAATGGTTGTTCGATTTATATGAGTAATGTGTTTTATGCACATGCACCTTTGATAGATGGTCTATTCATATTGAATCTCGATAGTAGAAATACACATATTAATAACATTGAGGCTAAACGTTTGAAATCAAGCGATAATTTGACCTATATGTGGCACTGTCGTCTTGGTCACATTGGAGTGAAACGTATGAAGAAACTCCATTCCGATGGACTTCTTGAATCACTTGATTTTGAATCACTTGAAAGATGCGAAGCATGTCTGATGGGTAAAATGACTAAGACTCCATTTTCTGGTATAATGGAGCGAGCTACGGACTTACTGGAAATCATACATACCGATGTGTGTGGTCCAATGAGTGTAGCATCGCGCAGTGGTTATCGTTATGTTCTTACCTTCACGGATGACTTGAGTAGATATGGGTATATCTATTTTATGAAACATAAGTCCGAAACTTTCGAGAAGTTTAAGGAGTTTCAAAGTGAGGTAGAGAATCAACGTAACAAGAAGATTAAATTTCTACGTTCTGATCATGGAGGTGAATATCTAAGTTACGAGTTTGGCGAGCATTTAAAGAAGTGCGGAATACTTTCACAATTGACACCGCCGGGAACACCACAGCGTAATGGTGTGTCTGAACGTCGTAATCGAACTCTCTTAGATATGGTTCGTTCTATGATGTCACTTACAGATTTACCGCTATCATTTTGGGGTTATGCATTAGAAACAGCCGCATTCACTTTAAATAGGGCACCATCTAAATCCGTTGAAACGACACCGTATGAATTATGGTTTGGGAAGAAACCTAAATTGTCGTTCCTTAAAGTTTGGGGATGCGAAGCCTATGTAAAGAAGTTACAGCCGGACAAGCTTGAACCCAAAGCGGAAAAATGCGTCTTCATAGGATACCCGAAGGAAACTATTGGGTATACCTTCTATCATAGATCCGAAGGCAAAATCTTTGTTGCCAAGAATGGATCCTTTCTAGAGAAGGAATTTCTCTCGAAAGAAGTGACTGGAAGGAAAGTAGAACTCGACGAGGTTGTCGAACCTTCTCTCGAAATTGCGAGTAGCGCAGCACCGGAAGAAGTTCCTGTGGTGCCTGCACCAATAAGAGAGGAAGCTAATGATAGTGATCATGAAACTTCAGTTGAAGTTGCTACAGAGCCTCGGAGGTCAACGAGAACTCGTACCACTCCAGATTGGTATGATTCCGTTATGAATGTCATGTTGGTGGACAACACCGATGACCCCGAGACATATGAGGAAGCGATGATGAGCCCAGATTCCAATAAATGGCAAGAAGCCATGAAATCCGAGATTGGATCCATGTACGAAAACCAAGTATGGACTTTGGTGGACTTACCGGATGGCCGGAAGGCTGTCGAGAACAAATGGATTTTCAAGAAGAAAACAGATGCTGATGGTAATGTTACTGTCTATAAAGCTCGACTTGTCGCAAAAGGGTTTCGACAAATTCAAGGAGTTGACTACGATGAGACTTTCTCACCGGTAGCGAAGCTAAAGTCTGTGAGGATTATGTTAGCAATCGCTGCATATTATGATTATGAGATATGGCAGATGGATGTCAAAACAGCATTCCTCAATGGAGACATTGATGAAGAGTTGTATATGATACAACCCAAAGGTTTTGTCGATCCTAAAGATGCTAACAAGGTATGCAAGCTTCAACGGTCCATCTATGGATTGAAGCAAGCATCCCGAAGTTGGAATCAACGTTTTGATAAGGTAATCAAAAGTTTTGGTTTTATACAAACTTATGGAGAAGCTTGTATTTACAAGAAAGTGAGTGGGAGCTCTGTAGCATTCTTAATACTGTATGTGGATGACATATTGTTGATTGGGAATAATGTAGACCTTCTTAATAGTGTCAAAGAGTATTTGAATAATAGTTTTTCAATGAAGGATCTTGGCGAAGCAGCTTACATATTAGGCATAAAGATTTATAGAGATAGATCGAAACGCCAAATATCATTGTCACAAAGTACATATTTGGACAAAGTTCTAAAGAGGTTTGGAATGGAAGATAGCAAGAAAGGGTTCTTGCCCATGTTGCCCAATACGACCTTGAGTAAAACTCAAAGTCCGACATCGGCAGAAGATAGAGAAAGGATGAGTAAGACTCCCTATGCCTCAGCCATAGGATCTCTAATGTATGCCATGCTATGTACTAGACCCGACATCGGATATGCTGTTAGTTTAACTAGCAGATATCAAAGTGATCCAGGAGTGGATCATTGGACAGCGGTCAAAAACATCCTTAAGTACTTGAGAAGAACTAAGGATATGGTTCTTTCTTATGGAGGTGATGAACAGCTCGTTGTTAATGGTTACACCGATGCTAGTTGGAACACCGATCCAGATGATTCTAAATCACAATCTGGATACGTATTTATTTTGAATGGTGCAGCAGTTAGCTGGAGGAGTGCAAAGCAAAGCGTTGTGGCGAGATCTTCAACTGAATCGGAATACATGGCTGCTTCGGAGGCTTCACAAGAAGCGATATGGATGAAAGAGTTCATTACAGAGCTGGGTGTGGTTCCTAGTGCGCTGGACCCAATGTCTATCTACTGTGATAACATGGGCGCCATAGCCAATGCGCAAGAACCAAGGTCACACAAGAAGCTGAAGCATATCAAGCTACGTTTTCACGCTATTCGAGAACATATCCAGGATGGGGATATAAAGATTTGCAAAGTACACACAGATCTGAATGTGGCGGATCCGTTGACTAAACCTCTCCCGAGGGCAAAACATGACCAACACCAAACTGCCATGGGTGTTCGGTATATTACCATGTAATCTAGATTAGATGACTCTAGTGCAAGTGGGAGACTGTTGGAGATATGCCCTAGAGGCAATAATAAATATAGTTATTATTATATATCTTTGTGTTTATGATAAATGTTTGCATTCATGCTATAATAGTATTAACAAGGAAACCATTAATACTTATGTGATTTGTAAACTTAATTTGAAGTCCCTAGTATAGCCTCTATACTTCACTAGCTTGTTGGTTGATTGATGATGTGGTTTCTTTGTCATGAACATTGAGATGTTATCAACAACAAGATCATATCGTTAGGAGAATGATATGGTGGACATACTCCTATAGACAAGCGTAGCATAAAGATCAAGTCATTTCAATAGTTCAATTGCTATATGCTTTCTGATACATAGTAACCTAATTCCTTCGACCATGAGATCATGCATATCACCTTTACTGGATGGATGCTTTGATGTCATCAAACACCACACCGTAACAGGGTGGCTATAAAGGTGGCATTGAGTGTTCGGAAAGTATTGGTTGAAACACATGGATCAAGAGTGGGATTTGTCCATCCACATGACGGATAGATATTCTCTGGGCCCTCTCGGTGAAATGTCATCCAATTAGCTTGCAAGCATGTGACTTGGTCACAAGGGATCACATATCACGGGAACGAGAAAAGAGTACTTATCAGTAACGAGGATGAACTAGGTATGCAGAGATACCGACGATCATAACCTCGGATAAGTAACATATCGTGAGACAAAGGGAAATTGGTATCGTATGTAAGTGGTTCATTCGATCGCAAAGTAATCGTAGAAATATGTGGGAGCCATATGAATTTCCAGATTCCTCTATTGGTTATTGTTCGGAGAAGTGTCTCGATCATGTCCGCATAATTCACGAACCGTAGGGAGACACACTTAAGGATTCGACGTTGTTTGAGTAGTTATGGTATTATGAGAAAGAGACCGAATGTTGTTCGGAGTCTCGGATGGGATCCGGGATATCACGAGGTGATCCGGAATGGTCCGGAGAATAAGATTCATATAAGGAAAGTCCCGTTTCGGAGTTCGGGAATGATTCCGGTGTTTTCATCGGGGATATTCTAGAAGGTTCCGGATTGTCCGGCACTCCGGGGGGGAAGGGGTACATGAATGTGTCATTACATATTGGAATGATTGCATCATGTACTAAGTGTTCTTGCTGTCCCAAATATAGGATTAAATTGAATCCTAAAACAGAAAAGTCAAATGTCCAGTTTGAAAGTCAAACTGCCAAAAACAAGAAACTGTGGGAAACAAGCAAGAGGAGTTGGAGTCGACTTGGAGGAGGAGTTTCTCTCCTCCAAGCCGGCGGCCAGCCCTAGGCCGAGTTGGGGAGGGACTCCCTCCCTCCCCTGGCGCGCCAACCCCTCCCACCTATATAAGGAGGGGCAGGGCTCCCCTCCTACACACAAGTTTCCTATCCTCTAAACTAAACCCTAGATCTAGACCCCGGTTTAGAGCTATTCGGTTTAGAGCCTTCTAATTGGTTTAGAGCCCTCTAATTGGTGTGTCTAATTACTAGACCACTAATAGCCTCTCTCATAAGCTCCACCATACTCGCACCGGCTTAAGGCGAAGCCCTGCGGGATTTCCCCTCTACCTCCGGTACCACGCCGTTGTGCTGCCGGAATCGCGAGGAGAGTGCTACAACCTCCGCTGCCTGCTGGAACAAGGGAGAGGAAGGTCTTCGTCGAGTACCGAACGTGTGACCGACTGCGGGAGCGCTGCGGGAACGCGGCGCCGGAAGGATCGTCTACGCGATCTTGAGATCGGAAAGAGTACGACTACATCACCCACGAGAATCTGCTCTCGTTAAACACTTTGGAATCTTCGAGGGTGAGTTATTCCATCGACTCGTTGCTACAATCTAGTAGATAGATCTTGGCTTGTTTGTTTGTATGCGATAGAAAATTTTTGTTTTCCATGCTACGAACCCCTACAAGTACTACAGGTCAGGTCCATACACATGAAATGATTTTAGTTTAGCTTATCATTATGATAATCATTTAATTGGTCTAGATTCTTACACATATAATACATTTTAATAATTAGGTTGTTTTTCAATAAAAAGTCAGATGAATTTTAACATAAAATGCATCTGTAAATATTTCAATGATTTCAACATAAATGCATCTGAGCACCAATGAGCAAGATCAATTTTAGCATAAGCTAGAGAATGAGCAAACAAAAGATTGTAAAGGCCAGCTACCTTCGGTATTGGGGAGGTCTCTGAGGCAGTGGAGAGGCATGCATTTTCCTGGGTGGCGAATAGGAGCCGGAGGCGACGGCTCAAGGTGCCGGGGAGTGGTGGTGCTGGGGTCGTGCACCAGGGAGGGAGACGGCCAGGTGTTTGTACAAATCGTCTGCCGCGAGATATACGGGAGACAAGCGATGGTGGCTCGAGGTATATGAAGAAGTCGAGTTCCATGGCTGTCAGATCCAACGACACCAACGACCAGAGTGGCCAAATCCAGCAGCGCCATGGATGGGCACGACCATATAAGAAAAGAAATATCCTACCCTGTTCAAAAAATAACAAAATCCTGACCATTTGTATGAGTAAATGCTAAAACCTGAAATATATATATGAATAATAAATTGCACACGGCACAAGGAAATCTGTTCCATTGAGCCATGACATCCATTAGCAATACCATCTAATCCGGTGTGCAGCCTATCTATCAACATCGATATGGGAGCATCTTGACATGCACAAGCACATTGTGAGTCTTAAAAATCTTAAAATGAGAAACCATGATATTACGAAAATTGTCCATATGGATAGAGGTAAATAATTGCGGGATGGTCACGCTAATTCGGCGCATAACTATTTTAGCTGCAAACTCGGTATGCAAAATATATCCTACGAAAGACATACTACCTTGAGGACGTTGGGGATAGCCGACTCTAATCCACTAACTATGATTACGATAATTTAAAAGAGTAAAATTTCTAATCGATTATCGGGGCCGTAGTGCTCTACTGTAGTAGAAACCAACGAGCAAACACGATCAATCTAAAAGCCACGGACACAGAATAAATTAATAAGTCATATGCCAGATTCAGTCACCTTAAGTGGCTTCTTGAGTGGTGAGCTTGATATTACCATCCATGTAGCTTTCAGGTTATTGACACCGTTTAGCTAGGGGAAGGAAAACCGCTGCGGAGTATAGGTGGTGTTGCTTTCACCTCCATTAACATGGACACTGTTCTTTGCTTCCCTGCCTCCACCTTCAACCTAATCTTCTCTCCACACCTGCACAAACCACAATTATCAGTGTGTGAACATACAATCATACAATGTCGTTTTCAAATCACTATGACAAGAATATTACAATTGATTTGGACTCTTTTCAACTCTTTCTTTCCTCACCACCTTCTTCACAGTCTCCGGGTGAAGGCTGCAGTGCCGCCACCGGGGACAGCACATCGTCCCAACATATTGTTGTCATTGTCATCCCTGATGGAAAACACGGGTCAGAACAAGGCAGAAAACGGAACACTGAATACAGAACATAGCAAAGTCTAGCAATATACCTCACATTCAGCACCGATCATAAAAGTGAGTATGTTATGCACCGACCATTTTGAGTATATAAATTAAAATACCAACAAAATCAAAATGTATAAAGGTATAAAGCCCTACAGTTGCAAAATCTAATTTACTTGCGTATCTGCAGTGCCAAACTATCCGGAGGTGACATTAAAGATTGACATGAACTCAGAAAACTAACAAGTGAGCTTTGCATCTGTAGCCTTGCTTTATCACACTAAGAACACAGATTTGAAAGAACACAGAAGAATGGCTTGCTGATGACCTAAAATCTTAGAACATTAAAAAGGGAGCCAAGCTGAATAGTTTCATTATGTTCTGTTGCTACGAAGCACTGATATTTGAAACTCCGCCGTGTTCGCGTACAATACTTCGATACGCCCTATACACAAGCGATACATGTATCCCAGGAGTATACGCTTTTATGATTTAAAAGAAAATAAAAAATGCCGACGCGCCTCTGGGGACATGGCCAGTATGCCCGATAAGCAAACAATACTTGTGTCTGTATCGCCATATCCGTCTTTCTATATCGGTACTACCTCCCTCCGCTTTAAAATATAAAATGTTTTAGGTTTGTGAACAAAATATATCTAGACTTGTTTTAATACATAGATTCACACCAAACTTGAGTTAACCTACATACTAAAAAAAGTCTAGATACATTTGCTTCACGAAGCTAAAACATCTTATATTTTAAAACAGAGGGAGTATATAGTTGTGTTGACAACTACAATGAATGAAGCACAACCAATCGGTCGTAGCATTATTTCAACTTCCGATCTAACAAGTTTTTTACAACAATTAAAGCGCATCAATTTCAGCAATGCACTCTTATGTCAAATTACTGACAGTCACCAATTGATAGGGATGGAAAGAAAAATCACCTTGGCTTCTTCGTAGAGCTTCTTTATTTAGGCCAGCGCTGCAGTCCATGGAGGAAACCAGCAGGCTGTCTGGGAGGAGGAGGCCATCCAGGGGATCCGATGGTGATCTAAGCTGTGAGATATAGTCAGACGGGGCGACGCCGCCCCATCTTCCCACATGCCCTAGTGTGCCCTTGTGAGTGAATCCCTAGCAGGATCGAAGCAGCAGGAGGACACGATGTCGATCTGCTGCGGAGCCTGCTCGCCTCCGCCTCACTCCTGCACCGTATGCTGGCGGCGGAACCCTGTGCGCTGTCGTGCACGAGTTGGGGTCAGAGATCTCGATTAGGAAGGCCGCGTCACGGAGGACCTCGCGCCTCGCGCGGCATCAAACATGGAGGCGCTAGATGTTAGCCAGATTCAGCGGAAGGTCGCGGCGGAGTCAGCGGGACGTGGCGCGCGGGGCGGAGTCAGCGGGAGGCGGCGCGCGGGGCAGAGGAGGCTCGGGGAGGGAGGAGCGAAAACGCAAAACAAGGGTTCCTACAACAATAAGGATGTTTGACGAAGGCGGAGCGAGCATGGTGTTGTGGCGGCGGCGTGTCGCTGCATGAGCTCGATGACGGTGGCAGCGGCGTCCAGGCTGCAAGGTGGGGACGACGTCATCGAGGCTAGCGTGGGTTGCTGCAACTTGCTGGGCAGTCCGCGCGTGGAGCTCGAGGACGATGTCTGCGGTGGCGTCCAGGCCCGCAAGGTTGGGGAAGAAGCCGTCTAGGCCAGCATCGGTCGCTGCTGGGCAGTCTGCGCAGCTCGAGGGCGGCGGCGTCCAAGCGCAAGGTGGGGGCGAGATGTACGGTGTTGTCGGCGTTGGCGTGGGAGCGGAGGGGATTGTGCGGCGTGATTTTGTGCGAGATGCGACAGTCGCAGCGACGAAAGGATGAGTGAAACGGTGTTGACGAAGGAAGCGACGTAGTGCTCCTTTGGCAGAATACGGAACCTCTTCGTATTTTTTAGATAGTAGAGATAGAGATAGAGATAGAGAAGAAGATTGGGATCATTGATCACCCTGGCAAATTTTTTCGTCTTCCTAGGTTTTACGATTTTAACCCCTGGCTGTTTGAAGGTAATTACCCTCCTGTCCGTGACACGACATGCCGCGCGCTCACCCCATCGATCCGGACTACAGTACAGATCCACCATCGCTCCACCCCTATTGACCTCCTCCCCGCAGTCGGAGCTTCTCCCAGCCTCACCTCCTCCCATCCGCCTGCCCCAAGCGCTGCCCACGCCTTCTATTCCTCTCTCGAGTGCACGCTCGATGCCATGTGGAGAAGAACCAGTCCTCAGCGACCGTCACCAAGGCAGCCTAGGGTCAGCGCCGGACTGGGGCGCGGCCGTTGCGTCGGACTCGCGGGGTCTCGATTCCCTTCATCCATGGGTGCCGCGGGGGAGGTCACCGGAAACCTCAACCTCCATCGTGCGCTGGAGGAATCCTCCTGAATCCTCCGCCTGCCCCCTCCCTTGCTCTTCCCCGTCCTCCATCTCCCAGCGGCTAGCTACTCTTTGCCACCCGCCGGAATCAAGCGTCCAGCCTGGCCTCCGGCCCATCTTCTATCCAGATCCGACCACCAGCCTGGTTACCGCTACCATGCTTTCGTGGTCCGCCACCAACGATCCTCCGTCGGTGCCCCTAGGGACGAGCGGGACTCTAGGCAAAGAAGGCGGAGTCACCGAGGACGCGACGTCGTCGTGGTTTTCGTGTGGGGCGTTGTCTCTCTGCCCCGTCATGGGAGATCTCACGACCTCTCCATGGAGCTCGTGTCCGTCGAGCTACCGGGGAACGGGGCGTTGGAGGCGGTGGCACACTGATGAACGACGATGCGGAAGGGTCAACGTCAGCCTGAAAAGGCAGGAACTGGCGGGGTTGTATTGAGCGAAGCACGGCGTCGCTGATTGAAGCGACCGCGGCAAGTCCTCGGAGGCGACGTTCCAGGTGTGGAGAAGATATGGTATAGGGTGGTTGTAAATCTGAACACACGTTGGTTGTTGTTTGCACGCCTGGGCGATGCCACGATAGAGATAAGATAGCGCAGGAGCGCCACGTCTCAGAGATATGATGACAAAGCTGTGTGAGATTTACAGCCACTCTCTCATAGAGTTCACCATATCAGATGTGGAATGTCCAACCCCGTGGTGTCCTGGAATCGACGATGACAATTATTTGCATAGGTCGACTTAGGTCGTATGTTATCAGATAAGTCTTTTTGACATGAGTGAATTCCATTTTTTACCCTCTATTTATGCATTTGAGACACTAATTACCCTATTTAGTAGAAGTTGTACCAAATATCCTATTTAAGAAAATTCTAAGCATGATTTTGTTCCATTTTAGCATTCAATACTTGTTCTTGGATAAGACTGACGTGTTAGGACGATGTGCCATCACAAAATATGTCAAGATTGGAGGACATCTTCATCGATCATATCTATCCTTCTCTGCACCAAATGTTCTATCCTTTGCTGCCATCTCGATAATTCGAATCAATCGTCACCTTATACCTTGCCCAATAGATATGCATCAGAAAATGAGGGTTTAATGTTTTCAAACATGGTAATTTAGATGAATTTTTACTATATAGGGTAAGTAGTGTCACAAATGCACAAGTAGAGGATAAAAAGTGGAATTCACTCTTTTGACAATTATCAGATAAGTCTTTTTTCCCTCCTTCGATGTTTTTATTCATGGTGTAAAATAAGTGTAGATGTGGGACCCTATGTGACCGATAAGTTGGCAAAACATGTGGACAATTTGCTAACATGAAGCCTAATGGGTAATTAAATTGTTAAATTCCTATACGATTTACATAAATTTGTGTGTGATAATTTTGTTAATTTTAGATATCCATGGTATGTTCACGCGCTAGATCGGAAAATAAGTGTTTCTTTTCTTTGTCATAAAGGTTGTTGTTTAGACATAGAGTGCAACATGTAATAGGAAGGAATCATAGACATTAAATTTATGAGGAACAATTTAATATATCAGTTTCAACTTTTAAATTTGAGCCCGTTGCAATGCACGGGCACTTTGCTAGTGGATATAACTTATCCGAGTGGGCCTAGAGTATCTTCCGTCACACAGATGGACAAATCCCGCTCTTGACACATACGCCTCAACCTTCCCTTTTGAAGTACCCGATCACACCTTTATGATCACCGTTTTACCGGGTGACATTTGATGCTCTCAATGCATTCTCGGGTGATAGTGATTAAATATGGTCTCACGGTTTGAGGAACAAGTGACTACGTTTCCTAATTATCGGAACTTGAACTTTGTCTCATGATAACGTTAAAAATTCTTAGTTTGGGTATGTTCACCATCTCATTCTTTGAATTAATGGGGTTCGTGTAGGGGTTCGTAGCATGGAAAACAAAAAAAATTCTACCGTATACAAACAAACAAGCCAAGATCTATCTATTAGATTGTAGCAACGAGTCGATAGAATAACTCACCCTCGAAGATTCCAAAGTGTTTAACGAGAGAGGATTCTCGTGGGTGATGTAGTCGTACTCTTGCCGATCTCAAGATCGTGTAGACGATCCTTCCGGCGCTGCGTTCCGGCAGCGCTCCCGCAGTCGGTCACACGTTCGGTACTCGATGAATACCTTCCTCTCCCTTGTTCCAGCAGGCAGTGGAGGTTGTAGCACTCTCCTCGCGATTCCGGCAGCACGACGGCGTGGTATCGGAAGTACAGGGGAGACCTCGCAGGGCTTCGCCTTAAGCCGGAGCGAGTATGGTGGACTATGAGAGAGGCATTGGAGATCTTGGGTTTAGAGGTACCAAGGAGAGAGGGCTAGGACGGCGTCTAGGGCAAGGGTAGAGCCCAAGTCGGCGGCTAGGGTTTGCCCTAGGGCGGCGGCGGCTGCAAGAGGGGCCGGCGGCTAGGGCTAGGGTTTTAGTGGGGCAATGTGTAGGTCTAGAGGGGAACCTCTGCCCCTCCTTATATAGGTGGGATTGCGCCGGCCAGGGGAGGAGAGTCCTCCCCCAACTCGGCCTCCAAGGCCGGCGGGTGGAGGGAGAGGAACTCCTCCCCAAGTAGGTTTCCTACTCTCCCTCCACCAAGCAAACTTGCCGTTTGACTTTTCAAATTGGCGTTTGACTTTTCAAACTAGGATTTGATTTATCCCTTTATTTTGCTCAGCGATGACACCTAGTACATGATGCAACCATTCCAACTTGTTATGACACATTCATGTACCCTTCCCCTCCGGAGTGCCGGACCTTCCGGAACCTTCTAGAACATTCCCGATGAAAACACCGGAACCATTCTCCAACCCCGAAACAGGACTTTCCTTATATGAATCATATTCTCCGGACCATTACGGATCTCCTCGTGATATCCCGGATCCCATCCGAGACTCCGAACAACATTCAGTCTCTTACTCATCATTCCATAACTAATCAACAACATCGAATCCTTAAGTGTGTCTCCCTACGGTTTGTGAATTGTGCGGACATGATCGAGACACTTCTCTGAACAATAACCAATAGAGGAATCTGGAAATTCATATGGTTCCCACATATTTCTACGATTTCTTTGCGATCGAATGAACCACTTACATACGATACCAATTTCCCTTTGTCTCATGATATTTTACTTATCCGAGGTTTTGATCGTCGGTATCTCTGCATACCTAGTTCAACCTCGTTACTGATAAGTACTCTTTTCTCGTTCCCGTGATATGTGATCCCTTGTGAGCTAGTCACATGCTTGTAAGCCAATTGGATGAAATTCCACCGAGAGGGCCCAGAGTATATCTATCCGTCATATGGATGGACAAATCCCACTCTTGATCCATGTGTCTCAAACCCATACTTTCCGAAAACTCAATGCCACCTTTATAGCCACCCAGTTACGGTGTGGTGTTTGATGTCATCAAAGCATCCTTCCAGTGATGGTGATAAGCATGATCTCATGGTCGAAGGAATTAGGTTCAAACTGTTTCCTTTCTCCTTGAGAGGAAAAGCTAAAGAATGGTTGCTATCCTTGCCTAGAAATAGTATTGATTCCTGGACTAAGTGCAAAGATGCTTTTATTGGAAAGTACTATCCTCCTGCTAAGATTATATCTATGAGAAGTGACATTATGAAATTTAATCAACTTGATAATGAACATGTTGCTGAATCTTGGGAAAGAATGAAATCTTTGGATAAGAATTGTCCCACTCATGGACTCACTGCTTGGATGATTATCCATACTTTTTATGCAGGTTTGAACTTCTCTTCAAGAAACCTGTTGGATTCAGCTGCTGGAGGAACCTTTATGGGCATCACTTTGGGTGCTGCAACAAAGATCCTTGATAATATGATGGTTAATTACTCTAAATGGCATACTGAGAGAGTTCCACATGGTAAGAAGGTAAATTCTGTTGAAGAAACCTCCTCTTTGAGTGATAAGATTGATGTTATTATGGCTATGCTTGTTAATGGGAAAGCTCCTTTAGATCCAAACAATGTTCCTTTAGCCTCTTTGGTTGCTCAAGAAGATCAAGTTGATGTGAACTTCATTATAAACAACAATTTTGGCAACAATACTTATGGTAATTATAGGCCTTATCCTCCTAGTGGAAATGCTTATCATGGTAGATCTGGAATGCCTAGTGAAGAGAGGATTCTAGAAGTTGAGAGATCCACTAAAAACTTTATGGAGATGCAATATGAGAAAAACAAGATATTCACTAAGACTATGGAGGAACAATATATTATCTTGAAAAATATTACTCATCAGCTTGAGAATCTGAATAGAGAAATTCCTAGTTTACAGTCAAAAAATTTGAGTGCTGAGAAGAATATTTCCTCTTTGTCTAAATCATAGTCCGCCTTGATTAATAAAATGGCAGCTAAACTTGAAACCATGGAAAGTACCTTCGCTGCTACTCATGACATACAAGTTACTATTGATGAAAATGTTAGACTAATAGCTCTGAAGGAAATATTCCCTAGAGGCAATCATAGAGATGATTATATTTCTTATGTATCCATGAGTTATTGTAATGTTCCTTGAATATCCATATCAGGCAACTTGTATTGATTAGCAATTATGTGAATTGTTTGTGAAACTCTTTACTTGTATGGTTATTTAATAGTTGTCCCTAGTCGGAGATCATGTGAGGACACATGTGAATATTAGACTAGCACATCGATTGGTTGATGACTATGTTTCGCAAGTCATAGACATGGAGATGTCAAAACAATGATGTGGACACATGTTATGAACATGGGGTTGGACTGACCCAACTTGAGACTGGCAATTAGTTGCAGCTCTCTCTATACACATCGTGTACGTTTTGTCCTTAGACCTGAGATTGTCGCATGTACTTGAGAGGTGGATCGACATACTTTGGGGCTATCTGACCCTACTCCGTAACTGGGTAGTTATAAAGGTAGCTTTCGGGTTTGTCCTGAAGCATGCTGCAAGGCATGGTCAATCAAGATGGGATTTTCCCCTCTCTACTTGAGAGAGATATCTCTAGGCCCCTCGAGTGATCGGATCTAGAAATGCATGGCCGTGCTACATATGGTTAAGATTTAACCTAGTAAAGGGATTCCGAATCACAGTATCGAGAAAGGGAGGTCAGCTTGGAGCTAGACCAAATATCGTGAGGTAAAGGGAAAGACATGTACTAAACCTTGTGATGGTTCGTTCGATATGATCTTTGTATGCGTTTAGGAGTTGGAACGTCTTTCTAGAGGCCGCTACCAACTATTGACAGAATAAGTGTACTCGTGTCATTTCTACACGTATATGAACCTATAGGGTCACACACTTAAGGGGCTGTAAGCCTAATGAGGATTGGATCCGAATTAGACCAGGCTTAGGTTACTAATGGGCTGCTAATGTAGAAGCCCACTAGGGACGCCTATATAAGAGAGGGTGGGGCGTGCTGACCAGGGTTAGACTATTCCACCCAGCCGCCACTCCTCACGCCTGTGTTGCACGCACGGACCTAGCAGTCCGGCGTCTGACGCTTCCACCCTGTACGTGTGGATACCTCGGAGGCGCTGCATCTATAGCGCTTGGACAAGCCGCGCAAGGGGAGCTGCTCGTGGTACGAGAACGAGGAGGAGACGTAGATCGTCTGCACTACCTCGACGCGCTTCATCAAGTTCCGCAACTGCACGTCTAGTGGTAATCCCGTGATCTATGACAACAGTAATACTGGTTTACGTGGTAGAAAATTTTGATTTGCGCTAGTGTAGCCTACCCGTATCCCTTCAGTGGTATCAGAGCCGATGCTGTTCATTTATAGATTTAGGATGTTTGCATATGGTGATATGTAGATTGATATGAATGATGTGATCGTTTATATTGCGGTGGTTCAGGATTGATCTATGATCTTGCTTTCCGTGATCGTGATTCTGAGGTAGTCGAACGACTTACCCCTATCGGTCGGTTTCCGCCATCGGGGCTGACAGTGACACACAATTCCTGTTGAATCACGCGAAGATCAATATGATTGATCGAATCGGAACCTAGATCTAAAATCGATGTACCATGATCAAAGGAGTTTGATCAGATCGGAACAACCACGAGGCGTGTTGCCCCTTCGAACGCCGCATGGGGAGACCCCCTAGACCACCCTAGTCGTAGCACATTTTTTATCTCGTTAAGGTAACTAGGTCCTGCGAGGTCACATGATCCGATAGAATGCGATTCTATGCATAACTTGTTTTTGCAGGATGTATGTGATCAGTATGGCCCATATATGTATGTGATGCATGTATGAAATTTATCATGACCTGCGTGTCGCGAGTAGGGCAACACGGCTGGAGCCATGTATGTTGTCAATTATTGTAATGGCCTGCGTGCCAACTTGTGATGATCCCAATTCTATGTAATTTTGATTACTAGTTGTTAGCGGTAATAGCTTATATAAGTTCTTGGAGGACTCATCACTTGGAGGATGGCTCGCGTGGAACATGAAGATGGAGATCATCATGGTGGACAGGTTCTATGGCGATAGAGATCACCATGAGAAAATGGGCCATACTGTGTCACAACTATGTGAATGCTATTCTTATGTGTTTTACTCTATGCATGCTTAGATGATAGAAGTAGAACAGTCCCTCACAAAGTTTAAGTTAAACCATGCCCTCCAAACCAAACCTTGCACCATCCTATGCCCTGTACAATCATTGGTGGTCCTATGAAATTAGGGTGCCATGGTTTTCCTTGGATGGATGGGTTTGTATCGGATACCTACACGCATAAGGGTTGGTGAGCTTGACAAGGCCATCTTAACAGTTAAGGACCTTGGGCATAAAGGTTGGGTGTAACATCCCTCCTTTATAAAGGAAAAGGATCCCTGTGATTGCAATGCTAGTCCCTGGATCAATGCTAGCATCCACAGTTTAAGATGAAGTACACAGAAACAAAGGTCATTATTACAGTCATTCCAGAGACAAACATAGTCTTTACAACTCCAAGGCCATAGGCCTAGTACAAGAGTTTAAATAAGTAAATAGATAAAAGTCTTCATCTTCATGTGCCACAGGCAAACATGTTGAGTGTAGACTCATGACTCCTAATCCTCATCAGAGTAACCTGCAACATCACAAGTTACAGCCACAGTGGGTCAATACATTGGAATAGTATTGGCAAGTGATACCTTAGTATAATTTTTGGTGGACTAGATACTATATGCAATTTGGCTAAGTGTAGCTTAGGCTTTCTTTGCTCAAAATAGGTTTTTCCTATTAGTTGAAAACACTAAGTTTTTCTTTGTCAAAACTTTTCCCAAGGAACCACCAATAGACATTGAGGTCCTTCACCCTTGTACAACCACAAGTTTTACTTAGAAAATTGGGATGAGGAGATTCTTGATAGCTTCCATGTCTTGATGCTCAAGTTGTCCAATACCAGGGACATGGATAAGTACTTAGATTCTTCCATATGCAGAGGTTGTGCACTTTCCCCACAAGCCTTGATTTTCACCAAGACAGGACCTTTCAGAAGCCTTCCCTTAGACCAAATGGTCGCGCTCCAACCTATCATCCCACTACCACCAACTGTCCAAATGGCTAAGTTATTGCAACCTATATGATCCTGGCAGAGCCCATATTGCCAAGTGGCTGCAGTAGAAGCTTCTTAACATTTGGCTTCTCAAATCCCTTTGTTCCTGGGTGGCTTTCCACAAGTGAGATACACAAGGTTAACCATAGAAATGGGCCTTGTGTAACCACTCAACATAAACCATTCCTTCCATTCCACCCAGGTGTTTCATTCACTTAGTTGTTTTATTAGGCAAAACACAAGTCCAAAGACTTAGAAATATTTTTATCATAGCATGTATATTTCACCACCCTTGGTTGCTACTAGCTAGGCTAAGCATGGCATAGATAAGCATCTTAACTTAGAAATTTCTAGCAATTCTACAACTACTAGGATTTCCCAAGCATAGCATAAGCAAAATGTAACATGCAAGACTAGCAAAATATTTCTAATGCTTAGTAGAAAACATAGGAATAAAAATATCATGAATCACCACTTGCCTTGGTAGTTTGGAGAGTAGATACACTCCTCACAATCACAATCACTATTGGCACCAAAATCTACACATAAAATCATAGCAACAAATCACATACAAAATAAATACAAGAAGAAATATATGGATGCATGCAATATGACATGTGATGATTTTCTAAACTCAACAAGACAAGTGCACAGTACTGGTTCATAAACAAGTTCAAAACTTGCCAGACAACATTTATTTAAACACTAAAACATTTCTCAAATTATTTATATACACAAAATAGGCCTACACATGTTTCTGTAAATAAAACCAATTTAGCAGAAACAAAACATTAAACACATTGCATAATTGGAAAGGTCTTGCTCTCCTGATTCCATTGATATAAAATTTGTCAAATTTGAACGTGGGAATCAAAAGTTATGGCTAAAACAAAATCAAACAACTAATAGATCTAATTCAAATTTTTAAAATGAACTCTGTGCCACGCGGCGTGTTTCTATTTGCTGGTACCGGTTCGGGCGGATCGATCAACCGGAGCCACACGATTTAAGTGAAGATGCACGGCCAGATATAGCGCGTACCCTTTCGTTAAGTGAATCTAACGCAGCCGATGGATCTAGATCTAACAGTCCGCGATCAAGCGACCACAGATGGGCGGCGCTGGCGGTGGCAACTGGCGGCGGCGAGTTCTGTCTACGGCGGCGCGGCGCTACAGGGGGTTCTGGGGTCGTCGGAGACGCTTACCAGGTTCGTGGCGATGCACTGATGATCAACGTGGCGACGGCTTGGCAAGGGGCGCACGGACACGGCTGCACGGGCTCGTCGGAGTTGCTGACATCGTCGGGCTCGGGTGGACGGCAACGTTGGCGATGCTCCTGGTCACCCTAGCATGAATAAAAGGCATCAGGAGATGCGCAAGGTTACGGCGAACACGTTCGTGTGAATCAGAGGCGAAGGGGAACAAGGGGCTCACCGAATTTAGTCGCCGGAGTTGGAGACGTCGTCGGGAGCTTGCTGCGCTTGATGGAGTCGATGACCTGGGACGGTATAGGATGAACCAATGGTGTTAGAAGGTGCGCAAGGAAGTTGCGAATCTGTCTATACGGACTAGAGGAGAAGGGGCGCACGGGGCTCACCGGGATTGGTCGCCAGAGTGGGCTCTGTCTGCGGCGGTGCAAGGACAATTGCGGGCAGCCTGGTGGCGGAGTGGTGGCGCTAGGTGAGGGGAAATGCTCGCGGTGCAGAGGGGGTTAAGTAGGCAGAAGGGGGCCGGCGATTACGCACAGAATCAATGGCAATTAAGCCCACAGTGACTGCGGCGAGGTAACGGCGGAGCGAGCGCCTCGGCCGCGCGTGATTGACGACGACGTGGTCGCAGGGTCCACATGTCAGCGAGTGAAACAGAGAGGAGGTGGGGTCAGGCGGTCAGCGACCTGGCGGGTTACATTGGGCGCCTAGTTTTGACATAGAGATGTCACCCAACAACAAGAGTCATATGTGATATGATTAGCAAGTGTTGCTTACCGATTTACTTTGTCTTCTAGCAGTGATGCTAAAGCTCACTAGTCGACTTGTTAATTGTGGATCTTGAATCACTTAGTATCAATAGAGGGATATTGATTTAAGTGGGAGTATATTCTATTAAATTGTTTAATATGTTTTACTCTTTCATGGTTACATGGCTTAGTATTTTGCATGTTTTCTGTTGTACATCAATGGCACCGAACACTGCATCACCTTTTTCTTTGTGTTCGATTCTTGAAAAAGATAAACTAAATGGAACAAACTATACGGACTGGGTCCATAACCTGAGAATTGTTCTCAGGTCTGATAAAAAGGAAACGGTTCTGGATACCCCAATCCCCGATGAACCTGCTAATAATGCATCTGCTGCCCTAAAGAACGCCTACAAGAGAGCATGTGATGATTCTCTTGAGGTTAGCTGTCTTATGCTTGCATACATGGAACCTGAACTCGAAAAGAAGTTTGAGGATCAGGATGCGTACGATATGATTGTTGTGCTTGAGGACATGTTCCAAGATCAGGAAAGGACTGAGAGGTACAATATTGCCAAGTCCTTTGTCGACTGCAAGCTAGCAGAGGGAGCAACTATAGGCCCCCATGTGATCAAAATGGTTGGTTACAGTCAAACGTTGGAAAATCTTGGTTTTCCACTAGTCCAAGAGTTGGCTACTGACTTCATTTTGGCGTCTCTTCCGTCTAGCTATGGGCAGTTCATTTTGAACTAACATAAGCATGGGGTGGAGAAGGGCCTTAATGAGTTATGTGGGATGCTAAAAACTGCAGAAAGTGACAAGAAGAAGTGTGCAGGGCATAGCCATGTGATGGCTGTGCAGAAAAAGCCTAGCTTCAAGAAAAAGGGTACTTCTTGGAAGAAGAAGGGAAAGGCTAAGGATACGATCCCTAAGCCTACACCCAAGCAAAAGGCTGGACCTGTAGAAGACACTGAGTGCTTCTTTTGTCATGAACATGGCCACTGGAAGAGAAACTGCAGCAAGTACCAGGCTTCTTTGAAGAAGAGTGGAAGTAAGAGTACTTCCCACTCAGGTATGCTTGTTGTAAATGTTGTGGACATTATTCTCGCTGATTCCTATGTTAACTCTTGGGAATTTGATACCGGATTGGTTGCTCATATTTGCAATTCGATGCAGGGGCTAATAATGACTAGAGAAGTGCGGAAAGGAGATGTCGATTTTCGCGTCGGAAATAAAGCAAGGGTTGCTGCATTGTTCGTCGGCGTCATGCAACTTCACCTTCTGTCAGGATTTATTATGGAGTTGAATAATTGTTATTACATTCCTAGTATGGGTCGAAATATTTTATCACCTTCATGTTTGATGAGGGATGGTTATTCATTCGCGAGTGCAAACAATGGTTGTGTAATCTCTAAGAATGATATGTTTATGGCTGATGCTCCCATTGTGAATGGGTTATTTATTTTAAATCTTGATGATGCATCTGTTTACAATGTTACTGCTAAAAGGCTTCGGCCTAATGATTTGAGTCCTACCTATTTATGGAATTGTCGTTTGGGGCATATAAGTGAAAAGCTCATGAAGAAGCTCCATGGTGATGGTCTTCTAACTTCGTTTAATTTTGAATCATACGAGACATGGCAGGCTTGTTTACTTGGAAAGATGACCAAATCGCCTTTTTCGGGTTTACCCGAGAGAGCGACAGACTTGTTGGAACTCATACATACTGATGTGTGTGGACCAATGAGCACGACAGCCAGAGGATGATATCACTACTTCATTACTTTCACTGATGATTTCAGTAGATATGGTTATGTCTATTTGATAAAGCATAAGTCTGAAACTTTTGAAAAGTTCAAGGAGGTTCAGAATGAGGTAGAGAATAAATGTGGCAAGAAAATAAAGGCCTTGCGATCTGATTGGAGTCACGAATTTAGCAATCATATTAAGAGTTGCAGAATTGTTCCACAGCTCACGCCGCCCAGAACGCCTCAAATAAACGGGGTTTCCGAACAGTGCAATCGAACTTTGTTGGACATGGTTCGATCGATGATGAGCCAGTCGGATTGACCATTATCATTTTGGGGTTACGCTCTAGAAACGTCAGCTTTCACACTTAACAGGGTACTATCTAAATCCGTAGTTAAGACACCATATGAGATGTGGACTGGAAAGAATCCCAGTTTGTCTTTTCTAAAGATTTGGGGATGTGATGCATTTGTCAAGCGACTTCAGTCGGACAAGCTAACACCCAAATCGGATAAGTGCATTTTCATGGGATATCCGAGGGAAACCTTAGGGTATTACTTCTACAACTGATAAGAGGGAAAAGTGTTTGTCGCTCGTAGCGGTGTTTTCCTAGAGAAAGAGTTTCTCACAAAGGGAACGAGTGGAAGGTCGGTGCGACTTGAAGAAGTTCAAGATGAGCCCGTTGGGGATGCTTCTACATGTGATGCTATTGTAGCAGACCAAGTTGAGGAACCCGTGGCAATAGAAGCACCACAACCACGAAGATCAGCGAGGCTCCGCGAAACGCGGGAATTATTATTGTTAGACAATGATGAGCCTGCGACCTATGCAGAAGCGATGGTGGACCTAGAATCTGAGAAATGGCTGATCGCCATGAGATCTGAGATAGAGACCATGAGAGACAATCAAGTTTGGAACTTGGTTGACCTGCCTGATGGTTTTAACGCCATCGAGTGCAAATGTATCTATAAGAAGAAGATTGATATGGATGGAAATGTTCACATCAATAAAGCTCGACTTGTTGCAAAAGGTTTTCGACAAGTTCAAGAGTTGACTACGACGAGACTTTCTTGCCCGTAGCGATGCTTAAATCTATACAAATCATTATAGCCATTGCTGCACATTTCGACTATGAAATATGGCAGATGGATGTCAAGAAGGCTTTCCTAAATGGAATCCTAACCGAGGACATGTATATGATGCAGCCCGAAGGTTTTGTCGATCCAAACAATGCTCGAAAGGTATGAAAACTTCTAAAGTCTATTTACGGGCTGAATCAAGCATCTCGGAGTTGGAACATTCGATTTGATTAAGTTGTAAAGGAGTTTGGCTTCATAAAAAACGAACAAGAACCTTGTGTTTACAAGAAAGAAAGTGGGAGAGCGCTGGTATTCCTATGCTCGAGTCTGTTAAGACCTGGTTGAAAAATAGTTTTTCGATGAACATAGAGATGATTATATTTCTTATGTATCCATGAGTTAATGTAATGTTCCTTGAATATCCATATCAGGCAACTTGTATTGATTGGCAATTATGTGAATTGTTTGTGAAACTCTTTACTTGTATGGTTATTTAATAGTTGTCCCTAGTCGGAGTTCATGTGAGGACACATGTGAATATTAGACTAGCACATCGATTGGTTGATGACTATGTTTCGCAAGTCATAGACATGGAGATGTCAAAACAATGATGTGGACACATGTTATGAACATGGGGTTGGACTGACGCAACTTGAGACTGGCAATTAGTTGCAGCTCTCTCTATACACATCGTGTACGTTTTGTCCTTAGACCTGAGATTGTCGCATGTACTTGAGAGGTGGATCGACATACTTTGGGGCTATCAGACCCTACTCCGTAACTGGGTAGTTATAAAGGTAGCTTTCGGGTTTGTCCTGAAGCATGCTGCAAGGCATGGTCAATCAAGATGGGATTACATCAAGATCTATAGAGATTGGCAAGGAGGCTAATTGGATTATATTTCTTAGCGACGAGATATTCAAGGAACATTACATCAAGATCTATAGAGATAGATCAAGGAGGCTAATTGGATTAAGCCAGAGTACATACATTGACAAAGCATTGAAACGGTTCAGCATGGAAGAGGCTAAGAAGGGGTTCTTGCCCATGTCTCACGGCATTAAACTCAGCAAGACTCAGTGTCCTTCGACTACTGTTGAGCGTGAGTGCATGAGTAGGGTTCCATATGATTCGGCTATTGGATCCATCATGTATGCAATGATATGTACTCGCCCATATGTTTCCTATGCTCTAAGTGTTATGAGCAGATATCAGGCTGATCCAGGTGAAGGTCACTGAACAGCGGTAAAGAATATACTTAAGTACTTGAGAAGGACTAAGGATGTGTTCCTAGTTTATGGAGGTGAGGATGAACTCAGTGTAAGGGGTTACACAGATGTGAGTTACCTTAACGACTCAGATGATTCCAGATCGCAATCTGGTTATGTGTTTGTCATGAATGGTGGTGCTGTGAGTTGGAAAAGTTCCAAGCAAGATATGGTGGCCTCCTCTTCAACAGAAGCTGAATATATTGCTGCCTCGGAGGCTGCAAAGGAAGCTGTTTGGATTAGGAATTTCCTGATCGCTCTTGGTGTGGTTCAGGGCGCGTCTAATCCCATGGAAGTTTATTGTGACAACAATGGTGCAATTGCACAAGCAAGGAACCTAGACAGCACCAGAAGAACAAACATATTAGCATGCGTTACCATCAGATTCGTGAGTTCATTGAGGATGGTAGTGTCATGATATGCAAAATACATACAGACTCAAATGTTGCTGATCCTTTTACAAAACCACTCCCGCAGCCTGCGCATGAGGCACATGAAATAGCAATAGGTATTAGATACAATCTAGGTTGACTATAGTGCAAGTGGGAGACTAAAGGAAATATGCCCTAGAGGCAATCATAGAGATGATTATATTTCTTATGTATCCATGAGTTAATGTAATGTTCCTTGAATATCAATATCAGGCAACTTGTATTGATTGGCAATTATGTGAATTGTTTGTGAAACTCTTTACTTGTATGGTTATTTAATAGTTGTCCCTAGTCGGAGTTCATGTGAGGACACATGTGAATATTAGACTAGCACATCGATTGGTTGATGACTATGTTTCGCAAGTCATAGACATGGAGATGTCAAAACAATGATGTGGACACATGTTATGAACATGGGGTTGGACTGACCCAACTTGAGACTGGCAATTAGTTGCAGCTCTCTCTATACACATCGTGTACGTTTTGTCCTTAGACCTGAGATTGTCGCATGTACTTGAGAGGTGGATCGACATACTTTGGGGCTATCAGACCCTACTCCGTAACTGGGTAGTTATAAAGGTAGCTTTCGGGTTTGTCCTGAAGCATGCTGCAAGGCATGGTCAATCAAGATGGGATTTTCCCCTCTCTACTTGAGAGAGATATCTCTGGGCCCCTCGAGTGATCGGATCTAGAAATGCATGGCCGTGCTACATATGGTTAAGATTTAACGTAGTAAAGGGATTCCGAATCACAGTATCGAGAAAGGGAGGTCAGCTTGGAGCTAGACCAAATATCGTGAGGTAAAGGGAAAGACATGTACTAAACCTTGTGATGGTTCGTCCGATATGATCTTTGTATGCGTTTAGGAGTTGGAACGTCTTTCTAGAGGCCGCTACCAACTATTGACAGAATAAGTGTACTCGTGTCATGTTTATACGTTTATAAACCTATAGGGTCACACACTTCAGGGGCTGGAAGCCTAATGAGGATTGGATCCGAATTATACCAGGCTTAGGCTACTAATGGGCTGCTAATGTAGAAGCCCACTTGGGACGCCTATATAAGAGAGGGTGGGGCGTGCTGACCAGGGTTAGACTATTCCACCCAGCCGCCACTCCTCACGCCTGTGTTGCACGCACAAACCTAGCAGTCCAGCGTCTGACGCTTCCACCCTGTACGTGTGGATACCTCAGAGGCACTGCATCTGTAGCTCTTGGACAAGCCGTGCAAGGGGAGCTTCTTGTGGGACGAGAACGACGAGGAGACGTAGATCGTCTGCACTGCCTCGACGCGCTTCATCAAGTTCCGCAACTGCGTCTATAGTGGTAATCCCGTGATCTATGACAACAGTAATCCTAGTTTACGCGGTAGAAAATTTTGATTTACGCTAGTGTAGCCTACCCGTATCCCTTCAAGATCAACTTCATGCTATGTGGGAAAGGGAAGCTGAAATTGATAGAAACAATAGTGTTTACACCATCACTAGAATGGAGACCAGTAAACAACAAGAAGCCCATATTCCTCCTCCTACAATGCCTAAGCCTAATGAGTCTACTACTAGTGATGCTAAGTTTGATTTTGTTATAGATGGTTGCAATATTTCTGAAGTGATTATGTTTTTGCATAAGCTTGTTAGAAGTCCTGATGCTAGTGATACGCATGTTGCTTTCGCAGGTCGACAAGGTCGCGTGCCACTCCTGAATGGTACGGCAACCCTGTCTTAACTGTCTTGTTGGTAGACAACAGTGAACCTGCGAACTATGAGGAAGCAATGATGAGCCCAGACTCTGAGAAATGGCTAGAGGCCATGAAATCCGAATTGGGATCCATGAGCGAAAACCAAGTATGGACTTCGGTGGACCCTCCTAGCGACCGTAAGGCCGTTGAGTGCAAATGGATTTTCAAAAACAAAACGAATGTGGATGGTAATGTTACTGTCTATAAGGCTCGTCTTGTCGCAAAAGGTTTTCGACAAGTTCAAGGAGTTGACTACGATGAGACTTTCTCTCCCGTAGTGATGTTTAAGTCCATTCGGATTTTATTAGCAATTGCTGCATTTCATGATTATGAAATATGGCAGATGGATGTCAAGACTACGTTCCTCAATGGCAACATTGATGAAGAGTTGTATATGATGCAGCCCGAAGGTTTTGTCGATCCTAAGGATGCTAATAAGGTGTGCAAACTTCAGCGTTCCATTTATGGACTAAAGCAAGCATCTCGGAGTTGGAACCTTCGTTTTGATCAAGTGATCAAGAGCTTTGGATTTGTTCCAAATTGCTACGAAGCTTGTATATACAAGAAAGTGAGTGGGAGCTCAGTGACATTTCTAGTACTATATGTCGATGACATATTGATTATTGGAAATGACATTGGTATGCTTAACGATGTGAAGAGTTATTTGAATAAGTGTTCAATGAAAGACCTAGGAGAAGCTGCTTATATATTAGGCATCAAAATCTATAGAGATAGACAAAGACGCCTAATAGCTTTAAGCCAAAGTACATACCTAGACAAAGTTCTGAAAAGTTTCAGAATGGATAAAGCAAAGAAAGGTTCATTGCCCATGTTCTCAGGTAAGATATTGAGCAAGGCTCAGTGTCCAGCTACGGTAAAGGATAGAGAAACTATGAGAAAAGTTCCTTATGCCTCGGCCATAGGTTCTATCATGTATGCCATGTTGTGTACTAGACCGGATGTGTCCAATGCTCTTAGTTTGACGAGCAGATACCAAAGTGATCCAGGAGTGGAACACTGGACATCCGTAAAGAACATCCTAAAGTATTTAAATAGGACTAAAGAAATGTTCTTGGTCTATGGAGGTGATGAGAAGCTCATCGTAAAAGGTTACATCGACGCTAGTTTTGACACCGACCCGGATGATTCTAAATCTCAGACAGGATATGTTTATATTTTGAATGGAGGAGCTGTGAGCTGGAGAAGCTGCAAGCAAAGCGTGATCGCGGGATCTATAGTAGAATCGGAATACATGGCTGCTGCAGAAGCGTCAAGTGAAGGAGTTTGGATCAAGAACTTCATCACTGAGCTTGGTGTGGTTCCAAGTGCCTTGGACCCACTGGATATATTGTGCGACAACATTGGCGCCATAGCATTGGCGAAGGAACCAAGATATCATCCAAAGACCAAGAACATCAACTGCCGATTTCATATAATTCGAGATTATATAACAGATGGAGATCTGAAGATTAGCAAAGTACATACGGATCTGAATGTCGCAGATCCGTTGACTAAACCTCTTCCACGAGCAAAACATGATCAACACCTTCATGCCATGGGTGTTAGATTGTTGCCAGATGTAAACTAGATTATTGACTCTAGTGCAAGTGGGTGACTGTTGGAATTATGGCCTAGAGGCAATAATAAAGATGTTATTGTTATAATTCTTGTTCATGATAAAGTTTATATTCCATGCTAGAATTGTATTAAGCGGAAACTTTGATACCTGTGTGGTTTATGAACAACACCGTTTCCCTAGTACGCCTCTATGGACTAGCTCATTGATTAATGATGGTTAAGGTTTCCTAACCATAGACATGAGTTGTCGATTAATAATGAGATCATGTCATTAGGAGAATGATATGATGGACAGACCCAAATTAAGCATAGAAATTAGATCGTGTCATCGTGTTCATCTTTGCGAAGCTTTTTCCTATGTCAAATATTGTATTCCTTAGACCATGAGATAATGAAACTCCCTGGTATCGGAAGAAAGCTTTGAGTTCATCAAACGTCATCCCGAGTCGGAGAGATATACTTCGGGCCCACTCGATGATCGATATCAACACCGCTTGCAAGCACGTGGTTAAGGAGTTAATCACAAAGTGATATCGGATTACGGAACGAGTAAAGTACTTGCTAAGAATGAGATTGAACTAGGTATACCGATACCAACGATCGAATCTCGGGCAAGTAAAATATCGCGTGACGAAGGGAATATATATATGGGATTAATTGAATCCTGGCATCGTGGTTCATCCGATATTATCATTGATGAATATGTGGGAGTCAACATGGGTTTCCAGATCCCGCTGTTGATTATTGATAGAAGATCATGTCTGCATATTCTCGAACCCGTAGGGTCACACACTTAATGTGCCTCGACGCTAGGATAGAATGGATAATTGGTTTATGTGTTTTTGTTCGGAGTCTCGTATGAGAACCAGGACATCACGAGAGGTTCCGGAATGTTCCGGAGAATAAGATTCATATAGAGGAAAGCAGTTTTTGGATTTCGGAATCGTTTCGGTGCATTCGGTATTGTACCGGAAGGTTCTAGAAGCTTCCGGAGTGGGACCAACGTGGCCCCACTTGTCGGAGGGGTGCGTGGGCCTATGAGGGAGTGCCCTGGCCGCTTTGGGCCAAGGGCACAAGGCCCCATAATCCCAGCCGGCCAAACCCTAGGGAAACCTTCTAGAAGGGGGGAGACTTGCCCCCCACTCCAGCCCTTGGGGCCGCCGCCCTAGGGCTTGGAGGAGGGGCCAAGGGGGCCGGCCAGCCCCCTATATAAGGTGGGCAGGGGGAGCACCCTCCCCTCACCCCAAACCCTAGACGCTAGTTGCTGCCCTTCCTCTCTCTCTCTCTCTCTCTCTCTCCTGACTGCGTGTAGGAGAAGCCCTGCTGCAGAAACTCTCCACCATAGCACCACGCCGTCGTGCTGCAGATCCAATCCATCTCTCCACCCCACTTGCTGGACCAAGGAAGGAGGAGACATCGCGGCACCATACGTGTGCATCTCTCGGAGGCGCCGCCACTTGCGGCATAGGATCAGATCGCGAGGAGGAGACGGCTAGTACGACTACATCAACCACGTTCTGTTGAACGTTTCCGCTGTGCGATTTCTTCAAGGGTATGAAGATCTCATCTACCCGTCTTGTTGATTGCATCTCCTAGATTAGATCTTGGCTTTCTCGTTAGCATCCGTAGAATTTTTTTGATTTACTATTCTGCAAAACCCTTCACATTCATGTGGGTGGACACTCCACTCACAAAAATCCTTTCACTTCCCTCCACTCAAAATCCCACTCAAATTCCCATTAAATTTCCACCAAATTTAATGGAAACTCTCATTAAATAAAACTCCTTTTATTTATTCAGAATTTTTCCAATTACTTTAATGACAAACGTTCACATATAACCCCTTGCTAGTATTTCATTTCACATGCAAAAACACTTTCTGCAATTTCACCCGAAAACCTGTTTTGGTATCCAGTGAAATAAATTCCTGCGCTTGTTATTCTTTCGGGCAAGAAACCTTTGCTCCAAATGGATGTCGGTGTCTCTTAAGTGTGTCACCCAATAGTTCGCGAATAATGCGGACATGATCGAGACCCTTCTCCGATCAATAATCAGAATCAGGATCTGGAGACCCATACTGACTCCCACACATTCAACGATGACTTTTTTGTGATCATCAGAACCTTTTATGCTAGTATCTTAATCCCTTTGTTTTGTGATATATTACATGTTCGAGATTAGATCATCGGTATCTCCATACCTAGTTTGATCTCGTTACTGACATGCACTCTTTTGTTGTTCCCATGATATAACATTCTAGTGATCAAATCACTTGCTTGCAAGCTAACCAATGTGATATTACCGAGAGGGCCTAGAGTATATCTATCCGTCCTTGGGATGAACAAGTTCCACTCTCGATCCATGGGCCTCAACATAACACTTTATTAGTTCTGAACCCATCTTTATAATCACCCTGTTACGGTGACATTTGATGTTATCAAGAAACTCTTCTGGTTTTAGTGATTGACATGATCTCATGGTCTAAGGATTAGGATCACTTCGTAAGTTGTTATAGCAATATAAACTCAATGAATTTGATCGTAATGCTATACTTCGGATGAATGTTCATCACACCATTACACTAATGTTGTGATCTCGTTATTAACAACATCCAATGTCCATGATCAGGAAACCTTGATCATCTTGTTAATCAACGAGCTAGTTTATGAGAGAGGCATAACTAGGAACTTTCTGTTTGTTTATTAAACACACATGTATTAACGTTTCCGTATTAATACAATTATAGCATGCAAAATAAACATCTATCATATACTTGGGATATACATAATAAACACTTTATTATTGCCTCTCAGGGCTTATTCCCTTCAGTTTGGACCCCCTGTTCTCGGTGTGTTGTTTCAAATAAGTCGGTTGGTGTTGGAAAGGAGTAGGAAGTTCCTGCTTGAAAGTGCAAGAGGAGCTTGCATTGATTGTGACTTAGACTTCAGCATGACATGCTAGGTGCTGTTTTGACCTTATGCTTAGTGATTATTTCTATAGCATGTCTTGTTCCACACAATTTGGATTGCTTAGTGTGCCTTGAAAGAATCACACGTTGTTTTAGCATACAAAAGCATAGTATTGTGGTATTCTTCTTTGATGCTTTGTTTGGGTTGACTTGGCACATGCTCACGCCATGTTATGACTATGAACAAGTCACCATAGCCTCTATGATCATTTAGTCCTTGACTTGTAGTAACACTCTATGCTTTGATTAGTAATGTTTTGTCGCTCTGCATGATTATGGCCATTATTGCTCTCTTAGTTGGTTTCTCCTAGTCTTTTGCTAGCCTCCACTTGTATGGGTAAGCTCTACTCATGCTTCCAACTCCCAAGAAACCAAGTTATTCCAAAGTGTCCACTATAAAATCCTATGCATGGTGTGTTACACCATTCCAAGTATATTCTTGTTTTCAGCTATCTTCCAATTAAAGAGTATTTTGTTATGTGAAATCTTAGTGATTAAAGCCCTCACAAACTTGATGGCACACTTTATATTCTTTGCCCCTAATAAACTTGAACCATTGTGTCATCTCTGTTGTATATGCTTGCACTTATACGTTGGAATTAGCAGAACAATGTTGTCATGGGGAATGTTTTCAACATTGCACTTGTACTTTGTACACAGTTAATATCATGCTCTTTTGTCTATGGATGTCACCGGTGTGAAATAAAGAGGGATCTTGTAAGTCCATGGAGTTATGTATTTTGTGTTAGAGAAATGCCTAGGCCGCTAGCCTAAGCCATGCCTAATCATGGTGGAAACTTGCAGCATCACCAGAATGAGCATTCTGTGAAGCATCCTCAATAAAAAGCTACGCACATAGTAAATAAAAAGATCGCTGAGATGCTCATTGTCTGATTGCCTTGTCATTTTGGTTATGGGATAGCTCCTGTACCATGTGCAAGGGGTACCCCGTTGGCGGTTCTCTATGATACACATGTACTTACTATGACAACAACTTACAGGTGACTGAAGTTGAGTAGCATGAGGTGTGGCCCTCATATTCAAGGGACTTGAGATTTCCAACTTATACTTTGTCAAGCATATACTCCATAGTTTGTTCACTTTAACCTTAATCACTTCAAGATGCTTATGATAGGGGCAATGAGGGCTGAAAGCTAACAAGTACCATAATTTTTGGAAGCTCTTTTTGAAACTTGAAATCCCTGCTTCCCTTTGTGAAGGGCCTTTCTTCCACTATTATATTGAGTCTCCACCTTCTACCTTCAGGCACCATTTAAAGAGCATAGTTTCCATTCTGTGTGCAGTGTCCCAACACTTATTGATTGATGCATCTTGTGATATTACTTGTTCTTGTGATATTTGTATCTAGTCACTCTTATGAACTTTGAAGGTGTCCTATGCATCTATTTGCTACTCTATCAGGGACAAACTGAATGCCACTATGCCATGTATTCGGTATGTGAAACAAACAAACGTTTTTCAATGCATATTATTCATGATCTTTGTTTGTAGCCTTTCATGTTGCATGCATAGTTACTATATCCTATTGTTAGAACTCCATCTTTCATGCACATGTTTAGAGTTCTTTGATACCAGCTTTCAATGCTTGCAAATGGTTTGATCTTGGTTTTAATGGTGCATGTCACCTCAAAAATTATTCTTTTTATCACTTACCTACTCGAGGCGAGCAGAAGTTAAGCTTGGGGATGCTTGATACGTCGGAAACGTATCTATAATTTTTGTTGTTCCATGCTTGTTTAGTATCTACTTTGTTATGCTTTGCCTACAATTTGAGGTGTTTTTATATCTTTTCTAGAACTAACCTATTAACAAGTTGCCACGGTGCCATTTGCCTGTTTTCTTCTGTTTTTGGTTCCAGAAAGGCAGAAAATGAATATTCTCGGAATTGGACGGAACAAAAGCCAAAGTCAATATTTTACTGTGGGCGACACGAAGCCAGAAGACGAGACGGAGGGGCGCCACAGGGTGGCCAGACTCCCTAGGCGCGGGTTGGCCCACCCAGTGCCTGGGTAGGGTGTGGCCCCCCTGGTGGCCCTCCTGGCTCGCCTCTTCGCCTATAAGAAGCCCCTGATGCAGAAACCCTACGCACCCGATCAAAACTCCACGAAACCTTCTGTAGCCGCCGCCACCATTGTCCCTATATCGGGGGGGGATCTGAAGTTCTTCCCGGCATCCTGCCCGAGGGGAGATCATCCCGGAGGCCTTCTTCTTCGGTATGAAGCATGAGTAGTTCCACCTTGGACTACGGGTCCATGTAGTAGCTAGATGGTTGTATCTCCTCCTTGTGCTTTCATGTATAGATATTGTGAGCACCGTTCATGATCAAGATCTAATCTATTTGTAGTCATGAATGTTGTGTTTGTGGGGATCCGATGGATATTGAGATACTATGTCAAATTGATTAATGGTTTTGTCTATTTGATTATATCATGTCTGTGTTGTTTGTGATCTTGCATGCTCTCCGTTGTTAGTGCTATCTTGGCCAAGCAGTTGCTACTGACTCCAAGAGGGGGTATTTATGCTCGATAGTGGGTTTATGCCTCTAGTTTCCAAGGGAAGTGACAGAAATATCTTCGGTTGTAGTTGTGTTGTTGCCACTAGGGAGAAAACAACGGTCTCTTGTTCATGGAACAAGTAGATTGTTTACCTTACACACTTTGCTTAAAGCAGTTGTCTGTTTCTTGCAACTTAATACTGGAGGGGGTTCGGATGATAACGTGAAGGTGGACTTCTAGTCATAGATACATTTGGATGGAGGTCTATGTATATTGTCGTATTGCCCAATCGAATCTCATAGGATCTTTTTGTCTAGTATTGCATTGTTATACCTTGCTCAGTTCCTGTCAATTGCCCTGTTGTAATTTGTTTACCCTTCATGCCATGTTGTTTATCTAAGGAGAGCACATCTAGTGAACTATGGACCCCGGTCCAATCTTTACCATTGATACATCCTCCACTATTACCTGTTTACTTGCTGCAATCCATCATCACCTTCCACACCATACAGTTAATCCTTTGTTACAACAACCGGTGAGATTGACAACCTCACTGTTAGTTGGGGCATAGTCTTGAGTTTGTGTTTTTCAGGTCTCCATATTGCTTGCAGCACCTTTGGGACATTTCCTTCCTCCTACTCGTTCGATAACCTCCGTTTCCTTTTGAGGGAAACTTGCCTGCTGTACTGCATCATACCTTCCGTTTGGGGTCTCCCAACGAAGTGTTGCTGCACTCATCAATACCCAACGGTTATTCAAAATAACCTACAAATACATGCTCATCCAACTTTGGTTGTAAACATTTTACTTATGCCTTGCATACCAAAATTTAAGAAAGGACAACTTGGGTTTTATCCTAGACCATAACTTATATGGTGTCATTTCGACGAATCATGATGGAGATATTTTCTGTGTAAAAGCGGTAGTCACTAAAGCTTTAATCTTTAAAATACAATGGTAGTTTTATAACTGACACCTTTTAACCTCACCATGTCAAACAAGGTTTCCTTACATATCTCGAACACTCCATATTCCTATGGTGTTTCAGGAAATGCAAATATATGGAACGATTCCTCAAATCTTAGGTATTTTTCTAAACTTTTAACTCAAATATCTTCCTTTATGATCAAATCATAAATTATTTATTTTCCACTTCATCTTGAAAGTCTTTGAATATTTTCAAATATTTCACACTTCTTCCTCATCAAGTAAATATACACATATATTCACTAAAATTTCTGGAGAAAGCATATGAAGTTGAAATCCACAGCTCATGACTACACATAATGGACTACATACATCAATATGTAAAAATTCCAATAAGTGATTGATTCGTTCTTCTTTGGCCTTTGAATAAAATTCAAATATCTCTAGGAAAGTCTCAGAAGTGTCATTTAATCAAAATCAAAATAGTCCAAAATTCCACCAAAATGGAGTTTCTTCATGTTTTTCTTTCCAATATAATTTAAATAGCGATGTCACTTCGTAAGTAATCTTTCAATCATTTGTCTTGCGACATTTTTAGCATTAGTTTTATGGACATGATTTATCCAACTAGACTTGTAAATCATCCATCTTTTATGGAATACATTAATTATTTGAACAACCTTTGTTTTCATAATATTTGAACAAAATAAAAATTATTGAAACAAATTTTGAAGGCAAGTTTTGATGTTAACGAGAAACACAACAACACTTTATTTGTTTTAAATGAACATCATCAAATATTCTCTTGCTAGTTACTTAGGACATTGCAGTTCATGAATTATGATGTCCTGTATGACACTTCACACCAACCAATTCGGTATCCAATACAGAAGAACCACATTGTTTAACAATCAAAGAATACAACCATAACATGTTTATCATCATATACCTAAGCTGGATTTCCAACCTTTTATTTTCTACCAAATATTTAATAGATTCTCTTTCAGCACTTCCTTTTTATTTTAAAAGAATCTATCAACATCAATAGTGGTGCCATACACATGACACATAGTCCAAAGCATGTTTAAACAAATACTAATACCTTTAGACTAGCACTTTGAATTAGATCACCATCATCAAATGTTTGACGTTCTTTAAAAATCCATTCTTTAGTAATCTTTTAGTGTAGTAAACATTTTACCTACATCTTCTATTCATCCTTATCATGACAACTTTCATGATCAAGCTAATATATCTTATAAAGGCGAATCGCAAGTATAATTTTACTTTCCAAAACCTTTTTGCAGTATTAGGACGCCTAGAGTCTTTAACCTTCAAAAATTCTCATACAATATGAGAACATGTATTTTGCTAAATTACACACTATCATATTGCAACCAAAAACATTGTTTCAGATATCACAATATCTTCCACACGTGATGGTTTCTCAAACAATTCTTTCAGCTCCTAGATAACCTTGATACTAAAATATCTTTTGAATATCAAGGATCATGGACGCAAACATGATACTTTAGATACTAACACTGGAATTCTTACTCTTGATTTAATACTAATTATTAAATTTCATGGAGTGTGCTGAAAATTTGCAATAGGACTTTAAACTTTAGATTGACACTCCAAACAATACGATACCAGTTTGTAAAGTAAATATCCAGAATTAAACTTTAGAACTAAGCAGAAGGTAGTGAACGAATGCCAATGATAATAAAAAATTATGCAAATTCACATTGATTTAATTTATGATAAATTGAGTTCGAATTTTTAATCATATTAGTACTTGAACTCCCACTCAAAACCAACATCCCTCGAGTTATTTTGGTGATTACATGAACCAGATCCACTACACCAAGACTGATCATCATGTGAATTCGTGCAGCTTCAAAGGCGAGCATCAATATGGGAATCATATCAACTATATGACTCAAGCTTTACCTTTCAGTTCGTGTTCTGAGGCCATGTTTGTACATTCTAGGATCTCCAAGTGAGAGCCTTAGTACCCGCGTGTGTAAAATTGTCTTACACCCGTTGTATGCGAATGTAGAGTCTATCACACCCGATCATCACGTGGTGTCTCGAAACGACGAAATTTCTGAACATTGAATATTAAAGGAAAAACACATTTTTGTCTTGATATTTAAATGAGGGATCATCTTATAATGCTACTAAAGCACCATAAAATCAAAATAAGATGCGAGCAAACATCATATGCAAAAAGTGATATGATATGGTTCTTGCACTTGATCACTATCGTGTGCATCGTGGCATGATCATTATCATTCCTATATCTGTAAGACCAAGGTCTATGGAACTTACACTTTGGCATATTATAGTTTCCAATAGTATTAGTACATACTACAAATTATAATACTACCATATAATAGCACTTGCATGGAAAAACCAAAAACTAGACACCTCTAATTTATCTTTTGCATGTTTTTACGTGGCTGAAGGCTTGCGGAGATAGAACCGTTCATACCTATGAACATGGAACCACAACGATGATAATCAAATTATTGGCAACTCTTTGTAAATCAGATATTGACTATATTAGGAGAGACAGACACCCAGAAGCCACTTATGCAAAACTAGTTGCATGTTAAGCGTGGAACAGGTCTCATGTACGAGGACATGTAAAGTTTGTCTAGGCCGCTTCATGTCGCTATGCCACCAATATCCAAAATACACATATGGAGCAATAATGTGACCATCAACACCCACATAACCATATGTGTACTACCTGTGCAAAGCATATACGCATAGATCTGTCTCTGATACCACTGTTGGGTTAACAGCATACAAAACAAAAAAATTCCTATGATACGAAGAACTGAGCACCAAGATCTATCTATCTAGATACAAGCAACGGGTGGATATACATCCATAGAGAACTTACCCTAGAAGACTGAAAAAATGTTATGAGATTGGTTCTCGTGGATGATGTAGTTGTTCACTTGCCGATCTCAAGATCGTGATGATGTCCAGCAGGTCCAGCGCCAGCAAGTCCAACAACGCAAACTAGCAGCGCATATGTGATCGCACACATGGTCGGTACCCCGACAACCTCCGAGTCGTCGGTCCAACGAAGCATCAGAAGAAACAAATCCTTCCATAAAAACCACCGGGAAGATGTATCTTGCTAAGCCAAGACGATGGGGAATATTCTAGAGGGGGAGAGAGATCCTTCGCCGAGGAGGTGTGAGACGAGAGGAGAGAAGGGAGGCCTTTTATAGGGAGAGGGGGGGCAGCCTCCTCCCGTAGACTTCGGCCCTGGAGGTTCCCCCACCTCTTCCATCATTCATGTGGGTGGAGCTCCCACTCACATAAACATGCCTCCACTCACACAAAAACTCCTCCACTAAAATTCCGACTCAAATCCATTAAATTTCCACCAAATTTAATGCAAACTCTCATTTAATAAAAATATTTTATTTATTTTATTCAGATTTTTTTATTACATTAATTAAAAAACATTCACATAAAACCCTTAATACATTTCAATTTCACATGCAGAACCAATTTTCAGCGATTTCACCCAAAACAATTCCGGTGTCCATTGAAATAATTCCAGCACTTTGATATTCTTTCTCTGGCATTTCATTTGCTCCAAATGGTGTCGGTATCTAATGACCCACAAGTATAAGGGGTGTATCGTAGTACTTCCGATAAATAGGAGTGTCGATCCCAACGAGGAGCAGAAGGTGTTGACTAGTGGTTTGGAGTGGGAAATCTCTGTAAATACTTAGCAAACGGATTTTTAGGTTTTTTTGATAAAGCAAAGAAATAAAGTGCAAGTAAATAAAGACAACAAATAATTGCAGCAAGTGGCCCAATCCTTTCTTAGCAAAGTACAAGCCGGTTGTAATACTTATGAGGACCAAACGTTCTCAAGGACACATGGGAATACTGTCAAGTGCTTCCGTTTCATATAGTTGATTAATCTTATTTGGTTTGGTAAGTGTTGTGTGGGTGAACCTGTGCTAATGTACCGACCTTACTTGGAATAATACATACTTGTGATTAAACCCCTTTCAAGCAACTGCAACTACAAGAAAGTAATTAAGATAAAAACCTAACCATAACCTTAAACTTAGATCCTACACTCCCTTATCCAATGGTGTCCTAACGGGGGTTCAGGTTTTTGTCACTCCGGCAACCCCACAATTATTAGACAAATACATAATGCATTCCCTAGGCCCATAAATGGTGAATTATCATGTAGTTGACGTTCACATGACACCACTAGAATAATATCACCACAACTTAAATATCAAGCCATTGAATAATACCTCAACACAATTCCACTACTAACAACATGACTTCTCCCATGTCCTCCAGAACTAAATGAACTACTCACGAGACATCATATGGATCAATATTGTAAGACCCCATCTTTATAAGGTAAAGGTCCCTGTGATTGCAATGCTAGTCCCTGGATCAAAAGCTAGCATCCACAGTTTAAGATGAAGTACACAGATACAAAGGTCTTTATTACATCGTCATTCTAGAGATAAACATAGTCTTTTACAACTCGATAGCCAAAGGCTAGTACAAGAGTTCATAACATAAGTAAATAAAGTAAAGTCTTCATCTTCATGTGCCATAGGCAAGCATGTTGAGTGTAGACTCATAACCCTAATCCTCATCAGAGTAACCTGCAACATCATAAGTTACAGCCACAATGGGTCAATACATTTGGAATTGTATTGGCAAGTGATACCATAGTAGAATAGTAGTATCTAACATCTATATGAATTTAGCTAAGTGTAGTTTAGGCTTGCTTTGCTCAAAATAGGTTTTTCCTATCAGTTGAAAACACTAAATTTTTGTTTGGCAAAAACTCCCAAGGAACCACCAATAGACATTGGTGAACCTTTAACCTTGTTCATCCACAAGTTTTTATCTTAGAAATTGGGATGAGGAAATCCTTGATAGCCTCAATGTCTTGATGCTCAAATTGTCCATTTCCGGGGACACGACTAAGTACTTAGGTTTTACCCTCTCGAGAGGTGGTGCACTTTCCCTACAAGACTCGACATGCATCGAGACAAGATCTTTCATAAGCCTTCCCTTAGACCACCATGGATGTGTTCCATCCTATCACCCTACCACCAACTGTCCATCTGGATAAGTTATTGCAACTTATATGATCAAGGTAGAGCCCATATGCCATGTGGTTGCACTGGAGGCTTCCAAACACTAAGTATCTCAAATCCCTTTGTTTCTAGGTGGCTTTCCACAAGTGAGATACACAAGGTAAACCATAGACATGGGCCTTGTGTAACCACTCAACATAAACCATCATACCATTCCACCCAGGTGATTCATTTACTTAGTTGTTTTATTAAGCAAAAACACAAGTCAAAATACTTAGCAATATTTCCATAATATGAATATATTCCACCCTTGTTTGCTACTAGCTAGGATAAGCATGTTAACATGGCCAGTATCTTAACTTAGAGAAAATTATACTAAGATTACAACTACTAGGTTTTCCCAAGCACAACATATAGATACTTAGCAAAAATTTCATGCAAGCCCTATTCAAATTATCACTAGTGCATAGTCAAAAATAATAGGACAAATACATGAACCACCACTTGCCTTGGAAGTTGGGGGAGTAGCAACAATCTTCACAATCACAATCACAATCACCACTAGCACCAAAATTTACACATAAAATGATAGCACCAAATTCTCATTCAAATATTCAAACAAAAATATATGAATGCATTCAAATGCAATAAAATGATTTTTCTACACTAAACTATTCAAACCAAACAGTACTGAACAAAAAACTAACTATATTTAGTATAAAGAAACTTAAATTTGCTTTAAAAACAATTTCTAAATAATTTATATGGCCAAAATAAGCCTATATTTGATTCTGCAAATAAACCCAATTTTATAGACTAAAAATACAAACTTAAGCCCACAGTAGTCTAGGATTTATTTTTTTGAATCCAGTTATATGTTATTTGTATTTTTTGGATAAGCAGAACAAAAGTTATGATTTTTACAAGTTTAAATCTCTAATAGATTAAAAAAAAGATTTTAAATCTAATTCTCAGACACGTGGACGCATCTGATTGGCCGGTACCGGTTTGATTGGATCAACCAACGAGAGCCACAGGATTAAAATGAAATCACAAGGTCCAGATCTGAGCGTACCCCTTCGTAAGTGAGCTAATCAGATCCACTAGATCAAGATCTAACGGCTACGATGCATGAGACCAAAGTCTGGCGGCGCGCGTGGCTACTGCGGCGGCAGCGCTACTGGCGGTGCTGCTTCAGCGATTACAAAGGGGGCTAGGGGCTATGTGGAGGCTTACCAGCATCGCAAGGTCGTGAGGAAGCTCAACGTGGATTTTGCTTGGACAGGGGCATACTGTTGCAGCGGCTGGAGCTTGTCGGAGTTGCTAGCAGCATCGGGACGGGTTGGCGGAGACGATGGCGACGCTCTGGATCACCCTAGCACCAACCAGAGGCATCAGGGCATGCGCAAGGTTCATGCCAGGGCCGGTCCTAAGATTTTGGGGGCCCGGGGCAAAACTAAATTTTGGTCCCTTATTATAATTTTTTTTGCATATATAATATGGTGAAAAATAAATATTATAAGTATACTCCGACTATAATATAGTAATAACAATGTTTACATGATACCTTAAAATTTCCTCCAAAAATTTGTAGAAGCAAAGTCCAAAAATTAGAATGGAACTTAAACGAAAAAAGTATAGAATCATGAGAAAACAATCACTTTACTGGTGAAACACAATTTGAGTCTAAAAGAAAAACCGCAAGAGATAAAAATTTAGAATAAGCAGAAACAATGTTTAGAGACATGAGTAAAAAAGTCATAAAAAATATATATATAATTTAAACATGATAGAAGGTAAAGAAAAAATAAAATTAAAAGGAAAAGACATGAAATATAATAAAGAGAAAAACAGGAAAAACAATAAAAGGGAATGCAACAGAAAGAAAATACGTAATGAAACTTATGTAAGAAAAATAAAAAATAAATAAAGGAAAGAGACATGCGTTAATGTGTTGAAAAGAACCCGTCTCGTATGTCTCTGATAGGTATGCCGATACCTTTTCGAGTGGATGCGGGGATCAATAGACTGACAACACCCGAAGCTACACACTCTAAACGGGATCAACCCATGATCGATTTTCTTTACCGAAACCGTACTATGAAACGCTCACGCGCTAGTATTTTCCTAGGACTCGGGAAGCGAACGGCGCGATCGATGAATCGATCAATGTGTGATATTGGCCATTGGGAGTCGAGCGTTGCCCACAAACCTAATAAAAAATCTTTTTATATGTATACTAGGCTTATAATTTTTTGGGCCCCTAATTTTTTTGGGCCCGGGGCGACTGCCCCGCCAGTCCCCCCAAGGGCCGGCCCTGGTTCAGGCGAACAAAATCGTTTGATTCAGAGGCCAAGGGGCGGTCGCGTCTTAACATAATTTCTTGCCGGAGACGAAGGCTGCGTCGGTGGTCACGGTGTTTGACGAATCCGATGACCTAGGCCTGTACAGGACGAACCAGTGGTGTCACAAGATGCTCAAAGGGCAGAGGAACATCATCAAATGAACGAGAGGCAAGGGGGCACTCGAGGCTCACCGGAATACCTCGTCGTAGTTCGTCGGGCAGCGACAGTGTAGGTTGATTTGCGAGAAGCTTGGCGGCGATTGAGTGCAATTGTTTGGAGAGGGGGGAATGGCCGTGGGGTGGAGAGGTTTAAGTAGCCATAGGGGGCGAGGGAATCGTGTTGCGAATCAATGGCAATCAAGCCCGAAATCAACGCGGCGGTGAATGGGGAAGAAACGGGCGGCGATGGCGTCTGCGCGTGCGGTGCGGAGGAGACGACGTTGAGCTGGCGCGGGGCCACTAGCAATGTCAGCGGGGTAGGGGCTGCGCGTGTGAGAGAGAGGGGAGAGGGGGAAGTGGCCCGGGTGGGCTGCTGGGCCGTTTCTGGCTCTAGGATGAATAGCTGGCGCATGTTTTTATTTTTTCCTTTTTGTTTTTGTTTTTCTATTTGATAATTCAGGAATGGTTTTGAAACCTTTTTCAAGTTTGTTTGAATTCAAATTTTCTCTAGGTTTTTATAAAGTGAACCTTGCACCTATTTGTGTATAAAACACTACTAATTAATCAACTACACTTTGATTCTCTGGAAATAAAATAAAACCATGCCTTAATGATACATAGATAATAGGCATAAAAGTGGTTTTATTTGGAGTTTTGATTTGAAAAAATTTGTGCAAGTCATGAATGATATGAATACATGAATGCAATGCATGCTTTTGTAATTCATGAATTTTGGGATGTTACAAATCTAACCCCCTTAAGATGAATCTCGCCATCGAGATTCATATTGGCTAGTAAACAGGTGAGGGTGATCTTTCCGAAGGTCATCTTCTCTTTCCCAAGTTTCTTCTTCCTCGGAATGATGGTTCCACTAAACTTTGCAGAATTTGATAGTCTTAGTTTGAGTAACTCTTCTACAGTCTCAAGGATCTTGATATGTTTCTCTTCATAGGTGAGATCATTTTCTAACCGAACCTCTTCCAAAGGTATAATATCCTTCAAAGAAGTTTCTTGCATATCCGGATGACATTTATTCAATTGACTCACATGAAATACATTGTGAACTACTGATAGTGATTCAGGCATTTCAATCTCATAAGCCACTTCTACTTTGCGGTTCAAAATCTTGAATGGTCCAACGTATCATGGTGCCAATTTTCCTTTGACCCCAAATCTCTTTACACCACGAAGTGGTGAGACTCTAAGATACGCTCTATCACCTACCTCATAGCTCTTCTGTCAGGATTGTGCTATCTTTAGTCTGTCCTTTACCAATTTGACTTTCTCTTCCGCTTCCTTGATCAATTCTGGTCCGAACAAATTTCTTTCTCCAACACCACTCCATAGCAATGGTGTAGTACATTTCCTTCCATAGAGAAATTCAAACGGTGCCATCTCAATGTTGGCTTCATAGCTGTTATTGTAAGATAATTCTGTGTAAGGCATACTTTCATCCCAACGAGCACCATAGTCTAGGGAACATGCCCTCAACATATCCTCCAAAATCTGATTGGTCCTTTCTGTATGTCCATTAGTCTGGGGGTGAAAAGCTGTGCTGAACTCTAACCTTATTCCTAGTGACTCATGCAATTGTCACCAAAAATGCAAGGTGAATTGAGTTCCTCTATCAGACACAATACTCTTGGGTACTCCATGCAGACACACAATCCTGTTCATGTAGATCTTGGCTAACTTAGCACTTGTATAGGTTGTCTTCACGAGTATAAAATGAGCCACTTTAGTTAGGCGATCTACCACAACCCAAATGGAATCATATCCAGATATAGTCCTTGGAAATCCGGTGATAAAATCCATACCAATCTTGTCGCACTTCCAATCGGGAATAGGTAGTGGTTGTAATAACCCTGCCGGTTTCTGATGTTCCGCCTTTACTCGACTACACACATCACACAAGCCATTATGCTCCGCAATATCCTTCTTGAGGTTGTTCCACCAAAATCTTTCCTTCACATCCATGTACATTTTGGTGTTACCTGGATGAATGGAATATGGCGAGTTGTGTGCTTCTTGCAGAATCAATTTTCGACGCTCCGGATCTTGCGGAATACAGATACGTTTTCCATACCATCAAGTACCATGTTCTTCTTCATGGAATCCTTTAGCTTTCCCTTTGCTAATTTTTCTTTTAATCTCTTCAATTTTGTTGTCCAACTTTTGGGCTTCTTTGATCTTGTCCAACAATGTGGGTTAAACATCCAATGACATGATATGTCCTTCAGGTACTATTTCCAATTTGAGATGTTTGAATTGGACACACATATCATCTAGCAATTCTCCCTTAGTAAGGCCATTCACATAAACCTTACGTCTTAAAGCATCTGCTACAACGTTTGCTTTACCGAGATGGTATTGCAAACTCAAGTCATAGTCCTTGTTGAGATCTAGCCATCTTCTTTGTCTCATATTTATTTCCTTCTAAGTGAAGATATACTTCAAACTTTTGTGATCCATGAACACTTCACAACGTTTTACCAAAAGATAATGTCTCCACGTTTTGAGTGCATGGACAATAGAGGCTAACTCTAAGTCATGAGTAGGATAATTCACATCATGATTTTTTAGTTGTCTCGAGGCATAAGCCACAACTTTCCCATCTTGCATCAAAACTCCACCTAATCCTTGGTGAGATGCATCACAATAAACTTGGAAATCTTTCTCCAAATCTGGTAGACATAAGACTGGTGCTATCACTAGTGTCTTCTTCAATTCCTCGAAACTGACTTCACAACCTTCAGTCCAGTCAAATTTCTTAACTTTCTTGAGTAACTCCGTCATTGGCTTAGCTACCTTTGAGAAATTCTCAATGAATCTTCTATAGTACCCTGCCAAGCCAAGGAAACTACGAACTTCTTTCACTGATTTGGGAGATTCCCACTCAGTCACAGCTGACACCTTTGCGGGATCGACAGCTATACCATCTCCTGACACAATATGTCCGAGAAATCCAACTTTATTCTGCCAGAAGTCACACTTACTGAACTTGGCATACAGCTTGTGCTCCCTGAGCTTCTCAAGGATCAAACACAAATGCTCTTCATGCTCTTCTTTTATCTTCGAATAGATCAAAATGTCGACGATGAATACGACAAAAAACTTGTCAAGAAACTCCATGAACACCTTGTTCATCATATTCATGAAATAAGCTGGTGCATTTGTCAAGCCAAATGGCATCACGGTGTACTCATACAATCCATACCTAGTGGTGAAAGCTATCTTAGGTATGTCTTGCTCTCTAATTTTTAGCTGAAAGTAGCCTGGTCGGAGATCAATCTTTGAAAACCCACGAGCTCCCTCTAGATGATCAAATAGATCGTTGATTCTAGGCAAAGGATACTTGTTCTTTATAGTCACCTCATTGAGTGAGCGGTAATCTATGCATAAACTTTGACTTCTATCCTTCTTCTCAACAAACAGAACAGGTGCACCCCAAGATGAAGAACTTGGTTGAATAAATCCTTTCTGCAACTGTTCTCCAAGCTGTTTCTTGCGTTCTTTCAATTCATCAACTGACATCTTGTAGGGTCTGTTTGCTATTGGTCCTGATCCTGGTAGTAAGTCAATCAGAAACTCCACATCTCTATCTGGTTGTGAGTGTAACAGTACGATTGGCACAATCTAGTACTCCTTCATACTTATGTAGGGATACGGATAGGCTACACTAGCGCAAATCAATATTTTCTACTGCGTAAACCAGGATTACTGTTGTCATAGATCATGATATTACCACTAGACGCGCGGTTGCGGAACTTGATGAAGCGTGTCGAGGCAGTGTAGATGTTCTACGTCTCCTCCTCGTCCTCGTCCCATGAGAAGCTCCCCTTGCGCAGCTCGTCCAAGTGCCACAGAGGCAGCACCTCTGAGGTATCCACACGTGTGGGGTGGAAGCGTCAGACGCTGGAATGCTAGGTCCGCACGTGCATCACAGGCGTGAGGAGTGGCGTCTGGGAGGAATCGTCTCACACTGGTTAGCTCGCGCCGCCCTCTCTTATATAGGCGTCCCTAGTGGGCTTCTACATTAGTAGCCCATTAGTAGCCTAAGCCTAGTCTAATTCGGATCCAATCCTCATTAGGCTTCCAGCCCCTTAAGTGTGTGACCCTATAGGTTCATGTACGTGTAGACATGACACGAATACACTTATTATGTCAATAGTTGGTAGCGGCCTCTAGCAAGACGTTCCAACTCCTAAACGCATACAAAGATCATATCGGACGAACCATCACAAGGTTTAGTGCATGCCTTTCCTCTTTGCCTCACGATATTTGGTCTAGCTCCAAGCTGACCTCCCTTTCTCGATACTGTGAGTCGGAATCCCTTTACTAGGTCAACTCTTAACCTTATGTAGCACGACCATGCATTTCTGGATCCGATCACTCGAGGGGGCCAGAGATATCTCTCTCAAACAGAGAGGGGCAAATCCCATCTTGTTTGACCATGCCTTGCAGCATGCTTCAGGACAAACCCGAAAGCTACCTTTATAACTACCCAGTTACGGAGTAGCGTCTGATAGCCCCAAAGTAGGTCGATCCACATCTCAAGTACATGCGACAATCTCAGGTCTAAGGACATAACGTACACCTTGTGTAGAGAGAGCTGCAAGTCTAATTTCCAGTCTCAAGTTGGGTCAGTCCAACCCCATGTTCATAACATGTGTCCACATCATTGGTTTGACATCTCCATGTCTATGACTTGCGAAACATAGTCATCAACCAATCGATGTGCTAGTCTAATATTTACGTGTGTCCTCACATGAACTCCGACTAGGGACAACTTTTAGATAACCATACAAGTAAAGAGTTTCACAAACAATTCACATAATTGCCAATCAATACAAGTTGCTTGATATAGATATTCAAGGAACATTACAATAACTCATGGATACATAAGAAATATAATCATCTCTATGATTGCCGCTAGGGCATCTTTCCTTCAACTTAGTCATCCAATGAATACCCAAAATTACAACCAATACTTGGGAATCTAGGATTATCAGACTAACTGGAAACTTATACTTTCCAAACTCTATCACTAGTTTATGACATCCAAAATTCACTATCATCTCTCCACCAGGAGTGCTTACTTTAATAGGACACCCAATAGTTTCAGTTGGAAGTCCATTTTTATCAATTAATGCTCTTGATATGAATGAATGTGATGCGCCGGTATCAAAAACAACAAGTGATAAAAAAGAATTAAGCTTGAACTTACCAGCAACATCATCAGACTCTTCATAAATTTCTTCCACATTGATGTGGTTCACTTGTCCTTTCTGAAAAGGGTTGGGCTTGTTGGCTCCTTCAACTTTATTTTCTGGGCATTCATTTGCATAGTGCCCAGTTTTCATGCATTTGAAGCACTCAACCTCACTGATGTCTCTTTTTGCAGGGTGACTCCCATTACCACTTGAAGGGAATATGCCCGAGAGGCAATAATAAAGTGGTTATTATCGTATTCCTTATTTATGATAAATGTTTATTTTACATGCTATAATTGTATTAATACGGAAACATTAATACATGTGTGTTTAATAAACAAAAAGGAAGTTCCTAGTTATGCCTCTCTCATAAACTAGCTCGTTGATTAACAAGATGATCAAGGTTTCCTGATCATGGACATTGGATGTTGTTAATAACGGGGTCACAACATTAGTGTAATGGTGCGATGAACATTCATCCGAAGTATAGCATTACGATCAAAGTCATTGAGTTTATATTGCTATAACAACTTACCAAGTGATCCTAATCCTTAGACCATGAGATCATGTCAATCACTAACACCGAAAGAGTTTCTCGATGACATCAAACGTCACACTGTAACTAGGTGATTATAAAGATGGCTTCAGAACTACTAAAGTGTTATGTTGAGACCCATGGATCGAGAGTGGAATTTGTTCATCCCGATGACGGATAGATATGATCTGGGCCCTCTCGGTGATATCACATTGATTAGCCTGCAAGCAAGTGATTTGATCACTAGAATGTTATATCACGGGAACGAGAAAAGAGTGCATGTCAGTAACGAGATCAAACTAGGTATGGAGATACCGGTGATCGAATCTCAAACATGTAATATATCGTGAAACAAAGGAATTAATATACTAACGTAAAAGGTTCACATGATCACAGAAGTCATCGTTGAATGTGTGGGAGTCAGTATGGATCTCCAGGTCCCTCTACTGATTATTGATCGGAGAAGGGTCTCAATCATGTCCGCATTATTCGCGAACCGTAGGCTGACACACTTAAGGGATATCGACACCATTCGGAGCAAATGATATGCTAGAAAAAGAAAAGGAAAGCGCAGGAATTTATTTCACTAGACACCGGAACTGTTTCGGTTGAAATTGCTGAAACTGGTTCTGCATGTGAAATTGAAATGTTGTAAGGGGTTTTATGTGAATGTTTGTTAATTAAAGTAATTAACAAAATTCTGAATAAATAAATAAAAGAGTTTTATTTAAATGAGAGCTTGCATTAAATTTGGTGGAAATTTAATGCATGTGAGTGGATTTTTGAGTGGAGGCTTTTTAATGGGAGTGGAGGCTTTTCATTTTGAGTGGGAGATCCACCCACATGAATGTGGAAGAGGTGGGGGCAGCCCCATGGCTGGGCGCCATGCCCCTTGGGTGCCCCCCTCTCTCCTATAAAAGGCCCCCCTCTCCTCCTCTCAAAGTACACCTCCTCGCGAAGGATCTCTCTCCCCCATTTAAAATTTCCCATGGTCTCGGATCAGCGAGATACATGTTCCCGGTGGCTATTCGGCAAGAAAGAGTTGTGCTTCCGCTGCATCGCTGGAGCGAGGAGGCGGAGGTTGCTCGGTGCCTCGAACGTGTGTGCGAGCACGGATGCGCTGCTGTTTTGTGGCGCTAGGACTTCCTCTCGATCTTGAGATCGGCAAGAGAACGTCTACATCAACCACGAGTTTGGACTCATTAAGCTTTGTCGGTCTTAAAGGGTATGTTCTCTACGGATGTACATCCGCCCGTTGTTTGTATCTAGTAGATAGATCTTGGTACATAGTTGTTCCCATCGTAGGAAATTTTTTGTTTTCTATGCTGCGAACCCTACAGTGGTATCAGAGCAGAATCTATGCGTAGATGCTTTGCACGGGTAGTACACATATGAGTATGTGGGCGATGATGATCATTTTATTGCTTCTTAGTTGTACTTTGGATATTGGTGGCATAGTGGGATGAAGCGGCCCGCACAAACTTTACATGTCCTCGCACATGAGACCTTTTCCACGCTTGACATGCAACTAGTTTTGCATAAGTGGCTAGCGGGTGTCTGTCTCTCCTACTATAGTCAATATCTAATTTGCAACGAGTTGTCAACAATTTGGTTATCCTCGTTGTGGTTCATGTTCGTAGGTAAGAACGGTTCTATCTTCGAAAGCCCTAAGCCACGTAAAACTTGCAATGGATAAATTAGAGGCGTCTAGTTTAGATTGTTGCTGGGCTAGTGTTATGATATGGTGATGTTGTAAGTAGAAGTATGTGATGATACTCTTACAACATACATAACGTGTAAACTCCATAGACCTTGGATTTACACATAAAGGTATGATAGTGATCATACCACGATGCACATGATAGAGATCATATGCGGGAACCATATCATTCCACTAATAAACATGTGATGTTTGATAGCATCTTATATTTGCTTGTTTGGTGTTTTATTAGAATAATAAGATGATCCCTCATTTTAAATATCAAGATAAGAATGTGTTCTTCCTTAAGTATGCACCGACAATGTTTCGTCGCTTCAAGGCATCACGTGATGATCGGGTGTACTTGAATCCACGAGAATATCTCGGGTGTAAGACAGTTACATACGCGAATACTAAGGTTCTTACTTGGCGAGCCTAGCATGTACAGACATGGCCTCGGAACACGGACCGAAAGGTTAAGCATGAGTCATATAGTAGATATAATGCCCATTTGATGCTCGCCTTTGAAGCTACACTGACTCACGTGATGATCGGACTTGGTGTAGTGGATTTGGTTCATGTAATCACCAAAAATACATGAGGGATGTCATTTTTGAGTGGGAGTTCATTTCTAATTTGGATTAGTAGAAATCAATTTATCATAAATTAAATCAAAGTGAATTTGCATAATTTGTTGTAGTCATTGGCATTCGTTCACCACCTTATGCATAGTTGTAATTGAGATAATAGAACTATAGAATTATGGATATATACTTTACGAACTGGTATCGTATTGTGTTGAGTGTCAATCTAAAGTTTAAAGTCCTGTTGCAAACTTTTAGCAAAATTCTATTTACTCCGTGAAATTTAATAATTGGTATTAAATCGAGAGTAACAATTCCAGTGTTAGTATCTTAAGTATCATGTTTGCCTCCATGATTCTTGATTGTTTTAATATCATGTTTATCTAGGAGATGAAAGAATTGTTTCAGAAACCATCATGTGTGGCAGATATAACGATATCTGAAATAATGTTTTGGTTGCAATATGATAGAGTATAATATATGTTCTCATATTGGATGAGAATTTACAACGGTTGGAGATGCCAGACATCCTAATCATCCAAAAGGGTTTTGGAAAGTAACGTTATACTCACGATTCATCTTTATAAGCTACAATAGCTTGATCATGAAAGTCGTCATGATAAGGATGAATAGAAGATGTATGTAAAGTGTTTACTACACTAAAAGATTACTAAAGAATGGATTTTGAAAGAATACCGATCATTTTGATGATGGTGATCTACTTCAAAGTGCAAGTCCAAAGGTATTATTATTTGAATATACACGCTTTGGACTATGTGTCATGTATATGGCGCCACTGTTGATGTTGATAAATTATTTTAAAAATTAAAAAGGAAATGCTGAAAGAGAATCTATAAAATATATTTGGCAGAAAAGAAAAGATTGGAAATATCCAATTTAGGTATATGGATGATATACATGTTATGGTTGTATTCTTTGCTTGTTAAACAATGTGGTTCTTGGGTATTGGATTCCGAATTGGTTGGTATGAAATTTCATACGGAACGATGCAATTCATGAACCATAATGGCCTAAGTAACTAGCAAGAGAATATGTGATGATGTTCATCGAAAACAAACAAACCATTGTTTGTATTTCTCGTTGACATCAAAGCTTGACTTCAAGATTTGTTTTAATAATTGTTATTTGAATCAGGTATTATGAGAACAAAGGTTGTTCAAATAATTATCGTATTCCATATAAGATGGATGATTTACAAATCTAGTTGGAGAAATCACATCCATAAAACCTAATGCTAAAATGTCGCAAGACAAATGATTGAAAGATCACTTACGAAGTGACATCGCCGTTTAAATTATATTGGAAAGAAAACATGAAGAATCTCCATATTCATGGATTTTTGGAGTCTTTGATTTGATCAAGTGACGCTTGTGAGACTTTCCTCGGGATAATTAAAACTTCGTTCAAAGGCCAAAGAAGAACGAACGACTAAAATATTGGAATTTATACATATCGATGTATGTAGTCCATTATGTGTAGTCGTAAGCGATGGGTTTCAACTTCATATGCTTTCTCCGGAAATTTGAGTGAATGTTCACTTAATGAGAAAGAAGTATGAAATATTTGAAAAACGTTTCAAAGACTTTCAAGATGAAGTGAAAATCATTGTAACAAGAAAATAAATGGTTTATGATTTTATCATAAGGGATTTATTTGAGTTACAAGTGTAACAAGAAAAATAAATGAATTATGATTTATCATAAAGGGATTTATTTGAGTTACAAGTTAGCAAAACACCTAGATTTACATCTCCCGAAACACCATAGGAATATGGAGTGTTTGAGATTTGTAATGAAACCTTGTTTGACATGGTTGGATCAAAGGTGTTATTTATAAAACTGCCATTATGTTTTAAAAGATTAAAGCTTTAGAGACTTCCGCTTTTACACTGAAAAGAGCTCCATCTTGATTCGTTGAAATGACACCATATGAGTTATGGTTTGGGGTAAAACCCAAGTTGTCATTTCTTAAATTTTGGTATGCTAAACATAAGTAAGATGTTTACAACCAAAGTCAGATGAGCATGTCTTTGTAGGTTATTTCGAATAACAATTGGTTATTCCTCCATAACACCGAGGACAAAAGGGATTGTCGCTTGAAATGTGAAGTTTCTTGAAAAAGGAATTTTTCGCAAAAGTTAAGTGGGAGGATAATAGAACTTTGATAAGGTTAACGAACCATAGCTAAATGTGCTGAGCTGCGCAGTGCCGGAAATCGTTCTGGAGGCTGCCATAATGCTCATAGCTTATGTGCCTCAAAGGTTGTGGTCACAGAGATCTAAGTTCCTATTGAACCAAGTAGGTCGGTTAAACAATCAAATGCTAAGATTTGAGAGTAAATCATTATTGTTTGACAATGATGAACCGAATACATACAAATAAGCGATGATGGGCCCTGACTCCGTCAAATGGCTTGAAGCCATAAAATCAGTGATAAGTCCATACACGATAAATCAAGTTTTGAACTTGGAAGACCCTCCGGAAAGGTTTAAAAACCAATCGGTCGTATTTGGATCTATAAAGAAACAGACATGGATGTTTCACATCTATGAAATAGTCGACATGTCGTAAAGTATTTTATGACAATGTTCAAGGAGTTGACTATGATAAGATTTGATCTTTCATAGCGATATTTAGTCTGGACGGATTAAAGTAGCAACCACTACATATAATTTGGTATATGGTAGATGAATAAACAAAACAAAGTTCTTCTAATAGAATGGTTACCTAGGACGTGTACATGACACGGTCCAAAGGGTTTTTGTTAAATTCAAAGGATGCTAAAAGGGCATGCAAACTTCAATGGTTGAAGTAAGCATCGCGGAGTTGGAATCTTCACCGTGATGAAAAGGAGTTTTCATCCAGAGACGATGAAGATGCTTGCATTTGCAAGAAATTAAGTGGAAGCGCTAAGACACATTTCTAATACATTATGTGGATGACATCTTGTTGATTAGAAATGATGTATCTTTTATTGACAAAGGTTAAGAATTTCATTTCGATGAAAGACTTAGGCAAAACCCGAATATTTAGCATGAATGTCTATAGTGGATAGACTGTGACGCTAATATGGTTATGCCAAACATACATATATGAGATATTGAAGGAGTTCAATATAGAAACGACAAGAAACGGTTCTTGTCGCATGGAAAGGAATTGAATCAAGATTCAAGTGTATCGACACTTGATAAGTGAAACAAGATTCAAGTGTTTTGACACTTGATGAGTGAAATCACAAGGATGTTTTGATCAATCATACCATGATATGTACACATCCAGATATGTCCTATGCTCTAAGTGTTATGAGCATATACCAGAATGAATCATAAAATGATCATTGGACTATAGTAAGGATATTCTTATGATCTTTTGGAAGAACTAAGAATATATTTGTGTAGAGGTGACAAACAATTACAAATAGTTCATTGTAAAGTGTTACATTGATACTAGTTTTGTCACAAGATACAAATTAAGTTTATCTCAATTTAAACTATGAGTGGCACAATGAAATGGAAAGAAAGTTTCCATGATGGATTTGGATGAAATCCATAGTTAAGACATTGTGACGAATACTACAACAAAACGACTAAGTATATGACTGCTATAGTATCAGCAAAGGAGGGAATTTGTGTCAAGAAGTTTGTTATCAAACTAAGGTGTAGTTCGCAACAGGCTAACACTAAAGATATATTGTATGACAATAGTATCGACATGATTTAACCCCAAGGAACTAAAGGTCTCATCAAAAGACCAAATTTATGCAATGCCATCTCATTGGAGAATGAGTGATGCGTGGAGACGCAAAGACATGCAAATACACACGGACCTGAAGCGTCAGATCCGTAGATTATGTTAACCACTTGCAGTTGCGTATATGGAACACCAGAAAGCCATATGTGTTCAATATGCAAAGTTTTCAAACTAGATTATTGTCTCTAGTGCAAGTGGGAGACTGAAGGGAATATGCCCGAGAGGCAATAATAAAGTGGTTATTATCGTATTTCTTATTAATGATAAATGTTTATTTTACATGCTATAATTGTATTAATACGGAAACGTTAATACATGTGTGTTTAATAAACAAAAAGGAAGTTCCTAGTTATGCCTCTCTCATAAACTAGCTCGTTGATTAACAAGATGATCAAGGTTTCCTGATCATAGACATTGGATGTTGTTAATAACGGGGTCACAACATTAGTGTAATGGTGTGATGAACATTCATCCGAAGTATAGCATTACGATCAATTGAGTTTATATTGCTATAACAACTTACGAAGTGATCCTAATCCTTAGACCATGAGATCATGTCAATCACTAACACCGGAAGAGTTTCTCGATGACATCAAAACGTCACACCGTAACTGGGTGATTATAAAGATGGCTTCAGAACTACTAAAGTGTTATGTTGAGACCCATGGATCGAGAGTGGAATTTGTTCATCCCGATGACGGATAGATATGCTCTGGGCCCTCTCGGTGATATCACATTGATTAGCTTGCAAGCAAGTGATTTGATCACTAGAATGTTATATCACGGGAACAAGAAAAGAGTGCATGTCGGTAATGAGATCAAACTAGGTATGGAGATACCGATGATCGAATCTCGGACATGTAATATATCGTGAAACAAAGGGATTAAGATACTAACGTAAAAGGTTCACACGATCACAGAAGTCATTGTTGAATGTGTGGGAGTCAGTATGGATCTCCAGGTCCCGCTACTGATTATTGATCGGAGAAGGGTCTCGATCATGTCCGCATTATTCGCGAACCGTAGGGTGACACACTTAAGGGATACCGACACCTTCAGAGCAAATGATATGCCAGAAAAAGAAAAGGAAAGCGCAGGAATTTATTTCACTAGACACCGGAACTGTTTCGGTTGAAATTGCTGAAACTGGTTCTGCATGTGAAATTGAAATGTTGTAAGGGGTTTTATGTGAATGTTTGTTAATTAAATTAATTAACAAAATTCTGAATAAATAAATAAAGGAGTTTTATTTAAATGAGAGCTTGCATTAAATTTGGTGGAAATTTAATGCATGTAAGTGGATTTTTGAGTGGAGGCTTTTCATTTTGAGTGGGAGCTCCACCCACATGAATGTGGAAGAGGTGGGGGCAGCCCCATGGCTGGGCGCCATGCCCCTTGGGTGCCCCCCTCTCTCCTATAAAAGGCCCCACTCTCCTCCTCTCAAAGTACACCTCCTCGTGAAGGATCTCTCTCCCCCCTTTAGAATTTGCCCATGGTCTCTGATCAGCGAGATACATGTTCCCGGTGGCTATTCGGCAAGAAAGAGTTGTGCTTCCGCTGCATCGCTGGAGCGAGGAGGCAGAGGTTGCTCGGTGCCTCGAACGTGTGTGCGAGCACGGATGCGCTGTTGTTTTGTGGCGCTAGGACTTCCTCTCGATCTTGAGATCGGCAAGAGATCGTCTACATCAACCAGAAGTTTGGACTCGTTAAGCTTTGTCGGTCTTCAAGGGTATGTTCTCTACGGATGTACATACGCCCGTTGTTTGTATCTAGTAGATAGATCTTGGTACATAGTTGTTCCCATCGTAGGAAATTTTTTGTTTTCTATGCTGCGAACCCTACACCACTACCACTATGGTGGTTCTTGTGTCCACTCTTGTGGTTATTATACTTGTCATTGTCATGAATGCGATGATGCTTGTTGTCATGGTGACGGTTATGGTTATGGTGGCTGTTATACTTCCCATTTTTGTGGAATCCAGAACTTCCACTATCATCATTATGGGAACGTTTGTGAGATGATCCCGAGCTATGTTTATCAAAGTTACGCTTCCTTTCCCTGCCCTCAACCTGTTTCATCTTGTTTTCCAAGATGGTGGCCTTGTCACAAAGTGATTGATATGTTGGGACATAGGAAACATATAGCTGCAGGTTTAATTCATCATTCAATCCTTCGAGGAACTTCTCCTGATTCTTGAACTTCTTGTCCTGGCTCTCGAATCTGGCCTCCATCTCCTTGACAATATCGTCTTGCTCCACGAAGAGCTTGTCCTTCTCCCTCAACTGAACCTGTAGCTCGTCATTGCTAAGGATGACGTTGGTCCTATATGTGTCAAGGTGTCTAATAAGGCCATGTAGGTCCTAGAGGTACATATGAACTGGCTCTATCATCTCTCTAGCAGCGCCCTCATACACCAATGCCTCTCCCTCCTTGTCACGTCTCCCGAACAGGTGGAAGTAGATGCCTCTGATCTTGGTGGTGTGGCGTCCGCAGAGGCGTCCGAGTAGTTCCTGCATGACTACATCTAGGCCCTTCTCTTTGTCATCGTGCATCAGCTTGAAGGAAATCTCCTCCGTGAGTGGCTCTGTCTGGCGTCCTGGCTGTGTGACTCTAAATCCCTAAAGGTCCTTCCTCTCAAACTTGCTGATCTGAAGTTCCTTGATACTAGGAAGTGGGAGGTTGAGCACACTATTAAACTGCACAATGCGTGAACCAAAACGATTTCCATTGAACTCCTCGGCAGTGCTGATCACAAAGCTAGGCATCTAATGTAAGATAGAGAATTATTAGAACAACACAAGTAAGATAAAAACAAGACAGTAAAATGAAAGCAAAAACATACATCACCCATAAAACATACAAGACATGGCATACAAAGTCTACCACAATCACTAAGGCTCAACCATAACTTAGACAAATTTTTGCGATAAAACGACAAGTGTGATGGTCCAACTAGCGAAGTCTGTTACAATTCTCACTCATATGCTAAGTCTATGGTATCTTCCCTTAGATGATTTATGGCGGTATCTAAGTGTTGGGTATACTTCTTCTCCACCTCAAGGTCATTTTTAGTGTTGATCATTCTACACTTGAGTCTTCACCAAGCTCCTTGATAGCATTCCAACCTGCATTTCTTGCAGAGTCAAATAATGACGTATACATTTGTGAGTTGGTGCCCATGTAGAATTCCGACTCTTTGTGGTTGTCTCCCTTGTTTTTGTACAAGTGAAGTTGCACCCACCAATATTCTTCTCCTTCATCTATTACTGGAAATCCCTTGTACACGGCCTCACGATGTATCCCCAAGCTAACCATAAGGGTTTTCAGTGCTTTGGGAAACTCCGTATCACATTCTAAAGTCATGGTCATGAGTGGACCCTTCTTGACGGTTTCGTTGATGGTGACCATCTAGAAATTTAGAAGGTTTTACGAGAAGAAAAGTCAAGTGTGGAATTTGCAAAGTGTTGCATTTTTGCTTAGTAGTTTTCTTAGTCTAATCCATCCTAGGGTCATAATCCTGCAGGCAACACAGTGCTCTGATACCATCTGTAAGACCCCACATTTATAAGGTAAAGGTCCCTGTGATTGCAATGCTAGTCCCTGGATTAAAAGCTAGCATCCACAGTTTAATATGAAGTACACAGATACAAAGATCTTTATTACATCATCATTCCAGAGATAAACATAGTCTTTTATAACTCCATAGACAAAGGCTAGTACAAGACTTCATAACATAAGTAAATAAAGTAAAGTCTTCATCTTCATGTGCCACAAGCAAGCATGTTGAGTGTAGAATCATAACCCTAATCCTCATCAGAGTAACCTGCAACATCATAAGTTACAGCCACAGTGGGTCAATTCATTTGGAATTGTATTGGAAACTGATACCGTAGTAGAATAGTAGTATCTAACATCTATATGAATTTGTCTAAGTGTAGTTTAGGCTTGCATTGCTCAAAATAGGTTTTTCCTATCAGTTGAAAACACTAAGTTTTTGTTTGGCAAAAACTCCCAAGGAACCACCAATAGACATTGGTGAACCTTTACCCTTGTTCATCCACAAGTTTTTAACTTAGAAATTGGGATGAGGAGATCCTTGATAGCCTCAATGTCTTGATGCTCAAATTGTCCATTTCCAGGGACACGACTAAGTACTTAGGTTTTACCCTCTCGAGAGGTGGTGCACTTCCCCACAAGACTCGACATGCATCGAGACGAGACCTTTCAGAAGCCTTCCCTTAGACCACCATGGACGCATTCCATCCTATATCCCTACCACCAACTGTCCATCTGGCTAAGTTATTGCAACTTATAGGATCAAGGCAGAGCCCATATGCCATGTGGTTGCACTGGAAGCTTATAAACACTAAGTATCTCAAACCCCTTTGTTCCTGGGTGGCTTTCCACAAGTGAGATACACAAGGTAAACCATAGACATGGGACTTGTGTAACCACTCAACATAAACCATCATACCATTCCACCCAGGTGATTCTTTTACTTAGTTGTTTTATTAAGCAAAAACACAAGTCAAAATACTTAGCAATATTTCCATAGCATGAATATAGTCAACCTTTGTTTGATACTAGCTAGGTTAAGCATGTTAACATGGCAAGTATCTTAACTTAGAGAAAATTCTACTAAGATTACAACTACTAGGTTTTCCCAAGCATAGCATATAGATACTTAGCAAAACTTCCATGCAAGCCCTATTCAAATTATCACTAGTGCATAGTCAAAAATAATAGGACAAATACATGAAGCACCACTTGCCTTGGTAGTTGGGGGAGTAGCAACAATCTTCACAATCACAATCACCACTTGCACCAAAATATACACATAAAATGATAGGACCAAATTCTCATTCAAATATTCAAACAAAAATATATGAATGCATGCAAATGCAATAAAATGATTTTAATACACTAAACTATTCAAACCAAACAGTACTAAACACAAAACTAACTATATTTAGTCTAAATAAACTTAAATTTTCTTTAAAAACAATTTCTAAATAATTTATATGGCCAAAATAAGCCTATATTTGATTTTTCAAATAAACCCAATTTTACAGAAGCAAAATACAAATTCAATCCCACAGTAGTATAGGATTTATTTTTCTAAATCAAATTATTTGTTATTTGTATTTTTTGGATAAGCAGAACAAAAGTTATGATTTTTACAAGTTTAAATCTCTAATAGATTCAGAAAAAGATTTTAAATCTAATTCTCAGACACGTAGAGGCCCGTACCTGTTTGGTTGGATCGATCAACGAGAGCCGCAGAATTAAAATGAAATTGCATGGTCCAGATCTGAGCGTACCCCTTCATTAAGTGATCTAATCAGATCCACTAGATCTAGATCTAACGGCTACGATGCATGCGACCAAAGTCTGGAGGTGCGCGTGGATACTACGGCGACAGCACTACTGGCGGTGCTGCTCCGGCGATTACAGAGGCGGCTAGGGGCTATGCGTAGGATTACCAGCGTCGCAAGGTCGCGAGGAAGCTTAACGTGGCTTTGGCTTGGACAGAGGCGTGCTGTTGCAGCGGCTGGAGCTCGTCGGAGTTGATGGCAGCGTCGGGAACGGGTTGGCGGAGACGACGACGACGCTCTGGATCACCCTAGCACCAATGAGAGGCATCAGGGCATGCGCAAGGTTCATGCGAACAAAATCGTTTGATTCAGAGGCCAAGGGGCGGTCGCGTCTTACCAGAATTTCTCCCCGGAGATGAAGGCTACGTCGGGTGCTCACGGTATTTGACTAATCCGACGACCTAGCCTAGTACAGGACGAACCAGTGGTGTCAGAAGATGCGCAAAGGGTAGAGGAACATCATCGAATGAACGAGAGGCAAGGGGGAGCTTGAGGCTCACCGGAATACCTCGCCGTAGTTCGTCGGGAAGCGGCGGTGTAGGTTGATTTGCAAGTAGCCTTGCGGCGATTGAGTGCAACTGTTTGGGGGGAAATGGTCGTGGTGCGGACGGGTTTAAGTAGCCAACGGGGGCGAGGTAATGGTGATGCGAATCAATGGCAATCAAGCCCAAAATCAACGCGGCGGTGAATGGGGAAGAAACGGGCGGCGACGGCGTCTTCGTGCGCGGTGCGGAGGAGACGACGCTGAGCTGGCGCGAGGCTACTAGCAGTGTCACCGGGGTAGGGGCTGCGCATGTGAGAGAGAGGGTAGAGGGGGAAGGTGCCCGAGTGATCTGCTGGGCCGTTTCTGGCTCTGGGCTGAATAGTTGGCGCCTGTTTTATTGTTTTCCTGTTTGTTTTTCTTTTTCTATTTGATTTTTCAAGAGGTTTTGAAACATTTTTCAAGTTTGTTTGAATTCAAATTTTTTATAAGGTTTTTATGTAGTGAACCTTTCACCTATTTGTGTATAAAACAGTACGTACACTTTGATTCTTTAATAATAAAAAACCATGCCTTAATGATATATAGATAATAGGCATAAAAGTGGTTTTATTTGGAGTTTTGATTTGAAATTTTTTGTGCAAGTCATGAATGCTATGAATACATGAATGCAATGCATGCTTTTGTAGTTCATGAATTTTGGGATGTTACAAATATCAGAGATGATATAATGATGAATAACAATCTAAACATAAACAATAATTCAATGGTTCCACTCACAAGCATCAACTACAAAATTAATCAACACTGGGAAAGTTTCCCCTAAGAACTATGCAAGATTCAACACAATTGTTATATCGGGATGGAGTGGTGATGATGGTGTTGGTGGATATGGTGGTGTGGATGATGATGATGATCCCGATGAAGTCTAGCTTGATGATGGTGTTGATGGCGACGATCTCCCCTCTATGGGAAGGAATTTCCCCGGCAAAAATCTGTCTGCCGGAGAGCTCTTTCTCTGTGTGTAATTTCTGCCCTGCAGAGGCGGCAAAATCTTTGTGTGGTCGCTCCTCGTGTATTAGGGTTTCGAGAAGAAGATATAGGCGAAAGGACAGAGAAGGAGGTGGGCCAGGGTGGCCACATCCCCTGGTGGCACGGCCTAGGGTGGCCCGCGCATGGGAGGGGGTGTGGGCCCCCTGTGGCCCATGTCAGCCTCCCCTTCTGGCATCCTTCGTATTTTGGAAAATATGATTTTCCATATATTTTCTGGTATTTTCTAATCTTCACGAAAATTGCATTCAAACACCGCTTTTTCCATCAGAATCCTGACTTGCAGTTCATCGTCCAAGAATCATCCAACATGCAAAAATAGATGAAATAACATAAGTATCACCTCTTAATAAGAAATATATCAATGAATAACAACAAATTATGATATAGAATAGTGATGCAAATTATACATATCAATTCCCCCAGGCTTAGACCTCGCTTGTCCCTAAGCAAAAACTGAGCTCAGTAAACATGCCAACAGGTTTATGGAGTGAAGTGTCGATAAAAATAATACAGACAAGAAGCATCACACTTACCAATACAAAACTAATAATATAAAGCAACTCACCATTATATAACTTAACTTGCAATGAGTATGGGAGTCACAATAAAGATGCATGAAGACAAATCATAATTGGTAATGGCAAACTTTGTTCTTGGTCAGAGAACAGTTGACATATCATATTTTTTTAAGCAAAGATTTTGTAAACAAGTTTATAACAGGAGTTCCATTGCTCCAAAATAAAAGGCTTTTCACAATGATGGATTTCAAAGTAATACTCATTTAGATAAGAACAATGTACAAAACAAGGAAGATAAGAAACATGATTGAATAAATCATCATATGAATGATTGAAACACAACAACTCAAATGCTTGTTGGAGGTAGAAAGGAATAGGTTTTACTGACTCAATTGAGAAGTAAAAGAAAGGACCTTTGTAGAGGGAAGCAGGGATTTCAAGTTTCACAAAGAGATTTCAAAAGATTATGGTACTTACAAGCTTTAAGCTCTCATTGCCCCTATCATAAGCATCTTGAGATGATTAAGGTGAAATTGAAAAAATATGGAGTATATGCTTGACAAAATATAAGTTGGGAATCTCATGTCCCTTGAGTACGAGGACCGCTCCTCATGCTACTCAACTTTAGTTGCCGGTAAGTTCTTGTCATTGTAAATACATGTTTGTATAGGTTTCTCCTTGCCCCATTATACAGGAGCTATACCATATCAAAATGATAAGGCAAGCAGACAGTGAGCATCTCAACAATCTTTTTATTTGCTATTTGCATAAGTTTTTATCGAGGATGCTTCACAGATTGTTCACTATGGTTATGCTGCATGTTTCCACCATGATTAGGCATGGCTTAGGCTAGCGGCCCAGGAGTTTATCTAACACACATACATAACCGCATGGACTTACAAGCTCCCCTTTTATTTCACACCCACGACATCCATAAACAAAAGAGCATGATATCAATGGGGTAGATATTACAGGTGTTGAAAGCGTTCCCCGTGACAGCACGGTTCTGCTAATTCCCAACTTATAGGTGCAATCATATACAACATAGATGACACAAGGTTCAAGTTTATTAGGGGAAAGAAAATAAGGTGTGCCATCAAGTTCGTGAGAGCTTTACTAACTAGTTTTATCATAACAAAAGAATTTTTAATTTGAAAGATAGATGAAGCTTAATAATTTACTTGGAATAGAAATAATGCTACTAGGTAGATAATGTGGACACAAATGTCATAGGTTTAAGTTTAAAGGATTGGATGCATGAGAAGTATACCCTCTCAGTACAGGTTTTTGGCTAGCAAGGCTGGGAAGCAAGCAAAAGAGTTAAAGGAAACAAGGAAACATACAAGTGATAAAGTCAAACATGTAATCTTCCTTGAAAGCACAAAAAATCTTAAATAAAGAATACTAAGCTTATGAGCCAATCAAGAAAGAAAGAAAATGATATAAAATACCTGTAAGTGCTTTTCTCTTTTCCTTTTAAACCTCAAAAAGTGTTGGTACTAACCAGAGATTAGTTTGACAAAACCAATTTAGATTTACTTGATGCTCCCAAAGTGATACCAATACTATTCAACAAGATAAATAAAATGAGATTGCAAACTAAAATAAGAAGTGCAAAAAGTAAAAGTTGAAACTTCTCATTAATATTCCATAAAGGCACTCACACCAAGGGATACATAGATAACCAACCAAATGATAGATACTTCCACAATGCAAACCATTCTATATGATAACTTCTCTATTCAAGATATGACTCTACTAAAAAGGTAAAAAAATGAAACATAATGATGTGATACCGCGACACTCTCCTAATCTTGGAACAAACCAAGGGGATGCCAAAACCTGATGATGAATCACTCCTTCGGTGGTGGTGGTGTTCCCTTGATGAGTTTTTCAATCAGCTTCCTCAAATCCTCAATCTCAAAGTTTAGAATACGAATCAATTCTGAATTATGCTCAATGCAGTTCATGATCATGTCGGACCGTGAATCCTAGTCCTTGTTATTCTTTCCCCACTTTTCCTCCTTAGAGTGTTCTTTCCTTGCATGGTTAGAACGAGGCATATCCCAACTAGAGGGCAACTTCCCTTTGGGAAACTTTTGGAACAGCTGCTCATCTATAAGAGCATCGAAGGGGTTCTTTGCGCGTGGAGGATGTTAGCGTGGAGCGAGGCAATGACGCGGAGGTTTCCCTGCTGTAGACATCCGTGCTGTCCACCTGAGTTTGATAGGGTTTGCCACCACTCCAATGCTCGCAACAGTAGCGCGGGTGTCCGGATGCTTGTCTTCCTTCACTTCTTCTTCATCCTCAACCAAGATCTCTCCCGCCCTCTTGGGGTCTTGAAGATCATCTTCCACGAACTTCTTGCCCTTGTCGTTGGCGGAGACCATGAACTACAATAATTGTGTTTACTTGTGACCTTCTTATAGTGACAGGGAATGAAATCGTCATAGATCTATGACGATTTCGCACAAGATGGTCGTATATTGTTTGGAGAGGTAAAAACCCTATAAAATTATGATGATTTGGGAAAAATCGTCATAATTTCTTCATACGAAAACGTCATAATTTACATGACACACCTGAGAGACTTATTTATAGCAGATTATGACAAATTTAAATCATTGTAATGTCTGGATCGGAATGCATTTAAATGATTAGAAGACCACATCAGTAATTCTGCCTACGTGTCACGTCTATGTGTCAATGTTTGCTTACATGTAGTATCCACGTGTTAGCGCACCACCCGGGACCCACCACGAGCCTCACATGCAGAATCCAAACAGCAGCAAGCGTTGAACCCGCGACCTCCAACATGCAGGAAGCGACCCTTGCCACCAGACCATGCACCCGTTCGTGTTCCATATACAAGTCGCGACCTTATATCCTTAGTTCATCTGTTGGGCTGGCTCAGTTTATCACTATAATGGGCCTCCGGGTGAAGCGATATGGGCCGCGGTGGGAGGGACTAGGCCTTGAACGCACTAGGCCATATCGACTGGTATAGTTAGGTAGTTTTTTTTCTTCTTTTGTTTTTTTCAGTTTCTTAATTCTTATGTATCTTTTTCATAACAAGTCCAAAAGAATTGATTTTTGTCACTAATTTTCTTAAGATGTTAATTACAAATACTTTGACAATTTTAAAATAGTGTATTTACTAATCTCATATTAGTCCATAGTAGGAATAATATCATATTTTAAAATATGATTTTGAAACTAGAGCTTCGAATTCAACATTTTGGATGATCTAGGGGATGAGTCTCGCTAAACTTGCATTGGATATCTGAAGAAATAACATATGTGAGTCTAAAGATGATTTTTTTTCAAAAAATCATGGGCATCAGATCATGTACCTGTAGTTCAAACAGGACCCACTTCCTACAGATTCGGCAGGAAATTGTCTTTTTCGCCACGGGTGAACGGAAAGGTTTAAGATACCCCGGTTGGGACATTGTCCATGTAAGGTGGTCTAATATTTTTACAAAATGTGGTGGTACCATTCTAAAATTGTTATTTGGTGGTTGCTTCACAAAACGCCCCGTTTTTTGCGCTCGGAAAATGAAAATGGATTTTCCGTGCATTGAAAAGGAAAACTTCCTCCTGAAGTATTGTTCGCCATCACAAGATGCACACGCGTGCACAATACGGGCACATTATCACAAACTATGCCCTGATTCTAGCAATAACACTGGTCATTTGGCTTGAAATCCATGAAACCTCATACATGATAGGTCATTTATGAGAAGGTTATTTCGAGACACTTGCAATATACCAAGTTTGGTATTTTTCCTTGAAACTATGTCACATAATAAGACACCACGCAAAGTATTTGCATTGATCGAATTGTTTTTGAATTTTTTATGCCCGTTTCAAACTATGATCAAAACGGCGGGCATGAAGGTTCTTAGCTAGGGGCTGATCCTCGCTAAACTTGCATTGGATCTCTAATGAAATAGAATATTGTGAGTCTAAAAATGATTTTTTCCAAAAATCATGAGCATCGGATCATGTACCTGTAGTTCAAACTGGACCCACTTCCTACCGATTCGGCAGGAATTTGTCTTTTTTGCCAGGGGTGAACGGAAAGGTTTGAGATACCCCGGTTGGGTCATTTTCCATGTAAGGTGGTCTAATATATTTAAAAAATGTGGTGGTACCATTCTAAAACTGTCATTTGGTGGTTGCTTCAAAAACGCCCCGTTTTTTGCGCTCGGAAAATGGAAAATGGATTTCCATGCGTTGAAAAGGAAAACTTCCTCCTGCCTCCATCCCAAGATGCACACGCGTGCACAATACGAGCACATTATCACAAACTATGCCCTGATTCTAGCCATAACATTGGTCGTTTGACCCGAAAGCCATGAAACCTTGAACATGATAGGTCATTTATGAGAAGGTTTTTTCGAGAAACTTGCAATATACCAAGTTTGATATTTTTACTTGGAACTATGTCACATAACATGAAGCCACGCGAATGTTTTACATAGTTCGGACCGTTTTTGAAATTTTTATGCCTGTTTCAAACTATGGTCAAAACGGCAGACACGGAGGTTCTTAGCTAGGGGCTGAGCCTCACTAAACTTGCATTGGATCTCTAAAGAAATAGCATATTGTGAGTCTAAAAATGATTTTTTCGATCATGTACTGGTAGTTCAAATCGGACCCACTTCCGACCGATTCGGCAGGAATTTGTCTTTTTTGCCAGGGGTGAACGGAAAGGTTTGAGATACCCCGGTTGGGACATCGTCCATGTAAGGTGGTCTAATATTTTTACAAAATGTGGTGGTACCATTCTAAAACTTTCATTTGGTGGTTGCTTCACAAAACGCCACGTTTTTGCGCTCGAAAAATGGAAAATGGATTTTCCGTGTGTCAAAAAGGAAAGCTTCCTCCTGCAACATTGTTCTCCGTCCCATGATACATATGTGTGCACAATATGAGACATTATCAAAAAATATGTTGTAATTCTAGCCATAACATTGGTATTTCGGACTAAAAGCCATGAAACCTCGAACATGATAGGTCATTTGTGAGAATTTTTCTTGAGACATTCAACTATGTCACATAATAAGACACCATGCAAAGGATTTGCATTGATTGGACCGTTTTTGAATTTTTTATGCCCGTTTCAAACTATGATCAAAACGGCGGGCATGAAGGTTCTTAGCTAGGGGCTGAGCCTCGCTAAACTTGCATTGGATCTCTGAAGAAACATGATATTGTGAGTCGAAATAACATTTTTTGCAAAAAATCATGGGCATCATATCATGTACTTGTAGTTCAAATCGGACCCACTTCCTACCGATTTAGAAGTAATTTTTCCTTTTCGCGAGGGGTGGATAAAAATGTTCGAGATACCCCAGTTGGGACATTGTACATTTAAGGTGGTCTAGTATTTTTGAAAAATAAGATGATACCATTTTGAAACTTACATTTGGTGATTGCTTTATAATACACCCGTTTTTTGGCACTCGAAAAATGAAACCAGCCATTCAGAATAGAGAGACAGACTATCCACGAATCACCTCATAGAAGTAGATCTCATCCATTCATGTGGGCTCCATCCAATGATCCATTTCACCTCCCACTAGGTCTCCCGCCTCCCCTAACTGCCCACATTTTAATATTAAATGACTGAAAAGGACTATAGTTTCCAAAGTAGCAACACATAAATGTCAGGGGTAGTTTTGGGAAATCATATGCCCCACCCATCCAGATTGAGAGGAACATCACCCATACCCTAATCCCCTCCTACCCTGCAGCGCTCTCATCTCCCTTCTCCACACTACCCATCCGTCGTCGCCGCCACCACAAATTCGCGGCCGCGCCCATCCATCCACCCTCGTAACCCGCGGCCTCCCTCTCGCCTCGCACATCCATCTGCCATCGCCTGCCTGCAGAGCCGCTGGTTCCTCCGCGCACTCCCTGGATCCATCTCCTCTACGGCTAAATCCCATCGAATCCACGCACCCCTCGAGCTCTCCAACCCCGCCTCCTTAAAGCAGTCATGGCGGCACGGCCGGCCTATTCGCTGGTGCAAGCGTGCGTTTGTGCATTGACGCGCGATGCTCCGTCAATCTTGCCTTGTCCGCGTCGTGCTCGTGGCCGGCGGAAGGCCCTGCAGGACGCCAGCTCCCTGGCATCGGTGGTCGACAGATCTGACGCCCTCCTCCACAAGGCCGTCTCACAATGTTGCAGCAGCATCAGCACCCGAGCTCCGTCCGGGCCATGTCCTCCGGCGTGCTGGCCGGGAACAAAGCAGCCACTTCACAGCCGGTGAGACCTCTTTCATCTTCAGAGATTGTCTTGTACACTTATCATCATTGTCATGTTGTACTATTGTATTGTACTGGTATGTATGCATCTGTCAAGCCTTTTTTAGCAAACATTATGGCCTGATGCATGTATTGTTTGCATGTTGTGGTAACTTGCTTAGCTGAAGCCTGAATCCTGATGGTAGTTGTTGGTCATTGATGTTGAATGCAAGAATTGATGTTATTTACCACTACTGCTATTTCTTGCTGATATATGACTAGTATGTTTATGTAAGCATCACTGTTGTTTAGTGTTCAGTAGCACTGCTTATTCATGTTGATCCATTGTTAGTATGTTAAATATAAGCATCACCACTGTTTCTTGTTGTTTTGTACAACCACAATGATCTATGATTAGTGTGTTAAATGTAAGAATAACTACTGCTTGTTGTTGTTAATTACCAATGTTCTAAGTTTAATATGATGAATGTAAGCACCAGTGCTGTTTAGTAGCACAGTTGTGAACTTTATACCCTGTTCATCTCTAAGGTTATAGATGTGTTGTTGCTATTAGCACATATGACTTGTTATATAAGGTTCTTCTTTCTACAATGTAAACCTATTGCACATATGGAGTGTGCTGAGCATAATATGTAGCATCATCCTTGATTGGCCTTTATTTTAATTGGTTCTCCTTTCTACAATGTAAACATATTGCACATATGCAGTATACTATCTTCACTTGGGCATACAGTGTAGGTTGTGTAGTTAGACTTGGATCTAAGCCGTTTTTTTGCTAGGACTTGGATCTAAGCAGTTGATCTTCATTTCTTCATATGTCTGTGATGTGCTTTTCCTCAACACACTCAAGCCAGGTTTGTTCCTGTTATCCCTTGATCCTATCATGGTTGCTTTATTTAGTGCTTTGTACTCATGCATGTCCTTGATTTGGCACTAATTCGAGTAGTGCGAGATCTGTTGGATTTGTAGAGCCTTGTTGAAGATTTTGAAGGTCTTATGGACTCGTTATGTGCTCTGTGTTGTCTTCTAGATTCTTGCTATGGTGTCACTAAATCACATGAATAGGTGGTGTTGCTAGTGGTGTAGATCTGGAACTAGCCTTACTTTTGATCTAGCCTGACATGTATTCTTGTAGCAACATGTTTCTGTTAGATAAGTTGGATGTTTACTTACTGCAGTTAGTGTAGTCGTATTCTTCCTCATAGGACATGAATTTCTCCATTGAAGATTATGGTATATCCTCTTATTCACATGCTTTCCACAACACACGATGCATATCTGACTTGTTGTTGTCAGGTGCGGTGGTTGCTGGTGAGTGCACGCGGGAGCTGGGAGTCGAGGCGCTGCACATTGAGCTACACAAGTGAGCTGACAACATGGTCATCTCAAGTGAGCTACACAAACCTCTTGTTTTTAAGTCTACTAGGCATTCCTGCCTACTCACTTACACATTAGTCTAGTAGTATTGTAGTAGATTATTACACGTCCAGCCAAACAAAAAGAATTACTACCTCGGTTCAGAAGTGACTTGTATTTGTATAGTTTTGCATATATTTAGACACGTCACTTGTTACTTCACTTCTCCTTCTGCTTGGTCGGTCTCATTAAAAGGTACTGCTCCCTCTTGATAAAACACTGATAGAACAGTTTGTTTCTCTCAAATTCCACATCTAACTGCACATCATTTCCTTACACAACACACTGAAATACTACTACAAATCATCCTTGGATAAGGCAATTTGGACACATGATGGGTTGAAGTTCTACTAAATCAGCAGTGTTTGACTATAGAATTATGGTGCAAAGCATAGATGAATTACACTAGCGTAATAGTTTGTTCTTCTATTTATCTGCTATTTATGTCTTTATCTACTTGTAATTACTCTCTATTTATGAGTTGCTAATTATGTTGCAAAGCATAGATTGAGAACTTTTTATGACCTGCTATTTATCTGTTTGTAATTGTTTTGTTGAACTATTGCAGATATACTCTTTACAAGAGCTACATGTTGAAGAAGTGGAAGCTTGAAGAAGTTCCAGAATATCAAGGAGTAGCTAGTTTTTAAACTTGCCGAGAGTTATATTTATAGATTCCATTGTGACGACGGTTAAGCATGTTGTGATGTGAATTTTGAGCGTGGAACTTCATGTGTACTTTGTTTTCCCACTAGAATATTGTATGAATTGATTCTGGCCATTGTTTGAATATATTCATGTGTTTTCTCTTCTATCTGATTGCTATATTTCATTTTAATAATATTCTGTGAAAAGAATGAACCTGATGATTGGGACCCACTGCCTAGAAGAATATGACAACTGGGACCCACTATTCGTAAATATAAGACGAATTGACCTAATAAGGCCGTAAATAGCAAATAACTGGACTAAAAGGATATGGCCCAGTACATAAAAAGGGCTGAAATGTTGGGATTGGCCCATGTAGCATATTTAAATTGGTAGGGAAAAAACATAAACATGCCAAATTACCGACGCTCAGTTTTTGACGATATGTTTTTCGTTATAAGATCGTCATATATTATAGACAATGACAATTCAGTGAGGAAAATGGAGGGTCATGTATCAGCAGATTCCTTGTAGTGATGGTGCCTCTAAACTTGAGAAATTTTCCTGACAAAAACAGATCCAAAAGAAAACACGACAAGAACACGATATACGAACCTTCAGGGATCTGGGGGTTATATATTATGAAGTTTTATGACATAAGGAAGGTACTGTGCGAAAACGGGATGGAGGCCGACTCCGGGCTGATCACACCCCCTGGTGGCGCGGCCAGGCAGGGCCCGTGTCACTGGTGGGTGTGGCCCACCCGGGCTCCGTTTCCTCCTCTTTTTCGTCTTGTAACCTTCCATATGGAATAAAAACTGCAAAAATATAAAAAGAGAAGTTTTTCAGATCCTTCTATTTTCATCACTTTTACCTATTCGGGAACGGACTCTGCAGATTCCTTCTCTCCAACACTTGAAAGTTCCTTTCACATAAAGCTTCACACAATCTTAATTGGAAACATTAGTGCATAAAAAAACAAAGAACCTTTGGGTTCACATTTGAACTGAAATCCATCAAAACAAAATATATTGTATCAACTCCTTTCAAAATCTCAAAAAGAATCTGGAAGGAAATCGATTTAAGAGGCAGATGCAAATGATGGCAGAAATCTGTCAAAACAGACTAGCAGGTAAAGATTGATTTTTAGAAAACATTCTGTTACTCAAATCAAAAAGTGCAAAACTAACGAAAGTTGGATAACAACTTGGGGAACAACCTCAGAAAATTACAGTTCCATCCGACATACTGAGATCTTTCATGAATTTTTACAATGCAACACAAAAATCTGTCCTAGGACAGCAACTTTTCACAAATCACCTACTTCTCAGAAGAGGTTGATCTTGACACAAAAACCAAACAAAAAGGATAAGGAGAGGTTATTACAGGGGTAATAATTTCGAAGACTCAAAGAAACAAAAACCCAAAGAATACAAAAATGGGTTGTCTCCCAAAAGCTTTTTCTTTATAGCCATTAAGATGGGCATGATAATTTCAATGATGCTCATATAGGAGATATGGATTTTAAATGAAAGAGAGCATCAAGAATAAAATATCCAACACATTTAAGTCTTACCCACTTCCTTTGCAAGGGAGTTTCATGAGAAAACAAATTATTGAAACAAAAGGCTACTAGCATAGGAAGACAAAACAAGTGCAAATTCAAAGCTTTCAGCATAAAGCGGGGAAACTTAATATTATTGAGATGCATAAAACCATGTTTCTCTCTCTCATAATAACTTTCAGTAGAACTTTGAATAAAGTTGACAATGTCACTATCACAAGAAACAACTTTGTCATTGGAATGAACATGCGTACAATCATCAAAAAGAGATCTAAGATCATAAACTGGATCAATAGAAGCAAGTTTTTCAACCCTAAAATCCTCATTAGGAAAATTATTTTCATAAGGAGCTTTCACAAATTTGGAAAACTTAAACTCATAAGAATCTCCATCAAACATTGTTAAAACTTTCTCCTTCTTACAATCTATAATAGCTCCACAAGTGTTCAAGAAAGGTCTTTCAAAAATGATAGGACACGTTTTACTAGCAGCTGAACCAAGCACTAGAAAATAAGCAGGATATTTACTCTTACCACAAAGAACTTCCACATCTCTTACAATACCAATAGGACAAATGGTTTCGTTATTAGCAAGGTGAATAACCACATCAATGTACTCAAGTTCACAAGGACCATTTTCATGCATAATTTCCCCATAAAGCTCATAAGGAATAGCACTAGAACTTGCACCAATATCATATAACCATAATAGCAATGATCACCAATTCTAACAGAAAGCACAGGGAAACTAGCTTTCCTATCTTTACTAGGATGAGAGACAATATTAGAAGCATCTTCACAAAAGATAATGTGCCCATCTTCTATATTTTTAGTGACAATATCTTTCATAATGGCTACTATAGGCTGAATATTTATTTGTTCATCAGGTTTAACAGCTTTCTTTGTACTTTTGCTAACCACATTAGCTATAATAGAATGTTACTTTACCTTAGCAGGGAAAGGTATTTTATTAATATAAGGTCCAGGCAATATAGGATCAACAATACAAACTGCAGTATTTCTAATAGCAACATGATTAACAACATCTTTATAAGGTGCATGGTACTTGTCCAACTTCTTTTTAGGAATTTCAATATAAGAGGCAAAGGCTTTAAAGAAATTTTCAATACTTTGAGAATCAAGACCATTGTCACATCCCAAATTTTAGATTTGGTTCTGCATATCATTCATATCATCGCATCATGCTTTTCCATACAAAACCGTCGATCAAAACGAATAGGCAAAACGCTATTCTCGAAACCCTATTCTATTTTGCTACGAGGCTCCTGCGGGAGGCTTTAGTAGGACTTGCGTTGTCCATCCTTGTAGCCTAGTGGGTTCGCTCAACCATTGACCCTAGATTGTTCCCCTCGATTTTACAAAACCGTAGGAGCAAGAATCGCTCGAATCGGAGCTCGTACGGAGAAGTTATCGCCGTTTTATTAAAAGATAGAAAGACGGGCCGATATTCGGGCCGATTTCCGAGTCCGCGTCTAACCGCGTTCCGAATCGGAGTAGGACCCGCAAGGGGCCCCACTTAAGGGACCCGGCCGAGCCGCCCCCTGCCCTCCTTGCTAACCGCGCCAGCAGCCTCGGGAACCGCACCCCGCCGCCTCGATCGCCTCCCCCTCCCCGCGATCGCGCCACCTCCTGGCCGCGACCCGCCGCCGTCGCCCAGCCCAGCCGCGCCACCCGCCTTCCGCCGCAGCGCTCCGCTCGCCCCGCCGCTGCAGCACCTCGCCCCGCTGCCTGCCACTCGCCGCCTCGCAGCGCGCCTGCGCCTGCCCGCGTGCGCTCGCGCGCGCCGCTAGCTGCTGCTCGCTGCCGCGCACACACACGCACGCAGCGCGCACACACTCACGCACGCACGCGCGTCGCCTCGCGTGCCTTGCGCCGCGCCCGCTCGTCCGTGCCATGCCGCATCGCCATCGCCGCCGCACGCGCCGTTGCCGTGTTGTTGACCGCCCCGTACTACACGCTGATCGTTTCCCCTACCGCGCAGGTAACCGTCGTCGCCGGAACCGATCGCCGCACCGTCCGGAGTTCGTTTCGCCGTTTGTCTCTGGTAAGCCTGCAGCCACCGTTAGATCTCAGATCAGTGGTTCAGATCAGCCGTTGACCGGTCAGACTCAGGCATTGACTAGTCAGACGCCCAGTCAGCATCCAATCAGCAGACGCGTTGACCAGTCAACAGACACAGTTGACTGGTTATTTTCGTTAATCGTTTTAGTTGACAGATTTCGGTAGAAACTTGTAAATTGCGTAGAAAATTAACCGCTTAGCCAAAAATTGCAAATAAAATATGTGTAGATTCAGTGAGTCGTGTAGAATCTCGCTGTACCTTTAGTTCAGACTTTTTCAGCAAGGTTTGGTACAGTTTAATCAAACTAGTTAGTGGCCTTTTCGGAGTAATAAATTCGTAGAAAAAGATCCGTAGCTCCAAAAATTGCGTATGATATGTCCCTGGATTCAGTGGAACGAGGGGAATCTCATCGTGAATTAGAAGGATAGGCTTACAATGAAAACTTCTGCAGAAACTACCTAATGGTTTTCTGCAGTGTTTTAATTACTCGGGGAGTTTTATAATTCCTTTTTGAGTAATTCCAATTGGTACTATTTCTAATCAGTGATGCCTATGCGGTTGAATTTTCCCAAGATTTTACAAATAGTATACTACCGGTAGCAAATTATTTGAGTTCTATCTCTAGGTTTGAGCATTATATTTTGCAGAATAGTTTTCCTAGCGCTAAAACTATTTTCCATGCATGCAATCAGTAGTATTATTGATTAGGACTATGTGGTGCAGCTGTAGCACCAATTCACTTGCCTTGCATACCTTCATGCATCATATTTGTTGCATATGCTTGTGGATTGTTTGTTTATGATTGCAATTGTATCGTGTAGATTGTGACGAGTGCAACGCTTGCTCGTGTGTGGATTGTTCTTCCGACCACTACAACCAAGGCAAGTAGATGCTACTTTGTTCATGATATCGTCCTACTATTTTCAATGCATTGTCGTGTATTTTGTAGATGCATGTGTAGGATGACACTATCGCTATGCTATGACTTATTATGTGGTAGGACTTTCCTTGTAGATGAACCACCGTTGGTAGATGTGCTTAGCCATGCTATGTTGAACGAGGGCTGGGTTACATCATTGAGACTTGTTTCTAAAAGTATTGGTTTGTGAAAACTAAAACAACTTAATCAATGAATCTTCTGGGTGTGATGGTATTGATAATTTTTTGTGGTTTCATTGCGGAAAGGCACCCAGGTATCAAGAGAGAATGATTGGCTTCTTTATTGTGTAGCTTATGTGTACAACCATGTGCCAATAATGGAATGGGCGGTTGGTTGGACTTAGTAGGTTGTGGTAACTCGAACCCGCGTATCCAGAGATGTAGAATTTTGGTAGGTTGGACCGGTGCGCGTCGGGATTGAGGAGCTACTTCCCGAACAGTCTCTTCTTGGACTTCTCCCTATCATCACCCAAAATGAGAGTGATGGTACGAGCTGGGCTGGCCAAGTCACATGGGTAAAGTGTACTAACCCCTGCAGGGTGTATAATCTAATCGATTAGACGTGTCCCCGTTTATGGACAACTAAGTTGCTTGATATTGATTCCATGACATGTTTCTCGCTCATTCTAATTTCATAATTGTTTAACATTGTTGGGTTAACTTAATTGGGATCTTTTCAAAGAAAATCAAGACTGTTTATGAAAGTAGGACAAAGTTATTTGCAAATGCAAGCCAGACACAGCTCCACTTGCCAGATATGCATGTAGATGTTAGTACTATTGTCTCCTTTACTAGCTATACTTGCCATACATTCCATGTATTGACCCTTCGGGGCTGCTACGTTTCATGTTGTAGGTTTTCCGATTCTGAGTAATCGATATAGGCCACGGTACTCCACTCGGCACTTGTTCACTTGTGGGCAATTTGAAGAATGGAGGATTTACTTTATTTATGTTGCTACCTGAATAATTTGAGCTAGCTTTGGGCTAAGCTTTTATTGTAATAATGGTACTCTGGATCTTCGTTATTCATGATACACGGATATTTTTCTATGTTATTCATCTTATTCTATTATGGGCCAATGAACCGATCCAGGGATTGACATGTCACATAGAAGCCACGGTCTTTTCAGAACCGCGGTGTTACAGGATGGTATCAGAGCCCGTGTGTCGACTGTAGGATCGTGACCTAGGATTGGATTAGGAAGCCATAGAATTATTAAAGCCTATATTAACTCTGTCTTTCATCTTATGCCTTTCACCCTCGTAAATTCTTACCATATGCTATTCTCACACTTTCCTCTTTTACTTGATAGATGGGAGAAGTCAGGACTGAGTATGCCACCATGGAGTCACCAAGGCCCTTTGCAAGGCAGTTAGCTCAGCTCTCGCAGTCATTGGGATTGCCACTGCCCATGTTCAAGGGAAGAAGGTTGTACACCTATGGATATGGAGAGGATGCATGGGAGATCACTACCTTCATATTCAGAGATGCCGCCTTGCCAAACCCCGTGCACTTGTTCACTTGTGGGAAATTTGAAGAATGGAGGATTTACTTTATTTATGTTGCTACCTGAATAATTTGAGCTAGCTTTGGGCTAAGCTTTTATTGTAATAATGGTACTCTGGATCTTCGTTATTCATGATACACGGATATTTTGCTATGTTATTCATCTTATTCTATTGTGGGCCAATGAACCGATCCAGGGATTGGCATGTCACATAGAAGCCACGGTCTTTTCAGAACCGGGGTGTTACAGGATGGTATCAGAGCAACTGGGGACTTGGAATCAACTTGGCCATACATGAAGCCCTGTCTCGCCAGTGCCATAATCTCCGACACCTACTGCCAGCAGATTCACCCTACCATGATTATGGGAGGCGTGATGAAGATGGGCACATTGTGGTTACCCCGGGCGACAGGAACAACATGCCGCCCCGTCGGAGGCACATAGAGGACATGAAAGGGAGAATGGAGCGCTAGCTGAGAAGGTGATGATGATAAAGGAGATTGCAGATTTTGCTAGCAATGGTATGGTGGTCCAAGGACAGGAGATTGACACCCTGCATGAAGCTGTGGGAGTTTTGGAGAATGCCCTGATAGCCAGAGATGCAACCATAGCTCATCTACATGGCACTGTGCAGGAGAACACCCAGAATATACAACAGTTGCAGGGGACCGTCCAGGAAAGGGATCAAACTATTGAAGCTATGACAACCCAGATTGCCGCTCTCCAAGCACAGCTAAATCCACCCTCTGATGATGACAATGGAGATGATGGCAACGATGGGGATGATGATGACAGTGGAGACGATGATGATGATGAGGACGAGGATGATGATGATGGAGACGATGATGGTGGAGGAGATGAAGCTGTTGCAGTTGCAGCTGAAAGTGAAGAAGAAGAGGAGAATCCAGAAGAGGTGGAGTTTGAGATCTCAAGTGATGATTCAGGAGAAGTGTACACTCCGCCGCCATGGTTGTACCGCGAACCGAAGCGCCAACGCATGACAGCAAGGACCTACCTCAACCTCTTCAAGAAGTAGATAGAAGTCCACCAATTAGTCCACGTTAGGCAAATTCGTTAGGATTAGTCTCGATCGTTGTGAAGCTTAGTTCGTGTTAGTTCAAGAGTGATTAGTTGCTTATTTGTGTACTCCAATATCCCAGGAATTATTTGTGCGAATCTTATTAAAGAGTTATGGCAAGTTTGGTTACTATCCGTGTTATTTTCGCTGTAGTTTTTCTGCTGATACAGCAGTACTGCGCGATTGTTCATATTTTTCTGGTAACTGGGAAAAATCTGAAAAAAATTGGGCTGATGCGAAACTTTCTGTACTATATGTGCAAAAATCCGCTAAATTTTCTGACGAGTTTAAGTCAGGCGGAAAAAATCGCGAACGCTGCTGGACTATTCTGGCAGATTGCTGTTTTTGTTGTTTAGTTGATCAACTATTTAGTTAACCATTGCCAACTCTTGTAAAACTATTTCAGTAGGTATATACTGCTAGGATAACCCCTGGGATGTTGCTGGATCACTTGTTTGTTGATGTGTTGCTTGCTTGTGATTGTCTGCTATTGTTTGTTGTTGTTTGATCATATGCATGGGTAGAATCCTATTGTCGTAGTTGATTCTTTCTAAACTTACCTGTGCTGAACCGCAGATGCCTCCCCGCCGTCACCCCACTGATTTGGAGCAGCTCATGGCAGCTCAGGCACAGCTGACCCAAGTGATGACTCAGTTCATGGCAAATCAGAACAACAACAATGGAAACAATCAGCCTCAGGGAGATGCTCTCACCAGATTTCTGAGGCTAAGGCCAGCTAAGTTCTCTACTGCAACGGAACCAATGGTTACTCTTGACTGGTTGCGTTCAGTCAACAAGGATCTGATAACTGTGGGATGCACTGATGCTGAGAAGGTGAGGTTTGCCGCTCACCTACTGGAGGGACCAGCCGCTTCTTGGTGGGACACATTTCAGATCACCCACCCGCTGGATACTGTGACTTGGTCAATGTTTGAGGAAGGTTTCAGGACCAACCACGTGTCTTCAGGAGTCCTGAGCCTGAAGAGGAAGGAGTTCCGCAACTTGCGCCAAACCAATCGCTCCGTGGCCGAGTACATTGAGGAGTTCAACAACTTGTCCCGTTATGCACCTGAGGATGTTGACACTGATGCAAAAAGGAGGGAGAGATTCCTGGATGGCCTCAGTGATGAGCTTTCAGTACAGCTACTGGTGGTTTACTGCCCCACTTTCCAGGAGCTTATGGACAAGGCCAGGATCTTGGAAGGGAAGCACAAGCAGGTGGAGAACCGCAAGAGAAAGAACAACAATCACCACTCTGGTTCACATCGCAAGTCTCGCACTTCATATGATGGATACTCCAAGCATGGAGGGAGTGACCATGGGAGCCATGACCGCCACCACCATGGAGGCGATGGACATCGTCATGACAGCCATAGGAGCAGCCACCACAGCCACAAGGGAGGACACTCTCACCACTCTGGAGGACACGGTGGGCATGACCGCAACCGTGATCGCAGCTTTGTGAAGAAGGATCTGAGTGAGGTGACGTGCTTCAAGTGTAAACAGAAGGGACACTATGCTGACAACTGTCCGGAGAGCAAAGAACCGAAGCCAACCAACAACGAGAAGGCCACAGTGAACCACATGAATGTGGAGGAGATTCCAGATGAGCCTAACCTTGTGATTGGTAAGTTCCCAATCAACACTTACCCTGCACTTATACTTTTCGATACTGGTGCATCGCATTCATTCATATCCAGGGCATTTGTTGATAAGTATAAGTTACCTACTGAGTCTATGAAAAGGTCTATTAGAGTGAGTTCACCTGGAGGAGATATGATAGCTAGCGCGGGATGCCGCGACTTGACTGTGAGGATTGGAACACACAACTTCAGTGCACATTTGGTAGTATTGGAATCACAGGGATTAGATGTTATTCTGGGTATGGATTGGATGTCTATGCATGGGGGACAAATAGATTGTGCACAGCGAGCTGTTTCACTCAAAACCCCGGATGGTAAGAGAATTAGATTCAAGTCGGCTGTACGACCAGGAAGGTGTAAGTTGAATTCTCTTAAGGGGGTTAGCATTGATACTGTGCCAGTGATTAGGGATTATCCCGACGTGTTTCCGGAAGAACTGCCAGGAATGCCACCTGACAGGGAAGTAGAGTTTCTTATCGACCTGATGCCGAGAACAGGACCTATTGCAAAGAAACCATATAAGATGGATGTGGATGAGCTGAAGGAATTGAAGAAGCAGTTGAAAGAGCAGCTGGAAAAGGGATTCATTCAGCCTAGTTCGTCGTCATGGGGTGCACCTGTTCTGTTTGTGGAGAAGAAAGACAGCAGCAAGAGATTAGTAGTGGACTATCGCTCGCTGAATGAAGTAACCATCAAGAACAAATACCCTCTGCCAAACATAAATGATTTGTTTTATCAACTGGAATGAGCGAAGGTGTTCAGCAAGATTGATCTGCGATGAGGCTACTTCCAATTGAAGATCCGGAAGGAGGACGTACCAAAAACCGCCTTCACCACTAGGTATGGTTTATATGAGTATACAGTTATGTCTTTTGGACTAACGAATGCCCCGGCGTATTTCATGACCATGATGAACAAGGTATTTATGGAGTACTTGGACAAGTTCGTGGTGGTGTTTATTGATGACATACTGATATATTCCAAGGATGATGCTGAGCATGAGAAGCATCTGAGACTGATTATGGAGAAGCTGAGGGAACACAAGCTTTATGCCAAATTTAGCAAGTGTGAATTCTGGCTTAACACTGTTGGGTTTCTTGGACACGTAGTGTCAGGAGAAGGAGTCGCTGTTGATCCAAGCAAAGTGACTGCAGTGGCTGAGTGGGAAGCACCCAAGAATGCAGGAGAGATACGAAGCTTTTTGGGACTTGCTGGATATTACAGGAGGTTCATAGAAAACTTTTCCAAGATTGCTAAGCCGATGACTGAACTTCTGAAGAAAGAGAGGAAGTTTGAATGGTCAGACGTATGTGAAGCCAGCTTTCAGGAACTGAAGCGTCGACTAGTGACCGCGCCTGTTCTGTGTTTACCAGATCTTCAGAAGGATTTCCAAGTGTACTGCAACGCTTCTCGACCGGGACTTGGGAGTGTGCTGATGCAAGATGGGAGAGTAGTGTCATATGCCTCGCGACAACTCAAGCACCATGAGAGGAATTACCCCACACACGACTTGGAGTTAGCGTTAGTGGTTCATGCGCTCAAGGTATGGAGGCATTACTTAATGGGAAAACACTGTGATGTGTACACCGACCACAAGAGCCTGAAGTACATATTTACACAGAAGGAACTGAACATGAGGCAAAGGAGATGGTTGGAGCTTATCAAGGACTATGATATGAATCTACAATACCACCCAGGAAAGGCCAATGTAGTAGCAGATGCTCTGAGCCGGAAGGTTTATGCCAATGGATTGACAGTTGGTGAATTGCCTGAGGATTTTTGCAAGCAATTCAAGGACCTTAGACTGGAAGTAGTGTCTGAAGGATACTTGGCTACAATGGAAATCCAACCGACGTTACAGGACAGGATCGTGAAGGCTCAGGTAGGAGACAAGGAAATAGAGGAGATAAAGGAAAAGATGAAGGAGAATCGGGAAAAGGATATTCGCGAGGATGAGCATGGTACCTTGTGGTATGGAGATCATTTGTGTGTGCCCAGCGACCCGGAGATAAGGGAGTTGATTCTGCAGGAGGCTCATAACTCGCCATACTCCATACATCCGGGCAACACAAAGATGTATATGGATTTGAAGAGCAGATTTTGGTGGAACAACATGAAGGGAGATATCGCCAAGCATATTTCCCTATGTGATGTGTGCAGCCGATTGAAGGCGGAACACCAGAAGCCAGCAGGACTGCTACAGCCATTGCCTGTGCCGGATTGGAAGTGGGATAGAGTGGGAATGGATTTTATCACAGGACTGCCCAGGACCAGGTCAGGATATGACTCCATTTGGGTAGTGGTCGACCATTTGACCAAGGTAGCCCACTTTATACCGGTGAAGACGACCTATACGAGTGCAAAGTTGGCCAAGATTTACATGGACAGAATTGTGTGCCTACACGGAGTTCCCAAGAGTATCGTATCTGATAGAGGCACCCAATTTACCTCACACTTCTGGCGCCAGCTGCACGAGTCACTCGGTACTAGATTGGAGTTTAGCACAACGTTTCACCTGCAGACTGATGGACAGACCGAGAGGGTGAATCAGATTTTGGAGGACATGCTGAGAGCTTGCGCTTTGGCTCATGGTTCTAGTTGGGATGAGAATTTGCCGTATGCTGAGTTTTCCTACAACAACATCTATCAAACCAGCATCAAGACGTCACCGTTCGATGTGCTGTATGGGAAACGGTGCTGAACACCATTGCTATGGGATGGAGTAGGAGAACGCCAGTTGTTTGGACCTGGTTTGATCAAGGACGCTGAGGAGAAGGTCGCCTTGATTAGGGACAGGCTGAAGGTAGCACAATCAAGGCAGAAAAGCTACGCTGACGCCAAGCGCAAGGAAGTGGTGTATGAGATAGGTGATAGAGCATACCTCAGAGTGTCGCCACTTCGTGGAATCAAGAGATTTGGAATTAAGGGTAAGCTGGCACCTCGGATTATTGGACCGTATCGGGTCTTAGCACGCAAAGGAGAAGTTGCTTATCGGTTGGAGTTGCCAGAAGCCTTGTCCGCTGTTCACAATGTGTTCCACGTGTCCCAGCTGAAGAAGTGCCACCCGGAGATGGTGGATACACCATTGAGAGACACTGTACCGCTAGAGGAGGTTCAGCTTGAGAATGATTTGACCTATGAGGAGAAACCGGTCAAGATTCTGGAGACAGCAGAGAGGATTACCCGTACCAAGACGATCAAGTTTTGCAAGGTGCAGTGGAGCCACCACACTGAAGAGGAAGCCACCTGGGAGCGTGAGGATGACATCCGAGAGGACTACCCACACCTATTTGCTAGCCACGCCGAATCTCGAGGACGAGATTCATCTTAAGGGGGTTAGTCTTGTCACATCCCAAATTTTAGATTTGGTTCTGCATATTATTCATAACATCGCATCATGCTTTTCCATACAAAACCGTCGATCGAAACGAATCGGCGAAACGCTATTCTCGAAACCCTATTCTATTTTGCTACGAGGCTCCTGCGGGAGGATTTAGTAGGACTTGCATTGTACACCCTTGTAGCCTAGTGGGTTCGCTCAACCATTGACCCTAGATTGTTCCCCTCGATTTTACAAAACCGTAGGAGCAAGAATCGCTCGAATCGGAGCTCGTACGGAGAAGTTATCGCCGTTTTATTAAAAGATAGAAAGACGGGCCGATTTTCGGGCCGATTTCCGAGTCCGCGTCTAACCGCGTTCCGAATCGGAGTAGGACCCGCAAGGGGCCCCACTTAAGGGACCCGGCCGAGCCGCCCCCTGCCCTCCTCGCTAACCGCGCCAGCAGCCTCGGGAACCGCACCCCGCCACCTCGATCACCTCCCCCTCCCCGCGATCGCGCCGCCTCCTGGCCGCGACCTGCCGCCGCCATCGCCCAGCCCAGCCGCGCCACCCGCCTTCCGCCGCAACGCTCCGCTCGCCCCGCCGCTGCAGCACCTCGCCCCGCCGCCTGCCACTCGCAGCGCGCCTGCGCCTGCGCCTGCCTGCGCCCCGCGCTGCGCCTGCCCGCGTGCGCTCGCGCGCGCCGCTGCCGCCTGCTGCGTGCGCTGCTGCCGCCGCTTGCGCGCGCCGCTAGCTGCTGCTCGCTGCCGTGCACACACACACACACACACACGCAGCGCGCACACACTCACGCACGCACGCGCGTCGCCTCGCGCGTCTTGCGCCGCGCCCGCTCGTCCGTGCCATGCCGCATCGCCATCGCCGCCGCACGCGCCGTTGCCGTGTTGTTGACCGCCCCATACTACGCGCTGATCGTTTCCCCTACCGCGCAGGTAACCGTCGTCGCCGGAACCGATCGCCGCACCGTCCGGAGTTCGTTTCGCCGTTTGTCTCCGGTAAGCCTGCAGCCACCGTTAGATCTCAGATCAGTGGTTCAGATCAGCCGCTGACCGGTCAGACTCAGGCGTTGACTAGTCAGACGCCCAGTCAGCAGACGCGTTGACCAGTCAACAGACACAGTTGACTGGTTATTTTCGTTAATCGTTTTAGTTAACAGATTTCGGTAGAAACTTGTAAATTGCGTAGAAATTAAACCGCTTGGCCAAAAATTGCAAATAAAATATGTGTAGATTCAGTGAGTCGTGTAGAATCTCGCTGTACCTTTAGTTCAGACTTTTGCAGCAAGGTTTGGTACAGTTTAATCAAACTAGTTAGTGGCCTTTTCGGAGTAATAAATTCGTAGAAAAAGATCCGTAGCTCCAAAAATTGCGTATGATATGTCCCTGGATTCAGTGGAACGAGGGGAATCTCATCGTGAATTAAAAGGATAGGCTTACAGTGAAAAATTCTGCAGAAACTGTCTAGTGGCTTTCTGCAGTGTTTTAATTACTCGGGGAGTTTTATAATTCCTTTTCGAGTAATTCCAATTGGTACTGTTTCTAATCAGCGATGCCTATGCGGTAGAATTTTCCCAAGATTTTACAAACAGTATACTACCGGTAGCGAATTATTTGAGTTCTAGCTCTAGTTTTGAGCATTATATTTTGCAGAATAGTTTTCCTAGCGCTAAAACTATTTTCCATGCATGCAATCAGTAGTATTATTGATTAGGACTATGTGGTGCAGCTGTAGCACCAATTCACTTGCCTTGCATACCTTCATGCATCATATTTGTTGCATATGCTTGTGGATTGTTTGTTTATGATTGCAATTGTATCGTGTAGATTGTGACGAGTGCAACGCTTGCTCGTGTGTGGATTGTTCTTCCGACCGCTACAACCAAGGCAAGTAGATGCTACTTTGTTCATGATATCGTCCTACTATTTTCAATGCATTGTCGTGTATTTTGTAGATGCATGTGTAGGATGACACTATCGCTATGCTATGACCTATTATGTGGTAGGACTTTCCTTGTAGATGAACCACCGTTGGTAGATGTGCTTAGCCATGCTATGTTGAACGAGGGATGGGTTACATCATTGAGACTTGTTTCTAAAAGTATTGGTTTGTGAAAACTAAAACAACTTAATCAATGAATCTCCTGGGTGTGATGGTATTGATAATTTTTGGTGGTTTCATTGCGAAAGACACCCAGGTATCAAGAGAGAATGCTTGGCTTCTTTATTGTGTAGGTTACGTGTACAACCATGTGCCAATAATGGAATGGGCGGTTGGTTGGACTTAGTAGGTTGTGGTAACTTGAACCCGCGTATCCAGAGATGTAGAATTTTGGTAGGTTGGACCGGTGCGCGTCGGGATTGAGGAGCTACTTCCCGAACGGTATCTTCTTGGACTTCTCCCTATCATCACCCAAAATGAGAGTGATGGTGCGAGCTGGGCTGGCCAAGTCACATGGGTAAAGTGTACTAACCCCTGCAGGGTGTATAATCTAATCGATTAGCTGTGTCCCCGGTTATGGAAAACTGAGTTGCTTGATATTGATTCCATGACATGTTTCTCGCTCATTCTAATTTCATAATTGTTTTAACATTGTTGGGTTAATTTAATTGGGATCTTTTCAAAGAAAATCAAAACTGTTTATGAAAGTAGGACAAAGTTATTTGCAAATGCAAGCCAGACACAGCTCCACTTGCCAGATATGCATGTAGATGTTAGTACTATTGTCTCCTTTACTAGCTCTACTTGCCATACATTCCATGTATTGACCCTTCGGGGCTGCTATGTTTCATGGTGCAGGTTTTTCGATTCTGAGTAATCGATATAGGCCACGGTACTCCACTCGGCACTTGTTCACTTGTGGGCAATTTGAAGAATGGAGGATTTACTTTATTTATGTTGCTACCTGAATAATTTGAGCTAGCTTTGGGCTAAGCTTTTATTGTAATAATGGTACTCTGGATCTTCGTTATTCATGATACACGGATATTTTGCTATGTTATTCATCTTATTCTATTGTGGGCCAATGAACCGATCCAGGGATTGGCATGTCACATAGAAGCCACGGTCTTTTCAGAACCGCGGTGTTACAACCATACTCAGTACTAATAACATGAAAGTCATCGGCTCCCATAAAAGATTTAATGCATTCATAATTATAATTTATACTTGAATTTATTCCTTTGTCATTCTCCCATGCTTCAGTGTTTTCTTGAATACGGTCTAGAAGATCCCATTTAGCTTCTTCTTTCATACGTGTGAATGATCTAGAACAAAAAGCATCTAATAAATCTTTTTCATGAAGAGAAAGCCTTGCATAAAAGTTATTAATAATAATATTATTAGGGAGTTCATTAATAGGACATTTAAGCATTAGTAACTTCAATCTCCCCCAAGCTTGGGCCGTACTCTCTCCACCACGAGGCCAAAAGTTATATATTTGGTTGCTATCCTTATGAATCTCACTAGGAGGATAGAATTTAGAATAAAAGAGAGGTACAATTTCCTCCCATTCCATAGATTGTCCATTCTTTAGCACCTTATAGCATTCTTCATCTCTTCCTTTCAATGATATAGAGAGTAACTTCTTCTTAACTTGTTTCGTTGTGATACCTGCACACTTAAACAGACCGCATAATTCATCGATAAAAAGGAAGTGATCACCAGGATGGACAGTTCCATCCCCAATGTAATAAGTATCCATAACACGATCAACAATTCTTGTAGGTATCTTAAAAGGATCTATCTCAACAAGTGGTGGTTCATCTACTACCCTAGCAGTGGTAATAGCTTCCCCAAACAGGAAACCAAGTGGGTTATTGATGTCTACACACTTGTATTCTTGTAGACAGTTGTTGGGCCTCCAAGTGCAGAGGTTTGTAGAACAGCAGCAAGTTTCCCTTAAGTGGATTACCCAAGGTTTATCGAACTCAGGGAGGAAGTGGTCAAAGGTATTCCCTCTCAAGCAATCATGCAATCAAGATACAAGAAGTCTCTTGTGTCCCTAACACACCCAATACACTTTTCAGGTGTATAGGTGCACTAGTTCGGTGAGGAGATAGTGAAATACAAGCGGTAATGGTGCTAGAAAATAGCTTGACGGTGAGGTAAAGACTAAAGCAAGCAAACATGCAACAGATCTAGCTGCAAACGGCGTTTCAATGTTTAGAAACAAGGCCTAGGGATCATACTTTCACTATTGAACACTCTCTCATATAAATATCCTCTCTTCATGATACTACTCTTAACTACTCTCTGGTTGGACACTCTAATCATCAGTAGGGCTATAACAGCACTCCTCAAAGTCCGCCTTCCCCAATCTAGATAACCCCACACTGTCACCTTGAGCGCTAGATGGTTCCAACAAACACCACAATTTCATAGAGACATCCAACTCCAAATATAACTCATAACAAATATTCAATCTAGCCAAAGTGCCACACACGGTATGCACGCTGTCACTTTCACACATGTGGGGAAAAGCATAGATCTATTAAAACACATAGAGTATTTATGTAGAATCAAACCTAAGTGCCACCATGGCGTGCACACTGTCACTTTCACACACATGGGGAGAGCAAAAATGTAATGAAGCACTTGAGTAGCAAGGTAGATCTACTTGATTACAAAGCTCATGATCACAATATGAACATGCATAGAGAGAGAGATCAACACATAGCTACCGGTAGAGCCCTTAGCCTCAAGGAAGAACTACTCCATCCTCATCATGGAAATTAGCAACGATGATGAAGATGGCGATGGAGATCGATGGAGATGGCTCCGGGGGCACTTCCCCGTCCCGGCAGGGTGCCGGAACAGAGACTTTCTGTCCCCCGAATCTGCCTTTCGGTGGCGGCGGCGCTACGGAGGTTTTTCTGGAAGTATGATTGATGACTTAGGGTTTTCTCATCAGGGGCTTATTATAGGAGAAGAGGCGAGGCTGGGAGGCGACCGGAGGGCTAACACCCTACCCAGGCGCGGGGCAGGGCCCACCCGCGCCTAGGGGGTGTGGTGGCCCTGGTTCTCCTCTCCGTCTCCCCTCTGGACTTCATGTCGCCCACGGTAAAATATTGACTTTGGCTTTTGTCCTGTCCAATTACGATAATATTGATTTTCTGCCTTTGTGGAACAAAAAACAGAAGAAAACAGGCAACAGGCACTATGGCAACTTGTTACTAGGTTAGTTCTAGAAAATATATAAAAACACCTCAAAGTGTAGAAAAAGCAAAGCAAAGTAGATACTAAACAAGCATGAAGCATCAAAAATTATAGATACGTTTCTGACATATCAGTTATCCATAATTGAAACAAAGTAATAAACATAAATAAGAAGCAATACTCACAGTAGAAGTTTCCTTTACCAGTTCCACTTTTCAATAGCGCTTCACTCCCCGGCAACGGCGCCAGAAAATAAGCTTGATGACCCACAAGTATAGGGGGTGTATCGTAGTAATTTAGATAAATAGGAGTGTCGATCCCAACGAGGAGCAGAAGTCGTTTACTAGTGGTTTGGAGTAGGAAATCTCTGTAAATACTTAGCAAACGGATTTTTAGGGTTTTTTGATAAAGCAAAGAAATAAAGTGCAAGTAAATAAAGACAACAAATAATTGACGCAAGTGGCCCAATCCTTTCTTAGCAAAGGACAAGCCGGTTGTAATACTTATGAGGACCAAACGTTCTCGAGGACACATGGGAATAATGTCAAGTGCTTTCGTTTCATATAATTTATTAATCTTCTTTGGTTTGGATAAGTGTTGTGTGTGTGAACCTGTGCTATGTACCGACCTTGTTTGGACTAATACATACTTGTGATTAAACCCCTTGCAATCATCCGCAACTACAAGAAAGTAATTAAGATAAAAACCTAACCACGGCCTTAAACTCTGAGATCCTGCACTCCCTTGTGCAAAGGTTTCCTAACAAGGGTTCAGGTTTCTGTCACCTCGGAAACCCCACAATTAGTATCCAAATACACAATGCATTCCCCTAGGCCCATAAATGGTGAAGTATCATGTAGTCGACGTTCATATGACACCACTAGGAGAATAGAACCACAACTTAAATATCAAGCCATTGAATAATACCTCAACACAATTCCACTACTAACAACATGACTTCTCCCATGTCCTCAATAACTAAACGAACTACTCACGGGACATCATATGTATCAAGATCAGAGATGATATGATGATGAATAACAATATTAACATAAACAATAATTCAATGGTTCCACTCACAAGCATCAACTACAAAAGTAATATCACATCCCAAGATTTTCCAAATCTTGTAATGTGAAAAATAAATAAACAAAATAAATTATTGTTGAAAATCAGGGTGAAAAGAAACTTTTGTTTCTAAAAGGAAACTTAAAATCCCATCTTGAACAAACTTTAATTAAAGTTTGAATTCAACAAAATTCAAATCTAGAGAAATGCATTCCTCAATGAATGTATCTAGAAATTTAAACACTTGGAAAATAAATCCAAACCTTAAACCCTAATGGAATAAAAATCATTTCCAAGTTATCTCCAAACCTATGGATTTGATCCATATAAAAATTTGTCAACAAACATTCACAAATGATCAAGAAAGACAAATAGAAAAATTATAAAGCCATAGAAATTGGTTTCACTTAATTTGGAGCCATAGATAAAATCTTATGAATTTAATAAGATAAGGAAAAGTAATTTCCAAAGCTAATAAAGAACCTACCTATAAATCCATACAAAATGGTGAGAAAATAATTCTAATGATATTTAAAAGGATAAATAAGTATCAAATAAGATTTTACAAATTGGAATCACCAAGTTTGGATATCTAATTAAAAAGATATGGATTTTATAAGATGAAGAAAGAAACACTAAATAAGGATTATTTAAAAGACCAAATTAAATCTTGGCCTAGTCTATTTAGCAAATAGAATGAATATAATCCAAATCCAAATAAAATAAAAGGATAAAGAATCTCCAAAATAAAATAAATTGGCAATAACCATTCTATCCCTATTTTAAGAAAGATAAATCTCTAATAAGAATGATCATTTAAATCATGAGAAAATGATATTTGAAATTTACCCAGGTGGAATAAGAGTTGTTTAATTAAATTAAATTAAATTAAATTAAATAAATCTTCCAAATAAAATATAGGGAAATAAAACTATATTTAATTCCATGGGAATAAAACAAATACCCAATTCAAATGATTTATGAATCATATCAAATACTTTCCAAATAATTCAAAGATGAATTATTTGACACCCTATTAAACAAATAAAAACCTACTTAAAGGATTTAGAGGGATTTATAAATTTAAATGGTGTTTGAAATTATTAATGAACCTTATTTGATTTAAAACAAGGACCTAATTAAATAATTAAAAGACCCAAAAAGGAATAAATTTTTATTCCAAAAATTTACTTTAGATTATATTACAAATCAATATTTAAACATACACAAATTATGGCAAATGTTTGAATTCAAATAAGTGTTTGAATTGTTTAATCAAAATCAAAACAGAATAAAAGAAATGGAATAGGAAAAACAAACAGAACAAAAAAAATGAAAACGTCGACCCAGCCCAGCTAGCCCAGTAAGCCCAGCAGAAGCCCACCTCTCCCTCTCACCCGAGCGAAATGTTTTTCACCACGAAAGAAACCCGCACAGAGTATGACCGCTGGACCCCACTTTCTTTTTCTCTCTCTCGCTGACAACGCAGCCCCACTGCCCCGTCATCATCGTCAACCCCGCGACTTGTTCGTCCCCAAACCCCGCTGCTATTTCTGCCGTGAATGCGCGCCTTCAATTCGCGTTAATGGATGATTAATCCCGCGCTGCAACGACGCCATCTTAACCGCCCTGGTCTCCTCTCCCTTCTCCCCTAGACCACACCCCACAGGAGCCACCAGGCTGCACAAATTTCTCCTCTGAACCCCACTGTCTCCGAAGGCTTTCCCGACCGATTCCGGCTGAACCCTGCCGCCCCTCGCCTCCTCAAGCACACTATCTTGCTCCCCATAGTTCACTGCATCTCCCCGTAACTCCAGCTCATCCCCGTGCGCCCCAGAACCTCAACAACGACGACCTCAAGCTCTGCCGCCGTCTGCCTCTTCTCCGGCGACTCCTCTGGTAAGAATCTGACCGCCCCTCGCTTTCTCTTTCACGCACGCATCTTCACCTCGTCCTTGCGCATCTAACCATACACTCCTCTCCCTCTGGCATGCACCAAAGCCCCGTCCCTGTCGATGTCTGAGCGCAACCGACGACCCCATGAACTCTGGCGAGCGATTCTCATCGACCTCGTGCGCCCCCTTGCCAGCCAGTACCACCTCGAGCATCCCCACACTTCGGCAAACCTGGTGAGCCACTCCCTTTCCTCCCTCGCTTCCTCTATCACCAGCCCCGCCGTAGCCAGAGCCAGCGCCGCCACCAGCCGCCGCCAGCGCCGCCCATCTCTGGCAAGCCTGCTGATAGCCGTTCGATCCAGATCCAAGCGCTGCGATAGAATCTAGGCGAAGGGGTGTGTTTGCTTCTGAGCCACACGATCTACTTTAGATCCAACGCGCCAGAGTAACTGATCCGGACGAAACGGTATGGACGAGTAATATCACGCCACGTGGCTCTGCTCGTTTGAATTAAAACATATTTGATCTATTAGATGCTAGATTTTGTAAAATCTATAACTTTTAATCTACACGTCCAAATTTTGCAAATTTTATATCATTGGATTCAGAAAAACAAGCCCTAGCCAACCATGCACTTTGTTTAGTAAAAAGCTTCTGTTAAATTGATTGTTTTTGCAGAAACTTGTGTATGCATGTTTAGAATATAGAAATTGTTCTAAAATTATTTTGAGGATAAAATCTTTGGCAAATGATTTGTTTTGAACCTACTGACCCTAGAAATCAATTGGTGGTTTCAAAAATGTATTTGGTGAAGCAAAAGAATAAATCTTTGATTTAAACCATTTCTAGTCAAATAAAAATATGGTTTAATTATTAAAAATGGTTTTGGAAGAAAACCTTTGAGAAATGTTTTGGAAATAAACTCTCTGACCCTAAAAACAATGTTATATGGTTTGAAAACATATTTGGTGAAACCTATAGAATTTTGCCTTATTAAAAGCATTTCTACACCACATAAAATAATGACTTGATCTAAAAATGGTTTATGAAGTAAAATCTTATACAAATGATTTTTACACTTTATAAAATGACCATTAAGTGTTTTCAAATGTTTATGAACCATTAGAAACCACTTTTCCAAATAAAACAATCTTTAGCATGCTTGCATGCATTGTTTTGTTACTATGATTTTATGTGATAAATTGCTTGAATGGTAGTTTGAAATATTGTTTGCTTGATTGAATTGTAGTGATTTGAAGTGAGTGAATATTTCAAGATCAAGGAGTGAACCTATACTCTCTACCAAAAAGGCAAGTGATGCTTCATACTTTTGTCCCATTATTTTCACTATGCATTAGTGATATTTCTAAGTAGGACTTGCAAGGAAATTTTGCTAAGTATAAACTATGCTATGGGAAATCCTAGTAGATGAAACCTTAGTAGAAATTTCCTAAGTTAAGATTCCTACTACTATCATGCTTAGCTTAGCTAGTAGAAAACAAGGGTGGAATATATATTCATGCTATGGAAAAATTTCTAAGTCTGAGGACTTGTGTTTTGTTTAATAAAACAACTAAGTGAATGAATCACCTGGGTGGAATGGAAGGAATGGTTTATGTTGAGTGGTTACACAAGGCCAGGGGACTGGTGAACCTTGTGTATCTCACTTGTGGATGGCCACCCAGGAACAAAGAGATTTGAGATGTCAAATGTTGAGAAGCTTCAAGTGCAACCACTTGGCATTATGGGCTCTGCCTGGATCATATAGGTTGCAATAACTTAGCCAAATGGACAGTTGGTGGTAGGGGATGATAGGTTGGAACGCGTCCATTTTGGTCTAAGGGAAGGCTTCTGAAAGATCTTGTCTTGGTGAAACCAAGTCTTGTGGGGAAAGTGCACCACCTCTGCAGAGTGTAAAATCTAAGTACTTAGCCATGTCCCTGGCAAAGGACAATTTGAGCATCAAGACATGGAAGCTATCAAGAATCTCCTCATCCCAATTTCTAAGTTAAAAACTTGTGGTTGAACAAGGGTTTAAGGTTCACCAATTTCTATTGGTGGTTCCTTGGGTGATTTTGTCAAAGCAAAAACTTAGTGTTTTCAAATGATAAGGAAAATCTATTTTGAACAATGCAAGCCTAAGCTCCACTTAGCCAAATGCATATAGATGATAGACTCCACTATATTACCATAGTATCACTTGCCAATACAATTCAAATGTATTGACCCTTGTGGCTGTAACTTGTTATGTTGCAGGTTTGTTTGATATTAGTGAAGTTTAATGATTAGGATTACAAGTCTACAACCAACATGTCTGCCTGTGGCACTTTGAAGATGAAGGACCCCATGCTATTGTTATATTCTGCTACATTGTAATGAGATAGCCAAATGAGCTATGTAAGATGTAATAAATTATTTTATTCCTGGTTATAAAGTTGTATTTTGACCTTTGTTTCTTGATATTACATCTTAACTGTGGATGCTAGCTATTGATCCAGGGACTAGCATTGTCAACACAGGGATCTCTACCTTATTAAAGGTTGGGAACCTTACAAGTAATCAACATCAGGAAAGTTTCCCCTAAGAACTATGCAAGATTCAACACAATTATTACAGCGGGATGGAGTAGTGATGATGATGTTGGTGGAGATGGTGGTGTGGATGATGATGATCCTGATAAAGTCTAGCTTGATGACGGTGTTGGTGGCAACAATCTCCCCTCTATTAGAAGGAATTTAGCGACAGAAATCTGTCTGCCACAGAGCTCTTTCTCTCTCTGTAGTTTCCTCCCCACAGAGGCAGCGAAATCTTTGTGTGGTCGCTCCTCGTGTATTAGGGTTTCGAGGTGAAGATATAGGCGAAAGGGCGGAGCAGGAGGTGGGACAGGATGGCCACACCCCTGGTGTCGCGGCCTCGGGTCGCCCGCGCATGGGGGGTATGGGACCCCTATGGCCCATCTCAGTCCCCCCTTCTCGCATCCTTCGTCTTCTGGAAATATATGATTTTCCATATATTTTCTGGTATTTTCTGATCTTCATGAAAATTGTATCCAAGCACCGCTTTTTCATTAGAATCCCCTAAGTGTGTCACCCTAAGGTTCGCGAATAATGCAGACATGATTGAGACCCCTCTTCGATTTTCCATAGAATAGTGATGCAAATTGGACGTATCAGTATCCCCTAAGTGTGTCACCCTAAGGTTTGCGAATAATGCAGACATGATTGAGACCCCTCTTCGATTAATAATCAGCAGGAGTACTTGGAGATCCGTACTGACTCCCACACATTCAACGATGACTTCTTGTGATCGTGTGAACCTTTAACATTGTAACTAAATCCCTTTGCTCGTGATATATTTCATGTCCGAGATTCGACCTTCGGTATCTCCATACCTAGTTTAAACTCGTTACTGACATGTACTCTTTTCTTGTTCCCGTGATATAACATTCTAGTGATCCCCATCACTTTCTTGCAAGCTATTCAATGTGATATCACCGAGAGGGACCAGAGTATATCTCTCCATCATTTGGATGGACAAATCCCACTATTGATCCATTAGCCTCTACATAACACTATCGGAGTATCTGAACCCACCTTTATAGTCACCATGTTATGGTGTGATGTTTGATGTTATCAAGTTACTCTCCCGGTGTTAGTGATTGACATGATCTCATGGTCTAAGGACTAAAGTTACTTTTTATGATGTTATAGTAATTTAAACATAATGACTTTGGTCGTATTACTATACTTAGGATGAATGTTCATCACATCATTCCACCAATGCTACGACCTCATTATTAACAACATCCAATGTCCATGATCAGGAAACCTTGATCATCTTGTTAATCATCGAGCTAGTTTATATGAGAGGCATAACTAGGAACTATTTATTTGTTTATTAAACACACACGTATTAATGTCTTTGATTAATACAATTATATCATGCAAAATAAACATTTATCATAAACAATAAATAAGATAATAACCACTTTATTATTTCCTCTCGGGCATATTCCCTTCATGTCAAGCGTGGAACATGTCTCATGTGCGATGACATGTATAGTTTGTCCAGGCCGCCTCATCCCACTATGTCGCTAATATCGAAAGTACATGAAAGTTTGTAATAACATGATCATCAATGCCCACATCTCCATGTGTTCATACCATACAAATCATCTATGCATAGACATAGCTATGATACCACTGATGGTGTTTGTTGCATAGAAAACAAAAAATTTCCTATGGTGGCAACTGCGAAGATCGAATCTAGGAGATACTTGTAGTAGTTTTAGAAGGACTCACCCTTGAATACCGTAAGCGGGATAACATTTCTGCAAACAAACATGGATGGTGTAGAGTGTACACGACCATCCTCAAGGACGTGCAGACAATCAACACGACGAAGGGCAGCGCCTCCATAATTGGTCGCACATATGGTGTGCCGATGACTCCTTTCCCTTGCTCCATGTTGGGAAGCGGAAGTAGAGGATCCTTGGGAACTCCAGAAGCACTACGACATGGTAGTTGTGGTGGTGGAGAAGATCTTGAGAAGGGATTCGCCTAAGCACCGTACTCGTGGAAATGGACAAGGCTAACAAGGGATATGGAATGATGTGTGTGTAGAGGGGGTCTCCACCTCCTCCTATTATAGGAGAGGGGGGATGCGCCCAAAGGCCATAAACTAGCACATAGTGGTGCCCTCACCTCTCCCCTCTTGATGGTATTGGTCTCCACTCACACAAATCAAAGGGTCACCATAATTCAATTAATTCCCACTCAAAAATCAAAAGTCTTTCAATTAAAGCACTTTAATTCACATGGTTTAATTCCTCTCAATTTAACGAACACTTAATTTAATGAGTACTTAATTTAATTAACACTTCATGTAATGAACACATTATCAATTTAATCCCTTGGATTGTTTCGATAAACTGAAATGTAACATCCCAGGATTAGCAGCTAGAAATAGACAGGACACATGTGTGTGCATTGCATTCATGCATAAGAAAATCCGGAGAATTTTCGCGCAAAACAAAAAGACCTATAGAGGGATCGAGGTCTCTCTTGTTCTAAAGGAAACAATAGGGAAAGTGCGACGGATTTCGACATGATCTCTATTGAATGTTCATGTTTGAGGGAAAACAGTTTGAATTGAATATTCAAATAATTTATTTGAATTCAAAAGTAAATTGAAAATAAATAATAATAGAATTTGAATGGTAAATTCTTGAATAAACAAATAGATATCACAATATTCACAATAGATTTTAATTATACAATAATTTGGAATTATTATTTCAAAAACAATAAATATTACATAACATTTAATAATACAAGTATATAAGAGGTATAACAAATAGTAACTAGTACAATCTATAAATGAAATAAAATAAAGCATTTACTTTGTTACAATTAGAATAATCCAAAGTTTACAAAATGGATAAAAAAATTACAAGTACTAAGAATAAAAAGAATTTCTTTATTACAATTATATTTAAATTACAATACTTTCCACCTCACCAAAATAAATAAATAAAAGGGTAAATTATAAATGAATAAAGTGAAAACCAAAAACTATTTCTAAACTTAAATTCCTATTCATCTCTAGTATCTTCTTTTCTTCTTATTCCTCTGTCCCTCCAAAGCAACACAAAAGATAACAAAACAAAAGAAAATAAAATAAAATAAAGGGAATTGTTTAGGTTAATGCTACTCTCAGTCTGGCATAGTGTTGCTATGCTAAGCTCATTTTTGAGTATGGGTTAAAAGGGCCACATAGGATCTGTTCTTATCAAATTTAGGCTTCATCCATGAGAATCATTAGCATAGAGTTAATATTCCACTTGGCAACACCAAAAATAAAGCTTATCTTAGGATAAGGTCAAGCCAGTCGAGCTGATCAACATGGAAAGGATCTCAGCCCTGAAACCTACACCAGGACAAGGTCCAGCAAGCTAGCAAATTATACAACACATGCACAACTCTCTGCTGTCAACACCACAAGAGAGCACCACATAGAGAAAGAGCACAGCCGTAGCTAGCAAAACTATAGCATTCCACATCCAACCAGTCCATATCCACAACTCCAGAGCACAAGTTTCAGCACCAAAACATTCCCAATGCACCACAACCACATCACCAGTACCCTGGTTGCTTGGGGAAGCCATCCAGGAGCACCAGAAGGAGGACATGAGCAGGGAGGAGAAGGTTTACCAGAAGATTCAATAACAACTGATCAAGATCCATTACTAGAACAAGCTTCAGGAAGCTCAAGGTAGGAAGAAAATAAGAACCATAGAAGATATAGTGCATGTTATATCTATTCTTGTCTGTTTTAGATAAAAGGGCAAGAAGAGGAAGTAATAAAGTATAGAAAGGAGAGGATTTCTCTTAGTCCTGCATAGAGGTGCTATGCAAAATCATCATCAAGAAATGAAAAGCATAGCACAATATCTGTCCTTATCTAGAGCTGTGCCTCAGCCTTTGCATCCTTCGCAGGGATAAATAGCAGAAGATTAGACTGTTTGAATCTACTGTTGTGCACACTCCACATGGGAGGCACCACAACAGCAGATCCAATAATAGTAGAAGCCACTAAGCTGTTTAACACTAAACATCAAGTACCAAAACTGTTCTTATTAAAAATAAAGCCTCAGACTTTTGCATCACTGGCCAGAGAATTTCAGGTCATTAGCCAGATATAAGTCATCTCAAATAAATGGTTTCATTTCCATTTATACAAGTACTAGAGTACATCAGATCATGCTATTTACAAAATCACTGTCCACACTCAAATTTGAGGCACCACAGTGATATCTACACTAACATAAGCTACTACTTTATCTTGCCACATCATTTTCCTAGTCCATTACCTAGGAATCATTGGAGAGTAAGTATCACATTATCAATGTAAATTTAGAGTCATCACTGAACTCTAAACACAACCAAGTACAACACTGAACCAAAGGTTTAGTTATCATACATGATTCATAGTTTGTTGTAGAAAGCCAATCTAGCAGTCATAAGGTTAGCCAAAGCTATCATCTCAAATTGATGCAACAACCACAAGATCATTCACTATGATCTGTCCAGCAGTACAAAGAAACAACACATTAATAGGCTAGGTATTCTCATGTCCAGTAGTAAAATTCGATTTTAGATTTAACAAGTAAGGTTCAGTTAACCACACAATCAACATAATATGGTTCAGAGAGGAACTTTGTTTAAATTAAAATTCAGAGAACCAAGATATAAAATAAGATCAATGGAATCTAGCTATATAGCAAATAAACTTACATATGTAATGCATGCATTTTTAGCATGTTAAAAGGACCCAAACAGCCACCATGCATATGCTACTACACATTAAATAAACCTGTGTCTAAGAATACAAGATGTATTCTCTATTGTCAAAGTAAGGTGCAGAGAAATAGCACAAGTGTCCTTTAGGCATACTTGGGTATGTACTTGGACAAAACCATGCTTTGTTAGTGTTCTAGAAGTACACTAGGTACAAAACATCATAAAAATCATCTAAATAAAACTTCACACAACCGTGAGACATCATTTGAGCAAGTTCCATACTTGTTCAAGGGTAGGCCCTGTAACTCTAGTTATGAAATAGCACTAATACCAATTTGACCAATGTTTTACACTCATCTTCATAACCTAGTATATATTAAGAAGAACATCATCATGATCTTATACTAGAAAGTCACTGCCATAAGCAAACCTAGGAGTTCACTGGTAGTACACATGGTCACAGATTTTCATCATAGATATTGTTAACAAACACACCACCATACAAGAAATTGACACTATCATTCAGCATAACCATTATCAAAAGAACTACTAGAACAATATTAGCTAATCCTAAATCACTTGTATGATCCTCAAAGCTAGTTAAATAAAGCAATGGAGGTATACTCCATGAATCGGAACCTAAACAAAAAGGAGAAAATTGACATACCTCACTATAGTAGAGAAAAGTGTACCAGGAGGCCGACGCCGGGGTTGCAGAGAATACCATCCCGCCAGAGACAGAGAAACGAATAATCCCAGTAGCATCACCACTGTCCACCGTCATAGCAAGGTTCCTTGGCAGCGGACTGAGGGCACCGTCATAACAATGTATTTGAATCATCAAAAAAATAAGATCTACTTAATAAAAATATAAATTTACTTGTTAAAGATAAATATAAAGCAAATAAAAATGAACGACATTAAATCCTAAGTAAAATTTCATAAAATAAGGAAATATCCTAAAAAAATAAATAAAAATCATTTTTATGTATAAAAATAAAACTACTATTTTATAAAAATACTAACCTAATTTTTTATAAATAAAATATGAAGTAAATATTTAAATACATTTAATCCTTTATGGAATTTTATAAACATAAGAAAATACCTAAAAATAAATAAAAATCATTTTTAAGATCTTGAATAAAGTTATTACACTAAAAAAATATATGTATTGAATATATTAGTAGAATTGTTTTTAATATTTAAAGTAATAAATCCGTATCTATTATCTATTTTTGGAATTTCTTTAGGAACATGCCTTAAGTAAGAAATAATTATATTTCTTCAGAAATATTAAAACCTTAAAATCAAATTACTAAAGTTCTAAACCATAACTAAGGTTTATAATAATACTTAAGTGTAAATTATTAACTTTATAAGATACTTTGAAACCGTAAATAAATTTTTTAAACCACAACCTTCAAAATAACTTTATTCATCATTCACTGATATTAAGGGGGAATAATCTCAAAGTATAAATAATAGTTAACATGAATTTAAATCTAATACATTAATAATATCATCCAAATTATAATTTCATTTAATAATTGCATATTATTTTCATAATAGCCAAATAAATTCAATCTAGTCATTCACTTAAATATAAAGTGAATAATTCCACACCTTAATCATATTTATCATAAATCCAAAACTTATGTAAGAATAATTAAAACAAATTACACCTTAAGTTTACTTACCCTTTTAAAGTTAACTTTAGTCTCAAAGCTTATAAATATCATGTCTAATAAACTACTTAGGTTTCATAGTTAACTTGGTCTATTTCAATTAAGACATAAAACATCTCAAGTCCAAACTAATCAATCAAACACCAAAAGATATTGATCACGTTCTATTAACAATAAAGATGGTTGAAACCTTAGAAAGGAAATATTTTCTTCAAATGTTATTCTTTTTGCCACTTTAAAAAATAATCTCATAATAAATTCTTCAACTCTTAACAACTAAAGCCAAGGACTTTTATCTTAGTCAACCAATGACAATTAATCATAATCACATTACTTTATACTTTACCTATATATTTAGAATTGTTATCACTTAAGTTCCTTATAAAGGTCATTACTTATAAAGTAAAATTTGAAGATAAACCAAGTCTTAAAAGAATCACCTAAGTTCACTTCACTCAAAGCATTGGGAATTCACTTTGGGAGTTTTACAAAAATGCATATCATTACTTATGCATAACTGCATCTTGCTTCTATAAACATTAGTCCTTACCAGACCAATGATGCTGATTGCAGATATTGGATCTTATATTGTCTCGAAGACCGTGAGTGCATAATCTTGCAATCACAAAGGCAAGTTCACACTTGCTCATGTCCTTTGATTATTTTCTGTAAAGTATTTTGCAAATTAATTGTGGTCATCACCTGCATTTCAAAAAGGTCAGAAAACACTATTTTCATAATAATATGATTATAGGTTATTTACCATGAGGTAATAACCTATTATGAAAGTTCTGGTGGTAAAGCAACATAATACCTAGGACTTTACAACCAATGCCGCCAGTGATTGTTGCGCCGTATATTACACGTGAACCATTAGATTTGGAATGGGACGGAGAAGTCAGCTGGATCGGCTCCCTTTCGCATGCATTGGACACTGTTCTGGGCGTTTGTAAGTTGCAGATCGTGGGTATAGCCGCTTTATACAGGGAAAGGTCTACCGTGGATCTGGGCCTACAAAAGACAGATTTCTAGTGTTAATGGTTGTTGTGTGTATCCAACTAAGGTATAGCCGTTTTATATGGGGAAAGGTCTACCTTGAGTTTGGGAATACAACAATTGCAGTGTATGCGGGGTCGCGAAGAAGGACAATGATTGGCTTGGATCTTAGTCTGGGCATCATACCAAGGAAGTATGAACGATTTCGTGGCCCGAATGTGCAACAAAGCTAAGATCTTTCATGGGTAAAGTGACGCACCTCTGCAGAATGTAAGAACGGCCCTCCGCCATGAGGAACTGCGTCTGGCTAGAGCCTAGGATGCCCCATCGGATGTCTACGGGCCCCTCCATCACAAAGAACCACGGCTGTCTATAGCTTATGGCATCATGTCGGGTCTGGATGGGTCCCACGTATGCGAGAAATCACGGCTGACTAGGGTCTATGCTACCGCATCGGCTCCGTATGGGCCCCATGACCACGATAATCTGTGTCCATCTGAGGCTCACTGCCCTATGTCAGCTCTAGGAGGACCACGCCACCGGGTGGGTGGGAAGGTGTGTCGCCTCGGGACCGCCTCTCACTACACATGGACCAACCCGTAGACGATGATGGCGGGCCATGGCATGCGTGATCCACCGTCCTGCTATGCGGGGCATGAAGACGAGCGTGGCACCCGCACGCGCCAGGTAATATTTCACCTTGTCCCGCAGCGGGGCCTGCTCATGATTGCAAGTTCACAGATCAATTGTAGCTAGTTTTGAAATAAGGGTATCGAACACACAAAGAGCTATTTGGTTAAGGTCTTTATGCCCCTTGTCACTATATACCAAAGGATACTTGAGCTCCCTTTTCAAGTAAAGGGTATTTGAAAGGTTTTTGGGTTTGGAAAGTAAATGAAACAAGTAAAAACAAAGCAAGTAACAAAAGGGTTTGGAAAGGTGGTTGAACTCAATAGAGCTAAAACATTCTCGGGGATTAGGATACAACAGTAGCATGTTTTAATTAATCATAATTAGGATAACCTATTTCTTATGTGATGATATGTTTGGATAGAGTTCCATAATAAGATGTTCACTATAAGGTTCGTAGGAAGTCACTTTGTTGAGCCAAGAATGAGGTCATCTCTAAATAACCACTTCAATGTCTAAGAGAAGTTATCCATATAGACCACCACAATTAAGGGTCTCCCCGTGGATATCATAATTAGATTAATGAATCTCTCTTTGTTCCCCCTTCAACCGTGCAGGTTGATATCCGAGCTTCTAGTCACAATATCTTCGTGCACTCTTCCAAAAACTTCCAAAGGATTTCACCCTCTTCTTTAGAACTAAAGGAAAATGATATGTGGCCGACTACACATACCATCTAAAGGGAGAGATCAAACAGATATCATAGATCAATGGATCATAAACACAAGTAATATATCATCTTTGTTTAATTTCATAATAATGCTAGGGTTTCTCCATCTCCCCAAGAACGAAGGAATCTACTCACACATGGAAGGAATCAACAACATCATCATAATCAAATGGATGGTTAAAGGTACTGGAGTGAATCTAGTGCAAACCACAATTGAATATGTAATCACAATAAGAACTAATGAATGTAAGATGGGGTAGAGATGGTGATGGTGATGCAACGGTTGATGATGAAGGGGATGATGTGTTGTCCTACAATGATCCGGGAGCAGCAAGGAATTTCCCTTCTCCAAATTCCTCCTTCAGATCCCTCTCTGGTGTGGTTTTTCGTGGCTGGAGGTTTTTGTGAATGTCGGATCTTAGATCTGTCTTCACAAGGTGGAAGTATTTGACGAGGCGGTCACGCTTCCATGTGTATAGGTAGATGGTACGTACCACGGGTCGTTAAGTGCCCTATGAGCTCCTTAGCACAAGCAATTCCTATAGGTGCAAAGATAAATCAATCAAATGACTTCTATTACTTAAAAATATCATATTACAATATTATATGATAGTCTTAATTGATATGTTAATAGCAAACTTAGTAAATTGGGATACTATTGAAACAAGTACAAAAGGTGTGCACAGACGTGGTAAAATACTAAAAACCCTACTCTACTTATGCAAAAAACAAGAGGTAAAAATGCTCCAATTTGGACTCATCAACTCCCCCAAGCTAGACTCTTTATTGTCCCCGAGCAAGATGGTGGCTTATGAACAAGATCATCATGTTTACGAGACATGAGACATTACAATAAATGACGCAAAAATTGAAACATGAGTACAATATCAGATGCAGAGTTACATCGGGAGCTTTATCACACCTTTACACATCACATGACTTAGAGGCTTCCACAACTTTTTATATTAATGTAATTATAATAAGCTATTAATGATTGAACATTTTATATAATCATAAAGTTAAAATTGTTGAGCATTTCATTTTAGTAATGAAGATTCATGATCATCTCTTTTTCTATTTTTTCTTTTAAATCTTGTACTCTTTCTTTTTCCATGACAATTTTCTTGATAGCTGAATCTTTTTATCTCTTTTTCTTTCTTGTCTTCCTTCTTATCTTTTTTCATATAGAACAACTTCGTGATCATGCTCACTACTTTTTATGGCTTTTGTAACCCAAACATGTGACTATAAAATGATACCATGATTTTACTTCTCACAATTTAATCAATACCTTTATTGGTGTGAAAGACCCTAAAATCATAACAGTTGTACAAGTATCATAACACTCAACCTATTTCAATCATCTAATATAATAATCATGAATCTAAATATAACTTTGAATATCATAAAGTCTCAAAACTCAATGGTTATAATACTTCTCTTGAACAAAGGGAAACTTGAAGATGATGCAGCTAATGCAAAACTCTTGAATAAAAACCTAACATGCGTGTAGTAAAGTAAACATGCTAAAACAGGAAGATAGATTACAAGGTGTTATAGATCTCCCCCAAGCTTGGGATAAAGCTAGTGGGATCAAATAATCCCTTGCGAATATATGATAACATGGCATTCTTCAAGGCGAAGGAGCATTGGTGGAGACAACTGATAACTGAAAGTGCATAGATCAATTGTAGCTAGTTTCGAAATAAGAGTATCGATCCCATAGAGAGCTATTGGTAAAGGTATTTATGCCCCTCGTTACTATTCACTAGAGAGTACTAGTAGGTTGTCTCTAGTTCCAAGTAAAGGTATATAAAGAGCGTGTTTGAATAAGTCCTAAAGTAAACAAGAACAAGGTAAATAACAAATTAAACTAAAGCAAGAGAGTATATATGAAGTGTTATGTGATATGGTTGAGGGGTTCTCAAGGAGTTTAGGATTCACCACTAGCATGGACTAATTATGAATGATTAGGATAACCTATTTCTTATGTCATTATATGTTTGGAGAGAGTTCCATACTAAGATGTTCACCATGGCTCGTAGGCAGTCACTTTGTTGAGACAAGAATGAGATCATCTCTAAATAACCACTTCGATGCCTAGAAGCAGTCACCATGAAGACCACCGCAATTAAGAGTTTCCCTCTGGATATCATAATTAGCTTACTAAATCTCCATTTTTTCCCTTCGATTGTGCTGGGTGATAGCGGTGCTTATAGTCACAATAGCAACCGACACGACATCCAAACATGTCCAAAGGGTTTCACCCACTTATAGGCAAATGATATGTGGCTGAGTACACATGCCATCAAAAGGGAGAGATAAAACACACATCATAGATCAATGGATCCTTTACACAAGTAATATATCATTTTATTTCAATGCATAATAATACTAGGGTTTCACCATCGCTCCCCAAGAACAAGGAAACTACTCATACATGAAGGGGATCAACATCATGGAAATAGTATGAATGAAATACGAAGGTATAATTGAATACAAGTGCAAATCCACAATAGAAATTGGATCACAACAAAGTAAATAAAGGGGATCAAAGTTGGAGATGTTGTTGATGAAGATGTTGATGAAGATCAATGCGTAGCCCTTTGAGATGCAAGTATCATCTCTCCCTTGATTGGTGTGGTGGTGTACATACGGTGGGCAGCGACTATGGAGGTACCGAAGTGGCAGGGCTCTGCCCCAATGGCGTGTGTGTGGACTCTCTTCCCTTCCTCTAGGGTTTCCTCTCTTTAAATATGCATTTTGGAGGTTGGTTTAGCGAAGCGACTGAGCTGGGCATAGAATATGCCCATTGGGACTTTACAAATGTTGTTCCGTTTGACGAAATGAAGTTGTCAGAGGGCGGTATGGCCGTACGATATGGGCGGGCTCCACCTGGACTCTGCACTGTTTTGGCCATAGTTTCTTCATACGGACTCCTATTGAGGTGTTGTTTGGCTCGCTGGATTCATATGGACGGGGGCTACAACACCATGTCCTACAACCCTTTTACAACGGATGATTTTAGTGGTTGAAGGCCCTTTTTCTTGGTCAAAAAGTCTTCTACGACAAATGGCCTTCATGGTAGAAGCCCCGTCACAAATGAATCTACCATGATTTTTTGACCATGGAGGATCGCACCCTTCTGCCACGAAAAGTCGTTCTGTCATAGATATGTTCCCCAGCCATGTTAACTATTGATGTCATGCAAACTGCCATATGGCGAACATCGTTAACGGCCAGTTGGCATCGTTAACTGTCAATAAAACTATGGTAGAAGCCAGACCCAACCAAGGCCTGGTAATTATTAAGTGGGCCGGTCCATTATGAGAGCCCAACAAAAAGGAGGCCGTTACTATTTCGTCCTGCACTGTTTGAAATGGGACCATTAGTGCTGCCCGCTATGACCCGTAAACTTTCGGACCCGTTACTGTTTGGTCCTAGATAAGCCCGCCTCGTCTCAATGCTGTACGTCCCATTAACGTCCTACGCAATCTCGGCCTGGTACTATTAAGGCATGCGGTCGGCCCGCCACTGTTCTTAAAACCCGTCATGGGCCGCCCACTAACGGCCCATTTATTTGAAGGTCCAACACTCTTCTGGCCCATAAGCGGTCTGCTCATGTTCTGTCCTGTTACTGTTTTGGCCTGGTAAGTTCTTCGGCCTGTTACTATTCTAGCATGGTACAATTCCGGCATGTTACTGTTCTGGCCTGCTATAGTCCTATCCCTTTTTCCTGCCCTGGCCTGCTACTATTCTGTCCCGTTACTGTTTTGGCCTTTTAAGGTTCTAGCTCTTTTATTGTTCTGGCCTATTACTACTTTTTTTTGTAACTATTTTGGACCGTAAACAATCTGGCCCGTTACTGCTTGGGCCTTTTCGTGGTTCCGGACCATTACTATATGGGCCTTTTTGCAGTTCTGGCATGTTACTGTATATGGCATGTTACTATTTCGGTATGTTACTGTTTCATCCTCTTACTATTATGGTCTTTCACAGTTTCAACCTTTCTAGAGCTCATTATCACATGATAAAAGGTGTACAACTTGCGAGCATCTTTTACTGTTCATTGTCGGCCTAATGTGTAAAACGGGCATTAACAAAGCCTGATAATGTACCCTAATCATCCTGGCTACCGTAGGTATGGTACCGCCTACCGCCATGTGTGTACAGCGTCAAATAAATGCCTACATGGCCTATGCGATTTATCTAGATATTACATCATATGCAAAATACTTAAAATTATTACATATTATCAACTCAAGGAAAAGAAAATTTTGCATTTCAGTTGACAATAGAGTCAATAACAGTCCTTAGTTTACTTTCTCCATCTATCACCTGCATCTCCCTTTTGAGTGTGACATCTACATTGGCAAACAACCTCGAGACATGATCTTGCAGCCCCCTCTTTGGTGGCAATTGCAATAATTGCAGTCTAAAACTAAGTAATAACAATTTAATATATCAAACAAGGCAAACTACTCATTTAACTGATACAACAGGAGCTATGAACTGGATTTTACTACTGGTCAATGGTTTAAATATATTTACCATCAAGTCAAACAAACAGGACAAGTAAGCATTAAACAAGTGTTCCTACCATAAAATGAGCAATATAACAATGTTTATGGCTTAGAATTTTAGCAAATATTAACTAGCTAGGTCATTTAAACATATATATATATAGAAGCAGTTGTATGTCCTGGAATGCAAGAGACATTGGGTGATTTGGAATATACAGTGAGCTACACAATGGCATGCAGTTACTGTTGTAGCTAAGAATGAACCAGACAGAAATTATAATAGCATCATGCGAGAATTTGGTAGAGTAGGAATACAGACCACGAATGAACTATAAAGTAGAGGATAGTTATCTCGTTGCTTATGAAGAACCAGAACCAGATACAAAATATAATGGCGTCTCTTGTAAACCTGTAGAATAGGACAAGCAAACATTAGAAAAGTGTGCCTACAATGAAATGAGCAATCCAAAGACTTTCTTGGAATTTCAGCATATATAAACTAGCCACATCATTTCAACAAATATATATGGAAGCAGTTGTTTATCCTGGAGTGCAAGAGAAGTTGAGTAACTCGGAATTTGCAGTGAGCTACACAATGACATATAGTTAGTGTCGTAGCTAAAATGAACCAAATAGAAATTATAACGACATCATACAAGAAATTGTAGAGCAGGAAAGCAAACCACGAATGAAATATATATAGTAGAGGATACTTATGTCGTTTCTTACGACGAACCATTAGATACAAAATATAATGGAGTCGACTGTGAACCTTTAGAATAGGACAAGCAAGCATTACATAAGTGTGCCAACAAATGAATTGAGCAATCAAACTAGCCAGGTCATTTCAACAAATATATATGGATGTAGTTATTATCCTGAAATTCAGAAGACATTGGGTGACCCGGAATTTGCGATGAGATACACAATGGCATGCAGTACTGTCGTAGCTAAGAATAAACTAGATAGAAGTTATAACGGCATCATACGAGAACTTGTAGAGCAAGAATGAAAACCACAAATGGACTATATACAATAGAGGGTACTTATGTTGTTGCTTAGGAGGAACTAGCACCAGATAAGGAACAACGACATCGCTTTTGAACCCATAGAAGCGGCTAGGCAAACCAACATGTTCAGATTTACCTTTTAAAGCTAATCAAAGAAAAATACAATAGTCAATGCTACAGCTTTTGAAGAACCAGATGGAAACAACAAACTATAATCAAATTAGTACAAATAGTTTGAACGCGTACTATAGGTTAGTACAACAACGTCAGGGAGAAAACAATAGCAGAAAAAATAGCTTAGGACGAACTAGATAAATTCAGTAACTATGGAGCAGGGAATCCAAACTAATATTTCCACTGAATTTACATTTTGCAAGAACTAAATAGCAGGAAATGACTGTTATATGGAGTAGCTAAGAACATTTTCATGACTTTAAAATTTGTAGACCTGTGAATGCAAACCAACATGTCTAGTGTAACACCCTCGCCCGATAAGGCTGAGTTCATGTATATAGTGCCAATCCCTGGATCGGTTCACTAGCACACACAGTACAAAATGATACCAAATACAACTATGCATCATAAATACAACAAATCTGATCCAGAACTTACAATATATTATAGCGGGAAGCAATTAAAAGGTAGATCTCCATCCTTCCAATGTGCCACAGGCGAACAATTGTTGAGTGGAGTATCGCGACCTATGAACGATCACTCAAATACCATATAACCTGCAACATAAAACGTAGTAGCCCCGAAGGGTCAATACATGGAATGTATGGCAAGTAGGCTAAAATGGTTAACAATAAACCTAACAATTGCATGCTTATTTGGCTAGGTGGAGTTCAGGATCATTTGCATAAAGCAATAGTTTTATCCTAACATTTGGAACAAAGTAGTTTTCCAATACGATAAATAGGACACTTTTGTTCACTCCCAGGTGCTCCTACACAATTAAATTCACCCAACAAGTTTTAAGTAAATAAGAAATTGGGATGAGTGATAAATATGTCATAGCATTAGTATTAGGTCGCTCAAATTGTCCATAACTGGGGACATGGCTAAACACTTAGCTAAGACACCCTGCATGGGTTTGTACACATTACCCATGTGACCTGGCCAACCCACCTTGGGCCACCACACTCATATTGTGTGATGATAGGGAGAAGTCCAAGACGAGACAATTCGGGAAGAGCTTCCCAAACCCATCCACACACCGTACCAACCTACACTATTCTACATCTCTGGCTATGTAGGGTTCGAGTCACCACAACCTACTAAGTCTAGCTAGCCACCCATTCTTACTAGCACATGGTTGCACACAAAAGCTACCAAATAAAGAAACCAATCCTTTCTTAGTTCCCTGGGCGGCATTCCCCACCATAAATCCACACTCGATGACCCAATCAATGCCATTCCACCCAGGTGGTTCATTAAAATACTGTTGGTTTGTCAATTAGCAAAATATAAGCCTTTCAAAACATATAACTTTTCAAGGTGTGATTCCCTTCCTCGTCTAAATAGCATAGTTAAGCAATCTACCAATACGATGGATCATAAACAAGGAATACTAGGAAATAATATGGGACATATCATAGCATATACACATCAATTCCTACACATGCAATTCTACAAAAACATCTACAATGCATAGGAAAATATGTAGGACATTTATGACCAAGATACCACCACTTGCATTTTGTTGTAGATGTAGTCGATTTGATAATCCCCCCAATCCTCATAGATATAATGGTTGCACTCGTCATAACCACAATACTTGCAATCATATAGTCGCAATCATAGTAGTTGCACTCCTCGCAATCTAACGTTTGAAACAAAGCACAACAACATCATTCAAAGCATTGCAATCATGCAACAATACAACAAAACAATGATGAACAAATGCATGCATGATGATTTAATAGGCCACTCTTGTTGTATTTAGTGTTTTGAACATTATTAGATCACACGATGCATGTGTAAAGTCATTTAAGGCACTAAAGAATTTATTATTAAAGTTATATCGATTTAATATAGTTTATCTCAATTTAATTGAACTACTTATGTTTCTGTTTTATTCAATTGGGAACTAAACGCTAATGCATAGGTAATGCAATTTAGAGACAATACCAATTTGAATCACCTAAAAAGGAGTTATAGATCTTTTCTTGCGATTAAAATACTATTGCAATGGGTTTAGAAATTTCTATGAGAATTTATATTTTAACAGTACCAAATAATTTTTCACGCAATTTATCTGGATAGTATTTTCCAAAACAAAATCGTGGAAATTGGTTGCAATAATTTTCGAGTTGTGGTTAATTTTCTGGGATTTAAATACTATTTAGAAGGGTTTAATTCATCTAAAATGTTTCCATTGACAAAAAATATATCTAATGCCATATTGGTGTTCTAAATGAAATAGGGATTCCATAGAAATATTATTTGTATTTTTGGGATCTATAAATAAATTAATACAAATTTAATGATCTAACAGGGCATTGAAACTAATTAAATTTATTACTAGTTAACTATTCTGCAAAAGCTAGATACAGTCATATATTATTCAACTACATTAAAGTAGCTTCAATTTGATATGTTATTCATATTTTTCTCACATATAAATAGTTTATCAGGGATTTAATACTGTAAAAGGCCATTAAAACTACTTAAATCCCTACAATAATTATACACTGTAAAAGTTAGATCCAATAGTATATTAATGTTTTATATGAAATTATGAATCCATAGATACTTTATTTTTATTTTTATGATTTATAATAATTTACTATGATTTGTTTACTCCAATTTGATCATTAAATCATTTAAATAACTACAGTAATTATGTACTGTAAAATTTGGATATAATGGCATGTTAATATTCTTCAAAATTTTCTTAATCCCACGATATATCATTTATAATTTTCTGATCAAAATTCATTTTATATGATTTTTACAATTCTGCAACAAATTTTGTCTATTAAAACCGATTTACACGGTCAGCAGACACGTCGTGTTCTCTTACTGGTTGGGCGCACTGAGTGGCTGCTGACGCGGGCGTGCTGACGTGTAGGCTAGATGGCAACATCTCAATGGCTGGTACCCCTTCGCCGATTCAATCTAATATGGGGTGTCGGTAAGCGATCTGACGGTGGAGAACGGATCCGTCATAGAGCTCACTGGTGCGCAACGACGGGCGGCGGTGGCGGCTCAGCCAGTGATGGTGGCGGCGGCCACAATGGTCTCTGGCGGCGGAGGTGTATACGGTGTAGAGCGAAGGACCACGCTCGTCGCATTGGTATCTTCTCTGGCATGCTTTGGTCCCTCTGTCTATGGCGAAGGCCAGCTGGAGACGGTACAACGAGGCGGAGCTCCAGCGAGACTCCGTCGAGTGATTGCAGGTGCTCGGGTGCTCCTACGCGATAGGGGAAAAGTGAGGCGACGCAGAGAAGAAAGAGGGATAGGATGGAAGGGAGGAGTGTAAGATCCCTCCTTTGTAAAGGAAAGGATCCCTGTGATTGCAATTCTAGTCCCTGGATCAATGCTAGCATCCACAGTTTAAGATGAAGTACACAGAAACAAAGGTCATTATTTCAGTCATTCCAGAGACAACATTGTCTATTACAACTCCATGGCCACAGGCCTAGTACAAGAGTTTAAACAAGTAAATAGATAAATAAGTCTTCATCTTCATGTGCCATAGGCAAGCATGTTGAGTGTATACTCATGACTCCTAATCATCATTAGAATATCCTGCAACGTCACAAGTTACAACCACAGTGGGTCAATACATTGGAATAGTATTGGCAATTGATACCTTAGTAGAATATTTGTGGACTAAATACTATATGCATTTTGGCTAAGTGTAGCTTAGGCTTGCTTTGCTCAAAATAGGTTTTTCCTATTACTTGAAAACTCTAAGTTTTTATTTGTCAAAAAACTTTTCGCAAGGAACCACCAATAGGCATTGGGGTCCTTCACCCTTGTTCAACCACAAGTTTTACTTAGAAATTGGGATGAGGAGATTCTTGATAGCTTCCATGTCTTGATGCTCAAGTTGTCCAATACCAGGGACATGGCTAAGTACTTAGATTCTTCCATCTGCAGAGGTTATGCACTTTCCCCACAAGACTTGATTTTCACGAAGACAGGACCTTTCAAAAGCCTTTCCTTAGACCAAATGGACGCGTTCCAACCTATCATCCCACTACCACCAACTGTCCAAATGCTAAGTTATTGCAACCTATGTGATCCAGGCAGAGCCCATATTGCCAAGTGGCTGCACTAGAAGCTTCTTAACATTTGGCCTCTCAAATCCCTTTGTTCCTGGGTGGCTTTCCACAAGTGAGATACACAAGGTAAACCATAGAAATGGGCCTTGTGTAACCACTCAACATAACCCATTCACAACCATTCCACCCAGGTGATTCATTCACTTAGTTGTTTTATTAAGCAAAACACAAGTCCAAAGACTTAGAAATATTTTATCATAGCATGAATATTTTACCACCCTTGGTTGCTACTAGCTAGGCTAAGCATGGCATAGACAAACATCTTAACTTAGAAATTTCTAGCAATTCTACAACTACTAGGATTTCCCAAGCATAGCATATAAACGAAATATGACCATGCAAGACTAGCAAAAGTATTTCTAATGCATAGTTGAAAAACATAGGGAGAGAATCATGAAGCACCACTTGCCTTGGTAGTTTGGAGAGTAGCTACAATCCTCACAATCACAATCACTATTTGCACCAAAATCTACACATAAAATGATAGCACCAAATCACATACAAAATAATTACAAGCAAAAATATATGAATGAATGCAACATGATATGTGATGATTTTCTAAACCCAACAAGACAAGTGTACAGTACTGGTTCATAAACAAGTTCAAAACTTGCCAAACATTCTTTATTTAAACACTAATACATTTCTCAAATAATTTATATACATAAAATAGGTCTACACATGTTTCTGTAAATAAAACCATTTTAACAGAAACAAAACATTAAACACATTGAATATTTGGAAAGGTCTTTCTCTCCTGATTCCAATGATATAAAATTCATCAAATTTGTACGTGGGAATCAAAAGTTATGAATTAAACAAGTTTTAATATCTAATAGATTGAAATCAGAATTTTAAAACAAACTAATAGACACGCGGCGTGTTTCTATTGGTTGGTACCGGTTCGGGCGGATGGATCAACAAGAGCCACACGATTTAAATGAAGATGCACGGCCAGATCTAGCGCGTACCCCTTCGTTAAGTGAATCTAACGCAGACGATGGATCTAGATCCAATGGTCCGCGATCAAGCGACCATACTCTGGCAGTGCTAGCGGTGGCGACTGGCGGTGGCGGCTCTGTCCACGGCGGCGCGGTGACCACAGGGGGTTTTGGGGTCGTCGGAGATGCTTACCAGACTCGCGGCGATGTACTGAAGCTCAACGTGGCGATGGCTTGACAAGGGGCGCACGGACACAGCAGCACGAGCTCGTCGAAGTTACTGGCAGCGTCGGATGCTCTCTGTCGGAGTCGAAGGCGACGTTCTGGGGCACGAGGATCCAAACAAAAAGTATCAGCAGGTGCGCTAGATGCAGGCGAACATGCTCGTGTGATTCAGAAACAGAGAGTAACACGAGGCTCACCGAATTTTGTCGCCGGAGTTGGAGACGGCGTCAGGAACTTGCGGTGTTTGATGGAGTCGACGACCTGGGGCAGTACAAGATGAACCAAGGATGTCAGAAGGTGCGCAAGGATGTTGCGAAGCAGTCTGCATGAACTAGAGAGAAGGGGCGCACGGAGCTCACCGGGATTGGTCGCCGGAGTGGGTTCTGTCTGCGGCGGTGTAAGGGCGATTACCTGCAGCCTGGGGGCGCTCTGTGTTCGGGGTCTGGGGGGAAATGGAGAGGGGGCAGAGGGGGTTTAAGTAGGCGAGATGGGGGCGTGAATCACTCCAGCATTGAACGGGAATTTACGACGCGAATCAACCAGGAAACGCTCGGCGTGATTTGGGGAAGAACTCATCGCCGGGGTGGAGAAGAAGACCGTTGCGCGGCCCGCGTTGTCAGTGAGAGAAACAGAGGGGAGGTGGGGACAGGCGGTCAGTCACTTGGTGGTTTCGTTTGCGAGTAAAGAAAAACGGTTCGCGGGAGGGGTTGCTGGGCTAGTTGGGCTAGATTTGACTGTTTGCTTATTTTTTTCTCTTTTAAACCTTTTCTTTTTCTGTTTGCTTTTCTAAAAAGGATTTTCAAACTCCAATTCAAATCTGTTTGATTTCAAATCTTCTCTGAACTTTTGTACAATGAATTTTTTACTCAAATAAGTGTCAAACCTTTCTGTTTACAAAAACCAACTTGGGTCACTTGAAAATTAGAATAAAACCAAGCCATTATGTGATATAATATTTGGCATAATCTTGGTTTTATTTCATACTTTGTGTGGAAAATTTATTCAAGATTTTGAAACCACTTACGTTTGAATTCAAAACACTACTGAATAGCATGTAGCCCAAAGGCTATATTGTTCATACATAAAATAATGAGCAATATATGCTCCTGTTTTTTTTGAAATGAAACGCTAAATGATCATGGATGCATAGATGATATGCATGAGTTTGAAACATGATTTTGAGGATGTTACAAGGAGAGGGCGCGGGGTGCTGTAACATCCCAAAAAAAATAAAACAATGATCATCAAACTCTAATCACTTAAATTAGTTTTAAGAAAAACTTTGATTAATTTAAATCATATGAATGCATGTGTATGTGTGGTGATTTGATAAAAGCATGAATGAACTTGTGTGATTAACCAAAATAGCAAGAAATGGTTTAAAGTTGAATATAACATCATATGAAAGAATTCCATGCAGAAACAAATCAAGATAAAATCAAAAACAAATCAAATAAAGCAAATGGTCATTTTTGCCAATCTTGCTTACTAGGTCACTTTGAGTGTTTCTAGTCCAAGATTTCAAACAGAAACTTTTCCAATTCTTTTTACCCCTTGCTAGACCAAGTAAAAGTGAAGCAAAGCCCACATTTCAAACTTTATCATATGTGAAGATCACACATTTTAAAAACCCAACCAAACCAGTGCCTCTTGACTAATCAAACTAACTAGAGACTCCCTAGCATGTGCCTAGAAAACCCACCAAATTTGAATCCAAAATTCAAATTTAAAGTTCTTCCGGCCATTTCATCAAACACCTTGCAAACACAAAACAATTAAACATGTAACACTATTATGAGCAGTGATTTGGCCTAACTTGTCACCTCTCTAGCTCACAGCAGACATTCAGTAGATCATCTAGCTTAGTTAGTAAACTCTAGCACCACTATGAGCTTGCCATTGCCATTAATGGTGAGAAGGCCGAGCCTCACCTTGCCACCCCAACAGGGACAACAAGCTTGAGGAAGAACTAGTTGTGCCAACCTTGTCCGGCATGCTGCCCATGCCTCACCGGCCCCTCTAGACCAGTCGTAGCTCGAAGACAGAGACAGGAACCACCGGAAACGCCATGACTGTGCCGCTGTCGACCATGCCAACACGCACCACCGTGCACGCGCCATTCCCACTCAACCTGACCACCTCGAGCCCTTCCCGCCCCCAGCACGAACCCCACCGTCCCAGGAGACCACTAGACATGCTCGTTTCCTCGACCATACCCCGTAGCCGCCGCACGTCGCGAAGTTCGCCGTCGGTACCGCGCAGAGCACTGCACATTCCAGACCAAATCCCACTTCCCTACGCCTCACCTTTAAACTAGCAACGATCGCCAGGAGACCGGGCACCGTCCTCTAGCCTCAGCCACGCCGATAGCCGCCTATACCGTCGCCTCCGACGACCTCATCCCACGACGTGCTGCCCCTCTTGCTCGCCTATAAAAGGAGGCCTCCCTAGCTCGATTCTTCCACACCATCTCACTCCCCACCTCTCACTGATCCTTCCCACTTCTTCCCGGAGCAAGGCGAGCTCTCTCTCCGGAGTAGGGAGCCGTCGATTGAAGCAGCCCCAGGAGGAGCTGCCGGTACCGGGAGAACCACCGTCGTCGACTTCGTCGTTTGCCCCCGTCGACGACCATCGCCGGAGCCCCGGTGAGCCGCCCCAGACCCCCACTGGCCGCGTTAGGGTTAGTTCCTCGCCAGAGTAGCCCGTCGTCAACGACGACCCTCAGCCGTTGGATTAGAATTAGATTGTAAGGCTCAGATTCATAGATACCGTTTCATTTAGTTAGTTACACTGGCTTATGGACCCCATCTGTCAGCAGTCCGCACGCATGCTGTGCGTAGTGGGACGGCCTAGTAACTCTCCCGCGCAACCCAGTTAGTTTAAATTTATATTTTTAATTTAAACTCAAACCCTAGTTATGTCTATTGATTCAAAAATCAACCCAGCTCGATTCAGTGTACCAAAATGCATGAAACCAATTTTGTTAGAAAGGTACTGAAATGCTTAATCCAAGCCCATTGGATTCAAACCATTTGGCAACCATGGTAAAAAATAACAAAGCAGAAGCTTTTCTACATTCAAACATTTTTCAAAGTTCAACCATAAGAGCTTTTGAGTTCATTCCAACTCTCCAAAATCACATTTGATCAAACCTTTCAGGATATATAAAAACATATGGGTTTACTTGCAGAAATAATGTTCAAGTAATAAAAGAATGCCACATAGGAAATTCTAGTCACTTTATTTAATTAAAATAAAAAGGTTAAACCTTATTAAATTGTGACACCACTTTAAATCACATTCCCATGTACTGAAATATATGGTGATGACATGTGTCAACATGATCCCATGTTTGAGTTGGAGAATATTAATTCTTAAGTAGTTTTTCAATGAGTAGAAATTACTTTTATAAAAATAAAATAAATAAGAGAAGTGCTTAATCTTGTAATGTAAGTGATGATGATAGATCACCTAGTGTGAACCTTTGTGTGATGATTATAAATAGTTAAGTATTGTTTGGTGATTGTGTACCTTGTATAGATTTATAGACGCTAGTACCGACCAAGCATACGAGGAGGAAGGAGGATACTACGAGGAAGAAGCCGAGGAGAACTTCAACCACTGCTCTGCACAAGGCAAGCTAACACTTGCAATTTAGCAAGCTATTAACTTAGCAATCTTACACCATGTGATACCCAATCCTAGTTTTACTTGCAAGCTTAATACTTTATTTTCTTTATCAAAGCTTTCTCTTAGAGTTTTCTTAGTGACTTGTAGATTCTAAGAAGATATCTAAAGGTAGCATAAAGAGCATAAAATTTGGCCTAAGCTAGATAATCTTGATGTCATCCTAAGGCATGAGACTGAACTTAGTCAATCCCCCCTTGTTTACAACCCCTCATTAGTCTTTACCCCCACTTATAGATGCTAGTGCTAAGCATAAAACTTGATCAACTTTAGATGGGAATACTTGGTGAAAATGGTTATGAAAACCTTAGAATGATGAGTCATTCTACTGAAATGTTTTGACATGTGTTCTTGAAAACACCACATGATTTTGATGATGAAAATGTTGAGGCATGAGCCTTAGCCCTTTATAAAACTGATCGTTGTCTAGATGCGATACCATTCCAATCTTACCGTACAACCACAATACCCGAAAATTGGGTAGGGATTTACTGAAAATTTATATACCTTAGTATGGTTCCCTTGCGAACAAGGTCTGTGTTGAGGCTACCTTGTGAAGATTGTCCACCTGTGTAGTACCCAAGATGACAGTTGGTCATGGTTGGGAGGCCAAACTCACAGGAGAGGTGCCTATACTAGGGCGTGTAATGGAAAGTTTAGGATTGATTATCCGCATAATAAGTATGGTGAATTCAGGATTGTTCCTAACGGATGTATCGAATGTTGTGGTGAAAGTGTACAATCTCTACAGAGTGTCAAAATATTCGAATAGCCGCGTCCGCGGTTATGGACAGTTGAAGTGGCCATACTGTTCCCCCGTCAGATGTTTTCAAAACAACTTGTGACATGATTCATGATTTGACTTGACCACAACAGAGTTGTGATATGAAATTCAAGTTCCCAAATTAGGTGTTATAAAACTTTCAACTTGTTACCTTTTCTTTTGAACTTAGTAGAGGTAAATCTGGATTTTTGCAAAACAACCCTAGAGCTTAGCATCCTACTACAAAAACCCTCTTTACTTATTAGTATTAGTTTGAGAGTACTTAAAGAGTACTCATGGCTTTGTCCCTGGCTATTCCCGTGGCCAGACTATGAAGAGGAGTATCAGGATGACGGACCGCAGGAAGGTTACGACAACTAGGATCATCTCCCATCGTCAGCATTGCCTGTGACCATGAAGATGGAGCTTCGCCTACGCTATCGTTGTGTTTACGTTATTCCGCTGCTTGAGTTGTATTAAGAACTGGATCATGAGATCCTTATTTGTGTAAGGCCTTATGTATGGTTTGTAATGGATGATGTACTATGATATCCAAATCTATTATGTCTCGCAAAAATGGTAATCCTGGGATTGCGATGTATGGCATAACAGGCATCTGGGATTAAAAATCTGGGTGTTGACAAGTTGGTATCAGAGCCATCCTGACCATAGGAGACCCTAGTTAGAATGGGCGTTTGAATCAAAAACTTAGTTTCAAAACCAAAGGAAGTGAGTATTTACAAAAACTTATTCTTATTCTTATAACTTGGATTCTCTCATGAAAATTCATGTTCCTCAAAAATTCTTGCAAACTTACATAAAATTTTACACACTCGATCACTCTACTAACTTACTCATACTATATTCTTATAGATGGACGTGAGGTACAACAAGTTTTATCAGTTGGGGAATGGAGGAGACCTCATCTTTGAGCGTGACCTAGACCAGCTGTCGGAGATGCTGGAGCGTCCACACCCCGAGTTCTTCGGAGCTAAGCTCAATGATCAGGAAGGAGAAGATTTGTAGTGGTTAGTTGTTGCAAGTCTCTGAGGAAAGATTGAACCTCCCACTGCAGAGGGAATTCAGTTCACCTTAAGAGAGAACAACTGGCTCGATGGAGTTGCCAAGGCCATGTAGGAAGCTCTCGCCCGTCTGTGCGGTCAAAGTATTAATCAAATCAAGCGTTCCCGCTTAGAGTTCTACCCAAGGCATGATGTTATGGGACAGCCACTAGAGGCCCCATACCACCCCGAGCTGAAGACTCAGTTGGACCACCTTAGCTTCATGATGTACGACCGTCAAAAGGAGTTAGACAATGCCCGTTCCTACGCCAACCACAAGTACGCCATCGCTAAGAAGAAGGATCAGACCATCGCCATGCTAGTGAAGGATTGCAAGTCTCGTCGCCGTCAGCTCGACAAGAAGGAGCGCATCATTTCCCGTCTTCGCCACCGGATCACGGATTTGGAGGAGACCATCCACGAGAGAGATATGTAGTTGGAGGAGAAGGAGAATGCCGTGGAAGACCTTCGTGGAGACCCCTAGTCCTATCTCAGCGATGATGATGACTTTATGGAGGATCAAGCTATGGACTTCTTCACCGATGAGGATGACTTCTCCTTCATCGATGACGATGATGAGGACACTGACTCCAAGGAGTAGTAGCACTTGATCACTAGCGTTAGTGAGTTGTATTCGGTCCCACTGTATCGTAGTTTCCAGAATGGTTCTTAAAACCATCTGTTTTTCTTTGTTGTCGTGTGTGTTTGTATTGTGTGCTATGAATGAATGAAAAGCAAGTTGCTAGAAAAATCCGAGTCAAGCTTCAAAAAATCTCAAAAACACTGAACCTTAGAAATTTCCCTCTTTTCTCATGATCTATCTCAATCTCCACATGCCTCGCGGAGGAAGCGGTTCATCCCCGGACCCGATGTTGCAGATCTTGCAAATGTTGGTTTCTGACCGCGAAGCTGAAAGAGCCGAACGTCAAGCCAACTTAGCCAACCTTTAACACATCGCCCAGATGGCCAACAATAATCAAGGCCATGGAAATCAGGACAACCATGGATCTCAGCTCAAGAATTTCCAGAACACCAATCCACCTGTTTTCACTAAGTCAAAAGAGCCCCTAGATGCAGATGATTGGTTGCAAACCATTGAGAACAATCTGGAAGTTGCAGGAGTGGAAGCTAACGAGAAAGTGTTGTTTGCTACCCACTATCTGGTCGGAGATGCAAGAGCTTGGTGGAACAGCGTTCGCGCAATGACAGGAGGTCAGATGATGACTTGGGAAGAGTTCAAAGTCAAGTTCAGCAGAACCCATGTGCCACCAGGTTTAATCAAGAGAATGCGAGATGAATTCAGGGAACTGAAGCATGGAAGGATGACAGTAGTGGAATACCGTGACAAATTCTTGTCATTAGCTAGGTATGCACCGGATGAGATCGACACTGTAGCCAAGAGAAAGAGAGATTCTTGAATGGTCTGCACGATGAGATGCAGACGGTGTTAGTCAATATCCCCTTTGATGATATTGAAGCCTTAGTTGAATCTGACTTTCATATGGAAGGAAAGATCAACCAAGCCAATGAGAACCGCAAGCGTCGCATGATGCATCAACCAGGAACCCACCATACACCCAAGTATCGCCCCAACCCATCTCTAGGATTTGCCCCGAGAACCAACAGACCCCCGATGAACCGTCCGACCTATCCTAACCGTGGAAACCCAAGGCCCGGAGGAAACCACAACAACCCCGGCAACTCCAGCAATTTCAACTGTGCACCACCCAAGTTCAACAACAACAATGCCACCACCAACACCAACCCTGCCCCAACGATTGGAAGCAATGTTTTGCCTGTTGCAGCGAAGGACAAGTCGTAAGTGACTTGTTATGAATGTGGAACCAAGGGTCACTATTCCAATAAGTGCCCCAAGAAGATTTCCGCAGCCCCCAATGCAAATGCCCCAGCTCAGCAGCAGCGTCGTGTTCAGCCCGGAAGAAGGTTTGCCCCAGGGAACTCGCTCAACCGCTGTCACATCCCAAAATTCTCCTAATTTTGGAATGTGAAATAAATAAATAAGTTTCATTGATTGTTTGACTATGTTGAAAATTCTCAAAGATAAGAAACTTTTTGAATAGAAAATCCTCTCAACCTTGAATTCAAAATCTTATATTCTTTTGTTATGACCTAAGTAGCCATATAGGAAAAGGGCATGGATTGAGTTTGGATCTTAGAATTGGTGTGCAAGATTTCAAAATGAAAATCATGAAGCATTCATAAGCATTTCATTACATCCATGCAAAGTTCTCACTAATTGAATCCAAATCCTATAATTGATTTGCCCAAATGTTCCTAAAGGAAATTAAATTGACTTTATAAAACCCATTGTTCCTAAGGCATAAATTATTGATAATTATAGCCTAAATAGATCCAATTAATATTACAAAATTTTAGAAACAAAATTGAGCTCATTTGGAGCTAGTATGAAAAAGTTATGGAATAAATACAAACAAACAAAGATATAAATAAAATGGAATATACAAGGATTTATAAACCTACTACTTGCAAACTAGTAAAACGATTACAAATATGATCCTACAATGATCTATTCGATTTTAGAAAAATTTAGAAACAAGAATCGTGTCATTTGGAGTTCGTATGCAAAAGATATGAGGGAAACAAGTAAATAGAAAAAGAAAAAAACCTAAACAGACCGGCCCACCCGGACCGACCGGACCGAGCCAGCCACGTACAGGAGACGATCGATCCCATGGGATCGCTTTAAAAAGCGTGCGAAATCTGTTTTGTCAAACCTATCTCTACTCAAACTCTCATAACTTTTTATTTATAACTCTGAATCGACTTCCGTTTGTTTCTACTTGTTCCCTACTCCAAGGCCTATCTCTACACCATCCTAAACCTCCATATAAAGTCGTGGAGCCACAGCTGTACGAGTTTCTCTCCTCGAAATCCTGAATCTACACATGCCCGAATCTTATTTCACTTTTTAACCCATCTAGACTTCGTTGTTTGCCTTCGGCCAAAAAATGAAAGTTGTAGAACTCGTCGAAATATTTCAATCCTGACAAACCTCACCTCTTTTCATCCACCACAACCGGATAATTTCGCATCGCAATATTTCAAATCTGACGGTGTAAATCCAAGATATACTCGCGCTCGTTTCTTCAAATCCAAATTCCTTTGGTGAGAAGGTAGGAATAATGATTCCTCACAACTTTCATGTTGTAAGTTTTTCAATTTGACCTACGGATTTGTCTCTCTAATATAGATCTGTTTCTTGTCTATTCTGAACCAAAATCGGGCAATCTCTTCTTCTAACCACCGGATCCTATCCAGACGGTCGAGATCCAATCAAACCGGTATGTGCCATGTCGTCATCCTGGTCAGCTTACTCATCAACGCCACATCAACATCAGATCAACATCTAGTCCCTGTCAGCATGCAAAGTCAACCTGTCCAGTCAGCGGAATATTCTCTGGAATATTCCGTTCGAATTTAAAATTGCATATTATAGGTCTAACTTGTAAAATTCATTAGAAATTCATACCACGTTCAAAAATTGCGTATAATATATCAAATTGAAGATAATTTTACGTAGAATCATCTTATCAGAATAGATCCAACTTTTACTTTACGTGGTTACCGCAGTAATATAATTGGTTTTATTGGTCTTTCAGGTTAATAAATTCATAAGAAATTATCCGTAACTCTGAAAAATATGAACAATATATCAAATTGAAGATACTATAATGTACATTAATAATATATGGTTGGATCTAGCCTTTTCCGATTATTTAAGCCGTAGCAATTTAATTAGTTTTAATGGCTTTATAAATCATTAAATTCATAGTAAATTAATTGCTTGTCACAAAAATATAAATGATATACCGATGGAAAGCTGGTCCCATGTAGATCATCAATATGCAATTAGTTCAACCTTTTACTGTAAGGTTTTGCCGTGAAGATTTAAATGGTTTAATGGCTTATTTAGAGTAATAAATTCATAAGAAAATAAATACTATTCAGAAAATTACAAATAATATGTCCCTGAAATCACAATTCCGTGGAGATTACAGATATAATTTTAGTTTGATTTTTAGACAACAGAAACTATATGAATCATTTAAAACCCATTAAACACTATTTAAATCATACAAAAAGATCTATAACTCCGATTAGGGTGAATCCAACACCTACTAGTTCGTATTAACGTCATCTATCCAGTAAACCTAAGAAACAAATTTAATTCGACTGCTAGAACAGACGTTACAACAGAACTATTAAAAACCCTATATTGGCAAGTAATTATTAATAACAAGTACTCCATTGCATTAATTGGCCTCTTGCATGCATCATATACTTCAATATTGTTTAGAGAACTAAAGTAACAACCGTTGTGACTTATTAAATTTTCATGCATGCATTGGTTGCATTTGTTTGATCTCTATGTGCTATTGTTTATGATTGTATGCAATTGTTTGCTCGATAGATTGCGAGGAGTGCAACGTGTGTGATTGAAAATACTATGATTGCAAGTATTGTGCTTATGATGAGAGCAACCATTATATCTATGAGAATTGTGAGGATTATCTAATCGACTACATCTTTAACAAAGGCAAGTGGTGCTATCTTGGTCATAAATGTCCTACTGTTTTCCTATGCATTGTAGATGTTTTTGTAGAATTGCATATGTAGGAATTAATGTGTATATGATATGCTATGCCCCATATTATTCCCTAGTATTCTTTGTTTATGAGCCATCGTATTGGTAGATTGCTTAGCTATGCTATTTAGACGAGGAAGGGAATCATACCATGAAAAGTTATATGTTTTGAAAGGCTTATGTTTTGATAAATGACCAACCAATATGTTTTAATGAACCACCTGGGCGGAATGGCATTGATTGGGTCATCGAGTGTGGATTTATGGTGGGGAATGCCGCCCAGGACACTGAGAAAGGATTGGTTTCTTTGTTTGGTAGCTTTCGTGTGCAACCATGTGCCAATAATGAAATGTGCGGTTGGTTGAACTTAGTAGGTTGTGGTAACTCGAACCCACGTATCCAGAGATGTAGATAGTGTAGGTTGGACCGGTGCGTGTCGGGTTTGGGGAGCTACTTACCAAACGGTTCCTTCTTGGACTTCTCCCTATCATCACCCAATATGAGAGTGGTGGTACGAGCTGGGCTGGCCAAGTCACATGGGTAAAGTGTACTAACCCCTGCAGGGTGTATAAACTAAGTGCTTAGCCGTGTCCCCGGTTATGGACAATTTGAGCGACCTGATACTGATGCTATGATATTTATCACTCATCCTTATTTCTTAATTACTTAAAACTTGTTGGGTGAACATAATTGGGTAGGAGCACCTGGTAGTGAACCAGAGTGTCCTATTTATCGTATTGGAAAACTACTTTGTTACAAATGTTAGGATAAACCTGTTTCTTTATGCAAATGAGCCTGAACTCCACTTGGACAAATAAGCATGTAGTTGATAGATCTGTTGTTAACCACTTTAGCCTACTTTCCATACATTCAATGTATTGACCATTCGTGGCTGCAATGTTTCATGTTGCAGGTTATATCGTATCTGAGTGATCGTTCATAGGTCGCGAGACTCCACTCAACAATTGTTCTCCTGTGGCACATTTGAAGGATGGAGATCTACCTTGTATTCGTTTTCCGCTGTGTACTTGAATAAATAATGTAAATTCTGGATCATATTCGTTGTATTTATGATGCACAATTATATTTGGTATCATTTTGTACTGTGTGTGCCAGTGAACCGATCCAGGGATTGGCACTATACACATGAACTCAGCCTTTCTCATGCATGCTGAAGAAGCCCAAGAAGCGCCAGATGTCGTGATGGGTATGTTTTCTGTTAACTCATTACTTGCAAGAGTGTTGTTTGATCTGGAGCATCGCACTCATTTGTCACTAAAGAATTAGCATGCACTAGTAAGATTTAACCAACCAAATTGAAGCATGTTATGATTGTTCAAATACCTGGTTCAACCACCAAAGCTAGGAAAATTTGCAAAGCCGTCCCTATCTGAATCCATGGCATAGATTTTTATGCTAATATAATAGTAATAGGAACTAAAGGTTTGTAAGTAGTACTAGGAATGGATTGGCTGTCCAAACACAAAGGATTAATTTACTGTGCCAAGAAAGCCATAACCATGACCAGTACAACCGGAATATCAGTCGAGCATGTATCTGAAACCTTGCACCGTCAATTCAAGTGCAACAAGAGTATAGCCCAAGCTACCATTGACCAAGTCCGGATAGTTTGTGAATACCCCGATGTATTTCTAGATGTTTTCCCTGGTATGCCCCCAGATCGAGATATCGAGTTTATCATTGAACTAATACCTAGAACCGGACCCATAGCCCAGAGACCATATAGTATGAACCCGTCTGAACTAGCAGAACTGAAGAAGCAACTGGATGCCATGCTGGAAATTGGACTAATTCAACCAAGTGTGTCACCATGGAGATCACCTGTCTTGTTTGTGGACAAGAAATATGGAGGTAACCATTTGTGTACGGATTATTGGAAGTTGAATGATGTTACCATCAAGAACAAGTACCCACTGCTGAAGATAGAAGATTTGTTTGACCAGTTGACTGGTGCCAAAGTTTTTTCTAAGATTGATCTTAGAACTAGCTATCATCAACTCAAGATTCACGCAGAGGATATTCCAAAGACTGCCTATACCACCCGATATGGATTATATGAGTATACGGTCATGTATTTTGGATTAACCAATGCCCCCACTTATTTCATGAACATCATGAATAAGATTTTTATGGACTTCCTGGATAATTTTGTCGTTGTTTTCATTGATGACATTCTGATTTATTCCAAATCAGAAGAAGAACATGAGCTACACCTAAGGACCATTCTTGGAACCCTTAGAGAGCATCAGCTATATGCCAAGTTCAGCAAATGTGAATTCTGGTTACAGGAGGTAGGATTCCTCGGACATATTGTATCATCCGGAGGAATTGCTGTTGACCCTACGAAGGTGAAGGATGTTAAAGATTGGGAAGCCCCAACCACTCAAACCCAAGTATGTGCATTTCTCGGATTAGCGGGATACTACCGCAAGTTTGTAGAAGGATTCTTGAGTATTGCCAGACCCATGACCCAATTGCTGAAGAAGGACAAAAAGTTTGAATGAATGGACAAATGTGAAGCGAGTTTTCAAGAACTCAAGAGGAGACTGATTTCATCCCCAATCTTGATCATTCCGGATATCACGAAGCCCTGACGCATCCAAGATCGGTCTCGGATCTGTGCTAATGCAAGAAGGAAAAGTTATATCTTATCTATCCCAACAACTGAAGCAGCATGAACAGAATTATCAACCCATGACCTTGAACTAGAAGCCGTAGTTCTAGCCCTGAAGACATGGAGGCATTACATCATGGGTAACCGTTGTGAGATTTATTCGGATCACAAGAGCCTGAAGTATATATTCACGCAGAAGGAGCTGAATATGAGGTAGAGAAGATGGATTGAGATAATCAAGGACTATGATATGGACATTCACTATCACCCCGGTAAAGACAATATGGTAGCAGATGCCCTTAGCAGATTACCGTGCCGCTTGAACTCCATGATTTTGAAGGAGCAACCAAGTTTGCACAAAGAGATGGAAGATTTCCGAATGGAATTAGTGAGTGAAGGATTTTTGGCTAGCATAGAACTTCAACCCACTTTGATCAGTCAGATCAAAAAGGCGTAGAAAGAAAATGCTAGTATCGACGGAATCAAACGTCGTATCGGTACAGGCAAAGTACCCGGATTCACCGAAGACGAAGAAGGAGTTCTGTGGTACAAATGACGCCTTTGTGTACCAGCATATTCTGAGTTGAAAGAAGTTATTCTGAAGCAAGATCATGATACTATTTATTCTATCCACCCGGAGGAACGAAGATGTATCAAGATTTGAAAGAACAATTTTGGTGGCACAAGATGAAGAGAGAAATCGGAAGCTATATCGCCAAGTGTAATGTATGTCAGCGAGTCAAGGCGGGACATCAAAGACCCGCTGGATTGTTGCAACCATTGCAGATTCCGGAATGGAAATGGTATTCCGTTGGAATGGACTTTATCACCGGATTGCATACTTCTAGTAGGGGAAATGACTCTATCTGGGTCATAGTGGACAGATTGTCCAAAGTCGCCCATTTCTTACCAGTCAAGACCACATACTAGAGTTTGAAGCTAGCAGAGTTATACATCGCTAGAATCGTCAGTTTGCAAGGAGTCCCTAAGAACATTGCAGCGGATCGAGGAAGCCAGTTTACCTCGCGATTCTGGAAGGAGGGCCAAGAAGGTTTAGGAACCCGACTAGATTTCAGCACAGCGTATCACCCTTAGACCGACAGACAAATGGAGCGAGTAAATCAAATACTCGAAGATATGTTGAGAGCATGTGTGCTAGAGTATGGATCTAAATGGGAAGACTGTCTGCCTTACGCATAATTTTCATACAACAACAGTTATCAAGCTAGTCTGTAAATGGCCCCATTTGAATTCATGTATGGAAGGAAGTGTCGAACCCCTTTGAATTGGTCGAAAGTAGGAGAGAGTCGGATTTTCGGACCTGACATCCTACGAGAAGAAGAAGAGAAAGTTCACAAGATTCGTGAGCACCTCATGACCGCCCAGTCAAGACAGAAGAGTTACGCCGACAAGAGACGTCGAGACCTCGCTTTCAATATCGGAGATTTTGTGTATCTCAAAGTGTCGCCTTTGAAGGGAATGCAACGTTTCTAGATCAAAGGAAAGTTAGCCCCCAGATATATCGGACCCTTCAAGATTCTGAATCGTCGAGGAGAAGTAACATATCAATTGGAACTGCCAGAGAAAATGTCAGCAGTGCACAAGTGTTCCATATATCATTACTTCGCAAATGCCTTGAAGTTCCGGAGAAGACCGAAGTTTTCAAGAACATTGACCACCAGACCATAGAGATCAATGATGACCTGACGTATCCCAAAGTACCCATTCATATATTGGAGGAAGATTTCAGAACCACCAAAACCCGAAGCATCAAGTTTCTCAAGATTCAGTGGAGCAAGCACACTGAAGAAGAAGCTACCTGGGAGCGAGAAGACCACATCAGGACGGAGTTTCCCGATCTCTTTAAATCCTAGGTAATATTTTTCCTTCTTTTTCAAATCTCGGGATGAGATTTGTTTAAGGGGGGAAGGTTTGTAACATCCCAAAAAAATAAAACAATGATCATCGAACTCTAATCACTCAAATTAGGGTTAACAAAAACTTTGATTAATTTAAATCATATGAATGCATGTGTGTATGTGGTAATTTCATAAAAGCATGAATGAAATTGTGTGATTAACCAAAATAGCAAGAAATGGTTTAAAGATGAATATAACATCATATAAAACAATTCCATGCTGAAACAAATCAAGAGAAAATAAAAAAATAAATCAAATAGAGCAAATGGTCATTTTTGCAAATCTTGCTCACTAGTTCACTTTGAGTGTTTCTAGTCCAAGATTTCAAACAGAACTTTTCCAATTCTTTTCACCCCTTAGTAGACCAAGTAAAAGTGAAGCCAAGCCCACATTTGAAACTTGCAGAAACATTTGGCAACCTCATTCAAATCACAAGTAAAAATTGAATCTTTATCATATGTGAAGATCACACATTTTCAAAACCCAACCAAACCAGTGCCCCTTGACTAATCCAACTAACCAGAGACTCCCTAGCATGTGCCTAGCAAACCCACCAAATTTGAATCCAAAATTAAAATTTAAAGTTCTTTTGGCCATTTCATCAAACACGTTGCAAACACAAAACAAACAAACATCTAACACTATTATGAGCAGTGATTTGGCCTAACTTTTCCCCTCTCTAGCTCACAGCAGACATTTAGTAGATCATCTAGCTTAGTTAGTAACCTCTAGCACCACTGTGAGCTTGCCATTGCCATCAATGGTGAGAAGGCCGAGCCTCACCTTGCCACCCCAACGTGGACAGCAAGCTAGAGGAAGAACTAGCCGTGCAAACCTTGTCTGGCATGATGCCCATGCCTCACCGCCCCCTCTGGACCAGCCCTAGCTTGAAGACAGAGACAGGAACCACTGGAAATGCCATGCTTGCGCCGCTGTCGATCATGCCGACTCGCACCACTATACACGCGCCATTCTCACTCAACCCGACCACCTCGAGCCCTTGCCGCCCGCCAGCACGAACCCCATCGTCCCAGGAGACCACTAGACATGCTCGTTTCCTCGACCATACCCCGTAGCCGCCGCACGTCGCGAAGTTCGCCGTCGGTACCGCGCAGAGCACCACACGTTCTAGACCAAATCCCATCGCCCTACGCCTCGCCTTTAAACTAGCAACGATCGCCAGGAGACCGCGCACCGTCCCCTAGCCTCAGCCATGCCGATAGCCCCCTATACCGTCGCCTCCGACGACCTCACCCACGCCGTGCTACCCCTCTTGCTCGCCTATAAAAGGAGGCCTCCCTAGCTCGATTCCTCCACACATCTCACTCCCCACCTCTCACTGATCCTCCCCACTTCTTCCCGTAGCAAGGCGATCTCTCTCGCCGGAATTTGGCCGGAGCCCGCCGCTGCTGGAGGAGAAGGGAGACGTCGATTGAAGCCGCCCTAGGAGGAGCTACCGGTACAAGGAGAAGCACCGTCGTCAACTTCGTCGTTCGCCCCCGTCGCCGACCATCGCCGGAGCCCCGGTGAGCCGCCCCAGACCCTCACTGTCCGTGTTAGGGTTAGTTCCTCGCCGGAGTAGCTCGTCGTAAACGACGACCCTCAGACGTTGGATTATAATTAGATCATAAAGCTCATATTCATAGATATCGTTTCATTTAGTTAGTTCCACTGACTTATGGATCCCATCTTTCAGCAGCCCGCACGCACGTTGTGCGTAGTGGGCCGGCCCAGTAACTCTCCCGTGCAACCCAGTTAGTTTAAATTTAGATTTTTCATTTAAACTCAAACCCTAGTTCTGTCTATTGATTCAAAAATCAACCTAGCTCGATTCACTGAACCAAAATGCATGAAACCAATTTTTTTAGAAAGGCACTAAAATTCTTAATCCAAGCCTGTTGGATTCAAACCATTTGGAACTGTAGATCAACCATGGTAAAAATAACAAGGCAGAAGCTTTTCTACATTCAAACATTTTTCAAAATTCAACCATAAGAGCTTTAGAGTTGATTCCAACTCTCAAAAATCACATTTTATCATACCTTTCAGGATATATAAAAACATATGGTTTTACTTGCAGAAATAATGTTCAAGTAATAAAAGAATGCCACATAGGTAATTCTAGTCACTTTATTTAATTAAAATAAAAAGGTTAAAACTTATTAAATTGTGTCACCACTTTAAATCACATTCCCATGTACTGAAATATGCGGTGATGAAATGTGTCAACATGATCCCATGTTTGAGTTGGAGAATATTAAATCTTAAGTAGTTTTTCAATGAGTAGAAATTACTTTTCTAAAAATAAATTAAATAAGACAAGTGCTTAATATTGTAATGTTAGTGATGATGATAGATCACCTAGTGTGAACCTTTGTGTGATGATTAGAAGTAGTTAAGTATTGTTTGGTGATTGTATACCTCATATTTATTTATAAATTCTAGTAGCGACCAATGATATGAGGAGGATGGAGGATACTAGGAGGAAGAAGCCGAGGAGAACTTCAACCACTGCTCTACACAAGGCAAGCTAACACTTGCAATTTAGCAAGCTATTAACTTAGCAAGCTTACACCATGTGATACCCAATCCTAGTTTTACTTGCAAGCTTAATACTTTATTTTCTTTATCAAAGCTTTCTCTTAGAGTTTTCTTAGTGACTTGTAGATTCTAAGAAGATATCTGAAGGTAGCATAAAGAGGGTAAAATTTGGCATAAGTTAGATAATCTTGATTTCATCCGAAGGCATGAGATTGAATTTAATAAATCCCCACTTGTTTACCACCCCTCATTAGTCTTTACCCCCACTTATAGATGCTAGTGCTAAGCATAAAACTTGATCAACATTAGATGGGAATACTTGGTGAAAATGGTTATGAAAACCTTAGAATGATGAGTCATTCTACTGAAATGTTTTGACATGTGTTCTTGAAAACACCAGATGATTTTGATGATGAAAATGTTGAGGCATGAGCCTTAGCCCTTTATAAAACTGATGGTTGTCTGGATGCGATACCATTCCAATCTTACTGTATAACCACAATACCCGAAAATTGGTTAGGGCTTGACTAGAAATTTATATACCTTAGTATGGGTTCCCTTGCGGCCAAGGTCTGAGCCGAGGATACCTTGTGAAGATTGTGCACCTGTGCAGTACCCAAGATGACAGTTGGTCATGGTTGGGAGGCCAAACTCACAGGAGAGGTGCCTATACTAGGGCGTGTAATGGAAAGATTAGGATTGATTATCCTCATACTAAGTATGGTGAATTCAGGATTGTTCCAGACGGATGTATGGAATGTTGTGGTGAAATTGTACAATCTCTGCAGAGTGTCAAACTATTTGAATAGCCGCATCCGCGGTTATGGACAGTTGAAGTGGACATACTGTTCCCCCGTCAGATGTTTTCAAAACAACTTGTGACATGATTCATGATTTGACTTGACCACAACAGAGTTGTGATATGAAATTCAAGTTCCCAAATTAGGTGTTATAAAACTTTCAACTAGTTATCTTTTCTTTTGAACTTAGTAGAGGTAAATCTGGCTTTTTGCAAAACAACCCTAGAGCTTAGCATCCTACTACAAAAACCCTCTTTACTTATTAGTATTAATTTACGAGTACTTAAACAGTACTTATGGCTTTGTCTGTCAACACCCGGATTTTTAATCCCATATGCCTGTTATGCCATACATCGCAATCCCAGGATTGCCATTTTTGCGAGACATAACAGAATTGGATACCACAGTACATCATCCATTACAAACCATACATATGGTCTTACACAAATAAGGATCTAATGATCCAGTTCTTAATACAACTCAAGCAGCGGAATACATAATAATAAAGGTAGCATAGGAGAAGCTCCATCTTTGGGGTCACAGGCAATGCTGACGATGGGAGATGATCCTAGTTGTCGTAACCTTCCTGGGGTCCTTCCTCCTGATACTCCTCTTCATAGTCTGGCCACGGGAATAGCCAAGGACAAAGCCATGAGTACTCTTTAAGTACTCGCAAACTAATACTAACAAGTGAAGGGGGTTTTTGTAATAGGACACTAAGCTCTAGGGTTGTTTTGCAAAAAGCCAGATTTACCTCTACTATGTTCAGAAGTAAGAAAAGCTAGTTGAAATTTTATAACACCTAAGTGGGAACTTGTTATTTCATATCACAACTCTGTTGTGGTCAAGTCAGGATCTCAATTCATTTCACAAGTCATTTTGAAAACATCTGACGACGGAACAGTATGGCCACTCCAACTGTCCATAACCGCGGACGCGGATATTCGAATAGTTTGACACTCTATAGAGATTGTACATTTTCACCACAACATTCGATACATCTGTCAGTAACAAATCCTGAATTCACCATACTCAGTATGCGGATAATCAATCCTAACCTTTCAATTACACGCCCTAGTATAAGCACCTCTCCCGTGAGTTTGGCCTCCCAACCATGACCAACTGTCATCTTGGGTACTGCACAGGTGGACAATCTTCACAACATAGCCTCAGCTCAAACCTTGGCCATGAGGGAACCAATACTAAGGTATAAAAGTTTGCAGTCAAGCCCTACCCAATTCTCGGGTATTGTGGTTGTACGATAAAATTGGAATGGTATCGCATCCAGACAACCATCAGTTTTATAAAGGGCTAAGGCTCATGCCTTAACATTTTCATTATCCAAATCATCTGGTGTTCGGAAACACATGTCAAAACATCTCAATAGAATGATCCATCATTCCAAGGTTTTCATAACCATTTTCCACCAAGTATTCCCATCTAAAGTTGAGCAAGTTTTATGCTTGGCACTAGCATCTACAAATGGGAATGAGTACTAATGAGGGGTGGTAAACTAGTGGAGTTTTAGCTAAGTTCAATCTCATGCCTTAGGATGACATCAAGATTATATAGCTTAGGCCAAATTTTATGCTCTTGATGCAACCTTCAATTATCTTTCTAGAATCTACAATTCACTCAAGTAAACTCTAAGTAAAATCTTTGATAAAGAAATAAAGTATAAGCTTGCAAGTAAAACTAGGATTGGTTATCATAAAATGTGTCCAACCAAGCATGCTTAGTGCATTGCATAGGTTATATAACTTTCATAATTGCAAGTGTTATCTTGCTCAATCAACTAGTAGTATTAGGCTTGCCTTGTGAAGAGCAGTGGTTGAAGTTCTCCTCGGCTTCTTCGTAGTATCCTCCTTCCTCCTCGTATCCTTGGTCGGTACTAGCGTCTATGAATAAATACGAGGTACACAATCACCAAACAATACTTAACTACTTTCAATCATCACACAAAGGTGTTCTATAGATGATCTAGCATCATCACTAACATTACAAGATTAAAGCATTTGTCTTATTTATTTTATTTTTAGAAAAGTAATTTCTACTCATTGAAAAACTACTTAAGATTTAATATTCTCCAATTCAAAGATGAGATCATGTTGACACATGTCATCACCACATATTTCAGTACATGGGAATGTGATTTAAAGTGGTGTCACAATTTAATAAGGTTTAACCTTTTATTTCAATTAAAAATAAATGGCTAGAAATGCCTATGGGGCATTCTTTTATTACTTGAACATTATTTCTATAAGTAAACCCATATGTTTTTATATATTCTAAAAGGTATGATCAAATGTGATTTTTGAGAGTTGGAATCAACTCAAAAGCTATTATGGTTTAATTTTGAAAAATGTTTGAATGCAGAAAAGCTTCTGCCTTGTTATTTTTACCAAGGTTGATCTATAGATTCAAATGATTTGAATCCAACGGGCTTGGATTACTCATTTCAATTTGGTCCAATGAATCGAGCTGGGTTGATTTTTGAAACTAGGTACAGAACTATGTTTGAACTTAAAAAGAAAAAGCTAAATTCAAACGAGTGGGCTATGCGGGAAAGGTTAACGGGCCGGCCCAGTGTCACTCCACGGCGTGGGGCGCAACTGACAGGGCGGGTCTACTCGTCAGCGACTCTTAACACGCGAAGCGGTACGGGGCAATGTGGTTCATTGGATTAGAATGAAGATAGACGGCTGAGGGTCGTCATCGACGATGAACTAGTCACCGGCGAGCTCGAACCCTAGCGGCTCAGTGGGGGTCGTGGGAGGCTCACCGGGGCTCAAGCGAAGGTTGGCGATGCGGGCGAACGACGAAGTCGACGAAGGCGAACTCAGGGGTGGTCGAGGCAGCTCCTAGGGTGGACAAAATCGACGGCGCCCTTCTTCTCCAGAGGAGGCCTGCTCCGGCGCAATTCCGGCGATGCGCTGCTCGCCTTGCTCCGGCTAAGGGGTGGAACGATCAGTGAGGTGAGGGGAGTGAGATGGTGTGCTTAAATCGGCTGGGGGTGGCCTCCTTTTATAGGCTCGACGGCGAGACCGAGAGGGATGGGCAGGCGGCGGTGACGACACGGCTACGGTGGTCTCCTGGCAATGCTCTAAGGTTTAAATGCGCTTGTAGGGGCAGTGGAAAATGGTCGGGAACGCTTGATGCTCTGCGAGTCAGAGGCGGCGAACTCTGCGGCGAGCGGTGGCTACGGGGTACGGGTGGTGAAATGGGCATGTCTGGCGGTCTCCTGGGACGGTGGGGTTCATGCTGGCGGGCGGCGAGGGCTCGAGGTGGTCGGGTTGCGTGGGAACGGAGCGTGCTCTGCGGTGCGCGTCCGCATGGTCGAGAGCGGCGCGGGCGTGGCGTTCCTGGTGGTTCTGGTTGCTGTCTGCGAGGCAGATCTAGTCGAGAGGGGGCAGTGAAGCATGGGCTACCTCGCAGGCAAGGTTGGCACGGCTAGTTCTTCCCCTATCTTGTTGTCCACACTGGGGTGACATGGGTGCTCTCGGGCTGTTCACCATTGATGATATTGGCAAGCTTATAGTGGGGCTAGGGCATAGTTAAGTTTTCTAGATGATCTACTGAGGTTGCTATGAGCTAGAGAGGGAACCAGTTAGGCCCAAAACACTGCTCCAAATAGTGTTTTGATTATCTTTGATTTGCATCTACAACCTGTTTGATGAAATGACCGCATGAATTCAAGTTTTGAATTTTGAAAATACTTTTGGTGCGTGTGCTAGGCATGTGCTGGTGATACTGTGGATGCTTGGGTTTTGAAAATTGAGCTTGTTTGAGTGGTTTTTGAAAAAGTGGGATCTTCCCATATGAAATAGATTCAATTTTAAACTGTCATTTAAACTATGCATTTGAATGTTTCTGGATGATCACAAGGTGGGCCTTGGTACCTTGTTATGAGTACTATCAAGGGGTGCAAAGATCCATACATGTTTCTGTTAAGTTATGAAAGTTAGAGATAGCGAAAGTAGGCATGGGAGTAAATTTGGCCAAAGTGACCATTCACTTAATTTGTTTGTTTTGATTTGTTTGTCTTTGGGAAAAGTTTGGGGATTGTTTAGATGATGTTTATTTCACCTAAGAATCATTTTACAAGCAAAGAAACACATAATCATGGCAATTCAAAAGAATCCAAATTTTTAATGCACACTCATATGAATGCTTTCATATTTTAATTGGAAAAGTTTTTGTTAACCCTAAATTTAGTGATTAGAGTTTGATGATTCTAGTTTAATATTTTTAGGATGTTACATTGTCCCTGGCTATTCCCGTGGCCAGAATATGAAGAGGAGTATCAGGATGACAGATCGCAGGAAGGTTACGACAACTAGGATCATCTCCCATCGTTAGCATTGCCTGTGACCATGAATATGGAGCATCGCCTACGCTATCGTTGTCTTTACATTATTCCACTGCTTGAGTTGTATTCAGAACTGGATCATGAGATCCTTATTTGTGTAAGACCTTATGTACGGTTTGTAATGGATGATGTACTGTGATATCCAAATCTGTTATGTCTCGCAAAAAGGTAATCCTGGGATTGCGATGTATGGCATAACAGGCATCTGGGATTAAAAATCCGGGTGTTGACAGGTGCTCGAAAGCGTCGACCTCGACCTTGAATGGGGATTCAATGGTGTGTAGAGGTGCCAAGTGAGAAAAACGATGGATTCGATGGGAAACGGATCGGAACCGATGCGTGCTTGTGTCGATTCCATTCGGGGCCCACTCGTTAGCAAGTGGTAGAGGGCACGGGCTGCTGTGGCTACGCTGTGGGCCGCTGATGGGCTGCTACGCACACGCGGGCGGTGGATAGGGGATAGAATGAGATGGGTCGTTTGGGCCTGTGCCGGGTCTGGCTGTTAGTTTTAGGTTTCATTTTTTTCCATTTTCTTTTATATTTTTAGTTTTAGGGCTCCAAATTAGTCCATTCAAATTTCTAAAAATTCGTAAAATCATCCTGATCATTTTATAATATTAACTATATTATTTATTATCCATTTCAAAACTACCAAGCAATAAATATTTATTTTGCCCAATAGGACAATATTACTCTTTTCTTATATTAAAGATAACTTTTGCGTCCTACATCCAAATAGCCAATAGGTTCACACTAGGTGATCTATTAAAGGTAACTTTTGCGTCATAAATTTCTATGTCTTTCAAAAAGTGTCCACTATCAAAGTATGTCGTTTAGGATTTCTCTTTCTCAAAGTATACTTCTAAAAAGCCATAAAGCATGTTTGTACTTACAATGGGAAAATTCCATTTTAGGGTTTCTGAATTTATTTTGGGCTATAATATTTCCTTCTCAGGGTTAAGTGCAATGATGTTCATGCATGCTTCATGATTTTGAATTTTTAAATCTTTCACACAAATTATACAATCCATATTCAATCCATGCTTGTAAGACCCCACCTTTATAAAGGTAAAGGTCCCTGTGATTGCAATGCTAGTCCCTGGACCAATGCTAGCATCCACAGTTTAAGATGAAGTACACAGATACAAAGGTCATTATTACATCGTCATTCCAGAGATAACATAGTCTTTTACAACTCCATGGCCATAGGCTAGTACAAGATTTCAACTTAACAATATAAAGTAAAGTCTTCATCTTCATGTGCCACAGGCAAACATGTTGAGTGTAGACTCATAACCCTAATCCTCATCAGAGTAACCTGCAACATCACAAGTTACAACCACAGTGGGTCAATACATTGGAATAGTATTGGCAAGTGATACCTTAGTAGAATAATAGTTTCTATCTTCTACATGAAGTTGGCTAAGTGTAGCTTAGGCTTGCTTGGCTCAAAATAGTTTTTACCTATCAGTTGAAAATACTAAGTTTTTGTTTGACAAAAACTCCCAAGGAACCACCAATAGACATTGGTGAACCTTTACCCTTGTTCAAACACAAGTTTTTAACTTAGAAAAATTGGGATGAGGAGATCCTTGATAACTTCATTGTCTTGATGCTCAATTGTCCATTGCCGGGGACACGGGTAAGTACTTAGATTTTTCATTCTCAAGAGGTGGTGAACTTTCCCCACAAGACTCGACATGCATCGAGACAAGATCTTTCAGAAGCCTTCCCTTAGACCAAAATGGACGCGCTCTAAACTATCACCCTACCACCAACTGTCCATATGGCTAAGTTATTGCAACCTATATGATCAAGGCAGAGCCCATATGCCATGTATATATGATCAAAGACTTAGCAACATTTTCCATAGCATGTATATAATCCATCCTTCTTTGTTACTAGCTAGGCTAAGCATGGCAATATAATAAGTATCTTAACTTAGAGAAAAATTCTATCAAGACTACAACTACTAGGATTTCCCATAGCATAGCATATAGATACTTAGCAAAAAGATCATGCAAGCCCTATACAAAATATCACTAGTGCATAGTCAAAATATTGGGAAAAATATGAAGCACCACTTGCCTTGGTACTTGGGGGAGTAGCAACAATACTCACAATCACAATCACCACTAGCACCAAAATCTACACATAACATGATAGCACCAATTTACATTCAAATTCATCAAGAAAAAATATATGAATGCATGCAAATTCCATGTGATGATTTTTATCAAACCAAACAAGACAAGTAAATAGTACTAAACACTAAACTAAACATTCATATACTAAATAAACTCAATATAGTCTTTAAAACATTTTCTAAATAATTTATATGCTCAAAATAGGTCTACAAATGTCTCTGCATAAAATCCCATTTTAACAGAATCAAAATACAAAACCAAGCCTACAGATGTGTAGGATTTAATTTTTTGAATCCATTGATATATTATTTGCATTTTTTGGATAAATAGAACAAAAGTTATGAATTTTACAAGTTAATTCATCAGATTAAATCAAAACTGGATTTTTAAAAGAAAAACCCTGAAACGCGGCGGCTTCTGATTGGTCAGTACCGCTTCGCGTGGGATCACGCCTCCATGTCGTTGGATCTAATCAGATCCAACGCACCAGATCTACTCGTACCGCTTCGCGGTCTGTTCTAATCGTGATCGCTGGATCTAGATCCAGCGGATCTAATCACTCTGCCACGAACTGGCGGCGCAAATGGCGAGCAGTGGCGGCGACGGCTTTGCTGGTGATGAACTGGCGGCTCTAGGGGGTAAAGGGAGTGGTGCAGCGTGTTCCCGAGGTCACGGAGCTGAGGCGGTCGCAGTGGAGGTCACGGGCGAGGGCGGGGCGCTCGGGTTCGGCAGCTATTCCTCACCGGAGTTGAGCTCGCTGTCGGGCACGCGCGGGTGTTGACGAAGGCGACGCTAGAGACCACCAGAAAATAAACCGCAAGTTCCATTAGGTGCACACGAGGGTGGTGAACAAAATTCTAAGAACCAGAGAGCAAGGGGGGTCGAGGCTCACCAGGATTGTTCGCCGGAGGGGCTCGGTACCGCGGCGATGTGAGCTTAAGTGCGGGCAGCCTGGTGGCGCTTAGACGGTGGCGAGTGAGGGGAAAGATGCGGGGGGGGGAGAGCTTTAAGTAGGCAGGGTCGGGGGAGGAAATTACGCCCGCAATGAATCGGATTGATTCGATGTTTAATCGGAGGAAACGGCCGAGGCAGAGCTGGTCACCGCGCGTTGATTGAGGACGAAGGAGACGACATGGCAGTGGGACCAGGAGGTCAGCGAGGTGGGGGTGTTCTAGCACGTGAGTAAGAGTGGAGAGGGGGAGGTAGCCGGGTGGGCTTCGCCGGCTGAATCTGTTGCTGGGCCAAAACGGTGGCGACGGCCTTTTCTCTTTTCCCTAATCTTTTTTCTATTTTGATTTTCAGGAAAGCAATTTATTTCAAATTCATGTGAGTTTGAATCCTAATTACTTTTGGATTTTTGCAGTGGAATCTTTGCATAATATTTAGTATAAAACCTTACCATATGGTCAAAAACACTTTGACACTTTGAAAATAAAATTTAAATCATGCCTTTATCGATACATATATATGATGCATAATAAATGGTTTTTATATTGAATTTTTGTTTTGTAAATCTTTGTGTAAGCTTTGCATTAATATTTGAAACATTTCTGATCAAACCAAGGTATTTCTCATACTTTGAGAGTAAAATTGAACCATTGCCTTTCTAGCATAAAATAATAGGCATATAAATGGTTTCTTATTTTTGAAATCTTGTTTGAAATAACCAAATTCTTATGAATTCATGAATGATATGCAAACTTTTAAAACTATGATTAAGGTGAATCTTGCCCTCGAGATTCGGATTGGCTAGCAAATAGGTGAGGGTGGTCTTTCCGAAGATCATCTTCTCTTTCCCATGTTGCTTCTTCCTCGGAATGATGGTTCCACTGAACTTTGCAGAATTTGATAGTCTTAGTTCAAGTAACTCTTTATGCAGTCTCAAGAATCTTGATAGATTTTCTTCATAAGTGATATCACTTTCCAACTGAACCTCTTCCAAAGGTATAGTATCCTTCAATGAAGTTTCTTCCATCTCCGGATGGCATTTCTTCAGTTGACTCACGTGAAACACATTGTGAACGACAGACAAAGATTCAGGCAATTCAATATCATAAGCCACTTCTCCTTTGCGACTCAAAATCTTGAATGGTACAACATACCTTGGTGCCAATTTTCCTTTGACTCCAAATCTCATCACTCCACGAAGTGGTGAGACTCTAAGATAAGCTCTATCGCCTACCTCATAGGTGACTTCTCTACGCTTTGGATCCGCGTATCTTTTCTGTCGGGACTTTGCTATCTTTAATCTGTCCTTTACCAACTTGAGTTTCTCTTCAGATTCCTTGATTAGTTCTGGCCCGAACAAATTTCTTTCTCTGACACCACTCCATATCAGTGGTTTAGTACACTTTCTTCCATAGAGAAATTCAAACGGTGCCATCTCAATACTGGCTTGATAGATGTTATTATAAGAGAATTCTGCGTAAGGCAGACTTTCATCCAAACTAGCACCATAGTCTAGGGCACATGCCCTCAACATATCCTCCATAATATGGTTGGTCCTTTCTGTCTGTCCATCAGTTTGAGGATGAAAAGTTGTGCTGAACACTAATCTTGTTCCCAATGATTCATGCAGTTGCCTCCAAAAATGCAAAGTGAACTGAGTTCCTCTATGTGGCACAATACTCTTGGGTACTCCTTGCAAACACACAATCCTATTCATATATATCTTGGCTAACTTAACAATCATATAGGTTGTCTTCATGGTAATGAAATGAGCCACTTTAGTTAGGCGATCTACCATGACCCAGATAGAATCATATCCCGATCTAGTCCTTGGCAGTCCAGTGATAAAATCCATGCCAATCTTGTCCCACTTCCAATCAGGAATAGGTAGTGGTTGTAACAATCCTGCTGGTTTCTGATGTTCCGCTTTCACTCTACTACACACATCACACAAAGCAATATGTTTTGCGATGTCCTTCTTGAGGTTATTCCACCAAAATCTTTCCTTCACATACATGAACATTTTGGTGTTACCCGGATGAATGGAATATGGTGAGTTGTGTGCTTCTTGTAAAATAAGTTTCCAGAGCTCCGGATCTTGCGAAATGACGATACGTTTTCAATACCACAAAGTACCATTTTCGTCTTCGTCGAATCCTTTAGCTTTCCCTTTCTAATTTTTCCCTTAATCTCTTCAATTTCCTTGTCTATCTTTTGGGCTTCCATGATCCTGTCCAACAATGTGGGTTGAACATCCAATGACATGAGATTTCCTTCAGGCACTATCTCCAATATGAGATCATTGAATTGGGCACACACATCATCTGTCAATTCTCCCTTAGTGAGGCCATTCACATAACCTTTGCGGCTTAATGCATCTGCTACAACATTTGCTTTACCGGGGTGGTATTGCACACTCAAATCATAGTCCTTGATGAGTTCTAGCCATCTTCTTTGTCTCATGTTGATTTCTTTCTGAGTGAAGATATACTTCAAACTTTTGTGATCTGTGAACACTTCACAATGTTTTCCCAAAAGGTAATGCCTCCATGTATTGAGTGCATGTACAATAGAAGCTAACTCTAAATCATGAGTAGGATGGTTTACTTCATGGGTTTTGACTTGTCTCGAGGCATAAGCCACAACTTTCCCTTCTTGCATCAATACTCCACCCAATCCTTGGTGAGATGCATCACAATATACTTGGAAATCCTTTTCCAAATCTGGCAGACATAAGACTGGTGCTATCACTAGTCTCTTCTTCAATTCTTGGAAACTGAGTTCACACCCTACAGTCTGTCTCATCCTGTAACATCCCAAAAATACTAAACTTGGATCATCGAACTCTAAGCATCAAATTTAGGGTTAACAAAAACTTTTCTAAATAAAATATGAAAGCATGCATGGGTGTATGCATTCCAATTTTGATTTCTTTTGAACCACCTTGTTTGTGTGTTTCTTTGCTTGTAAATGTATTCTTGGGTGAAATAAACATCATCTAAACATTTCCCAAAGACAAATAAATCAAAACAAATAAAATAAGGGAATGCTCATTTTGACCAATTTAACTCCCATGCCTACTTTAGTTGTCCCAAACTTTCAGAACTTAACAGAAACTTGTTTGGATCTTTGCACCCCTTGATTGTACTCATCACAAAGTATCATGGCCCACTTTGTGATCATCTAGAAACTTTCAAATGCATAGTTTAAATGACAGTTCAAAATTGAATCTTTATCATATGAGAAGATCCCACTTTTTCAAAAACCACTCAAACAAGCTCAACTTTCAAACCCCAAGCATCTGCAGACTCACCAGCACCAAACTAGCACACCCACCAAAAATATTTTCAAAATTTAAAACTTGAATTCTTGCGGCCATTTCATCAAACACTTTGCAGACACAAATCATCAAAATCTTAAACACTATTGTGAGCAGTGATTAAAGCCTAACTTGTCCCCTCTCTAGCTCACAACCATCTCAATAGATCAACCAGCAAGTTAAACCAAGCACTAGCCTCACTGTAAGCTGGGCAATGACATCAATGGTGAACAACCGAAGCTCACCATGCCACCCCAGTGGAGACAGCAAGCTAGAAGGAAATTTAGCCGTGCCAACCTTGTCTGGGAGGCAGCCCACCATCCACCGCCACTCCTTGTCCCAGCCGCGATCGTTGCCAAACCCTAGACCACACGCACAGACCGCGCCCAGCTCGCCAGCAACCATGCCGAGGTTGCGCCAGAGCGCCACGCTCGACCGACGCCCACAGACTGCGCGCCGCCCTCGCCACGTGCATACATGATCGCCACCAACCCAGGAGACCGCCAGACATCCCCGTTCGCCGCCCCATGCCGCACGGCCACCGCTCGCCGTCGAAGACGCCACCTCTGCCGCGCAGAGCATCGCGCGTTCCAGACCAAACTGCACCGCCCCTACGCGCGCATTAAAGCCGTAGAGCATCGCCAGTAGACCACCAAGCGATCGCCACCGCCGGCAATGCCTCTAGCCGCAAGTAGCCATGTCGCCACCGTCGCCTGCCCATGCCGTTCGGTCTCGTTGTCGCGACTATAAATAGAGGCCACCCCCAGTCGAATTGAGCACACCATCTCGCTCCCCACGTCTCACTGATCGTGCCACCCCGTTCCCGAAGCAAGGCGAGCAGCACTTCGCCGAAATTTCGCCGGAGCCTGCCGCCTCTGGAGAAGAAAGGAGCCAGCGGTTGGAGCCGCCCCAGGAGAAGCTGCCGGTAACAGGAGGTTCGCCGTCGTCGACTTTGTTGTTCGCCCGCCTCGCCAACCCTCGCCTGAGCCCTAGTCAGCCCCCAACGACCCCCACCTGCCGCGCTAGGTTTCTGTCTCGCCGGCGTTGCCCAACATCGACGATGACCCTTAGCCGTTGGATTAGAACCAGATCGAACGCACCACATCGCCCCATACCGCTTCGCACCCCCCTGTCTCACTGACGCGTGGGGACAACGACTTAACCAGCCCGCGTAAGCGCTGTGCTTAGCAGGCCGGCCCAGTATCGCTTCCCGCGCAGCCCAGTTATTTGAATTTAAACTTTTTCATTTTATTTTAAACACACTTCTGTACCTAGTTTCAAAAATCAACCCTGGTCGATTCAGTGAACAAAATTGAATGAAACCAATTTTGTTAGAAAGGTCTGGGAATGCTGGATTCAAGTCATTTGGATCTGTAGATCATCCATGGTAAAAATAACAAGGCAGAAGCTTTTCTGCATTCAAACATTTTTCAAATTTAAACCATAAAAGATTTTGAGTTGATTCCAACTCTCAAAAATCACATTTAACCATACCTTTCAGAATATATAAAAATATATAGGTTTACCTACAAAAATAATGACCAAGTAATAAAAGAATGCCACATAGGCATTTCTAGCCACTTTAATTAATTAAAATAAAAGAGAAAAGCCTTATTAAATTGTGAAACCACTTTAAGTCACATTCCCATGGACTAAAATATGTGGTGATGACATGTGTCAACATGATCCCATGTTTGGGTTGGAGAATATTAAATCTTAAGTAGTTTTTCAATGAGTAGAAATTACTTTTCTAAAAATAAAAGGAATTAAACCGAGCTTTAATCTTGTAATGTTAGTGATGATGCTAGATCATCTATAGGACCCTTGTCTGTGATGAATTCAAGTAGTTAAGTATTGATTGGTGATTGTGTACCTCGTATTTATTCATAGACGCTAGTACCGACCAAGGATACGAGGAGGAAGGAGGATACTACGAAGAAGAAGCCGAGGAGAACTTCAACCACTGCTCTGCACAAGGCAAGCTTATACTGATTTTGATGCAAGCTAACACTTGCAATATACTCTAATTTAGCAAGCCTTACTAATCAGATTGACCTATGCAAGCTTATATTGATATTGATGCAAGCTAACACTTGCAAGATACTCTAATTTAGCAAGCCTTACTAATCAAGTTGACCTATGCAAGCTTATACTTGCAATTGGGAAAGCTAATACTTACTTGCTACTATGTCAACTATATTCCTTAAGCATATGTGATCATATCCACTTGATAAACCAATCCTAATTTTACTTGCAAGCTTTCTACTTTATTTCTTTATCAAAGCTATTACTTAGAGTTTACTTAAGTGAATTGTAGATAATAGAAAGATAATTGAAGGTTGCATAAAGAGCATAAAATTTGGCCTAAGCTAGATAAACTTTATGTCATCCTAAGGCATGATATGGAACTTAGTAAAACTCCACTAGTTTACCACCCCTCATTAGTACTTACCCCCACTTGTAGATGCTAGTGCTAAGCATAAAACTTGATCAACTTTAGATGGGAATACTTGGTGGAAAAATGGTTATGAAAACCTTGGAATGATGGATCATTCTATTGAAATGTTTTGACATGTGTTTCCGAACACCAGATGATTTTCGTGAGGAAAATGTTGAGGCATGAGCCTTAGCCCTTTATAAAACTGATGGTTGTCTGGATCCGATACCATTCCAATTTTATCGTACAACCACAATACCCGAAGATTGTGTAGGGCTTGACTGGAAACTTATATACCTTAGTATTAGTCCCCTCACGGCCAAGGTCTGAGCTGAGGCTACCTTGTGAAGATTGTCCACCTGTGCAGTACTCAAGATGACAGCTGGTCATGGTTGGGAGGCCAAACTCAAAGGAGAGGTGCTTATACTAGGGCATGAAATTGAAAGGTTAGGATTGATTATCCGCATACTGAGTATGGTGAATTCAGGATTTGTTCCTGACGGATGTATCGAATGTTGTGGTGAAAGTGTACAATCTCTGCCGAGTGTCAAACTATTCGAATAGCTGCGTCCACGGTTATGGACAGTTGGAGTGGCCATACTGTTCCCCCGTCAGATGTTTTCAAAAGACTTGTGAAATGAATTGAGACTTTGACTTGACCACAACAGGGTTGTGATATGAAATATAAGTTTCCTACTTAGGAGTTATAAAATTTTGACTAGCTTCTCTTGCTTCTCAGCTTAGTAGAGATAAATCTGGCTTTTGCAAAACAACCATAGAGCCTAGTGTCCTATTATCAAAAACCCCTTTCACTTGTTAGTATTAGTTTGCGAGTACTTAAAGAGTACTCATGGCTTTGTCCCTGGCTATTCCCATGGCCAGACTATGAAGATGAGTACCTGGAGGATGGACCCCAGGAAGGTTACGACAACTAGGATCATCTCCCATCATTAGCATTGCCTGTGACCCCGAAGATGGAGCTTCGCCTATGCTACCGTTATTACTACGTATTCCGCTGCTTGAAGTTGTATTAAGAACTGGATCACGAGATCCCTATTTGTGTAAGACCTTATGTATGGTTTGTAATGGATGATGTACTGTGGTATCCAGTTCTGTTATGTCTCGCAAAAATGGTAATCCTGGGATTGCGATGTATGGCATAACAGGCATCTGGGATCAGCCCCGGCTCTGACCCATGGCCACCTTAGGCGTCGCCCAAGGGCCCATGCCTAGGAAGGGCCCATGACCGCATGCTCTAATGTAGTCCCTGCCCAGTTTCAAAGGCCAGCCAAGAAACGCAAGCATCCAGGAATCAGAGAAAAGCATGATCTGATGGCATTCAATGCTTGTAGTAAGAAAAGCACCAGCCAGGTTACATTTTATATTGGAGTTCTATCTTCATGTATAATTTATTTAATTTCTTCACAATGATTTGATGTCAGCGTGGATTGTTCAATTTGCTTAACGAATATTTATAGATATCTCGGACTAAGAGTGCATGTGGTTACATGTTAACTTTTAATATTTTGCAAGTGAAAATTTTGCAAGTGAAAGTAGAGACATGTGTATCGAGAATTACAGTGTGGCTCCCGGGTGCTACACACCCCCATACTTAGAAAAATTAAAAAATAATTAAAAAGGATTAAAAAATTGAACTTTTTTGAAAATTAAAGATGACCAGGTATGCTACTTGTATAAAAATATTTTCCTAGGAAATTACTTTTATTGCATCCCGGGTAAAAAAAATTCGAAACGTCCCACGACCAGGTACTACTCACCTTTGATTCGTTATATTTTTTGTTTTTTTGTCATGAAGACCATGCGAATCATTTCTTTTCCAAATATTTTTATATGAGTAGCATACCTGGTCATCTTCGATTTCCAAATAAGTTCAATTTTTTTAACCTTTTTTAATTATTTTTTTAGTTTTCCATGTATGGGGGTCTGTAGCACCTGAGCCAAAAGTCCACGTTACATGTGTATCCATATATCTAAATAAAAATATATATATATTAGTCTTAAGGGCCTAAGTCGTAAGCTTCGCCCTAGGGCCTCGCAAAATGAAGAACCGGCCCTGTCTGGGATTAAAAATCCGGGTGTTGACAAGTTGGTATCAGAGCCATCCTGAACATAGGAGAACCTAGTTAGACTGGACGTTTGAATCAAAAACTTAGTTTCAAAACCAAAGAAAACAAATATTTACAAAAATTTATTCTCATTCTTATCCCTTTGATTCTTTCATGAAAAACACCTGAGCACTCTACTAACTTACTCATCTTATATTCTTTTAGATGGACGTGAAGTACATAAAGTTTTATCAGTTGGGGAATGGAGGAGACCTTATCTTTGAGAGGGATTTGGACCAGCTTTCGGAACTTTTGGAGCGTCCGCACCCCGAGTTATTCGGAGCTCAGCTCAATGATCAAGGAGGAGAAGATCTGCAGTGGCTAATTGTTGCAAGTCTCCGAGGAAAGATTGAACCCCCCACTGCTGAGGAAATTAAGTTTACCTTAAGAGAGAACAACTGGCTCGATGGACTTGCCAGGGCCATGGAGGAAGCTCTTTCCCGTCTGTGTGGGCAGAGCATCAATCAGATCAAGGGAACCCACTTTGAGTTTTGCCCAAGGCGTGATGCTAATGGACAACCACTGGAAGCCCCATACCACCCTGAGCTGAAGACTTAATTGGACCACCTTAGCTTCATGATGTACGATCGTCAGCAGGAGTTGGATAACTGCCGTGACTACTCCAACCACAAGTCTGCCATCATCAAGATGAAGGATCAAACCATCGCCATGCTAGCAAAAGATCGCAAGTCTCGCCGCCATCAGATCGACAAGAAGGAGCGCATCATTGCCCGTCTTTGCCACCGTATCTCATCTTTGGAGGAGACCATCCACGAGAGAGACATGCAGTTGGAAGAAAGGGAGAACGCCGGAGAGGATCTTCATGGAGACCCCTACTCCTATCTCAGCGATGATGATGATTTTCTGAAGGATCAGGCTATGGACTTCTTCATCGATGAGGATGATTTCGCCTTCATCGATGACGATGAAGATGACGAAGCCACCGATTCCAAGGAGTAGTAGCACTTGAGCACTAGCGTAGTGAGTAGTATTCGGTCCCACTGTATCGTAGTTTCCAGAATGGTTCTTAAAACCATCTCTTTTTCTTTGTTGTGGTGTGTGTTGTATCGTGTGCTATGAATGAATGAATGAAAATCGAGTTGCTAGAAAATCTGAGTCAAACTTTAAAAACTTTTCAAAATCCCAAAACCTTAGAAATTTCCCTCTTTTCTCCTGATCTATCTCAATCTTCAGATGCCACGCGGAGGAAGTGGTTCATCCCCGGACCCGATGTTGCAGATTCTGCAAATGTTGATCTCTGACCGCGAAGCTGAAAGAGCGAAACGTCAAACCAACCTAGCCACCCTGCAACAGATAGCTCAGTTAGCCCACAACAACCAAGTCCACGGAAATCAGGACAACCATGGATCTAAGCTCAAAAATTTTCAGAATACCAACCCACCTATTTTCACTAAGTCAGAAGAACCCCTAGACGCCGATGATTGGCTGCAAACCATGGTAAATAACCTAGAAGTCGCCGGAGTGGAAGCCAACGAGAAAGTTCTGTTCGCCACCCACTATCTAGCCGGAGATGACAGGGCATGGTGGAACAGTGTTCGCGCAATGACCGGAGGCCAGATGATGACCTGGGAGGAATTCAAGGTCAAGTTTAGCAGAACCCATGTGCCACCGGGTTTGATCAAGAGAATGAGAGACGAGTTCAGAGAACTGAAGCAAGGAAGGATGACCGTAGTGGAATACTGTGACAAATTCTTGTCATTAGCTAGGTATGGCCCGGATGAGATCGACACCGAAGCCAAGAAGAAAGATAGATTCTTGAATGGTCTGCACAATGAGATGCAGACAGTGTTAGTCAATATCCCCTTTGCTGATATTGAAGCCCTTGTCGACTTTGCCATCCAGATGGAAGGAAAGATCAACCAAGCCAATGAGAACTGCAAGCATCACATGATGCATCAGCCAGGAACCCATCAGACCCCAAAGTATCGCCCTAACCCATCTCCCGGATTTGCCCCGAGAACCAACAGACCCCCAATGAACCGTCCGACCTATCCCAATCGTGGAAACCCTAGGCCCGGAGGAATTCACAACAACCCCGACAACTCTAGCAATTTCAACCGTGCCCCACCTAAGTTCAACACCAACAATGCTGCCACCAACACCAACACTGCCCCGAGGACTGGAAGCAATGTTGTGCCTATAGCAGCAAAGGACAAGTCGCAAGTAACTTGTTATGACTGTGGAAATAAGGGTCACTACTCCAACGAGTGCCCCAACAAGAAGAATGCCGCAGCACCCAATGCCAATGCCCCAGCTTAGCAGCAGCGTCGTGTTCAGCCCGGAAGAAGGTTTTCCCCAGGGAATTCGCTCAACCGCAATGGCCGTCTTTTTCCCATGCATGCTGAAGAAGCTCAGGAAGCCCCAGACGTCGTGTTGCGTATGTTTTCTGTTAATTCAGTACTTGCAAGAGTGTTGTTTGATTCTGGTGCATCGCACTCATTTGTCACCGAAGAATTTGCATGCACTAGTAAAATTCAACCAACCAAACTGAAGCATGTTATGATCGTTCAAATTCCCGTATCAACCACCAAGGCTAGGCAAATTTGCAAAGCCGTCCCTATCCGAATCCATGGCATAGATTTTTATGCTAACCTGATAGTACTCGGAACCAAAGGTTTGGAAGTAGTACTAGGAATGGATTGGATGTCTAAACATAAAGGATTGATTGACTGTGGCAAGAAAGCCATAACCATGACCAGTACAGCCGGAATATCAGTCGAGCATATATCTGAAACCTTACCTCGTCAATTCAAGGGCAACAAGAGTATAGCCCAACCTACCATTGACCAAGTCCGGATAGTCTGTGAATACCCCGATGTATTTCCAGATGTTTTCCCCGGTATGCCCCCAGATCGGGATATCGAGTTTATCATTTAACTAATCCCCGGAACTGGACCAATAGCCCAGAGACCATATAGTATGAACCCGTCGGAACTAGAGGAACTGAAGAAGCAACTGGATTCCATGTTGGAAATTGGATGGATTCAACCAAGTGCGTCTGTCTTGTTTGTGGACAAGAAGGATGGAGGTAACCATTTGTGTACGGATTATCGGAAATTGAATGATTTCACCATCAAGAACAAATACCCCTTGCCCAAGATAGAAGATCTGTTTGATCAGTTGACCGGTGCCAAGGTGTTTTCTAAGATTGATCTTAGAACTAGGTATCATCAACTCAAAATTCGGGCAGAGGATATTCCAAAGACTGCCTTTACCACCAGATATGGATTGTACGAGTATACAGTCATGTCTTTTGGATTAACCAATGCCCCCGCTTATTTCATGAATCTCATGAATAAGATTTTTATGGACTTCCTGGATAAGTTTGTCGTTGTTTTCATCGATGACATTCTGATTTATTCCAAATCAGAAGAAGAACATGAGCTACACCTAAGGACCATTCTTGGAACCCTTAGAGAGCAGCAGTTGTATGCCAAGTTTAGCAAATGTGAATTCTGGTTACAGGAGGTAGGATTCCTCGGTCACATTTTATCGGCCGGAGGAATTGCCGTTGATCCCGCAAAGGTGAAAGATGTCGAAGATTGGCAAGCCCCAACCACTCAAACCCAAGTTCGTGCATTTCTCGGATTGGCGGGATATTACCGCAAGTTCGTAGAAGGATTCTCGAGTATCGCCAGACCCATGACCCAATTGCTAAAGAAGGACAAGAAGTTTGAATGGACCGACAAATGTGAAGCGAGTTTTGAAGAACTCAAGAGGAGATTGATTTCAGCCCCAATCTTGATCATGCCAGATATCACGAAGCCCTTCGATGTGTATTGTGACGCATCCAAGATCGGTCTCGGATGTGTGCTAATGCAAGAAGGCAAAGTTATATTTTATCTATCTCGACAACTGAAGCAACATGAGAAAAATTACCCAACCCATGACCTCAAAATCATAGCCGTAGTTCTAGCCCTGGAGACATGGAGGCATTACCTCATGTGAAATCGTTGTGAGATCTATACGGATCACAAGAGTCTGAAGTATATATTCACTCAGAAGGAGCTGAATATGAGACAGAGAAGATGGATTGAGCTAATCAAGGATTACGATCTGGACATTCACTATCACCCTGGTAAAGCCAATGTGGTAGCAGATGCCCTTAGCAGATTGCCATGCCGCTTGAACTCCATGATCTTGAAGGAGAAACCAAGCTTGCACAAAGAGATGGAAGATTTTCGAATAGAATTAGTAAGTGAAGGATTTTTGGCTAGCATAGAACTCCAGCCCACTTTGATCAGTCAGATTAAAGAGGCGCAGAAGGGAAATGCTAGTATCGACGGAATCAAGCGTCGTATCGGTACAGGAAAAGTACCCGGATTCACCGAAGACGAAGAAGGAGTTCTGTGGTACAAAGGACGCCTTTGTGTACCAGCAGATTTGGAGTTGAAAGAAGTTATTCTGAAGGAGGCTCATGATACTCTTTATTCTATCCACCCCGGAGGAACTAAGATGTATCAAGATTTAAAAGAGCAATTTTGGTGGCATAAGATGAAGAGAGAAATCGGAAGCTATATCGCCATGTGTGATATATGTCAGCGAGTCAAGGCAGGACATCAAAGACCCGCTGGATTGTTGCAACCATTGCAGATTCCGGAATGGAAATGGGATTCCGTTGGAATGGACTTTATCACTAGACTGCCTACTTCTAGTAGGGGAAATGACTCTATCTGGGTCATAGTGGACCGATTGTCCAAAGTCACCCATTTCTTACCCGTCAAGACCACATATCAGAGTTCGAAGCTAGCAGAGTTGTACATCGCTAGAATAGTTAGTTTGCATGGAGTCCCCAAGAACATCGTATCGGATCGGGGAACTCAGTTTACCTCGAGATTCTGGAAGGAAGTCCAGGAAGGTTTAGGAACCCGCCTAGATTTCAACACCGCGTATCACCCTCAGACCGATGGACAAACGGAGCGAGTAAATCAAATACTCGAAGATATGCTGAGAGCATGTGTGTTAGAATATGGATCTAAGTGGGAAGATTGTCTGCCGTTTGCAGAATTTTCATACAACAACAGTTATCAAGCTAGTTTGCAAATGGCCCCATTTGAATTTATGTACGGAAGGAAGTGTCGCGCCCCTTTGAACTGGTCGGAAGTAGGAGAGAGTCAGATTTTCAGACCCGACATCCTACGAGAAGCAGAAGAGAAGGTTCACAAGTTTCGTGAGGACCTCAAGACTGCCCAGTCCAGACAAAAGAGTTACACCAACATGAGACGTAGAGACCTCGTCTTCAACCTAGGAGATTTTGTTTATCTGAAAGTGTCGCCATTGAAGGGAATGCAGCGTTTGCAACTCAAAGGAAAGTTAGCCCCCAGATATATCGGACCTTTTAAGATTCTGAACCGTCAAGGAGAAGTATCGTATCAATTGGAACTACCCGAAGAGATGTCAGCCGTGCACAATGTGTTCCATATCTTGTTACTTCGCAAGTGTCTCGAAGTCCCAGAGAAGACTGAAGTGTTCAAGAATATCGATCACCGGACCATAGAAATCAACGATGACCTGACCTATCCCGAAGTACCCATCCGTATTATGGAAGAAGCTTTTAGAACTACCTGAACCCTAAGAATCAAGTTTCTCAAGATTCAGTGGAGCAACCACACCGAAGAGGAAGCTACCTAGGAGCGCGAAGATCACATCAGGACAGAGTTTCCCGATCTCTTCAAATCCTAGGTAATCTTTTTCGTCCTTTTTCAAATCTCGGGACGAGATTTTCTTTAAGGGGGGAAGGCTTGTAACATCCCAAAAATACTAAACTTGGATCATCAAACTCTAAGCATCAAATTTAGGGTTAACAAAAACTTTTCTAAATAAAAATATGAAAGCATGCATGGGTGTATGCATTCCAATTTTGATTTCTTTTGAACCACCTTGTTTGTGTGTTTCTTTGCTTTTAAATGGATTCTTAGGTGAAATAAACATCATCTAAACATTTCCCAAAGACAAATAAATCAAAACAAATAAAATAAGGGAATGGTCATTTTGACCAATTTAACTCCCATGCCTACTTTGGTTGTCCCAAACTTTCAGAACTTAACAGAAACTTGTTTGGATCTTTGCACCCCTTGATTGTACTCATAACAAAGTATCAAGGCACAGTTTGTGATCATCCAGAAACTTTCAAATGCATAGTTTAAATGACAGTTAAAAATTGAATCTTTATCATATGAGAAGATCCCACTTTTTCAAAAACCACTCAAACAAGCTCAACTTTCAAAACCCAAGCATCTGCAGACTCACCAGCACCAACCTAGCACACCCACCAAAAATCTTTTCAAAATTCAAAACTTGAATTCTTGCGGCCATTTCATCAAACACTTTGCAGACACAAATCATCAAAATCTTAAACACTATTGTGAGCAGTGATTGAAGCCTAAGTTTTCCCCTCTCTATCTCACAACCAACTTAGTAGATCATCTAGCAAGTTAAACCAAGCACTAGAATCACTGTAAGCTGGGCAATGACATCAATGGTGAACAGCCGAAGCTCACCATGCCACCCCAGTGGAGACAGCAAGCTAGAAGGAGATTTAGCCGTGCCAACCTTGTCCGGGAGCCAGCCCACCATCCACCGCCACTCCTTGTCCCAGCCATGAGCGTTGCCAAACCCTGGACCACACGCACGGACCGCGCCCAGCTCGCCAGCAACCATGTCGAGCATGCGCCAGAGCGCCACGCTCGACCGACGCCCACAGACCGCGCGCCACCCTCGCCGCGTGCATAGATGATCGCCACCAATCCAGGAGACCGCCAGACATCCCCGTTCGCCGCTCCCTGCCGCACAGCCACCGCTCGCCGTCGAAGATGCCGCCTCTTCCGCGCAGAGCATCGCGCGTTCCAGACCAAACTGCACCGCCCCTACGCGCGCATTAAAGCCGTAGAGCATCGCCAGGAGACCACCAAGCGATCGCCACCGCCGACCAGGCCTCTAGCCGCCCGTAGCCATGTCGCCACCGTCGCCTGCCCATGCCGTTCGGTCTCGTCGTCGCGACTATAAATAGAGGCCACCCCGAGCCGAATTGAGCACACCATCTCACTCCCATCTCCTCACTGATCGTGCCACCCCGTTCCCGAATCAAGGCGAGAAGCACTTCGCCGGAGCCTGCCGCCTCTGGAGAAGAAAGGACCCAGCAATTGGAGCCGCCCCAGGAGAAGCTGCCAGTACCAGGAGGTTCGCCGTCGTCGACTTCGTCGTTCGCCCGCCTCGCCGACCCTCGCCTGAGCCACGGTGAGCCCCCAATGACCCCCACCTGCCGCGCTAGGTTTCTGTCTCGCCGGCGTTGCCCAACGTCGACGATGACCCTCAGCCGTTGGATTAGAACCAGATCGAACGCACCACATCGCCCCATACCGCTTCGCAACCCCCTGTCTCACTGACGCGTGGGGACAACGACTTAACCAGCCCGAGTATGCGCTGTGCTTAGAAGGCCGGCCCAGTATCGCTTCCCGCGTAGCCCAGTTATTTGAATTTAACCTTTTTCATTTTATTTCAAACACACTTCTATACCCAGTTTCAAAAATCAACCCAGGTCAATTCAGTGAACCAAATTGAATGAAACCAATTTTGTTAGAAAGGCCTAGGAATGCTGAATCCAAGCCCGTTGGATTCAAGTCATTTGGATCTGTAGATCATACATGGTAAAAATAACAAGGCAGAAGCTTTTCTACATTCAAACATTTTTCAAATTTAAACCATAATAGCTTTTGTGTTGATTCCAACTCTCAAAAATCACATTTAACCATACCTTTCAAAATATATAAAAATATATAGGTTTTCCTACAGAAATAATGACCAAGTAATAAAAGAATGCCACATAGGCATATCTAGCCACTTTAATTAATTAAAATAAAAGAGAAAAACCTTATTAAATTGTGACACCACTTTAAATCACATTCCCATGGACTAAAATATGTGGTGATGACATGTGTCAACATGATCCCATGTTTGGTTTGGATAATATTAAATCTTAAGTAGTTTTTCCATGAGTAGAAATTACTTTTCTAAAAATAAAAGGAATTAAACCAAGCTTTAATCTTGTAATGTTAGTGATGATGCTAGATCATCTATAGGACCCTCGTGTGTGATGAATGCAAGTAGTTAAGTATTGTTTGGTGATTGTGTACCTCGTATTTATTCATAGACGCTAGTACCGACCAAGGATACGAGGAGGAAGGAGGATACTACGAAGAAGAAGCCGAGGAGAACTTCAACCACTGCTCTGCACAAGGCAAGCTTATATTGATATTGATGCAAGCTAACACTTGCAAGATACACTAATTTAGCAAGCCTTACTAATCAAGTTGACCTATGCAAGCTTATACTGATATTGATGCACGCTAACACTTGCAAGATACTCTAATTTAGCAAGCCTTACTAATCAAGGTGACCTATGCAAGCTTATACTTGCAATTGGGCAAGCAAATACTTACTTACTACTATGTCAACTATATGCCTTAAGCATATGTGATCATATCCACTTGATAAACCAATCCTAGTTTTACTTGCAAGCTTTCTACTTTATTTCTTTGTCAAAGCTATTACTTAGAGTTTATTTAAGTGAATTGTAGATACTAGAAAGATAATTGAAAGTTGCATAAAGAGCATAAAATTTGGCCTAAGCTAGATAATATTTATGTCATACTAAGGCATGAGATTGAACTTCGTAAAACTCCACTAGTTTACCACCCCTCATTAGTACTTACCCCCACTTGTAGATGCTAGTGCTAAGCATAAAACTTGATCAACTTTAGATGGGAATACTTTGTGGAAAAATGGTTATGAAAACCTTGGAATGATGGATCATTCTATTGAAATGTTTTGACATGTGTTTCCGAGCACCAGATGATTTTGGTGAGGAAAATGTTGAGGCATGAGCCTTAGCCCTTTATAAAACTGATGGGTGTCTGGATGCGATACCATTCCAATTTTATCGTACAACCACAATACCCGAAGATTGGGTAGGGCTTGACTGGAAACTTATATACCTTAGTATTAGTTCCCTCACGGCCAAGGTCTGAGCTGAGGCTACCTTGTGAAGATTGTCCACCTGTGCAGTACTCAAGATGACAATTGGTCATGGTTGGGAGGCCAAACTCAAAGGAGAGGTGCTTATACTAGGGCGAGCAATTGAAAGGTTAGGAATGATTATCCGCATACTGAGTATGGTGAATTCAGGATTTGTTCCTAACGGATGTATCGAATGTTGTGTGAAAGTGTACAATCTCTGCAGAGTGTCAAACTATTCGAATAGCCGCGTCCGCGGTTATGGACAGTTGGAGTGGCCATACTGTTCCCCCGTCAGATGTTTTCAAAAGACTTGTGTAATGAATTGAGACTTTCACTTGACCACAACAGGGTTGTGATATGAAATACAAGTTTCCTACTTAGGAGTTATAAAATTTTGACTAGCTTCTCTTGCTTCTCATCTTAGTAGAGATAAATCTGGCTTTTGCAAAACAACCCTAGAGCCTAGTGTCCTATTATCAAAAAACCCTTTCACTTGTTAGTATTAGTTTGCGAGTACTTAAAGAGTACTCATGGCTTTGTCCCTGGCTATTCCCATGGCCAGACTATGAAGAGGAGTACCTGGAGGATGGACCCCAGGAAGGTTACGACAACTAGGATCATCTCCCATCGTCAGCATTGCCTGTGGCCCCGAAGATGGAGCTTCGCCTACGCTACCGTTATTACTACGTATTCCGCTGATTGAAGTTGTATTAAGAACTGGATCATGAGATCCCTATTTGTGTAAGACCTTATGTATGGGTTGTAATGGATGATGTACTATGGTGTCCAATTCTGTTATGTCTCACAAAAATGGTAATCCTGGGATTGTGATGTATTGCATAACAGGCATCTGGGATTAAAAATCCGGGTGTTGACACATCCCAAAATTTTCCAAATTTTCAAATGTGAAAAAATAAATAAACAAAATAAATAATTGTTGAAATTTAGGGATAAAAGAAACATCAAAACCCATCTTGAACAAACTTTAAATAAAATGGAATCCAACAAATTTCAATCAACTAAAATGCATTCATCAATGAATGTATCTTGAAATTTAAACACTTGGAAAAGTTAAACGAAAACCTTAAAACCCTAATGGAAGAAATCATTTACAAGACTATGGATTTGATCCATATAAAAATTCAGCAACAATCATTTTAAAATGATAAAAAATGATAAACAAAAAAATATTATAAAACCATAGAAATTGGTTTCAATTAATTTGGAGCTATGGATAAAAACTTATGAATTTAATAAGATGAAAGGAATTAATTTCCAGAGCTAATAAATATCCTATCTAAAATCCATACCAAATTATGAGCAAAATAGTCCCAAAAGGATTTAAAAAGATAAATAAATATTAAATAAAATTGTACAAATTGGAATCACTAATTTTGGATCTATAAATAAAAAGATATGGATTTTATGAGAGAAAGAAATAAATAAATAAGGAATATTTAAAAGCAAAATTAAATCTTGGCCAAGTAAATGGAATGAAAAGTTATTGAATAATAAAATGAGTAAAACAATATTTAAATAAAATCATAAGGATTGAACAATACCAAATTTTATTTAAATAAAGACAAATTGCGTAAATAATAAAACCCAAGAAAATTATTTAGACGAAAATTTAAAAACTTGAATTAAATCCATAAACAAGTGGAATAAAGATAATTCAAAAAAAATAAAGAGATAAAAGAATATCCAAATAAAATTATCTGGCATTAACCAAATTCAATTCTATTTAAAAGGAGACAAATCCCTAAGGTAAATGATTAATTAAATCATTGGAAAAATATTAGAAATTGCCAAGTGAGTTAAAAGATATCTGGGATTAAGACCATATTTGAGACCATATTTGATTACTTGAATAAAGAGAATTAAGACCATATGTGATTAAAAATATTTAAAAAGAATAAGAGAATTACTTGAATAAAATTTATATGGGATTAAGACCATATTTGATTTTATTTCAATAAAGACAAATGCCCAATTTAAATGATTAATAAATCATTTTAAAATATACTAAATAATTCAAATTAAATTATTTAACACACTTTTGAATAAATGAAACCTACTAAAAAAGGTTTGGTAAAAATTATAATTTAAATAAGAGTTTCAAAATATAAATAAAATCTTATTTGAATAAAGGAAAGTGCCTATTTTAAATAAATAATAAACCATAAATGAATAAAAGAATTATTCCAAAATGGTCTTTAAAATACAATAATAAAAAGTATTAAAAACTTGCTGAAAGTTTGGTAAAGATCCGAATTCAAATGGTGTTTGAATAATTTGAACAAAATTCAAAACAAAAAAGAAAACAGAAAAAAGAAAAAGGTTTCAGGAAGAAAAAAATGGAAACAAACCAGCCCAGCCCAGCAAAGCCTCAGTCCCAACTCGCAGCCCACCTCTCTCCCCTTCCCGAAACGTTTTTCTCACCCGAACTCGCACCCGCGCAGTCATTGATTTCCCGACCCCACCGAACCCCCTTCCCACTCGCTGACCCTAGGCCCCACTACCACGCAAGCATCATCCTTACCCGCCGTGGCCAGTTCCCCCTTCCCTCACTGTCGTGCTCTGTGGATTAAATCCTCGCGTAAATTCGAGTTAATGGCTGCGCGATTCTTGCCCCTGACCTCTCCCTCTTCAACGACTGCCTCCCCTCTACCTTTCCCCACAATCCCCCATACCTCTCGGCCCCTAGGCTGCAAGTATTGCTCGCCAACACGCCACTCCTCCGACGAGCATCTCCAACACATTCTGGCGATGTCCGACAGCCTCCCACTCCCTGACACCCAATAGCCTGCTCCCCATCATCTCCTGCACCTGTCAGTACCCTCGGTTCGCTGCCCATGCTCCACAGCGTCGATAATGTCAACGCCAGAACGCCAACGCCTCCTGCTCCAACTTCGGCGACACCCCCTGGTAGCTTCTGACCATCCCCTCCCATCTGACTATTACTCACATGTTCGCCTTTCTTGCACGCATCTAACGGCATCGTTTATTTTTCTTGGCATGACCCGTACCCTCGCCAACGATGACGAGCATACGCGCCTTTCACACGAGCTTCTCCGGCGAGAGATTACCAACGCCACCGTGCGCCCCCTGCCTCCCCACGAGAACGTTGAGCATCAGGAACGCACAACGAGTCTGGTGAGCCACTTCCCTCTCTATCTCGCTTCCTGTATCGCAGGCACCATCACCTCCCGAGCGCCCGTCGCCCATCTTTGACCACTAGAATTTGAACCATAGGATCTAGATCTGTTGGCCAGGAATAGAGAACTTATCGAACCGTCATCGTTTGATCCGTGCCGCAGGATGCTAGTTAGATCTGACGCTCCACATCACGCGATCCTGTTGAACCGGTACCAGCGAATAAGATTAAGACACGTGGCCCTGGCTATTGATTTAAAAACAGATTTGATCTATTAGATGGTTAGATTTGAAAAATTCATAACTTTAAATCCACACCTCCAAATTTTGCAAACTTTATATAAATGGAATCAGCAAAAAGAATACTTTCCAACCATGCCCTTTGTTTAGTGATTTGCTTCTGTAAAATTAGTTGTTTTTGCAGAAACATGTGTAGGCCTATGTTGATTATAAAAGTTATTCTAAAAATGTTTTTAGGGTAAAATCATTTGCAAATGGTTTGTTTTGAACCTACTGACCATAGAAACCAACTTTTGGATTTAAAAACATATTTTATGATACTAAGGAATAAATCTTTGAATAAAAGCATTTCTAGTTAAATAAAAATATTGATTATGGGATAAAAATGCTTTTTGAATAAAACCCTTGGAAAATTATTTGATTTAAACTCTCTAACCCTAAACACCAAGTTTTAGGATTTAAAAATATATTTGGTGAACCCTAGAAATTTATTACTTTGTTTAAAGGCATTTCCAACAAAATAAAATATTGCTTTGATTTAAAAATGGTTTTTAGGTGAAATCTTTTGCAAATGGTTTAATATTAAACACTTGACCTTAAAACACTAATATTTGTGTTTAAATATATATTTGTCAAACATTAGAAATTATCACTTTGATTTAAATCATCTCTAGCAAAATAAAAATGATTTAAATGGCCATTTTTACTAACTTGTTTTCAAATGACCTTGCCACTTTTACAAATGACCAATAGGTGTTTTAAAATGTTTATAGACAATTAGAACCCACCTTTCCAAATAAAACAATCTTTTGCATGCTTGCATGCATTGTTTTGTTTTCCTTATTTTATGTGGTGAATTGTTTTCAATGCTAGATTGAATTTGTGCCTTGATTGAATTGTAGTGAAATTTGGAGAGTGTGACAATTTCAAGATCAAGGAGTGAATCTATATTCTCTATTAAAAAGGCAAGTGGTGCTTCATACTTTTGTCCTATTATTTTAACTATGCATTAGTGATATTTCTAAGTAGGACTTGCATGGAATTTTCTATGTGTTAACTATGCCATGGGAAATCCTAGTAGATGATGCCTTAGAAGAATTTTCCCTAAGTTAAGTTTTCTACTACTATCATGCTTAGCCTAGCTAGTAGAAAACAAGGGTGGATTATATTCATGCTATGAAATATTTCTAAGTCTATGACTTGTGTTTTGATTAATAAAACAACTATGAGAATGAATCACCTGGGTGGAATGGTGTGAATGGTTTATGTTGAGTGGTTACACAGGGCCCCATATTTATGGCCTACCCTAGTGTATCCAACTTGTGGAATGCCACCCAGGAACAAAGAGATTTGAGATGTCAAATGTTGAGAAGCTTCAAGTGCAGCCACATGGCATTATGGGCTCTGCCTGGATCATATAGGTTGTAATAACTTAGCCAGATGGACAGTTGGTGGTAGGGGTGATAGGTTTGGGAACGCGTCCATTTTGGTCTAAGGGGAGGCTTCTCAAAGGTCCTGTCTCGATGCATGTCGAGACTTGTGGGGAAAGTGCACCACCTCTCTATAGAGTAAAATATAAGTACTTAGTCGTGTCCCCCGCAATGGACAATACGAGCATCAAGACATGGAAGCTATCAAGGATCTCCTCATCCCAATTTCTAAGTTAAAAACTTGTGGTTGAACAAGGGTTAAAGGATCTTCAATCTTTGATTGGTAGATGCCGTTGGTGATTTTGTCAAACAAAAACTTAATGTTTTCAAATGATAAGGAAAATCTATTTTGAGCAAAGCAAGCCTAATCCCCACTTAGCCAAATGCATATAGATGATAGATACCACTACTCTACAAATAGTATCACTTGCCAATACAAGTCAAATGTATTGACCCTTGTGGTTGTAACTTATTATGTTACAGGTTTGTTTGATGTTAGTGAAGTGTGTTGATTAGGATTACAAGTCTACAACCAACATGATTGCCTGTGACACTTTGAAGATGAAGGACTCCATGCTATATAGTTATTTCTGCTGCATTGTAATGAGATAGCCAAATGATCTATGTAAGATGTAATGAAATATTTTATTCCTAGTTATAAAGTTGTATTATGACCTTTGTTTCTTGATATTACATCTTAAACTGTGGATGCTAGATATTGATCCAAGGACTAGCATTGTAAACACAGGGATCTCTACCTTATCAAGGTTGGGACCTCTACAAATGGTATCAGAGCACTGTGTTTGCCTATAGGATTGTAATCCTAGGATTGGACAAAACCCCTTAGAAAAATATGAGTTGTATTTGTTCAAAATTATTTATAAACAATCTAGTAAACTCTTTCCTCAACCTTTTTTTTTGAATCTACATCTCTTCCATTTCAACTTGATGGACAAAACCTCAGCATGAACAAAGACTTCAACATGAGCAAAGGATTTCACCAACTCAAATGACTTCAACTTCAACATCACCAATGACTTCAACTTTAGTTTCACCAAGGACTTCAACTTGGACATCACTAAGGACTACAAGTGAGACAAGAATAATACTGAAGACTTGAAGACTAGAGAAACACAACCTAGAAGGAACCATCGTCACCTTTGAAGTTTTGTGACAAGGATGCAAGAATTTTTCCAACGGACACCATGATCTTATTTATGAAGAAACAACTAAGAAGAATGGAATGATATCAAGTGAACCATATAGTTGGACCACCATACTATTGTTTATTTAGATCAATCACACCAACTTATGTGTTGTAGGAAAAATATTTTGTTGCCTAAAAATGTGCTTGAACCTTGTTGTTGGAGTGGAATGTTTGTTTGTGATTGCTTGCACATTGCTTGTGTGAATGATTAGACTTCTTCCTTTAGAAATCTTTGCCTATTCTAATCCCAATCCAACCCAAACAGATGACTACTCCAAGAAACTCCAACATCAAGGATGGTGACAAAAACAACCAAGAGATGCACATGAGAGAACAACTACATGCAACCCAAGCCCAATTGAATCAAGTGACTACTTAGTTTTGAGCCAACAACAATGAGTTAGACCCAACCATGCAACAATTATTGGAAATCCAATCCCAATTATTGCAGAGGATGACCAATCAAATGATCAACATGAGAGACAACCTTTCCCAAGGAGATTGTGACAACAATGATGTCAAGATGATATTATGAAAGGAACTCAAGCTTGCAATATTTGTGGAGACATGGAACACACTTCTAAGGAGCATGTGGACCAATGCCCTAATTGTGAAGAGAAACATCCAACTAAACAATGCCCCACATCTCAAGTTACTTGTTTCCTATGTGAAGGAAATGATCATGTCCCTATCCAATGCCCCATATATCCTATAGTTCAACAAATGAAACAAGATGGAATGCATCAAATGTTTGGAAAGCTCCATAAGGGAACAACTTCTACTAAGAAGGATGAAGGCAAAGTCAGAACCATGCCTCATAGAGTCATACCCAAAGTGACCACTAAGTGTTGCTACTCTTGTGGAGAAGAAGGTCATATCTATAGTAACTTCCCCAAGAAAAGAGAAAGATTCCGCACCTTTGAGGTGAGATACGAAGAGCATGAACTAGAAGAACTCCTAGCTTTGGAGAGACCCAAGAAGAAGAAGAAGAAGAAGAAATTCCCTAATTCCAATAAGAAGGACAATAGCCAAGTGCAATGTTACAATCGCAAAGATATGGGACACTATGCATCACATTGCCTAGACAATAAGAAAGATATTAGCCAACAGATGTGTTTCAAATGCAATGAGCTAGGCCATTATGCCAACAAATGCCCAGAGAAGCTACATCAAGACCCCAAGTAAGCCAAGATGTAATCTAGTCAAAAACCTTTTTAAGGGTGGCAGTACCCTAGTTGCCTTGTGGCCAACTTGTAACCTCTAGCCTTCCCAAATCTCGAAACGAGATTTCTTTTAAGGGTGGTAGCCTATCACATCCCAAAATTTTCCAAATTTTGAAATGTGAAAAAATAAATAAACAAAATAAATAATTGTTGAAATTTAGGAAGAAAAGAAACTTTTTGCTTCTAAATGGAAACATCAAAACCCATCTTCAACAAACTTTGAATAAAATGGAATCCAACAAATTTCAATCAACTGAAATGCATTCATCAATGAATGTATCTTGAAATTTAAACACTTGGAAAAGTTAAACCAAAACCTTAAAACCCGAATGGAAGAAATCATTTCCAAGACTATGGATTTGATCCGTATAAAAATTCAGCAACAATCATTTTAAAATGATCAAAAATGATAAACAAAAAATATTATAAAACCATATAAATTGGTTTCATTTAATTTGGAGCCATGGATAAAAACTTTTGAATTTAATAAGATGAAAGGAATTAATTTCCAAAGCTAATAAAGCTCCTATAAAAAATCCAAACCAAATTATGAGAAAAATAACCCCAAAAGGATTTAAAAAGATAAATAAATACTAAATAAAATTGTACAAATTAGAATCACCAATTTTGGATCTATAAATAAAAAGATATGGATTTTATGAGATAAAGAAATAAATAAATAAATAAGGAATATTTAAAAGCCAAATTAAATCTTGGACAAGTAAATGGAATGAAAAGTTATTGAATAATAAAAGGAGTAAATGATTATTTAAATAAAATCATAAGGATTGAACAATACCAAATTTTATTTAAATAAAGACAAATTGCCTAAATAATAAAACCCAAGAAAATTATTTAGACGACAATTTAAAAACTTGAATTAAATCCATAAACAAGTGGAATAAATATAATTCAAATAAAATAACAAGATAAAAGAATATCCAAATAAAATTATATGGCATTAACCAAATTCAATTCTATTTAAATGGAGACAAAATCCCTAAGGTAAATGATTAATTAAATCATGGAAAAAATATTAGAAATTCCCAAGTGAGTTAAAAGTTATCTAATTTACTTAAAAAGAATAAGATAATTATTTGAATAAAATTTATATGGGGTTAACACCATATTTTATTTGATTTGAATAAAGACAAATGCCCAATTTAAATGATTAATAAATCATATTAAAATATATTAAGTAATTCAAATTAAATTATTTAACACACTTTTGAATAAATGAAACCTATTGAAAAAGGTTTTGTAAAAATTAGAATTTAAATAAGAGTTTGAAAATATAATTAAAATCTTAATTGAATAAAGGAAAGTCCCTATTTTAAATAAATAATAAACCATAAATGAATAAAAGAATTATTCCAAAATGGTCTTTAAAATACAATAATAAACAGTATGAAAAACTTGCTGAAAGTTTGGTAAAGATCTGAATTGAAATGGTGTTTGAATAATTTGAACAAAATTCAAAATAGAAAAAAAAACAGAAAATTAAAAAGGTTTCAGGAAGAAAAAAATGAAAACAAACCAGCCCAGCCTAGCAAAGCCCTAGGCCCAACTCGCAGCCCACCTCTCTCCCCTCCCCAAAACGTTTTTATTACCCGAACTCGCACCCGTGCAGTCACTGATTTCCCGACCCCACCAAACCCCCTTCCCACTCGCTAACGCCAGGCCCCACTACCACGCAAGCATTGTCCTCACCCGCCGCGACCAGTTCTCCCTTCCCTCACTGCCGTTCTCTGTCTATTAAATCCTCGCGTAAATTCGAGTTAATGGCCGCGTGATTCTTTCCCCCGACCTCACCCTCATAAACGACTGCCTCCCCTCTACCTTTCCCTTCAATCCCCCACACCTCTCGGCCCCTAGGCTGCCCGTATTGCTCGCCAACATGCCACTGCTCCGACAAGCATGTCCGACAACCTCCCACTCCCTGACACCCAGTAGCCTGCTCCCCATCGTCTCCTGCACCCGTCAGTACCCTCGGTTTGCCCGCGCATGCTCCACAGCATCGACAATGTCAACGCCAGAACGCCACCGCCTCCTGCTCCAACTCCGGCGACACCCCCTGGTAGCTTCTGACCGCCCCTTCCCATCTGATTTTACTCACGTGTTCGCCTTTCTTGCACGCATCTAACGACATCGTTTATTTGTCTTGGCGTGACTCGTACCCTCGCCAATGACGACGAGCAGACGCACCCTTCATAGGAGCTTCTCTGGCGAGTGATTGCCGATGCCACCGTGCGCCCCTGCCTCCCCACGAGAACGTTGAGCATCAGCAACACACGACGAGTCTGGTGAGCCACTTCCCTCTCTATCTCGCTTCCTGTATCGCCGGCACCATCACCGCCCGAGCGCGCCGCCGCCAGCCACCGTCTCTTCGCCGCCCATCTTTGTCCACTGGAGTTTGACCCGTTGGATCTTGATCTGTTGGCTAGGAATAGACAACTTATCGAACCGTCATCGTTTGATCTGTGCTGCAAGATGCTAGTTAGATCTAACGCTCCACATCATGCGATCCTGCCGAACCGGTACCGGCGAATAAGATTAAGACACGTGGCCCTGGATGTTGATTGAAAAACAGATTTGATCTATTAGATCGTTAGATTTGAAAAATTCATAAAATGTTTTTAGGAATAAATATTTGAGTAAAAGCATTTCTAGTTAAATAAAAATATTGATTATGGGTTAAAAATGCTTTTTGAATAAAACCCTTGGAAAATGATTTTATTTAAACTCTCTGACCCTAAACACCAAGTTTTAGGATTTAAAAATATACCCTAGAAATTTATTACTTTGGTTAAAGGCATTTCGAACAAAATAAAATATTGCTTTGATTTAAAAATGGTTTTTAGGTGAAACCTTTTTCAAATGGTTTAACATTAAACACTTGACCTTAAAACACTAATATTTGTGTTTAAAAATATATTTGTCAAACACTAGAAATTATCAATTTGATTTAAATCATCTCTAGCAAAATAAAAATGATTTAAATGGCCTTTTTCACTAACTTGTTTTCAAATGACCTTGCCACTTTTACAAATTACCAATAGGTGTTTTAAAATGTTTATAGCCAATTAGAAACCACCTTTCCAAATAAAACAATCTTTTGCATGCTTGCATGCATTGTTTTGTTTCCTTATTTTATGTGGTGAATTGTTTGAATGCTAGATTGAATTTGTGCCTTTATTGAATTGTAGTGAAATTCGAACAGTGTGACAATTTCAAGATCAAGGAGTGAATCTATATTATCTACTAAAAAGGCAAGTGGTGCTTCATACTTTTGTCCTATTATTTTCACTATGCATTAGTGATATTTCTAAGTAGGACTTGCATGGAATTTTTTATGTGTTAACTATGCCATGGGAAATCCTAGTAGATTATGCCTTAGTAGAATTTTCCCTAAGTTAAGATTTCTACTAGTATCATGCTTAGCCTAGCTAGTAGAAAACAAGGGTAGATTATATTCATGCTATGAAATATTTCTAAGTCTATGACTTCTGTTTTGATTAATAAAACAACTATGTGAATGAATCACCTGGGTAGAATGGTGTGAATGGGTTATGTTGAGTGGTTACATAGGGACCCATATTTATGGCCTACCCTAGTGTATCTCACTTGTGGAATGCCACCCAGGAACAAAGAGATTTGAGATGTCAAATGTTGAGAAGCTTCAAGTGCATCCACATGGCATTATGGGCTCTGACTGGATCATATAGGTTGCAATAACTTAGCCAGATGGACAGTTGGTGGTAGGGGGTGATAGGTTTGGGAATGCGTCCATTTTAGTCTAAGGGAAGGCTTGGAAAAGGTCCTTCCTGATGCATGTCAAGTCTTGTGCGGAAAGTGCACCATCTCTCGAGAGAGTAAAATCTAAGTACTTAGTCGTTTCCCCGTCAGTGGACAATCCGATTATCAAGAGATGGAAGCTATCAAGGATCTCCTCATCCCAATTTCTAAGTTAAAAACTTGTGGTTGAACAAGGGTTAAAGGATCTTCAATCTTTGATTGGTAGATGCCTTGGGTGATTTTATCAAACAAAAACTTAGTGTTTTCAAAAAATAAGGAAAATCTATTTTGAGCAAAGCAAGCCTAAGCCCCACTTAGCCAAATGGATATAGATGATAGATACTGTAGGGGTTCGTAGCATGGAAAACAAAAAATTTCTATCGCATGCACACACACAAGCCAAGATCTATCTACTAGATTGCAGCAACGAGTCGATAGAGTACTAACCCTCAAAGATCCAAAGCGGTTAACGAGAGCAGATTCTCGTGGATGATGTAGTTGTACACTTCCGATCTCAAGATCGCGTAGAAGATCCTTCCGGCGCCGCGTTTCGGCAGCGCTTCCGTAGTTGGTAACACGTTCGGTACTCGATGAAGACCTTCCTCTCCCTTGTTCCAGCAGGCAGCGGAGGTTGTAGCACTCTCCTCGTGATTCCGGCAGCACGACAGCGTGGTGTCAGAAGTAGAGGGGAGATCCCGCAGGGCTTCACCTTAAGCCGGAGAGAGTATGGTGGAGTATGAGAGAGGGCCTTGGCGATCTAGGGTTTAGAAGCACCAAGGGTGGGCTTGGCTGGCGGCTAGGGAAAGCTAGGTTTTGCCCCAAGTCGGCTAGAAGAGGAGACCTAGGCGGCGGCAACACTTGGAGGTGGTGGCGCCAAGGGCTAGGGTTTAGGTGTAACATCCCTAAAATCATGATTTCAAAGATTGCATATCATTCATGCATGCATATAATTTTGAGATCATTTTCAAACTATTTTCAAGAAAACAGAAGCACATAGTGCTATTATTTTATGTGAGCAAACATAAATCAAATGACCATCCTCAATTGAGAGCATAAGTGTTTTAAACCATGTTTTGTTGGCTTCCTTGTTGATTGGATTGAATGTGGAGTTTGGACAAAAATTCATAGAACTAATGTGGTTTCAAACCATTTCCAAATCAAAGTGCTATGTCACTGTTTATTTTATTTTATTCTAAATGACCAAGCTAATTCAAAGTGACCACTTGATTTTATGCCCAGAAGAGTGAATGTTGCACCCTACAAAATCCTGAAAAAGTTTGAATTCAAAAAGCTTTTGAAACCATTTGAAATTCATTCCAGAAAAAGAAAAAGAGAAAGGAAATAGAAAAGGGCCAGCGCCAGGATTCTGGCCCAACTGAGAAAGCAGCCCACTAAGCCACCCGGGTTCCCTCTCTCCCTCTCTCACTCGCAGACGCACCCAGCAAGTGACTGACGCCAGGACCCCACCCCCCTCTGTTTCTCTCGCAGACAACTGGGCCCCGTCCACGTCACCGTCGTCTTCCCCAAATCTCGCGAAGAACACGTCGCCGCTGGCCATTGCTGGCGTTGTGTAACATCCCAGATTCTGTGTTTGGATGTTATTAGTGTCATGCATCATCCGTGCATCATTTGCATCCTACATTTGAAAACATTGCAACTACAAAAAAATCCTAACACATAAACCCATTTAAAAACCCTATTTAATATTCTCATAAGTGAGCACCCTTGATGTATTAGTTGACCCTTCAAAAAACTTTTAAAAACAGTAAGCCATGGTCCTATGTTGACCACCTCAATTCTATGAGAATTTAGAAACAAGTTTCATAAATTTTTGACCTAGTTTGCAAAAGATATTGGGGTTTAAAGAAAACAGAAAAGGTAAAATGTTTAAAACAAAAAAAAAAGAGAAGGGGCCAACAGCTAGCCCTAGCTGGGCCGGCTCGCCAGCCAGCCCACCCCGCCCCGGCGCCCGCGCAGTAGGGAACCTGCCCGCACCCGTCAGCCCACCTTTCCCCCCTACCACCGACAGCCCTACCCCACCTGTCATCCCTCTCCTCTCACCCGACAGGAACGGGACAGAGTCCCCGTCGGCCACGAGCCCCCCCGCCTCCATGTCCGGCCAGGACTCCCCCAGGCCGTGTTTATATGCCCAGCCGCGTGACCCCCTCCGTCCCCCAAAACCCTAAGCACCCTAGTCCTCTTCGGTTCCACGGGCTCGAACCACCGCCGCTCTCAGTAAGCCAGCAAAGACGGTGACACGGGGACCCCTTTCCCCGATTTCCTCCCCATCCTGGACCTCCCGATCGACGCCTTCTTCTCATCGCTTTTCCCCCTGTGTTCTGCAGCGTGCCGCCGCAGATTGCTCGCCGGAGCTGCGGAGGAGAAGCAGTCGCCGTCGCCGTTAGAGGAAGAGAGGGCCGAATTCGAGGCGACAGACGAGACCGCGAGGGAGAGACGATCACCAGCGTCAGCTTCCCCTTCCTCGAGGTGCACCCGAGCGCCGCCGCTGTCGCCACCGACACCGCCGCCGCCCACAGCCGCCGTCGACGCATCTGTAAGTCACCGAGCCACCCCCTCCGTTCGATCTGCAACCTGTGGCTCGGATTAGTCCTTGACCCGAAGGGGTATCAGCCAATCGCGCAGCGCCGCGTGGCAAGCCGCGTGGCGAGCGCGTCGTCGCCACGCCGCGTCGCCCGCCTGGCCAGCTAGCCCAACCCGAGGCTGCCACCTGGCGCGATCTGGGCTAGGATTTAGGCTGGTTGCTTTGGTTTTTGCAGATTAGGTTTAATATTGCGAAAATCATAGAAAATTAAATATTTGTCCAAATCTGGCTTGTAATATACCGTTGGATTCCTAATTTTATGTAGAATCCAAATCTGTAATAATATTGCAGGTTTGCAGTAAGGTTTTAGGTGTAGTTTTTAATCATTGGATTAGAGAGTTTTAATCTATATAAAAATAATTTAAATTCCTTTTTGTTTGAATCTTGTTGCAATAATTTTGTTTCCACAATACCTACTGATTCAAATCATCAAGACTTGCTTAGGATTATTAGATCTAACTTGGGGCTATTTAGATGGTTTGATCTCCTATAATCCTCGGAATTGTTTTAGTGTTTCAAATTAGATCTAAACCCTTGGAAAATAAATCCTAGTGACAGCCTTACACTATCACAACACAAACTTGCTACCTCGATCAATTTAACCAACCTTGCATAAACTACCATGTTGCATGCATGCATGTTTTCTTTTGTGTATGCTTTCAGCAAGTTGTGATCAATTCTATGTTTGTGAATCGTTAGATTGCTCGGAGTGCGCTAAGGAGTGCTATTGTGTAGAGTGCTGCTCGGATCAAGGCAAGTTACACCACTTGTTCATAATTTGTCCTAGTTTTGATTCTATGCATGTGATCTTCAAAATTCTGTAGTATGCATGTGTAGGATGTTCTAGTAGAATTTTTCCTTAGTATTATTTTGCAAGTGCGATGATTTTGTAGTATGCCATGAGTAGCTCTATACTTAGGATTTTTCCACTCCTAATAGGTTACCCCTGTTTTTGCTAAGTACTGCTTGCTATGCTATATATACAAAGTACCGTTGGGGGGTTCGAAAGACAAAGAATTTTCTAAGTATAAAGGCTCTCTAGAGCAAACTTTTCTTCTCAAATCAACTTCAAAATAAAACTAAAGTTTTCTTCTGGGCGGAATGGTTGCCGGGTCAATGAGTGTGGTTTTGGTGGAGGACGGCCGCCCAGGAATCAAAGAAGTCAGCCGTGTTCACGGTAACAGAACAACAATGAGCATCTGAAGGATGGAGCCTCTGAAGGATCTTCCTCTCTCTTTTCTAAAAATAAAGTTTTGAAACCCCATGGCGTGCGTAATATCGCTAATGGGTGGGAATTTGGGGAACTTGTTGTGTAATATCCAAGTGACGCTTGGTGCGTAATATCCAAGTGTTTGGTTGTTGGACACTTGGTGCGTAATATCCTCGTGTGCCACTCGACCTTATCTTATTCAAGCAAAGGTTTACAAAGTAGGGCAATCTTCTATTCTTCTCTCTACTTAAGAAAATTAGCTTTGAGCAAATAAACTCTACAGCCTACACCAGCCTTGCATGTAGAGATAGTTTTTTTCCTCCTTGGTGTAATTTGCCAATACATTCAAAGTATTGACCCAACTTGTTGGCTGCATGTCTTATGTGCAGAATCCGAAGATTGAAAGGTGCGTAGGGATCGCGGGTCTACACTCGACAAGCCTGGGCGTTGATGGACTCATTCTGCTTTTATGTTTTCCGCTGTTATTTGAGCTAGCATAGTGCTAAGCAATTTTTGTAATAATTTCATACTCTGGATTCTCCGTGTAATAAAGACTTTGTGTTTTACATGATATTTCATCAACTGTGAGTGCTAGCTATTGATCCAGGGACTAGCATGTTAATCACAGGGACTTAGGATCCTTACCGAACCGAGGTCACTACAGATGGTATCAGAGCACATCGTTGCCTGTAGGACGTGACCCTAGGATTGGAACCACCTCTAACTTTAGTTCCTTACTTGTTTGTCCACTAAGTTATTTTCCGCACATCTAGTATCTGCTTTCCCCTACTTGTTTAAGTATCTAACCCTCATTCTTCTAACTCAAAGATGACGAGCTTCCTCTACGACACTGTCGCGGACATCGAGCCTCTTCGCTTTGGAGGGTGCCTCATGGATCTACTCACACGTTTGGACCTTCCCCTCCCAACAATCCAGGGGAGCACAATGAAGAAACTCCACAAGGACGGCTGTTGGGGATTCAAGGTCATCCAGCCAGGAAAAGAGCGAGGCAAGAACCCGGAAGAAGACATAGCAATCCACATTGTTAGCGATTCCAAGGAGAAGGCCCTTAGCATTAGCTTGCAGCAACTCATTGGTCGCCTATGTGGACGTCATCATGAAGCTCTCCAAGGACACTGCGGCGGCCTCTTTGGAAGAAGAGATGAGGAAGGAATTCCCATGGAGTTAACCTTTGAGGAAAGAACTTCTACCAAATGCCGAAGAACAAAATATCAAGAATTGGAGTGCCACATCCATGACCTTGAAAAGGGTACCTTCCTCGAGATGTTGAAGAACGACGAGCTATGCGCCCTCATCAAGGAGAAGGAAGAAATGATCAAGCAGCAGGAAGAGGCAATGAAGCTCCAAGAGATAAAATTTCAGGACCAAGAGAAGAAGTTCGCTAATCAAGAGAAGAGGGTGATAAATAAAAACAAGAGAATTAGGGAACTCAAACAGCAGATCGATGGAGATGAAGTGCAAACCGAAGGCCTTTGCAAGATAATCAATGATGTGCGTGCTTCCAAGAGGGACTTGGCAAAGCAACTTGAAGCCGCAATGAAGACAAGTTTAGTGGAGGAGCTGCAAAGCGAGAAGGAGGGGCTTCAGGAACAGCTGGAAGCCACTACCAAGAAGCTACAAGATGAGATAAAGGACCTCCAAGAGAAGCTTGAAGCCACCACAAAGGAGATGGAGTTGTACAAGACAACTCTAGAGCAAGAAGGCTACTCGTTCGAGGACGAGGAAGAGGAAGGCGTGGAGGATGTGTAATAGTTGGACCACCTTTAATTCTATAGTAGAACGTTATTCGCAAATGTAATAAATACCAAGACAAGCTTGGTTAGTTATACTTGGTTGTTTCCCGTGTTAAATTTGTGTTGTTATGCCTTGTGTGCTTGGTGTGTTTTCATAAGGGTAGAAGTTTACTACTTAGTCTTTCTGTCTATTTCTTAACTATTCTCTTAAACCCCACAGATGCCGCCAAGACGTGCGAACCCCGAAATCCTGCCAGAAATAGCAGAACTTTTGGCCACTCAGAAACAGCTGATCCAACTGCCCACTCAGAACATGCAAAACAACAACAACAACAACCCGCCACCACCACCACCTCTGCCACCTCCTCAACAGGATCGCTTGACTCGGTTTTTGAGGCTGAACCCACCTACCTTCACTAGCAGCACTGAACCAATCATCGCTGATGACTGGCTGCGTACGATCAACAAGAAGCTAGACACCGTGCAAGCTGTCGGAGCCGACAGGGTGCGTTATGCCGCACACCAGCTTGAGGGACCTGCTGCAGAATGGTGGGATAACTACCAAGTCACCCACCCGGACATTGATGCTATCACTTGGGAACAGTTTGAGTTAGCTTTTCGTACTCATCATGTGGCTGCGGGTTTCATGGCTCTAAAGAGGCGCGAGTTCACGACCTACACCAGCTGCACCGTTCTGTCACCGAGTATGGTGAACTTTTCAATAAGCTAGCCCGTTATGCACCCGATGATGTTTCCACAGATGCCAAGAGACAGGAGGAGTTCTTAAGAGGGCTCAATGATGAGATATCCATTCAGCTTGTGGCTCAGAAATTTGACAACTTTCAGGAACTCTTGGACAGAGCCATTGTGGTTGAATCAAAGAGGAAGAGCATATAAAATCGCAAGAGGAAATCCAACCCTCACAAACACTCCGTTCCATACCAGAAGCAGCGCAATTCCTCACCACCACCTTATAACAATAATGGCCACAACCATAACGGTCATAACCATGGTGGCCACAAACACAATGGGCACAAAAACCGCAATGGCAATGGCGGCAATGGAAAGGATCTCAGTGAGGTGACATGCTTTAAGTGCAACAAGACAGGGCACTATGCAACCTCTTGCCCCGAGAGGAAGAATGGCAATGGTAATGGGAATGGAAATGGACACAACCATGGCAATGGGAACGGGAAGAAGCCAAATCCTTCTGTCAAAGCCACGGTGAATCATGTTTCTATGGAGGATGCTTGTGAGGCGCCAGACTCTGTGATTGGTAAGTTCAAACTCAATTCTATTCCCGCAGTTGTTCTTTTTGATACTGGTGCATCGCATTCATTCATATCAAGGGTATTTGTGGATAGAGGCAAGATATCAACGGAGACTATAAATTTTCCTCTAAGGGTAAGTTCTCCTGGGGGAGAAATAGTGGCAAACTCCGGTTGCCGGGATTTAGAACTAAGGATTGGCACACACATTTTTCCCACCAGTCTAGTAGTTCTAGAATCACAAGGTTTAGACATAATCTTGGGCATGAATTGGATGACCGAATATGAAGGAGTCATAGATTGTGCCAAGAGAACTGTCATGCTCACAACGCCGGAAGGGAAGAGGATTCGTATCAAGTCGAACTTCGCACTTAAAGAAGTCATGGTGAACTCGCTTAAGGGGGTTAGCTTGGAGGAGGTACCTATTGTAAAGGAATACCTAGATGTCTTCCCAGAAGAGCTACCCGGAATGCCACCCGACCGTGATATCGAGTTTCTCATTGACTTAATGCCAGGCACAGGGCCGATAGCTAAGAGACCATACAAGATGGATGTGGACGAATTAAAGGAACTCAAGAAACAGCTTAGGGAACAATTGGACAAGGGGTTCATTCAACCCAGCGCGTCATCTTGGGGAGCACCCGTCCTATTTGTGGAAAAGAAGGATAAGACCAAGAGGCTGGTTGTGGACTACCGCTCGTTGAACGAAGTGACGATTAAGAATAAGTATCCTCTGCCCAACATCAACGGCCTGTTTGACCAGCTAAAAGGAGCCAGTGTGTTCTCAAAGATCGATCTACGATCGGGCTATTTTCAGCTAAAGATTCGAGAACAGGATGTGCCCAAGATAGCATTCACCACAAGATACGGATTGTATGAGTACACCGTGATGTCTTTTGGTCTAACCAATGCCCCAGCATACTTCATGACCATGATGAACAAGGTGTTCATGGAATACTTGGACAAATTTATCGTAGTATTCATAGATGATATACTCATATACTCAAAGGATGGGAAGGAACATGAGAAACATCTGCGCCTTATTATGGAGAAACTAAGAGAACACAAATTGTATGCCAAGTTCAGAAAGTGCGAGTTCTGGTTAAAGGAAGTGGGATTCCTTGGTCATGTTGTGTCAGCTAAAGGAGTTGCCGTAGATCCTAGCAAGGTAGCTTCCATGACAGAATGGGAGTCACCCAAGAATGTGGGAGATATTAGAAGCTTCCTGGGCCTTGCAGGTTATTACCGGAGGTTCATCGAAAACTTTTCCAAGATAGCAAAACCCATGACGGAACTATTAAAGAAGGAAAAGAAATTCCTATGGACCGAGGCATGTGAAGCAAGTTTTCAAGAATTGAAGAAACGCCTGGTAACGGCACCAGTTCTGTGTCTGCCAGATATCTAGAAGGATTTTCAAGTCTATTGTGACGCTTCTCGACAAGGACTTGGAAGTGTATTGATGCAGGATGGGAAAGTGGTATCCTATGCCTCCCGACAACTTAAAAACCACGAACACAATTATCCCACTCATGATTTGGAACTTGCATCTGTGGTTCATGCACTCAAGGTATGGAGACACTACCTCATGGGCAAACATTGTGATGTGTTCACAGATCATAAAAGTTTGAAGTACATTTTCACCCAAAAGGAGTTGAATATGAGACAACGAAGATGGCTTGAGCTAATTAAGGATTATGACTTGGATTTACAGTACCACCCCGGAAAGGCAAACGTGGTGGCTGATGCCTTAAGTCATAAGGTATATGTAAATGAACTTACCGCAGGGGAACTTCTAGAGGATTTATGCAAGCAATTCAGGGACCTCAGGCTTGAGATAGTCCCGAAAGGACACGTAGCGACTATGGAAATAGTGTCCACCTTCCAAGAAAGAATCCAAGAAGCACAAAAGGGGGATAAAGAGTTGGAAGAAATAAGAGTCAGGATAAAGGAAGGAAAGACTAAAGAATTTCGTCTGGACGAACAAGGAACCCTCTGGTATGGGAAGCGTTTGTGCGTTCCCAATGACCCCGATATCCGGAAGATGATTTTACAAGAAGCTCATGATTCGCCATACTCAATTCATCCTGGTAACACAAAGATGTACATGGATGTGAAGGATAGATTCTGGTGGAATAACCTAAAGAGAGATATTGCGGAGTATATTTCTCTGTGTGATGTGTGCAATAGAGTTAAAGCCGAGCATCAGAAACCGGCAGGATTACTACAACCACTACCTATACCCGACTGGAAGTGGGACAAGGTAGGCATGGATTTCATCACGGGATTACCCCGGACTCGTTCTGGATTTGATTCTATCTGGGTAGTGGTGGACCACTTCACCAAGGTGGCTCACTTCATCCCCGTAAAGACCACATATACAAGTGCCAAGCTTGCTAAGATATACATGTCAAAAATTGTAAGCCTGCATGCTGTTCCCAAGGGAATTGTGTCAGATAGAGGCACCCAGTTTACTTCAAAGTTTTGGCGATAACTACATGAGTCTCTTGGAACCCGACTGGAATTCAGTACTGCCTTCCACCCTCAAACAGATGGCCAAACAGAAAGAGTGAATCAAATTTTGGAAGATATGTTGAGAGCTTGCGCACTAGACTATGGGTCTAGTTGGGACGATAACCTGCCATATGCAGAGTTCTCATACAACAAGAGCTACCAGACAAGTATCAAGATGGCTCCGTTTGAAGTTCTATATGGCAGGAAGTGTAGGACTCCATTGCTATGGAATGGAGTTGGAGAACGCAGTCTTTTTGGACCTGACTTGATAAAGGATGCCGAAGAAAAGGTGCGACGGATTCAGGGTAGGCTAAAGGTAGCCCAATCCCGACAGAAGAGCTACGCTGATTCCAAACGCAGAAATGTGACTTATGAAATAGGGGACCGTGCGTATCTCCGAGTTTCACCCCTACATGGAGTTAAGAGGTTCGGAATCAAGGGCAAGTTAGCCCCACGATTCATAGGACCATATAAGGTTCTGGCCCGTAGAGGAGAAGTTGCTTATCAGCTGGAGCTACCGGAAGGACTGACCGTTCATGATATATTTCATGTGTCACAACTAAGGAAGTGTCACCCAGAGATGGCTGAAACACCGCTAAGAGACACCGTTCCCCTAGACGAGGTTCAATTGGAGAATGACCTTACCTATGAGGAAAAACCCATCAAAATACTGGAAACAGCCGAAAGGGTTACCCGCACTAAGACTATAAGATTCTGCAAGGTACAATGGAACCACCACTCCGAAGAAGAAGCTACGTGGGAACGTGAAGACGACATGAGAACGGAGCACCCACACCTATTTGCTAGCCAACCCAATCTCGAGGATGAGATTCTTCTTAAGGGGGGTAGGTTTGTAACATCCCAGATTCTGTGTTTGGATGTTATTAGTGTGATGCATCATCCGTGCATCATTTGCATCCTAGATTTGAAAACATTGCAACTACAAAAAAATCCTAACACGTAAACCCATTTAAAAACACTATTTAATATTCTCATAAGTGAGCACCCTTGATGTATTAGTTGACCCTTAAAAAAATTTTAAAAACAGTAAGCCATGGTCCTATGTTGACCACCTCAATTCTATGAGAATTTAGAAACAAGTTTCATAAAATTTTTACCTAGTTTGCAAAAGATATTGGGGTTTAAAGAAAACAGAAAAGGGAAAATGTTTAAAACAAAAAAAGAGAGAAGGGGCCAACAGCTAGCCCTAGCTGGGCCGGCTCGCCAGCCAGCCCACCCCGCCCCGGCGCCCGCGCAGCAGGGAACTTGCCCGCACCCGTCAGCCCACCTTTCCCCCCTACCACCGACAGCCCTACCCCACCTGTCATCCCTCTCCTCTCACCCGACAGGAACGGGACAGAGTCCCCGTCGGCCACGAGCCCCCCCGCCTCCGTGTCCGGCCAGGACTCCCCCAGGCCGTGTTTATATGCCCAGCCGCGTGACCCCCTCCGTCCCCCAAAACCCTAAGCACCCTAGTCCTCTTCGGTTCCACGGGCTCGAACCACCGCCGCTCTCGGTAAGCCAGCAAAGACGGCGACACGGGGACCCCTTTCCCCGATTTCCTCCCCATCCTGGACCTCCCGATCGACGCCTTCTTCTCACCGCTTTTCCCCCTGTGTTCTGCAGCGTGCCGCCGCAGATTGCTCGCCGGAGCTGCGGAGGAGAAGCAGCCGTCGTCGCAGTTAGAGGAAGAGAGGGCCGAATTCGAGGCGACAGACGAGACCGCGAGGGAGAGACGATCACCAGCGTCAGCTTCCCCTTCCTCGAGGTGCACCCGAGAGCCGCCGCTGTCGCCACCAACACCGCCGCCGCCCACAGCCGCCGTCGACGCATCTGTAAGTCACCGAGCCACCCCCTCCGTTCGATCTACAACCTGTGGCTCGGATTAGTCCTTGACCCGAAGGTGTATCAGCCAATCGCGCAGCGCCGCGTGGCAAGCCGCGTGGCGAGTGCGCCGTCGCCGCGCCGCGTCGCCCGCCTGGCCAGCTGGCCCAACCCGAGGCTGCCACCTGGCGCGATCTGGGCTAGGATTTAGGCTGGTTGCTTTGGTTTTTGCAGATTAGGTTTAATATTGCGAAAATCATTGAAAATTAAATATTTGTCCAAATCTGGCTTGTAATATACCGTTGGATTCCTAATTTTATGTAGAATCCAAATCTGTAATAACATTGCAGGTTTGCAGTAAGGTTTTAGGTGTAGTTTTTAATCATTGGATTAGAGAGTTTTAATCTATATAAAAATAATTGAAATTCCTTTTTGTTTGAATCTTGTTGCAATAATTTTGTTTCCACAATACCTACTGATCCAAATCATCAAGCCTTGCTTAGGATTATTAGATCTAACTTGGGGCTATTTAGATGGTTTGATCTCCTATAATCCTCGGAATTGTTTTAGTGTTTCAAATTAGATCTAAAACCTTGGAAAATAAATCCTAGTGACAACCTTACACTATCACAACACAAACTTGCTACCTCGATCAATTTAACCAACCTTGCATAAACTACCATGTTGCATGCATGCATGTTTTCTTTTGTGTATGCTTTCAGCAAGTTGTGATCAATTCTATGTTTGTGAATCGTTAGATTGCTCGGAGTGCGCTAAGGAGTGCTATTTTGTAGAGTGCTGCTCGGATCAAGGCAAGTTACACCACTTGTTCATAATTTGTCCCAGTTTTGATTCTATGCATGTGATCTTCAAAATTCTGTAGTATGCATGTGTAGGATGTTCTAGTAGAATTTTTACTTAGTATTATTTTGCAAGTGCGATGATTTTGTAGTATGCCATGAGTAGCTCTATACTTAGGATTTTTCCACTCCTAATAGGTTACCCCTGTTTTTGCTAAGTACTGCTTGCTATGCTATATATACAAAGTACCGTTGGGGGGTTCGAAAGACAAAGAATTTTCTAAGTATGAAGGCTGTCTAGAGCAAACTTTTCTTCTCAAATCCACTTCAAAATAAAACTAAAGTTTTCTTCTGGGCGGAATGGTTGCCGGGTCAATGAGTGTGGTTTTGGTGGAGGACGGCCGCCCAGGAATCAAAGAAGTCAGCCGTGTTCACGGTAACAGAACAACAATGAGGACCTGAAGGATGGAGCCTCTGAAGGATCTTCCTCTCTCTTTTCTAAAAATAAAGTTTTGAAACCCCATGGCGTGCGTAATATCGCTAATGGGTGGGAATTTGGGGAACTTGGTGTGTAATATCCAATTGACGCTTGGTGCGTAATATCCAAGTGTTTGGTTGTTGGACACTTGGTGCGTAATATCCTCGTGTGCCACTCGACCTTATCTTATTCAAGCAAAGGTTTACAAAGTAGGGCAATCTTCTATTCTTCTCTCTACTTAAGAAAATTAGCTTTGAGCAAATAAACTCTACAGCCTACACCAGCCTTGCATGTAGAGATAGTTTTTTTCCTCCTTGGTGTAATTTGCCAATACATTTAAAGTATTGACCCAACTTGTTGGCTGCACGCCTTATGTGCAGAATACGAAGATTGAAAGGTGCGTAGGGATCGCGGGTCTACACTCGACAAGCCTGGGCGTTGATGGACTCATTCTGCTTTTATGTTTTCCGCTGTTATTTGAGCTAGCATAGTGCTAAGCAATTTTTGTAATAATTTCATACTCTGGATTCTCCGTGTAATAAAGACTTTGTGTTTTACATGATATTTCATCAACTGTGAGTGCTAGCTATTGATCCAGGGACTAGCATGTTAATCACAGGGACTTAGGATCCTTACCGAACCGAGGTCACTACACGTTGATTCCGCGGCGTAATTGCCATTGATTCTGTAGGCGTTTCCTATCGATCCCCTGCCTACTTAAACCCCTCCCCCTGGCGGACATTTCCCCCAACAAAGCCAACCCTAAACGCCCCTAGGCTGCAAGTATTCCTCGCCGCAACCCCGCTGTTCCGACGACCTCGCCGACGAATTCCGGTGAGCACTGCACCCCCTCTGTCCGTGGTTCATGCTATCATGCCCTGCATCTCTGTGTGCATCTACTGACACTTCCCGTTTGTCCGCGCATGGCCTGTAGCCTCGACAACGATAACAACTGAGCGCCATCGCTCTCTGCTCGAACTCTGGCGACCTTTCCCACTAAGTTCCAGCCTCCCCTTGCCCTCTGTTTGATACGCATAGGATCCTCAGCGTCTTGCGCATCTAACGGTGGCCTCCCCTTGTCTTAGCGCGGCTCAGAATATCGCCAACGTCGACGAGCCGAAGCCACAGCCACCAAGGACTACTCCGACGAGCAATCCGCGACGACTCCGCGCGCCCCTTCGCCAACCAGGGACACGTTGAGCTTCACCTCGTCACTGCGGTTCTGGTGAGCATCCTCTCCCCTCCCCGGGCGACCTAGTTCGCCGGCTCCACCACTGACAGTGTGCTCCGCCGCTCGCCGCTGCGCTAGCGCCGCTCATCTCTGGTCAAAGCATTCAGGAACGTTAGATGTAGATCTTGCGGCTAATATTAGAACTTAAACGAAGAGGTATGAGCGCATCTGAGCCACTAGATCTAACTTAAATCCTACGGCTCGTAGAGACCGATCCGCACGAAAAGGTACCGGCCAGTAGGATAGCGCCGTGTGGCAGTGATTTAGATTTAAAACAGGATTTGAATCTGATTTATGTTCAAATTTGTATTGGCTATAACTTTTGATCCCCACGTTAGAATTTGACAAATTTTATACTGTTGGAATCAGGAGAGCAAGCTCTTTCTAAATATGCAATGTGTTTAATGTTTAGTTTCTGTTAAAAAGGTTTTAATTGCAGAAACTTGTGTGGGACTAATTTGAGTATATGAAAAGTTTAGGAAATGATTTAGGGTTTAAATAAATGTTGTTTGGCAAGTTTTCAACTTGTTTATGAATCAGTACTGTTTACTTGCTTTGTGGAGTTTTAAAAAAATCATCACTTATCATCTTGCATGCATGCATATATTTTTGATTGTATATGTTTTGTGTGTAATTTGTTGATACAATTCTTTGTGTAGATTTTGGTGCTAGTGATTGTGATTGTGAGGAGTGCTACTCTCCCAACTACCAAGGAAAGTGGTACTTCATGAATATTATCATTCCTATGTTTTCTACTAAAGCATTAGAAGTATTTTGTTAGACTTGCATGCTATTTTTGCTTATATGCCATGTTGGGAAATCTTAGTAGTTGTAGAAATGCTATGGAATTTCTAAGTTAAGATACTATCTATGCCATGCTTAGCCTAGCTAGTAGCAACCAAGGGTTGGTGAAATATATACATGCTATGATGAAAATATTTCTAAGTCTTTGGACTTGTGTATTACCTAATAAAACAACTAAGTTAATGAAACACCTGGGTGGAATGGAAGGAAAGGTTTATGTTGAGTGGTTACACAAGGCCCATTTCTATGGTTTACCTTGTGTATCTCACTTGTGGTAAGCCACCCAGGAATAAAGAGATTTTAGAGGCCAAGTGTTAAGAAGCTTTTAGTGCATCCACTTGGCAATATGGGCTCTGCCTGGATCACATAAGTTGCTAGAACTTAGCCAATTGGACAGTTGGTGGTAGTGGGAATGATAGGTTGGAGCGCGTCCATTTGGTCTAAGGAAAGGCTTCTGAAAGGTCCTGTCTTGGTGAAACCAAGTCTGGTGGGGAAAGTGCACAACCTGTGCAGATGGAAATATCTAAGTACTTAGCCAAGTCCATGGTAATGGACAACTTGAGCATCAAGACATGAAAGCTATCAAGAATCTCCTCATCCCAATTTCTAAGTACAAACTTGTGGGTGAACAAGGGTGAAGGACCTCAATGTCTATTGGTGGTTCCTTGGGAAAAGTTTTTGACAAAGAAAAACTTAGTGATTTCAACTAATAGGAAAAATCTATTTTGAGCAAAGCAAGCCAAGCTACACTCAGCCAAATTGCATATAGTATCTAGTCCACTTAAAATTTTACTAAGGTATCACTTGCCAATACTATTCCAAAGTATTGACCTACTGTGGCTATAACTTGTGATGTTGCAGGTTTCTCTAATGAGGATTAGGTGTCATGAGTCTACACTCAACATGTTTGCCTGTGGCACATGAAGATGAAGACTTTTATTTATTTACTTATTCAAACTCTTGTATTAGGCCTGTGGCCTTGGAGTTGTAAAGACTATGTTTATCTCTGGAATCGCTGTAATAAATGACCTTTGTATCTGTGTACTTCATCTTAAACTGTGGATGCTAGCAATGATCCAGGGACTAGCATTGCAATCACAGGGATCATTTTTCCTTTATAAAGGAGGGATCTTACAGATGGTATCACAGCACTGTGTTACCTATAGGATTATGACCCTATGATTGGAAACCACTATGGAAAAAATTTCAGCAACTTCTACACTTGTCTATTCTTCTCGTAAACTTTTCTAATCTTCTTCCTCATCTCTATTTGTAGATGAACTCCATCAACGAAGCCGTAAGGAAAGGACCACTCATGACAATGACTTTGGAGTGTGAGACAGAATTCCCCAAGGCTCTCAAGGACCTCATGGTTGCATTAGAGATACAAGGTGCAGCTGTGTACAAAGGTTTTCCTGTGATGGATGAAGGAGTGGAATACTGGTGGGTGCAACTTCACTTGTATAAAAACAAGGAAGACAACCATCAGGATAAAGGATTCTGCATGTTCACCAATTCAGTGGTGCACACTACATTCTTTGAATCTGCAAGGGATGCAGCTTGGAAGACCAAAATGATCAAGTGCAGAATGCTCAACCTCCAAAATGATCTAAAGAAATATAAGGAACATACCCAAGAGTTGGAAGCTACCAACCAAACCGTAAGAGGAGACATTATAGACTTAGTGATGGAGTCATGTGAGCAAGATAGGCTGATTGCTTCTACAAACATTGTGTTAGCCAACAGATCCAGTGAGATAGGATTGTAAACGTACTTCGTTAGTTGGACCACCACTTATCACCTTATTTTCCAAAATGTGACTTTAAAATAAGTTGAACCTTGGTTGTTGTAATGGATCCATGTATGCCATGACTTGTGTGTTTTGATTTCCAAGGATATGCATGTGATGTTTTGTCTTTTGTTTTATCTTGAATTGTGTTGTTCTAACTTTTCTATCTTATAAATAGATGCCTACTGTTACCATCAGCACTGTTGAGGAGTTCCAGGTTACTCGCTTTGGTCCTCGTATTGTTGAGCTTACTACTTTGCTCAATCTTCATCTTCCTACCATCATGGTGCTTCCCCTCACCAAGTTTGAGAGGAAGGACCTCTGGGGCTTCAAGGTCAACCAGCCCGGACGCCAGACAGAGCCTACCACGGAGGCCATTGTCTTCAAGCTCATGCACGATGACAAGGAGAGAGGCCTTGAGGTAGTTATGTAGGATCTGATAGGACGTCTGCTGGGGAGACACTCCCGACAGGTTAGAGGTACTCACTTCCACGTCTTCGATAGACGTGATGAGGATGGAGAGTCCATCGACTTCGAGGACGATTCGAGGGACACAGCAGAGCCGATTCGCCTGTACCTCCAGGACTTAGAGTCTCTCATTAGGCACGTGGACACTGACAGGACCAACATCATGCTCAACAATGACGAACTCCAGGTGTAGCTTCGCGAGAAGGACAAGCTCTTCGCGGAGCAAGATGAGATAGTCAAGGAGATGGAGGCGAAGTTCGAGAGCTAGGACAGGAAGTTCAAGAGTCAGGAGAAGCGTGTCCAGGATAGAAACAAGAAGATCCGGACATGACTGAAGAACTGCAGGCTAAGGACTTCGAGCTCGAGCATCAGCAGACAGTGATTGAGAGGCTTCGTTCCCAGAAGAGGGCTCTCAAAGCCAAGATAGAGACCTTGACCACTAATGTCGAGGAATACAAGACCGCGATGGAGAACGCAGGTCTTACCTTTGTCGAGGAGGAGATTGATGCCGAGGAGTAGATTTGACTACTCATTTATCTTCTATTATCATACTTGTTGCTTGATAACTTGTTAATGACCATCCGACATGTGGATGGCTTGTTATTTGTGTGTGTTTTACTTTGCGAACTTGTTATTTTGTTGTTGAATCTTTATCATTGTGTTGCATGCTTTGTGTTTGCTTATGTGATGTAATGTGCATGAAAGCATCTATGGGTATCTCATTCTTATCTCTATTGAACAAACCACAGATGCCTCCCCGTCATGCAAACCCCAACCCCAACAACAAAAACAACAACATCACTCCAGAAATGCAGCAAATGATGACCGCTCAAACTCAGCTGATGCAGATGATGACGACGTTCATCCAGAACCAAAACAATAACAATAACAACAACAACAACCCACCGGGTTTTGATATGCTTACTAGGTTCTTGAGATTGAGGCCAGCGAAGTTCTCAGGAACGTCTGATCCCATGGTGGCCAATGATTGGCTACGTTCTGTGAACAAGGACTTGGTAACCGTGGGCTGTACGGATGCTGAAAAGGTCAGATTTGCAGCACATTTGCTGGAAGGACCAGCCGCCACTTGGTGGGACAACTTCCAGATCACCACTCCCATCGAAGATGTGACATGGGCTATCTTCAAGGATGGCTTTCGTACTACTCATATCTCATCTGGAGTGATGAGTCTGAAAAAGAAGGAGTTCCATAACCTGAAGCAGCGCCACCACAGCGTGGCCGAATATATTGAGGAGTTCAACAATCTGGCGTGATATGCACCAGATGAAGTTGACACAGATGCTAACAGGAAAGAAAAGTTCCTCGAAGGGTTGAATGATGAGCTGAATCTGCAGTTGGCTGTGGCCTATGTTCCCACTTATCAGTCTCTCTGTGAAAAGGCTGCTATTTTGGAGAACAAAATGAAGCAAGTTGAAAGCAGGAAGAGAAAGCACTCAGACAAGCACAGCACGGGATCGTCTCACAAACGTTCCCATTATGATGACAGTGGAAGCTCAGGATCCCACAAGCATGGGAAATTCAACAAGCACCACAACCACAACCGTCATGACAACAAGCATCACCGTAGTCATGACAATGACAAGTACAAGAACCACAAGGGTGGATACAAGAGCCACCACAGTGGTAATGGAAGTGGAAGTGGAAGCCAGCCTGTCAAGAAAGACATAAGTCAGGTTGAATGCTTCAAGTGCAAGAAGATGGGGCATTATGCAAATTAATGCCCAGAAAAGAAAGTTGAAGGACCCAACAAGCCCAACCCTTTTCAGAAGGGACAGGTGAATCACATCAGTGTGGAGGAGGTCTGTGAGGAGCCTGATGCTGTTGCTGGTAAGTTCAGACTCAATTCTATTCCAGCATTTGTTCTTTTTGATACTGGAGCATCGCATTCATTCATATCAAAAGCATTTGTTGATAGAAATGGGTTTCCAACTGAAAACATTGGGTGTCCAATAAAAGTTAGTTCTCCGGGTGTAGATATGATAGTAAGTCTTGGATGCCGGGATCTAGTAATAGAGTTTGGAAAGCATAAATTTCCAGTGAGTCTGATAATCCTAGATTCCCAAGGACTGGACGTAATATTGGGAATGGATTGGATGGCTAAGTATGAAGGAGTACTATATTGTGCTAATCGTACTGTTGCACTCACAACCCCGGAAATAAAACGGATTAAATTCAAGTCCAACTTTGAATCAAAAGGAAGTAAGCTAAATTCTCTTAAGGGGGTTAGCATGGACAGTGTGCCAATTGTGAGTGAGTATCCGGACGTGTTTCCAGAAGAATTGTCGGGAATGCCACCAGATAGAGATGTGGAGTTTCTTATAGATTTGGTACCGGGATCTGGACCAATAGCAAAGAGACCTTATAAGATGACAGTGGATGAACTGAAAGAACTCAAGAAACAACTTGGAGAACAGTTGCAGAAAGGATTTATTCAACCAAGTTCTTCATCTTGGGGAGCCCCAGTTTTGTTCATGGAGAAGAAAGATAGAAGTCAAAGGTTATGCATAGATTACCATTCACTTAATGAGGTGACTATTAAGAACAAATATCCTCTGCCCAGAATCAATGACTTGTTTGATCATCTAGAAGGAGCTTGTGTATTCTCAAAGATTGATCTCCGGTCAGGCTATTTTCAACTCAAGATAAGAGAACAAGACATACCTAAGACAACGTTCACTACAAGGTATGGATTGTATGAGTATACCGTAATGCCTTTTGGTTTGACCAATGCTCCAGCATACTTCATGAATATGATGAACAAGGTGTTCATGGAATTCCTTGACGAGTTTGTTGTCGTTTTCATCGATGACATTTTAGTCTACTCCAAGAGCAAAGAAGAGCATGAAGTACATTTGCGTTTGATACTTGAGAAGTTAAGAGAGCATAAACTTTATGCCAAATTCAGCAAGTGTGAATTCTGGTTGAATGAAGTTGGATTTCTTGGACATGTTATGACAAAGGATGGTGTAGCAGTTGATCTTGCAAAGGTTTCAGCTGTAACTGAATGGGAATCTCCCAAATCCGTGAAAGAAGTTCGTAGTTTCCTTGGCTTAGCAGGTTACTACAAAAGGTTCATTGATAAGTTATCTAAGGTAGCTAAGCCCATGACGGAATTGCTAAAGAAAGACAAGAAGTTTGCTTGGTCTGAAGGTTGTGAATTCAGCTTTCAGGAATTGAAGAAGAGACTTGTGACAACACCAGTCTTGTGTCTGCCAGATTTGGAAAAAGATTTCCAAGTATATTGTGATGCATCTCATCAGGGTTTGGGTGCAGTACTTATGCAAGACGGTAAAGTTGTGTCGTATGCCTCGAGACAACAAAAAACTCATGAAGTGAACTATCCTACTCATGATTTAGAGTTAGCCTCTGTTTTCCATGCACTCAAAACATGGAGACACTATCTTTTGGGAAAGCGTTGTGAAGTGTTCACAGATCACAAAAGTTTGAATTATATCTTCACCTACAAGGAAATTAATATGAGACAAATAAGATGGCTAGAACTTATCAAGGACTATGACTTAAGTTTGCAATACCACCCCGGTAAAGCAAATGTTGTAGCAGATGCTCTAATTCGTAAGGTTTTTGTGAATGGCCTTACCAAAGGAGAATTGCCAGATGACCTGTGTACCCGATTTAGAAAACTCAGATTGGAGATTGTGCCTGAAGGACATCTCATGTCTTTGGATGTTCAACCCACTTTGTTGGACAAGATCACATAAGCCCAGAAGATTGATAAGGAAATTGAAGAGATTAAAGAAAAAATTGGCAAAGGAAAAGCCAAAGGGTTCCATGAAGACGAACAGGGTACTTTATGGCATGGGAAACGTATCTGTGTTCCACAAGATCCGGAGCTGCGGAAACTGATTTTGCAGGAAGCACACAACTCACCGTATTCCATTCATCCGGGTAACACCAAAATTTACATGGACATGAAAGAAAGATTTTGGTGGAATAATCTCAAGAAGGACATCGCCGAACATATTGCTTTGTGTGATGTGTGTAGTAGAGTGAAAGCGGAACATCAGAAACCAGCAGGTTTGCTTCAACCACTACCTATTCCTGATTGGAAGTGGGACAAAATTGGTATGGATTTTATTACCGGATTACCAAGGACCCGGTCAGGATACGATTCTATTTGGGTAGTAGTGGATCGCCTAACTAAAGTGGCTCATTTCATACCCGTGAAGACAACATATACAAGTGCTAAGTTGGCAAAAATCTACATGAGTAGAATTGTATGTCTACATGGAGTGCCCAAGAGTATTGTGTCTGATAGGGGAACTCAATTCACATCCCATTTTTGGAGACAGTTACATGAGTCATTGGGAACGAGGTTGGAATTCAGTACTGCTTTTCATCCTCAAACCGATGGACAAACAGAAAGGACTAATCAGATTCTTGAAGACATGTTGAGGGCATGTGCCCTAGACTATGGAGCCAGTTGGGATGAAAGTCTGCCTTACGCAGAATTTTCTTATAACAACAGCTATCAAGCCAGCATTGAGATGGCACCATTTGAGTTTCTCTACGGAAGAAAGTGTACCACCCCATTGTTATGGAATGGTGTGGTAGAAAGAAGTTTATTCGGGCCATATCTTATCAAAGAAGCCGAAGAGAAGGTCAAGTTGGTTAAGGACAGGTTGAAGATAGCACAGTCCCGACAGAAAAGCTACGCAGATCCTAAGCGTAGAGAAGTCACCTACGAAGTTGGTGATAGAGCTTATCTTAGAGTGTCACCACTTCGTGGAGTAAAGAGGTTCGGAGTCAAAGGAAAGTTAGCCCCCAGATATGTTGGACCATTCAAGATTCTGAATCGTAAAGGAGAAGTTGCCTATGAAATTGAACTGCCGGAATCTCTGTCAGTTGTCCATAATGTGTTTCGTGTGAGTCAACTTAAGAAATGTCATCCAGAAATGGAAGAAACTTCTTTGAAGGATACTATACCTTTGGAGGAGGTTCAACTGGAAAGAGATCTCACTTATGAAGAGAAACCCATCAAGATTCTTCAGACTGCAGAAAGAGTCACACGGACTAAGACTATCAAGTTTTGTAAAGTGCAGTGGAATCATCATTCCGAAGAGGAAGCAACATGGGAAAGAGAAGATGATCTTCGGAAAGACCACCCTCACCTATTTGCTAGCCAATCCGAATCTCGAGGGCGAGATTCACCTTAAGGGGGTTAGATTTGTAACATCCCTAAAATCATGATTTCAAAGATTGCATATCATTCATGCATGCATATAATTTTGAGATCATTTTCAAACTATTTTCAAGAAAACAGAAGCACATAGTGCTATTATTTTATGTGAGCAAACATAAATCAAATGACCATCCTCAATTGAGAGCATAAGTGTTTTAAACCAAGTTTTGTTGGCTTCCTTGTTGATTGGATTGAATGTGGAGTTTGGACAAAAATTCATAGATCAAATGTGGTTTCAAACCATTTCCAAAACATTTCCAAATCAAAGTTCTATGTCACTGTTTATTTTATTTTATTCTAAATGACCAAGCTAATTCAAAGTGACAACTTGATTTTATGCCCAGAAGAGTGAATGGTGCACCCTACAAAATCCTAGAAAAGTTTGAATTCAAAAAGCTTTTGAAACCATTTGAAATTCATTCCAGAAATTCAAAACAGAAAAAGAAAAAGAGAAAGGAAATAGAAAAGGGCCAGCGCCAGGATTCTGGCCCAACTGAGAAAGCAGCCCACTAAGCCACCCGGGTTCCCTCTCTCCCTCTCTCACTCGCAGACGCACCCAGCAAGTGACTGACGCCAGGACCCCACCCCCCCTCTGTTTCTCTCGCAGACAACTGGGCCCCATCCACGTCACCATCGTCTTCCCCAAATCTCGCGAAGAACACGTCGCCGCTGGCCGTTGCTGGCGTTGATTCCGCGGCGTAATTTCCATTGATTCTGTAGGCGTTTCCTGTCGAGCCCCTGCCTACTTAAACCCCTCCCCCTCGCGGCCATTTCCCCCAACAAAGCCAACCCGAAACGCCCCCAGGCTGCGAGTATTCCTCGCCGCAACTCCGCTCTTCCGACGACCTCGCCGACGAATTCTGGTGAGCACCGCACCCTCCTCTGTCCGTGGTTCATGCTATCATGCTCTGCATCTGTGTGCATCTACTGACACTTCCCGTTTGTCCGCGCATGGCATGTAGCCTCGGCAACGACAACAACTGAGCGCCGCCGCTCTCTACTCGAACTCCGGCGACCTTTCCCCGTAAGTTCCAGCCTCCCCTTGCCCTCTGTTTGATACGCATAGGATCCTCAGCGTCTTGCGCATCTAACGGTGCCCTCCCCTTGTCTTAGCGCGGCTCAGAACATCGCCAACGTCGACGAGCCGAAGCCACAGCCGCCAAGGACTACTCCGACGAGCAATCCGCGACGACTCCGCGCGCCCCTTCGCCAACCAGGGACACGTTGAGCTTCACCTCGTCACTGCGGTTCTGGTGAGCATCCTCTCCCCTCCCCGGGCGACCTAGTTCGCCGGCTCCGCCACTGACAGAGCGCTCCGCCGCTCGCCGCCGCGCTAGCGCCGCTCATCTCTGGTGAAAGCATTCAGGAACGTTAGATGTAGATCTTGCGGCTAAGGTTAGAACTTAAACGAAGAGGTATGAGCACATCTGAGCCACTAGATCTAACTTAAATCCTACGGCTCGCAGAGACCGATCCGCACGAAACGGTACCGGCCAGTAGGATAGCGCCGCGTGGCAGTGATTTAGATTTAAAACAGGATTTGAATCTGATTTATGTTCAAATTTGTATTGTCTATAACTTTTGATCCCCACGTTAGAATTTGAAAAATTTTATACCGTTGGAATCAGGAGAGCAAGCTCTTTCTAAATATGCAATGTGTTTAATGTTTAGTTTCTTTTAAAAAGGTTTTAATTGCAGAAACTTGTGTAGGACTAATTTGAGTATATGAAAAGTTTAGGAAATGATTTAGGGTTTAAACAAATGTTGTTTGGCAAGTTTTCAACTTGTTTATGAATCAGTACTGTTTACTTGCTTTGTGGAGTTTTAAAAAAATCATCACTTATCATCTTGCATGCATGCATATATTTTTGATTGTATATGTTTTGTGTGTAATTTGTTGCTACCATTCTTTGTGTAGATTTTGGTGCTAGTGATTGTGATTGTGAGGAGTGCTACTCTCCCAACTACCAAGGCAAGTGGTACTTCATGAATATTATCATTCCTATGTTTTCTACTAAAGCATTAGAAGTATTTTGTTAGACTTGCATGCTATTTTTGCTTATATGCCATGTTGGGAAATCTTAGTAGTTGTAGAAATGCTAGGGAATTTCTAAGTTAAGTTACTATCTATGCCATGCTTAGCCTAGCTAGTAGCAACCAAGGGTTGGTGAAATATATACATGCTATGATGAAAATATTTCTAAGTCTTTGGACTTGTGTTTTACCTAATAAAACAACTAAGTTAATGAAACACCTGGGTGGAATGGAAGGAAAGGTTTATGTTGAGTGGTTACACAAGGCCCATTTATATGGTTTACCTTGTGTATCTCACTTGTGGTAAGCCACCCAGGAACAAAGAGATTTTAGAGGCCAAGTGTTAAGAAGCTTTTAGTGCAGCCACTTGGCAATATGGGCTCTGCCTGGATCACATAAGTTGCTAGAACTTAGCCAATTGGACAGTTGGTGGTAGTGAGAATGATAGGTTGGAGCGCGTCCATTTGGTCTAAGGAAAGGCTTCTGAAAGGTCCTGTCTTGGTGAAACCAAGTCTGGTGGGGAAAGTGCACAACCTCTGAAGATGGAAAAATCTAAGTACTTAACCAAGTCCATGGTAATGGACAACTTGAGCATCAAGACATGGAAGCTATCAAGAATCTCCTCATCCTAATTTCTAAGTAAAAACTTGTGGGTGAACAAGGGTGAAGGACCTCAATGTCTATTGGTGGTTCCTTGGGAAAAGTTTTTGACAAAGAAAAACTTAGTGATTTCAACTAATAGGAAAAATCTATTTTGAGAAAAGCAAGCCAAGCTACACTCAGCCAAATTGCATATAGTATCTAGTCCACTTAAAATTTTACTAAGGTATCACTTGCCAATACTATTCCAAAGTATTGACCCACTATGGCTGTAACTTGTGATGTTGCAGGTTACTCTGATGAGGATTAGGTGTCATGAGTCTACACTCAACATGTTTGCCTGTGGAACATGAAGATGAAGACTTTTATTTATTTACTTATTCAAACTCTTGTATTAGGCATGTGGCCTTGGAGTTGTAAAGACTATGTTTATCTCTGGAATGGCTGTAATAAATGACCTTTGTATCTGTGTACTTCATCTTAAACTGTGGATGCTAGCAATGATCCAGGGACTAGCATTGCAATCACAGGGATCCTTTTTCCTTTATAAAGGAGGGATCTTACATTAGGTGTGAGGGGTAGGGGCGCCCTACCCCTCCTTATATAGGTGGGAGGGGCCGGTTTGGGAGGAGGGAGTCCTCCTCCAACTCCTCCTCATGGCCGGCGGGTGGAGGGAATGGGACTTTCTCCCCAAGTAGGTTTCCTACTCTCCCTCCACCAAGCAAACTTCAGATTTGACTTTTCAAATTGGCATTTGACTTTCAAACTTGGGTTTGATTTCTCTATCCATATTGCACAGCCAAGTGACCTAGTACATGATGCAACCATTCCCACATTGTTATGACACAATCATGTACCCTTCCCCTCCGGAGTGCCGGACCTTCCAGACCCTTCTAGAACATTCCCGGTGAAAACACCGGAATCATTTCCGAACTCCGAAACAAGACTTTCCTTATATGAATCTTATTCTCCGGAACATTCCGGATCTCCTCATGATATCCCGGATCCCATCCGAGACTCCGAACAACATTCGGTCTCTTACTCATCATTCCATAACTACACAACAACATCGAATCCTTAAGTGTGTCTTCCTACGGTTCGTGAATTACGCGGACTTGACCCAGACACTTCTCCGATCAATAACCAATAGAGGAATCTGGAAATTCATATGGCTCCCACATATTTCTATGATTACTTTGCGATCGAATGAAACACTTACATACGATACCAATTTCCCTTTGTCTCACGATAGTTTACTTATCAGAGGTTTTGATCGTCGGTATCTCTGCATACCTAGTTCAACCTCGTTACTGATAAGTACACTTTTATCGTTCCCGCGGTATGTGATCCCTTGTGAACCAGTCACATGCTTTCAAGCTAATTGGATGACATTCCACTGAGAGGGCCCAAAGTATATCTATCTGTCATATGGATGGACAAATCCCACTCTTGAGCCATGTGCCTCAACCCATACTTTCCGAACACTCAATGCCACCTTTATAGCCACCCAGTTACGGTGTGGTGTTTGATGTCATCAAAGCATCCTTCCGGTGATGGTGATTAACATGATCTCATGGTCGAAGGAATTAGGTTACTATGTATCAGAAAGCTTATAGAAAATGAACTATATTAAATGACTTGATCTTTATGCTACGCTTATCTATAGGAGTATGTCCATCACATCATTATCCTAATGATATGACCCTGTTGTTAATAACATCTCTATGTTCATGATCAGGAAACCATGATCATATATTAACCAACAAGCTAGTTTAACAAGAGGCTTTACTAGGGACTCTTTTATGTTTACAAATCACACAAGTATTAATGTTTCCGGTTAATACAATTTTAGCATGGTATGTAAACATTTATCATAAGCATGAAGGTATGATAATAACCACTTTATTATTGCCTCTTGGGCATATCTCCAATAGTCTCCCACTTGCACTAGAGTCAATAATCTAGTTTCAAACCTTTGTGTATTCAACACCTATGGATTTCCGGTGTTGTATGTACATGATTGCTAGTGGTCAACTGATCTCTGGATCTGACACTTCCAGGTTCATGTTTAATTGCATGTCTTTGCGTCTCTACGCATCACTCATTCTCTAATGAGATGGCTTTGTATAAATTTGGTCCTTTGGTTAGACCTTTAGTTCTTTGGGGTTAAAACATGTTGATAATATTGTCGTACAATATATCTTCATAGTATTATCCCGCTATGAACTACACCTAGTTTGATAACAGACTACTTGACACAAATGCCCTCTTTAGCTGCTATAATAGCAGTCATATACTTAGCCTTTTTGTTGTAATATCTGTCACAATGTCTTAACTTTGGAACTCATCCAAATTCATTATGGAACTCACATTCCATCATATTGTGCTACCCTTAGTTTAGATTGAGATAAACTTAATTTGTACTTCATGACAAAACTAGTATCAATGTAATTCATTTACAATGAACTAATCATCTATTTGTCACTTCTACAAAATAATATATTCTTAGTTCTTTTACAAGATCATAAGAATATGTTTACTATCGTCCAATAATCATATTATGAATCATTCTGGTATATGCTCATAACATTTAGAGCATATGACATATCTGGATTTGTACACATCACAGCATGATTGATAAAATACTCTTTGTGATTTCATGCATCAAGTACCAATCTATACTTGAATCTTTGTTTCACTTACCAAGTGTCAATACACTTGAATATATCATCAATATTGAACTCATTCAATCCTTTCTGTGTGACAAGAACCTTTCTTCTAGTTTCTATATTGAACTCATTCAATATATCATCTATGTACTTTCGGCACAACCATATTAGCGTCTATTGATTGCCAAATATTTGGGTTTTGCCTAAGTCTTTCATCAGGATGAAATTCTTAATATGTGTTAATAAAAGATATATCATTTCCAATCAACAATATGTCTTCCACATAATGTATTAGAAACATGTCTTAGCGCTCCCACTTAATTTCTTGCAAATGCAAGCATCTTCATCGTTTCCGACGAATTTAAATTCCTTTAACAGTTTCATCATAGTGAAGATTCCAACTCCGCAATGCTTACTTCAACCATTGAGGTTTTCATATGCTTTTAGCATCCTTTGAATTAACAAAACCCTATGGACCGTGTTATGCACATGTCCTAGGTAACAATTCTATTAGAAGAACTTGTTTTGCTTATTCACCTACCACATAACAAAATTATATGTAGTGGTTGCTACATTAATCCGTCTAGACTAAATATCGCTATGAAAGATCAAATCTTGTCATAGTCAACCTTTGAACATTGTTGTGAAATCTTTCCAACATGTCGACTATTTCATAGATGTGAAACATCCATGTCTATTTCTTTATAGATCCAAACACAACTGTAAGGTCTTACACCTTTCTCGAAGGTCCTTCAAGTTCAAAACTTGATTTCTCGTGTATGGAACTATCACGAATTTTATGGCTTCAAGCCATAAAATGGAGTTAGGGCCCATCATCGCTTCTTTGTATGTAGTCTGTTCATTATTCTCAAATAATGATTCAACCCTCAAATCTTGGTATTTGATTGTTTACTCGACCTACTTGGTTCAATAGAAACTTTGACCTCCGTAACCACAACCTTTGAGGCACGTGATCCATGAGCATTGTTGCTGCCTCCGAAACACTTTTTGGCGCTGTGAAACTTTGCACATATAGCTAAGGTTCTTTTAACCTTATCAAAGTTCTATGGTCCTCCCACTTATCTTTTCACGAAAAAATCTTCTCAAAGAAACTTGACATTCTAAGTGACAAACACTTTTGTCTCCGATGTTATGGAGGAATACTTAGCAGGTATTCGAAATAACATACAAAGACAGGTTCATCCGACTTTGGTTGCAAACATCTTTCTTATGCATAGAATACCAATGTTTAAGAAAGGACAACTTGGGTTTTATCCCAAACCATAACTTTATATGGTGTCATTTCAACGGATTATGATGGAGCTCTTTTTAGTGGAAAAAGGTAGTCTCTAAAGCTTTTATTCTTTAAAATATAATGGCAGTTTTATGAATTACACCTTTGATCTTACCATGTCAAACAAGGTTTAATTACATATCTCGAATGCTCCATACTCTTATGGTGTTTCGGGAAATGCAAATCCACGGAACGATTCCTTAAATCTTAGGTATTATGCTAAACTTGTAACTCAAATATCTTCCTTTATGATCTTATTATAAACTATTTATATTTTTGTTACAATGATTTTGCACTTCATCTTGAAAGTCTTTGAACTTTTCAAATGTTTCATACTTCATCCTTATTAAGTAATATTCATATATTCACTCAAATTTTCAGAGAAAGCATATGAAGTTGAAATCCATCGCTCTTTACTACACATAATGGACTTCATACAACAATATGTACAAGTTCCAATAAGCCAGTCATTCGTTCCCTTTTGTCCTATGAACGAAGTTTTAATTATCTCTAGGAAAGTTTCACAAGCGTCATTTGATCAAAATAAAAAAAACTCCAAAATTCCATCCACATGGAGTTTCTTCATGTTTTCTTTCCAATATAATTTAAACGGCGATGTCACTTCCTAAGTGATCTTTAAATCAATTTGTCTTTCGACATTTTTAGCACTAGTTTTATGGATGTGATTTCTCCAACGAGATTTGTGAATCATCCATCTTTTATGGATTACAGCAATTATTTGAACAACCCTTTTGTTCTCATAATACCTGATAAAACAAATCTTGAAGTCAAGCTTTGATGTTTAACGAGCAACACAATAACCCTTTATTTGTTCTTGATGAACATCATAACATATTCTTTTGCTAGTTACTTAGGCCTTTGTAGTTCATGAATTCTGTTGTTTCGTATGACGATTCATACCAACAAATTCAGTATCCAATACTTAAGAACCACATTATTTAACAAGCAAAGAATACATCCATAACACGTATATCCTCTATATACCTAAGCTGAACAATTCTAGTCTTTTCTTTTCTGCCATATATTTACGAGATTCTCTTTCAGTATTTCTTTTTCTGTTTGAAAGAATCTATCAATATCAATAGTGGAGCCATATACATGACACATAGCCCAAAGCATGTATAGTTAAATACCAATGTCTTTGGACTTGCACTTTGAAGTAGATCACCATCATCAAATGTTTGGTGTTCTTTCAAATTCCTTTCTTTAGTAATCTCTTGGTGTAGTAAACATTTTACCTACATGAAATATTCACCCTTATCATGGAATTATCCATGATCAAGCTATTTTTAGCTTATAACGGTGAATCGCGAGTATAATGTTGCTCTCCAAAACCTTTTGGAGGATTAGGACAACTAGTGTCTCCAACCTTTTGTAAATTCTCATCAAATATGAGAACATTAACTTTGTCATATTATACTCTATCATGTTGTAACCAAAACATCATTTCAGATATCGCAATATCTTCCATACATGATGGGTTTTGAAACAACTCTTTCAACTCCTCGATTACCTTGATATTGAAACTATCTTTCGAATATCAAGAATCATGGAGATAAACATGATACTTATATACTAACACTGGAATTGTTACTCTTGATTTAATACCAACTATTAAACTTCACGGAGTAATCGAAACTTACTGAAAGTTTGCAATGGGACTTTTAAACTTTAGATTAACACTTCAAAACAATACGATACCAGTTCGTAAAGTAACTAAACAGAATTATATAGTTCTATCATCTCAATTATAACTAAGCGCAAGGTGGTAAACGGATGCCAATGACTACAACAACTATGCAAATTCACTTTGATTTAATTTATGATAAATAGTGTTCAACTTTTAATCATATTTCTGTTGAAATCCCACTTAAAACAATATCCCTCACATTGTTTTAGTGATCACACGAACCAAATCCACCACATCAAAACCGATCATCATGAGAGTTGATGTAGCTTCAATGGCGAGCAATCAACATGTTCATCATATCTACTATATGACTCATGCTTTACCTTTCGGTGATCCGTGTTCCGAGACCATGTCTGTACATGCTAGGCTCGTCAAGATCAAACCTTAGCTTCCGCATGAGCAAATCTGGCTTGCTCACATTGTATACACTCGCAGAATCTAACACACCCGATCATCACGTGATGCTTCGAAACAACGAGCTTTAGCAACGGTGCTTACTAAGGATGAACACTTTAAAACTTGAAATTGTGTGCTTGAGGGATCATCTTATAATTCTACCGTCGTGAACTAAGCAATACAAGATGCATAAAAGGATTAACATCACATGCAATTCATAATATGTGATATGATATGGCCTTTCTCCTTGTGCTTCCGATCTCCATCTGCAAGCAGGAACATGATCTCCATCATCACCGATATGGCATCAAGGTCAATGGCGTCGCTTCATGGTTGTCATCCACCAGCATCAACTATTACAACTACTTTGAATAATAGACACGCGGGTCTTAACGGAATTTAAAAGACAACCATATGGCTCCTGCCGGTTGCCAACTTACAATAAGGAACATTGCATACACCATATATAATGACAATCATGGCATTATCACATCACAGCACACCCCTGCAAAACAAAGTTAGACGCCTCTAATTTTTCTTTGCATATTTTACATGGTTTGGGGCTTTCAATAAGTGTCGTTCTAACTTACGAACAAGAACCACAACGTTGATGCTTGAACTATCAAGTGCCCATTGTAAATTGAATATTTACTATGATGGGAGAGACAGACACCCACAAAGCCACTTATGCAATACAAGTTGCATGTTGAGCGTGGAGCAAGTCTCATGAACGATGTCATGTAAGGTTAGCCCGGGACGCTTCATCCCACCATACCGCAAGATGCAAAGTACATAAGAAGCAATTGATAATAAAATCACCACCGTCCACAATGACCATTGTGTTCTACTCGTGTACCAGATCTACATATAGACACGGCTCTGATACCACTATAGGGGATCATAGCATGGAAAACAAAAAATTTCTATCGCATGAACACACACAAGCCAAGATCTATCTACTAGATTGCAGCAACGAGTCGATAGAGTACTAACCCTCGAAGATCCAAAGTGGTTAACGAGAGCAGATTCTCGTGGATGATGTAGTCATACACTTCCGATCTCAAAATCGCGTAGACGATCCTTCCGGCGCTGCGTTCCGGCAGCGCTTCCGCAGTCGGTCACACGTTCGGTACTCGATGAAGACCTTCCTCTCCCTTTTTCTAGTAGGCAGCAGAGGTTGTAGCACTCTCCTCGTGATTCCGGTAGCACGACGGCGTGGTGTCGGAAGTAGAGGGGAGGTCCCGCAGGGCTTCGCCTTAAGCCGGAGCGAGTATTGTGGAGTATGAGAGAGGGCCTTGGCGACCTAGGGTTTATAAGCACCAATGGTGGGCTTGGCCGGCGGCTAGGGAAAGCTAGGGTTTGCCCCAAGTCGGCTAGAAGAGGAGACCTAGGCGGCGGCAACACTTGGAGGTGGTGGCGCCAAGGGCTAGGGTTTAGGTGTGAGGGGTGGGGGCGCCCTACCCCTCGTTATATAGGTGGGAGGGGCCGGTTTGGGAGGAGGGAGTCCTCCTCCAACTCCTCCTCATGGCCGGCGGGTGGAGGGAGTGGGACTTCCTCCCCAAGTAGGTTTCCTACTCTCCCTCCACCAAGCAAACTTCGGATTTGACTTTTCAAATTGGCGTTTGACTTTCAAACTTGGATTTGATTTATCTCTCCATATTGCACAGCCAAGTGACCTAGTACATGATGCAACCATTCCACATTGTTATGACACATTCGTGTACCCTTCCCCTCCGGAGTGTCGGACCTTCCAGACCCTTCTAGAACATTCCCGGTGAAAACACCGGAATCATTTCCGAACTCCGAAACAGGACTTTCCTTATATGAATCTTATTCTCCGGACCATTCCGGATCTCCTCGTGATATCCAGGATCCCATCTAAGACTCCGAACAACATTCGGTCTCTTACTCATCATTCCATAACTACACAACAACATCGAATCCTTAAGTGTGTCTCCCTACGGTTCGTGAATTATGCGGACATGACCGAGACACTTCTCCGATCAATAACCAATAGAGGAATCTGGAAATTCATATGGCTCCCACATATTTCTACAATTACTTTGCCATCGAATGAACCACTTACATACGATACCAATTTCCCTTTGTCTCACGATAGTTTACTTATCCGAGGTTTTGATCGTCGGTATCTCTGCATACCTAGTTCAACCTCGTTACTGATAAGTACTATTTTCTCGTTCCCGCGGTATGTGATCCCTTGTGAACCAGTCACATGCTTGCAAGATAATTGTATGACATTCCACCGAGAGGGCCCAGAGTATATCTATCCGTCATATGGATGGACAAATCCCATTCTTGATCCATGTTCCTCAACCCATACTTTCCGAACACTCAATGCCACCTTTATAGCCACCCAGTTACGGTGTGGTGTTTGATGTCATCAAAGAATCCTTCCGGTGATGGTGATTAACATGATCTCATGGTCTAAGTAATTAGGTTACTATGTATCCGAAAGCTTGTAGCAAATGAACTATATTAAATGACTTGATCTTTATGCTACGCTTATCAATAGGAGTATGTCCATCACATCATTCTCTTAATAACATGACCCTGTTGTTAATAACATCTCTATGTTCATGATAAGGAAACCATGATCATATATTAACCAACAAGATAGTTTAACAAGAGGCTTTACTAGGGACTCTTTCATGTTTACAAATCACACAAGTATTAATGTTTCTGGTTAATACAATTTTAGCATGGTATGTAAACATTGATCATAAGAATGAAGATATGATAATAACCACTTTATTATTGCATCTTGGGAATATCTCCAACGGATACCACTACTCTACCATAGTATCACTTGCCAATACAATTCAAATGTATTGACCCTTGTGGCTGTAACTTATTATGTTGCAGGTTTGTTTGATGTTAGTGAAGTGTGTTGATTAGGATTACAAGTCTACAACCAACATGATTGCCTGTGGCACTTTGAAGATGAAGGACTCCATGCTATATAGTTATTTCTGCTGCATTGTAATGAGATAGCCAACTGAGCTATGTAATATGTAATGAAATATTTTATTCCTGGTTATAAAGTTGTATTATGACCTTTGTTTCTTGATATTACATCTTAAACTATGGATTCTAGCTATTGATCCAGGGACTAGCATTGTAAACACAGGGATCTCTACCTTATGAAGGTTGGGACCTCTACATAGTCCAATAAAATTTCTTGTCTTTCTTAAGTAACTTCGTCATTGGCTTAGCTACCTTTGAGAAATTCTCAATGAATCTTCTATAGTATCCTGCCAGCCAAGGAAACTATGTTCTTCTTTCACCGAATTAGGAGATTCCCACTCAGTTACAGCTGACACATTCGTGGGATCAACAGCTACACCATATCCTGACACAATATGTCCGAGAAATCCCACTTCATTCAACCAGAATTCACACTTGCTGAATTTGGCATACAGCTTATGCTCCCTAAGATTCTCAAGTATCAAACGTAAATTTTCTTCATGCTCTTCTTTGCTCTTGGAGTAGATCAAAATGTCATTGATTAATACGACAACAAACTTGTCAAGAAATTCCATGAACACTTTGTTCATCATATTCATGAAGTAGGCTGGTGCATTTTTCAAACCAAATGGCATCACGGTGTACTCATACAATCCATACCTAGTGGTGAAAGAAGTCTTAGGTATATCTTGTTCTCTAATCTTAAGTTGAAAATATCCTGATCAGAGATCAATCTTTGAGAACACTCGGGCTCCTTCTAACTGATCAAACACATCATTAATTCTAGGCAAAGGATATTTGTTCTTGATAGTTACCTCATTGAGTGAATGGTAATCTATGCATAAATACTTGGTTGAATAAATACTTTATGTAACTATTCTCCTAGCTGTTTCTTGAGTTCCTTCAACTCATCAACTGACATCTTGTAAGGTCTCTTTGCTATTGGTCCAGATCCTGGCAGTAAGTCTATCAGGAACTCAACATCTCTGTCTACTGGCATTCCAGGCAATTCCCCCGGAAACACATCCGGATACTCTCTCATAATTAGCACACTGTCTATGCTAACCCCCTTAAGAGAATTTAACTTACTTCCTTTAGATTCAAAATTAGACTTGAACCTTATCCTTTTATTATCCGGGGTTATGAGTGTGACAGTACGATTTGCACAATCTAGGACTCCTTCATATTTGGTAATCCAATCCATGCCTAGAATAACATCCAATTCTTGGGAATCCAGGATTATCAGACTAACTGGAAACTTATGCTTCCCAAATTCTATCACTAGACCACGACATCCAAGGCTCGCTATCATATATCCACCGGGAGATCTTACTTTTATAGGACACCCAATATTTTCAGTTGGAAATCCATTTTTATCAACAAATGCTCTTGATATGAATGAATGCAATGCGCCAGTATCAAAAAGAACAAGTGCTGGAATAAAATTGAGCTTGAACTTACCAGCCATCGCATCAGACTCTTCATATATTTCTTCCACATTAATGTGGTTCACTTGTCCCTTTTGGAAGGGATTGGGCTTGTTGGCACCTTCAACTTTCTTTTCTTGGCACTCATTATCATAGTGTCCCATCTTCTTACACTTGAAGCATTCAACCTGACTGAGATCTTTCTTTACAGGCTGACTTCCACTACCACTTCCACTATGGTGGCTCTTGTGTCCACTCTTGTGGTTCTTATACTTGTCATTGCCATGACTATGATGATGCTTGTTTTCATGGTGACGGTTGTGGTTGTGGTTGTTGTATTTCCCATGTTTGTGGAATCTGGAACTCCCACTATCATCATGATGGGAACGCTTGTGAGACGATCCCGAGCTGTGCTTATCAAAGCAATGCTTCCTCTTCCTGCCCTGAACCTGTTTCATCTTATTTTCCAAGATGGTAGCCTTGTCAAAAATTGATTGATAGGTTGGGACATAGGAAACAGACAGCTGCAGGTTCAACTCATCATTAAGTCCTTCGAGGAATTTCTCCTTCCTCTTAGCATCAGTATCAACTTCATCCGGTGCATAACGCGCCAGATTGTTGAACTCCTCAATGTACTCAGCCACACTGCGGTGACGCTGCTTCAGATTGTGGAACTCCTTTTTCTTCAAGTTCATCACTCTGTATGAGATGTGAGATGTAGAGAATACGTCCTCAAAGATATCCCAAGTCACATACTCAAGGGGAGTGGTGATCTGAAAGTTTTCCCACTAGGTTGCTGCTGGTCCTTCGAGCAGATGTGCTGCAAATATGTCCTTTTCCTCGTCGGTGCAGCCAACAGTGACTAAGTCCTTGTTCACTGAACGTAACTAGTCATTGGCTACCATTGGATCAGTGGTGCCTGAGAACTTTGCAGGCCTTAGTCTTAGAAATCTGGTGAGCATGTCAAATGCTGGAGGATTATTCTGATTATTGTTATTGTTATTGTTGTTCTCATTCTGGTTCTGCATGAACTGTGTCATCATCTGCATCAGTTGAGCTTGTGCTGTCATCAACTGTTGCATCTCGGGAGTGACGTTATTGTTGTTGTTTTGGTTGGGGTTGGCACGACGGGGAGGCATATGTAGTTTCAATAAGGATAATAATGAGATACCCATAGATGTTTAACATCCACAATACATCATGTAGAAACAATCACAATAACCAAGCTTCAAAAATAACATAAAGTTTGAACGACATAACAACAAGTTTTGAAAATGCAAACACACCAAAGCAAGCCATCCACATGTTGGATGGTCATTGCGAATCAATAATCAAAGTATGAGATAAAGGATAGTTGAGTAGTCTATACTACTCCTCCATGTCGACCTCCACGTCAACAAGATCAAGACCTTCATTCTCCATGGCGGCCTAGTACTCCTCAACACTAGTGGTAAAGGCCTCAATCTTGGCCCTAAGGTCCCTCTTCTTTGAGCGAAGCCTCTCAATAACTCCCTGCTGGTGCTCAAGCTCGAAGTCCTTGGCCTCTAACTCATCCTTCATCTCCCTGATCTTCTTGTTTCTGTTTTGGACTCTTTTCTCCTGACTCTTGAACTTCTTTTCCTAGCTCTCAAATTTGGCCTCCATCTCTTTGACGATCTCGTCTTGTTCCGCGAAGAGCTTGTCCTTCTCCCTCAACTTAACCTGGAGCTCGTCATTGCTAAGCATGACATTGGTCCTCTCCATGTCGAGGTGTCTAATAAGACACTCTATGTCCTGAAGGTACAAACGAACTGGCTCAATCGTCTCTCTAGTAGTGTGTAAGGTTCCCAACCTTTAATAAGGTAGAGATACCTGTGTTTACAATGCTAGTTCCTGGATCAATAGCTAGCATCCACAATTAAGATGTAATATCAAGCTACAAAGGTCATAATACAACTTTATAACCAGGAATAAAATAATTTATTACATCTTACATAGCTCATTAGGCTATCTCATTACAATGCAGCAGAATATAACAATAGCATGGAGTCCTTCATCTTCAAAGTGCCACAGGCAATCATGTTGGTTGTAGACTTGTAATCCTATTCAACACACTTCACTAACATCAAGCAAACCTGCAACATAATAAGGTGCAGCCACAAGGGTCAATACATTTGAATTGTATTGGCAAGTTTCACTAGTATATAGAAATAAGTGGATCCTATCATTACATGCATATTTGGCTAAATAGGGTTTAGGCTCTTTTGCAGAAAGCAATATAGTTTTATCCTATGTTTTCAAAATAGTTTTGATCTTTTGTCAAATCTTTTTGAACTCCTTGGTAAACTCCAAGTGCTTTCTAATCCCTTGTTGTCACCATCAAGTTTTACTTTGAGAAATTGGAATGTCGAGATCTTCCATAGATTTAGGCCTTAGTTGCTCAGAGTTGTCCATAACCGGGGACACGGCTAAGTACTTAGAATTTGATCTTCTGCATAAGTTGTACACTTTACCCACATGAGACAATCTTGTCTTGATGCCACCAGTGGCCGCTTGGTAAGTACTCACCAAAATGGAGTACTGGCAGATCGAGAATGTGACAAAGTCTTTCCATAGGAGTCCTCCCAATACACAATGCTAGCTTGTCTACCAGGCACCAATGTAGGGATATATTTCCCTTACACAATTCTAGTTAACCTGAAGATGCCAATGCATGGGTCTTCCACTATTTAGTTGACTAACCCAGAGCCCATTTAGCATGTGGCTGTATACGGAAGCCACTGTACGAGAAACATGTTCAATATCTAAGTTCCTGGGTGTTTTTCTTCTAGTGCACACACAAAAAGATAGCCATATAAACATGGTTCCCTTTGTTTCCACCTTGTCCAATCTTGAGTATCCTTGTCCACCCAGGTGGTTCATTGAGTACTTGTTTTATTATATAAAACATATATCTTTCCAACACTTCATATAATCATATCATGTATCCCATCCCAAATATATAGCAGGGCTAAGCTTACTACAACTACAATGTTTTCACTAAGGAAGATATAAGGGCAATTAGGATTTAGCATAGCATAAAATATAGTAGTCCTTTCCATGCATGTTACAAAAATCCACTAAGTGTAATGAAAATAGTAGGACATGGATGATAGTGTCACTTGCCTTTTTAGTAGGGGGTATTGGTTCACTTCTTGATCTTGCAAATATCACACTCTTCTAACTTCACTACAATTCAATCAAGCAAACACAAATTCAACTAGGATTCAAACCATTTCACCACATAAAATAACAAAAACAAGGTCATGGATGCAAGCATGCAAAGGATAGTTTTATTTGGAAAAGTGGGTTCTACTAGTCTCTAAACATTTTCAAGCTCACATTGGTCATCTACAAAAGTGGTAAAACCATTTGCAAAAGGTTTCATCTCATAAACCAAATATTATGCTAAGGTGATATTTTATGTTGTTGAAAATATCTTTTAGTAAAGCAATAACTTTATACGGTACATAAAATATGTTTTAATCTCAAAACTTGGTGTTTAGGGTCAGAAGGTTTGAATCAAATCATTTCCCAAAGGTTTTACTCAAAATTCATTTCTAAACCATAAACAATATTTTTATTTGACTAGAAATGTGCTAATTCAAATATTTATTCCTTAACCTCAAAAAATACATTCTTAAATCCATAAGTTGGTTCCTATGGTCAGTAGGTTCAAAACAATCCATTTTGCAAAGATTTCACCTTAAAAATATATCTAGAACAATTTTTATATTCAAATTATGCCTACACATGTTTCTGCAATTTCAACCAATTTTCTAGAAGAAAAACATTAAACAAAGTGCATGGTTGCAAAGTACTTGTTCTGCTGAATCCATTGATTTAAAATTTGCAAAATTTGGACATGTAGAATTAAAGTTATGAATTTTGCAAGTTTGCAAATCTAATAGATCAAAATTCTAATTTAAATCCTGAGTCCGGCCAAGTGTCTTATTCTTACTGGCGTGTACCGGTTCGTGCGGATTGCGCTCTGGGGATCGTTGGATCTTAATTAGATCGTGCGGCTCTGGATCAAACTTACCTCTTCTCCTAGATCTAATCCTATCCAGACAAATCGCATCCTACGGATCACAGCGGCCAGACCATATCTGGGCGGCGCTAGCGGCGGCTAGAGACGGCGCGTTCTCGGCCAGTGGCGTTGGCGACGATTCAGGAAGAGAGGGAGAGGTAGGAGTAGCTCACCGTGCTCGCATGGTTGCGGTGAAGCTCGAGGTGTGGTCGGCTTGTCGAGGGGCGCATCGGAGCAACGGCGATTGCTCGTCGGAGCTAGCGGCGGCGCCAGATGCTTCTGCTTGTCGACGGGGATGGAGCTGCAGGTCACCCTAAGGTAAGATAAATGCATGGTTAGACGTGGGCGAGTGTGGGGATTATAGGAGCATTATCGGGAGGGTTCGGGGCGGCCTGTACTTACGGTGAGGGGTCGCCGGAGAAGTGGCAGACGTCGGTGGTGCTCAGGCGAGTTTGTTGCCGACGTTGTGGAGCGGGCGTGAGCGAGCTAGTGGTACTGGTAGGTGCGCCTGATGATGGGGAGCAAGGTAGTGATGCCAGGGAGTGGAGAGGTGGCCGGAGTCGCCGGGATTTCGCCGGAGAAGCTTGTCGGGGCAGAGAGGTTTGATCTCGCAATTTCCGCAGCCTGGAGGCAGGGAGGAAGTAGAGGTCTCAAACTAATATGGTAGATTCCTCCTTTGTTTTACAATGCTAGTCCCTGGATCAATAGCTAGCACCCACAGTTAAGATGTAATATCAAGAAACAAAGGTCATAATATAACTTTATAACCAGGAATAACATAACTTTATTACATCACACATAGCTCATTTGGCTATTACATTACATTGCAGCGGAATAACTATAAGCATGGGGTCCTTCATCTTCAAAGTGCCACAGGCAGATTTTGGTTGTAGACTTTGTAATCCTAAACAATCAATCTTCACTAAAATCAATCAAACCTGCAACATGCAAGTTACAGCCACAAAGGGTCAATACATTTGAATTGTATTGGCAAGTGATACTATATTTGTATAGTGGAGTCTATCATCTATATGCATTTGGCTAAGTGGAGTTGAGGCTTGCATTGCTCAAAATATATTTTTCCTTAACATTAGAAAATACTAAGTTTTTGCTTGACAAAATCATTTTTCCTCAATCAAAGATTTCAATATCCTTGTACCAAGCCATCTCTCCATCAATGATTGAAGAATTCAAACAACCCTTGTTCAAACCACAAGTTTTAATTTAGAAATTTGAATGATGAGATTCTTGATTGCTTCCATGTCTTGATGCTCAAATTGTCCTTTACCAGGGACATGGCTAAGTACTTAGATTTTACACTCTGCAGAGGTGGTGCACTTTCCCCACAAGACTTGGTTTCCCAAGACAAAATCTTTCAGAAGCCTTCCCTTAGACCAAAATGGACGCGTTCCAACCTATCCAACACTACCACCAACTGTCCATATGGCTAAGTTCTTGCAACCTATATGATCATGGCAGAGCCCATATTGCCAAGTGGTTGCACTTGAAGCTTCTCAACATTTGACATCTCAAATCTCTTTATTCCTGGGTGGCCATCCACAAGTGAGATACACAATCCAAGTCCATGGCCTTGTGAACCACTCAACCATTCTCCACCAAGCTATTCCATTCCACCCAGGTGATTCATTAACTTAGTTGTTTTATTAAACAAAATCACAAGTCCTCAGACTTAGAATATTTTTCCATAGTGTGAATATATATTCCACCCATGTTTTCTATAAGCTAGGCTAAGCTTGGTAGTAGTAGGAATATTAACTTAGGAAAATCCTACTAAGGATTCATCTACTAGGTTTTACTATAGCAAGGTCTATACTTAGCAAAATCCATGCAAGTTTACTTAGCAAAATCACTAATGCATAGAGAAAGTAATGGAATAGAAAGTATGAAGCATCACTTGCCTTTTTGGTAGGGAATGGTGGTTCACTCCTTGATCTTGCTAGTCTCATACTTTTCTAACTTCACTACAAATCAATCAAGTAGACACAAAATCAACTAGCATTCCAAACCAATAAATCAATCAAACAATTTAACACACACAAAACAATGGAAACCAATTCATGCATGGGAGCATGCACAAGATAGTTTTATTTTGCAAAGGGGTCTCTATGGGGTTTCTAAACTTTGTAAGATCCAAATTGGTCATTTACCAAAGTGGCAAAGTCATTAGCAAGAGGGTTTTGTCCAAAACTATTTTTAATTCCATTCAACATTTCATGTGGTGAAAAATGTTTTATCAAAACCAAACTTTTAAGTTTTTCACCAAATGAGTTTCTATTGCAAAACTTGGTGTTTTTAGGACAGTAGGTTTGGTCCAAACTATTTTCTCCAAAGTTTTTACTCAAAATCATTTTCATACACAAATCAATAGTTTTATTTAGCTAGAAATGGACTAAACCAATAAATCCATTCTAAACTTTTCCAAATCCATTTTGCAAATCATGGGTTGGTTCCTAGGGTCAGTAAGGTCACAACAAACCATTTTGCAAAAGTTTTAACCCTAAATTCCATTTTAAACAATTTTTCTAATCTAAACAAGCACACAAAAGTTTCTGCAAATTCAAACAAGATAACAGATACTATTTGCTAAACTATGGGCATGGCTGGCTAGGTTTTGTTCTCCTGAATCCATTGATATAAAATTTGCCAAATTTGGACGTGTGGATCAAAAGTTATAAGGGTTTGAAAATTACAAACAAATCTGTTTTCAATTTCTGTTTTTAAACAGACAGGTGACACGCGGCGTTATCTTACTGGGCGATACCGGTTCGGCCGGATCGGAGATAGAAGCTCGTCGGAGAAGCGGCGGTGCAGGAGTGATTGGCGACAGCCTAGGGGCAGAGAGAGGGAGTGATCTGGGGGAAAAGGAGGAGGAGACGCTGGGGTTTTAACGAGCACAGTCAAAGCGAGGTAAATGCGCGGTGTTATGGCGAATTGATCGCGCGGAATCACAGCAGGTAACGGTGGTCGAGGGAGGAAGAAGGAGTCGCGTGGGTGGGGAGGAAGAACAGTGGAGGTGGGTCTACCTGTCAGTGGGGAAAGAAAACGAGGAGGAGGTCCACCTGTCATACTCTGCGCGTGTCTGTTAGTAGGTGTGAACCGTTTTCTTGCGGGGTGATGAAACTGGGCTGGTGCTGGGCCTATTGGGCTGCCTGGGTTGGGTTGGCCATTTCCTATTTTTTTCTGTCTGATTCCTTTTTCCTTTTCTAATTCTATTTTTCTGTTTTGAATTTCAAACAAACAAACAAGGTTCAAATCAATTCAAACAATTCAAACTATTATAATGAGTTTTTGGTTCTGTTTAACATCATAATTCACATTCTAAAATAAAATATTATTTTAAATCTTTTTAGGTTCCATTTATTAATTAAATAAATGGATCATTAGTTATTTAATAAAATAGGATTTGTTTTAATTAATATAATCTTCATTTAAAATCCAAATATTTTCAAAACCAATTCAGTAGGTTTTATTTGAAAATAAAGAATATTTGGAAAGCTTGTTTAAAATAAAATAACCTTTTATTTATGGTCCATTTACAATTAAATAAGTGGGTCTCAGTTATTAAATCAAATAGGATTTGTTTTATTGAGATAATTATTTTAAAATCTAAAATAAAGCCAAAACACTTTAGTAGGTTTTAATTATGAATATCAAATATTTGGGAAAACTTATTTTAAATATTTTAATAAGTTTTGATGTTTCAATTAAATTAGTAAAACCTTTTATTTAAATAAAGTTGGATATTAAAATCTTATTAATTTATTTAAATCAACTTTTGCTATTTTTATTCAAAACAAAATGTTTTAAATCCAAAGCTTGTCCAAGGTTTAATTTGTTTATAAATCAAAATCTTTATTTATAAATCCATCTTTTCTTTTGAATACCAAATCTTTTATTAAAAAAAATCCAGAATAGTATTTCCAAAAATATTTTATTTTCCTTTATCTAAAATGTTTATCTTTTTAAATCCCTTTAGGTTTTATTTATTTCAAATGGGTTTGGAGTTCCAATTGAATTCAAAATTTTCTTCTGGCTCTGAAATTTAAACAAATTTTTTATTTTATTAATTTATTTTCACATTACAAGATTTGGAAAATCTTGGGATGTGACAGAGGAGGTGCTGCTTGGGGTGAATGGAAGAGGAGAGCGAGGCGCTTAAGTGAGCATGGTCGCTGGCGAGTTTAATCCCTCCATCAACGCGAATTGATCACCGCATTCAATGGCAGAAACAGCGAGGGGGACGTGGTCACGGTGGAGACGACGACCTGGCAGGTGGGGTCCGGCTGTCTGCGAGAGAGAGAGAGAAAGAGTGGGGTCGCAGCGTCAGTGACTTTGCGGGTGAGGCTGCGCGTGAGAAAACGATTCGGGTGAGGGTTGCCGGGTGGGATCTTGCTGGGCCAGATGCTTTTTCTTTTTCTGTTTTGAATTTCTGTTTTGATTTTATTTCAAACAATTCAAACTCCATTTGAATTCAAACCACCACCAAACTTTTGGGTATAATTCAATTATGTTTATCAACATAATCCAAAGTCCAAAATAGAACAATTATTTTGAGTGTTTATTATTTATTAAAAATAAATAAATAGGCTTTAGTCTTTATTTCAAATAGGATTTAATATATTTTTAAAACTCCATTTGAAATCTAAATTTCTACAAAAATCTTTTCAGTAGGTTTTATTAAAAACATAACACTTTGAAATAAAATACTTTATTAAGTTTTAATGCTCATTCAAAACAGGAAAAAGTCTATACTTGAATGAAATTTGTATATAAATAAATCCTCATGGTTTTATTTAAATAAACCTTTACTATTTTTATCAAACAAAATATTTTATTTTAAAAGCTTGTACAAGATAAATTTGACTCCTTAAAATAGTCCTTATTTATATTTCTACCTTTGCTTTATAAAAATCATATCTTTTTATTTAAAGATCCAAAAATGGTGATTCCAATTTTTATAACTTCATTTATTACTTGTTTATCTTTTAAAATCCCTTTAGGATTTTATTTGATCAAAATAGGTTTTGATGTTTCCAATTGGAAATCAAAAAGTTTCTTCTCACCCTAAATTTCAACAATTGTTTAATTTGTTTATTTATTTTTCACATAACAAAATTTGGAAAATTTTGGGATGTGACATAGTGTCATCGTACTCTATCGCCTCACCCTCCTCGCCGCGTCTCCCTAACGGGTGAAAGTAGAGACCTCTAAGCTCGTTGGAGTGCCTCCCAACCAGGCATCCAAGTAACTCCTGCATGACTACATCTAAGCCTCTCTCCTTGTCATCATGCATCAGCTTGAAGGTGATAGCCTCCATGGGTGGCTCTGCCTGGCGTCCCGGCTGTGTGACTCTTAAGCCCCAAAGGTCCTTCCTCTCAAACTTGGTGAGCTGAAGTGTCGTGATACTAGGAAGTGGGAGGTTGAGAACACTACTGATCTCCACGAGACGAGAACCAAAAAAAGTTCCCTTGAACTCCTTGGCAGTGTTGATAACAATGTTAGGCATCTATTGTATAAAATAGAAAATGGTTAGAATAAATACAAGTAGAGAAACATTCAGAATACAATAGACAACAAGCACATTTTTGACAACAAACACACAACTCATGGCATACAGAAATCCAAATCAAATACCAAGGTTCAACATAACTTAGACAATTTTTTGCGAGTAAATAACAAATATGGTGGTCCAACTAACGGAGTACGTTACAACTCTCACTCACTAGACAAAATAGCTATCAGGGCATCCTTAGTAGCAATCTGTCTATCTTGATCACAAGACTCCCATATTAAGTCTATGATGTCTTCCCTTAGTCTTTGATTGGTAGCCTCTAAGTCTTGAGTATGCTTCTTTTCTTCTCTAAGGTCATTTTGAGTGTTGGGCATTCTACACTTGAGCCTATCACCAAGCTCCTTGATGGCATTCCAAGCTGCATTTCTTGCAGAGTCAAAGAATGTTTTTTGCATTTCAGAGTTGGTGACCATGCAGAATCCCGACTCTTTGTGGTTGTCTTCCTTGTTTTTGTACAAGTGAAGTTGTACCCACCAATACTCTTCTCCTTCATCCATCATAGGGAATCCCTTGTACACATCTGCACCATGTATCCCCATGGTAACCATAAGGTTCTTGAGTGCGTTGGGAAACTCCGTCTCACACTCCAAAGTCATGGTCATGAGTGGTCCCTTCATGACGTCTTCGTTGATGGAGTTCATCTACAAATTGAGATGAGAAAGAAGATTAGAAAAGTTTACGAGAAGAAAAGACAAGTGTGTAATTTTTCAAAGTGTTGAAATTTTACCTTAGTGGTTTCTTAGTCTAATCCAACCTAGGGTGATAATCCTGCAGGCAACACAGTGCTCTGATACCATCTGTAAGACCCCACCTTTATAAAGGTAAAGGTCCCTATGATTGCAATGCTAGTCCCTGGATCAATGCTAGCATCCACATTTTAAGATGATGTACACAGATACAAAGGTCATTATTACATCGTCATTCCAGAGATAACATAGTATTTTACAACTCCATAGCCATAGGCTAGTACAAGAGTTCAACTTAACAATATAAAGTAAAGTCTTCATATTCATGTGCCACAGGCAAACATGTTGAGTGTAGACTCATAACCCTAATCCACATTAGAGTAACCTGCAACATCACAAGTTACAGCCATAGTGGGTCAATACATTGGAATATTATTGGCAAGTGATACCTTAGTAGAATAATAGTTTCTAGCTTCTACATGAATTTGGATGAGTGTAGCTTAGGCTTGCTTTGCTCAAAATAGGTTTTACCTATCAGTTGAAAATACTAAGTTTTTGTTTGACAAAAACTCCCAAGGAACCACCAATAGACTTTGGTGAACCTTTACCCTTGTTCAACCACAAGAAAAATTGGGATGAGGAGATCCTTGATAACTTCAGTGTCTTGATGCTCAATTGTCCATTGCCGGGGACACGGCTAATTACTTATATTTTTCCTTCTCGAGAGGTGGTGCACTTTCCCCACAAGAATCGACATGCATCGAGACGAGATCTTTGAGAATCCTTCCCTTAGACAAAATGGACGTGCTCCAACCTATCACCCTACCACCAACTTTCCATATGGCTAAGTTATTGCAACCTATATGATCAAGGAAGAGCCCACATGCCATGTGGTTGCACTAGAAGCTTCTAAGCACTAAGTATCTCAAATCCCTTTGTTCCTGGGTGGCTTTACACAAGTGTGATACACAAGGTATACCATAGATATGGGCCTTGTGTAACCACTCAACATAACCCAAACATACCATTCCACCCAGGTGATTCATTCACTTAGTTGTTTTATTAAGCAAAAACACAAGTCAGAGACTTAGCAACATTTTCCATAGCATGTACATAATCCACCCTTGTTTGTTACTAGCTAGGCTAAGCATGGCAATATAACAAGTATATTAACTTATAGAAAAATTCTATCAAGACTACAACTACTAGGATTTCCCATAGCATAGCATGTAGATACTTAGCAAAAATATCATGCAAGCCCTATACAAAATATCACTAGTGCATAGTAAAAATATTGGGACAAAAATATGAAGCACCACTTGCCTTTGTAGTTGGGGGAGTATCAGCAATCCTCACAATCACAATCACCACTAGCACCAAAATCTACACATAAAATGATAGCACCAATTTACATTCAAATTAATCAAGCAAAAATATATGAATGCATGCAAATGCCGTGTAATGATTTTTCTCAAACCAAAAAATACAAGTAAACAGTACTAAACACTAAACTAAACATTTATATACTAAATAAACTCAATATAGTCTTTAAAACATTTTTTTAAATAATTTATATGCTCAAAATAGGCCTATAAATGTCTCTGCAAAAAATCCCATTTTAACAGAAGCAAAATACAAAACCAAGCCTACAGATGTGTAGGATTTAATTTTGTGAATCCATTGATATATTATTTTCATTTTTTTTGGATAAACAGAACAAAAGTTATGAATTTTACAAGTTAATTCATGTGATTAAATCAAAACTGGATTTTTAAAAGAAAAACCCTGACACGCGGCGGCTTCTGATTGGTCAGTACCGCGTCGCGCGGGTTCACGCCTTGTGCCGTAAGATCTAATCAGATCCAACGCACCAGATCTACTCGTACAGCTTCGCGGTCTGTTCTAATTGTCACCGCTGGATCTAGATCCAGCGGATCTAATCACTCTGCCACGAACTGGCGGCGCAAATGGTGAGCACTGGCAGCGACGGCTCTGCCGGCGACGAACTGGCGGTGCTAGGGGGTAAAGGGAGGGGTGCAGTGCGTTACCGAGGTCGCGGAGCTGAGGTGGTTGCAGTGGAGATCACGGACGAGGGTGGGGCGCTCGGGTTCGGCAGCTATTCCTCACCGGAGTTAAGCTCGTCGGCGGCCATGCGCGGGTGTTGACGAAGGCGACGCTACAGACCACCAGAAAAGAAACCGCAAGTGGCATTAGGTGCATACGAGGGTGGTGAACAAAATCGTAAGAACCAGAGAGAAAGGGGGTCGAGGCTCACCGGGATTGGTCGCCGAAGGGGCTCGGTACCACGGAGATGTGAGCTTATGTGTGGGGCAGCCTGGAGGCTTTTAGACGGTGGCGAGTGATGGGAAAGATGCGGGGGAGGGAGAGGTTTAAGTAGGCAGGGTGGGGGAGGAAATTACGCCCACAATCAATCGGATTGATTCGATATTTAATCGGAGGAAACGGCCGCGGACGAGCTGGTCACCGCGCGTTGATTGAGGACGAAGGAGACGACATGGCAGTGGGGCCAGGAGGTTAGCGAGGTGGGGTGTGCTAGCGCGTGAGAAAGAGTGGAGAGGGGGAGGTAGCAGGGTGGGCTTCCCAGGCTGAATCTGTTGCTGGGCCGAAACGGTGGCTACGACCTTTTCTATTTTCCCTAATATTTTTCCTTTTCTATTATGATTTTCAGGAAAGAAATTTAATTCAAATTCATGTGAGTTTGAATCCTAATTACTATTGGATTTTTGAAGTGGAATATTTTCATAATTTTGAGTATAAAACCTTACTGTATGGTCAAAAACACTTTGACACTTTGAAAATAAATTTTAAATCATGCCTTTATTGATACATATATATTAGGCATAATAAATGGTTTTTATATTGAATTTTGTTTTGTAAATCTTTGTGTAAGCTTTGCATTCGTCTTTGAAACATTTCTGATAAAACCAAGGTATTTCTCATACTTTGAGAGTAAAATTGAACCATTGCCTTTCTAGCATAAAATAATAGGCATATAAATGGTTTCTTATTTTTGAAATCTTATTTGAAATAACCAAATGCTTATGAATGCATGAATGATATGCAAATTTTTCAAACTATGATTTTTGGGGTGTTATAATGTTCTTTGGCCTATATGGCTACTTAGGTCATAACAAAAGAGTATAAGGTTTTGAATTTAAGGTTGAGAGGATTTCCAAAAAAAAGTTTATTTTCTTTGAGAATTTTCAATAAGGACAGACAATCAATCAACTTATTTTATTTATTTGACATTCCAAAATTAGGAGAATTTTGGGATGTGACAGACTACCACCCTTGGAAGGAATCTCGTCCTGAGATTCGGGAAGGCTAGAAGGAAGGAAAGATTTGTGATCCATTAGGGCGCTACCACCCTTAAAAGAAAACTGACTAGATTTCATCTGGAGGATTCACTTGGCTTCAAATTGGTTCTCCTTTATACATTTATTAGAACAACGTCTCCTGCACATTCTGAACTTCATGATTGATAGATTCCAGGCAAGCATTACTTGAACTAGAAAAACACTCATGGTGGGCAAATAGAGATTGTTTGCTTCACGATACCCATTAATCATGGTTGAGATTCATCCTTACCATACATTCCTACGCTTAGCCATGTATGCTTTTATATAGGTGGAACAATATACCATTCTAATATTTAGGATTAACGTCGGCTCTCTGCTAAGGCTGAAAAGACACTCAAGATTCGCAAAGCCAACAGTACAAGAGCGAATAATAAGAGTAGTATGAATGGTGATCAATCCATCCTGCACCCAACTCATTACCATGCACGAGGATAGGTGAATCACGTAACTTATCACTCGACCAAACTCACTTGCCTTGAAGAAGGTTTCCATGGGCACGAACCAATTCTCGATGTAGACTCCCATGTATTCAATCCACAAAGCTACTACTAACTTCAACTTTCAGGTTGCGTAATCTACTACATTTGCAACACTTCATACTTCCAATCCTTTTATTGAAGGGAATATGCCCGAGAGGCAATAATAAAGTGGTTATTATTGTATTCCTTATTTATGATAAATGTTTATTTTGCATGCAATAATTGTATTGATACAGAAACGTTAATACATGTGTGTTTAATAAACAAAAAGGAAGTTCCTAGTTATGCCTCTCTTATAAACTAGCTCGTTGATTAACAGGATGATCAAAGGTTTCCTGATCATGGACATTGGATGTTGTTAATAACGAGGTCACAACATTAGTGTAATGATGTGATGAACATTCATCCGAAGTATAGCATTACGATCAAGGTCATTGTGTTTATATTGTTATAACATCATACAAAGTAATTTTAGTCCTTAGACCATGAGATCATGTCAATCACTAACACCGAAAGAGTATCTTGATAACATCAAATGTCACACCGTAACAGGGTGAATATAAAGATGGGTTCAGTGCTACGAAGGTGTTATGTTGAGGCTCATGGATCAATAGTGGAATTTGTCCATCCCAAATGACGGATAGATATACTGTGGGCCCTCTCGGTGATATCACATTGATTAGCTGCAAGCAAGTGATTTGATCACTAGAATGTTATATCACGGGAACGAGAAAAGAGTACATGTCAGTAACGAGATCAAACTAGGTATGGAGATACTGATGATCGAATCTTGGAAATGTAATATACCGCGAGACAAAGGGATTGAGTTACATGCGTATAAGGTTCACACGATCACAAAAGTCATCGTTGAATATGTGGGAGTCAGTATGGATCTCTAGGTACCGCTGCTGATTATTGATCGGAGAGGGGTCTCGATCATGTAAACATTATTAGCGAACCATAGGGTGACACACTTAAGGGATACCATCACCATTTGGAGCAAATAATATGGCAAATAAAGAAAAAGGAAAGCGCAGGAATTTATTTCACTATACACCAAAACTGTTTCGGTTGAAATTGCTGAAACTGGTTCTGCATGTGAAATTGAAATGTTGTAAGGGGTTTTCTGTGAATGTTTGTTAATTAAAGTAATTAACAAAATTCTGAATAAATAAATAAAAGAGTTTTATTTAAATGAGAGCTTGCATTAAATTTGGTGGAAATTTAATGCATGTGAGTGGATTTTTGAGTGGAGGCTTTTTAATGGGAGTGGAGGCTTTTCATTTTGAGTGGGATCTCCACCCACATGAATGTGAAGAGGTGGGGGCAGCCAACATGGCTGGCGCCATGCCCCTTGGGGTGCCCCCCTCTACCTATAAAAGGCCCCCCTCTCCTCCTCTCAAAATACACCTCCTCACGAAGGATCGCTCTCCCCCTTTTAGAATTTCCCCATGGTATCGGATCAGCGAGATACATGTTCCTGGTGGCTTTTTCTGGAAGGATTTGTTGCTTCCGCTGCTTCACTGGAGCGAGGGCACGGAGGTTGTCGGGGTACCCGGACGTGTGTGCGATCATGGATGCACCACTGCTATGCGGTGCTGAACATGATGGTGCTGGACCGGCTGGACCAGATGGACTTCATCACGATCTTGAGATCGTAAGGCGTTCGACTACATCATCCATGAGTACAACCTCGTTAACTCTATACGGTTTTCGAGGGTATGTATTCTATGGATGTATATCCACCCGTTTCTTGTATCTAGTAGATAGATCTTGGTACATAGTTGTTCCCATCGTAGGAAATTTTTTGTTTTCTATGCTGCGAACTCTACAGTGGTATCAGAGCCGGATCTATGCATATATGCTTTGCACGGGTAGTACACATATGAGTATGTTGATGATGATGATCATTTTATTGCTTCTTATTTGTACTTTGGATATTGGTGGCATAGTGGGATGAAGTGGCCCAGACAAACTTTACATGTCCTCGCACATGAGACATGTTCCACGCTTGACATGCAACTAGTTTGCATAAGTGGCTAGCGGGTGTCTGTCTCTCCTACTATAGTCAATATCTAATTTTCAACGAGTTGTCGACAATTTGGTTATCCTCGTTGTGGTTCATGTTCGTAGGTAAGAACGGTTCTATCTTCGAAAGCCCTAAGCCACGTAAAACTTGCAATGGATAAATTAGAGGCGTCTAGTTTAGATTGTTGTTGGGCTTGTGTTATGATATGGTGATGTTGTAAGTAGAAGTATGAGATGATACTCTTACAACACACATAACGTGTAGGTTCCATAGACCTTGGCCTTACACATAGAGGTATGATAGATATCATACCACGGTTCACATGATGGAGATCATATGTGGGAACCATATCATTTCACTTATTAACATGTGATGTTTGATTGCATCTTATATTGCTTGTTTGGCATTTTATTAGCATAATAAGATGATCCCTCATTTAGATATCAAGATAAAAATGTGTTCTTCCTTAAGTATGCACCGACAATGTTTCGTCGCTTCAAGAGATCACGTGATGATCGGGTTTACTTGAATCCACGAGCATATCTCAGGTGTAAGACAGTTACACACACGAATACTAAGGTTCTTACTTGGCGATCCTATCATGTACAGACAAGGCCTCGGAACACGGACCGAAAGGTTAAGCATGAGTCATATGTTTTTATATGATGACCATATGGATGCTCGCCTTTCAAGCTACACCGACTCACATGATGATCGGACTTGGTGTAGTGAATTTGGTTCATGTAATCACCAAAAAGACACGAGGGATGTCATTTTTGAGTGGGAGTTCATTTATAATTTGGATTAGTAGAACTCTATTTATCATAAATTAAATCAAATTGAATTGGCATAATTTGTTGTAGTCATTGGCATTCGTTCACCACCTTATGCTTAGTTGTAATTGAGAGAATAGAACTATAGAATTCTGGATATTTACTTTACGAACTGGTATCGTATTGTGTTGAGTGTCAATCTAAAGTTTAAAGTCTTATTGCAAAATTTCAGCAAACTCTGTTTACTCTGTGAAATTTAATAATTGGTATTAAATCGATAGTAACAATTCCAGTGTTAGTATCTTAAGTATCATGTTTGCCTCCATGATTCTTGATTGATTTAAATATCAAGTTTATCTAGGAGCTGAAAGAATTGTTTCAGAAACCATCATGTGTGGCAGATATAACAATATTTGAAACGATGTTTTGGTTGAAATATGATAGAGTATAATATATGTTCTCACATTGGATGAGAATTTGCAAAGGTTGGTGATGCTAGACATCCTAATCATCTAAAAGGGTTTTTGGAAAGTAATGTTATACTCATGATTCACCTTTATAAGCTAAAGTAGCTTGATCATGAAAGTCGTCATGATAAGGGTGAATAGAAGATGTATGTAAAGTGTTTACTACACTAAAAGATTACTAAAGAATGGATTTTGAAAGAATGCCGATCATTTTGATGATGGTGATCTACTTCAAAGTGCAAATCCAAAGGTATTATTATTTGAATATACACGCTTTGGACTATGTGTCATGTGTATGGCGCCACTTTTGATGTTGATAGAATCTTTTAATAAGGTAAAAAGGAAATGCTAAAAGAGAATAAATAAAATATATTTGGCAGAAAAGAAAAGATTGGAAATATCCAATTTAGGTATATAGATGATAAACATGTTATGGTTGAATTCTTTGCTTGTTAAACAATGTGGTTCTTGGGTATTGGATACCGAATTGGTTGGTTTGAAATTTCATACGGAAGGACGCAATTCATGAACCACAATGGCCTAATAAGTAACTAGCAAGAGAATATGTGATGATGTTCATCAAAAACAAACAAAATGTTGTTTTTATTTCTCGTTGACATCAAAGCTTGACTTCAAGATTTGTTTTAATAATAGTTATTTAAATCAGGTATTATGAGAACAAAGGTTGTTCAAATAATTACTGTATTCCATATAAGATGGATGATTTACAAATCTAGTTGGAGAAATCACATCCATAAAAAATAATGCTAAAATGTTGCAAGACAAATGATTGGAAGATCACTAACGAAGTGACATCGCCGTTTAAATTATATTAGAAAGAAAACATGAAGAATCTCCATATTAATAGATTTTTGGAGTCTTTGATTTGATCAAGTGACGGTTGTGAGACTTTCCTCGGGATAATTAAAACTTCGTTCAAAGGCCAAAGAATAACGATCGACTAAATTATTGGAATTTATACATATCGATATATGTAGTCCATTATGTGTAGTCGTAAGCGATGAACTTCAACTTCATATGCTCTCTCCGTAAATTTGAGTGAATATTCACTTAATGAGAAAGAAGTATGAAATATTTGAAAATGTTTCAAAGATTTTGAAGATGAAGTGGAAAATCATTGTAACAAGAAAATAAATAATTTATGATTCTATCATAAAGGGATTTATTTGAGTTACAAGTGTAATAAGAAAATAAATGAATTATGATTTTATCATAAAGGGATTTATTTGAGTTGCAAGTTTAGCAAAACACCTAGATTTACATCTCCCGAAACACCATAGGAGTATGGAGTGTTTGAGATTTGTAATAAAACCTTGTTTGACATGGGTGGATCAAAGGTGTTATTTATAAAACTTCCATTATGTTTTAAAATATTAATGCTTTAGAGACTACCGCTTTTACACTGAAAAGAGCTCCATCTTGATCCGTTGAAATGACACCATATGAGTTATGGTTTGGGGTAAAACCCAAGTTGTCATTTCTTAAATTTTGGTATGATAAACACGAGTAAGATGTTTACAACCGAAGTCAGATGAGCATGTCTTTGTAGGTTATTTCAAATAACAATTAGTTATTCCTCCATAACACCAAGGACAAAAGGGTTTGTCGCTTGAAACGTGAAGTTTCTTGAAGAAGGAATTTTTCATAAATGTTAAGTGGGAGGACAATAGAACTTTGATAAGGTTAACGAACCTTAGCTATATGTGCTGAGTTGCGTAGCACCGGAAATTGTTCCGGAGGCTGCCATAATGCTCATAGCTTATGTGCCAAAGTTTGTGGTCACGGAGATCAAAGTTCTTATTGAACCAAGTAGGTCGGATAAACAATCAAATGCTGAGATTTGAGAGTAAATCATTATTTTTTGACATTGATGAACCGACTACATGCAAAGAAGCGATGATGGGCCCTGACTCCGTCAAATGGCTTGAAGCCATAAAATCCATGATAGTTCCATACACTAGAAATCAAGTTTTGAACTTGGAAGACCCTACGGAAAGGTGTAAAAACCTATCGGTCGTATTTGGCTCTATAAAGAAACAGACATGGATGTTTCACATCTATGAAATAGTCGACATGTCGTAAAGTATTTTATGACAATGTTCAAGGAGTTGACTATGACAAGATATGATCTTTCATAGCGATATTTAGTCTGGAAGGATTAAAGTAGCAACCACTACATATAATTTGGTATATGGTAGATGAATAAACAAAACAAAGTTCTTCCAATAGAATGGTTACCTAGGACGTGTACATGACACAGTCCAAAGGGTTTTGTTAAATTCAAAGAATGCTAAAAGGGAATGCAAACTTCAATGGTTGAAGTAAGCATCGCGGAGTTGTAATCTTCACCGTGATGAAAAGGAGTTTTCATCAGGAGATGATGAAGATGCTTGCATTTGCAAGAAATTAAGTGGGAGCGCTAAGACATATTTCTAATACATTATGTGGAGGACATCTTGTTGATTAGAAATGATGTATCTTTTATTGACAAAGGTTAAGAATTTCATTTTGATGAAAGACTTAGGAAAAACCAGAATATTTAGCATGAATGTCTATAGCGGATAGACTATGACGCTAATATGGTTGTGCCAAACGTACATATATGAGATATTGAAGGAGTTCAATATAGAAACGACAAGAAACAGTTATTGTCGCATGGAAAGGAATTAAATCAAGATTCAAGTGTATCGACACTTGATAAGTGAAACAAGATTCAAGTGTTTTGACACTTGATGAGTGTAATAACAAGAATTTTTTGATCAATCATACCATGATTTGTACACATCCAGATATGTCCTATGCTCTAAATGTTATGAGCATATACCAGAATGAATCATAAAATGACCATTGGACGATAGTGAGGATATTCTTATGATCTTTTGGAAGAACTAAGAATATATTTGTGTAGAGGTGACAAACAATTACAAATAGTTCACTGTAAAGCGTTACATTGATACTAGTTTTGTCACAAGATACAAATTAAGTTTATCTCAATTTAAACTATGGGTGGCACAATGTAATGGAAATAAGATTCCATGATGGATTTGGATGAATTCCAAAGTTAAGACATTGTGACGGATACTAAACAAAAGGCTAAGTATATGACTGCTATAGTAGCAGCAAAGGAGGAAATTTGTGTCAAGTATTTTGTTATCAAACTAAGGTGTGGTTCGCAACGAGCTAACACTAAAGATATATTGTACGACAATAGTATCGACATGATTTAACCCCAAGGAACTAAAGGTCTCACCAAAAGACCAAATTTATACAATGCCATCTCATTGGAGAATGAGTGATGCGTGGAGACGCAAAGACATGCAAATACACACGGACCTGAAAGCGTCAGATCCGTAGATTATGTTAACCACTTTCAATTACGTATATGGAACACCAGAAATCCATAGGTGTTCAATACGCAAAGTTTTCAAACTAGATTACTGTTTCTAGTGTAAGTGGGAGGCTAAAGGGAATATGCCCGAGAGGCAATAATAAAGTGGTTATTATCGTATTCCTTATTTATGATAAATGTTTATTTTGCATGCTATAATTGTATTAATATGGAAACATTAATACATGTGTGTTTAATAAACAAAAAGGAAGTTCCTAGTTATGCCTCTCTTATAAACTAGCTCGTTGATTAACAAGATGATCAAAGGTTTCCTGATCATGGACATTGGATGTGGTTAATAACGAGGTCACAACATTAGTGTAATGATGTGATGAACATTCATCCGAAGTATAGCATTACGATCAAGGTCATTGTGTTTATATTGCTATAACATCATATGAAGTAATCTCAGTCCTTAGACCATGAGATCATGTCAATCACTAACACCAGAAGAATATCTTGATAACATCAAACGTCACACCGTAATAGGGTGATTATAAAGATGGGTTCAGTGCTACGAAGGTGTTATGTTGAGGGTCATGGATCAAGAGTGGAATTTGTCCATCCCGATGACGGATAGATATACTCTGGGCCCTCTCGGTGATATCACATTGATTAGCTTGCAAGCAAGTGATTTGATCACTAGAATGTTATATCACGGGAACGAGAAAAGAGTACATGTCGGTAACGATATCAAACTAGGTATGGAGATACTGATGATCAAATCTCGGACATGTAATATATCGCGAGACAAAGGGATTGAGTTACATGCGTATAAGGTTCACACGATCACAGAAGTCATCGTTGAATATGTGGGAGTCAGTACGGATCTCCAGGTCCCGCTGCTGATTATTGATCGGAGAGGGGTCTCGATCATGTCTACATTATTCACGAACCTTAGGGTGACAAACTTAAGGGATACCAACACCATATGGAGAAAATAATATGCCAAATAAAGAAAAAGGAAAACGCAGGAATTTATTTCACTAGACACCGAAACTGTTTCGGTTGAAATTGCTGAAACTGGTTTTGCATGTGAAATTGAAATGTTGTAAGGTGTTTTATGTGAATGTTTTTTAATTTAAGTAATTAAAAAAATTCTGAATAAATAAATAAAAGTGTTTTATTTAAACGAGAGCTTGCATTAAATTTGGTTGAAATTTAATGCATGTGAGTGGACTTTGAGTAGAGGCTTTTTAATGGGAGTGGATGCTTTTCATTTTGAGTGGGAGATCCACCCACATGAATGTGTAAGAGGTGGGGGCATCCACCATGGCTGGCGCCATGCCCCTTGGGGTGCCCCCCTCTCCCTATAAAAGGCCCCCCTCTCCCCCTCTCAATGTACACCTCCTCCCGAAGGATCTCTCTCCCCCCTTTAGAATTTCCCCATGGTCTCGGATCAGCGAGATACATGTTCCCGGTGGCTTTTTCTGAAAGGATTTGTTGCTTCCGCTGCTTCGCTGGAGCGAGGGAGCGGAGGTTGTCGGGGTACCCGGACGTGTGTGCGATGACGGATGCACCACTTCTTTGGGGTGCTGGACGTGATGGTGCTGGACCGGCTGGACCAGATGGACTTCATCACGATCTTGAGATCGGCAAGCATTCGACTACATCATCCACGAGGACAACCTCGTTAATGCTATATGGTCTTCGAGGGTATGTATTCTATGGATGTATATCCACCAGTTGCTTGTATCTAGTAGATAGATCTTGGTACATAGTTGTTCCCATCGTAGGAAATTTTTTGTTTTCTATGTTGCGAACCCTACATTTATTGCATTAGATGAACTATTCTCATTCGCCCATTAATACTTCTCCATTTATCAACACAACATTCTATCTCCAAGGGTTTATGATAGGAAAGAATAGATTGTAGAGAAAAGAAACTACTAAGGAAGTAATCCTACCCAAAACTATATGAAGTAATCAACACACAAGCAAGCACACATATAAGAATTATACCGAGGTCTAAACTTAGCAGTATGTAACCAAAAAATAGTTTGAAAATGTTGGGAACAATACTAGAGTAAAATAGAGCAACATATAAGCAATAAACTAAATTTGTCAATCAGTATAGCAAGTTTCACGAATTTTTCTAACCGACTTAAACTCGTCAGGAGTTTTAGCCAATTCTTTTAATTGTTGTACATGTAATTACTGTCTAGATCCTATTTTTTTTATGTTTTTCTGACTTACCAGTAAAATATGTAAAATCATGCAGTACAATAGATACAGCAGAAAACTGCAGTAGTAGTCTCATGAATTTCAATTAAATCACACCATTAAAATAATTTTTAAGCCACACAAAAACTCCAGCAACTTTAAAGTTTTAAAATAACAGATCCTAAACAAGACATCACACAATATGGTTCAATACAAACAAGCAAGAAACCTATATTGTCATACCTCATCAGTTGGTAAGATCAATATGCTAACACGATAGCGATCGTCTCCTAAATATATAAAATATGGTGGTCCATACCTAGTAAAACTTGGTGATATGTTTATTTATGTCATCCTATTTGTTCTATAACTTGTAGGACAACTCACATATATTGATTTGCTTTATAGAAAACTACTAATAATTTTTTCCAGTTCTTGTAGTTTTTATGGTAGATCACTTCTACTAGTCAAATGAACGGGCATCTACAAGTTTAAATAAGGAGAGTGTTGGAAAAGATAAACAAGGAATATAAGAACTCTAATAAGTATAAATATGATTGTTCTCCTAATAGAGGTCTTTTATTACTCATCCATTTCTAAGGTTACGATCCTACAATCAACACACAGCTCTGATACCATCTTGTAACACTCTCACCTGATAAGGTTGGGTTCATGTGTATCGTGCCAATCCCTGGATCCGTTCACTGGCATACATAGTACAAAATGATACCAAATATAACTCTGCATTATAAATACAACGAATATGATCCAGAATTTACATTACGCTCTGTTTGGATGTAGGAATTTTGGCTTGGAATTGAATTGGAATGAAAATTCCAAATCCAAAATGGAAAGGAAATGACTTACAATTCCAATTATGTTGTTTGGGTGTGCTTGGAATTTCCTGTTGGAATCAAGTGGTGGTACCCAATTCCAATTCCTGTTTGGATGTGTACACCATGGATTTGGATGTTTTATTGAGTCATGTAAGCATGTGTATATTAGAATATATAAATTTTATTTTTAACACATAATAACATTAAAATAATCTGAAAAATATCACAAAAGCATGAATGAAACAAAATAATTTTAAGTACCAACAACAATTACAACATGCATACATAATTTGGTCTCACAAGTAAATAGTCTATGTGCGCTTACACATGAAGAAAAAGTAGTAACTCATTAGCAGTTCTTCTAAGCTCTAAGTCATAAAATATGCAGATAATACACGATTAGGACTATTTGAAAGGCATGCACTAGTAGGACGTTGTCACTGTCATTCTCAAGAAGGCCTACACAAATAAATTAAACTCAGCTTCACTCAAACCAACGCTTTCTTTTAGCTGAACTCTGACCGACGTTTGTAAAGCGAGGATGCGTACTACTGTGTTAGTAAAAGTGGCAGAAACAAAAGACACACAAATCTGCCTGTCTGGGCACGGCCAGGAAACAAACACATGGTGTGCGCCGCCTTGGCACCGCCTGCACAACAGTCCAGCCGCCCCAGCGGCACAGCCAGGAGACAAGCTGGCCCGAGTCGACGACGTGCATGCTCATGTGCACCCTTGGGGAGCTCGAAGACAACATCTCCCAGTCCCACGAGCAAACTCACTCTTCAATCATGGAAATCTACAGATGAATTAGGTCAATTAATTAGGCAACAAAAGAATGGAGAAAAACTGCTCCAATCAGAGGGATAAAAGGGGAGTATGAAGGACAGGGATAGGCCAGATTGGGAAGGGCCAGGGAAGGCCGGTGATTATACGGACTCATGGCAGCAGCCACCGATCGATTAAGGCTTAGGGCAGGATCCCGCAGCCGTTTCGAGAGGGAGATGGGAAGGGGAGAGGGAGAGGAGGGCAGCAAGGTAGAGAAGGGACGGGGGAGGAGAGATGGCAGGGAGCTTACCGGCGCCGTCGCCGGGAGCTCCAGGTCGTGGTCGACGAAGTCCCTGTTCTGTCTTGGAGCTAAGCGGTACGCGCGCGGGGCCTCGATTCCGAGCGTTTCCGAGCGGGTGAGCTCGGAATCTCGCGAGCCGGGCGGACGCACGCGGGGGCGTGGCTCGGAAATTTGTTCAGTTTCCAGGCTTGATTTCTATGGGCACCCAAACAGCCGAATTCGGGTCAGCAGATTCCAAATAGTCAATTCCAAGCCCAGTTTCCTACATCCAAACACAGCGTTATATTATAGCGGAAAGAAATTACAAGTTCGATCTCCATCCTTCAAATGTGCCATAGGCAAACAATTTGTTGAGTGGAGTCTCGCGACCTATGAACAATCACTCAGATACGATATAACCTGCAACATAAAACATAGGAGGCCCGAAGGGTCAATACATGGAATGTATATCAAGTAGGATAAAGTGTTTAACAACAAACCTAACAACTGCATGCTTATTTAACTAGGTGGAGTTGAGGCTCATTTGCATAAAGCATTAGTTTTATCCTAACCTTTGTAACAAATTAGTTTTCCAATATGATAAATAGAACACTCTAGTTCACTCCCAGGTGCTCCTACCCAATTAAGTTCTCCCAACAAGTTTTAAGTAATTAAGAAATTGGGATGAGTGAGAAATATGTCATAGCATCAGTATCAGGTTACTCAAATTATCCATAACCAGGAACATGGCTAAGAACTTAGTTTATATACCCTGCATGGGTTTGTACACTTTACCCATGGGACCTGGCCAACCCAAATCGGACCACCACACTCATATTGTGTGATTATAGGGAGAAGCCCAAGACGAGACAATTTAGGAAGAGCTTCCCAACCCCATCCACGCACCATACCAACCTATACTATTCTTTATCTCTAGTTACATAGGGTTCGAGTCGCCACAACCTACTAAGTCCAGCCAGCCACCCATTCTTACTAGCACATGGTTGCACACGAAAGCTAGCAAATAAAGAAACCAATCCTTTCTTAGTTCCCTCAGCGGCATTCCCCACCATAAATCCACACTCGATGACACAATCAATACCATTCCACTCAGGTGGTTCATTAAAATAATGTTGGTTTATCATTTAGCAAAATATAAGACTTTCAAAACATATAACTTTTCAAGGTGTGATTCCATTCCTCGTCTAAATAACATAGCTAAGCAATCTACCAATACGATGGATCATAAACAAGGAATACTAGGGAATAATATGGGACATAGCATAGCATATACACATCAATTCCTACACATTCAATTCTACAAAAACATCTACAATGCATAGGAAAACAATAGTACATTTATGACCAAGATAGCACCACTTGCCTTTTGTTGTAGATGTAGTCGATTAGATAATACGCACAATCCTCATAGATATAATGGTTGCACTTGTCATAAGCACAATACTTGCGATCATATAGTCGCAATCATAGTAGCTGCACTCCTCGCAATCTAACATTTGAAACAAAGCACAGCAACACATCATTCAAAACATTGCAATCATGCAACAATACAATAAAACAATGATGAACAAATGCATGCATGCTGATTTAATAGGTTACACTTGTTGTATTTAGTGTTTTGAACATTATTAGATCACATGATGCATGTGCAAAGTCATTTAACGCACAAAAGCATTTATTATTAAAGTTATATCGATTTACTATGGTTTATCTCAATTTAATTGAACTACTGATATTTTTTTCATATTAAATTGTGAACTAAAAGCTACTAGATAGGTAATGCAATTTAGAGACAATAGCAATTTGAATCACCTAAAAAGGAGTTATAGATCTTTTCTTATGATTAAAATACTATTACAATGGGTTTAGAGATTTCTATACGAATTTCTATTTTAATAGTACCAAATAATTTTGCATGCAATTTATCTAGATAGTATTTGCCAAAACAAAACAGTGGCAATTGGTTGCAGCAATTTTCGAGTTCTAGTTAATTTTCTGGGATTTAAATACTAGTTAGAAGGGTTCAATTCATCTAAAATATTTCCATCGACAAAAATTATATCTAATGCCACATTAGTGTTCTACGTGAAACAAGGATTTCATAGACATATTATTTGTATTTTTGGGATCTATAAATAATTTAATATGAATTTAATGATCTAAAAGGGCATTGAAATTAATTAAATTTATTACTAGTTAACTATTCTGCAAAAGCTAGATACAATTAGATATTATTCAACTACATTAAAGTAGCTTAAATTTGATATATTATTCATATTGGTCTCACATATAAATAATTTTTAGGGATTCAATTCTCTAAAAGGCCAATAAAACTATATAAATCTCTACAGTAATTATACAATGTAAAAGTTGGATCCAACAGTATATTAGTGTTGTATATGAAATTATGAATCCATAGATAATTTATTTGTATATTTGTGATCTACAGATAATTTACTATGATTTGTACTATAAAGTTGGATACAAAGGCCTCTTAATATTCTTCACAATTTTATGAATCCAACAATATATCATTTATAATTTTTCTGATCAAAATACAATTTTATATGATTTGCACAATTATGCAACAAATTATATCTATTAAAACTGATTTACACAGTCAGCAGACACGTGGCGTGCTCTTCCTGGCGAGGCGTGCTGAGTGGGCGCTGACGCGGGCGTGCTGATGTGTAGGCCAGGTGGTAGCATCTCAATAGCTAGTACCCCTTCCCTGATTCAATCTAATCTGGGGCATCAGCAAGCGATCTGATGGTGGAGAACGAATCTGTCCTGGATCTCATTGGTGGGCAGCGACGGGCGGAGGCGGACCTGATGGTCTCTGGTGGTGGAGGAGTATACGACGTGAAGCAGAGGACCATGCTGGTCACATTGGTATCTTCTCTTGTGTGCTTTGCTTCCTCTGTCTGCGGCGAAGGCCGGCTGGAGACGGTACAGTAAGGCGGATCTTAGACGAGACTCCGTTGAGTGATTGCGGGTTCTCGGTTTCTCCTGCGAGATTGGGGAAAAGTGAGGCAATGTAGAGAAGAAAGAGGGACAGGATGGAAGGGAGGAGAGGGCGCGAGGTGCTCGAAAGCGTCGACCTCGACCTTGACTGTGGATCCAGTGACGGTGGCGGATTGGGACCTTCCGAGGGACGTTAGGATTCAAGATTTTTCAAAAAAGAAACTAGGTCTTGAGAGGAGGAGGGTTATATGGGGCTTGTGCCATGTAGAGGGGCCAGGGTGTAACATCCCAAAAATATTAATCAAGATGATCAAGTTCCAATCACCCAAATTTAGGCTTAACAAAAAATTTTGCTATTAAAATAAATATGAATGCATGTGTGTATGTGATGAATGCATGAATGCTTGCAATGACTTGTTTGATTGCTATGAATGGTAAGGATTGGTTTAAATATGAAAACAACATCATCTAAATCATTTCCAAGCAGAATCAAATCAATAGAAATTCAAATATAAACAATATGAGCTAATGGTCATTTTGACCAAATTAAGCACTAGAGCACTTTGAGTGTTTCTAGTCCAAGTTTTCTAATAGAAACAAATCCAATTCTTTTCACCCCTTGCTAGACCAAGTAAAAGTGAACCCAATCCCACTTTGCAAACCAACATAAACAGAATTGAAATCTATTCAAATAACATTTGAAAATTGAATCAAGTGTAGGTACTAAGATCACCATTTCTCAAAAACAACTAATACCATTTCACCTTGGCAAACCCAAGCAACTAGAGACTACCAAGTATGTGACTAGTACACTCACCAAAATTCATTCAAAAATTTCAAACTAAATCTCTTTCGGCCATTTCATCAAGCACCTTCTGAGCACAAATCAAATAAAGCAACAAACATTATATTGAGCAGTGTTCTTGACAAACTTGTTCCCTCTACAGCCCTCACAACACCCCCAATATGTCACCCACCTTGTCAATGCAGCCCTAGCCCACTGTACACACGACCAGTTCATCAATGGCATACCTAGCCGAGCACATTTGCCACCCTCACCGGTGACAGCACAATGCAAGCCACGCCGGCCTCTCCTACCATGTCTAGTACATTGCCCGTGCCTCACTGCCCCCTTCAGACCAGCCCTAGCTCAAGGACAGAGTGAGGAGACACCAGATACGCCGTGCCCGAGCCCCTGTCGACCATGCCGGCGCGCACCGCATTTCATGCCTCGTTGTTGCTCGACCCGACCACCTCCATCTCTTGCCGCCCGCATACACGATCACCATCGTCCCAGGACACCAAAAGACATGTCTGTGCCCTCGATCGTGCCCTGTAGCCCCCGGACGCCGTGAAATTCGTCGTCGATGCCGCGCAGAGAATCGCCCCGTTCCGACCGCTGCAAACCTCCACTTCCTGAGCCACGAAGTCCGTCATGACCGCCAGGTGACCGCCCATCGTCCTAGCTTATGAACCATGCCGCTAGCTCACTATGCCATCGCCTCCATCGAGTTCCGACCATGCCGTGATGCACCCCTCGCACCTCTATAAAAAGGGAGCTCCCCCGCACCAATACTTCACACCATCGCACTCCACACCTCCTCAGCAATGCCTCAGTGCAACCCTAGAGAAAGCCACTGCCCGTAGCTCCTCAATTCCACCGGAGACCGCCACGGTAGGAGGAGAAGGGCACCATCGATTTAAGCCATCGCAGGAGAAGCCACCAGTACCAGGAGAACTTCCGGAGCCGCCTCCTTCTTTTGACCCCATCGCCGACCCTCGCCAGAGCTCCGGTAAGCCTCCCCCGACCCTCACTGACCTTGCTAGGGTTTCTCCCTGTGTTTTGTTCCCGTGAGGAAGATGGTCGTGAGCCGTTGATCTGGGATCTAATCCTATGGTCACAATCCTCCCATAACCCTTTGGCAACCCCTATCTCACTGACGAGTGGGGCCCTCACTTAATCTAGCCCGCGCATGCGCTGTGCGCTGTGGGCCGACCCAGTTAGTTCCCGCGCGACCCAGTAGTTCAAATTTAGATTTTTCTATTTAGTTTAAATTCTAGTTCTCTCAGTAGATTCGAAAATTGATTCAGAGAAATTCATGAAACCAAATTGCATGAAACCAATTTTGTTAGAAAGGTATTGAAATTGTTAATCCAAGCCCGTTGGATTCAAACCATTTGAAATTATAGATCACCTATAGTAAAAATAACAAGGCAGAGACTTTTCTGCATTCAAACATTTTTCAAATATCAACCATAAACGCTTTTGAGTTGATTCCAAATCTCAAAAATCACATTTGATAAGACCTTTCTGAATATGTAAAAATATCTAGGCATACTTGCAGTAATAATGGACAAGTATTAAAAGAATGCCCCATAGAAATTTCTAGTCACTTTAATTAATTAAAATAATAATGTTAAACATTATTAAATTGTGGCACCACTTTAAATCACATTCCCAAGTATTAAAATATGTGGTGATGATATGTGTCAACATGATCCCATATTTTAATTGGAGAATATTAAATCTTACGTAGTTTTCAATGAGTAGAAATTACTTTTCTAAAATTAATCCATGTGATGAGTGTGATCATGCTAGATCATCTAGCGTGAACCTTTGTGTGCCAAATAGAAGTAGTTAAGTATTGTTTCGTGATTGTGTACCTCATATTTATTTATAGATGCTAGTACTGACCCAGGAGATGAAGAGGAAGGATACTACTATGAAGAGGAAACAGAGGAGAACTTCAACCACTGCATTACTCAAGCAAGCCATCTTAGCAAGCTAGAACTGTGCAAGCTAACACTTGCATAATAACTATGCAAACTAGATGTCTTAGGAATATTTGGTTATACCCTTTGATTATAACAAATCCCAGTTTTACTTGCAAGCTTTATTCTTTTTATTTCTTTATTAAAGTTCTTTATTTACCTCTTGTTAGTATTTAGTGAGTTTTGGAAAGATATTGGAGGTAGCATAAAGAGCATAAAACTTGGCCTAAGATAGATAGAACTAGATGTCATACTGAGGCATGAGATTAGATTTAGATAATTCACACTTGATTAGCACCACTCATTAGTGACTACCGCCAAATTTAGTCGCTAGTGCTAAGCATAAAACTTGATCACTTTAGATGGGAATACTTTGTAAAAATGATTATGAAAACCTTGGAATGAAGTTTCATTCTATTGAAATGTTTTGACATGTGTTATGAACACCAGATGATTTGATGATGAAAATGTTGAGGCATGAGCCTTACCCCTTTTATAAAAATTGATGGTTGGGTTCGGATGCGATACCATTACAACCACAATACCCAAATTTGGGTAGGGCTTGACCGGAAGTTTATATGTCTTAGTATGGGTTACTTTGCGGAAGAGGTTGAGATCAGGCTACCTCGTGATGAATGTCCACTTGTGAAGTTCCCAAGATGACATATGGTCATGGTTGGGATGCCAAAATCATAGGGGAGGTGCCTATACTAGGGTGTGTAATTGAAAGGTTAGGATTGATTATCCTTATACTAAGTATGATGATTCAGGGTTGCCCCTGACGGATGTATCGAATGTTGTGGTGAAAGTGTACAACCTATGCAAAGTGTCAAACTATTCGAATAGTCGCGTCCGCGGTCATGGAAAGTTGGAGTGGCCATACTGTTCCGTCGTCAGATGTTTTCAAAATGACTTGTGAAATGAACTATGACTTTGACTTGACCACAACAGGGTTGTGAAAATGAACACTAAGGCCCACTTAGGTGTTGTAGAACATTAAATTAGTTTTCTTTACTTCTGAAATCAGTTGGAAATAAACCTAGCTTTTTGCAAAACAACCCAGAGCTTAGGATTCCTACTTAAACCACGTTACTTGTTAGTGATAGTTTGCGAGTACTTAAAGAGTACTCATGGCTTTGTCCCTGGTTATTCCTATGGCCATTCTATGAGGATGACTACCAGAATGATGGACAGCAGGAAGTCTACGACAACTAGGATCATCTCACATCGTCAGCATTACCAGTGACTGTGAAGATGGAACTTCGTCCACGCTACCGTTATTTTATTATTCCGCTGTGTTGATTGTATTAAGACCAGATCATGATATCCTTTATTTGTAAGATCTTTATTATGGTTTATAATGGATGATGAACTATGGTACCAATCTGTTATGTCTCGTAAAAATGGTAATCCTGGGAATGCGAGGTATGGCATAATAGGCATCTGGGAATAAAAATCCGGGTGTTGACATAGGGGGGCGAACAAAGCGATGGATTCGACGGGGAAATCGGGCCAGAATTGATGCGTGCTTGTGTCGATTCCGTTCGGAGGAAGGGGGCGATGGGCGGGGCCCACTCGTCAGCGAGTGTTAGAGTGCGAGCTACTGTGGCTGTGCTGTGAGCCGCTGGTGGGATGCTACGCGCACGCGGGCGGTGGATAGGGGAGAGAATGAGATGGATCATTTGGGCCTATGCCGGTTCCGGCTATTAGGTTTAGGTTTCGTTTTTTCCATTTTCTTTTTCTGTTTTCTTTTATATTTTTAGTTTTAGTGCTCCAAATTAGTCCATTCAAATTTCTAAAAATTGGTAGAATCGTCCTGATCATTGTAGAATATTAAATTCATTATTTCTTATCCATTTCAAAATTACCATCCAATAAATATTTATTTTGGCCAATAGGACATTATTACTCTTTTCTTATATTAAAGATAACTTTTGCATCCTAGTTCCAAATGGACTCAAATAAATTTCTATGGACTTAAAAAAGTGTCCACTATCAAAGTATATCGTTTAGGATTGCGCTTTCTCAAAGTTTACTTCTAAAAAGCCATAGATCATGTTTGTACTTAGAATGGGAAAATTCCATTTTAGGATTTCTGAATTTCTTTTGGGAAATACTATTTTATTCTTAGGGTTTATGTGCAATGATGTTCATGCATGCTTCACGATTTTGAATTTTTAAATCTTGCACACCAATTCTGCAATACATATTAAATCCATGCCCTTTTGCCTATATGGATACTTAGGTCATAACAAAAGAATATAAGGTTTTGAATTCAAGGTTGAGAGGATTTCCAAATCAAAAAGTTTATTTTCTTTGAGAATTTTCAACAAGGACAAACAATCAATCAACTTATTTTATTTATTTCACATTCCAAAATTAGGAGAATTTTGGGATGTGACATCTAGTGACCTTTATGTAGCACAAAGAACATGCATGCGCACTATATAGCACGATTAGAAAAATGCAGTTCGACGCGATAGCCTTGAACCTGCTATGCTGCTGACAAAACAAAAAAGAGTTGGGAGATTTGGTTACCATGGTGAGAGAGGCTTCTAAACATCATCTGTACCTGTGTGGGTGACGTCTAGGTCACTGAGGGTGCTGCCGTTGTGGTGTCTGTTTGTGTCAGGGAATCAGATCTTGGGCTATAGATGTCATCTTGAGCGTGGTGGACGAGAACGTCACTGAGGAAGAACTGGTGCACTACATGGAGGCTCTGGTATGCTATGGTTAGGGTGGATGCCGACAGAGGGGAAGCAGATCTTGGGAAGTTGTTCATGGATTCAGCATCGTGGATAGGAAAGTACGGGTAGAAAGTTAGGTGTAGTTAACTGGACTGGGTGCGCTGGATTAGACCGCTGCTGATGCGGCTCCGGCATACTGGTGGGCGAGGAGTGCATGGTGTCGAGTTCCGGCAGGCAAAGCCAGCTGAAGAAGTGCCGCGGAAGGTTCCGGCAACCAGAGCCGATGGTCGAAGAGGGAAGAGAGTGTGATCGGGGCTAGAGTTTTTCTAAGGACTTTTCTTTTTGTGGGTGGCGAAGAATCATTTTTTGAAATATATTGGTAGTAGTACGGACCCGATAGGGAAATACTATTAATTAGTATTGTTTTTTTTGAAATGGAGGGGCGCGAGAAATTTTAAAGTGTTTGAAATGGAGGGGCACGAGAAATTTCACAGTGTTTGAAATGGAGGGGCGCAAGGGTGTGGGGACCACATGATTTTGGCTGTCTAGCAATCTTTTCCGTCCGTCCAAAATTAACGGGCTAGAGTGGATACCTTCCAGTCGAAGGCTCTGGCGCGGACGCCTTTGCAAGCAATCGCTGAGTGTCCTAGTGTAGAATATAGGGGTAGATGTGTACGCTGCAATATAGTAGTAGCACACTATTAATCGGGATAACGAGAGGGGGGGCAGGTAATTTTGGTGCTCCACGAATTCAAACTTTTTGTGTACTCCATTTTTAGGAGTGAATGTATGCATCTTAAAGAACGTACTAACGCATGTTATTGCTATTATTTCAGTATATCGTGATTATGTGCATGATAGTAGTTGGTTACTCCATTTTTTTAGGAGTGAATGCATGGAGCTCAAAAAACGTACTATGTAACTAGCATGCATCATGATTACATCCATGATAGTAGTTGGTTACTGAGCTATATGCATTGTATATTAAGTGGATTCTATTGGGTTGATCATATTACCCATACTCTCCTTATATTCGTTGATCTCATTAGAGTCTAGTTACTGAGTTGCATGCATGTGCACACAAGCTCCAATTCTTTTGTTGAGTGATAGACCCTTTTTTGTGTGTAGTTGAGGCCCCCGTCCACTGATGAATCTCGCTAATCAACGCAGCTCACACATACTGTACTTTTCAGTCATAACCAGACTTCTAATGAAATCGGAGTAGTATAACTCATAAAAAAATATTAACAACCAAGGAGACACAGTTCAGCGTCAAGCAATCTTGTCCGTCCATCCAAAATCAATGAGCCAGAGGGGATACCTTCCCTGCGAAGGCTCTGGTAGGAATTCCTATGCAAGCAATCGTTGGGTGTCGCTGGGTATCTATAGGGGTAGCTATGCCTATGACCCACAATACTAGAGACAAAGCTAGGTGTCGCTGACGGTGCCGGAGCATTTTCTCTTCTAGATAGACACCTCCTCCTAGAGCATATGAAGCGTACTAAAAATTCGGAGTCAAGCATCCGCAAAGTGCAAGAAAGGTTGCTCACGAGGAATAGAAAAATGATTTTCCATCTATACCCTATGTTGCATGAAGCGATATGATGATAAGCCATGTGCACCATATAGATTAAACCAAAAAAAGTGAAGTCGAATCGAATCCAAATGGATGCACTGGTTAGACTCAGCACGTGGGACCCATTAAACAGAGCATGTAACAATTCTCATCCAACCATATCATCCTCCCATGAATACAACAAGAATGGAAGTAATAATTTAGTGGGATAATATACAACCAATTAGTACTATCATTTGATTGTTTATAAGAGTGCAGTATAATTATGCGACGACGGATGAGAAACCAAAATAAATAGGGTTAGTGGAAGGCTTCTCCCTTCCTACCAATTCCTACTCCAAACCCACAGATTTCCCTATCTCAGATTTGGAGATTGCAACACTCTGGCCGCCCTTCGGAGGCACAACCTCCACAATGGTTGTGAGCTCGATGGCTAACATGAGATGGCTTCTCCCTTCCTACTTAGCAGGGCGTGACCTTGACAGCCTCCGCAAGGGTAGAAACTAGCTGTGGAGCTTGATGACTTCCTTCTTCAAATTATTGCACTCAGCGCGAAAGGTTGAGGACTCACACTCATAAGATCGTGCGAGCTTCTTTTGAAAAGAGAAATCGGCTTGGAGGCGATCACACTCCAGGTTGAGATCAAAGTTTTTCTACAAAATTTTGATGTTATGGCTATTAATTTTATCTACTTTGGTTTTTCTGCATGGAAAATTCATCATTAGTAAGATAGCATGGAGTGCATGTAGAGAAAAACATAAAATGCCAGTACATGTATAGTGCCTACCTCTTTTTTCAACGGATAGAGGGCATGATGTCATCATATAAGTCAGATATATCCATCGTGCTATCGACCCGTGGGGTGGAACATTTGACGCTCGAGCCGCCTGCCCTGGAAGATGTAGAAATATGGTTCGATAGTTGGAGGAGATAGCCGAGGAATCAACAAAAGTACAAACACCTACCCAGATTCTTGGTCCTAATGATAGCCACTCTTCAGATACATGCACGAGCTTACCCCATTAATGGTCCCCTTTTTTGGTCCGATCCTGCAGGTCCCCCTTCCGGCGGGGTTTATCCACCGCCATCTTGATGTTCTTCCAACAAAACATGTTATTTTGTGACATCACTGGATGAAGAAGTAAAGAAGCAAGGGAGGAGCAGTGGAAGAAAATGGTTTCTACGAAGGTGGAGCATGGTAATACTAGTAGGAAAAGAGTGAATAGTGGGATCAAGATTTCAAGGTTTGGGTCTCGTTGCCGCCCTTTCAGAAATATCATCAGTCCATCCAAAGACCTAGCGAGAAGGGTGAAGGCTCTGCCCCACTAGGAAGGAAAACGTAGGTCTCCCGGAGTAGACTATGGGTAGGGCCATCATGCTAGTGATTGAACAAGTAGCTATAAATATTAATGACCCACCAAAGGTCTATACTAATGTCTTGTTAAAGAAGTGGACAAGATTCCATCCGCGCGACAAAGTAAGTCACGAAAAAATAGAGTGGAATTACGTAACCCGGAGGCTTATACAACCTTTTTTTGCGATCAGGCTTCTACAATCTCTTGTACCGCCACATGCAAAATATACTACTAGTAGTACTAGTACTCCGTAGAACTATCCAATGTAGAGTAGTACTAGTATACTTAGGGTTTGATGCCTAATCATATCAAACGGTCACCAAAAGATCAAATGACAAATTTAAAGAGAACTATCACAGGATTTCAAAACAGGGGAATTTAACATGGTGTCATGTACAAAACAGAGGATTGCAAACACACAAAACACACAGGAAAAGTTCTGTAATCCTACGCAAATGAGTGTAAAAAAGTGGACATTGAAATTCCTATGGGATTGGGGTGTAGGAATGTAATCCACATGAATTTTGGAGGTATGATTTCTTTCATCCAAAGGGCTTCCCTATGGAAAAATCCTATGGGTTGAATTACTCCAAAATTCCTTCGATCCAAAGAGGCCCTTAATTAAGATGAGAGTGCTCACGATAGAAAACACCTTCCGACAGGAGGTAATGCAGTCATAGATTTTCATCTTGAACCCGTCTACAGTGACCTTGAACATAAGCAAGTCACCCTCCTTCAACTCATGGAAAGTAGCAAAGGTACCCACTCTTTGTCCAGCACGATATGGTACTTGTTTTGGTTGGTATGGACAACCCACTCGCGTTCCTCGCATGCTTGGGCCACTACTAGCTGAAGGTAGGGGTGTCCCTTCATGTAAGGCCCGAAGTAAGTCGGGATGATAAGCATATACAAGTCATGCTGGACTAACTAGATGTAGAAGCCCCTAGGACGATGCGTGGTGGAATGGTGTCTGACAGACCTAGGGTTTGGCACAACTAGTGACCAACCTTGCAGCACTTGCCCTTGCTAAGGCCTCTAGTCTCCTGCCCGGCAGCTTCAACTCCCTTACTATGATGGGGAGAGCATCTTCATAGCCACCTACAGCAGGAGTAGTCCGGTCACGAATGCAGTCTAATTTCGGCCTTTTAGTTGGGTCGTCTTACATGAAAATTATCATTGCATAATACATTTTGAATTACACAAACATCAAAATGCATCGTATAAATTGACTAAAGATCACAATGTGTCATTGCATTATCAAAATTACCTAAACAGCACAATGCATCATCAGAATCACCTAACCCGGTGGGTTCTCAAAATTAGATTTATTAAACAGCTAGAAGGCATACCATTTAATTAGATTGATTAAGAACCATAATGAATAATCTGTATGGATAAAACAATACAATGAATTATCTAGATAGAAAAAACATCATATATGCAATGCATCATCAAAAATACCAAAACAACATTTATTAAACAGCTAGAAAGCATACCATTTAATTAGATTGATTAAGCAGCACAATGAATAATATGTATGGATAAAGAAGAAAAATAAATTACCTGTATAGACAAAATAGCATATATGTAATGCATCCTCAGAAATAGCAAAACAACAGAAGACATCATGTAATTAAATTTAATAAAAAGTGTCAGCATAATCAAAATTACCTAAACTGATGGGTCATTGAAATAATATGAATAGCTACAAGGAATATCATTTCATTGTAAACAAAAAAACATAGATCAAAATGGACAAAACGACACAATGAGGAGACATAACACAAAGCATCATAAACATACAAAAACAGCATAACACATCAGGGAAAATTCGTAAATAGCACAAAGCATTATCTAAGTACCAAAGTAGAACCTTCTATCATCATCAAGAATATATCAAAACTAAGTAGAACAACAAAAAAGATAATTAACAAGAATATGACTTATAAAGAATATCACAAAATACAATTATCAAGAATATGACATATAACTAAGCTGTTCAACAAGGGGCCTGTAGTAGATGTTGCCAAAATCTGACTAGATGCACGCCGGATTTGGGTTAATACCCCAATCCTCCAAATCTTACCTTTTTGTAGTCGGGGGCACGAACTTGATGCATAGGGGTCAATGGGTTGAGCAAATGAATATGGCGTCACAAATGAAGAACCAGCCACATACACCGAAGAAGCACGGACAATCGCGGATGAAGGGGAGCCACCGATAGGTGTTTCACTGCGTACACTCTAAAATTTGGCACATTGGGAATGAGAGTCCAACCTGCAGACGAAAAGAACGCGTCCTCCACTACACGAGCATTTGGGCCCGATGCAACCGGCTCCGTAGGCTTGGACGATCGTTAGGCGGGCAGTGAGGGTTCTGGCGCGTCCGGCCTAAACCCTAAGGGCGACAGACACCTCACCTTTCGCATGACCCACACACAAGTAAGGCGAAGGACGCTTCAGAAAAGGTGCTACGGTCGGCAGAATCGAACAGGCCACCAACAACTCTGAAGTAGAGCTTGATGAGGACCCCACCTCCACCACGGGCAAAGATTTCAGCATTGGTTTCATTGTAGCAACCTGGGTTAATGACTCAGAATGTAGAGGTGAGTGTGGTAATGTGATAGATGGAGGGGATGGTGGGAGGATAGGGTAACCCTCTATACCCTTTAATAGTACTCACTCCGTCCCAAGGCTTAAGGCCTATTTTTTTGAAAAGTCAAGCTATGAAACGTTTCACCATATTTTTAGAAAAAATAATTAAGAACTATGATATTATTTAGATACCATGTGAATATATGTTTCACAATGTATTAATGGTTATGTATCTCACATTATAAATATTAATATATTTTTCTACAAAGTTGGTCAAACTTTACATAGATTAACTTTTCAAAAAATATAGGTCTTATGCCTTGGGACGGAGGTAGTAGTACTGTACTACAAAAAAATAACTAAATTTCACATATCATCACTTTTTGACAAACTAGTTCATTTCTTTCAAACAATTAAAATAGTGGGTACCCATTAGGTGCCAAGCTTCCATCTAGTCCCGAAGCCACTCTTCCCAAAGGAAATCTCGGGTTCTGCGCACCATCTATTGACAAGACCATGCAACTTTATTAGTATATGTTCTTATAGTAGTAAGTACAGTACAATACCTTGTATTACCCTCCATGGTACTTTTGCACAAAACTTTATTAGTATACTAAATTTGTTTAGATAAAGGAAATTGCACAATCCAAGAATTTAAGTCAATTTTTTAATATCAAGTAAAATTTGAACTACGAGTAAATGGTATCAAAATTGATGTAGTATGAAGAGAAAATTTGAACTACGAGGAAGTGGAAAAATTTGAACTACGAGTATGTGCCTCAAGAGAGGAAGTAGTATGAAGAGTATGACTCGATGAGCTGCTTTTTTCTCGAGAAGGACCCATACCCTATTGTGTTCCTTGCGTAATTTGAGGGTGCCTCATGCTAACTGTATGCACCTGATGTAATTTTCCATTTTTAGGTTATTGATGTAAAATGTACTCCCATTGTGTGTGAAAAAATTCAACCTAAAAGTAAGTGGTAATATTTTCGGATTTCAAGCCGAACGACCAAGGTCATTGCCATATGTACATCATACTTTATGTCGATGATGATCCCATATGTAACATCCCAAATTTCATCAAATACAAAATCATGTATTGCATTCATATCATCATAACATTTTGAGCTTGCATAAAAATTTTGAAAGTTTGAAACCAAATAGAACCATATTTATGCCCTTTATATTATATACATATGGGCATGGTTTTATTTTTATTTCAAGGACCAAAGTGTTTTTGAGTGAATAGATGTGTTTGAAACACTTTTGAATGCTAGGATCACCATACAAAAATTTGGAGAAGGTTTGAATTCAAACATATTTGAATTAGGGTTTCAAAACCATTTCTAAAATCAAAACAGAAAATAAAAAGAGAAAAGGAAAAAAATAACAGCAGCAACCTATCTAGCCCAACCCACCCGTGGCCCAACTAAGCAGCCCACCTAGCCCATGCGGGAAAACCCCCTCCCCCTCTCTCTTTCTCACCGCGTCGGCGCCACACCCGCTCGCTCACAGCACGGCCCAACTGCCACATCAGCTCATCGTCCCCAAATCCCCATGCGACGATCCGCTCCGCTGGCCGTTTCTTCCGAATCAATTTGAATCAATCCCATTGATTCTGGCAGTAATCCTCGCCCCCAACGCCTGCTACTTAACCCCCACCTCGCTATGGTCATTTCCCCTCAAACCCTATCGCCAGAGCGCCCCTAGTTTGCCAGTAATCGAGCTCGCATCGCCGCACCACCGCACGTCTCCGGCGACCAATCCCGGTGAGCTACATCCACCCCTCTCCCTCTGGTTGATGCTATCTTGCTCACAACCCTCTTGCACTCCTTTTGATGCCTTCTGTTTGCTCTCTTGTGCCCTAGAACGTCGCCCTCGACAAGCTCTGCAAGCACCCGACGCCGACCGCGACTATGACGAGCTATTTCGGTGAGGCTTGTGTTCCCCTTTATCCCTAATTCACGCGAGCGAGTTTGCCTCTCTCTTGCACATCTACTTATGCATGCCGTTTGTTCCCGTGCGCACCAGGTTGTCGCCCCCGTGTCTGTTTGCAAATGATACGTTGGAAAGGTATCTATAATTTTTTATGCTTCATGCTTGTTTAGTACCTACTTCGCTTTACTTGTCTACACTTTGAGGTGCTTTTTACATGTTTTCTGGTACTAACCTACTAACAAGTTGCAACAGTGCCAGATGCCTGTTTTCTGCTGTTTTTGGTTTCAGACAAGTTAGTAATGAAATATTCTCGGAATTGGATGGGACAAACGTCAAAGTCAATTACTTTCCGTGGGGAACAAGAAGTCCAGATGGGAGACGGAGAAGCGAGCCAGGGAGGCCAACACCCCCCCCAGGCGCGGCCAGGGGTGGACCCGCGCCTGGGTAGGATTTGACCCCCCTAGTCGCCTCCTCGGCCTCCCCCTTTATTGGAGATATGCCCAAGAGGCAATAATAAAGTGGTTATTATCATATATTCATGCTTATGATAAATGTTCACATACCATGCTATAATTGTATTAACCGGAAACATTAATACTTGTGTGATTTGTAAACATAAAAGAGTCCCTAGTAAAGCCTCTTGTTAAACTAGCTTGTTGGTTAATATATGATCATGAACATAGAGATGTTATTAACAACATGGTCATATCATTAGTAGAATGATGTGATGGACATACTCCTATAGTTAAGCGTAGCATAAAGATCAAGTCATTTAATATAATTCATTTGCTATAAGCTTTCTGATACATAGTAACCTAATTCCTTTGACCATGAGATCATGCTAATCACCATCACTGTAAGGATGCTTTGATGACATCAAACACCACACCGTAACTGGTTGGCTATAAAGGTGGCATTGAGTGTTCGGAAAGTATGTGTTGTGGCACATGGATCGAGAGTGTGATTTGTCCATCCATATGACTGACAGATATACTCTGGTCCCTCTTGGTGGAATGTCATCCAATTAACTTGCAAGCATGTGACTGGTTCACATATCACGGGAACAAGAAAAGAGTACTTATCGGTAACGAGGTTGAACTAGGTATGCAGAGATACCGACGATCAGACCTCGGATAAGTAAACTATTGCGAGACAAAGGGAAATTGGTATCGTATGTAAATGGTTCATTCCATCACGAAGTAATTGTAGAAATATGTGGGAGCCATATGAATTTCTAGATTCCTCTATTGGTTATTGGTCGGAGAAGAGTCTTGATCATGTCTAAATAATTCACGAACCGTAGGGAGACACACTTAAGGATTCGATGTTGTTTAGTAGATATGGAATGTAAGTAGGGAGAATAAATGTTGTTTGGAGTCTTGGATGGGATCCGAGATATCAAGAGGAGATCCGGAATGGTCCGGAGAATAATATTCATATAAGGAAAGTCCAATTCCGGAGTTCATGAATGATTCTGATGATTTTTTTGGAGAGGTTCTAGAAGGGTCTAGAAGATTCACCGGACCGGAATGGGAAGGGTACATGAATGTGTCATGGATAAGTGGAATGATTGAATCATGTCTTAGGTCCCTTGGTTGGGCATTTACAAGAAAGAAATTAAGCTCCAAATTAAAATTCAAAAGGCAAGTTTGAAAAGTCAAACTGGGACAATGTATCCTGGTGGAGGAAGGAAAGAATCCTTCTTTCCCTCCACCACAAGCCAACAAGGAGAGGGAGTTGGGAAGGATTCAAACTCCCCTCTCCCAAGATTCCCTTCCTCTTATAAATAGAGGGGAGGGGGTGCCCCAAGAGACACACAACCAGCCCCTCCCCACCTAGCCGCGCCGCCGCTGTCGCCCCAGCGCCGCCATCGTCGCCGCTTGCCGCCGCCACCAGATCATCGCCGCCGCCCTAGCCTCCGCCGACTCCACCACCTCCTCTCCGGTCTCTAAACCCTAGATCATCGGGGAACCCTATTTCTCTACCATAACATGCTATGGCTTAGGCGAAGCCCTGCAGGATCTACCCTCTACTTCCGACACCACGACGTCGTGCTGTCGGAATCATGAAGGGAGAACTACAACCTCTGCTGCCTGCTGGAACAAGGTAGAGGAAGGTCTTGATCGAGTACCGAACGTGTGACCGACTGCGGAAGCGCTGCTGGAACGCAGCGCCGGAAGGATCGTCTACGCGATCTTGAGATCGGCAAGTGTACGACTACAACACCCACGAGAATCTTCTCTCGTTAACCGCTTTGGAATCTTCGAGGGTTTGTACTCTAATCGACTCGTTTCTACAATCTAGTAGATAGATCTTGGCTTGTTTGTGTGCATGCGGTAGAATTTTTTTGTTTTCCATGCTACGAACGCCTAAAGTGGTATCAGAGCCATGTCTATATGTAGATCTGTTGCACGAGTAGAACACAGTGGTCATTGTGGGCGTTGATGCTTTTGTTGTCGATTGCTTCTTGTGTACTTTGCATCTTACGGGATGGTAGAATGAAGCGGCCCGGGATAACCTTACGTGACATTGTTCATGAGACTTGCTCCACATGCAACTTGTATTGCATAAGTGGCTTTGCGGGTGCCTGTTTATCCCAACAAAGTGAAGATTCAATTTACAACGGGTGATTGACAATACTAGTATCACCATTGTGGTTCTTGTTCGTAAGTTAGAATGACACTTATTGAAAGCCCCAAACCACGTAAAACATGCAAAGAAAATTAGAGGCGTCTAACTTTGTTTTGCAGGGGTGTGTTGTGATGTGATATGGCCACGATTGTGATTATATATGATGTATGTAATGTTCCTTATTGCAAGTCGGCAACCGGAAGGAGCATTATGGTTGTCTTTTAATTTCGTTAAGACCTGCGTGTCTATTATTCAAAGTAGTTGTAATAGTTGATGCTGGTGGATGATAACCATGGAGCGTTGCCATTGACCTTGACGCCACGCCAGTGAGGATGGAGATCATGTTCGTGCTTGAAGATGGAGATCGGAAGCACAAGAAGAAAGGCCATATCATATCACATATTTTGAATTGCATGTGATGTTAACCCATTTATGCATCTTGTATTGCTTAGTTCGCGACGGTGGCATTATAAGATAATCCCTCTCACAAAATATCAAGTTATAAAGTGTTCATCCTTAGTAGGCACCGTTGCCAAAGCTCGTTGTTTCGAAACACCACGTGATGATCGGGTGTGTTAGATTCTGCGAGCGTATACAACGGGAGCAAGCCAGATTTGCTCGTCCGGAAGCTATGGTTTGATCTTAAGGATCCTAGCATGTACAGACATGGTCTCGGAACACGGAATACCGAAAGGTGAAGCATGAGTCATATAGATGATATGATGAACATGATGATTGTTCTCCTTTGAAACTACATCATGTCACGTGATGATCGGACTTGGTGTAGTGGATTTTGTACATGTAATCACTAAAAAAATGTGAGGGATAATCTTTTGAGTGGGAGTTCAATAGTAATATGATTAAAAGTTGAACACTATTTGTCATAAATTAAATCAAAGTGAATTTGCAGAGTTGTTGTAGTCATTGGTATCCATTTACCACCTTGTGCTTAGTTATAATTGAGATAATAGAACTATAGAATTCTGGTTAGTTACTTTACAAACTGGTATGGTATTGTTTTGAAGTGTTAATCTAAAGTTTAAAAGTCTTATTGCAAACTGTCAGTAAGTTCCGGTTACTTCGTGAAGTTTGATAATTGGTATTAAATTAAGCGTAATAATTCTACTGTTAGTAGATAAGTATCATGTTTATATCCATGATTCTTGATATTCATAAGATCATTTTAATATCAAAGTTATCTAGGAGCTCAAAGAATTGTTTCAGAAACCATCATGTGTGAATGATATTGTGATATCTAAAACAAAGTTTTGCTTGCAACATGGTACAGTATAATATGGAAAAAGTCATGTTCTCATATTTGATGAGAATTTGCAAAAGGTTGGAGACGCTGGTCGTCCTAATCCTCCAAAAGGTTTTGGAGAGCAGCATTATACTCGCAATTCACAATTATAAGCTAAAGTAGCTTGATCATGAATAGTTCCATGATAAGGATGAATATTTGATGTAGGTAAAATGTTTACTACACTAAATGATGATGGTGATGATGGTGATCTACTTCAAAGTGCAAGTCCAAAGACATTGGTATTTAACTATACATGTTTTGGACTATGTGTCACAAGTATGGCGTCACTGTTGATGTTGATAGATTCTTTTGAAGGATAAAGAAATACTGAAATAAAAATCTAAGAAATATTTGGCAGAAGAGAAAAGACTAGAATTGTTTAGCTTAGGTATATAGAGGATATACATATTATGGCTGTATTCTTTTCTTGTTAAACAATGTAGTTCTTGAGTATTGGATACTGAATTTGTTGGTGTGAATCGTCATACGAAACAACACAATTCATGAACTATAACGGCCTAAGTAACTAGCAAAGGAATATGTGATGATGTTCATCGAGAACAAATAAAGGGTTGTTGTGTTGCTCGTTGAAATCAAAACTTACCTTCAAGATTTGTTTCAATAATTGTTATTTCGATCAGGTATTATGAGAACAAAATGGTTGTTCAAATAATTGCCATAATCCATAAAATATGGATGATTTACAAATCTCGTTGGAGAAATCACATCCATAAAACTAGTGCTAAAAATGTCGAAAGACAAATTGATTGAAAGATCACTTAGGAAGTGACATCGCCATTTAAATTATATTGGAAATAAAACATGAAGAAACTCCATGTGGTTGGAATTTTGGAGTCTTTTGATTTTTGATCAAATGATGCCTGTGAAACTTTCCTAGAGATAATTAAAACTCCGTTTATAGGCCAAAAGGGAACGAATGACTAGATTATTGGAATTTGTACATATTTGATGTATGAAGTCCATTACGTGTAGTCGAGAGCAATCGATGTCAACTTTATTGGGAATATGCCCTAGAGGCAATGATGTATGATGATATTTCCCATTGTATTCATAAATATATTAAGTTGTCCTTGTATAAACATCTGATGTGTATCATTGAATATGTCATTCGGTTGTGGAACTATACATTCATGTTGTTTGTACTAAATGTCCTTGGTCGTTGAGGTTGTGCTGGATACACAACCTAGACCAATGTGAAAGTCGGCTTGATGACTCGGTTCCACTTGTCATGGGCATGGAGATGCTATTCTGACTTACACAGATTCGGCTAAAGAGTTTAGCGAGTCGGATTGACCCATATTGAGATACAACGAATAAGTTGTAATTTGTATATCTCAATCAATGTAATCCTTAGACCTGAGGTTATTGCATAGTCTGAGTTGAGGATCACCGACTTAGGTTCTGTCAAACACTGATCCTTAACTAGGCAGTTATAAAGGCAGAGTTCGGGTCGACTGAGAATCAAGCTACGTGATGTGAATAACCAAGATGGCATTTTGCCCCTCCACTTGGAGAGATATTCTCTGGGCCCTCTCGGAAGATATGATTCGGAAAGCACGGCCATGCACAACTCGGTTATGTGTTAACCGAGGCGATTGACTAAGAGTTAGTCGAATGAATCACTTATCTCGGATCGAGAAGAGAGTTGGACTATTTAAGGGATGACAATTATTCGCCTATAATCTGACAAGCTATATCGTGAGGCAAAAGGGACTCGGACGCAAGTCGCATTGGAAAGGCAAGTTATCATGACTCTTTGGTACTTGGGAGTCGGCACGTTCTGCTAGGAGCCGCTACCGACTGATCGATTGAGAGTCGGACTCTAGTCGTGTCCAAGTTGCCAAGAGCATGCGGGGTCACACACTTAAGAGTGGGAGCAAGTTTAGATTAGATCTGAACCGGAAATCTGGTTGGGTTGGACCCGAGTCGGATTTGGATTGAGTCAGTGAGTCGGACTCATGATGACTAGAATTATATGGGCTTTAGTGAATGGGCCACGTGAGTGAAGCCCACGTTCACTCCCTATATATAGTGGAGCAGAGTAACCCCAGAAGGGTTAGTTGTTGATCGATTAGGTCATTCCATGTGTTGGAAACCCTAGCTCCACAGCAGTCCTGCCGTCGTTACGAACCTAGCAGTTCGCCGCCGGTGCTCCTCCTTGTACGTGTGGATACGAGTAGAGCTGTTGTACGATCAGCACCAGGATGATCGGATCGCAAAGGACTGCACTGCATCAACTGACGCGCTTCATCAGTAATCCGCAATTGCGCGTCTAGTGGTAAACTGCGTGGCCTTCTACCTTAGCTAGATCTTGGGATCACCACGTTAGGGGGAAAATTTGTTTTATCTCTACGTGGCCCAACAGTGGTATCAGGGCGATAGATTATGGTTTTAGGCTCGAGATCTCGCATATGTGATATGCAGTTGGCTGTAGATGATATCTATGTGTTGTTTGGTGGTCGATCTATGAGATAGATCGGTTTTATACGAGGTTAATTGCATCAACTATACTCGGGGAATGGTAGATCTGATTTCCATGACCATGCTACTGAGGTCGTGGAACGACATACCCCTACCGGTCAGCTTCCGCCATCGGGGTAGACTGTGACACGTAAATCCAGAAGCGGTGATCGAAGATCAAAGAGTTTGATCGAAAAATCGGAATAATGGTCAGAATAAGAGGGAACGCCGGCTTCGCCCTATCGCAGCGCCTATCATGTCGTTGCGAGTTTCACAACACCGGTAGATAGTGTATCTATGCATAACTTGTTTTTGCAGGAAGTTGTGAATGGTATGGTTCATGTGCATGTAATGTATGTGTGTAATCCATACGTGATCTGTGAATCACGGTTTTGTCAGCTGGCTAGAGCCTAGGTTCTATCATATTATTGTATAACGACCTGTGTGTCGGACTCTCCATGTAATTTACTTTACTAAGCTAGTGTAGCTGTTTGGAGAGCCCGGATGGAAAGCAAGGCGATGTACATGTCGGCGACATGGAGTAAGACGGCAAGTGGCAAGAGTTGGCACGAGTCGGATTACAGGCTTTGTGGAGATGGAGATCGCCATGAAGACAACCATACCATTTCACATTATAATTGCTTTATTTGGTGTTATTGTTATGTTTCTGTTTTACCTCTATTGGATAGTCGGTAAAATTTAATCCCTCAAAGCAGGTCTAGTCGGTTTTCCCGTCAGTGTTTGCACCATCACAAGTCGGACCTGGGCTCATAAAATTGAGGTGCTACCAATTCTTTCCGACTAGGTGGGTTCGAATCGGACTCTTACTGCAGAAACACTCGGTAAGGTAGACGGTTCTATCACAACGGTTGTGGGGCTCGGGGAAAAGTCGGACAGGAGCCAGGGTATGTGATGCCACCCGTCCAACAGGAGTCGTATGAGATATGATTGACAAGGAGTTGTCTACCTAGATCACTTGGCGGCTAGCGGTGATTCTTAAGCTCACTAGCCGACTTGCTTATTTAGGATCCTGAATCACTAAGTAACCATCAGAGGGATGTTGGTTCTAGTGGGAGCATAAAATATTAAAGTGTTTAATATGCCTGCTCTTTTATGAATAAATGTCTTAAGTGTTTTGCATTTTTTTTGTAGATCATGGAACCAAGTAGCAGGCACTCTTAGATATCCAGTTTTGTGTTGAGAACTATCCTTGATAAAGATAAACTAAACGACACTAATTTTACCAACTGGTATCAAAATCTGAGAATTGTTCTCAAACAAGAAAAGAAGGACCATGTCCTAGACAACCCACTTCCAGATGAGCCAAATGAGAATGCGACTATCGCTGCCACCAATGCCTACCGTCGGGCTAAGGATGAGTCCACGAATATTAGCTGTCTTATGCTTGCTCGCATGGAACCGGACTTGCAAAAGCAGTTCGAGAATGTTGAGGCCTATGATATGATCGAAATCCTCAAAAGTATGTTCCAGGCTCAGGAGAAGACTGAGAGGTATCAAGTCTCTCAGGCTTTGCTGAGTTGCAAGCTTAAGGATGGTGATCCACTGAGTCCGCATGGTATCAAAATGGTTGGTTATGTGCAGTCTCTGGAGAGGCTTGGCTACCACATTAGCGAAGAGTTCGCTATGTATATAATTCTGAACTCTCTTCCTAGTGCATATGGGCAGTTCATTTCGAACTACCACATGCATGGTATGGATAAGAAGCTCACTGAATTACATGGGATGATCAAGCAGGAAGAGGCGGATCTCAAGAAGGGCACCAGTCAAGTGTTGATGGTGCAGAATAAAGCTAAGTTCAAGAAGAGTTCTTGGACTAAGAAGAAGGCTAAGACTGGAGGAAAGCAGGCTCAGGACCCGGTCCCAAGCGCTTCCTCAGGGACTAAGCCATCTCCTTCAGCCGGATCCACTTGCTTCTACTGCAAGGCGGATGGCCACTGGAAGAGGAACTGCAGCAAGTATTTGGCCGACAAGGCCAAGAGTGGAGGTATGACTTCCGACTCAGGTACACTTGTTTGCAATGTTATAGACATATATCTTGCTGATGCACCTAATAGTTCTTGGGTATATGATACCGGATTAGTTATTCACTTCTACAACTCGTTGCAGGGACTGGTAAGAACTAGGAGCATAGCAAGAGGCTTGGTTGATATTCGAGTCGGCAACAAAGCAAGAGTTGCTGCGTTGGAAGTCGGCACGATGCAGCTTCATTTACCTTCCAGATTAATTATGGAACCGAATAATTGTTATTATGTTCCAGTGCTCAGTCGAAACATTATTTCTGTTTCATGTTTGATGAGGCAAGGCTATGAGTCGACTATCAAGAATAATGGTTGTTCTTTGTATTTGAATGATATGTTTCACGGCTTTGCACCCGTCCAGGACGGGTTATTTATTTTGAATCTTGATGGTGAGTCAGTTTATAACATAAATGTTAAAAGGTTGAAACCAAATGATCTGAATATGACTTACTTTTGGCACTGTCGGCTTTGTCATATAAGTTGGAAACGCATGAAGAAGCTCCATGTTGATGGACTCCTAACTTCGTTCGACTTCGAGTCGTTCGAGAGATGCGAATCTTGCCTACTGGGCAAAATGACCAAGACACCTTTTGCAAAGAGTTGAGAAATGGCGTTCGACTTGTTGGGACTAGTACATAGTGATGTATGTGGATCAATGAGCATGACAGCCAGATGTGGTTATGATGTAATGAACTTGGATCGGTAAGGATCCTAAGTCCCTGTGACTAACATGCTAGTCCCTGGATCAATAGCTAGCACTCATAGTCGATGAAATATCATGTAAAACGCAAAGTCTTTATTACACGGAGAATCCAGAGTGTAAATTTATTACAAATTTGCTTAGAACAAGGCTAGCTCAAATAACAGCGGAAACATAAAAGCAGCTTGAGTCCATCAACGCCCCAGGCTTGTTGAGTGTAGACTCGTGATCCCTACGCACCTTTCCATCTTCGGATTCTGCACATAAGACGTGCAGCCAACAACTTGGGTCAATAGTTTGAATGTATTGCCAAATTACACCAAGGAGAGAAAGACTATCTCTACATGCAAGGATAAATTAGGCTGTAGAGTTCATTTGCTCAAAGATAGTCTTATTAAGTAGAGAGAAGAAGAGGATATTTCCCCTACTTTGCAAACCTTTGCCTAGATAAAATAGGGTCGAATGGCACGCGAGGATATTACGCACCAAGTGTCCAAAAAACCAAACACTTGGATATTACGCACCAAGTGACACTTGGATATTACACACCAAGTTCCCAAAATCCCACCAATTGGCGATATTACTCATGCCATGGGGTTTCAAAACTTTGTTTAGAAAAGAGAGAGGAAGATCCTTCATAGGCTCCATCCTTCAGAGGCTCCATCCTTCAGATGCTCAATGTTGTTCTGTTTCCGTGAACACGGCCGATCGATCAGATTGCAATACTCTCGAGAGTTTGTGCACTTTACCCACAATCCACGATGAAGTCCTTTTTACAGACAAGACCATGGAGAGGCTTTCCCTTAGTAGCCCCTCTACCTTCTGGATCCAACCGTGCCAAGAACCTCCAAATGTTGGTACCCAGGTTAGGTTTCCCACTAAGTACTAGGCCAAGACAGAGCCCATAATGTATTGTGGTTGCACTAGAATCTTCTGAATTCTGAAGCATGGCAGACTTCTTTGATTCCTGGGCGGCCGTCCTCCACCAAAATTTCACTCGTTGACCCGACAACCATTCCGCCCAGAAGAAAACTTAGTTTTATTTTTAAGTGGATTTGAGAAGAAAAGTTTGCTCTTGAGAGCCTTTATACTTAGAAAAATTCTTTGTCTTTCGAACCCCCCCCCAACGGTACTTTGTTTATATAGCATAGCAAGCAATACTTAGCAAAAACAGGGGTAACCTATTAGGAGGGAAAATCCTAAGTATAGAGCTACTCATGGCATACTACGAAATCATCGCACTTGCAAAATAATACTACGGAAAAATTCTACTAGAACATCCTACACATGCATACTACAGAATTTTGAAGATCACATGCATAGAATCAAAACTGGGACAAAACTTTGAAAAAGTGGTGTAACTTGCCTTGATCCGAGCAGCACTCTGCACAATAGCACTCCTTAGCGCACTCCGAACAATCTAACGAATCACAAACATGGGTATAATCACAACTTGCACCAAATATGCCATAGAGATAACATGCATGCATGCAACATGGTATTTATGCAAGATTGGTCTTTCTACATTGACCAAGGTTGTATAATTGGGTTGCAATTGTGTTAAGGGTGTTACTAGCATTGATTTCCCATAGGTTTAAATCTATTTGCGTCACTAATAAAATCATAGGATTAATAGGAGATCCAACCATCTAATTAGCCCCAAATTAGATCTAATGATCTTAAGCAAAGTTTTATAATTTTGTCCAGTAGGTATTGTGGAAGCAAAGTCAACGCAACAAGAATCAACTAAATCGGAGTTATAATTATTTTTCTACGAATTAAATACTCCAATCTAATGATTAAATTCTACACCGAAAACCCTACAGTAAACATGGAATTTTATTGTAGATCTGGGTTCTACATAAAATTATGAATCCAACGGTATATTATAAGCTAAATTTGGCCAAGTATTTATTTTTCTATGATTTTCGCAATATTAAACTCAATCTGCAAAACAGATCTAAACTTAGTTCGATAACTTGCCAAGTGGCGGGATCTGACTGGCCCAGCTAGGCGACGCGGTCTTCCACGCGGTGCCGACGCGGTTTGACACGCGGCGCAACATGGTTGGCCGGTACCCCTTCGCCCCCCTTCTAATCTGGCCCGCATGATTACAATCGGACGGCCGAGGCGGCTCTACTGACCTGTGGCGGTGGCGGCGATGGAGACGACGGTGGCGGCGGTGGAGACGACGGTGGTCGGAGCCCTGGCGGAACTAGTGATCTTGGAAGGCGACGAAGATGGCCCCTGATGCGCACTGTGATGGCGATTCTCCCAGCGATCTCAGCGCGGTCCCTCTCCTCCTCTATCTCCCACGGTCGGCCGTTCCTCCCCTCGGTCCCGGCGGGCTCCGGCGAGCAATTGCCGGTGACCCCCTACGATTTGGAAGAAACGGTTAGATGGGAGGGTAGGGTAGGTCGAGGCGAGTAGTGTGGAAGGTAGAACAGGGCTCGAGGTGCTCTGGAGGGTCGCCAACCTCGAGCTCCGACGGCGGACCTCCAGTGAGATCGGAAGTTTGCGAAACGGGCGCTAGGGTTTGAGAAAAACGAGAACAACAGTGGGGGCCGAAGCCGCGGTATAAGAGGGGAAGATTTCGTGAAGAAGGGGGCACGGATTCGATCCGAACTCGGCCGATATTCTCGGTCAGTTGCGCGGCGGTCGCCGTGTTCGTCCTGGAGTCGACGAAGGTGGTGACGAGTGGGTCCGGGCGGTCAGCGGGTGCGGGCAGGTGGCGGCTGCGCTAGTTGGCTGGTGGCGGGCTGCGGTGGCTGGCGCTAGCAAGCTAGGTGCCGCGCGTGCGCGGGTGGGCTGGCGCAGCCGGCCCGGTTAGGTTAGGCCGTTGCCCTTTTTTTTTCCTTAGTAATTTTTCAATTTCTGTTTTACTAAATCTTAAATATCTTTTGCATATAAAGACCAAAATGATGAAACCAACTTCTAAATTTTTGTAAAAAGAAGGTGGTCATCTTAGGACCATAGTTTAATGTTTTTACATAGTTTTTAGAAGGGTCAAGCTTGACTACAACAATAATGCTTACATATGGAAAACTTTATTAGGGTTTTGATAGGTTTAGGTGTTAGGATTTCGTTGAAAAATTTATTTGTAGGATGCAATGATGCAAGGATGATGCATGCTTCTAGTAATCATCTTAATATAAAATCTGGGATGTTACAAACCTACCCCCCTTAAGAAGAATCTCGTCCCCGAGATTCAGGTTGGCTAGCAAATAGGTGTGGGTGTTCTGCCTTCAAGTCTTCTTCACGCTCCCACGTAGCTTCTTCCTCGGAGTGGTGATTCCATTGTACTTTGCAGAATCTTATAGTCTTGGTGCGAGTAATCCTTTCGGATGTTTCCAGTATTTTGATGGGTTTTTCCTCATAGGTGAGGTCATTCTACAACTGAACCTCATCTGGGGGAACGGTGTCTCTTAGCAGTGTTTCGGCCATCTCCGGGTGACACTTGCCGGTGACCCCCTGTGATTTGGAAGAAACGGTTAGATGGGAGGGTAGGGTAGGTCGAGGCGAGTAGTGTGGAAGGTAGAATAAGGCTCGAGGTGCTCTGGAGGGTCGCCAACCTCGAGCTCCGACGGCGGACCTCCGGCGAGATCGGAAGTTTGCGAAACGGGCGCTAGGGTTTGAGAAAAACGAGAACAACAGTGGGGGCCGAAGCCGCGGTATAAGAGGGGAAGATTTCGTGAAGAAGGGGGCACGGATTCGATCCAAACTCGGCCGATATTCTTGGTCAGTTGAGCGGCGGTCGCCGTGTTCGTCCTGGAGTCGACGAAGGTGCTGACGAGTGGGTCCGGGCGGTCAGCGGGTGCAGGCAGGTGGCGGCTGCGCTGGTGGGCTGGTGGCGGGCTGCGGTGGCTGGCGCTAGCAAGCTAGGTGTCGCGCGTGCGCGGGTGGGTTGGCGCAGCCGGCCCGGTTAGGTTAGGCCGTTGCCCTTTTTTTTCCTTAGTAATTTTTCAATTTCTGTTTTACTAAATCTTAAATATCTTTTGCATATAAAGTCCAAAAATGATGAAACCAACTTCTAAATTTTTGTAAAAAGAAGGTGGTCATCTTAGGACCATAGTTTAATTTTTTTACATAGTTTTTAGAAGGGTCAAGCTTGACTACAACAATAATGCTTACATATGGAAAATTTTATTAGGGTTTTGATAGGTTTAGGTGTTAGGATTTCGTTGAAAAATTTATTTGTAGGATGCAATGATGCAAATGCTTGTAGTAATCATCTTAATATAAAATCTGGGATGTTACAAAACTACCCCCCTTAAGAAGAATCTTGTCCCCGAGATTCGAGTTGGCTAGCAAATAGGTGTGGGTGTTCTGCCTTCAAGTCTTCTTCACGCTCCCACGTAGCTTCTTCCTCGGATTGGTGGTTCCATTGTACTTTGCAGAATCTTATAGTCTTGGTGCGGGTAATCCTTTCGGCTGTTTCCAGTATTTTGATGGGTTTTTCCTCATAGGTGAGGTCATTCTACAATTGAACCTCATCTAGGGGAACGGTGTCTCTTAGCGGTGTTTCGGCCATCTCCGGGTGACACTTCTTTAGTTGTGACACATGAAACACATCATAAACAGCCAGTCCTTCCGGTAACTCCAACTGATAAGCAACTTCTCCTCTACGGGCCAGAACCTTATATGGTCCTATGAATCGTGGGGCTAACTTGCCCTTGATTCCGAACCTCTTAACTCCTCGTAGGGGTGAAACTCGGAGATACGCACGGTCCCCTATTTTATAAGCCACATCTCTGCGCTTGGAATCAGCATAACTCTTTTGTCGGGATTGGGATACCTTTAGCCTATCCTGAATCTGTCGTACCTTTTCTTCGGCATCCTTGATCAATTCAGGTCCAAATAGACTACGTTCACCAACTCCACTCCATAGCAGCGGAGTCCTACACTTCCTGCCATATAGAACTTCAAACGAAGCCATCTTGATACTTGTCTGGTAGCTGTTGTTGTACGAGAACTCAGCACCAGATTTACACTTCAATTTCTCGTTGTTGACACGATTGACATTTGTCATCCCAACTAGACCCATAGTCTAGTGTGCAAGCTCTCAACATGTCTTCCAGAATTTGGTTCACCCTTTCCGTTTGGACATCTGTCTGAGGGTGGAAGGCAGTACTGAATTCTAGTCGGGTTCCAAGAGACTCATGTAGTTGTCGCCAAAACTTTGAAGTGAACTGGGTGCCTGTATCTGACACAATTCCCTTGGGAACACCATGCAGACTTACAACTCTTGACATGTATATCTTAACAAGCTTAGCACTTGTATACGTGGTCTTTACGGGGATGAAGTGAGCCACCATAGTGAAGTGGTCCACCACTACCCAGATAGAATCAAATCCATAACGAGTCCGGGGCAATCCCGTGATGAAATCCATGCCTACCTTGTCCCACTTCCAGTCGGGTATAGGTAGTGGTTGAAGTAATCCGGCCGGTTTCTGATGCTCGTCTTTAACTCTATTGCATACATCACACAGAGAAATATATTCGGCAATTTCTCTTTTTAGGTTATTCCACCAGAATATATCCTTCACATCCATGTTCATCTTCGTGTTACCTGGATGAATTGAGCAAGGTGAGTCGTGAGCTTCTTGTAAAATGAACTTCCTGATGTCGGGGTCATTGGGAATGCACAAACACTTCCCATACCAAAGGGTTCCTTGTTCATCCAGACGGAATTCTTTTGTCTTTCCTTCACCTATCCTGACTCTTATTTCTTCCAACTCTTTATCTCCCTTTTGTGCTTCCTTGATTCTCTCTTGGAAGGTAGACACTATTTCCATAGTCGCTACGTGTCCTTTCGGAACTATTTCTAGCCTCAGATCCTTGAATTGCTTGCATAAATCCTCTGGAAGTTCCCCTGCGGCAAGTCCATTCACATATACCTTACGGCTTAAGGCATCGGCCACCACATTTTCCTTTCCGGGGTGGTACTGTAAATCCAAGTCATAGTCCTTAATCAGTTCAAGACATCTCCTTTGCCTCATATTTAACTCCTTTTGGGTGAAGATATACTTCAAACTCTTATGATCTGTGAACACATCACAATGTTTTCCCATGAGGTAGTGTCTCCATACCTTGAGTGCATGAACCACAGACGCAAGTTCCAAATCATGTGTGGGGTAGTTGTGTTCGTGGTTCTTAAGTTGCCGGGAGGCATAGGATACCACTTTCCCATCCTGCATCAATACACTTCCAAGTCCTAGTCGAGAAGCATCACAATAGACTTAGAAATCCTTCTGGATATCAGGCAGGCATAGAACTGGTGCCATTACAAGGCGTTTCTTCAATTCTTGAAAACTTGCTTCACATGCCTCGGTCCATAGGAATTTCTTTTCCTTCTTCAATAGTTCCGTCATGGGTTTCGCTATTTTGGAAAAGTTTTCAATAAACCTCCGCTAATACCCTACGAGGCCCAAGAAACTCTGAATATCTCCCACATTCTTAGGTGACTCCCATTCAGTCACGGAAGCTACCTTACTAGTATCTACGGCAACTCCTTTTGCTGAAACAACATGACCAAGAAATCCCACTTCCTTTAACTAGAATTCGCATTTGCTGAATTTGGCATACAACTTGTGTTCTCTTAGTTTCTCCATAATAAGGCGCAAATGGTTCTCATGTTCCTTCTCATCCTTAGAATATATGAGTATACCATCTATGAATACCACGATAAACTTGTCCAAATTTTCCATCAACACCTTGTTCATCATGGTCATGAAGTATGCTGGGGCATTGGTTAGACCAAAGGACATCACGGTGTACTCATACAATCCGTATCTTGTGGTGAAAGCTGTTTTGGGTACATCCTGTTCTCGAATCTTTAGCTGAAAGTAGCCTGATCGCAGATCGATCTTTGAGAACACACTTGCTCCCTTTAACTAGTCAAACAAGTCATTGATGTTGGGCAGAGGATACTTATTCTTAATCGTCACTTCTTTCAACGAGCGGTAGTCCACAACCAGCCTCTTGGTTTTATCCTTCTTTTCCACAAATAGGACAGGTGCTCCCCAAGATGACGCGCTGGGTTGGATGAATCCCTTGTCCAATTGTTCCCTAAGCTGTTTCTTCAGTTCCTTTAACTCGTCCACATCCATATTGTATGGTCTCTTAGCTATCGGTCTCGTGCCTGGCATCAAGTCAATGAGGAACTCGATGTCACGGTCGGGAGGCATTCCGGGTAGCTCCTCTAGAAAGACATCTGGGCATTCCTTTACAATAGGTACCTCCTCCAAGCTAACCCCCTTAAGAGAGTTCACCATGGCCTCCTTAAGTGCAAAAGTTGACTTGATACGAATTCTCTTCCCTTCCGGTGTTGTGAGCATGACAGTCCTTTTGGCACAATCTATGACTCCTTCATATTCAGTCATCCAATTCATGCCCAAGATTATGTCTAATCCTTGTGATTCTAGAACTACTAGATTTGTGGGAAAGATGTGTGTCCCAATCCTTAGTTCTAATCCCTGGCAACCGGAGTTTGCCACTATTTCTCCCCCAGGAGAACTTACCCTTAGAGGAAAGTTTATAGTCTCCGTAGGTATCTTGCCTCTATCCACAAATACCCTTGATATGAATGAATGCGATGCACCAGTATCAAAAAGAACAACTGCGGGAATAGAATTAAGTTTGAACTTACCAACTGCGGGATTTGGTTTCTTCCCGTTTCCATTGCCATGGTTGTGTCCATTTCCCATTGCCATTGTCATTCTTATTCTCGGGGCAAGAGGTTGCATAGTGCCCTGTCATGTTGCACTTAAAGCATGTCACCTCACTGAGATCCTTTCCATTGCTGCCACTACCATTGCGGTTTTTATGCCCATTGTGTTTGTGGCCGCCATGGTGATGACCGTTATGGTTGTGTCCATTATTGTTATAAGGTGGTGGTGAGGAATTGCGCTGCTTCTGGTAAGGAATAGAGTGCTTGTGAGGGTTAGACTTCCTCTTGCGGTTTTCTATGCTCTTCCTTTTTGATTCAACCACAATGGCTCTGTCCAGGAGTTCCTGAAAGTTGTCAAATTTCTGAGCCACAAGCTAAATGGATATCTCATCATTGAGCCCTCTTAAGAACTCCTCCTGTCTCTTGGCATCGGTGGAAACATCATCGGGTGCATAACGTGCTAGCTTGTTGAAAAGGTCACCATACTCGGTGACAGAACGGTGCAGCTGGTGTAGGTCGCGAAATTCGCGCCTTTTCAGAGTCATGATACCGACAGCCACATGATGAGTGCGAAAAGCTAACTCAAACTGATCCCATGTGATAGCATCAATATCCGGGTGGGTGACTTGGTAGTTATCCCACCATTCTGCAGCAGGTCCGTCAAGCTGGTGTGCGGCATAACGTACCCTGTCGTCTCCGATATCTTGCACGGTGTCTAGCTTCTTGTTAATTGTACGTAGCCAGTCATATGCGATGATTGGTTCAGTGCTGCTAGTGAAGGTAGGTGGGTTCAACCTCAAAAATCGAGACAAGCGATCCTGTTGAGGTGGTGGCGGAGGCGGTGGTGGTGGTGGAGGGTTGTTGTTGTTGTTTTGCATGTTCTGAGTGAGCAGTTGGATCAGCTAGTTCTGAGTGGACAGAAGTTGTGCAATTTCTGGAGGAATTTCGGTGTTCGCGCGTCTTGGCGGCATCTGTGGGGTTTGAGAGAAAAAATTAAGAAATAGGCAGAAAGACTAAGTAGTAAACTCCTACCCTTATGAAAACACACCAAGCACACAAGACACACAAGACACACAACTTAACACAGAAAACAACCAAGTTTAACTAAACCAGAATTGTCTTGGTATTTATTACAATCTCGAATAACTTTCTACTATATAATTAGAGATGGTCCAACTATTACACATCTTCCACGCCTTCCTCCTCCTCGTCCTCGAACGAGTAGCCTTCCTTCTCTAGGGTTGTCTTGTACAACTCCATCTCCTTCGTGGTGGCTTCAAGCTTCTCTTGGAGGTTCTTTATCTCATCCTGCAGCTTCTTGGTAGTGGCTTCTAGCCGCTCCTGAAGTCCCTCCTTCTCGCTTTGTAGCTCCTCCACTAAACTTGACTTCTTCGCGGCTTCAAGTTGCTTTGCCAATTCCCTCTTGGAAGCACGCACATCATTGATTATCTTGCAAAGGCCTTCGGTTTGCACTTCAGTTCCATCGATCTCCTGTTTGAGTTCCCTAATCCTCTTATTTTTATTTATCACCCTCTTCTCTTGGTTAGCGAACTTCTTCTCTTGGTCCTAGAACTTTATCTCTTGGAGATTCATTGCCTCCTGCTGCTGCTTGATCATTTCTTCCTTCTCCTTGATGAGGGCGCATAGCTCGTCGTTCTTCAACATCTCGAGGAAGGTACCCTTTTGAAGGTCATGGATGTGGCACTCCAAATCTTGATATTGGGTCCTTCGGCGCTTGGTAGAAGTCCTTTCCTCAAAGGTTAGCTCCATGGGAATTCCTTCCTCATCTCGTCTTCCAAAGAGGCCGCCGCAGTGTCCTTGGAGAGCTTCATGATGACGTCCACATAGGCGACCAATGAGCTGCTGCAAGCTGATGCTAAGGGCCTTCTCCTTGGAATCGCTAACAATGTGGATTGCTATGTCTTCTTCCGGGTTCTTGCCTTGCTCTTTTCCTGGCTGGATGACTTTGACTCCCCAACAGCCGTCCTTGTGGAGTTTCTTATTGTGCTCCCCTGGATTGTTGGGAGGGGAAGGTCCAAATGTGTGAGTAGGTCCATGAGGCATCCACCAAAGCGAAGGGGCTCGATGTCCGCGACGGTGTCGTAGAGGAAGCTTGTCATCTTTAAGTTATAAGAATGAAAATTAGACACTGAATCAAGTAGAGGAAAGCAGATACTAGAAGTGCAGAAAATACTTACTAGAAAAGCAAGGCACATAAGTTAAAGGTGGTTCCAATCCTAGGGTCACGTCCTACAGGCAACGATGTGCTCTGATACCATCTGTAATGACCTTGGATCGGTAAGGATCCTAAGTCCCTGTGACTAACATGCTAGTCCCTAGATCAATAGCTAGCACTCACAGTCGATGAAATATCATGTAAAACACAAAGTCTTTATTACACGGAGAATCCAGAGTGTAAATTTATTACAAATTTGCTTAGCACAAGGCTAGCTCAAATAACAGCGGAAACATAAAAGCAGCTTGAGTCCATCCATGCCCCAGGCTTGTCGAGTGTAGACTCGCGATCCCTACGCACCTGTCAATCTTCAGATTCTGCACATAAGACGTGCAGCCAACAAGTTGGGTCAATACTTTGAATGTATTGGAAAATTACACCAAGGAGAGAAAGACTATCTCTACATGCAAGGCTAAATTAGGCTGTAGAGTTCATTTGCTCAAAGCTAGTTTTCTTATGTAGAGAGAAGAAGAGGAGATTTCCCCTACTTTGCAAACCTTTGCCTAGATAAAATAGGGTCGAATGGCACACGAGGATATTACGCACCAAGTGTCCAAACAACCAAACACTTGGATATTATGCACCAAGTGACACTTGGATATTACACACCAAGTTCCCAAAATCCCACCCATTGGCGATATTACTCACGCCATGGGGTTTCAAAACTTTGTTTAGAAAAGAGAGAGGAAGATCCTTCAGAGGCTCCATCCTTCAGATGATCAATGTTGTTCTGTTTCCATGAACACGGCTGATCGATCAGATTGCAATACTCTCGAGAGTTTGTGCACTTTACCCACAATCCACGATCAAGTCCTTTTTACAGACAAGACCATGGCGAGGCTTTACCTTAGTAGCCCCTCTACCTTCTGGATCCAACCGTGCCAAGAACCTCCAAATGTTGGATCCAACCGTGCTTTACCTTGCTAGGCCAAGACAGAGCCCATAATGTATTGTGGTTGCACTAGAAGCTTCTGAATTCTGAAGCATGGCAGACTTCTTTGATTCCTGGGCGGCCGTCCTCCACCAAAATCTCACTCGTTGACCCGACAACCATTCCGCCCAGAAGAAAACTTAGTTTTATTTTGAAGTGGATTTTGAGAAGGAAAGTTTGCTCTAGAGAGCCTTTATACTTAGAAAAATTCTTTGTCTTTCGACCCCCCCCCAACGGTACTTTGTTTATATATCATAGCAAGCAATACTTAGCAAAAACAGGGGCAACCTATTAGGAGGGAAAATCCTAAGTATAGAGCTACTCATGGCATACTACGAAATCATCGCACTTGCAAAATAATACTAAGGAAAAATTCTACTAGAACATCCTACACATGCATACTACAAAATTTTGAAGATCACATGCATAGAATCAAAACTGGGACAAAACTATGAACAAGTGGAGTAACTTGCCTTGATCCGAGCAGCACTCTGCACAATAGCACTCCTTAGCGCACTCCGAACAATCTAACGAATCACAAACATGGGTCTAATCACAACTTGCACCAAATATGCCATAGAGATAACATGCATGCATGCAACATGGTATTTATGCAATATTGGTCTTTCTACATTGACCAAGGTTGTATAATTGGGTTGCAATTGTGTTAAGGGTGTTACTAGGATTGATTTCCCATAGGTTTAAATCTATCTGGGTCACTAATAAAATCATAGGATTAATAGGAGATCCAACCATCTAATTAGCCCCAAATTAGATCTAATGATCTTAAGCAAAGTTTTATAATTTTTTCCAGTAGGTATTGCGGAAACAAAGTCAACACAACAAGAATCAACTAAATCAGAGTTCTAATTAGTTTTCTACGAATTAAATACTCCAATCTAATGATTAAATTCTACATCGAAAACCCTACGGTAAACTTGGAATTTTATTGCAGATCTGGGTTCTACATAAAATTATGAATCCAGCGGTATATTATAAGCTAAATTTGGCCAAGTATTTATTTTTCTATGATTTTCGCAATATTAAACTCAATCTGCAAAACAGATCTAAACTTAGTTCGATAACTTGCCAAGTGGCGGGATCTGACTGGCCCAGCTAGGCGACGCGGATGACGCGGCATGCTAACGTGGTCTGCCACGCGGTGCCGACACGGTTTGCCAAGCGGCGCAACGTGGTTGGCCGGTACCCCTTCGCCCCCCCCCCCTTCTAATCTGGCCCTCATGATTACAATCGGATGGCCGAGGCGGCTCTACTGACCTGTGGCGGTGGCGGCGATGGAGACGATGGTGGCGGCGGTGGAGAAGACGGTGGTCGGAGCCCTGGCGGCCCTAGTGATCTTGGAAGGCGACGAAGATGGCCCCTGATGCGCACAGTGATGGCGATTCTCCCAGCGATCTCAGCGCGGTCCCTCTCCTCCTCTATCTCCCACGGTCGGCCGTTCCTCCCCTCGGTCCCGACGGGCTCCAGCGAGCAATTGCCGGTGACCCCCTGTGATTCGGAAGAAACGGTTAGATGGGAGGGTAGGGTAGGTCGAGGCGAGTAGTGTGGAATGTAGAATAGGGCTCGAGGTGCTCTGTAGGGTCGCCAACCTCGAGGTCCGACGGCGGACCTCCAGCGAGATCGGAAGTTTGTGAAACAGGCGCTAGGGTTTGAGAAAAACGAGAACAATGGTGGGGGCCGAAGCCGCGGTATAAGTGGGGAAGATTTCGTGAAGAAGGGGGCACGGATTCGATCCGAACTCGGCCCATATTCTTGGTCAGTTGCGCGGCGGTCGCCGTGTTTGTCCTGGAGTCGACGAAGGTGCTGACGAGTGGGTCCGGGCGGTCAGCGGGTGCGGGCAGGTGGCGGCTGCGCTGGTGGGCTGGTGGCGGGCTGCGGTGGCTGGCGCTGGCAATCTAGGTGCCGCGCGTGCTCGGGTGGGCTCGCGCAGCCGGCCCAGTTAGGTTAGGCCGTTGCCCTTTTTTTTCCTTAATAATTTTTCAATTTCTGTTTTACTAAATCTTAAATATCTTTTGCATATAAAGTCCAAAAATGATGAAACCAACTTCTAAATTTTTGTAAAAAGAAGGTGGTCATCTTAGGACCACATTTTAATGTTTTTACATAGTTTTTAGAAGGGTCAAGCTTGACTACAACAATAATGCTTACATATGGAAAACTTTATTAGGGTTTTGATAGGTTTAGGTGTTAGGATTTCGTTGAAAAATTTATTTGTAGGATGCAATGATGCAAGGATGATGCATGCTTCTAGTAATCATCTTAATATAAAATCTGGGATGTTACATATGAGTACTTAATTACCTTCACTGATGATTTGAGTAGGTATGGATATATCTATTTGATGAAACATAAGTCAGAAGCCTTTGAAAAGATCAAAGAATTCCAGAATGAAGCATAGAATCAACTCGGAAAGAAAATAAAGTTTCTTCGGTCGGACTGAGGAGGAGAGTACATGAGCCATGAGTTTGATGACCATGTGAAAAGTTGTGGAATAGTTCCCCAACTTACTCTGCCAGGAACGCCGCAAAGGAACGGTGTTTCGGAAAGGCGGAATAGGACCTTGTTGGACATGGTATGATCAATGATGAGTCGGACAGATCTGCCTTTATCCTTTTGGGGTTATTGTCTAGAAACAACGGCGTTCACACTAAACAGAGTACCATCAAAATCGATAGAGAAGACACCGCATGACATGTGGACAGGCAAAAAAACGAGTTTGTCTTTTCTTAAGATTTGGGGTTGTGAAGCATTTATCAAGCGACTTCAGTCGGACAAGCTTACAACCAAGTTGGATAAGTGTATTTTCATGGGGTATCCAAGGGAAACCTTGGGTTACTACTTCTACAACCGATAAGAGGGAAAAGTGTTTGTCACTCGGACCGGTGTCTTCCTTGAGAAAGAGTTTCTCAGTCGGGGAGTAAGTGGGAGCATGGTGCAGCTTGAAGAAATTCGAGAGGAACCGGCTAGTAGCGAGTCGGAAAAAACCTTAGAGGTTGAGCCGATCATGGTAGCTGAGCCGGCAGCAGCACCTGTACTATGAAGATCGGCGAGATTATGAAGTGTTCGTGATGTGTTACTGTTAGACAGTGATGAGCCGGCAAATTATTTGGAAGCGATGGTGGGATCAGATTCCGAGTCATGGCTTGGATCCATGAGATCCGAGTTAAAGTCCATAGATGAAAATCAAGTTTGGAACTTAGTTGATCTGTCAGAGGGTGCAAGACCCGTCGAGTGCAAATGGGTCTTTAAGAAGAAAACTGATATGGATGGAAATGTTTCCGTCTATAAAGCACGTCTTGTCGTGAAGGGGTTCTGACAAGTTCAAGGAGTTGATTACGACGAGACTTTCTCACCCGTAGTGATGCTTAAATCAGTTCGGACCATGTTAGCGATAGCAGCCTCTTTTGACTATGAGATATGGTAGATGGATGTCAAAACGGCTTTCCTTAACGGAAATTTAATCGAGGACGTGTATATGATACAACCCGAGGGTTTTGTCGACCCGGCTAATGCTGACAAGGTATGTAAACTTCAGAAATCCATTTATGGGTTGAAGCAAGAATCTCGGAGTTGGAATATTTGCTTTGATGAGGTAGTCAAATCGTTTGGCTTTATCAAGAGTGATCATGATTCTTGTTTATATAATAAGTTTAGTGGGAGCAAATTAAACTTTGTAATGTTATATGTGGATAACATATTATTTACTGGAAATGATGTCCAGATGTTGGAAGAAACCAAGGAATCATTGGAAAGGAGTTTCTCAATGAAAGACTTGGGTGAGGCAACATACATCCTCGGAATCCGGATCTATAGAGATAGATCAAGGAGGCTCATTGGATTGAGTCAGAGTACTTATTTGGACAAAGTGTTGAAGAAGTTCAACATGGAATTGTCTAAGAAGGGGTTCTTACCGATGTCCCATGGTGTAAAACATAGCAAGACTCAGTGTCCTTCGACAACTGATGAGCGAAGTCAGATGAGTGTGATTCCGTATGCTTCTGCAGTCGGATGCATCATGTATGCGATGATTTGTACTAGGCCGGATGTTTCATATGCTCTAAGTGTTGTGAGCAGATACCAGGCTGATCCTGGAGAAATCCACTGGACAGCAGCTGAAAATATCCTAAAGTACTTGAGAAGGACTAAGGATATGTTTTTGGTTTATGGTGGTGAAGATGAACTCAGTGTAAAGGGTTACACAGATGCGAGTTATCTTACCGACTCTCATGATTCTCGTTCGCAATCCGGATACGTGTTTATTTTTAAACGGAGGTGCTGTGAGCTAGAAGAGTTCCAAGCAAGAGACTGTGTCTGCATCTACAACAGAGGCTGAGTATATTTCTCCCTCGGAGGCAGCAAAGGAAGCTGTTTGGATAAGGAATTTCCTCATGGATCTTGGTGTGGTTCAAGGCTCGTCTAATCCGTTAGACGTGTATTGTGACAACAATGTAGCTATCGCACAAGCCAAGGAACCTAGACAACACCAGAAGAACAAGCACATACTCATACGGTACCACCTGATTCGCCAGTTCGTGGATCAGGGTGATATCAAGTTATGCAAGGTACACACGGATGCAAATATTGCGGATCCGTTGACAAAGTAGTTACCACAGCCAAAGCATGAGGCGCACCTAAGAGCCATGGGCATTAGATGCTTAGACATGTGATGTCGGAAGATTGACTCTAGTGCAAGTGGGATACTGTTGGGAATATGCCCTAGAGTCAATCATGTATGATGATATTTCCCATTGTATTCATAAAGATATTAAGTTGTCCTTGTGTAAACATCTGAGGTGTATCATTAAATATATGATTCGGTTGTGGAACTATACATTCATGTTGTTTGTACTAAATGTCCTTGGTCATTGAGGTTGTGCTGGACACACAACTTAGACCAATGTGAAAGTCGGCTTGATGTCTCGGTTCCACTAGTCATGGGCATGGAGATGCTATTCCAACTTACACAGATTCGGCTAAAGAGTTTAGCGAGTAGGATTGACCCATATTGAGATACAACGAACAAGTTGTAATTTCTATATCTCAATCAATGTACTCCTTAGACCTAAGGTTATTGCATAGTCTGAGTTGAGGATCAGCGACTTAGGTTCTGTCAAACACTGATCCTTAACTAGGAAGTTATAAAGGGAGAGTTCGGGTCGACTGAGAATCAAGCTACGTGGTGTGAATAAACAAGATGGGATTTTGCCCCTCCACTTGGAGAGATATTCTCTGGGCCCTCTCGGAAGATATGATTCGGAAAGCATGGCCATGCACGACTTGGTTAAGTGTTAACCGAGGCGATCGACTAAGAGTTAGTCGGATGAATCACTTATCTCGGATCGAGAAGAGAGTCGGACTATTTAAGGGATGACAATTATTCGCCTATAATCTGACAAGGTATATCGTGAGGAAAAAGGGACTCGGACGCAAGTTGCATTGGAAAGGCAATTCGTCATGACTCTTTGGTACTTGGGAGTGGACACGTTCTGCTAGGAGCCGCTACCGACTGATTGATTGAGATTCGGACTCTAGTCTTGTCCAAATTGCCAAGAGCCTGCGGGGTCACACACTTAAGAGCGGGAGCAAGTTCGGATTGGATCTGAACCGTAAATTTGGACTGAGTCGTGAGTCGGACTCACGGTGACTGGAATTATATGGGCTTTAGTGAATGGGCCACATGAGTGAAGCCCACGTTCACTCCCTATATATAGTGGAGCACAGTAACCCAGAAGGGTTAATCGTTGATCGATTAGGTCATTCCATGTGTTGGAAACCCTAGCTCCACAGAAGTCATGCCGTCGTTACGAACCTAGCAGTTCGCCGCCGGTGCTCCTCCTTGTATGTGTGGATACCAGCAGAGGTGTTGTACGATCACCACCAGGATGATCGGATCGCAAAGGACTGCACTGCATCAACTGACGTGCTTCATCAGTAATCCTCAACTGCGCGTCTAGTGGTAAACCTCGTGGCCTTCTACCCTAGCTAGATCTTTGGATCACCACGTTAGAGGGATTTTTTTATCTCTACGTGGCCCAACAGTGGTATCAGTGCGATAACTTCTAGTTTTAGGCTCGAGATCTCGCATATGTGATATGCAGTTGGCTGTAGATGAGATCTATGTGTTGTTTAATGGTCGATCTATGAGATAGATCGGTTTTGTACGAGGTTGATTGGACCAACTTTACTCGGGGAATGGTAGATCTGATTTCCGTGATCATACTATTGAGGTCGTGGAACGACATACCCCTACCGGTCGGCTTCAGCCATCGGGGTTGACTGTGACACGTAAATCTAGAAGCGGTGATCGAAGATCAAAGAGTTTGATCGAAAAATCGGAATAATGGTCGGAATCCATACGGAATAAGCGGGATCGCCGGCTTCGCCCTGTCGTAGCTCCTTAGATATGGTTGCGAGTTTCACAACGCTGGTAGATAGCGTATCTATGCATAACTTGTTTTTGCAGGAAGTTGTGAATGGTATGGTTCATGTGCATGTGATGTATGTGTGTAATCCATACGTGATATGCGAATCACAGTTTTGTTAGCCGGCTGGAGCCTAGGTGTTGTCATATTATTGTATAACGACCTGCGTGTCGGACTCTCCATGTAATTTACTTTACTAAGCTAGTGTAGATGTTTGGAGAGCCCGGATGGCAAGCAAGGCGATGTACATGTCGGCGACACGGAGTACGACGGCAAGTGGCAAGAGTTGGCATGAGTCGGATTATAGGCTTTATGGAGATGGAGATCACCGTGAAGAGAGCCATACCATTTCACATTATAATTGCTTTAGTTTGTGTTATTGTTATGTCTCTGTTTTACCTATATTAGATAGTCGGTAAAATTTAATGCTTCAAAGAAGGTCTAGTCGGTTTTCCCGCTAGTGTTTGCACCATCACAAGTCGGACATTTTGGTAGTGGGCTCATAAAATTGAGGTACTGCCAATTCTTTCCGACTAGGTAGGTTCGAGTCGGACTCTTACTGCAGAAACACTAGGTAAGGTAGAAGGGTCTATCACAACGGTTGTGGGTCTCAGGGAAAAGTCGGACGGGAGCCAGGGTATGTGATGCCACCCGTCCAACAAGAGTCGTTTGAGCTATGATTGACAATGAGTTGTCTACCTAGATCACTTGGCGGCTAGCAGTGATGCTAAAGCTCACTAGCCGACTTGCTTATTTAGAATCCTGAATCACTAATAACCATCAGATGGCTCTTGGTTCAGTGGGAGCATAAAATATTAAAGTGTTTAATAGGCTTGCTCTTTTATGAATAAATGTATTAAGTGTTTTGCATTTTTTCTGTTGTAGATCATGGCACCAAGTAGCAGTCACTCTCAGATATCCGGTTTTGCGTTGAGAACTATCCTTGAGAAAGATAAACTAAACGACACTAATTTTACCAATTGGTATCGAAATCTGAGAATTGTTCTCAAACAAGAAAAGAAGGACCATGTCCTAGACAACCCACTTCTAGATGAGCTGAATGAGAATGCGACTGTCGCTGCCACCAATGCCTACCGTCGGGCTAAGGATGAGTCCATGGATATTAGTTGTCTTATGCATGCTCACATGGAACCGGACTTGCAAAAGCAGTTCGAGAATGTTGGGGCCTATGATATGATCGAAAGCCTCAAAAAGTATGTTCCAGGCTCAGGCGAAGACTGAGAGGTATCAAGTCTCTCAGGCTTTGCTGAGTTGCAAGCTTAAGGATGGTGATCCACTGAGTCCGCATGTGATCAAAATGGTTGGTTATGTGCAGTCTCTGGAGAGGCTTGGCTACTCCATTAGCGAAGAGTTCTCTATGTATATAATTCTGAACTCTCTTCCTAGTGCATATGGGCAGTTCATTTCGAACTACCACATGCATGGTATGGATAAGAAGGTCACTGAATTACATGGGATGCTCAAGCAGGCAGAGGCGGGTCTCAAGAAGGGCACCAGTCAAGTATTGATGGTGCAGAGTAAGGCTAACTTCAAGAAGAGTTCTTGGACTAAGAAGAAGGCAAAGTCAGGAGGAAAGCAGGCTCAGGACCCGGTCCCAAGCGCTTCCTCAGGGACTAAGCCATCTCCTTCAGCCGGATCCACTTGCTTCTACTCCAAGGCGGATGGCCACTAGAAGAGGAACTGCAGCAAGTATTTGGCCAACAAGGCCAAGAGTGGAGGTATGACTTCCGACTCAGGTACACTTGTTTGCAATGTTATAGATATATTTCTTGCTGATGCACCTAATAGTTCTTGGGTATATGATACTAGATCAGTTATTCACATCTGCAACTCGTTTCAGGGACTGGTAAGAACTAGGAGCATAGAAAGAGGCGAGGATTATATTCGAGTCGGCAACAAAGCAAGAGTTGTTGTGTTGGAAGTCGGCACGATGCAGCTTCATTTACCTTCCGGGTTCATTATGGAACTGAATAATTGTTATTATGTTCCAGTGCTCAGTCGAAACATTATTTCTGCTTCATGTTTGATGAGGCAAGGCTATGAGTCGAATATCAAGAATAATGGTTGTTCTTTGTATTTGAATGATATGTTTCACGGATGTGCACCCATCCAGGATGGGTTATTTATTTTGAATCTTGATGGTGAGTCTGTTTATAACATAAATGTTAAAAGGTTGAAACCAAATGATCTGAATATGACTTACTTTTGGCAATGTTGGCTTGGTCATATAAGTTGGAAACGCATGAAGAAGCTCCATGATGATGGACTCCTAACTTTGTTCGACTTGGAGTCGTTCGAGACATGCGAATCTTGCCTACTCGGCAAAATGACCAAGACACCTCTTGCAAAGAGTTGCGAAAGGGCGTCCGACTTGTTGGGACTAGTACATAGTGATGTATGTGGACCGATGAGCACGACAGCCAGATGTGGTTATGAGTACTTAATTACCTTCACTAATGATTTGAGTAGGTATGGAAATATCTATTTGATGAAACATAAGTCGGAAGCCTTTGAAAAGTTCAAAGAATTCTTGAATGAAGCACAAAATCAACTCGGCAATAAAATAAAGTTTCTTCGGTCAGACCGAGGAGGTGAGTACATGAGCCATGAGTTTGATGACCATCTGAAAAGTTGTGGAATAGTTCCCCAACTTACTCCGCCAGGAACGCCGCAAAGGAACGGTGTTTCAGAATGGCGGAATCGGACCTTGTTGGACATGGTACGATCAATGATGAGACAAACAGATATGCCTTTATCATTTTGAGGTTATTTTCTAGAAACAGCGGTGTTCACACTAAACAGAGTACCATCAAAATCGGTAGAGAAGACACCGCATGAGATGTGGACAGGCAAAAATCCGAGCTTGTCTTTTCTTAAGATTTGGGGTTGTGAAGCATTTTTCAAGCGACTTCAGTCGGACAAGCTTACGGCCAAGTCGGATAAGTGTATTTTCGTGGGGTATCCGAGGGAAACCCTTGGTTACTACTTCTACAACCGATAAGAGGGCAAAGTGTTTGTCACTCGGAACGGTGTCTTCCTTGAGAAAGAGTTTCTCAGTCGGGGAGTAAGTGGGAGCATGGTGCAGCTCGAAGAAATTCGAGAGGAACCGGCTAGTAGCGAGTCGGAAAAAACCTTGGAGGTTGAGCCGACCATGGTAGCTGAGCCGACAGCAGCACCTATACTACGAAGATCGGCGAGATTACGAAGTGTTCGTGATGTGTTACTCTTAGACAGTGATGAGCCGGCAAATTATTCGGAAGCGATGGTGGGATCTGATTCCCAGTCATGGCTTGGATCCATGAGATCCGAGTTAAAGTCCATGGATGAAAATCAAGTTTGGAACTTGGTTGATCTGCCAGACGGTGCAAGACCCGTCGCGTGCAAATGGGTCTTTAAGAAGAAAACTGATATGGATGGAAATGTTTCCGTCTATAAAGCACGTCTTGTCGCAAAGGGGTTCCGACAAGTTCAAGGAGTTTATTACGACGAGACTTCCTCGCCCATAGCAATGGTTAAATCAGTTCGGATCATGTTAGCGATAGCAGCCTCTTTCGACTATGAGATATGGCAGTTGGATGTCAAAACGGCTTTCCTTAATGGAAATTTAACCGAAGTCATGTATATGATACATCCCGAGGGTTTTTTCGATCCGGATAATTGTGACAAGGTATGTAAACTTCAGAAATCCATTTATGGGTTGAAGCAAGCATCTCGTAGTTGGAATATTCGCTTTGATGAGGTAGTCAAATCGTTTGGCTTTAACAAGAGTGATCATGATTCTTGTTTATACAAGAAGTTTAGTGGGAGCAAAGTAAAATTTCTAATCTTATATGTGGATGAAATATTACTGATTGGAAATGATGTCCAGATGTTGCAATAAACCAAGGAATCATTGGAAAGTAGTTTCTCAATGAAAGACTTGGGTGAGGCAACATACATCCTCGGAATCCGGATCTATAGAGATAGATCAAGAAGGCTCATTGGATTGAGTCAGAGTAATTATTTGGACAAAGTGTTGAAGAAGTTTAACATGGAATTGTCTAAGAAGGGATTCTTACCGATGTCCCATGGTGTAAAACTTAGCAAGACTCAGTGTCCTTCGACAACTGATGAGCGAAGTCGGATGAGTGCGATTCCGTATGCTTCTGTAGTCGGATCCATCATGTATGCCATGATTTGTACTAGGCCGGATGTTTCATATGCTCTGAGTGTTGTGAGAAGATACCAAGCTGATCCTGGAGAAATCCACTAGAGAGCGGTTAAAAATATCCTAAAGGACTTGAGAAGGAATTAGGATATGTTTTGGTTTATGGTGGTGAAGATGAACTCAGTGTAAAGTGAAGGAAATATGACCTAGAGGCAATCATAGAGATGATTATATTTCTTATGTATCCATGAGTTATTGTAATGTTCCTTGAATATCCATATTAGGAAACTTGTATTGATTGGCAACTATGTGAATTGTTTGTGAAACTATTTACTTGTATGGTTATTTAAGAGTTGTCCCTAGTCAGAGTTCATGTGAGGACACGCGTGAATATTAGACTAGCACATCGATTGTTTGATGAGTATGTTTCGCAAGTCATAGACATGGAGATGTCAAACCAATGATGTGGACACATGTTATGAACATGGGGTTGGACTGACCCAACTTGAGACTGGAAATTAGTTGCAGCTCTCTCTCTCTACACATCGTGTACGTTTTGTCCTTAGATCTGAGATTGTCGCATGTACTTGAGATGTGGATCGACCTACTTTGGGGCTATCAAACGCTGCTCCGTAACAGGGTAGTTATAAAGGTAGCTTTCGGGTTTGTCCTGAAGCATGCTTCAAGGCATGGTCAATCAAGATGGGATTTTCCCCTCTCTACTTGAGAGAGATATCTCTGGGCCCCTCGAGTGATCGGATCCAGAAATGCATGGCCGTGCTACATAAGGTTAAGAGTTAACCTAGTAAAGGGATTCCGAGTCATAGTATTGATAAAGGGATGTCAGCTTGGATCTAGACCAAATATCGTGAGGTAAAGAGAAAGACATGTACTAAACCTTGTGATGGTTCGTCCGATATGATCTTTGTATGCGTTTAGGAGTTGGCACGTCTTGCTAGAGGCCGCTACCAACTATTGACAGAATAAGTGTATCCGTGTCATGTCTATACGTATATGAACCTATAGGGTCACACACTTAAGGGGCTGGAAGCCTAATGAGGATTGGATCCGAATTAGACCAGGCTTAGGCTACTAATGGGCTGCTAATGTAGAAGCCCACTAGGGACGCCTATATAAGAGAGGGTGGGGCGAGCTGACCAGGGTTAGACCTCAGACCTTTCCACCCAGCCGCCACACCTCTCGCATGTGTTGCACGCGCGGACCTAGTAGTCAGGCGTCTGACGCTTCCACCCTGTACGTGTGGATACCTCGGAGGCGCTGCATCTGTAGCGTTTGGACGAGCCGTGCAACGGGTGCTTCTCGTGGGACGAGGACAAGGAGGAGACGTCGAACGTCTGCACTGCCTCGACGCACTTCATCGATTCCGCAACTGCGCGTCTAGTGGTAATCCCGTGATCTATGACAACAATATTCCTGGTTTACGTGGTAGAAAATTTTGATTTGCGCTATTGTAGCCTACCTGTATCCCTTCATAAAGGGTTACACAGATGCGAGTTATCTTACCGACTCTGATGATTCTCGTTTGCAATCCGGATACGTGTTTATTTTAAACGGAGGTGCTGTGAGCTGGAAGAGTTCCAAGCAAGAGACTATGTCTGCATCTACAACAGAGGCTGAGTATATTGCCGCCTCAGAGGCAGCAAAGGAAGTTGTTTGGATAAGGAATTTCCTCATGGATCTTGGTGTGGTTCAGGGCTCGTCTAATCCGTTAGACGTGTATTTTGACAACAATGGAGCTATCGCACAAGCCAAGGAACCCAGACAACACCAGATGAACAAGCACATACTCATGCGGTACCACCTGATTCGCCAGTTCCTAGATCAGGGTGATATCAAGTTATGCAAGGTACACACGGATGGAAATATTGCGTATCCCTTGACAAAGCCGTTACCACAGCCAAAGCATGAGGCGCACCTAAGAGACATGGGCATTATATGCTTAGACATGTGATGTCGGAAGATTGACTCTAGTGCAAGTGGGATACTGTTGGGAATATGCCCTAGAGGCAATCATGTATGATGATATTTCCCATTGTATTCATAAAGATATTAAGTTGTCCTTGTATAAACATCTGATGTGTATCATTGAGTATGTGATTCGGTTGTGGAACTATACATTCATGTTGTTTGTAATAAATGTCCTTGGTCATTGAGGTTGTGCTAGACACACAACTGAGACCAATGTGAAATTCGGCTTGATGACTCGGTTCCACTTGTCATGGGCATGGAGATGCTATTCCGACTTACACAGATTCAACTAAATAGTTTAGCGAGTCGGATTGAACCATATTGAGGTAGAACAATCAAGTTGCCATTTGTATATCTCAATCAATGTAATCCTTAGACCTAAGGTTATTGCATAGTCCGAGTTGAGGATCACCGACTTAGGTTCTGTCAAACACTGATCCTTAACTAGGCAGTTATAAAGGAAGAGTTCGGGTCGACTGAGAATCAAGCTACGTGATGTGAATAACCAAGATGGGATTTTGCCCCTCCCCTTGGAGAGATATTCTCTGGGCCCTCTCGGAAGATATGATTCGGAAAGCATGGCCATGCACGACTCGGTTAAGTGTTAACCGAGGCAATCTACTAAGAGTTAGTCGGATGAGTCACTTATCTCGGATCGAGAAGAGAGTCGGACTATTTAAGGGATGACAATTATTCGCCTATAATCTTACAAGGTATATCGTGAGGCAAAAGGGACACAGACACAAGTCGTATTGGAAAGGCAAGTCGTCATGACTCTTTGGGTACTTGGGAGTCGGCACGTTCTGCTAGGAGCCGCTACCGACTATCGATTGAGAGTCGGACTCTAGTCGTGTCCAAGTTGCCAAGAGCCTGCGGGGTCACACACTTAAGAGCGGGAGCAAAATCAGATTGGATCTGAACCAGAAATCTAGTTGGGTTGGACCCGAGCCGGATTTGGACTGAGTCAGTGAGTCGGACTCACGGTGACTGGAATTATATGAGCTTTAGTGAATGGGCCACGTGAGTGAAGCCCATGTTCACTCCCTATATATAGTGGAGCACAATAAACCATAAGGGTTAATAGTTGATTGATTAGGTCACTCCATGTGTTGGAAACCCTCGCTCCACCGCAGTCCTGCCGTCGGTACGAACCTAGGAGTTCGCCGCCGGTGCTCCTCCTTGTACGGTCGGATCACAAAGGACTGCACTGCATCAACTGACGCGCTTCATCAGTAATCCGCAACTGCGCGTCTAGTGGTAAACCTCGTGGCTTTCTACCTCAGCAAGATCTTGGGATCACCATGTTAGAGGGAAAATTTTGTTTTATCTCTACGTGGCCCAACAAACTTCATATGCTTTCTCTGAAAATTTGAGTGAATATATGAATATTTTACTTAATGAGGATGAAGTGTGAAACATTTGAAAAGTTCAAAGACTTTCAAGAAGAAGTTCAAAATCAATGTAACAAGAAAATAAAGAATTTATGATAGGATCATAAAGGAAGATATTTTGACTTACAAGTTTAGCATAACACTAAGATTTGATGAATCGTTCCATGGATTTGCGTTCCTCGAAACACCATATGAGTATGGAATAAATTGAGATATGCAATAAAACCTTGTTTGACATGGGTAGATCATACGTGTAATTTATAAAACTGCCATTATATTTTAAAGATTAAAAGCATTAGAGACTACCGCTTTTCCTTTGTAAAGAGCTCCATCATGATCTGTTGAAATGACACCATATAAAGTTATGGTTTGGGATTAAAACGAAGTTGTCCTTTCTTAAACATTGGTATGCTATGCATAAAATAGATGTCTACTACCAAAGTCGGATGAACATGTCTTTGTATGTTATTTTGAATAATCATTGAGTTTTCCTCCATAATACCAAAGACAAAAATGTTTATCGCTTAGAACGTTAAGTTTCTTTGAGAAGTAATTTTCCGTCAAAAGTTAAGTGGGAGGACAATAGAACTTTGATAAGGTTAAACGAACCTTAGATATATGTGCAAAGTTGCGCAGCGCTAAAAAGTGTTTCGGAGGCAGCAATAATGCTCATGACTCACGTGCCTCAAAGGTTGTGGTTACGGAGGTCTAAGTTCCTATTGAACCTAGTAGGTCGGGTAAACAATTGAATACCAAGATTTGAGGGTTGAATCATTATTTGACAATACTGAATGGACTACATGCAAAGAAGCGATGATGGGCCCTGACTCCGTCAAATGGCTTGAAGCCATAAAATCCGTGATAGTTCCATACACGAGAAATCAGGCTTTGAACTTGAAAGACCCTCTAGAAAGGTGTAAGACCTTATAGTCGTGTTTGGATCTATAAAGAAATAGACATAGATGTTCCACATCTATGAAATAGTCGATATGTTGGGAAAGAGTTCACAACAATGATCAAAGGTTGACTATGACTAGATTTGATCTTTCATAGAGATATTTAGTCTAGACGGATTAATGTAGCAACCACTACATATATTGGTATATGATAGTTGAATAAACAAAACAAAGTTCTTCTGATAGAATTGTTACCTAGGCCGTGTGCATAACACGGTCCAAAGGGTTTTGTTAATTCAAAGGATGCTAAAAGCGTATGCAAACTTCAATGGTTGAAGTGAGCATCGCGGAGTTGGAATCTTCACCATGATGAAACTGTTAAAAGAGTTTAAATTCATAAGAGACGATGAAGATGCTTGCATTTGCAAGAAATTAAGTGGGAGCGCTAAGACATATTTCTAATACATTATGTGGAGGACATATTGTTGATTGGAAATGATGTATCTTTTATTAACACAAGTTAAGAATTTCATCTCGATGAAATACTTAGGCAAAACCCGAATATTTGACATCAATATCTATATAGATAGATTGAGACGCTAATATGGTTGTGCCAAATGTACATAGATGAGATATTGAATGAGTTCAATATGGAAATAACAAGAAAGGTTCTTGCCACAAAGAAAGGATTAAATCAAAATTCAAGTGTATTGACACTTGGTAAGTGAAACAAAGATTCAAGTATTGATTGATACTTGATGAATAAAATCACAAAAATTATTTTTCAATCATACTGTGATATGTACAAATCTAGATATGTCCTGTGCTCTAAATGTTATGAGCATATACCAGAATGATTCATAAGATGATCATTGGACGATAGTAAGGATATTCTTATGATCTTTTGGAAGAACTAAGAATGTTATGAGAATATACCAGAATGGTTAGTTTTGTAAAAGTGTTACAATGATACTAGTTTTGTGAAAAAGTACAAATTAAGTTTATCTCAATCTAAGCTAAGGGTGGCACAATATGATGGAAATTAAGTTCCATAATGGATTTGGATGAGTTCCAGAGTTAAGACATTGTGACAGATACTGCAATAAAAGGCTAAGTATATGACTGCTATTATAGTAGTAAAAGAGGGCATTTGTGTCAATTAGTTTGTTATCAAACTAGGTGTAGTTCACAGCGGAATAGTACTATGAATATATATTGTACGACAATATTATCAACATGATTTAACCCCAAGGAACTAAAGGTATCACTAAAGGACCAAATTTATACAAAGCCATCTCATTAGAGAATGAGTGATCCGTAGAGACGCAAAGACATGCAATTACACACGGACCTGAAATTGTCGGATCCGAAGATTAGTTGACCACTAGAAATCGTGTAAATATAACACGGGAAAGCCATAGGTGTTGAATGCACAAAGGTTTTAAACTAGATTATTGACTCTAGTGCAAGTGGGAGACTGTTGGAGATATGCCCAAGAGGCAATAATAAAGTGGTAATTATCATATCTTCATGCTTATGATAAATGTTTACATACCAATGAGAACACGCCGCATGGCCCAGCTTTTGATTTAAAATAGAATTAGAATAAGATTGGTTTGCAAATTTGAAAAATCCATAACTTTTGATCCACACGTCCAAAAATTACAAACTTTATATCAATAGAATCAGTGGAACAAGCCCTAGCCAACCATGCAATTTGTTTAGTAAAAAGCTTCCGGTAAAATGTTTGTTTTTGCAGAAACATTTGTATGCTTGTTTAGGTTATAAAAATTATTCCAAAATGATTTTGAGGTTGAAATCTTTGCAAATTGGTTTGTGGTGAACCTACTGACCCTAGGAACCAACTTATGAATTTAAAAATGTATTTGGTAAAGTTTAGGATTGAATAATTGAATTAGCTCATTTCTAGTCAAATAAAAATATGGTTTTTGCTATGGTAATGATTTTTGAATAAAACCTTTGGAAAATGTTTTGATTCAAACCTACTGACCCAAAACACCAAGTTTTGGTGAACTAACAACTTATTTGGTGAACAATATAAAGTTTTTGCTTTGCTAAAACATTTTCCACCTCATGGAATAAAGATTGGATTTAAAAATGGTTTATAGGTAAAACCCTTTTTGCAAATGACTTTGCCACTTTAGAAAATGACCACTTTGAGCCTTACAAAGTTTAGAGCCTAGTAGAGACCACCTTTGCAAATATAACTATCTTTTGCATGCTTGCATGCGTGACTTAGTTTCTATTATTTTATGTGTGTTAGATTGCTTGATTATTGGTTGGAATGCTAGTTGAACCTATGTTTGCTTGATTGATTTGTAGTGAAGTTAGAAGAGTGTGAGATTAGCAAGATCAAGAAGTGAACCAACATTCCCTAGCAAAAGGCAAGTTACACTATAATCTAAAGACCTACTATTTTCGTTATACTTAGTGGATTTTGAAACATGCATGAAAAAGATTTCTATACTTTATGCTATGCAAATCCTAATAGGATACCCTTATATATTCCTTAGTGAAAACAAAGTAGTTGTAAAATGCTTAGCCATGCTAAATATTTTGAGAAGAGATACATGTTGAGATTTTATGAAGTTGAGAAAAGACTTATGTTTTATATAATAAAACAAGTACTCAATGAACCACCTGGGTGGACAAGGATACTCAAGTTTTGGACAAGGTGGAAACAAGAGGAACCATGTTTATATGGCAATCTCTTTTTGTTGTGCACCAGATGAAAACCACCCAGGGACTTAGAGATTGAACATGTTTCTCCAACAGTGTCTTCCGTGTACAGCCACATGCTATTATGGCTCTGGCTTAGTCAACTACATTGGGAAGACCCATGCATTGGTCTTCAGGTTAATTGGAAATGAGGGAACTCGGAACCCTACATTGGTGCCTGAAGACAAGCTAGCATTGTGTATGGGAGGACCCTATGGAAAGACTTCGTAACATTCTCAATCTGCCAGTACTCCATCTTGGTGAGTACTTATCCAGCGGCCACTGGTGGCAACAAGATGAGAGTGTGTCATGTGGGTAAAGTGTACAACTTCTGCAGAAGATAAAATTCTAAGTACTTAGCCGTGTCCCCGGTTATGGACAATACTGAGCAACTAAAGGCCTGAAGCTATGGGAAATCTCGACATTCCAATTTCTAAAAGAAAAACTTTTAAGTGACACCAAAAGACTTGAAGCACTTGGGGATTTACCAAGGAGCTCAAGAGATTTTGATAAAAACTTGAAGCACTTGGGGATTTACCAAGGAGCTCAAGAGATTTTGATAAAAACTTGAAGCACTTGGGGTGTACCAAGGAGCTCAAGAGATTTTGACAAAGACATGAAACACTTGGGGATTTACCAAGGAGTTCAGAAAGATTTGACAAAAGATCAAAACTATTTTGAAAAGATAGGATAAATTATTGCTTTCTGCAAATGAGCCTAAAACCCTACTTAGCCAAATATGCATGTAATGATAGGATCCACTTATGTTTTACATAGTAGTGAAACTTTCCAATACAATTCAAATGTATTAACCCTTGTGGCTGTAACTTGTAATGTTGCAGGTTTGATTGATATTAGAGAAGTTGATTGATTAGGATTACAAAGTCTACAACCGACATGTTTGCCTGTGGCATTTTGAAGATGAAGGACCCCATGCCTATAGATATTTTGTTGCCATGTAATGTAATAGCCAAATGAGCTATGTAAGATGTAATAAAATTATGTTATTCCTGGTTATAAAGTTATATTATGACCTTTGTTCCTTGATATTAAATCTTAACTGTGGATGCTAGCTATTGATCCAGGGACTAGCATTGTAAACATAGGGATCTCTACCTTATTGAAGGTTGGGACCTCTATAGATGGTATCAGAGCATTGTTTTGCCTGTAGGATTTGTAAACCTAGGATTGGACAAAATCCCTTAGAAAAAAATAGGAGTTGTATTTGTTCCAAAACTTAATTACAAACAATCTTGTAAACTCTTTTCCTCAACCACCTTGATTTTTGAATTCTACATCTCATCTGTTTCAACTTGATGGAAAGACCTACCCCATGGCCAAAGACTACACCATGTGCATGGGACTTCTTCAACTCTAACGACTTCAACATCTTCAACTCTAATGACTTCAACATCTTCAGCATATTCACCAAGGACTTCAACCTTGGATATCACTAAGGAGAAGTGAGACAAGAAATCTTGCTCAAGATTTGGAGACTAAAGAAACACAACTTAGAAAGAACCCTCATCACCTTTGAAGTTTAATGACTAAGAGATTTCCCAAGGAAACCATGATCTTATGCAAGAAGAATCAACCAAGAAAGATGGAAAGATCACAAGTGAACCATATAGATGGACCACCATATTTTAGTTAAGTCAAACACACCAACTTATGTGGTGTAACAAAAGTATTTTTGGTTGCCTAAAAATATGCTTGAAACTTGTTGTTTGAGTGAAATGTTTTGGCTTGTGATTGCTTGCACATTGTTTGTGTGAATTGTGAAAGTGTGTGATTAGAATTATTACCTTAGAGATATTTTGCCTATTCTAAATCTCAATTCAACCCAAACAGATGACTACTCCAAGAGACTCCAACATCAAGGTTGATGACAACAACAACAACCAAGAGGACAACATGAAAGAACTCATAGCAACCCAAAACCAGTTGAACCAAATGACAGCTCAATTCATACCCAACACTAGTGGGGAAGATCCAACCCTGCAAGGATTTTTGGAAACTCAAGCCCAAATGTTGCATAAGGTGACAGATCAAATGCTCAACATGGAAAGAAACTTTTCCAAAGGAGTTTATGACAACAAGGATGGCAAAGATGTTATTCTTGAAGGAACCAAAGCTTGCAATATTTGTGGAGACAAGGATCACACTTCCAAGGAGCATGGAGATCAATGCCCCAACTGTGAAGAGAAACATCCAGTTGGCCAATGTCCCACCTCTCAAGCTACTTGCTACCTATGTGAAGGAAACAACCATGTCCCTATCCAATGCCCCATCTATACCATAGTTGAACAAAGGAAACAAGGTGGAGTGCAACAAATGATTGCAAACTATCAAGAAGGATCCAAGTCCACCAAGAAGAATCAGGACAAAGGAAAAGCTCCACTTATACCTCCATGCAATACAACCCAATTTAAAGGACCAAAGAAGAGGCATATGAATTATCCAAAGAGCAATAGAAGGTCAAAGAAACAAGTAGACATTCCTACCTATAAGATAACATATGAACAACATGAACTAGATGCACTCCTAGCTTTGGAGAAACCCAAGAAAAAGAAGGACAAAAGCCATGTGCAATGCCATCATTGTAAAGAAATGGGACACTATTCCAGTGAATGTCCAGAAAAGCAGAAGTATAAGGAAATTGGTCAAGTATGGTGCAACAACTGCAAAGAGCTAGGCCATTATGCAGCAACTTGTCCACACGAGACACGTGAAGAACTCAAACTTATCACATGTTTCAATTGCAAAGAACCAGGACATTATGCAAGCAATTGTCCAGAAAAGATGAAGAACAAGATAAACAAGCCAATGAAGGATCTCAACCTTGTCACATGTGTCAAGTGGGGAAACAAAGGACACTATGCATATGTTTGCCCAGAGAAGTTTCCCCAACACCCCAAGCAAGCCAATATGTAAATTTAGTTGGAAAATTTTTAAGGGTGGTAGTACCCTAGTTGTTTTGAACCAACTTGTAACCCTAGCTTTCCCAAATCTCGGGACGAGATTTATTTTAAGGGTGGTAGCCTGTCACATCCCAAGATTTTCCAAATCTTGTAATGTGAAAAATAAATGAATAAAATAAAACTTTGTTGATTTTCAGGGTGAGAAGAAATTTTTTGAATCCATCTGGAAACTTTCAAAACCTATTTGGATAAAATAAAATCCTAAAGGGATTTAAAAAGATAAGTAAACAATAAAGATAAATTATTTGGAATTACTATTTGGATTTTTTAATATAAAGATTTGGTTTTCAAATGAAAAGGTAGAAATTTAAATAAGGATTATTTTAGAGCCAAATTAAACCTTGGCCAAGATTTTGAAATAAAATATTTCTATTTGATAAAAATAGTAAAGGTTTATTTAAAATTAAATAATAAGGATTTAATAAACCAATTTTTATAAGATAAAGGTTTTACTATTTTTTAAACATCAAAACTTGTTAAATTATTTTAAACAGGTTTTCCAAGTATTTTATAATCTCAAATAAAACCTACTGAAGTGTTTTTGGTTTTATATTTAGATTTCAAATGGAGTTTTTAAATAAAACAAATCCTATTTGAATTAATAACTAAGGACTATTTATTTAATTATTAAATAGATCCTAAAAAGAATAAAAATATTATTTTGTTTTGGACTTTGGTTTATGTTGTTAAACAGAACCAAAACTCAATACAAGTGTGGTGAATGTTTGATTTGATTTTAATGTTTGAATTGTTTGATTGAAATTCAAAACAGAAAACCAAATAGAAAAAGGAAAAGATTTCTGAACAAAAAAAAGGATCAGACAGCAGCCCAACTGGCCAGCCCAGTGAGCCCAGTTTCAGCCCAGCTATTTTTCCCACTCGCGAAACGTTTTCACCAGAAGATCCACCCACGCAGACACTGACCAGTGGCCCCTCTTCCCCTCTCTCTCCCCCATTGACGACAGGACCCCACACCACTGTTCATCGTCTTCAAACCCGCGCTGATTCCTCCTCGCCGTTTCCTGCCGTTGATTGCTCGAATCAATACGCGTAAATGGCACAATGAATCCTCACTGCGACCACGCACTCTTAATCGCCAGCAACTCCTCTTGCTTTCCCCTTAGAACCTACTCGACCAGAGCCACCAGGCTGCCCTGAATCGAATTTGCACCACCGCTGCTCCGGCGAGTCTCACCAAGCGATTCCGGCCGAACCCTGTCGCCCCTTGCCTCCCTGAGCACACGGCCGTGACCTCCAGCCCCTGGCGCTTCTCCCTGTGCTGTCCGTTCACTCGCGGGCGCCCCAGAACGTCGGCTTCGACAACCTCTGAGCGCCGCCGCGTCTGCTTCCTTCTCCGGCGACCTCCCCTGGTAAGTATCGACCGCCCCAGCACTCCTCGATGATGCTCCCATCTTCTCCAGAACAGCACGCTTCTAACCGTACCACCCGTTCGTCTTAGGGTGATCTGCAACATCGTCCCCGACGACCACCAGAACCGCCTGACGCCGCCATCGTCTCTGGCGAGCAATTACTTCCACTCCAGTGCGCCCCTTCGCCAGCCAGTACCACCTCGAGCTTCAGCAAGCCTCTACGAGTCTGGTAAGCCTCGCCAACCTCTTCCTTGCTTCCTGTAGCTGCCGTAGCGCCACTGCCTGACCGTGCGCCGCCGCCAGCCGCCGTCAGCGCCGCTCGTGTTTGGTCAAGTCAACTCGCACCGTTAGATTTCCATCTGGCGGCCTCGATAGATTCATTAAACGAAGAGGTACGGGCTAATCTGAACCGCACCGTCTCACTTAGATCCAACGGCTGTAGTTGCGCGATCCGTGCGAACCGGTACCTCCCAATGAGAACACGCCGCGTGGCCCAGCATTTGATTTAAAATAGAATTAGAATCAGATTGGTTTGCAAATTTGAAAAATCCATAACTTTTGATCCACACGTCCAAAAATTACAAACTTTATATCAATAGAATCAGTGGAACAAGCCCTAGCCAACCATGCAATTTTTTTAGTAAAAAGCTTCTGGTAAAATGTTTGTTTTTGTAGAAACATTTGTATGCTTGTTTAGGTTATAAAAATTATTCCAAAATGATTTTGAGGTTGAAATCTTTGCAAATTGGTTTGTGGTGAACCTACTGACCCTAGGAACCAACTTATGAATTTAAAAATGTATTTGGTAAAGTTTAGGATTGAATAATTGAATTAGCTCATTTCTAGTCAAATAAAAATATGGTTTTTGCTATGGTAATGATTTTTGAATAAAACCTTTGGAAAATGTTTTGATTCAAACCTACTGACCCAAAACACCAAGTTTTGGTGAACTAACAACTTATTTGGTGAACAATATAAAGTTGTTGCTTTGCTAAAACATTTTCCACCTCATGGAATAAAGATTGGATTTAAAAATGGTCTATAGGTAAAACCCTTTTTGCAAATGACTTTGCCACTTTAGAAAATGACCACTTTGAGCCTTACAAAGTTTAGAGCCTAGTAGAGACCACCTTTGCAAATAAAACTATCATTTGCATGCTTGCATGCATGACTTAGTTTCTATTATTTTATGTGTGTTAGATTGCTTGATTATTGGTTGGAATGCTAGTTGAACCTATGTTTGCTTGATTGATTTGTAGTGAAGTTAGAAGAGTGTGAGATTAGCAAGATCAAGAAGTGAACCAACATTCCCTACCAAAAGGCAAGTTACACTATCATCTAAAGACCTACTATTTTCGTTATACTTAGTGGATTTTGAAACATGCATGAAAAAGATTTCTATACTTTATGCTATGCAAATCCTAATAGGATACCCTTATATATTCCTTAGTGAAAACAATGTAGTTGTAAAATGCTTAGCCATGCTAAATATTTTGAGAAGAGATACATGTTGAGATTTTATGAAGTTGAGAAAAGACTTATGTTTTATATAATAAAACAAGTACTCAATGAACCACCTGGGTGGACAAGGATACTCAAGTTTTGGACAAGGTGGCAACAAGAGGAACCATGTTTATATGGCAATCTCTTTTTGTTGTGCACCAAATGAAAACCACCTAGGGACTTAGAGATTGAACATGTTTCTCCAACAGTGGCTTCCGTGTACAGCCACATGCTATTATGGCTCTGGCTTAGTAAAGTACATTGGGAAGACCCATGAATTGGTCTTCAGGTTAACTGGAAATAAGGGAACTCGGAACCCTACATTGGTGCCTGAATACAAGCTAGCATTGTGTATGGGAGGACCCTATGGAAAGACTTCGTCACATTCTCAATCTGCCAGTACTCCATCTTGGTGAGTACTTATCCAGCGGCCACTGGTGGCAACAAGATGAGAGTGTGTCATGTGGGTAAAGTGTACAACTTCTGCAGAAGATAAAATTCTAAGTACTTAGCCGTGTCCCCGGTTATGGACAATACTGAGCAACTAAAGGCCTGAAGCTATGGGAAATCTCGACATTCCAATTTCTAAAAGAAAAACTTTTAAGTGATAGCAAAAGACTTGAAGCACTTGGGGATTTACCAAGGAGCTCAAGAGATTTTGATAAAAAACTTGAAGCACTGGGGATTTACCAAGGAGCTCAAGAGATTTTGATAAAAACTTGAAGCACTTGGGGTGTACCAAGGAGCTCAAGAGATTTTGACAAAGACATGAAACACTTGGGGATTTACCAAGGAGTTCAGAAAGATTTGACAAAAGATCAAAACTATTTTGAAAAGATAGGATAAATTATTGCTTTCTGCAAATGAGCCTAAAACCCTAATAGCCAAATATGCATGTAATGATAAGATCCAGTTATATTCTACATAGTAGTGAAACTTGACAATACAATTCAAATGTATTGACCCTTGTGGATGTAACTTGTAATGTTGCAGGTTTGATTGATATTAGAGAAGTTGATTGATTAGGATTACAAAGTCTACAACCAACATGTTTGCCTGTGGCATTTTGAAGATGAAGGACCCCATGCCTATAGATATTCTGCTGCAATGTAATGTAATAGCCAAATGAGCTATGTAAGATGTAATAAAATTATGTTATTCCTGGTTATAAAGTTATATTATGACCTTTGTTCCATGATATTACATCTTAACTGTGGATGCGAGCTATTGATCCAGGGACTAGCATTGTAAACACAGGGATCTCTACCTTATTGAAGGTTGGGACCTCTACATTAGCTCCATGATGGAAGAGCATAGCTCCGTTAGTGAGCATGTACTCAAGATGTCGGGTTACGCCGATAAGCTTGTATCCTTGGGAATAATGATTCCCATTGACTTAGGCATCCATCGTGTTCTGCAGTCTCTGCCACCTAGCTATAAGAGCTTCGTGATGAACTATAATATGCAAGGCATTAAGAAGTCTCTCCCTGAGCTTCTGGCAATGCTTAAAACTGCAGAAGTGGAGATCAAAAAGGAACATCAAGTGTTGATGATCAATAGGAACACTGGTTTCAAGAAAGACAAGAAGGGAAAATGGAAGGGAAGTAAGGGCGGCAAGCCGGTTGCCGTGCCTGAAAAGAAACCCCGAGTTGGACCTAAGTCTGATACTGAGTGCTACTATTGTAAGGGGACTGGCCACTGGAAGCACAACTGCCCCAAGTATTTGGCATACAAGAAGGCCGGTAAGGCAAACAAAGGTATATATGATATACATCTTATTGATGTGTACTTGACTAGTGCTCGCAGTAGCTCCTGGGTATTTGATACCGATTCAGTTGCTAATATTTGTAACTCGAATCAGGGGATGCGGAACAAGCGACCGCTAGCAAGGGGTGAGGTCAAGATGCGTGTCGGCAATGGATCAAGTGTTGATGTGATCACCGTCGGAACGCTACCTCTCCACTTTCCGTCGGGATTAGTAATAAACTTGAAGAATTGTTATCTGGTGCCAGCACTTAGCATGAACATTGTATCTGGATCGTGTTTAATGCGAAGTGGTTATTCATTTAAATACGAGAACAATGGTTGTTCCATTTATATGAATGAAATCTTTTATGGTCATGCACCGATGATGAATGGTTTATTTATATTGGATCTCGATAATACTGTTACACATATTCATAATGCTGATGCTAAAAGGATTAAACTAAATGACGATATATCCGCATATATGTGGCACTGCCATCTAGGTCATATTGGCGTTAAACACATGAAGAAGCTCCATTCGGATGGACTTTTGGAATAACTTGATTTTGAAACATTTGATACATGTGAGCCATGCCTTATGAGCAAGATGACTAGAACACCGTTTTCCGGTTCAATGGAACGAGCGACAGATTTATTGGAAATCATACATTCTGATGTATGTGGTCCAATAAGTGTGTCGGCGCGAGGTGGATATCATTATTTTGTTACTTTCACGGATGATTTGAGTAGATATGATTATATCTACTTGATGAAACACAAGTCTGAAACATTTGAAAAGTTCAAGGAATTTCAGAATGAAGTGGAAAATCATCATAATAGAAAGATCACATTTCTACGGTCCGACCATGGAGGTGAGTATCTAAGTTACGAGTATAGCACTCACATGAAAGAGTGTGGAATTGTTTCACAACTCACACCTGCCGGAACACCATAGCGAAATGGTGTGTCGGAACGTCGTAATCGCACTTTATTAGATATGGTTCGATCTATGATATCTCTGATGGACTTGCTGTTGTCATTTTGGGGTTATGCACTAGAAACTGCTGCATTCACTTTAAATCGGGCACCATCTAAATCCGTTGAAAAGACACTGTATGAATTGTGGGTTGAAAACAAACCTAAGCTGTCATTTCTTAAAGTTTGTGGATGCGATGTTTATGTGAAGAAACTTCAACCGGATAAACTCGAACCCAAAGCGGAAAAATGCGTCTTCATAGGAAACCCTAAGGAAACAATTGGGCATTCCTTCTATCACAGATCCGAGGGCAAGGTTTTTGTTGCCAAGAATGGATCCTTTCTAAAGAAAGAGTTTCTCGCGAAAGGTGTGAGTAGTCGTAAGGTAGAACTTGAAGAGGTTATTGAACCTTCCCTTCAAAGTATGGCGAGTAGCGCAGCGCCGGAAGTCGTTCCGGAGTTGGCTCCACCAGTTGAAGAGGGAACTAATGATAAGGATCATGAAACTCCGAAAGAGAATACTACCAAACCTCGCAGGTCTAGAAGGACGCGTGCAGCTCCCGAGCTGTACGGAAATCCTGTCATGAATTTCATGGTTGATGAAAATGATGACCCTACGACGTATGAAGAAGCGATGATGACCCCGGATTCCAACAAATGGTTAGAAGCCATGAAATCCGAGATGGAATCCATGTATGAAAATCATGTTTGGAACTTGGTGGACTTACCTCACGACCAAAAGGCCGTGGAGGACAAATGGATTTTCAAAAGAAAAACTGATGCTGATGGTAATGTAACCGTCTATAAAGCTCGACTTGTCGCAAAGGGGTTTCGAAAAATTCAAGGAGTTGACTACGATGAGACATTCTCTCCCGTAGCGATGCTAAAGTCAGTTAGGATTATGTTAGCAATTGCTGCATATTTCGATTATGAGATATGGCAGATGGATGTCAAAACCGCGTTTCTCAATGGTAATATTGTAGAAGAGTTGTATATGATACAACCAAAGGGTTTTGTCGATCCTAAGGATGCTAACAAGGTGTGCAAGCTTCAGCGATCCATCTATGGATTGAAGCAAGCATCACGAAGTTGGAATCTCCGCTTTGATGAGGTGATCAAAGAGTTTGGATTTGTCCAAATTTATGGAGAAGCTTGTATTTACAAGAAAGTGAGTGGGAGCAATGTGGCATTTCTGATATTATATGTGGATGACATATTATTGATCGGAAATGATATAGATCTTTTAAACAGTGTTAAAAGTTATCTAAACAGCAAATTTTCAGTGAAGGACCTAGGTGAAGCATCATACATATTAGGCATAAAGATCTATAGAGATCGGCGCCTAATAGCGCTATCGCAAAGAAAATACCTTGATAAGATTTTAAAGAAGTTTAAAATGGAAGATAGTAAGAAGGGATTCTTACCTATGACACAAGGCACGACATTGAGTAAGTCTCAAAGTCCGTCTACAGCGGAAGAAAGAGAGATAATGGACAAGGTCCCCTATGCTTCAGCCATAGGCTCTATAATGTATGCCATGCTATGTACAAGACCAGATGTGGCACATGCTATTAGTTTGACTAGTAGGTACCAATCGGATCCAGGTTCGGAACACTGGAAAGTGGTCTAGAATATCCTTAAGTACTTGCGAAGAACTAAGGATATGTTTCTTGTATACGGAGGTGAAGAAGAGCTCGTCGCTAAGTGTTATGTCGACGCTAGCTTTGACACAGATCCGGATGAATCTAAGTCTCAATACGGGTACGTATTTCTCATCAATGGCGGAGCGGTTAGTTGGAGGAGCTCCACACAACCTGTGGTATCGGGATCAACGACGGAGGCCAAATATGTTGCTGCTTCGGAAGCGGCTCAGGAAGTAGTTTGGATGAAGGAGTTCGTATCCGAACTAGGTGTGGTTGCAAACGAGTTGGACCCAATGGTGATCTATTGTGAAAACAATGGTCCCATTGCCAATGCCAAAGAGCCAAGGTCTCACAAGCATTCCAAGAATATTAAGCGCCGGTTTCAATCCATTCGCGAGCATGTCAAGGAAGGAGATATAAAGATTTGTAAAGTTCATACGGATCTCAATGTATCAGATCCGTTGACTAAAACTCTCCCTAGAGCAAAACATGATCTACACCAGAACTCCATGGGTGTTAGATACATCACTATGTAACTAGATTATTGTCTCTAGTGCAAGTGGGAGACTGAAGGGAATATGCCCTGAGAGGCAATAATAAAGTGTTTATTATGTGTATTCCAAGTATATGATAGATGTTTATTCTGCATTTTATAATTGTATAAATACAGAAACGTTAGTACATGTGTGTTTAATAAACAAACAGAAAGTTCCTAGTTATGCCTCTCTCCTAAACTAGTTTGTTGATTAACAAAATGATCACAGTTTCCTGATCATAGACATTGGATGTTGTTAATAATGAGATCACAACATTAGTGTAATGGTGTGATGAACATTCATCCGAAGTATAGCATTACGATCAAAGTCATTGAGTTTATATTTCTATAAATAACTTATGAAGTAGTCCTAATCCTTAGACCATGAGATCATGCCAATCACTAACACCAGAAGAGTTTCTTGTTGACATCAAACGCCACTCCGTAACTGGGTGATTATAAAGATGGCTTCAAAGCTACTAAAGTGTTATGTTGAGAATCATGGATCAAGAGTGGAATTTGTTCATCCCGATGACGGATAGATATACTCTGGGACCTCTCGGTGATATCACATTGGTTAGCTTGCAAGCAAGTGATTTGTGCACTAGAATGTTATATCACGGGAACGAGAAAAGAGTGCATGTCAGTAACGAGATCAAACTAGGTATGGAGATACCGATGATCGAATCTCGGACATGTAATATATTGTGAAACAAAGGGATTAAGATACAAGCGTAAAAGGTTCAGACAATCACAAGAAAGTCATCGTTGAATGTGTGGGAGTTAGTATGGATCTCTAGGTCCCGCTACTGATTATTGATCGGAGAAGGGTCTCTATCATGTCCGCATTATTTGCGAACCATAGGGTGACACACTTAAGGGACACTGACATCCAGTTGGAGCAAATGTTTCATGCCGAAAGAATAAACAAGCGCAGGAATTTATTTCACTAGATACCGAAACAGGTTTTCGGGTGAAATTGCATAAAGAGGTTATGCATGTGAAATAGAATTCTAGCAAGGGGTTATTTGTGAATGTTTGTCATTAAAGTAATTGACAAAATTCTGAATAAAATAAAAGATTTTTACTTAATGAGAGTTTGCATTAAATTTGGTGCAAATTTAATGGCAAGTTTGAGTGGGATTTTGAGTGGAGGGATTTGAATGGATTTTTGTGAGTGGAGTGTCCACCCACATGAAGAGGGGAGGGCAAGGGGGCAGCCCCCATGCGCCGGCCACCCCCTTGGGGTTCCCCCCTCCTCCTATAAAAGGCACCCCTCTCCTGTCACATCCCAAAATTTTCCAAATTTTGTAATGTGAAAAATAAATAAAAATAATAATTAATTGTTGAAATTTAGGCTGAAAATAAACTTTTTGATTCCAAATGGAAACTTAAAATCCCATCTTGAACAAAATTTGATTATTGTTTGAATTCAACTAAATTCAGAACAAGTGAAATGCATTCTTTATAAATGCATCTTGAAATTTAAACACTTGGAAAACAAACCAAAACTCTAAAACCCTAATGGATGAAAACATTTCCAAGTTATCCCAAAGCCTATGGATTTGATCCATATAAAAAATTGTCAACAGAAATTTATAAATGATCAAGAATGACAAATAGAAATATTATAAAAACCATGGGAATTGGTTTCACCTAAATTGGAGCCATAAAGAAAATCTTATGAATTCAATAAGATAAGGAAATTGAATTTCCAAAGCTAATAAAGCACCTATCTAAAAATCCATACCAAATGGTGAGTAAATAATCCTAAAGAGACATAAAAGGATAAAACAAATATTAAATAAGATTTTACAAGTTGGAATCACCAAGTTTGGATCTTTAAATAAAAAGATATGGATTTTATAAGGTAAAGAAAGAAATAATTAATAGGGAATATTTAAAAGCCAAATTAAAACTTGGCCAAGACCATAAACAAATGGAATAAACATAATCCAAGTTCAAATGAAATAAATGGATAACTAATATTGAAATAAAATAATATGGCCCAACCAAATCCCTAGTAGAAATGATTAATTAAATCAGGGGAAAATAATTGGAATTTACCCAAGTGGAATAAAAGTTATTTAATTAACTCAAATGAAATAAAAGAATCATTTAAATAAAGTTATATGGAATTGACACCATATTTGATTTCATTGGAATAAAAACAATTGCCCAAATTAAAAGGATTAATAATCATATTAAAATACTATAAATAATTCAAAGTGAATTATTTAGCACCCCATTAAATAAATAAACCTACTGAAAAGGTTTTGTAAAAAGTTTGGAATTTAAACAAGGTTTGAAATTATATTTAATCTTATTTGAGTTAACACAAGGGCCTATTTTTTAAAATAATTATTATACCCTAAAAATAATAAAAGAATTATCTAAATTTGACTTTAGAATGTATTATTAATCAGTATTTGAATATACACAAAATTTGGTAGAAGTTTGAATTCAAATGGGTGTTTGAAATAATTAAACAAAATTAAAACAGATAAATAGAAAAAGAAAAAGGAAAAAACAATCTGTACAAAAAAAATGTAACAGACCCAGCCCACCAGGCCCATCTAGCCCAACCAAACCTCGAATCGTTTTCTTCACCCACATATCCACCCGCGGAGCCGCTGACCATCTGGACCCCACCGCACCCCTCTCTCTCTCACTGCCGCCAGGCCCCACTGCCCCTTCATCACCTTCAACCTCGTGTTGACCCTGCCCTCTCTCTCCTCGCTGCAGTTTCTGGCCGCATTTTAATCCGTTAAATTTGCGTTGATGGCGTAGTAACCCTGCCCCGTGATCACGCATGTTAAATCGCCACGCTCCCCTCTTCCTTCCCCCAACCAACGCCACCAGTGCGCCACCGGGATGCTCCAATTTTGAGCTCGCGCCCCCACTGCTCCGACGAGCCTCTTCTCCAATTCCGGCCAGCCACCGTCTCCCCTCGCCTCCTCGACCACATGAGCACGTTCCCAGACTCCTGCGCATCTCCCAGTACTCCCCACTTGCCCGCGCGCGTTCCCTAGGCTCGGCAACGACCAAGACCGAGAGCGCTGCCGTCTGCTTCCACTCCGGCGACACCCCGTGGTAACTCCAGACCACCCCATCCTCTCTGGTCAATACCCTCGTACTCGCCTTTCTCGCGCGAACCTAACATCATTGTCTGTTTGTTGTGGCGTGAACTGTATCGTCGCCTTCGACGACGATAGAGAGCACCCTACACCGTCTCGAACTCCGGCGAGAAATTGACGACAACTTCGTGCGCCCCCTGCTCTCCTACGACCACCCCGAGCATCCCCACGCCAAGGCGAACCTGGTGAGCCCCTTCCCTTTCTCCCTTGCTTCCTGGTTGTGCCGGAATGCCGCTGATAGAGCGCCGCCGCCGCGCGTTCGTCACCAGCGCCGCCAGTTAGTGGCTGGTGTGTTGTGAACCGTAGGATGGTTATCCAATGGATATGATAGAACTTGAACGAAGAGGTATATTTTGATCTGTGCCGCACGTTTTCAGTTAGATCTAACGCTCCACTCTTCACGATCCGCACGAACCGGTACCAGCCAATCAGAACCATCCACGTGGCATGAGTTTTGTTTTAAAAACAGAAAAGTTTCTATTAGATGTTGATTTTGTAAAATTCATAACTTTCAATCCACACGTCCAAATTTTGCAAATTTTATATCAATGGAATCAGCAGAACAAGTACTATCCAACCATGCACTTTGTTTAATAATTTGCTTCTGGTAAAATGGTTATTTTTGCAGAAACTTGTGTAGGCATACTTTGAATATAAAATTCATTCCAACATTATTTTTGTGATAAAATATTTGGCAAATGGACTGCTTTGAACCTACTGACCATATAAAACAACTTGTGGAGTAAAAAAGTATATTTTGTGAAATTAAAAGATGAATCTTTGATTTAGAACATATCTAGTCAAAAAAAAATAATGTTGTTATGTTAAAAATGCTTTTGGGAGAAAAACCTTTGGGAAATGATTTGGATTAAACTCTCTGACCCCAAAAACCAAGTTTTAGAATTAAAAATATATTTGGTGAACCCTATAAAGAATATTGTTTTGCTAAAGGCAATTTCAACAACATAAAATATTGATTTGGGTATAAAAATGGTTTATAAGTAAAACCTTTTGCAAATGGTTTTAATATTAAACACTTGACCATAAAACACTAACATGGTTTTTATAAATGTGTTTGCCAAACACTAGAGAATATTACTTGGATTTAAATCTTTTCTAGCAAAACAAAAATGATTTAAAGTGGCCATTTTTCACTAACTTAATATCAAATGGTTTTACCACTTTTGTAAATGACCAATGGGTGTTTTCAAATGTTTGTAACCTAGTAGAAACTACTTTTCCAAATAAAACAACCTTTGGCATGTTTGCATGCATTGCTTTGTTTCTATTATTTTATGTGATGTTTGCTTGAATGGTAGATTGAATTTTTGCTTGTTTGATTGAATTGTAGTGGAATTTGAAGAGTGTGATATTGCAAGATCAAGGAGTGAACCTATTATTCTCTACCAAAAAGGCAAGTGATGCTTCATACTTTGTCCCATTATTTTCACTATGCATTAGTGATATTTCTAGGTAGGACTTGCATGGAATTTTTGCTAAGTATACATTATGCCATGGGAAATCCTAGTAGATGAAATCGTAGTAGAATTTTCCTAAGTTAAGATTCCTACTACTATCCTTCTTAGCTTAGCTAGTAGAAAACAAGGGTGGAATATATTCATACTATGGAATATTTCTAAGTCAAGGACTTGTGTATTGTTTAATAAAACAACTAAGTGAATGAATCACCTAGGTGGAATGGAAGGAATGGTTTGTGTTGAGTGGTTACACAAGCCCCATTTCTATGGTTTACCTTGTGTATCTCACTTGTGGATGGCCACCCAGGAACAAAGAGATTTGAGATGTCAAATGTTGAGAAGCTTCAAGTGCAGCCACTTGGCATTACGGGCTCTGCCTGGATCATATAGGTTGCAATAACTTAGAGAAATGGATAGTTGGTGGTAGGGGTTAGATAGGTTGGAGCGCGTCCATTCTGATCTAAGGGAAGGCTTCTGAAAGATCTTGTCTTGGTGAAACCAAGTCTTGTGGGGGAAAGTGCACCACCTCTGCAGACTGTAAAACCTAAGTACATAGACATGTCCCTGGCAAAGGACAATTTGAGCATCAAGACATGGAAGCTATCAAGAATCTCCTCATCCCAATTTTCTAAGTTAAAACTTGTGGTTGAACAAGGGTTGAAGGATCACCAATTTCTATTGGGAGATGCCTCGGGTGATTTTGTCAAGAAAAAACTTAGTGTTTTCAAATGATAAGGCAAATCTATTTTGAGCAAAGCAAGCCTAAGCTCCACTTAGCCAAATGCATATAGATGATAGACTCCACTATACTACCATAGTATCACTTGCCAATACAATTCAAATGTATTGACCCTTGTGGCTGTAACTTATTATAAAGTGTGTTGATTAGGATTACAAGTCTACAACCAACATGATTGCCTGTGGCACTTTGAAGATGAAGGACCCCATGCTATAGTTATATTCTGCTGCATTGTAATGAGATAGCCAAATGATCTATGTAAGATGTAATAAATTATTTTATTCTTGGTTATAAATTTGTATTATGACCTTTGTTTCTTGATATTACATCTTAACTGTGGATGCTAGCTATTGATCCAGGGACTAGCATTGTAAAGACAGGGATCTCTACCTTATTAAAGGTTGGGACCTCTACATATACTCACTTCTCACTCACACATCCTCGTGAAGGATATCTCTCCCCCTCTAGAATTTATCCCCCATGGTATCGGACTAGCGAGATACATGTTCCCGGTGGCTATTCGGCAACAAAGGGTTGTGCTTTCGCTGCATCGCTGGAGCATGGATGCGCTGCTGCTTTGCGGCGCTAGGACTTCCTCTCGATCTTGAGATCGGCAAGAGATCGTCTACATCAACCACGAGTTGAACTCGTTAAGCTTTGTCGGTCTTCAAGGGTAGGTTCTCTACAGATATACATCCGCCCGTTGTTTGTATCTAGTAGATAGATCTTGGTACGTAGTTCCCATCGTAGGAATTTTTTTGTTTTATATGCTGCAAACCCTTCAGTTATGACTATGACAAGTCACCATTAGCCTCTATGATCATTTAGTCCTTGACTTGTAGTACCACTCTTTGCTTTGATTAGTATGCTTTGTTGCACTGCATAATTATGGACATTATGCTCTCTTAGTTGGTTACTCCCAGTCTTTTGCTAGCCTCCACTTGTATGAGTAAGTTCTACTCATGCTTCCAACTCCCAAGAAACCAAGTTATTCCAAAGTGTCCACTGTAAACTCCTATGCATGGTGTGTTACACCATTCCAAGTATATTCTTGTTTTCAACTATCTTCCAATTAAAAAGTATTTTGTTATGTGAAAATTTAGTGATTAAAGCCCTCACGAACTTGACGGCACACTTTATATTCTTTGCCCCTAATAAACTTGAACCATTGTGACAACTTTGTTGTATATGCTGGCACTTATAAGTTGGAATTAGCAGAACCGTGCTGTCACGGGGAACGATTTCAACATTGCACTTGTACTTTGTACTCAGTTGATATCATGCTCTTTTGTATATGGATGTCACCGGTGTGAAATAAAGAGGGAAATTATAAGTCCATGGAGTTTGTATCCTGTGTTAGAGAAACGCCTGGGACGCTAGCCTAAGCCATGCCTAATCATGGTGGAAACTTGCAGGATCACTATAATGAGCTATCTATGAAGCATACTCAATAAAAAGCTATGCATATGGTAAATAAGAAGATTGTTGAGATGCTCATTGTCTGCTTGCCTTGTCATTTTAGTTATGGGAAAGCTCATGTACCATGTGCAAGGGGTACCCCATTGGCGGTTCTCAATGATATGCAAATACTTACAATGACAAGAACTTACCTGGACATAAAGTTGAGTATGCATGAGGTGTGGCCCTCGTATTCATGGGACTTGAGATTGTCAACTTATACTTCGTCAAGCATATACTCTATCTTTGACACTTTAACCTTAACCACTTCAAAATGCTTATGATAGGGGCAATGAGGGCTGAAAGCTAACAAGTACCATAATTTTTGGAAGCTCTTTTTGAAACTTGTAATCCTTGCTTCCTTTACAAAAAGGCCTTTCTTCCACCATTATTGAGTCTCCACCTTCTACCTTTAGGCACCATTAAGAGAGCATAGTTGTCATTCTGTGTGCAGTGTTCCAAAGCTTATTAATTGATGCATATTGTGATATTACTTGTTCTTGTGCTATTTATTTCTAGTCACCCTTGTGAACTTTGAAGGTGTCCTATGCATCTATTTTCTACTCTACGAGGGACAAGCTGATTGCCACTATGCCATGTTTTTTGTATGTGAAACAAACAAACGTTTTTCAATGCATGTTATTCATGATCTTTATTTGTAGCTTGTCATGTTGCATGCATAGTTACTATGTCCTATTGTTAGACCTCCATCTTTCATGCATATGTTTAGAGTTCTTTGCTCCCAGCTTTCAATGCTTGCAAATGGTTGGATCTTTATTTTGAGGGTGCATGTCACCTAAAAAATTATTCTTTTTATCACTTACCTACCCGAGGATGAGCAGGAGTTAAGCTTGGGGATGTTGATACGTCGGAAATGTATCTATAATTTTTGATGCTCCATGCTTGTTTAGTATCTACTTTGCTTTAATTGTCTACACTTTGAGGTGATTTTTACATGTTTTCCGGTACTAACCTACTAACAAGTTGCAACAGTGCCAGATGCCTGTTTTCTGCTATTTTTGGTTTCAGAAAAGTTAGTAAAGAAATATTCTCGGAATTTGATGGGACAAACGTCGAAGTCAATTACTTTTCGTGGGGAACAAGAAGTCCAGAGGGGAGACGGAGAAGCGGGCCAGGGAGAAACATCAAAGTTAGTAAAGAAATATTCTCGGAATTGATATGCCTTGCTTAGTTCCTGTCAATTGCCCTGTTGTAATTTGTTTACCCTTCATGCCATGTTGTTTATCTAAGGAGAGCACATATAGTGAACTATGGACTCCGGTCCAATCTTTACCATTGATACATGTTCCAATGTTACTTGTTTACTTGCTGCAAACCATTACCTTCCACACCATACATTTAGTCCTTTGTTACAGCAAACCGGTGAGCTTGACTACCTCACTGATTCGTTGGGTCAAAGTCTTGAGTTTGTGTTGTGGAGGTCTACGCGTTGCTTGCAACACCTGTGTGACGTTTCCTTCCTCCTTCTGGTTCGATAACCTCGGTCTCAATTGAGGGAAAACTTTCTGCTTGCTCTTCACACCCTACGCTTGGGGTTACCAACGAAGTGCCACGTCGAGCATCATCAGCAAACGCCGGACGCTAGAACCAACTCCGACGAGCTCCCGCGCCGGCAACAGTACGCCCCTGTCCAAGCCACGACCACCTTGAGCTTCCACGCATCCACGTGACTCTGGTAAATCTCGCCACCACCCCTCTTACCACCTAGATCCGCCTGTGCATCGCTTCCAGTGCCGTCGCTGCAGCAGAGGCCATCAGTGCTGCCCAACTTTGGTCGTTTGATCCAGAGCCGCTAGATCTATATCCTATGCCGTAGATTAGATCACTTAAATGAAATGGTACCGAGCAATCCTGGACACGCGATCTAACTTAGATCTATGGCCCACAATAGCGATCCGCGCAAAGTGGTATGGGCCAATCAGACGCGGCCACGTGTCTGTGTTTTTTATTTAAAATCTGTTTTTAGATCTATTAGTTATTCAAACTTGTAAAATTCATATCTTTTGATCTGTTTGTCCAAAATTTGCAAATAATATATCAATGGATTCAGAAAGTTAATCCCTACACACCTATGTACTTGAATTGGTCATTTGATTCTGAAAAAATAGGATTATTTGCAGAAGAAATTGTAGGCCTATTTTGCATATAAAAATAATTTGGAAAATTGTTTTAAAGTAAATTTGAGTTTATTTAGACTTTAGAAAGTTTACTTTGTGTTCAGTACTGTTTAGTTTGACTTGTTTAGTGTAGAAAATCATTCCATTACATTTGCATGCATTCATATGTATTTTGGTTTGAATATTGAATTTGTGAATTTGGTGTTATGATTTTATGTTAGATTTTGGTGATTGTGATTGTGAGGACTATTTCTACTCGCCTAGATACCAAGGAAAGTGATGCGCCATATTTTTGTCCTACTAATTTCTCTATGCACTAGTGATATTTTGGGTAGGAAATTGCATTGGAAATTTTCTAAGTATATACTATGCTATGCCTTGGGAAATCCTAGTAGATGTTGCCTTTTTAGATTTTCCTTAAGTTAAGAAACTTGCTATGCTAGTATGCTTAGCCTAGCTAGTAGAAAACAAGGGTGCAATATTCATACTATGTTGTTATACAAAATCTATTACTATGTGTTTTTGAATAATAAAACAACATGTGAATGAATCACCTAGGTGGAATGGAAAGAATGGTTTGTGTTGAGTGATTACACAAGGACCATGTCTATGGTTTACCTTGTGTATCAAACTTGTGGATGGAAACCCAGGAACAAAGGGATTTGAGACATTTAGTGTTGAGAAGCTTCTAGTGCAACCACATCGCATATGTGCTCTGCCTTGACCAAATAGGTTCCAAGAACTTAGCCAGATGGACAGTTGGTGGTAGGGTTGATAGGATGGAACGCGTCCATGGTGGTCTATGGGAATGCTTATGAAAAGTCTCATCTCGATGCATGTCGAGTCTTGTGGGGAAAGTGCACCACCTCTCGAGAGGGAAAAACCTAAGTACTTAGCCGTGTCCCCGGTAACGGACATTTTGAGCATCAAAGACATTGAAGTGATCAAGAATCTCCTCATCCCAATTTCTCTAAGTTAAAACTTGAGGTTGAACAAGGGTAAACGTTCACCAATGTCTATTGGTGGTTCCTTGGGTGTTTTTGTCAAACAAAAACTTAATGTTTTCAATTAAAAAACTTTATTTGGAGCAAAGCCATCCTAAACTACACTTAGCCAAATTCATATAGTTATTAGATGTTCCTATACTACAATGGTATCACTTGCCAATACAATTCCAAATGTATTGACCCTCTGTGGCTGTAACTTATGATGTTGTAGGTTACTCTGATGGATATTAGGGTTATGAGTCTACACTCGACATGTTTGCCTGTGGCACATGAAGATGAAGACTTTTATTTATCTACTTATGTATGAACTCTATGTATTAGCCTTGGGCTAACGAGTTGTAAATACTATGTTATCTCTGGAATGACGATGTAATAATGACCTTTGTATCTGTGTACTTCATCTTAACCTGTGGATGCTAGCAATTCGATCGAGGGACTAGTATTACAACCACAGGGGCCTTTACCTTAAATGCTGGGGTCTTACAGATGGTATCAGAGCACTGTGTTGCCTATAGGATTATGACCTAAGATGTATTAGACTCAGGAAACCACTAGGAAAAATTGCAACTCTTTGCAAAATTCCACACTTCTCTTTTTCTTCTCGTAAACCTCTCCTAATCTTCTTTATCATCTCTATTTGTAGATGGTCGCTATCAACGAAGCCGTGAAGAAGGGACCACTCATGACCATGACTTTAGAATGTGAGACGGAGTTTCCCAAGGCACTCAAAAACCTCATGGTTAGCTTGGGAATACATGGTGAAGCCGTGTACAAGGGATTTCCAGTGATGGATGAAGGAGAAGAATATTGGTGGGTACAACTCCACTTCTACAAAAACAAGGGGGCAATCACAAGGAGTCGGGATTCTGCATGGTCACCAACTCAGAAATGTATATGTCATTCTTTGACTCTGCAAGAAATGTAGCATGGAATGCTATCAAGAAGCTTGGTGAAAGACACAATTGTAGAATGCTCAGCACTCAAAATGACCATAGAGAGGAGAAGAAGTATACCCAAAATTTAGAGACCTGCATAAAACGCCTAAGGTAAGATATCATAGACTTAGCATATCAGTGAGAAATGTTACATACTCCAATAGCTGGACCACCACACTTGTCGTTTTCTCACGTTAACAATTTGATCATACCAACGTATGTGGTATGGCAAATTTCTGTCTAAGTTATGTTTGAACCTTAGTGCTTGTGATAGATTATGTATGCCATGACTTTTGTGTTTCATTGTTGAATGTATGCTTTTGGATTTTGTTTCACTATCTTATGTTTTTATCTTTACTTGTGTTGTTTCTAATTTTTCTCTATCCTATGCAATAGATGCCTAGCTTTGTTATCAGCACCCCCGAGGAGTTCAAGGGAACTCGTTTTGGTTCTCGTATTGTGGAGCTCACTAGTGTTCTCAATCCCCCCTCCCTAACATCAAGGGACTTCAGCTTACGAAGTTCGAGAGGAAGGATATATGGGGATTTAGTCTCGCAGCCAAGACGTCAGTCGGAGCCACCCACCGAGGAGATTGCCTTCACGTTGATGCACGATGACAAGGAGAAGGGACTCGACGTTGTCATGCAGGAGATACTCGGATGCCTTTGTGGACGACACTCCACCGAGCTCAGGGTCCTCTACTTCCACCCATTTGGGAGACATGACAAGGAGGGAGAGGCCATAGTGTATGATGATGCTACTAGAGAGACTATTGAGCCTGTGCGTCTCTATCTTTAGGACCTAGAGAGCCTCGTTAGACACCTCGACACTGATAGGACCAACGTCATGCTTAGAAATGACGAGCTACAGGTTTAGTTGAGGGAGAAGGACAAGGCCTTCGCGGAGTAGGACGAGATCATCAAGGAGATGGAGGCTAGGTTCAATAGCCAAGACAAGAGGTTAAAGAATCAAGATAAGAGAGTACAAGATAGGAACAATAATATCAAAGAGATGAGGACCGAGATAGAGCTCAAGGACCTTGAGCTAGAGACACAGCAGTGAGTGATAGAGAGGCTACGTTCGCAGAAGAGAGCCCTCCGGGCAAAGGTCGATGCTTTGAACACCAGCATGGAGGAGTACAATACATCCATGGAGACAGCAGGACTTGCTCTTGTAGACGAGGAGGTCGACATGGTGCAGTAGTGTTGACTACTTGACTACCTATCTATCTATCATCCTTATATTTATCGAGTTGCAATGGTCATACAACATGTGGATGGCTTTGCTAGTGTGTTTACATTTCCAAAACTTGTTGTTCACGTTGTTTAAACTCTAAGTTTATGTTATGCCTGTTTATTTGTGATTGTTTCTATGTTATGTATTGTGCATGTTAGTATCTATTGTTATATCTCATTACTTATCCTTATTGAAACCACAGATGCCTCCCCGTCGTGCCAATCCCAACCAAAACAACAATAACAACAAAGGCAATGAGATGCAATAGCTGATGACAGCCCAAACTTAGTTGATGCAGATGATGACCGAGTTCATGGAAAATCAGAATCAAAACAACAACAACAACAACAACAACAACAACAACAACAACAACAATAACTACAACAACAACAACAATGAAAACAACCCACCAGCCTTTGATATGCTTACAAGGTTTTTGAGGTTGAGGCCTTCAAAGTTCCCAGGAACCACTGATCCTATGGTAGCCAATGACTAGCTACGTTCGGTGAACAAGGACTAGGTCACCTTGGGCTGCACTGATGAGGAAAAGGTCAGATTTGCAACACATCTGCTTGAAGGACCAGCGGCCACATGGTGGGACAACTTCCAAATCACTACTCCTATTGAGGAAGTGACTTGGGCAATATTTGAGGATGGATTCCGCACTGCCCATATCTCTTCAGGAGTGATGATTTTAAATAAGAAGGAATTCCACAACCTTAAGCAACGTCACCGCAGTGTGGCAGAATATATGGAGGAGTTCAACAATCTAGAACGCTATGGACCGAATGATGTTGACACTAATGCTAAGAGGAAGAAAAATTTCCTTGAAGGGCTGAATGATGAGATGTGCATGCAGCTATCCGTTGCATATGTCCCAACTTATCAATCACTATGTGTCAAAGCCACCATCTTGGAGAGAAAGATGAAATAGGTGGAGAATAGGAAGAGGAAACATCACTTTGATAAGCATAGTTCTGGATGATCACACACGCGTTCCATGGTGATGATAGTCGAGGTTCTGGATCCCACAAGCATGGGAAGTATAACAACCACCACAACAGTAACTGTCACCATGATAACAAGCATCACCGCAGTCGTGAAAATGATATATATAAGAACCTCAAGAGTGGACACAAGAGCCATCATAGTGGGAATGGCAATGGAAGTCATCCTGTAAAGAGAGACATCGGTCAGGTTGAGTGCTTCAAGTGCAAGAAAACTGGTCACTATGCAAAGGAATGTCCAGAAAACAAGGCTGATGGAGCCAACAAGCCAAACCCATTTCATAAGGGTCAACTGAACCACATCAATATGGAGGAAATCTATGAAGAATCTGATGTTGTGGCTGGTAAGTTCAAGCTTAACTCTTTTCCAACACTTGTTCTTTTTTATATCGGATCATCACATTCATTCATATCAAGAGCATTTTTTGATAAAAGTGGACTTCCAACTGAAACTATTGGATGTCCTATTAAAGTAAGCTCTCCAGGTGGAGAGATGATAGTGAATTTTGGATGTCATGATCTAGTAATAGAATTTGGAAAGTATAAGTTTCCAGTTAGCCTGATAATCCTAGATTCCCAAGGATTGGATGTAATTTTGGGCATGGATTGGATGACTAAGTATGAAGGAGTAATAGATTGTGCCAATCGTACTGTTACTCTCACAACCCTGGATAAGAAACAGATTAGGTTCAAATCTAACTTTGAATCCAAAGGGTGTAAGCTAAATTCTCTTAAGGGGGTTAGTATAGACAGTGTACCAGTTGTGAATGATTATCCGAATGTGTTTCTAGAGGAATTACCAGGAATGCCACCAGATAGAGATGTGGAGTTTTTGATTGACTTACTGCCAGGATCTGGACCAATAGAAAAGAGACCCTACAAGATGTCAGTTGATGAGTTGAAGGAACTCAAGAAACAGCTTGGAGAACAGTTGCAGAAAGGATTTATTCAACCAAGTTCTTCGTCTTGGGGTGCACCAGTTCTGTTTGTTGAGAAGGATAGAAGTCAAAGGTTATGCATAGATTATTGTTCACTCAATGAGGTGACTATAAAGAACAAGTACCCTTTTCCTAGAATCAATGATCTATTTGATCAGCTAGAAAGAGCACATGCGTTCTCAAAAATTGATCTCCGATCAGGCTACTTTCAGCTAAAGATTAGAGAGCAAGACATACCTAAGACTGCTTTTACCACCAGGTATTGATTGTATGAGTATACCGTGATGCCATTTGGATTGACAAATGCACCAACCTATTTCATGAACATGATGAACAAAGTGTTTATGGAGTTTCTTGACAAGTTTGTTGTCGTATTCATCGATGACATTTTGATCTATTCCAAGAGCAAAGAAGAACATGAAGAACATTTGCGTTTGATTCTTGAGAAACTCGGCAAGCACGAGTTGTATGCCAAGTTCAGTAAGTGTGAATTTTGGTTGAATGAAGTTGCATTTCTTGGACATATTGTGTCTGGAGATGGTATAGTTGTCGATCCCGCAAAGGTATCAGTTGTGACTGAGTGGGAATCTCCAAAGTCAGCTAAAGAATTTCGTATTTTCCTAGGCATGGCAGGATACTATAGAAGGTTCATTGAGAATTTCTCAAAAGTAGCTAAACCAATGACGGATTTACTTAAGAAAGAGAAGAAGTTTGATTGGACTGAAGGGTGTGAAATCAGTTTCCAAGAGTGGAAGAAGATACTAGTGTCAGCACCAGTCTTATGTCTGCCAGATTTAGAGAAAGATTTTCAAGTTTATTGTGATGCATCTCACCAAGGATTGGGTGGAGTTTTGATGCAAGAAGGGAAAGTTGTGGCTTATGCCTCAAGACAACTCAAAACTCATGAGGTGAATTATCCTACTCATGACTAAGAGTTAGCCTCTATTGTTCATACACTCAAAACATGGAGACACTACCTTTTGGGAAACCGTTGTGAAGTGTTCACTGATCACAAGAGTTTTAAATATATTTTCACCCACAAGTAACTCAATATGAGACAAAGAAGGTGGCTAGAGCTCATCAAATACTATGAATTGAGTTTTCAATACCATCCCGGCAAAGCAAATGTTGTAGCGAATGCTTTAAGCCGCAAGGTCTATGTGAATGGCCTTACTAAGGGAGAATTTCCTGAAGATCTGTGTGCCCAATTCAAAGAGCTAAGATTGGTGATAGTGCCTGAAGGATATCTCATGTCATTGGAAGTACAACCAACATTGTTGGACAAGATCAAAGAAGCCCAAAAGTTGGACAAGGAAATCGAGGAGATTAAGAGTAAAATTAGTAAATGGAAGGCTAAAGGATTCCATGAAGTTGAACAAGGTACTTTATGGTATGGAAAGCATATCTGCATTGCACAAGATCTGGAGCTTCGGAAATTGATTCTAGAAGAAGCACACAACTCACCATATTCTATTCATCCATGTAACACCAAAATGTACATGGATGTGAAGGAAAGATTTTGGTGGAACAATCTCAAGAAAGATATTGCAGAACACATTGCCTTGTGTGATGTGTGTACTCGAGTGAAAGAGGACCATCAGACACCGGCAGGGTTATTTCAACCACTACCTATACATAATTGGAAGTGGGATAAGATTGGTATGGATTTTATCACCGGACTGCCTAACTAAAGTTTGGATATGACTCTATATGGGTTGTTGTGGATCGCCTAACTAAAGTGGCTCATTTCATACCCGTGAAGACTACCTATACAAGTGCTAAATTGGCCAAGATCTATAGGAATAGGATTTTATGTCTACATGGAGTACCTAAGAGTACTGTGTCTGATAGAGGAACTTAGTTCACTTTGCATTTTCAGCGACAACTGCATGTATCATTGGGAACATGGTTAGAATTTAGCACACCTTTTTACCCTCAGACTGATGGACAGACGGAAAGGACCAATCAGATTTGAGAGGGTATGTTGAGGGCATGTGCATTGGACTATGGTGCTAGTTGGGATGAAAGTCTGCCATACGCAGAATTCTCCTATAACAACATCTATCAAGCAAGCATAGAGATGGCTCAGTTTGCATTCCTTTATGGAAGGAAGTGTACTATGCCATTACTATGGAATGGGGTAGGAGAAAGAAATTTATTTGGACCAGAATTTATCAAGGAAGCTGAAGAGAAAGTTAGAAAGTTAAATGACAGATTGAAGATAGCCCAATCCCGACAAAAGATTTACGTAGAACCAAAGCGTAGGGAAGTCACCTATGAGGTAGGTGATAGAAATTATCTTAGAGTCTCACCACTTTGTGGTGTGAAGATATTTGGAGTCAAAGGAAAATTAGCACCTAAATATGTTGGACCAGTCAAGATTTTGAGCCGCAAAAGAGAGGTCGCTTATGAGATAGAATTGCCTGGATCACTATCTATAGTTCACAATGTGTTTCATGTGAGACAGTTGAGGAAGTGTCATCCGGAAATGGAAGAATCTTCATTGAAGGACACTATACCATTGGAAAAGGTTCAGTTGGAGAGTGATCTCACTTATGAAGAGAAGCCTATCAAGATTATTGAGACAGCAGAAAGAGTTACTCATACTAAGACTATCAAATTCTGCAAAGTACAGTGGAATCATCATCCCGAGGAAGAAGCAACTTGGGAAAGAGAAGATGACCTTCGGAAAGATCACCCTCACCTATTTGCTGGCCAATCCGAACCTCGAGGGCGAGAATCATTTTAAGGGGGTTAGATTTGTAACATCCCAAATTTCATCAAATACAAAATCATGTATTGCATTCATATCATCATAACATTTTGAGCTTGCATAAGAATTTTCAATGTTTGAAACCAAATAGAACCATATTTATGCCCTTTAAATTATATACATATGGGCATGGTTTTAATTTTATTTCAAAGACCAAAGTGTTTTTTAGTGAATAGATGTGTTTGACACACTTTTGACTGCTAGGATCACCATACAAAAATTTGGAGAAGGTTTGAATTCAAACAGATTTGAATTAGGGTTTCAAAACCATTTCTAAAAATCAAAATAGAAAAGAAAAAGAGAAAAGGGAAAAAATTACAGCAGCAACTTATCTAGACCAACCCACCCACGGCCCAACTAAGAAGTCCACCTAGCCCACCCTGGAAAACCCCCTCCCCCTCTCTCTTTCTCACCGCGCCCGCGCCAGACCCGCTCACTGACAGCACGGCCCCACTGCCACATCAGCTCATTGTCCCCAAATCCTCGCACGACGACCTGCTCCGCCGGCCGTTTCTTCCTGAATCAATTCGACTCAATCCCATTGATTCTAGTAGTAATCCTATCCCCCGACGCCTACTACTTAACCCCCACCTCGCTACGGTCATTTCCCATCAAACCCCATCGCTAGAGTGCCCCTAGGATGCGAGTAATCGAGCTCACATCGCCGCAGCACCGCACGTCTCTGGCGACCAATCCCAGTGAGCTCCGTCCACCCCTCTCCCTCTAGTTGATGCTATCTTGCTCGCAACGCTCTTGCGCTCCTTCTGATGCCTTTCGTTTGCTCTCTTGTGCCCTAGAACGTCGCACTCGACAAGCTCTGCTGTAAGACCCCACCATTTAAGGTAAAGGCCCCTGTGATTGCAATGCTAGACCCTGGATTGAATTGTTAGCATCCACAGTTTAAGATGAAGTACACAGATACAAAGTCATTATTACATCGTCATTCTAAAGATAACATATTCTTTACAACTCATTAGCTCAAGGCTAATACATAGAGTTCATACATAAGTAGAATAATAAAAGTCTTCATCTTCATGTGCCACAGGCAAACATGTTGAGTGTAGACTCATAACCCTAATCTCCATCAGAGTAACCTGCAACATCATAAGTTACAGCCACAGAGGGTCAATACATTGGGAATTGTATTGGCAAGTGATAGCATAGTAGAATAGTAGTATCTAACATCTATATGAATTTGGCTAAGTGTAGTTTAGGCTAGCTTTGCTCAAAATAAGGTTTTTCTTATTAGTTGAAAACATAAAGTTTTTGTTTGAAAAAACACCCAAGGAACAACCAATAGACATTGGTGAACCTTTACCCTTGTTCAACACAAGTTTTAACTTAGAGAAATTGGTATGAGGAGATTCTTGATCACTTCAATGTCTTTGATGCTCAAATTGTCCGTTGCCCGGGACACGGCTAAGTACTTAGGTTTTACCCTCTCGAGAGGTGGTGCACTTTCCCCACAAGACTCGACATGCATCGAGACGAGACTTTTCAGAAGCATTCTCTTAGACCACCATGGACGTGTTCCATCCTATCAACCCTACCACCAACTGTCCATCTGGCTAAGTTCTTGCAACCTAGTTGGTCTAGGTAGAGCCCATATGCCATGTGGTTGCACTAGAAGCTTCTCAACACTAAATGTCTCAAATCCCTTTGTTCCTGGGTGGCCATCAACAAGTGGGATACACAAGGTAAACCATAAACATGTGTTGTGGTATTGCCGACGACTACACCATGGAGGGGTCCTCACAGTGCGTGTTTAGAGACGTGGGGGAAGGCGGACGGTTTACGGGTACGAGGTTACACAGCTTACCCAGGTTTAGATCCCACAATGGTGGCGGAATCCTACTCCTGCTATAAATCACTATAAGGGCAATAAGACGAGTTACATGGATTGGCTCACTGTGTGAGGTGACTAGAGAGTCTAATTTATCATTTGCTAAAGGCTCCCATAGGCCCGACTTATATAGTCGCCATGCCCTAGGGTTACAGGGAAAAGTCCTAGTCGGACAGGTTACAGAGTCCTACACTGCTTACATCTAGTCTAGTGTGTCTTGCACTCTAAGGCTTCGGGTATGTTGGTGACTCCTCCGTAGCCTTCCTTTATCCGGCATGGGCCTCCCTTCTGGATCCATCTAACTGGGCCACCCAGAAGTCCATGGGCCATGCTACCAACTGTGGGACACCCGGGTTATCCGGATAGGAGACATGCTATGAGGATACCCATATAGCATATCCCCAACAGTAGCCCCTGGGGAACTCCGATATCTTGCGCCGTCTTGCCTCTTCAGGTTGAATGCTTCGTCTAGATGGATATCGGCATTGTCAAGCAATATCTTGTAGTCCTCCCAAGAACCCTGCAAGGTTTTCTCCGCCTTCACCTTGTAAGTCGGAGAATTGCTGAATATTCTATTGTACTCTTCCGTAGCCGGACTGAATCTGTCCATGCCAGAATATTCCGATGTGATGGTTCACCTGCTAGGGACAGCTAGGACGACGTAGACATAGGTCAGCGATGCCTCGTAACTCACACATGCAGAGAACACAATCATGTCAGTTTTTCCCGCGCGAACGATACGAACCGTTGGCGGCGACGGTTGGGAACGTGGCGAAATTTCCACACACGCGCCCGCACACGTCGTCCACGTGCCGACCATTCGATCGTCTTGCACGAATCTTGATGCCAGTGGTTATAAATTGTAATTGCGGATGATTTTTACCTTTCACCTCATTGTCCTTCAGTGTCGTCTTCTTACTCTAGCGAGCACCTCCTCGAGCTCCCCGCACGCACGCGAAAAACCCTAGTCTCCCCATCCTTCCAGTCACCACTTCCCCCTCCCCAATGGCAAGCAGAAGATCTGCTCCCTCCATGGCTGTAGCACCCCCGGGGTTAGGGTTAAACTAACCTCAGATCACCATCTAAGATAAGTTCAACACCCAAACACGGAAGATCATAGTATGATTCGGTAACATTACAGAACATAGGGATTCAACAGCATAAGTTTAAACTCTTAGCAGAGTGAGATATTAGAGTTATTACAAACCAGAGGTCAGAGACCCAACATTTCATCACATAGCAAAAGCAAATTATGTTGTTCTACACAACAACTTTTAAAAGGGGATAAGATAGCAACTTCTTCATCTTGTTCATCACATCTTGGTAACCACCAGCTTCGTCAGAACTTCCCATCTAGGATCACCCCCTCAACCCAGAGGAAGCATCCCTAGGCACACGCGGATCAACAAATTTTACTTAGGTTATAGTTCTCTTTGATCATCACGTCCATTCCCAAGTCGTTCATAACAGTGAACATGGCTTTTCGAAAAGATTAATACCCTGCAGGGGTGTACAACTTTACCCACACGTACCAACCGACTCTTAATGCCAAATCATTAGCCCTCTTCCTTGGAAGGCCGGCAGAGGGTGGTTGACCACGACCTTTACCTTGCTTTCGCCGAGACCATGAGTCACACAATAAGTATGGTTCCGCCATAACGGGTCAAATCCCGAAGCCGGTACTAAAATATGTGAGGCGAGGTTGGTTTACCAGGGCGCTATCTACCCCAAGCAACCGCGGACACGCTTTCCTACCTGTTATGATGCACCTCCTTCACCTCCTCATTTCGAAAAGGTTTTCAATGTGTATGCCAAATGGAAAGCCCAAACTATGTGACTCATGGAATCTACTAGGCAAGTTAGTCAATCGAGGGGTTCCCATAGCCCCGTGTGGTTGTACGCTCATCTTGGTTCAAGAGGCAAGAACTCGGGTCCTATTGGTGGTGAGCATGGGACTAAAAAAAACACACCCAACGTGGCCTCCCATGCAAGCCTTAGCATATTTAGTTAACTCCTTCGAGAATGTCACCAACTCCTATCTTTTTAAATTCTCCGGCATCTCTGATTCATAGTTCGGATGGATCAGACATTGATACTATGCATGGCTAAGCTGTCGATCTCAGAAGCTCTTAGCAACACTCATGTGCCAGACCTAGGTATGCTAGGAGCAGTGGATCAGGAGTTTAAGGCTACAACAGGGAAACTATGCAGCAGATAGGTAACCCTAACTACTGACAAAAGACCACATTGGAATCGTGTGCATCATGGCGAGAAAATAATATACTTTGTAAAAATAGGTTCAGAATGAGAGGCTACGCTTGCCTTTTCCATCAGTAGACAGGTACGGATCTTCGTTGTTGTTGACTTCAGCTTCGGTTTCGGATCCTATCGCGAAGAACCAATACCGGAAAGGAAAGCGACAATCAAGACATGGCATAATGCAATGCGCAATCAATATGAATGATATGAGAAGTTAATAGTGTTGAAATGAAAACCTAAGGCATGGTTGGTCGCTTTGATCGGGGTCCGAGAGGTCCAAACCCTAGAACAGGGGAATCCTCGGAATCACCTGTGGGGTTCAATTAGTTCTTCTAATTAAACTTGTCATGAAAGTTGGTTAACAATGTATGATTATAGTATAATTAGTTAGTTCTCATTTTTCTGAACATTTTGATATATTATTTGTATTTTTCTGATTTAAACTGAATTAGTTATGAATTTCTCAACTTTTAATTCATTTTAAACTATTTTTGGAATATTTAAATTATTTTCTAACTTGGGCCCACATGTCATAGTTTTATTCATTTCTGAAAATATTTATTCAAATTGTTAAAATGCTGACAAGGGTGGCCCACAGGTATTTATTTATATTCCAGAAATAATTACAAAACATTTAATAAAAAGAAAAAGAAAGTTACTACGCTAGCATGACGTCATGCTGACGTCAGGGCTCTAATCCTAACTTTTCTCACCGAGGCTTTTACCAGCCCAGTGACTGACAGAGGGGCCCCAGGGCCACCTCATCTAGCCACGCGGCCGAGCCTTGTCTACAGGCCACGCTGGGCCATGTCGACGCCAACTAGACGCCACGCTGGGCTCGCCGGAGACGCGTCAGCAGCGGTGGTTGGCGGCGCTAGAGGCAAGAGGGACGCGCGGAGAGGTGGGTTCGAACGAGCGCTGCAGGGCAAACCTAAAGAGGGAGGCGCCACTAGTTATTGGTCACCGGAGCACCGTCCACGAACGGCAGCAGTGCTTGCAGATCCGTGGTGCGGCGTCGGCACAGACGGAGAGGAAGCAAGCGGAGGGTGCCTTGAGCACCGGAGGCTCACCACGATGCTCGCAGGAGGGTTGGGGAAGCCAGGAGAGGCTGGGGTCGACGGCGAGGCGAGCGGCGGAGCATGTCGGGGTCGGGGAAGAAACATTCGATGGCGATGGATCACGGCGCCCCTCGTCGATTCCTTCTGCAGGAGGACAGAGTGAAGCGAGGCGGAGTTGATGGCGGTGTTGGATGAGCTCTGGGAGGCCGGCAACTACGGCTAGCCGGCGACCATGGCGGCTAGGGTTCGAACTGGCGCGGTCCAGAGGAAGTGAGAGGATAGGGTTGAGAGGAGGTCGTGGCGGCGGTCTTATCCTCGTCTCTGGGGGCGGCGGAGCATCGTAGCGGTCGACGGCGATGGACGGTGGCGGCGCGGGCACGCAGGTGCTTGCCGTCGTCGTCGAAGATGACGAAGCGAAGCGGTACGTGTCTGGGCCTCTGCTGGGCTGCTGGTGGGCCAGTAGAGGGCGTGGTGTGCAGCAGGAAGAGGGAGAGAGAAGATGGGCCGGCCTGATTTGCTCTCTGGCTCTATTTTTTTTAACAGAAGCTTTTCCTTTTTATGATTTTGTTTCATGTTTGTAATTTCAAATTCACTTACTGTTTTGAATAAATCAAAGATACAAGACTTTGATAGAAATATTTGAAATATTTCAGGGGCCCTATTAATCCTTTTGGGCTCCAAACATTATGTGACTTTCAAAATTCAAACTATTTGAATGGGGTTTCAAAGAGAGGGGAAAAATTAGGGTTTTGAATTTGCATTCTTAAACCACACCCTTGAACTTATGCATACATTTTATTGATTTAAACAGATGCATGCAATGCTTAGGTACTAATTACATATAGACAAACTTGGGTTGTTACAGCTCTACCCCCCTTACAAGAATCTTGACCCATGATTCCTAAGTTTTAGAAAAGAAGGCAGGGTACTCAGATCTAAGGCGATCTTCTCGTTCCCAGGTTGCTTCGTCCTCAGAGTGATGAGACCACTGAACTTTCAAGAACCTGATGTTTTGACGACGAGTTTTGCGCTCGGCTTCATCAAGAATACGAACATGATACTCACGGTAAGTCAGATCCTTTTGGAGATCAAGAGTTTGGTGATCAACACGACGGACAGGATCTTTGAAGCAACGCTTGAGTTGAGACACATGAAAGAGGTCATACACCTTAGGGAAGTTTGCAGGCAAATCCAACTTGTATGCGAGGTTACCTTCCCTGGATAGAACACGGAAAGGACCAACATAGCAAGGATCTAGTTTGCCTTTGATGCCAAAACGATGGACACCCTTCAAAGGATTCACCCGGAGATAAGCGTGATCACCGACTTCATATTCAATATGTTGATGGTGACGATCGTGATAGATTTTCTAGCGAGACTGAGCAGTTTTCAAACGATCTCGAATGATACGAACTTGCTCTTCTGCTTCCTGGATCATGTCTGGACCAAAGAACTTTCTTTCACCGGTTTCTGACCAGTTCAAAGGAGTACAACATATTCTTCCATATAGAAACTGGAATGGTGCCATACCAATACTGGACTGAAAACTGTTGTTGTAGGAGAATTCAGCAAAAGGAAGGCATTTCTCCCAGTTCTTGCTTAAAGATATGACACACACTCTAAGCATGTCTTCAAGGATTTGATTCACTCTTTAGGTTTGACCACCGGTACTAGGATGATAGGCTGTGCTGAGGGAATGGCGAGTTCCCACAGTAGTTTGGAAACTTTCCTAGAACTTGGAGGTGAACAGACTTCCATGATCGGAGGTTATCTTCTTAGGAATACCATGAAGAACAACAATCTGAGAGATGTAAAGGTCAGCCAGTTCACTGGCTCGAAGGCTTTCCTTGATGGGAAGAAAGTGAGCGACCTTAGACAAATAGTCAACGATCACCCAGATTGCATCATTTCCCTTTTGTAACATCCCTAAAATAATGTTTTCAAAGATTGCATATCATCCATGCATGCATAATCATTTATGGATCAATTTCAAAGTCATTTCAAAGAAAACAGAAGCATTGATTGCTTATTATTTTATGTAGACAAGCATTGATCCAATGCTACTATCTAGTGAGAGAATATTTCTATCAAACCAAGATTTGTTTGTTCATAAGTTGGTTTGGTTGAGTTCCAAAGCTTGGACAAAATTTCCAAAAACAAAATATGGTTTTAAAACCATTTTCATATCTTTATCAAATCTTGTGCTAAGGCACTGTTTATTTTAAAATTTCAAAGGAACCAAGCAAGTCTAGTGAGAGAGCATGGTTTTATACTCAAAAATATGCAGGTTTCACTTTATAAAAATCCAGAAAGGTTTGGAATTCAAACACATTTTAATTCATTTGAAATTTTTTCCTGAAAATTGAATTAGAAAAAGAAAAAGGTTAAGAAAACAGAACTGGGCCAGGCGCTAGCCATTTGGCCCAGCAACCAAAGCAGCCGACCCAGGGTTCCCCCTTCCTCTCTATTTCTCACCGTAGCAACGCGCACCCACCCACTGACAGCCCAACCCTACCTTGCCCCGTCAGCATCGTCCCCAATCAACGCGCGCCCGAGCCGCTCCGTCGTTACCTCGCCGCAGGCACTGCCCCGCTTCAATCCCATTGATGCAGGGAGTAATCCTCGCCCCCGCCCCGGCTATTTGATCCCCTCCCCTCTCTGCATCTTTCCCCTCCCTCAAATCACTCGCTCCGCCACCAGGCTGCCCCTAATTCCTCTCACACCGCCGCTGTACCGACGAGCTCCGGCGACGAAATTCCGGTGAGCCAGACCACCCCTGCCCTTCTAATTCAAACGAGAGTGTTCCTTACAACCTTGTGCACCTCCTGACCCCTTTCGTTTGGCCGCGTTTCACCAAGGCAGCCGTTCTCGTCCACCTCCGCAAGTGACAGAGCCGCTGCTCGACTCCGGCCACGTCCTAGTAGTTCCCGACCACCCCTTCCTCTGTTCTGGTTACTCACATGTTCGCCAGGCTTGTGCGCATCTAACGGCATGATTCTTTGGGCTAGGCGCGGTCTGTAACCTCGCCAACGACGTGTAAGGTTCCCAACCTTTAATAAGGTAGAGATCCCTGTGTTTACAATGCTAGTCCCTGGATCAATAGCTAGCATCCACAGTTAAGATGTAATATCAAGATACAAAGGTCATAATACAACTTTATAACCAGGAATAAAATAAATTATTACATCTTACATAGCTCATTTGGCTATCTCATTACAATGCAATAGAATATAACAATAGCATGGGGTCCTTCATCTTCAAAGTGCCACAGGCAATCATGTTGGTTGTAGACTTGTAATCCTATTCAACACACTTCACTAACATCAAACAAACCTGCACATCAAAAGTTGCAGCCAAAAGGGTCAATACATTTGAATTGTATTGGCAAGTTTCACTACTATGTAGAAATAAGTGGATCCTATAATTACATGCATATTTGGCTAGGTAGGGTTTAGGCTCATTTGCAGAAAGCAATATAGTTTTGTCCTATGTTTTCAAAATAGTTTTGATCTTTTGTCAAATCTTTCTGAACTTCTTGGAAAACTCCAAGTGCTTCAATCCCTTGTTGTCACCATCAAGTTTTACTTTGAGAAATTGGAATGTCGAGATCTTCCATAGCTTCAGGCCTTAGTTGCTCAGTATTGTCCATAACCGGGGACACGGCTAAGTACTTAGAATTTGATCTTCTGCAAAAGTTGTACACTTTACCCACATGACACAATATCATCTTGATGCCATCTGTGGCCGCTGGATAAGTACTCACCAAGATGGAGTACTGGCAGATTGAGAATGTGACAAAGTCTTTCCATAGGAGTCCTCCCAATACACAATGCTAGCTTGTCAACCAGGCACCAATGTAGGGATAAATTTCCCTTACACAATTCTAGTTAACCTGAAGATGCCAATGCATGGGTCTTCCACTATGTAGTTGACTAAGCTAGAGCCCATGTAGCATGTGGCTGTACACGGAAGCCACTGTACGATAAACATGTTCAATCTCTAAGTCCCTGGGTGGTTTTCTTCTAGTGCACATACAAAAAGAGATGGCCATATAAACATGGTTACTCTTGTTGCCACCTTGTCCAAAACTTGAGTATCCTTGTCCACCCAGGTGGTTCATTGAGTACTTGTTTTATTATATAAAACATATATCTTTTCAACTCTTCATATAATCATAACATGTATCCCATCCCAATATATAGCAGGGCTAAGAATACTACAACTACAATGTTTCCACTAAGGGAGATATAAGGGTATCCTATTAGGATTTAGCATAGCATAAAATATAGTAGTTCGTATCATGCATGTTACAAAAATCCACTAAGTGTAATGAAAATAGTAGGACATGGATGATTGTGCCACTTGCCTTTTTAGTAGAGAATGTTGGTTTACTTCTTGATCTTGCAAATATCACACTCTTCTAATTCCACTACAATTCAATCAAGCAAACACAAATTCAACTAGCATTCCAACCAATTTATCACACATAAAATAATAGAAACAAGGTCATGCATGCAAGCATGCAAAAGATAGTTTTATTTGCAAAATTGGTTTCTACTAGGCTCTAAACATTGTAAAGTTCAACGTGGTCATTCACAAAAGTGGTAAAACCATTTGCAAAAGGTTTTATCTATAAACCATTTTTAAATCAAATCAATATTTTATGTGGTTGAAAATGCTTTTAGTAAAGCAATATTTTCAAAGTGTTCACCAAATATATTTTAATTCTCAAAACTTGGTGTTTAGGGTCATAAGGTATGAATCAAATCATTTTCCAAAGGTTTTAATCAAAAATCATTTCTAAAACAAAAACAATATTTTTATTTGACTAGAAATGTGCTAACTCAAATATTTACTCCTTAAGTTCACAAAATACATTTTTAAATCGATAAGTTGGTTCCTAGGGTCAGTAGGTTCACAAAAAACCATTTTGCAAAGATTTCATGTTAAAAATATATATAAATTTTTTTTTTATATTCAAAATAAGCTACACATGTTTTTGCAATTTCATCCAATTTTACAGAAGGAAAACATAAAACAAAATACATGATCTGCTGAATCCATTGATATAAAATTTGCAAAATTTGGACGTGTAGAATTAAAGTTATGAATTTTACAAGTTTGCATAACCAATAGATTCAAATTTCTGTTTTTAAACAAAACCCTGTCCACGTGGCGTGATTCTACTGGCCGGTATCGTTTCGTGCGGATCAGCCTCTCTGGACCGCAGGATTCACTTAAATCGTATGGCTTAGATTGACGCGTACCCCTTCGCCTAAATCTATTCTTAGCCGCAAGATTTAGATCCAACGGATGCTATGCGCTTGACCAAGAGTGGGCGGCGCTGGCGGCGGCGACTGGTGGCGCGGGCTCTGCTCGCGGTGGTTCTGGCGAAGCAGGAAGGAAGGGAGGGAGAGGAGATGCTCACAGGCTTTGCAGGGTCCTGGTGAAGCTCGAGGCGCTGTCGTCTTGGCGAGGGGTGCGCTGGAGCGGAGGGGATTGCTCGTCGAAGACGGCGTCGGCGTCGGGCGTCTCTGGAGGTTGACGGGGACGGAGCTGCAAGTCGTGACGAGGCAAAGTAAGTGCACGTTTAGACGCGGGCGAGCGTGGGGAGTATGGGAGCATCACTGAAAGGGCTCGGGGCGGTCTGGGCTTACCAGGGGGACTCGCCGGAGAAACGGCCGAAGACGATGGTGTTCTGATGTTGACGAAGCCGAGCTTCTAGAGCGCGCGGGAGCGAGCTGGGGCTATGGGCAGACGCGCAAGGTACTGGAGAGCAAGCTTGCGTGCTCGGGGAGTGGAGAGGCGGTCGGAGTCGCCAGAATTTCGCCGGAGAAGTTCGTCGGGGACAGTGGGTTCGAGCTCGCGATTGGCGCAGCCTGGAGGCAGAGAGGGAATGGCGCTTAGGGGAAAAGAGAGAGGAGGGCGATGCGCTTTAACGAGCGTGGTCACTGGTGAGATTACTCCATCCATGAACGCGTATTCAAGGGGATTAATCGCGGCAGAACGCCGTTGAGAAAGGGGGAAACGGCTGGCGCGGGTGAGAACGACGATGTGCTGGCGTAGGGCGGTGCTGACAGTGAGAGAGAGAGAGGGGGAACGGGGTCCACTGCTCAGTGTCTGGGTGGGTGCGAGATTGAGTGAAAGAAAACGATTCGGCAGAGGGTGTAGGTGGGCTGCTAGTTGGGCTTGCTAGGCCTGGCTATGGGCTATTTCATTTCATTTTTTTTATACAGGAATGCTTTTTCTTTTTATGTTTTGAATTTCTGCTTTGATTTTCAAACAAATAATTCAAACACCAATTCAAATCAAACCACCACCAAACTTTGTATTGATTTTAGTTCTGTTTAACAACATAATCCAAAGTCAAAAATAAAATAATACTTTTCTTCTTTTAGGATCTATTTAATAATTAAATAAAATAGACCTTAGTCATTAATTCAAATAGGATTTAATTTATTTAAAAACTCTATTTGAAAACTAAAATAATACCAAAATCATTTCAGTAGGTTTTATTTGAAAATATAAAACACTTGGAAATCATATTTAAAATAAATTAACAAGTTTTAGTGTTTATTTAAAATGGAAAAACCTTTACTTTAACAAAATTGGATATTAATAAATCCTCATTATTTTATTTAAATAAACCTTTACTCTTTTTATCAATCAAAATATTTTATTTCAAAAAGCTTGGCCAAAATTAAATTTGACTCTTTAAAATAATCCTTATTTATATTCCTACCTTTGCTTTATAAAACAATATCTTTTTATTTAAAGATCCAAAAATAGAAATTCCAACTATCATAACTTTATTTATTATTTGTTTATATTTTTTTAAATCCCTTTAGGATTTTATTTGATCAAAATAGGTTTTGATGTTTCTAATTGGAATCAAAAAGTTTCTTCTCACCCTAAAAATCAACAATTGTTTATTTTTTTATTTATTTTTCACATTTCAAAATTTGGAAAATTTTGGGATGTGACAGGCTACCACCCTTAAAAGAAATCTCGTCCCGAGATTTGGGAAGGCTAGGGTTACAAGTTGACTTCAAGGCAACTAGGGTACTACCACCCTTAAAATAAAGTCTCATAGGGTTACATTGATGGTTCACTTGACTATGGGTTCAACACTTGATATCGAGACAAGGAATCCTTATTTGACTCTTTTGAGTTAACTAGTTCCTGACATCCACTTCTTCTATCTCTTCAAAGTTTCCATCCATGTCAATGTGGTTCACATGTCCTTTCTGGGTCACATTGGAGTCACTTCCATTGGCTCTTCTAGCATCCTTTTTCTTTTTCTTCTCAGGACAGTCTGATGCATAGTGTCCAAGTTCCTTACAATTATAGCACTGCAACTGGCTAATGTCTTTCTTCCTGAAAGTGTCATGTTGGTTCTGACCAAGGTCATCTCCATTATCAGTATCATTTCCATTATTATCACTTCCATTGTTGTTGTGGTGATACTGATGTGGTTCAGAATCTTCATTGCTCTTTTTGAATGAATGCTTCTTTTTTGCTGATCCTGAGTGATACTTGAGCTTATGCTTCCTCTTTCTGTTCTCAACTTGATTCATCTTGTTTTCCAAAATGGTGGCTTTGTCACAGAGTGATTGATAAGTTGGGACATAGGTAACAGCTAGCTGCAGGTTCAACTCATCATTAAGTCCTTCAAGAAATTTCTCCTTTCTCTTAGCATCTGTATCAACTTCATCCGGTGCATAGCATGCCAGATTGTTGAATTCTTCAATGTACTCAGCCACACTGAGGTGACGCTGTTTCATATTGTGAAACTACTTTTTCTTCAAGTACATCACTCCAGGTGAGATGTGAGTTGTACGGAAACCATCCTCAAAAATAGCCCAAGTTACATCTTCAAGGGGAGTGGTGATCTGAAAGTTGTCCCACCATGTTGCTGCTATTCCTTCAAGCAGAAATGCTGCAAACCTTACTTTTTCTTCATCGGTGCAGCCAACAGTCACTAAGTCTTTATTCACCGAACGTAACCAATCATCTGCTACCATTGGGTCAGTTGTTCCAGAGAACCTTGCAGGCCTAAGTTTCAGAAACTTGGTGAGCATATCATGTGCTGGAGGATTATTCTGATTGTTGTTGTTGTTGTTCTGATTCTGTATGAACGTGGTTATCATCTGCATCAGTTGCGTCTGAGCTGTCATCATCTGCTGCATCTCAGGAGTGATGTTGTTGTTTTGGTTGGGGTTGGCACGACGGGGAGGCATCTGTTGGTTTGATAGGGATGAGTAATGATGGATAGGTTTTAAGAAGTCCTAACACACAACTCAAAACAACCAAGTTCAATCAAACAATCATTCAATCAACAAGCAACTATCCACTTAACAACTTATGAGCTTAACTCATGAGTTGAAGGAAACAACATGTTTTCTTGAAATGATTAACTTGGAATGGTCATACCTCATAGGTCAATATGATCCATACACTAACATGATATCAATGTTTTTGGTAGGCAATCTAATGTCTCTTGGTTTTCACTTGTAGTCCTTAGTGATATCCAAGGTTGAAGTCCTTGTTGAGAATAAGGTTGAAATCACCTGAAGATGTTGAAGTCATTAGAGTTGATGAAGTCCTTTGCTCATGGTGAAGTATTTGGCCACGGGGTAGGCTTTGTCCATCAAGTTGAAAAGGAAGAGATGTAGAATCAAAACCAAAATGCTTGAGGAAAGAGTTTACAAGATTGTTTGTAAATAAGTTTTTGGAACAAAGTCAACTCCTATTTTTTCCTAAGGGGTTTTGGACAAACCTAGGGTTACAATCCTACAGGCAACACAGTGCTCTGATACCATCTGTAAGGTTCCCAACCTTTAATAAGGTAGAGATCCCTGTGTTTACAATGCTAGTCCCTGGATCAATAGCTAGCATCCACAGTTAAGATGTAATATCAAGATACAAAGGTCATAATACAACTTTATAACCAGGAATAAAATAAATTATTACATCTTACATAGCTCATTTGGCTATCTCATTACAATGCAGCAGAATATAACAATAGCATGGGGTCCTTCATCTTCAAAGTGCCACAGGCAATCATGTTGGTTGTAGACTTGTAATCCTATTCAACACACTTCACTAACATCAAACAAACCTGCAACATAATAAGTTGCAGCCACAAGGGTCAATACATTTGAATTGTATTGGAAAGTTTCACGACTATGTAGAAATAAGTGGATCCTATAATTACGTGCATATTTGGCTAGGTAGAGTTTAGGCACATTTGTAGAAAGCAATATAGTTTTGTCCTATCTTTTCAAAATAGTTTTGATCTTTTGTCAAATCTTTCTGAAGTTCTTGGAAAACTCCAAGTTCTTCAATCCCTTGTTGTCACCATCAAGTTTTACTTTGAGAAATTGGAATGTCGAGATCTTCCATAGGTTCAGGCCTTAGTTGCTCAGTATTGTCCATAACCGGGGACACAGCTAAGTACTTAGAATTTGATCTTTTGTAGAAGTTGTACACTTTACCCACATGACACAATCTCATCTTGATGCCACCAGTGGCCGCTGGATAAGTACTCACCAAGATGGAGTACTGGTAGATTGAGAATGTGACAAAGTCTTCCCATAGGAGTCCTCCCAATACACAATGCTAGCTTGTCAACCAGGCACCAATGTAGGGATAAATTTCCCTTACACAATTCTAGTTAACCTGAAGATGCCAATGCATGGGTCTTCCACTATGTAGTTGACTAAGCCAGAGCCCATTTAGCATGTGGCTTTACACGGAAGCCACTTTACGAGAAACATGTTCAATCTCTAAGTCCCTGGGTGGTTTTCTTCTAGTGCACATACAAAAAGAGATGGCCATATAAACATGGTTCCTTTTGTTGCCACCTTGTCCAAAACTTGAGTATCCTTGTCCACCCAGGTGGTTCATTGAGTACTTGTTTTATTATATAAAACATATATATTTTAAACTCTTCATATAATCATAACATGTATCCCATCCCAATATATAGCAGGGCTAAGCATACTACAACTACAATGTTTCCACTAAGGGAGATATAAGGGTATCCTATTAGGATTTAGCATAGCATAAAATATAGTAGTTCTTATCATGCATGTTACAAAAATCCACTAAGTGTAATGAAAATAGTAGGACATGGATGATAGTGCCACTTGCCTTTTTAGTATAGAATGTTGGTTCACTTATTGATCTTGCAAATATCACACTCTTCTAATTCCACTACAATTCAATCAAGCAAACACAAATTCAACTAGCATTCCAACCAATTTATCACACATAAAATAGTAGAAACAAGGTCATGCATGCAAGCATGCAAAATATAGTTTTATTTGCAAAAGTGGTTTCTACTAGGCTCTAAACATTGTAAAGTTAAAAGTGGTCATTCACAAAAGTGGTAAAACCATTTGCAAAAGGTTTTATCTATAAACCATTTTTAAATCAAATCAATATTTTATGTGGTTGAAAATGCTTTTAGTAAAGCAATATTCTTTAAAGTTTTCACCAAATATATTTAAATTCTCAAAACTTGGTGTTTAGGGTCAGAAGGTTTGAATCAAATCATTTCCCAAAGGTTTTACTCAAAAATCATTTCTAAAACAAAAACAATATTTTTATTCTACTAGAAATGTGCTAACTCAAATATTTACTTCTTAACTTCACAAAATACATTTTTAAATCCATAAGTTGGTTCCTAGGGTCAGTTGGTTCACAAAAAACCATTTTGCAAAGATTTCATGTTAAAAATATATCTAAAACAAATTTTTATATTCAAAATAAGCCTACACATGTTTCTGCAATTTCATCCAATTTTACAGAAGCAAAACATTAAACAAAATGCATGGTTCCAAAGTACATGATCTGCTGAATCCATTGATATAAAATTTATGAAATTTGGACATGTAGAATTAAAGTTATGAATTTTACAAGTTTGCATAACCAATAGATTCAAATTTCTGTTTTTAAACAAAACCCTGTCCACGTAGCGTGATTCTACTGGCCGGTACCGCTTCGTGCGGATCAGCCTTTCTGGACCGCAGGATTCACTTAAATCGTATGGCTCAGATTGACGCGTACCCCTTCGCCTAAATCTATTCTTAGCCGCAAGATTCAGATCCAACGGATGTTATGCGCTTGACCAAGAGTGGGCGTCGCTGGCGGCGGCGACTGGCGGCGCGGGCTCTGCTCGCGGTGGTTCTGGCGAAGCAGGAAGGAAGGGAGGGAGAGGAGATGCTCACAGGGTTCGCAGGGTCCTGGTGAAGCTCGAGGCGTTGTCGGCTTGGCGAGGGGCGCGCTGGAGCAGAGGGGATTGCTCATCGGAGACGGCGTTGGCGTCGGGCGTCTCTGGAGGTTGACGGGGACGGAGTTGCAGGTCGTGCCGAGGCAAAGTAAGTGCACAGTTAGACGCGGGCGAGCGTGGGGAGTATGGGAGCATCACTGAGAGGGATCGGGGCGGTCTGGGCTTACCAGGAGGACTCGCCAGAGAAACGGCCGAAGACGATGGCGCTCTGATGTTGACGAAGCCGAGCTCCTAGAGCGCGCGGCAGCGAGCTGGGGCTATGGGCAGACGTGCAAGGGACTGGAGAGCAAGCTTGCGTGCTCAGGGAGTGGAGAGGCGGTCGGAGTCGCCGGAATTTCGCCGGAGAAGTTCGTCGGGGACAGTGGGTTCGATCTCGCGATTGGCGCAGCCTGGAGGTAGAGAGGGAATGGCGCTTAGGGGAAAGAGAGAGGAGGGCGATGCGCTTTAACGAGCGTGGTCACTGGTGAGATTACTCCAGCCATGAACGCGTATTCAAGGGGATTAATCACGGCAGAGCGTCGTTGAGAAAGGGGGAAACGGCTGGCGCGGGTGAGAACGACGACGTGCTGGCATGGGGCAGTGCTGATAGTGAGAGAGAGAGAGAGAGAGAGAGAGAGAGAGAGAGAGAGAGAGATAGAACGGGGTCCACTGCTCAGTGTCTGGGTGGGTGCGAGATTGAGTGAAAGAAAACGATTCGGCAGAGGGTGTAGGTGGGCTGCTAGTTGGGCTTGCTAGGCCTGGCTATGGGCTATTTCATTTCATTTTTTTTATACAGGAATGCTTTTTCTTTTTATGTTTTGAATTTCTGTTTTGATTTTCAAACAAATAATTCAAACACCAATTCAAATCAAACCACCACCAAACTTTGTATTGATTTTAGTTCTGTTTAACAACATAATCCAAATTCAAAAATAAAATAAGACTTTTATTCTTTTAGGATCTATTTAATAATTAAATAAAATAGACCTTAGTCATTAATTCAAATAGGATTTAATTTATTTAAAAACTCTATTTGAAAACTAAAATAATACCAAAATCATTTCAGTAGGTTTTATTTGAAAATATAAAACACTTGGAAATCATATTTAAAATAAATTAACAAGTTTTAGTGTTTATTTAAAATGGAAAAACCTTTACTTTAACAAAATTGGATATTAATAAATCCTCATTATTTTATTTAAATAAACCTTTACTCTTTTTATCAATCAAAATATTTTATTTCAAAAAGCTTGGCCAAGATTAAATTTGACTCTATAAAGTAATCCTTATTTATATTCCTACCTTTGCTTTATAAAACCATATCTTTTTATTTAAAGATCCAAAAATAGAAATTCCAACTATCATAACTTTATTTATTATTTGTTTATCTTTTTTTAAATCCCTTTAGGATTTTATTTGATCAAAATAGGTTTTGATGTTTCTAATTGGAATCAAAAAGTTTCTTCTCACCCTAAAAATCAACAATTGTTTATTTTGTTTATTTATTTTTCACATTTCAAAATTTGGAAAATTTTGGGATGTGACACGACGATGGACAGCCATACCTGACGATCGACGCTTCTCTGGCGAGCAATAGACGTCGATTCTGTGCGCCCATGTCTCTCCCTCGACCACCTTGAGCTCCACTGCAGTCCCGTGAAAACGGTAAGCACTTCCACTCCTCCCCGCGCGACCTAAATCGCCGGCAACCTCTCTGACAGAGCCGCGCTGCCGCATGGCCACCGCTGGCGCCGCCCATCTGTGGTCGTTTGATCTGTAGCCGTAGGATCTAGATCCAGCGATTAGAATTAGATCTGTAGCGAAGCAGTACGGGCAGATCTGAGTCGTGCATGTTAAGTTAGATCTAGCGGCCCGCGAGTGTGATCTGTTGCGAAACGGTATCAGCCAATCAGACGCTGCCGCGTGGCTAGTTCTTTTTTTTAAAAATCTGAATTAGATCTATTAGTGATTCAAACTTGTAAAATTCATAACTTTTGATCCACACGTTCAAATTTTGTAAATTTTATATCATTGGAATCAGGAGAAAGAATCCTATCTGGTTATACACTGTGTTTAATGTGTTGCCTCTGTAAAAATGGTTATTTTTTCAGAGACATTTGTAGGCTTAATTTGAGTATGGAAATTATTTGAAAAATGTTTTAAAGATCAAATAAAGTTTATTTTGAGTATCTTGGTCTTGTTTATGTTTCAGTACTGTATACTTGTCTTGTTTGGTGTAGAAAAAAATCATCACATGGCATTTGCATACATTCATATATTTTTGTTTGTATAATTTGTTATGTGATTTTGGTGCCATTATTTTATGTGTAGATTTTGGTGCAAATAGTGATTGTGGTTGTGAATATTGTTGCTACTCCCCAAACTACCAAGGCAAGTGGTGCTTCATGTTTTTATCCCTATATTTTACCTATGCATTAGAAATATGTTTTATAGGACTTGCATGAATATTTTGCTAAGTATTTATATGCTATGCTTGGGAAATCCTAGTAGTTGTAGAATTGTTAGAATTTCCTCTAAATTAAGATGCTTACTATTTCCATGCTTAGCCTAGCTAGTAGCAACCAAGGGAGGATTATATATTCATGCTATGTCAAATATTTCTAAGTCATTGACTTATGTTTTTGCTAATAAAACAACTAAGTGAATGAAACACCTGGGTGGAGTGGAAAGAATGGTTTGTGTTGAGTGGTTACACAAGGCCCATTTCTATGGTTTACCTTGTGTATCTCACTTGTGGAAAGCCACCCAGGAACAAAGGGATTTGAGATGCCAAATGTTAAGAAGCTTCTAGTGCAGCCACATGGCATTACGTGCTCTGCATGGATCACATAGGTTGCAATAACTTAGCCATTTGGACAGTTGGTGGTAGTGGGATGATAGGTTGGAGCACGTCCATTTGGTCTAAGGGAAGGCTTCTGAAAGGTCCCATCTTGGTGAAAATCAAGTCTTGTGGGGAAAGTGCACAACCTCTGCAGATGAAAGAATCTAAGTACTTAGCCATGTCCCTAGTATTAGACAACTTCAGCATCAAGACATGGAATCTATCAAGAATCTCCTCATCCCAATTTTCTAAGTTAAAACTTGTGGTTGAACAAGGGTGAAGGTTCACCAATTTCTATTGGTGATTCCTTGGGAAACTTTTGTCAAAGAAAAACTTAGTGATTTCGACTGATAGGTAAAACCTATTTTGAGCAAAGCAAGCCTAAGCTACACTTAGCCAAATTCATGTAGTATCTAGATACTAATATTCTACTAAGGTATCACTTGCCAATACTATTCCAATGTATTGACCCACTGTGGCTGTTACTTGTGATGTTGCAGGTTATTCTGATGATGATTAGGGGTTATGAGTCTACACTCAACATGATTGCCTGTGGCACATGAAGATGAAGACTTATTTATATTGTTATGTTTAAACTCTTTTATTAGGCCTATGGCCATGGAGTTGTAAAAGACTATGTTTGTCTCTAGAATGATATGTAATAATGACCTTTGTTTCTGTGTACTTCATCTTAAACTGTGGATGCTAGCATTGATCCAGGGACTAGCATTGCAATCACAGGGATCCTTACCTTTAATAGGGAGGGATCTTACAGATGGTATCAGAGCACTGTGTTGCCTGTAGGATTATGACCCTAGGAATGGATTAGAAACCACTAAGGAAAAAATTTCAATAACTTCCACACTTGTCTTTTTCTTCTCGTAAGCTTTTCTAATCTTCTTTCTCATCTCTATTTGTAGATGAACTTGATCAACGAAGCCGTGAGGAAGGGACCACTCATGACTATGACCTTGGAGTGTGAGATAGAATTCCCCACGGCTCCCAAGGACCTCATGGTTGCCATGGGAATACATGGTGCAGCTGTGTACAAAGGTTTCCCCGTGATGGATGAAGGAGTGGAGTACTGGTGGGTGCAACTTCACTTGTATAAAAACAAGGAAGACAACCACAAGGAATTAGGATTCTGCATGGTCACCAACTCAGTGATGCACACCACATTCTTTGATTCTGCAAGAGATGCAGCTTGGAAGGCCATCAAGGAGCTTGGTGATAGACTCAAGTGCAGAATGGTTAACGCCCAAAATGACCTTAGGGAAAAAAGAAGCATACCCAAGAGTTAGAGGCTACCAACAACGTTTAAGAGAGGACATCATAGACTTAGCAATGGAGTCATGTGATCAGGATCGACAGATTTCCTCTAGGGATGCCCTGTTAGCTAACTTGGCAAGTGAGATGGGATTGTAATGTACTTCGTTAGTTGGACCACCACACTTATCATTTCATTTCCAATTTTTTTGTCTAAGTTATGTTGAACCTTGGATACTTGTAATGGATTTATGTATGCCATGACATGTGTGTTTGTTTGCAAATGATATGCTTGTGCTACCTTGTCTTGTGTATTTCTAGTGATGTTGTTTCTATCTTTTCTCTATCTTATAAAATAGATGCCTAACGTTACTATCAGCACGGCTGAAGAGTTCAAGGGATGGCACTCGTCTCATTGAGCTCACTAGTGTGCTCAATCTTCCGCTTCCTAGTATCATGATGCTTCCCCTCACCAAGTTTGAGAGGAAGGACCTTTGGGGATTCAAGGTTACTCAGCCAGGACGCCAGACTGAGCCAGCCACAGAGGCTATCACCTTGAAGCTCATGCATGACGACAAGGAGAGAGACCTAGAGGTAGTCATGCAAGATTTACTTGGGCGTTTGTTAGCGAGCACTCTTGGGAGATTAGAGGTACTCACTTCCACGCTTTCGGAAGACGCGACGAGGATGGTGAGGCTATTGAGTTCGAGGATACTGCTAGAGAGACGGCAGAGACGATTCGTTTGTACCTTCAGGACCTAGAGGTTCTACTTAGGCACCTAGATACTGATAGGACCAACGTCATGCTTAGCAATGACGAGCTCTAGGTGCAGCTTCGTGAGAAGGACAAGCTCTTCGCGGAGCAAGACGAGATAGTCAAGGAAATGGAGGCCAAGTTTGAGAGTCAGGATAGGAAACTCAAAAGCCAAGAGAAGAGAGTCCAAGACAGGAACAAGAGGATTCGAGAGATGACTGCAGAACTAGAGGCCAAGGACTTCGAGCTCGAGCATCAGCAGGTTGTGATTGAGAGACTTCGTTCACATAACAGGGCTCTCAAAGCCAAGGTAGAGGCCTTGACTACCAATTTCGAGGAGTACAAGTCCGCTATGGAGAATGCAGGTCTTACACTTGTCGATGAGGAGGTTGATGCATAGGAGTAGTGATGACTACTTGTTTATTTATCATTTACCATACTTATGATTTTGAGTCGCAATGACCATCCAACATGTGGATGGCTTTCTATTGGTGTGTTTACTTTTCAAACTTGTTGTTACATCGTTGAACTTTTGTTATTTGATGCTTGTTTGGTAATTGTTTATGTGATGTATTGTGCATGTTAAGCATCTATGGGTATCTCATTCTTATCCTTATGAAAACCACATATGCCTCCTCGACGTGCCAACCCCAACCCGAACAACAACAATGTCACCCACGAGATGTAGAAAATGATGACAGCACAAACACAGCTGATGCAGATGATGACTACTTTCATACAGAATCAGAATAACAACAACAACAACAACAATCAGATTCCTAAGACTGAGGCCAGCAAAGTTCTCAGGAACTACTGATCCCATGGTGGCCAATGATTGGATACGTTCAGTGAACAAGGATTTGGTAACTGTCGGCTGTACCAATGAGGAGAAAGTCAGGTTTGCAGCACACTTGTTGGAAGGACCAGCAGCTACTTGGTGGGATAACTTCCAGATCACCACTGCCATTGAGGATGTGACATGGGCTATCTTTGAAGATGGTTTTCGTACAGCTCACATCTCATCCGGAGTGATGAGTTTGAATAAGAAGGAGTTCCATAACTTGAAGCAGCACCACCGCAGCGTGGCTGAATATATTGAGGAGTTCAACAATCTGGCGCGTTATGCACCGGATGAAGTTCACACTGATGCCAAGAGGAAAGAGAAGTTCCTCGAAGGACTGAACGATGAACTGAATCTGCAATTATCTGTGGCCTATGTCCCCACCTATCAATCTCTTTGTGACAAGGCTGCCATCTTGGAGAGCAAGATGAAACAGGTTGAAAGCAGAAAGAGGAAACACAACTCTGACAAGCACAGCTCGGGATTGTCTCACAAGCGTTCCCATTATGGTGATAGTGGGAGTTCTGGATCCCACAATCATGGAAAGTACAACAGCCACCATAACCACAACCGTCATCATGATAACAAGAATCACCGTAGTCATGACAACGACAAGTACAAGAATCACAAGGGTGGATACAAGAGTCACCACAATGGAAGTGGAAGTGGTAGTGGAAGCTAGCCTAACAAGAAGGATCTCAGTTAGGTTGAATGTTTCAAGTGCAATAAGATGGGGCAATATGAAAATGAATGCCCAGAAAAGAAAGTTGAAGGACCCAACAAGCCCAACCCTTTCCATTAGGGACAAGTGAACCACATCAATGTGGAAGAAATCTATGAAGAACCTGATGCCGTTGCTGGTAAGTTCAAACTAAATTCTATTCCAGCACTTGTTCTTTTTGATACTGGTGCATCACATTCATTCATATCAAAAGCATTTGTGGATATAAATGGGTTTCCAACTGAAAACATTGGGTTTCCAATAAAAGTAAGTTCTCCCGGTGGAGATATGATAGTAAGTCTTGGATTCCGTGATCTAGTGATAGAGTTTGGAAAGCATAAGTTTCCAGTGAGTCTGATAATCCTAGGTTCCCAAGGACTGGATGTAATTTTGGGAATGGACTGGATGACCAAGTATGAAGGAGTACTAGATTGTGCCAATCATACTGTCGCACTCACAACCCCGGAAAAGAAACGGATAATATTCAAATCTAACTTTGAATCAAAAGGGAGTAAGCTAAATTCTCTTAAGGGGGTTAGCATAGACAGTGTGCCAATTGTGAGTGAATATCCGGATGTGTTTCCGGAAGAATTGTCGGGAATGCCACCAGACAGAGATGTGGAGTTTCTTATTGACTTGCTACCAGGATCAGGACCAATAGCAAAGAGACCATACCAGATGTCAGTTGATGAGTTGAAAGAACTCAGGAAACAACTTGGAGAACAGTTGCAGAAAGGATTTATTCAACCAAGTTCTTCATCTTGGGGAGCACCAGTTTTGTTTGTGGAAAAGAGAAAATAAGTCAAAGGTTATGCATAGATTACCGTTCACTCAATGAAGTGACTATCAAGAACAAATACCCTTTGCCTAGAATCAATGACTTGTTTGGTCAGTTAGAAGGAGCCTGTGTGTTCTCAAAGATTGATCTCCGGTCAGGTTATTTCCTGCTCAAGATAAGAGAACAAGACATACCTAAGACAGCTTTCACCACTAGGTATGGATTGTATGAATACACCATAATGCCATTTGGTTTGACCTTGCACCAGCTTATTTCATGAATATGATGAACAAGGTGTTCATGGAGTTCCTTGACAAGTTTGTTGTCATTCTCATCGATGACATTTTGATCTACTCCAAGAGCAAAGAAGAGCATGAAGGACATTTGCCTTTGATACTTGAGAAGCTTAGAGAGCATAAGTTGTATGCCAAATTCAACAAGTGTGAATTTTGGTTAAATGAAGTTGGATTTATTGGGCACGTTGTGTCAGGAGATGGTGTAGCAGTTGATCCAGCAAAAGTGTCAGCTGTAACTGAGTGGGAATCTCCTAAATCAGTGAAAGAGGTTCGTAGTTTCCTTGGCTTGGCAGGATATTACAGAAGATTTATTGAGAATTTCTCTAAAGTAGCTAAGCCAATGACTGAGTTACTAAAGAAAGACAATAAATTTTCTTGTTCTGAAGGATGTGAGCTCAGTTTCCTAGAATTGAAGAAGAGACTAGTGACAGCAGCAGTCTTATGTCTGCCATACTTGGAGAAAGATTTCCCAGTGAATTGTGATGCATCTCATCATGGATTAGGTGCAGTTCTAATGCAAGAAGGGAAAGTTGTGGCTTATGCCTCGAGACAACTCAAAACTCATGAGGTAAATTACCCTACTCATGATTTAGAGTTAGCCTCTGTTGTCCATGCACTCAAAACATGGAGGCATTGTCTTTTGGGAAGGCGATGTGAAGTGTTCACAGATCACAAAAGTTTGAAGTATATTTTTACTCAGAAAGAAATCAAAACGAGACAAAGAAGATGTCTAGAACTCATCAAGGACTATGACTTGAGTTTGCAATACCATCCCGGTAAAGCAAATGTTGTAGCGGATGCACTAAGCCGTAAGGTATTTGTGAATGGCCTTACTAAGGGAGAGTTGCTAGATGATCAGTGTGCCCAATTTAGAGATCTCAGATTGGAGATTGTGCCTGAAGGACATCTCATGTCATTGGATGTTCAACCCACTTTTTTGGACAAAATCAAAGAAGACCAAAAGACAACCAAGGAAATTAAAGAGATTAAGGAAAAAATTGGCAAGGGAAAAGCCAAAGGATTCCATGAAGACGAACAAGGTACTTTATGGTATGGAAAACATATCCGTGTTCCACCATATTCCATTCATCCGGGTAACACCAAAATGTACATGGATATGAAGGAAAGATTTTAGTGAAATAATCTCAAGAAGGACATCGCCGAACATATTGCTTTGTATGATGTATGTAGTAGAGTGAAGGCGGAACATCAGAAACCAGCAGGATTGCTACAACCACTACCTATTCCTGATTGGAAGTGGGACAAGATTGGCATGGATTTCATCACTGGATTGCCAAGGACCAGGTCAGGATATGATTCTATTTTGGTTTTAGTTGATCGCCTAACTAAAGTGGCTCATTTCATACACGTGAAGGCAACCTATACAAGTGCTAAGTTAGCTAAGATCTATATGAGTAGGATTATATGTCTGCATGGAGTACCCAAGAGTATTGTGTCTGATAGGGGAACTCAGTTCGCTTCTCATTTTTGGAGGCAACTACATGACTCATTGGGAACTAGATTGGAATTAAGCACTTCTTTTCATACTCAGACTGATGGACAGACAGAAAGGACAAACCAGATTCTTGAAGAAATGTTGAGAGCATGTGCTCTAGATTATGGAGCTAGTTGGGATGAAAGTCTGCCTTACGCAAAATTATCTTACAATAATATCTATCAAGCCAGTATTGAGATGGCACCATTTGAGTTTCTCTATGGGAGAAAGTGTACCACCCCATTACTATGTAATGGTGTGGGAGAAATAAATTTGTTCGGACCAGAACTAATCAAAGAGGCGGAAGAGAAGGTCAAGCTAGTTAAGGACAGATTGAAGATAGCACAGTCCTGACAGAAGAGCTACACAGATCCTAAGCATAGAGAAGTCACCTATGATGTGGGTGATAGATCTTATCTTATAGTGTCACCACTTCGTGGAGTGAAGAGATTTGGAGTCAAAGGAAAATTGGCCCCAAGATATGTCGGACCATTCAAGATTCTGAGTCGTAAAGGAGAAGTAGCTTATGAGATTGAATTGCCAGAATCATTGTCTGCCATGCACAATGTGTTTCATGTGAGTCAGCTAAAGAAATGCCATCCAGAGATGGAAGAGACTTCTTTGAAGGATACTATACCTTTGGAGGAGGTTCAATTGGAGAGTGATCTCACTTATGAGGAAAAACCTATCAAGATTCTTGAGACTGTAGAAAGAGTTACTCGAACTTAGACTATCAAATTCTGCAAAGTTCAATGGAACCATCATTCCGAAGAAGAAGCAACATGGGAAAGAGAAGATGATCTTCGGAAAGACCACCCTCACCTATTTGCTAGCCAATCCGAATCTCGAGGGCGAGATTCACCTTAAGGGGGTTAGATTTGTAACATCCCTAAAATCATGTTTTCAAAGATTGCATATCATCCATGCATGCATAATCATTTAGGGATCAATTTCAAAGTCATTTCAAAGAAAACAGAAGCATTGAGTGCTTATTATTTTATGTAGACAAGCATTGATCCAATGCTACTATCTAGTGAGATAATATTTGTTTCAAACCAAGATTTGTTTGTTCATAAGTTGGTTTGGTTGAGTTCCAAAGCTTGGAAAAAATTTCCAAAAACAAAATATGGTTTTAAAACCATTTTCATATCTTTATCAAATCTTGTGCTAAGGCACTGTTTATTTTAAAATTTCGAAGGAACCAAGCAAGTCTAGTGAGACAGCATGGTTTTATACTCACAAATATGCAGGTTTCACTTTATAAAAATCCAGAAAGATTTGGAATTCAAACACATTTGAATTCATTTGAAAAGGTTTCCTGAAAATTGAATTAGAAAAAGAAAAAGGTTAAGAAAACAGAACTGGGCCAGGCGCTACCCATTCGGCCCAGCAACCAAAGCAGCCCAACGAATGTCCCCCCTTCCTCTCTGTTTCTCACCGCAGCAACGCGCACCCACCCACTGACAGCCCGGCCCTACATTGCCCCGTCAGCGTCGTCCCCAATCAACACGCGCCCGAGCCGCTCCGCCGTTACCTCGCCACAGTCACTGCCTCGCTTAAATCCCATTGATGCAGGGAGTAATCCTCGCCCCCGCCCCAGCTATTTAATCCCCTCCTCTCTCCGCATCTTTCCCCTCGCTCAACTCACTCGTTCTGCCACCAGGCAGCTCCTAATTGCTCTCACACCGCCGCTGTACCAACGAGCTCCGGCGACGAAATTCCGGTGAGCCAGACCACCCCTGCCATTCTAATTCAAACTAGCGTGTTCCTTACAACCTTGTGCACCTCCTGACCCCTTTCGTTTGGCCGCGCTTGACCCAGGCAGCCGTTCCCGTCCACCTCCGCAAGTGGCAGAGCCGCTGCTCGACTCCAGTGTCACCTCCTGGTAGTTCCCGACCACCCCTTCCTCTCTTCTGGTTACTCACATGTTCGCCAGGCTTGTGCGCATCCAACGACATCATTCTTTTGGCTAGGCATGGTCTGTAACCTCGCCAACGACGACGGACAGCCGTACCTAACGACCGACGCTTCTCTGCCGAGCAATAGACCTTGAGTCTGTACGCCCCTGTCTCTCCCTCGTCCACCTTGATCTCCACTGCAGTCCCGCGAACACGGTAAGCACCTCCACTCCTCCCCGCGCGACCTAAATCGCCGGCAACCTCTCTGACAGAGTCGCGTCGCCGCATCGCCGCCGCTGGCGCCGACCATCTGTGGTCGTTTGATCTGTAGCCGTAGGATCTAGATCCAGCGATTAGAATTAGATCTGTAGCGAAGCGGTACAGGCAGATCTGAGCCATGCGTGTTAAGTTAGATCTAATGGCCCGCGAGTGTGATCCGGTGAGAAATGGTATCATCCAATCAGACGCTGCCGCGTGGCTAGTTCTTTGTTTTAAAAATCTGAATTAGATCTATTAGTGATTCAAACTTGTAAAATTCATAACTTTTGATCCACACGTTCAAAATTTGTAAATTTTATATCATTAGAATCAGGAGAAAGAATCCTATCTGTTTATAATGTGTTTAATGTTTTGCCTCTGTAAAAATGGTTCTTTTTTCAGAGACATTTGTAGGCTTAATTTGAGTATGGAAATTATTTGAATTTTTTTTAAAGATCAAATAAAGTTTATTTTGAGTATCTTGGTCTTGTTTATGTTTCAGTACTGTATACTTGTCTTGTTTGGTGTAGAAAAAAATCATCACATGGCATTTGCATACATTCATATATTTTTGTTTGTGTAATTTGTTATGTGATTTTGGTTCCATTATTTTATGTGTAGATTTTGGTGCAAATAGTGATTGTGGTTGTGAAGATTGTTGCTACTCCCCAAACCATCAAGGAAAGTGGTGCTTCATGTTTTTATCCCTATATTTTACCTATGCATTAGAAATATTTTGTATAGGACTTGCATGAATATTTTGCTAAGTATTTATATGCTATGCTTGGGAAATCCTAGTAGTTGTAGAATTGTTAGAATTTCCTCTAAGTTAAGATTCTTACTATTGCCATGCTTAGCCTATCTAGTAGCAACCAAGGGAGGATTATATATTCATGCTATGTGAAATATTTCTAAGTCAATGAATTATGTTATTGCTAATAAAACAACTAAGTGAATGAAACACCTGGGTGGAATGGAAAGAATGGTTTGTGTTGAGTGGTTACACAAGGCCCATTTCTATGGTTTCCCTTGTGTATCTCACTTGTGGAAAGCCACCCAGGAACAAAGGGATTTGAGATGCCAAATGTTAAGAAGCTTCTAGTGCAGCCACATGGCATTTATGGGCTCTGCCTGTATCACATAGGTTGCAATAACTTAGCCATTTGGACAGTTGGTGGTAGTGGGATGATAGTTTGGAGCGCGTCCATTTGCTCTAAGGGAAGGCTTCTGAAAGGTCATGTCTTTGTGAAAATCAAGTCTTGTGGGGAAAGTGCACAACCTCTGCAGATGGAAGAATCTAAGTACTTAGCCATGTCCCTGGTATTGGACAACTTGAGAATCGAGACATGGAAGCTATCAAGAATCTCCTCATCCCAATTTTCTAAGTTAAAACTTGTGGTTGAACAAGGGTGAAGGTTCAGCAATTTCTATTGGTGATTCCTTGGGAAAGTTTTGTCTAAGAAAAACTTAGTGATTTCAACTGATAGGTAAAACCTATTTTGAGCAAAGCAAGCCTAAGCTACACTTAGCCAAATTCATGTAGTATCTAGATAGTAATGTTCTACTAAGGTATCACTTGCCAATACTATTCCAATGTATTGACCCACTGTGGATGTAACTTGTGATGTTGCAGGTTATTCTGATGATGATTAGGGGTTATGAGTCTACACTCAACATGATTGCCTGTGGCACATGAAGATGAAGACTTATTTATATTGTTATGGTTAAACTCTTGTATTAGGCCTATGGCCATGGAGTTGTAAAAGACTATGTTTGTCTTTGGAATGATATGTAATAATGACCTTTGTTTCTGTGTACTTCATCTTAAACTGTGGATGCTAGCATTGATCCAGGGACTAGCATTGCAATCACAGGGATCCTTACCTTTAATAGGGAGGGGTCTTACACTTTTTGAGTTTTAGGAAGACCAGTGATGAAGTCCATACCAATTTCGTCCCATTTCCACTTAGGGATTTGATGTGGTTGTAAGAGACCAGCGGGCCTTTGATGTTCAGCTTTGACTCGACGAAAAACGTCACATTCAACAACAAATCGACCGATATCTTTCTTCATACTAGACCACCAAAATCTTTGACGAATATCCCGATACATCTTGGTTCCTCCGGGGTGAATGGAAAGAGGTGATTCATGAGCTTCGGTAAGAATTATCTGCTTCAATTCGTCACCGTTCAGCACTACCAGACGGTTACCAAAATAGAGAATGCCTTCATCGTTGATAGAGAAACATTTAGCAACTCCGCTAGCAATGTTTTCTTTAATCATGTCAACCTCAGGATCTTGCCTTTGAGCAGCTTTAATCTGATCCTCTAGAGAAGACTTCACTTCAAGAGTAGAAAGTGATCCATGATGAACTACTTCAAGATTCAATCGAGCAAATCCCTTATGAAGAGAAGGTTGAGATTGTTTGATCATCAAATTGCTGCAATAAGATTTACGGATCAGCGCATCAGCAACGACATTGGCTTTGCCAGGTTGATAGTTGAGACCCAAATCATAGTCCTTGATGAGTTCCAACCATCTTATTTGCCTGAGATTCAAATCAGGTTGTGTGAAAAGATACTTCAGGCTCTGATGATCCGAGTATAACTCGCAACGACTACCGAGAAGGTAATGTCGTCATTGCTTAAGAGCATGAACAACGGCTGCAAGCTCAAGATCATGAGTTGGATAGTTGTTCTCATGTGGTTTTAGTTGATGGGAGGCATAAGCCACCACATGCCCATCTTGCATCAACACACATCCGAGACCTTGGTGGGAAGCATCGCAGAAGACAACAAAGTCTTTGCTGGTGTCAGGAAGAACTAGCACCGGAGTAGTTGTTAACTTGGTTTTCAACATTTGGAAGCTTTCTTCAGTCTTATCAGACCATTCGAACTTCTTATCCTTCTTAAGAAGACCAGTCATCGGCTTTGCAATCCTGGAGAAGTTCTCAATGAATCGACGGTAATAACCAGCCATCCCGAGAAAACTTCGGACATCCTTCACGGATTTAGGAGACTGCCAGTCGAGGATAGTTTGAACCTTATCGGGGATAACAGCAACCCCTTGAGAGGAAACAACATGACCAAGGAATAGATCTCTTGTAACCAGAACTCACATTTGGAAAACTTGGCGTAGAGACGATGTTCTCGGAGTTTTGTCAACACCAAACGGAGATGTTTAGCGTGCTCTTCTTCAGTCTTGGAATAGACCAGAATATCATCACTGTAAACCACGATGAACTTGTCAAGATACTCCATGAAGACAGAGTTCATAAGCCGCATGAAAGTGGCTGGAGCATTGGTAAGACCAAAGGACATGACTGTATACTCGTAAAGACCATAACGAGTGGTGAAAGTAGTCTTTGGAATATCTTCCTTATGGATCTTTATCTGTTGATACCCTGACCTCAAATCCATTTTGGAAAAGACAGTGGCACCACTTAACTGATCAAATAGATCGTTGATCCTAGGGAGAGGATACTTGTTCTTGATAGTCACAACATTGAGTGGGCGATAATCCACAACCAGATGCGGTATATTGGTATCCCGCTTCTTGACAAAGATGGTAGGACATCCCCAAGAAGATATGCTAGGCTGAATGTATTCTTTTCCTTATAACTCCTCTAATTGCTTCTTCAACTCCACAAGCTCATGAGGAGGCATACGGTAGGGTCTTTTAGAAACAGGAGCAGTTCCAGGAACTAACTCTATGACGAACTCCACACTTCGATCAGGTGGCATACCAGGCAACTCCTCATGAAAGACATCTGGAAACTCACAGACCATGGAAACATCTTGGATCTCTAAGGGAGGTAAAACTTCAAGGGCATACAACTCTGCTTCAGGAATTGAAACAGCTGAAGGAGATAGTGACCCTACGGTCCAGTACTTGACTGTTATGCCAGCAGGACTAGTCAGAGTCACAGACTTGGTTGTACAATCGAGGATGGATTGATAACGGGTCAACCAGTCCATGCCCAGAATGATGTCAATATCAGTTGACTTGAAGGCGATCAAGGAAGTGGGGAAAGTTGAAATGCAACTTCCTTCGATTAGATTCCCATGACTAACCATGGTGGAACGCCAAGTAGAACCAGGAGATTGAACTAGCATAGGAACAGACAACCCCTCAAAAATTATCCCATGCATTTGAGCAAAAGCTTGTGATAGGAATGAATGCGATGCCCCAGAGTCAAACAAAACTTTAGCTAGAATTTGATTGATTCGAAGCGTACCCATGATGACGCTTGGATCTTCCTGAGCCTCCTCAGCAGAGATATGGTTCAAGCGTCCTCCTCCAGCACTTGGATACTTGTCATTATTCTTTGGTGGTTGTGCCTTCTCAGCAGCACTCTTTTGAGGACAGTCTCTTGCATAGTGGCCAGGCTGGCGACCATTGAAATATATGAGGCCTGGTCCAGTACCAGCAGCAGGATGATTTGATCCACCAACATTGCTTGAAGTAGCATTCAGACGAGGAACATATCCAGAAGTCCTTGGAGTATAAGGAGCACGTGGCACATCACTGTAAGGCACAAAGACGCGACGCTTCTTATTACCATAACCAACCTTGTTGTACCCCTCCTGAGGACGCTTACGAGTTTCTTCATACTCCACTTTTCCACTCTCGGCCTTCATAGCCTTGTTGACTAGACCTTGGAAGTTACCAAAGTCCATGAGGTGGATATCACGACGAACCTTAGGATCCAGTCCCTTGCGGAACAGAGCTATCTTCTTAGCATCAGTGGAGACCTCTTCAGTAGCATAGCAGGCAAGATGATTGAAGTTGCGCTGGTAATCACACACGGAACCAGTGCCCTGCTTAAGCTTGAGGAACTCCTCCCTCTTCTGATCCATCAGACCCTCCGGAATATGATAAGATCGGAAGGCTTTAGTGAACTATTGCCATGTAATAACATGTTAAGCTTCTTGAATAGCCAAGAAATTTTCCCACCAGGAGTTAGCTGCTCCCTCCAGATGATAGGAAGCAAAAGTCACCCAATTGTGGCATCCCGCAAAACCACTACTAGAAAATCGCGTTGAATTTGTGCATTGCATCGTCATCATCATGCATTGTTCGCATAAAACTATTTCGCAAAGCCCGTTTTGTTTTCTAAAACGCCCCATCTTTGCTCAAACGCCAAACCCCGGGTGCTGCCGGATATTTTATTTGCCTAAAAACCACTTGCAAAAGTTAACGCAAATTAAATAAAAAGTTAAATTATTTTTTAGCGGGGGCAGTCGAACGGGCCAACCCGACCCGAACGACCACCCCCAGGAATATTAATCGGTCCAACTACACCGCCCTTCCAAATCCTAAACCTACCCATCTTCCTACCCAGCCCTCTGGCCACCTCACCCTAACCAATCGGTGTCCGCCACCTCAGCTGTCCCTTCCCCATCCGCCAATCACCACCCGCCACATCAGCCCACCACCTCCTCCACCCACTCTCTCTCTCCTCTCTCTCCCCAACCCAGCACCCTCCACACAAAACACACACGCACACAGACGCACATCCCTGCACCGATCCCACCAACCGCCGACCCCCTCGGGATCCCCACGCGGGACCCACCCGCTGGCCCTGTCCCCCCACCGACCGCCCCACCCCGTTTCCCTCTCTCTCCCTTCTCTTCCTCGCCGCGTTCTTCCCCACCGCGTGCGCGCGCTTCCTCCGCTCCTCCCCGCCTCCGCCAAGCATCACCGAGCGCCGCCCTGCCTCCCCCCTTCCCCCTCCTCTGGCCGCCCGCCTCCGCGCCGGTGAGCGCCGCGCCCGGCCGCGCCCGCGTCCGCCGCTCCCCCCGTCCCCGAGCGAGCCCGCGACCGGCGCCCCGAGCCTCCCCGTCGGCCCGCGTCCACCGCCTCCTCGCGCGGCCTCCCCTCTGCCGCCGGCGCCGCCTCGGCCCCTCCGCGCCCCTCTGCCTCTCGAGCCTCCCCGCCGCGAGCTCTTCCGCCGGCCGCCGTTCGACCTCCCCGAGCCCGCCGCCGGTCGACCCGCCCGCTGCTCGCCTCTGCCGCTCACCTCGCCCTTCTCCCGTGCTGCCCGAAGCCCGCCGTCGAGTTCCCCCACCGTCCTCTCGCCCCGCGTCGCCTCCCCGTCGTTCCTTCTCGGCCGCCTCCTGCGCGGGCCCGGCCGTCGCCGTCCTCGGGACCAGGCCGACGCCAGCGGCCACCCTCTGGCCCCGCCGCCGCGTGGGCCTCCCTGTCGCTCAGCTTGGTCGCCCCTGCCTCTTTTTCCGTCTGCGCGTGTCTCCGTTCAACCACAAGCCCAACGCTCCACCGTTTTCCGAGACCGATGCGTTCCGTGGCGCTGCCCAAGTTTGAGTCACGCGATCGAGCCCCATATGCTGACAAGATCTACCGATGACCGAGAACCCGGACGCCAAGTACTCCTTCCCGGACCCGAACCCGGCGCCGCTCCAAGATCCCCTTCACGGAGTTGATGACCCGAAGGCCGGCAAGATCGCCACGGAGGCGACAAGTTCTACATCACGGAGCATCAAGACCGCCTCACGAACCGAACCCTCGAGAGCGCCAAGATCTTCTCCTCGGAACATCGGGAATTCCCCTGACGCCAAGATCGACTCGATGGCGCGGACCCGACAAGAGCTTCGCAACGACAAGAACGACAACAACCAGGACGGTACCGATGCCCCGACGCCAGGTCAAGTACTCCTTCATGGAACGCCGAGACCCCGAACCCGGAGACCGATTCCGTACCCGAAGGCCGCGGATGCGACAAGATCTACTACCCCGGAGTCCGAGAACGACCGCGTCGAACCCTGGACCCCGAGACCGAACCCCGAACCCCGGATCCCCAAGTTCGTCGAGACCCCTCAATGTGTGAACCCCTTACCCGAGAACCCTAATTTATAAATGTCACCTATATAACAATTGATGCATATTTAATCATTCATATCGCATGCATATCTGTGGTTTGGGGGCCTTATGCCGATTCACCTAATAATTAAATATGGGGCCCATATGCGGGCAAATCTAGCCTTATATTGGCCTCATTTAAATTTGTGTAGCGAACTCGGTGCTATTATTTGTCATGTTAATACAACATTTACAATGCGGGGTTTCTAAATAACTTGCACCATCTAATTAAATGTCGGGACCCCGGTTCCGCTTAATATGACCTAATTGCATCGCACCTTGCCATGCCATGCATCATACATGCATCATGCCGATCTTCTGCCGTTGTATTAAATATTGCATCCGGTGTTTATTCTAGTGTTTTGCTTCTTCGCGGATAAGGCCGTTGAGTTGATGCGAGTGTCGACCCGATCTTCGGATGAACCCTTCGACAATGTTTTCAGGCGAGCACCTTCCCCTTTCTACCTATCTTATTTTATAGTATTTATTCCCTCCTGTTGATCTATTGCTATCTGTGTTGCGATGCTTTAGTTTCCGTACCTGTGATATACCGTGCAGCCCTATATTGCCATGGCCACCTCCTATTACCGGTTGTTTGGTAGATAGTTGGACTTGCGCGTCGTAGTCGCTTGCTCTAGTGCTGTTGCGTGTCGCCATGTACCACAGTTGTTGGAGTATTGCCACATGTTGGATGTTGGAGATGATCTCGGCTTTACTTTTCGTTCACTTTAATTTCTGTTTAACAACTAAAATTGAAATAAGCAGAGGCATCGGTGGGTGATAGCAAATATTTGGTTTCCGAACGCCCACTTGTGTCCCGTAGGACCCCGAGTACTTGATACCTGTTCCTTGATTTATCGCGCTATCCACATCCGGGAGGTATATGGGACCCCCCTTAGCCAGAGCTTGATTCAGTCTTATTTCTTGGGGCCACAAACTAGTTTGAGGTTTTATTTACGATCCTGTACTTATGTCATGCTTTACTGCTTTATTTACGATTGTGCGATGTATAGCACACTGTACTGTTTAGGATCGGGACACGTTTTCGCGGTGTCGACAAGCCCAGTTTTGGGTTCCCAGTCGCTCACAGCCGTCCACCCAAACCTTGAGTCCGTCTCGGAGCTAGCTTACTTCGTTGCGGGTCTACTTTAAGGGGTGGCCCCCTGAAATATTTCTGAATCCTGTGATTGCTTTGTCGTGAAAGCCTCGTTGGGTTTTGATTTGGTTTTTCCGAGGTTGATCGAGTGTGTGTTGCTATTGGTGCACCCCGGCCGGGTAAAACTTTCTGAAAGCCGTGTCCGCGGTTATGGACGACTTGGAGCACAGTATCTCGACCATAGACAAGCATAACTAAAGTTTATTGCTATAAATTTGACTTATAATGACTAGTAATCAGCTTCACTATAATGGAATGGCTAACTAATATTGCCCACAACTGCTTGCTTTGAGTGTCGCTTGCGACCATTGTACCTGACTAGTAAGTATTGCAACTACAACGGAATGGCTGAATAAAAGTACCAACAACTGCTGGGTTTTGGGTTTATCTCACGCTATCTGTATCTGATTAGTAATTGTTGCAACTACAACGGAAGGATTAACTAAAAGTGCCCACTGCTTATTTTATCAGGATGATTATCTATACCTGACTAGTAATTGCTGCAACGATAACTGAATAAATAAAACTGCCAACTGTGTGAGTTCCTCGGGTGACTTCCTCGTTTGGTATCGAGGGGGAAACACCAGGATGGGTTTGTTTGGTGTTAGCTTCAGGTTGGATCCGGATAGGTCACTCTTAACCCTCTCTGATAACCGCCAGTTGTATCGAGTCTCTATAGGTTGTTTAGTGCATGCTGCCGCTGCCGCTTCAGTCCACCATACCTATGTAGGCGAGGACCGCCGAATTCTAGCCTCGCCGTGTACTGGCCTCAGTACTGACGCTCCTCTTTTTCCTTTGCCCTTTGTCGGCACCCCTTTTGTTTAAGCAGGTTTTGAGATCGACGTCGTTAGCAGGGTTACCCTTCCGGCTTGGCCTGGGCAGGGTTATGGACGCCATTGGTTATTCTTCAGGGCTCTTAGCCCCATTTGCATCTTGTCCGTAGTCGGACGCTCTATCATTTTAAGGTGATTTGGATCTTTGTATATTATATCTGTATTCTTGACTCATTGAGTCGCTGTTGTATATATATCTGTTCTGTGGGTCCCATCGAGGACTGTTGTGTTATGTTATTACTTCGTTTTCCACCCGCACGAAAGTGCCTGGTGGGCACCTTTGAATCGTTTCTATGCGGGTTTGGCGGGTTTCGCTAAAACTTGCATAGGTCCGATTCTGAGGGTGTTACACCAATCAACTTGAGTAACATGACCAACCTGAAGTTTGCGCTCCATGGTGCGAAGCCAGTAGTCCGCATCAAGTGGCTCAGTGGAATAGCTGAACACTGGCAGAGTGAGACGTGTGAAGTCCTTGATACCAACTTGATTGTTCTGACGTTGAGAAGTGTTGCGCTCAATCCTTTCAAGGAGCCTCATGTTGTCAGCACGGTTGGTTTCATACATGGCCATGAGTTGAACCATGGATGGTGGTGGAGGAAGGTTCGAAGATTCACCCTCATTTGCAGCACCACGTGCGTGAGCATGAGTACGGGCACGAGAGGTATCACCCATCCTAAAAGATCAAAGAAAAGGTTAGATCGCGGATTCAAAGATACCAGACGGAAAGATGAACAAATAGTATTTGATATAAATGTATCATCTTATCAAGCATGGTAGTATCAAAGCATACTAATGTATACACTAACCAGCTGACTTACAAACCATGACAATGGAATGCTAAGATGTTACACACCAAGAGAAACTGAGATATCTTAGAACTCTGAGATTAGCAACCAAATACGGAGTAGTTTTAGATAAATAACCCCAAAACCACGATCCTAAAATTTTTGAGATATAAGGTAAGGAATGAAAACCTTTTCAACCAAATAAGGTTAGAGAAACTCCAGCATCAGAAACACGCCAGAGAAGGAGTAAAAAGAATCCTAGTCAGAGTTTTTGCAAATAATTTTTAACTTTCAAATAGTTTTGTCAACTTCTAGACGTAACATCGACCAATAAAAGGGTTTCCTACAGGCAGTCATGCTCTGATACCAAAACCTGTAGCACCCCCGGTGTTAGGGTTAAACTAACCTCAGATCACCATCTATGATAAGTTCAACAACCAAACACGGAAGATCACAATACGATTCGGTAACATTACAGAACACAGGGATTCAACAGCATATGTTTAAACTCTTAGCAGAGTGAGATATTAGAGTTATTACAAACCAGAGGTCAGAGACCCAACATTTCATCACACAACGAAAGCAAATTATGTTGTTCTACACAACAACTTAGAAAAAGGCCTAAGAGGCCATAAAAAAGCGACGACCATCCCATAGTCCTCAGGCTGCTACCTGGGACCCCCAACTACTCGTCGATGTCAACGTAGAAGCCACCTTCAGTTGCAACCGGATCCTCTGTAGAAAAACAACAATGGCACAAGGCTGAGTACGAGAATGTACTCCGCAAGACTTAGATAACCTAGTATCTACATGCTCTGACTAGAAAGGCTTTCTCTGGATTTTCTTTTGCGGAACGCGATCTTTATTTGTAAACAAGAGAGAGAAGAGGCTCATCTACTCATAATCTTTTAAAAGGGGATAAGATAGTGACTTCTTCATCTTGTTCATCACATCTTGGTAACCACCATGTTGTGGTGGTGGCACGGCAGATGCCATGGATAGGCTTAAGTTGGGGGCCGAATGGGTGCTTGTGGTCACTGGGGAGGGAGTGCATGGTCGAGCCATGCACGAAGAACAAGAAGAAATCTCCACACTTGAAAATTTGATTGATACCCCAAAGATTACAAGTGATCCTTGAGCTGTATTGGCTTGAGTACGCAGCCCCTGTTCCCTACTTGGTCCAACCTTTCTCTACTCCTGCTATGCCCTCCCTTATATAGGCAGTGCTAGCTAATACCCCTTTGGGTTCTAGGGTTTACTGTTTGGATCTTGGTCCCTACAATATGGGCCGGGTTAAGGGCTTGCCTTAAGCCCATAGGCCCGGTCCATAAAGCTTGACAGCTAACGGTCTTCTGGTACGCTGCTTCTGGTTCTTTTTGGCGTCACACTGTTACTTTGTACGTCAGTGCTTGCTTTGGGCGTCACCCGGCTCCTTTTGTGTCACCCGGCGTCGCCCTTCTCTTTTGACCACGCTTTACCATGGTCCTTCCCGAACCTTACTCGGAAAGGTTCCACGCGTCCTTCTTGACTCGGCCCTTCCTCGGTTGACTCGGCTCGTTGGTTCCTACAAGGGTTACAACTTTGTCCTATTTGGGTCGAGATAGTTTGTATCTCGGCTTTCATGCTTATCTTACCCAGCCTGGTTCATTTTTTACTCGGAGCCAACCCAGCTGCGCTATGTTTCCCCTCTCGTGACCCTACCGGGGGTTATCCCCCCGACATTAGTCCCCAAAGCTGGTGAGGTCTAGCAGTTCAAGCTGTTAGGCGTCTCCAAGTTCCTTTTGTGTGAATGGAACTTAGTTTTTGTCTTTATCCGTTAAAATTTCGCACTTTGCCGGGTTAGTCTGACAATTTCGGGTCAATTCTTTGACTTCTTAGCTCATTCTTGCCTCGAGCCGAGTTACTTTGGCCAATTCCGGGTCAATTTCGGTGCACTTCAGTCACTGACAGCTAGTAATCATGATTACTTGCCTCAATTTTTGTTCCAAATTCTGGCGGCACAGTGACGACTGCGCAGTTATCCCCCGTCACTGTGGCAGTCCCATCGGTCTACGCCTCTTGTCCTTCCAGCCGTGATGTGGCACTGGATTTTTCGTGTATCTTTGGCTACGTGGCGCTCGCTGACTGGCTCTCCCGGCACGGTACACGGCCACACGCTGGCCGCACGGCACAGTTAGATCTCACGGCAGGGTTTTTTACTGACCTTAAGTAGGGGTTGGGGGTTTCCACTTCCCCCATGCCCGTTCAGTTTCCTTAGCCTTTCTTCTTCCTCGCGCCTGCAAGATTGAACTGCCTCCTTTGCGGTTCCTTCTCCCTCTTGCTCCTGTGCTGCGATTGCCCCTGTCCTCCTTTGATTCCAACACGGGTCCTCCCTGTTCCAAGCCTCTCCTTACCGAGGAGGAGACAGACTCCGACGACCTCATGGATGCTCGCGACGGTGCTGATGGCGCTAAGGAGCAAGAGATTCTTGCTGGCGAGCGCGGAGGCTGGGAAGGCTCGAAGGTCTCCATCGAGGAAGTGGAGTGGCTCCGCTCCACCAGACGCATTCCGCTGCAAGTGGATTACCGCCTCCCTTCCGGTGAGATCTCCCCCAAACCTCAAGATGGCGAGCAGGTAGTTTTCCTTTCCCACTTTGAACGTGGTTTTGCTCTTCCTGTGAGCACTTTATTTTACTAGTTTCTTTCTACCTTTCATCTGCAAACCCGCCATCTTCCGACCAATGCGATTGGCTCTCTCTCTTGTTTCATCTCTCCCTGCGAGGCCTATGTTGGAATTTGGCCCACAGTTCCTTTGTGGGCCAAGTATTTTGGATTTAAAGTTCAGGTTGTTCCCCAGTCTAGTGCTCCTCGATCCGAGAAGAGGCCGACCCGGTGTGGTGCTGCTAGCATCACCCCCAGGAGAGATTCTATCTTTCCTCGGGTTATCGGCATTGACTCCTGCAAGAAGTGGCATAGAACCTTTTTCTATGTCAAAAACAGCGGGTCCACCGATAACATCCGGCTCCCCTCTTTCTCGGATGAGGTTCCCCACAAGAAGAATTGGCAGCTTGACCCGCGCGACCAAGACACTGCGGTAAACGAGGCTAACACAATCCTGGAAAGTTTGCTGTCGCCGGATGAGAACTTCCATCTCGCCGACTTCGACCTCATGTGCACCTTTGTTGTTCGCCGGGTTAGCCCCATCCAAGCGAGGAGCCACAAGATGTGCTTCATGAGTGGCTCTCACGATCCCACTAGGCACTCCACCTAGGAGCTCACCCACGACTCCATTGCCCGCCGGGTAAGCTCAATCTTCAAATCGAACTTGGCAGATGATTGGGCTTGGAGCTGCCCACCGTTCAGCCGGGTCAGGCCTGTTCCCTGGGTAAGTTTTCCGAATCTCTTCTTGCTGAGTTGGCTTTAGTTCTTTTTCCACTCTTAGTTTAGTTCTTGTTTCTCATTCTGTTTGTCTTTTGCAGAATCTCCTTCACCAGGTTGATGACAGTACTATCCCTCCTGCTGGTTATCATGGGGATTGCTCTGACTCGGATGAGTTTGAGTATGAGCTGGAGTGCTTCATGCCCATCCCGCACACTGCGGCTGCTTTGGCTTCGGGTAAGAGTCAATCTCGCAATCCCTTACAAAACTGGTCTGACGATGATGAGGATGATGATTGTACAATTTTGAAGGTATATGACTTGTGAGCTTAACCTTTTTGCTTATCCGAGTAAGCCTGTTATTTACTTTTGCAGTTGGCCAGGTACATGACATCACTCCTCTCGTCGTGGACGGAGTTAGCAAGATTCCCGTCGCTAAACCGAAGCGACGCGGAACCTCCTCTAGTACTCAGTCGGCAAAGAAGAACAAGCCCAGTCCAGCAGCTCCTACTGCCTTTGCTGCTGCCATCCTGGGTGAGACTCGTCAAGCTGCTGGGCGCCGAGTCACGCGCCGAGTCATCCGCGACCCGGTTGTCACCGGGTAAGTTTTTGCACCTTGCCTTTTCTGTTATTTCCTTTCTCATCACTACTGTTCTCTTATATATGTCTTGTTATTTTCAGGGTTGCACCTTTTATAGCGAATCAGGCTGCTTCTAGCATTGCTTGCCGCTTAGGCCTGCACCCCCTCCAGCTGACTCGGCGGCGCCGAGTCCCGTCCGGGTTGAGGCTCGCACTGTTGAGGCTCACGCTTCTCTGTGTTAGTCAGACCCGGTGGATCACTCGGCTAGCGCCCCTGTCGCTGGTCAAGAGAAACTTCCTGATCTTGGTGCTCACAAGTCTGGCACCGAGAAAACCTCTGCCACCTGTTCCTCTGGCATCAGCCCTCAAGCTGATGTGAATGAACAACTTCCTGATCTTGGAGCCAGCAAAACTGCTGAGCCCAGTTAGGGGGCTCCACGTCCTTCTTCAAATCCTTCTGCTCGCTCTTCAGTTCTGTCAAAAGGCCAGTCCCAGCCCAAGTCTTCTGGTTCTACTCGCCCCTCTTCTGGCAAATCCACCTCTTCCAAGCAAACAACTCTAGTTTGCGCTCCGGGTTCTGCTGCTCAGATCCAGCCTCCGACATTGGCGACAAAGCTCGCTTCAACGGGTAAGGGGGACGAATCTGCGGCTGCCGGGTCAAGTGATGACTCCAGGGCTGTTACCCTCCATACTTCTGTCGCTGCAACCCGTGCCACTGTGGGAACCGCCCTGAAAACGGGTCGAGTTCTCACTCAGACACTCAGTGGGCAGAGCCTTCATTTGGCTGAGCCTTATGCCGTGGCATGGAATGCAGCAGGCGAGTCAGAGGTCAGCACTCGTGCCGGGAAGAAGCTTACGCTCGGCCCCAAGGTCGTCTCCGACATAACCCAGCAGGCCATTACACTGATGGGTCGCACTGTCGAGGTCTCAACCTATTAAGGTAGATTCCTCCTGTGTTTACAATGCTAGTCCCTGGATCGATAGCTAGCATAAACAGTTAAGATGTAATATCAAGATACAAAGGTCATATTATAACTTTATAACCAGGAATAACATAATTTTATTACATCACAAATAGCTCATTTGGCTATTACATTACATTGCAGCGGAGTAACTATAGTCATGGGGTCCTTCATCTTCAAAGTGCCACAGGCAGATGTTGGTTGTAGACTTTGTAATCCTAATCAATCAATCTTCACTAAAAACAATCAAACCTGCAACATACAAGTTACAGCCACAAAGGGTCAATACATTTGAATTGTATTGGCAAGTGATACTATATTTGTATAGTGGAATCTATCATCTATATGCATTTGGCTAAGTGGATTTTGAGGCTTGCATTGCTCAAAATAGATTTTTCCTTAACATTTGAAAATACTAAGTTTTTGCTTTGATAAAATCATTTTTCTCATTCCAAGATTGAAGATCCTTTACAAGGCATCTCTCAATCAAAGATTGAAGATCTCAAACAACCCTTGTTCAAACCACAAGTTTTAACTTAGAAATTTGAATGATGAGGTTCTTGATTGCTTCCATGTCTTGATGCTCAAATTGTCCTTTACCAGGGACATGGCTAAGTACTTAGATTTTTCACTCTGCAGAGGTGGTGCACTTTCCCCACAAGACTTGGTTTCCCAAGACAAGATCTTTCAGAAGCCTTCCCTTAGACTAAAATGGACGCGTTCCAACCTATCAAACACTACCACCCTCTGTCCATATGGCTAAGTTCTTGCAACCTATATGATCATGGCAGAGCCCATATTGCCAAGTGGTTGCACTTGAAGCTTCTCAACATTTGACATCTCAAATCTCTTTGTGCCTGGGTGGCATACCACAAGTGAGATACACAACCCAAGTCCATGGCCTTGTGTAACCACTCAACATAAACCAATCCTTCCATTCCACCCAGGGGTTTCATTGACTTAGTGGTTTTATTAAACAAAAACATAAGTCCTCAGACTTAGAGATTTTTCCATAGTGTGAATATATTTTCCACCCATGTTTTCTATTAGCTAGGCTAAGCTTGATAGTAGTAGAAATCTTAACTTAGGAAAATCCTACTACGGATTCATCTACTAGGTTTTCTTATGGCAAGGTCTATACTTAGCAAGATCCATGCATGTTTTACTTAGAGAAAAATCACTAATGCTTAGTGAAAGTAATGGGATAGAAAGTATGAAGCATCACTTGCCTTTTTGGTAGGGAATGGTGGTTCACTCCTTGACCTTGCTAGTCTCACACTTTCTAACTTCACTACAAGTCAATCAAGTAGACACAAAATCACTAGCATTCCAAACCAATAAATCAATCAAACAATTTAATACCCACAAAACAATGAGATCTAAGTCATGCATGAGTATGCAAAGGATGGTTCTATTGCAAGGATGGTCTCTACTAGGTTTCTAAACTTTGTAGGGTCCAAATTGGTCATTTACCAAAATGGCAAAGTCATTTGCAAGTGGGTTTTATCCAAAACCATTTTTAAATCCATTCATCATTTCATGTGGTGAAAAATGTTTTTATCAAGGCAAAACTCTTAAGTTTTTCACCAAATGAGTTGCTATTGCAAAACTTGGTGTTTTGGGTCAGTAGGTTTGGTCTAAACCATTTTCCCAAAGTTTTAATTCAAAATCTTTTTCATAACAAAAATCATTCTTTTTATTTGGCTAGAACATGACTAAGTCAAGTAATCCAACCTAAATCTTACCAAAATCATTTTTAACACCAAGGGTTGGTTCCTAGGGTCAGTAAGGTCACAACAAACCATTTTGCAAAAGTTTTAACCCTAAAAATCAATTTTAAACAATTTTTATGCTCTAAACAAGTACACAAAGGTTTCTGCAAATTCAAACAAGCTATCAGATACTATTTGCTAAACTAAGGGCATGGTTGGATAGGGCTGGTTCTCCTGAATCCAACGACATAAAATTTGCGATTTTTGGACGTGTGGATCCAAAGTTATGGGGGTTTGAAATTTGCAATTTAATCAGATTTCAAATCAGTTATAAACCTAACAGGGGACACGCGGCGTGTTTCTATTCGTGGGTACCGATTCGGTCGGATCAACAGCAAGGTGCGTTGGATATGGCTAGATCTCACGGTCTAGATAACATACCCCTTCGTGGTTTAAGTAAACTATCTGATTCGTCCGATCCAGATCTAACGGCTGCTATTGCCTGGCCATAGATGGGCGGCGCTGCGCGGCGACTGGTGGCGGCGCGCGCTCAGACGGTGGTCCAGCGGTGGTCCTAGGGAGTAAGGAGGACAGGGAAGGGTCTTACCGTGTTCGCGTGGTCGAGGGGATGCTCAAGGTACTCTCGAGGAAGCAAGGGGCGCTCTTGTCTTGGCAGGATTGCTCGCCGGAGTCATCGTGGGTGTCAGACTGTTCTGCTCGAGGTCGGAGACGGTGCTGTGGTTCACCCCAAGGCAAAAATCGACGCGGTTAGATGCAGAAGTATGTGGCGAGTATGGTAGTGTGAATGAGGAGGCGCGGGGCAGTCAGAAACTACCTGGGTGCTTGCCGGAGTTGGAGCGGATGGCGGCGCTCGAAAGTTCGACATAGTCGACGCTTTGGGGCGCCCGCGGTCGAATGGGTGACACTGGAAGATGCGCCTGGGAGTGGGGAAGCTGTCAGGGCGCTCAGGGAGGCAGGGGTGGTGTGTACTGGCTGGGATTGGAGATGGGAGCTCGTCGGAGCAGCGACGGTGCAGGAGTGATTGGCGACAGCCTAGGGGCAGAGAGGGAGTGGCGATAGAGGGAAAAGGAGGAGAGGGCGCTGGCGCTTAAGTACGCAAGGTCAGAGACGAGATTAATGCAGCCATTATGAGGAATTAAGCGCGCGGATTGACGATAGGGAACGGCAGCGCGGTTTGGGGAAGAAGGGGTCGCGCGGGTGAGGACGACGAACAATAACGGTGGGGTCTACCTGTCAACGGGGAAAGGAGTAAGGGAGAGGTCCACCGGTCATTCCCTCTGCGGTTTATTTACTGAGTGCGAAAAACGGTTTGGGAAAATAAGAGGAGGTGGGTTGCGAGTGGGCTGTTGGGCTGGGCCTTGTTGGGTTGCTGTTGTTTCTCTTTTTTTTTTGTACAGAAACTTTTTCCTTTTCTATTTCTATTTACTGATTTGAAATTCAATTCACAATTCAAACAACAAGACAAACATTCAAATAATTCAAACAATCACCACACTTCATAATTTGAACTTGGTTCTGTTTATCAGCATAAACCTAAATTCCAAAATAAAATAATATTTTATTCTTTTTAGGATCTTATTTGATAATTAAAAATAGACCATAGTTATTTTAATCAAATATGGTTTGATTTATTTAATAAAATTTTCATTTGAAATCCAAATATTTTCAAAATCAAATCAGTAGGTTTTATTTGAAAATATAAGATACTTGAAACACTTGTTTAAAAATAACATTTTATATTAGGTCTATTAACAATTAAAATGGGCCTTATTCATTTACTTCAAATAAGATTTGTTTTACTAGAATATTTATTTGTAAAACTAAAATAGTTCCAAAACCATTCAGTAGGTTTTATTTGGAAATAATGAATACTTGGAAAACTTATTTTAAATAATTTTAATAAGTTTTGATGCTTCAATTAAATTGGTAAAACCCTTTTATTTAAATAAAGTTTGGATATTAATTCCTTATTATTTTATTTAAGCAATCCTTTATTATTTTTAATCAAAACAAAACATTTTATTTTAAACACTTGGCCAAGGTTTAATTTGGCTTTATAAAATAATCTTTATTTATGAATCCACCTTTTCTTTTGAAAACCAAATCTTTTAAAGATTCAAAATAGTAATTTTAAATATTTTTATTTTCCTTTAATAAAAGTTTATCTTTAAGAATCCCTTTAGGATTTATTTGATTCAAATTGGTTTGAAGTTCCATTTGAATTCAAAAAGTTTCTTCTGGCCCTGAAAATCAACAAAGTTTTATTTTATTCATTTATTTTCACATTACAAGATTTGGAAAATCTTGGGATGTGACAGGCTACCACCCTTAAAATAAATCTCGTCCCGAGATTTGGGGAGGCTAGGGTTACAAGCAGGTTCAAAACAACTAGGATACTACCACCCTTAAAATTTTCCAAACAAAAATTACATATTGTCCTTCTTGGGATCCTGGGGAAAATTCTCATGGCAAGCATTTGCATCGAGTTCTTGGTTTCCATTCTTGATTCATGGGCCAAGGTTGAGTTTCTCCATAGGCTTGTTTAACTTGTTCTTCATCTTCTCTGGACAATTGCTTGCATAATGTCCTGGATTCTTGCAGTTGAAACAATGGATATCTTGGAGTTCTTTGCGTTGTTCTTGTGGACAAGTTTCTACATAATGGCCTGGTTCTTTGCAGTTGTTGCACACCACTTGGTCAATTCCCTTATTTTTCTTGTTCTCTGGGCACTCACTAGAGTAGTGTCCCATTTCCTTACATTTACGGCATTGCACAAGGTGCATGTCTTGTCTTGGTTTCTTGGGTTTCTTTAATCCTTTGAAGTAGGTTGTCTTGTTTGGAGGTATGAGTGGTCCTTTTCCTTTGGTATACTTGGATCCTTCTTGTTTACTTTGTTCCACCATGGAGTAGATAGGACATTGGTTAGGAATGTGATCACTTCCTTCACATAGGTAGCAACTAGCTTGAGAGGTAGGACATTGTCCAATAGGATGTTCTTCTTCACAATTGGGGCATTGTCCTTCATGCTCTTTGGAAGTATGATCCTTGTCTCCACAAATAATGCAAGCTGGGGCTCCATCTAGAATAACATTCTTGTCATCCCTGTTATCATACCCTCTCTTGGGATAGTTTTCTTCCATGCTGATCATTTGATTAGTCACCTTAAGCATCAGTTGGGATTGCTCTTCCAAAAACCTTTGAAGTGTTGGATCTTTATCATTATTGTTGGCTATGAACTGAGCTGTCAGTTGGTTCAACTGGTGTTGGGTTGCTATGAGCTCTTTCATGCTGTCCTCTTGGTTGGTGTTGGTGTCATCAACCTTGATGTTGGAGTTTCTTGGAGAAGTCATCTGTTTGGGTTGAAGGGAGATTAGAATAGGCAAGATATTTCTAAGGAGTCAATTCTAATTACACACATCACAATTCACACAAGCAATGTGCATGCAATCACAAACCAAACAATTCACTCAAACAACAAAATTCAAGCACATACTTTTAGGCAACAAAAGTAATTTTGTTACACCACATAAGTTGGTGTGTTTGACTTAGCTAAAATATGGTGGTCCATCTATATGGTTCACTTGTGATCTTCCCATGCTTCTTGGTTGATTCTTCTTGCATGAGATCATGGTTTCTTTGGGTAAACTCCTTGATCACAATACTTCAAGTGAAGTGAACTCCTTCTAATTTTTGCATTTCCTTAGTCTCCACATCTTGAGCAAGATTTCCTTGTTTCACTTGTAGTCCTTAGTGGTATCCAAGTTGGAAGTCCTTGGTGAATATCCTGAATATGTTGAAGTCATTAGAGTTGAAGAGGTTGAAGTCATTAGAGTTGAAGAAGTTGAAGTCATTTGAGTTGAAGAAGTCCTTTGCTCATGGTGAAGTCTTTGGTCATGGGGTAGGTTTTTCCGTCAAGTTGAAATAGAAGAGAAGTAGAGTTGAAACCAAAATGGTTGAGGAAAGAGTTTACAAGTGTTTTTGTAAATAGTTTTTGGAACAAAATAAAACTCCTATTTTTCTAAGGGTTTTTGTCCAATCCTAGGTTTACAAATTCTACAGGAAACACAATGCCCTGATACCATCTGTAGAGGTCTCAACCTATTAAGGTAGATTCCTCCTGTGTTTACAATGCTAGTCCCTGGATCGATAGCTAGCATTCACAGTTAAGATGTAATATCAAGATACAAAGGTCATATTATAACTTTATAACTAGGAATAACATAATTTTATTACATCACAAATAGCTCATTTGGCTATTACATTACATTGCAGCGGAGTAACTATAGTCATGGGGTCCTTCATCTTCAAAGTGCCACAGGAAGATGTTGGTTGTAGACTTTGTAATCCTAATCAATCAATCTTCACTAAAAACAATCAAACCTGCAACATACAAGTTACAGCCACAAAGGGTCAATACATTTGAATTATGTTGGCAAGTGATACTATATTTGTATAGTGGAATCTATCATCTATATGCATTTGGCTAAGTGGAGTTTGAGGCTTGCATTGCTCAAAACAGATTTTTCCTTAACATTTGAAAATACTAAGTTTTTGCTTTGATAAAATCATTTTTCTCATTCCAAGATTAAAGATCCTTTACAAGGCATCTCTCAATCAAAGATTGAAGATCTCAAACAACCCTTGTTCAAACCACAAGTTTTAACTTAGAAATTTGAATGATGAGATTCTTGATTGCTTCCATGTCTTGATGCTCAAATTGTCCTTTACCAGGGACATGGATAAGTACTTAGATTTTTCACTCTGCAGAGGTGGTGCACTTTCCCCACAAGACTTGGTTTCCCAAGACAAGATCTTTCAGAAGCCTTCCCTTAGACCAAAATGGACGCGTTCCAACCTATCAAACACTACCACCCTCTATCCATATGGCTAAGTTATTGCAACCTATATGATCATGGCAGAGCCCATATTGCCAAGTGGTTGCACTTGAAGCTTCTCAACATTTGACATCTCAAATCTCTTTGTGCCTGGGTGGCATACCACAAGTGAGATACACAACCCAAGTCCATGGCCTTGTGTAACCACTCAACATAAACCAATCCTTCCATTCCACCCATGGGTTTCATTGACTTAGTGGTTTTATTAAACAAAAACATAAGTCCTCAGACTTAGAGATTTTTCCATAGTGTGAATATATTTTCCACCCATGTTTTCTATTAGCTAGGCTAAGATTGATAGTAGTAGGAATCTTAACTTAGGAAAATCCTACTAAGGATTCATCTACTAGGTTTTCTTATGGCAAGGTCTATACTTAGCAAGATCCATGCAAGTTTTACTTAGAGAAAAATCACTAATGCTTAGTGAAAGTAATGGGATAGAAAGTATGAAGCATCACTTGCCTTTTTGGTAGGGAATGGTGGTTCACTCCTTGACCTTGCTAGTCTCACACTTTCTAACTTCACTACAAGTCAATCAAGTAGACACAAAATCACTAGCATTCCAAACCAATAAATCAATCAAACAATTTAATACCCACAAAACAATGAGATCTAAGTCATGCATGAGTAGGCAAAGGATGGTTCTATTGCAAGGATGGTCTCTACTAGGTTTCTAAACTTTGTAGGGTCCAAATTGGTCATTTAACAAAATGGCAAAGTCATTTGCAAGTGGGTTTTATCCAAAACCATTTTTAAATCCATTCATCATTTCATGTGGTGAAAAATGTTTTTATCAAGGCAAAACTCTTAAGTTTTTCACCAAATGAGTTGCTATTGCAAAACTTGGTGTTTTGGGTCAGTAGGTTTGGTCTAAACCATTTTCCCAAAGTTTTAATTCAAAATCTTTTTCATAACAAAAATCATTCTTTTTATTTGTCTAGAACATGACTAAGTCAAGTAATCCAACCTAAATCTTACCAAAATCATTTTTAACACCAAGGGTTGGTTCCTAGGGTTAGTAAGGTCACGACAAACCATTTTGCAAAAGTTTTAACCCTAAAAATCAATTTTAAACAATTTTTATGCTCTAAACAAGTACACAAAGGTTTCTGCAAATTCAAACAAGCTATCAGATACTATTTGCTAAACTAAGGGCATGGTTGGATAGGGCTGGTTCTCCTGAATCCAACGACATAAAATTTGTGATTTTTGGACGTGTGGATCCAAAGTTATGGGGGTTTGAAATTTGCAATTTAATCAGATTTCAAATCAGTTATAAACCTAACAGGGGACACGCGGCGTGTTTCTATTCGTGGGTACCGATTCGGTCGGATCAGCAGCGAGGTGCATTGGATCTGGCTAGATCGCACGGTCTAGATAACATACCCCTTCGTGGTTTAAGTAAACTATCTTATTCGTCCGATCCAGATCTAACAGCTGCTATTGCCTGGCCATAGATGGGCGGCGCTGCGCGGCGGCTGGTGGCGGCGCGCGCTCAGACGGTGGTCCAGCGGTGGTCCTAGGGAGTAAGGATGACAGGGAAGGGTCTTACCGTGTTCGCGTGGTCGAGGGGATGCTCAAGGTACTCTCGAGGAAGCAAGGGGCGCTCTGGTCTTGGCAGGATTGCTCGCCGGAGTCGTCGTCGGCGTCAGACTGTTCTGCTCGAGGTCGGAGACGGTGCTGTGGTTCACCCCAAGGCAAACATCGACGCGGTTAGATGCAGAAGGATGTGGCGAGTATGGGAGTGTGAATGAGGAGGCGCGGGGCGGTCAGAAACTACCTGGGTGCTTGCCGGAGTTGGAGCGGATGGCGGCGCTCGAAAGTTCGACGTAGTCGATGCTCTGGGGCGCCCGCGGTCGAATGGGTGACACTGGCAGATGCGCCTGGGAGTGGGGAAGCTGTCAGGGCGCTCAGGGAGGCAGGGGTGGTGTGTACTGGCTGGGATTGGAGATGGGAGCTCGTCGGAGCAGCGACGGTGCAGGAGTGATTGGCGACAGCCTAGGGGCAGAGAGGGAGTGGCGATAGAGGGAAAAGGAGGAGAGGGCGCTGGCGCTTAAGTACGCAAGGTCAGAGAGGAGATTAATGCAGCCATTATGACGAATTAAGCGCGCGGATTGACGACAGGGAACGTCAGCGCGGTTTGGGGAAGAAGGGGTCGCGCGGGTGAGGACGACGAACAGTAATGGTGGGGTCTACCTGTCAACGGGGAAAGGAGTAAGGGAGAGGTCCACCGGTCATTCCCTCTGCGGTTTATTTACTCAGTGCGAAAAACGGTTCGGGAAAATAAGAGGAGGTGGGTTGCGAGTGGGCTGTTGGGCTGGGCCTTGTTGGGTTGTTGTTGTTTCTCTTTTTTTTTGTACAAAAACTTTTTCCTTTTCTATTTCTATTTACTGATTTGAAATTCAATTCACAATTCAAACAACAAGACAAACATTCAAATAATTCAAACAATCACCACACTTCATAATTTGAACTTGGTTCTGTTTATCAGCATAAACCTAAATTCCAAAATAAAATAATATTTTATTCTTTTTAGGATCTTATTTGATAATTAAAAATAGACCATAGTTATTTTAATCAAATATGGTTTGATTTATTTAATAAAATTTTCATTTGAAATCCAAATATTTTCAAAATCAAATCAGTAGGTTTTATTTGAAAATATAAGATACTTGAAACACTTGTTTAAAAATAACATTTTATTTCAGGTCTATTAACAATTAAAATGGGCCTTATTCATTTACTTCAAATAAGATTTGTTTTACTAGAATATTTATTTGTAAAACTAAAATAGTTCCAAAACCATTCAGTAGGTTTTATTTGGAAATAATGAATACTTGGAAAACTTATTTTAAATAATTTTAATAAGTTTTGATGCTTCAATTAAATTGGTAAAACCCTTTTATTTAAATAAAGTTTGGATATTAATTCCTTATTATTTTATTTAAGCAATCCTTTATTATTTTTAATCAAAACAAAACATTTTATTTTAAACACTTGGCCAAGGTTTAATTTGGCTTTATAAAATAATCTTTATTTATGAATCCACCTTTTCTTTTGAAAACCAAATCTTTTAAAGATTCAAAATAGTAATTTTAAATATTTTTATTTTCCTTTAATAAAAGTTTATCTTTAAGAATCCCTTTAGGATTTATTTGATTCAAATTGGTTTGAAGTTCCATTTGAATTCAAAAAGTTTCTTCTGGCCCTGAAAATCAACAAAGTTTTATTTTATTCATTTATTTTCACATTACAAGATTTGGAAAATCTTGGGATGTGACAGGCTACCACCCTTAAAATAAATCTCGTCCCGAGATTTGGGGAGGCTAGGGTTACAAGCAGGTTCAAAACAACTAGGATACTACCACCCTTAAAATTTTCCAAACAAAAATTACATATTGTCCTTCTTGGGATCCTGGGGAAAATTCTCATGGCAAGCATTTGCATCGAGTTCTTGGTTTCCATTCTTGATTCATGGGCCAAGATTGAGTTTCTCCATAGGCTTGTTTAACTTGTTCTTCATCTTCTCTGGACAATTGCTTGCATAATGTCCTGGATTCTTGCAGTTGAAACAATGGATATCTTGGAGTTCTTTGCGTTGTTCTTGTGGACAAGTTTCTACATAATGGCCTGGTTCTTTGCAGTTGTTGCACACCACTTGGTCAATTCCCTTATTTTTCTTGTTCTCTGGGCACTCACTGGAGTAGTGTCCCATTTCCTTACATTTACGGCATTGCACAAGGTGCATGTCTTGTCTTGGTTTCTTGGGTTTCTTTAATCCTTTGAAGTAGGTTGTCTTGTTTGGAGGTATGAGTGGTCCTTTTCCTTTGGTATACTTGGATCCTTCTTGTTTACTTTGTTCCACCATGGAGTAGATAGGACATTGGTTAGGAATGTGATCACTTCCTTCACATAGGTAGCAACTAGCTTGAGAGGTAGGACATTGTCCAATAGGATGTTCTTCTTCACAATTGGGGCATTGTCCTTCATGCTCTTTGGAAGTATGATCCTTGTCTCCACAAATAATGCAAGCTGGGGCTCCATCTAGAATAACATTCTTGTCATCCCTGTTATCATACCCTCTCTTGGGATAGTTTTCTTCCATGCTGATCATTTGATTAGTCACCTTAAGCATCAGTTGGGATTGCTCTTCCAAAAACCTTTGAAGTGTTGGATCTTTATCATTATTGTTGGCTATGAACTGAGCTGTCAGTTGGTTCAACTGGTGTTGGGTTGCTATGAGCTCTTTCATGCTGTCCTCTTGGTTGGTGTTGGTGTCATCAACCTTGATGTTGGAGTTTCTTGGAGAAGTCATCTGTTTGGGTTGAAGGGAGATTAGAATAAGCAAGATATTTCTAAGGAGTCAATTCTAATTACACACATCACAATTCACACAAGCAATGTGCATGCAATCACAAACCAAACAATTCACTCAAACAACAAAATTCAAGCACATACTTTTAGGCAACAAAAATAATTTTGTTACACCACATAAGTTGGTGTGTTTGACTTAGCTAAAATATGGTGGTCCATGTATATGGTTCACTTGTGATCTTCCCATCCTTCTTGGTTGATTCTTCTTGCATGAGATCATGGTTTCTTTGGGTAAACTCCTTGATCACAATACTTCAAGTGAAGTGAACTCCTTCTAATTTTTGCATTTCCTTAGTCTCCACATCTTGAGCAAGATTTCCTTGTTTCACTTGTAGTCCTTAGTGGTATCCAAGTTGGAAGTCCTTGGTGAATATGCTGAATATGTTGAAGTCATTAGAGTTGAAGAGGTTGAAGTCATTAGAGTTGAAGAAGTTGAAGTCATTTGAGTTGAAGAAGTCCTTTGCTCATGGTGAAGTCTTTGGTCATGGGGTAGGTTTTTCCGTCAAGTTGAAATAGAAGAGAAGTAGAGTTGAAACCAAAATGGTTGAGGAAAGAGTTTACAAGTGTTTTTGTAAATAGTTTTTGGAACAAAATAAAACTCCTATTTTTCTAAGGGTTTTTGTCCAATCCTAGGTTTACAAATTCTACAGGAAACACAATGCTCTGATACCATCTGTAGAGGTCTCAACCTATTAAGGTAGATTCCTCCTGTGTTTACAATGCTAGTCCCTGGATCGATAGCTAGCATTCACAGTTAAGATGTAATATCAAGATACAAAGGTCATATTATAACTTTATAACTAGGAATAACATAATTTTATTACATCACAAATAGCTCATTGGCTATTACATTACATTGCAGCGGAGTAACTATAGTCATGGGGTCCTTCATCTTCAAAGTGCCACAGGAAGATGTTGGTTGTAGACTTTGTAATCCTAATCAATCAATCTTCACTAAAAACAATCAAACCTGCAACATACAAGTTACAGCCACAAAGGGTCAATACATTTGAATTATATTGGCAAGTGATACTATATTTGTATAGTGGAATCTATCATCTATATGCATTTGGCTAAGTGGAGTTTGAGGCTTGCATTGCTCAAAACAGATTTTTCCTTAACATTTGAAAATACTAAGTTTTTGCTTTGATAAAACCATTTTTCTCATTCCAAGATTGAAGATCCTTTACAAGGCATCTCTCAATCAAAGATTGAAGATCTCAAACAACCCTTGTTCAAACCACAAGTTTTAACTTAGAAATTTGAATGATGAGATTCTTGATTGCTTCCATGTCTTGATGCTCAAATTGTCCTTTACCAGGGACATGGCTAAGTACTTAGATTTTTCACTCTGCAGAGGTGGTGCACTTTCCCCACAAGACTTGGTTTCCCAAGACAAGATCTTTCAGAAGCCTTCCCTTAGACCAAAATGGACGCGTTCCAACCTATCAAACACTACCACCCTCTATCCATATGGCTAAGTTATTGCAACCTATATGATCATGGCAGAGCCCATATTGCCAAGTGGTTGCACTTGAAGCTTCTCAACATTTGACATCTCAAATCTCTTTGTGCCTGGGTGGCATACCACAAGTGAGATACACAACCCAAGTCCATGGCCTTGTGTAACCACTCAACATAAACCAATCCTTCCATTCCACCCATGGGTTTCATTGACTTAGTGGTTTTATTAAACAAAAACATAAGTCCTCAGACTTAGAGATTTTTCCATAGTGTGAATATATTTTCCACCCATGTTTTCTATTAGCTAGGCTAAGCTTGATAGTAGTAGGAATCTTAACTTAGGAAAATCCTACTAAGGATTCATCTACTAGGTTTTCTTATGGCAAGGTCTATACTTAGCAAGATCCATGCAAGTTTTACTTAGAGAAAAATCACTAATGCTTAGTGAAAGTAATGGGATAGAAAGTATGAAGCATCACTTGCCTTTTTGGTAGGGAATGGTGGTTCACTCCTTGACCTTGCTAGTCTCACACTTTCTAACTTCACTACAAGTCAATCAAGTAGACACAAAATCACTAGCATTCCAAACCAATAAATCAATCAAACAATTTAATACCCACAAAACAATGAGATCTAAGTCATGCATGAGTATGCAAAGGATGGTTCTATTGCAAGGATGGTCTCTACTAGGTTTCTAAACTTTGTAGGGTCCAAATTGGTCATTTACCAAAATGGCAAAGTCATTTGCAAGTGGGTTTTATCCAAAACCATTTTTAAATCCATTCATCATTTCATGTGGTGAAAAATGTTTTTATCAAGGCAAAACTCTTAAGTTTTTCACCAAATGAGTTGCTATTGCAAAACTTGGTGTTTTGGGTCAGTAGGTTTGGTCTAAACCATTTTCCCAAAGTTTTAATTCAAAATCTTTTTCATAACAAAAATCATTCTTTTTATTTGTCTAGAACATGACTAAGTCAAGTAATCCAACCTAAATCTTACCAAAATCATTTTTAACACCAAGGGTTGGTTCCTAGGGTCAGTAAGGTCACGACAAACCATTTTGCAAAAGTTTTAACCCTAAAAATCAATTTTAAACAATTTTTATGCTCTAAACAAGTACACAAAGGTTTCTACAAATTCAAACAAGCTATCAGATACTATTTGCTAAACTAAGGGCATGGTTGGATAGGGCTGGTTCTCCTGAATCCAACGACATAAAATTTGTGATTTTTGGACGTGTGGATCCAAAGTTATGGGGGTTTGAAATTTGCAATTTAATCAGATTTCAAATCAGTTATAAACCTAACAGGGGACATGCGGCGTGTTTCTATTCGTGGGTACCGATTCGGTCGGATCAGCAGCGAGGTGCGTTGGATCTGGCTAGATCGCACGGTCTAGATAACATACCCCTTCGTGGTTTAAGTAAACTATCTTATTCGTCCGATCCAGATCTAACGGCTGCTATTGCCTGGCCATAGATGGGCGGCGCGCGCTCAGACGGTGGTCCAGCGGTGGTCCTAGGGAGTAAGGAGAACAGGGAAGGGTCTTACCGTGTTCGCGTGGTCGAGGGGATGCTCAAGGTACTCTCGAGGAATCAAGGGGCGCTCTGGTCTTGGCAGGATTGCTCGCCGGAGTCGTCGGCGGCGTCAGACTGTTCTGCTCGAGGTCGGAGACGGTGCTGTGGTTCACCCCAAGGCAAACATCGACGCGGTTAGATGCAGAAGGATGTGGCGAGTATGGGAGTGTGAATGAGGAGGCGCGGGGCGGTCAGAAACTACCTGGGTGCTTGCCGGAGTTGGAGCGGATGGCGGCGCTCGAAAGTTCGACGTACTCGACGCTCTGGGGCGCCCGCGGTCGAATGGGTGACACTGGCAGATGCGCCTGGGAGTGGGGAAGCTGTCAGGGTGCTCAGGGAGGCAAGGGTGGTGTGTACTGGCTGGGATTGGAGATGGGAGCTCGTCGGAGCAGCGACGGTGCAGGAGTGATTGGCGACAGCCTAGGGGCAGAGAGGGAGTGGCGATAGAGGGAAAAGGAGGAGAGGGCGCTGGCGCTTAAGTACGCAAGGTCAGAGACGAGATTAATGCAGCCATTATGACGAATTAAGCGCGCAGATTGACGACAGGGAACGGCAGCGCGGTTTGGGGAAGAAGGGGTCGCGCGGGTGAGAACGACGAACAGTAATGGTGGGGTCTACCTGTCAACGGGGAAAGGAGTAAGGGAGAGGTCCACCGGTCATTCCCTCTGCGGTTTATTTACTCAGTGCGAAAAACGGTTCGGGAAAATAAGAGGAGGTGGGTTACGAGTGGGCTGTTGGGCTGGGCCTTGTTGGGTTGTTGTTGTTTCTCTTTTTTTTTGTACAAAAACTTTTTCCTTTTCTATTTCTATTTACTGATTTGAAATTCAATTCACAATTCAAACAACAAGACAAACATTCAAATAATTCAAACAATCACCACACTTCATAATTTGAACTTGGTTCTGTTTATCAGCATAAACCTAAATTCCAAAATAAAATAATATTTTATTCTTTTTAGGATCTTATTTGATAATTAAAAATAGACCATAGTTATTTTAATCAAATATGGTTTGATTTATTTAATAAAATTTTCATTTGAAATCCAAATATTTTCAAAATCAAATCAGTAGGTTTTATTTGAAAATATAAGATACTTGAAACACTTGTTTAAAAATAACATTTTATTTTAGGTCTATTAACAATTAAAATGGGCCTTATTCATTTACTTCAAATAAGATTTGTTTTACTAGAATATTTATTTGTAAAACTAAAATAGTTCCAAAACCATTCAGTAGGTTTTATTTGGAAATAATGAATACTTGGAAAACTTATTTTAAATAATTTTAATAAGTTTTGATGCTTCAATGAAATTGGTAAAACCCTTTTATTTAAATAAAGTTTGGATATTAATTCCTTATTATTTTATTTAAGAAATCCTTTATTATTTTTAATCAAAACAAAACATTTTATTTTAAACACTTGGCCAAGGTTTAATTTGGCTTTATAAAATAATCTTTATTTATGAATCCACCTTTTCTTTTGAAAACCAAATCTTTTAAAGATTCAAAATAGTAATTTTAAATATTTTTATTTTCCTTTAATAAAAGTTTATCTTTAAGAATCCCTTTAGGATTTATTTGATTCAAATTGGTTTGAAGTTCCATTTGAATTCAAAAAGTTTCTTCTGGCCCTGAAAATCAACAAAGTTTTATTTTATTCATTTATTTTCACATTACAAGATTTGGAAAATCTTGGGATGTGACACGCACCGACAAAATAAACGAGGTGACATAACTTACTCTTTTGTACTTTGAGTATTTCCTTTATACATATCACCTAGTCCCCGAGGTTACTGCCGAGTAAGGAACTTACTCGGCTGTAAGCTCTTAAGCTCTTTTTATTTCTTTATGACAAACTCATGTTAGAGCTTCAATTCCTAGCCCTCGAGGTTACTGCTGAGTAAGGAACTTACTCGTCTGTAAGCTCTTAAGCTCTTTTATTCGGCAGGTCGCCTGACTCGGCTCTTTCTTTGTTATCTGTCTTCTTTGATTAGCTTACGCATAACAAGCGCAACAAGGTGCACCAATCTCTTGTCCTGGCGCATTGCAAGCTTGAACTTGCGTATGAGAAGCTACAGACTGACACCTGCGGCCAAGGTAATACCTTTGCTTTTCCCTTTTGTATTTTTGGTGTAATTATCCTTAGTTCATAATTTCATTTTCCTTATTGCTCTTGGTCCACAGCCACTCCTCAGGATACCATCAACAACCTTCACTCGCAAATCAGCAAGGCCGAGAGTAAATTTCCTGCCTTCCTAAGCCAATTGTTGAATTTTTTCTGTTGGTACTAACAAATTTCCTGCCTTCCAGAAGGAGCGCGATGAGGTGACTCGGCTGAAGAAACTGATGGCCGAGACGGAGGAGAAGCACTTGGCCGAGGTGAAAGGGCTGAAGGAGGAGCTTGCCGAGAAGAACGAGCAGCGGGCTACCAGCGCCGAGAAGACTAAGAGGCTGCTCGACGAGGCCGAGTCATAGGTCGAGTCTACAAATATGAACCTCGACGCCCTTCAAGCTAAGACCAAGACTTAGCATAGCAAGTTTGCTGCCATCAACTTCTTTCTCGGTAGTGAGTTCTTACTCTTTACGCATTGTCCAAGTCCTGCAGGATTTCTTCCATCTACCCTTGCTATTTGCTAACTTTCTCTTTTTGCTTGCAGAGAACTTTCCTGAGGCCAACATGTTTGCCATCTGAGCCATGAAGAAAGTGAGAGCTGAGGCTGGTGCTCCTGCTGACGGCGAGGTGTCCATGGAGGAGCTGCTCGCAGCGGTGTCTGAACGGGTCAAGACCCTCAGATCCTGCGGTGTGGACTTGCTCAAAGCGGCTATCCATGCTTTTCACATGATCTGGCCGGATGAAGACCCACCCTAACTCATCGAGCCACTCGCCGACAGACCGCTCGTTACTGAAGACTGGCTGGACCAATGGCGCGAGTCGGCCGGCCGGGCTGCAGCGGATAAGGCTCTCTCCTTCGTGCTTTCATGGTACGAGGACATCAACCTTGATGTTCTTGCTCGCATAAGGGGAGATGGCAAATGGTTGAATGACCCGGAGCTGATCAAGAAACGCCAGGGGCGAGCTTATGCTATGATCGAGTACACCATGGTGCACGCTAGGTGTGAAGGGCCCAGCTTCCTCGACCTTGGCGAGCTTCTCGTCGAAGTTCCTGCTGAAGAAGATGGCGATAGCGAGGTGACCGAGTCAGATGATCCATATGACCCGGCCGCATATTCCCCTCACCCGGCCGATGCTCCAAGCACTCCTAGTTCCGAGAATGCTCCTCCGAGTTCTCCTGCTCCTTAGGCCAACAAATACTCGAACTTTTATTAGATCCCCGGTATGCCGGGTACAGATGTAACGTACATTGCACTCAAAGTTTGATTATGTGCCTTTTGATAGGCTTTATATGCTCTTAGTGCGAATCACTCAAGGACAAGTCCCCGAGTTTCATTTTGCCGTGTCACCTTTCCTTGCCTTTGGCCCTTGTCTACCATTTTTCGGCGTTCGACATTAGGATCTCAAAGTACGAAGGATTTAGTTAGCGGATATGAAACTTGGATAACTTGGCCGAGATTACTCGACACATAGTATAACACAACCTGCAGAGAGTTAGGCACAAACTAAAGCCGACTCGCGTTTCTCCCTTGTACTTATCCGGCGTTCGTGTTTACCCGTCTCAGATGTTTTTCTCTTGCTTGCCATGAAGCCGTGTTTTCGGACAACAGCATAGTCTAAGATTTGATTTTTTCGAGTAAACACTACTTGTTCCGAAATAAATGCCGGGTATCACGCCAGCCGACATAAAATAATTGAAATAGAAAGCCTAAGGGGTAGTCCTCGAGTCAGTTTTTCGAATCAAACCATTTTATTATTAGCACATAGCCGGAAAACACATCCGACATATGAGAGTACAAGTGATACATGCACTGCTTCTCCTAAGTGTAGAAGGGACGAAGCAGTGCCACATTCCATGGAATTTTGGTTTCATCTCCTGACCTATCCGCCTTGTTCTTTTGCACTTCACGAGCGTCTATGAGATAGTAGGAATCATTGTGCAATGCTTTGCTTACAATGAATGGACCTTCCCATGGAGGTGATAATTTATGCATTCCAGCTGTGTGCTGCACCAGCTATGGTAGCGTTGGAGATTTTGTTGATATATAGCATATCTGGAAAATGCCAGTTCCCTTGCTTCTTCGAGTAAATCTACTCCATCTTCTCGGGACTCTTTTACCTCGGCTTCTAAGTATTGCATTATCCTTGGCGAGTCATATTCTATGTCGGCAGGCAAAACTGCTTCAACCCCATATACAAGGAAAAATGGCGTATAACCAGTTGATCGATTCGGAGTCGTTCTTAAGCTCCACAGTACTGAGGGTAGTTCCTCTAGCCAACAACCAGGTGATCTCTGGAGTGGTTCCATTAAGAGGGGTTATATCCCAGACAAAACTAAGCCATTAGCCCGTTCAACTTGTCCATTTGATTCTGGATGGGCGACTGACGCTACGTCGAGTCTGATTCAGTGTTTTCCACAGAAGCGAGCAAAATCCCCTTCGGCAAAGTTTGTCCCATTGTCAGTGATCACACTGTCTGGGTAACCGTATCTGAGGATTATATCCCTTAGGAATGTAACAATTGTTTTGCCGTCCAATTTCTTGATTGGCTTCACTTGTATCCACTTGGTGAACTTATCGATCATGACCAAGATATGAGTCATGCCTCCCCTTGCTGGTTTGAATGGTCCTACCATATCCAGGCACCACACTGCAAAGGCCACGTGATTGGTATAGTCTTCAATTCAGACGCTGGTAAATGTGACTTGGACGCATAGTGTTAACAACCACTGCATTTCCCGACTAACTCTTGCCCTTGTGCCAATGCGCTTGGCCAGTAGAATCCATGTCGGAACGCCTTGGCTACCAACGCTCTTGATGACGCATGGTGCCCGCACTCTCCCTGATGGATATCCAACAAGATCTCCTGGCCTTGCTCTGAGCTGATGCAACGCTGCAATACACTTGTCACACTTCGTTTGTATAATTCCTTGTTGATTATGGTGTATGCTTTTGCCCTTCGTGTTGTTTGCCTTGCCAACATTTCGTCACTCGGCAAGGTTCCATCCTTCAAATAACTGAATATTGGCTGTGCCCATGTTGGTATTAGTGGTTTCGGGTCTGCTGCAACATCAATGTCCATTGGTTCCGCCGACATATGCTCTGCCGACATAACCTGAGGAGTCCCCGAGTGTGATTCGGCTACCCCTGAGGTGAACGGATCAGTCCCCGAGTGACTTGAACCTACCCCTGAGTCGATATCCATTGGCACTACCTCTGATTCCTGACTCTCCGGGATGACCCTGATTGATTCGGACTCTGGTGACGGGTTGATCGATGGCTTCCTGAGATGCTCCAATGCTAACCATGGTGGTATTGCTTGTCTAGATGACCCTAGCTTGGATACCACATCTGCTGCCTCATTTCCTGCTCTAGGAATGTGATGAAATTCGCAACCGTCAAAATATCCCGAAATTTGCTGCACGTGGAACTGATATAAATCCATCTTTGTGTCCAGTGAGTCCCAATGTCCAGACACTTGCTGAATCACCAAATCCGAATCGCTAAAACACATGATTCTTTTGATACCAATTTCCCTGGCTACTTTAATGCCATGGACGAGTGCTTCATACTCGGCAACGTTGTTAGAAGCAGCAAAATTAATCTGCAAGACATACCTCAATTGATCCCTCTTTAGAGATGTGAGCACTATCCCGGCGCCCAGACCCATTCTCGTCTTGGACCCGTCAAAATGCATTTTCTAGTAATTTGGATCTGGTTGTGGTGGCTCGTACTGCATCTCCATCCATTCTACAAAGAAATCTGCAATGGCTTGAAATTTTATTGCATCCCTCCTATCATATTGTAGAGTGTATGGTGCCAGTTCAATGGCCCATATGGCTACTCGGCCGCTGGCATCTTTGCTGCCTAATATATCCGAGATAGGTGCCTCGCATATTACCCGGATTGGGTGTTCTTGAAAATAATGTTCCAGCTTCTTTGCTGCCAGATATACCCCATATGTCATCTTCTGATAATGCGGGTAATTCTATTTCGAGAAAAAGAGCACTTCGCTCAAGTAATATACTGGTCTTTGGACTGATTTGCCCCCTTCTTCACGTTCAACCACTATTACTGCACTTACAACTCTTTTGGTTGCTGCGACATAGAGCAGCATTGGCTCCTTGGATAGTGGTGACGCTAATATTGGTGTTGTTGCCAACATGTTCTTTAATTCATGGAAAGTGCTACCAGCTTGCTGTGTCCATGTGAATTTGTCTGATTTCTTCATCAGCTGATATAGTGGTAGGGCATTTTCGCCTAGCCGACTAACAAACCTTCTCAATGAAGCCAGGCATCCAGTAAACTTCTGGACATCATTGAGGGTCTTTGGAAATTCTATTCTTTCGATGGCCCTGATCTTTGTTGGGTTAGCTTCAATTCCTCGGCTGGTAACAAGGAATCCGAGTAATTTTCCAGCCGGGACACCAAATGTACATTTTTCCGGGGTAAGTTTCATCCGGAATCTTCTCAAGTTTGCGAATGTTTGACGCAAGTCCTCAATTAGAGTATGACTTTGTTTGGTTTTTATTACCACGTCATCGACGTATACTTGAACATTTTTGTCCAATTTATCTTGCAAGCATTTTTGCATGCATCTTTGATATGTTGCCCCTGCATTTCTCAATCTGAATGACATGGTGCGATAGCAATATGCCCCGTACGGGGTGATAAAAGTTGTCTTTATTTGATCATTTGGATTCAGTGGAATCTGATGGAATCCTGAATATACATCCAAAAATGACAACAACTCACACCCAGCAGTAGAATCTATGACTTGATCAATCCTAGGAAGAGGAAATGGATTTTTTGGACACGCCTTATTGAGGTTCGTGTAATCAATACACATGCGCCATACCACTGCAACGTTCGGGTCATCTTTCTTCTTCTCGACCAGGACTGGATTTGACAACCAGTCCGGGTGCAGCACTTCCATGATGAATCCAGCAGCTAGAAGTCTTGCAATCTCGGCCGCTATTACTTTCCTCCTATCTTCGGCGAAGCGGCCGAGTTGTTGCTTCACCGGCCTTGCATCTAGTCTTACATGAAGAGAGTGCTCAGCCAGCTCCCTCGGAACTCCTTGCAGATCTTGAGTGGAACATGCAAAGATGTCCCGATTCTCACGGAGGAAGCTGGTGAGCTTGCTTTCCTATTTATCTGTAAGGCGAGCGGCGGAGCACGTCGGGGTCGGGGAAGAAACAGTCGATGGCGACGGATCACGGCGCCCCTCGTCGATTCCTTCTGCACGAGGACGGAGTGAAGCGAGGCGGAGCTGATGGCAGTGTCGGATGGGCTCGGGGAGGCCGGCACCTGTGGCTAGCCGGTGGCCATAACGTCTAGGGTGCGAATTGGCGCGGTCCAGAGGAAGAGAGAGAGCGCGCGAGGGAAGTGAGAGTATAGGGTTGAGAGGAGGTCGTGGCGGCGGTCTTATCCTCGTCTCTGGGGGCGCTGGAGCATCGTAGCGGTCTACGGCGATGGACGACGGCGGCGTGGGCACGCAGGTGCTTGCCGTCGTCGTCGAAGACGACAAAGTGAAGCGGTACACGGTTGGGCCTCTTCTAGGCTGCTGGTGGGCCAGTAGCGGGCGTGCTGAGCAGCAGGAAGAGGGAGACAGAAGATAGGCCGGCCTGATTTGCTCTCTGGCTCTATTTTTTTTAACAGAAGCTTTTTCTTTTTCTAATTTTGATTTATGTTTGTAATTTCAAATTCACTTACTGTTTTGAATAATTCAAAGATACAAGACTTTGTTAGAAATATTTGAAATATTTCAGGGGCCCTATTTATCCTTTTGGGCTCTAAACATTATGTGACTTACAAAATTCAAACTATTTGAATGGGGTTTCAAAGAGAGGGGAAGAAATTAGGGTTTTGAATTCGCATTCTTAAACCACACCCTTGAACTTATGCATACATTTTATTGATTTAAACAGATGCATGTAATGCTTAGGTACTAATTACATATATACAATCTTGGGTTGTTACAATGGATGCGTCAAGCGATGCTACGGCGAAGCCGTCGAGCACCGCCGATGTTCCCCTAGAGGGCCTGGTGCTGCGCAAGTCCGCGGTGGTCGAATCCACCGGTGGAGACCACAATCCAGCGGCGCTAGAGCTGCTGGAAGAGGAAAGTGATTCCCTCAAAGGGGACTGGCGCGGCTCGGACATCACGGACCGCGACATCAAGGAACTACTCTTTGAGGGATACCTCCCTACGATGGAGGGGCTCGTCTAGCGGGCGGCACCGGCCGGCAAGGTAACCCCTTCTCCCCAAGCCGGAGAGAAGGTGTACCTCAAGGCCCAATTGGTACGCAGCGTTTCCTTGGCCATCTCCAATTTCTTTCTAGCTGTCCTTAGCCATTACCGAGTACAGCCTCAGAACCTCTCCCCCAATAGCATCCTCGCTCTTAGCAACTACGCGACGCTCTATGAGGGTTACTTAGGGATTAGTCCTAGGCTAGATCTCTTTATTTATTTCTTCACCATCAAGAGGTAAGGCAGAGCCGGCAAGGACGAGCTGAGGAACCGTGGGACAATTAGTTTTAAGATCTGTCCTGGCAGGCGGTTCCCCGACATCGTCGGCCCTCAGTCTTGCAAGAACTGGCAATGGACGTACTTCTACGGCCCAGATATCCCTCTGACCGTCTGAGAAGAAACGTATCCGGACTTCGTCGACGGAGCCACTGTCGAAGCCCCGACATGGAGATCCTAGGACACCCTTCCCTCTGACAACGAAGCCTCCCGCACAATTAGGCGGATAGAGTGGTTCGTAGACACGGATCTGACCATGTTGGACCTAGCCATGTGCTAGTTCGTCAGGCGGATCCAGCCTCTGCAGCACCGCTCCAAGCCGATGCACGAGTACTCTAAGGAGAGGAAGGATAGCCTCCGCATCTCCGAGGACAACTTCTCGAGTGACTCCGTGAAGCTCTGCCTCAAGGACATTGTCAAAGTGAAGGACAGGAAGCGTGGTTTCGCCATCACCTATGACATGATCGAGGAGAGTAAGTGCCCAGAGGTACCTGTTTATTTTCCGTGTATGACATATACTCCAGTTCTTCCGTGTAACCATTACCATCTCATCTAACACTTTTCGGATTTCACTTGACATATCAGCAGTCTAGATGAGGATAGCATGGCTGTCCAAATCTATGAACCGAAGGTGAAGGAAGTCACCATCGTGTCCGACGACGATGTCCCGCTAGCGCGAAAGCGGAGGAGCTCCACCTCTGAAGATGCTAACGGAGGCAAGAAGAAGAAGACGGAGGGTGGAGCCTCCAAGAAGTCGACTGCCGCCCTGGAGGAGGAGAAAAGAAAGGTTACCAGGATTCCTTTTTCCAAAGCACCCCCTGTTGTGTAAGCCTCTTTCTCTCCGACATTTGTCCATTGCTCGTCGTATTCCTGTACTTATACTTTATGCATGTTTTAGGAAGAAGGCCAGTACTAGTTTGAAGAAGACCTCCAAAACTTGGGGGCTTCTAGAAATATTAAAGATATGTTGCATCGTGACGTGTCTCCCCACGCATCTCCCGCCATCGCCCCTGTCAAGCCCAGCGTCCAGCCTACACCTGCTCCGACAAGCTCACAGGCCAAGGATGCATCTGGCCCTTCCACCATGGAAATGGACTCAGGTGCCTCCGTGGAGCTTGCCGTCATCGGTGAACAGGCAACGCAACAAAGCACCGCAACTCAAATGGCTGAAGCTCCGGATAAGGATGTCATCGGTAGCGGTAAGGCGGTGGTGGTGGGTGGAACGTCTGCTGAAGACGGCGCTTCCCCACCCAGGACAACCAAAGAATTCCCGAAGATAGTCTTCCTGGCGCTCACGCCGAGCATCTCCTCTTTGGTTCCTGGTGCAGTGCCGACATCTCCAACTGTGGTCTTGAGGAGCTTCTCCGACAAGCATATATCTTGCAAAGGAAACAGCCTTTCCTTCGGCAAGTTGCTTGTTGAGAGCGCTACCAACCTCAAGATCATCGCACTTGTAAGTTTTATTTGCCTTTTGCATTTCATATGAGTATCCCATTGTAGCCCCCGAGGATTTAGACGGAAAACCATAGGCCTTTGCGTCTAAATTCTCTAAGAGTGACTAAGCTAGAAAACTCCTCACTATAGCCCCCAAGTATTTAGTTTGAATGAATTATTTCGACTAGATACTTTCAGAGTAGCATACACAGTGTTTGTAATTTTCGATAATGTATCCCCCAAGTCTCTAGTTAAAAAACATTAAAGAAAGACTAAGCATATGACTGAGTTAAAAAACTTTATACTGTAGCCCCCAAGCTTCTAGTTGAAAACTGAATCATTTCCGACTAGATGCTTAAAGAAAGATCAAGCATATTACCAAGTTAAAAACTCTCACTGTAGCCCCCAAGCCTCTAGGTGGATAGTTATTCGGCTAGATGCTCCAAGTAGACTAAACAGCTTTAAATTTTCTATCCACAGAATGAGAATGCTCGGAGAGACGTGGCCAACAAGAAGTTCCAGAAAATGCGTGCGGATTTGGAAGCCAAGAAGGGTAAAACTGCCTTCTTGAAGGATCAAATCACCAAGAGCAAGAGTCTGTTTTTCCTTTAGTTTTCGTATTCCGACTTGGTCTTGTGCCAAAATGAAGGGATACGGGTAGGCCACACTAGCGCAAATCAAAATTTTCTACCACGTAAACTAGGATTACTGTTGTCATAGATCACTGGATTACCACTAGACGCGCAGTTGTGGAACTTGATGAAGTGCGTTGAGGCAGTGCAGACGATCTACGACTCCTCCTTGTTCTCGTCCCACGAGCAGCTCCCCTTGCGCGCCTTCGAGGTATCCACGAGTACAGGGTGGAAGCGTCAGACGCCGGACTGCTAGGTCCGCGCGCGTGACACAGGCGTGAGGAGTGGCGGCTGGCTGGAATGGTCTAACCCTGGTCAGCTTGCCCCACCCTCTCTTATATAGGCATCCCTAGTGGGCTTCTACATTAGCAGCCCATTAGTAGCCTAAGCCTGGTCTAATTCGGATCTAATCCTCATTAGGCTTCTAGCCCCTTAAGTGTGTGACCCTATAGGTTCATATACGTGTAGACATGACACGAATACACTTATTCTGTCAATAGTTGGTAGCGGCCTCTAGCAAGACATGCCAACTCCTAAATGCATACCAAGATCATATCGGACGAACCATCACAAGGTTTAGTACATGTCTTTCCCGTTGCCTCACAATATTTGGTCTAGCTCCAAGCTTACCTCTCTTTCTCGATACCGTAACTCGGAATACCTTTAATAGGTTAACCCTTAACCTTATGTAGCACGGCCATGCATTTCTGGATCCGATCACTCGAGGGGCCCAAAGATATCTCTCTCAAGTAGAGAGGGGCAAATCCCATCTTGATTGACCATGCCTTGCAGCATGTTTCAGGACAAACCCGAAAGCTACCTTTATAACTACCCAGTTATGGAGTAGCGTCTGATAGCCCCAAAGTAGGTCGATCCACATCTCAAGTACATGCGACAATCTCAGGTCTAAGGACAAATCATACACGATGTGTGTAGAGAGAGCTGCAACTAATTGCTAGTCTCAAGTTGGGTCAGTCCAACCCCATGTTCATAACATGTGCCCACATCATTGGTTTGACATCTCCATGTCTATGACTTGCGAAATATAGTCATCAACCAATCGATGTGCTAGTCTAATATTCACGTGTGTCCTCACATAAACTCCGACCAGGGACAAATCTTAAATAACCATACAAGTAAAGAGTTTCACAAACAATTCACATAATTGCTAATCAATACATGTTGCCTAATATGGATATTCAAGGAACATTACAATAACTCATGGATACATAAGAAATATAATCATCTCTATGATTGCCTCTAGGGCATATTTCCTTTAGTCTCCCACTTGCACTAGAGTCAATCTAAAATGTATCTAATACCAATTTCTCTTGTGTGTACTTCATGCGCGGGCTGCGGGAGAGGCTTAGTCAAGGGATCAGCAACATTTGATTCCGTATGTATTTTGCATATCATGACACTACCATCCTCAACGAACTCTCAAATCTGATGGTAACGCATGAGAATATGTTTGTTCTTCTGGTGCTGTCTAGGTTCCTTGGCTTGTGCAATAGCACCATTGTTGTCACAATAAACGTCCAAGGGATTGGACGCGCCCTGAACCACACCGAGAGCAATCAGGAAATTCCTAATCCAAACAGCTGCCTTTACGGCCTCCGAGGCAGCAATATATTCAGCTTATGTTGAAGAGGAGGTCACCGTATCTTTCTTGGAACTCTTCCAGCTCACAGCACCACCATTAAAGACAAACACATAACCTGATTGCGATTTCGAATCATCTGAGTCGTTAAGGTAACTCGCAACTATGTAACCCTTTACACTGAGTTCATCCTCACCTCCATAAACTAGGAACACATCCTTAGTCCTTTTCAAGTACTTAAGGATGTTCTTTACCGCTATTCAGTGACCTTCACCTGGATCATCCTGGTATCTGCTCATAACACTTAGAGCATAGGAAACATCTGGGCGAGTACATATCATTGCATACATGATTGATCCAATAGCCGAAGCATATGGAACCCTACTCATGCGCTCACGTTCATCAGTAGTCGAAGGACACTGAGTCTTGCTGAGTTTTATGTCGTGATCTAGAAGACCACAACCTTCCACTTGTTCCCTTTGTGATAAACTCTTTCTCTAGGAAAACACCGCTACGAGCGACAAACACTTTGCCCTCTTCTCGGTTGTAGAAGTAATACCCTAAGGTTTCCCTCGGATATCCCACGAAAATGCACTTATCCGATTTAGGTGTTAACTTGTCCGACTGAAGCCGCTTGACAAATGCATCACAACCCCAAATCTTTAGAAAAGACAAACTGGGATACTTTCCAGTCCACATCTCATATGGTGTCTTTACGGATTTAGATGGTACCCTATTAAGTGCGAAAGCTACCGTTTCTAGAGTGTAACCCCAAAAGGACAATGGCAAATCCGACTGGCTCATCATCGATCGAACCATGTCCAACAAAGTTCGATTACGCCATTCGGAGACCCCGTTCCTTTGAGGCGTTCCGGGCGGCGTAAGTTGTGGAACAATTCCGCAACTCTTAAGATGATCGATAAACTCGTGGCTCAAATATTCACCTCCACGATCAGATCGCAAGGCCTTTATTTTCTTGCCACGTTGATTCTCTACTTCACTCTGAAAGTCCTTGAACTTTACAAAAGTTTCATACTTATGCCTCATTAAGTAGACATAACCATATCTACTGAAATCATCAGTAAAAGTAATGAAGTAGTGATATCCTCCTTTGGCTGTCGTGCTCATTGGTCCACATACATCAATATGTATGAGTTCCAACAAGTATGTCGCTCTCTCGGGTAAACCCGAAAAAGGCGACTTGGTCATCTTTCCAAGTAAACAAGCTTGACATGTCTCGTATTATTCAAAATCAAACGAAGTTAGGAGACTATCACCATGGAGCTTCTTCATGCGCTTTTCACTTATATGCCCCAAACGATAATGCCATAAATAGGTAGGACTCAAATCATTAGGCTGAAGCCTTTTAGCACTAACATTGTAAACAGATGCATCATCAAGATATATAAATAACCCATTCACAATGGGAGCATTAGCCATAAACATATCATTCTTAGATATTACACAACCATTGTTTGCACTCGCGAATGAATAACCATCCCTCATCAAACATGAAGGTGATAAAATGTTTCGACCCATACAAGGAATGTAATAACAATTATTCAACTCCATAATAAATCCTGACGGAAGGTGGAGTTGCATGACGCCGACAAACAATGCAGCAACCCTTGCTTTATTTCCGACGCGAAAATCCACTTCGCCTTTCTGCACTTCTCTAGTCCTTATTATCCCCTGCATCGAATTGCAAATATGAGCAACCGATATGGTATCAAATACCCAAGAGTTAACATAGGAATCAGCGAGAAGAATGTCCACAACATTTACAACAAGCGTACCTGAGTGGGAAGTACTCTTACTTCCACTCTTCTTCAAAGAAGACTGGTACTTGCTGCAGTTTCTCTTCCAGTGGCCATGTTCATGACAAAAGAAGCACTCAGTGTCTTCTACAGGTCCAGCCTTTTGCTTGGGTGCAGGATTAGGGATCATATCCTTAGCCTTTCCCTTCTTCTTCCAAGAAGTACCCTTTTTCTTGAAGCTAGGCTTGTTCTACACAGCCATCACATGGCTATTCCCTGCACACTTCTTCATGTCACTTTCTGCTGTTTTAAGAATCCCACATAATTCATTAAGGCTCTTCTCCACCCCATGCATATGGTAGTTCGAAATGAACTTCCCATAGCTGGATGGAAGAGACGCTAAAATGAAGTCAGTGGCCAACCCTTGGCCTAGTGGAAAACCAAGCTTTTCCAAAGTCTGACTGTAACCAACCATTTTGATCACATGGGGGCCTACAGCTGCTCCCTATGCTAGCTTGCATTCGACAAAGGACTTGGTAACATTGTACCTCTCAGTCCTTGCCTGATCTTGGAACATGTCCTCAAGCGCAACGATCATACCGTACGCATCCTGATCCTCAAACTTCTTTTGGAGTTCAGGTTCCATGCATGCAATCATAAGGCAGCTAACCTGAAGAGAATCATCACATGCTCTCTTGTAGGAATTCTTTAGGGCAGCAGATGCATTATCAGCAGGTTCATTGGGGATTGGGGTATCCAGAACCGTTTCCTTTTTATCAGACCTGAGAACAATTCTCAGGTTACAAACCCAGTCCATATAGTTTGTTCCATTAAGTTTATCTTTGTCAAGAATCGAACGCAAAGAAAAAGGTGATGCAGTGTTCGGTGCCATTGATCTACAACAGAAAACATGCAAAACACTAAGCCATGTAACCATAAAAGAGTAAAACATATTAAACAATTTAATAGCATATACTCCCACTTAAATCAATATCCCTCTATTGATACTAAGTGATTCAAGATCCACAATTAACAAGTCGACTAGTGAGCTTTAGCATCACTGCTAGAAGACAAGGTAAATCGGTAAGCAACACTTTCTAATCATATCAAATATGACTCTTGTTGTTGGGTGACATCTCTATGTCAAAACTAGGCGCCCAACCTTTATGCCCCAAGGTCCTTATCTGTTAAGACGACCTTTTCAAGCTCACCAACCCTTATGCCTGTAGGTATCCGATACAAACCCATCCAGCCAAGGAAAACCGCGGCACCCTAATTTCATAGGCCCACCAACGATTGTACAGGGCATAGGATGGTTAAACTTAAACTTTCTGAGGGGCCATTCTAATTCTATCATCTAAGCATGCATAGTAGTAAAACACATAAGAATATCATTCACATAGATGTGACACAGTATGTCCCATTTTCTCATGGTGATCTCCATCGCCATAGAACTTGTCCACCATGATGATCTCCATCTTCATGTTCCATGTGAGCCATCTTCCAGGTGATGAGTCCTCCATGAACTAATACAAGCTATTACTCCTAACATCTAGTAATCAAAATTACATAGAATTGGGATCATCATATGGCTCCAACCGTATTGCCCTACTCATGGCACGCAGGTCATGCAAAATTTCATACATGCATCACATACACATATGGGCCATACTGATCACATACATGCTGCAAAAAAAAGTTATGCATAGAATCGCATTCTACCGGATCATGTGACATCGCAGCACCTAGTTACCTTAGCGAGATACAAAAGGGGCTATGATTACGGGGGGTCTAGGGGGTATCCCCTGCGGGGTTCGAAGGGGAAGCGCCCCTCGCAGTATCTCCGGGCGTTTCGAAACCGTGAAAAATGACAGATCGAATCTTCACAATTTTCTTTAAGGATTTTGATCGGCAAATCAAATTTACCATAAATCAACTCCTGTCTCGATTCAATCAAACTCCTTTGATAACGGTACATCGATTTTAGATCTAGGTTCCGATTCGATCAATCATATTGATCTTCGCGTGATTCAACAGGATTTATGTGTCATTGTCTACACCGATGGCGGAAACCGACCGGTAGGGGTAAGTCATTCGACAACCTCAGAATCACGATCACGGAAAGCAAGATCAGAGATCAATCCTGAACCACCGCCATATAAACGATCACATCATTCATATCAATCTGCATATCACCATATGCAAAGATCCCGAACCTATAACTAAATAGCATCGACTCTGATACCACTGAAGGGATATGGGTAGGCTACACTAGCGCAAATCAAAATTTTCTACCGCGTAAACCAGGATTACTGTTGTCATAGATCACGGGATTACCACTAGACGCGCAGTTGCGGAACTTGATGAAGCACGTCGAGGCAGTGCAGACGATCTACGAATCCTCCTCGTTCTCGTCCCACGAGCAGCTCCCCTTGCGCGGCTCGTCCAAATGCTACAGATGCAGAGCCTCCGAGGTATCCACACGTACATGGTGGAACGCGCGCGACACAGGCGTGAGGAGTGGCGGCTGGCTGGAATGGTCTAACCCTGGTCAGCTCACCCCACCCTCTGTTATATAGGCATTCCTAGTGGGCTTCTACATTAGCAGCCCATTAGTAGCCTAAGCCTGGTCTAATTCGGATCTAATCCTCATTAGGCTTCCACCCCCTTAAGTGTGTGACCCTATAGGTTCATATACGTGTAGACATGACACGAACACACTTATTTGTTAATAGTTGGTAGCGGCCTCTAGCAAGACGTGCCAACTCCTAAACGCATACAAAGATCATATCGGATGAAACATCACAAGGTTTACTACATGTCTTTCCCTTTGCCTCACGATATTTGGTCTAGCTCCAAGCTGACCTCTCTTTCTCGATACCGTAACTCGGAATCCCTTTACTAGGTTAACTCTTAACCTTATGTAGCACGGCCATGCATTTCTAGATCCGATCACTCGAGCGGCCCAGAGATATCTCTCTCAAGTAGAGAGGGGAAATCCCATCTTGATTGACCATGCCTTGCAGCATGTTTCAGGACAAACCCGAAAGCTACCTTTATAACTACCCAGTTACGGATTAGCGTCTGATAGCCCCAAAGTAGGTCGATCCACATCTCAAGTACATGTAACAATATCAGGTCTAAGGACAAAACGTACACGATGTGTAGAGTGAGATCTGCAACTAATTGCCAGTCTCAAGGTGGGTCAGTCCAACCCCATGTTCATAACATGTGCCCACATGATTGGTTTGACATCTCCATGTCTATGACTTGCGAAACATAGTCATCAACCAATCGATGTGCTAGTCTAATATTCACGTGTGTCCTCACATGAACTCTGACTAGGGACAACTCTTAAATAACCATACAAGTAAAGAGTTTCACAAACAATTCACATAATTTCCAATCAATACAAGTTGCCTGATATGGATATTCAAGGAACATTACAATAACTCATGGATACATAAGAAATATAATCATCTCTATGATTGCCTCTAGGGCATATTTCCTTCACAATATTCTCCGAGTACTCACCATGTACTGTTCTTTCTACGACTTGCAGAAACCATTCCCAAGTCCAAGGATATTATTGAGCAATTCAAGCACATTGAGTTGCTGGATAGCGAAAACTAGATCCTTAAGAAGGAGAGGAAGGATATGCTGTGTCGGGGGGATAACCCCAGGTAGGGTCAAAAGGGGTGAAACATAGCCCAGCTTGGTTAGCTTCGAGTAAAGAAAGGACCAGGTTGGGTAAGTACGGTCGGGAGAGAGAATTGTGTGCGTCTGACATATGAACTATGTCGGCATGTATAAACAAAGTTTTTAATCTCGCAGGAACCAAAGAGCCGAGTCTTCCGAGGAAAGGCCGAGTCAGATAGGACGCGTGGCACCTTTCCGAGTGAGGTTCAGGAGGGACCATGGTAAAGCATGGTCAAAAAGGATGGGTGACGTCGAGTTACACAAAAGGAGTCGGGTGACGCCCAAAGCAAGGGCTGACATACAAAGTTACTGCGTGACACCAAAAGGAACAGGAGGCGACGTACCAGAAGACCATTAGCTGTCCAGCTTTATGGACTGGGCCATTGGGCTTAGGGCAAGCCCATGACCCGACCCGCATAGTAGGGACCAGGATCCAAACAGTAACACTAGAACCCAAAGGGGTATAACCTATCTAGCACCACCTATATAAGGAGGGGAATAGCAGTAGTAGAAGAAGGTTGTACCAAGTAGGGAACTAATTCCCAGAACACTAGTTCATACAGCTCAAGGAGCACTTGTAATTCCCAAGTATCGATCAAATCCCAAAGTGTGGAGAGTTCATCTTGTTCTTCGTGCATGGCAAGAGCGTGCACTCCCTCCCAGGTGACCACAAGCACCCATTCGGCCCCCAACTTAAGCCTACCCATGGCATCTGCCGTGACACCACCACGACAGTTGGTGCCCACCACAATAAGACAATGCACTTGGTTTCAGAAAGGAGATAGAGTGGATTCGCCAAATAAGCAACTACCATCGCCTCCACCTCCGCCACTCACTGGAGGAAATTCTCAAGCTATGGGAACAGATAACAAATACGAAAATAGGCAGCCAAGATATCATAATCAAGAGAGAAGAGAAACTGTGCACCAGGTGCATAATCCAAGAGGTGACGAAACTCATGTCGGCCACGGACCTAGAAATGAGTACAGAGAACATCACCAGAGATATGTCGTATTCGTCATAGAGCCGAATGACAAAAAGAATCAGCAGCGACGGATGATGGAGGTGAATGCCACAATGCCGGCAATTCCCAAGTACATGCATTGGTCTGAGCAAGAGATAACTTGGAGCATAAAGGAACACCCCAAGATCATGCCAACCCCAGGAGGATATGCTCTAGTCTTAGATCCAACGTTCTTGGGCCCGGATATCAATGTGAAGTTTTCCAATGTACTGATCGATGATGGCAGCATCAACATCATGTACAAGTATACCATGCTCAAGTTAGGAATTACCATGAACATGCTGGAGCCGACTAAGACCACTTTCCACGGTATTGTGCCGGGATTGTCCTGTGAGCCAATTGGCAAGATCTGGGTCGACATCTTATTTGGCAACAGAGAGAACTGTCGCAGTGAGGCCATAGAGTTTGAGGTACTGGATTTGGCAAGCTCATATCACGCCTTACTCGGCATGCCGGCTATAGCAATATTCATGGCTACTACCCACATTGCTTACTTAAAGATGAAGCTGCCAAGCCCATGTGGGGTGATTACAGTTGAAGGAGACTACAAAAGATCTATTGCTTGTGCCTCAGCCGGATCTTCACTGGCCGAGTCGCTCGTCATTGCACAGGAAAAGCATCGCATGTTGGAGGTGGCAGCATTGGCCAAAGCAGCACAAATGTCCACGCCGGCACTCACTAACCCGCATGGAAATGTGTCATTTCAAGTTGCCAAAGAAACTAAGAAGGTACAGGTGGATGAGACTTTCCCAGAGCGTACAGTTACCATTAGGACTAGCCTCACTGACAAATAGGAAAAAGAGCTCACCATCTTCCTCTGTGAGAATCGGGATATCTTTGCATGGTCCACTCAAGATCTGCAAGGAGTTTCGAGGGAGCTGGCTGAGCACTCTCTTCACGTAAGGCCAGATGCCAATCTGGTGAAGCAACCCCTCCGCTGCTTCGCCGAAGATAGGAGGAAAGCAATAGCTACCGAGATTGCTAGGCTCTTGGCTGCTGGATTCATCATGGAAGTACTGCACCCGGATTGGTTATCAAATCCAGTCTTGGTCGAAAAGAAAAAAGATGACCCGAACGTGGCAGTGGTATGGCGCATGTGTATTGATTACACGAACCTCAATAAGGCGTGTCCAAAAGATCCATTTCCCCTGCCACGGATCGACCAAGTCATAGATTCCACTATTGGGTGTGAGTTGTTGTCATTTGTGGACACGTATTCTGGATTCCATCAAATACCACTGATTCCGAATGATCAAATAAAGAAAGCTTTTATCAACCCGTATGGGGCTTATTGCTATCGTACCATGCCATTCGGATTGAGAAATGCAGGTGCTACATTTCAACGATGCTTGCAAAAATACTTGCAAGATCAATTGGACAAAAATGTTCACGTATACGTCGATGACGTTGTGATAAAAACCAAGCAAAGTTACACTCTAATTGAGGACTTGCGTCAAACATTCACAAACTTAAGGAGATTCCGAATGAAACTCAACCCAGAAAAATGCACGTTTGGTGTCCCGGCTGGCAAGTTACTTAGATTTCTTGTATCCAGCCGAGGAATTGAGGCTAACCCGACAAAAATCAGGGCCATCGAAAGAATGGAATTTCCAAAGACCCTTAACGATGTCCAGAAGTTCACTGGATGCCTGGCCTCGTTGAGAAGGTTTGTTAGTCGGCTAGGTGAAAAAGCCCTACCACTATATCAACTGATGAAGAAATCAGATAAATTCACATGGACACAGCAAGCTGATAGCACTTTCCATGAATTAAAGAAAATGTTGGCAACATCACCAATATTAGCATCACCACATTCCAAAGAGCCAATGTTGCTCTATGTCACCGCAACCAACAGAGTTGTAAGTGTAGTAATAGCGGTTGAACGCGAAGAAGAGGGAAAATCAGTCAAAAGGCCAGTTTATTACTTCAGCGAAGTACTCTCTGTATCAAAGCAGAATTACCCTCATTATCAGAAAATGACATATGGGGTATATATGGCAGCAAAGAAGCTGAAACATTATTTTCAAGAACACCCAATCCGGGTCATATGTGAACCGCCTATCTCAGATATATTAGGCAACAAAGATGCCAGTGGCCGAGTAGCAAAATGGGCCATAGAGCTAGCACCATATACTGCACAGTATGATAGGAGAGATGCAATTAAATGTCAAGCTGTTGCAGACTTCTTTGTAGATTGGATGGAAATGCAGTAAGAACCACCACTGCTAGACCCGAACTACTAGAAAATGCATTTTGATGGGTCCAAGACGAAAATGGGTCTGGGCACCGGGATAGTGCTCACATCACCAAAGAGGGATCAGCTCAAGTATGTGCTACAAATTCATTTTGCTGCTTCCAATAACGTTGCCGAGTATGAAGCACATGTCCACGGCATCAAAGTGGCCAAATATATTGGCATCAAAAGGATCGTGTGTTTTGGCGATTCAGATTTGGTGATTCAGCAAGTGTCTGGACATTGGGACGTGCTGGACGCAAACATGACATTATACCGTTTCCATGTGCAACAAATTTCAGGATACTTTGACGGGTGTGAATTTCACCACATCCCAAGAGCAGAGAATGAAGCAACAGATGTATTATCCAAGATAGGTTCATCTCGGAAAGCAATACCACCAGGAATAGCATTGGAGCATCTTAGAAAACCATGAATCAAGCCTCGCCAGAAGCCGAGTCCATATTTATTTTGGCAATACAAGAGTCAGACGTTGCACCAATGGACATTGAATCAGGGGCAGGTTCGACTCACTCGGGGACTGACCATCTCACTTCAGGGGTTACCGAATCACACTCGGGGACTCCTCAGGTCATGTCGGAAGAACATATGTCGGCGGAGCCAATGGAAATTGGTGGTGAAGCAGACCCAGAGCCGCTAATACCAACATGGGCACAACCAATATTCAACTACTTAAAATATGGAACTTGCTAAATGATGATATACTGGGAAGGCAAACAGAAAGAAGAGCAAAATCATACACCATAGTCAAAAAGGAACTGTACAAGAGAAGTGTGACGAGTGTACTGCAGCGTTGCATCAACTTAGAGAAAGGCCAGGCGATTTTGTTGGATATTCATCAAGGGGAATGTGGGCACCATGCATCATAAAGAGCATTGGTGGCCAAGGCGTTCCGACATGGATTTTATTGGCCAAGCGCTTTGGCACAGGCACAAGAGCTAGTCGGAAAAAGCAATGGTTGCCAACATTATGCATCCAAGTCACATTTACCAGAGTCTGAATTAAAGACTATACCAATCACTTGGCCATTTGCAGTAAGGTGCCTAGATATGGTAGGACCATTCAAACCAGCAAGGGGAGGCATGACTCATATTTTGGTGATGATTGATAAGTTCACCAAATGGATAGAAGTGAAACCCATCAAAAAATTGGACGGTAAAACATCTGTTACATTCTTAAGGGACATAATCTTAAGATATGGATACCCACACAGTGTAATCACAGATAATGGCACAAACTTTGCTGAAGGAGCTTTTGCTCGTTTCTGTGGAAAAAACCGAATAAGACTCGATGTAGCATCAGTCCCTCATCCTGAATCAAATGGACATGTTGAACAAGCTAATGGCTTAGTTCTATCAGGGATAAAACCCCTCTTAATGGAACCACTCCAGAGATCACCTGTTTGTTGGATAGAGGAATTGCCCTCAGTGCTATGGATTCTAAGGACCACTCCGAATCGGTCAGCAGGCTATACGCCATTTTTCCTTGTGTATGGGGCAGAAGAAGTTTTTCCTGTCGACATAGAGTATGACTCGCCAAGGATAAGGAAATACTCAAAAGCCATGGTAAAAGAGGCCCGAGAAGATGGAGTCGACTTACTCAAAGAAGCAAGGGAACTGGCATTATCCAGATCCGCTATATATCAGCAAAATCTCCGATGCTACCATAGCCGGAAAGTTCAACCTCGTGTTTTTAGAGAAGGGGATATGGTGCTAAGGCTAGTGCAGCGCACAACGGGAATGCATAAATTATCACCCCCATGGGAAGGTCCGTTCATTATAAGCAAAGCACTGCACAATGATTCATATTATCTCATAGATGCTCGTGAAGCGCAAAAGAACAAGGCGGACAGATCAGGAGATGAGACCAAAAGGCCATGGAATGTGGAACTGCTTCGTCCCTTCTATACTTAGGATAAGCAATGCATGTATCACTCGAACTCTCATATGTCAGACACTTGTGTCAGCTATGCGCTGATAATAAAATGGTATGACTCGAAAAACTGACTCGGGGACTGCCCCTTATGTTTTCCCTTTCAATTATTTTATGCCAGATGGCATGACACCCAAAGCTTATCTCGGAAAAAGTAATGTTTACTCGGAACAAATCAACTCGTCGACTATGCTGTTGTCCGAAAACATGGCTTCATGGAAACCAAGGGGAAATGATGCATGACGAGTAAACACGAACGCCGGATAAGTACAAGGAAAAACGAGAGTCGACCCTATGTCTTTGTCTAACCCACTGCAGAAAAGTATTGTGTGTTGAATGATCCTCGGCCAAGTGATCTAGGTTTCATACCCGCTAAATATATCCTTAGTACTTTGAGACTCTAATGTCGAACACCAAAAAAGGTAGAAAGGATCCAAAGTCGAGGAAAGGCGAAACGGCAAAATGAGACCCGGGGACTTGCCCTTGGATGATTCACACTCAGAACATAACAAAAATTTAAAACCTTATCAAAAGGTATGTAACCAAACATAAGTGCAATATATATTACATTTGTACCTGGTATACTAAGGATCTCATCAAAAGTTCAAGTACTTGTTCTATTCAGTCTAAGAAGCAGCAGGACTCGGAGGAGCGGCCATGGAGCTAGGAGCATCATTTGGAGCATCTGCCGAGTCAAGGGCGTCAGTAGTCGAGTCTTCGGGATCATCTGATTCGGTGGCCTCGCTGTCGGCACCCTCATCATCAGCAACTTCGACAAGTGGGTCGCCAAGGTCGAGGAACCTGGGCCCATCGCACCAAGTGTGTACCATGGTGTACTCGATCATGGTGTAGGCTCGCTCCTGGCGTCTCTTGATCAACTCGGGGTCATTCAGCCACTTTCCATCTCCCCTTATGCGAGCAAGAACATCAAGATTGATGTCCTCTTACCATGAAAGCACGAAGGAGAGGGCCTTGTCCGCTACAGCTCGGCCGGCCGACTCACGCCACTGATCCAGCCTGTCCTTGGTGTGAAGCAATATTTCAGCAAGGGGCTCCTCATCCGGTCAAAGCATGTGAAACGCATGAATAGCCGATTTGAGCAAGTCCATGACGCAAGATTTGAGGGTCTTAACGCGCTCCCACAGTGCTTCGAGATGCTCATCGTTGGTCACCTCACCATCAGCTGGAGCACCAGACTCAGCTCTCACATTCTTCATGGCCTGAATAGCCAACAAATTCGCTTCGGGAAAATTCTCTGCAAACAAAAGAGAATATTAGCAAACAAAGAGGATAAGATCAAGAACAAGAAAGCACAGTGCAAAAAAGAGTAAGGACTCATTACCGAGAAAAGAGTTGATGGTGCCGAGTCTGGTTTGCCAAGCCTTGGCCTTGGCATGAAGTGCGTTCAGATCCAGGTTCGTCGTCTCAACCGCCGACTCGGCCTCCTTGAGCAGCTCCCTGGTTTTCTCGGTGTTGGCGGCGTGCTGGTCATCTTTCTCGGCAAGCTCTTCGTTTAGCCCCTTCACCTCGACCAAGTTTTTCTGCTCCATGTCGGCCAACAGATTCTTCAGCCGAGTAACCTCGTCTCGCTCCTTCTGGAGTTCGGCTTGGTACTTCTCTGCTTATTCGGAACAAACTACTCGTCAGCAGCGACGGAAATATCTTGACCTACCAGGATAATAAGGCAGGAAAATGGCATGAACACAAAACAGCGCGAGGAAGGCAAAAAACTTACTCTCCGTCTTGCTGATCTACGAGTGGAGCGCCTCGATGGTGGACTGGGCAGAGGCTGTGGGAAAAGAGCGAGAAAAACTAAGAAAGTGAACCGAAGGAAGATACGCCGAATAATGATAGGGCGAGTAAGAAAGTTACCTTGGCCCTGGGTGTCAATTTGCAGCTTTTCGTACGCAAGTTCGAGCTTGCAATGCTCCAGGAGGAGAGCTTGATGCACCTTGGTGCGCTCATTATGCATGAGCTGCAAAGGGAAAAAGACAGTGAATAAGTGGAAAAAATCAAGCCCCCATACAGATAAAGAATGACTCCTATCTAAGAGCTTACAACCGAATAAGTTTCTCATTCGGCAGTAACCTCGGGGTCTAGGGATCGAAAGTCTAACATATGAGCTTGGCATAAGGCAATAAAAGGCTAAGTTATTGCTTAGAGCTTATAGCTGAATAAGTTTCTCATTTGGCAGCAACCTCGGGGACTAGGGATCAAAAGTCTAACATATGAACTTGGCTAAGGAAATGAAAGTCTAAGTTATTGCTTAGATCTTACGGCCGAGTAAGTTCCTCACTCGGCAGTAACCTCGGGGACTAGGTGATATGTATAAATAAAATACTCAGTGACACAAAAGTGTAGAAGAATCATTTACCTCGTTCACTTCATCCACGCGAGCCATTAAGGTGATGGCTTGCTGTGTCATGTCAGAGACGGCCTTGGGGCCCAGCTTCAGTTTTTCGCCAGCGCGGGTGCTGACCTCCTTCTCGCCCGCTGCATTCCACGCCAAAGCATAAGGCTCAGTCGAACCAAGGACATTCCTGTAGAGCGTCTGAGTAAGAACTTGAACCATTTTTAGGGTAGTTCCTACATTGGCACGGGTGGCAGCGGCACTAGTATGAAGGGCAACAACTTTAGAGCCATCACCTGACCCGGCAGCCGCAGACCCACTCGGTTTACCCGTTGGCGCGATCATTGTTGCTAATGTGGGGGGAAGGATCTGAGGAGAGGTACCCGGAGCACAAACCAAGGTTGTTTGTTTGGTGGAGGTGGTCTTGTTGGATGAAGAGCGAGCCAGACTAGGAGCCGTAGGCCGGGTCTGGTTCTTTGACAGAAGAAGAGAGTGAGCAGGATTGTTCGGAGAAGAAGGTGGTGCCGACTGACTGGGCTCAGCAGTTTTGCTGGCACCAAGATCACGAATTTGTTCATTCGCACCAGCTTGAGGGCTAATGCCAGAGGAACTGGTGGCGAAGGTCTTCTCGGCACCAGCATTGCTGGCACCAAGATCAGGAAGTTGTTCCTAGCCAGCACCAGGGTTGCTGGGCCGAGTCGCCTCCAGTGGGTGAACCACCGGGTCTGACTGACACTGAGAAGCATGAGCCTCAACAGTGGGAGCCTCGACACGGACGGGGTTCTGTACCATAGAGTCAGTCAGAGCAGGTGCGGGCCTTAGCAGCGAGGCGATGCTGGAAGTAGCTTGGCTAGCTGATAGAGGCTCAGCACTGAAAATTAACAAGACACGCATAAGAAAACAATAGCGATGCATAAGAAGAAAAAATATAATGTAAGCAGAACACGAAAGCTTACCCGGTGACAACCGGATCTCGAGTTACGTGGCGTGTGACTCGGCGCCCAGCAGATTTCTGAGTCTCAGCCAGCGTGGCAGCAGCAGGAGCAGCGGGAGTGGGATTGCTCTTCTTTGTCGGCTGAGTGCTGGAAGAGGCCCCACTTCGCTTCGGCTTAGCGACGGGGATCTTGCCGACTCCGCCCACGGCGAGAGGAGGAGTGTCATGTACCTGGCCAGCTGCATAAGTAAATGACAGGCTTACTCGAATAAGTTAGGAGGCTAAGGTCACAAGGCATGTACCTCCAAAATCATACAATCATCATCCTCATCATCGTCAGACCAATCTTGTAAGGGGTTACGAGATTGACTCTTACCTGAAGCTGAAGCAGCAGCTGCGTGTGGGATGGGCATGAAGCACTCCAGGTCGAACTCGACTTCGTCGGAGTCAGAGCGATCCTCGTTATAACCGCAAGGTGGGAAAGTACTGTCATCAACCTGGTGAACGAGGTTCTGCGAGAGACAAACAGAATAAGTATCGAGAACTAGACTGAGAGTGGCAAACAAGCTAAAGCTGACTCGGCAATTAAAACAGCTCGGAAAACATACCTAGGGGACATGCTTGACCCGACTAAATGGAGGGCACCTCCAAGCCCAATCATCCGCCAAGTTTAGTTTGAAGATCGAGCTTACTCGGCGAGCAATGGAATCATGGGTGAGCTCCTTTGTGGAGTGCCGAGTAGGGTCGTGGGAGCCAGACATGAAGCACATCTTGTGGCTCCTAGCTTGGATAGGGCTTACCCATCATGAAATGAAGGTGCACATGAGGTCTGTGTCGGCGAGATGAAAGTTCTCATCTGGCGACAGCAGCCTTTCCAGGATCACATTAGCCTCGTTCACCACAACGTCTTGGTCGCGCGGGTCAAGCTGCTAGAGATTCTTGCTGGGGACCTCGTCCGAGAAAGGGGGAGTCGTATGTTATAGGTGGACCCGCTATTTTTGACATAGAAGAAAGTCCTATGCCATTTCTTGCAAGATTCAAGGCCAGTAACCCGAGGAAAGATGGAGTATCTCCTGGGTGTGATGCTAGCGGCCCCACACAAAGTCGGTCTCTACTCGGCTCGAGGAGCACCATGCTGGGGAACGACTTGGACCCTAAAACTAAAGTACTTGGCCCACAGAATAATTTTAGGCCAAATCCCAAGGTATTCCTTGCAAGAAGAGATAAAGAAGATAAGGAGCCAATCGCATTGGCAGGAAGATGATGGGTCTGGAGATGGAAAGTGGAAAGAAACGAAGAAAAGAAGGAGCTCACTGGAAGAGCGAAACCTCGCTCAAAGTGAGAAAGGAAGACCAACCACTCATTGGCATCGTGTCTGGGAAAGATCTCACCAGCGGGAAGACGACAATACACCTGCAGCGGGATGCGCCTGGTGGAGCGGAGCCATTCGACCTCCTCGGTGGAGACCTCTGAGCCCTCCCAGCCACCGCGCTCGCAGGCGGGAACCTCCTGCTCCTCAGCACCATCAGCACCGTCGCGTGCGTCCATGATCCTCCTAGATTCAATATCCTCCGCCGTTGGAAGAGGTTTGGAAGAACAGGGACCCATGGTGGAATGAGAAGAGAAATGGAGCAATCGCAGGGCAAGAATAGGAAGAAGGAAGAACTGCAAAGGACGAGGTTTGATTTCGTAGGAGAAAGGAAGAAGAAGAGGTAGGGGGAAACTTAACGGGCGTGTGGGAAGTTGTAACCCCCCCACCCATACTTAAGGGAAGTAAAAAACCCAATCGTGCGATCCCTCTGCACCATGCGGCCAGCGTGTGGCCGTGTACCCGGCCGAGTAAGCCAATCAGCGGGCGCCACATGGAAATAATACACGGAAAATCCCTTGCCACGTCACGAAAGGAAGGACAAGGGGCGCAGACCGATGGGACAGCCAAAGTGACGGGGAATAACTGCACAGCCATCAGTGTGCCGCCAGAGCTTCGAGCAAAATTTGCGCCAAACAGTGCGACCTAGGCGACAAATAAAGACACCAATCACATTAAAGGAACCCGGAGACGCCTAACAACTTGAACTGCTAGACCTCACCAGTTTCGGGGACTAATGTCGGGGGGGGGGGGATAACCCCAGGTAGGGTCATAAGGGGTGAAACATAGCCTAGCTTGGCTAGCTCCGAGTAAAGAAAGAACCAAGACGGGTAAGTATGTCCAGGAGAGAGAATCGTGTGCGGCCGACATATGAACTATGTCGGCCTGTATAAGATAAAGTTGTTAATCTCGTAGGAACCAACGAGCCGAGTCTTCCGAGGAAGGGCCGAGTCAGAAAGGACGCGTGGCACCTTTACGAGTGAGGTTCAGAAGGGACCATGGTAAAGCGTGGTCAAAAGAGAAGGGCGACGCCGGATGACACAAAAGGAGCCGGGTGACGCCCAAAGCAAGGGATGACGTACAAATTTACTGCGTGACGCCAAAAGGAACAGGAGGCGACGTACCAGAAGACAGTTAGCTGTCAAGCTTTATGGTTTGGGCCACTGGGCTTAGAGCAAGCCCATGACCCGGCCCGCATAGTAGGGACCAGGATCCAAACAGTAACCCTAGAACCCAAAGGGGTATAACCTATCTAGCACCACCATTATAAGGAGGGGCATAGCAGTAGTAGAGGGAGGTTGGACTAAGTAGGGAACTAGTGCCCAGAACACTAGTTCATACAGCTCAAGGAGCACTTGTAATTCCCAAGTATCAATCAAATCCCAAATTGTGGAGAGTTCATCTTGTTCTTCATGCATGGCAAGAGCGTGCACTCACTCCCCGGTGACCACAAGCACCCATTCGGCCCCCAACTTAAGCCTACCCATGGCATCTACCGTGATACCACCATGACATGCTGAAGATGCACGAAGACTCCATGAAGGTTATGTAGGAGTCCGCTAACATGGAGATGAACCGCTTGAAGGAGGAGATTGCAATGCTGAAAGAGCAGAAGAAAGCTGCCGATGAGCATATAAGATCCTCCGACAAGAATGGGACTCCATGGAAGATACCCTCCAACAGGCTGAGATTAGCATCTTCAGTAAGTGATTCTACGTCTTGTACTATTGTAAGTTAGATACTCTGAACTTTTTGTGTTATTGAACTCATGCGTTCCCTTGTCGGAATTTTGCAGCTCCTATTCGTTTGACCTAGTCGCCTCCTCCGCCAAAATAATGCATGGTACTTGCCGGAAACTTTATCAACACCGCCATCAAGAAGGCCAAGGAGATTGCCAAGCACCCCCAGATCAACATCAACGCGGTGGATTTTGTGATGAAGTTCTCGGAGATCTTGCACCAAGCCCCCTAGCGTATTGTAAGATGGAAAGCTTCATGTACCCGGGCTGGCGCGAGGATGGCACTGTCAATGGTCAAGGCGCACTATCAAAACGCCGACATCGATACGGTGACCTCCGGTATCCCCGACAAGGACGACGATGGCTAGAAAATAGATCACAAATCTATCCTGGCATCACTCACAGGTTATGATACCAGAGTCTCCGAGTTGGTCGACCCTAACGTCTTCGTGCCCATGGAGATTATTGACGGCGACAACCAAAGCTCCTCCGAGTCCCTCCAAACCGCCGACTGCGAGGAGGATGGCTCTACTGCTGCTGATGATGTTGCATCCAAGTCGCCTGTGCTAGAGGAATGAAAAAACAATATGTAATATTTGTTTCCTCTGGAATTTGTATACGGAAAAAACTACTTGTTAACTTAAGGCGGAAAAAAATGGTTGTTATTTCCTGCTACTCAAGAGCTGGTTCCAGTATGTACATATTTTTAAGAAAGTGCTGGCTTATCCATTACTCTGGTTTTTATGCTTGACTTTTCATGAGTCGGAAGACTCGTTGTTAGAACTATGCGCTCAGGTGATGATGCCCAATGCCACCGTCTATAACCTAAGCACAAAATTGCCGACAATAAGTGCCAAAAGTCACTACTCCAGAATCCACATAAAAACGACAAAGAACATGTAGACCAGAAAACTTAAGCTAACGCCTGTAGGTGGAATTTTCACAAGTGCGATCACAAAGCTTGTGCATAAAGGTTTTATACGATCCAAAAATGAACACTAAAGGAGGTAAAAGACTCAGAAATATCAGTGAACTAGAGAGCTTTATTTCATTGATCATTTAAGAGGTACACAATAGATAAAAAATGCTAAGTGTAAAAGGACGTAGCTGTGACCCATTGTTGCTTATGCTTAATACCCGGGTAGTCATCATCCGGGTCACGTCGCTTATGCTTATGACCCTAGTTGGGTCTATCCTTCAGCTCACGAATGTCAACGAGGTAGTAAGACCCATTGAGTAGCACCTTGCTTTTGATGAATGGTCCTTCCCATGGCGGGGATAATTTTGTGACTTCTTCTACTTAAGTCGGAGCACCAGGCCCCCCTCTTTAAACGAGCGATGCCGAACGCGGCGACTATGGTAGTTGCGTAACTTCTGCTGGTAGATGGTGGATCTTTGGCATGCCAATACGTGCTCTTCCTTAAGAAGGTCCACATCTAGGCGTCTGGATTCTTCAGCGTCATCTTCGTCGTAGGCGGAAACTCTTGGTGAATCGTGAAGGATGTCGGAAGGAAGGATTGCTTCTGCTCCATATAACATGAAATAGGGGGGTGTAGCCGGTAGATCTGTTGGGTGTAGTTCGTAAACTCCACAACACAGATGGTAATTCCACCGCCAAAGCTCCAGCTGCTCTATGCAACAGTGCTTCTACACGTGGCTTAATTCCCTGCAGAATTAATCCATTGGCTCGCTCAACCTGACCATTGGACTGTGGGTGCGCCATAGATGCGAGGTCAAGTCGGATGCCCTTCTCCGAACAATAATATTCCACTTCTCCGAGTGACAAGTTGCTGCCGTTGTCGGTGATAATTCTATGTGGGAGACCAAATCTCACCACTAGATCCCGGACAAATCGAAGGGCAGTTGCCCCATCGAGCTTTCTAATGGGTTTATCTTCTATCCATTTGGTGAATTTATCAACTACTACTAGGAGATGCGTAAACCCACATGGTGACGTATGTAACAGACCAACCATGTCCAGCCCCCAGACTGCAAACGGCAAAGTTACTGGTATTGTTCGCAATTCTTTAGCTAGAACATGTGGTTGTCGGGCATAATACTGGCATCCCATGCATGTCTCAATCAGCTTGTCGGCGTCCGTCTTTGCAGTCAGCTAGTATAATCCTTGCCGTAAGTCTTTAGCGACCAACGATCGAGGAGCGGCGTGATGCCTGAAATCTCCGAGATGGGTTTCGCGGAGGATTTCAATACCTTCTTGCTGGGAAACACACTTAAGGTATACACCAGTGGTGCTTCTTTTGTAGAGCTGTACATTGATTATGGTATAGCCCTTTGCTCGATGTACTATTTGCCATCTTTCAACTTCGTCGTCGGGCAAAGTTCCGTGTACGAGATATTCCATGAATGGTTTTGTCCAAGCCGGAGGGACCTTTGTCACCATGTGAACAAAAGAGTCAACTCTGTCCGGGTTGTCTACGTCTGCTCCCTTCATGGATGGTGTCCGTAGATGCTCCAGGAAAACGCCAGGAGGAATTTGTTTGCGCCCTGACCCAAGCTTTGACAGCAGGTCAGCCGCCTCATTTTGCTCCCTAGGTACATACTTGACCTCGTAGCCCGAGAAGCTCTTGGCTATCTCGTCCACTTCGTCGCGATATGCCACCATCATAGGGTTCTGCGCGTTCCAGGTGCCAGCCACCTGCTGGGCAACCAAGTCGGAATCTCCACAACAAACTATGCGCTTGATGCCAATATCCTTGGCTACGCGTAGTCCATGAATGAGTGCTTCGTACTCTGCCATGTTGTTCGTAGCCTCGAAGTGGATTTGTAGAACATAGTGTAGCTTCTCCCCAGTTGGTGACTGTAGCAGTACACCATCCCCCGAGCCATTGAGTAGCTTTGATCCGTCAAAGTGCATCACCCAGTATTTTGGATCCGGCATTGGGGTAGCATCTGGCATCTCCGTCCAGTCTGCGATAAAATCCGCCAAGGCTTGTGATTTGATAGCATCGCGTCTCTTGTACGTGATCTCAAAGGCGACAAGTTCAATGCCCCACTTCGCAACACTTCATGTAGCATCGCTGTTGTTGATGATGTCGGATAGTGGAGCTTTATTTACAAGTCTGATGGGGTGCTCCTGGAAGTAGTGCCTCAGCTTCCGAGAGGCAAGGAACACTCCATAAGCTAGCTTCTGGTAGTGAGGGTAACACTGCTTGGACTCCATAAAGACCTCGCTTAGATAGTAAACTGGTCTTTGAACTCCGTATTCATGCCCTGTTTCCTTCCGCTCTACCACGACGACGATGCTGATTACCCGGTTGGTGGCCGCCACGTAAATTAACATGGGCTCTCCCAGGCTCAAGTGCTCCTAGGATAGGCGCTGAGGAAAGTATCTCCTTGAGCTGCTTCAATGCTGCATCTGCCTCATCCGTCCATGTGAATTTCTCTGCCTTCTTCAGCAACTTGTACAGCAGCAGAGCCTTCTCTCCAAGTCGGCTGACGAATCGAATAACTGCTGCAACATAACCTGTTAGCCGTTGTATGTCCTTTAGGCATGTCGGATGGTTTATGTTTAAGATGGCCTTGATTTTCTCCGGATTGACCTCGATTCCATGCTGGGAAATGATAAAGCCCAACAATTTGCCGGCTGGAACCCAGAAGACGTAGTTCTTAGGGTTAAGCATCATGTTGTATTTCCGGAGATTATCAAAGGTTTCTTTTAAGTCGGAGATTAAGTCGTTTTACTTTTTAGACATCACCACTATATTGTCGACATAGGCGTGAACGTTCCGACCAATTTGCTCGTGTAGGAAAGGGCTGCATTGTCCGCTGATACATAGCACCTGCATTTTCTAGCCCAAAGGGCAACGTGACATAGAAAAACATGATGTAGTGTGTAGTGAACGAAGTGGACAATTGGTCTGACTTCCTCATTTTGATCTGGTGGTGTCCTGAGTATGCATCGAGAAAACACAAAAGCTCCGAGCCAGCTGTTGAGTCAATGACTTGGTCAATGCGAGGCAAAGCAAACGGATCTTTGGGACATGCTTTGTTCAAGCCTGTGTAATCAACGCACATTCTTAATTCTTTGGTTCCCTTTTTGGGGACAAGTACAGGATTGGCCACCCATCGGGTGTGAAGGACTTCTCGGATAAAACTAGCCTTAAATAACCTAGCTATCTCTTTGCCTATGGCGCGTCTCTTCTCGTCTCCGAAGCGTCGTAGAGGTTGTTTCACTGGTTTACATTTTGGATCAATATTCAAGTTGTGCTCGGCAAGTTCTCTAGGTACACCTTTCATGTCGGCAGGTTGCCAGGCAAAGATGTCCCTGTTCTCACAGAGGAACTCGACGAGCGTGCTTTCCTATTTAGGGTCCAGGTTTGTCCCAATGGCGGTTGTCTTGGAGGCATCGTGTCGGAGGGATAACCCCCGGTAGGTTCACGAGAGGATAAACATAGCACCGCTTGGTTAGCTCCGAGTAAAGAAAGAACCAGGCCGGGTAAGAACGGCCGGGTAAGAGAAGCATGAGCGGCCGACATATAAACTATGTTGTCCCGCAAAAGACAAAGTTGTAATTCTTGCAGGAACCGATGAGTCGAGTCTACCGAGGAAGGGCCGAGTCCAGTAGGACGCATGGCACCTTTCCGAGTAAGGTTCGAGAGGGACCATGGTAAAGCATGGTCAAAAGAGAAGGGCGACGCCGGGTGACACAAAAGGAGCCGGGTGACACCCAAAGCACACGCAAACGTACAAAGTTACAGCGTGACGCCAAAAGGAACAGGAAGCAGCATACCAGAAGACCGTTAGCTGTCAAACTTTATGGACTGGGCCATTGGTCTTAGGGCAAGCACATGACCCGGCCCACATTATAGGGACCAAGATCCAAATAGTAAACCCTAGAACCCCAAGGGGTATAAGCTAGCAAACACTACCTATATAAGGGAGGACATAGTACTAGTAGGAGGAGGTTGGACCAAGTGGGGAACTAGTGCACTAAAACCTAGTTCATACAGCTCAAGGAGCACTTGTAATCTTCGGGGATAAATCAAATCGCTAAGTCTGGAGAGTTCCTCTTGTTCTTCGTGCATGGCTCGACCGTGCACTCCCTCCCCGGTGACCACAAGCACCCATTCAGCCCCCAACTTAAGCCTACCCATGGCATCTGCCGTACCACCACCACGACAGTTGGTACCCACCGTGGGGCAGAAGCAGGTGCTTGATGGAGTCCTCATCCGGACGGGCAACATCATCGCCAGGACCAGCGAGCATGTCTACTCCGGCCTCATCCAGAGGTGTGGAGCGCTCAACTTCGTCAATGACAACGCGGGCTGCTTCGGGACCAAGCCGTTCCCTAGGGGCGGTCGCTTCATCAAGTTCGGCGAGCACCAGGTCTACGTCTCGGTGTGTGTGGAGCGCACATATCCTGAGCGTGTCGTCTTAGCGCCGGATTCGTCAGCGATTCCTGTCGCTGGGAAGCTTCACCAACTCGTCTCCATGGAGGTAATGATGATAGCACCAAACCCCGCAGCTCCGCCGATAGTTCCAGTAGTGAATGAGAATGTTGAGGTAGGAAATCATGAGGAAACACCAAGGGCTGCAAGAACAGCAAAGGAACCACTGGAAAAAACAGAAAACATAGCTAGGAGTAAAAGGGCTAAGGAACTGCAGGAAGTGATAGACAAGTTGGCAGAGCCAGTAGCACAGGATGTGGATATCATGATCCGAGAAAGCCAAGGAATTAGCGCAGTTACAGCATGATGTGGATATCACGATCTGAGAGCTCAGCTCGGCAAATCGAGTCAAGGGCGCAAAGACCCGGCTTGATGCGACAAGATTGAGAGGAAGAAACCTCAACGAAGAGCTGGCAGATGCAACGTCAAAAATAGCGCCAGAGAACAGCAACGAAACAGCTATGTGGCCAACATATAACACAACAGCAGCTAATCTGCGAGAAGCAGAAGCAACAATGGCAGAGTTACCCCATTTGGAGGGAGAAGCAAAGAAAAAACAACAAGAATGAGTCAATGAACTAGTAAGAGCATCTAGCATGCTGAATGAGGCGTATTACAGAGCAAATCCGGGTATAGCAGGAAGGTCACAGCTGGTTCACTCGGCGACTCCTGTCCAGGCAAGATCAGCAGGGCATACGGCATACTCACCCGGAGCGGCTCCTAGAACGAGAAAAGAAAAGAGTGTGGATTCTGGAAGAAACAAGCAGATGGTCACCTATGATCTGGCGATGGCTCAAGGAAAACCGGCACATGCACAGGGGGCAAAAAGCAAAAATGCCCAAGGAAATGAAAATGCAGGCCGAGAAAGGCAAGCAGGTCAAAGAAACGACAACGGATGGCAAAATTTTGCGCCTCAAGCTAGGCGTGGAACTCACTCGCAGGAGGAGGAAATCCAGCAGCGAACAATGCACTAGCTTAACCCGAAAGAAGAAAGCAAAGCGCGGGAAAGCAGCTCAACAACCTGCCGACCCGAACGCAAATAAGTATAATGATGGTTACTCGGCTATAGTGAATGACGGATATGAATTGCCGGATCATGCATATCAAGCAATGGGAGCTAGACTCGGAGGCAGGAACCTTCAGCCGGATAATGCAAGGCTGAAGCTTGACTGAATAAAAATGGCAGGGCTGATTGAATCGCAAGGTCTAGAGGGTCCACCGTTCTTTGGCCCAAGGATCGTGATGGAGCCACCAGTACCAAATTTCCAGCTGGCCAGAGGGACAAAAACATATGATGGAAGTACAAAGCCAGAGGATTGGCTCATAGATTATGGAACTGCTGTGAAGATCGTGCAGGGAAATTTGAGATGGGCAGTACGGTATGTACCGCAGATGCTGGAAGGACCAGCTTGGGTATGGTTGAACAATTTGCCACCCGGAAGCATTAACAACTAGATCAATTTTCAAGACGCTTTTGTGAGCAATTTCACGAGCACTTACAAGAGGACGAATCGCCCGCAGCAACTGGCGATGTGCAAGCAAAGACCGAATGAGATAGACAGGGAATTCCTCACAAGGTGTACGATGCGCAACTCTTGTGAAGGGATAATCGAGTCACAGGAAATCGCTTGGTTTGCACAAGGATGCAGACATGGAAGTGTGCTATGGAAAAGGTTACAGAGAGATATGCCGGCAAGTCTAGCAGAAATGATAAGAATTGCTAATTCGTATGCGTTAGGAGATCCGACTCAGCCGCTGCTTATGTCGGCAGACCGGATGACTGAGACTCAGATCTATGACGCTTCCGGGTCACAAAGGCACCAGGAAAGATCCGAATATAGAAGCAAGAGAAGAGACGAAAGGCCAGACTACAGATATGGTTCGACTCAGGTTGCATCCGTATGTCAGGATCACCCAGATGCTGGAAGTAGCCAACATCAAAAGACAAGTGGACAACAACAATGGGTGCCAAAGAATGATGGAAAAAATCCATACGAACAGAGGAAGCAATATCAGGACCGACAGAAATATACCTATGAGATGATTCTGTACCAGCCGTGTAAGTTTCACACACCTAGACCGAGTAAACCGGCCAATCACACAACAAGACAATGCACTTGGTTTCAGAAAGGAGATAGAGTGGATTCGCCGAATAAGCAGCTTCCACCACCTCCCCCTCCACCACTTATAGGAGGAAATGCTCAAATAGTGGGAATAGATAACGGATACGAAAACTGGCAGCCGAGGTATCAGAATCAAGAAAGAAGAGAAAATGTGCACCAGGTGCACAATCCAAGAGGTGACGATGCTCATGTTGGTCACGGAACTAGAAATGAGTACAGGAAACATCACCAGAGCTATGTTGTCTTTGTCACAGAGTCGAATGAAAAAAAGAGCTAGCAGCGACGGATGATGGAGGTGAATGCCACAATGCCGGCAATTCCCAAGTACATGCATTGGTCTGAGCAAGAAATAACTTGGAGTATAAAAGATCACCCCAAGATCATGCCAACCCCAGGAGGATATACTCTAGTTCTGGATCCAATGTTCATGGGCCCAGATATCAATGTCAAGTTTTCAAAAGTGCTGATTGATGATGGCAGTAGCATCAACATCATGTACAAGGATACTATGTTCAAGTTAGGAATTACCATGAACATGCTGGAGCCGACTAAGACAACTTTATACGGTATTGTGTCGAGACTATCCTATGAGCCAATTGGCAAGATCTGGGTCGACGTCTTATTAGGCAACAAAGAGAACTGTCGCACTGTGTCGCAACAAAGAGCACTGTCACACTGGTCAGCTCATATCACGCCTTACTCGGCAGGCCGGCTATGGCAAGATTCATGGATACTACCCACATTGCCTACTTAAAAATGAAGATGCCAGGCCCATGTGGGGTAATTACAGTTGAAGGGGACTACAAAGATCTATTGCTTGTGCCTCAGCCGGATCTTCACTGGTCGAGTCACTCGTCATAGCACAAGAAAAGAATCAAATGTTGGAAGTGGCAGCATTGGCCAAAGAAGCACAAATGTCCATGCCGGCACTCACCAACCCGCATGGCAATGTGTCATTTCAAGCTACCAAAAAAACCAAGAAGGTACAGGTGGATGAGACTTTCCCAGAGCGCATAGTTACCATTGGGGTTGGCTTCACGGACAAATAGGAAAGAGAGCTCACCAGCTTCCTCCGTGAGAATCGGGATATCTTTGCATGGTCCAGTCAAGATCTGCAAGGAGTTCCGAGGGAGCTGGCTGAGCACTCTCTTCATGTAAGACCAGAGGCCAAGCCGGTGAAGCAACCCCTCCGCCGCTTCGCCGAAGATAGGAGGAAATTGATAGCTGCCAAGATTGCCAGACTCCTAGCTGCTAGATTGATCATGGAAGTACTGCACCCAGATTGGTTGTCAAATACAGTCTTGGTCGAGAAGAAAAAAGATGACCCGAACGTGGCAGTGGTATGGCGCATGTGTATTGATTACACGAACCTCAATAAGGCGTCTCCAAAAGATCCATTTCCCCTTCCACGGATCGATCAAGTCATAGATTCTACTGCTGGGTGTGAGTTGTTGTCGTTTGTGGATGCGTATTCAGGATTCCATCAGATACCACTGAATCCGGATGATCAAATAAAGACAGCTTTTATCACCTCATACGGGGCTTATTGCTATCGTATCATGCCATTTGGGTTGAGAAATGCAGGTGCAACATATCAAAGATGCATGCAAAAATGCTTACAAGATCAATTGGACAAAAACGTTCAAGTATACGTCGATGACGTGGTAATAAAAACCAAACAAGGTCATACTCTAATTGAGGACTTGCTTCAAACATTCGCAAACTTGAAAAAGATTCCAGATGAAGCTTAACCCGAAAAAATGAACATTTGGTGTCCCGGCTGGCAAGTTACTCGGATTCCTCGTATCCAGCCGAGGAATTGAAGCTAACCCGACAAAAATCAAGGCCATCGAAAGAACGGAATTGCCAAAAACCCTCAACGATGTCCAGAAGTTTACTGGATTCCTGGCCTTGTTCAGCAGGTTTGTTAGTCGGCTAGGTGAAAAAGCCCTACCACTATATCAACTGATGAAGAAATCAGACAAATTCACGTGGACACAGCAAGCTGATAGCGCTTTCCATGAATTAAAGAAAATGTTGGCAACAACACCAATATTAGCATCACCACTATCCAAAGAGCCAATGTTGCTCTATGTAGCCACAACCAACAGAGTTGTAAGTGAAGTAATAGCGGTTGAACGTGAAGAAGGGGGCAAATCAGTTCAAAGACCAGTTTATTACTTGAGCGAAGTGCTCTCTGTCTAGAAACAGAATTACCCGCATTATCAGAAGATGACATATGGGATATATATGGCGGCAAAGAAGATGAAACATTATTTTCAAGAACACCCAATCCGAGTAATATGCGAGGCACCTATCTCGGATATATTCGGCAGCAAAGATGCCAGCTGCCGAGTAACAAAATGGGCCATAGAACTGGAACCATATACTCCACAATATGATAGGCGAGTTGGAATAAAGTCTCAGGATGTTGTAGATTTCTTTGTAGACTGGATGGAAATACAGTACAAACCACCAATGCCAGATCCGAATTACTGGAAAATGCATTTTGACGGGTCCAAGACAAAAATGGGTCTGGGCGCCGGGATAGTGCTCACATCTCCAAAGAGGGATCAACTCAGGTATGTGTTGCGGATTCATTTTGCTGCTTCCAACAACGTTGCCTAGTATGAAGCACTTGTCCACGACATCAAAGTGGCCAAGGAAATTGGTATCAAAAGGATCATGTGTTTTGGCGATTCGGATTTGGTGATTCAGCAAGTGTCTGGACATTGGGATGCGCTAGACGCAAACATGGCATTATATCATTTCCATGTGCAACAAATTTTGGGATACTTTGACGGATGTGAATTCCATCATGTTCCTAGAGCAGAAAATGAGGCAGCAGATGTACTATCCAAACTAGGGTCATCTCGGCAAGCAATACCACCAGGAGTAGCGATGGAGCACCTCAGGAAACCATCAATCAAGCCGTCACCAGAATCTGACTCGATCAAGGTCACCCCGGCGATTTAGGAGTCAGACGTGGTACCAATGGATATCGACTCAGGGGTAAGTTCGAACCACTCGGGGACTAACCCGCTTAATTCAGGGGCTGCCGAATCACACTCGGGGACTCCTCAGGTCATGTCGGCAGAGCATATGTCGGCGGAGCCAATGGACATTGATGATGAAGCAGACCCGGAACCACTGATACCAACATGGGCATAGCCAATATTCGATTACTTAAAAGATGGGACCTTGCCGAGTGATGAAACATTGGCAAGGAAAACAGTACGAAGAGAAAAAATCATACACCATAATCAACAAGGAATTATACAAGCGAAGTGTGATTAGCGTACTGCAGCGTTGTATCAGCCCAGAGAAAGGCCAGGAGATCTTATTGGATATTCATCAAGGAGAATGTGGGCACCATGCGTCATCAAGAGCGTTGGTGGCCAAGGCATTCCGACATGGATTCTATTGGCCAAGCGCATTGGCACAAGCGCAAGAGTTAGTCCGAAAATGCAGTGGTTGTCAACACTACGCATCCAAGTCACATGTACCAGCGTCTGAATTAAAGACTATAACAATCACTTGGCCTTTTGCAGTGTGGTGCCTAGATATGGTAGGACCATTCAAACCAGCAAGCGGAGGCATGACTCATATTTTGGTCATGATTGATAAGTTCACCAAGTGGATAGAAGTGAAACCAATCAAAAAGTTGGATAGTAAAACAACTGTCACATTCTTAAAGGATATAATCCTCAGATATGGTTACCCACACAGTGTAATCACTGATAATGGCACGAACTTTGCTGAAGGAGCTTTTGCTCGTTTTTGCGGGAAACACCAAATAAGACTCGATGTAGCATCAGTCGCCCATCCAGAATCAAATGGACAATTTGAACAGTCTAATGGCTTAGTTCTGCCAGGGATAAAACCCCGCTTAATGGAACCACTCCAGAGGTCACCTGATTGTTGGATAGAGGAACTACCCTCAGTGCTATGGAGCTTAAGAATAACTCCGAATTGGTCAACGGGTTATATGCCATTTTTCCTCGTTTATGGGGCAAAAGCAGTTTTGCCTACCAACATAGAGTACGACTCGCAAAGAATAAGGAAATACTCGGAAGACGAGGTAAAAGAGGCCCGAGAAGATGGAGTAAATTTACTCGAAGAAGCAAGGGAACTGGCATTATCCAGATCTGCTATATATCAACAGAATCTCCGACACTACCATAGCCGGAAAGTGCAACCTCGTGTTTTTCGAGAAGGGGATATGGTGCTAAGGCTGGTGCAGCGCATAGAGGGAATGCATAAATTATCACCCCCATGGGCAGGACCATTCATTGTAAGCAAAGCATTGCACAATGATTCCTATTATCTCATAGATGCTCGTGAAGCGCAAAATAACAAGGCGGACAGGTCAGGAGATGAGACCAAAAGGCCATGGAATGTGGCGCTACTTCGTCCCTTCTATACTTAGGAGAAGCAATGCATGTATCACTCGAACTCTCATATGTCGGACGTGTGTGCCAGCTATGTGCTGATAATAAAATGGTATGATTCAAAAAACTGACTCGGGGACTACCCCTTAAGTTTTCCCTCTCAATTATTTTATGTCGACTGGCGTGACACCCAAAATTTATCTCGGAACAAGTAGTGTTTACTCGGAAGAAATCAACTCTTCGACTATGCTGTTGTCTGAAAACACGGCTTCATGGCAAGCAAGAGAAAAGGATGTATGACGGGTAAACACGAATGCCAGATAAGCACAATGGAGAAACGCGAGCTGGCTTTAAGTTTTTGCCTAACTCTCTGCAGGTCATGTTATACCGCCTGTCGAACAATCTCGGCCAAGTGATACAAGTTTCATATCCGCTAACTATATCCTTAGTACTTTGAGACTCTAATGTCGAACAATGAAAAGGGTAGACAAGGGCCAAATTCAAGGAAAGGTGACATGGCAAAATGAAACTCGGGGATTTGACCCTGAATGGTTCACACTCAGAACATAATGCAAATATATAAAGACTATCAAAAGGTGCATAATCAAAATTAAAGTGCAATGTACCTTACATCTGTACCCGACATACCGGGGATCTAATCAAAAGATCAAGTATTTGTTAGACTAAGAAGTAGAAGGACTTGGAGGAGCACCCTTGGAGCTAGGCGCGTCGCTTGGAGCATCGGCCGAGTCAGGGGCATCCGTGGCCGGGTCATCCGGACAATCTGACTCGGTTGCTTCGCTGTCGCAAGCCTCTTCATCAGCAACTTCGACGAGCGGGTCGCCAAGGTCGAGGAAACTGGGCCCGTCGCACCAAGTGTGCACCATGGAATACTCGATCATGGTATAAGCTCGCTCCTGGCGTTTCTTGATCAGCTCCGGGTCATTCAGCCATTTGCCATCTCCTCTTATGCGACCAAGAACATCAAGATTGATGTCCTCGTACCAAGAAAGCACAAAGGAGAGAGCCTTGTCCGCTGCAGCTCGGCCGGCCGACTCACGCCATTGATCCATCCGGTCTTCACTAAGGAGCAATCTCTCAGCAAGTGGCTCGATGAGTTCAGGTGTGTCATCATCCGTCCCAAAGCATGCGAAATGCATGAATACTCGACTTGAGCAGGTCCACACCGCAAGACTTGAGGGTCCTGACCCATTCGGACACCGCTTCGAGAAGCTCCTCCATGGACACCTCGCTCTCGGCCGGAGCACCAGATTTAGCCCTCACTTTCTTCATGGCTCGGATGGCAAACATGTTGGCCTCAGGAAAATTCTCTGCGAGCAAAAAGAGGAAGTTAGCAAAATAACAAAAGTAGATGGAAGAAGTCCAGAGCAACCTATACAGTGCAAAAAGAGTAAGAACTCACTACCGAGAAAGAAGTTGATAGTGGCGAGCTTTCTATGCCAAGTTTTAGCTGTGGCTTGGAGGGCGTCAAAGTTCAGATTTTCCAACTAAACCGATGACTCGGCCTCGTCGAGCAGCCTCTTGGTCTTCTTGGCGCTGGCAGCCTGTTGTTCATTCTTCTCGGCAAGCTCCTCCTTCACCCCTTTCAACTCGGCCAAGTTCTTCTGCTCCATCTCGGCCATCAGTTTCTTCAGCCGAGTCACCTCATCTCGCTCCTTCTGGAGTTTGGCTTGGCGCTTCTCTGCTTATTCGGAACAAATTACTTATCAGCACCAATAGAAACCTTCAGCTATCGGATTAATGAGGCAAGAAACTTACTCTCGGACTCGCTGATCTGCTAGTGAAGAGCCTCGATGGTGGACTGAGCAGAGGCTGTGAGAAAAGAGCAAGAAAAGATTGAGGAAATGAACCAAAGAAAAATACAACGAATAGAGAAAGAACGACTAAGGATATTACCTTGGCCTTGGGTGTCAGTCTACAGCTTTTCATATGCAAGTTCGAGCTTGCGATGTGCCAGAACAAGAGCTTGGTGCACCTTGGTACGCTTGTTATGTGTGAGCTGGACAAAGAAGACATATAGTAAGGAAAGGTCAAGTCAAGAAGCCTGCCAAAAAAAAAGCTTAAAGAGCTTACAGCCGAGTAAGTTCCTTACTCAACAGTAACCTCGAGGGCTTGGGATCGAAGATCTAACATATGAATTTGGCATAAGGAAATAAAAATCTTAAGAGCTTACAGCCGAGTAAGTTCCTTACTCGACAGTAACCTCGTGTGCTAGGGATCAAAGCTCTAGCATGCAAGCTTGGTGTGAAAAATTTAAAGACTAAGTGAGTATTGAGAGCTTACGGCCGAGTAAGTTCCTTACTCGACAGTAACCTCGGGGACTAGGTGATATGTATAAAGGGAATACTCAACAATACAAAAGAGTAAGAAGTTACTTTACCTCGTTCACTTCGTCGGTGCGGGACATTAGGGAAATGGCCTGCTGGGTCATGTCAGAGACGACCTTAGGGCCCAGCTTCAGTTTCTTGCCAGCGCGGGTGTCGACCTCCTGCTCGCCAGCAGCATTCCATGCCACAGCATAAGGCTCAGCCGAACCAAGGCTCTTCCCACTGAGCGTCCAAGTGAGCACTTGACCTGTTTTAGGGGTAGTTCCCACATTGGCACGCGTCGCTGCAGAACTAGTATGGAGGGTAACAGCCTTAGAGCCATCACGTGACCCGGCAGCCATGGACTCGCCCGCCTTGCCGTTGAAGCGAGCATTGTTGGTAATGTCGGAGGCCGGATCTGAGGAGCAGAACCCGGAGCGCAGACCAGGGTTCTTTGCTTGGTGGAGGCGGATTTGCCGGATAAAGGGCGAGCAGAGCCAGAGGCCTTGGGCTGGGTCTGGCCCTTTGACAGAATAGGAGAGCGAGCAGGTGGATTTGGAGAATAAAGTGGAGCCGGTAACTGGGCTCAGCAGTTTTGCTGGCTCCAAGATCAGGAAGTTGTTCATTCGCACCAGCCTGAGGGCCGATGCCAGAGGAACTGGTGGCGGAAGGTTTCTCAGTGACAGAATCACTGGCACCAAGATCAGAAAATTATTCCTGGCCAGCACCAGGGGAGCTAGCCGAATGACCCACCGGGTCTGACTGACACTGGGAGGCGTGAGCCTCAACAGTGGGAGCCTCGACTCGGACGGGACTCGGCGCCGTCAAATCAGCTGGAGGAGGCGCAGGCCTTAGCGGCGAGGTGATCCTAGAAGCAGCCTGGTTCGCCGACAAAGGTGCGGTGCTGAAAACAATGAGACATGTATAAGAGAACATTAGTGATGAAAAAGAAAGAACGAAGAAAGCAGAGTATAAAAACTTACCCGGTGACGACCGGGTGACGGGTGACTCGGCGTGTGACTCGGCGCCCAGCGGATTGGCGAGTCTCAGCCAACGAAGCAGCAGTAGAGGCAGTAGGAGCTGCCGGACTGGGCTTGGTCTTCTTGGCCGGCTGAGTGCTGGAGGAGGCTCCGCGTCGCCTCGGCTTGGCGACGGGGATCTTGCCGACTCTGCCCACGGCGAGAGGAGGAGTGTCATGTACCTTGCCAGCTGCATAAGTAAATAACAGGCTTACTCGGATAAGTTGGGAGAATAAGGTCACAAGGCATGTACCTCCAAAAGCATACAATCATCATCCTCATCATCGTCAGACCAATCTTGTAAGGGATTGCGAGATCGACTCTTACCCGAAGTTGAAGCATCCGCAGCGTGCGGGATGGGCATGAAGCACTCCAGGTCATACTCGAATTCATCGGATTCGGAGCGATACCCTTTATAAGTGCAGGGAGGGATAGTACTGTCATCAAACTGGTGAACAAGATTTTGCGAAAGAGAAACAGAATGAGTAAACAAAAGGTAAACTGAGAGTTGGAAAAGAGCTAAAGCCGACTCGGCAAGGAAAACGACTCGGAAAACTTACCTAGGGGACAGGCCTGACCCGGCTAAACGGAGGGAAACTCCAAGCCCAATCATTCGCCAAGTTTAGTTTAAAGATTGACCTTACTCGGCGGGCAATGGAGTCATGGGTGAGCTCCTTAGTGTACTGCCGAGTGGGATCATGGGAGTCACTCATGAAGCACATCTTGTGCCTCCTCGCTTGGATGGGGCTTACCTGGCGTGAGATGAAGGTGCACATGAGGTCAGTGTCGGCCTGATAAAAGTTTTGATCTGGCGACAACAACCTTTCCAGGATCGCGTTAGCCTCGTTCACCGCAGCGTCTTGGTCGCGCGGGTCAAGCTGCCAGAGCTTCATGCTGGGGACCTCGTCCGAGAAAAGGGGGAGCCAAATGTTATTGGTGGACCCGCTGTTTTTGACATAGAAAAAGGTCCTATGCCACTTCTTGCAAGAATCAAGCCCAGCAACCCGAGGAAAGATGCTAGCGGCACCACACCGAGTCGGCTTCTTCTTGGCTCGAGGAGCACCAGGCTGGGGAACAACCTAAACCCTAAATCTAAAATATTTGGCCCATAGAAGAACTGTAGGACAAATTCCGAGGTAAGCCTCGCAAGCAAAGATAAAGCAGGAAAGAGAGGCAATCGCATTGGCAGGAAGATGATGGGTTTGCAGATGGAAGGTGGAGAGAAACAAGGAGAATATGGTGCTCACTGGAACAGCGAAACCGCTCTCAAAGTGAGAAAGGAAAACCACCCGCTCGTTAGCTTCGGGTTTGGGAGAGATCTCACCGACGGGAAGACGGCAATCCACTTGCAGCGGAATGTGGCTGGTGGAGCAGAGCCATTCTACCTCCTCGGTGGAGACCTCCGAGCCTTCCCAGCCACCGCGCTCGCCGGCGGGAACCTCCTACTGCTCCACACCATCAGCGCCGTCGCGAGCGTCCATCACCCTCGCAGACTCAGTCTCCTCTGCCGTCGAAGGTGGATTGGAAGAACACGGACCCATGGTGGAATTGAAAGAGAAGTGGAGAAATTGCAGGGCAAGAACAGGAGGAAGAAGAAACCGCAAAGGGGGCGGTTTGATCTCGCAGGCGCAAGGAAGAAGAAGAGGCAAGGGAAAACTGAACGGTCGTGGGGGAAGTGGAAACCCCCGAACCCCTACTTAAGGACAGTAAAAACCCTGGTCGTGGGATCCATCTGAGCCGTGCGGCCAGCGTGTGGTCATGTACCAGGCCGAGCAAGCCAATCAGCAGGCGCCACGTAGCCAGAGATACACGGAAAATCCCGTTCCACGTCATGAAAGGAAGGACAATGGGCGCAGGCCGATGGGACTGCCACAGTGACGAGGAATAACTCCGCAGCCGTCACTGTGCCGCCAGAGCTTGGAACAAAATTTGAGGCAAGTAATCATGATTACCAGCTGTCACTGACTGAAGCACGCCGAAAATGAATAGGAATTGGCCAAAGTGACTCGGCTTGAGGCAAAAATGAGCCAAGAAGTCAAAGAGTGGATCCGAAAACTGTCAGAAAGACCAGGCAAGGTGCAAAATTGCGACAAATAAGGACAAAAACTAAGTTTCAATCACATAAAAGGAACCTAGAGGCGCCTAACAGCTTGAACTGCTAGACCTCACCAGCTTCGGGGACTAATGTCGGGGGGATAACCCCCGATAGGGTCACGGGAGGTGAAACATAGCACCGCTTGGTTAGCTCCGAGTAAAGAAAGAACCAGGCTGGGTAAGAACGGCCGGGTAATAGAAGAATGAGCGGCCGACATATAAACTATGTCGGCCCGAATAAGACAAGGTTGTAATTCTTGCAGGAACCAACGAGCCGAGTCTACCGAGGAAGGGCCAAGTCAAGTAGGACGCGTGGCACCTTTCCGAGTAAGGTTCAGGAGGGACCATGGTAAACCATGGTGAAAAGAGAAGGGCGACGCCGGGTGACACAAAAGGAGCCAGGTGACGCCCAAAGCACACGCTGACGTACAAAGTTACAGCGTGACGCCAAAAGGAACAAGAAGCAGCGTACCAGAAGACCGTTAGCTGTCCAGCTTTATAGAGTGGGCAATTGGGCTTAGGGGCAAGCCCATGACCCGTCCCACATTATAGGGACCAAGATCCAAATAGTAAACCCTAGAACCCAAAGGGGTATAAGTTAGCAAGCACTGCCTATATAATGGAGGACATAGCAGTAGTAGGAGGAGGTTGGACCAAGTGGGGAAGTAGTGCACTAAACCCTAGTTCATACAGCTCAAGGAGCACTTGTAATCTTCGGGTATCAATCAAATCGCTAAGTCTGGAGAGTTCCTCTTGTTCTTCGTGCATGGCTCGATCGTGCACTCCCTCCCCGGTGACCACAAGCACCCATTCGGCCCCCAACTTAAGCCTACCCATGGCATCTTCCGTGCCACCACCATGACACATCACCTACCACAAGTTCCATCAGCTTGGTCTCGATGGCGGCCTTGAATGCTGGGGCGGAGTTAGAAATCTATTTCTTCGACGCAGGCATCTTCGAGGCATCGACCTTGCTTTGGATCTCCTTGAATTCTTCTCTGTAGAGGATAGCTTCTGCAAAGGCTGCTTCTCCAATCTCGCAGTCCCTTGCCTTGGTAAAGCTTTCGGATACGGTAATGACACCGTTTGGTCCGGGTATCTTGAGCTTGTTGTAGACGGAGCATGGCTTGGCCATGAAGGTGTGGAATATGCCGCGGCCTAATATGACGTGGTACATGCTCTTGAAGGGGACTACCTCAAAGGTCATGCATTCTTGGCGGTAATTATTGACATCGCCAAAAGCGACCTGAAGTGTGATGCATCCAAGGGACCGAGCCTCCCACCCAGGAACTACGCCATGTAAGATGGTGTTGGTCCGCCTTAGGTTTGCCTCCTTCAAGTTCATCTTGTGCAGTGTATCCAGGTACATGATGTTGATGCTGCTTCCACTATCCACCATACATTTGGTGAAATCATTGCCGTCAATCAGGGGGTTGATGATCATGGCGTATTGGTTCTCCGTAGGGATGAGGTCGGGGTTATCCTTCCTGTCCCAAGTAATTGGAATCTCCGACCAGCGCATGTATTGGAAACTGGGGGTAGAGTGTCCATCAATATCCGCATGGAGGTCTTCTGTTGTCGGACGGTTGGGGTGCAAGGAAAGTGTGGAAAACTGTCGCCTTATTCTCGAAGGGGTTTTTACCCTTGTCCTCACTCTTGGCAGCGTGCTTGGGGTCTACGTCCTCGTCCATATCGCTTGAATCCTTGGACTCCTCCTCCTTCTTCTTCCCCTTGCCCTTGCCTCACGGTCTGTTCTTCCGACTTTGCTTGTAGCTAGACTCCGGGTCCTCCTTGATGTCGTTGACGAACTTGCAATGGCGATTGGTGTGTTTGGCCTTGCCATTGGCGTCGAGGTGTACGAGGCACGGCATATCGCAGTATTCCTTGTAGGTCTGGGGAATGCGGAGCACTGCCGAGGTTGTTTCACTACCTCGCTGCTGCCAACGACCAGCCCCCCGTCCTTGGCCACGCTGTCCATTATCACCTCGTCCTGCAAAAGTCATGGCGACCATGTCGGAGGATTGATTTTATTCTAGTGGGCTCTTCCGCTTGGTGCTACTATTCCTCCGAGCCTGAGTTGGAACGGCTGTTACCGGCAGAGAGCCGTGAGCATCGTCGTCGGCAGCTGTGAACTCACTAGCCAGCTGGATCATCTGGTTGAGATCTAGCTGGTGGTTGTCCTGTAGGCACTTCAACGTATGTCGGAGCAACGTACCCCTTTCCAACCCATCGATGAAGGCGGACATGGCGGTCTGTGAGTGCACGCCTGCGCAGGAATTCTTCATATCCAGCCAGCGGGAGAGGTAGGTACGAGATGACTCGTCTTTCTCCTGGACGCACCGCTGTAGGTTGCCAATAGTACATGGACATTTGTACGTACCCTCGAAGTTCTTGGTGAATTCTTCTTGCATGCTTCTCCGGCAAGTCATCGATCCATTGTCGGGTCGTGCCTGCCAGCATCAATGGGAGGTACTTGACGGCAATGTTGGGGTTTCTCTCGGCAATTTCCACCGCGTTGCCGTAATCCTGCAACCATGTAGTTGGCTTGGCGGTGCTGTCATAGGGCTTGATGGTCTTGTCAATCCGGAAACCCTTGGGGTAAGCTGCGGTCCATATTATAGGTCCAAAGCAGCGTGGTCCCAGGTATGCTCCATCCTGGGCCTCGTGGATCTTGTCCAGACGTGATCGCGCGTCGTATGGCTCCAGGCTTCTTTTCTTCTATTTGCCATCAAGGGATGGGCTGTGTGAACGACGCGGGCCTCCTTCGCCAAGGTGGCTTCTAGGTGGTGACGTAGGAGGAGGTGGCGGTGGGTTAGCCTTCTTGCTGTTACCCTCCTACGACGCCTCACGCTTGTCACGGTTGTTTGTCGGACGCTGAGGGTCATGATGCGACCTTCTCTTGTGTCCTTGGCTGCGCTCCCCATCATGACGGGCCTGCTCCGCGTTGTCACGGATGATGATGTTGCATTGCTTGGGTGGAGGCATGTCCGAGGGTGAGCCTTGGGGTCTTTGCGATGTCGGGGAGAGCGGGGCGATGGAGATGGTCGACGAGGTTGAGCCTTGACTCCATGGTCGGATATATGGGGATAGCATCCTTCCTGTTGCGCGCATCCCTCCGTCTTCATTCTGACGAACCCGTCTGGGACTCGACATCACGAGGAGATTTGTCCCTTGGTGGCTTATACGGGCTATACTGGCAAAATGTTGGGTCAGACTCAAGCCTCTGAGAGGTGGCCTTTTCCTGTTGTTTCACCGCCTTGGCCACTAGGTCGTAGACCTGGTTCACCGCTTCGGGTGATCTATCTTGCTCTAGAAGGGTCTTGATGATGGCGAGGTTGAGATGAGGAGTGGGCATCACCTGCCTGCCTTCACTGTCAATGTATGGCTTGGCTTGTGCCGGCTTCGAGGAAGCCCATCCTAGGTTTTTCCGTACACCAGGATCGTTAATGACGCGAGCTGGAGATTTTTTAGCCTTCTGTTGCTGTAGAAGGGTCTTGTACTCGACCTCCATTTCTCTAGCTTTCTCTATTGACTTCTACGTGTTGGCCAGATATCGATCTAGCTTTGCGCCTTCTCTGTGATGGCCTGCGCTTCCTCTAGCAGCTGCTGGCGCTTCTCGTTAAGCTGGACTACATTGCGAATATGAGCCACTGTCATAGGCTCGACGAGGATATTACCGTACGTCACTCTATCAGTTGGAGTGACTTGCGCAGCAACTGACGTAGATGCTGGAGGCGGTGGGTTTGCGGTGTTGTTGTTGCTCGGACCGGTGCCGAGTTCCTACGACTGCTACACTGGGTTAGGCGCAGGGGGCATGACCTTTGCGCAATCATTGTCGGCAGCAACAGGTGGTCCCTTCCCTTTGTCCAGCGCAGTAGGCGGAGCTTGTCCGGGCTGATCTTCATCCATCGCCGTCCCAATGGCAACGAACATCTCTCTAGACGCGACGGTGTTGTTGGCCTGCTCGTCGCGCTTGTAATCGTCCTCCATCTCCTGCATGGCGGAGTCTAACTCCTCCGGGCTGAAGTCTATCTCCTCCGAATCTGCGCTGATGTCAGTGTAGAGTGCGTCAAGCACAGAGTCGGAGGGTGTTGGGGCTTCCTCGATGTCGGGGGATGGAGGTGCAACAGCAGCGACGATGACTGGAGGTGGTGGCGCAGCTGCGGCGACGACGACCGGAGGAGGTGGTGGTGGCTGAGGAGGAGGGGCTCCACCAACGAGCGCGATTTCTATCTAAGCATCCTCCTTAGCCCCCGCATAGCTGTTGACAGTGTTCACCATGCTTTCGAATGTGAGGCGTCCTAAATCCTGTTGCCGCCTTAGCGTATGCCGGAGAAGCGTACCTTGGTCCAGTCCTTCCACAAAGTGATACGTAGCATCATCATTGGGGTAATGAGCTAGGTCGGCCCGTATATGGAGCCACCTGTCAAGGTAATCGCAGGAGTTTTCGCCCTCTCTCTAAACGCAGCGTGCCAGATCGAAGATGGTAACCACACCGACAAACTTGGATCTCTGTTGTCTAGACGCACGGGCAAAGCCGGTGGACTTGCAGAGATCTTCCACCGTTATATCCAACACAGGGGCGGTTTGGGTGGGCCTTGAATTTTTCCGATCTTTGTCGGCAAACTCCGAGGAGAGGTCCGACATCGATCCTTCCACGAACGTATCCTGCCTGTAGGCGGTCCGTGCTGGTCTTGATGTTCCTCCGACTCCTAGGGAACTAGTGCCCGAGTCGGTTTCACCGATGAAGAGGTGGATATCTCCGATGGGGACGATCGAGCACCACATAGGGTTCGTCTTTGCCAGGATCCCTAACTCGTCGGGAGGGACGATCGTAACATTGCGGAGAAGAGAACGCGATCGATGGCTATGGTTTTGCCGATTCCCGTGAATATCTTGGTCTTCGCCCGCTGAAGAGCCTGAAGCGCCTCTTGCCCCATGGTTGGCGCCAACTGTCGTGGTATTGCCGACGAGAACGCCATGGAGGGGTCCTCGCAGTGCGTGTTTAGAGATGTGGGGGAAGGCGGACGGCTGACGGGTATGAGGTTACACAGCTTACCGAGGTTCAGATCCCACAACGGTGGCGGAATCCTACTCCTTCTATAAAATCACTATAAGGGCAATACGCCCAGTTGCACGGATTGGTTCGCTGTGCGAGGTGACTAGATAGTCTAAGTTATCGTGCCCTAAAGGCTCACATAGGCCCGACTTATATAGTCGCCAGGTTCTAGGGTTACAGAGAAAAGTCCTAGCCGGACAGGTTACAGAGTCCTACCCTTCTTACATCTAGTCTAGAGTGTCTTGCACTCCAAGTCTCCGGGTACGTCGGTGATTCCTCCGTAGCCTTCCTTTATCTGGCATGGGCCTCCCTTCTGGATCCATCTAACTAGGCCGCCCAGCAGGCCATGGGCCATGCTACCAACTGTGGGCCACCCGGGTTATCCAGATAGGAGACATGCTATAAGGATACCCATATAGCATATCTCCAACAACATGGTCCTTGTGTAACCACTCAACACAAACCATTCTTTCCATTCCACCCAGGTGATTCATTCATATGTTGTTTTATTATTCAAAAACATATAGTCATAGATTTTGTATAACAACATAGTATGAATATTCCACCCTTGTTTTCTACTAGCTAGGCTAAGCATACTAGTATGGCAAGTTTCTTAACTTAGGGAAAACTACTAAGACAACAATATATAGGATTTCCCAAGCATAGCATATAACTAGAAAATAATCATGCAAATCCTACTCAAAATATCACTAATGTAGATAAAATAGTAGGACAAAAATAAGAAGCATCACTTGCCTTGGTGGCTAGGAGAGTAGCAATAGTCCTCACAATCCAAATCACCACAATCACCAAAGTCTACACATAAAATCATAACATCAAATTCACATTTCAATATTCAAACAAAAATACATAAGAATGCATGCAAATGCAATGGAATGATTTTCTAGAATAAACAAGTCAAACTAATCAGTACTGAACACAAAGTAAACTTTCTAAAGTCTAAACAAACTCAAGATTACTTTAAAAAAATTTCCAAATAATTTTTATATGCAAAATAGGCCTACAAATGGTTCTGCAAATAATCCTATTTTTACAGAAGCAAATGACGAATTCAAGGCCATAGGTATGTAGGGCTTAATTTTCTGAATCGATTGATATATTATTTGCAAATTTTGGACAAATAGATCAAAAGATATGAATTTTACAATTTTGAATAACTAATAGATTGAAAATCAGATTTTAAAAGAGAGCCAGTGACATGCGGCGTGTTCCTATTGGCCCGTACCGCTTCGCTCAGGATCACACTTCCACGCTATTGGATAAACTCAGATCCAAGGCGCCAGATCTAAAAAACCAAAACCTAGCGGCGCTGATGGCTACTGCGGCGGCGACAGCTCTGCCGACGATGCACTGGCGGTGCTAGAGGGTAAGAGGGGTGGTGGCGAGGATTACCATGGTCACGTGGACGTGAGGAAGCTCAAGGTGCAACTGTCTTGGACAGGGGCGTACTATCGCTGGCACGGGGGCTCGTCGGAGACCTCACTGGCGTCGGGTGGTTGCTGGCGGAGACGAAGGCGACGACCTAGGTCACCATAAAGAAAATGAAGGGCATCAAGAGGTGCACAAGGTCGCGGTGCACACAATGGTTTGAACCAGATGTCAAGGGGCAGGCGGACCTTACCAGAATTACTCACTGGAGTTGATTTGCGCCTCGGGTGTTCGCGGGGGTTGACGGGGACGGCGACCTGGGGCTATATAGGACGAACCAGGGGCATGGTTAGAAGCGCAAGAGGAAGGGTAACATGCTTGAGTGAAAGAGAGACTAAGGGGAACACCGAGCTCACCGGGATTGGTCGCCAGAGTCGTGCGGTGTTGCAGCGGTGCGAGCTCGATTACTGGCATCCTGGGGGCTCTTAGTGTGGGCTAGGTGAGTGGAAATGGCCGCAGCAAGGTGGGGAATAAGTAGCCGGGACTGGGGCGAGAATCTCGCAAACAATCAACGCCAATTACTCGGATTCAATCACAGAAGTGAATGGGAAGAAACGAGCGGCGACGATGTGGTCTGCGGGCACGGTGTCTGGGGACGAAGAGGTGAGGTGGCATCGGGCCCAGTGGTTAGCGAGTGAGGGTGAGGCGCGTGCGGGTGAGAGAGAGGGGGAGGGGAAACCCCGGGTGGGCTAGATGGGCCTCAAGTGTTGCTGGGCTAGATAGGCAGCGCCGGTTTTATTTTTTTCTTTCTCCTTTTTCTTTTATGTTTTTGATTTTATGAAATGATTTTGAAACCCCAATTCAAATCTGTTTGAATTCAAACCTGCTCCAAATTTTTGTAGGGTGATCCTAGCATTCAAAAGTGTGTCAAACACATCTATTCACTCAAAAACACTTTCGTCTTTGAAATAAAAATAAAACCATGCCCCATATGTATATAATATAAAGGGCATAAATATGGTTCTATTTGGTTTCAAACTTTGAAAATTTTTATGCAAGCTTAAAATGCTACGATGATATGAATGCAATACATGATTTTGCATTTGATGAAATTTCGAATGTTACAAATCTAACCCCCTTAAAATTAATCTTGCCCTTGAGATTCAGATTCGCTAGCAAATAGGTGAGGGTGATCTTTCCGAAGGTCATCTTCTCTTTCCCAAGTTGCTTCTTCATCGGTATGATGATTCCACTGTACTTTGCAGAATTTGATAGTCTTAGTATGAGTAACTCTTTCTACTTTCTCAAGAATCTTGATAGGCTTCTCTTCATAAGTGAGATCACTCTCCAACTGAACCTCTTCCAATGGTATATTGTCTTTCAATGAAGTTTCTTCCATTTCTGGATGACACTTCTTCAACCGACTCACATGAAACACATTGTGGACAACAGATAATGATTCTGGTAATTCTATCTCATAAGCCACTTCTCCTTTGCGGCTCAAATTTTAAATGGTCCAACATATCTTGGTGCCAATTTTTCCTTTGACTCCAAACCTCTTCACACCTCGAAGTGGTGAGACTCTAAGATAAGTTCTATCACCTACCTCTTAGGTGACTTCCCAACATTTTGGATATGTGTAACTCTTTTGTCGGGACTGGGCTATCTTCGATCTATCCTTTACCATTTTGACTTTCTCTTTAGCTTCCTTGATCAGTTCTGCTCCTAATAAATTCCTTTCACCTAATCCACTCCATAGTAATGGCATAGTGCATTTTCTTCCATAAAGGAATTCAAATGGAGCCATCTCTATGCTTGATTTATAGCCGTTATTGTAAGAGAATTCTACGTAAGGCAGAATTTCGTCCCAACTAGCACCATACTCTAGGGCACATGCCCTCAACATATCCTCCAAAATTTGATTGGTCCTTTCTGTCTGTCCATCTGTCTGAGGATGAAAAGCTATGCTGAATTCTAACCTTGTCCCAATGATTCATGCAGTTGACGCCAAAAATGCGAAGTGAACTAAGTTCCTCTATCAGTTACAAAACTCTTAGGTAGTCCATGTAGACATACAATCTTGTTGATATAGATTTTAGCCAACTTAGCACTGGTATAGGTAGTCTTCATGGGTATGAAATGAGAAAATTTAGTTAGGCGATCCACAACAACCCAAATACAATCCTATCCGGATCTGGTCCTTGGCAGTCCGGTGATAAAATCCATACCAATCTTATCCCACTTCCAATCAGGTATAGGTAGTGGTCGAAATAATCCTGCCAGTATGTTCCGCGATATAAGGCAATATGTTCCGCGATAAGGCAATATGTTCTATGATATAAGGCAATATGTTCCACTTCCAATCACTCGACTACAGACATCACAAAAGGCAATATGTTCCGTGATATCTTTCTTGAGACTGTTCCACCAAAATCTTTCCTTCACATCCATGTACATCTTGGTGTTACCCGGATGAATAGAATATGGTGAATTGTGTGCTTCTTGCATAATCAATTTCCGAAGCTCCGGATCTTGCGGAATGCATATACGCTTTCCATACCATAAAGTACCTTGTTCATCTTCATGGAATCCTTTAGCCTTTCCCTTGCTAATTTTACCTTTGATCTCCTCTATTTTCTTGTCCAACTTTTTGGCTTCTTTAATCTTGTCCAACAATGTTGGTTGAACTTCTAATGACATGAGATATCCTTCTGGCACTATCTCCAATCTTAGCTCTTTGAATTGAGCACACAAATCATCTGGCAATTCTCGTTTAGTGAGGCCATTCACATAAACCTTACAGCTTAAAGCATCTTCTACAACATTTTCCTTACCTGGATGGTATTGCGAGAACAAGTCATAGTACTTGATGAGTTCTAGCCACCTTCTTTGTATCATATTGAGTTCGTTCTGGGTGAAAATATATTTCAAAATCTTGTGATCCATGAGAACTTCACAACGCTTACCCAAAAGATAGTGTCTCCATGTTTTGAGGCATGGACAACAGAGGCTAACTCTATGTCATGAGTAGGATAATTCACTTCATGAGTTTTGAGTTGTCTCGAGGCATAAGCCACAACTTTCCCTTCTTGCATCAAAACTCCACCCAATCCTTGGTGAGATGCATCACAATAGACTTCAAAATCCTTCTCCAAATCTGGCAGACATAAGACTGGGGCTGATACTAGTCTCTTATTCAATTCTTGGAAACTGATTTCACATCCTTCAGTCCAATAAAAAAAAATTCTTTCTTAAGTAACTCTGTCATTGGCTTAGCAACTTTTGAGAAATTCTCAATGAATCTTCTATAGTATCCTGCCAAGCCTAGGAAACTACGAACTTCCTTATCTGACTTGGGAGATTCCCACTTAGTTACAGCTGATACCTTTGCAGGATCGACAACTATACCATCTCAAGACACATTGTGTCCAAGAAATCCAACTTCACTCAACCAAAATTCACACTTACTGAAGTTCATAGTTTCTCAAGAATAAAACGCAAATGTTCTTGATACTCTTGTTTGCTCTTGGAATATATCAAAAATGTCATCAATGAATATGACAACAAACTTGTCAAGAAACTCCATAAACACTATGTTCATCATGTTCATGAAATAAGATGGTGCATTGCTCAATCCAAATGGCATCAAAGTATACTCATACAATCCATACCTAGTGGTAAAAGCATTCTTAAGTATGTATTGCTCTCTAATCTTTAGCTAAAAGTAGCCTGATCAAAGATAAATTTTTGAGAACACTCGGGCTCCTTCTAGCTGATCAAATAGATCGTTGATTCTAGGGAAGGGTACTTGTTCTTTATAGTCACCTCATTGAGTGAACGATAATCTAGGCATAGCCTTTGACTTCTCTCCTTCTTCTCAACAAACAGAACTGGTGCACCCTAAGATGAAGAACTTGGTTGGATAAATTCTTTCTGCAATTATTCTCCAAGTTGTTTCTTGAGTTCTTTCAACTCATCAACTAACATCTTGTAGGGTCTCCTTGCTATTGGTCCAGATCCTAGCAGTAAGTCAATCAAAAACTCCACATCTCTATCTGGTGGCATTCTTGGTAATTCCTCCGGAAACACATCCGGGTACTCCTTCACAACTGGTACACTATCTATGGTAACCCCATTAAGATAATTTAAATTACTCCCTTTAGATTCAAAGTTAGACTTGAACCTAATCTGTTTCTTCTCCAGGGTTGAGTGTAACAGTATGATTGGCACAATCTATTACTCCTTCATACTTAGTCATCAAATCCATGCCAAAAATTACATCCAATCCTTGGTAATATAGGATTATCAGACTAACTGGAAACTTATACTTTCCAAACTCTATTACTAGATCATGACATCCAAAATTCACTATCATCTCTCCACCTCGAGAGCTTGCGTTAATAAGACATCCAAATAGTTCCAGTTGGAAGTACATTTTTCTCTACAAATGCTCTTGATATGAATGAATGCGATGCGCCGGTATCAAAAAGAACAAGTGCTGGAAAAGAATCAAGCTTGAACTTACCAGCCACAGCATCAAATTCCTCATAGATTTCCTCCACATTGATGTGGTTCACTTGACCCTTCTGAAATGGGTTTGTCTTGTTGGCTCCATTAGCTTTCTTTTTTGGGCATTCATTTGCATAGTGCCTAGTTTTCTTGCACTTGAAGCACTCAACCTGATTGATGTCTCTCTTAGAAGGCTCACTTCCATTGCCATTCCCACTGTGATGGATCTTGTGTACACTCTTGTGGTTCTTATATCTATCATTCTCATGACTACGATGATGTTTGTTATCATGGTGATGGTTACTGTTGTGGTGGCTGATATACTTCCCATGCTTGTGGGATCCAGAACCTCCACTATCATCACCATGGGACCGCTTTTGTGATGATGCAGAACTATGCTTATCAAAGTGATCCTTCATCTTCCTATTCTCCACATGTTTCATCTTGCTCTCCAAGATGGTGGATTTGTCACACAGTGATTGATAAGTTGCGACATATGCAACAGATAGCTGCATGCACGTCTCATCATTCATCCCTTCAAGGAATTTGTCCTTCCTCTTGGTATCAGTATCAACATCATCCGGTGCATAGCATGCCATATTGTTGAACTCAATATATTCTGCCACACTGCGGTGCCGTTTCTTAAGGTTATGGAACTCTTTCTTCTTCAAAATCCTCACTCTGATGAGATATGAGCAGTGCGGAATCCATCCTGAAATATTGCCCAAGTAAAATCCTCAATAGGACTGGTGATTTGGAAATTATCCCACCATGTGGTTTCTGGTCCTTCAAGCAGATGTGCTGCAAATCTGACCTTTTCTTCATCAGTGCAACCTATAGTGACCAAGTCCTTGTTCACGGAACATAGCCAGTCATTGGCTACCATAGGATCAGTGGTTCCCGAGAACTTGGCAGGCCTCAACCTCAAAAACCTTGTAAGCATATCAAAGGCTGGTGGGTTGTTTTGATTGTTGTTGTTGTTGTTGTTATTGTTGTTGTTGTTGTTGTTGTTGTTGTTGTTGTTGTTGTTGTTGTTGTTGTTGTTGTTGTTGTTGTTTTGATTCTGATTTGCCATGAACTGGGTCATCATCTACATCAACTGAGTTTGGGCTTTCATCAGCTGCTGCATCTCATTGCGATTGTTGTTATTATTGTTTTGGTTGGGATTGGCACGACGAGGAGGAATCTGTGGTTTCAATAAGGATAAGTAATGAGATATAACCCATAGATACTAACATGCACAATACATCACATAGCAGCAATCACAAATAAACAAGCACAAAATAAACTTAGAGTTTAAACAATGTGAACAACCATTTTCAGAAAGTAAACACACTAGCAAAGCCATCCACATGTTGGATGATCATTGCGACTCGATAAATATAAGGATGATAGATAGGTAGGTAGTCAAGTAGTCGACACAACTCCACCATGTCGACCTCCTCGTCTACACGAGCAACTCCTGATGTCTCCATGGATGTCTTGTACTCCTCCACGATGGTGGTCAAAGCATCGACCTTCGCCCGGAGGGCTCTCTTCTGCGAGCACAGCCTCTCTATCACTCCCTGCTGAGTCTCTAGCTCAAGGTCCTTGAGATCTATCTTAGTCCTCATCTCTTTGATCTTCTTGTTCCCATCCTACACTCTCTTCTCTTGATTCTTGAACCTCTTGTATTGGCTCTCTAACCTAGCTTCCATCTCCTTGATGATCTCATCCTGCTCCGCGAAGGCCTTGTCCTTCTCCCTCAACTGAACATGTAGCTCGTCATTGCTAAGCATGATGTTGGTCCTATCAGTGTCGAGGTGTCTAACAAGGCTCTCTAGGTCCTGAAGATAGAGACGCACTAGCTCAATAGTCTCTCTAGTAGCATCATCATACACTACGGCCTCTCCCTCCTTGTCACGTCTCCCTACCGGCTGAAAGTAGAGGCCCCTGGCCTCGGTGGAGTGTCATCCACAAAGTCTTCCAAGTAGCTCCTTCATGACAACGTCGAGTCACTTCTCCTTTTCATTGTGCATCAACTTGAAGGATATCTCCTCGGTGGGTGACACCGACTGACGTCCTGGCTGCGAGACTCTAAATCTCGATAGATCCTTCCTCTGGAACTTCGTAAGATGAAGTCCCTTAATGTTAGGGAGGGGGAGATTGGGCACACTAGTGAGCTCCACAATACGAGAACCAAAACGAGTTCCCTTGAACTCCTCGGCGGTGCTGATAACAAAGCTAGGCATCTATTGCATATGATAGAGAAAAATTAGAAACAACAAAAGTAAAGAGAAAAACATAAGATAGTGAAACAAAAGCCAAAAGCATACATTCAACAATGGATCACACAAATCATGGCATACATAACCTATCACAAGCACTAAGGTGCAAACATAACTTAGACAAAAATTTTCCATACCACATAGGTTGGTATGATCAAATTGTTAACGCGAGAAAATGACAAGTGTGGTGGTCCAACTATCGGAGTACGTCACAATTCTCACTCATATGCTAAGTCTATGGTATCTTCCCTTAGACGTTTTATGGCGGTCTATAAGTGTTGGGTATACTTCTTATCCTCTCTAAGGTCATTTTGAGTGTTGAGCATTCTACCCTTGAGTCTTTCACCAAGCTCTTTGATAGCATTCCATGTTGCATTCCTTGCAGATTCAAAGAATGACATAAATATTTCTGAGTTGGTGACCATGCAGAATCGCGACTCTTTGTGGTTGTCCCCCTTGTTTTTGTACAAGTGGAGTTGTACCCACCAATATTCTTCTCCTTCATCCATCACTGGAAATCCCTTGTACATGGCTTCACCATGTATTCCCAAGCTAACCATGAGGTTTTTGAGTGCCTTGGGAAACTCTATCTCACATTCTAAGGTCATGGTCATGAGTGGTCCTGTAATACCCCACCTTTATAAGGTAAAGGTCCCTGTGATAGCAATGCTAGTCCCTGGATCAAATGCTAGCATCCATAGTTTAAGATGAAGTACATAGATACAAAGGTCTTTATTACATCGTCATTATAGAGATAAACATAGTCTTTTAGAACTCCATAGCCAAATGCTAGTACAAGAGTTCATAACATAAGTAAAATAAAGTAAAGTCTTCATCTTCATGTGCCACAGGTAAGCATGTTGAGTGTAGACTCATAACCCTAATCCTCATTAGAGTAACCTGCAACATCATAAGTTACAGACACAGTGGGTCAATACATTTGGAATTGTATTCGCAAGTGATACCATAGTAGAATAGAAATATCTAATATCTATATGAACTTGGCTAAGTGTAGCTTAGGCTTGCTTTGCTCGAAATAGGTTTTTTTTATCAGTTGAAAACACTTAAGTTTTTGTTTGACAAAACTCCCAAGAAACCACCAATAGACATTGGTGAACCTTCAACCCTTGTTCAACCACAAGTTTTAACTTAGAAATTGGGATGAGGAGATCCTTGATAGCTTCAATGTCTTGATGCTCAAATTGTCCGTTGACGGGGACACGGCTAAGTACTTAGGTTTTTCCTTCTCGAGAGGTGGTGCACTTTCCCCACAAGACTCGACATGCATCGAGACGAGATATTTCAGAAGCCTTCACTTAGACCAAATGGACGCGTTCCAGCCTATCACCCTACCACCATTTATCCATCTAGCTAAGTTATTGCAACCTATATGATCAAGGCAGAGCCCATATGCCATGTGGTTGCACTATAAGCTTCTAAACACTAAGTATCTAAAATCCCTTTGTTCCTGGGTGGCTTTCCACAAGTGAGATACACCAGGGAGGCCATAGAAATGGGCCCTGAGTAACCACTCAACACAAACCATTCTTTCCATTCCACCCAGGTGATTCATTCATATAGTTGTTTTATTAAGCAAAAAACATAAGTCATAGACTTAGAAATATTCCATAGAATGAATATAATCCACCCTTGTTTGCTACTAGCTAGTATAAGCATGGTAATATAACAAGTATCTTAACTTAGAAGAAAATTCTACAAAGACTACAAGTACTAGTATTTCCCATGGCATAGCATATAGTTACTTAGCAAAAACTCCATACAAGCCCTATACAAAATATCACTAGTGCATAGTCCAAATAATAGGAAAATACATGAAGGACCACTTGCCTTGGTAGTTTGGGGAGTAGCAACAATCTTCACAATCACAATCACAACTAGCACCAAAATCTACACATAAAATGATAGCACCAAATTCACATTCAAATAATCAAGCAAAAATAATATGAATGCATGCAAATGCAATGAAATGGTTTTTCTATACTAGCAAGTCTAAACAAACAGTACTGAACACAAAGCCATCTATCTAAAGTCTAAACAAACTTAATTTGGCCTCAAAACAATTTTATAAACATTTTATCAGGCCAAAATAAGCCTATAATGTGTTCTGCAAATAAACCCATTTTTCCAGAGGCAAAATACATATTCAAGCCCACAGTAATGTAGGTGTAACATCCCTAAAATCATGTTTCAAAACTCATGCATATCAGACATGCATCCATGATCATTTAGGGTTTCATTTCAAAATCATTTCAAAAAAAGGAGCATATATTGCACATTATTTTATGTATGAATACTCTAGCCTTTGGGCTACATGCTAATGAGTAAGGTACAAATATTCATGCAGTAATATTTTGAGTTCAAACTTAAGTGATTTCAAAAGCTTGAATAAAGTTTCAAAACAAAGTATGAAATAAAACCAAGTTTATGCCAATTATTATATCTCATAATGGCTTGGATTTATTTTATTTTTCAAATGACCCAAGTTTTTTTTGTAAACAGAAGTGTTTGACACACTTTAGAGTGCATAGTACACAGTACAAAATCTAGAGAAGGTTTGAATTCAAATTGAATTGAAATGGTGTTTGAAAACAAATTCTAGAAAACCAAACAGAAAAAGAAAAGGAATAAAGAGGAAAAAAATAAGCAGCAAGCCAATCTGGCCCAACCCATCCCAACTTTACCCAGCTAGCCCAGCAACCTCTCCCGCGAAACATTTTTCTGTACTCGCACCCGCACCCACTAAGTCGCTGACTGTCTGGACCCACCCCCACTCCTTGTCTCTCGCTGACAACCGCGGTCCACTTGGCAGTCGTCGTCTCCACCACCTGCGACCAGTTCATCCCCAAAATCATGCCGGGCGTTTCCTTTTTAAATCGCGGCGTCAATTCCCGTTAAATGCCTGAGTGAGTCATGCCCCCGTCTCGCCTACATAAACACCCTGCTCCCCTCCTTCTTTTCCCCCAAACCACACCTCGCCGGAGCCACAAGGCTGCACGAATTTCTCTCTGGACGCCCGCTGCTCCGACGAGTTCATCGACAAATTCCGGTGAGCACCGCACTCCCCTCTGCCTATGGTTCATGCTGGATTGTTCTGCATCTCCGTGCGCACCTACTGATGCTTTCTGTTTGCTCGCGCATGGTCTGTAGCCTCGGCAACGTCAACGACTGAGCTCCACCGCTCTCTGCTCGAACTCCGGCGACCTTTTCCCGTAAGTCCCAGCCTCCCCTCTCCCTTTGTTTGATACGCGTGAGATCCCCAGTGTCATGCGCATCTAACGGCATCTTTCTCTTGTCTTAGCGCGGCCCAGAGCGTCGCCAACGTCGACGAGCAGAAGCCACCGTCGCCAGGGACTACTCCGACGAGCAATCCGCGACAACTCCGAGCGCCCCTTCGCCAACCGAGCATACGTCGAGCTTCTCCTCATCACGGCGATTCTGGTGAGCATCCTCCCACCTCCCCGGGCGATCTAGTTCGCCGGCTCCGCCATTGAATGAGCGCGCCGCCGCCTGTCGCCGCCGCTAGCACTGCCACTTGATGGTCTGTTGCTTAGAACCGTTAGATCTAGATCCAGTGGGTGAGATTAGAAGCTAGGCGAAGAGGTACGGGCAGATCTGAGCCATGCATGTTTAGTAAGATCCAACGGCACACGAGCGTGATCCAGTGCAAAACGGTATCATCCAATCAGATGCTGCCGCGTGGCCAGCTCTTTGAATTAAAATCAGATTTTATGTCTATTAGATGTTTAAACTTGTTTAATTCATAACTTTTGATTCCCATGTCCAAATTTGACAAATTTTATATCAATGGAATCAGGAGAGAAATCCCTTTCGATATATGCAATGTGTTTAATGTTTTGTTTCTGTTAAAATGGTTATTTTTACAGAAACATGTGTAGGCCTATTTTGTATATAACAATTAATTTGGAAATATTTTAATGTTCAAATAAAGGTTATTTGGCAAGTTTTGAACTTGTTTATGAATCAGTACTATGCACTTGTCTTGTTGGGTATAGAAAAATCATCACATATCATATTGCATGCACCCATATATTTTTGCTTGTATTTATTTTGTATGTGATTTGGTGCTATCATTTTATGTGTAGATTTTGGTGCAAATAGTGATTGTGATTGTGAGGATTGTAGGTACTCTCCAAAATACCAAGGCAAGTGGTGCTTCATGATTTTATTCCTATGTTTTCAAATATGCATTAGAAATATTTTGCTAGTCTTGCATGGATATTTTTTGTCTATATGCTATGCTTGGGAAATCCTAGTAGTTGTAGAATTGCTAGAAATATTTCTAAGTCTTATCAATGCCATGCTTAGCCTAGCTAGTAGCAACCAAGTGTGGTTATATATTCATGCTATGAATAAATATTTCTAAGTATTTGGACTATGTTTTGCTTAATAAAACAACTAAGTGAATGAAACACCTGGGTGGAATGGAAAGAATGGGTTATGTTGAGTGGTTACACAAGGCCCATTTCTATGGTTTACCTTGTGTATCTCACTTGTGGAAAGCCACCCAGGAACAAAGGGATTTGAGATGCCATATGTTAAGAAGCTTCTAGTGCATCCACTTGGCAATATGGGCTCTGCCTGGATCATATAGGTTGCAATAACTTAGCCATTTGGACAGTTGGTGGTAGTGGGATGATAGGTTGGAGCGCGTCCATTTGGTCTAAGGGAAGGCTTCTGAAAGGTCCTGTCTTTGTGAAAATCAAGTCTTGTGGGGAAAGTGCACAACCTCTTCAGATGGAAGAATCTAAGTACTTAGCCATGTCCCTGGTATAGGACAACTTGAGCATCAAGACATGGAAGCTATCAAGAATCTCCTCATCCCAATTTCTAAGTTAAAACTTGTGGTTGAACAAGGGTGAAGGACCCCAATGTCTATTGGTGGTTCCTTGGGAAAGATTTTGACAAAGAAAAACTTAGTGTTTTCAACTGATAGGCAAAACCTATTTTGAGCAAAGCAAGCCTAAGATACACTTAGCCAAAATGCATATACTATTTAGTCCACCAATATTCTACTAAGGTATCACTTGCCAATACTATTCCAATGTATTGACCCACTGTGGCTGTAACTTGTGATGTTGTAGGATATTCTGATGATGATTAGGATTCATGAGTCTACACTCAACATGCTTGCCTATGGAACATGAAGATGAAGACTTATTTATCTTATTATATATTTGAAATCTTGTATTAGGCCTGTGGCCATGGAGTTGAAAAAGACTATGTTTGTCTCTGGAATGATATGTAATAATGGCCTTTCTTTCTGTGTACTTCATCTTAAACTGTGGATGTTACCATTGATCCAGGGACTAGCATTGCAATCACAGGGATCCTTTCCTTTACAAAGGAGGGATCTTACAGTAGGGCTCATTTTTCTGAATCCAATGATATATTATTTGCATTTTTTGGATAAACACAACAAAAGATATGAATTTTACAAGTTTGCAATTCTAATAGATTCAAAAACAGATTTTAAATCTAAAATCCAGACACGTGGGTGTATCTGATTGGCCTGTACTTCTTCACGCAGATCGGCCAACGTGGAGCGTTGGATCTAAGTGACTCTGTACGGTTCAGATCAAACAAAAACGATTCGCTTAAGTGATCTATCCTAGCCACTGGATCGGGAACTGGTGACCAGGAACTGGTGACGTGCGTGGCCAGGAACTAGTTTGACCAGGAACTGGTGACGTGCGTGGCTACCGTTGCGGTGGCGCCACTGGCAATGGCGTTCTGGCGAGGATAGGGGTTAGGGGGAACGTGTAGTTTCTTACCGAGCTCGCGTGACGATGGTGAAGCTCAACGTGGTCTTTGCTTGGACACAGGCGCACTGGCACGGCCGGAACATCTTGTCAGAGTTCATACCCGCATCAGGTATTCACTGCCAGAGACGAAGGCGACGTTCTATGGCGCAATAAGATGAACGAAAGGAATTAGGGGATGCACAAAGGCATGGTGAACATAGTCATAAGGATTAGGGGCCAAGGGGCGGTCGGGATTTACCGTGATTGTTGAAGGAAATGTGCCCTAGAGGCAATCATATAGATGATTATATTTCATATGCATCCATGAGTTATTGTAATGTTCCTTGAATATCCATATCAGGCAACTTGTATTGATTGGCAATTATGTGAATTGTTTGTGAAACTCTTTACTTGTATGGTTATTTAATAGTTGTCCCTAGTCGGAGTTCATGTGAGGACACACGTGAATATTAGACTAGCACATCAATTGGTTGATGACTAAGTTTCGCAAGTCATAGACATGGAGATGTCAAACCAATGATGTGGACACATGTTATGAACATGGGGTTGGACTGACCCAACTTGAGACTGGAAATTAGACTTGTAGCTCTCTCTACACATCGTGTACATTTTGTCCTTACACCTGAGGTTGTCGCATGTACTTGAGATGTGGATCGACCTACTTTGGGGCTATCAGACGCTACTCCGTAACTGGGTAGTTTTAAAGGTAGCTTTTAGATTTGTCCTAAAGCATGCTGCAAGGCATGGTCAATCAAGATGGGATTTGCCCCTCTCTACTTAAGAGAGATATCTCTAGGGCCCTCGAGTCATCGGATCCAGAAATGCATGGTCATGCTACATAAGGTTAAGAGTTAACCTAGTAAAGGGATTCCGGATCACGGTATCGAGAAAGGGAGGTCAGCTTGGAGCTAGACCAAATATCGTGAGGCAAAGGGAAAGACATGTACTAAACCTTGTGATGGTTCGTCCGATATGATCTTTGTATGCGTTTATGAGTTGGCACGTCTTGCTAGAGGCCGCTACCAACTATTGACAGAATAGGTGTATTCATGTCATGTTTATACGTATACGAACCTATAGGGTCACACACTTAAGGGGATGGAAGCCTAATGAGGATTGGATCCATATTAGCCAGGCTTAGGCTACTAATGGGCTGCTAATGTAGAAGCCCACTAGGGATGCCTATATAAGAGAGGGTGGGGCGAGCTGACCAGGGTTAGACCAGTCCACCCAGCCACCACTCCTCACGCCTGTGTTGCATGCGCGGACCTAGCAGTCCGGCGTCTGACGCTTACACCCTGTACGTGTGGATACCTCGGAGGCGCTGCATCTGTAGTGCTTGGACAAGCCGCGCAAGGGGAGCTGCTCGTGGGACGAGGACAAGGAGGAGACGTGGAACGCCTGCACTGCCTCGGCGTGCTTCATCAATTCTGCAACTGCGTGTCTAGTGGTAATCCCGTGATCTATGACAACAGTAATACTGGTTTACGCGGTAGAAAATTTTGATTTGCGCTAGTGTAGCCTACTCGTATCCCTACAGTCGTATTAGAGCCGATGCTGTTCAGTTATAGGTTCGGGATGTTTGCATATGGTGATATGCAGATTGATATGAATGATGTGATCGTTTATATGGCACTGGTTCAGGATTGATCTATGATCTTGCTTTTCGTGATCATGATTCTGAGGTTGTCGAACGACTTACCCCTACCGGTCGGGTTCTGCCATCGGGGTAGACAGTGACACATAAATCCTGTTGAATCACGTGAAGATCAATATAATTGATCAAATCGGAACCTAGATCTAAAATCGATGTACCGTGATAAAAGGAGTTTGATTGAATCGGGACAGGAGTCGGTTTATGGTAAATTTGATTTGCTGATCAAAATCCTTAAAGAAAATTGTGAAGATTTGATCTCTCCTTAAAGATACCGTGAGGGCCGCTTCCCCTTCGAACCCCGCAGGGGGAGACCCCCTAGACCCCCCCTTAATTGTAGCCCCTTTTGTATCTCGTTAAGGTAACTAGGTGCTGCGATGTCACATGATCCGGTAGAATGCAATTCTATGCATAACTTGTTTTTGCAGGATGTATGTGATCAGTATGGCCCATATATGTATGTGATGCATGTATGAAATTTTGCATGACCTGCGTGTCGTGAGTAGGGCAACACGACTGGAGCCATATGTGTTGTCATTTATTGTAATGGCCTGCGTGCCAACTTGTGATGATCCCAATACTATGTAATTTTGATTACTAGCTGTTAGGAGTAATAGCTTGTATTAGTTCTTGGAGGACTCATCACCTGGAAGATGGCTCACATGGAACATGAAGATGGAGATCATCATGGTGGACAGGTTCTATGGCGATGGAGATCACCATGAGAAAATGGGTCATACTATGTCACATCTATGTGAATGCTATTCTTATGTGTTTTACTACTATGCATGCTTAGATGATAGAAGTAGAACGATCCCTCACAAAGTTTAAGTTAAACCATGCCCTCCCAACCAAACCTTGAACCATCCTATGCCCTGTATAATCGTTGGTGGGCCTATGAAATTAGGGTGCCGCGGTTTTCCTTGGCTGGATGGGTTTGTATCGGATACCTACATGCATAAGGGTTGGTGAGATTGACAAGGTCATCTTAACAATTAAGGACCTTGGGGCATAAAGGTTGGGCGCCTAGTTTTGACATAGAGATGTCACCCAACAATGATAGTCATATGTGATATGATTAGCAAGTGTTGCTTACCGATTTACCTTGTCTTCTAGTAGTGATGCTAAAGCTCACTAGTCGACTTGTTAATTGTGGATCTTGAATCACTTAGTATCAATAGAGGGATATTGATTTAAGTGGGAGTATATGCTATTAAATTGTTTAATATGTTTTACTCTTTCATGGTTACATGGCTTAGTATTTTGCATGTTTTCTGTTGTAGATCAATGGCACCAAACACTGTATCACCTTTTTCTTTGCGTTCGATTCTTGACAAAGATAAACTTAATGGAACAAACTATACGGACTGGGTCCGTAAACTGAGAATTGTTCTCAGGTCTGATAAAAAGGAAACGGTCCTGGATACCCCAATCCCCGATGAACCTGCTGATAATGCATCTGCTGCCCTAAAGAATGCCTACAAGAGAGCATGTGATGATTCTCTTGAGGTTAGCTGCCTTCGCTTGCATGCATGGAACCTGAACTCCAAAAGAAGTTTGAGGATGAGGATGCGTACGATATGATCATGGCGCTTAAGGACATGTTCCAAGATCAAGCAAGGACTGAGAGGTACAATGTTTCCAAGTCCTTTATCGAATGCAAGCTAGCAGAGGGAGTAGTTGTAGGCCCCCATGTGATCAAAATGGTTGGTTACAGTCAGACTTTGGAAAAGCTTGGTTTTCCACTAGGCCAAGAGTTGGCCACTGACTTCATTTTGGTGTCTCTTCCATCCAGCAATGGGCAGTTCATTTCGAACTACCATATGCATGGGGTGGAGAAGGGCCTTAATGAGTTATGCGGGTTGCTTAAAACAACAGAAAGTGACATGAAGAAGTGTGCAGGGCATAGCCATGTGATGGCTATGCAGAACAAGCCTAGCTTCAAGAAAAAGGGTACTTCTTGGAAGAAGAAGGGCAAGGCTAAGGATACGATCCCTAAGCCTACACCGAAGCAAAAGGCTGGACCTGTAGAAGACACTAATTGCTTCTTTTGTCATGAACATGGCCACTAGAAGAGAAAATGCAGCAAGTACCAGGCTTCTTTGAAGAAGAGTGGAAGTAAGAGTACTTCCCACTCAGGTACGCTTGTTGTAAATGTTGTGGACATTCTTCTCGCTAATTCCTATGTTAACTCTTGGGTATTTGATACTGGATCGGTAGCTCATATTTGCAATTCGATGCAGGGCCTAATAAGGACTAGAGAAGTGTAGAAAGGCGAAGTGGTTTCGCGTCGGAAATAAAGCAAGGGTTGCTGCATTGTTCGTCGGTGTCATGCAACTTCACCTTCCGTCAGGATTTATTATGGAGTTAAATAATTTTTATTACATTCCTAGTAAGGGTCGAAACATTTTATCACCTTGATGTTTGATGAGGGATGGTTATTCATTCGCGAGTGCAAACAATGGTTGTGTAATCTCTAAGAATGATATGTTTATGGCTAATGCTCCCATTGTGAATGGGTTATTTATTTTAAATCTTGATGATGCATCTGTTTACAATGTTAGTTCTAAAAGGCTTCGGCCTAATGATTTGAGTCCTACATATTTATGGCATTGTCGTTTGGGGCATATAAGTGAAAAGCGCATGAAGAAGCTCCATGGTGATGGTCTTCTAAGTTCGTTTGATTTTGAATCATACGAGACATGTCAAGCTTGTTTACATGGAAAGATGACCAAGTTGCCTTTTCGGGTTTACCCGAGAGAGCGGCTGGCTTGTTGGAACTCATACATACTGATGTATGTGGACCAATGAGCACGACAGCCAAAGGAGGATATCACTACTTCATTACTTTTACTGATGATTTTAGTAGATATGGTTATGTCTACTTGATGAGGCATAAGTCTGAAACTTTTGAAAAGTTCAAGGAGTTTCAGAGTGAAGTAGAGAATCAACGTGGCAAGAAAATAAAGGCCTTGCGATTTGATAGTGGAGGTGAATATTTGAGTCACGAATTTAGCGATCATCTTAAGAGTTGTGGAATTGTTCCACAACTTATGCTGCCCGGAATGCCTCAAAGAAACGGGGTCTCCGAACGGCGTAATCGAACTTTGTTGGACATGGTTCGATCTATGATGAGCCAGTCGGATTTACCATTATCATTATGGGGTTACGCTCTAGAAACGGCAGCTTTCACACTTAATAGGGTACCATATAAATCAGTAGTTAAGACACCATATGATATGTGGACTGGAAAGAATCCCAGTTTGCCTTTTCTAAAGATTTAGGGTTGTGATGCATTTTTCAAGCGACTTCAGTCGGATAAGCTAACACCCAAATCGGATAAGTGCATTTTCGTGGGATATCCGAGGGAAACCTTAGGGTATTACTTCTACAACCGAGAGGAGGGCAAAGTGTTTGTCGCTCATAGCGGTGTTTTCCTAGAGAAAGAGTTTCTCACAAAGGGAACAAGTGGAAGGTCGGTGCGACTTGAAGAAGTTCAAGATGAGCCAGTTGAGGATGTTTCTACGAGTGATGCTATTGTAGCAGAACAAGTTGAGGAACCCGTGGCAACAGAAGCACCACAACCACGAAGGTCGGTGAGGCTCCACGAAGCGCGAGAATTATTATTGTTAGACAATGATGAGCCTGTGACCTATGCAGAAGCGATGGTGGATCCAGACTCTGAGAAATGGCTGATCGCAATGAGATCCGAGATAGAGTCCATGGGAGACAATCAAGTTTGGAACTTGGTTGACCTGCTTGATAGTTTTAAAGCCATCAAGTGCAAATGGATCGATATGAAGAAGATTGATATGGATGGAAATGTTCACATCCGTAAAGCTCAACTTGTTGCAAAAGGTTTTCGACAAGTTCAAGGAGTTGACTACGATGAGACTTTCTCGCCCGTAGCGATACTTAAATCTATACGGATTATTCTAGCCATTGCTGCACATTTCGACTATGAAATATGGCAGATGGATGTCAAGACGGCTTCCCTAAATGGAATCCTTACTGAGGACGTATATATGATGCAGCCCGAAGGTTTTGTCGATCCAAACAATGCTGGAAAGGTATGCAAACTTCTAAAATCCATTTATGGGATGAAGCAAGCATCTCGGAGTTGGAACATTCGATTTGATGAAGTTGTAAAGGAGTTTGGCTTCATCAAAAATGAACAAGAACCTTGTGTTTACAAGAAGGAATGTGGGAGAGCGCTGGTATTTCTAATCTTATATGTAGATGACATATTGCTAATTGGAAATGAAATTCCTATGCTCGAGTCTGTTAAGAACTCATTGAAAAATAGTTTTTCAATGAAGGATTTAGGAGAAGCGGCATATATTCTGGGCATCAAGATCTATAGAGATAGATAAAGAAGGCTAATTGGATTAAGCTAGAGTACATACATTGACAAAGTGTTGAAACAATTCAGCATGGAAGGGGCTAAGAAGGGGTTCTTGCCCATGTCTCAAGGCATTAAACTCAGCAAGACTCAGTGTCCTTCGACTACTGATGAGCGTGAGCGCATGACCAGGGTTCCATATGCTTCGGCTATTGGATGCATCATGTATGCATTGATATGTACTCGCCCAGATGTTTCCTATGCTCTAAGTGTTACGAGCAGATACCAGGCTGATCCAGGTGAAGGTCACTGGACAGCGGTAAAGAACATCCTTAAGTACTTGAAATGACTAAGGATGTGTTCCTAGTTTATGGAGGTGAGGATGAACTCAGTTTAAAGGGTTACACAGATGCGAGTTACCTTAACGACTCAAATGATTCGAAATCGCAATCAGGTTATGTGTTTGTCTTGAATGGTGGTGCTGTGAGCTGGAAAAGTTCCAAGCAAGATACGGTGACCTCTTCAACAGAAGCTGAATATATTGCTGCCTCGGAGGCTGTAAAGGAAGCTATTTGGATTAGGAATTTCCTGATCTCTCTCGGTGTGGTTCAGGGCGCGTCCAATCCCTCGGACGTTTATTGTGACAACAATGGTGCTATTGCACAAGCCAAGGAACCTAGACAACACCAGAAGAACAAACATATTCGCATGTGTTACCATTAGATTCGTGAGTTCAATGAGGATGGTAGTGTCATGATATGTAAAATACAGACAGACTCAAATGTTGCTGATCCATTGACTAAGCCTCTCCCGCAGCCCACGCATGAGGCGCACACAAGAGCAATTGGTATTAGATACATTTTAGATTAACTCTAGTGCAAGTGGGTGTAACATCCCTAAAATCATGTTTCAAACTCATGCATATCATCCATGCATCCATGATCATGTAGGATTCCATTTTCAAAAATATTTCAAAACAGGAGCATATATGCTCATTATTTTATGTAGGAATGTTCTAGCCTTGGTACTACATACTTTTGAGAAAGGCACTTATATTCTATCAGTATAGTTTTGAATCCTAACTTAAGTGATTCCAAAGGTTTGAGCCAAGTTTCAAAACAAGTATGAAATAAAACCAAAGTTTATGCCTTTTATTATATCTCCAAAAGGTTTGTTTTTATTTTATTTTTCAATTGACTCAAGTAGGTTTGAGTGAACAGATGTGTTTGACACTTATTTGAGTACAAGATTTATTGTACAAAAGTCCAGAAAAGTTTTGGTATCAAACAGATTTGAATTGGAGTTTGAAAATCCTTTTTAGAAAAGCAAACAGAAAAAGAAAAAGTTTAAAAGAGAAAAAAAATAAGCAAACAGTCGAATCTAGCCCAACCAGCCCAACTAGCCCAGCAACCCCCCCCCCCCCCCCCGCGAAGGGTTTTCTTTACTCACACCCGCACCCACAGAGTCGCTGACGCAAGGGCCCCACCTTCTCTCTCGTTCACTCGCTGACAACCGTGGCCCACACGGCGTCATCGTCTCCACCCCGGCGACGTGTTCTTCCCCAAATCAAGCGAGCGTTTCCTGTTTAATATCGCGTCGTCAATTCCCGTTGATTGCAGGAGTGATTCACGCCCCCGTCTTGCCTACTTAAACCCCCTCTGCCCCCTCTCCATTTTCCCCCAGACCCCGAGCACAGAGCGCCCCCAGGCTGCCCGCAATCGCTCTTGCACCGCCGCAGGCAGAACCCTCTCCAGCGACCAATCCCGATGAGCTCCGTGCACCCCTTCCCCTCTAGTTCATGCAGACACCCATGCAACTTCCTTGCGCTTCTTATGACACCATTGTTTCATCCTATACTGCCCCAGGTTGTCGACTTCATCAAGCACTGCAAGCTTCTGACACCCTCGCAAATTCGGTGAGCCTCGTGTTCCCTCTGTCTCTGAACCACACGAGCTTGTTCGCCTACATCTTGCGCATCTGCTGACACTCTTTGTTTGGGTCCGCGCGTCCCAGAGCGTCGTCTTCGACTCCGACAGAGAGCATCTGACGCCGCCAACAACTCCAGCGAGTTCGTGCTGCTGTGTCCGTGCGCCCCTCGTCAAGCCATCGCCACGTTGAGCTTCAGTACATCTCCACGAGTCTGGTAAGCATCTCCGACGACCCTAGAACCCTATGTAGCCACCGCGCCTCCGTAGACAGAGCCGCCGCCGCCAGTCGTCGCCGCTAGCGCTGCCAAAGTGTGGTCATTTGATCACGCACCGTTGGATCCAGATCTGACGGGCTAGATAGAACACTTAGGCGAAGGGGTACGAGTAGATCTGGGCCGTACAGATTAAGTTAGATCTAACGGCTTGTGTGCGTGATCCTGAGCGAACCGGTACGCACCAATCAGAACGTGACGCGTGGCTAGGATTTAGATTTAAAATCAGAATTTGAATCTATTAGATGTTTGATTTTGTTTTAGTCATAACTTTTGATCCCCACGTCCAAATTTGATGAATTTTATATCAATGGAATCAGGAGAGCAAGCCCTTTTCAAATATCCAATGTGTTTAATGTTTTGTTTCTGTTAAAATGGTTTTATTTACAGAAACATGTGTAGGCCTATTTTGTGTATATACGTTATTTGAGAAATGTTTTAGTGTTTAAATAAATGTTGTTTGGCAAGTTTTGAACTTTTTTATGAACTAGTACAGTACACTTGTCTTGTAGAGTTTAAAAAATCATCACATATAATATTGCATGCATCCATATATTTTTGCTTGTGTTTATTTTGTATGTGATTTGTTGCAATGATTTTATGTGTAGATTTTGGTGCCAATAGTGATTGTGATTGTGAGGAGTGTAGCTAATCTCCAAACTACCAAGGCAAGTGGTGCTTCATGATATTTTTATCCCTATGTTTTTCTACTATGCATTAGAAATATTTTGCTAGTCTTGCATGGTTATATTTTGCTTATATGCTATGCTTGGGAAATCCTAGTAGTTGCAGAATTGCTAGAAATTTCTAAGTTAAGATGCTTATCTATGCCATGCTTAGCCTAGCTAGTAGCAACCAAGGGTGGTAAATTATTCATGCTATGGTAACATATTTCTAAATCTGTGGACTTGTGTTTTTTCTTAATAAAACAACTAAGTGAATGAAACACCTGGGTGGAATGGAAGGAATGGTTTATGTTGAGTGGTTACACAAGGCCCATTTATATGGTTTACCTTGTGTATCTCACTTGTGGAAAGCCACACAGGAACAAAGGGATTTGAGAGGCCAAATGTGAAGAAGCTTCTAGTGCAGCCACTTGGCAATATGGGCTCTGCCTGGATCATATAGGTTGCAATAACTTAGCCATTTGGACAGTTGGTGGTAGTGGGATGATAGGTTGGAGCGCGTCCATTTGGTCTAAGGGAAGGCTTCTGAAAGGTCCTGTCTTGGTGAAAATCAAGGCTTGTGGGGAAAGTGCACAACCTCTGCAGATGGAAGAATCTAAGTACTTAGCCATGTCCCTGGTAAAGGACAATTTCAGCATCAAGACAAGGAAGCTATCACGAATCTCCTCATCTCAATTTCTAAGTAAAACTTGTGGGTGAACAAGGGTGAAGGACCCCAATGTCTATTGGTGGTCCCTTGGGAAAAGTTTTGACAAAGAAAAACTTAGTGATTTCAACTAATAGGAAAAACCTATTTTGAGCAAAGCAAGCCTAAGCTACACTTAGCCAAATTGCATATAGTATCTAGTCCACCAAAATTATACTAAGGTATCACTTGCCAATACTATTCCAATGTATTGACCCACTGTGGCTATAACTTGTGATGTTGCAGGTTACTTTGAGGAGGATTAGGACTCATGAGTCTACACTCAACATGTTTGCCTGTGGCACATGAAGATGAAGACTTTTCTTTATGTACTTATTTAAACTCTTGTACTAGGCCTGTGGCCTTGGAGTTGTAAAGACTAAGTTTGTCTCTGGAATAACTGTAATAATGACCTTTGTTTCTGTGTACTTCATCTTAAACTGTGGATGCTAGCATTGATCCAGGGACTAGCATTGCAATCACAGGGATCGTTTTCCTTTATAAAGGAGGGATCTTACAGTGGGAGACTGAAGGAAATGTGCCCTAGAGGCAATCATAGAGATGATATATTTCATATGTATCCATGAGTTATTGTAATGTTCCTTGAATATCCATATCAGGCAACTTGTAATGATTGGCAATTATGTGAATTGTTTGTGAAACTCTTTACTTGTATGGTTATTTAATAGTTGTCCCTAGTCAGAGTTCATGTGAGGACACACGTGAATATTAGACTAGAACATCGATTGGTTGATGACTATGTTTCGCAAGTCATAGACATGGAGATGTCAAACCAATGATGTGGACACATGTTACGAACATGGGGTTGGACAGACCCAAGTTGAGATAGGCAATTAGACTTGAAGCTCTCTCTACACATCGTGTATGTTTTGTCCTTAGACCTGAGGTTGTTGCATGTACTTGATATGTGGATCGACCTACTTTGGGGCTATCATACGCTACTCCGTAACTGGGTAGTTTTAAAGCTGGCTTTCGGGTTTGTCCTGAAGCATGCTGCAAGGCATGGTCAATCAAGATGGGATTTTCCCCTCTCTACTTGAGAGAGATATCTCTAGGCCCCTCGAGTGATCGGATCCAAGAAATGCATGGCCGTGCTACATAAGGTTAAGAGTTAACCTAGTAAAGGGATTCCAAATCACGGTATCGAGAAAGGGAGGTCAGCTTGGAGCTAGACCAAATATCGTGAGGCAAAGGGAAAGACATGTACTAAACCTTGTGATGGTTCGTCCGATATGATGTTTGTATGCGTTTAGGAGTTGGCACGTCTTGCTAGAGGCTGCTACCAACTATTGACAGAATAGGTGTATTCGTGTCATGTCTATACGTATATGAACCTATAGGGTCACACACTTAAGGGGCTGGAAGCCTAATGAGGATTGGATCCGAATTAGACCAGGCTTAGGCTACTAATGGGCTGCTAATGTAGAAGCCCACTAGGGATGCCTATATAAGAGAGGGTGGGGCGAGCTGACCAGGGTTAGACCATTCCACCCAGCCGCCACTCCTCACGCATGTGTTGCACACGCGGACCTAGCAGTCTGGCGTCTGATGCTTCCACCCTATACGTGTGGATACCTCGGAGGCGCTGCATCTGTAGCCGTTGGACAAGCCGCGCAAGGGGAGCTGCTCGTGGGACAAGGACAAGGAGGAGACGTGGAATGCCTGCACTGCCTCGACGCGCTTCATCAATTCCGCAACTATGCGTCTAGTGGTAATCCCATGATCTATGACAACAGTAATCCTGGTTTACGTGGTAGAAAATTTTGAATTGCGCTATTGTAGCCTACTCGTATCCCCACAATTGTTCGCCGGAGTCGAGCGGCACTTCGGTCGTTCTAGGGGATTGACGGAGACAACGACCTGGGGCGATTCAGAGCAAACTAAAGGTGTGAGAAGATGCGCATTGGTATGAAAGCAAGCTCGTATGAACAAGAGGAGAAGGGGAGCACGGGGATCACCGGAATTGGTCGCCGGAGTCGTTCGGTGCTGCGGTGGTGCAAGCAGAAATTCACGGAGTTTGGCGGCACTTGGGGCTTGCTGTGTTGGGGGAAATCGTCGCGAGGAGGAGGGGGTTAAGTAGCCGGAGCTGGGAGGGAAGTTATTCGGAAAATCAACTGCAATTTACTCGTGCATTCATCGGTAGTGACGGGGGAGGAAATGGCCGTGGAGCTGGTCGCGTGCGCGAGGTTTGGGGAAGAAGGGTGAGCTGGCGTGGGTCCACCGGGCAGTGACTGCGGGTAGGGGCTATGCGCGTGAGAGAGAGAGGGGAGAGGGGGAAACAGCCGGGTGGGCTCGTGGGATGCATCTGGCACTGGGCCGATTTGGTAGAGCTGGCCTTTTCTCTTTTCCTTTCTCTTTTTCTTTTTCTATTTGATTTTTCAGGAACCAAATTCAAATGAATATTCAAATGATTTTGAATTCAAACCACCTTTGGTTTTTTGTAGTGTGATCGAAGTATTCAAAAAGGTGACAAACACACTTTTTTATCAATTACATTTAGGTCCTTTGAAAATAAAAATAAAACCAAGCCTCATATGATATATAAACCATAGGCATAAAATTTGGTTTTAGTTTGAGTTTTGATTTGAAAATTTTGGTGCAAGCTAAGAATTCCATGAATGTATGAATGAAGTGCAAGATTTTACAAATCATGATTTTTGGTATGTTACAAATCTAACACCCTTAAGATGAATCTTGCCCTCGAGATTCGGATTGGCCAGCAAATAGGTGTGGGCGGTCCTTCCGAAGATCATCTTCTCTTTCCCAAGTTGCTTCCTCTTAGGAATGATGGTTCCATTGAACCTTGCAGAATTTGATAGTCTTTGTCCTTGTAACTCTTTCTGCAGTCTCAAGAATCTTGATAGGTTTCTCTTCATAGGTGAGATCACTCTTTAACTGAACCTCTTCCAAAGGTATAGTATCCTTCAAAGAAGTTTCTTCCATCTCCAGATGGCATTTCTTTAACTGACTCACATGAAACACATTGTGAACTGCAGACAGTGATTCAGGCAATTCAATATCATAACCCACTTCTCTTCAGCTTCCTTGATTAATTCCGGCCCGAATAAATTTCTTTCTCCCACACCACTCCATAGTAATGGCGTAGTACACTTTATTCCATAGAGAAATTCAAATGGTGCCATCTCAATAGTGGCTTGATAGCTGTTATTGTAAGAAAATTCTGCGTAAGGCAGACTATCATCCCAACTAGCACCATAGTCTAGGGCACAAGCCCTCTGCATATCCTCCAAAATATGATTGGTCCTTTCTGTCTGTCCATCCGTCTAGGGGTGAAAAGCTATGTTGAATTCTATCCTTGTTCCTAGTGACTCATGCAATTGTCGCAAAAAATGCGAGGTGAATTGAGTTCCTCTATCAGACACAATACTCTTGGGTACTCCATGCAGACACACAATCTTGTTCATGTAAATCTTGGCTAACTTAGCACTTGTATAGGTTGTCTTCACAGGTATGAAATGAGCCACTTTAGTTAGGCGATCAACAACAACCCAAATCGAATTATATCCCGATCTAGTCCTTGGCAGTCTGGTGATGAAATCCATACCAATCTTGTCCCACTTCCAATCAGGAATAGGTAGTGGTTGCAATAACCCTGCTGGTTTCTGATGTTCCGCCTTCACTCGACTATGTACATCACACAAGGCAATATGCTCTACAATATCTTTCTTGAGGTTATGCCACCAGAATCTTTCCTTCACATCCATGTACATTTTGGTGTTACCCGGATGAATGGAATATGGTGAGTTATGTGCTTCTTGATGAATGAGTTGCTGAAGCTTCGGATCTTGCGGAATACAGATACGTTTTCCATACCATAAAGTACCTTGTTCGTCTTCATGGAAACCTTTAGCCTTCCCTTTGCTAATTTTTACTTTTATCTCTTCAATTTCCTTGTCCAACTTTTGGGCTTCTTTGATATCATCCAACAATGTGGGTTGAACGTCCAATGTCATGAGATGTCCTTTAGGTACTATCTCTAATCTAGGAGCTTTGAATTGGGTACACAGATCATATGGCAATTCTCCTTTAGTAAGTCCATTCACATAAACCTTATGGCTTAAAGCATCTGCTACAACATTTGCTTTACCGGGATGGTATTGCAAACTCAAGTCATAGTCCTTGAGGAGTTATAGCCATCTTCTTTGTCACATCCCAAGATTTTCCAAATCTTGTAATGTGAAAATAAATGAATAAAATAAAATTTTGTTGATTTTCAGGGCCAGAAGAAACTTTTTGAATTTAAATGGAACCTCAAACCCATTTGAATTAAATAAAATCCTAAAGGAATTTAATGAGTTAAACATTTAATTAAAGGAAATTAAAAATGTTTTGGAATTACTGTTTAGGAATCTTTTAATAAAAGATTTGGTTGTGCAAAAAGAAAAGGTGAATTTGTAAATAAAGGTTATTTTATAAAGCCAAATTAAACCTTGACCAAACTTTGGAATTAAAACATTTTGTTTTGAATAAAAATAACAAAGGTTTATTTAAGTAAATTAATAAAGAATTAATATCCAAATTTTATTTAAAGGTTTTACCATTTTAATTAAAACCTCAAAACTTATTAAATTATTTTAAATAAGTCTTCCAAGTATTTTATATTCACAAATAAAACCTACTAAAGTGTTTTAGCTTTATTTTAGATTTCAAAATAAATATTTTAAATAAAATAAATCCTAATTGATTTAATAATGAAGGTCTATTGAATTTAATTATTAATGGACCCTAAAATAAAAGGTTATTTTATTTTGTTTTAAACAAGTTTCCAAGTATTCCTTATTTCCAAATAAAACCTACTGATTTGGTTTTGAAAATATTTGGATTTAAAATGGAGATTTATTAATTAAACCAAACCCTATTTTATTAATAAACCATGGTCCATTTTATTTAATTAATAAATGGAACCTAAAAAGATTTAAAATATTATTTTATTTTGGAAATTGGTTTATGCTACTAAACAGAACCAAAAACTCATCACAGGTTTGAATTGTTTGAATGGTTTGCATTGTTGATTGAATCATTTGTTTGAATATCAAATCAGAAAATAGAAATAGAAAAGAATGAAACAAACAGGCAGAAAAAAAATATGGAAAAGGACAGACCCAACTGAGCCAGCCCAACAGCCCACTTAGCCCAGTTCCCTCCTCCCCGCAGAAAACGATTCAAACCAACTATCTGACCCGCGCAGACGATGACATGTGGACCCCTCTCCTTCTCCCTTTCTCACTGACCAGAGGACCCTACCGCCACGTCTCTTCTTCCCCACCCCATGACCTGTTCCTCCTCTCTCGTCGCCGTTGCAGACTTGATTTCGCGGCTTGATTACGCCTTAACGCGACCAGCTTTACTCGCAGTGATCATGCACCTTTAAACGCCAGTCACTCCTCTCCGTTTCCCCTCTGTTTCCTCCCCCAAGCACGCCTCCAGGAAGCCACAATTTCTCCTCGACTGCCCCTGTCTCCGACGAGGTCCATTGTCGATTCCGTCCAAACCTGACCACCCCATGCCACACTAAGCACACGAGCAAGTTCCCCACTCCCAGACGCTTCTCCCCGTGTCCTTCACTCGACCGCGGGCGCCCCAGAGCTTCGGCTTGGACTAGCTCTGACAGCGTCGCCGCCTGTTTCTTCTCCGACGACGACCCCCAGGTAAACCAGACCGCCCCGCGTCTCCTCGTTCACACTCCCATACTTGCCACATCCTTCTGTATCTAACCGCGTCGATGTTTCGCCTTGGGGTGATCCACAGCTCCATCCACGATGACCACCTGAGGCACCCGACGCCGTCCTCCACTCCGGCGAGCAATCCTGCCAAGACCAGAGCGCCCCTCGCCCGACCAACACCTCCTCGAGCATCACCGTGACCTCCTGAACCCGGTGAGCTTCTTCTCCTCCTCTCTCGCTTCCTCAAACCACCGTAACACCACCGCCTGGCCGTGCGCCGCCGCTAGCCACCGTCAGCGCCACCCGCATATGGTCAAACTCGCCAGCACCGCTCGATCTAGATCTAGCGCCCACGATTAGTTCACTTATCGTCGAAGGGGTACGCGTCCAAGACCGTGCGATCGATCAGATCCAACGCCCCACAGCTGCGATCCACGCGAAGCGGTACCCGCGAATAGCAACGCGTCGCGTGTCATTTATTAGGTTTAGAAACAGATTTGAATCTGATTTATTTTCAAACTTCAAACCCTTATAACTTGAGATCTACACGTCCAAAAATTTCAAATTTTATGTCGTTGGATTCAGGAGAGCAAGCCCTAGCCGACTGTGGCCTTGGTTCAGAAAATAGTATCTGTTAGCTTGCTTGTTTTTGCAGATTCTTTTGTGAGCTTGTTTAGAGTATAAAAATTGTTTAAAAATGATTTTTGGATTAAAACCTTTGCAAAATGGTTTGTTGTGACCTTACTGACCCTAGGAACGAACCCTTGGTATTAAAAATGATTTTTGTAAGATTTAGGTTGGATTACTTGACTTAGTCATTTTCTAGCCAAATAAAAAGAATGGTTTTTGTTATAAAAATGTTTATGGAAAGAAAACTTTAAGGAAATGTTTTGGACCAAACCTACTGACCTAAAACACCATGTTTTGCAAATTAGCAACTCATTTGGTGAACAACTTAAGAGTTTTGTCTTGATAAAAACATTTTTCACCACATGAAATGATGAATGGATTTAAAAGTGGTTTTGGATAAAACCCATTTGCTAATGACTTTGCCACTTTGGTAAATGACCAATTTGGATCTTACAAAGTTTAGAAACCCCATAGAGACCCTATTTGCAAAATAAAACTATCTTGTGCATACTCCCATGCATGAATTGGTTTCCATTGTCTTGTGTGTGTGAATTTGTTTGAGTGATTATTGGTTTGGAATGTAAATTGAATTGGTGTTTGCTTGATTGACTTGTAGTGAAGTGTGAGACTAGCAAGATCAAGGAGTGAACTACCATTCCCCTTCCAAAAAGGCAAGTGATGCTTCATACTTTTTGTCCCATTACTTTCACTATGCATTAGTGATTTTGCTAAGTAAACTTGCATGGAATTTTGCTAAGTATAGACCTTGCTATAGTAAAACCTAGTAGATGAGTCCTTAGTAGGATTTTCCTAAGTTAGAGATTCCTACTACTATCAAGCTTAGCCTAGCAAATAGAAAACATGGGTGGAATATATATTCACACTATGGAAAAATATTCTAAGTCTGAGGACTTATGTTTTGTTTAATAAAACAACTATGTTAATGAATCACCTGGGTGGAATGGAAGGATTGGGATATGTTGAGTGGTTCACAAGGCCATGGACTTGGATTGTGTATCTCACTTGTGGTATGCCACCCAGGAACAAGGAGATTTGAGATGTCAAATGTTGAGAAGCTTCAAGTGCAACCACTTGGCAATATGGGCTCTGCCATGATCATATAGGTTGCAAGAACTTAGCCATATGGACAGTGGGTGGTAGTGTTTGATAGGTTGGAGCGCGTCCATTTTGGTCTAAGGGAAAGCTTCTGAAAGATCTTGTCTTGGGAAACCAAGTCTTGTGGGGAAAGTGCACCACCTCTGCAGAGTGTAGAATCTAAGTACTTAGCCATGTCCCTGGTAAAGGACAATTTGAGCATCAAGACATGGAACCAATCAAGAATCTCATCATTCAAATTTCTAAGTTAAAATCTTGTGGTTGAACAAGGGTTGTTTGAAATCTTAAATCTTTGATTGGTAGATGCCTTGGAAAGGATCTTCAATCATTGATTGAGAAAAAAAGATTTTGTCAAGCAAAAACTTAGTATTTTCAAAAGTTAAGGAAAAATCTATTTTGAGCAATGCAAGCCTCAACTCCACTTAGCCAAATGCATATAGATGTTAGACTCCACTATACTACCATAGTATCACTTGCCAATACAATTCAGATGTATTGACCTTTGTGGCTGTAACTTGTATGTTGCAGGTTTGATTGATTTTAGTGAAGATTGATTGATTAGGATTACAAAGTCTACAACCAACATCTGCCTATGGAACTTTGAAGATGAAGGACCCCATGCTTATAGTCATTCCGCTGCAATGTAATGTAATAGCCATATGAGCTATGAAAGATGTAATAAAATTATGTTATTCCTGGTTATAAAGTTATATTATGACCTTTGTTTCTTGATATTACATCTTAACTGTGGATGCTAGCTATTGATCCAGGGACTAGCATTGTAAAACACAGGAGGAATCTACCTTATCAGGTTGAGGCCTCTACAGATGGTATCAGAGCATTGTGTTGCCTATAGGATTTGTAAACCCTAGGATGGACAAAAAAAACCCCTTAGAAGAATAAGAGTTATGTTTTGATCCAAAACTTATTTACAAAACACTTGTAAACTCTTTCCTCAACTAATTTGGTTTCAACTCTACTTCTCCTCTACTTCGACCTGATGGAAAAACCTATCCATGACCAAATACTACACCATGTGCAAAGGACTTCTTCAACTTCTTCAACTCTAATGACTTCAACATCTTCAGCATGTTCACCAAGGACTTCCAACTTGGAAACTACTAAGGACTACAAGTAAGACAAGGAAATCTTACTCAAGATTTAGAGACTGAGGGAATGCAAAATAAGAAGGAGCCATCAACAACTTTGAAGTATTGTAACCAAGAGTTTTTCTCAAGGAAACCATGATCCCAAGTAAGAATAAGCAACCAAGAATGATGGAAAGATCGCAAGTGAACCATATATATGGACCACCATATTTGGATAAGTCAAACTCACCAACTTATGTGGTGTAACACAAATATTTGCTGCCTAAGTATGTGCTTGAACTTTGTTGTTTGAGTGAACTGTTTGGTTTATGATTGCATGAACATTGCTTGTGTGAATTATGATGTGTGTGACTAGAATTGACTCCTTAGAAATATCTTGCCTATTCTAATCCCTTCAACCCAAACAGATGACTACTCCAGGAAACTCCAACATCAAGGTTGATGACAACAACAACCAAGAGGACAACATGAGAGAACTTATAGTAACCCAAAACCAGTTGAGCCAAGAGACAACTCAGCTTTTAGCCAACAACAATGGACTAGACCCAGCCATACAAAGGATTTTGAAACTTCAATCCCAAATGCTGCAAGGATTGGTTACTCAAGTGATCAACATGAGAGGAAACTTTTCCCAAGGAGCTAATGACAACAAGGATGACAAAGATGTTAATCTAGAAGGAACCCAAGATAGCAATATTTGTAGGGACAATGATCATGCATCCAAAGAGCATGAAGATCAATGCCCCAAGAAGAGAGAAAGATCTTCCACTCATGAAGAACATGAACTAGAAGAACTCCTAGCTTTGGAGAGACCCAAGAAGAAGAAGAAATTCCCCAACACTAGCAAGAAGGATATTACACAAGTGCAATGTTTCAAATGCAAAGAGATGGGACACTATGCCAATGAGTGCCCAGAAAGGGAGAAGAGCCAAGAAAACAAACAAAGGCTAGTGAAACCCAAGGAAAAGAAAGATATTAGCCAAGTGATGTGCAAACACTGCAAAGAGTTAGGACACTATGCAAACAATTGTCCAGAAAAGATGAAGAACAAGTTAAACAAGTCTATGAAGGATCTCAACCTTGGCCCATGAGTCAAGTTATGGAAACCAAGGACACCATGCAAATGTTTGCTTAGAGAAAATTTCCCCAAGATCCCAAGAAGGACAATATGTAATTTTTGTTTGAAATTTTTTTTAAGGGTGGTAGTACCCTAGTTGTTTTGAACATGCTTGTAACCCTAGCCTCCCCAAATCTCGGGACGAGATTTATTTTAAGGGTGGTAGCCTGTCACATCCCAAGATTTTCCAAATCTTGTAATGTGAAAATAAATGAATAAAATAAAATTTTGTTGATTTTCAGGGCCAGAAGAAACTTTTTGAATTTAAATGGAACCTCAAACCTATTTGAATTAAATAAAATCCTAAAGGAATTTAATAAGTTAAACATTTAATTAAAGGAAATTAAAAATGTTTTGGAATTACTGTTTAGGAATCTTTTAATAAAAGATTTGGTTTTGCAAAAAGAAAAGGTGAATTTGTAAATAAAGGTTATTTTATAAAGCCAAATTAAACCTTGACCAAACTTTGGAATTAAAACATTTTGTTTTGAATAAAAATAACAAAGGTTTATTTAAGTAAATTAATAAAGAATTAATATCCAAATTTTATTTAAAGGTTTTACCATTTTAATTAAAACCTCAAAACTTATTAAATTATTTTAAATAAGTTTTCCAATTATTTTATATTCACAAATAAAACCTACTAAAGTGTTTTAGCTTTATTTTAGATTTCAAAATAAATATTTTAAATAAAATAAATCCTAATTGATTTAATAATGAAGGTCTATTGAATTTAATTATTAATGGACCCTAAAATAAAAGGTTATTTTATTTTGTTTTAAACAAGTTTCCAAGTATTCCTTATTTCCAAATAAAACCTACTGATTTGGTTTTGAAAATATTTGGATTTAAAATGGAGATTTATTAATTAAACCAAACCCTATTTTATTAATAAACCATGGTCCATTTTATTTAATTAATAAATGGAACCTAAAAAGATTTAAAATATTATTTTATTTTGGAAATTGGTTTATGCTACTAAACAGAACCAAAAACTCATCACAAGTTTGAATTGTTTGAATGGTTTGCAGATTCTTTTGTGAGCTTGTTTAGAGTATAAAAATTGTTTAAAAATGATTTTTGGATTAAAACCTTTGCAAAATGGTTTGTTGTGACCTTACTGACCCTAGGAACCAACCCTTGGTATTAAAAATGATTTTTGTAAGATTTAGGTTGGATTACTTGACTTAGTCATTTTCTAGCCAAATAAAAAGAATGGTTTTTGTTATAAAAATGTTTATGGAAAGAAAACTTTAAGGAAATGTTTTGGACCAAACCTACTCACCTAAAACACCATGTTTTGCAAATTAGCAACTCATTTGGTGAACAACTTAAGAGTTTTGTCTTGATAAAAACATTTTTCACCACATGAAATGATGAATGGATTTAAAAGTGGTTTTGGATAAAACCCATTTGCTAATGACTTTGACACTTTGGTAAATGACCAATTTTGATCTTACAAAGTTTAGAAACCCCATAGAGACCCTATTTGCAAAATAAAACTATCTTGTGCATACTCCCATGCATGAATTGGTTTCCATTGTCTTGTGTGTGTGAATTTGTTTGAGTGATTATTGGTTTGGAATGTAAATTGAATTGGTGTTTGCTTGATTGACTTGTAGTGAAGTGTGAGACTAGCAAGATCAAGGAGTGAACTACCATTCCCCTTCCAAAAAGGCAAGTGATGCTTCATACTTTTTGTCCCATTACTTTCACTATGCATTAGTGATTTTGCTAAGTAAACTTGCATGGAATTTTGCTAAGTATAGACCTTGCTATAGTAAAACCTAGTAGATGAGTCCTTAGTAGGATTTTCCTAAGTTATAGATTCCTACTACTATCAAGCTTAGCCTAGCAAATAGAAAACATGGGTGGAATATATATTCACACTATGGAAAAATATTCTAAGTCTGAGGACTTATGTTTTGTTTAATAAAACAACTATGTTAATGAATCACCTGGGTGGAATGGAAGGATTGGGATATGTTGAGTGGTTCACAAGGCCATGGACTTGGATTGTGTATCTCACTTGTGGTATGCCACCCAGGAACAAGGAGATTTGAGATGTCAAATGTTGAGAAGCTTCAAGTGCAACCACTTGGCAATATGGGCTCTGCCATGATCATATAGGTTGCAAGAACTTAGCCATATGGACAGTGGGTGGTAGTGTTTGATAGGTTGGAGCGCGTCCATTTTGGTCTAAGGGAAAGCTTCTGAAAGATCTTGTCTTGGGAAACCAAGTCTTGTGGGGAAAGTGCACCACCTCTGCAGAGTGTAGAATCTAAGTACTTAGCCATGTCCCTGGTAAAGGACAATTTGAGCATCAAGACATGGAAGCAATCAAGAATCTCATCATTCAAATTTCTAAGTTAAAATCTTGTGGTTGAACAAGGGTTGTTTGAAATCTTAAATCTTTGATTGGTAGATGCCTTGGAAAGGATCTTCAATCATTGATTGAGAAAAAAAGATTTTGTCAAGCAAAAACTTAGTATTTTCAAAAGTTAAGGAAAAATCTATTTTGAGCAATGCAAGACTCAACTCCACTTAGCCAAATGCATATAGATGTTAGACTCCACTATACTACCATAGTATCACTTGCCAATACAATTCAGATGTATTGACCTTTGTGGCTGTAACTTGTATGTTGCAGGTTTGATTGATTTTAGTGAAGATTGATTGATTAGGATTACAAAGTCTACAACCAACATCTGCCTGTGGCCCTTTGAAGATGAAGGACCCCATGCTTATAGTCATTCCGCTGCAATGTAATGTAATAGCCATATGAGCTATGAAAGATGTAATAAAATTATGTTATTCCTGGTTATAAAGTTATATTATGACCTTTGTTTCTTGATATTACATCTTAACTGTGGATGCTAGCTATTGATCCAGGGACTAGCATTGTAAAACACAGGAGGAATCTACCTTATCAGGTTGAGGCCTCTACATTCTTTGTCAAATATTGATTTCCTTCTGAGTGAAGATATATTTTAGACTCTTGTGATCTATGAACACTTCACAAAGCTTTCCCAAAAGATAATGTCTCCATGTTTTGAGTGCATGGACAACAGAGGCTAACTCTAAGTCATGAGTAGGGTAATTCACTTCATGAGTTTTGAGTTGTCTCGAGGCATAAGCCACAACTTTCCCTTCTTGCATCAAAACTCCACCTAAGCCTTGGTGAGATGCATCACAATAAACTTGGAAATCCTTCTGCAATCTGGCAGACATAAGACTTGTGTTGTCACTAGTCTCTTCTTCAATTTCCGGAAACTGACTTCGCAACCTTCAATCCAGTCAAACTTCTTGTCTTTCTTAAGTAACTCCGTCATTGGCTTAGCTAACTTTGAGAAATTCTCAATGAATCTTCTATAGTACCCTGCCAAACCTAGGAAACTGCGAACTTCTTTTACTGACTTGGGAGATTCCCACTTAGTTACAGCTGACACCTTTGCAGGATCGACATCTATCCCAGCCCCTGACACAATATGTCCAAGAAATCCAACTTCATTCAGCCAGAATTCACACTTAGTGAATTTGGCGTATACCTTGTGCTTCCTGAGCTTATCAAATATCAAACGCAAATGTTCTTCATGTTCTTCTTTGCTCTTGGAATTGATCAAAATGTCTTCAATGAATACGACACCAAACTTGTCGAGAAATTCCATGAACACCTTGTTCATCATATTCATGAAATAGGATGGTGCATTTGTCAAACCAAATGGCATCACGGTGTACTCATACAACCCATATATAGTGGTGAAAGCAGTCTTAGGTATGTCTTGCTCTCTAATCTTAAGATGAAAGTAGCCTGATCAGAGATCAATCTTTGAGAACACACGGGCTCCTTCTAACTAATCAAACAGATCGTTGATCCTTGGCAAAGGATATTTTTTCTTGATAGTCACTTCATTGAGTGAACGGTAATCTATACATAACCTTTGACTTCTATCCTTCTTCTTAACAAATAGAACTGGTGCACCCCAAGATGAAGAACTTGGTTGAATAAACCCTTTCTACAATTGTTCTCCAAGATGTTTCTTGAGTTCTTTCAACTCATCCACTGACATCTTGTAGGGTCTCTTTGCTATTGGTACTGATCCTGGCAGTAAGTCAATCAGAAACTCTACGTACCTATCTGGTGGCATTCCAGGCAATTCCTCCGGATACTCTCTCACAATTAGCACACTGTCTATGCGAACCCCCTTAAGAGAATTTAACTTACTCCCTTTAGATTCAAAGTTAGACTTGAACCTAATCTGTTTCTTATCCGGGGTTGTGAGTGTAATAGTACGGTTTGTATAATCTAGTACTCCTTCATACTTAGTCATCTAATCCATTCCCAAAATTACATCCAATCCTTGGGAATCTAGGATTATCAAACTAACTGGAAATTTATACTTTCCAAACTCTATTACTAGATTATGACATCCAAAGTTCACTATCATCTCTCCTCCGGGAGAGCTTACTTTTATAGGACACCTAATAGTTTCAGTTGGAAGTCCATTTTTATCAACAAATTCTCATAATATTAATGAATGTGATGCACCCATATAAAAAAGAACAAGTGCTAGAAAAGAATTGAGCTTGAAATTACCAGCTACAGCATTAGACTCTTCATATGTTTCTACCACATTGATGTGGTTCACTTGTCCCTTCTGGAAAGGGTTGGGCTTGTTGGCTCCTTCAACTTTCTTTTCTGGGCATTCATTTTCATAATGCCCCATCTTCTTACTCTTTAAACACTCAACCCGACTGAGATATTTCTTTACAGGTTGACTCCCATTACCACTTCCACTGTGGTGGCTCTTGTGTCCACTCTTGTGGTTCTTATACTTGTCATTATCATGACTGCGATGGTGCTTGTTGTCATGATGATGGTTGTGGTGGCTGTTGTACTTCCCATGCTTGTGGAATCCAGAACTTCCAGTATCATCATTATGGGAACGCTTGTGAGACGATCCCGAGCTGTGCTTATCAAAGTTATTCTTCCTCTTCATGCCCTCAATATGTTTCATCTTGTTTTCCAAGATGGTGGCCTTGTCACAAAGTGATTGATATGTTGCGACATAGGCAACAGATAGTTGCAGGTTCAACTCATCATTAAGTCCCCCAAGGAACTTCTCCTTCCTCTTGGCATCTGTACCAATATCATCCGGTGCATAGCGCGCCAGATTGTTGAACTCATCAATCTACTCCGCCACACTGCGGTGACGCTGTTTCAGATTGTGGAACTCTTTCTTCTTCAAGTTCATCACTCCAGATTAGATGTGGGTAGTGTGGAAACCATCTTCAAAGATAGCCCATGTCACATCCTCAAGGGGAGTGGTGATCTGAAAGTTATCCCACCAGGTAGCTGCTGGTCCTTCGAGCAGATGTGCTGCGAACCTGACCTTTTCCTCGTCGGTCCAGCCAACATGACTAAGTCCTTGTTCAAGGAACGTAACCATTCATTGGCTACCACTGGATCAATTGGTCCTGAGAACTTGGCTATCCTCAACCTCGAAAATCTGGTAAGCATGTCAAATGTTGGTGGATTGTTGGGATTGTTGTTGTTGTTGTTATTGTTGTTGTTGTTGTTTTTGTTGTTCTGATTCTGATTTTGGTTCTGAATGAACTGAGTCATCATATGCATCAGTTGAGATTGAGCTGTCATCAACTGCTGCATCTCGATGGTGACGTTATTGTTATTGTTTGGGTTGGGGTTGGCACGACGAGGAGGCATCTGTGGTTTTAATAATGATAATGAATGAGATAACCCATAGATGCTTAACATGCACAATACATCACATAACAACAATCACAATAACCAGGCTCAAAATAAAACATAGAGTTTGAACAAAGTAAACAACAAGTTTTTGGAAAAATAAACACACCATAGAAAGCCATCCACATGTTAGATGGTCATTGTGACTCAATAATCAAAGTACAATAGATAAATGATAGTCGAGTGGTCTACACTACTCCTCCATGTCAACCTCCACGTTAACAAGTGTAAGTCCGATTGTCTTGAACTCCTCAACACTAGTGGTCAAGGCCTCGATCTTCGCACGGAGAGCTCTCTTCTGTGAGCGCAGCCTCTCAATCACTCCCTGCTGGGTCTCGAGCTCGAAGTCCTTGGCCTCTATCTCGGCCTTCATGTCCTTAATATTCTTGTTTTTGTCTTGGACTCTCTTCTCCTAATTCTTGAACATCTTGTCCTGGCTCTCGAATCCGTCCTCCATCTCCTTGACGATCTCGTCTTGCTCTACGAAGAGCTTATCCTTCTCCCTCGACAGAACCTAAAGCTCGTCATTACTAAGCATGACGTTGGTCCTATCCTTGTCGAGGTTTCTAATAAGGCCCTCGAGGTCCTGGAGGTACAAACGAAATGGCCCAATCGTCTCTCTAGTAGCACCCTCATACACCAATGCCTCTCCCTCCTCGTCACGTCTCCCGAACGGGTGGAAGTAGAGGCCTCTAAGATCGGTGGAGTGGCATCCGTAGAGGCGTCCAAGTAGCTTCTGCATGACTACATCTAGACCCTTATCCTTGTCATCGTGCATCACCTTGAATGAAATCTCCTCCGTGAGTGGATCCGTCTTTCGTCCCGGCTACGAGACTCTAAAGCCCCAAAGGTCCTTCCTCTCAAACTTGGTGAGTTGAAGTGCCTTAATACTAGGAAGTGGGAGGTTGAGCACACTAGTGAACTGCATGATGCGTGAACCAAAACGAGTTCCATTGAACTCCTTGGCAGTGCTGATCACAAATCTAGGCATTTAATGTAAGATAGAGAAATATTAGAACAACACAAGTAAAAGAAAAACAAGATAGTAGAATGAAGGAAAAAGCATACATCAATCATAAAACATACAAGTCATGGCATACAAGGTCTAACAAAACACTAAGGTTCAACAAAATTTAGACAAATTTTGTGAAAATACGACAAGTGTGGTGGTCCAACTAGCAGAGTACGTTACAATTATCACTCATATGCTAAGTCTATGATATCCTCCATTAGACGTTTTATGGTGCTCTCTATGTGTTGGGTATACTTCTTCTCCTCTTCAAGGTCATTTTTCGTGTTGAGCATTCTACACTTGAATCATTCACCAAGCTCTTTGATAGCATTCCAGGCTACATTTCTTGTAGAGTCAAAGAATGTTGTATACATTTCTAAGTTGGTTCCCATGTAGAATCCCAACTCTTTGTGGTTGTCTCCCTTGTTCTTATACAAGTGAAGTTGCACCCACCAATATTCTTCTCCTTCATCCATCACTGGAAATCCTTTGTACACGGCCTCACCATGTATTCCCAAGCTAACCATAAGGGTTTTGAGTTCTTTGGGAAACTCCGTCTCACATTCTAAAGTCATGGTCATGAGTGGTCCCTTCTTAACGGCTTCGTTGATGGTGGCTATCTACAAATTGAGATGAGAAAGAAGATTGGAAAGGTTTACGAGAAGAAAAACACAAGTGTGGAATTTGCAAAGAGTTGTATTTTTCCTTAGTGGTTTTCTTAGTCTAATGCAACCTAGGGACATAATACTACGGGCAACATAGTTCTCTGATACCATCTGTAAGAACCCACCTTTATAAGGTAAAGGTCCATGTGATTGCAATGCTAGTCCATGGATCAAATGCTAACATCCACAGTTTAATATGAAGTACATAGATACAAAGGTCTTTATTACATCGTCATTCCAGAGATAAACATAGTATTTTACAACTCCATAGCCAAAGGCTAGTACAAGCGTTCATAACATAAGTAAAATAAAGTAAAGTCTTCACCTTCATGTGCCACAGGAAATCATGTTGAGTGTAGAATCATAACCCTAATCCTCATCAGAGTAACCTGCAACATCATAAGTTACAGCCACAATGGGTCAATACATTTGGAATTATATTGGCAAGTGATACAATAGAAGAATAGAAATATCTAATATCGATATGAACTTGGCTAAGTGTAGCTTAGGCTTGCTATGATCAAAATAGGTCTTTCCTATCAGTTGAAAACACTTAAGTTTTTGTTTGACAAAACTCCCAAGGAACCACCAATAGAAATTGGTGAACCTTCAACCCTTGTTCAACCACAAGTTTTAACTTAGAAATTGGGATGAGGAGATCCTTGATAGCTTCAATGTATTTATGCTCCAATTGTCTGTTGCCAGGGACACGGCTAAGTACTTAGGTTTTTCCTTCTCGAGAGGTGGTGCACTTTCCCCACAAGACTTGACATGCATCGAGACGAGATCTTTTAGAAGCCTTCCCTTAGACCAAATGGACGCGTTCCAACCTATCACCCTACCACCATCTGTCCATCTAGCTAAGTTATTGCAACCTATATGATCAAGGCAGAGCCGATATGCCATGTGGTTGCACTAGAAGCTTCTAAACACTAAGTATCTCAAATCCCTTTGTTCCTGGGTGGCTTTCCACAAGTGAGATACACCAGGGAGGCCATAGAAATGGGCCCTGAGTAACCACTCAACACAAACCATTCTTTCCATTCCACCTTGGTCATTCATTCATATAGTTGTTTTATTAAGCAAAAACATAAGTCATAGACTTAGAAATATTCCATAGCATGAATATAATACACCCTTGTTTGCTACTAGCTAGGCGAAGCATGATAATATAACAAATATCTTAACTTAGAGGAAAATTCTACCAAGACTACAACTACTAGGATTTCCCATGTCATAGCATATAGATACTTAGCAAAAATTACATGCAAGACCTATACAAAATATCACTAGTGCAAAGTCCAAATAATAGGATAATACATGAAGCACCACTTGCATTGGTAGTTTGGGGAGTAGCAACAATCTTCACAATCACAGTCACCATTAGCACCAAAATCTACATATAAAATGATAGCACCAAATTCACATTCAAATAATAAAGAAAAAATAATATGAATGCATGCAAATGTAATGAAATGGTTTCTCTATACTAGCAAGTCTAAAAAAATAGTACTGAACACAAAGCCATCTATTTAAAGTCTAAGCAAACTTAAATTTGCCTCAAAACAATTTTATAAGGCCAAAATAAGCCTATAATGTGTTCTGCAAATAAACCCATTTTTACAGAATCAAAATACAAATTCAAGCACACAGTAATGTAGGGATCATTTTTCTGAATCCAATGATATATTATTTGCATTCAAACCAAATAGTACTGAACACAAAGTAAACTTTATAAAGTCTAAACAAACTCAAGTTTACTTTAAAACAATTTTCCAAATAATTTTTATATGCAGAACAGGCCTACAAATTGTTCTGAAAATAATCCTATTTTCACGGAAGCAAATGACCAATTCAAGACCATAGGTGTGTAGGGCTTAATTTTCTGAATCCATTGATATATTATTTGCAAATTTTGGACATAACAGATCAAAAGATATGAATATTACAAGTTTGAATAACTAATACATTCAAAATCATATTTTAAAACAGAGCCAGTGACACGCGGCGTGTTCCTATTGGCCCGTACTGCTTCGCTCAGGATCATACTTCTGCGCCATTGGATCAAGTCAGATCCAACGCGCCAGATCTAAACAACCAAAACCTAGTGGGGCTGATGGCTACTGCGGTGGTGACGGCTCAGCCGGCGATGCACGGGCGGTGCTAGAGGGTAAGAGGGGTGGTGGCGAGGCTTACCAGGGTCGCATGGACGCGAGGAAGATCAAGGTGTAACTTGCTTGGACAGGGGCGTACTGTCGCGGGGACGGGGGCTCGTTGGAGACCTCACTAGCGTTGGGTGGTTGCTGGCGGAGACGAAGGCGACGACCGAGGTCACACAAAGGCAAACGAAGGGCATCAGAAGGTGCACAAGGTTGCGGTGCACACAATGGTTTGAACCATAGGGCAAGGGGCGTGCAGACCTTACCGGAATTACTCGTCAGAGTTGATTTGCGCCTTGGGTGTTCGCAGGGGTTGACAGGGACGGCGACCTGGGGCGATATAGGACAAACCAGGGGCATGGTTAGAAGCGCAAGAGGAAGGGTAACATGCTTGCGTGAACTAGAGACTGAGGGGAACATGGAGTTCACCGGGATTGGTCACCAGAGTCGTGCGGTGTTGCAGCGGTGCGATCTCGATCACTTGCCAATACAATTCCAAATGTATTGACCCTCTGTGGCTGTAACTTATGATGTTGCAGGTTACTCTGATGGAGATTAGGGTTATGAGTCTACACTCAACATGTTTGTCTGTGGCACATGAAGATGAAGATTTTTATTTATCTACCTATGTATGAACTCTATGTATTAGCCTTGGTCTAACAAGTTGTAAAGACTATGTTATCTCTGGAATGACGATGTAATAATGACCTTTGTATCTGTGTACTTCATCTTAAACTGTGGATGCTAGCAATTCGATCCAGGGACTAGCATTGCAACCATCTTAAAATTAAGCAAACTAGATCAATTTCCATATACATCTAGCAAATTCTTGGATATGGTTCTTCATGCTAGATGTATATGGAAATTGATCTAGTTTTACCTTTTTTAGGGCCCTTTGTGGTATATGTACGGACATCGATGTCATTTTCTCTTTTTTTGGTCGTTTATGTAAAATGTACTCACCCTATCCATGTATGATTTGATCCTAAAAGTAAGTGGTAAAATATAAACATATTTAAGCTTAGTTGTTAAGGAGTATGAACATTTTTTTTATTTCAAGCCGAACAACCAAGGTCATGGACATATGTAAATCATATTTTCTATCGATGATTATCTCATATCCAAGAAATTGCATGACGTCGAATTTGGACATATTTTGAAAATAATTAAAGAGGAAGTAGTATGAAGAGTATGACTCGATGAGGTGATTTCTCGAGAAGGATCCAACCCGACAGTTTTCCTTGCTTAATTTTATGGTGCTTCGTGCTAGATGTATATGGACATCGATGTAATTTTCCATTTTTAGGGCCCATTGTGGTGAATGTATGGACCTCGATTTAATTTTCCTTTTTTAGGTCCTTGGTCTAAAATGTACTTCCACCGCTCGTGTAAAATTTTGCCATATTTTGAAAACAATCAAAGAGGAAGTAGTATGAAGAGTATAGCTTGATGAGGTGCTTTCACGACAAGGATCCGACCCGACTGTTTTCCTTGCTTAATTTTATGGTTCTTCGTGCTAGATGTATATGGACCTCGATGTAATTTTCCCCTTTTAGGGCCCTTTTTGGTATATGTATGGACCTCGATGTAATTTCCACTTTTTAGATCCTTGGTGTAAAATGTACTCCCACCGCCCGTGTAAAATTTTAACCTTAAATTAGTCGGTAAAATCTAAACGAATTTAGCATAGTTGTCAATGAGTATGGACGTTTTTTTATTTCAAGCCAAACGACCAAGGTCATTGTCATATGTACATCATAATTTATGTATATGATGATACCATGTCCAAGAATTTGCATGCCACTAAATTTGTCCATATTTTGAAAACAATCGAACGCGAAGTAGTATGAAGAGTATGGCTCAATGAGGTGCTTTCTTGAGAAGAAGTCAACCCGACTGTTTTCCTTGCTTAATTTTATGGTGCTTCATGCAAGATGTATGGAACTTGATGTAATTTTTATTTTTAGGTCCTTGATGTAAAATTTAATACCATCGTCCATGTAAAATTTGAAACTGAAAGTAAGTGGGAAAATTTAAACGAATTTAATCTTAGTTGTAAAATCTGGCCATATTTTCAAAACAATTGGAAGAGGAAGTAGTATGAAGAGTATGGCTCGATCAACTGCTCTCTAGGTATGTACTTCCACCGCTCGTGTAAAATCTGGCCATATTTTGTAAACTTTTTTATAGGGTCTTCCCATCCTATATTTTTTCTTTGGCTCAAATGGGGTATTGAAAGGGGGTGGTATTATACACCACATACCTTACTAGGGACGAGTAGGTGTCATCAAAGGGTTGAACCTAATGGTACTAAATTGGTAATGTTTTGGAGGAGCCAAACTTTCCCACCTATAAAACATAATTTAGTAAAAATCATGCAATCTTCATAAATAGGTAAACAAAACATGCATGGATAAAATAGTAAGACAAAGGTTTATGAGCAAGAAGGTGGATTCCCTGTGATTAGCAGTCTGGCAAATATGTCCATGGACTTCTTCTTAGAAAACCATAATATTAATATAATCCCTTTCTTCTCATCGTCCACTCAATTACAACTATCGTCGTCGAAGATCACACATGCAAGTAAACAAAATTACAATCAACACCAAGCAAACAATCACCAATACAATACACCAATCGAGTAAACAAGACCACAAGTGCTGTAGGGGTTCGTAGCATGGAAAACAAAAAATTTCTACCGTATACAAACAAACAAGCCAAGATCTATCTACTAGATTGTAGCAACGAGTCGATAGAATAACTCACCCTCGAAGATTCCAAAGTGTTTAACGAGAGCGGATTCTCGTGGGTGATGTAGTCGTACTCTTGCCGATCTCAAGATCGTGTAGACGATCCTTCCGGTGCTGCGTTCCGGCAGCGCTCCCGCAGTCAGTCACACGTTCGGTACTCGATGAAGACCTTCCTCTCCCTTATTCCAGCAGGCAGCGGAGGTTGTAGAACTCTCCTCGCGATTCCGGCAGAACGACGGCGTGGTACCGGAAGTAGAGGGGGATCTCGCAGGGCTTCGCCTTAAGCCGGAGCGAGTATGGTGGACTATGAGAGAGGCCTTGGCGATCTAGGGTTTAGAGGCACCATGGAGAGAGGGCTAGGCCGGCGGCTAGGGCAAGGGGAGGGCCCCAAGTCGGCGGCTAGGGCAAACCCTAGGGCGGCGGCGGCTGCAGGAGGGCTGGCGGCTAGGGCTAGGGTTTAGAGGAGAGAGGTGTAGGTCTAGAGGGGCAACCCTGCCCCGCCTTTTATAGGTGGGAGGGCGCCGGCCAAGGGGAGGGAGTCCTCCCCCAAGTCGTCCTCCTTGGCCGGCGGGTGGAGGGAGAGGAACTCCTCCCCAAGTAGGTTTCCTACTCTCCCTCCACCAAGCAAACTTACCGTTTCACTTTTCAAATTGGCGTTTGACTTTTCAAACTAGGATTTGATTTATCCCTTAATTTTTCTCAGTGATGACACCTAGTACATGATGCAACCATTCCAACTTGTTATGACACATTCATGTACCCTTCCCCTCCGGAGTGCCGGACCTTCCGGACCCTTCTAGAACATTCCCGATGAAAACACCGGAATCATTCTCCAACTCCGAAACAGGACTTTCCTTATATGAATCTTATTCTCCGGACCATTCCGGATATCCTCGTGATATCCCGGATCCCATCCGAGACTCCGAACAACATTCGGTCTCTTACTCATCATTCCATAACTACTCAACAACATCAAATCCTTAAGTGTGTCTCCCTACGGTTCGTGAATTATGCGGACATGATCGAGACACTTCTCCGAACAATAACCAATAGAGGAATCTGGAAATTCATATGGCTCCCACATATTTCTACGATTACTTCGCGATCGAATGAACCACTTACATACGATACCAATTTCCCTTTGTCTCACGATAGTTTACTTATCCGAGGTTTTGATCGTCGGTATCTCTACATACCTAGTTCAACCTCGTTACTGATAAGTACTCTTTTCTTGTTCCCGTGATATGTGATCCCTTGTGAGCCAGTCACATGCTTGCAAGCTAATTGGATGACATTCCACCGAGAGGGCCCAGAGTATATCTATCTGTCATATGGATGGACAAATCCCATTGTTGATCCATGTGTCTCAACCCATACTTTCTGAACACTCAATGCCACCTTTATAACCACCCAGTTACGGTGTGGTGTTTGATGTCATCAAAGCATCCTTCCGGTGATGGTGATAAGCATGATCTCATGGTCGAAGGAATTAAGTTACTATGTATCAGAAAGCATATGGAAATTGAACTATTAAAATGACTTAATCTTTATGCTACGCTTATCTATAGGAGTATGTCCATCATACCATTCTCCTAACGATATGATCTTGTTGTTAATAACATCTCAATGTTCATGATAGGGAAACCACAATCATTTATTAAACAACAAGCTAGTATTGTGAAGAGGCTTTACTAGGGACTCTAATTTAGTTTACAAATCACACAAGTATTAATGTTTCCTTGTTAATACTGTTATAGCATGAAAGCAAACATTTATCATAAACACAAAGATATAATAATAACTATATTTATTATTGCCTCTAGGGCATATCTCCAACAGTCTCCCACTTGCACTAGAGTCAACTAATCTAGATTACATGGTAATATACCGAACACCCATGGCAGTTTGGTGTTGGTCATGTTTTGCCGTTGGGAGAGGTTTAGTCAACGGATCTGCCACATTCAGATCTGTGTGTACTTTGCAAATATTTATGTCACCATCTTGGACATGTTCTCGAATAGCGTGAAAACGTAGCTTGATGTGCTTCAGCTTCTTGTGTGACCTTGGTACTTGCGCATTGGATATGGCGCCCATGTTATCACAGTAGATAGACATTGGGTCCAGCGCACTTGGAACCACACCGATCTATGTAAGGAACTCCTTCATCCATATCGCTTCTTGTGAAGCCTCCGAAGCAGCTATGTATTCCGATTCAGTTGAAGATCTCGCCACAACGCTTTGCTTTGCACTCCTCCAGCTAACTGCTGCACCATTCAAAGTAAATACGTATCCAGATTGAGATTTAGAACCATCCGGATCGGTGTTCCAACTAGCATCAGTGTAACCATTAACACCGAATTGATCATCACCTCCATAAGAAAGAACCATATCCTTAGTTCTTCTCAAGTACTTAAGGATGTTTTTGACCGCCGTCCAATGATCCACTCCTGGATCACTTTGATATCTGCTAGTTAAACTAACAACATATGCAATGTCGGGTTTAGTACATAGCATAGCATACATTAGAGATCCTATGGCTGAGGCATAGGGAGTCTTACTCATCCTTTCTCTATCTTCTGCCGTTTCTAGACTTTGAGTTTTACTCAAGGTCGTATTGGGCAACATGGGCAAGAACCCTTTCTTGCTATCTTCCATTCCAAACCTCTTTAGAACTTTGTCCAAATATGTACTTTGTGATAGTGATATTAGGCGTCTTGATCTATCTCTATAATTCTTTATGCCTAATATGTAAGCTGCTTCGCCAAGATCTTTCATTGAAAAAACTATTATTCAAATATTCCTTGACACTATTAAGAAGGTCTACATCATTCCCAATCAACAATATGTCATCTACATATAGTATTAAGAATGCTACAGAGCTCCCACTCACTTTGTATATAGTATTAAGAATGCTACATATAGTAAATACAAGCTTCTCCATAAGTTTGTATAAAACCAAAACTTTTGATTACTTTATCAAAACGTTGATTCCAACTTCGGGATGCTTGCTTCAATCCATATATGGACTGTTGAAGTTTGCATACCTTGTTAGCATCTTTAGGATCGACAAAACCTTTGGGTTACATCATATACAACTCTTCATCAATGTCTCCATTGAGGAACACTGTTTTGACATCCATCCGCCATATCTCATAATCATAATATGCAGCGATTGCTAACAAAATCCTCACAGACTTTAGCTTCGCTACTGGTGAGAAAGTCTCATCGTAGTCAACTCCTTGAATTTGTCGAAACCCTTTTGCGACAAGTCGAGCTTTATAGACAGTAACATTACCATCAGCATCTGTTTTCTTCTTGAAAATCCATTTGTTCTCGACAGCCTTCCGGCCATCCGGTAAGTCCACAAAAGTCCATACTTGGTTTTCGTACATTGATCCAATCTCGGATTTCATGGCTTCTTGCCATTTATTGGAATCTGGGCTCATCATCGCTTCCTCATATGTCGCAGGGTCATCGGTGTTGTCCACCAACATGACACTCATAACGGGATCATACCAATCAGGAGTGGTACGAGTTCTCGTTGACCTGCGAGGTTCTGTAGCAACTTCAACCGAAGTTTCATGATCATCATCATTAGCTTCCTATCTTATTGGTGCAGGCACCACAGGAACTTCTTCCGGTGCTGCGCTACTCGCAAGTTCGAGAGAAGGTTCGACAACCTCGTCGAGTTCTACTTTCCTTCCAGTCACTTCTTTCGAGAGAAATTCCTTCTCTAGAAAGGATCCATTCTTGGCAACAAAGATTTTGCCTTTGGATCTATGGAAGGTATACCCAATAGTTTCCTTTGGGTATCCTATGAAGACGCATTTTTCCGCTTTGGGTTCAAGCTTGTCCGGCTGTAACTTCTTTACATAGGCTTCGCAACCCCAAACTTTAAGGAACGACAATTTAGGTTTCTTCCCAAACCATAATTCATATGGTGTCGTTTTAACGAATTTAGATGGTGACCTATTTAAAGTGAATGCGGCTGTTCTAACGCATAACCCCAAAATGATAGCGGTAAATCTGTAAGTGACATCATAGAACGAACCATATCTAAGAGAGTTCGATTATGATGTTCGGACACACCATTACGCTGTGGTGTTCTCGGCGATGTCAATTATGAAAGTATTCCGCATTTCTTCAAATGCTCGCCAAACTCGTAACTTAAATATTCACCTCCACGATCAGAACGTAGAAATTTAATCTTCTTGTTACGTTCATTCTGTCACTACTAGGAAAACGGCTATAGGTAATCAGCACATCCGTGGCTCACATGGTTGAAGTGCCCCACGGCTAAAACAGGCGTGGCTCACCTGTGGGCAGTGCCCTACTAATAACTAGAACAACTGTGGCGCACATGACTATAGTGCGCCACAGATGTGTGTGGGCCAGGGCCCTGTTGGCCGCACGCCAAACATCTGTAGCACACTATAGTCAGGTGCGCCACAGTTGTTAGGGTCATCTGTGGCGCACATGGGGCTGGTGCTCTACGCCTAAGCGCATGCCCCCCTCTGCTCTGAAACGGCCACAAACTTCTGTGGCGCACTCGGCCTAGTGCGCCACAGGGAGTAGGAGCATCTGTGGCGCATGTGGCATAGTGCGCCACAGATGTTTGTACTCCCTGTGGCGCACTAGGGCCGTGTGCGCCACGAATGTGTCGATTTCTTTAGGGCAGCACTTTATGTGCACATGTGTGACCACATCCACCACCCCACACTTCACTTTCCCCTTCTTCTTCCTCCTTAGATCTAGTCGGGATCTTCTCCTTCCCACCTCAATTTCTCCACACATTCACCATTTTTAGCATGTAAAACTTGCTTTGGATGTTACATAAGTAATAGAGGAGGTCTCCGGTCTCTCATCTATCCTTCTCCGGTCGACGCGCGCACCTCTCCTTTCCATCTTTCTCGCGATCGGTCTCTCATCTCGGTAAGTTGTCCATGTAAGGATGTGTTCATGTGTATATGGATGATGTGCTCATATGTATGTAGATGATCGATGCTCATGATGTGTGTATGTGGAGAGGATCGATGGTCATATGTGTGTGTATATGGAGAGTATCGATGATGCTCATGCATGTGTGTATGGAGAGGATAATGATATGTTCATGTGTGTATGGATCGGTCTCTCTCTCTCTTGTGTTTGTATGTGAACAAGTTGCCATTTGTTTTGCCAAAATGTTGATTCATTTCCATTTTGGCAAGACTTTGGCATTTCGCAAAGGTCCTAATTTTAGGATAGGTCATGCCGAAATTTTCTATCAACCATTACATGCATGCATTCATTATGTGGTTCTAATAGACTTCAAAATTGTACCGTGTACATCGTGCAGGCAAAAATGGTCCGCATAATGAGCGAAGGCATTGTGGCTAGATTTTTGAAATGTGCGACGGCCGACATGATACGAAATAACAAGACAGATATAAGATGTCCGTGCAGAAGATGCAAACTCAACTGGGTGATCGACCCAGATTCCGGGAATCTGCAGGCGCACCTGCTCCGCCATGGTTTCATTGATGGATACACTCGTTGGATAAGCGATGACGTAGATGATGGAGACGGTGAAGAAGGTGGCCAACATGACGATGATCATCATCACGGCGAGAACGGGCGAGATGATGAAGAGTCTCCTGGAGATGGTGAAGGTGCGGAAGCAGACCGGGATGATGATGATATAGATGCCGGAGGAGCAGACGACGATGGAACAACGTCAGGCTGGGTGCGGGACCCTTATGTGCAAGAGCTGCTTCTCAAGCAGACGAGTAACGCCAGGGCTGCCGCTAGAGAGAAAGCCAATCTTGCGCAACTTGAGAAAGACGCGGTTACTCCATTGTATGAAGGATGCAGGCCCGATGATAACCGGTTGAATGTAACGCTCAAGGCTATGGAGATGAAGGCAAAGCACAAATTGAGCGACGCAAGCTTCGACGATATGATGGAATTCTGGCACGATCGTCTCCCGGAGGGGAACACATGTCCAACTAGTATCGAGGATGCCAAGAAAATCGTCTGTCCTCTCGATCTACCGCACGTTAGATATCACGTATGCATCAACGATTGCATCATTTATCGGGGCGAGGACGCGGAGAAAACCACATGTCCGGTGTGCGGCGTGAGTCGATACAAGAAAGGGAAGAAAGCACCTCGAAAAGTGGTATGGTACTTTCCTATCACTCCTCGTCTACAGCGCTATTTCGCGGACCCTAAGGAAGCGAAGCTCATGCGATGGCATGCGGAAAGGAAGAAGCCAGGAGATGATGATGACCCTAAAAAGGATGAGCTGCTGACGCACCCTTCAGATGCTAGCCAGTGGAAATCATTGGACCTCGAATTCCCAGAATTCGGTGGAGATTCGAGGAACATCAGGCTTGGTGCGAGCACCGATGGACTCAATCCGTTCGGTAGCCAGAGCAGCACGCACAGCACTTGGCTCGTGTTTGTATGGATGTACAACCTCCCTCCATGGTTGTGCATGAAGAAGAAGTACATACAAATGAGTATGCCAATTCAAGGGCCGAAACAACCTGGTACCGACATCAATCTGTATCTCGGGCTGTTGAAAGAGGAGCTAGCCACGTTATGGGAATCTGGAGCCAATACTTACGACGCCATCGCACAAGATTATTTCACTATGAGAGCCGCGTTGATCACTACGGTGCAAGACTATCCAGGTTGCGGGTATATCTCGGGGCAGGTTATCCAAGGATTCTGCGCATGCGTTAGGTGCATGGATAACACAAGCTATCTCCAACTAGAGAAAGATCCAGGGTCATCGAAAACCGTGTTCATGGCGCACCGGAGGTGGCTCGGCAAGAATGATCCATGGAGAAAACGTGGAGACCTGTTCGATGGCAAATCAGAGACCCGAGGAATCCCAGAGCGTAGGAGCAGCGAAGAAGTGGAAGAGTTGCTGAAAAACTGGAAAGATTGTCCTAAGCCTGGAAAGAAGCGAAAGAGGCAGCAACAAGACAAGCCGCTGATGAAGGTATGGAAAACAAGGTCTGTTTTCTGGGAGTTGCCATACTGGAAGTTTCTCCGCACGCCTCATAGCCTCGACATCATGCATATCACGAAAAACGTGTGCGAGAGTCTGGTCGCCACCATAATCAACATGCCAGATAGGACGAAAGATGGTCCGAAAGCAAGGCACGACCTGATATGCTTGGGTTTTCGGAAGGAGCTTCACGGAGGACGCACTACTCCTGATGATCAGGAAGATGACGATGATCATGAGTCGGAGACGACACAAGGTCGTCGGAAGGGTAAAAAGTTCAAGAAGAACGAATATTACTGCCCTCCTTCTTGCTTCACTCTAAGCCAGGATGAGATCAAACAGTTTTTCAAGTGCCTTCTAGGAGTCAAATTTCCTTACGGCTACGCGGGCAAGATAAGCAGATACCTAGACGAGGCGAAGCAGAGGTTCAGTGGCATGAAGTCTCACGACTGTGCCGTGCTAATGACGCAGGTACTTCCGGTCGCACTAAGAGGGATAATGGACGAGCACGTCCGTGAAACGTTATTTGGCCTATGCAAGTTTTTCGACGTCATCTCTAGGAAGTCGATTGGCTTGAATCAGCTCGGAAGGCTACAGGAGGAGATCGTGGTGATACTATGTGAGCTTGAGGTCTACTTCCCACCCGCATTCTTCGACATTATGGTGCATCTGCTGGTCCATGTCGTGGAGGACATCGTACAACTCGGGCCGATGTTCCTCCGCAGCATGATGGCGTTCGAAAGGATGAACGGACACATCAAAGGATACGTTCGCAACAGGTCCCGTCCAGATGGAAGCATAGCCAAGGGCTTTCTGGCCGAAGAGTGCATCTCTTTCTGCACGAATTATCTAGACATCGAGAACCCTGTCGGTCTTCCCGTCAACAGACACCTTGGCAAGATCGACGGATCTGGTCACCGAGAGGGTCGTCGCATACTGCATGCAGACTTCGATTTTCGACGCGCAGACTTTGATCGAGCAAACCTCGTCGCGCTACAGCATTTAGAACTGGTCGATCCTTGGGTACAGAAGCACAAAAGGTTAATCGAGAAGAAGTACAGTGACCGGGGCATACAGAGGACGCAGGGAGAAATAATCAAAGAGCACAACTCAGATTTCACGCGTTGGTTTAGGCAGACGCTCCTTGATAATCCCCCGCGCTCGCATTCTTCTGACACGGAAAAGATCATATTCACCTTGTCGCAGGGACCGATGCAAAACCTGGTGACCTATCAGGCGTATGATATCAACGGCTACACATTCTACACGGAGGAAAAGGACAACAAGTGTGATTATCAGAACTCAAGCGTAACGTCGGAATTCTACACCGATGACAACGTGAAGGAAAGATTCTACGGAAGAATCGAGGAGATCTGGGAGCTCGACTACTGTGGAGAAAAGGTGCCGATGTTCCGTGTCAGATGGGCAAAGAGCGTCGAAAGAGAAGACCGGTATTTCACAACCATGGTTATACCTGAAGCAGCCAAATCCAAGTCCGCCGGTGCAAACGTGGCCGTGAAAAATGAACCATGGGTACTGGCTACCAAAGTGGACCAATGTTTTTTCATTACTGACCCGACAAAGCCTAGCCGTGTTGTCGTGAGGAGAGGAAAAAGAAACATCATCGGAATGGATGGAGTCGCCAACGAGCAAGACTTCGACCAGTACGGCGACCCAAAGATTGAAGATGACGACGACTACGATGCAGCAACATACATCACAAGAAGAAAAAGGACAACCCTACCCAAAAAAGGTAGCCCGTTCGAAAGAAGAAACATTAAAGTGCCGGGGCTAAATTATTCAACCGCGACAAAGAAGGGAAAAAAGATTGTAAAATGCTAGCTCAAAAAATATTGTAAAACGCGTGGTCGAAAAAGATTGTAATATTCATGGACAAATTATTATGAAATTTAGTTATACTTTCAATCATATTTGTAACACTTTTATGACATATATTATCACTTTTGGGCATTTTTGGAATATTTAAAAGTATTTTAAAAACAAAACAAAATTTGTATGGCATGTATCACCACTTTTGGAACATTTTAAAGTATTTTTAAAGTAAAAATAAAAAAGTGGAGCACCAGGATTCGAACCTGGGTGCTCATGGTTTAGAATAGAGCTAAGGGCAGAACCAGTGGGGTAAGAGAGTACTAGTGTTAACTAGTGGGACGGCCGCCCTCTTATCTGATAGTCCAACCCACACACGCGTAGCGCACCCTGGCCAAGTGCGCTACGGATAACCGTAGCGCACTTGTTCAGGGTACGCTACGCGTGTGTGGGTTGGACTAGTCAACTGCGCGCGTGAGCCAGCCCTCCCATCGTCGTCCTCAGACACATCGTCCCCATCCCGGCCCATCCCCATCCCCGCATCGAGGCGCCGCCGCCGCCGCATCCCAAGAGGAGGAGGCCGCCACGCCAGGAGGAGGAGGCCTCCACGCTAGGAGGAGGAGGAGGCCGCCTTGCCCGCGCGCTCGTTCCGTGGAGGAGGAGGTCGGTGGCGGCGAGGTTCCTGCAGAGTCGGCTCCGCTCCTCCGACGGCAAGGCGCTCTGCCGCTCCCTCCCCCTCGTTACCTCGTCCGCCAGCCCTCGTCGTCGTCATCTCCCCCTCTCTCCTCGAGCAATCTCAGAGGTGAGCTCTGCCCCTCCCCTCTATCTTTCTCCCCCTCTCTCTCCTCAGAGGTGAGCTCAGTAGATTATCCACTTGTTGACTACTAGCAAGTTGCACCTGATTTTCACAAGAGCTGGGAGCAGTGCTTGCTATATTTAATGACTGAATCATAGTCACCTTTTCAGAAATGTTCTGCTGCAATTCATTTTCTTCCTGAATCCATTGCATCTGGTTAGGGTTAGGCTATTGTACTTTGGTGTTTGCAGAATGTTAGACAAAAATGTGCTAGTGCTTGCAGAATGTTAGAAAAAAATGTAGTTTGGTGCTTGCAGGCTGCCTCGAGAAAGCATCTGTAATTATTGACAAAGATGGCATGTATATCTTTCTATATACATACTGCTAGTGACCTGATGAGCGATGCTAGTTAAGTGAAGATGGCATGTATATCTTTGTATGTGTAAGACAGAGAAACCAAATGGACCGTTGATGTGCCAATTTGGTCATTTTTTTGCGAGTAATTTGGTCATTTAGTCCATGCACAATGCAAATGCTTAGCAAAACACAATGCAATGCTGAATTGATGCCACCTCTTTTAATCTCTGTTGCACTGCTTGCTCTTCTGAACATATAGTATGTGGATTTAGTACTGTTGTGCTTGCAGTTTGCATATATACTATATGTCCACCCTATAAATCCACATACTGTTCAGCATACTATAGATCAATCACTCATAGGGTGGCATCAATTCAGCATTCAGAATCTATAGGGTTGATTCAGTATATATGTCACATACTGATTAATGCCACATATAGTATGTTGATCTATAGGGTTCAGAATCTATAGAATGATTTGATCCTTTTGTTAGGTTTGTTACTGTGATAGTTCATCAGTAAAAAATATTCACATTATTTTACTTATTTGCATATGGAAGGACTAAAAGCATGTGATGGTCTTGGGCCTCTTAGTGCTCAAGAGTTCATGATCATCGGTTTAGAAGCATATGGTTTAGAAGCCTCTTAGTGCTCAAGACTAAAAGCATATGGTTTAGAAGCCCTGAGATACTGTAACAGTCCCATTTTTCCTTAGCCTAGCTTGGAATATCTAGGTTTAGTATTGCCCCTATCTCATAACTTGAGATAGTTGTTGAGTAAGTGACAGATGTAAAATATTTTGCGGATAATATTATCTGTACTTGGAAGTATTGTTCGTTTTGGGCCCCTACTCTCACCTTCATGAATCTGGAATCATAATAGAGGTATCATGGATAGCAGCGGATTGTTCAGTGATCACTAATTTAATCTGTACTTGCAAGTATTACTTGCTTGTTTAAGGTGCTGCTCTCGGCTTCACAAATCTGGATTGTTAATAGATTGTTCAGTGATCATTCTTGTGGTTACCATTTATGCTTGATGTACTGTTTGTGTGTTGGCCATTTATTCTAGTTGTGCTCCATTTTTGCATGAAACAGATTTATTGTGTGCTGGTTGTGCAGTTGTGCTGGCTATACTGGGCCATTTATGCTGGTAGTGCTGGATATGATGGCCATTTATTGTGTGCTAGCTATGCTGGCCATATATATGCAGGTTCTTGTATGAAACGAGTCCCGATTTTTGCCAGAATGTTGATTAACTTCCGTTTTGGCAGAAATCGGGCACTCCTAGTTTAAGAAAATTAGCAAAGGTCATGCCGGATTTTTCTGTGCATTTAACCAATTATTTGTTTTTTATTAGTGCAAAGATGTGTGACAACGACAAGGCTGGATGTTCTAAGCGCATCAGCGCTGAAGGAGAACTCAAACCTCCGAATAAACAATTGACATTCTGGGAGGCGGCCCAGCGTCTAGAAGACGATGAAGAATACCATCCTTCGGAGAGCGAGGATGATGAGATGGAAGACGCGGAGGCAGAAGCCGAAGGAAAGGCGGACGATGAAACCACTGATGGCGGCGAGGGCATAGGGAGTGGTAGCAACCCTCCTAAGAAGAAGAAGAAGCCGAAGGACCGGCGCCCGAACACGGTCGGCATGGTCAGGGAGGAAATTACCGAAGTGAGCCCATCAGGGGTTCCTTTGGAGCCCGCCCATGTTGTCAAAGGGTACGGTGGGCAAGTGGCGGCGATCACCCGGACAACCATCTCGATCAACACCGAGAATCTCCGGCATAAAGATAATGGCCACTTGCGCACACTCCTCTTCGAGAAGCTACATGCAAGATACAAGTTCCCCGCTAAGTATCAGAACAAAAATTATCATGGGAACGAAGTAAACAAATCCTCCCTCACAAAGATGAGCACCGCCCTGGCCAGCTGGAGAACCCGGATAAAGAAGAAGATCTATAAAGAAGGCAAAAGTCTCGAGGAGATCCAGAAGATTGACCTGCAGATCACCGAAGATCAGTTCCGGGAGTTCAATGAGAGGTGTGAATCCGAAAGAGCCCTGGCCAATAGTAATCGGGGACAGGTGCTGCAGGCGATGAATATAGGTCATCACCATCTCGGATCTGGTGGATACAGAACCGCGGAGGCCAAATGGAATAAGGAGGACGAAGAATATAGAAAACCCCTTTGCCAAATTCGAACCCGGGCAGGTTCGAAACTTCATCAGGGCCCGTTACCATGTGGACCCAAAAACCAAACAACTCACCGCGGATACTGCGGTGAAGGAATTCGAGGAAATTGTGGTAAGTATAATCTAATTACCGCGGATCAACACGATTGCAATCTAATCGGTGATCTAAATGATTCACTGTTACTTCTTCTGCAGGAGGAGGAAATTGTTGCTAGTCATGGATCCCAGGGTTCCTCATCCCAGGGGTCGATGGCGGCCACCCGGTGGGATAACCCTTTTAACAGGGCGATGAACCGGGCCAAGAAAATAGAGCCGGGTACGAAGAAGCCGTCGTCGGCTGGCCGTCTGGCCGGCCTCGGGGGTAAGAATTGGGTGGATCATTTTGGTCCACCGCCGAGGACGCATGTGGCGCCGTCGGGAAGGAGCGAGGAGGAAAACCGAGAGGTTCAAGAACTTAAGGCACAAGTGGCGCGGATCCCGCAGATCGTCCAAGACAACCTGGCAATCACCCTCACGTCCTTCCTGCCTACCTTGGTGGAGTCAATAGCGAACTGGAGTGCGGGTGGTCGAGTAGGGCCGTGCCCGATTCCAAGCATGGTCAGCAGCCACTCGAACAACGCGGCGCCGACGAATCAGGCGAACTACGTGTTCGTGACTCCGCCCGCTAGCACCGCGGCGCCGCAAGTGTTGGTGACTCCCCCTGCCATCACCGCGGCGCCAGAGTACATGTTGGTGCCCCCCTGCCATCGTCGCGGCGGCACCGGAGCTCCAAGCACCCGTCGATAGGGAGAATACACCGGCGGCCAGCACCGCACCATCAAGCAGCCCTTCCGTCTCTTGCACGCCCGTCGTCGTATGCCGTGCGTCGACATTAGCCGATCTCGACGCCATCACAGTAAACAAATTGCTTTAATTACCGCCTTATTTCATGCCATCTATATATTACTCTTATGGCATCTCGCTCTGACGACGCCGTACATGTTTTCCGCAGACGGATGTTCCTTGCACTCTCTTATGCTATGTGAACAACGAGCTGAGGGATGTTGCCAAGGGTACCATCGTTCAACCCTTGCAGCGCACGTTCCACTCAAAGCCGATGCCAGATAGCGTGCACAGGGTTAAAATTAGTCGGGTGCTAAGGGGCTGCGACGACCTGGAACCTCCCATTCAACCGCCAGGAGCGGATGAAGAAGAGCCGTATGTCCTCAGAAGTTGCTTCGGCTTATTCTTGCTATGGCCAAAGAGCATGATCCGTTTGGGGACGGCGGGGGCCATCACGCCACAGACAACAGCACCGCCTGTCGTGCCAGCGACAAGCAGTGGCAAGGCCCCCTTACCGCCCTCGCCGTCACCTCCACGCGGTGGGTCGGATGATCATGTTGATGATATGCACATGGCGTAGGATCCGGCCGAGGATGACGAAGACTGGAATGATCACTTCTTCAGCACTCAGTTTGGCAACGAAGAAGACCTAGCTGGTGGCCCCACAGAGAAAGCCACTATCACCAAGCGTCTGTTTGGTTCTCAGGAGACGCCTCCAGCTTGCGCCTTTACAGAGCCAGCGGATACAACCAACCGGCCCTTTATTCTAAGCCCTGACACACTACATAGGGCGGACGGTGCTCAGATTGCGGTGCCTGCCCGCTCTCCAAAAGGAAAAAAGGGCAGGAAAAGAAAATCTAGCAGCTCGAGCCAGCCGGTGGCATCAACAACTGCGAATCCGATCAGGTTTCGGGACGGGCCACCAAGACCCGAGGGTATTATGTGGAGGATTCATGTGGCGGGTGAGCCCATGCTACCTAAGAATTTGCGGAAGCTCGCCAGTTCGGAACTGCAGAGTGTGCATGACGGCGTGCTGACGATAGAGAGACGCCTTCTATCGGAGAAAGATCCCTCGCACCCGGTATTCGTGGTTAAGGTGCCACTAGGCTTGGGCTTCGTCGACACTGCCCCCGCGGATCTGTTCTTCCTGCGGTTCAAGGACATCTTCAATATGTTCCACCTATACCCGCTGCACTATACCATGGTCCGTCTCTTTTCTCTCAGCCTGGCCATGCAGATCATTAGAGAGAACACACCGGGCATCACTATAGTGGACCCCTACTACATGCGTGACGGCTGCTTGGGTTCCCCCGCCGAACGACGTATCGTGGCCTCGTACCTAAAAATAATCCTCGTGGCGAACAAGACAAAGGAATACATTCTCGTGCCTTACTTTCCCGAGTAAGTCGTTATTCGCTCGCCACCGTCGATTGGCTTTATTCGATCATCATCATTCTTTTTCCAACACATTCCATTTGAATTTTTTGCGCAGAGATGAACCCTGCACGCTCATCTCCTTATCGCCGAAGCATTCCCACGCCACGTATTTCGACTCAGGGAGTCTAGAAAAGAAGAAAAACTACGACAAGATCAAGGAAGTTCTGGATGATGCTCTCACTGGCTTTGCCTCGACGGAAGGCACCAGCTTCGTGCGTAAGAAGGTCAAGTTCGGCAGGCACATCTTCAACCACGTAACGGAGTTCCCCTGCGTGAAGCAGCCGGAAAACAGTAAGAAGGAAGCCTACTACGCACTCCATCACATGAGGGCGTTCCTACTTGACCAGCAGAATTCTACGCTGCCAGATCATCTCAAACAGTGGGCCAAAGCAAAGGCCAAGATCAATGATTCGGATATTAGACAAGAGATGTATCGCATCCAGCAACAGTTTGGGGCAATCATCTTTCGTGATGTCATGACTTCGGGGGGGATCTTCTACGGAGGAAATATCCCGAATAACCGTGACATAGAAGATCGCCTAGAGATGCAGGGTGACTATAGGAAGTTCATGACGAGACAAGGCGTCCTCCCGTTCCCTAAGCCGAGCCAGAAGGCTTGATGTTGGCCTAGTTGTAGTTACAAACTATAGATGACATTTGTGTGTGTGTGGACGACAAGTGAACTTATTTTGCTTATTATTATTATTATATATCAATCAATGCTTGGTTTTTTTGCTTACTCTTTAGTCCTTTGCTCAATTTGGTCCTTCTTTTTTTCTTTACTCTTTTTTCGAGAATAATGCCGATGATTGAAAGTCGTGGCACACTATATATGTGAATGTGCTACGATGGGACTGTGAGCCTTGTGATATGCACAAGTCCAGGTCTTGTGCATCCTACTTGGCTCACCGTTCCATCGTAGCATATTCCTGTGTCCAACGACCTATGTATATATATGAGGCATTCTTTTCGAGTTATTTTTGTCTTTTTCGAGAATATGCCGATGATTGAAATGTCGTGGCACAATATATATGTGAATGTGCTATGACGGGATAGTTAGCCTTGTGATATGCACAAGTCCAGGAATTGTGCATCCTACTTGGCTAACTGTTCCGTCATAGCATATTCCTGTGTCCAACGACCTAGCTAGTTATATATGAGGCATTCTTTTCGAGCTACTTTGGTCTTTTTCGAGAATAATGCCGATGATTGAAATGTCGTAGCACACTATATATGTGAATGTGCTACGATGGGATTGTACGCCTTGTGCTATGCACAAGTCCAGGTGTTGTGCATCCTACTTGGCGTACGGTTCCATCGTAGCATATTCCTGTGTCCAACGACCTATGTATATATATGAGGCATGCTTTTTGAGTTACTTTGGTCTTTTTCGAGAATAATGCCGATGATTGAAATGTCGTGGCACACTATATGTGAATGTGCTGCGATGGGATTGTTCGCCTTGTGCTATGCACAGGTCCAGGTGTTGTGCATCCTACTTGGCGAACAGTTCCGTCGTAGCATATTCCTGTGTCGAACAACCTAGTTATATATGAGGCATGCTTTCTGAGTTTGGTCTTTTTGATTTAGGAGTACTTTCTATAAGTGTATCTTCATATGCGACTTTAATTATATATGTTTTTTCAATAGTCGGTTAATTATTATTGTCAACTTATAGATGACGTGGTACGTCGTGTACAAGGGACGAGTTCCCGGAGTCTACGATGATTGGGAAGACTGCCGGAGACAGGTGCACCGTTTCAGCGGCAATAGCTACAAAGGGTACAACACTATGGCGGATGCGGAAGCTAGATACACGCGCTATCTAGCGGGAGTTAGGACAAGGAACCGGATGAAGACCTACACCTTCGTCGCGGCGGTGATCATGCTTATCTTCTTTGGTTATTTATCCCGCGTTTGTGTCTAGCTAGCTAGTTTAGATGTCTAGGCGAGATTCCGAGCTCTAACTTGTTCGATCGACACATGTATTAGCATGTACCAAATACTACTTTGTAACATGATCGAAACAATGTAACTTAGACTATGTATTCATGTATGAGACTTATCTATATGTATTTGTTTCAATCTTGTTTTTCATATTGAGTATTTATATATATAATTGTATATCTTGTATCTGTGTGTATATCTGCTGTAATATTGTATATAATCTGTATTGCATATAATCTGGCTCGGAAATTAAAAAAAACAAAAAATACATCTGTGGCGCACATGGTCTACCTTCTGTGGCGCACTACACCTAAAGCGCACTATGGAAGTTTGGTGGCGCACTAGGTAGTGCGCCACAGAAGATCCCAAGGGTAGCGCACCATGCCAAACTTCTGTGGCGCACTAGGAGGTGCGCTACGCCTATCTCTACACAACCGTGGCGCACTAGGCAGTGCGCCACGGCTGAGAGATAGCCGTAGCGCAAGGCCCGTGGCGCACTGCTAGTGCGCCACGGATGGGCATTTCTGGTGCGCCACTAACGGCCTGTTTCCTAGTCATGTGTCATGGTATTGCCGACGAGTACGCCATGGAGGGGTCCTCACTGTGTGTGTTTAGAGACGTGGGGTAAGGCGGACGGTTGACGGGTACGAGGTAACACAGCTTACCCAAGTTCAGATCCCACAACGGTGGCGGAATCCTACTCCTGCTATAAATCACTATAATGGCAATACGCCGAGTTACAGAGATAGGTTCGCTGTGCGAGGTGTGTGTAAAACGATGCCCTAAAGGCCCCCATAGGCCCGACTTATATAGTCGCCAGGTCCTAGGGTTACAGGGAAAAGTCCTAGCCGGACAGGTTACAGAGTTCTACACCGTCTATTACTAGTCTTGTGCATCTTGCACTCCAAGGCTCCGGGTACGCTAGTGACTCCACCGTAGCCTTCCTTTATCCGGCATGGGCCTCCCTTCTGGATCCACCTAACTGGGCCGCCCAGCAGGCCACAGGCCATGCTACCGACTATGGGCCACCCGGGTTAGACGGATAAGAGACATGCTATGAGGATACCCATATAGCATATCCCCAACAGTAGCCCCCGGAGAACTCCGAGATCTTGCGCCGTCTTGCCTCTTCCCGTGGAATGCTCCGTCTAGATGGATGTCGGCAAATCGTCAAGCAACATCTTGTAGTCCTCCCAAAGAACCCTGCAAAGGTTTCTCCGTCTTCTATGAGTAAGTCGGAGAAATGTTGAATCTTCCATCTACGCTCCCGTTGTCGGATTAAATCCGTCCATGCCGGAATCTTCGATGGGACGGCTCATCTACCATGTCAGTTATGGCGACGTAGGCTGTAGGCCAGCGACGCCTCATAACTCACACATGCAGAGAACATAATCATATCCGATTTTCCCGCGCGAGCGATACAAACCGTTGGCGGCGACGGTTGGAGACGTGGCAAAATTACCGCGCACGTTCACGAACAAGTCGTCTACACGGCAACCGTCTGATTAGCTGCACGAATCTTGACGCAGAGTAAGATAAATAGTAACCATGGGATACTTGCCACTTTTTCACCCCATTCTCTCGCATCATCGTCTTCTTCCTCTAGCCACACGCCTCCTCGAGCTCTCCGCGGAAAACCTCGAGAAACCCTAGCCTCTCTCTCTCTGCACCAGTCACATTCTCTCCCTCCTCCATGGCTAGCAGCAGCTCATCCCCGTCAATGGCGGCGTCGAGCGAAGCCACAGCGAAGCCGGCGAGCTCCATCGTCGTGCCCCAGAGGGCCTGGTCATCCCCGCATCGGCGGTGATTGAAACCATCGGCGGCGACCATAATCTGGCGGCGCTGGAGCCCCTGGAAGAGGAGCTAGACTCGCACAAAGGCGACTAGCGCGGCTCGGACATCATCGGCCGCGACATCCAAGATATGGTCGCTGAGGGTTATCTTCCCGCGACGGAGGGGCTCGCCTGGCGGGCGGCGCCGGCCGGCGAGGTGACCCCTTCTCCCCAAGCCGGAGAGAAAGTGTACCTCAAGGCGCAATTGGTACGCGGCGTTTCTCTTCACATCTCTCACTTCTTTCTGTCCGTCTTGAATCACTTCAAGGTCCAACCCCATAACCTCTCCCCCAATAGTATCCTAGTGCTTAGCAACTTCCCGGCACTTTGTGAGGTTTACCTAGGGATTAGGCCTAGGTTAGACTTGATTGTGTACTTCTTCACCGTCAAACATGAAGCCGGACACAGTAGGGAGGAGCTTAGGAACTGCGGCACCATAAGCTTCAAGATCCGTCCTGGCCGGTGGTTCCCCGACATCGTCGGCCACGAGTCGTGCAAAAACTGGCAGCGGACGTACTTCTACGGCCCCGACATTCCTTTGGCGAGCCGAGAACGTACCCGGACTTCGTGGATGGAGCCGCCGCTGAAGTCTCCACATGGCGGTCCCATGCCTCCCTTCCCTCCGACCTCGACGCTTCTCGTGCAATAAGGCGGATTGAGTGGATCGTAGAGACGGGTCTAACCGGCTTGGACCTAGCCATGTGCTAGTTCATCAGGCGGATCCAACCTCTGCATCACCGCACGAAGTATATGCACGAGTACACCGGCGACCGAAGGGATACCCCCTGGATCTCCGAGGACAACTTCTCGAGCGACTCCGTCAAGTTCCGCCTTAAGGACATCGTCAAGGTGAAGGATAAGAAGCGTGGCTTCACCCTCACCTATGACATGTTCGTAGACGGAAAGTTCCCAAAGGTAGATATTTATCTTCCGTCTATGACATTGCTCCAGTTTTTCCGTCTTGCCAATACCATCTTATCTAACACGATGATTTCTCACTTAACAGCTTAGCGATCTAGAGGAGGGCAACCTGGCTGCCCAAATCTACGATCCCAAGATGAAGGAAGTCACGGTCGTGTCCGACGATGATGCCCCGTTGGCGCGAAAGCGGAAGAGCTGCACCTCTGACGCTGCCGATGGAGGCAAGAAAAAGAAGACGGAGGGTGGAGCCTCCAAAAAGAGTACTACCGCCCTGGAGGCGGAAAAGAAGAAAGCCACCGGGATGTTTGCCAAAGCGCCCCCCCTAGTGTAAGATTCTTATTCTCCGACATTGTCTTATTTTATCTGTCTTATTCCCGTACTTATGCATTTTGCACATTTCAGGAAGAAAGCCACAACCAGCCTCAAGAAGTCCTCCAAGACTCTTGGGGCTTCTAGAAATATTAAAGATATGCTGCATCGCGACTCCTCCCCCTCCATCGCCCCTGCTACTCCTGCCGTCAAGCCCTCCTCTGCTCCGACAAGCTCCCAAGTCAAGGAGGCACCAGGCCCTTCCACCATGGAAGTGGTCTCTGGCGCCTCTACCAAACTAGCTGTTGTCGGCGAGCATGCGACACATGAGGGTGCTGCTCTTCAAATGGCTGAAGCTCCGGCTAAGGATGCCATCCGTAGCGGTAAGGCGGTGGTGGGAGCTGGTACTTCTGCCGAAGGCGGTGCCTCTGCTCCCTAGAAACCCTTCGATCTCCCGAAGATTGTTTACCCGGTGCTTACGCCGGGTAACACAACTATGGTTCCTGGAGGAGTGCCATCATCTCCGACGTGCGGTCTTGAGGAGCTACTCTGTCAAGCAGACATCTTGCAAGGAAATAGCATTTCCTTTGGCAAGCTGCTGACCGAGAGCGCAACAAACCTCAAGATCATCGCACTTGTAAGTTTTACTTTACCTTTTGCATTTCATATGAGTATCCCACTGTAGCCCCCGAGGATGTAGACGGAAAACCATTGGTTTTGCATCTATATGCTCTAAGAGTGACTAAGTTAGAAAAAACTCTCACTGTAGCCCCTAAGCATTTAGATGGAATGAAATATTCCGACTAGATGCTTTTAAGAGTAGCATACACAGTGTTCATAATTTTAAGTGCTGTAGCCCCCAAGTCTCTAGTTGTAACTGAATTAGTTCCGACTAGTTGCTTAAAGAAAAGCTAAGCATTTTCCGAGTTAAAACTTTATACTGTAGCCCCCAAGCCTCTAGTTGAGAACTGAATTAGCTCCGACTAGATGCTTAAATAAAAGCTAAGCATATTGCTAAGTTAAAATCTCTAGCTGTAGCCCCCGAGCGCCTAGATGGAAAATCTCCGACTAGGGGCTCCAAGTAGACTAAACAACGACTTAAATTTGTATTTGCTTCCACAGAACGAGAATGCTCAGACGGGCATGGCCAACAACAAGTATCAGAAGATGCGTGCAGATCTTGAAGCCGAAAAGGGTAAAACTGCCATCTTGAAGGAACAGATCATCAAAAACAAGAGTCTGTTTTCTTTTTGCGCATTTCCGTCTTACTTTTGTGCCTTCCTTCTTCGAGTACTCACTGTGTACTTTGTTTTATCTGATTTGCAGAGAATTTCGCCAAGGCCAAGGATATTGTCGAGCAGTCCAAGCACATCCAGCAGCTAGACAGCGAGAACAAGATCCTTAAGAAGGAGAGGGAAGAAATACTGAAGATGCACGAGGATTCCATGAAAGCCCTGCAGGACTCCGCCTCCGCGGAGATCAATCGCTTGAAGGAGGAGCTTGCGATCCTAAAGGATCAGAAGCAAGCTGCCGATGAGCAAAACCTTCGCCATAGCGAGGCGTTTAAGCTCCTCCAACAAGGGAAGGAATCATTGGCAGACGTCGTCTGGCAGGTTAAGGCCAGCATCTTCAGTAAGTGTCCTCCGCCTTGTAGTTCTAGAGTCTGGATACTTAGAATTTATTGAACTCATGCAATGCTTGTCGGAATTTTTAGCGCCTATGGGTTTAACCCGCTCGCCTCCTTCGGACAAGGAATGCATGATTCTTGCCGGCAACTTCATCAACACCGCCATCGCCCAAGCCAAAGAGATTGCGAATCCCCTCTAGATTTATATCAAGGCCTCGGACTCCTGGTGAAGTACTCGGAGATTCTGCGCCGAGCCCCCGAGCGTGTTGCGAGCTGGAAAGCTTCATGCGCACGGGCTGGCGCAAGGATGGCGTTGTCCATGGTGAAGGCACACTATGAAGGTGCCAACATCAACACGTTGACTTCTGGTATCCCCGACGTGGATGATGACGGCAAGGAGATCGATCACGAAGCCATCTTGTCATCACTCGCGGGTTATGACACCAGGGTTTCCGAGTTGGTGGATGTCGACGTCTTCGTGCCCAGGAACTTTCTTGACAACGCCAACCCGGATTCCTCCGAGTCTCATCACAACACCGACGTTGAGGGTGATTCTCCAGCTGGTGATGATGCGGCCTCCAAGTCCCCTGCACCCAAGGAGTGAAAAACACTTTGTAATTCTTGTTTCACCTCTGGAGTGTGCGCGGGAAAAAACTTTGTTGATGTAATCTTTAAGGCGGAAAACAATGATTATCGTATCCTGCTACTTAAGAATTAAGTTTCAGCATGCATATATTTTTTAAGCAAGTGCTGGCTTATCCATTACTCTGGATCTTATGTTTGACTTTTCGTGAGTCGGAAGACTCGTTGTCGGAACCATGCGCTTAGGTGATGATGCCTAATGGCACCGTCAATAACCTGAGCACAAAATCGCCGACAATAAGCGCCAAAAGTCACTACTCCAGAATCCACATAAAAACAACAAAGAATGTGTAGACTATAAAACTTAAGCTAACGCCCGTAGGAGGAATTTTCACAAGTGCAATCGCAAGACTTGTGCATAAAGGTTTATATGATCCAAAAATGAACACTAAAGGAGGTAAAAGACTCAGTAATATGAGTGAACCAAAGAGCTTTATTTTTCATTGATCATATATAAGAGGTACACGATTAGACAAAAAGTGCTAAGTGTAGAAAGGACGTAGCTGTGCTATGTTCCATGGCCGATCAAGCTCTGGGTAGTCATCATCCGGGTCACGTCGCTTACGCTTATGATCCTTGTTGGGTCTATCCTTGAGTTCACGATTGTCGACAAGGTAGTAAGACCCATTGAGCAGCGCCTTGCTTATGATGAACGGTCCTTCCCATGATGGGGATAGTTTGTGTGACTTCTTCTGCTTAAGTCGGAGCACTAAATCCTCCTCTTTAAACGAGCGATGCCGAACGCGGCGACTATGGTAGCTGCGTAGCTTCTGCTGGTAGATGGCGGATCTTTGGCATGCCAAAACGCGCTCCTCCTCGAGAAGGTCCACATCTAGGCGTCTAGATTCTTCAGCGTCATCTTCGTCGTAGGCGGCAACTCTTGGTGCATCGTGGAGGATGTCGGAAGGTAGGATGTCTTCTGCTCCATATACCATGAAATAGGGGGTGTAGCCGGTGGATCTGTTGGGTGTAGTTCGTAAACTCCACAGCACAGATGGCAATTCTTCCGCCCAGGCTCCAGCTTCTCTATGTAGCGGTGCCTCAAGACGTGGCTTGATTCCCTACAGAATTAATCCATTGGCTCGCTCAACTTGACCATTGGATTGTGGGTGCGCCACAGATGCAAGGTCAAGTCCGATGCCTTTATCCCAGCAATAGGCCTCCACTTCTCCGAGTGACAAGTTGCTTCCGTTGTCGGTAATGATGCTATGTGGGAGACCAAATCTCACCACTAGATCCCGGACAAACCTGAGGGCAGTTGCCCCATCAAGATTTCTAATGGGTTTAGCTTCTATCCATTTGGTGAATTTGTCAACTGCTACCAGAAGATGTGTAAATCCACACGGTGTCGTTTGTAACGGTCCCACCATGTCTAGCCCCCAGACTGCAAACGGCCAAGTTATTGGTATTGTTCGCAATTCTTCAGCAGGAACATGTGGTTGTCGGGCATAATACTGGCATCATGTGCATGTTTCAACCAGCTTGTCGGCGTCCGCCTTCGCGGTCAGCCAGTAGAATCCTTGCCAGAAGGCTTTCGCGACCAACGATCGAGGAGCAGCGTGATGCCCGCAATCTCCGAGATGGATTTCGCGTAGGATTTCCGTACCTTCTAGCTGGGAAACACACTTTAGGTATACACCAGTAGTGCTCCTCTTGTAGAGTTGCCCATTGATTATGGTGTAACCCTTTGCTCGTCGTACTATTTGCCGTCGTTCGACCTTGTCGTCGGGCAAAGTTCCGTGTTCGAGATATTCCATGAACAGTTTTGTCCAAGCCGGAGGGATCTTTGTCACCATGTTGACGAAAGAGTCAGCTCTATCCGGGTTGTCAATGTCGGCACACTTCACGGATGGTGTGTGCAAATGCTCTAGAAAAACTCCTGGCGGAATTTTCTTGCGCCCTGATCCAAGCTTAGATAGTAGATCAGCCGCCTCGTTTTGCTCCCTAGGCACATACTTGACTTCGTAGCCCAAGAAGCTCTTGGCTATCTTGTCCACTTCATCGTGATATGCCGCCATCATAGGGTCCCGCGCATTCCAGGTGCCAGCCACCTGCTGGGCAACCAAGTCGGAATCTCCACATCAAACTATGCGCTTGATGCCAATATCCTTGGCTACACGCAGTCCGTGAATGAGTGCTTCATACTCCTCCATGTTGTTTGTAGCCTCTAAGTGGATCTGGAGAACGTAGTGCAGCTTGTCTCCTTTTGGTGATTGTAGTAGTACACCAGCCCCCGAGCCGTTGAGCAACTTTGATCCATCAAAGTGCATCACCCAGTACTCTGGTTCTGGCAGTGGAGTAGCATCCGGCATCTCCGTCCAATCTGCAATAAAATCCGCCAAGGCTTGTGACTTGATAGCGTCGCGTCTTTTGTAGGTGATCTCGAAGGCGGCAAGTTCAATGCCCCACTTCGCGACCCTTCCTGTAGCGTCGCTGTTGTTGATAATGTCGGACAGTGGAGTCTTGCTCACTACTTTGATTGGGTGCTCCTGAAAGTAATGCCTCAGCTTCCGAGAAGCAAGGAATACTCCACAAGCTATCTTTTGGTAGTGCGGGTAACGCTGCTTGGACTCCGTCAAGACCTCGCTTACATAGTAAACTGGTCGTTGAACTCCGTGCTCATGGCCTGGTTCCTTCCGCTCTACCACAACGACGATGCTGATAACCCGGTTGGTTGCTGCCATGTAAATTAACAGGGGCTCACCAGGCTCGGGTGCTGCAAGGATGGGCGCTGAGGAAAGAATCTCCTTGAGCTGCTTCAATGCTGCATCTTCTTCGTCTGTCCATGTGAATTTGTCCGCCTTCTTCAACAACCTGTACATCGGCAGAGCCTTCTCTCCAAGTCGGCTGACGAACCGACTAACTGCTGCAACACAACCTGTTAGTCATTGGATGTCCTTTAGGCATGTCGGACAGTTTATGTTTAAGATGGCCTTGATTTTCTCCGGGTTGACCTCGATTCCGCGCTGGGAAATGATGAAGCCCAACAGTTTGCCGGCTGGAACCCCGAAGATGCACTTCTTAGGGTTGAGCATCATGTTGTATTTTCGGAGATTATCAAAGGTTTCTTTTAAGTCGGAGATTAAGTCGTTTGAACTTTTAGACATCACCGCGATATCGTCCACATAGGCGTGAACGTTCCGACCAATTTGGTCATGAAGGCAACGTTGCATTGTCCGCTGGTAGGTAGCACCTGCGTTTTTTAGCCCAAAGGGCATTGTGACATAGCAAAACGTGTTGTATGGGGTAGTGAACGAAGTGGCCAATTGGTCCGACTTCCTCATTTTGATCTGGTGGTATCCTGAGTATGCATCGAGAAAACACAAAAGTTCCGAGCCAGACGTCGAGTCGATGACTTGGTCAATGCGAGGCAAAGCAAATAGATCTTTGGGACATGCTTTGTTAAAGCCGGTGTAATCAATGCACATTCTTAATTCATTGGTTCCATTTTTGGGGACAAGTACAGGATTGGCCACCCATTGGGTGTGAAGGACTTCTCGGATAAACTCAGCCTTAAGTAACCTAGCTATCTCTTTGCCAATGGCGCGTATCTTCTCGTCACCGAAGCGTCGTAGAGGTTGTTTCACTGGTTTACATTTTGGATCTATGTCTAAGCTGTGCTCGGCAAGTTCCCTAGGTACACCTTTCATGTCGGCAGGTTGCCAGGCAAAGATGTCCCTATTCTCACGGAGGAACTCGACGAGCGCGCTTTCCTATTTGGGATCCATGTTCGTCCCAATGGCGACGGTCTTGGAGGCATCGCCTACCACAAGTTCAACCAGCTTGGTCTCGATGGCAGCCTTGAACTCAGGAGCGGAGTCGGAGATCTGCTTCTTCGACGCGGGCATCTCTGAGTCATTGACCTTGCTCTGGATCTCCTTGAATTCTTCGCTGTAGAGGACAACTTCTGCAACGGCTGCTTCATTGATCTCGCAGTCCCTTGCCTTGGTAAAGCTTCCGGATACGGTGATGACACCGTTTGGTCCGGGTATCTTGAGTTTGTTGTAGACGAAGCATGGCTTGGCCATGAACGTGTGGAATATGTCGCGGTCGAATATGACGTGGTACACGCTCTTGAAGGGGACCACCTCAAAGGTCATGCGCTCTTGGCGGTAATTATTGACATCGCCAAAGGCTACCTGAAGTGTGATGCACTTAAGAGGGAGTGTCCCAACCTTTAAATAACATAAGGTGGAGTCCCCTGTGTTTACAATGCTAGTCCCTGGATCAATAGCTAGCATCCACAGTTAAGATGTAATATCAAGAAACAAAGGTCATAATACACTTTATAACCAGGAATAACATAATTTTATTACATCTTACATAGCTCATTGGGCTATTACAATACATTGCAGCAGAATAACTATAAGCATCGTGTCCTTCATCTTCAAAGTGCCACAGGCAGACATGTTGGTTGTAGACTTTGTAATCCTAATCAATCATTCTTCACTAAAAACAATCAAACCTGCAACATACAAGTTACAGCCATAAGGGTCAATACATTTGAATTGTATTGGCAAGTGATACTATGGTAGTATAGTGGAGTCTATCATCTATATGCATTTGGCTAAGTGGAGTTGAGGCTTGCATTGCTCAAAATAGATTTTTCCTTAACATTTGAAAATACTAAGTTTTTGTTTTGACAAAATCAATTTTCTCAATCAAAGATTGAAGATCCTTTAACCAAGGCATCTCTCAATCAAAGATTGAAGATTTCAAATAACCCTTGTTCAAACCACAAGTTTTTATCTTAGAAATTTGAATGATGAGATCCTTGATTGCTTCCATGTCTTGATGCTCAAATTGTCCTTTACCAGGGACATGGCTAAGTACTTAGATTTTACACTCTGCAGAGGTGGTGCACTTTCCCCACAAGACTTGGTTTCCCAAGACAAGATCTTTCAGAAGCCTTCCCTTAGACCAAAATGGACGTGTTCCAACCTATCAAACACTACCACCCACTTTCCATATGGCTAAGTTCTTGCAACCTATATGATCATGCCAGAGCCCATATTGCCAAGTGGTTGCACTTGAAGCTTCTCAACATTTGACATCTCAAATCTCTTTGTTCCTGGGTGGCCATCCACAAGTGAGATACACAAGGTAAACCATAGACATGGGACTTGTGAACCACTCAACAAAAATCCACCAAGCAATTACCATTCCACCCAGGTGATTCATTAACTTAGTTGTTTTATTAAACAAAACACAAGTCCTCAGACTTAGAATATTTTTCCATAGTGTGAATATATATTCCACCCATGTTTTCTATTAGCTAGGCTAAGCTTGATATTATAGGAATCTTAACTTAGGAATATTTCCACTAAGGTTTCATCTACTAGTTTTCCTATAGCAAGGTTTATACTTAGCAAAATACCATGCAAGTTTTACTTAGAGAAAATCACTAGTGCATAGTGAAAGTAATGGGACAAAAAGTATGAAGCATCACTTGCCTTTTTGGTAGAGTATGGGTTCACTCCTTGTCCTTGCAACAATAACACACTTCAAGTCACTACAAATCAATCAAGCAAGGCACAAACTCAATCTACCAATCAAGCAAAACAACACATAAAATGACAAAGTCAAAGTAATGCATGCAAGCATGCCAAGCTTTGTTTTGTTTGAAAAAGTGGTTCCTAGTTGGTCATAAACATTTGAAATACACCTAATGGTCATTTTGTAAAGTGGCAAAGTCATTTTACAAAAGGTTTCATTTCAAAACCATTTTCAAAACAAAGTATCATTTTATGTGGTGTAGAAATATTTTTACTAAGGCATTAATCTATAGGGTTCACCAAATGTGTTTTCAAACCATAAAACTTGGTGTTTGGGGTCAGAGAGTTTAAAACAAAAAAATTTCCAAAGGTTTCCTTCCAAAACCATTTTTAATAAATAAACCACATTTCTACTTGACTAGAAATGGTTTTAAATCAAAGAATCATTATTTTATTTCACCAAATACATTTTTGAGTCCACAAAGTGTTTCCTAGGGTCAGTAGGTTCAAATCAATCCAATTGCAAAAGATTTTAACCTCAAATTCATTTTTAAATAATTTTCACATTCTTAATAAGCATACAAAAGTTTCTGCAAAAACATCCACTCTAATAGATACTATTTGATAAACCAAGGGCATGGTTGGTTAGGGCTTGCTCTACTGATTCCAACGATACCAAATTTGCAATTTTTGGACGTGTGGATCAAAAGTTATAAAGGTTTGAAAATCACATTCTAATCTGATTTCAATCTGTTTTTAAACTGAACTCGTGACACGCGGCGCTTCGCTATTCGCTGGTACCGCTTCAGTGTGGATCACGCTGCAGACCGTTGGATCTAAACAGATCGCATGGCCCAGAGAGCGTACCCTTTCGCGGTTAAGTGACTCTATCGTGAGCGTCAGATAAAGATCCTACGGCTATTATCGCATTGACCAAATGTGAGTGGCGCCGACGGTGGCTAGCGGCAGCGACGGTCAGGTGGTGGCGGTGCTGGCGAAACAGGAAGCGAGAGAGGGAGGGAGTAGGCTCACCGAGATCGCAGGAGGCTGGGGAAGCTCGTCGTGTGGTCGACGGGGCAAGGGGCGCACGGTCCTAGGAGTAATCGCTCGTCGGAGTTCGTTCTGGCGACGGCGTGCTCTGGTTGTGGTTGGGGACGGTGCTGTGGATCACCTCGAGACAAAATTATGACATGTTTAGACGCGCAGGATCAAAACAAAGTTGTGTGCGTGAACGAGAGGTAGAGGGGCGGCCGGAAACTACCTGTGGGGCTCGTCGGAGTTGGAGCGGACGGCGGCGTCGTTTAGAGCTTGTTGTAGACGTTGCTCTGGAGCGCCCGCGGTTGTACGAAGGGCACAGGTGGATGTGCCTGGATGTGGTGAGCGTGCTCGTGTGCTCGGGGAGGCAGGAGGTGGTGTGGCTCGGCCAGAATTGAAGGTGGAAGCTCGTCGGAGACAGAGCTGCTCGAGGAGAAATTGGGGCGGCCTAGGGGCGTGCTTGGGAGAGGAGACAGAGGGGAAACGGAGGAGAGTCGTTGGCGTTTAAAGGGGCATGGTTACTGCGAGTAATGGTGGCCTCGTTATGACGAATTCAAGCCGCGAAATCAAAGCAGAAAACGGGGATGAACTGGTCGCTGCGGTGAGGACGATGAACAGGAGGGTGGGGCATACTTGTCAGCGAGAGAGGAAAGTTTCATGTGGGCTCCAGCTGTCATTCATTGCGCGGGTTAGTAAGTTCGTGCCGAACATTTTCTTCGGGAGAGGGAGCTGGGCTGGTTTGCTGGGCTTGTGGGCTTGGCCGGCTGGGCTAGGTCCAAATCCATTTTTTTTCCTTCCTTAAATCTTTTTCGTTTTCTAATTCTTTTTCTGTTTTTGAAATTCAAACAATCAAACAACATTCAAACAATTCAAACATTCAACACTCTTTGCACTTGAATTTGGTTCTGTTTATCAACATACACCAAATCCAAAAATAAAATAATATCTTATTCTTTTTAGGATCTATTTAATAATTAAAAAATAGACCATAGTTATTTAATCAAATAGGGTTTGATTTAATTAATAAAATTTCCATTTGAAATCCAAATATTTTCAAAACCAAATCAGTAGGTTTTATTTGGAATTAAAGAATACTTGGAAACTTGTTTAAAACAAAATAACCTTTTATTTTAGGGTCCATTAATAATTTAATACAATAGACCTTCATTATTAAATCAAATAGGATTCTGTTTTATTAAAACTTTATTTTGAAATCTAAAATAAAGCCAAAACACTTCAGTAGGTTTTATTTGAGAATATAAAATATTTTGAAAACTTATTTTAAAATAAATAAATAAGTTTTAGTGTTTATTTAAAATGGGAAAAGCCTTTATTTTAAATAAAACTGGATATTAATAAATCCTCATCATTTTGTTTAAATAAACCTTTACTCTTTTAATGAAAGCAAAACATTTTATTTCAAAATATTGGCCAAGGTTTAATTTGACTCTATAAAATAATCTTTATTTATAAATCCTCCTTTTCTTTTGAAAACCAAGTATTTTTATTAAAAGATCCAAAAATAGTAATTTTAAATATTTTTAAATTTATTGTTTATTTATTTTTTTAAATCCCTTTAGGATTTTATTTGATCCAAATAGGTTTTGAAAGTTTCCAAATGGACTCAAAAAGTTTCTTCTCACCCTGAAAATCAACAAAGTTTTATTTTATTCATTTATTTTTCACATTACAAGATTTGGAAAATCTTGGGATGTGACAGGCTACCACCCTTAAAATAAATCTCGTCCCGAGATTTGGGGAGGCTAGGGGTTACAAGTTGGCTCAAAACATCTAGGGTACTACCACCCTTAAAAATTTCCAAACTTAATTACATATTGGCCTTCTTGGGATCTTGGTGTGACTTTCCTGGACAGAAATTTGCATAGTGGCCTAGCTCCTTGCATTTGAAACATGTGACAAGGCTGAGGTTTCTCATAGGCTTGTTTATCTTGTGTTTCATCCTTTCTGGACAGTTGCTTGCATAATGTCCTAGCTCTTTGCAGTTGTTGCACCACACTTGGCTAATAACTTTCTTTTCCTTGGGTATCAATTCTTCTTGTTTATTTCCTTGGTTCTTCTTCTTTTCTGGGCATTCATTGACATAGTGTCCCTTCTCTTTGCAATTGTAACATTGCAACTGGCTTATGTCCTTCTTCTTCTTTTTGGGTCTCTCCAATGCTAGGAGTTCTTCTAGTTTATGTTCTTCATAGGTGGGAGATCTTTCTCTCTTCTTGGGGCATTGATCTTCATGTTTCTTGGATGCATGATCCTTGTCTATAAAAATATTGTTAGCTTGGGTTCCTTCTAGATTAGCATCTATGTCACCCTTGTTGTCTTTAGCTTTTTGGGAAAAGTTTTCTCTCATGTTGATCATTTGAGTAACCAATCCTTGCATCAATTGGGATTGAAGTTTCAAAATCCTCTGTATGGCTGGGTCTAGTCCATTGTTGTTGGCTAAAAGCTGAGTTGTCTCTTGGCTCAACTGGTTTTGGGTTGCTATAAGTTCTCTCATGTTGTCCTCTTGGTTGTGGTTGTCATCATTATCCTTGACGTTGGAGTCTCTTGGAGTAGTCATCTGTTTGGGTTGGATTGAGATTGGAATAGGCAAGATATTTCTAAGGAAATAATTCTAATCACACACATCACAATTCACACAAGCAATGTGCAAGCAATCACAAACAAACATTCCACTCAAACAACAAGTTTCAAGGATAATTTTAGGCAACCAAAAATATTTTTGTTACACCACATAAGTTGGTGTGTTTGTCTTAGCTAAAATATGGTGGTCCATCTATGTGGTTCACTTGTGATCTTTCCATCATTCTTGGTTGATTCTTCTTACATGAGATCATGGTTTCCTTGAGAAAAACTCTTGGTTAGAATAACTTCTAGTGAAATGATCTCCTTCTTATTTTTGCATTCCCTTAGTCTCCACATCTTGAACAAGATTTCCTTGTCTCACTTGTAGTCCTTGGTGGTATCCAAGTTAGAAGTCCTTGGTGGATATGCTGAAGATGTTGAAGTCATTAGAGTTGAAGAAGTTGAAGTCATTAGAGTGGAAGAAGTTGAAGTCATTAGAGTGGAAGAAGTTGAAGTCATTAGAGTTGAAGATGTCCTTTGCACATGGTGAAGTCTTTGGCCATGGGGTAGGTTTTTCCATCAAGTTGAAATAGAAGAGATGTAGAGTTGAAACCAAAATGGTTAAGGAAAGATTTGACAAGATTGTTTGTAAATAAGTTTTGGAACAAATACAACTCCTATTTTTCTAAGGGTTTTGTCCAATCCTAGGTTTACAAATCCTACAGGCAACACAATGCTCTGATACCATCTGTAGAGGGAGTGTCCCAACCTTTAAATAACATAAGGTGGAGTCCCCTGTGTTTACAATGCTAGTCCCTGGATCAATAGCTAGCATCCACAGTTAAGATGTAATATCAAGAAACAAAGGTCATAATACACTTTATAACCATAAATAACATAATTTTATTACATCTTACATAGCTCATTTGGCTATTACAATACATTGCAGCAGAATAACTATAAGCATGGGGTCCTTCATCTTCAAAGTGCCACAGGCAGACATGTTGGTTGTAGACTTTGTAATCCTAATCAATCATTCTTCACTAAAAACAATCAAACCTGCAACATACAAGTTACATCCATAAGGGTCAATACATTTGAATTGTATTGGCAAGTGATACTATGGTAGTATAGTCGAGTTTATCATCTATATGCATTTGGCTAAGTGGAGTTGAGGCTTGCATTGCTCAAAATAGATTTTTCCTTAACATTTGAAAATACTAAGTTTTTGTTTTGACAAAATCATTTTTCTCATTCAAAGATTGAAGATCCTTTAACCAAGGCATCTCTCAATCAAAGATTGAAGATTTCAAATAACCCTTGTTCAAACCACAAGTTTTTATCTTAGAAATTTGAATGATGAGATCCTTGATTGCTTCCATGTCTTGATGCTCAAATTGTCCTTTACCAGGGACATGGCTAAGTACTTAGATTTTACACTCTGCAGAGGTGGTGCACTTTCCCCACAAGACTTGGTTTCCCAAGACAAGATCTTTCAGAAGCCTTCCCTTAGACCAAAATGGACGCGTTCCAACCTATCAAACACTAGCACCCACTGTCCATATGGCTAAGTTCTTGCAACCTATATGATCATGGCAGAGCCCATATTGCCAAGTGGTTGCACTTGAAGCTTCTCAACATTTGACATCTCAAATCTCTTTGTTCCTAGGTGGCCATCCACAAGTGAGATACACAAGGTAAACCATAGACATGGGCCTTGTGAACCACTCAACCAAAATCCACCAAGCAATTACCATTCCACCCAGGTGATTCATTAACTTAGTTGTTTTATTAAACAAAACACAATTCCTCAGACTTAGAATATTTTTCCATAGTGTGAATATATATTCCACCCATGTTTTCTATTAGCTAGGCTAAGCTTGATAGTAATAGGAATCTTAACTTAGGAATATTTCCACTAAGGTTTCATCTACTAGTTTTCCTATAGCAAGGTTTATACTTAGCAAAATTCCATGCAAGTTTTACTTAGAGAAAATCACTAGTGCATAGTGAAAGTAATGGGACAAAAAGTATGAAGCATCACTTGCCTTTTAGGTAGAGTATGGGTTCACTCCTTGTCCTTGCAACAATCACACTCTTCAAGTCACTACAAATCAATCAAGCAAGGCACAAACTCAATCTACCAATCAAGCAAAACAACACATAAAATGACAAAGTCAAAGTAATGCATGCAAGCATGCCAAGCTTTGTTTTGTTTGAAAAAGTGGTTCCTAGTTGGTCATAAACATTTGAAATACACCTAATGGTCATTTTGTAAAGTGGCAAAGTCATTTTACAAAAGGTTTCATTTCAAAACCATTTTCAAAACAAAGTATCATTTTATGTGGTGTAGAAATATTTTTACTAAGGCATTAATCTATAGGGTTCACCAAATGTGTTTTCAAACCATAGAACTTGGTGTTTGGGGTCAGAGAGTTTAAAACAAAACATTTTCCAAAGGTTTCCTTCCAAAACCATTTTTAATAAATAAACCACATTTCTACTTGACTAGAAATGGTTTTAAATCAACGAATCATTATTTATTTCACCAAATACATTTTTGAGTCCACAAAGTGTTTCCTAGGGTCAGTAGGTTCAAATCAATCCAATTGCAAAAGATTTAACCTCAAATTCATTTTTAAACAATTTTCACATTCTTAATAAGCATACAAAAGTTTCTGCAAAAACATCCACTCTAACAGATACTATTTGCTAAACCAAGGGTCAGTGGATCACGCTGCAGACCGTTGGATCTAAACAGATCGCGTGGCCCAGAGAGCGTACCCTTTCGCGGTTAAGTGACTCTATCGTGAGCGTCAGATAAAGATCGTACGGCTATTATCGCATTGACCAAATGTGAGCGGCGCCGACGGTGGCTAGCGGCGGCGACGGTCAGGTGGTGGCGGCGCTGGCGAAACAGGAAGCGAGAGAGGGAGGGAGTACGCTCACCGAGATCGCGGAAGGCTGGGGAAGCTCGTCGTGTGGTCGACGGGGCAAGGGGCGCACGGTCGTAGGAGTAATCGCTTGCCGGAGTTCGTTCTGGCGACGGCGTGCTCTGGTTGTGGTTGGGGACGGTGTTGTGGATCACCTCGAGACAAAATGATGACGCGTTTAGACGCGCAGGATCAAAACAAAGTTGTGTGCGTGAACGAGAGGTAGAGGGGCGGCCGGAAACTACCTGTGGGGCTCGTCGGAGTTGGAGCGGACGGCGGCGTCGTTCAGAGCTTGTTGTAGACGTTGCTCTGGAGCGCCCGCGGTCGTACGAAGGGCACAGGTGGATGCGCCTGGATGTGGTGAGCGTCCTCGTGTGCTCGGGGAGGCAGGAGGTGGTGTGGCTCGGCCGGAATCGAAGGTGGAAGCTCGTCGGAGACAGAGCTGCTCGGGGAGAAATTGGGGCGGCCTGGGGTCGTGCTTGGGGGAGGAGACAGAGGGGAAACGGAGGAGAGTCGTTGGCGTTTAAAGGGGCATGGTTACTGCGAGTAATGGTGGCCTCGTTATGACGAATTCAAGCCGCGAAATCAAAGCAGAAAACGGGAATGAACTGGTCGCTGCGGTGAGGACGATGAACAGGAGGGTGGGGCATACTTGTCAGCGAGAGAGGAAAGTTTCAGGTGGGCTCCAGTTGTCATTCACTGCGCGGGTCAGTAAGTTGGTGCCGAACATTTTCTTCGGGAGGGGGAGCTGGGCTGGTTTGCTGGGCTTGTGGGCTTGGCCGGCTGGGCTAGGTCCAAATCCATTTTTTTTCCTTCCTGAAATCTTTTTCCTTTTCTAATTCTTTTTCTGTTTTTGAAATTCAAACAATCAAACAACATTCAAACAATTCAAACATTCAACACTCTTTGCACTTGAATTTGGTTCTGTTTATCAACATAAACCAAATCCCAAAATAAAATAATATCTTATTCTTTTTAGGATCTATTTAATAAATAAAAATAGACCATAGTTATTTAATCAAATAGGGTTTGATTTAATTAATAAAATTTCCATTTGAAATCCAAATATTTTCAAAACCAAATAATTAGGTTTTATTTAGAATTAAAGAATACTTGGAAACTTGTTTAAAACAAAATAACCTTTTATTTTAGGGTCCATTAATAATTTAATACAATAGACCTTCATTATTAAATCAAATAGGATTCTGTTTTATTAAAACTTTATTTTGAAATCTAAAATAAAGCCAAAACACTTCAGTAGGTTTTATTTGAGAATATAAAATATTTGGAAAACTTATTTTAAAATAAATAAATAAGTTTTAGTGTTTATTTAAAATGGGAAAAGCCTTTATTTTAAATAAAACTGGATATTAATAAATCCTCATCATTTTGTTTAAATAAACCTTTACTCTTTTAATCAAAGCAAAACATTTTATTTCAAAATATTGGCCAAGGTTTAATTTGACTCTATAAAATAATCTTTATTTATAAATCCTCCTTTTCTTTTGAAAACCAAGTCTTTTTTATTAAAAGATCCAAAAATAGTAATTTTAAATATTTTTAACTTTATTGTTTATTTGTCTTTTTAAATCCCTTTAGGATTTTATTTGATCCAAATAGGTTTTGAAAGTTTCCAAATGGACTCAAAAAGTTTCTTCTCACCCTGAAAATCAACAAAGTTTTATTTTATTCATTTATTTTTCACATTACAAGATTTGGAAAATCATGGGATGTGACATGCACCCAAGGGACCGAGCTTCCCGGCCAGGAACTACGCCATGGAACACGGTGTTGGTCCTCCTTAGGTTTGCCTCCGTCAAGTTCATCTTCTGTAGTGTATCCAGGTACATGATGTTGATGCTGCTTCCACTATCCACCATGCACTTGGTGAACTCCACGCTGTCAATCAATGGGTTGATGACCATGGCGTACTGGTTCTCCGTGGGCACAAGGTCTGGGTGGTCCGTCCTGTCCCAAGTGATTGGAACCTCCGACCAGCGCAGGTATTGGGGAACTGGGGGGAGAGTGGCCATCAGGATCCTCAGAGAGGTCTTCTGTTGTCGGACGGTGGGGGTGCCAAGGAAAGTGTGGTAGACTGGGGCCTTCTTTGCGAAGGGGTTCTTGCCCTTGTCTTCGCTCTTGGCGGCGTTCTTGGGGTCAACGTCCTCGTCCATGTCACTTGAATCCTTGGACTCCTCCTCCTTGTTCTTCCCCTTGCCCTTGCCTCGCGATCTATTCTTCTAACTTCGCTTGTAGCCGGACTCCGGATCTTCCTTGAGGTCTTTGACGAACTTGCAGTGTCGATTGGTATGGGTGGCCTTGCCATTGACATCGCGGTGTACGAGGCACGGTATATCGCGGTACTCCTCGTACATTTGGGGAACACGGAGCGGCGCCGAGTTGGTTTCACTTCCTCGATGCTGCCCGCGGCCTGCTCCCCTTCCTCGGCCACGTTGTCCGCCTTCTCCTCGTCCTGCAAAAGTCATGGCGACCATGTCAGTAGATTGCTTTTCTTCTAGAGCGTTTTTCCACTTTGTACTGATGTTCCTCCGATCTTGGGTTGGAACGGCCGTTGCCGGCAAAGATCCACGAGCATCGTCGTCGGCAGCTGCGAACTCACTAGCTAACTGAATCATCTGATTCAAGTCAAGCTGATGATTGTCCTACAAGCAGTTCACCTTATGTCAGAGCAACGTGCCCCTTTCCAACCCATCGATGAAGGCGCCCATGGCGGTCTGGGCATGCACTCCTGCGCAGGAATTCTTCATATCCAGCCAGCGGGAGAGGTAGGCGCGAGATGTCTCGTCTTTCTCTTGCACGCACCGCTGTAGATCGCCCACAGTGCAGGGACGCTTGTATGTACCCTCAAAGTTCTTGGTGAATGCTTCTTGCATGTCCAGCCAGTTGTAGATAGATCTCTCAGGCAAGTCGTCGATCCATTGACGGGTCGTGCCCGCCAACATTAACGGGAGGTACTTGACGGCGACGTTGGGGTTTCCTCCGACAATCTCCACCGCGTTGCCGTAGTCCTGCAACCATGTGGCAGGCTTGGCGGTGCCGTCATAGGGCTTGATGGTCTTGTCAATCCAGAAACCTTTGGGGTAAGTTGCAGACCGTATTGTAGGTCCAAATCAACATGGTCCCAGGTATGGTCCTTCCCGGGCCTCACGGATCTTATCGATCCGTGAACGTGCATCATACGGCTCCGGGTTCTTCTTCTTGTTGTCAACAGGGGATGGGCTGCGTGAACGACGCGGCCCTCTTCCGCCATGGTGACTGCTTGGCGGCGACGGAGGCGGAGGTGGTGGTGGGTTAGCCTTCTTGCTGTTACCCTCTTGCGATGCCTCGCGCCTGTCACGGTTGCTTGTCGGACGCGGAGGGTCATGGTGTGACCTGCTCTTGTGTCCTTGGTGGCGCTCTTCATCATGACGGGTCTGTGCCGCGTTTTTGCGGATGACGATCCCGCACTGCTTTGGTGGGGGCATATCCATGCGATGGTGAGCCTTGTAGTCTTCCTGACGTCGGGGAGATAGGGGCGGTGGCGATGGGCGGCGAGGTTCCATGGTCGGAGGATATGGGGATAGCATCCTTCCTGTTGCGTGCATCCCTCCGTCTTCATTCTGATGAACCCGTCTGTGATCCGACATCCTGAGGAGATCTGTCCCTTGGCGGTTTGTACTGGCTAGATCGGCAGAGCGCTGGGTCAGACTCAAGCCTCTGAGAGGTGGCCTTTTCCTGCTGCTTTACCGCCTTGGCCACTAGGTCATAGACCTGTTCTACTGCCTCAGGCGATCTATCCTGCTCCAGAAGGGTCTTGGCGATGGCGAGGTTAAGGAGTGGGGTGGGCATCACCTGCTTGCCTTCACTGTCAATGTATGGCTTGGCCTGTGCGGGCTTCGAGGGAGCCCATACTAGGTTGCGCCGTACACCAGGATTGTTGATGACGCGAGCCGGAGCTTTCTTAGCTTTCTGCTGCTGTAGCAGAGTCTTGTACTCGGCTTCCATTGCTCTAGCTTTCTCTATGGACTTCTGCACGTGGACCAGATCTCGATATAGTTTAGCGCCTTGCTCCGCGATGGCTTGCGCCTCCTCCAGCAGCTGCTGGCGCTTCTCGTCAAGCTGACTCACGTTCCGGATATGATCAACGGTTAGTGGCTCAACGAGGAGGGTGCGATACATCACTCTATCAGCTGGAGTAACATGGGCTGCTGCCGACGTGGACGCTGGAGGTGGCAAGTTTGCGGTGTTGTTATTGCTCGGACCGGTGCCGAGTTCCTGCGGCTGCTACACTGGGTTAGGCGGAGGAGGCATGACTTTTGCGCGATCATCGTCAGCAGTAATAAGTGGCTCCTTCCCCTTATCCAGCGCCGTAGGCGGAGCTTGCCCGGGCTGGTCTTCATCCATCGCTGTCCCAATGGTGACGAACACCCCTCGAGACATGACGGTGTTATTAGCTTGTTCCTCGCGCGAGTACTCCTCCTCCATATCCTGCATAGCGGAGTCTAGCTCTTCTGGACTGAAGTCTATTTCCTCTGAATCTGCACTGAAATCAGCATAAAGTGCGTCAATGACAGAGTCGGAGGGTGCCAGGACTTCCTCGATGACGGGCGGTGGAGGTGCAACGGCCTCGACGATGACTGGAGGTGGTGGTGCTACTACGACGATGGTGGCCGGAGGCGGTGGTGGTGGTGGCTGAATCGGAGGGGCTCCGTCAATGAGTGCAAGCGCTGTCTGAGCTCCCGCTTCAGCCTCCGCTTAGTTGTGGACGGTGTTCGCCATGCCTTCGAAGGTAAGGCGTCCTGACGCCTGTTGTCGTCTTAGAGAATGTCGGAGGAGCGTGCCATGGTCCAGTCCTTCCACAAAGTGATAGATAGCATCATCATTGGGGTAGTGGGCCAGATCGGCTCGTATACGGAGCCACTTGGCCAGGTAATCGCGGGGGTTTTCGCCCTCTCTCTGAACGCAACGCGCCAGATGGAAGATGGTAACCACGCCGACGAACTTGGATCTTTGCTGTCTAGACGCACGGACAAAGCCGGCGTATTTGCAGCGATCTTCCACCTTTATATCCTGCACAGGGGCGGTTTGGGTGGGTCTTGAAATTTTCCGATCTTTGCCGAAAAACTCCGAGGAGAGATCCGACATCGATCCTTCCGCGAACGTATCCTGCTCGTAGGCGGTTCGTGCGGGTCTTGACGCTCCTCCAACTCCCTGGGAACTATTGCCCGAGTCGGTTTCGCCGATGAAGAGGTGGATGTCTCCGATAGGAACGATTGAACACCGCGTAGGGTTCGTCTTCGCCGGGATCCAGAATTCGTCGAGGGGGGGGGGACCATCGGGACGTTGCCGGAGAAGAGAACGCGACCGATGGCTACGGTTTCGCCGATTCCCACGAAGATCTTGGTCCTCGCCTACTGAAGATCCTGAAGCGCCTCTTGCCCCACGGTGGGCGCCAACTGTTGTGGTATTGCCGACGAGTACTCCATGGAGGGGTCCTCACAGTGCGTGTTTAGGGACGTGGGGTAAGGCGGACGGTTGACGGGTACGAGGTAACACAGCTTACCCAGGTTCAGATCCCACAACGGTGGTGGAATCATACTCCTGCTATAAATCACTATAATGGCAATACGCCGAGTTACAGAGATAGGTTCGCTGTGCGAGGTGTGTGTAAAACGATGCCCTAAAGGCCCCCATAGGCCCGACTTATATAGTCGCCAGGTCCTAGGGTTACAGGGAAAAGTCCTAGCCGGACAGGTTACAAAGTTCTACACCATCTATTACTACTCCACCATAGCCTTCCTTTATCCCGCATGGGCCTCCCTTCTGGATCCACCTAACTGGGCCGCCCAGCAGGCCACAGGCCATGATATCGACGATGGGCCACCCGGGTTAGTCGGATAAGAGACATGCTATGAGGATACCCATATAGCATATCCCCAACAGATTCTCCACCTCACTTTGAAATTCCATAAACTTCTCGAAAGTTTCGGACTTATGTTTCATGAAATAGATATACCCATATCTACTCAAGTCATCCGTGAAGGTAAGAACATAACGATAACCACCACGCGATGCTACACTCATCGGACCACACACATCGGTATGTATGATTTCCAATAAGTCCGTAGCTCGCTCCATCATACCAGAAAATGGAGTCTTAGTCATTTTACCCATCAGACATGCTTCACATCTTTCAAGTGATTCGAAATCAAGTGATTCAAGAAGTTCGTCGGAATGGTGTTTCTTCATACGCTTCACTCCAATGTGACCAAGATGACAGTGCCACATATAGGTCGAGTTATCGCTTAATTTCAAACGTTTAGCTTCAATTTTATTAATATGTGTATTTCCACTATCGAGATTCAATAAGAATAGACCATCTATCAAAGGTGCATGTGCATAGAACATATTACTCATATAAATCGAGCAACCATTATTCTCGGACTTAAACAAGTAACCGTCTCGCAATAAACAAGATCCCGATATAATGTTCATGCTTAACGCATGCACCAAATAACAATTATTTAAGTATAAAACTAATCCCGATGGTAGATGAAGAGGTAGCGTGCCGACTGCGATCACATCAACCTTTGATTCATTTCCTACGCGCATCGTCACCTCGTTCTTCGCTAGCTTCCGTTTATTCTGCAGCACCTGTTTCGAGATACAAATATGAGCAACCGAACCAGTATCAAATACCCAGGCACTACTACGAGTACTAGTGAGATACACATCAATAACATGTATATTGGATATACCTTTCTTCTTGATGTTGCCGTTCTTCAAATCCGCCAAGTACTTTGGGCAATTCCGCTTCCAGTGACCTTCTCCCTTGCAGTAAAAGCACTCATTATCAGGCTTAGGTCCAGCCTTGGTCTTCTTCGTCGGTGCGGCAACTTTCTTACCACCCTTCTTGAAGTGTCCATTTTGCTTAGACTTGCCTTTCTTGAATTTGGTGGTCTTATTGACCATCAACACTTGGTGCTCTTTCTTGATCTCCACTTCTGCAGATTTTAACATGGAGAAGAGTTCTGGCAACTTCTTGTTCATGCTTTGCATATTGTATTTCATCACAAAGTCCTTGTAACTTGGTGGTAGTGATTGGAGGACATGGTAAATCCCCAAAGCATTAGGAATCACTATACCCAAGCTTTGGAGTTTGTTTGCGTGCCCAGACATCTTAAGAACATGCTCACTGATGGAGCTGCCCTCTTCCATCTTGCAGTTAAAGAACTTTTCAGAAGCCTCATAGCTCTCAACTGCCGCGTGAGACTCAAATATCAATTTGAGTTCACGGACAATATCATGTGGGTCTGAATTCTCAAACCTTTTCTGAAGCTCCGATTCCAAACCATACAAGATAGCACACTGAACTGTGGAGTATTGATTCTTCCGAGTGAGGTAAACATTCTTTACTTCATCGGTAGCATCAGCTGCAGGAGGGTCACCCAGCGGTGCATCCAGCACATAGGTCAAATTACCAGCATTGAGGACAATACTCAAATTGCGGAACCAATCCGTGAAGTTGCTTCCATTGTTTTTCAACTTTTCTTTCTCTAGTAACGCATTAAAATTGATGGTAGGGGCCGCCATTGATCTACAACATATTTGCAATAATTTAGACTAAGTTTATGAAAAATTGAGTTCTAATTAATAGTTAAATTAATCTAGGTGAACTCCCACTCAAAACAATATCCCTCACATTGTTTTAGTGATCACACGAACCAAATCCACCACATCAAAACCGATCATCACGAGAGTTGATGTAGCTTCAATGGCGAACAATCGACATGTTCATCATATCTACTATATGATTCATGCTTTACCTTTCGGTGATCCGTGTTCCGAGACCATGTCTGTACATGCTAGGCTCGTTAAGATCAAACCTTAGCTTCGGCATGAGCAAATCTGGCTTACTCACGTTGTATACACTTGCAGAATCTAACACACCCGATCATCATGTGGTGCTTCGAAACAACAAGCTTTAGCAACGATGCTTACTAAGGATGAACACTTTAGAACTTCAAATTTATGTGCATGAGGGATCATCTTATAATGCTACCGTCGTTAACTAAGCAATACAAGATGCCTAAAGGATTAACATCACATGCAATTCATAATATGTGATATGATATGGCCTTTCTTTTTTGTGCTTCCGATTTCCATCTTCAAGCACGAACATGATCTCCATCATCACCGACATTGCATCAAGGTCAATGACACTGCTTCATGATTGTTGTCCACCAGCTTCAACTATTACAACTACTTTGAATAGACACGCGGGTCTTAACAGAAATTAAAGACAACCATATGGCTCCTGCCGGTTGCCAACTTACAATAAGGAACATTGCATACATCAAATATAATCACAATCATGGCCATATCACATCACAGCACACCCCTGCAAAACAAAGTTAGACGCCTCTAATTTCTTTGCATATTTTACGTGGTTTGGGGCTTTCAATAAGTGTCGATCTAACTTACGAACAAGAACCACAACGTTGATGTTTGAACTATCAAGTGCCCGTTGTAAACTGGATCTATACTATAATGGGAGAGATAGACACCCGCAAAGCCACTTATGCAATACAAGTTGCATGTTGAGCGTGGAGCAAGTCTCATGAACGATGTCATGTAAGGTTAGCCCGGGCCGCTTCATCCCATCATACCGCAAGATGCAAAGTACACAAGAAGCAATTGATAATGAAAGCATCATCGCCCACAATGACCATTGTGTTCTACTCGTGCAACAGATCTACATATAGACACGACTCTGATACCACTGTAGGGGTTCGTAGCATGGAAAACAAAAAATTTCTACCGCATACAAACAAAGAAGCCAAGATCTATCTACTAGATTGTAGCAACTAGTCGATAGAATAACTCACACTCGAAGATTCCAAAGTGTTTAACAAGAGTGGATTCTCGTGGGTGATGTAGTCGTACTCTTGCCGATCTCATGATCGTGTAGACGATCCTTCCGGCGCTGGGTTCCGGCAGCGCTCCCGCAGTCGTTCACACGTTCGGTACTCGATGAAGACCTTCCTCTCCCTTGTTCCAGCAGGCAGTGGAGGTTGTAGCACTCTCCTTGCGATTCTGGCAGCATGACGGCGTGGTACCGGAAGTAGAGGGGAGATCTCGCAGGGCTTTGCCTTAAGCCGGAGCGAGTATGGTGGACTATGAGAGAGGCCTTGGTGATCTAGGGTTTAGAGGCACTAAGGAGAGAGGGATAGGTCGGCGGCTAGGGCAAGGGGAGGGCAACAAGTCGGCGGCTAGGGCAAACCCAAGGGCGGCGGCTGCAGGAGGGCCGACGGCTAGGGATAGGGTTTAGAGGAGAGAGGTGTAGGTCTAGAGGGGCAGCCCTGCCCCTCCTTTTATAGGTGGGAGGGCGCCGGACAAGGGGAGAGAGTCCTCCGCCAAGTCGGCCTCCTTGGCCGGCGGGTGGAGGGAGAGGAACTCCTCCCCAAGTAGGTTTCCTACTCTCCCTCCACCAAGCAAACTTGCTGTTTGACTTTTCAAATTGGCGTTTGACTTTTCAAACTAGGATTTGATTTATCCCTTTATTTTGCTCAGAGATGACACCTAGTACATGATGCAACCATTCCGACTTGTTATGACACATTCATGTACCCTTCCCCTCCGGAGTGCCGGACCTTCCGGACCCTTCTAGAACATTCCCGATGAAAACACCGAAATCATTCTCCAACTCCGAAACAGGACTTTCCTTATATGAATCTTATTCTCCGGACCATTCCGGATCTCCTCGTGATATCCTGGATCCCATCCGAGACTCCGAACAACATTCGGTCTCTTACTCATCATTCCATAACTACTCAACAACATCGAGTCCTTAAGTGTGTCTCCCTACGGTTCGTGAATTATGCGGACATGATCGAGACACTTCTCCGAACAATAACCAATAGAGGAATCTAGAAATTCATATGGATCCCACATATTTCTACGATTACTTTGCGATCGAATGAACCACTTACATACGATACCAATTTCCCTTTGTATCATGATAGTTTACTTATCCGAGGTTTTGATCGTCGGTATCTCTGCATACCTAGTTCAATCTCGTTACTGATAAGTACTCTTTTCTCGTTCCCGTGATATGTGATCCCTTGTGATCCAGTCACATGCTTGCAAGCTAATTGGATGACATTCCACCTAGAGGGCCCAGAGTATATCTATCCATCATATGGATGGACAAATCCCATTCTTGATACATGTGTCTCAACCCATACTTTCTGAACACTCAATGCCACCTTTATAACCACCCAGTTACGGTGTGGTGTTTGATGTCATCAAAGCATCCTTCCGGTGATGGTGATTAGCATGATCTCATGGTCAAAGAAATTAAGTTACTATGTATCAGAAAGCATATAGCAATTGAACTATTAAAATGACTTGATCTTTATGCTACGCTTATCTATAGGAGTATGTCCATCATACCATTCTCCTAACGATATGATCTTGTTGTTAATAACATCTCAATTTTCATGATAGGGAAACCACAATCATTTATTAACCAACAAGCTAGTATTGTGAAGAGGCTTTACTAGGGACTCTAATTTAGTTTACAAATCACATAAGTATTAATGTTTCCTTGTTAATACTGTTATAGCATGAATGCAAACATTTATCATAAACACAAAGATATAATAATAACTATATTTATTATTGCCTCTAGGGCATATCTCCAACAAGTGCTTCAGTAGGTTTCGAGATTTGGGTTTATATCTAATGGAATTACTTTATTTTCATTTGTGGATTGGTCTTTAATATTTAAAATCCCAATACTACCTAACTAAGTGGTTTTAATCTACAGTCAATTTATAAATGATACCAATGTACAAACATGATATTATGAGATAGGTACTGAAATAACAAAGCCACAGAATTTGGTTTCACTATTTTAGCTCTTTTCTTTAATTGGTTATGATTTTCTAGTGAAAATAAACCTAGTTTAGGTTAATAATTCATTAGAAAATACTATATAGGCCGAATAAATTTTTCCTCAGAGGTTTTTGTAAATATTTGATTTTTGAGAGTTGGAATCGCCTCAAAATAGTTACCGTAATGCCCTTGGGAAAATCCCAAAGTCAATTATGCAGGCAGTTTGTGCTTTTCCCTAGATTTAATCTATAGAAGGTTTTGATGTGCATCCAAGTACACATGGTAGGTAAATCAAATACCTTCCTGGGAGAAGGGAGATGCAGGATTAGAGATAGAGGATTATGGGGATCTCAAAACTGCAGAGAAGAAGGGGAGTAGAGCAAGAGAACCTCTAGCACTAGCTCCCTTCCATGGAGCCCAAGAGGAGAGTTTCAACTCTTCCAAAGTGAGGCAGGGCCAGTGATAGCTGTGAGATTCGACACATGATGGGGATTTGCCGAGTGGGGTATACCCAGAAGGACGTTCCCTACTGGATCATACTCCAAGCGAGTGGGCCTGTAGGACGGCGACTGGACCGCGACCCAAGAGGAGGCCAGGCGACTAGATGCTGAAGGCCCAGAAGCGTAGCTAGGCCCAGTCGGATTAGGTCAAAACCCTACGAGTCCTTATCCAACTCGGTTGTAGATCTGTAAAACCTAGCGAGGTGACTCTATATAAACCTTCCTAGGTCACGCATAGAACTTACGTTCCATGATACACCCCTTCGACTTGCCGCCTAGCCGTCGGGCTCTCCCATTGTACTTTCTCATCAATACAATCTAGCAGGAGTAGGTCTTTACCCTCTGGGGGCCAAACCTGGGTAAAACCTGTGTCTTTACCCTCATCTCGCACCACATATGGCTGGTGTAACATCCCAAAAATATTAAACAAGGATCATCAAAATTAGGGTTAACAAAAACTTTCCCAACTAAAAATATGAAAGTATTCATATGTGTGTGTATTAAAATTTGGATTCTTTTGAATTGCCATGGTTCTGTGTTTCTTTTCTTGTCAAATGATTCTTAGGTGAAATAAACATCATCTAAACAATCCCCAAACTTTTCCCAAAGACAAAAAACTCAAAATGAATAAATTAAGTGAATGGTCACTTTGGCCCAATTAACTCCCATGCCTACTTTGGCTATCTCTAATTTTCAAAACTCAACAGAAACATGTATGGATCTTTGCACCCCTTGTTAGTACTCATAATAAGGTACCAAGGCCCACTTTGTGATCATCCAAAAAAAATCAAATGCTCAAATTAAATGATAGTTTAAAATTGAATCTATATCATATGGGAAGATCCCATTATTTCAAAAACCAACCAAACAAGCTCAATTTTCAAAACCCAAGAAGCCACAGAATCCTCAACACATGCCTAGAACACCCACCAAAAATCTTTTCCAAATTCAAAAATAAATTTCCTGTGGCCATTTCATTAAACACTTCGAGACAGAAAATCAATTTGGCCAAACTTCACTGTTTTGAGAAGTAATTTGGCTAAGCATTGTTCACCATTGATCACACTTGTCTCCCCTAGTGCCAACCAGTGCCGTAACGACCCCTAGACACCCTTGCCGACCATGGCTAGCTAGCCAGAGCAAGCACCAAGCCTAAACAACATGTCTAGGATGCACGCCACTGTCCACCGCCAACCCCTGTCCAGCGCTTGAACCCTACCAGCCACTGGACCACACGCCCAAGCCATGCCAAACTTCTCTAAGAGCATGCCGAGAGCGCGCCAGAGCGCCACCCTCGACACACGCCCACAGACCGCATGCCGCCCTCGCCGTGTGCACGCGTGATCACCACCACCCTAGCAACCCCGCAGACACGCCTGATCGCTGCCGCGTGGACCACGCGCGCTGTGCGCCAGCAAAACCTCCGTCGGACCCACCCAGAGCGTCGAAGCGTTCCGACCGATCAGCACTGCCCCACACCTCGCCACCACTCCGTTGAGCTTTGCCAGGGAACATAGAACCGCCCCCTACCGTCTCCCACGCCGATAGCTTCCTGTGCCGTCGACCACGACGATCTCAGCTCGCACCGTCGGTCCCCTCTCGCCATTATAAATAGAGTCCTCCCCCGCTCAATTTATTCACACCAGTTCGTTCCCCTCTCTCTCAGAAACATCCCACACCCTTCCCCGGAGCAAGGCGAGCACCAGGTGGCCGGAATTTCACCGGAGTTCGCCGCTGCAGAGGAGGAGAGGCGCCGTCGATTGGATCCGCGCCAGGAGGAGCTGCCAGAGCTAGGAGTATCGCCATCATCGACTTTGTCGTCGCCCCCATCGCCGACCCTCTCCTGAGCCCCGGTGAGCCTCCCACGACCCCCACTGAGCCGCTAGGGTTCGAGCTCGCCGGTGACATGTTCATCGTCGACGACGACCCTTAGACATTGATCGCCCTTCTAATCCAACGAACCACATCGCCCCGTACCGCTTCACGTGTTATGAGCCACTGATGGGTGGAACCCCCCTGTTAGCTGAGCCCCGCACTGTAGAGTGACACTGGGCCGGCCCATTAACCTCTCCCGCATAGCCCAGCCGTTTTAATTTAGCCTTTTCTATTTTAATTCAAACATAGTTCTGTAACTATATTCAAAAAACAACCCAGCTCGATTTAGTGAACCAAATTGCATGAAACAAATTTTGTTAGAAAGGTACTGAAATGCTTAATCTAGGCCCGTTGGATTCAAATCATTTGGATCTGTAGATCAACCTTGGTAAAATAACAAGTCGGAAGCTTTTCTGCATTCAAATATTTTTCAAATTTCAACCATAATAGCTTTTGAGTTGATTCCAACTCTCAAAAATTACATTTGATCATATCTTTCAGAATAAATAAAAACATATGGGTTTACTTACAGAAATAATGTTCAAGTAAAATAAACTAATGCCACATAGGCATTTCTAGTCACTTTATTTATTTAAAATAAAAGGTTAAACATTATTAAATTGTGACACCACTTTAAATCACATTCCCATGGACTGAAATATGTGGTGATGACATGTGTCAACATGATCCCATGTTTGAGATGGAGAATATTAAATCTTAAGTAGTTTTTCAATGAGTAGAAATTAGTTTTCTAAAAATAAATAAGACAAATGCCTTAATCTTGTAATGTTAAGCGATGATGCTAGATAATCTATAGAACACCTTTGTGTGATGATTGAAAATAGTTAAGTATTGTTTGGTGATTGTGTACCTCGTATTTATTCATAGACGCTAGTACCGACCAAGGATACGAGGAGGAAGGAGGTTACTACGAAGAAGAAGAAGTCGAGGAGAACTTCAACCACTTCTCTGCTCAAGGCAAGCTTATACTGATACTTATGCAAGCCTTACTAACCAAGTTGACCTTGCAAGCTAACACTTGCAACTATGAAATTTATATAACCTATGTAATGCACTAAGCATGCTTGGTTGGACACATTTGATGATACCCAATCCTAGTTTTACTTGCAAGATTTATACTTCATTTCTTCATCAAAGCTTTCTCTTAAAGTTTACCTAAATGACTTGTAGATACTAGAAATATATTTGAAGGTTGCATAAAGAGCATTAAATTTGTCCTAAGCTAGATAATCTTGATGTCATCCTAAGGCATGAGATTGAACTTAATTAATCTCCACTTATTTTACCACCCCTCATTAGTACTTATCTCATTTGTAGCTGCTAGTGCTAAGCATAAAACTTGATCAACTTTAGATGGGAATACTTGGTGAAAATGGTTATGAAAACCTTGGAATGATGAGTCATTCCACTAAAATGTTTTGATATGTGTTTCCGAACACCAAATGATTTTGATGATGAAAATGTTGAGGCAGGAGCCTTAGCCCCTTTATAAAACTGATGGTTGTCTGGATGCGATACCATTCCAATTTTACCGTACAACCACAATACCTGAAAACTGGGTAGGGCTTGACTGGAAACTTATATACCTTAGTATGGGTTCCCTCATGGCCAAGGTCTGAGCTGAGGCTACCTTGTGAAGATTGTCCACCTGTGCAGTACCCAAGATGACAGTTGGTCATGGTTGGGAGGCCAAACTCACAGGAGAGGTTCCTATACTAGGGCGTGTAATTGAAAGGTTAGGATTGATTATCCACATACTGAGTATGGTGAATTCAGGATTTGTTCCTGACCGATGTATCGAATGTTGTGGTGAAGGTGTACAATCTCTGCAGAGTGTCAAACTATTCGAATAGCCGCTTCCGCGATTATGGACAGTTGGAGTGGCCATACTGTTCCCTCGTCAGATGTTTTCAAAATGACTTGTGAAATGAATTGAGATTTTGATCTGACCACAACAGAGTTGTGATATGAAATTCAAGTTCCCACTTAGGTGTTATAAAACTTCAGCTAGCATTCTTTGCATCTGAACTTAGTAGAGGTAAATCTGGCTTTTTGCAAAACAACCCTAGAGCTTAGTGTCCTACTACAAAAAAACCCTTAACTTGTTAGTATTAGTTTGCGAGTACTTAAAGAGTACTCATGGCTTTGTCCCTGGCTATTCCCGTGGCCAGACTATGAAGAGGAGTACCAGGATGATGGACCACAGGAAGGTTACGACAACTAGGATCATCTCCCATCGTCAGCATTGCATGTGACCCCGAAGATGGAGCTTCGCCTATGCTACCCTTATTATTACGTTATTCCGCTGCTTGAGTTGTATTAAGAACTGGATCATGAGATCCTTATTTGTGTAAGACCTTATGTATGGTTTGTAATGGATGATGTACTATGGTATCCAAATTTGTTATGTCTCGCAAAAATGGTAATCCTGGGATTGCGATGTATGGCATAACAGGCATCTGGGATTAAAAATCCGGGTGTTGAAAGCTGGCCGCCCTTGCCCATCGTTCTACTACTCGCTGCCAATTGCAGCATCTGCCTGGCCATTCCTACGACAGTGGCGCCCACCATGGGGCCTGGCCGGTCAGGCCCGTGTTCTGCGGCGAGACCCTACTTGCCAATCAACCAGACGATCCCTACAGGCCGCATGATCGCCATCGACGAGATCCTCCAGATCTTGCCGAGCAGCTATGTCCCGACGGCGTTCCCAGTCACGCATAGCATGTTCATGCCGGTCGGCATGATCATCCTCTTCGTCGGCTTCACCGACATCATCGTCTCGAAGGACTCGGCTCGCATCCGCGAGTCGCCACCGCACGATCGGCTCTCTGATAGTCAGGTCCGCACCATCCATCGGCTTGCTTCCGAGAACGGTTTGGCCAACAGCAACGTCGCCGAGACCAACCTGGCCACGGACAACACGGCCCTCAATGACGACGCCGACTCAGCGACCCCCGGCCTCAGTCGCTGGATACATCACCGCGGCGTTGCCAGCCGGCACCAGCACCCAAGTCTCCAACGTCGGAGATTTCGAGGATCCATCTATCCTCGGGATCTTCGACTCCGATTCCGGATCGGAGAACTCCGGCGACCTCCACGCTGGATCCGATCGTTTCGTCGCGGCCTACATTGAGGGCGGAGTGAGCGCCCCGCCAGACCAGTTCTCCATGCTAATCCCACCGACCGCGATGGTGGGGGGTGTCGAGGAACTCTGCCTGCACCTGGAGGAGGAGGTTTGCAAGGAGCAAGCCGAGCGAGAAAAGTTTCGCCTCAAGCAGGCGACGGTGCAGGAGCTCTCGCTCTATCACCAGCGCTGCATCAGGTCACGCTTGAACCCCACCGGTCAGGGCCGCGCTCTGAAATTCGATGATGAAAACGACCCAGCCTGCATCGCCAATCGCGCGGTCTGCGAGAACGAGCTACCAAGAGGAAGTGCCCGACCACCGCCAGGCGCAATAGAGAACGGTGCTCCCCCACCACCGCCCAGTCGCATGCCCCCTCTAGACCAGCCAAGGATCATGATCTCCCTGCAAGAGCGGTACGCAAACGACCTCCCGCTGTTCTCCATTCTGATGGACAACGTCATCACGAGTCGAGCCGCGGTCGCCAACCTCAACATGACGGGGAAGGCGTGCTGCAGATCCAGTACGCCAAGGCCCTACTCGACAAGGCCGTCGAGCAGCAAACCGCAGGAGCCGACTCGCGGGGGCACATGTACTCCCGCTCCTCAGGAAGCAGGAGGCCTCGAGCGGCCACCCAACAATGGAAAACACTTTCAATTTCCCACCACCTGAGCCCTTGCATCTCCAACCACGAACCGCGCACGCGGAACTCTCCACCAACTACCCGCGACCGACGAACAACATGGTTGCCGCCAACAGGCAGCGAGTCGACGCGCGGACCCACATCATCAAAAACCAAAGCTATCGCGCACGCCAGCCCAACGACCTAAGGTACACCCTCACCAACCTCCACGACGGCGAGCCAAGGGGCTTGCTCAGTAGAGTCGACCCCCAGTGCTTCAGACCAATGATACGAGGTGAAAAATATTCTGCGAACTTCAAAGCGCAAAAGGAGATCCAAAATTATGATCCCTCGTACGATCCGTCCGTGTGGCTAGACACATACCTCATGGCGATGGGAATCACCGGCCACATCGACCTACTCGCCGCTCTCTACCTCCCCCTGATGATGGAGGGAGCGACTCGCCAATGGATCAACACCTTCCTAGCGGATATCAGCGATTCCTGGGAGAACATGCTCTATGCCTTCGTCAGGCACTTTGAGGGTTCCTACACCCACGCCACCAGCATCGAGGACCTGGAGTGACGCGTACATGGGCCACGCGAGTCGACCCGCAACTGGCTCCAAAGGTGGCAAGATCTTGGTTCAATGCGGCCGGTATCCACCCGGAGACGGCGATCCACTCCTTCAAGACATCGTGCCGCTATGAACCACTGGTTGCCAAACTCAAGCGGGTGTACAACACACTCGACAACATCCCAGACCTCCTCGAGATCGCCAAGAGGTATGCGGAGGAGGACCCGAACCATGAAACTGACGATGAGTCGGGTGGAAACCGCCTCCCAAGCGGCCACGACAACGGGAGGTGACCCGAGCTATGCTACAACAACACTCGCCTCACGGGCAAGCACCGCGATGATGGGCGAGTCGATTTCGTCCCCAAGAGCTTCCGCTGTGACGGAGGCCAACACCGCGATAGTGGAAATTACAAGGCGAGGCTGAAATTGGACACCGCGTCTCTCATTAACCAGCCCTGTGTGTTCCACATTAGGGAGGGGAAGCCCGCCACGCACACGACCGCTGACTGCCACTCCCTGAAGGAGATCGAGAAGGCACGACGCGCATGGGAGGACCCAAACAACCACCCACCAAACAGCGGGGCATTCGGCAACGACGTCGGGTCGCTCCACACCTTCACCGGGTTCAACACCAAACGCGAGAAGAAGGTCATCGCCCGCGTCGTTGCTGTTAACGCGGTGTCCCAAGTCGACGTTCCACGCTTCCTTAACTGGTCCTAACAGCGCATCAGCTGGAGCCACGAGGATCACTCGCCACAGATCGAATATCCGGGGCAAGTCGCCCTGGTGGTCAAGCCCAAAGTGGGCGACTACTAGCTCCCCAAGACGTTGATGGACGACGGGAGTTCCATCAACATACTCTACGTGGACACGTTCAGGCATCTACGGCTCCCGCAGTCGATGATCGAGAGGACCTACACCACCTTCCACGGCATCGTCCCCGATCGGAAGGGTGTACCCGCTCGGGAAGGTGACGCTGACGGTCACCTGGTGGCACACCAGCAAATTTCTGCACCGAGCAGATCGTCTTCGAGATGGTGCCCTTCAACAGCCCCTACCATTGCGTCTTGGGGCGACAAGCGTTTGCCAAGTTCATGGCGGCGCCGCACTACGCGTACAACGTGATGAAGCTCCCAGGGCCATGCGGCATCATCACCGTCCATGGCGACCCCGACATGGCCGCGGAGTACGAGGCAAAGGGCACCGAGCTCACGGACGCCGTCATTGCCATGGAGGCTAACCACGCTGAGGAGCTCGCCAGGTACGTGAGCGGGGTCGACAATGAAGATCCCACAATACTAAAGAATCCAACTCAGAGAACAGTGGCTTGACCGTGTTCGAGGCCACCACGCACACATGCTCCGTCGAGCTGGTCCCAGGCGATTCTAGCCAGACGGTGATGATCAGGAAAGGCATGAGCCCCGCATAGGAAAGCGCGCTCATCGAGTTCCTCCGTGAGAATCATGACATCTTCGCATGGAAGCCCTTCGACATGGCAGGTGTCCCGAGGGAACTTGTTGAGCACAAACTCAACGCCGACCCCAAAGCGTGAATTGTCAAGCAGTCGTTGTGGCCCTTCAATGAAGAGCACCACCGAGCAATCGCCGAGGAGGTGCAGAGTATACTCGCTATAGGCTTCATACGGCCGATCAAATACTCCAAGTGGCTGGCAAACCCAGTCCTGGTTGAAAAGAAGAACGGGACCTATATAATGTATATCGACTACACAAACCTCAATAGCGCCTGCCCAAAGGAGCAATTCGTCCTCCCGCGAATCGATCAAATCATCGACTCGACCGCGGGCTTGGAGTCGCTGTGTTTCCTTGACGCCTACCCTGGTTACAACCAGATCAAAATGGCAGTTGAGAACGAGGAGAATACGGTGTTATCACGCCGTTCGGCTCCTTCTGCTATGCCGCCATGACGTTCGGCCTCAAGAACGCCGGAGCGACCTACCAGAGGTGCATGCAGGAGTTCCTTGCGAGCCAAATTGGCCGCAACATCTACGTCTACATCGACGACGTGGTGGTGAAATCCACTAGCCAGAGCGATCTACTGGCCAACCTGGCTGAAACCTTCGCAAACCTGCGGAGGTACAAGGTCGAACTCAACCTAGGAAAGTGCACCTTCGGTGTACCTACTGGACAGCTGCTGGGGTATGTAGTCTCCAAGCGAGGCATCGAGGCAAACCCCACCAAGATCAACATGATCTAGAAGTTCGCCGGGCGAGTTGCGGATCTCAGCGACGTCTAGAAGTTCGTCGGGCGAGTTGCGGCTCTCAGCCGCTTCATCCATCGGCTAGGAGAGAAGGAAATGCCTCTCTACTTCCTAATGTGCAAGAGCACCACGTTCCAGTGGGACAAGGAGGCAGACGACGCGCTTCACGTGCTCAAAGAAGTTTTACTCGCGGCCCCGCAGCCCACCGCCCCCACCGACAAGAAGCCAATGCTCGTTTATGTCACAGCATCCGAGCGTGTCGACAGCGCCGTCATGGCGTCGAACGGCCAGAAGAGGGCAAGGAGTGCCCCATGCAGCGACCTATCTACTACATCATCGAATTCCTAACCGAGTCGCGACAGCGCTACCCGCAGTATCAGAAATAGGTATATGCGGTCTTCTGAGCCCAATGGCGACTGCCACACTACTTCTAGGAGCACCCAATCACGGTCGTCTCCTCAGCGTCGTTGCAGGACATCATCCGCAACTGCGAAGTGACTAGGCAAGTCGCCAAGTGTGCCGTCAAGATCGGCATCCACAACATCAAGTACGAGCTGCGCAAGGCAATGAAGTCATAGGCCCTGGCTAACTTCCTCGCCGACTAGGAGGAGGCGCAGCAGCCGGAGAAGCTGTCGTACCTCCATTACCAGAGAAGTTGTCGTACCTCCATTCGTCGGGCAGTTATCGTGTTCACTTCCTCCAAGGGCCACAAGCTGCACTACGTACTGTACCTCGACTTCACCCCATTCACCAACAACATGGCCGAGTACGAGGCCCTCCTTCACGGCATGCGAGCTGCCAAGGAGATGAACATCAACCGCCTATGGTGCTACGGCGACTCCGACCTCGTTGTCGCGCAAGTCGCCGACACCTGCGACGCCGTCTCCCCCACCATGGCGGCATACCGCCAAGTAGTGGACTAGCTGGGAGGCCACTTCGTCGGGTACTCCATCGATTGGATCGACTGGTGCAAGAACAAAGAGGACGACGCCCTCTCTCGCATCGGGTCGGCTTGCCACGCGCCACCCGTCGGTGTCTTCCTAGACACCATAACCAAGCCCTCTGTCTCTCCCCCAAGGGAGATCAACCTCAGGATACCACTCCAACCAGAACCAGCCTTGGTCGCCATGAACGCGTAGCCAAGCGACTGGACCGCGCAATACGTCGCCTACCTCGAGGGAAGGAAACTAGCCATAGACGAGACAGAGGCTTGCATGATCGTACGCCGCTGCAAGTCCTTCTTCATCGTCAACGGCGAGCTCCACAAGCACAACGTGACCGGCGTGTTCCTACGCTGCGTGTAGCCCATGGAAGGGCGCAAGATTCTCCAGGACATCCACACCGGCGACTATGGCCACCACGCTGGCGCCCGGTCCGAGGTCGCCAAGGGGATGCGACATGGCTTCTACTGGCTCACCGCACACGCCGATGCGGTCGATATCGTCCAACGCTGCATCGGGTGTCAAAAGTATGCCAATAAAATGCATGTGCCAAGCTCGGCGCTGAAGACCATCCCCATCACCTGGCCATTCGCCGTGTGGGGCATGGACATGGTGGGCCCCTTCAAAAAGCCCCACTCTGGCTACACCCACCTCCTGGTCGTAGTCGACAAATTCACCAAGTGGGTAGAGGCAATGCCAGTCCGCAAGTGCGACGGGAAGACCGCCGCCAAATTCCTACGCGAGCTCATCTACCACTACGGATTCCCTCATAGCATCATAACAGACAACAACACCAACTTCGCCAAGGGAACCATGGCCGAGTACTGCGAGGAGCACAACATATGGCTCGACCTTGCCTCAGTCGCCCACCTAGAGTCTAACGGCTAGGCGGAACGTGCCAACCAGAGCATCCTCCACATCCTAGAACCGCGACTACAAGTTCCTCTCGAGCGGACTCCGGAGGGCTGGGTCAAAGAGCTCCCCTCCGCCATCTAGGGCATCCGCACCTCCATCAACAGGTCGACTGGGTTCACTCCCTTCCTCATGGTGTATGGTGCCGAAGTCGTCATGCCGACCGACCTCGAGCACGACTCACCTCGGGTCATCCACTACGTGGAGGCCGACAATGAGCTCGCACGCCAAGACGGGATCGACCAGCTCGACGAACCACGTGACCTAGCTCGCTCCTGCAACGCTAGTCCCTGGATCAATAGCTAGCATCGACAGATAAGATGTAATATCAAGAAACAAAGGTCATAATACAACTTTATAACCAGGAATAAAATAAATTATTACATCTTACATAGCTCATTTGGCTATCTCATTACAATGCAGCAGAATAACTATATAGCATGGAGTCCTTCATCTTCAAAGTGCCACAGGCAATCATGTTGGTTGTAGACTTGTAATCCTATTCAACAAACTTCACTAACATCAAACAAACCTGCAGCATAATAAGTTGCAGCCACAAGGGTCAATACATTTGAATTGTACTGGCAAGTTTCACTACTATGTAGAATTTATTGGATCCTATCATTACATGCATATTTGGCTAAGTAGGGTTTAGGCTCATTTGCAGAAAGCAATATAGTTTTCTCCTATCTTTTCAAAATAGTTTTGATCTTTTGTCAAATCTTTCTGAACTCCTTGGAAAACTCCAAGTGCTTCTAATCCCTTGTTGACACCATCAAGTTTTACTTTGAGAAATTGGAATGTCGAGATCTTCCATAGCTTCAGGCCTTAGTTGCTTAGTGTTGTCCATAACCGGGGACACGGCTAAGTACTTAGAATTTGATCTTCTGCAGAAGTTGTACACTTTACCCACATGACACAATCTCATCTTGATGCCACCAGTGGCCGCTGGATAAGTACTCACCAAGATGGAGTACTGGTAGATTGAGAATGTGACAAAGTCTTTCCATAGAATTCGTCCCAATACACAATGCTAGCTTGTCAACCAGGCACCAATGTAGGGTTAAATTTCTCTTACACAATTCTAGTTAACCTGAAGATGCCAATGCATGGGTCTTCCAATATGTAGTTGACTAAGCCAGAGCCCATTTAGCATGTGGCTGTACACGGAAGCCACTGTACGAGAAACATGTTCAATCTCTAAGTCCCTAGGTGGTTTTTCTTCTAGTGCACATACAAAAGAGATAGCCATATAAACATGGATCCTTTTGTTGCCACCTTGTCCAATCTTGAGTATCCTTGTCCACCCAGGTGGTTCATTGAGTACTTGTTTTATTATATAAAACTTATATCTTTTCAACTCTTCATATAATCATAACATGTATCCCATCCCAATATATAGCAAGGCTAAGCATACTACAACTACATTGTTTCCACTAAGGAAGATATAAGGGTATCCTAATAGGATTTATCATAGCATAAAATATCGTAATCCATATCATGCATGTTACAAAAAAATCCACTAAGTGTAATGAAAATATTAGGACATGGATGATACTGTCACTTGCCTTTTTAGTAGAGAATGTTGGTTCACTTCTTGATCTTCCAAATATCACACTCTTCTAATTCCACTACAATTCAATCAAGAAAACATAGATTCAACTAGCATTCCAACCAATTTATCACACATAAAATAATAGAAACAAGGTCATGCATGCAAGCATGCAAAAGATAGTTTTATTTGCAAAATTGGTTTCTACTAGGCTCTAAGCATTGTAAAGTTCAAAGTGGTCATTTACAAAAGTGGTAAAACCATTTGCAAAAGGTTTTATCTATAAACCATTTTTAAATCAAATCAATATTTTATGTGGTTGAAAATGCTTTTAGTAAAGCAATATTCTTTAAAGGGTTCACCGACTATATTTTAATTCTCAAAACTTGGTGTTTAGGATCAGAAGGTTTGAATCAAATAATTTCCCAAAGGTTTCACTCAAAAATCATTTCTAAAACAAAAACAATATTTTTATTTGACTAGAAATGTGCTAACTCAAATATTTACTCCTAAACTTCACAAAATACATTTTTAAATCCATAAGTTGGTTCCTAGGGTCAGTAGGTTCACAACAATACATTTTGCAAAGATTTCATATTAAAAATAAATCTAGAACAATTTTTATATTCAAATTATGCCTACACAAGTTTCTCCAAATTCAACCAATTTTCCAGAAGCAAAACTTTAAACAAAATGCATGATTGCAAATTACATGATCTGCTGAATCCATTGATATAAAATTTGCAAAATTTGGACGTGTAGAATTAAAGTTATGAATTTTACAAGTTTGCATAACCAATAGATTCAAATTTCTGTTTTAAATCAAAACCCTGTCCACGTGGCGTGATTCTACTGGACGGTACCGCTTCGTGCGGATTAGCCTCTCTGGACCGTAGAATTCACTTAAATTGTATGGCTCAGATTGATGCGTACCCCTTCGCCTAAATCTATTCTTAGCCGCAAGATTCAGATCCAACGGATGCTATGCGCTTGACCAAGAGTGGGCGGTGCTGGCGGCAGCGACTGGCGGTGCGCGGTCAGACGGTGGCGTCGCGGCGATTACAGGAAGCACGGGAAGGAGGGAAACAGCTCACCGTGCTGGCAGAGGGTTGGCGAAGCTCGAGGTGGCGTTGTCTTGGCGAGGGGCGCTCGGACCTGCTGGCAATTCCTCGCCGGAGTCAGTGGCGGCGTCAGGCGGTTCTGTTTGACGTCGGGGATGGAGATGCAGGTCACGCCGAGGCGAGCGGAGCATACGGTTAGACGCGTAATGATCTGGGGATGATGGGAGCGTCAACAGGAGGTGCTGGGGCGAACGGAGGGTACCTGGGGAGTTCATCGGAGAAGGGACAGACGCGGCGGTGCTCAGGTGATGACGAAGCCGATGATTTGGAGCGCACGCGAGCGAATGGAGCACACGGGCAGGTGCGCATGGGACTGGAGAGCAATCTAGCATGCTCTGTGAGGAGAGGGCCGGTTGTGGTTCGCCGGAATTGGTCGGGAACGCCGTCGGAACAGATAGGGCTTGAGCTCAAAATTCCTGCAGCCTGGTGGCAGAGGGGAGGCGCTGTTTGGGGGGAAAGAGAGAAGAGACGTGGGCGCTTATGTACGCGTTCTTACTAGCGTGAATTGATCACCCCATCAATCGGAATTAACCCTCGAATCAAAGCGCAGAAAACGGTCGCGAGGAGCTGGCCGCGGGTGGAAAGGAAGCACAGTTGTGTGGGGCCTGTCTGTCAGCGAGGTGGAGGGAGTGGGAGATGGGGCCACTTGTCTGCGATTCAGCGGTTGCGTTTTCGCGTGAGAAAACGTTTTGGTGAGGGTATGCCGGGTGGGCTCTTGCTGGGCTTAGATGGCCATATGGGTTGGGTCTGTTTGTTTCACTTTTTTTATTCTGAAAACCTTTTCTTTTTCCAATTTGATTTTCTGTTTTGATTTTCATCCAATTAATTCAAACAATAAATCAAACCAAATCACCACCAAACTTTGTATTAATTTTAATTCTGTTTAACAACATAATCCAAAGTCAAAAATAAAATAATACTTTTATTCTTTAGGATCTATTTAATAATTAAATAAATAGACCTTAGTCATTAATTCAAATAGGATTTGATTTATTTTAAAACTCTATTTGAAATCTAAATAATACCAAAATCATTTCAGTAGGTTTTATTTGAAAATATAAAACACTTGGAAATCTTATTTAAAATAAATTAACAAGTTTTAGTGTTTATTTAAAATGGAAAAGCCTTTACTTTAATAAAATTGGATATTAATAAATCCTCATTATTTTATTTAAATAAACCTTTACTCCTTTTATCAAATAGAAATATTTTATTTCAAAAGCTTGGCCAAGATTAAATTTGGCTCTATAAAATAATCTTTATTTATAATTCTACCTTTGCTTTTGAAAATCAAATCTTTTTATTAAAAGATCTAAAAATAGTGATTCCAACTATTATAATTTTTATTTATTAATTGTTTATCTTTTTAAATCCCTTTAGGATTTTATTTGATCAAAATAGGTTTTGATGTTTCCAATTGGAATCAAAAAGTTTCTTCTCACCCTAAAAATCAACAATTGTTTATTTGTTTATTTATTTTTCACATTTCAAAATTTGGAAAATTTTGGGATGTGACAGGCTACCACCCTTAAAATAAATCTCGTCTCGAGATTTGGGAAGGCTAGGGTTACAAGTTGGCTTGAAGATAACTAGGGTACTACCACCCTTAAAAATAAAGTCTCATAGGGTTACATTGATGGTTCACTTGACTATGAGTTCAACACTTTATATCCTGACAAGGAATCCTTATTTGACTCTTCTGAATTAACTAGTTCCTGACATCCACTTCTTCTATCTCTTCAAAGTTCCCTTCCATGTCAATGTGGTTCACATGTCCTTTATGGGTCACATTGGAGTCATTTCCATTGCCTCTTCTAGCATCCTTTTTCTTTTTCTTCTCAGGACAGTCTGATGCATAGTGTCCAAGTTCCTTACAGTTATAGCACTGCAACTGGCTAATGTCTTTCTTCCTGTAAGTGTCAGGTTGGTTCTGACCAAGGTCATCTCCATTGTCATTATCATTTCCATTATTATCACTTCCATTGTTGTTGTGGTGATGCTAATGTGGTTCAGAATCTTCCTTGCTCTTTTTGAATGAATGCTTCTTTTGTGATGATCCTGAGTGATTCTTGAGTTTATGCTTTCTCTTTCTGTTCTCAACTTGATTCATCTTGTTTTCCAAAATGGTGGCTTTGTCACAGAGTGATTGATAAGTTGGGACATAGGCAACAACTAGCTGCAGGTTCAACTCATCTTTAAGTCCTTCAAGAAATTTCTTCTTTCTCTTAGCATCTGTGTCAACTTCATCCGGTGCATAGCGTGCCAGATTATTGAATTCTTCAATATACTCAGCCACACTGAGGTGACGCTGTTTCAGATTGTGAAACTCCTTTTTCTTCAAGTACATCACTCTAGGTGAGATGTGAGTTGTACGGAAACCATCCTCAAAAATAGCCCAAGTTACATGTTCAAGGGGAGTGGTGATTTGAAAGTTGTCCCACCATGTTCTTGCTGGTCCTTCAAGCAGAAATGCTGCAAACCTAACTTTTTATTCATCGGTGCAGCCAACAGTCACTAAGTCCTTATTCACCGAACGTAACCAATAATTGGCTTCCATTGGATCAGTTGTTCCGGAGAACCTTGCAGGTCTTAGTTTCAGAAACTTGGTGAGCATGTCAAGTGCTGGAGGATTATTTTGATTGTTGTTGTTGTTGTTGTTGTTCTGATTCTGTATGAATGTGGTCATCTCCTGCATCAGTTGGGTCTGAGCTGTCAACATCTGCTGCATCTCGGGAGTGATGTTGTTGTTCTTTTGGTTGGGGTTGGCACGACGGGGAGGCATCTGTTGGTTTGATAGGGATAAGTAATGATGGATAGGTTTTTAAGAAGTTCTAACACACAACTCAAAACATCCAAGTTCAATCAAACAATCAATCAATCAACAAGCAACTATCCACTTAACAACTTATGAGCTTAACTCATGAGTTGAAGGAAACAACAAGTTTTCTTGAAATTATTAACTTAGTATAGTCATACCTAATAGGTCAATATGATCCATACTCTAACTTGATATCAATATCTTTGGTAGGCAATCTAATGTCTCTTTGTTTCCACTTGTAGTCCTTAGTGATGTCTAAGTTGAAGTCCTTGTTGAGAATAAGGTTGAAATCACTTGAAGATGTTGAAGTCATTAGAGTTGATGATGTCCTTTGCTCATGCTGAAGTCTTTGTCCATCAAGTTGAAAAGGAAGAGGTGTAGAATGCAAAACCAAAAGGTTGAGGAAAGAGTTTACAAGATTGTTTGTAAATAAGTTTTTGGAACAAATACAACTCTTATTTTTCTAAGGGGTTTTGTCCAATCCGAGGGTTACAATCCTACAGGCAACACAGTGCTCTGATACCATCTGTAAGGTTCCCAACCTTTAATAAGGTAGAGATCCCTGTGTTTACAATGCTAGTCCCTGGATCAATAGCTAGCATCCACAGATAAGATGTAATATCAACAAACAAAGGTCATAATACAACTTTATAACTAGGAATAAAATAAATTATTACATCTTCCATAACTCATTTGGCTATCTCATTACAATGCAGCAGAATAACTATATAGCATGGAGTCCTTCATCTTCAAAGTGCCATAGGCAATCATGTTGGTTGTAGACTTGTAATCCTATTCAACAAACTTCACTAACATCAAACAAACCTGCAACATAATAAGTTGCAGCCACAAGGGTCAATACGTTTGAATTGTACTAGCAAGTTTCACTACTATGTAGAATTTAGTGGATCCTATCATTACATGCATATTTGGCTAAGTAGGGTTTAGGCTCATTTGCAGAAAGCAATATAGTTTTGTCCTATCTTTTCAAAATAGTTTTGATCTTTTGTCAAATCTTTTTGAACTCCTTGGAAAACTCCAAGTTCTTCTAATCCCTTATTGACACCATCAAGTTTTACTTTGAGAAATTGGAATGTCGAGATCTTCCATAGCTTCAGGCCTTAGTTGCTCAGTGTTGTCCATAACCGGGGACACGGCTAAGTACTTAGAATTTGATCTTCTACGAAGTTGTACACTTCACCCACATGACACAATCTCATCTTGATGCCACCAGTGGCCGCTGGATAAGTACTCACCAAGATGGAGTACTGGCAGATTGAGAATGTGACAAAGTCTTTCCATAGAAGTCCTCCCAATACACAATGCTAGCTTGTCAACCAGGCACCAATGTAGGGTTAAATTTCCCTTACACAATTCTAGTTAACCTGAAGATGCCAATGCATGGGTCTTCCACTATGTAGTTGACTAAGCCAGAGCCCATTTAGCATGTGGCTGTACACGGAAGCCACTGTACGAGAAACATGTTCAATCTCTAAGTCCCTCGGTGGTTTTTCTTCTAGTGCACATACAAAAGAGATAGACATATAAACATGGTTCCTTTTGTTGCCACCTTGTCCAATCTTGAGTATCCTTGTCCACCCAGGTGGTTCATCTAGTACTTGTTTTATTATATAAAACTTATATCTTTTCAACTCTTCATATAATCATAACATGTATCCCATCCCAATATATAGCACGGCTAAGCATACTACAACTACATTGTTTCCACTAAGGAAGATATAAGCGTATCCTAATAGGATTTAGCATAGCATAAAATATAGTAATCCTTATCATGCAAGTTACAAAAAAATCCACTAAGTGTAATGAAAATAGTTGGACATGGACGATAGTGTCACTTGCCTTTTTAGTAGAGAATGTTGGTTCACTTCTTGATCTTGCAAATATCACACTCTTATAATTCCACTACAATTCAATCAAGCAAACATAGATTCAACTAGCATTCCAACCAATTTATCACACATAAAATAATAGAAACAAGGTCATGCATGCAAGCATGCAAAAGATAGTTTTATTTGCAAAAGTGGTTTCTACTAGGCTCTAAACATTGTAAAGTTCAAAGTGGTCATTTACAAAAGTGGTAAAACCATTTGCAAAAGGTTTTATCTATAAACCATTTTTAAATCAAATCAATATTTTATGTGGTTGAAAATGCTTTTAGTAAAGCAATATTCTTTAAAGGGTTCACCAACTATATTTTAATTCTAAAAACTTGGTGTTTAGGATCAGAAGGTTTGAATCAAATCATTTCCCAAAGGTTTCACTCAAAAATCATTTCTAAAACAAAAACAATATTTTTATTTGACTAGAAATGTGCTAACTAAAATATTTACTCCTAAACTTCACAAAATACATTTTTAAATCCATAATTTGGTTCCTAGGGTCAGTAGGTTCACAACAATCCATTTTGCAAAGATTTCATATTAATAATATATCTAGAACAATTTTTATATTCAAATTATGCCTACACAAGTTTCTACAAATTCAACCAATTTTACAGAAGCAAAACTTTAAACAAAATGCATGGTTGCAAAGTACATGATCTGCTGAATCCATTGATATAAAATTTTCAAAATTTGGACGTGTAGAATTAAAATTATGAATTTTACAAGTTTGCATAACCAATAGATTCAAATTTCTGTTTTTAATCAAAACGCGGTCCACGTGGCGTGATTCTACTGGCCGGTACCGCTTTGTGCGGATCAGCCTCTCTGGACCACAGGATTCACTTAAATCGTATGGCTCAGATTGACGCGTACCCCTTCGCCTAAATCTATTCTTAGCCGCAAGATTCAGATCCAACGGATGCTATGCGCTTGACCAAGAGTGGGTGGCGCTGGCGGCGGCGACTGGCGGCGCGCGGTCAGATGGTGGCATGGCGGTGATTACAGGAAGCAAGGGAAGGAGGGAAACAGCTCACCGTGCTCGCAGAGGGTTGGCGAAGCTCGAGGTGGCGTTGGCTTGCCGAGGGGCTCTCGGAGCTGCTGGCAATTCCTCGCCGGAGTCGGTGGCAGCGTCAGGCGGTTCTATTTGACGTCGGGGATGGAGCTACAGGTCGCGCCGAGGCGAGCGGAGCGCGCACGAGCGAATGGAGCACACAGGCAGGTGCGCACGGGACTGGAGAGCAAGCTAGCGTGCTCTGTGAGGAGAGGGGCGGCTGTGGTTTGCCGGAATTGGCCGGGAACACCGTCGGAACAGAGAGGGCTTGAGCTCAAAATTCCTGTAGCCTGGTGGCAGAGGGGAGGCGCTGTTTGGGGGGAAAGAGAGAAGAGACGTGGGCGCTTATGTACCCGTGCTTACTAGCGTGAATTGATCACCCCATCAATCGGAATTAAGCCTCGAATCAAAGCGCAGAAAACGGTCGCGAGGAGCTGGCCGCGGGTGGAAACGAAGCACAATTGTGTGGGGCCTGTCTGTCAGCGAGGTGGAGGGAGTGGGAGATGGGGCCACTTGTCTGCTACTCAGCGGTTGCGTTTTCACGTGAGAAAACGTTTCGGTGAGGGTATGCCGGTGGGCTCTTGCTGGGCTTAGTGGGCCAGATGGGTTGGGTCTGTTTGTTTCACTTTTTTTTATTCTAAAAGCCATTTCTTTTTCCAATTTGAATTTCTGTTTTGATTTTCAACCAATTAATTCAAACAACAAATCAAACCAAATCACCACCAAACTTTGTATTAATTTTAATTCTGTTTAACAACATAATCCAAAGTCAAAAATAAAATAATACTTTTATTCTTTAGGATTTATTTAATAATTAAATAAATAGACCTTAGTCATTAATGCAAATAGGATTTGATTTATTTTAAAACTCTATTTGAAATCTAAAATAATACCAAAATCATTTCAGTAGGTTTTATTTGAAAATATAAAACACTTGGAAATCTTATTTAAAATAAATTAACAAGTTTTAGTCTTTATTTAAAATGGAAAAGCCTTTACTTTAATAAATTGGATATTAATAAATCCTCATTATTTTATTTAAATAAACCTTTACTCCTTTTATCAAATAGAAATATTTTATTTCAAAAGCTTGGCCAAGATCTAATTTGGCTCTATAAAATAATCTTTATTTATAATTCTACCTTTGCTTTTGAAAATCACATCTTTTTATTAAAAGATCTAAAAATAGTGATTCCAACTATTATAATTTTTATTTATTAATTGTTTATCTTTTTAAATCCCTTTAGGATTTTATTTGATAAAAATAGGTTTTGATGTTTCCAATTGGAATCAAAAAGTTTCTTCTCACCCTAAAAATCAATAATTTTTTATTTGTTTATTTATTTTTCACATTTCAAAATTTGGAAAATTTTGGGATGTGACATGATCTATAAGTGGATGAGATATATACCGGCTTGGTCAGGGTCATTTGAGGGTTTAGGGTTATAGAGTTTAAGGTTTTAGTTTCAGGGCATTTTCAATAATAATGTCCAAGCTTTATGCTTAGATTCGTGGAATGGAATGGTGTTAGTGTAATTTAGTGAAAGTATATCTCATATGTTGATATATAAGTGCATGATATACCTGCTTAATTATTCAGGGTCGTTTAGTTAGGGGATTAGGGGTGTAGGGTTTAGGGATTTTTGAATAATGTTCAAGCTTTATGCTTATAGTTGTGGAACATAATGTTTTTACCGCAATTTAATGAAAGTGTCTTGAATTTGGATCTATAAGTGCGTGATACCTACTTGGTTAGTGTTTAATTATGGGTTAAGGTATTAGGGTTTTAGTATTTAGGGGTCGAGGGTTTAGGTTGTGTGTTTTTTGGGGTTTAGGGAATTTAGTAGTTAAGGGTTTAGATTTTTGGGGTTGTTTTAGGGTTTCGAGAATTTTCAATGAAGTTCGAGCTTTATTCTTATATACGTGGAATAGAATGACTTAGCGACAATTTAATAATGAAAGTATCTCGAATTTTATCTATATGTAGTGCATGATATACATGCTTAGTCAGGGTTAGGGGTTGAGGGTTTAGGGTTTTTAGTGTTTAGGGTTATATGGCTAAGTGTTTACGTTTTTGGGAGGGTAGGGTTTACTGAATTTTCAATTATGTTTGAGATATATGTCGATATTCGTGAAATAGAAAGGCGTTAGGGAATTTAATGAAAGTATCTCAAATTTTGATCTATATATGCATGATACCTAGTCTTCTTTGTGAGGGTTTAGGGTTAAAGGGTTTAGGGGTTTAAGGTTTAGGTTTTATGGCATTTTCAATAATGTTTAGGAGCTGTATGCTTAGATTCGAGGAAATGAACGGCTTTAGCATAATTTAATAAAAGTATATCTCAAAGGTTGATCTATAAGTGGAATACATATACCGGCATGGTCAGGGTCATTTAGGTGTTTAGGGTTATAGTGTTTAAGGTTTAGGTTTTAGGGGATTTTCAATATAATGTTCAAGCTTTATGCTTAGATTCGTGGAATGGAATAACTTTAGCGTAATTTAATGAAATTATTTCTCAAATGTTGATATATAAGTGGATGATTATATATGTGATTAATTAGTCGGGGTCGTTTAAATAGGGGTTTAGGGGTTTAGGGTTTGGGGAATTTTGAATAATGTTTAAGATTTATGGTTATATTTGTGGAACATAATGTTTTTATCGCAATTTAATGAAAGTATCTCGAATTTGGATAATATACATGCTTCATTAGTCAGGGTCGTCTAGGGGTTTACGGTTTAGGGGTTTAGGGTTTAGGGATTTTTTAATAATATTCAAGCTTTATGCTTATATTTGTGGAACATAATGGCTTTACCGAAATTTAATAAAAGTATCCCGAATTTGGATCTATAAGTGCATGCTATCTACTTAGTTAGGGCTTAATTATGGATTGAGGGGTTTAGGGTTTACGGTTTTGGTATTTAGGGGTCGAGGGTCTAGGTTGGGGGGTTCTTTGGGGTTTAGGGAATTTAGGAGTTGAGGGTTTAGGTTTTTGGGTTGTTTAAGGGTTCGGGAATTTTCAATGAAGTTCGAGATTTATGCTTATATTCACGGAATAGAATGACTTAGCAACAATTTAATAATGAAGTATCGCAAATTTTATCTATAAGTGCATGATACCTGCTTAGTCAATGTTAGGGGTTGAGGTTTTAGGTGTATAGATCTTAGTTTTTAGGTTTTAGGTGGTAAGGGTTTAGTGAATTTTCAATAATGTTCGAGCTATATGCCGATATTCGTGAGATAGAAAGGCGTTACACAATTTCATGAACGTATCTCAAACTCTGATATATAAATGCATGCTACCTACTTGGTTAGGTTTTGATTATGGGTTGATGAGTTAAGGGTTTAGGGTTTCAGTATTTTGGGGTAGATGCTTTAGGTTTTAGGGGTTGTTTAGGGTTTCGGGAATTTTCTACAATGTTCAAGCTTTATGCATATATTCGTCGAATAGAATGGTGTTGTTGTAACATCCCAAAAATACCAAACTTGGATCATCAAACTCTAATCATCAAATTTAGGGTTAACAAAAACTTTTCCAATTAAAAATATGAAAGCATTCATATGTGTATGTATTAAAATTTGGATTCTTTTCAATTGCCATGGTTCTGTGTTTCTTTGCTTGTAAAATGATTCTGAGGTGAAATAAACATCATATAAACAATCCCCAAACTTTTCCCAAGGACAAACAAACCAAAACAAACATGTATCCCTAAAATGATTCATATGTGTATGTATTAAAATGGTCACTTTGGCCAAATTAACTCCCATGCCTACTTTGGCTATCCCTAACTTTCAGAACTTAACAGAAACATGTATGGATCTTTGCACCCCTTGATAGTACTCATAACAAGGTACCAAGGCCCACTTTGTAATCATCCAAAAACATTTAAATGATTAGTTTAAATGACAGTTAAAAATTGAATCTATTTCATATGGGAAGATCCCACTATTTCAAAAACCACTCAAACAAGCTCAATTTTCAAAACCCAAACATCCACAGTATCACCAGCACATGCCTAGCACACCCACCAAAAATCTTTTCAAAATTCAAAACTTAAGTTCATGCGGCCATTTCATCAAACAGGTTGCAGATTCAAATCAACCAAATCAAAAACACTATGTTGAGCAGTGTTTTGGGCCTAACTTGTTCCCTCTCTGGTTACAACTAGCCTTAGTAGATCAGCAACCTTAACTAATCTCTAGCAACATTGTAAGCTGGCCATTGTCATTAATGGTGAGAAGGCCGAGAGCACCATTGCCACCCCATGTTCGACAGCAAGCTACGAGCAACACTAGCCTCGACAACCTTGTTTGGGAGCTAGCCAGCACCCCACCGCCACTCCCTGTCCCTGCCTCGAGCAATCCTAGCTACTGGACCACACGCCCAAGCCATGCCAAGCCTCTCTGCAAGCATGCCGAGAGCGCTCCCGTGCGCCACCCTCGACACATGCCCACAGACCGCGCGCCACCTTCGCCGCGTGCACGCATGATCACCACCACCCCAGCAACCCCGCAGACACGCCCGTTCGCCGCCGCGCGGACCAAGCACGCTATGCGCCATCAAAACCTCTGTCGGACACGCTCAGAGTGCCGAAGCGTTCCGACCGATCAGCACCGCCCCATGCCTCGCCACCACGTCATTGAGCTTCGCCAGGGAGCACAGCACCGCCCCCTACCGTCGCCCACGCCGATAGCCCTCTGTACTGTCGACCACGACGAGCTTAGCCCGCGCCCGTCGGTCCTCTCTGGCCACTATAAATAGAGGCCTCCCCCGCTCGATTTCTTCACACCATTCCACTCACCTCTCACCCAGAACCACCCCACCTCACTCCCGGAGCAAGGCGAGCAGTGCATCGCCGGAATTTCACCGGAGCCCGCCGCTGATGGAGAAGAAGGAAGCCATCGATTGGAGCCACCCTAGGAGGAGCTGCCGGTGGTAGGAGAATCGCCGTCATCGACTTCGTCATTTTCCCGCATCTCCGACCCTCAACTGAGCTGCGGTGAGCCTCCCACGACCCCCACCTGTCGCGTTAGGGTTCTGTCTCGCCGGCGCTGCCCGACGTGGATGATGATCCGTAGTCGTTCGATTAGACTTAGATCGTGCGGCCGAGATCGCCCCTATAGCATCCCATTTGTCTAACAACTGTAATGCTACTTGGTTTAGTAATAACATGGCCACTTCCTACATATAATTGTCGCATCATCATCATATCATGTTCATGTCATCATGCCACCTTGCATTTGAGCATCATACAAAGACCCTTGTGTTTTGGTTCTTAACTCATATGCATTATTATTTATATTTGCCTCTTGATATTGTATTTGGTTCTTGATATATTGTTAAATGCCCAAGTTGGGTTGGGGGCATATCTTTTATTAAACTCCACCACCTTTTTCTTCACCACCTTATAATTCCACCATCCAATTAATATGAGCTGGCATTCATTTGAGTTTAACTAGCTCATGTGGGTTGGGTGGATCCAATACTAGTCCTTTTTTGCTTGGCCTTATTCCACCTTTTGGGAATGCATGGAATAATGCCATGTGATTTTATGTTGTTTTCACAATATGAATGCATGGCATTTATTATTTGCATGGGCCATGCAAGAACCACCACATCTCTATCCCTCGATTTTTGTTTTCCCACCAGCTTGGATCCATGTGCAGGTTCACTAATTCTACAAATGTTTTATCCAATTTGTAAAACCCCAAATATTCATATTCTTGTAAAATGCCACAATTGGCACATTCATAACTTATGTATGTAGGCACCAATCATCTCCACTTTTATTTTTCCTTTTTTTCTATCCTTGGCCTTCCCAAATTCTCTGTTCAAAACTATCTGCAAGGTTCAAAAAGATTTGAAATAAAAAGGTTGCTTGATTTTGAAACATACAAAACAAACAAAAATAAAAGAAAAAGAGATTTGTGAGAGAGGAGCAGCAGCGGCCTACCTGGGCCTTACCAGCCGCAGCAGCCCAAGTGAGACAGCAACCCAGGAACCCTCCCTTCTCTCCTCCCCCTGGCCCAGTACCCCTTCGCTCCCGACGCCGTCTCCTGTTCTTCTTCCTCCGTCGCTTTCCTCCTCTCTGTAGCGCTCACGGCAGCGAGCAGGTGGCCGTCTCCCGCCGTCAGCCGCGTCATCCCCCTCCTCTTCTTATCCCCAAGCCGCGGAGGCCCCCCCTCGAACCCTAGCCTCCCTTCCCCTCCTCTCCGCCGCCATACCCTACCTCTGCGCCCGGCTATGCTCACCCTGCCCGAGAGCTTCGGCAAGGAGAGCGTCGCCGCGCCGTCGCCTTGATCCCCTTCTGGAGCCGGAGGGCGTGCAGACAGTCTTCGTCGACCACCTCGTGAGCTCGAGGAGGAGCTGGACATGGCGCCTCTGCTTCCTCTTCTTCCTGACCAGGCACAGAACCACACCGCCGTCGCCGTCATCACCTCGGACCACTCCCCTCCTCGAATCCGCTGGGAATCGGTCTAGGTGAGCACCCCCTTTCCGCCCTACCCTCCTTGTACCTTTCCCCTTCGCCCGTGTCGCGCCCGGCAGCCTCGCCGCGCTCTGTCGCGCCCTGCACGCGTCGCGCCACGTCGCGCTCACCGTCTGTGGCTAGAACGCGCTCGACAGCAGCGGCTGCAGCAACTTTTCCGCCTCTGTTCTTCGTCGAGCCCCGCGCGCTGTAGGCCTCCTACGGCGATGATCCCTTGATAAAAGTGGTAGCCCTATCGTCCCTCTACAAGTTTCATTTTTTGCGGCATCGAGAGATCTGCCTTAGTTTGCTCGCCATCGTCTCCCAAAGATCGCGCAAGCTAGCAGTTTTTGCAAACGTCAAATTCAGTTTCGTCAGTCTACCGACCCTCCTGGACGCTTTTCTAATTAGGCCCCTAGGTTCCCTTGTCTTGAACCCGGCGTCCACCTCCTCGGCCCACATGTCAGCCACCGATCCATCTTGCAGAAGGACCCCTGGGTTTTCCAGGCCCTCAACCCGCGGTCCTTCCCCTCTTCGGTACACGTGGGCGGCCCAGTCAGCGCCGTCCCCACCTGTCACTGGCTGGGGGTAGGTTCTGGCAGAGTACCAAAAGTCCAGGAGCTGTTCTTTTTTTTTCCAAATTCAAATCTTTTCAAATTCAAAAATCAATTTCAAATCTGTTTAAACCTAAAGGAATTCATAACTTTCAAATGGTTGGGATTTTGAATTCAAACTTAATATGAAAAATGTTTTATCTTTGAATGTGAATTCAAATCTTTACTCAAATATTTTCAGAATTAATTTCAATAGTCAACCTTTGACTTTGACCCTATTTAATAATTTTGACTATAAAATAAATTTAAATTCATAGTTCCAAATAATACAAATAATATATGTTTTCAAATCAGAAAAATGTGAGGATTTCAAATATGCCATCCAAAATATGTTTTGCACACTTAAAATTTCGAGTTGATTTAAATTACAATAAAATGCCCCTGGACCTTAATAAATTAATAACTTTTGGTTTATAACTCCGAATTTGACAAATGATATGTCTAAAATGATCAGCTCGACGAGACCTTTCTGTTTATGCTATCCATGACCTAAATTGCAGCATGCATCATATAAATATATAGTATACAGCAACTAATATGACAATAAATTGTGGCCAAAACTCAATAAAATGACTTATTCTTGTAGTCCACACCTCACCCATGCCATGCTACTTTATTGCCATGCAAATTGTGCATCATTCATCATGGCATGATTGTTTGCTTGACGCATTTTATTCCTATGCTTGTGCACTTTATTTATGTTGGCCCTTGTTTGTTTGGTTCTTCTTCGAATAGACACTGAGCAGGGGATATATCAAGAGAACCAGGAGCACTACCCAGATCCGTCTCTCGCTTCAACTGAGTTGCCAGGCAAGCACTACCACATGCTTGCATACATACAGTACCTATTGCCTCTATCTTATTCTTGCATCATTGAGTCGCGATTGCATTAAACTGAATCCCAAGTATTGCATAGCCTTTACTTTTAAACCCCACCAAGCTTGTTCTTCCATCCCATGAGCCATTACTACAGGAGTTGTTTGAGCCATGCGAGTCGTAGAACAACATGTGTAGGGTATGTGAGAGTCTGATGGATAACGAGGTACCTAAACAACTTAACCTGAGTAGTAATGGGATAACTAATGAAAGTGGCACCGGTGGGCAATATCTGCTATTTGGTTTTTCCTGCTCACTTGTGTCCCGTAGGACCCCGAGTACTTGAAACCTGTTCCTCGAATATTCGCGCTATCCACATCCGGGAGGCTTATGGGACCCCCCTGAGCCAGAGCTTGATTCATTCTTATTTCTTGGGGCCACAAACTAGTTTGAGGTTTTGTTACTATCTTGTACTTATGCCATGCTTTACTGCTTTATTAAGATTGTGCGAGGAGCACACTGTACTGTTTAGGTAAGCGGAGTGTTTTCGCGGTATCGACAAGCCCAGTCACACTTTCGGGTTCCCGGTCGTTTACAGCCATTGTCGCAAACCTTGAGTCCGTCTCGGAGTCAGCTAACTTCGTTGCGGGTGTACTCAATGGGGTGGCCCCCTGAAATATTTCTGAATCTTGTGATTGCTTTGTCGTGAAGGCCTCGTTGGGTTTTGATTTGGTTTTTCCGAGGTTGATCGAGTGTGTGTTGCTATTTGTGCACCCCTGCAGGGTAAAACTTTCTAAAAGCCATGTCCGCGGTTATGGACGACTTGGAGCACAGTTTCTCGACCATAGACAAGCATAACTAAAGTACCGCTTTTAACTTGACTAAACAACTGACTAGTAAATAGTGCAACACTCATGGAATGGTTAATAAAACTGCCAACGGATGGGGGGTTGTTCGTCCGCTTCCTCGTTGGTAAGCGAGGAGGAGGATGGATCTGTGGATATTAATGTTATAACTGTTGTCATTAATTCACGGACATCCGTCTATTTTTGGTTAGGCGGATGGTTAGCGAGTATCTATAGAACTGTTAGGGTTTATCTTTTGCTGCAATTGCGTCACCCCAGGTTGTGTCCCCTTTAGAGGCATAAAGACTTGCTGAGTACCCCTAGGGTCTCACACGATAAATTATTTGATTCAGATGAACAGGTACATTCCCAAGATGGATACTGGGTGGAGGAGGCTGATGATGTGGGCAACGATCGTTCGGTGTAGAGATTCCGGGAACGGGGATCCGTGGGATCTGTGGGCGGGATGTGCTTATTTATGGGGCATCTTATGCCGATTTGCTTCTTATCCGTACTCGGATCTTGTTTGCCGCTTCCGCCTGATACTCTGATGTGTGATGTATGAGGAGATATCCTAAACTATTATATCTATCTAGGACATTTGAATCTTGTCGTATGGCGTTGCTATATTTCCTTTCTTTTTAGATGGAATGGCTCTAATGTACTATTGTATGGTGGATTGCATACATACTCATTTGTGTATGTAGTTGATCCCTTCGCCTGCCGATTACGCCGCCCGTACTTGTCCCGATGATTGGAAATGGTTGGGACGGCCGAAAGGTCTACCTGTGAGTGGCATTTGGCCCCACCGTACTATTTCAACCATTTCCGCTCATCCAGGCTTGTATCTAGGAGCGTAATTCACCGAGGTAGTTACAATTGGTACCAGAGCCATCCCGCCCTTCAGGGTCTCAGCCAAATGGTCGTTGTCAGTCTAGCAAATATTTTTGGTAGTTATGTATACTAGGGAAAAACAAAACGCGAGAGTAGGACTGCTTCCACTTTTCTTCTTACCCACCCACCCACCCTTTTCTGGTAAGGAAGTGTAACGTTTTCAATCCTCTTCTTAAAAGTTCAAACTAGGATTCACGTGTTCTGGGTTTCCATAGTACCATAGGGTGTGTGTGTGTGTGTGTGTAATTCCTTGTCTATCTGTTGCATCCAAGTTGTTATCACAATCGGCCTTTTGGTTATCAACTGTTGGTACTTTCCATACTGACAGGCTTTGCAATCCGATGCGATCTATCTGATTTGTTGTATACCGACGCGATCTGTCTTACTCTTTGTTATCCGACGTTATCTTGTTTGGGGTGTTCGTTTCCGTAGTTACTAATCTTTAGGTTCAACGTGAGAAGAAGGGGTTAGGATATGTGTTCCACTTATTCATGTGCGGAGTAATGATTTGAGTGCGGGATGGAGTCGCGACCATACCACTACTCTTATCATTCGCTTTTGTATATTGAATTGGTAGAGTCACTAATCTTGATTCGTTAAGTAATTTTGCGCATCTATTGGTATTTTAATGCCGAAACTTGTGGAAAAATTTTCTTTGATATATTTGTGTACCACACTCCTTTTCAGTCGTGTGCGATATGCTTAATATCTTCTAGGTGCTTTGGACTTTGTTGATATTTTAATATCATCTTAGTAAATTGTATCCTTTAATCTTGGTTAATTCCATCTTGGTACTATTTTGGATTATTATTATTCTCCATTATAGTACTGACTTGTGTTTTATATCAATCACAGGATGGCTCCACCACGCCGTTCTGATGAGGACATACCACCTGAACTGGGATCCGCGTTGTCAAACATTGCCAATGCCTTGGCAGCAATGCAGCAGAACCAACAGCGCTTTGAGGAAAGTGTTCGGAGGAATGAGTTTGCTCCACTACCTCCACCTCCCAAGCGAGGAGACATCAAAAGCTTTCTAAAGTTCAACCCACGCCAATTTGATGTTTCTGATCGACCACTGGATGCGGATGATTGGTTGCGTGAGATGTCAAGGCTACTCGAGACTGCTGATGTTCCTGAGCAAGAATGGGTTAAGTGTGCTACTCACCTTCTGAAGGGAGATGCAGCTCTCTGGTGGGAGAATTACCTGAAGGCAAACTGCACTGGTTTTCAGCCTACTTGGGAACGGTTCACTGGAGCGTTCAAAGAGCAGTATCTGTCAGAAATTGTCATGGAGAGGATGAAGGAAGCGTTTCTCAACCTCAAGCAGGGAAATGATAATGTCAACACCTACATCAGGAACTTCATGAATCTTTCTCGTTATGGTGGCGATGAGATCTCCGATGACAAGAAGAAACAAAAGAGGTTCAGGCAAGGGCTCAATGCATCGATTAAATATGCAATCACACATGCAAGGCCGGCGTCCTTTCTGGAACTTCAGCATACAGCTCTGCAGGAGGAAGCAAGTAGGCAAGTGTTTGAGGAGTCAAAGAAACACAACCGTGATGCACCAAGCTCTTCAGCTATGTCAGCTCCTTCTAAGCGGCGTGTCTGGGTTCCTAACACCCCACCGTCGCTCCCGGCTTCACCAAGACCTTCAAGCTTCGCGGCAAGGCCACCAAACTTCATCACTGCTGCTCCCAGGGGCTACACCCACAACTACCCTGGAGCGCCTGGCGGAGTCCCTGGCTACGTTGCTCCACGTCCACCTGGTGCTTGTTACATGTGTGGAGACTCTGGGCATCAAAGCTGGAACTGTCCGATGAAAAACAAAGCTCTTCCTCCACCCCCTCCAAGATCTGCGGCAAGCTCTCCTATGGTTCGTGCACCACCACCTCGGGCTCTCAACATCAACACCAAGCCCGGGTCTAATGTTGCTCGTGCCAACTGTGTCAACGCCGTTCAAGCTGAGCATACACCTGGAGTTGTGATGGGTATGCTTCCCGTTAACTCAGTTCCTGCACGAGTTTTGTTTGATTCTGGTGCATCGCATTCTTTTGTTTCGATCAAGTTTGCAAGTGAGAATGGGTTAGCGTCGGATCCTCTTCTCAAGCGGTTAATGGTTCTTTCTCCTGGAGCAACAATGGCAGCTTCTAAAATCAGCCATGGCAATCAAATTGAGATTGGTGGCTCTTCGTTCTCGGCATCCTTAATAGTTCTGGGCAGTTCTGACATTGATGTCATCTTGGGCATGGATTGGTTGACAGCAAATGCAGCTGTGATTGATTGTGCTGAACGCTCGGTTTCTCTGAAGATTCCTGAAGGCCATATAGTCTATTCTCCAAGTTTGACTCCTGATATCCAGCTTTTCTCTTTGGCGGCTCTGAATGATGATGCTATGGAAGCTATTCAGAGTGTTCCGGTGGTCTGTGAGTTCCCAGATGTCTTTCCTGAAGAGTTGCCGGGTATGCCTCCGGATCGTGAGGTTGAGTTTGTAATTGAGCTTGAACCTGGAACGGCTCCTATCTCCAAGCGGCCTTATAAAATGGGTCCTGCTGAGTTGGCTGAACTCAAACGTCAACTTGATGAACAAGAGAAGTTGGGTTTCATTCAACACAGTACTTCTTCTTGGGGTAGCCCAACAATCTTTGTGAAGAAGCGTGACAGGACCGATAGACTTTGTGTTGACTATCGGGCTCTCAATGCTAAAACCATCAAGAATAAATATCCCCTTCCGCGGATTAATGATCTCTTCGATCAGCTAGCTGGAGCTGTGGTATTCTCTAAGCTTGACTTGAGGAGTGGTTATCACCAAATCAAGATTTGCAAGGAAGATGTGCCTAAAACAGATTTCACCACCCACTATGGGCTGTATGAGTACACGGTCATGTCTTTCGGTCTCACCAACGCACCTGCTACCTTCTCGAGGCTTATGAACTCGGTTTTCATGGAGTATCTTGATAAGTTCGTTGTGGTCTATCTAGATGACATCCTAGTCTATTCTAAGTCAAAGGAAGAGCATGAAGAACACCTTCGGTGTGTCCTAAACAAGCTTCGTGAGAACCGCTTGTATGCAAAGTTCTCAAAGTGTGAGTTTTGGCTGCCTCAAGTAACCTATCTTGGTCACGTTATCTCTGCCAAGGGCATTGCAGTCAACCCGGAAACTGTGAAGACAATTGTTGAATGGCTTCCTCCTGTAAATGTCAAAGAAGTGCGGAGCTTCCTTGGTTTGGCTAGTTATTGCCGTCGCTTCGTTCAGAACTTCTCGAAGATAGCGAAGCCTCTTACCGATCTCCTCAAGAAAGGCAAGAAATACCTGTGGACTCCTGCATGTCAAGCAAGCTTTGAGACACTCAAAGAGAAGCTCACTTCCACACCAGTCTTGGTTCCTCCGGATACATCTAAGCCTTTCCAAATATTCTGTGACGCCTCTTTGCAAGGATTGGGTGCGTTCCTTATGCAAGAAAAACAAGTGGTTGCTTATGCCTCTCGACAGTTGAAGACGCATGAGATCAACTATCCTACACATGACCTCGATCTCGCAGCAGTTGTCTTTGCTTTGAAGCTATGGAGGCACTACTTGCTTGGCAACCGTTGTGAGATCTTTTCTGACCACAAGAGTTTGAAGTATATCTTCACTCAGCCTGATCTCAACCTTCGTCAGAGGAGATGGATTGAAGCAATCAATGATTTTGATTTGACCATCAACTACACACCGGGCAAAGCTAATGTCATGGCCGATGCTCTCAGCCGCAAAGCTTATGTCAACAACCTCATGATGGAAGAGCAGCAACCTCTCTTGTGCGAGGAATTCCGTCAGCTCAACCTGGAAATTGGGGATCAAGGGTATCTCCTGAACCTTCTGGCTACTCCTCTCTTGGAAGAAAAGATTCGCTATCGTCAGCGTGGTGATCCGCACACCAGAAAGATCATCTCCAAACTTGAGCTTCCGAAGTATGAGTCCTTCCACGTCGATGATCAAGGCACGCTTTTCTTTGAACACCGGATGTTTGTTCCAAACTACCCGGGTTTGAGAGAGCAAGTTCTCAAGGAGGCGCACGATTCAGTTCTATCTATCCACCCTGGCAGCACAAAGATGTACACGGACTTGAAAACACAATATTGGTGGCCGGGTTTGAAACGATATTGTGCCAAGTATGTCTCGGAGTGTGATGTCTGCCGCAGAGTGAAAGCTGTCCATCAGAAACCTTTCGGTCTTCTACAGCCATTGAAACCCCCGGAATGGAAATGGGAGAAAGTAGAGATGGATTTCATCACTGGTTTTCCAAGGTCGCGGAAGGGCAACAATGCAATCTTTGTTGTCATTGACAGGCTCTCTAAAGTGGCTCACTTCTTCCCCGTTAAGGAAACAATTTCTGGAATTCAGTTGGTTGAGCTCTATATCAACAGAATTGTCTCTCTGTATGGGGTTCCGCTTGAGATCAGTTCAGACCGTGGGAGCATCTTCACTTCCAAGTTCTGGGAAAGTTTCCAAAATGCTTTGGGAACAAAGTTGAACTTCAGCACTGCTTACCACCCGCAGTCGCAAGGACAAGTTGAAAGGATCAATCAGATTCTGGAGGATATGCTTCGTGCTTGCGTCATCTCTTTTGGCATGAAGTGGGAGGAATGTCTTCCTTATGCTGAATTCTCTTACAACAACAGCTTCCAGAAAAGTCTGAAGATGGCACCATTTGAGGCTCTCTATGGTCGCAAGTGCAGAACTCCGATTGGTTGGTCAGGTGCAGGAGAAAGAATATGGTTTGGCCCTAACATTGTAACTCAAGAGGAGGAGAAGGTGCATATCATTCTTGAGAATCTGAAGATTGCTCAAAGTCGCCAGAAGAGCAATTATGACAGGAAGCACACGGACATGTTGTATGTCCCTGGTGATCTCGTTTACCTTCGTGTCACTCCCATGAGAGGCACACACCGCTTTGGTATCAAAGGAAAGCTGGCTCGTAGATACATCGGTCCTTTCAAAATTCGTGGTAGCAGAGGAGAAGTTGCTTACGCTCTTGAGCTCCCGGAAAAACTCAAAGTTCATGATGTTTTCCACATCTCTCAACTCAAGAAGTGCTTCAAGGATCCCGGCAGGACCGTGGATCATGAGCTAATCGATCTCCAAGAAGACCTGTCTTATCAAGAACACCGCACAAAAATCCTTGAGACCGCAGAAAGAAGGACTCGCAACAAGTCCATCAAGTTCTGCAAGGTGCAGTGGTCGCACCATTCTGTTGTTGAAGCCACTTGGGAGCGTGAAGATGAGCTCCGTGCCAACTATCCTACCCTTTTTGAGTCTTCTTCTTCTTCTTCTTCCTAGAATCTCGGGGCGAGATTCCTGTTTAGTGGGGGAGAGTTGTAACATCCCATTTGTCTAACAACTGTAATGCTACTTGGTTTAGTAATAACATGGCCACTTCCTACATAAAATTATTGCATCATCATCATATCATGTTCATGTCATCATGCCACCTTGCATTTGAGCATCATACAAAGACCCTTGTGTTTTGGTTCTTAACTCATATGCATTATTATTTATATTTGCCTCTTGATATTGTATTTGGTTCTTGATATATTGTTAAATGCCCAAGTTGGGTTGGGGGCATATCTTTTATTAAACTCCACCACCTTTTTCTTCACCACCTTATAATTCCACCATCCAATTAATATGAGCTGGCATTCATTTGAGTTTACCTAGCTCATGTGGGTTGGGTGGATCCAATTCTAGTCCCTTTTTGCTTGGCCTTATTCCACCTTTTGGGAATGCATGGAATAATGCCATGTGATTTTATGTTGTTTTCACAATATGAATGCATGGCATTTATTATTTGCATGGGCCATGCAAGAACCACCACATCTCTATCCCTCGATTTTTGTTTTCCCACCAGCTTGGATCCATGTGCAGGTTCACTAATTCTACAAATGTTTTATCCAATTTGTAAAACCCCAAATCTTCATATTCTTGTAAAATGTCACAATTGGCACATTCATAACTTATGTATGTAGGCACCAATCATCTCCACTTTTATTTTTCCTTTTTTCTATCCTTGGCCTTCCCAAATTCTCTGTTCAAAACTATCTGCAAGGTTCAAAAAGATTTGAAATAAAAAGGTTGCTTGATTTTGAAACATACAAAACAAACAAAAATAAAAGAAAAAGAGATTTGTGAGAGAGGAGCAGCAGCAGCCTACCTGGGCCTTACCAGCCGCAGCAGCCCAAGTGAGACAGCAACCCATGAACCCTCCCTTCTCTCCTCCCCCTGACCCAGTACCCCTTCGCTCCCGACGCCGTCTCCTGTTCTTCTTCTTGCGTCGCTTTCCTCCTCTCTGGAGCCGGAGGGCGTGCAGGCAGTCTTCGTCGACCACCTCGTGAGCTCGAGGAGGAGCTGGACGTGGCGCCTCTGCTTCCTCTTCTTCCTGACCAAGCACAGAACCACACCGCCGTCGCCGTCATCACCTCCGACCACTCCCCTCCTCGAATCCGCTGGGAATCGGTCTAGGTGAGCACCCCCTTTCCGCCCTACCCTCCTTGTACCTTTACCCTTCGCCCGTGTCGCGCCCGGCAGCCTCGCCGCGCTCTGTCGCGCCCTGCACGCGTCGCGCCACGCCGCGCTCACCGTCTGTGGCTAGAACGCGCTCGACAGCAGCGGCTGCAGCAACTTTTCCGCCTCTGTTCTTCGTCGAGCCCCGCGCGCTGTAGGCCTCCTACGGCGATGATCCCTTGATAAAAGTTGTAGCCCTATCGTCCCTCTACAAGTTTCATTTTTTGCGGCATCGAGAGATCTGCCTTAGTTTGCTCGCCATCGTCTCCCAAAGATCGCGCAAGCTAGCAGTTTTTGCAAACGTCAAATTCAGTTTCGTCAGTCTACCGACCCTCCTGGACGCTTTTCTAATTAGGCCCCTAGGTTCCCTTGTCTTGAACCCGGCGTCCACCTCCTCGGCCCACATGTCAGCCACCGATCCATCTTGCAGAAGGACCCCTGGGTTTTCCAGGCCCTCAACCCGCGGTCCTTCCCCTCTTCGGTACACGTGGGCGGCCCAGTCAGCGCCGTCCCCACCTGTCACTGGCTGGGGGTAGGTTCTGGCAGAGTACCAAAAGTCCAGGAGCTGTTCTTTTTTTTTCCAAATTCAAATCTTTTCAAATTCAAAAATCAATTTCAAATCTGTTTAAACCTAAAGGAATTCATAACTTTCAAATGGTTGGGATTTTGAATTCAAACTTAATATGAAAAATGTTTTATCTTTGAATGTGAATTCAAATCTTTACTCAAATATTTTCAGAATTAATTTCAATAGTCAACCTTTGACTTTGACCCTATTTAATAATTTTGACTATAAAATAAATTTAAATTCATAGTTCCAAATAATACAAATAATATATGTTTTCAAATCAGAAAAATGTGAGGATTTCAAATATGCCATCCAAAATATGTTTTGCACACTTAAAATTTCGAGTTGATTTAAATTACAATAAAATGCCCCTAGACCTTAATAAATTAATAACTTTTGGTTTATAACTCCGAATTTGACAAATGATATGTCTAAAATGATCAGCTCGACGAGACCTTTCTGTTTATGCTATCCATGACCTAAATTGCAGCATGCATCATATAAATATATAGTATACAGCAACTAATATGACAATAAATTGTGGCCAAAACTCAATAAAATGACTTATTCTTGTAGTCCACACCTCACCCATGCCATGCTACTTTATTGCCATGCAAATTGTGCATCATTCATCATGGCATGATTGTTTGATTGACGCATTTTATTCGTATGCTTGTGCACTTTATTTATGTTGGCCCTTGTTTGTTTGGTTCTTCTTCGAATAGACACTGAGCAGGGGATATATCAAGAGAACCAGGAGCACTACCCAGATCCGTCTCTCGCTTCAACTGAGTTGCCAGGCAAGCACTACCACATGCTTGCATACATACAGTACCTATTGCCTCTATCTTATTCTTGCATCATTGAGTCGCGATTGCATTAAACTGAATCCCAAGTATTGCATAGCCTTTACTTTTAAACCCCACCAAGCTTGTTCTTCCATCCCATGAGCCATTACTACAGGAGTTGTTTGAGCCATGCGAGTCGTAGAACAACATGTGTAGGGTATGTGAGAGTCTGATGGATAACGAGGTACCTAAACAACTTAACCTGAGTAGTAATGGGATAACTAATGAAAGTGGCACCGGTGGGCAATATCTGCTATTTGGTTTTTCCTGCTCACTTGTGTCCCGTAGGACCCCGAGTACTTGAAACCTGTTCCTCGAATATTCGCGCTATCCACATCCGGGAGGCTTATGGGACCCCCCTGAGCCAGAGCTTGATTCATTCTTATTTCTTGGGGCCACAAACTAGTTTGAGGTTTTGTTACTATCCTGTACTTATGCCATGCTTTACTGCTTTATTAAGATTGTGCGAGGAGCACACTGTACTGTTTAGGTAAGCGGAGTGTTTTCGCGGTATCGACAAGCCCAGTCACACTTTCGGGTTCCCGGTCGTTTACAGCCATTGTCGCAAACCTTGAGTCCGTCTTGGAGTCAGCTAACTTCGTTGCGGGTGTACTCAATGGGGTGGCCCCCTGAAATATTTCTGAATCTTGTGATTGCTTTGTCGTGAAGGCCTCGTTGGGTTTTGATTTGGTTTTTCCGAGGTTGATCGAGTGTGTGTTGCTATTTGTGCACCCCTGCAGGGTAAAACTTTCTAAAAGCCGTGTCCGCGGTTATGGACGACTTGGAGCACAGTTTCTCGACCATAGACAAGCATAACTAAAGTACCGCTTTTAACTTGACTAAACAACTGACTAGTAAATAGTGCAACACTCATGGAATGGTTAATAAAACTGCCAACGGATGGGGGGTTGTTCGTCCGCTTCCTCGTTGGTAAGCGAGGAGGAGGATGGATCTGTGGATATTACTGTTATAACTGTTGTCATTAATTCACGGACATCCGTCTATTTTTGGTTAGGCGGATGGTTAGCGAGTATCTATAGAACTGTTAGGGTTTATCTTTTGCTGCAATTGCGTCACCCCAGGTTGTGTCCCCTTTAGAGGCATAAAGACTTGCTGAGTACCCCTAGGGTCTCACACGATAAATTATTTGATTCAGATGAACAGGTACATTCCCAAGATGGATACTGGGTGGAGGAGGCTGATGATGTGGGCAACGATCGTTCGGTGTAGAGATTCCGGGAACGGGGATCCGTGGGATCTGTGGGCGGGATGTGCTTATTTATGGGGCATTTTATGCCGATTTGCTTCTTATCCGTACTCGGATCTTGTTTGCCGCTTCCGCCTGATACTCTGATGTGTGATGTATGAGGAGATATCCTAAACTATTATATCTATCTAGGACATTTGAATCTTGCCGTATGGCGTTGCTATATTTCCTTTCTTTTTAGATGGAATGGCTCTGATGTACTATTGTATGGTGGCTTGCATACATACTCATTTGTGTATGTAGTTGATCCCTTCGCCTGCCGATTACGCCGCCCGTACTTGTCCCGATGATTGGAAATGGTTGGGACGGCCGAAAGGTCTACCTGTGAGTGGCATTTGGCCCCACCGTACTATTTCAACCATTTTCGCTCATCCAGGCTTGTATCTAGGAGCGTAATTCACCGAGGTAGTTACAGCCCCGTACCGCTTCGCATGTTATGAGCCACTGACTGGTGGAACCCCACTGTCAGCTGTGCCCCGCGCTGCGGAGTGACACTGGGCCGGCCCAATAACCCTTCCCGCGCAGCCCACTCGTTTGAATTTAGCTTTTTCTATTTATATTCAAACTTAGTTCTATACCTAGTTTCAAAAATCAACCCAGCTCGATTCAGTGAACCAAATTGAATGAAAACAATTTTGTTAGAAAGGGATTGAAATGCTTAACCCAAGCCCGTTGGATTCAAATCATTTGGATCTATAGATCAACCTTGGTAAAAACAACAAGTCAGAAGCTTTTCTGCATTCAAACAATTTTCAAATTTAAACCATAATAGCTTTTGAGTTGACTCCAACTCTCAAAAATCACATTTGATCATACCTTTCAGAATATATAAAAAAATATGGGTTTACTTACAGAAGTAATGTTCGAGTAATAAAAGAATGCCACATAGGCATTTCTAGTCACTTATTATATTTAAAATAAAAGGTTAAATCTTATTAAATTGTGACACCACTTTAAATCACATTCCCATGTACTTAAATATGTGGTGATGACATGTGTCAACATGATCCCATGTTTGGTTTGGATAATATTAAATCTTAAGTAGTTTTTCAATGAGTAGAAATTACTTTTCTAAAAATAAATAAATAAGACAAATGCTTTATTCTTGTGATATTAGTGATGATGCTACATCATCTATATAACACCTTTGTGTGATGATTGAAAGTAGTTAAGTATTGTTTGGTGATTGTGTACCTCGTATTTATTCATAGACGCTAGTACCGACCAAGGATACGAGGAGGAAGGAGGATACTACGAAGAAGAAGCCTAGGAGAACTTCAACCACTTCTCTACACAAGGCAAGCCAATACTTGTAAGCTATTAACTTAGCAAGCCTTACTAATCAAGTTGACCTATGCAAGCTGATACTTGCTTGTTACCATGCCAACTATATGCCTTAAGCATATGAGATCATACCCACTTGATAAACTCATTCCTAGTTTTACTTGCAAGCTTTCTACTTTATTTCTTTATCAAAGCTATTACTTAGAGTTTACTTGAGTAAATTGTAGATACTAAAAAGATAATTTAAGGTTGCATAAAGAGCATTAAATTTGGTGTAAGCTAGATAATCTTGATGTCATCCTAAGGCATGAGATTGAAATTAGTAAACTTCACTTGTTTACCACCCCTCATTAGTACTCACCCCCACTTGTAGATGCTAGTGCTAAGCATAAAACTTGATAAACTTTAGATGGGAATACTTGGTGGAAAATGGTTATGAAAACCTTGGAATGATGGATCATTCTACTGAAATGTTTTGACATGTGTTTCCAAACACCAGATGATTTTGATGATGAAAATGTTAAGGCATGAGCCTTAGCCCTTTATAAAACTGATGGTTGTCTGGATGCAATACCATTGCAATTTTACCGTACAACCACAATACCCAAAATTTGGGTCGGGCTTGACTGGAAACTTATATACCTTAGTATGGGTTCCCTCACGGTCAAGGTCTAAGCTGAGGCTACCTTTTGAAGATTTTCCACCTGTGCAGTACCCAAGATGACAGTTGGTCATGGTTGGGAGGCCTATACTAGGTTGTGTAATGGAAAGGTTAGGATTGATTATCCTCATACTGAGTATGGTGATTTTAGGATTTATTCCTGATGGATGTATCGAATATTGTGGTGAAAGTGTACAATCTCTACAGAGTGTCAAACTATTCGAATAGCCGCGTCCGCGGTTATGGACAGTTGGAGTGGCCATACTGTTCCCACGTCAGATGTTTTCAAAACGACTTCTGAAATGAATTGAGATTTTGACTTGACCACAACAGAGTTGTGATATGAAATTCAAGTTCCCTCTTAGGTGTTATAAAATTTCAACTAGCTTTTCTTGCTTCTGAACTTAGTAGAAGTAAATCTGGCGTTTTGCAAAACAACCCTATAGCTTAGTGTCCTACTACAAAAACCCCCTTCACTTGATTAGCATTAGTTTGCGAGTACTTAAAGAGTACTCATGGCTTTGTCCCTGGCTATTCGCGTGGCAAGACTATGAAGAGGAGTATCAGGACGAAGGACCCCAGGAAGGTTACGACAACTAGGATCATCTCCCATCGTCAGCATTGCCTGTGACCCTGAAGATGGAGCTTCGTCTACACTACCTTTATTATTACGTATTTCTGCTGCTTGAGTTGTATTAAGAACTGGATCATGAGATCCTTATTCGTGTAAGACCTTATGTATGGTTTGTAATGCATGATGTATTGTGGTATCCAATTCTGTTATTTCTCGCAAAAATGGTAATCCTGGGATTGCGATGTATGGCATAACAGGCATCTGGGATTAAAAATTCGGGTGTTGACAGTTGCCCAATTTAATGAAAGTATCTCAAATTTGATATACAAGTGCATGATAACTTCTTGGTCAAGGTATAGGGGTTTATTAGTGTTCAGAGTTTTAGGGGTTTCGTGTTTCGGTAAGTTCCAATAATGTTCAATCTTCATGGTTATATTCATGGAATACAATGGCGTAACTAATTTTATCACCGCACCAATTTTACGTTTCAAGACTATATATGGTTCAAAGTCTCACCGCACCAATTTTATCAGAAAGTATGAATTATTTGACGAATAATGCCCAAGTTTCTTAAAAATTTCAAGTTCACGAGCCAGTTTCGCCGAGTTTAACGAGTTTATGTCAGTTTAGCAAAAAATGTTTGAATTTTGAACTACAAACAATGGGAATCTTTACTTCCAGTAATTTTGGGTCACTAACAAGCGGGCCACCTACATTGTGGGTCCACAAAGTCAATGTAACGTCGGAGGGGGTAGGCACATAAATACACTTATTGAAGAAGGGGAGAGAACCAGGTCGATGGGTTGATGCACGTGGGAGAATGCAAAATTATCACCTATATCCCTCTATTATTGCATTGCTCCTCGAGTTTTTTTTCCGAAGCAGGGATAGAAGAGGAATTTTCATTCTAAAAAAGGTGAAGTATGTGCGGGATATTTTGGCGCTCTCTCGAAATTTTGAAGCTAAAGCTTCTAAGGTACGATTCTCCCACTCCCACTTGGGGGATGCTTTCCCCGTCAGATAGACCCATACGCTTGTACGCTTTTGAGCATTTAATGAGTTGATAGACATCTTTCGTCTTTCAAACAAGATGACCAAGGTAACACCGGTAGTTGCTTTTTTTGACTTGCACAACCATAGTTGCTAGTACCGTGTCCATGTCTTGTACTCCATACATTGGATGCATCGTGGCTAACCAAGCTTTTCTTACATAGGGAAAATCCAATTTTATTTTTCCAAGTGACAACATTGTTTTGGTTGTGAAGCAACTTTAAATATTATGGCTCGGTATGACATCATGCCAATTGTCACACAAAATACCTTTTTTAATGGATAAACCCTATCAATCTTACTCGATAGATTTTTGAAATAAATTGACAATATGGCAGTTTACTAAAAACATGTCAATTTTGGTAACATGGTCTAGAGAAATGATGGAAAAGACTCTAGAACTATGGAGAAGTGTGTTTTGAGGTTAGTGCATAGTGTTTATTGTGCTAAATACTATCAATAGTATCTTCTAGCATTAGATGCTAATAGAATGGAAAAGAAGTTCCGATGGCTAGCAATGTTGGGATTCGTGATTCTCTATCCAATGGTCAATATTCAAAGTGGTAAGATGATATAACATATGGCCCAAAATGCCACCTTCCATAATGTCACACAAATTACCGATTTAACGGACAATTCACGAGTTTCATGAATTTTCAAGATTTCGTGTTAATTTCGCCACTTTAACTAGTTCATCTCGGTTTAACCAAAATTGGTCAATTTTGATCTATGGTCATTGATAGGGGGCACGTATATGGTGGTGCCCAAAGCAAGGTAGGTTAGAATTATCAAAGTTATCCCTCCCCACCCCTTCGCCCTGTGTTAACATCCACCCTTCGCAGCCTAGACCCTCACCCCCTTGGAAGCCCATAAAACAGACGCGCTCATCGCCGCTCCTCATCTCACCACTGTGCGCCCGAATAAGCTTTCCCTACCCGTCGGTGTTCATGAGACTCACCGGTGGTCACGTGGATCCCACGGTAGTCCTTCTATCTCTAGCTCGATATGGTTGGCAATATATTTCCATTTCACCCGATCTGCCTCCTCAAATACGTAGTTTAATTTGTCCTCAGTCTACACGGTCATAGTTGATTCTAGGATTGATCTATATTCTTAAGTACCTTTGATTATTGCTATCAATATGTTTGCTTAAATGCATGGGTATATTTAATTTATGTACTCCATCTATTTGTTTCCTGCTTTTATTTTACTAATTAAGAACCAATCTTGTTAAACAGATGGAGATATTTGGGATGCAGGTTGCTCCATTAGACTACCATAAACATATCTTCGGTGTTGTACGATTTATTGAGTTTGTTAGAGCTCATTGTGAAAACTCAGAAGTATATTTCCCATGCCGCTTCTGTGTGAATCAGAGGGTGCTGCCTTTCATTATAGTGGAAGACCATATTTATATATTTGGTCAAGAATATGAACCGGGGTAAGAACATCTTTATCATATAGATCAAGTAGGAGAAGCAGATGTTGATCATCTAGATAAACTGACAGAGGCAACTCCTGAGTATCTAGATCAACTTGTAGTAGGGGTAGGAGAGAAAAGGCGCAAGCTACATGAAATGGGTTTCATTTTAGTTACTTACGCTATGCCAGATGACAAGGTACTATATCCATAGAACGACAAATTTTCAGGTTTTGTGTCTTTGATGTTTCTCTTTAAATGTATCTATTAATATACAAATCGTAGAAGCGGACAACCGAAGAGGACATTGATGGTAATGACGATGACTTTTTCTGCTTCTAGATGGAGTCGATATAGGGCTGCTGATCATAATAAGGGGTGTACTTTTGGTTCCGTAAGTGCAGTGTCATGACCACTAGCCCAACTACAAAACTCTTGGGGTGCACCTAAGATCGATCTAAATATATGTAGAGCTTTCTCATGATTGGTCTGCTACTGTCGTAGTAGTGTAATATGGAGCTACCTTATGATTTTAGGCCTTTGTTAGCAGATCTGTAACGGGAAACTATTCCAAACATAATAGAGTAGTATATATGTGTGTCTGTGTGTGTTACCTTCTTTTGAGGCTTCCCAAGCAGCTTTCGACACATCGAGCTGGTGCCCTATGCTGGAGCAAACGCCATCTTTTCCTATGCCATCCCTTCCCCTCCCTCAAATGCTGATCTTAAGAATATATGTTGTCTGAGATATAATATACTTTTTTTCTAATATTAATATATTAGCTCTTCCGTTCAAAAAAAATTCTACATGAGCCGAATCTGTTTGATTTGATACTGGGTTATTTACTCGGTCCTGGGAGAGGAACATGGGACGATTTTCTCGGTCCTGGTAGAGGAACACGAGATACCAAGGGAAAAATAGGAGGGTGTATATGGGTTCCACATAATTTATTATCCCACGCCACGACGTGTTGAAATTTTTTCAAAAAACCAGGGAATCTCTTCCCGCCGCTGCCTGGCACTATAGAAAAAGTGTAGTACTTCTACCACTACTACTAAGTAGTAGTACTACTATTTAGGCTACCCATACTTTTCTCTTTCGAACAGCAATCACCAATCCCTAGCTCCCATCATCAGGCAAGCAAGAAAGTGTCACCTAATCGGGATCTATTCACCTAATCAGGGTATTTTTCCTCCTTTGCTCTGATCGATTGGGCCATTGGGGTAGGGGTGGAGGTGGGGGGACGAGGGTGACTAATTTCCTTTGGATTCGGGATCGGGGCAAGTTCACCGCTGTTCTGATTGGGGCATTTGGTCAGGTTCCAAGTTGGTGTTCTTCACTTTGTAACCTTTAATTTCTACTAATGTGCAATGGATTTTTCGTTAGATTCTGTATGGATAACTATGGGCCAGTGCCGCGCACGGCCACTACGGAAAGTGATGGTCCCGTTAGTTCCCTTAAAAGTTTCCTACAAAAAGGTAATGAAGCAACATATTCGTTGTGTTCTTCCATTCTTTCCCATGCTAAAACTGGTTGTCTGCAACCTGGATGTATCCATGTGCTCAAAGTTGTCTCTGTCTGCATCCTGTTTTTGTGGAATCCTCTATGACGCCATCTTGTTCTTTATTTATTGTATCACGGTGGTACATACATGCGAACTTGCGGTGCTCCAGGTGCAGCAAACAGCATGATACCCCCACATTTCGGAGGATCCGGCCAGTACCACTACTCATGAAAGAAGCGCAAGGCCACTGCCTTGCTGGGAGGGAACAACTTAAAGAGAGGGTATTTTTTCTTAATCTGCTTACCATAGTGCGGCCTGATTTAATTATTATCCGCTTGGTGTTAAGCATGCTTATAAGATGTTCAAAAACATGTGTGATTTTATTAAGTCAGACACTGTATTTATGTTAATCCATATCTGGATCTGTCTGACTATCTCATACACAGTAATATATATAATACTATATTATGAACTGTAATAAACTGTTGAGCTCTGTTGCTATTTACTCGGATAGAAGGTGTTGCTGTAGAGGCTGAGGCTACTGTAGAGGCTAGTAGATTGCTCATTCCGCCACCAAAAGCGGACATTTTCTGCACGACGAGGAAGCGCAAACACAGTACCCAGGTTGGCACTAACCTCTCTAAGAAGTGGGTATAATTTGGAAATCCACAATTTCACATGTTATGATTTTATGTGTTACTGTTATCAGCTATACTTATCTTTACTCTCGTCAGAAGTTCACAAACATCAAAGTTGTTTGCTTTTCAGGCATTGATTTTGTCTGATATTATTAAATTTACATGATATTTACATAATTTAACCTTTCCACTTAATTTCATTCAGTACCACGCACCAACTGCTCAGCCCGTTCTTCTACCAGCCTCTTGTCAAGCTTATGGATTGAAAGGGGGGCGTTGTATGCCCTTCCAAAGGCAGATGGAATAAAAATGGTGCATGTCCACCCTTCGCGAAGGGTACCCGTGGTATCAGGTATGGATTCCAAGTGGTTTAGAACGACTTGATGTAATATCTTGTATCTCATGTTTCTTGTTGCCATGTTACTATTCTATCAATTTTCTCATGAAGATTGTCCCTTGTGTTGCTCGCCCCATTATAAACAAGCTGTTCGGAAACGACAAGTTTCTAACTCTGTATACCGAGGATCCAAAAGGCTTGCGGCGACTATATTATGTGGATGTCTCACTGACGATGGCCACCGCCTATTTGGGTGGCCGGGGTTGGTCCAAGTATGTCCCTGAGAATGCTCTAAAGCAGGGGTAAGAGGTAGCACTCTATTTTTGCAAGCCTTGGCAGATACTTGCAAGCCATTATACACCTGTAGACCAAAGGGCCAAGAACAGAGGTACTACTAAATAATTTTCTTCTATACTCATCACAACCTCTGATGACTTTCTTGTGACTAACTGTTCTGCACCATCGTCTTCACTAATCATATGACTCTTACCTCTTATGCAGTCCGCTTCTAGAAGGGTGCCAGCATCAAGATGCTTGCACCGGCACCGGCGCCAGTTCCAGCAACGGCACCTATTGGCCTAAGTAGGAGAAAGAGTAGAGGTAGTAACTTAATTTGCTTGTATACTTCGATCACTATCTAGGAGTGTAAGAACCCATTTTTCTTGTACACATCTCGTATTCCTCTCTGACCACTCCTATAGTCCCCTTACCCCCCATCCAGAAGGTAACCAGCATCAAGCTGCTGGAACTGGCACCGGCACCCGCACTGGCACATGACCTAGTTCCTACTCCGACATCTGTTCACCGAAGGAGAATTATTGGAGGTAGTAGTAAATTAATTTTCTTGTATACACATCACATCCTCTGATTACTGTCTTGTGAGTAATTGTTGGAGTATAAGAGCCATTTTGCATGTACACATCTCACATGCTTATACCATCCCTACAGTCAGCTTACCTACCCGTCAAAAGATATCTACATCAAGCTGCTGGCCCCGATGCTCTTACCGGTTCTGGATCTTGCACCAGCCCCTCTTCAATTAATTGCATAGGCACCAACTCCTGCACCAGCACCAGCCCAACATAGGCAGCGGCAACATCTCCTGCACTAGTCCCTGTTCCTGCACCAATACCAGCCCCAGCACAGGCACCGGCGCAAGCTCCTTGTCAGATCGTATCCTACACATGTGTCATCTCAAGATCGCACCAGATTATGTTTGTGAGTGGCGGCAGATAAACTGCTCTCAATGTCTTGTCAAGTTTCACATGATTCAGTTCCTTGCTCTTATTAATTATGCGTCTATCTCTTGCTTTGACTCAGAAATTTCCTAAGAGTGCCACAAAGCAACTCGAGGTCAGACGAAAGGGCACAATATTCTTCATGATGCAGAGCGTATGAGTGGTAGTCGAGGGATGATACGCCATTAACTGGACTAATGGGCGCTTGGCAGCTAGTTCTAGGTGGACCAAGTTCCGAAAAGCTGCCAAATTTACCATTGGAAGAATGGACAAGGTCAATGTATCTCGATGCCCTGATTGCAGCATTCTGGTCATGCAGTTCCTAGCTATTTAGCTCTTTGGTCGCATGCTATCGTAATTAATTATATGGTTGTCTTATCTCCACTCATCATATATGGGTGGTAAAACAGTGATAACCTTTTGCTGGATTGGAGCTATGACTACTATGTACTGGTATGGTATATTTGTATCTATATGACGGTTCCCTATATGACCAAGACCGACTATTATGACAACGATTGTGTTCCATTTTAGTATGTGAGGAGGAGGTTGCACACAAAAGCAGAATTGATTGTCAGTTTTGCTTGCTCTAGTGATTTGAGCGTGTTTGGAGAAAAGGGAAAACTGATTGTTGGCATGGTTTTTAAAGCTGAAGCAATTCAATTTCAGTGTCTGTATTGTTGAATCAGTCATTTTGAAATGCTACTGGATTGGTCAAGTGGTGCTGAATATGAACTAAGAATATGTTGATATTTTCTGTGTGTAGTTCTGTACTGCTGAATCATTCAAATGCTACTGAATTTGTGAAAAGTTATGTCGCTGCTGCTGGGCTGCTTCCGCTAGAGCTTTTGCCTCTGTTTCATCGGAACTGTTGGTTGTGTTTTGGGCAGTGATGAGAGGCGGAGCGGGTAAAGATACAGCGTGATTTCACCAAGTGAAGTCATTCCATACCAGTGCAGTTTTGGCACACGTGGTGTGTATCTCTGGTTCTTTAGATATTTTTACATGAATATATCTGTCAAAACAAAAGAATTATCTCTATTTCCCACTCCATCGGTGAGGTCTGGTTCCCTTTGTACTACTATTGAATTTCAGTGTCTGCATTGTTGAATCGGTCATTTTGAAATGCTTCTGAATTGGTCAAGTGTTTGCTGAATATGAACTAGGAATCTGTCTATTTTCTCTATCTTATTCTCTACTGCTAAATCATTCAAATGCTACTGAATTTGTGAAAATTTCTGTTGCTGTGCTGGGCCATTTGCATTAGATATTTTTCCTATGTTTCGTCGGAACCGTTGGTTGTGTTTTGGACAGTGATGAGCGTGATTTCACCAAGTGAAGTTATTGGATACCAGTTCTATCACACGCGGTGTGTGACTCTCGTTCTTTTGATATTTTTACATGAATATATCTATCAACAGAATTATCGCTTTCACCGCTCCGTCGGTGATGTATTTGTTCTGAATCCGACAGATCCATAGAAAATACAGAATTTAGTAACAACGAGATGATAGCTAGTATCTTTTGATTTCTTTGTTGTAGTGGCAACGCACAAGGTTATATGTGTGATGTCTTGAGTTTGAATCCTCTGTGCTTGAAAACTAATTTTTTGGGTTACATTATGTTCTTATAGCAAAAGTGCTTTACAGAGAGGCTGACACAACGGACCCAACCAGCCTGCAGTGTCGCTCTTAATTTTCTTCTAGCAATATTGCTTTACGGAGAGGCTGACATGGCGGACCCACCAGCCTGCGACGTTCCCCTTAATTTTCTTCTAGCAAAATTTCTGTGCGGAGAGGCTGACATGGGGGACCCACCAGCCTGCAGCGTTCTTATTAATTTTCTTCTAGCAATATTGCTTTACAGAGAGGTTGACACGGCGAACCCACCATCATGTAGCACCCCTCTTAATTTTCTTCTACCAATATTTCTTTGCGGAGAGGCTGACATGTCGGACCCACCAGCCTGCACCAACCCTCTTAATTTTTTCTAGCAATATTGCTTTACGAAGAGGCTGACATGACGGACCAACCAGCCTGTAACGTCCCATTTAATTTTCTTCTAGCAAGTATTTTTTTACGGAGAGGCTGACATGGCTACCCCACCAACCTTTAGCGTCCCTCTTAATGTGTTGGTTTAAAAAACAGAAATTAAGTACTTGTATAGAGAGGCTGGCATCATGAACCCACTAACGAGGACATACCAGAGAGGCTGACATGTGGGCTCCGGCAGCAAGACCATACAAGGCTGCCACATCTCGCTACGTTGCCAAGGTCAAAATAGCAGACGCAACCGAAAAAATTCCATCATACACACATTTAATTTATAGAGATATTGACATGTCATTTAAAAAAGATATTGACATGTGGGACCCACCGGCAAGACCTTATACACGTGGTTCAACATCGAGCAATGTTGCTGAGTTCCAAAGAGGAAGGCGCGAGCAAGAAAAAGGTCCATCATGCACATGTATCTTCCAATGAGAGGCTGACATGGGCGACCCACCAGCCTGTATAAATGGTTGATAAATTGAGCAACACTGCCAAGTTCGAAACACGGAGGCACGAGCGTGAAAAAAGTCTAGGATGCACACATTTCTTCTAATGAGAGGCTGACATATAGGACCCACCAGCCTATATAAATGGCTGATGATTCGAGCAACATTGCCAAGTTCGAAACACGGAGGAGCGAGTGAGAAAAAAAGTCCAACATGCACACGTTCTTCTAATGAAATGCTGACATGTGGGAATCCAAAGCATAACCAAGCGGAAGATTCGTCGAGTAACGCTATCTATTTAGAACAGGGTAGCGCTAGAGAAGGCACGATTCTTCTAATATAAGGCTGGCATATGGGACCCACCAGCCTAAATAAATAGTTGATGTAGCGAGCAACGCTAGCAATTTAACATGGAGGCGCAACCGAGGGCAAAAATGGCTGATGTAGCGAGCAACACTAGCAACGCTAGCAACGCTATCAACTTAACACATGTTTCTTCTAATTAGAGTATGACATGTGGGGTCCATCTACGTGATTATGCATGTGGCAACACTATCAAGTTTGGAACAGGGTAGTGTGACCGATGGCAAAATATCCATCATACACACGTTTCTTCTAATGAGAGGATGACATGTGGGCCCAGATGCGTGATTAAACAGCAACACAATCAAGTTCGGAATAGGGTAGCGGGAGCGAAGGAAAAAATTCCATCATACACATGATTCTTCTAATGAGAGGCTGGTATGTGGGACCCAGCATCGTGATTAACAGCAGATAGTGCAAGCAACGTTATCGAGTTCAAATCAGGGAAGCACAAGCGAGGGAATTTTTTATCATGCACACGTTTCTTCTGATGAGAGGATGACATGTGGGGCCTAGCTACGTGATTAAACTTTAGATGTATCTAGCAGCACTATCAAGTTCGGAACAGGGTAGCGGGAGCGAAGGAAAAAATTCCATCATACACATGATTCTTATAATGAGTGGTTGGTATGTGGGACCCAGCATCCTGATTAAAGGCAGATAGATCGAGCAATGTTATCGAGTTCATATCAGGGAAGCACGAGCCAAGGAAAAAAATCCATCATGCACACGTTTCTTCTAGTGTGAGGATGATATGTGGGACCAGCAGGCTGATTAAACGGAAGTTGCATCGAGCGCCGCTATCAAGTTCAGAACAGGGAAGGAAAAATTCGATCATACACAAGATTCCTCTAATGTGAGGCAGACATGCGGGACCCGGCAGCCTGACTAAAAGGAAGAGGCATCGGACAACATTATTGAGTTCAAATCAGGGAGGCGCGACCGAAAAGTTTGGTTCACTAGAGTCACTGACATCCGAGACCCACACACAAAAATACTTCAGCGAGTCAACATCTCGCGAGTAAGAAGAAATCTTACTTCTGCCACGCTCCCGTCGAGCTTCCTCCATGTTTTTAGCGGTTTCATCGAAGTAGAGGGGCGCGAAAACATAAAAAAATTGCATCGACCATGGTCGTGCCGAGATTTTTATCGGGGAAGACGCTCCTTCTACGACGACCGACGGGCCAAGTCGTTGCGGAAGGAAACATTTCTGGTAGTGTTAGTTGTTAATGACTATGAACATTCTTGGATTTCTAGCCGAACGACCAAGGTCATGGCCATATCTACATGATAGTTTATGTTGATGATCTCATATCCAAGATTTTTCATGTCTCCTAATTTGGCCATATTTTGAAAACAATTTAAGAGGAAGTAGTATGAAGAGTATGGCTCGATCAGCATCTCCCTCGAGAAGGAAAAGAACCCAATAGTTTTACTTGCTTAATTGGAGGGTCCTTTGTTCTAAATGTATGGACCTCGATGTGATTTTCCCTTGTTTAGGTCCTTGATGTAAAATGTACTCCCACCATTAGTGTAAAATTTTGACTAAAGGATTACAAGTAAATGTGATAAATTGATCTTAAAATTTTCCAAAAATCTTTCTAAGCTTACTAGTAATTTAGTACAGGAAAACCACCAAGAATTTATGAAAAATTCAAGTTCTTAGCTATACAAGAACTTCCCGCTGTTGAACGATATTTCCAGTAGGAGTACATGGGTTCCTCTTGGCATGGTGAACGATATTTCCACTAGGAGTTTCCCGCTGTTGAAAAAATAAATCTAGGAGAGGGAAGATACAGAGAGCATGTAGGAGGCGGAGCATGTAGGGATGAAAGAAGAATTTAATTCTCTTTGTACTGCTATTTAATTTTAGGTCTCTTTTGCTAAATCGGCCACTTTGAAATGCTGCTAAATCTTCTTCTGAATATGAACTAGGAATCTGACAATATTTTTCTATCTTATTATATACCGCTGAATCTTTCAAATGCTATTGAATCTATCAAAATTTGCGTCATTGCTGCCTGGCTATTTTCCATTGAGATTTTTCCTTTCTGTCATCAGAATCATTGGATGTGTTTTGGACAGAGATGAGAGGGGTAAAGATACAGCATTATTTTTCATTTGGATATCAGTCTAGTTTTGGCCCGGGCAGAGTGTGTGTCCCTCGTTCTTTAGGTTTTTCACTTGAATATATCTGTCAACAGAATTATCCCTTTTTTCCTCATCGCATGGTCTTTTTCTCCCACCATTGTTGTTTTTTGTTTCGAGAATATTTTCCCTCCCTTAGTGAGGTCTTTGTTTCGAGTCCCACCGAGCAGATGAGATGAAAGGTAGACCATTCGGCCCCTGTTCAGCTTAGAACATTTTAATTCTCCCTTTAGGAGTCAGGGGAATGGTGAGCACAACCTAGTGAAATTAGAGAGAGGCCCATGCAACATAACCCTAAACATTTTAATTCGGCCTTTTAGGGGTCACTATTCAGAATAGCCTAGTGAAATTCGAGAAAGGAGCCCATGGAGTATATTGCTTGTAGAATAGCCAAACTCTTTTTAGTTTAAATTTAGAATAAAAAAACTCTGCCTACCCATATTTTTAAGAAACTACTCCATCATGTGGCATTTTATAAATTGAGATGCCAGGATCAATGCCCTTTTATATTTTAAAATAGATATACATGGACACAAAATATTTTTAAGAAGACTAATACATAAGGTGTAGTACTAATAAATGTTTAATGTTTTCTTTTATACAATTATCTTTGATGTAACGGTAATGCACTTAGTTTATGTCTATTTAATTCTATGAATGTCTTTAGTTCGAATCCCCGATATATATATGAATATATCTTCGGTTTACATTTACTTGTTCTAGCAATTCGCATTATAGAGAGGCTAACATCACGGACCCAACAACTTCAGCGTCCATCAAATTTAATGGGAAGGTTTAATATAAGGTAAATACTTCTACGGCGAGGCTGGCAATAGGGCCCCAGCATCAAGAACATACACGCTTGTCGCATCGAGTAACGTTGCTAAGGTCAAAACAGCGGAGGAGGCCGAAAAAAGTCCATCATACACACATTTCATTTACAGAGAAACTGACACATGGGACCCACGAGCAGGACCTTGTAAAGCTGATCCATCAAGCAACGTTGACAAGTTCGAAACTATAGAGGCGTCAACCCAATAAGGTACAAGTCCCTGTGTATATAGTTCTAGTCCCTGGATCGAATAGCTAGAACCAACAGTTGAAGATGTAATATCAAGAAACAAAGTTCATATTACAACTCATAACCAGGAATAAAATAGTTCATTACAACTTACATAGCTCATATGGCTATCTTATTATAGAGCAGCAGATAACTACAAATCCTGGAGTCCTTCATCTTCATGTGCCACAGGCAATCATGTTGGTTGTAGACTTGTAATCCCTACTCAACAAACCTCACTAACAGCAAGTAATCCTACAACATGACAAGTTACAGCCACAAGGGTCAATACATTTGAATTGTATTGGCAAGTGATATCATATTGTTATAGAGAATCTAACATCTACATGAATATATGTCTAAGTGGAGTTTTGGCTAGCCTTTGCATAAAATAAGTTTTCCCTATCCTTTGAAAAATAGTTTTTCTCTTTTTCAACAACACTTCATCAAACATGGCACACTGGATACCCTACAGGTGCTTCCCTTGTTGACCTAATAAGTTTTAACTTAGATAAATTAGAATGATGAGATTTTTGATCCTGCTTCATTGTCTAGATTTCAAAATTGTCCATAACCGGGGACACGGCTAAGTACTTAGTTTTACCCCATAGAGAGGTGGTGCACTTTCCCCACAAGACTCGACATGCATCGAGACGAGACTTTTCCGAAACAATTCCTCAGATCACCATAGACGTGTTCCATTGTATCATCACTACCACCTTCTGTCTGTCTAAGTTCTTGCAACCTAGTTGGTCAAGGCAAAGCCCATACGCCATGTGGCTGCACTGGAAGTTTTCATGACAAGAACGTCTCAAATCTTTTTCTTCCTGGGTGGCCATCCACAAGTGAGATACACAAGAGTAAACCATAGAAATGGGCCCTGAGTAACCACTCAACATAAATCCATACAAGTCCCATTTCCACACAGGTGTTTCATTAGCATCAGTTGTTTTCATTAGTCCAAAAACACTCATATTTTCACAAGTAGGTTGGTATGATCAATACATGATCAGGAAATCGATTTTTAAACAAAATAGTAGTATGGTGGTCTAAATATAGGGTATAACTTGAGATCATTCAATCCTTCTTAGCTATTACATCAAGAACAAGATCATGGCTTCCTTGGAAGAAATTATTGCATCTTGGTCACAAAGTTCAAAGGGAATGTCTATAATGGTTCCTCCTAGGTTGAGTTTCCTTAGTCTCTAGGTGTTGAGTATTATTCTTATCTCACTTGAAGTCCTTAGTGATGTCCATGTTGAAGTCCTTGGTGACACTGAAGCTGAAGTCCTTTGAGATGTTTAAGCTAAAGTCATTTGTGATGTTGAAGTCCTTGCTCGTGTTGAAGTCTTTGTCCATAAAGTTGGAAAAGGGAGAGATATAGAAACAAAATAATGCTGAGGAGAGAGTTTACAATATTGTTTGTAAATATGTTAGAACAAATACAACTCCTATTTCTAAGGGGTTTTGTCCAATCGTAGGTCTACAATCCTACAGGCAACACAGTGCTCTGATACCATCTGTAGAGGCCTGACCCAATAAGGTACAAGTCCCTGTGTTTACAGTTCTAGTCCCTGGATCGAATAGCTAGCACCCACATTTTAAGATGTAATATCAAGAAACAAAGGTCATATTACAACTCATAACCAGGAATAAAATAGTTCATTACAACTTACATAGCTCATATGGATATCTTATTATCGAGCAGCAGATAACTACAAAGCATGGAGTCCTTCATCTTCATGTGCCACAGGCAATCATGTTGGTTGTAGACTTGTAATCCCTACTCAACAAACCTCACTAACAGCAAGTAACCCTGCAACATGATAAGTTACAGACATAAGGGTCAATACATTTGAATTGTATTGGCAAGTGATATCACATTGTTATAGAGAATCTAACATCTACATGAATATATGGCTAAGTGGAGTTTTGGCTGGCCTTTGCATAAAATAAGTTTTCCCTGTCCTTTGAAAAATAGGTTTTCTCTTTTTCAACAACACTTCATCAAACATGGAACACTGGATACCCTCTAGGTTCTTCCCTTGTTCACCAATAAGTTTTAACTTAGAGAAATTAGAAAGATGAGATTCTTGATCCTGCTTCATTGTCCTGATGCTCAAAATTGTCCATAACCGGGGACATGGCTAAGTACTTAGTTTTACCCTCTTGAGAGGTGGTGTACTTTCCCCACAAGAATCGACATGCATCGAGATGAGACTTTTAGGAAAAATCCCTCAGATCAACACAGGCGCGTTCCATCCTATCATCAGTACCACCTTTTGTCTGTCTGTCTGAGTTCTTGCAAGATAGTTGTTCAAGGCAGAGCCCATACGCCATGTGGCTGCACTGGAAGTTTTCATGACAAGAACGTCTCAAATCTTTTTGTTCCTGGGTGGGCATCCACAAGTGAGATACACCAGGGTAAACCATAGAAATGGGCCCTGAGTAACCACTCAACATAAATCCATACAAGTCCCATTTCCACACAGGTGTTTCATTAGCATCAGTTGTTTTCATTAGTCCAAAAACACTCATATTTTCACAAGACATCATATCATGATTTCCACCCCACAAATCTATATAGCTAGACTAATCATTCTAAACTTATGATGTCTCCTATCTTTAGGAAATACTACCAAGGTAGATACTATAGGATTAGTATAGCATATAAATATACAAAATAGAGCTATCATGCACACTACAAAAATATCACTAATGCAATATAGAAAAGATAGGACTTTTGATGACCAAAGTATCACTTGCCTTTATAGTATAATATTTACATACTCTCCTTGATCTTGCAAATGAAACAATCCTCAAAGTTCACTACAATACAATCAAGCAAAAGCACACACTCAAAACTAACAACCTAGAAGAACTAACAAAACAATAACAAGAATACAAAGAAATGCATGCAAGAATGCAAAAGGTTATTTTATTGAAAAATTTGTTCCTAACAGGGTTCTAAACATTTCAAACACCTACCGGTCCTTTTTATAAAAGTGGAATTGCAATTGGAACCAAGTTAGTGCAAATAAATCATTTAAATCATTGTTCTTTTGTTAGAAAAGCTTTTACTCAAAGGGATAATTTATAGTGTCAACAAATTATATTTTTAATTTCAAAATTTAGTGTTTATGGTCAGAGGGTTCAAAACAAAAGCATTTTCCAAAGGATTCACTCAAAAATAATTTTTAGAAAAAAATTTATACTCAAAATAGCCCTAAACAAGTCTCTGCCTAAAACTCAATTTTCCCAAGCAAGTGAACAAAATAAGGCCACAGTAATAAAGTTCACATTTTTCTGAATCCATAGACATCAAATTTATATTTTTCTGAATTGTAGATCAAAAGTTATGAATTTTACAAGTTTAATCATCTAATAAACCTTTTCTGGTTTTTAAATCAAAACCCTAGCCACGTGGTGTGTTCTGATTGGCTGGTACCGCTTCGGCAGGATCAGCTACGTGGGCTGTTAGATGTAAGTGAAAATGCTCGGCTCAGATCTGCCAGTATCTCTTCGCACTAATTCTAATCCTAGCCTTTAGATCAAGATCGTGCAGACCAGAGCGTGTGGCCAAGAACTGGCGGCGCTGCTGGCGAGCTGCGGCGACGCGTCGGGCAATGGTGCTGCGGTGGTGCTAGGGGGTAAAGGGGAGGGTGCAGGGTGTTACCAGGGTCTCTAGGACGCGGGGGTTGCCGTGGAGGTCACGGGAGAGGGCGGGGTGCACGGGTTCTCTGGCAATCGCTCACCGGAGTTGTGCCGACCGTCGGTGTTCTGCGGACGAGGACGGAGTTGAGTACCTGGGGTTAGAGAAAGCACAAGAAGAGGATGAGGAGATGCGTCTGACAATGACGGACGCAACGAAGAAAGGCAGAGGTGAGGGGGTGGTCGGGTCTCACCGAATTTTGTCGATGGAGTCGTGGCCGTCGTCAGTTGTTTGCAGGTGTTGACAGAATCGAGCATACAGGGCACGAGAAGACACACAGGGAGCATTAGCAGGTCCGTATGAGGATGGAGAGCAAGCTAGTGTGAACTAGGGGGCAAGGGGAGGTCGAGGTTCACCGGAACCGGCGCCGGAGCATGTCGGGGACAGCGGTGGTGCGAGCTCAATTCCACGCAACCTGGTGGCTCTCTAGCGATGGGGTTTGAGGGTAAAGGAGAGGATGGATAGGGGATTAATAGTCCGTGGTCAGAGGAGAGTGTCACTCACGGATTTATGCTAATTTACGTGGATTAAATTCATATAGAAACGGCAGGGAGGGGAACGCGGGCTCGGCGTGCTGGAGACGCTGACGCTGACGTGGAGGTGGGGTCAGGAGGTCCGTGAGGGTGTTCAGGCTCAGCGCGGGTGAGAAAAGGAGCAGAGAGGGAGAGAGGGAGATAGGGAGTGGCCTGGGTGGGCTGCTGGATTGGGCTGGGCTGGGCTGGTTTCCCTTTCTTTTTTTCTTCCAATCTTTTTCCTTTTCTTTTTTTGTTTTCTGTTTTTATTCAAACTAATTTGATTCAACTCCAAATTGGTTCAAATCTTCACCAAACTTTTCAGTAGATTTTATACAAACACCTAGTTGGTTGCTTGGTCCCACTAAGAAATTTCAAATATTTTTTATAAATTAATATTCATTTAAAATTAAGTGAGGCACATTGGCTTTTATTTAAATAAAGTATGAATATGGTTCATAATCCCATATAATTTTATTTAAATGAACTTTTATACTTTTATATTATTTAATAAACTTTTATTCCATTTTCTTATGGATTTTATCCATGGTTTAAATTGTCTTTGCAATAATTCTTATTTATTTATTTATTTGTCTTATAAATTTCATATCTTTTTATTTTTAGCTCCAAAAATAGTGATTCCAATTAGTATAATTTTATTTAGTAATTATTTATATTTTTATATCCTTTAGAATTACTTTTTTCACAATTTGGTATTGATTTTATCAATGAGCTTTATTAGCCTTGGAATACTTTCTTTTATCTTATAAAAATCATAAGTTTTTATCCATGCCTCCAAATGGAGTGAAATCAATTCCCATGGTTTTGTAATATTAGTGTTTACCAATATTGATTATTTAGGAATGTTGTTTTTAAATTTTTATATGGAACTAAGCCATAGTCTTGGAGTGACCTTGATGATCATTTCTCTTATTAGGGTTTAGGTTTTTGGTTTAACTTTTCCAAGTGCTCAATATCAATATACATTCCATGCATGAATGAATTTGATCTGTTTGACAATTTGTTTGTTGCTTTTTCACTCAAATTTTGTTCAAGTAAGGTTTTGATGTTTCCATTTAGAAACAAAAAAGTTTCTTTTCCCCCTAAATTTCAACATTTATTTCTCTTGTTTGATTATTTTTCGCATTTCAAAATTTGGAAAATTTTGGGATGTGCCCTTAAAAGGAATCTCGTCCCGAGATTCGGGAAGGCTAGAAATAACAAGATGGTTTCAGAACAACTAGGGTACTACCACCCTTAAAAGGAATTAACTAGATTGCATCTTGGCTTACTTGGTGTCTCGATGTAATTTCTCTGGACATTTGTTTGCATAGTGTCCCTTCTTACCACATTTGAAACATGTGACAAGGTTGAGGTCCTTTCCAAGTTTTCTTGTATTGTTCTTCTCATTTTTTGGACAATTTGATGCATAATGGCCTAACCGTTTGAAATTGTAGAACATCACCTGGCTAATATCCTTCTTTATCCTTTATATCACTATCCCTTGTTTGTTTTCCTGACCCTTCTTCTTTTTGGGTCTCTCCAAGGCTAGGAGGTATCTTAGTTCATGTTCTTCATATTTCACCACAAATGTAGGAAAATTTCCTTGTTTCATAGAACGGTTCCGAGGGTAACATCCATATTTCCTCTTTTGCTCACCAAAGTTGGTTACATAGTATGGAGGTGCATACTGATATTTGACTTTGTCTTCATCATTCTTGGTGGATGTTGTACCTTCATGGGTGTTTCCAAAGACTTGATGTATTCCATCCATATATTGATGTTTCATCTGTTTAACTATAGGATAGATGTGGCATTGGACAAGGACATGATTAGTTCCTTCACATAGGAAACAAGTAAATTGAGATGTAGGGCATTGTCTAGCTGGATGGTTCTCATCACAATTTGGGCACTGGTGAACATCCTCTTTATAAGCGTGTCCTATGTCTCCACATATTTTGCAGGCTTGAGTTATTTCCATAATAATATCCTTGAAATCATTGTTGTCACAATCTCTTTGGGAAGGGTTGTTTCTCATGTTGATCATGTGATTGGTCATACTTTGCAACAATTGGGATTGGGATCCCAAGAACTTTAGCATGGCTGGGTCTAACTCAGTGTTGTTGTGGTTGTTGGCTAAAAACTGGGTTGTCACTTGATTCAACTTATTTTGGGTTGCTAGCAGTTGTTCTATCATGTGCATCTCGAGGTTGTTGTTGTTGTCACCATCCTTGATGTTGGAGTTGGGGTCTCTTGGAGATGTCATCTTCTTGGGTTGGCTTGGAATTAGAATAGACAAAAGATTTCTAGGGAAAGAATTCTACTCACACACAACAAATCATACAAAGCAATATGCAAGAAATAACAATCATGCATTCCAATCAAACAATAAGGTTCAAGCATATCTTAGGCAAACAAAATATTATTGCCATACCACATAGGTTGGTATGATCAATACATGATCAGGAAATCGATTTTTAAACAAAATAGTAGTATGGTGGTCTAAATATAGGGTATAACTTGAGATCATTCAATCCTTCTTAGCTATTACATCAAGAACAAGATCATGGCTTCCTTGGAAGAAATTATTGCATCTTGGTCACAAAGTTCAAAGGGAATGTCTATAATGGTTCCTCCTAGGTTGAGTTTCCTTAGTCTCTAGGTGTTGAGTATTATTCTTATCTCACTTGAAGTCCTTAGTGATGTCCATGTTGAAGTCCTTGGTGACACTGAAGCTGAAGTCCTTTGAGATGTTTAAGCTAAAGTCATTTGTGATGTTGAAGTCCTTGCTCGTGTTGAAGTCTTTGTCCATAAAGTTGGAAAAGGGAGAGATATAGAAACAAAATAATGCTGAGGAGAGAGTTTACAATATTGTTTGTAAATATGTTAGAACAAATACAACTCCTATTTCTAAGGGGTTTTGTCCAATCGTAGGTCTACAATCCTACAGGCAACACAGTGCTCTGATACCATCTGTAGAGGCCTGACCCAATAAGGTACAAGTCCCTGTGTTTACAGTTCTAGTCCCTGGATCGAATAGCTAGCACCCACATTTTAAGATGTAATATCAAGAAACAAAGGTCATATTACAACTCATAACCAGGAATAAAATAGTTCATTACAACTTACATAGCTCATATGGATATCTTATTATCGAGCAGCAGATAACTACAAAGCATGGAGTCCTTCATCTTCATGTGCCACAGGCAATCATGTTGGTTGTAGACTTGTAATCCCTACTCAACAAACCTCACTAACAGCAAGTAACCCTGCAACATGATAAGTTACAGACATAAGGGTCAATACATTTGAATTGTATTGGCAAGTGATATCACATTGTTATAGAGAATCTAACATCTACATGAATATATGGCTAAGTGGAGTTTTGGCTGGCCTTTGCATAAAATAAGTTTTCCCTGTCCTTTGAAAAATAGGTTTTCTCTTTTTCAACAACACTTCATCAAACATGGAACACTGGATACCCTCTAGGTTCTTCCCTTGTTCACCAATAAGTTTTAACTTAGAGAAATTAGAAAGATGAGATTCTTGATCCTGCTTCATTGTCCTGATGCTCAAAATTGTCCATAACCGGGGACATGGCTAAGTACTTAGTTTTACCCTCTCGAGAGGTGGTGTACTTTCCCCACAAGAATCGACATGCATCGAGATGAGACTTTTAGGAAAAATCCCTCAGATCAACACAGGCGCGTTCCATCCTATAATCAGTACCACCTTTTGTCTGTCTGTCTGAGTTCTTGCAAGCTAGTTGTTCAAGGCAGAGCCCATACGCCATGTGGCTGCACTGGAAGTTTTCATGACAAGAACGTCTCAAATCTTTTTGTTCCTGGGTGGTCATCCACAAGTGAGATACACCAGGGTAAACCATAGAAATGGGCCCTGAGTAACCACTCAACATAAATCCATACAAGTCCCATTTCCACACAGGTGTTTCATTAGCATCAGTTGTTTTCATTAGTCCAAAAACACTCATATTTTCACAAGACATCATATCATGATTTCCACCCCACAAATCTATATAGCTAGACTAATCATTCTAAACTTATGATGTCTCCTATCTTTAGGAAATACTACCAAGGTAGATACTATAGGATTAGTATAGCATATAAATATACAAAATAGAGCTATCATGCACATTACAAAAATATCACTAATGCAATATAGAAAATATAGGACTTTTGATGACCAAAGTATCACTTGCCTTTATAGTATAATATTTACATACTCTCCTTGATCTTGCAAATGAAACAATCCTCAAAGTTCACTACAATACAATCAAGCAAAAGCACACACTCAAAACTAACAACCTAGAAGAACTAACAAAACAATAACAAGAATACAAAGAAATGCATGCAAGAATGCAAAAGGTTATTTTATTGAAAAAGTTGTTCCTAACAGGGTTCTAAACATTTCAAACACCTACCGGTCCTTTTTATAAAAGTGGAATTGCAATTGGAACCAAGTTAGTGCAAATAAATCATTTAAATCATTGTTCTTTTGTTAGAAAAGCTTTTACTCAAAGGGATAATTTATAGTGTCAACAAATTATATTTTTAATTTCAAAATTTAGTGTTTATGGTCAGAGGGTTCATAACAAAAGCATTTCCCAAAGTATTCACTCAAAAATAATTTTTAGAAAAAAATTTATACTCAAAATAGCCCTAAACAAGTCTCTGCCTAAAACTCAATTTTCCCAAGCAAGTGAACAAAATAAGGCCACAGTAATAAAGTTCACATTTTTCTGAATCCATAGACATCAAATTTGTATTTTTCTGAATTGTAGATCAAAAGTTATGAATTTTACAAGTTTAATCATCTAATAAACCTTTTCTGGTTTTTAAATCAAAACCCTAGCCACGTGGTGTGTTCTGATTGGCTGGTACCGCTTCGGCAGGATCAGCTACGTGGGCTGTTAGATGTAACTGAAAATGCTCGGCTCAGATCTGCCAGTATCTCTTCGCACTAATTCTAATCCTAGCCTTTAGATCAAGATCGTGCAGACCAGAGCGTGTGGCCAAGAACTGGTGGCGCTGCTGGCGAGCTGCGGCGACGCGTCGGGCAATGGTGCTGCGGTGGCGCTAGGGGGTAAAGGGGAGGGTGCAGGGTGTTACCAGGGTCTCTAGGACGCGGGGGTTGCCGTGGAGGTCACGGGAGAGGGCGGGGTGCACGGGTTCTCTGGCAATCGCTCACCGGAGTTGTGCCGACCGTCGGTGTTCTGCGGACGAGGACGGAGTTGAGTACCTGGGGTTAGAGAAAGCACAAGAAGAGGATGAGGAGATGCGTCTGACAATGACGGACGCAACGAAGAAAGGCAGAGGTGAGGGGGTGGTCGGGTCTCACCGAATTTTGTCGATGGAGTCGTGGCCGTCGTCAGTTGTTTGCAGGTGTTGACAGAATCGAGCATACAGGGCACGAGAAGACACACGGGGAGCATTAGCAGGTCCGTATGAGGATGGATAGCAAGCTAGTGTGAACTAGGGGGCAAGGGGAGGTCGAGGTTCACCGGAACCAGCGCCGGAGCATGTCGGGGACAGCGGTGGTGCGAGCTCAATTCCACGCAGCCTGGTGGCTCTCTAGCGATGGGGTTTGAGGGTAAAGGAGAGGATGGATAGGGGATTAATAGTCCGTGGTCAGAGGAGAGTGTCACTCACGGAGTTATGCTAATTTACGTGGATTAAATTCATATAGAAACGGCAGGGAGGGGAACGCGGGCTCGGCGCGCTGGAGACGCTGACGCTGACGTGGAGGTGGGGTCAGGAGGTCCGTGAGGGGGTTCAGGCTCAGCGCGGGTGAGAAAAGGAGCAGAGAGGGAGAGAGGGAGAGAGGGAGTGGCCTGGGTGGGCTGCTGGATTGGGCTGGGCTGGTTTCCCTTTCTTTTTTTCTTCCAATCTTTTTCCTTTTCTTTTTTCGTTTTCTGTTTTTATTCAAACTAATTTGATTCAACTCCAAATTGGTTCAAATCTTCACCAAACTTTTCAGTAGATTTTATACGAACACCTAGTTGGTTGCTTGGTCCCACTAAGAAATTTCAAATATTTTTATAAATTAATATTCATTTAAAATTAAGTGAGGCACATTGGCTTTTATTTAAATAAAGTATGAATATGGTTCATAAGCCCATATAATTTTATTTAAATGAACTTTTATACTTTTATATTATTTAATAAACTTTTATTCCATTTTCTTATGGATTTTATCCATGGTTTAAATTGTCTTTGCAATAATTCTTATTTATTTATTTATTTGTCTTATAAATTTCATATCTTTTTATTTTTAGCTCCAAAAATAGTGATTCCAATTAGTATAATTTTATTTAGTAATTATTTATCTTTTTATATCCTTTAGAATTACTTTTTTCACAATTTGGTATTGATTTTATCAATGAGCTTTATTAGCCTTGGAATACTTTCTTTTATCTTATAAAAATCATAAGTTTTTATCCATGCCTCCAAATGGAGTGAAATCAATTCCCATGGTTTTGTAATATTGGTGTTTACCAATATTGATTATTTAGGAATGTTGTTTTTAAATTTTTATATGGAACTAAGCCATAGTCTTGGAGTGACCTTGATGATCATTTCTCTTACTAGGGTTTAGGTTTTTGGTTTAACTTTTCCAAGTGCTCAATATCAATATACATTCCATGCATGGATGAATTTGATCTGTTTGAAAATTTGTTTGTTGCTTTTTCACTCAAATTTTGTTCAAGTAAGGTTTTGATGTTTCCATTTAGAAACAAAAAAGTTTCTTTTCCCCCTAAATTTCAACATTTATTTCTCTTGTTTGATTATTTTTCGCATTTCAAAATTTGGAAAATTTTGGGATGTGCCCTTAAAAGGAATCTCGTCCCGAGATTCGGGAAGGCTAGAAATAACAAGATGGTTTCAGAACAACTAGGGTACTACCACCCTTAAAAGGAATTAACTAGATTGCATCTTGGCTTACTTGGTGTCTCGATGTAATTTCTCTGGACATATGTTTGCATAGTGTCCCTTCTTACCACATTTGAAACATGTGACAAGGTTGAGGTCCTTTCCAAGTTTTCTTGTATTGTTCTTCTCATTTTTTGGACAATTTGATGCATAATGGCCTAACCGTTTGAAATTGTAGAACATCACCTGGCTAATATCCTTCTTTATCCTTTATATCACTATCCCTTGTTTGTTTTCCTGACCCTTCTTCTTTTTGGGTCTCTCCAAGGCTAGGAGGTATCTTAGTTCATGTTCTTCATATTTCACCACAAATGTAGGAAAATTTCCTTGTTTCATAGAATGGTTCCGAGGGTAACATCCATATTTCCTCTTTTGCTCACCAAAGTTGGTTACATAGTATGGAGGTGCATACTGATATTTGACTTTGTCTTCATCATTCTTGGTGGATGTTGTACCTTCATGGGTGTTTCCAAAGACTTGATGTATTCCATCCATATATTGATGTTTCATCTGTTTAACTATAGGATAGATGTGGCATTGGACAAGGACATGATTAGTTCCTTCACATAGGAAACAAGTAAATTGAGATGTAGGGCATTGTCTAGCTGGATGGTTCTCATCACAATTTGGGCACTGGTGAACATCCTCTTTATAAGTGTGTCCTATGTCTCCACATATTTTGCAGGCTTGAGTTATTTTCATAATAATATCCTTGAAATCATTGTTGTCACAATCTCTTTGGGAAGGGTTGTTTCTCATGTTGATCATGTGATTGGTCATACTTTGCAACAATTGGGATTGGGATCCCAAGAACTTTAGCATGGCTGGGTCTAACTCAGTGTTGTTGTGGTTGTTGGCTAAAAACTGGGTTGTCACTTGATTCAACTTATTTTGGGTTGCTAGCAGTTGTTCTATCATGTGCATCTCGAGGTTGTTGTTGTTGTCACCATCCTTGATGTTGGAGTTGGGGTCTCTTGGAGATGTCATCTTCTTGGGTTGGCTTGGAATTAGAATAGACAAAAGATTTCTAGGGAAAGAATTCTACTCACACACAACAAATCATACAAAGCAATATGCAAGAAATAACAATCATGCATTCCACTCAAACAATAAGGTTCAAGTATATCTTAGGCAAACAAAATATTATTGCCATACCACATAGGTTGGTATGATCAATACATGATCAGGAAATCGATTTTTAAACAAAATAGTAGTATGGTGGTCTAAATATAGGGTATAACTTGAGATCATTCAATCCTTCTTAGCTATTACATCAAGAACAAGATCATGGCTTCCTTGGAAGAAATTATTGCATCTTGGTCACAAAGTTCAAAGGGAATGTCTATAATGGTTCCTCCTAGGTTGAGTTTCCTTAGTCTCTAGGTGTTGAGTATTATTCTTATCTCACTTGAAGTCCTTAGTGATGTCCATGTTGAAGTCCTTGGTGACACTGAAGCTGAAGTCCTTTGAGATGTTTAAGCTAAAGTCATTTGTGATGTTGAAGTCCTTGCTCGTGTTGAAGTCTTTGTCCATAAAGTTGGAAAAGGGAGAGATATAGAAACAAAATAATGCTGAGGAGAGAGTTTACAATATTGTTTGTAAATATGTTAGAACAAATACAACTCCTATTTCTAAGGGGTTTTGTCCAATCGTAGGTCTACAATCCTACAGGCAACACAGTGCTCTGATACCATCTGTAGAGGCCTGACCCAATAAGGTACAAGTCCCTGTGTTTACAGTTCTAGTCCCTGGATCGAATAGCTAGCACCCACATTTTAAGATGTAATATCAAGAAACAAAGGTCATATTACAACTCATAACCAGGAATAAAATAGTTCATTACAACTTACATAGCTCATATGGATATCTTATTATCGAGCAGCAGATAACTACAAAGCATGGAGTCCTTCATCTTCATGTGCCACAGGCAATCATGTTGGTTGTAGACTTGTAATCCCTACTCAACAAACCTCACTAACAGCAAGTAACCCTGCAACATGATAAGTTACAGACATAAGGGTCAATACATTTGAATTGTATTGGCAAGTGATATCACATTGTTATAGAGAATCTAACATCTACATGAATATATGGCTAAGTGGAGTTTTGGCTGGCCTTTGCATAAAATAAGTTTTCCCTGTCCTTTGAAAAATAGGTTTTCTCTTTTTCAACAACACTTCATCAAACATGGAACACTGGATACCCTCTAGGTTCTTCCCTTGTTCACCAATAAGTTTTAACTTAGAGAAATTAGAAAGATGAGATTCTTGATCCTGCTTCATTGTCCTGATGCTCAAAATTGTCCATAACCGGGGACATGGCTAAGTACTTAGTTTTACCCTCTCGAGAGGTGGTGTACTTTCCCCACAAGAATCGACATGCATCGAGATGAGACTTTTAGGAAAAATCCCTCAGATCAACACAGGCGCGTTCCATCCTATAATCAGTACCACCTTTTGTCTGTCTGTCTGAGTTCTTGCAAGCTAGTTGTTCAAGGCAGAGCCCATACGCCATGTGGCTGCACTGGAAGTTTTCATGACAAGAACGTCTCAAATCTTTTTGTTCCTGGGTGGTCATCCACAAGTGAGATACACCAGGGTAAACCATAGAAATGGGCCCTGAGTAACCACTCAACATAAATCCATACAAGTCCCATTTCCACACAGGTGTTTCATTAGCATCAGTTGTTTTCATTAGTCCAAAAACACTCATATTTTCACAAGACATCATATCATGATTTCCACCCCACAAATCTATATAGCTAGACTAATCATTCTAAACTTATGATGTCTCCTATCTTTAGGAAATACTACCAAGGTAGATACTATAGGATTAGTATAGCATATAAATATACAAAATAGAGCTATCATGCACATTACAAAAATATCACTAATGCAATATAGAAAATATAGGACTTTTGATGACCAAAGTATCACTTGCCTTTATAGTATAATATTTACATACTCTCCTTGATCTTGCAAATGAAACAATCCTCAAAGTTCACTACAATACAATCAAGCAAAAGCACACACTCAAAACTAACAACCTAGAAGAACTAACAAAACAATAACAAGAATACAAAGAAATGCATGCAAGAATGCAAAAGGTTATTTTATTGAAAAAGTTGTTCCTAACAGGGTTCTAAACATTTCAAACACCTACCGGTCCTTTTTTATAAAAGTGGAATTGCAATTGGAACCAAGTTAGTGCAAATAAATCATTTAAATCATTGTTCTTTTGTTAGAAAAGCTTTTACTCAAAGGGATAATTTATAGTATCAACAAATTATATTTTTAATTTCAAAATTTAGTGTTTATGGTCAGAGGGTTCATAACAAAAGCATTTCCCAAAGGATTCACTCAAAAATAATTTTTAGAAAAAAATTTATACTCAAAATAGCCCTAAACAAGTCTCTGCCTAAAACTCAATTTTCCCAAGCAAGTGAACAAAATAAGGCCACAGTAATAAAGTTCACATTTTTCTGAATCCATAGACATCAAATTTGTATTTTTCTGAACTGTAGATCAAAAGTTATGAATTTTACAAGTTTAATCATCTAATAAACCTTTTCTGGTTTTTAAATCAAAACCCTAGCCACGTGGTGTGTTCTGATTGGCTGGTACTGCTTCGGCAGGATCAGCTACGTGGGCTGTTAGATGTAACTGAAAATGCTCGGCTCAGATCTTCCAGTATCTCTTCGCACTAATTCTAATCCTAGCCTTTAGATCAAGATCGTGCAGACCAGAGCGTGTGGCCAAGAACTGGCGGCGCTGCTGGCGAGCTGCGGCGACGCGTCGGGCAATGGTGCTGCGGTGGCGCTAGGGGGTAAAGGGGAGGGTGCAGGGTGTTACCAGGGTCTCTAGGACGCGGGGGTTGCCGTGGAGGTCACGGGAGAGGGCGGGGTGCACGGGTTCTCTGGCAATCGCTCACCGGAGTTGTGCCGACCGTCGGTGTTCTGCGGACGAGGACGGAGTTGAGTACCTGGGGTTAGAGAAAGCACAAGAAGAGGATGAGGAGATGCTTCTGACAATGACGGACGCAACGAAGAAAGGCAGAGGTGAGGGGGTGGTCGGGTCTCACCGAATTTTGTCGATGGAGTCATGGCCGTCGTCAGTTGTTTGTAGGTGTTGACAGAATCGAGCATACAGGGCACGAGAAGACACACGGGGAGCATTAGCAGGTCCGTATGAGGATGGAGAGCAAGCTAGTGTGAACTAGGGGGCAAGGGGAGGTCGAGGTTCACCGGAACCGGCGCCGGAGCATGTCGGGGACAGCGGTGGTGCGAGCTCAATTCCACCCAGCCTGGTGGCTCTCTAGCGATGGGGTTTGAGGGGAAAGGAGAGGATGGATAGGGGATTAATAGTCCGTGGTCAGAGGAGAGTGTCACTCACGGAGTTATGCTAATTTACGTGGATTAAATTCATATAGAAACGGCAGGGAGGGGAACGCGGGCTCGGCGCGCTGGAGACGCTGACGCTGACGTGGAGGTGGGGTCAGGAGGTCCGTGAGGGGGTTCAGGCTCAGCGCGGGTGAGAAAAGGAGCAGAGAGGGAGAGAGGGAGAGAGGGAGTGGCCTGGGTGGGCTGCTGGATTGGGCTGGGCTGGGCTGGTTTCCCTTTCTTTTTTTCTTCCAATCTTTTTCCTTTTCTTTTTTCGTTTTCTGTTTTTATTAAAACTAATTTGATTCAACTCCAAATTGGTTCAAATCTTCACCAAACTTTTCAGTAGATTTTATACAAACACCTAGTTGGTTGCTTGGTCCCACTAAGAAATTTCAAATATTTTTATAAATTAATATTCATTTAAAATTAAGTGAGGCACATTGGCTTTTATTTAAAAAAGTGTGAATATGGTTCATAAGCCCATATAATTTTATTTAAATGAACTTTTATACTTTTATATTATTTAATAAACTTTTATTCCATTTGCTTATGGATTTCCACCAACAAATATATATATACCTAAACTAAGCATTCTAAACATACAATGTCTCCTATATTTACGAAATACTACCAAGGTAGATACTATAGGATTAGTATATCATAGAAATATACAAAATAGTCCTATCATGCACACTACAAAAATATCACTAATGCAATATAGAAAAGATAGGAATTTTGATGACCAAAGTATCACTTGCCTTTATAGTAGAATATTTACGTACTCTCCTTGATCTTGCAAATGACACAATCCTCAAAGTTAACTACAATACAATCAAGCAAAAATACACACTCAAAAATAACAACACAAAAGAAGTAACAAAACAAGTAAAAGAATACAAAGAAATGCAAGCAAGCATGCAACAGGTTATTTTATTGAAAAACTTGTTCCTAACAAGGTTCTAAACATTTCAACCACCTACCGGTCCATTTATAAAAGTGGAATTCCAATTGGAACCAAGTTAGTGCAAATAAACCATTTAAATCATTTTTATTTTGTTAGAAAATCTTTTACTCAAAGGGATAATTTCTAGTGTCAACAAATTATATTTTTAATTTCAAAATTTAGTGTTTATGGTCAGAGGGTTCAAAACAAAATCATTTGCAAAAGGTATCACTCAAAAATAGTTTTTAGAACAATTTTTATACTCAAAATAGCCCTAAACAAGTCTCTACCTAAAACTCAATTTTTATAGAAGCAAGTGAACAAAATAAGACCACAGTAGTAAATTTCACATTTTTATGAATTCATAGACACCAAATTTGTATTTTTCTGAATTGTAGATCAAAAGTTATGAATTTTTACAAGTTTAATCATATAATAAACCTTTTCTGGTTTTTAAATCGAAACCCTAGCCACGTGGTGTGTTCTAATGGGCTGGTACCACTTCCGAAGGATCAGCTATGCTGCCATTAGATCTAACTAAAAATGCTCGGCTCAGATCTGCCAGTACCTCTTCGCACTAATTCTAATCATAGCCTTTAGATCAAGATTGTGCGGACCAGAGCGTGTGGCCAAGAACTGGCGGCGCTGCTGGCGAGCTGCGGCGCATCGGGCGACGGTGCTGCAGTGGCGCTAGGGGGTAAAGGGGAGGGTGCAGGTTGTTACCAGGGTCGCGAGGACGCGGGGGTTGCCGTGGAAGGCAATGGGAGAGGGCGGGGCACACGGGTTCGCTGGCAATCGCTCACCGGAGTTGTGCTGACCGTCGGTGTTTTGCGGGCGAGGACGGAGTCGAGTACCTAGGGTTTGAGAAAGCACAAGAAGAGGATAAGGAGATGCGTCTGACAATGACGGACGCAACAGAGAAAGGCAGAGGTGAGGGGGTGGTCGAGAATCACCGAATTTTGTCGCTGGAGTCGTGGCGGTCGTCAGTTGTTTGCAGGTGTTGACAAAATCGAGCCTACAAGGCACAAGAAGACACACGGGCAGCTTCAGCAGGTGTGTATGAGGATGGAGAGCAAGCTAGCGTGAACTAGGGGCAAGGGGAGGTCGAGGTTCACCGGAATTGGCGCCGGAGCTTGTCGAGGACATAGGTGGTGCGAGCTCAATTCCGCGCAGCCTGGTGGCTCTCTGGCGATGGGGTTTGAGGGGAAAGGAGAGGAGGGATAGGGGATTAATAGGCCGTGGTCAGAGGAGAGAATGACTCACTGAGTTATGCTAATTTATGCAGATTAAATTCATACAAAAACGACAGGGAGGGGAACGCGGGCTCGACGCGCTAGAGACGCTGACGCTGATGTGGAGGTGGGGTCACGAGGTCAGTGAGGGGGTGCGGGCTCAGCGCGGGTGAGAAAAGGAGCAGAGGGGAGAGAGGGTGTGGCCCGGGTGGGCTGCTGGGCGGGGTAGCTGGGCTGGGCTGGTCAGGTTATCCTTTCTGTTTTTTCTTAAAATCTTTTTCCTTTTCTTTTTCTGTTTCCTATTTTTATTCAAACTAATTTGATTCAACTCCAAATTGGTTCAAATCTGCACCAAACATTTCAGTAGATTTTATACAAACACCTAGTTGGTTGCTTAGTCCAACTAAGAAATTTCAAATATTTTTATAAATTAATATTCATTTAAAATTAAGTGAGGCACATTGGCTTTTATTTTTATAAAATTTGAATTTGGTTCATAAGCCCGTATAATTTTATTTAAATAAACATTTATCCTTTTATATTATTTAATAAACTTTTATTCCATTTGCTTATGGATTTTAGCCATGGTTTAAATTGTCTTTGCAATAATTCTTATTTATTTGTCTTATAAAATTCATATATTTTTATTGTTAGCTCCAAAAATGGTGATTCCAATTTGTATAATTTTATTTAATAATTATTTATATTTTTATATCCTTTAGAATTACTTTGTTCACAATTTGGTATTGATTTTAGCAATGTGCTTTATTATCCTTGGAATACTTTCTTTTATCTTATAAAAATCATAAGTTGTTATCCATGGCTCCAAATGACGTGAAATTAATTCCCATGGTTTTGTAATATTGGTGTTTACTAATATTGATTATTTAGGAATCTTGTTGATATATTTTTATGTGGAACTAAGCCATAGTATTGGAGTGATCTTGATGATCATTTCACTTATTAGGGTTTATGTTTTTGGTTTAACTTTTCCAAGTGCTCAATATCAAGATACTTTCCATGCATGAATGCATTTGATCTGTTTGAAAATTTGTTTGTTGCTTTTTCACTCAAATTTTTTTCAAGTAAGGTTTTGATGTTTCCATTTAGAAACAAAAAGTTTCTTTTCCCCCTAAATTTCAATATTTATTTCTTTTGTTTGATTATTTTTCACATTTCAAAATTTGGAAAATTTTGGGATGTGACAGAAACAGGGAGGCGCGAGCGAGAAAAAAGTCCAACATGCACACATTTCTTCTAATGAGAGGTTATCATGTGGGACCCAGCAGCGTGAATAAACAGTAGATTCGTCGAGCAATGTCTAGTTCGTCAACATCCTCCAAGTTTAAATCCTAGGCAATTTGTGTTATTATAGAGTCAAGTTTTTTATACTCTAAGGCTGACATCTGGACCCGGATAAACTGATGCTGCATCTAGCACATACTCGACCCAAAAAATCAGTCCAACTATACTTTGAAATAGAGGCTGACATGTGGAACCCATCATAGACACGTTTCCTACATAGAGAAGGCTGACATTTGGGACCCAGCAACGTACCAAGGTCAAAATAGTGGTCGTGGCAATTTCTATTATTATAGACTAACGCTAACATGTGGGACCCTGCAATAGATATTGAGTAACATTTTAAAAAAAGGCTGATACTTGGGACCCAGATAAACTATTGCTACATCGAGCAATGTTGCCAAGGTAACATACACACGTTTCTTTCAAATGGAGGCTGACATATGGGACCCAGCCTAGACATGAGTCCTGCATAGAGGAGGCTAACATCTGGGACCTAGCAAAGGACCAAGGTCAGAACAACGGAGGCGGCCAAAAAAAGTCCATCATAGCACATTTCATTTATAGAGAGGCTGCATCGAGCAACGTTGCCATGTTCGAAACAGGGAGGCGCGAGCAAGAAAAAATTCCAACATGCAGACGTTTCTTCTAATGAGATGCTGACATAAGGGACCCACCAGCCTAAATAAACGGCAGATTATCCGAGCAATGGTGTCAAGTTAACACGGAGGAACGACCGAGGGCAAAAAAATTCATCCTACACACGTTTCTTCTAATGAGAAGATGAAATGTGGGCCCAGCTGCGTGATTAAACTATAAATGCATCTAGCAATGCAATCAAGTTTGGAACAAGATAGTGGGAGCGATGGAAAAAATTCTATGATACACACGATTCTTCTAATAAGAGGCTGGCATGTGGGATCGAGCAGCGTGCTTAACAGAAGATAGATCGAGCAACGTTATCGAGTTCAAATTAGGGAGGGATGAGCCAAGGAAAAAAATCACCATGCACATGTTTCTTCTAATGTGAGGATGAAATGTGGGGCTCAGCTACGTGATTAAACTGTAGATGCATCTAGCAGTGCTATCATGTTTGGAACAGTGTAGAGGGAGCGAAGGAAAAAATTCCACCATACACACGATTCTTGTAATGGGAGGCAAGAAACTTTTGATGGCTCAAGGTAAGACTCATCGAGATGGTCACGCATCTCATCATAGATTGTGTAAGGCATAATATTAATGGAAGAACTTAAGTCACAGAATCCCACATACGTAGTCCACCCTAAACAAAAAGTACTTTTCTATTGACTTCTATTTTTACCATCGAACATGCCCCCTATCGTATCAGAGGATGTTTTACTGTAGCATCCCAATTGTCTAACAATTTAAATGCTACTTGCCTAGTCTATGTATTGCTACTTCATACATATTATAATTGCATCATCATTATATCATGCTCATTTCGCCCATGCCATATTGTATTTGAGCATCAAATTTAAACAATTATGTTTGGTTCTTACCCTCTTATTGCATTTGTATTGCATATTATTATTATTGCTTCTTGATAGATTGTATTTTCTTATTGATATCTTTTAGTTGATTTTTGATATATGTTAAATGCCCAAATTGAGTTGGGGGAATTATCTTTTATTTTCTTTATATCCTACCTTGTTGGTCATAATGTTGGCCATATAATCATCTTGTAATTCTATCTCATGGGAACCACATGGGACAAGTGGGTTCTCCTATTTTTAACTTGGATTTAAATCAATCCCATTTGAATTGTGTGGAACTATCTTTAATTCTTGGGATCATCCTCCTCTTTACTATTTATTCTTCTGATCCCTAATTTTCTCCTAATTCTAAATTCTATTATATATTCCTCTTGTGTTTATTTCTCTCCTAATTCTCCCATATGATGGACATAGGGGTTCTTATTTAATTTGGCCTGGTTTTAACTCATGCCTTTTTGTCCTTGTGTGAATCCCATCCATACATGTTTAATATTCTAATTCTAATGTTTAGGCACTACCTTAACCTCTCTTGTAAGTGCGCATTTACCTTTAATTCAAATCCTATAGTCACTTGCAATCTAGCTTCTATCATTTCCCATAAAATTCAGGAACACCTTCTCTGGTGTCCTTCCTTTTATTTCATTTCGGGTCTTGTTTTCTATTTGAAGATATGTTCTTGATCATCTATCCTATCCATCTCGTTTTCCCTAAAAAGTTTTAGTGAGGAAAAGAGGCGAAGAGAAGCAAAAATCAGGAAGAAAATAGAATAAAGAGAGCAACCGGCCAAGCATCAAAGCCTAGTAGCCTGGCCCATCCCGGTTTCCTCCACGATGCCCACATCCCTTCTTGTCTTCTTCCTCTATCTATACAGCATGTAGCACATCGGGAGGAGCCACGTCGGCACCTGGGCGATGGGACGGCTGAGACGAGTAATGCCTCTCATTAAAACCCCTGTGACCCTACACACCTAACCCTATCTCTCCTTCCTCTATCCCCAATCGCGCTGTCGTCGCCCTCCTTCTCTTCCCATAGCATGCCTAGCGTCCTTTGTCATGACCTCGCTGCCATGCTCGACCTACTCGAGTTCTTCCACCGGGTTTCCGACAAGCCGGCGTCTAGATCACCACATGCCTAGCTGGGCTCGGGAAACGTTCCTCTATGACATCCTCTTTGTCCCTATCAAGGATTGCAAGCTGGATCCGTCTGGGTCAGCACCATCGAGCTCATCATCATCACCGTGATGTTGTCGTCTACATCCTCGTCCACGTTGCGAGAGTTCAGCGACAAGGCCAGTCGTTTTCATCTTCGTGTTCGCGGTGAGACTCGTTGTTAATCCCCGTTCTTCCCCATCATCGTCTATGCATCTTTGTCATTGTTCTTCTCGCGTCCGTGCCCTGCTTTGCTTAGATGGGCCTGCACATGGGTGGCCTTTGGGCCTCCGTGGTAGTACCACCTTATGCACTTTCGGTTCATCCTAGCTTATCGCTTAGAGTGTAGTGTTCAAGGTTTTACATTTACTCACCATGATCACTTCATCTTTGAACATTTATAGTTCTAGAATCTCTTCTACTATCCCAATGTTTTGTTTATGATTCCCAGATCCTTAGTTAACCTTCCTATCCTTTTATTCTTTTCACTTTTATTCTCTATCACTTTAGTTGTTATTGTTTCTTCCTAAAATAGCATTTCCTTATGCATTTATAAATATGTATCCTCATGGCTAGTTTGAGGGGGTTTCTCCTCTTTACGTGGTGAATAACGCTTCCAATCCTTTGGGATCTACAGATAGTTGGCATAGGATTTAATAATATGAACAATTATATGGTGGTCAAGATTAAAGTTCCCAAGCAATTTCTCTACCCTACCGGAGGCTAGAAATCTTCTTAAGTAAATCGTTCTCTATGGGATTTTCTTTATTAAACTTGGACTCACTGTAATCTTTCTCTATCCTATTCACCGTGTCTAATAAATTCTAGGCTCAATCAACACTAAATTCGGTGAAAGACCCATTAGTAAGTGAGTCGAGGTCATACCTATTATCCTCACTCAAACCTGCGTAGAAGGTGTGTATCACCAACCAAGGTAGTAAATTATGATGGGGCAGCGGTCAAGCAGCCCGCGAAACCTTCTGTTTCCTTCATGCAAGCTTTCTTTAGGTTTTCCTTTAAAATGTGTGATCATGCGTCTTGCTCCAAGACTTTTGTCGTGGGAAAGAAATCTGCTAAAAACAAGGACGTAAGGTTCCCCCAGGAATTCGTTATCTTTGTAGAACTTTGAATGTACCAAGAATGGGCCTCATCTTAAGAGTTTGAACAAAAAGAACAAATTTAACCTCATCCTCGATTTGTATATTAAGGTGAAAAGTCCAAATATCTTCAAAGAACCCTACAAGCTCGTATGGATCATTTATACCATATCCTGCAAATCTTTTTGAATACAAAAGATCTAAAAGCATGGGCTTAATATCATACCCTTTCGGGTTATTGGATTTTAAATAAGTGTCCATGGGCGGACCGGACTTCCTTATAGCCTCTAGATGAATTAAATGTGTTGGTACTCGCCCATGATGTATTACCTGAAATTAGTAAGCAAATTTAGTAAAACAATTAGTAAAATAAGAAACTAAGAACAAAGACCAAAATCTCTTAGCTCCCCAGCAACGGCGCCATAAAATAGCTTGATGACTACATGTGCATAGATCAATTGTAGCTAGTTTCTAAATAAATATATCGAACCCACAAAGTGCTATTGGCAAAGGTATTTATGCCCCTCGTCACTATGTACCAAAGGATACTTCTAAGTTTCCTTTGATCTCAAGTAAAGAGTTTTTGAAAGGTTTTTGGTTATGTGCAGAAAAATAAATTATAATGATTAAAAGAAAGCAAGGAACAAGATTATATTAAAGCATGGTGGAATGCAATAGGGCTAAAACATTATCGGGGATGTAGGATACTCCTGTAGAATGGTGTTGTCATTATTAATAATTTAAGATAACATACTTCTTGTGTCATGAAATATGTCGAGAGAGCTCCATAATAAGATGTTCACTACAAGGCTGGTAGGAAGCCACTTTGTTGAGCCAAGAGTGAAGTCACATCTAAATAAACACTGCGATGCCTGAGAGCAATCACCCATACAGACCACCGCAATTAAGGGTTTCCCCATGGATATCGTAATTAGCTTAGGGAGTCCCTCTTTATTCCCCCTTTGGCCGTGTAGTTCACGAGTCGGCGCCAATCTGTCACGGGGCCATTCCTGGTATGATCCCAAAGCACGTCCAAAGGGTTTCTCCCTCCCTTTTGTCCCGGGGGAAAATAGTATGTGGTCAAATTTCACATACCATCTAAAGAGAGAGATCAAACACAAATCCTAAATCAATCATAGACCAGCAAGTCATATGGACACAGGTATAGATCATCTTTATTGACAATTTATAATAGTGTCAGGATTTCTCCATCACCCTAAGAACAAAGGAACTACTCACACATGGAAGCAATCAACAACATCATCATAATCAAATGGATGCATGAAAGTACTGAAATAGATCTAGTGCAAACCACAATTGGATTTGGAATTACAACAAGATCTAATGGATGAAGGATAGAGGTAATGGTGGTGATGTATATGCAGCAGTTGATAATGAAGGGGATGATGATGCCTTGTCCTCCAATGATTTGTGGATCAGCAGGGATTTCTCCCCAGCCAAGTTCCTCCTTCAAATCCCTTTCAGATGTCGTTTTTCGTGGTTTCTGGTGGTTATGAATGTCGGATCCTTCTGCCGTCTTTGCTACGGGAAAGTATTTGACGAGGCGGTCCCGATGGCATGGGCGGACGGTAAGGGCCATCCCCGCCCGTACCGCAGGTCATTACCATGCCTCTCCTCAATTGGTATTTTCCCAGGGGCAAAGGTAAATCCATAAAATGAATTTGACCACTTAAAAATATCATATTATAGTGAAATATGACAGCTCTAATTGATATGTTCACAATAGACTTAATGAATTTGGAACCTGTTGAAATAAAGACAAAAAGGTGTGCACCAGCGCCATGAAATACAAAGATCCCTACTCTATTTATGCAAAAATAATATGCAAAAATGCTTAAATTGTGGACTCATCACCTGGCACACCAGATGTCGCATCTCACTAACGCGAACATCGATGATGTTAGGCACCCCCTATTTTTCGGTAGTGGGCACAAAGGCGTTCCGGCCTCAAAGTCATCGTAAAAACCTGCTGATACGGGCACAAAGCACACACAAAGCACACACGATCATTTTTTACCCAGGTTCGGGCCGCCCTTTGGCTAACAACCCTACATCCTGTTTGGGTGGATTATCTAGGGTGGATAGATGTACAAAATGATGATCTCGATGGTGCCGGGGAGCTTCTTTCTCTCTAGCTTCTACACTTCCCAGGCTTCCACTTCCTCACTTATCTTACTTTTTCCTCTCTTCTCACTCTCCGGCATGGAGATGGATCTCAGCTCTCTCCCTCACAGCTAGTCGCAAGTGTGTACGAGTCTCTCTAGCTATCTGGTCATCCAACAAAACTCTCCTCTCTTCTGTAGAACCCCGGGTAAAAATCACTACTAGAAAATCGCTGTTGATTTTATTATGTGCATCATCATGGCATCATCATGCATATCTTGCCTTACAATATTTTCACGAAAACCATATTTTGTTTTCTACATTATATCATCTCTTTTATTCAGGTGATACTTCTTGATATTTTAATAGTGAGAATCTATTTACAAAATGTTTTCTAAATATATATATAAAAGGAAAACAAACACTATTTTAAATAAATAATAATAATAACTAAAACCTAAAACCATCCAGGCCCAAAAGGCCTAGTCGGCAGACCAAACCCTAACCCTAATCTGACCTACCCTAGCTACCCCAACAACCCACCCCATCGCCACCTACTCCAACCCCAGCCGCCGCCACCCCTCTCTCAGCGGGAGAGAACATACACACACACACACGCAGTGCACACAACACAACGAACCTCCCACACCCTGACCGATCCCCAACCAAACCCACTCCCCACCCTTGGTCAACTGCCAGCATGGCCCCACCCACTCGCACCACGCACGCCAGCAATCCCCATGATCCCCATCCTCTCGACCCCGCTCCCTTCGTCCCGGCCGCCAGGAACCATCGCCACCATCGATCCCCGACCTGTTGTCACTGGTGCGCCTCATCTCTCCATCGCTCGCTCCTCGTCGAACCTCCTTCCTCCGGTCGCCTCTCCCCTCCCTTTTGCTTGGCCGCGTGCGCCGCTGCCGCCAGGAGCGCGTCCGCCGCCTCATAAGCTCCCTCCTCGCCGCTGCTTATGCACCGCCCCCCGAGCGCCACCACGGAACCCCGCCGTCAGGCATCGTCCTTACCGGCAGCGCTGCCAACCACTGTTCGAGCCTGCCGCTGCCAGTTGCCCTGCACGCGCCCCTCCGCAAGCGCCTGTGCCTCCTCGCCGCGGCTGGTCGTCGTTGCCGCCATCCTCCAGTCCGTCGTTGGCAGAACCTGGTGTCGTCCTCCCTCTGTGAGCGCTGCCGCCCCAGGAACGCCATGGAGCTCCCCCGTCTTCCGCAATGTTGGAGGCCGCCTCACCCTGTCATTGTCGAGCGCTTACCTAACATCCCCTTTTGGTTCGCAGGCTGTCTCTAAGATCTTCAAGGCCTCACTCATGTTGCTACTGCACGTGTTGTGCATTGACTTTGATTCTAGCGCCTATAGTGGTTGTCTCCATCCTGAAGTGATGCCTAAAATTCTCATCTATGGCCGCAAGTGTACTTTTTGTCCATATACTTGTGTGTTGTCAGGTTCCGACGCCTAATTCTGCCTGAGTGCACCCTGTTGAACGCCAAGGCCATCGTGTTGTTGCCATGTTCTTCGATTCCGACACCTCGGCAAGATATCCTTCTCGGTACCAATGACCACAAGTATGCCGATAGAGACCCCAAGTTTTCCAAAGACTGATCTCGCTGAGATCCCGAAGCCCCGGATCCGAAGACCGATCCTAGATGCGAAGACCGATCCCGGCGACCCGAACCACATTGAACCAAGATCGCTGAGACCCCTCAATGTGTGGCCCCTATCTGAGAGCCCTATTTTATAAATGCCATATATACCTATTGCATATCATTGTACATGCTTGCATACATATTTGTGTGTGTTTGGGGGGCTTTTGTCGAGTCACCTTATAATTAAATATGGAGCCCATATGTGGGCGAATCTAGTCTAATATTGGTCCCATTTCAATTTGTGCATCGAACCGGTGAAATATTCTACCTTGGTAAGACAACATTTAAATTGCTGGGTATCTAAACAACATGAACCTAATAATTAATTGTCGGGACACCGGTTCCTCTTAATATTGACTAATTGCATCGCATCTTTTCCATGTCATACATCATACATGCATCATGCCCGATCTTTTTCCGTAGTATTAAATACTGCATCCGGTGTTTCTTCTATTGCTTTGCTTCTTCACGGATTAGGCCGATGAGTTGATGCGAGTGTCGACCTAATCTTCGGATGAACCTTCGGCAATGTTTTTCAGGCGAGCATTCCCCTCCTTTATGCCTATCTTACATTTATAGTCTTTATTTCCTCCTGTTGATCTATTGCTATCTGTGTTGCGATGCTATAGATTCCGTACCCCGTTGTACTTCCCTGCTGCCCTTATATTGCCATGGACACATCCTATTATATGTTGTTTGGTAGATAGTCGGTCTTATGAGTCGTAGTTGCTTGCGCAGGTAATGTGTTGCGCCGTCGATCTTTCACAGTTGTTGGAGTAATGCCGCATGTTTAATGTTGGCGATGATCATGTCTTTCATTACTGTTTAATAACTAAAATTGAAGTAGGTAAATAATGCAGAGGCACAGGTGGGCAATAGATGTTGTTTGGTTTTTAACCGTCCACTTGTGTCCCATAGGACCCCAAGTACTTGATACCTGTTCTTTGAATATTCACACTATCTGCATGTGGGACCATGAATCCCCCTAGCCAGAGCTTGAGTCATATATTATGTCTTGGGGCCACAAACTAGTTTGGGGATTTATTACTATCCTGTACTTATGCCATGTTTTACTGCTTTATTTATGATTGCACGTGGAGCGCCTGTACTGTTTAGGAACCCCGTGCCACGTTTTCGCTGTATCGACAAGCCAAGTCACACTTTCGGGTTCCCAGTCGTTTACAGCCGTCGCCACACACCCTGGGTCCGTATCGGAGACGGCCAACTTCTTTGCGGGTAGCTTAGTGGGGTGGCCCCCTCAAATTTATATGAATCTTGCAATTGCTCTGTCGTGATGCCTCGTTGGATTTTCATTTGGTTTTTCCCGAGGTTGATCGTGCGTGTGTTGATATTTGTGCCCCCCTGCAGGGTAAAACTTTCTGAAAGCCGTGTCCATGGTTATGGATGACTTGTAGCATAGTATCTCGATCATAGGCAACTATAACTAAAGTAGTGCTATAAATTTGACTTTACAATGACTAGTAATCAGCTTCACTATAATGGAATGGCTAAATCAAAGTGCCAATAACTGTTGGTTTGGGTTGTCACCTGTTACCATTGTATATGACTAGTAAGTATTGCAACTACAACAGAATGGCTAAATAAAAGTACCAACAACAACTGGGTTTTGGGATGCCTCATGCTATATGTATCTGACTAGTAAATACTACAACTACAACAGAATGGTTAACTAAAACTGCCCACTGTTTATTATATCAGGATGACTCATGCTATCTATATCTGAGTAGTAATTGCCGCCACTATAACGGAATGAATAAAAATGCCAATTGTGTGAGTTCCTCGGTTGACTTCCTCGCTTGGTCTCGAGGGGGGAATACCAGGATGGTTATGCTTGGTGATAGTTTCAGGTTGGATCCGAATAAGTCTTTATTATTCCTATATGATAGTTGCCAGTTGTATTGAATCTCTATAGGTTTTTTAGTGCATGATGCGCTGCCGCTTCAGTCCACCATACCTATGTAGGCGAGGACCGCCGAATTCTAGTCTCGCCGTGTACTGGCCTCAGTACTGACCGCTCTCTTTTTCCTTTGCCCTTTGTCGGCACCCCTTTTGTTTAAGCAGGTTTTGAGATCGACGTCGTTAGCAGAGTTACCCTCCCGGCTTGGCTTGGGCAGGGTTATGGACGCCATTGGTTATTCTTCAGGGCTCTTAGATCAATTTGCATCTTGTCCGTACTCGGACGCTGTGTCGTTTTAAAGGTGATTTGGATCTTTGTATTGTATACCTGTATTCTTGACTCTTTGAGTCATTGTTGTATATATCTGTTATGTGGGTTCCATCGTGGACTATTGTGTAATGGTATTACTTCGTTTTCCACCCGCACGAAAGTGCCTGGTGGGCACCTTTGAATCGTTTCTATGCGGGTTTGGCGGGAATCGCTGAAACTTGCATAGGGTCGATTCCGAGGGTGTTACCTCTTCTCAATGGCTAAGTTCCTCCTTTTATACCTCAAGGGGTCACTACAAGAGCTGGCGTGGAGCACCGCCCAAGGGCGTTCTCGGGCTCAAGCATGGTGTGCCACGTGGTCTTAAGGAAGATGGGTGGTACATGTGGACAATGCATGGCCACGGGCTATGCGCAGGTGCACTTGATGGCCGTGTGATAGGTCAGGCCCTGACCTTTCATGCCTGCCTTCGGCGTGTTGGAGCATACTGCAACGTCATGATGGTGTCCAACAGCGCAGGAACGTCGCTTGTTCCCAAGGTTGGGCCTAACACGCCTGGTCAGGCTCGGTTGACTTTCATTCCCAGGTCGTGCCTAGCCCAGGAGGGACGATTTCTGGGTCTTCCGGGGCATAGTCGAGGCCGCTCCTCGGATCCGCTATCCCCATTCGTGCCCTTACCCTCCTTCCGGGGAAGCCCTTAGAAGGAGGGCTCGGACTGCCTCGTGTGCGTCCTTGTCTTGTTATCCTTGTCCACGTCAGGATGGCGGGTCGTGGCTCGTATCGTAGTGTTTTTCTCGTCCCGTAGGAACCTACATCATAGCTGATAGTATCCATAGGTTCATCATACAAGATCCATACCTTCTTGGAGCACAGAGTGCTCGTGCCCTTGCGACGCTCACGTTGACTTATCCTTGCAAGTGCTGACCTGCTGACCAGTGGGTCCTGGCCCACGTGCCAAGGTGCAATGTGAGGGACCCCCGATCCCATTACATCGACAATGATCACTGTCAAGAATCCCAGTATGGAAAAAGTTAATGATGCTACCTATCAATAATTTATTCAACAAGTAGCATCTAAAGTTAGAGAGTTAGAAATGGAGTATAAAATACTAGCTGATAAGCTCCTTGTTAACATAGATGGTATATTTGAGCCCACTATTAAAATTAAAATTGGGGGTAATGATATATCTGCACCTTGTGATGTTGGTGCAAGCATCTCAACAATTTCCAAAAAATTATCTGATAAACTAAACTTGGGGACATTCGCAACTACTGAAATGAGATTCCACCTAGATGATTCTACATATAAGAAAGTTTTTGGGATTAAAGAAAATATAGTAGTAGAAATTAAGGGCAGTCCCGCACTTATTGATCTTGTTATAGTGGACATGCCCGAAGATCCCATAGCTCCTATAATTCCAGGCAGGCCATTCCTAAGAACTTATCAAAGCTTTAATCAATTTTCTTGAAGGGAATGTAAGAATAGGACTACCATCTAGATATCCGTTTATAGTCCACTTCCCTAGGAAGAAGAAGGCCAAGCCTAATAATGATGATGATGGTATAAACACGCTAAAAGCTAATTACTTTGGAGTGGTTGTTCCACTCACTAAACCTAAATGATCACCATCTGGGTCAAGCTAATTAACCCTAACTAGAAGTACTTCATGGGAGGCAACCCATGGGAAATAAAAGTTTTATTCTTGCGTTTGTTTTTTGTTTTTTGTTTTTTAAGAGTGTTCAAGAAGACCTTTGGAAAGAGGAGAACAAATGAAGGTAATACTCAAATTTAATATTTTGTTAACACATGGCCTTAAGGTATTGCTGATTTTTACAAATCCGATGTTGTTGTTATTTTGCCTTTTGCCAAGATGTGCAAAGACGCGCGAAGCTACTAATCATTTCCTCAAGATTTTGCAGCTTCCAAGTGGCATAACGACCACTGGTGAGGTTGGAAATACCCGTACCGCGTGCATGTACCACATCGAAGCACTAAAAAATACAAGTCTCGATATTTTTCGAAGGACACAGCGGTCATAATGACAATCAGTATGGTCGGACGTGGTCATACCGCCTACCCGTACTCTACCCTCGATAAAACATCATTGAAGCCAACATATTGTTCGCATAATGACAAGTCATACGGGCGCACGCGCCCGTACTGAGTTCATTGTCGGAAGGGTTCCGTCAACCCCAAGGTTTATCACTCAGTACGGGAGGGACTCGTTCGTGTTGCCCGCCCGTACCAGGCACCCGTCTGTCATATGAACCTAGAAAGAGGTAACCTAAAATTCCTAAAACAATATTCTCTTTCTTCTACCTTCAAACTCTATATAACCTCTATTGGATCTTCAATTCCACTTATTATTTCATCGATTCCTTGCACCCAATCGATCTAAGGTATGTTTCTTCTCTGATCCCCAACTAATTTGCATCCAAACCTTGCTCAATCTTTCACCATTATCAATCTAGACTTATGTCTTGTTCTTTAGCTAATCTTGATGATGAGCATGTTTAGATAGTTTTCAAAGGAGATTCTTTTGTAACTAGTGTAGAGGATCGTATATGCTATGTTTGTATTGGACTGAATTTTTTATTAGCTTTATTTCTTATTTTTGTTATTAGATGAATACAATGATCCGTACACATGTGATGGATGCGGCACAATCTGCACCACCCATTGATATGCTAACCCCCAAGTCATTTGGAATCGAGTTTGCCGAGGACTTTCATCTGAACTGTTTCAGCCATCTTAAGATCCAAGAAATCAAGTCCACTAAGTGGGCGTGTCCCTTTATCCTGAACCAACTTGGTCTCCATACTGATTTTGATTTTTTATGCAACAATGTTGGTTTGTATGAATTTGTCTTTTAGGATTGTGCTACGTATCGACGCTTGATGCTTGAGCTTCTCAGCATTGTGGGCACATGGTGACATCTCACTATTGTCCCGAGGAGCAACTTCCTAGAGTTGATCGCATCTACTTCGGACTCATGAACCATGAGTATTCTTTGACACTCAGCCAATGGGCTCACTACTTTGGGTTTCCCAAAAACACCACCGACATACACTCCACTTCTTTTTTTGTAAATTCTGCACCCTTGGGCCACTTTAATATAATGATAATTCATGGAAACACGACCAAGGGAAACCAAATTGATCATCTTGTTTTTTTATTTGTTTTATGTTATTGATTACACTTTTCAGGCATGTGGTGAGTTTACTAGAGTCAATGAGGAGGACATGATGGTCCTCGCTAAATCTGCAATTCCTAACTGTAATTTGTTGCTAAATTTGGGTCCACTTCTTTTGTTTTATCTTCACAATCAGGGGCTTGAATCTCATGGTCTAATATGCATAGGAGGAGTCATAGCCATGCTTGTATGGAAATCGTCATCTTGTTTTTCTACTCTTGGCGCTTGTGGTATGATTTCAAGAATCAATGGTAGATATTTCTTCGATATACCTGGAGCGGATCACTTGATCCCTACTCCTTTTCCTAATGGTATCTTCTCTATCGAGGAGGGTTGTTTGCGTTATGACGTGCAGGGTGAAGCAAGTCTACCACAACAAGAAGTACCTGTGGATGGAGAGGAGGAAGATGAAGGAGTGGAAAAAGAAGGGCCCGAACAAGATGTTCAGCCACCAAACTACTACACCACCTATGATGATATCTATGGCCTCGAAGGAAGTATCCAAAATATGAAGAACCTCCCCATAAAGCTTCGAGATGCTACGACCAACCTCGCCACTCAGTTCCATGATTGGAGAATCCAATGGAACATGGGTAACTATCCACCACCACCTCAATGAGAAACAAAAGGGCTTGCAAAAGCCTAAGCTTGGGGATGTGTCCCTAGGAAATTTTATTTGTGTAATAATGAGGTTGTACTCCAGCTCCTTGTGAGCTTTGAAACACCCGTGTTGGTCTGTTCCAACACTTTGCTTTTGCTTTTTAGTTTGATTTTGTTTTTAGTTTGGTTTTTTGTTTGATTTAGATTTGTTTTGTTTTTTTTTCCTAATAACTTGATTGGTCGCAAGTTCTTTTATATTCTTTAATCCCCATCCTCAAAAATACAAAAAGAATTTTCCCTTTTTCCTTTTTCATGAAAGTGGATTTAAACCTTGTCTCTTTGCATCAATATTATTAAAACAGTGATTTTTCTTGAGTTTTGAAGGAACACATCCCTATAAGGAATATAATTATGAAGTCACTCAAGAGAGGTATGTCCTATGTCTCCCACTTTTGAAGTTTGAATTATTTATCTTATTTAGTTGATTTGCTAAGATGCTATACTAGTGGGAGTAATTCAAAATAGTTAGAGTAAAGCTTATTATTTGTATGAATGATTAGTTGTGGAAGGGTTTTCTCTAGTTCTTGTAGCTAATCGAGTCTTGCCTTGGAAATAAATTTGCCAAACAAGTACAACAAGAAAAAGTATGAAATTTTATGACTTGTTTGATGTACGATTGTCTTGAGAGTTTACCTTTGAAGATACTTAACCCCATAAACTTTTTGGTAGACAAGATGACACTCTTGAAAGGAGTTGTTTGATTGAAATGAATTCTAGTGGTAATTGTGATTGCATGCCAAAGCTAACCTTGGATCGAACCGTAATACTATTTAAAAAGTTTTATGCTTCCCATGCACACCTTTGGATGACAAAAACTCCGCTATGGTATAACCCCGGATTGCGGCTATGAGTTGATGACATGGGCGGCATATGTGTCACAGTATGGTAAAAATTATTGGTAATCTCGAAGGTTGTGGAAACTATTGTTTAAAAGCATCACTTAGTTATGCTTATTGAGAAATATCCTTGCAAGAAGGAATAAAAGATAAAAAGAAAAGATAAAATATGATGATCCACATAACAAGTCTTTGGCATGATCTCGTTACTCCTTTATGAATTTTCTTGAGAAGCAATGATTATAATAGTAGTGTTTTAGATAGTCTTGATTTACCGATGTGGGTGTCAATAAGACACTTCACTATAATGCTACTTGGGACATGAACTCTCTTACTCAATATTTCTATATTAAACATCCTAGTGTTCCTTGGCTAGATGAGAGTTAACTACAGGAATTAGATTGATTATTACACTTCTAGTTATTTATACTTATATTAAACTCTTCTTTGATTGTCTTGGGTTATCAAAGATTGTTTAGTGTTCTCAGCATCTCTCTAACTTTGATGAGCTTTTCAATATGGAAGAAGTGTTGGACGCATATGGCAACAGACCATAAGTGAATTCATATTCTTGTTGTTTCACGTTTAAACACTGAATTTCTTATAGTTCTTTTGTTTCTTCTTGCTCGAGGGCGACAAGGTTTGAACTTTGGGGATGTTGATGGCTCCAAAAACTGCCATCTTTCTTCGCGGTTAAACATTGTTTTTGTCAAGAAATTGACATTATTATCTCTTGATTTGCCACTAATGACTAATTATTGCAAAGATATTCAAATCCTTCCTTTGATTTATATTGTGTAGAAAATCGCACTTTTATTGCGAAATTTGGAGTCATAAATGATGATTTTGAGGAAGTATTGACGGCCAAGTATTCATGGGGCTGAAGTCAAGTGTTAGCCAGCGTGACGACCACTGCTATAGGCACACCCTGCCCATACCTTCCGATCGTACGGGGTGGCGGCGGCTTCGTCTCGTCAAACCCAATCCTCGTGAAGACGCCTATATATGTAGAGGTCCCTGCCGCCGCACAGAAGGCCGCCATTATCAGATTACATCACAAGACCACCAAAGGAGATCCACACCATAGTTCATCACTTCCATAACTGTAGCACCTTGGGTAAAACCACTACTAGAAAATCGCTATGTATTTGTTTTGTGCATCATCATGGAGGCATGCTCATATCCTCATGCCACATTGCATTTGATCATCCTCATGACTGCATACATCTGTTCGCCAAAATCTGTTTTCTAAAAGCCATATTTTGTTTTCTACAAATATCCTATCTTTATTCAAATGTGAAACCCCAGACTTCCTAAATATTTTGTTTTCCTAAACCTATTTACGAAAAGAGATTTATAATATAAAATAAATAAAATATTTGTGGGTGGCAAGGCAACCAACTGCCAAGCCCAAAGGCCCAACCAGAAGCCACCTAGCCCACATCCACCAAAACGCTATCCCTAGCCATAATCCTAGCTCCTCTCCCTGCCGTCTCTCATCTAGTACTCCCCAGCAGCCACCGCCGCGCTACACAAAGCAGAACACACCCACAACGTATGCGACCACACGCCTAGACACACATACATAGCTGGCACCAGAACCGACCCACACATCCACCACACCCCGCGACCACCCACCTCATCAATGAACCCCTGCCGGCATCCCTCTATCCCCGACACGCGACCCCACCCAACCCCAATCGAGAGCCTCCCCTGCCCAGTTCCCCAAATCCCGCGTGGCCACGTCACTTACTCCCTGGCCCACCACCCCACCCGCTCACCCCCGTGTACGACCAACACGACACCCACCCCCGTCGTCTTCCTCACCTCCCTGCCTGCCTCTCTCCTCTGCTTGCCAAGCATGCCGCCGCCCACCTTGCTCCACCTCGCCTCACGGAAGCCTCGCCTCCCGCTCGTTGTTCCCCCGCCAACCGTGCCTCTCCTTCCCGGGCATGTGTCGCCGCCCTCCCTCTTCTCCGCCGACATTCCCCTGACCGCGCCTCCCTCGCGGAGCCACCCTACCTCGACCTCGTCAACGCCAGGCCGCACCCCACCTCCACCGCTCGATGACGCCCCACTTCCCTGCCGTCAGCACCCCGCTCGAGCCTTCCTGTCTCCGGGGTGTCAGCACCCGTGAACCACGTGCCTGCGAGGCCCCTGATCCCAGCGCCCGGCCTCCTCCCGATATTGGACCTGTCTGCAGTTGCCGCGTCGGCCTCCGTCTGCGTCGCCCCTACTTCCCTAAGCATGCCGCTCCTCCACCACCAGTCCTCCATGGCGTTGTCGCCTTCCTTGCTCCATGTCCGCCGCCATGGCCACCTCCTCCACCGGTTCTTCCCCACGAGCACCTCACTGGCCTCGTCCCCTACATCACCCTAGCGCCTTGCGGCCCGCAATCATCCTTGTTACCAGCACGTGTTGCTGCTCTCGCTTCTGTCGCATGACCAGATTGCAGTACTACTAGTGGTTGTTCGGTCATATGTATGTAAGGCTTTCTCTTGTGTCTTGCTACCCGTGTTCTGGCAGAAGACCCCCAAAACTCGTTTCCCCAAGTTGGCTAGCAAGTTTTTTGCTTGGTGTCATCAAGATCTCCTTGGTACGCGAAGCCCTCCATCATGGAACCCGAAGACACGATTCCGAGGATCCGAAGACCGATCCCGGAGTCTAAAGCTCGAGACCGAACCTGAACCCGTCGAACCCTTCTCGGTGAGAATCAAGATCGTCGATCCGATGTGTGACCCCTTCCCGAACCCCATATTTTTATAATTTGATATTTGACTTGTTGCATATAAATTGTCATGCTTGCATACATATCACGTGGTTTGGGGGCTTTTAGCCGCTTCACCTCATAATTAAGTATGGAGACCATATGCGGGCTTTTCTAGTCTTATATTGGCTCCATTTAAATTTGTGTAGCGACCGGATGGTATATTTTGCCTTGCTAGACAATATTTAAATTACGGGGTATCTAAAGAACATGAACCATCTAAATAATTGTCGGGGCCCGGTTTCGCTTAATATTGCCTAATTGCATTGCATTTTTGCCATGTCATACATAATGCATCATGTCGATCTTCTGTTGTAGTATTAAATAGTGCATCCGGTGTTTCTTCTAGTGATTTTATTTTTCATGGATTAGGCCAATGAGTTGATGCGAGTGTCAACCCAATCTTAAAATGTACCTTCGGTAGTGTTTTCAGGCGAGCACTCTCCCCCTTTCTACCTATTTTACATTTATTGTCTTTGCTTCCTCCTGTTAATCTATTGATATCTGTGTTGTGATGCTTTAGATTCCACACCCCTTTATATATCCATGTAACCTTTATATTTCCTTGGACAACTCCCATTGCTTGTTGTTTGGGTAGACAGTTGACCTTGCAAGTCGTAGTTTCTTGCTTAGGTGTTGTTTCGCATCGTCAATGTTCTACTGATGTAGGGGGTTGGAATATTCATAAAGGTGGAGATGATCATGGTTTTAATTACAAATGGTTACTTAAATATTAAAATGGATATAATAATGAAGAGGAACCAGTGGATAATAGTTTAGATTTGGTTGTTAACCGCCCACTTGTGTCCACCTAGGACCCGATTTCTTGACACCTGTTCTGAGACTGAGCGCGCTAACCACATGTGGGATGTATACATCACTATCGGCTTAGTACATGATTCTGAAGTACTATTCTGGGGGCCACAAACTAGTTTTAAGTTTTCATGCCACGTTATTCCATGTTATGCCATGTTTATTACATGTTGCTCGATGAGTGTTTATTACTGTTGCATAGGAGCGGCACTCTGTCACGGGAATATATTGTCCATCACCTCTGCTCGCATGACAAAGTGTACGCAACCTTTGGGTACATACGAGGAGCATTAGCTATACCTCGTACAGTTAGCTCTTTTGGGTGGCCCCCATGTGCTTGCTTTGGGTCAGGGAAAACGTCGTGTCCTAGGCCCCGCCGACATACCGATGGAAGTATGTTAATCGATCTGGCAAAAAGCGTCGAAGTGCGTGTGGAAACTTTGGTGCACCCCTGCAGGGTTAAATCTTTTTGAAAAGTCGTGTCGGCGGTTATGGATGACTTGGAGCAAAGTATCTCGATCATAGACAACTATAACTAAAGTTTACTGTTATAATTTGACTTGTAACTGCTATGACTAGTAAGTTGGATAACCATCATGAAAAGGACGAATAAAACTGCCAACCATGTGAGTTTCCTCGGCACGACTTCCTTGTTTGGAATCGAGAGGGAAATACCAGGATGGGTATGATTGGTGTTAGTATCAGGTTGGATCCGAATAGGTCTTTCTTATATCTCTCTAATAGCTGCCAGTTGTATCGACTCTCTATAGATTGTTCAGTCCATGTTGCGCATCCGCTTCAGTCCATCATACCTATTTAGGCGAGATCCGCCGAATTCTATGTCTCGTCGTGTACTGGCCTAAGTACTGACCGCTCTCTTTTTCCTTTGCCCTTTTTCGGCGCCCCTTTTGTTTTAGCAGGATTGATATCGACATCGTTAGCAGGGTTACCCTACCGGCTTGGTCTTGGCAGGGTTATGGACGCCATTGGTTATTCTTCAGGGCTCTTAGCCCAATTTGCATCTTGTCCATACTTGGACGTTGTATCATTTCAAGGTGATTTGGATATTTGCATTGTATATCTGTATTCTTGACTCATGGAGTCATGTTGTATCTATAACTGTTCTGTGGGTTCCATCCTGGACTATTGTGTAATGGTATTACTTTGTTTTCCACCCGCACGAAAGTGCCTGGTGGGCACCTTTGAATCGTTTCTATGCGGGTTTGGTGGAAGTCGCTAAAATTTGCATATGGCCAATCTGAGGGTGTTAAAAAGTGGTATCAGAGCTCGGCAGTTACGATACCACACTGGTCTGGCCTATTGGATAACCTAGCTAACGAATGGAGTAGAGTTTCAAAACTATTTTGCAAAAATCATCTGGATAGGTCTTATTAGGTCTGCTTTTACTCCTTACCTCTATACTCTTCTCTTCTTACCTTTCCATGTTTTTAATCTGCTCTCTTATCTTTTCTTCGAGTCCAGGAATTCTCGTGGTTGGGCTTCCGTCATACCTTCAGGGTTTCGCTTCAGTCCTCTTGTAACAGTGTTTTGATATCCGGTATTCATGCCATATGAGAAATTTTCATCTGTTATACCTTTCAGTAGACCAAAATTTCACTAAAAAATTTCTTTATATCTTCCGGTGTTTTCTGATGTGACCACATCATCTACGTCAAATCCGATAAAGGGTCTGCATCATTCCTTTGTTTCCAAACACTTTTTGTGAAGATCTTCAGTCTGAATTCCGAGAATGGGTCGCACGCTTTTATACTAAACGTGCGGAGTAATAGTTTGGGTGCGTGATGGGTTGGCCCCCATGCCGACTACTCATTCTATTTTCTCTTGTACAATGACATGAATTAGACTGCACCTTTTTCTATCCTTCTATCAAAGTTAGAGGTGGCCTTATCTTTTGAGACCTTTATCTTCATACTTTATTTATCCGAAGTGTTCTCTCGACGAACGTGAGAAACAACCCCTCGTTGGTGGTTTCACTGATTTCAAGATGGAGCAAGAATCTTTGTTAGTGGTGTCATGAAGATCTACACAAAGTGAGAAGATTCAGATCGTCGGCCTTCTTCCCCGTACCATGAGGCAGATCTCGAGGGCGAGATCCATTGTTAGTGGTGTCGAGTTGTAGCACCCCGGGTATAACCACTAAAAGAAAATCGCTATGTATTTGTTTTGTGCATCATCATGGCGGCATGCTCATATCCTCATGCCACATTGCATTTGAGCATCCTCATGACTGCATATGTCATGGTGATGACACGGCAGATGCCATGGGTAGGCTTAAGTTGGGGGCCGAATGGATTCTTGTGGTAACCAGGGAGGGAGTGCATGATCTAGCCGCGCACGAAGAACATGAAGAACTCTCCATACTTATCATTTTTTTCCTCCTTGATGTTTACAAGTGCTCCTTGAGCCATTCTAGCATAGCCTCAGGGCACTTGTTCACTACTTGTCCCAACCTCTCTAAACCCTAGCCATGCCCCTCCTTATATAGGTGATGCGGTAGCTAGGTTACTACTTTGGGCCCTAGGGTTTACTGTTTGGATCTTTGTCCTTACCATACGGGCCGGGTCATGGGCCAGCCCTTAGCCCTTGGCCTAGTCCATAAAGTTGTATAGCCAACGGTCTTCACGTACGTAGACTCCGTCCCTTGCTTTTGGCGTCACCCGGCTCCTTTTATGTCACTCGGCTGTGCCCTTCTCTTTTGACCATGCTTTATCATGGTCCCTCTTGGATCTTACTCGGAGAGCTTCCATGTGTCCTTCTTGACTCGGCCTTCCCTCATGAGACCTGGATCATCTCCACCAGCAAGGTAAATAACTTTGTCCTATGCGGATCGACATACTTCTTATGCTGGCCTTACATAGGCTTCGTATCCTGGCCTTTGCAACCCGGCCAGTGGTTTCTTTAACTCAGCCTAAGCCAAGTTGTGCAATGTTTTACCCCTTATGACCCTACCGGGGGTTATCCCCCCGACATTAGTCCCCGAAGCTAGTGAGGCCTAGCAGTTTTAATGTTAGGCGTCTCTAGGTTCCTTTAGCGTACTTGGAACTTATCTTTTTACTCTGGATTTCTCATGCAGGTTGACCTATTCGGTGTAACCTCGATCATTGTCGAGTATATCTTGGACTTTCCAAGTCTCTTCTTTGACTTGACCTATGCCAAGTAATTTATGGCTTTGCCGAGTCACCTTGGGCTTTTTTACATTAACCTTAGTCACTGACAGGTTGTAATCATGATTGCTTGCCTCAAATATTGTCTCAAATCCTGACTGCACAGTGACCGCGACGCAGTTACTCCCGTCACTATGGTTTTCCCATCACTCAGCGCCTCGTGTCTTGCACAGCATGACGTGGTGCGACATTTCGCGTGTATTATGCACACGTGGCACCCGCTGATGGGTTTACTCGGCTGGGTACATGGGCACACCGCGGCCACACGGCGCATAGAGATCCCATGCCTGGGGTGTTTACTCCCCTTAAGTAGGGGCGTGGGGGGAACTTAACTGCCCCCGCCGCTTCAGTTTTCCCCAAGTCTTATTCTTACTCGCGCCTCCCAATCTGCACCTGCCTCCTAGCCCTTCTTCCTTCTTGCACCACTGGTCCAGCAATTCCCTCTTCCTTCCTCCAATTCCCGGACAGGTCCTCGACATTCTAGGCCTCTTCCGATGGAGGGAGGGTCCGAGCCACTAGAGATCATGGACCCACACGACGTAGGAGAGGAGGTGGAGGAGAATGAGACCGCTAGCGAGCGCGATGCCTGGGAGGGCTTTGAGGTCTCCCACCAGGAGATTGAGTGGCTATGCTCTACCATGTGAATCCCTCTCGAGGTTGACTATCGCCTCCCCCTTGGTGAGATTTCTCCTAAACCCGAGCCCAGCGAACAGGTGGTTTTGCTTTCTCACTTCGAGCGTGGCTTTGCTCTTCCCATTAGCAATTTCTTCAAGTTGTTTCTGTCTACTTTCCATCTACAAACCCATCATCTTCCTACCAATGCTATTGGCTCTCTTTGTTTATTTATCTCTACCTGCGAGGGCTAACTTGGTCTTTGGCCCACTGTTCTTCTTTGGGCCAAATATTTCAACTTTCATATCCAAGTTATTCCTGATCCTGGCGTTCCTTCCTCTGAGAAGAGGCCTACCCGGTGTGGTGCTGCCAGCATCACGCCCAGGAGGGCCCCTGTTTTTTCCCGCGTTACTGGTATCGATTCTTGCAAGAAGTGGCATAGGACCTTTTTATATATCAAGAATAGTTGGTCCAGTGACTACATCTGTCTTCCCCCTTCAAAGATGAAGTTCCCAGCAAGGAGCTTTGGAAACTTGACCTGCGGGATCGGAACCCTGCGGTGAATGAGGCCCACACCGTCATTGAGAGGCTCCTTGACCCGGAGGAGGGGTTTAACCTCACTGAGGGGGACCTGATGTGCACCTTCATCAGCCTCCGAGTCACCCCCATCCATGCCAGATGCCACAAGATCTCTTTTATGAGTGGTTCTCACAACCCTACTTGGAACTCTACTCTAGAGCTTCCCAATGACTCCGTGGCCCACCGAGTCAGCGCTCCATTTTCAAGATGAACTTGGCGGAAGATTGGGCATGGAGTTTTCCTCCCTTTAGCCGAGATAGGCTCGTTCCATGGGTGAGAATCCGAGTAACTATATTCTACTGACATACTTTACCCAGCAGTTACTTGTCATTTGTTCCTTGCAATGATTTCATTCTGTTTGCCTTTTGCAGAATCTTGTGCATCAGGTTGATGAAAGCATCGTCCCTCCCGGCCGTTATTTTGATGATTGGTCAGATGATGACGAGGTCGAGTTTGACTTGGAGTGCTTCATGCCCATTCCGCATGGTGTCTCTGCTCCGGCTCCAGCTCCGGGTAAGACTTTCACCCGAAACCCTTTGCGGGATTGGTAAGATGACGATGATTGTGCGGTCTTAGAGGTACTTGACTTTTGCCTTGTTCTTTAAGATTATCGCATTGAATTTTGCATTTACTCATGCAGCTGGTCAGGTACACGAGGAACCTCTTATTGCTACCGGCGGCAACGGCAAAATCCCTGCTACCAAGCCGGGTAAGCCGCGTCGTACTTCCTCCAATACCTAGGCTTCCAAGAAACAACGGGTCGAGAATGCCGCGGTTGCCGAGACCACTTATTCGCAGCCCCGCAAGACTACTCAGCGGGTACGTCGACGCATACCGAGCGACCCCACCATTTGCGGGTAACTTTTGCTACCTGTTACCTTATATTTTTCCTTTCTGTGTTTCTTTCCTTACAGGTTTACGCTTTTTATCCTCAGTCTCTCCTCCCCGTGTCGCTCCAGATTCTCAAAGCCCTGTTCGGGTCACTGCCCCAACGGTTGAGGCTTCAGCGCCTCAGCCTGAGGATGACCCGGCGGCGCACTCGGCGGAGGGGACTCGGCTAGCATCTCCTATCGGTTCTGTAACTGTAGATTTGGGACTTGGCGCCAGGAACATCGGTGTTGAGTCCACCTAGAATGTGCCTAGTGCATCTCCCCCAGTTGTTGATCAACCAGACAAGATAGTTTCTACACCCCAGTGTACTGCTGAGCCTTCTCACAAGGCTCCTTTGACTCAAGCACCCAGCAGCAGACCTGCTACTTCTGCCCCTGCAACCAAAGGCCAGACCCGGCTTGGTTCGCAAGGCCAGACCCCGTCTGCGCCTGTCAAGCCGCCAGGTTCTAAGCAACAAACCTTGGTATTTTCTTCTGGATCTGCTCCGCAAATCAAGCCAACCTCAACAACAAAGACACCTTCTATGGTGGGACAGTTGGGTGGATCTGCTGCTGCCGGATCTAGCAGTGTTCCCAAGGCGAGCACTTTGAACACCAGCGCTGCTGCCACCCGTGACGAAGTGGGAGATACTCTGCAAAGGGGGCAAGTCCTTAACTGGATGCTTAGCGGGCAAAGCCTTGGCTCCATTGAGCGCTTAGCCTTGGATTGGAACACTGCAGGCAACCAAGAGGCAAGATCGGGTTCAGGTCAATAGCTGCAGTTGGGCCCCAAGACAGTGTCTAAGATGACTCAGCAGGCCATCGCACTTATGGCCCAAGAAGATCGGGGGAATGAGGTACATGATTGCACTACTCTTTTGTGTTCTGAGTATTTTCATATCCATACATATTCCCTAGTCCTCGAGGTTCCTGCCGAGTGAGGGACTTACTCGGATGTAAGCTCTTAGCTATTACATGTCTCTTCCCCTTTCTTGCCAAGAATTTATGCCAGAAATTCGATCCCTAGCCCCCGAGATTACTGTCGAGTAACGTAGTTACTCGGCTGTAAGCTCATAACCGGATTATAGCTCTCTTTTGTTTATTCCTATTTTTGCAGCTTACGCAAAACGAGCCCACCAAAATTCATCAGGCCCTAATATTCAAATATCAGAAGCTCGAAGTTTCTCATCGGGATTTGAAGGCTGAGATTCAAGGCCAAGGTACATACCCTTACTCGGCTTGCTTTTTACTGGACAATCTCCTTTATCTTGTTATCTTAATTTCCTCTTGTTATTCTTTCCACAGCTTCTGCACAGTCCACCATCGATACACTGCACAAGCAAATCACTAACGCTGAAAGTAATGCCCTTTTCCATAGGAATTTTGTAGCTGTCCAGCATTAGTGTTTCCTTGTTTTTTGTTTTTATCTTGGTTATGCCGAGATATATTTTGCCGGTATTGATGAATCGTGCTTTTCAAATAGGCAGGTCAGCACCAGGTCGAGCTCCAGAAGGAGCGATACGAGATGACTCGGCTTAAACAGCAGATGGCAGACCTGGAGCAAAAGCACAAATCCGAGGTGCAGGTTCTGCGCCAAGAGCTTACCGATAAAGATGGGCAATATGCCGCCAGAGTTGAGAAGACGAATTAGTTGCTCAAGGAGGCCGAATCAGCGGTGGAGTCATCTCACCAGGACTTAGATGCCCTTCAGGCCAAGGCAAAGATCTGGCAGACCAAGCTTGGCATGATTAATTCTTTCATCGGTAGTGAGTTCTTACCCTTTTCGCTATGCTCTGGTCCTTACTTTTTATCTCTTTTGCTATTTTTTGATGATCCCCTTTATTTTTGCAGAGAATTTTCCTGAGGCCAACATGTTCGCCTTGAGGGCTATGAAGAAAGTGCGGTCCGAGTCTGGCAGCCCGGCACATGGCGAAGTCACTATTGACGAGCATCTGGCTGCCCTCACAAAGCGCGTGGCTGCCTTGAAGTCACGTGGTGTTGACTTACTTAAGTCGGCAATCCATGCATTCAGGACACTCTAGTGAGATGAAGATTCGCCTGCACTTGTTGAACCCCTGGCAGCCAAGCTCTTACTTGTCGAGGAAAGGCTTGATGAATGGCGCAAGTCGGCTGGCCGTGCTATAGCAGATAAGACCTTGTCCTTCGTGCTCTCTTGGTATGACGACATCAATCTTGATGTTCTTCAGCATATTAGAGTCGAAGGTAAGTGGAACCATGACCCAGAGCTCATCAAGAGGCGCCAAGAGCGAGCCTACGCAATGGTGGAGAATGCTCTGGTGCATGCCTAGTGCGATGAGCCAAGTTTTCTTGGTGCGCTGAGCCTGCTGCCGAGACTGCCCAAGATGATGCTTCTGACAACGAGGCCACCGAGTCCGATGTGGCGGCCTCAGCCGACATACATGACTCTGCCGACCCTGATGATGCACCCAGCTCCAAGTCCACTGATGCTCCTCCGAGTCCAGCTACCTCTTAGGCTTGTTTGAAAAACACTTGAATTTCTTGAGATCCCCGGTATGCCGGGTGCAGATGTAAGAAATATTGTAGTTCTTTTGGGTATGTGCCTTTTTGAAGGCTTAAACTTTTATTGTGGCTTAAATGCGAATCACTCAGGGGCAAGTCCCCGAGTATCATTTGTCGTTTTCCCTATCCTTGAATTTGTCTCTTGTCTACCTTTTTTGGTATTCGACATTAGAGTCTCAAAATTCTAAGGATTAAGTTAGCGGGTATGAAACTAGGAAACTTGACCTAGGGTCATTCGACATATAGGCCGACATATCCTGCAATGGGTTAGCTAAAAATATACATAGGGTCGACTCGCGTTTTTTCCTTTGCTTATCCGCTGCTCATGTTTACCTGTCCTTGGCATTTTTATCTTGCTTGCCATGAAGCCGTGTTTTCGGACAACAACATAGTCGAAGAGTTGACCTCATACGTGTATACATTACTAATCTGATATTTGTTTAGGCGACAATGCCAGCCGACATAAAGTGAGTAAGAGTTAGCATGAGGGGGAGTCCCCGAGTATAAGTGTCCGACGTATGAGAGTTTGAGAGATACATACATTGCTTTCCCTAAGTGTAGAAAGGACAAAGTAATGCCACATTGCATGGCCTTTTGGTTTCCTCACCCGACCTGTCCACCTTGTTCTTTTGTGCTTCGCGGGCATCTATCAGATAATACAAATCATTGTGCAACGATTTACTTACAATGAATGGTCCTTCCCATGGGGGTGATAATTTGTGCATCCCAACTGTGTGTTGCACTAGTCTGAGCACCAAATACCCTTCTCGGAAAACACGAGGTTGAACTTTCCGGCTATGATAGCGTCGGAGATTTTTTTGATATATGGCGGATCTAGACAATGCCAGTTCTCTAGCTTCTTCGAGTAAATCAACTCCATCTTCTCAGGCCTCTTTTACCTCGGCTTCCGAGTATTGCCTTACTCTTGGCGATTCATGTTCTATGTCGGCAGGCAATACTGCTTCTGCCCCATACACAAGGAAGAATGGCGTATAGACTGTTGACCGATTCGGAGTTGTTCTTAGGCTCCATAGTACTGAGGGTAATTCCTCTATCCAACAACCAGGTGATCTTTGGAGCGGTTCCATTAGACGAGGTTTTATCCTAGATAGAACTAACATATTTAGCTCGTTCAACTTGTCCATTTGATTCTGGGTGAGAGACTGATGCTACGTCGAGTCTTATTCGACTTTCTCTACAAAATCGGGCAAAAACCCCTTCGGCAAAGTTTGTGCCATTGTTTGTGATCATGCTATGTGGATGACCATATCTTAGGATTATATCCTTTAAGAATGTGATAGTTGTTTTTTCATCAAGCTTTTTGATGGTCTTCACTTCTATCCATTTCATGAACTTTTCAACCATGACTAGTATGTGGGTCATGCCGCCCTGTGCTGGTTTGAATGGTCCCACCATATCCATGCACCATACCACAAATGTCCAAGTGATTGGTATAGCCTTTAGCTCTGATGCAGGCAAATGTGATTCTGTTGCGTACAGTTGACATCCGTTGCATTTTTCTCGCTAGGCCTTGTGCTTCCACCAGTGCACTTGGCCAATAGAATTTATGTCGGAATTTTTTGGCTACCAATGATCTTGACGAGGCATGATGCCCATATTCTCCTTGGTGAATATCCAACAGTATCTCTTGGCCTTGCTCTGAGCTAATACAATGTTGTAACACACTTGTCACACTTCTCTTGTACAACTCCTTATTAATTATGGTGTACTCTTTTGCTCTTATTTCCGTTTGTCTTGCCAATATCTCATCATCAGGCAAAGTTCCATCCTTCAAATAGTTGAACATTGGCTATGCCCAGATTGGCATCATTGGCGTTAGATCTATTTCTCCATCAATTTCCATTGGCTCAGCCGACATAGTTTCTGACGACCTGAGGAGTTCTCGAGTGTGATTTGGCAGTCCCTGGGTTAGGTGGAACAGTCCCCGGGTTACTCGAACTTGCCCCTATGTCAATGTCCATTGGTATAGCACTTGACTCCTGGATTGCCGGGATGAGCCTAATTGACTCGGACTCGGGTGACGGCTTGATTGATGTTTTCCTGAGATGTTCCAATGATACTCCTGGTGGGATTGCTTGCCAATATGAACCTAACTTGGACAACACATCAGCTGCCTCATTTTCTGATCTGGGTATGTGATGAAATTCACATCCGTCAAAGTATCCCGAAATCTGCTGCACAGGGAAAGGATAGAGTGCCATATTCGCATCTAGTGCGTCACAGTGCCTTGCTGGATAACCAAGTCCGAGTTGGCAAAGAACATGATCCTCTTGATGCCAATCTCTTTAGCCACTTTTATCCATTGGACAAGTGCTTCATACTCGGCAACATTGTTGGATGCAGCGAAGTGGATTTGCAACACATATTTGAGCTGGTCCTTCTATGGTGAAGTAAGAACTATCCTGTCACCCAGACCCATTTTTGTCTTGGATCCGTCAAAATGCACTTTCCAGTAATTCGGGTCTGGCAATGGTGGCCCATATTGCATTTCCATCCAGTTCACAAAAAATCCGCCACAACTTGAGATATAATTGCATCTCGCCTATCGTATTGTGGAGTATATGGTGCTAGCTCTATGGCCCATATTTCCACTCTTCCGCTGGCATCTTTACTGCCTAATATGTCCGATATAGTTGCATCACATATTACCTGTATTGGGTGGTCTTAAAAATAGTGCTTCAGCTTCTTTGCTGCCATATACACCCCATATGTCATTTTCTGATAGTGGGGGTAATTTTGTTTTGATGTGGAGAGCACTTCGCTCAAGTAACAAATTGTTCTTTGGACTTATTTGCCCTCTTCTTCGTGCTCTACCACAATTACTGCATTGATAACTCGATTGGTTGCTGCGACATAGAGCAGCATTGGCTCTTTGGATAATGGTGAGGATAATATTGGTGTGGTTGCCAACATCTTTTTAAGTTCATGGAAAGCTCTATCAGCTTGCTGTGTCCATGTAAATTTATCTAATTTTTTCATTAGTTGATATAACGGTAAGGCTTTTTCGCCTAACCAACTTACAAACCTGGTCAATGAGGCCAGGAACCATGTGAACTTCTGGAAATTATTGAGGGTTTTTGGCAATTCCATTATTTCGATGGCCCTGATCTTTGTTGGGTTAGCTTTAATTCCTCCGCTGGATACAAGGAATCCGAGTAATGTGCCAGCCGGGATACCAAAGGTGCACTTTTCTAGGTTAAGTTTCATCCGGAATCTTCTTAAGTTTTCGAATGTTTGACGCAAGTCCTCGATTATAGTATGACTTTATTTTGTTTTTATTACCACGTCATTGATGTATACTTGAACATTTTTGTCAAGATGATCTTGTAAGAATTTTTGCATGCATCTTTGATATGTTGCACCTGCATTTCTTAACCCAAACGGCATAGTACGATAGCAATAAGCCCCATACGGGGTGATAAAATCTGTCTTTTTTTGATAACTTGGATTCAGTGGTATATGATGGAAACCATAATATGTCCACAAATAACAACAACTCACACCCGACAGTAGAGTCAATGACTTGATCAATCCGTGGTAGTGGAAATGGATCTTTTGGACACGCCTTATTGAGGTTCATGTAATCAATACACATGTGCCACACCACTGCCACATTCGGGTCATCCTTCTTATCGACCAGGACTGGATTCAACAACCAATCTGGATGTAGTACTTCCATGATAAACTTGGCAGCCAAGAGCCTGGCTATCTTGGCAGTTATTACTTTTCTCCTATCTTCGGCGAAGCAGCGGAGGGGTTGCTTCACCGGCATAGCATATGTCCTTACATGTAGAGAGTTCTTAGCCAACTTCCTCGGAACTCCCTGCAAATCCTGTGTGGACCATGCAAAGATACACCGATTCGCATGGAGGAAGTTGGTGAGCTCGCTTTCCTATTTGTCGGATAACCTGGCGCCAATAGTCACTATGCGCTCCAGGAAAGCCTCATCAATCTATATATTTTTTGTCTCCTTACTAGCTTGGAAAGACACGCTGCCATGCAGGTTGGTGAGTGCCGGCATAGACATCTGTGTCGCCTTAGCCAATGTTGCAACTTCCAGCATTTGCTGCTTTTCCTATGCTATCACCAGTGATTCAGCCAGCGAAGATCTGGCTGAGGCGAACGCGATAGATCGCTTGTAGTCACCCTCAACTGTGATAACTCCACATGGGCCTGGAAGCTTCATCTTTAGATAATCGATGTGAGGAGTGGCCATAAACTTTGCCATAGCTGGTCTGCCAAGTAACGCATGATACGAGTTGACAAGGTCCACCACCTCAAACTCTATGGCTTGAGTTTGACAATTCCCCTTGTTGTCGAAGAAGACATTAACCCAGATCTTCCCAATTGGCTCACATGACAATCCCAGACCAATGCCATGAAAAGTTGTCTTAGTCGGCTCCAGCATGTTCATGGTGATGCCCAGCTTGAGCATAGTATCCTTGTACATGATATTGATGCTGCTACCATCGTCTATCAGTACCTTGGAGAACTTAACATTGATATCTGGGTCCATGAAAGTTGGATCCAGTACCAAAGAATATTGTCCTGGTGTCGGCATGATCTTGGGGTCATCCTTTATGCTCCAAGTTATTTCCTGCTCAGACCAGTGCATGTATTTTGGTATTGCTAGCATTGTGGCATTTACTTCCATCATGCGTCTCCGTTGACTTTTCTTGTTATTTGGCTTTGTGACAAAAACAACATAGCTCTGGTGATGCTCCCTATACTCGTTTCTGGTTTCGTGGCCGACATGAGCAGCATCGTTCCTTGGATCATGCACTTGGTGCACAGCTTCTCTTCTTTCTTGGTTACGGTATCTTGGCTGTTGGTTTTCATACCTCTACTTTGCACCAATGACTTGAGCATTTCCCCCTGTAAGTGGTGGTGGGGGAGGTGGTGGTAGCTGCTGAATTGGCGAGTCTACTCTGTCACCCTTTTGGAACCATGTACATTGTCGAGTTGTGTGGTTTGCCGGCTTACTCGGACTTGGCATGTGAAACTTGCATGGATGATCCAACATCATTTCATAAGTGTACTTTTGCCTTTATTTATATGGCTTTCTCTGTTCATATGGTTTTTTTCCATCATTTTTTGGTATCCATTTCTGTTGCCCACTTGTCCTTTGACGCTGGCTGCTTCCAACATCAGGATGATCTTGACTTACTGCTGCAACCTGAGTCGAACCATACCTGTAATCCGGCCTCTCATCTCATCGTTTTCTCCTATACTCGCCTCTTTCATAGCGCCTTTGTGACCCGGCTGCATCATAGATCTGAGTCTCAGTGATCCCGTCTGCCGACATGAGTAGAGTTTGAGTCAGATCTCCTAACGCATACGAGTCGGCAATTCTTATCGTCTCGGCTAAGCTTGTCGGCATATCTCTATGTAACCTTTTCCATAACACACTTCTGTGTCTGAATCCTTTTGCAAACCACGCAATGGCCTGGGATTCGATTACTCCTTCACAAGAGTTGCGCATTGTGCACCATCTAGTGAGAAACTCTCTGTCTGTTTCATTTGGCCTTTGATTGCACATAGCCACTTGCTGTGGGCGATTCGGCCTCTTGTAGGTGCTCGTGAAATTACTCACAAAATCTTATTGGAATCAATCCAGATGTTGATACTTCCGGGTGGCAAATTATTCAGCCACACCCTTGCTGGTCCTTCTAGCATTTCTCGTACGTACTGCACTACCCATCTTAGATAACCCTGCGTGATTTTTACCGCAGTTCCGTAATTGATAAGCCAATCCTCTGGATTTGTGGTTATATCATACATTTTTGTTCCTCTTGCAAGCTGAAAATTTGGCGTTGGCGTCTTTCTCATGATCCTTGGCCAAAACATAGTGGGCCCTGTGGTCCCTATCACTCGATAAGCTCTGCCATTTTTACTCGGTCGAGTTTTAGTATTGCATCGTCTGGTTGGAGGTTTCTGTCTCCTAGCCTTGATCCCATCGCTTAATACACGTGATCTGGCTCTTCATAACCATCATTTACCATTGCCGAGTAACCTTCATTGTACTTGTTGGCATTTGGGTCTGCAGGTTGCTGCACTGCTTTTCCCGCACTTTGCTTCATTCTTTCAGGTTCGGCTGGTGGAGGATTCGGAGCCGTATTTCCTCCTCCTGCGGAGTGAGCCCCACGCCTAGGCTGAGGTGCGAAGTTCTGGCCTCCATTATCATTTCTCTATCCACCTTGCCTCTCTCGGCCAGCGTTTTCCTAATTATCGTTTCCTTGACCAGCATTTCTTCATGTGCCCTGGGCACGAGCCGGGTTCCCTTGAGACACTGCCAGATCATAGGCAACCATATTTTTGTTTTTTCCTAAGTCCATACTTTTCTCTTTTCTATGTCTCGGCGCAACTCCTGGTGAGGAAGCTGTATGTCCTGCCGATCTGGCCGGGATAGGGGTTGCCGAGTGAACGAGCTGTCACCTTCCAGCTATACCAGGATTTTCCATGTAGTACGCTTCATTCAGCTTCCCTGCCTCTCTCACAAATTCGTTTACTCGTTCCTGTTGCTTTTTCTTCGCCTCACCCGTCAAGTGGGGTAGCTCGGACATGGCTGCCACTACGGCTCTCAAGTTTGTTGCTGTCGTGTTGTATGTCGGTTGAATGGTTGTTTCGTTGCTGCACTCTAGGGTTACTTTTGATGTCGCATCCGCCAGCTCTTCATTGAGGTTCCTTCCTCTTATCCTTGTTGCCTCAAGTAGGGTCTTAGCTCCATTGACTCTATTCGCCGAGTTATATTCTCGGATCGTGATGTCCATATCCTACTGCAGCTGGGCTAATTCCTTGGCCTTTACCAGCATTTTTTCTTTGGTTTCCTCTAACTCATCTTGCATGCATGCCGGGTCAGCCACTGATGCCATTGGCTCTTCTAATTTATCTATTGCTTCCTACAACTCCTTGGCTCTTTTACTCCTAGCTACGTTCTCTGGTTTCTCCAGCGGTGCCTTCGCAGTTCTCGCTGCCCTTGGCGTTGCGTTCGGGTTTTCTTCCTTAGCATTCTCAATCATTACAGGAGCTACTGGAGGTGCTAGGGGACGCGATGGATCAGGTGCTGTCATCATTACCTCTATAGATACGAGCTGATGGAGCTTTCTCGCGGCGTGAACCGCAGGTGGATCCGGCGCCAAGACCACGCATGCCGGGTATGCGCGCTCCACACGTACTACGACGTAGACTTGGTGACCGCCGAACTTGATGAAGCGACCGCCCTGTAACACCTCAAAAATATTAAGCAAGATTATCAAGTTCTAATCACCCAAGTTAGGGTTAACAAAAACTTTTAATATTAAAATTAATATGAATGCATGTGTGTGAGTGATTAATGCATGAATAAATGCAATTGCCATGTTTAATTGCTATGAATGCTAAGGATTGGTTTAAATATGAAAACAATATCATCTAGATCATTTCCAAGCAGAATCAAATGAAGAGAAATTCAAATATAGGAAAAATGAGAAAATGGTCATTTTGGCCAAACTTGTTCACTAGACCACTTTGGGTGTTCCTAGTCAATGATTTCTAATAGAAACAAATCCAATTCTTTTCACCCCTTTCTACACCAAGTGAAAATGAACCCAAGCCCACTTTACAAACCAACAGAAACAAATTCTAAATCTATTTAAAGGACAATTCAAAATTGAATCAAGTGTAGGTACTAAGATAGCCATTTCTTAAAAACGAACCAAACCACTTCACCTTGGAAAACCCAAGCAACCACATACTACCAAGCTTATGACTAGAGCACTCACCAAAATTCATCCAAAAATTCAAATGTTGAATTCATGCGGCCATTTCATCAAACACCTGGTGAGCACAGATCAAACTTGCCTAACTTTTACTGTTCTTGATCAATTCCTTGTCCACTACTTGTCACCACTACTATCCCTTGTCTCCCCCAGCACCCAACAATGAATTGAAGCAGCTATCCATCTACCGTTTGCGCCAGTGCCACGCCACCGGAGCCATCCTTGCCGGTCGACCATGGACAGCTCACAGGAGCCAACACCGCGCCCGTCCATGATGTCTAGGAGGTAGGCCACCGTCCATCGCCACTCTATGTCCACCCCTCGAGCTCAGCCAAGCCATGGACCACCGAGGAACGTCGCGCCCATTTTATCTATCGCCATGCCGAGAGCGCGCTAGAGTGCCCCAACCAACACGCTCGCACACGTCGCGCCTCGCTCTCACCGCGCTTAACTGCACTCACCATGACCCTAGCTACCTCCCAGACACGACCGTTCGCCGCCGCACGACACGAAGCACCTGTACACCGTATCAAACACCGCCGTTTATGCGCAGTGCACGGAATGCTCCCGACCATCCTCGACCGCCCTGTAAGACCACACCATTTAAGGTAAAGGTCCCTATGATTACAATGCTAGTCCCTCGATCGAATTGCTAGCATTCACAGTTTAAGATGAAGTACACAGATACAAAGGTCATTATTACATCGTCATTCTAGAGATAACATAGTCTTTACAACTCATTATCCCAAGGCTAATACAATAAAATTCATACATAAGTAGATAAATAAAAGTCTTCATCTTCATGTGCCACAGGCAAACATGTTGAGTGTAGACTCATAACCCTAGTCACCATCAGAGTAACCTGCAACATACTAAATTACAGCCACAGAGGGTCAATACATTTGGAATTGTATTGACAAGTGATACCATAGTAGAATAGTAGCGTCTAACATCTATATGAATTTTGTTAAGTGTAGTTCAGGATGGCTTTGCTCAAAATAGGGTTTTTCTTATTAGTTGAAAACACTAAGTTTTTGTTTGACAAAAACACCCAAGGAACCACCAATAGAAATTGGTGAACCTTTACCCTTGTTCAACCACAAGTTTTAACTTAGAGAAATTGGGATGAGGAGCTTCTTGATCACTTCAATGTCTTTGATGCTCAAATTGTCCATTGTCAGGAACACGGCTAAGTACTTCGGTTTTACCCTCTCGAGAGGTGGTGCACTTTCCCCACAAGACTCGACATGCATCGAGATGAGACTTTTCAGAAGCATTCCCTTAGACCAACATGGAAGCGTTCCATCCTATCAACCCTACCACCAACTGTCCATCTGTCTAAGTTCTTGCAACCTAGCTGGTCAAGGCAGAGCCCATATGCCATGTGGTTGCACTAGAAGCTTCTCAACACTAAATATCTCAAATCACTTTGTTCCTGGGTGGCCATCCATAAGTGTGATACACAAGGTAAACCATAGATATGGGCCTTGTGTAACCACTCAACACAAACCAATCCTTCCATTCCTCCTAGGTGATTCATTCACATGTTGTTTTATTATTCAAAAACAAAGTCTTAGATTTTGCATAACAACATAGTATGAATATTCCACCCCTGTTTTATACTAGATAAGCTAAGCATACTAGTATAGCAAGTTTTCTTAACTTAAGGAAAATCTACTAAGGCAACATCTACTAGGATTTCCCAAGGCATAGCATAGTATATACTTAGAAATTTTCCAATGCAATTCCTACTCAAAATATCACAAGTGCATAGATAAAATAGTAGGAAAAAATATGAAGCATCACTTTCCTTGGTAGCTAGGATAATAGCAACAGTCCTCACAATCACAATCACCAAAATCTACACATAAAATCATAACACCAAATTCACACTCAATATTCAAACAAAAATACATAGGAATGCATGCAAATGCAATGAAATGATTTTCTACAGTAAACAAGTCAAACTAAACAGTACTGAATACAGAAAACATTTTAAAGTCTAAACAAACTCAAATTTACTTTAAAACAATTTTCCAAATAAATTTTATATGCAAAATAGGCCTATAAATGCTTCTGCAATAAATCCTACTTTTTCAGAAGCAATTGACTAAATCAATGCCATAGATGTGTAGGGCTTAATTTTCTGAATCCAATGATATATTATTTGCAATTTTTGGACAAACAGATCAAAATTTATAAATTTTACAAGTTAATTCATCAAATAGATTCAAAATCAGATTTTAAATCGAATTCACATACGAGTGGCAGCGTCTGATTTGCTGATACCGCTTCGTCCGAATTGCATTCGCGGGCCGTTAGATCTAAGTTAGATCGCGCGGCCAGGATCGCTCGGTACTGCTTCACTTAAGTGATCTATCTACGACGTTGGATCTAGATCCAACGGATCTGAACGATGCGGCCATAGCGGGGCGGCGCTGATGGTGCTGGCGGCAGTGACGGCACTGCCGATGACACGTCGGGTAGTTTAGAGGGGGTAGGGGTGCTGCCGATGCTTACCAGCGTTGCGTGGATGCGAGGAAGCTCAAGGTGGTCGTGGCTTGGGAAGGGGCGTACTGTCATGGGCGCGGGAGCTCGTTGGAGTTGGTTCTGACGTCGGTGTTCATGAACGGAGACGGGGACTTCAACCTGGTGCGCAAGCGAACAAATAGCATGCATAAGCAGATGCGCAAGACAGAGGCAAACTCACTCGCATGAACTAGAGATCGAGGGGAACACATGCCTCACCTGAATGGCTCGTCGGAGTCTCGGTCGGTGTCGGGTGCTTGCAGAGCTTGTCGAGGGCGACGTTCTACGACACACGAGAGCAAATGGCAAGTATCAGAACGAGCGCACGAGGATGGCGAGCAAGATAGCATCAACTAGAGGGAGAGGGGTGGACGGAGCTCACCGGGATTGGTCGCCGGAGACATGTGGTACTGCGGCGGTATGAGCTCAAGAACTGGCAGCCTGGGGCGCTCGAGCGGTGTTTGTTTGAGGGGAAAGATGCGGAAGAGGGAGAGGGTTAATAGCAGGCGTCGGGGGCGAGGATTATTGCCAGAATCAATGGGATTGATTCGAATTTATTTGGGGAAGAAACAGCCGGAGATGGCGAGGTCAGCGACGCGGAATTGAAGATGATGGCGACAACATGGAGTGGGGCCTGCCTATTAGCGATAGGGGTGTGGTTCGCGCGGGTGAGAAAGAGAGAGGGGGAGGGGGATCCCGGGTGGGCTTGCTAGGCAGACAGGTTTGCTGGGCTAAATAGGCAGTGCCTGGTTTTATTTTTTTATTTCTCCTTTTTCTTTTCTATTTTGATTTTCAGAAATGGTTTTGAAATCCTAATTCAAATCTGTTTGAATTCAAATCTTCCCGAAGTTTTTTTACTGTGATCCTAGTGTCAAAACGTGTGCTACACACATCTAACCACTCAAAAACACTTTGTCCTTTGAAATAAAAATAAAAATAAAACCATGCCCCATATATAAAATATAAAGAGGGGTTTAAATATGGTTTTATTTAGGGTTTTGATATGAAAAATTTTGTGCAAGATAAATATGCCATGATGATATGAATGCAATAGCATGACTTTGAATATGGTGAAATTTGGGATGTTACACGCCCCCTGTCGTGCCATTAAGCCCGTGACGACCGCCAGGAGACACCACACCGTCCTATGCCCTCAGCCATGCCGTTAGCTCACTGTACTGCCGCGGCCAGAGGAGCCTAACCATCCCGCACTGCCCCTCTCTCTGGTGTCTAAATAGAGGTCACCCCCGCCTCAATTCTCCACACCATCTCACTCCTCTCTCTCTCTCTCTCAGAACCACCCTTGACCCTTCCCTGGAGCAAGGCGAGCACCAGCATACTGGAATTTGGCCGGAGTCCGCCGCTGCAGAGGAGGAGAGGAGCCGTCGATTGGAGCCACCTTAGGAGCTGCCGCAACCATCGTTCGAACCGCCGTCGTCGACAATGTCGTTCGCCCCTATCGCCCACCCTAGCTAGAGCCCAGGTGAGCCACCGCGTACCCCCACCGTCGCCGTTATGGTTCGGTCTCGTCATAGCTGTTCAACGGAGACGACAAACCACAGCCGTAGATCTTGTTCTAATCGTAGGGCTTAGATTGAAACACACCGGTTTGTTTAGATAGAGCCGCTGACGGATCGGACCCCCCTGTCAGCAGCCCGCTGCACGCGCAGTGCAGCTGGGCCGGCCATTTTCTTTCCCGCGTAGCCCAGTAATTCAAATAGTTATTTTCCATTTTATTCAAACCCTAGTTCTGTTAGTAGATTCAAAAATCAATTCAAGGAGATGTACCAAACCAAATTGCATGATTCCAATTTTTCTAGAAAGGTATTGAAAATATGAATCCAAGCATGTTGGATTCAATCCATTTGAAATTATAGATCACCTATAGTAAAAATAAGAAGACAAAGACTTTTACACATTTAAACATTTTTCAAAAATAAATCATAAATTCTTTTGAGTTTATTCCAACTCTCAAAAATCACATTTGACAAGATCTTTCTGAATATGTAAAAATATTTAGGTTTACATGCAGTGATCTTGGTCTAATACTAAAAGAATTCTATATAGGCATTTCTAGTCACTTTAATTATATAAAATAGTAATTAACCATTATAAAATATGACCACCACTTTAAATCACATTCCCAAGTATTAGAATATGTGGTGATGACATGTGTCAACATGATCCCATATTTTAATTGGAGAATATTAAATCTTAAGTAGATTTCAATGAGTAGAAATTACTTTCCTAGAATAAAATAAATAAGACTATGTCTTTATTTCATGTGATGATTGTGATGATGCTAGATCATCTAGTGTGAACCTTTGTGTGCCAAATATAGGTAGTTAAATATTGTTTGGTGATTGTGTACCTCGTATTCATTTATAGACGCTAGTACGGACCAAGGCTACGATAAGGAGGAGTATTACGAAGAAGAAGAAAACTTCAACCACTACAATACTCAAGGCAAGCCATCCATGAAAGCTAATACTTGCAAGCCCCATAATACAAGTTAACTATGCAAGCTAGATGCCTTAGGCATACTTTGGTTATGCAACCTTGATTATACCAAATCCCAGTTTTTCTTGCAAGCTTTATTCCTTTATTTTTTTACTAAAGTTCTTTACTTTTAGTTAGTGCTTTGTGAGATTTGGAAAACTACTATAGGTAGCATAAAGAGCATAAAAAAGGCCTAAATAGTTAGAACTAGATGGCATACTAAGGCATGAGACTAGATTTGGATAGTTACACTTGATTAGCACCCCTCATTAGTGAATACCCTCAATTTTAGTGGCTAGTGCTAAGCATAAAAGTTGATCACTTTAGATGGGAATACTTGGTGAAAATGATTATGAAAAACTTGGAATGAAGATTCATTCTATTGAAATGTTTTGACATGTGTTATGAACACCAGATAGATGGTCATGGTTGGGAGGCCAAACTCATAGGGGAGGTGCCTATACTAGGGTGTGTAATTGAAAGGTTAGGATTGATTATCCGCATACTAAGTATGATGATTCAGGGTTGTCCCTGACGGATGTATCGAATGTTGTGGTGAAAGTGTACAACCTCTTCAAAGTGTTAAACTATTCGAATAGCCACGTCCGCGGTCATGGACAGTTGGAGTGGCCATACTGTTTCGTCGTCAAATATTTTCAAAATGACTTGTGAAATGAACTATGACTTTGACTTGACCACAACAGGGTTGTGAACATGAACACTAAGTTACCACTTAGGTGTTGTAGAACATTAAACTAGTTTTCTTTACTTCTGAACTCAATTGGAAATAAACCTGGGTTTTTGCAGATAAACCTAAAGCTTAGGATTCCTACTCCAACTACTTGTTAGTGATAGTTTGCGAGTACTTAAATAGTACTCATGGCTTTGTCCTTGGCTATTCCCATGCCAGACTATGAAGAGGACTACAAGGATGATGGACAGCAGGAAGTCTATGACAACTAGGATCATCTCCCATCGTCAGCATTGCCTATGACCCTAAAGATGGAGCTTCGACCATGCTACCTTTATTATTGTTATTTCCGCTGTGTTAATTGTATTAAGAATGGATCATGAGATCCTTTATTTGTAAGACCTTTATTATGGTTTGTAATGGATGATGAACTCTGACACCAATCTGTTATGTCTCGCAAAGAATGGTAATCCTGGGATTGCGATGTATGGCATAACAGGCATCTGGGATTAAAAATCCGGGTGTTGACACACCCCTAGGGAACGGCTTGGTCCCGAAGCAGCCCGCGCTGTCGCTGACGAAGTTGAGCGCTCCAAACCTCTGGATGAGGCCAGAGTAGACGCGCTGCACGTTGTGGCGATGATGTTGCCCGTCCGGATGAAAACTCCAACAAGCGCCTGCTTCTGCCCCACGGTGGGCGCCAACTGTCGTGGTGGTGACATGGCAGATGCCATGGTAGGCTTAAGTTAGGGGGCGAATGGACGCTTGTGGTAACTAGGGAGGGAGTGCACGGTCTAGCCATGCACGAAGAACACGAAGAACTCTCTAGACTTATGATTTTTATACCTCCTTGATGTTTACAAGTGCTCCTTCAGCCGTTCTAGCATAGCCTCAGGGCACTTGTGCACTACTTGTCCCAACCTCTCTAAACCCTAGCCATGCCCATGCTTATATAGGCGGTGTGGTATCTAGGTTACAACTTTGGTCCCTAGGGTTTATTGTATGGATATTTGTCCTTACCATACGGGCCGGGTCACGGGCCAGCCCTTAGCCCTTGACCCAATCCATAAAGTTGTACAGCCAACGGTCTTCACGTACATAGACTCCAGCCCTTTGCGTCATACGCTGCTTTTATACGTCAGCCCTTGCTTTTGGCGTCACCCGACTCCTTTTATGTCACTCGGCTGCGCCCTTCTCTTTTGACCATGTTTTATCATGGTCCCTCCTGGATCTTACTCGGAAAGCTGCCACGTTTCCTTCTTGACTCGGCCTTCCCTCGTGAGACCCGGATCGTCGCCACCTGCAAGGTAAATAACTTTGTCCTATACGGGACGACATACTTCTTATGAAGGCCTCACGTAGGCTTCATATCCTGGCCTTTGCAACCCGGCCAGTGGTTTATTTTGACTCGGCCTAAGCCAAGTTGTGCAATGTTTTACCCCTTATGACCCTACCGGGGGTTATCCCCTCGACAGCATACATCTGTTCGCCAAAATCTATTTTCTAAAAGCCATATTTTGTTTTCTAAAAATATCCTTTATTTATTCAAATGTGAAATCCCGAACTTGCCAAATATTTTGTTTGCCTAAACCTATTCACGAAAAGAATTTTATAATATAAAATAAATAAAATATATGTGGGGGGCAGGCAGCCAACGGCCAAACCCAAAGACCCAACCGGAAGCCACCTAGCCCACATCCACCAAAACCCTAACCCTAGACCTAATCCTACCTCCTCTCCCCTGCCGTCTCTCACCTAGTACCCAACAACCGCCGCCGCGCTACACAGCGCAGCACACACCCACAACGCACGCGACCACACGCCTAGACACACACACATCCCTGGCACCAGAACCGACCCACACAACCACCACACCCATGACCACCTGCCCGGTCAATGAACCCCTGCCACCATCCCTCTCTCCCCGACACGCGACCCCACCCAACTCCAATCGAGAGCCTCCCCTGCCCAGTTCCCCAAATCCCGCGTGACAATGTTGCTTCCTCCCTGTCCCACCACCCCACCCGCTCACACCCGCAAACACCCAACGCGACCCCCACACCCCGTCGTCTTCCTCGGCTCCCCACCTGCCTCTCTCCTCTGCTCGCCAAGCACCCCGCGGCCGCCCACCTTGTTCCACCTCGCCTCACGGAAGCCTCGCCTCCCTCGCGTTGTTCCCCCAACAACCACGACTCTCCTTGTCGGGCATGCGTCGACGGCCGCCCTCTTCTCCTTCGCTGTTCCCCTGACCACGCCTCCCTAGCAGAGCCACCCTACCTCGAACTCATCAATTCCAGGCCGCACCCCGCCTCCACCGCTCGATGACGCCCAGCTTCTCCGCCGTCAGCACCCCACTCGAGCCGCCCCATCGCTGCGGTTTCTGCACACGCGAACCGCATGCCCCTGAGGCCCCTGATCCTAATGCCCGGCGTCCTCCTGATGCTGGCCATGTCCGCATTCAACGCATCGGCCTCCGCCCGCGTCGCCCATGCTTCCCTAAGTATTCCGCGCCTCCGCCACCAGTCCTCCATGGCACCATTGCCTTCCTCGCACCCTGTCCGCCACTGCGTCTACCTCCTCCACCGATTCTTCTCCGTGAGAACCTCGCCGAACTCGTCCCCTACATCACCCTAGCGCCTTGCGGACCGCCATCAGCCCTATTACCAGCACGGGCTGCTGCTCTTGCTTTGATCGCATGATCAGTTTTCAGTACGACTCGTGGTTGTTCGGTCATATGTATGTAAGGGTATCCCTTGTGTCTTGCTACCCATGTTCTGGAAGAAGACCCCAGAAACTCGTTTGCCCAATTTGGCTTGCAAGTTTCGGCTCGGTGTCATCATGATCTCCTTGGAACGTGAAGCCCTCCATCACGGAACCCCAAAGACACGATTTCGAGGATCCGAAGACTGATCCCGGAGTCCAAAGCTCGTGACCGAACCTGAACCCGTCGAACCCCTCTCGGTGAGCATCAAGATCGTCGATCCGATGTATGACCCCTTTCCGAGCCCCATATTTTTATAATATGATATTTGACTTGTTGCATATAAATTGTCATACATATGAGGTGGTTTGGGGGCTTTTAACCGATTCACCTCATAATTAAATATGTGTAACGATATGCGGGCTTTTCTAGTCTTATATTGGATCCATTTAAATTTGTGTAGCGAACTGATGCTATATTTTGCCTTGTTAAGACAATATTTAAATTTTGGGGTATCTAAACAACATGAACCATCTAAATAATTGTTAGGACCAGGTTCCGCTTAATATTTCCTAATTGCATCGCATCTTTGCCATGTCATATCTCATGCATCATGTCGATCTTCTCCTGTACTATTAAATAGTGCACCCGGTGTTTCTTCTAGTGCTTTGCTTCTTCACAGATTAGGCTGATGAGTTGATTCAAGTGTCGACCCGATCTTTGGATTTACCTTTGGCAGTGTTTTTAGGCGAGCATTCTCCCCCTTTCTACCTATTTTACGTTTATAGTCTTTAATTTCGCATGTTGATCTATTGCTATCTGTGTTGCGATGCTTTAGATTCCGCACCCCTTTATATATTCTATAGCCTTTATATTGCCTTGGACACCTCCCATTGCCTATTATTTGGGTAGACAGTTGACCTTGCAAGTCGTAATTGCTTGCTTAGGTGCTTCTTCGCATCGTCAATGTTACACTGATGTTGGGGGTTGGCATATTCATAAAGATGTAGATGATCATGGTTTTAATTATAGCTGGTTACTTAAATATTAAAATGGACTAGTTGAATGTTCGTGCGTTGCTACGGTTCAATAAATTTATACATCGTACATTAATCAAATCATTTTTAATTACGACATATTTGTGTTGACTATCTCTTCACTCCGACATTCAAAATAATGCACGTGAAAATTGCATATCCATGTTTTGTAGACTGTGCCGGTGTCAATCTCAATGCCCATTCCTCATGCTTTGGTATATATCAGTAAACCTAGGACTTTTTCTTATGAATACATAACCCTTGTTCTTATACAAATTTCCTATTCTTAAAGAAAAATTGTCAGGCAAGAAATGCTAGTCACAAAAAAATCCATGTACGAGAGAAAAAAATGAAGCTACTGATGAACTGAACCAACAAATTACATTTTAAATTCCAATAGTGTACATCTTGAGTGATCAAAAATAATTTAATTTTCCGGACAAACCATAGAAGAATCTTGTAACACCTCAAGTTGCCCACTCTGGTGTCATGCATAGATAGGCAAAAACAATGCTCTTATAAACCTAGTCAATGAGTCTTTAGTACGTGCAGCGAAGCTACTCCCTCCGTCCCGAAATAACCGGCGCCTTAGGGGAGAAAATATTTCAGCACAATTCATTTTACACTTTAGCCCTGCATATTTTTTATAAAATTCAAACGAAACAATCCCTGCGCCTCTCGCTCCATTACGCCGACAAACGATCCATCTCCGGCTGCCGCGCGGCTCCGCGTCTCCACTACCCGAGCACAGCATGCGCCCGTGTCTCCAGCTGGCCCAACACAGTGTGCGTCGGTGTCTCCAACTGCCCCAGAAGAGTGCGCCGCTTCAAAATCGCCCAGCCGCACACGCCTCCATCCCGCCGGCCTCCGCCTCTAGCTGCCCAGCTCTGCCTCCCGGCCTCCTGCTCCTTGATCGCCAGCACAGGGATCAGCGCACACAGCAGATCGCCGAAAATTGCCTCCGCCGGCGCTGAGCTCGTCGTTTTCCTATACGTCCTCCCTAGCCTCCTCCTCCTCGTCGCCTCCTTTCACGCGCTCACCGGCTGGGCCGCTGCTCCTGCTATGCTCTCCGTTGCTCTGCCAGCTTGTGCTGCTCAACACGCTCGCCGCCGGCTCCTGCTCTGCTCCCCTGCTCCAACGGCTCGCTGATCCTTGAGTCGCAACTCCTTGATAGAGCACCGCCTCGGACCTCTGCTTCCACGAAGAACCATCAGTAGAATCGGTTACCACCTGGAGAACAAGTGCAGTACCTGAAGAACAGGTGCAGTTCCTGAAGAACACGAGCTAACTAAAGGACAGCTTGGTTGTAATGTAAACAACGCTTATATATTTTCAGACATCCGACAATGCAAACAAGAGCAGAATCTCTCATCCAATGTTCTAATGTCAATTATATAAATGTTCTATTCCAGTGTTTACATGATGCATTGCTAAATTGGACTGAGATAAAATTTTAAACTGTGATAAGTCATTAACCAGAAAAGAAAGTTGGTCAAGAAACTGAGTACTTTGAACCTTTTTGTAATGTTTGAAATAAAGTGTAGCTTCAGATTTTTACTTCATATTAGAACCTTATTCACTAGCCAAGAAAAACAAAAAGTTCTAGAATTACAAGAATATTACCAGAATATAGGTGTTGTAAGCAGAAAAGAGTATCAGTCAATCATGTAGTCAAATGGATGGATTTAGTCAAGAACAAGCCCTGCATTTTATCCGCATTTATTTAGTCCAGGTCTCAAGGACCTGTATCCGCATTTATCTTACTTATATCGTCTAGTCCTTGAGTAGTACCACTTGATCTTGACATGGGTTAGTTGCTACATGTTCATGTAAAACAAGCACCTGAAAAACATGAAACGCCTTTAGATTTCAGAGTAGCCACAATTACAATAGATTTTCAGTCATCACATCTTTAGTTATGTATTGTACTCAATATGATTGTAAACAAAGATGAAAACGAGAGGGAGAAACAGAGGAAGGGATGGCCGGTGGAACGTAACAAAGAAGGCATGGACAGAGTCTTGGCAGATTACTCTGTTGCACCCATCTTTGCTTTCAGCAACACTGATTTGAGAGGAAAAGTTATGCGGCAATACTTTGAACTCCGGAGAAGAATAATAAGAAGATTGACAACTGGCACATACCTGTCCTAGAATTCTTTCTTCGTCTTCCTTCATACATTGTAAGAATCTGGCCTAATATTATGGAGTATGAGGCGACACCAAATAGGTTAAACGTTTAATTGTTCATATTGCTTACTAAGGTAAATATCTTGCTACCACAGTGTACAATAATTATCTTTTATGAGGAAATAAGAAGTTTCTTCAGTAAAAAAATGCCATTTTTTGTGGGATACATGTATGTTACCTAGTACTCTGGCTCAGTCTTTTATGAATGAAGCATCTGTATCATTGCAGGCAAGTGAAATATCCAAGGCTATAGGAGCAGGTTCCACAGCCTGGTAAGCAGAGAGTGTCGGCCAAGGAGCAGCTTTGGTTTCATTGGCAACCTGGAACTATAGTTCCAGAAGAAAACCTGGCAACCTTGTAAGCATAGAAAGATCCCCATCACCAACTATAGTTTCAGAAAACCTGCAGGTTGAACATATATGGAACCATATGAGCAACAGGATACAAGAGTAATATAGCTTTGACGGGGAGAAGCAGAAGTTTACCGACACCACGGAGACTTAGAAGGTGGAAGGCCAGCGAGGCGTAGGAGGCCGGCGGCGGTGACGAGTTGCAGAGCCAACACGCCACCTCAAATATTTTAAGAAAATATAAGCTAGCTAGCTCTTCAACAATGCTTCTCCATACGTTCAAGCATAGGAGCTATGCCGAAAGGACAAAAGAGTTCTCAGTAAAATTCAACAATGAATACATAAATATACAACTTTGCTCCAGATAATAATCCAGTTAATGGTGTAAAATGTACCTATACCTTTTGCATTTTGTAAATCCATCACTAATGTCTAACATTCTTGGAATTATAGGTACACTCCGCTTAATGTCCTACTCAGATACATAAACTGGATTAAATCATATTCTGTTGATGAAATTCTAAGAAAATGATTTGACTGTGTTCTTAGACACCAGCATTCTCACGGGCAAAGATATTGTGTTTAGAAAAGTGTGATATCAGTATCACTATCTAAGGAACCATTTTCTACATAACACCAAGTTTCTAATTAAATCACTGACTATGTGTAGCAAATTAACCAACCATGTCTGACCACAAGGCATTCCATTAGTACTACAGCTACAAAATCATCCATCATATTAATACCCACAGGAAATAGACCTTCAGAGTTTACGGAATATTTTCTTACCATGGCAGGTTCTCTTCCGTGAACAGTACCAAATACCATAGCGCCATGTAAAGCAGTCTCTTTGCCATTGGTCCAATTAGGGAAACTGATTTTGGAAAAGGGGGGTGATTATTAACATGGTGTGCCGCTGGTACAACTCTCAAAATAGGTTTGGTGGCATGAGCTAGAGGCGGCTGCACAAGAGCATGGCCTGGAGCATGACCGAGATTTGCATCTTGAATCAAACTGTGCTGCTGGTACTTCTCTTGGGACAGGCTTGGTGGTGTGAGATATATCGGAACTGAAACAAGTACACAAGAAGATTCGAGTTTTTTTCCCATAAATAAAATTGCATAGTACATTTTTAGAACACAATGAAACTATCAGATTGCCTGCACATATTATATCTATTTAAAGGAAAACACCAAATCTCTTGTGCATATTTTTGAAGGTCTTGTATAACCAATTATAAGTGTAACATGAAGAAAAAATTCAGAAACCACAACAATATACTCATTTAGTCATTTGACACAAATCGATACTCAATACAATTGAGCAAAATCTACAGGCAAATATACATGGCTGGCAACAAAGGCCTCTTACACTTCCGCAATTGGAATTTTTTATGTTTGCTTAGTCCAAAATCAATCAATAAATCAACTCCCTGTAATAGATTGTTAAAATCAAGCACTATGAGGTGTTTCAAATTAAGATTTACTTAAAGAGATTGGGTATCGAAATATACCACAAGTCTCCCTCACTTGTTCGTGCTATTTCATCTTATTCATCTCTCTTCTATGCCCTAATCCAAATCTCCCAAGCATCCAAATCCCTGGCAATGAAGGGGGTCCGACAGACTGACATAAAGCATGAAATTCCCGAGCAATTTGTTAGCTATACGATATTGTCATCCTTCTATTAAACCATATATAATCCTCAAATTTCTATATCCTAAATATGTATTTGTAGAAAATAGAGAGAAGCAGAGTTAGGTACCTCACCAACGTGGGAATTTTGGTACCCAGTCCCGGTCTGAAGCTTTCTTGGCAATAGGGTCGTCTTCGGGGATGCAAAAATTGGTCTCGTGCAGATGGTGATGGTGTCGCCTGTTGACCACACCATCTGATCCCCTGATATATCATTTGTCTCGTCTTTCTCTCATCTCGCTTGCTGGCCTGCGCTGCTGCTGCAGGCCCACCATGCTCCAACGCCCAGCATTTGCTCGCCCCCATGTTCCGCCCGGCTCCCGCTTCCCAGCTCTGCCTGACGGCGAAAGACACTGCGCCAGCCAGAACGGAGGCGCTCCAACCTCATCCCTCCTCTACGCATCGACCGTTGTTGGCCCCTCGCCCCGTCGAGGTCTCCACTCTGGAAGGAGGTGGATGTCTGCCTTGGAGTTGTGTGCATTGTTGGTGGTGATGAGAGGGCGAGAGCAATATGGGAGGGGCGGCGGCGTGAGATCCATGCTAGGGTTCCATGGGAGGAGGTCAGAGATGATGGCCCTTGCTTCCTTCTTTTTGTTTGGGCATCCTGAACCGACATTTTCCACTAATCGGTGGCTGGGAGTTGTAATTAACTAACCCAAGTATTAGAAGGCTCACTATACCATTAGATGCATATTATACGGTCTTGATTGTTTCAATGTTTGATGTCAAAGTGTCAAAGTACAACCTACCAACACCAACTTCTTTTTAATAGTAAAGATATAATTAATGAAGAGGCACTGGTGGGTAATAGTTGATATTTGGTTGTTAACCGCCCACTTGTGTCCACCTAAGACCCGAGTTCTTGACACCTGTTCTGAGACTTTGCGCGTTAACCACATGTGGGGTGTATACACCCCTATCGGCTTAGTACCTGATTCCAAAGTACTGTTCTGGGGGCCACAAACTAGTTTTTAGTTTTCATGCCACGTTATGTCATGTCATGCCATGTTTTTACTTGTTGCTCGATGAACGTTTATTCCTGTTGCGTAGGAGCGACACTCTGTCACGGTAATATATTGTCCATGACCTCTGCTCGCGTGACAACTCTATGCAACCCTAGGGTCCATACGAGGAGGATTAGCTATACCTTGTACATGTAGCTCTTCCGGGTGGCCCCATGTACTTTCTTTGGGTCAGGGAAAGCGTCGTGTCCTAGGCCCCGCCGACATACCGATGGAAGGTTGTTAATTGATCTAGCAAAAAGGGTCGGAGTTAAATCTTTTTGAAAATTATCTCGATCATAGACAACTATAACTAAAGTTTACTGTTATAATTTGACTTGTATCTAATATGACTAGTAAGTTGGATAACCACCATGGAAAGAACGAATAAAATTTCCAACCGTGTGAGTTTCCTCGGCATGACTTCCTCGTTTGGTATCGAGGGGGAAATGACAGGATGGGTATGATTGGTGTTAGTATCAGGTTGGATCCGAATAGGTCTTCCTTATCTCTCTCTGATAGCCGACAGTTGTATCTAGTCTCTATAGATTGTTTAGTGCATGATGCGCTGCCCCTTCAGTCCACCATACCTATGTATGCGAGAGCCGCCGAATTCTAAGTCTCACCATGTACTGGCCTCAGTACTGTCCGCTCTCTTTTCCCTTTGCCCTTTGTTGGCATCCCTTTTGTTTTAGCTGGTTTGAGATCGACGTCATTAGCAGGGTTACCCTTCCAGCTTGGCCTGGGTAGGGTTATGGATGCCATTGGTTATTCTTTAGGGCTCTTATCCTCATTTGCATCTTGTCTGTACTCAAACATTGTATCGTTTCAAGGTGATTTGGATCTTTGTACTATATATTTTTATTCTTGACTCATGGAATCGTGTTGTATATATATATATATATCTGTTATGTGGGTTCCATCCTGGACTATTGTGTAATGGTATTACTTCGTTTTCCACCTGCACGAAAGTGCCTAGTGGGCACCATTGAATCGTTTCTACGCGGGTTTGACAGAAGTCGCTAAAACTTGCATAGGGCTGATATGAGGGTGTTACAATAACCCATCCTCTTTATTAGCCATAGCCATTACTTTGTACTGGATATATCCTTGTGATTCGGCGACCATTGTAAGAATATTTGTTTTCAATATAAGTATTGCACAATGTTTTCTATCCTTGATCTTATTGTTATGAGTGAGTAGTCCTCACAGGCTACGGGTTGAGGAGAAAACTCGCAGCATTTATGTGTATCTAATCTATGGGAGAATTGTGTATTGGTTTGTAAGAGGGATTTGTGTCATTTGTTTCTTTATCTCTTGCCTCGATCTTTGGAATTATAGGTACCCAAGATCCCCTAGATTGATCAAGGCTTGAGGTGCGATGCTTGGCAAGCGGCGATCTCATGGGAACCTCAGTGACAGCAAGGGTAGTACGGTCTTCGCTTAGCGACCCATTCGGGATCACAGCAACATCACCACTTAATGCTTTGATCTGTGTTTTGCACTTGATAATCGTTTGTAGCCTGATGCTTCGCGATAAACTCAGTTGGATCAAAAGACTATTGCTATGCATGTGGCCTCTCAGGGATCTAGTATATTAGGATTTGTTTCCCATAAAATATTATCTCTATTGGAACCTTACACATGAATGTGCTTATTATTATCTTTTATCCCATATGATATGCAGCTGCAGGTGGATCTTCAACCCTGGCCTATCTCCATCCACTGATTCAACCACAATATAAAGTAAACTAGATTGGTCCGGTGAACAAAGGTAAAATCGAAAAAACAAAGTCTTATAGACGTGTCCTTATTTTTATTCCTATTAGTGTTGTTTCCAAAGAATTCGATAAACCTTAGTCTACTAGGGAAAAAGATATTATACCACATCTGTAATCTGGATCGAAGGTATCAATGTATCTGGTCGTGACTTTCCAAACGCGCTAGGTACCATGGTTGTCCAGCCCACAACCAATATGATGACGAGAATGGGATCCTGGACCCAATCTGCTTCATGTGAGCCCCTTACCTGGCATGCCAACGGACAAAGTCCTGAAGATCGGAAGTGAGTTTATTTGTTTGGTAGGGGATCAGACCAATAGTTAATTGATCGATGAATATGAACATGCAGAAGAACATAGATTGACTGAGGTTCAAACCCCCCTAATGAAGGGTAAAAGTCCTACTCCTTCCTTCTCCACTATATTATGAGTATCTAGAAGAACAATATGAATAATGAAGTGATCTCAGAAGGATTCATAACATTAGAGTTATAGTAATTATGAACCTAGCGAGAATGTTTTTCCCTCCGAAGTGTAGGTGCCTGCAAAGTACTACACACATCCAGTGTAGTAATGTCTCCCGGGCTCAGATCCAGCTAAGCATCGGAAGAAGAAGATCCGGACCAGCTCCAATTGCACGACGGCGTGTGTATGGTGGAGAAACCTCTACCTTATAGCGAATGTTCAAAACTATGTAAACACGGATGAGAGGGAGAGAGGAGATACGGGAAAAAATCCAATGGGATGAGGTGGGAGGAGGGACCTCCCACTCATGGTGCTCGACGTGGCACTTCGTTGATAACCCCAAGCGCAGGGTGTGAAGATCACAACAGCAAGTTTTCCCTCAGTTGGGACCGAGGTTATCGAACCAGAAGGAGGAAGGAAATGTCACATAGGTGTTGGAAACAATGTGGAGACCTGCACAACACAAACTCAAGACTTTGTCCCAACAAATCAGTGGGTTGTCAAGCTCACCGGTTTGCTGTAACAAAGGATTAAACATATGGTGTGGAAGGTAATGGTGGTTTGCAGCAAGTAAACAAGTAACAGTGGAAGATGTATCAATGGTAAAGATTGGACTGGGGTCCATAGTTCACTAGAGGTGCTCTCCTTATATAAACAACATGGCATAAAGGGTAAACAAATTACAGCAGGGCAATTGATAGGAACTGAGCAAGGCATAACAATGCAATTACTAGTTAGAAAGATCCTATGAGATTCGATTGGGCAATACAACAAGATACATAGACCGCCATCCAACTGCATCTATGACTAGAAGTCCACCTTCAGGTTATCATCCGAACCCCCTACAGTATTAAGTTGCAAGCAACAGACAACTTATTTAAGCAAGGTGTGTAAGGTAAACAGTCCACATGTTCCATGAACAAGAGACCGTTGTTTTCTCCCTAGTAGCAACAGCACATCCCTTGGAAACTAGAGGCATGAACCCACTATCGAGCATAAATACTCCCTCTTGGAGTCACTAGCAACTACTCTGCCAAGATATCTACTAACAACGGAGAGCATGCAAGATCACAAACAACACAGACATGATAGAATTATAAAGACAAAACCATTAATCAAACTAACATAATAATCTCAATATCCATCGGATCCCCGCAAACAAAACATGCATAATTACAAATAGATTAGATCTTGATCATGAACAGAGCTCACAAGATCTATACATGAAAGCACAAGGACCAGATACAACCATCTAGCTACTACATGGACCCAGAGTCCAAGGTGGAACTTCTCACGCATCATACCGGAGAGAAGGCCTCCGGGATGATCTCCCCTCTGGCAGGGTGCCGGGAAGAACTTTAGATCCCCCCAATCTAGGGACGACGGTGGCGGCGGCTATAGAAGGTTTTGTGGAATATTGATCGGGTACTTAGGGTTTTTGCATCGGGGGCTTCTTATAGGCGAAGGGAGAGGCCGAGGAGGCGGCCAGGGGCCCCACACCTTGCCTAGGCGCGGGGCAGGGCCCACCAGCGCCTAGGGGGGTCTTGGTACCCTGGCCCGCTTCTCCCTCTCCCCTCTGGACTTCTTGTTCCCCACGGAAAGTTATTGACTTTGGATTTTGTCCCGTCCAATTCCGAGAATATTGATTTTCTGCCTTTCTGGAACCAAAATCAGAAGAAAACAGGCAACTGGGACAACTTGTTAATAGTTTAGTTCTAGAAAAGATATAAAAACACCTCAAAGTGTAAACAAAGCAAAGCCAAGTAGATACTAAACAAGCATGGAACATCAAAAATTATAGATACGTTTCCGACGTATCAAGCATCCCCAAGCTTAACTCCTGCTCGTCCCTGAGTAGGTAAGTGATAAAAAGAATATTTTTTTGAGGTGACATGCACCATCAAAACCAAGATCAAACCATTTGCAAGCATTGAAAGTTGGGATCAAAGAACTCTAAACATGTGCATGAAAGATGGAGTTCTAACAATAGGACATAGTAACTATGCATTCAACATGACAAGCTACAAACAAATATCATGAATAACATGCATTGAAAAACGTTTGTTTGTTTCACATACATAAACCATAACATAGTGGCAACCAGCTTGTCCCTCATAGAGTAGCAAATAGATGCATAGGACACCTTCAAAGTTCACAAGGGTGACTAGAAACAAATAGCACAAGAACAAGTAATATCACAATATGCATCAATCAATAAGCTTCGGAACACTGCACACAGAATGACAACTATGCTCTCTTAATGGTGCCTAAAGGTAAAAGGTGTAGACTCAACATAATGGTGGAAGAAATGCCCTTCATAAAGGGAAGCAGGGATTTCAAGTTTCAAAAAGAGCTTACAAAAATTATGGTACTTGTTAGATTTCAGCCCTCATTGCCCCTATCATAAGCATCTTGAAGTGATTAGGTTAAAGTGAACAAACTATGGAGTATATGCTTGACAAAGTATAAGTTGGCAATCTCAAGTACCTTGAATACGAGGGCCACACCTCATGCTACACAACTTCAGTCACCTGTAAGTTCTTGTCATTGTAAGTATTTGCATATCATTGAGAACCTCCAATGGGGTACCCCTTGCACAAGTTACATGAGCTTTCCCATAACCAAAATGACAAGGCAAGCAGACAATGAGCATCTAAGCAATCTTTTTATTTACTATGTGCATAGCTTTTTACTGAGGATGCTTCATAGATAGATCACTATGGTGATGCTGCAAGTTTCCACCATGATTAGGCATGGCTTAGGCTAGCGGCCCAGGCGTTTATCTAACACAGAATACAAACTCCATTGACTTACAAGTTCCCTTTTTATTTCACACCGGTGACATCCATAGACAAAAGAGCATCATATCAACTAAGTACAAAGTACAAGTGCAACGTTGAAAACGTTCCCCGTGACAGCACGGTTCTGCTAATTCCAACGTATAAGTGCAAGCATATACAACATAGATGACACAATGGTTCAAGTTCGTGAGGGCTTTAATCACTAAGTTTTCACATACCAAAATAGTTTTTAATTGGAAGATAGCTGAAAACAAGAATGTACTTGGAATGGTGTAACACACCATGCATGGGAGTTTATAGTGGGCACTTTGGAAAAACTGGCTTTCTTGGGAGTTGGAAGCATGAGTGTAACTTACTCATACATGTGGAGGCTAACAAAATACTAGGGGCAACCAACTAAGAGAGCAATAATGGCCATAATCATGTAGAGCAACAAAGCATTACTAATCAAAGAATAGAGTAGTACTACAAGTCAAGGACTAGATGATCATAGAGGATAATGGTGACTTGTGAGAGTCATAACATGGTGTAAGCATGTTCCAAGTCAACCCAAACAAACCTCATAGGAGAATACCACAATACTATGCTTTTGCATGCTAAGACAACGCATAATTTCTTCAAGGCACACTAAGAAATACCAATTGTTTGGAACAAGACATGCTACAGAAATAATTACTAAGCATAAGGTCAAAACAACACCTAGCATGTCATGCTAAAATCTAAGTCACAGTCAATGCAAGCTCCTCTTGCACTTTCAAGCAAGAACTTACTACTCCTTTCCAACACCAAGCAACTTATTTGCAAAACAACACAGTGAGAACGGGGGTCCAAACTACTTTATTCAATCAAACTAAACAACCTAAGAAAAGCAAACGAAAACTAAGACGCTGCAAGAACAACACAACTTGTGCATGAAACAATAAAAACGAAGTGTCTAGACAGACCTGAGCTTTTTATTGATGAAGAAGGGGATGCCTTGGGCATCCCCAAGCTTTGACGCTTGTAACTCTTGGATATTTCTTGGTGTGACACCAGGGTGGCATCCCCAAGCTTGAGCTTTTGTCCATTCTTCATCTCATTACATCATTCCCTCTTTACACCTGAAATTTTTCCTTCATAGAAAACTTCACACAATCTTCATTAGCAACATTAGTGTATTCGAAAGATATTAGACCTCTGGCAAAGCTTTTGAACAGCAAAGCTTTTCACTAAAAACACAAGCTACTGTTGAAACTCCTTCAAAAAGCTCAATTCATCTAAAGAGAACTTAAAAAGGAATCAATAAGAAGAAAATGCAAATAATGGCAGAAATCTGTCAAAACAGACCAGCAGGTAGAAACTGATTTTTTCGAACATCTTCTGCTGCTCAACTAAAAAAGTGTTGAACTAACGAAAGTTATATAACATACTGTAGGATTCATTCGTAAATTTTCAGCTCAATCCGAGTTACATAGACTCCTCACGAATTTTTTTTGTGGAGGACAGAAATCTGTTTCGGGACAACAACTCCCCAAATCTTACTTCCCTCTCATTAGAGGTCATTCTTGGCACAAAAAGCAAACAAAAAGGATAAGGAGAGGTCATTACTGAAGTAATAACTTCCAAGTCTCAAGGAAACTCTTGGGTTATCCCCCAACAAGTACTTTTCTTTAACGCCTTTAAGTTAGGCTTGATAGCTTGAGAACATGCTCACATAAGAATTGTGAATTGAAGTAAAAGAGAGCATCAAGAAGAAAATTCAAACACATTTAAGTTTAACTCACTTCCTATGCATAGGAATCTTGTATGCAAATAAATTCACAAAGAACAAAGTGACAGGCATAGGAAGATGAAACAAGAGCAACTTCAAAATTTTCAGCATATAGAGAGGTGTTTCAGTACCATGAAAACTTCTACAACCATACATTCTTCTCTCATAATAATTTTCAGTAGCATCATGAATAAACTCAACAATATAGCTATCACATAAAGCATGTTGTTCATGATTTACGAACACATAATTTCTATCAAGCTCAAAACTAGTGGGATTAAAACCTTCACAGGTCCTACCCGAAGTAGATATTTCAAAAGGATCCACAGGAACATAACATTCATCCTCCTTTGGCAAGCATGGGGGACAATAAAATAATGTAAGAAATAAAGAGTTACTCTCATTATAAGCTAGACATGGGTAGATCCATTCTTCCTCCTCTTGACCATCACTCTCCTCCTCTTTTTCATCTAATGAGCTTTCAGTTTCAGCAATTTCTTCTTCCATAGGCTCCTGAAAGGCATTAGTCTCTTCCATTTGTGCAAAACACCTATTAAAATATTCTAGAATATAGCCATTTTCTTCCTTGTAATTGTCAAAGAAAAATTTAAGTATCTCATAAACCTCAGATTCATAAGGTGCATCATCGGTATTTTCAAGCAAACTGCCAAGTTCAAAAGCACCCTTGAAGGCAATAAATTCTTCAATTTGTTCCACATCATAAAAGTCATAAATTTCGTTAACATAACAGGATATGGTAACATTATCATTATACTCACATTGGAAAGGCAGGTGTTTATATCTCCTATAGCAACAAGATTTATCAAAGCAATAAGTAACATTATAAGTAGAGCACACGTCTCAAGCAATAGTATTCAACTTATCAATTTGTTCCCATAAGTGTTTCCCTTTTTGTGACAAACGGTGTTCCTTATAATAATACTTTTGTCCTTCCGTGAACCCACCTTGCCAAAAAGAACTAGTTTCAAAGAAACCATCCATTGATAGAAAGCATGACCAAGCAAGGCAGTAACAGACCAGCAACTAGAGCAGGAACTAAATTTTTTTGTGTTTTCGAATAAAGAAAGCAAACCAAACTAAAATAAATTTTTTGGAGTTTTTGAAAAGAGGCAAACAAAACAAAGAAAAAGAAACTAAGCAAACTAAAAACAAAGTAAAGAGAAGGGAAGTGGAGGACTCCCCTTGTGAAGACGTCCTTAGCTTCCCTGGCAACAGCGCCAGAAAGACTTGATGGTGCTCGACGTGGCACTTCGTTGGTAACCCCAAGCGCAGGATGTGAAGAGCACAATAGCAAGTTTTCCCTCAGTTGAGACCGAGGTTATCGAACCAGAAGGAGGAAGGAAATGTCACACAGGTGTTGCAAACAACGTGGAGACCTGCACAACACAAACTCAAGACTTTGTCCCAATGAATCAGTGAGGTTGTCAAGCACACTGGTTTGCTATAACAAAGGATTAAACTTATGATGTGGAAGGTAATGGTGGTTTGTAGCAAGTAAACAAGTAACAGTGGAAGATGTATCAATGGTAAAGATTGGACCGGGGTCCATAGTTCACTAGAGGTGCTCTCCTTAGATAAACAACATGGCATGAAGGGTAAACAAATTACAGCAGGGCAATTGACAGGAACTGAGCAAGGCATAACAATGCAATTACTAGTTAGAAATATCCTATGAGATTTGATTTGGAAATACAACAAGATACATAGATGGCCATCCAACTGCATATATGACTAGAAGTCCACCTTCAGGTTATCATCCGAACCCCCTCCAGTATTAAGTTGCAAACAACAGACAGCTGCTTTAAGCAAAGTGTGTAAGGTAAATAGTCCACATGTTCCATGAACAAGAGACCGATGTTTTCTCCCTAGTAGCAACAGCACATATACAACCGAAGAGATTTCTGTCACTTCCCTTGGAAACTAGAGGCATGAACCACTATCGAGCATAAATACTCCCTCTTGGAGTTACTAACAACTACTCGGCCAAGATAGCTACTAAAAACAGAGAGCATGCAAGATCGCAAACAACACAAACATGATAGAATCATAAAGACAAAACCATTAATCAAACCAACATAATAATCTCAATATCCATCAGACCCCCGCAAACACAACATGCATGATTACAAATAGATTAGATCTTGATCATGAACATAGCTCACAAGATCTATACATGAAAGCACAAGGATGAGATACAACCATCTAGCTACTACATGGACCCATAGTCCAAGGTGGAACTACTCACGCATCATACTAGAGAGAAGGCCTCATGGATGATCTCCCCTCCGGCAGGGTGCCGGGAAGAACTTCAGATACCCCCCGATCTAGGGACGATGGTGGCGGCGGATACCGAAGGTTTCATGGAATATTGATCGGGTACTTAGGGTTTCTGCATCTGGGGCTTCTTATAGACGAAGGGGGAGGCCAAGGAGGCGGTCAGGGGCCCCACACCCTGCCTAGGCATGGGGCAGGGCCCACCCGCGCCTAGGAGGGTCTAGGCACCCTGGATCGCTTGTCCGTCTCCCCTCTAGGCTTCTTGTTCCCCAAGGAAAGTTGTTGACTTTGGCTTTTGTCCCGTCCAATTACGAGAATATTGATTTTCTGCATTTCTGGAACCAAAAACAGAAGAAAACAGGCAACTGGCACTGTGGCAACTTGTTAATAGGTTAGTTCCAAAAAAATATATAAAAACACCTCAAAGTGTAGACAAAGCAAAGAAAAGTAGAAACTAAACAAGCATGGAGCATAAAAAATTATAGATACGTTTCCGACGTATCACCCACATATATAGGGGAAAAGTAAGCACTCTCACCCTTCAAGTCCCGGGGTGGGATTAAATAGGAGTAGGAGGGGATGGCTGCTGGCGGTCGGTGGCCCCCACCCCGCGCGCACCCATGACCGGCTGGTGGTGGAGAGGGCCCCACCCCGTGGCGCCTCCTTGCCCTCATGGGACCCTCCCTCCGGGATGGACTAATAGTTGGGATTTTTCTCATTTAATTATTTAAATATATACTTATTAGTTAATTCAATTAATTAATAATAAATACGACTACACTTCTCTCTACGCCCCCCGAGATGTGGCTGGCAGGTAGGACATTTGATGGCCAAGCCTTTTGATTGCAAACAATAAGAACTAAAAAGGGACATCATGGTATTATTCTTTAAAAGTTGTGAAATTATCACGATATACTAAAATACGTAGCATTAAGACGACAGACGAACATATGAGAAACCAAAGTATCATGCGGATAACTACGACATCTAAGAATCAGCCTAGTATAAGGCGAAGGTAGAGCAACGGTTCCGATCCTTGTCCATGTCCAGCTCCTCGCAGGCGACGCCTTCCTACTCCGAGTCCTCGAGGGGCGCCTCCTCTAGGATGAGTGTGTCCTCCTCTCTAGAGTCATTGTCGACATCGTCCTGGTCGAGCGCAAAGGCTTCCCGGTAGAAGATGGAAGCATGTGTCATCGGATTGTCGACAAGTATGCCATAGGGGGCCCTGACGGCGTTGAGAAGATGGGGTATGAGACCTAAGGTGTTCCGGGAGCAGTGAGTACAAGGTTACCCAGGTTCAGATCCGACTGTGGTGATCGGATCCTACTCCTACTAGCAACCCAGTAATATATCGGCGAGAGCTGGATGTTACGGCGAATTACAAGAGAGGTTTGCTTGTGCGAGTAGGTTATGGTTGATCTATGATCTGGTGCCCTAAAGGCTCTCATAGGGCCGGTTTATATAGTCACCGGGACCTAGGGTTACATGAGAGACCTATCTGGCTACGTTACAGAGTCGGTAACTAGATATAGCTTGGACTACAAGTAATACTATAGGACTAAGTCGGTAACTTTTCTGGGCCTTGCCGTAGCCAGAACTGGCTCCTCCTGTTTCTCTGACTAGGCCGCCCATGAAGCAAAGCTCTAACCTATTGGTGGGCCACCCTGGTCAGCGAGTCCTGTGGGTATACCTAGAAATTATATCCCCAACAGTAGCCCCCGGAAGTCTCCAAGATCCAAAGTCGGATAAATCGTCTAGCTTGATGGTTTCTTTGTCTTGAGAATCTTGAAGGGTTCCCGAAAACTTCTTTAAATAATGTAGGAATCTAAGTCATCTGAGTCAGATATGTTTTCTTTTGACTTCAGTCTTGTCCTTGCTCGATTCAAAACATGAGCCGGATTGTAAACAGCGGCGTGCTGTCTGACAGCTTTTCAGACCAGGTCTTGTCACTCACAAGGGTCCTATCAGCACGACCATTGGTTAGCCTGTATTTTATGGAACATAACACTATTTCAATGCCCACGCGAGAATCGAGGGGGCGGAGGAGTCGTGAGGAAGCTACCTCCCTCTCTCATATACGCGTGGCACAAATCGCGCGGTTTGAACATGAATCTTGGTGCAGAAGCTATTAAGAGAGAAGAAATCCATTTCCCCTAGATTATTCTTCGCCGCTTCATTCATCGTCTCCTCATACTCCTTGATCCCTCCGCAGCTATTGCCATCCACACACCAAAAAATCTCCCAGTGCCGCCACTTTCTAGTCTACTCCGGCAAGATGGAAGCACCTTCTAGGTCCGGTGCGGTGGCGGCATGCATAATGGCTGCGGACGAGAGGAAGATGTGGGGCCTTTGGGTCCCAAGCGTCATGGACAACGCCGAGCACTAGGTCTTGGAGGACAAGGGCTACCTCGTCACCGGCACGTGGCGGAGCGCCGCTAGAGACGCCATTCCCGCACCACGCAACGGCGAGCAAGTACTCTTCGACACGCACATCGACCGCGGCCTCAGTCTCCCACCATCGGATTTCTTCATCAAAGTCCTCTAATACTACGGTGTGCAACTTCATAATCTCCCCCCCACTCCTTGCTTGAGGTTAGCACTCATGAAGCTCTCAGCGAGGGGTTCTCGGTATTAAGCCAAATCTTACTCTTTTCTGATACTACTATGGTACTTGGAAGAACTCTATCAGTGTCGGTGTTCCTTACACCATCAGCACTCTTAGCTTAGTCCTTAGGAGAAACCGAGTCTACCCTAGGATTAACGCTAGCGAGTCAGTTAAAAGATGGGCCGGAACCTTATTTTAAAATAAGGATATTCCAGCTACTGAAAAAAGGCAGAAGGTCTTCCGGCCTTCCTCGACGTTGCCGCTCCCCACCAGGAATCGGGGAACGTGGAGGCGCCAGAAATTTCTGAGGTCTTGATCCTCGCCAAAAGGCGGATCGAGTTCTTGATGAAGCACAAGGTCCTCCGCTGATCCGACTTGATCCACTCCTGGTTGGATCGCCGGATTCAGCCTCTGTAGTATCACAGAGATCACCTCATGCACACAGTCACCAGAGACCGAAAAGACAGCCTGAGGGTCAGTCTGAATCGCATTCCTGAGAAGGACTAAAGACCCAAATGCAATTTTTGATCAAGGAGAGAGTAGAGAGGAGGCTCCAAGAAGTCTCCATGATTCGGGAAGTTTCACAGCCTCGTCCCCGGCCGCTCCGCGGCATCCTCATCCTTCGGATCCAAACGTTGCGTTAACTGTTGCATTGTCCGGAGCCGGTTTATCTTCCGAGGTACTCTTGCGCTTCTGAGTTTGGCTCTTCTGATGCTTGGCCGCATTTGGATTGGCGATAATATTCAGCAATCCTTCTGAATTGTCATCGATGTTGGCATATTTTCTCGTTGTTTCTATCATCTCTCCCAAATTTGTGACATGGTCATGCTTCAATCTGTGACGCAAAAGTTTGACTGGGAGTCCTGCAATGAAAGCTTCAATTGCAGTTTGTTTGTTTAATCCCTCACAGGAGTTTTTCGTGTCGATCTAGCATCCGAGGTAATCCCAGCAGGTTTCTTCGGGTCTCTGAGTGCAACGCTGCAAGTCTCCAATTGTGCAAGGCCTCCTGTATGTTCCCTTGAAGTTTGAAAAGAACACACTTTGCATATCATACCAGTTGTGAATTGAATTCTCTGGTAGCTCATTGAGCCATGATCGAGTCGTCTTCCCAACATAAGTGGCAGATATCAGACTGCAACCAGGTTGTTTCCTCCTTTGGCGATGCAGCAAGCCTAGAAAAAATCTTGAAGCCAAGTATCTGGTCGAGCTGCGCCGTCGTAGGGTTGAATGTGCTTGGAAATGCCAAAGTCAACCAGAAATTTGGTTCGACGGATACGCAGGACAAAGCATTTAGATCCCACATATACGTCTTCTTGCTCGTACGACCACGCCTCTATGTTCGACTCAATGCGATGACGAGCGTCGTTTCGCGAGAGAGATCTGTGCCTTGGAGGCTCGCGGCTTCTGTGTGGCGGAGTCGGATTCCTGCTTCTTCTTTCACCATTGCCACCTCCTCCCCTGTAGCTTCCATGGCTGCAATGAGATCCCTTATGGTCACTGTCGGGAGGCGATGGTGGTCCTGGTGGGTTATTTCCGGATGTATTACGCGGTGGTAGTGGTGGAGCCTCATTATGATGACTCCAAGGTTGGTTTATTCGGTCCCCATCCCTACTTGATTCGGGACGATCCGGGTCGTCTCTTCGTCCGGCATTACCAGCCGGACGGCTTGGGGGTCGCATTCTTAGCCAATCATGTTCTCACTGGCGGCGCACCTCCAGGTCTTCTCTGTGGCGATTGTTCTGCCGATGATAGCCCTGATGAGGCACCAATGCCCTGATGGCCTCTTCGGACGCAGCCGGAATAACTCTCGACCAGTCGCGCATGGGCATGTGATGATGACCATTTGATCTATTCCTTGAATTTTCTTCTTCTCCTTGGGGATGATAGCGTTGATCCGTATCCATGCAGGATCTTTCATCAGCGCTTTGGTCTGCACCAGTGTGGCAAAATGCCGACTTTGAGGCCAGCTTGCCACTGAATGATGCGGCCATCTTCTTTTGTTTTAATCCTTTGTCCAGCAACGCTACGCATTGTCAGACCTGCTCTGGAGACAGATTATTGGCGAGGATAACCCGAGCAGCCGCAGCGTTCTCCACTGTCATGTTGTAAACTCGGATCTTCTCTCTAGATTTACCTCAAATAAATCTCTATGGACATCCGGATTCCTATTAGAAAGAACCGGACCTCCCCTTGTCTTGTTTGGTAGTCTCTTGAATTCCGAATGGTACTAGGCAGGATTTATGTCTAACTGCTGTCTGAGCTCGACGGTGCGCGCAGCCTCCTCGAGCAAAAACAAACGATGTTTTTCCAGGTCCTCAGCCCTTTTCTCTAGCGCATATGGAGTAAGATCCGAAGCAGTTGTGATTGGTATCGTGAGAGCGTCTCCGTAAATTTCACGTGCACCCTTGGTGACAACGTGTCCATCCATAGGATGGTCGACCGGTGTGGGGTTAATCGGATCTCCATCCCGATTCTCCATCTCGATCTCTTCGTCAACTTTTTCTTTGTTGGTTTCCTCGACCTCCGGCTCTGCCGGTGTCGGATTCTTGTTCTTCTTCTTTTTCTTTAACCTCCAGTAGCCTTAACGTGCGTACTAGTGGAAAAGACGGCCTTTAGTCTGGTACCAGGATATAAACTTATATCGGTACTTTCCGTAGTAGTTGGCTTGTGGACCTCGGACGAATCTCCGGTGTCCATGTCATCTTGCGAGGTGTAATATTTGTCCATGCTATCGTATGGACTCAAAGGGGTCTCTGGATCACCTTATGTTGGTTTGGAGGCGTATTCTTCTTCGAGTGCCTCCATCTCTTTCTCGAAGTCTCGAAGTTCCTGCGATGTTATTGACTCTTGAGTGGAATCAGGTAAGTCAACATTTTCTTCGACTATGTCAAGAACTAAATCATTCTCGGCTCCAGCATTGACAGAGTCGGATCTAGAGTTCACGTGGTATACAAATCAATGCTTCTTCCTGTTCATGATCTGAAGGTAGCAGCATAGCTAGGTTTCCTCCTTTTCCATATCAAAGCTCTGCTTGATCTCGGCGATTCCTTTTTAATCAATGTAGGGGCGCTTCATCATCTACTTTATCCTATGCCACAAGAGTGTTTTTTCTGCTCCGGCATCGGTAGATCCGGATCCGAAGCGAACACTGGTGGAAAAAGGGCCTCCAGTCCCGGGCCGCAATTGGCTCTAGTCCCGGTTTTGGGCCCGGGACTGCGAAAACGGGACTACAGCCCCCCCTCCAGTCCCGGCTATCTACGGCGCGCGACTGATAACAACCACGTGGCTGTTTCAGCGCCGCAGGGGGTGGAAACCCTCTAGTCCCGGGCCGTAACATCACCCGGGACTAAAATGTTTCCTGCCGCGGCAGAGATTGTGTATTTCCTTTTTTTTTGCCATTTCGTTCCTTTTTCGTTTTGTTTTTCACTATAATTCAAACATATATTTCAGTATACATATTATACGCTACTACATACACACTACACGGCAATGCATTTATATAATTAATCGATCCCTTGCAAGCATACATATAATCAATCATATCAAAGGGAAGAAATGTTTTGAAATTACATGGTCATTGATGAATATATATATCATATCAGCTACATGAAGATGACTAAGGAAAATCGAGTTCCACGTCATCCGCATAATTCTCTCCATGTACATCAAGGACTTCCTTCATCATAAATCCCGCCAGCTCCTCTTGAATTGCTCTTATGCGCTGGTCTGGCTCTAGTTTCTCCCGCAAATCATAAATATAATGTGAGTCAACTTTCCGCTCACTAGTCAACTCGTGGATGTACTCGCAGACGTAGTATCCACATAAATGAGTTACCGTGGCTGATGTAAACTCTTCACCATTTTATAAGTTAACTCCTCTTTGAATGGACCTGGTATTTTCTTTATGAACCGTGTTTAACACCTGCTCGGCAAAGAAAATGAACAAAGGAGTTATTAGTTACTTGATATCAAGAAATGAATGAAAGAGGATGATATAATGCGATAATGATTGAAATTACTTATGGAGCATTGCTTTCATGTCGCTCCACTGCTCGTGGTCCCAACTTAATGAGTCGTGGACTTCAACTAGGGAGTTGTCAACTTGAATGTTTAGCAAGATCCAGTGGAATCTGCGGACGTTTACATAAGCATACATGCATAGCTCATCCAGTAAGCAAAAATAAAATGTGTACAAGATATAAAGACTCACTTGAAGTTGTAAGGAAAATTATTCTCGTTTAAGAACCTGCACAGGTCTTCCTCCACGTCCTTGGGGTGATTCTTTAACATATATTCATTAATGATATATGGGTCAATGAACCCAACGTCGTATCTTCTAGCTCTTTTGTATTCAAGCATCTTCATTCTGTAGAATATAATATCATCATACAAAAGGATATATAGTTAGGATAATATATTAAATGCAATGAATGAGCTGAGCTACAAACTTAATTATAGAAATAAATCACTTATAGACAGTAGCAACCAATGATAGATTTGTCGAGGGCACGCTAGTTGTATAACTGAAACAGTTCGGTCATTTAAACCTGTATCGAGTATGGTTTTAAGTGATGCTCCTTTCTAACGTCCACCGGAAACCAATCTTTCTTATGCTTTTTTTCTGCTTGCGACATGTACCATTCGTGCAGATTTCGCATATGTGTGGATAGACACGCGAGCTCCTCATTACTGACTAGAGGCTCCCCTTGGACATACTGCCGTACAATCTGACCCACTGGCGTATCTTCATAGCCTAAATATTGACCAAGGGACATATTTGCATTGTTAGCCAGTGCTTTGGCTTGCGATACAATGATTCCCATAAGTGCAGCATTATTACGGGCTCTGAGGTCCATTATTTGCATGTCCATATCCATTTCAGCTCTGAAGGCCTTGTCGAGGTCTGAAATGACTTTGAGCGGGGCGACCGATTGATTCTGCTGTGCTCCGAGCTGGGCAACTTGCTTCCCGCTTTTTTCACTTGTGATTTTTTTCTTCTATGCTTGCTTAATAATCTCCCGGTCATAGTCTGATTCCAGATTCATCGATATTTGGGATGGTTGCTCAAGAAAGGACTTAGCCCACTTTTTGTTTTTTTCATTATATACCGGCTTTGGCTCAGGCTTTTTGGGTGCAAAATGCTCCTTAACTTGGGCAGCCACATCCGCGTTAGTTTCCTCATCGGTCTTGTCATAAGGTCTCTTTGGAAGAGCCGGTGGGATGTCGACTATCTTCGTTGTTTGACCTTTCTTCGATGTGGGGCGCGGGGGACCGTCGAACTTCTATTTCTTCGACGAGGTAGTAGTATTGCACGGAGGCAGAGGCAGAGATCGAGTATTGTGCGGAAGATCGAGTTGATGTACTCCTGCTTCGGCGATCGTCAGCGGGGCGGGGTGGACTTGGAGGTTGGCGATAATTGATTTGGGGTGGACTTGGAGGTTGACGATATTCGATGCGGGGTGGACTTCGATTCCTCGGAGTCGGTGGCCTTGGTGACGAGCCTGGAAACTTGATGTACTTCTTATTCCATAGAATGATGTTGCGCTTGACATCTCCTAGTTTCGTAAGGCCTTCAGGCGTAGCGATTTCAATCTCTAGGTCCGCAAAATCCTCCACTATGTCATCCACCATGACACGAGCATAGCCTGGTGGAATCGGAAGTGAATGGTGGAGTGCTCCAGGTAGACAAGGTAAAGCAGTGCCGATCGCCACCTTGAAGGACAGGTTGTTCATTGGCTGATGTAGCTCACATTGTTCCATCTCTCTGACATCATCCACGGGGTAGTGAGGAGCCGGTGCATCATCCGGCAGTGCTTGATCATCAGCTCGGACCTCTGTGGAAGCCACGCTGCTTCTCCACTGGCTAAGATCCAATGCAGGATCATCAGATCGCGAGTGAGTTGATGACGGCGGCATTTGGCTAATTTCATGCATGAGGTTCTTCAGATCAGCTAGGTCCTTCTCTACCCTGGAGATCCGGTCTGCCTCTTGTCCTTCTTTCTCTGACGGCTTCTGTAACTGGCATCGCACTGAGGAAACCCTTTATTCTACAAGACACCGACGCCTTTGCCTCGTGTTCGTCCTCCCTTTTCTGGATTCCCTAGGGCACATGTCAGCTCGTCGTTCTCTCTCTCGGGACGGAACAATCCCAATTGAGCATCGTTCATTGCTTTAATAAGGTGTTGGGAGGGTTTTAGAATTTTATCACGAAATAATGTCTTCCCTGTTTCTGGGTCCAAGGATCCCCCGTTCCCGTACCACCAGTGCTTTGACCTCTCGGGCCATCCATCTGTACCAGGAGTGACACCTCTAGCCCTCATGTTCTTCTCCATAGTTTCCCATTTAGGGACGGCACTCTTGTAGCCACCTGTCCCCATTTTATGATGGTATTTCTTGTTGGCAGCATTTAACGCGTTCTTTGCCGACTTTGCCTTTGCTTTATCATATTGCTTGTACTGTACAAAATTGGGCCACTGTTCTCTCAACTTCTCGTTTACTCCTTTGAATTCTGGAGTTTTATTTTTCGTGACATATTTCGCGTATAAACTTTTCTTGTGGTTCCGGTACAGTTCAGCCATCTTGCTCAGAGCCCACTCCTTCACTTTCACTCTATTTTGAAGCCCACCCGGCGTTGGGGTAATACCATCTACCTCAAATTCTTCATACTCTGGAGGTAGTATGAAATGCGCTATGAGCTTCTGCCAAAGGTAATATTTGGCATCACCGGTGACATAGCTAGATTCTTCACCGGATTTCTTTGACTAATTCCATTCTTGGATGGTGATCGACAGGTTGTCCCTAACAAGCACCCCGCATTGATTTATAAACATCCCCCGGTGCTTCTCTGGAGCAATCGGTTCACCATCATCATCTATTTCTTGGATGGTGAACCTCTGATTACCATCCAACTTTTTGTTCGGCCCTCGTTTCGTTCGAGCTGTCGATTGCTTCGATTCTGTGGGCTAAAAGAACAAGAGAGAGTGATTAATATATATCTAGATCAGTTAATTAATAGAGGTAACACGAGACTTTTTATATATATATATATATGTACCTCGCCGGATCCTGTCGAGGGGCCATCATTATTGTTGTTATTTGTTTGCCATTCGTCCATCTAGTCTTCCCCTTGGTACATTAGGTTTTCCTCTAGTCCATTACCGGATGGATTCAGATATGAGGATATCTCTTCCTCGAGCAAAATATCTTCGCCGGTAGTAATATTAAGAGGAATTTCACCTCTTATCATGCCCTGAAGAAACCTTCACCGATGCGACCAGGATCTTCGGATGAATCCATGACTTAATTATCTATAACAAAAAGAGAGTTAAATAGGTTATAAAAAACAATAATCCTAATAACTAAAACAAAAAAAAATAACCGTGATATTATATGTGGTAAAACAATAATCTTAATAACTAAAACAAAAAACCCCTAATATAAATAACTATAAAAAAAACTATAGAAAAAACTATAACAAAAAATCGTAATAATCCTAATTATAATCCTAACTATAAAAAAACTATAGAAAAAATATAACAAAAAACCCTAATAATCCTAACTATAAAAAAAATATAACAAAAAACCCTAATAATCCTAATTATAATCCTATTTATAATAATCCTAACTATAAAAAACTATAGAAAAAACTATAACAAAATAATTATAATTAATTCTAACGCTCCAGCTAATTATAATTAAAATAATTATAATTAATCCTAACTCTAGCTAGAAAAAACTATAACAAAAATTATAATTAATCCTAACCCTAGCTAACAATATAATCCTAATCCTAATAACAAAAACTATAATTCTAAATAAAACAAAAACTATAATCCTAACCCTAGCTAACTAATAATTACAAAAAAAAACATCCGCCGCCCATACCCCTCCCTCGAGCACACCGATCGAAGCCGGCGGCAGCACGTGACGGCTCGCGGCGGGGCGGCGCGCGGCGGCACGACGATGCAGCGTCGGCAAGGCGGCGAGGCGTGCGGCGGCACGAGAGAAGGCACGGCGCACGGCGGCACGAGAGAAGTCTAGAGGCGAGGCGGCGCGCGATAGAGCGGCGGCACGCCGAAACACGCATGGCAGAGCGGCACGGTGGCGACGGACATCACCTCCCCTGCGTTGCGTCGTCTCCTGTGAGTGCTTCGTCTTCGTATTCGTCGAGGAATGTCAGGTGCTGGTGGACAGCACCTCCCCTGGCGCGAAATATATAGGGACCCCCCATTTAGTCCCCGGCTAAGCCACGGGACGGGACTAAAGAGTCTTTAGTCCCGGGCCGTGGCTTACCCCGGGACTAAAGACCCTCCCCCCTTTAGTCACGGGTTAAGCCACGGCCCGGGACTGAAGGGTTTTTTGGCCGCTTCGTTTTTGCGCGCGCAGGCACCCTTTAGTCCCGGGTCCAGCCACGACCCGTGACTAATTGTTTTTTTCGTAAATTTTCTTTTTTTAATTCAGATCAAATATAAAACTTTGGAAAATCATATCTTTTATTGTAATACTCCAAATAAAACAAATAATATGTCTATTATTATCAAAAAATATAATAAATCTTAATATAATATCCATTTATCTGTTTGCATCATTTATAAATTATTTCATTCGTAAATTTTCTTTTTTTATTCAAATCAAATATAAAACTTTGGAAAATCATATCTTTTATTGTAATAATACAAATAAAACAAATAATATGTCTATTATTATCATAAAAATATAAAGAATTTTAATATAATATCCATTTATCTGTTTGCATCATTTATAAATTATTTCATTTGTAAATTTTCTTTTTTTTCTTCAAATCAAATATAAAACTTTGGAAAATCATATCTTTTATTGTAATAATCCAAATAAAACAAATAATATGTCTATTATTATTAGAAAAATATACAGAATCTTAATATAATATCCATTTATCTGTTTGCATCATTTATAAATTATTTCATTTGTGAATTTTCTTTTTTTATTTCAATTCAAATATAAAACTTTGGAAAATCATATCTTTTATTGTAATAATCCAAATAAAACAAATAATATGTCTATTATTATCAGAAAAATATAAAGAATCTTAATATAACATCCATTTATCTGTTTGCATCATTTATAAATTATTTCATTTGTAAATTTTCTTTTTTAAATTCAAATCAAATATAAAACTTTGGAAAATCATATATTTTATTGTAATAATCCAAATAAAACAAATAATATGTCTATTATTATCAGAAAAATATAAAGAATCTTAATATAATATCCATTTAGTCCCGACGGTAGTCACAAACCGGGACTAAAGATATTTCCCGCCATTTCCCACCGCTTCCCTCCAAGTTTTCCCGCCCTTTCCTTTCTACGAGAGCTTTTAGTCCCGGATGTAGTCACTAACCGGGACTAAAGATATTTCCCGCCATTTCCCAAAGCTTCACGCCAAGTTTTCCCGCCCTTTCCCCTATATCTAGGGCGATGGCGCCATGGCTATACACACATCCACACCTTCCTCTCTTAGAACAATGGACAACGCCTACTGGGCCATTCTGACCCTCGAGGAGACTGAGGCGCTGTGCGCCTCCAACTACCCTTGTCCGCCGGGCTACCGGCTGCCCGCCGGCTAGATGCTGAGCGCTGGAGGGGTTTCTGTCCCTCCTGTCCCTCAAGGTTCCGCACGCCAGGGGGCGGCTTTAGTCCTGAGTGTTAGCTAGTCCCGGTTTGTCCTGTTTTTTAATATTAATAAATGTCTTCAGTGTTACCTAAATAATAAGATGTTGTATTTAGAGGAAAAGTCCTATAAATAGAGCAGGCTGGATCGAGCAGCCTATAAATAGAGGGAAATGCCTATAAAGAGAGGGTTCATCTTTAGTCCCGGTTGGAGAAACCAACCGCGACTGAAGGGATTATGGCAGAATGGGCCAGGCAACACTAATAATAGGGGTGAGTGTCGACATTATGTCGTGTGGCTTGTACCTTGTCTCGGATGGTGTCACCAACTAGGACTAAAGATGAACCTTTAGTTCCGGTTGGAGACACCAACCGGGACAAAACATGAGTCAACACTAATAATAGGGGTGAGTGTCGACATTATGTCGTGAGTGTCGACATTATGCCGAGCTGCTTGTACTATAAATGGCATCCTTGTGAGTCCAGTCCTCCAGCCAGTTTGAGGCATCTCCAAGATGGTTTTCGAGAGAAGGGACACCACTACGGCCAGTTTCAGGGAGATGCCGCTGGAGCCCAGTCCTCCGGCATCTCCAAGAAACTGGTCATAGAGGCACTCCCTAATATGTGAAATTAGTTAGCTCCTAGGCGTATTGATCTAGTTAGAGAAATTACAAGCTGCAAGATGGTTTTTGAGAGCAGCGACACCACTACGGCCAGTTTCAGGGAGATGCCGCCGGAGCCCAGTTCTCCGGCATCTCCAAGAAACTGGTCATAGAGGCACTCCCTAATATGTGACCTCACGCGTCTGGAGATCAGATCTTAATGGTAAGTATGAATCGGGACTAAAGGCCCTCCTTTAGTCTCGGTCCAGCCACAAAACGGGACTAACACACTCAAGATTGTTTGCAGACAACACTATAAAAATGGACACATGGAGCATCTTCACTCATAAAATGTTACAATTATTACATATCATTTCTTCGCGTGTGTTCCTTTTTGATCCCGTCGTATCCATGGAGCATCTTTCACTGCGAAGGGCAGAATTTCATGAAACTTATCACAATCTTCTGACATGTCTGTCTTGTCCTCCACTCCCACGATGTTTCCTTTTCCTGAAAGAACTATGTGGCGCTTTGGCTCATCGTCTGATGTATTCTTTTTCTTATTTTTTCTTTTTCTAGGTTTGGTAGACATGTCCTTCACATAGAAAACCTGAGCCACATCATTGGCTAGGATGAATGGTTCGTCTAAGTACCCAAGATTATTGAGATCCAACGATGTCATTCCGTATTTCTTGTCTACCTCAACCCCTCCTCCTGTCAGCTTGACCCATTTGCACCGAAACAAGGGCACCTTAAAAGTAGGTCCATAGTCAAGTTCCCATATCTCCTCTATGTAACCATAATATGTGGTCTTTGACCCATTGTTGTCTGTTGCATCAAAGCGGATACCACTGTTTTGGTTGGTGCTCTTTTTATCTTGGGCTATCGTGTAAAATGTATACCCATTTATCTCGTACCCTTGGAAAGTCGATATAGTCGAAGATGGTGACCTAGACAACAAGTATAACTAATCTCCAAGAGTGTTGTTTTTTATGAGATGTTGCAACCAACCGCTGAAACTCTTCATGTGTTCATATCTAATCCAAGAGTCATGCTTTCCAGGGTTATTGGAGTGCAATATTTTCTTGTGTTCCTCGAAATATGGGGCTGCCCAGATAGAATTCTGTAGAACGGTGTAATGTGCTTCAGTGTAAGAATGTCCGTCCCTACATATTATTGATTTCCTTCCTAGAGTACCCTTTCCACTCAGTCTCCCATCATACCGCGATTGAGGAAGACCAATCGGCCTAAGGTCAGGAACAAAGTCAACACAAAATTCAATGACCTCCTCTGTTCCATAGACCTTGGAGATGCTTCCTTCTAGCCTAGCACGGTTACGAACATATTTCTTTAAGATTCCCATGAACCTCTCAAAGGGAAACATATTGTGTAGAAATACAGGACCGAGAATGGAAATCTCTTCGACTAGGTGAACCAGCAGGTGCGTCATAATATTGAAGAAGGATGGTGGGAACACCAACTCAAAACTGACAAGACATTGGACCACATCATTCTGTAACCATGATAGATCTTCAGGATTGATTATCTTCTGAGAGATGGCATTGAGAAATGCACATAGCTTCACAATGGGTACTCGAACATTATCTGGTAGAAGCCTCCTCAATGCAATAGGAAGCATTTGCGTCATAATCACGTGGCAGTCATGAGACTTTAGGTTTTGGAACTTTTTTTCTGCCATATTTATTATTCCCTTTATATTCGACGATAAGCCAGACGGGACCTTAATACTGCTTAGGCATTCAAAAAATATTTCCTTCTCTTGTTTGGTAAGAGCATAGCTGGCATGACCTTGAAACCATTCTGGATGCAGGCCATCTGGGTCTTTCGTACGTTGATGGTCCTTTCGTGCTTCCGGTGTATCTTTTGTCTTCCCATACATGCCCAAGAAGCCTAGCAGGTTCACGCAAAGATTCTTCGTCACATGCATCACATCGATTGCAGAGCGGACCTCTAAGAATTTCCAATATGGTAGCTCCCAAAATATAGATTTCTTCTTCCACATGGGTGCGTGTCCTTCAGCGTCCTTCAGAACAGATTTTCCTCCAGGACCCTTTCCAAAGGTTACCATTTGATCCAAATCTTTGACCATATCAAATATATCAGCACCAGTACACTCCTTAGGCTTCGTCTGGTGACATGCCAGACCGTTGAAATGCTTGCCTTTCTTTCTTAAGGGATGCTTGGCCAAAAGAAATGGATGATGCTCATTTTATACATTCTTCGTACAATGTTCCAAATATATACTTTCAGTCTCATCTAAACAGTGTTTGCATGCATTGTATCCCTTGTTTGACTGTCCTGAAAGGTTAGTAAGAGCAGGCCAATCATTGATTGTTACAAAAAGCAATGCTCGGAGGTTAAATTCTTCCTGCTTGTGCTCATCCCACACACGTATCCCGGGTTCGTGCCACAACTATAAAAGTTCTTCCACTAATGGCGTTAGGTACACATCAATGTCGTTGCCGGGTTGCTTCGGACCTTGGATCAACACTGGCATCATAATGAACTTCCGCTTCATGCACAACCAAGGAGGAAGGTTATAGATGCATAGAGTCACGGGCCAGGTGCTGTGACTGGAGCTCTGCTCCCCAAAGGGATTCATGCCATCTGTACTTAGACCAAACCTTAAACTCCTTGCGTCATCTGCAAAGTCCGGGTACTTTCTATCGATTTTTCTCCATTGCGACCCATCAGCGGGGTGTCTCAACATCCCGTATGACTTACGTTCCTCTTTATGCCATCCCAACAACTTGGCGTGCTCTTTGTTTCTGAATAAGCGTTTCAACCATGGTATTATAGGAGCATACCACATCACCTTGGCAGGAACCCTCTTCCGGGGGGGGGGGGGGGGGGGCTCGCCCTCAACGTCACCAGGGTCATCTCGTCTAATCTTATACCGAAGTGAAGTGCATACCGGGCATGCATCCAAATTCTCATACTCCTCACCGCGGTAGAGGATGCAGTCATTAGGGAATGCATGTATCTTCTGAACATCTAAACCTAGAGGACAGACAACCTTCTTTGCTTCGTACATACTGGCAAGCAATACGTTATCTTTTGGAAGCATATATCAAAATCCTTCTAGCTCCTTCTAGAGCATGCATTGATCCATATCTCTATACTTCTAGAGCATTATAGAGCTAAAGTAGCAATAAGAGATGAAAGAATATAGTTGTAACCTTTTAAAGATTTGGATTTAGATGTTGCAAAATAAATCTTGACAAATCTTGAGAAAAAATGGCATGAACTCTCTTGCTTCTTTGAGAAAAATGGCCACCATATGCTTTAGGGCAGTAGGACAGGAAGCAGAATATATAGTGGTGGACAACTAGTCTCGGGCCGTGATACGACCCGGGACTAATAGTCCACGAAAGGACCAGCTGGCCTGCTCCAGGTTATTAGTCCCGGGCCATATTACGAACCGGGACTAATGACCTGGTCCGGCCCGGGACTAGTGACTACAGCCGTTTCTTGCCGTTAGAGGCCTCACGGCCCGGGACTAGTGCTCCCACTAGTCGCGGGCTGTGCCAGGCCGGGACTGCTGGCCTTGTTCACGTCGAACCAAAGATGGTTTTTCCAGTAGTGGAATATATTCCTCATCCGTGTATTCGATATCAATGGGGAGATCAGATCCGGATTTTTCTTCCACCACTTATTAAACTATAGGAGAGGGCTGGGTGGGTTCAGGTTTTCCGGGATCTTGAACTCTTCCGCCTCTGTGGACAGAGCAGATCCGTATTTTTCTTCCTCTATGGTCATCACCTTAAGGGTGGGTAGGTCGGGTTTAGTGAAGCCGAGGTAGATGTCGATCTCGCTGATGGACATGATTGTGTAGGTTGTCACAGGCTCCTTAGCCGAAATCCAAGTCTTGTCGAGAAGAACGAGAGGGACATCACTAGCGTAGACCACGCGACCCATGGCGATTGTTTTTCTAATTCCTGCACGTGCAGATTCTGCTCGGAACGAAGCTCCAAAAGTCACCTTCCCCACGGTGGGTGCCAACTATTGTCGGATTGTCGACAAGTACGCCATAGGGGGTCCTGAGGGCGTTGAGAAGATGGGGTGTGAGACGTAAGGTGTTCCAGGAGCTGTGAGCACAAGTTTACCCAGGTTCAGATCCGGCTGCGATGATCGAATCCTACTTCTACTAGCAACCCAGTAATATATTAGCGAGATCCGGATATTATAGCGGATTACAAGAGAGGTTCACATGTGCGAGTAGGTTGTGGTTGATCTATGATCCGGTGCCCTAAAGGCTCCCATAGGTCCAGTTTATATAGTCACCGGCACCTAGGGTTACAGGAGAGACCTATCCGGCTATGTTATAGAGTCGGTAACTAGATACAACTTGGACTACAAGTAATACTATAGGCATAAGTCGGTAACTCTTCTGGGCCTTGTCGTACCCAGAAGTAGCTCCTCCTCTTTCTCAGACTGGGCCGCCGGTGAAGCAAAGCTCTAACCCGTTGATGGGCCACCCTGGTCGGCGAGTCCTGTGGGTATACCCGGAAAGTATATCCCCAACAATATTCCCTAGAGGCAATAATAAATTGTATTATTCTATATTTACTATTCATGATTATTTTTATTATTCTATGCTATAATTTTACTGGTTTTGGATAATGAGTATTTGGAGGAAAACCGTAATACATGTGTGGAATCATAAACACCATTTTGATATCCCTAGTCTCGCCTCTAAGACTATTTCATGTACCATTGATTGTCTCGGTTTCCTGACTATGGTAAAAACTACAATGTGTTGTGGAATTGCTGGTGATATATGAGATTGGAGTTGTTGGGATAACAACAACGATGGATATACCCAACATGATATACCATGAAACTCATCGTCAATATTGTTATCAGTAGTTTCTCATAAACAATTATTGCCTTTATTAAAGATCGTTTGACCATGAGACACATATGAACTTGGGTATAATATGGACGTGGAAAGATTCTTCAAACGTTGCTCTTAATGGAGTACTCATAAAGTTGATACTTTATTTTACCGGATGGTATACCAATTATTCACATTGGGTGCTTGCAGAAATTGCTACTCCTTTCGATGGAGAGATACATTCTGGGCCTACTCATGTACTATGATGTTCATTATCATCTGGTTGAACACATGAACATCGATAGTTCCTCATGAGTAAAGAGTACATGCTAGATAACAAGAATAATTTAGCGTTTCATCTCGAGAAATCTAAAGTATCGATAGAGTAATATGATATGTATTGGACTTAATACTATGGTTCACACGATAAAGATCTTTGTGTTATTTGCGGGGGTTACTACGTGTATCAAGACGCGAATAGTAATCATTGTTGAAGAATGAGTTTCGAATATGTACAAAAATATCCGAACCCATAGGGTCACACACTTAAGAGTTCAATGGCATTTAGAATATGAGTGCAAATGAAGATTTAGAAGAGAAGTAATTACGAAGGTGTTCGGAGTGTCTCGGAATATAACGGAGGTGTCCAGAATATTGTCGAGAGTGTTCGAAATAAGTTTTGAGAATTAATGAGATAAGAGAATGGTTTCATGAGTGTCTCAGAATGGTTCCGAGAGGTCCTTGTTGATCCCGGAAGTGTCTGGAATGGTCTCGAGAGTGTCTGGAATGGTTCAAAAATATATGGAAGGTTTTGGAAGGCGTAAAAGATTCAAAAGGTTCTGGAAGGTACCGCAGTGACACGGGTCATCTTAGGATGTCCGGAAGGTTCTATAATAGGTGTAGCCAAGTTGTCATAAAGGTCAAGGAAAGATACACAAGTCAAATTCGGACTTGCAAAAGGAAGCAGTTTTGGAGTAGGAGTAGCATTGGTACCTACACCTGCCGAAACTCACTCAAACTTTGGGGCTGGCTTTAGTAAGACCCAAGGGGCCTTGCCGCCTATAAAAGGTAACCAAGGGGCACCCCCAAGGGCAGTCCAAGTCGTGGCCTGAGCCTCCCCAAGCCACAGCCTTCAAACCCTAGGTGCCACGCGCGTCGCCCACCACCCGCTGTCGTGTGTCACCACCTCGTGTGCCGTCGTCGCCTCCCTATCTCCTCCCTCCTCCATGGCATGGATTTAGCTAGGGTGGGAGTGCCCTAGGTTATTCTTCTACTACGACACCGGAGTGCTCCCTGGGTTCTACCTCTGCTTGGATCTAATCTAAACAGGACTACGGAAGCTCTGCCCGATCTTTGTCAACATGTTCCCACTTCGACTGTGTGTTCTTAGTCACACATCAATGCGGTGATGCTGATCTTGTACGTGTGGATATCGGTGGAGGTGTGAAACTTTGAGCACTTGATCATGTAGATCTTCACATGGAGACATCTTATCGTGGCTAATCTACTAGCTGCAAGAATCGACGTACCGACTACTTCAACGACGATGTCTTCATCGGTGCATGTTCATGGGGGCCATCCGTGGGATAATACATCTCCTCGCAACTCGCTAAGGCTTGTTGCGGGGATTGATGCATGACCAACCTCGTCATCGACAAACTTATGCTAGTTCGATGTTCGTGGGTATGATCCGGTGTCACATTTTTCTTCCCCTCCCGCCCAGACCACTGTCCACCGCCGTCGCTTCCACCGCCCTCCACCACTGCCGCCTCTGGTCCCTGCCTCACCTACTCGCTGCCTCCGGTCCCCTACGGTGCGGAATCACTCCCTTGCCTCCGAGGACCCCTTCGTAGTCCAGGTAGGTATGCATGAAAACACAAACCCCCAAAACCCTAATGTAGAACTTAGATCTAGGAATTTTCCATTTTGCTTATCAATTTTAAGGTTCAGGGTTACCGAGCTACAAAGACCCGACAGCATCTATCCCAGCTCTTTTCCCCTTGTATAAATCTCAAAGTCTACAATTCTTTATTGTTCCTCATTATTCGTTACCCTTCTAGCAATATAGATTTAATTATAACTTCATTGGCATGTATCTATTTTAATTATCACATCATTAGTTTTCTTGCATCTTGATTGTATTAAGATGCTCTCTGTTTGTATCTATTTAACAGATGGGAACCTGTAGTGATGATGCAATAATGCTCTCTAGCAATGACAGTTTTCTCATTAGCTTTGGTAGTTTTGAATTCTAGTCATCATATGAAGAGCCCATTGACATGCTTGAGTTTAGAGGTATCAAAATAACATCAAAATTGTAGTCATGTGTTTTGTATGCATTTAGGAGATAGACATTAATATTCCACCGCATTTAAATGTTTATGTGTTGTTGCATCAGGGCCTCAACACAAGGGGATACTGATTTTGATATGTAGAGCCCTTTTGGAAACGACATGTATCTGAAAAAATTTCATGTATACTTCCTATTAGATTGGTGTGAACCTGAATTTCCACTAAAAATCAAGTATTATGTCTATAGGCCACCCTATTCATCCTTCATGAAAAAGAAGTACAAGCTGGTAAGATGATATATTCTTGAACATGTGGTCAACAAGCTACCTTATGATATTTAAATACTTCCAGTAATCACAAGAATTCTAATTATTCAATTATTTGTACTTGCGCAGACATTTGGGAGTGAGTTCACAAGAAAATACCTAAAGAATCGCCTTGATAAACCTATTGATGTCCATGTTTGGCAAATAAACACCAAGAATCTAAAGATGGGTAGGATGAAGATGGGATCTAGGTCAAATGCAATCTTGACGACTGGATGGGAGAAGGTTGTGAGAAGCTTCAACTTAAAGCAGGATAGCATTGTTAGCTTTTACTTTGATGAAAAAGATAATGGAGAGGTACATAGTCTGGATAAGCAACTTCAACTGGGCGGCCCATTATAAATACAATGCTGGTTTGTTAGAGAGTACTAATTATGCTAGATGTTTGATTTATGGACTGCACTTTGTTATGTACTGCCATAACATGTAATTGCTAAATTTGTATGGATTTCCCCAACTATCTGGCTAATGTTAATTTTTAATACTCTTTTGACTGGCTGCTAAGTACTGGAGTTAATCTGTCTATTTGGTTGTTGAATCTTGATTATGTGTTATGTAAATTATGATTGAATTTGAATTAGCATATTGTGGACTATTTAAAAGGGTTTATACACACTAGAGACTGTCAATTTAACCAACCTTTTGGAGGCGTCCTAGGTCCGTAGATGGTTATTTAATTGAATCCGACTCCAAACACCTAACTACTGGATACAGTCCCTACTAAGTGAGGACTTCTTGCAAGCGACCAGGACTACTAGCCATCTCCAGCTCATACATCTTAGAGGCGTTTAGATTTTTTGCAATGTTTGAGGTCGTGTATCTTAGAGACACAAAGAAAAACCGTCTTAGGTGGTGTGCTCTTAGAGGCTACGAGCTTAAGCCGAAACGAGAAACCTTTTGAGGCCTATGGACAATAACCGCCTCTAAGTAACGCGTTTATACTAGTGAAGTCAAATGTCATCCCTAGGAAGGCCAATATGGTTAACATTCGATATTTCAATATTTAAATTTTCTTATACACAGTGAACTCTAGCCAACAAATAATATTATATTATTTTGCTCCTAATGTACTTTTCAGCTTTCTACAATAATGTCCACCTCAACTGCTATCTCTCAAAGGATTTACTACTCGCATGCTCCTACAAGACCACTTTTTAGCATGTTAACTTCTTTCAAGACATGAATGATGCTGCCTAGATGACAAGCGGCTGGTCCTCGAACTCACTGGAATCAGGAAGGAAAATATGTGCCTCTTCACCTTTTTAAATGAGGGGCTCCAAGCCTTCATCAGTTGTGTTAATGTTCTGTAGTGAGGCCAAAATGTATTTTGTTTATGCTGATGTTGGATGCACCATTAAAGTAATATATTATTGGTGAAATTGTAGTGGTCAGGAACTTGATGTCAACCTGGTGCTATACGTGCTAAATAATATTATATCTATATGGTATGTCTATATTTGGTTGATTGTGTGCATATTGTTACTTTTCTAAGTACTCTTAAAAGATGATCTAAAAATATGATCTATTGTGTTCTATTTTATGGTTGTGTGAAATGTACATATTGTGTTGATTGTCTATTTTCAATACATATTGTGTTAATTGTCAATTTTTTCATTTCCTATGACTGAGAGCTGGTGTGTAACAGCTAGAATGAAGTCATATATCTACAACAAACAAGTCGAAAACTGTAAAGATTGCATGTGTGTGTTCCTAAAGCGTGGTCACCGGTTCCTCTTTCCACACAAACTATTTTTTTTGTTATTTAATTTCTATCAAGCACACTGATAGCTGAGGCTGGCCAAAAAGTCAGCAAGCACCATCAACCTCATCACTACCGTGAGAGACAAACGTGTAGACTGAGCTGACATGTGGGGTTGAAGCACGGATGACGCGGTCGATGGATAAAAAGAGTCAGACATGGGTTGTGATAAAATCCATGACGAATTAGGCATGGGACGAAATGGCGAACTAGGATTCAGTGCCCGGGTTGAAATCTTCGATGAATTTTCCACGATGAACCAAGGAATGTCATGGATAACCAGGCTGGAGGGCATTCGAGCGTGTTTTTATGAAATGGACAAGAACGTTACACATCCATGACATTTTTTGGTGCGTCATAAAAAACTTCATGTACTTTCCAAATTCTTGTAGAGGTATCTTCCCAATTATGGCAAATCCAGGACATTAAACATGTCATCTAGAGGGAGATTCTCTTCACCGTGGGAAACAAGCGAGGAGTCCTCTTTTGGTTAGACCCTTAGCTGGCGCCAACTCCCCTATGCTAGGAGTTTCAGGCATTATTCGCCATCTATGTAGAGCTCATGATGTTAGTGGCTGAGGCGGGACATGGAGGTGATTGGAACATACCGTTCTGAAGGACCTTCAGCGACGCCGAGGCTTCTAACTTCCTGAGCCTATGGGGCGCCTTGCCCCCATCCCTCTCGGAGGAGAGGGATGGGTTATCTTGGTCCTAGTCTCCTTCAGGAGCTGTTTCAGTTAGCTCGGCTTGTAGGACCCTCTTCCCGGATCCATAGCTCTTGTGGACAACTCACCATTGGAAGGCTCTAGTTTCCCTTAGCTTCAGGATCTTTCTCTAGTAGCAGTTGCGCGACCGCCTCCCCTTGGGGGTAGAGGATTCTAAACATAATGGTCCGAGCAACAGGTTGTGTCCATTATGTGGGATGGCGAAGAATTGCGATCATATTATGTTCACGTGCCCATCCGCTCATATTCTTTGGAGCTTTATTCGAGAAGCTCTTGGGCATGTCTGGTAGGTCCAGGATCTTGGAAAGTTCCTTGAGATGGAGTTTAACCTTACTGGAGGGAGGTGTCACCTCTTCTGATTAGTGTTTGCATCTCTTACATAGACATTGTGGAACATTTGTAATAGAATGGTGATAGAGCAGATATTTTCGAGTCGTGCATCCGACTCTGTTTTTTTCTTTTCTTGCATACCTTTAGCAGTGGTACCCGCTATCAGAGCAACAAGAATGGGAGTGCCTGAACAACATTCTACAGGCACTAAGAGCATCAAAGAAACGCTTCACGACATGCTGGGGATATGCTATATGGGTATCCTTATAGCATGTCTCTTATCCGACTAACCCGGGTGGCCCATAGTCGGTAGCATGGTCTATGGCCTGCTGGGCGGCCCAGTTAGGTGGATCTAGAAGGGAGGCCCATGCCGGATAAAGGAAGGCTACGGTGGAGTCACCAGCGTACCCGGAGCCTTGGAGTGCAAGATACACAAGACTAGTAATAGACGGTGTAGGACTCTGTGACCTATTCGGCTAGGACTTTTCCCTGTAACCCTAGGACCTGGTGACTATATAAGTCGGGCCTATGGGAGCCTTTAGGGCACGATAACTTAGATGTTCATAGACAACCTCGCACAGCGAACCTATCTCTATAACTCAGCGTATTGCCATTATAGTGATTTATAGCAGGAGTAGGATTCCGCCACCGTCGTGGGATCTGAACCTGGGTAAGCAGTGTTACCTCGTACCCGTCAACCGTCCGCCTTACCCCACGTCTCTAAACACGCACTGTGAGGACCCCTCCATGGCGTACTCGTCGGCAATACCATGACAGTTGGCGCCACCATGGGGCAAGAGGCGCTTCAGGCTCTTCAGCGGGCGAGGACCAAGATCTTCGCGGGAATCGGCAAAACTATAGCCATCGGTCGCGTTCTCTTCTCCGGCAACGTTCCGATCGTCCCTCCCAACGAGTTCTGGATCTCGGCGAAGACGAACCCTACGCGGTTTTCGATCGTTCCTATCGGAGACATCCACCTCTTCATCGGTGAAACCGACTCGGGCACTAGTTCCTTGGGAGTCGGAGGAGCATCAAGACCCGCATGGACCGCCTATGGGCAGGATACGTTCGCTGAAGGATCAATGTCGGATCTCTCTTCGGAGTTTGCCGACAAAGATCGGAAAAATTCAAGGCCCACCCAAACCGCCCCTGTGCAGGATATAAAGGTGGAAGATCACTGCAAATCCGCCGGCTTAGTCTGTGCATCTGGACAGCAGAGATCCAAGTTAGTCGGCGTGGTTACCATCTTCGATCTGGCACGCTGCATTCAGAGAGAAGGCGAAAACCCCGGCGATTACCTGGCTAGGTGGCTTCGTATACGAGTCGACCTAGCCCACTACCCCGATGATAACGCTCTGTATCACTTCGTGGAAGGACTATACCGTGGCACGCTTCTCCGACATTCTTTAAGACGGCAGCAGGAAACAGGACGCCTCACCCTCGAAGAGATGGTGAGCACCGTCAACAGCTACGCGGCAGCCCAGATGGAGCTCGCGCTCAGAGACGGAGAACCTCCGGCTCAGCAGCCACCGCCACCGCCTCCCGCCGCCATCGTCATGGGAGCACCACCACCTCCAGTCATCGTCGAGCCTGTTGAACCTCCACCGCCCGTCATCGAGGAAGTACTAGCACCCTCCGACTCTGTCATTGACGCGCTTTATGCTGATTTCAGTGCAGATTCAGAGGAGATAGACTTCAGTCCAGAAGAGCTAGACTCCGCTATGCAGGAGATGGAGGAGGAGTACTCGCGCGACGAGCAGGCCAACAACGCCGTCGCATCCCGAGGGGTGTTCGTCACCATTGGGACGGCGATGGATGAGGATCAACCCGGACGAGCTCCGCCTACAGCACTAGAAAAGGGGAAGGGGCCACTTATTGCTGCTGACGATGATCGCGCAAAAGTCATGCCTCCTCCGCCCAACCCAGTGCAGCAGCCGCAGGAACTCGGCACCGGCCCGAGCAACAACAACACCGCAAACTTGCCGCCTCCAGCATCCACGTCTGCAGCCCAAGACACTCCATCTGATAGAGTGATGTACGGCAATCTCCTCGGCAAGCCACTGACCGTTGCTCATATCCGGAACGTGACCCAGCTTGATGAGAAGCGCCAGCAACTGCTGGAGGAGGCGCAAGCCATCGCGGAGCAAGGCGCTAAGCTAGATCGAGATCTGGTCAACGCGCAGAAGTCCATAGAAAAAGCTAGAGCAATGGAGGCCGAGTACAAGACTCTTCTACAGCAGCAGAAGGGTAAGAAAGCTCCGGCTCGCGTCATCAACGATCCTGGTGTATGGCGCAACCTAGGATGGGCTCCCTCTGAACCGGCACAGGCCAAGCCATACATTGACAGTGAAGGCAAGAAGGTGATGCCCACCCCACTCCTTAACCTCGCCGTCGCCAAGACCCTTCTGGACCAGGATAGATCGCCTGAAGCAGTGGAACAGGTCTACGACCTAGTGGCCAAGGCGGTGAAGCAGCAGGAAAAGGCCACCTCTCAGAGGCTTGAGTCTAACCCAGCGCTCTGCCAGTCTAGCCAGTACAAACCGCCAAGGGACAGATCTCCTCTTGATGTCAGGTCCCAGACGGGTTCATTAGAACGAAGACGGAGGGATGCACACAACAGGAAGGATGCTATCCCAATATCCTCCAACCACGGAGAAAATGCCCGACCTCGTCTCCCATCGCCACCGCCCCGATCTCCCCGACATCGTGAAGATTACAAAGCTCACCATCGTATGGATATGCCCCCACCAAAGCAGTGTGGCATCGTTTTCCGCGACAACGCGGAGCAGACCCGTCATGATGGAGAGCGCAACCAAGGACATAAGAGCAGGTCGCGCCATGACCCTCCACGTCCGACAAGCAACCGTGATAGACGTGAGACGTCGCAGGAGGGTAACAGCAAGAAGGCTAACCCACCGCCACCTCCGCCTCCGTCACCACCAAGCAGTCACCATGGCGTAGGAGGCCCGCTTCGTTCACGCAGCCCATCCCCTATTGACAAGAAGAAGAACCCAGAGCCATACGATGCGTGTTTGCAGATCGATAAGATCGACGAGGCCCGGGAAGGACCATACCTGGGACCACGTTGCTTTGGACCTGCAATACGGTCCGCAACTTACCCCAAAGGTTTCCGGATTGACAAGACCATCAAGCCCTATGACGGCACCACCAAACCAGCCACATGGTTGCAGGACTACGGCAACGCGGTGGAGATTGCCGAAGGCAACCCCAACGTCGCCGTCAAGTACCTCCCATTAATGTTGGTGGGTACGGCCCATCAATGGATTGACGACTTGCCGGAGAAATCTATATACAACTGGTTGGACATGCAAGAAGCGTTCACCAAGAACTTTGAGGGTACATACAAGCTTCCCTGCAAGAGAAAGACGAGACATCTCACGCCTACCTCTCCCGCTGGCTAGACATGAAGAATTCCTGCGCAGGAGTGCACGCTCATACCTCCATGGCCGCCTTCATCGATGGGTTGGAAAGGGGCACGTTGCTCCAACATAAGGTGAAGCGCTTGCATGACAATCACCAGCTTAACTTGAACCAGATGATTCAGTTGGCTAGTGAGTTCGCAGCTGCCGATGACGATGCTCGTGGCTCTTTGTCGGCAATGGCCGTTTCAACTCAAGCTCGGAGGAACAACATTACAAAGCGGAAGACCGCTCCAGAATAAAAGCAATCTACCGACATGGTCGCTATGAATTTTGCAGGACGAGGAGAGGGCGGACAACATGGCCGAGGAAGGGGAGCTGGTCGTGGACAGCAACGAGGAAGTGAAACCACCTCGGCCCCGCTCCGTGTTCCCCAAACCTACGAGGAGTACCGCGATATGCCATGCCTCGTACACCTCGACGTCAACGGCAAAGCCACCCATACCAATCGACACTGCAAGTTCGTCAACGACCTTAAGGAAGACCCGGAGTCCATCTACAAGCGAAGTCGGAAGAACAGACCGCGAGGCAAGGGCAAGGGGAAGAAGAAGGAGGAGGAGTCCAAGGATTCAAGTGACATGGACGAGGACGTTGACCCCAAACACGCCGCCAAGAGCGACGACAAAGGCAAGAACCCCTTCGCAAAGAAGGCCCCAGTCTACCACACTTTCCTTGGCACCCCCACCGTCCGACAACAGAAGACCTCTCTGAGGATCCTGATGGCCACCCTCCCCCAGTTCCCCAGTACCTGCACTGGTCGGAGGTTCCAATAAATTGGGACAGGATGGACCACCCAGACCTTATACCCACAGAGAACCAGTACGCCATGGTCATGAACCCCTTGATTGATGGCGTGGAGTTCACCAAGTGTATGGTGGATAGTGCAAGCAGCATCAACATCATGTACCTGGATACACTGCAAAAGATGAACTTGACGGAGGCAAACCTAAGGCGGACCAACGACATCTTCCACGGCGTAGTTCCTGGTCGGGAGGCTCGGTCCCTTGGGTGCATTACACTTCAGGTTGGCTTTGGCGATGTTAATAATTACCGTCAAGAGCGCATGACCTTCGAGGTGGTCCCCTTCAAGAGTGTGTACCACGTCATATTCGGCCGTGACATATTCCACACGTTCATGGCCAAGCCATGCTTCGTCTACAACAAGCTCAAGATACCTGGACCAAACGGCATCATCACCGTATCCGAAAGCTTTACCAAGGCAAGGGACTGCAAGATCAACGAAGCAGCCGTTGCAGAAGCTGTCCTCTACAGCGAAGAATTCAAAGAGATCCAGCGTAAGGTCGATGACTCGGAGATGCCCGCGTCGAAGAAGCAGATCTCCGACTCCGCTCCTGCGTTCAAGGCCGCCATCGAGACCAAGCCGGTGGAACTTGTGGTAGGCGATGCCTCCAAGGTCACCGCCATTGGGACGAACCTGGATCCCAAATAGGAAAGAGCGCTCGTCGAGTTCCTCCGTGAGAACAGGGACATCTTTGCCTGGCAACCTGCTGACATGAAAGGTGTACCTAGGGAACTTGCCGAGCACAGCTTAAACATTGACCCAAAATGCAAACCAGTGAAACAACCTCCACGACGCTTTGGAGATGAGAAGAGACGCGCCATTGGCAAAGAGATAGCTAGGTTACTTAAGGCTAGATTTATCCGAGAAGTCCTTCACACCCAATGGGTGGACAATCCTGTACTTGTCCCCAAAAAGGGAACCAATGAATTAAGAATGTGCGTTGATTACACCGGCTTGAAAAAAGCATGTCCCAAAGATCCGTTTGCTTTGCCTCGCATTGACCAAGTCATTGACTCGACGGCTGGCTCGGAACTTTTGTGTTTTCTCGATGCATACTCAGGATACCACCAGATCAAGATGAGGAACTCGGACCAATTGGCCACTTCGTTCACTACCCCATACGGCACGTTTTGCTATGTCACGATGCCCTTTGGGCTGAAAAACGCAGATGCTACCTACCAGCGGAAAATGCAACGTTGCCTTCATGACCAAATTGGTTAGAACATTCACACCTACGTGGACGATATTGTGGTGATGTCCAAAAAGTCAAATGACTTAATCTCCGACTTAAAAGAAACCTTTGATAATCTCCAGAAATACAACATGATGCTTAACCCTAAGAAGTGCGTCTTCGGGGTTCCAGTCGGCAAATTGTTGGGCTTCATCGTTTCCCAGCGTGGAATCGAGGTCAACCCAGAGAAAATCAAGGCCATCTTGAACATAAACCATCCGACATGCCTAAAGGACATTCAACGACTAACAGGTTGTGTTGTAGCAGTTAGTCAGTTCGTCAGCCGACTTGGAGAGAAGGCTCTGACGCTGTACAAGTTGCTGAAGATGGCGTACAAATTCACGTGCACAGACGAAGCAGATGCAGCATTGAAGACCCTCAAGGAGATTCTTTCCTCAGCGCCCATCCTTGCAGCACCCGAGCCTGGAGATCCCCTGTTAATTTACATGGCGGCAACCAACCGGATTATCAGCATCGTCGTCGTGGTAGAGCGGAAGGAACCAGGCTATGAGCACGGAGTTCAACGACCAGTTTACTATGTGAGCGAGGTCTTGACGGAATCCAAGCAGCGTTACCCGCACTACCAAAAGATAGCTTATGGAGTATTCCTTGCTTTTCGGAAGCTCAGGCATTACTTTCAGGAGCACCCAATCACAGTGGTGAGCAAGACTCCACTGTTCGACATCATCAACAATAGCGATGCTACAGGAAGGGTCGCGAAGTTGGGCATTGAACTTGCCGCCTTCGAGATCACCTACAAGAGACGCGACGCTATCAAGTCACAAGCCTTCGCAGATTTTGTTGCAGATTGGACGGAGATGCTAGATGCTACTCCGTTGCCAGAACCAGAGTACTGGGTGATGCACTTTGACGGATCAAAGCTGCTCAATGGCTCGGGGGCTAGTGTATTGCTATAGTCACCAACAGGGGACAAGCTACACTACGTTCTGCATATCCACTTCGAGGCTACAAACAACATGGCAGATTATGAAGCACTCATTCACGGACTACGTGTAGCCAAGGATATTGGCATCAAGCGCATAGTTTGCTGTGGAGATTCCGACTTGGTTGCCCACCAGGTGGCTGGCACCTAGAATGCGCGGAACCCTATGATGGCGGCATATCGAGACGAAGTAGACGAGATAGCCAAGAGATTCTAGGGCTACGAAGTTAAGTATGTGCCTAGGGAACAAAACGAGGCGGCTGATCTGCTGTCTAAGCTAGGATCAGGGCGCAAGCGAATTCTGCCAGGAGTTTTCCTAGAGCACCTGCGCACACTATCCGTGAAGGGAGCCGACATCGACAACCCGGATAGAGCTGACTCGTTCATCCATATGGTGACTAAGGTCCCTCCGGCTTGGACAAAACCGTTCATGGAATATCTCGAACACGGAATTTTGCCCGACGACGAAGTCGAATGACGGAAAATAGTACGACGAACAAAGGGTTATACCATAATCAACGGGCAACTCTACAAAAGGAGCACTACTGGTGTATACCTAAAGTGTGTTTCCCAGATAGAAGGTATGGAAATCCTACGTGAAATCCATCTCGGAGATTGCGGGCACCACGCCGCTCCTCGACCGTTGGTCGCGAAAGCCTTCCGGTAAGGATTCTACTGGCTGACCGCGAAGGCGGACGCCGACTAGCTGGTTGAGACATGCATGGGATGCCAGTATTATGCCCGACAACCACATGTTCCTGCTAAAGAACTTTGAACAATACCAATAACTTGGCTGTTTGCAGTCTGGGGGCTAGACATGGTGGGACCGTTACAGACGACACCTTATGGGTTTACGCATCTGCTTGTAGCAATTGACAAATTCACTAAATGGATAGAAGCTAAACCCATTAGAAAGCTTTATGGGGCAACTGCCCTCAGGTTTGTCCGAGATCTAGTGGTGAGATTTGGTCTCCCACATAGCATTATCACCGACAATGGCAGCAACTTATCACTCGGAGAAGTGGAGGCATATTGCTGGGAGAAAGGCATCCGACTTGCCCTTGCGTCTGTGGCACACCCACAATCCAATTTTAACATCCCAAAAATACTAAACTTGGATCATCAAACTCTAATCATCAAATTTAGGGTTAACAAAAACTTTGCTAAATAAAAATATAAATGCATGCATGTGAGTATGCATTTCATTTTGAATCCTTTTGGACCAACTTGTTTGTGTGTTCCTTTGCTTGTAAATGGATGCTTAGGTGAAATAAACATCATCTAAACAATTCCCAAACTTTACTCAAAGACAAATAAATCAAAACAAAGCTAAAGGAGTGGATGGTCATTTTGACCAATTTAACTCCCATGCCTACTTTGGCTGTCTCAAACTTTCAGAACCTAACAGAAACTTTTCTGGATCTTTGCACCCCTTGATTGTACTCATAACAAAGTATCAAGGCCCACTTTGTGATCATCCAGAAACTTTCAAATGCATAGTTTAAATGGCAATTCAAAATTGAATCTTTATCATATGGGAAGATCCCACTTTTTCAAAAACCACTCAAACAAGCTCAACTTTCAAAACCCAAGCATCTGCAGACTCACCAGCACCAACCTAGCACACCCACCAAAAATCTTTTCAAAATTCAAAATTTTAATTCTTGCGGCCATTTCATCAAACACATTGCAGACACAAATCATCAAAATCTTAAACACTATTGTGAGCAGTGATTGAAGCCTAACTTGTTCCCTCTCTAGCTCACAACCATCTCAGTAGATCATCTAGCACGTTAAACCAAGCACTAGCCTCATTGTAAGCTGGGCAATGACATCAATGGTGAATAGCCGAAGCTCACCATGCCACCCCAGTGGAGACAACAAGCTAGGAGGAGATTTAGCCATGCCAACCTTGTCTAGGAGGCAGCCCACCGTCCACCGCCACTCCTTGTCCAGCGCTTGAACGTTACCAGCCACTGGACCACACGCACGGACCGCGCCCAGCTCGCCAGCAACCATGCCGAGCATGCGCCAGAGCACCACCCTCGACCGAAGCCCACAGACCGCGCCCGCCCTCGCCGCGTGCATACATGATCGCCACCGACCCAGTAGACCGCCAGACATCCCCGTTCGCCGCCCCATGCCTCACAGCCACCGCTCGCCGTCAAAGACGCCGCCTCTGCCGCGCAGAGCATCGCGTGTTCCAGACCAAACCGCCCCGCCCCTACACGCACATTAAAGCCATAGAGCATCGCCAGGAGACCACCAAGCGATCGCCACCACCGGCCATGCCTCTAGCCGCCCGTAGCCATGTCGCCACCGTCGCCTGCCCATCCCGTTCGGTCTCATCGTTGCGACTATAGATAGAGGCCACCCCCAGCCGAATTGAGCACACCATCTCACTCCCCTCTCCTCACTGACCATTCCACCCCGTTCCCGGAGCAAGGCGAGCAGCACTTCACTGGAATTTCACCGGAGCCCGCCGCTGCTGGAGAAGAAGGGAGCCAGCGATTGGAGCCGCCCCAGGAGAAGCTGCCGGTACCAGGAGAACCGCCGTCGTCGACTTTGTCGTTAGCCCGCCTCGCCGACCCTTGCCTGAACCCCTGTGAGCTCCGAGCGACCCCCACTGGCTGCGCTAGGTTTCTGTCTCTCCGGTGTTGCCCAACATCGACGATGACCCTCAGCCGTTGGATTAGAACCAGATCGAACGCACCACATCGCCCCATACCGCTTCGCACCCCCTGTCTCACTGACGCGTGGGGACAGCCACTTATGCAGCCCGCGGAAGCGCTGTGCTTAGCAGTCCGGCCCGTTAACCTTTCTCGTGCAGCCCAGCTATTTGAATTTAACCTTTTCCATTTTATTTCAAACACACTTCTGTACCCAGTTTCAAAAATCAACCCAAGTCGATTCAGTGAACCAAATTGACTAAAACCAATTTTGTTAGAAAGTTCTGGGAATGCTGAATCCAAGCCTGTTGGATTCAAGTCATTTGGATCGGTAGATCATCCATGGTAAAAATAACAAGGCAGAAGCTTTTCTGCATTCAAACATTTTTCAAATTAAAACCATAATAGCTTTTGAGTTGATTCGAACTCTCAAAAATCACATTTAACCATACCTTTCATAATATATAAAAATATATAGGTTTACTTACAAAAATAATGTTCAAGTAATAAAAGAATGCCCCATAGGCATTTCTAGTCACTTTATTTAATTAAAATAAAAGGGTAAAACCTTATTAAATTGTGACACCACTTTAAATCACATTCCCATGAACTAAAATATGTGGTGATGACATGTGTCAACATGATCCCATGTTTGGTTTGGAGAATATTAAATCTTAAGTAGTTTTTCAACGAGTAGAAATTACTTTTCTAAAAATAAAAGGAATTAAACCAAGCTTTAATCTTGTAATGTTAGTGATGATGCTAGATCATCTATAGGACCCTTTTTTGTGATGATTGCAAGTAGTTAAGTATTGTTTGGTGATTGTGTACATCGCATTTATTTATAGACGCTAGTACCGACCAAGGATACGAGGAGGAAGGAGGATACTACGAAGAAGAAGCCGAGGAGAACTTCAACCACTGCTCTACACAAGGCAAGCCTAATACTACCAGTTGAATGTGCAATCTAACACTTGGAAGATACCCTACTAATGCAAGCTTATACTGATATTGTGCAAGACAATACTTGCAAGCCTTACTAATCAAGTTGACCTATGCAAGCTACTACTTGCTTGCTACCATGCCACTATATGCCTTAAAGCATATATGATCATAACCACTTGATAAACCAATCCTATTTTTATTTGCTAGTTTATTACTTTATTTCTTTATCAAAGCTCTTACTTAGAGTTTACTGGAATAAATGGTAGATACTAGAAGGATACTTGAAGGTTGCATAAAGAGCATAAAATTTGGCCTAAGCTAGATAGTCTTGATGTCCTCCTAAGGCATGAGATTAAACTTAGTCAAACCCCACTAGTGTACCACCCCTCATTAGTGCCTACCCCCACTTGTAGATGCTAGTGCTAAGCATAAATTGACCAACTTTAGATGGGAATACTTGGTGAAAATGGTTATGAAAACCTTGGAATGATGGATCATTCTATTGAAATGTTTTGGACATGTGTTTCCGAACACTTGATGATTTTGGTGATGAAAATGATGAGGCATGAGCCTTAGCCCTTTATAAAACCAATGGTTGTCTAGATGCGATACCATTCCAATTTTATCGTACAACCACAATAGCCGAAGATTGGGTAGGGCTTGACTGGAAACTTATATACCTTAGTATTAGTTCCCTCACGGCCAAGGTCTGAGCTGATGCTACCTTGTGAAGATTGTCCACCTATGCAGTACCCAAGATGACCGTTGGTCATGGTTGGGAGGCCAAAATCACAGGAGAGGTGCTTATACTAGGGCGTGTAATTGAAAGGTTAGGATTGATTATCCGCATACTTAGTATGGTGAATTCAGGATTTGTTCCTGACGGATGTATCGAATGTTGTGGTGAAATTGTACAATCTCTGCAGAGTGTCAAACTATTCGAATAGCCGCGTCCGCGGTTATGGACAGTTTGAGTGGCCATACTGTTCCCCCTTCAGATGTTTTCAAAAGACTTGTGAAATAAATTGAGACTTTGACTTGACCACAACAGGGTTGTGATATGAAATACAAGTTCCCACTTAGGTGTTATAAAACTTCAACTAGCATTCGTTGCTTCTAAACTTAGTAGAGATAAATCTGGCTTTTGCAAAATAACCCTAGAGCCTAGTGTCCTATTACCAAAAACCCCTTTCACTTGTTAGTATTAGTTTGCGAGTACTTAAAGAGTACTCATGGCTTTGTCCCTGGCTATTCTCGTGGCCTGACTATGAAGAGGAGTACCTGGAGGATGGACCCCAGGAAGGTTACGACAACTAGGATCATCTCCCATCGTCAGCATTGCCTGTGACCCCGAAGATGGAGCTTCGCCTACGCTACCGTTATTATTACGTATTCCGCTGCTTGAGGTTGTATTAAGAACTGGATCACGAGATCCCTATTTTTGTAAGAACTTATGTACGGTTTGTAATGGATGATGTACTATGGTATCCAATTCTGTTATTTCTCGCAAAAATGGTAATCCTGGGATTGCGATGTATGGCATAACAGGCATCTGGGATTAAAAATCCGGGTGTTGACACCAATGGTCAGGTTGAGCGAGCCAATGGATTAATCCTGCAGGGAATCAAGCCACGTCTTGAGGCACCGCTACATAGAGCAGCTAGAGCCTAGGGGGAAGAATTGCCATCTGTGCTGTGGAGTTTACGAACTACACCCAATAGATCCACCGGCTACACCCCTTATTTCATGGTATATGGAGCAGAAGCCATCCTGCCTTCCGACATCCTTCACGATGCACCAAGAGTTGCCGCCTACGATGAGGATGACGCTGAAGAATCAAGACGCCTAGATGTGGACCTTCTCGAGGAGGAGCGCATTTTGGCATGCCAAAGATCCGCCAACTACCAGCAGAAGCTACGCAGATACCATAGTCGCCGCGTTCGGCATCGCTCGTTTAAAGAGGGGGATTTGGTGCTCCGACTTAAACAGAAGAAGTCACACCAATTATCCCCGCCATGGGAAGGACCGTTCATCATAAGCAAGGCGCTGCTCAATGGGTCTTACTACCTTGTTGACAATCGTGAACTAAAGGATAGACCCAACGCGGATCATAAGCGTAAGCGACGTGACCCGGATGATGACTACCCGGAGCTTGATCGGCCATGGAACATAGCACAGCTACGTCCTTTTTACACTTAGCATTTTTTATCTAATTGTGTACCTCTTATATGATCGATGAAATAAAGCTCTTTGGTTCACTCATATTTCCGAGTCTTTTATCTCCTTTAGTGTTCATTTTGGATCATGTAAAACCTTTATGCACAAGTTTTGCGTTTGCACTTGTGAAAATTCCGTCTACGGACGTTAGCTTAAGTTTCCTGGTCTACACGTTCTTTGTCGTTTTTATGTGGATTCTGGAGTAGTGACTTTCGGCACTTATTGTCGGAGATTTTGTGCTCAGGTTATTGACGGTGCCATTGGGCATCATCACCTACGCGCATGGTTCCGACAACGAGTCTTCCGACTCACGAAAGGTCAGGCATAAGAACCAAAGTAATGGATAAGACAGCACTTGCTTAAAAATATATACATGCTGGAACTAAGTTCTTAAGTGGCAGGAAATAACAACCATTGTTTTCTGCCTTAAGTTACATCATCAAGTTTTTTCGCGCATACACCAAAGGCAAAACAAATATTACATAGTGTTTTTCACTCTTTGGGCGCAGGAGACTTGGAAGCACCGTCATCCCCAGCCGGAGAATCACCCTCAATGTCGGCACTATGATGAGACTCAGAGGAATCTTGGTTGGCGCTGTCGATGGTGTTCATGGGCACGTAGACATCGATATCAACCAACTCGGCAACTCTGGTGTCATAACCCGCGAGTGATGACAAGATGGCTTAATGGTCAATCTCTTTGCCGTCATCATCAACGTCGGGGATACCAGAGGTCACCGTGTCGATGTCGGCATCTTCATAGTGTGCCTTCACCATTGAGAGCGCCATCCTTGCGCTAGCCCGTGCACATGAAGCTTTCCAGCTCGTAACACGCTCGGGGGCTCGGCGTAGAATCTCTGAGTATTTCGTCAGTCCGAGGCCTTGATGTATATCTGGAGGGGCTTGGCAATCTCCTTGGCTTGAGTGATGGCGGTGTTGATGAAGTTGCCGGCAAGAACCATGCATTCCTTGTCCGAAGGAGGCGAGCGGGTTAAACCCATAGGAGCTGAAAATTCCGACAAGGATCGCATGAGTTCCATAAACTCTAAGTATCCAGACTAGAGAAATACAAGGCAGAGGAAACTTACTGAAGATGCTGGCCTTGGCCTGCCAGACGGTGTCCGCCAAGGATTCCTTCTCTTGTTGGAGGAGCTTAAACGCCTCGTTGTGGCATTGGTTTGCTCATTAGCAGCTTGCTTCTGATATTTTAAGATCACAAGCTCCTCCTTCAAGCGATTGATTTCCGCGGAGGCGGAATCCTGCAGAGCTTTCATGGAATCCTCGTGCATCTTCAGCATCTCTTCCCTCTCCTTCTTAAGGATTCTGTTCTCGCTGTCCAGTTGCTGGATGTGCTTGGACTGCTCAACAATATCCTTGGCCTTGGCGACATGTTCTGCAAAGTCAGAGAAAACAAAGTACACAGTGATTACTCGGAGAATGAAGGCATAAAACCAAGACGGAATGCGCAAAACAGAAAACAGACTCTTGTTTTTGATGATCTATTCCTTCAAGATGGCAGTTTTACCCTTTTCGGCTTCAAGATCTGCGCGCATCTTCTGGTACTTGTCGTTGGCCATGCCCCTTCGAGCATTCTCGTTCTGTGGAACAAAGGAAAAAAGTTAAACCAATTTTTAGTCTACTTGGAGCATCTAGTCGAAATATTTCCACTTAGACGCTCGGGGTCTACAGCGAGAGTTTTTAACTTAGCAATATGCTTAGCTTTTCTTTAAGCATCTAGTCGGAGCTAATTCAGTTCTCGATTAGAAGCTTGGGGGCTACAGTACAAAGTTTTAACTCGGATAATGCTTAGCTTTCCTTTAAGCATCTAGTCGGAACTGATTCAGTTACAACTAGAAGCTTGGGGGCTACAATATTGAAAATTATGAACACTGCGTATGCTACTCTTAAAGCATCTAGTCGGAATAGTTTCTTCCATCTAAATGCTTGGGGGGCTACAGTGAGAGCTCTTTCTAACTTAGTCACTCTTAGAGCATATAGATGCAAAACCCATGGTTTTCCGTCTACATCCTCGGGGGCTACAGTGGGATACTCATATGAAATGCAAAAGGTAAAGTAAAACTTACAAGTGCAATAATCTTGAGGTTTGTAGCGCTTTCGGCTAGCAGCTTGCCAAAGGAAATGCTATTTCCTCGCAAGATATCCGCTTGTCAGAGAAGCTCCTCAATACCACACGTCGGAGACGACGGCACTCCTCCAGGAACCAGAGTTGTGTTACTTGGCGTGAGCGTCAGGTAAACTATCTTCGGGAACTCGAAGGGCTTCTGGGGAGCAGGGGCGCCGCCTTCGGAAGAGGTACCAGTTCCCACTACCGCCTTGCCGCTACCGATGGCATCCTTAGCCGGAGCTTCAGCCATTTGTAGAGCAGTGCTCTCCTGCGTCGCCTGTTCGCCGACAACAGCGAGTTCGGTAGAAGCGCCAGAATCCACTTCCATGGCGGAAGGGCCTGGTGCCTCCTGGACTTGAGAACTTGTCGGGGCAGAGGAAGGCTTGACGACAGGAGTAGCAGGGGCGATGGCGGGGGAGGAGTCACGATGCAGCATATCCTTGATATTTCTAGAAGCCCCCAAAGTCTTGGAGGTCTTCTTGAGGCTGGTTGTGGCTTTCTTCCTGAAACGTGAAAAGTGCATAAGTACAGAAACAAAACAGACAGATAGACAATGTCGGAGAATGAGAAGCTTACACTAGGGGGGGTGCTTTGGAAAAAATCCCGGTGGCTTTTCTCTTTTCCGCTTCCAGGGAGGCAGGTAGTCTTTTTGCAGGCTCCACCCTCCATCTTATTCTTCTTGTCTCCGTCGGCAGCGTCAGAGGTGGTGCTCTTTCGCTTTTGCGCTAACGGGACATCGTCGTCGGACACGACCGTGACTTCCTTCATCTTTGGATCGTAGATTTGGGCAGCCAGGTTTTCCTCATCTAGATCGCTAAGCTGTTAAGTAAGAAATCACCGTGTTAGATAAAATGGTGTTGGCAAGACGGGGAAACTGGAGCATATGTCATACACGGAAAATAAATATCTACCTTTGGGCACTTGCCGTCTATGAACATGTCGTAGGTGATGGTGAAGCCACGATTCTTATCCTTCACCTTGACGATGTACTTCAGGCGGAGCTTGATGGAGTCGCTCGAGAAGTTATCCACGGAGATCTGGAGGGTATCCCTTCGATCACTGGTATACTCGTGCATGAACTTCGCGCGGTGCTATAGAGGTTGGATTCACCTGATGAACCAGCACATGGCTAGGTCCAAGCCGGTCAAATCCGTCTCTACGAACCATTCGATCTGCCTTATTGCGCGAGAAGCATCGAGGTCGGAGGGAAGGGAGGCATGGGATCTCCATGTGGAAACTTCAGCGGCGGCTCCATCCGCAAAGTCCGAGTACGTTACTTCTCGGCCCGCCAAAGGAATGTCGGGGCCGTAGAAATACGTCCACTGCCAATTTTTGCAGGACTCGTGGCCGACGATCTTGGGGAACCGCCGGCCAGGTCGAATTTTGAAGCTTATGGTGTCGCAGTTCCTAAGCTCCTCCCTACTATGTCCGGCTTCATGTTTGACGGTGAAGAAGTACACGAACAAGTCTAACCTAGGCCTAATCCCTAGGTAACCCTCACAAAGTGCCACGAAGTTGCTAAGCACTAAGATGCTATTAGGGGATAGGTTATGGGGTTTGACCTTGTAGTGGTTCAAGACGGAGAGGAAGAAATGGGAGATGGGCAGGGAAACGCCGCGTACCAACTGTGCCTTGAGGTACACCTTTTCTCCGGCTTGGGGAGAAGGTGTCACCTCACCGGCCGGTGCTGCCTGCCAGGCGAGCCCCTCCGTCGTGGGAAGGTAGCCTTCGGCGACCATCTCTTGGATGTCGCGGTCGGTGATGTCCGAGCCGCGCCAGTCACCCTTGTGTGAGTCTGGCTCTTCTTCCAGTGGCTCCAACGCCGCCATGGTTTCAATCACCGCCGATGCGGGGATGACCAGGCCCTCTAGGGGCACGATGACGGAGCTCGCCGGCTTCCCCGCGGCTTCGCTCGACGCCGCCAACGATGGGGAGGAGCTGCTACTGGACATGGAGTGTTGGAAGGGCGCGACTAACGCAGAGGGAGGCTAGGGTTTTTGAGGTTTCTTGCGGAGAGCTCGAGGAGGTGTGCAGTTGGAGGAAGAAGACGATGATGCGAGAGGAATGAGGTAAAAAGTGGAAAGTGTCCCACGGTTACTATTTATCATGCTCTGCGTCAAGATTCGTGCATCTAATCGGACGGTTGCCGCGTAGACGACATGTTCGTGAACGTGTGCGGTAATTTCTCCACGTCTCCAACCGCCGCTGCCAACGGTTCGTATCGCTCGTGCGGGAAAATTGGATATGATTGCGTTCTCTGCATGTGTGAGTTACGAGGCATCGCTGACCTAAGCCTACGTCGTCCTAGCTGAAACAGGTAGATGAGCCGTCGCATCGAAGATTCCAGCATGGACGGATTTAATCCGACTAAGGGAAGAGTACGATGGAAGATTCAGCATTTCTCCGGCTTACAAATCGAAGACGGAGAAAACCTTGCAGGGTTCTGTGGGAGGACTACAAGATATTGCTTGACGATTTGCCGACATCCATCTAGACGGAGCATTCTATGTGAAGAGGCAAGACGGCGCAAGATCTCGGAGTTCTCCGGGGGCTACTGTTGGGGATATGCTATATGGGTATCCTTATAGCATGTCTCTTATCCGACTAACCCGGGTGGCCCAAAGTCGGTAGCATGGCCTATGGCCTGCTGGGCAGCCCAGTTAGGTGGATCCAGAAGGGAGGCCCATGCCGGATAAAGGAAGGCTATGGTGGAGTCACCAGCGTACCCGGAGCCTTGGAGTGCAAGATACACAAGACTAGTAATAGACGGTGTAGGACTCTGTGACCTGTCCGGCTAGGACTTTTCCCTGTAACCCTAGGACCTGGTGACTATATAAGTCGGGCCTATGGGAGCCTTTAGGGCATGATAACTTAGACGTTCATAGACAACCTCGCACAGCGAACCTATCTCTGTAACTCGGCGTATTGCCATTATAGTGATTTATAGCTGGAGTAGGATTCCGCCACCGTCGTGGGAGCTGAACCTGGGTAAGCTGTGTTACCTCGTACCGGTCAACCGTCCACCTTACCCCACGTCTCTAAACACGCACTATGAGGACCCCTCCATGGTGTACTCGTCGGCAATACTATGACACGGCACCTGAACGTATCATCTTCGAGGGACCTCACTAGGGCCCAAGATACACCATTTTTTGTTTTGTTCCTTTGGGAGTTGTTGTGTTGTAGCCCTAGCGTACTTGTGTTGGGGATATGCTATATGGGTATCCTCATAGCATTTCTCTTATCTGACTAACCTGGGTGGCCCATAGTCGGTAGCATGGCCTATGGCCTGCTGGGCGGCCTAGTTAGGTGGATCCAGAAGGGAGGCCCATGCCGGATAAAGGAAGGCTACGGTGGAGTCACCAGCGTACCCGGATCCTTGGAGTGCAAGATACACAGGACTAGTAATAGACGGTGTAGAACTCTGTAACCTGTCCGGCTAGGAGTTTTCCCTGTAACCCTGGGACCTGGCAACTATATAAGTCGGGCCTATGGGAGCCTTTAGGGAACGATAACCTAGATTTTCTAGTCACCTCGCACAGCGAACCTATCTCTGTAACTCGACGTATTGCCATTATAGTGATTTATAGCAGGAGTAGGATTCCGCCACCGTTGTGGGATCTGAACCTGGGTAAGATGTGTTACCTCGTACCCGTCAACCATCCGCCTTACCCCACATCTCTAAACACGCACTGTGAGGACCCCTCCATGGAGTACTCGTCGGCAATACCACGACAGTTGGCGCCCACCGTGGGGCAAGAGGCGCCTTAGGCTCTTCAGCGGGAGAGGACCAAGATCTTGGCGGGAATTGGCGAAACCATGGCCATCGGTCGTGTTCTCTTCTCCGGCAACGTTCCGATCGTCCCCCCCGACGAGTTCTGGATCTCGGCGAAGACAAACCCTACACGGTGTTCGATCGTTCCTATCAGAGACATCCACCTCTTCATTGGCGAAACCGACTCGGGCACTAGTTCCCTGTGAGTCGGAGGAGCATCAAGACCCGCACGGACCGCCTACGGGCAGGATACGTTTGCGGAAGGATCGATGTCGGATCTCTCCTCGGAGTTTGCCGACAAAGATCGGAAAAATTCAAGACCCACCCAAACCGCCCCTGTGCAGGATATAAAGGTGGAAGATCACTGCAAATCCGCCGGCCTTGTCCGTGCGTCTGGACAGCAGAGATCCAAGTTTGTCGGCGTGGTTACCATCTTCGATTTTGCACGCTGCGTTCAGAGAGAGGGCGAAAACCCCCGCGATTACCTGGCCAGGTGGCTCCGTATACGAGCCGATCTGGCCCACTACCCTAATGAGGATGCCATCTATCGCTTTGTGGAAGGACTGGACCATGGCATGCTTCTCCGACATTCTCTAAGACGGCAATAGGCGTCAGGACGCCTCACCTTCGAAGGCATGGTGAACACCGTCAACAACTACGCGGAGGCTGAAGCGGCAGCTCAGACAGTGCTTGCGCTCATCGACAGAGCCCCTCCGATTCAGCCACCACCACCACCGCCTCCAGCCGCCATCGTCACAGCAGCACGACCACTTCCAGTCATCGTCGAGGCCCTTGCACCTCCACCACCCGTCATCGAGGAAGTCCTGGCACCCTCCGACTCTGTCATCGACGCGCTTTATGCTGATTTCAGTGCAGATTCAGAGGAAGTAGACTTCATTCCAAAAGAGCTAGAATCCTCTATGCAGGAGATGGAGGAGGAGTACTCGCGCGACGATCAAGCTAATAACACCGTCATGTCTCGAGGGGTGTTCGGCACCATTGGGACAGCGATGGACGAAGATCAACCCGGGCAAGCTCCGCCTATGATGCTGGAAAAGGGGAAGGGGCCACTAATTGCTGTTGACGATGATCGCGCAAAGGTCATGCCTCCTCCGCCTAACCCAGTGCAGCAGCCACAGGAACTCGGCACCGGTCCGAGCAACAACAACATCGCGAACTTGCCACCTCCAGCATCCACGTCGGCAGCAGCACATGTTACTCCAGCTGATATAGTGATGTACGACAATCTCCTCGTTGAGCCTCTAACTGTTGATCATATCCGGAACGTGACTCAGCTTGACGAGAAGCGCCAGCAGCTACTGGAGGAGGCGCAAGCCATCGCGGAGCAAGGCGCTAAACTAGATCGAGATCTGGTCAACGCGCAGAAGTCCATAGAGAAAGCAAGAGCAATGGAGGCCGAGTACAAGACTCTGCTGCAGCAGCAGAAGGCCAAGAAAGCTCCGGCTCACGTCATCAATGATCCTGTTGTATGGCGTAACCTAGGATGGGCTCCCTCGAAGCCGGCACAGGCCAAGCCATACATTGATAGTGAAGGCAAGCAGGTGATGCCCACCCCACTCCTTAACCTCGCCGTCGCCAAGACCCTTCTGGAGCAGGATAGATCGCCTGAGGCAGTCGAGTATGTCTATGACCTAGTGGCCAAGGTGGTAAAGCAGCAGGAAAAGGCCACCTCTCAGAGGCTTGAATCTGACCCAGCGCTCTGCCGATCTAGCCAGTACAAACCACCAAGGGACATATCTCCTCGGGATGTCGGATCGCGGACGGGTTAATCAGAACGAAGACGGAGGGATGCGCGCAATAGGAAGGATGCTATCCCCATATCCTCCAACCACGGAGAAAGAGCCCAACCTCACCGCCCCGCTCCCCCCGACGTCAGGATGATTACAAGACTCACCATCGTACGGATATGCCCCCTCCAAAGCAGTGCGGCATCGTCATACGCGACAACGCGGCACAGACCCGTCATGATGGAGAGCGCCACCAAGGACATAAGAGCAGGTCACACCATGACCCTTCGCGTCCGGCAAGCAACCGTGACAGGCGTGGGGCGTCGCAGGAGGGTAACAGCAAGAAGGCTAACCCACCGCCACCTTCGCCCCCATCACCACCAAGCAGTCACCATGACGGAAGAGGCCCGCGTCATTCACGCAGCCCATCCCCTGTTGACAACAATAAGAAGAACCCGGAGCCATACGATGCACGTTCACGGATCGATAAGATCCACGAGGCCCAGGAAGGACCATACCTGGGACCACGTTGCTTTGGACCTGCAGTACGGTCCGCAACTTACCCCAAAGGTTTCCGGATTGACAAGACCATCAAGCCCTATGACGGCACCACCAAGCCCGCCACATGGTTGCAGGACTACGTCAACGCGGTGGAGATTGCTGGAGGCAACCCCAACGTCGCCGTCAAGTACCTCCCGTTAATGTTGGCGGGTATGGCCCGTCAATGGATAGACGACTTGCCGGAGAAATCTATCTACAACTGGTTGGACATGCAAGAAGCGTTCACCAAAAAATTTGAGGGTACATACAAGAGTCCCTGCACTATGGCCGATCTACAGCGGTGCGTGCAAGAGAAAGACGAGACATCTCGCGCCTACCTCTCCCGCTGGCTGGATATGAAGAATCCCTGCACAGGAGTGCACGCCCAGACCTCCATGGCCGCCTTCATCGATGGATTGGAAAGGGGCACGTTACTCTGACATAAGATAAAGCGCTTGCAGGATAGTCATCAGCTTGACTTGAATCAGATGATTCTATTAGCTAGTGAGTTCGCAGCGGCCGACAACGATACTCGTGGCTCTTTGCCGGCAACGGCCGTTCCAACCCAAGCTCGGAGGAACAGCAGTACAAAGCGGAAAACCGCTCCAGAAGGAAGTCAATCTACCGACATGGTCGCCATGACTTTTTGCAGGACGAGGAGAAGGCGGACAACGTGGCCGAGGAAGGGGAGCAGGCCGTGGGCAGCAACGAGGAAGTGAAACCAACTCGGCGCCGCTACGCATCCCCCAAACGTACAAAGAGTACCGCGATATGCCGTGCCTCGTACACCTCGATGTCAACGGCAAGGCCACCCATACCAATCGACACTGCAAGTTCATCAACGACCTCAAGGAAGACCCGTAGTCCGGCTACAAGCGAAGTCAGAAGAATAGACCACGAGGCAAGGGCAAGGGGAAGAAGAAGGAGGAGGAGTCCAAGGATTCAAGTGACATGGACGAGGACGTTGACCCCAAGCACGCCGCCAAGAGCGACGACAAGGGCAAGAACCCCTTCGCAAAGAAGGCCCCAGTCTACCACACTTTCCTTGGCACCCCCACCGTCCGACAACAGAAGACCTCTCTAAGGATCCTGATGGCCACTCTCCCCCCAGTCGCCCAATACCTGCACTAGTCGGAGGTTCCAATCACTTGGGACAGGACGGACCACCCAGACCTTGTGCCCACGGAGAACCAATACGCCATGGTCATCAACCCATTGATTGACGGCGTGGAGTTCACCAAGTGCATGGTGGATAGTGGAAGCAGCATCATCATCATGTACCTGGATACACTACAGAAGATGAACTTGACGGAGGCAAACCTAAGGCGGACCAACACCGTGTTCCATGGCGTAGTTCCTGGAGGAGAAGATCGGTCCCTTGGGTGCATTACACTTCAGGTAGCCTTTGGTGACGTTAATAATTACCACCAAGAGCGCATGACCTTTGAGGTGGTCCCATTCAAGAGAGTGTACCACGTCATATTTGGCTGTGACATATTCCACACGTTCATGGCCAAGCCATGCTTCGTCTACAACAAACTCAAGATACCCGGACCAAATGGCATCATCACCGTATCCGGAAGCTTCACCAAGCCAAGGGACTGTGAGATCAATGAAGCAGCTATTGCAGAAGCTGTCCTCTACAACGAAGAATTCAAGGAGATCCAGAGCAAGGTCAACGACTCAGAGATGCCCGCGTCGAAGAAGCAGATCTTCGACTCCGCTCCTGCGTTCAAGGCCGCCATCGAGACCAAGTCGGTGGAACTTGTGGAAGGCGATGCCTCTAAGACCGTCGCCATTGGGACGAACCTGGATCCCAAATAGGAAAGTGCGCTCGTCGAGTTCCTTCGTGAGAATAGGGACATCTTTGCCTGGCAACCTGCCGACATGAAAGGTGTACCTAGGGAACTTGCCGAGCACAGCTTAAACATAGATCCAAAATTTAAACCAGTGAAACAACCTCTACGACGCTTCGGAGATGAGAAGAGACGCGCCATTGGCAAAGAGATAGCTAGGTTACTTAAGGCTGAGTTTATCCGAGAAGTCCTTCACACCCGATGGGTGGCCAATCCTGTAGTTGTCCCCAGAAAGGTAACCAATGAATTAAGAATGTGCGTTGATTACACCGGCTTGAACAAAGCATGTCCCAAAGATCCGTTTGCTTTGCCTCGCATTGACCAAGTCATTGACTCGACAGCTGTCTCGGAACTTTTGTGTTTTCTCGATGCATACTCAGGATACCACCAGATCAAGATGAGGAAGTCGGACCAATTGGCCACTTCGTTCACTACCCCATACTGCACGTTTTGCTATTTCACGATGCCCTTTGGGTTGAAAAACGCAGGTGCTACCTACCAGCGGACAATGCAACGTTGCCTTCACGAACAAATTGGTCGGAACGTTCACGCCTATGTGGAAGATATCGCGGTGATGTCTAAAAAGTCAAATGACTTAATCTCCGACTTAAAAGAAACCTTTGATAATCTCCCCAAATACAACATGATGCTCAACCCTAAGAAGTGTGTCTTCGGGGTTCCAGCCGGCAAACTGTGGGGCTTCATCGTTTCCCAGCGCGGAATCAAGGTCAACCCAGAGAAAATCAAGGCCATCCTAAACATAAACCGTCCGACATGCCTAAAGGACATCCAATGACTAACAGGTTGTGTTGCAGCAGTTAGTCGGTTCATCAGCCGACTTGGAGAGAAGGCTCTGCCGCTGTACAAGTTGCTGAAGAAGGCGGACAAATTCACATGGACGGACGAGGCAGATGCAGCATTGAAGCAGCTCAAGGAGATTCTTTCCTCAGGGCCCATTCTGAGCCCCTGTTAATTTACATGGCGGCAACTAACCGGGTTATATGCATCGTCGTCGTGGTAGAGCGGAAGGAACCAGGCTATGATCACGGAGTTCAACAACCAGTTTACTATGTAAGCGAGTTCTTGACAGAGTCCAAGCAGCATTATCCGCACTACCAAAAGATAGCCTATGGAGTATTCCTTGCTTCTCGGAAGTTGAGGCATTACTTTCAGGAGCACCCAATCATAGTAGTGAGCAAGACTCCACTGTCCGACATTATCAACAACAGCGACGCTATAGGAAGGGTCACGAAGTGGGGCATTGAACTTGCCGCCTTCGAGATCACCTACAAAAGACGCGACGCTATCAAGTCACAAGCCTTGGTGGATTTTATTGCAGATTGGACGGAGATGCCGGATGCCACTCTGTTGCCAGAACGAGAATACTGGGTGATGCACTTTGACAGATCAAAGCTGCTCAATGGCTCGGGGGCTGGTTTATTGCTACAGTCACCAAAAGGAGACAAGCTACACTACGTTCTGCAGATCCACTTCAAGGCTACAAACAACATGGCGGAGTATGAAGCACTCATTCACGGACTGCGTGTAGCCAAGTATATTGGCATCAAGCGCATAGTTTGCTGTGGAGATTCCGACTTGGTTGCCCAGCAGGTGGCTGGCACCTAGAATGTGCGAAACCCTACGATGGCGGCATATCGCGACGAAGTGGACGAGATAGCCAAGAGCTTCTTGGGCTACGACGTCAAGTATGTGCCTAGGGAGCAAAACGAGGCGGCTGATCTATTGTCTAAACTTGGATCAGGGCGCAAGCAAATTCTGCCAGGAGTTTTCCTAGAGCATCTACGCACACCATCCGTGAAGGGCGCCGACATCGACAACCCGGATAGAGCTGATTCTTTTGTCAACATGGTGACAAAGACCCCTCCGGCTTGGGCAAAACAGTTCATGGAATATCTCGAACACGGAACTTTGCCCGACGACAAGGTCGAAAGACGGCAGATAGTACGACGAGCAAAGGGTTATACCATAATCAATGGGAAACTCTACAAAAGGAGCACTACTGGTGTATACCTAAAGTGTGTTTCCCAGCTGGAAGGTATGGAAATCCTACGTGAAATCCATCTCGGAGATTGTGGGCATCACGCCGCTCCTCGATCGTTGGTCGCGAAAGCCTTCCGGCAAGGATTCTACTGGCTGACCGCGAAGGCGGACGCCGACAAGCTGGTTGAAACATGCACAGGATGCCAGTATTATGCCTGACAACCACATGTCCCTGCTGAAGAATTGCGAACAATACCAATAACTTGGCCGTTTGCAGTCTGGGGGCTAGACATGGTGGGACCGTTACAAACGGCAATGTGTGGATTTACGCATCTGCTTGTAGCAGTTGACAAATTCACCAAATGGATAGAAGCTAAACCCATTAGAAAGCTTGATGGGGCAACTTCCCTCAGGTTTGTTCGGGATCTAGTGGTGAGATTTGGTCTCCCACATAGCATCATCACCGATAATGGAAGCAACCTGTCACTCGGAGAAGTGTAGGCGTATTGTTGGGACAAAGGCATCCGACTTGACCTTGCGTCTGTGGCACACCCACAATCCAATGGTCAAGTTGAGAGAGCCAATGGATTAATTCTGCAGGGAATCAAGCCACGTCTTGAGGCACCGCTACATAGAGCAGCTGGAGCCTGGGCGGAAGAATTGCCATCTGTGCTGTGGAGTTTACGAACTACACCTAACAGATCCACTGGCTACACCCCTTACTTCATGGTATATGGAGCAGAAGCTATCCGACCTTCCGACATCCTCCACGATGCACCAAGAGTTGCCGCCTATGAAGAAGATGACGCTGAAGAATCCAGACGCCTAGATGTGGACCTTCTCGAGGAGGAGCGCGTTTTGGCATGCCAAAGATCTGCCATCTACCAGCAGAAGCTACGCAGCTACCATAGTCGCCGCATTCAGCATCGCTCGTTTAAAGAGGGGGATTTAGTGCTCCGACTTAAGCAGAAGAAGTCATACAAATTATCCCCGCCATGGGAAGGACCGTTCATCATCAGCAAGGCACTGCTCAATGGGTCTTACTACCTTGTCGACAATCGTGAGCTCAAGGATAGACCCAACAAGGATCATAAGCGTAAGTGACATGACCTGGATGATGACTACCCGGACCTTGATCGGCCATGGAACATAGCACAGCTACGTCCTTTCAACACTTAGCATTTTTATCTAATCGTGTACCTCTTATATGATCAATGAAATAAAGCTCTTTGGTTCACTCATATTGCTGAGTCTTTTACCTCCTTTAGTGTTCATTTTTGGATCATATAAACTTTTATGCACAAGGTTTGCGATTGCACTTGTGAAAATTCCGTCTACGGGCGCTAGCTTAAGTTTTCTGGTCTACACGTTTTTATGTGGATTATGGAGTAGTGACTTTTGGCACTTATTGTCGGCGATTTTGTGCTTAGGTTATTGACGGTGCCATTGTGCATCATCACCTAAGCGCATGGTTCCGACAACGAGTCTTCCTACTCACGAAAAGTCAAGCATAAGATCCAGAGTAACGGATAAGACAGCACTTGCTTAAACAATATATACATACTGGGCATTAATTCTTAAGTAGCAGGATACGACAACCACTGTTTTCTGCCTTAAGATTACATCACCAAGTTTTTTCAATGCACACTCCAGAGGTGAAGCAATAATTACAAAGTGTTTTTCACTCCTTGGGTGTAGGGGACTTGGAGGCCGCATCATCACCAGCCGGAGATTCACCCTCAACGTCGTCACTGTGAGGAGACTCGGAGGATTTAGGGTTGGCGTTGTCAAGAAAGTTCCTGGGCACGAAGACGTCGACGTCCACCAACTCGGCAACCCTGGTATCATAACCCGCGAGGGATGACAGGATGGCTTCATGATCGATCTCCTTGCCGTCATCATCCACGTCAGGGATACCAGATGTCACCGTGTCGATGTCGGCACCTTCATAGTGCGACTTCATCATGGACAACGCCATCCTTGCGCCAGCCCGTGCACATGAAGCTTTCCAGCTCGCGACACGCTTGGGGGCTCGGCGAAGAATCTCTGAGTACTTCACCATGGAGTCGGAGGCCTTGATATAAATTTGGAGGGGCTTGGCAATGTCCTTGGCTTGGGTGATGGCGGTATTGATGAAGTTGCCGGCAAGAATCATGCATTCCTTGTCCGAAGGAGGCGAGCGGGTTAAGCCCATAGGCGCTGAAAATTCTGACAAAAATTGCATGAGTTCAATAAATTCTAAGTATCCAGACTATAGAGCTACAAGGCGGAGGACACTTACTGAAGATGCTGGCCTTAGCCTGCCAGACGACGTCCGCCAAAGATTCCTTCTCTTCTTGGAGGAGCTTAAACGCCTCGCTATGGTGAAGTTTTTGCTCTTCGGCAGCTTGCTTCTGATCCTTTAGGATCGCAAGCTCCTCCTTCAAGCGATTGATCTCCGTGGAGGCGGAGTCCTGCAGGGCTTTCATGGAATCCTCGTGCATCTTCAGCATTTCTTCCCTCTCCTTCTTAAGGATCGTGTTCTCGCTGTCCAGCTGCTGGATGTGCTTGGACTACTCGACACTATCCTTGGCCTTGGCTACATGCTTTGCAAGTCGGAGAAAACAAAGTACACGGTGAGTACTCGAAAAAGGAAGGCACAAAAGTAAGACGGAAGTGCGCAAAAAGAAAACAGACTCTTGTTTTTGATGATTTGTTCCTTCAAGATGGCGGTTTTACCCTTTTCAGCTTCAAGGTCCGCGCGCATCTTCTGATACTTGTCATTGGCCATGCCTCTCCGAGCATTCTCGTTCTGTGGAAACAAACACAAAGTCAAGTCGTTGTTTAGTCCGCTTAGAGCCTCTAGTCTTAAATTTTCCACTTAGATGCTCGGGGGCTACAGCGAGAGTTTTTAACTTAGCAATATGCTTAGCTTTTATTTAAGCATCTAGTCGGAGCTAATTCAGTTCTCAACTAGAAGCTTGGGGGCTACAGTATAAAGTTTTAACTCGGAAAATGCTTAGCTTTTCTTTAAGTATCTAGTCGGAACTAATTCAGTTACAACTAGAGGCTTGGGGGCTACAGCACTGAAAATTATGAACACTGTGTATGCTACTCTTAAAGCATCTAGTCAGAATAATTCATTCCATCTAAATGCTTGGGGTCTACAGTGAGAGTTTTTTCTAACTTAGTCACTCTTAGAGCATATAGATGTAAAAACCAATGGTTTTCCGTCTATATCCTCGGGGGCTACAGTCGGATACTCATATGAAATGCAAAAGGTAAAGTAAAACTTACAAGTGCGATGATCTTGAGGTTTGTAGCGCTCTCGGCCAGCAGCTTGCCAAAGGAAACGCTATTTCCTCGCAAGATGTCTGCTTGACGGAGTAGCTCCTCAAGACCGCACGTCGGAGATGACGGCACTCCTCCAGGAACCATAGTTGTGCTACCCGGCGTAAGCACCGGGTCAATAATCTTTGGCAATTCGAAGGGTTTCTGGGGAGTAGAGGAGCCGCCTTCGGCAGAAGTACCAGCACCCACCACCGCCTTGCTGCTACCGATGGCATCCTTAGACGGAGCTTCAGCCATTTGAAGAGCAGCGCTCTCCTGCGTCGCCTGCTCGCCGACAATTGCAAGTTCGGTAGAGGCGCCAGAATCCACTTCCATGGAGGAAGGGCCTGGTGCCTCCTGGACTTGGGAGCTTGTCGGAGTGGAGGAGGGCTTGATGGCAGGAGTGGTAGGGGCGACGGCGGGGAAGAGTCGCGATGCAGCATATCTTTAATATTTCTAGAAGCCCCAAGAGTCTTGGAGGACTTCTTGAGGCCGGTTGTGGCTTTCTTCCTGAAACGTTCAAAATGCATAAGTACATGAATAAGACAGATAAATAAGATAATGTCGGAGAATAAGAAGCTTACACTAGGGGGGGCGCTTTGGCAAACATCCCGCTGTCTTTCTTCTTTTCCGCCTCCAGGGCGGCAGTACTCTTTTTGGAGGCTCCACCCTCCGTCTTCTTCTTCTTGCCTCCATCGGCAGCGTCAGAGTTGGAGCTCTTCCGCTTTCGCGCCAACAGGGCATCATCGTCGGACACGACCGTGACTTCCTTCATCTTGGGATCGTAGATTTGGGCGGCCAGGTTGCCCTCCTCTAGATCGCTAAGCTGTTAAGTGAGAAATCATCGTGTTAGACAAGATGATATTGGCAAGACGGGAAAACTGGAGCAATGTCATACACGGAAAATAAATATCTACCTTTGGGCACTTTCCGTCTAAGAACATGTCGTAGGTGAGGGTGAAGTCATGCTTCTTGTCCTTCACCTTGACGATGTCCTTAAGACAGAACTTGACGGAGTTGCTCGAGAAGTTGTCCTCGGAGTTACGGAGGGTATCCCTTCTGTCGCCGGTGTACTCGTGCATAAGCTTCGTACAGTGTTGCAGAGGTTGGATCCGCCTAATGAACCAGCACATGGCTAGGTCCAAGCCGGTCAGACCCGTCTCTACAAACCACTCGATATGCCTTATTGCGCGAGAAGCGTTGAGGTCGGAGGGAAGGGAGGCATGAGATCACCATGTGGGGACTTCAGCGGCGGCTCCATCCACGAAGTCCGGGTACGTTACTTCTCGGCCCGCCAAAGGAATGTCGGGGCCGTAGAAGTACATCCGCTGCCAGTTTTTGCACGACTCGTGGCCGACGATGTCGGGGAACCGCCGGCCAGGACGGATCTTGAAGCTTATGGTGCCGCAGTTTCTAAGCTCCTCCCTACTGTGTCCGGCTTCACGTTTGACGGTGAATAAGTAGACAAACAAGTCTAACCTAGGCCTAATCCCTAGGTAACCCTCGCAAAGTGCCGCGAAGTTGCTAAGCACTAGGATACTATTGGGGGAGAGGTTATGGGGTTGGACCTTGAAGTGATTCAAGACGGACAGGAAGAAGTGAGCGATGGGCAGAGAAACGCCACGTACCAATTGCGCCTTGAGGTATACTTTCTCTCCGGCTTGGGGAGAAGGGGTCACCTCGCCGGCCGGCGCCGCCCGCCAGGCGAGCCCCTCCGTCGCAGGGAGGTAACCTTCAGCAATCATCTCTTGGATGTCGTGGCCGGTGATGTCTAAGCCGTGCCAGTCGCCTTTGTGCGAGTCTGGCTCCTCTTCCAGGGGCTCTAGCGCCGCCAGATTGTGGTTGCTGCCGGTGGTTTCTATCATCGCTGATGCGGGGATGACCAGACCCTCTGGGGGCACGACGACGGAGCTCGCTGGCTTCACCGCGGCTTCGCTCGACGCCGCCATTGATGGGGATGAGCTGCTGCTTGCCATGGAGGAAGAAAAGAACGCGAGTGGTGCAGGCAAGAGGCTAGGGTTTCTCGAGGTTTTCGCGGAGAGCTCGAGGAGGTGCGCGGCTGGAGGAAGAAGACGATGACGCGAGAGAATGGGGTGAAAAAGTGGCAAGTGTCCCACGGTTACTATTTATCTTACTCTGCGTCAAGATTCGTGAAGCTAATCGGACGGTTGTCGCGTAGACGACGTGTTCGTAAACATGTGCGGTAATTTCGCCACGTCTCCAACCGCCACCGCTAATGGTTCATATCGCTCGCACGGGAAAAATGGATATGATTACATTCTCTCCATGTGTAAGTTACGAGGCGTCGCTGACCTACAGCCTACGTCGTCATAACTGACATGGTAGATGAGCCGTCCCATCGAAGATTCCGGCATGGACGGATTTAATCCGACAACGGGAGCTTACGATGGAAGATTCAGCGTTTCTCCGACTTACTTATAGAAGACGGAGAAAGCCTTTGCAGGGTTCTTTGGGAGGACTACAAGATGTTGCTTGACGATTTGCCGACATCCATCTATACGGAGCATTCCACGGGAAGAGGCAAGACGACGCAAGATCTTGGAGTTCTCCGGGGGCAACTGTTGGGGATATGCTATATGGGTATCCTCATAGCATGTCTCTTATCTGACTAACCCGGGTGGCCCATAGTCGGTAGCATGGCCTATGGCCTGCTGGGCGGCCCTGTTAGGTGGATCCAGAAGGGAGGCCCATGCCGGATAATGGAAGGCTACGATGGAGTCACCAGTGTACCCGGAGCGTTGGAGTGCAAGATACACAAGACTAGTAATAGACGGTGTAGAACTCTGTAACCTGTCTGGCTAGGACTTTTCCCTGTAACTATCGTGGGAATGGTCACGGCAGATGCTGCAATCGGTAGCGAGTAGTAGAACGAGGGGCAAGGGCGGCCAGCCATCTGCGGTGCGAGATGATGGCGGAGACACAGGGTTTTACCCAGGTTCGGCCCCCCGGAGGGTAAAGACCTACTCCTGCTAGATTGTATTATGATGGTGTTACAATGGGGCGAGCTCGTCGGATAGGCGGCGAGTCGCTTGGGTGTATGATGGAACGTGCCTCTACACGCCCTGTAAGGAGGTTTATATAGACTCACCTCCCCCTAGGGTTTACATATCTCAACCGAATCAGTTAAGGATTCTGTACTCGTTTAACCTAATCCGACTGGGCCTATCTAATCGCCCGGGCCTTCATCTTCCAATCGCTTGGATCCACACTGGGCCTTGATCCAGTTGCCGTCTTGCAGGCCCACTCACCAATTCCTGGGCCAGTCGGAAACATCCTGCTGGGTATACCCCGGTAGGCATATCCCCATCAGTAGTCCCCTAGGCCGTCGTCGATTGGACGCAGGTGGTCGCTGGCAGTCCGAGCATACGGCTTCAACGCGGACACCCAGTCGAATCGGCGGCGGGCTCCTGAACAAAGGAGTAAACTAGTCGTTCTGGTCGCAGCTTTGGCGATCGGGTCGGCGAAATATTTAGCCACTGTTGTAGTGATCGGGTCGGCGAGCCGAATGGCTGAAGTTGGACCGTTCAACGCAGTCAAACTAGCCGTTGAGGTAATCCAACTGTAACTTTTGGCGTAATCACCGTGTAGTAACGGCTCCCTAATTTGGCGGGTAACAACCGCTATATAAAGGGAATGGTAGGCGATAGGAGAACCACCTCCTCGTCATTTCCTCCGATCGCGCGCACCTTCGTTTTCCTCCGTATCATGATCCAGCCGAACCTAAATCTTCCGACCCCCACGAGTTCTTCCGCCAATGGCTCGCTCCACCGAACCATGGGGCAGGTCCAAGTGCACGAGAGCGCAACTGGCGTCCTTCGAGGAGGCCGGGATCCTGTGCGCCGGCAGGTGGCGCATCCCTGCGGCCGGAGAGGTGACTTCGGACCCGCGCGAGGGAGAGTTTGTCTGCTTCACCAGCCACCTAGAGCAGGGGCTGGGATTCCCAACATCTCGCTTCTTCCGGCGCTTCTGCGCCTTCTACGGGATCCAACCGTCGGACCTGGGCCCGCACAGCATCGAGCAACTCGCCATTTTCTTGGCGTTCTGTGAGTGCTACCTGGGCTGCAGGCCCTATTTTCTCCTGTGGCAAGATCTGTTCCACGGGCGGATCAGTCGCGAAGAAGCAGGCGGCCCGATGCTTGCCGCGGGGGGCCTGACGTTTCAATTGAAGTCGAAGGCCTCCTTCTTCGACCTGATGCTACCTACCAAGGCGGCGAGTGAATGGAAGAAGTCTTGGTTTTACGTCACCGAGGCGACTCCGGACGGCGAGGTGGCGATCCCAAGATACTCCACCGACCGGCCCGAACCACGCCGACTCCAAGTCGGCAAGCTTCCAACTGACCAGCGGATGGTGGTGGATGAAATGCTTCAGACCATCTGCGGCCTGAAGAAGAAAGGTCTCCAGCCCATCAACCTGTACAACTGCTGGCTCGGGCGGCGACTCGTCCTCCTGGCCCGCCGTGACCACTACATGTACGAGTACACGGGCCGGGAGGACTCGACGAAATCCTGCCTCGCCGAGTGGCAACTCGAGGATTACCTCCTGGCGTTGAAGAAGATCACCCAGGCGGCGTATCTCGACGTGAAGGCTGGGGTCGCCCCCTACACCGCGAAGCATCCAGCCCCGACGGTAAGTCATCTTTCTGTCATTCGCAGTCGCAGTTACTGCTGTCGCGGTTATACTGATGTTGTCTTATGCCTATTGTAGTTATTTCAAGTGGTGGAAGGGTGGCTTCCGCCCGCGGACGACGAGAATTCGAGCTCGTGTGTCCAGGAGGGGGGCGAATTGCCTCAAGCAAGGGGCGGCGTCGAGAGTGACAGGAGCGGCGACGATGATGAATCCGAGGAAGAGGTCGCCCCGCTGGTCCGAAAAACTCGCGGACAGCGGCAGCGTGAGCTCGAAGCGAGCAAAAGCCTCGAACGTCATGACGATGACGACGACGAGCTCCCCGAGCACACCTCGCGTCGCGAGGCCACTCCGTCAAAGAAATAGAAGAAGGAGGAGGTGAAGGCCCCTCGGAAGAAGAAGACGAAGCCAGCGAGACAGGCATCTCCGCCTCACTCGCCAAGCAGCTCCGACGCCACCAGTCTGGCCAAGGGTGAGGCGCCACAGACGATGGGGGCGCCAGATATCACCGCCGTCCTAAGAGAGGTGCCTCTGGCCTTGATGCCTCCGCCGTTCTCCCCGGTCTCTGGGTCGGGGGCTGCTCCAGTCGCGACAACTTTGCTACCCAGGGAGGCTCCCGCCGAAAACGTTTCGGAAGCTCCTGTCGCGGCCTCGACGACGAAGAAGCCGTTCGTGTCTTGGGCGCACGATATCCTGGAGATGGGCCTCAGTCGGCGGCTGGGCCCCGAACTGGAGAAGCCGGCCGGCATCCGCACGGGGCTACGGTTCATTCCAGTCGCCAAGTGAGTTTTGCTCACCTACCTTTATCTTTTATTGTACTTGGAGCACTTTGCTCAAACGATCAATTTGTAGTACTGGAGCTAAGAATATAGGTCACCCGTCAGTGGCCAAGGTGCCGCCAGTCGTCGCGTAGGAGGACCCCTCTCGGAAGAGGAAGGCTGATGAGGTCGCTGCCCCCATAGACGGTGCCAAGAAGGCCAAGAACGACGAGGTCGTCACGGTGTCTGACGAGACGACGGTGGCCCCGAGTGATCCTGCGGAAGTGGCGGCCTCGGCAATCACGGAGGGTGCTCCTTCGCCAGGGGGGACCGAGCCGGCCTCTTTTGGTGCCGGCGCGTCCATCGCGACCTTCCCGCGCTTCATGGCCAGAGCGGCCACGGCGAGCGGCACCACACCATCGAGTCGCGCACCTGGAGTCGCCGAGACGGAGGTCGAACAACGGCGCGGGCACACTCCGGCCCTTCTCACCTCCGTGGACGCACTACAACTTCATGGCATGCTGGGCGCGACCATCTAGGTATGTGCAGTCCCCGAGGATCGGGCCACTGAATTGCAGTGGTCAGATTCTGTTAGTGTTGTACTTTTATTTCTTCCGCCCAGTCCCCGAGTGTGCATTCGCTTAGTTTCAGCGGGTCGGCGCTCAGTATTTTTGATCTCCAGTCCCCGAGTGTCTAGTCGCTGAATTTCAGCGGGTAGACACTTAGGTTTTTTGATTGCCTCTCGCTGATTTTCCGCGAGTGGGCACTTTAGGATTTCGTTTTTGCTAACTATTTCACTTTTGCACAGGGTTTGCAGCGTGAATCAGCCGACCGGCTGGCTGCGAAGTGTCGCGCGAAGAAGGAACTTGTCGCTGTTCAAGAGGCGAACAAGGGACTCCAAGCAATTGCTGCGAAGGCAGAAGAGGTTCGCTAGGGCCTTGTCCCGGCGAGTGAGCTGACGGCGGCGCAATCGGCGTTGAGTTTGGCGGAAAAGCGGATCGCCGACCTTGAGCGCGAGCTGAAGGAAGCGAAGGAGGAAGCGACCTCGGCGGATGGGCGAGCCAAGGCTGCTGTTACGGCCGCCGCTGAGGAGCGTAAGGTTTCCGACGCCCTTGTTGCTGGGCTTCAGGATGATTACTCCGCTCTTCAAAACTTCATCACGGAGCTCTCCCGCCCTTTGATTGGTGAGTGTGCCTGCCTCTGCCTGTAGCATATGCATTTTGTAATTTTTGATGTATTCACTGTCACCTTCTGTCCGCAGGTCGGATCATTGATAGCGCGGAAGAGGCGAATTCGTTCGACGCACGGTAATGTGTGGCCACGCTGGTCGACTCAGCCACGTTTTCGGCGACGTGCATACGGGCGTATCTTCAGGAGATGTCGCCCATGGAAGTAATTCCCAGCGACCTCGTCGAGGTGTGGCGATATTTGGAGAAGGCGCCGTTGGTCGTCAAGTTCATGACGCGATCTGCGTTCCGATGCGGAGCGGCGACGGCGCTTAGCCTTGGGCTCGCTCACTTCCCGGAGGACTTCGACCTGGACGACGTGACGAGTGGCTACCCGTCGTCGACTGGCTCGGTGGAGATCTCCGAGGTCCTGAAGTTGACGAACCGTGCCGCGATGTACTCCGAGCGCGTCTGGGCGATGGGCGACCTCCTTCCTTACCAGGAGACGGTCGTCGCACCCAATGACCCCGAGCCGTAGCACCGGGACTTCAAGATCGAGCAACCCTTACGTGCGGCGATGGCGGGTGAGCTGACGACATACCCGTCAAACCCGTACACTCCCTTTATTCGCAATCGCAAGGGTGGCGGCGAGTCATCATCGAAGCCTGCAGAGTAAAATATTGTGCCCTGGGGCATGAGTAGCGGTTCTGCCGTTGGGCATACTTTGTATTTTGTAACAATTGCGACATGCTATAATGAGATATCGTGTTGTTTTGTGAATTGTTGTGTGTTTCTGATTGAGGGTTGAACGAGTCCCCGGGCGCGTCCTCCCTTTTTTATGGGGTTGACCTCGTTTGTTATGTGTTTGCGGTTTTGAATGTTTTGTTATTGAGGTCGACTCGCCCGAACTCGGAAAGCCAGTCGCAAGGCGACTCCCATGAGTGCTCTGTACTTCACCATTTTCCCTTGCGCGAACGAGGTCGGGTGGCCAAGTCCCCGAGCGTGGTACTTGGTTGTTCTAGGCGCGACTCGAGGGTGGGTGAGGACTTGGCGCGTTAGTTTGAGCGCATCACTCCTGCCTGGCCCGTTGGGTCAGTCGCATGGCGAGTCCTGGGCATGCTCTCATACTTGGCGTTTTCCCTAGCCGCTCGCGCTGAACTGGTCGTCAGTCCCCGAGCGTGGTACTTGGCCGTTCGAGTCGCTAGGTCGAGGATGCGGAGGATCATGGTCGCTGTGAGAAGCAAAGGCAGTTTTCTTGGCTCGTTGAGCCACTCGAGCTAGGCGACTCCAATGGGGCTCCGGGTAGGCGTTTTTCATGGACGTTACAAGACCTGGGGTAACCCAGTGCCCTTGTAGTGCACTACTTGGCCGTGCCGATCGCTGTACCAGAGTTTGACTTCTGCAGTTAGCTTGACGCTGTTATTACGAGTGCGAGTGGCACAAGACACGGAGAGTAGGCGCAATTTGCGGTAACCAATATTTTTTATTTCATAGCAACTGGAGGATACATATGTGGGGTTCTAGGAGTAGAACTTCCGTAGGAGGTTTACATTCCATGGTCGCTTGACTTTGAGTTTGTCGTCCCCGCGGACGTTGATGAGGTAGTAGGCGTCGTTGTCGAGTACTCGCCCTACGGCGAATGGTCCCTCCCACGGGGGGAGAGCTTGTGCATGCCCTTCTTGTCCTGGATGAGTCGTAGCACCAGGTCGCCTTCCTGGAAGGTGCGAGTTTTCACCCGCCGGCTATGGTAGCGGCGGAGTACTTGCTGGTAGATGGCAGTGCGAGAGCGAGCTAGGTCGCGTGCCTCGTCGAGTTGATCGATTCCGTCCTGCCTTGCGAGTCCGTTCGCCGCCTCCGTGTAGTGGACGACCCTTGGCGAGTCGTGCTCGAGGTCGGTGGGCATGACTTCCTCGGCCCCATACACCATGAAGAAGGGGGTGAACCCTGTCCACCTGTTGACTGAGGTGCGGATGCCCCAGATGACAGAGGGTAGCTCCTTGACCCAGCACCCGGCGGTGCGCTCGAGTGGTACTTGGAGCCGCGGCTTCAGGCCGTGGAGGATGCTCTGGTTGGCCCGTTCCGCCTGTCCGTTGGACTCCGGGTGGGCGACTGACGCGAGGTCGAGCCGGATGTGGTGTTCCTCGCAGAACTCGGCCATGGCTCCTTTGGCAAAGTTGGTGTCGTTGTCCGTGATGATGTTGTTTGGGAACCCGTAGCGATATATGAGCTCGCGTAGGAATTTGGTGGCGGTCTTCCCGTCGCATTTCCGGACTGGCTTGGCCTCTACCCACTTTGTGAATTTGTCGACCGTGACCAGGAGATGGGTGAAGCCGGAGGGGGCCTTTTTGAAGGGTCCTACCATGTCCATACCCCACACGGCGAATGGCCAGGTGATGGGGATTGTCTTGAGCGCTGAGCTCGACACGTGTGTCTGGTTGGCGTACTTCTGGCACCCGGCGCACCGCTGGACAATCTCGACGGCGTCGGCGTGTGCGGTGGGCCAATAGAAGCCGTGCCTCATAGCCTTGGCGACCAGGGAGCGGGCGCCGGCGTGGTGGCCGCAGTCGCCGGAATGGATGTCGTGGAGGATCTTGCGTCCTTCGGCGGATTGGACGCAGCGTTGGAACACGCCGGTCACGCTGCGTTTGTGGAGCTCGCCGTCGATGATGGTGAAGGATTTGCATCAACGTACAATCATCCGGGCGTCTGTCTCGTCTGCCGGCAAGGTGCCGGCCTCCAGGTAGGCGATGTACGGCTTGGTCCAGTCGTCTGGCTCGGCGATGAGTGCAACCAGGGCGGCTTCTGGCTGCAGCGGGACTCCGATGTCGATCTTCCTTGGGGGAGAGACTGATGGCTTGGTGATTGTGTCGAGGAAGACGTCGGCGGGTGGTGCGAGTCGAGCTGACCCGATGTGAGAGAGTGCGTCGGCCTCCTCGTTCTTCCGCCTGTCGATCCACTCGACGGAGTAGCTTGCGAAGTGTCCCCCCAGCTTATCTACTGCTTGGCGGTATGCCGCCATGGTGGGGGAGACGGCGTCGCAAGTACCAGCGACGAGGTCGGAGTCTCCGTAGCAGCGTAGACGGTTGACGTTCATCTCCTTGGCGGCTCGCATGCCGTGGAGTAGTGCCTCGTACTCGGCCATGTTGTTGGTGCAGGGGGTGAAGTAGAGGCAGAGGACGTAGCAGAGCTTGTCGCCCATTGGTGAAGTCAGCACGATCCCTGCTCCTGCGCCGTCCGCGTTCTTGGAGCCGTCGAAGTGCAGGCTCCAGTAGTAGAGGTATGGCAGCTTTTCTGGATGCTGGGCCTCTTCCCAGTCGACGATGAAGTCCGCTAGAGCCTGCGACTTGATCGCTTTTCGTGGCTCATACTTGATGTTGTGGACTCCGATTTCGACGGCCCACTTGGCGACTCGTCCGGTTGCCTCACAGTTGCGGATGATGCCCTGCAACGGTGCTGAGGAGACGACCGTGATCGGGTGCTCCTAGAAGTAGTGCGACAGGCGCCGCTGTGCTCTGAAGACCGCGTATACCAGTTTCTGGTACTGTGGGTATCGCTCGCGCGACTCGGTGAGGACCTCGCTGATGTAGTACACCGGTCGCTGTACCGGGCGCTCCTTTCCTTCCTCCGGCCGCTCGACGACCATGACGGCGCTGACAACGCGCTCGGAAGCCGCGACGTAGACCAGCATGGGTTCTTTGTCGACGGGGGCGGCGAGTAGTGGTGCTGCAAGTAGCACCTTCTTGAGGTCGCGGAGCGCGTCGTCCGCCTCCTTGTCCCACTGGAAGGTGGGGTTCTTGCGCATCAGGCGGTATAGGGGCATCGCCTTTTCGCCCAGGCGGGGGATGAAGCGACTGAGAGCCGCTACTCGCCCGGCCAGCTTCTGGACGTCGTGCAGGCACTCGGGTTTGCCGAGTCGAGCGATCGTGTCGATTTTTGTGGGGTTCGCCTCGATCCCGCGCTTGGAGACGACGTACCCCAGTAGTTGCCCTGCTGGTACACTGAAGGTGCATTTTCCTGGGTTGAGCTTTATCTTGTATTTCCGCAGGTTGGCGAATGTTTCCGCCAGGTCGGCGAGTAGATCGCCCTGGCGAGCGGACTTCACGACCACGTCATCGATGTAGACGTGGATATTGCGGCCAATTTGGCTCGCGAGGCACTCCTGCATGCACCGCTGGTAGGTCGCCCCGGCGTTCTTGAGGCCGAAGGTCATGGCAGTGTAGCAGAAGGCTCCGAATGGCGTGATGAATGACGTCTTCTCCTCGTACTCAACAGCCATTTTGATCTGGTTGTACCCAGAGTAGGCGTCGAGGAAACACAGCGATTCCGAGCCCGCGGTGGAGTCGATTATTTGGTCGATCCGCGGGAGGACGAACTGCTCCTTCGGGCAGGCGCTGTTTAAGTTTGTGTAGTCGATACACATCCTCCAGGTCCCGTTCTTCTTCTCGACAAAGACTGGGTTTGCCAGCCACTTGGAGTATTTGATTGTCCGGATGAAGCCTACAGCGAGTAGACGCTGCACTTCCTCGGCGATAGCTCGGCGGCGCTCTTCATTGAAGGGCCGCAGCGACTACTTGACGGGTCGCACTTTAGGGTCAGCGTTTAGTTTGTGCTCAGCGAGTTCCCTAGGGACACCAGGCATGTCAGAGGGCTTCCATGCGAAGATGTCGCTGTTCTCACGGAGGAACTCGATGAGCGCGCCTTCCTAGGCTAGGCTCATGCCCGTCCCGATCGTCACCGTCTGGCTGGAGTCGCCTGGGACCAGCTCGACGGTGCGGTGTGCGTCGTTGCCTCGAAGGCTGAGGTGTTTGCGCCCTCCGAGTTGGGCTTCTTGAGTATGGTGGGGTCGTCGTTGTTGACCCCGCTCGCGTACTTGGCGAGCTCGTCGGTGTGGTTGGTCTCTGCCGCGATGACGGCGTCGGCGAGTTCGGCTCCTTTGGCTTCGCACTCAGCGGCCATGTCGGGGTCGCCGTTGATGGTGATGATGCCGCACGGCCCGGGGAGATTCGTCGCGTTGTACGCATAGTGGGGCGCTGCCATGAACTTGGCGAACGCCTGGCGCCCCAAGACGCAGTGGTAGGGGCTATCGAAGGGTACCAGCTCGAAGACGATCCGCTCGGTGCGGAAGTTTGCTGGTGTGCCGAAGGTGACTGGCGGCGTGACCTTGCCGATCGGGTACGCCTTCCAACCTGGGACGATGCTGTGGAACATGGTGTAGGTCGTCTCGACCATCGACTACGGGAGCCGCAGTCGCCTGAAGGTGTCCAGGTACAGGATGTTGATGGAGCTGCCGCCGTCCATCAATGTCTTGGGGAGCCAGTAGTCGCCCACCTTAGGCTTGACCACCAGGGCGACTCGGCCTGGGTACTCGATGCGTGGCGAGTGGTCCTGGCGTCTCCAGGTGATGGGCTGCTCCGACCAGTTGAGAAACTGGGGAACGTCCACCTGGGCCACCGCGTTGATGGCGACGGCGTGGGCGATGACTTTCTTTTAGCGCTTCGTGTTGAAGCCTGTGAAGGTATGGAGCGAGCCGGCCACATTGCCGAATTTTCCGCCGTTTGGCGGGTTGTTGTCGGGGTCCTCCCGCGCTCGCCGTGCCTTCTCAATCTCCCTGAGAGTGTGCAGTCGGCGGTCGTGTGCGTGGCAGGCTTCCGTTCCCTTCTGTGAAACGCACAAGGTTGGTTAAGGAGGGCCGCGGGGTCAAACCTTGGTTTCGCCTTGTAGTTGCCGCCATCACGGCGTTGCCCTCCGTCGCGGCGGAAGCTCTTGGGCTCGCGCTGTGCGTGCCCGGCGTTGGCGACGAAGTCAACTCGCCCGTCATTGCGGCACTTGCCAGTGAGGCGAGTGTTGCTGTAGCGTAGGTCGGACCGTCGTCCGTTGTCGTTGACGCTCGCGCGGCGTTGGCCTCCCGACTCGTCGTCGGTTTCCTGGTTTGGATCTTCCTCCGCGTACCGTTTGGCGATGTCGAGGAGGTCCGGTATGTTGTCGAGTGTGCGAGAATGTCGCTTGAGCTTGGTGACCAAGGGCTCGTAGCGGCACGAGGTCTTGAAGCAATGGATCGCGGTGTCCAGGTGGATGCCAACCGCGTTGAACCATAGTTCTTGCCACCGCTGGACCCAGTTGCGGGTCGACTCGTGGGGTCCCTGGACGCATCGCTCCAGGTCCTCGATGGTGGTGGCGCGGGTGTAGGAGCACTCGAAGTGCCTGACGAAGGCGTCGCGCATCTCCTCCCAGGAGTCGATGCTGTCCTGGGGGAGGGTGTTGATCCACTTCCTGCACATCCCCTCCATCATCAAGGGGAGGTAACGGGCGGCTAGCAGGTCGGTGTGGCCAGCGATCCCCATCGCCATGAGGTATGTATCCAGCCACATGGAAGGGTCGTACTTCTCTATTTCCTTCGGCGCCTTGAAGTTCGCCGGGTACTTTTCGCCTCGGATCATCGGTCTGAAGAACTTGGGCCCGAGTCGGCTTAGCGACCCCATCGGCTCACCGTCGCGGCGATTGATTAGGGTGTGTCGCAGGTCGTCGGGCTGGCATGCGCGCCAGCTTTGGTTGTTGATGATGTGGGTGCGGGCGTCGATGGGCTGACCGTTGGCGGCGACGAAGTTGGTCGCTGGCCTGGGGTCGTTGGTGGAGAGTGATGCGTTTGCGGGTCGATGTTGGAGCTGCAGTGGCTCTGGTGGCGGGTAGTTGAGGGTGTTTGCCGCCAATGGGCGGCCGCTTGAGGCCACTCTGCTGCCCGAAGAACGCGAGTACACCCGACCCTGTGAGTCGGCTCCTGCGTTTTGCTGCTCGACCGCCTTTGCGAGAAGGGCCCTGACGTACTGGATCTGTAGGGCGCCGTCACCGGTGGCCGTGATGTTGTCGGCCGCTGCTCGTCCCGCCACGAGGTTGTCCATCGGGGTGGAGAACAGTGGTAGGCCATTCGCGTCTCGCTCCCGTGAGGAGACCACTATCCGCGGCTGGTCCCTGAGCGGTGTGCGGTTGGGTGGAGGTGGGGTGCCCATCACCGTCGACCCTGGTGGGGGCCGGGCGCTTCCTCCTGGTGGTGCGTTCTCGTAGATCGCGCGCTCGGCCACGCGGGCCGGGTCGTTCTCGTCGTCAAAGTTCAGGGCGCGCCCCTGGACGGTGGGGTTCAGGCGCGACCTAATTCGCTGCTGGTAGTAGCGTGACAGCTCTTGTGCCGTCACCTGCTCGAGGCGAAATTTTTTGCGCTCGGCTTGCTCTTTGCGGACTGCCTCCGCCAGCTTCAGGCGGAGTTCCTCGAGCTCCGTTGCCGTGGCGTTGGGAGGGATCGGGGTGGAGAAGGGATCCTCCAGCGGATCGGTGCCAGTCGCCATGTAGGTCGCGGCGTGGCGACCGGTCCCGTCGCGGAGATCGGCGGAGTTTTCCGATCCGGAGTCGAAGTTGAAGATCCCAAGGATGGAGGGATCCTCGAAGTCTCCCATGTTGGAGACCTGGGTGATGGAGCCCGCGGGTGAAGCCGCGGTTATGGATCCGGCGAGTGACGCCGGGGTCGCCGAGTCGGCGTCGTCGTTGAGGGCCGCGTCTTCTGCAGACGCAGAGTTTTCGGCCACGTTGCTGTGGGCCGAGTTGTACTCGGAGGCGAGGCGATGGATCGTGCGGACCTGGCTCTCAGAGAGCCGGTCGCGTGGCGGCGACTCGCGGATGCGAGCCGATTCCTCCGAGATGATGACGTCGGTGAGGCCGACGAAGAGGCTGATCGTGCCTACTAGCAAGATTATGATGTGCGTGATGGGTCACGCCGCCGGGACGTAGCTGCTCGGCAAGATCTGGAGCATCTCGCCGATCGCTATCATGCGGCCGGTGGCGACCGACTCGTTGATGGGCAGATTGGATCTCGCCGCAGAACACCGGCCAGACCGGCCAGGCCCCACGGTGGGCGCCACTGTCGTGGGAATGGTCACGGCAGATGCTGCAATCGGTAGCGAGTAGTAGAACGAGGGGCAAGGGCGGCCAGCCATCTGCGGTGCGAGATGATGGCGGAGACACAGGGTTTTACCCAGGTTCGGCCCCCCGGAGGGTAAAGACCTACTCCTGCTAGATTGTATTATGATGGTGTTACAATGGGGCGAGCTCGTCGGATAGGCGGCGAGTCGCTTGGGTGTATGATGGAACGTGCCTCTACACGCCCTGTAGGGAGGTTTATATAGACTCACCTCCCCCTAGGGTTTACATATCTCAACCGAATCAGTTAAGGCTTCGGTACTCGTTTAACCTAATCCGACTGGGCCTATCTACTTGCCCGGGCCTTTAGCTTCCAGTCGCTTGGATCCACACCGGGCCTTGATCCAGTCGCCGTCTTGCAGGCCCACTCACCAATTCCTGGGCCAGTCAGAAACGTCCTGCTGGGTATACCCCGGTAGGCATATCCCCATCAGTAACCCTAGGACCTGGCGACTATATAAGTCGGGCCTATGGGAGCCTTTAGGGCACGATAACCTAGATTTTCTAGTCACCTCGCACAGCGAACCTATCTCTGTAACTCGGCGTATTGCCATTATAGTGATTTATAGCAGGAGTAGGATTCCGCCACCGTTGTGGGATCTGAACCTGGGTAAGCTGTGTTACCTCGTACCCGTCAACCATCCGCCTTACCCCACGTCTCTAAACACGCACTGTGAGGACCCCTCCATGGCGTACTCGTCGGCAATACCACGACAACTTGTGGACTTCATTTTTCTTGGCTCAATGCTAGTGTTGGTTGTGAATTCTTTACTTGGATATGATTTTATTTATAAATCGGGGAGGAAGCCTATTTCGAGGGAAATAGATGTTTCTAGTAGGAGTAAAGGTGATGCTTCTGCCAGCATGCTCCCGAATATTGCTTGATTCCCATCCAATGGTGCATGGTGGCAGATTTCCCCGGGGATTGGTAACCCGACGCCGCTCTACCTGTACCATAGGTCATTAAACCCTCAGAACTCTATGGTATACTGTCCATCATTTCTTCATATGGACTTCGATTGAGGTGTTCTTTGGCTCATGGGATTCATATGGACGAGGGCGAAAACACCATGGTCTTGGATTAGTAATATGAGATGATGGAAAATATGACTTTTCCATATCTCATATGGCTAAGTCTGATGCATGTAACTTCTCCATATTGAATCCTCTTGACTCCTTTTTATCCATGATTGTCCATAGCACCTATATATAAGTCAAAGACGAGGAAAATTAATAAAATCCTAATGAAACTACTAGTTGTGAAAATTCCATGTGAAAATGAATTAGAAGTAGTAATCATGCATAATGGACTTAGTTGTAGCTAGATATAGCATGTTATGAGTGACAAGATGAATAATTTGCAGGCTTAAATACCCATCATATTTGTGTTGGGAGATATGCCCAAGTGGAAATAATATAACTAGTTATTATTATATCTTTGTGTTTATGATAAATGTTTACATTCATGCTATAATTGTAGTAACCGGAAACATTATACATGTGTGATTTGTATACTTGTAAGAGTCCCTAGTAAAGCCTCTTTGTAATACTAGCTTGTTGGTTAATAGATGAACATGGTTTCCTGATCATGAACATTGAGATGTTATTAACAACAATATCATATCATTAGGAGAATGATGTGATGGACATACTCCTATAGTTAAGGGTAGCATAAGATCAAGTCATTTCAATAGTTCATTTGCTATAAGCTTTCGGATGCATAGTAACCTAAATCTTTCGACCATGAGATCATGTTAATCACCATCACTGGATGGATGCTTTGATGACATCAAACAACACTTCATAACGGGGTGGTTATAAAGGTGGCATTGAGTGTTGGAAAGTATGTGTTGAGGCACATGGATCTAGAGTGGGATTTGTCCATCCATATAACGGATAGATATACTCTAGGCCCTCTCGGTGGAATGTCATCCAATTTTCTTGAAAGCATGTGACTGGCTCACAAGGGATCACATATCACAGGAATGAGTAAAGAGTACTGGTCGGCAACGGGGTTGAACTAGGTATGCAGAGATACCGATGATCAAACTTCGGATAAGTAAAGTATCACGAGATAAAGGGAAATTGGTATCATATGTAAATGGTTCATTCGATCATGAAGTAATCATAGAAATATGTGCGAACCATATGAATTTCCTAAAGGGATACGGGTAGGCTACACTAGCGCAAAAAAAAATCTACCGCATAAACCAGGAATACTATTGTCATAGATCTCGGGATTACCACTAGACGCGTAGTTGCGGAACTTGATGAAGCGCGTCGAGGAAGTGTAGACGTTCTACGTCTCCTCCTTGTCCTCGTCCCACGAGAAGCTCCCCTTGCATGGCTTGTCCAGGTGCTATAGATGCAGCACCTCCGAGGTATCCACACGTACGGGGTGGAAGCGTCAGACGTCGGACTGCTAGGTCCACGCGTGCAACACAGGTTGAGGAGTGGCTGCTGGGTGGAATGCTCTACCCTTGTCAGCTCACCCAACCCTCTCTTATATAGGTGTCCCTAGTGGGCTTCTACATTAGCAGCCCATTAGTAGCCTAAGCCTGGTCTAATTCGGATCCAATCCTCATTAGGCTTCCAGCCCCTTAAGTGTGTGACCCTATAGGTTCATATACGTATAGACATGACACGAATACACTTATTCTGTCGATAGTTGGTAGCGGCCTCTAACAAGACGTGCCAACTCCTAAACATATATAAAGATCATTCGGACGAACCATCACAAGGTTAAGTACATGTCTTTCCCTTTGCCTCACGATATTTGGTCTAGCTCCAAGCGGACCTCTCTTTCTCGATAGGGTGATGCGGAATCCCTTTACTAGGTTAACTCTTAACCTTATGTTGCACGGCCATGCATTCCTGGATCCGATTACTCGAGGGGCTCAGAGAAATCTCTCTCAAGAAGAGAGGGGCAAATCCCATCTTGAATGACCAATGCCTTGCAGCATGCTTCAGGACAAACCCGAAATCTACCTTTATGACTACCCAGTTACGAAGTAGTGGTTGATAGCCCCAAAGTAGGTCGATCCACATCTCAAGTACATGCAACAATCTCAGGTCTAAGGAAAAAATGTACACGATGTGTAGAGAAAGAAGCAAGTCTAATTTCCAGTCTCAAGTTGGGTCAGTCCAACCCCATGTTCATAACATGTGTCCACATCATTGGTTTGACATCTCCATGTCTATGACTTGCGAAACATAGTCATCAACCAATCGATGTGCTAGTCTAATATTCATGTGTGTCCTCACATGAACTCCGACTTGGGACAACTTTTCAATAACCATACAAGTAAAGAGTTTCACAAACAATTCACATAATTGCCAATCAATACAAGTTGCCTGATATGGATATACAAGGAACATTACAATAACTCATGGATACATATGAAATATAATCATCGCTATGATTGCCTCTAGGGCATATTTCCTTCATTTCCAGATTCCTCTATTGGTTATTGATTGGAGAAGAGTCTCGATCATGTCTGCATAATTCACAAACCGTAGGGAGAAACACTTAAGGATTCGATGTTGTTTAGTAGATATGGAATGTGAGTAAGAAGACTGAAAGTTGTTCGGGGTCTCGAATTGGATCCAGGACATCATGAGGAGATCCGGAATGGTCCGGAGAATAAGATTCATATCAGGGAAGTCCAATTCCGGAGTTCGGGAAAGGTTTCGATGTTTTCACTGGAGTGGGAAGGGTACATGGATGTGTCATAACAAAGTGAAATGGTTGCATCATGTACTAGGTCAGTTGGCTGGGCAATGGAAGAGAGAAAACAAACTCTAGTTTGAAAAGTCAGACACCAATTTGAAAAGTCAAATCCCAACATTGGTTGCCTAGTGGAGGGAGGGAAGGAATCCTACCAAAGGGTGGAATCCTCCCTCGACATGCAACTTGTATTACATAACTGGATTTTCTGGTGTCTGTCTCTCCCATCATAGTGAAGATTCAATTTACAAAGGGCATTTGATAGTACTTGCATCAACATTGTGGTTCTTGTTCGTAAGTTAGAACGGTACTTATTGGAAAGCCCCAAACCACGTAAAACATGCACAGAAAATTAGAGGCGTCTAACATTGTTTGCAAGGGTTTGTTGTGATGTGATATGCCCATGATTGTGATTATATATGATGTATGCAATGATCCTTATTGTAAGTCGGCACCTGGCAGGAGCCTTATGGTTTTTTTTAATTTTGTAAACCTGCGTGTCTATTATTCAAAGTAGTTGTAATAGTTGATGCTGGTGGACGACAACCATGGAGCGGTGCCATTGAACTTGACGCCACGCTAGTGATGATGGATATCATGTTTGTGCTTGAAGATGGAGATCGGAAGCACAAGAAGAAAGGCCATATCATATCACATATTATGAATTGCATGTGATGTTAATCCTTTTATGCATCTTATATTGCTTAGATCGCGATGGTAGCACTATAAGATGATCCCTCTCACAAAATATCAAGTAATAAAGTATTCGTCCTTAGTTAGCACCATTGCTAAGACTCGTCGTTTCGAAGCACCACGTGATGATCGGGTGTGATAGATTATGCGTATGCATACAACGGGAGCAAGCCAGATTTGCTCTTGCAGAAACTGAGGTTGATCTTCAAGAGACTAGAATGTACAGACATGGTCTCGGAACACGGAATATTGAAAGGTAAAGTATGAGTCATATAGTAGATATGATGAACATGTTGATTGTTCGCCTTTGAACTACATCATTTCTCGTGATGATCGGACTTGATGTAGTGGATTTAGTTCGTGTGATCACTAAAACAATGTGAGGTATATTGTTTTGAGTGGGAGTTCACCTAGATTAATTTAAATATTAATTAGAACTCAATTTGTCATGAACTTAGTATAAACTATTAAAAATATGTTGTAGATCATGGTGGCCCCTATCATCAATTTTAATGCGTTCCTAGAGAAAGAAAAGATGAAAAAAATGGAATCAACTTCGCGGATTGGTTCCACAATTTGAGAATTTTCCTTAATGCTGGTCAGTTGACGTATGTGCTGGATGCACACCTGGGTGACCCACCTACAGATGATGCTACCGATAAGGTGAAGAATGTTTTCCATGCTCGGAAGAATCAGTACTCCACAGTTAAGTGTGATATGTTGTATGGTTTGGAATTGAAGCTTCAAAAGAGGTTTGAGAACTTTGACCCATATGATATTGTCCGTGAACTCAAAATGTTATTTGAGCCTTACACGGCAGTTGAGATTTATGAAGCTTCTGAAAAGTTCTTTAACTGCAAGATGGAAGAGGGCAGCTCCATCAGTGAGCATGTGCTTAAGATGTTTGGGCACACCAATAAGATCCAGAGCTTGGGTATAGTGATTCCTAATGCTTTGGGGATTAACCGTGTCCTCCAATAACTACCACCTAGTTACAAGAACTTTGTGATGAACTACAACATGCAGCGCACGGATAAGTCGTTGCCAGAACTCTTCTCTATGTTGAAGTCTGCGGAAGTGGAAATCAAGAAAGAGCACCAAGTGTTGATGGTCAATAAGACCACCAATTTCAAGAATCAAGGAAAGCCTAAGAAAAAGGGTAACTTAAAGAAGGGCGGTCAGAAAGCTACCGCGCCGGCGAAGAAGACCAAGGCCGGGCCTAGGCCTGATACTGAGTGTTTTTACTGCAAGGGAGAAGGTCACTGGAAGCGGAATTGCCCCAAGTACTTGGCGGATCTGAAGAATCGCAACATCAAGAAGAAAGGTATATCCGATATACATTTTACTGATTTGTATCTTACTAGTAATTGTAGTAGTTCCTGGGTATTTGATACTGGTTCGGTTGCTCATATTTGTAACTCAAAACACGTGCTGCAGAATAAACGAAGACTAGCAAAATACGAGGTGATGATGCGCGTTGGAAATGGATCAAAGGTTGATGTGATCGCGTTAGGCATGCTACCTCTTCATCTACCATCGGGATTAGTTTTATACTTAAATAATTGTTATTTGGTGCCTACGTTGACATGAACATTATATCAGGATCTTGTTTATAGCGAGATAGTTACTTGTTGAAGTCCGAGAATAATGGTTTTTCGATTTATATGAGTAATATCCTTTATGGTCATGCATCTTTGATAGATGGTCTATTCTTATTGAACCTCGATAGTAGTGATACATATGTTCATAATATAGGCGCTAAACGTTTGAAATTGAATGATAATTCTACATACATGTGGCATTGTCGTGTTGGTGACATTGGAGTGAAGCGTATGAAGAAACTCCATTCCGATGGACTTCTTGAATCAATTGATTTTGAATCACTTTAAAGATGCAAAGCATGTCTGATGGGAAAAATGACTAAGATTCCATTTTCTGGTATGATGGAGCGAGCTACGGACTTATTGGAGATCATACATACCGATGTCTGTGACCCAATGAGTGTGGCATAGCGAATTTTACATGGTTATACCCCACGGATACACAACATTGGCATACCTATTCCATCCCAAGAAAGGCCCAGGACAAGATACACGGCCTATGGAGATTTCGGGTGGCCCAAGCCCATGACTCCTTCGGATCCTTGGAGAACAAGACTAGAGTAGATAAAATTTAAAAGGGGACAAACCCTAATCTGTAACCAACTCGACCTGCGCCGGACATCTGCCTATCTATATAAAGGTTAGGAGGGCACGACGAGGAGGGCAACACTCACCTCATATGCACCTCACGCCAGATCGCATCTACGCACCCCTGTAACCTTCGGTTCCGCTGTAATCAAGAGTAGACAAGCAGGAGTAGGGTTTTCCCTTCGGGGGCCTGAACCTGGGTATACCTCATGTCCCCGCCTTGCTTGTTTGTTAACCGTTTCGCGATCTCCAGCATCCCCATCTTCTCCAAAACCCAAGTCCATAACAATGGGTATTGACGAGATCGAACCTCGTAAATTGGCGTCGTCTGTTGGAACTGGGGACGCTGATTATGCAATCATGACGGTCCCATCTGGAGCGATCTACAACTCATCGGCGACGGAGAATCATCTCCTCTTTGGCACCTTCGACTTCACTGCCCACTCGCCAGTCACCATGAGGGATTTCGAGCCCATCAGCGGCGGGCTCGAGATTCTATTTGGAAGCTTCTCCTTCCAGGTGGGGCAGACAGGTACCATCCGCCTCCCAAAGCGGGTATCGCCACCATCCATCAGGCCCGCTTCGTGGGTCCCACCCATTGGTGTGTTACGCACGTCGATGCTGACAGATGAGTCATATGATAGCAGCAGCTGCAACTCAGATCTGTACGGCCCTCCCTCAGACGAAAGAACCTACGGTTCCGGATCCAAAAGCTGCAGCAGCAGTAATCCAACTGGCGGACTCTACCAATGCGTCGTGGTCATCCAAAGCAAAGTAGAACCGCCACCAGGTTCGAGTGCGCCTAACCCACCTCCCAACCCACAAGGTAAGAATGGAGGAAACGGGGGAGCTCCATCGCTCAGGTCCAACAAAGGCGATGCCAACGCCTACCAGAAGATCAACCTCAGCGAGGAAGGATGGCGCCAAGTACGCGAGGCCGTGGCAGGCAACGTCATCCTACCTGTGAATGTTTCACGGGATCTACTGATGGCCTACCATCTCCTCCTCGTCAGCGAGCATAACCGGCAGGTGAAACTGCAGGAGGAGCTCGACAAACGCAAGCAGGCGGCTTCGGAGTCTAGCGCATGGCGAGATGCGCTCTCTTCCGCCGGCGGTTCCAGCTCGCACAACAACAACGCCAACAATCATTGCTCCCGCACGGAGCACATGGACCCCGTCGCACGCCACGAAGTCACCAGGGCCCTCAACACATCCTTCATGACAATGGACGTGAATGGCAACATCATGCCGAAAACACTGCAGGCTGCGATCATGGTGGCCACCACATACCTCGCGTCGCACCCACCTCTGGTGGGTGACCCGACAAGCGCCATGCACAAATATGCATTGGCCGGTATTGGACTCGTCGGAGCTGCGCTCCACGATGACGCTCTTGCGGAGCCGAAGAAGAAAGTTGCGGTCAAATTCACCCGCAGCCGTACACCATCATCCGACGAGGACGAGCACGATCTTCCTCGACGTCGGAAGAGCCCATAGCGTCGTAGCAGAGACTACGACTCCCGAAACGATCTCACCCAGCCCAAGACGCTCGACCACCTCATGGACATCGCCAACCGATGGGCAGATGGCGAGGACTCCCTCCACAGAATGCATTCGGATGACGAGCACGAATATGGCCACAGGCGAGAGCGCTGCAACAAATGAAGATCACGCGTCTACGACGACTGCGACGGAGTCGACATGGTTGTGGCTGGCTACACCGACCGACGCAACGATGGCAACCGCAGTAGAGGCAACTTCCGTGATGGAGGGTGACCCACACAAACATGGCAACGTCGTAGCCATGACGACGAGCCATCGGCATACGACAAATTTTCTGGTCCTTGCACCATCCACTTCTACATCGACAAGCAAGATGGCAAGAATAAAGCTAGCCACATGCTAAAAGACTTCCGCGAGTTCCAGAAGCTCAGTGAGGGTCTCACCCAAATACGACGCCAGATCGTGAATCCTGGATTTGGTCCCGCACCTACACCAGGTGACATCGCCCAAGGAGCTCCTCCACCACCACCCGTTTGACCATCGAATCCAGCGATCGCACCTGCGCCAAACAACGGCACAAGAGGATATCCACCACCAAAAGGGTCTCTGATAATCCAGAAGGGACGCCCTACCAACAGGATGCAAAAGAAGATCACCCGCCAAGTAAGCCTGGCGGTAGCTTCCCCACTAGCCATCCTTGAGTACCTCAGTGGCTCGGAGTCCTGCATCATGTTCGACCGTTCGGATCACCCATGCCAGATCCCTCGCCCAGGACATGCTGCCCTGGTGCTCGAGGCACAGATCCGAGGATTCGAGATGAGCCGCGTCTTCATGTATGGCGGCAGCGGCATCAACCTGATGTTCGCCAGCACCCTCGCAGCGATGCGGATCCCGCTATGCAGCCTGGAACAATTAGATACAACTTTCCATGTCATAGTCCCAGGGAAAGGCATATACCCACTGGGAAAGATATGGCTCGACGTCATCTTCGGCCAGCCCGAAAACTTTAGGCGCGATCGACTCGAGTTCGAAGTGGTGGACTGGCCATCACAGTACCATTCCATCCTCGGACGCGTGGCATTCGCAAGATTCCTAGCAGTATCGCACTACGCGTACCTTCTACTGAAGATGCCAGGACCCAGGGGCATCATCACTATCCAACGAAGCTTCACCCAATCCGACCACTGCGACAGAGACTTCAACAGAATCTCCCGTTCGTTCGGTATGCATGAGGAGCTCACGAGGCTCTGAGAGGTGACAGACAATGGGGCACCCCCAGTCCCCAGGCAAAACGCACCCGATATGTCGTTCAACTCCATAGTCAACACGAAAAAGGTGCAGGTCCACCCAACGGATGCCTCCAAGATGGCGTTGATCGCAAACAACCTCAACCCCGCATAGGAAAGAGCGCTCATCGAATTTCTCCGTGAGCGTTGGGAAATCTTCGCCTGGTGTCATGCGAACATGCTAGGAGTTCCCAGGGAATTCGCCGAGCATGCACTCAATGTTTTCCCCGATGTGAAGCCAGTCAAGCAGTCGATCCGATGACTGTCTGAACCAAGAGCTGAAGTTGTTGGAATCGAAGTCAACAGACTTCTCGATGCCAACTTCATTCGAGAAATTAAAGAGAGTGAGTGGCTGGCCAATACTATGTTGGTCCCCAAGAAGGACACAGACATCCTGCGGATGTGCGTGGACTTTACATCGCTCAACAAGTACTGTCCCAAGGACCACTTCCCTCTACCGAGGATCGACCAGATCATCCATTCGACTGCAGTATGTGAGAAACTCCCCTTCCTCGACACCTACTCAGGATACAATCCGATTCAACTGAAGGTCGAAGACCAGGAGAAAACAACGTTCATCACGCTGTTCGGAGTGTTCTACTACAACACCATGCCCTTCGGGCTGAAGAACGTACGCGCCACGTACCAGAGGTGCATGCAGGCATGCCTAAAAACCAGATCGGTCGCAACATCCAAGTCTATGTCGACGACATAGTTATCAAGACCAGGGAGTCCAAGACACTGATCGATGATCTCCGCGAGACGTTTGATAACCTTGATCACTATAAGATTAAGCTGAACCCAGAAAAGTGCGTCTTCGGCATCCCATCTGGCCAACTACTCGGCTACTTCATCTCCCAGTGGGGGATTGAGGCGAATCCGGAGAAAATCAGGGCCATACTGTCCATGGAGAAGCCGAAGAACCTCCAAAGTGTCCAGCAGCTTGCTGGGCGCATCGCAGCACTGAGCAGATTCATCAGTCGCATGGGCGAGAAGGCCTTGCCCTTTTACGAGCTGCTGCGCAAGGCGGACAAGTTCAAGTGGACACCCTAAGAAGACGATGCATTCGAGTACCTCAAGTGGCCGCTCTCCACCTCGCCTATCCTAGACACACAAAAGGAGCGAGAGCCTCTGCTGCTATACATCGCAGCTATGCACCAGGTGGTAAGCACCATACTCGTGGTCGAGCGACCCAAAGATGGCAAGACCCATGGGGTCCAACGCCCAATCTACTACCACAACAAGGTACTGACACCAACAAAGAAGATGTACCCTCACTACCAGAAGCTCGCCTACGGCGTATTCATGACGGCTCATCGGCTGACCCACTACTTCCAGGAGCACCAGATAATGGTCGTCAATGAGGCGCCACTGTCCAACGTCCTGAACAACCCTGAAGCCACGGGACACGTAGCCCTGTGGGGCATCGAGCTGTCTCCTCTAGACATAGTCTACGAGCGGTGCAATGCCATTAAATCGCAGGTCCTCCCTGACTTCCTCGTCCACTGGATGGAACTTCAGCTGCCAGACACTCCGGACATGACGCAATCATGGACGATGCACTTCGATGGCTCCAAGCGTGAGGCAGGAGCAGGAGCTAGCGTCATACTGACGTCCCCTCAGGGCGACAAGATGAAATACGTCCTTCGGATGAAATTTCGCGCCTCCAACAACGAGTCCGAATACGAGGCCCTCATCCACGGCATGCAGATGGCCAAAATCTGCGGCGCAACGCGCCTATTCATCTATGGTGACTCCAACCTTGTTGTTCAGCAGACGATTAACGAGTGCGACACTCACAGCGCCAACATGATCGCGTACCACGCGCTCTACAACTCACTCGAAGGGGACTTCAACGGCTGTGAGCTTCGGCATGTCGGAAGGGAAAGCAACGAGGAAGCCGATAGACTCGCCAACATCGGCTCCACCTGCACACGGGTGCCACCAGGTGTGTTTCTCGAACAAATCTGTGTACCCTCTATCAAAAGGAAATTCCCCAAGGGATCACCCGAAGAAGCAGAACACTCGGGGGCTGCACCACCCGAAGGATAAGAAGGGCCTGAAAAGCTCGACACCAAGGCCGAGCTAGTCAGCCTGATGGAGGTCATGGCGGTTGAAGAGACGTGTTTGCAGTCGTACCTTCGATACCTGATAAACAAAGAACTATCTGATGACCCGACAGATGCCTGGCGCATATCTCATCGGTCCAAGGCCTTCACCATGCACAATGGCGATTTGTACAAGCACAACATTTCGGGTGTTCTCCAAAGGTGCGTCACCATCGGTGACGGCAAAACCATCCTCCAAGACATCCACGAGGGCATCTGCGGACATCATGTAGGCAGCCGCACCCTTGTCGCCAAAGCTCTACGAGCTGGATTCTACTAGCCAACGACCATGAACGATGCTAAGGACATTGTCCGAACGTGCAACGCATGTCAGAGGTACGCGGATAAACCGCATGCACCATGATGAGAGCTAAGGGCCATACCACTGTCCTGGACCTTCTCCCAATGGTGCCTCGACATGATCGGCAAACTTCCCAAATCTTCGAAAGGAGGCCACGTCTACCTCCTGGTCGCAGTCGACAAGTTCACCAAGTGGATCGAGGCCATGCCCGTCACGAACCAAAGCGGCAAAACTGTCGTCAAGTTCTTCGAGTCCATAGTCTACAGGTTCGGTGTGCCACACAACAACATCACGGACAATGGCTTGAACTTCATCTCAAAGGAGTTCCAAGATTTCTACGAGGTCCTTGGCATCAACATATCGTACGCCTCCGTGGCAGGTCGAAAAGGCCAACGGCCTCATAGGCAACAACATCAAGAAACGCCTTCTCTGCCACTCGAACGGCTTGCGGGAGCCTGGGCAGAAGAGCTACCCTCCGTCCTCTGGAGCCTGCGTACAATGCCGAACAGCTCAACTGGCTTCACACCTTTCTTCATGGTGCACGGAGCCGAAGCCATACTACATGTCGAGGTACGCCACAAGGCCCCACGGGTCATCGCCTACAAAGAATCCGAGTCAATGACCGCACTCGAAGATGTCGTCAACACACTCAACGAGGCATGCGACATCGCCACGGCTCGCTCAGCGGTCTACCAGCGGAGCCTCCGCAACTACCATAGCCGTCGGCTGCGCCCAAGGTCCTTCGTCGAAGGATGCCTCGTCATACGACTCAATAAAGAGCGGCCGAAGAAGCTCGAGTCACCCTGGGAAGGACCCTACATCATCACAGAAGTCATCCTAGGTGGCTCCTACCGCCTCATGGACATCGCATCAGGAGTCGAATACTCCAACCCCTGGAATGTCGCATGTATGCAATGCTTCTACCACTAGCTACCTCTTTACCTTCAGTAAGGCTACTTATCCAAGGCTACTCAGCCGAACAATGTACCTCCTTGTTACGCTATGAATAAAAGCTAAGTCCCTTGGCCTAAATTTCTTTTTCTTTGCATTACTTTTTGCTATAATACGCTCGAGGGCTACGCCTCACCTCACGACCTCGTCGACTAAGAACAACGCATACAACCTGAGTAGCTGACCACGTCAGGCTAACGAAAGGGACATGCACATAACAACGCACCACATGCTACTATATACAAACTTTACAAAGGGCATTATGATCCCACTCTAAAAATACAAGTTTTCTTTATAGGAACTACCTATACTGGAGAATCACATTTGCCCGCTGTTCGAACAAATCTACTATCTCCTCAGCATATTGCGCCACAGTTGCATAATGCGGGCGCATATACCAAAGGGTGCATAAGGCCGAAGGGGTGGCCCAGTCGCCACCTCCGCAAGGTTGACATCTTGACGATGCAGCCGAACAAGGGACAATGCAGCTTTCACCCCAGCGACCAGCTGATGCCGCACTAACTCCTTGACGTGGCCCGCGTTCTGAAATTTTGCCAGCATACCCCAAAGGTTGGAAGGTGCCTCATCCAAGGGGAACGTGATGGCCCAAGTGGACGCCAGAGAAATCCTCGCCTGCTTCAGCACCTGAGAAACCTGGTGCACGCGATCTTGCACCGTCACAAGGACGATGGCCCGTTCGCGGTCCATCTAGAAGAAGCCACCAGCCTCGAGATCCTATTGCGTCAAGCAATTCATCCGAATAGCGACACGCTCTTTATCTTCCTTCGGAACGAGATTCGCACCTGCAGAAGACACAAACTGAGCAAAAATGCAGAGCTTCACTCGAAAGAGCAGCAGTTAGCAAAGACTCACATTGTAGTTGCTCGCTCATCTGCCGTAGTTCCCCCATCAAGAACATCTCCCTGGCAGTAGCTCGCTCGGCCTTCGATTTCCACACATCAGCGTGGCCTCGAATGCCAAGGATATCCTTGTCCAAACTGCAGACGCGGTCGCGAAGAAAAGCCAGCTGCGATGCATCGTCTAGATATGGTCGCGTCTCAAGAGCAGTCGAAGTAATAATGGGAGTTTCACCCGAAGGACCCTAAAGGCAAACAAATCAAGAAATGAACATCACAAACATCTTTGGCGACAACTCGAAACATAATTTATATACATCAAGGCCACTTCGTGGCATAAGTTGGGATTGATCATCAGCAAAAGATTACATTGCAAAAGCAAAAGGATAAACTATCCTAGCTACAACACTTGGGCCTAGGCACCTGCATCCGGAGTGGCCTCAGAGCCAGATTGCCTGCTCTTGGGATCCTCCTGCTACTTTGCCGCATACTCCGCTAGCAGATCAATAAGTTTCGGCCTATAACTCTTACAGCGAGAGGCGAAGAGGGCGAACGCTACCTCTGAACCATCTGCAGCCATTGGCATCTGGATGTTATGTGTGGCAGGTCCATCTCCGCTTCGGACGCCATCGGCATTGCCAACCCCATGGAGGCGCTAATGCCCTTTTGCTTGCTCTTATAGGCCATTGGAGCATCCTCCGACAGAGCATATGCAAGAGCATCAACATCCTCAAGGGCAGCGCCTTTGGGGACGACCTCCTTGTAGAAGCGCTGGAGAATTTCCTTGGCCTTCGCCAAGGAGCTAGCAGCAGTGCCGCACCGATCTTCGATCGCTGCGGTGGCATCGGCCAAAGCATCTCCATTCTCCAGCACACCACGGTCAAACGTGATGTCGGAAGCATCTAAATCAAAGAAGGAAATACACTGAATAAGAAGCAAGACAAGGCACAGTCGAAAAAGTGCAAGAACCAATCAAGTAAAAGAAAACTCACCAGAGAAGGCCTTGGCTGCAGCCATCAGCCTATCAGCCATCTCCTTCTCGCGAGTGGCCGCCGCAGCAGTGAGCTGCTCCTCGCGATTAGCAGCCTCCTTCTCCAGGCGCTCCCTGGCTACAACAGCATCATCAACCTCCTTTTGCAGGCGTTCCTTCGCCTCTGCAGCTTTCTTCTCCGCTCGACCAAGGCTCTTTTCGAGAGCGTCCAGCCATCGAAGAGCCGCATTGTTTTCATCTGCAAACATCAAGAACAACATGATCAGCACAAGCAAAGTCCATAGGACAGACAAACTACAAAAGGGTGAGTGCATTACGCACCATGAAGTTGTTGCATGCTAGCCTCCAGTGCCAGATGTTGTTGGATAAGAAGGTTAGCGCTGTGCACAAAGGGCTGCAAAATAAAACACAAACAAAAAGAACCATCAGAAACGACTCGGGGGGCTACGCCTCGCAAGAGGAAGCGACCAACAGGTCACCCGAACAGGGCTCGGGGGCTCCCCCAAAGAGATAAACCAGAAAAACTTACGTGTTCAGGCGGGGACTCCAAAGTTCCGTGTGCGGTCTTCTGAGTTACGACTGCCCGAGCTTCTCACTTGGAGAGGTTTGGGGCATCGTCCTTAGAGTCGGCCACCACCTCAGGGGGAGGAGCTGTCAGCTTCGACTCCCCTATAGCCTCTCGAATGCCCTCACTGGGAGGCTCCTCCGAAGAATGGCTGCAAGAAAAAGTCTGATCAAGACAACAACCTACATTACATAGACAAGTGACAGAAAATAATTCAGGTGAAGCCATTGACGAATCATTATCCGACAAGTTGAAGACGGGCGCTGCCTTCTTCTTCTTCTTGGTCGGCGGCTGTGGCGCCATTGCCCGAATAGGCACGGCGGGGATAGGTGCGAATGAGGCACCTTCATCCTCACCATGCTGCTCTAGGAGATACGGTCCTCTAGAAGTCGACGGAGTAGACGCATCCGAAGACTCGCTCTAGGAGCGCTTTCGGGTCCGCCCCTCGCTTGGCTCTGGGGCTTCCAGCGTCGGGGATTGCGCCGGAGGAAGTTCGGACTCGGAATCCACAACTTCATTGTCCGACGCAATCGGAAATTTCTCAGGAAACGGGGGCATCATCCCAGCTATCTTGAGATCCTACAAACCAAAGACGTCAAAAGAGCGTGATTAGTAACACTAATCATAAGCAAATAGCACTCGAAAAAAGGCACAACACGCATGACACAAGTCTCCACCTGAGGGACTGCTTTCGCAACACTGAAGGGGGCGGTCAAGGACTTCCCTGGGAGGTCCTCATTGGCCTTGTTATTCACCAGAGGCCGAAGAGCTCTATCGAGATCGCCCTTGGACAACTCCTCAGATGAGACCCTTGTCGGGTCATTACGACCAGTATAGAGAAACATCGGATGCGCTCTCGCTTGGAGTGGCTGCACCCGACGCTTGAAAAAGGTGCAGATGATGTCCACACCATTGACCTCTTTCTCAACAACCATCTGGAGCGCCTCCACATGACGGTAGAGCTCCTCCACCTCCGCCACTTCGCCCTTCAAGATGTGATTCTTCCAGGATCTCTTCGGGATGATTTCCTAGGAGGATTCGAAGGGCGCAAGGCCAAAATCTTGTCCATCCACCTTAGCATCGCGGATGTAAAACCACTTCTTTCACCAGTACTGGACGGACTCGCACATCGAAAAGGAGAAGAAAAGAATAGAAGATCGAATAGAGATGATGCAGCTGCCAAGCGGAAAGACTCCGCCGGTGCCAGACTGCCTCTTCACGGAATAGAGCTTCCGAAAAATGCCAAAGTGCGGCTCGATACTAAGCCAACACTCGCAGAAGGTGATAAAGCAGGCGATATGGAGGAAAGAATTAGGAGAGAGATGATGTAGTTGGATACCATAAAAGAAAAAGAGTCCACGAAGAAAATCGTGAGCAGGGAGAGAGGCCACAGACGACAAAGGCAGGGAACATGAGCCGAAACCCTTTGGGTGGGCGCAGGATTACCTCATCGCCGGGCAGGATGGCATCGTCCTTGTTCTACATGATCAAACCCGCGTCGCGCAGCTTGCGCAGATCGGTATCGCGCATCTCCGTGCGCCTCCACTTGCCATCAGTGATATGGGCGGCAGCAACAACCTTCTTGCCGCCACCGGCGGCGCTCAAGCTAGCTCCGGTGGCGACCTTCCTCAACTTTCCTATCGTGCGGCATCGAGTGCGGCAGTGTGCATGGAGAAAAGACGAGGGAAATGAATGGAGAACTTCCGGTGCGCAGGGCCAGAGAGGCAATGCTCATGAAAATGGAGGCAATGGCGAGAAAGCAAATGGCAAAGGGTAAAACGAAATCATTGTTTAGCCACGGTATTAAAGGACGAAGACGACAAAAGCGATCCGTTGATCCAGAAGCCCTAGCGTGCAAGCAAGATCCAACCCTACACATGTCAGCACAGCAATGAACCATCGCTAGCACGCCATCCATTACGCACGGAAACTGAGGAGACGCCGTAATTCTTGCCACGTTCGCGCGTGACTAGTCAATTTCAAGTCAGACGGTGGGACCTACGATCGTCCCGTCGCATCATCTCTGCCGCCACAGACGGTTGAGATCACCAATCTTCACCATTGACATCATCAAGACTAAGCCAGCAATTGCTGGAAATTTTCGTCTGACGAATCAAGTACTCACTCGAATCTATGATTTGAGCAACTACTCGGGGCTACTCCTATCAGGAGTGCTGGCCGCGCACCTGAGACATGATTAAGGTAGTGCACCTCTCAACTATCTTCGAGTCCTACGTCGAGCCTATGACTCCACTAACGACTCGGGGGCTACTCCCATAGGGAGGATTGGTCAAGCATCTGAAAAAATTGTGTCCTTCGGACCTTAAGCTAAAAATAACTGAATTAAAGTCTCTGCTCGAGAATATGACTCTAACAAACACTCGGGGGCTACTCCCATAGGGAGCGCTGGGCGCGCACCCTATGAATTATTCGACTGCGATCTTTCGAATCAAAATACAACAAAATCTTTCTGGCAACCTTGCCCAAACCAACACTAAGTAAGAAGAATTCTCCTTGGCCACCCGAAACACCGCCACGGTTATAACATTTCGGATGGCCTGGTAAGCACGCGACGCAAAGATAAGACCTACAGATATCATCTGATGGCCTGGTAATGCACCAGACTACGCTCTGCCAGTAAAATACCGTGTCAACAGGCACGATGAAAAATCCTGACAGACGCGTTGGGTACATCTCTTGAAAACCACTAGGATTCGACTCGTATAAGAACTCAACGTCTTGAGTTAAATTACGCCAGCATTCCTTCCGGATTTGAGTCTGGGGACTCGAGTCTAAAGAAGATCGTGTTGTTTTATCCTATGACATTTAATTGGCCCTGATCCATCAGGAGAGTCAGGCACACGCATCAACAATCCCTACGAACTAAATTATTTTCTCTTATAAAAAGGTCCAACTTCACCCGAAAGACTAAAGAGTCTTCAACTGAATCTACGATTTGACTGAACACTCGGGGGCTACTGACATGGTTATACCCCATGGGTACACAACACTGGAATACCTAGTCCAGCCCAAGGAGGCCCACGACAAGATACGCGGCCTGTGGAGATTTCGGGTGGCCCAAGCCCATGACGTCTTCGGATCCTTGGAGAACAAGACTAGAGTAGATAGAATTTCAAAGGGGACAAACCCTAATCTGTAACCGACTCGACCTGCACCTGGGAACTGCCTATCTATATAAAGGCTAGGAGGGCACAACGAGGAGGGCAACACTCACCTCATACGCACCTCATGCCAGATCGCATCTGCGCACCCCCTATACCCTTCGGTTCCACTATAATCCAGAGCAGACTAGCAGGAGTGGGGTTTTCCCTCCGGGGGCCTGAACCTGTTGGTGAAAAGCAAAATAATCAATTGGTCCTCAAATGTCGTGACGTCACCTAGCTTTATTCTATATTTCTCATTCTATTGGTATGTATAGTGTCTTTCATCTGCTTTTTCATTCATTCTGCCCACAGTCGTTAGGTGTTATGACAAAAGGAACCATCATGGGTAAGCCTTGTGTCCCCGTGTTGCTTGTCTGTTAACCGTTCTGCGATCTCCAGCATCCCCATCTTCTCCAAAACCTAAGTCCATAACAATAGGCATTGACGAGATTGAACCTCGTCAGCAGTGGTTATTGTTATGTTCTTACTTTCATGGATGACTTGAGTAGATATGGGTATATTTATTTCATGAAACATAAGTCTGAATCTTTTGAGAAGTTTAAGGAATTCGAAAGTGAAGTAGAGAATCAACGTAACGAGAAGATTAAATTTCTACAATTTGATCGTGGAGGTGAATATCTAAGTTACAAGTTTGGCGAGCATTTGAATAAATGCAGAATACTTTCAAAATTGACATCGCTGGGAACAACCCAACGTAATGGTGTGTCTGAACATCGTAATCGAACTCTCTTAGATATGGTTCATTCTATGATGTCACTTACAGATTTACCTTTGTCGTTTTGGGGTTATGCATTAGAAACAGACGCATTCACTTTAAATAGGGCACCATCTAAATCCGTTGAATCGACACCATATGAATTATGGTTTGGGAAGAAAACTAAATTGTCGGTCCTTAAATTTTGGGGTTGCAAAGATTATGTAAAGACGTTACAGCTCGACAAGCTTGAAACCAAAGCGGAAAAATGCGTCTTCATAGGATACCCGAAGGAAAATATTAGGTATACCTTCTATCATAGATCCAAAGGCAAAATCTTCGATGCCAAGAATGGATCCTTTCTATATAAGGAGTTTCTATCGAAAAAAGTGACTAGAAGGAAATTAGAACTCGACGAGGTTGTCGAACCTTCTCTCGGATTTGAGAGTAGCACAGCACCGGAAGAAGTTCCTATGGAGCCTACACCAATAGGAGAAGAAGCTAATAATGGATATCATGAAACTTCGGTCGAAGTTACTACAGAACCTCGCAAGTCAACAAGGACTCATACCAATACCGATTGGTATGATCCCGTTATGAGTGTCATGTTGGTGGACAACACTGACAATCCCACGACATATGAGGAAGCGATGAAGATCTCAGATTCCAATAAATGGCAAGAAGCCATGAAATCCGAGATTGGATCCATGTACGAAAACCAAGTGTGGACTTTGGTGGACTTACCGGATGGCCGGAAGGCTGTCGATCGAGAACAAATGGATTTTCAAGAAGAAAACAGATGTTGATGGTTATGTAACCGTCTATAAAGTTCGACTTGTCAAAAAAGGGTTTAGACAAATTCAAGGAGTTGACTATGATGAAACTTTCTCACCGGTAGCAAAGCTTAAGTCACTGAGGATTTTATTAGCAATCGCTCCATATTATGACTATAAGATATGGTAGATGGATGTCAAAACGGCGTTCCTCAATGGAGACATTGATGAAGAGTTGTATATGGTACAACCCAAAGTTTTTGTCGATCCTAAAGATGCTAACAAGGTATGCAAACTTCAACGGTCCATTTATGGATTGAAGCAAGCATCCCGAAGTTGGAACCAATGTTTTGATAAGGTGATCAAAAGTTTTGGTTTTATACAAACTTATGGAGAAGCTTGTATTTACAAAAAATTGAGTGGGAGCTCTGTAGCATTCCTGGTACTATATGTGGATGACATATTATTGATTGGGAATGATATAGACCTTCTTAAAAGTGTTAAAGATTATTTTAATAATAGTTTTTCAATGAAGGATCTTGGAAAAGCTGCTTATATATTAGGCATAAAGATTTATACAGATAGATCGAGACGCCTAATATCGCTTTCACAAAGTACATATTTGGAAAAGGTTCTAAAGAGGTTTGGAATGGAAGATAGCAAGAAAGGGTTCTTGCCCATGTTGCCCAATACGACCTTGATTAAAACTCAAAGTCCTACTACGGCAGAAGATAGAGAGAGGTTGAGTAAGACTCCCTATGCCTCAGCCATAGGATCTATCATGTATGTCATGCTATGTACTAGAACCGACATTGCATATGCTGTTAGTTTGACTAGAAGATATCAAAGTGATCTAGGAGTGGATCATTGGATAGCGGTCAAAAACATCCTTAAGTACTTGAGAAGAACTAAGGATATGGTTCTTTCTTATGGAGGTGATGAACACTCGTTGTTAATGGTTACATCGATGCTAGTTGGAACACCGATCCGGATGATTCTAAATCTCAATATGGATACGTATTTACATTGAATGGTGCAGCAATGATCTGGAGCATTGCAAAGCAAAGCGTTGTGGCAATATCTTCAACTGAATCGGAATACATGGCTGCTTCCGAGGCTTCAAAAGAGGATGAAGGGTTTCGCAGCATAGTAAATCAAAAAAATTCTACGGATGCGAACGGGAAAGCCAAGATCTAATCTAGGAGATGCAAACAACGAGGGGGAATAGATGAGATCTTCATACCCTTGAAGATTCAAACAGCGGAACGTTCGTCGGAACATGGGTGATGTAGTCGTACTCGCTTCTCCTCCTCGTGATCCGATCCGATCTAACACCGCAAGTGGTGATGCATCCGAGAGATGCACACGTGCGGCACCTCGACGTCTCCTCCTTCCTCGGTCCAGCAAGTATGGTGGAGAGACGGATTGGATCTACAACGCGACGGCGCGGTGCAAGTGGTGGAGAGTTTCTGCGGCAGGGCTTCGCCTACGTGCAGTCGGGAGGGAGAGAGAGAGGAGGGCAGCAGGGCGGCTAGGGCTTGAGGAGGAGGTGTGGGAAGGGGTGCACCCCCAGCCCTCTTTATATAGAGGGGTGGGCGGCTAGCCCTTGCCCCTCCCCCAAGCCCTAGGCCGGCGGCCAAGGAGGGAGGAGTGGGGGCAAGTCCCCCCCCCCCCCCCCTTCTAGAAGCTCCCCTAGGGTTTCCTAGGTGTTTGGCCGGCTGGGCCCTATGGGGCCTTGTGCCCCTGGCCTAATGTGGCCAGGGCACTCCCTCATAGGCCCATGCCCCCTCCCGGCAGGTGGGCCACGTTGGTCCCCCTCCGGAAGGTTCTAGAAGCTTCCTGTACAATACCGATTAACCCGAAACAATTCCGAACTCCAAAAACTGCATTGCCTTATATGAATCTTATTCTCCGGACCATTCCGGAACCTCTCGTGATGTCCTGGATCCCATCCGAGACTCCGAACAAAAACTCATAAACCAATTATCCAATCTATCCTAGCGTCGAGACATGTTAAGTGTGTGACCCTTCGGGTTCGAGAACATGCAGACATGATCTTCTATGAATAATCAACAGCGGGGTCTGGAAACCCATATTGACTCCCACACATTCATTAATGATCATATCTGATGAACCACGATGCCAGGATTCAATCAATCCCATATATATATTCCCTTCGTCTCGCGATATTTTACTTGCCCGAGATTTGATCGTCGGTACCGTCATACCTAGTTCAATCTCGTTCACAGCAAGTACTTTACTCGTTCCATAATCCGATATCACTTTGTGAGTAACTCCTTAATGACATGCTTGCAAGCGGTGTTGATATCGATTACCGAGTGGGCCCGAAGTATATCTCTCCGACTTGGGAGGGACAAATCCCATCTCGATACATACAACCCAACAGGTACTTTCCGATCACCTGAGAGACACCTTTATGATCACCCTCTCATAGGATGACGTTTGATGACCTCAAAGCTTTCTTCCGATACCAGGGAGTTCTATTATCTCATGGTCTAAGGAATACAATATTTGACATAAGAAAAGCTTCGCAAAGATGAACACGATGACATGATCTAATTGCTCCGCTTAGTTTGGGTCTGTCCATCATATCATTCTCCCAATGATATGATCTCATTATTAATCGACAACTCATGTCTATGGTTAGGAAACCTTAACCATCATTAATCAATGAGCTAGTCCATAGAGGCATACTAGGGACACGGTGTTGTTCATAAACCACACAAGTATTAAATTTTCCGCTTAATACAATTCTAGCATGGAATATAAACTTTATCATGAACAAGAATTATAATAATAACATCTTTATTATTGCCTCTAGGGCATAATTCCAACAGTCTCCCACTTGCACTAGAGTCAATAATCTAGTTTACATCTGGCAACAATCTAACACCCATGGCACTAAGGTGTGGATCATGTTTTGCACGTGGAAGAGGTTTAGTCAATGGATCTGCGACATTCAGATCTGTATGTACTTTGCTAATCTTCAGATCTCCATCTGCTATATAATCTCGGATTATATGAAACTTGCGGTTGATATGCTTGGTCTTTGGATGATATCTTGGTTCCTTAGCTAGTGCTATGGCGCCAGTGTTGTCACACAATATCTCCAGTAGGTCCAAGGCACTTGGAACCACGCCAAGCTCAGTGATGAAGTTCCTGATCCAAACTCCTTCACTTGACGCTTCTGCAGCAGCCATGTATTCCGCTTCTACTGTAGATCCCGCGATCACGCTTTGCTTGCAGCTTCTCCATCTCACAGCTCCTCCATTCAAAATATAAACGTATCATGTCTGAGATTTAGAATCATCCTTGTCGGTGTCGAAACTAGCGTCGACGTAACCCTTTACGACGAGTTGTTCATCACCTCCATAGACTAAGAACATTTCTTTAGTCCTATTTAGGTACTTTAGGATGTTCTTCACGGCTGTCCAGTGTTCCACTCCTGGATCACTTTGGTATCTACTCGTCAAACTAAGAGCATTGGACACATCCGGTCTAGTACACAACATGGCATACATGATAGAACCTATGGCCGAGGCATAAGGCACTTTTCTCATAGATTCTCTACCATTTACCGTAGCTGGACACTGAGCCTTGCTCAATATCTAACCTGACAACATAGGCACTGAACCTTTCTTTGCCTTATCCATTCTGAACCTTTTCAGAACTTTGTCTAGGTATGTACTCTGGCTTAAAGCTATCAGGCGTCTTTGTCAATCTCTATAGATTTTGATGCCCAATATATAAGCAGCTTCACTTAGGTCTTTCATTGAAAAACACTTGTTCAAATAACTCTTCACATCGTTAAGCATGTCAATGTCATTTCCAATAATCAATATGTCATCCACATATAGTACCAGAAATGTCACTGAGCTCCCACTCACTTTCTTGTAGATACAAGCTTCGTAGCAATTTGGAACAAATCCAAAGCTCTTGATCACTTGATCAAAATGAAGGTTCCAACTCCGAGATGCTTGCTTCAGTCCATAAATGGAACGCTGAAGTTTGCACACTTTATCAGCATCCTTGGGATCGACAAAACCTTCGGGTTGAATCATATACAACTCTTCATCAATGTTGCCATTGAGGAAAGCAGTCTTGACATCCATCTGCCATATTTCATAATCATGAAACGCAGCAATTGCTAATAAATCCAAATGGACTTAAACATCGCTACGGGAGAGAAAGTCTCATCTAGTCAATACCTTGAACTTGTCGAAAACCTTTCGTGACAAGTCGTGCTTTATAGACGGTAACATTACCATCCGCGTCCGTTTTCCTCTTGAAGATCCATTTGCACTCAATGGCCTTTCGGTCGCTAGGAGGGTCCACCAAAGTCCATACTTGGTTTTCGCTCATGGATCCCAATTCGGATTTCATGGCCTCCAGCCATTTCTCAGAGTCTGGGCTCATCATCGCTTCCTCATAGTTCGCAGGTTCACTGTCATCTACTAACAAGACAGTTAAGACAGGGTTGCCCTACCACTCAGGAGGAGCACGCGACCTTGTCGACCTGCGACGTTCAGTAGTGGAATCGTCCGAAGCTTCATGATCCTTGTAATTAGCTTCCTCTATTGTTGGTGCAGGCGGCACTGGAACAATTTCAGGTGTTGCGCTACTCTCCAACTCAAGAGAAGGTTCAACAACCTCGTCTAGCTCTACTTTCCTCCTACTCACTTCTTTCGAGAGAAACTCCTTCTCAAGAAAGGAACAGTTCTTTGCGACAAACACTTTGCCTTCGGTTCTGTGATAGAAGGTATACCCAATAGTTTCCTTAGGGTATGCTATGAAGACGCATTTCTCTGCTTTGGGTTCGAGCTTGTCCGGCATCAACTTCTTGACGTAAGCTTTGCATCCCCAAACTTTAAGAAACGACAACTTAGGTTTAGCACCAAACCACAGTTCATACGGTGTCGTCTCAACGGATTTAGATGGTGCCCTATTTAAAGTGAATGCAGCGGTTTCTAATGCATAACCCCAAAATGATAACGGCAAATCAGTAAGAGACATCATTGATCGGACCATATCTAATAGAGTTCGATTCCGGCGTTCAGACACACCATTGCGTTGTGGTGTTCCGGGTGGCGTGAGTTGCGAAACGATTCCGCTTGCTTTAAGATGCATGAGAAAATCATAACTCAGTATTCACCTCCACGATCAGATCGTAGAAACTTAATTTTTCTATTACGATGGTTCTCCACTTCATTCTGAAATTCTTTGAACTTTTCAAATGTTTCAGATTTATGTTTCATTAAATAGATATACCCATATCTACTTAAGTCATCGGTAAAAGTGAGAAAATAGCGATATCCACCTCGCGTCGAAACACTCATCGGTCCGCCTACATGGGTATGTATGATTTCCAACAAGTCCGTTGCTCGCTCCATCATTCCGTCGAACGGGGTTTTGATCATCTTGCCCATGAGGTTCGCATGTGTCAAATGATTCAAAATCAAGAGACTCCAAAAGTCCATCAGAATGGAGTTTCTTCATGCGCTTTACACCAATATGACCTAGACGACAGTGCCACAAATAAGTAGTATTATCACTATCTACTTTGCATCTCTTAGCCTCAATGTTATGGATGTGTGTTTCATCCCTTTCGAGATTCAGAAGAAATAAACCATTCATAGCAGGTGTGTGACCATAAAAGATGTTACTCATATAAATAGAACAACAATTATTCTCAGAATTAAATGAATAACCGTCTTGCAATAAACACGATCCAGAAATGATGTTCATGCTCAACGCAGGCACATAATAACACTTATTAAGGTTTAAAACTAATTCTGAAGGTAAAACTAAGGAGAGAGTGCCGACGGCCATCACATCAACTCTTGATCTGTTGCCAACGCGCATCGTCACCTCATCCCTCGCAAGCCGCCATCTATTCCGTAGCTCCTGTTTCGAGTTACAAATATTAGCAACTGAACCAGTATCAAATACCCAGGCACTACAACGAGGGCTAGTAAGGAAAACATCAATAACATGTATATCAAATATACCTTTGATGGTGCCAGCCTTCTTGTCCGCTAAGTACTTCGGACAATTGCGCTTCCAGTGACCCTTGTCCTTGCAATAGAAGCACTCAGTTTCCGGCTTAGGTCCAGACTTGAGCTTCTTCTCAGCAGGGGCAACGCGCTTGCCGCCGCCTTTCTTGAAGGGCTTCTTTGCACCCTTACCTTTCTTGAAGGTGGGGGGCTTGTTGACCATCAACACATGATTATCCTTTTTGATGTCCACCTCCGCAGCCTTCAGCTTTGCGAAGAGCTCGGTGATCGTATCAGTGGAACCAATCTGATTATGAGTCACTACAAAACTTTTGTAGCTAGGAGGGAGTGATTTCAGAACCCTGTCAATCTTGAGCTCCTCTGGAATCTTGCAGTCCAGTTGCTCAAGGCGTTGAGTGTAGCCCGACATCTTTATGGCGTGCTCACTAACGGAACTCCCTTCCTCCATCTTGCAGTTAAAGAATTTCTCAGAGATCTCATATCTCTCAGAACGGGCCTGAGTCTGAAACATAGTTTTCAGCTCCTCAAGAATCTCAAAGGGCCCGGGATAGTCTTCAAAACGATTTTGAAGGTCCGATTCCATAGCAAACAACATGGTGCTCTTAATCACACCATAATCATCTTTGCGTGACTGATAGACAGCTTTCTCATTAGCCGGTGCATCTATAGCAGGGGCGTCACCTAGCGCATTTTCAAGGACATAGTCCTTTTGACCGCCAGAGAGAATGATTCTCAGAATGCGGAACCAGTTGGTGAAGTTAGACCCATTGTTTCTATGCTTTTCCTTCTCAGCAAAAACGTTGAAGTTGAAGTTGGACTTAGCCATTTGATCTACAATGTTTGCAAGTACAAATTAGACTATGTTCATGATAACTAGTTCAACTTTAATCAAATTACTAGATGAACTCCCACTAAATTCAACATCCCTCAAGTTGTTTAGTGAACATGATCCAAATTCACCACACCTAATCCGATCTTCACGAGAAGAGATGTGGTTTCAATGGTGGACAACGAAGTGTCGATCATATCATTTGTATGACTCATGCTTAACCTTTCGGTTCTTGTGTTCCGAGGCCATGTCTGTACATGCTCGGCTCGTCAAGTCAGACCCAAGTATTTCCGCGTGTGCAAAACTGGCTTGCACCCGTTGTATGTGAACGTAGAGTCTATAGCACCCGATCATCACGTGATGCTTGGACACGACGAACTTTCGCAACGGTGCATACATGGGGAGAACATAGTTTTATCTTGATCTTTAAGTGAGGAATCATCTTATAATGCTACCGTCGCGATCTAAGCATAATAAGATACATAAAAGGATAAACATCACATGCATATAACTTTATGTGACATGGTATAGCCAATCTTCGCGCAATGATCTCCATCTTGTGCGTGCCGGCATGATCTCCATCACTCCACCATGATTGCCTCCACCACGAATAGCAACTACAACTATTGCTAACTACTTAGCGATAAAGTAAAGCTATTACATGGCGTATAAGAAGTTGACACACAGGTCATACACAATTATAAAGACAACCATATGGCTCCTGCCGGTTGTGTACTCAGCGACATGCAAGTCGTGAAACATTACGAAACATGATCATTGCATACAACATACACATCACATCTTGGGCCATACCATATCACAGAAAACACTCCCTGCAAAAACAAGTTAGACGCCTCTACTTTGTTGTTGCATGTTTTACGTGGCTTATGGGAGTACCAAGCAAAGAACGATTCTTACCTACGGAAAGCCACAACGGTGATATTATGGTTGCCAAACTCCGGTGTAAATCCCATGACAACTATAGTGAGAGAAACTGGCATCCACCAGCCGCATGTGTGGAACAAGCCACACGTCAAGTGCGGAGCCGGTCTCGTGAACGACGTCGCGTAAAGTTGGCCTGGACCGCTTCGATCTCACTATCCCGCGTCATAAGAAGTACACAAACAAGAGGCTTGCAACATAAAACATCAACGCCCGCAACAACCATGTTGCGTTCTACTCCTGAAACACATCTACGCATAGATCTAGCTCTGATACCACTGAAGGGTTTTGCAGCATAGTAAATCAAAAAAATTCTACGGATGTGAACGGGAAAGCCAAGATCTAATCTAGGAGATGCAAACAACGAGGGGGAATAGATGAGATCTTCATACCCTTGAATATTCGCATAGCGGAACGTTCGTCGGAACGTGGGTGATTTAGTCGTACTCGCTTCTCCTCCTCGCGATCTGATCCGATCTAACACCGCAAGTGGCGATGCCTCCGAGAGATGCACACGTGCGGCACCTCGACGTCTCCTCATTCCTCGGTCCAGCAAGTATGGTGGAGAGACGGATTGGATCTACAACGCGACGGCGCGGTGCAAGTGGTGGAGAGTTTCTGCGGCAGGGCTTCGCCTACGCGCAGTCGGGAGGGAGAGAGAGAGGAGGGCAGCAGGGCGGCTAGGGCTTGAGGAGGAGGTGTGGGAAGGGGTGCACCCCTAGCCCTCTTTATATAGAGGGGTGGGAGGCTAGCCCTTGCCCCTCCCCCAAGCCCTAGGCCGGCATCCAAGGAGGGAGGAGTGGGGGCAAGTCCCCCCCCCCCTTCTAGAAGCTCCCCTAGGGTTTCCTAGGTGTTTGGCCGGCTGGGCCCTATGGGGCCTTGTGCCCCTGGCCTAATGTGGCCAGGGCACTCCCTCATAGGCCCATGCCCCCTCCCGGCAGGTGGGGCCACGTTGGTCCCCCTCCGGAAGGTTCTAGAAGCTTCCTGTACAATACCGATTAACCCGAAACAATTCCGAACTCCAAAAACTGCATTGCCTTATATGAATCTTATTCTCCGGACCATTCCGGAACCTCTCGTGATGTCCCGGATCCCATCCGAGACTCCGAACAAAAACTCATAAACCAATTATCCAATCTATCCTAGCGTCGAGACATGTTAAGTGTGTGACCCTTCGGGTTCGAGAACATGCAGACATGATCTTCTATCAATAATCAACAGCGGGGTCTGGAAACCCATATTGACTCCCACAGATTCATCGATGATCATATCGGATGAACCACGATGCCAGGATTCAATCAATCCCATATATATATTCCCTTCGTCTCGCGATATTTTACTTGCCCGAGATTTGATCGTCGGTACCGTCATACCTAGTTCAATCTCGTTCACAGCAAGTACTTTACTCGTTCCATAATCCGATATCACTTTGTGAGTAACTCCTTAATGACATGCTTGCAAGCGGTGTTGATATCGATTACCGAGTGGACCCGAAGTATATCTCTCCGACTTGGGAGGGACAAATCCCATCTCGATACATACAACCCAACAGGTACTTTCCGATCACCTGAGAGACACCTTTATGATCACCCTCTCATAGGATGACGTTTGATGACCTCAAAGCTTTCTTCCGATACCAGGGAGTTCTATTATCTCATGGTCTAAGGAATACAATATTTGACATAAGAAAAGCTTCGCAAAGATGAACACGATGACATGATCTAATTGCTCCGCTTAGTTTGGGTCTGTCCATCATATCATTCTCCCAATGATATGATCTCATTATTAATCGACAACTCATGTCTATGGTTAGGAAACCTTAACCATCATTAATCAATGAGCTAGTCCATAGAGGCATACTAGGGACACGGTGTTGTTCATAAACCACACAAGTATTAAAGTTTCCGCTTAATACAATTCTAGCATGGAATATAAACTTTATCATGAACAAGAATTATAATAGTAACATCTTTATTATTGCCTCTAGGGCATAATTCCAACAGAGGAGATATGGATGCAAGAGTTCATTACAGAGCTTGGTGTGGTTCCTAGTGCGCTGGACCCGATGGCTATCTACTGTGATAACATGGGTGCCATAGCCAATGCGCAGGAGCCAAGGTCACACAAGAAGCTGAAGCATATCAAGATGCATTTTCGCGCTGTCGTGGGGATGACCACGGCAGATGCTGCAATCGGCAGCGAGTAGTAGAAGATGGGGCAAGGGCGGCCAGCCATCTGCGGTGTGAGATGAGGGCTGAGACACAAGGGTTTACCCAGGTTCAGCCCCCAGAGGGTAAAGACCTACTCCTGCTAGATTTTATTATGGTGAGAGTACAATGGGGCGAGCTCGACGGCTAGGCGACAAGTCGCTTGGGTGTATGATGGAACGTATCCTCTATGCGTCCCCCAGGGAGGTTTATATAGGCTCACCTCGCTAGGGTTTATAGATCACAACCGAATTAGTTAAGGATTCGGAGATTCTATGACCTAGTCCGACTGGGCCTAGCTACGCTTCTGGGCCTTTAGCTTCCAGTCGCCTGAGTCCACGCCAAGTCTTGATCCAGTCGCCGTCCTGCAGGCCCACTCGCTGATGGCTTGGGCCAGTAGGAAACGTCCTGCTGGGTATGCCCCTGTAGGCATATCACCATCAGTAGTCCCTGAGGCCGTCATTGATTTGTCACAGGTGTTTGCTGGCAGTCGGAGAATGCGGGTCCAATGCAGATGCCCAGTCGAATCGGCGGTGGACTCCTGAACAAAGGGAAAGAACTAGTCATTTCGGTCGCAATAACGGCGACCAATTGTGTCACGGCTCGGCGAATACTTAGTCGCTGTCATAGCGATCGGGTCGGCGAATACTTAGTCGCTGTTATAGTGAGCAGGTCGGCGAGTACTTTGTCGCTGTCATAGCGAGCAGGTCGGCGAGTACTTTGTCGCTGTTATAGCGATCGGGTCGGCGAATCGTCAAGTCGCAGGGAGCAGCGAATCGAGTAGATGAAGTTGGACCGTCAAACATGGTCAAACTAGCCGTTGGGTAATCCAACGGTAACTTCGGCGTAATTACCGCGTAGTAACGGCCCCGAAACTGGCGGGTAGCAACCGCTATATAAGGAGGATGAAAGGCGAACGGGGAAACGCTTCTTATTTCTTCCTCCGATCTTGCTCATCTCTGTTTCCCCATTCCGTGCAGCGATCAGAACAACCCAGAAATCCTCGACCTCCACGAATTTCCAACCGATGGCCCCCTCCACCGAGCCATGGGGCAGATCCAAATGCACCAAGGCGCTACTAGCATCCTTCGAGGAGGCTGGGATCCTCCGCACCGGTAGATGGCGCATCCCCGCGGCCAGTGAAGTGATTCCGGATCCGCGCGAGGGGGAGTTCATCTGCTTCACCAGCCACCTGGAGTGGGGGCTGGGCTTCCCAACTTCCCTCTTCTTCCGTCGTTTCTGCGCCTACTACGGAATCCAGCCATCGGATCTGGGTCCACACAGCATCGAGCAGCTCGCCATCTTCGTGGCATTCTGCAAGTGCTATCTGGGCTGCAGGCCCTACTTTCCCCTGTGGCAAGACCTGTTCCATGGGAGAATCAGCCGCGAAGAGACAGGCGGCCCGATGCTAGCCGCGGGCGGCCTGACATTCCAGCTGAAGTCGAAGGCGTCGTTCTTCGACCTGATGCTGCCCGCCAAGGCAGCGAACGAATGGAAAAAGTTCTGGTTCTACGTCACCGAGTCGACTCCAAGCGACAAAGTGGCGCTTCCAAGGTACTCCGCCGACCGTCCCGAACCGCGTCGGCTCCAGGTCGTGAAACTCCCGCTAGATCAGCGGATGGTTGTCGACGAAATGTTGCAAACTATCCGCGGCCTGAAGAAGAAGGGCCTCCAGACCATCAACCTCTACAACTGCTAGCTCGGGCAGCGGCTCGTGCCCCTGGCCAGCCGCGACCACTACATGTACGAGTATACGGGTAAGTACGATCCAACGAAGTCCTGCCTCGTTGAGTGGATACTCAACCACTACACCCTGGCCCTGAAGAAGATCACCCAGGCGGTGTATCTCGATGCGAAGGCTAGGGTTGCCCCTTATACTGCAAGGCGCCCAGCTCCAACTGTACGTGGTTATCCTGTTAACACTCGCAGTCGCAGCTTGTGCACTCGCGGTCGTGCTAATTCTGTTTGTTCTTGTTGCAGTTGTTCCAAGTGGTGGAAGGGTGGCTTCCACCCGCGGACAATGAGAATTCGAGCTCGTCTGTCCAAGACAGGAGCGAATCATCACCCGCCAAAGATGAGGCCGACAGCGACGGAGGCGATGACGATGGCAACAGAGAAGACGAGCCCGTGGAAATTGCTGCCACCACGGTTCGCAAAACCCGCGGGCAACACCAACCCGAGCTCGAAGCGAGCTAGAGACTCGAGCCCCATGATGACGACGACGAGCTTCCCGAGCACACCTCACATCTTGAGGCCACGCCGTCGAAGAAGAAGAGGAAAGCTCCGCTGAAGAAGAAGACGAAGCCGGCGAAGCAGGTATCTCCGCCCCGATCTGCAAGCAGCTCCGACGCCACCAGCTCGGCGAAGAATGCTGTGGCACGCGCGACCGCGGCGACAGGAGCTGACACCCCCAGGGTTGAGGCGCCGCTGACGTCGTTGCCACCTCCATTCATCCCACTCGTTAGTTTGGGGGCTGCTCTAGCCGCAGGGGCCTCGCCTCCCACGGAGGCTCCCGCAGCAATCACCGCGAAGGCTCCTGCCATGGCTTCATCTTCAAAAAAGCCGTATGTGTCTTGGGCACATGATTTACTCGAAACAGGCCTCACTTGGAATTTGGGTCCTGAACTGGAGAAGCCGGCTAGCATCCGCACCGGTCTGCGGTTCATACCAGTAGCCAAGTGAGTGCTGCTCATCTGCTTGTTTTTCATTTTAGTCAGACAGTCATATTCATATAACCGTTTCGCAGGACTGTGTTAAAAAGATCGGCCATCCTTCTGTGGCCAAGGTTCCGCCAGTCGCCAACGAGGTGTTGGTAGATTCCTCGCGGAAGAGGAAGACCGACAAAGTCGCTGCTCCTGCTGAAGGCGTCAAGAGGGCGAAAGGCGACGACGTCGTCACAGTCTCCGATGACCCGGCGGTTGCTCCAAGCGATCCTCCGACTGCGGCAGAAGTGGCCTCTAAGACCAAGGAGGGTGTTGACTCGCCCGATCTTGCCGAACCGGCTCTGAGTGTCGCAGCGGCATCTACAGCGACCTTCCCTCGCTTCATGGAGAAGGCGGCCGCAGCGAGTGCCTCGGCACCGACGAGCCGGATGCCTGGGGTCGCAGAGGTGGAGGTTAAGCAGCGTCGCGGCCATACTCCGGTCGTGCTTGCATCTGTGGACGCGCTGGAGCTTCACAGCATGCTGGGTGCTGCCATCCAGGTATGTCCAGTCCCCGAGGATCGGGCCACTGAATTTCAGTGGTCAGATTCTTAATGTTTTTATATCATCCAGTCCCCGAGTGCCTGGTCGCTGAATCTCCACGGGTGGGCACTGAGGATTTTCATTGTCTAGAGGTTGACTTCTGTGAATAGCATAAGGCTGTTATTACGAGTGCGGGTGGCACAAGGCCCGGAGAGTCTACACAATTTTCGGTAACCGGTCTGCTTTATTTCATAGCGGGTGGAGGGTACATGTATGGAGTTCTAGGAGTAGAACTTCCGTAGGAGGTTTACATTCCATGCCCGCTTGACGTCAAGTTTTCCGTCTCCTCGGACGTTGGTGAGGTAGTAGGCGTCGTTGCCTAGGACTCGCCCGATGGCGAATGGCCCCTCCCAAGGGGGGAGAGCTTGTGCATGCCCTTCTTGTCCTGGATTAGGCGCAGTACCAGGTCGCCTTCCTAGAAAGTGTGAGTCCTTACTCGCCGACTATGGTAGCGGTGGAGCCCTTGCTGGTAGATGGCAGTGCGGGAGCGAGCTAGGTCACGTGCCTCGTCGAGCTGGTCGACTTCATCTTGGCGTACGAGTTCGTTTGCAGCCTCCATGTAGTTGACTACACTTGGTGAGTCGTGCTCGAGGTCAGTGGGCATGACTGCCTGGGCACCGTACACCATGAAGAAGGGGGTGAATCCTGTTGACCTGTTGAATTTGTCGACTGCGACTAGGAGGTGGGTAAAGACGGAGGGGGCCTTCTTGAAGGGGCCTACCATGTCCATGCCCCATACGGCGAATGGCCAGGTGATGGGGATTGTCTTGAGCGCCGAGCTCGGCACGTGGGTCTGGTTGGCGTGTTTCTGGCAGCCGGCGCATCGTTGGACGATGTCAACAACGTCTGCGTGTGTGGTGAGCCAGTAGAAGCCGTGTCGCATAGCCTTTGCGACCAGAGAGCCTGTGCCAGCGTGGTGTCCACAGCCGCCGGAGTGAATGTCTTGGAGGATTTTGCGTCCTTCAGCGGGTTGAATGCAGCGTTGGAACACGCCGGTCACGCTGCGCTTGTGGAGCTCGCCGTTGATGATGACGAAGGATTTGCAGCGGCGTGCTATCATCCGGGCGTCTGTTTCGTCCACGGGCAGGGTGCCTCCCTTCAGGTAGGCGACGTATGGCGCGGTCCAGTTGTTTGGCTTGGCGATTAGTGCGACCAGGGCTGCTTCTGGTTGCAGTGGGATTCTGATGTCGATCTCCCTTGGGGGAGAGATGGAAGGCTTGGTGATGGTGTCGGTGCGAGGCGAGCCGAGCCGATGCGAGAGACTGCGTCGGCTTCCTCGTTCTTCCGCCTGTCGATCCACTTGACGGAGTAGCCTGCGAAGTGTCCACCCAGCTGGTCCACTGCTTGGCGGTATGCCGCCATGGTGAGGGAGACGGTGTCGCAGGTGCCGGCGACTTTCCTGGCGACGAGGTCGGAGTCTCTGTAGCAGCGCAGGCGATTGACGTTCATCTCCTTGGCAGCTCGCATGTCGTGGAGTAGCGCCTCGTACTCGGCCATGTTGTTGGTGCAGGGGGTGAAGTCGAGGTAGAGCACGTAGCGGAGCTTGTCGCCCTTCGGAGATGTTAACACGATCCCTGCCCCTGCGCCGTCCGCGTTCTTGGAGCCGTCGAAGTGTAGGTTCCAATAGTGGAGGTATGGCAGCTTCTCTGGCTGCTGGGCCTCCTCCCAATCGGCGATGAAGTGTGCGAGAGCCTGCGACTTGATCGCCTTGCACGGCTCGTACTTGATGTTGTGGACGCCGATCTCGACGGCCCACTTGGAGACTCGCCCAGTCGCCTCACGGTTGTGGATGATGTCCTGCAACGGTGCTGAGGAGACGACCGTTATCGGGTGCTCCTGGAAGTAGTGCGACAGTCGCCGCTGTGCTCTGAAGACCGCGTATACCAATTTCTGGTATTGCGGGTAGCGCTGGCGCGACTCGGTGAGGACCTCGCTTATGTAGTACACTGGTCGCTGCACCGGGCGCTCCTTTCCTTCCTCTGGCCGTTCGACGACCATGACGGCGCTGACGACGCGTTCGGAAGCCGCGACATAGACCAGCATGGGTTCCTTGTCAACGGGGGCGACGAGTAGTGGTGCTGCGAGTAGCACCTCCTTGAGGGCGTGGAGCGCGTCGTCTGCCTCCTTGTCCCACTGGAAGGTGGGGTTCTTGCGCATTAGGCGGTAAAGGGGCATCGCCTTTTCGCCTAGCCTGGGGATGAAGCGACTGAGAGTCGCGACTCGCCCGGCCAGCTTCTGGACATCACGCAGGCACTCGGGCCTACCGAGTCAGGCGATCGTGTTGATCTTGGCAGGGTTTTCCTCGATCCCGCGCTTGGAGACGATGTATCCCAGTAGTTGTCCAGTTGGTACACCGAAGGTGCACTTTCCTGGGTTTAGTTTTATCTTGTACTTCCGCAGGTTGGCTAATGTTTCCGCCAGGTCGGCGAGTAGATCGCCCTGGCGAGCAGATTTCACCACCACGTCGTCGATGTAGACGTGTATATTGCGGCCAATCTGGCTCGCAAGGCACTCCTGCATGCACCTCTGGTAGGTCGCCTGTAACACCGTCAGAATCGGCCCTATGCAAGTTTCAGCGATTCCCGCCAAACCCGCATAGAAACGATTCAAAGGCGCCCACCAGGCACTTTCTTGCGGGTGGATAACGAAGTAATATCATTACACAATAGTCCACGATGGAACCCACAGAACATATATATACAACAATGACTCAGATTCAAGAATACAGATATACAATACAAAGATCCAAATCACCTGGAAAACGATACAGCGTCCGAGTACGGACAAGATGTAGATGGAGCTAAGAGCCCTGAAGAATAACCAACGGCGTCCATAACCCTGCCCAGGCCGAGCCGGAAGGGTAACCCTGCTAACGACGTCGATCTCAAAACCTGCTTAAACTAAAGGGGTGCCGAAAAAGGGCAAAGGAAAAAGAGAGTGGTCAGTACTGAGGCCAGTACACGGCGAGACTAGAATTCGGCGGTCCTCGCCTACATAGGTATGGTGGACTGAAGCGGCAGCGCAACATGCACTAAACAACCTATAGAGACTCAATACAACTGGCGGCTATCAGATAGGGATGAGAAAGACCTATTCGGATCCAACCTGACCAAACAAACCCATCCTGGTATTCCCCCTCAATACCAACCGAGAAAGTCTACCGAGGAACTCACATAGTTGGCAGTTTTATTTATTCGGTTATCGTTGCAGCAATTACTAGTCAGATATAGATAGCATGAGTCATCCTGATATAATAAGCAGTGGGCAGTTTTAGTTAACCATTCTGTTGTAGTTGTAGTACTTACTAGTCAGATACATATAGCATGAGGCATCCCAAAACCCAGCAGTTGTTGGTACTTTTATTTACCCATTCCGTTGTAGTTGCAATACTTACTAGTCAGATTCAATAGTAATAGGTGACAACCCAAACCAGCAATTGTTGGCACTTTTATTTAGCCATTCCATTATAGTGAAGCTGATTACTAGTCATTATAAAGTCAAATTTATAGCACTACTTTAGTTATAGTTGTCTATGATCGAGATAATGTGCTCCAAGTCGTCCATAACCGCGGACACGGCTTTCAGAAAGTTTTACCCTGCAGGGGTGCACAAATAGCAAGACACGCACGATCAACCTCGAGAAAAACCAATAAAAACCCAACGAGGCATCACGACAGAGCAATTGCAAGATTCATATAAATTTCAGGGGGCCACCCCACCAAGCTACCCGCGACGAAGTTGGCCGGCTCCGAAACGGACCCAGAGGTTTGCGTCAATGGTTGTAAATGACTGGGAACCCGAAAGTGTGACTAGGCTTGTCGATACCCCGAAAACACTCCGCTTACCTAAACAGTACAGGCGCTCCACGCGCAATCGTAAATAAAGCAGTAAGGCATGGCATAAGTACAAGATAGTAATAAAGCCCCAAACTAGTTTATGGCCCCAAGAAATAAATATGACACAAGTTCTGGCTAGGGGGATTCATGGTCCCACATGCGGATAGTGCGAATATTCAAAGAACAGGTATCAAGTACTCGGGGTCCTACGGGACACAAGTGGATGGTTAAAAACCAAATAACATCTATTGCCCACCTGTGCCTCTGCATTATTTACCTACTTCAATTTTAGTTATTAAACGATAATTAAAGCCATGATCATCTCCAACATTAAACATACGGCAATACTCCAACAACTGTGGTACTTGACGACACGCAACAGCGCTTGAGAAAGCGACTACGACACGCAAGTCCAACTATCTACCAAACAACAGGTAATAGGATGTGTCCAAGGCAATATAAGGCTGCAAGGGATATCACGGTACGAAAACTAGAGCATCGCAACACAGATAGCAATAGATCAACAGGAGGAAATAATGACTAGAAATATAAAATAGGTAGAAAGAGGGAGAATGCTCGCCTAAAAAACATTGTCGAAGGTTCATCCGAAGATCGGTTCGACACTCGCATCAACTCATCGGCCTAATACGTGAAGAAGCAAAGCACTAGAAGAAACACCGGATGCACTATTTAATACTATGGTAGAAGATCGGGCATGATGCATGTATGATGTATGACATGGCAAATGTGCGATGCAATTAGGCAATATTAAGCGGAACTAGGGTCCGACAATTAATTATTAAGTTCATGTTGTTTAGATACCCCGCAATTTAAATGTTGTATTAACAAGGCGAAAACATGGCATCGGTTCACTACATAAATTTAAATGGGGCCAATATTAGACTAGATTCGCCCGCATATGGCCTCCATATTTTATTATTAGATGAGTCATCGAAATACCCCCAAACACCCACAATATATATGCAAACAAATTCAATTAATATGCAACAAGTATATGTCAATATTATAAAATAAGGGTCTTAGATAGGGGTCACACATCGGGGGTCGAAGATCTTGGGGTCCGAGGGTCTGGGGGATCGATCTTCGGATCCGTGATCTTGACTTCCGGTGTCCGGGGATCTTCGGCTCCCTATCGACACACTTGAGGTTCCGGCTTGGTCATCGATGGGGAGCTTGGGGCTTTGGGGCTTGATTGTCGGTGTCGGGCTCGGTTCTCGATGTCAGTAGGTCTTGGTGTCGCCGGTTCTTAGGAACCGGGCACTTCATGTCCATCTTCGATTTCCTGAGCGGAAGGAGTCGATGTGGTACTTGTCCGCATGGGGATCTAGATAATCCGCACAAACATCACATCAAACCTCATCCACCACCACTTGATGCCTCTTACTCCAAGCTGACATCAACCCCTCACGGGTATAGCAGATGGCCACCAACATTGGGACACAAAAACTGCAGCGTGATATACAGAAGACGTACGGGGTATTGGGACAATAGCATGGCCTGGATTTAACTTCCGTCAAATAAACAGGAGCCCGATTTCTCACTACCGGCAGGATGTAGGCAACTCGCGGGCAGCACTTGGCGCGGGCAGGACCAACATCAAGGTGGATGCAGGGCGACCGCGGATGGCAGGAGGTGTCGTGGACCATGTCGGCCGCAGGCGGGGAGGCTTGGCCGGAGACGAACACATCGGCAAATGGGAGAGCGGCGCTTGGTACGGCATGGAACCATGCAGGGGAGGACGAGGGAGGCCGAGCCTACTCAGGAGAACGGCTGGGAGAGGCGGCCGATAATGGGGAGGAGCCGAGCAACGGCGAGGCACGTCTCGACTGGGAGGTGAGCGGGGCTCAGCAACGAGGAAAGTCCACACGCGGCCAGAGGTGGGGAAGACGGTGGGCGTTGGCGAGCTTGCAGGCTCCCGTGGCGACGGGGTCAGGAGTTTGGCGGAGATGGGAGGCGGCGTGGCTCCGGGGACGCGACCGCGGGAGAGGGAGGCGGTGGCGGTTGGTCAGAGAGGAGGGAGGCACGGGTTGCAGGGAGGAGGTCGAGGGCGCGTGACAGAGGGGGTGCCCGGCAGTGGAGCTCGTGACCGAGGAAGCTCGCAAGGGAAGCAGCCAAGGCTGGGAGGGGGTCGGTGAAGCGGGCCGGTGGCGAGCTTCGCGGGGCGGCGGCGGCTCGAGGCCAGGCGGCGGGGTGAGCGAGGAAGGAGGGCGACGGGTGGGGCGCCATTCACGCGAGGAACAGGGAAGTGGTGGGGTCCGCCGGGGCCAGGTGGGGATCAGGATTGGGTGGCTGTAGGGTTGACCGAGTGGTGGGAAGTGGTGGCGGGGTGGAGGGAGTGGGGTGAGGGGCTAGGGTTAGGTTAGATTAGGGTTAGGGTTTGGTCTGCCGGCTGGCCTTTTGGGCCTGGCCGGTTTTAGGTCTAGGGTTTATTATTATTTATAGAATAGTATTTGTTTTCTTTTCCTTATATTTAGAAAATATTTTCTAAATAGCTTCTCACGATTAAAATATCAAGAAGTATAATTTGAATAAAAGAGGAGATATAATGTATAAGACAAAATATGGTTTTCGTGAAAATATTTCCAGGACAAGATATGCATGATAATGTCATGATGATGCACAAAGTAGGAACAACAGGCGATTTTCTAGTAGTGGTTGTACCCGGGGTGTTACACCGCCCCAGCGTTTTTGAGGCCGAAGGTCATGGCAGTGTAGCAGAAGGCTCCGAATGGCGTGATGAACGCCGTCTTCTCTTCGTCCTAGACGACCATTTTGATCTGGTTGTACCCAGAGTAGGCGTCGAGGAAGCATAGCGCCTCCAAGCCCGCGGTGGAATCGATGATTTGGTCGATCCGCGGGAGGACGAATTGCTCCTTCGGGCAGGCGCTGTTTAAGTTTGTGTAATCGATACACATCGTCCAGGTCCCGTTTTTCTTCTCGACCAGTATTTAATAGGCCGGATGAATCCTGCAGTGAGTAGACGCTGCACCTCTTCGGCGATGGCTCGGCGGCGCTCTTCATTGAAGGGCCGCAGCGACTGCTTGACAGGTCGCACTTTGGGGTCGGTGTTGAGTTTGTGCTGAGCGAGTTCCCTCGGGACACCAGGCATGTAGGATGGCTTCCATGCGAAGATGTCCCTGTTCTCACGGAGGAACTCGATGAGTGTGTCTTCCTATGCTTGGCTCATGCCCGTCCCGATCGTCACCGTCTCGCTGGAGTCGCCTGGGACCAGCTTGACGGTGAGGGTATGTGTGGTTGCCTCGAAGGCGTTGGAGTTGCCGCCCTCTGAGTTGGGCCTTTTGAGTATGGTGGGGTCGTCGCTGTTGACCCCGCTCGCGTACTTGGCAAGCTCCTCGGTGTGGTTGGCCTCTGCCGCGATGACGGCGTCAGCGAGTTCGGCCCCTTTGGCCTCGCACTCTGCGGCCATGTCGGGGTCGCCGTGGATGGTGATGACGCCACACGGCCCGGGTAGCTTCATTGCGTTGTACGCGTAGTGGGGCGCTGCCATGAACTTGGCAAACGCCTGGCGCCCCAGGACGCAGTGGTAGGGGCTGTCGAAGGGCACCAGCTCGAAGAAGATCCGCTCGGTGCGGAAGTTTGCTGGTGTGCCGAAGGTGACTGGCAGCGTCACCTTGCCGATCGGATACGCCTTCCGACCGGGGACGATGCCATGGAAAGTGGTGTAGGTCGTCTCGATCATAGACTGCGGGAGCCGCAGTCGCCTAAAGGTGTCCAGGTACAGGATGTTGATGGAGTTGCCCCCGTCCATCAGTGTTTTGGGGATCCAGTAGTCCCCCACCTTTGGCTTGACCACCAGGGCGACTCGGCCCGGATACTCGATCCGTGGCGAGTGGTCCTCGCGGATCCAAGTGATTGGTTGCTCGGACCAGTTGAGGAACTGAGGGATGTCTATCTAGGACACCGCATTGACGGTGACGGCGCGGGCGATGACCTTCTTCTCACGCTTCGTGTTGAAGCCGGTGAAGGTGTGGAGCGAGCCGGCGACGCTGCCGAACTTTCCGCCGTTCGGTGGGTTGTTGTCGGGGTATTCCCGCGCGCGCCGTGCCTTCTCGATCTCCTTGAGAGAGTGGCATTCGGCGGTTGTGTGCATGGCAGGCTTTCCTTCCCTTCTATGAAACACACAGGGTTGGTTGAGAAGGGCCGTGGGATCGAACCTCGGCTTTGCCTCGTAGTTGCCGCTGTCGCGGTGCTGTCCTCCATCGCGGCGGAAGCTCTTGGGCTCGCGCTGTGCGTACCTGGCGTTGGCGATGAAGTCGACTCGCGCGTCACCGCGGCGTTTGCCGGTGAGGCGAGTGCTGCTGTATCGTAGCTTGGGCCACCTCCCGTTGTCGTGGCCGCTCGTGTGGCGATGTCCTCCCGACTCGTCGTCGGTTTCCTGGTTTGGGTCCTCTTTCGAGTACCTTTTTGTGATCTCCAGGAGGTCCGGTATGTTGTCGAGTGTATGGTACGCTCGTTTGAGCTTGGCGACCAGGGGCTCGTAGCGGCACGAGATCTTGAAGCAGTGGATCGCGGTGTCCGGGTGGATGCTGACCGCGTTGTACCACAGATCTTGCCACCGTTGGACCCAGCTGCGGGTCGACTCGCGGGGTCCCTAGACGCATCGTTCCAGGTCCTCGATGGTGGTGGCGTGGGTGTATGAACCCTCGAAGTGCCTGACGAAGGCATCACGCATCTCCTCCCAGGAGTTTATGCTATCCGCGGGGAGGGTGTTAATCCACTGCCTGCACACCCCCTCCATCATCAGGGGGAGGTAGCGGGCGGCTAGTAGATCGGTGTGTCCGGCGATCCCCATCGCCATGAGGTAGGTATCCAGCAACACGGAGGGATCGTACGAGGGGTCGTACTTCTCTATTTCATTCGGCGCTTTGTAGTTCGCCGGGTATCTTCCGCCTCGAATCATCGGTCCGAAGCACTGGCGCCCGATTTGGCTCAGTGATCCCCTTGGTTCACCATCGCGGCGAATGGTGAGGGTGTGCCGCAGGTCATCAGGCTGGCGTGTGCGCCATCTCTGGTTGTTGATGATGTGGGTGCGGGCGTCTACGGGTTGTCCGTTGGCGGCGACGAAGTTGTTCGCCGGCCGAGGGTCGTTGGTGGAGAGTGTCGCGTTCGCGGGTCGGTGTTGGAGCTGTAGGGGTTCGGGTGGCGGGCAGTTGAGAGTGTTCGCCACCATGGGGCGGCCGCTCGAGGCCGCTCTGCTGCCTGATGACCGCGAGTACATTCGACCCTGTGAGTCGGCGCCTGCATTTTGTTGCTCGACCGCTTTGGCAAGCAGGGCCCTGGCGTACTGGATCTGCAGGGCGCCTTCCTCGGTGGCTGCAGTGTTGTCGACTACTGCTCGTCCCGCGACGAGGTTGTCCATTGGGGTGGAGAACAGCGGGAGGCCATTCGCGTCTCACTCTCGTGAGGAGACCACGATCCTTGGCTGGTCCCTGGGGGTGCGCGGTTGGGTGGTGGTGGAGCACCATTGGCCGTTGCCCCTGGTGGGGGCCAGGTGCTTCCTCCTGGCGGCGTGTTCTCGCAGATCGCGCACTCGGCCGCGCGGGCCGGGTCGTTCTCGTCGTCGAAATTCAGGATGCGCCCCTAGACGGTGGGGTTCAGGCGCGACCTAATTCGGTGTTGGTGGTAGCACGACAGCTCCTGCGTTGTCACCTGCTCGAGGTGAAATTTTTCGCGCTCGGCTTGTTCCTTGCGAACTGCCTCCGCCAGCTTCAGGCGGAGTTCCTCGACCTCCATTGCCGTCGTGTTTGGTAGGATCGGCGTAGAGAAGGGGTCTTCCGGTGGGTCGGTGCCAGTCGCCATGTAGGTCGCGGCGTGGCGACCGGTTCTGTCGTGGAGGTCGGCGGAGTTCTCCGACCCGGAGTCGAAGTCAAAGATCCCAAGGATGGAGGGATCCTCGAAGTCTCCGACGTTGGAGACTTGGGTGATGGATCCCGCGGGTGACGGGCGATGATGGATCCGGTGAGTGACGCCGGGGTCGCCGAATCGGCGTCGTCGTTGAGGGCCGCGTCGTCCACGGTCGCGGTGGTTTCGGCCACGTTGCTGTGGGCCGAGTCGTACTCGGAGGCGAGGCGGTGAATCGTGAGGACCTGACTCTCGGAGAGCCGATCGCGTGGCGGCGACTCGCGGATGCAAGGTCCTCCAAGACGAAGAGGCTGATCATGCCGACCGGCAGGATCACGCTATGTGTGACGGGTCGCGCCGCCGGGACGTAGCTGCTCGGCAAGATCTGGAGCATCTCGCCGATCACGATCATGCGGCCGGTGGCGATCGACTCGTTGATGGGAAGACTGGATCTCGCCGCAGAACACCGGCCTGACCGGCCAGGCCCCACGGTGGGCGCCACTATCATGGGGATGACCACGGCAGATGCTGCAATCGGCAGCGAGTAGTAGAACATGGGGTAAGGGCGGCCAGCCATCTGCGGTGCGAGATGAGGGATGAGACACAAGGGTTTACCCAGGTTCGGCCCCCCCAGGGTAAAGACCTACTCCTGCTAGATTGTATTATGGTGAGAGTACAACGGGGCGAGCTCGACGGCTAGGCGGTGAGTCGCTTGGGTGTATGATGGAGCGTATCCTCTATGCGTCCCCCAGGGAGGTTTATATAGACTCACCTCACTAGGGTTTACAGATCATAACCGAATTAGTTAAGGATTCGGAGATTCTATGACCTAGTCCGACTGGGCCTAGCTATGCTTCTGGGCCTTCAGCTTCCAGTCGCCTGAGTCCACGCCAAGTCTTGATCCAGTCGTTGTCCTGCAGGCCCACTCGCTGACGGCTTGGGCCAGTAGGAAACGCCCTGCTGGGTATACCCCGGTAGGCATATCCCCATCACGCGCTATTCGAGAACATGTCCAAGATGGTGACATAAAGATTTGCAAAGTACACACAGATTTCAATGTGGCGGATCCGTTGACTAAACCTCCCCCGAGGGCAAAACATGACCAGCACCAAACTGCCATGAGTGTTCGGTATATTACCATGAAATCTAGATTATTGACTCTAGTGCAAGTGGGAGACTGTTGGCGATATGCCCAAGAGGAAATAATAAAAGTAGTTATATTATATCTTTGTGTTTATGATAAATGCTTACATTCGTGCTATAATTGTATTAACCGGAAACTTTAATACTTGTGCGATTTGTAAACTTGTAGGAGTCCCTAGTAAAGCCTCTTTGTAATTCTAGCTTGTTGGTTAATAGATGATCATGGTTTACTGATCATGAACATTGAGATGTTATTGACAACAAGATCATATCATTAGGAGAATGATGTGATGGACATACTCCTATAGTTAAGCGTAGCATAAGATCAAGTCATTTCAATAGTTCGTTTTCTATAAGCTTTCGAATACATAGTAACCTAAATCCTTTGACCATGAGATCATGTTAATCACCATCACCGGATGGATGCTTTGATGACATCAAACACCACTTCATAAATGGGTGGTTATAAAGGTGGCATTGAGTGTTTGGAAAGTATGTGTTGAGGCACATGGATCAAGAGTGGGATTTGTCCATCCATATGACGGGTAGATATACTCTGAGCCCTCTCGGTGGAATGTTATCCAATTATCTTGCAATCATGTGACTGGATCACAAGGGATCACATATCATAGGAACGAGTAAAGAGTACTTATCGGTAACGAGGTTGAACTAAGTATGCAGAGATACCGACAATCAAACCTCGGATAAGTAAAGTATCACGAGACAAAGGGAAATTGGTATCATATGTAAATGGTTCATTCGATCATGAAGTAATCATAGAAATATATGGGAACCATATAAATTTCTAGATTCCTTTATTGGTTATTGATCGGAGAAGAGTCTCGATCATGTCTGCATAATTCATGAACCGTAGGGAGACTAACTTAAGGACTCGATGTTTGTTAGTAGATATGGAAGGTGAGTAAGAAGACCGAATGTTGTTCGGAGTCTCGGATTGGATCCAGGACATCACGAGGAGATCCGGAATGGTCCGTAGAATAAGATTTATATAAGGAAAGTCCAATTCCGGAGTTCGGGAATGGTTTCGATGTTTTCACCAGAATGTTCTAGAAGGGTCTAGAAGGACCACCGATCCGGAGTGGGAAGGGTACATGGATGTGCCATGACAAAGTGGAATGGTTGCATCATTTACTAGGTCACTTGGTTGGGCAATGGAAGAGAGAAATCAAACTCTAGTTTGAAAAGTCAAACGCCAATTTGAAAAGTCAAATCCCAATATTGGTTGCTGAGTGGAGGGAGGGAAGGAATCCAACCTAAGGGAGGACTCCTCCCTCTCCTTGCCGTCATCCAAGCAAGGGGAGTTGGGAGAGGACTCCCCTGCCCTTGCCGCCTCTCCCTCTCATAAATAGAGGGGAGAGGGCGCCCCCTTGCCCCCACAACTCAAACCCTAGATTGGTTGTTGCCTCTACAAAGTTGACAGCCGATTTAGAGCCTCTAAACCTAGCTGCCGCCTAGAACCTCTACTAGCTGCCGACCACCTCTAAACCTTGGCCCTCTAAACCCTAGATTGTAGAGGCCCTCTTCTACTCCACCATACCCGATTCTTCTTAGGCGAAGCCCTGCGGGATTTCCCCTCTACTTCTGACACCACGCCGTCGTGCTGCCGGAATCACGAGGAGAGATCTACAACCTCCGCTGCCTGCTGGAACAAGGGAGAGGAAGGTCTTTATAGAGTACCGAATGTGTAACCGACTGCTGGAGCGCTGCCGGAACGCGACGCTAGAAGGATCGTCTACGTGATCTTGAGATCGGCAAGTGAACGACTACATCACCCACGAGAATCCTATCTCGTTAACCGCTTTGGAATCTTCGAGGCTTAGTACTCTATCCACTCACTGCTACAATCTAGTAGATAGATCTTCGTTTGTGTGTGTTCATGTGGTAGAAATTTTTTGTTTTCCATGCTAAGAACCCCTACAATTTGCACTCAACAATGGACAATGAACCGTATTTCATACATGGTCCTCTTGTAGCCGTTGATCATGAGGTGCCGGCATCATGTGTTGTCTACATCACTATGTCAGGAGATCTGAGACTCACATATGCATCAACAATTGCACCAAGATCTGGTGGAGCACCTGTGGAGACGCAAAGGCAACACCTAGTTCAATGTGTTTTAGTTTGTGTTTCAAAACTTGTTTCAGTTCATGCCAAACTATGGGCTTTGTTGTATTATTTGCAAGCTTTGGTCAAACCTTTGGCCGAATTTACGCCTAAATGAAAGTGATGAATTGAAGCCGAATTTGTACAGTTTTTTCCATCAGATTTGTCGGCTAGGTGGTTCTTCTATGCCTCCTCATGTTCCCGGCGTGTGGGGCATTGCAGAAGGCAGCGATGCTACGGGCAGGCGGCGGTGCTATGGGCGTCGAGTTGCTGCGGATCTTCATCGGGAGGCCGCGACGGTGGCACAGGCAGTGGTCGGCGGCGCGACGGCTGATGGCGCTGGGCGGGCCCTGATATGGGCCTATTTGGGCTGAGTGGGCCATGGCCTCTATGGGTGCGGATCGGTTTTCTCCGTCTTGGCACAGGGGCAGCGCAGTGCTGGCCGTGGCCCTGGGCCAAGGGGGCTACGCGGCAATGGTTTTAGGTTGGCAATGAGGATGCTGCAAGAGGACTACGATGGCGGCGTGGATGCCGCGGGATGTCCGTGGCGAGTCTATGGGTCGTTTGCTCGATGTTGCAGTGGTGCATTGTGGTTGCAGGCCAGGGCGGGCGGTGTGTGGTCAAAGGGCTCGTCATGGTGGCACGGTATCTTCCGGGGCTCTCCCTGGTCCACCAAGGAGGTGTTATGCTCGCGGTGATCTTATGTTTCTTTCGCGGTGGCGGATGTCCGGGTTCGCTCTAGGTGTTTTTCGGCAACTATCTCGCGGGCAGCGGTGATGATCTGGATGGCGGATTTTGTCGTGGAGATAGGGAGCCTAGGCATGGCGGTGGAAGGGATGCTTGATGATCATCGGGAGTTTGGAGGAGGAGCGGAGGTGTGGTGGTTGTGCCGGTCCTTGTTCGGTGGGCGCGAGGTTTGGGAATCTTTGCTGGGTGAAAGCCTTGTCCTGGTGGCCAACTGGGACCGACGATGCTGACGGCTGTGGGCGCTGCATCCTTCTTGAAGTCATCGTCAAAGCAGGTGTTTCTTGCTCCTCCGCCCGGGCTCTCCGGGAGAAACCCTAGATCCCTCGCGGGATTGGGCGTGGGCGGCGCGCTTGTGTCTCTTTGCCTCTTAGGTCCTCTCTTTGGATGTCCACCGGACAAAGGGATATGTGGAGTGTTTTGGTGGTTTGGCGGAGGCAGGTTTGTCTTCGGCCAGGCGGGGCGCGACCCTCGGACCAGCGTGGTAGTCGGAGCAATGGCTCCGGTCTTTCGCCTCCGTCTATTGCGTTGACGTATGGTGTCGACCTGGTTGGTCGTCGACCCGTGTGGAGTGTAACCTCGGGGCTGGTGTGTGGTGTTGTATTGTAACAGTTTCTTAGTCCAGTTTTCTTCATAAACGGGCCAGCTCTCTTCTATTATCTCTACTACTTATTAAAGGGAAAGAGGACATGATGGTGGTACGTCGCTCAGAATTTTCCCCTCAAGTTGAAACAATTTACGGGTAGAGCCACCACGGATCCCTTGCTGGCTGCCCTCATCCCGAACAATCTCGTACACGCTGGTTGACTATCCACGTTCTCCCCCACCGTGCCGTCGGGGAACGGTAGTTGGTTTCCTGTCTTCCCCTCGCAAGCGAACCACCAAAAGTGACGACGCATGTATACCACAATAGCCTTCCCACTCGCCTCCTCTCCGACTAGGCCTGACGCGGCCTCCCTACCTTCCCGCCTTCCTCACCTTCCCCGCCGCCTCGCTCGCCTCCCTACCCGCACCCGCAGTCCCCCATCTCTCTATCTCTCTCTTTGAAGCTCTCCCCACCCAGCCTTGCCGCGTCGTCCCACCGTCCAACACCCCGCCCTTCCCATGACATCCCCGAAGTCGACGCCACTTAAGTGCCCCTCCGATGCCAGGGTATCCCGCGGGGAGCGAGGCGAGGGGCTACGAATGAGGAGGTCAGAACATCGTGTTCGCTCGTTGCCAAGGCGGGCGACGCCTCCTGGAACGATCTGACGATGCTCCTCGACATCATGGGCGCCTGTGTGTATGTGTATTGTTGCTAAGCCGTTCCTAAATCTCATCGTTAAGGAAATTTTCTCGATTTGGTCAGTGGTGTGTTCGATGAAAAGTCCGTCAGACAACAGGTTCTCTTTACTTTGTTATTAGGATCGTTTTTCCTGGAAGATATGGGTTTGTGGTTGTGCATGTTGGTTCAGTGGCTGGTTTCGTCTCTAGCGAGTTGTAGACTGTTTTGATTATCGGAGACGGATTTTCGGTTCACTCTTTTTATGGTTTTACGTGGTTTTTTGGTTGCCTTGCCTGTGTTTTGTTCATCGAAGGAGCTGCTGCTCTGAGGGATTGAGTTTCATATCCTCCTTACAAATATCTTTGTGCTGGAATTTTTTTCCTTTATACACACATTGTTGGGATTATCACTAGGATAACTGAGCTTGTGCTGTTTGATGTTTCCTGCATCCTTAAGGCAAAGATGAATCTTGGACTGAAAGATGGGAGGTTTGTTCCTGCTGTGTGTAATAGATTTGTCGATTTAGTGGATTCTTATTCAGTATGGTTTTATATTTTTTTTGGCAGGTATGCTATCGTAGTATTATGGGGAGACCTTGCTCAGCAAATCATATCATCGCAGGTGTCAGAGGGAGCCTATTGTTCTACTGGCTATGTGTTGCACTTTCAGGATGCATGCCTGTACGTCCGTTGGGTGCAGTTTTTTTCTGGTTTCTTCTTAGTCTGTTTATTTGACTGTGTCTGCTTTGTGGCGCTTATGTGCTTTGTGATGTTAGAGATATCCCTAACTATATTTGCTTGTTGTGTAGCCATGCTTTCTCTGACTCCTAGCTATGGTTCAAGGATTTGCATTAGTTATGCCGATGCGGGAGATATCTACCTCCTGGAATAGGTGATTCGCCTCCACTCTAGTGTTGTGCATACCTAACTGTGATGTTGTTGTTCATATAGCGGTTTCATGAGATTTTTTATTCTGTGTCTACAAGATTATTGGGCTAGATTATTCTATTGCGGTGACCCAGCATACCACTGCATGATGTAGTATACTATAGTCGTGGACATAGCACCAATGAAACACTGTTCACTAGTATTATATCCCTCAGAGTGGCACAACAGAAACACAGCGGGTCCAATACATGGCTAAAGGTTACAACTCACTCTTTACGCAAGATCACGCAAGATCTAGAGAACACTCTAGGTTAAAGAGAGAGAAAGAACTTCGTACCGAGAAGAATCAAAGATAAACAACGCAAAAACTATTATACTATTAAGAGTAGTATTTTAACTAAGGGATTGGTATTGCGGCTACTGCAATATACTACAAAATTAGGTTCTTTGGCTAGAGATTATATTTCTATCTAATCAGAAACTTCGTCTTCACTTGAGTTGATATATATGTTGACTTTCTTGACTTCAATGAAGAGCTTTAGCTTAGGTTGAAGATTCCTGGAGTATAACTTGGTGTGGATGTTGTCAATCCCGGCTTCAGAATCTAGCAAGGGTTAAGAAGATACTTTGAGTACGAGCGTACTCAGCAAATTCACTAGAAAAGGAGTGTTTGATGCACTATAACTACAGCCACAGACCATAGGTCATAGGCAATGCAAGTTTTCATAAACATTTCTTCAAAGGTTGATTTTATTCTGAAAAGCTATGTCCGTCAGCCTTCACGGGTTTACCAGAACTTTCATGGAGTTCCTTTCCCGCAGCGTTCGCAGCTCCTTCCCGGAACAGGGAGTAACAAGTTACAGTTCTTACACTCTTCAGAGGTGCGTTACTTTACCCATGAGATATCAACTCTTTGTTGCACAACCGGGCAGCTTATTTCCGTCCACAATTCCATGATGTGGGGCCCAGAAGATGATCCAATCCAATCACTGCCCCCTTCGCGACCTCGCATGCCTCCTTGGTGTACACCATGCCCACATAAAGAATTATGGCAATGGTTTGTACAAACCGTTAGATGTCAGAACTATCGTGGGACGTTGAGGGTTCCCACCCATATGCTGCATATCCTCTACGAATTACCAATTAATATGCATGCTTCGAGGATAATAGCCATGACCTGCACATCCGGCTTCATGCGAGAGGAAGAAGATACAGCTGACTTCTCCGTCCCATTTCAAATCTCATTGTTAACGCGTAATATACGGGCAAGAATCACTGGCGACATTGGTTGTTAAGTCCTAGGTGACATAGTTCTGAACAGTGGTATTCCAACTGTCAGATTTAACAGATTAACTGATCACCCTGGATCAGTAACCAATAGTTCACATTATTATTGAAAAAAGTGTTTTTTGACCTTTTTCAAATGTAGGTGATGACAACACTAGATTTGTAAAATACTTTACAGAAAATAAACAAAGGAGATGAGCAAGTGTGAACTTTCCTTCTGTGATTGCAAGATTATGCACTCACTGTCTTCGAGTTAGTATAAGATGAAAAAATCTAAAATCAGCATCATTGGTCCGGTAAGGACTAATGTTTAAAGAAGCAATATGTTGTTATGCATAAGTAATGTGATGCACGTTCTAAACGTGAATCCCGGGGATAACGTTGTTCTAGGGTTTAGATACTAGAAATGATGTCTTTGAAATGTGTTTGTACTTTTAGATGAGTTTAATACTTGTGCTTCTTATTAGGGCTTGTGAGTGTGTGTGAACAGCACATATTTATGCAGCAATAAAATATATATCGATGGAATGCTATTCAAAATTGTTTGCACTTTAATAGTTTATCTCCAAACTTTACTTTATAAGTAGAGTCACTTATAGATAGCTTAAGTGTTATGGCTCCTAGGTATATGAGTGAATTATGAGGTAATGTGATCTTGATTATTTTTCATATATTGTTTGAAGTGGCAAAACGAATAACCTTTGAAGAAAAGGTTTCTCTTCTAAGGTCTAAACAAGCTTTGTGGTTAGTTGAGTTTGGTCGATGTTATTTATGTTTGCTCGAATGGTTTAGGTTTGAGATGTTTTTATAACTTAACTACTTCAGACCAAAGTTAACTATAAAATGTATAACAATGTTTATAGTGTTATATTTAGATTCTTATAGTACTAAAGTTAACTTTAAAACAAAGATAGTTTAAAAGTATAATGTTTATAATATTTGTATCTTGTGTACCCGGTAATGTTTCCTTAAGGTTACTCAAAAATGGTTATATTTTTACTTCGTGTGGTGGTTTCTTGATTTTATAATGGAGTAGTATCATTTACCTTTTATAAACGAATGGTTATAGTTTATAAACCAAAATATAATATTACTTAACTACTTCTGGATTTATTATAGTGTGGTGGTTTTTGTAATCTGTTGGTTAAAGCAGATAGGAATGATCTGATTTATTCACAAGTTGTTCTTTAAGGTTTTTATTATGAATAGGAATCCTTTTAGAATATAATTTTTACTTAAGGTTAAAGATAATTTAATAAAAAGGTATTTATAATGTTTTATACCATTATGGCTTCATATTTTTAGTTTTTAAGGTTAATAGTATTTATTAAACTTAATTTACTTATTTTAGAAATATTAACAGATTTTATTGATTTCTTATATGAATTATTAATTAAGTAAATAAGTTTAAAATTTGAGTTATTAAAGTATTTGATTTTTTATTTAACTCAAAAGTGAAATATTATATTTTTATCATGTAGGTATTATTTTTGTGATCATTTTAATATATTATATTTATTTTTATGAATTATAAATAATAAGATATGATTTTTACAATTCTTATAATTTTATAATTACTTAATAAATAACAAATATTTAATTAAGTGTAATAAGAATATATGTTTATAGTTTTTAAGATATTGTTTTTATTTTCCAATATTTTTGGTATTTATTTATATTCTTAACATTTTCCATTATTAAAATATGAATTATCAAAGTTTTATTACTTATAAAACCTTTATTAAATAATATTTATTTAAATAATCAACACAATAATATTTAATAATAATTTTAAGTTGTAGATTTTTTTTCTACAAATTTTCATATATTATACACATTTTTCTGAATTAAAAAACAAAATTTATTAATTAAACAAGATTTAATCATTTATTTGATTTCTGGAATATTAATAATTAAGTTTATAACATTTTATCTATTTCTTAAACAGGAAATACTTTTTACACCGCACCTAAAGCTAGCCTCAGTCACTGACCAGTGGGCCTATGTCCACCTCAGCTCTCAGATTTAATAAATGTGTTTGTTACCGACCCTGTCTTTACCCCCAAACAATGACATATGGGCCCAAGGCCATGTCATCAGCCACGCCGGCAAAGACTGGTCAAACTCGCTGACGTGGTTTGAACCTGAGGTGAGCATGACGTCACTCAAGTTGATCCTTACTGGTTGGGAATCAATCGATCAATCTGGTGCATGCGCGGGGCTGTGGCTAGGTTCGTTGGACAGAGGAGATCGAGGCGAACCTATTGGTGGTGGCGCCGCCCTTTTTTGGTCACCGGAGGTCAACCGGCGACGAGCTCATGCGGCGGTGCTTGCGGTCGATCACGGTGGCGTGGATTTAGGAAGCAAACGAAAGATCTACGCATACTAGGAGATTCAGTGACTCACCAGGAACGCGATGGTGTGGTTGGTTTGGCGAGGTGCGATCGGAGACGTCGGCGAGGTCGACGAACAGCGTCGGGAACGAGGGTTCGATTAGGTTGATTCACGCCTTCTCCGCTAGTGCAAGTTGGGGCAAACGGACGAGGAGAGCACGGCGGTCTCCACCATGGTCTTACATGGCCGAGGCGAGCACGGAACCGCCGGCTCCAGTTCACCTCCGAGCTAGGGTTCTCGGGTCAGAAGAAGAAATTGAGAGAGAGAGAGAGCTGCAGAGGGGGAAATAGGGATGAGGACGATCAGACGGCGTCGTGGCGTTCTTATCCCTTCCACCTAGGAGCGGTAGCACGCATCACAGTGCGGCAGTCCATCAACGGCGGAGCTCCTGGCCAACGAGCTGCTTCCAGTAGGCGAGGTAGACGACGACGTGCGGTTTTGCGGATAACCCCCTGGTACTTTTGTAAGCTCAACCCACAGTCCCTCTTCGGTCCCACCTGCCAGCCAGAGGTGAGAACGAGTTGGGCTTTTTGTGGGCTGCACATGGGCGTTAGATAAGGAAAGAGAAGTTGGGCTACGGCCAGGTAATGTTTTTATTTGTTTTACCTTTTTCTATTTTCTGTTTTCCTTTTCAGATTTGGATTTGATTTATATTTTGAACTTTTCTTTATAGGATTTATTTGCTGGATAATTGCAATAATATTAAAATATATTATTATCATTTGTGAACTTTTATTATATAATCTTTTTATATTTGTTTTATTTTCTCAATATGAACCCCTTTTAATAATCTGTAGAAACTTTTCTTATTATTTTTCTCTCCTCTTTTAATTATGGATTTCTTGAATGATGTATTCTTATTTGTTTATAAGACTAAACTCTAGTTGGCTTAGAGTTTGAATGTAAATTTTTATATGTATAATGATCCTATATCATTATTTGATGCATGAAATCTGAAAGAAATTAATATGGTTCTTACTACTTCCATTAATTTCGAAAATGACAATGTATATATTCTATTATGATAAACAAAGAGGTTTAGGATTTTGGATTATGATTATTTACCCTAGGGTTTAGGGTTTTTAATATACTTAGACTCCTTTATGGATGTGGTTAAAGATTCAATAACTAAGCATATTGTTTTCTGTTTGGGATATTTGATGACATCACCTTTAGTACTAGAAAGTTATATCTTGAATGTTTTATAGAAAGGAATTGATAAAGATACTCCTAAGCACAATTAATTATGATGGTTGGAATTGGCAGAGATGTGCTTATGTGATTTTTTATAGGGGGATGTTCCTATCAAGTGATATAGATATGAGATGAGGAATTCTTAATATGAAATGGATATTATACTTGTTTTTAAGATTTAGAGTTGATTGTTTACCAAGAATTACTATCTTCCATAATTCATAATTCTAGACTTCTTATTAAGGAATTCCTTTCCTAGATATACTACCTTTTTCTATCTATCATCATGATTAACATGATGAGTTTTACTTCATAGAAATATTCTCATTCACTGATTAACCTTCTAAACTCATGGATGAATCCAATGAGTTTGATACTAAAGTATTTCATAACTTCCTCATATCCTTGCTTGGTTGTATCTACTACTCTACTGTTGATAGCCTTCCATCCAACAAATAGTTCCTTCAAACTCTACTCATAATCTTCCTTAATCATTCATCACTAATGTACCTCTAATAGTTGTATACATCCAACTACCTTTCTCTAAAGTTGACTATCCTTTAAGATGAATAACACCACTTCTATAACTCTATGCTATACTAGCTTTAATTGAATAATATCATCCTATATTCACTTTACTCCAATAACTCACACTCCAACCCTAAATCATATTTATGTCATTTGTAATGACTACTCTAGGATAACTTATCTCTACTAGGGTTTCAATCATGTTCTACCTACCAGTATCACTTATACTAAATATAAGCATTCAATATTGGTGGCTAAAGTATCACCATTATAATCCTTTAATAATTTATTGCTTAAGTTCTTAGTTGGCTAAGCAAGGCTTTATCAATCCTACTTTTCAAGTCTTGAAATTATCTTCTTAGTATCTCATATTGGGTTAAGGTTATTTATGGACTATGCCCTCTTTAAAATATTTAAGTAGATGTTATGATAAGATCAAGAAATAGTAGATTAAGGATTGATAGTTAAAGAATTTGTGAATCAATGGGGAATTACCTAACATTGATGCACAACAGATATTAAGATAAGTTCCATAAAGATTGCTATAGAAAGAAAGATATATAGTGAATGATCTTGACTTGTCTCTTTTCAACTCAATCTCATTAAAGAGTTAAAGTTAAGTATTACTATGGTACTCATAGTAAGAATAGATAAGGATAATATAGGTCAGGATTAGTCATTACATTTTTATTACTTTAGTTTATAATCTTAACTTGGCACTTATGAATTGTTGTGTTGAATATGATGATAGAATCCCTTAAGGAGCAGATATTAATTATTTAAGCAATGTAGTATGAGTAACATTTATTATATCTGATCTACCCTTAGATCAAATCATGTTTTACCCCAAATAAGATTTTAGCAAAGGTCATATTGAAACTTATCACAGTCAACTTGGTGATCTACTTCAATTTCATCAAGTTAAGAGAAGCTTCAATCACTTTGAAAAGTTTTGTTCAAAAGCGCGAAAATTTTCAGATTTTCTATGCATGAATGCAATGCACACATCTGGGTTCAGCTTATTTCTGAGCTCTAATGGTGGGGTGTTACATCTATTGAGCGTATTGCAGAGAAAGGTCGCTGCGGCAGGCATCGAAAATACCTCTGTGTCTGATCTTGCGGCACTCATCCCGAATGAAACTGTGGTGAGTTTTTTTTGCAAGACATGCTCTTATATTGTGTGCGCTTCAAACTACAGAACAGGAAATTCAGGTGCGAGATCGGGGTGCATGTCATAATGCCTAACCATAACTGGTGGACTGTGCGTGTGACTGCTATGGTTGTGGAGCTGCTGAATATGGGTATGGCGATGCATTCCGCTGCACAAGCAAGGATGCATTAACCGAAGTGCCAGTCCCAGGTATTCATGCTTATCTGGCCTTTGCTCTGTTTTTTCTGGCTGCTCTTGTTTCATTCTCATCTTAGACGTTATATTGTTTAGGTACAAGCTTGGTGTGCATGCGGCAAATGGAGAAGCGTTGGTTGACATGGTGTTTTTTGGAGACATCGCTACATATCTGATTGGAAAACCTACTGATGCGCTTGTGAATGTTCATGGCGAGCAATGTGACGATCCCTCCAGAAATTGCAAGGCTTGCTGGAAGTTGTTATGTGTTGACTTGGTGGTGTCTCAGTTATCTTTTCGCTAGACCTCTCTTGATTTTCAAGTCCTCAAGTTCTACACCGAGGGAGGTTCAGGATACATGGAAGTTTTCTCCAAAGGCTATTCCTCAAGTGCGCCTCAACCTGCTGTTACAGATAATGTTGCAACATTCAAAATTACAGTGGCTAAGGATATTGTTGCTGTTGGAGGCCAGAGCCTTGCTGCTTGTCTAGAACCTGTGTGTGATGGTTCACAGCCCATCGCTTTGGAGGCTTGGATTCTATGAAGTTCCAGGGCATACACTGAAGGTGTATTTGTTGTACTGCACTATCGTATAATGGTTTCGCGAGTACACTGAGATGTTATGTGACTGGTGTTTTTGTTTTGTCTATTGGTACACAGGCGATGCTGATCTCACTCATTCTGGAACTACCATGGGGGTGGGTGCTGCCGAGGATGTGGTGTCTGGTACGCCTGCGGCCAAGAAACGTGTTGATGATTTGATTGAAGGATCCACGCCTCCTGAGGATGTACTGGTGAGTTTCTCTTGAACCTAGCTTTAGAAATGAGAAGAAAAAGAGTATGCACTATGCTATTTTGCGTGCTAGAATATTTGGTTTGGTTTGTACGATGTTACCATTTTAAATCTAGACACTTTGGTTTCTCGATTGTGATCAAAATCAGGTCCCTATGTCTTTTTGGTTCTTTTTTTGGAACGAGCTGCATGTTATATATTAAGAAGAGGAAAGGCCAAAGAAAATAGCCTGAGTACAGCAAACAGGTTTTACATAGGTTCAAATCCCCCGCTATGCCCGAACTCAAAAGTGGTGCTTACCTCAAACAGAAAACAACAATCCTGGTGCTAGATCTTGTGGCCCAAGTGTGGAGGCGATAAAAAAGGATGCTTATCAAGAAGCATATTTCTGGCATTTTGAAGGCGGACGTCCTTGTAGTAGAGTTCTAGGAGAAGGGTCTTTCCCATGCTCATCTCATGTTGATGTAGCTAGACCACATTTGATCAACTCCCTTCATGATATAGTCTTTAAAATGTAATGTTTGCCGACAAATTTGAGACATATATGTGTGCATTTCTTCTTGGTTATCCTTTCTATGTATATGAATATTTATGTGCACTTTATGTTTATATGTTTCATAGGTGAAAATATTTTCTTTAGACCGCATAAGTATTTTTTTTTTAGAGTGAATTTCACTTGTTACCCTCTATTTGTGCATTTGAGACACTAATTACCCTATTTAGTAGAAGTTGTACCCGAATATTCTATTTAAGAAAATTCTAAGCATGATTTTGTCCCATTTTAGCATTCAACACGTGCTCTTGGATAAGGCTGATATATTAGGACGATATGCCACCACAAAATATGTCAAGATCGGAGAACGTCGTCGTCGATCATATCTACCCTTCTCTGCACCAAATGTTCTATTGTTTGTCGCCATCTCGATAATTTTGGAGTTCAATTGTCACCTCCCACCTTACCCAATAGATATGCATCAGAAAATGAGGGTTTAAAGTTTCCAAAAATTGGTAATTTAGATGAATTTTCACTACATAGGGTAATTAATGTCACAAATGCACAAATAGATGGTAAAAAGTGGAATTTACTCTTTTTTTAACATACACCGCTACGTATCATGAAGGATTGGCCCTTCTCAAAGTGTTGCTAGGATGCTCATTGCAATCTTTCCTGGTTAGAAATTGCAACTTAGTCAACTTGTTGTTTAGCTCCGCTTTAAGACAGCCGTGGCAAAGCACGTGCATTCAACTAGTATCAATGAAAGTTTTTGCCTCGTTTCAAAAAAAAACATGTGTTTATTTTTTCCAGTTTGATTGATGGGATCAAATCACTTATTACTTTTCCAGTATATGTTTGCCCAAAATAAAGTCCAGATTTGCTCTGCGGCCCATTTGCAGCAAATGTAGGCTCGATCTCAGCATATGCTAGACGCTCGTAGTACATAAAAAATGAAAGAAAGAAGGCAAGAAGAAATCCATCATTGAACATACGGGACCAAGAGAGCCGGAACACACGCTAGTGAAAGCTATTTCTAGCTAGGATTCCGCGTGGTGTCAACGCATCCCACAATCGTGGAGGACCAAGGAAACTAGGCAAAATCAATGGACGTCGTCAGCTCAAAGACCAAAGGCCGACCACCATTTCCGACGCCGAGGCAACCCCTATAAGGTGGCCAACATCCTAGCCCGTCACACTACTCTCTCCTTGCCTTCCTGCGCCGCTCCATATAATTTTCCGCTGCTGACCACCGGCGAGAAACCCAAACAGAATAAAGTATGGGGCCAGCCAACGCACGGCTTGGCGTCCTCATCGCTGCGGCGGCGCTATTGTCCGCTGGCTTCGTCCCACTGGCGACTGCGAAAGGGAAGCATGGCGGCGGCGCGGTCAACCCAGCGGTTGCCGGCATCTGCGATCATACACCGTTCCCGGAGGTGTGCAAGCTTACGGCTGGGAGGCACGCCGACAAGTACCCGGTCATCGACAACGTGGCCGTGCTTAACATGCAGGTTGACGCGTTCGCCAAGCGAACAGCTGCAGCCCGGAAGGTGGTCTCCAAGGCGTCCCGCACGGGTACGCCGGCGCAAACTCAGGCGCTCACCTTCTGCGACACCATGTACATGAACACACAGGACACCATCGGCGCGGCACAGCGGGCCATCACCTTTAAGGACAAGGGCACTGCCAAGATCATGCTGCAGCTCGCTGTGCAGGACTTCCAGTCGTGCGACCGGCCGTTCGAGCAGGCCAGCATTCCAAACCCAATGCTCAAGATGGACTCAGAGCTCAACGAGATGGCTAACAACTGCATGCAACTGGCCAACATGATGTGAGAGTCATGCATCAGATGGTCACCGCCCGCCGGCACAAGCTAATGCAAGGACTTGAGTTTTTCATTCTGTTATGACAGAAGATCGTTTATTATAATCTTTTATTTAATTTCCTTACAAGTTATTTTAATCATCTTTTACCCGACCTGCATTTGTCGAGTAGGTCTTAAAATGAGGAGAAGGGCTTTTTTTTTCATTTTGTCACTCTTGGCTTGGCTGGTCTCACTTCCTCTGATACATTTCTTCTTAATTTGCTTTGGTGTTCTTTTATATTACTGAGAATTGTAATTGATTAAGAAATAGGTTGCGTGTTGATACGTCCTATGCTTATTAAACTATATAGTATTTCCTCCTTTTTCCTGTCAGAATAGGAATAGAGGAAGTACACTAGAAAATTCTTCAGTTTCATTCATTTCCTGGGTGCATGAGGACACCTAACCACAAGAGCTTATCTTACCGTAGGAGTTTATCCTAAACGACGACAAGCGAATAGTAGTATCTAGAGGGAACAAACAATCCCAAGATTATTAAACCACATCACCAAAGGATGAATTTTTTTTTTTTTTTTTTTTGCGAAACACCAAAGGATGAGTTTGACGTAAGAGGAAATTTGCTCTTCCGTATGAGCTTATCCTAAACGATGGCAAATGAACATACCATAGTCATATCTATCAAGGAAAATGATCCCAAGATTATCAAGCCGCATGAGCAAAGGAGATGTTTACAAATCTGCAACTACGCTTGTCATAACATAGCTACGATTCAGATGCAAACTATACTTTTGAAATAGTCGGTACCAGGCGAACGAATAGAGAGAAAAACTAATTTACAAACTAAATAGAGCTGAATGACTTAAAACAAGAATCAATAGAGCAATGGTAGTGTCTAGTTCTAGACGTCACTAGTACTACACTACTACTCTCTCCGTTTAGAAATATAAGATGTTTTAGGTTTGTGAAGAAGATGTATCTAGACACCTTTTAGTGTATAGGTACAAATGAATCTAGACACTAAAAGATGTCTAGATATATCTCATTCACAAACCTAAAATATCTTATATTTCCAAACGAAGGGAGTACTAATTTGGCGATAGGTTATCCTACAAGAGAGCTCCCATATAGCATAACCATCGGTAGGAACCACTCCAGTCCAGCCACTGCCATTCTTGGTAGGAACCGCTAGAGGTGGGCATAAAAAACCGAAACCGAACACCCAAACCGAATTAACCGGAACCGAAACCGAATACACCGAACCCGAATTAGCCGAAACTAATTTTGGTTAGTAAATATGAGTAACCGAATTTATAAATATTAATTCGGTTTTGACTCTCTGTTAACCAAAATAACAGTACAAACCGAAAATTATACGTGACAGAGCTAAATATATTTGTGATTCTGTCCCAGGCGTACAGTACTAGCTCATGCCACAAAAAGACAAGCATGCAAAAGCTGTCAGACAGCCCATGCATATACGTATGTCTCCAGCCACATGCACGTACATGTTCGTGGTTTAACTGTCAATTATGTCTATGAATTTTATTGGAAGCCTTTCAATTGTTTTCGTGTTTCGGATATAATCATGTACTAGGTGAACATGCGCGCTTTGCCGCGCCGTCTACAATGTGTTTTGGCATTGTATCGCTAGTGTGCTGGACTCAAGAATTTGCTACTTGTGTCGCCATCATTGTATTAAATTGAATGTTTCATGGTGTAGTTCCAGTAATTTTTTTAGGGCAAGCAAACTTAGAAATAATTTTAAAATCACCAAAGGAAAAACTTAGAAATACATACTGTACTCAGGCAGTATATCTTGTCGTCGACATGATGTAAGCATCGAGATGTACATAAAAATCAGGCAGTCAACACGATCATCCAGATTTCTGTACTCAGGCAATCAACACGATGGTCCCAGATTCAAGAGATCTGTCATATTGTACAACTTTTACTTCTAAGTCCTGGATCATAATGTGTCATGACCTCCACGTTTAAACTGGCTAAGGTTGTACAACCAGCTTATGGATTTGCCCTCATCTCCTAATAACCACCTTTTCTGCAACTTTGCCCGCAACTGTTCAAGAGCTTCCGTTCATAAAATTTGTACAAATTTTTCAAAATTTAAATAAATAGAGAAAATCACCATTCTTAAAATTTTCAAAACACTGATCCCACAGAGTCATGTCATCTACCACGACCGACTTTTCTCCTCTCAAGCTGCCACGAATATTTGAGAATTCTTCCACTGTACTACACAACATAGCAAGGAAAGCAATCATATAATGCTTGGCATAAAAACTAAAGACCATCGAATGAAATGAAAAACATAGGAAACCATAAAAAGGTTATTATAACAATGGTGAGGACAACAAGTTGTACCATGATTAGGTTGTTAGCCTTGTCTTTAAGGTCGCAAACTACAAACTTTCAGTGTCTCAAAACAGTCTTTCTATGTTGCACTTAGCGGTGATGATAAGTCCAAATATTTATAATGTGAGACCCAATTTGTAAGATTATAGCCCACGAGATCAATTTGGTTTTACAGCCCAACTAAGCTAAGAATAACAATCCTTTGCGTTTTCTCGAAAAATTAGAAAGAATAATATCATGCTTGGCTTCTTGGTCATGATTAAAAGACACGGGGGATAAAATGTTGGTAAAAGCTAAAAAATACATCAGATTCAAAATACTAAACATTCACAAATTTAAAACCTTATTTTGTAACATGATTTTTTTGAATAACTATTTGTAACATAATTAATGGATATATAGAAGTAGTTTTAAAGTGGGGTGATAACTTGCTGAAACTAAATGTAGCATCCGAGACTGCCAGTAACTCTCGCAAAATTTCTCGAAAGGTTGTCATGAATGCTAGTTGCTAACCATAACAATATTAAGAGGCCTACCTATTTTTTCTCAAAGACACTGTAGAAGACAAAATTCAAAGAATATCTTAGATTCACGAAATGTAATAATATTTATTTTATGGCCTGAAACACCAACCTAGATTAGAACATAAGTCACTATCTTAGGTTACAATAAATCCTGTTAAAATTGTCACCTTGTCAGGTACCTAACTTGGCTTTGCCCATATTTTTTGAGAGCGGGCTTTTAACCACACTTACTTTAGCTGCTCCTAAGGGACCCTCGGTTAAGTGTCAACCATAGACCGGGCATCCAGACATGCCTCAAATTTGTTCTTACCAGCTAGTCAGTTAAACCAAATATATTATTTTTAAGTTAAAATGATATTTAATTAAGTAAAGGTTATGAAAATACATCATCATGTTCCTATAATAAAATATGAGTTAAAATTTGAGCAAGAAAATACGATAAGAAATACATTTAACGTCGAAGTCATTAATAGTAAGTATGAATTGTCCAGGCATACATGCAGTTGTTAATGAAATTTGTTAATGAAACGTCTACATCCAACTGGACTTGAGTAGTTTTTATGTTGAGATGATTATATTTTAAATAGATGATCCAATAGACTTGTTGTTTAAAAGCTTAATCAAGGTAAGGTGGTAAGCATAAAGCAAACGCAGTATAGTTGTCCTTTTATAAATGTACTATCTAGAGCTGGTAATATAAGAAAGGCTTGAATTTCCAAGCTATTGCCATAAATAAAAAAATATGTTGCATAATCCATCAATGAAATTAGAACTTACCTCCTGCAATGAATCATCTGAGCATGCCTTTGTGAATAGTGTTAACACGCATTTCCATAGCAATGAACCACCTGAATAAGATTAGGTAAGAGTGTCCATCAACTTATCTTTTACAAATGCTCAAGAGCACAACAAAGCATTCATCATGTCAGGAAACCACACTCCTATAGATGGACATGGAGATGAGAAGAAGGTCATGAGCCCCTATAGCATCTCTGCCTTGAGTGCACCACCGATGACCGTGTCCTGTCATGATCTCCCCTTGTACGCTACTCATGTCATCCTCCATTCAGGAAAACACGGTCATCGATCATGCAAACTTGCATTGCACCACTCTGAACCAGGAAAAGCTCCATCACCCCAGCCTGCCCAGGCAAGGTGGAAACGGTACCTGCAAAGAAAATTCATAGATGCAGAAATGATGGAGATAAATGAATATATACCCAAAATTCCCCTTGCTACTATTGTGTAAGTCTAGCACGCAAGACTCCATGACTCAGCTTCTTATACAATGAGAGGCAAAGATCAGAGTTGATAGCCCACTTCTTTATAACTATAGAAACTTTAGAATGTATAGTAGAAAAATTAGGCATTTCCCATCAGGTGGATAGAATGAATTACTGATTACCTTCTTCAGGCAACGATTCTTAGTTTCCTCCACTCCTCCTTTCATTCAGCAAATCCTTTCCATCAAATATTCGCAAAGTTCATGGTATCCTGGTCTCAAGTAAAGTTCAGAATGACCATCGTAAAGTCTGCCATTATTCCTCATAAATTGAGTTGCTCAATTGTACTATTCCGTATGCAATTTTAATATATGTTGATCACCTGTCTTATCCATAAAGAAACTGAGAAAGCTCATTTTTTTGCATAATGAAACATTAAGGTGTGTGCCATGTGCTTCTATCTCCACACTCACCATTTGCTAATAGCTCATTACATGTGCTTCCATGTCTAAAAGTTGACAATGAATTTTTGTTTTACAAGTTTGACGTTTCAAGTGCCAGATCAAGCTTTGATTTATTATGGGATAAACTTGAGGCATGCAATTTTGAATTTTAACATTAATCTTATTTTCGAGTCCGTTTCACTTTGAATGGATAAAACCAGCAAGAATTGCAAAGGCTCAGCACGTCTTTATACTTTGACATCTCCATATACTGTTAAGAATTCGGCCAAAATATTGATGAACTTGAACCGTATGTCCTTTTATATTTTGTATCATGGAAGTGGAAGTGCATGTTTGTGTCTTCGCCAGTACAGTATAAAAGTTACTATACATTGACATTGTGATGTAACATACAAAAAAAATAGATGCCTTCTCGGATAAACTATAACAAAAGACAAAAGGAGGAAAACACGGATTCATGGTTAAACTATGCGCATCTCAATTGCATATGAATTATAAATGCTAAGATTAACAAATTCTAATTCTTCACCTTGTACTCAATGCACATATATCTAAATTTAACAAAGGTAGAGATTAACCTAAAACTCATATGAATGCATGCTGCATTTTTTGTCGGAGCCAGCTGTAGGTAGGAGGGCCTTCATAACAATGGAATCAAAAAAAACATTGAGGTGATTAGGTGAGCCTCCATAGCCTACCCGCCATAGGTTGTCACCACAACCATGACCGCAACCGCTATCTCGTGCCGCCCACGAAACCGCAAGACACATGATGTCCCCATCACAGGACATGAGATCAGGATGGCACACTTGACCACATCGTGACCATTAACGTGAGTCATGACCCAGAGGCGGAAATGGGCGGGGCGAGGTGGGGGTAGCATTAGGGCGCAACATACCCAATTCCTATATGCTTTGATATCAAAGCGCAACCCTGCATAGTTACCAGCTATATAGTCAATTATCTTGTTGGGTTATAAATTACAGTAGCTGCCAATAAAGTACCAAATATCATAATTAGTGAAATACTATTTTTCAAGATGTGATGCCGTCATACTTAAAAAAAGATACTGATCAATCAGCACACCACGTTGCTAGGGCACTACCACACCATCATTCCAAGTTAGCTAGGTTTCTCGGCACACTCACACACATACGAAAAAATGGCAGCATCCAATTAGAGAGAGAGAGAGAGAGAGAGAGAGAGAGAGAGAAAACAAGCCTGAGGTAAAGGGAGACTACCCCATAGGACGGGGTCGGCCAACAGCAGCACCAGCCCTTCACGTCGTCACGGTAGAGGCGACACGTCTAGAGGAACAACCCGTCATCATCCTTCTCCCGGATGGACGACCATCGGAACAGGGACGGCAGGACCTCCCCGGACTGGACCGCCGAAGTGTGGGAGTAGCAGGAGAAGGTCCACGCCACGTAGGAGGACGGTGGCAGTGGCGAATGAGCATGAGATGGTGAGGAAAGCCTAGGGGCTCGTTGTCGGCACTGGACGGTAGGGAGGCCCTTAGGGTTTCCGCGTGCCGGCAATTGCAGGTGCAGGACGACTATTTTGGAGGGGGGTCGAACGGGGAGAGGGCGTAGGAGCTGCGTCGGCGAGCGGTAGGGCTAGGGAGGCCCGTGAGGTGCGGGGATGGTCAGGATGGAGCTTCCGGCGATGTGGTCGCGGAAGTAAGGGAGAGGGGGAGGCTGTCTCAAGAGAGAAAATTTGCACGTCCTTTTCTTCACCGGATGAACTGCTCGCCCAGTAGTGACGCCACAGTCCAGCTCGAGGCAGGGCCAATATATCAGCGAGGGCAGAGATAAAGCAGGTGTAGAAGTAACTACTTCTATCTACCCAAATCAGACGAACCATATTAGCTCATGGCACGATCCTACGGCCTAAAACACGCGCGTTGTAGTGCTCTCAGCTGGCTGGGTGATCACTAAGCTTAAGCTTATAAATAATTGAAGAAGGCAGGCAATAGGTCGTGCAAAGGAAACCAGATTAGAGGGTACTTTTTTATTATGCTTGCAAAGTTATACTACCTCTGTCCGAAAATAAGTGACTTAGGTTTTTCTAAATCATATGTATCTAGACGTGTTTTAGTGTAGATATGCAAATCTACACAAATCCAGGACATATATTTCCGGACAATTGAAGTAAGAAGTCTACCCTTACTTCAATGAAAGAGAAAGTAGTGGTTACTAAATCTTCATACACCATTTATATTCATATTAATTCTCACCGTAGATGTCTCATGGCTTGACGTACTGGTGAGAAAAAGTGTGCTTCATCAGTCCATAACTCTATATTCTAAATCTTTCAAGAGGTAAGAAGAAACATATTGCACATACATTGATAGTTAGATTACTTACCGTCAACCATTACTTCAAAACCTGGTTAAATGACTTCTCCGGTTGGAGTCTGTTGTTTTTATTTTTGATTGTTTTATTTCTGCTTACAACCTGTGAATACGCCATGATATTATTCTTCATTTTTAAAAGTTGGCATAAAATAAGAAGAAAAAGGGCAATACACCTTACGCCTTTTGATGTTCGTTCACAAATATTATCAAGAAGGTAGCAGCATTTTTTCTTACAGACTTCTAAGATGCTTGTGAAAATGCACAAGGGATAACCAACCTTCTCTCACTGGAACACGCCTATTAGATGGAAGACCGTATAGAGTGAAGGATTTTGGGGTTCCTTGTCTGCCTATACATAAAGATAGAAATCAATAATCTCAAGGCTAGAAGGTTTTCAGCAAATAAGAAATGTTCGCCATAGGGAATCGACAGTTCTCAGATTCCTTGAACCAACCTAGTAGATGAACCAGATGCCAATCCCTCCACTGACACCACCTGAATCAAATTAGGAAAAAAACAGAACACCATTAAGAACCCCCAAAAATTGGGTGAAGATGGAAGGTAGGGAAAGGGGCAATTCGTGGTAAGGGAGAAGATATGGGGCATGGAGTGTACTCCAGAACAAATCTAGCAGAACCAATATTGAATCCTTGGACCTAGAGCACCTGCATCAATTCAATTAATAGAGAAAGTAGCCTCCAAAATGAACCATGTATTGGACGGAGAAATAATTGAAGGAAGAGGGAGGTAGGAAGGAGGGAATATTTGAAGAACTAAGAAGATGGAGTGGCGACCTACGCTTCAGCCATGACCGATGGAGATCCAATGGCAAAAGTGAGGAGGGACAGCGCGAGGGAAGGGACTGTATATGTTACACACGGTGAGTAAAGGAAGAGTGCTCAACAGGTCGGTAACTGACCTACACTATCGGCCACTGATGAGTAGCTCCCTTCGGCTCCATTAATGGCTCGTAGAAACGGTGAATTTACTCGAATCGATCCCTCAATCACCATCGCTCCAGCTACCGAGCACGCATCGCTATTGGAGTAGCGCCGCAGCGACCGGGCCGCTTCGAATCCTAGGCACGAGCTGCATCGATCCGCCCACCTCACTTGTCTGAACACCTTGCTCGCCGCATCGATCCGAGTCTGCTGCATCGAATCGTAGGCAAGAGCTGCATCGATCCGAGTCCGTTGCATCGCCTGGCCTGTCATCTTCTAAATTTTTTCCGCTCATTCCGTATCAGCGGGCCTGTAGTCTCCTCTCCTATTTTTGCTCGTTAGTTCTACTCCCATTCTGCCCAAACAATCAAAAGAGCATGAATCTGTATGAGCATAGCTCCCGTTCCCCACGCACTATTCCCCCGAAACGACCAAGTCAAAACAGAAACTAAAGAAAGAACCGAAGAAAACAGAGCAGCCAAACCTTAGATAAGCGACCCAACACCCCATGGCGAGGCAGACCCGCCTAGCCGGCGGCGGCAGAACCGGGAACAAGACAGAGCAGTACCAAACAAGAACACCGCCACCGTCGCCAGGAAACCGTCTGCCACAGAGAACCACAGCCAGAAAAACAACCACAGTCGACCGAGTCAAAGCACCGGAGATAACCAAATGAAGTAATCCCGAGATAAAAAAACTAACCCACTGAAACTGAACCATCAATGACAAACTGGACCCCTAAACAGCGGTCCACCCGTCAGACATAGAGAAACAAATGCCCACAAACAGACGCGTCCCTGAGGCAAAACTTGTGGCAGCAATCGTGGAGGGCAGCGAGCAGCAAGGCACCGATCCAACAACGCGTCCACAGCGACAACAAAAGTAAAGGCCCATGAGCAGAGAAACAAGACCATCTCGCGCACGGCAGAAGCGCTGAGAAGGCTTGCTGCAGCTCACGCTCAAGCTTTAGATTAATTTTAGCTAAACTCTCAACACATACAATTTATTTGTATACGGCTTGGAATATAAACATCATTTTTTTTAACAAGCAAGATAGACATCATGCTTATTATGTTCTTTTTCTACACATGCGTTCAAGACATCAGCTAAGAATGTATTGCTTCAGGTACTCGCCGACCTAGAAGTTGCTTTCGATGCGTCGATGAATGGTTTAGCTCGTATGGATCTGACATAAATTATGGAACAATGTTGTTATTTCTAGAAGTTCGGTTAAAAACCGAACACCGAACAGAATTGTTCACTAACCGAACTATCGATTAATTAGAAACCAAAATAATTTCTGTGCCTATTTTGTAGAAACCAAATTATAGAAAAACCCGAAAAACCAAACCGAATTAAACGAAAAAACCAAATACCGACCCCTAGGAACCGCGCTCAAGGCGATACAAACCCACGACTGGGCTAAGTAAAAAAAAAAGACTGGGCAAGATCGGTTATGCTCGAAGAAACAGGGAGAATGAGTCAGACCGGCTAGCACCGCTCAGTTGAAAATAAGTATTATTCCCTCCATCTTAAAATATATCTCTATCTTAAAATAGATGTCTCAGTTTTTCCAAAATTTGGTTGAATCTATATACTCCCTCTGTTTTTAAAATATAAGATGTTTTAGTAAGCAAATATATCTAGACTTATTTTTGTGTAGATTTATTATAAATATAAGTGAACCTACATACTAAAAAAATCTAAATACACTTTCTTCATAAACCTAAAACATCTTATATGAGTACTAAATAGTATCTAGATTTATCCAAATTTTGACAAATCTAAGACATTTATTTTGATGGGAGAGGGTACAAATTATACAAAATCCTAGAAATTAAAATAAGCCCAAAAAACATGGAATCAAAACAAAAAAAAATACTGCGGTGTATACTTATATGCGAGAGCCAAATATAGGTTAGAATCCAACCGAATTGTAGTGAACTATTATTTAAATTCAAGCCTAAAAGCATTAAAAATATATTTAAGCTTTTATTAAAACAACATAAAATCTAGTAATTTCTTGCCTTCATTTGCAGAATTTTTTTTAACAGCCTCACACCAAGATATTACATAGAATTGCATGCAAAGCCCAGAGCTCCTTTAATATTTTTTTTGCTACAAAAAAGTGGTTCAACACAGAAACAAGGAAAAGAGAGAGGGGTAAGCCCCAACCTAATTATCAATATTAAGGTAGAATAAAGTTAATTCCCTCCTGGCGGCATGATTTGATGTTGCTCAGGATTATGAGCAGCCTGCTGAGAAAATGGTGGCCTGTGTTCTTGTATTGAAGGACCTCTCTGCATTGCTTCTCTTCGCTCAACTTGCATAGTTTCTCGTCGCCTATCATAGCGAGGACGAGGTCTACTCCTTACCTGCTGCCTCTCATTGAACTGAAATTGTGGCCTATGAATGACTTTGCCATCTACGAACAGATCACCTGCTCAAAGTAGTTGCCTGATATAAGTACAACCGGATAATCACAGCATATATTCGGGTGGAGAAGGGAACTTCAACAATAAGACATAAAGCTGAAAGCAAAGAGACAGAAGGTGCACAAGCAAGAAAAGCATACAGAACTGGTTCCCACACTTCTACGTGAAGGCACGTGTATCATCACCATCACTTGTACATGTGACTCATGTAGTCACATGTACAATACCACCATCACATCTTTACAAAAATGCAATGCCCTTGCACAATCTCAGGGTACATTGCAGGGTTAAGATAAAGCACCATGTGAAGTGAATTTGCATTTTCTTACTACGTGATATGATAAAAGCATAAGTCAGGTGTGGAAGTCTCGCTTGCCTAACCCATGAAAGCACAGTGAATAAGAAATAACTACAAGTACTAACCTCCATAATCCTTGTTAGGCACATCCAAATACGAATCTGGTAATACCCAAAGAACTCCAGGCAAACCTTAAGTAGAAACATCAATAACACAAAATTCAGTTCAAACATGATTATGTGACAATATCTTGCAGAAAAGTAGACCCGTGAAATTTCCACCTTTAACTTTGTATGATAGCTCTTCTGAAATCAACGCACCAAACCCTGTGTAAGTTGTAGTGCATACAGAGTAGATCTTCTTCTTTGCCTCCTCTTCACTGCGCCGAGGAATTAAAATAAATATCTATTTAGTACTGATAATAGCATGGAAATTCATTAAAAGAGTGCACATCAACCAAGAAGAATGGAGTAAAGGTTACTCTTATAGCCAATAGTTAGTAGTTAGAACTTAGAAAATGATGTATAAAATGTACAAAGGATTGATAACTGAGGGGGGCTGTTTCTGTAAACAACGGTCATGGACTAACAGTGTGACAAGCAAGATGCAAGCGGCACATCCCAGACAGCTACCAGTAATCAGGAAAATATATTGTATTCTTAGGGAAACAGTTATCATAATAGGGAAAAAGAACAGTTTACTAAAAAAATAGAGATCAATTTTGTTAGTTAAAGTTAAATCATATTTCTGGGAATAGCATGTACTGCATCTATCAAACAAAAAATGAAATAAAAGAAGTTCCTTAAGCCCTGTTTGGCGTCAGGGATGAGCCTTGCAGCCAGATTGAGAAGGGTGAGTGCCCCCTATCTCTGGTATTCAAGCCCACAATCTCCTGTTCTAACCCATCTTGAACCAATAAACAATAACAAAATCAGTCAAGAATTGGCTAAGACAGGACCACATAAAGGAGTGGGGTAGAGATGAGGGTGCGCATGGTGAGTTTCAATCCAGCAATCTGCTTTATCCCTCTTCTGTCTAGCAAATTGTATACCCTTCTAGGGTTTCCACAAAGCTGAGCAAGGCGAAGGCACATGACGTCAACCTCCAACCTGAATCCAAGCCAGGAGAACGCCATAATACCCTTGGCTATAGCTTCTGTGCAGGACACTGAAAACATGATTTAACGAAGAAGAAAGCCTGCAAAAACATGGTGATGTGCCTAATCTGCACTAACACGTCCATTTTTCCTTTTTTATTTTTTGCCAACATAAGTTAGTACGGAGTACTAGAATACACTTAAAAGGGAAGATATACCGCGATAAAATGTTAGAAGAAAATGTAAAATGTCCAACTCCTCAAGCAGAAGGGGTAATACTGATTGGGATTATGGAAGATCCACCCTAGTGATAAAAGAACGGATATGCCTGTATACATCACCCTAAGTTAGCAAGGAAAACGCTGGTGTTCACGCAGATGGAGAATGCGTTCATGAATCTTAATAAAAGCGCAGTTATAATGGTAAAAGGAGAGTAAATCTACCTTCCGAGGACAGCAGTGAGGGTCTTGACGTAGGCGGCTACCATGTCTTCCTCGGAGGGCTTGGGGTCGGTGGGGAATTCCATGACAATAAGCCAGTGCTCGTAGTCGCAACCCTCCAGCAGGATAGTCTCCTTGGGAGGCCGGTTGCTCCAGTTCGGGGACGGATCATTGAGCGGGGAGTACCCGGACTTTCCCGGCAACGCCGTCTTCGCGCCTCGCGATGGCGGCGCCAACGGGGAGAGGTGGGCTGCGGAGCCAGCGGTAGCGGAAGCTGCGAGGGGGAGGAAGCGACGGGGGAGCGCGCGGGACGAGAGGAGGAGGGCGGAGAGCCCGCGACGCGTTCCTGCTGCAGCCGCCATGGTTGAGGATTTGGGGAAAGATCGGGGGGAGGGTTTGCACTTTGGAGTGCAGCAAGAACTGACGGTGCGCGAGAGAGAAAATTGCATTTAGCTACTGTACCACAATTCACTCTAGGGTAAAAACTACCACAATTCAGGACTTTTGTAGAAAACTATCAGTTCGACGCCTAATAGTTGAAAAAACTACCATCTTCGTGTAACCCTTGTCTTATGTACCATTTTTGACATGGCAAACCCACCTCATAAACGTGGCAGTACGGGACGGCTCTCCAAATGGTGTTGTCAGAGCCCGTGGTTATGCCGAGCCCGCACACTAGCTAGGACATGGCGGCAGGGACAGGAGGTGGAGACGGCACAGGTAGCCTCGTAGGCGCGGTCGTTGGGGAAGACGACGGCTGCGGGGGGTTGGAGACAGGTGTGGTACCCTCGGTGGCGGCTTGTTACCTTCCCACAATTTGGGCAAGGAGGGGGAGATCTGCAGGAGCTCCAACCTGCTCTGGTCTGAGTCGCGGCTCCAAACAGCGGCGGCGGCCGTCGTGCCATTGAGGTGCCGGAGGTGCATGCCTCGCAGAGCTCGTGGTGGACTACGGCCCAGTTCTTTTGGTGGCTTCTCCGAGAAGCCGTCCTACCTCCAGCTTACTAGGGAAGCCGGTTTCAAAATTTTGTGAGGCTTCCAAATTAGTTTAGCCTTAACCACTTTGGAAGCCTCATAATTTTTTTGAACTGGCTTTCCCAGAAAACTGGGGGTAGGGCAGCTTCTCGGAGAAGCCGCCAAAAGAACTGGGCCGAGCGTCGGCAGGTAAGCTTTGGCCACCCCTTTCTCTGATTGTTTTTTTAATTAAGCAGAACTAGGTTTAGAAACTATGAATCTGAGGCTAATTAGGAATATGAATATTGTTTTAAATTTTTGTAGCTTGGATAATGAAATGTGGTATGTAAGAGTGGAATTTGAGGAAGTGAACACATAGATAGGAAGACTGAGAAGTGCAACATCACATATGGCCATTTGTTAAGTTTAATTGAGACCAGGGGCTATGGAATTATAGATTATATGTATTGTTTGCTAGTAGATGGAAATGGTGTGACTAGGTATGAGCTATTAGATGGAATGTGCAAGGTGCTAGAAATGTTGGGAAGATGTGAGAACAAGCAGGCCATTTTAGTCCTTGTTACAAAGGGAAAAAATAAACCATCTGCTAGCATGGTGAGTGTTTGGGCTGCTGAAAAAGCTTATTCACTAGATAATGATGATGATGATGATGATGAATTGATGTACCTTGGAAGTCAACAGATAATTCATGTTTATTACTTGTTGACTCAACAAAGCAACAATATGAAGAAGGGCAAGGATTTTTGTGTTAAAGAAAACAACCTATATAGTTTCTCTGATTTGGATGAGGATTCTCATGATGACTTTGTTGAGAGAGCGGATTTGTTTGTTGAAGATTGTGATGCACAACTTAGGGAAGAGAATATGGAGTTTAGCCAGGGGTTAATAGATATAAAAAGGAGGAGGCAACAACCATATGAGCATGTAGAAGGAGATATAGAAGTTGAAGACATTTTATGTTATTCAGACAGTGTGGATGAGGACAATAATTTCATTGAGATTGTGTTGCTAGAGGATGACCCTATGGATGAGCCTATGCGGGATAAGAGGAGGAAGCTACCAGTTAGGAAAGAGCCAACAAAGAGGGCACATTGCAGTACACAAAGATCCACACCTGCTTGCTATGTGCAATCTCCTGATTCTGGCTCATATGGTGAACTTAGGGAAGAAGATGATGATGGAGTTGTAGTGGCATGGGCATTGCCTATTGGTAGGAAGAGTAGGGAAAAAATAAAGCACCTATGGTTTGGTATGAGGATTGGATGCAACCAGAAGATCAACTATGCATGAAGATGTGCTTCACTAATGTTTACTAGTTTAGGCTAGCACTACAGAATTTGCACATAGCCCAATTGAGAAACTTCATGTACCACAAAAATGGGAAAACCGAGTAATTTACCAGTGCTCAAAAAGGGATACTATTGGCTGTGAATTCCACATGAATGGTTCAACAATTGGAAAAGAGAAAACATTTTATCTTAGGAAGATAAACATGCAACACACATGTGCAACTTCAGGTGAAGCTCACAAAGTTACTGTAAATTGGGTTGCCAAGGTCTATGAGATGAGCATGAGGATGGATACTAGGACACGCATTGAGACTGTGATGGAGACTACCAACGATAGGTATGGGTGTTAGGCAAGGTTATGGCTTAAAGAGCCAGGAATAGAGCATTATAGGTGGTGCTAGGTGATTAGGTCAAGTAGTATAGAAGGCCTCGTGACTATTTTTAAACAATGATTGACACCAACCCTAGCAGCAGGTGCATTGTTACTAACAAGGAATTGGTACAACACCCAAGCCCTAATTGTGGATTTCATAGCATGTTCATTTGACTAAATGTACCGAAAGAGGGATTTCTTAATGGTTGTAGACCATTCATTGGTAATTTTCCCTCATGTAATTATATACTTGTTTAGTTCATCGGTCTACATAATTTTGTATTTGTTTGTTCAACATTTCCCTTATGTATGCAGGGTTGGATGGATGCTTTGTCAAGATAACCACGTGACAAAAAATACTTGCAGCAACTGAAAGAGATGGAAACAACATATTTCCAAGTGCATTTGGACTTGTTGACAAGGAAGATACTGCAAGTTGGTGCTAGTTTCTTACTCAGCTGAAGATAGGTATTTGGTGGAGGGGAATGAAAGTTTGGGAAATACACTGTTATTTTTGATAGGCGGAAGGTAAATCATATGCTCACATGCAAGTTTGTAATTGTAGTTAGTACATATTTTCCTACACGTGGTCATTAATATTAGTGCAATTTTCTATAATGAACAGGGGCTTCTCAATGCCATTAATAAAGTATTTCCAGGTTCTCCCTAAATATATTGTTTAAGGAGTATTTATGCCAGCTTTCAGCAAGAAGGCTTTAGAGGGGAAGAACTCAAGATGTATGTGTATGCTGCCAGCTACTCCCACACCTAGAAATTATTTGATGTGGAGATGCGGAACATGAGAGATGAGTCAGATGAAGCTTGGGAATGGCTAAGAAAGATTCAGTGGAGTGCTAGGCAAGGTATAAAATGGACACAACCTACAAAACTAACCTTGTTGTGAACAACCTAAGTGAGGTTTTCAACAAAATGATTCTTGATGTTAGAGGCAGACTGGTTGTACCAATGTTTGAAGACATTAGATCAAAGCTAATGGTGAGGAATGAATGGAAGGGGATAGGTGATGCCTCGGCTAGGTGGGAGATCACTCCTACATATTGTGAAATATTGGAAATGAAAATAAATCTCAAGGAATTACAAATCTTAGAAATTAGTTGGTAATTTGTTGCAAGTGAGCAGAGGGGTGAAAAGTAGGTATGTTGTTTACTTGGGTGCAGGAGGTGGGACATGACATGAATTTAATGTTTTCATGCAATTTCTGCCATTTACAAGTCTAAGCAGCAAACAAAATAATTTTGTTCTTAACTTCTTAAAAAAAACACATGTATTTTGAGGCATACAACCCAGTTATCTACCTAGTGCCTAGTGAATATCAATGGTAAAGATTGATATAGTGGACATTGATCCACCTATGTTCAGAATAGAGAAGGGTAGACACCAAAGAAAGAGGAGGAAGGGAAAAAATTGATGTCCCAAAGCCTAGGGATACATATAGGATGGTAACTATCACATGTAGAAACTACAAACTACTTGGCCATAGATACACAAACTGCACACAAACTCTCAATCCACAATTCTAGATGATGAAGAATCAACACCAGGTAATATATTTTTACTACTTTTAATTGTTACAACTAATATTATGTAAATGTTAGAATAGTAGGTAATATATATTTTTACTTGTAAATGTGACTAAACAAATAGGAGGAATAAGTAGTGCGGCTCATTTAGCACATTAGCTACACATGCAAGCCCAGCAACACAAGCACCAGCACCTACAACTCCAACAAATGCAGCAGGACCTGCATCACCTCATCAAAAGCAGCACCCCAGCAGCTAAGCCAGCAGCGCAGGCACCAACACCTAAATCTAAAAAAAATGCATCAGGACCTGCAACACCTGCATCAAAAGAAGTTGTCGAACATCCGGTACTAGGGATACCGCGGTCCATCCGCGACTGGCTTGCCCATCAAGGCATCGTCATGCATCGTGAGGGCTATAAGGTCCCCTCCCGAGGGTCTCCACGCGAGGCCACCCTTATGGCCTCCGGAGGGGATAATCCGCCTTAGACGCCTCCCTTAGGAGGGTCCGGGCCAGAGATGTTTTGGCAATACAGGGGAGGTGCACAGATGCGCCAATCATAGGAAGACGACAAGATCAGCGGTGGAGTTGGATGCCTTCCCGACATAGTCCCGAGGTAAGGGCCTGATCAAAAGCAAGGCTGTCTGGGCCCAGGTGTAACACCCTCAAATCGGCCCTATGCAAGTTTTAGCGACTCCCGCCAAACCCGCATAGAAACGATTCAAATATGCCCATCAGGCACTTGCGTACGGGTGGAAAACAAAGTAATGCCATTACACAATAGTCCATGATGAAACCCATAGAAACATTTATATAACAATGACTCAACGAGCCAAGAATACGGATATACACTACAAACATCCAAATCACCTTGAAAACGATACGACATCCGAGTATGGATAAAATGCAAATGGGGATGATAGCCCTGAAGAATAACCAATGGCATCCATAACCCTGCCTTAGGCCAAGTTGGAAGGGTAACCTTTGTTGACATCATCAAAATCAGACATGCTTAAACAAAAGGGGTGATGACAAAGGGCAGAGGAAAAAGAGAGCATTCAGTACTGATGCCAGTACACGGCGAGTCTTAGAGTTCGGTGGCTCTCGCCTACATAAATATGGTGGACTGAAGCGGCAGCGCAGCATGCACTAAACAACCTATAGAGAATCGATACAACTATTGGCTATCGGAGAGAGATGAGAAATACCTATGCGGAACTAACCTAATACTACCACCAAACATACCCATCTTGGTAATACTAACCTAATACTACCACCAAACATGCCCCGATCTTCGGATGAACCTTCGGCAATGTTTTCAGGCGAGCATCTCCCCCCTTTCTACCTATCTTACTTTTATAGTATTTATTCCCTCCTGTTGATCTATTGCTATCTGTGTCGCGTTGCTCTAGTTTTCGTACCGCGATATCCCTTGCAGCCTTATATTGCCTTGGACACACCCTATTACCTGTTGTTTGGTAGATAGTTGGACTTGCGCGTCGTAGTCGCTTGCTCAAGTGCTGTTGCGTGTCGTCAAGTGCCACAGTTGTTGGTGTATTGCCGCTTGTTGATGTTGGAGATGATCATGGCTTTACTTATCGTTCACTTTAATTACTGTTTAACAACTAAAACTGAAGTAGGTAAGCAGAGGCACAGGTGGGCAATAGATGTTATTTGGTTGTTAACCGTCCACTTGTGTCCCGTAGGACCCCGAGTACTTGATACCTGTTCCTTGAATATTCGCGCTATCCACATCCGGGAGGATTATGGGACCCCCCTGAGCCAGAGCTTGATTCAGTCTTATTTCTTGGGGCCACAAACTAGTTTGAGGTTTTATTTACTATCCTGTACTTATGCCATGCTACTGCTTTATTTACGATTGTGCGATGGATAGCACACTGTACTGTTTAGGAAAGCGGAGTGTTTTCGCGGTATCGACAAGCCCAGTTTTGGGTTCCCAGTCGTTTACAGCCATTGACGCAAACCTTGAGTCCGTCTCGGAGTCAGCTAGCTTCGTTGCGGGTGTACTCAATGGGGTGGCCCCCTGAAATATTTCTGAATCCTGTGATTGCTTTGTCGTGAAAGCCTCGTTGGGTTTTGATTTGGTTTTTCCGAGGTTGATCGAGTGTGTGTTGCTATTTGTGCACCTTGGCCGGGTAAAACTTTCTGAAAGCCGTGTCCGCGGTTATGGACGACTTGGAGCACAGTATCTCGATCATTGACAACTATAACTAAAGTAGTGCTATAAATTTGACTTTATAACGACTAGTAATCAGCTTCACTATAATGGAATGGTTAAATAAAACTGCCAACAATTGCTTGCTTGGGTTGTCGCTTGCGACCATTGTATATGACTAGTAAGTATTGCAACTACAACGGAATGGCTAAATAAAAGTACCAACAACTGCTGGGTTTGGGTTTTTCTCCTGCTATTTGTATCTGACTAGTAAGTGTTGCAACTACAACGGAATGGTTAACTAAAAGTGCCCACTGCTTATTTTATCAGGATGACTATCTATACTTGACTAGTAATTGCTGCAACGATAACTGAATAAATAAAACTGCCAACTGTGTGAGTTCCTCGGTGGACTTCCTCGATTGGTCTCGAGGGGGAAATACCAGGATGGGATTGTTTGGTGTAAGATTCAGCTTGGATCCGGATAGGTCTTTCTTATCCCTCTCTGATAGCCGACAGTTATATCGAGTCTCTATAGGGTGTTTAGTGCATGCTGTCGCTGCCGCTTTAGTCCACCATACCTGTGTAGGCGAGGACCGCCGAATTCTAGCCTCGCCGTGTACTGGCCTCAGTACTGACCGCTCTCTCCTTTTCCTTTGCCCTTTGTCGGCACCCCTTTTGTTTAAGCAGGTTTTGAGATCGACGTCGTTAGCAGGGTTACCCTTCCGGCTTGGCCTGGGCAGGGTTATGGACGCCATTGGTTATTCTTCAGGGCTCTTAGCCCCATTTGCATCTTGTCCATAGCTGGACGCTCTATAGTTTTCAAGGTGATTTGGATCTTTGTTCTGTATATCTGTATTCTTGACTTATGGAGTCATGTTGTATATATATCTGTTCTGTGGGTCCCATCGAGGACTGTTGTGTAATGTTATTACTTCGTTTTCCACCCGCACGAAAGTGCCTGGTGGGCACCTTTGAATCGTTTCTATGCGGGTTTGGCGGGAATCGCTGAAACTTGCATAGGGTCGATTCTGAGGGTGTTACATTTAACCCTGCAGGGGTGCACCAATGTTTCCACATGCACCTAGACCCTTGTTGCCATATCAGGTAGGTACAAGATCATAAAACATACACCCAACGATATGTTGATGGAGTTTCGAACACGACGTTTCCTAGACCCAAAGTAAGTACATGGGGTCCACCCACTAAGCTACCCGCAACGAAGTTGTCCGGCTCCGAGATGGACCCAGGGTTTGTGACAACGGATGTAAACGACTTGGAATCCGAAAGTGTATCTAGGATTGTCGATACCATAGAATCGTGGCACGGGGTTTCTAAATAGTATAGTAGTAAACTCTCCTTGAGAAACAATAGGAAATAAAGCAGTAAAACATGGCATAAGTATATAATAGTAATAATACCACAAACTAGGTTGTGGTCCCCAATACAGTACTTTGAAATCAGTTTGTAAGCCAGTGGGGGTGCCCACACACCCCACCTATGGTTAGCGTGCTCGATCTCAGAACAGGTGTCAAGAACTCAGGACCTAGGTGGACACAAGTGGGCGGTTAAAAACCAAATATTGACTATTATCCACCAGTGCCTCTGTATTAGTTATATCTACCACTAACATTTAATTATCAAGTTGTAGATACAACCATGAATATATCCACCATTAAGCATGTGCCAACCACCCAACAACGATGGAACATCGATGACACGAAGAAACACCTGAGCAAGCAACTACGACTCGCAAGGCCAACTTTCTATCAAGCAATAGTAATAGGAGGTGTCCAAGGCATTATAGGCTGCAAGGGATATAAAGGGTATGGAACACTATATCAACGATTACAAGGATAACAATAGATCAATAGGAGGAAGTAAAGACTAAAACTACAAAATAGGTAGAAAGAGGGAGAATGCTCGCCTGAGAAACATTGTCGAAGATACATTCGAAGAACATGGCGAAGCTCGTATCAACTCAACAGCCTAATCCATGAAGAAGCAAAGCACTAGAAGAAACACCAGATGCACTATTTAATACTACGACAAAAGATCGGGCATGATGCATGTATGATGCATGACATGGAAAATATGCGATGCGAATAGACAATATTAAGCGAAACCGGTGTCCCGATAATTAATTAAGTGGTTCATGTTTTTTAGATACCCCGCAATTTAAATGTTGTATTAACAAGGCAAAACATGACATCGGTTCGCTATACAAACTTAAATGGTACAAATATAAGAATAGAATAGACCACATATGGTCTACATATTTAATTATGAGGTGAATCAGCATAATGCCCCCAAACCACATGAGATGTGTGCAAGCATGAATAATTTAATGCAACAAGATACATAGATGGAAATTTATAAATAGGGGCTCGGATAGGGGTCACATGTGTGTTTCAACGATCTTGGGTTCGATGTGGTTCGGTCTTCGGATCCTTGGGATCAGGGTCTCGACCACCGGATCCTTGATGGAGTACTTGGTGGTTCCTGGAAGGAGACCTTGGCATGCCGAGGGTTCGGGTTCCATCTTTGATTGACACCATACTCGTTTTGGCTTCTCGCATCGGTCATTGGAAGATACTGGCGTCCATTTTTTGGCAATCCCTTCATGTCAATGACACCGACACATACACGAAGATCTTGGATCGGGAGACTCGGGTTTGTCTTGGTCCCAATTTGAGCTTCTCGCACACACTAGCGGTGCAGATAAACAATAGCAGCAACAAGCGTGATGGCAAACTTGAAGGCAACCCGTGCGACCCAGATGATAAACACGTGAATACCCTGGCGCGGTCGATGGAGACGATCTACTGGAAGCAGGGAAACATGGAGGTAGTATTGGAGGCTCGCAAAGGAGGCCACCGTTAATGTTCACTAACGAGGAGAGACAGCCGGAGAGGGGGCATGGAGGCGGCGGCGTTGTCTCTATGAGGAAGGCGGTGTCTGGAGAGCTCACGTGGTGACGCAGACGACTGGCGGCGCCACACGGGAGAAGCACCAGGGGAGGTAGGATTCTACTGGCGAGCATGGAAGGCCGGACGGATCCTGTAGGGCCGAAGGCGAGCACACGCAGGAAGAGGCACAAGAGGAGGACCTCCGAGGCAGGGACGCGGGGGCTCATACGGTGGGAGAAGGTCGTTCGAGGTGGGATCTACGCCGGCGAAGCGGGTGTGGGGTGCGATGCTGGCAACGGGCGCGACGGGGCCGAACAAGAGAGGGAGCAGAGAGGCGGCTCAGCATGGTGGCCTGTGGGCGAGGGAGGCGGAGAGATGGCTACGGGCGATGAGCTGCCGACGGCGGTGGCGGGGCGTCAGAGAGGAGCAAGGCTAGTGAGGTGGCGGGTATTGTGGGTGCGTCGAATTGACGTGAGGGAAATCACGTGAGGGAGAGGCGACCGCGAGGGAGAGGGGTTGTGGGATGGGTCGCTCGGTTGGAGGTGGGGCCGGGTACGATCAGGAGAACGGGGATGTGCGCGTGGGGTCCTATGTGCGTCTGGTAGTGGGTAGGTGGGGTTGACTGGGTGGAGCTATGTGGCGGCAAGGTAGCTAGGGTTTGGGGTGTGGGGTAGGCTAGGGTTTGGTCAGGATATTTATACTAACCGGGGTAGTAGGTGGCCTGTGGCTAGGCCTTTGGGCCTAGCCGTTTGGCTACCTCCCCCGGGGTTTATAAAAATTGGTTTTTATTATTTATTCATTTTATTTTTTTAATAACAAAACATTTGAAAATATATTTTAGACAAAATAAAGATCCGAGGGGACCGGGGGTTTTGATTTGAAATGAAGGCGGGGGATATTTAGAAAACAAAGATAGGTTTTTAGAGAAATAGTTTTAGGAAAAAAGATGCATGATGACATGATGATGCTCAAATGCAATATGGCATGATGACATGAGCATGCGATCATTATGATGCACAAAATAAAAACAACACGCGATTTTCTGGTAGTGGTTTTATCCAGGGTGCTACAATTCAACACCACTAACAAGGGATCTCGCCCTTGAGATCTGCCTCATGGTACAGAGAGAAGCTTGATGGTCGGACTCTTCATGCTTCGTGTATATCCTCACAACACCACTAATGAAGATTCTTGCTCCATCTTGGAATCGTCGACACCACCAACAAGGGGTCATTGTCCATGTTCATCGAGAGAACACTCCGGAGAATCAAAGACCAAGGTCGAGGTCTCAAAAGATAAGACCACCTCTATCTTCTACAGAAGGAGTAAAATTGCATTGATCCATCGATAAAATGTACAAAACCAAATGATAAGAGTAGTCGGATGGGGATCAATCCATCGCGCTCCCAAAGCAGTACTCTACACAAGAATAGGAGAATTATGTAACCAACTCACGGAATTCAGACTGGAGATCTTGGCAAACAGCATTTGGAAAACAAAGGAGCGTGTAGGCTCTTTATCAGATCTGATGCAAATGATGTTGTCACGTTGGAAAACACCAGGAGATACATAGAAATTTTTTAGTAAATTTTTGGTCCATTGAAAGGTACAACAGATGAAAAATTCATCAAATAGCATAAAGACCAGAAGTAGAAACACCATTACAAGAGGAAGGAAGCGAAACCCTGAAGGTACGATGGAAACCCAACCACGAGAATTCCTTGACTCGAATAAAAGGTAAGAGAGAAGATTCAAAACACGCAAATATAAGAAGATAATAGCATAGGGGTAAGGAGTAAAAGCAGACCTAATCAGATCTATCCAAACGATTTTCCAAAATAGTTTTGACACTCTACAAAGTCCGTTAGCTAGGTTATCCTACAGGCTGACTAATGGGGTATCGCAAGTACTGAGCTCTGATACCACTTTGTAACAGCCTCAAATCGGCCCTATGCAATTTTTAGCGTTTCCTGCCAAACCCACATAGAAACGATTCAAATATGCCCACCAGACACTTGCATACGGGTGGAAAACAAAGTAATACCATTACACAATAGTCCAGGATGGAACCCACATAAACATATATACAACAACGACTCAACAAGCCAAGAATATGGATATATAGTACAAAGATCCAAATCACCTTGAAAACGATACAACATTTGAGTACAGATAAGATGCAAATGGGGTTGAGAGCCCTGAAGAATAACCAATGGCGTCCATAATCCTGCCTAGGCCAAACCGTAAGGGTAACCTTGCTGACATCGTCAAACTCAGACCTGCTAAAACAAAAGGGGTGGCAGCAAAGGGCAAAGGAAAAAGAGAGTGGTCAGTTCTGAGGCCAGTACACGAGGAGTCTTAAAGTTCGGCGACTCTCGCCTATATAGGTATGGTGGACTAAAGCGACAGCGCAGCACGCACTAAACAACCTATAGAGACTCCATACAACCGTTGGCTATCAGAGAGAGATGAGAAATACCTATGCGGAACCAACCTGATACTACCACTAAACATACCCATCCTGGTATCCCCCCCCCCGAGACGAAACAAGGAATTCATGTCGAGGAAACTCACACAGTTGGCAGTTTAATTCATTCTTTCCTTGGTGGTTATCCAACTTACTAGTCATGTCATAACCAAGTCAAAATTATAACAGTAAACTTTAGTGTAAGTTGTCTATGATCGAGAAATTGTGCTCCAAGTCATACATAATCGTGGACACGGCTTTTCGAAAATATTTAACCTGCAGGGGTACACCAATGTTTCCACACAAACCTACACCATTGTTGCCAGATCAGGTAGGTACATGATCATAAAACATACACCCAACAATATTTCGACAGGGTTTCGGACATGACATTTCCCACACCCAAAGTAAGTACATGGGGAACACCCACTAAGATACCCGCATCAAAGTCGGCCAGCTCCGAGACGGACCCAGGGTTTGTGACAACGGCTATAAATGACTAGGAACCTGAAAGTGTGACTAGGATTGTCGATACCGCGGAATCATGGAACTAGGTTCCTAAACAGTACAGTAGTAAACACTTCTCGAGCAATAGTAGTAAATAAAGCATTAAAGCATGGCACAAGTATAGAATAGTAATAACGCCACAAACTAGGTTGTGTCCCCCAATATAGTACTTTGAAATCAGGTAGTAAGCCGATGGGGGTTCCCACACACCCACCTGTGGTTAGCGCACTCGATCTGGGAACAAGTGTCAAGAACTCGGGTCCTAGGTGGACACAAGTGGGCGGTTAAAACCCAAATATTGACTATTACCCACTGGTTCCTCTACATTAGTTATATCTACCACCAACATTTAATTATCAAGCTGTAAATAGAACCATTATTATCTCCACCATTAAGCATGTGTCATCCACCCAACAACGATGGAACATTGACGACGCGAAGCAACACCTGAGCAAGCAACTATGACTTGCAAGGCCAACTATCTATCAAACAATAGTAATAGGAGGTGTCCAAGGCAATATAGACTGCAAGGGATATAAATGGTATGGAAAACTGATCAATAGGAGTAAGTAAAGACTAAAACTACAAAATAGGTAGAAAGGGGAAGAATGCTCGTCTAAGAAACATTGCCAAAGATACATCCAAAGAATGTGGTGAAGCTCGCATCAACTTAATGGACTAATCCATGAAGAAGTAAAGCACTAGAAAAAACACTTGATGCACTATTTAATACTATGGAAAAAGATCGGGCATGATGCATATATGATGCATGACACGGCAAAGATGCGATGTGATGCGACTAGACATTATTAAGCGGAACTGGGGTCCTGAAAATTAATTAAGTTGTTCATATTGTTTATCTACCCCACAATTTAGATGTTGTATTAATAAGGCAAAATATGGAACTGGTTTGCTACACAAATTTAAATGGAGCCAATATAAGACTAGAATAGCCCGCATATGGTCTCCATATTTAATTATGAGGTGAATCAACATAATGCCCCCAAACCACATGAGATATGTGCAAACAAGAATAATTTAATGCAATAATATATGTAGATGAAAATTTATAAAATAGGGGCTCAGATAAGGGTCACATGTGGGTTTTGGCGATCTTAGGTTTGATGTGGTTCGAGTTAGGTCTTCGGATCCTCAGGATCGGGGTCTCGGCCACCGAATCCGTGATGGAGTACTTGGTGGTTCCGGGAAGGAGACCTTGGGGTGCCGAGGGTTCGGGTTCCGTCTTTGATTGACACCATACTCGTTTCGGCTGCTCACACCGGTCATTGGAAGATCTTGGAGTCTAGTTGTTTTTTGCAATCCCTTCATGGCAACGACACCGACACATACACGAAGATCTTGGATCGGGTGATGACGATTTGTCTTGGTCCCAGTTTGAGCTTCTTGCACACACTAGCGGTGCAGAGAAACAACAGTAGCAACAAGCATGTTGGCAAACTTGAAGGAAGACCGTGCAGCCAAGATGGCAAACACGTGAAGACCCTGGCGCGATCGATGGTGACGATCTACTAGCAGCAGGGAAACACGGAAGCAGGATTGGAGGCTCGCAAAGGTAGCCATCGGCGGCGGTCGCTTACAAGGATAGATGGACAGAGAGGGGCGTGGAGGTGGTGGAGCTGTCTCTGGGAGGAAGGCGGTGTCCTGGCAAGCTCACGCTATGACGACCAACGACACCACGCGGGAGAAGCACCAGCAGGCGGTCGGCTTCTACTAGCGAGCTTGGAAGGCGGGGTAGCTCCTGTAGGGCCGGAGGCAGGCGCGCGCAGGCGGAGGCGCTGGAGGAAGCTCTCCGGGAAGGGACGCGGGGGCTTGCGTGGCAGGAGAAGGCCGGGTTGGGGGGGGTGACCTGCGGCGACAAAGCGGGCACGAGGTGCGACATTGGAGGCAGGAGCGACATAGCCAAATGGGATAGGGGAACAGAGAGGCGGATCGGTGCGGCGGCCTGCGGGCGAGGGAGGTGGAGAGACGACCACGGGCGACGAGCTCCTGACGATAGTGGCGGGGCGTCAGAGAGGAGTGGGGCGAGGGATGCGGCGGGGATTGCGGGTGCATGGGATCAATGCGAGGGAAATTGCATGAGGGAGAGGTGGCCATGAGGGAGAGGGGTTGGTGGGGTGGGCCGCTTGGGTGGAGGTGCGGCCGAGTACGATTGGGGGAATGGGGACGTGCGTGTGTGGGTTCTTGTGTGCGTTGGGTAGTGATACTTTCGATCCGGATGCACGGATGTAGTATAGTAGATTTTTTCCTAGAAGACCTAGGTTTTATCGAACCTTGGAAATCAATGCTAAAAGGAAATAAAAAGGACACATATACAAGACTTTGTTTCTTTGTTTTACCTTAGTTTACTGGACCAATCTAGTTTACTTTTATAGTGGGTTGAAACAATGGATGGAGATTGGCCAGGGTTAAAGATCCACCTGCAGCTGCACATCATATGTGATAAAACATAATAATAAGCATAGTCATGTTTAATATTTGAATGGATATAATCTCTTGTGGGCAACACATCCTATTATACTAGAGCCCCCCGTGATGCAGAGGGCATAGCAATAGTCTTTTAGTCCAACCGAGTGCACACCGAAGCCACGGGTTACAAACGATCATTAAGTGTAGAACACAGATTAAAGCATTAAGTGATGATGTTGTTGTGACCCCGAATGGGTCGCTAAGCGAAGACCGTACAACCCTTTCTGTCACCGGGGTTCCTATGAGATCACCGCTAGACAAATATCTCACCTCAAGCCTTTATCAATCTATGGGATCTTAGGTACCTACAAGTCCACAAATCGAGACAAGATACAAATAAAAAAAGATACACATATCAATTGCAAACAAAATACAATACTCCCATGATTAGATGCACATAGTTGCTGCGAGGTTCTCCCCAACCCGCAGCCCGTGAGGACTATTCACTCATAACAAATAGATCAAGGATATAAAACATTGTGCAAATTACTTAGATTGAAATCAAATATTCTTACAATGGTTGCCAAATCACAAGTAGATCTAAAGTACAAAGCAATGGCTATGGCTAATGGAGGGATGGATGGTGGAATGGATGAACAATGGTATGGATCTCCTTTGGTGGTGTTGTGATAAAATCTAAGAATGGCGGATCTCTGGACGACGGCTGGAGCCTCAAAATATATAGGTGTCTTCACGAAGGTTGTAGGGTTTAATGAGACAGAGCCATCGCCACCCAGTACGGATGGACCGTATGGGCGGGCTCCGCCTGCACGGTAGGTTGTTACACATACTATCTCCTGGAATTTGGTTCCCAATTACTTGGCCATGTAGACTTCGTCAAAATCCTTCATTATGACTCCTATTTTGCATTAAAACCTGTGATTTCCTGCACAACATAATTCAAAGAAAGGTTTTGCATATATTTGCAATTATTAGTCAGTAGTTGCAGAGATGGAGAGTTTCTTGTCAATTGCTTGACTAAAATCAATGTTTAAATGCAGAGAAAGATGACAAATATTGGAGCCATCAACTTCCCCAAAGCTTAAACCTTGATCACCTCGAGCAAGAAGAAACAAAAGAACTATAAGAATTCAGTGTTTAAACTTGAAACAACGAGAATAAGAATTCACTTACGGTCAATAGTCATATGTGCATAACACTTCATTCATTTGCGAGGCTTATCAAAGTTAGAGACATGACAAGAGTACTATACGAGCTTTGGTAAGTCAAAATAATCAAAGTAGAGTTTAATATCAATATGAATAACTAGAAGTGTAGCAATCAATCCAATTCTTCTAGTTAACCCTTAGCTTTCCAAGGAACACTAGGATGTTTAAATAGCATGATTTGAGTAAGAGAATTTCATGTCCTAAGTAATATAACAATGAAGTGTCTTATTTACACCCACATCAATAAATCAAGTCTATCAAAAACACTTCTAATCCAATCATTTTATTTCAAGAAAAATTTGTAGAGTAGTAATCAGACCATGCCAAGGACTTGTTATGTGGGTCTTCAAAGATATCTTTTCTTTTCATTCTTTCAAGGATTGCTGGTTGTTTATTTTGCAAGTGTTTACACAACCTTTGAGAATACCAATACTTTTGCCCATACATTGACACTGATGCCAATCATGTCATGAACTCATAGCCGAAATCCGGGGTTATACCATAGATCGTTCAAAATCTAGTGGAGTTGATGGCATCCCAAAGGTGTGCACTAGGAACATAAATAGTAGAATTGTTTTATGAGCCAGTACCATGGTTTGATCCACAAGGTTAACTTTGGCATGCATCACAATTACCACTAGACTTTATTTCAATCAAATAATTCCATTTATGAGTGTCGTCAATACTATCAAGATTTCTATGGGGTTAAGTATCTTCAAGGATATACTCTCAAGACAATCAATCATCAAACAAGTCATAAATTTCAGACTTTTTCTTACTATACTTTTTTGGCATTATTATTTCCAAGGCAAGACTCGGTTAGCTAAAATAACTAGGGCAAGAGCTTCAACAACTAACCATCATACTAATAAAAAGATTTACTCTAACTAAATTAAGTTACTCCCATAGGCATAGCATCTTAGAAAATCGACTAACTAAGATAAACAACTCAAAGTTCAAAAGTGGGAGACATAGGACATACATCTCATAAGCAACTTCATGATTATCTTCCTTAAAGGGATGTGTTCCTTCAAAACTCAAACACGATTACTCTCATAATAATATAAAAGCAAAGAGGCAAAGTGCGAATCCACATTAAAAAAAGGAAAAATAGAAAATTCTTTTTGTATTTTCGAGGATAGGGAATAAATAATAGAAAATATCTTGCGACCAAGCAAGGGTTTAAGAAAATAAAAACAAATGAAAAGCGAACTAAAAAGCAAAGGAAAAAAGCGAAGTGCTGGAACGAGCCAACACGAGTGTTTCAAAGCTCCCAAGGATCTAGAGTACTGAAGGGAATATGCCCGAGAGGCAATAATAAAGTGGTTATTATCGTATTCCTTATTGATGATAAATGTTTATTTTACATGTTATAATTGTATTAATACGGAAACGTTAATACATGTGTGTTTAATAAACAAAAAGGAAGTTCCTATTTATGCCTCTCTTATAAACTAGCTCGTTGATTAACAAGATGATCAAAGTTTCCTAATCATGGACATTGGATGTTGTTAATAACGAGGTCACAATATTAGTGTAATGATGTGATGAACATTCATCCAAAGTATAGCATTATGATCAAAGTCATTGAGTTTATATTGCTATAACAACTTACGAAGCGATCCTAATCCTTAGACCATGAGATCATGTCAATCACTAACACCGGAAGAGTTTCTCGATGACACCAAACGTCACACCGTAACTGGGTGATTATAAAGATGGCTTCAGAACTACTAAAGTGTTATGTTGAGGTTCGTGGATCGAGAGTGGAATTTTTTCATCTCGATGACGGATAGATATGCTCTGGGCCCTCTCGGTGATATCACATTGATTAGCTTGCAAGCAAGTGATTTGATCACTAGAATGTTATATCACGGGAACGAGAAAAGAGCGCATGTCGGTAACGAGATCAAACTAGGTATGGAGATACCGATGATCGAATCTCGGACATGTAATATATCATGAAACAAAGGGATTAAGATACTAGCATAAAAGGTTCACACGATCACAGAAGTCATCATTGAATGTGTGAGAGTCAGTACGGATCTCAAGGTCCCGCTGCTGATGTTTGATCGGAGAGGGGTATCGATCATGTATGCATTATTCGCGAACCATAGGGTGACACACTTAAGGGATACCGACACCATTCAGAGCAAATGATATGCCAGAAAAAGAAAAGGAAAGCGCAGGAATTTATTTCACTAGACACCGGAACTGTTTCGGTTGAAATTCTGAAACTGGTTCTGCATGTGAAATTGAATACTAGCAAGGGGTTTTATGTGAATGTTTGTTAATTAAAGTAATTAACAAAATTATGAATAAATAAATAAAAGAGTTTTATTTAAATGAGAGCTTGCATTAAACTTGGTGGAAATTAAATGCATGTGAGTGGATTTCTGAGTGGAGGCTCTTTTATGGGAGTGGAGGCTTTTCATTTTGAGTGGGAGCTCCACCCACATGAATGTGGGAGAGGTGGGGGAATCCCCCATGGCTAGGCTCCATGCCCCTTGGGTGACCCCCTCTCTCCTATAAAAGCCCCCCCTCTCATCCTCTCAAAGCACATCTCCTCGCGAAGGATCTCTCTCCCTCTTTTAGAATTTCCCCATGGTCTCGGATCAGCGACATACATGTTCCCTGTGGCTTTTTCTGGAAGGATTTGTTGCTTCCTGTAACTACCTCGGTGAATTACGCTCCTAGTTACAAGCCTGGATGAGCGGAAATGGTTGAAATAGTACGGTGGGGCCCAAATGCCACTCACAGGTAGACCTTTCGGCCGTCCCAACCATTTCCAAACATCGGGACAAGAACGGGCGGCGTAATCGGCAGGCGAAGGGATCAACTACATACACAAATGAGTATGTATGCAAGCCACCATACAACAGTACATCAGAGCCATTCCATCTAAAAAGAAAGGAAATATAGCAACGCCATACGGCAAGATTCAAATGTCCTAGATAGATATAATAGTTTGGGATATCTCCTCATACATCAAACATCAGAGTATCAGGCGGAAGCGGCAAACAAGATCCGAGTACGGATAAGAAGAAAATTGGCATAAGATGCCCCATAAATAAACACATCCCGCCCACAGATCTCACGGATCCCCGTTCCCGGAATCTCTACACCGAATGATCGTTGCCCACATCGTCCGTCTCCTCCACCCAGTATCCATCTCGAGAGTGTACCTGTTCATCTGAATCAAATAATTTATCGTGTGAGACCCTAGGGGTACTCAGCAAGTCTTTATGCCTCTAAAGGGGACACAACCTGGGGTGACGCAATTGCAGCAAAAGATAAACCCTAACAATTCTATAGATACTCGCTAACCATCCGCCTAACCATAGATAGACGGATGTCCGTGAATTAATACCAACAGTTATAACAGTAATATTGACAGATCCATCCTCCTCCTCGCTTACCAACGAGGAAGCGGACGAACAACCCCCCATCCGTTGGCAGTTTTATTATCCATTCCATGAGTGTTGCTCTATTTACTAGCCAGTTATTTAGTCAAGTTAAAAGCGGTGCTTTAGTTATGCTTGTCTATGATCGAGAAACTGTGCTCCAAGTCGTCCATAACCGCGGACACGGCTTTCAGAAGTTTTACCCTGCAGGGGTGCACAAATAGCAACACACACTCGATCAACCTCGGAAAAACCAAATCAAAACCCAACGAGGCAGTCACGACAAAGCAATCACAAGATTCAGAAATATTTCAGGGGGCCACCCCATTGAGTACACCCGCAACGAAGTTAGCTGACTCCGAGACGGACTCAAGGTTTGCGTCAGTGGCTGTAAACGACTGGGAACCCGAAAACGTGACTGGGCTTGTCGATACCGCGAAAACACTCCGCTTCCAAAACAGTACAGGTGCAGTACCTCGCACAATTTAAATAAAGCAGTAAAGCATGGCATAAGTACAGGATAGTAAATAAAACCTCAAACTAGTTTGTGGCCCCAAGAAATAAGAATGAATCAAGCTCTGGCTCAGGGGGGTCCCATAAGCCTCCCGGATGTGGATAGCGCGAATATTCAAGGAACAGGAATCAAGTACTCGGGGTCCTACGGGACACAAGTGAGCATGAAAAACCAAATAGCAGATGTTGCTCACCGGTGCCACTTTCATTAGTTATCCCATACTACTCAGGTTAAGTTGTTTAGGTACCTCGTTATCCATCAGACACTCACATACCCTACACATGCTGTTCTACGACTCGCATGGCTCAAACAACTCCTGTAGTAATGGCTCATGGGATGGAGGAACAAGCTTCGGTGGGGTTTAAAAGTAAAGGCTATGCAGTACTTTGGATTCAGTTTAATGCAATTCGCGACTCAATGATGCAAGAATAAGATAGAGGCAATAGGTACTATATGTATGCAAGCATGTGGTAGTGCTTGCCTGGCAGCTTAGTTGAAGCGAGAGAAGGATCTGGGTAGTGCTCCTGGGTTTCTTGGTATATCCCCGGCTCAGCGTCTATTCGAAGAAGAACCAAACAAACAAGGGCCAACATAAATAAAGTGCACAAGCATATGAATTAAATGCGGCAAGCAAACAATCATGCCATGATGAATGATGCACAATTTACATGGCAATAAAGTAGCATGGCATGGGTGAGGTGTAGAATACAAGAAATAAACATTTTATTAAGTTTTGGTCACATTTTATATCTAAATAAGTTGCTGTACTCTTTATATTTATATGATGCATGCTGCAAAACAGAACATGGAATGCATAAACAGAAAGGTCTCGTCGAGCTAATCAATTTAGACATATCATTTGTTAAATTTGGAGTTATAAGTCAAAAATTATTAATTTATTAAGAAAAGGGCATTTTATTGTAATTTTAATCATCTTGGAAAATAAAGTGTTCAAATTATATTTTGGAGAGCATATTTGAAATCCTCACATTTTTCTGATTTGAAAACATATATTATTTGTATTATTTGAATTTATATTTTAAAAGTTATTTAAATACTGATTTGAATTTGAATTTGAAACAAATTTGAAAAGGTTTAATTTTATAACAGAAAAACAGAAACGTTTAGTACCCAAACGAACCCAGCCCCAGTCGCTGACGGGTGGGCCAGCTACTGACCAGCGGGCCCGACGCGCGAGCGGACCCACGCGCCAGTGGGCGGGTGCGAGGCTGCCACGCGGCTCAGCGGGGGACTGCGGGTTGAGATTAAAAGAGCCAGGGGGTTTTCTAGAAGGTGACCACGGAGGCTGAATAGTGGGTCCTCTAGGAGCGCGGGTTGAGGCGAAAATAAAAAGGGGGGGCTATGTGCAAAGCTACCACAGGCCCCTGTTCCTCTTCTCGCGGTGTCTGACGAAACTGACAGAGAACGGCGACACGGCGCAACAGGGCTCGAGCTCGCGACCTTGCGCGCGCACGCAGAGGGGCGGAGCCGCTGCGGTAGGCTAGGGGAGTTGGTAGGTTGCTGTGGCGCGGCTAGGTAAGGTTCTCGCGACGAGAGGACGGTCCTCGACGACGTGAGCTCGCCGCGCAGAGAGTGCTCGACGAAACGCACAACGCGAACAGGCAGCAGATCGGCTAGCGGAGGTGTCTGGGAGGGTCGGGCGCTCACCGAGAGTTCGACAGAGAGGTTGGATCGGATCGGGGAGCAGCAGGGCGACGGCGTTGCAGGCGCACCAGGAGCTTGGGTTTTCGTCGGAGCGGCGTCGGCCTGGGGCCCCTGGTCCTCCTCCTCCTCGTTGCCGTGTGCAGGGCGACGCAGCTGACACCCGTGGTCCTCCCCGACACCCGCGTCTGCACGCCCGCCTCCTTGTTCTGTAGATGGACGGCGACACCGAGAGCGGCGGCCGGGGTAGACGGGGGTAGGGGTAGCTGGGAAGGGAGGAGGCGGTCTGGGGAGATCTGGGAGAGGCAGAGAGGTTGGGAAGGAGATAAAGTAGAGAGGGAGAGGGAGGTGGCGTGCGGGAGTGGGTAGAGGAAAAAGGTGGCTCGGGTGCCACCTTTCCCTCCTCCTCGAGCACGTGATCGAGCTGGAGCTCGGGGCAGGACAGGGGGACGTCCAGGTGGGGCAGGGTGAGGCCAGAGAGGGTAGGTTCGGGTGGGGCTGCTGTGGCAGGGAGAGAGCTAGAGAGAGAGGGGAGGCTCGGGTTAGGTTGGTGCTAGGGTTGGGGAGGGTAGCTGGGTGTGGCCAGGGAGAGGGGGTGGTCCAGCATGGTAGGGAGAGGAGAGAGGCCGAGAGAGAGGGTGGGACTAGGGAGACTCGGTTTAGGGTTTTGGAAAGAAGGGGTATGGTGATAGATGGTATTAGAGATGTAGGTGATTAGGGTTAGGATCTTAGATATAGGGTTTAGAGAGAGGATAAAGTGAGAGGGGGTGGATATGGCAAGATGGTATGGTCACACATTATTAAGAAGAGAGAACACATACAAATAAAACTCAAAACCCAACAAGTAGAAAGGGATGATCATGAAAGGGGTATGGTTGCATGGGACATGCATTACATTTAATGCACTCCCTAAGAGGATGTAAAAGGTATGGGTGAGAAGAAGACCACATGGGATTGAATTAAGATTCAAATAAATGAGGGGCCCATATGTAGGGAATTAGAATTGAAGCAAGGGATGATGTTAACATTTTAGTGGTGAGGGGAACAATAAGAGAGATGCCCCCAACTCAATTTGGGCATTCAATAATTTATCAAAAACCAACTACAGTGTATCAAGAGGCAAATACAATTAATAGGACAAATGCATATGGGAGAAGAACCAAATGGAAGGGGTTTTATATGATGCTCAAATGCAAGGTGGCATAATGACATGAGCATGATATAATGATGGTGCAACAATTGTATATATGAAGTAGCCATTATATTACTAGACCAAGTAGCATTACAATTGTTAGACAAATGGGATGCTACAACTCTCCCCCACTAAACATGAATCTCGCCCCGAGATTCTAGGAAGAAGAAGAAGACTCAAAGAGGGTAGGATAGTTGGCACGGAGCTCATCTTCACGCTCCCAAGTGGCTTCATCAACAGAATGGTGCGACCACTGCACCTTGCAGAACTTGATGGACTTGTTGCGAGTCCTTCTTTCTGCGACTTCCAGGATTTTTGTGGGGTGTTCTTGATAAGACAGGTCTTCTTGGAGATTGATAAGCTCATGATCCACGGTCCTGCCGGGATCCTTGAAGCACTTCTTGAGTTGAGAGATGTGGAAAACATCATGAACCTTGAGTTTTTCCGGGAGCTCAAGAGCATAAGCAACTTCTCCTCTTCTTCCACGAATTTTGAAAGGACCGATGTATCTAGGAGCCAGCTTCCCTTTGATACCAAAACGGTGCGTGCCTTTCATGGGAGTGACACGAAGGTAAACGAGATCACCAGGGACATACACCATGTCCGTGTGCTTTCTGTCATAATTGCTCTTCTGGCGACTTTGAGAAATCTTCAGATTTTCAAGAATGATGTGCACCTTCTCCTCCGCTTGAGTTACAATGTCAGGGCCAAACCATATTCTTTCTCCTGCACCCGACCAACCAATCGGAGTTCTGCATTTGCGGCCATAGAGAGCCTCAAATGGTGCCATCTTTAGACTTTTCTGGAAGCTGTTGTTGTAAGAGAATTCAGCATAAGGAAGACATTCCTCCCACTTCATGCCAAAAGAGATGACGCAAGCACGAAGCATATCCTCCAGAATCTGATTGATCCTTTCAACTTGCCCTTGCGACTGAGGGTGGTAAGCTGTGCTGAAGTTCAGTTTTGTCCCCAAAGCATTTTGGAAACTTTCCCAGAACTTGGAAGTGAAGATGCTTCCACGATCTGAACTGATCTCAAGCGGAACCCCATACAGAGAGACTATTCTGTTGATATAGAGCTCAGCCAACTGAATTCCAGAAATTGTTTCCTTGACGGGGAAGAAATGAGCCACTTTAGAAAGCCTGTCAATGACAACAAAGATTGCATTGTTGCCCTTCTATGACCTTGGAAAACCAGTGATGAAGTCCATCTCTACTTTCTCCCATTTCCACTCCGGGGGTTTCAATGGCTGTAGAAGACCGTAAGGTTTCTGATGGACAGCTTTCACCCTGCGGCAGACATCACACTCCGAGACATACTTGGCACAATATCGTTTCAATCCCGGCCACCAATATTGTGTTTTCAAGTCCATGTACATCTTTGTGCTGCCAGGGTGGATAGAAAGAACAGAATCATGCGCCTCCTTGAGAACTTGCTCTCTCAAACCCGGGTAGTTCGGAACAAACATCCGGTGTTCAAAGAAAAGCATGCCTTGATCATCGACGTGGAAGGACTCATACTTCGGAAGCTGAAGTTTGGAGATGATCTTTCTGGTGTGCGGATCACCAAGCTGACGAGAGCGGACCTTCTCTTCCAAGAGAGGAGTAGCCAGAAGGTTCAGGAGATGCCCTTGTTCGACAATTTCAAGGTTGAGCTGACGGAATTCCTCGCACAAGAGAGGCTGTTGTTCCTCCATCATGAGGTTATTGACATAAGCTTTGCGGCTGAGAGCATCGGCCATGACATTAGCTTTGCCCGGAGTGTAGTTGATGGTCAAATCAAAGTCATTGATTGCTTCAATCCATCTCCTCTGCCGAAGGTTGAGATTAGGCTGAGTGAAGATATACTTCAGACTCTTGTGATCAGAAAAGATTTCACAACGGTTGCCAAGCAAGTAGTGCCTCCATAGTTTCAAAGCAAAGACAACTGCTGCGAGCTCGAGGTCATGTGTAGGATAGTTGATCTCATGCGTCTTCAACTGTCGAGAGGCATAAGCAACAACTTGTTTTTCTTGCATAAGGACTGCACCCAATCCTTGCAAAGAGGCGTCACAGAATATCTGAAAAGGCTTAGAGGTGTCCGGAGGAACCAAGACTGGTGTGGAAGTGAGCTTCTCTTTGAGTGTCTCAAAGCTTGCTTGACATGTAGGAGTCCAAAGGTATTTCTTGCCTTTCTTGAGGAGATCGGTAAGAGGCTTTGCTATCTTTGAAAAGTTCTGAACGAAGCGACGGCAATAACTAGCCAAACCAAGGAAACTCCGCACTTCTTTGACATTAACAGGAGGAAGCCATTCAACAATTGTCTTCACAGTTTCCGGGTTGACTGCAATGCCCTTGGCAGAGGTGACGTGACAAAGATAGGTTACTTGAGGCAGCCAAAACTCACACTTGGAGAACTTTGCATACAAGCGGTTCTCACGAAGCTTGTTTAGGACACACCGAAGGTGTTCTTCATGTTCTTCCTTTGACTTAGAATAGACTAGGATGTCATCCAGATAGACCACAACGAACTTATCAAGATACTCCATGAAAACCGAGTTCATAAGCCTCGAGAAGGTAGCAGGTGCGTTGGTGAGACCGAAGGACATGACCATGTACTCATACAGGCCATAGCGGGTGGTGAAAGCTGTTTTAGGAACATCTTCCTTGCGAATCTTGATTTGATGATAACCACTTCTCAAGTCAAGCTTAGAGAATACCACAGCTCCAGCTAGCTGATCGAAGAGATCATTAATCCGCGGAAGGGGATATTTATTCTTGATGGTTTTAGCATTGAGAGCCCGATAGTCAACACAAAGTCTATCAGTCCTGTCTCGCTTCTTCACAAAGATTGTTGGGCTACCCCAAGAAGAAGTACTGTGTTGAATGAAACCCAACTTCTCTTGTTCATCAAGCTGACGTTTGAGTTCAGCCAACTCAGCAGGACCCATTTTATAAGGCCGCTTGGAGATAGGAGCCGTTCCAGGTTCAAGCTCAATTACAAACTCAACCTCTCGATCCGGAGGCATACCCGGCAACTCTTCAGGAAAGACATCTGGAAACTCACAGACCACCAGAACACTCTGAATAGCTTCCATAGCATCATTATTCAGAGCCGCCAAAGAGAAAAGCTGGATAGCAGGAGTCAGACTTGGAGAAAAGACTATATGGCCTTCAGGAATCTTCAGAAAAACCGAGCGTTCCGCACAATCAATCACAGCTGCATTTGCTGTCAACCAATCCATGCCCAAGATGACATCAATGTCAGAATTGCCCAGAACAATTAAGGATGCCGAGAACGAAGAGCCACCAATCTCAATTTGATTGCCATGGCTGATTTTAGAAGCTGCCATCTTTGCTCCAGGAGAAAGGATCATTAACCGCTTAAGGAGAGGATCAAACGCTAACTCATTCTCATTTGCAAACTTGTGAGAAACAAATGAATGCGATGCACCAGAATCAAACAAAACTCGTGCAGGGACTGAGTTAACGGATAGCATACCCATCACAACTCCAGGTGCATGCTCAGCTTGAGCGGCGTTGACACAGTTGGCACGAGCAACAGTAGACCCGGGCTTGGTGTTGATGTTGAGAGCCCGAGGTGGTGGTGCACGAACCAAAGGAGAGCTTGCCGCAGGTCTTGGAGGTGGTGGAGGAAGAGCTTTGTTTTTCATCGGACAGTTCCAGTTTTGATGCCCAGAGTCTCCACAAATGTAACAAGCACCAGGTGGACGTGGAGCAACGTAGCCAGGGACTCCGCCAGGCGCTCCAGGGTAGTGGTGGTTGTAGCCCCTGGGAGAAGCAGTGAGGAAGTTTGTTGGCCTTGCCGCGAAGCTTGAAGGTCTTGGTGGAGTCGGGAGCGACGGTGGGGTGTTAGGAACCCAGACACGACGCTTAGAAGGAGTTGACATAGCTGAAGAGCTTGCTGCCTCGCGGTTGTGTTTCTTTGACTCCTCAAACACTTGCTTACTTGCTTCTTCCTGCAGAGCTGTATGCTGAAGTTCCAGGAAAGACGCCGGCCTTGCATGTGTGATTGCATATTTAATCGATGCATTGAGCCCTTGCCGGAACCTCTTTTGCTTCTTCTTGTCATCAGAGATCTCATCGCCACCATAACGAGAAAGGTTCATGAAGTTCCTGATGTAGGTATTGACATTGTCATTTCCCTGCTTGAGGTTGAGAAACACTTCCTTCATCCTCTCCATGACAATTTCTGACAGATACTGCTCTTTGAACGCTCCAGTGAACTGTCCCCAAGTAGGCTGAAAACCAATGCAGTTTGCCTTCAGGTAATTCTCCCACCAGAGAGCTGCATCTCCCTTCAGAAGGTGAGTAGCACATTTTACCCATTCTTGCTCAGGAACATCAGCAGTCTCCAGTAGCCTTGACATGTCACGCAACCAATCATCAGCATCAAGTGGTTGATCGGACACATCAAATTGGCGTGGGTTGAACTTCAGGAAGCTTTTGATGTCTCCTCGCTTGGGAGGTGGAGGTAGCGGAGCAAACTCATTCCTCCGAACACTCTCTTCAAAACGCTGCTGGTTCTGCTGCATTGCTGCCAAGGCATTGGCGATGTTTGACAACGCGGACCCCAGTTCAGGTGGTATGTCCTCATCAGAACAGCGTGGTGGTGCCATCCTGTGATTGATATAAAACACAAGTCAGTACTATAATGAAGAATAATAATAATCCAAAATAGTACCAAGATGGAATTAACCAAGATTAAAGGATACAATTTACTAAGATGATATTAAAATATCAACAAAGTTCAAATCACCTAGAAGATATTAAGCATATCGCACACGACTGAAAAGGAGTGTGGTACACAGATATATCAAAGAAAATTTTTCCGCAAATTTCGGCATTAAAATACCAATAGGTGCGCAAAATCACTTAACGAATCAAGATTAGTGACTCCACCAATCAATATACAAAAGCGAATGATAAGAGTAGTAGTATGGTCGCGACTCCATCCCGCACTCGAATCATTACTCCGCACATGAATAAGTAGAAAACATATCCTAACCCCTTCTTCTCACGATGAACCTAAAGATTAGTAACTACGGAAACGAACACCCAAAACAAGATAACGTCGGATAACAAAGAGTAAGACAGATCGCGGCGGTATACAATGAATCAGATAGATCGCGTCGGTTTGCAAAAGCCTGTCGGTATGGAATGTACCAACAGTTGATAACCAAAAGGCCAATAAAGATAACATGTTGGATGCAACAGATAGACAAGGAATTACACACACACACACACACGCACACACACAACCTATGGTACTACAGAAACCCAGAACACGTGAATCCTAGTTTGAACTTTTAAGAAGAGGATTGAAACCGTTACACTTCCTTACCAGAAAAGGGTGGGTGGGTGGGTAAGAAGAAAAGTGGAAGCAGTCCTACTCTCGCGTTTTGTTTTTCCCTAGTATACATAACTACCAAAAATATTTGCTAGACTGACAACGACCATTTGGCTGAGACCCTGAAGGGCGGGATGGCTCTGATACCAATTGTAACTACCTCGGTGAATTACGCTCCTAGTTACAAGCCTGGATGAGCGGAAATGGTTGAAATAGTACGGTGGGGCCCAAATGCCACTCACAGGTAGACCTTTCGGCCGTCCCAACCATTTCCAAACATCGGGACAAGAACGGGCGGCGTAATCGGCAGGCGAAGTGATCAACTACATACACAAATGTCCTAGATAGATATAATAGTTTGGGATATCTCCTCATACATCAAACATCAGAGTATCAGGCGGAAGCGGCAAACAAGATCCGAGTACGGATAAGAAGCAAATTGGCATAAGATGCCCCATAAATAAACACATCCCGCCCACAGATCTCACGGATCCCCGTTCCCGGAATCTCTACACCGAATGATCGTTGCCCACATCGTCCGTCTCCTCCACCCAGTATCCATCTCGAGAGTGTACCTGTTCATCTGAATCAAATAATTTATCGTGTGAGACCCTAGGGGTACTCAGCAAGTCTTTATGCCTCTAAAGGGGACACAACCTGGGGTGACGCAATTGCAGCAAAAGATAAACCCTAACAATTCTATAGATACTCGCTAACCATCCGCCTAACCATAGATAGACGGATGTCCGTGAATTAATACCAACAGTTATAACAGTAATATTGACAGATCCATCCTCCTCCTCGCTTACCAACGAGGAAGCGGACGAACAACCCCCCATCCGTTGGCAGTTTTATTATCCATTCCATGAGTGTTGCACTATTTACTAGCCAGTTATTTAGTCAAGTTAAAAGCGGTGCTTTAGTTATGCTTGTCTATGATCGAGAAACTGTGCTCCAAGTCGTTCATAACCGCGGACAAGGCTTTCAGAAAGTTTTACCCTGCAGGGGTGCACAAATAGCAACACACACTCGATCAACCTCGGAAAAACCAAATCAAAAACCAACGAGGCAGTCACGACAAAGCAGTCACAAGATTCAGAAATATTTCAGGGGGCCACCCCATTGAGTACACCCGCAACGAAGTTAGCTGACTCCGAGACGGACTCAAGGTTTGCGTCAGTGGCTGTAAACGACTGGGAACCCGAAAACGTGACTGGGCTTGTCGATACCGCGAAAACACTCCGCTTCCAAAACAGTACAGGTGCAGTACCTCGCACAATTTAAATAAAGCAGTAAAGCATGGCAAAAGTACATGATAGTAAATAAAACCTCAAACTAGTTTGTGGCCCCAAGAAATAAGAATGAATCAAGCTCTGGCTCAGGGGGGTCCCATAAGCCTCCCGGATATGGATAGCGCGAATATTCAAGGAACAGGAATCAAGTACTCGGGGTCCTACGGGACACAAGTGAGCATGAAAAACCAAATAGCAGATGTTGCTCACCGGTGCCACTTTCATTAGTTATCCCATACTACTCAGGTTAAGTTGTTTAGGTACCTCATTATCCATCAGACACTCACATACCCTACACATGCTGTTCTACGACTCGCATGGCTCAAACAACTCCTGTAGTAATTGCTCATGGGATGGAGGAACAAGCTTCGGTGGGGTTTAAAAGTAAAGGCTATGCAGTACTTGGGATTCAGTTTAATGCAATTCGCGACTCAATGATGCAAGAATAAGATAGAGGCAATAGGTACTATATGTATGCAAGCATGTGGTAGTGCTTGCCTGGCAGCTCAGTTGAAGCGAGAGAAGGATCTGGGTAGTGCTCCTGGGTTTCTTGGTATATCCCCGGCTCAGCGTCTATTCGAAGAAGAACCAAACAAACAAGGGCCAACATAAATAAAGTGCACAAGCATATGAATTAAATGCGGCAAGCAAACAATCATGCCATGATGAATGATGCACAATTTACATGGTAATAAAGTAGCATGGCATGGGTGAGGTGTAGAATACAAGAAATAAACATTTTATTGAGTTTTGGTCACATTTTATACCTAAATAAGTTGCTGTACTCTTTATATTTATATGATGCATGCTGCAAAACAGAACATGGAATGCATAAATAGAAAGGTCTCGTCGAGCTAATCAATTTAGACATATCATTTGTTAAATTTGGAGTTATAAGTCAAAAGTTATTAATTTATTAAGAAAAGGGCATTTTATTGTAATTTTAATCATCTTGGAAAATAAAGTGTTCAAATTATATTTTGGAGGGCATATTTGAAATCCTCACATTTTTCTGATTTGAAAACATATATTATTTGTATTATTTGAATTTATATTTTAAAAGTTATTTAAATACTGATTTGAATTTGAATTTGAAACAAATTTGAAAAGGTTTAATTTTATAACAGAAAAACAGAAACGTTTAGTACCCAAACGAACCCAGCCCCAGTCGCTGACGGGTGGGCCAGCTACTGGTGGGGTTACAAACGCGCAGCAAAAGGTTCTGTCACCGCGAGTTGATCTAGCCGTAGCAGCTGACCAGCGGGCCCGACATGCGAGCGGACCCACGCGCCAGTGGGCGGGTGCGAGGCTGCCACGCGGCTCAGCGGGGGACTGCGGGTTGAGATTAAAAGAGCCAGGGGGTTTTCTGGAAGGTGACCACGGAGGCTGAATAGTGGGTCCTCTAGGAGCGCGGGTTGAGGCGAAAATAAAAAGGGGGGGCTATGTGCAAAGCTACCACAGGCCCCTGTTCCTCTTCTCGCGGTGTCTGACGAAACTGACAGAGAACGGCGACACGGCGCAGCAGGGCTCGAGCTCGCGACCTCGCGCGCGCGCAGAGGGGCGGAGCCGCTGCGGTAGGCTAGGGGAGTTGGTAGGTTGCTGTGGCGCGGCTAGGTAAGGTTCTCGCGACGAGAGGACGGTCCTCGACGATGTGAGCTCGCCGCGCAGAGAGTGCTCGACGAAACGCACAACGCGAACAGGCAGCAGATCGGCTAGCGGAGGTGTCTGGGAGGGTCGGGCGTTCACCGAGAGTTCGACGGAGAGGTTGGATCGGATCGGGGAGCAGCAGGGCGACGACGTTGCAAGCGCACCAGGAGCTAGGGTTTTCGTTGGAGCGGCGTCGGCCTGGGGCCCCTGGTCCTCCTCCTCCTCGTTGCCGTGTGCAGGGCGACGCAGCTGACACCCGTGGTCCTCCCCGACACCCGCGTCTGCACGCCCGCCTCCTTGTTCTGTAGATGGACGGCGACACCGAGAGCGGCGGCCAGGGTAGACGGGGGTAGGGGTAGCTGGGAAGGGAGGAGGCGGTCTGGGGAGATCTGGGAGAGGCAGAGAGGTTGGGAAGGAGATAAAGTAGAGAGGGAGAGGGAGGTGGCGTGCCGGAGTGGGTAGAGGAAAAAGGTGGCTCGGGTGCCACCTTTCCCTCCTCCTCGAGCACGTGATCAAGCTCGAGCTCGGGGCAGGACAGGGGGACGTCCAGGTGGGGCAGGGTGAGGCCAGAGAGGGTAGGTTCGGGTGGGGCTGCTGTGGCAGGGAGAGAGCTAGAGAGAGAGAGAGGGGAGGCTCGGGTTAGGTTGGTGCTAGGGTTGGGGAGGGTAGCTGGGTGTGGCCAGGGAGAGGGGGTGGTCCAGCATGGTAGGGAGTGGAGAGATGCCGAGAGAGAGGGTGGGACTAGGGAGACTCGGTTTAGGGTTTTGGAAAGAAGGGGTATGGTGATAGATGGTATTAGAGATGTAGGTGATTAGGGTTAGGATCTTAGATATAGGGTTTAGAGAGAGGATAAAGTGAGAGGGGGGGTGGATATGGCAAGATGGTATGGTCACACATTATTAAGAAGAGAGAACACATACAAATAAAACTCAAAACCCAACAAGTAGAAAGGGATGATCATGAAAGGGGTATGGTTGCATGGGACATGCATTACATTTAATGCACTCCCTAAGAGGATGTAAAAGGTATGGGTGAGAAGAAGACCACATGGGATTGAATTAAGATTCAAATAAATGAGGGGCCCATATGTAGGGAATTAGAATTGAAGCAAGGGATGATGTTAACATTTTAGTGGTGAGGGGAACAATAAGAGAGATGCCCCCAACTCAATTTGGGCATTCAATAATTTATCAAAAACCAACTACAGTGTATCAAGAGGCAAATACAATTAATAGGACAAATGCATATGGGAGAAGAACCAAATGGAAGGGGTTTTATATGATGCTCAAATGCAAGGTGGCATAATGACATGAGCATGATATAATGATGATGCAACAATTGTATATATGAAGTAGCCATTATATTACTAGACCAAGTAGCATTACAATTGTTAGACAAATGGGATGCTACAACTCTCCCCCACTAAACAGGAATCTCACCCCGAGATTCTAGGAAGAAGAAGAAGACTCAAAGAGGGTAGGATAGTTGGCACGGAGCTCATCTTCACGCTCCCAAGTGGCTTCATCAACAGAATGGTGCGACCACTGCACCTTGCAGAACTTGATGGACTTGTTGCGAGTCCTTCTTTCTGCGACTTCCAGGATTTTTGTGGGGTGTTCTTGATAAGACAGGTCTTCTTGGAGATTGATAAGCTCATGATCCACGGTCCTACCGGGATCCTTGAAGCACTTATTGATTTGAGAGATGTGGAAAACATCATGAACCTTGAGTTTTTCCGGGAGCTCAAGAGCATAAGAAACTTCTCCTCTTCTTCCACGAATTTTGAAAGGACCGATGTATCTAGGAGCCAGCTTCCCTTTGATACAAAAACGGTGCGTGCCTTTCATGGGAGTGACACGAAGGTAAACGAGATCACCAGGGACATACACCATGTCCGTGTGCTTTCTGTCATAATTGCTCTTCTGGCTACTTTGAGCAATCTTCAGATTTTCAAGAATGATGTGCACCTTCTCCTCCGCTTGAGTTACAATGTCAGGGCCAAATCATATTCTTTCACCTGCACCCGACCAACCAATCGGAGTTCTGCATTTGCGGCCATAGAGAGCCTCAAATGGTGCCATCTTTAGACTTTTCTGGAAGCTGTTGTTGTAAGAGAATTCAGCATAAGGAAGACATTCCTCCCACTTCATGCCAAAAGAGATCACGCAAGCACGAAGCATATCCTCCAGAATCTGATTGATCCTTTCAACTTGCCCTTGCGACTGAGGGTGGTAAGATGTGCTGAAGTTCAGTTTTGTCCCCAAAGCATTTTGGAAACTTTCCCAGAACTTGGAAGTGAAGATGCTTCCACGATCTGAACTGATCTCAAGCGGAACCCCATACAGAGAGACTATACTGTTGATATAGAGCTCAGCCAACTGAATTCCAGAAATTGTTTCCTTGACGGGGATGAAATGAGCCACTTTAGAAAGCCTGTCAATGACAACAAAGATTGCATTGTTTCCCTTCTGCGACCTTGGAAAACCAGTGATGAAGTCCATCTCTACTTTCTCCCATTTCCACTCCGGGGGTTTCAATGGCTGTAGAAGACCGTAAGGTTTCTGATGGACAGCTTTCACTCTGCGGCAGACATCACACTCCGAGACATACTTGGCACAATATCGTTTCAATCCCGGCCACCAATATTGTGTTTTCAAGTCCATGTACATCTTTGTGCTGCCAGGGTGGATAGAAAGAACAGAATCATGCGCCTCCTTGAGAACTTGCTCTCTCAAACCCGGGTAGTTCGGAAAAAACATCCGGTGTTCAAAGAAAAGCGTGCCTTGATCATCGACGTGGAAGGACTCATACTTCGGAAGCTGAAGTTTGGAGATGATCTTTCTGGTGTGCGGATCACCAAGCTGACGAGAGCGGACCTTCTCTTCCAAGAGAGGAGTAGCCAGAAGGTTCAGGAGATGCCCTTGTTCGATAATTTCAAGGTTGAGCTGACGGAATTCCTCGCACAAGAGAGGCTGTTGTTCCTCCATCATGAGGTTATTGACATAAGCTTTGCGGCTGAGAGCATCGGCCATGACATTAGCTTTGCCCGGAGTGTAGTTGATGGTCAAATCAAAGTCATTGATTGCTTCAATCCATCTCCTCTGCCGAAGGTTGAGATCAGGCTGAGTGAAGATATACTTCAGACTCTTGTGATTTGAAAAGATTTCACAACGGTTGCCAAGCAAGTAGTGCCTCCATAGTTTCAAAGCAAAGACAACTGCTGCGAGCTCGAGGTCATGTGTAGGATAGTTGATCTCATGCGTCTTCAACTGTCGAGAGGCATAAGCAACAACTTGTTTTTCTTGCATAAGGACTGCACCCAATCCTTGCAAAGAGGCGTCACAGAATATCTGAAAAGGCTTAGAGGTGTCCGGAGGAACCAAGACTGGTGTGGAAGTGAGCTTCTCTTTGAGTGTCTCAAAGCTTGCTTGACATGCAGGAGTCCAAAGGTATTTCTTGCCTTTCTTGAGGAGATCGGTAAGAGGCTTTGCTATCTTTGAAAAGTTCTGAACGAAGCGACGGCAATAACTAGCCAAACCAAGGAAACTCCGCACTTCTTTGACATTAACAGGAGGAAGCCATTCAACAATTGTCTTCACAGTTTCCGGGTTGACTGCAATGCCCTTGGCAGAGATGACGTGACCAAGATAGGTTACTTGAGGCAGCCAAAACTCACACTTGGAGAACTTTGCATACAAGCGGTTCTCACGAAGCTTGTTTAGGACACACCGAAGGTGTTCTTCATGTTCTTCCTTTGACTTAGAATAGACTAGGATGTCATCCAGATAGACCACAACGAACTTATCAAGATACTCCATGAAAACCGAGTTCATAAGCCTCGAGAAGGTAGCAGGTGCGTTGGTGAGACCGAAGGACATGACCGTGTACTCATACAGGCCATAGCGGGTGGTGAAAGCTGTTTTAGGAACATCTTCCTTGCGAATCTTGATTTGATGATAACCACTTCTCAAGTCAAGCTTAGAGAATACCACAGCTCCAGCTAGCTGATCGAAGAGATCATTAATCCGCGGAAGGGGATATTTATTCTTGATGGTTTTAGCATTGAGAGCCCGATAGTCAACACAAAGTCTATCAGTCCTGTCTCGCTTCTTCACAAAGATTGTTGGGATACCCCAAGAAGAAGTACTGTGTTGAATGAAACCCAACTTCTCTTGTTCATCAAGCTGACGTTTGAGTTCAGCCAACTCAGCAGGACCCATTTTATAAGGCCGCTTGGAGATAGGAGCCGTTCCAGGTTCAAGCTCAATTACAAACTCAACCTCTCGATCCGGAGGCATACCCGGCAACTCTTCAGGAAAGACATCTAGAAACTCACAGACCACCGGAACACTCTGAATAGCTTCCATAGCATCATTATTCAGAGCCGCCAAAGAGAAAAGCTGGATAGCAGGAGTCAGACTTGGAGAAAAGACTATATGGCCTTCAGGAATCTTCAGAGAAACCGAGCGTTCCGCACAATCAATCACAGCTGCATTTGCTGTCAACCAATCCATGCCCAAGATGATATCAATGTCAGAATTGCCCAGAACAATTAAGGATGCCGAGAACGAAGAGCCACCAATCTCAATTTGATTGCCATGGCTGATTTTAGAATCTGCCATCTTTGCTCCAGGAGAAAGGACCATTAACCGCTTAAGGAGAGGATCCAACGCTAACTCATTCTCATTTGCAAACTTGTGAGAAACAAATGAATGCGATGCACCAGAATCAAACAAAACTCGTGCAGGGACTGAGTTAACGGATAGCATACCCATCACAACTCCAGGTGCATGCTCAGCTTGAGCGGCGTTGACACAGTTGGCACGAGCAACAGTAGACCCGGGCTTGGTGTTGATGTTGAGAGCCCGAGGTGGTGGTGCACGAACCAAAGGAGAGCTTGCCGCAGGTCTTGGAGGTGGTGGAGGAAGAGCTTTGTTTTTCATCGGACAGTTCCAGTTTTGATGCCCAGAGTCTCCACAAATGTAACAAGCACCAGGTGGACGTGGAGCAACGTAGCCAGGGACTCCGCCAGGCGCTCCAGGGTAGTGGTGGTTGTATCCCCTGGGAGCAGCAGTGAGGAAGTTTGTTGGCCTTGCCGCGAAGCTTGAAGGTCTTGGTGGAGCCGGGAGCAACGGTGGGGTGTTAGGAACCCAGACACGACGCTTAGAAGGAGTTGACATAGCTGAAGAGCTTGCTGCCTCGCGGTTGTGTTTCTTTGACTCCTCAAACACTTGCTTACTTGCTTCTTCCTGCAGAGCTGTATGCTGAAGTTCCAGGAAAGACACCGGCCTTGCATGTGTGATTGCATATTTAATCGATGCATTGAGCCCTTGCCAGAACCTCTTTTGCTTCTTCTTGTCATCAGAGATCTCATCGCCACCATAACGAGAAAGGTTCATGAAGTTCCTGATGTAGGTATTGACATTGTCATTTCCCTGCTTGAGGTTGAGAAACACTTCCTTCATCCTCTCCATGACAATTTCTGACAGATACTGCTCTTTGAACGCTCCAGTGAACTGTCCCCAAGTAGGCTGAAAACCAATGCAGTTTGCCTTCAGGTAATTCTCCCACCAGAGAGCTGCATCTCCCTTCAGAAGGTGAGTAGCACATTTTACCCATTCTTGCTCAGGAACATCAGCAGTCTCCAGTAGCCTTGACATCTCACGCAACCAATCATCAGCATCAAGTGGTTGATCGGACACATCAAATTGGCGTGGGTTGAACTTCAGGAAGCTTTTGATGTCTCCTCGCTTGGGAGGTGGAGGTAGCGGAGCAAACTCATTCCTCCGAACACTCTCTTCAAAACGCTGTTGGTTCTGCTGCATTGCTGCCAAGGCATTGGCGATGTTTGACAACGCGGACCCCAGTTCAGGTGGTATGTCCTCATCAGAACGGCGTGGTGGTGCCATCCTGTGATTGATATAAAACACAAGTCAGTACTATAATGGAGAATAATAATAATCCAAAATAGTACCAAGATGGAATTAACCAAGATTAAAGGATACAATTTACTAAGATGATATTAAAATATCAACAAAGTTCAAAGCACCTAGAAGATATTAAGCATATCGCACACGACTGAAAAGGAGTGTGGTACACAGATATATCAAAGAAAAATTTTCCGCAAATTTCGGCATTAAAATACCAATAGGTGCGCAAAATCACTTAACGAATCAAGATTAGTGACTCCACCAATCAATATACAAAAGCGAATGATAAGAGTAGTGGTATGGTCGCGACTCCATCCCGCACTCGAATCATTACTCCGCACATGCATAAGTAGAAAACATATCCTAACCCCTTCTTCTCACGATGAACCTAAAGATTAGTAACTACGGAAACGAACACCCAAAACAAGATAACGTCGGATAACAAAGAGTAAGACAGATCGCGGCGGTATACAACAAATCAGATAGATCGCGTCGGTTTGCAAAAGCCTGTCGGTATGGAATGTACCAACAGTTGATAACCAAAAGGCCGATAAAGATAACATGTTGGATGCAACAGATAGACAAGGAATTACACACACACACACGCACACACATAACCTATGGTACTACGGAAACCCAGAACACGTGAATCCTAGTTTGAACTTTTAAGAAGAGGATTGAAACCGTTACACTTCCTTACCAGAAAAGGGTGGGTGGGTGGGTAAGAAGAAAAGTGGAAGCAGTCCTACTCTCGCGTTTTGTTTTTCCCTAGTATACATAACTACCAAAAATATTTGCTAGACTGACAACGACCATTTGGCTGAGACCCTGAAGGGCGGGATGGCTCTGATACCAATTGTAACTACCTCGGTGAATTACGCTCCTAGTTACAAGCCTGGATGAGCGGAAATGGTTGAAATAGTACGGTGGGGCCCAAATGCCACTCACAGGTAGACCTTTCGGCCGTCCCAACCATTTCCAAACATCGGGACAAGAACGGGCGGCGTAATCGGCAGGCGAAGGGATCAACTACATACACAAATGAGTATGTATGCAAGCCACCATACAACAGTACATCAGAGCCATTCCATCTAAAAAGAAAGGAAATATAGCAACGCCATACGGCAAGATTCAAATGTCCTAGATAGATATAATAGTTTGGGATATCTCCTCATACATCAAACATCAGAGTATCAGGCGGAAGCGGCAAACAAGATCCGAGTACGGATAAGAAGCAAATTGGCATAAGATGCCCCATAAATAAACACATCCCGCCCACAGATCTCACGGATCCCCGTTCCCGAAATCTCTACATCGAATGATCGTTGCCCACATCGTCCGTCTCCTCCACCCAGTATCCATCTCGAGAGTGTACCTGTTCATCTGAATCAAATAATTTATCGTATGAGACCCTAGGGGTACTCAGCAAGTCTTTATGCCTCTAAAGGGGACACAACCTGGGGTGACGCAATTGCAGCAAAAGATAAACCCTAACAATTCTATAGATACTCGCTAACCATCCGCCTAACCATAGATAGACGGATGTCCGTGAATTAATACCAACAGTTATAACAGTAATATTGACAGATCCATCCTCCTCCTCGCTTACCAACGAGGAAGCGGACGAACAACCCCCCATCCGTTGGCAGTTTTATTATCCATTCCATGAGTGTTGCACTATTACTAGCCAGTTATTTAGTCAAGTTAAAAGCGGTGCTTTAGTTATGCTTGTCTATGATCGAGAAACTGTGCTCCAAGTCGTCCATAACCGCGGACACGGCTTTCAGAAAGTTTTACCCTGCAGGGGTGCACAAATAGCAACACACACTCGATCAACCTCGGAAAAACCAAATCAAAACCCAACGAGGCAGTCACGACAAAGCAATCACAAGATTCAGAAATATTTTAGGGGGCCACCCCATTGAGTACACCCGCAATGAAGTTAGCTGACTCCGAGACGGACTCAAGGTTTCCGTCAGTGGCTTTAAACGACTGGGAACCCGAAAACGTGACTGGGCTTGTCGATACCGCGAAAACACTCCGCTTCCAAAACAGTACAGGTGCAGTACCTCGCACAATTTAAATAAAGCAGTAAAGCATGGCATAAGTACAGGATAGTAAATAAAACCTCAAACTAGTTTGTGGCCCCAAGAAATAAGAATGAATCAAGCTCTGGCTCAGGGGGGTCCCATAAGCCTCCCGGATGTGGATAGCGCGAATATTCAAGGAACAGGAATCAAGTACTCGGGGTCCTACGGGACACAAGTGAGCATGAAAAACCAAATAGCAGATGTTGCTCACCGGTGCCACTTTCATTAGTTATCCCATACTACTCAGGTTAAGTTGTTTAGGTACCTCGTTATCCATCAGACACTCACATACCCTACACATGCTGTTCTACGACTCGCATGGCTCAAACAACTCCTGTAGTAATGGCTCATGGGATGGAGGAACAAGCTTCGGTGGGGTTTAAAAGTAAAGGTTATGCAGTACTTGGGATTCAGTTTAATGCAATTTGCGACTCAATGATGCAAGAATAAGATAGAGGCAATAGGTACTATATGTATGCAAGCATGTGGTAGTGCTTGCCTGGCAGCTCAGTTGAAGCGAGAGAAGGATCTGGGTAGTGCTCCTGGGTTTCTTGGTATATCCCCGGCTCAGCGTCTATTCGAAGAAGAACCAAACAAACAAGTGCCAACATAAATAAAGTGCACAAGCATATGAATTAAATGCGGCAAGCAAACAATCATGCCATGATGAATGATGCACAATTTACATGGCAATAAAGTAGCATGGCATGGGTGAGGTGTAGAATACAAGAAATAAACATTTTATTGAGTTTTGGTCACATTTTATACCTAAATAAGTTGCTGTACTCTTTATATTTATATGATGCATGCTGCAAAACAGAACATGGAATGCATAAACAGAAAGGTCTCGTCGAGCTAATCAATTTAGACATATCATTTGTTAAATTTGGAGTTATCAGTCAAAAGTTATTAATTTATTAAGAAAAGGGCATTTTATTGTAATTTTAATCATCTTGGAAAATAAAGTGTTCAAATTATATTTTGGAGGGCATATTTGAAATCCTCACATTTTTCTGATTTGAAAACATATATTATTTGTATTATTTTAATTTATATTTTAAAAGTTATTTAAATACTGATTTGAATTTGAATTTGAAACAAATTTGAAAAGGTTTAATTTTATAACAGAAAAACAGAAACGTTTAGTACCCAAACGAACCCAGCCCCAGTCGCTGACGGGTGGGCCAGCTACTGGTGGGGTTACAAACGCGCAACAAAAGGTTCTGTCACCGCGAGTTGATCTAGCCGCAGCAGCTGACCAGCGGGCCCGACGCGCGAGCGGACCCACGCGCCAGTGGGCGGGTGCGAGGCTGCCACGCGGCTCAGCGGGGGACTGCGGGTTGAGATTAAAAGAGCCAGGGGGTTTTCTGGAAGGTGACCATGGAGGCTGACTAGTGGGTCCTCTAGGAGCGCGGGTTGAGGCGAAAATAAAAAGGGGGGGGCTATGTGCAAAGCTACCACAGGCCCCTGTTCCTCTTCTCGCGGTGTCTGACGAAACTGACAGAGAACGGCGACACGGCGCAGCAGGGCTCGAGCTCGCGACCTCGCGCGCGCGCAGAGGGGCGGAGCCGCTGCGGTAGGCTAGGGGAGTTGGTAGGTTGCTGTGGCGCGGCTAGGTAAGGTTCTCGCGACGAGAGGACGGTCCTCGACGACGTGAGCTCGCCGCGCAGAGAGTGCTCGACGAAACGCACAACGCGAACAGGCAGCAGATCGGCTAGCGGAGGTGTCTGGGAGGGTCGGGCGCTCACCGAGAGTTCGACGGAGAGGTTGGATCGGATCGGGGAGCAGCAGGGCGACGGCGTTGCAGGTGCACCAGGAGCTAGGGTTTTCTTCGGAGCGGCGTCGGCCTGGGGCCCCTGGTCCTCCTCCTCCTCGTTGCCGTGTGCAGGGCGACGCAGCTGACACCCGTGGTCCTCCCTAACACCCGCGTCTGCACGCCCGCCTCCTTGTTCTGTAGATGGACGGCGACACCGAGAGCGGCGGCCGGGGTAGACGGGGGTAGGGGTAGCTGGGAAGGGAGGAGGCGGTCTGGGGAGATCTGGGAGAGGCAGAGAGGTCGGGAAGGAGATAAAGTAGAGAGGGAGAGGGAGGTGGCGTGCGGGAGTGGGTAGAGGAAAAAGGTGGCTCGGGTGCCACCTTTCCCTCCTCCTCGAGCACGTGATCGAGCTGGAGCTCGGGGCAGGACAGGGGGACGTCCAGGTGGGGCAGGGTGAGGCCAGAGAGGGTAGGTTCGGGTGGGGCTGCTGTGGCAGGGAGAGAGCTAGAGAGAGAGAGAGGGGAGGCTCGGGTTAGGTTGGTGCTAGGGTTGGGGAGGGTAGCTGGGTGTGGCCAGGGAGAGGGGGTGGTCCAGCATGGTAGGGAGAGGAGAGAGGCCGAGAGAGAGGGTGGGACTAGGGAGACTCGGTTTAGGGTTTTGGAAAGAAGGGGTATGGTGATAGATGGTATTAGAGATGTAGGTGATTAGGGTTAGGATCTTAGATATAGGGTTTAGAGAGAGGATAAAGTGAGAGGGGGGTGGATATGGCAAGATGGTATGGTCACACATTATTAAGAAGAGAGAACACATACAAATAAAACTCAAAACCCAACAAGTAGAAAGGGATGATCATGAAAGGGGTATGGTTGCATGGGACATGCATTACATTTAATGCACTCCCTAAGAGGATGTAAAAGGTATGGGTGAGAAGAAGACCACATGGGATTGAATTAAGATTCAAATAAATGAGGGGCCCATATGTAGGGAATTAGAATTGAAGCAAGGGATGATGTTAACATTTTAGTGGTGAGGGGAACAATAAGAGAGATGCCCCCAACTCAATTTGGGCATTCAATAATTTATCAAAAACCAACTACAGTGTATCAAGAGGCAAATACAATTAATAGGACAAATGCATATGGGAGAAGAACCAAATGGAAGGGGTTTTATATGATGCTCAAATGCAAGGTGGCATAATGACATGAGCATGATATAATGATGGTGCAACAATTGTATTTATGAAGTAGCCATTATATTACTAGACCAAGTAGCATTACAATTGTTAGACAAATGGGATGCTACACTTCCGCTGCTTCGTTGGAGCATGGGCGCGGAGGTTGTCGGGACACCCGTATGTGTGTGCGATCACGGATGCACCACTGCTTTGTGGTGCTGGACTTGATGGTGCTGCACCGGCTGGACCAGATGGACTTCATCACGATCTTGAGATCGGCAAGCGTTCGTCTACATCATCCACGAGTACAACCTTGTTAACGCTATTCGGTCTTCGAGGGTATGTATTCTATGGATGTATATCCACCCGTTTCTTGTATCTATGTCACATCCCAAATTTTAGATTTGGTACTGCATAGCATGCATGTCATTGCATCATAATCATCCTTGCAAAAATTCGGTTTGAAAAGGTTTTGGCAAAACGAACCACTTGCATTTGCATTTTGACACCTACACATGAATGCTTGGTTTTACCTTGACACTGTTTAAAACAGTATTTTTGGTTGTATGGAAGGCACATGTGCATAGAGGGTTCCGCCACGAACCCGTAGCACTTTGAATCGCCCAAGTCGGAGCTTCGTAGAAGAAGTTATGCCGAACTAAATTTTTGATGATTAGAGTAGACAGTATCTGTCAGAAAAATTCAGTTAAAAATTCGACAGGGAAAAAGAAAAGAAAAAGATCAAAAAAAGAGAGGCCAGCCAGCTGGGCCGCCGACCCAGCCGGCCCAGTCGCGCAGCAGCCAGCCCGCATAACAGCCGCAGCAGCGCAGCGCGCGCGGCGGCTAGTAAGCGTCTCCCGCTAGCCGCCAGCTCGCTGACGAGCGGGCCCCGCCCGTCAGCCGCTGCCCGCCACCGCCAGGTGGGGCCCACCTGTCAGCAGGAGAGTTCATATCCAACTCCCTGTCAACTCCGATTCCTCCGGAATCGGACCAAATCCAAACTGTTTTCTCCGATTTTTCTTGCCAATATTTATCTCCTCGAGCCCCTCTTCCGAACCCCCCAATTTTCGTCCTCTCTCGCCCCTCCACCTGTAGGGGTTGGTAGCATGGAAAACAAAAAATTTCTACCGCATACAAACAAACAAGCCAAGATCTATCTACTAGATTGTAGCAACGAGTCGATAGAATAACTCACCCTCGAAGATTCCAAAGTGTTTAACGAGAGTGGATTCTCGTGGGTGATGTAGTCGTACTCTTCCCGATCTCAAGATCGCGTAGACGATCCTTCCGGCGCTGCGTTCCGGCAGCGCTCCCGCAGTCGGTCACACGTTCGGTACTCGACGAAGACCTTCCTCTCCCTTGTTCCAGCAGGCAGCGGAGGTTGTAGCACTCTCCTCGCGATTCCGGCAGCACGACGGCGTGGTACCGGAAGTAGAGGGGAGATCTCGCAGGGCTTTGCCTTAAGCCGGGGCGAGTATGGTGGACTATGAGAGAGCCTCGGTGATCTAGGGTTTAGACGCACCAAGTATAAGGGGCTAGGCCAGCGGCTAGGGAAACTAGAAGCCCCAACTCGGCGGCTTGGGAGAAACCCTAGGCGGCGGCTATGGTGGGCGGCGGCTAGGGTTAGGGTTTAGAGGGGCAAGATGTAGGTCTTGGAGGGGCAGCCCTGCCCCTCCTTATATAGGTGGAGGGGGCGCGCCAAGGGGAGGGGAGTCCCTCCCCAACTCGGTCGCCAAGGGCCGGCGGTGGAGGGAGAGGAACTCCTCCCCAAGTAGGTTTCCTACTCTCCCTCCACCAAACAAAATAGCCGTTTGACTTTTCAAATTGGCGTTTGACTTTTCAAACTAGGATTTGATTTATCCCTTTATTTTGTTCAGCGATGACACCTAGTACACGATGCAACCATTCCAACTTGTTATGACACATTATGTACCCTTCCTCTCCGGAGTGCCGGACATTCCGGAACCTTCTAGAACATTCCCGATGAAAACACCGGAACCATTCTCCAACCCCGAAACAGGACTTTCCTTATATGAATCTTATTCTCCGGACCATTCCGGATCTCCTCGTGATATCCTGGATCCCATCCGAGACTCCGAACAACATTCGGTCTCTTACTCATCATTCCATAACTACTAAACAGCGTCGAATCCTTAAATGTGTCTCCCTACGGTTCGTGAATTATGCGGACATGATCTTCTCCGAACAATAACCAATAGAGGAATCTGGAAATTCATATGGCTCCCACATATTTCTATGATTACTTTGCCATCGAATGAACCACTTATATACGATACCAATTTCCCTTTGTCTCACGATAGTTTACTTATTCGAGGTTTTGATCGTCGGTATCTCTGCATACCTAGTTCAACCTCGTTACTGATAAGTACTCTTTTCTTGTTCCCGTGATATGTGATCCCTTGTGAGCCAGTCACATGCTTGCAAGGTAATTGGATGACATTCCACCGAGAGGGCCCAGAGTATATCTATTTTTCATATGGATGGACAAATCCCACTCTTGATCCATGTGTCTCAACCAATACTTTCCGAACACTCAATTCCACCTTTATAGCCACCCAGTTACGGTGTGGTGTTTGATGTCATCAAAGCAACGTTCCGGTGATGGTGATAAGCATGGTCTCATGGTCGAAGGAATTAGGTTACTATGTATGAGAAAGCATATAGCAATTGAACTATTAAAATGACTTGATCTTTATGCTACGCTTATCTATAGGAGTATGTCCATCATATCATTATCCTAACGATATGATCTTGTTGTTAATAACATCTCAATGTTCATGATAGGGAAACCACAATCATTTATTAACCAACAAGCTAGTATTATAAAGAGGCTTTACTAGGGACTCTATTTTAGTTTACAAATCACACAAGTATTAATGTTTCCTTGTTAATACTATTATAGCATGAATGTAAACATTTATCATAAACACAAAGATATAATAATAACTACATTTATTATTGCCTCTAGGGCATATCTCCAACACCACCCACCAGCGATTTCTCGCCGGAGTCCGACCGCCGCCGCCATTGACGAGGTAGGCACCTCGCCACGCGCGCCTCGCCCCTCCCTCGCCTCGCTCGCCCGCGAGAGCCGCCTCCACCGCCTACTGACCCGCCCCCTCCTCTTTCTTCCCCCGGAGGAGCCCGCCACCACGCCGCCGACGTCGCCGACGTCGCCGCGTCCGCAGCCGCCCGCCGCCGTCGTTCTCGGCCGCGCCAACCGCCGCCGCCACGCCGAAAAGCTCCGCCGCCACGCCCTTGACGTCGTCCGCCCCTCCACCGCCGCCAAGGATCGCCGACGCCGCCACCCCGACCATCGCCGCCGCCGCGCCCAGCTCCGGTGAGCTTTCCTCCTCGCGCGCCTCTACCCTCCGATCAGCATCCAATGGTCCAGATGGACCATTGACTGGTCAGCTCTGGCCGTGGAATAGTCAGCGCGCCATGTCAGCTGCCACGTGGGCGTGGTCAACAGTCAAAGTTGACTGTTTAGTTGTAATTCGATTTAATTGGCAGATTTAGTTCCAATCTTGAAAAATTTCATATCTTTAGATCTACTGGGCCAAAAATTTCAAATAAAATATGTGTGGAATCAGCGTCTCACGTTGAACATTGCTGTACAGTTGTTGTATACTTTTACAACAAGGTTATGTCCTAGTTAATTAAATTAGTTAATGCTCTTTTTAGAGTATTAAATTCATAGAAAAAGTTCTGTAACTCCAAAAATTGCAAATAAGATGTCCCTTGAATTAGTAGAACAAGAGGAATCTTGCAGTAAATTAAAAAGGTAGGCTTACAATATTGGTTTTGGCAGAACCTATACAAGGGCATTCAGGAGTATTTTAATTACTAAGGGAATTATATAAATCCTTTTTGAGTAATTCCAATTGGCACTGACTCTATTTTAGGATGCCTACACAGTGGATATTTTTACAAGATTTTACAAACGGTATATTAGCAGTGGCTAATTATTTAGTTTCTAGCTCTATTGTTGGACAATTAAAATTACATGCTTTGTTTTCTATGCACTTAAAATATTTCCATGCATGCATACGGTAGGTATACTGAATAAGAATATGTGATACTACTGTAGCAATGTTCAACTTGTCATGCATGCATCTTGCATTGTCATTGTTTGTATATGATTGAGTATGGTTTGTTTATGTGATTGCAATTGTATCGTGTAGATTGTGACGAGTGCAATGCTTGCTCGTGTGTGGATTGTTCGTTCGACCGCTACAACCAATGCAAGTAGATGCTACTTTATTCATGATGCTGTCCTACTATTTTCAATGCATTGTCGTGTATTTTGTAGATGCATGTGTAGGATATTGCTATCGCTGTGCTATGTCCTATTATGTGGTAGGGTTTTCCTGTAGATAAACCACCGTTGGTAGATGTGCTTAGCCATGCTGTGTTGATCGAGGGCTGGGTTACATCACTGGAGTTGTTTCTAAATGTGTTGGTTTGTGAAAACTAAAAACAACTTAATCAACGAATCTCCTGGGTGTGATGGGATTGATAAATTTTGGTGGTATCATTGCGGAAAGGCACCCAGGTATCAAGAGAAAATGATTGGCTTCTTTATTTTGTATCTTACGTGTACAACCATGTGCCAATAATGGAATGGGCGGTTGGTTGGACTCAGTAGGTTGTGGTAACTCGAACCCACATATCCAGAGATGTAGAATTTTGGTAGGTTGGACCGGTGCGTGTCGGGTTTGGGGAGCTACTTCCCGAACGGTCCCTTCTTGGACTTCTCCCTATCATCACCCAAAATGAGAGTGGTGGTACGAGCTGGGCTGGCCAAGTCAAATGGGTAAAGTGTACTAACCCCTGCAGGGCATATAATCTAATCGATTAGCCGTGTCCCAGGTTATGGACATCTGAGTTGCTTGATATTGATCCCATGACATGTTTCTCGCTCATTCCAATTTCATGATTGTTTTAATGTTAATGGGTTAACTTAATTGGGATATTTTCAAAGAAAATAAAAAAACTGTTTAAGAAAGTAGGACAAAGGTATTTGTAAATGCAAGCTAGCCACAGCTCCACTTGCCAAATATGCATGTAGAAGTTAGCACTATTGTCTCCTTTAATAGCTCTACTTGCCATACATTCCATGTATTGACCCTTCGGGGCTGCTACGTTTCATGTTGCAGGGTATTCCGATTCTGAGTGATCGATTTAGGCCACAGTACTCCACTCGGCACTTGTTCACTTGTGGGCAATTTGAAGAATGGAGGATTTACTATATTTATGTTGCTACTTGATTAATTTGAGCTAGCCTTGAGCTAAGATTTTATTGTAATAATGATACTCTGGATCTTCATAATTTATGATACACGGATATTTTGCTAAGTTATTCATCTTATTCTATTGTGGGCCAATGAACCGATCCAAGGATTGGCATGTCACATAGAAGCTACGGTCTTTTCAGAACCGTAGTGTTACAATCTAGTAGATAGATCTTGGTACATAGTTGTTCCCATCATAGGAATTTTTTGTTTTCTATGCTGCGAACCCAACAGTGGTATCAGAGCCGGATCTATGCGTAGATGCTTTTCATGGGTTGTCGCGGTATTGCCGACGAGTACGCCATGGAGGGTTCCTCACAGTGCGTGTTTAGTGACGTGGGGTAAGGCGGACGGTTGACGGGTACGAGGTAACACAGCTTACCCAGATTCAGATCCCACGACGGTGGTGGAATCCTACTCCGGCTATAAATCACTATAATGGCAATACGTCGAGTTACAAAGATAGGTTCGCTGTGCGAGGTTGTCTATGAACGTCTTAGTTATCGTGCCCTAAAGGCTCCCATAGGCCCGACTTATATAGTCACCATGTCCTAGGGTTACAGGGAAAAGTCCTAGCCGGACAGGTCACAGAGTCCTACACCGTCTATTACTAGTCTTATGTATCTTGAACTCCAAGGCTCCGGGTACGCTGGTGACTCCACCGTAGCCTTCCTTTATCCGGCATGGGTCTCCCTTCTGGATCCACCTAACTGGGCCGCCCAGCAGGCCATAGGCCATGCTACCGACTATGGGCCACCCGGGTTAGTCCGATAAGAGACATGCTATAAAGATACCCATATAGCATATCCCCAACAGTAGCCCCCGGAGAACTCCGAGATCTTGCGCCGTCTTGCCTCTTCACATAGAATGCTCCGTCTAGATGGATGTCGGCAAATCGTCAAGCAATATCTTGTAGTCCTCCCACAGAACCCTGCAGAGTATCATTATACCATGAAAGGCGGCAACTCTTGGTGCATCGTGAAGGATGTCGGAAGGCGGGATGGCTTCTGCTCCATATACCATGAAATAAGGGGTGTAGCCGGTGGATCTGTTGGGTGTAGTTCGTAAACTCCACAGCACAGATGGCAATTCTTCCGCCCAGGCTCCAGCTGCTCTATGTAGCGGTGCCTCAAGACGTGGCTTGATTCCCTGCAGGATTAATCCATTGGCTCGCTCAACATGACCATTGGATTGTGGGTGTGCCACAGACGCAAGGTCAAGTCGGATGCCTTTCTCCCAACAATATGCCTCCACTTCTCCGAGTGATAAGTTGCTGCCGATGTCGGTGATAATGCTATGTGGGAGACCAAATCTCACCACTAGATCTCGGACGAACCTGAGGGCAGTTGCCCCATCAAGATTTCTAATGGGTTTAGCTTCTATCCATTTAGTGAATTTGTCAACTGCTACAAGCAGATGCGTAAACCCACAAGGTGCCGTCTGTAACGGTCCCACCATGTCTAGCCCCCAGACTGCAAACGGCCAAGTTATTGGTATTGTTCGCAGTTCTTCAGCAGGAACATGTAGTTGTCGGGCATAATACTGGCATCCCATGCATGTCTCAACCATCTTGTCGGCATCCGCCTTCGTGGTCAGCCAGTACAATCTTTGCCGGAAGGCTTTCGCGACCAACGATCGAGGAGCGGCGTGGTGCCCGCAATCTCCGAGATGGATTTCGCGTAGGATTTCCATACCTTCTATCTGGGAAACACACTTTAGGTATACACCAGTAGTGCTCCTTTTGTAGAGTTGCCCGTTGATTATGGTATAACACTTTATTCATCGTACTATTTTCCGTCTTTCAACTTTATCGTCGGGCAAAATTCCGTGTTCGAGATATTCCATGAACGGTTTTGTCCAAGCCGGAGGGACCTTAGTCACCATATGGATGAAAGAGTCAGCTCTATCCGGGATGTCGATGTCTGCTCCCTTCACGGATGGTGTGTGCAGGTGCTCTAGGAAAACTCCTGGCGGAATTCGCTTGCGCCCTGATCCTAGCTTAGACAGCAGATCAGCCGCCTCGTTTTGTTCCCTAGGCACATACTTAACTTCGTAGACCAAGAAGCTCTTGGCTATCTCGTCCACTTCGTCTCGATATGCCGCCATCATAGGGTTCCGCGCATTCCAGGTGCCAGCCACCTGCTGGGCAACCAAGTCGGAATATCCACAACAAACTATGCGCTTGATGACAATATCCTTGGCTACACGTAGTCCATGAATGAGTGCTTCATACTCCGCCATGTTGTTTGTAGCCTCGAAGTGGATCTGCAGAACGTAGTGTAGCTTGTCCCTTGTTGGTGACTGTAGCAATACACCAGCCCCCGAGCCGTTGAGCAGCTTTGATCCGTCAAAGTGCATCACCCAGTACTCTGGTTCTGGCAACGGAGTAGCATCTGGCATCTCCGTCCAATCTGCAACAAAATCTGCCAAGGCTTGTGACTTGATAGCGTCGCGTCTCTTGTAGGTGATCTCGAAGGCGGCAAGTTCAATGCCCCACTTCGCGACCCTTCCTGTAGCATCGCTATTGTTGATGATGTCGGACAGTGGAGTCTTGCTCACCACTGTGATTGGGTGCTCCTGAAAGTAATGCCTCAACTTCCGAGAAGCAAGGAATACTCCATAAGCTATCTTTTGGTAGTGCGGGTAACGCTGCTTGGATTCCGTCAAGACCTCGCTCACATAGTAAACTGGCTGTTGAACTCCGTGCTCATAGCCTGGTTCCTTCCGCTCTACCACGACGACGATGTTGATAACCCGGTTGGTTGCCGCCATGTAAATTAACAGGGTCTCTCCAGGCTCGGGTGCTGCAAGGATGGGCGCCGAGAAAAGAATCTCCTTGAGCTGCTTCAATGCTGCATCTGCTTCGTCCGTCCACGTGAATTTTTCCGCCTTCTTCAGCAACTTGTACAGCGGCAGAGCCTTCTCTCCAAGTCGGCTGACGAACCGACTAACTGCTGCAACACAACCTGTTAGTCGTTGAATGTCCTTTAGGCGTGTCGGGCGGTTTATGTTCAAGATGGCCTCGATTTTCTCTGGGTTGACCTCGATTCCACGCTGGGAAACGATGAAGCCCAACAATTTGCCGGCTGGAACCCCGAAGACGCACTTCTTAGGGGTAAGCATCATGTTGTATTTCCAGAGATTATCAAAGGTTTCTATTAAGTTGGAGATTAAGTCGTTTGACTTTTTGGACATCACCGCAATATCGTCCACGTAGGCATGAACGTTCCGACCAATTTGGTCATGAAGGCAACGTTACATCGTCCGCTGGTAGGTAGCACCTGCGTTTTTCAGCCCAAAGGGCATCGTGACATAGCAAATCGTGCCATATGGGGTAGTGAACGAAGTGGCCAATTGGTCCGACTTCCTCATCTTGATCTGGTGGTATCCTGAGTATGCATCGAGAAAACACAAAAGTTTCGAGCCAGCCGTCGAGTCAATGACTTGGTCAATGCGAGGCAAAGCAAACGGATCCTTGGGTCATCCTTTGTTCAAGCCGGTGTAATCAACACACATTCTTAATTCATTGGTTCCCTTTTTGGGGACAAGTACAGGATTGGCCACCCATTGGGTGTGAAGGACTTCTCGGATAAATCTAGCCTTAAGTAACCTAGCTATCTCTTTGCCAATGGCGCGTCTCTTCTCATCTCCAAAACGTCATAGAGGTTGTTTCACTGGTTTGCATTTTGGGTCAATGTTTAAGCTGTGCTCGGCAAGTTCCCTAGGTACACCTTTCATGTCGGCAGGTTGCCAGGCAAAGATGTCCCTGTTCTCACGGAGGAACTCGACGAGCGCGCTTTCCTATTTGGGATCCATGTTCGTCCCAATGGCGGTGACCTTGGAGGCATCGCCTACCACAAGTTCCACCGGCTTGGTGTCGATGGCGGCCTTGAACGCAGCAGCGGAGTCGGAGATCTTCTTCTTCGACATGGGCATCTCTGAGTCATCGACCTTACGCTGGATCTCTTTGAATTCTTCGTTGTAGAGGACAGCTTCTGCAATGGCTGCTTCGTTGATCTCGCAGTCCCTTGCCTTGGTAAAGCTTCCGGATACGATGATGATGCCGTTTGGTCCGGGTATCTTGAGCTTGTTGTAGACGAAGCATGGCTTGGCCATGAACGTGTGGAATATGTCGCGGCCGAATATGACGTGGTACACGCTCTTGAAGGGGACCACCTCGAAGGTCATGCGCTCTTGATGGTAATTATTAACATCGCCAAAGGCAACCTGAAGTGTAATGCACCCAAGGGACCGAGTCTCCCGACCAGGAACTACGCCGTGGAAGATGGTGTTGGTCCGCCTTAGGTTTGCCTCCGTCAAGTTCATCTTTTGCAGTGTATCTAAGTACATGATGTTGATGCTTCTTCCACTATCCACCATACACTTGGTGAACTCCACGCCGTCAATCAAGGGGTTGATGACCATGGCGTACTGGTTCTCCGTGGGTATAAGGTCTGGGTGGTCCATCCTGTCCCAAGTTATTGGAACCTCCGACCAGCGCATGTACTGGGGAACTGGGGGGAGGGTGGCCATCAGGATCCTCAGAGAGGCCTTCTGTTGTCGGACGGTGGGGGTGCCAAGGAAAGTGTGGTAGACTGGGGCCTTCTTTGAGAAGGGGTTATTGCCTTTGTCGTCCCTCTTGGCGGCGTGTTTGGGGTGAACGTCCTCGTCCATGTCACTTGAATCCTTGGACTCGTCCTCCTTCTTCTTCCCCTTGCCCTTGCCTCGCGGTCTGTTCTTCCGACTTTGCTTGTAGCCGGACTCCGGGTCTTCCTTGAGGTCGTTGACGAACTTGCAGTGTCGATTGGTATGGGTGGCTTTGCCTTTGACGTCGAGGTGTACGAGGCATGGAATATCGCGGTACTCCTCGTAGGTTTGGGGAACACGGAGCGGCGCCGAGGTGGTTTCACTTCCTCATTGCTGTCCACGACCAGCTCCCCTTCCTTGGCCACGTTGTCCGCCCTCTCCTCGTCCTGCAAAATTCAATAGCGACCATGTCGGTAGATTGCTTTTCTTCTGGAGCGGTCTTCCGCTTTGTACTGCTGTTCCTCCGAGCTTGAGTTGGAACGGCCGTTGCCGGCAAAGAGCCACGAGAATCATCGTCGGCAGCTGCGAACTCACTAGCCAACTGAATCATCTGGTTCAAGTTAAGCTGGTGATTGTCCTGCAAGCGCTTCAGCTTATGTCGGAGCAACGTGCCCCTTTCCAACCCATCGATGAAGGTGGCCATGGCGGTCTGAGCGTGCACTCCTGCACAGGAATTCTTCATGTCCTGCCAGCGGGAGAGATAGGCGCGATATGTCTCGTCTTTCTCTTGCACGCACCACTGTAGATCGCCCACAGTGCAGGGACGCTTGTATGTACCCTCAAAGTTCTTGGTGAACGCTTCTTGCATGTCCAACCAGTTGTATATAGATTTATCCGGCAAGTCGTCGATCCATTGACGGGCCGTACCCGCCAACATTAATGGGAGGTACTTGACGGTGATGTTGGGGTTTCCTCCGGCAATCTCCACCGCGTTGCCGTAGTCCTGCAACCATGTGGCTGGCTTGGCGGTGTCGTCATAGGGCTTGATGGTCTTGTCAATCCGGAAACCTTTGGGGTAAGTTGCAGAACGTATTGCAGGTCCAAAGAACGTGGTCCCAGGTATGGTCCTTCCCGGGCCTCGTGGATCTTATCGATCCGCGAACGCATATCGTATGGCTCCGGGTTCTTCTTCTTGTCAACAGGGGGTGGGCTGCGTGAACGACGCGGGCCTCCTCCGCCATGGTGACTGCTTAGTGGTGACGGAGGCAGAGGTGGCGGTGGGTTAGCCTTCTTGCTGTTACCCTCCTGCGACGCCTCATGTCTGTCACGGTTGCTTGTCGGACACAGAGGGTCATGGCGCGACCTGCTCTTATGTCCTTGGTTGCGCTCTCCGTCATGACGGGTCTGCTCTGCGTTGTCGCGGATGACGATGCCACACTGCTTTGGTGCGGATAAGAGACATGCTATAAGGATACCCATATAGCATATCCCCAACACAGGTAGTACACATATGAGTATGTGGGCGATGATGATCATTTTATTTCTTCTAAGTTGTAATTTGGATATTGGTGGCATAGTGGGATGAAGCGTCCCGGACAAACTTTACATGTCCTCGCACATGAGACCTGTTCCACGCTTGACATGCAACTAGTTTTTCATAAGTGGCTAGCGGGTGTCTGTGTCTCCTACTATAGTCAATATCTAATTTGCAACGAGTTGTCAACAATTTGGTTATCCTTGTTGTGGTTCATGTTCGTAGGTAAGAACGGTTCTATCTTCGAAAGCCCTAAGCCACGTAAAACTTGCAATGTATAAATTAGAGGCGTCTAGTTTAGATTGTTGCTGGGCTAGTGTTATGATATGGTGATGTTGTAAGTATAAGTATAAGTATAAGATGATACTCTTACAACACACATAACGTGTAAGTTCCATAGACCTTGGCCTTACACATAGAGGTATGATAGTGATCATACCATGATGCACATGATGGAGATCAAGTGCAAGAACCATATCATTTCACTTATTAACATGTGATGTTTGATTGCATCTTATATTGCTTGTTTGGCGTTTTATTAGCATAATAAGATGATCCCTCATTTAGATATCAAGATAAAATGTGTTATTCCTTAAGTATGCACCGACAATGTTTCGTCGCTTCAAGACATCACGTGATGACCGGGTGTACTTGAATCCACGATCATATCTCGGGTGTAAGACAGTTACATACGCGAATACTAAGGTTCTTACTTGGCGAGCCTAGCATGTACAAACATGGCCTCGGAACACGGACCGAAAGGTTAAGCATGAGTCATATGTTTTGATATGATGACCATATGGATGCTCGCCTTTGAAGCTACACCGACTCACGTGATGATCGTACTTGGTGTAGTGGATTTGGTTCATGTAATCACCAAAAATACATGAGGGATGTCATTTTTGAGTGGGAGTTCATTTCTAATTTGGATTAGTAGAACTCAATTTATCATAAATTAAATCAAAGTGAATTTGCATAATTTTTTGTAGTCATTGGCATTCGTTCAGCACCTTATGTATAGTTGTAATTGAGATAATAGAACTTTAGAATTCTGGATATTTACTTTACGAACTGGTATCGTATTGTGTTGAGTGTCAATCTAAAGTTTAAAGTCCTATTGCAAAATTTTAGAAAACTCTATTTACTCCATGAAATTTGATAATTAGTATTAAATGAGAGTAACAATTCCAGTGTTAGTATCTTAAGTATCATGTTTGCCTCCATGATTATTGATTTAAATATCGAGATTATCTAGGAGCTGAAATAATTGTTTCAGAAACTATCACATGTGATAGATACAACGATATTTGAAACAATGTTTTGGTTGCAATATGATAGAGTATAATATATGTTCTCATATTGGATGAGAATTTACAAAGGTTGGATATGCTAGACATCCTAATCATCCAAAAGGGTTTTGGAAAGTAACGTTATACTCACGATTCATCTTTATAAGCTACATTATCTTGATCATGAAAGTCGTCATGATAAGGATGAATAGAAGATGTATGTAAAGTGTTTACTACACTAATAAGATTACTAAAGAATGGATTCTGAAAGAATGCTGATCATTTTGATGATGGTGATCTACTTCAAAGTGCAAGTCCAAAGGTATTATTATTTGAATATACACGCTTTGGACTATGTGTCATGTATATGGCACCACTATTGATGTTGATAGATTCTTCTAAAAGGAAAAGGAAATGCTGAAAGAGAATCTATAAAATATATTTGGTAGAAAAGAAAAGATTGGAAATATCCAATTTAGGTATATGGATGATATACATGTTATGGTTGTATTCTTTGCTTGTTAAACAATGTGGTTCTTGGGTATTGAATACCGAATTGGTTGGTATGAAATTTCATACGGAACGACGCAATTCATGAACCACAATGGCCTAAGTAGCTAGCAAGAGAATATGTGATGATGTTCATCGAAAACAAACAAACCGTTGTTGGTATTTCTTGTTGACACCAAAGCTTGCCTTCAAGATTTTTTTAATAATAGTTATTTAAATCAGGTATTATGAGAACAAAGGTTGTTCAAATAATTACCGTATTCCATATAAGATGGATGATTTACAAATCTAGTTGGATAAATCACATCCATAAAGCTAATGCTAAAAATGTCGCAAGACAAATGATTGGAAGATCACTTACGAAGTGACATCGCCGTTAAATTATATTGGAAAGAAAACATGAAGAAACTCCATTTTCATGGATTTTTGGAGTCTTTGATTTGATCAAGTGACGTTTGTGAGACTTTCCTCGGGATAATTAAAACTTCGTTCAAAGGCCAAAGAAGAACGAACGACTAAAATATTGGAATTTATACATATCGATGTATGTAGTCCATTATGTATAGTCGTAAGCGATGGACTTAAACTTCATATGCTTTCTCAGAAAATTTGAGTGAATATTCACTTAATGAGAAAGAAGTATGAAATATTTGAAAACATTCAAAGACTTTCAAGATGAAGTGAAAATCATTATAACAAGAAAATAAATGGTTTATGATTTTATCAGAAGGGATTTATTTGAGTTACAAGTGTAACAAGAAAAATAAATGAATTATGATTTATCATAAAGGGATTTATTTGAGTTGCAAGTTTAGCAAAACACCTAGATTTACATCTCCCGAAACACCATAGGAGTATGGAGTGTTTGAGATTTGTAATGAAACCTTGTGTGACATGGTTGGATCAAAGGTGTTATTTATAAAACTTCCATTATGTTTTAAAAGATTAAAAGCTTTAGGGACTACCGCTTTTACACTGAAAAGTGCTCCATCTTGATCCGTTGAAATGACACCATGGAAGTTATGGTTTGGGGTAAAACCCAAATTGTCATTTCTTAAATTTTGGTATGCTAATCATAAGTAAGATGTTTACAACCAAAGTCGGATGAACATGTCTTTGTAGGTTATTTAGAATAACAATTGGTTATTCGTCCATAACACCAAGGACAAAAGGGTTTGTCGCTTGAAATGTGAAGTTTCTTGAAAAAGGAATTTTTCGCAAAAGTTAAGTGGGAGGACAATAGAACTTTAATAAGTTTAACAAACCTTAGCTAAATGTGCTGAGTTGCGCAACATCGGAAATCGTTCCGGAGGCTTCCATAATGCTCATAGCTTATGTGCCTCAAAGGTTGTGGTCACGGAGATCTAAGTTCCTATTGAACCAAGTAGGTCGGATAAACAAATCAAATGCTAAAATTTGAGAGTAAATAACCTACATACAAAGAAGCGATGATGGGCCCTGACTCCATCAAATGGCTTGAAGCCATAAAATCCGTGATAGTTCCATACACGATAAATCAAGTTTTGAACTTGTAAGACCCTCCAGAAAGGTGTAAAAACCTATCGGTCGTATTTGGATCTATAAAGAAATAGACATGGATGTTTCACATCTATGAAATAGTCGACATGTCGTAAAGTATTTTATGACAATGTTCAAAGAGTTGACTATGACAAGATTTGATCTTTCATAGCGATATTTAGTCTAGACGGATTAAAGTAGCAATAACTACATATAATTTGGTATATGGTAGATGAATAAACAAAACAAAGTTCTTCTAATAGAATGGTTACCTAGGACGTGTACATGACATGGTCCAACGGGATTTTGTTAATTCAAAGGATGCTAAAAAGGGAATTCAAACTTCAATGGTTGTAGTAAGCATCACGGAGTTGGAATCTTCACCATGATGAAAAGGAGTTCTCATCAGGAGACGATGAAGATGCTTGCATTTGCAAGAAATTAAGTGGGAGCGCTGAGACATATTTCTAATACCTTATGTGGAGGACATCTTGTTGATTGGAAATGATGTATCTTCTATTGACAAAGGTTAAGAATTTCATTTTGATGAAAGACGTAGGCAAAACCCGAATATTTAGCATGAATGTCTATAGTGGATAGACTGTGACGCTAATATGGTTGTGCCAAACGTACATATATGAGATATTGAAGGAGTTCAATATAGAAACGACAAGAAAAGGTTCGTGTCAAATGGAAAGGAATTGAATCAAGATTCAAGTGTATCGACACTTGATAAGTGAAACAAGATTCACGTGCTTTGACACTTGATGAGTGAAATCACAAGGATGTTTTGATCAATCATACCATGATATGTACACATCCAGATATGTCCTATCCTCTAAGTGTTATGAGCATATACCAGAATGAATCATAAAATGATCATTGGACGATAGTGAGGATATTCTTATGATCTTTTGGAAGAACTAAGTTGTGTAGAGGTGACAAACAATTATAAATAGTTCATTGTAAAGCGTTACATTGATACTAGTTTTGTCACAAGATACAAAATTAAGTTTATCTCAATTTAAATTATGGGTGGCACAATGTAATGGAAAGGAGATTCCATGACGAATTTGGATGAATTCCAAAGTTAAGACATTGTGATGGATACTACAACAAAAGGGCTAAGTATATGACTGCTATAGTAGCAGCAAAGGAGGGAATTTGTGTCAAGTAGTTTGTTATCAAACTAAGGTGTGGTTCACAACGGGCTAACACTAAAGATATATTGTATGAAAATAGTATCGACATGATTTAACCCCAAGGAACTAAAGGTCTCACCAAAAGACCAAATTTATACAATGCCATCTCATGGAGAATGAGTGATGCGTGGAGATGCAAAGACATGCAAATACACACGGACCTGAAAGCGTCAGATCCGTAGATTATGTTAACCATTTGCAGTTGCGTATATGGAACACCAGAAAGCCAGGTGTTCAAATACGCAAAGTTTTCAAACTAGATTATTGTCTCTAGTGCAAGTGGGAGACTGAAGGGAATATGCCCGAGAGGCAATAATAAAGTGGTTATTATCGTATTCCTTATTTATGATAAATTTTTACTTTGCATGCTATAATTGCATTAATACGGAAACATTAATACATGTCTGTTTAATAAACAAAAAGGAAGTTCCTATTTATGCCTCTTTTATAAACTAGCTCGTTGATTAACAAGATGATCAAAGTTTCCTGATCATGGACATTGGATGTTGTTAATAACAAGGTCACAACATTAGTGTAATGATGTGATGAACATTCATACAAAGTATAGCATTACGATCAAAGTCACTGAGTTTATATTGCTATAACAACTTACGAAGTGATCCTAATCCTTAGACCATGAGATCATGTCAATCACTAACACCGGAAGAGTTTCTCGATGACATCAAACATCACACCGTAACTGGGTGATTATAAATATGGCTTCAGAACTACTAAAGTGTTATGTTGAGGTTCATGGATCGAGAGTGGAATTTGTTCATCCCGATGACGGATAGATATGCTCTGGGCCCTCTCGGTGATATCACATTGATTAGCTTGCAAGCAAGTGATTTGATCACTAGAATGTTATATCACGGGAACGAGAAAAGAGTGCATGTCGGTAACGAGATCAAACTAGGTATGGAGATACCGATGATCGAATCTCGGACATGTAATATATCGTGAAACAAAGGGATTAAGATACCAGCGTAAAAGGTTCACACGATCACAGAAGTCATCGTTGAATGTGTGGGAGTCAGTACGGATCTCCAGATCCTGTTGCTGATTATTGATCGGAGAGGGGTCTCGATCATGTCTGCATTGTTCGCGAACCATAGGGTGACACACTTAAGGGATACCGACACCATTCGGATAAAATGATATGTCAAGAAAAGAAAAGGAAAGCGCAGGAATTTATTTTACTAGATACTGGAACTGTTTCGGTTAAAATTGCTGAAACTGGTTCTGCATTTGAAATTGAATACTAGCAAGGGGTTTTATGTGAATGTTTGTTAATTAAAGTAATTAACAAAATTCTGAATAAATAAATAAAAGAGTTTTATTTAAATGAGAGCTTGCATTAAATTTGGTGGAAATTTAATGCATGTGAGTGGATTTTTGAGTGGAGGCTCTTTTATGGGAGTGGAGGCTTTTCATATTGAGTGGGAGCTCCACCCACATGAATGTGGGAGAGGTGGGGGCATCCCCCATGGCTGTGCGCCATGCCCCTTGGGTGCCCCCCTCTCCCCTATAAAAGGCCCCCCTCTCATACTCTCAAAGCACACCTCCTCGCGAAGGATCTCTCTCCCCCTTTTAGAATTTCCCCATGGTCTCGGATCAGCGAGATACATGTTCCCGGTGGATTTTTCTAAAAGGATTTGTTGCTTCCGCTGCTTCGCTGGAGCGAGGGAGCGGAGGTTGTCGGGATACCCGTATGTGTGTGCGATCACGGATGCACCACTGCTTTCCGGTGCTGGACTTGATGGTGCTGGACCGGCTGTACCAGATAGACTTCATCACGATCTTGAAATCGGCAAGCATTCGTCTACATCATCCACGAGTACAACCTCGTTAACGCTATTCGGTCTTCGAGGTTACGTATTATATGGATGTATATCCACCCGTTGCTTGTATCTAGTAGATAAATCTTGGTACATAGTTGTTCCCATCATAGGAAATTTTTTGTTTTCTATGCTGTGAACCGAACAAGTACAACCTCATGAAATGATTCGGCCCTTGACACAAGATGTCTCTCCTTCCACTCTCCCTCGCTCCCAAGCTTTTTAGCCCCTAATCGCCGATGATCTCCCTCGCTGGCGGCGACACACCGTTTCCTCTCCACAAGTCCTTCTCCCCACATCCTCACCTACCGGTAGATAGCCTGATCATGTCTCTTCATGGAGGTTTTTTCAAGCAACTGGAAGGTCTGCTACACGGGGGCCAACTTGAGTGGTAAGTTCCTTGAGGCTTCCATGTCTGTCTCGGCAGAGAGTGACTGGATCGTTCTTCGTAATGCCCTTGGTTTTCCTTTGGAGGGCAGGAAAATTGAAAATGGAGAGAAAATTCATTTTGATTATGTGCTGAGGTTGTAGCATCCCAGTTGTCTAACACCTGTAATGCTACTTGTTCTAGTAATAAAAAGGGCCACTTCCAACATATAATTGTTGCATCATCATCATATCATGCTCATGTCATCATGTCACCTTGTTTTTGAACATCATATAAAACCCCTTCTTGTTGGTTCTTATCTCATGTGCATTATTAATTGTAGTTGCCTCTTGATATTGTATTTGGTTCTTGATATATTGTTATATGCCCAAGTTGAGTTGGGGGCATATCTCTTTTAACTCCACCACCTTTCCTTCACCACCTTATATTCCACCATCCAATTAATGTGAGCTTGGCATTTTTATTTGAGTTATCTCTAGCTCATGTTGGTTGGTTGGATTCCACCCATAATCTTTTGCTTGGCCTTTGCCCACCTTTTGGGAATGCAAGGAATAATGCCACATGAATTAATGTTGTTTTCACAATATAACTACATGGCAAATATTGTTTGCATGGGCCATGCAAGTGCCACCTTTTCTTGGCTTTGGAATGTTTTGGCTTTGTTTGCATGGATCATCTCTCCTTGGTTTAAACCTTGTTTTGGGCCTTGTAGTATTCTTCACCATATCATCTATCTCTCTATCCCCCTCTAGCTAAACCTCTATCCCCATACTCCATGCATACACATGTGATCATGTGTGAGCAAAAGGAGACCCCATCACCACATCTCTCTCTCCCTCTCTCTCTCTTTTCCTTGTCTTGATCTTGTGTGAACTTGTCTAGAGCATGCATGATCAAGTCAAGTACCTCTTGTTCCTCTCATCTTATCTTAGTCTTAAACCCTCTAATCTCCAAAAACCCTAACCTACCATACCCCTCTAAGTAAAAACCCTAAACCGACCCCCTTGCCTTAACCATCCTAGCTAAAAACCCTAAACCACACCTATTCTATCACAACCCAAAGTGCCCCTTCCCCTATTCTCTCTAGCTAAACCACCCTCACAACCAAAAGCACCCCTCACCTAACCCTAGCCCGAACCACCTATCCCCTCTACTCCTACCTGCCCTCGAGCTCCCCCTGGCCCACCTGCAGTCCCCTGGCCCCACCTGGTAGCCTGCCCAGCCCGTGCCTGCCCTGCCTGGCCGCCCATGCACATGATGGACAAGGTGGCACCAAGGCCACCTTTCCATCAACCCCTCCCCCACGCAAGCATCTACGCCATCTACCTACCCCCTCCGTTCTTATCTTCCCCCCCTCGCCTCTAGCATCCCCAGTTTTCCCCTCAGGCCTCTCTTCCTCCCCCTGCCTCCCTTCTTCTTTTCCCCAGCGAGCAACCTCTCCCCCTTAGCCAAACCCTAGTCCTTCGGCCTGCTGCGATCTGCGCGCTCTGCTGCTTCCCAAGGACCCCGGAGGCGCCGACGGGTTCCTCTGCACCTTCCCAGGCGGCTAGTACCGGAGGAGACAGCTGGAAGTCCACCGAGCACCGCCGCCGTCGCCATGGCCGGAGAGATCTGACGCTGCTCGCCACGAGCCCGCCGGCAGATCCGTACCTCCCCGAGCCTAGCCAACCGCGTCGTCGAGCTGCTGGTGAGCTCCTCTTCCTCCCAGACAAGATCCTCACCCCTCTCGCGCGCCGTAGCCCCTCCGCACTCCATCGAGCGCTCTGCGTGCGTGCCGCGCGCCGTGCCGACAGACAGCAGCCTCTGCAGCAGTAGATCAGACGAAGTTCCACGCCCTGCCCCGCGCGCTACGGTCCTCCTCCGCGCTAGTATCCTGAGCCAATGTTGTAGTCCGTGGCTCCCTCTTCAATTTTCGTTTTGGGGCCATGTCGTTTTGTTCAGCGACGGCGTCGCCATCATCGATCAAACGATGGCCGTTCGCAGTCGCCGGCAGAACGCTGCGCCGCTGCCGTCCGACAGTTTTTGGCATTTTGCGCTTAGGCCCTCGAGTTTTCTCCCGCCTAAACCCGCACTCCCTCGGCCCCATACGTCTGTCTCTGTGCAGTTTTGCATAGAGGTACCCGTTGTTTTGATCTAGCAACCCGCGGTCCCTCTAGCTGCGCCGCGTGGCACCCCCGGGCACGCCCGCTGTCGCGTGGGCCTGCGAGATCGTTGGCCCCACCTGTCGGCCTCTAGGTCTAGCTCAACCGCGGTGCAAAAACGGCGTCTGCGCGTGTGTCTGTCCAGTCAGCGCCGGTCCCCCTGGGCAGTGACTGTGGCTAGCTTAGCTTAGGTACGAAAAGTATTTCTGCATATCTGTTTAAATTCAAACATTTGTAAAACTAATTCAAAGTCAAATTTAATTCAGTTTTAAATAACTTTTCAATTGTAAATCCAAATGTAGCAAATGATATATGTTTTGAGATCAGAAAAATGCAAGGATTTCAATTATGCCTTTCAAATTGCCTTTTGCGCATTTAAAATTCCAAGTTTATTCAAATTACAACAAATGCCACTGGATTTTAATTAATTAATAACTTTTGATTTATAATTCCAAATTCAACAAATGATATGTCTAAATCGATCAGCTCGACGAGACCTTTCTGTTTATGCTATCCATGACTTCAATTGCAGCATGCATCATATAAAAATATAGGGTACAGCAATTGTTATGACAACAAAATGTGATCCAAAACCCCATTAAAATGTTATTACTTGTCTTCCACACCTCACCATGCCATGCTACTTAATTGACATGTAAATTGTGCATCATTCATCATGGCATGATTGTTTGCTTGACGCATCTTATTCATATGCTTGTGCTATATATTCATGTTGGCCTTGTTTGTTTGGTTTTTCTCGGATAGACACAGAGCAGGGGTTATATCAAGAGAACCAGGAGCACTACCCAGATCCGTCTCGCGCTTCAACTGAGTTGCCAGGCAAGCACCTCCACATGCTTGCATACATACAGTACCTATTGCCTCTATCTTATTCTTGCATCATTGAGTCGCGATCGCATTAAATTGAATCCCAAGTATGCATAGCCTTTACTTTTAAACCCCACCGAGCTTGTTCCCCCATCCCATGAGCCATTACTACAGGAATTGTTTGAGCCATGCGAGTCGTAGAACAGCATGTGTAGGGTATGTGAGAGCCTGTTGGGTAACGAGGTACCTAAACAACTTAACCTGAGTAGTAATGGGATAACTAATGAAAGTGGCACCGGTGAGCAACATCTGCTATTTGGTTTTTCCTGCTCACTTGTGTCCCGTAAGACCCCGAGTACTTGATTCCTGTTCCTTGATTTATCGCGCTATCCACATCCGGGAGGTATATGGGACCCCCCTGAGCCAGAGCTTGATTCCGTCTTATTCCTTGGGGCCACAAACTAGTTTGAGGTTTTTCTACTATCCTGTACTTATGCCATGCTACTTATGTATTTACGATTGTGCGAGGAGCACACTGTACTGTTTAGGAATTGTGACCCGTTTACGTGGTATCGACAGTCCCCGTTTGGGGATCTGCTGTCGATTACCGCCGGCCCCACAAACCTTGAGTCCGTCTCGGGGCTTGCTTACTTCGTTGCGGGTGTACTCCAAGGGGTGGCCCCCTGAAATATTTCTGAATCCTGTGATTGTTCAGTCGTGAAAGCCTCGTTGGGTTTTGATTTGGTTTTTCCGAGGTTGATCGAGCGTGTGTTGCTATTGGTGCACCCCGGCCGGGTAAAACTTTCTGAAAGCCGTGTCCGCGGATATGGACGACTTGGAGCACAGTTTCTCGATCATAGACAAGCATAACTAAAGTACCGCTTTAATATGACTAAGCAATTTGCCTAGTAAATAGTGCAACACTCATGGAATGGTTAATAAAATTGCCAACGGATGGGGGGGGGGGTTGTTCGTCCGCTTCCTCGTTGGTAAGCGAGGAGGAGGATGGATCTGATGAGATTACCGTCATAACTGTTGTCCTTAATTCACGGACATCCGTCTATCATTGGTTAGGCGGATGGTTAGCGTTTATCTGTAGAACTGCTAGGGTTTACCTTTCGCTGCAATTGCGTCACCCCAGGTTGTGTCCCCTTTAGAGGCATTAAGACTTGCTGAGTACCCTTAGGGTCTCACACGATAAATTATTGGTTCAGATGAACAGGTACCCTCGCAGGACGGATACTGGGTGGAAGAAGCCGAAGATGTGGGCAACGATCGTTCGGTGTAGAGATTCCGGGAACGGGGATCCGTGAGATCTGTGGTTGGGATGTGCTTATTTCTATGGCATCTTATGCCGATTTGCTTCTTATCCGTACTCGGACTTGTTTGCCGCTTCCGCATGATACTCTGATGTGTGTTGTATGAGGAAGTATCCTAAAATATAGATCTATCTAGGTCATTTGAATCTTGCCGTATGGCGTTGCTATATTTCCTTTCTTTCTAGATGGTATGGCTCTGATGTACTCTTGTATGGTGGCTTGCATACATACCCACTTGTGTATGTAGTTGATCCCTTCGCCTGCCGATTACGCCGCTCGTACAGGTCCCGTTGAGAGGGTAGTGGGTGGGACGTCCGAAAGGACTACCAGTGAGTGGCTTTTGGGGCCCCACCGTACTATTTCAACCACTACCGCTCATCCAGGTTTGTAACTAGGAGCGTAATTCACCGAGGTAGTTACAGAGGTTTCCCTCTCATTTGGTAAGAGTCAATGAAGAGTTAGAATATCCATCTAGATCATCTACTAGATTTGCTGGATCTGATCTTGGAGATGAAAATTGTCCCTTATGCTGGAAAGTTGTTTGTACTTCAACAGTGCTTGGTAATTCAGTTCAAAGAGAAGCTTTTATTATTCTGAGAACCCAATCAAAAAGGTTGGTTCTTCTTTCTCAGCATACTGATGCTAGGTTTTGATCCTGCATGAAAAAAAATTCTCGGGAGCTGTCATTGATATGCCGGTTCACAAAGTGATTATTGGTGAACAAGTGGTTTCTGTTCATACAAAGGATACACCTCCATTGATTGTGAATAAAGTTTTTGTAGACAATGATGCACCTAGTGTTGGTCTACTTCTGGATTTCAGTCTTGGGTTCAAGTTTGAGGAGAATGCTCGTTTAAAATTTGGACACTCAGTAAACTTCATCAATGGCTTTAGAAGAAAAGAATTCTTTCTTGTCATTTCTTTTGGCAGAGCAAAGTTCAGACTTGACAAATTCACCGTTGGGCTCGTGCTTCAAGGTTGCTTTGGAGGATCTGCTTCTCTTTACCGGGTTCTTCATCTTCAGGACAGAACGTTCAGGTTCTCTGTTGCCTCACGTGCAGTGGGGTTTGAAATTTACAATTTGGGAAAATTCTCTAATATTAATATGATTTTTTTGTGAATCTTTGGTGAGAAGGGCGTCCCAATTGGAGATATGAAGAGAATAAATTTTATTTAGAGCAAGACAAGGACTGGCAGTTGGTTTCAAAAGACAAAAAGAAAAGTCCATGCACTATCCTATTCAATCGACGACAAAAGTCAGTTTTTGACCATTTGTAGTTTCCTTCTTCACGCACAGACACTATTCCTACGTCTTCAAGTCTGAGTCAAACGATGCAATTAATGGGGGAATAAACCCGTGTCTTATGCACATGCTGTAATTAAGGGCGATAGTTTTAATACCATACAACCTGGTTCAAGGACCATGGGACAGCCCCGAAGATCAAGGAATTAAAGTTTGCCAAGGATTTTACGGAGTTTTATCGCTCGAGGAACCACACTATCTCTCTGTCTCCTCACCTTTGTCGCCTCTCTCATAGACCATTGTTTGTCACACAGATTTCCCCTTCCATCTTTCTGCTTCACCTCTCCCCACGACAACGGCAAACATTCCCATCGATCCAAGGCCTTTTGTCCTAGGTTTTAGATCATGCAAGTGGAAGGCATGACTGCTGTGAAGCGGGTGGTGGTGCCTCATCGGGAGAAATAGCATGAACAATTGGCCATCGCAATGATTACTCCAATGCCACCAGGTCAGGTTCCTTTTGATAATGTTAGAGAGGTCTTGCAAGACTTCCTTGCAGACACTGCTGAAGTGGGGTTCAGAGCTCTACAAGATTTCCCATTCGATGCTGCCTATGTGCAATTCAATAATGTTAGTGATAGTCCTCATCAGTTTGAAGATGTAATGGTTTCTTTTACTAAACACAATGAGGGTATAAATTGGAGAATAGCTCAATTTAACAGAGAGTGTTGGCTAATGTTGGTATGGCCTCCCTTAGACCATCTGAATACTGAAGATTTAAATGCTATCTTTTCTGATATTGGGAAAATTCTAATGTGGGAAAAGGACTCCAACAACAAAGGGAAATAATGGTTAAAGTTAGAGTAACTGACCTTGTTGAAATCTGTAAGATCCCACCTTTGTAAAGGTAAATATCCCTGTGATTGCAATGCTAGTCCCTGGATAAATTGCTAGCATCCACAGTTTAAGATGAAGTACACAGAAAGAAAGGTCATTATTACATCGTCATTCCAGAGATAACATAGTCTTTTACAACTCCATAGCCATAGGCTAGTACAAGAGTTTAACTTAACAATATATAAATAGAAGTCTTCATCTTCATGTGCCACAGGCAAGCATGTTTAGTGTAGACTCATAACCCCTAATCATCATCAGAGTAACCTGCAACATCACAAGTTACATCCATAGTGGGTCAATACATTGGAATAGTATTAGCAAGTGATACCTTAGTAAAATATTAGCATCTAGTTACTACATGAATTTGTCTAGGTGTAGCTTAGGCTTGCTTTGCTCAAAATAGGTTTTACCTATCAGTTGAAAACACTAAGTTTTTGTTTGGCAAAAACTCCCAAGGAACCACCAATAGAAATAACCTTCATCCTTGTTCAACCACAAGTTTTAACTTAGAAAATTGGGATGAGGAGATTCTTGGTAGCTTCCATGTCTTGATTCTCAAGTTGTCCATTACCAGGGACACATCTAAGTACTTAGTTTCTTCCATCTGCAGAGGTGGTGCACTTTCCCCACAAGACTTGGTTTCACCAAGACATGACCTTTCAGAAGCCTTCCCTTAGACCAGAATGGACGCGCTCCAAACCTATTATTCACCTACCACCAACTGTCCATTTGGCTAAGTTATAGCAACCTATATGATCCAGGCAGACCCCATAATGCCATGTGGCTGCACTAGAAGCTTCTTAACATTTGGAATCTCAAATCCCTTTGTTCCTGGGTGGCAATCCACAAGTGAGATACACAAGGTAAACCATATAAATGGGCCTTGTGTAACCACTCAACCAAAAACCACCAAGCAATTACCATTCCACCCAGGTGTTTCATTCACTTAGTTGTTTTATTAAGCAAAAACCATAAGTCAAAGACTTAGAAATATTTTTCATAGCATGTATATATAACCACCTTTGGTTGCTACTAGCTAGGCTAAGCATGGCAATAACAAGTATCTTAACTTAGAGAAAATTCTAACAATTCTACAACTACTAGGATTTCCCAAGCATAGCATATAGATACTTAGCAAAAATACTCATGCAAGCCCTATATAAAATATTTCTAATGCATAGTCAAAATATTGGGACAATAATATGAAGCAACACTTGCCTTGGTAGTTGGGGTAGTAGCAACAATCTTCACAACCAGAATCACTATTAGCACCAAAATCTACACATAAAATGATAGCACCAAATTCACATATCAAAAATATACAAGCAAAAATATATGAAAGCATGCAAATTCCATGTGATGATTTTTCTAAATCAAACAAGACAAGTGAAACAGTACTGAATCATAAACAAAACAATTATACACTAAATAAAATTAATTTGTCCCTTAGGACATTTTCCATACAATTTTTATATACAAAATAAGCTTAGAAATTTATCTGCAAAAACAACCCATTTTACAGATGCAATTTATTAAAAAAAAGTGCATAATTGGATAGAATTCTTTCTCCTGATTCCAATGATATAAAATTTACAAAATTTGAACGTGTGGATCAAAAGTTATGAATTTTGCAAGTTTGAATCACTAATAGATCTAATTCCATATTTTAAATCAAAACACAGACCACGTGGCGCTGTCTGATTGGTTGGTACCGTTTCGCACAGATCACGCTCGCAGGTCGTTGGATCTAACTAGCTACGCACGGCTCAGATCTGCCTGTACCGCTTCGCCTAAGAACTAATCGCGGCTGTGAGATCCAGATCCAACGAGCACCTTTGCCCTGACCAAGAACTGGAGGCGCTGAGTCAACGACGTGCGGCGGCGCGCTCGGCCAGTGATGGTCCGGTGGTTCTGGGAAGCGAGGGAGCAAACAAAGCTGCTTACCGAGCTCGTGGGGTCGTCGCGGTGCTCAAGGTGGTCGAAGGAGGGACATGGGCGCACAGACTCGACATCTATTGCTCGTCGGAGAAGTGTCTGTCGTTAGGTACAACTATTCGTTGTCGTTGGCAAAGATACAGACCGCGCCTAGCCAAAAGAACGGTGCCGTTAGATGCGCATAAGCCTGGCAAACATGTGAGTAACCAGAAGAGAGAAAGGGGCGGGCAGGAACTACCAGAGGGTGTCGCCGGAGTCGAGCAGCGGCTCTGTCACTTGCGGAGGTTGACGGGGACGGCGGCCTGGGTCATGCGCGGCCAAACAAAAAGGGTCAGGAGATGCACAAGGTTGTAAGGAACACGCTCGTATGAATCAGAAAGGCAGGGATGGTCTAGCTCACCAAAATTTCGTCGCCGGAGCTCGTCGGTACAGCGGCGGTGTGAGAGCAATTGGGGGCAGCCTGGTGGCGGAGTGAGTGAGTCGAGCGAGGGGAAATGGTCGTCGAGGGGTGGGGATTAAGTAGCCGAGCGAGGAGGGGGAATTACTCCACGAATCAAGCGCAATCAAAGGATTTGAATTCGGGAGGAAACGGCAGCGGCGAGTAGTTCCTCCAGCGCGTGATTGACGACGATGCTGAGGTGGATGGTAGGGTCGGAGCATCAGTGAGGGGGTGAACGCGGTTTGAGTGAGAAACATAGGGAGAAGGGAAACCCCGGGTGGGCTGCTTTTGCTTCTGGGCCGAAAGAGTGGCGCCAGCCCGTTTTTATTTCTTTTATCTTTTTCCATTTCTGATTTGATTTTCTGGATTGAATTCAAATGCCCAATTCAAATCTATTTTAATCGAAATTTTCTCCACACTTTTATATTATGATTCCTATGTCCTGGGTTGTGTAAAACATTTATTCACACTTAAAAACAAATTGGGTTTGAAAATGAAATTTAGCCATGCCCTAATTAAATATTTATAATTAGTATATAAATGGTTTCTAATTCATAAATTTGTTTTTGAAAACCTTGACCAAACCTTATAAACATCACTCAAGTTCATGATCAAATCCTTACTTATTAAAATAAGTATTTTTCATATGAGAAGGTAGCAATATGGCCATTGCCTTGATTACATAAAATAATAGATCACAAAGTTTCTGTTTTTGAAGAAATGATCCTAAAATGATTATGAATTCATGAATGATGTGAAAACTTTGAAGTCATGATTTTTGGGATGTTACAAAATCCCAAAGAGTGTGAGGCTAATTGAGGGGGATCATCTAGAAGCAGAATCTTGGACCTTTTCAGTCAAGGTAATGCTCAAAAATTTGCTGGGTGGTGGTCTAGCTGATGGAGATCCTGTTCCTGATGAGGGGGTTGATCTTCATCCTCTGCCAGATGCCAAAATGGCCCTTTGGCACCTCCACCTGCTCCTACTCTCAATGAAGAAAGCAATGCTGGTTGGGGGCATTGGGCAATGGCCCCTGTCATTGCTGACTTGGGTAATGCTCCATAGCAAATGGAGGAAGATGATCACCCCAATGAGGCTATGCAAGATCTACTTAATGCCGTTGATGCTAAGGAAGCACTAAATGCACCAAACAATAGCAGCCTGACAATTTCCTTTTCTGCATCTGATGGAGACAATTGTATTAATATGTTGGAAGCCCATGACAACCTCATTGTCAACAATGAAGTAAATCAAGTTTTACATCCTGGTCCTATTATTGGGGATGGTCTTCTAAATCTATAACTGTCTTATCAAGAGGTATATTTTGAAGACCCAGTGGTAAATCAAGATAAGGTTAATGAACAGGGGCGGGTGGATAATGGTGTTCTTTTGGGAAACCATGATGATAAAAATGATCATGGTTTAGATGCTAATAATGAACAGTGGTAAGTGGATAGTGATGATTTTATGTTAGAAGACATCAACCTTCTTTAGCCTAATGAAGCCCACTTACAATTAGGCATGGTCAGAACATTCAAATTGCAATGATAAAAATTGCCTTTCTTGCAATGATGCTCCTCCTGAATTAAATATAAAGGTGGTTAAAAATCTAGCAACTTCCTTTTGTAAGGTGGCTGATGATGCACTTGATGGGAAGTTGAAGAAGAAGGGAAAGCTGCAGGGAAAAGAGAAGAAAGCTGGGAATGCTAGCACCCAGCCAACAAAGAAGAAATGGATTTAATTTCCAATGTTGACACATCAATTAATAATATTCTCTGACTATGCACTTGTGTATGTGCTGGCACCAGATATTTGTGTGTCCTTACAATACAACTGGAAATCTTTTGTAATATGTTGGCCTTGGAATCCAGAACTTGTTTTGCTATTGGTCTAAGTGATGCTTATTCGGTAATCTTGAACTGGCTAAGATTCTATTTCAGACTCATAGATAATAACTGCTTACTGTAAAAGGTGTTCCTCACTTTGGTTGGACAAAAGTGGGATAAAAAAACAAACTAGTTTCTTAATGGAATACAACAGACAATGGAAAATCTTGAATTGGAACATTAGATGTATAAATTTAGAGAAAAAAATGGATTGCTCTTGCCAATAAAATAAATGAATGCGGCTATGACATCATATGCTTACAAGAGACTAAAAGGGAAGATTTCAACATTAAATACATCAAAAAGTTCTGCCCTGCTAAATTCAATAAATTTGAATTCTTACCAGCTGTGGGTACTTCAGGAGGCCTTATCATAATTTGGAATGAACATATTTTTAATTGAGAATTAGCCTTTCAAAAGGAGTTCTCCATCTCTATGAAATTCACCTCATCAGTTTCAAACGAGTCCTGGATTCTAACAAACATTTATGGTCCTAGCCAAACAAGAAGAAAAGCTGATTTCCTTGAGTGGTTTTCTAATATTGACATGCCTGATGATAGTGATTGGATAATCATGGGTAATTTTAATTTTATCAGACAACCTTTTGACAGAAATATTCTTGGAGGAAATATTAATGAGATGCTATAGTTCAATGAAGCTATCAGTTATCTTGGAATTGTGGAACTACCTCTAAAAGGCAGTAAATTCACTTGGAGCAACATGCAAAAAATTCCATTGCTTGAAAATCTTTATTGGTTTTTTACTTCAGGATCATGGACTTGTTCCTACCCTAACACTCTAGTTTATCCCTTAACAAATCCAACTTCTGATCATGTGCCATGTGTGGTGACTATTGGTACCAAAATTCCAAAAGCAAAAATCTTTAGATTTGAAAATGTATGGTTGCAATACAACTCTTTCAAGGATATAGTGCAAAAATGCTTGGAATATACCTGTTGGTAACATGAATAGTGCAAATAATTAATGCAAAATTAAAAAAATCTGAGGAGGGCATTGAAATATGGGAAAGAAAACAACCTTTCTTAAATGAGTTGATAAAAAAGTTAATGATACCATTGAATTATTGGATTCTATGGAAGAACTTCGGCCTCTAAATTTTGAGGAGTGGAATCTCAGAGACATCCTTAAAACTTATGTCAGCACCCTTTTACAAATTCAGAGAACTTACTGGAGCAAGAGAGGAAAAATCAGATGGGTCAAATTGGGTGATGAAAATACAAAGTTTTTTTCACTCCAGAGCTAAAATTAATTACAGACACAATCATATTGCAATACTTCATAATTGTACAAAGTTGAGATTTGTGATCATGAGGGTAAAGCCAATATCCTTTGGACATCCTTTAAAGAGAGAATGGGTACTGCTGATTCCCCACAAATGCAATTCAATTTACAAGATATTTATGACCATGATAGACACCATGAGTTGCTCAAATCCCTATAAACTCCATTATCTGAGAAAGAAATTGAAGAAGTAGTTATGAGCTTGCTGAAAGGATACAAATGTCGCCTAGAGGGGGGGTGAATAGGCTATTAAAACTTTTCCTAGAGTGGCTCAACAAAGGCGGAATAAAACTAGTGTTTACTTTGTAAAGCAAAACCTAGAAACAACTAAGGTTTACCTATGTGCACCAACAACTTATGCTAAGCAATACAAGAAACAAAGTGATAGCAAGATATATATTACTTCAAGAACGAAGGCTATCACAATGTAAAGTGCATAAGTAAAGAGCTCGGGTATAGAGATAACCGAGGCACGCGAGGACACCGATATTTTACCGAGTTCCTCCCAACATGGAGTACGTCTCGTTTGGAGAGAGGGTGGTATCAAACCACCAACGCCACAAAAGGCCTCCCTTATTCTCCGGTGAATCTCACCCCAATGGGATCGATCCACGCTTCCACTATTGGTGCACTTGTCGGTGGCAACCGGAACCTCTCACAAGGTTGGGGCACAACTCCATAACTTGGGGCAACCGGAGGCTCCCAACAAACGCCACAAAAGGCCTCAACAAATGCCACCAAGGCTACAATGCCACCAAGGCCACAAAACCGTCTAGGGTTCCAAGAACCCAAGAGGGACAAGCTCCAATGAGAAATTCAAACCAAATCCTCCGAGGAGAACCCAAACCGATGCAACAAATGCAAATGGCAAGAACACCACAAAGATTATCAAATCCCTCACTCTCAAGTTCCAACAAAGCTACCAAAGCTATTGGGGGAACAAGAGAGGAGAAATCAAAGAGAGACACAAAATCCCCCAAAATCTAGATCCCCAAAGATGCACTCATAAAGAGATGAATCGGTTAGGTCAAAACGTGGGGCTAGATCTCCTCTCTCTTCCTCTCAAAAATGGGCAAGAATCATCGGAGGGAAAAGATTAGGCAAGCTTTAAGATCTAGAGCAAGTGTGGACAAAGTTTAGCCTAATAGATAAGAGAGGAGTTAACTAAACTCAAAACGGGCAAAGCCTTAAATAGGGCCCAAAAAAATCTGGCCGTTGGGCAATTTTTCTCGACGGTCCGGTAGTACCGGACTTGTCCGGTACTACCGGACCCAAACACCAAATCGCCAGAAAAGAAAAAAAGGCCAGGCGAGCGAGCGAGCAGAGAAGAGAGAGAGAGCAGTGGCAGCACAGCAGCGAGCGGCGCAGCAGCCGTGCAGCGGCGGGTCCCGCAGCAAGCAGCAGCAGACAGCGCGCGCGCAGCAGCAGCAGCGCAGCGCAGCAGGCGGGCAGGCGAGCAAGCAGCAGCGCGGGGCCACGCGGCAGCAGCACAACAGCGGGCCAGCGCCAGCGAGGCAGAGCGGCAGCAGCAGATGCGCGCGCGCATGCAGCAAGCAGCGAGCGAGGCAGCGCGGCGTGGCGGGCCCGCCGCTCAGTGAGGCTGCACGCGCGCGGGTGAGTGAGAGAGAGCAGCAGCGCGCGCGGGCCCCAGCGCAGCAGCGGCAGGGCGGGCCAATCGCAGCAGCGCACAGCGCGAGACGGACGAGAGCGAGCAGATCTGAATCTAAAAATATCTGGCCGATTTTCCTGGGCCGACCGGTAGTACCGGCCCACGCGGGCGGTACTACCGGGCCGGCCGGTACTATCGCAAAATGGTACCTAGCGAGGCAGAAGAAAAACGGGCCGTTTTCAGGCCCGAACGGGCCGGTACTACCGCTCGGCCCAGAAAACAGACCGACAAGCAAATATTCAAACGGCAATAACTTTTGACTGGAAGCTCCGATTGACCCGATTCAAATTGCGTTGGATAGAGGGCGACAAGGGCTTGGTGAGAAATATTGATTATAACCAAGTGAGAAAGTATCAAGTAGAATAATGTGATATACCTCACTTGGTGAGAAACCGAAAAGTCGCATAAATCAAAATCGCAACAAGATACAAATGGGAGATCCGATTTAGATGAACAAGAGCTTGTTATGGAGATTACCACAAGCTCTATATCATCACATGGATAAGACCAAATAACAACCAAATATGATGATGATAGTATGCAAAGGTTTGAGCTCTCTCCGAACGATGTGACCGAATTACTCATACGAGAGCCCCTCTTGATAGAACGGTTATCTATCCTAAATCCGGTCTCTCACACACACAACGTGAGACCGGCAAAAGGGAAAACCTATCAAGATTATACCATTGCCTTGAGCATTCCACTTGAGCTCGATGTAGACGATCTTGATCTTCTCAAGATGGAACGCCTTTCTTAATTCCTCATCATCGACCTCACATATTGAGCTTGCCCAACATATCTTCTTTGCATTTCATCAACCTTGAAGCCAACACATGCTCCAAGAGATGCCAATGGACAAATCCTAAGGACATTAAAGCTCTAATTTTGGATTTCTATGATGAAAAGATTTCCTTAGAAAGCATTAATAATTCCTATATCACTCTGATACCAAAAGGTGATAATCCCACAATTGCTGCTGACTTCAGACCAATTTCACTATTAAATAGTGTACTCAATCTCATCACTAAAATCCTGGCTAATAGATTAAAAAAATTATCCTCAAGTTGGTACATAAGAATCAGTATGGTTTTCTAAAAGACAGATCTATTCAAGACTGCCTAGGATGGGCCTTTGAATACCTATTTCAATGCCATCAGTCTAAAGATCAAATATTGGTACTAAAATTGGACTTTGAAAAAGACTTTGATAAAATTGAGCATAACACCATTTTGAATCTGCCCAAAGCTAGAGGTTTTGGGAAGAAATGGGTAACTTGCATTGATTTGATTCTAGGTTCTGGAACTTCTGTGTAACATCCCAAAGTTTCCAATTTTGGAATGTTAAAAATAAAATTAATAAGTTGATGGAATTTTTTTGACCTTGTTGAAATGTCACTGAAAATAAACTTTTTAGGTTTGTTCAAACATTCCTAAGCACACTAAACATGAATGGTTTATCATGACTGTCCAATGAGGTATGGAACGTTTGTATAAATGCAAAAACAATGTGTTACATTGCATCATGGCATCTCATGCCACCCTCATTCAAAAATCTCAAACCCTAATTGAAATCCCAACTTTGATTTGGAAAAATATTCCTATAAGGAACATAGAAGGCTATATAAATCCACTATTATCAAACTAGAAAAAAGGCAACAAATAGGATACTATGATGGCCTACTGATTTTTAGAAACAAATTGCACTCCATTTGGAGTTATAAAACAAAAGTTATAAAAGAAATACTAAACAGAAAATAGAAAACGAAAGGAATAAAAAAGAAGAACTAAACCTAATCTAACCTGGGCCATCCCGTGGCGGCCCACCTCTTCTCTCGCGCACCCGCGCACTGCGCTACGCAGTCATCGAACCAAGTTCCTACCGCCCACCCGCATGCACAGAGGCCCATATCCAGTCCAGCATCACCCGACCCTTCTTCCTCCCTCTACCGCTGCCGTCTGGGGCCCGCTTGTCACCTCCAACATCTGGACAGAGACTTGAACAAACACGAGTTCATTGAACTACCGAGGGAATCCTCCCGATTCCCGTGCGAATCCGTGCCCCCTCGTCCATGAAAATAAGTAGATAAATTCCCGCAGACCCCTCTCCGAAAGCCCTAAAACTACCCTATCTATTCTGCCTCCAGGCCGTCGAAATTTCTCGTCGGAATTGATCTCGCGCATCCGCCATTGGAGATACGGGGAGAATCGAAAGTGAAGGTTCTTCCCACCCTGTCCTCTCCTTTCCCTCTGTACCTCGTCCCCGTGCGCTGATACATCTCTCTGACCACTTCCCCCTCTGGCAGGCACATCACTGAATCCACACCGTGTCGCCGGAGTTCACCGCTAGCCAAGCATCTCCATCCACATGCTGGTGCTGTTCTAGGAGACGAAGGTTGTATACGTGGATGCGAGAAGGACCGGGGGAAGGTGTTGATCATCGTAGACCACTCCTCCGTCGCTTGTAGCCGCCATAGCACCGTCGTCGTCGGCCACATGCACAGCCACCGCAATCAACGCCGCCCGCCGTCATCATCGCGTCGCTGTTGGCGCACCATCGTCAACGCCCGCCGTCCGATCTAATCTGGGTGGATCAAATCAGACGGAGCCAAGCCAAGACGAGCCGCTATCCTGGAGCTCAAGCCGAGCCAAGCCGAGGAGCGAGCCCTACTCCGCACCATCCGATCAAGATCCAGAGGCTACAAATAATTAACTTAAACGAAGAGGTACCAGCGAATCACACCACGCCACGTCTATGTCTTTTTGTAAATTGAGTAAAATAGCAAGAAAACTAGAAGAACTTGTAAATTCATAGTAAATCGAATATGTGTCCAAATATTATATATAATATACCATTAGAAAGATATCTTAGAATAGAACATATTTTCATGATCTGATCTAATTTTAATTGTATAGTTTTTTCGTATTTATTTAATTGGTTAAATAGTCCTTTTTTGGTATTTAAATTGTAGAAAAATAACAACTGTTCCTAAAATTTCAAATAATATATCATTGGATTCATAAAATTATGTAGAATAATATTATGAGATTAGATCTAATATTCACAGTATATAATTAATGTAATAATTTAAATAGTTTTAATGGCCTTTTTTGATATTAAATTCATAATAAATTAATTATAGGTTAGAAAAATATGAGTAATACATCAAATGAAAGATACTTTAATTTAGATTAACAATAACATATTAGATCTAATCTTTGCCGTACATACTTACTGTAATGATTTAATTATTATTAATGTCTTTATAAATCATTAAATTCATAGTAAATTATTTAAGGATCATAAAAATATGAATAATATTTCTCTGGATTCACAATTTCGTGTGGAATACAGATCTGGTCTTAGATATATTTTATGATTAAGTGAATATCTTGAATGTTTTAAACTCTATTAAATAGTAAATAAATCATATGATTTATCACTCCAAATTTAGTAAAACTAATTTGTACTGTTAAGTTATGATCATATCGATCCGGAAAAAATATGTTATATCAGATGATCTTGTAGAAAGTCTATATTGCATTATTATAGTAATTAAATCATGCAAAAAGATTTATAGATCCTTTTTGCGTGATTCCAATTGCTACTGGCTCTAAATTGAGATACCTATAAAGTGGTATTTAATTCACAATTTAATAATACGAAAACACTAGAATTTGCGTTAAAGTGATTTAAACCCTATTTAAATCAATATAGTTCATTAATAAATTGTTTTATGCATTAAATGCTTTTAGTATTCTTCATGTGTTATAATAGTGTTAAGACTACTAAATACAACGAGCGTGACATTGTAAATCATCATGCATGCATATGATCACCATTGTTTTGTTGTATGTTTGTATTTTTGCTAAGTTTGCTATTGTTTTGATTGGAAATTATTTTGTCCTCGCGATAGATTTTCCGGAGAGTGCGATTTCAGCAGAAGAAATTCAATCATCACTCATAATACAAACATAAGGCAAGTTACACCTCTTGTTCATATAATATCCCAGCTTTGATTGTATGCATGATTTGATCTTCAAATTCTGTAGTGTGCATGTGTAGGATGTTCTGGTAGAATTTTTCCTTATTATTATTTTTAAGTGCGATGATTTTTGTAATATGCCATGAGTAGCTATATACTTAGGATTTTTCCTTCCTAATAGGTTACCCCTGTTTTGCTAAGTATTGCTTGCTATGCTATATATATATATAAAGTACTGTTGGGGGCTTGAACGACAAGACATTTTCTAAGTATAAAGGCTCTATTGAGCGATCTTTTCTTCTCAAATCCACTTCAAAATAAAACTAAGTTTTCTTCTAGGTGGAATGGTTGTCGGGTCAACGAGTGAGATTTTGGTGGTGGACGGCCGCCCTGGAATCATAGAAGTCTGCCACGTTTCAGAATTCAGAAGCTTTCAGTGCAACCACAATACATATGGGCTCTGTCTTGGCCTAGTACTTAGTAGGAAACCTCACTGGGGTACCAACATTTGTAGGTTCTTGGCACGGTTGGATCCAACTGGTAGAGGGGCTATTAAGGGAAAGCCCTGCCATGGTCTTGTTTGTAAAAGGACTTGATCGTGGATGGGTAAAGTGCACAAACTCTCGAGAGTATTGCAATTTGATCGATCGGCCGTGTTCACGGAAACAAAACAACATTGAGCATCTGAAGGATGGAGCCTCTGAAGGATCTTCCTCTCTCTTTTCTAAACAAAGTTTTGAAACCCCATGGTATGAGTAATATCACCAATGGGTGGGATTTTGGGACTTGGTTAGTAATATCCAAGTGTTAGGTTGTTTGGACACTTGGTGAGTGATATCCTCGTGTTCCATTCGACCCTATTTTACTTAAGATAATGTTTACTAAGTAGGATAAAAACTCTTCCCCTTTTATTCTTATTTAGAGAAAATTGGCTTTGTGCAAATGAACCCCAAAGCCTACACAAGCCTTGCATGTAGAGTTAGCCTTATTCTTTCCTTGGTGTAATTTGCCAATACATTCAAAGTATTGATCCAACTTGGTGGCTGCACGTTTCATGTGCAGAATTTTTGGAGATCGTTGAAACATGCGCTAGGATCGCGGTTCTTCACTCAACCTTCCCGTGGCATTGATGGGACTCCAAGTTGTATATTTCGCTTTTGTTATAATAATGTAAACTCTGGATTATTCGATTCATGTAATAAGGACTTGTGTTTTACATGATATTTCATCGATTGTGAGTGCTAGCTAATGATCCAGGGACTAGCATACTAATCACAGGGTCTTAGGATCTTTCTCGATCCGAGGTCGCTACATTCTGATATCTTACTTAATGGTGTACCTAGCAAAAAATTTATTGTAGGAGGGGTGTGAGACAGGGAAATCCTCTCTCTCCTCTGCTGTTTGTGCTGGCTGCTGACTTCCTTTAGTCCATCCTCAACAAAGCAATGAACTCTCATATGATAAGGCCACTGTAACATACCAAAAATATCGAACAATGATTAGTTAATTTCCAATCACCAAAATTAGGGTTAACCGAAACTTTTGTTAATTAAAACAATATGAATGCATGTGTGGATGTGATGATTATATGAATGCATGAATGGACTTGTGTGATTGATATAAATAGCAAGGAATGGTTCAAAGATGAAAACAACATCATCTAAAACATTTCCAAGCAGAAACAAATCAAGAGAAAATCAAAAACAAAACAAATAAAGCAAATGGTCATTTTTGCCAATCTTGCTCACTAGGCCACTTTGAGTGTTTCTAGTCCAAGATTTCAAACAGAAACATTTCCATTTATTTTCACCCCTTGCTAGACCAAGTAAAAGGGAATCAAATCCCACCTTTCAAACTTACAAAAACATTTGGCAACTTGATTCAAATGACAATTCAAAATTGAATCTTTAACATATGGGAAGATCACCCATTTTCAAAAACCAACCAAACCAGTAACCCTTGAACTTTCCAGCTAACAAAAGACTACCTAGTATGTAACTAACACACCCACCAAGTTTGACTCAAAAATTCAAATTTGAATCTCTTTCGGCCAGTTCATCAAACACCTTCCAAACACCAAACCAACAAACATTAAACACTATAGTGAGCAGTAATTTTGGCCTAACTTGTTACCTATCTAGCTCACACTACACCCTCAATAGATCATCTAACTTGTTTAAGCCACTCTAGCTCACTGTAAACCAGACCATGCCATCAATGGCAAGCATGCCAAGAGCACCCTTGCCACCGCAATGTCGCCAGCCATCTAGGAGCAGAACTAGCCTCGCCAACCTTGTCTAGCAGGCACTCCACCGTCCACCGCCACCCCCTGTCCAAGCCTCGAGCCTTGCCAGCCAGTGGACCACACGGAACGCTCGAGCCCAGCTTCTCTGCGAGCATGCTGAGAGCGCGCTAGAGCGCCACCTGTGATACACACCCATAGATCGCGCGCCGCCCTCGCCGCGTGCAAGCAGGATCACCACCACCCTAGGAACACACTAGACATGCCCGTTTGTCGCCGCGCGACCAGGAGAACCCGTGCGCCATTAAAACTTCTATCGGACCCGCCTAGAGCGTCGATGTGTTCCGACCATCTCGCACCGCCCCACGCCGCGTGACCATGCCATTGAGCTTTGCTAGGGAACACAACATTGCCCCCTACCTTTGCCCATGCTAGTAGCTCGCTGTGACGACGACAACGACGAGCTCCACCCGCGCCATTCGGTCCCCTCGCTGCACTATAAATAGAGGCCACCTCCACTCGATTTATTCACACCATCTCACTCCCCTCTCTCTGAGAACCACCCCCACTCATTCCCAGAGCAAGGCGAGCAGCAGGTCGCTGAAATTTGGCCGGAGTCTGCCGCGGAGGAGGAAGAAGGGAGCCAGCGATTGGAGCCGCCCCATGAGAAGCCGCCGGTACGAGGAGGTTCGCCGTCGTCGACTTCGTCGTTCGCCCATGTTGCTGACCCTCGCCTGAGCCCCGGTGAGCCCCCGTAGACCCCCACTGGCCGCGCTAGGGTTCTGTCTCGCCGGCGTTGCTCGACGGAGACGATAGGTCTCAGCCGTTGGATTATAGTTTGATCGCACGGTTTAGATCACCCCATACCGCTTCGCACCCCCTGTCTTGCTGACTGGTGGGGTCAGCCACTTAAATCCACCGGCGCGTGCGCTGTGCACCGTGGGCCGGCCTAGTTAGCATCCCGCACGACCCAGTAATTCAAATTTGGATTTATTCTTTTAATTTCAAACCTAGTTCTGTACCTATATTCAAAAAGCAACCCAGCTCGATTCACTGAACCAAAATCCATGAAACCAATTTTGTTAGAAACATACTGGAATTCTTAATCCAGGCCTGTTGGATTCAAACCAAATGGATTTGTAGATCATCCATAGTAAAAATAACAAGGCAAAAGCTTTTCTGCATTCAATTTTTTTTCAAAATTCAACCACAAAATCTTTTGAGTTGATTCCAACTCTCAAAAATCACATTTAACAAGACCTTTCAGAATATATAAAAATATATAGGTTTACTTGCAGAAATAATGGTGAAGCAATAAAAGAATACCTCATAGTCAATTTTGTTGGAGATATGCCCTAGAGGCAATAATAGAAGTGGTTATTATTATATCTTTGTGTTTATGATAAATGTTTACATTCATGCTATAATAGTATTAACCAGAAACATTAATACTTGTGTGATTTGTACACTAAATTAGAGTCCCTGGTAAAGCCTCTTTATAATACTAACTTGTTGGTTAATAGATGATCGTGGTTTCTCGATCATGAACATTGAGATGTTATTAACAACGAGATAATATCATTAGGAGAATGGTATGATGGACATACTCATATAGATAAGCGTAGCATAAAGATGTTGATATTTCAATAGTTCGTTTGCTATAAGCTTTCTGATACATAGTAACCTAATTCTATCGAACATGAGATCATGTTAAACACCATCACTGGAAGGATGCTTTGATGACATCAAACACCACACCATAACTGGGTGGCTATAAAGGTGGCATTGAGTATTCGGAAAGTATCTGTTGAGGCACATGGATCAAGAGTGGGATTTTTCCATCCATATGACGGATAGATATACTCTGGGCCCTCTCAGTGGAATTTCATCCAATTAGCTTGCAAGAATGTGACTGGCTCACAAGGGATCACATATCATGGGAACGAGAAAAGAGTACTTATCGGTAACGAGGTTGAACTAGGTATGCAGAGATACCAACGATCAAACCTCGGATAAGTAAACTATCGCGAGACAAAGGGAAATTGGTATCGTAGGTAAGTGGTTCATTCGATCAAAAAGTAATTATAGAAATATGTGGCAGCCATATGAATTTCTAGATTCCTCTATTGGTTATTGATCGGAGAAGTGTCTCGGTCATGTCCGCATAATTCACGAACCGCAGGGAGACACACTTAAGGATTCGATGTTGTTTAGTAGATATGGAATGTAAGTAGGGAAATCGAGTGTTGTTCGGAGTCTCGGATGGGATTCGGGATATCACGAGGAGATCTAGAATGGTCTAGAGAATAAGATTCATATAAGAAAGTCCGATTCCAGAGTTCGGGAATGATTTCGATGTTTTCATCGAAGAGGTTCTAGAAGGGTCTAGAAGGTTCACCGGACCGGAAGGGGAATGGTCCATGAATTTGTCAGGGTTAAGTTGAATTATTGGATCATGTCCTAGGTCACTTTGGTTGGGAATTTGCGAGAGAGAAATAAAGCTCTAAATTGAAAGTCAAAAGGGAGGTTTGAAAAGTCCGACTAGAACAATAGTTTCCTAGTGGAAGAACGAAAGAGTCCTTCCTTCTATCCAACTTGGGTTTGGGTATGGATTCAAACTCCCCTCTCCCAAGATTCCCTCCCTCTCATAAATAGAGGGGGAGGGCTGCCCCAAAGCACACAACACCAGCCCTCCCCACCCATGCGCCGCCGCCGCCGCCCAAGCCGCCGCCACCGCACGCCGCTGCCGCCGCCAGCCGCCACCGTCGCGCCGCGCCGCCACCCTGTGCCGCCGCGCCACTGCCGCTGACCCATCGCCGTCGCCCTAGACGTCATCGTCTCCCTAGCCGCCGACACCTCCTCCTCCTCTCCGGCCTTATAAACCTAGATCGCCGGAAATCCTAGATCCACCATAACTCGCACCGGCTTAGGAGAAGCCCTGCGGGATCTTCCCTCTACTTCCGACACCATGCCGTCGTGTTGCCGGAATCATGAGGGGAGAACTACAACCTCCACTGCCTGCTGAAACAAGGGATAGGAAGGTCTTCATCGAGTACCGAACATGTGATCAACTGCAGATGCGCTGCCGGAACGCAGCACCGGAAGAATCGTCTACGCGATCTTGAGATCGGCAAGTGTACGACTACATCACCCACGAGAATCTGCTCTCGTTAACCACTTTGGAATCTTCGAGGGTGAGTACTCTAATCGACTCGTTGCTACAATCTAGTATATAGATCTTGGCTCGTTTGTATGCATGCGGTAGAATTTTTTTGTTTTCCATGCTATGAACCCCTACAAATTCTAGTCACTTTATTTAATTAAAATAAAAGGGTTAAACCTTATTAAATTGTGATACCACTTTAAATCACATTCCCAAGTACTGAAATATGTGGTGATGACATGTGTCAACATGATCCCATGTTTGAGTTGGAGAATATTAAATCTTAAGTAGTTTTCAATGAGTAGAAATTACTTTTCTAAAATAAAGAAAATAAAACTATTGCCTTAATCTTTGTGATGCTTATGATGATGCTAAATCATCTAGAGAAAACCTTAGTGTGATAAATAGAACTAGTTAAGTATTGTTTGGTGATTGTGTACCTCGTATTTATTTATAGATGCCAGTACCGACCAAGGATACGAGGAGGAAGGAAAATACTACGAGGAAGAAGCCGAGGAGAACTTCAACCACTGCTCTGCACAAGGCAAGCCTATACTTGCAACCTTGGAAGCCTCACTATACAAGTTAACTTAGCAAGCTATTATCTTAAGCTAAGCTAAATCATGCAAACCTTACTTGCAATCTTACCCCACTTGATACCCAATCCTAATTTTATTTGCAAGTTTAGTTATTTTATTTCTTTATCACAGCTGTCTAGTAAAGTGTACTTAGTGACTTGTAGATTTTAGAAAGATATTTAAAGGTAGCATAAAGAGCATAAAACTTGGGCTAAGTTAGATAATCTTGATATCATCCTGAGGCATGAGATTGAACTTAGATAAGATACACTTGTTTACCACCCCTCATTAGTATTTACCCCCACTTGTAGATGCTAGTGCTAAGGATAAAATTTGATCAACTTTAGATGGGAATACTTGATGAAAATGGTTATGAAAACCTTAGAATGATGAGTCATTCTACTAAAATGTTTTGACATGTGTTCTTGAACACAAGATGATTTTGATACTGAGAATATTAAGGCATGAGCCTTAGCCCTTTATAAAACTGATGGTTTTCTGGATGCGATACCATTCCAATTTTACCGTACAACCACAATACCCGAAATTTGGGTAGGGCTTGACTGGAAATTTATATACCTTAGTATGGGTTCCCTTGCGGCCAAGGTTTGAGCTGAGGCTACCTTGTGAAGATTGTCCACCTATGCAGTTCCCAAGATGACCATTGGTCATGGTTGGGAGGCCAAACTCACAGGAGAGGTGCCTATACTAGGGCGTGCAATTGAAAGGTTAGGATTGATTATCCGCATACTAAGTATGGTGAATTCAAGTTTGTTCCTGATGGATGTATCGAATGTTGTGGTGAAAGTGTACCACCTCTGCATAGTGTAAAAGTATTCGAATAGCCGCGTCCGCGGTTATAGACAGTTGGAGTGGCCATACTGTTCCATCGTCAGATGTTTTCAAAATGACTTGTGAAATGATTCATGACTTTGACTTGACCCCAACAGGGTTGTGATATGAAATTCAAATTCCCACTTAGGAGTTATAAAACTTTCAACTAGCTTTCTTTACTTCTGAACTCAGTAGAGGTAAATATGGATTTTTTCAAAAGAACCTAGAGACTAGTACTTCATATTCAAAAACACTTCACTTGTTAGTATTAGTTTGCGAGTACTTAAAGAGTACTCATGGCTTTGTCCTTGTCTATTCCCGTGGCAAGACTATGAAGAGGACTATCAGGAAGACGGACATCAGGAAGGTTACGACAACTAGGATCATCTCCCATTGTCAGCATTGCCTGTGACCATGAAGATGGATTCTCGCCTACGCTATCGTTATTATTATGTTATTTCGCTGCTTGAATTGGATTAACACTGGATCATGTGATCCTTTATTTGTGTAGGACCTTATGTATGGTTTGTAATGGATGATGTACTGTGATATCCAATCTGTTATGTCTCGCAAAAATGGTAATCCTGGGATTGCGATGTATGGCATAACAGTCATCTGGGATTAAAAATCCGGGTGTTAACAAGTTGGTATTAGATCCATCTTGACAATAGGAGACCCTAGTTTAGAATGGACTTTTAAATCAAAAACTTAGTTTCAAAACCAAGGAAGTGAGTATTTATGAAAACTTATTCTCATTCTTACCACTTGTATTCTTTCAATGAAAAATTCATGTTCCTCAAAAATTCTTTCAAACTTAAATAAAATTTGACACACTTGATCACTCTACTAAGTTACTCATCCTATATTCTTATAGATGGACGTGAAGTATAACAAGTTCTATCAGTTGGGGAATGGAGGATACCTCATCTTTGAGTGTGACTTGGACCAGCTTTCGGAGATGCTGGAGCGTCCACACCCAGAGTTCTTCGGAGTTCAGCTCAATGATCAAGAAGGAGAGGAATTGCAATGGCTAGCTGTTGCAAGTCTCCGAGGAAATATTAAAGCCCCCACCTCAGAGGGAATTCAGTTCACCTTGAGAGAGAACAACTGGCTCGATGGACTTGCCAGGGCAATGTAGGAAGCAATTGCCCGTCTATGTGGACAGAGTATCAATCATATCAAGGGTACCCTCTTTGAGTCCTATCCAAGGCATGATGTTATGGGACAGCCACTCGAGGCCCCATATCACAATGAGCTGAAGACTCAATTGGACCACCTCAGCTTCATGATGTATGACCAATAGAAGGAGTTAGACAATGCCCGCTCCTATGCCAACCACAAGTACGCCATTGCCGCCAAGAAGGATCAGACCATTGCCATGCTAGTGAAGGATCGCCAGTCTTGTCGCCGTCATCTAGACAAGAAGGAGCACATCATTGCCCGTCTCCACCACGGGATCACATAGTTGGAGGAGACTGTCCTCGAGAGGGACATGCAGCTGGAGGAGAGGGAGAATGCAGGGGAAGACCTTCGTGGAGACCCCTACTCCTATCTTAGTGACGATGATGACTTTCTGGAGGATCAGGCCATGGACTTCTTCACCGATGAAGATGACTTCGCCTTCATTGATGATGATGATGAGGATGATGAGGACACCGAATGCGAGGAGTAGTAGAACTTGAGCACTAGCGTTAGTGAGTTGTATTAGGTCCCACTATATCGTAGTTTCACATAATGGTTCTTAAAACCATATGTTTTTCTTTGTTGTGGTGTGTGTTTGTATCGTGTGCTATGAATGAATGAAAAGCAAGTTGCTAGAAAAATCTCAGTCAAAATTTGAAAACTTTGCCAAAAACAAAACCTTGAACCTTAGAAATTTCCCTCTTTTCTCATGATCTATCTCAATCTCAGATGCCTCGCGGAGGAAGCACTTCATCCCCGGACCCAATATTGCAGATCTTGCAAATGTTGGTTTCAGACTGTGAAGCTGAAAGAGACGAACATCAAGCCAACTTAGCCACCCTTCAATATATAGCGCAGATGGCCAACAACAATCAAGGCCATGGAAATCAGGACAACCATGGATCTAAGCTCAAGAACTTCCAGAACACCAATCCATCCATTTTCACTAAGTCTGAAGAGCCTCTCGATGCAGATGATTGGATGCAAACCATGGAGAACAACCTACAAGTTGCCGGAGTGGAAGCCAACGAGAAGGTACTGTTCGCCACCCACTATCTGGCCGGAGATGCAAGAGCATGGTGGAACATCGTTCATGCCATGAATGGAGGAAAGATGATGACTTGGGAAGAGTTCAAAATCAAGTTCAGCAGAACCCATGTGCCACTGGGTTTGATCAAGAGGATGAGAGATGAATTCAGGGAACTTAAGAAAGGCAGGATGATAGTAGTGGAGTACCGTGACAAATTTTTGTCTTTGGCTCGGTATGCACCGGATGAAATTGACACATAAGCTAAGAAGAAGGAGTGATTCCTGAATGGTCTGCATGATGAGATGCAGACAGTGTTATTCAGTATCCCCTGTGCCGATATTGAAGCCTTAGTGGACTCTGCCATTCAGATGGAAGGCAAGATCAACCAAGCTAATGAGAACCGCAAGCGTCGCATGATGCATCAACCAGGAACCCATTATACACCTAAGTATCGCCCCAACCCATCTACGGGATTTGCCCCAAGAAACAACATACCCCCGATGAACCGTCCAACCTATCCCAACCTTGGAAACCCAAGGCCCGGAGGAAACCACAACAACAAGCCCGGAAACCCCCAAGTTCAACAACAACAATGTCGCCACCACCCAATTTCAACAACAACAATGTCGCCACCAACACCAACACTGCCCCAAGGATTGGAAGCAATGTTGTGCCTGTTGCAGCAAAAGACAAGTCTCAGGTGACTTGTTATGAATGTGGAACCAAGGGTCACTATTCCAATGAGTTCCCCAAGAAGATTGCCGCAACCCCCAATGCAAATGCCCCAGCTCAGCAGCAACGTCGTGTTTAGCCTGAAAGAAGGTTTGCCCCAGGGAATTCGCTCAACCGCAACGACCGTCTCTTTCTCATGCATGCTGAAGAAGCCCAAGAAGCGCCAGATGTCGTGCTGGGTATGTTTTCTTAACTCAGTACTTGCAAGAGTGTTGTTTGATTCTAGAGCATCACACTCATTTGTTACAGAAGAATTTGCATGCACTAGTAAGATTCAACCCACCAAATTGAAGCATGTTATGATAGTTCAAATACCTGGTTCAACGACCAAAGCTAGACAGATTTGCAAAGTCGTACCTATCCGATCCCATGTCATAGACGTTTATGCTAATCTAATAGTACTCGGAACTAAAGGTTTGGAAGTAGTACTAAGAATGGATTGGATGTCCAAACATAAAGGATTAATCGACTGTGCCAAGAAAGCCATAACCATGACCAGTACAGCCGGAATATCAGTCGAGCATGTATCAGAAACCTTGCCCCGTCAATTCAAGTGCAACAAGGGTCTAGCCCAACCAACCATTGACCAAGTCAGAGTAGTCTGTGAATACCCCGATGTATTTACAGATGTTTTCCCGGTATGCCCCCATATCGGGATATCAAGTTTATCATTGAACTAATCCCTGCAACCAGACCCATAGCCCAGAGACCATATAGTATGAAAACGTCTGAATTAGTGGAGCCAATGAAGCAACTGGATGCTATGCTGGAGATAGGATTGATCCAACCAAGTGCGTTGCCTTGGAGATCACCTGTCCTATTTGTGGATAAGAAGGATGGAGCTAACCGTTTATTTACGGGTTATCAGAAGTTAAATGATGTCACCATCAAGAACAAGTACCCACTGCAAAAGATACAAGACCTGTTTGACCAGTTGACTGGTGCCAAAGTGTTTTCTAAGATTGATCTTAGAACTAGTTATCATCAACTCAAGATTCGCATAGAGGATATTCCAAAGACTTCCTTTACCACCAGATATGGATTATACGAGTAAACTGTCATGTCTTTTGGATTAATCAATGCCCCTGCTTATTTCATGAATCTCATGAAAAAGATTTTTATGGACTTCTTGGATAAGTTTTTCGTTGTTTTCATCGATGAAATTCTGATCTATTCCAAATCAGAAGAAGATCATGAGATACACCTAAGGACCATCCTTGGAACCCTTAGGGAGCATTAGCTGTATGCCAAGTTTAGCAAATGTGAAGTCTAGTTGTAGGAGGTAGGATTCCTCGGACATATCATATCAGCCGGAGGAATTGCCGTTGACCCTGCCAAGGTGAAGGATGTTGAAGATTGGCAAGCCCCAACCACTCAAACCCAAGTTCGTGCATTTCTCGAATTAGCAAGATATTACCGCAAGTTCGTAGAAGGATTCTCGAGTGTTTCCAGACCCATGACCCAATTGCTGAAGAAGGATAAGAAGTTCGAATGGACGGACAAATGTGAAGTGAGTTTTCAAGAATTCAAGAAGAGATTGATTTCGGCCCCAATCTTGATCATGCCGGATATCATGAAGCCATTTGATGTGTATTTTGACGCATCCAAGATTGGTATCGGATGTGTGTTAATTCAAGAGGGAAAAGTTATATCTTATCTATCCCAACAACTAAAGCAACATGATCAGAATTATCCAACCCATGATCTTGAACTAGCAGTCGTAGTTCTAGCCCTGAAGAAATGGAGACATTACCTGATGGGAAACCTTTGTGAGATTTATTCGGATCACAAGAGCCTGAAGTATATATTCACTCAGAAGGAGCTGAATATGAGGCAGAGAAGGTGGATAGAGCTAATCAAGGACTATGATCTGGACATTCACTATCAGCCCGGTAAAGCCAATGTGGTAGCAGATGCCCTTAGCAGATTGACGTGCCGCTTGAACTCCATGATTCTGAAGGAGCAACCAAGTTTGCACAAGGAGATGGAAGCTTCCAGAGTGGAATTAGTAAGTGAAGTATTTTTGGCTAGCATAGAACTTCAACCCACTTTGATCAGTCAGATCAAGGAGGCCCAGAAAGGAAATGCTAGTATCGACGGAATCAAACGTCGCATCGGTACATGCAAAGTACCCAGATTCACCGAAGATGAAGAAGGAGTGTTGTGGTACAAAGGACGTCTCTGTGTACCAGCAAATTCAGAGTTGAAGGAAACTATTTTGAAAGAGGCCCATGATACTCTTTATTCTATCCACCCCGGAGGAACAAAGATGTATCAGGATCTGAAGGAGAAATTTTGGTGGCATAAGATGAAGAGAGAAATCGGAAGCCATATTGCCAAGTGTGATATTTGCGAGAGAGTCAAGGCGGGACATCAGAGACCCGCAGGACTGTTGCAACCACTGCAGATTCTGGAATGGAAATGGGATCCAGTTGGAATGGACTTTATCACCGGATTGCCTACTTCTAGTAGGGGAAATGACTCTATTTGGGTCATAGTTGATAGATTTTCCAAAGTCACTCATTTCTTACCAGTCAAGACCACTTACCAGAGTTTGAAACTAGCGGAGTTGTACATAGATAGGATCGTCAGATTGCATGGAGTCCCCAAGAACATCGTGTCAGATCGAGGAACCCAGTTTACCTCGAGATTTTGGAAGAAAGTCCAAGAAGGATTGGGAACCCGACTGGATTTCAGCACAGCGTATCACCCTCAAACCGATGGAAAAACGGAGCGAGTAAATCAAATACTCAAAGATATGTTGAGAGCCTATGTGCTAGAGTCTGGATCTAAATGGGAATACTATCTGCCGTTCGCAGAATTTTCTTACAACAACAGTTATCAAGATAGTTTGCAAATGTCCCCATTTGAGTTCATGTATGGAAGGAAGTGTTGTACCCCTTTGAATTGGTCGGAAGTAGGAGAGAGTCAGACTTTTGGACATGACATCCTACGAGAAGTAGAAGAGAAAGTTCACAAGATTCATGAGCACCTCAAGACCGCCCAGTCAAGACATAAGAGTTATGCCGACAAGAGACGTCGAGACCTCGCTTTCAATACCAGAGATTTTGTGTATCTCAAAGTGTCGCCTTTGAAAGGAATGCAGCGTTTCCAGCTCAAAGGAAAGTTAGCCCCCAGATATATCGGACCCTTCAAGATTCTGAATCATTGAGGAGAAGTATCGTATCAACTGGAACTGCCAGAGGAGATGTCACTAGTGCATAATGTGTTCCATATATCGTTGCTTCTCAATTTCCTTGAAGTCCCAGAGAAGACTGAAGTTTTCAAGAACATTGATCACCAGACCATAGAGATCAACGATGACCTGACGTATCTCGAAGTACCCATCCGTATTTTGGAGGAAGCTTTCAGAACCACCAGGACCCAAAGCATCAAGTTTCTCAATATTCAGTGGAGTAACCACACTGAAGAAGAAGCTACATGGGAACGAGAAGATCACATCAAGACGGAGTTTCCCGATCTTTTTAGATCCTAGTTTTCTTCTTTATTCTTTCTCAAATATCGGGACGAGATTTTTTTTAAGGAGGGAAGGTTTGTAACATCCCAAAAATATTGAACAATGATTATTCAATTTCCAATCACCAAAATTAGGGTTAACAAAAACTTTTGTTAATTAAAGAATATGAATGCATGTGTGGGTGTGATGATTGTATGAATGCACGAATGGACTTGTGTGATTGATCTAAATAGCAAGGAATGGTTCAAAGATGAAAACAACATCATCTAAAACATTTCCAAGCAGAAACAAATCAAGAGAAAATAAAAAACAAAACAAATAAAGCATATGGTCATTTTTGCCAATCTTGCTCACTAGGCCACTTTGAGTGTTTCTAGTCCAAGATTTCAAATAGAAATATTTCCATTTCTTTTCACCCCTTGCTAGACCAAGTAAAAGTGAATCAAATCCCACCTTTCAAACTTACACAAACATTTGGCAACTTGATTCAAATGACAATTCAAAATTGAATCTTTTACATATGGGAAGGTCACCCATTTTCAAAAACCAACCAAACCAGTACCCCTTGATCTTTCCAGCTAACCAAAGACTCCGTAGTATGTAACTAATACACCCACCATGTTTGAATCAAAGATTCAAATTTGAATCTCTTTCGGCCATTTCATCAAACACCTTGCAAAAACCAAACCAACAAACATTAAACACTATAGCGAGCAGTAATTTTGGACTAACTTGTTCCCTATATAGCTCACACTACACCCTCAGTAAATCATCTAACTTGTTTAAGCCACTCTAGATCACTGTAAACCAGACCATGCCATCAATGGCAAGCATGCCGAGAGCACCCTTGCCACCCCAATGTCTCCAGCCAGCTAGGAGCAGCACTAGCCTCGCCAACCTTGTCTAGTAGGCACTCCACCGTCCACCGCCATCCCCTGTCCAAGCCTCGAGCCTTGCCAGCCACTGGACCACACGGAACGCTCGAGCCCAGAGTCTCTGCGAGCATGCCGAGAGTGCGCCAGAGCGCCACCCGCGACACACACCCGCAGACCGCGCATCACCCTCACCACGTGCAAGCAGGATCACCACCACCCCAGGAACACCCCAGACACGCCCGTTCGTCATCGCGCGACCAGGAGAACCCGTGCGCCATTAAAACTTTCATCGGACCCGCCCAGAGCGGCGACGTGTTCCGACCATCTCACACCACCCCACGCCGTGTGACCATGCCGTTGATCTTCGCTAGGGAACACAACACCGCCCCCTACCTTTGCCCATGCCAGTAGCTCGCTGTGACGGCGACAACGACGAGCTCCACCCGCGCTATTTGGTCCCCTCGCTGCACTATAAATAGATGCGACCCCCGCTCGACTTGTTCACACGATCTCACTCCCCTCTCTCTCAGAACCACCCCCACTCATTCCTGAAGCAAGGCGAGCAGCAGGTCGCCGGAATTAAGCCGGAGTCTGCCGCGGAGGAGGACGAAGGGAGCCAGCGATTGGAGCCTCCCTAGGAGAAGCCTCCGGTACGAGGAGGTTCACCATCATCGAATTCGTCGTTCACCCATGTCGCCGACCCTCGCCTGACCCCCGATGAGCCCCCGTAGACCCCCACTGGCCACACTAGGGTTCTGTCTCGCCGGCATTGCCCGACAGAGACGATAGGTCTCAGCCGTTGGATTAGAGTTTGATCGTACGGTTTAGATCACCCCGTACCGCTTCGCACCCCCCTGTCTCGCTGAGTGGTGGGGTCAGCCACTTAAACCCACCCGCGCGTGCGCTGTGCACCATGGGCCGGCCCAGTTAGCATCCCGCGCGACCCAGTAATTCAAATTTGGATTTATTCTTTTAATTTCAAACCTAGTTCTGTACCTAGATTCAAAAAGCAACCCAGCTCGATTCACTGAACCAAAATGCATGAAACAAATTTTGTTAGAAAGGTACTGTAATTATTAATCCAAGCCCGTTGGATTCAAACCAAATGGATTTGTAGATCATCCATAGTAAAAATAACAATGCTGAAGCTTTTCTGCCTTAATTTTTTTTTCAAAATTCAACTACTAAAGCTTTTGAGTTGATTCTAACTCTCAAAAATCACATTTAACAAGACATTTCAGAATATATAAAAATATATAGGTTTACTTGCAGAAATAATGGTGAAGAAATAAAAGAATGCCTCATAGACAATTTTAGTTACTTTTTTTAATTAAAATAAAAGGGTTAAACCTTATTAAACTGTGATACAACTTTAAATCACATTCCCAAGTACTGAAATATGTGGTGATGACATGTGTCAACATGATCCCATGTTTGAGTTGGAGAATATTAAATTTTAAGTAGTTTTTCAATGAGTAGAAACTACTTTTCTAAAATAAAAGAAATAAAACTATTGCCTTAAATCTTTGTGATTCTTGTGATGATGCTAAATCATCTAGTGAAAACCTTGGTCTGATAAATAGAACTAGTTAAGTATTGTTTGGTGATTGTGTACCTTGTATTTATTTATAGACGCTAGTACCGACCAAGGATACGAGGAGGAAGGAGAATACTACGAGGAAGAAGCCGAGGAGAATTTCAACCACTGCTCTGCACAAGGAAAGCCTATAATTGCAACCTTGCAAGCCTCACTATACAAGTTAACTTAGCAAGCTAAGCTAAACCATTCAAACCTTACTTGCAAGCTTACCCCACTTGATACCTAATCCTAGTTTATTTGCAAGCTTAGTTATTTTATTTATTTATCACAGCTATCTAGTAAAGTGTACTTAGTGACTTGTAGATTTTAGAAAGATATTTAAAGGTAGCATAAAGAGCATAAAACTTGGCCTAAGTTATATAATCTTGATGTCATCCTGAGGCATGAGATTGAACTTAGATAAGATACACTTGCTTACCACCCCTCATTTGTATTTACCCCCACTTGTAGATGCTAGTGCTAAGGATAAAATTTGATCAACTTTAGATGGGAATACTTGATGAAAATAGTTATGAAAACCTTAGAATGATGAGTCATTCTACTGAAATGTTTTGACATGTGTTCTTGAACACCAGATTATTTTGATTATGAAAAAGTTAAGGCATGAGCCTTAGACCTTTATAAAACTGATGGTTGTCTGAATGCGATACCATTCCAATTTTACCGTACAACCACAATAACCGAAATTTGGGTAGGGCTTGACTGAAAATTTATATACCTTAGTATGGGTTCCCTTGCGGCCATGGTTTGGGCTGAGGCTACCTTGTGAAGATTGTCCACCTGTGCAGTTCACAAGATGACCGTTGTTCATGGTTGGGAGGCCAAACTCACAGAAGAGGTGCCTATCCTAGGGCATGTAATTGAAAGGTTAGGATTGATTATCCACATACTGAGTATGGTGAATTCATGATTGTTCCTGATGGATGTATCGAATGTTGTGGTGAATGTGTACCACCTCTGCAGAGTGTCAAACTATTCGAATAGCCGCATCCACGGTTATGGACAGTTGGAGTGGCCATACTGTTCCGTCGTCAGATTTTTTCAAAAAGACTTGTGAAATGATTCATGACTTTGACTTGACCCCAACAGGGTTGTGATATGAAATTCAAATTCCCACTTAGGAGTTATAAAACTTTCATCTAGCTTTCTTTGGTTCTGAACTCAGTAGAGGTAAATCTGGCTTTTTGCAAAAGAACCTAGAGCCTAGTACTTCCTATTCAAAAACACTTCACTTGTTAGTATTAGTTTGCGAGTACTTAAAGAGTACTCATGGCTTTGTCCCTGGATATTCCCGTGGCCAGACTATGAAGAGGAGTATCAGGAAGACGGACAGCAGGAAGGTTACGACAACTAGGATCATCTTCCATCGTCAGCATTGCCTGTGACTATGAAGATGGAGTCTCGCCTACACTATCGTTATTATTACGTTATTCCGCTGCTTGAATTGTATTAAGACTGGATCATGTTATCCTTTATTTGTGTAAGACCTTATGTATGGTTTGTAAGGGATGATGTAATGTGATATCCAATCGGTTATTTCTCGCAAAAATGGTAATCCTGGGATTAAGATGTATGGCATAACAGACATCTGGGATTAAAAATCCGGGTGTTGACATCCACCTTTTGAATTTCCCCACCTGTCCTAACTTTCTTGTAATTCAGTATGCAGATGACACACTGGTTATTGTCAAAGCTGATGCTAAACAACTAATTGCCTCAAAGCCCTTCTCAATTCCTTTCCTGATTCAACTAGTCTCAAGTCCTTTGATGATTCAAACGTTTCATGAGGATAGAACTGATCACTTTGCAAGAAATCTAAATTGTAAAAAAGGATCTGTACCTTTCACTTATCTAGGTCTTCCACTTGGCATCACAAAACCTTCTATTGAATATTTGTTACCTATGATGCAAAGAGTGGAGAGGAGATTGTGTGGAATTGAAAACTTTTTGAATTATGGTAGTAAAATTCTAATGGTTAAATCAGTTTTAGCAACACTGCCAATCTTCTTCATGTGTTGCTTACAAATCCCCCATCCATCAAAGAGCAGCTTGTTAAGTACATGAGGCATTGTCTTTGGAGGAAAAAACCGCTGATGTCCAAGATAAAGGCTATACACTAGTTGCATGGTCTAAAATTTGTAGGCCAAAAGCTCAGGGGGATTGGGAGTACTAAATCTTGATGTGCAAAATAATTCTTTATTGCTTAAGAATGTGCACAAATTCTATAACAGAATAGATACACCTTGGGTACACCTCATTTGGCAATCCTACTATTCTGATGGAAAACTGTCCGGATCAAACTATGTGGGATCCTTCTGGTGGAAATCCTACTTAAAACTCATTAACCAGTATATAGGTTTAGCAAAGTGTAGTGTTGGAGATGGAAAAGGTACACTGTTCTGGACAGACTTGTGGCAGGATACTTGCCTTCATAATTTTTTCCTCATTTAGCTTCTTATGCAAAGCATTCTGACATCACTATCCATATGGCTCTTCAGTCTGATCTACAAGATCAATTTCATCTTCCTCTATCACAATAGGATTTTGAGCAATTCACACAGCTGCAAACCCATTTTCAATTAGACGACTGACACCATTCAACAAGGACAGATTGACCGATGGTCATACATATGGGGAAACAATGTATTCTCTACCAAAAAATCTTATAATAGTCTAATTTATTATCAACCAACCATTGCCTATTTCAATTGGATTTGGAATTCTTCATGTTAGTCCAAGCACAAAATTTTCTTCTATTTACTATTACTCAACCGGATGAATAACAGGAATCTTCTTGCCAGGAAAAAAAATCAAGCTGCAGTATCATGCTTGTGCATTTGATACCAGTATGGTGGAAGAAACCCTCCAACATTCACTACAAGAAATATTTCGACCGTGGCTAATGCAAAACTTCTTTTTCTAGTTTCGCGCCCCTCTACTACGACGAAACCGCTAAAAACATGAAGGAAGCTCGACAGGCGCGTTGCAGAAGTAAGATTTATGCTTCCTTGCGAGATGTTGACTCGCCGAAGTATTTTTTGGCATGTGGGTCTTGGACGTCAGTAACTCTAGCGGACCAAACTTTTCGGTCGTGCCTCCCTGATTTGAACTTGATAACATTGTTTGATGCCTCTTTCGTTTAGTCAGGTTGCTGGGTCCCGCATGCCTGCCTTACATTAGAGAAATCGTGTGTATGATGGAATTTTTTTTCCTTCCGTGTTCCGAACTTGATAGCGTTGCTCGATGCATCTGCCGTTTAATTAGGCTGTTGGGTCCCACGTGTCGTCCTCACACTAGAAGTAACGTGTGCATGATGGATTTTTTCCTTGGCTCGTGCGATAACGTTGCTCGATCTATTTGCCGTTAATCACGATTCTGGGTCCCACATGCCAACCTCTCATTACAATAATCGTGTGTATGATGAATTTTTTTTCCTTCGCTCCCGCTATCCTATTCCGAAATTGATAGCGCTTCTACATGCATCTACAATTTAATCACGCAGCTGGGCCGCACATGTCATCCTCACATTAGAAGAAACGTGTGCATGATGATTTTTCCTTGGCTCGTGCCTCCCTAATTTGAACTCGATGAAGTTGCTTGATCTATCTGCCAATAATCACGCTGCTAGCTCCCACATGCCAGCCTCTCATTAGAAGAATCGTGTGTATGATGGATTTTTTTCCTTTGCTCCCGCTACCCTGTTCCGAACTTGATTGCACTGCTAGATGTATCTACCGTTTAATCACACAAATGGTCCCACATGGCATCCCCTCATTAGAAGAAACGTGTGCATGATGGAATTTTTGCCCTCAGTCACGCCTCCGTGTTAAATTGATAGCGTTGCTCGCTGCATCAGCAATTTATTCAGGCTGGCGGGTCCCATATGCCAGCCTCACATTAGAAGAACTGTGTGTATATGATTGAATTTTTTCTTCTCTAGCTCTACCCTGTTCCTAGGTCGACGAATCTTCCGTTTGGTCACGCAGCTGGGTCCCATATATCAGCATTTCATTAGAATAGCGTGTGGGACCTTTTTCTCGCTCTCAACTCCGAGTTCGAACTTGGCAACGTTGCTCGATGCATGACCATACATTTATACATGCTGCTGGGTTCCACATGTCAGCTTCTCATTAGAAGAAACATGCACATATGTTGGACTTTTTTCTTGCTCGCGCCTCCATGTTTCGAACTTTGCAACATTGCTCGATAGATAAACCGTTTATACAGGCTGCTGGGTCCCACATGTCAGCATCTCATTAGAAGAAACATGTGCATGTTGGACTTTTTTTCTTGCTCGCGCTTCCACGTTTCGAATTTGGAAACGTTGCTCGATGCATCAGCGGTTTATACAGGCTGGTGGGTCCCCCTGTTAGCCTCTTATTAGAAGAAACATGTGCATGCTGGACTTTTTTCACGCTCGCTCCTCCCTGTTTCGAACTTGGCAATGTTGCTCGATGCACCAGCCATTTATATATGCTAGTGGGTCCCTTATGTCAGCCTCTCATTAGAAGTGCTCATGCCTCGCTCTTTCGAACTTGGCAACGTTACTCGATACATCCTCTGTATTAGGTCTCTCTGGTGGGTCCCACATGTCAGCCTCCTCTATAGAGGACACATGTGTATGTTGGACATTTTTTTCGGATGCCTCCCCCGGTTTGAGCTTGGTAAGGTTGCTGGGTCCAAGATGTCAGCCTTCTCTGTGCAAGAAACATGTTTATGATGGAACAAATGTACATGTACGACATATATTATATAACTTGATAACCCTAGGTTTTGAATAAAACTCAAGACTTCAACAAATGGCTACTGCGTGCGCTTCCACTATGCTAGAACCAACTATGCTACTCATAAAATATTAGGATTAGAAATGTTGATATCACTTAAAATGAAAAGACAGCAATGACGATTGCCATTAAAAAATGCTACATGGTGAGCATAAATAAAACTTGGGTAGGCAAAGCTTGCAATATACTTAATCAGAATGGCACGAAAAATGCTAAACTAAGAAGATTTTGGGCGTTATAAAAATAATTTGGGTCCAATATTGTGAACAAATGGGCTTATTATCGTGGGCTCCTTAGTGAAACTTCTTCAGTGTGCTTCATGCTCAAAAAAAGTAACAATGTGTTGAGGGTTGGTGGCTCACGGCCGACCTAACCCAAGAAGGACAAATTCGTGAGATTTTGGGCTAGATTTAGGTCGAATGTACTAGTTTCTAGTGAGATCCTCACTGAATTTGCAATGTTTTGTGCCGGACTTGGGTCAAATGTCCAATCTTTTCGTTAGCCCCTTAGTGAAAATTCGATGTAGTTAGTAAAATATACTGGGGTTTGGTGGCTCTGCTCACCACCAAAGGCTAATTAAGGGAAGTTTTTTTGAAACAAGATTATGGGAAGTTTTTGTCTAAAGTGGGTTTGAAAAATTCATTTCCATAGGTTCAGTAGGTAAAAATACATTGTACTGAAGGTCGATGGTCCACCTGACCTGGCTGTACCTACGCGGCATCCAAAAGAATGAAGTTTGAAAGGGAGAAAATTGACCGATATTGTAAGACTTGATATGACCTATCTAGCAAAGAGCTTTGGCAGCGCAAGATTCGAACATGGAAATTACTGGAGGGAATTTGACTGCATAAAATCCTATCATATCAAGTCTTGCAGTGGAGGATCATCTTTTCAGCAAAAGGTTATATTTCAAGATGTTTGGGTGGCTTTGAATCCGCCCAATCGATTTGATGTACTCAAAACCATGTAATCATGCCATTTAATCTGTAGGTGATAGAGACACAGTGGCCTTGACTTTCCCAACTTTAGGTAGATTGGGTAAGCACTACTTATACTAATCACTCGAAGTTGTATGTTTCAATACGATCAAATTAATAGATGCTGCAATTAGCGCCAACATGTGGCATTATCATCATACAAAAGCCAAAGAATTCACACATTTAGTTCACAGTTTCGAACACAATAATACAACCAGTTTGTAAGCTAGCACATCACACTATAATGTCATCACATCAGAGCTTGACTTGTTCATTTCACATACACACTGGAGCAGGTTCAGTACCAAATGCAGTACCAAATGCCTTATCTGAAATTATGCAGAATCAGACCCTCGACCAACCCATTGAGCCATAGAAGCTTTGGCCACCATCACGAACAGGAGCAGGACCCAAGCCATCAACCCTTACGAGTGACATAGGGAAGATGTCAGGATCAATTGGACAACATGATCCTACCTACTTGATAGATCTAAGTATAATTTAACTATGCCAAGATATGATGAGACACTTTATGGTAGATGTGGGCACATGCCAACATTGCATGGGCTATAGACCTCTCTAGGTTGGCTAGAAACACCATCATCAACTATTGGTTGTGTGAGTAAACACTTGGCCAACGTGATCCAACCTAGTTGGCATTAAAACTCATGTAGGATATTCCACTCACTTTCTCTACACTCCATGGTTAAGCATCAGCAGATGCTCATTTGCAAGCTGATGTAGCTTTTGTTATGGTGAGTCTTTTACTTTGTTTGATCTACTGTAAATACTTCCTGAACTTAGCATGAATCTGTATTCCAAATATTGTGATGGTTTATCTACTTAAACTTACAATGATAGTAGATGTAGAGTATTGTTGTGTTCTTGTTGTTTTGAAGATTCAGTTGCCTGAATGCACTATTAATTTATACTGTTCATACACGGCAGTTGGTTTGATCATTAGGAACATGATAAGACATTTTTTATGAGGTGAACCTTTAGTTAATTTTGGATTCTATGCTATATTGAATAAATCTTATGCATCTTCTAATGTTTAGTTTCGTCAGGTTACTATTATCAAAAACCTCTATATTTCGTTCAGTTTCAGTTAGCACCTGAAAACCCTACACATGTTTCATTCAATTTCATACAACACTTGTTTAGGTCATCGTTTGAACCATTCTTGCGATCGAATGACAAAATGGATCAAATGGGATGTAATAGGGGTACGTAGTCCACGCCCTGCATGTTTGATTCGCGGGATGGCACTAGTAATATCTAGTCGTCCGGAGCAGAGTTATCCGACTGTAACTCTGAAGCTTTCTTGAGTATCTGTAATTCTGAACAAATAGATAGAAACAACAGGAAAGCATATTGGTTCCGGACTACGCAAAAGGTGTCTCTCGTTGTAAATCACATAGTTTGAATAGTTCAGTTTACAGTTGCAAAATTGAAACATATAGTAGTTCAGTTCAGCATCAAGGAAAGCCTCGTGAGGAGCTGCTCGTTTTCCTCCTCCTTCTCTCCAGGTAGTAGCTGATGTATGAGCATGTCCTGCCTGATCTTGACCTTCTCATTGAGCGATTCCTTGAGCTTCTGAAGCAGGTTCATGTTGTTTACATGGAGATCGACATTAGCATTAGTTAGCCTCGCATTATCCTTCGAGAGCCCCTCGATGATGGCTGTATTCCGTCGGGTCGAGGCTTGGATCTTCTTATGCAGTTTCTTCCAGGCAGTGTTGTCTCTTTTCAGCTGGTCGCGCTCCTTAGTAAGGTTCTTCGCAGCTGATTTGACCCGTTCTAATTCCAGTTCTTGAGTTTGAATTTTCTCCTAGTGGCTGCTTATCCGTGCATTAAGCCAAGCATCCACCTAAGTGTTGAGTTGTGGCTTCTTTTCCTAGGACAAAGAAAACGTGGTTTCATCCCTATCATTGAACCGGGAAAAAAATATCTGAAGTTATAGCACCGAGCTTTATGCAAGACTAGGAGGTGCGGAAAAGATCAGGAAAGCCCGACTCCTAGTCGTAAAACCCCCAGTGTACAGTGTTTACCTTGCTGACTAGGGGAACTAGGGCGAACATGTCTGCCGGTGAACCGCCGACTCTAAACAAGGAGAAGAATATGATGATGAAGTAGAATAAGAATGCTGGAGAACACGATTAAGGAGAAGAAGTACAAGACCTTCCCGGAGGACCCCTCGCCTATGGGCATAGCCTTGATGATCATATCTTCTAACTCTACAGTGCGTAAACCATCAAGACGAGCTCTTTATTTTCTCTCCTCATGCAATGTCGCCGCTAAACTCTTCCGGGAGAGAGGCATGGATGCAGAGAGGGAGGGAGCAGGAGCGGGATGAGCATGTGAGGAAGAAGAAAGGGAGGATGGCGCCTAGTGACGAGTGGAGGTAGATAGTAAAAAGTCTAAGAACACCACGGTCGTCTCCCCTACTATCTCCAGTTGTATACACCGTGCGATTTGTCTTATCGGAGAAGTGTTGCGCACACGTGACAGAGCATAGACAGAGAAGTGCAACGATGCGACCGATTTGATGCTCAATTCAATGACACTTCAGTGCTGATACAATGGTGCACGTGTCCGGCCCGCATGCGTCATGATGACACAGTCCTGCGTCGGATCACACAATGACTCGTAATATTTATTTTATTAATAATTGCATTTCGGCGCGGATACAAAGGTGTACGTGTCACGATAACACAGTCCTGCGTCAAGATGACACTTCTTACGGTGAGGAGATTTTTAGCACTCCTTCCCGATGCATCCCGAGCCCCCAACTCCTATCCACGAATGCAATTTTGCAACACAAACAGGCCCGCCGGGGCAACACAGATGCGGCCCAGCAAACACGCCCTAAACAACACGCCCTTGTTCTTACTTGTAGCTCAAGTTTTACCTAGTTTCGTTAAATTATCAAGATACAAAATCTTTTCGCTCGTGTGCGTGTGTGAAGCAAATACAACAGTACGAAGGGTATGTCTCAGCTGCTAACTCAAGAAGGACCCGACCGCTTTTCATTGCCTAACTTTAGGTCCCTTTGTGTGAAATTGAGGGACCTCTATGTATTTTTTTTTCTTTTTCAAGGTTTTCGATGTAAATGTTACTCCCACCGACCATGTCGATTTTTAATTACAAGTTTTCTCTTAATTTTTTCAAAAAAACTTTTGAAGCTAACCAGGAATTCAGTATATTAAAAATCATCGAAAAGCTCTTTCGTAGAACTATCAAAGCAACCTACAATTTGCTTGTAGTTCAAAATTTGACCTGATTTAGATAAATCGGTATTTGTATGAAAATAAAACAAGGTCCAATTTGTATGAAATTTGGGGATTTGGAATTTTTTTTAACTGGGGTAGGTCTTGTAGGAGCAATGAGCTTCAGTTAACACATTCGGTGGAAGTACAAGTTGCATCAAGGACCTCAGAAAATGAAAAAGACATCCTCTAGTCCATCACTTGTAAAATTGAGAATATTTTTTCGCGATAGTTGGGAACTCGAACCGATGATATTATTTAATAAAAGAAGATGAACTCATATACCTTTGAAATGATATTTAATTCGAGAGCAATCTATCGTGCTTACCGTGGTAGCTCCGGTTTGACCTAATTTTGTTAAATTGTCAAGATGCAAAATCTTAGCAAGATGTTGAACCTATTGTCCAAAATATCGGTGGTAGTTTGTGCTATTTTAAATGACCCCCGATGGTTACCTCCAAAAAAATCATGAAACTTCCAAAGAAGACTACATTTTTCTAATAGTTCATATTTGACCTAATTTCGATAAATTGGCATAAAGTCATTCAAGTGGGCAGAGTCATGCCGAAGCTTGAAAAATCATAAATAATGGAAACCACAAGTACAACATGTCGGTACACTATAAATATTTGAAAGCTCTCATTGTGGCATTCAGATTCATAGTCTTAATACTTACTTTACCTTAAGGAACAATTTCATCATCACTCGGGAAATATAGAATGTTCTTTATTATGTGTGTGTGAAGCAAGTACATTAATACGAAGGGTATGGTTCAGCTGCTCACTCGAGAAGGGCCCGACCAATTTTCCTTGCTTAACTTTAGGACCCTTTGTGCAAAATTTAGGGACCTCTATGTAATTTTGTCTTTTTTGAGGTCTTCGATGTAGGTCGTATTCCCACCGACCATGTCGAATTTTTACAACAAGTATGCTCTTAAAATTTTCAAAAAATATTTCGAAGCCAACTAGGAATTCAGTATATCGAAAACCATTGAAAAGCTTTTTCGTAAAAAATTCAAAGGAACCTATTATTTACTTGTAGTTCAAATTTGATCTAATTTCGATAAATCGGCACAAAGTCTGATTCAAGTCGGAAAAGTTAGCTAGGAAGTTTTAAAATTCGCAAAACATGGGAAAATTGAGAATGTTCTTTCCTGATAGTTGGAAACTCACACCAACGACATCGTTTACTAAAAGATGATGCACCCATTTTCCTTAGAATAAAATACAATTAATTCGAGAAGAATCTATCGTGCTTACTTGCAGCTCAAGTTTGACCTAATTTTATTAAGTTGTCAAGATGCAAAATCTTAGCAAGAATTTGAACCTATTGTCAAAACTCTTGATGGTGGTTTATGATATATTAAATGATGCACCGATGGTTACCTAAGGAACCAATCGCAGAACTGTCAACACAAACTACAATTTACACGTAGTTCAAATTTGACCTAATTTTGATAAATCGACATAGCGCCAGTCAAGTGGGCAGATTTAGCTAGGCCGAAGTTTGTAAACTTTTCAAACATGGGAATCATATAAGTGTTACACAACATGTCAGTCCACTATATATATGACTGAAAATCTTGCCTTGTCTCATTCAGATCCATATTATTTTATTCAGACCTACTTTATAGGAGTAGGATCCGATCGCCCCAGTCGGATCTGAACCTGGGTAAAATTGTGCTCACCGCTCCTGGAACATCCGACGTCTCACACCCCATCCTTCCAACGCCACTAGGATCCCCTATGGCGTACTTTTCAACAATCTGACGATAGATGGCACCCACCATGGGGCAGGTGACCTTTGCGTTCCAAGCGGAATCTGCGCGTGCAGGAATTGGCGAAACAATCGCTATGGGTCGCGTGGTCTACGCCAGTGATGTCCCTCTCGTCCTTCTCGGCGAGACTTGGATTCTGGCTTCAAAACCCGTGACGACCTACACGATCATGTCAATCGGCGAGATCGATATCTATCTCGGTTTCTCTGAACCCGCCCAACCCACCCTTGAGGTGATGACCATGGCGGAAGAAAAATCCGGATCTACATTATCCTCGGAGGCGGAAGAGTTCAAGGTCCCGGATAAAATCAAACCCACCCAACCGACTCCTCTAGTGGAAGAAGAGGTGGACAAAAAATCCGGATCTGATCTCCCTGATGAGATCAGATACACGTATGAGGAATATATCCGCTACAGCTCTGTTATACCGGACGTCGTAGCAGAAAAACTACCCTTGAAGCACAGGATAAAGGAGATGATGAAACGCCCCTACATCGATTATGAAGCAATCGACCGCATCACGGAGAACTTTGGGATGGATGAGGCGGAAACCCAGCTATGCCACTACTTCAAGAACATGAACAAGAAGAAGCATTGTTTCATGTACCATATAAGCACCGGATCCGACTCTGTCGATGCTAGAGCTGGTAGCGATTCGGTTCTAGATGCAATTGAAGAAAACACCGACTCACCTGGCTCCCCTCAGGAGTCAATCACGTCGTAGGAACTTTGAGACTTCGACAAAGAGATGGAGGAGTATGAACAAGAGCACGTCTCCAAGAAAACGCAAGGTGAGTCGGAAAACCCTCCTAGTCCATACGATAGCATGGATGAAAGCTACACCTCACAGGATGATATCGACACCGGAGATTCCTCCGAGGTCCACAAGCCAACCATGACGGAAAGTACCGAAGAAAGTTTATCCCCCGGTACCAGACCGAAAGATGTCTTTGCCACTAGTACGCACGTTAAGGCTACTAGGCGGTCAAAGAAGAAGAAGAAGAACAAAAATCCAACACCGGCAGAGCCGAATGTCGAGGACAACAAAGAAAAAGTTGATGAAGAGATCGCGATGGAGAATCAGGATGGAGATCCGATTAATACCACCCCGATCGACCCTCCTGTGGATGGACACGTTGTCACCAAGGGTGCATGTGAAATTTACGGAGATGCTCTCACGATTCCGATCCCAACGGCTTCGGAGCTTACACCGGAGGCACTGGAGAAAAGGGCTGAGGACCTAGAAAAGCACCGCTTGTTTCTACTTGAAGAGGCCGCACGCCTCGTCGAGATGAGGCAGCAGTTAGACAGTGACCCTGCCAAATATCAGTCAGATTTCAAGTGACATCCAAACAAGACAAGGGGAGGTCCGTTTCTTGCTAACAAGAATCCGGATATCCACAAAGATCTATTCAACGGAAAAAATGGAGAGAAGATCCGAGTCTACAGCACAAAGCTGGAAAACGCTGCTGCAGATCGAGCCATCCTCGCCAATAATCAGTCCCCGCAGCAGGTCCTGCAGTGCGTCGTGCTGCTGGACAAAGGATTAAAGCAACAGAAGACGACCGCGTCATTTAGTGGCAAGCTAGCCTCAAAATCCGAGTTTTTCCACACTAGCGATAACCAAAGTGCTGTCGTAAGGCTTTGCAGGGATACGAATCAACGCTATCGTCCCCGTGGAGAAGAAAAGAATTCAAGAACCGGCTCAAACGGCCACTCTCACCGACCGGCACATGACTGGGAAATAGTTATTCCGGTTGCATCCAAAGACGCGATCAGGGCAATGGTTCCTCTTCAGGACCATCGTCAGCAGAACAACCACTATAGAGAATGCCCGGACACATGCCGTCGGCGAGAGGAGAAAGATCGGCTAAGGATGCCACCACCGAGCCATCCGACTGGCAATGCCGGACGAAGAGATGATCCCCGGATCGTCCTGAATCAAGTAGGGACGATGCCCGAAGAAACAGGCATCAGAGTCAGCATAATGAGTCTCCACTACCACCACCACGTAACCCAGCCAAAAATAATCCACCAGGGCAACCATCGCCTCTTAGCAGCAACCATGAAGGATCCAGACGCAGCCATGGAAGCCGCAGGGGCGGAGGCGGGAATGGTGAGAGGAGAAGCAGAAATCCAACTCCACCGCGCAGAAGCCGCGAGCCTCCAAGGCGCATATCTCTCTCGCCAAACAATGCTCGCCATCGCATTAAATCAAACATAGAGGCGCAGTGGTACGAGGAAGAAGACGTGTATGTGGGACCCAAGTTCTTTGGACCACGCATATGTCAGAGCAAATTTCCGATTGACTTTGGTATTGCCAAACACATCCAGCCCTACGACGGCGCGGCTCGTCCAGATACCTGGCTCCAGGATTTCTTCCAGGCCTGCTACATCGCCAAAGGAGGAAATAGCTTGGTTGGAGTTCGATATATCCCGCTCATGCCGAGGAAGACGGCTCGATCATGGCTCCATGATCTGCCAGCGAATTCAATTCACAAATGGTATGATATGCAAAGTGTGTTCTTTTCAAACTTCGAGGGAACATACAGAAGGCCCTGCATAGTCGGAGACTTGCAGTGTTGCACCCAAAGACCCGGAGAAACCTGCCGGGATTACCTCAGACGCTGGATCGACACAAAAAACTCCTGCAAAGGAGTAAACGAGCAAACTACAATAGAAGCTTTTATTGGAGGACTTCGAGTTGGACTTTTACGTCACGGACTGAAGCGTGACCACGTCACAGATTTGGGAGAAATGATGACGGCAAGAAAATATGCTGACGCCGATGATGATTCAAGAGGATCTACCCACACAAATGCTGAGTGTTGTTTTAATGACGACATCAAGAAAGACGAATCCGCTGGCTATAGAGCCAATCAACGAAAAGGAAAGAAACATTCCGAGAAAGGAAAGGAGCCCAAGGAAGATTCCGACATGGAAGAAGCAGAAGCTGCCGCTGAGCCCAAGTCGGATGGAAAGAAAACTTTTCCAACTAAGAAAGATGCATACGTCTGCTTCCTTGGATCCCAACTTGCTAAGGACAAAAGGCGGTTCTTCGTGAGCTCAATGCCACGGTTTCGGCTGTCCCACAGTTCCTAGACTGGTCAAAGGTAACCATCCCCTTTGATCGTTCAGATCACCCGAGGAAAACACATCGTCGGGGAAAGTACCCTCTAGTTGTCAATCCTCTTATTGATGGCTATGAGTTCTCTAAAACACTCATGGACGATGGAAGCAACATCAACATCTTCTACATCGAGACACTACACCGCATGAAGCTGCACGAGAGCCAGTTGAGTTACAACAGTGTAACTTTCCATGACATTGTACCAGGAATATAGGCGGATTCTCTGGGTGAGATTACTCTGGACGTGACATTCGGAACCCGAGACAATTACCGGACCGAGCCACTCTCTTTTGAGGTGGTACCGTTCAAAGGGCTTACCATGCCATCTTCGGACGTTCGACTTACTGGGCATTCATGTCCCATCCCTGTTACATCTACAACATGATTAAACTTCTAGGTCGAAAGGGCGTAATCACCGTAAGGAAATCCGAGGAAGGCGCGAGAGTGCGACGAAGGATCTGCTGCCTTCGCCGAAGCCGTGCTTCACGCCCAGGAGTACCAGGAGATCAAGAAGACCATCAATCCGTCTGAGATGCCCGCTACGAAGAACGAGGTGCTGAAGCCAAGTTTGCAGTTCATGGCGTCGGAAAAGACGAAGAAAACATCGCTGAAGGAAGATGATCCCTCCAAGACGACGAACATAAGGGTAGGCTTAGGCCATGCATAGGAAAGCACGCTCGTCGAGTTCCTCAAAGCTAATAGTGATATCTTCGCATGTCAGCCATCTGACATGACCGGAGTACCTAGGGAACTTGTTGAGCACTCTCTTAATGTGTACCCTAACGCTAAACCCGTCAAACAGTCCTTACGACGGTTTGGTGATGAAAAGCACAAAGCAATAGCCAAGGAATTAGACTGCCTAGAATTAGCGTATTTTATAACAAAGGTCATCCATACAGATTGGGTGGAAAATCATGTACTCATCCCTAAAAAGGACACCATTGATTTTAGGATGTGTGTTGATTATACCGCTTTGAACAAGGCATGCCCAAAAGATCCGTTTCCCTTGCCAAGAATCTATCAAGTTATCAACTCAATGGTAGGGTCAGAACTACTCTGTTTTCTTGACGCATATTCTGGATATCACCAAATACCGATAAAAAATTTGGATCAAACTAAGACGTCTTTTGTCACTCCTTTCGGAACCTTCTGCTACAAAAATATGCCTTTTGGCTTAAAGAACACAGGAGCAACGTATCAATGTACTATGCAACGTTGTCTTAATGACCAAATCAGATGCAACGTCCATGTATACGTAGACGACATAGCATTTATGTCCAAAAAGAAGGAAAATTTAATTTTTGACTTGGATGAAACGTCTGTTAGTCTACGAAAATTCAATATGATGCTAAATCCAAAGAAATGTTTCTTTGGAATTCTAGCCGGAAAATTGTTAGGTTTCATCGTCTCTGAGCGATGCATAGAAGTGAACCGAGACAAAATCAAGGCTATCCTAAACATCACCGGGCCGACTCGCCTGAAGGACGTACAACGTCTAACTGGTTGCATTGCAGCAGTGGGTCGGTTCGTCAGCTGACTCGGCGAAAGAGCCGCACCTTTATACAAACTCTTGAAGAAAACCGACAAATTTGTCTGGACTCAAGAAGCTGAAACTGCCCTGCAGAGTTTGAAAGATCTACTTTCAAACCCAGCAGTTCTCGCAGCACCAGAACCTCAGGAACCTATCTTAATTTACATTATAGCGACCAACAGGGTCATAAGTGTGGTAACAATAGTTGAGCGCGAGGAAGAAGGCCACAAGCATAAGGTGCAGCGGCTAACTTATTAACTGAGTGAGGTCCTGACAGAATCAAAACAACGGTATCCACATCACCAAAAGCTAGCCTATAGAGTGTTCTTTGCATCCAGAAAGCTACGCTACTATTTTCAAGAGCACAAGATCACAATGGCGAGCACCGCTCCCCTACGATACATAATCAATAACCGCGACGCCATAGGACGTGTCGCAAAGTGGGGAATAGAGCTTGCAGCTTTCGACATTGTGTACAAACCACATAGAACAATCAAGTCCCAAATTCTCGCCGACTTTGTTGTTGATTGGATAGAAACGGAAGAAAATACAGGCCCTCCAGACTCCGAATTTTGGACCCTTCACTTCGACGGATCAAAAGCACGAGGAGGCTCGGGGGCTTGCGTGGTGCTCAAATCACCCCAAGGAGATAAGATGTGCTATGTATTGCAAATACACTTCACGACAACCAATAATATTGCCAAGTATGAAGCACTTCTGCATGGGATACGCATGGCCAAGAACATTGGCATATCAATACTCATGTGTTACGGACACTCGGATTTAGTTGCTCAGCAAGTATCCGATATCTGCAATGCAAACAAACACATGGCAGCATACAAAGCTGTTGTGGATGAACTATATAAATCGTTAGAGGGTTTTGAGGTTCAACACATCCCTCGAGCAGAGAATGAGGAAGCAGATGCTCTATCAAGGATAGGCTCTACATGGAAACAAGTACCATATGACGCTTTTTAGAGCATTTAAGGGTCCCCTCCATAGTCGGAGTTGATGAGGACTATACAATGAAATCCGACTGACCTTTAATAGTAGTTCTGGCTGTAATTCCTAGCTGGACAAAACCCTATCTGGATTTTCCGATAGATGGAAAATTACCTGAAGACGAAGTCTTGAGCCGGCAGATTGTTCGACGAGCAAAAGCCTACACTATAATAAGTGGTGAGAACTATAAACGGAGTGTTCTGGTGTGTTTCAAAGATGTATTTCTTCAGAAGAAGGAGTGGAAATATTAAGAGAATGAAGGCGAGTGTGGTCATCACGCTGCAGCCAGATCCTTAGTGGCAAAAGATTTCCGTCACAGATTCTTTTGTCTTATAGCTAAGGCGGATGCCGATAAACTGGTCAAAACGTGCAAAGGCTGCCAAAAGTCCGCTCATCAGGCACATGTTCCAGCTGAACAGCTGCGAACAATCCCTATCACATGGGTATTCGCGGTCTGGGGGCTTGATATGGTAGGGCCATTTCGCACAGAAAAATGTGGATTTACTCACCTACTAGTGATGGTGGATAAATTTACAAAATGGATTGAGGCTAAACCCGTAACAATTTGCAATCGAGACACAGCCAGAAAGTTCATTGAGGACGTAATCACCAGATTCGGTTATCCGCACAGTATAATTACTGACAACGGGAGCAACTTTTCCATGGGTGAACTTGCCGAATTCTGCGAAGAACAAGGGATCCGACTCGATATTGCATCAGTCGCACATCCACAAGCTAATGGACAAGTCGAAAGAACTAATGGCCTTATTCTACAAGGAATCTGACCTCGCCTCGAGGCACCACTTCGTCGGGCCGTGGGGGCTTGGGCTGAAGAATTAACGTCTGTGATATGGAGCTTACATACAACTCCCAACAGATCAACCGGCTATATTCCTTTCTTCTTGGTCTTTGGTGCAGAAGCAGTTCTTCCAAGTGATCTGATTCATCAAGCTCCATGAGTAAAAGCGTATATCGAAGAAGATGCCGAAGTTTATCGACAAGATGAACTCGATATAATCGAAGAAGTACGTGTCGTTGCTAAGTAGATATCTACAGCCTATCAGCAAAAGTTGCGCAAGTATCATAGTCAGAGAGTGCAAAACCGTTCTTTCAGAAAAGGCGATTTGGTTCTCCGACATGTGCAAAAGAGAAAGCACAAACTTTCCCCAATTTGGGAAGGACCTTTTATGGTTAGCAGAGTTCTGCATAATGGGTCATATTATTTAACCGACATGAGACCAGTCAAGGAAAGACCAGATACTCGAAAGAGAAAGAGAGCTGGTGGTAGCACAGACCCGGATGAAATAGACCTACCATGGAATATTGCATAGCTACGTCCCTTCTATTCTTAGATAGATTTCCTTGTAATGATATATGTACATGTTCAAAGTGAAATAAAGTGTTGGTTTCCTCTTATTTTATCTTATTTCCAAAAGAGCATGTAATTTTTTCAAAAATCCAAGAATGCTTGAAAGTACTTTGTGCTCATGTTCGTTCTGGTTAAGATTTTTGAACATCTAAAAATGTTACCTTAGGGTACAAAGTTTAATTTATTTTCTGTACTTTGGTTTTTTATCTGATTGCTTAGACGCGTGCATTTTCCGAGTAATGAGTTGTTGGTACTGTAAGCCGGCTTTGTTTCCAAGTTTAAACTGGTTTAGCAATTACGCTCCGTTGCTCGGCAAAGTTTCCGTGCTAAAGGTTGGCCGACCCATGAAAGGGATGAGGCAGAGAGCCAGATAAAACGACAATTATAGGCATAAAAAATATACAAAGTGCTTCATAAATTTTTTCAAGCACATGCATAAAAAATATATAAGAAAAAGTGCTACGATAGTAAAAGCATCAGTTTTTACAAGACCAGCACAAAATAAAACATTGTTTTCATCATTACATTGCCATGAGTTTAGAATAATGCATAAAAACTATCTATGCTGCATAATCAGGCGTTGGTGATGAAGCAGGTGGAGCACTGGAGTCAACAGCATGGTCGCCCTCAGTCTTAGACTCGAAAGCATTGCTGGCTTCTGGCTCTTGGGGCGAGGGAGGCATGACGAAGGATTCAAAGAATGGCATCATATAGTTGGTCATCTCCGCCAAGCGACAAGCAAAACCTGCACAAGAATCTTAAATGGCCTTGATGTCTTGCAGGTTACCCTCATCCTCCTCCTCGGAAATGCCCTTTGTGACGTGCTAGATTTCCATCTCGCTATGGTGGCTCATCACCATGGTCAGAGCTGTCTGAGCAGCAGTCCGAGCGTAGGAGATCTTCCAGTCTTCAATAAGCTTCAGAATCTCCTTGACCTTGTCCTTCACCTCATGCACTGACATTGTGTGCAAGTCAGAAAGCTTGACGGCTTCGCCAGCCTCTTTTAGAGTTTGGCGGAAGTCATACAAGATATCTCTGACGAGCTTAATGCGCTCGAGGCGAGGTTCGGAGGGAGGAGAGTCAGAAAGATTCAGGGGGGCTGGGAAAGAACCCAAAAGTCAAAATTCAGTTGAAAAGAAAAGTCCAAAAATCAACAACAAAAGAAAAAGATTTGGAATTCTTACCTAGCACAGAGTGATTCCATTGAGTATGCTCCTTGCGGAGGCTGCTTAGTTCACTGGCTGTGGCCTAAGCAAGATACCTCTGAATATCGAAGTCCTTCTTGAGATCAGCTAGTTCTTTGTCTCGGAGAGCTAAGAGCTTCTTGAGCCTCACGGTCTCATGATTGCTTGACTCCAGGACTGCAGCTACGGATTTTTCCGATTCTAATGTTAGCTTCTCAATCTTGTCCCGGAGCTCAGCATTCTCTATCTCCAAGACCTTGAAGTTTTCGGCTTGATCCACCATCTTGCTGGACTGGCGTAATAGTTCTGCAAAGACAAATATCAGTCGGACAAAACAAGTTTGACTATCGCAAAAAAGATAACTGACAAAGAAGAAGTCGAAAGAGCTTACCTTCTGCTTCATATTTCTCAACTTTCAATTTTGAATTCTCAAAACACAAATCCTTGATTTCTTTGTGCTTGTTGCTAATGTTCTTGAGAAATTCCTGGTTGGAAGTATAAAGTTGGAATACCGTCAGACGGCTACTAAGACTCGAGCTGCAAGTTTAACTAAGTAAAATCATAGCACGAGCCTTGGGGCTACACTACATTGTTCTTTTGCAACCTAAAAGAATCAAATCAGATCCAATGATGTTTATCCAACTTTATGCATGGGGGATAGAGGATATGAGAATAAATGCAAATAAGAATCGAAAACTTACAATGTGTTCCAGGTGCATCTTTTCAAATCCGAGCTTGGTGTTGTGGAACACCTTCTCGGTAAGGGTGAGGGAATGAACATACATGGCTGGAAGTTCGCCAGATGCGACTTTAGCATCCCGGACCAAAATTTGGTCCAGGAGGCTGAACAGCTTAACGTCCTCCTCCTCTTGGCTTGCTGCCTCTAGAGTCAAGGTTTGCTTCTCAAGACTGGATTGAGCCAGTCTGAGGATCTCGTCCTTCTCTTTCCTCTTTAGGCAAGAGGCAGCGGAGCTTGCCACCTTATCCATTTTTCCTATGGATACAACCATGGGATCATTACCCTTGACGGGTTCACCCTTGTTAGTTGCCTGGTCATCAACGGTGACCAGGGCTTTTGATATTTTCCCAGCATCAGCGGAGGCAGAAGCTCCCTGTGCTGATGGAGTACTGGATGGGGTCGATGGCGGCACAGCAGAGGAGATAACAAGCTTCTGCTGACGCATCTGCTTGCCCGGCTTGCTGTCCGGCTTTGTCCTACTCTTCAACACTGATTTAGCTCTGATACGTTCGAAACGTATCTATAATTTTTGATGCTCCATGTTTGTTTAGTATCTACTTTGCTTTACTTGTCCACATTTTTAGGTGCTTTTTACATGTTTTCTGGTACTAACCTATTAACAAGTTACAACAGTGCCAGATGCTTGTTTTCTACTGTTTTTGGTTTCAGAAAAGTTAGTAAAGAAATATTCTCGGAATTGGACGGGACAAAGGACAAAGTCAGTTACTTTCCATGGGGAACAAGAAGTCCGGAGCAGAGCCGGAGGGGCCAGCCAGAGGGGCCAGACCCACCCCAGGCATGGGTGGGCCCCACCCCACGCCTGGATAGGGTTTGGCGCCCCTGGCCGCCGCCTCGGTCTCCCCCTTCACCTATAAAAATCCCCCGATGCAGAAACCCTGAGCACCCGATCAGAAATCCACGAAACCATCTGTAGTCGCTGCCACCATCGTCCCTAGATCGGGGTGGGGGATCTGAAGTTCTTCCCGGCACTCTGCCAGAGGGGAGATTATCCCGGAGGCCTTCTCTACGGTATGATGCGTGAGTAGTTCCAACTTGGACTATGGGTCCATGTAGTAGCTAGATAGTTGAATCTCCTCCTTTGTGCTTTCATGTATAGATCTTGTGAGCTCCATTCATGATCAAGATCAAATCTATTTGTAATCATGCATGTTGTGTTTGCGGGGATCCGATGGATATTAAGATTATTATGTTGGTTTGATTAATGGTTTTGTCTTTATGTTTCTATCATGTCTGTGTTGTTTGTGATCGTGCATGCTCTCTGTTGTTAGTAGCTATCTTGGCCAAGTAGTTGGTAGTCCAAGAGGGGGTATTTATGCTCAGTAGTGGGTTCATGCCTCTAATTTCCAAGGTAAGTGACAGAAATCTCTTCGGTTATAGATGTGCTGTTGCTACCAGGGAGAAAACAACAGTCTCTTGTTCATGGAACATGTGGACTGTTTACCTTACACACTTTTCTTAAAGCAGTTGTCTGTTGCTTGCAACTTAATACTGGAGGGGGTTCGGATGATAACCTGAAGGTGGACTTCTAGTCATAGATGCAGTTGGATGGCAGTCTATGTATCTATTGCCCAATCAACCTCATTGGATCTTTCTCACTAGTAATTGCATTTTTATGCCTTGCTCAGTTCCTGTCAATTGCCCTGCTGTAATTTGTTTACCCTTCATGCCATGTTGTTTATCTAAGGAGAGCACCTCTAGTGAACTATGGACCCCGGTCCAATCTTTACCATTGATACATCGTCCACTGTTACTTGATTACTTGCTGCAAATCATTACCTTGCACACCATACGTTTAATCCTTTGTTACAACAAACCGGTGAGCTTGACAACCTCACTGTTCATTGGGGCAAAGTCTTGAGGTTGTGTTGTGCAGGTTTCCGCGTTGCTTGCAACACCTATGTGATGTTTCCTTCCTCCTTCTGGTTTGATAACTTTGGTCTCAACTGAGGGAAAACTTGCTGCTTGCTGCTTCACACCTTTCTCTTGGGGTTCCCAATAGGCTGTGCGTATACAGTCGTCAAGCTCTAAAACACGAAAATCCTAAATATCAGGTGTGCTTTGGAAATAAATAAAGGTACAAAAGTACTGAAAACAAAAGACAGGGTGCTTACTTTTTAACTACTGGCAGCACTTGGCTACGAGCAGCAACAACAACTTCTTTCTCCTTACGCTTCTTGGGAGTGGGGGCGGCAACTTCTTGCACCTCGTCATCCTTCGTCGCCTCCGGATCGTCTGAAGCATAGCCCTCTAGTGGAGCTAGCTCGGACTCGGAGAGTTTATCGAGCTGACAAAGTCAAAAAGCATCGATGAAAATAGAGTCGGAGAAAGAATAGAAAAGAACGACGAAACGCAAAAGCACTGTCGAAATAATTACCGGAGTCAGAGGACGTTTGGTCGTATACATCTTCATGGAAACTTCCGGAACTTTTCGTTCCACTCTTTCCTTGATCAGATATTGCATGAGGGTCCTGTATTCCTTTGCCGCAAGCCGGCTTGAACTGACCCGCATCTTGTCCTTCTTGTCGCTCGTGATCTTGTGCACGAGGCGATCTCCGTGGTACTGGAGAGGCTGAATCCGGCGCTCTAGCTAGTAGTGGATCATGTCGGATCCACGGGGGCCCTCATGCTTCATCAAAAACTTGATTCGCCTCTTGGCAAAGATCAAAATATCCGACAGCTCCGGCGCCTCCGCATCCCATGAATTCTGGTGGGGAGCGTGTGACACTCTCGGTATTAGGGCTAAAAAAATCCCAGACCTCCGTCTGACTTAAGCTTAACCTTGAGCTCGAGGATATCCAGTGAAGAATCGATTACACATCAGTGACCCTACGACACAAAAATTATTATATCAAGCTCATAACTGAGCAGAGAACCAAATTATTACAAGCAGAGGTCACTGACCATGAACATCAAACAACGGAAGGCAAATTATGCTATTAAGTATAGCAAACTTAACAAATGGCCTAAGAGGCCTGAGGCATAACGATGACGTCCCAGCCCATAGATTCCAGGCTGCTGGCCGGGAAGCCCAAGCTACTCGTCGGTGTCGATGTAGTACCAAACTCATCTTCAGAGGAACACTTACTCTGCCAAAAGTATCAACAAAACAAGGGTGAGTACAGGGTGTACTCCGCAAGACTTATGGCTGGTGGAGTTGTTTTGCATAAATCCACTTTTGTTTATAAAACAAGAGGGAGAAGAAGCTTAGTCAGAGTATTTTAAAAGAGGATAAGAGAGCGACATCTCCGAAATATTGATCATCATCGTTTGATATCCACCAAAACATCATCACCTAAACAAGGATCACCCCCTCGTACCCATTAGGAAGCATCCTTAAGCACACGTTGATCTGCCAAGTTTTACGATTAGGTTATAGTTCTCTATGATCTTAGAATCTGGTCACCAAGCGTTCATAACCGTGAACACGACTTTTCGAAAAGATTTAACCCTGCAGGGGTGTGCAACTTTACCCACACGTACCAACTGACTCTTAATGCCAAGCTATTAGCCCTCTTCCTTGGAAGGCTGGCAGAGGGTGGTTGGCCACGACCTTTACCTTGCTTTCGCCGAGACCATGAGTCACGCAATAAGGATGGTTCCGCTGTAACGGGTCAAATCCCAAAGCCGATCCTTAAAGATGTGAGGCGAGGTTGGTTTACCAGGGGCGCTATCAACCCCAAGCAACCGCGGCCACGCTTCCATACCTATTATGAATTCACCTTCACCCGGCAAATCTTTCAAAAGGTTTTCTATGCATATGTCGAATGGAACGCCGAACTATGTGACTCATGGAATCTACTAGGCAAGTTAATCAGGCAAGGGGTTCCCAAGCCCCGTGTGGCTGTATGCTCATCTCGGTTCCAAAGGCAAGCACTCAGGTCCTAGTGGTGGCGAGCACGGGACTAGAAAAACCACATCCCACTATGGCCTCCCATACAAGCCTTAGCATGTTTAATCTTATATCACCTATGATATCATCTCATCACGTTGTCCTGTCATACTAGATTCTCTGCATCTGATACATCATCTGGATTAACCAGCACTGATAGCTATTCATGGCTAAGCAAGACACAAATAATAGCTCTAGCAGTGCACACAAGCCAAACCTATTTATTCTAGGAGCAGTGGATCAAGTAATATAATCTCAAAGGGAGTAATGCAACAGATAGTATACTCTATCTATCGATAAAAGACCACAGTAGAATCATATGCATCATGGCAAGAATTGAAATGCTTTCGATATCATCGTGAGGCTATGCTTGCCTTTGCCTGATGATAATAGATAAGAAGATCTTCGGGAGCCTTGTAATTTACATGGTTACAGTTTGTCGAGTATTGTTCGTCGATCTTCGACGGTGTTGATCTCGATATCATATTCTACCGGGAAGAACCAAACACCGGAAAGAGAGGGAAACAATCAACACATGGCATCTATGAAATGCTCAAGGAATTATGATGACATGACAAGTTGAATTGTATTGAAATGAAACCCTAAAGCATGCTTGACCATTTAGTCGGGGTTCCGAGGGGTGAAAACCCTAACTCGGGAGAACTTTAGAATCACCTATGAGGGTTCATTTGGTTCTCTAATTAAACTTGTCATGTAAGTTTCTTAACAATGCATGATTATAGCTTAAATAGATTTTTCTCAATTTTCTAAACATTTTGATATATTATACATATTTTTCTGACATATAAATAATTAGATATTGAATTTACAAGTTTAAAACAATTTCTGGAATTATTAAAACCTTTTATTACCTCAGGATGACGTCAGCTCAAGCATCTAATACTTTTTACACCGGGCTAGGGTTACCCACTATGACTGGCTGCTGGGCCCAAGGACACATCAACAGCCACGTGAGCAAGTGGGCCCTACAACGTGTTTGACTGGGCTACGCGCGCGCTAATGCACGGGTGAGGTCTGGGTGACATCACGCCGGCGGTGACCTGCAGGACGGTGACGGGGACAGCGATAGGGGGCTCGGGGGGCTACGCGGTTAGGTGGGTTCGACGCAGTAGAGCACGGCAAACAACAATCTAGCGGCGTCGCTCCTATTTGGTCACCGGGGCTTCGACTCCGACGAGCGGCAGCGGTGGGGCTTGCAGGTGGTTACAGTGCCAATGACAGAGAGCGAGAGGGAGCGAGTGGAGAGGTCCATAACGACCAGGAGCTCACCAGGAAGCGAACGGAGGCGACGGCTAGACGCGAGATGGCCGGAATCGACGAGGATGGTGGCGGAGGTCGTCGGAGACCGAGGTCTTGATTGAGGCGATTCGGACCATGCTGGCTTTCTCTGAGAGGGGCAATCAAACTAGGGGGGGCAAGGGAATCACGGCGGCGCCCACAGCTGGTCGAGGGGAGGCCAGAGACAGCGGGGTCGACGATGAACTGCGGTTAGGGTTTGGAAGCTCCCTACGGAGAGTGAGAGAGCACGCGGGGAGAGGATAAGGCCAAAGGAGGAGAAGGATGGCATGGCGCAGCGCTCTTATCTTCATCCGGGGGCGGCGCGACGCATCGCAGAGGCTGGCTTCAATCGATGGCGGGGGTGCAGACAGCGAGCTGCTCGCCATCGGGGACGAAGACGACATGAGGGCAAAGGGGTACTGGGCCTAGGGTGGGCCGTGGCTGGGCCTGCTACGGGTGCACGAGCGGCAGACATAGGGGAGAGGGGAGAGGTGGGCTAGCTGGGCTGCGGCCTAGTTAGCTCGCTGGCTCTATTTTATTTCCTGAAGTTTTTTCCTTTTTTTGATTTGATTTCCTCTTTGTAAATTTCATTCTCAAATCTGTTTTGAACCATTCAAAATTACCAGAGTTTTTGTAAAATATATAAAATAATAAGGGGCCCTTGTAGACCATTTGGGCTCCATTATTTTGGTAGTTTTCAAAAATATTCAAAACCATTTGAATTGTTTCAAAGAGAGGGGAGAAAACTAGGGTTTAGGGTTTGATTTATTTTCTTCAATGCATATTTTAAACGATGATGCTCATGAATGCAGAAAAAAACCTAATTAGCCATTAGGTAAAACTGGGGTGTTACAGCTCTATCCCCCTTACGAGAATCTCGACCCGAGATTCCAAAGGTAGGAAGAGATATAGAGAGAGAAAGAAACATGGTCACTCTAAGATAAGAGGGAAACACACTACACAACATAGAGTATCTCGTGGTCAACTCATGGATGAAGTGTTCAGAAACAGCTCTGAGATGACGAACATGAAACACGTCAAGGTAAAGGAGGGAACAAGAGGAATGATTTCAAGTTATTAGATTGATGGTCTTCATAAGGATTGAGACCATGGAACTCATAGCAGAGTTTAAACTTCTGAGAAGGGAGGCTTCCAACATAAAGATCATGACCACAGACTTTGATTTGGAACCTCTGCTAAATGACTTAAGTAGAGATTTTAGGTTCAGAGATATGGATCAAAAAAACCAAGCTGTTGAACTACTTTTGAAACAGAAGGGTCACTTTTTAATTCAATAGAAGGCCAAGACAGAAATGTGTTTTAGTGGAGAGGACTCATAAGAGTCACAAAGAACATGTATCAAGAGAAACTTTTGGTTACCGAAATCATAGTCGCTCTTGTACATGGTAGAGGTATGAAGGAAACCCTTTATTCATCCAGGATTATCAAAATATTTTTCCAAATATCGTGATATCACTTTACACCACTAGATAAATAATGAAGAGGATTCCTGATGACACAAGAAGAAAGAAACTTCGTTCTTAGACTTCAATTACTTGTCATGACAAAATTCTTGCCATCATAAAAGGGTCTGGAGGATCGACCGAGAGACATTTAGCAAGACTACTTTAAATGTTCCCCTGGATGTTCAAGATACGAAGCATCAAGTAAAGGTCGGACTTCGGAGAAAAAGGAAACCATGAACATAACTCCTATAATGAATCATAGAGGAAGCCTCATGAAGAGTGCTTGTTACTGCTAAATCAAGAGAATATGACAATGATCTTTTCGGCTAAGTGTGTCAACCATTACATCAATCTTGCCAGATTTACAAAGAGGCCTATGTCAAAACCTTTAGGGACACCAACCATTATTGCTACTTGAGATTCAGCTTGGGTTAAATGGAATGATACTTGAGACTCAGCGTGTCCGAATAGAAAGTGTGTAACATTTACCACCAGGCAAAGTTACTAGATTCTCAAGACAGGGACTATAGTGTAAAGCTCCAAAAGACTGAGCTAGATTGCTAGACCCATGTAATTAGCAATTTTCGAAAGGCAACTACACACACTTAAGGTACTGATAATCAAACACATGTGTATCCTTAAGGAACGGACATAACTCTACTCTAATCCACAACGTCATCTTTCAACATTTGCATGTGAACTGGAGAAGGTTTCTTCAAACATCTAGAGCACATACTTCGGGATGACTCAAAGACGGTTCTCGAAAGTTTCCAACATTAATGCTGAATGTTCCATATGTATTTAATCTAACATGGAGAAGATAAGGATGTCATTGATGGGCTCAACAACAAACTTATCGAGACACTCCATGAGGGTGAACTCGTATGTTGCTTGAACAACGCAGAAGTATTGGTCAGACCAGAAGACAAGAAGGTATTCTCAAGTGAAACATCACAAGTAGAAACACCATCGAGATAGTCCTTGGGACTAAGTTTGATTCGATAATAACCCAAATCAAATCAAATGTGGGGGAAGATAATAGATCCACAAAGGAAGTACTATCTTTCTTCAGCACAAACAAAACTAGACATCCCTTTAAGGTGGAACTGAGTTGAATAGAACATTTGTCTTACAACTCTCCAAGTTGTTGTTTAAGCTCAACCAACTAGTTCAGGGGTATCCAGTATGGATCCTTGGAGAAAATAGCAGTTTAGAGAACTTGCTTGCTCAAGAACTTGACAACTCGGTCATGTGGCAACATGCGATACTTCTAGAAAGACATCCAAAACATCACGAACCACCGATATGTCACGTGTTCAAGAGGGAACCTGCTTGGTAAGGCAAGAAGACATAGTCTCAGAGTTTCGGCACAAACGCAACTCTTTGACCGAAGAGAGTGCACCAGAATAGCGGACTTGGTAACATAATCATCCTTTGCTTAGTGAAAGGGTTAACCAATTATACTAGGAATGACTCAATTGTACTTAGAGTTCAAAACAATAATAATTGCTAAGAATCTCAGATAGCCACATTATTATGCACATGCAACATTCCTGACCGCGAATAGCTCAGAGGAAGGGTGGTAAAAATGTGTGATAGTATAACTTCATTAAGAGGATCATGAAACTCGGCACGACCTCTTAATATAGAAAGGGTGTGATACTTTAACGTAAAACATATGAGAGACACTCATGCGTCTTAATCTGCGGATTACAACACTTTGACCTGGTCCTAGATATGACGAGGTACTAGAGTTTGTTTCTTCTAACATCCCGAAATGGTTTGTCTTGACGGACCACAAGAGTATCTTGCATCAGAAGACACTGATGCATGTTTACTACTTGGCTACCAACTGGTAGACGAAGGTTGGAAAACAACAAAGAAGAAAGAACATGCTCAGGATAGAATCCTGAGATGTGAATGCATAGATTAACAATCTTCCAAAAACCAATGCAGAGAAGGTGTAAGGTGTGGCAGAGTCACGAGTATAGATGCGAGACTCACAAGGAGTACTCTTGTCGTGATCTATTTGGTTCCATTAAAGAACATCTGCCATAACATGTGGTAGGGGAAGTCCTTAGTTGTCTCAATTCAATCGCGGCAAAGAGCACAAGCTTGAAGGCTAAAGTTATAGTACCAGCCATCCCGAGGTAATGTATGAACATTAACAACAAGGGTCAATAAAATGGATCTTGGGTTAAAGGTTAGCTTCATGTACAAGATTCACAACACTAGAATCCAGCACAATCAGGGATCTTCGGTTCAAGTCCAAGGGTTAAAACCCAAAGAAAGGAGTAACTACTACTTGAGTGACATAGTGTAAACTGCAATATAGTGATCACGAGTTAGCTTCCAGAAGAAGAAACAACTTCTGAAGTACCCAAGAAAATGAAAAGGAGGCACACGAGCGGAAAGGAAACCTCGAAGCCTAGAACAGAATACTGTAGATCCAACAATATAATATTGTGGGTCCAAAAGATAGAGAGATCATGATAGAAAGGAATATCTCAAACGAATAAGAGAAAAGGGTAACAAGGAATTCACAACACATAATCTCTAGAGAATCCAACACTAGGTCAACTGGATGGGAAACGACATGCCGAAAAGGCACCTAAGCTTTGAATGACTAGAAGAGATATCAAAACTTTTCCAAAGTCAACAAAAGATAAGATGACCCAGAGTAAGAGAGAAACTTGATAAGGATAAAAAAAGCATACTAGAGTTTTCGCAAATACTTTTCAACTTTAAAATAGTTTTCACAAACACTAGACTCAACATCGACCAATAGCAAGGTTTTCCTACGGTCGGTACTGCTCTGATACCAAAACCTGTGACACCCCCGGGATCAGGGAAAAACAAATCCCAGACCTCCGTCTGACATAAGCTTAACCTTGAGCTCGAGGATATCCAGTGAAGAATCGGTAACACATCAGTGACCCTACGACACAAAAATTATTACAGCAAGCTCATAACTGAGCAGAGAACCAAATTATTACAAGTAGAGGTCACTGACCACAAACATCAAACAACGGAAGGCAAATTGTGCTATTAAGTATAGCAAACTTAACAAATGGCCTAAGAGACCTGAAGCATAACGATGACGTCCCATCCCATAGATTCCAGGCTGCTGGCCAGGAACCCCAAGCTACTCGTCGGTGTCGATGTAGTACCAAACTCATCTTCAGAGGAACACTTACTCTGCCAAAAGTATCAACAAAACAACGGTGAGTATAGGGTGTAATCTGCAAGACTTATGGCTGGTGGAGTTGTTTTGCATAAAGCCACTTTTGTTTATAAAACAAGAGGGAGAAGAAGCTCGTCTAGTCAGAGTATTTTAAATGGGGATAAGAGAGCGACATATCCGAAATATTGATCATCATCTTTTGATATCCACCAAAACATCAGCACCTAAACTAGGATCACCCCCTCGTACCCATGAGGAAGCATCCTTAAGCATACGTTGATCTGCCAAGTTTTACGATTAGGTTATAGTTCTCTATGATCTTAGAATCTGGTCACCAAGCGTTCATAACCGTGAACATGGCTTTTTGAAAAGATTTAACCCTGCAGGGGTGTGCAACTTTACCCACATGTACCAACCGACTCTTAATGCCAAGCTATTAGCCTTCTTCCTTGGAAGGCTGGCAGAGGGTGGTTGGCCATGACCTTTACCTTGCTTTCGCCGAGACCATGAGTCACGCAATAAGGATGGTTCCGCCGTAACGGGTCAAATACCGAAGCCGGTCCTTAAAGATGTGAGGCGAGGTTGGTTTACCAGGGGCGCTATTAACCCCAAGCAACCCGCGGCCACGCTTCCATACCTGTTATGAATCACCTTCACCCGACAAATCTTTCAAAAGGTTTTCTATGCATATGTCGAATGGAACGCCGAACTATGTGACTCATGGAATCTACTAGGCAAGGTAATCAGGCGAGGGGTTCCCAATCCCCGTGTGACTGTATGCTCATCTCGGTTCCAAAGGCAAGAACTCAGGTCCTAGTGGTGGTGAGCATGGGACGAGAAAAACCACATCCCACCGTGGCCTACCATACAAGCCTTAGCATGTTTAATCTCATATCACCTCTGATATCATCTCATCACTTTCTCCTGTCATACTAGATTCTCTGCATCTGATACATCATCTGGATGAACCAGCACTGATAGCTATGCATGGCTAAGCAAGACACAGATAATAGCTCTAGTAGTGCACACAATCCAAACCTAGTTATGCTAGGAGCAGTGAATCGGGTAATATAAGCTCAAAGGGAGTAATACATTAGGTAGGATACTCTATCTATTGATAAAAGACCACAGTAGAATCGTATGCATCATGGCAAGAATTGAAATGCTTTCAAAATCATAGGATTATATCATGGTGGGGCTATGCTTGACTTCGCCAGTTGATAACAGATAAGCAGATCTTCGGGATCCTTGTACTTGACTTGGTTACAGTTGGCCGAGTATTGTTTGTCGATCTTCGATCTTCGATGGTGTTGATCTCGATATCATATTCTACCGGGAAGAACCAAACACCGGAAAGAGAGGGAAACAATAAACACATGGCATCGATGCAATGCTCAAGAAATTATGATGACATGACAAGTTGAATCGTATTGAAATGAAACCCTAAAGCATGCTTGACCATTTAATCGGGGTTCCGAGGGGTGAAAACCCTAACTCGGGAGAACTTCGGAATTACCTATGAGGGTTCATTTGGTTCTCTAATTAAACTTGTCATGTAAATTTCTTAACAATGCATGATTATAGCTTAAATAGATTGTTCTCAATTTTCTGAACATTTTGATATATTATACATATTTTTCTGACTTATAAATAATTAGATATTGAATTTACAAGTTTAAAACAATTTCTAGAATTATTAAAACCTTTTATTACCTCAGGATGACGTCAGCTCAAGAATCTAATACTTTTTACACCGGGCTAGGGTTACCCACTGTGACTGGCTGCTCAGTCCAAGGCCACATCAGCATCCACGTGAGCAAGCGGGCCCTACAACGTGTTTGACTGGGCTGCGCGCGCGCTGACGCACAGGTGACTTGCAGGACGGTGACGGGGACGGCGATAGGGGGCTCGGGGGCTACGCGGTTAGGCGGGTTCAATGTAGTAGAGCACGGCGAACAACAATGTAGTGGCGCCGCTCCTATTTGGTCACCGGGGCTTCGACTCCGACGAGCGGCGGTGGCGGGGCTTGCAGGTGGTTGCGGTGCCGATGATAGAGAGCGAGAGGGAGCTAGTGGAGGGGTCCAGGAAGCGAACGGAGGCGATTGCGAGACGCGAGATGGCCGGAATCGATCAGGATGGCGACGGAGGTCGTCGGAGACCGAGGTCTCGATTGAGGCGATTCAGACCATGTCAGCTTTCTCTGAGAGCGGCAATCGAACTAGGGAGGCAAGGGAATCACGACGACGCCCACAGCTGGTCGAGGGGAGGCCAGAGACAGAAGGGTCGACGACAAACTACGGCTAGGGTTCGGGAGCTCGCTGCAGAGAGTGAGAGAGTGCGCGGGAAGAGGATAAGGCCAGAGGAGGAGAAGGATGGCACAACGCGGCGCAGTTATCTTCATCCGGTGACAGTGCGACGCATCGCAGCGGCTGGCTGCAATCGACGGCGGCGGTGTAGAAAGCGAGCTGCTCGCTGTCGGGGACGAAGACGATAGGAGGGAGAAGGGGTACTAGGCCTAGGGTGGGCCATGGCTGGCCCTGCTACGTCTGCGCGAGCGGCAGACATAGGGGAGAGGGGAGAGGTGGGCTAGCTGGGCTGTGACCTGGTTAGCTCGCTGGCTCTATTTTATTTCCTGAAGTTTTTTCCTTTTTCTGATTTGATTTCCTCTTTGTAAATTTCATTATGAAATTTGTTTTGAACCATTCAAAATTACCAGAGTTTTTGTAAAATATATAAAATAATCAGGGGCCCTTGTAGACCATTTGGGCTCCATTATTTTCGTAGTTTTCAAAAATATTCAAAACCATTTGAATTGTTTCAAAGGGAGGGGATAAAACTAGGGTTTAGGGTTTGATTTATTATCTTCAATGCACAATTTAAATGATGATGCTCATGAATGCACAAACAAAACCATAATTAGCCATTAGGTAAAACTGGGGTGTTACAGAGCGGCACCATCGATAAACGCCGGAAGACCTTCCGCCTTTCCAGGAGTCGGAATATCCTTGTGATAGAAGAAAGTTCCGGCCCAACGTTTGAGGGACTCACTAGAATTAATCCTAGGATAGACTCGGTTTCTCCTAAGGACTAATCTAAAAGTGCCGGTGATATAAGGCACACCGACGCTGATGGAATTCTTTCGAGTACCATAATAGTACTGGAAAAGGGTGAGACTTGGCCTAATGCCAAGAAACCCCTCGCACAAAGCTGCATGGGTGCTAAGATCAAGCAGGGATTTGGAAGGAAGATTATGGAGTTGCACACCGTAGTAGTTGAGGACCTCGACGAGGAAGTCCAACGGTGGCAAGCTGAGGCCACGGTCGACATGAGTGCCGAACAACACCCTCTCGCCGTCGAGCGAGGCAGGAATAGTGTGCCCTGAGGCGCTCTGCCATGCACCAGCGATGATGAATCGTTCGTCCTCCATGACTTGGAGTTCCGCGTTGTCCATGGAACTAGGGATCCAAAGACCTCGCATCTTCCTTTCTTCCGCCGCCGACGAACCTGCTGCCGCCGCTCCTGAGGTCGAGGCAAAAGCTATGGATCTTGGAGGAAGGACAATTTTTTTCTCATGGTGCGTAGATGGGAACTGGTGTAGAGCAATCGAGGAGTACAAAGTAATGAATGAAGCGATGGAGAGATGAATCTGAGAGAAAGGGTTTTCTCCCCTCTTTATTTGTCTCTACGTCAAGATTCGTGCGAGGACACGCACGATAAACGTCACGCGTATAGAAGAGGGGCAATTAGCTTCCTCGCAACTCTTCTGCGCCCTCTATTTTCGCGCAGGCATTGAAATGATATTCTGTTCCGTAAGGAACGGACCCACCAATGGTCGTGCGGATGGAAATCCTGTCAGTGACAGGACCTGGTCTGAAAAGTTGTCAGTCCTCACGCCGCTGAAAAATCTGGCTTATGTTTCAAACCAAGCAGGGAAAATACTAAAGTCAGATTAAGACATATCCGACTCAATTAACTCGGAATCCTACATCAATGAACGAAGTTTTTAGGAACCCTTCAAGATTCTCAAGAAGAAGAAACCATCAAGCTAGACGATTTATCCGACTTTGGATCTTGGAGAGTTCCGGGGGCTATTGTTAGGGATATACTTTCCGGGTATACCCACAGGACTCGCTGACCAGGGTGGCCCACCAATGGGTTAGAGCTTAGCTTCATGGGCGGCCCAGTCAGAGAAAGAGGAGGAGCTAGTTCCCGCTACGACAAGGCCCAGAAGGGTTACCGACATAGGCCTGTAGTATTACTTGTAGTCCAAGCTGTACATAGTTACCGACTCTGTAACGTAGACGGATAGGTCTCTCCTGTAACCCTAGGCCCTGGTGACTATATAAACCGGCCCTATGGGAGCCTTTAGGGAACAACTCAATACACAACCACAACCAACTCGCACAGGCGAATATCTCTTGTAATCCTCTATAACATCCGTCTTAGGCCGATATATTACTGGGTTGCTAGCAGGAGTAGGATCCGATCACCGCTGTCGGATCTGAACCTGGGTAAACTTGTGGTCACCACTCCTGGAACATCCGACGTCTCACACCCCATCCTTCCAACGCCACTAGGATCCCCTATGGCGTACTTGTCGACAATTCGATGACACCATCTACCTATGAAAAGACATTTAATTCGAGGGAAATCTATCATGCTTACTTGTAGCTCAAGTTAGCTAGGAAGCTTGAAAAATGGAACTATAAGAAACTATGGTCCAATTTGTGTGATAATTGGGGCAGTGGCATTTTCTTCTAACCGTGGAAGGTCCTTTAGGAGCGAAGTTCTTCAGTTAACACGGTTGGTGGAAGTACGAGTTACATCAAGGACCTCATAAAAATGAAAATTACATCCAATTCCATGCATTTTGCACAAGGTACGTGAAAACAAGAAGTTAAGTGTGTTTTGAGGTTTGCGCATACGAGGGTTCATTATACATGCTAAAGACTAACACCTCTTGGTATTTTTACCAAGATTAGATTGAAAAGGTTTTTGGGAAGGTTTTTGGAAAAACCTAGAGGTAATAGTAGTTGGAAGTTCTGTCTTTAAAACATAAGGAGATTATATATAGGTCTCCATAGTTTTGGTAATAGAAACTAGTAAAACATTTGTTTGAATCAAAGTCATGTGGGCTCAATTCTTGAAATGCCAGAACATTTGAGAAAATGAAAGACGAGCCAAGACATCCCTTTGGTAAAATAGTTTTTGTCAACTAGTGTTCAGGTAAGAAGTATATCATTTAATACACAATCAGTTGCATGAACACCAGAAAACAAGTAATCAGACCTTGCAACACTTAATAAGAAAAAGTTTTTGTTCCCCCTGATTTTTGCATTATTTGACAAAAGATCAGGGTTGTTGAAATTGGGATGTTACATTTTATCTACATGTCATTGCATATAGAACTATAATTGATTCAATTATCATTTATGGGTGTCAAGAATCAACTGGTTCAGGTAAGACACGTTCAGGTACCAAAACAGAAGCATCGACAAGCGGTCCTTCTAACGCTACAGGTGGAACACAAACACATGCCGGAAAACACAATAAACGAAATTTAGGAAACTCGCATAAGGGTAAAAAGTCTCGTCTTAGTGGCACACCATAGGTTCCAACAAAAGTAGATGTAGCAAATACCATCTCACACATTCCACAATCAGAAATTGCCAATCCAGATATCCATGAACAATTGACAGCTCATCCAGGTTCGACCTCTACTAGCCTAAGACTGCTGGCACACACTACAAGAAAAATTTCCTTTTACAATGGACGATTTTCATGGTTGAAGGTCCATTTTTCGTGGCTGAAAAGCCTTCTATGACGGATTCCCTTCGTGGTAGATGCCCTGTCACAAATGAATCTATCACGGTTTTTTTCGACCGTGGTAGATCACACCCTTCAGCCATGAAAAGTCGTTTCGTTGTAGATCTGTTTACCAGCCCCGTTGACTGCTGATGTCATGCAAACTGCCGCGTGGCGAATGTCGTTAATGGCCAGTTAGCGCCATTAACTATAAATGAAACCGTGGTAGAAGCCAGGCCCAGCCAAGGCTGGTAATTATTAAGTGGGCTGGCCCATTAAGAGAGCCCAATAGTATCATGCCCCATTACTGTTTCGTCCTGCACGGTTACAATTGGGCCCAGTAGTGCTACAAGCGGTGGCCCATAAACTTTCGGGCCCGTTACTATTTTGATTTACTCTGTTTGAATTTTGCCCATTTGTAAGGTCCATAAAATGCTAGGCCGGTTACTATTCCGCCCTCTACTATTTGTATTGGTCCCATTCGGCCAGCCCACTTTGTCTCATAACCATTCTGGCCTGTTACTGTATAGTTCTACACTGTTCGAAACAAGCCCATTTATGCAATCCTCTATGGCGCATAAACTTTTGGGTTCGTTCCTGTTCAGGACCCTAAACGTCCTACACATATTCTGGCCTGTTACTATTTTGGCCTGGTAGGTTTCTCGGCCTGTTACTCTTTCTTTATGGTGCGATTCAGCCTTTTATTGTTCTGGCTTGCTACGACCCTGGCCTTTTTCTGGCCTAGCCTGATACTGTTTTGGCCATTTAAGCTTCTGGCCCTTTTACTGTTCTAGTCCATTACTGTTCTCGGGCTATACTGTTTCAGCATATTACTGTTTTGGTCGATTCCTGTTTGGGCATGTTTCTGTTTTGGTCGTTTATTGTTTCAGCATGTTACTGTTTTGTCTGTTTCTGTTTTGTCCTATTACTATTTTAGCCATTTACTGTTATGTAGCACTCCTATGGGTCAGGCCCGTTACTTTTACGGACTTTCAGAGTTTCTACATTTCTGGAGCCCATTTCGATATCATAAAAGATTTAGAATTTGTGAGCATTTTTACTATTCATCGTCGCCCTAATACAAGACTAGCAAATACAAAGCATGATACTGTACCATAATCGACCTAGTTAGCGCAGGTATGGAACCACCTACCGCTATGTGTGGACGGTGTCAACTAAATGCCTACACGACCTATGCGATTTATCTAGATATTACATCAAATGCAAACTACTTAAAATTATTACATATTATCAACTCAAGGGAAAGAAAATTTGGCATTTCAGTTGACAATCGAGTTGATAGCAGTCATCAATTTGCTTTCTCCATCATTCACCCGCATCTCCCTTTTGAGTGACATATTCATTGGAAAACAACCTTGAGACATGATCTTGCAGCCCCCTATTTGGTGGCGATAGAAATAATTCAAACCTGAGCCAAGATGATTTTGATTCAACAAAATATTTTATTAGTTCTATTTAATAAATCTATGGAGACCTACATATAATCTCCCTATGTTTTCAAGACAGAAATTCAACTACTCTTATCTCTAGGTTTTCCAAAAACTTTCCTAAAAACTTTTTACTCTAATCTTGGTAGAAATACCAAGAAGTCCTTATCTCACTTCAAAATGCAACCTCTTCAAAATCCCCATGCTTCCCTCAAGATAGGCATGATGGTAACCCCAGTAGTATCTGATTATTTAGCGAGATGAATTGCCTTGATTATCCAACTACCTTGTTTGCTTAGCAACTAGAGAGAGCTAATCGAGTAGCTCATCCTTTAGGATCCAACCAGTAGTAGAGATCCCCAATCTCAGATCAAGCCTCCTAAGCTGGATCTATCCCAAGTCACTCAAGTGACCATCTAATTCCCTTAAGCAGGTCTATCATGAGCTAATCCTTTGTCTTAGCATTCAACTCATAAAAGACCAAATATATACTTGGATTCCCTCTACATAATCTATATTTCAACATAATCCCCTTAATGATGAGTCTGGGACCTAGCACTCTCTCAAAATCATTTACTCTAGCAATCTAGTCCAAAACCCTAAAACTGCCAAAATGGCCAAGTCTGAAATCTTTGAGTAGATTCAATCTTTGGACCTCCACCCACTCCAATATGTGTGCATTCTTGATAACGTACTTGAACCGTCTTGTAGTACACCATTTGTACTACCAAATCCCACTCTTTTCCTTGGCTAAACCATTCTTGGACCCACTCATCCATGATGGTTTTATAGTCAAGAAAATAATCTTCTCTACAAATCTTATCACCTTGCCTACTTTGGTAGAAGCTCACATCCATATTCTATCTCCCTTGGACCAACTCTTTGCATAGTTATGTTTTGGGCCACGCAGAGATAAAACAAAACTTTTTCCCCTAACATGGTGATCCCAAGACCTAGCCGAGGTAGAAGGGAACTAGGTTTACCACTAGACGCGCAGTTGCGGATTACTGATGAAGCGCGTCAGTTGATGAAGTGTAGTCCTTCGCAATCCTATCGTCCTGGTGCTGATCGTACATCACCTCTGCTGGTATCCACACATACAAGGAGGAGCGCCGGCGGCGAACTGCTAGGTTCGGTACGACGGCAGGACTGTTGTGGAGCTATGGTTTCCAACACATGGAATGACCTAACCAATCAACGATTAACCTCTCTGGGTTACGGTTCTCCACTATATATAGGGAGTGAATGTGGGCTCCACTCTCATGGCCCATTCACTAAAGCCCATATATCACTATTCACCGTGAGTCCGACTCACTGACTCAGTCCTAATCCGGCTTGGGTCCAACCCGGCCAGATTTCCGGTTCGGATCCAATCCGAACTTGCTCCCGCTCTTAAGTGTGTGACCCGGCAGGCTCATGGCTACTCGGACACGATTGGAGTCCGACTCAGAATCGATCAGTCGGCAGCGGCTCCTAGCAGAACGTGCTGACTCCCAAGTACCAAAGAGTCATGACGACTTGCCTTTCCAATGTGACTTGCGTCCGAGTCCTTTTTGCCCCACGATATATCTTGTCAGACTATAGGCGAATAATTGTCATCCCTTAAATAGTCCGACTCTCTTCTCGATCCGAGATAAGTGATTCACCCGACTAACTCTTAGTCGATCGCCTCAGTTAACACTTAACCGAGTCGTGCATGGCCATGCTTTCCGAATCATATCTCACGAGAGGGCCCAGAGAATATCTCTCCAAGTGGAGGGGCAAAATCCCATCTTGGTTATTCACATCACGGAGCTTGATTCTCAGTCGACCCAAAATCTGCCTTTATAACTGCCCAGTTACGGATCATCGTTTGACACAACCTAAGTCGGTGATCCTCAACTCGGATTATGCCATAACCTCAGGTCTAAGGATTACATTAATTTAGATATACAAATGACAACTTGTTCGTTGTACCTCAATATGGGACAATCCGACTCGCTAAACTCTTTAGCCGAATCTGTGTAAGTCGGAATAGCATCTCCATGCCCATGACAAGTGGAACCGAGTCATCAAGCCGACTTTCACATTGGTCGAAGTTGTGTGTCCAGCACAACCTTAATGACCAAGGATATTTAGTACAAACAACATCAATGTATAGTTCCACAACCGAATCACATATTCAATGATACACATTAGATGTTTATACAAGGACAACTTAATAACTTTATGAATACAATGGGAAATCTCATCATACGTGATTGCCTCTAGGGAATATTCCCAACAGTCTCCCACTTGCACTAGAGTCAATCTTCCGACATCACATGTCTAAGCATCTAATCCCCATGGCTCTCAGGTGCGCCTCATGCTTTGGCGGTGGTAACGGCTTTGTCAACGGATCCGCAATATTTGCATCCGTGTGTACCTTGCATAACTTGATATCACCCTGATCCACGAACTGGCGAATCAGATGGTACCGCATGAGTATGTGCTTGTTCTTCTGGTGTTGTCCAGGTTCCTTGGTTTGTGCAATAGCACCATTGTTGTCACAATACACGTCTAATGGATTGGACGAGCCCTGAACCACACCAAGATCCATGAGGAAATTCCTCATCCAAACAGCTTCCTTTGCTGCCTCCGAGGCGGCAATATACTCAGCCTCTGTTGTAGATGCAGACACAGTCTCTTGCTTGGAACTCTTCTAGCTCACAGCACCTCCGTTTATAATAACACGTATCCGAATTGCGAACGAGAATCATCCGAGTCAGTAAGATAACTCGCATCCGTGTAACCCTTTACACTGAGTTCATCTTCACCACCATAAACCAAAAACATATCCTTAGTCCTTCTCAAGTACTTAAGGATATTTTTAGCCGCTGTCTAGTGGATCTCTCCAGGATCAGCCTAGTATCTTCTCACAACACTTAGAGCATAGGAAACATCCGGCCTAGTACAAATCATGGCATACATGATGGATCCGACTGCAGAAGCATACAGAATCACACTCATCCGACTTTGCTCATCAGTTGTCAAAGGACACTGAGTCTTGCTAATTTTTACACCATGGGACATCGGTAAGAACGCCTTCTTAGACGATTCCATGTTGAACTTCTTCAACACTTTGTCCAAATAAGTACTATGACTCAATCTAATGAGCCTCCTTGATCTATCTCTATAGATCCGGATTCCGAGGATGTATGTTGCCTCCACCCAAGTCTTTCATTGAGAAACTCCTTTCCAATGATTCCTTGGTTTCTTGCAACATCTGGATATCATTGCCAATCAATAATATGTCATCCACATATAAGATTAGAAAGTTTACTTTGTTCCCACTAAACTTCTTGTACAAACAAGAATCATGATCACTCTTGATGAAGCCAAACGATTTGACTACCTCATCAAAGAGAATATTCCAACTCCGAGATGCTTGCTTCAACCCATAAATAGATTTCTGAAGTTTACATACTTTGTCAGCATTAGCCGGATCGAGAAAACCCTCGGGCTGTATCATATACACGTCCTCGGTTAAATATCCATTAAGGAAAGCCGTTTTGACATCCATCTGTCATATCTCATAGTCGAAATAGGCTGCTATAGCTAACATGATCCGAACTGATTTAAGCATCGCTACGGGCGAGAAAGTCTCGTCGTAATCAACTCCTTGAACTTGTCAGAACCCCTTCGCGACAAGGCGTGCTTTATAGACGGAAACATTTCCATCCATATCAGTTTTCTTCTTAAAGACCCATTTGCACTCGACGGGTCTTGCACCTTCTGGCAGATCAACCAAGTTCCAAACTTGATTTTCATCCATGGACTTTAACTCGGATCTCATGGCTCCAAGCCATGACTCGGAATCAGATCCCACCATCGCTTCCGAATAATTTTCCGGCTCATCACTGTCTAACAGTAACACATCACGAACACTTCGTAATCTTGCCGATCTTCGTAGTACAGGTGCTGCTGCCGGCTCAGCTGCCACGACTGGCTCAACCTCCAAGGTTTTTGCCGACTCGCTACTAGCCGGTTCCTCTCGAATTTTGTTGTGCTGCACCGTGCTCCCACTTACTCCCCGACTGAGAAACTATTTCTCAAGGAAGACACCATTCCGAGCGACAAACACTTTGCCCTCTTCTCGGTTGTAGAAGTAGTAACCCAAGGTTTCCCTCGGATACCCCACGAAAATACACTTATCCGACTTGGATGTAAGCTTGTCCGACTTAAGTCGCTTGACAAATGCTTCACAACCCCAAATCTTAAGAAAAGACAAACTCGGCTTTTTGCCTGTCCACATCTCATGCGGTGTCTTCTCTACCGATTTTGATGGTACTCTGTTTAGTGTGAACGGCGCTGTTTCTAGACAATAACCCCAAAATGATAAAGGCAGATCTGTCTGACTCATCATTGACCATACCATGTCCAACAAGGTCTGATTCCGCCTTTCCGAAACACCGTTCATTTGCGGCGTTCCTGGCGGAGTAAGTTGAGGAACTATTCCACAACTTTTCAGATGGTCATCAAACTCATGGCTCATGTACTCGCCTCCTCGGTCCGACCGAAGAAACTTTATTTTCTTGCCGAGTTGATTCTATGCTTCATTCTGGAATTCTTTGAACTTTTCAAGGGCTTCCGACTTATGTTTCATCAAGTAGATATATCCATACCTACTCAAATCATCAGTGAAGGTAATGAAGTACTCATAACCACCCCTGGCTGTCGTGCTCATTGGTCCACATACATCACTATGTACTAGTCCCAACAAGTCGGATGCCCTTTCGCAACTCTTTGTAAAAGGTGTCTTGGTCATTTTTCCGAGTAGGCAAGATTCGCATGTCTCGAATGACTCCAAGTCGAACGAAGTTAGGAGTCCATCATCATGGATATTCTTCATGCGTTTCCAACTTATATGACCAAGCCGACAGTGCCAAAAGTAAGTCAAATTCAGATCATTTGGTTTCAACCTTTTAACATTTATGTTATAAACCGACTCACCATCAAGATTCAAAATAAATAACCCGTCCTGGACGGGTGCAAAGCCGTGAAACATATCATTCAAATACACAGAATAACCATTATCCTTGATATTCGAGTCATAGCCATGCCTCATCAAACATGAAGTATAAATAATGTTTCGACTGAGCACTGGAACATAATAACAATTATTCAGTTCCATAATGAATCCGGAAGGTAAATGAAGCTGCATCGTGCTGACTTCCAACGCAGCAACTCTTGCTTTGTTGCCGACTTGAATATCAACCTCGCCTCTTGCTACGCTCCTAGTTCTTACCAGTTCCTGCAACGAGTTGCAGATGTGAATAACTGATCCGGTATCATATACCCAAGAACTATTAGGTGCATCAGCAAGATATATGTCTATAACATTGCAAACAAGTGTACCTGAGTGGGAAGTCATACCTCCACTCTTGGCTTTGTCGGCCAAGTACTTGTTGCAGTTCCTCTTCCAGTGGCCATCTGCCTTGCAGTAGAAGCAAGTGGATCCGGCTGAAGGAGATGGCTTAGTCCCTGAGGAAGCGCTTGGGACCGGGTCCTGAGCCTGCTTTCCTCCTGACTTAGCCTTCTTCTTAGTCCAAGAACTCTTCTTGAACTTAGCCTTATTCTGCACCATCAACACTTGACTGGTGCCCTTTTTGAGATCCGCCTCTTCCTGCTTGAGCATCCCATGCAATTCAGTGAGCTTCTTATCCATACCATGCATTTGGTAGTTCGAAATGAACTGCCCATATGCACTAGGAAGAGAGTTTAGAATTATATCCGTAGCGAACTCTTCGATTATGGGGTAGCCAAGCTTCTCCACAGACTGCACGTAACCAACCATTTTGATCACATGCGGACTCAGTGGATCACCATCCTTAAGCTTACAACTCAGCAAATCCTGAGAGACTTGATACCTCTCAGTCTTCGCTTGAGCCTGGAACATACTTTTGAGGCTTTCGATCATATCGTATGCCTCAACATGCTCGAACTGCTTTTCCAAGTCCGGTTCCATGTGAGCAAGCATAAGACAGCTAATATCCGTGGAATCATCCTTAGCCCGACGGTAGGCATTGGTGGCAGCGACAGTCGCATTCTCATTTGGCTCATCTGGAAGTGGGTTGTCTAGGACATGGTCCTTCTTTTCTTCTTTGAGAACAATTCTCAGATTTCGATACCAGTTGGTAAAATTAGTGTCGTTCAGTTTATCTTTCTCAAGAATGGTTCTCAATGCAAAACCGGATATATGAGAGTGACTGCTACTTGGTGTCATGATCTACAACAGAAAATATGCAAAACACTTAAGACATGTATTCATAAAAGAGCAAGCATATTAAACATTTTAATATTTTATGCTCCCACTAGAACCAACACCCCTCTGATGGTTACTTAGTGATTCAGGATCCTAAATAAGCAAGTCGTCTAGTGAGCTTTAGCATCACCGCTAGCCGCCAAGTGATCTAGGTAGACAACTCCTTGTCAATCGTATCACATACAACTCCTGTTGGACGGGTGGCATCACATGCCCCAGCTCCCGTCCAACTTTTCCCCGAGCCCCACAACCGTTGTGATAGACCCCTCTAGCTTACCAAGTGTTTCCGCAGTAAGAGTCCGACTCGAACCCACCTAGTCGAAAAGAACTGGCAGCACCTCAATTTTATGAGCCCACTACCAAAAATGTCCGACTTGTGATGCTGCAAACACTAGCGGGGAAAACCGACTAGACCTTCTTTGAGGGATTAAATTTTACCGACTATCTAATAGAGGTAAAACAGAGACATAACAATAACACAAAATAAAGCAATTATAATGTGAAATGGTATGGCTCCCTACATGGCGATCTCCATCTCCACAAATCCTGTAGTCTGAATCGTGCCAACTCTTGTCACTTTCCGTCTTACTCCATGTCGCCAACATGTACATCGCTTTGCATGTCATCCGGATTCTCCAAACAGCAACACTAGCTTAGTAAAGTAAATTACATAGAGAATCCGACACGCAGGTCGTTATACAATAAAATGACAGCACCTAGGCTCCAGCCGGCTGACAAAAACCGTGATTCGCAGATCACATATGGATTACACACATACATCACATGAACATGAACCATACCATTCACAACTTCCTGCAAAAACAAGTTATGCATAGACACAATATCTACCGGTGTTGTGAAACTCACAATGACATCTAAGGCGCTACGACAGGGCGAAGTCGGTGGTCCGAACATGGATTCCGACCATCGTTCCGACTAGATCAAACTCTTTGATCTTCGATCACCACATCTGGATTTACGTGTCACAGTCTACCCCGATGGCGGAAGCCAACCGGTAAGGGTATGTCATTCCACGATCTCAGCAGTATGATCACGGAAATCAGATCTACCATTCCCCGAGTACAGTTGATCGAATCAACCTCGTACAAAATCGATCTATCTTATAGATCTACCATCGAAACAGCACATAGATCTCATCTACAGCCAACCGCATATCACATATGCGAGATCTCGAGCCTAAAACCAGAATCTATCGCTCTGATACCAGTGTTGGGCCACACAGAGATAAAACAAAACTTTTTCCCCTAACGTGGTGATCCCAAGACCTAGCCGAGGTACAAGGCCACGAGGTTTAACACTAGACGCGCAGTTGCGGATTACTGATGAAGCGCGTCAGTTGATGCAGTGCAGTCCTTTGCGATTCGATCGTCCTGGTGCTGATTGTAAAGCACCTCTGCTGGTATCAACACGTACAAGGAGGAGCACCGGCGGCGAACTGCTAGGTTCGGTACGAGGGCAGGACTGTTGTGGAGCTATGGTTTCCAACACATGGAATGACCTAACCAATCAACGATTAACCTCTCTGGGTTACGGTGCTCCACTATATATATGGAGTGAACATGGGATCCACTCTCGTGGCCCATTCACTAAAGCCCATATATCACTAGTCACCATGAGTCCGACTCACTGACTCGGTCCTAATCTGGCTCGGGTCCAACCCGACTAGATTTCCGGTTCAGATCCAATCCGAACTTGCTCCCGCTCTTAAGTGTGTGACCTGGCAGGCTCATGGCTACTCGGACACGATTGGAGTCCGACTCACAATCGATCAGTCGGTAGTGGCTCCTAGCAAAACGTGCCAACTCCCAAGTACCAAAGAGTCATGACGACTTGCCTTTCCAATGTGACTTGCGTCCGAGTCCCTTTTGCCTCACGATATATCTTGTCAGACTATAGGCGAATAATTGTCATCCCTTAAATAGTCCGACTCTCTTCTCGATCCGAGATAAGTGATTCACCCGACTAACTCTTAGTCAATCGCCTCGGTTAACACTTAACCGAGTCTTGCATGGCCATGCTTTCCGAATCATATCTCACGAGAGGGCCCAGAGAATATCTCTCCAAGTGGAGGGGCAAAATCCCATCTTGGTTATTCACATCACGCAGCTTGATTCTTAGTCGACCCAAACTCTGCCTTTATAACTGCCCAGTTATGGATCAGCGTTTGACAGAACCTAAGTCGGTGATCCTCAACTCGGATTATGCAATAATATCAGGTCTAAGGATTACATTGATTGAGATATACAAATGACAACTTGTTCGTTTTACCTCAATATGGGTCAATCCGACTCGCTAAACTCTTTAGCCGAATCTGTGTAAGTTGGAATAGCATCTCCATGCCCATGACAAGTGGAACCGCGTCATCAAGACAACTTTCACATTGGTCTAAGTTGTGTGTCCAGCACAACATTAATGACCAAGGATATTTAGTAAAAACAACATGAATGTATAGTTCCACAACCGAATTACATATTCAATGATACACATCAAATGTTTATACAAGGACAACTTAATAAATTTATGAATACAATGGGAAATCTCATCATACATGATTGCCTCTAGGGCATATTCCCAACATTATGATCTACTAACCATGGTCTATCAAACCACCCTTCACTAATTTGCATTGAAGGCTTGTGCTTCTTAAACCCACATGGTTTATGAGGCAGCATGACCCATCTGCTATGGCAAACTTATTTTCAACAAATTTTGCCATTATTTCTAGACCACCTCCAATACATACAAGGCCAAATCTTGCTGGTATAATCATCTATATAACTTGGTCTAACCATCCATCCATCCTTGTCCTCACAAAATACAACCATGTTTAGGTGGTATAAAAATATCAATGCCCTAGATCCTTTAATCCTTGTCTTCTTCCAAAATCCATCTTATTTTCCAAAACCCAAGGTTGGTTATGATAGATACTTCACGTTGACCTCATACACCTTGGATATAAAATTTTCCAATTAATTCCCATAATTATCTGGAACTTAAAACTATTTAAATTCCATTCTTCACAAAATCTTCAAAACCTTTTCTATAAAGGAAAGTTTGTTTTTCTCCAAACTACTTTACCAACATAAGGCACATCTGATGCCTATATATCAAATTCCATCTTCCCAACCCAAATATAAATATTTTTGAGAAGCTTTATTTCTTTTTGCCCTTTTTCTTAAATGGCAGAAACAAGAAATAATCCCTTATAAATAATTATACATCTCAATAAATTCCAAGAAAATTACCCAATGTGTGATATGGTCCATATCACACCAAAATATCAAGTTTTCCAATTCAAATCTACCATATGAATTTAATAAAACAGTTTTTGCACTATTTAAATAATAAACCAAATGGGGATATAAAATATTCCGGAAATTCTTAAATAATTCCCTGAGGTGTATCTTAAACTCAACCATCTATCAGCATCACTACCCCATCTTGAAATTAACAAATTACCTAAATTTGCTTCATGATCATTGTCATTTCCAAAGCTAACCATCTCGCAAAACCATTAGCTAAAACCCTCCAACCCTCCACAAAACTTGTCCACCACTTCTCCTCAACACTGGGACACAACCTGGTCGACCACCAATATAGCACCAATGTATCACTACCCTCCTTTGTCCCTTATGCTTGGATAGAGGGAGAGAGATGCCCATACATTGCTCATTTACTTACTTGTAGCAACCACCCCACCCCCTCTCTGTCCCCACTTGACCCAAGACACCACATACCCCTCATCTCCTCTACGTGGCAGCAGGCCAAGCAAACCCTACCCCACTCCCATGTCAAAATGGACATTTCCACCCTTAGACATTTCTCTCACAATAAAAGGGCAGGAAGCCCTCAGACCTCTCCCTTTGCCCCTCATTTGCTTCCTCCCCATCTCACCTACCACTCCCGAGCTCTACTATCACTCACTTGCTCTTCATCGACCAGAAGAAGGAGGAGAAGGCACCTCGGCCTCTCTCATGAAATCGAGCCTACAGCTCGTCTCCTTGCGTCTCCCATCCTGCATGTCCCCCTAATGAGATCCTAGTGCCATCATCTATCTAACCCCGTGCTATTTCTACCCTAGGACTGCTCCTAGGCGGTGCTCCAGCGAGTTCCCGAGCGCGCCCTCCCATGCATGTGAGCTAGTAGGCCTTAATCACCAAAATGGAGTTATAACAGTAGACAAATTAACTATGCATGCAACATGAAAGGTTACAAACAAAGATCATGAATAACATGCATTGAAAAACATTTGTTTTTTTCACATCTAGAAAACATGGCATAGTGGCATTCAGCTTGTCCCTCATAGAGTAGCAAATAGATGCATAGGACACCTTCAAAGTTCATAAGAGTGACTAGATACAAATAGCACAAGAACAAGCAATATCAACAATATGCATCAATCAATAAGTTTTGGGACAATGCACATAGAACTAAGAATGGCGACTATGCTCTCTTAACTGGTGCCTAAAGGTAGAAGGTGGAGACTCAATATAATAGTGGAAGAAAGTCCCTTCATAAAGGGAAGCAGGGATTTCAAGTTTCAAAAATAGCTTCCAAAAATTATGGTACTTGTTAGCTTTCATCCCTCATTGCCCCTATCATAAGCATCTTGAAGTGATTAAGGTTAAAGTGAACAAACTATGGAGTATATTCTTGACAAAGTGTAAGTTGGCAATCTCATGTCCCTTGAATATGAGGGCTGCTCCTCATGCTACTCAACTTTAGCCACCTATAAGTTCTTGTCATAGTAAGTACATGTGTATCATAAAGAACCGCCAATGGTGTACCCCTTGCACATGGTACAGGAGATACCCCATAACCAAAATGATAGGGATCAAAGCATCTCAGCGATCTTTTTATTTGGGACAAGTCATGCTACAGCAATAATCACTAACTACAAGGTCAAAACAACACCTATCACAGTCAAAGCAAGCTCCTCTTGCACTATTCAAGCAAGAACTTTCTACTCCTTTCAAACACCAATCAACTTATTTGCGACAACACAGTGAGAATGGCGATCCAAACTACTTTACTCAAGCAAACTAAACAAACTAAGAAAATCAAATGAAAACTAAGATGCTCCAAGAACAACACAACAATGCATGAAACAATAAAAACGAAGTGTCTAGAAAGACCTGAACTTTTTATTGATGAAGAAGGGGATGACTTGGGCATCCTCAAGCTTTGACGCTTGTACCTCTTGGATATTTCTTGGGGTGACACCAGCACTAGTAGAAAATGGACCTTTGGTCCAGAGCATTAGTCTCGGTTCTGGTACAAACCGGGACTAATGCCCTGGTCCCAACGGCTAGAAAGGGCCGCAGGGCCCAGAAGACATTAGCCCCAGTTTGTATGGGAACTTTAGTCCTGGTTCGTTTAACAAACCAGGGCTAAAGGGTCTGGCACTGGAAAAGAGCATATGCATGGACCTTTAGCCCCGGTTTGTTTCTCAAACCGGGACTAAAGTCCCCGACTATATCTTCTTCCCCTTCCCATCCCGAGCCATTTAAATCTCACACAATCATCCTTCTCAAATTTATCCCCTCAAGCTCGAGTTCTTCCCCATTGTTCTCAAGATTTGTGAAGATTTTTTGGCTCCACATCTATCAAGGGTCCTAAGGGGTTAGCAACTTCATCATTTCATCTCTCATTGCTTGTGTTAGCTCATTTCATGCTCAATAAATGGATATATTTTATGTGGATTCTATCTCTATATATCTGGTTAATTTGGCACATATAGTTCTCGAAATTCATTTGATTCATCGAAGCACATAGATACATGAGTTCATCTTATCTACATATCTTGGTTTGACACGTTGTCTTGAAATCGAGATGGTTCACAGTGCATATCATGTCACCGTCGAGCAAAAAAATATTCTTCTTTCTTCTAATTTTCGTCACAAAATCCATTGAAACAAAAATAAGTAACAAAACTATGAAGGCACACATATATATAGTGGCGCCCTAGCATTTTAGTTAATCATAGGCCAGTTAAGCAAGAAAGATCAAAAACATGAACACGCCAAGGAGCTACCAAATTAAATTAGGGAGTGCCTCTATGGCGAGCTCCTCGAACATGTATGAGGACGAGGCATCCTAAGACATCTTTGAGAATCTCTGCCATAGTGGTGTCCCTGCTCTTGCACACCATCTTTCGGTTCATATCTTTTCTAGATAAATCAGTATGCTGGTGGAGCTAACTAATTTCACATATTAGGGAGTGCCTCTACGACGAGCTCCTCGAAGATGTCTGAGGACAAGGTCCTAAGACATCTTCGGGAAGCTCCTCCGTAGTGGTGTTCCTGGTCTCGCACACGATCTTCCTTGCAGTTGATAGTTCACAAGGAAGCCTATTTATAGATTAAGCAGCACAACATAGTGTCGACACTCACGACATAATGTTGACACTCACCCCTGTCATAGTGTCGCCACCCACTGAAACAGTGTCGCCACTCACTGGCATAGTGTCCACTCATGACATATAGTGTCGTCACCCACTTTTAGTCCCGATTGGAGTGTCCTTTAGTCCCGGTTGGAGACACTATTCGGGACTAAACGGGCTCATGTCGGCCCCAGCCTGCCGCAACCCCTTTAGTCCCGGTTGGTGTGTCCAACCGGGACAAAAGATGTAGTAGAAAGTTTTTAAATCTGTGCTTGTTTGATGTATACGATGTGTTCTTTTATTTTTAGACTAGAACTACTCTTAGCATCGTGATTTTGTTTGATGAACTTATAAAATGCAGATGAGACGGTAATGGATGTATGCTAACCGAATCTCTGACGAGTTCATTAAAGACGTGCGTTCTTTTCTCGTTGTGGTAGAGGCAAACAAGCGGAATGGTTTTATGTGTTGTCAATGTGGTGAGTGTCGGAATCAGAAGGAATACTCTTCCTCAAGAGTCCTTCATGGCCATTTGTTTCGGTCCGGTTTCATGTCTGGCTATAATTGTTGGACCAAGCACGGATAAAGAGGGGTTATGATGGAAGACAGCGAAGATGAAGAGAATGATGACAGCTATCCTATGTCCCCTGAATACGGTGGTACTATAATGGAAGACAATGATGAAGAAGAAGCAGAAGAACATGCATCATATGAGCCAGATGATGATCTTGGTTGGGCCATTACTGATACAAAGGGAGAATGTGATAGCGAAAGGGAGAGGTTGAAATTTGAGCAGATGTTAGAGGATCACAACAAATTGTTGTACCCGAATAGCGAAGATGGCCACAAAAAGCTAGGCAGCACACTGGAATTGCTGCAATGGAAGGCTGAGGTCGGTGTGCCTCACAAGGGATTTGAAAAGTTGTTGAAGATAATTAAGAAGCTGCTTCCAAAGGATAACAAACTGCCCCCCAGTACTTACGAAGCAAAGAAGGTTGTCTGCCCTCTAGGATTAGAGGTACAGAAGATACATGCATGCATTAATGACTGCATCCTCTACCGCGGTGAGCAGTACGAGAATTTGGATGCATGCCCGGTATGCACTGCATTGCGGTATAAGATCCGACGAGATGACCCTTGTGATGTTGAGGGGGAACGCCCGAGGAAGAGGGTTCCCTCCAAGGTGATGTGGTATGCTCCTATAATACCACGGTTGAAACGTTTTTTTAGAAACGAAGAGCATGCCAAATTGTTGCGATGGCACAAAGAAGACCATAAGAAAGACGAGATGTTGAGACACCCCACTGATGGATCGCAGTGGAGAAAAAATGAGAGAAAGTACCCAGACTTTGCAGGTGACGCTAGAAACTTATGGTTTGGTCTAAGTACGGATGGCATGAATCCCTTTGGGGAGCAGAGCTATAGTCATAGCACATGGCCTGTAACTTTGTGTATCTATAACCTTCCTCCTTGATTGTGCATGAAGCAGAAGTTCATTATGATGCCAGTGCTCATCCAAGGCCCGAAGCAACCCGGCAACGACATTGATGTATACCTAAGGCCATTAGTTGAAGAACTTTTACAGCTGTGGCACGAACAAGGTGTACGTGTGTGGGATGATCACAAACGTGAGGAATTTAACCTACGAGCATTGTTGTTCATAACCATCAATGATTGGCCTGCTCTTAGTAATATTTCAGGACAGACATACAAGGGATACAATGCATGGACACACTATTTAGATGACACTGAAAGTATTTATTTGGATAAGTGCTAGAAGAATATGTACGTAGGGAATCATCGTTTTCTTCCGCCCACGCATTCCCTAAGAAGGAAAGGCAAGCATTTCAATGGTGAAGCAGATCACCGGAGTAAGCCTGTTCGTCATACGGGTGATGCTGTATTTGATATGGTGAAAGATTTAAAAGTAATCTTTTGAAAGGTTCCTGGCGGACAGTTCGTTCCAAAGGACGCTGGCCGACACGCACCCATGTGGAAGAAGAAATCTATATTTTGGGAGCCACCCTATTGGAAAGTCCTAGAGGTCCGCTCTGCAATCGACGTGATGCACCTGACGAAGAATGTTTGTGTGATACTGCTAGGCTTCTTGGGCATGTATGGAAAGAATAAAGATACACCAGAAGCAAGGCAGGACCAACAACGTATGAAAGACCGAGAAGGCAGGCATCCAGAGCTGTTTCAAGGTACTGCCAACTACGCTCTTACCATGGAAGAGAAGGAAATCTTTTTTGAATGCCTGAGTAGTATCAAGGTCCCTTCTGGCTTCTCGTCCAATATAAAGGGAATAATAAATATGGCAGCGAAAAAATTCCAGAACCTGAAGTCTCATGACTGTCACGTGCTTATGACGCAGTTGCTTCCGGTTGCTTTGAGGGGGCTTCTGCCGGAAAATGTTAGAGTACCCATTGTGAAGCTATGTTTGTTCCTCAATGCAATTTCTCAGAAGTTAGTCAATCCAGAAAGTCTACCAGTGTTACAGAAAGATGTGGTCCAGTGTCTTGTCAGCTTTGAGTTGGTGTTCCCACCATCCTTCTTCAACATAATGACGCACCTTCTAGTTCACCTAGTCGAAGAGATTACCATTCTCGGTCCTGTATTTCTACACAATATATTACCCTTTGAGAGATTCATGGGGGTCTTAAAGAAATATGTCCATAACCATGCGAGGCCAGAAGGAAGCATCTCCAAGGGCTATGGAACATAGGAGGTCATTGAGTTTTGTGTTGACTTTATTCCTGACCTTAAGCCGATCGGTGTACCTGAATCACGGCATGAAGGAAGACTTAGTGGAAAAGGCACGCTAGGAAAGAAAGCAAAGATATGTATGGACGGACATTCTTTCACTAAAGCACGCTCTACAATTCTGCAAAGTTCCACCCTGGTGGCTCCGTATATCGAGGTACACAAGAATATTGTACGCTCGAACTACCCGGGGCAGTCTGACAGTTTGATTAGAGATGAACACATGCAGAATTGTTGGCCAGGTCTCCATCTCATGAATGACACAACTGTTCGAGATCGGTTGTACTTGTTGGCCAGGTCTCCATCTTCAACTATATTGACTTTCCAAGGGTACGAGATCAATGGGAATATATTTTACACGCACGCCCAAGATAAAAAGAGCACCAACCAAAACAACGGTGTCCGATTTGATACAATGGGCGAGAATGGGAAAAAGGACACATATTATGGTTACATAGAGGACATATGGGAACTTGACTATGGTCCTAATATCAAGGTCCCATTGTTTCGATGCAAATGGGTCAAGATGATAGGAGGTGGGGTAACGGTAGACCAGCTGTACGAAATGACAACAGTGGATCTCAATAATCTTGCGTACGGAGACGAACCATTCGTCCTTGCCAATGATGTGGTTCAAGTTTTCTATGTGAAGGACATGTCTACTAGACCGAGAAAAAGGAAATATAAGCAAAAGAATACAATATCATATGATGAGCCAAAGCGCCACATAGTTCTTTCAAGAAAAATAAACATGGTGGGAGTTGAGGACATGACAGACATGTCAGAAGATTATGACAAATTTCATGAAATTCCGCCATTCAAAGTGAAAACTGACCCAATCATATTGCTAAATAAGGAAGATGCTCCATGGTTATGGACAACAAGGGAACCAAAACACTAGATGTGGATGTTGGTGATGTAATGTATTAAACCTTTTGTGAATTAATCCTATTTTTCATCGTCATCGTCATTTATTAATATTTAAAACCGAGACAAACCGGGACAAAAAGGAATTTCTGATATTGCTGTAGGAAGGTACCAAAACACTAGACTAGGTAACAATTAGACATTTATTAATATTAAAAACCGGGACAAACCGGGACTAGCTAACACTAAGGACTAAAGCCACCCCCTTTAGTCATAATCATGCCTAGTCCTATAGTACGCAGCTTCAGGGTCTTCTTCGTCATCGTCATCATCATCGTCATCGTCACCTGCCACTCCAGAAATCCTTAGCCCATATACCGGGGGCACCTGCCACTTCTGACTCGGATTCACGGCGGGAGGGGGAGGAGTCTCCTTGAAGACGATGCCGCTACCTCCGGGCGGGAGAGGGTCCTTCTTTTGACTCTGTGGCAGGTGGACTTGTGGGCACCGTAGGCGAGGATGGTCTCCACCGGCGATGTAGCGCATCACGCTGATGATAGTATGGTTCGCCCACCACAGACGCCGACTGGCTTCATTGTGGTTCACCGGGGGCGAGCCATCACCCTCGTACCTGGCGAGCTCCCTTTCCCACCAGTTAGCGAAGAAGGCATTCCATGTGTCGTAGTTGTCGGGATCCCATTGGGATCCATCCGCTGCTCCGGCGTGAGCTCGTGGTAGACGTGGTTCGTGATGGCCTCCTGTCGGGCGGAGCCTTGAGACACAGGACGGACAGGAAACCCTCCAGCGATCATCATCCAGCCGGCGGGCGGCCGGTAACCCGACGGGCAAGGGTAGTTGCAGGCGAACAGCGCCTCGGTCTCCTCGAGGGTCAGAATGGCCCAGTAGGCACTGTCCATAGTTGTGAGAGAGGAAGGTGTGGATGTATGGATAGCCATGGCGTGGTCGGCCTATATATAGATGGAAAGTGCGGGAAAACATAGAGGGAAACAGTAGGAAATGACGGGAAATATATTTAGTCTCGTTTAGTGGCTACAACCGGGACTAAAAGCACCGTTCAGAGGGAAAGGGCGTGAAAACATGGCGGGAAGCGGTGGGATATGGCGGGAAATATCTTTAGTCCCGGTTAGTGGCTACAACCGGGACTAAAAGTATCGTTCAGAGGGAAAGGGCGGAAAAACATGGCGGGAAGCGGTGGGATATGGCGGGAAAACGGGCATGTTTGTGTGTTGAATCGTGGCATAGTTTGTGATACAGTGCCCATATTGTGCATGCATATGTATATTGGGATGGAGAACAATGTTTCAGGAGGAAGTTTTCCTTTTCGTCGCTCGGAAAAGCCATTTTCCATTTTCCGAGCGCAAAAAGAAGGGTCGTTTTGTGAAGCAGACTCCAAAATGCAGTTATAGAATGTTACCATCCCATTTTTCTAAAATAGTAGACCACCTTACATGAACTATATCCCGACCGGGGGATCTCGAACCTTTCTGTCCTTCCCGGGTGAAAAAGGCAAATGTCTGCCAAAGCGGTAGGAAGTGGGTCCGGTTTGAACTACTGGTACATGGTTTAACGTCCGTGATTTAAAAAAAATCATTTTTAGACTCACAATATGTAGTTTTTTCATAGATCCAATGCAAGTTCTAACATTCTCAGCCCCTAACTTCATGCACGCCATTTTGAACTAAGTTCGAAACGCCAAAAAATTCAAAACAGGCATAAAAAATTCAAAAAAGGTCCGAACAATGTAAATCCTTCGCGTGGTGTGATACTATGTGACATAGTTGCAAGGAAAAATATCAAACTTGGTACAGTGATTATGTCTCGAAAAACCTTCACAAAATGACCTATCATGTTCGAGGTTTCATGGCTTTCGGTACAAAAGACGGATGTTATGTGTTGAATCGCGGCATAGTTTGTGATACGGTGCCCATATTTAGCATGTATGTGTATATTGGGATGGAGAACAATGTTGCAGGAGAAAGTTTTCCTTTTCGTCGCTCGGAAAAGCCATTTTCCATTTTTCGAGCGCAAAAAGACGGGTCGTTTTGTGAAGCACCCACCGAAATGCAGTTACAGAATGCTACCATCCCATTTTTCTAAAATAGTAGACCACCTTACATGAACTATATCCCAACCGAAGGATCTCAAACCTTTCTGTCCTTCCCGGGTGAAAAACACAAATGTCTGCCGAAGCGTTAGGAAGTGGGTCCGGTTTGAACTACAGGTACATGATCTAACGTCTGTGATTTTTTGAAAAAAATCATTTTTAGACTCACAATATGTTGTTTTTTCAGATATCCAATGCAAGTTCTGGCATTCTCATCCCCTATCTTCACGCACGCCGTTTTGACCTAAGTTCGAAACGGCAAAAAATTCAAAACGGGCATGAAAATTCAAAAAAGTTCTGAACAATATAAATCCTTCGCGTGGTGTGATATTATGTGACATAGTTGCAAGGAAAAATATCAAACTTGGTATACTGATTATGTCTCGAAAAAACCTTCACAAAATCACCTATCATGTTCGAGGTTTCATGGCTTTCCGTCCGAGAGACGGATCTTATGTGTTGAATCGTGGCATAGTTTGTGATACGGTGCCCATATTGTGCATGCATGTGTATATTGGGATAGAGAACAATGTTGCAGGAGGAAGTTTTCCTTTTCGTCGCTCGGAAAATCCATTTTCCATTTTCCGAGCGCAAAAAGACGGGTCGTTTTGTGAAGCAACCACCAAAATGCAGTTACAGAATGCTACCATCCCATTTTTCTAAAATATTAGACCACCTTACATGAACTATATCCCAACCGAAGGAATCTCAAACCTTTTTGTTATTCCCAGGTGAAAAAGACAAATGTCTGCCGAAGCGGTAGCATGTGGGTCCGGTTTGAACTACAGGTACATGATCTAACGTCCGTGATTTTTAAAAAAAATCATTTTTAGACTCACAATATATTGTTTTTTCAGAGATCCAATGCAAGTTCTAACATTCTCATCCCCTATATTCACGCACGCCGTTTTGACCTAAGTTCGAAACGGCAAAAATTCAAAACGGGCATAAAAAAATTCAAAAAAAGGTCCCAACAATGTAAATCCTTCGCGTGGTGTAATATTATGTGACATAGTTGCAAGGAAAAATATGAAACTTGGTATACTGATTATGTCTCGAAAAAACCTTCACAAAATGACCTATCATGTTCGAGGTTTCATGGCTTTCGGTCCAAGAGACGGATGTTATGTGTTGAATCGTAGCATAGTTTGTGATACGGTGCCAATATTGTGCATGCATGTGTATATTGGGATGGAGAACAATGTTGCAGGAGGAAGTTTTCCTTTTCGTCACTCGGAAAAGCCATTTTCCATTTTTCGAGCGCAAAAAGACGGGTCGTTTTGTGAAGCAGCCACCAAAATGCAGTTACAGAATGCTACCATCCCATTTTTATAAAATAGTAGAACACCTTACATGAACTATATCCCAACCGAAGGATCTCAAACCTTTCTGTCCTTCCCGGGTGAAAAGACAAATGTTTCCCGAAGCGGTAGGAAGTGGGTCTGGTTTGAACTACAGGTACATGATCTAACATCCGTGATTTTTTGAAAAAATCATTTTTAGACTCACAATATGTTGTTTTTCAGAGATCCAATGCAAGTTCTAACATTCTCAGCCCCTATCTTCACGCACGCCATTTTGACCTAAGTTCGAAACGGCAAAAAATTCAAAACGGGCATAAAAAATTCAAAAAAGGTCCGAACAATTTAAATCCTTCGCTTGGTGTGATATTATGTGACATAGTTCCAAGGAAAAATATCAAACTTGGTATACTGATTATGTCTCGAAAAAACCTTCACAAAATGACCTATCATGTTCGAGGTTTCATGGCTTTCGGTCCATGAGACGGATGTTATGTGTTGAATCGCGGCATAGTTTGTGATACGATGCCCATATTGTGCATGCATGTGTATATTGGGATGGAGAACAATGTTGCAGGAGGAAGTTTTCCTTTTCGTCGCTCGGAAAAGCCATTTTCCATTTTCCGAGCGCAAAAAGACGGGTCGTTTTGTGAAGCACCCAACAAAATGCAGTTACAGAATGCTACCATCCCATTTTTCTAAAATAGTAGACCACCTTACATGAACTATATCCCAACCGAAGGATCTCAAACCTTTCTGTCCTTCCCGGGTGAAAAGACAAATGTCTGCCGAAGCGGCAGGAAGTGGGTCTGGTTTGAACTACAGGTACATGATCTTACATCCGTGATTTTTTGAAAAAATTATTTTTAGACTCACAATATGTTTTTTTCAGAGATCCAATGCAAGTTCTAACATTCGCATCCCCTATCTTCAAGCACGCCGTTTTGACCTAAGTTCGAAATGGCAAAAAATTCAAAACGGGCATAAAAGATTCAAAAAAGTTTCGAACAATGTAAATCCTTCGCGTGGTGTGATATTATGTGACATAGTTGCAAGGAAAAATATTAAACTTGGTATACTGATTATGTCTCGAAAAAACCTTCACAAAATGACCTATCATGTTCGAGGTTTCATGGCTTTCGGTTCAAGAGACGGATGTTATGTGTTAAATCGCGGCATAGTTTGTGATACGGTGCCATATTGGGCATGCATGTGTATATTGGGATGGAGAACAATGTTGCTGGAGGAAGTTTTCCTTTTCATCGCTCAGAAAAGCCATTTTCCATTTTCCGAGCGCAAAAGACGGGTCGTTTTGTGAAGCAGCCACCAAAATGCAGTTACAGAATGCTACCATCCCATCTTTGTAAAATAGTAGACCACCTTACATGAACTATATCCCAACCGGAGGATCTCAAACCTTTCTGTCCTTTCCTGGTGAAAAAGACAAATGTCTGCCGAAGCGGTAGGAAGTGGGTCCGGTTTGAACTACAGGTACATAATCTAACGTCCGTGATTTTTGAAAAAATCATTTTTAGACTGACAATATATTGTTTTTCAGAGATCCAATGCAAGGTCTAACATTCGCATGCCCTATCTTCACGCACGCTATTTTGACCTAAGTTCGAAACGGCAAAAAATTCAAAACGGGCATAAAAAATTCAAGAAAGGTCCGAACAATGTAAATCCTTCGCGTGGTGTGATATTATGTGAAATAGTTGCAAGGAAAAATATCAAACTTGGTATACTGATTATGTATCGAAAAAACCTTCACAAAATGACCTATCATGTTCGAGGTTTCATGGCTTTCGGTCCAAGAGACGGATGTTATGTGTTGAATCGTGGCATAGTTTGTGATACGGTGCCCATGTTGTGCATGCATGTGTATATTGGGATGGAGAACAATGGTGTAGGAGGAAGTTTTCCTTTTCGTCGCTCGGAAAAGCCATTTTCCATTTTCCGAGCGCAAAAAGACGGGTCGTTTTGTGAATCAGCCACCAAAACGCAGTTACAGAATGCTACCATCCCATTTTTCTAAAATAGTACACCACCTTACATGAACTATATCCCAACCGGACGATCTCAAACCTTTCTGTCCTTCCCGGGTGAAAAAGACAAATGTCTGCCGAAGCGGTAGGAAGCGGGTCCGGTTTGAAATACAGGTACATTATCTAACGTCCGTGATTATTTGAAAAAATCATTTTTAGACTCACAATATGTTGTTTTTTCAGAGATCCAACGCAAGTTCTATCATTCTCATCCCCTATCATCACGCACGCCGTTTTGACCTAAGTTCGAAACGGCAAAAAATTCAAAACGGGCATAAAAAATTCAAAAAAGTTTCGAACAATGTAAATCCTTCGCGTGGTGTGATATTATGTGACATAGTTGCAAGGAAAAATATCAAACTTGGTATACTGATTATGTCTCGAAAAAAACCTTCATAAAACTACCTATCATGTTCGAGGTTTCATGGCTTTTGGTCCAAGAGACAGATGTTATGTGTTGAATCGCGGCATAGTTTGTGATACGGTGTCGATATTCTGCATGCATGTGTATATTGGGATGGAGAACAATGTTGCAGGAGGAAGTTTTCCTTTTTGTCGCTCGGAAAAGCCATTTTCCATTTTCCGAGCGCAAAAAGACGGGTCGTTTTGTGAAGCAGCCACCAAAATGCAGTTATAGAATGGTACCATCCCATTTTTTAAAATAGTAGACCACCTTACATGAACTATATCCCAACCGGAGGAACTCAAACCTTTATGTCCTTTCCGGGTGAAAAATACAAATGTCTGCCAAAGCGGTAGGAAGTGGGTCCGGTTTGAACTACAGGTACATAATCTAACGTCCGTGATTTTTGAAAAAATCATTTTTAGACTGACAATATGTTGTTTTTCAGAGATCCAATGCAAGTTCTAACATTCGCATGCCCTATCTTCACGCACGCTGTTTTGACCTAAGTTCGAAACGACAAAAAATTCAAAACGGGCACAAAAATTCAAAAAAGTCCCAAACAATGTAAATCCTTCGCGTGGTGTGATATTATTTGACATAGTTGTAAGGAAAAATATCAAACTTGGTATACTGATTATGTCTCGAAAAAAACTTCACAAAATGACCTATCATGTTCGAGGTTTCATGGCTTTCGGTTCAAGGGACGGATGTTATGTGTTGAATCGCGGCATAATTTGTGATACGGTGCCCATATTGAGCATGCATGTGTATATTGGGATGGAGAACAATGTTGCGGGAGGAAGTTTTCCTTTTCGTCGATCGGAAGAGCCATTTTCCATTTTCCGAGCGCAAAAAGAAGGGTCGTTTTGTGAATCAGCCACCAAAATGCAGTTATAGAATGCTAACATCCCATTTTATAAAATAGTAGACCACCTTACATGAACTATATACCAACCGGAGGATCTCAAACATTTCTGTCCTTCTTGGGTGAAAAAGACAAATGTCTACCAAAGCGATAGGAAGCGGGTTCGGTTTGAACTACAGGTACATGATCTAACATCCGTGATTTTTTGAAAAAATCATTTTTAGACTCACAATATGTTGTTTTTTCAGATATGCAATGCAAGTTCTAACATTCTCATCCCCTATCTTCACGCACGCCGTTTTGACTTAAGTTCGAAACAGCAAAAAATTCAAAATGGGCATAAAAAATTCAAAAGAGTTTCGAACAATGTAAATCCTTCGCGTGGTGTGATATTATGTGACATAGTTGCAAGTAAAAATATCAAACTTGGTATACTCATTATGTCTCGAAAAAAACCTTCACAAAATGACCTATCATGTTCGAGGTTTAATGGCTTTTGGTCCAAGAGATGGATGTTATGTGTTGAATCGCGGAATAGTTTGTGATACGGTGCCAATATTCTGCATGCATGTGTATATTGGGATGGAGAACAATGTTGCGGGAGGAAGGTTTCCTTTTCTTCGCTCGGAAAAGCAATTTTCCATTTTCCGAGCGCAAAAAGACGGGTCGGTTTGTGAAGCAGCCACCAAAATGTAGTTACAGAATGCTACCATCCCATTTTTTTAAAATAGTAGACCACCTTACATGAACTATATCCCAACCGGAGGATCTCAAACCTTTATGTCCTTTCCGGGTGAAAAAGACAAATGTCTGTCGAAGCGGTAGCATGTGGGTCCGGTTTGAACTACAGGTACATAATCTAGCGTCCGTGATTTTTGAAAAAAAATCATTTTTAGACTCACAATATGTTGTTTTTTATAGATCCAATGCAAGTTCTAACATTCGCATCCCCTATCTTCACGCACGCTGTTTTGACCTAAGTTTCAAACGGCAAAAAATTCAAGACGGGCATAAAAAGTTCAAAAAAGGTCCGAACAATGTAAATCCTTCGCGTGGTTTGATATTATGTGACATAGTTGCAAGGAAAAATATCAAACTTGGTATACTGATTATGTCTCAAAAAAACCTTCACTAAATGACCTATCATGTTCGAGGTTTCATGGCTTTCGGTCCAAGAGACGGATGTTATGTGTTGAATCGCGGCATAGTTTGTGATACGATGCCCATATTCTGCATGCATGTGTATATTGGGATGGAGAACCATGTTGTAGGAGGAAGTTTTCCTTTTCGTCGCTCGAAAAATCCATTTTCCGAGCGCAAAAAGACGGGTCGTTTTGTGAATCAGCCACCAAAATGCAGTTACAGAATGCTACTATCCCATTTTTCTAAAATAGTAGACCATCTTACATGAACTATATCCCAACCGGACGATCTCAAACCTTTCTGTCCTTCCCGGGTGAAAAAGACAAATGTCTGCCGAAGCAGTAGGAAGAGGGTCCGGTTTGAACTACAGGTACATGATCTAACGTCCGTGATTATTTGAAAAAATCATTTTTAGACTCACAATATGTTGTTTTTTCAGATATCCAATGCAAGTTCTAACATTCTCATCCCCTATCTTCACGCACGCCGTTTTGACCTAAGTTCGAAACGGCAAAAAATTCAAAACGAGCATAAAAATTCAAAAAAGGTCCGAACAATGTAAATCGTTCGCGTGGTGTGATATTATGTGACATAGTTGCATGAAAAAATATCAAACTTGGTATACTGATTATGTCTCGAAAAAAACCTTCACAAAATGACCTATCATGTTCGAGGTTTCATGGCTTTCAGGCCAAGAGACGGATGTTATGTGTTGAATCGCGGCATAGTTTGTGATACGGTGCCCATTTTGTGCATGCATGTGTATATTGGGATGGAGAACAAAGTTGTAGGAGGAAGTTTTCCTTTTCGTCGATCGGAAGAGCCATTTTCCATTTTCCGAGCGCAAAAAGAAGGGTCGTTTTGTGAATCAGCCACCAAAATGCAGTTATAGAATGCTAACATCCCATTTTATAAAATAGTAGACCACCTTACATGAACTATATCCCAACCGGAGGATCTCAAACCTTTCTGTCCTTCCTGGGTGAAAAAGACAAATGTCTGCCAAAGCGATAGGAAGCGGGTCCGGTTTGAACTATAGGTACATGATCTAACGTCCGTGATTATATGAAAAAATCATTTTTAGACTCACAATATGTTGTTTTTTCAGATATCCAATGCAAGTTCTAACATTCTCATCCCCTATCTTCACGCACGCCGTTTTGACCTAAGTTCGAAACGGCAAAAAATTCAAAACGGGCATAAAAATTTCAAAAAAGTTTCGAACAATGTAAATCCTTCGCGTGGTGTGATATTATGTGACATAGTTGCAAGGAAAAATATCAAACTTGGTATACTGATTATGTCTCAAAAAAAACCTTCACAAAATGACCTATCATGTTCGAGGTTTCATGGCTTTTGGTCCAAGAGACGGATGTTATGTGTTGAATCGCGGCATAGTTTGTGATACGGTGCCGATATTCTGCATGCATGTGTACGTTGGGATGGAGAACAAAGTTGTAGGAGGAAGTTTTCCTTTTCGCCGCTTGGAAAAGCCATTTTCCATTTTCCGAGCGCAAAAAGACGGGTCGTTTTGTGAATCAGCCACCAAAATGCAGTTACAGAATGCTACCATCCGATTTTTCTAAAATAGTAGACCATCTTACATGAACTATATCCCAACCGGATGATCTCAAACCTTTCTGTCCTTCCCGGGTGAAAAAGACAAATGTCTGCCGAAGTGGTAGGAAGCGGGTCCGGTTTGAACTATAGGTACATGATCTAACGTCCGTTATTATTTGAAAAAATCATTTTTAGACTCACAATATGTTGTTTTTTCAGAGATCCAATGCAAGTTCTAACATTCTCATCCCCTATCTTCACGCACGCCGTTTTGACCTAAGTTCGAAACGACAAAAAATTCAAAACGGGCATAAAAAATTCAAAAAAGTTTTGAACAACGTAAATCCTTCGCGTGGTGTGATATTATGTGACATAGTTGCAAGGAAAAATATCAAACTTGGTATACTGATTATGTCTCGAAAAAAACCTTCACAAAATGACCTATCATGTTCGAGGTTTCATGGCTTTTGGTCCAAGAGACGGATGTTATGTGTTGAATCGCGGCATAGTTTGTGATGCGGTGCCGATATTCTGCATGCATGTGTATATTGGGATGGAGAAGAATGTTGCAGGAGGAAGTTTTACTTTTCGTCGCTCGTAAAAGCTATTTTCCATTTTCCGAGCGCAAAAAGACGGGTCGTTTTGTGAAGCAGCCACCAAAATGCAGTTACAGAATGCTACCATCCCATTTTTCTAAAATAGTAGACCACCTTACTTGAAATATATCCCAACCGGAGGATCTCAAACCTTTATGTCCTTTACGGGTGAAAAATACAAATGTCTGCCGAAGCGGTAGGAAGTGGGTCCGGTTTGAACTACAGGTACATAATCTAACGTCCGTGTTTTTTGAAAAAAACATTTTTAGACTCACAATATGTTGTTTTTTCACAGATCCAATGCAATTTCTAACATTCTCATCCCCTATCTTCAAGCACGCCGTTTTGACCTAAGTTTGAAACGACAAAAAATTCAAAACGGGCACAAAAAATTCAAAAAGTTCCAAACAATGTAAATCCTTCGCGTGGTGTGATATTATGTGACATAGTTCCAAGGAAAAATATCAAACTTGGTATACTGATTATGTCTCGAAAAACCTTCACAAAATGACCTATCATGTTCGAGGTTTCATGGCTTTCGGTTCAAGAGACGGATGTTATGTGTAGAATCGTGGCATAGTTTGTGATACGGTGCCCATATTGAGCATGCATGTGTATATTGGGATGGAGAACAATGTTGCGGGAGGAAGTTTTCTTTTTCGTCGCTCGGAAGAGACATTTTCCATTTTCCGAGCGCAAAAAGAAGGGTCGTTTTGTGAATCAGCCACCAAAATGAAGTTACAGAATGCTACCATCCCATTTTATGAAATAGTAGACCACCTTACATGAACTATATCCCAACCGGAGGATCTCAAACCTTTCTGTCCTTCCCGGGTGAAAAAGACAAATGTCTGCCGAAGCGATAGGAAGCGGGTTCGGTTTGAACTACAGGTACATGATCTAACGTTCGTGATTTTTTGGAAAAATCATTTTTAGACTCACACTATGTTGTTTTTTCAGAGATCCAATGCAAGTTCTAACATTCTCATCCCCTATCTTCACGCACGCCGTTTTGACCTAAGTTCGAAACGACAAAAAATTCAAAATGGGCATAAAAAATTCAAAAAAAATTCGAACAATGTAAATCCTTCGCATGGTGTGATATTATGTGACATAGTTGCAAGGAAAAATATCAAACTTGGTATACTGATTATGTCTCGAAAAAAAGCTTCACAAAATGACCTATCATGTTCGAGGTTTCATGGCTTTTGGTCCAAGAGACAGATGTTATGTGTTGAATCGCGGCATAGTTTGTGATACGGTGCCCATATTGTGCATGCATGTGGACATTGGGATGGAGAACAATGTTGCAGGAGGAAGTTTTCCTTTTCGTCGCTCGGAAAAGACATTTCCGAGCATAAAAAGACGGGTCGTTTTGTGAAGCAGCCACCAAAATGCAGTTACAGAATGCTACCATCCCATTTTTGTAAAATATTATATCACCTTACATGAACTATATCCCAAACGGAGGATCTCAAACTTTTCTGTCCTTCCCGGGTGAAAAAGACAAATGTCTGCCGAATTGGTAGGAAGTGGGTCCGGTTTGAACTACAGGTACATGATCTAACGTCCGTGATTTTTTGGAAAAATCATATTTAGACTCACAATATGTTGTTTTTTCAGAGATCCAATGAAAGTTCTAACATTCTCATCCCCTATCTTCACGAACGCCGTTTTGACCCAAGTTCGAAACGGCAAAAAATTCAAAACGGGCATAAAAATTCAAAAAAGGTCCGAACAATGTAAATCCTTCGCGTGGTGTGATATGATGAGACATAGTTGCATGAAAAATATCAAACTTGGTATACTGATTATGTCTCTAAAAAAACCTTGACAAAATGACCTATCATGTTCGAGGTTTCATGGCTTTCAGGCCAAGAGACGGATGTTATATGTTGAATCGCGGCATAGTTTGTGATACGGTGCCCATATTGTGCATGCATGTGTATATTGGGATGGAGAACAATGTTGCAGGAGGAATTTTTCCTTTTCGTCGCTCGGAAAAGCCATTTTCCATTTTCCAAGCGCAAAAAGACGGGTCGTTTTGTGAATCTGCCACCAAAATGCAGTTACAGAATGCTACCATCCCATTTTTCTAAAATAGTAGACCACCTTACATGAAATATATCCCAACCCGATGATCTCAAACCTTTCTGTCCTTCCTGAGTGAAAAAAGACAAATGTCTGCCGAAGCGGTAGGAAGCGGGTCCGGTTTGAACTACAGGTACATGATCTAACATCCGTGATTTTATGAAAAAAATCATGTTTAGACTCACAATATGTTGTTTTTTCATAGATCCAATGCAAAGTTCTAACATTCTCATCCCCTATCTTCACGCACGCCGTTTTGACCTAAGTTCGAAACGGCAAAAAATTCAAAACGGGCATAAAAAATTTAAAGAAGTTCCGAACAATGTAAATCCTTCGCGTGGTGTGATATTATGTGACATAGTTGCAAGAAAAAATATCAAACTTGGTATACTGATTATGTCTCGAAAAAAACCTTCACAAAATGACCTATCATGTTCGAGGTTTCATGGCTTTCGGTTAAAGAGACGGATGTTATGTGTTGAATCGCGGCATAGTTTGTGATACGGTGTCCATATTGTGCATAAGCCTGTTCACAATTTGGTTTGAACCCGGTCAAACCGCCAAACCAATCCGCACCAGACCATGCAAGGAGTTTAACACGGGTTCTGTGGTTTCTTGGTTCAAACCCATGAAAGTTGAGGGCGGTGCGGTTCTAGCTGTTTAGAACCTGCCAAACCATAGTAAAACCATAGAGATGAAAATCCCAGATCGGGGCGCTTGGGACGGCTATGATTCTCGTGGGGGAGGCGAAGGCGGATCTAGCGGACATGCCAGTCGGGGGAGAGCCGGACATCTCCTCCAAAGCGTGTTGCCCGACCTTGTGCCCAACGCTGCAGACATTTCCCGTGCGTGCCCACCACGAGTTCCATACATCACCACTGGCATGTCCTGCGGAAGCGACTACGCTCGCTGCCACCGAGGGAGGAGCGACTCCGCCGCCGGTGTGGTGCCGGCACACGGGCATGTCGGGGCAGCAAGCGGCGGGAGAAGGAAGTGGTGGGTAGCTACGGTCAGCAGATGGGTAGTGGCTTTAGATTGGAGCGCAGCATGCGATTGGGAGCTCTAGCTTTAGATTGTATGAAGACATGAAGGTCGTCGGAGCTTCGGGGACGGTAAACCGTGGTACCAAATCTCGCTCCTCCAGCGCAGCGTCGCGAGCTGCTTCCTGTTCTACCAGGTCAATCACGCCGAGTACATCCCCGTCGAGCTCATGGTCTTCCTCGCCGACCACACCTTCTGCTTCGCCTCCGTTGGGGTCGCTATCGTTGGTTGTTGCTGCAGAGTCCTGGTTGTTGCTGCAGAGTGCTGACGATGTCGATGTGGTTGAAGCGGCCGGTGTCGTTCTGTGTAGCGAAGGAGGTGTGTGACCCAACGGCCATGGCAGACCCGACGTTGTTCGTGGCTCGTGGCGCTGTGCATGATCACTCTTGGGACGGGCGGAGTCAAGCCGTGTGTCATCGCTCTGCAATCTCCATCTCTCACGGTGCAAAACTGCACAAACCGTGGAACCAACCCAAACCAACCTGCTTATGTACCTAACACCAAACCGTCAAATCCAATCCAATCAAAACCAGGGAATATTTCACCGGTTTCAAAAACCAGGTAAGACCGCTCAAACCGTCCATGCACAGGCTTAATTGAGCATGCATGTGTATATTGGGATGGAGAACAATGTTGCAAGAGGAAGTTTTCCTTTTCGTCGCTCGGAAAAGCCATTTTCCATTTTCCGAGCGCAAAAAGACGGGTCGTTTTGTGAAGCACACACCAAAATGCAGTTACAGAATGCTACCATCCCATTTTTCTAAAATATTAGACCACCTTACATGAACTATATCCCAACCGGAGGATCTCAAACCTTTCTATCCTTCCCGGGTGAAAAAGACAAATGTCTGCCGAAGCGGTAGGAAGTGGGTCTGGTTTGAACTACAGGTACATAATATAACGTCCGTGATCTTAGAAAAAATCATTTTAGACTCACAATATGTTGTTTTTTAGAGATCCAATGCAACTTCTAACATTCGCATCCCCTATCTACACGCACGCTGTTTTGACCTAAGTTCGAAGCGGCAAAAAATTCAAAACAGACATAAAAAATTTAAAAAAGGTCCGAACAATGTAAATCCTTCGCGTGGTGTGATATTATGTGACATAGTTGCAAAGAAAAATATCAAACTTGGTATACTGATTATGTCTCGAAAAAACCTTCACAAAATGACCTATCATGTTCGAGGTTTCATGACTTTCGGTCCAAGAGACGGATGTTATGTGTTGAACCGCGGCATAGTTTGTGATACGGTGCCCATATTGTGCATGCATGTGTATATTGGGATGGAGAACAATGTTGCAAGAGGAAGTTTTCCTTTTCGTCGCTCGGAAAAGCCATTTTCCATTTTCCGAGCGCAAAAAGACGGGTCGTTTTGTGAATCAGCCACCAAAATGCAGTTACACAATGCTACCATCCCATTTTTCTAAAATAGTAGACCACCTTACATGAACTATATCCCAACCGGACGATCTCAAACCTTTCTGTCCTTCTCGGGTGAAAAAGACAAGTGTCTACCGAAGCGGTAGGAAGTGGGTCCGGTTTGAACTACAGGTACATGATCTAACGTCCGTGATTTTTTGGAAAAATAATTTTTAGACTCACAATATATTGTTTTTTCAGAGGTCCAATGCAAGTTCTAACATTCTCATCCCCTATCTTCACGCACGCCGTTTTGACCTAAGTTCGAAACGGAAAAAAATTCAAAACGGGCATAAAAAATTCAAAAAAGGTCCGAACAATGTAAATCCTTCGCGTGGTGTGATATTATGTGACATAGTTGCAAGAAAAAATATCAAACTTGGTATACTGATTATGTCTCGAAAAAAACCTTCACAAAATGACCTATCATGTTCGAGGTTTCATGGCTTTCGGACCAAGAGACGGATGTTATGTGTTGAATCGCGGCATAGTTTGTGATATTGTGCCCATATTGTGCATGCATGTGTATATTAGGATGGAGAACAATGTTGCAGGAGGAAGTTTTCCTTTTCGTCGCTAGGAAAAGCCATTTTCCATTTTCCGAGCGTAAAAGACGGGTCATTTTATGCAGTTACAGAATGCTACCATCCCATTTTTTGAACTACAGGTACATAATCTAACGTCCGTGATTTTTGAAAAAAATCATTTTTAGACTCACAATATGTTGTTTTTAAGAGATCCAATGCAAGTTCTAACATTCGCATCCCCTATCTTCACGCACGCTGTTTTGAACTAAGTTCGAAACGACAAAAAATTCAAACGGGCATAAAAAACTCAAAAAAGGTCCGAACAATGTAAATCCTTCGTGTGGTGTGATATTATGTGACATAGTTGCAAGGAAAAATATCAAAATTGGTATACTGAGTATGTCTCAAAAAACCTTCACAAAATGACCTATCATGTTCGAGGTTTCACGGCTTTCAGTCCAAGAGACAGATGTTATGTGTTGAATCGCGGCATAGTTTGTTATATGGTGCCCATATTGTGCATGCATGTGTATATTGGGATGGAGAACAATATTGGAGGAGGAAGTTTTCCTTTTCGTCGCTCGGAAAAGCCATTTTCCATTTTTCGAGCGCAAAAAGACGGGTCGTTTTGTGAATCAGCCACCTAAATGCAGTTACAAAATGCTACCATCCTATTTTTCTAAAATAGTTGACCACCTTACATGAACTATATCCCAACCGGACGATCTCAAACATTTCTGTCCTTCCCGGGTGAAAAAGACAAATGTCTGGCGAAGCGGTAGGAAGCGGGTCCAGTTTGAACTACAAGTACATGATCTAACGTCCGTGATTTTTTGAAAAAATCATTTTTAGACTCACAATATATTGTTTTTTAAGAGATCCAATGCAAGTTCTAACATTATCATCCCGTATCTTCACGCACGCCGTTTTGACCGAAGTTCGAAACGGCAAAAAATTCAAAACGGGCATAAAAAATTCAAAAAAGTTTCGAACAATGTAAATCCTTTGCATGGTATGATATTATGTGACATAGTTGCAAGGAAAAATATCAAACTTGGTATACTGAATATGTCTCGAAAAAAACCTTCACAAAATGACCTATCATGTTCGAGGTTTCATGGCTTTTGGTCCAAGAGACGGATGTTATGTGTTGAATCGCGGCATAGTTTGTGAGACGGTGCCCATATTGTGCATGCATGTGTATATTGGGATGGAGAACAATGTTGCAGGAGGAAGTTTTCCTTTTCGTCGCTCGGAAAAGCCATTTTCCATTTTCCGAGCGCAAAAAGACGTGTCATTTTATGCAGTTACAGAATGCTACCATCCCATTTTTCTAAAATAGTAGACCACCTTACATGAACTATATCCCAACCGGAGGATCTCAAACCTTTCTATCATTCCCGGGTGAAAAAGACAAATGTCTGTCGAAGCGGTAGGAAGTGGTTCCGGTTTGAACTACAGGTATATAATCTAACGTCCGTGATTTTTGAAAAAATCATTTTTAGACTCACAATATGTTGTTTTTCAGAGATCCAATGCAAGTTCTAACCTTCGCATCCCCTATCTTCACGCACGATGTTTTGAACTAAGTTCGAAACGGCAAAAAATTCAAAACGGGCATAAAAAATTCAAAAAAGGTCCGAACAATGTAAATCCTTCGCGTGGTGTGATATTATGTGACATAGTTGCAAGGAAAAATATCAAAATTGGCGTACTGAGTATGTCTCGAAAAAACCTTCACAAAATTACCTACAATGTTCTAGGTTTCATGGCTTTCTGTCCAAGAGACGGATGTTATGTGTTGAATCGCGGCATAGTTTGTGATACGGTGCCCATATTGTGCATGCATGTGTATACTGGGATGGAGAACAATGTTGCAGGAGGAAGTTTTCCTTTTCGTCGCTCGGAAAAGCCCTTTTCCATTTTCTGAGCGCAAAAAGACGGGTCAATTTGTGAATCAGCGACCTTAATGCAGTTACAGAATGCTACCATCCCATTTTTCTAAAATAGTAGACCACCTTACATGAACTATATCCCATACGGACGATCTCAAACCTTTCTGTCCTTCCCGGGTGAAAAAGACAAATGTCTGGCGAAGCGGTAGGAAGCGGGTCCGGTTTGAACTACAGGTACATGATCTAACGTCCGTGATTTTTAAAAAAAATCATTTTTAGACTGACAATATGTTGTTTTTTCAGAGATCCAATGCAAGTTCTAACATTCTCATCCCCTATCTTCACGCACGCCGTTTTGACCTAAGTTCGAAATGACAAAAAATTCAAAAAAGGCATAAAAAATCAAAAAAGTTTCGAACAATGTAAATCCTTCGCATGGTGTGATATTATGTGACATAGTTATAAGGAAAAATATCAAACTTGGCATACTGATTATGTCTCGAAAAAACCTTCACAAAATGACCTATCATGTTCGAGGTTTCATGGCTTTCGGTCCAAGAGACGGATGTTATGTGCTGAATCGTGGCATAGTTTGTGATACGGTGCCCATATTGTGCATGCATGTGTATATTGGGATGGATAACAAAGTTGCAGGAGGAAGTTTTCCTTTTCGTCGCCCGGAAAAGCCATTTTCCATTTTCTGAGCGCAAAAAGACGGGTCGTTTTATGAAGCAGACACCAAAATGTAGTTACAGAATGCTACCATCCCATTTTTCTAAAATAGTAGACCACCTTACATGAACTATATCCCAACCAGAGGATCTCAAACCTTTTTGTCCTTTCCGGGTGAAAAAGACAAATGTCTGCCGAAGCGGTAGGAAGTGGGTCCGGTTTGAACTACAGGTACATAATCTAACATCTATGATTTTTTGGAAAAATTATTTTTAGACTCACAATATGTTGTTTTTCAGAGATCCAATGCAAGTTCTAACATTCTCATCCCCTATCTTCATGCATGTTGTTTTGACCTAAGTTCAAAACGACAAAAAATTCAAAATGGGCATAAAAAATTCAAAAAAGGTCCAAACAATGTAAATCCTTCGCGTGGTGTGATATTATGTGACATAGTTGCAAGGAAAAATATTAAACTTGGTATACTGATTATGTCTCAAAAAAACCTTCACAAAATGACCTATCATGTTTGAGGTTTCATGGCTTTCGGTCCAAAAAACGGATGTTATGTGTTGAATCGCGGCATAGTTTGTGATACGGTGCCCATATTGTGCATGCATGTGTATATTGGGATGGAGAACAATGTTGCAGGAGGAAGTTTTCCTTTTCGTCGCTCGGAAAAGCCATTTTCCATTTTCCGAGCGCAAAAAGACGGGTCGTTTTGTGAATCAGCCACAAAAATGCTGTTACAGAATGCTACCATCCCATTTTTCTAAAATAGTAGACCACCTTACATGAACTATATCCCAACCGGACGATCTCAAACCTTTCTGTCCTTCCCGGGTGAAAAAGACAAATGTCTGCCGAAGAGGTAGGAAGCGGGTCCGGTTTGAACTACATGTACATGATCTAACGTCCGTAATTTTTTGAAAAAATCATTTTTAGACTCACAATATGTTGTTTTTTCAGAGATCCAATGCAAGTTGTAACATTCTCAACCCCTATCTTCACGCACGCCGTTTTGTTTTTAAAAAGGTTTTGAAAAAGGACCTTACTCCTCGTGCAGAGCGCGCCCCGTATAGTGCACCGAACCAGAGCACGCAGGTCCCCCGCGCCACTGTCTTACTCCTTGTGCAGAGCCACCACGCCGCCGCGCCCGCGCCCCTCCACCGCGCCGCCCCTCTACCGCGTCGCCCCCGCTAGGTGAGCCTCCCCTCGCACCCGTGCGCCGCCCTCTCGGCCACGTAGTAATTTTAGTTATAATTTGTGTAATTTTAGATATAATTAGTGTAAATAATTTAGTTAGTGTAATTTTTTAGTGTTTTTGTTAGTGTAATTTAGTTAGTGCTATATAGTTTTAGTTAGTGTAATTTATTTAGTGTAATATATATAGTTTTAGTTAATTAGCTAGTGTAATTTTGTTAGTGCTATATATTAGTGTTAATATAGTTTAACTAGTTAGTGTAATTTTGTTAGTGCTATATATTAGTGTTAATATAGTTTAATTAGTTAGTGTAATTTGTTAGTGTAATTTTGATAGTGTAATTTAGTTAGTGTTTAATATAGTTTATTTTCGTCATGGTTAAAGTATATAGGTTTAATTTTAGTGTTTAGGAATATGCCGATTCCTCATCCTCGTTCACTCGGCGTGAACAACAGAGCGCTACTAGATAGTGTCGTCGGGCATCCACGAGGTTGGGCTCCGCCGGGCTGGCACTAGGAGGTGCTACCAGCCGGGGGACATTGTCTCGTGACAAATCCGGGTGTCGTCGTCGACCCAGATCTTCTGTGGTGGCGGCCGAGTGGTCCAGGTGCGATGCAGAGGGAGCCGACCCCTGACGAGGTGGTACAGCGTCGTTTTAGGGAGGAGGACGAGCACGTCCGGTGCTACATGTACATTTTACGAGTCCGGGTCGCCAATACCTGGCAGTTTCTTCAGGCACCTTACCTAAGATATTCTCCGGTGATGGTTCCTACACTTTGGGTGCACACCTCCCGCGGCTCAGTAGTCGGGGCTCGACGTCTTCGCTGAGCTAGCTAGATGTGTAATAGGGTACCATCTTGTATTCGAAATGTATTGTTGTTTAATTGGTACTTTATTGTTGTACTAGCTGTATTATTCGAGATGTATTGTTGTTTAATTGGTACTTTATCTTTCTTTATCCATTGTTTAAGCTGGATTAGTTTATCTTACTTTATTTTATCGCATTAAGCAAAATGGTTTTATCTTTCTTATGTATTAGTTAAGTTATGGACGGTAGAGACAACGATGAGAACATCATGTACAACATGATAGATGAGGGTACAGGAGGTTACCATTACGATGGAGCAGACAATGATGGAGATGATGATGTCTCCCAATACCTCAACTTGGATGAAGCCGACGGAAGAGACGACTATGAAAAATTCTTTGGTGGAGACGATGGTGGAACTAACGGTGGAGACACCATAGCAAAGACCGGCGAGGTATATAAAGCCTCTGCTGATCACGAGCTAGTATATGCATTAGTTGATTCATATATATATATGTACTAACGACTATTTCTTCTCTTAGACCTCCGCATCGGGTGAATCTTCTGCAATGAAATGAGGCCCGACCAAAAAGTTGGCCGATGGTATGCGTTTCACTATTGACCTAGTGTCTGAGTTTGGCGAACCTTTGGAGCCGAAAGAGGCCGCAAGTGTATTTGTATACCAATGCAGAGCGATAGTCAGGGACGGCATCCCGATCACCACTCAGAAGTGGAATAAGCCAGGAAATAGAAGTGATCGAGTTGGAGAAACTTTTGTCGATGACAGAGCCAAAGACGGTCTTTGGAATTCACTCATGGCACACTTCTCTCTTCCTGAATTGGACACTCCTGAACTCACTGAGGCATTGAGGTTGCAAGTCAAAAAGTGGGCCCTTAAGAAGATGGGCAGACAGTTCAAGGACTGGAAGAAAAGATTGTACAACAACTTTGCCAAGAAGGGGCTGACTACGCCATTCACTGGACGGCTGGAGAAGCAGCGGGATAACTGGGCCCCATTTGTGAAATACAAGGAATCAGAAGCAGCTACGACCAAGTTAGAAAAGAATAAGTTAAATGCGGCCAAAAAGAAAGATCACCATACTATGGGGACAGGTGGCTACAAGACGGCCGTGCCGAAGTGGGAAAAAACCGAGAAAGAAATGCGTCAAAAGGGGTCACGCCAGCTACAAATCAGTGGCCCGTGAGGCATGGGGGGTCGTATGACACTGAAACCGGGGAGATTATTGTTACAAAGAAGGCCATTACTAAACCCAAAGATGAACTTGTTAAAGTGATACAACTGAGAAAAGATGGAAAGTTCATTCCCGATAGAGAGAATGATGATCTGACTTATGCCCTCGGGAATCCTGAAAAAGTCGGACGAACACGAGGCTTTGGCCCATCTGTTCCATGGAAGACAGGGTTTCCCGCTGACATCGACACTTATAGAAGACGATCCAGAAAAACGAACCGGCAGGAGGCAGAGTAGGCAGCGCGGTTGGAGGTGGTTGAAAAAAGGAACGAGGAATTTCAAGCCATGTTCAAGCTGCAGCAGGTGCAGATTAATGAACTTAGAGTACTGGCCCGACAGCAAGATCCTGCGTTAGACAGTCCGGTGGGCCCATCTCAGCGTTGGACAGAGGTACAAGCTAATAATCTAATGTTGATAGACAATAATGCACCGGTGATAGATGATACGGCCGGTGAAACGATTGTTCGCTACCCCGTGGATGAAGTCGAGGCAAGGACAGCTTGTGAGCTACATGTCATAGTGAAGAACATTTCTATGAAGGTGGCGCTCGACTTTGCTTTACCTTGTCCATCGGAAGCGACCTACCATGGAAGTTAGATTCCATCTGGCTATGCTCGTGTCGGTGTGGATGAAGTTAAACCGACATGTCGATCAGTTGAGCTTGACATCCCTGCAGATGAAGGGAGAAAACACATGGAGAAGTGGAGGGTGGGATCATTCTTTGGAAAAAAACAACACATTGTGTTTCTAGGCTAGGCGCTAAGGAAATCTTCTCCTCCGAGAAGAAATCCATCACCTCCAAGGCCACCATCACCTCCGAGTCCACCGTCTCCACCAAGAAACAATAGTCCACCCCTTCCTGAGAGGGATCGCAGCGCGACTGCATCTCCATCTCCGGCGCCTCCGCCTCTGCCAACTGAATCAAAGGGAAGAAAGCGGAAGAATAACACCGCTACGACGAGGGAGACCCGACGCCAAAAATGACAAGATCTCCTCCCAAGAGTACCACCGTCTCCTCCCAAGTTAGCTTATCACCGGACTGATGGGGAAAGCGCGGTGATCTCCCGGGCCGAAGTGAAGGCCCATTTTGCACCAAAACAACCCGAGCCACAGGTGCTAGTTGATCCAAAAGTCAAGAAGCACTTCAAGGCATTCCTTGAGAAACCACCCCAATATGTGTTAAATAGGAAAGATGACTATACACGCTGTCTTACGAAGACACGAAAATAGAAGTCATCAAGCAGTACTGCAAGCGGGAGAAAATCAAAAGAAGTTGCCCAGCTCGGGAAACAGGCAAAAAATCCATCGCCCCTCTCAAGGTGTTACCCCAGCCCACCCAAGGTGGAATAGATATGGAATTAGCTATTAAATTAGCCAAGGAGTATAACGTGCCACTCGAAGCACTTCTAGCCGATGGAGATAATGTCGCCAAGGGACCAATAGCACGAAAATTTGTCTACGGGGAGCTTCTGGTCAGCGATGAGGTATTCGATGATCTGCCAACACATATGCGACTGTTGCATATCTGGTACTTGAAAGTCACAAAGGAAGGGAGACAATTTCTCGTATGTAAAGTTGGAGAGGAGTACTTCCGTCCAAACAAGATGTCCATTGAACTTTGTGAACTATTTCAGTTATTCAACCTAGGCTCCCTCGACAAGTCCCTCCTCAGCTACTATTGTCTCTAAGTAATTAAGTCACTAACTCAGGTCGTTCAAGTCATTTCCTGTCGTTATCCTCACTATATCTCCTTCTGTATGCTATTATAAATGCATAATGAAGATTCAAGAATGTAGAAGAAAGTCAATCTACAGCATTGGGTTCGTTGACCCAAACAGAGTTAATGGACATACGATAATAAATAACCTCGAGGAAATGGAGGATAACTTGCTAATGTTTTTAATGGAGCAACATTACAAGACACACATTCTATTTCCTTACAACTATGGGTAAGAGTCTTACTGTCTTGTACACATTCAATTTTTGTTTACTAGATGTTAACTGTATATAAACATGCGCAGCTACCACTGGATTCTTCTAAACATTAACGTTGACCGTGCAAAAGTGGAAATATCGGACTCGTTAAAGAAGCTGATGGAAGAATACCGCAACATAATTGATTGCCTCCAAAAGTATTTTCAATCATATTGCACTATATCTGTCTCTTTCATTCATTCTCTGAGATGTAAACTAATTAATAACTCATTCATTTCTTTTTTGCCAGACAGGGTTTGGAAAAGGTTCACGAAGGAGGTTCAGGGTGAATGGCGTGAGGAGCTCACTTTTCGTACGGTCCCGGTAAGTAGTACGAGAGCTAGGGGACTAATTATGTGGATATTACAATTATCTTTCATACAATTATCATGCTTATTATTATTTGATTGAATTATATTCTCGATCGAAAAGTGTGTGACGCAGCCACAGGGGTCTAATTTATGTGGATATTACGTATGCGAGTTCATTCGTGGGTGTATAGAGCAGGGCACAGACTTTCTTCAAGTACGTAAAAAATATATTCACAATTTATTCTATACCATAGTTTTTTTTGAGTTCCATTCATAATGATCTACTTCTTTATATATAGTTGGACGCGATCCGGGATAAGCTCCTACCACATGAACGCCTACTAGCAATTCAAGAGGAGTTATCGGGATTTTTGCTCAGGGACATCATAAACACAAAAGGAGAGTACAACGTGGATAGACCTTCATGTAATCGTGGATAGACACAAAATGATAGTATCCGTTGTAATGATCTTGGTGTAAATGAATTAGACGAGCTCTAGTCTCGGTTGTGTATATATTTATATGTCTTTATGTTATCGTGAGTGAAATTATATTATATATGCATCAATGTATACAACATGTAGGAGCGTAGAATAATATGTATATGAAAACACAAAATGAAAAATAATCAAACACAGAAAAAGAAAACCGTAAAACCCCACCTCCTGCCGCGGCAGCAGTTTGGTATAAAACGCTGCCGCGGCAGAAGAACTTTAGTCCCGGTTCGTGTTACGAACCACGACGAAAGATCCTCCAGCCCAGCGCGCGTAGCGGGGCCACGTGGAGACAATCTAGTCCCGGTTTGTAAAAGAACCAGGACTAAAGGCCTAACCTTTAGTCCCGATACGTTAGTCCCGGATTGCAATCCGGGACTAAAGCCTCTTACAAACCGGTACTAGCGTCATGTTTTCTACTAGTGCGGGGTGGCATCCCCAAGCTTGAGCTTTTGTCCATTCTTCATCTCATTACATCATTCTCTCTCTACACCTGAATTTTTTCCTTCATACAAAACTTCACACAATCTTCATTAGCAACATTAGTGTATTCAAAAGATAATAGACCCTTTGGTTTAGCTTTAGAACAGCAAAACTTTCACTAAAAACACAAGCTACTGTAAAAATTCCCTCAAAAAGCTCAATTTCCCAAAAAGAACCCAAAAGGAATCAATAAGAAGCAAATGCAAATAATGGCAGAAATCTATCAAAACAGACCATCAGGTAGAAACCAATTTTTTCTAAGACCTTATGTTGCTCAAATCAAAAAGTGTTGAACAAACAAAAGTTAGCTAACATACTGGGGGATTTATTCGTAAATGTTCAGCTCAATCCGACTTACAGAGATTTTTCATAAATTTTTACGGTGGAGCACAAAAATATGTTTCGGGACAGCAACTCCCCAAATCTTACTTCCCTCTCATTAGAGGTCATTATTGACACAAAAAGCAAACAAAAAGGATAAGGAGGGGTCATTATTGAAGTAATAACTTCCAAGACTCAAGAAAAATCTTGGGTTATCTCCGAACAAGTACTTTTCTTTAATACTTTAAGTTAGGCACAAGAAGCAAGAAATCAAGTGTTTTCAAATGAAGAAGCATTAACATCAAACCTTGCTTTCAAATGAGGAGAAAAAAACAACTTCTCTCTCATCATAGGGAAGTGTTCAATACCGTTCTTGAATAGAAATTGATATTTAATGGTGCCTTCTTTCATATCAATGATGGCACCAACAGTTCTAAGAAAAGGTCTTCCCAAAGTAATAGGACAAGAAGCATTGTATTCAACGTCCAAAACATAGAAATCAACAGGGACATAAGCATTTTTAACCATAATGACAACATCATTAACACTTCCCATGAGTTTCTTCTTAGCATTATCATTAAGTGGGACATCCAAATAACAATCTTACAAAGGTGGCAAATCAAGCATTTCATAAATCTTCCTAGGCATAATAGAGACACTAGAACCAAAATCACATGAAGCTTTGAGATCAAAGTCATTCACTTGCATATTAATAATGGGTTCCCAACTATCTTCTACTTTCCTAGGAATTGAAGCTTTGTGTTTTAACTTCTCTTCCTTAATTTTAACAAGAGCATCTGTAATGTGTTTGGTGAAAGCAACATGCATATCACTAGCATCAGGACTTCCACCAAGCTTTTGCAGGAACATAATCACTTAAGAAATCTTGAAACCATCAAGATAATAATCAAACTTAGCATCACAAGTAGCAGACTAATTGGCCTTAGGCATTGTAGGAGGAGGAATAGGGACTTATTATGGTTTAGTGACATCCATATTGGTGGTGATGGTGCACACACTATTGTTTCTAGCAATTTCAGCTTCCCTTTCCCACTTAGCATGAAGTTGCTAACAGTCTAAAATTTTCATCAATAGTAAATTGTATGGCATGACTAGGAGCAAAGGTACTTTCCATGGTTTCAGGTTTAGCATCCATTTTATTAATCAAAGAGGACCGTGCTTCAGAAAAAGAGGAAATATTTTTCTCTACATTCAAAAGCTTTTCCTCCACAGTCTTGTTGAAAGTGGTTTGTTTACTAATAAAGTCTTTGAGCAATTCTTCAAGTTCAGAGGGGGCACTTCTAGCATTGTTGTAGGAGTTTCCATAGGTATTGACATTATTAGGATGACAAGGCCTATAATTGTTGTTACTACCAAAATTATTCCTATAGGCATTGTTGTTGAAATTGTTGTTTATAATGAAGTTCACATCAACTTGCTCTTCTTGATCAACCAAAGAGGCTAAGGGAACATTATTGGGATCTAAAGGAGCTTTCCCATTAACAAGAATAGCCATAATAACATCTATCTTATCACTCAAAGAGGAGGTTTCTTCAACAGAATTTACTTTCTTACCACGTGGAGCTCTCTCAGTGTGCCATTCAGAATAATTAACCATCATATTATCAAGGAGTTTTGTTGTAGCACCCAAGGTGATGGTCATAAAGGTACGTCCATGTCGTGGGAATAGTCACGGCAGATGCTGCAATCGGCAGCGAGTAGTAGAAGAAGGGGCAAGGGCGGCTAGCCATCTGCGGTGCGAGATGAGGGCAAAGACACAGGGTTTTACCCAGGTTCGCCCCCCCGGAGGGTAAAGACCCTACTCCTGCTAGATTGTATTATGGAGGTGTTACAATGGGCGAGCTTGGCGGCTAGACAACGAGTCGCTTGGGTGTATGAGGGAACGTATCTCTACTCTCCCTATAGGGAGGTTTATATAGGCTCACCCCCCTAGGGTTTACATATCTCAACCGATTCACTTAAAGCTTCGGTAGTCGTTTAACCTAATCCGACTGGGCCTATCTACTCGCCTGGGCCTTCAGCTTCCAGTCGCTCGGTGCCTTGTTGGGCTTCAATCCACTCGCCGTTCTGCAGGCCCACTCACCGGTTCTTGGGTCAGTCGGAAACGTCCTGCTGGGTATACCCCAGTAGGCATATCCCCATCAGTAGTCCCCGAGGCCGTCGTCGATTAGGCGTAGGTGGCTGCTGGCAGTCGGAGTATACGGCTTCAGAGTAGGCATCCAGTCGAATCGTCGGCGGGCTCCTGCATAAAGGAGGAAACCAGTGATCCAGATCGCAGCTTTGGCGAGTCGAGTCGGCGAAACACTGTCATAGTGATTCGGTCGGCGAGCCGAGTGGCCGTAGTTGGACCGTCAGGCGTAGTCAAACTAGCCGTTGGGGTAATCCAACGGTAACTTTTGGCGTAATCATCGCGCGGTAACGGCTCCCTGATTTGGCGGGTAACATCCCCTATATAAGGGGAATGGCAGGCGATCGTAAAGCCAACTTCTCACCACTTCTTTCGACTGCACGCATTTTCCTTCCCTCGCATCGCGATCCAGCCGACCCGAAATCCTCCGACCCCCAACCAACCCCTCGGCCATGGCCCTTTCCACCGAACCGTGGGGTAGATCAAAATGCACGAGGGTGCAGCTGGCCTCTTTCGAGGTGGCCGGGATCCTGCGAGCCGGCTGTTGGCGTATTCCCGCAGCCGGAGAAACGACCCCGAACCCGCGAGAGAGGGAATTCGTCTGTTTCACCAGTCATCTCGAGCGGGGGCTAGGGTTTCCTACGTCCTTGTTCTTCCGGTGCTTCTGCGCCTACTACGGGATCCAGCCTTCAGATCTGGGTCCCCACAGCATCGAGCAGCTCGCCATCTTCGTGGCGTTCTGCGAATGCTACTTCGGCTGCCGGCCCTACTTCCCCTTGTGGCAAGATCTGTTCCACGGACGGATCAGCCGCGAGGAAGCAGGCGGCCCAATGCTAGCCGCGGGTGGCTTGACGTTCCAGCTCAAGTCCAAAGCTTCATTCTTCGATCTGATGCTGCCCGCCAAGGCAGCAAGCGACTGGAAGAAGTCGTGGTTCTACGTGGCCGAGGCGACCCCGGAGGACGAGGTGGCGATCCCGCGGTACTCCGCCAATCGGTCCGAGCCGCGCCATCTCCAAGTCGGCAAGCTCCCCGACGATCAGCGGATGGTCGTCGACAAGATGCTCCAGACCATCCGCGGTCTGAAAAAGAAGGGCCTCCAGACGATAAACCTGTACAATTGCTGGCTTGGGCGGCGGCTCGTCCCGCTCGCCCAGCGCGACCACTACATGTACCAGTACACGGGCCGGGGAGACTCGACGAAGGCCTGCCTCGACGAGTGGAAGCTGGAGGACTATCTCCCAGCGCTGAAGAAGATTACCCAGGCGGTGTACCTGGATGCGCAGGCTGGGGTCGCCCCCTATACCGCGAAGCGTCTGGCTCCAACAGTAATCACTTTACCTCGCTCGCGGTCGCAGTATATGCAGTCGCGGTAGTTATGATTCCATTTTGTATTCGTCGCAGCTATTCCAGGTGGTGGAAGGATGGCTCCCACCTTCAGACGACGAGAACTCGGGCTCGTCCGCCCAGTACGTAGGCGAGTCGCCGCCTGCTAAGGGCGACGAGGTCGACGATGACGAGTCCGAAGAGGAGGTCGCCCCACTGGTCCGAAAGACCCGCGGACAACGACAGCGCGAGATCGAGGCAAGCAGAAGCCTCGAGCGTCATGATGACGACGACGAGCTCCCAGAAACCACCTCGCGCCGTCAAGCCACTCCGTCTAAGAAGAAGAAGAAGGAAAGGAAGGCAAGGGCCCCCCGGAGAAGAAGACGAAGCCATCGAAGCCAGCCTCGCCACCGCATTCGGCGAGCAGCTCTGATGCTCCCAGCCCAGCCGGCGATGACGCTCCACCAGCGACAGCCGTGCTGGACGCGGCGACCGTGGAAGTGCCGCTGGCTTCAATAGCTCCGCCATTCGCCCCAGTCTCTGGGCTGGGGAGGCTCCGGCTGCAGCGGCTTCGCCTCGCAAGGAGGCTCCGGTTACAGCGGCTTCGCCTCGCAAGGAGGTTCCTGCCGAGGATGTCCCAGAGGCTCCAGCTGCGGCCTCAACGACGAAGAACCGTGTCTTGGGCACGCGACGTCCTGGAGATGGGGCTCAGTCGCCGACTGGGCCCTGAACTGGAAAAACCGGCCGGCCTCCGTACGGGGCTACGTTTTATCCCAGTCGCCAAGTGAGTGCACTCACACCCTTCCTTGCTTTTCATAACTATTTCAATTGTTTTTGCTTAATCGATTGATGCACAGGACCGGAGTGAAGAGGATGGGCCATCCGACCGTGGCTAAGGTGCCGCCCGCCGTTAGCGAGGAGGATCCTTCCCGCAAGAGGAAGGCGGACGAGGTCGTTGCCTCGGCGGATGGCAGCAAGAAGGCCAAGGGTGGCGACACCGTCACTATCTCTGACGACACGGCGGTTGCACCAGCCGGGCCCGTGATGGAGGCAGCCGCGTCTACGAAGGAGGGCGCTTCCTTGCCTGGAACGGCGGAGGTGACCTCTCTTGGAGCGGGTGCCTCCATCGCTACCTTCCCACGATTCATGACCAAGTCAGCCACGGCGAGTGGGGCTGCGCCCTCGAGCCACGCTCCTAGGGCCGCCGACGCTGAAGTCGACCAACGGCGTGGGCACACGCCGGCGCTCCTCGCGTCCGTGGACGCGATACAACTCCATGGCATGCTTGGCGCAGCCATCCAGGTACATCCAGTCCCCGAGGATCAGGTCGGTGCTTTGCAGCGGCCTGATTCTTATAATGTTTTAATTTTATTTTTCGCATCCAGTCCCCGAGTGCGCACTCGCTGAATTTCAGCGGGTGGGCGTTTAGGGATTTCTTGATCGCCAGTCCCCGAGTGCGCACTCGCTGGATTTCAGCGGGTCGGCACTTAGAAATTTCGTGATCGCCAGTCCCCGAGTGCGCGCTCGCTAAATTTCAGCGGGTGGGCACTTAGGAATTTCGTGATCGCAGTCCCCGAGTGCGCGCTCGCTGAATTTCAGCGGGTGGGCACTTAGGAATTTCGTGATCGCCAGTCCCCGAGTGCGCGCTCGCTGAATTTCAGCGGGTGGGCACTTAGGAATTTTGCTTTGACTGACTTTTTCGGTGATGTGCAGGGTCTGCAGCTTGAGTCGGCGGACCGATTGGCCGCAAAGCAGCGCGCAGAGAAGGAGCTGGCCATCGTCTAGGAAGCGAACAAAGGGCTTCAGGCTGTTGCCGCGAAGGCAGAGGAAGCTCGCCAGGGGCTTGTCCCCGCTGGTGAATTGGTGGCGGCGCAATCGGCTTTGAGTGCCGCTGAACAGCGGGTCGCCAACCTTGAGCGCGAACTACGGGAGGCAAAAGAAGAGGCGAGCTCGGCAGATGGGCGAGCTAAGGCCGCCATTGCAGCCGCTGAAGAGGATCGCAAGGTGTCGGAAGTCCTTATTGCTGGGCTTCAGGACGACCATACGTCGCTTCAGTGCTTCATCACGGAACTCGCTCGCCCGCTGCTTGGTGAGTATATCTTCCCTTTCCAGTGATTGTGTCTTTTGTTGTGTCCGTCGTACTCATTATTGTCTTCTACTCGCAGGTCGCATCATCGATAGCGAGGAAGAGGCGAGCTCGCTCGATGCAAGGCAGTGCGTAAGCATGCTCATCGATTCGGCGACGTGCATCCGCGCCTATCTTCAGGAAATATCACCCACGGAGGTGATTCCCAGCGACCTCGTTGAGGTGTGGAAGTATTTGGAGAAGGCGCCTGCGGTTGTTGAGTTCATGATGCGGTCGGCGTTTCGGCGCGGGGCGTCGACGGCACTTAGCCTTGGGCTCGCCCACTTCCCCGAAGACTTCGACATCGACGATGTGACGAGTGGATATCCATCGTCGACTGGCGCGGTGGAGCTGTCCGAGGTTCTCAAGTTGCAAGACCGCGCAGCCACGTACTCAGAACGTGTCTGGGCAATGGGCGACCTCCTTCCGTACCAGGAGACGGTCGTCGCGCCGAACGACCCCGAGCCGCCGCATCGTGACTTCAAGGTCGAGCAACCTTTTCGCGCGGCAATGGCGGGTGAACTGACGACGTATCCATCAAACCCGTACACGTTGTTCATCCGCAATCGCCGGGATGTTGGTGAGTCGTCATCAAAGCCTGCAGAGTAGGATAGTTTGCCTTGTGGCATTAGTTGCAGGTCTGCCATGCAGGCATATTTTGTAGCATGAAACAATGCGATGTGCAATGGAAATGAGACATCGTGTCTATTTTGGTATTTGTTGTGTGCTTGTGATCTATTTTTGAACGAGTCCCCGAGCGCGTCCGCCCTTTTTGTGGGGTTTACCTCGTATGTGATATATGAGTTGTTGTTATGTGTTTTGTTATTTTGGTCGACTCGCCCGAGCTCGAAGAGCCAGTCGCTAGGCGACTCCCTTGAGTGCTCTGTACTTTATCGTTTTCCCTTGCGCGAACGAGGTCGGGTGGCCGAGTCCCCGAGCGTGGTACTTGGTTGTTCTAGGCGCGACTCGAGGGTGGTTGAGGACTTAGCGCGTTGGTTTGAGCGCGTCACTCCTGCCTGGCCCGTGGGGTCAGTCGCGTGGCGAGTCCTGGGCATGCTCTCTTACTTGGCGTTTTCCCTGACCGCTCACGACGAACTGGTCTGCAGTCCCCGAGCGTGGTACTTAGCCGTTCGAGTCGCTATGCTGAGGATGCGGAGGACCAAGGTCGCTGTGAGAAGCGAGGGCAGTTGTCTTGGCTCATAGAACCAGTCGAGCTAGGCGACTCCAATGGGGCTCCGGGTTGGCGTTTTTCGTGGACGATGCAAGACCTGAGGTGATTCAGTGCTCTTACACCGCACTACTTAGCCGTGTCGATCGATGTGCCAAAGGTTGACTTCTGCGGTTAGCGTAACGCTGTTATTACGAGTGCGAGTGGCACAAGTCATGGAGAGTAGGCGCAATTTGCGGTAACCGTTTCTTTTTATTTCATAGCGACTGGAGAGTACATGTGTGGGGTTCTAGGAATAGAACTTCCGTAGGAGGTTTACATTCCATGTTCGCTTGACGTCGAGTTAGCCGTCCCCATGGACGTCGATGAGGTAGTAGGCGTCGTTGCCGAGTACGCGCCCGATGGCGAATGGGCCTTCCCACGGAGGGGAGAGCTTGTGCATGCCCTTCTTGTCCTGAATGAGGCGTAACACCAGGTCGCCTTCTTGGAAGGTGCGAGCTTTCACCCGCCGGCTGTGGTAGCGGCGGAGTCCCTGCTGGTAGATAGCGGTGCGTGACCGAGCGAGGTCACGTGCTTCATCGAGTTGGTCGATCCCGTCTTGGCGGGCAAGCTCGTTTGCAGTCTCCGTATAGTGGACGACCCGCGGCGAGTCGTGCTCGAGGTCGGTGGGCATGACTGCCTCAGCGCCGTAGACCATGAAGAAGGGGGTGAACCCTGTCGATCTGTTGACTGAGGTGCGGATCCCCCAGATGACAGAGGTCAACTCCTCGACCCAGCACCCGGCGGTGCGCTCGAGTGGTACTTGGAGTCGCGGCTTCAAGCCGTGGAGGATGCTTTGATTGGCCCGTTCCGCCTGGTCGTTGGATTCCGGGTGGGCGACTGACGCGAGGTCGAGCCGGATGTGGTGCTCTTCGCAGAATTCGGCCATGGCTCCCTTGGCGAAGTTGGTGCCGTTGTCCGTGATGATGCTGTTTGGGAACCCGTAGCGATATATGAGCTCGCGTAGGAATTTAGTGGCGGTCTTCCCGTCGCATTTCCGGACTGGCTTGGCCTCCACCCACTTCGTGAATTTGTCGACGGCGACTAGCAGGTGAGTGTAGCCGGAGGGGGCCTTCTTGAAGGGGCCTACCATGTCCATGCCCCACACAGCGAATGGCCAGGTGATGGGGATTGTTTTGAGCGCCGAGCTCGGTACGTGCGTCTGATTGGCGTACTTATGGCACCCGGCGCACCGCTGGACGATATCGACAGCATCGGCGTGTGCGGTGGGCTAGTAGAAGCCATGTCGCATAGCCTTGGCGACCAGGGAGCGAGCGGCGGCGTGGTGGCCGCAGTCGCCGGAGTGAATGTCGTGGAGGATCTTGCGTCCTTCAGCTGGTTGGACGCAGCGTTGGAACACGCCGGTGACACTGCGCTTGTGGAGCTCGCCGTCGATGATGGTGTAGGACTTGCATCGACGAGCGATCATCCGAGCGTCTGTCTCGTCTGCCGGCAGGGTGCCGGTTTCCAGGTAGGCGATGTAGGGCTTGGTCCAGTCGTCTGGCTCATTGACGAGTGCGACCAAGGATGCCTCTGGTTGGAGTGGGACTCCGATGTCGATCTCCCTCGGAGGAGAGACTGATGGCTTGGTGATCGTGTCGAGGAAAACGCCGGCGGGTGGTGCGAGTCGAGCCGACCCGATGCGAGAGAGAGCGTCGGCCTCCTCGTTCTTCCGCCTGTCGATCCACTCGACGGAGTAGCCGGTGAAGTGTCCGCCCAACTTGTCCACTGCTTGGCGGTACGCCGCCATGGTAGGGGAGACGGTGTCGCAGGTGCCAGCGACTTGCCCTGCGACAAGGTCGGAATCTTCGTAGCAGCGGAGGCGATTTACGTTCATCTCCTTGGCAGCTCGCATGCCGTGGAGTAGGGCCTCGTACTCAGCCATGTTGTTGGTACAGGGTGTGAAGTCGAGGCAGAGGATGTAGCGGAGCTTGTTGCCTTTTGGTGAAGTTAGCACTATCCCTGCGCCTGCACCGTCCGCGTTCTTGGAGCCGTCGAAGTGCAGGCTCCAGTAATGGAGGTACGACAACTTCTCTGGCTGCTGGGCCTCTTCCCAGTCGGTGATGAAGTCTGCCAGTGCCTGCGACTTGATCGCTTTTCGTGGCTCGTATTTGATGTTGTGGACGCCGATCTCGACGGCCCACTTGGCGACCCGCCCGGTCGCCTCGCGGTTGCGGATGATGTCTTGCAGTGGTGCTGAGGAGACGACCGTGATCGGGTGCTCCTGGAAGTAGTGCGGCAGGCGCCGCTGAGCTCTGAAGACCGCGTATACTAGCTTTTGGTACTGTGGGTACCGCTGGCGCGACTCGGTGAGGACTTCGCTGATGTAGTACACCGGCCGCTGGACTGGGCGCTCCTTTCCTTCCTCTGGTCGCTCAACGACCATCACGGCGTTGACGACGCGCTCGGAAGCCGCGACGTAAACCAGCATGGGTTCTTTGTCGACGGGGGCGGCGAGTAATGGTGCGGCGAGTAGCACTTTTTTGAGGTCGCGGAGCGCGTCGTCCGCCTCCTTGTCCCACTGGAAGGTGGGGTTCTTGCTCATCAGGCGGTATAGGGGCATCGCCTTTTCGCCCAGGCGGGGGATGAAGCGACTGAGAGCCGCTACTCGCCCGGCCAGCTTCTGGACGTCGCGCAGGCACTCGGGCTTGCCGAGCCGGGCGATTGTGTCGATCTTCGTGGGGTTTGCCTCGATCCCTCGTTTGGAGACGACGTACCCCAGTAGTTGTCCGGCAGGTACACCGAAGGTGCATTTGCCTGGGTTGAGCTTTATCTTATATCTTCGCAGGTTGGCGAATGTTTCCGCCAGGTCGGCGAGTAGGTCGCCTTGGTGAGCGGATTTTACGACCACGTCGTCGATGTAGACGTGGATGTTGCGGCCAATTTGGCTCGCGAGGCATTCTTGCATGCACCGCTGGTAGGTCGCCCCGGCGTTCTTGAGGCCGAAGGTCATGGCGGTGTAGCAGAAGGCTCCGAATGGCGTGATAAACGCCGTCTTCTCCTCGTCTTCGACAGCCATTTTGATCTGGTTGTACCCAGAGTAGGCGTTGAGGAAACATAGCGACTCCGAGCCCGCGGTTGAATCGATTATCTGGTCGATCCGCAGGAGGACGAACTGCTCCTTTGGGCAGGCGCTGTTCAGGTTTGCGTAGTCGATGCACATTCTCCAGGTCCCGTTCTTTTTCTCAAACCAGGACTGGGTTTGCCAGCCACTTGGAGTACTTGATTGGCCGGATGAAGCCGGCAGCGAGTAGACGCTGCACCTCCTCGGCGATTGCTCGACGACGTTCTTCATTGAAGGGACGCAGCGACTGCTTGACAGGTCGCACTTTGGGGTCGGCGTTTAGCTTGTGCTCAGCGAGCTCCCTAGGGACACCGGGCATGTCGGAGGGTCTCCATGCGAAGATGTCCCTGTTCTCACGGAGGAACTCGATGAGCGCGCCTTCCTATGCTGGGCTCATGCCCGTCCCGATCGTCACCGTCTGGCTGGAGTCGCCTGGGACCAGCTCGACGGTGCGGGTGTGCGTCGTCGCCTCAAAGGTTGAGGTGTTTGCGCCCTCTGAGTTGGGCTTCTTGAGTATGGTGGGGTCGTCGTTGTTGACCCCGCTCGCGTACTTGGCGAGCTCATCGGCGTGGTTGGTCTCCGCCGCGATGACGACATCAGCGAGCTCTGCTCCTTTGGCCTCGCACTCGGCGGCCATGTCGGGGTCGCCGTGGATGGTGATGACGCCACACGGCCCGGGGAGCTTCATCGCGTTGTACGCGTAGTGGGGCGCTGCCATGAATTTAGCGAACGCCTGGCGCCCCAGGACACAGTGGTAGGGGCTGTCGAAGGGCACCAGCTCGAAGACGATCCGCTCGGTGCGGAAGTTTGCCGGTGTGCCGAAGGTGACTGGCAGCGTGACCTTGCCGATCGGGTACGCCTTCTGACCGGGGACGATGCCGTGGAATGTGGTGTGGGTCGTCTCGATCATCGACTGCGGGAGCCGCAGCTGCCTGAAGGTGTCGAGGTACAGGATGTTGATGGAGCTGCCGCCGTCCATCAATGTCTTGGGGAGCCAGTAGTCGCCGACCTTGGGCTTGACCACCAGGGCGACTCGTCCTGGGTACTCGATGCGTGGCGAGTGGTCTTGGCGGCTCCAGGTGATGGGCTGCTCCGACCAGTTTAGGAACTGGGGAACGTCCGCCTGGGCCACCACGTTGACGGCGACAGCGCGGGCGATTACCTTCTTCTCGCGCTTCGTGTTGAAGCCTGTGAAGGTGTGGAGCGAGCCGGATACTTTGCCGAACTTTCCGCCGTTTGGCGGGTCGTTGTCGGGGTCCTCCCGCGCTCGCCGCGCCTTCTCGATTTCCCTGAGGGTGTGGCAGTCGGCGGTGGTGTGCGTTGCGGGCTTCCCTTCCCTGCTATGAAACGCACATGGTTGGTTAAGGAGTGCCGCTTGGTCGAAACTTGGCTTGTTCTTGTAGTTGCCGCCGTCGCGGCGTTTTCCTCTGTCGCGGCGGAAGCTCTTGGGCTCGCGCTGCGCGTGCCCGGCGTTGGCGACGAAGTCGACTCGCCCGTCACTGCGGCGCTTGCCGGTGAGGCGAGTGCTGCTGTAGCGTAGGTCGGACCGGCGTCCACCGTCGTTGCCGCTAGTGCGGCGTTGACCTCCTGACTCGTCATCAGTTTCCTGGTTTGGATCTTCCTCGGCGTACCGTTTGGCGATCTCGAGGAGGTCGGGGATGTTGTCGAGTGTGCGGGAGTGTCGCTTGAGCTTGGCGACCAGGGGTTCGTAGCGGCACGAGGTCTTGAAGCAATGGATCGCGGTGTCCGGGTGGATGCCGACCGCGTTGTACCAAAGCTCTTTCCACCGTTGGACCCAGTTGCGGGTCGACTCGCGGGGTCCCTGGACGCATCGCTCCAGGTCCTCGATAGTGGCGGAGCGGGTGTAGGAGCACTCGAAGTGCCTGACGAAGGCGTCGCGCATCTCCTCCCAGGAGTCGATACTGTCCTGGGGGAGGGTGTTGATCCACTGCCTGCACGTCCCTTCCATCATTAGGGGGAGGTAACGGGCGGCTAGCAGGTCGGTGTGGCCTGCAATCCCCATCGCCATGAGGTTGTGTCGAGCCAGACGGCGGGGTCGTACGAGGAGTCATACTTTTCTATCTCCTTTGGCGCCTTGAAGTTTGGCGGGTACTTCTCGCCTCAGATCATTGGTCCGAAGCACTTGGGTCCGAGTCGACTGAGCGACCCCATGGGCTCGCCATCGCGGCGATTGGTTAGGGTATGTCGCAGGTCGTCGGGCTGGCGTGCGCGCCAACTTTGGTTGTTGATGATGTGGGTGCAGGCGTCGATGGGTTGCCCGTTGGCGGCGACAAGGTTGGTTGCCGGCCTGGGGTCGTTGGTGGAGAGAGCCACATTTGCGGGTCGGTGTTGGAGCTGCAGTGGCTCTGGTGGCGGGCAATTGAGGGTGTTTGCCGCTGCGGGGCGGCCGCTGGAGGCCGCTCTGCTTCCCGAGGAACGCGAGTATACTCGTCCTTGCGAGTCGGCGCCCGCTCTTTGCTGTTCGACGGCCTTCGCGAGCAGGGCCTTGACGTATTCGATCTGCAGGGCGCCGTTGCCGGTGGCCGTGATGCTGTCGGCCTGCCACGAGGTTGTCCATCGGGGTGGAGAACAATGGGAGGCCGTTTGCGTCTCGCTCCCATGAGGAGACTACTATCCGCGGCTGGTCCCTGCGAGGGGTGCGGTTGGGTGGGGGTGGGGCACCCATTGCCGTTGATCCTGGCGGGGGCCGGGCGCGACCTGATCCGCTGCTGGTGGTAGCGCGATAGCTCCTGCGCCGTCACCTGCTCGAGGCGAAATTTTTCGCGCTCGGCATGCTCCTTGCATACTGCCTCCGCCAGTTTCAGGCGGAGTTCCTCGACCTCCGTTGCCGTGGCGTTAGGAGGGATCGGGGTGGAGAACGGATCCTCCAGCGGATCGGTGCCGGTCGCCATGTAAGTCGCGGTGTGGCGACCGGTTCCGTCGCGGAGGTCGGCGGAGTTCTCCGACCCAGAATCAAACTCGAAGATCCAGAGGATGGAGGGGTCCTCGAAGTCTCCAGCGTTGGAAACCTGGGCGATGGAGTCCACGGATGAAGCCGCGGTGATGGATCCGGCGAGTGACGCCGGGGTCGCCGAGTCGGCGTCGTCGGTGAGGGCCGCGTCTTCTGCGGCCGTTGAGTTCTCGGCCACGTTGCTGTGGGCCGAGTTGTACTCGGAGGCGAGGCGATGGATCGTGCGAATCTGGCTCTCGGAGAGCCGATCGCGTGGCGGCGACTCGCGGATGCGAGCTGAATCCTCCGAGACGATGACGTCGGTGAGACCGACGAAGAGGCTGATCATGCCGATCGGCAGGATCACGCTGTGCGTGACGGGTCGCGCCGCCGGGACGTAGCTGCTCGGCAAGATTTGGAGCATCTCGCCGATCGCTATCATGCGGCCGGTGGCGACCGTCTCGTTGATGGGAATATTGGATCTCGCCGCAGAACACCGGCCGGACCGGCCAGGCCCCACGGTGGGCGCCACTGTCGTGGGAATAGTCACGGCAGATGCTGCAATCGGCAGCGAGTAGTAGAACGAGGGGCAAGGGTGGCCAGCCATCTGCGGTGTGAGATGAGGGCAAAGACACAGGGTTTTACCCAAGTTCGGCCCCCCGGAGGGTAAAGACCTACTCCTGCTAGATTGTATTATGGAGGTGTTACAATGGGCGAGCTCGGCGGCTAGACAGCGAGTCGCTTGGGTGTATGAGGGAACGTATCTCTACTCGCCCTATAGGGAGGTTTATATAGGCTCACCCCCCCTAGGGTTTACATATCTCAACCGATTCAGTTAAAGCTTCGGTAGTCGTTTAACCTAATCCGACTGGGCCTATCTACTCGCCTGGGCCTTCAGCTTCTAGTCGCTCGGTGCCTTGTTGGGCTTCAATCCACTCGCCGTTCTGCAGGCCCACTCGCCGGTTCTTGGGTCAGTCGGAAACGTCCTGCTGGGTATACCCCAGTAGGCATATCCCCATCAGTCCAGCAGCGGTATCCAATAGGTTTCTTGAAGAGAAGTTCAAACCTGCATAGAAAGTATGGATAATCATCCAAGCAGTAAGTCCATGAGTGGTACAATTCTTAACCAAAGATTTCATTCTTTCCCAATCTTGAGCAACATGTTCATTATCAAGTTGTTTAAATTTCATAATATCACTTCTCATAGATATAATATTAGCAGGAGGGTAGTACCTTCCAATAAAAGCATATTTGCACTTAATCCAAGAATCAATACTATTTCTAGGAAAGGATAGCAACCACTCTTTATCTTTTCCTCTCAAGGAGAAAGGAAACAACTTGAGCTTAATAATATCTCCATCTACATCCTTATACTTTTGCATCTCACAAAGTTCAACAAAGTTATTGAGATGGGAAGCGACATCATCAAAACTAGGACCAGAAAATTGCTCTCTCATCACAAGATTCAACAAAGCAAGCTTAATTTCATAAAAAGTAGCATCAGGAGCAAGTGGAGCAATAGGAGTGCTTAGGAAATAATTGTTGTTTGTGCTAGTGAAGTTCTTTTTGGCAAAAGTAGAGTTCTTTTTGGCAAAAGTGGAGCTAGCCAACAACAGTAGTAACTAGAGTAGGGAATAAATTTTTTGTGTTTTTTATAAGAGAAAGCAAACCAAACTAAACTATTTTTTTAGTTTTTGGTAAAAAGAGGCAAATAAAACCAAGCAAAAGAAACTAAGCAAAACAAAAACAAAGTAAAGAGAAAGGTTGAGGAGGACTCCCCTTGTGAAGATGTCCTTACCCTCCCCGGCAATGGCGCCAGAAAAGCTTGATGATCGCGCTGTATCAACGTGAAGCGCTTCGTCGGGAAACCCCAAGAGCAAGGTGTGATGCAGCACAACAGCAAGTTTTCCCTCAGTAAGAAACCAAGGTTATCGAACCAGTAGGAGGAAGGAAACGTGTCAAAGGTGTTGCAAACAACTTGGAGACCTGCACAACACAAACTCAAGACTTTGCCCCAACAAATAGTGAGGTTGTCAATCTCACCGGTTTGTTGTAATAAAGGATTGACTATGTGGTGTGGAAGGTAACAGTGGTTTGCAGCAAGTAAACAGTAACAATGGAAGATGTATCAATGGTAAAGATTGGACTGGGGTCCATAGTTCACTAGAGGTGTTCTCCTTAGATAAACAAACATGGCATACTGGGTAAAAAATTTACAGCAGGGCAATTGACAGCACTGAGCAAGGCATCACAATGCAATACTAGACATCATGATCCTATGAGATTCAATTGGGCAATACAACAAGATACATAGACCGCCATCCAACTGCATCTATGACTAGAAGTCCACCTTTGGGTTATCATCCAAACCCCCTCCAGTATTAAGTTGCAAGCAACAGACAACTGCTTTAAGCAAAGTGTGTAAGGTAAACAATCTACTTGTTCCATGAACAAGAGACCGTTGTTTTCTCCCTAGTGGCAACAACACATCTACAACCTTAGAGATTTTTGTCACTTCCCTTAGATTAAATAGAGGCATGAACCCACTATCGAGCATAAATACCCCTCTTGGATTCACTAGCAACTACTTGGCCAAGATAGCAACTAACAACGAAGAGCATGCAAGATCACAAACAACACATACATGATAGAATCAATAAGACAAAACCATTAATCATTCTGACATATTAATCTCAATATCCATCAGATCCCCACAAACACAACATGCATGATTAAGAATAGATGAGATCTTGATCATGAACGGAGCTCACGAGATCTAGACATGAAAGCACAAAGGAGGAGATACAACCCTCTAGATACTACATGGACTCGTAGTACAAGGTGGAACTACTCACGCTTCATACCGGAGGCTGGTACGATGAAGAAGAAGGCCTCCGGGATGATCTCCCCTCTGGCAGGTTGCCGGGAAGATCTTCAGATCCCCCCGATCTAGGGACGATGGTGGCGGCGGCTACAGATGGTTTCGTGAAATATTGATCGGGTGCTTAGGGTTTAGGCATCGGGGGCTTCTTATAGGAGAAGAGGCGAGGCAGGAGGGCAGCCAGGGGGCTCACACCCTGCCTAGGCGTGGCCTAGGGTGGCTCTGTGGCTCCCCTCCGTCTCTCCTCTGGACACAATGTTCTCCTCGGTGAAATATTGACTTTGGCTTTTTCCCGTCCAATTCTGAGAATATTTCCTTACTAGCTTTTCTGGAACCAAAAACAGAACAAAACAGGCAACTGGCACTGTGGCATCTTGTTAATAGGTCAGTACTATAAAACATATAAAAACTCAAAGTGTGGACAAAGCAAAGCAAAGTAGATACTAAACAAGCATGGAACATCAAAAAATTATAGATACGTTTCTGACGTATCACCACACATGTGAGTGGCCGGGTGATACTATGAGCCTCTCACTGAAAGTGCTGGCTCAGGTGGAGTTGGTGCACTGTGGTTGGTCTATGGATCCTGATGTCCCGGTGTTGAGAGGAACATCACATAGGGTAGGGCCCATGCTAGAGTGGCATTCAGAGATTCTTAATCGGTTACTCGACCCACGATTAGTAAGGATAAGGGCAGGGTACCCGTTTGGTGTGGGTAAAGTGTACAACCTCTGGAGAGTGTAAATCTATTTTAATAGTCGTGTCCTCGATCATGGATGGTTGGGAAGGTTGCTGTAGTGCGGCGCTGGTTTTGTTTTCAAAACGGATTTCGAAAAAGAAAGTGTTTTGTAAAACCTAGTGGTCCGAGGGACACCAGAGAAGGAGAGGTGATGTTGATGGAGCAAGGAAGAGGATAACCCGGTCAGTTGAGGACCGTGGAGATAAAATAGGGTGACCCACTGCTAGTGTTTTACAAAGCTTTTCAAAAAGGTTTCCAAAACATTTTATAACAGTTCTCAACAAAACCATGTAGATGCTATATCTACAAGATAAACTATTTTAGAAAAGAACTACTCATGGAGCCCTCCTATTACCACAGCCATATTTCATATCCCCTTGTTATTACTATTTTATTTAGGTGGTTTGTGAGTACATTCAATGTACTCATAGGCTTTGTCACTGGCTATTTACTTGGCCAGATTCCTAGAAGAACGATCAAAGATGAAGAAGCTGACGTCTATGGGATCTAGGCCGTGTTCCCTGTCAGCTTCTTGTAGGTTAAGTCATGACATGGGCTCTGCAATTGAAGAATTCCGCTATTTGTGTTGTAATCGCCGTAATGGTAACCATGTAAGATTTGCACCTGTAACTATGGATGTTGTAATGATACTAGTCGGTTATGCTCATGGATCACTGATCATGGGAACATAAATTGCATCCATAAGGGGGACTCTCGGACCGTAAATCCGAGGTCCCACAATTTCAACAAATATATATGGAAGAAGTTGTATATATCCTGGAAAGCAAGAGACGTTGGTTTACTTAGAATTTGTGGTGAGCTAAACAATGGCATGCAGTTACTGTTGTACCTAAGAATGAACTAGATAGAAATTATAATGGCATCATACCAGAACTTGCATTGTAGGAACACAAACCACAAATCAACTACACAGTAGAGGATAGTTATGTCGTTGCTTAGGACGAACCAACACCAGATTAGAAATATAATGCCATATCTGGCGAACCTGTAGAAGAGGACAAGCAAGCATTAGACAAGTGTGCCTATAATGGAATGATAAATCAATCAAAGCGTTTCCTATAATTTCAGCAAATATAAAGTAGCCAGGTTATTTCAACAAATATATGTGGAAGTAGTTGTTTATCCCAAAATGCAAGAGACATTGGGTGACCCAGAATTTGCGGTAAGCTACACAATGGGCATGCAGTTACTGTCGTATCTAGGAACTTAATAGAAAATATAATGGCATAATAAGAGAACTTGTAGAGCAAGAATGCAAACCACGAATAACCTATATATAGATGATAGCTATGTCGTTGCTGAACCATTAGATATGAAATATAATGGCATTGCTTCTGAACCTGCAGAACATGACAAGCAAACATTACACAAGTGTGACTAAAAATTAATTGAGCAATTGAACAGAGTGTTTCCTATAATTTTAGAAAATATAAACTAACCAGGTCATTTCAACAAATATATATGGAAGCGATAGTGTATTGTGGAATGCAAGAGAAGTTGCGTGACTCGGAATTTGCGGTGAGCTACACAATGGGCATGTAGTTACTTTAGTAGGTAAGAATGAACGAGACATAAATTATAATGCCATCATGGAAGAACTTGCAGAGAAGGAACACAAACCATGAATGAACTACAGAGTACATGATAGTTATGTTGTTGCTTAGGATGAAATAGCACCAGATTAAATATAATGGCTTCTCTTGCAAACCTGTAGAAGAGGACAAGCAAGCATTAGACAAGTGTGCCTACAATGAAAGGAGATATCAATCAAAGTGTTTCTTAGAAATTCAGCAAATAGAAATTGTCCAGGTCATTTCAACAAATATATATGAAAGAAGTCGTTTATCCTGGAATGCAAGAGACGTTGGGTGACCCAAAATTTGTGACGAGAGACACAATGGGCATGTAGTTACTCTCGTAGCGAGGAACCGCATCGAAATTATAAAGGAATCATAATAGAACTTGTAGAGCAAGAATTAAAACTATGAATGAACTATATATAGAATAGAGGATAGCTATGTCGATGCTTAGGAGGAACCATTAGATATGATAGCAATAGTAACAGTAGTAGCAAACAGTAGGATACGAGCGCGGTAGGCATATGGATGGATGGGTGTTGCATGGATGAGTGTAAACATATAACTTCAAGATCTAGGGCAACTGCAGATAAATAAGATAAAGCATCCAAGTACTAAACAATCATAGGCATGTGCTCCATATATAGTTTATTAGGGGTAAGAAATATAAAGTGTGCCATCGAGTTCGTGAGAGCTTTAATCACTAAGTGTTCACATAACAAAATACTTTTTAATTGGAAGATAGATGAAAACAAGAATATACTTAGAATGGTGTAACACACTATGCATAGGAATTTATAGTGGACACTATGGAATAACTTGGTTTCTTGGGAGTTGGATGCATGAGTAGAACTTACTCATACAAGTGGAGGCTAGCAAAAGACCGGAAGCGACCAACTAAGAGAGCAATAATGGCCATAATCATGCAGAGCGACAAAACATTACTAATAAAAGCATATAGTGGTACTACAAGTCAAGGGCTAAATGATCATAGAGGCTATGGTGACTTGTTCATAGTCATAACATGGTGTGAGAATGTGCCAAGTCAACCCAAACAAAACATCAAAGGAGAATACCACTTTACTATGCTTTTGCATGGTAAAACAACGGATGATTTTTTTCAAGGCACACTAAGCAATCCCAATTGTTTGGGACAAGTCATGCTAAAGCAATAATCACTAACTATAAGGTCAAAACAACACCTATCACAGTCAAAGCAAGCTCCTCTTGCACTATTCAAGCAAGAACTTTCTACTCCTTTCGAACACCAATCAACTTATTTGCGACAACACAGTGAGAACGGCGGTCCAAACTACTTTACTCAAGCAAACTAAACAAACTAAGAAAATCAAATGAAAACTAAGACGCTCCAAGAACAACACAACAGTGCATGAAACAATAAAAACAAAGTGTCTAGAAAGACCTGAACTTTTTATTGATGAAGAAGGGGATGACTTGGGCATCCTCAAGCTTTGACGCTTGTACCTCTTGGATATTTCTTGGGGTGACACCGACACTAGTAGAAAATGGACCTTTGGTCTAGAGCATTAGTCCCGGTTCTGGTACAAAACGGGACTAATGCCCTGGTCCCAACGGCTAGAAACGGCCGCAGGGCCCAGAAGACATTAGCCCCGGTTCGTATGGGAACTTTAGACCCGGTTCGTTTAACAAACCGGGGCTAAAGGGCCTGGCACCGGAAAAGAGCAGATGCGTGGAACTTTATCCCCGGTTTGTTTCTCAAACCGGGACTAAAGTCCCCGACTATATCTTCTTCCCCTTCCCAGCTCGAGCCATTTCATGCTCACACAATCATCCCTCTCAAATTTCTCCCCTCAAGCTCGAGTTCTTCCCCATTTTTCTCAAGATTTGTGAAGATTTTTTGGCTCCACATATATCAAGGGTCCTAAGAGGTTAGCAATTTCATCATTTCATCTCTCATTGCTTGTTTTAGCTCATCTCATGCTCTAGAAATGGATAGATTTTGTGTGGATTCTATCTCTATATATCTGGTTAATTTGGCACATATAGTTCTCGAAATTCATTTGATTCATCGAAGCACATAGATACATGAGTTCGTCCTATCTACATATCTTGGTTTGAAACGTTGTCTTGAAATTGAGAAGGTTCACAGTGCATATAATGTCACCGCCGAGCAACAAAATATTCTTCTTTCTTCTACATGTCGTCACAAAATCCATTGAAACAAAAATAAGTACCAAAACTATGAAGGCACACATATATATAGTGGCGCCCTAGCATTTTAGTTAATCATCGGCCAGTTAAGCAAGAAAGATCAAAAACATGAACACGCCAAGGAGCTACCAAATTAAATTAGGGAGTTCCTCTATGGCGAGCTCCTCGAAGATGTCTGAGGACGAGGCATCCTAAGACATCTTCGGGAAGCTCTACCATAGTGGTGTCCCTGCTCTCGCACACCATCTTTAAGTTCATATCTTTTCTAGCTAAATCATTATGCTGGTGGAGCTGACTAATTTCACATATTAGGGAGTGCCTCTAAGACATCTTCGAGAAGCTCCGCCGTAGTGGTGTCCCTGGTCTCGCACACGATATTCCTTGCAGTTGATAGTTCACAAGGAAGCCTATTTATAGATTAAGCAGCACAACATAGTGTCGACACTCACGACATAATGTTGACACTCACCCCTGTCATAGTGTCGCCACCCACTGAAACAGTGTCGCCACTCACTAGCATAGTGTCCACTCACGACATATAGTGTCGTCACCCACTTTTAGTACCGATTGGAGTGTCCTTTAGTCCCGGTTGGAGACACCATTCGGGACTAAACGGGCTCATGTCGGCCCCAGCCTGCCGCAACCCATTTATTCTCGGTTGGTGTGTCCAACCGGGACTAAAGATGTAGTAGAAAGTTTTTAAATCAGTGCTTGTTTGATGTATACGATGTGTTCTTTTATTTTTAGACTAGTACTACTCTTAGCATCGTGATTTTTTTGATGAACTTATAAAATGCAGATGAGACGGCAATGGATGTACGCTGACCGAATCTCTAACGAGTTCATTAAGGGCGTGCGTTCTTTTCTCGCTGTGGCAGAGGCAAACAAGCGGAATGGTTTTATGTGTTGTACATGTGGTGAGTGTCGGAATCAGAAGGAATACTCTTCCTCAAGAGTCCTTCATGGACTTTTTTTTGGTCCGGTTTCATGTCTGGCTATAATTGTTGGACCAAGCACAGAGAAAGAGGGGTTATGATGGAAGACAACGAAGATGAAGAGAATGATGACATCTATCCTATGTACCCTGAATACGGTGGTACTACAATGGAAGACAATGATGATGAAGAAGTAGAAGAACATGCATCATATGAGTCAGATGATGATCTTGGTTGGGCCATTGCTGATGCAAAGGGAGAATGTGATAGCGAAAGGGAGAGGTTAAAATTTGAGCAGATGTTAGAGGATCACAACAAATTGTTGTACCCGAATTGCGAAGATGGCCACAAAAAGCTAGGCAGCACACTGGAATTGCTCCAATGGAAGGCAGAGGTCGGTGTGCCTGACAAGGGATTTTAAAAGTTGTTGAAGATAATGAAGAAGCTTCTTCTAAAGGATAACGAACTACCCGCCAGTACTTACGAATCAAAGAAGGTTGTCTGCTCTCTAGGATTAGAGGTACAGAAGATACATGCATGCATTAATGACTGCATCCTCTACCGCGGTGAGAAGTACGAGAATTTGGATGCATGTCCGGTATGCACTGCATTGCGGTATAAGATCCGACGAGATGACCCTGGTGATGTTGAGGGGGAGGGCCCGAGGAAGAGGGTTCCCGCTGTGGCATCCCGCAAAAAAAAACCACTACTAGAAAATCGCGTTGTTTTTGTGCATTGCATCATCATGACCGCATCCTCATGTCATCATGCCACCTTGCATTTGAGCATCGTCATCATCATGCATTTGTTTGTCTGAAACTTTTTCCGAAAAACATATTTGGTTTTCTAAATACCCCGCCTTTATTTCAAAAATCCAAAACCCGGGTCTCCGGATTATTTTGTTTCGTCTACCAGTGGATTTCAAAAGCCCCGTTTTAAAATAATAAAATATTTAATTTATTATTTTAGGGGCAGCCGTACCGGGCCGATCCGACCCAGTCGACCACCCCCCGTACAAAAACCAGAGCCACCCCAAACCCTTTTTCTACCTAAACCTAGTCTACCCGCCTTCCTCCACCAACCAGCCACATCACCTCCTCCACTCGCAGCGCGCCACGTCGCCGCGCTGACCTGCCTGGTCTCACCACCCGCACTCCCGCTGCAGCCACACACCACGCACGCACCGAACCATCCCAGCAACCTCCTCTTTGACACTTTGCAGCCACCCCCTCCTAATCTTTTCCAAAACGCGATCAGGTCCCAGCCGCAAGTCCCAGTCCACCACACGTATTCCTCCTCCCGAGCGCGCGCGCCCTCCTCTCTGCCTCGATGCACCGCCTCCCTCCTCCCGACCGCCGCCCTTGCCCGTCCTCGCTCGCGCCTCCCCATCCGCCGCCGCCAGATCCCCTCCCCACATCCCCGGTGCCGCCCCTGGCCGCCACCTCATCCGCATCGCTGGCGCCCCCTCTCCTCTTCGTCGGCCACCCGCATCACCCTTCCGTTGTCCTCTCTGAGCCGCCGCCAAGCTCGCCCTTCCTCCGCCGACGCCCCGTGCACCCCCGGCATCCTCCCGCGCTTCTCCTCGCTGACCCCTCCGCCGCCTACTCTCCCTGCAACCTCGTCCCGGCCGCCTCCCCAGCAAGCACGCGCCGCCGCCTGCAAGCTCTGTGCCCGGCGTCCACGAATCCCTCCCTTGTCTCCATCCTCCGCCTCGCCTCGGTCGCCGCTCCCGAGCCCGTCGCCGTCCGAGCGCCCTCCGCTGCACACCCCTCAACCTCGGCTTCCCCTCCTCCCCGTGTCCACCACCGCCTCTGCCGCGAGGCCCTGATGTCGTGCCCTGCGTCCCTGGCGTCGTTGCTGCGACCTCACTGGCATCACCTCCCTGAACCACCTGCCGGCATCCGGGGTCCTCCTACGCGTGGGCCTCCCGACGAGCTTGCCCAAACCGTGGCCGCCCTATGCTCTGGGCTTCTTAAGTTGACCCATGCACCGCATGTGCTGGTCACTCGAGGCTTCTGTCCTATGAACCCAAGGCTATCGAGGCTCCCATGTGGGTTTCTTTCCAAGTCTGTCTGTGGTTATACAACGACAAGCGAGATGGAATCCGAGGACGACATGACCTTCTTCATGGACACCAAGTTCTTCTTCCCAGATCCGAAGACCAATCCCGCCGAAGATCGAACCCGGACATGCCGAATTCTTCGACCCAAAGGCCACAGATGCGACAAGTACTTCTTCCTGGAACTGATGTTCGAGAACCCGGACGCCCAGGTCGTCGACACGGATACGCCAAGTACTTCCTCGAGGACGCCAAGTTCTTCACCCTGGATGCCAAGACCGACTCGATGGCGCGGACCCGACAAGATCTGCGCAACGACAAGATCGACACCGACCGGAACGAATCCGATGCGCCCCGACGCCGAACCAAGTCCTTCTTCACGGAACGCCAAGATCTACTCCGTTATCCGAGAACAATCCCGTCGAGACCGAACCCCAGATCCGGACCCTGAGACCAACCCCGAACCCCTCGGAGCCCGAGTTCGCCGAACCCTAATGTGATTCCCTATCCGAGACCCCATTATTTTTATAATATAACATTATCACTTGTTGCATATTAAATTTTTCATGCATGCATACTTGTCTGTGGTTTGGGGGCATTGTGCCAATTCATCTCATAATTAAATATGGAGTCTATATGCGGGATATCTTTGTCTTATTCCGGACTCCATTTAAATTTGTGTAGCAAACCGATGCCATGCTTTGTCTTGTTAAGACAACATTTAAATTGCAGGGTATCTAAATAACATGAACCTATTAATTAGTTGTCGGGACCCCGGTTCCGCTTAATATCGACTAATTGCATCGCATCTGTGCCTTGCCATGCATCATATCATAAGCATGCCGGATCTTCTACCGTAGTATTAAATAGTGCATCCGGTGTTTCTTCTAGAGTTTTGGTTCTTCGCGGATTAGGCCGATGAGTTGATGCGAGTGTCGACCCGACCTTCGGATGAACCTTCGGCAATGTTTTTCAGGCGAGCACCTGCCCCTTTCTACCTATCTTACTTTTATAGTATTTACTCCCTCCTGTTGATCTATTGCTATCTGTGTTGCGATGCTCTAGTTTTCGTACCCGTGATATCCCGTGCAGCCTTATATTGCCTTGGACACATCCTATTACCTGTTGTTTGGTAGATAGTTGGACTTGCGTGTCGTAGTCGCTTTCTCAAGTGCTATTGCGTGTCGTCCAGTACCACAGTTGTTGGAGTATTGCCGCATGTTTAATGTTGGAGATGATCATGGCTTTAATTACTGTTTAATAACTAAAATTGAAGTAGGTAAATGCAGAGGCACCGGTGGGTAATAGACAATATTTGGATTTTAACCGCTCACTGGTGTCCCGTAGGACCCCGAGTTCTTGACACCTGTTCCGAGATCGAGCGCGCTAACCACATGTGGGGTGTATGGGAAACGTCGTGTCCGAAACCCCGTCGACATACCGTTGGGTGTATGTTTTGTGATCTTGTACCTACCTGATCTGACAACAAGGGTGTAGGTGCGTGTGGAACCTTTGGTGCACCCCTGCAGGGTTAAATCTTTTCGAGAAGCCGTGTCCGCGATTATGGACGACTTGGAGCACAGTTCTTGATCATAGACAACCATAACTAAAGTTTACTGTTATAATTTGACTTGTATCCGATATGACTAGTAATCAGCTCCACTACCACGGAATGGCTAAATAAAAGTACCAACAACTGCCGGGTTTTGGGATAACTCATGCTTATTGTATCTGACTAGTAAGTGTTGCAACTACAACGGAATGGTTAACTAAAAGTGCCAACTGCTTATTATATCAGGATGACTATCTATACCTGACTAGTAATTACTGCAATGATAACTGAATAAATAAAACTGCCAAGTGTGTGAGTTCCTCGGTTGACTTCCTCGTTGGTCTCGAGGGGGAAAGACCAGGATGGGTATGCTTGGTGATAGTTTCAGGTTGGATCCGAATAGGTATTTCTTACCCCTCTCTAATAGCCGCCAGTTGTATCGAGTCTCTATAGGTTGTTTAGTGCATGCTGTGCTGCCGCTTCAGTCCACCATACCTATGTAGGCGAGGACCGCCGAATTCTAGTCTCGCCGTGTACTGGCCTCAGTACTGACCACTCTCTTTTTCCTTTCCCTTTGCCGGCACCCCTTTTGTGTTGGAGATATACCCAAGAGGCAATAATAAAGTGGTTATTATCATATCTTCACACTTATGATAAATGTTTACATACCATGCTATAATTGTATTAACCGGAAACATTAATACTTGTGTGATTTGTAAACTAAAATAAGAGTCCCTAGTAAAGCCTCTTGTTAAACTAGCTTGTTGGTTAATATATGATCATGGTTTCCTGATCATGAACATAGAGATGTTATTAACAACAGGATCATATCGTTAGGAGAATGATATGGTGGACATACTCCTATAGATAAGCGTAGCATAAAGATCAAGTCATTTTAATAGTTCAATTGCTATATGCTTTCTGATACATAGTAACCTAATTCCTTCGACCATGAGATCGTGCATATCACCTTTACCGGATGGATGCTTTGATGACATCAAACACCACACCGTAACTGGGTGGCTATAAAGGTGGCATTGAGTGTTCGGAAAGTATTGGTTGAAACACATGGATCAAGAGTGGGATTTGTCCATCCATATGACGGATAGATATACTCTGGGCCCTCTCGGTGGAATGTCATCCAATTAGCTTGCAAGCATGTGACTGACTCACAAGGGATCACATATCACAGGAACAAGAAAAGAGTACTTATCGGTAACGAGGTTGAACTAGGTATGCATAGATACCGACGATCATGACCTCGGATAAGTAAACTATCGTGAGACAAAGGGAAATTGGTATCGTATGTAAGTGGTTCATTCGATCGCAAAGTAATCGTAGAAATATGTGGGAGCCATATGAATTTCCAGATTCCTCTATTGGTTATTGTTCGGAGAAGTGTCTCGATCATGTCCGCATAATTCACGAACCGTAGGGAGACACACTTAAGGATTCGACGTTGTTTGAGTAGTTATGGTATTATGAGAAAGAGACGGAATGTTGTTCGGAGTTTCGGATGGGATCCAGGATATCACGAGGTGATCCGGAATGGTCCGGAGAATAAGATTCATATAAGGAAAGTTCCGTTTCGGAGTTCGGAAATGATTCCGGTGTTTTCATCGGGAATGTTCTAGAAGGTTCCGGAATGTCCGGCACTCCGGGGGGGAAGGGGTACATGAATGTGTCATTACATATTGGAATGATTGCATCATGTACTAAGTGTTCTCGCTGTTCCAAATAAAGGATTAAATTGAATCCTAAAACTGAAAAGTCAAATGGCCAGTTTGAAAGTCAAACGGCTAAAACAGGAAACTGTGGGAAACAAGCAAGAGGAGGTTGAAACCGACTTGGGGGAGGAGTCCCTCCTCTCCAAGCCGGCGCACCACCTAGGCCGAGTTGGGGAGGGACTCCCCTCCCTCCCCTTGGCCGCCGGCCCTCTCCACCCATAAAAGGAGGGGCAGGGCTTCCTCCTCTAGACACACAAGTTCCTATCCTCTAATCTCCGGTTTAGAGCCGTTTTGGTTTAGAGCTTCTAATTGCCCTAGCCTTCGGTTTAGAGCCTTCTAATTGGTGTGTCTAAACCCTAGACCACTAATATTTCTCTCTCATACTCCACCATACTCGCTCCGGCTTAAGGCGAAGCCCTGCGGGATCTCCCCTCTACTTCCGGTACCACGCCGTTGTGCTGCCGGAATCGCGAGGAGAGTGCTACAACCTCCGCTGCCTGCTGGAACAAGGGAGAGGAAGGTCTTCGTCGAGTACCGAACGTGTGACCGACTACGGAAGCGCTGCCGGAACGCAGCGCCGGAAGGATCGTCTACGCGATCTTGAGATCGGAAGTGTACGACTACATCACCCACGAGAATCTGCTCTCGTTAAACACTTTGGAATCTTCGAGGGTAAGTTATTCCATCGACTCGTTGCTACAATCTAGTAGATAGATCTTGGCTTGTTTGTTTGTATGCGATAGAAAATTTTTGTTTTCCATGCTACGAACCCCTACAGTGGTATCAGAGCCAGGTCTATATGTAGATCTGTTGCACGAGTAGAACACAATGGTCATTGTGGGCATTGATGCTTTTATTGTCAATTGCTTCTTGTGTACTTTGCATCTTGCGGTATGTTGGGATGAAGCGGCCCGGGCTAACCTTACATGACATCGTTCATGAGACTTGATCCACGCTTGACATGCAACTTGTATTGCATAAGTGGCTTTGCGGGTGCCTGTTTCTCCTAGCATAGTTAAGATCCAATTTACAACGGGTGATTAACAATACTAGTATCAATGTTGTGGTTCTTGTTCGTAAGTTAGAACGACACTTATTGAAAGACCCAAAACCACGTAAAATATGCAAAGAAAGTAGAGGCGTCTAACTTTGTTTTGCAGGGGTGTGCAGTGATGTGATATGGCCATGATTGTGATTATATTTGATGTATGCAATGTTCCTTATTGTAAGTCGGCAACCGGCAGGAGCCATATGGTTGTCTTTAAATTCTGTTAAGACCCGCGTGTCTATTCAAAGTAGTTGTAATAGTTGAAGCTGGTGGACGACAACCATGGAGAAGCATCATTGACCTTGATGCAATGTCGGTGATGATGGAGATCATGTTCGTGCTAGAAGATGGAGATCGGAAGCACAAAGAAGAAAGGCCATATCATATCACATATTATGAATTGCATGTGATGTTAATCCTTTATGCATCTTGTATTGCTTAGTAGACGACGGTAGCATTATAAGATGATCCCTCATGCACATGAATTTCAAGTCATAAAGTGTTCACCCTTAGTTAGCACCGTTGCTAAAGCTTGTTGTTTCGAAGCACCACGTGATGATCGGGTGTGTTAGATTCCGCAAGTGTATACAACGTGGGCAAGCCAGATTTGCTCATGCGGAAGCTAAGGTTTGATCTTGACGAGCCTAGCATGTACAGACATGGCCTCAGGAACACGGATTACCGAAAGGTAGAGCATGAGTCATATAGTAGATATGATGAACATGTTGATTGTTCGCCATTGAAGCTATATCAACTCTCGTGATGATCGATTTTGATGTGGTGGATTTGGTTCGTGTGATCACTAAAACAATGTGAGGGATATTGTTTTGAGTGGGAGTTCACCTAGATTAATTTAATTATTAATTAGAACTCAATTTATCATAAATTAAATCAAAGTGAATTTGCATAGTTGTTGTAGTCATTGGCATCCGTTTACCACCTTGCGCTTAGTTATAATTGAGATGATAGAACTATAGAATTCTGGTTAGTTACTTTACAAACTGGTATCGTATTGTTTTGAAGTGTTAATCTAAGGTTTAAAAGTCCTATTGCAAACTTTCAGTAAGTTCCGGTTACTCCATGAAGTTTAATAATTAGTATTAAATCAAGAGTAACAATTCCAAGTGTTAGTATATAAGTATCATGTTTGTCTCCATGATTCTTGATATTCAAAGGATTCTCTTAATATCAAGGTTATCTAGGATCTGAAAGAGTTGTTTCAGAAACCATGATGTGTGGAAGATATTGTGATATCTGAAACGAAGTTTTGGTTACGACATGATAGAGTATAATATGGCAAAGTTCATGTTCTCATATTTTGATGAGAATTTGCAAAAGGTTGGAGACAATTGTTGTCCTAATCCTCCAAAAGGTTTTGGATAGCAACATTATACTCATAATTCATCGTTATAAGCTAAAAGTAGCTTGATCATGGACGATTCCATGATAAGGGTGAATATTTGATGTAGGTAAAATGTTTACTACACCAAGAGATTACTAAAGAAAGGAATTTGAAAGAACACCAAACATTTGATGATGGTAATCTACTTCAAAGTGCAAGTCCAAAGACAGTGGTATTTAACTATACACGCTTTGGACTATATGTCATATGTATGACTCCACTATTTATGTTGATAGATTCTTTCAAACAGAAAAGGAAATACTGAAAGAGAATCTCATAAATATATGGCAGAAAAGAAAAGACTAGAATTGTTCAGTTTAAGTATATAGATGATATACATTTTATGGCTATATTCTTTGCTTATTAAACAATGTGGTTCTTAAGTATTTAATACTGGATTTGTTGGTATGAATCGTCATATGAAACAACAGAATTCATGAACTACAGTGGCCTAAGTAATTAGCAAAAGAATATGTGATTATATTCATCGAGAACAAATAAAGGGTTGTTGTGTTGCTCGTTAAACATCAAAGCTTGCCTTCAGGATTTGTTTTATCAGGTATTATGAGAACAAAAGGGTTGTTCAAATAATTTCCGTAATCCATAAAAGATGGATGATTCACAAATCTCGTTGGAGAAATCACATCCATAAAACTAGTGCTAAAAATGTCAAAAGACAAATTGATTGAAAGATCACTTAGGAAGTGACATCGCTGTTTAAATTATATTGGAAAGAAAACATGAAGAAACTCCATGTGGATGGAATTTTGGAGTCTTTTGATTTTTGATCAAATGACGCTTGTGAAACTTTCCTAGAGATAATTGAAACTTCGTTCATAGGCCAAAAGAGAACGAAAGACTAGCTTATTGGAATTTGTACATATTGTTGTACGAAGTCCATTATGTGTAGTCAAGAGCGATGGATTTCAACTTCATATTCTTTCTCCGAAAATTTGAGTGAATATATGAATATTTACTTAATAAGGATGAAGTGTGAAATATTTGAAAAGTTCAAAGACTTTCAAGATGAAGTGCAAAATCATTGTAACAAGAATATAAATAGTTTATGATAAGATCATAAAGGAAGATATTTGAGTTACAAGTTTAGCATAATACCTAAGATTTAAGGAATCGTTCCGTGGATTTGCATTTTCCCGAAACACCATAAGAGTATGGAGCGTTCGAGATATGTAATTAAACCTTGTTTGACATGGTAAGATCGAAGGTGTAATTCATAAAACTGCCATTGTATTTTAAAAGATTAAAAGCTTTAGAGATTACCGTTTTCCACTGAAAAGAGCTTCATCATAATCCGTTGAAATGACACCATATAAAGTTATGGTTTGGGATAAAACCCAAGTAGTCCTTTCTTAAAACATTGGTATGCTATGCATAAGAAAGATGTGTGCAACCAAAGTCGGATGAACCTGTCTTTGTATAACTGTTAAGTATTCCTCCATAAACACCGGAGACAAAAGTGTTTGTTGCTTAGAACGTCAAGTTTCTTTGAGAAGGAATTTTTCGTGAAAAGTTAAGTGGGAGGACAATAGAACTTTGATAAGGTTAAAAGAACCTTAGCTATATGTGCAAAGTTGCGCAGCGCCGAAAAGTGTTCCGGAGGCAGCAACAATGCTCATGGCTCACGTGCCTCAAAGGTTGTTGTCACGAAGATCTAAGTTCCTATTGAAACAAGTAGGTCGAGTAAACAATCAAATACCAAGATTTGAGGGTTGAATCATTATTTGAGAATAATGAACGGACTACATGCAAAGAAGTGATGATGGGCCCTGACTCCTTAAAATGGCTTGAAGCCATAAAATCCGTGATAGTTCCATACACGAGAAATCAAGTTTTGAACTTGAAGGACCCTCGAGAAAGGTGTAAGACCTTACAGTTGTGTTTGGATCTATAAAGAAATAGACATGGATGTTTCACATCTATGAAATAGTCGACATGTTGGGAAAGAGTTCACAACAATGTTCAAAGGTTGTATATGACAAGATTTGATCTTTCATAGCGATATTTAGTCTAGACGGTTTTAGGTAGCAAACACTACATATAATTTTGTTATATGGTAGTTGAATAAACAAAACAAGTTCTTCTAATAGAATTGTTACCTAGGACGTGTGCATGACACGGTCCATAGGGTTTTGTTAATTCAAAGGATGCTAAAAGCATATGCAAACTTCAATGGTTGAAGTAAGCATAGCGGAGTTGGAATCTTCACTATGATGAAACTGTTAAAAGAGTTTAATTTCATCAGAGACAATGAAGATGCTTGCGTTTGCAAGAAATTAAGTGGGAGCGCTAAGACATATTTCTAATACATTATGTGGAAGACATATTGTTGATTGGAAATAATGTATCTTTTATTAACACATATTAAGAATTTCATCCCGATGAAAGACTTAGGCAAAACCCAAATATTTGGCATCAATAGACGCTAATATGGTTGTGCCAGAAGTACATAGACAAGATATTGAATGAGTTCAATATAGAAACTACAAGAGAGGTTCTTGTCGCACAGAAAGGATTGAATGAGTTCAATGTTGATGATATATTCAAGTTTATTGACATTTGGTAAAGTGAAACAAATAATCAAGTATAGATTGATACTTGATGTATGAAATCACAAAGAGTATTTATATCAATCATACTGTGATATGTACAAATCCAGATATGTCCTATGCTCTAAATGTTGTGAGCATATACCAGAATGATTCGTAAGATGATCATTGGACAATAGTAAGGATATTCTTATGATCTTTTGGAAGAACTAAGAGTATAATATTTGTAGAAGTGACAAATAGATGGTTAGTTCATTGTAAAAGTACTACATTGATACTAGTTTTGTCACAAAGTACAAATTAAGTTTATCTCAATCTAAACTAAGGGTGGCACAATATAATGGAAAGTGAGTTCCATAATGGATTTGGATGAGTTCCAAAGTTAAGACATTGTGACAGATACTACAACAAAAGGCTAAGTATATGACTGCTACTATAGCAGCTAAAGAGGGCATTTGTGTCAAGTAGTTTGTTATCAAACTAGGTGTAGTTCACAGCGGGATAATACTATGAAGATATATTGTGCGACAATATTATCAACATGTTTTAACCCTAAAGAACTAAAGGTCTCACCAAAGGACCAAATTTATACAAAGCCATCTCATTAGAGAATGAGTGATGCGTAGAGACGCAAAGACATGCAATTACACACGGACCTGGAAGTGTAAGATCCGGAGATCAGTTGACCACTAGCAATAGTGTACATACAACACCAGAAAGCCATAGGTGTTGAATACACAAAGGTTTGAAACTAGATTATTGACTCTAGTGCAAGTGGGAGACTGTTGGAGATATACCCAAGAGGCAATAATAAAGTGGTTATTATCATATCTTCACACTTATGATAAATGTTTACATACCATGCTATAATTATATTAACCGAAAACATTAATACTTGTGTGATTTGTAAACTAAAATAAGAGTCCCTAGTAAAGCCTCTTGTTAAACTAGCTTGTTGGTTAATATATGATCATGGTTTCCTGATCATGAACATAGAGATGTTATTAACAACAGGATCATATCGTTAGGAGAATGATATGGTGGACATACTCCTATAGATAAGCGTAGCATAAAGATCAAGTCATTTTAATAGTTCAATTGCTATATGCTTTCTGATACATAGTAACCTAATTTTTTCGACCATGAGATCGTGCATATCACCTTTACCGGATGGATGCTTTGATGACATCAAACACCACACCGTAACTGGGTGGCTATAAAGGTGGCATTGAGTGTTCGGAAAGTATTGGTTGAAACACATGGATCAAGAGTGGGATTTGTCCATCCATATGACGGATAGATATACTCTGGGCCCTCTCGGTGGAATGTCATCCAATTAGCTTGCAAGCATGTGACTGGCTCACAAGGGATCACATATCACAGGAACGAGAAAAGAGTACTTATCGGTAACGAGGTTGAACTAGGTATGCAGAGATACCGACGATCATGACCTCGGATAAGTAAACTATTGTGAGACAAAGGGAAATTGGTATCGTATGTAAGTGGTTCATTCGATCGCAAAGTAATCGTAGAAATATGTGGGGTCCATATGAATTTCCAGATTCCTCTATTGGTTATTGTTCGGAGAAGTGTCTCGATCATGTCCGCATAATTCACGAACCGTAGGGAGACACACTTAAGGATTCGACGTTGTTTGAGTAGTTATGGTATTATGAGAAAGAGACCGAATGTTGTTCGGAGTTTCGGATGGGATCCGGGATATCACGAGGTGATCCGGAATGGTCCGGAGAATAAGATTCATATAAGGAAAGTTCAGTTTCGGAGTTCAGAAATGATTCCGGTGTTTTCATCGGGAATGTTCTAGAAGGTTCCGGAATGTCCGGCACTCCGGGGGGGAAGGGGTACATGAATGTGTCATTACATATTGGAATGATTGCATCATGTACTAAGTGTTCTCGCTGTTCCAAATAAAGGATTAAATTGAATCCTAAAACTGAAAAGTCAAATGGCTAGTTTGAAAGTCAAACGGCTAAAACAGGAAACTGTGGGAAACAAGCAAGAGGAGGTTGAAACCGACTTGGGGGAGGAGTCCCTCCTCTCCAAGCCGGCGCACCACCTAGGCCGAGTTGGGGAGGGACTCCCCTCCCTCCCCTTGGCCGCCGGCCCTCTCCACCCATAAAAGGAGGGGTAGGGCCTCCTCCTCTAGACACACAAGTTCCTATCCTCTAATCTCCGGTTTAGAGCCGTTTTGGTTTAGAGCTTCTAATTGCCCTAGCCTTCGGTTTAGAGCCTTCTAATTGGTGTGTCTAAACCCTAGACCACTAATAGTTCTCTCTCATACTCCACCATACTCGCTCCGGCTTAAGGCGAAGCCCTGCGGGATCTCCCCTCTACTTCCGGTACCACGCCGTTGTGCTGCCGGAATCACGAGGAGAGTGCTACAACCTCCGCTGCCTGCTGGAACAAGGGAGAGGAAGGTCTTCGTCGAGTACCGAACGTGTGACCGACTACGGAAGCGCTGCCGGAACGCAGCGCCGGAAGGATCGTCTACGCGATCTTGAGATCGGAAGTGTACGACTACATCACCCACGAGAATCTGCTCTCGTTAAACACTTTGGAATCTTCGAGGGTAAGTTATTCCATCGACTCGTTGCTACAATCTAGTAGATAGATCTTGGCTTGTTTGTTTGTATGCGATAGAATTTTTTTGTTTTCCATGCTACGAACCCCTACATTTTGTTCAAGCAGGTTTTGAGATCGACGTCGTTGGCAGGGTTACCCTTCCGGCTTGGCCTGGGCAGGGTTATGGACGCCAGTGGTTATTCTTCAGGGCTCTTAGCTCAATTTTCATCTTGTCCCTACTCGGACGCTATATCGTTTTAAAGGTGATTTGGATCTTTGTACTGTAAATCTGTATTCTTGACTCGTTGAGTCGCTGTTGTATATATCTGTTCTGTGGGTTCCATCGTGGACTATTGTGTAATGGTATTACTTTGTTTTCCACCCGCACGAAAGTGCCTGGTGGGCACCTTTGAATCGTTTCTATGCGGGTTTGGCGGGAATCACTGAAACTTGCATAGGGCCGATTCTGAGGGTGTTACACCCGCCAAGGTGATATGGTATGCTCCTATAATACCACGGCTGAAACGTTTGTTCAGAAACGAAGAGCATGCCAAATTGTTGCGATGGCACAAAGAAGACCGTAAGAAATATGAGATGTTGAGACACCCCGCTGATGGGTCGCAGTGGAGAAAAATTGAGAGAAAGTACCCAGACTTTGCAGGTGACGCGAGAAACTTATGGTTTGGTCTAAGTACGGATGGCATGAATCCCTTTGGGGAGCAGAGCTGCAGTCATAGCACATGGCCTGTGACTTTGTGTATCTATAACCTTCCTCCTTGGTTGTGCATGAAGCAGAAGTTCATTATGATGTCAGTGCTCATCCAAGGCCCGAAGCAACCCGGCAACGACATTGATGTATACCTAAGGACATTAGTTGAAGAACTTTTATAGCTGTGGCATGGACAACGTGTGGAATTTAACCTATGAGCATTGTTTTTCGTAACCATCAATGATTGGCCTGCTCTTAGTAACATTTCAGGACAGACAAACAAGGGATACAATGCATGGACACACTATTTAGATGACACTTAAAGTATTTATTTCGATAAGTGCAAGAAGAATGTGTACCTAGGGAATCGTCGTTTTCTTCCGCCCACGCCTTCCCTAAGAAGGAAAGGAAAGCATTTCAATGGTGAAGCATATCACCGGAGTAAGCATGTCTGTCGTACTGGTGATGTTGTATTTGATATGGTGAAGGATTTAAAAGTAATCTTTGGAAAGGGTCCTGGCGGACAGTCCGTTCCGAAGGACGCTGGCGGACACGCACCCATGTGGAAGAAGAAAGTTATATTTTGGGAGCTACCCTATTGGAAAGTCTTAGAGGTCCGCTCTGTAATCGACGTGATGGACCTGATGAAGAATGTTTGGGTGATACTGCTAGGCTTCTTGGGCGTGTATGGAAAGAATAAAGATATACCAGAAGGACGGCAGGACTAACAATGTATGAAATACCGAGAAGGCAGGCATCCAGAGCTGTTTCAAGGTACTGCCAGCTACGCTCTTACCAAGGAAGAGAAGGAAATCTTTTTTGAATGCCTGAGTAATATCAAGGTCCCTTATGGCTTCTCGTCCAATATAAAGGGAATAATAAATATGGCAGAGAAAAAATTCTAGAACCTGAAGTCTCATGACTGCCACGTGCTTATGACACAATTGCTTTTAGTTGCTTTGAGGGTGCTTCTGCCGGAAAATGTTAGAGTACCCATTGTGAAGCTATGTTCGTTCCTCAATGCAATTTCTCAGAAGGTAGTCGATCCAAAAAGTCTACCAGGGTTACAAAAAGATGTGGTCCAGTGCTTGTTAGCTTTGAGTTGGTGTTCCCACCATCCTTCTTCAACATAATGACGCACCTTCTAGTTCACCTAGTCGAAGAGATTACCATTCTCGGTCCTGTATTTCTACACAATATGTTACCCTTTGAGAGATTCATGGGAGTCTTAAAGAAATATGTCCATAACCATGCGAGGCCAGAAGGAAGCATCTCCAAGGGCTATGGAACAGAGGAGGTCATTGAGTTTTGTGTTGACTTTATTCATGACCTTAAGCCGATCGGTGTACCAGAATCACGACATGAAGGGAGACTTAGTGGAAAAGGCACGCTAGGAAAGAAAGCAAAGATATGTATGGACGGACATTCTTTCACTAAAGCACACTATACAATTCTGCAAAGTTCCACCTTGGTGGCTCTGTATATCGATGTACACAAGAATATTGTACGCTCGAACTACCCGAGGGAGTCTGACAGTTTGATTAGAGATGAACACATGAAGACTTTTGGCGGTTGGTTGCATACACATCTCATGAATGACACCACTGTTGGAGATCAGTTGTACTTGTTGGCCAGGTCTCCATCTTCAACTATATTGACTTTCCAAGGGTACGAGATCAATGGGAATAAAATTTACGCGCACGCCCAAGATAAAAAGAGCACCAACCAAAATAGTGGTGTCCAATATGATGCAACGGACGAGAATGGGAAAAAGGACACATATTATGGTTACATAGAGGACATATGGGAACTTGACTATGGTCCTAATATCAAGGTCCCATTGTTTTGATGCAAATGGGTCAATATGACAAGAGGTGGGGTAACGGTAGACCAACTGTACGGAATGACAACAGTGAATCTCAATAATCTTGCGTACGGAGACGAACCATTTGTCCTTGCCAATGATGTGGCTCAAGTTTTCTATGTGAAGGACATGTCTACTAGACCGAGAAAAAGGAAACATAACCAAAGAATACAATATCATATGATGAGCCAAAGCGCCACATAGTTCTTTCAGGAAAAAGAAACATGGTGGGAGTTGAGGACATGACAGACATGTCAGAATATTATGATAAATTTCATGAAATTCCGCCATTCAAAGTGAAAACTGACCCAAGCATATTGCTAAATAAGGAATATGCTACATGGTTACGGACAAGAAGAGAACCAAAACTCTTGATGTGGATGTTGGCGATGTAATGTATTAAACCTTTTGTGAATTAATCCTATTTTTCATCGTCATCGTCATTTATTAATATTAAAAACTGGGACAAACCGGGACAAAAAGGAATTTCTGAGATTGTTGTAGGCAGGTACCAAAACACTAGACTAGGTAACACTTAGACATTTATTAGTATTAAAAACCGGGACAAACCGGGACTAGCTAACACTAAGGACTAAAGCCACCCCCTTAAGTTATAATCATTGCTAGTCCTATAGTACGCAAATTCAGGGTCTTCTTCGTCATCGTCATCATCATCGTCATCGTCACCTGCCACTCCAGAGATCCTCAGCCCAGCCATGGCATATACCGGGGGCAGCTGCCACTCTGGCCTCGTATTCACGGCGGGCTGGGGAGGAGTCTCCTGGAAGACGATGCCGCTACCGCCGAGCGGGGGAGGGGCCTTCTTGTGGCTCTATGGCGGGTGGACTTGTGGGCACCCTAGGCGAGGATGGTCTCCCCTGGCGATGTAGCGCATCACGCCGATGATAGTACGGTTCACCCACCACAGACGCCGGCCGGCTTCATTGTGGTTCACCGGGGGCGGGCCATCACCCTCGTACCTGGCAAGCTCCCTTTCCCACCGGTTAGCGAAGAAGTCATTCCAGGTGTCGTAGTTGTCGGGATCCCACTGGGGATCCATCCGCTGCTCCGGCGTGAGCTCGTGGTAGAAGTGGTTCGTGATGGCCGCCTGTCGGGCGGAGCCTTGAGACACAGGAGTGACAGGAACCCCTCCAGCGCTCAGCATCCAGCCTGCGGGCGGCCGGTAGCCCGGCGGGCAAGGGTAGTTGGAGGCGAACAGCGCCTCAGTCTCCTCGAGGGTCAGAATGGCCCAGTAGGCACTGTCCATAGTTGTGAGAGAGGAAGGTGTGGATGTATGGATAGCCATGGCGTGGTCGGCCTATATATAGATGGAAAATGCGGGAATACATCACGGGAAACGGTAGGAAATGGCGGGAAATATATTTAGTCCCGGTTAGTGGGTACAACCGGGACTAAAAGTACCGTTTAGAGGGAAAGGGCGGGAAAACATGGCGGGAAGTGGTGGGATATGGCGGGAAATATCTTTAGTCCCGGTTAGTGGCTACAACCGGAAGTACCGTTCAGAGGGAAAGGGCAGAAAAACATGGCGGGAAGCGGTGGGATATGGCGGGAAAACGGGCATGTTTGTGTGTTGAATCGTGGCATAGTTTGTGATACGGTGCCCATATTGTGCATGCATGTGTATATTGGGATGGAGAACAATGTTGCAGGAGGAAGTTTTCCTTTTCGTCGCTCGGAAAAGCCATTTTCCATTTTCCGAGCGCAAAAAGACGGGTCGTTTTGTGAAGCAGCCACCAAAATGCAGTTACATAATGCTACCATACCATTTTTATAAAATAGTAGACCACCTTATATGAACTATATCCCAACCGGAGGATCTCAAACCTTTCTGTCCTTCCCGGGTGAAAAAGACAAATGTCTGCCGAAGCGGTAGGAAGTGGGTCCGGTTTGAACTACAGGTACATGATCTAACGTCCTTGATTTTTTGAAAAAATAATTTTTAGACTCACAATATGTTGTTTTTTCAGAGATCCAATGCAAGTTCTAACATTACCATCCCCTATCTTCATGCACGCCGTTTTGACCTAAGTTCGAAACGGCAAAAAAATCAAAACGGGCATAAAAAATTCAAAAAAGGTCCGAACAATGTAAATCCTTCGCGTGGTGTGATATTATGTGACATAGTTGCAAGAAAAAATATCAAACTTGGTATATTGATTATGTCTCAAAAAAATCTTCACAAAATGACCTATCATGTTCGAGGTTTCATGGCTTTCGGTCCAAGAGACGGATGTTATGTGTTGAATCGCGACATAGTTTGTGATACTGTGCCCATATGGTACACGCATGTGAATATTGGGATGGAGAACAATGTTGCAGGAGGAAGTTTTCCTTTTCGTCGCTTGGAAAAGCCATTTTCCATTTTCCGAGCATAAAAAGATTGGTCGTTTTGTGAAGCAGCCACCAAAATGCAGTTACAGAATGCTACCATCCCATTTTTATAAAATAGTAGACCACCTTACATGAACTATATACCAACCGGAGGATCTCAAACCTTTTTGTCCTTCCCGGGTGAAAAAGGCAAATGTCTGCCGAAGCGGTAGGAAGTGGGTCCGGTTTGAACTACATGTACATGACCTAACGTCCGTGATTTTTTGAAAAAATCATTTTTAGACTCACAATATATTGTTTTTTTAGATATCCAATGCAAGTTCTAACATTCTCATCCCCTATCTTCATGCACGCCGTTTTGACGGAAAAATTCAAAACGGGCTTGAAAAATTCAAAAAAGTTCCGAACAATGTAAATCCTTCGAGTGGTGTGATATTATATGACATAGTTGCAAGGAATAATATCAAACTTGGTATACTGATTATGTCTCGAAAAAAACCTTCACAAAATGACCTATCATGTTCCAGGTTTCATGGCTTTCGGTCCAAGAGACGGATGTTATGTGTTGAATCGCGGCATAGTTTGTGATACGGTGCCCATATGGTGCACGCATGTGAATATTGGGATGGAGAACAATGTTGCAGGAGGAAGTTTTCCTTTTCGTCGCTCGGAAAAGCCATTTTCCATTTTCCAAGCGTAAAAAGATGGGTTGTTTTGTGAAGCACCCACCAAAATGCAGTTACAGAAAGCTACCATCCCATTTGTATAAAATAGTAGACCACCTTACATGAACTATATACCAACCGGAGGATCTCAAACCTTTCTGTCCTTCCCGGGTGAAAAAGACAAATGTCTGCCGAAGTGGTAGGAAGTGGGTCCGGTTTGAACTACAGGTACATGATCTAACGTCCGTGATTTTTTGAAAAAACCATTTTTAGACTCACAATATGTTGTTTTTTCAGATATCCAATGCAAGTTCTAACATTCTCATCCCCTATCTTCACGCACGCCGTTTTGACGCAAAAAATTCAAAACGGGCTTGAAAAATTCAAAAATGTTCCGAACAATGTAAATCCTTCGCGTGGTGTGATATTATGTGACATAGTAGCAAGGAAAAATATCAAACTTGGTATACTGATTATGTCTCGAAAAAACCCTTCACAAAATGACCTATCATGTTCGAGGTTTCATGGCTTTCGGTCCAAGAGACGGATGTTATGTGTTGAATCGCGGTCTAGTTTGTGATACGGTGCCCAAATTGTGCATGCATGCGTATATTGGGATGGAGAACAATGTTGCAGGAGAAAGTTTTCCTTTTTGTCGCTTGGAAAAGTCATTTTCCATTTTCCGAGCGCAAAAAGACAGGTCGATTTGTGAAGCAGCCACCAAAATGCAGTTACAGAATGCTACCATCCCATTTTTATAAAATAGTAGACCACCTTACATGAACTATATCCCAACCGAAGTATCTCAAACCTTTTTGTCCTTCCCGGGTGAAAAAGACAAATGTCTGCCGAAGCAGTAGGAAGTGGGTCCGGTTTGAACTCTAGGTACATGATCTAAGGTCCGTGATTTTTTCAAAAAATTATTTTTAGACTCACAATATGTTGTTTTTCAGATATCCAATGCAAGTTCTAACATTCTCATCCCCTATCTTCACGCACGCCGTTTTGACCTAAGTTCGAAACGGCAAAAAATTCAAAACGGGCATAAAAAATTCAAAAAAGATCCGAACAATGTAAATCCTTCGCGTGGTGTGATATTATGTGACATAGTTGCAAGGAAAAATATCAAACTTGCTATACTGATTATGTCTCGAAAAAACCTTCACAAAATAACCTATCATGTTCGAGGTTTCATGGCTTTTGGTCCAAGAGACGGATGTTATATGTTGAATCGTGGCATAGTTTGTGATACGGTGCCCATATTGTGCATGCATGTCTATATTGGTATGGAGAACAATGTTGCAGGAGGAAGTTTTCCTTTTTGTCGCTCAGAAAAGCCATTTTCCGAGCGCAAAAAGACGGGTCGTTTTGAAAAGCAACCACCAAAATGCAGTTACATAATGCTCCATCCCATTTTTATAAAATAGTAGACCACCTTACATGAACTATATACCAACCGGAGGATCTCAAACCTTTCTGTCCTTCCCGGGTGAAAAAGACAAATGTCTGCCGAAGCGGTAGGAAGTGGGTCCGGTTTGAACTACAGGTACATGATCTAACCTCCGTGATTTTTTGAAAAAATCATTTTTAGACTCACAATATGTTGTTTTTCATAGATCCAATGCAAGTTCTAACATTCTCATCCCCTATCTTCACGCACGCCGTTTTGACCTAAGTTTAAAACGACAAAAAATTCAAAACGGGCATAAAAATTCCAAAAAAGTTCCGAATAATGTAAATCCTTCGCGTGGTGTTATATTATGTGACATAGTTGCAAGGAAAAATATCAAACTTGGTATATTGATCATGTCTCGAAAAGACCTTCACAAAATGACCTATCATGTTCGAGGTTTCATGTCTTTCGGTCCAAGAGACGGATGTTATATGTTGAATCGCGGCATAGTTTGTGATACGGTGCCTATATTGTGCATGAATGTGTATATTGGGATGTAGAACAATGTTGCAGGAGGAAGTTTTCCTTTTCGTCGCTCGGAAAAGCCATTTTCCATTTTCCGAGCACAAAAAGACGGGTCGTTTTGTGAAGCAACCACCAAAATGCAGTTACAGAATTCTACCATCCCTTTTTTCTAAAATAGTAGACCACCTTAATGAACTATATCCCAACCGGAGGATCTCAAATCTTTCTGTCCTTCCCGGGTGAAAAAGACAAATGTCTGCCGAAGCGGTAGGAAGTGGGTCCGGTTTGAAGTACAGGTACATGATCTAACGTTCGTGATTTTTTGGAAAAATCATTTTTAGACTCACAATATGTTGTTTTTCATAGATCCAATGCAAGTTCTAACATTCTCATCCCCTATCTTCACGCACGCCGTTTTGACCTAAGTTCAAAACGGCAAAAAATTCAAAATGGTCATAAAAAATTTAAAAAAGGTCCGAACAATGTAAATCCTTCGTGTGGTGTGATATTATGTGACATAGTTGCAAGGAAAAATATCAAACTTGGTATACTGATTATGTATCGAAAAAACCTTCACAAAATGACCTATCATGTTCGAGGTTTCATGGCTTTCGGTCCAAGAGACGGATGTTATGTGTTGAATCGCGGCATAGTTTGTGATACGGTGCCCATATTGTGCATGCATGTGTATATTGGGATGGATAAAAATGTTGCATGAGGAAGTTTTACTTTTCGTCGCTCGGAAAAGCCATTTCCCATTTTCCGAGCGCAAAAAGACGGGTCGTTTTGTGAAGCAGCCACGAAAAGGAAGTTACATAATGCTACCATCCTATTTTTCTAAAATAGTAGACCACCTTACATGAACTATATCCCAACCGGAGGATTTCAAACCTTTTTGTCCTTCCCGAGTGAAAAAGACAAATGTCTTCCAAAGCGATAGGAAGTGGGTCCGGTTTGAACTACACGTACATGATCTAACGTCCGTGATTTTTTGAAAAAATCATTTTTATACTCACAATATGTTGTTTTTTCATAGATCCAATGCAAGTTCTAATATTCTCATCCCCTATCTTCACGCACACCGTTTTGACCTAAGTTCGAAACGACAAAAAATTCAAAACGGTCATAAAAAATTCAAAAAAGGTCTGAACAATGTAAATCCTCCGCGTGGTGTGATATTATGTGATATAGTTGCAAGGAAAAATATCAAACTTGGTATACTGATTATGTCTCGTAAAAACCTTCACAAAATGACCTATCATGTTCGAGGTTTCATGGATTTCGGTCCAAGAGACAGATGTTATGTGTTGAATCGCGGCATAGTTTATGATACGGTGCCCATATTGTGCATGCATGTGTATATTGGGATGGAAAACAATGTTATAGGTGGAAGTTTTCCTTTTCGTCACTCGGAAAAGCCATTTTCCATTTTCCGAGTGCAAAAAGACGGGTCGTTTTGTGAAGCAGCCACCAAAATGCAGTTACAGAATACTACCATCACATTTTTCTAAAATAGTAGACCACCTTACATGACCTATATCCCAACCGGGGGATCTCAAACCTTTCTGTCCTTCCCGGGTGAAAAAGACAAATGTCTGCCGAAGCGGTAGGAAGTGGGTACAGTTTGAACTACATGTACATGATCTAACGTCTGTGATTTTTCGAAAAAATCATTTTTAGACTCACAATATATTGTTTTTTCAGAGATCCAATGCAAGTTCTAACATTCTCATCCCTCTATCTTCACGCACGCCGTTTTGACCTAAGTTCGAAACGGCAAAAAATTCAAAACAGGCATAAAAAATTCAAAAAAGGTTCGAACAATGTAAATCCTTCGCGTGGTGTGATATTATGTGACATAGTTGCAAGGAAAAATATCAAACTTGGTATACTGATTATGTATCGAAAAGGTCCCCCTTTCCCGGTTTGTATTACAAACCGAGGCTAAAGGGTGTTGGGTATAAATACCCACCCCGCATGCCCCGGTTCGTGCACTGAACCGGAGCATGCATATCCCCCGCGCCGCCGTCTTCCTCCTCGCGCAGAGCCACCGCGCCGCCGCGCCCGCACCGCTCCTCGCGCCGCCCGAGACCGTGCCGCCCAGCCCCCGCCCCGCCCCGCGCGCGCCTAGCTCTGCCGCCCCGACGACCCCTCCGCGCCGCCCCTCTACCGCGCCGCTCCCGCCAGGTGAGCATCCCCCCGCACCCGTGCGCCGCCCCTCTCGGCCACGTAGTAATTTTAGTTATAGTTTGTGTAATTTTAGATATAATTAGTGTGAATAATTTAGTTAGTGTAATTTGTTAGTGTAATTTAGTTAGTGCTATATAATTTTAGTTAGTGTAATTTAGTTAGTGTAATATATATATTTTTAGTTAATTAGCTAGTATAATTTTGTTAGTGCTATATATTAGTGTTAATATTGTTTAATTAGTTAGTGTAATTTTGTTAGTGCTATATATTACTGTTAATATAGTTTAATTAGTTAGTGTAATTTTGATAGTGTAATTTACTTAGTGTTTAATATAGTTTATTTTAGTGGATACTATTTATTTTCGTCATGGTTAAAGTATATAGGTTTAATTTTAGTGTTTAGGAATATGCCGATTCCTCATCCTCGTTCACTCGGCGTGAACAACGAAGCGCTACTAGACAGTGTCGTCGGGCATCCACGGGGCTGGGCTCCGCCGGGATGGCACTGGGAGGTGCTACCAGCCGGGGGACGTCGTCTCGTGAGGAATCCGGGTGTCGTCGTCGACCTGAATCTTCTGTGGTGGCGGCCGAGTGGTCCAGGTGCGATGTAGAGGGAGCCGGCCCCCGACAAGGTGGTAAATCGTCGTTTCAGGGAGGAGGACGAGCACGTCCGGCGCTACATATACATTTTAGGAGTCCGGGTCGCCAATACCTGGCAGCTTTTTCAGGCACCTTACCTGAGATATTCTCCGGTGATGGTTCCTACACTTTGGGTGCACACCTCTCGCGGCTCATTAGTCGGGGATCGACGTCTTCGCGGAGCTAGCTAGATGTGTAATAGGGTACCATCTTGTATTCGAGATGTATTGTTGTTTAATTCGTACTTTATTGTTGTACTAGCTGGATTATTCAAGATGTATTGTTGTTTAATTGGTACTTTATCTTTCTTTATCGCATTGTTTAAGCTAGATTACTTTATCTTCCTTTATTTTATCGCATTAAGCAAAATGGTTTTATCTTTCTTCTGTATTAGTTAAGTTATGGGCGGTAGAGACAACAAAGAGAACATCATGTACAACATGATAGAGAGGGTACAGGAGGTTACCATTACGATGGAGCAGACGATGATGGAGATGATGATGTCTCCCAATACCTCAACTTGGATGAAGCCGACGGAAGAGATAACTACGACGAATTGTTTGGTGGTGACGACGGTGGAACTAACGGTGGAGACACCGTAGCAAAGACCGGCGAGGTATATAAAGCCTCTGCTTATCACGAGCTAGTATATGCATTAGTTGATTCATATATATATGTAATAATGACTGTTTCTTTTCTTAGACCTCCGCATCGGGCGAATCTTCTGCAAGGAAACGAGGCCTGACCAAAAAGTTGGCCGATGGTATGCGTTTCACTATTGATCTAGTGTCTGAGTTCGGCGAACCTTTGGAGCCAAAAGAGGACGCAAGTGTATTTGTATACCAATGCGGAGAGATAGTCAGGGACGCCATCCCGATCACCACTCAGAAGTGGAATAAGCCAGGAAAGGAAAGTGATCGAGTTGGAGAAACTTTAGTCGATGACAGAGCCAAATACGGTCTTTGGAATTCACTCATGGCACACTTCTCTCTACCTGAATTGGACACTCCTGAACTCACTGAGGCATTGAGGTTGCAAGTCAGAAAGTGGGCCCTTAATAAGATGGGTGGACAGTTCAAGGACTGGAAGAAAAGATTGTACAACAACTTTGCCAAGAAGGGGTTGACTCCGCCATTCACTAGCCCGCTGGAGAAGCAGCGGGATAACTGGGCCCCATTTGTGAAATACAAGGTATCAGAAGCAGCTACGGCCAAGTCAGAAAAGAATAAGTTAAATGCGGCCAAAAAGAAATATCACCATACTATGGGGATAGGTGTCTACAAGACGGTGCACCGAAGTGGGAAAAACCGAGAAATAAATGCGTCAAAAAGGGGTCACGCCAGTTACAAATCAGTGGCCCGTGAGGTCAAAAAATTGGCTCCTTTGGCATGGGGGGTCGTATGACACTGAAACCAAGGAGATTATTGTTACAAAGAAGGCCATTAATAAACCCAAAGATGAACTTGTTAAATTGATACAACTGAGAAAAGATGGAAAGCTCATTCCCAACAGAGAGAATGATGAGCTGACATATGCCCTCGGGAATCCTGAAAAAGTCGGACGAACACGAGGCTTTGGCCCATCTGTTCCATGGAAGACAGGGTTTCCCGCTGACATCGACACTTATAGAAGCCGATCAAGAAAAACGAACCGGCAGAAGGTGGAGGAGGCAGCGCGGTTGGAGGCGGTTTAAAAAAGGAACAAGGAATTTCAAGCCATGTTCAAGCTGCAGCAGGAGCAGATTAATGAACTTAGAGTTCTGGCCCGACAGCAAGATCCTGCGTTAGACAGTCCGGTGGGCCCATCTCAGTGGGGAAGGAGCATGGCTTCCACGGAGGTACAAGCTAATAATCTAATGTTGATGGACAATAATGCACCGGCGATAGATGATACAGCCAGTGAAACGATGGTTCGCTACCCCGTGGATGAAGTTGAGGCAAGGATAGCTTGTGCGCTACGTGTCACAGTGAAGAACATTTCTATGAAGGAGGCGCTCGGCTTTGCTTTACCTTGTCCACCGGAAGTGACCTACCATGGAAGTCAGATTCCAGCTGGCTATGCTCGTGTCGGTGTGGATGAAGTTGAACCGACATGTCGATCACTTGAGCTTTACATCCCTGCAGGCGAAGGGAGAAAACACTTGGAGAAGTGGAGGGTGGGATCATTCTTTGGAAAAAACAACACATCGTGTTTCCAAGCTGGGTGCCAAGGAAATATTCTCCTCCGATAAGCAATCCATCACCTCCAAGGCCACCATCACCTCCGAGTCCATCGTCTACACCAAGAAACAATAGTCCACCCCTTCCTGAGAGGGATCGCAGCGCGACTGCATCTCCATCTTCAGCGCCTCCACCTCCGATCACTGAATCAAAGGGAAGAAAGCGGAAGAATGACACCGCTACGTCGAGGGAGACCCGACGCCGAAAACAACAAGATCTCCTCCCAAGTGTACCGCCGTCTCCTCCCAAGTTAGCTTATCACCGGACTGATAAGGAAACCGCGGTGATCTCCCGGGCAAAAGTGAAGGCCCATTTTGCTCCAAAACAACCCGAGCCACAAGTACTAGTTGATCCAAAAGTCAAGAAGCACTTCAAGGCATTCCTTGAGCAACCACCCTAACATGTGTTAAATAGGAAAGATGACTATAAACGCTGTCCTACGAAGACACTAAAAGAGAAGTCATCAAGCAGTACTGCAAGCGGGAGAAAATCAAAAGAAGTTGCCTAGCTCGGCAAACAGGCAAAAAAATCCATCGCCCCGCTCAAGGTGTTACCCTAGTCCACCCAAGGTGGAATAGATATGGAATTAGCTATTAAATTAGCCAAGGAGTATAAAGTTCCCCTCGAAGCACTTCTAGCCGGCGGAGATAATGTCGCCAAGGGACCAATAGCACGAAAATTTGTCTACGGGGATCCTCTGGTCAACGATGAGGTATTCGATGATCTGCCAACACATATGCGACTGTTGCATATCTGGTACTTGAAAGTCACAAAGGAAGGGATACAATTTCTCATATGTAAAGTTGGAGAGGAGTACTTCCGTCCAGACGAGATCTCCATTGAAATTTGTGAACTATTTTAGTTATTCAACCTAGACGCCCTCGACAAGTCCCTCCTCAGCTGCTATTGTCTGTAAGTAATTAAGTCACTAACTCAGCTCGTTCAAGTCGTTTCCTGTCGTTATCCTCACTATATCTCCTTCTGTATGCTATTATATATGCAGAATGAAGATTCAAGAATGTAGAAGAAAGTCAATCTACAGCATTGGGTTCGTTGACCCAAACAAAGTTAATGGACATACGGTAATAAATAACCTCGAGGAAATGGAGGATAACTTGATAATGTTTTTAATGGAGCAACATTACAAGACACAAATTCTATTTCCTTACAACTATGGGTAAGAGTCTTACTGTCTTGTACACATTCAATTTTTGTTTACTAGATGTTAAGTGTATATAAACATGCGCAGCTACCACTGGATTCTTCTAAACATTGACGTTGACCGTGCAAAAGTGGAAATCTCGGACTCGTTAAAGAAGCCGATGGAAGACTACCGTAGAATAATTGATTGCCTCCAAAAGTAATTTCAATCATTATCGCACTATATATGTCTCTTTCGTTCATTCTCTGAGATGTAAACTAATTAATAACTCATTCATTTCTTTTTTGCCGGACAAGGTTTGGAAAATCTTCACGAAGGAGGTTCAGGGTGAATGGCATGAGGAGCTCACTTTTCGTACGGTCCCGGTAAGTAGTACGAGAGCTAGGGGACTAATTTATGTGGATATTACAATTATCATTCATACAATTATCATGCTTATTATTATTTGATTGAATTATTTTCTCGATCAAAAAGTGTGCGATGCAGCCACAGGGGACTAATTTATGTGGATATTACGTATGCGAGTTCATTCGTGGGTGAATGGAGCAGGGCACAAACTTTCTTCAAGTACGTAAACAATATATTCACAATTTATTCTATACCATAGTTTTTGTTGAGTTCCATTCATAATGATCTACTTCTTTATATATAGTTGGATGCGATGCGGGATAAGCTCCTACCACATTAACGCCTACTAGCAATTCAAGAGGAGTTGTCGGTATTTTTGCTCAGGGACATCATAAACACAAAAGGAGAGTACAACATGGATAGACCTTCGTGTAATCGTGGATAGACACAAAAGGACAGTATCCATTATAATGATCTTGGTGTAAATCAATTAGACGAGCTCTAGTCTCGGTTGTGTATATATTTATATGTCTTTATGTCGTCGTGAGTGAAATTATATTATATATGCATCAATGTATACAACATGTAGTAGCGTAGAATAATATGTTTATGAAAACACAAAATGAAAAATAATCAAACACAGAAAAAGAAAACACTAAAACCCCACCTCCTGCCACGGCAGCAGTTTGGTGCAAAACGCTGCCGCGGCAGAAGAACTTTAGTCCCGGTTCGTGTTATGAACCGGGAAGAAAGATCCTCCAGCCTAGCACGTGCAGCGGGGCCATATGGAGACAATCTAGTCCCGGTTTGTAACAGAACCGGTACTAAAGGCCTAACCTTTAGTCCCGATACGTTAGTCCCAAATTGCAATCTGGGACTAAAGCCTCTTACAAACCGGGACTATTGTCCTGTTTTCTACTAGTGCGGGGTGGCATCCCCAAGCTTGAGTTTTTGTCCATTCTTCATCTCATTACATCATTCTCTCTCTACACCTGAATTTTTTCCTTCATACAAAACTTCACACAATCTTCATTAGCAACATTAATGTATTCAAAAGATAATAGACCCTTTGGTTTAGCTTTAGAACATCAAAACTTTCACTAAAAACATAAGCTACTATAGAAATTCCCTCAAAAGCTCAATTTCCCAAAAAGAACCCAAAAAGGAATCAATAAGAAGCAAATGCAAATAATGGCAGAAATCTGTCAAAACAGACCATCAGGTAGAAACTAATTTTTTCTAAGACCTTATGTTGCTCAAATCAAAAAGTGTTTAACTAACAAAACTTAGCTAACATACTGGGGGATTTATTCGTAAATTTTCAGCTCAATACGACTTACAGAGATTCTTCATGAATTTTTACGGTGGAGCACAAAAATATGTTTCGGGACAGCAACTCCCCAAATCTTACTTCCCTCTTATTAGAGGTCATTCTTGGCACAAAAAGTAAACAAAAAGGATAAGGAGAGGTCATTACTGAAGTAATAACTTCCAAGACTCAATAAAACTCTTGGGTTATCTCCCAACAAGTACTTTTCTTTAATGCCTTTAAGTTAGGCACGAGAAGAAAGAAATCAAGTGTTTTCAAATGAAGAAGCATTAACATCAAACCTTGCTTTCAAGGGAGGAGAAAAAAGCAACTTCTCTCTCCTCATAGGGAAGTGTTCAATACCTTTATTGAATAGAAATTGATATTTAATGGTGCCTTCTTTTATATCAATGATGGCACCAACAGTTCTAAGAAAAGGTCTTCCCAAAGTAATAGGACAAGAAGCATTGTATTTAACTCCCAAAACATAGAAATCAACAGGGACATAAGCATTGGTAACCATAATGAGAACATCATTAACACTTCCCATGAGTTTCTTCTTAGCATTATCATTAAGTGGGACATCCAAATAACAATCTTACAAAGGTGGAAAATCAAGCATTTCATAAATCTTCCTAGGCATAATAGAGACACTAGAACCAAAATCACATGAAGCTTTGAGATCAAAGTCATTCACTTGCATATTAATAATGAGTTCCCAACTATCTTCTACTTTCCTAGGAATTGAAGCTTTGTATTTTAACTTCTCTTCCTTAATTTTAACAAGAGCATCTGTAATGTGTTTGGTGAAAGCAACATGCATATCACTAGCATAAGGACTTCTAGCAAGCTTTTGCAGGAACATAATCACTTTAGAAATATTGCAACCATCAAGATAAAAATCAAACTTAGCATCACAAGTAGCAGAATCATTGTCCTTAGGCATTGTAGGAGGAGGAATAGGGACTTCTTGTGGTTTAGTGACATCCATATTGGTGGTGATGGTGCACACACTATTGTTTCTAGCAATTTCAGCTTCCCTTTCCCACTTAGCATGAAGTTGCTAACAGTCTAAAATTTTCATCAATAGTAACTTGTATGGCATGAGTAGGACCAAAGGTACTTTCCATGGTTTCAGGTTTAGTATCCATTTTATTAATCAAAGAAGACCGTGCTTCAGACAAAGAGGAAATATTTTTCTCTACATTCAAAAGCTTTTCCTCCACAGTCTTGTCAAAAGTGGTTTATTTACTAATAAAGTCTTTGAGCATGACTTCAAGTTCAGAAGGGGCACTTCTAGAATTGTTGTAGGAGTTTCCATAGGTATTGCCATTATTAGGATGACAAGGCCTATAATTGTTGTTACTACCAAAATTATTCCTATAGGCATTGTTGTTGAAATTGTTGTTTGTAATGAAGTTCACATCAACTTGCTCTTCTTGATCAACCAAAGATGCTAAGGGAACATTATTTGGATCTAAAGGAGCTTTCCCATTAACAAGCATAGCCATAATAACATCTATCTAATCACTCAAAGAGGAGGTTTCTTCAACAGAATTTACTTTCTTACCATGTGGAGCTCTCTCAGTGTGCCATTCAGAATAATTAACCATCATATTATCAAGGAGTTTTGTTGCAGCACCCAAGGTGATGGTCATAAAGGTACCTACAGCAGCTGAATCCAATAAGTTTCTTGAAGAGAAGTTCAAACCTGCATAAAAAGTCTGGATAATCATCCAAGCAATAAGTCCATGAGTGGGACAATTCTTAACCAAAGATTTCATTCTTTCCAAATCTTGAGCAACATGTTCATTATCAAGTTGTTTAAATTTCATAATATCACTTCTCATAGATATAATCTTAGCAGGAGGGTAGTACCTTCCAATAAAAGCATCTTTGAACTTAATCCAAGAATCAATACAATTTCTAGGCAAGGATAGCAACCATTCTTTATATTTTCCTCTCAAGGAGAAAGGAAACAACTTGAGCTTAATAATATCTCCATCTACATCCTTATACTTTTGCATCTCACAAAGTTCAACAAAGTTATTGAGATGGGCAGCAGCATCATCAGAACTAGGACCAGAAAATTGCTCTCTCATCACAAGATTCAACAAAGTAGGCTTAATTTCATAAAGGTAGCATCAGGAGCAAGTGGAGAAATAGGAGTGCTCAGGAAATCATTGTTGTTTGTGCTAGTGAAGTCACACAACTTGGTGTTCTCAGCAGAGTTCATTTTGGCAAAAGTGGAGCTAGCCAACAACAGCAGCAACTAGAGAAGGGAATAATTTTTTTGTGTTTTTTATAAGAGAAAGCAAACCAAACTAAACTATTTTTTTTAGTTTTTGGTAAAAAGAGGCAAACAAAACCAAGCAAAAGAAACTAAGCAAAACAAAAAAAGTAAAGAGAAAGGTTGAGGAGGACGCTCCTTGTGAAGATGTCCTTAGCCTCCCCGGCAATGGCGCCAGAAAAGCTTGATGATCGTGCTGTATCAACGTGAAGCGCTTCGTCGGGAAACCCAAGGTGTGATGCAGCACAACAACAAGTTTTCCCTCAGTAAGAAACAAGGGTTATCGAACCAGTAGGAGGAAGGAAACGTCTCAAAGATGTTGCAAGCAACTTGGAGACCTGCACAACCCAAACTCAAGACTTAGCCCCAACAAATAGTGAGGTTGTCAATCTCACCAGTTTGCTGTAACAAAGGATTAACTATATGGTGTGGAATGTAACAGTGGTTTGCAGCAAGTAAATAATAACAGTGGAAGATGTATCAATGGTAAAGATTGGACCAGGGTCCATAGTTCACTAGAGGAGTTCTCCTTAGATAAACAAATATGGCATACTGGGTAAACAAATTATAGCAGGGCAATTGACAGGACTAAGCAAGGCATCACAATGCAATACTAGACATCATGATCCTATGAGATTCAATTGGGCAATACAACAAGATACATAGACCGCCATCCAACTGCATCTATGACTAGAAGTACACCTTTGGGTTATCATCCGAACCCCCTCCGGTATTAAGTTGCAAGCAACAGACAACTGCTTTAAGCAAAGTGTGTAAGGTAAACAATCCACTTGTTCCATGAACAAGAGACAGTTGTTTTCTCCCTAGTGGCAACAACACATCTACAACTTTAGAGATTTATGTCACTTCCCTTAGATTAAATAGAGGCATGAACCCACTATCGAGTCACTAGCAACTACTTGGCCAAGATAGCTACTAACAACGAAGAGCATGCAAGATCACAAACAACACATACATGATAGAATCAATAAGACAAAACCATTAATCATTCTGACATAGTAATCTCAATATTCATCGGATCCCCACAAACACAACATGCATGATTACAAATAGATGAGATCTTGATCATGAAAGAAGATCATAAGATCTAGACATGAAAGCACAAAGGAGGAGATACAACCCTCTAGATACTACATGGACTCGTAGTCCAAGGTGGAACTACTCACGCTTCATACCGGAGGCTGGCATGATGAAGAAGAAGGCCTCCAGGATGATCTCCCCTTCGGCAGGTTGCCGGGAAGAGCTTCAGATCCCCCTGATCTAGGGACGATGGTGGCGGCGGCTACAAAAGGTTTCGTGGAATATTGATTGGTTGCTTAGGGTTTAGGCATCGGGGGCTTCTTATAGGATAAGAGGCGAGGCAGGAGGACAGCCAGGGGGCTCACACCTGCCCAGGCGTGGCCTAGGGTGGATATGTGGCTCCCCTCCGTCTCTCCTCTGTAAACAGTGTTCTACTCGGTGAAATATTGACTTTGGCTTTTTTCCCGTCCAATTCCGAGAATATTTCCTTACTAGCTTTTCTGGAACCAAAAACAGAACAAAACAGGCAACTAGCACTATGGCATCTTGTTAATAGGTTAGTACCAGAAAACATATAAAAAAACTCAAAGTGTGGACAAAGCAAAGCAAAGTAGATACTAAACAAGCATGGAACATAAAAAATTATAGATACTTTTCTGGCGTATCACCAGACATGTGAGTGGCCAGGCGATACTATGAGCCTCTCACTAAAAGTGCCGGCTCAGGGGGAGTTGGTGCACTCTGGTTGGTCTATGGATCCTGATGTCTCGGTGTTGAGAGTAACATCACATAGGGTAGGGCCCATGCTAGAGTGGCATTCAGAGAGTCTTAATCGGTTACTTGACCCATGATCAGTAAGGATCAGGGCAGGGTCACCGTTTGGTGTGGGTAAAGTGTACAACCTCTGCAGAGTGTAAATCTATTCTAATAGCCGTGTCCTCGATCATGGATAGTTGGGAAGGTTGCTATAGTGCGGTGCTGGTTTTTTTTTTCAAAACTGATTTCGAAAAATAAAGTGTTTTGTAAAACCTAGTGGTCCGAGGGACACCAGAGAAGGAGAGATGATGTTGATGGAGCAAGGAAGAGGATAACCCGGTCAGTTGAGGACCGTGGAGATGAAATAGGGTGACCCACTGCTAGTGTTTTCCAAAGCTTTTCAAAAAGGTTTCCAAAATGTTTTATAATAGTTCTGAACAAAACCTTGTAGATGTTATATCTACAATATAATCTATTTTAGAAAAGAACCACTCATGGAGCCCTCCTATTACCACAGCCATATTTCATATCCCCTTGTTATTACTATTTTCTTTAGGTGGTTTGTGAGTACATTCAATGTACTCATCGGCTTTGTCACTGGTATTTACTTGGCCAGATTCCTAGAAGAACGAGCAAAGATGAAGAAGCTGACGTCTATGCGAGCTAGGCCGTCTTCCCAGTCAGCTTCCTATAGGTTAAGTCATGACATTGGCTCTGCAATTGAAGAATTCCGCTATTTGTGTTGTAATCGCCGTAATGGTAACCATGTAAGATTTGCACCTGTAATTCTGGATGTTGTAATGATACTAGTCGGTTATGCTCATGGATCACTGATCATGGGAACATAAATTGCATCCATAAGGGGGACTCCCGTACCGTAAATCCGAGGTCCCACAATTTCAACAAATATATATGGAAGAAGTTGTATATCCTGGAAGGCAAGAGACGTTGGTTGACTTAGAATTTTCGGTGAGATAAACAATGGCATGCAGTTACTGTCGTACCTAAGAATGAACTAGATAGAAATTATAATGGCATCATACCAGAACTTGCATTGCAGGAACACAAACCACAAATCAACTACACAATAGAGGATAGTTATGTCGTTGCTTAGGACGAACCAGCACCAGATTAGAAATAAAATGCCATATCTGGTGAACCTGTAGAAGAGGACAAGCAAGCATTAGACAAGTGTGCCTATAATGGAATGAGAAATCAATAATAGCGTTTCCTAGAATTTCAGCAAATATAAAGTAGCCAGGTCATTTCAACAAATATACGTGGAAGCAGTTGTTTATCCCGAAATGCAAGAGACATTGGGTGACCCGGAATTTGCAGTAAGATACACAATGGGAATGCAGTTACTGTCGTATCTAGGAACCGAATAGAAAATATAATGGCATAATAAGAGAACTTGTAGAGAAAGAATGCAAACCACGAATAACCTATATATAGATGATAGCTATGTCGCTGCTGAACTATTAGATATGAAATATAATGGCACTGCTTGTGAACCTGCAGAACATGACAAGCAAACATTACACAAGTGTGCCTAAAAATGAATTGAGCAATCGAAAAAAGTGTTTCCTATAATTTCAGCAAATATAAACTAACCAGGTCATTTCAACAAATATATATGGAAGCGATAGTGTATCGTGGAATGCAAGAGAAGTTGCGTGACTCGGAATTTGCGGTGAGCTACACAATGGGCATGTAGTTACTTTAGTAGCTAAGAATGAACGAGACATACATTATAATGGCATCATGCAAGAACTTGCAAAGAAGGAACGCAAACCATGAATGAACTACACAGTACATGATAGTTATGTTGTTGCTTAGGATGAACTAGCACCAGATTAAATATAATGGCATCTCTTGCGAACCTGTAGAAGAGGACAAGCAAGCATTAGACAAGTGTGCCTACAATGAAAGGAGAAATCAATCAAAGTGTTTCTTAGAATTTCAGCAAATAGAAATTGTCCAGGTCATTTCAACAAATATATATGAAAGAAGTCGTTTATCCTGGAATGCAAGAGACGTTGGGTGACCCAAAATTTGTGACGAGACACACAATGGGCATGCAGTTACTCTCATAGCTAGGAACCGCATAGAAATTATAAAGGAATCATAAGAGAACTTGTAGAGCAAGAATGGAAACTATGAATGAACTATATATTACAATAGAGGATAGCTATGTCAATTCTTAGGAGGAACCATTAGATATGAAATATAATGGCATTGCTTGTGAACCTGTAGAGCAGGACAAGCAAGCATTACACAAGTGTGCCTACAAATGAATTAAGCAATCAAACAAAGTGTTTCCTAGAATTTAAAAAAATATAAACTAGCCAGATCATTTCAACAAATATATCTGGAAGAAGTAGTATATCCTAGAACGTAAGAGACATTGGGTGACTCGGAATTCGCGGTGACCTACACAATGGGCATGCAGTTACTTTCGTAGCTAAGAATGAACGAGACAGAAATTATAATGGCATTTCGCGAGAACTTCTAGAGCAAGAACACAAACCACGAACGAACTACACAATAGAGGATGGTTATGTTGTTTCTTAAGATAAACCAACACTAGATTACAAATATAATGGCGTCTCTTGCGAACCTATAGAAGAGGACAAGAAAACATTTGACAAATGTTCATACAATGAAATGAGCAATCAATCAAAGCGTTTCTTATAATTTTAGCAAATATAAACTGGCCAGGTCATTCAACAAATATATATGGAAGAAGTCGTTTATCCTGGAATGCAAGAGACGTTGGGTGACCCAGAATTTGCGGACAATGGGCATGCTGTTACTATCGTATGATGACCCACAAGTATAGGGGATCGCGACAGTCTTCGAGGGTAGTATTACCTAATTTAATGATTCGACACAAGGGGAGCCAAAGAATACTTGCAAGCCTTAACAACTAAGTTGTCAATTCAGATGCACCTAGAAATAGTTCTTGCTCACAGAAGTTTATCAGTAGCAACAATTTTGTAATAGCAATAGTAAAGTAACAGCAGCAACAAAACAAGAGCAATAGTAATACTAGTAGCAAACAGTAGGATACAAGCGCGGTAGGCATAGGTATGGATGGATGGGCGTTGCATGGATGAGTGTAAACATATAACTTCAAGATCTAGGGCAACTGCAGATAAATAAGATAAAGCATCCAAGTACTAAACAATCATAGGCATGTGGTCCATATATAGTCATGCGTGCTCACAATGAGAAATTGCACAACATATTTTGTCCTGCTAGCCCGTTGCAGCGGGGCCTCAATGGAACTACTTGCAATTAAGGCACTCCTTTTAATAGAGCACCGGAGCAAAGCATTAACACTCCGTGAAAACACATGTGATCATCACATCACAGCCATCCCCTCAGGTTGTTCCAATTTGTGTCACTTCGGGGCCTTTGGATCTTGACAATGATATGTGTACACAACTTGCAGATAAGATCACAAACAATACTATCACAATGAATAAATAATAAGTTCAGATCTGAGATCATGGCACTCGGGCCCTAGTGACAAGCATTAAATTCAAATAGCACTAATAGAGATACTAGGCACCATGCCCAAACAATCTTATTCGATTACATGATATCACTCATCCAATCCCTACCATCCCCATAGCCTATAGAGGGGGATTACTCACTCATGGATGAGGGAAACATGGATGTTTGATGGATAGGCGTCGGTGATGATGATGGCGCTGATTCTCTCCAAATTCCCTCTCCCGGCAGGGTGCTAGAACGGAGTTTCTGGTTCCGAATCACGGTTTCTGGTGGTGGCTGCACAGTGGAACTCTTTCTAGAAAAACGTCGAACCCCCCCCCCGTTTTTTAGGTCAAGATGCAACTTATAGGCGAAGAGGGAGGCCGAGGGGGTGCCTGGGGCGGCCACACCCACTCCAGGCATGGCCAGGCCTGGCCCGCGCGTCTGGGGGGTGTGGGACCCCTAGGTCCCCACTCCGTCTCATCTTCTGACTCCGTGAGTCTTCTAGTGAAATAGAATTTTTGGCATATTTTCCAGGATTTTCCTGATAGTTGATTTTCTGCACAAAAACTAGACACCAAGGTAATTCTGCTGAAAACACCGTCAGTCCGTGTTAGTTGTATCCAAATCACACGAGTTTAGAGGAGAAACAATAGCAAAAGCGTTCAGGAAAGTAGATACGTTTTGGACGTATCAACTCCCCCCAAGCTTAGCTTATTGCTTATCCTCAAGCAATTCAGTTGAAAACTGAGTGCGATAAAAGAACTTTCACGAACACATTTGCTTCATATGATGTATATATTCTCATCACAGGAGTAGATACTCAGACCATTCATAATAAGAAGTATGAAACTAAGTCTACTCAATAGTCATTGCAAGCTATGAAGAGATTCCAACTCAATAATAATAATTAGCATGAAACATGAACATAAGCAACATTGCAATGCTCATAAGAAGGTATGATAGAGTGGTATCTCGCTTGCCTTTGTTTGTAGATCACAACATAAATTCCAAGGCATCTCTGAAGTTCAAGTGAAGACTAGAAGTAAAGATATCAGAGATGCAAGCATCAAAGTCATGACATAATTAACCAAGTTTTGAGACAAGCACATTACACTAAGAATGACAACTATGCTCTCAAGAAGGTGCTCATAGAGTAAGTGGTGACTCAACAAGGAAGTGAAAAAAGGTTTTGAAAAGTTCGAAAGGCTTCCAAATGCTGAAAGTAAGGTACTCATTAGCTTTGAGCTCTCATTGCCCATATCATATGCATGTTTACATGGTTAAGGTGAAAGTGAGGTCCAAAATGAGTTATATGCTTGACAGACCATAAACTGGAAATCTCATGTCCCTTGAGTACGAGGGACACTCCTCATGCTACTCAACTTTAGTTACCTATGAGTTCTTGTCATCGTAAATACATGCGTATCATAGAGAACCGCCAACGGGGTACCCCTTGCACATGATACATGAGCTATCCCATAATCAAAATGACAAGGCAAGCAGATAATGAGCATCTTAGCGATCTTTTTATTTTCTATTTGCATAGGTTTTTATTGAGGATGCTTCATAGATTGCTCATTATGGTTATGCTGCAAGTTTCCACCATGATTAGGCATGGCTTAGGCTAGCGGCACAGGCGTTTCTCTAACACATATATATAACTCCATGAACTTACAAGCTCCCCTTTTATTTCACACCAACGACATCCACAAACAAAAAGCATGATATCAACTGGATATGTATCCATAAGTGTTGAAAGCGTTCCCCGTGACAGCACGGTTCTGCTAACTCCCAACCTATAATTTGCAAGAATATAACTTTCATGCACAGTCACAATGGTTCATGCTTATTAAGTGCAAGAAATAAAGTATGCCATCAAGTTCGTGAGAGCTTTACTAACTAACATTCTCAAAACAGTCAAACATTTTATTTTGAAGAAAACAAGGCATAATGAATATGCACGGAATAGCAAATGCTACTAATAGGTAGGTATGGTGGACACTGTTTGCAATATTGGTTTTGGGGAGTTGGGTGCACAAGTAGATCTCATACCCAGTGCAAGTGGACGCTAGCAATAGAGAGGGAGCGACAAACGAGAGAGAAATAACTGCCATAATCATGCTTGCAACAAAATAGGACTAATTATGGCATGAAAGTGATACAAGAACTCCGAGGCAAAATAAATCATCGGGATTTACTGACTATTGCTTAGTCATATGCATGCGTGCGCATGTGCCAAGTTGATTCTCATGAAACATTCAGAGCAGGATACCACAATTTCATACCAAGTTATGAATAGAACAATGGAAGCAAAAACTCATATTACATGCTACAAACTATTAGAAAGCTTGAGCTAATCATAAGAGAGCAAGAACTACTAATCATCCATAAATAACATACACCTTACATGAACAGACTAAGCATGCTCAATGTAAGATCCCTCCCTATTAAAGGTAAGGATCCCTGTGATTGCAATGCTATTCCCTGGATCAATGCTAGCATCCACAGTTTAAGATGAAGTAAACAGAAACAAAGGTCATTATTACATATCATTCCAGAGCCAAACATAGTCTTTTACAACTCCATGGCCATAGGCCTAATACAAGAGTTTAACCATAACAATATAAATAAGTCTTCATCTTCATGTGCCACAGGCAATCATGTTGAGTGTAGACTCATAACCCATAATCATCATCAGAATAACCTGCAACATCACAAGTTACAGCCACAGTGGGTCAATACATTGGAATAGTATTAGCAAGTGATACCTTAGTAGAATATTAGTATCTAGATAATACATGAATTTGGCTAAGTGTAGCTTAGGCTTTCTTTGCTCAAAATAGGTTTTACCTGTCAGTTGAAATCACTAAGTTTTTCTTAGACAAAACATTCCCAAGGAATCACCAATAGAAATTGGTGAACCTTCACCCTTGTTCAACCACAAGTTTTAACTTAGAAAATTAGGATGAGGAGATTCTTGATAGCTTCCATGTCTTGATGCTCAAGTTGTCCAATACCAGGGACATGGCTAAGTACTTAGATTCTTCCATCTGCAGAGGTTGTGCACTTTCCCCACAAGACTTGATTTTCACCAAGACAGGACCTTTCAGAAGCCTTCCCTTAGACCAAATGGACGCGCTCCAACCTATCATCCACTACCACCAACTGTCCAAATGGCTAAGTTATTGCAACCTATGTGATCCAGGCAGAGCCCATAATGCCATGTGGCTGCACTAGAAGCTTCTTAACATTTGGCATCTCAAATCCCTTTGTTCCTGGGTGGCTTCCCACAAGTGAGATACACAAGGTAAACCATAGAAATGGGCCTTGTGTAACCACTCAACACAAACCATTCTTTCCATTCCACCCAGGTGTTTCATTCACTTAGTTGTTTTATTAGCAAAAACATAAGTCAATGACTTAGAAATATTTCACATAGCATGAATATATAATCCTCCCTTGGTTGCTACTAGCTAGTCTAAGAATGGCAATAGTAAGCATCTTAACTTAGAGGAAATTCTAACAATTCTACAACTACTAGGATTTCCCAAGCATAGCATATAAATACTTAGCAAAATATTCATGCAAGTCTTATACAAAATATTTCAAATGCATAGGTAAAATATAGGGATAAAAACATGAAGCACCACTTTCCTTGGTAGTTTGGGGAGTAGCAACAATCTTCACAAGCACAATCACTATTTGCACTAAAATCTACACATAAAATAATGACACCAAAATCACATAACAAATTATACAAACAAAAATATATGCATGTATGCAAATGCCATGTGATGATTTTTTTTCTACTCCAAACAAGACAAGTATATAGTACTGAAACATAAACAAGACCAAGATACTCAAAATAAACTTTATTTGATCTTTAAAACATTTTTCAAATAATTTCCACACTCAAATTAAGCCTACAAATGTCTGTGCAAAAATAACCATTTTTACAGAGGAAAAACATTAAAAACATTGTATAAACAGATAGGATTCTTTCTCCCGATTCCAATGATATAAAATTTACAAAATTTGAACGTGTGGATTAAAAATTATGAATTTTACAAGTTTGAATCACTAATAGATCTAATTCAGATTTTTAAAACAAAGAACTAGCCACGCGGCAGCGTCTGATTGGCTGATACCGTTTCGCACCGGATCACACTCGCGGGCTGTTAGATCTAACTTAACACGCACGGCTCAGATCTGCCCGTACCACTTCGCTACAGATCTAATTCTAATCGCTGAATCTAGACCCTACGGCTACAGATCAAACGACCACAGATGGGCGGCGCCAGCGGCGGCGATGCGGCGGCGCGGCTCTGTCAGAGAGGTTGCCGGCGATTTAGGTCGCGCGGGGAGGAGTGGAGGTGCTTATCGTGTTCACGGGACTGCAGTGAAGCTCAAGGTGGTCGAGGGAGAGACAAGGGCGCACAGAATCGACGTCTATTGCTCGCCGGAGAAGCGTCGGTCGTCAGGTACGACTGTCCGTCGTTGTTGGCGAGGTTACAGACCGCGCCTATCCAAAAGAATGATGCCGTTAGATGCGCACAAGACTGGCGAACATGTGAGTAACCAGAAGAGAGGAAGGGGTGGTCGGGAACTAACAGGAGGTGTCGCCGGAGTCGAGCAGCGGCTCTGTCACTTGCGGAGGTGGACGGGAACGGCTGCCTAGGTCAAGCGCGGCCAAATGAAAGGGTCCAGGAGGTGCACAAGGTTGTAAGGAACACGCTCGTTTGAATTAGAAGGGCAGGGGTTGTCTGGCTCACCGGAATTTCGTCGCCGGAGCTCGTCGGTACAGCGGCGGTGTGAGAGCAATTAGGGGCAGCCTGGTGGCGGAGCGAGTAAGTTGAGCGAGGGGAAAGATGCGGAGAGGGGAGGGGATTAAATAGTCGGGGCGGGGGCGAGGATTACTCCCTGCATCAATGGGATTTAAGCGGGGCAGTGACTGCGGTGAGGTAACGGCGGAGCGGCTCGGGCGCGCATTGATTCGGGACGACGCTGACGGGGCAAGGTAGGGTCGGGCTGTCAGTGGGTGGGTGCGCGTTGCTGCGGTGAGAAACAGAGAATAAGGGGGAACCCCGGGTGGGCTGCTTTGGTTGCTGGGCCGAATGGGTAGCGGCTGGCCCGGTTCTGTTTTCTTAACCTTTTTCTTTTTCTAATTCAATTTTTAGGAAACCTTTTCAAATGAATTCAAATGTGTTTGAATTCCAAATCTTTCTGGATTTTTATAAAGTGAAACCTGCATATTTTTTAGTATAAAACCATGCTGTCTCACTAGTCTTGCTTGGTTCCTTTGAAATTTTAAAATAAACAGTGCCTTAGCACAAGATTTGATAAAGATATGAAAATGGTTTTAAAACCATATTTTGTTTTTGGAAATTTTGTCCAAGCTTTGGAACTCAACCAAACCAACTTATGAACAAAAAATCTTGGTTTGAAACAAATATTGTCTCACTATATAGTAGCATTGGATCAATGCTTGTCTACATAAAATAATAAGCAATCAATGCTTCTGTTTTCTTTGAAATGACTTTGAAATTGATCCCTAAATGATTATGCATGCATGGATGATATGCAATATTTGAAAACATGATTTTAGGGATGTTACAAATCTAACCCCCTTAAGGTGAATCTTGCCCTCAAGATTCGGATTGGCTAGCAAATAGGTGAGGGTGGTCTTTCCGAAGATCATCTTCTCTTTCCCATGTTGCATCTTCTTCGGAATGATGGTTCCATTGAACTTTGCAGAATTTGATAGTCTTTGTTCGAGTAACTCTTTCTGCAGTGTCAAGAATCTTGATAGGTTTTTCCTCATAAGTGAGATCACTCTCCAATTGAACCTCCTCCAAAGGTATAGTATCCTTCAAAGAAGTCTCTTCCATCTCTGGATGGCATTTCTTTAGATGACTCACATGAAACACACTGTGAACGGCAGACAATGATTCTGGCAATTCAATCTCATAAGCTACTTCTCCTTTACGACTCAGAATCTTGAATGGTCCAACATATCTTGGGGCCAATTTTCCTTTGACTCCAAATCTCTTCACTCCACGAAGTGGTGACACTCTAAGATAAGCTCTATCACCCACTTCATAGGTGACTTCGCTACACTTAGGATCTGCGTAGCTCTTCTGTCGGGACTGTGCTATCTTCAATCTGTCCTTAACTAGCTTGACCTTCTCTTCCGCCTCTTTGATTAGTTCTGGTCCGAACAAATTTCTTTCTCCCACACCATTCCATAGTAATGGGGTGGTACAGTTTCTCCCATAGATAAACTCAAATGGTGCCATCTCAATACTGGCTTGATAGCTATTATTGTAAGGGAATTCTGCGTAAGGCAGACTTTCATCCCAACTAGCTCCATAATCTAGAGCACATGATCTCAACATGTCTTCAAGAATCTGGTTGGTCCTTTCTGTTTGTCCATCAGTCTGAGGATGAAAAGCAGTGCTGAATTCCAATCTAGTTCCCAATGACTCATGTAGTTGCCTCCAAAAATGAGAAGTGAACTGAGTTCCCCTATCGGACACAATACTCTTGGGTACTCCATGAAGACATATAATCCTACTCATATAGATCTTGGCTAACTTAGCACTTGTATAGGTTGTCTTCACGGGTATGAAATGAGCCACTTTAGTTAGGCAATCCACTACTACCCAAATAGAATCATATCCTGACCTGGTCCTTGGCAATCCAGTGATAAAATCCATGCCAATCTTGTCCCACTTCCAATCAGGAATAAGTAGTGGTTGTAGCAATCCTGCTGGTTTCTGATGTTCCGCCTTCACTCTACTACATACATCACACAAAGAAATATGTTCGGCGATTTCCTTCTTGAGATTATTCCACCAAAATCTTTCCTTCATATCCATGTACATTTTGGTGTTACCCGGATGAATAGAATATGGTGAGTTGTGCGCTTGTTGGAAAATCAGTTTCCGAAGCTCCGGATCTTGTGGAACACGGATACGTTTTCCATACCATAAAGTACCATGTTCGTCTTCATGGAATCCTTTGGCTTTTCCCTTGCCAATCTTTTCCTTAATCTCTTCAATTTCCTTGTTTGTCTTTTGGGCTTCTTTCATTTTGTCCAACAAAGTGGGTTGAACATCCAATGACATGAGATGTCCTTCGGGCACAATCTCTAATCTGAGATCTCTAAATTGGGAACACAGATCATCTGGCAACTCTCCCTTAGTAAGGCCATTCAGAAATACCTTACGGCTTAGTGCATCCGCTACAACATTTGCTTTACCGGGATGGTATTGCAAACTCAAGTCATAGTCCTTGATGAGTTCTAGCCATCTTCTTAGTCTCATGTTGATTTCTTTCTGAGAAAAAATATACTTCAAACTTTTGTGATCTGTGAACACTTCACATCACTTTCCCAAAAGATAATTCCTCCATGTTTTGAGTGCATGGACAACAGAGGCTAACTCTAAATCATGAGTAGGGTAATTTACCTCATGAGTTTTGAGTTGTCTCGAGGCATAAGCCACAACTTTCCCTTCTTGCATTAGAACTGCACCTAATCCATGATGAGATGCATCACAATACACTTGGAAATATTTCTCCAAGTCTGGCAGACATAAGACTGGTGCTGTCACTAGTCTCTTCTTCAATTCTTGGTAACTGAGATCACATCCTTCAGACCAAGCAAATTTCTTGTCTTTCTTTAGTAACTCAGTCATTGTCTTAGCTACTTTAGAGAAATTCTCAGTAAATATTCTGTAATATCCTTCCAAGCCAAGGAAACTACGAACCTCTTTCACTGACTTAGGAGATTCCCACTCAGTTACAGCTGACACTTTTGTGGGATCAACTACTACACCATCTCCTAACACAACGTGTCCAAGAAATCCAACTTCATTTAACCAAAATTCACACTTGCTGAATTTGGCATACAACTTATGCTCTCTAAGCTTCTCAAGTATCAAACGCAAATGTCCTTGATGCTCTTCTTTGCTCTTGGAGTAGATCAAAATGTCATCAATGAAAACGACAACAAACTTGTCAAGGAACTCCATGAACACCTTGTTCATCATATTCATGAAATAAGCTGGTGCATTGGTCAAACCAAATGGCATTACGGTGTAATCATACAATCCATACCTAGTGGTGAAAGCTGTCTTAGGTATGTCTTGTTCTCTTATATTGAGCTGGAAATAACCTGACCAGAGATCAATCTTTGAGAACACACAGGATCCTTCTAACTGATCAAACAAGTCATTGATTCTAGGCAAAGGGTATTTGTTCTTGATAGTCACTTCATTGAGTGAACGGTAATCTATGCATAACCTTTGATTTCTATCTTTCTTTTCCACAAACAAAATTGGTGCTCCCCAAGATGAAGAACTTGGTTGAATAAATCCTTTCTGCAACTGTTCTCCAAGTTGTTTCTTGAGTTCTTTCAACTCATCAATTGACATCTTGTATGGTCTCTTTGCTATTGGTCCTGATCCTAGTAGCAAGTCAATAAGAAACTCCACATCTCTATCTGGTGGCATTCCCGGCAATTCTTCCAGAAACACATCCGGATATTCACTCAAAATTGGCACACTGTCTATGCTAACCCCCTTAAGAGAATTTAGCTTACTCCCTTTTGATTCAAAATTAGATTTGAATCTTATCCGTTTCTTTTTCGGGGTTGTGAGTGCGACAGTACGATTGGCACAATCTAGTACTCCTTCATACTTGGTCATCCAGTCCATTCCCAAAATTACATCCAGTCCTTGGGAATCTAGGATTATCAGACTCACTGGAAACTTATGCTTTCCAAACTCTATCACTAGATCACGGCATCCAAGACTTACTATCATATCTCCACCGGGAGAACTTACTTTTATTGGACACCCAATGTTTTCAGTTGGAAACCCATTCCTATCCACAAATGCTTTTGATATGAATGAATGTGATGCACCAGTATCAAAAAGAAAAAGTGCTGGAATAGAATTTAGTTTGAACTTACCAGCAACATCATCAGGTTATTCATAGATTTCTTCCACATTGATGTGGTTCACTTGTCCCTTCTGGAAAGGGTTGGGCTTGTTGGGTCCTTCAACTTTCTTTTCTGGGCATTCATTTGCATAATGCCCCATCTTCTTGCACTTGAAACATTCAACCTGACTGAGATCCTTCTTGACAGGCTAGCTTCCACTACCACTTCCACTTCCATTGTGGTGACTCTTGTATCCACCCTTGTGATTCTTGTACTTGTCATTGTCATGACTACGGTGATGCTTGTTGTCATGATGACGGTTGTGGTTGTGGTGGATGTTGTACTTTCCATGCTTGTGGGATCCAGAACTCCCACTATCATCATAATGGGAACGCTTGTGAGACGATCCCAAGCTGTGCTTGTCAGAGTTGTGTTTCCTCTTTCTGCTTTCAACCTGTTTCATCTTGCTCTCCAAGATGGCAGCCTTGTCACAAAGAGATTGATAGGTGGGGACATAGGCCACAGATAATTGCAGATTCAGTTCATCATTCAGTCCTTCGAGGAACTTCTCTTTCCTCTTGGCATCAGTGTCAACTTCATCCGGTGCATAACGCGCCAGATTGTTGAACTCCTCAATATATTCAGCCACGCTGCGGTGGCGCTGCTTCAAGTTATGAACTCCTTCTTCTTCAAACTCATCACTCCGGATGAGATGTGAGCTGTACGGAAACCATCTTCAAAGTTAGCCCATGTCACATCCTCAATGGGAGTGGTGATCTGGAAGTTATCCCACCAAGTAGCTGCTGGTCCTTCCAACAAGTGTGCTGCAAACCTGACTTTCTCCTCGTCGGTACAGCCGACAGTTACCAAATCCTTGTTCACTGAACGTAGCCAATCATTGGCCACCATGGGATCAGTAGTTCGTGAGAACTTTTCTGGCCTCAGTCTTAGGAATCTGGTGAGCATGTCAAAACCTGGTGGATTGTTCTGATTGTTGTTTTTGTTGTTGTTATTGTTATTGTTGTTGTTATTATTATTCTGTATGAAAGTAGTCATCATCTGCATCAGCTGTGTCTGTGCTTTCATCAGTTGCTGCATCTCGGGGGTGACATTGTTGTTGTTCGGGTTGGGGTTGGCACGTCGAGGAGGCATCTGTGGTTTTCATAAGGATAAGAATGAGATACCCATAGATGCTTAACATGCACAATACATCACATAAACAATCACCAAACAAGCATCAAATAACAAAAGTTCAATGATGTAACAACAAGTTTGAAAAGTAAACACACCAATAGCAAGCCATCCACATGTTGGATGGTCATTGCGACTCAAAATCATAAGTATGGTAAATGATAAATAAACAAGTAGTCATCACTACTCCTATGCATCAACCTCCTCATAGACAAGTGTAAGACCTGCATTCTCCATAGTGGTCTTGTAATCCTCGACATTGGTAGTCAAGGCCTCTACCTTGGCTTTGAGAGCACTCTTCTATGAACGAAGTCTCTCAATCACAACCTACTGATGCTCGAGCTCGAAGTCCTTGGCCTCCAGTTCTGCAGTCATCTCTCGAATCCTCTTGTTCCTGTCTTGGACTCTCTTCTCTTGGCTTTTGAACTTCCTATCCTGACTCTCAAACTTGGCCTCCATTTCCTTGACTATATCGTCTTGCTCCGCGAAGAGCTTGTCCTTCTCACGAAGCTGCACCTAGAGCTCTTCATTACTAAGCATGATGTTGGTCCTATCAGTATCTAGGTGCCTAAGTAGAACCTCTAGGTCCTGAAGGTATAGAAGATTCCGATCTACCGTCTATCTAGCAGTATCCTCGAACTCAATAGCCTCACCATCCTCGTTGCGTCTTTCGAAAGCGTGGAAGTGAGTACCTCTAATCTCCCAAGAGTGTCTCCCTAATAAAGGCCCAAGTAAATCCTGCATGACTATCTCGAGGCCTCTCTCCTTGTCGTCATGCATGAGCTTGAAAGTGATAGCCTCCGTGGCTGGCTCAGTCTGGCGTCCTGGCTGAGTAACCTTGAAGCCCCAAAGGTCCTTCCTCCCAAACATGGTGAGGGGAAGCATCATGATGCTAGGAAGCAGAAGATTGAGCACACTAGTGAGCTCAATGAGACGAGTGCCAAAACGAGTTCCCTTGAACTCTTCAGCCGTGCTGATAGTAACGTTAGGCATCTATTTTATAAGATAGAGAAAAGTTAGAAACAACATCAACATAAATAGACAAGACAAGGTAGCACAAGCATATCATTTGCAAACAAACACACATGTCATGGCATACATAAATCCATTACAAGTATCCAAGGTTCAACATAACTTAGACAATTTTTTTGGAAATGAAATGATAAGTGTGGTGGTCCAACTAACGAAGTACGTTACAATCCCATCTCACTTGCCAAGTTAGCTAATAGGGCATCCCTAGAGGAAATTTGTCGATCCTGATCACATGACTCCATTGCTAAGTCTGTGATGTCCTCTCTTAAACATTGGTTGGTAGCCTCTAACTCTTGGGTATGCTTCTTTTCTTCCCTAAGGTCATTTTGGGTGTTAAGCATTCTGCACTTTAGTCTATCACCAAGCTCCTTGATGGCCTTCCAAGATGCATCTCTTGCAGAATCAAAGAATGTGGTGTGCATCACTGAGTTGGTGACCATGCAGAATCCTGATTCCTTGTGGTTGTCTTCCTTGTTTTTATACAAGTGAAGTTGCACCCACCAGTACTTCACTCCTTCATCCATCATGGGGAAACCTTTGTACACAGCTGCACCATGTATTCCCATGGCAACCATGAGGTCCTTGAGAGCCTTGGGGAATTCTGTCTCACACTCCATGGTCATAGTCATGAGTGGTCCCTTCCTCATGGCTTTGTTGATGGAGTTCATCTACAAATAGAGATGAGAAAGAAGAATAGAAAAGCTTACGATAAGAAAAATACAAGTGTGTAAGTTGTTGAAATTTTTTCCTTAGTGGTTTCTAATCCATTCCTAGGGTCATAATCCTACAGGTAACACAGTGCTCTGATACCATCTGTAAGATCCCTCCCTATTAAAGGTAAGGATCCCTGTGATTGCAATGCTAGTCCCTGGATCAATGCTAGCATCCACAGTTTAAGATGAAGTACACAAAAACAAAGGTTATTATTACATATCATTCCAGAGACAAACATAGTCTTTTACAACTCCATTGCCATAGGCCTAATACAAGAGTTTAACCATAACAATATAAATAAGTCTTCATCTTCATGTGCCACAGGCAATCATGTTGAGTGTAGACTCATAACCCCTAATCATCATTAGAATAACCCGCAACATCACAAGTTACAGCCAGAGTGTGTCAATACATTGGAATAGTATTGGCAAGTGATACCTTAGTAGAATATTAGTATCTAGATACTACATGAATTTGGCTAAGTGTAGCTTAGGCTTGCTTTGCTCAAAATAGGTTTTACCTATCAGTTGAAATCACTAAGTTTTTCTTTGACAAAACATTCCCAAGGAATCACCAATAGAAATTGGTGAACCTTCACCCTTGTTCAACCACAAGTTTTAACTTAGAAAATTGGGATGAGGAGATTCTTGATAGCTTCCATGTCTTGATGCTCAATTTGTCCAATACCAGGGACATGGCTAAGTACTTAGATTCTTCCATCTGCAGAGGTTGTGCACTTTCCCCACAAGACTTGATTTTCACCAAGACATGACCTTTCATAAGCCTTCCCTTAGACCAAATGGACGCGCTCCAACTTATCATCCCACTACCACCAACTGTCCAGTTGGCTAAGTTATTGCAACCTATGTGATCCAGGCAGAGCCCATAATGCCATGTGGCTACACTAGAAGCTTCTTAACATTTGGCATCTCAAATCCCTTTGTTCCTGGGTGGCTTTCCACAAGTGAGATACACAAGGTAAACCATAGAAATGGGCCTTGTGTAACCACTCAACACAAACCATTCTTTCCATTCCACCCAGGTGTTTCATTCACTTAGTTGTTTTATTAGCAAAAACATAAGTCAATGACTTAGAAATATTTCACATAGCATGAATATATAATCCTCCCTTAGTTGCTACTAGCTAGGCTAAGCATGTCAATAGTAAGCATCTTAACTTAGAGGAAATTCTAACAATTCTACAACTACTAGGATTTCCCAAACATAGGATATAAATACTTAGCAAAATATTCATGCAAGTCCTATACAAAATATTTCTAATGCATAGGTAAAATATAGGGATAAAAACATGAAGCACCACTTGCCTTGGTAGTTTGGGGAGTATCAACAATCTTCACAACCACAATCACTATTTCCACCAAAATCTACACATAAAATAATGGCACCAAAATCACATAACAAATTATACAAACAAAAATATATGAATGTATGCAAATTCCATGTGATGATTTTTTTCTACACCAAACAAGACAAGTATACAGTACTGAAAAATAAACAAGACCAAGATACTCAAAATAAACTTTATTTGATCTTTAAAACATTTTTCAAATAATTTCCATACTCAAATTAAGCCTACAAATGTCTCTGCAAAAATAACCATTTTTACAGAGGCAAAACATTAAACACATTGTATAAACAGATAGGATTCTTTCTCCTGATTCCAATGATATAAAATTTACAAAATTTGAACGTGTGGATCAAAAGTAATGAATTTTACAAGTTTGAATCACTAATAGATCTAATTCAGATTTTTAAAACAAAGAACTAGCCATGCGGCAGCGTCTGATTGGCTGATACCGTTTCGCACCGGATCACACTCGCGGGCCGTTAGATCTAACTTAACACGCACGGCTCAGATCTGCCCGTACCGCTTCGCTACAGATCTAATTCTAACCGCTGGATCTAGATCCTACGGCTACAGATCAAACGACCACAGATGGGCGGCACCAGCGGCGGCACTGCGGCGGCTTGGCTCTGTCAGAGAGGTTGCCCGCGATTTAGGTCGCGCGGGGAGGAGTGGAGGTTCTTACCGTGTTCGCGGGACTGTAGTGGAGCTCAAGGTGGTCGAGGGAGGGACAGGGCCGCACAGACTCGACGTCTATTGCTCGCCGGAGAAGCGTTGGTCGTCAGGTACGGCTATCCGTCATCGTTGGTGAGGTTATAGACTGCTCCTAGCCAAAAGAATGATGTCGTTAGATGCTCACAAGCCTAGCAAACATGTTAGTAACCAGAAGAGAGGAAGGGTGGTCAGGAACTACCAGGAGGTGTTGCCGGAGTCGAGCAGCGGCTCTATCACTTGCGGAGGTGGACGGGAACGGCTGCCTGGGTCAAGCGTAGCCAAACGAAAGGGGCCACGAGGTGCACAAGGTTGTAAGGAACACGCTCGTTTGAATTAGAAGGGAGGGGTGGTCTGGCTCACCGGAATTTCGTCAGCGGAGCTCGTCGGTACAACGGCGGTGTGAGAGCAATTAGGGCAGCCTGGTCGCGAAGCAAGTGAGTTGAGCGAGGGGAAGATGTGGAGAGGGGAGGGGATTAAATAGCCGGGGTGTGGGCGAGGATTACTCCCTGCATCAATGGGATTTAAGAGGGGCAGTGACTGCGGCGAGGTAATGGTAGAGCGGCTCGGGCGCGCGTTGATTAGGGACGACACTGACGGGGCAAGGTAGGGTCGGGCTGTCAGTGGGTGGGTGCGCGTTGCTGCAGTGAGAAACAGAGAGGAAGAGGGAACCCCGGGTGGGCTGCTTTGGTTGCTGGGCCGAATGGGTAGCGCCTGGCCCAGTTCTGTTTTCTTAACCTTTTTCTTTTTCTAATTCAATTTTCATAAAACCTTTTCAAATGAATTCAAATGTGTTTGAATTCCAAATCATTCTGGAATTTTTATAAAGTGAAACCTGCATATTTTTTAGTATAAAACCATGCTGTCTCACTAGACTTGCTTGGTTCCTTTGAAATTTTAAAATAAATAGTGCCTTAGCACAAGGTTTGATAAAGATATGAAAATGGTTTTAAAACCATATTTTGTTTTTGGAAATTTTGTCCAAGCTTTGGTACTCAACCAAACCAACTTATGAACAAACAAATCTTGGTTCGAAACAAATATTCTCTCACTAGATAGTAGCATTGGATCAATGCTTGTCTACATAAAATAATAAGCACTCAATGCTTCTGTTTTCTTTGAAATGACTTTGAAATTGATCCCTAAATGATTATGCATGCATCGATGATATGCAATCTTTGAAAACATGATTTTAGGGATGTTACACTCACAATGATGAGTATATGTACAAAAATGAAAACAAATAGAGTTCGTTACCAGCCTCTAACCACGCCTCAAGTTGTCTTAATCTTCATTATTTCCCTTCACTTGTGTGACTTGAATAATAACTTGAAACCAAACTCCACTGAGGATTGCTGAACCCTGCAAAGAGCATCACAAAACCAAAGAAGAAAAACAAATATTTTTGGTGTTTTCGATTTTTTAAAGCAAGAACACAAAGCAAAACTAAACAAAGCAAAATATTTTTGGATTTTTCTTTAAGGCAAACCAAAGCTAAAAATCAAAGAAACAAACCAAGAGAAATAACAAGAATATTTTTGGTTTTTTTGTGTTTTAAGAATTCAGAAAAAAAAACAAAAAGAAAGCGAAACATGGATATACAAAGAACCGACGATGCATGATATATAGATGAGTGTGATGTCGGTATACCACCCCCAAGCTTAGGATTATAGTGGGGCTCAATAGCACGGGTAGTAACCCCAAGATGGTGGGTCATCATAGGAATGATCATAATCAGGCCCTCGCGACCAAATCATCTTCGGCATCCTCTCCAACATTCTCCTCTTGTTGGGAGGGCTCCGCCACGTAAGTGTCAAACTCCTCCTCCATGAGCGACTATCATTACCTGTTATCAAAATTAAACAAAGCGGGTGTAGGAAAATAGACTACTTTCTCGGTCCTACCCCCTCTCCAACCACGCTTGATAAAAGATAATTCATACGGTAAACTTCTCACAGTAGCCCAAGAAGAAACAAAATTATGGTGAACCATGGAATCAAGATCAAGCCTCTCTATGGGGAATCGATAATATGAATGGTGAGGCTCTAAACCATGGAAAGCTAGCAACCTAGAGGCAATGAGACAACCACAAATTCCACCCTTCTCGCGGTTAGTGGTAAAACGGTAAGCTATCAAAGCACCCAGGTTATAAGATCTATCCCTATTAAAAGCAGCTGAGATAAAATCTAGATCAAATGAAGATAACTTTCTAGCAATCTTTCTAGCAAGAACACACTTGGTAATGAAATAGGCAAAATATCTAATAGATGGGAACTGAATGTTACGAATTATACCACTTTCCTTTGAGAAGTCGAAAACTTGGCAAATTTCAGCATATAAATCCATAAGTGACTTAGGACTCTCCTTGATCTTCTCACAAGATCCCCAATGAGGCACTCTAATAGCTGCACAGAAATCAGCAAAAGGCAGGTCGACAGCTAGATTGTAGATTTTATAATGGACCATGGGATTAGACGAGGACCAAGTAAACAAGAAGTCTTGCACCACAACCATGGTTAACTTAACATACTGATATGGTTCTTCTTCAAAAAAGTGTTCTAACCCTGCATTAGTAATCATAGTTTGGAAATCCTGGAAGATTCTCGCGGCTCTCATAAATTCAGGGCATGGATATATGAAAGGGAAGACTCCTTCCTCACGATGGACTTTCATTGGCTCAGGTACCATCAAATCATATTGATTCAGTGGGTATGCACTCATCTTCCTTTCTGAAATTTTTAGACAAAAATCAAACCAAGTGATTTCGAAGTTGATAAATGATGAGAAACTACTATAGGAACTTGCTAAAGGGATAAACATGCATCAAAATGAAATCTCTAAGCATAAGACAAGCATGCAAGCTCACAGAACCTGACACCTATAGTAGAAAAATACTCAAGATATAATCTACCAATCACAAATCTAATTGGACAAGCGGAGGAGGCACATACCAAGGAGCAAACCCTCCAAAAATTAGCAGCAAAGATGGGTTGAGCAAGGAGATCTAAAATCGGGAGAAAGAACAGCAGGAACTCGAGCTTGAGAATTTTTTCCGGTGTTTTTCGGGAGAGAGAAAGAAGTGGATGGGAGGAGGCAACTTGGAGGGCCACAGGTGGGTCCCACCCAGGACAGGTGTGCCCTAGGGGCTGTCCGCGCCACCAGGGTGTGTGCTGGCCTGGTGGGTCCCTCTGGGCCACTTGAGGTGTCCCTCTGCCCCTTTTTTCGAGGAAAAGTTTAATATGAATTTTCTAGGATTTTTGGCCAATTTTCAGGAAACTTTATTTTTGGCCAATTTTCAGGGTATGAAAATTGATTTTCTCGCAGAATTTTTTTAGAAATAGCAAAACCAAACAAAAACCAAAACTACAGAAGTTCTAAGACACTCTAACAAGAAAACAACTAGCAAATCTAAAGATAACAAGAGAAAGGGCAAATACTAGGAAGGAGAAAAATAAAAGTGAGCAAGTATAATCACTGTGAAAGCATTATTTTGTTCATTAAAATCCCTTTGTTAACAAGGTTGATGAGGTCTTGTTACCAAAACAATCTTATATGAAACAAAACTTTGAATTCCACAAAGTGATTATGTTACCTCAAACCTGATAGCAATAGTCCCAATCATAATAGTTTCAAAATAATAGGATAATATATTTCTCCAACTTTGATGCTCTCAATATTTTCAATGGAATTTAGGTAATAGCTCTTATCAATCTTCTTGTGGAAATAGACAATATGCTCTTTGTCATTAATATTAGATGTTTCTTTTCCTTGATTACCATTGATGACAGCACCTGCAGTATTAAGAAAAGGTCTCCCAAGAATAATGGACATATTATCATCTTCAGGCATTTCAAGCACAACAAAATCAGTTAAAACCAGCAATTATGAGCCACTTGAACAGGAACATCCTCACATATACCAACAGGAATAGTAGTTGACTTATCATCCATTTGCAAAGATATATCAGTTGGTATCAACTTTTCTAGCTAGAGTCTCTTATAGAGAGAAAAAGGCATAACACGAACTCCAGCTCCCAAATCACACAAAGAAGTTCTAACATAATTATTTTTAATGGAGCAAGGAATAGTTGGTATACCTGGATCACCAAGTTTCTTTGGAACCTTACCAAGGAATAATTAGCAAGCAAAGTAGAAATTTCCTCATTAGGAATCTTCCTTTTATTAGAGACAATATCCTTCATATACTTTGAATAAGGAGGCAACTTAATGGCATCAGTCAAAGGAATTTGCAAAAATAAAGGTTTCATCCACTCACAAAACTTGTTGTAGTGTTCTTCCTCCTTTGACTTGTGTTTCTTATTGGGAAAAGGCATAGGTTTCTGCACCCAAGGTTCTCTCTCACTACCATGTTTATTAGCAATAAAATCTTCCTTTGTGTACCTAGTGTTCTTAGTGTGCTTCTTAGGTTCTTCCTCAACTTCTTCCTTATCAGGAGCATAATTTTTATCATTACCAATCTCAGTTTCAGCATCAAAGACAGATATACTATTAGGATCTACAGCAGGTTCAATTGGTTTCTCAACTATTTTATGTTTTTTTCTTTCTCTTATGAGGACCACCACTAATTTCACCTTGTTGAGAATCCTGCTCAATTCTTTTAGGATGTCCTTCGGGATATAAAGGATCTTGAGTAGCTATACCACTCCTAGTTCTAATTCCATAAGCATGTTTATCTCCTGAGGCATTAACTAGCATACCTTTTTGTACCTTAGCAAGTTGATCAATTTGAGTTTGAACCATTTGAAAGTGTTTACAAAGCATTTTAATATCATTAGCAGTTATTTCCACAATATCTTTCAACTCATTAATAACTGTAGAGTTTTCCAATAAATGATTCAAAACTTGTTTATTAAAATTGCCTTGTTTAACTATAAATGTGTCAAGTTCATCTAAGCATTGATCAGGAGGCTTACCATAGGGAATATCACCTTCATAAAAGTGGAGAGAGTGTACCTCAATAGTAGATGAGTGGGGAATTGGCTTACATAATTCTTCTATAGGAGGTACATTCTTCACATCTTCAGCTCTAATACCTTTCTCCTTAAGACATTTCTTAGTTCTTTCATCACTTCATCATTTAATGCAATAACTCCCCTCTTCTTTGGTGTTGGTATTGGAACTGGTTCAGGAACAACTGGTTCAGGAGTAATAGGCTCAGGTGTATTTAGCTTAGTTGAATTTCAATCATCATAATTCTTGCTTATTTTAGCCATTAATTCTTCAGCATCTGTAGGAGTTCTTTTCCTGAAAACACAATCAGCAAAACTATCTAGGTATGTCCTAGAATCATTAGTTAGTACATTATAATAAATATCAAGTAGCTCATTTTTAGGCAATGGACATCCATGATGTGCTGAATCAAGGCACAGAACCTTTTCCATGACTCAGGCAATTTCTCTTCTTCTCGCTGTTTAAAATCAAAAAGTTTCTGCAAAGTAGCATGTCTAGCACTAGGAGGAAAATATTTCTGGAAGAAAGAAGCAATCAAACAATCAGGACTATCAAAGGATCCAGGAGGTAATCTATTAAACCAAGATTTAGCTTCTCCTTTTAGTGAAAAGGGGAAGATCTTAGTAACAAAGTACTTGCGCATCTTAAAATCATCAGAGAATAAATCACTCATAGTGTAAAGCTCATTCATATGTGCCACAACACTCTCATTTTCAGTCCCACAAAAAGGTTCTTTCTCAACACTGTCTAAATAGGATAAATCAAGAGAGAAATCATAATCTTCATCTTTAATATCTATGGGAGAAGTGGCAAACTTTGGATCCGAGGACAGTTTTGGAATAATGGTACGTCTCTCAAGGAGACTCTTAAGAGCACTAGCACCATGTGTGTTTTGGCACTCCTCAATAAATTCATCAGTCAACTCAATGTAACCATCATTAATATCATATCTCTCTCTAGACTCAGGTGAGCTAACAGGTGTAATAGTGTCTTCACTTGGAGTTTCAGTATTTGCTAGACTAGCCATAGTAGCATCTAGGAAAGAACCTAATGAACCACTCGCATCAAGCATAGTAGAAGTAACATCATGAGTATCAGAAGCAGTTTCAGATTCAGCAGTAGTAGTGTGTGTGTAGCATGTGTATGTGGTGGTGGTGTAACAAGCTTACTTATAACAGATGGTGAATCAAGAGCAGTAGAGGTGTTTAGGATAGTACCTCTTCTTGTAGTGGATGGTAAAATAGGAAACTTTCCATCACAAGACTTCCCCATGATGAAAGGAGTAGCAGTGAACAATAATAGATCCAAGTGAACTTACAAGTAAAGATATGCTCCCCGGCAACGGCGCCAGAAAATAGTCTTGATGACCCACAAGTATAGGGGATCACAACAGTCTTCGAGGGTAGTATTACCCAATTTATTGATTCGACACAAGGGGAGCCAAAGAATACTTGCAAGCCTTAACAACTGAGTTATCAATTCAGCTGCACCTGGAAATAGTTCTTGCTCATACAAGTTTATCAGTAGCAACAGTTTTGTAATAGAAATAGTAAAGTAACAGCAGCAGTAAAACAAGAGCAATCGTAACATTAGTAGCAAATAGTAGGATATGTGCGCGGTAGGCGTAGGGATGGATGGACGGGCATTGCATGGACGAGTCTAAACATATAACTTCAAGATCTAGGGCAATTCAAGATAAATAAGATAAAGCATCCAAGTACTAAACAATCATAGGCATGTGCTCCATATATAGTCATGCGTGATCGCAATGAGAACTTGCACAACATCTATTGGCCTGCCAGCCCTTTGTAGTGGGCCCTCAAGGGAACTACTGGAAATTAAGGCAATCCTTTTAATAGAGCACCAGAGGAAAGCATTAACACTCCGTGAACACATGTGATCCTCACATCCTGCCATCCCCTCAGGTTGTCCCAATTTATATGACTTCGGGGCCTTTGGATTCGGATAATGATATGTGTACACTACTTGCATATAAGATCACAAACAATAACATCACAATGAATCAATAATAAGTTCACATCTGAGATCATGGCACTCGGGACCTAGTGACAAGCATTAAGCACAACAAGTTGCAACAAAGTCAAATAACACTAATAGAGATACTAGGTACCATGCCCTAACAATCTTATTCAATTACATGATAGAACTCATCCAATCCCTACCATCCCCATAGCCTACACCGGGGGATTACTCACACATGGATGAGGGAAACACGGATGGTTGATGGAGAGGCGTCGATGATGATGATTGCGATGATCCTCTCCAAATTCCCCGTCCATGCAGGGTGCCAGATCGGAGTTTCTGGTTCCGAATCGCGGTTTCTGGTGGTGGCGTTGCAGAGGAACTCTTTCTGGAAAAAACGTCGAACCCCCCTGTTTTTTAGGTCAAGAGGCAACTTATAGGCAAAAGAGGGAGGCCTAGGGGGTGCCTGGGGTGGCCACACCCCCTCCAGGCGCGGCCAGGCCTGGCCCGCGCGGCTGGGGGGTGTGGGCCCCCTAGGACTTCACTTCATCTTGTCTTCTAACTCCGTGAGTCTTCTGGTGAAATAGAATTTTTGGCATATTTTCTAGGATTTTTCCTAATAGTTGATTTTCTGCACAAAAACTAGACACCAAGGTAATTCTGCTGAAAACAGCGTCAGTCCATGTTAGTTATATCCAAATCACACAAGTTTAGAGGAGATAAACTAGCAAAGTGTTCGGGAAATTAGATACGTGTTGGACGTATCATCGTAGCTAGGAACCGAATAGAAATTAGAAAGGCATCATAAGAGATCTTGTAAAGAAAGAATGCAAATTATGAATGAACTATATATACAGTAGAGGATAACTATGGCTGCTTAGGACAAACCATTATATATGAAATATAATGGCATTTCTTGTGAACCTATAGAACAAGACAAACAAGCATTACACAAGTGAGCCTACAAATGAATTGAGCAATCGAACAGAGTGTTTCCTAGAATTTTAGAAAATATAAACTAGCCAGGTCATTTCAAAAAATATATATGGAAGGAGTAATATATCCTGGAATGCAAGAGACGTTGGGTGACTCAGAATTTGCGGTGAGCTAGAGAATGGTCATGTAGTTACTTTCGTATCTAAGAATGAAGGAGATAGAAATTACAATGGCATTATGCGAGAATTTGTAGAGCAAGAAACCACGAATGAACTACATAGAAGAGGATAGTTATGTTGTTTCTTAGGATGAACTAGCACCAGATTAGAAATATAATGGCGTCTCTTGTGAACCTATAGAAGAGGACATGCAAGCATTAGACAAGTGTGTATACAATGAAATGAGCAATCAATCAAAGTGTTTCTTATAATTTCAGCAAATATAAATTGGCCAGGTCATTTCAACAAATATATATATATGGAAGAAAACGTTTATCCTTGAATGCAAGAGACGTTGGCTGACCCAGAATTTGCGGTGAGCTACACAATGGGAATGCAGTTACTGTCATAGCTAGGAACCGAATAGAAATCAGAAATGCATCATAAGAGACCGTGTAGAGCGAGAATGCAAACTAGGAATGAATTATATATACAGTAGACGATAGTTATGTCGCTGCTTAGGATGAACCATTAGATATGAAATATAATTGCATTTCTTGTGAACCTATTGAACAGGACAAGCAAGAATTATACAAGTGTGCCTACAAATGAATTGAGCAATTGAATAGAGTGTTTCCTAGCATATCACTAAATATAAACTAGCCAGGTAATTTCAACAAATATACATGGAAGCAGTAATATATCCTGGAATGGAAGAGACGTTGGGTGACTCGGAATTTTTGATGAGCTACACAATGGGCATACAATTACTTTTGTAGATAAGAATGAATGAGACAGAAATTATAATGGCATTATGCGAGAACTTGTACAACATGAATGCAAACCACGAATGAACTACACAACAGAGGATAGTTATGTTGTTTCTTAGGATGGACCAACACCATATTATTAATATAATGTTGTCTCTTGCGAACCTATAGAAGAGGACAAGCAAGCATTAGACAAGTGTGCATACAATGAAATGAGCAATCAATCATAGTGTTTATTAGAATTTCAGAAAATATAAACTGGCCAGGTCATTTCAACAAATATATATGGAATAAGTCGTTTATCTTGGAATGCAAGAGATGTTGGGGGACCCAGAATTTGCGGTGAGATAAATAATAGGCATGCAGTTACTATCGTAGATAGGAACCGAATAGAAATTAGAAAGGCATCATAAGAGACCTTGTAGAGCAAGAATACAAACTATGAATGAACTATATATACAGTAGAGGATAGATATGTCGCTGCTTAGGACGAACCATTAGATAATAAATAATGGCATTGCTTGTGAACCTGTAGATCAGGACAAGCAAGCATTACACAAGTGTGCCTACAAATGAATTGAGCAATCAAACAGAGCGTTTCCTAGAATTTTAGCAAATATAAACTATCCAGGTCATTTCAACAAATATATATGGACGCAGTAGTATATCCTGGAATTCAAGAGACGTTGGGTGACTCAGAATTTGCGGTGAGCTACACAATGGACATGTAGTTATTTTGTAGCTAAAAATGAACAAGACAGAAATTATAATGTCATCATGCCAGAACTTGCAAAGCAGGAACACAAATCACAAATGAACTACATAGTAGAGGATAGTTGTGTCATTGCTTAGGATGAACCAACACCAGATAAGGAAATAATGACATCACGCTTGTGAACAGGTAGAAGAGGATATGTAAACCAACATGTTTAGTGTTCCCATTTTGAGATAGTATGATGAGTTTAAATGGGTATTATAGGATAGCAGAGCAAAATTATAATCAAACTAGTACGATCTGTTTAAACGGGTACTATAGGATAGCAAAACGATGATAGGGAGGAAATAGTAGTAGGAACTTAGCTCAGGACGAACCAAAAAGATTCAGTAACTGTGGAGCAGGGAATCCACACTAATATTTTTCACTTACTTTACATTTTGCAAAAAATACACAATAGCAGGCAATTACTGTTCTAGGGAGTAGGTAAGAATATGTGCATGAAAAAATAACAAACATGTGCATTACTTGAAATTTGTAGCTCATCAAATGCAAACAAACATGTCTAGTGACCTTCAATGTAGCACAAAGAACAGGCATGCCCAATGACTTGTATGTACTAGCACGATTACAAAAATGAAGTTCACTACGACAGGCTTTAACCTGCTATATTGTTGAGAAAACAAAAAGGGGTTGGAGATTAGGTTACCTCGATCGGAGAGGCATCTAAGGATCATCGATACCATGCGGGTAACGTGTTGCGGTTGCGGATAAGTAGATCTTGGGCCGTCGGGGAAGCAGATCTTGGGTGGTTGATGCCAGCTTGAGCATGGCGGACGAGAGCGATGCTGAGGAAGATTCGGCATGGTGGACGAGAGTTTCGTTGAGGTAGATCTGGTGTAGTGAATGGAAACAGCCATGCAACTGGTCTGGAATGATGGACATGGAACTCGTTGAACTAGATCCCATCCGGTGGACACCTGTGAGGCGGCTCTGGTATGGTTGGGTAGCATTTAGCGGCGGGGTAGTAGAGTTTGGGCGGTTGATGACGCCATTAGCATGGTGAATAAGATCGCATCTCCGCTTCCATGGAACAGATGGTGCACTGATGGCTGCAAGTGCACAAATTGTTTGTAGCTAGCTTCAAAGTTAAGATGTAGATCCCACAGGGAGCCCAAAGGTAAGTGTTTATAGGTGAAGTCTCTGTCACACCCGAAGTTGTCACATGTCTTCAAGTGAATTGACTGCAAGTGTTGAAATAAGAATGTATTTTTGGATTAAACGACAGTATTAAAAAAAACAAAGATGTAAACTTCAGAAATAAAAAGAATAAAAGTAGAACGATTTGTTTGTTGTTTTCTTTAGATGAAAAAGTAGGCACGGGGAGATTCAGTTCATGGTGATAATGAATGTGCCAGGTGGATGAGTGATAAGTGTAACAATTATAATCTTATAAGTATATATGTAGGCAAGAAACCCATAATTAGCCGGAACTCCTCTTGGTAGATTTCATCCCAACTTCAATAATCCTACTAGTCTGTTTACCACAACCATGGTCAGTCACTAGACGATTAAGATCCATCAGGTTGCTTAGCAATTAAGCTCCTTGGATCGGACTAATGCAATAAGCTTTGTGGCTCCTCGTTATCCTCGAGTCAAACTAGTTTCCCATTGATATCCCCGTGTCACTCAAGGGTTGCCGGTCTGCTAGCGAAGAAGATTCCATCTATGTAGAACAAAGCATCATGTTGTCTGCGCCCTTAATTGGACAACAGGCATTAAGCATCCCATAGATAGTCAAGCACACATAATATAATAATTAAAATCAACCACACACTTTAATGGAAATTATATAGGAACATCACATCTCACCAATCCCCCACATCTCCCATGCCCAAGAGAACTTACTCACACAAGAGAGAAGAAAGCATCATCGATATAATTAAATAAAGGGAGTTCTTCTTGATATCATCATGGAGATCCACAATAAGAAACATAAATAAATCCAACACAATTCAAGATGGTAAGAACAATCTCAAACCCTAGTCTTGCAAGGAGGAGATCTCTCTCTCTCTCTCTCAAGTACAATTAATCACTATGGAGGTGTGGTGGCTGGAGACTGAAGATCGTGGAGCAAGATGAAGAACGTCTTCCCCTTCTTCTCCGGATCTCTTCTTGCTCTCTTCTAGATGAGATGGCAGATCATGTGTTCTGTTTTTGTCCTCGGTCTCTGCACGAAAATTGTCCCTTTTAATCAGACAAAGGAGATGGCAGCTATACAGCGGGAACTATACATCCGGAGAAATATTCCTGCCATATAGTTGCTCCTTAAAGCTTCAGTTTATTCCCCTCGATTGCTTCCAAAAAGAGACTTGCTTTTTTTTCATCTGAATATTGTGTTTTTGCTATTAAATCCCCCTGTTGATGTTCAGAACCTGAAACACACATTAAAAACCAAGTCTTCTTTGCTACCGAAGTATTAGCGTTAGATAAAGCTAGAAAACCATCAAATCCAAACGAAAACCATCGATAGAAACCATCAAAAATGTGTCGAATCTCATATCTATCAAATCCCCCAATCTTAGATCTTGCTCTTCCTTGAGTGACAAGGAAATAAGAAATGATAGTGGAGATTTGAGACTTAAATAAAAGAACTTACAAGCTCAATTTGGTGTCAAATTATTTTCTTCATAATTCCTGCATCCTTTTTTTTTGAAATTTAATTCCTGCAACCTTAAACATGATCATACAAGTATTCATAATATTGCACTGTCTAGCCATGTATATCTTGCTATCAAATAAATCATATGCCCAAGCTAGTGTCAAATGTTTATCTAGGAAAGTGAAACCAATCTTTTTGGTTTCTCTCTTATTAAGTGTTTAAAACTTTTTGCTCTTGTTCATTTAATCGATTAAGAGTACTCAAATTGGCACCAAGATCATTTAATTTAAGCACAATTCATCTACTCCCATGTCAAAATTTCAGGACTCTCAAATCACCTTTTTCCTTTCCTTGTTTCTCAAAAACTTGAGCTCTTTCATAGAGAAATCATGCCACTATTTTTAACTTGTTAATTGGGACTGTGTTGTGAACTCATGACATGCCAATAGATAACTGTTGAGAAATAGTGGGTCAGAGGAGTACTACAACTTTACTTGGAACGTGAAACCACGAGGAGACTAAAATTTTACCCGTCATAGCATTGCTGCTACAGACGTTTGCATAACTCAATAGCCGAAATCAAGTGGTTTCCCACATTTATATCGTTCATTGGCCAGCAGAGTTAATAGTTCCCCATGGAGTATGACAGTGTTGTAGTGACACGCGTAAAGCAATATCCTACTATAATTATTAGAAAAAGCAGTGGCATAATCTCTACTACTTCGAAGTATCCATTTTATCAAACTATTTCATTCAAGGGTGCTATCGAGTGTATTTACATTAAGCTCAATGGGTTGAGTAGTTTCTAAAATCCCATCCTTTAGGCTAAACATAGACTCAAGTCATCTCTTGGATGCTTTTTCTTGTTGTAAAAATGTTTAACCAATTTCATTGCTCATTGTTTCAAAACTAAAGGAGGACACTTACAAGGCAATATAATTTATAGGATAACAAGCTAGGTGGGGAGTGACTCAAGTGCAAGCGAGTAAATAATTGTAGTATCAATTTAAAGTTGAAGAAGAGGTGATGAAAGGAATGTGATACCTCCTCTTGCTTGCTTCGTTCTTGTACCTGAGTCGAATCCCCTCTATTATTCCCTATTGCCAAGTCACCTAAAATTGAGCAATCTTCGAGAAAAAAAAGAAACAAATTGTTGTCGGACCCCGGATTTACGGTCCGATAATCGTAGTTATGCATACATTTCATGTTCCCATGATCAGTGAGCCATGAGCATAACCGACTAGTATCATTACATCATGCTTACCTTAGTGCCATTATGGCGGTACACCATCAATAGTGGAAGTCTTCAAGCGCAGAGCCCATGTTAGCCTTAACCTACAGGTGACTGACTGGGAAGATGGCCTAGCTCGCATAAACGTCAGAAATCACCTTCATTCCTCTTGCTTCTGAAAGTCTGGCCAAGTAAATATCCAGGGACAATGCCGGTGAGTACTTTGAATGTACTCACAAACCACATTAAGAGAACAATAATAAAGGACATGCAATATGGATATAGTAGGATGGCTACATATGAGGTTCTTTTATAAACTAGTTTCTCTTGTAGATATAGCCTATCTCTATATCTTTGTTGAAAAACGTTTGTAAAACATTTTGGAAACCTTTTTGAAAAGTTTTAAGAAAACAATAGGATTGGGTCACCCATTTGTTGTTCCTTCCGGTCATCCCATGAAAAACTCCTTCCTCCTCTTTCCGACCATCCAATGGTCAAAACATTTTCAAGCCATTGCTTTTCCGAAGACCTTTTTGAAATCAAAACCAGCACCACCGTACTGTAACCTTCCCAACTGTCCATGACTGAGGACTCGGATATTCGAATAGATTTACACTCTGCAGATGTTGTACACTTTACCCACATCATCCGATTGCACTGCCCTGATCTACACTGATCATGGGTCGAGTAACCGGTCAAGACCTTCTAGATGCCCACTCCAATATATGTGCCTATCTTATGAGTGTTTTCCCCTCAACACTGGGACGCCCTATATAGTTCATAAGCCAACCGGAATGCCTTTTCCACTATGTTGAGTGTGCGCTTTCAATGAGGGGCTCATAGTAACACGTGGAGGCTCGTAGACCCTTCGTTTCTTCTCCCGGTCGATGTTTTACATGGACCGTTTTACCAGAGAAGGCCCACCCTCCAAGATATTGACATCCCCTGTAGTAGTTGTGAGGCATCTATACAAGAATAGACAAACTTCCATCCCAGCCCTGTCCCATTCCAAAGTAATGTGGTTGCACAGGTTAATTGTTCAGGCAAAACTGCACAGCCCGGTGCGTTTTGTAAACCTTTTTCCTCCATGTTTCGTCCAACCTTTTTTGTAAAAACAAAACATTTTTCCTTTTAAAACTCACTTGGAAGGCCAAACCTCGCGAAGTTTTTCTCATGAAACATTCTTGTAAGCTTTTCCGGGGTCTTCCCATCTCATAGTTTTGCTTTGGCTAAAACTGGTTTTCCAAAGGGTCATGGTGTTATACACAATCTATCATACTAGAGGAAACTAGGTGTCATCAAAGGTATTGTATTAGTAGTACAAACATGTAATGACTTGGAGGATCCAAGCCACTACCATATATAGCTCATCGTATAATAAAACAATGTAGTTTTGTTAAACAGTAGGTAAAGCATGCATAAGTAAAACAATAGGACAAGGCTTATCAGCAAGAAGGTGGCTTGCCTGATCAGTAGCAATATGCAATAGTGTCCCTGGGCTTCTTTAGAATACTAGAATACAGATAACAAGATAATAGGAATAAATCTAATGCTTCTTTGTTCTCATCGTCACACAATCACGGCTATCTCTATTTTCGAGCATACATGCAAAAAAACAATGCTTCATTCAAAACAAGGCATACATACATCAAGAAAAGGACAAAATGAGTTTACAAACTAGTAGGTGTTGAGGTTTTGGTTGTGGATACAAGGGAATGCTTTGGCTGCATTTGAGGGTTTTCTAATTAAGATTTAGATGGCAAATAACACTTAGATAGGGAATTTAAGTCCAAGTTTTGGTTCTATATGTTACCATTGTATAAGAATGATACCATCAGATATATATTGATAAAATGAAACCAACAAAAGTGGTCTTACTATTTTATCAATTTCAAGTGATTTATAATGACTTTTCTAGTGAATAAAACTCTAGTTTTAGGAGATAATTCATCAGAAAAGTTCTGGAGCTCCAAAAATTATTTCCTTGGATTATTAGGTAGAATTTGATGGACTTATTCAAGAGAAGTTGGAGTTACTTAGGAATAATTACCAAAATGCCCTCAAAATCCCAAATGCAGTACTGGAGGACATTTGTCTTTTTCATTATATTTAATCTATAGGAGCTTTTTATGTGATTCCAAGGACATATGGTAGGTACATTAAACACCTTTCTATAGAAATTGGAATCAACCATTTTGGATATACATATCTACTGTGGTGGATTTATTAGTGATTAAACTATGCACAGAAATGTTTGATTCACCAAAATTCATCAGGCAGTCAATAAATTATGAGCTTATGTGGTTTAATGGTACTTGTTAGTGGTAAGTTTTTAGAGTTGGAAATAGGTCAAAACCTCATTTGGTTTGACCTCAGGAATTTACTAAAGGCAGAAATGTCCTGATTTGTTATTTTCTTCAGGGGCAATCTAGGTAGCCAAAATAGATGGGGCCAGTGGGAAATGCATGGTATAATTTATACTTTCTAGTAAAAATGGTTTTAGGCCATTTGGGTAAATAAAACTCTCTGGAGAAATATATTAGTGAAAAGTACCCATCTTGGTAGATGACTTATTATGAATAAACCAAATATTATTTTGGTATACTTCATGTACTGCATGTTTAAGGAAACAATAGTGGTTGTATATAAATTTATCTATTTGTGAAACTACCTATTTCTCATTTTTATTTAGATTTAAACTGGTAGGGCATATATCAGATCTGGAGGAAATGGAAAAGGAAAAAGGGGAGGGGGAGGTCAACGGACCGGATCTGTTAGACGCTGGGCCGCACTACGGGGAAACGGCCCACCCGGGGGTCGTCCATCACGGGAGCCGGATTTCAAACGGGACATGGCGAGGCCCGGCCGTTAGTGGCATAGAGTGGGCGAAGGGGTATGGCGGTTCGGTGACCGTTTCATCTAGTGAGATCGGATGACCCTTCGTCGTTGTTCCCAGGGGAACAAGTCCGGCAGCGGAAGAACCCTAGCTAGAGAGAGGCGGCGGGAAGGTCTCATCGAGAGCTTGCCGGCGATAGAGAGGTGGCGAAGGAGCGGCGGTTTGACGTGGGGATCCAAATGATGGGCTGCATAGGCGGTTTCGCCGCCGGTAGGGGCCTCATGCAAGGACGTCCGAGGAGGCAGGCGTTGGATGCTCGTCGACAGCACTGAGCCATAGGTTCCTAGGCAAGGAAGATACATGGTTAGGTTCAGAAGTGCAAGGGGAGTTCGGGGAAGGGACATGCAGAGCGAGTGGAGCAGAGGAGAGAGCACTATGCTCAGATTTTGAGCAATGGTCAAGAGGCCATTTTTTATTCTCTTCTCGGGCCAGGCAAGGCAGGGGAGGAAGAGGGGTGAATGGGGAAGGTAGGTGGGAGTGAGAGGGAGAAATGAGGGGGCAAATGAGTGATAGGTTTATGGTGGACCTTGTCCACTAGGGAAAAGGAGGAGGGTGCTGGCCAGGGATTGTTCAGTGAGGGAGTTGGATAGAGGGGTGGTGGGGCCCTGGTTCAAGCATTGAGTGGAGGGAAGGGTGCTGGCTGCTACTGCCCAATTACTTTACAAGATTTTCTATCGTGGGAATGGCCACGGCAGATGTTGCAATCGGCAGCGAGTAGTAGAACGAGGGGCAAGGGAGGCCAACCATCTGCGGTGCGAGATGAGGGCAAAGACACAGGGTTTTACCCAGGTTTGCCCCTGAGGGTAAAGACCTACTCATGCTAGATTGTATTGATGAGAGAGTATAAGGGCGAGCTCGGCGGCTGGGCGGCGAGTCGCAGGGGGTGTATGATGGAACATAAGTTCTATGCGTGCCCTCGGGAGGTTTATATAGGGTCACCATGCTAGGGTTTACAAATCTACAACCGAGTTGGATAAGGATTCGGAGGGCGTTTTGACCTAATCCAACTAGGCCTAGCTACGCTACTAGGCCTTCAGCTTCCAGTCGCCTGAGTTCTTCCTGGTTCGTGATCCTGTTGCCGTCCTGTAGGCCCACTCGCTGGCAGCATGGGCCAGTAGGAAACATCCTGCTGGGTATACCCCACTCGACATATCGCCATCAGTAGCCCCCGAGGCCGTCGTTGATTCGTCACAGGTGTTCTTTGGCAGTCGGAGTATTCAAGTCCAATTTGGATGCCCAGCCAAATCAGCGGTGGACTCCTCTAATGAAAGGAAGACTCTTCGGCATGTTTCATCAGTCGCAATAACGGCGACCAGTCGAATCGCCAACTGAAGTCCAAGGCCTCCTTCCTCGACCTCATGCTGCCGAAGAAGGCGGCGAACGAGTGGAAGAAGCATTGGTTCTACGCCAGCGAATCGATGCCGGACGGTGAGGTGGCGCTTCCGATGTACTCCGCCGACCAGCCCGAGACACGCTGGCTTCAAGTCGCCAAGATTCCTCTCGACCAGCGGATGGTGGTCGACAAAATGTTGACAACAATTCGCCAACTAAAGAAGAACGACCTTCAAACCATCAACCTGTACAAGTGCTGGCTCGGGAGACGGCTGGTGCCTCTAGCCAGCAGTGCCCACTGGATGTACGAGTACACGGGCAAGGACGACGCGACCAAGTCCTGCACCGTCGAGTGGAGCGTTGACTATTACGCCCTCATGCTAAAGAAGATCACTGATGTGGAATATCTCGACCCGAAGGCCGGGATTCCCCTGTACACCATGAAGCGCAAGGCACCACCAGTGAGTCTACTCTTCCTTGTCCATTTCGCAGTCGTAGAAATGCAGTCACGGCTTTACTGACCGTGCTCCGTTTTTGTAGCTGTTCCAAGTGGTGGAAGGTTGGCTTCCACCCGCTGATGACAAAAACTTGAAGGAGTCCGTTGAGGACGAGAGTGAGTCCTGCTCAGACAAGGGTAATGTCGGAGGCGACGATGACGACGATGATGATGACGACGAAGACATTGTTGGGAATATGCTATATGGGTATCCTCATAGCATGTCTCCTATCCGGATAACCCGGGTGGCCCATAGTTGGTAGCATGTCCCATGGCCTGCTGGGCGGCCCAGTTAGATGGATCCAGAAGGGAGGCCCATGCCGGATAAAGGAAGGCTATGGAGGAGTCACAGACATACCCGGAGCCTTGGAGTGCAAGACACGCTAGACTAGATGTAAGCAGTGTAGGACTTTGTAACCTGTCCGGCTAGGACTTTTCCCTATAACCCTAGGACCTGGCGACTATATAATTCGGGCCTATGGGAGCCTATAGGACACGATAACTTAGACTATCTAGTCACGTCGCACAGCGAACCAATCCCTATAACTCGGCGTATTGCCTTTATAGTGATTTATAGCAGGAGTAGGATTCCGCCAACAATGTGGGATCTGAACCTGGGTAATCTATGTAACCTCGTACCCATCAACCGTCCTCCTTCCCCCATGTCTCTAAACACGCACTGTGAGGACCCCTCCATGGCGTACTCGTCGACAATACCACGATAGTTGGCGCCCACTGTGGGGCTAGAAGCGCTTCAGGCTCTTCAGCGGGCGAGGACCAAAATCTTCACAGGAATAGGCAAAACAGTAGCCATCGGTCGCGTTCTCTTCTCCGGCAACGTTCCAATCATCCCCCCGACGAGTTCTGGATCCCGGCAAAGATGAACCCTGCGCGGTGCTCGATCGTCCCCATCGGACATATCCACGTCTTCATCGGCGAAACTGACTCGGGCACTAGTTCCCTGGGAGTCGGAGGAGCATCAAGACCCGCACGGACCGCATACAGGCATGATACGTTCGCAGAAGGATCGATTTCCGATCTATCCTCAGAGTTTGCTAGCAAAGATCGGAAAAATTCAAGGCCCACCCAAACCGCCACGTGCTGGATATAACGATGGAAGATCGCTGCAAGTCCGCCGGCTTGGCCCGTGCGTCTGGACAATAGAGATCCAAGTTCATCGGAGTGGTGACCATCTTAGATCTGGCGCGTTGCGTACAGAGAGAGGGTGAAAACCCCCGCGACTACCTCGCCAGGTGGCTTTGTATACGGGCCGATCTGGCACATTACCCCAATGATGATGCTATGTATCACTTTGTGGAAGGACTGGACCAAGGTACGCTTCTCCAACATACGCTAAGGCGGCAGCAGGCTTCAGGACGCCTCACCTTCGAAAGCATGGTGAACACCGTCAACAGCTATGCAGAGGGTGAGGAGGAAGCTTAGATAGAAATCGCGCTCGTTGGCGGAGCCCCTCCGCCTCAGCCACCGCCTCCGGTCGCCGTCGCCGCAGCCGCGCCACCGCCTTCAGTATTCGTCGCTGCTGTTGCACCTCCACCCCCCGTCATCGAGGAAGCACTGGCACCCTCCGACTACGTGCTTGACGCGCTCTACGCCGACATCAACGTAGATTTGGAGGAGATAGACTTCAGCCCGAAGGAGCTAGACTCCGCCATGCAGGAGATAGAGGAGGATTACAAGCGCGACGAACAGGCCAACAACACCGTCACGTCCCGAGAGGTGTTCGTCGCCATTGGGACGACGATGGATGAAGATTAGCCCGGACGAGCTCCGCCTACAACGCTGGACAAAGGGAATGGACCACCTGTTGCTGCCAACAATGATTGCGCAAATGTCATGCCCCCTCCGCCTAACCCAGTGCAGTAGCCGCAGGAACTCGGCACCGGTCCGAGCAACAACAACACCGCAAACCCGCCGCCTCCGGCATCTACGTCTACTGCTGCCCAAGTCACTCTAGCTGATAGAGTGATGTACGGTAATTTCCTCATCGCGCCTATGACCGTGGCTCATATTCGCAATGTAGTGTAGCTTGACGAGAAGTGCTAGCAGCTGCTGGAGGAAGCGCATGCCATCGCGGACCTAGGCGCAAGGCTAGATCGAGATCTGGCCAACGCGCAGAAGTCAATAGATAAAGCTAGAGCAATGGAGGCCGAGTACAAGACCCTGCTACAACAGCAGAAGGCTAAGAAAGCTCCAGCTCACGTCATCAACGATCTTGGTGTACGGCGAAACCTAGGATGGGCTCCCTCGAAGCCGGCACAAGCCAAGCCATACATTGACAGTGAAGGAAAGAAGGTGATGCCCACTCCTCTCCTCAACCTCGTCATCGGTAAGGCTCTTCTGGAGCAGGATAGATCACCCGAAGCGGTGAACCAGGTCTATGACCTAGTGGCCAAGGCGGTGAAATAGCAGGAAAAGCCCACCTCTCAGAGGCTTGAGTCTGACCCAGCGTTTTGCCAGTCTAGCCAGCATAAACCGCCAAGGGACAGATCCCCTCGTGATGTCGGGTCTCAGACGGGTTCGTCAGAACAAAGACGGAGGGATGCGCGCAACAGGAAGGATGCTATCCCCATATCCTCCGACCATGGAGGCAAGGGTCAACCTCGTCGCCCATCTCCATCGCCCCGCTCTCCCCGACATCGCGAAGACCCCAAGGCTCACCATCATATGGACATGCCTCCACCCAAGAAACGCGGCATCATCATCCGCGACAACATGGAGGAGGCCCGTCATGATGGAGAGCGCAGCCAAGGACATAAGAGCAGGACGCATCATGACCGTCTGCGTCCGACAAACAACCGTGACAAGCGTGAGGCGTCGCAGGAGGGTAACAGCAAGAAGGCTAACCCACCGCCACCTCCGCCTCCGTCGCCACCTAGCAGCCACCATGGCGGAGGAGGCCCGCGTCATCCACACAGCCCATCCCCTGATGGCAAAAAGAAGAAAAGAAGCCCGGAGCCATACGATGCACGATCACGGCTGGACAAGATCCACGAGGCCCGGGATGGAGCATACCTGGGACCACGCTGCTTTGGATCCGTAACACGGACCGCAGCTTACCCCAAGGGTTTCCAGATTGACAAAACCATCAATCCCTATGACGGCACTGCCAAGCCAACTACATGGTTGCAGGATTACGGCAACGCTGTGGAGATCGCCAGGGGAAACCCCAACATTGTCGTCAAGTACCTCCCACTGATGCTGGCGGGCACGACCCGACAATGGATCGATGACTTGCCGGAGAAATCTATCTTCAACTGGCTGGACATGCAAGAAGCATTCACCAAGAACTTCGAGGGAACGTACAAACGTACCTGTACTATTGGCAACCTACAGCAGTGCGCGCAGGATAAAGTCGAGTCATCTCGCACCTACCTCTCCCGCTGGCTGGATATGAAGAATTCCTGCGCAGGAGTGCACTCACAGACCGCCATGTCCGCCTTCATCGATGGGTTGGAAAGGGGTACGTTGATCCGACATACGTTGAAGCGCCTGCAGGACAACCACCAGCTAGATCTCAACCAGATGATCCAACTGGCTAGTGAGTTAGCGGCTGCCGACGATGATGCTTGTGGCTCTCTGCCGGCAACGGCCGTTCCAACTCAGGCTCGAAGGAACAATAGCACCAAGCGGAAGAGCCCTCCAGAAGAAAAGCAAACCTCCGTCATGGTCACCATGACTTTTGCAGGACGATGTGATAATGGATAGTGTGGTCGAGGATAGGGGCTGGTCATGGGCAGCAACGAGGTAGTGAAACAACCTCGGCAGCGCTCCGCGTTCCCTAAACCTACGAAGAGTACCGCGATATGTCGTGCCTCGTACACCTCGATGCCAACGGCAAAGCCACACACACCAATCGCCATTGCAAGTTCGTCAACGACCTCAAGGAGGACCTGGAGTCCGGCTACAAGCAAAGTTGGAAGAACAGACCACGAGGCAAGGGCAAGGGGAAAAAGAAGGAGGAGGAGTCCAAGGATTCAAGTGACATGGACGAGGACGTAGACCCCAAGCACGCCGCGAAGAGCGAAGACAAGGGAAAAAACCCTTCGAAAAGAAGGCTGCAGTTTTCCACACTTTCCTTGGCACCCCCACCGTCCGACAACAGAAGACCTCCATGAGGATACTGATGGCCACTCTACCCCAGTTCCCCAATACCTGCGCTGGTCGGATATTACAATTACTTGGGACAGGAAGGATCACACAGACCTCATCCCTACGGAGAACCAATACGCCATGATCATCAACCCCCTGATTGACGGCAACGAGTTCACCAAATGTATGGTGGATAGAGGAAGCAGCATCAACATCATGTACCTGGATACACTGCACAAGATGAACTTGACGGAGGCAAACCTAAGGCGGACCAGCACCATCTTCCATGGTGTAGTTCTTGGTCAGGAGGCTCGGTCCCTTGGGTGCATCACACTTCAGGTCGCTTTTGGCGATGTCAATAATTACCGCCAAGAATACATGACCTTTGAGGTGGTCCCCTTCAAGAGCATGTACCACGTCATATTCAGTCGCGACATCTTCCACACCTTCATGGCCAGGCCATGCTTTGTCTACAACAAGCTCAAGATACCCGTACCAAACGGTGTCATTACCGTATCCGGAAGCTTTACCAAGGAAAGGGACATCGAGATTGGAGAAGCAACCTTTGTAGAAGCTTTCCTCTACAGCGAAGAATTCAAGGAGATCCAGAGCAAGGTCGATGCCTCGGAGATGCCTGCATCGAAGAAACAGATTTCTAACTCCGCCCCAGCATTCAAGGCCGCCATCGAGACCAAGCCGGTGGAACTTGTGGTAGGCGATGCCTCCAAAACCACCGCCATTGGGACGAACCTGGACCCTAAATAGGAAAGCGCGCTTGTCGAGTTCCTCCGTGAGAACATGACATCTTTGCCTGGCAACCTGCCGACATGAAAGGTCTACCTAGGGAACTTGCCGAGCATATCTTGAATATTTATCCAAAATGTAAACTAGTGAAACAACCTCTATGACGCTTCGGAGACGAGAAGAGACGCGCTATAGGCAAAGAGATAGCTAGGTTACTTAAGGCTAGTTTTATCCGAGAAGTCTTTCACACCCGATGGGTGGCCAATCCTGTACTTGTCCCCAAAAAGGGAACCAAAGAATTAATAATGTGCCTTGATTACAACGGCTTGAACAAAGCATGTCCCAAAGATCCGTTTGCTTTGCCTCGCATTGACCAAGTCATTGACTCGACGGCTGGCTCGGAGCTTTTGTGTTTTCTCGATGCATACTCAGGATACCACCAGATCAAGATGAGGAAGTCGGACCAATTGGCCACTTCGTTCACTACACCCTAAGACACGTTTTGCTATGTCACGATGCCTTTGGGCTAAAAAACGCAGGTGCTACGTACTAGCGGACAATGCAACGTTGCCTACACGATCAAATTGGTCGGAACATTCATGCCTATGTGGACGATATAGTGGTGATGTCTAAAAATTCAAACGACTTAATCTCCGACTTAAAGAAACCTTCAATAATCTCCGGAAATACAACATGATGCTTAACCCTAAGAAACGCGTCTTCGGGATTCCATCTAGCAAATTATTGGGCTTTATTGTTTCCCAGCGTGGAATCAAGGTCAACCCGGAGAAAATCAAGGCCATTTTAAACATAAACCGTCTGACATGCCTAAAAGACATACAACGGCTAACAGGTTGCGTTGCAGCAGTTAGTCGGTTCGTCAGACGACTTGAAGAGAAGGCTCTGCCACTGTACAAGTTGCTGAAGAAGGCGGACAAATTCACGTGGATGGACGAGGCAGATGCAGCATTGAAGCAGCTCAAGGAGATACTTTCCTCAGCGCCTATCCTTGCACTACCCGAGCCTGGGGAGCCCATGTTAATTTACATGCCGGGCACCAACCGGGTAATCAGCATCGTCGTCGTGGTAGAGCGGAAAGAACCATGCTACGAGTACGGAGTTCAACGGCCAGTTTACTATGTAAGCGAGGTCTTGACGGATTCCAAGAAGCATTACCCGCACTACCAGAAGATAGCGTATGGAGCAATCCTTGCTTCTTGGAAGTTAAGGCACTACTTCCAGGAGCACACCATCACAGTGTGAGGAAAGCTCCACTGTCAGACATCATTAACAACAACAATGCTACAGGAAGGGTCACGAAGTGGGGAATTGAACTTGCCGCCTTCGAGATCACCTACAAGAGATGCGATGCTATCAAATCACAAGCCTTGGCGGATTTTATCGCAAACTGGACAGAGATTCCAGATGCTACCCCAATGATGGAGCGAGAATACTAGGTGATGCACTTTGACGGATCAAAGCTAATCAATGGCTCGGGGGCTGGTGTACTACTACAGTCACCAACCGAGGAAAATCTACACTACGTTCTGAAGATCCACTTCGAGGCTATGAATAACATGGCGGAGTACGAAGCACTCATTCATGACTACGCGTAGCCAAGGATATTAGCATCAAGCGCATAGTTTGCTGTGGAGATTCCGACTTGGTTGCCCAGCATGTGGCTGGCACCTGGAACGCGCGGAACCCTATGATGGCAGCATATCGCAACGAAGTGGATGAGATAGCCAAGATCTTCTTGGGCTACGAGGTCAAGTATGTACCTAGGGACAAAATGAAGCGGCTGACCTGTTATCAAAGCTTGGGTCAGGACACAAACAAATCCCGCATGTCGTTTTCCTGGAGCATCTACGGACACCATCCGTGAAGGGAGAAGACGTAGACAACCCGGACAGAGTTGACTCTTCCGTTCACATGGTGACAAAAGTCCCTCTAGCTTGGACAAAACCGTTCATGGAATATCTCGTACACGGAACTTTGCCCGACGAAGAAGTCGAAAGACGGCAAATAGTACGTCGAGCAAAGGGCTATACCATAATCAATGGACAGCTCTACAAAAGAAGCACCACTGGTGTATACCTTGAGTGTGTTTCCCAGCAAGAAGGTATTGAAATCCTTTGCGAAATCCATCTTGGAGATTGCGGGCATCATGTCGCTCCTCGATTGTTGGTCGCTAAAGCCTTCCGGAAAGGATTCTACTGGATGAACACAAAGGCGGATGCCGACAAGCTGGTTGAGACATGCTTGGGATGCCAATATTATGCCCGACATCCACAAGTTCAAGCTGAAGAATTGCGAACAATACCAATAACTTGGCCATTTGTAGTCTGGGGGCTGGACATGGTTGGTCTGTTGCAGACGACACCATGTGGGTTTACGCATCTGATAGTAGCAGTTGATAAATTCACCAAATGGATAGAAGCTAAACCCATTAGAAAGCTTTATGGTGCAACTGCCCTTAGGTTTGTCCGGGATCTAGTGGTGAGATTTCGTATCCCACATAGCATTATCACCGACAATGACAACAACTTGTCACTCGGAGAAGTGGAAGCTTATTGTTGGGAGAAGGGCATCCGACATGACCTCGCATCTGTGGCGCACCCACAGTCCATTGGTCAGGTTGAGCGAGCCAATGGATTAATTCTGCAGGGAATCAAGGCAAGTCTAGAAGCACCATTGCATAGAGCAGCCGGAGCTTGGGCGGAGGAGTTATCATCTGTGTGGTGGAGTTTACGAACTACACCCAATAGATCTACCAGCTACACCCCTTATTTCATGGTATATGGAGTAGAAGCCATCCTGCCTTCTGACATCCTTCATGATTCACCAAGAGTTGCCGCCTAGAACGAAGATTGACGCTGAAGAATATTGACGCCTAGATGTGGACCTTCTCAAGAAGGAGCGTGTTTTGGCATGCCAAAGATCCGCCATCTACCAGTAGAAGCTACGCAGATACCATAGTTGTCGTGTTCAGCATCGCTCGTTTAAAGAGGGGGACCTGGTACTCCGACTTAAGCAGAAGAAGTCACACAAATTATCCCCTCCATGGGAAGGACCGTTCATCATAAGCAAGGCGCTACTCAATGGGTCTTACTACCTCGTTGACAATCATGATCTGAAGGATAGACCCAACGAGGATCATAAGCGTAAGCGACGTGACCCGGATGATGACTACCCGGAGCTTGATCGGCCATGGAACATAGCACAGCTACATCCTTTCTACACTTAGCATTTTTTATCTATTGTGTACCTCTTATATGATCAATGAAATAAAGCTCTTTGGTTCACTCATATTTCTGAGTCTTTTACCTCCTTTAGTGTTCATTTTTGGATCATATAAAACCTTTATGCACAAGATTTGCAATTGCACTTGTGAAAATTCCTCCTACGGGCGTTACCTTAAGTTTTCTGGTCTACACGTTCTTTGTCTTTTTATGTGGTTTCTGGAGTAGTGACTTTCGGAACTAATTTTTGGCGATTTTGTGCTTAGGTTATAGAGGGTGCCATTGGGCATCATCACATGAGCGCATAGTTCCAACAACGAGTCTTCCGACTCACGAAAATTCAAGCATAAAAACCAGAGTAATGGATAAGACAACACTTCCTTAAAAATATGTACATACTGAAACAAGTTCATGAGTAGCAGGAAATAACAACCATTGTTTTTCCGCCTTAAGCTAACAAGTAGTTTTTTCCGCATACAAATTCCAGAGGAAACAAATATTACATATTGTTTTTTCATTCCTCTGGCACAGGCGACTTGGATGCAGCATCGTCACCAGCAGAGATTCATCCTCCTCGAAGTCGGCGGTGTTGAGGGACTCGGAGGAGCTTTCATTGTCGCTGTCAATAGTCTCCATGGGCAGGAAGACGTTAGGGTCGACCAACTCGGATACTCTGGTATCATAACCCGCAAGGGACGCCAAGATAGCTTTGTGATCTATTTTTTGGCCATCGTCGTCCACGTGGGGGATACCGAAGGTGACCGTGTCGATGTCGGCGTTTTCGTAGTGTTCCTTGACCATTGACAGCTCCATCCCGGGTACATGAAGATTTCCAGCTGACAATATGCTCGGGGGCTTGGCGCAAGATCTCCGAGAACTTCATCACGGAATCCACCGCTTTGATGTTGATCTGGGGTGCTTGGCTATCTCCTTGGCCTACTTGATGGCGGTGTTGATAAAGTTGTCGGCAAGGACCATGCATTCTTTTGGTGGAGGAGGCGACTGGGTTAAACCAATAGGAGCTGCAAAATTCCGACAAGGGAACGCATGAGTTCAATAACACAAAAAGTTCAGAGTATCTAGTTTTACAAAAGTATAAGACACAGAATCACTTACTAAAGATGCTAATCTCAGCCTGCTGGAGAGTATCCGCCATGTAGTCCCGTTCTTATCGGAGGATCTTGTATGCTTCAAGATTGCGCTGATTTTGCTCATCGGCAACTTTATTCTGATCTTTCAGCATCGCGATCTCCTCCTTCAAGCGGTTCATCTCCGTGTTAGCGGACTCCTGTTGAACCTTCATGGAGTCTTCATGCATCTTCAGCATATCCTTCCTCTACTGCTTAAGGATCTTGTTTTCGCTATCCAACAACTCAATGTGTTTGGATTGCTCCACAGTATCCTTGGCCTTGGCAATGGTTTCTGCAAGTCGTAGAAATAACAAATACATGGTGAGTACTCGAAGAATGTGCACAAGACCAAGTCGGAAAACGAAAACGAAAGGAAAAATAGACTCTTTCTCTTGATGATTTGATCCTTCAAGAAGACAGTTTTGCCCTTTTCGGCTTCCATATCCGCACGCATCTTCTAGAACTTCTCGTTGGCCACGCCTCTCCGAGCATTCTCATTCTGTGGAAATAAAATTTAAAGTTGTTTAGTCTACTTGGAGCATCTAGTCGGATCACTATCCACCTAGAAGCTTGGGTGCTATGGTGAGAGTTTTTTAAACTTGGCAATATGCTTGGTCTTTCTGTAATCATCTAGTCAGAACTGGTTCAGTTTTCAACTGGAAGCTTGGGGGCTACAGTATACAGTTTTTTAACTCAGACATATGCTTAGTCTTCCTTTAAGTATCTATTTGGAACCAATTCAGTTACAACTACAGACTTGGGGGCTACCGTATCGAAATTTACAAGCGTATGCTACTCTAAAAGTATCTAGTCGGAATAATTCATTCAAACTAAATACTTGGGGGATACAATGATCTAGCTTAGTCACTCTTAGAGCATTTAGATGCAAAGGCCTATGGTTTTCCATCTAAATCCCCGGGGGCTACAGTGGGATACTCATATTAAATGAAAAAGGCAAATAAAACTTACAAGTGCGATGATCTTGAGGTTGGTAGCGCTCTGAGCAAGCAACTTGCGAAGGAAAGGCTGTTTCCTCGCAAGATATCTGCTTTTCGGAGAAGATGCTCAATACAGCAGGTTTGAGATGTTGGCACTACACCAGGAACCAAAGAGGAGGTACTCGGTGTGAGCGCCGGGAAGACTATCTTCGGGAATTCTATGGTTGTCATGGGTGCGGAGGCGCCGCCTTCAGCAGACGTTCCACCCACCACCACATCCTTAGCCAGAGCTTTAGCCATTCGAGTTGTGGTGTTTTATTGCGTTGCCTGTTCGCCGACAACGGCAAGCTCCGTGGAGGCACCTAAGTCCACTTCCATGGTGGAAGGGCCAGATGCATCCTTGGCCTGTGAGCTTGTCGGAGCGGGTGTAGGCTGGACGCTAGGAGTGACAAGGGAGATTGCGGGAGATGCGTGGGGAGACACGTCACGATGCAACATATCTTTAATATTTCTAGAATCCCCCAATGTTTTGGAGGTCTTCTTCAAATTAGTACTGGCCTTCTTCCCGAAACGTGCAAAAAGTATAAGTACAGGAATAAGAAGAGCAATGGACAAATGTCAGAGAGAAAGAGGCTTACACAATAGGGGGTGCTTTGGCAAAAGGAATCCCGGTGACCTTTCTTTTCTCCGCCTCCAGGGCGGCAGTGTGGACTTCTTGGAGGCTCCACCCTCCGTCTTATTTTTCTTGCCTCTGTCGGCAGCGTCAGAGGTGGAGCTCTTCCACTTTCGCGCCAGCGGGACATCATCGTCGGACACGACGGTGACTTCCTTCATCTTCGGGTCATAGATTTGGACAGCCATGCTATCCTCATCTAGACTGCTGAGCTGTCAAGTGAAATCCCAAAAGTGTTAGATGATATGGTAATAGTTAGACAGAAGAACTTGAGTATATGTCATACACGGAAAATAAGCAGGTACCTCTGGGCACTTGCTCTCCTCGAACATGTCGTAGGTGATGGAGAAGCCATGCTTCCTATCCTTCACCTTGACGATGTCCTTGAGGAGGAGCTTGACAGAGTCACTCGAGAAGTTGTCCTCGGAGATGCGGAGGCTATCCTTCCTCTCCTTAGAGTACTGGTGCATCATCTTGGAGCGGTGCTGCAGAGGCTGGATCCGCCTGATGAACTAGCACCTGGCTAGGTCCAACCCGGTCAGGCCCGTGTCTATGAACCACTCTATCCGGCTAATGGAGCGGGAGGATTTGTTGTCGGAGGTAAGGGTGTCTTGGGACCTCCATGTCGGGGCTTCGGAAGCGGCTCCGTCGATGAAGTCCGGATACGTTTCTTCTCGGCCAGCAAGAGGGATATGTAGGCCGTAGAAGTACGTCCGTTGCCAGTTCTTACAAGACTCATGACCGACGATGTCGGGGAACCACAGGCCAGGCCGGATCTTAAAACTAATTGTCCCACAGTTCCTGAGCTCGTCCTTGCCGGCACCGGCTTCCCTCTTGACGGTGAAGAAATAAATAAAGAGATATAGCCTAGGCCTAATCCCTAAGTAACCCTCACAGAGCGCCGCGTAGTTTATAAGCACGAGGATGCTATTGGGGGAGAGGTTCTGAGGCTGTACTCGGTAATGGCTAAGGACACACTTTGCTTAAAGCAGTTGTCTGTTCGTTGCAACTTAATACTGGAGGGGGTTTGGATAATAACCTGAAGGTGGACTTCTAGTCATATATACAGTTGAATGGAGGTCTATGTATATTGTTGTATTGCCCAATCGAATCTCATAGGATCTTGTTGTCTAGTATTGCATTGTTATGCCTTGCTCAGTTCCTGTCAATTTCCCTGCTGTAATTTGTTTACCCTTCATGCCATGTTGTTTATCTAACGAGAGCACATCTAGTGAACTATGGACCCCGGTCCAATATTTACCATTGATACATTTTCCACTTTTACCTATTTACATGCTGCAAACCATCATCACGTTCCACAGCATACAGTTAATCCTTTGTTACCTCAAACCGGTGAGCTTGACAACCTCACTGTTCGTTGGGGCAAAGTCTTGAGTCTTTGTTGTGCAGGTTTCCACGTTGCTTGAAAACCTTTGAGACGTTTCCTTCCTCCTACTAGTTAGATAACCTCGGTTTCTTACTGAGGGAAGACTTGCTGCTGTGCTCTTCACAGCTTGCTCTTGGGGTTTCCAACGAAGCGTCCAACATCAACACCAGGCGCCATCAAGTTTTCTGGCGCCGTTTCCGGGGAGGCTAAGGACGTATTCACAAGGGGAGTCCTCCTCAACCTTTCTCTTTACTTTGTTTTTAGTGTGCTTAGTTTCTTTTTCTTGGTTTTGTTTGCCTCTTTTAATCAAAAACTTCAAAAAATTTAGTTTGCTTTGGTTTGCTTTCTCTTATCAAAAACACAAAAATTACTTCCTACTATAGTTGCCACCGTGTTCTAGCTCTCCATGTTGCTCCCCAAGTTTACCCTGAAGGACCTTTCTATAGGTAGTGGCTCCATAATTGGGAAAGATAATATTGGAGAATTCTTTAATCATGTTAGCAAGCATGAGGATATTGAGGATAAATCTGAACTTGCTCCTCATTATGAAGTTGTTGCAGCTTCTTTCGTTCATATGTTGGAGGCTAGGTTTGTTAGCCTTAACCCCATGATGCAAATTTTGTTCCGAAAACTAAAAGAAAAAAAGAATGCCGAAAAGAGAGAGTTTATTCTTGAAACTTTACTTAATGAGTTCCATGATGTTGGCAAGGAAGCCAAAAAATTCTTTGAGCATTTCAATATGCTAGGATCTTGTGTAAATGTTGTGGGTACTTTTGATAAAACTAATCCTAGAGATGAATTTAAGATACCCATACCCTTTAGCTTGTTGGGATGCATGAGGCCTTTGAAAAGAATTTTTATTGGATTGTTCCTAAAAATCCTTTTGATAAAATTAGTAAACCAAAGAGAAATGAGAAGGGATCCTCCAAGACTCATTTGGATGATATAACTCTCATAGTTGAAGACTTTGCAAGTATTGATCTCAATTCCTCATTTGAAAATACTTGATTTCTTGCTTCTTGTGCCTAACTTAAAGGCGTTAAAGAAAAGTACTTGTTGGGAGATAACCCAAGAGTTTACCTGAGTCTTGGAAGTTATTACTTCAGTAATGACATCTGATTATCATTTTTGTTTGCTTTTTGTGCCAAGAATGACCTCTAATGAGAGGGAAGTTAGATTTGGGGAGTTGTTGTCCCAAAACAGATTTCTGTCCTCCACCATAAAAATTCGTGAGGAGTCTCTATAAGTAGGATTGAGCTGAAAATTTACAAATAAATCCCCCAGTATGTTAGCTAACTTGCGTTAGTTCAACACCTTTTGTTTTGAGAAACAGAAGATTTTCGAAAAATATGTTTCTACCTGATGGTCTGTTTTGACAGATTTCTGCCATTATTTACATTTGCTTCTTATTGATTCCTTTTTGAGTTCTCTTTTGGGGAATTAATCTTTTTGAAGGAGTTGCTATAGTAGATTGTGTTTTTAGTGAAAACTTTTTCTGTTCCAAAGCTAATCTCAAAGGTCTAGATCTTTTGAATACACTAATGTTGCTAATGAAGATTGTGTGAAGTTTTGTATGAAGGAAAAATTTCAGGTGTAGATAGAGAATGATATAATGAGATGAAGAATGGACAAAATCTCAAGCTTGGTGATGCCACCCCGGTGTCACCCCAAGAAATATCTAAGAGGTAGAAGCGTCAAAGCTTGGGGATGCCCAAGGCATCCCCTTCTTCATCATTAAAAAGCTCAGGTCTTTCTAGACACTTTGTTTTTACTGTTTCATGCACTGTTGTGTTGTTCTTGGAGCGTGTTAGTTTTAGTTTTCTTTGATTAGTTTGTTTAGGTTTCTTGAATAAAGTAGTTTGGACCCCCGTTCTCGCTGTGTTGTTTCAAATAAGTTGATTGGTGTTGGAAAGGAGTAGAAAGTTGTTTCTTGAGAGTGCAAGAGGAGCTTGCATTGACTGTGACTTAGACTTTCGCATGACATGCTAGGTGTTGTTTTGACATTATGCTTAGTGATTATTGCTATCGCACGTTTTGTTCCCAACAATTGGGATTGCTTAGTGTGCCTTGAAAGAATCATGCGTTGTTTTAGCATACAAAAGCATAGTATTGTGGTATTCTCCTTTGATGCTTTGTTTGGGTTGACTTGGCACATGCTCACACCATGTTATGACTATGAACCAGTCATCCTAGCCTCTATGATCATTTAGTCCTTGACTTGTAGTACCACTCTATGCTTTGATTAGTAATGTTTTGTCACTCTACATGATTATGGCCATTATTTCTCTCTTAGTTGGTTGCTCCCAGTCTTTTGCTAGCCTCCACTTGTATGAGTAAGTTCTACTCATGCTTCCAACTCCCAAGAAACAAAGTTTTTCCAAAGTGTCCACTATAAACTCCTATGCATGGTGTGTTACACCATTCCAAGTATATATTTGTTTTCATCTATCTTCCAATTAAAAAGTATTTTGTTATGTGAAAACTTAGTGATTAAAGACCACACGAACTTGATGGCACAGTATATATTCTTTGCCCATAATAAACTTGAACCATTTTGTCATATATGTTGTATATGCTTGCACTTATACGTTGGAATTAGCAGAACCATGCTGTCATGGGGAACATTTTCAACATTGCACTTGTACTTTGTACACAGTTGATATCATGCTCTTTTGTCTATGTATGTCACCGGTGTGAAATAAAGAGGGAGCTTGTAAGTCCATGGAGTTATGTATTTTGTTTTAGAGAAACGCCTGGGCCACTAGCCTAATCCATGCCTAATCATGGTGGAAACTTGCAGCATCACCATAATGAGCTATCTATGAAGCATCCTTAATAAAAAAGCTATGCACATAGTAAATAAAAAGCTTGCTGAGATGCTCATTGTCTGCTTGCCTTGTCATTTTGGTTATGGGATAGCTCCTGTACCATGTGCAAGGGGTACCCGTTGGCGGTTCTCTAAGATACGCATGTACTTACTATGACAAGAACTTACAGGTGACTGAAGTTGAGTAGCATGAGGTGTGGCCCTCGTAATCAAGGGACATGAGATTGCCAACTTATACTTTGTCAAGCATATACTCCATAGTTTGTTCACTTTAACCTTAATCTCTTCAAGATGCTTATGATAGGGGCAATGAGGGCTAAAAGCTAACAAGTACCATAATTTTTGGAAGCTCTTTTTGAAACTTGAAATCCCTGCTTCCCTTTATGGAGGGCCTTTCTTCCACTATTATATTGAGTCTCCACCTTCTACCTTTATGCACCATTAAGAGAGCATAGTTGCCTTTCTTAGTTCTATGTGGAGTGTCCCAAAACTTATTGACTGATGCATATTGTTGATATTGCTTGTTCTTGTACTATTTGTATATAGTCACTCTTATGAACTTTGAAGGTGTCCTATGCATCTATTTTCTACTCTATGAGGGACATGATGAATGCCACTATGCCATGTTTTTTGTATGTGAAACAAACAAATGTTTTTCAATGCATGTTATTCATGATCTTTGTTTGTAGCCTTTCATGTTGCATGCATAGTTACTTTGTCTTTCTATTAGAACTCCATCTTTCATGCACATGTTTAGAGTTCTTTGATCCAAGCTTTTAATGCTTGCAAATGGTTTGATGTTGGTTTTGATGGTGCATGTCACCTCAAAAATTATTCTTTTATCACTTACCTACTCGAGGACGAGCATGAGTTAAGCTTGGGGATGCTTGATACGTCGGAAACATATCTATAATTTTTGATGTTCCATGCTTGTTTAGTATCTACTTTGCTTTGCTTTGTCCACACTTTGAGGTGTTTTTATATGTTTTTTGGAACTAACCTATTAGCAAGTTTCCACGGTGCCAATTGCCTATTTTCTTCTGTTTTTGGTTCCATAAAGGCAGAAAATCAATATTCTCAGAATTGGACGGGACAAAAGCCAAAGTCAATATTTTACCGTGGGCAACACGAAGCCAGAATACGAGACTAAGAAGGCTCACCAAGGGGCCACACCCCCTGGCCGCGCGGGTGGACCCACCCCGCGCCTGGGGGGTGCAGCCGCCCTGGTGGCCTCGCTGGCTCGCCCCTTCGCCTATAAGAAGCCCCCGATGCAGAAACCCTAGGCACCCGATCAAAACTCCATGAAACCGTATGTAGCCACCGCCACCATCCTCCCTATATCGGGGGGATCTGAAGATCTTCACGCAACCCTGCCGGAGTGGAGATCCTCCCGGTGGCCTTCTGCTTCATCATGCCAGCCTCCGGTATGAAGCGTGAGTAGTTCCACCTTGGATAACAGGTCCATGTAGTAGCTGGATGGTTGTATCTCCTCCATGTGCTTTCATGTCTAGATCTTGTGAGCTCCGTTCATGATCAAGATCTAATCTATTTGTAATCATGCATGTTGTGTTTGCGGGGATCCGATGGAAATTGAGATTACTCTGTCAGATTGATTAATGGTTTTGTCTATTTGATTCTATCATGTCTGTGTTGTTTGTGATCTAGCATGCTCTTTGTTGTTAGTAGCTATCTTGGCCAAGTAGTTGCTAGTGACTCCAGGAGGGGGGTATTATGCTCGATAGTGGGTTCATGCCTCTAGTTTCCAAGGGAAGTGACAGAAATCTCTTCGGTTGTAGATGTGTTGTTGCCACTAGGGAGAAAATAATGGTCTCTTGTTCATGGAATAAGTGGATTGTTTACCTTAAAAACTTTGCTTAAATAAGTTGTCTGTTGCTTGCAACTTAATACTAGAGGGGGTTCGGATGATAACCTGAAGGTACACTTCTAGTCATACATGCAGTTGGATGGCGGTCTATGTATATTGTTGTATTGCCCAATCGAATCTCATAGGATCTTTTTGTCTAATATTGCATTGTTATGCCTTGCTCAGTTCCTATCAATTGCCCTGCTGTAATTTTTTTACCCTTCATGCCATGTTGTTTATCTAAGGAGAGCACCTCTAGTGAACTATGGACCCCGGTCCAATCTTTGCCATTGATACATTTTCCACTGTTACCTGTTTACTTGCTGCAAACCATCATCACCTTCCACACCATACAGTTAATCCTTTGTTACAACAAACCAGTGAGCTTGACAACCTCACTGTTTGTTGGGGAAAAGTCTTGAGGCTGTGTTGTGAAGGTTTCCACGTTGCTTGCAACACCTTTGAGACGTTTCCTTCCTCCTACTGGTTCGATAACCTCGATTTCTAACTAATGGAAGACTTGCTGATGTTCTCTTCACACCTTGCTCTGGGGTTTTCCAACGTAGCGTCCCATGCCAACACCGGGCGCCATCAGCCATCGAAGAAGAAATAGCCGAAGAAGAAGAAGGGGATGGCCAAAGCAGTGTCGCCGCCTCGATCCACGACTAGCTCCAAAGCGACTAGCGCGGCCGACGAGGTCGGGGCCAGCGTGCCGGCACAGGCGACTACGGCAGCCAGCGTGGCCGTGGTGGAAGATGAGGTGACATTGGCATCGCTTCAACCGCCCTTCTCCGCAGTCACCAGGCTCGGGGCTGTTCCATCCGCGGGGGTGTCACCATCGAGGGAGGCAGCTGCGTCGATCGGAGGGGAGCTTCCTGCCGCGGCCTCGTCCTCGAAGAAACCCTACGTATCGTGGGCTCCAAGCCTGTTCGAGAAGGGCCTTAGACGGAAACTGGGCCTAGATTTGGAGAAGCCGGTGCATATCTACACCGGCCTATGCTTCATCCCAGTCGCCGGGTAATTGTTTTGACGTATTATTTTGATTTATTGGCTTGTATTTGTCGGGCGAGCTCGCTAATGGCTTTGTTTTGCAGGACTGGCATGAAGAAGATAGGTCACTCCTCGGTGGCCAATGTTCCAGTAGGCACCACATGGGCGGAGGCTGATCCCTCCAAGAAGAGGAAGGGTGACAACTATGAGGCACCTGCCGAGGGCGCGAAGAAGTCGAAGGGCGACGAGGTCGTCACGATCTCGTACGAGCCAATCGACGCCCCTAGTGAGGCTCCGATTGGAGCGGATGCGGCCGTGGATGCCGTAGTGGACGCGGGGTCGCAGGAGGTGGAGCATGCAACATTGGTCGTGGCGGCAAGCCCGTCAGAGAGTGTTGTGGTAGTGGCGGTGGTGACCTTCCCTCGCTTCATGGCAAAGGCCTCCACCGTGAGTGCATCGGCGCAGTCGACCCAGGCACCCAAAGTTCTAGGCTTGGAGGTCGAGCAGCGTCGCGGGCGCACACCTCTTGTGCTCCCGTCGGTGGATGCGATCGAGCTGCATAGTATGATGGGCGCGGCTCTCCTAGTATGTCCAGTCCCCGAGGATCTGGTCGCTGAATTTCAGCGAGTAGATTCTTATTGTTTTTTAGTGTCTAGTCCCCGAGTGGCTAGTCGCTAAATTTCAGCGGCTAGACACTTAGAAAAATTTGCAATGTCCAGTCCCCGAGTGGCTAGTCGCTGAATTTCAGCGGTTAGGCACTTAGGAATTTCTTCAATGTTTGTTGACGTTTGCCATGTCTATGCAGGGCCTCCAGCACGAGTCGGCGGAGCGATTAGCCGCCAAGGAGTTTTTAGAGAAAGAATTCCGCTCCGTGCAAGAGGTGAACAAACAACTTCAAGCGACTGCCGGTAGGTCTTCGAGGTGCCCTTTCCCATAACTGTCTTGTTTCTGATTTTATACTCACACTCACATTGCTGCAAAGGGTCACTCGGCCGCCATGGCGAAGGCTCGCGAGGGTTTGGTCCCTGCTAGCGACTTGACGGCTGCCCAGTCGTCTTTGACCGCGGCAGAGAAGCGAGTGGCCGAGTTGGAGCGAGAGCTTAGGGCTGCAAAGGCAGAGGCGAGCTCGACAGACGAGGGAGCTAAAGCGGCTGTCGCTGCCGCGGCCGAAGAGCAGAAGGTGTCGGATGCTCTCGTTGCCGGGCTGCAGACTGACTTGTCAAAGCTTCAGGACTTTGTTACGGGGCACTATCATCCCTTGATTGGTGAGTCCCTTTATCTTGTGTTTTGGTTGCTTTGGCGAGTCCCGAGCCTGCGGGTCGCCTTTGCGGTTGTGCGTCCTTCTGACTTTGAACTGTCTGTGCTTCGCAGGTAAGATTCTTGACGACGAGGCTGAGGCGCACTCGTATGATGCGCGGCAGTGTGTCACCACGCTGGTGGACTCTGCCGCTCTTTCGGCGACTTGTATTCGCGCATATCATCAGGAGATCTCACCAGCCGAGGTGATCCCTAGTGAACTTACTGAAGTATGGCGCTACATGGAGAAGGCTCCAGCGGTTGTGGAGTTCATGTCGCGGTCAGCTTTCCGCCGTGGGGCTGCGACTGCGCTTAGCCTTTGGCTCGCGCACTTCCCCGATGACTTCGACCTCGACGATGTCACCAGCGGGTACCCCTCGTCGACTGGCTCTGTCGAGATATCCAACATGCTGAAGCTGACCGACCGGGCCACGGTCTACTCCTATCGAGTGTTGGCGATGGGCAATCTTCTGCCGTATCAGGAGACGATCGTCGCCTCGAACAACCCCGAGCCGACGAACCTCAACTTCAAGGTGGAACAGCCATTCCGAGCGGTGATGGCGGGCGCCTTGACGGCATATCCGTCGAATCTGTGGGTTCCTTTCTTCCGTGTCCACGATGGCGGTGGCTCGTCATCGTCGAAACCTGCTTAGTAGACCACTTTGCCGATTGGCGTTAGTTGTAAATATTTTATGCCTGCCCTTGTAAGCGAACAAAATTTGTTGCCATAATGAATGCATGGATGCTTTTGTCATTTTTGTTTTGACTTTGATTTGTTGGGTTGTGCGAGTCCCCGAGCGCGTGCACCCTTTTGTGGGGTTTACCTCGTTTCTTTGTGTGTATGTTTTTTGTTGAACTATTAGTTAGTTTAGGTCAACTCTCTATGGCTTGGAAAGCCAGTCGCATGGCAACCCCAAGGGGTGATCTATACTTATCCGTTTTCCCGGACGTGAACGGGGTCGGTTTGGCGAATCCCCGAGCGTGGTACTTAGCCATTTTAGTCACATGCCCAAGGAAGGTGAGGCCGAAGCGCGTTGTATTTGGCGTGTCGCTCCACCTGACTCGGAGAATCAGTCGCGTGGCGTGTCCAGGACGCGCTCTCATACTTGGTGTTTTCCCTAGCCGCATTGGTTTGGTCTGGCGTCAGTCCCCGAGCGTGGTACTTGACCGTTCGAGACGTTGCGCCAAGGATGTGGAGGACTGGGTCGCTGTGAGAAGCGAATGCGGTCGTCCAGTACAGCGAGGAGACTCCGATGGGGCTCCGGGTTTGCGTTTTCATGGACGACACATATCCCGAAACTTACCAAAGCCCTTGTACCACACTACTTAGCCGTGCCGGTTGCGTAACCAAGGATTGACTTCTGCGGTTAGCATAACGCTGTTTTTACGAGTGAAAGTGGCACAAGATATGGAGAGTAGACACAATTTGTGTGAATCGATCTTCTTTATTTCATAGCGGGGGGAGTACATGTTGGAGTTCTAGGTGTAGAACTTCCTTAGGAGGTTTACATTCCACGACCGCTTGACGTCGAACTGTCCGTCGCCACGGACGTCGATGAGGTAGTAGGCGTCGTTGCCCAGGACTCTCCCTATGGAGAATGGTCACTCCCACGGGGGACAGAGCTTGTGCATGCCCTTCTTTTCCTGGATCAGTCATAGGACCAGGTCGCTTTCCTGGAAGGTGCGAGTTCGGACTCGGCGGCTGTGGTAGCGGCAGAGTCCTTGCTGGTAGATGACGGTGTGGGAGAGAGCTAGGTCACGTGCTTCGTCGAGCTAGTCGACTCCATCTTGGCGTGCGAGCTTGTTGTTGGCCTCCGCATAGTTGATGACCCGAGGCGAGTCGTGCTCGAGGTTGGTCGGCATGACGGCTTTAGCGCCGTACACCATGAAGAAGGGGGTGAACCCAGTCGACCTATTGATGGAGGTGCGGATGCCCCAAATGACGAAGGGGAGCTCTTAGACCCAGCACCCCGGAGTTCGCTCGAGGGGAGGATGCTATGGTTAGCGCGTGGAGGATGCTATGGTTAGCGCGTTCCGCCTAGCCGTTGGACTTCGGGTGGGCGACTGAGGCGAGGTCGAGCCGTATGTTGTGATCCTCGCAGAATTAGGCCATGGCTCCCTTGGCGAAGTTGGTGCCATTGTCCGTAATGATATTGTGCGGGAACCCGTAGCGATAGATGAGCTCGCGTAGAAACTTGGTGGTTGTCTTCCCGTCGCACTTGCGGACTGGCTTGGCCTCCACCCACTTTGTGAATTTGTGTAGCCGGAGGGAGCCTTCTTGAAGGGGCCCACCATGTCCATTCCCCATACGGCAAATGGACTGGTGATGGGGATGGTCTTGAGCACCAAGCTTGGTACATGGGTCTGATTGGCATACTTCTGACACCCGACGCAGCATTGGACGATGTCGACCGCGTCGGCGTGTGCGGTGAGACAGTAGAAGCCATGTCGCATGGCCTTGGCGACTAGGGACTAGGCGCCAGCGTGGTGGCCATAGTCACCGGCGTGGATGTCTTGGAGTATTTTCCGACCTTCCGCGGGTTGTAAGCAGCGTTGGAACACGCCGGTCACACTCGCTTGTGGAGCTCGCCGTTGATGATGACGAAGGACTTGCAGCGGCGCACTATCATGCGGGCCTCTGCCTCGTCTGCGGGTAGGGTCCCTCCCTCCATGTAGGCAACCTATGGTGCGGTCCAGTCGCTTGGCTCCGTGATCATGGCGACCAGGGTTGGTTCTGGTTGCAGCGGTGTACCGATGTTGATCTCCCTCGGGGGAGAGACGGATGGCTTGTTGTTGGTGTCGAGGAAGACACCGGCGGGTGGCGTGTGGCGAGCCGACCCGATGCGAGAGAGGGCGTCGGCCTCTTTGTTCTTGCGTCGGTCGATCCACTCGACGGAGTAGCCGGCGAAGTGGCCCCCAAGCCGGTCCACTGCTTGGCGGTATGCCGACATGGTAGGGGAGACTGCATCGCAGGTGCCGGCGACTTGTGCGGCGACAAGGTCGGAGTCGCCGTAGAAGCGTAGACGGTTGATGTTCATCTCCTTGGCCGCTCGCATGCCGTGAAGGAGGGCCTCATAATCGACCATGTTGTTGGTGTAGGGGGTGAAGTCGAGGTACAGTACATGGTGCAGCTTGTCACCCTTGGGGGACGTGAGGACGATCCCTGCCCCTGTGCCGTCTGCATTCTTGGTCCCATCGAAGTTGAGCGACTAGTAATGGAGGTACGACAGCTTCTCCTGCTGCTGCGACTTGATTGCCTTGCGTGGCTCGTACTTGATGTTGTGGACTCCGATCTCGACAGCCCACTTGGCGACTCATCCAGTCGCTTCGCAGTTGCGGATGATGTCCTGCAATGGCGCTGAGGATACGACCATGATTGGGTGCTCGTGGAAGTAGTGAGCAATCACCGCTGGGCTCGGAAGACCGCATATACCAACTTCTGGTACTGCTGGTAGCGTTTTCACGACTCGGGGAGGTGGAATTTGGCGACAGAGGAGAAGTGGCGGCGGTGTATGAGAAGGGGATTAGGGTTTGGGGGTCCGTTCTATCTAGATGGGTGGAGTGGGGTTTACGAAAATACCCCTGACCTCTTCTGTTAAGTGCGCTAGATCTGCAGGATATTTTAGTCATTTCAGGTGCAAAGTGTGGAGGGGACATGAGGCGGGATAATCTGGTGCTACCACCGTGAGCCAAAATACCGAGGGAGGCGAAATTTCCTTCGTTGGATAGATCCTACATGGATGGTTGAGATCTATTAAGTGGGTTGATCCGTGGGAAGTCTATTTATCTATTCTGATTGGGTGACTATATTATGCAAAACTAGTTGAATGCCCGTGCGTTGTCACGGTCGATTTCAATTTTCTCGTGGCTGGGACGATTAGATTGATCTCTTCTTCCTTTTTGGTGTCTCGATGCCAAAGGGGGAGAAATATGTCTATTAGGTTGTCTACGGGATTTGCATGGGATGAGTCGCGAGCCTGTTCTTGCCTTTGATCTTTTCTTACTCGCGAACTCTCTAGTTTATTTGTGTGCTTGTGGTTTTATGTCCGTGAACTTATGTGTGCTTGTGGACCATGTGGTATGTTATGTTTGAGACTATGAGGTATCTACTATGTGGTATCTTATACTTTGCCGTGTGTGTGGTATCTTGCTGTCATCTCTTGAGCTGTTGCTATGGTGGTGGAGCCTCATTGCTCTTATTGTTATTATTACTCTGTTTGTCTCCACCACATTTTGTTGGTTCCGGTATGATCTCTATCCCTTTTTGTACCTTGCACTTGTGCTATCTTTGCAATTGTTAGGGGGAGCCTCCGTGTATGTGTGCTAGTCCTGTCCTTAGAGGTCTTCTCTCTACCTTGCACACATACAGGGGGAGCTTGCCCCGTCCATTGCAAAGATTGCTTTGTTTCTATGCAAATCTGTGGGATTGTGATCTAAAACCAAAAAGGGGGAGATTGAAAGGACTATATCTTCCCATGATGTTTTTGGTGTTAAAATGACAATCCCAACTGTGTTTTTAACTGTGCTCTTGAGTTTCAGGGGAAACGTCGTTGATGTTTCTTTTTATTGTGATGGATGCTCTCTTGTGATCTTTTGAAGACGGTGGCCTTTTAGTCTTCTCCTAGTTTCTTTCCGTTTGTTGTTTTTTAGGTCACCGTACTATTAAGAGGGGGTCCATGTTGGAAGGCTGTGGGAAATCACTTGTTCTTGCACAAACCTATATGCACCGCCACAGCCATCCCATTATCCCGTGAGAGAGAGCGTGTTCCTGTTCTGTTGGGGCCTTTTGTGTCTCACCGGAACTTCCAGTCATAGGCCGGAAGTTCCGCTCAAACTTTTTCTGCGGGCTGTTCTACAGTTTGTTCCGACGCTAGTTCCGCCCAATTTCCGGTGGCAGTTCAGTAACCTTCTGTTTTGAAGTGTGCTATTTGCCGGAACTTGGCCAGAACTTGGCCGGAACTTGCATCGGAACTTGGCCTGCCAAAAGTTCTTGAGCGGAACTTCCTCCTAAACGCCGAAACTTCCGGTCAGACTCACTTCGCGACCCAAAAGTTCCGCCCCTTGTTCCGCCCCAAGTTCCGGTGAAGGCTCAGTAACCTTCTGTTTTGAAGCGTCCTATTTGCCGGAGCTTGCTCGGAAGTTCACCGGAACTTCCGGTCCGTTTTGACCGGAACTTCCGGTTGCTCTTCTGGAGCGGGCGTCAACCGTCTGATGACCGTTGGAGCCAGGCTGGGCGGAACTTCCGACCCCTCACCGGAACTTCCGGTGAGGTCGCGGGGAGGCTGTAATGGTTCAGCGTGGGGGGCCTATTTAAGGCACCCCTCTTCTTCCTCCCACTGTCTCTCGAATTTTTCTCTCTCCTCCATTAATGCTTGAGCTTCACCTCACTAGATCTCTCTCTCTAGCCACTCAAATGACTTGATCTTTTGAGAGGTGAGGGAGGTGACCTAGATCTACACTTCCACCAAAGAAGAATTGATTTCCCCCACCCATCCTTTGTGGATCTTGTTGCTCTTGGGTTTCTTGGAACCCTAGACGGTGTAGGGCATCCTAGGAGCTGAGGCGTGTGTTGTAAAGCTTCGAGGTGTCATTGAGGGCCTCCAATTGAGTTGTGGAGCCTCCCCCTCAACCTTGGTGTAAAGGTTTTGGTTGGCGCCTTCAAGGTCTCCGGTTAGTGGATTGTGAGGCCTCCTTTGTGGGGGAGCTCACCGGAAAAGAAGGTGAGGCCTTTGTGGCGCTCGGGTGACCTTGTGTGGCCCCGACACCTCTCCAACGTAGACGTAGCTCCTTGGGAGTGAACTACAGGAATTACATCTCCGTGTCCCCTCGCCGGTTACTTCGTTCCCCTCCTTTACTCCTTGCTATTTACTGTTTTTGTTGTTGGTGTTTGTTTTCTTGCTTTAGGTTGTTCACTTAGCTGCATCTCTATATAACTTCCTTTCTTGTTGATCCTAAAAGTGATAAACAAATTAAAATTGGGTAGACGCCTATTCACCCCCCCTCTAGTCGTATCAAGTCAGTACTTTCAGTAATGATTTGGGGGATTATCATAACCAAGGTAGATGATGTAAAATTGATTTATACATCATCGTCAACTTGAATTTTGAAGAAATATGGTGAAATTGGCGGAGCCTAGATTTTTGGGGGATCGAGGGTTTTGATATTTTTATGCCACCAAGACATGACTGGATTAGGGAGCTCAGATCTTACCTTGGTACAAGGGATTGATGGATAGCTAGACCAAGTTATATATATGATGATGGAAGAAATATTTGGTTTTGGATGTATTTGAGGTGGTCTATATGAGATGGCAAACTTTGTTGAATTTAAGGATGCCATAGCAGATGAGTTATGCTGCCTCGTAAACCATGTGGGTTTAAGAAGCACATAGCTACAATGGGAACACGTGGAGTATGGAGTGATATACCATGGTTAGTATATCATAACCATGTAAAGAGTTGGTTAAGGGGAGGTAGCATATAGATGTGAGCTTCTGCCAAAGTATGCAAGATGGTAAGATTTGCAGAAAAGATTATTATCTTGACTACAAAACCATCATGGATGAGTTGGAACCAGAAGGATTTATCCAAAGGCAAGAGTGGGCTTTGGTAGTACTGGTGATGTACTACAATATGGTTTAAGTACATTCTCAATAATGCACATAGGTTAGAGTAGGTGAAGTTCCAAAATTTGAAACTAGATAATTATTCCAGACTAGATTACAAGGGTTGGTGATTTTGGGGGTGATGATAGGCTCCAACATAATGATCAATTAGATGATGTTGATTGTATGATTTAGTAGAGAAGATCCATGCTTAGACTTGGTCTTCATGGAGTTTGGAAACTATTAAAAGGGGTTATCCCTAGATTAATCTGATTAGGAGATGAGATGGTTACTTTAGTGGCTTAGGATAGATCCAGATTTGGATGCTTGGTTTGAGATTGATGATCACAAACATATATTTGGTCCTAAGGGCTGAGATACTACATTAGCTTACTCTAGTTCCTAAGAAAACAAGGCAATCAGCAGATCAAGGCAATTCGTCTTATCAATTTACCCAACTACTACTAGGGTTACCATCAAGTCGAGCTTGAGGTAAGGATGGGTATTTTGAATTGGTTGTGCTTTGAAACAACACAAGGACCTCTTTGTATTTATACCCATATTTGAGTGAAAAGGTTTTAGGAAAGGTTTTGGAAAAACCTAGAGGTAAGAGTAGTTGAAGTTCTATCTTGAAAACATAAGGAGATTATATATAGGTCTCCATAGTTTGTTAAAGATAAACTAATAAAGTATTTTGTTTTATCAAAGTCGTCTTGACTTAGTTTTGAAATGGCTGAACATTTGAGAATATGAAGGATGAGCCAAGACATCTGTTTTGTAGAATAGTTGTTATCAAATAGTATTGAGATAAGAAGTATTTCACCTAATGCACAAACAGTTGCATGAACACAAGCAAGCAAGTAAGCAACATTTAACAAGAATTTCTTTTGTTCCCCCTGATTTTTGCCTTTTTGACAAAAGATCAGGGTTGGTGAAATTGGGATGTTACAATTGCAATAAATGTTACAACTATTTTTTTTTGTGTTTTTGGTTTTAAAAATGCAAAATTAAAGTAAACATGCTATTCTTGGAAAAGAAAACAAATCAAAAGAAGAAATAAAAATATGAATGCAAGTTTTGAGGTTTTCAAACCTCCCCCAAGCTTAGGCTGTTACCATGCTTAGTTGTTGCTGTCGTTCGGCGGCGGGTGCTGATGATGCTGGTAGTAGTCGGGGAAGTAGGTCATGAAGTTACCAAAGTTGTGAGTTAAGACACTCACATCTTCATTTACTCCATGCATAGTCTGGTCGATCTCCCCAACATGCTAGTTGAGCTACAGAAAATCTTGATAGGGGACATTGTTAAACCTCAGCTGCTATTGTTGCTAATGGGGCCATTGGTCCCAAGGCTGCTCCTCCTGCTGCTTCTGTTGTCCCTCCCAATTAGGGTTGTATTCATGCTCCTGTTTCTGCTCATGCTCATCCTTCTGCGCTCTTTCTTTCTCTTCCTCGGAGTTATGATAGATTTCCTCCATGATCTCAGTCACTTGATCCTTGGTGGGGATCCAGTTGTCTCTTCCCTGAACCTCGAAGGCTTGCGGGCAAGGCAATGTAACTTGATCATCCTTAACAACATCAACATAACCAAATTGATAGGCTCGGAGCCTCCTGTTAGCTCTGTAAACACCGAGGAAGCCGCAATAAGTTATATACATTACATCCATACGTATGGAGCCATCAACAGGTTGCAAAATAGGAATTGAATTTCCAAGGGCTTGGATTATGTGGGTTACCAATCCACCGATGCGAATATCACCTTCCTTTTTGTTGCTCTGGTGGCGGAGGTGCTGGAGGAATAGAGTTGCAGGAGTGGGACTCTGTGGTGCATTAGGGAAGAGAGACTTGGTGATGATGGCCATGTCTCCATTGGACATAGAGCCGATACTGCTCTTCGTAACAAAGTGTTATAAGGAAATAAAGCAAAGTAACGGATGGTTGGGTTCTCAATGGTGGACATCTTCTTCTGGTAGAAGTCCCTACCACCATTAACAGAAATAACCTCCCAAGTTGCTCCAGTTGAGATGCTACACAAGTTTGTAATAGTTGATTCCCCTTCTTGAGGGAATCCATAAGCCTTGCAAAATTGTTGAAAAGTAATATGATATGGCCGTTGGTTAACAGTGAAATTTACCGTGCATGCATAAGCTTTCTCCTTGTAGTCATCATAGAAGGAGGCGAGGAACTCATGGGTGAGCCCAAGGTAGGTGTAGTGGTTTGCATTGGCAAGGTTGGAGAGCCCTGCATTTGCACACAAGTAGTCAAAGTCCGCCCTCAACCCTGTTGAGTTGAGAAAGCTGTCATCGGCCCATTGTGTGGGCATCACCTTCCTCGCTAAAACCATGGCTTTCTTGTTGTTGAGCTCAGCCCGGAGCCCCGAGCCTTCACCATGTTGGTGCTTGATCTTGTGAAAAATACTACCGAGCTTGTTCATATTGATACACGATCTATTGATTCCCCCACTCAAACGAACGAAATCCATGAAGAATCGAGAGTTCTAGGGTTGTTTTGAGTGGTTTGGAGAGAGAGTTTGAGAGAAATAATGAGAGGAGGAAGAACCCTAGCATTCCCTGGCCCGTTTAAGTGGTTGTGTCAAACTATACGGTGGGAGCTATACTGTTGGGTTAAGTAGCTCCCACCGTATAGTTGTGGCGGCGGCGAGGGTTAGGTTTTTCCCAACGCCAGATCACAACTATACAACCACAACTATACGGCCAGACCAAATGGTCCCGCCGTATAGTTGGTCGTCAAACCTTCTATATCCGAACCCCAAGTTTTGAAAATTTTGTCGATAACTATATGGACGCAGCTATACGGCTGGAATAAATATTCCCGCCTTCTAGTTGGTCGTTACAACTCTTGGAACATGCTTTTTCACCCAAATTTTCAGAGATGCATTTTTTTATTTGAACAATATTATTAGGATAGTTTCTACATATAAAATTCAAACTTTTTTCTACACTAAATCTATGATCATTCAGTCAATATTTCTAGTACTTTTTGACAGCTACATTTTTACGGGCGCGCTTCCTCAAGAATGTCTAGGAAAAAGTTATAGGAATGCAATGAACTTTTTATTATTTAGCTCTACTTTATTGATATGATGGGTTGACTCCCATTAAGAATGGTTGAATATTTCAACCCCTTCTCTTTTCTCGAATTCTTCCCTTTGGTTGCCCTTTATCAACAGCACTTACCACATGAACTCGTTTTGCCGATGGAACATACCTTTCTCGTTCTTCTAGTTTCTTCGTAAAATACCGGATTATTTCAGCATCAGAAACATGGAAGATTATTTTCCCTTCAACACAGTCAACTGATGCTCCTGCAGTGCTAAGAAAAGGTCTTCCAAGTATTATGGATAAGTTTTCATCCTCCGACATTTCAAGAATAATAAAGTCAGTGGGGATAACATGCTCATCTATTCTTAATAGAACATCCTCAATCATACCAACAGGTTGTTTAGTAGATTTATCATCCATGTGTAAAGTGATATAAGTGGGGGAATATTCCCCTAATCCTAACCTTTTATAGTGGGAGTACGAAATTACACTAACTCTTGCACCTAAATCACATAAGGCATTATGAATATTAGTTTTGCCTATTGAGCATGAAATAGTTGGTATCCTGGGATCTCCAGACTTAGACAATAGCCTCCATTAGTAGGGTAACTAGTTACCATGGCGACAATTTCAGTTATCTCTTTCTTTCTATTAAGAATATCACGGAGAAATTTAGAATAGGCAGGCACTTTTATTTCATACTCAGATGGAATTTCTAGACGAAGATCACCTAATGCCTTTTTAAAAGAATCATAAATTAGCTCATCCGGTGCTTTCTTTTTGCGGTCTGGATATGGAAGTTTCTTACTCTTATCTTTTACCTTTTATGGAGGATCAGGCTCTTTAGTTGCTTTATTTTGTTATTGCTTATCATTTTCTTATTTTCTATTGCAACAACCTCATCTTCTTTGCTTGTGTCTTCTTCCTCTCTTGTATCAATAGTCTCTACATCACAGTTATAAACGTCATCCTGTTCATGATTCTGCTCCTCTAAGGTTTTATCTTGTGTGTTTTGAGCAGTCTCATCTCGAGGATCCACCAATGTATCATCTTCTTGGCTTGCTTTGAGCAAGGTTTTTTCCTTTCGATCTTTTTCAGCTTCATATTCTGGTGGTCCTAATGGTCCTTTAACAACTGCACCTCTTCTTGTAACAACATTAGTAGAAACAGGAATATTTATATCATCTTGAAGAAAAATTTGATAACCAGATGCTAGTTATTCACATGGAGTTTCAATCATACTAAGATACTTGTGAAATAATTTTATTTCCTGGCCAATTTCCTAATAATTTTCTGTGAGTTCGGCCAAAATCTTTTTGTGTCTTTGAAATTTCTTATTCAAGCTATTGTAAGATTTGGCCTGTCGATGTTTCAATTCTTAAAAAACTTTTCTAGTTTCATCCTCTTCAATAAAAACTTGTAACAAATCTACTTTGTTTTCCTTAACAAGTTTATAAGGGATACCTTATTCTTTCATGGTTTTGCGTAGTTTAGGCATAAGATCAGGATTTATAAGAAGTATACCCTTTTCCGGCTTAGTGCCAAAATCAGGATTATATAAAGAATCATTCTTAGCCCTAGTAGACATAAATTCCAAACATGTTTTAACAATTAAAGTATTTATCGATCCTCCCACTGATGATTCTAGCAACTCTCTGCATTGGGTATTAAGACCGTGGTAATATAAGTGGCAAACAGTTGCCTAGAATATCCAAGATTAGGAGTACTATTGAAAATTCCAAAGAATCTTTCCCAGGCTTATGGGTAATTTTCTCCCATGTTTTGACTAAAGTTGCCTATATTCTTTCTAAGTTATGTTACATTTGTAAAAGGATTAAACCTGTTTATGAATTTAACAATGCAGTTTTCCCAACATTTAATATAATGGCGAGGTATAGAATATAACCATCTAGAGCTTTACCTATGAGAGACCAATGGAATAGTTTTTGACGAGAGAATTCTCTAGGCAAACCTTTTGGTCCAAGTGATGTTATCACATCGTCGAACTCTCTAAGATGTCTTCCTGGGTCTTCATCTTCCCTTTCGTTGAAAGCTTTTTCCTGCAAAATTTGGATATTCTCTAACTCTAGGATATTCTCTTCCCTTCCATCAAATGGATATTCTCTAACTCTAGGATATTCTCTAACTCTAGGATTAGTAAATTTTGGGTCTTCATCTTCCCTTCCATCAAATGGATATTCTCTAACTCTAGGATTAGTAAATTCTATTGATTGTTTAAGAAAAGCAGAATTTGGAGCACTGTATTCTTTAAGATTCTTCTCAGGTTTCTTGGGAGTTGTCCTATGAATGGACATGATTTCCATGAAGTCACTTAGGTTTTCAACTTCAACTTTATTCTACCTCAAAAGGTTTTCAATAATTTCCTCGCACCTTTGAGTAGGTACGTGATCAAGATAATCTGGTAGATAAGCCCTACCAGAGCGTGTAGACCCTTTGTCTCGTAGGGATACCATCTTGTAATAGTACCACCTGAAATGTGAAGAGATAAAACACTTAGCTCTTAGCTCCCAGGCAACGGCGCCATAAAATATCTTGATGGTTGCAACTGCATAGATCGTTTGTAGCTAGTTTCGAAGTTAAGATGTCGATCCCACATGGAGCCCAAAGGTAAGTGTTTATAGGTGAAGTCTCTATCACACCCGAAGTTGTCACATGCCTTTGAATTGACTGCAAGTGTTGAATAATAGATTTTTGGATTAAACAACAATATTTAAATAAAACTAAGATGTAAACTTCAGAAATAAATAGCAATAAAAGTAAAGAACGATTTGTTTGTTGTTTTCTGCAGATGAAAAAGTATGCGCGGGGAGATTCCATTCATGGTTATAGTGAATGTTCCAGGTGGATGAGTGATAAGTGTAACAATTATAATCTTATTAGTATGTGTGTAGGCGAGCAACCCATAATTAGCCGGAACTCCTCTTGGTAGATTTCAGCCCAACTTCAATAATCCTACTAGCCTGTTTACCACAACCATGGTTAGTCACTAGACGATGAAGATCCTTCAGGTTGCTTAGCAATTAAGCTCCTTCAACCGGACTAATGCAATAAGCTTGGTGGCTCCTCGTTATCCTAGAGTCAAACTAGATTACCATTGATATCCCCATGTCACTAGCGAACAAGATTCTATCTATGTAGAACAAAGCATCATGTTGTCTGGGCCCTTAATTGGACAACATGCATTAAGCATCCCACAGATAGTCAAGCACACATAATATAGTAATTAAAATCAACCACAAACTATAATGGAAATTAAATAGGCACATCACATCTCACCAATCCCCTACATCTCCCATGCCCAAGTGAACTTACTCACACATGAGAGAATAAAGCATCATTGATATAATTAAATAAAGGGAGTGCTTCTTGATATTACCGTGGAGATCCACAATAAGAAACAGAAATAAATTCAACACAATTCAAGATGGGAAGAACAATCTCAAACCCTAGTCTTGCAAGGTGGAAATCTCTCTCTCTCAAGTACAAGTAATGGCTATGGAGGTGTGGTGGCTGGAGATTGAAGATCGTCGAGCGGGATGAAGAACGTCTTCCCCTTCTTCTCCGGATCTCTTCTTTGTCTCTTCTAGATAAGATGTCGGCTCGTGTGTTCTATTTTTGTCCTCGGCCTCTTCAGGAAAGCTGTCCCTTTAATAAGACGGAGGAGATGGCAGCTATACGTCAGGAACTATACGGCCGGAGAAATATTCCCGCTATATAGTTGCTCGTTAAATCTTCAGTTTATTCCCCTCGATTGCTTTTAAAAAGAGACTTGCTTGTTTTCGTCTGAATATTGTGTTTTTCTGCTAAATCCCTCTATTGATGTTCAGAACCTGAAACACACATAAAAAACCAAGTTTTCTTTGTTACCGAAGTATTAGCGTTAGATAAAGCTAAAAAACCATCAAATCCAAATGAAAACTATCGATAGAAACCATGAAAAATATGTCGAATCTCACAGCTATCATGCACGAGACCGCAGCTCAAGCGGCTGAGGCCGCCGTGGAATTGCTGCCAGCCGGTGCATGCGGTGGTCGTGGAGGGGACCAAGGATGTTGGAACTTTTGGGAGGGCTAGCGGGAAAAACTGCGTGAATAGGGACCATAGAGGTGAACATGAAACAAATTACGATCATGCACCCAAGCTACCGACTTTAGCATTGCCCATTTTTCGTCTAAACAAAGGGTAGAGTGGAAATTTTACAGTCAATTTTTTTAAAAAAATAGGAGCACGAAATGCTTCAAGGTCGATGTGTGATATGGTCGCTCGATTGAGATTTTGACTTTGGCTAGTGCCCATCTTGTATTCTAAAAAAATGGTACTAACCGGTGGGAGATTTTGGATCAATTTTTTTGAAACGAAGGGGCAGGAAGGTCGGTGGGTGGTTTTGCCGCTTGATTGAGATTTTGAAATTGGCTAGCATCCATCTAATAATAATAGTTCTAGAAAAATGGTACTCCAATGGTGGGAGATTTTTCCTCGAAATATTTAAAATGGAGGCGCGCGAAATGCATCTAAGTTGGTGGGGAATTTTCCGCTTGATTACGATTTTGAATTTTGTTGTTAGCGTCCAAGTAGTAATAATAGAAAAAAGCTAGTAGACCGTATGCTATCTGTCCAGGAATTTATGTCCTAGAGTCACATCAAATGATCATCCATGACCTTAATTAATGTGGAGACTATTAATTTTTCTAGCGTCCAAGCAATAATAGAAAAAAGGACGATGCCAACATCGCATCGAGCTATCAGATCATACTGATAATAAGTTTATCACTAACACTCAATAACATGACTATGCCAACATCGCATCTGTCTGTTTCTTCATCGCCAGATGCATGACATGACAAGACAACCCTTTATACCGTTCAAAACTAAAACTCACACTAGATGGAAATCATCTAGTGTAATTAAATTAAAAGAAAACTGTGAAGCAATTTAGGAAGTGCTGCACATCTAACTGTAAAATAGAAATCACCGAGGGTGTGTCATCACAAAATATCAATAGAACATAAGACTTATAATAACACTCTTAGCATAGGGATTTAGCCCTTCTTTTTTCCTCGTCTGGCATGCCTCGAATTTTTGCTGCAAACTTATCGCATATTTATACAACGTGGGTGGAACACATAATCAAAATATAAGAAGCACAAAGTCTCTACAAGATTACAAACTGATTATCCATACTATTGCGCTCAGGTTCCCAACCAATGCACGAGATCCGGTTCGGGTTTTTAAGCATTGTGCGGCACGGTTCCTCTTGTTTCTCTCAGTGTTCATATGCAAAAGGAGACTAGTGATACAGATGCGCAAATAGGAATATTGAATTTTATATGGTCTCGGTCTTCACAAACCATACCGGAATATTTGGATCAAACCATTGGTCAAGAAGATCTATCCACTGTTGGTCAGTCATAGGATGTTCCATAGCTGAAGTTCTTTGAATATGCTTACTTGCCTTACCATCAAAGTAGTTATTCTTCAGGCTATGGCACTGCTGACGCAAAGAACATGAGAACATGCCCATGAGAACACACTCTGCATCCTTATTATCCTAATCGAAGTTGAATTTTGTTTGTAGGCAATAATTGAACAGTTGATGTGTTATGTGACTTAGAATTGAACCAACGGCAAGCTTGAAGGCATGGGACACAACACCATGACTTACATGTAACTTCTGTAGTAATGAATTGTAATTTTTAGGGGTCTGTTGTTGGATCCAGAATGATGCGAAGATGGGAACATCATTCCTAACAAAAACACCTATTTTTGATGCTAGGAAAGCATATTATTTTGGATCTTCTAGCCTTTGCTTTCCAGGCACAATAGAATTGATGCAATATCTAGATTGCATTCCGGAAATTTGAGGTTCAAGCTTTTTTCCTATGGTTGGCCCCCTTTTCTTAAATCTTCGTGTAGCTGGCAATTCAACCATTACATCAGGCTATCATGGTATATATAATAGAGCATACAACGATAAGCGTTGGAACACTTACCTTGTTTGGCGGCCGGCTGATCAACAGGTGGGTGATCATTGCTAGCTTGTTGGTGTTGTGCCAGCAGTGTTAGGACAGTAGAGATCAAAACTGGTTGGGCTGTCAATTATTCATGGCTATCTGGATTGGCAAATTCTGATTGTGGAATGTGTGGGATGGTATTTGCTACGTCTACTCCTGTTGGAACCTGTGCTATGCCGCCAAGACGAGCCTTTTTAGCCTTATGTGATTTTCCTAAATTTCGTTTATTGTATTTCTGTAACATCCCAGCATTAGATCTTAGAAATAAGCTGAACCCAGATGTGTGCATTGCATTCATGCATAGAAAATCCAAATAATTTTCGCGCTTTTAAAACAGAACTTGTCAAAGTGATTGAATCTTATCTTAACTTGATGGAATTGAAGTAGATCATCAAGTTAACTGCGATAAGTTTCTAAATGACCTTTGCTAAAACCTTATTTAGGTAAACATGATTTGATCTAAGGGTAGACCAGATATAATAAAATGTCACTCATAATACATTGCTTAAATGATTCATAATTTATCCTTAAGGGATCATATCATACTATTCATCATATCAACCTATGAATACTAAGTTAAGATTACCACTAGAATAATAAAATTGCAATGATTAATGCTGACCTATCTTATTTTTATCTATTCTTACTATGAGTATCATAGTAATACCTAACCTTAAACTCTTTAACGAGTTGGAGTTGGAAAGAGACTAAGTCAAGATCATCCACTAAATATCTTTCTTTCTATAGCAATCTTTATGGAACTTATCTTAATATCTGTTGTTCATCAATGTTGGGTAATTCCCCATTGATTCACAAATTCTTTAACTATCAATCCTTAATCTACCATTTATTGATCTTATCATAACATCTACTTAAATATTTTAAAGGGGGCATAGTCCATTAATAACCTTAATCCAATATGAGATACTAAGAAGATAATTTCAAGACAATGGAAAAGTAGGATTGATAAAGCCTTCCTTAGCCAACTAAGAACTTAAGCAATAAATGATCAAAGGATTATAATGGTGATGCTTTAGCCACCAATAATGAATGCTTATATTTAGTATAAGTAATACTGGTGGGTAGAACATGATTGGAACCTTAGTAGAGATAAGTTATCCTAGAGTAGTCATTGCAAGCCACATAAATATAATTTAGGGTTGGAGTAAAGTGAATATAGGATGATATTATTCAATTAAAGCTAGTAAAGCATAGAGTTATGGAAGTAGTGTTATCCATTTTAAAGGATAGTAAACTTAGGAGGAAGATAGTTGGATATATTCATATGATGAAGAAATATTAGTAATGAATGATTAAGGAAGATTATGAGTAGAGTTTGAGGGAACTATTTGTTAGATGGAAGGCTATCAACAGTAGAGTAGTAAATACAACCAAGCAAGGATATGAGGAAGTTATGAAATACTTTAGTATCAAAATCATTTGATTCATCCATGAGTTTAGAAGGTTAATCAGTGAATGAGAATATTTCTATGAAGTAAAACTCATCATGTTAATCATGATGATAGATAGAAAAACGTAGTATATCTAGGAAAGGAATTCCTTAATAAGAAGTCTAGAATTATGAATTATGGAAGATAGTAATTCTTGGTAAAGAATCAACTCTAAATCTTAAAACCAAGTATAATATCCATTTCATATTAAGATCTCCTCATCTTATATCTATATCACTTGATAGGAACATTCCCCTATAACAAATCACATAAGCACATCTCTGCCAATTCCAACCATTATAATTAAATGTGCTTAGGAGTATCTTTATCAATTCCTTTCTATAAAACATTCAAGATATAACTTTCTAGTTGTGAGACCCTGGCGCATGGCTCAATAGGATTGATAGGAAACCCATACCAACAAGTTGCAACTTCTTTTCCGGAAGCTCATTCGAAAAAAGAACTCTAAGGTCAAGCGTGCTTGGCCTAGAGCAATTCTAGGATGGGTGACCGACCAGGAAGTGGGTAACTGGGTGCGCATGAGTGAGGACAAAGTGCGCAGAAAAGACTAGTGTTGATCTGTGGGGTTAGTCTAGAGATCCTATTGAGCTGCCAGAAGTAAAAGCCGTCGGTCCGGAGTGACCGGGGGTGTTACACTAGTACTAAAGGTGATGTCATCAAATATCCCAAACAGAAAACAACATGCTTAGTTATTGAATCTTTAACCACATTCATAAAGGAGTCTAAGTATATTAAAAACCCTAAACCCTAAGGTAAATAATCATAATCCAAAATCCTAAACCTCTTTGTTTATCATAATAGAATATATATACATGTCATTTTCCAAATTAATCGAAGTAATGATATAGGATCATTATACATATAAAAAATTATATTCAAAGTCTAAGACAACTAGAGTTAAGTCTTATAAACAAATAAGAATACATCATTCAAGAAGTCCATAATTAAAAGAGGAGAGAAAAATAATAAGAAAAGTTTCTACAAATTAGTAAAAGGGGGTTCATATTGAGAAAATAAAAGAAATATAAAAATATTATATAATAAAAGTTCACAAATGATACTAAATATATTTTAGTATTATTGCAATTATCCAGCAAATAAATCCTACAAAGAAAAGTTCAAAATATAAATCAAATTCAAATCTGAAAAGGAAAATAGAAAATAGAAAAAGGTAAAACAAATAAAAACATTACCTGGCCGTGGCCCAACATCTCTGTATTTATCTGACGCCCATGTGCAGCCCATAATAGCCCAGCAACCAGCCCAACTCATTTCCATCTGTGACTGATAAGTGGGACGAAAGAAGGACCATGGGTTGAGCTGAAAGAATCCCCAGGGGTTTTCCGCAAAAGTTACATCTTCGTCACCCTCACGCACACAGGAATCTCGCTGGAGGAGCTCGCCGCCGCTCGATGTCGTCATCGTCGTCCTTGCGCCAAGATCAACACCGCCGTCGCCAGGAGAGGATAAGGAGGCCACCGCGACGTCCTTGCTCGTCCTCATCCTCAGTTTCCCCCTCTACAGCTCTCTCTCTTAGTTTCTTCTTCTGACCCGAGAACCCTAGCTCGGATGTGAGCCGTAGCCGGCGATTCCGTGCTCGCCTCGGCCATGTAAGACCACGGTGGAGACCGCCGTGATCTTCTCGTTCGTTTGTCCCAACTCGCACAAGCGGAGAACGTGTGAATCAACCCAATCGAACCCTCGTTCCCGACGCTGTTTCTCGACCTCGCCGGGGTCTCTGACCGCGCCTTGTCAAACCAAGCACACCATCGCGTTCCTGGTGAGTCACTGAATCTCCTAGTATGTGTAGATCTTTCATTGGCTTCCTAAATCCACGCCACCATGATTGACCGCAAGCACCGCCGCATAAGCTCGTCGCCGGTTGAATTCCGGTGACCATATAGGGGCGGCGCCACCACCAATAGGTTCGCCTCGATCTCCTCTGTCCAACGAACCTAGCCACAGCCCCGCGCATGCAGTAGATCGATCGATTGATCCTCAACCAGTGAGGATAAACTTGAGTGATGTCATGCTCACCTCAAGTTCGAACCACGTCAGCTAATTTGACTAGTCTTTGTCTCGCATGGCTGATGACATGGCCTTGGGCCCATATGTCATTGTGTGGGGGTAAAGACAAGGTCGATAACGAATGCATTTTCTTTAACCAGTGTGCTGAGGTGGCCACTAGCCCACTAGTCAGTGACTCAAGCTAGTCTTAGGTGCGGTGTAAAAAGTATTTCCTGTTTAAGAAAGAAATAAAATGTTATAAATTCAATTAATAATATTCCAGAAATCAAATAATGCTTAAATCTTGTTTAATTAATAACTTTTGATTTATAATTCAAAAAATGTGTATAATATATGAAAATTTGTAGAAAAATAAAATCTACAACTTAAAATTATTATCAAAAATTAATATGATTATTATTTAAATAAATATTATTTAATAAAGGTTTTATAAGTAATAAAACTTTAATAATTCATATTTTAATAATGGTAAATGTTAATAATATAAATAAAATACCAAAAATCTTAGAAAAATAAAAATTATAATTTGAAAACATAATCATGTATTATTATTTCACTTAATTAAATATTCATTATTTATTAAGTAATTATAAAGTAATAAGCATTATAAAAATCATATCTTATTATTTATAAATCACAAAAATAAATGTAATATACCAAAATGATCAAAAAATAATATCTACATGTTAAATATCTAATATTCTACTTTTGAGTTAAATAAAAATTCAAATATTTTAATAACTCAAAAATTAAACTTATTTACTTCATTAATATTCATATATGGATAAATAAAATTTATTAATATCCCTAAAATGAGTAAATTAAGTATCATAAATAGTATTAATTTCAATTGTTAATAATATGAAGCCATAATGGTTTGAAACATTATAAATGTTTTATTTTAGAATTATCTTCAACCTGAAGTGAAGACTACATTATAAAATTATCCCTCTTTTTTGAGGTGGAATATGTATGTAAATATTCTTTTTTGTAACTCTCTATAATTTATAAAAATTGCAGTGGGGTTTTTTGCCCTACTGTTTTACCCTAAAAAAAAGGATTCCTATTCATAATAAAAACCTTAAAGAACAACTTGTGAATAAATCAGATCATTCCTATCTACTTTAAACACCAGATAACAAAAACTACCACCACACTATAATAAATCCATAAGTAGTTAAGTAATATTATATTTTGGTTTATAAACTATAACCACTCATTTATAAAAAGTAAATGATACTACTCCATTATAAAATCAAGAAACCTTTACACCAAGTAAAAGAATAACCATTCTTAAGTAACCTTAAGGAAACATTACCAGGTAGACAAACTACAAATATCATAAGCATTATAATTTCAAACTATCCTTGTTTTAAAGTTAACTTTAGTATATAAGAATCTAAATATAATACTATAAACATTATTATATGTTTTATAGTTAACTTTGATCTAAACTAGTTAAGCTATAAAGAATTTCAAGCTAAAACTATTCAAGCAAACACAAATTACATTGAACACCACTAACTAACCACAAAGATTGTTTAAACCTTATAAAAGGAATTTATTCTTGAAAAGTTATTCGTTTTTCCACTTTAGACAATGTATGACAAATAATCAAAATCACCTTACTTCATACTTCACTTGTATACCTAGGAGCGATAACACTTAAGCTATTTATAAATGACTATACTTATAAAGTAAAGTTTGAAGATAAACAATTAAAGTGTAAACAATCTTGAAGAGCATTTCATAGGTATATATTTTATTGCTACATAAATATGTGTTGTTCACACACACTCACAAGCCCTAATAAGAAGCACAACTTATCTAAAAGAACAACACATTCTAAAGTAACCATTTCTGGAATCCAAAACCTAGAACAACATTATTTCCAAAATTTGTGTTTATAACGTGCATCACATTACATTTGCATAAGAGCACATTGCTTCTTTAAACATTAGTCCTTACCGGACCAATGATGCTGATTTCAGATTTTGGATCTTCTACTCACTCGAAGACCATGAGTGCATAATCTTGCAATCACAAAAGGCAAGTTCACACTTGCTCATGTCCTTTGATTATTTTCTATAAAGTATTTTACAAATCCAGTGTTGTTATCACCTGCATTTGAAAAAGATCTAAAAACACTATTCTCGATAATAATTTGAACTATTGGTTACTGATCTAAGGTAATCAGCTAATCTATTAAATCTGACAGTTGGTATACCACTGTTCAGAACTATATCACCTAGGACTTAACAACCAATGTCGCCAGTGATTCTTGCGTGTATATTACGCGCTGACCATGAGATTTGGAATGGAACGGAGAAGTCAGCTGTATCTTCTTCCTCTCGCATGAAACCGGATGTGCGGGTCGTGGCTGTTATCCTCGAAGCGTGCATATTAATTGGTAATTCGTAGAGGATATGCAGCATATGGGTGGGAACCCTCATCGTCCCACGATAGTTCTGGCATCTAACAGTTTGTACAAACCATTGCCGTAATCCAATATGTGGGCATGGTGTACACCAAGGAGGCATGCGAGGTCGCGAAGGGGGCAGTGACTGGCTTGGATCATCTTCTAGGCCCCACATCATGGAATCGTGGACGGGAATAAGCTGCCCGATTGTGCAAGAAAGATTTGATCTCTCATGGGTAAAGTAACGCACCTCTGCAGAGTGTAAGAACTATAACTTGTTACTCCCTGATCTGGGAAGGAGCTGCGAACGCGGCAGGAAAGGAACTCCATGAAAGTTTTGGTAAACCCGTGAAGGCTGACGGACATAGCTTTTAGAATAAAATCAACCTTTGAAGAAATGTTTATGAAAACTTGCATTTCCTACGACTTATGGTATGTGGTTGTAGTTATAGTGCATCAAACACTCCTTTTCTAGTGAATTTGCTGAGTATGCTGGTACTCAAAGTATATTCTTAACCCTTGCTAGATTCTGAAGACGGAAATAGACAACAACCACATCAAGTTATGCTCCAGGACTTATCATGCAAAGCTAAAGCTCTTCAATGAAGACAAGGAAGTCAACATATACCTCAACTCAAGTGAAGACGAAGTTACTAATTAGATAGGAATGTAATCTCTAGCCAAAGAACCTAATTCTGTAGTGCATTGCAATAGCAGCAATGCTAATCCCTTAGTTAAAATACTAGTTCTAATAGTATAATAGTTCTTGCGTTATTTATCTTTGATTCTTCTCCGTAAGAAGTTCTTTCTCTCTCTAACCTAGAGTGTTCTCTGGATCTTGTGTAAAGAGTGAGTTGTATCCTTTAGCCATGTATTGGACCCGCTGTGTTTCTGTTGTGCCATTCTAAGGGATGTAATACTAGTGAACGGTGTTTCATTGGTGTTATGTCAACGACTATAGTATACTACATCATGCAGTGGTATGCTGGGTCACCGCAATTTCCCGGTATGTGTTTGTGTTCCACCTGTAGAATTAGCAGGACCGCTTGTCGACGCTTCAGGTTTTGTACCTGAATGTGTCTTACCTGAACCATATGATTCCTGACACACATAAACGATGGAACAGAAGAACAGTAAGGCAAAACATGCTGAAATATATGATGCATGAACTAGGTAGAGGGCATTTAGAATATTAGGTTGGATTGAGATAGAAAACATGGAAGATACAACATATATCACGATGAAAAAACAGAGCAAGCACCTTGGGGGTGGACAAGCGGGCGGACTATGGGGGAGGTCCTCAGTGGGTCCAAATTCCTGAGTGATGCCTCCCTCGAGGTATTGTTCATCAACTCAAACCAATGCTGAATCAGACACTTTCCGGTAATAGTTTTATCTGAAAGGGTCTTAGGCGAAACAGGTGATTCCTGAGACACATAAACGATACATTAATCTATGAAAGTCATGTGTATAATGAGACGTAGATAGAACAGAAGAATAGTAAGGCAAGACAAGATGAACTAAGCAGATGGCATTAAACAACATTTGGTTGGACTGAGGTACAAAACATGGAAGATGCAACAACTATCTCAATTACAAGACGGAGCACCTTGGGGGTGGACAAGCGGGCGGACTAGGGGGGTGTTCTTGACTGGTCCATCTTCCTGAGTCAGGTCTCCATCGGGGTTTTGTCCGTCTCGAGGATCAGATTCTGCTTCAGAAACCTAGCCTTCATGATTGGTGGTGGTAGGTACGAAATATCTAAATATGTGCAAGACGAGCGACCTTGCATGTTTGGAATTCTTTAGTAATCTCTCTTCCCAAACCTTCCGTTCTCCATTATCAGTCGGCCCCAAAGCAGCTTCCATGCATGTAACATCCCAAAATTCATGAATTGTAAAAGCATGCATTGCATTCATATAAGAATATCATATTTGTCTTACACACAAATTTCAAACCAAAACCCTAAAATAAAACCATATTTAACCCCTCTTTATTTATATTATGGGGCATGGTTTTATTTTTATTTTTATTTTTCAAAGGACCCATGTGTTTTGAGTAGACAGATGTGTTTGACACACGTTTGAGTGCAAGGATCACATTACAAAAATTTGGAGGTGATTTGAATTCAAATAGATTTGAAAAAGGGTTTGAAAACCATTCCTAAAACTCAAATTAGAAAAAGAAAAGGAAAAGGAAAAGGAAAAAAATTAAAACAGGCGCTACACTTTCAGCCCAGCAGCACTCTGGACCATCTAGCCCACCCGGGCTATTTCCCCCTTTGCCCCTCTCTCACGTGCGCAACCCTACTGCGCAGCACTGCCACTGGGCCCTGCGCCAGCTCACCTCTTTCTTCCCCAAACCCCGCGCGCGACCACGTCGTCGCTGACCATTCCTCCCCAATTACTGCCGCGATCAATCACATTGATTCGCCATGCAATTGACGCCCCTGCTCTAGCTACTTAAACACCACCCCTCCACGACCATTTCCCCTCACTCGCCACCCCCTAATCGCCGCCACGCTGCTCGCATTTGAACTTGCACTGCCGCTGCCTGAGCATCTCTGAAGAACAATTCTGGTGAGCATCGTCCGCCCCGTGCCTTCTAATCCATGCAGTCGTGCTCCCCTTGTTCTTGCGCTTCTTCTGACACCTTTGGTTCGCCCTGTACTGCCCCCGATCGTCAACACCCGATGTCGTCCTCAACTCCGGCAAGCAATCACGGTATGAATCGAACGCCCCTTGGCCTCTAGTTCAAACCATGTTTAGCGCCCCGTCTTTGTGCACACACTGATGATGTCTGTTTGTCCTAGGGAGACCTAGAACGTCGCCGTCGTCTCCGCCAACCCATGCCCGACGCCAGCAAGGATTCCGATGAGCTCTCACGGCAACTACAGCACACCCCCGCCCAATCCAGCAACACCTTGAGCATCCTCATGTTCTTGCGAGTCTGATGAGCCACTGCACCACCCCTAGCACCCTATGGAATCGCCGAAGCATCACCGGCAGAAGCGCCGCCGCCAGCACCCATTCACGCTGCCCATGTGTGGTCAAAGTAGGTAGCACCATTAGATCTAGATCTAAAGGTTAAAATTAGATCACTTACTCGAACCGGTATCAGCAGATCTGGCCGTAGATCGTCACATAAATCCTACAGCTCACGTTGATCAATCCGCGCGAAGCGGTACGGGCCAATAAGATATGCCCACGTGTCTGGCAGTTAGATTTAAATTCTGTTTTTGAATCTATTAGGAATTTAAACTTGTAAAATTCATATCTTTATTTCTGTTTGGCCAAAATTTGCAAATAATATATCATTGGATTCAGAGAATTAAGCCCTACATTACTATGGGCTTGAATTTGTATTTTTCTTCTGGAAAATAGGATTAATTGAAGAACACATTATAGGCTTATTTTTGCAATATAAAATGTTTATAAAATTGTTTTGAGGCAAATTTGACTTTGTTTAGATTCTAGATAGATCACTTTGTGTTCAGTACTGTTTGGTTTGATTTGTTTAGTATAGAAAAATCATTGCATTGCATTTGCATGCATTCATATATTTTGGCTTCAATATTTGAATGTAAATTTGGTGCTATCATTTTATGTGTAGATTTTGGTGCTAGTGGTGATTGTGATTGTGAATATTGTTGCTACTCCCCCACTACCAAGGCAAGTGGTGCTTCATGTATTTTGTCCTATTATTTTAACTATGCACTAGTGATATTTTGAATAGGGATTGCATGGAATATTTTCTAAGTATATATATGTTATGCCTTGGGAAATCCTAGTAGTTGTAGTCTTGGTAGAATTTTCTCTAAGTTAAGAAACTTGTTATGTTATCATGCTTATCCTAGCTAGTATCAAACAAGGGTGGATTAATCATGCTATGAAATATTTCTAAGTCTTTGACTTGTGTTTTTTCTTAATAAAACAACTAAGTGAATGAATCACCTGGGTGGAATGGTATGATGGTTTGTGTTGAGTGGTTACACACGACCCATGTCTATGGTTTACCTTGTGTATCACACTTGTGTAAAGCCACCCAGGAACAAAGGAATTTGAGATGTTTAGTGTTAAGAAGCTTATAGTGCAACCACATTGCATATGGGCTATGCCTTGACCACATAGGTTGCAAGAACTTAGCCAGATGGACAGTTGGTGGTAGGGTCATAGGTTGGAACGCGTCCATGGTGGTCTAAGGGAATGCTTCTGAAAGGTCTCGTCTCGATGCATGTCGAGTCTTGTGGGGAAAGTGCACCACCTCTCGAGAGGGTAAAACCTAAGTACTTAGTCGTGTCCCCGGCAACAGACAATTTGATCATCAAAGACATTGAAGCTATCAAGGATCTCCTCATCCCAATTTATAAGTTAAAAACTTGTGATTGAACAAGGATTAAGGTTCACCAATGTCTATTGGTGGTTCCTTGGGAGTTTTTGACAAACAAAAACTTAGTATTTTCAACTGATAGGAAAAATCTATTTAGAGCAAAGCAAGCCTAAGCTACACTTAGCCAAATTCATATAGATATTAGATACTCCTATTCTACTATGGTATCACTTGCCAATAAAATTCCAAATGTATTGACCCACTGTAGCTATAACTTATGATGTTGTAGGTTACTCTGATGGAGATTAGGGTTGTGAGTCTACACTGAACATGCTTGCCTATGGCACATGAAGATGAAGACTTACGTTATGAACTCTTGTTATAGCCTTTGGCTATTGAGTTGTAAAGATAATGTTATTATCTCGAATGATGATGTAATAATGACCTTTATATCTGTGTACTTCATCTTAAACTATGTATGCTAGCATTTGATCCAGGGACTAGCATTGCAATCACAGGGGCCTTTACCTTATAATGGTGGGGTCTTACAGATGGTATCACATCACTGTGTTGCCTGTAGGATTATGACCCTAAGTTGGATTAGACTAAGGAAACCACTGGGAAAAATTCAACTCTTTACAAATTTCCACACTTGTCTCTTTTCATCTCGTAAACTTTTCTAATCATCTTTCTCATCTCCATTTGTTGATGAACTACATTAATGAAGCCGTCAAGAAGGTACCACTCATGACCATGACTTTGGAGTGTGAGACGGAGTTTCCCAAAGCACTCAAGAACCTTATAGTTACCATGGGGATACATGGTGCAACAGTGTACAAAGGATTTCCCCGTGATGGATGAAGGAGAAGAGTATTGGTGGGTACAACTTCACTTGTACAAAAACAAGGAAGACAACCACAAAGAGTCGGGATTCTACATGGTCACCAACTCAGAAATGCACAAGTCATTCATTGACTCTGCAAGGAACGCACCTTGGAATGCCATCAAGGAGCTTGGTGATAGACTCAAGTGTAGAATGCTCAACACTCAAAATGACCTTATAGAGGAAAAGAAGCATACCCATGACTAAGAGGCTACCAATCAACGTCTAAGGGAAGACATCATAGATTTAGCATTGGAATCTTGTGATCAAGACAGACGGATGGCCACTAAGTGAGTGAGAGTTGTGACGAATTCAAATAGTTGGACCACCACACTTATCGTTTTAATCGCGTTAATAATTTGATCATACCAACATATGTGGTATGGCATGTTTTTGTCTAAGTTATGTTTGAACCTTAGTGCTTTTGGTAGATTTTTGTATGCCATGAATTGTATGATTTTTATTGATGAATGTATGCTTTTGGCTTTTGCTTCACTATCATGTGTTCCTCTTTACTTGTATTGTTTATAATTTTTTCTATAACTTATGCAATAGATGCCTAGCCTTGTTATCAGCACTACCGAGGAGTTCAAGGGAACTCTTTTCGGTTCTCGTCTTGTGGAGCTCACTACTGTGCTCAAACTTAATCTTTCTAGTATTAAGGCACTTTAGCTCACCAAGTTCGAGAGGAAGGATCTTTGGGGCTTTAGAGTCTCGCAGCCTAGACGCCAGACGGAGCCACCCACGGAGGAGATTACCTTCAAGCTGATGCATGATGACAAGGAGAAGGGACTAGATGTAGTCATGCAGGAGCTACTTGGACACCTCTGTGGACGACACTCCACCGAGCTCCGGGGCCTCTACTTTCACCCATTCGGGAGACGTGAAGAGCAGGGTGAGGCAGTAGTGTATGATGATGCTACTAGAGAGACGATTGAGGCTGTATGTCTATACCTCTAGTACCTAGAGAACCTTGTTAGACACCTCGACACAGCTAGGACCAACATCATGCTTAGCAATGACGAGCTTCAGGTTCAGCTGAGGGAGAAGGTGTAGCACCCCGGGTAAAAGCACTACTAGAAAATCGCCTGCATTTACATATGTGCATCATCATGATATTTGCATGCATGTTTTAATCTAAAACTATTTTGCTAAAAGCCTATGTTTGTTTTCTAAATTATCCCCTTTCTATTTCAAATGTAAAACCCTCGGTCCGTCCAGATCTTTTGTTCGCCTAAAGTATTTTACCAAAAGGATATTTTAAAACTAAATAAAATAATAATAATAATAATAATAAATTATTTTGACCGGAGAGGCAGTCTAGTCGGTCAGGCTAGAGGCCCAATCGACCAAACCACCTACTATCCGGCCTATCTAAAATAAAACCCTAACCCTAAAAACCATCCTAGACCTACCCCAAATCCCACCCTACCTATCACCCGCCACCACCCCTGGCTCTACACGCACGCACCCGCACATGCCCCAAGTCCCGCACGCAATCCCCACTCCCCGCCAGGCCCACCATGTGGACCCGACCACCCCGCAACCCCCACTCCTACCTCTCCCGGCCCCACCCCGAACGCTCCTTCCTCCCGTCCCCAGGACCCTGACGCGCTCCTCTTCCCTCCCCTTCGTGCTCGCCCATCCGCCGCCAAGCTGGAAGCCGCCGCCGCATGCCAGCGCCACCGCGCACCTCTCCTTGTCTCCCTGTTCCCCCACCACCCCGTGAGCACCCTCTGCTCCTCCCCAGGCCTCTCTATGCACCGCTAAGATCCCCTCGATGTTCGGCCGCCCTTCTCCAAGCTCCTCCCCAGCAATCCGAGCCGTCTCCGCCCTGTACCAGCCCGGCCGCGTCCAGGTCCTCCCCAGCTTCGACCCGCCCTCGCCGTCGGGTGCTGGCCATCCTCCTCCCCGCATCGGCATGCCCATCACTGTTGCCTCGGGCAGTGGCCGGGCCCTTCTCCGGCGCGCCCCCTCCTCCCACAGAGCATAATGTCGCCTCGGGCCGGCCTCGTCTGCAGGCACCTGCCAGCGCTGCCGCGTGTCTGCCGGACCGTCTCCGTATCGTCGACCAAGCTCCTCTGAACCGTGCGTCACCACTTCTCATGTAGGGTTCTTTTGTTTCATTTTGGAAAGTGGTATTGGGCTGGCCCTAGTCTAACTGAAGGCTGCCCGTTCCATGAATTCTGTCAAGAGCATAGTAGCCGCCAAGATCGACATCGACCGGGCAGACCCGATGCACGGGCATCCATCCGAGTTCGCCAACGACCCTATGTGCCGACAAGATCGACATCGGCACCAAAAATAAATAAATAAACCACAAGACCCCTTCTGGACTCGAAGACCGATCTAGATCGTCGAGGTTCCCTTCGCGGATGCCAAGTCCCTCGATTAGAAGATCGATCCTGAACCTGGCGCCCAAGATCTTCGGTCGGAGATGTGTGACCCCAAACCCAAGCCTTTATTTCATTAAACGCTATATACACTTGCTGCATATTAAATTGTCATGCTTACATACATATTGTGGTTTGGGGGCTTTTTCCGATTCACCTTATAATTAAATATGGAGACCATATGTGGGTGAAACTAGTCTAATATTGGTCCCATTTAAATATATGCATTGAACCGGTGAAATATTTTGCCTTGATAAGATAACATTTAAATTGCGGAGCATATAAACAACTTGAACCATCTAAGTAAATGTCGGAACCCCGGTTCCGTTTAATATTGTCTAATTGCATCGCACCTTTGTCATGCCATACATCATACATGAAACATGCCCGATCTTCTTCCTTAATATTAAATAGTGCATTCAGTATTTCTTCTAGTGCTTTGCTTTTTCACGGATTATGCCGATGAGTTGATGCGAGTGTCGACCCGATCTTCGGATGAACCTTCGGCAATGTTTTCCAGGCGAGCATTCTCCCCCGTTCTACCTAGTTTACTTTTATAGTCTTTATTCCTCCTATTGATCTATTGCTATTTGTGTTGTGATGCTCTAGTTTTCATACCCGTGATATCCCTTGCAGCCTTATATTGCCTTGGACACATCCTGTTACCTGTTGCTTGGTAGATAGTTGGACTTGCGTGTCGTAGTCGCTTGCTCAAGTGCTGTTGCGGGTCGTCAAGTACCAAAGTTGTTGGAAGGCTGCTATATGCTTTATGTTGGAGATGATCATGGCTTTAATTACCGTTTAATAACTAAAATTGAAGTAGGTAAATAACGCAGAGGCACAGGTGGGCAATAGATGTTATTTGGTTTTTAATCGTCCACTTGTGTCCCGTAGGACCCCGAGTACTAGATACCTTTTCTTTGAATATTCGCACTATCCGCATGTGGGACCATGAATCCCCCTAACCCTAGCTTGAGTCATATTTAATTCCTTGGGGCCACAAAGTAGTTTGGGAATTTATTACTATCTTGTACTTATGTCATGCTTTACTTCTTTATTTACGATTGCGCGTGGAGCGCCTGTACTGTTTAGGTAAGTGGAATGTTTCCGCGGTATCGACAAGCCCAATAACACTTTTGGGTTCCCAGTCGTTTACGGCCATTGACACAAACCTCTGGGTCCGTCTCGGAGCCGGCCAACTTCGTCGCGGGTAGCTTGGTGGGGTGGCCCCCTGAAATCAAATATGAATCTTGCGAATGTTCTGTCGTGATGCCTCGTTGGGTTTTCATTTGTTTTTTCTCGAGGTTGATCGTGCGTGTGTTGCTATTTGTGCCCCCCGCAGGGTAAAACTTTCTGAAAGCCGTGTCCACGGTTATGGACGGCTTGGAGCACAGTATCTCGATCATAGACAACTATAACTAAAGTAGTGCTATAAAATTGACTTTATAATGACTAGTAATTAGCTTCACTACAATGGAATGGATAAATAAAAGTACCAACAACTACTGGGTTTTGGGATGCCTCATGCTATATGTATCTGACTAGTAAGTATTGCAACTACAACGGAATGGTTAACTAAAACAGCCCACTGTTTATATTATCAGGATGACTCATGCTATCTATATCTGACTAGTAATTGCTGCAACTATAACGGAATGAATAAAACTGCCAACTGTGTGAGTTCCTCGGTTGACTTCCTCGTTTGGACTCGAGGGGGAAATACCAGGATGGGTATGCTTGGTGATAGTTTCAGGTTGGATCCGAATAGGTCTTTCTTATCCCTATCTGATAGCCGCCAGTTGTATTGAGTCTGCATAGGTTGTTTAGTGCATGCTGCGCTGCCTCTTCAGTCCACCATACCTATGTTGGCAAGGACCGCTGAATACTAGTCTCGTCGTGTACTGGCCTCAGTACTGACCGCTCTCTTTCTCCTTTTCCCTTTGTCGGCACCCCTTTTGTTTAAGCAGGTTTTGAGATCGACGTCGTTAGCAGGGTCACCCTTCCGTCTTGGCCTGGGCAGGGTTATGGATGACATTGGTTATTCTTCAGGGCTCTTATCCCCATTTGCATCTTGTCCATAGTCGGACGTTGTATCGTATTCAACGTGATTTGAATCTTTTGTATTGTATATATGTATTCTTGACTCATGGAGTCATTGTTGTATATATCTGTTCTGTGGGTTCCATCGTGGACTATTGTGTAATGATATTACTTCGTTTTCCACCCGCACGCAAGTGCCTGGTGGGCACCTCTGAATCATTTCTATGCGGGTTTGGCGGGAATCGCTAAAACTTGCATAGGGCCGATCCGAGGGTGTTACAGAAGGACAAGCTCTTCGTGGAACAGTACGAGATCGTCAAGGAGATGGAGGCCAGATTGAAGAGCCAGGAAAAGAAGTTCAAGAATCAGGAGAAGAGAGTTCAGGACAAAAACAAGAAGATAAAGGACATGAAGGCCGAGATAGAGGCCAAGTACTTTAAGCTAGAGACCCAGCAGGGAGTGATAGAGAGGCTGCATTCGCAGAAGAGAGCCCTTCATGCAAAGATTGAGGCCTTGACCACTAGCATGGAGGAGTACAATACGGCCATGGAGAAAGCAGGTCTTGCTCTTGTTTACGAGGAGGTCGACATGGTGGAGTAGTGATGACTACATGACTACCTATTTATCTATCATCCTTTGATTTATCGAGTCGCAATGATCATCCAACATGTGGATGGCTTGCTAGTGTGTTTACTTTTCCAAAAACTTGTTGTTTATGTTGTTTAAAGTCTATGTTTACCTTGTCTTTGTTTATTGTGATTGGTGCTATGTGATTTATTGTTCATGGCATATATGGGTTATATCTCATTACTTATCCTTGTTGAAACCATATATGCCTCCACCTCGTGCCAATCCCAACCCAAACAACAACATTAATAACGTCAATCCCGAGATGCAGCAGCTAATGACAGCTCAAACCCATCTGATGCAGATGATGACCCAGTTCATGGCAAATCAAAATCAGAACCAGAACAACAACAATCAAAACAACCCACCAGCCTTTGACATGCTTACAAGCTTTTCGAGGTTGAGGCCAGCCAAGTTCTCGGGAACCACTGATCCAATGGTAGCCAATGACTGGTTACATTCCATGAATAAGTACTTAGTCACTGTTGGCTGCACCGATGAGGAAAAGGTCAGATTCGCAGCACATCTGCTTGAAGGACCACCAGCAACATGGTGGGATAACTTCTAGATCACCACTCCCCTTGAAGATGTGACTTGGGCCATATTTGAAGATGGTTTCCGCACTGCCCACATCTCATCATGGGTGATGAACTTGAAGAAGAAGGAGTTCCACAATGTGAAACAACGTCACCGCAGTGTGGCTGAATACATTGAGGAGTTCAACAATATGGCACGCTACATCCCGGATGAGGTTGATACTGATGCCAAGAGGAAGGAAAATTTCCTCGAGGGACTGAATGATGAGACGAACCTGCAGCTATCTGTTGCCTATGTCCCAACATATCAACCACTGTGTGACAAGGCCACCATCTTGGAAAGAAAGACGAAGAAGCTTGAGAACAGGAAGAGGAAGCATCACTTTGACAAGCACAACTCGGGATGATCTCACAAGCGTTCCCATGGTGATGATAGTGAAGGGAATATGCCCCGAGAGGCAATAATAAAGTGTTTATTATGTGTATTCCAAGTATATGATAGATGTTTTCTTTGCATGCTATAATTGTATTAATACGGAAACGTTAATACATGTGTGTTTAATAAACAAACAGAAAGTTCCTAGTTATGCCTCTCTCATAAACTAGCTCGTTGATTAACAAGATGGTCAAGGTTTCCTGATCATAGACATTGGATGTTGTTAATAACGGGATCACAACATTAGTGTAACGGCGTGATGAACATTCATCCGAAGTATAGCATTACGATCAAAGTCATTGAGTTTATATTGCTATAACAACTTACGAAGTGATCCTAATCCTTAGACCATGAGATCATGTCTATCACTAACACCAGAAGAGTTTCTTGATAACATCAAACGTCACACCATAATAGGGTGATTATAAAGATGGGTTCGGGACTAATAAAGTGTTATGTTGAGGTCCATGGATCGAGAGTGGAATTTGTTCATCCCGATGACGGATAGATATACTCAGGGCCCTCTCGGTGATATCACATTGGTTAGCTTGCAAGCAAGTGATTTGATCACAAGAATGTTATATCACGGGAACGAGAAAAGAGTGCATGTCAGTAACGAGATCAAACTAGGTATGGAGATACCGATGATCGAATCTCGGACATTTAATATATCGTGAAACAAAGGGATTAAGATACTAGCGTAAAAGGTTCCGACGATCACAAGAAAGTCATCGTTGAATGTGTGGGAGTCAGTATGGGTCTCCAGATCCCGCTTCTGATTATTGATCCGAGAGGGGTCTCGATCATGTCCGCATTATTCACGAACCATAGGGTGAAACACATAAGAGACACCAACATCCAATTGGAGCAAAAGTTTCATGCCGAAAGAATAAACTACCGCAGGAATTTATTTCACTAGATACCGAAACAGGTTTTCGGGTGAAATTGCATAAAGAGGTTATGCATGTGAAATAGAATTCTAGCAGGGGTTATATGTGAATGTTTGTCATTAAAGTAATTGACAAAATTCTGAATAAATAAAACAGTTTTATTTAATGAGAGTTTGCATTAAATTTGGTGGAAATTTAATAGCAAGTTTGAGTGGGATTTTGAGTGGAGGTATTTGAATGGATTTTTGTCAGTGGAGTGTCCACCCACATGAATAGGGGAGGGAAAGGGGGCAGCCCCCATGCGCCTTCCACCCCCTTGGGGTCCCCCCTCTCCTATAAAAGGCACCCCTCTCCTCACTTCTCACCCACACCTCCTCGTGAAGGATCTCTCTCCCCCTATAGAATTTATCCCCCATGGTCTCGGAGTAGCGAGATACATGTTCCCGGTGGCTATTCGGAAAGAAAGAGTTGTGCTTCCGCTGCATCGCTGGAGCGAGGAGGTGGAGGTTTCTCGGTGCCTCGGACGTGCGTGCGAGCACGGATGCGCTGCTGATTTGCGGCTCTAGGACTTCCTCTCGATCTTGAGATCGGCAAGAGATCATCTACATCAACCACGAGTTTAACTCGTTAAGCTTTGTTGGTCTTCAAGGGTATGTTCTCTACGGATATACATCCGCCCGTTGTTTGTATCTAGTAGATAGATCTTGGTACATAGTTGTTCCCATCGTAGGAATTTTTTGTTTTCTATGCCGCGGCGCCTACAGTGGTTTTAGAGCCGGATCTATGCGTAGATGCTTTACATGGGTAGTACACATATGCGTATGTGGGCGATGATGATCATGTTGTTGCTCCTTAGTTGTAATTTTGGATATTGGTGGCATAATGGGATGAAGCGGCCCGGACAAACTTTACATGTCCTCGCACATGAGACCTATTCCACGCTTGACATGCAACTAGTTTGCATAAGTGGCTAGCGGTTGTCTATCTCTCCTACTATAGTCAATAACTATTTTGCAACGAGTTGTCAACAATTTGGTTATCCTCATTGTGGTTCATGTTCGTAGGTATGAATGGTTCTATCTCAAAATCCCTAAGCCACGTAAAAACTTGCAATGGATAAATTAGAGGTGTCTAGTTTAGATTGTTGTTGGGCTAGTGTTATGATATGGTGATGTTGTAAGTAGAAGTATGAGATGATACTCTTACAACACACATAACGTGTAAGTTCCATAGACCTTGGCCTTACACATAAAGGTATGATAGTGATCATACCACGGTGCACATGATAGAGATCATATGTGGGAACCATATCAGTTTACTAATAAACATATGATGTTTGATAGCATCTTATATTACTTGTTTGGCATTTTATTAGCATAATAAGATGATCCCTCATTTAAATATAAAGATAAGAATGTGTTCTTCCTTTAGTATGCACCGATTATGTTTTCGTCGCTCCAAGACATCACATGATGATCGGGTGTTCTTGGATCAACGACCATATTTTGGGTGTAAGACAGTTACACACGCGAATACTAAGGTTCTTCCTTGGTGAGCCTAGCATGTATAGTAATGGCCTCGGAACACGGACCGAAAGGTTAAGCATGAGTCATATAGTAGATATGATGCTCATCTGAAGCTCGGCTTTGAAGCTACACTGAATCACGTGATGATTAGACTTGGTATAGTGGATTTGGTTCATGTAATCACCAAAAAGACACGAGGGATCTCGTTTTCAGTGGGAGTTCATTCTTAATGTGGATTAGTTGAACTCAATCTATCATAATCTTAGTCTAAACTTTATAAATTCTGTTGTAGATGGCACCACCTGCTTTTAATTTCAATGTGTTCATGGAGAAAGAGAAACTTGCAACGAACGGTAGCAACTTTACCGAATGGGCCATGAATTTGAGGATTCTCCTCACTGCTGCACAAAAACAATATGTGCTAGAAGCACCGCTAGGCCCCCCACCTTTTGAGGATGCCCCTGACGAGGAGAAGAGTGTCTATCAGACTCGTCAGGAGGACCACCACTTAGTTCATTGCGGCATATTGTATGGGCTAGAGCCAGAACTTCGAAAGCGTTTCGAAAACAGCAATGCATTTGATACAATGGGTGAGTTGAAAATGATTTTCGACACACATGCTGCTGTAGAGAGCTACAACGCTTCAGAAAAGTTCATTAGCTGCATGATGGAAGAGCACAGCTCCTTTAGTGAGCATGTACTCAAGATGTCAGGTTATGCCGATAAGCTTGTGTCCTTGGGAATATCGATTCCCATTGACTTAGGCATCCATCGTGTTCTGCAGTCTCTACCGCCTAGCTATAAGAGCTTTGTGATGAACTATAATATGCAAGACATGAAGATGTCTCTCCCTGAGCTTGTGTCAATGCTTAAAACTGCAGAAGTGGAGATCAAAAAGGAACATCAAGTGTTGATGATCAATAGGAACACTGGTTTCAAGAAAGACAATAAGGGAAAACGGAAGGGAAGTAAGGGCAGCAAGCCGGTTGCCGTGCCTGAAAAGAAACCCTGAGTTGGACCTAAGACTGATACCTAGTGTTACTATTGTAAGGGGACCTAAGTCCATGCTAAAAGGATTAAACTTAATGATGATATATCTGCATATATGTGGCACTGCCGTCTAGGTCATGTTGGCGTTAAACACATGAAGAAGCTCCATTCGGATGGACTTTTGGAATCACTTGATTTTGAATCATTTGATACATGTGAGCCATGCCTTATGGGCACGATGACTAGAACACCGTTTTCCGGTTCAATGGAACGGGCGACAGATTTAGTGGAAATCATACATTCTGATGTATGTGGTCCAATGAGTGTGTCGGCACGAGGTGGATACTATTATTTTGTTACTTGATGATTTGAGTAGATACGGTTATATCTACTTGATGAAACACAAGTCTAAAACCTTTGAAAAGTTCAAGGAATTTCAGAATGAAGTGGAAAATCATCGTAATAGAAAGATCAAATTTCTACGGTCCGACCGTGGAGGTGAGTATCTAAGTTACGAGTTTAGCACACACATGAAAGAGTGTGGAATTGTTTTTGGTCATGTGGCAACATGACAATACTTCTAGAAGACATCTAGAATATCACGAACCACCGATATGTCACTTTCTTCAAGAGGAAAATTGCTTAGTAAGGCAAGAAGTGTTAGACCCCTCCTTTGTAAAGGAAAGGATCCCTGTGATTGCAATGCTAGTCCCTGGATCAATGCTAGCATCCACAGTTTAAGATGAAGTACACAGATACAAAGGTCGTTTATTACATTCATTCCAGAGATAAAACATAGTCTTTTACAACTCAGGGCCAAAGGCCTAATACAAGAGTTTATGGAATAAGTAAATAAACACAAGTCCTCATCTTCATGTTCCACAGGCAAGGATGTTGAGTGTAGACTCATGACTCCTATTCATCATCGGAGTAACCTGCAACATCACAAGTTACAGCCACAGAGGGTCAATACTTTGGAATAGTATTGGCAAGTGATACCTTAGTTTAATTTAAGTGGACTATATTACTATATGAATTTTGGCTAAGTGTAGCTTGGCTTGCTTTGCTCAAAATAGGTTTTTCCTATTAGTTGAAATCACTAAGTTTTTCTTTGTCAAAAGCTTCCCAAATAATCCACCAATAGACATTGGGGTCCTTCACCCTTGTTCACCCACAAGTTTTTACTTAGAAGTTGGAGTGATGTGATTCTTGTATATTCCATGTCTTGATGCTCATGTTGTCCATTGCCATGGACTTGGCTAAGTACTTAGATTTTCCATCTTCAGAGGTTGTGCACTTTCCCCACCAGACTTGGTTTCCCAAGACAGGACCTTTCAGAAGCCTTTCCTTAGTCAAATGGACGCGCTCCAACCTATCATTCCCACTACCACCTACTGTCCAAGTGACTAAGTTCTAGCAACCTATGTGATCATGGGAGAGCCCATATTGCCAAGTGGTTGCACTGTAAGCTTTCTCAACACTTGGCCTCCAAATCTCTTTGTGCCTGGGTGGCATACCACAAGTGTGACACACAAGCCAAATCCATGGCCTTGTGTAACCACTCAACATAACCCAATCTTTCCATTCCACCCAGGAGATTCATTGACTTAGTGGTTTTATTAAGAAAACTTAAGTCTCATGACTTAGAAATATATAGCCAATATAGCATGAATAGATTATACCAGCCCTTTGTTTGCTAATAGCTAGGCTAATCATGGCATGGCAATTTAACTTAGGAAAAAATCCCTAACAATTCTACCATTCTAAACTACATAGGATTTCCCAACATATCATTTGACAAAAGTAGCATGCAAGACTTAGCAAAATATCTAATGCTAGTTCAAAACATAGGATGGAAATATTCATGAAAAATATCACATGCCTTGGTAATGTGGAGAGTAGCACTCCTCACAGTCACAATCACTAGCAAAATCTACACAAAGATTTGTGGCATACAATTACACACAATTTATATATAATCAAAAATAATATGAATGCATGCATGCAAGAATTTACTAAGTGGTGATTTTGAAAAATCTACCAAGCATGTACATGTTTACAGAAACTTAACAAGTCACAAGTTTGCCAACTAAATTTATTTAACCCTAAAACAAATTGCTAGACAAAAACGATAATCAAAAAGGGCCTAAACTTGTTTCTACAAACAAAGTCATTTTAATGGTTACTATTTGTTAAACACTTTGCATAATCAGAAAGGCCTTGAATCACTGAATCCAACGGTATAAAGTTTGCAAAATTCCAATGTGGCAATCAAAACTTATAGCTGTTTGAAGTTTGGATCTAAATCTGGTTTAAATTCTGTTTTCGATTTAATCTCTAGCCACGTGTCGCAGTCTCACTGGCACATACCGTTTCGGTTGGATCGCGCTCTGCGGACCGCAGGATCTAAGTGGGATCTGGCGGCTCAGATGCGTGCTTACCCCTTCATTTACAATCTATCCTAGCCCTACGATCTGGATCCAACGGACACAACCATCAAGCCACAAACTGGCGGTGCTAGCGGCATTGACTGGCGGCGGCGCGTCTGACTAAGGTGGCGCCGGCTTTCTAGGTCGCCCGGGGAGGAAGGGAGATGCTTACCGGAATCGCAGTGGCGTGCTGAAGCTCGACGTGGTGCTGGCTTGCGAAGGGGCGCGCGGAGACGGTCTCTAGAGCTCGTCGGAGTTACGGGCGGCGACAGTAGCTTGCAGACGTGGTCCTTGCCGAGGTTTGGCGTCGCCCTAGCACGAACGAGTGGCATCAGTACATGCGCAAGACACAGGCGAACAGGCTCGTGTGAGGGAGGAGGCAAGGGGCGGTCTGGATTTACCTTAATTGGTCGCCGAAGTTTGTCGGCGGCGCAGGTGGTTTCGGCTGTGGACGGGGATGACAACCTGGGTCACTAGCGGCCAAAATAAAAGTATTAGAGGGTGCGAAAGAACATTCTGATCATCCTCGTTTGAACCAGAGAGGGAGGGGTGGTCGAGGCTCACCGTATTTGGTCGCCGGAGTTCTCGGTTCTGTGGAGCTTCGAAGGCAATTGCGCGCAGCCTGGCGGCAGAGTGAGCGAGGTGAATGGGGAAGAATGCTCGCGAGGCAGAGAGGGTTAAATAGGCTCAGGTGCGACAGGAAATGCCTGCTGATTAATGGTCAATTACACCGCGCCATTACCGGACTTGACTGTAGCAGTGACGTGGTCGCAGGCGCGGTTTGGGGAGGACGAGGGCTACGTGGACGGGGCCCGCTGGTCAGCGAAATAATCGGAGGGAGCGTGGGGTCTGGCTGTCAGCGACTGAGTGCGTGCGCTCGCGCGTGAGAGAGAAAAAGAAAACCCCCGGGTGGGCTAGTTGGGCTCGATTCGATGCTGGGCCAGAAACCTGGTGCGCGGCCTTTTTATTTTGTTTATTCCTTTTCCTTTTCTATTATGGTTTTCAGGAATGATTTATATATGAATTCAAATCCTTTTTGAATTCAAACAATTCAGGGGATTTTTGCAGGGTACTGTGGTTTCAAAAATCAGTTATTTAACCATGTGGTTACCCTGCAAGGGCTTGGTCAAGCTTGGACTTAAAACAATCAGAGACTTTGCCTCTGGTTTGCAAATGTTTAAAAATAGGGTTTTGAATTTATTTCCAAGTTGAAAACTTTGGTCAAACTTTTACACCTAAACTTTCCAACAATGGAGGCAAGCAAACAAGTTCCTAAACATTCAAGTTTCAAAGGGTGATGGCCATTCGAATTAAATTTGCTCACATGAAATCATAGCATCAAGTTTCTGTTTTTTTGAAATGGTTTTGATTTTGAAACCCTAAATGATGATGGATGCATGGATGATATGAATGAGTTTTGGAATATGAATTTAGGGATGTTACAAATCTAACCCCCTTAAGATGAATCTCGCCCTCGAGATTCGGATTGGCTAGCAAATAGGTGAGGGTGGTCTTTCCGAAGATCATCTTCTCTTTCCCATGTTGCTTCCTCTTCGGAATGATGATTCCATTGCACTTTGCAAAACTTGATAGTTTTTGTCCTTGTGACTCTTTCTGCGGTCTCAAGAATCTTGACAGGCTTTTCTTCATAGGTGATGTCACTTTCTAATTGAACTTCTTCCAAAGGTATGGTATCCCTCAAAGAAGATTTCCATTTCTGGGTGACATTTCTTGAGCTGACTCACATGAAACACATTATGGACAGCCGACAGAGATTCAGGCAATTCAACTTCATACGCAACTTCTCCCTTGCGACTTAGAATTTTGAATGGCCCAACATATCTTGGTGCCAACTTTCCTTTGACTCCAAATCTTTTCACTCCACGAAGTGGTGATACTCTAAGATAGGCTCTATCTCCAACTTCGTAGGTTACCTCTCTACGCTTAGAATCCGCGTAGCTTTTCTGTCGGGACTGTGCTATCTTCAATCTGTCCTTAACCAATTTGACTTTCTTTTCGGCGTCTTTGATAAGATCAGGTCCAAATAAACTTCTTTCTCCCACACCATTCCATACCAATGGGGTGGTACACTTCCTTACATAGAGAAATTCAAATGGTGCCATCCCAATACTAGATTGATAACTGTTATTGTAGGAGAACTCTGCGTAAGGCAGGCTTTCATCCCAACTTGCCCCATAGTCTAGGGCACATGCCCTCAACATGTCTTCAAGAATTTGATTAGTCCTTTTTGTTTGACCATCAGTTTGAGGATGAAAAGCAGTGCTGAATTCCAATCTCGTTCCCAAAGATTCATGAAGCTGTCTCCAAAAGTGAGAAGTGAACTGAGTTCCTCTATCAGACACAATACTCTTAGGCACACCGTGAAGGCATACAATTCTGCTCATGTAGATCTTGGCTAACTTGGCACTTGTATAAGTTGTCTTCACGGGTATAAAATGAGCCACTTTAGTTAGGCGATCCACTACTACCCATATAGAATCATACCCTGACCTGGTTCTTGGTAATCCGGTAATGAAATCCATACCGATATTTTCCCACTTCCATTCAGGAATAGGTAGTGGTTGAAGCAAACCGGCTGGTTTTTGATGCTCCGCTTTTACTCTACTACACACATCACACAAAGCAATATGTTAGGCGATGTCCCTTTTTAGATTGTTCCACCAAAATCTTTCTTTCATATCCATGTACATCTTGGTGTTTCCTGGGTGAATAGAATACGGAGAGTTGTGGGCTTCCTGTAAAATCAGTTTCCGCAACTCCGTGTCTTGTGGAACACAAATACGTTTCCCGTGCCATAAAGTACCTTGTTCGTCTATATGGAAACTTTTAGCTTTCCCTTGGCTAACCCTTTCCTTAATCTCTTCAATTTCTTTATCCGTCTTTTGGGCTTCTTTAATCTTATCCAGCAGAGTGGGTTGAACATCCAAAGACATGAGATGTCCTTCTGGCACAATCTCCAATCTGAGTTCTTGGAATTGCTTGCACAAGTCATCTGGCAATTCACCCTTGGTAAGGCCATTTACAAACGCCTTACGACTTAGAGCATCTGCTACTACATTTGCTTTACAGGGGTGGTATTGCAAACTTAGGTCGTAATCCTTGATAAGTTCTAGCCATCTCCTTTGTCTCATATTGATTTCCTTTTGGGTGAAGATATATTTCAAACTCTTGTGATCGGTGAACACTTCACAACGCTTTCTCAAAAGGTAGTGTCTCCATGTTTTGAGTGCATGGACAACAGAGGCTAACTCCAAATCATGAGTAGGATAGTTTACCTCATGAGTTTTGAGTTGTCTCGAGGCATAAGCCACAACTTTTCTGCCTTGCATAAGTACGGCACCCAAACCTTGATGAGACGCATCACAATATACTTGGAAATCCTTTTCCAAATCTGGCAGACATAGAACTGGTGCTGTCACAAGTCTCTTCTTCAATTCTTGGAAGCTGACTTCGCAACTCTCAGACCACGCAAATTTCTTGTCCTTCTTTAACAATTCAGTCATTGGCTTAGCAACCTTTGAGAAATTTTCAATGAACCTTCTGTAGTATCCTGCTAAGCCAAGGAAACTACGAACTTATTTCACATTCTTTGGAGATTCCCATTCTGTCACAGCTGAAACCTTAGCAGGATCAACTGCTACACCATCCTTTGTCATAACATGACCAAGAAAACCGACTTCTTCTAGCCAGAACTCACACTTGCTGAATTTGGCATAAAGTTTATGTTCCCTCAGTTTCTCAAGTATCAAGCGTAAGTGTCTTTCATGTTCTTCCTTGCTATTGGAGTAGACTAAGATGTCATCGATGAAAATGACCACAAACTTGTCAAGGAATTCCACGAACACTTTGTTCATCATATTCATGAAGTATGCTGGAGCGTTGGTTAAACCAAAAGGCATCACAGTGTACTCATACAATCCATACCTTGTGGTGAATGCTGTTTTAGGTATGTCTTGCTCTCTTATCTTGAGTTGAAAATAGCCTGACCGAAGATCAATCTTTGATAACACGCATGCTCCTTCTAGCTGATCAAACAAGTCGTTGATTCTTGGCAAAGGATATTTGTTTTTGATAGTTACCTCATTGAGAGAACGGTAATCTATGCATAACCTTTGTGTTCTATCCTTCTTTTCCACGAATAAAACTGGAGCTCCCCAAGATGAAGAACTTGGATGGATGAATCCTTTCTGCAAATGTTCTCCAAGTTATTTCTTGAGTTCCTTTAGTTCGTCCACTGACATTTTGTATGGTCTCTTAGCTATTGGTCCAGAACCTGGTACCAAATCTATCAGAAACTCCACATCTCTATCTGGTGGCATTCCTGGTAATTCTTCCGGGAACACATCCGGATACTCACACACAATTGGCACACTGTCCATGCTAACCCCCTTAAGAGAATTCAGCTTACTTCCTTTGGATTCAAAGTTTGACCTGAATTTTATTCTTTTTCCTTCTGGGTTGTGAGTGCAACAGTAGGATTAGCACAATCTAGTACTCCTTCATACTTAGCCATCCAATCCATTACCAATATTACGTCTAGTCCTTGGGAATCTAGGATTATCAGGCTCACTGGAAACTTATGCTTTCCAAACTCTATGACAAGATCCCGGCATCCAAGACTCACTATCATATCTCCACCCGGAGAACTAACTTTTATTGGACACCCAATGTTTTCCGATGCAAACCCATTTCTATCAACGAATGCTTTTGATATGAATGAATGAGATCCACCAGTGTCAAAGAGTACAAATGCTGGAATGGAATTGAGTCTGAACTTACCAGCAACAGCATCAGGTTCCTCATAGACCTCCTCCACATTGATGTGGTTTACCTGTCCTTTCTGAAAAGGATTGGGCTTGTTAGGTCCTTCAACCTTCTTCTCAGGGCAATCTTTAGCATAATGCCCTAGCTTCTTGCATTTGAAGCACTCAACCTGACTAATGTCCTTTTTTGCAGGCTGACTTCCACTTCCACTACCATTCCCACTGTGGTGGCTCTTATGTCCACTCTTGTGGTTCTTGTACTTGTCATTGTCATGACTGCGGTGATGCTTGTTGTCATGACGGTTGTGGTTGTGGTGCTTGTTGAATTTCCCATGCTTATGGGATCCTGAGCTTCCACTGTCATCATAGTGAGATCGTTTGTGAGACGATCCTGAGCTGTGCTTGTCGGAGTGTTTCCTCTTCCGACTCTCGACTTGCTTCATTTTACTCTCCAAAATAGCAACCTTGTCACACAAAGACTGATAAGTTGGAACATATGCCACAGACAGCTGCAGATTCAGCTCATCATTCAAGCCCTCCAGAAACTTTCCTTTCTTTTGGCATCTGTGTCAACCTCATCCGGTGCATAGCGCGCCAGATTGTTGAACTCTTCTATGTATTCAGCCACGCTGCGGTGGCGCTGCTTTAGGTTGTGAAACTCCTTCTTTTTCAAACTCATCATTCCTGATGAGATATGAGCAGTGCGAAAGCCATCTTCAAATATAGCCCAAGTCACCTCATCCAAAGGAGTGGTGATTTGGAAGTTGTCCCACCATGTGGCGGCTGGTCCTTCCAACAGATGCGCTACGAACCTGACCTTTTCAGCATCCGTGCAGCCCACGGTCACTAAGTACTTGTTCACGGAACATAGCCAATCATTGGCTACCATGGGATCAGTTGTCCCCGAGAACTTAGCCGGCCTCAAACGCAGAAATCTAGTGAGCATATCAAAACCCGGAGGGTTGTTGTTGTTGTTGTTGTTGTTATTGTTGTTGTTGTTATTGGGGTTGTTGTTGTTGTTGTTATTCTGGTTTTGGATGAATGTTGTCATCATCTGCATAAGCTGCGTCTTCATCATCTGTTGCATTTCTGGAGTGATGTTGTTGGGGTTGGGGTTTGCGCGATGGGGAGGCATCTGTGGTTTGTTCAAATAGAGATAAGAATGAGATACCCATAGATGTTTTATGCACAATACATCACAAGCAAACACATAGCAAGCAACACAAGAATCAAAGTGCAACAACCAGATAATAAGTTCATGAAGTAAAACACACAAGTGGCAAGCCATCCACATGTCGGATGGTCCAATAACAAGTTCTCAAATAACAAGTACGAATATGAAAGATAAACGATTAGTCAAGTCTACTAATCAGCATCAACCTCCTCCTCGACGAAGGTAAGACCTGCGTTTTCCATCGCGGTCTTGTTCTCCTCAATCGTAGTGGTCAAGGAATCGATCTTGGTCTTGAGAGCCCTCTTCTGGGAGCGAAGCCTCTCGATCACCATCTGCTGCTTCTCTAGCTCGAAATCCTTGGACTTTAGTTCCTCGGTCATGTCACGGATCTTCTTGTTCCTATCCTGGACGCGTTTCTCCTGACTCTTGAACTTGCGGTCCTGGGCCTCGAACTTCGTCTACATTTCCTTGACTATCTCATCCTGCTGTGCGAAAAGCTTGTCCTTCTCGCGAAGCTGCACCTGGAGCTCGTCATTGCTGAGCATGACGTTGGTCCTGTCCGTGTCCACGTGCCGGATAAGAGACTATAAGTCCTGGAGATAGAGACGTATCGGCTCTGCTATGTCCCTCGAGTCGTCCTCAAAGTCGATGGACTCTCCATCAACATCACGTCTTCCGAAGACGTGAAAGTGGGTGCCCCTAACCTGTCGGGAGTGACGGCCTAACAGACGTCCTATCAGGTCCTGCATGACTACCTCCATGCCTCTCTTCCTGTCGTCGTGCATCAGCTTGAAAACTATGGCCTCTGTAGTAGGCTCCGTCTGGCGTCCGGGCTGGTTCACCTTGAAGCCCCAGAGGTCCTTCCTCTCGAACTTGGTGAGTGGGTGCACCATGATGGTGGGAAGAGGGAGATCGAGCAAAGTGGTAAGCTCAACGATACGTGGACCGAAACGGGTACCCTGGAACTCCTCAACAGTGTTGATGGTAATAGGCATCTATTTATAAGATAAAAAGTTAGAACAACATTATTTAAGATAAACAAAGACAAACATCACATACACATCCTTGGAACACAAAATCACACAAGTCATGCATACATGAATCCATTACATCAATCAAGGTCCAAACTTATTTAAGGTATCATTTTGGAAAATAAGGTGATAGGTGGTGGTCCAACTAACGAAGTGCGTTCACAATCCTATCTCGCTGGATCTGGTGGCTAACACAATGTTCCTAGAGGCAATCCACCTATCTTGTTCACATGATTCCATCACTAAGTCTATAATATCTCCCCTTAATTCTTGGTTGGTGGCTTCCAACTCTTGGGTAAGTTCCTTATCTTTCTCTAAGTCTTTTTGGAGGTTGAGCATTCTACACTTGACTCTAGCACTTAGTTCTTTGATAGTCCTCCAAGCTGCTTCTCTTGCTGACTCAAAGAATGTGGTGTGCATCACAGTGTTGGTATACATGCAGAATCCCCTTTCTTTGTGGTTGTCTTCCTTGTTTTTGTACAAGTGAAGTTGCACCCACCAATACTCCACTCCTTCATCCATCACTGGAAAGCCCTTGTACACAGCTTCATCATGTGCTTCCATTGCCACCATGAGGTCCTTGAGAACTTTTGGAAACTCAGTTTCACACTCCAAGGTCATGGTCATGAGTGGCCCTTTCTTCACGGCTTCGTTGATGGAGTTCATCTACAAATAGAGATGAGAATGAGAAGATTAGAAAAGTTTACGAGAAGAATAGACAAGTGTAGAAGTAGTTAAAAAATTTCCTTAGTGGTTTCCAATTCTAGGGTCATAGTCCTACAGGCAACACAGTGCTCTGATACCATCTGTTAGACCCCTCCTTTGTAAAGGAAAGGATCCCTGTGATTTCAATGCTAGTCCCTGGATCAATGCTAGCATCCACAGTTTAAGATGAAGTACACAGATACAAAGGTCGTTTATTACATTCATTCCAGAGATAAAACATAGTATTTTACAACTCAGGGCCAAAGGCCTAATACAAGAGTTTATGGAATAAGTAAATAAACACAAGTCCTCATCTTCATGTGCCATAGGCAAGCATGTTGAGTGTAGACTCATGACTCCTATTCATCATCGGAGTAACCTGCAACATCACAAGTTACAGCCACAGAGGGTCAATACTTTGGAATAGTATTGGCAAGTGATACCTTAGTTTAATTTAAGTGGACTATATTACTATATGCATTTTGGCTAAGTGTAGCTTGGCTTGCTTTGCTCAAAATAGGTTTTTCCTATTAGTTGAAATCACTAAGTTTTTCTTTGTCAAAAGCTTCCCAAAGAATCCACCAATAGACATTGGGGTCCTTCACCCTTGTTCACCCACAAGTTTTTACTTAGAAGTTGGAGTGATGAGATTCTTGTAGCTTCCATGTCTTGATGCTCATGTTGTCCATTGCCATGGACTTGGCTAAGTACTTAGATTTTCCATCTGCAGTGGTTGTGCACTTTCCCCACCAGACTTGGTTTCCCAAGGCAGAACCTTTCAGAAGCCTTTCCTTAGTCAAATGGACGCGCTCCAACCTATCATTCCCACTACCACCTACTGTCCAAGTGACTAAGTTCTAGCAACCTATGTGATCATGGTAGAGCCCATATTGCCAAGTGGTTGCACTGTAAGCTTTCTCAACACTTAGCCTCCAAATCTCTTTGTGCCTGGGTGGCATACCACAAGTGTGATACACAAGCCAAATCCATGGCCTTGTGTAACCACTCAACATAACCCAATCTTTCCATTCCACCCAGGAGATTCATTGACTTAGTGGTTTTATTAAGAAAACTTAAGTCTCATGACTTAGAAATATATAGCCACTATAGCATGAATAGATTATACCAGCCCTTTGTTTTCTAATAGCTAGGCTAATCATGGCATGGCAATTTAACTTAGTAAATAATCCCTAACAATTCTACCATTCTAAACTACATAGGATTTCCCAACATATCATTTGACAAAAGTAGCATGCAAGACTTAGCAAAATATCTAATGCTAGTTCAAAACATAGGATGGAAATATTCATGAAAAATATCACTTGCCTTGGTAATGTGGAGATTAGCACTCCTCACAGTCACAGTCACTAGCAAAATCTACACAAAGATTTATGGCATGCAATTACACACAATTTATATACAATCAAAAATAATATGAATGCATGCATGCAAGAATTTACTAAGTGGTAATTTTGAAAACTCTACCAAGCATGTACATGTTTACAGAAACTTAACAAGTCACAAGTTTGCCAACTAAACTTATTTAACCCTAAAACAAATTGCTAGACAAAATCTTTAATCAAAAAGGGCCTAAACTTGTTTCTACAAACAAAGTCATTTTAATGGTTACTATTTGTTAAACACTTTGCATAATCAGAAAGGCCTTGAATCACTGAATCCAACGGTATAAAGTTTGCAAAATTCCAACGTGGCAATCAAAAGTTATAGCTGTTTGAAGTTTGGATCTAAATCTGGTTTGAATTCTGTTTTTGATTTAAACTCTAGCCACGTGTCGCAGTCTCACTGGCGCATACCGTTTCGGTTGGATCGCGCTCTGCGGACCGCAGGATCTAAGTGGGATCTGGCGGCTCAGATGCGCGCTTACCCCTTCATTTACAATCTATCCTAGCCCTACGATCTGGATCCAACGAACACAACCATCAAGCCACAAACTGGCGGTGCTAGCGGCGTTGACTGGCGGCGGCGCGTCTGACTACGGTGGCGCCGGCGTTCTAGGTCGTCCGGGGAGGAAGGGAGATGCTTACCGGAATCGCAGTGGCGTGCTGAAGCTCGATGTGGTGCTGGCTTGCGAAGGGGCGCGCGGAGACGGTCTCTGGAGCTCGTCGGAGTTACGGGCGGCGACAGTAGCTTGCAGATGTGGTCCTTGCCGAGTTTTGGCGTCGCCCTAGCACGAACGAGTGGCATCAGTACATGCGCAAGACACAGGCGAACAGGCTCGTGTGAGGGAGGAGGCAAGGAGCGGTCTGGATTTACCTTAATTGGTCGCCGAAGTTTGTCGGCGGCGCAGGTGGTTTCGGCTATGGACGGAGATGACAACCTGGGTCACTAGCGGCCAAAATAAAAGTATCAGAGGGTGCGCAAGAACATTCTGATCATCCTCGTTTGAACCAGAGAGGGAGGGGTGGTCGAGGCTCACCATATTTGGTCGCCGGAGTTCTCGGTTCTGCGGAGCTTCGAAGGCAATTGCGCGCAGCCTCGCGGCGGAGTGAGCGAGGTGAATGGGGAAGAATGCTCGCGAGGCAGAGAGGGTTAAATAGGCTCAGGTGCGATAGGAAACACATGCTAATTAATGGTCAATTACACCGCGCCATTACCGTACTTGACTGCAGCAGCGACGTGGTCGCGGGCGCGGTTTGGGGAGGACGAGGGCTACGTGGACGGGGCCCGCTGGTCAGCGAAATAATCGGAGGGAGCGTGGGGTCTGGCTGTCAGCGACTGAGTGCGTGCGCTCGCGCGTGAAGAGAAAAAGAAAACCCCCGGGTGGGCTAGTTGGGCTCGATTCGATGCTGGGCCAGAAACCTGGCGCGCGGCCTTTTTATTTTGTTTATTCCTTTTCCTTTTCTATTTTGGTTTTCAGGAATGATTTAGATATGAATTCAAATCCTTTTTGAATTCAAAAAATTCTGGGGATTTTTGCAGGGTACTGTGGTTTCAAAAATCAGTTATTTAACCATGTGGTTACCCTGCAAGGGCTTGGTCATGCTTGGACTTAAAACAATTAGAGACTTTGCCTCTGGTTTGCAAATGTTTAAAAATAGCGTTTTGAATTTATTTCCAAGTTGAAAACTTTGGTCAGACTTTTACACCTAAACTTTCCAACAATGGAGGCAAGCAAACAAGTTCCTAAACATTCAAGTTTCAAAGGGTGATGGCCATTCGAATTAAATTTGCTCACATGAAATCATAGCATCAAGTTTCTGTTTTTCTGAAATGGTTTTGATTTTGAAACCCTAAATGATGATGGATGCATGGATGATATGAATGAGTTTTGGAATATGAATTTAGGGATGTTACAAGAAGACACTGTCTCAGAGCTTCGGCACAAACCTAACTCTTTGACCAAAGGGAGTGCACCAGAATAGCGGACTTGGTAGCACAATCATCATTTGCTTAGTGAAAGGATTAACGAATCACACTAAGGATGACACAAATGTCATTGGATTTCAAAACAATAATAATTGCTAAGCGCACGCATCACTCGCGAGCGCGAAATCTTGAGGAAGGGTGGGAAATTATGTGTGGAAGCATCACTTCATTAAGAGGGTCATGAATCTCAGCACAACCTCTTAGTATAAAATGGTGTGATACATTAAGGTAGAACATATAGAAGCTAATCAATGCCTCTTGATTTATAGATTACAATGCTTTGACCTGGTCCTAGATATGACGAGGTACTGGAGTTTGTTTCTCCTGACATCCCGAAATGTTTTGTCATGACGGACCACAAGAGTATCTTGCATCAGAAGACACCGATGTGCATTTACTACTTGGCTACCAACTGGTAGAAAAGGGTTGAAAACAACAGGGGAGAAAGAACGTACTCAGGTTAGAATCCCGAGATGTGGATGCATAGATTATCAATCTTCCGAAAACCAATGCATAGAGGGCTAGGGTGTGGCAGAGTCACGAGTATGGATGCGAGACTCTCAAGGAGTACTCTTGTCATGATCTATTTGGTTCCATTAAGGAACATCTACCATAGCATGTGGCAGGGGAAGACCTTAGTTTTCACAACTCAATTGCAACCAAGACCACAAGCTTGAAGGCTAGAATTGTAGTACCAGCCATACTGAGGTAGTGTGTGAACATTAACAATATCAGTCAAACGAATGGATCTTGGTTTAAAGATCAGCTTCATGTACAAGATTCACAACACTAGAATCCAGCACAATCCGGGACCTTCAGTTCAAGCCCAAGGGTTAAAACCCGAGAAAATAAGTAACTACTACTTGAGTGACATAGCGTACACTACAAGATAATAATCACGAGGTAGATTCCAAGAGAAGAAATGAATTTTGAAGTACCCAAACAAACAAAAAGGAGGCAAACGAGGTGAAAGGAAACCTCGAAGCCTAGAACAGAATAATGTGGATCCAATAATATAATATTATGTGTCCAAAAGATAGAGAGATCATGATGGAAAGGAATCTCTCAGAAGAAACAGAGCAAACGGAACAAGGAATTCACAACACACACAACTCTATAGAACTCAACACTAGGTGAACTGTTTGTGAAACGGCATGCCCAAAAGGCACCTAAGCTTTGAAAGACTATAAGAGATGTCAAAACTTTTCCAAAAACAACAAAAGATGAGATAACCCAGAGTTGGAGCAAAACTGGATAAGAAGAAAAAGGAACATACAAGAGTTTTTGCAAATACTTTTCATCTTTCAAAATAGTTTTCACAAGCACTAGACTCAACATCGACCAGTAGCAAGGTTTTCCTATGGTCGGTACTACTCTGATACCAAAACCTGTGACACCCCCGTGATCAAGGCTAAACAAATCCCAAACCTCTATCTAACATAGGCTTAACCTTGAGCTCAAGGATATCCAGTGAAGAATCGATAACACCGCAGTGACCCTAAGACACAAAATTATTACAAAAAGCTAATAACTGAGCAAAGAACCAAATTATTACAAGCAGAGGTCACTGACCACAAACATCAAACAACAGAAGGCGAATTATGCTATTAAGTATAGCAAACTTAACAAATGGCCTAAGAGTCCTGAAGCATAACGATGACGTCTCAGCCCATAGATTCCAGGCTGCCGACCGGGAACCCCAAGCTACTCGTCGGTGTCGATGTAGTACCAAACTGATCTTCAGGGGAACACTTACTCTGCCAAAAGTATCAACAAAGCAAGGGTGAGTACAGGGTAAACTCCGCAAGACTTCTGGCTGGTGGAGTTGTTTTGCATAAAGCCATCTTTGTTTATAAAACAAGAGGGGGAAGAAGAATCTTGTCTAATCAGAATATTTTAAAAGGGGATAAGAAAGTGACGTCTCCAAAATATTGATCATCATCATTTATATCCAACAAATCATCATCATCTGAACCCTAACTAGGATCACCCCCTCGTACCAATGAGGAAGCATCCTTGAACACACGTTGATCTGCCAAGTTTTACGATTAGGTTATAGTTATCTATGATCTTAGAATATGGTCACCAAGCGTTCATAACTATGAACACGTCTTTTCGAAAAGATTATTACCCTGCAGGGGTGTACTACTTCACCCAGATGTACTAACCTTCTCTTAATGCCACATGATTAGCCCTCTTCCTTGGAAGGCCGACAGAGGGTGGTTAGACACGACCTTTACCTTGCTTTCGCCGAGACCATGAGACACGCAATAAGGATGGTTCTGTCGTAACCGATCCTTAAAGATGTGAGGCGAGGTTGGTTTACCAGGGGCGCTATCTACCCCAAGCAAACCAGTCCATGCTTCCCTACTTGTTATGAATGCACCTCCTTCACCGCCTTCGAGAAGATCCAGAATGCATGTCGAATGGAATGCCCGAACTATGTGACTCATGGAATCTACTAGGCAAGTTAGTTGCTCGTGAGGTTTTCTAGGACCCGTGTGGTTGTATGCTTGTCTCGGTTCCAAAGGCAAGAACTCAGTTCCTAGTGGTGGCGAGAATGGGACTAGAAAAACCACATCCCACTTTGGCCTCCCATACAAGCCTTGGCATGTTTAATCTCATATCACCTCTTATCTCATATCAACATGTTCTGCTGTCAAACTAGATTCTCTTCATCTGATACATCATCTAGATGAACCAACACTGACAGTTATGCATGGCTAAGCAGGACACATCTATAAGCTCTAGAGTGCACACAAGCCAAACCTACTTATGCTAGGAGTAGTGGATCAGGTAATATAAGCTCAAAGGGAGTAATGCAATTGATAGGATACTCTATTTATCGATAACAGACCATAGTAGAATCGTATGCAATATGGTAGAATTGAAATGCTTTCGAAAACATAGGATTATATCATGGTGGGGCTATGCTTGCCTTTGCTAGTTGATAACAGATAAGCAGATCTTCGGACATCTTGTACTTGACTTGGGTATAGTTGGTCAAGTATTGTTCGTCGATCTTCAATCTTCGATGGTGTTGTCCTCGGGCTTCGATCTTGATCTCAATATCGTTATCCTATTCTACCGAGAAGATCCAAAACACCGGAAAGAAAGGGGAAACAATCAACACATGGCATCGATGTAATTCTCAAGCAAGGATGATGATATGACAAGTTAAATTGTATTGAAAAGTAACCCTAAGACATTCTTGACAATTTAATCGGGGTCCCTAGGGGTATAAACCCTAATTCGGGGAAACTCCGGAATCACCTGTGAGGGTTATATGTTATTATAATTAAACTTGTATTTAAGTTGCTTAACAATGCATGATTATAGCTCTAATAGGTAGTTCTCCTTTTTTTGAACATTTTGATATATTATTTGTATTTTCTAACTTATAATGAATTAGTTATGATTTTTCTCAATTTATATCCATTTTAAATAATTTTAGGAAATTATAAAACATTTTTGGATTATATTAAATATTTATCCACTTGGTCTGTCATGTCATATATTTAATCATTTCAGAAATTAATTTCCAAAAAGAATAAAATCCTGACAGACTGGGCCCACAGGGTTATTTATATTTCTAGAAATGATTTTCATTAAACAAATAAACTAAAATAAAAAAAGGAATATTGTGTCATGCTGATGTCATCCTGACATCAGCAATGGAGATGCTCATAGTCAAAGGGGAATTCGGCGATTGGGGAAGCGAGAGGGAGCGGTGTTGGGCTGATTCGAACGAGTAGAGGATAGCAAAGTCGCTAGTGCCAGCGCCGCTCTATTTTGGTCGCCGGAGATGGTGGCTTGATGACGGCAGTGGAGGCGGCGGCAGGTGGTCATGGGGATGGCGATACAGAGAGGGAGAGACCAAACATAGGGCACTGGATAGTGTAGAGTCTCACCGCGAGTGCAGAGGAGGGCTCAGCGAGGTTTGGCGAGCTCGGACGCGGCCGAAATCGGCGACGAAGACAGTGGCCAGAGCTCGGAAACGAGGTGTCGATTGAGGCTCCTGGGGTCGCTCGCGCTTGCGCTGATGGGGCAAAAACAACAAGGAAGACACGAGGAGCATGATGGAGTGGTCGGAAAGGTGAGGGATGGTTGGAAGCAACGATACGCCGGTGAGGTATGCAAGCTAGGGTTCGTGTTCTTCGGCCTGAAAATGAGAGGAAAGGGGATGTAGCGAACTGGGGCTTGGCTAGGGCTCTCGGCAGCTTCCAGGTCTTATACGCATCCAGAGCGGTGGCGTGTATCATGGCGCACCACAGCGAGGCGACGACATCCGCTGCCACACGCAGCTGCTTCAACGTCAGGAGGAAGACGACGACCAACAGAGAGGCCGAAGCGTTATGGGCCTCTGCTGGGCTGAGTTGGGCCAAGGACGGGCCGAACGAAAGGTTGCAGGGGAGATGAAGGAAGTGGGATGCGCGGCCTGGGGCCTCTGGATACATTTTTTTCCTGTATAACCTTTTCCTTTTTCTGTTTTCCAAATCTTTTTTGTATATTCAATTTATAAACTATTTTTAACACTTTTAAAATACCAGGGAATTTTATAAAATATATGAAATTATTGTAGGGACCCTTTTAGTCCAATTGGGCTCCAAACATTTTGGATTATTCAAATATTTTCGAAACCACCTTTTTGAGTGGATTTCAAATGGAGGGAAGAAATAGGGTTTTAGGGTTTTGATTTTTTTCTTAGATGCATTTTTAGAATATGATGCTCATGCAATGCACATTAAACCCTAATTAGACATTATCTAAAACTAGGGTGTTACATATTCTTCAGACTTTCTTTACGGAAAAGAACAATCTCGTCATCACTCGGGAAATTGAGAATGTTCTTTCAAGATAGTTGGACACTCACACTGACGACATTAATTTACTACAAGAAGATGCACCCATCAACCTCAGAAAAGACATTTAATTCCAGAGCAATGTATCGCATTTACTTGTAGCTCAAGTTTGACCTAATTTCGTTTAATTGGCAAGTCAGTGCGGTGTGTGAAGTTACGTAGGAAGCTTGAAAAATGGAACTATAAGAAACCGTGGTACACTTTGTGTGATAATTGGGGAGCGGTTGCATTTTCTTGTAATTATGGTAGGTGCCGTAGGATCTAGGTGCTTCAGTTAACACGGTCAGTGGAAGTACAAGTTACGTCAAGGACCTCATAAAAAATGAAAAATACATCCAAGTCCTTCACTTAGCACAAGGTCCCTAAACTATGAAGTGAAGTGTGTTTTGAGGTTTGTGCATACTAGATTTCATTGTGCTAAAGACTATCAATATAATCTTCTAGATGCTAAGAATGGAAAAAAAGACCCAACGGTTTGCAATGTTTGGATTTGCCAGTCTTGATCCAATGGTTAATGTTAAAAGTTATCCTTACACTATATAGTGGTATGGTATTGTAAGAGACAATAAAAGATAAAGATAATATAAGAAGTACTACTACGAATGGCCGGTCTTTTGAATATCCTTTCCCTCCCGATGTTTGGGAAGAGTGAAAATTTCAAAACCGAATTTTTTTGAATTTTATTGGCCGCCTAGGACCAAAGCTAGGTCTAAGTTTGAAAACTCATAAATCATGGGAATCATAAGTACAACATGTTGGTCCACTATATATATGTGAGAAAGCTTGGCTTGTGGCATTCAAATCCATATTCTCTAGACTTTCTTTTTGAAAAGGAACAAATATCATCAGCACTAGAGAAATTGAGAATGTTCTTTCCTGATAGTTGGAAACTCACACCGAGGGCATCGTTTAAAAAAAGCATATGCACGCATCTACCTTCAAAAAAACCATTAATTCAAGAGCAATCTATATATTTTACTTGTTGCTCCAGTTTGACCTAATTTTGTTAAGTTATCCAGATGAATAATCTTAGCAAGGAGTTGAACCTATTGTCAATTTTTTGGTGGCAGTTTGTGATATATTAATTGACCCCCCGATGGTTACCTCCAAAAAAATTCACAGAAATTTCATAGCAACCTATAGTTTTCTTTGAGTTCAAATTGGACCTAATTTCAATAAATCGACATAAACTCATTGAAGTGGGTAGAGTTTGCTAGGACGAAGTTTTAAAACTCATAACATTAAGTATGAGAATCATAAGTAAAACATGTTGGTCCACTTAGTATGTCAGGAAGCTTGGCTTGTGGCATTCAAATCCATATTCTTGGGAGCTTGTTTACGGAAAAGAACAATCTTGTCATCACTCAGGAAATTGAGAATGTTCTTTCCAGATAGTTGGAAACTCACACCAGAAGCATTGTTTACTACAAGAAGATGCACCAATCTACCTCAGAAAAGACATTTAATTAAAGGGAAATCTAGTGCTCTTACTTGTAGCTCAAGTCTGACCTAATTTCGTTAAATCGGCAAGAAGTCAGTGAAGTGTGTGAAATTAGCTAGTAAGCTTGAAAAATGGAACTATAAGAAACGGTGGTCCACTTCGTGTGATAATTGGGGCGGTTACATTTTATTCTAACGGTGGTAGGTCCCATAGGAGCGAGGTGGTTCAGTTAACATGGACGGTGAAAGTACAAGTTACATCAAGGACCTCATAAAAAATACAAATGACATCCAAGTCCATGCACTTAGAACAAGGTCCGTGAAACTATGCAATGAAGTGTGTTATGACGTTGTGTATACACTAGTAGGAAAACGTCTATCAGTGACCAAATTAGAGGTCAGTGGTGCACCATCCATGCGCCACACATATTACGCCACTGATAATATTTATCCGTGGTGCACAACTAGGTGTGCCACGGATAGAAGGGAAGTCAGTGGCACACTTACATTCCATGCGCCACGAATATTACCAGCAGCGCACGCTCCCGCACGCCACGGTTATTAGGGCAGTCAGTGGCGCACTACAACTCCATGCGCCACAGACTTTACCAGCAACGCCCGTTTAGGTGGTGCACCACTAACACGGTGCGCCACTTATGTCGATAATGGTGCTCCATTGACTCCTCGAGTGTATTTCTTTATTTATATGGCAGTATATATAACATTTATATTATAACATCCCAAAAATATTGATCAAGGATTATGAAATTCCAATCACCTAAATTAGGGTTAACAAAAACTTTTGTTAATTAAAATCATTATGAATGTATGAGTGTATGTGATGAATGTATGAATGCATGAATGGACTTATGTGATTTTTGTGAATAGCAAGGAATGGTTTAAAGATAAAAACAACATCATATAAATCAATTCCAAGGAGAAACAAATCAAGGGAAATTCAAAAACAAACAAAACAAGTAAATGGTCATTTTTGCTAATCTTGCTCACTAGGCCACTTTGAGTGTTTCTAGTCCAAGATTTCAAATAGAAACAATTCTATTTATTTTCACCCCTTGAGACCAAGTGAAAGTGAACCCAAGACCACCTTTCAAACTCACAGAAACATTTGTCAACTTGATTCAAATGACAATTCAAAATTGAATCTATAGCATATGTGAAGATCACCATTTCTCAAAACCCAACCAAACCAGTGCACCTTGAAAGTTCCAAGCAACCATAGACTACCTAGTATGTGACTAGTACACCCACCAAGTTTCATCAAAAATTCAAATTCAAATCTCTTTCGGCCATTTTATCAAACACCTTGTAAACACAAATCAAACAAAACATCAAACACTATAGTGAGCAGTGTTTGTGCCTAACTTGTCTACCCTCTAGCTCATAGCCGACTCTCAGTAGATGATCTAACTTATTTAACAAGCCCTAGCTCACTGTACACTTGACAATATCATCAATGGTGACCATTGACGAGCCTAACTTGCCACCCCAATGTCGACAGCAAGCTAGGAGCCTCACCAAGCCTAGCCACCTTGTCTAGCAGACACTCCACCGTCCATCGCCACCCCCTGTCCAATGCCTAAGCACTGCCAGCCCCTGGACCAGCCTAGAACCGCCACGCCCTATGCCTCTATGCCATTACGAGAGCGCGCTAGAGCGTCGCGCTCGACACGCGAGCACAGATCGCGCCCTGCCCTTACCGCTTGCGTGCGTGATCACCACCACCCCAGTGTTAGACCCCTCCTTTATAAAGGAAAGGATCCATGTGATTGCAATGCTAGTCCCTGGATCAATGCTAGCATCCACAGTTTAAGATGAAGTACACAGATACAAAGGTCGTTTATTACATTCATTCCAGAGATAAAACATAGTCTTTTACAACTCAGGGCCATAAGCCTAATACAAGAGTTTTTAAGGAATAAGTAAATAAACGTAAGTCTTCATCTTCATGTGCCACAGGCAAGCATGTTGAGTGTAGACTCATGACTCCTACTCATCATCGGAGTAACCTGCAACATCACAAGTTACATCCACAGAGGGTCAATACTTTGGAATAGTATTGGCAAGTGATACCTTAGTATATTTTTAGTGGACTATATTACTATATGCATTTTGGCTAAGTGTAGCTTAGCTTGCTTTGCTTGAAAATAGTTTTACCTATTAGTTGAAATCACTAAGTTTTTCTTTATCAAAAACTTCCCAAGAAACCACCAATAGACATTGGGGTCCTTCACCCTTTTTCACCCACAAGTTTTATTTTAGAAGTTGGAGTGATGAGATTTTTGTAGCTTCCATGTCTTGATGCTCAAGTTGTACATTGCCTTGGACAAGGCTAAGTACTTAGGTTTTCCATCTGCAGAGGTTGTGCACTTTCCCCACCAGATTTGGTTTCCCAAGACAGGACCCTTCAGAAGCCTTTCCTTAGTCAAATGGACGCGCTCCAACCTATCATTCCCACTACCACCAACTGTCCAAGTGACTAAGTTCTAGCAACCTATATGATCATGGCAGAGCCCATATTGCCAAGTGGATGCACTGTAAGCTTTCTCAACACTTGGCCTCCAAATCCCTTTGTGCCTGGGTGGCATACCACAAGTGAGATACACAACCCGAGTCCATGGCCTTGTGTAACCACTCAACATAACCCAATCCTTCCATTCCACCCAGGAGGTTCATTTGACTTAGTTGTTTTTATTAGGAAAGTATAAGTCTCATGACTTAGAAATATTTTCATAAGTATAGATTTTCACCAACCCTTGTTTGCTAAATAGCTAGGCTAAGCATGGTATGATAACTTAACTTAGGAAAAATTCCCTAGCAATTCTACAATTCTACACTACTTAGGATTTCCCAACTTAGCATTAGGCAAAAGTAGCATGCAAGACTTAGCAAAATATCTAATGCTAGTACAAAACATAGGATAGAAATATTCATGAAAATATCACTTGCCTTGGTAATGGGGAGAGCAGCACTCTTCACAGTCACAATCACTAGCAAAATCTACACAAAGTTTGTAGCATACAATTACACACAATTTTATATTCAATCAAAAATAATATGGATGCATGCATGCAAGATTTTACTAAGTGGTGATTTTGAAATCTCTACCAAGCATGTGCATGATACTGAAACATAACAGGACACAAAGTTTGCCAAATCAAACTTATTTATCCCTAAAACAAATTACTAAACTAAAACCATACTCTAAATAGCCTTAAACATGTTTCTACAAATAAAGTCATTCTAATGGTTACTATTTGTTAAACACTTTGCATAAATAGAAAGGCCTTGATTTCCTGAATCCATCGGTATAAAGTTTGCAAAATTCCAACGTGGCAATCAAAAGTTATAAGCATTTGAAATTTGGATCAAATTCTGGTTTTAAATCTGTTTTTAGTTCTAACACTTGCCACGCGTCGTGTTGTGATTTGCGCGTACCGGTTCGCACCGGATCGAGCTCTGTAGCCGCAGGATCTAAATAGATCGTACGCTCCAGATCGCGTACCACTTCGCCGATTAATGAATCTATCCTAACGCTTGGATCAAGATCCAACGGCGCGCGAGCAAGCGACCATGTCCTGACGGCGCGCGGCGTCAGCGAGCGGCGGAGAGCTCGGTCTACGGCGGCGCTAGCATTCCAAATCGTTCCAGGTTGCGAGAAGGTGCTTACCAGATCCGCAGAGGCGTGCTAAAGCTCGACGTGGTACTGGTTTGCGGAGGGGCGCTCGGATGTGGCTGGGAGAGATCGTCGGAGTCGTGCACGGCGTCGGGTGGTTGTTGTCGGAGTCGTTGCCGAGGTTCCGCGTCGCCCTAACACAAACTAGAGGGTTTAGGAGATGCGCAAGAACGTGGCGAACAATCTCGTGTGAGTCAGAAGTGAAGGGGCGCACGAGACTTACGGAATTTGGTCGCCGGAGTCGAGGTGGTCGTCAGATGCTTGCGGCGTCGAGCGGGAACGGCGACCTGGGGCAGTACAGCATGAACTGGTGGGGTCAGAAGGTGCACAAGGATATTGCAAAGTGGTTCGAATGAATCAGAGAGGAAGGGGTGTACGGAGCTCACCGGAATCGATCGCCGGAGTGAGCTCTGTCTGCGGCGGTGTTGTGTGAGTCGTGGGCAGCCTGGTGGCGTGAAGGCAGAATTGACTGGGGGAAAATGATCGCTAGGAGGTGGGGATCTTATAGCCGGAGCCTCGACAGGAAACGCTCGTCGCATCAATGCTAATTATACTGGCGAGATCAGCGCTGCAACGGCCAGCGGCAGAGTCGTGCGCGGAATCAGAGGGGAAGACGATGCTGACGTGGAGGAGGCCCGCTCGCCAGTGAAGTGTGCGAGGTGGAGGTGGGGTCTGTCTGTCTGTCAGTGACTGATTGCGTGCGCTCGCGCGTGAGAGAAGAAAAGGAAACCCCCCGGGTGGGCTAGTTGGGCTCAATTCTCTGCTGGGCTAGATATCTGGCACGCGGCCCTTTTCCTTTGTTTAATTCTTTTTCTTTTCTATTTCAATTTTCTGAATGGGTTTTCAAATGGTTTCAAAATCAATTTGAATTCAAATCTTTCTGAGGTTTTGTAGTGTTGATTTGGTCTCAGAAATGGGTCAAAAACTCATGGGGCTACTTTGCAAGGGCTTGGTCAAACTTGGATTTCAAACAAACAGAGATTTTGCTTCTATTTTGCAAATGTTTGAAATAGGGGTTTTGTAATATTTCTAAATTATAACTTTGGTCTAAATTTTTCACACACACCTTCCAACAATGGAGGCAAGCAACCAAGTTCCTAAAACTCCCAACTTTCCAATGGTGTTGGCTATTTAAAAATAAGACTGACCACATAAAATCATGGTACCATATGTTTCTGTTATGTGAAATGATTTGGGAATACCCTAAATGATGATGGATGCAAGGATGATATGAATGAGCTTTGAAACATGAATTTAGGGATGTTACAAAATCTAACCCCCTTAAGATGAATCTCGCCCTCGAGATTCGGATTGGCTAGCAAATAGGTGAGGGTGGTCTTTCCGAAGATCATCTTCTCTTTCCCATGTTGCTTCCTCTTCGGAATGATGATTCCATTGTACTTTGCAAAACTTGATAGTCTTTGTCCTTGTGACTCTTTCTGCGGTCTCAAGAATCTTGACAGGCTTTTCCTCATAGGTGAGATCACTTTCTAGCTGGACTTCTTCCAAGGGTATGGTATCCTTCAAAGATGATTCTTCCATCTCCGGGTGACATTTCTTAAGCTGACTCACATGAAACACATTATGGACAGCTGACAGAGACTCTAGCAATTCAACTTCATATGCAACCTCTCCCTTGCGACTTAGAATCTTGAATGGCCCAACATATCTTGGTGCCAACTTTCCTTTGACTCCAAATCTTTTCACTCCACGAAGTGGTGATACTCTAAGATAAGCCCTATCCCCAACTTCGTAGGTGACTTCTCTACGCTTAGAATCCGCGTAGCTTTTCTATCGGGATTGTGCTATCTTCAACCTGTCCTTAACCAATTTGACTTTCTCTTCGGCGTCTTTGATAAGATCGGGTCCAAACAAACTCCTTTCTCCCAAACCATTCCATAGCAATGGGGTGGTACACTTCCTTCCGTAGAGAAACTCAAATGGTGCCATTCCAATACTAGATTGATAACTGTTATTGTAAGAGAACTCTGCGTAAGGCAGACTTTCATCCCAACTTGCTCCATAGTCTAGGGCACATGCCCACAACATGTCTTCAAGAATTTGGTTAGTCCTTTCCGTTTGTCCATCAGTTTGAGGATGAAAGGCAGTGCTGAATTCCAATCTTGTTCCCAATGATTCATGAAGCTGTCTCAAAAAGTGAGAAGTAAACTGAGTTCCTCTATCAGACACAATACTCTTAGGCACACCGTGAAGGCACACAATTCTGCTCATGTAGATTTTGGCTAACTTGGCACTTGTATAAGTTGTCTTCACGGGTATAAAATGAGCCACTTTAGTTAGGCGATCCACTACTACCCATATAGAATCATACCCTGACCTGGTCCTTGGTAATCCGGCAATGAAATCCATACCGATATTTTCCCACTTCCATTCAGGAATAGGCAGTGGTTGAAGCAAACCTGCTGGTTTCTGATGCTCCGCTTTTACTCTGCTACACACATCACACAAAGCAATATGCTCGGCGATGTCCCTTTTTAGATTGTTCCACCAAAACCTTTCTTTCATATCCATGTACATCTTGGTGTTTCCTGGGTGAATAGAATACGGAGAGTTGTGGGCTTCCTGTAAAATCAGTTTCCGCAACTCCGTGTCTTGTGGAACACAAATACGTTTCCCGTGCCATAAAGTACCTTGTTCGTCAATATGGAAACTTTTAGCTTTCCCTTGGCTAATCCTTTCCTTAATCTCTTCGATTTCTTTATCCGTCTTCTGGCCTTCTTTAATCTTATCCAACAGAGTGGGTTGAACATCCAAAGTCATAAGATGTCCTTCTGGTACAATCTCCAATCTGAGTTCTTTGAATTGCTTACACAAGTCATCTGGCAATTCACCTTTGGTAAGGCCATTCACAAAAGTTTTACGACTTAGAGCATCTGCTACTACATTTGCTTTACCGGGATGGTATTGCAAACTTAAGTCATAATCCTTGATAATCTCTAGCCATCTCCTTTGTCTCATATTGATTTCCTTCTGGGTGAAGATATACTTCAAACTCTTATGATCGGTGAATACTTCACAACGCTTTCCCAAAAGGTAATGTCTCCATGTTTTGAGTGCATGGACGACATAGGCTAACTCCAAATCATGAGTAGGATAGTTTACTTCATGAGTTTTGAGTTGTCTCGAGGCATAGGCTACGACTTTACCGTCTTGCATAAGTACGGCACCCAAACCTTGATGAGACGCATCACAATATACTTGGAAATCCTTTTCCAAATCTGGCAGACATAGAACCGGTGTTGTTACAAGTCTCTTCTTCAATTCTTGGAAGCTGACTTCACAACCTTCAGACCAAGCAAATTTCTTGTCCTTCTTTAACAATTCAGTCATTGGCTTAGCAACTTTTGAGAAATTCTCAATGAACCTTCTGTAGTAACCTGCTAAACCAAGGAAACTGCGAACTTCTTTTACGTTCTTGGGAGATTCCCATTCTGTCACAGCTGAAACTTTAGCAGGATCAACTGCCACACCATCTTTTGTCATAACATGACCAAGAAAACCAACTTCCTCTAACCAAAACTCACACTTGCTGAATTTGGCATAAAGCTTATGCTCTCTTAACTTCTCAAGTATCAAGCGTAAGTGCCCTTCATGCTCTTCTTTGCTCTTAGAGTAGACTAAGATGTCATCGATGAAAACGACAACAAATTTGTCGAGGAATTCCATGAACACTTTGTTCATCATATTCATGAAGTATGCTGGAGCGTTGGTTAAACCAAAAGGCATCACAGTGTACTCATACAACCCATACCTTGTGGTGAATGTTGTTTTTGGTATGTCTTGCTCTCTTATCTTGAGTTGAAAATAGCCTGACCGGAGATCAATCTTTGAGAACACACAGGCTCCCTCTAGCTGATCAAACAAGTCATTGATCCTAGGCAAAGGATATTTGTTCTTGATAGTTACCTCGTTGAGTGAACGGTAATCTATGCATAACCTTTGGCTTCTATCTTTCTTCTCCACGAACAATACTGGGGCTCCCCAAGATGAAGAGCTTGGTTGAATAAACCCTTTCTGCAACTGTTCTCCTAGTTGCTTCTTGAGATCTTTCAGTTCATCAACTGACATTTTGTACGGCCTTTTTGCTATTGGTCCAGAACCTGGTACCAAATCTATCAGAAACTCCACATCTCTATCTGGTGGCATTCCTGGCAACTCTTCCGGAAACACATCCGGATACTCACACACAATTGGCACACTGTCCATGCTAACCCCCTTAAGAGAATTTAGCTTACTTCCTTTGGATTCAAAGTTTGACCTGAATTTTATTCTTTTTCCTTCTGGGGTTGTGAGTGCAACAGTACGATTAGCACACTCAAGTACTCCTTCATACTTAGCCATCCAATCCATTCCCAAAATTACGTCTAGTCCTTGGGAATCTAGGATTATCAGGCTCACTGGAAACTTATGCTTTCCAAACTCTATGACAAGATCCCGACATCCAAGACTTACTATCATATCTCCACCCGGAGAACTAACTTTTATTGGACACCCAATGTTTTCAGATGCAAACCCATTTCTATCAACAAATGCTTTTGATATGAATGAATGAGATGCACCAGTGTCAAAGAGTACAAATGCTGGAATGGAATTGAGTCTGAACTTACCAGCAACGGCATCAGGCTCCTCATAGACCTCTTCCACATTGATGTGGTTAACCTGTCCTTTCTGAAAAGGATTGGGCTTGTTAGGTCCTTCAACATTCTTCTCAGGGCACTCATTAGCATAATGCCCCAGCTTCTTGCATTTGAAGCACTCAACCTGACTGATGTCCTTTTTTGCAGGCTGACTTCCACTTCCACTGTGATGGCTCTTATGTCCACTCTTGTGGTTCTTGTACTTATCATTTTCATGACTGTGATGATGCTTGTTGTCATGACGGTTGGTGTTGTGGTGCTTGTTGAATTTCCCATGCTTATGGGATCCTGAGCTGCCACTGTCATCATAGTGAGATCGCTTGTGAGACGATCCCGAGCTGTGTTTGTCGGAGTGCTTCCTCTTCCTACTCTCGACTTGCTTTATTTTACTCTCCAAAATAGAAGCCTTGTCACACAGAGACTGGTAAGTTGGAACATATGCCACAGACAGCTGCAGATTCAGCTCATCATTCAAGCCTTCCAGAAACTTTTCCTTTCTTTTGGCATCCGTGTCAACCTCATCCGGTGCATAGCGCGCCAGATTGTTGAACTCTTCTATGTATTCTGCCACGCTGCGGTGGCGCTGCTTTAGATTGTGAAACTCCTTCTTTTTCAGACTCATCATTCCTGATGAGATATGAGCAGTGCGAAAGCCATCCTCAAAGATAGCCCAAGTCACCTCATCCAAAGGAGTGGTGATTTGGAAGTTGTCCCACCATGTGGCGGCTGGTCCTTCCAACAGATGTGCTGCGAACCTGACTTTTTCAGCATCCGTGCACCCCACGGTCACTAAATCTTTGTTCACAGAACGTAGCCAGTCATTGGCCACCATGGGATCAGTCGTCCCTGAAAACTTTGCTGGCCTCAAACACAGAAATCTGGTGAGCATATAAAAACCCGGAGGGTTGTTGTTGTTGTTGTTGTTGTTATTGGGGTTGTTGTTGTTGTTGTTGTTATTCTGGTTTTGGATGAATGTTGTCATCATTTGCATAAGCTGTGTTTGCGCATTCATCATTTGTTGCATTTCCGGGGTGATGTTGTTGGGGTTGGGGTTTGCGCGACGGGGAGGCATCTGTGGTTTGTTCAAAATAGATAAGAATGAGATACCCATAAATGTTTTATGCACAATACATCACAAGCAAACACATAACATGCAACTCAAGGACAAAAGCTCAACAACGGAATAACAAAGTTCACGAAATAAAACACACAAGTGGCAAGCCATCCATATGTCGGATGGTCCAATAACAAGTTCACAAATAACAAGTATACAATGAAAGATAAACGAGTAGTCAAGTCTACTCATCAGCATCAATCTCCTCCTCGACGAAGGTAAGACCTGCGTTCTCCATTGCGGTCTTGTTCTCCTCAATCGTAGTGGTCAAGGAATCGACCTTGGCCTTGAGAGCCCTCTTCTGGCAGCGAAGCCTCTCAATAACCATCTGCTGCTGCTCAAGCTCGAAATCCTTGGACTTCAGTTCCTCGGTCATGTCCCGGATCTTCTTGTTCCTATCCTGGACGCGTTTCTCCTGACTCTTGAACTTGCGGTCCTGGGCCTCGAACTTCGTCTGCATTTCCTTGATCATCTCATCCTGCTGTGCGAAAAGCTTGTCCTTCTCGCGGAGCTGCACCTGGAGCTCGTCATTGCTGAGCATGACGTTCGTCCTGTCCGTGTCCACGTGCCTGATGAGAGACTCCAAGTCCTGAAGATAGAGACGTATCGGCTCCGCCGTGTCCCTCGAGTCGTCCTCATAGTCAATAGACTCTCCGTCATAGTCACGCCTTCCGAAGACGTGGAAGTGAGTGCCTCTAACCTGTCGGGAGTGACGGCCTAACAGACGTCCTATCAGGTCCTGCATGACTACCTCCATGCCTCTCTCCATGTCGTCGTGCATCAGCTTGAAGACGATGGCCTCCGTAGTAGGCTCCGTCTGGCGTCCGGGCTGGTTCACCTTGAAGCCCCAGAGGTCCTTCCTCTCGAACTTGGTGAGTGGGTGCACCGTGATGGTGGGAAGAGGGAGATCGAGCAAAGTGGTAAGCTCAACGATGCGAGGGCCGAAACGGGTAACATGGAACTCCTCAACGGTGCTGATGGTAATAGGCATCTATTTATAAGATTAAAAAGTTAGAACAACACAATTTAAGATAAAACAAGACAACATTTCACACATATCCATGGAACGCAAACATCACAAATCATGCATACATGAGTCCATTACATCAATCAAGGTCCATACTTATTTAAGGTATCATTTTTGAAAAATAAGGTGATAGATGGTGGTCCAACTAACGAAGTGTGCTCACAATCCTATCTCACTGGATCTGGTGGCTATCACAATGTTCCTAGAGGCAATCCACCTATCTTGTTCACATGATTCCATCACTAAGTCTATTATATCTCCCCTTAACTCTTGGTTGGTGGCTTCCAACTCTTGGGTAAGTTCCTTCTCTTTCTCTAGGTCTTTTTGGAGATTGAGCATCCTGCACTTGACTCTAGCACTTAGTTCTTTGATAGTCCTCCAAGCTGCATCTCTGGCTGACTCAAAGAATGTGGTGTGCATTACAGTGTTGGTGTACATGCAGAATCCCCTTTCTTTGTGGTTGTCTTCCTTGTTTTTGTACAAGTGAAGTTGCACCCACCAATACTCCACTCCTTCATCCATCACTGGAAAGCCTTTGTATATAGCTGCACCATGTGCTTCCATTGCCACCATGAGGTCCTTGAGAATCTTGGGAAACTTAGTTTCACACTCCAAGGTCATGGTCATGAGTGGCCCTTTCTTCACGGCTTCGTTGATGGAGTTCATCTACAAATGGAGTTGAGAATGAAAAGATTAGAAAAGTTTTACGAGAAGAATAGACAAGTGTAGAAGTAGTTGAAAACTTTTCCTTAGTGGTTTTCCAATCCTAGGGTCATGATCCTACAGGCAACACAGTGCTCTGATACCATCTGTTAGACCCCTCCTTTATAAAGGAAAGGATCCCTGTGATTGCAATTCTAGTCCCTGGATCAATGCTAGCATCCACAGTTTAAGATGAAGTACACAGATACAAAGGTCGTTTAGTACATTCATTCCAGAGATAAAACATAGTCTTTTACAACTCATGGCCATAAGCCTAATACAAGAGTTTTTAAGGAATAAGTAAATAAACGTAAGTCTCCATCTTCATGTGCCACAGGCAAGCATGTTGAGTGTAGACTCATGACTCCTACTCATCATCGGAGTAACCTGCAACATCACAAGTTACAGCCACAGAGGGTCAATACTTTGGAATAGTATTGGCAAGTGATACCTTAGTATATTTTTAGTGGACTATATTACTATATGCATTTTGGCTAAGTGTAGCTTAGCTTGCTTTGCTTGAAAATAGTTTTACCTATTAGATGAAATCACTAAGTTTTTCTTTATCAAAAACTTCCCAAGAAACCACCAATAGACATTGGGGTCCTTCACCCTTTTTCACCCACAAGTTTTATTTTAGAAGTTGGAGTGATGAGATTTTTGTAGCTTCCATGTCTTGATGCTCAAGTTGTCCATTGCCTTGGACAAGGCTAAGTACTTAGGTTTTCCATCTGCAGAGGTTGTGCACTTTCCCCACCAGACTTGGTTTCCCAAGACAGGACCCTTCAGAAGCCTTTCCTTAGTCAAATGGACGCTCTCCAACCTATCATTCCCACTACCACCAACTGTCCAAGTGACTAAGTTCTAGCAACCTATATGATCATGGCAGAGCCCATATTGCCAAGTGGCTGCACTGTAAGCTTTCTCAACACTTGGCCTCCAAATCCCTTTGTGCCTGGGTGGCATACCACAAGTGAGATACACAACCCAAGTCCATGGCCTTGTGTAACCACTCAACATAACCCAATCCTTCCATTCCACTCAGGAGGTTCATTTGACTTAGTTGTTTTTATTAGGAAAGTATAAGTCTCATGACTTAGAAATATTTTCATAAGTATAGATTTTCACCAACCCTTGTTTGCTAAATAGCTAGGCTAAGCATGGTATGATAACTTAACTTAGGAAAAATTCCCTAGCAATTCTACAATTCTACACTACTTAGGATTTCCCAACTTAGCATTAGGCAAAAGTAGCATGCAAGACTTAGCAAATTATCTAATGCTAGTACAAAACATAGGATAGAAATATTCATGAAAATATCACTTGCCTTGGTAATGGGGAGAGCAGCACTCTTCACAGTCACAATCACTAGCAAAATCTACACAAAGTTTGTAGCATACAATTACACACAATTTTATATTCAATCAAAAATAATATGGATGCATGCATGCAAGATTTTACTAAGTGGTGATTTTGAAATCTCTACCAAGCATGTGCATGATACTGAAACATAATAGGACACAAAGTTTGCCAAATCAAACTTATTTATCCCTAAAACAAATTACTAAACTAAAACCATACTCTAAATAGCCTTAAACATGTTTCTACAAATAAAGTCATTCTAATGGTTACTATTTGTTAAACACTTTGCATAACTAGAAAGGTCTTGATTTCCTGAATCCATCGGTATAAAGTTTGCAAAATTCCAACGTGGCAATCAAACGTTATAAGCATTTGAAATTTGGATCAAATTCCGGTTTTAAATCTGTTTTTAGTTCTAACACTTGCCACGCGTCGTGTTGTGATTTGCGCGTACCGGTTCGCACCGGATCGAGCTCTGTAGCCGCAGGATCTAAATAGATCGTACGCTCCAGATCGCGTACCTCTTCGCCGATTAATGAATCTACCCTAACGCTTGGATCAAGATCCAATGGCGCGCGAGCAAGCGACCATGTCCTGGCGGCGCGCGGCGTCAGCGAGCGGCGGAGCGCTCGGTCTACGGCGGCGCTAGCGTTCCAGATCGTTCCAGGATGCGAGAAGGTGCTTACCAGATCCGCAGAGGCGTGCTAAAGCTCGACGTGGTACTGGTTTGCGGAGGGGCGCTCGGATGTGGCTGGGAGCGCTCGTCGGAGTCGTGCACGGCGTCGGGTGGTTGTTGTCGGAGTCGTTGCCGAGGTTCCGCGTCGCCCTAACACAAACTAGAGGGTTTAGGATATGCGCAAGAACGTGGCGAACAATCTCGTGTGAGTCAGAAGTGAAGGGGCGCACGAGACTTACGCAATTTGGTCGCCGGAGTCGAGGTGGTCGTCAGATGCTTGTGGCGTCAAGCGGGAACGGCGACCTGGGGCAGTACAGGATGAACTGGTGGGGTCAGAAGGTGCACGAGGAGATTGCGAAGTGGTTCGAATGAATCAGAGAGGAAGGGGTGTACGGAGCTCACCGGAATCGATCGCCGGAGTGAGCTCTGTCTGCGGCGGTGTTGCATGAGTCGTGGGCAGCCTGGTGGCGTGAAGGCAGAATTGACTGGGGGAAAATGATCGCTAGGAGGTGGGGTTCTTATAGCCGGAGCCTCGACAGGAAACGCTCGTCGCATCAATGCTAATTACACTCGCGAGATCAGCGCTGCAACGGCCAGCGGCGGAGTCGTGCGCGGAATCAGAGGGGAAGACGATGCTGACGTGGAGGAGGCCCGCTCGCCAGTGAAGTGTGCGAGGTGGAGGTGGGGTCTGTCTGTCAGTGACTGATTGCGTGCGCTCGCGCGTGAGAGAAGAAAAGGAAACCCCCCGGGTGGGCTAGTTGGGCTCAATTCTCTGCTGGGCTAGATATCTGGCGCGCGTCCCTTTTCCTTTGTTTAATTCTTTTTCTTTTCTATTTAAATTTTCTGAATGGGTTTTCAAATGGTTTCAAAATCAATTTGAATTCAAATCTTTCTGAGGTTTTGTAGTGTTGATTTGGTCTCAGAAATGGGTCAAAAACTCATGGGGCTACTTTGCAAGGGCTTGGTTAAACTTGGATTTCAAACAAACAGAGACTTTGCTTCTATTTTGCAAATGTTTGAAATAGGGGTTTTGTAATATTTCTAAATTATAACTTTGGTCTAAATTTTTCACACACACCTTCCAACAATGGAGGCAAGCAACCAAGTTCCTAAAACTCCCAACTTTCCAATGGTGTTGGCTATTTAAAAATAAGAATGACCACATAAAATCATGGTACCATATGTTTCTGTTATGTGAAATGATTTGGGAATACCCTAAATGATGATGGATGCAAGGATGATATGAATGAGCTTTGAAACATGAATTTAGGGATGTTACACCCAGGGACCGCCCGGACATGCCCATTCGTCGCTGCGAGACCGAGAGAGCTCGTGCGCCTTTAAAATGCCCGTTGGACCCGTCTAGAGCACCACAATGTTCCGACCAATTTGCAACGTCCAAAGCACCACAACGTTCAACATTCCATTGAGCTTCGCCAGGAGGCACCACACCGTCCCCTACCCACAGCCATGTCGTTATCTCACTGTGACGACGACCACAACGAGCTCCGCCCGCAACCTTCGGTCCCCTCTTCGCACTATAAATAGATGCCTCCCCCATTCGATTTCAGCACACCATCTCACTCCCCTCTCTCTTAGAACCAAACCCACTCATCCCCGGAGGAAGGCGAGCACCACGTGGACGAAATTTCGCCAGAGTCTGCCACAGAGGAGGAGAAGAGGCGCCGTTGATTGGAGCCGCCCTAGGAGGAGCTGCCGGTACCAGGAGGATCGCTGTCGACGACTTGTTTGTTCGCCCCCATCTCCGACCATCGCCGAAGCCCCGGTGATCCCCCATAGACCACCACTGGCCGTGCTAGGGTTCTACCTCACCGTGTTCTGTTCAAACGTGGACGATGAACCTCAGTCGTAGATCTAGCTTCTAATCCTACGGCCCAAACCACCCCATACCCCTTCGCACCCCCTGTTTCGCTGACTGGTGGGGACAACCACATAAACCCACCCATGCGCGCGCTGTGCACCGTGGGCCGGCTTAGTTATACTCCTGCGTGACCCAGTAGTTTGAATTTAGGTTTTATCAATTTAAGTTCAAACCTAGTTCTGCCTATAGATACAAAAATCATTTCAGAGAGATTCACTAAACCAAATTGCATGAAACCAATTTTGTTAGAAAGGTACTGGAATTCTTAATCCAAGCCCGTTGGATTCAAATCATTTGGAATTGTAGATAACCTAGAGTAAAATAACAAGGAAGAAGCTTTTCTGCATTCAAACTTTTTCAAAATTCAACCAAAAAAGCTTTTGAGTTGATTCCAACTCTAAAAAATCACATTTAGTAAGACCTTTCGGAATATATAAAAATATCTATGCTTAACTGCAAAAATAATGGACAAGTAATAAGAGAATGCCCCATAGGCATTTCTAGTCACTTTATCGAATTAAAATAAAAAGGTTAAACCTTATTAAATTGCGAGACCACTTTAAATCACATTCCCAAGTACTGAAATATGTGTGATGACATGTGTCAACATGATCCCCTATTTTAGTTGGAGAATATTAAATCTTAAGTAGTTTTTCAATGAGTAGAAATTACTTTTCTAAACTAAAATAAATAAAACAAGTGCTTTAATCCTTGTGATAATAGTTATGATGCTAGATCATCTAGTGTAAACCTTGGTGTGATAAATAGAATTAGTTAAGTATTGTTTGGTGATTGTGTATCTCGTATTTATTTATAGACGCTAGTACCGAACAAGGATACGCGGAGGAAGGAGAATACTATGAGGAAGAAGCCGAGGAGAAATTCAACCACTGGTCTTTAAAAGGCAAGCAAACCCTTGCAATTGTGAAAACTATATAACCTATGCAATGAATTAGGCATGCCTTTCTTATACCAAATGATTATACCAAACCCAGTTTTACTTGCAACCTTAGTTATTTTATTTCTTTATCAAAGCTTTCTATTTGAGTTTACTTAGTGACTTGTAGATTTTGGAAAGATATTTAAAGGTAGCATAAAGTGCATAAAATTTGGCCTAAGTTAGATAATCTTGATGTCATCCTGAGGCATGAGATTGAAGTTAGATCACTCACACCTGTTTACCACCCCTCATTACTGTTTACCCCCACTTGTAGATGCTAGTGCTAAGCATAAAACTTGATCACTTTAGATGGGATTACTTGGTGAAAATGGTTATGTAAACATTAGAATGATGAGTCATTCTACTGAAATGTTTTGACATATGTTCTTGAACACCAGAGGATTTTGATGATGAAAATGTTGAGGCATGAGCCTTAGCCCTTTATAAAACTGATGGTTGTCTGGATGCGATACATTCCAATTTTACCGTACAACCACAATACCCAAAATTTGGGTAGGGCTTAACTAGAAGTTTATCTACCTTAGTATGGGTTCCCTTGCAGCCAAGGTTTGAGCTGAGGCTACCTTGTGAAGATTGACCACCTCTGCAGTTCCCAAGATGATAGATGGTCAGGATTGGGTGGCCAAACTCATAGGAGAGGTGCCTATAATAGGTCATTTAATTGAAAGGTTAGGATTGATTATCCGCATACTGAGTATGGTGAATTCAGGATTGTTCCTGACGGATGTATCGAATATTGTGGTGAAAGTGTACCACCTCTGCAGAGTGCCAAACTATTCGAATAGCTGCGTCTGCGGTTATGAACAGTTGGAGTGGCTGTTGGGCCACGCGGAGATAAAACAAAAATTCCGCCTCTAACGTGGTGATCGCAAGATCTAGATGAGGTAGAAGGCCACGAATTTTACCACTAGACGCACAGTTCGGATTACTGATGAAGCGCGTCAGTTGATGCAGTGCAGTCCTCACGATCCGATCGTCCTGGTGATGATCGCACATCACCTCTGCTGGTATCCACACGTACAAGGAGGATCACCGGCGGCGAACTGCTAGGTTCGTAACGACGGCTAGACTGCCGTGGAGCTAGGGTTTCCAACACATGGAATAACCTAACAGAACAACGATTAACCTTTCTGGGTTATGGTTCTCCACTATATATAGGGAGTGAACGTGGGCTCTGCTCGCGCGACCCATTCACTAAAGCCTATATAACACTAGTCACCGTGAGTCCAACTCACTAACTCAGTCCTAATCCGGTTTAGGTCCAACCCAACCAGATTACAGGTTCAGATCCAATCCGAACTTGCTCCCACTCTTAAGTGTGCGACCCCGCAGGCTCATGGCTACTTGGACATGATTGGAGTCCGACTCTCAATCGATCATTCGGTAGCGGCTCCTAGCAGAACGTGCCGACTCCCAAGTACCAAAGAGTCATGACGACTTGCCTTTCCAATACGACTTACGTCCGAGTCCCTTTTGCCTCACGATATACCTTGTCAGACTATAGGTGAATAATTGTCATCCCTTAAATAGTCCGACTCTCTTTTCGATCCAAGATAAGTGATTCACCCGACTAACTCTTAGTCGATCGCCTCGGTTAACACTTAACCGAGTCGTGCATGGCCATGCTTTCCAAATTATATCTCATGAGAGGGCCCAGAGAATATCTCTCCGAGTGGAGGGGCAAAATCCCATCTTGGTTATTCACATCACGCAGCTTGATTCTCAGTCGACCCGAACCCTTCCTTTATAACTGCCCAGTTACGGATCAACGTTTGACAGAACCTAAGTCAGTGATCCTCAACTCGGACTATGCAATAACCTCAGGTCTAAGGATTACACTGATTGAGATATACAAATGACAACTTGTTCGTTATACCTCAATATGTGTCAATCCGACTCGCTAAACTCTTTAGACGAATCTGTGTAAGTTGAAATAGCATCTCCATGCTCATGACAAGTGGAACCGAGTCATCAAGCCAACTTTCACATTGGTCTAAGTTGTGTGTCCAGCACAACTTCGATGACCAAGGATATTTAGTACAAACAACGTGAATGCATAGTTCCACAACCGAATCACATATTCAATGATACACATCAGATGTTTATACAAGGACTACTTAATATCTTTATGAATACAATGGGAAATCTCATCATACATGATTGCCTCTAGGGCATATTCCCAACAGTGGCCATACTGTTCCGTCGTTAGATGTTTTCAAAATGACTTATGAAATGAACTAGTTGAATGCCCGTGCGTTGCACGGAATTTTAAAATTTCCCCGACTATAAATATTAAAATATAATACATCCTTATATTCTTCAAAGTCATGGTAAATATGTATATATTATTCACTTCTTATTTTCCACTGGCCCTTTAGTTTCACCTCTTTCATTGTCGTATCATTGTTGTGCTTCCTAGTCACCCCCCGCTTTTTAAAAAAATCACTTCATTTTGTAGGCTCCCTCTCCCCTTTGCCCCCACTCTCTCCCTCCCCATTCCACCCAACTGCCCTCTATGTCATCCACACGACTTCACTCTAGGACAATAAAAATAAGCATACAGAGACAATCATCAAAATTTTATATAGTAAAATTCCCGTGTGTTGCCATGGGCGATGATATAGATTTTTCTGCTGAATATCTAAACATAATACACATTCATGAAAACAGATAGCCACAAAAGTCTGCTTTGATTAAAATGTGAAACATATAATTCTACATAATATGCCTAAAAACAACCAACCAAAACTTATGATTTACAATTATTTCACTTCACTCTTATCTTTAAGACGATTAAAAATAATAGCTTTTTATGCATAATAAACAAGAGACGGCAACCTTTCTCCACACTTTTCTATCAACTGCTCTTTTAAAGACATGTCTTTGTCTCATAAGTCTAGAACAACATTACCAGTTGTATCCTTGGAGTAGAGGAGTAGAGATGCAAGTGGATCAGTATTAGAGTACCCTCTACCCTCCTTATTAACGAAAAGGACATCTGGACTTATAATTGGAGTGGGGAGCCAAATATTAATCTCAATAGTATTTCTCCCTCCATCTCAAAATAGATGTCACAAACTTTTTAATTTGGATGTAGCTAGAGACTATTTAGTATCTAAATTTAGACAGACTAATTACTCAACCTGATCCTTTTTTGTGGATACAAAAATCCAAATTTTGGCCTGAATTATAAGTTTTTGTGCGGCTATTAGTGGCAGATAGATTAAACACGAGAAACATATTAAAACGCAGGCACTTCAATATTGGCCAGAGATCACTCATGTCCTCTTTGCAATTCCGGCGAAGAAGAAACCCTGTAGCACTTAATCTTTTCATGTCAGTTCAGTGCTACCTGTTGGTCTATATAGAATATAACTTGGGCAAGCAAAGAAAGAAGATCTGACATGATAACACAAGCCAATTCGACATTTCAGGAGCATTTATTCTTTGAGTTCTTCACTATTGTTGCTTGAGAGAGTAAGGCCATCAAGGGAAGCGTGTGTAGCTAGAGTGCCTTACAGGGGAGTAAGGCCATAAGTCTAGATATACCTATATATCTTGTCATCACATATCTTCTGAATGTCCGCATGGACGTTGCAGTCTATACTTTGCTTCCTCCATGAATTGGATCTTCTGATTCCGAGGTTTCAAAAAGAAAAGTGAAATATCAGGACAAAATATGAAGTAACAAAAGTGAATTCAATAGGATATCCAAGACCTTGCAAAGATTTTTAGACTAAGAAAAATACAAATTGGTATTATTAAGCACCTTTGCGACTTTCTGTCGTCGATGAGATTGTTACTAAACTGTAAATGCACCACCTTATGATTCTGAAAATCTTAACGTAACACGGCATCCTGTGAAGGTCTATTTAGCTCGAAACTAAAACTCGATTTATGAATTAAATCACTTCATTACATTTGACCACATGTAAACAGCACAAATATTTAGAAAAATGATTACATCTCGAATAAGTCCTGCTGGAACATCATATTTCATCCTGATCATATCTTTCTAGTTCGACAAAAATAATTATCTTTCTTATTTCTACTACACCAAATTACTTGCACCCATAAGGACTCAAATTAGATAATCAAATCACGATGTCGATACATATTAATAGGAAAACATATAGCATACACATATTTAGAAAGGAATATTCGCAGGAGAAAGGAAAAGCGTATATAAAGTTTAGGTATGCTAAGTTGCTAACCTCAAATTTGTATTGGATAGACTCTCTAATAATTGGGTTAACGCCCAGAGCCAACGCAAGGACCTTTGGAAGCCTCCTGATATAATTAGTATTGGGCTTGATGTAGGCATATGCACAAGTTAACTTCTTAGAAAATGATAGACAATAAACTAAAACGAAGAACAGACCACATGTGAACCAACCTGTCTCAATCTGAAAAATTGTTGACGAGAAGGTTGGCTGTGGCGTCCACCGGCACTTGGCAAACGGTGAGCGAATAGCAGCCTGTCCAGCGATCAGGTGAGCATGAAGCAAATGGATTGACTTGTGTTACCTTGGGTTGCCTCGTCATCTCCCAGAATATCGCCTCGAACTTGTCTGACAAAGGATGTGCTATGAACCCATGGCGTTGGCCTGGACCTACGGCACGGCAGCTTGGACATCAATAACCCCAACGATTCTACATGGATTAGGCATACACACGTGAAATTATATCGATCATTGTGGACATCAAGGAAACAAGGAATAGTGAAAGTACCGTGAATGGACTTGATTCCGACTGGCGTGTAGAGAGCGCACTTGAGGCAGTCGACAGTGACCTCGCCTACGAATACAGCTAGTGTATTGCCGTCCCTGCAAAGCCATGACGAGTAGAGAGGCCGCCCTTTGTACCCTGGAACTCGAACCGCCTCGTGATGTGCTCCCATTCACAAGCCGGCCGCGCCGGGGCAGAGAGAACTCTTTGAGATCCTCCGTCAGGCGGGTAGAGGAGAAGATATGAGATGGGAGCAGTTTCCGGATTTTTTGCTTGGGAGTTAACGGAGAGTCGAAGCAAGACAGGTGCTTCAGAAAAAAAAAGGGACGAAGGAGTGGTTTCCAGATGGAATTAATTGAGAAAACGGAGATTGCATCCACATTAATAGGATTTCTGTTTGTGGTTTTCGGATATCCGGCTCGAGAGTTAAAGCACGAGGGAGCGGGACTATTTGACGATGCAAACGACGTATCGGCAACGACGAAACGCGAGGATTTTTTAGGTAGTAGAGATCATGACTTTCACATGACCACAATATGGTTGTGATATGAAAACTCAAGTTCCCACTTAGGTGTTATAAAACTTTTAACTAGATTTCTTTTCTTCTGAACTTAGTTAGAGATAAATCTGGCTTTTTGCAAAACAACCTAGAGCCTAGTACTTCCTACTTAAAATCACTTCAATTGTTAGTATTAGTTTGCGAGTACTTAAAGAGTACCCATGGCTTTGTCCCTGGCTATTCCCGTGGCCACACTATGAAGAGGACTATCAGGAGGATGGACCGCAGGAAGGTTACAACAACTAGGATCATCTCCCATCGTCAGCATTGCCTATGACCATGAAGATGGAGCCTCGCCCACGCTACCCTTATGATTACGTTATTCCGCTGCTATTATTGCATTAAGACTGGATCATGAGATCGTTTATATTGTTGTAAGACCTTATTTATGGTTTGTAATGGATGATGTACTGTGATATCCAATCGGTTATGTCTCGCAAAAATGGTAATCCTGGGATTGCGATATATGGCATAACGGGCATCTGGGATTAAAAATCCGGGTGTTGACATATATATACAAAAGTTATATACATCAAATACACTGAATCTAAGATGATAGTGATCCAAACTGCTAAAATACATCAAATATGAATTCAAGTGTTATTAGATTATTACAGAAAGTGTGGTAGTACAAATTCGGTCGATCACATTACATACTCGATCATCACATTACACATGCATAGAGCTATCACCCTAGACTATAATCGAATAGAGCATAGCCGGCGACGACGGGAAGCAACACTGAGACCATGATCAAGATCTTCATCCGGATCTTCTTCCACATGTATCTCCTCCACTTGGCTACCGCTAGCTCTCTTGTCATGTAGCCTGTGTAGCTATTGACGTTGAAGTTGTTCACTTGTGCCTGGTATTCCCCCACTTGTCATAGACCCCTAGAACCTGACCCCTATATACCACATACCACTTGGCCATCCCTATAGACAAGGCATACATAGACAAGACATGTAGTATATGTTATACAACGAAAAGAATGGCAAACTACAAACATGTTTGCATGATTAGAAAAATGAGCAAAGATTCATAAACTTAAAATAAAATATAGCACTGATGACGATCATATAAGCAAGTCCAACATCGACAGTCAAGGGTTTTACTAGCCCGGGTAGTTAATAATGTTTACGACACACACATCAAACGATAGTTCAAAAACACATCACGAGGATAGTCAAGTCTATGACACGACACACAAACAACCAACACTGCTATCTAGGAACGCACACATCATGTAGACCTCGCCGAGAACGGGGTCACGCCCTCTCTCGTCACGGACGTCCTGGCATCGCACTACATGTCAAGGCGTTCTTCGATCTCGCGGTTACTCAACGCGATGTGCAAGTACATGGGTCCCCCTTTGGTTTCGACATCATCATGGATGATTTGGAAGAGCTGAGTATGGATGCGCCAAAAGTCCTCCATAAGGTCCGCATCATCGATCACCGACAACTGTGTGTCCCATTGTCAAAGATTAGCTGGCAGCACCTTGATCTATGAACCCCGCATGAACCCCTTAATGTGATGGAGGACGTAGAAGGCCTCCTTCACACTGTTGGTCGGCTGCTTGACACAGGATAACTTCGTGTGGTGCATGAACACATGTTTGCCATCCTTGGTTCTTTCCCCTCCCTTGGAGAATTTGCCTCCCTTGGATTTGTAGACTTGTAGAGCATCATTTAGAACTCTCTTGAATCTGCCATAGTCCTTTGGCTTTGTGACACTCGATGAGTCGAAGTACGTTGCTTGTGACAATCTCGGACAAATGGAGATGGGTGTGAAATATATGCCTTTGCATGAAACAATTGAAACAAAACTAATTATTGTTGGAAGAGGACAATGAAAATATATGAGAGAATTTGTTACACGGTGACCTAATGTGTGTTTACTTACTCGGGAAAGCAAGGCAGAAGAATTGAATCATTGGTTTGGTTCTCATGGAAGATATTCCCTAGGTACTCTGCCACCGTTTCCTGATCCTCATTGTTTGCCAAGACAACCTTGCACATGTAGTAGGCGTCCACTATCACGATGCCCCTGTTTTTCTCCCTCTTGGCCTTCAATGCCATATTGATCGAGATAGACGGGCCAAGTTATAGTCCAGCCGCTTCGAGTGCAGGAGATTGTAGATGTCCTTGTACCGCATGAAAAATATGTCCGTGGGTGCTTTGTCGACGAAGCCATGGCCCGATGGCACCTTGCATGTGAAGACCGGGTACCCAGGATACTTCTTTTTAAGAAGGGTGTTCTCGATATACAAAATTGAGTAATTCATATCTTGTATGGGTCCACCCATGACTTTGAGCATTTCCTTAGTCAGAATCGGCTTACCCGCTATGTGCGCCATGAAATCACGGGACTCTCGTCTCATGCCTTCCTAAGCCCGGAGTATCTTCTTAGGAAGCGGCTGGCTCGAAGCCTTCTTGCTCCAGCTATGCTTCCGACCCTTCTTCGGCTTCTTGGCCGCCTCAACATGATAAGTGGATCGCCCTAACTGCTCCGCGGCCGCCTTGTGGAGTGTGGTGGGGCTGATGATCACCCTCGGGTTAGGTTGTGTAGCAGCGATGTCACCTAGAGGCGTCTTTTGATCGTAAGCGCCACCGAAGTGCAAACGCTGCATGCATTACATGGGACGACCGGGTTGTTGACCGCGGTAGGATGGCTCTCCAATAGGAGGCATGTAGAATCTATCGGAGCCCATGGTGTTGAGTTAGCCGTCGACGTCATCCTCATCATTGGCGATGTGAGGTGCATCCTGATGCACGTCCTTGGCCTATGGAAACGGCGTGTGTGCGATTAACTTCTGATGCCTCTTGGTGGTGGGTACGAACACCGGTGGACGTGTCTTATCAGTTGGGGCAGTGGGGCGCCGCCATTCCTTGGCTATGGCAAGGCGAATCTGCGACATGGGCCATAGCAAGGGCCAGCCGTAGCAACATCCAAGTGTCTTATGCTCATCTGCTCCTTCAGGTTGGTTGGGGGGTCAATGCCGTCGCAATCCTTCAACGTCCTTACCTATCATGAGCATCTTCGGTTAAATAATACTACCCGTGGCTACATCCTTCAGCACTCCATCCACATACTGAAGTAATGTGCAATTAGCGTCCTTGTTGAGGGCATCGAGCTCGGCTAATGTGGACACGCGGGGCTGCATCACATCCTGCTCGGGTGCATCACGAAGCAACGCCGGTTGCCTGTTGGTGTTGGGCGCTGCCGGCTGCTTGTTGGTGTTGGGCGCTACTGGCTGCGCGTTGGTGTTGGGCGCCAACAGGCTTATCAATGCGACCGGCTGCGCCAAGGTGTTGGAGGGCGGGGTCACCAAGTTCGGCGACACGTGTTGGGACGAGTTGCTACTGGACACGCTGGGCATGGGTATCGACCCAACTCCACCAGCAGCATTCCACTAGGCTAGACCCTCCCACAACTAAGGAGGAATGATCTGGCGCAACCTTGCTTCCATCTTTTCCTCCATTTGCGCCGGAAAATGGGCCACTTGGGCCTTGAGATCCGCGATCTCCCGTCTCTGCTTAGCCTCCACCTTGGACTTTATCTCCTTTCTGACATTTGACTCCTCTTTGAAGTGGACACCAAATTTCTTGGTCAGCCCATAGCCGGGAACACGTCCACTGGACATCATCTTCATGCTATTGGGCCTCTTCTTGACAATGTTCACCGCCCTATTGAAATGAGTGTCCCATGCCTCCGACAGCCCCGTGGTGGGGGAACTTGCCTCGGCCGCTATTTCATCTTCCTTCAAAAGGAAGGTGAACTCATTCTTAATTTTGGCCTTCATTATTGATCGCCAGTCGACTTGAGATCCACGTGGTTAGTTGCTTACCAGGTCGTTTGAATTCCATTGTTATGGGGCACAGTAAGTACCGGGCCCACACAAAGTTCCTCACCTACTCGTCCTTGAATTTGTCAAACATGTTTGGTTTACCAAGACGGCTAAGCTCGGCGTCCTCCTTCTCCAAAATTAGCATTATTCCTCCGTAACCGCCGCTCCCAAGCCTGTGGTTACCTATATTATGGTCATGCAGTTTCTTCCCCCATGCTATCAAAGCTTTTGAGTTATCGGTCTCCAACTCCTCCTTGAAGAGGAGATAGTCGTCGTGTTCGAGCAGTGGCTCGTGCTTCTTTATCTCCTCCTAGCTTTCATTTTTGTCTATTCGCTTCTTCAACTGGGTTCTCCAGTTTCTCAAGAGGGTCCTCATCTTCGTGAGGGACGCCTCGTTCACTGCATTGTTCTTGACCTCAAGATTTTCATAATCATGGGGGAACTTGTAGAGTCTGTGAAGCTTCTGCATGAGGACCTAGACTAAATGCGCATTGTCGGGATCTCAGAAGTTCCTCGTCTTAACCGTCAAGGTCTCCCGTACAATGCACCCGAGTTGTATCCCATACCCAGTGGCATGGGCTGCAGGCGCCATGGGTGCACTGCTCACTGTCACTTCGGTGAACTCGTCATGCTCTGTGCCGAGCATCAACAGGTCTCGATTATTCCTCACAGACTTCTTCTTAGATGCCGGGGCGGCACCACCATCCATCTCACCTCCCGCCTTGGTGCGTTCGCCGGCATCGGTGGTGTCATCCTCGGCGCCATCGGTGCATTCGCCGCCGGCATCAGTGGTGTCATCCTCGTGGACATCACTCGTTCCAGCATCGTCGTCACCCTCCATGTCTTCTTTGTCGTCGGCCATGGAAGCTATTTCCTGCTCCTCCTCCTCCCTCTGGGAAAGCCGTCAAAATGACATGTTGGCCTTCCGGGCTTCTTCTTCGATGGTCATTTGCTTCGAAGGGCTGGCCCCGTTATTTACTTGTCCGGTCGACATCTTTGCACTAAACAAGTATATGCAACTAATTGGTACAAGAGAAATCTATCTGAAAATTGGACAACACCTACCCTAAAAAAGTCAACCTATGAGTGCCCATTTCTCACCGAAACAGAAATGAATCAACATTTCAGGAGTAACGGGCACTCAGTTTGGAATCCCTACAAAAATTGACAAAATACACATGCGTGCATATCTTCGACACACGAAACAATGCTTCCTGCAGACACTTTCAGAATATGCATGCTAAAGAAACCATATCCCACTCAGAATATAGCCTATCCAGAACCAAAAACACACTTGATGCTACTAACACATCCAGTAGCAACATGGAAATTTGCCTCAGACTTGGGGGATAGCAGGGCTTGCTCAGTAACAAATCCAGTAGCTGAATCATTCAGTAACACATCCAGTAGCTAAATGATTCAGTAAGTACACCATAGGAATTTCTAATAACAACTTGATTCCGAACAGAAGATTATTGCATTACAGTAGAACTTGACCAACTAATCTTTGGTTATTACATTATTACAAAATCATTCAGTAAGATTGTTGCATTCAGTAAGTACAAGCTTGTACATGATTATTGCATATATGCCTTTAGGGTCTAATAGTACCGTTGCAGACGGGGAGTGATAGAAAAGTACCATACCACCTTTTGAGGAACTTTCTTATTCCCTCTCTTGTATCGTGCATGGCCGCACACCAGATATGTGGTTCTATCCTTGTACTCGCCCCGATACAGTGCACAGTCGTTGAGGCAGGCGTGGTATTTGACATACGGTAGATCTATAGGGCACACGATTTTCTTGGCCTCGTCGATATCTCTTGGCAATGTGTTCCCCTCAGGAAGTATATCGTGCCAGAATTCCATGATATGGTTGCTCACGTCGATCCATTTTTGTTGCACCTTCATCTCTAGAGCCTTGAGGGTTACATTCATGCGTGTATGCTTGGGCTGGCACCCAGGATACAACGGAGTAATCCTGTATTTATCCATTTGTGCCAGCTTGGCTTTCTCTCTGGCAACAGCTTTGTCGTTGCTCGTCTCCTTGAGGAGCAGTTATTGAAAATGAGGGTCCCGTAAAGTTGAATTTAGCGGTGTCTGCGTGTTCGCGTCTTCTCCACCACCATCAGATCCGGCATATCCTTCATGATGATCATGTCCACCATCATCTTCATCATAATCATGTTTGGCGTCTTTGTTTGCACCATTTCCTGTCGGTGCCCCGTTTTTTACGTCCTCGTCAATGTAGTCAGGCATGAAACCACCCATGAGCAAGAGTTTCTCCAATGTCCCACACTCAGGTTTGATTAGGGTACCAAGTTTGCCTCTCTTACACGGACATCTTATCTCGGTCATGTTGTTCTGAATCATGACGACCGTCACGCATGCCTTGTATCTAGCCACCATAGCTTCGCACATCTGACACACCATGGTTACCTGTGCGGCGGAGAAAAAGAGAATATTTAGAACCATGCATGCAAAAATTCGGCATGACTTTCCCTATAAATATAACATATGAGTAGTGCAAAAATTTGCCAAAATAGAAATGAATCAACATTTCGGCAAACATTACACCACACACACCGGCACCTGCACAACACAAAGCATACATAAAAAAACAAGCATATATCCATCTAAACATCGTCTCCTGAGCCAACACCATCATCCGCACACAAGAGAACACAAGCATATATCCATGAATACACAAGACAATAAGCATATATACCGCCAACATCATCGTCCACACAAACAAAACAAGCACAAGTTACACCGATAGACGAGAGAGGCCGTGCGAGAGAGCGTGTGGTGTGGTTAGTCAAACTTGATGTGGAGGAGATAAATGGTGTGTGTGCGCTTACTTTAGATTTACATGGTGGAGAGGAGTTTCCTTTATAGATCCATCCAATCCAAAGAGGTTTTCGCCACTTAAAATGGATAAATTATTGGACAAAATGGGGTGAAGAAGAGGAGTAGCTCGAGCTAGATCTATAGTGTAGGTAGGAGAAAGTGCACTAGCTAATGGAGGTAGGGGAAAAGTGCCACCTTTTGTGTGGCTGGCACGACATATCCGTGGGGCACGAGCAAACAGTGTGCCACTGACATGTAAATTCCGTGGCACACCACAAAACCGTGCGCCACAGGTAATCTGCTACCTTTTCAGCGCTGGGTCCCACCAACACCCGTGGCGCACTGGAAACCCGTGCGCCACTGATTCTCCTTCCACGCGTGGCGCATGTCACTTCCGTGCGCCACGGATATGTTGCCCAAGTATAGGGTCCGCCGCCAGCTCTAGGGCCTAGGTAATAGTGGCGCATGGCATAGGGCGTGCGCTGCAGATATACGCATTTTAGTGGCACATGGTTCAGCCTGTGCGCCACGGATAAAGACCCGTGGGGCACCTTTTACATGTGTGCCACTGATAAGGACCATGTAGATAAGCATTTTCCTACTAGTGATACTAGTGTTCATTGTACATGGTAAAGAATATCAACAGAATCTTCTATATGCTATGAATGGAAAAGAATATCCAACAGTTAGCAATGTTTGAATTTTCCAGTCTTGATCCAACGGTCAAAGTTCAAAGTTATCCGTACACTATATAGTGGTATGGTATTGTAAAAGATAATACAAGATAAAGTTAAGGTAAGAATTACTACTGTGAATGGCCGATCTTTTGAATAACCTTCCCTCCCGATGTTTGGGAAGAAAGTGAAAATTTTGAAACCGAAAAAGTTTGAATTTTTTGCTGCCAAGGACCAAAGTGGAAACTCACACTGACAACATTGTTTGATAAAAGAAGATGCACCCATCTACCTTCAATATTAGATTCAAGATCAACCTACCACGCTTACTTGTATCTCAGGTTTGACCTAGTTTTGTTAAATAGACAAGAAGTCAGTGAAATGTGCGAAGTTCGCTAGGAAGATTGAAAAATGGAATTATACAAGAAACCGTGGTCCACTTTGTGTGATAATTGGGGAGTTTGCATTTTCTTCTAACTATGGAAGGTCCCGTAGGAGCGAGGTGCTTCAGTTAACACAGTCGGTGGAAGTACAGGTTATATCAAGGACCTCGTAAAAAATGAAAATTACAACCAAGTCCATGCATTTAGCGAACGGTCCTTTAAACTAAGCAATGGAGTGTGTTTTGAGGTTTGCGCATACTAGCGTTCATTGTGCCAAAGACTATCAGTATAATCTTCTAGATGCTAAGAATGGAAAAGATGATCCAACGGCTAGAAATGTTTGGATTTGCCAAGTCTTGATCCAACGGTCAATGTTTAAAGTTATCCGTACACTATGCTATGGTGGTATGGTATTGTAAGAGATAAGACAAGATAGAGATAACATAAGAATTACTACTACGAATGGTGGTCTTTTGAATAGCCTTTCCCTCCCGATGTTTGGGAAGAGTGAAAATTTCTAAACCGGAAAAGTGTTAACTTTTTGGGCTGCCAAGGATCAAAGTGGTTTCCTTCCTATGTACTATCCCTCCTACTCCACACCAAAGTGGTTGCCAAACATGCCAGAGAAAACGAGCCACCCTTTCAAAAAAAACAGAGACGTCGTACCAAGGCACACGTGCATAGTGCCACGTTGTGGATGAGGGAGAGATCAGCCGAGCCGGTGCGCGAGGGGAGAGAGGTGGATAGATGAGAGGAAGCCAAGGAGAGAGAAAACACACAATTTTTGGGTGCGTATCTGCATAGGTACTGAAATTTAATACAAGTAATAGAGTGTACACTGTAAGGCAGCAGGAGTACCTCGTGTTAGGAATTCATCATAACTACGCTCTGACATCTAACTGCCTTCAACTCCTCTTCGCTGCTCTAACACTGCCTCTATTTTTTAAAAGGCTCGCGCTGCATCCCTTTTGTTCTCTTGTGTAGCTCAAGTTTGACCAAATTTTGTTAAATTGTCAATATGCAAAATCTTAGCAAAAGTTAAACCCTTATTCCAAACTATCGGTGGAGCACGTGCCTCAACCTGCCTTGTCATTCCATTTCACACCCTGCGACCAACACTACGCTGGTTCGAAAGTGACGAGCTTTTTTCTTATGTGTGTGTGAAGCATGTACAATAGTACAAATGATATGGCTCACCTTCCCACTCGAGAAGGACCCGACCGCTTTTCCTCGCTTAACTTTAGGGCCCTTTGTGCTAAATGTAGGTACCTCTATGTAATTTTGTATTTTTGAGGTCTTCGATGTAAACCGTACTCCAACCAACCATGTCGAGTTTTAACTACAAGTATGATCTTAAAATTTTCAAAAAATCTTTTGAAGCCAAACAGGAATTCAGTATATTGAAAACCACCAAAAATCTTTTTTGTAATACTTTCCAAGCAACGTACAATTTACTTGCAGTTAAAATTTGACCTAATTTATATAAATCAGCACAAAGTCTCATTCAAGTCGGTGGAGTTATCTAGGAAGTTTTAAATTCGAAAACATGGGGATATTGAGAATATTCTTTCCTGATAGTTGGAAACTCAAACCGATGTCATCATTTACTAAAAGATGATGCACCCTACTTGTACCTCAAGTTTGACCTATTTTAGTTAAGTTGTCAAGAAGCAAAATCTTAGCAAGAAGTTGAACCTATTGTCAAAACTTTCGATGGTGGTTTCTGATATATTAAATTACCCCCCAATGGTTAACTCCAAAAATATCGCAAAACTATCAACGCATCCTACAACTTACTCGTAGTTAAAATTTGACCTAATTTTGATAAATCGACATAAAGACATTTTATTGGACAGAGTTAGATAGGTCAAAGTTTCAAAACTCGAGAAACATGGGAATCATATAAGTAGTTTACAAAATGCCGGTCCAATATATATTCCTGAAAAGCTTGGCTCGTGGCATTCAGATCAATATTATTCAGACTTTCTTTGCGGAAAGGAGCAATCTCAGAATCACTTGGAAAATTGATAATATTCTTTCTTGATAGTTGGAAACTCACACCAACAACATTTTTTACTGAAATAAGATGCATCCATCTACCTGTGAAAATATAATTAATTCAAGAGCAATCTATCTCGCTTACTGATACCTCATTCTGACCTAATTTCGTTAAGTTGTCAAGACATGAATCTTAACAAGAATTTGAACCTGTTATCAACACTCTCGGCGCTGGTTTGTGATATATTAAATGTCCCCCTGATGGTCACATCCAAAAAAATCTGCAAAACTGTCAACGCAACCTACAACTTACCAGTAGTTCAAATTTGACCTAATTTCGATAAATTGATATAAAGCCATTCAAGTGGACAGAGTTAGCTAGGTCAAAGTTTGAAAAATCATAGAACATGTGAATTTTCAGTACAACATGTATGTTCACTATATATATGTGAGAAATCTTGGCTCGTGGCATTCAGATCCATATTCCCTAGACTTTCTTTTCGGAAAGGAAAAAAAATCTCGTCATCACTCGGGAAATTGAGAATGTCCTTTCCTGATAGTTGGAAACTCACATCGAGGGAATTGTTTACAAAAAGAAGATGCACACATATGTCTTTGAAAAGACAATTAATTCATCGCGCTTAATTGTTGCTCATGTTTAACCTAATTTTGTTAATTTGTCAAGATGAATAATCTTAGCAGGAAGTTGAACCTGTTGCCAAAATTCTCGGTGGAGGTTTGTGATATATTAAATGAGCCCCCGATGGTTACCTTCAAAAAAATTCACAAAACTATCAAAGCAACCTACAATTTACTTTGAGTTCAAATTTGACCTAATTTCGATAATTCGGCTGAAAGTAATTCAAGTGGGTAGAGTTTTCTAGGACGAAGTTTCAAAACTCATAACATTAAACATGGTAATAATAAGTAAAACATGTTGGTCCACTTAGTATGTCAGGAAGCTTGCCTTGTGGCATTCAGATCCATATTATTCGGACCTTGTTTACAGAAAAGAACAATCTCATCATCACTTAGGAAATTTAGAATGTTCTTTCCAGATAGTTGGAAACTCACACCGACATCATTGTTTAAGACGAGAAGATGCACCTATCTACCTAGAAAATACCTTTAATTCAACGAAAATCTAGTTCTCTTACTTGTAGCTCAAGTTTGACCTAACTCAGTTAAATCGACAAGAAGTTAGTGAAGTGTGCGAAGTTAGCTAGGAAGCTTGAAAAATTGAACTATAAGAAACCATGGTACACTTTGTGTGATGATTGGGGCAGTTGCATTTTCTTATAACTATGGTAGGTACCGTCGTAGCGACGTGGTTTAGTAAACACGGTCGGTGTCAAGGACCTCATAAAAATGCAAATTACATCCAAGTCCATGCACTTAGCACAAGGTCCGTGAAACTATGCAGTAAAGTGTGTTTTGAGGTTTGTGCATACTAGCGTTCATTTTACATGGTAAAGCTATCAAAAGAATCTTCTAGATGCTACGCACAGAAAAGAAGATCCAACGATTAACAATGTTTTGATTTGCCAGTCTTGATCCAACGGTCGAAGTTCAAAGTTATCCATACACTATATAGTGGTATAGTATTGTACCAAATAAGACACGATAAAGTTAAGATACGAATTACTACTATGAATGGCCGATCTTTTGAATAAACTTCCCTCCCGATATTTGGGAAGCAAGTGAAAATTTTGAAACGGGAAAAGTTTAAATTTTTTTGCTGTTAAGGACCAAAGTGGAAACTCACACCGATAGCATTTTTTGCTAAAAGAATATGCACCCATCTACCTCCAAAATTACATTCAAGATTAATCTACCATGCTTAATTGTAGCTCCGATTTGACCTAGTTTCATTAATCGACAAGAAGTCAGTGAAGTGTGCGAAGTTAGCTAGGAAGCTTGAAAAATGGAATTATATAAGAAATCGTGGTCCACTTTGTGTGATAATTTGGAAGGTTCCATTTTATTCTAACTATGGTAGATCCCGTAGGAGCGAGGTGCTTTAGTAAACACGGTCGATAGAAGTACAAGTTACATCAAGGACCTCGAAAAAATCAAAATTATATCCAAGTCAATGCATTTATAGTAATACATAGGGTATGGCACACCTGCTCACTCGAGAAGGACCCGACCGTTGTTCCTTGCTTAAATTTAGGGCCCTTTGTGCTAAATTTAGGTACCTCTGTAATTTTGTCTTTTTGAGGTCTTCGATGTAAACAATACTCCCACCGACCATGTCGAGTTTTAACTACATGTATGCTCTTAAAAGTTTTAAAACAACTTTTGAAGGTAACTAGGAATTCAGTATATCGAAAACCACCAAAATGATTTTTCATAAAACTTTCAAAGCAACGTATAATTTACGTATAGTTCAAATTTGACCTAATTTCGATAAATCGGCACAAAGTCTCATTCAAGTCGGCAGAGTTAGCTAGGAAGTTTTAAAATTCGTACAACATGTGGAAATTGAGAATGTTCTTTCCTAATATTTGTAAACTCAAACCGACGTCATCGTTTACTAAAAGTTGATGCAACCATCTACCTTCCAAAAGATAATTAATTCAAGAACAGTCTATCACGCTTACTTGTAGCTCAAGTTTGACCTAATTTAGTTAAGTTGTCAAGATGCAAAATCTTAGCAAGAAGTTGAACCTATTGTCAAAAATCTCAATGGTGGTTTCTGATATATTAAATGACCCCCCGATGGTTAACCCCAAAAAATTGCAAAACTATCAATGCAGCCTACAACTTACTCGTAGTTTAAATTTGACCTAATTTCGATAAATCAACATAAAGCCATTCAAGTGGAAAAATTTATCTAGGTTAAAGTTTCAAAACTCGAGAAACATGGGAATCATATAAGTAGTACACAAAAGTTTGGTCCACTATATATGCCTGGAAAGCTCGGCTCGTGGCATTCAGATCCATATTCTTTAGACTTTCTTTGCGGAAAGGAACAATCTCGTTATCACTTGGAAAATTGATAATGTTCTTTTCTAATAGTTGGAAACTCAAATCGACACCATTTTTTTACTAAAAGAATATGCACCCATCTACCTCCGAAAATACAATTAATTTAAGAGCAATCTATCTCACTTACTGGTACCTCAGTCTGACCTAATTTTGTTAAGTTGCCAAGACACGGAATCTTAGCACAAAGTTGAACCTGTTTTCAAAACTCTCGGTGGTGGTTTGTTATATATTAAATGACCCCCTGATGGTTACCTCCAAAAAAATCCGCAAAACTGTCAATGCAACCTACAACTTACCTCTAGTTCAAATTTGACCTAATGTCGGTCCACTATATATGCCTAAAATCTCTACTTGTGGCATTCAAATCCATATTCTGTAGACTTTCTTTCCAAAAAGGAACAATCTCGTCATCACTCGAAAATTTAGGAATGTTCTTTCCTGATAGTCGAAAACTCACATCGACGGTGTTGTTTACTAAAATAATATGTACCCATCTACCTCCGAAAATACAATTAATTCAAGAGAAATCTACCGCGCTTACTTGTAGCTCAAGTTTGACCTAATTTCGTTAGGTTGTCAAGATGCAAAATCTTTGCCAAAAGTTGAACCTATTGTCAAAACTCCTAGTGGTGGTTTGTGATATACTAAATCACCCCCGATGGTTACCTCCAAAAAATCATAAAACTTTCAACCCAACCTACAATTTTCTTGTTTTTCAAAATAGACCTAATTTCGATAAATCGACATAAAGTCATTCAAGTTGACATAGTTAGATAGAACAAAGTATAAGAAGTCATAAAACATGGGAATCATAAGTACAACATTTTGTTCCACTATATTTATGTGAGAAAGCTTGGCTTGTCGCATTCATATCCATATTCTTTAGACTTTTCCAAATCTTAGCAAGAACTTGAACATGTTGTCAAAACTCTCGGTGGTGGTTTGTGATATATTAAATTACCCTCCGATGGTTACCAAAAAAAATCACAAAATTATCAAAGCAACCTAAAATTTACTCCTATTTCAAATTTGAGCTAATTTCAAAAAAATCAGCATAAAGTCATTCAAGTGGACAGAGTTAGTAGGAAGGAGTTTGAAAGCTCATAAAATTGAACATGGGAATCATAAGAAAAACATGTTGGTCCACTTAATATGTGTGGAAGCTTGGCTTGTGGCATTCAGATCCATATTCTTTGGACATTCTTTATGGAAAAGAATAATCTCGTCATTACTCAGGAAACTGAGAATGTCCTTTCTTGATAGTTGGAAAGTCACACCGACGACATTGTTTCAAGATGATCCACCCATCTACTTCCAAAAAGACATTTAATCCAAGAGAAACCTATCGCGCTTAGTTGTATCTCAAGCTCTTCCTAATTTGGTTAAATCGGCCATACTCTTCATACTACTTCCTTTTTCGAGTGTTTTCAAAATCTAGCTAGATTTGACAACTAAGCTTTAAATTTTACCACTTAGTTTTAGGTTCAAATTTTACACGGACAGTGGGAGTACATTTTCAATCAAGGACCTAAAAAGGAACAAGTACATCGAGGTCCATACATATCGAATGAAGCACCATAAAATAAAGCTAGGAAAATAGTCGCGTCGACTCCTTCTCGAGAGAGCATCTCATAGAGACATACTCTTCATACTACTTCCATTTCGATTGTTTTCAAAATATGGCCAAAATTGGCGGCATGTATGGACTAGTACAACATTAGAACAATCTACTGCCATTGATACCAGTATATCAGTATTACTTCCACAAAATACTTTAGTAATACAAACATCGGAACATTTGAGAGATTCGGTAGCTTTTGAAAGATTCAGCAGTACAGGACATATTCTGCACTCAATCTGAACAATTCCTAGTAGACAGGAATGGGCATCCACAACATTGCCATCGGCAATAAACCACTACATCTCCCATCATATACTCCAAACAGGCATGAGAGAGGTTAGAATCACCACGAGATCTATATGCCAACGATTCATCGTGTCCAAGTAGTGGTCGAGTAGTGCTTGATTTCTATCCTAGCATGCTTCCCTCGTTTCACCATCGCTTGTTGATGCTCAGCTTTCTCCTGTGCATCCTTAGGAAGATAGATGTAAAATGGAGGGTACCCTCTAGGAAATTCCCCCACTCGGATTACATAGGGAATCTTCCAGTAACATAAATAAAGTAATTAATATTAGAACAGAGGGACTAAAAAATAAAAAGTACATTCATATTAGGACGTCACGAGAATATTAAGTTGTGATATCTCACATTGTGTTGATGTCGTCGTCCACCCAATATTGGAACTCCATGGGGAACTCTGACGAACGATTGAGGAGCTTGATAATAAGTTCGCGGCTTCGACAAGTAATGGTGGAACGCAGTCTGCGCGGCATCGGCCGGCACCCTTTTTGGCCGAGAATAAAACTGGAGCTTATAGAATCCACAAAAATGCGACAATGACAACACCCTCACCTCTTACTTCTCTAATTCCCACACCGTAGACCTTAAGATGCTAACAGTCAGGAAAATATCCATTTTGTGCCCATCAATCTGGCCGATGAATAGCGTGCCTGCCTTCCCAATGCTGATGACATTTATTCTCGGCAAGAATTATGTAGTCATCGGCTTAGACGGTTCCCATTGTTTGACGCTGTAGCGGAATCTGGGCACCTCCATCGAGTGGGTAGAATTGAGGTGCAGATACACCTCAGCTTGGTGGTGGATCCACTTGCATCCTGGATCCGTGCAGATAAATAGGGTGTCGATGCACCAGATCATGTGGGTATAGAGTGTGCTAAAGGAGACCATTTTAGGGAAGCTATAGTTCGGGCACCTGTTGTAACCTTCTCCAACAGCGACTTGTGAATGTAGCTCCTTGGAGCATGCGACCAGACGGATGGCGCTTTTAGTGTCCAAACGCTTAGCGATTTGGTTGACGACATCGTCACCGACCTTGCTAAAGTCGCTGCACCGCCGTCTCTCCCTCGAACCTCTCCAAATTTTGTATAGACGATACACCATCGCATCCGGGAGGATTGGGGCGAGGGCGGATCTATATAGAACTGTTGGGTTTTTTGGAGGAGAGGGCTTGTGCTTGGAAGGATTGATGCAAAGGGTGAGATAGCGAGGAAAATGCGTGAACCGCGCGGTGGAGAGAATCCCAAATTCGGCCAGGCGGCATCAGCGAGTGGGGTAAACGGAACGGAGATGGGGAAGATGAATGGTCTTTGAGGAAAGAGGTTTTTTCTTTTATTCTTCTGTAGGAAGCAGCTGCATCGAGGATGCCGACTAGAGTGATAGACTAGCACGCCGCTGTGCACTAAATTACCCATGTCACGTCCTGGCGCAGTATAGTCTTGTCACGTCAGTTGACCAGATATGTTATTTAGTTTCGACTTCTATTTGCATACTACTAGTACTTAGGCTATTCTTAGTGGGAGTAACTTGAGTAGTATCATAGTCCTACATGTATTGCTAACTTAAAATGGCATGCAATTAAATCATGAGAGAGGCTTGTGATGATTCTTTTAATGAGATGCGACATGTGGCGTTGCCGAGAAAATATATACTAGTATTACTCTTCTTTTAAGAGTAATACTATGCATATACAGCTGTAAATACTCCGAAAATTTAGTGCACAAAAAGTGACACGGTTAATTTAGTGCACCAGACAGACTGGCGTGAGAAGACTATACTGCGCCAGGAAGAGTGACAAGGTTAATTTAGTGCATAACGACATGCTAGTCTATCAAGCTAGTAGGCTTCCTCGATACATCCGCTTCCTACAGCAAAAAAAGAAAACCTCTTTCAATGATACATCCCATCTTCCCCATCTCTGTTTAGTTTATCCCCACTCGCCGACGTCGCATGGACGCATCTCTGGCGCGCTTCAGACATTTTCCTCGCCATCTTTCCCATTGCATCACTCCCACTAGGCCACCACCCCTCTGATCCAAAAACAATCACCCCTCTCCTCCAAAAACCACCAACAACTCTACATCGATCCACCCTCGCCTATAATCCATCCAGACACGATGGCGGATTCGAGGCCCAACTCGTGGCACTGTTCCTAGAGCAAGGGCGGCGATGAAGTCTTCAATGAAATCTCTATGCGTATGGACACTACTAGCGCTGTTACGCTAGCCGCATGCTCCAAGGAGTTGTACCACCAAGTCGCCGACAGAAAAGCTAGCAGATGCCCCAGCGATCGTTGTCGGGCACTGGTCTCCTACAATGATATCTACGACGACGCCTCGTGCATCTACACGGATCCAGGATGCGAGTTCATTACCCTGCCATTGACTTTGGATCAGCTCTCAACCCACTTGAGAGTTATCCACAAGAGGCATGTGCCCGTAGTGCTCTATATCCGCGACCACTATTGGCATAAGCCGGCGGCGAGCAAGTCGAAACCAGAGGTCATCGGCATCGGGAAAGGGGTACGGAGTTTGCTGCACAAAGTTTTGGCTACATGACGGACATCTTCCTATCCGTCAGGTACATCATCTCGGCCGGGTGCGAATCGCCGTGGTACAAGGTGAAGTTTTGGTTGATGCCGTCATGGGATGAGCTCTATTCGGTCTCAATTGTAGAAATATCTGAGATGATGAGCAGGTATTTGTTGTCTGAAGTCATGCTCAAAGGGCTCATTTCGTATATGTCAAAGCCGCGGTATTAACTAAAAGCTTATGAATCGGTCGTCAGAATTCCCTGTGGATTACAAATATTGCAGCAAGTTTCAAGCATGAGTTAACACATACTATAGTATAAATTTTGTTATGATGATCCTAATATGCATATATGTAATATCGCATAGTACTAATTAGTTACTTTATGTTGGTGATAGGCGCAATTGGTATTGGCTGTCCTGCTAGATGGTTGTTCTAAGTTTAATTATTCAATGCTCGTTGCTGCAATTGGGAGCAACTGCATGACGCCTAGCTGGTCCTTCGCCGCCCTGAGGTCATTTCTCCTTTCCCACATCATAGATTCCCACTCCATGAGGTTGCAAAAATTCCTCTACAGTATAATGCCAAGTACATCTCTAAGCCGGTGCCGGCACGGGGCTCGCAGACTATAGATATCGGGGTATGCGGGTACAATTGTACGTTCTTCTATGTTCTGTTTGATCGGCGTGATGATGTCATCTTGATATCCGTCGTGTGAGTGAGGCCGCCGGTGTGCTTGTGGCCGCAGTACAAGGTGATATTGAGTTGTGCCTAACCAAATGGCTTCGAGGAGGTGGTATTATTTGCGAAGAGCCGCGCATTGCCAAGAAGTGGAGTGGGCATGACTGAAGGGACTTGCTCTTTGTCGGTTTGTTGGTCTAATCTGGTCGCTCGGTGTCGTGGGAAGGACCATGGCAGATGTTGTGAGTGGCAGCGAGTAGTAGAACGAGGGGCAAGGGCGGTCAGCCATCTGCAGTGCGAGATGAGGGCGGAGACACAAGGTTTTACCCAGCTTCGGAACCCCGACGGGTAAAGACCTACTCCTGCTAGATTATATTATCGAGAGATTACAATGGGCGAGCTGAGCGGCTAGGCGGCGAGTCGATGGGGTGTATGATGGAACGTAAGTGCTATGCGTGCCGTAGGGAGGTTTATATAGGGTCTGCTTGCTAGGGTTTATAGATCTACAAACGAGTTGGATAAGTACTCGGAGGGGTTTGAGCTAATCTGACTGGGCCTAGATACGCTTCTAGGCCTTCATCTTCCAGTCGCCTGGCTCCCTCTTGGGTCGCGGTCGAGTCGCCTTCCTTCAGGCCCACTCGATGAGAGTATGATCCAGTAGGAAACATCCTGGTGGGTATACCCCACTCCACATATCCCCATCAGTAGTCCCCAAGGCCGTCGTTGATTCGTCAGAGTATTTGGGTCCAATTTGGACGCCCAATTGAATCGGTGGACTTCTTCTATGAAAGAAAGAATCCTCAGCATGTATCTTCAGTCGCAATATCGGCGACCAGTAGAATCGCCAATATGACAAGTAGTCCAATCGCAGCTTTGGCGAATGGGTCGGCGAGTCGAGTAGACAAAGTTGGACTGTAATTTTTGGTCAAACTAGTCGTTGGGTAATCCAACGGTGATATCGGCGTAGTAACCACGCGGTAACGGCTCTCCCGGAATTGGTGGGAGGCAACCTCTATATAAGGAGAGTAACGGGTGAGTTGCGAGTATTTCCCACATTTCCTCCGATTCTGCGCTCCCTTTAGTCTCACATTTCCTCTTGATCCATAACATCCAAAGCGATTCAGCGAGTCCATATTCTTGATCCGATGGCGCCCCCGAAGGAACTATGGGGGAAATCCAAGTGCACCAGGGCGACACTCAAATCATTCCAGGATGCAGGGATTCTCTGCTCCGGAAGATGGCGACTCCCCTCGGCCGGAGAGGTGGAACCAGATCTGTGTGCCTATGAGTTCATTTGCTTCACCAGCCACCTCGAGAGGTGCTCGGATTCCCCACCTCAGTCTTTTTTCGCCGATTCTACGCCTACTATGGAATTCAACCTTCAGATCTAGGGCCTCAGAGCATCGAGCAGCTCGCCATTTTTGTGGCGTTCTGGGGATGCTACTTGGGTTACCGCCCGTACTTCCACCTATGGCAAGAGCTTTTCCACAGACGGATTAGTCGCAAAGGGGCAGGCGGCCCGATGCTGGGGGCGGGCGGCCTCACTTTCTAGTTGAAGACCAAGGCTTCCTTCCTCGACCTGATGCTGCCGAAGAAAGCGGCCAGATAGTGGAAGAAGCATTGGTTCTACATCAGCGAGTCGACCCCGGACGGCGAGGTGCTGCTCCCAGGATACACCGCCGAGTGGAGAAAGCCACATTGGCTGCAGGTGGTGAAACTTACAGACAACCAGAGGATGGTCGTGGATGAGATGCTGATGACAATTCATCAGCTCAAGAAGGACGGGCTCGAGACCATCAACCTGTACAACTGCTGGCTCGGGCGACGATTGGTGCCATTGGCCAGTCGGTCCCACTGGATGTACGAGTACACCGGCAGGGACGACGGAACCAAGGTCTACACCGTCGAGTGGCAGGCCGATGATTACTCTGCCGCCCACCGTCAACAAAGTACTTGACGACAAGCCTGCGGCGCAAATGTATGACGCCAAGTAGTGCATCACTATGCTGGTGGACTCTGCTGCCCTCTCAGCGACATGCATTCGCGCATACCTCCAAGAGGTCTTGCCCACAGAAGTGATTCCCAGCGAGCTCACAGAGGTGTGGCGCTACCTCGAGAGGGCACCAACGATGGTCGACTACATGTCACGGTCAGATTTCACCACGGGGCCATGACAGCACTGAGCCTTGGGCTCACGCACTTTCTTGATGACTTCGACCTCAACAATGTTACCAGTTGTACCCATCGGCGTCCGGCTCGTCGCCGAAGTCCTAAATTTGACCACGAGGGAGGATGTGTATTCCGAGCGGGTGCTGGCGATGGGCGACCTCCTACCGTACCAGGAGACGGTCATTGCTCCGAATGACACCGAGCCGACGCACCGCGACTTCAAGACAGAGCATCCGTTCTGGTCAGTGATGGCAGGCAGCTTGACAATGTACCCTTCGAAACCGTGGGTGCCCTTCATCTGCGTTCGGGGTGGTGGCGGCACGTCATCTTTGAAGCCTGCGGAGTAGACAGCTTGCCATCTGACGTTTGTATTAGTAGAAATGAGTATATATCTGCCCTTGTAAGCGAACAATATTTTGTTATCGTAAGGAATGGAAGTATTTATGTAGTCAGTTCGATTTGAGTTTGGATTTTCTTGTTGTGCGAGTACCCGAGCGTGTCTGCCCTTTAATGGGGTTTACCTCGTATTTTATGTATGTATGTTTCTTTGTATACTATTAGTTAGTTGAGATCGACTTGCCGTGGCTTGGGAAGCCAGTAGCTTGGCGACCCCAAGGGGTGCTCTATACTTTGCCGTTTTTCCAGAAGCGAACGGGGTCGGTTAGGCGAGTCCCCGAGCGTGGTACTTAGTCATTCTGGTTGCATGCCCAAGGTAGGTAAGGACGAAGCGCGTTGTAACTGGCGCGTCAGTCCGCCTGACTCGGGGAGCCAGTCGCGTGGCGAGTCCAGGGAGCGCTCTCGTACTTGGTGTGTTCCCGAGCCACGCGGGTCGAGGCGAGTCCCCGAGCGTGGTACTTAATCGTTCGAGTCGCCTTGCCGAGGATGCAAAGGACCAGGTCGCTGTATGAAGCGTTAGCGGTTGTCTTGGCCCGGCGGGCCAGTCGAGCGGGGCGACTCCGATGGGGGCTCCGAGTTGGCGTTTTTCATGGACGACGCAAGGCCCGAATTTCTTCGATGCCCTTGTGTCACACTACTTATCCGTGCCGGTCACACAACAAAAGGTTGACTTCTGCGTGTAGCGTAATGTTGTAGATACGAGTGCGATTGGCAGAAGAATTGGAGAGTAGACACAATTTGTGCGAGTCGAATGTATTTTATTGCATGGCGGGTGTAATACAGGTCGGAGTTCTAGGTGTAGAACTTCCTTAGGATATTTACATTCCACGGCCGCTTGATGTCGAGTTGTCAGTCGCCTCGGACGTCGATGAGGTAGTAGGCGTCCTCGAACGTCAAGGACTCGCCCTATGGTGAATGGTCCCTCCCATGGGGAAGAGAGCTCGTGCATGCCCTTCTTGTCCTGGAGCAGTCGCAGGACCAGGTCGCCTTCCTGGAAGGTGCGAGTTCGGAATAGGCGGTTGTGGTAGTGACGGAGTCCCTGCTGGTAGATGGCGGTGCGTGAGCGAACCAGGTCGCATGATTCGTTGAGCTGGTCGACCCCGTCTTGGCGTGCGAGCTCGTTGTCGTCCTCCACATAGTTGATGACACGAGGCAAGTCGTGCTCGAGGTCAGTCGGCATGATGACTTCGGCACCATACACCATGAAGAAGGGCGTGAACCCAGTCGATCGATTGACGGAGGTGCAGATGCCCCAGATGACGGAATGGGGCTATTTGACCCAGCATCTCGGAGTTCACTCAAGGGGAACTTGCAGTCGCGGCTTGAGGCCGTGGAGGATTCTTTAGTTGGCGCGTTCCGCCTTGCCGTTGGACTCCGGGTGGGCGACCGAGGCGAGGTCGAGCTGTATGTTGTGCTCCTGGCCAAATTCCTCCATGGCACCCTTGGTGAAGTTGGTGCGTTATCCGTGATGATGTTGTGTGGGAATCCGTTGCGGTAGATGAGCTCACGGATGAATTTGGCCGCGGTCTTCCCGTCGCACTTGCGGACTGGCTTGTCCTCCACCCACTTGGTGAATTTGTCGACTGCGACTAGGAGGTGGGTGTAGACGGAGGGGCCTTCTTGAAGGGGACCACCATGTCCATCCCCATATGCGAATGACCAGGTGATGGGGATGGTCTTGAGCGTCGATCTGGGTACGTGCATCTGGTTGGCGTACTTCTGGCACCCGACGCAGCGTTGGACGATGTCGACCATGTCGGCGTGCACGGTGAGCCAGTAGAAGCCGTTTCGCATGGCTTTGGCGACCATGGACCGGGCACCGACATGGTGGCCACAGTTGCCGGCGTGGATGTCTTGGAGGATCTTACGTCCTTCCCAGGCTGCATGGAGTGTTGGAACACGCCTGTTACGATGTGCTTGTGGAGCTTGCCGTTGATGATGACGAAGGATTTGCAACGGTGCATGATCATGCGTGCCTCCGTCTCGTCTGTTGGAAGGGTCCCGCCCTCGAGGTAGGGGATGTATGGTGCGGTCCAGTCGCTGGGTTCTGCTACCATGGCGACCAGGGCAGGATCCTGAGGTCGATCTCCTTCGGGGGAGAGATGGAGGGCTTGTGGATGTTGTCGAGGAAGACACCGGCAGGTGGCGTTTGACGAGCCGATCCGATGTGGGAGAGGGCGTCGGCCTCCTCATTCTTGCGTCGGTCGATCCACTTGATGGAGTAGCCGGCGAAGTGGCCCCCTAGCTGGTCCACTTCTTGGCGGTATGCCGCCATGGTTGGGGAGACGGTATCGCATGTAGCAGTGACTTGCGCGGCGACAAGGTTGGTGTTGCTGTAGAACCGTAGGCGATTGACATTCATCTCCTTTGCGGACCGCATGCCGTGAAGGAGGGCCTCGTACTCGGCCATGTTTTTGGTGCAGGGGGTGAAGTCGAGGTACAACACGTAGCGGAGCATGTCGCCTTTGGGGGAGGTTAGTATGATTCCTGCACCTGCTCCGTCCGTGTTCTTGGACCCGTCGAAGTGAAGCGACCAGTAGTGGAGGTATGGTTGCTTCTCTGGCTATTGCGCCTCTTCCTAGTCGGTGAGGAAGTCCGCCAGGGCCTGCGACTTAATCGCTTTGTGCCGCTCATACTTGATGTTGTGGACGCCGATCTCGATGGCTCACTTGGCGACTCTCTCAATCGCCTCGTGGTTGTGAATGATGTCCTGCAATGGTGCAGAGAAGATGACCGTGATTGGGTGCTCCTGGAAGTACTGCGGTAGCCGTCGCTGGGCTCAGAAGACCGCGTACACCAGTTTCTGGTATTGCGGGTAGCGTTGTTGTGAGTCGGTGAGGACCTCGCTGATGTAGTAGATTGGGCGCTATACGGGGCGCTCCTTGCCCTCCTCTGGCCGCTCGACGACCATGACGGCGCTGACGACTCACTCGGATGCCGTGACATAGACGAGCATCGACTCCTTGTTGACGGAGGCGGCGAGTAGCGTTGCCGCGAGTAGCACTTCTTTGAGTGTGTGGAGTGCGTCGTCTGCCTCCTTGTCCCACTGGAACATGGGGTTCTTGCGCATCAGGCGGTAGAGGCATTGCCTTCCCGCCTAGCCGGGGGATGAAGCAACTGAGAGCCGCGTCTCGCCCGGCCAACTTCTGGAGGTCGCGGAGGTACTCGGGTTTGCCGAGCCAAGCGATCGTGTTAATCTTGGTGGGGTTCTCCTCGATGCCTTGCTTGGAAGCTACGTACCCCAATAGTTGTCTAGTGGGTACACTGAAGGTCCCCTTCCCTGGGTTGAGCATGATCTTGTACCTCCGCAGGTTTGCAAAGGTTTCAGCCAGGTGAGCGTGTAGATCGCTCTGGCGATTCGACTTGACCACCATGTCATCGATGTAGACGTGGATGTTGCGGCCAATTTGGCTCGCAAGGCACTCCTGCATGCACCGCTGGTAGGTCGCTCCGGCGTTCTTGAGGCCGAACGTCATGGTGGTGTAGTAGAAGGCACCGAATGGCGTGATCAACACCGTCTTCTCCTCATCCTCGACCGCCGTCTTGATTTGGTTGTAACCAGAGTACGCGTCGAGGAAGCACAACGACTCTGAGCCCACGGTAGACTCGATGATCTAATCGATGTGCGGGCGGACGAAATTCTCCTTTGGGCAGGCGTTGTTGAGGTTAGTGTAGTCGATACACATTACCCATGTCTTGTTCTTCTTTTCGACCAGGACTGGGTCTGCCAGCCACTTGGAGTATTTGATGAGCCGGATGAAGCCTGCAGCGAGTAGAAGCTGCACCTCATCGTTGATTGCTCGACGGTGCTCTTCATTGAAGGGCCGCAGCGACTGCTTGACGGGTCGCGCTTTCGGGTCTGTGTTGAGTTTGTGCTCAGCGAGTTCCCTCGGGACACCTGGCATGTCGGACGGCTTCCATGCGAATATGTCGCGATTCTCATGTAGGAACTCGATGAGCGCGCTTTCCTATGCCAGGCTCATGCCTATCCCGATCGTGACCATCTGGCTAGAGTCACTTGGGACCAGCTCGACGGTCCGGGTGTGTGTGGTGGCCTCGAACACGGCCGAGCCACCGTTTTTCAATGTTGGGCTTATTCAGTATTGTGGGGTCATCTTTGTCGACCCCGCTCACATATCTGGCGAGCTCCTCTGCGTGGTTGTCCTCCGTGGCGATGACGGCATCCACGAGCTGTGCGCCTTTTTCCTCGCAGTTGATGGATATGTCGGAGTGGCCGTGGACGATGATGATGCCGCATGGCCCTGGGAGCTTCATCGTGGTGCACGCGTAATTTGGCGCCACCATAAACTTTGCGACTTCTTGTTGCCCTAGGACGCAGCGGTAGGGGCTATTGAAGTTGACCAGCTCGAAGACGATACGCTCGGTGCGGAAGTTGGCTGGTGTGCCGAAGGTGACTGGAAGTGTCACCTTGCCAACCGGGTACGCCTTCCAACCGGGGACGATGCCGTGGAAGGTGGTGAGGGTCGTCTCGATCATCGACTGCAGGAGTCGCAGTCGCCTGAAGGTGTCCAGGTAGAGTATATTGATGGAGCTTCTGCCGTCCATCAGCGTCTTGGGGAGATAGTAGTCGCCCACTTTGGGCTTTACCACCAGGGTGACTCGCCTGAGATATGCGATCCGTGGCGAGTGGTCATGGTGGTTCCACGTGATGCACTATTCTGACCAGTTGAGGAAGCGGGGACGTCGACCTGGGACACCGTGTTGACAACTATGGCGCGGGCAAGGATCTTCTTATCACGCTAGGTGCGAGCCCGGTGAAGGTGTGGAGCGAGCCGGCCTTGTTGTCGAATGCCCCGCCGTTTGGCGGGTTTTTGTAGGGGTCCTCCCTTGCATGCCATGCCTTCTCGATCTCCTTCAGGGAGTGGCAGTTGGCGGTCGTCTGTGAGGCGGGCTTCCCCTCCCTGCTGTGGAACACACAGGGTTGGTTGAGGAGAGCTGCGGGGTCGAATTTCATCCTAGCTCGGTAGTTTCCGCCATCGCGGTGCTGGCCTCCTTCGCGGCAGAACCTCTTGGGGTCGCGTGGCGCGTACCCACGTTGGCGATGAAGTCAACTCGCCTGTCACCGCGGCGCTTGCCGGTGAGGCAAGTTTTGCTATAGCACAGCTCGCGCTGCCTTCCGTTGTCGTGGCCTCTTGGGCGGCGATTTCCACCCGACTCATCGTCGGTTTCTTGGTTCGGATCCTCCTCCACGTACCGCTTGGCGATCTCGAGAAGGTCTAGGATGTTTTCAAGTGTCTTGTACACCCGCTTGATCTTGGCAACCATGGGCTCGTACCGGCACGAGTTCTTGAAGCAGTGGATCGCCGTGTCTGGGTGGATGCCAGCCGCGTTGATCCACATCTTGCCACCTTTGGACCCAGTTGCGGGTCGACTCACGGGATCCCTGGACGCACCGCTCCAGGTCCTCGATGGTGGTGGCGCGGGTGTATAATCCCTCAAAGTGCCTGATGAAGGCCTCGCGCATGTCCTCCCAGGAATCGATGCTATCTGTGGGGATGGGTTGATCCATTGCCGATTTGCTCCAGCCATCATCAGGGGGAGGTAGGGAGCGGCGAGGAGGTCGGTGTGGCCGGCGATTCCCATCGCCATGAGGTATGTGTCCAGCCACACGGCCGGATCGTATGTGGGATCATACTTTTCAATCTCCTTCGGCACTTTGAAGTTCACAGGGTATTTCTCACCTCTGATCATCGGTCCAAAGCACTATGGGACGACTCGACTGAGCGAGCCCCTTGGATCGCCATCATTGCGGTTGCTGAGGGTGTGCCTCGGGTCGTTTGGATGGCTTGCGTGCCAGCTCTGGTTGTTGATGATGTGGATTCGTGCATCCACTAGATGCCTGTTGGGGGTGACCGTGTTGTTTAGCGGTCAGTCGTCATTGGTGGAGAGCGCTGGATGCACGAACCGTGCCTGAAGCTATAGGGGCTCGCCTGGCGGGAAGTTGAGGGTAGTTGCCATTGATAGGCGGCCGCTCGAGGCTACCCTGCTTCTGGAGGGGCGAGAGTACATGCTCCCCCACGATTCGGCTCCTGCGACTTGCTACTCGACATCCTTGGTGAGTAGGGCCTTGGGGTATTGGATTTGCAGCACGCCCTCCCCTGCGACATTGAGATTGGCGACTACTGCTTGTCCCACGATGACATTGCCCATCGGGGTAGAGTATAGCGGGAGGCCGTTCGCGTCTGGCTCTTGCGGAGAGATGAGGACTCTCGGCTGGTTTGAGGCGTGTGGCCTGGTGGCGGTGGGGGAGCTCCACTCACTGGTCCTCCTGGTGGTGGACGGGCGCTGAAGCCTAGCAACACGTTCGCGTAGATAGTGCGATCAGCCACGCGAGCAGGGTTTTTGTCGTCATCGAAGTTCATGGCGCGACCCTGAACGGTGGGGTTTAGGCGCGTCCTATTGCGGCGCTGGTGGTAGAGAGATAGCTCCAGCACCGTCGATTGCTCGAGGAAAAAATTTCGCGCTCGGCTTGCTCCTTGTGCAATGCCTCTTCCAGGAGTAGGCACATCTCCTCAACCTCCCCCGCCATCGCGGTTGGCAGGATTGACATGGAAAATGGGTCTGGCGGGGCTCTCGCACCGCACGCCATGTAGGTCGCGATGAAGAGACCGGATCCGGCGTGGAGGTCGCCGGAGTTCTCCGACCCAGAGTCGAAATCTAAGATCCCGAGGATGGATGGATCCTCGAAATCCCCATCGTTGGATACTCGCATGATGGTGCCTTTAGGGAATGCGGCGATGATGGATCCGGCGACCGAGGATGGGGTCGCCAAGTCGGTGTCATCGTGTAGGGCCGCGTCGTCTGCGGTCGGGTTGGTCTCTGCCATGTTGCTATTCGCCGAGTCGTACTCGGAGGAAAGGGGGTGGATGGTGCGGACCTGTCTCTCAGAGAACCGATCGCGTGGCGGCGACTCGCCGATGAGTGCCGAGTCCTCCGAGATGATGACGTCAGTGAAGCCGGCGAGGAGGCTGATCGTGCCGACTGGCATGATGACGCTGTGCGTGACCGGGCACGACACCGGAATGTAGATGCCTGGCAAGTTCTGGAGGATCTCGCCGATGGCAATCATGCGGCCGGTGGCGATCGTCCGGTTGATGGGCAAGTCAGGTCTCACCACAGAACACAGGCCTGACCGGCCAGGCCCCACGGTGGGCGTCACTATCATGGGAATGGCCACGGCAGATACTGCGAGTGGAAGCGAGTAGTAGAACGAGGGGAAATGGTGGCCAGCCATCTGCGGTGCGAGATGAGGGCGGAGACACAAGGTTTTACCCAGGTTCGCCACCCGGAGGATAAAGACCTACTCTTGCTGGATTGTATTATCGAGAGATTACAGTGGGCGAGCTCGACAGCTAGACGGTGAGTCGATGGGGTGTATGATGGAACGTAAGTGATATGCATTCCCTAGGGAGGTTTATATAGGGTCACCTCTCTAGGGTTTACAGATCTACAACCGAGTTGGATAAGGACTCGAAGGGGTTTGACCTAATCTGACTGGGCCTAGATACGCATCTGGGACTTCAGCTTCCAGTCGCCTGGCTCCCTCTTGGGTCGCGGTCTAGTTGCCATCCTGCAGGCCCACTCACTGAGAGTATGATCCAGTAAGGAACGTCCTACTGGGTATACCCCACTCAGCATATCGCTATCACTCGATGTCAGAATCGACCATCGGAGTTCACTGTGGAATACAAGCTTCGTACAGACTTTAATCGCTAGATAATAACACATCTTAATCTTCTTGTGATGATCCTACCGTGAACACATGTACTCCTCAACATGATTTTTATTATCATTTTGGGACATGTGGTTCCTAGCTTAAGGTAGTTTTGAGTATTTTGTATGGAGTTCTACTACTGCTAATCTATTTTTTGTAGTACCTATGTACTGGTACTTCTTTATACAGACGGATAAAGTGCATAATATGGTCTATCTTTCCTTTTGAATTATGGCCTTGCTATATCTATTGAATTTCAATGTCTGCATTGTGGAATCTGTCAATTTTTTTGGTCATTATCTGTACTACTAAATTGGTCACTTTGAAAGCTGTTGAATATGTCAAGTGTCACTGTTTATTTAATGGGATTCAGTTGATATTTTCAGTTTTATTTACCACTACGAATCTTTCAAACGCTAGTTAATCTTTCAATTGTTTTGTCATTTTTATTACTAAGTATTTTGTACAACTAATACTACTGTACTAGTACTTGTTTAGATCAAGGTTAGTACATGTCTTGCTCTTCTTTTGAAACATTGCCTTTTCACAATTAAGATGAGGCTTGGATCATTTTGGGTTGCATATGTGGGTCACACAGGTATTGATGTGAGTAGAAGGTATGCATAGAAAAGCAGACTTGATCATCAGTTTTGCTTGCTCCAATGATCGATTGTGTTCGGAGAAAAGGGACTGATACCACACCAAGGTTTTTAGGGCTGAAATAAGAGTTGATTCTCTCTGTACTGCTATTGAATTTTAGAGTCTATATTGCTGAGTTGCTCACTTTGAAATGCAGCTGAATATGAAGAGGGAACTTGTCGTTATTATTTCACCAAGCATAATGCAATTTAGGCTGCAGGTTCTTGACTTTCTATAAGTTTGTTCTATTTTAGCAGGCTTGGCAAACTTTTCAAAGGGGTACTTTTCTAGAAAGCTCATACAAGGTTCAGCATCTTGGTATTTTGGTATGAAGTACAGGAAAACATGATAAGTGACTCAACTTACAACTATTCTTTCTAACTGATGTGATATACAATACGTAATCTAGACAAAGTTGAGGCCATTAAAAATAAGAACCGGAGGGAGTAGCTAGTATAAAAATGGAAGTAAGTATAAATCATCTCACAGGTTTCTCATGGCAGCGTGCCAGTCTAGAGTTATACTACTCTGTCCTCCATAACTCTAGTCGGCGTCCTCGATGCAGCTACGCCTAGCAGAAGACATCCGAAGGAGCACGGCAAAACCCCCTCGTTCAAAGAGCCATCCCCAACTCTGCCAGGAAGCATTTGGATATTCTCGAGCGCACACTTCACACATTTTTCTCGCCATCTCACCCGTAGCATTGCTCCTTCCAGACAGCCACCCCTCTCATCCAAATATGCCCACCATCCATACAAAGATCCGCTCTTGCCCCGATCCATTCGGACGACATAACCGTGGATTCGAGGCACAACCATATGAATGACATCTTGAGGAAGGTCGGCGATGACGTCTTCAAAAAAATAGCTATGCGTTTGGACAATACCAGCGCCATCTGGCCAGCCGAATGCTCCAAGAAGCTGTACCACCAAGTCGCTGGCGGAAAAGGTAGTGCATGCCCCAATGACATCTGCTAGACTTTGGTCTCCTACAAGGACGTCTACGACCACAAGATCGCGTGAAACTACCGCCGGTGTGTCTGAACGAAGCCAGGATGCGAGTTCACCAGCGTCAAGAAAGTGTTCGTCGAGCACCATATATCTGCCCACGCGATGACGGTGCCCAGATACAGCCCCCAAAAATGGGACACAAAAATGTTGGTTCCTGTACCGGGCTCACAGAGAGCTAGGGTCATCGGCATCGGGAACGAGGGAAAGTTGTTCGGCACCCAAATTTATCGGCATAGCATGGACTTTCTCCTATCCATCAGGCCGGTCAGGTTGGCGGCATGCGAATATTCGTCATACGAGGTGAGGTTTTGGTCGTTGGTCTTGTTCACTAGTTTCAATCATGTTATAGTAACAAGGTCATCGCAAGCCGACGTCGCACTAGAAGTTGTCATGTCTTATCTGTCGAAGCCGTTGCTTTACTGGCATACCACCAAACCTATCGTCGGACAAGATACACCGGTGAGATATACCATACTAATCCTCTTGTGATGATCCTAACGTGAGTGTATGTAATGTTTGTACTAATTTGACAATTTATGTTGGTGGCAGATTCTCTTCGTAATCAAAATTGCGGAAACTAAGGATCCCAAATTTCCTGGTTCGTCATATGAATTTTACATGTACGCTCCTTACCTAGAGGCCAAATGGTGACAATGAAAGAAGAGAGGAGTCCCAGGCAGGAAATCGAGCGTGTTGCCCGGACAACACTTTGACACGCTGAAGCATTCTCTTTCTTCTACATATATGATGGGACATTTAGTGATTCCAAACTACCGCTCGTTGCTACTGGATCTTTCAAATGCTACTAAATCTATCAAACTACCACTCGTTGCTATTAATAAAGTATTTCGTAAAGGTAATACTGATGTACTGGTACTTGTTTAGATCAAGGGCATTAGATGGCCGGTCTTGCTTTTCTTTTGAAACATGGCCTTGTGACAATCTAGATGACTCTAGGGCATTTTGGGTTGCATATATGTTGGTCACACATGCATTAAAATAAGAACGGGGTATGCACACAAAAGCATACTTGATCATCAGTTTTGCATGCTCCAATGATGGAGTGCGTTCGGGGAGATTGCAAACTCATTGTGCGCCAAAGTTTTTAGAGATGAAACAAGAACTGATTATCTCTCTACTACTATTTAATTTCACGTGGTTGCTAATTTCATCTACTGAAACGAGGTGCATATGACCCCTTTTGTATGAAACCGGGTCATGTGGCTACTAATTAATTAATGTACTAAACCTGTTCTACATATGTTTGCACTTGTCGCATTAAGCTTAATCCAATTTAGATAGGGAAAACAATTAGTCTAGGATTACAATCCAACAATAAAATGTCATCAGGTCTCATACATTCTGAAATGAGAAAACCAAAACGAAACAATGTTCGTCATCTCACTACATAATTTGAAACAACAGTCTAAACATCGTCACCGTCACCGCTTTGAGCACCATCGCGTTCTAGATCCACATGTTCCGACTAGGTTGGATCTTCTTCATCTTTCCATTCATCATACATGTCCTGAGATTCATCAGGTAGAACCAGTTTATTCTTGTCTTTGTCCACTACACTAACCTTGATAGTGAAATCTACTGGTCCATCATGCGCAGACCTGCCTTTGGCAATCAAATTTTCATCGACGTCATCCAGTTTAGTTACCATACAAACACTAGGATCATCTTGGTGGGCAACATCAACGGTGACTGGCTCGTCATACTCATTCACATTTCTGACCTTTTCTAGATGCGCCTGCAAGTCAGCTGTAACTAACTTTCATGGTACAATGTCATACTCAGTCCTCTTTCCACATAACTGCAATTTTTTTGAGTTTTTTTTTGAAATTTGTGGCCTTTAGGAAGAAAAATTCAGTGGACAATGTAATTGGTCTTATTTTGTAGCCTCATTGTGACATGTTTTGACTCATGGAGAACACATATATTGTAACCTGTTATCACTCTGCCTGACATGCCAAGAGCTGGAAGATTATGGGTGCAGAACAACACAACAACATGCAGAGGGAACTTGGCATCTTCAGGTTTGCTTGCAAAGATATCAGGAGTCATGACACCCTTCCATAGTTTCTGCAAGTTTCGTACAAGAGGCTGCATGAATATATCAAAATCCTTCCCAGGTGATTTGGGTCCTGGGATGAGTAATGCTAGCAAGCATTTTGACTGATCTGTGCATGCCTAGGGAGGCAGGTTGTAAATTGTACCAAGTAATGGCCAGGTTCTATAAGAGTTACTCATGTTGCGAAATGGGTTAAATCCATCTTTAGCAAGGCCAAGGCTCAACTTCCTCACTGGATGAGCCTTGTCAAAGTTCTTACATTCATCGCCATCAGATAGATGTCTCAGTAAGTAATCGCCTGGCTTGAGAATCTCTTTATGCCATCTTGTTTCCTTAGATGTTTGTTCTGACTGAAATAGCCTCTGCAATCTATCTATAATTGAAAAATATCTCAGAACCTTACAAGGATCTTTCTTCTTTTGATCACCATTTTTTAATATTGATTCGTTACATACTGACCATTCATCGAGGTTTTCATAATCCTCCCAGAGCAGTACACAATTATTAGGAAAAAATGGATCTTCTCATATGATAGTCCGAGTATCTTAATGTACTGTTTCATCTCATAAAAATATTTCCGTTGTCCTTCCCTAGGGATTTACTCATTCTACAACTTAATCACTGAGTCGAAAGCTTTATTGGTAACCTTGTTGAACGACATTTCCTTTAGCAATTTCATTACCTGTTCAAATCTTGACATACCAGAATCAGGGTCCACTAAAAACTTGGCATCTTTTATCAGTTCAAAGAAAAGTGTTATTTTAAGAGAAGGACCACCCTTTTTGCTCGCAGTGGGGTACAGGTCCCTTAACAAACCAGTATGGTCCTCATCCTCGATCTGATGAGCTTCAGGCATATCAACATTAGCTAGAGGATCAAGAAAAGGATGATCATATGGTTCACTATGTTTTTTCCAACTAATATATGTTCATTGCATACCATTACTGAATATAAGGTCTGCAATTGTGCTCTGACCTAGATTTTTATAATTAAGGCATTGTTGGCATGGGCAAAACACATCTGAGTCACCATTATGCTATCTAACAAACTTCATGAAATCATTAACACCTTACCAATATGAAGGTGTTGCTTTTTGTTCATTCAATATCCAATATTTTTCCATCTATTGAGGATATAGATGGTCAGAATCTTTCAAGATATTTTAGAGAACATGTAGATTACAGATCTAATTAAGCCAACATATCTGAGCAAACTGATGGAATATAAAACTAAATGTCATGTAATTTTAGCCTATTTTAGAAATTGAATGCAGAACTATGTTACATATTTGAGAGAACAAATCAAATGAGTGCAATAAAATGCCAACCAATTCGAACAAATAGATCAAGTGCAGAACAATGTCAAATGAACAGATCAAGTACGAAACAACTTCTAGGGAATGATTGGAGCAAACTAAGGAAATTATAAGAATATCGTGGGGATTGACTAGCTGACCGCCGACCTATGTGCATCTCAATAAGAAAGCCGCCACAGCGATGGTGTCAGCCGCCCTGGCAGGTAGAAGGAGGCTGAATGTTTTGTAGCATGACCTGTGGTGTTCATGGCTGGTGCGTCTTTAGAAGAATGGCGCAAAGAGACAGCAGCCAGATGCTGGAGTGAATGTGTGAGTAGGAAAGTTTTGGCGCACGCGGGCTACGTGTCCTAGTTGTCAACAATTTTCACATGAAATATCTGTCAATTTTTTTTCTTCCTTGTTGACATCTAGAATTTTCATTACTGATCCCATGAAATTATCCTATGAGGCCCAAGCATAGCCCATAAATTTATAATTCGGCCTTTTCATGGTATTATGGGTGCCAATAATAGCCCATTAAGTTTAGGAGTGATCCTATTGAATATTGCCCATGACGATAAAGAAGCTCCGCCTACCTATGTTTCTGTGTAAAAACTACTCCATTATGTAGCAGTTTTTAGTTTAGCTACAAGGAGTGCTGCCTTATTATTTGAAGGGAGAAAAACATGGTCAAATAAAGTCTTTTTGAGTTATATAAGGAACCATTTAACGTTTTCTTTTGTATTAAGTGTTTATTTCATAGTGGAAAGGCAAGCAGTTCACCATTTCTTGTATTAACCGTTTAACGTCTCGAGTTCGAATCCCAGTCAATTTGTTTTTCTAGTAGTCATTGTTTTGTACTCGGAGGCTAACATCTAGGACCCAGGTAAACTGCTATTGTGTATAGCAATGTTGCCAAGATCAGAATGGCGGACTCTATCTGAATAACTAGTCCAACACATACATGTTTCTTTCAAACAGAGGCTGACACCTGGGACCCAGCATAGACACATTTCCTGCATAGAGGAGGCTGACAGTTGGGACCCAGCAATAGACCAAGGTCAAAATAGTGGTCGTGGCAATTTTTGTTATTATATACTAACACTGACCTGTGGGACCCAGCAATGGAGTATAGATTAATTTTAAATAAAAAATGATACCCGAGACCCAGATAAACTGCTGCAGCATCTAGCATGTTGCCAACGCATGTGTCCTGCACAGTCCAACATACACACGTTTCTTTCAAATGGAGGCTGACATCTGGGACCTAGCCTACACACGTGTCCTACATAGAGGAGGCTGACGTCTAGGACCCAGCAACGGACCAAGGTCAGAACAACCGTCCAAAAAAAGTCCATCATACTAGCACGTTTCATTTACAGAGAGGCTGACATGTGGGGCCCACCAGAGAGACCTTATTACAGGTCTGCATTGAGCAACTTTTCCAGTTTGAATAAGGGAGCCGTGAGTGAGAAAAAAAGTCCAACATGCAGATATTTCTTCTAAAGCGATGCTGATTTGGGACCCTGCAGCGTGAGCAAATGGCAGATTCGTCGAGCAACGCTATCTAGTTCGGAACAGGGTAGGGCTAGAGAAGAAAAAATTCCCACAATATTCTTGTAATGTGAGGCTGACATAGGGGACCCACCAGTCTGAATAAACAACTGAGTAGCGAGCAATATTATCAATTTAATACGGAGGCACGAGCCATGGAAAAAATCCATCATGCACATGTTTCTTCTAATATGAGGATGACACATGGGGCCCAGCTCCGAGATTAACATTAAATGCATCTACAGAGAGGCTGACATGCGGGACCTATAAACGATACCTTATACATGTGCTACATCGAGCAATGTTGCCAAGTTCAAATCTGGAAGGCGCGAGCGAGAAAAAAGTCCAACATGCAGACGTTTCTTCTAATGAGATTCTGACACGTGGGACCAAGCTGCATGACCAAATGGAAGATTTGCCAAGAAACACTATCAAGTTAATATGGAGGCACGACTGAGGGAAAAATAACCATCATACACACATTTATTCTAATGAGAGGATGACATGTGGGCACAGCTGTGTGATTAAATGGTAGATGCATCTAGCAGTGCAATCAAATTCGCAATAGGGTAGCGGGAGCGAAGGAAAAAATTCCATCATACACACAATTCTTCTCATGAGAGACTGGCATGTGGGACCCATCGTCATGATTAACGTTAGATAGATCGAGCAACTTTATCGAGTTCAAATCAGGGACGCACGAGCCAAGGAAAAAAATCATCATGCACACGTTTCTTCTAATGTGAGGATGACATGTCAGGCCTAGATGCGTGATAAAACTGTAGATGCATCTAGCAGCGCTATCAATTTTGGAATAGGGGAGCACGAGCGAAGGAAAAAATTCCGTCATACACACGATTCTTCCAATGAGAGGCTGGCATGTGGGACCCATCATCGTGTTTAATGGAAGATAGATCGAGCAACATTATCGAGATCATATCAGGGAGGCATGACACAAGTAAAAAAATCCATCATGCACACGTTTCTTCTAGTGTGAGCATGACACTTGGGACCCAGCAGCCTGATTAAACTACATATACATCGAGAGACTCTATCAAGTTCGGAACAGGTAAGGAAAAAATTCCATCATACACACAATTCCTCTAATCTGAGGCAGACATGCGGGACCTAGTAGCCTGACTAAATGGAAAAGGCATCAAACAACGTTATCAAGTTCAAATCAAGGAGGCGCGACGAAATTTTTTGGTCCGTTAGAGTCAATGACGTCTAGGACCCACACACAAAAAAAATAATTCAGCGAGTCAACATCTCGCGAGGAAGTGGAAATCTTACTTCTGCCATGCGTCCATGTTTTTAGCGGTTTCGTCATAGTAGAGGGGCGCGAAACTAGGAAAAAAGTTTTGCATCGGCCACGGTCCGGCCGAGAATTTCATCACGGAAGACGCGCCTTCTACAAAGACCAACAAGCCCAGTCATTGCGGAAGGAAACATTTCTTGTAGTGATAACACCAACAAGGTATGTGTTTAAAAGCTTATCATTCCTTGCTCCCTTATATATACCATGATACCTTGATGTAACGGTGGAATTGGCAGCTACATGATGATTTAAGAAAATGGGGCCAATGGTAGGACAAAATCTTGAAGCTCAAATTTCCAGAACACAATCTAGATACTGCTTCAATTCTATTGTACCTAGAAAGCGAAGGCCAAAAGATCCAAAATAATAAACTTTCCTAGCATCGAAAATAGGCGTTTTTGTCAGGAATGATATTCCCATCTTCGCATCTTTCAAGCTCCAACAACAGACCCCTGACCATTAAAATTCATTACTCCCAATGTTACATGTAAGTAATGGTGCTTTGTCCCATGACTTCAAGCTTGTCGTTGGTTCTATTCTAAGGCACATAACACATCAACTGTTCCATTCTTGTCGACAAATAAAATTCAACTTTGATTAGGATAATATGGATGTAGAGTATGTTATCATGGACATGTTCTCCTATTCTTTGCACCAGCAGCGCCATAGGCTAAAGAATAAATACTTTGATGGTAAGGAAAGTAATGATATTTAAAGAACGTCTCCTATGGAACATTCTATGACTGACCAATAGTGGATAGATGTTCTCGGCCACTGGTTTGATCCAAAGATTACGGTATGGTTTGTGATGACCTAGACCAGATCACATTCAAAATTTCTATTTGCGCATCTATATCACTAGTCTTCTTTTGCATATGAACGCTAAGAAAAACAAGAGGAACCGTGTCGCACAACGGTTAACAAACTGAAATGGATCTCGTGCATTGGTTGGAAACCTGAGGACAATAGTAAGGATAATTAGTTTGTAATCTTGTAGAGACTTTGTGCTTCTTATATTTTGATCATGTGTTCCGCCCACATTGCATAAAGATGCGATAATTCTGCAACAAAAATTCGAGGCATGCCAGACGAGCAAAAAGAGGGGCTCCGTCCCTTTGCTAAGAGTGTTATTGTAATTCTTTTGTTCTATTAATATTTTGTGATGACACACCCTCAGTGATTTATATGTTATAGTTAGATGTGCAACACTGCCTGAATTGCTTCCCAATTTTATTTTAATTTAATTATAGTAGATGATTTCCAACTAGTGTGAGTTTTAGTTTTGAATGGTTCAAAGAGTTGTCTTGTGATCTCATGCATCTAGAAATGAAGAAACCGGTAGATTCCATGTTGCCATAGTCCTGTTATTGAGTATTAGTAATAAACTTCTTATCAGTATGACCAGATAGCTAGTATGGTTTTACTATAGTGCATATGATGCGCAATCAACAATGCCAACTTGAAAGATTTGTTCATAGACAGGTTAAATGTGTTGTTTGCATGTTCCTCTGTAGTGGATTCTCTTCTCTCACCCATTGAAAGAACATTTCATAATCCCTAGTGTTTGTGTATTAGATAACAATATCAAGGATTATTTAATGTGTGTTGAAGTGTTGCAGCTCTCTCTAAGGATAAAAGAAAAGGAATCTTCCTTTGGGGGTTGGAGTTTTGGCCGGATTTTCTCCCCGGAATATCCGCCCTGGAGGCGGAGTTTTCCCAGGGGGCAGATAGTCCGCCCCTTGTGGGGGCGGATAATCCGCCCCCAAACTTGTTCAAAGCCCAGATCAGTGCAGGGGGTATTTAAGCCAGCCTTCCCCCTCCTGCCAGACCTCTTGGTTCATTCGACAAAGTCAAGATCTGATCTGCAACCATCATCCAAGAGATCTCCACCTAGATCCACCCAAAGGCCCCGTCCCTTGGGGAATCAAAGGAGGAGAACTTGAGCTTCATCATCAGCAATCAAGCGCTTCATCTCCTCTCCATTCATTTGGAGAATCATCGATCTAGTATTTCTTGCAAATACCTATATCATTATTTTGTTTATATTGATAAACCTTGTTATTTTGACAGCTTGTTGTCATCTCGGGAGCCCCCAATTCAGTTGTGGGTGTGTGCCCCGGTAGCATTGTAAAGGCACTGGTTCCCACCTCGAAGGGTACCAGTAGTGGAGAAGGTGGATCGGTACTTTCGTGGCGAGATCCATCGGAGAATAGGGTGAGGCCTATTGTGGCGTGGTGGTCTTAGAACCGCCCACCCCTCCAACGCAGATGTACTTCCCTTAACAAGGAAGGAACTGCGGTAAAAAAATCCCTGTGTCTCCGCGTGTTCCACTACGGTTTACTCGCTCCTCTCTTTACGTGCTTCTAGCTAGGGTTGTATATAGGGAAATTATCGTAGTTACATATTTAGAGAATTTACTTTGTGTCAATCCTAAAATTGAAAAAGAACTAAAAATTGGGTAGAACCTATTCACCCCCCTCTAGGTGCCCATACAATCCATTTAAATTGGTATCAGAGCCCCGACTCTAAGAGAACTATGGGTTCCAAGGTAGATGGGAGTGATGCTCCGGAGGTAATCACCATGAACGATTTCAAGACGTTGGAAACAACCTTGGTGAGTTCTATGGAGGATAATATGGAAGAGATGCGTCAATTGATAATGCGTCTCTCCACATCCGCATCATCACCTCCATCTAACTTCGAGGCTACCACTTCGCAATCCAAGGAAACGGGTAAAACCGATTCCAAAGTTAACGAAGTGGTTAGTGATGACACTAGCAAGAGCTCCTCCTCAAAAAAGGATAGTGGTAAGGATGGATACAATGAGGTTTCTCATGTGTATTCTCCTGATCCACCTATCCCTCACCCACATATACATAATAGGGGTGATTCACCCAAACTTTCAGCATCTACTTTTACTCAATGGCAATTTTTGATGAAGTATCATGTGTGCAGTTCCTCCATTGAGTTGTGGAAAATCATCGAAAATGGTCTTCATGTTGGAAACCCCAACAATCTCAAAAGAAGAGAAGTTGTCGATAGTCAACTCAATGCTACGGCTCTAAACATGATACAACTTGGTGAGGGTGACAAAGATATGCCACACATTCAGCATCTTAGTACAGCTAAGGAAGCTTGGGATGCTCTCACCCAGCTCTTCATCGGAAATGAAAGTATGAGAAGGAATAGATATGATGCTTTGAGCAATGAAGCTGAAGGATTCTATATGTTGGATGAGGAAAACCACGAGGACATATATAGGAGGCTCAAGGCAATAGCCACAACTTTCAGAAACCATGGTGCCGCTCATGTTGATGATGCATGGATCAAGCACAAGTATGTCAGTGCTCTTATGCCATTTGAGCCCACAGATTTGAAAAGTTTCCAAGGTAGGCATAACTACCACCTTATGACATCCAATGAGGTAATGCAAGAAATGGACGCTTTCAAAGTGGCTGCCAAGAATGCCGAAGATGCTCGTGCACGAGCTATGGGGATGCAAAAGGGGGTTAACATGGCCTTGAAGACTAGTGTAACTGACCATGATGAATATGCCATAGAAGGTATGGACTGTCCCGAGGATATAAAAAGGATCCATGGATAATACCTGGCTCTGTATGCTAGAAACTTTTGGAAAGACCCGTCCAAGGCCAAAGCTGAACTAGAACGCAAGAGTGGAGCCTATGGAAGAAAGGAAAATGGTCCGAAGCTTAGAACATGTTTCAACTGTGGGGACTGGCTGCACTTTGTAGCTGAGTGTCCATATCAAAGTAGGGAAGATAATGGAGGAAGACTTATTTTCAAAGATAAGTCAAAGGCCCCATGGAAAAAGCAGTTTGTAAAGAAGAATGCTCCTTTCAAGAAGCAACCAAAGATTGTTCTAGTGGCTCAAGAAGAATATTCTTCGGGAAGTGAAGATGAAGACGAGGATGATAGCTCACAACAGGTGGCTGCTATAGTCACCACATCTACATCAACATCTCTCTTCGACTCTCCGAACGAAAACATCATCAACAAGAATGCTACTTGTCTCATGGCAAGAAGCTCCGAGGTAACTTCTTCTAACTCTTCTTTTCCTAAGGCTAGGATTGACATGGATGATCCTACTAGTCTTAAGGTTAAAGAAGAGATTATTGCTTTGGACTATTTCTTCACTAACTTGCAATGTGAGAACAAAATACGTTTTGAAGCACTTATGGACCAGCTGCCCAAAATGAAGCTCTCCTCGAAGAAAAGGGCAGAATTGAAAGGGAGGATGCAATGGAAATTGCATCCTTAAAAAATGCTCTTGAAGAAGAAGAGGAGGAGGCTCGCGTCTCTCTAGAAGAGAGGCTTGAGTCTATTGAGGAGTCACATGAAGAAATAGTGGCTAAACTTGTTAAGGAACGTGACAATGCAGTCACCAAAGCAAAGAAGTTAAAGAAGGAAAAGATTGACTTTGGGGCTGCTCATGATAGACTCTCCGAGGAATTGGAGAAACTTGACAATGCTCACAAGGCGTTGAAAAGCAATTTCTCCATTCTCAATGAGTCACATGATCAGCTCCAAATTCGATTGGCCAAGTATGATGTTCCTAGCACATCCAATTCAACATATAGTCACAAGGAAAATGCTAGTGTGGAAAAAGAATTGGTCAAGGACATCACTCCCAAGGATAAGGGTGTTATTGATGAAGTTCTTAGCAAGCAAAGGTCAAATCATGGTAAAGAGGGACTTGGGTATGTCACCAAGTCCAAGAAAAGGAAAAACAAGAAGAACAAGACCAAGAATGTGCAATCAAAGACAAGCACCGCTGAGAAGAATGTCACAAAAGACAAAACTAACAATATTGGTTTTGCAGGGTCTCACAATCCAAATTATGAACTCTTTTGTGATGATTATGGCGATGTTTATGCTTATTATGTCGGTCCCTTTGATGAATATATTGCTTGGTCTATTTGGGTTCCAAAGACCCTTGTTACTAACATGAAAGGACCCATTGAAAAATGGGTACCTAAAACCAAGAAGTAATTCTCTTGCAGGGCTATGCTTCCGGTGGGTCGAAATGGGTGCTTGATAGTGGATGCACTAGTCATATGACCGGAAGCAAGGAGATCATCACGGAGATGCGTCCAAATCATGATAATATTACAGTCTCCTATGGTGATAAGTCTAAATCTCAGGTATTGGGTCTTGGCAAGGTTGTGGTTGCCCACGATATCTCTCTCGTGGACGTTATGCTTGTTGAGACCCTCGGTTACAACCTTCTTCCTGTTTGTGCCCTTGGCAAGATGGGTTTTGCTGTTTTCATTGATGATGATTTAGTGGTACTCTTGTGGAGCAAGTCTCTAAAGGTCGCTTTCGTTGGGTATGTCGAAAATGACCTGTATGTGGTGGACTTTTCGAGGAAAACCAGTCCAGGTCCGATGTGCCTATTCGGAAAGGCCGACGTGGGCTGGTTATGGCATCGCCAGTTAGCCCATGTCAACATGAGAACTTTGCAAAGTCTCCACAAGGGTGTCCACATCCTTGGACTAAAAGACAATGTCTCCTTTGCCAAAGATCGTGTTTGCAGGGTTTCTGTTGAAGGCAAAATGCATGACTCTCCCCACAAGAGGAAGACTATAGTGTCTTCAAAGAGGATCTTGGAATTACTTCATGTGGATTTATTTGGTCCTCCATCTCATGCAATTCTTGGTGGGAAGAAATATTGCTTGGTCATTGTCGATGATTACTCAAGATGTACATGGGTCAATTTCTTCAAGCTAAAGAGTGAGACTCAACAAACGGTCATTGAATTTGCCAATTAAGTTCAACGTCAACACAATGTTCCTATCTTGGCAATAAGAAGTGACAACGGCTCCGAATTCAAGAACTACACTTTGAATGAGTTTCTAAGTGAAGAGGGGATAAGACATCAATATTCCGTTGCGTACACCCCTCAACAAAATGGTGTAATTGAGAGGAAGAACCGGACGTTGATGGACATGGCAAGATCAATGTTGGCTGAATTCAAGTCTCCTTACAACTTCTGGGCTGAAGCCATATCCACTTCTTATCACTCATCTAACCGGCTCTATCTCCGATAGATTTTGGACAAGACTCCATATGAAATACTTACCGGTAACAAGCTCAACATCTCATACATCAGAGTATTCGGGTGTAAGTGTTTCTTTCTTATTAAAGGTGTCCACTTGTCTAAATGTGATTCCAAGGATTTAGAAGGTATTCTTGTTGGTTACGGTGACGAATCCCACACTTATAGAGTCTACAACAAGCTCCTTTGTAGGGAAAGTTGATGTTTGTGATGCAGATGTTGAAATACCCCAAGATGCCATAAGAAGAATGGGCGTGGGATTTTTCTGCCCCATTGAGGAACCCCTTGTGGCGGATCTGGAAGGACAATGCTCCACTCAAGTGGAGCCCTCATCTTCACAAGATCAACAAGCCCCTACTGCTGGAGAAAACTCTTCACCAACACGACAACTTTCTGAAGCTCATCTGTCTCCTAGAAAAAATGGCAGTCCCAGGCCGGATTATCCGCCCTCTCCAAGTGGCGGACAGTCCGCCCCTGGCACTCCAAATTGTCCCAAGGGATCCGAAGAAGACAACAGCGAAGAAGACTCCAGGCCGGATTCTCCGGCCTCCGAGGGCGGATTATCCGGCTCTGGATCTCCCAGCTCTGTCAGACATTCTCAGGAAGAGGAAACAGGTGCCTCACCTCCCAGGCCGGATAGTCTGGCCCCACCAAGGGGCGGCTTATCTGGCCCTGAAGAACAAGTTCAATAGCAAGCTCCTGTTGTCAACTCAGATCAAGATCAAGGGCAAGGTAGTGGACAAGACAAGGATACAAATATTGAATCAAATCCTTCTAGAAACAATAAGGACATTGAGGCTCGTCGCAAGGCTCGTGCTGATCGGAACCTTGAACTAAGGAGTCACACTCTTGACAAGGTTGTCGGTGATCTACGAAGAAGGGTGTCTACTAGAAGAGAACTTGCAAGTTTCTGTGATCATCAAACTCACATTTCTATGGTTGAACCTAAGAAGGTCTTTGATGCTCTTGAAGAACCCCATTGGAAGGAATTGATTTTGGAAGCTCGTAGAGAAACCCAAGGATTGCCGCAATGTTATCGGCACTAAGTTTGGATTTTCAAGAACAGACAAGATGAAAATGGAATTGTTGTGAGGAATAAAGCAATTCTCGTGGCTCAAGGATTCTCTCAAGTGGAAGGAATTGATTTTGGCGAGACTTATGCTCCTGTGGCTCATCTTGAGTCCATCTGTATCCTTCTTGCCTATGCCGCTCATCATAATTTTAAATTATAGCAAATGGATGTTAAGAGTGCGTTTCTTAATGGTCCACTACATGAGTTGGTATACGTCAAGCAGCCCCCGGGTTTTGAGGACCCCAAATTTCTGAACCATGTCTACAAACTCTATAAGGCGCTCTATGGCCTTAAACAAGCCCCACGTGCGTGGTATGAGCACCTTAAAGAGCTCTTGTTAGACCGTGGATTCGAAGTTGGGCAAATCGATCCCACTATTTTTACTAAGAAGGTTAATGGGGAGCTTTTTGTATGCCAACTTTATGTAGATGACATTATTTTTGGCTCTACTAACCAAGCTTTCAACGATGAATTTTCAAAGCTTATGACTGACAGGTTTGAGATGTCGATGAAGGGTGAATTGCGGTTCTTCCTTGGATTTGAGATCAAACAACTTAGAGAGGGAACTTTTATTAATCAAGCTAAGTACATTCAAGACATGCTCAAGAGGTTCAAGATGACAGATCTCAATGGCATTGCTACTCCAATGCAAACAAAGTGTCATCTTGAGCTCAATCCCAAGGGTAAAGACGTGGACCAAAAGGTATACCGATCCATGATCGGCTCTTTGCTTTACCTTTGTGCATCTAGGCCTGATATCGTGTTAAGTGTAGGAGTATGTGCAAGGTACCAAGCCGCTCCTAAAGAAAGCCACTTAGTGGCGGTCAAACGAATCTTCAGATATTTGGTTCATTCCCCAAATTTTGGGTTATGGTATCCCAAGGGTTCAAGTTTATCTCTATGTGGTTACACTGATTCAGATTGGGCGGTGACAAAGATGATAGAAAATCAACTTCTGGTGCATGTCAATTCTTGGGCAGGTCTCTAGTGTGTTGGTCTTCAAAGAAACAGAATTGCATTTCGCTCTGAACCGCCAAAGCTGAATATGTTGCTGCTGCAAGTGCTTGTACACATTTATTATGGATGAGGCAAACTTTAAAGGAATATGGTGTCAATTGTGACAAAGTGCCTCTATTATGTGACAATGAAAGTGCTATCAAAATTGCTTACAATCCCGTGCAGCATACAAGAACAAAACATATTGAGATTCGCAACCATTTCATTCGGGATCATGTTGCTCATGGTGATATTGCCCTATCCTTTGTGAGCACGAAGAACCAACTTGCTGATATTTTCACGAAGCCTCTTGATGAAGCAAGATTTTTTTATTTGAGGAATGAGCTAAATATCATAGATTCAAGGAGCTTGGCTTGACTACCCTTGCACACTCACTTACTACTTTCATGTATTTGGTTTAGATGTGGGCATAGACATAGGGGGTGTTTGTTCCTAATTGATTAGGATAACCCTCCCCCCATTATGCCGAAAGCAAGAAAAATCATTTCCCTTAATATCATTTAGTGATATGTGGGTTATTGATGAGCATTGGTTTTGAACTCAAGATACATTTTCGCGGTGTCATGCCATGCGCTCCAACATGGTGGCTTCGGCCACCGACCTCTTCCTCGAGAAGAGTTGGTTTCTAATGGCTCTCTTTGGATTTTCTTGCATATTTCTTGTTCTTATGGAAAACACACTCAATTTTGTTTTTTGTTTGACTTGATTCTTGCAATTTTAGGTGTGCAGTACCATCTCAGTTTGTTTCTCTAAACCCAAGCCTTCTTTCCCTCCTTGAACCATCTATTCTTGCACACAAGTCCTCTATACACCATCGAGGGGTTTTGCAAGGGTGCTCCGGCCTGAATCTGTTCGAACAGAAAATTCAGAGGGGGGCGAACTATCCGCCCCAAGTGGGGAGCGGATTCTCCGCCCCGGGCGAATTCTGCCTCTTAAGGGCCGGGTCGGGGAGGCCAGGCTCAAACAGAGCAGCCAGTCCTCCCCCAACCCTAGCTCTTCCCCCAGCCGGCGCCGGAGCCTCCGCCCCTCCCCGGAGTCGATTTGACCACCGGATTCTCCGGGCCCTCCCCGGATCTTCTTCACCTCGCCTCCGGGTATCTTATCCTCCACGATTTTCCTCCAATGAGTGAGGGTGGCTCCAAGGCTACTAAGACCTTCTCTCGTCGTCCCCGTGCCCGTTATCTCAAGACCACTGTAGAAGGGACATTCATTGACGAAACAGAAGTCAACAGAGCAGCAAGAGAGGCTGAACGGATGGCTGAGGCAGGAAAGAAAACAAAGAGGACTGCATCTCGCAAGGGCAAACAGTCTCGGCCCAACTATAAGGCTATGGACAGTATTCAGTATGCCTCTATTCGCCAAACTGATTATTATGATGAGGCTGACAGCGATGGTCAGCCAGAGGACTCTATGTTTTGGAATGCCCACTTTCGGGCTATTCATGATGATGTGTATGCCACTCTCAAGCTTCTCCCCATGCACCCCATCAATATGACTGAGGCTCAATCAAAGGCAAGGCTCCTTGAGGCATTGGATGTGACCAACAAGATGGGACTTCACCACCTTATGACTCTCCAATGCGACTATGATTCCTCCGTGGTGAGGAAGTTTTTCTTGACACTTGTCATTTGCGGTGATGAGCGCTGTACCATGAAGTGGATGACCGGGACAACAATGATTCAGTCAGACTTCCGCATTTTTGGGCAGGTTTCTTGGGTATGCTTTCCATGGCCGTGACACTCCTTCTGGCCATCGCATCATTTCCCCACTGAAGCCATCCAAGGACACAGTGCTTGCTCCCTGCCTTTCTCCTCATGGTGTTGCTGGTACTTTCGCTGGTCTCTCTCCCTTGTGTGCCTCCCTTGTTGGCATATTTAGGGATAGCATTTCTCCGAGTGGTGGCAACAATGACAAGATTCATGGCCATCTGGTTCCTCTCCATGCGTTTGCTCACGAGTGTGCCACCAATTCTGGTTCAGCTACAGGTTACAAACTGGATGTCATGGACTACATTTATCATGAGATGACAGATGCTATGATCAACAGGCTCTCTATTCCATATGCTCCTTTCATTATGATGCTCATCAATCATATGTTGCCTCTTGAGAACTTCGGCACTGCTTTGGATGGGGTTCACAAGCCCAAGAAAATCTACAACAAGGCTCAGAAGACCCATCAACCTTCCACTGCCCCTGAGTCCTTCATGCGTGATGCACGGGCTAGTGGTCGTTGTTCCACAATGTCCCCAATGGCACGCGAGGTTAAACATCTCACTTGGTTCCAGTGGCACATCCTTTGCATGGGCATTGAAACTCACAAGGGCCAGTATGAGGCGTACCGGAGGGATCATGAGAGGGATCACACTCAGTAGCTTATTCTTCACCATGTCTTAGGTGCCACTGGCCATCCACCTCCTCCCACTGCTCCGGAACCGTATGCTCAGTGGAACACTTCTGGGATCAACTACGGTGAGCTTGAGAGTTGCCTGTTTCCTTCACCTCCGAGGGGACCCACTCCTCCAGCTGATGACGATGATGATGAGTATGCCGAAGAGGAAGGGGATGGGGATGACTATGATGAGGATGAGGAGGCGTGATCTTCTGGGGCGTTAGCATCGCTCTTCTTCCTTTTTGGCGTTTCGATGCCGAAGGGGGAAAAGTAGTTCTATTAGGTCTCGTGTATTCACAAGGGTCGGGTGCAAGCACTTGTCTTTCAGTCGTTTTATTTGTTTGCTTGTGCCCCTTTTAGCATGAACTTATTTGCTATTTGTGCTTGGATTATGTAAGACTATGTCGTGCTATACTCCGTTTGGTCTTCGGGAATCCCGGATTCATATTGTGGGTCTACTCTCATGGAATTCAGGATTTATCTATGGAGTCTGTTTGATGGCATATGGAATCATGAGATTATCTAGTGTATGCATCAATATTGTGAGATGTGCTTGGAGTCTAACAATCTCATTATTTTTCTTTGGCTATAATCACATCCCAGTGGTATGACCTTGTTTTCCAATCCACCTTGTTTCAATTATCTTTGCTATGAAAGTTGTGTTCTCTCTAGTGTGTGTATTTGTATTCAAATGCAAATTGTAAATATGCACACATCTAGGGGGAGCCTCTTTCATTTTTGTTAAGGTGGCGTTAGCCGGTTTCAATGCAAATCCAAGTATTGTCATCTAACACCAAAAAGGGGGAGATTCAAAGAATATTTCATAATACCTAGTGTTTCGTGTGTTAGATAACAATAACAAGGATTATTTAGTGTGTGTTGAAGTGTTACATCTCTCTCTAAGGATAAAAGGAAAAGGAATCTGCCTTTGGGGGGGCGGATAATCCGCCCCACCCTTTTCCTAGATAGGCGCAAGCCCCAGAAGGGGGGGGGGTCGGCCAGATTTTCCAGCCCCGCCGGATAATCCGCCCCTCATGTTCACTGCCAAGGCGCAAGCCCCAAAGGCGAGCGGAGTTTCGGCAGGACTTTCCGGCCACGCCGGATAATCCTCCCCTAAAGGGGGGCCGGATAATCCGCCCCCCAAGGTCTTCATCAAGTTCTGCAGGCGCCAGCCCCAGAGAGGGGGCGGATTTTCTCCCCAGAATATCCGCCCTGGAGGGCGGAGTTTTCCCAGGGGGAGGATAGTCCGCCCCTAGTTGTGCGCAGATAATCTGCCCCCAAACTTGTTCAACGGCCAGATCTAGGGGCGGATAATCCGCCCCCAAACTTGTTCAACGGCCAGATCTGTGCAGGGGGTAGTTAAGCCAGCCTTCCCCCTCCTTCCAGACCTCTTGGTTCATTCGAAAAAGTCAAGATCTGATCTGCAACCTTCATCCAAGAGATCTCCACCTAGATCCACCCAAAGGCCCCGTCCCTTGGGGAATCGAAGGAGGAGAACTCGATCTTCATCATCAGCAATCAAGCGCTTAATCTCCTCTCCATTCATTTGGAGAATCACCGATCTAGTATTTCTTGCAAATACCAAGATCCTTGTTTTGTTTATATTGATAAACCTTGTTCTTGTGACAGTTTGTTTTCATCTCGGGAGCCCCCAATTCAGTTGTGGGTGTGTGCCCCGGTAGCGTTTAAAAGGCACCGGTTCCCGCCTTGAAGGGTACCAGTAGTGGAGAAGGTGGATCAGGCCTTTTGTGGCGAGATCCATCAGAGAATAGGGTGAGGCCTATTATGGCATGGTGGTCTTAGAACCGCCCACCCCTCCAACGTATATGTACTTCCCTTAACAAGGAAGGAACTGCGGTAAAACAAATCCCTGTGTCTCCGCGTGCTCCACTACGGTTTCCTCGCTCCTCTCTTTACGTGCTTAGTAGCTAGGGTTGCATATAGGGAAATTCTCGTAGTTACATATTTAGAGAATTTACTTTGTGTCAAGCCTAAAATTGAAAAAGAACTTAAAATTAGGTAGCACCTAATCACCCCCCCCTCTAGGTGCCCATACGATCCATTTCAATTGGTATCAGATCCCCGGCTCTTATTTCGGGCTTAACCGCCTAAGAGAAGTATGGGTTCCAAGGTAGATGGGAGTGATGCTCCGGAGGTAGTCACCATGAACGATATCAAGATGTTCGAAACAACCTTGGTTAGTTCTATGGAGGCTAAGATGGAAGAGATGCGTCAATTGATAATGCGTCCCTCCACAGCCGCAGCATCACCTCCATCTAACTCTGAGGCTACCACTCCGCAATCCAAGGAAACATGTAAAACCGATTACAAAGATAACGAAGTGTTCGGTGATGACACTAGCAAGAGCTCCTCCTCGAAAAAGGATAGTGGTAAGGATGGATACAATGTGGCTTCTCATGTGTATTCTCCTGATCCACCTATCCCTCACCCACATATACGTAATAGGGATGATCCACCCAAACTTTCAGTATCTACTTTTACTCAATGGCAATTTTTGATGAAGTCTCATGCGTGCAGTTCCTCCATTGAGTTGTGGAAAATCATCGAAAATGGTATTCATGTTGGAAAGCCCAACAATCTCACAAGAAGAGAAATTGTGGATAGTAAACTCAACGCTACAGCTCTACACATGATACAGCTTGGTGTGGGTGACAAAGATATGCCACACATTCAGCATCTTAGTACAACTAAGGAAGCTTGGGATGCTCTCACCGAGCTCTTCATCGGAAATGAAAGTATGAGAAGGAATAGATATGATGCTTTGATCAATGAAGTTGAAGGGTTCTATATGTTGGATGGACAAAACCATGAGGACATGTATAGGAGGCTCGAGTCAATAGCCCCAACTTTCAGAAACCATGGTGTCATTCATGTTGATGATGCATGGATCAAGCGCAAGTATGTGAGTGCTCTGATGCCATTTGAGCCGACAGATTTGAAAAGTCTCCAAGGTAGGCATAACTACCACCTTATGACATCCAATGAGGTAATGCAAGAAATGGCCGCTTTCAAAGTGGCTACCAAGAATGCCGAAGATGCTCGTGCATGAGCTATGGGGATGCAAAAGGGGGTTAACATGGCCTTGAAGACTAGTGTGATTGATCATGATGAATATGTCATAGAAGGTATGGACTGTCCCAAGGATATAAAAAGGATCCACGGACAATACCTGGCTCTGTATGCTAGAAACTTATGGAAATACCCGACAAGGACAAAGCTGAACTAGAACGCAAGAGTGGAGCCTATGGAAGAAAGGAAAATGGTCCCAAGCTAAGAACATGTTTCAACTGTGGGGACTGGCTGCACTTTGTAGCTGAGTGTCCATTTCAAAGTAGGGAAGATAATGGAGGAAGACTTATTTTGAAAGACAAGTCAAAGGTCCCACGGAAAAAGCAGTTTGTATAGAAGAATGCTCCTTTCAAGAAGCAACCAAAGATTGTTCTAGTGGCTCAAGAAGAATGTTCTTCGGGAAGTGAAGATGAGGACGAGGATGATAGCTCTCAAGAGGTGGCTGCTATAGTCACCACATCTACATCAACATCTCTCTTCGACTCTCCGAACAAAAACATCATCAACAATAATGCTACTTGTCTCATGGCAAGAAGCTCCGAGGTAACTTCTTCTAACTCTTCTTTTCCTAAGGCTATGATTGACATGGATGATCCTACTAGTCTTAAGGTTAAATAAGAGATTATTGCTTTGCACTATTTCTTCACTAACTTGAAAGGTGAGCACAAAATACGTTTTGAAGCTCTTACGGACCAGCTTGCCCAAAATGAAGCTCTCCTCGAAGAAAAGGGCAGAATTGAAAGGGAGGATGCAATGGAAATTGCATCCTTAAAAAATGCTCTTGAAGAAGAACAAGAGGCTCGGGTCTCTCTTGAAGAGAGTCTTGAGTCTATTGAGGAGTCATATGAAGAAATAGTGGCTAAACTTTTTAAGGAACATGACAATGCAGTCACCAAAGCCAAGAAGTTAAAGAAGGAAAATATTGACTTTGGGGCTGCTCATGATAGACTCTCCGAGGAATTGGAGAAACTTGAGAACGCTCACAAGGCGTTGAAAAGCGATTTCTCCATTCTCAATGAGTCACATGATCAGCTACAAATTCGATTGGCCAAGTATGATGTTCCTAGAACATCCAATTAAACATATAGTCACAAGGAATGCTAGTGTGGAAAAAGAATTGGTCAAGGACATCACTCCCAAGGATAAGGGTGTTCTTGATGAAGTTCTTGGCAAGCAAAGGTCAAATCATGGTAAAGAGGGACTTGGGTATCTCACCAAGTCCAAGAAAAGGAAAAACAAGAAGAACAAGACCAAGAATATGCAATCAAAGACAAGCACCGCTGAGAAGAATGTCACCAAAGACAAAACTAACAATATTGGTCTTGTAGGGTCTCACAATCCAAATTATGAACTCTTTTGTGATGATTATGGCGATGTTTATGCTTATTATGTCGGTCCCTTTGATGAATATATTGCTTGGTCTATTTGGGTTCCAAAGACCCTTGTTACTAACATGAAAGGACCCATTGAAAAATGGGTACCTAAAACCAAGAAGTAATTCTCTTGCAGGGCTATGCTTCCGGTGGGTCGAAATGGGTGCTTGATAGTGGATGCACTAGTCATATGACCGGAAGCAAGGAGATCATCACGGAGATGTGTCCAAATCATGATAATATTACAGTCTCCTATGGTGATAAGTCTAAATCTCAGGTAGTGGGTCTTGGCAAGGTTGTGGTTGCCCACGATATCTCTCTCGTGGATGTTATGCTTGTTGAGACCCTCGGTTACAACCTTCTTTCTGTTCATGCCCTTGGCAAGATGGGTTTTGCTGTTTTCATTGATGATGATTTAGTGTTACTCTTGTGGAGCAAGTCTCTAAAGGTCGCTTTCGTTGGGTATGTCGAAAATGACCTATATGTGGTGGAATTTTCGGGGAAAACCACTTCGGGTCCAATGTGCCTATTCGGAAAGGCCGACGTGGGATGGTTATGGCATCGCCGGTTAGCCCATGTCGACATGAGAACTTTGCAAAGTCTCCACAAGGGTGGCCACATCCTTGGACTAAAAGACAATGTCTCATTTGCCAAAGATCGTGTTTGCGAGGATTGTGTTGAAGGCAAAATGCATGAATCTCCCCACAAGAGGAAGACTATTGTGTGTTCAAAGAGGATCTTGGAATTACTTCATGTGGATTTATTTGGTCCTCCATCTCATGAAAGTCTTGGTGGGAAGAAATATTGCTTGGTCATTGTCGATGATTACTCAAGATATACATGGGTCTATTTCTTCAGCTAAAGAGTGAGACTCAACAAACGGTCATTGACTTTGCCAATGAAGTTCAACGTCAACACAATGTTCCTATCTTGGCAATAAGAAGTGACAACGACTCTGAATTCAAGAACTACACTTCGAATGAGTTTCTAAGCGAAGAGGGGATAAGACATCAATATTCCGCTGCGTACACCCCTCAACAAAATGGTGTAGCTGAGAGGAAGAACCAGACGTTGATGGACATGGAAATATCAATGTTGGATGAATTCAATTCTCCTTACAACTTTTGGGCTAAAGCCATATCCACTGCTTGTCACTCATCTAACCGGCTCTATCTCCGAAAGATTTTGGAAAAGACTCCATATGAAATACTTACCGGAAACAAGCCCAACATCTCATACTGCAAAGCATTCGGGTGTAAGTGTTTCTTTCTTATTAAAGGTGTCCGCTTGTCTAAATTTGATTCCAAGGCTTTAGAAGGTATTTTTGTTGGTTACGGTGCCGAATCCCACACTTATAGAGTCTACAACAAGCTCACCGGGACTGTTGTAGAATCTTGTAGTGTGGAGTTCGATGAAAATAACGGCTCCTTTGTAGGGCAAGTTGATGTTTGTGATGCAGATGTTGAAATACCCCAAGATGCCATAAGAAGAATGGGCATGGGATTTTTCCTCCCCATTGAGGAACCCCTTGTGGATGATCGGGAAGGACAATGCTCCACTCAAGTGGAGCCCTCATCTTCACAAGATCAACAAGCCCCTACTGCTGGAGAAAACTCTGCACCAACACCACAACTTTCTGAAGCTCATCTGTCTCCTGGACAAAATGGCAGTCCCAGGCTGGATTATCTGCCCTCTCCAACGGGCGGACAGTTCGCCCCTAGCACTCCAACTTGTCCCAGGGGATCCGAATAAGACAACATCCAAGAAGACTCCAGGCCGGATTCTCCGGCCCCCGAGGGCGTATTATCCGGCTCTAGATCTCCCAGCTCTTTCAGACATTCTCAGGAAGAGGAAACGGGTGCCTCACCTCCCAGGCCGGATAGTCCAGCCCCACCAAGGGGCGGATTATGTGGCCCTAAAGGACAAGTTCAGCAGCAAGCTCCTGTTGTCAACTCAGATCAAGATCAAAGGCAAGGTAGTGAACAAGACAAGGATACAAATATTGAATCAACTCCTTCTAGAAATAATAAGGACATTGAGGCTCGTCGCAAGGCTCGTGCTGATCGGAATATTGAAATAAGGGGTCACACTCTTGACAAGGTTGTCGGTGATCTATGAAGAAGGGTGTCTACTAGAAGAGAACTTGCAAGTTTCTGTGATCATCAAGCTCACATTTCTATGGTTGAACCGAAGAAGGTCTTTGATGCTCTTGAAGATCCCGATTGGGTTGTTGCAATGCATGAAGAATTAAATAACTTCGAGCGCAACAAAGTTTGGAAGCTCGTAGAGAAACCCAAGGATTGTCGCAATGTTATCGGCACCAAGTGGATTTTCAAGAACAAACAAGATGAAAATGGCATTGTTGTGAGGAATAAAGCAAGACTCATGGCTCAAGGATTCTCTCAAGTGGAAGGAATTGATTTTGGCGAGAAACTTATGCTCCTGTAGCTCGTCTTGAGTCCATCCGTATCCTTCTTGCCTATGCTGCTCATCATAATTTTAAATTACAGCAAATGGATGTTATGAGTGCATTTCGGTAAGGGTCCCAACCTTTAATAAGGTAAAGTCCCCTGTGTTTACAATGCTAGTGCCTGGATCAATAGCTAGCATCCACAGTTAAGATGTAATATCAAGAAACAAAGGTCATAATTCAACTTTATAACCAGGAATAACATAATTTTATTACATCTTACATAGCTCATTTGGCTATTACATTACATTGCAGCAGAATATCTATAAGCATGGGGTCCTTCATCTTCAAAGTGCCACAGGAAGACATGTTGGTTGTAGACTTGTAATCCTAATCACTTAAACTTCACTAAATCAATCAAACCTGCAACACACAAGTTACAGCCACAAGGGTCAATACATTTGAATTGTATTGGCAAGTGATACTATGGTAATATAGTGGAGTCTATCATCTATATGCATTTGGCTAAGTGGAGTTGAGGCTTGCATTGCTAAAAATAGATTTTCCTTATCATTTTGAAAACACTACGTTTTTGCTTGACAAAAACATTTTTCTCAAACAAAGATTGAAGATCCTTTAACCCTTGTTCAAACCACAAGTTTTTAACTTAGAAATTTGAATGATGAGATTCTTGATTGCTTCCATGTCTTGATGCTCAAATTGTCCTTTACCAGGGACATGGGTAAGTACTTAGATTTTACACTCTGCAGAGGTGGTGCACTTTCCCCACAAGACTTGGTTTCCCAAGACAAGATCTTTCAGAAGCCTTCCCTTAGACCAAAATGGACGCGTTCCAACCTATCAAACTCTACCACCAACTGTCCATATGGCTAAGTTCTTGCAACCTATATGATCCAGGCATAGCCCATAATGCCAAGTGGTTGCACTTGAAGCTTCTCAACATTTGACATCTCAAATCTCTTTGTTCCTGGGTGGCCATCCACAAGTGAGATACACAAGGTCAACCATAAACATGGGCCTTATGAACCACTCAACCAAAAACCACCAAGCAATTACCATTCCACCCAGGTGATTCATTAACTTAGTTGTTTTATTAAACAAAAACATAAGTCCTCAGACTTAGAAATTTTTCCATAGTATGAATATATTTTCCACCCTTGTTTTCTATTAGCTAAGCTAAGCTTGATAGTAGTAGGAATCTTAATTTAGGAAAATTTTTACTAAGGTTCCATCTACTAGGTTTTCTTATAGCAAGGTTTATACTTAGCAAAATTCCATGCAAGTTTTACTTAGAAAAATCACTAATGCATAGTGAAAGTAATGGGACAAAAGTATGAAGCATCACTTGCCTTTTTGGTAGAGGGTATAAGTTCACTCCTTGTCCTTGCAACAATCAGACTCTTCAAATCACTACAATTCAATCAATCAAGGCACAAACTCAATCTACCATTCAAGCAAAACAACACATAAAATCATAGAACCAAGATAATGCATGCAAGCATGCCAAGGATTGTTTTATTTGAAAAAGTGGTTCCTAATGGGTCATAAACATTTGGGTACACCTAATGGTCATTTTATAAAGTGGCAAAGTCATTTGCAAGAGGTTTCACTTCATAAACCATTTTCAAAACAAAGTATCATTTTATGTGGTGTAGAAATATTTTTACTAAGGCATTAGTCTATAGGGTTCACCAGATATGTTTTCAATCCATAAAACTTGGTGTTTGGGGTCAGAGAGTTTAAAACAAAACATTTCCCAAAAGTTTTCTTCCAAAACCATTTTTAATAAATAAACTATATTTTTATTTGACTAGAAATGATTTTAAATCAAAGAATCATTCCTTTGTTTCACCAAATACATTTTTGAAACCACAACGTGTTTCCTATGGTCAGTAGGTTCAAATCACACCATTTGCCAAAGATTATATCCCCAAAATCATTTTTGAACAATTTTTATAATTTAAACAAGCATACAAATGTTTCTGCAAAAACAAACATTTTAACAGAAGCTTTTTGCTAAACAAATTGCATGGTTGTCTAGGGCTTGTTCCACTGATTCCATTGATATAATGTTTGCAAAATTTGGACGTGTGGATCAAAAGTTACAAGGTTTTCAAATCTGCATCTGAATCAGATTTCAAATTCTATTTTAAATCGTCTGGTGCCACGCGTCTTAATTCTATTCGTCCATACCGTTTCGGTTGGATCGACTGCTCTGGCGCGTTGGATCAAGTCAGATCGTGCGGCACAGGATCACTCGTACCCCTTCGGCTAAGGATTTATCGTGACGCTTGGATCGTCATCTAACGGCTATCATCGCATTGACCAAGCTCTGGCGGCGCAGCGACGGTGGCTGGCGGCGGCGAGGTCAGATGGTGGCGGCGCTGGTGAAACAGGAAGCGAGGGAGGATGGGAAGGTGCTCACCGCGTTCACAGTATCGTGGGGAAGCTCAACGTGGCGGTATCTCGTCGAGGGGCGCACGGAGGTGAGAGTAATGGCTCGCCGGAGTTGCTGTGGGCGACGGGTGCCTCTGGAGGTCGTTGAGGGCGAGGCTGCGATTCGTGCCAAAGCAAAATAAGTACATGGTTAAACGCGGGAGGGTGTGGTGTACACGCGAGCATGCTCGAGAAAGCTCGGGGTGGTCTAGCTTACCAGGGAGAGGTCATCGGAGAAGAACCAGACGGTGGCGGCGGCGGTTGTTGTCGTTGGCGATGTTCTGGTGTGCCTGCGGGTGAATGGAAAGCGCCGGGAGAAGCGCCAAGGCTAGGAGAGTATGTGAGTGTGGTCAAGGAGGCGAGGGGTGGCAGGACAGGGCCGGAATCGAGGGAAAAGCTCGTCGGTGGCAGTGAGGTTCGGAGAAGAATCAGGGCGGCCTGGGGGCGCACTTGGGGGAGGAGACAGAGGGGAAATGGAGGGGAGACGCTGGCGTTTAAATGTGCATGGTCACTGCGAGTAATGGTGTCCGCGTTAAGGCGAATTGACGCCGATGAATTCCGCGAGAAACGGTCGAGGAGGGAGGCGCTATCACCGCGGGTGAGGACGATGAACATGAGGGGTGGGGTCGGCTGGTCAGCGAGAGAGAGGAGAGGGAACGAGGGTCCACCGGTCAGTTGCTCTGCGGGTGAGACTTTAAGTGAAAAACGTTTCGCAGAGGGGGAGATAGACTGGGCTGGTACTGGGCTTATTGGGCTGGCCGACTGGGCTGTTGTCCACTTCTATTTTTTTCTTTCCTGATTGATTTTCCTTTTTCTGATTCTATTTCCTGTTTTGAAATTCAAACAACCAATCAAACTTCAAATCAATTCAAACATTCACCACACTTGTATTTGAATTTGGTTCTGTTTAACAACATAAACCAGTTCCCAAAATAAAATAATATTTTTATTTTAGAGTCCATTTATAATTAAATAAAATGGACACTAGTTAATAAATCAAATGGGTTTTAATTTGTTTTAAAACTCCATTTGAAATCTAAATGTTTTCAAAACCAAATCAGTAGGTTTTATTTGAAAATATCAGATAGTTGGAAAACTTGTTTTAAAATAAAATAACATTTAATTTTAGGGTCCACTAATAATTAAATAAAATGGACCTTATTTATTTAAATCAAATAGGATTTGTTTTATTAAAATCTTTATCTTGAAATCTAAAATAAAACCAAAACACTTCAGTAAGTTTTATTTGAGAAAATAAAATACTTGGAAAACTTATTTAAAATAAATAAATAAGTTTTAGTGTTTATTTAAAATGGGAAAAGCCTTTACTTAAATAAAATTGGATATTAAATCCTTATTATTTTATATAAATAAACCTTTACTATTTTTATCAAAACAAAACATTTTATTTCAAAAACTTGGCCAAGGTTTAATTTGGCTTTATAAATAATCTTTATTTTTAAATCTACCTTTTCTTTTGAAAACCAAATCTTTTATTAAAAGATCCAAAATACTAATTTCCAAATATTTTTATTTTTCCTTTATTAAATGATTATCTTTTTAAATCCCTTTAGGATTTAATGGATCCCAATTGGTTTGAAGGTTTCCAATTGGATTCAAAAAGTATCTTCTCAACCTGAAAATCAACAAAGTTTTATTTTATTCATTTATTTTTCACATTACAAGATTTGGAAAATCTTGGGATGTGACAATTTCTGAATGGTCCACTACATGAGTTGGTATACGTCAAGCCGCCCCCGGGTTTTGAGGACCCCAAATTTCCGAACCATGTCTACAAACTCGATAAGGCAACTATGGCCTTAAACAAGCCCCACGTGCGTGGTATGAGCACCTTAAAGAGCTCTTGTTAGACCGTGTATTCGAAGTTGGGAAAATTGATCCCACTATTTTTACTAAGAAGGTTAATGGAGAGCTTTTTGTATTCCAACTTTATGTAGATGACATTATTTTTGGCTCTACTAACCAAGCTTTTAACGATAAATTTTCAAAGCATATGACTGACAGGTTGGAGATGTCGATGATGGGTGAATTGCGGTTCTTCCTTGGATTTGAGATCAAACAACTTAGAGAGGGAACTTTTATTAATCAAGCTAAGTACATTCAAGACATTCTCAAGAGGTTCAAGATGACAGATCTCAATGGTGTTGCTACTCCAATGCATACAAAGTGTCATCTTGAGCTCAATCCCAAGGGTAAAGACGTGGACCAAAAGGTATACCGATCCATGGTCGACTCTCTTCCTTACCTTTGTGCATCTAGGCCCGATATCGTGTTAAGTATAGGAGTGTGTGCAAGGTACCAAGCCACTCCTCAAGAAATCCACTTAGTGGCGGTCAAACGAATGTTCAGATATTTGGTTCATTCCCCAAATTTTTCGTTATGGTATCCCAAGGATTCAAGTTTCTCTCTATGTGGTTACACTGATGTGACAACCCCGGGATCAGGGCTAAACAAATCCCAGACCTCCGTCTGACATAAGCTTAACCTTGAGCTCGAGAATATCCAGTGAAGAATCGGTAACACAACAGTGACCCTACGACACAAAATTTATTACAGCAAGCTCATAACTTAGCAGAGAACCAAATTATTACAAGCAAAGGTCACTGACCACAAACATCAAACAATGGAAGGAAAATTATGCTATTAAGTATAGCAAACTTAACAAATGGCCTAAGAGGCCTGAAGCATAACGATGACGTCCCAGCCCATAGATTCTAGGCTGTCGGCCGGGAACCCCAAGCTACTCGTCGATGTCGATGTAGTACTAAACTCGTCTTCAGGGGAACACTTACTCTGCCAAAAGTATCAACAAAGCAAGGGTGACTACAGGGTGTACTCCGCAAGACTTCTGGCTAGTGGAGTTGTTTTTCATAAAGCCACTTTTGTTTATAAAACAAGAGGGAGAAGAAGCTCGTCTAACCAGAGTATTTTAAAAGGGGATAAGAGAGCGACATCTTTGAAATATTGATCATCTTTTGATATCCACCGAATCATCATCATCTGAACTAGGATCACCCCCTCGTACCCATGAGGAAGCATCCAACAAACATTAGTTGCCAAGTTTTACGATTAGGTTCATGTTCTCTATGATCTCCCATCCGTTCCCAAGTCGTCCATAACCATGGACACGGCTTTCCGAAAGATTATTACCATGCAGGGGTGTACAACTTTACCCACACGTACCAACCTACTCTTATTTCCACTTGATACACTTCCTTGGTGTGCTGACAGAGGGTGAGGTTGGACACGACCTTTACCTTGCTTTCGCCGAGACCATGAGTCACGCAATAAGTATTGTTCCACCGTAACGTGTCAAATCCCGAAGCCGGTACTTAAAGATGTGAGGCGAGGTTGGTTTACCAGGGGCGCCATCTACCCCAAGCAACCTCGGCCACGCTTACCTACCTGTTATGAATGCACCTGCACCCGGCAAATCTTTCAAAGGTTTTCTATGCATATGTCGAATGGAACGCCCAAACTATGTGACTCATGGAATCTACTAGGCAAGTTAGTCAACCATGGTGTCCCCATTTACCCCGTGTGGTTGTACGCTCGTCTTGGTTCAAGAGGCAAGAACTCAGGTCCTAGTGGTGGCGAGCATGGGACTATAAAAACCACATCCCACCGTGGCCTCCCATACAAGCCTTAGCGGGTTTAATCTCATATCACTGATCTCATCTCATCACGTTCTCCTGTCATACTAGATTCTCTGCATCTGATACATCATCTGGATGGACCAGAACTGACAGCTATGCATGGCTAAGCTGACACATATAATAGCTCTAGCAATGCACACACGCCAAACCTAGTTATGCTAGGAGCAGTGGATCAGGTAATGTAATCTCAAGGGAGTAATGCAATAGATAGGGTACTCTATCTATCGATAAAAGACCACAGTAGAATCATATGCATCATAGCAGGAATTGAAATGTTTTCGAAAACATAGGATTATATCATGGTGGGGCTATGCTTGCCTTTGCCTGTTGATAGCAGATAAATAGATCTTCGGAAGCCTTGTACTTGACTTGATTATAGTTGGTCAAGTATTGTTCTTCGATCTTCGATCTTCGACGGTGTTGACCTTGGGCTTCGATCTCGATCTCGATATCGTATTTTACCGAGAAGAAGAAAACACCGGAAAGGAAGGAAACAATCAACACATGGCATCGATGCAATTCTCAAGCAATGATGATGATATGACAAGTTAAAGTGCATTGGAATGTAACCCTAAATCATGCTCGACAAATTAATCGGGGTTCCGAGAGGTGAAAAACCTAACTCAGCGAAAACTCCGGAATCACCTGTGAGGGGTTACTATGTTCTATAATTAAACTTGTCATTTAAGTTGCTTAACAATGCATTATTATATCTTAACTAGATAGGTTTCATTTTTCTGAACATTTTGATATATTATTCATATTTTTCTGACTTATAAATAATAAGATATTGAATTTACAAGTTTTATTCAAATTTTGAAATTATTAAAAGCTTATTAAACTTTTTACACCCAGTCACAGTCTACCCATAGTGACTGACTGATGGGCCCTGAGCCACCTCAGCAGCCACGCAAGCAAAGTGGGACAGGGGGGTGGTTTGATATTCTTACCGAGGCAGTAGCTAGGCACTGCCACTGACGGGTGGGGCCTAGGTCGGGTCAACATGCCACGCAGGCGCCACGCGGGCTCGCCGGTGAGCATGGCAGACGATGGCGGTTGGCGGAGCTATGAGGCGAGCGGGCTAGTGCGGAGGGGCGGGTTCGACGCAGCACTCTGCGGGGAGCCTAACTAGGGCGGCGCCGCCATGATATGGTCGCCGGAGCAACTTCCATGACGACGGCCGACGGCGGCAAGCGGAAGTGCACAGTGGGGTGGAAATTCAGAGAGAAAGGGAGGCAGAGGAGAAGTCCTTCCGGACCGTGAGCTCACCGAGAGTGCATAGGAAGGCTCGAGGAGGCCAGGCGAGGTCGGAGGGCGTCGGAATCGTCGACGGAGACGGTGGTCGGCGCTCGGGAAGACGGGGACCGTGGCATCGATTCTTGGCATACGGGGTCGATTCCCTTGGCTAGGAAGAAGAGGGCGACTAGGCAGAGCTCCTACGATGCTCAACGGGGCTCGGCAAGGCCAGGAGCGACGGGGCGATGCTGAAGCCATTAGGCTAGGGTTCAGGCCAAAGAGGGGAAAACGCGAGGGAGCACGAGAGGGAGTGAGATGGGTACGGGGAGAGTGAGAGGGGAGCGTCGGCGTTCTTATCCCCTGCTTAGCGGGCGGCGGCGGGCATCTTAGCGCGAGGACGATCGACGGCCGGCGCACAGACACGCAGGAGCTTGCCGGCAGGAGGAAGAAGAACGGAAAAGGGGGCGAAGCGGTAAGGGCCGGCTTGGGCCAAGGTGGGCTGCGGGGTGGGCTGCAGCAAAGGTTGCAGGGGAGAGGAAGGAGATGGGCTGCGCGGCCTGGTTGTTCTGGATACATTTTTTTAACAGAATCTTTTTTCTATTTCCTGCAATCCTTTTCTTTTTGTATTTCATTTCAAATTCTGTTTTGAATCATTCAAAAATATCAAAAGCTTTTATAAAATATAGGGAATAGTGTGGGGCCCTTTTTATTCAACTTGGGCTCCAATTGTTTTGGTAACTTTTCAAATTCGAAACCATTTGAATGCTTTTCAAATAGAGAGGAAAGGATTAGGGTTTAGGGTTTTAGTTAGATTTTATTTAATGCAAACTTTAAGACATGATGATCATGATGCACAAGCAAACCCAAATTATACATTAGCTAAAACTGGGGTGTTACAGCTGATTCAGATTGGGCTGGTGACAAAGATGATAGAAAATCAACTTCTGGTGCATGTCAATTCTTGGGCAGGTCTCTAGTGTGTTGGTCTTCAAAGAAACAGAATTGCATTTCACTCTCAACCACCGAAGCTGAATATATTGCTGCTGCAAGTGCTTGTACACAGTTATTATGGATGAGGCAAATTTAAAGGAATATGGTGTTAATTGTGACATAGTGCCTCTATTATGTGACAATCAAAGTGCTATCAAAATTGCTTACAATCCCGTGCAACATACAAGAACAAAACATATTGAGATTCGCAACCATTTCATTCATGATCATGTTGCTCGTGGCGATATTGCCCTATCCTTTGTGAGCACGAAGAACCAACTTGCTGATATTTTCACGAAGCCTCTTGATGAAGCAAGATTTTGTTATTTGAGGGATGAGCTAAATATCATTGATTCAAGGAGCTTGGATTGACTACCCTTGCACACTCACTTACTACTTTCATGTATTTGGTTTAGATGCGGGCATAGACATAGGGGGAGTGTGGTCCTAATTGATTGGGCTAACCCTCCCCCCATAATGCCGAAAGTAAGAAAAATCATTTCCCTTAATATCATTTAGTGATATGTGGGTTATTGATGAGCATTGGTTTTGAACTCAAGATACATCTTCGCGGTGTCATGCCATGCGCTCCAACATGGTTGCTTCGGCCACCGCCCTCTTCCTCGAGAAGAGTTGGTTTCTAATGGCTCCCTTTGGATTTTCTTGCATATTTCTTGTTCTTATGGAAAACACACTTAATTTTGGTTTTTGTTTGATTTGCTTCTTGCAATTTTGGGTGTGTAGTATCATTTAAGTTTGTTGCTCTAAACCCAAGCCTTATTTCCTTCCTTGAACCATCTATTCTTGAACACAAGTCCTCTATACACCATCGATGGGTTTTGCAAGGGTGCTCCGACCTGAATTTGTTCCAACAGAAAATTCAGAGGGAAGGCGGACTATCCGCCCCAAGTGGGGGCGGATTATCCGCCCTGGGCGAATTCTACCTCTTAAGGGCTGGGTCGGGGAGGCCAGGCTGAAATAGAGCAGCCAGTCCTCCCCCAACCCTAGCTCTGCACCCAGCCGCCGTTGGAGCGTCCGCCCCTCCCCGGAGTCGATTTGACCACCGGATTCTCCGGCCCTCCCCGGATCTTCTTCACCTCTCCTCCGGGTATCTTCTCCTCCACGATTTTCCTCCAATGAGTGAGGGTGCTTCAAGGCTACTAAGACCTTCTCTCGTCGTCCCCGTGCCCGTTATCTCAAGCCCACTGCAGAAGGGACATTCATTGACGAAACAGAAGTCAGCAGAGCAGCAAGAGAGGCTGAACGGATGGCTAAGGTAGGAAAGAAAACAAAGAGGACTTCATCTCGCATGGGGAAACAGTCTCGGCCCAACTATAAGGCTAAATATCATAGATTCAAGGAGCTTGGCTTGACTACCCTTGCACACTCACTTACTACTTTCATGTATTTGGTTTAGATGCGGGCATAGACATAGGGGGAGTGTGGTCCTAATTGATCGGGCTACCCCCCCCCCCCTCATAATGTCGAAAGCAAGAAAAGTCATTTCCCTTAATATCATTTAGTGATATGTGGGTTATTGATGAGCATTGGTTTTGAACTCAAGATACATCTTCGCGGTGTCATGCCATGCGCTCCAACATGGTGGCTTCGGCCACCGCCCTCTTCCTCGAGAAAAGTTGGTTTCGAAAGGATATCTTTCGATTTTCTTGCATATTTCTTGTTCTTATGGAAAACATACTTAATTTTGGTTTTTGTTTGATTTGCTTCTTGCAATTTTGGGTGTGTAGTACCATCTCAGTTTGTTGCTCTAAACCCAAGCCTTCTTTCCCTCCTTGAACCATCTATTCTTGCACACAAGTCCTCTATACACCATCGAGGGGTTTTTCAAGGGTGCTCCGGCCTGAATTTGTTCCAACAGAAAATTCAGAGGGTAATTCTGCCTCTTAAGGGCTGGGTCGGGGATGCCAAGCCCAAACAGAGCAGCCAGTCCTCCCCCAACCCTAGATCTGCCCCCAGCCGCCGCCGGAGCCTCCGCCCCTCCCCGGAGTCGATTTGACCAACGGATTCTCCGGGCCCTCCCCGGATCTTCTCCACCTTGCCTCCGGGTATCTTCTCCTCCGCGATTTTCCTCCAATTAGTGAGGGTGGCTCCAGGGCTACTAAGGCCTTCTCTCGTCGTCCCCGTGCCCGTTATCTCAAGCCCACTGCAGAAGGGACATTCATTGATGAAATAGAAGTCAGCAGAGCAGCAAGAGAAGCTGAATGGATGGCTGAGGAAGGAAAGAAAACAAAGAGGACTGCATCTCGCAAGGGCAAATAGTCTCGGCCCAACTATAAGGCTATGGACATTATTCAGTATGTGTCGTGGGAATGACCATGGCAGACGCTGCAATCGGCAGCGAGTAGTAGAACATGGGGCAAGGGCGGCCAGCCATCTGCGGTGCGAGATGAGGGCAGAGACACAAGGTTTTACCCAGGTTCGGCCCCCCGGAGGGTAAAGACCTACTCCTGCTAGATTGTATTATGATGAGAGTACAAGGGGGCAAGCTCGACGACTAGGCGGCGAGTCGCTTGGGTTTATGATGGAACGTATCCTCTATGCGTACCCTAGGGAGGTTTATATAGGCTCACCTCGCTAGGCTTTACAGATTACAACCGAATTAGTTAAGGATTCGGAGGTTCTTTTACCTAGTCCGACTGGGCCTAGCTACGCTTCTGGGCCTCTAGCTTCTAGTCGCCTGAGTCCTGCCAAGTCTCGATCCAGTCGTCGTCCCGCAGGCCCACTCGCTGGCGGCTTGGGCCAATAGGAAACATCATCCTGGGCATACCCCAGTAGGGATATCCCTTCAGTACTCCCCGAGGCCGTCGTTGATTCGTCGTAGGTGTTTGCTGGCAGTCGGAGTATGCGGGTCCAATGCGGACGCCTAGTCGAATCGGCGGCGGACTCCTGAACAAAGGAAAGAACTAGTCATTTTAGTCGCAATAACGGCGACCAATCATGTCGCAGCTCGGCGAACGGGTGGGCGAGTAATTAGTCACTGTTATAGTGATCGGGTCGGCGAATCGTCGAGTCGCTCGAGGCAGCGAGTCGAGTAGACAAAGTTGGACCGTCAGTTTTGGCCAAACTAGCCGTTGGGTAACCCAACGGTAATATTGGCGTAATTACGATGTAGTAACGGCTCCCGAAAATGGCGGGTAACAACCACTATATAAGGAGAGTGAAGGGCGAACGTGGAAAAACGCTTCCCTCACTTCCTCCGATCTCCCGCATCCTTGTTTCCCCATTCCGTGCAGCGACCAGAAGGATCCAGAGAGTTCCGAATCCCATGATCCTCCGGCCGATGGCTCCTCCCTCCGAACCATGGGGCAGATCCAGGTGCACGAAGGCACTGCTAAAATCATTCGAGGAGGCGAGGATTCTCCGCGCCGGGAGATGGCGCATCCCTGCGGCCGAAGAAGTAATTCCAGATACGCGCGAAGGGGAATTCATCTGCTTCACTAGTCACCTGGAGAGGGGGATTGGCTTCCCAACCTCCCTCTTCATCCGGCGTTTCTGCGCCTACTACGGAATACAGCCGTCGGATCTGGGTCCGCACAACATCGAGCATCTCGCCATTTTCATGGCGTTCTGCGAGTGCTACCTGGGCTGCAGGCCCTACTTCCCCGTGTGGCAAGATCTATTCCACAGGAGAATCAGTTGCGAAGAGATAGGTGGCCCAATGCTAGCCGCGGGCGGCCTGACTTTCTAGCTGAAATCGAAGGCATCGTTCTTCGATTTGATGCTGCCCGCCAAAGCGGCGAACGAGTGGAAGAAGATCTGGTTCTACGTCACTGAGTCGACTCGAGGTGATGAAGTGGCGCTTCCAAGGTACTCCGCCGACCGACCCGAGCCGCGTCGGTTTCAGGTTATCAAACTCCCGCTGGAGCAGCGGATGGTCGTCTACGAGATCTTGCAGAGCATTCGCAATTTGAAGAAGAAAGGCCTCCAAACCATCAACCTCTACAACTGTTGGCTCGGGCGACGGCTCGTGCCCCTGGCCAGCCGTGACCACTACATGTACGAATACATGGGCAAGGACGACCCGACGAAATCCTGCCTCGATGAGTGGAGGCTCCATGACTACACCCTGGCCGTGAAGAAGATCACCCAGGCGGTTTATCTCAACGCGAAGGCCGGGGTCGCACCTTATACCGTGAGCCGCCCAGCTCCAATGGTAAGATGTTATTCCTTTTGCACTCGCAGTCGTAGTTTGTGCATTCGCGGTTGTGCTAATGTCGTTTGTTTTTGGTGCAGTTCTTTCAAGTGGTGGAAGGATGGTTTCCGCCCGCAGACGACGAGAAGTCGAGCTCATCCACCCAGGATGGGAGCGAGTCATCGCCCTGCAAGGGCAACGTCGAGAGTGATGAGGGCGGTAACGACAACGAGGAGGACGACGACCTCGTGGAGGTTGCTGCCCCCACGGTTCGCAAGACTCGCGGGCAGCACCCGCGCAAACTCGAGGCCAGCAAGAGCCTCCAGGCCCATGATGATGATGATGACGAGCTCCCTGAGGATACCTCACACCATGAGGGTACGCTGTCGAAGAATAAGAAGCAAGCTCCTCCGAATAAGAAGGTGAAGCCGGCGAAGCCGGCGTCTTTGCCTCGGTCTGCGAGTAGCTCCGACGCCACCAGCTCGGTCGAGGAGACAGCGGCCCAAGAGGCCGCGGCGACTGGTGCCGCCGCCACAACGGACAAAGTGCCATTGGCGTCGTTGCCACCGCCGTTCGCCCCAGTCACTAGCTTGGGGGCCGCTCCGGCCACAAGGGCCTCGCCGCAAAGGGGGGTTCCCATGACGATTGCCAAGGAGGCTCCCGATGCGGCTACATCTTCGAAGAAACCGTCAGTGTCTTGGGCACACAACGTGTTCGAGATGGGCCTCAGTCGGAAACTGGGGCCAGAGCTGGAAAAGCCGGCCAGGATCCGCACCAGCCTGCGATTTCTTCCGGTCGCCAAGTGAGTGCTTCTTGATCTTTTACTTCTCTGCTTGCCTTGTGTTTTGATGGGAAGGCTTTATTGACATAGTTGTTTTGCAGGACTGCTTTTAAGAAGATAGGCCATCCTTCAGTGGCCAAGGTTCCGCCGGTCGCCACAGAGGTGCCAGCTGATCCTTCGCGGAAGAGGAAGGGCGACGACGTCATTGCTCCTGCCGAAGGCGCCAAAAGAACCAAGGGAGACAACGTCGTCACGGTCTCTGACGAACCGGCGACTACCCCGAGCGAGCCTCCAGCCGCAGCGGAAGTAGCTTCGAAGGCCACGGAGGATGCGGGATCGCAACGTATGGTGCTTGCTGGATCCACCGATGCGGCCGAGCCGACCTCGAGTGGCGCAGTGGCCGCAGCGGTGACATTCCCTCGCTTCGTGGCAAAGGCCGCCGCGGAGAGTGCCTCAGTGCCGTCGAGCCAGCTTCCTGGGACCGCCATCACGGAGGTTGAACAACGTCGTGGCCACACTCTGCTTGTGCTCGCGTCGGTGGATGCGATGGAGCTTCATGGTATGCTAGGTGCTGCCATCCAGGTATGTCCAGTCCCCGGACACTGAGTTTCAGTGGTCGGATTCTTAATATTTTTTATGTTATCCAGTCCCCGAGTGCCTAGTCGCTGAATTTCAACGGCTGGGCACTTAGGATTTTTGTTGTCCAATCCCCGAGTGCCTAGTCGCTGAATTTCAGCGGGTGGGCACTTAGGAATTTTGTTGTCTAGTCCCCGAGTGCCTAGTCGCTGAATTTTAGTGGATGGGCGCTTAGGAATTGTTTTGTCGTTGACACTGTGGTTGTTGCACAGGGCCTGCAGCGTGAGTCAGTCGAGCGTCTTGCTGCAAAGTGCCGCGTGGAGAAGGAGCTCGTCGCCGTCCAGGAGACGAACAAGGAACTTCAAGCGGCTGCGGGTTAGTATATACTTTAACTGGCGCTCGTTGCTTACTTGTTACGGTGTTGACCGTTTTGTTCTGGAAACAGCGAGTAGCGCGGCCGAGGTGAAGGAGGCTCGCTAGGGCCTTGTCCCGGTAGGTGATTTGATGGCGGTCCAGTCCACTTTGAGCGTGGCGGAGAAGCGAATCGCCAAACTGGAGCGTGAGCTCAAAGAGGCGAAGGCGGAAGCGAGCTCGGCGGAAGGACGAGCCAAGGCCGTCGTCGCTTCTGCCGCTAAAGAACGGAATGTGTCTGATGCACTCGTTGCCGGGTTGCAAAATGACTTCTCCTCCCTTCAAAGTTTCATCATGGACCTACGCTGCCCGCTGATTGGTAAGTTTTCCCTCAGCCAGCTTCCGATTGCGTGTACCGTGTTGGGGTTTTGGTGCTTTGCTTACTGTTTGTTTGCGTGCTGCAGGCCGGATCACTGACAATGCGGAAGAGGCGCAGTTGTACGACGAGCAGCAGTGTGTGACCACTCTGGTCGACTCAGCCACGCTCTCAGCGACTTGCCTCCGGGCATACCTTCAGGAGATATCGCCCACGGAGGTGATTCCCAACAACCTTGCCGAGGTATGGCGCTTGCTAGAAAAGGCTCCATCGGCCATGGAATTCATAACACGGTCGGCCTTCCATCATGGAGCGGCAACGGTGCTCAGCCTTGGGCTTGCCCACTTCCCGGATGACTTCGACCTCGACGATGTCATGAGTGGTTACCCCTCATCGACGGGCTCGGTGGAGATTTCCGAGGTGTTGAAGCTGACGGACCGAGCCGCGGTATACTACGACCGCGTTTGGACGATGGGCGACCTCGTCCCCTACCAGGAGACGATTGTCGCCCCCAATTACCCTGAGCCGAAGCACCGAGACTTCAAGGTGGAATAACCGTTTCGTGCAGCGATGGCAGGCGAGCTGACGACGTACCCGTCAAACCCTTACGTGCCATTTATCCGCAGCCGCAGGGATGGTGGCGCGTCTTCATCAAAGCCTGCGGAGTAGAATGTTTTGCCATTCGGCATTAGTATAAAATAACAATGTAACTCTCCTTGTACGCGAAACAAATTTTGCTGCTATAAAGGAATGCTCGTGTTATTTTGTCATTCGTTTTGCGATTTGGATGTTGGTTGTGCGAGTCCCCGAGCGCGTCCGCCCTTTTTATGGGGTTTACCTCGTTTTTATATGTTTTGTGAACTGTTAGTGAGTTAAGGTCGACTCGCCATGGCTCAGAAAGCCAGTCGCGTGGCGACTCCCAGGGGTGCTCTTTACTTGACCGTTTTCCCGAGCACGAACGGGATCGGTTTGCCGAGTCCCCGAGCGTAGTACTTGGTCGTTCTAGTCCTGCCTGACCCGTAAGATCAGTCGCGTGGCGAGTCCTGGGCGCGCTCTCATACTTGGAGTTTTTCCCTAGCCGCTTGTCTTTGGTCGGGTGTTAGTCCCCGAGCATGGTACTTTGCCATTCGAGTCGCTGCGCCGAGGATGCAGAGGGCTTGGTCGCTGTGGGAAGCGAGTGCAGTTGTCTTCGCTCGGGGAGCCAGTTGAGCTGGGCGACTCCAATGGGGCTCCGGGTTAGCTTTTTTTCGTGGACGGTACGAGGCCTGAGTTTTCCCAGTGCCCTCGTACCACACTACTTGGTTGTGCCAGTCGCTTTGCCAAAGGTTGACTTCTGCGAATAGCGTAACGCAGTTATTACGAGTGCGAGTGGCACAAGACACGAAGAGTAGACGCAATTTTGCGGTAACCAATCTGTTTTATTGCATAGTGGGTACGGGTACATGTCTGGAGTTCTAAGAGTAGAACTTCCGTAGGAGGTTTACATTCCATGGCCGCTTGACATCGAGGTTTCCGTCGCCTCGGACGTCGGTGAGGTAGTAGGCGTCGTTTCCCAGGACTCACCCGATGGCGAATGGTCCCTCCCAAGGGGTGAGAGCTTGTGCATGCCTTTCTTGTCCTGGATTAGGCGCAGTACCAGGTCACCTTCCTGGAAAGTGCGAGTCCGTACTCGTCGGCTATGGTAGCGGCGGAGCCCATGCTGGTTGATGGAGGTGCGGGAGCGAGCTAGGTCGCGTGCTTCGTCGAGCAGGTCGACTACGGCTTGGCGTGCGAGCTCATTGTCGGCCTCCATGTAGTTGACCACCCTAGGTGAATCGTCCTCGAGGTCAGTTTGCATGACTGCCTCGACGCCGTACACCATGAAGAAGGGGGTGAACCCTGTTGACCTGTTGACGGAGGTTCGGATGCCCCAAATTACAGAGGGGAGTTCTTCGACCCAGCACCCGGCGGTACGCTCGAGTGGGTCTTGTAGCCGTGGCTTCAGGCCATGGAGGATGCTCTGATTGGCTCGTTCCGCCTGGCCATTGGACTCCGGGTGGGCAACTTATGCGATGTCGAGTTGGATGTTGTGTTCCTCACAGAACTGGGCCATGCCTCCCTTTGCGAAGTTGGTACCATTCTCCGTGATGATGCTGTTTGGGAACCCGTAGCGATAGATGAGCTCGCGTAGGAACTTTGTACGGTCTTCCCGTCGCACTTGCGGACTGGCTTGGCATCCACCCATTTTGTGAATTTGTCGACTACGACTAGGAGGTGGGTGAAGCCAGAGGGGGCCTTCTTGAAGGGGCCTACCATGTACATGCCCCACACAGCGAATAGCCAGGTGATGGGGATTGTATTGAGCGTCGAGCTCGGCACGTGAGTCTGGTTGGCGTATTTCTGGCATCCGACGCACCGCTAGACAATGTCGACAGCGTCTACGTGTGTAGTGAGCCAGTAGAAGCCATGTCGCATGGCCTTTGCGACCAGGGAGCGGGCACCGGCGTGGTGGCCGCAGTCGCCGGAGTGGATGTCTTGGAGGATTTTGCGTCCTTCAGCAGGTTGGACGCAGCGTTGAAACACGCTGGTCACGCTGCGTTTGTGGAGCTCGCCGTTGATGATGACGAAGGATTTGCAGCGGTGTGCTATCATCCGGGCCTCCGTTTCATCTGCGGGTAGGGTTCGTCCCTCCAGGTAAGCGACGTATGGCGCGGTCCATTCGCTTGGATCAGCAATTAGCGCGACTAGGGGTGCCTCTGGTTGCAGCGGAATTACGATGTCAATCTCCCTTGGGGGAGAGACAGAGGGTTTGATGATGGTTTCGAGGAAGACGCCGGTGGGTGGTGCGAGTCAGGCCGAACCAATGTGAGAGAGTGCGTCGGCCTCCTTGTTCTTCCGCATGTCGATCCACTCGACGGAGTACCCTGCGAAGTGGCCACCCAGCTGGTCCACTGCTTGGCGGTATGCCGCCATGGTGGGGGATACGGCGTCGCAGGTGCCGGCGACAAGGACGGAGTCTCCGTAGCAGCACAGGCGATTGATGTTCATCTCCTTGGCTGCCCTCATGCCTTGGAGTAGCGCCTCGTACTCGGCCATGTTGTTGGTGCAGGGGTGAAGTTGAGGTAGAGGACGTAGCGGAGCTTGTCGCCCTTCGGAGATGTCAGCACGATACCCGCTCCTGCACCGTCTGCATTCTTGGAGCCGTCGAAGTGTAGGCTCCAGTAATGGAGGTATGGCAGCTTCTCCGGCTGCTGGGCCTCCTCCCAGTCGGCGAGGTAGTCTGCGAGATCCTGCGACTTGTTCGCCTTGCGCGGCTCGTACTTGATGTTGTGGACGCCGATCTCGACGGCCCACTTGGCGACTCGCTTGGTCGCCTCGCGGTTGTGGATGATGTCCTGTAACGGTGCTGAGGAGATGACCGTTATTGGGTGCTCCTAGAAGTAGTACGGCAGTCGCCGCTGTGCTCTGAAGACCGCATATACCAATTTCTGGTACTGCGGGTAGCGCTGGCGCGACTCGGTAAGGACTTCGCTGATGTAGTATACGGGTCGCTGCACCGGGCGTTCCTTCCCTTCCTCTGGCCGTTCGACGACCATGACGGCGCTGACGACACGCTCGGAAGCTGCGACATAGACTAGCATGGGCTCCTTGTCGACGGGGGCGGCGAGTAGCGGTGCTGCGAGTAGCACCTCCTTGAGAGCATGGAGCGTGTCGTCTTCCTCCTTGTCCCACTAGAAGGTGGGGTTCTTGCGCATTAGGCGATAAAGCGGCATCGCCTTCTCGCCTAACCGGGGGATGAAGCGACTGAGAGCCACGACTCGCCCGGACAACTTCTGGACGTTGCACAGGCACTCGGGTCTGCTGAGTCGTGCGATCGTGTTGATCTTGGCGGGGTTCACCTCGATCCCACGCATGGAGACGACGTACCCCAGTAGCTGTCCAGTAGGTACACCGAAGGTGCACTTTCCTGGGTTTAGCTTTATCTTATACCTTCACAAGTTGGCGAAGGTTTCCGCCAGGTCAGCGAGTAGATCGCCCTGGCGAGTGGATTTCACCACCACGTGTTTGATGTAGACATGGATATTGCGGCCAATTTGGCTCGCGAGGCACTCCTGCAAGCACCTATGGTAGGTCGTCCCGACGTTATTGAGGCCGAAGGTCATGGCAGTGTAGCAGAAGGCTCCGAATGGCGTGAAGAACGCCGTCTTTTCTTCATCCTCGATGGCCATTTTGATCTGGTTGTACCCAGAGTAAGCGTCGAGGAAGCATAGCTCCTCTGAGCCCGCGGTGGAATCGATGATTTGGTCGATCCGCGAGAGGACGAATTGCTCCTTCGGGCAGGCGCTATTTAAGTTTGTGTAATCGATACACATTCGCCAGGTCCCGTTTTTCTTCTCGACCAGGACCGTCTTTGCTAGCCACTTGGATTATTTGATTGACTGAATGAATCCTGCAACGAGTAGACGCTGCAACTCATCGGCGATTGCTCGGTGGCGCTCTTCATTGAAGGGCCGCAGCGACTCCTTGACTTGTCGCACTTTGGGGTCGGCGTTGAGTTTGTGCTCAACGAGTTCCCTCGGGACACCAGGCATTTCGGATGGCTTCCATGCGAAGATGTCCCTATTCTCACTGAGTAACTCGATGAGCGAGGCTTCCTATGTTGGGCTCATCCCGTCCCGATCGTCACCGTCTGGCTGGAGTTGCGTGGGACCAACTCGACGGTGCGGGTGTGTGTCATTGCCTCGAAGGCAGTGGAGTTGCCACCATCCGAATTGGGCTTCTTAAGTATGGTGAGGTTGTCATTGTTGACCCCGCTCGCATACTTGGCGAGCTCCTCAGCGTGGTTGGCCTCCGCCACGATGACGGCATCAGCGAGTTCGGTGCCTTTGGCCTCGCATTCTGCGGCCATGCTGGGGTCGCCATGGACAGTGATGATGCCGCATGGCCCAAGTAGCTTCATTGCGTTGTACGCGTAGTGGGGAGCTGCCATGAATTTGGCGAACACCTGGCGCCCCAGGACACAGTGGTAGGGGCTGTTGAACGACACCAGCTCGAAGACGATCCGCTCGGTGCGGAAGTTTGCTAGTGTGCCGAAGGTGACTGGCAGCGTCACCTTGCTGATCGGGTATGCCTTCAGACCAGGGACGATGTCGTGGTAGGTGGTGTAGGTCGTCTCGATCATCGACTGGGGGAGCCGCAGTCGCCTGAACGTGTCCAGGTACAGGATGTTGATGGAGCTGCCGTCGTCCATCAGCGTTTTGGGGAGCCAGTAATCTCCCACCTTGGGCTTGACCACTAGGGTGACTTGGCCTGGATATTCGATCCGTGGCGAGTGGTCCTCGCGGCTCCAGGTGATTGGTTGCTCGGACCAGTTGAGGAACTGGGGATGTCTATCTGGGACACCGCGTTGACGGCGACGGTGCAGGCGATGACCTTCTTCTCGCGCTTCGTGTTGAAGCCTATGAAGGTGTGGAGCAAGACGGCGACGCTGCCTAACTTTCTGCCGTTTGGCGGGTTGTTATCGGGGTCTTCCCGCGCGCACAGTGCCTTCTCGATCTCCTTGAGAGAGTGGCAGTTGGCGGTCGTGTGCATGGCGGGCTTTCCTTCCCTGCTATGAAACACACAGGGTTGGTTGAGGAGGGTCGTCGGATTGAACCTCGGTTTTGCCTTGTAGTTGCCATCGTTGCGGCGCTGGCCTCCATCGCGACGGAAGCTCTTGGGTTCACGCGACGCGTATCCGGCGTTGGCGACGAAGTCGACTCACCCGTCACTGTGGCGTTTGCCGGTGAGGCGAGTGTTTCTGTAGCGTAGCTCGAGTCGCCTCCCGTTGTCGTGGCCACTCGTGCGGCGATTTCCTCCCGACTCGTCGTCGGTTTCTTGGTTTGGGTCCTCCTCCGCGTACCTCTTTGCGATCTCTAGGAGGTCCGGTATGTTGTCGAGTGTTCTGTACACTCGCTTGAGCTTGGCGACCAGGGGCTCATAGCGGCACGAGGTCTTGAAGCAGTGGATCGTGGTGTCCGGGTGGATTCCGGCCGCGTTGTACCACAGGTCTTGCCACCATTGGACCCAACTGCGGGTCGACTCGCGGGGTCCGGGTGGATTCCGGCCGCGTTGTACCCTGATGGTGGTGGCGCGGGTGTATGAACCCTCGAAGTGCCTGACAAAGGCGTCGCGCATTTCCTCCCAGGAGTCGATGCTATCCGCAAGGAGGGTGTTAATCCACTGCCTGCACGCTCCCTCCATCATTAGGGGAAGGTAGCGGGCGGTGAGTAGGTCGGTGTGGCCAGCGATCCCCATCGCCATGAGGTAAGTGTCCAGCCACACAGACGGATCGTACGAGGGGTTGTACTTCTCGATCTCCTTTGGCGCTTTGAATTTCGTCGGGTATCTTTCGCCTCAGATCATCGGTCCGAAGCACTGGGGTCCGACTTGGCTCAGCGATCCCCTTTGTTCACCGTCGCGGCGGTTGCTGAGGGTATGCCTCAGGTCTTCAGGCTGGCGTGCGCGCCAACTCTGGTTGTTGATGATGTGGGTGCGTGCGTTGACAGGCTGCCCGTTGGCAGCGAAGAAGTTGTTCGCCGGCCATGGGACGTTGGTGGAGAGTGCCGCGTTCGCGGATCGGTGTTGGAGCTGCAGGGGCTCGGTTGGTGGGCAGTTGAGGGTATTCGCCGCCATTGGGCGGCCGCTCGAGGCCGCCCTGCTGCCTGATGATAGCGAGTACATCCGACCCTGTGAGTCGACGCCCACGTTTTGTTGCTCAACTGCTTTGGCGAGCAGAGCCTTGGCGTACTGGATCTGCATGGCGCCTTCCCCGGTGACTTGGATGTTGTCAACTACTGCTCGGCTCGCGACGACGTTGTCCATTGGGGTGGAGAACAATGGGAGGCCGTTCGCATCTCGCTCTCGTGAGGAGACCATGAGCCTTGGCTGGTCCCTAGGGGGCGCGCGGTTGGGTGGTGGTGGGGCGCCGTTGGCCGTCGCCCCTGGTGGGGGTCGAGCGCTTCCTCCTGGCGGCGCGTTCTCGCAGATTGCACGCTCGTCCACGCGAGCCGGGTCGTTCTCATCGTCGAAGTTCAGGGCGCGCCCCTGAACAGTAGGGTTCAGGCGCGACCTGATTCGGATTTGGTGGTAGCGTGACAGCTCCTGCGCTGTCACTTACTCGAGGCGAAATTTTTCGCGCTCGGTTTGTTCCTTGCAGACTGCCTCCACCAGCCGAAGGCGGAGTTCCTTGACCTCCGTTGTCGTCGTGTTTGGTGGGATCGGCATGGAGAAGGGGTCTTCCGGGGGGTCGGCGCCAGTCGCCGTATAGGTCACGGCGTGGCGACCGGTTCCGTCGTGGAGGTCGACGGAGTTCTCCGACCCGGAGTCGAAGTCGAAGATCCCAAGGATGGAGGGGTCCTCGAAGTCTCCGACGTTGGAGACTTGGGTGATGGAGCCCGCGGGCGATGCGGCGACGATGGATCCAGCGGCCGACGACGGGGTCACCGAATCGGCGTCACCGTTGAGGGCCGCATCGTCCGCAGCCGCGGTGGTTTCGACCACGTTGCTGTGGGCCGAGTTGTACTCGGAGGCGAGGCGGTGAATCGTGCGGACCTGGCTCTTAGAGAGCCGGTCGCGTGGCAGCGACTCGCGGGTGCGAGCCAAGTCCACCGAGATGATGACGTTAGTGAGACCGACGAAGAGGCTGATCGTGCCGACCGGCAGAATCACACTATGTGTGACGGGTCGCGTCGCCGGGACGTAGCTACTCGGCAAGATCTGGAGCATCTCGCCGATCGCTATCATGCGGCCGGTGGCGATCGACTCGTTGATGGGAAGATTGGATCTCGCCGCAGAACACCGGCCTGACCGGCCAGGCCCCACGGTGGGCGCCACTGTCATGGGAATGACCACGGCAGACGCTGCAATCGATAGCGAGTAGTAGAACATGGGGAAAGGGCGGCCATCCATCTGTTGTGCGAGATGAGGGCAGAGACACAAGATTTTACCCAGGTTCGGCCCCCCGGAGGGTAAAGACCTACTCCTGCTAGATTGTATTATGGTGAGAGTACAAGGGGGCGAGCTCGACGACTAGGCAACGAGTCGCTTGGGTGTATGATGGAACATATCCTCTATGCGTACCCTAGGGAGGTTTATATAGGCTCACCTCGCTAGGGTTTATAGATTACAACCGAATTAGTTAAGGATTCGGAGGTTCATTGACCTAGTCCGACTGGGCCTAGCTACGCTTCTGGGCCTCCAGCTTACAGTCGCCTGAGTCCTCGCCAAGTCTCGAACCAGTCGCCGTCCCGCAGGCCCACTCTCTGGCGGCTTGGGCCAATAGGAAACATCCTGATGGGCATACCCCGGTAGGCATATCCCCATCAATATGCCTCCATTCGCTAGACTGATTACTATGATGAGGCTGACAGTGATGGTCCGCCAGAGGACTCTATGTTTTCGAATGCCCGCTTTCACGATATTCATGATGATGTGTATGCCACTCTCAAGCTTCGCCCCATGCACCCCATCAATATGACTGAGGCTCAATCCAAGGCAAGGCTCCTTGAGGCATTGGATGTGACAAACAAGATGGGACTTCACCACCTTATGACTCTCCAATGCGACTATGATTCCTCCGTGGTGAGGCAGTTTTTCTCGACACTTGTCATTTGCGGTGATGAGCGCCGTACGGTGAAGTGGATGACCGGGACAACAATGATTCAGTTGGACTTCCGCATTTTTGGGCAGGTTCTTGGGTATGCTTTCCATGGCCGTGACACTCCTTCTGGACATCGCATCATTTCTCCACTGAAGCCATCCAAGGACACAGTGCTCGCTCCCTGCCTTTCTCCTGATGGTGTTGCTGGTACTTTCGCTGGTCTCTCTCCCTTGAATGCCTCCCTTGTTGGCATATCTAGGGATAGCATTTCTCTGAGTGGTGGCAACAATGACAAGATTCGTGGCCATCTGGTTCCTCTCCTTGCATTTGCCCACGAGTGTGCCACCAATTCTGGTTCAGCTACATGTTACAAACTGGATGTCATGGACTACATTTATCATGAGATGATAGATTCTATGATCAACAGGCTCTTTGTTCCATATGCTACTTTCATTATGATGCTCATCAAGAATATGTTGCCTCTTGATGACTTTGGCACTGCGTTGGATGGGTTCACAAGACCAAGAAAATCTACAACAAGGTTCATAAGACCCATCACCCTTCCACTGCCCCTGAGTCCTTCATGCGTGATGCACGAGCTAGTGGTCGTCGTTCCACGGTGTCCCCAATGGCACGTGAGGTTAAACAGCTCACTTGGTTCCGGCGACACATCCTTTGCATGGGCATTGACAGTCACAAGGGCCAGTATGAGGCGTACCGGAGGGATCATGAGAGGGATCACACTCAGCAGATTATTCTTCACCATGTCTCATGTGCCACTGGCCATCCACCTCCTTCCACTGCTCCGGAACCGTATGCTCAGTGGAACACATCTGGGATCAACTACGGTGAGCTCGAGAGTTGCCTGTTTCCTCCACCTCCGTGGGCACCCACTCCTCCAGCTGATGACGATGATGATGAGTATGACGAAGAGGAAGGGGACGGGGATGACTACGACGAGGATGAGGAGGCGTGATCTTCTAGGGCGTTAGCATCGCTCTTCTTCCTTTTTGGCGTTTCGATGCCAAAGGGGGAGAAGTAGTTCTATTAGGTCTCATGGATTTGCAAGGGTCGGGTGCAAGCACTTGTCTTTCAGTCATTTTATTTGCTTGCTTGTGCCCCTTTTAGCGTGAACTTATTTGCTATTTGTTCTTGTATTATGTAAGACTATGTCGTGCTATACTCTGTTTGGTCTTCTAGAATCCCGGATTCATATTGTGGGTCTACTCTCATGGAATTCTGGATTTATCTATGGAGTCTGTTTGATGGCATATGGAATCATGGGATTATCTAGTGTATGCATCCATATTGTGTGATGTCCTTGGAGTCTAACAATCTCCTTATTTTCTTTGGCTATAATCACATCCCGGTGGTATGACCTTGCTTTCCAACCCACCTTGTTTCAATTATCTTTGCTATGAAAGTTGTGTTCTCTCTAGTGTGTGTATTTTTATTCAAATGCAAATTGTAAATATGCACACATCTAGGGGAGCCTCTATCATTTTTGTTAAGGTGGCGTTAGCCGGTTTCATAGAAAATCCTAGTATTGTCATCTAACAGCAAAAATGGGGAGACTGAAAGAACATTTCATAATCTCTGGTGTTTTGTGTGTTAGATAACAATATCAAGGATTATTTAATGTGTATTGAAGTGTTTCAGCTCGCTCTAAGGATAAAAGGAAAAGGAATCTGCCCTTTGGGGGCAAATTATCCGGCCCTACTAGGGGCAGATAATCTGCCCCACCCTTTTCCTAGATAGGCGGAGTTTCAGCCGGATTTTCCAGCCCTACTGGATAATCTGCCCCTCAGGGGGCCCGGATAATCCGCCCCTCATGTTCACTGCTAGGCGCAAGCCCCAGAGGGGGGGAGGAGTTTCGGCCGGACTTTCCGGCCGAGCCGGATAATCCGCCCCTGGAGGGGGGCCGGATAATCCGCCCCCAAGGTCTTCATCAAGTTCTGCAGGCGCCAGCCCCAGAGAGGGGGCGGATTTTCTCCCCGGAATATCCGCCCTGGGGGCAGAGTTTTCCCAGGGGGCGGATAGTCCGCCCCTAGTGGTGGGCGGATAATCCGCACCCAAACTTGTTCAACGGCCAGATCTGTGCAGGGGGTATTTAAGCCAGCCTTCGCCCTCCTGCCAGACCTCTTGTTTCATTCGAAAAAGTCAAGATCTGATCTGCAACCTTCATCCAAGAGAGCTCCACCTAGATCCACCCAAAGGCCCCGTCCCTTGGGGAATCGAAGGAGTAGAACTCGATCTTCATCATCAGCAATCAAGCGCTTCATCTCCTCTCCATTCATTTGGAGAATCACTGATCCAGTATTTCTTGCAAATACCTAGATCCTTGTTTTGTTTATATTGATAAACCTTGTCTTGTGATAGCTTGTTGTCATCTCGGGAACCCCAATTCAGTTGTGGGTGTGTGCCCCGGTAGCGTTGTAAAGGCACCGATTCCTGCCTCGAAGGGTACCAGTAGTGGAGAAGGTGGATCAGGCCTTTCGTGGCGAGATACATCGGAGAATAGGGTGAGGCCTATTGTGGCGTGGTGGTCTTAGAACCGCCCACCCCTCCAACGCAGATGTACTTCCCTTAACAAGGAAGGAACTGCGGTAAAACAAATCCCTGTGTCTCCGCGTGCTCCACTACGGTTTCCTTGCTCCTCTCTTTACGTGCTTAGTAGCTAGGGTTGCATATAGGGAAATTCTCGTAGTTACATATTTAGAGAATTTACTTTGTTTCAAGCCTAAAATTGAAAAAGAACTAAAAATTGGGTAGCACCTATTCACCCTCCTCTAGGTGCCCATATGATCCATTTCACCCATGTCTACCAACTGATAACCTTACAGATTAAATTGAATGAATAGATGGAAAAACCTCGAAAGACAGTCTCGAACAAAACCAAGAAGAATCTGTGGAAACATTTAACATGGTACGAAAAGGCGAAGGTAATCATAAAAGTATGTTCATGTGTAATGCTGGGTTGTCGCAGTCCAAGTACAATTCCATGTTGGGATATTTTTCTTATCATGAAGAAATTGTAGCAGTACGAGCTGAATACGAAGTGAAAAAATGAACAATCGAAGAGATGAGATAGGAAGCATTAGCAAGTGATGCGGAGTTGCAGCTATTACGAGATCAGCTAAATTCTCAAGAGCTCTCATAGATGAACAATCTCTTCTAAATTGAATATGAACCCTGACAATGACAGGTGAGTACAGTGGTCATATGAAATGGTTCCTAGTAGTACTACTGAGCATGTGATGTGTTTGGGGCCACATAACAACAACAGAGGGACTATATGTGTTCTACATCATGCTTTTATCTCTTCAAACTGTGATCCATGCACAAAAATCCTATTACCGAACCTCACTCACTCAAAACTTGGATTCATGAACTCCACAAAGGTTTTTTATTCTTTGGAGAACCGCCAAATTCAAAATCTCTGTCGGTCGACAAAACCTACCGCCTACCCTATTTGAATCGGAGATTATGTATCCAATTTTCTTTGCCAATATGATAAGTACTTTGATGATCAGCCTTCAATTCGTATAGAAGGAGTACCATTTTTTCTATTATTCCCTGGATGCTAACAAAATTCAAAAATCTTAGTCGAGCGCCAAAACCTGCCTTCAACCCTGTCACGGTCAGCCTTCAATTCCTGAAGAGGGAGTACCCCTTTTTATATTATTTCTTGGACGCTAGCCAAATTAAAAATATAGTCTTTGCATTCATTATGGTCATGGATGATCAGTTGATGTGACTCTCGGACTTGAATTCCTAGACAAATAGCATACGGTCTACTAGATTTTTTTATTATTACTTGGCCGCTAGCAACAAAATTCAAATTCATAATCAAGCGGAAAATTCCCCACTCACTCATATGCATTTCGCGCGCCTCCATTTCAAACATTTTGAATCAAAATCTCCCACCATTGGAGAACCATTTTTCTAGCACTATTATTATTAGATGGACACTAGCCAAATTAAAAATCACAATCGAGCAGAAAAACTACCCCACATACCTTGAAGCATTTCCCGCCCATCCTTTTCAAAAACTGTAACACCCCGGCCTCTCCGGACCAGCGGCTGTCACTTCTGGCAGCTTAATAGGATCTCTAGACTAACCCCACAGACCAACACTACTCTTTTCAGTGCACTTTGTCCTCACTCGTGCGCACCCGGTACCCACTTCCTGGTCGGTCACCCATCCTAGAATTGCTCTAGGCCAAGCACGCTTAACCTTAGAGTTCTTTTCAAATGAGCTTCCGGAAAAGAAGTTGTAACTTGTTTGTATGGGTATACTATGAATCCTATTAAGCCATGCACCAGGGTCTCACAAAAACTTTGAGACAGGCGCTAGCCAAATTCAAAATCTCAATCGAGCGTCAATATCACACACCGACCTTGAAGCATTTCGCGCTCCTCCATTTCAAAATCTTTTGACTTTAAAATTCCCATTCTACCCATTGTTCAGACGATAAATGGGCATGCTAAATTTGGTAGCTTGGGGAATGATCATAATTTGTTTTCTTTTCACCTCTATGGTACCTATTCGTCCAGTTTTCCCATTGGCCCTCCCAAAAATCCCAAGCTCCTTTGTCCCCTCATGACCACCGCGCACACCAGACGGCGGCAATTTCACGATGGAAATTCCACGACGGCCTGAGTTGCTTGAGATATGGTCTCGTGCACCGCCATAGAGCCGCTTCACCGGCACCCACCCCACCGGATCTAGTTCACTAAGTGTCTCTGCCACGGCAGCAGAGCAGTGGTATCGTTCACCATGCCGATGGCATCATCGACCGCCCAAGCTCTGCTTCCCCGCCTCCGAATGCTATCCAACCGTACCAGAGATGCCTCACCAGTGTCCATCGGATGGGATCTAGTTCAACAAGTTCCATGTCCACCGCTCCAGACCAGCTGCATGGGCGTCGTTGTTCACTGTATCGGATCTGCCTCAGCGGTGCTCTCATCCACCGTTCTCAACCTGGCATCGACCTCCTAAGATCAGTTTCTCCGATAGCCTAAGATCAGCTTCCCCGCAACCGCAGCACCCTCGGTGGCCTGCACGTCATCCGCATGGTATCGACGATTGTTAGACGCCTCTCCGACCAAGGTAACCAAATCTCTAACCCCATTTTGTTTTGTCAGCAGTATAGAAGGTTCAAGCCTGTCGCAGTGAACTGCATTTTTGGAATAGTGCTAGTACATACAAGTCACTAGGCATGCCTGCTGTTTGTGCTACATACAAGGTCACTGGACATGTTGGTTTGCATTCGCTGCTCTACGAATTTCAAGTCATGCACATGTTTGTTATTTTTTCATGCACATGTTCTTAGCTACTCCCTACAATAGTAATTGCCTACTATTGTGTAGTTCTTGCAAAATGTAAAGTTAGTGGAAAATATTAGTGTGGATTCCCCGTTCCATAGTTATTGAATGTATCTGGTTCGTCCTGAGCTAAGTTCCTGCTATTATTTCCTCCCAGGCATCGTTCTGCTATCCTTTATTACCCGTTTATACTCATCATACTATTTCGATTTTAATATTGTTGTTTCCATATGTATCCTTAAAAGCTGCAACACTAACTATTTTCTTTTTCTTCGCATAGAGCTCAAGAAGGGAACACTGAACATGTTGGTTTGCACAGCCTCTTCTACAGGTTCACAAGCGATGTTGTTGTTTCCTTATCTAGTGCTGGTTCATCCTAAGCAACGACATAGCTATCCTCTACTATGTAGTTCATTTGTGGTTAGTTTTCCTGCTCTACAAGTTCTGATATGATGCCATTATAATTTCTATTTGGTTGAATACTAGCTACGAAAGGAATTGTATACCCATTGTTTAGCTCACCACAAATTCTGAGTCACCCAACGTCTCTTGCATTCTAGTATATAATACTCCTTCTATATATATTTGTTGAAATGACCTCGCTAGTTTATATTTGCTGAAATTCTATGAGACACTCTATTCAATTTATCAATCATTTGTGGGCACACTTGTGTAATGCTTGCATGTCCTGTTCTACAGGTTCACAAGCAACACCATTATATTTCATTTCTAGTGGTTCATCCTAAGTAGAGACATAGCTATCCTCTACTGTATATATAGTTCATTCATGGTTTGTTTGCATTCCTGCTCTATGATTTCTCTTATGATGCTAGTATACTTTCTATTTGGCTAATTCCTAGCTACGACCATAGCTGCATGCCCATTGTGTAGCCCACAGCAAATTCCGAGTCACCCAATGTCTCTTGCATTCCAGGATAAACAACCACTTCCATATATATATTTGTTGAATGACCTAGCTAGTTTATATTTGCTGAAATTAGTTTGATTGATTGCTCATTTCAAGGTAGGCATACTTGTCTAATGATTGCTTGTCCTGTTCTACAGGTTCACAAGCGATGCCATTGTTTCCTTATCTAGTCCTGGTTCATCCTAAGCAACGACATAACTATACTCTATTGTGTAGTTCTTCTTGCTCTATAATTTCTGGTATGATGCCATTATAATTTTTATCTGGTTCATTCTTAGGTATGACAGTAACTGCATGCCATTGTCTAGTTTGATTGCTCATTTCATTATAGGCACACTTGTCTAATGCTTGTTTGTCCTGTTCTATAGGTTCACAAGCGACGCCATTATATTTCATATATGGTTCTGGTTCGTCCTAAGAAACAACATAACTATCCTCTGTTGTATAGTTCATTTGTGGTTTGCATTCCTTCTCTACCGGTTCTTGCATGATGCCATTATAATTTTTGTTTCGTTCATTCTTAGCTATGAAAGTAACTACATGTCATTGTCTAGTTTATTCTTCTATATATATATTTTGAAATGACCAGGCTAGTTTATATTTGCTGAAATTCTAACATATTGTTATATTTCGCGTTTCACGATAGGCACACTTGTTTAATGCTTGCTTGTCCTGTTTGTTTGACATGATGGTCAATATATTTGAACCATTCACTAGTAGTAAACTCCAATTCATAGCTCCTGTCGCATCAGTTAAATGAGTAGTTTGCCTTGTTTGATGTATTAACTTGTTATTACTTAGTTCTAGACTGCAATTATTGCTATCACCACCAAAGACGGGGCTGCAATATCATGTCTCAAGGTTTTTTTCGAATGTAGATGTAACACTCAAAAGTGAGATGCAGGAGATAGATGGAGAAAGCAAATTGAGGACTGCTATCAACTCGATTGTCAACTGAAATGCTGGTTTTTCTTTCCCTTGAGTTGATAATATGTAATAATTTTAAGTAGTTGCATTTGATGTAACATCTAGATTAATCGCATAGGACGTGTCAGCATTTAGTTGACACCTTCCACACGTAGCGGTAGACGGTACCATACCAGTGCTAGCCAGGTCGATTAGGGTACAAGGGCTTTGTTATTTGCCCGTCTTGTATTGGGCCGATGATGAACAGTAAAAGATGCTCGCAAGTTATACACCTTTTGGTAATGGGATACAGAAATATTGAAGTTGTAGAAGCCCGTAAAAGTAAAGGGACACACACAGGCGTGCTTAGAAACAGTAACATGCCGTAACAGTGACATGCCGAAACTGTAGCAGGCCGAAACAGTAACAGGCCAAAATAGTAGTAGGGCGAAAACAATAACGAACCAGGACAGTAATGGGACAGAATAGTAACAGGCGAGAACCTTCAATGGCCAGAATAGTAACCGGCCATAACCATAGCATGCCAGGCTAGAATAAGGCCTAGATCGTAGCATGGCGAAAATAGTAACAGACCGAATTTGCATCAGGCAAGAATAGTAACATTCCTAGAAAATTACCAGGCAAGAACAGTAACATGCCAGAATATGATTAGGCCATTTATGGCCCTAAACAGTAATGGGCTAGGAAGTATATGGGCCGCAGATGTTCACATATATGGGCCCATATCAAATAGTGCAGGATTATATAGTAACTTCCGAGAAAGTTCAAGGGCTGACCAAACGGGCTATTTCAAATAGTACAGGGTGAAACAGTAACGGTCCCGATAGTTTGATGGCCATAAAATGGGCGTGTCTCAAACAGTGAAGGTCGAAATAGTAACGGGCACAAAAGTTTACGGGTCATAGCTGGCAGACCTAATGGGCTCGTTTGTAACAGTGCAGGACAAAACAATAACAGGCCATGATACTATTGGGCTCCCTTAATGGATGGCCCACTTAATAATAATCAGGCCTTGGTTGGGCCTGGCTTCTACCATGGTTTCATTGACAGTGAATGGCGCTAACTGGCCGTTAACGGTCTCCGCCACATGGCAGTTTGCATGACGTCAGCAGTCAACGCGGCTAGCAAACAGATCTACGATAGAATGACTTCTCGTGGATAAAGGGTGCGATCCGCCACGGTCGGAAAAAAAACATGGCAGATTCATTTGTGAAGGGGCTTCTACCACGAAGGCCATCTGTCGTAGAAGGCTTTTCATCCACGAAAAATGGGCCTTGAACCACAAAAATCGTCTGTTGTAAAAGGAAAATTTTCTTGTAGTGGTGAGGCAGGATCTTAACATTGGACCTGCTAAACTCACAAGTAAGCTTAGCGAAAAGTTTAACTTTCTGATTCCCTACCACAAAGTCTTTGATGGGAAGGAGATGGCTCTAGACTTCACCCAGGGAAAGTGGACTGACAGTTTTCACATGTTGTATAGTTTCAAAGCTGAGGTAGAGAAGACATCACCTGGTAGTGTAGTTGACATTGATTATGAGGTTGTGAAAGGAAGAGAAAATGTCTCAAGGGGGGTCAGGTATAAGAAGGCAGATCAGAAATGTTTCAAGAGATGTTTTGTCTGCCTGAAGGCATGATGGAAGGGGTTCCTAGACGGCTGCAGGGCATACATGGCAATAGACGCAACTTATTCAAGAGGGAACGAAGTTCAGGGGACGGCTTGCTACCACTTGTGATGTTGATGCTCATAATTGACTTTTTCCCATAGCTTATGTTGTTCTTGAGGGTGAATTGATGTAACACCCTCGAATCGTCCCTATGCAAGTCCTAGCGATTCCCGCAAAACCCGCATAGAAACGATCCAAAGGAGCCCACCTGGCACTTTCGTGCGGGTGGAAAACGAAGTAATACCATTACACATTAGTCCACGATGGAACCCACAGAACAGATATATACAGCAACGACTCAACGAGTCAAGAATACAGATATACAGTACAAAGATCTAAATCACCTTGAAAACGATACAACGTCCGAGTACGAACAAGATGCAAATTGGGCTAAGAGCCCTGAAGAATAACCAATGGCGTCCATAACCCTGCCCAGGCCAAGCCGGAAGGGTAACCCTGCTAACGACATCTATCTCAAACCTTCTTAAAAAAAGGGGGTGTCGGAAAAGGGCAAAGGAAAAAGAGAGCGGTCAGTACTGAGGCCAGTACATGGCAAGTCTTAGAATTCGGAGGTCCTCGCCTATATAGGTATGGTGGACTGAAGCGGCAGCGCAACATGCACTAAACAACCTATAGAGACTCGATATAACTGGTGACTATCATAGAGGGATAAGAAAGGCCTATTCGGAACCAACCTGATGCTAACATCAAACATACCCTTCCTAGTATTCTCCCTCGAGACCAAACGAGGAATTCAAACCGAGGAACTCGGACAGTTGGCAGTTTTATTCATTCCATTAAATTTGCAACAATTACTAGTCAGATATAGATATCATGAGTCATCCTGATAACATAAGAAGTAGGAAGTTTTAGTTAACCATTCTGTTGTAGTTGTAATACTTACTAGTCAGATACATAGACCATGAGACATTCAAAAACCTGGAAGTTGTTGGTACTTTTATTTAGCCATTCCGTTGTACTAAAGTTTATTACTAGTCATTTCAACGTCAAATTTATAGCACTACTTTAGTTATAGTTGTCTATGATTGAGATACTATGCTCCAAGTCGTCCATAACCGCGAACACGACTTTTAGGAAGTTTTACCCTGCAGGGGGCACAAATAGCAACACACACATGATCAACCTCGAAAAAACCAAATGAAAACCCAACGAGGCATCACGACAAAGAAATCGCAAGATTTATATAATATTTCAGGGGGGCACCCCACCAAGCTACTCGCTATGAAGTTGGCCGGATCCGATACGGACCCAGAGGTTTGTGACGACGGATGTAAACGACTGGGAACCCAAAAGTGTTACTGGGTTTGTCGATACCGCGAAAACGTGGCACGGGGTTCCAAAACAGTCCAGGCGCTCCATGCGCAATATTAAATAAAAAAAAGTAAAGCATGGCATAATCATGGCATAAGTACATGATAGTAATAAATCCTCAAACTACTTTGTGGCCCCAAGAAATAAGATATGACTCAAACTCATGCTAAGGGGATTCATGGTCCCACATGCGGATAGTGCGAATAGTCAAGGAACATGTATCAAGTACTCGGGGTCCTACGGGACACAAGTGGACGGTTAAAAACCAAATAACATCTATTGCCCACCTGTGCCTCTGCATTATGTACCTACTTTCAATATTAGTTATTTAAACGGGAATTAAAGCCATGATCATCTCCAACATTAAGCATGAGGCATTCTCCAACAACTGTGGAACATCGACGTCGCGACGCATCACCTACGCAAGCAACTACGACTCGCAAGGCCGAATATCTACCAAACAATAGGTAATAGGATGTGTCCATTGCAATATATGAGCTGCAGGGAAGTATAAAGGGGTAATGAATCTATAGCATCGCAACACAAATAGCAATAGATCAACAGGAGGAAGTAAAGACTAGAAAAGTAAAATAGGTAGAAAGGGGGAGAATGCTCGCCTGGAAAATATTGCCGAAGTTACATAACCGAAGAACTTGTCGAAGGTCACAACGTCTCATCATCCTATCCGAGAAGAAGCAAAAACTAAAAGGAACAAGCGATGCAGCAATTACAACTAATGCGAAAGAATCGGCATGATCATGATATGATGCATGACATGGCAAGTTAATTATGCAAACTATGTTGAAAAGGTATTAGGGGCATGATGATAATGCATTTGTGAGGCACTATTAATAAGAAACAATTAGTTTCCAATTTTATTTATCATGTTTTCCTTGCATAAACAGTACTGATTATAAAACTTCTCTTAATGCACGATACAAATGATAACATGGATATTATGGTTGGAGAGGTCTCGTCGCACTGATCGATCTGGACATATTATTTGTCGAATTCGAAATTACGGATTTAAAGTTATACAATATTTAAGAAATGACATTTATTAATTCGAAAATTTTAAATTGCTCAAATGACATTATAAATAGCATAACAGATTCCTCACAATTTTCTTATTCAAAAACATATATTATACTTAATATTTGGATTTGTCATTTCAAAGCTATATTTAAATCAAATATATTAAAGAGGGGTCAAAGTCAAAGGTTTGACTAGATATAGTCAAATCTGGTCAAATTTGAAAACATGGATCGATTCAAATTTGCAAAAGATTCATATTTCATTTTGAAAGTTTGTTCAAATTCAAAACATTTTAAAAGATATGAATTAATTTGATATAAATGATTTCCTGGAATTTTATTTATTAGGGAAAAGTTTCTGGAAGTTTAGATACCTAGGCATGGATTACCCACAGTCAGTGACAAGTGGGTCGCTGCTGACTGGGTGAGGCGATGGGGACTGCGGGTTGAGGGGGATGGAAAGCTGGGAGGGCTTTTGTAAAACATGGGTGGTTGTCTGACGGAGCTAGATGAATCGCACGAAAACGTCTAGCTCATCCCGATCTTTGGGTGACTATGGCAAGTAATCTGTTAGGAGTTTCGCGTCGAGGAAAAAACAAGAGTTTTGGAGGAGACAAGGATCTACAAGTTTCATTAAGGAAGTTTTCTTGGAGGAGGCCTGGCCCGATTGGGAAACATCAAAGAACAGAGGGGTAAAACTGCTGCGCGGGTCTGCTGCTGATACTAAAGAACATGTCGCTGCGGGTCTGAACCTGACGGAAGAACGGCCGCGAATAGGGATCCGGGTCGAACTTTGGGTGAATATTGTGACGCGATCCGTGCACCGATATGAGCATGTAAGGGCTCGAAAGAAAAAGGGGACATAGGGTGTAGTTTTCTCGGGCTAGGACTCGCTGCACGCGAAGCGAGCAAGCACAAAACAGGGGCAAAAGAACGGCAGCGTTAGACACATCCGGCGGCGGATCTCGTCGAAGCTGATGCTGCAGGGAATGCTGGTGCTACGGGGTGTCCGGGAGGACCAGGGGACTTAGGCGCATCACCAGGAGTGCCTAGGCATGCTTGAGGAGGCTGGAGGCGAGCGGTTCTGCAAGGAGGCGGTGGCGAGCGCGGTACATGGAGGGGGCTTGGCGGAACGAACTAGCGGTGCAGTGCATGAGGATGAAGGAGAGGATGTTAGGGTCATTCGGGTGCTCACCAGGACGCTTCCGAGCTATCCCTGCTAGCTGGAGCAAAGTAGATGGTCCAGGAGGCTCGCGGCAAGGAAGGTCCAGAGGCTGTCGGGCATGGCGGCGTGGTGGCAGCTCCGGCGGTTTCCAGTGGCTTCCAGCGGAGTTAGACAATGTAGAAGAAGCAGAGGGGCACGCCAGTACTCGAGGGCCTTCTTGACGCGCTCAAGATCGTCGAGAGGAAGATGTGGCCATATATAGGGTTTAGGTGCATGATTGAAAGCTTGCAAGCTTGGGAAAGAAGAAGGGAGGTAGAGGAGGACTTGGGCACGTCCCAGATCCGATCTGAGATGGTTATGGTGAGCTGGGGTGGTTGGGGAGATGGGAGAAAGAAGGATGAGGCACATGGGGCTTCATTTTGCAAAAGAAGATGAGGAAGGGGCTCGGGTTGCATGCTCTCTGTGTCTTGGTTGTCCACCAAGAGAGGAAAGAGGAGGGGACTAGGGGAGGTAAGGGAGCACGTGGTGCTGCTGCTTGATTAGCAAAAGAAGGTATGGAGATTAGCTATTGAGGTTTGAATAAATGGAACAACTTGTTTGAATTCAAAAAAACAAGCTTCCTCCCAAAATTCAATAGAACACAAATAAAAGGAGACAAGGGAAAGCTTGCATGGTCCATGCATGAGTGTTAAATACCACATTTATGCTTGCGAAAACAAATATAAATACACATGGGTATTTACCCAAGCATGCATACAAATATTCGAATTAAAGTCCTCGCAAGAAAGGAAGCTTTCTCTCTCATATGGAATATGTGAATATGAACCATGCATGGATACAAGGTGGTCAAGCTAGTGTGTGTGTCCCACTAGATAACAAATAGCCATAGTATATTCATACATGAGCATATATTCAAACAATGGCTGATGGGGGGATACCAATCGGGGTATATCCACGAAGCGGAGTCCCCAGCTGGATTGAGCCGACTGAAGCCTAGCCCTGAGTGGGTCGACTCGCCCAATACGGCGACTCGTGCATGCTGGACCTAGACGAGTGGCGCCAACTGGAGGCCCAAGACGGCGAATTCAATACAAAGCCCAAAATACTTGTAAACCCTAGCTGGCTGCATATATAAGGCCACCAGGGGCACCCACGGGGTATGTCATATGGCATCTTCTTCTATATTAGACTAGATCTAGTCTCGCCCTCCTCCTACGGTGGCTACCATGTAAACCAATCTATGTTCATATACTGGATTGATAGCAGGACGTAGCGATCCTCCATCGAGGGAACGTGAACCTGGGTACATCGTGTGCCAATCTCGTTCCCGGATTCTCCTATGTAACCTTGCTCCCTCTACGTAAGCTACCCCTAGTAGCATCTGCCATGCAATACCACGACAGTTGGCGCCCACCGTGGGGCAAGCGACGCTTGGAGGGTGATGATCCGGGCGAGATCCCTCACCATCGCCGACAGCTAGATTGCATCCTGCGCGCTGTGTGGGAAAAGCCGATCAATCTGATCTGATACCGCCCAACATCGCCTGCGCGGAGCAAGCACGTGCAGTCATCTCGGAAATTTGCACGACACCAGATGACGAACGATTATCTATCTCCCTCTGATTTAATTGTTTTTATCAATTCGTTATTCTATTTGATCTAAAGTTTTTCCCGATCTGTTTTGCATGGCGGCGTTGGATCCTGATGCTCTAGTTTCTCGCCGACAAACACGATAGAGAGAGACTGTTTCAGTCATGAACGTTGCAGATTGCCGATGTGAGTGCAGGAAAAATCAGCAGGAAGATCCGCGACTCACCCCATGCACATCGATTCGGTCCACATACGTATGATGACTGAATGATAGGTCAAATCAGATTGTTCTGCCGCTGCCCTGAATCCACTGCTTGAATCACAAGGGCAGACATGCACCATGATCGATTGCATGGCTATGATTAATGGGTTTTCTTTATTTGATCCCATCTTTCTCGCTGCAGCTCTCAGTTTTTTATTTGAATCTAACCTTCTACACAATTGTTCATGGAGATGAGGCGGAATTGTTCATGGAGATGAGGCGGAGGAACGTCAGCGTCAGGAGGTCGTGGTCCACGGTTTCTTAGCCGCCAGTTCATCCTCGGACTGTCCTTGGACTCGGCGAACACTGTGCAGATTAATTAATTCAAGACATCGTGGATTTTCCATCACAGAATCGTCACGTTTGGCAACTCGCTCGTCACGGACTCGCCAGCACGGACTCTCCATGCTCACGTACTCGCCCGTTGCAGAATTACAATGCTAACAGCTAAGTTTCTTTACACTTGTACATGTTATCGGATCAAAACATATATGCCTCTCCATTCATTCTCCAAAGCCGACCATGCAGTCGCATATGACCCTTTCAGGGACCAAAATCATATTTGGGATCGGTTTTAGTTTTGTCTGCTGTTTATTCGAGTCCGTCAAAGTAGTGAGGCTGGTACCAAAAGGCCGACCTTGTCTCTGGGTTCAACAGTCTAGCATCGCGTCCCTGTTACCCAGCAAGCGTTTGATGCTGGAGGTCTGCCTACTCATGAAAAGACACGCATAAACCTTACATACCTCCCATCGATCCACATAACAAAAGTTCATTTTCTTTAACGTCTATAATTTACACGTCTTACAAATATTCAATATATTTCATAAATACACCTTATTGCAGTCGTACTTTTTCTTCCTTCTCAGCAAAATGGTGTCTTTCTCGCTACTCGACGCGCTCGGGGACTCGGTGCTCGCCGGTCTCTCGACCTCGCCGCTCGCCGTGCTCGAGGACTCGACGCTCGCCCGTCGCTCGACCTCGCCACTCGCCGCGCTCGGGGGCTCGGCGCTCGCCGGTCGCTCGACCTCGCCGCTAGCCACGCTCGGGGGCTCGGAACTCGCCGGTCGCTCGACCTCGCGTACTCAACGCGCTCGGGGACTCGCCACCGCGGACTCGCCCTCGCGTACTCAACACGCTCGGGGACTCGCCACCGCGGACTCGCCCTTGCGTACTCAACGCGCTCGGGGACTCGACGCCCGCCGGTCGCTCGACCTCGCCACTCGCCGTGCTCGGGGACTCGGCGCTCGCCGGTCGCTCGACCTCGCCACTCGCCACGCTCGGCAACAACCACTACTATTTCTAAAATATGAGCCTCAAGTCGCCTCTACAAGCCAACTCGAGCCTCGGGGACTACTCTCAGGCATGTTGTGTGTACGCGTGGTTCCGCGACCGCGGTTCGCCCTCGTCGACTCGCCACCGCGGACTCTCCACTTGCGTACTCAACGCGCTCGGGGACTCGCCACCGTGGACTCGCCCTCGCGTACTCTCCATGCTCGGGGACTCTCTACTGTGGACACGCCCTCGGGTACTCGACACGCTCGGGGACTCGCCCTCGCGTACTCGACACGCTCAGGGACTCTCCACTATGGACACGCCCTCGGGTACTCTACACGCTCGGGGACTCGCCACCACGGACTCGCCCTCGCGTACTCGACACGCTCAGGCACTCTCCACCGCGGACTCGCCCTCGCGTACTCAACGCGCTCGGGGACTCGCCACCGTGGACTCGCCCTCGCGTACTCAACACGCTCAGGGACTCGCCACCGTGGACTCTCCCTCGCGTACTTGACACGTTCGGGGACTCTCCACCGCAGACTCGCCCTCGTGTACTCAACGCGCTCGGGTACTCGCCATCGCGTACTCGCCCTCGCGTACTCAACGCGCTTGGGGACTCGGCACGCTACAGACAGCGTCACTCGTCGGTCGCTCGACCTCGCCACTCGGCGCGGTCGGGGACTCGGCACTCGCCGGTCGCTCGACCTCGCCACTCGCCACGCTCGGGAACTCAACACGCTCCACATTCGGGGATTCGCTGCAACTACCGGCTTCACCGACACCCTGCGTCTTTTGCCAATTGTCCATCACCGACTAGCTCACGCCGAACGCCTCCCACTTCACGGTTCTTTTCTCTGTTCAGGAGCTCATCGCTGATTCGCCATGACCCATTGTCAAGACTCTCCGCGCCCTGCCTCAAGCCCGCGTCGAATCGACAACGCGCTCGGGGACTACTGATGGGGCATTACCAATCGGGGTATACCCATGAAGCGGAGTCGCCAGCTGGATTGAGCCGACTGAAGCCTAGCCCTGAGCGGGTCGACTCGCCCAATATGGCGACTGGTGCATGCTGGACCCAAACGAGTGGCGCCGACTGGAGGCCCAAGACGGCGACTTCAATACAAAGCCCAAAATACTTGTAAACCCTAGCTGGCTGCATATATAAGGCCACCAGGGGCACCCCACGGGGTATGTCATATGACATCTTCTTCCACATTAGACTAGATCTAGTCTCTCCTTCCGCCTACGGCGGCTCCCATGTAAACCAATCTATGATCATATACTGGATTGATAGCAGGACGTAGCGATCCTCCATCGAGGGGACGTGAACCTGGGTACATCGTGTGCCAATCTCGTTCCCGGATTCTCCTACGTCGCCTTGCTCTCTCTACGTAAGCTACCCCTAGTAGCATCTGCCGTGCAATACCACGACAATAACCATATTGAAGCTTGAGAAGGAATTATACTCACATAGCTTGCAAAGGTGGCCATGTGGCTCCACATAATCCATATTGTGATAACAATATATATCATATATGGGAGCATGTAGAAATAGAGGTGGATCCATCTTGCTATATATGGGATAGACATAAAGACCAAATAAATGCAATTACCCATATATAGTTTGGATGGTGGAATTATAAGATGGTAACAAGAAAGGTGGTGGAGTGGTAAAAGATATGCCCCCAACTCAACTTGGGCATCAAGCAATATATCAAAAAACAAACTATAATATATCAAGAGTCAAATACAATTAATAAGAATACAAATGCATATGAAAGAAGAACCAAATAATAGGAGTTTTATATGATGCTCAAATGCAAGGTGGCATGGTGACCATGAGGATGATGTCATCATGATGCAACAAATAACAAGCATAAGGTAGTGTTGATCGTTATTACTTATGTAGCATTTAAATGTTAGACAATTAGGATGGTACAATTGACTAAAAGCTAGAGATGCTTCATGCACATGCTACGTGTAGTAATTGGTTACCTGAAGGCTTGGTGATACATACTGGTGCATGCAAGGGGCTTCAGAATGCTGTTGATGCTGTATTTCATGGGTTTGATCATAGGGAATGCATGCGGCACCTTGCTACTATCTTCACGAAGAACTAAAAGGAAAGACCTTTGAAAATAACTTATGGTGATCAGCATACGCGTACACCCCAAGTACGTATGATACTTACATGCAGAACTTGTATACTGTGCCGAAGCTAAAATAATACCTCGAAGAATATCACATCAAGTTATGGTCCAGAAGCAAGTTTGGTGAGTTAAGCAAAGTGGATTATGTTTGCAATATTCTGATAGACAATTTCAATGCTAAGATTAGGAGCATGAAGTCACTTGAAATTTTTATTTTGTTAGATGCAATAAGACAGTGTATAATGGTGAAGGTAGATTTTGGGCAGACAATTTGGCCATAAAATAGTTCCAATGGTGGTTTTATTACAGAATGCAAGAACCATGGCAATGAGAACGATAAAGACGAGGATGATTAGAAGTTCCAGTACATTAGTTGAGGTTTATGCATAAGAAAAACATGGACTAAACGGAGGTATACTATAGACATTGGAAAAAATACTTGTTCATGCAGGAAGTGACAGGTTACTAGTCTTCCATGCCACCATGCACTGCACTTCATCTTAAAAATGAGAGGTAGAGATGTTGAATTATAGAACTATGTTCATACACTAGAAGAAAAATGTCTATTTTCAACAACCAATTTTCGTGATTGAAGGCCTGTTTTTCTTGGCTGAAAATCCTTCTACGACAGATCCCTTCGTGGTAGAAGCCCCGTCACAAATAAATCTATCAATGGTTTTTTCCGACATGGCGGATCGCACCCTTCATCCACAAAAATTCGTTCCGTTGTAGATCTGTATGCTAGCCGCGTTGACTACTGACGTCATGCAAACTGCCACGTGTAGGACGCCGTTAAAGGCTAGTTAGCGTTGTTAACTTTCAATTAAATCATGGTAGAATCCAACCCCAACAAATGCCTAATTATTAATTGGGTTGGCCCATTAAGGTATCCCAATAGTATCACAGCCAGTTACTGTTTCATTCTGCACTATTTGAATTAAGCCCATTTCTGCTGCCCGCTATGGCCCATAAAGTTTTAGGCCCGCCTAGGCTCACTACTATACAACCCATTAGTGGTCTGTGCAATTTTGGCCCGTTACTATTAAGGTCTGCAATCAGGACGACACTATTCTTGCTGCCTGTAATTGGCTGCCCACTAACGGCCCATTTTGTAGGAAGGATCATTACTATTATGGCTAATAAGCGGCCTGCTCAAGTACTGGCCTGTTACTTTTCTGGCCAGGTAAGTTTTTGGCCTGTTACTGTTCTCGGCATGTTACTATTATGTCATGTTACCTTTTTGGCCTGTTACTCCTTTGGCCTGCTACTATTTTTGGCATGTTACAGTTCTGGCCTGCTACTGTTTTGATCTCGTACTGTTTTGTCCTGTTTTTTGGCCTTTTACTGTTCTTTCATGTTACTGTTTTGGCCTATTACTGTTCTGGCCTATTACTATTTTGGTCTTTCGCCCATTACTCTTATGTTAGCTAAGTTTTAAGGCCTATCGCCGCTTATGTGGTCTGCCATGATTCTGGCCTTTTTACTATTTATTGAGCTTGTCCGCTTCTGGACTTTTTACTATTTATTCAGCTTGTCCGCTGGTTGTCATATCGTATTCTACAATTATGGCGTAATTCTTGTTTAAAATAGTCTCTTAATATTTCGGCTCACTAATGGCCCGGTGAGAATCAACATATTACATCAACATGAAAATTCTGAAATTTATTATCGACCAGAATTTCAATAGAAATAAAATGACAAATTACAAAGACAACTCCAGTCATGGGTTGGAACACAATTTCTGCTACGGAGCTTACATTGCCTTACAAGTAACAACAGTCTTACCATGACAGATGCAAGAGATATTATCAAGTAGACGGTCAGTCCAATCTTGCCAATCTTTCAGTTCCTGTATCTTTTCACGTATAATCGTGATTATTGCAATTTTTCCTATGTTTCTTGTTCAACTAAATCAATTGTTTCGAGTGCAATTGTAATACCTCTTTTTACTAGAAAAACTAGAATAGTGGGCCGATGCAAGCAATAACCATTGTCACTGTTACTTTTAAAATGACCTCAATAATTAACGTATGAGTACTCACTTCTGCCTTAATAGCTTTATGTGAAGCCTGAAACAAAGAAAACAAGTCAACACAGCATACCCACAAACTTGCAGCCAACCTATATGTAAAATAATTGTAATGCATCATTCGCCAGGAACAATCAATGATGTGCCTCGTACATCTCCTTTAACAATAATAAGAAAAGTCGACGTCCTGGACCGATGCGAGCTTGTGCCTGTATCATAGCCGCTCTATGGAACAAAAAATATAGATTATTTGCTGGCTAAAACTAAGACATATTAAGTTAGAGCAGCAAAGTAGGCGAAGAAACACCGTTTTTGTTGTCAAGGAATTTTAAAAACAGCATTGTCCTAATATAACAAATCAAGCGATCAACATGTGTGTCTCATGCAGACTAACTAAACTAGTGTGGCAGTGAACGTAATGAACCAAGCAACTAGAATCTTTCTCTCATAAACAAATCATATCACTATGTAATGGATATATAGAAAATATAAGAAAAAGAGGTCCATGGGATCCCTTGATTTGCTTAGAACTGGTCAAGACAACAAGCATTAACCTATAATATAAAAATAGCGTTTAGAAATGGTCTATAGCACGAACTATCCAGAAGAGTGTGCAGTTCGAGAAATTATGGTTGGACCTCCAACCATAGAACGTGGCGTTGTTTTAATCATTGGAGAACTATGATAGTACCTTAGAAAAATAAGCAATAGATCAAGTGTGTGTCTTAAATAGACTAACATCATCATTTTAGAGAAACAAGATATCAACCACTGTTTTTTAGTAGCTATATCATTCAAATATTTTGATCTTCCGGCCAATATATAAAAAAGAAGAGAAACAAAGAGATGAGTCATTTGCTGCCAAAACAATAGTTAGATGCATCCAAAAAATAGCAGAACCCTTCTTTGTAATCCCTACATTGTGCACCTTGCAAGACCAATGAAGTATTTAAATAATGTATGGTTGGTATAAAGTGGAAGATCAAATTAAGCAGAATGTGACATTCTTTTGATAGAAGCACTTTGTGCACCATATAGAGTTGGTATCTAGGAAACGTAGAAATCATACGCCATGTGCATCATATAAACTGCTATGTGAAAAAAAGATATCCAACATATATAATGTCAAGTAAAGGTGTAAAAGCTCTGTTATCCACATTATATCCATAGGAACCAAGACAAAATATCACATTGTGGCAATCAAAAGTCAACTAAAAATGCAAAGGACTCATGACCAATTGAACCATCTAGTGGCTAATATTAAACTAGCAATTTCATCATGTAGAGTATCTAGTTAGTTAATATTATGTTCATCATGTAGAGTAGCTAGTGATGTAATGAATTAGGCAATCAAACACTAGGGGCATGATAGACTTCCATATCATAGTAAGATGGTTATAGTACATATATAGTAACTAAGTATCATACAAAGCTTAATTATGCTTTTTATATCCAGGGAGTACATTGATGTTTGTCTTAATTAAAAATTGCACTCTACACATACTATTATATTTTACTAGGTTAGTAATTTCGAGAGTATCATCAGTTGTATGATGCAGCCATGCTGATAACATATACTACATGATATTATCTATGAAAATCTCACTATTAGTAGTCTAGCTAGAACTCCCTCCATTACAAAATATAAGATGTTATCGATTTTGTGAAACGAATATATCTAGACCCCGCTTTAGTGTTGGTAGAGTAAGTTGGACTAGCATTGTATGCATTTTTACTAGTCTAAGTTACTCCCAACCAAGATCAAGTAACTTAGACAAGTCTCATACATATAACACTAGACTATGTTACTACCTCGAGAGTGCATATAAGCTCTAATATTATAATAGAATATAAGTTAGCATAAAAGTGGATATACTTCAATCACCACCAGCTAATCATGATCTAGTTAACGTATATATAGATACATAGATGATCTACAGTCAAATATAGTAGTTCTTCAGGAACCTTCTTGGTTCCTCGAATGCCTCCTGGTCAAATAGGAGTAATACAAGTTCGATGAATTTCATATCACAACCTCCAATTAAGCAGGATACCGCTGAACACATTGAGTGAAATCCATGTGGGCATTCCTTGAACTAAAAGATAGCCATTTCGCGTTCTAAGACCTCCGCATTGCTGACAACATATCGCCAGCTCCTAGGAGTAGTGATCATCACATGCCCTTCATCGCCCATGGCAATCGCGACTTCATGATAACCTTTGTACAAATCATTGGTCAGACGCAGATTTCTTTCTTCATGAAGATGATTCGTCAAGATGTTCTGACTGTAATCTAATGAGAAGCACTGAAACCAGAAGAAAGAGTTATCCAAAGTATAGGGCTTGTTGACTAGTGATATATAGTAAAAAATATTCCTTCTTGATTCATATTATGATAGAGAAAATAAATGTAGGATTGCAATGTTATGCCCACTCCAATCCTACGGGAATTCATATGAAACAGAGTTTGTTTGCTCTTATCGTAGTAGGGCAAAGACAAGATTCTGAAAAATAGGTGTGAGTGAGTTTTGATTTCCTACGAAATCTAGTGCAAATGAATCCTTAGAAAAATTTCTATGGGAATCAATCCCACAAATGTAACAACCATCTTGGTAAAATTTCCTATATACAGATTTAATCTTACAAATTTCTTAGGCAAATCTTTTGAATCAGACGACTACTTACCATCATGTCCCCTCCCTCGCCGAGTAAAGAAGAGGTGAGCTCGCATACATAGAAAGGTATGTCAGGTTCGATCTAGGAGACTTTATTCTCGAGAAAATCTCACCTTCTGTATGATAAATGCACATTATTGCCGTAAGAGATGTACCTTTCGAACCAGTCTTTCCGCTCATTAGAAGGACCTACATGAAAAAAAACTTAGAGAGGAGCATATTGCTGCATAGTCTAATTAATTTCACAATCTAGATAAAAGTTTACCCCTTATAGCCACAAGTTCTTCCTCATCACTATCAGTTACATAAAGGTCAGTGTAGCAGATCTCATCATTACTTGAACTGTCCATGATTTTCTACCTTTCTTGGAATCGGAACCTATATATGGCATTGCAAGATAATTATTATATCACTAAAATGCATGGAGTTATAACCGGTTCAAGTGACAAAATGATATCCCCAGCAGCAAGCAACGTGTTTTGTCAAGGATTCACTTTGAAAGAGTACATCAATCTAAATAAATTTGTATTTATGCAGATTTAAACTATTGGGAAAAAATAGAGGGTACTGACAGATATCCGAAAAAATCGGTGTCATGACCCGGGATCAGGGCTAGACAAATACCAGATCCTCATCTGATATAAGCCTAACCTAAATTCCAAAACACACAGGGAAAGATCGGTAACATTACAGAACATACAAACCATACATTAATAAGGTAATCTCTTAAGAGAGTTACAAACCAGTCATACAAGCCAGGGGTCACAGACCCATCATTACATCAAACAACGGAAGCAAACAAGTTGTTCTAAACAACAAACTTAGCAAAGGGCCTAAGAGGCCATAAACAGAAGTAGCGACCCTTCCATAGATCCTAGGCTGCTGCCCGGGAACCCCAACTACTCGTCGACTTCGACGTAGAAACCACCTTCAGTTGGAGTAGCATCATCTGTAGAAAAACATCAACGAAGCAAGGCTGACTACAGGGTGTACTCTGCAAGACTTATGGCTAGTGGAGTTATTTTGCATAAAGGCATCTTTTTTTTCAAAACAAGAGGGAGAAGAAACTCGTCTAGTCAGATCATTTTCAAAAGGGGATAAGAAGACTACAACACTAGCTCTTCGGAGTCATCTTCGATATCCACCAAGAACCATCATTAACTGAACCTCTCTTCCCGGAATACCCCCTCAAACAACCCTGAGGAAGTACTCCGGATCTCATATTAGTTGACAAGTTTTAGCATTCGGTTATAATTATCTATGATCTTCATGTCCGTTCCCAAGTCGTCCATAACCGTGGACACGGCTTTTCGAATAGATTAATAACCCTGCAAGGGTGCACAACTTTACACACACGTACCAACCGATTCTTAATGCCAAATTATTTTACCTCTACCTTGGAAGGCCGACAGAGAGTGGTTGACCATGACCTTTACCCTGATTTCGCCGAGACCATGAGTCACACACCAAGGAGATGCCGCTGTAACAGGTCGAGTCCCGAAGTCGGTCCCTAGCAATGTAAACAGGGTTTGAGATTATGGATGTCGGGCATCTCCCATTCCATGCCACGCTTACCTGCCTGTATGAATGCACCTCCTTCACCTCCATTCAAGAAAAACCAAGATGCATATGTCGAATGGAAAGCCCGAACTATGTGACTCATGGAATCTACTAGGAAAGTTAGTTGGTCGAGGGGGTTTCTAGGCCCCCGTGTGGTTGTACGCTCGTCTTGGTTCAAGGGGTAAGAACATCGGGTCCTAGGGGTGGCTAGTATGGCACTACAAAAACCACATCCCACGTGGCCTCCCATACAAGCCTTAGCATGGTTATCATCCATCTCTGATCACATCACCACATCCTACCATACTAGATTCATTCGCATCTCTGGTGCATGACATGAATGATCAGCATCGGACCACTAAGCATGGCTAAGCTTGACTGAACTGTGGCACCAGCGATGCTCATAAGAAGAACCCTAGTTATGCTAGGAGCAGTGGTTCAGGTAATATAGTTCACAAGGAGAAACATGCATCAGATAGGATTACTCTATCTACTAATAAAAGACTGTTGAACCGAATGCCTATGACGAGAATGAAATACTTTGTAAACATAGGATTCATATGTATGAGTGGGGCTTCGCTTGCCTTGTCTGTTGTTGAACTGGTACTGCTCTTCGGTGGCGTTGACTTCAGCCTCGGGTTCGGTTCCTATTCGCAAGAACCAATCACCAGAAAATAGAAAGCAACACTCAACACATGGCATGTGCAAGTCTCATACAATATGGATGATATGAAAATTTAAATAGTGTTGAAATAAACCCTAGAACATGCTTGGTCACTTTAAAGGGGGTCCGAGATGTCCAAAGCTAGAACAAGGGAATCCTCGGAATCACCTATGGGGTTCAATTGGTTCTTCTAATTAAACTTGCCATCAAAGGTGGTTAACAATGTATGATTATAGCTTAGTTGGATAGGTTTCATTTTTCTGAACATTTTGGTATATTATTTGTATTTTTCTGATTTAAAATGAATTAGTTATGAATTTCTCAAATTTTAGTTCATTTTAAATCATTTTTGGAATATTTAAAATAATATCCAACTTGGGCCCACATGTAAGACTTTTAATCATTTCAGAAAATAATAAAATCCTGATAGGTAGGGCCCACCTGTCATATATTTATTAATTACAGAAATCATTTAAATAAAACAAAAAGAGTTATTGCATCATGCTGATGTCACCATGACATCAACAATGGAGATGCCCATTGCTAGGGATCAAATCCGCTGATTCCGAGCGTGCTTGCTTGCGCGGAGGGGTGCGTTGGAAAGAGGCGAGCGAGGTGAGCGGATTAGAGGTGGCGCCGCCCTCAAATGGTCGCCGGAGACGGCGTCGCAATGACGGCAAGCGGCGGCGGCGTCAGGCTCTCGCGGGGTTGACGATACAGAGAGGGGGAGAGCGAACGTGGAGCATTGGGAGATGCAGGAGCTCACAGCAATGCGACAAAGGGGTCAGCGAGGCAAGGCATGCACGGAGGGCGCCGGGATCGATGAAATATGCGGCGGCCGGAGCTCGGGGAGGTGAGGTCGATGGCGACGATTTCGAGCGTCTCCGGTTGATTCCTTTGGTAGGGATGAGCAGCGTGGCGAGGCGAAGCCGATAGTGGTCTCAAATGGCGAGGGGGTGGTCGTGAATGGCGGGGCACGGCGGAGCCCGAGGCTAGGGTTCCATTGAATTTGGGGAAAATCTACAGATGCCACGAGAGAGAGTGAGATGGGTATGGGGAGGAAGAGCTCGACAAGGCGGTCCTTATCCTCATCCTCGCAGGCGGCAGCATGCATCGCAGCGTCGGTGAGATCGACGGCAAGGGTGCTGCCAGGCAGCTGCTTCGCCGGTAGCTTGGGGAAGAAGAAAAGAGGAGGATGGCGAAGGCGTACGGGCCATATGGGCTGAGGTGGGCCGGCTGCTGGGCTGCAGCTCGTGCACTGAGCGGCGGTAAGGAGGAGAAGGATAGATGGGCTTGCCCCAAAGGGAGTTAGGATTAAGTTTTTATTTGCAGATTTTTTTTGTATTTCTGTTTTCTAATTTTCTTTGTAAATTTCATTTGTAATTATGTTTTGAATATTTTCAGAATACTAGGTTTTTTTGTAAAATGTATCAAAAGCACTCAGGGGCCCTTGGTACTGATTGGGATCCATACATTTTGTGTTTTCCAAATATTTTCAAAACCAAATGAAGGTTTCAAATAGAGAGGGGAGTTAGGGTTTAGGGTTTTGTTTGTTCTTTCTTGATTAAACCAAAGTGCACGTGTTATGCATGCATGCAATGCTCAAACATGTCCTTGTAAATATTACACAAAAGGGTGGTATGTTATAGCTCTACCCCACTTACAAGAATCTCGACCCGAGATTCCTAGGTTTTAGAAAAGAAGGCAGGGTACTCAGATCGAAGATGATCTTCGTTTTCCCAGGTTGCTTCTAACTCAGAGTGATGAGACCATTGAACTTTCAGGAACTTGATGGTTTGACGACGAGTCTTGTGCTCGGTTTCATCAAGAATACGAACAGGGTATTCTCGGTAGGCTAGATCATCTTGAGTTGAAACACATGAAAAACATCATGAACCTCTGGAAAAGCTGAAGGTAGATCCAATTTGTAGGCAAGCTCAGCCCACTTGGAGAGAATGCGAAAGTGACCAACGTAGCGAGGACCCAATTTTCCTTTGATACTGAATCGATGGACACCCTTCAGAGGAGTGACCCGGAGATAAACTTGATCACCGACTTCATCATGAACATCAAGATGATGACGATCATAGTTGGTCTTCTGACGAGATTGAGCAGCCTTCAAACGCTCTCGAATTATGCGAACCTGATCTTCTGCTTCTTGGATCATGTCCGGACCAAAGAATTGTCTTTCACCGGTTTCTGTCCAGTTCAGCGGTGTTCGACATGTTCTCCCATACAGGAATTGGAAAGGTGCCATGCCCAAACTGGATTGAAAACTGTTGTTACAGGAGAAATCCGCAAAAGGAAGACATTTCTCCTAGTTCTTTCCAAAGGATATGACACACACTCTGAGCATGTCTTAAATAATTTGATTCACTCTATCAGTTTGACCACCGGTTTTAGGATGATAGGCTGTGCTGAAGGAGACCTGAGTTCCCATTGCTTCTTGCAAACTTTGCTAGAATTTGGAAGTAAACAAACTTCCACGACCAGAGATGATCTTCTTGGGAACACCATGAAGAACAGCAATCCGAGAGATGTATAGCTCAGCCATTTGACTAGCACATATAGTTTCTCGAACCAGAAGGAAATGAGCAACTTTGGATAACCGATCAACTATTACCCATATGGCATCATTTCCTGCTTGTGTCCTTGGGAGTCAAGTGATAAAATCCATACCAATTTCATCCCATTTCCACTCAGGAATTTTCAACGGCTGCAGAAGTCCAACAGGCCTTTGGTGTTCAGCCTTCACACGACGGCAAACGTCGCACTCTGCAACAAAACGAGCGATTTCTGGTTTCATTCCACTCCACCAGAATCTTTGACGAAGATCTCGGTACATCTTGGTACCACCAGGATGGATAGAAAGAGGAGATTCATGAGCTTCTAGTACGATTAGATCTTTGATTTTCCGACTGTTTGGAACCACTAGCCGGTTACCAAAATAGAGAGTACCTTGATCACTGATGGAGAAACATTTAGCTTCACCACCTGGAACACGTTCTTTGATCTTGGTGATCTCACCATCTTGTTTTTGAGCTTCCTTGATTTGGTCCTCGAGAGAGGATTTTATCTCAAGGTTAGCAAGGAATCCACAAGGAACTACTTCAAGGTTAAGACACTTGATTTCCTTGCAGAGAGTAGGTTGAGCTTGTGAAATCATCAGATTGTTGCAATAAGACTTCCGACTTAGCGCATCAACAATGACATTGGCTTTGCCGGGTTGATAGTTGAGACCCAAATCATAATCTTTGATGAGTTCCAACCATCGTCTTTGCCTGAGATTCAGATCTTGCTAGGTAAAGAGATACTTCAGACTTTGATGAACCGAGTAAAGTTCGCAACGGTTACCGATAAGGTAATGCAACATCCCTAAAATCATGTTTCAAAACTCTACCTATCATCCATGCATCCATGCTCATCTAGGGTTCCTTTTCAAAGCCATTTCAAAAACAGGAGCATCTGATGCTCATTATTTTATGTAAGCAAGCTATGGTCATATTGCCACTTTCTAATAAGAAAAATACTATTTTTGATCAGTAATGTTGAGCTTGAGCTTGGGTGATGCTTCTAAGGTTTGATCAAGGTTTCAAAAACAAACTATGATTTAAAAACCATTTCTTCATTATTTATAAATATTTAATTAAGGCTTTTATAAATTATTTTCCAAACCCTTTTTGTTTTCTTACAAGTATGAAAAGTTGTGTTACACCTTCTAGGAGTCAAGAATCAAGAAACTTTTGTTTGGAGAAAGTTTTATTTAAATCAGATTTGATTTGAGCTTTCAAATTCAAAACAGAAATCAAATCAGAAAAAGGAAAAGGAATAAAGGAGAAAAAAATAGAGCAGACCAACTAATCCGGCCAAACCCAGCCACTTAGCCCATCTATCCCAGCAGTTCTCTCCCGCGAGGAAAACGTTTCGCACCCAGAAACCAACTCCCTCAGTCGCTGACTGCCTGGACCCACTCCCCCTCTCTCTCTCTCTCGCTGGCAACCACGCCCCACTTGTCAGTCGTCCCTTCGACCCGCGCAGTCAACTCTGGCCGTTTCCTCCCCAGTCACTGCCGATGAATTCGCTCGTTTAATTCCGTTGATTCGTCGAGTAACTCTCACCCCCGCTCCGTCTACTTAAACCCCTCCCCCTCGCGGCCATTTCCCCCAACAGAGCTAGCCAGAAGCGCCACCAGGCTGCCGGTATTTGCTCTCACTCCGCCGCTGCACAGTCGAACTCCAGCAGTAAATTCCGGCCAGCCACCGTCGCCCCTTGCCTTCCAGACACCACGAGCAAGTTCCCCATCTCCCTCTGCACCTTCCAGCATCACCCACTCATCCGCGCGCGCTCCAAGTCGTCGGCAACTTCAACGACAAGTGAATGCCGCCGTTTGTCTCAACTCCGGCGACGCCTCCTAGTAAATTTCGACCGCCCCCGTCCCTCTTATTGATGCTCACGTTTTCGCCAGACTCGTGCGCACCTAACCCAGCGCTTGTTTCACTCTGGCATGGTCTACAACTCCGGCCACGACGACGAACAGCCGTACCCGACGTCTGCCTCCACTCCGACGAGGAATTCCCACTATGTCCGTGCGCCCCTTGACAAGACACTGCCACGTTGAGCTCCAGCACGCCTCTGTGAGTGTGGTAAGCCTCTCCGACGACCCCAGCCCCCTTTGTAGCCACTGCGACGCCGTAGACTGAGCGCGCTGCCGCTCACCGTCGCCGCGCGCCGCTAGACTTTGGTCGCTTGATCGGCCACCGTTGGATCTAGATCCAACGTGTTAGATAGATCACTTAATCGAAGGGGTACGGAACAGATCTGGCCGAGCGATTTAAGTTAGATCTAACGGTCCATGCTAGTCGATCCACGCGAAACGGTATGGGCGAATAGAAACACGCCACGTGGCCAGACTCTGGTTTTAAAAACAGAATTTGATATATTAGATTTGTAAACTTGCAAAATTCATAACTTTCAAACCATACGTCCAAATTTTAAAAAATTATATCATTGGAATCAGGAGAGAAAATCCTTTCTATTTATGAAATTTGTTTAATGTTTTGCCTCTGTAAAAATGGTTGATTTCACAGAAACATTTGTAGTCATATTTTGTGTATAGTAATTATTTGAAAAATGTTTTGTTGTTCAAATAAAGTTTATTTGGCATGTTTTGAACTTGTTTATTATTCAGTACTGTATACTTGTCTTGTTTGGTGTAGTAAATCATCACATGGCATTTGCATGCATTCATATATTTTTTGTTTGTATATATTTGGTATGTGATTTTGGTGCCATTATTTTATGTGTAGATTTTGGTGCAAATAGTGATTGTGATTGTGAGGATTGTTGCTACTCCCCAAACTACCAAGGCAAGTGGTGCTTCATGACTTTATTCCTATGTTTTTCAACTATGCACTAGAAATATTTTGCTAGACTTGCATGAATATTTTGATCTATATGCTATGCGTGGGAAATCCTAGTAGTTGTAGAATTTCTAGAAATTTCTAAGTTAAGATGCTTATCAATGCCATGCTTAGCCTAGATAGTAGCAACCAAGGGTGGTTATATATTCGTGCTATGAAAAATATTTCTAAGTCTTTGGATTTGTGTTTTTGCTTAATAAAACAACTAAGTGAAATGAAACACCTGGGTGGAATGGGAAGAATGGTTTGTGTCGAGTGGTTACACAAGGCCCGTGTCTATGGTTTACCTTGTGTATCTCACTTGTGGAAAGCCACCCAGGAACAAAGGGATTTCCCCACAAGACTTGATTTTCACCAAGACAGGACCTTTCAGAAGCCTTCCCTTAGACCAAATGGACGCGCTCCAACCTATCATCCCGCTCCAACTTATATCTTCTGAATGATATAAGTTCAAAAATTTATATCATTGGAATCAGGAGAGAAAATCCTTTCTATTTATGAAATTTGTTTAATGTTTTGCCTCTGTAAAAATGGTTGATTTCACAGAAACATTTGTAGTCATATTTTGTGTATAGTAATTATTTGAAAAATGTTTTGTTGTTCAAATAAAGTTTATTTGGCATGTTTTGAACTTGTTTATTATTCAGTACTGTATACTTGTCTTGTTTGGTGTAGTAAATCATCACATGGCATTTGCATGCATTCATATATTTTTTGTTTGTATATATTTGGTATGTGATTTTGGTGCCATTATTTTATGTGTAGATTTTGGTGCAAATAGTGATTGTGATTGTGAGGATTGTTGCTACTCCCCAAACTACCAAGGCAAGTGGTGCTTCATGACTTTATTCCTATGTTTTTCAACTATGCACTAGAAATATTTTGCTAGACTTGCATGAATATTTTGATCTATATGCTATGCGTGGGAAATCCTAGTAGTTGTAGAATTTCTAGAAATTTCTAAGTTAAGATGCTTATCAATGCCATGCTTAGCCTAGATAGTAGCAACCAAGGGTGGTTATATATTCGTGCTATGAAAAATATTTCTAAGTCTTTGGACTTGTGTTTTTGCTTAATAAAACAACTAAGTGAAATGAAACACCTGGGTGGAATGGGAAGAATGGTTTGTGTCGAGTGGTTACACAAGGCCCGTGTCTATGGTTTACCTTGTGTATCTCACTTGTGGAAAGCCACCCAGGAACAAAGGGATTTGAGAGGCCAAATGTTAAGAATCTTGTAGTGCAGCCACATGGCATTATGGGCTCTGCCTGGATCATATTGGTTGCAATAACTTAGCCATTTGGACAGTTGGTGGTAGCGGGATGATAGGTTGGAGCGCGTCCATTTGGTCTAAGGGAAGGCTTCTGAAAGGTCCTGTCTTGGTGAAAATCAAGTCTTGTGGGGAAAGTGCACAACCTCTGCGGATGGAAGAATCTAAGTACTTAGCCATGTCCCTGGTATTGGACAACTTGAGCATCAAGACATGGAAGCTATCAAGAATCTCCTCATCCCAATTTCTAAGTAAAAACTTGTGGTTGAACAAGGGTGAAGGTTCACCAATTTCTATTGGTGTTACCTTGGGAAAGTTTTATCAAATAAAAACTTAGTGTTTTCAACTAATAGGAAAATCCTATTTTGAGCAAAGCAAGCCTAAGCTACATTTAGCTAACTGCATATAGAATCTAGATGCTAATATTATACTAAGGTATCACTTGCCAATACTATTCCAATGTATTGACCCACTGTGGCTGTAACTTGTGATGTTGCAGGTTATTCTGATGGTGATTAGGGGTTATGAGTCTACACTCAACATGCTTGCCTGTGGCACATGAAGATTAAGACTTATTTATCTTATTATATATTTGAACTCTTGTATTAGGCCTGTGGCGATGGAGTTTGTAACAGACTATGTTTGTCTCTGGAATGATATGTAATAATGACCTTTGTTTCTGTATACTTCATCTTAAACTGTGGATGCTAGCATTGAACCAGGTACTAGCATTGCAATCACAGGGATCCTTACCTTTATAAAGGGAGGGATCTTACAGATGGTATCAGAGCACTGTGTTGCCTGTAGGATTATGACCCTAGGATTGGAAACCACTAAGGAAAAATTTCAATAACTTCCACACTTGTCTTTTTCTTCTCGTAAACTTTTCTAATCTTATTTCTCGTCTCTATTTGTAGATGAACTCCATCAACGAAGCCGTGAGGAAGGGACCACTCATGACTATGACTTTGGAATGTGAGACAGAATTCCCCAAGGCTCTCAAGGACCTCATGGTTTCCATGGGAATACATGGTGCAGCTGTGTACAAAGGTTTTCCTGTGATGGATGAAGGAGTTGAGTACTGGTGGGTGCAACTTCACTTGTATAAAAACAAGGAAGACAACCACAAGGAATCAGGATTCTGCATGGTCACCAACTCAGTGATGCACACTACATTCTTTGATTCAGCAAAGGATGCAGCTTGGAAGGCCATCAAAGAACTTAGTGATAGAATCAAGTGCAGAATGCTCAACACTCAGAATGACCTTAGGGAAGAAAAGAAACATACCCAGGAGTTAGAGGCTACCAACCAACGTTTAAGAGAGGACATCATAGACTTAGCAATGGAGTCATGTGATCAGGATCGACAGATTGCCTCTAGGGATGCCCTGTTAGCCAACTTGGCAAGTGAGATGGGATTGTAACGTACTTCGTTAGTTGGACCACCACACTTTCATTTTATTTCCCAAATGTTGTTTAAAATAAGTTGAACCTTGGATGCTTGTAATGGTTTTATGTATGCCATGACTTGTGTGTTTTGATTTCCAAATATATGCATGTGATGCCTTGTCTTGTGATTTATCTTTAATTGTGTTGATTCTAACTTTTTCTATCTTATAAAATAGATGCCTAATGTTACTATCAGCACGACTGAAGAGTTCAAGGGAACTCGTTTTGGCACTCGACTTATTGAGCTCACTAGCCTGCTCAATCTTCTGCTTCCTAGCCTCATGGTGCTTCCCCTCACCAAGTTTGAGATGAAATACCTTTGGGGCTTCAAGGTTAATCAGCCAGGACGCCAGACTGAGCCTACCACGGAGGTAATCATCTTCAAGTTCATGCATGACGACATGGAGAGAGGGCTAGAGGTAGTCATGCAGGATTTACTTGCACATCTGCTAGGGAGACACTCTCGGGAGATTAGAGGTACTCACTTCCACGCCTTCGGTAGACGTGACGAGGATGGTGAGGCCATGGACTTCGAGGATACTGCTAGAGAGACAGCAGAGCCGATTCGTCTAAACATCCAGGACTTAGAGGTTCTTCTCAGGCACCTAGATACTGATAGGACCAACGTCTTGCTTAGCAATGACGAACTCCAGGTGCAGCTTTGTGAGAAGGACAAGCTCTTCGCGGAGCAAGATGAGATAGTCAAGGAAATGGAGGCCAAGTTTGAGAGTTAGGATAGAAAGTTCAAAAGTCAGGAGAAGAGAGTCCAAGATAGGAACAAGAGGATTCGAGAGATGACTGCAGAACTAGAGACCAAGGACTTCGAGCTCGAGCATCAGCAGACTGTGATTGAGAGACTTCGTTCACAGAAGAGGGCTCTCAAGTCCAAGATAGAGGCCTTGACTACCAATGTCGAGGAATACAAGACCGCTATGGAGAATGCAGTTCTTACACTTGTTGATGAGGAGGTTGATGCAGAGGAGTAGTGATGACTACTCATTTACCTTTTATTTACCATGCTTTTGATTATTGAGTCGCAATGACCATCCAACATGTGGATGGCTTGCTATTGGTGTGTTTATTTTTCAAAACTTGATGTTTATGTTGTTGAAATTTTTTTATTTTGATGTATGCTTGGTGATTGTCTATGTGATGTATTGTGCATGTTAAGCATATATGGGTATCTCATTCTTATCCTTATTGGAAACCACAGATGCCTCCCCGACGTGCCAATCCCAACCCTAACAACAACAATATCACCCCTGAGATGCAGCAGATGATGACAGCTCAGACGCAACTGATGCAGATGATGACCACGTTCATACAGAATCAGAACAACAAAAACAACAACAACAACAGCAACAACAACAACAACAACAACAACAATCAGAATAACCCACCGGGTTTTGACATGCTTACCAGATTCTTAAGACTGAGGCCAGCAAAGTTCTCAGGAACTACTGATACCATGGTGGCCAATGATTGGCTACGCTCAGTGAACAAGGACTTGGTAACTGTTGGCTGTACTGATGAGGAGAAAGTCAGGTTTGCAGCACACTTGTTGGAAGCACCAGCAGCTACTTGGTGGGATAACTTCCAGATCACCACTCCCATTGAGGATGTGACATGGGCTATCTTTGAAGATGGTTTCCGTACTGCTCACATCTCATCCGGAGTGATGAGTTTGAAGAATAAGGAATTTCATAACTTGAAGCAGCGCCACCGCATTGTGGCTGAATATATTGAGGAGTTCAACAATCTGGCGCGTTATGCACCGGATGAAGTTGACACTAATGCTAAGAGGAAAGAAAAGTTCCTTGAAGGATTGAACGATGAATTGAACCTACAGTTAGCTGTGGCCTATGTCCCCACATATCAGTCTCTTTGTGACAAGGCTGCCATCTTGGAGAGCAAGATGAAACAAGTTGAAAGTAGGAAGAGGAATAACTCTGACAAGCACAGCTCGGGATCGTCTCACAAGCGTTCCCATTATGATGATAGTGGGAATTCTGGATCCCACAAGCATGGAAAGTACATCAAACACCACAACCACAACCGTCATCATGACAACAAGCATTACCGTAGTCATTACAATGACAAGTACAAGAGTCACAAGAGTGGGTACAAGAACCACCACAATGGATGTGGAAGTGGTAGTGGAAGCCAGCATGTCAAGAAGGATCTTAGTCAGGTTGAATGTTTTAAGTGCAAGAAGATGGGGCATTATGCAAATGAGTGCCCAGAAAATAAAGTTGAAGGACCCAACAAGCCCAACCCTTTCCAGAAGGGGCAAGTGAACCACATCAATGTGGAGGAAATCTATGAAGAGTCAGATGTTGTGGCTGGTAAGTTCAAACTCAATTCTATTCTAGCACTTTTTCTTTTTGATACTGGTGCATCACATTCATTCATATCAAAAGCATTTGTTGATAGAAATGGGTTTCCAACTGAAAACATTGGGTGTCCAATAAAAGTAAGTTCTCCAGGTGGGGATATGATAGTGAGTCTTGGATGTCGGGATCTAGTAATAGAGTTTGGAAAGCATAAGTTTCCAGTGAGTCTGATAATCCTAGATTCCCAAGGACTGGATGTAATTTTGGGAATGGATTGGATGCCCAAGTATGAAGGAGTACTACATTGTGCTAATCGAACTGTTGCACTCACAACCCCAGAAAAGAAACGGATAAGATTCAAGTCTAACTTTGAATCGAAAGGGAGTAAGCTAAATTCTCTTAAGGGGGTTAGCATAGACAGTGTGCCAATTGTGAGTGAATATCCGGATGTGTTTTCGGAGGAATTGTCGGGAATGCCACCAGATAGAGATGTGGAGTTTCTCAATGATTTGCTACCAGGATCTGGACCAATAGCAAAGAGACCGTACAAGATGTCAGTTGATGAGTTGAAAGAACTCAAGAAACAACTTGGAGAACAATTGCAGAAAGGATTTATTCAACCAAGTTCTTCATCCTGGGGAGCACCAGTTTTGTTTGTGGAAAATAAGGATAGAAGTCAAAGGTTATGCATAAATTACTGTTCACTCAATGAGGTGACTATCAAAAACAAATACCCTTTGACTAGAATGAATGACTTGTTTGATCAGTTAGAAGGAGCATGTGTGTTCTCAAAAATTGATCTCCGATCAGGTTACTTTCATCTTAAGATAAGGGAACAAGACATACCTAAGACAGCCTTCACCACTAGGTATGGATTGTATGAGTATACTGTGATGCCATTTGGTTTGACCAATGCACCAGCTTATTTCATGAATATGATGAACAAGGTGTTCATGGAATTCCTTGACAAGTTTGTTGTCGTATTCATCGATGACATTTTGATCTACTCCAAGAGCAAATAAGAACATGAAGGACATTTGCGTTTGATACTTGAGAAGCTTAGAGAGCATAAACTGTATGCCAAATTCAGTAAGTTTGAATTTTGGTTGAATGAAGTGGGATTTCTTGGACACGTTGTGTCAGGAGATGGTGTAGCAGTTGATCCTGCTAAAGTTTCAACTGTAACTGAATGGGAATCTCCTAAGTCAGTGAAAGAGGTTCGTAGTTTCCTTGGCTTGGCGGGATACTACAGAAGATTCATTGAGAATTTCTCCAAGATAGCTAAACCAATGACAGAGTTAGTAAAGAAAGACAAGAAATTTTCTTGGTCTGAGGGATGTAAACTCAGTTTTCAAGAATTGAAGAAAAGACTAGTGACAGCACCAGTCTTATGTCTGCCAGATTTGGAGAAAGATTTCCAAGTGTATTGTGATGCATCTCATCACGGATTAGGTGCAGTACTTATGCAAGAAGGGAAAGTTGTGGCTTATGCCTCGAGACAACTCAAAACTCATGAGGTAAATTACCCTACTCATGATTTAGAGTTAGCCTCTTTTGTCGATGCACTCAAAACATGGAGACACTACCTTTTGGGAAAGCGATGTGAAGTGTTCACAGAACACAAAAGTTTGAAGTATATCTTCACCCAGAAGGAAATTAACATGAGACAAAGGAGATGGCTAGAACTCATCAAGGACTATGACTTGAGTTTGCAATACCACCCCGGTAAAGCAAATGTTGTAGCGGATGCTTTAAGCCGTAAGGTTTTTGTGAATGGCCTTACTAAGGGAGAATTGCCAGATGATCTGTGTGCTCAATTTAGAGATCTCAGATTGGAGATTGTGCCTGAAGGACATCTCATGTCATTGGATGTTCAACCCACTTTGTTGGACAAAATCAAAGAAGCCCAAAAGACAGATAATGAAATTGAAGAGATTAAGGAAAAGATTGGCAAGGGAAAAGCCAAAGGATTCCATGAAGATGAACAGGGTACTTTATGGTATGGAAAACGTATATCTGTTCCACAAGATCCGGATCTTCGGAAACTGATTTTACAAGAAGCACATAACTAACCATATTCGATTCATCCGGGTAACACCAAAATGTACATGGATATGAAAGAAAGATTTTGGTGGAATAATCTCAAAAAGGACATCGCCGAACATATTGCCTTGTGTGATGTATGTAGTAGAGTGAAGGCGGAACATCAGAAACCAGCAGGATTGTTACAACCGGAAGTGGGACAAGATTGGCATGGATTTCATCACCGGATTGCCAAGGATCCGGTCAAGGTATGATTCTATTTGGGTAGTAGTGGATCGCTTAACTAAAGTGGCTTATTTTATACCCGTGAAAACAACCTATACAAGTGCTAAGTTAGCCAAGATCTATATGAGTAGAATTGTATGTCTACATGGAGTATCCAAGAGTATTGTGTCTGATAGGGGAACTCAATTCACTTCTCATATTTGGAGGCAACTCCATGAGTCATTGGGAACAAGGTTGGAATTTAGCACTGCTTTTCATCCTTAGACTGATGGACAAATAGAAAGGACCAACCAGATTCTTGAAGATATGTTGAGGGCATGTGCCCTAGACTATGGAGCCAGTTGGGATGAAAGTCTGCCTCATGCAGAATTCTCTTACAATAACAGCTATCAAGCCAGTATTGAGGTGGCACCATTTGAGTTTCTCTATGCGAGAAAGTGTACCACCCCATTGCTATGGAATGGTGTGGGAGAAAGAAGTTTGTTCGGACCAGAACTAATCAAAGAGGTTGAAGAGAAAGTCAAGCTAGTTAAGGACAGATTGAAGATAGCATAGTCCCGACAAAAGTGCTACGCAGATCCTAAGCGTAGAGAAGTCACCACTTCGTGGAGTGAAGAGATTTGGTGTCAAAGGTAAATTGGCCCCAAGATATGTTGGACCATTCAATATTCTGAGTCGTAAAGGAGAAGTAGCTTATGAGATTGAATTGCCAGAATCATTGTCTGCCGTTCACAATGTGTTTCATGTGAGTCAGCTAAAGAAATGCCATCCGGAAATGGAAGAGACTTCTTTGAAGGATACCATACCTTTGGAAGAGGTCCAATTGGAAAGTGATCTCACTTATGAGGAAAAACCTATCAAGATTCTTGAGACTGCAGAAAGAGTTACTTGGACTAAGGCTATCAAATTCTGCAAAGTTCAATGGAACCATCATTCCGAAGAAGAAGCAACATGGGAAAGAGAAGATGATCTTCGGAAATACCACCCTCACCTATTTGCTAGCCAATCCGAATCTCGAGGGCGAGATTCACCTTAAGGGGGTTAGATTTGTAACATCCCTAAAATCATGTTTCAAAACTCTACATATCATCCATGCATCCATGATCATTTTGGGTTCCTTTTCAAAGCCATTTCAAAAACAGGAGCATCTGATGCTCATTATTTTATGTAAGCAAGCTATGGTCATATTGCCACTTTCTAATAAGAAAAATACTATTTTTGATCAGTAATGTTGAGCTTGAGTTTGGGTGATGCTTCTAAGGTTCGATCAAGGTTTCAAAAACAAACTATGATTTAAAAACCATTTCTTCATTATTTATAAATATTTAATTAAGGCTTGTTTAAATTATTTTCCAAACCCTTTTTGTTTTCTTACAAGTATGAACAGTTGTGTTACACATCCTAGGAGACAAGAATCAACAAACTTTTGTTTGGAGAAAGTTTTATTTAAATCAGATTTGATTTGAGCTTTCAAATTCAAAACAGAAATCAAATCAGAAAAGTAGAGCAGACCAACTAATCCGGCCCAACCCAGCCACTTAGCCCATCTAGCCCAGCAGTTCTCTCCCGCGAGGAAAACTTTTCGCACCCAGAAACCCACTCCCTCAGTCGCTGACTGCCTGGACCCACTCCCCCTCTCTCTCTCGCTGGCAACCACGCCCCACTTGTCAGTCGTCCCTTCGACCCGCGCAATCAACTTTGGCTGTTTCCTCCCCAGTCACTGCCGATGAATTCGCTGGTTTAATTCTGTTGATTCGTCGAGTAACTCTCACCCCCGCTCTGTCTACTTAAACCCCTCCCCCTCGCGGCCATTTCCCCCAACAGAGCTAGCCAGAAGCGCCACCAGGCTGCCCGTATTTGCTCTCACTCCGCCGCTGCACAGTCGAACTCCAGCAGTAAATTCCGGCCAGCCACCGTCGCCCCTTGCCTTCCAGACACCACGAGCAAGTTCCCCATCTCCCTCTGCACCTTCCAGCATCACCCACTCGTCCGCGCGCGCTCCCATTCATCGGCAACTTCAACGACAAGTGAACGCCGCCGTCTGTATCAACTCCAGCGACGCCTCCTGGTAAATTCCGACCGTCCCCGTCCCTCTTATTAACGCTCACGTTTTCGCTAGAATCGTGCGCACCTAACCCAGCGCTTGTTTCACTCTAGCATGGTCTACAACTCCGGCCACGATGACAAACAGCCGTACTCGACATCTGCCTCCACTCCGACGAGGAATTCCCATCGTGTCCGTGCGCCCCTTGACAAGCCACTGCCACGTTGAGCTCCAGCACGCCTCTGCGAGTCTGGTAAGCCTCTCCGACGACCCCAGCCCCCTCTATAGCCACCGCGACGCCGTAGACTGAGCGCGCCGCCGCTCACCGTCGCCGCGCCGCTAGACTTTGGTCGCTTGATCGGCCACCGTTGGATCTAGATCCAACGTGTTAGATAGATCACTTAATCGAAGGGGTACGGAACAGATCTGGCCGAGCGATTTAAGTTAGATCAGATGGTCCACGCTAGTCGATCCACGCGAAACGGTATGGGCGAATAGAAACACGCCACGTGGCCAGACTCTGGTTTTTAAAACAGAATTTGATCTATTAGATTTGTAAACTTACAAAATTCGTAACTTTCAAACCACACGTCCAAATTTTACAAATTTTATATCATTGGAATCAGGAGAGAAAATACTTTCTGTTTATGCAATGTGTTTCATGTTTTGCCTCTGTAAAAATGGTTGATTTCACAGAAACATTTGTAGGCATATTTTGTGTATAGTAATTATTTGAAAAATGTTTTGTTTTTCAAATAAAGTTTATTTGGCATGTTTTGAACTTGTTTATGTTTCAGTACTATATACTTGTCTTGTTTTGTGTAGGAAATCATCACATGGCATTTGCATGCATTCATATATTTTATGTTTGTATATATTTGGTATGTGATTTTGGTGCCATTATTTTATGTGTAGATTTTGGTGCAAATAGTGATTGTGATTGTGAGGATTGTTGCTACTCCCCAAACTACCAAGGCAAGTGGTGCTTCATGAATTTATTCCTATTTTTTTCAACTATGCACTAGAAATATTTTGCTAGACTTGCATGAATATTTTGATCTATATGCTATGCTTGGGAAATCCTAGTAGTTGTAGAATTGCTAGAAATTTCTAAGTTAAGATGCTTATCAATGCCATGCTTAGACTAGCTAGTAGCAACCAAGGGTGGTTATATATTCGTGCTATGAAAAATATTTCTAAGTCTTTGGACTTGTGTTTTTTCTTAATAAAACAACTAAGTGAAATGAAACACCTGGGTGGAATGGGAAGAATGGTTTGTGTTGAGTGGTTACACAAGGCCCATGTCTATGGTTTACCTTGTGTATCTCACTTGTGGAAAGCCACCCAGGAACAAAGGGATTTGAGAGGCCAAATGTTAGGAAGCTTCTAGTGCAGCCACATGGCATTATGGGCTCTGCCTGGATCATATAGGTTGCAATAACTTAGCTATTTGGACAGTTGGTGGTAGTGGGATGATAGGTTGGAGCGCGTCCATTTGGTCTAAGGGAAGGCTTCTGAAAGGTCCTGTCTTGGTGAAAATCAAGTCTTGTGGGGAAAGTGCACAACTTCTGTAGATGGAAGAATCTAAGTACTTAGACATGTCCCTGGTATTGGACAACTTGAACATCAAGACATGGAAGCTATCAAGAATCTCCTCATCCCAATTTCTAAGTAAAAACTTGTGGTTGAACAAGGGTGAAGGTTCACCAATTTCTATTGGTGTTACCTTGGGAAAGTTTCATCAAAGAAAAACTTAGTGTTTTCAACTAATAGCCAATACCTATTTTGAGCAAAGCAAGCCTAAGCTACACTTAGCCAAATGCATATAGAATCTAGATGCTAATATTATACTAAGGTATCACTTGCCAATACTATTCCAATGTATTGACCCACTATGGCTATAACTTGTGATGTTGCAGGTTATTCTGATGGTGATTAGGGGTTATGAGTCTACACTCAACATGCTTGCCTGTGGCACATGAAGATGAAGACTTATTATCTTATTATATATTTGAACTCCTGTATTAGGCTTGTGGCCATGGAGTCTGTAAAAGACTATGTTTGTCTCTGGAATGATATGTAATAATGACCTTTGTTTCTGTGTACTTCATCTTAAATTGTGGATGCTAGCATTGATCCAGGGACTAGCATTGCAAGCACAGGGATCCTTACCTTTATAAAGGGAGGGATCTTACAGGTAATGTCGCCATTGGTTAAGATCATGAACAACAGTGGCGAGTTCGAGATCATGGGTTGGATAATTGTTCGCATGTGGCTTCAACTGCCGAGAAGCATAGGCCACTACATTACCATCTTGCATCAACACACAACCGAGCCCTTGGAGAGAATCATCACAATAGATGACGAAATCCTTGCTTGTGTCCGGGAGGACAAGCATAGGGGCAGTGGTTAGCTTAGTTTTCAAAGCTCGGAAGATTTCTTCTGCCTTTTCTGACCATTAAAACTTCTTATCTCTCTTAATAAGATCAGTCATAGGCTTGTCTATCTTGGAGAAGTTCTCGATGAATCGGCGGTAATATCCAGCCATTCCAAGAAAACTTCGGACTTCCTTGACTGAAGTAGGCGACTTCCATTCTAGAATGGTCTGAACCTTATCCGGTATGACAGCAACACCACTTGCAGACATAACATGGCCAAGGAAGATGAGCTCTTGTAACCAGAACTCACATTTGGAAAACTTGTCGTAGAGGCGATGTTCATGAAGTTTAGTTAATACCAAACGTAAATGTTCGACATGCTCTTCTTCGGTCTTGGAGTAGATTAGAATGTCATCAATGTATACCACGACGAACTTGTCGAGATACTCCATGAAGACAGAGTTCATGATCCTCATAAATGTGGCAGGGGCATTGGTTAACCCGAAGGACATCACTGTATACTCGTAAAGACCATAACGAGTTGGGAATGCTGTCTTTGGGATATCTTCCTTTCTGATCTTGATTTGATGATACCCTGATCTTAAGTCCATTTTGGAGAAGACTGTGGCACCACTTAATTGATCAAAGAGGTCATTTATCCGGGGAAGTGGGTACTTATTCTTGATTGTCACCGCGTTGAGTGGACGGTAATCAACCACCAATCTTGGAATATTTGTATCCCGCTTCTTGACAAAGATGGTAGGGCAACCCCAAGAGAATGTGATAGGTTGGATGTATCCTAGACCCTCTAACTCTTCAAGTCGCTTCTTCAACTCAACCAACTCATGAGGAGGCATGCGATAAGGTCTTTTGGAGATATGAGAAGTTCTAGGAACTAGCTCTATGACAAACTCCACACTTCAATCAGGTGGCATGCAAGGAAACTCTTCAGGAAAGACATCCGAGAAATCACAGACTACAAGGACATCTTGGAACTCGAGAATAGGTAGAACATCCATGGCATACAACTCCGAGAACGGTTTAAGAATTGCTGACGGAGACTTTGAACAATCAGTCCAATACTTGACAGTTACGCCATCAGGAGAGGTCACAGGAACTGTTCTGAGTGCACATCAATGACGGCTTGATACTTGGTTAACCAGTCCATGCCCAGGATGACATCAATGTCACATGACTTGAGTGCAATGAAAGAAGTGGTAAACTTCTGTTAGGCTATGTCAATCTCATTCCCGTGACTAACCATAGTGGTGAACCAGCTAGAACCCGGGGAATGGATGGTCAAAGGGGTTGACAGGGGTTCAAAATTTATCCCATGCTCTTGAGCAAACAAATTTGACTTGAATGTATGTGATGCTCTAGAATCAAACAAGATTGTTGCGAGAATTTAATTGACATGGAGCGTACCAAGAATGACGCGTGGATCTTCCTGAGCTTACTCAACAGTGACATGGGTCAGAAAACCACGTCTAGCACCTTGAGCCTTATCATTATTCTTTGCCTGCTGATCATTGCGTCCGACAACCCTTTGAGAACACTCCCTTGAGGAGTGACCCGGTTGACCACAGGAGTAACAGGTAACTCCAGTGTGAGAACCAGTAGGAGAATGATAGTTTGCTCCACCAGTATTTGACTGTGGCTAATGAGAATTATTTCCATTAGACTTGGGTGGATAAGGACCACGAGGCACAACACTATATGGAACAAAGACACGGCGCTTCTTGTTACCAGAGGAAGAAGCACGAGAATTTCCTTCTTCACGCTTCTGAGAGACTTCCATGTCCTTCCTTCCATGCTCCAGAGTAAGAGCCTGATTGTGCAAGTCCTGGAAAGACTGTAACTTGAAGGGCAACAACTCATTGCGAAGTGCAGGGTTAAGTCCCTTACGGAACAACTCTTTCTTATCTTCATCATTGGTCACATCCCTGGTTGCATAACGAGCCAGGCGAGTAAACTCATGCCCATAGGTTTCAATATCCTTATGCACCCGAGTCAGATCTAGAAACTCCCTCCTTTTGAGATCCATGACGGGCTTAGGGATACAAGAGGCACAAAATTCTGCAACAAACTCCTCCCAAGTAACAACATTTCCCTGAGCTTGCAGATTCAGAAAACCTTCCCACCAAACACCAGCCTCACCTTCCAGTTGATAGGTGGCGAAGTTGACACGGTCAGTGGTACATACACGGAGAGCATTGAACTTGCACTCTATGGTGCGATGCCAATCATCATATTCAAGGGGCTCCTTGGAGTGGGTGAAGATTGGAGGAAAAGAGCGGATGAAATCTCCAAGTGTGACACAGTCGTCAGGACGACGTTCAGTGTTCTGCGCCACACGCTCCGGAAGGCGTTCATTCCTCAGACGCTTGGTCTCAATGTTTTTGAGAACCTCGGCCATTGTGGGAGGTGGCGGAAGTTCCTGATCAGCATTGTTGTTTGCTCGACGGCCAACAGAACCATGAGTACCAGACGACATCCTGAGGAGAAAACAGAAACCATGAGAATAGATTCACCAAAAAGGGTATAACAGAGGATAGCAAAAACCATATCAAAAGATCATGGTAGAGGTGAACATGTGGATGAAAATTATATCAATGCATTAAGTATGGAAGTAGAACAAGAATACGAAATGTATACGCTACCAACTTAGATACAAACCATAACAATGGAATGCAAGCATGATATGATACCAACAAGTCACAAAAGAATTGAGAGCGGGATTAGAGGCATCCTTAGCAAAGTTGAAAAACAATGCTTTAGTTGCACAGATATATCTTGGAAACTCTGAGCCTTACAACCAAGTACGAAGTACTAGGGAAAACAACCCAAACCCGTGTATCCTAAAGGTTTTAATTGATAGACGAGAAGTGAAAACTTTGCAAAGCAAACGAGGTAAGATAACTCAGCAATAGAACAACCTTGGATAAGGAGTTAAAAGGGTCCTATTCAGAGTTTTTCAAATAATTTTAGCTTTCAAATAGTTTTCTTAAACTCTAGACTCAACATCGACTAGCTAGAAGGGTTTCCTACAGGCAGTCCTGCTCTGATACCAAAATCTGTCATGATCCGGGATCAGGGCTAGACAAATACCAGATCCTCATCTGATATAAGCCTAACCTAAATTCCAAAATGCGCAGGGAAAGATCGGTAACATTACAGAACATACAAACCATACATTAATAAGGTAAAATCTTTAGAGAGTTACAAACCAGTCATACAAGCCAGGGGTCACAGACCCATGGCTACATCAAACAACGGAAGCAAACAAGTTGTTCTAAGAGGCCATAAACAAAAGTAGAAACCCTTCCATAGATCCTAGGCTGTTGCCCGGGAACCCCAACTACTCGTCGACTTCGACGTAGAAACCACCTTCAGTTGGAGTAGCATCATTTGTAGAAAAACATCAAGGAAGCAAGGCTGATTACAGGGTGTACTCCGCAAGACTTATGGCTAGTGGAGTTATTTTGCATAAAGCCATCTTTTGTTTTCAAAACAAGAGGGAGCAAAAACTCATCTAGTCAGATCATTTTCAAAAGGGGATATGAAGTCTACAACTCTAGCTCTTCGGAGTCATCTTCGATATCCACCAAGAACCATCATTAACTGAACCTGTCTTCCCGAAATACCCCCTCAAACAACCCCGAGGAAGTACTCCGGATCTCACATTAGTTGACAAGTTTTAGCATTCGGTTATAATTCTCTATGATCTTCACGTCCATTCCCAAGTCGTCCATAACCGTGGACACGGCTTTTCGAAAAGATTAATAACCCTGCAGGGGTGCACAACTGTAGCACCCCGGGTAAAACCACTACTAGAAAATTGCTTGGTGTTTTTGTTTTGTGCATCATCATGGTATCATACTCATGTCATCATGCCACATTGCATTTGAGCATTTTACCAAACATTGCATATGATTGTCTTGCTTGTGATGTTGCTATCAACCAAATCTACCCCTCTTTGACCTCTATTTTTTTCGACAACATGGGGATCTATTGCTAGGGTTCCATATTTATAAATGTTTTTGTTCTTTTATCAAAACCCTAATCCTTATTCTTTAATGCCCAAGGAACATGTATGTGGGCATCTCCTCCCCTTTGTGCTTTTTGCTCTCTATTTCTATTTGCATACCACAATCCCCTATTCAAATGCTCCTACAAAGGCCAAAAGGTTTTGAATGTGTAACTTGTTTGGATTTGAAACAAACAAAACAAATAAAAATAAAAAGAAGAAGATATAAGAGAGAGAAGCATGCACTTGCAGCAACCCATACCACCCCAGCGCCTCCCCTTCCTCTTCTGGGCCAGCCCATCTTTCCCGACCCCCGCTCGGGCCGTACCTCTTCGCCAATAGAACAGAGACAGCGTCTCTGTTCATCGTCTCTGTCCCCGGTCCTCTCCTCTCTTCTTTGCTAACGGAAGGAAGCAGGTGGCCGTCGCCTCCTGTCAGCCGCGTCACCACCTGCCCCTTCTTATCCACCCTAGGCCGTCCCCAGCGAACCCTAGCCTTCTTCCTCCCCATGCGCCGCAGCTCCCCCTGTCCCTCCTCTATTCTTCCCTGTGCGCCGCCGCTGAACCGCCGTGGTCCCCGTTCGAGCCGACACCACCGGCGGAAGCGCCTCAACCTCCGGGTGAGTCCAATCTTCCTAGAGCCTCGCCACGTTTCACCTGCTCCTCTTTTTCGCGTGCGCGCCACTCGCCTGAACGCCACCGCTGCAGGTACCTCCCCATCGGTGACCTCCCGACGCCCCCCCTGGTCCAGCGCCCCTGGAATCGATTCACCGCAGGCGCCCCACTCGGCAGAGCCCTCCCAGCGGCCTCCTCTCCCCTCGACGGTGAGGAATTCCTTCCTTGAACTCGCCCCTCCCCCCGCTCACTGTAGTCTGACGGTGTTCTTCAGTCCAGCACGTCCCTATCTCAGTTCAGTTTAGTGTCGCAACGACCTCTGCGGTACCTCTGTTCCTCACCCGTTTCCGGCGCACACAGTTCTTGCCCAGCGATACTGGCTGAACAAAACTTGTATCCTGTAGACCCCTCTTCAATTCTTGTTCTTGTGGTTTGCTTAGATTCGCCCTAGTTTCTTCGTCATCATCCGTGAAAGATCGAAGGAGCGTGTAGTTGAACTGTCGCTGTTTCAGTTTTCTTCCAACAGTTGGCCGGTGTCTTACCCCTCTGTTCCCGTCCAATTTCCGGCTTCCTCGGTATGTCTCCGGCCCATATTTTTGCACCACGATGAAGCCCTATCTTCCCTCTTCAAAACGAGTACCTACATGCCCAGTTCCATCAGCCAAGACTCTCGGAATCATCCCTGAAAGTTTGCACGATCTCGCTGTTATTCGAAGGTTCCCGTCAGTCTGCAACCAGTGGATCTGTCCCTGTTCATCGACTTCTATCCGGCTCTACAATTGTTTTCCGGTGATGGTTTCTGAACCAAAGTTGGACCTTGTGCTCTCCTCTACAAATTCTGTTTTTGCGGAGTGGCAAAATTTCCAACCGTTTGGTCGCCATCCTCCTCCAAACATCAGACGAGCTAGCTGTTTTGCCGATTCAGTTCAGAGTGTGAATGGCATGTCCCGATATTGATCTTGCCCTTTTGCATCTAGGCCCCGGAGGTTTGTTCCTTCCAACCAGCACTCCCTGGCCGGCCACGTGTCACTGCCTGGCCTGTTCACGCGTGCAATGGGCCTCCCAGCTTGCTGGTCCACTTGTCATCAGCTGTGGGTAGGATGACTTCGGTGCAGAAAGTTTCAGAACCTTTTTCAAAACAATAAAAAAAATCCAAGAGATGTTTAAATCTAATTAAATTCATATCTTTTGTAATAATCCAAATTTGCAAAAACTTTCAAAATGAAAAGTGAATCTTTCTCATATGTGAATTCAAATCCACATTCAATAAATTCCAGAATTGCCCCTAACTATTCTAGCTAATGACAATTTTTCCCTTTTCAATTAAGATACGTCTATTAATAACATTTAATCTATAAATTCAAATGTTACAAATGATATATGATTTTGAATCAGAAAAATGTGACGAATCTGTTTATGCCATTTATATTATCATTCGAGTAATTTAAAATTCTTGAATTAATAAATATTAATAATTGTCTTTCCTTAATTATTGCATAACTTTAAATTCGTAATCTCCGAATTCGACTAATAATATGTCCAAATCGATCAGCGCGACAAGACATCTCCAACCATGATATCTATGTTATCATTTGCATCATGCATTAAGCGAAGTTTTATAATCACTACTATTTATGCAAGGAAAACATGATAAATAAAATTGGGGACAAATTGTTTCTTATTAATAATGCCTCACAAGTGCTATATCATCAATGTGCTATGTCTTTAATACTTTTTTTTACATAGTTTGCATCATTAACTTGCCATGTCATGCATCATATCATGATCATGCCGATTCTTTCGCATTAGTTGTAATAGTTGCATCGCTTGTTTCTTTTAGTGTTTTGCTTCTTCCCGGATAGGACGATGAGATGTTGTGAGCTTCGACAGGTTCTTCGGTTACGAAACTTCGGCAATGTTTTCCAGGCGAGCATCCCCCTCTTTCTACCTATTTTACTTTTATAGTCTTTATTTCCTCCTGTTGATCTATTGCTATCTGTGTTGCGATGCTCTAGTTTTCGTACCCTTGATATCCCTTGCAGCCTTATATTGCCTTGGACACATCCTATTACCTGTTGCTTGGTAGATAGTTGGACTTGCATGTCGTAGTCGCTTGCTCAAGTGTTGTTGCGAGTCGTCAAGTATCACAGTTGTTGGAGTAATGCCGCATGCTTTATGTTGGAGATGATGATGGCTTTAATTATTGTTTAATAACTAAAATTGAAGTAGGTAAATAATGCAGAGGCACAGGTGGGCAATAAATGTTATTTGGTTTTTAACCGTCCACTTGTGTCCCGTAGGACCCCGAGTACTTGATACCTGTTCTTTGAATATTCGCACTATCCTCATGTGGGACCATGAATCCCCCTAGCCAGAGCTTTAATCATATTTATTTCTTGGGGCCACAACGTAGTTTGGGGCTTTATTACTATCATGTACTTATGCCATGCTTTACTGCTTTATCTACGATTGCGCGTGGAGCGCCTGTACTGTTTTGGAACCAACGTGGAATGTTTTCGCGGTATCGACAAGCCCGTCACACTTTTGGGTTCACAGTCGTTTACAGCCATTGTCACAAACCTCTGGGTCCGTCTCGGAGCCGGCCAACTTCGTCGCGGGTAGCTTAGTGGGGTGGCCCCCTTAAATTTATATGAATCTTGCAATTGCTCTGTCGTGATGCCTCGTTGGGTTTTATTGGTTTTTCTCGAGGTTGATCGTGCGTGTGTTGCTATTTGTGCCCCCCTGCAGGGTAAAACTTTCTGAAAGCCGTGTCTGCGGTTATGGACGACTTGGAGCACAGTATCTCGATCATAGACAACTATAACTAAAGTAGTGTTATAAATTTGACTTTATAATGACTAGTAATTAGCTTCACTATAATGGAATGGCTAAATAAAAGTGCCAACAATTGCTGGTTTGAGTTGCTGCTTGTTACCATTGTATCTGACTAGTAAGTATTGCAACTACAATGGAATGGCTAAATAAAGGTACCAACAACTGCTGGGTTTTGGGATACCTCATGCTATATGTATCTGACTAGTAAGTACTACAACTACAACGGAATGGTTAACTAAAATTGCCCACTGCTTATTATCTCAGGAAGACTCATGCCATCTATATCTGACTAGTAATTTCCGCAACTATAATGAAATGAATAAAACTGCCAACTGTGTGAGTTCCTCGGTAGACTTCCTCGTTTGGTCTCGAGGGGGAAATACCAGGATGGGTATGCTTGGTGATAGTTTCAGGTTGGATCCGAATAGGTCTTTTCTTATCCCTATCTGATAGCCGCCAGTTGTATTGAGTCTCTATAGGTTGTTTGGTGCATGCTGCGCTGCCGCTTCAGTCCACCATACCTATGTAGGCGAGGACCGCCGAATTCTAGTCTCGCCGTGTACTGGCCTCAGTACTGACCGCTCTCTTTTTCCTTTGCCCTTTGTCGGCACCCCTTTTGTTTAAGTAGGTTTTGATGTCGACGTCGTTAGCAGGGTTACCCTTCCGGCTTGGCCTGGGCAGGGTTATGGACGCCATTGGTTATTCTTCAGGGCTCTTAGCCCCATTTGCTTCTTGTCCGTACTCAGACGTTGTGTCATTTTCAAGGTGATTTGGATCTTTGTATTGTATATCTGTATACTTGACTCTTTGAGTCATTGTTGTATATATCTGTTCTGTGGGTTCCATCGTGGACTATTGTGTAATGGTATTACTTCGTTTTCCACCCGCACGAAAGTTCCTGGTGGGCACCTTTGAATCGTTTCTATGCAGTTTTGGCGGGAATCGCTAAGACTTGCATATGGCCGATTCTGAGGGTGTTACAAAAACTTTACCCACACGTACCAACCGATTCTTAATGCCAAATTATTAGCCCTCTTCTTTGGATGGACTGAAGAGAGTGGTTGACCACGACCTTTACCCTGCTTTCGCCGAGACCATGAGTCACGCACTAACGAGATGCCGCCGTAACGGGTCGAGTCCCGAAGTCGGTCCCTAGCGATGTGAACAGGGTTTGAGATTACGGATGCCGGGCATCTCCCATTACCTGCAACACTTACCTACCTATATGAATGCACCTCCTTCACCTCCATTCAAGAAAAACAAAGATGCGTATGTCGAATGGAAAGCCCGTACTATGTGACTCATGGAATCTACTAGGCAAGTTAGTTGGTCGAGGGGGTTTCCAGTCCCCCATGTGGTTGTACGCTCATCTTGGTTCAAGAGGCAAGAACATCGGGTCCTAGGGGTGGGTAGTATGGGACTACAAAAACCACATCCCACGTGGCCTCCCATACAAGCCTTAGCATGTTTATCATCCATCTCTGATCACATCACCACATCCTACCACACTAGATTCATTTGCATCTCCGGTGCATCACATGAATGATCAGCATCAGACCACTAATCATGGCTAAGCTTGACTAAACTGTGGCACTAGAGATGCTCATAAGCCGAACCCTAATTATGCTATGAGCGGTGGTTCAGGTAAAATAGTTCACAAGGAGAAACATGCATCAGATAGGATTACTCTATCTACTGATAAAAGACTATTGAACCGAATGCATATGACGAGAATGAAATACTTTGTAAACAGAGGATTCATATGTATGAGTGGGGCTTCGCTTTCCTTCTCTGTTATTGAACAGGTACTGCTCTTCGATGGCGTTGACTTCAGCCTCGGGTCCGGTTCCTATTCGCGAGAACCAATCACCGGAAAGAGAAAGCAACACTCAACACATGGCATGTGCAATGCTCATACAATATGGATGATATGAAAAGTTAAATAGTGTTGAAATAAACCCTAGAACATGCTTGATCACTTTAAAGGGGGTCCGAGATGTCCAAACCCTAGAACAGGGGAATCCTCTGAATCACCTATGGGGTTCAATTGGTTCTTCTAATTAAACTTGCCATCAAAGTTGGTTAACAATGTATGATTATAGCTTAGTTGGATAGGTTTCATTTTTCTGAACATTTTGGTATATTATTTGTATTTTTATAATTTAAAATGAATTAGTTATGAATTTCTCAAATTTTAAATCATTTTTGGAATATTTAAAATAATTTCCAACTTGGGCCCACATGTAAGACTTTTAATCATTTCAAAAAATATTTACAGAAAATAATAAAATCCTGACAGGCAGGGCCCACCTGTCATATATTTATTAATTACAGAAATCATTTAAATAAAACAAAAAGAGTTATTGCATCATGCTGATGTCACCATGACATCAGCAATTGAGATGCCCACTGTTGGGGATCAAATCCACTAATTCTGAGCGCGCCTACTCAAGCGGAGGGGTGCGTTGGAAAGAGGCGAGCGAGGTGACCATATTAGAGTAGGCACCGCCCTCAAATGGTCGCCGAAGACGGCGTCGCAACGACGGCAGCGTCGGGCACTCGCGGGGGTGACGATACAGAAACGGGGAGAGCGAACGAGGAGCACTAGGAGATGCAGGAGCTCACCAGCAACGCGATGGAGGGGTCAGCGAGGCAAGGCGTGCACAGAGGGCGCCGGGATCGATGAAATATGCGGCATCCGGAGCTCGGGGAGTTGAGGTCGATGGCGACGATTCCGAGCGTCTCCAGTCGATTCCTTTGGCAGGGATGATCAGTGTGGCGAGGCGAAGCTGACAGTGGTCTCAGATTGTGAGGGGGTGGTTGGGAATGGCAGGGCATGGCTGAGCCCGAGTCTAGGGTTCCGTTGAGTTTGGGGAAAATCTACAGAGGCCACGAGAGAGAGTGAGATGGGTATGGGGAGGAAGAGCTCGACGCGGCAGTCCTTATCCTCATCCTCGCAGGCGGCGACACGCACCACATCATTAGCGAGATCAACGGCAAGGGTGCTGCTAGGCAGTTGCTTCGCCGGCAGCTCGGGCAAGAAGAAAAGAGGAGGACGACGAAGGGGTATAGGCCAGATGGGCTGAGGTGGGCCGACTGCTAGTATGCAGCTCGCGCACTGAGCGGTGGGAAGGAGGAGAAGGATAGATGGGCTCGGCACAGAGGGAGTTAGGATTAAGTTTTTATTTGCAGATTTCTTTTTCTATTTCTGTTTTCTAATTTTCTTTGTAAATTTCATTTGTAATTAAGTTTTGAATATTTTGAGAATACTAGGTTTTTTTGTAAAATTTATCAAAACCACTCAGGGGCCCTTGGTACTGATTAGGCTCCATACATTTTGTGTTCTCCAAATATTTTAAAAACCAAATGAATGTTTCAAATAGAGCGGGGAGTTAGGGTTTAGGGTTTTGTTTGTTCTTTCTTGATTAAACCAAAGTGCAAGTGTTATGCATGCATGCAATGCTCAGACATGTCCTTGTAAATATTACACAAAAGGGTGGTATGTTACAATCGGTTTAGAGATAGAAAATGGAATCAGTACTCCCTCCGACCCATATTAGTTGACTCAACTTTGTCCAGATACAGATGAATCTAGACTAGATACTTAACTAGATACATATGAATCTAGACAACGTTGAGTATACTAATATGGGTCAGAGAGAGTACAAAATAGAGGAACTGCGAATGTTTTCTATACAAGGGAGAGATGAAGATCATACCTCGCTGTTCTGGGTTGCAGTCGGCCTAGCGGTGATAGGAAGATTGATCTACATAGCGGTAGAGATGACACTTATGGGGATGGGAAGCAGCCATCAGAGGAGGAGGCGGCTTGAGGATGAGTGTGTTTTCTGGATTATGGTGTATGGATTGGGCAATACGAGATGGTCAGATGAGTAAAAAAAGAACGAACTTGTGGGACCAACCTATGACGGGTCCATGTGAATGCGGCTGTTGCTTCCTTGGTGCATGGTAAGAAATGGAATAACTTAGTATATAATAGTAAAATATAGGACGGCTAGCCAGGTCCTGATGAAGTGCATTAAAAATGTAAGTTTGAATATTTTAATCATGAAAGATTGTAGAAGGACGGAGAAATGTGTTTTGAGGTTTAGGCATGGTGTTCATGGTGCTAGGCTAATAGTCGAATCTTGTAGATGTTATTCATGACATATTCTACTATTGGGATTAGCCAATCTATATCCAATGTCGATGTTCAAAGTTATTTGTACACTATACTACTTACTACTAGTAAGTTGCACATGCCTTGCACAAGTGAGAAATGACGTAGAAGATTCTAGAATTATTGAAAAGTATGTTTTGAGGTTTGTGCATAGCGATCATTGTGCTAAAATATTCATGATGCTAGAATGGACAGAATTAAGATCCAACAGTTAGCAATGTTGAGATTTTCCTGTCTTGATCCAACACGGTCAAAGTTCAAAGTTATTTTACACTATATAGTGCTAAGATTATATAATAGGTAAAGCTCAACAAATTATAAAGATCGACATCTATAAAGTATGGGTGTATATTTGGTTCTTATACTTTGTGATGGGGATATGCCGACCGGGGTATACCCAGCAGGACGTTTCCTACTGGCCCAAGCTGCCAGCGAGTGGGCTGCAGGACGGCGACTGAATCTGGACCTGGAAAATATCCAAGCGACCGGAAGCTGGAGCCCCAGAAGCGTAGTTAGGCCCAGTCGGATTACGTCAAGAACCTTCCGAATCCTTAACTAATTCGGTTGTAGATCTGTAAAACCTAGCGAGGTGAGCCTATATAAACATCCCTAGGGTACGCATAGAGGACACGTTCCATCATACACCCCAGTGACTCGCCGCCTAGTCGTCGAGCTCGCCCTTGTACTCTCTCCATAATACAATCTAGCAGGAGTAGGTCTTTACCCTCCGAGGGCCGAACCTAGGTAAATCCTTGTGTCTCCGCCCTCATCTCGCACAACAGATAGATGGCCGCCCTTGCCCTTTGTTCTACCAGTCACTGCCGATTGCAGCATCTGCTGTGGCCATTCCCACGGTCAGGCCGGTGTTATGCGGCAAGATCCAATCTGCCCATCAACGAGACAATCGCCATGCCATCATCTCGGAGGACTCGGCTTGCATCCGTGAGTCGCCACCACGCGACCGACTCTCTGAGAGTCAGGTCTGCACCATCCACCGCCTCACCTCCGAGTATGACTCGGCCAACAGCAACGTGGCCGAAACCACCAAGGTCGCGGACGACACGGCCCTCAACAAAGACGCCGACTCGGCAACCCTAGCATCGGCCGCCGGATCCATCATCACCGCGTCGCCTGCGGGGTCCATCACCCAGGTCTCCAACGTGGGAGACTTCGAGGATCCCTCCATTCTTGGGATCTTCGACTTCGACTCTGGGTCGCAACGTCGCGGCCTACATGGCGAATGGCGCGGACGCCCCGCCAGACCCCTTCTCCATGCCGATCCCACCGACCGCGATGGCAACAGAGGTCGAGGAACTCCGCCTATGGTTGGAGGAGGCGGTCCGCAGGTGATAGCGCAGGAGCTTTCACGCTACCACCAACTCCGCATCAGGTCCCGCCTGAACCCCACCGTTCAGGGTCGCGCCCTGAACTTCGACGATGAGAACGGGAATGGCCTCCCCCCCCCCCCCCGTGATCAGCCAAGAATACTGGTCTCCTCGCTAGAGCGAAACGCGAATGGCCTCCCGCTGTTCTCCACCCCGATGGAAAACATTGTCACGACCGAGCCAAGGTCGACAACATCACCGTGACCAGGAAAGGCGCCCTGCAGATCTAGTACGCCAAGGCTCTACTCGCCAAGGCCGTCGAGCAACAAAACGCAGGCGCTGACTCACAGGGTCGCATGTACTCGCGTTCGTCAGGCAGCAGGGCGGCCTCAAGCGGCCGCCCAATGGTGGCAAACACCCTCAACTGCCCACCACCTGAGCCCATGCAGCTCCAACACCGACCCGCACACGCGGCACTCTCCACCAACGACCCGCGACCGGCGAACAACCTCGTTGCCACCAACGGGCAGCCAGTCGACGCGCGCACCCACATCATCAACAACCAGAGCTGGCGCGCACGCCAGCCCGACGACTTGAGGCATACCCTCACCAACCGCCGTGATGGTGAACCAAGGGGATCGCTAAGCCAAGTCGAACCCCAGTGCTTCAGAACAATGATCTGAGGCGAAAGATACCCGGCGAACTTTAAGGCGCCGAAGGAGATCGAGAAGTACGACCCCTCGTACGACCCGTCCATTTGGCTAGACACGTACCTCATGGCGATGGGAATTGCCGGCCACACCGACCTGCTCGCCGCTCGCTACCTCCCCCTGATGATGGAGGGAGCGTGCCGGCAATGGATCAACACCCTCCCCGTGGACAGCATCAACTCTTGGGAGGAAATGTGCGACGCCTTCGTCAGGCACTTCGAGGGCTCCTACACCCGCGCCACCACCATCGAGGACCTGGAGCGATGCGTCCAGGGACCCCGCGAGTCGACCCGCAGCTAGGTCCAATGGTGGAAAGACCTGTGGTACAACGCTGCCGGAATCCACCCGTACACTATGATCCACTACTTCAAGACCTCGTGCCGCTACGAGCCCTTGGTCGCCAAACTCAAGCGGGTGTACAAAACACTAGAAAACATACCAAACCTCCTCGAGATTTCTAAGCGGTACGCGGAGGAGGACCCAAACCAAGAAACCGACAACGAGTCGGGGGAGAATCACCGCACGAGCGGCCACGACAACGGGAGACGACCCGAGCTACGCTACAGCAACACGCGCCTCACCGGCAAGCGTCGCGGTGACGGGAGAGTCGACTTTGTCGCCAATGTCGGCTACGCCCGACGCGAGCCCAAAAGCTTTCGCCGCGATGGAGGCCAACGCTGCAACGGCGGCAACTACAAGGCGAAGCCGAGGTTCGACCCTGCGGCTCTCCTCAACCAGCCCTGTGTGTTCCACAGTAGGGAGGGGAAACCCACCACGCACACGACCGCCGACTGCCACTCCCTGAGGGAGATCGAGAAGGCACGACGTGCAAGGTAAGACCCTGACAACCACCCGCCAAATGGCGGAAAATTCGGTAACGACGCCGACTTGCTTCACACCTTCACCGGCTTCAACACGAAGCGCGAGAAGAAGGTCATCGCCCGCGCTGTCGCCGTCAATGTAGTGTCCCAGGTCGACATCCCCCAGTTCCTCAACTGGTCCGAGCAACAAATCACTTAGAGCCGCGAGGACCACTCGCCAGGATCGAGTATACGGGCCGAGTCGCCCTAGTGGTCAAGCCCAAGGTGGGATACTACTGGCTCCCCAAGATGCTGATGGACGGCGGCAGCTCCATCAACATTCTGTACCTGGACACGTTCAGGCGACTGCGGCTACCGCAGTCGATGATCGCCACAACCTACACCACCTTCCATGGCATCGTACCCGGTCGGAAGGCATACCCGATCGGCACGGTGACGCTGCCAGTCACCTTCGGCACACCAGCGAACTTCCGCACCAAGCGGATTGTCTTCGAGCTGGTGCCGTTCAACAGCCCCTACCACTACGTCCTGGGGCGTCAGGCGTTCGCCAAATTCATGGCAGCGCCCCACTACGCGTCCAACGCGATGAAGCTCCCCGGGCCGTGCGACATCACAACCGTCCACGGCGACCCCGACATGGTCGTAGAGTGCGAGGCCAAAGGCGCCGAACTCTCCGACACCGTCATAGCGGCAGAAGAAACCCACGCAGAAGAGCTCGCCAAGTAAGCGAGCGGGGTCAACATTGACGACCCCACCATACTCAAGAAGCCCAACTCGGAGGGTGGCGGCTCCACCGCCTTCGAGGTGACGACGCACACTCGCACTGTCGAGCTGGTCCCAGGCGACTCCAGCCAGATGGTGACGATCGGGACGGGCATGATCCTAGCATAGGAAGGATCGCTCATCAAGTTCCTACGTGAGAATCTCGACATCTTCGCATGGAAGCCATCCGACATGCCTAGTGTCCCGAGGGAACTCGCTGAACACAAACTCAACGCCGACCCCAAAACGCGACCCGTCAAGCAGTCGCTGTGGCCCTTCAATGAAGAGCGCCGCCGAGCAATCGCCAAGGAGGTGCAGAGTCTACTCGCTGCAGGATTCATCCGGCCAAGTGGCTGGCAATCCCAGTCCTGGTCGAGAAGAAAAACGGGACCTGGAGAATGTGTATTGACTACACAAACCTCAACAGCGCCTGCCCGAAGGAGCAATTCGTCCTCCCGCGGATCGACCAAATCATCGACTCAACCGCGGGATCGGAGTCGCTATGCTTCCTCGACTCCTACTCTAGGTACAACCACATCAAAATGGCAGTTGAGGACGAGGAGGAGACGGCGTTCATCACGCCATTTGGAGCCTTTTGCTACACGCCATGACCTTCGGCCTCAAGAACGCCTAGGAGACCTACTAGAGGTGCATGCAGGAGTGCCTTGCAAGCCAAATCGTCCACAACATCCAGGTCTACATCGACGACATGGTGGTAAATTTCACTCGCCAGGGCAATCTACTCGTCGACCTAGCAGAAACCTTCGCCAACCTGCGGAGGTATAAGATAAAGCTAAACCCAGGAAAGTGCACCATCGGTGTACCTACTGGACAGCTGCTGGGGTACATCGTCTCCAACCGTGGGATCGAGTTGAACCCCGCCAAGATGAACATGATCGCCCGGCTCGGCAGACCTGAGTTCCTGCACGGCGTCTAGAAGTTGGCCGGGAGAGTCGCAACTCTCAGTCGCTTCATCCGCCGGCTAGGAGAGAAGGCGATGCCCCTCTACCGCCTAATGCGCAAGAACCCCACTTTCTAGTGGGACAAGGAGGCAGACGACGTGCTCCACGCTCTCAAGGAGGTGCTACTCGCGACACCGCTACTCGCCGCCCCCGTCAACAAGGAGCCCATGATCGTCTATGTCGCGGCCTCCGAGCGAGTCGTCAGTGTCGTCATGGTCGTCGAACGACCAGAGGAAGGCAAGGAGCGCCCGGTGTAGCGACCTGTATACTACATCAGCGAAGTCCTCACAGAGTCGCGCCAACGCTACCCGCAGTACCAAAAATGGTATATGCGGTCTTCAGAGCCCAATGATGATTTCCGCACTACTTCTAGGAGCACCCAATAATGGTCGTCTCCTCAGCACCATTGCAGGACATAATCCGCAACCGTGAGGCGATCGGGCGAGTTGCCAAGTGGGCCGTCGAGATCGGCGTCTACAACATCAGGTATGAGCCGCGCAAGGAGATCAAGTCGCAAGCTCTCGCAGATTTTCTCGCCGACTAGGAGGAGGCCCAGCAGCCAGAGAAACTGCCATACCTCCATTACTGGAGCCTACACTTCGACGGTTCCAAGAATGCAGATGGTGCAGGGGCAGGGATCGTGCTCACATCTCCAAAGGGCGACAAGTTACGCTACGTCCCGTACCTCGACTTCACCCCCTCCACCAACAACATGGCCGAATACGAGGCGCTACTACACGGCATGCGAGCAGCCAAGGAAATGAATATCAGTCGTATGCGCTGCTACGGCGACTCCGACCTCGTCGCCGGGCAAGTCGCCGGTACTTGCGATGCAGTCTCCTCCACCATGGCCGCGTACCGCCAAGCTATGGACCAGCTGGGAGGCCATTTCGCGGGCTACTCCGTCGAGTGGATTAACAGGCGGAAGAATGAGGAGGCCGATGCACTCTCCAACATCGTCTCGGCTCGACTCGCACCACCCGCCGGCGTCTTCCTCGACATCATCACCAAACCTTCCGTCTCTCCCCTGAGGGAGATCGACATCGGAATTCCGCTGCAACCAGACGCAGCCCTGGTCACGATGATTGCTGAGCCAACCGATTGGACCGCGCCATATGTCACCTACCTAGAGGGAGGCACCCTACCCGCTGACGAAACGGAGGCCCGGATGATAGCACGCCGCTGCAAATCCTTCGTCATCATCAACGGCGAGCGCCACAAGCGCAGCGTGACCACCATGTTCCAACGCTGCGTCCAACCCGTAGAAGGACGCAAGATCCTCCAGGACATCCACGTTGGCGACTGCGGCCACCATGCTGGCGCTCGCTCCCTAGTCGCCAAAGCCAGGCGACATGGCTTCTACTGGCTCACCGCACACGCCGATGCGGTCAACATCATCCAACGATGCGTCGGTTGCCAGAAGTACGCCAGTCAGACTCATGTACCGAGTCGGCGCTCAAGAAGGCCCCCTCTGGCTTCACCCACCTCCTAGTCGCGGTCGACAAATTCACAAAGTGGGTGGAGGCCAAGCCAGTCCGCAAGTGCGACGGGAAGACCACAACAAAGTTCCTATGCGAGCTCATCTATCGCTATAGGTTCCCGAACAGCATCATCACGGACAACGACACCAACTTCGCCAAAGGAGCCATGGCCGAATTTTGAGAGGAGCGCAACATACGACTCGACCTCGCCTCGATTGCCCACCCGGAGTCCAACGGCCAGGCGGAATGCGCCAACCAGAGCATTCTCCACAGCCTGAAGCCGCGACTTCATGTCCCCTCGAGCGAACTCCTGGGTGCTGGGTCGAAGAGCTCCCTCCGTCATATGGGGTATCCGTACCTCCGTCAACGGGTCGACGGGATTCATCCCCTTATTCATGGTGTATGGTGCTGAGGCCGTCATGCCAACCGACCTCGAGCACGACTCGCCTCGGGTGGTCAACTACGCGGAGGCCGACAACAAGCTCGTACGCCAAGATCGGGTCGACCAGCTCGACGAAGCACGTGACCTAGCTCTCTCCCCCACCGCCATCTACCAGCAAGGGCTCTGCCGCTACCATAGTCGGCGAGTACGGACCCGCACCTTCCAGGAAGGAGACCTGGTACTGCGTCTGATCCAGGATAAGAAGGGCATGCACAAACTCTCCCCCCGTTGGGAGGGACCGTTCGCCTACTACCTCGTCGACATCCGAGGCAACGAAAAACTCGACGTCAAGTGGTCGTGGAATGTAAACCTCCTACAGAAGTTTTATTCCTATAACTCCAGACATGTACCTCCTACCCGCTATGAAATAAAGCAGATTGATTCGCACAATGTGTGTCCACTCTCCGTATCTTGTGACACTCGCACTCGTAATAACAGCGTTATGCTACCCGCAGAAGTCAACCCTTGGTGACGCGACCGACACAGCCAAGTAGTGCGATACGAGGGCACTAGAAAACTTCAGTCCTCGTACCGTCCACGAAAAAAGCCAACCTGGATCCCCATCGGAGTCGCCTCGCTCAACTCGCTTTCTGAGCCAAGACAACTGCATTCACTTCCCACAATGACCCAGTCATCCATATCCTCGGTGCAGCGACTCGAACGACAAAGTACCACGCTCGGGGACTGATAACAGCCCAAACAGGAGCGGCCAGGGAAAAACGACAAGTATGAGAGCGCGTCCCGGACTTGCCACACGAGTGATCTCACTGATCAGGTGGGGTGACGCGCCTAGCACAACTCGCCCCGTCCTCACCTACCTCGGGCACGCGACTGGAACCTACGAGTACCATGCTCGGGGACTCGGCCACCCGACCTTGTTCGTGCCCAGGAAAACGGCTAAGTACGGAGCACCCCTTGGAGTCGCCATGCGACTGGCTTTCCGAGCCATGGCGAGTCGACCTTAACTTACTAACAGTTCAAACAACACATAAAAACAATGTAAACCCCATAAAAGGGCGGACACGCTCTGGGACTCGCACAACCAACAATCAAAACACAAAACATTGGCAAAAGCACGCTTACTTTCCTTCAAACGGCAAAATTTTTTCGCTTACAAGGGTAGTTACATAATTATCCTAACTAATGCCGATCGGCAAACTATTCTACTCCGTAGGCTTCGATGATGAGGCGCCACCGCCCTTGCGACTGCGGATGAAAGGAATCCACGGGTTCGACGGGTAGGTCGTGAGCTCACCCGCCATGGCCGCACGGAACGACTGCTCCACCTTGAAGTTGCGGTGCGCCGGCTCGGGGTTGTTTGGGGCGACGACCGTTTCCTAGTAAGGAATGAGGTCGCCCATCGCCCACACGCAGTCGGCGTACACCGCAGACCGCTCGGTCAGCTTCAGCACCTCGGCGATTTCGACTGCGCCCGTCGATGAAGGATACCTGCTCGTGACGTCATCGAGGTCGAAGTCGTCCGGAAAGTGCACGAGCCCAAGGCTCAGCGCAGTCGCCGCAACTCGACGGAAGGCCGACCACGTCATGAATTCCACAACCACTGGCGCCTTCTCCAGATAGCGCCAAACCTCCACGAGGTCGCTGGGAATCACCTCCGTGGGCAAAATCTCCTGCAGATACGCTTGGATGCAGGTCGCTGACAGCGCAGCAGAATCAACCAGAGTGGTGACGCATTGCCGCGCGTCGTACGACTGCGCTTCTTCGGCATTATCAGAAATCAGGCCTGCAACAAACAAAGCAACTAGTAAGGGAGGATCCAGCAAAATAACGAGACCCACACGCTCGGGGACTCGCCAAAGTAAAACTCACCAATCAACGGGTTACAATGCTCCGTGATGAAATCCTGAAGACCGGAGAAGTCATCTTGTAGCCCGGCGACGAGCGCGTCCGCCATCTTCCGTTCTTCAGCAGCAGAGGCAATGGCTGCCTTGGCCCGGCCATCCGCCGAGGTCGCCTCCGCCTTTGCCTCCTTGAGCTCACACTCCAGGTCGGCCATTCGCTTCTCCACGGTGCTGAAGGACGACCGTCCAGCCGTCAGTTCACTAGACGGAACAAGGCCCTGACGAGCCTTCTCCATCGCGGCTGCGCTATCCTCTGCATCAACAACACCATGATTACGAGAAGAACAAGTTTATGACCAGGATCAAGCACAACGAACACTCACCCGCAGTCGCTCAAAGCTGCTCGTTCGTGTCCCGAACAATGAGCACACCCATGGAAGCATCAGCAACGAAAATCCTAAGTGCCTAGATGCTGAAATTCAGCGACTACCCACTTGGGCACTGGACAGCAAAAATTCCTAAGCGCCTAGTCGCTAAAATTCAGCAACTAGCCACTCAGGGACTAGGCAGCAAAAATCCTAAGTGCCTAGACGCAGAAATTCAGCGACCAGCCACTCGGGGACTGGACTAAAAAACAATAAGAATCCGACCACTGAAATTCAGTGGCCTGATCCTCGGGGACTGGAAATACCTGGATGGCGGCGCCCAGCATGCCGTGAAGCTCCATTGCATCCACCAATGGGAGCACAAATGGAGTATGCCCACGATGCTTCTCGACCTCTGTGTCGACGGCCTCGGGCAGTTGGTTCGACGGCACCGACGCACTCGCCGTGGAGGCCCTCGGTACAAAGCGAGGGAACGTCGCCACCGCGGCTCCCACACCACTCGAAGGGTGGCCTGTCGTCCCAACCGAGGCCACGGGCTCCGCTCGCTGCGACTCCGTGTCCACCATAACCCTCGGGGTTGCCTCCACTGCAAGTGGAGCCTCGCTCGGGGCGACCGCCGATTCGTCCGAAATCGTGACGACCTCGTCGCCCTTTGCTTTCTTAGAACCTTGAGCAGGCACCTCGACCTCGTCGCCCTTCCTCTTCTTCGAAGGGTCGAATGGTGCCTCTATGGCTCCCGATGGAACCTTGGCCACCGAAGGGTGACCTATCTTCTTCACTCCAATCCCGCGGAACGACTCCGTTAGTGAACTCGCCAGTCGGACATAAATCAAGCAGACAAATGAAATGAGTGAGAAACATTCACTTGGCGACTGGGATGAAACACAAACCAATACGAATGCTGGCCGGCTTCTCCAACTCCGGCCACATTTTCCGACTGAGGCCCGTCTCGAACACACTCTGCGCCCAAGACACCGACAGCTTCTTTGTGGACGAGGCCACTACAGGAGATTCAGTGGCGATCGCCGTGGGAACTCCCCTCGGTGGAGAGGTCCCCGCGGATGGAGCAGACACGAGCCTGGTGACTCGGACAAAGGGCAGCGGCAGTGATGCCAACGGAATCTCGCCTTCCGCAAAGGCCGCTTTGCTTGCCACGGTCGCACGCGTCGGTGCGCCGGCTTTAGCTTCCTCGGTTGCGCTGGTAGCGTCGGAGCTACTCGCGGACCGTGGCGGTGAAACCCGGCTTAGCCGGCTTCTTATTCTTCTTCAGTGGCGGTGGTTTGTTCTTTGACGGCGTAGCTTCGCGCAGCGAGGTGTCTTCGGCGAGTTCGCTATTGTCTTTGTCATGAGCCTCGAGGCTCTTGCTGGCCTCGATCTCGCGCTGGTGCTGCGCGCGGGTTTTTTGAACCGTGGGTGCGGCGACCTCCACAGCCTCGTCGCCACCGTCATCATCGTCGTTGCCCCCGTCACTTCTGACGCCGCTCTGTTCGGGCAAAGACTCGCTATCGTCTTCTGCGGACGAGGTCGAGTTCTCGTCGTCTGCGGGCGGGAGCACACCTTCCACCACCTGGAACAACTGCAACGACAAAACAAATCAGCTTAACCGCGAATGCAAATCTGCGATTGCGAATATACAAGAAATGAAGTATTTACCGTTGGAGCCTTGCGCTTTGCGGTGTACAGAGCGACCCCATCCTTTGCATCAGGATACACCGCCAAGGTGATCTTCTTTAGGGACAGGGTGTAATCGTTGAGTCTCCACTCGTCGTGGCAGGACTTTGTCGGGTCATCCTTACCCGTGTACTCGTACATATAATGGGTGCGGCTAGCCAGGGGCATGAGCCGTCGCCCGAGCCAGCAATTGTAAAGGTTGATGGTTTGGAGGCCCTTCTTCTTCAGGTTACGGATGGTTTGCAGCATCTCATCAATGACCATCCGCTGGTCCAGCGGAAGTTTGGTGACTTGGAGCCGACACGGCTCGGGCCGGTTGGCGGAGTACGTCGGAAGAGACACCTCATCGCCCGGCGGCGACTCGGTCACGTAAAACCAGTTCTTCTTCCACTCATTCTCTTCTTTAGAGGGCATCATCAGATCAAAAAAGGACGCCTTCGACTTCAGCTGAAAGGCTAGGCCGCCCGCGGCCAGCATCGGGCCGCTTACCTCTTCGCGGCTGATTCTCCCGTGGAACAGATCTTGCCATAGGGGGAAATATGGCCGGCATCTCAGATAGCACTCGCAGAATGCCACGAAAATGCTCGATGATATGCGGCCCGATGATATGCGGCCCTAGATCTGACGGTTGGATGTCGTAGTAGGCGTAGAAGCGACGGAATAAGAGGGGAGTGGGGAATCCAAGCCCCCGCTCCAGATGACTGGTGAAGCAGATGAATTCTCCCTCGCGCGGATTTGGGGTCACCTCCACGGACGCGGGGATGCACCATCTCCCGGTGTGGAGAATCCATGCCTCCTCGAACGACTTCAACAGCCCTTTTGTCCACTTGGATCTGCCCCATGGTTCCGCTGGAGGGGCCATCGATTGAGGGATCTAGGGCTATGAGTCGCTCTGGGTCGCTCTGGTCGCTGTGCGGATTGGAGAATTGGGAAGGCATGAGATTGGAGCAAGTGAGGGAAGTGTTTTCCCCTCGCCGTTCGCTCTCCTTATATAGCGGTTGTTACCCGCCATCTTCGGGGAGCCGTTACCGCACGGTAATCACGCCGATATTACTGTTGGATTACCCAACAGCTACTTTGCCCAGCGCTGATGGTCCAACTTCATACATTCGACTCGCTATCTTCAGCGACTTGACGATTCGCCGACCTGATCACTATAACAGTGACTTAAAATCTCGCCGACCTATTCGCCAAGCTGCAATCTGACTAGTCGCCGTTATTGCGACTAAAATGACTAGTTCCTTCTTTTATTCAGGGAGTCCACCGCCGATTCGACTGGGCGTCCGAATTGGATCCGCATACTCCAACTGCCAACGAACACATGCAACGAATCAATGACGGCCTCGGGGACTACTGATGGGGATATGCCGACCGGGGTATACCCAGCAGGACGTTTCCTACTGGCCCAAGCTACTAGTGACTGGGCCTGCAGGACGACGACTGGATTTGGACCTGGCAAGGTTCCAAGCGACTGGAAGCTGGAGGCCTAGAAGCGTAGCTAGGCCCAGTCGGATTAGGTCAAGAACCTTCCGAATCCTTAACAAATTCGGTTGCAGATCTGGAAACCCTAGCGTGGTGAGCTTATATAAACCTTCCTAGGGTACGCATAGAGGACACGTTCCATCATACACCCCAGCGACTCGTCGCCTAGTTGTCGAGCTTGCCCTTATACTCTTTCCATAATACAATCTAGCAGGAGTAGGTCTTTACGCTCCGGGGGGCCGAACCTGGGTAAATCCTTGTGTCTCCGCCCTCATCTCGCACCGCAGATAGCTGGCCACCCTTGCCCTTTGTTCTACCATTCGCTGCCGATTGCAGCATCTGCCGTGGCTATTCCCATGACACTTTGTATCATGTAGAAGTTAATGTTTACAAAGAACTTGAATTCTACTCCCTCCGTCCAGGAATAACTGACTTGGGTTTGTATTTCCTATATTTAAATGTATCTAGACATTAGTGTATAGATACATTCGAATCTAGACAAACCTAAGTCAGTTATTTCTGGATAGAGGAGTATAAAACTCTCGTTGTTTTTTGATGTATTGACCGCCTCGGTACCTTTACGACTCAAATGATGTTTGGAGTTATTTAAAAGATTCTATCAAGATTACTTGTAGTTCAAATTTGGCAAATTTTTGATACATCAATAGAAAGTCGTCTCAGTGGGCGTGGTCTAGGAAGCTTGAAAACTACTACTAGTAAACATTGTAACCTTAAAAAGATAATTGTAAACTTTAAGAACAATCTTCCACTTACTCATAGTTCAAATTTTACCTGATATTGACAAATCGTTTTAATTAGTTTAAGTGTGTGAAGTTAGCTAGAAAGCTTGAGAACTCATAAAATTTGGTAACTGTAAGTGAAACATGGTCCAAACTTTGTCTAGAAACCTCTCGTGGCATTTCAAGCCATATTCACCATGATTGCTCCTAAGAAAATAAATTATTCATGCGGAAATGTTTTTTCTACTTATTGTCTCCAAAACAAATACTAGTGGCACACTAAATAAATCACGGGAAAACAATTATGTGTTAAAATTTAATGAATAAATATGGTGCTTTTTTGAGAGATGTAATGAACCAAACATAAATAGATCATCTGACAGTTTGACAAAATCTTCGTTGTATATCTAGTTATGTGAATTAAAGGTCAAACCTTATGTACTAACAATTTATGGTGAAAAACAAGTTTATTACAAACAAATAAAACATTCACAAATTACATGTTTGATGGGCAAATATTTAGCTACTTTCTACTTATTGTTTCCAAAACAAATACTAGTGACATACTAAATAAATCACGGGAAAAAAATTACGTGTTAAAATTTTATGAAGCAATATGGTGCTTTTATGTGAGATTTAATGAACCAAACATAAAAAGATCATCCGATAGTTTGAAAAAAATCTTCATTGGATATCTGGTTATGTGAATGAAAGGTCAAATCATATGTACAAATAATTTATGTTCAAAAAAATTAACAAGAAACAAATAAAACGTTCACAAATTAAATGTTTGATTGGCAAATATTTAGGTAATTTTGTATAAACATTGATGTTTTATATGAAATGAGTCTCTTACATTTTGGCAAGCAAAATGAGTCTCTTATATTATGAAATGTTTGATGCAACCAAAAAATATTGTGGATGGCTAGTGGAGGGTGGATGATGAGTGGTGCACGTCAAGCCGTGCCATGGCTAGTGGGTGGATGATGAGGTGGGTCGTGGTCGCTTCGGAGGCACCCCAAAATTATGACTGTGCCCACCGAGTGCGGGAAGCAGAGTCAGCGTTCCATCCCATCGGCTTACCCTATTCTTCGTCAGCGACATTGGCCACACGCATCGGTTTCATCAATGACATTGATTGTCCCCTAGGTTTGGCTAATCTGCCACATTTTTCTCGGATGACCTCCTTCTTATTTACTCTCTCTCATTCCCCACGATCCCAGAGCACCAACGCATCTCTAATCCCCAGCTTCCAGCAACCATCTCTGTCCACCCGTCAGTCATCCATGGCCATCTTTTGGCTGCCGCCCGAAATAACGTAGCAGAAACACAACGACGTCTCGCACAGGAGGACAACGTCGTGCACATTTGGGCCTTCTCCCCGCCGAGAACATCCTGGCATCTGGCATGCGCCTTCCTCGAAGCTAGCTACGATCGCGACAAGTACTGTATGTACGCCCTCCTCAACAGTCCGGACGGGATGTTGATTGTCAAGTTCGTCAACTTTAGGGATGCCCATATACTCTACGGCCAGGCCTTCCACTACGGCTGCGATATGGTGGTGTTCACCAGAACCAACACTACAAGAAATCTTGTGATACATGAGCATCCATATTGGCCACTAAAAGGTCATAGTTTTTAATCTATGAACTTTTTGTGACCAAATATGGATGGTCAAAATCTAAGTGTCACTAGTTAAACACCGTGACCTTTTACCTGAATTGGTCATAGACGTCTATTACCAATATAGATGGTCATAAATTCTATGACCAACTGTATTGGTCACAGACTGTCTTCCCTGTCCACGTAAGATCCTATGTGGTCGATCCTACGTGGAAAATCCGTGACCAATTTACTAGTAGAAAATAAGCCTATCATCCAGGCCATTAGTCCCGGCTGTGGCTGGGGCCGGGACTAATGGCCCGCGCCGGACGGCCCGAGCCACCCAGAACCATACGTCCCAGCCCATTAGACCCCACTAGTCCCGGTTTGAGATACAAACCGTGACTAAAGGGCCCTGAACCTGCCGCTCGCGGCGGGCACCCCTTTAGTCCCAGTTTGTATCTCAAACAGGGACTAGTGGTATGTCCCTATATATATGCACAGCCCCCTCCCCGTCTCAACTGTTTTTTTTTCTGGTGGGAGAGAGGTGGTGTTGTTGTGCTATTTTTTTCTTGTTCATATATATGCACTAGAGGTGTTCGATGAAATGTCCATTAGAGCGATGCGAGTTTAGGTCACACAAGACAGACATGATATGAAGTGCCCGAGCAACACTTAAGTTTTCTCATCTTTGTTTCCAAGTGTAATAAAAGCTATTTTCTCGTTTAGACCGTGCGGTACTAATTTTAGCATAGTGATTGCGTTTGACATATATTTGTATGATACAGATGAGCTATCCATGGATGTACGATGACCGACGCTCTGCCTCTTTCAGAGAAGGCATGCGTTCTTTTCGAGTTGTGCTGGAGGAGAACAAACGGCGGGATGGTTTTATGTGTTGTCCTTTGTTGACTGTAGGAATGAGAAGGCTCACACTTCCCAAGAGTCATTCAGAACCACCTCCTTCGGTCTGGTTTTATGTCCGGCTATAATGTTTGGACCAAACATGGAGAAAGAGGGGTTATGATGGAAGACGGCGATGAAGAAGAGAACAATGTTGACAACTACCGATATATGTTCCCTGAATATGCTGATACCGCAATGGAAGACAATGAAGAATAAGAAAGTAAAGAACGGGAATCAGACCGGCCTGCTGATGATCTTGGTCGGGTCATTTTTTATGCAAAGCGAGACTACGACACAGAAAAGGAGAGGTTGCGGTTTGAGCAGATGATACAGTACCACAACAAATTGTTGTACCCAACTTGTGAAGATGGCCAGAAGAAGCTGGGTAGCACACTGAAATTTCTGAAGTGGAAGGCAGAGACCGGTGTGACTGACTCGGGATTTGAGAAGTTGCTGGTACTCATTAAGTGGTTGCTTCCAAGAAATAACGAATTGCCCGCCAGCACATACGAAGCAAAGAAGCTCGTCTGCCCTCTAGTATTAGATGTGCAGAAGATACATGCGTGCCCTAATGACTGCATCCTCTCATGAATAACAACACTGTGGAAGATCAGTTGCACTTGTTGGCACGGTTACCATCTTCGACTATATGTACATTCCAAGTGTACGAGATAAATGGTAATACATTTTACACGATCGCCCAAGATAAAAAGAGCACCAACCAAAACAGTGGTGTCCACTTTGATGCAAAATATGACAATGGGCAGAAGGACACATATTATGGGTACATAGAGGAGATATGGGAACTTGAGTATGCACCTACTTTTAAGGTCCCTTTGTTTTGGTGCAAATGGGTTAAGATGACAGGAGGAGGGGTACATGTAGACGAAAAGTATGGCATGACAACAATGGATCTCAAAAATCTTGCATACATGGACGAATCATTCTTCCTAGCCAACGACGTGGCTCAGGTTTTCTATGTGAAGAACATGTCTACAAAACTGAGAAAAAGAAATCAACAAAAGAATACATCGTCCAATGAGCCAAAGCGCCACATAGCTCTTTTAGGGAAAATAAACATCATGGGAGTGGATGACAAGACAGATATGTCAGAAGATTATAATAAGTTTCATGAAATCCCGCCCTTCAAAGTGAAAACTGACCCAAGCCTCCTATTAAATGATGAAGATTCTCCATGGTTACGGCGCAGAAGAATACAACAACACTAGATAGGGATGTTGGTGTAATATATTAAACCTTTTATGTAATCATATTGTGAATCATATTATGAGTCAAATATTTTACCCAGATCTACATGCATGCAACATTGGTCATCTTGCTCAATCAAACTGGACAATGACTCCCACTTCCTAAGCCGCGGGAGGTGAAAACCCAAAGAGACGGAACCATCACACGAGCATAGCTCGGGTGAGATCCCTGAAGAATCTGCCAGGTATCGTCGACCCTGGTGTCTAACACAGCCATATAGCGACGGATGTGCTCGTCCTCCTCCCTGACACGATGACGTATCACCTCCTCGGTGGCCGGCTCCCTCTGCACCCTTCCTGGACCAGGCGACCTGCACCAAAGAAGCTCCGGGTCGACGACGACACCCGGATTCCTCACCAAGCTACGCGTCCCAGAAGGTAGAACCATCCAGTGCCAGCCTGGCGGAGCCCAGTCTCGGACATGCCTGGCGGAGCCTAGTACTCCATCGTTGTCGCTGAGTTGACTACGAGGATGCGGTATGGGCATCCTAAAGTAGGCGGCGAGGAATGTGTGTATGTGTGGGTGGCCATGACGGTCGCACTATAAATAGAGGGAAAGGGCGGTCCAGGCTGGACCAGGCAACACTAATAATAGGAGTTGAACCTTTAGTCCTGGTTGGAGAAACCAACCGCGACTGAAGGGATTGCAGCAGGCTGGGCCAGGCAGCACTAATAATAGGGGTTGAACCTTTAGTCCCGGTTGGAGAAACCAACCTCAACTGAAGGGATTGCGGTAGGCTGGGCCAGGCAGCACTAATAATAGGGGTTGAACCTTTAGTCCCGGTTGGAGAAACCAACCGCGACTGAAGGGATTGCGGTAGGCTAGGCCAGGCAGCACTAATAATAGGGGTTAAACCTTTAGTCCCGGTTGGAGAAACTAACCACGAGTGAAGGGATTGCGACAGGCTGGGCCAGGCAGCACTAATAATAGGGGTTGAACCTTTAGTCCCGGTTGGATGAACCTTTAGTCCCGGTTGGAGACACCAACCAGGACAAAACACGAGTCAGCACTAATAATAGGGGTGAGTGTCGACATTATGTTGTTAGGGTCGACACTATAAAAGGCATCCTTGTGAGTCCAGTCCTCCAGTCAGTTTGAGGCATCTCCAAGATGGTCTTCAACATCATGGACACCACTACGACCAGTTTCAGGGAGATGCCGCCGGAGCCCAGTCCTCCGGCATCTCCAAGAACTGGTCATAGAGCCACTCCCTAATATGGGAAATTAGGTTAGCTCCCAGGCATATTGATCTAGTTAGATAAGTTACACGTTGCAAGATGGTCTTCGAGATCAGGGACACCACTACGGCCTGTCTCAGGGAGTTGCCGCCGGGGCCCAGTCCTCTAGCATCTCCAAGAAACTGGTCATAGAGGAACTCCCTAATATGTGAAATTAGGTTAGCTCCCAGGCATATTGATCTAGTTATAGAAGTTACAAGCTGCAAGATGGTCTTCAATAGCAGGGACACAACTACGGCCAATTTCAGAGATATGCCGTCGGACCCCAGTCCTCCGGCATCTCCAAGAAACTGGTCATAGAGGCACTCCCTAATATGTGACCATACGTGTTTGGAGATCGGATCTTCATGGTAAGTACGAATCGAGACAACATCTTCATAGTTTGGGAAAGTCGTAGTACGAATCAGAACTAAAGGCCCCCCTTTAGTCCCGGTCCAACCACAAAACAGGACTAACACTCAAGTCATTTATTAATATTTAAAAACTGAGACTATGGAATCGGGACTAAAGGCCCCCTTTAGTCCTAGTCCAGCCACAAACCGGGACTAACACTCAATACATTTATTACTATTAAAAACCGAGACAAATTGGGACTAGCTAACACTCAGGACTAAAGCCACCCCCTTTAGTCATAATCATGCCTAGTTCTATAGTACGCAACTTCAGGGTCTTCTTCGTCATCATCATCGTCATCGTCACCTGCCACTCCAGGGATCCGCAGCCTAGCCATGGCATATACCGGGGCCACCTGCCACTCTGGCCTCGGATTCACGGTGGACGGGGGAGGGGTCTCCTGGAAGATGATGCCGCTACCGTCGGGAGAGGGAGGGGCCTTCGTGTGGCTCTGTGGCGGGTGGACTTGTGGGCATCTTAGGCGAGGATGGTCTTCCTCGGCGATGTAGCGCATCACGCTAATGATAGTTCGGTTCGCCCACCACAGAAGCGGCCGGCTTCGTTGTGGTTCACCAGGGGCGGGCCTCACCATCGTACCTACAGAGCTCCCTTTCCTGCCGGTTAGCAAAGAAGGCATTCCAAGTGTTGTAGTTGCCGGGATCCCACTGGGGATCCATCCGCTGCTCTAGCGTGAGCACGTGGTAGAAGTGGTTCGTGATGGCCGCCTGTCGGGCTGATCCTTGAGGCACAGGAGGGACAGGAACCCCTCCAGCGCTCAGCATCCAGCCAACGGGCGGCCGGAGCCTGGAGTGCAAGGGTAGCTTGAGGCGCACAGCGCCTCGGTATCCTCAAGGGTCAGAATGGCCCAGTAGGCGCTGTCCATTTCTGTGAGAGAGGAAGGTGTGGATATGTGCATAACCATGGCGCGGTCGGCCTATATATAGATGTAAAGGATGGGATAACATGGTGGGAAGCGGTGGGAAATGGCGGGAAATATCTTTAGTCCCTGTTAGTGGGTACAACCGGGACTAAAAGCTCGGTTCAGAGGAAAGGGTGGAAAAACTTGGCGGGAAGCGGTGAGAAATGGCGGGAAATATATTTAGTCCCTGTTAGTGGATACAACCGGGACTAAAGCTTATTCAGAAAATGGATTTGGATTAATTATTCAAATTCAAGAAATTTTCATGTTGAAAGTTTAGTGAGATTCAAAGATATGCAAAAAATAATAGTTAATGCATTTTTAAATTGATAATGAAAAACTGGTTAATAATTTGACTACTTAAAATAATTATTTTATAAAATAGAAAATGGATTTGGATTAATAATTCAAATTCAAGAACTTTTCATGTTGAAAGTTTAGTGACATTCAAAAATATGCAAAAAATAATATTTAATGCACTTTTAAATTGATAATGGCAAAAGGGTTAATAATTTGACTATTTAAAATAATTATTTTATAAAACAGAAAATGGATTTGGATTAATTATTCAAATTCAAGAACTTTTCAAGTTGAAAGTTCTATCAAATTCATAAGTATGCAAAAAGTATAATTTTAATGTTTTAAATGATATATTTGAAAATTTGAAAAAAAAAAGACACAGCGCGCGATGGGGGTTTTGGCCCAGCGCGTGCAAATTTGGGCCTTTAGTCCCGACCTAGGTTACCAGCTGGGACTAAAGGGTCTGGCCCAGCGCGTGAAATGAAACGCCCCCCCTCTTGTCCCGGTGCGTGGCACCAGCCGGGACTAGAGACCCCCCTTTAGTCCCGGCTGGTGCCACACACCGCGACTAGAGGGGGGTATAAATTGAGGCCTTCTCTCCCGGTGCTTTCCACGCACAAGGATAAGTGGAGGCCAGAGAGACAACGAAGCGCCGCCAGGCTGCCCCGCCGCCAACTCCGACGAACCTCCACGCCTGTCGCGCCTCCCTCTCTCCGCCGACCGACGTGCCACCGTCGAGCACGCCGCGCCCGCGCCCGCGCCCGCGCCCGCGCCTGCGCCCGCCCCCGAGCTCGGCCACGCACTGTGCCACCGCCGCCAACTCCGACGAAGCGTCGGCCGCGAGGATGCCCGCCGCCAACTCCTGCGCCTGCCGCCGCCGATGAGTGTTAGGGTTAGGATTAGTACTTAGGATTTTTAATTTAGGATTTTTTTAGTTTAATGTATAGTTTAGGATTATAGTGTAGGATTATAGTTTAGTGTATAGTTTAGGATTTTTTTTAGTTTAATGTATAGTTTAGGATTATAGTTAAAATTGTATGTTATGTTTATAATGGGTTTTTTTATTGTAATATAATAGTGTAATATAGTATTTTTATTGTAACACCCTCTTTGTAACCGGAGTTAGGGTTAGGGTGGTGGTTCTCGCGGGGAGCCGCTTAGTCGCCCGCATCTCCCGCGGCCACCTTCACCGGCCACCGCCACCGCACCTCTGGGTTTAGGGTTTAGGGTTTATTTGTTAAGTTCAAATAAATATTGTGTGCATTTTGCAGGAACTATGGATCCACCTAGTCCAATGCGCAGAGACCTAGATTCGGAACACTTGTTCGAGGATATGATTCACGATGCCGATGAGGGATCTCCCTCGAGGTATCTGAACTCATACGGTGAGGGATAGGAGACCAACATACAAGAGGAAGAAGCCCATGGACGCATAACACAGACCGACGAGGTATATATATGATGTCCGATGATCGTCACTAGATGTACCTAGTTGTACATATATTATGTTGACGAATGTTTCTTCTCCTAGGCCTCTACAGCGAGCAAGAAAACCAAGCGCGGCCCAGCCACAAATTTGCCCTAGGGTATAGTTTATGAAATTACAGAGGTTTCAGGAGACGGCGAACCATTGGAACCGAAAAAACAAAACAAATATTTGTACAACAATGCGGAGTTGTTGCTAGAGATCGCACCGTGATCACTATTCGAGAGTGGAATAAGCACAAAGAGGCGGAATGGAGTGATGTGTATATCAATGATAGATTCAAAGAGCAACTACTAACTGACCTAATGGCACATTTCAAGCTGCCAGAATGTGACACTGATGACGAGACGGCTAAAATGGGAAAGAAAGTCAAGCAGTTTGCACTAAATAAAATGGCCGAACTATTCAAGAAATGGAAGAAGTCATTATGGAAATAGTATCAGAAGGACAAGAAAACCTCATTATTCGAAGGCTATCTAGCGAAGCAGCAGCCTTACTAGAATGCATTTGTGGAGTATAGGGGGTCAGGAGTTGCAGAGGAAAAGTCTAAAAAACAAGATAAATGCTGTGAAGAAGAAATATCACCATAACATGGGGCGAGGGGGCTACGCGGCTGCCATGATAAAGGGATCATTCCAGAACCATTTCGCAAAGAATGGCATTTGAGGCCAAGAAATTGATTCCTTGGGCATGGGACTACATATGACGAGCTTACAGGGGACCTTGTTTGCAGTGACGGGATAAAGGTACCCAGGAGTACATGGATAAAAGTGGTGAAAGATATTAAAGATGGAATAAAACAGTTTCATCCCGATAGAGAGAAAGACTTGCTGACCTTGGTCCTCGGGAATCACAGACATACAGGACGAGTCCGAGGCCTTGACGGGAGTTTCACGTGGGAGACTGGGTTTCCTAAGGACCAAGGTACCTATAGAAGCCGAGCAAGAGCAAAGCAACGACGGGAGGAGGAGGAGGCAGACAAGTTCAACCAGCTACTAGCAAGACTTGACAAACAGCAGCAACATATCGATGAACTTAGAGGAATAGCGTGCTTGCATGATCCTCCACTCGATATTACCGCCAACCCATCTCAGCGGAGAAGCAGCATGGCTAAATAGGAGGTCCTGTCTCATGATGCATCCTATACAGATGGCGGTCTCGGCTACCCCATGGATGGAATTAAGGATCAGATACCTTGTGAGCTACATAATAAATTGAAGAAGTATCTGTGAAGGTGGCGGTCGAATCGGCTTTGCCTTGTCCACCTGACGCATGTTGGCATGGCCGTGAGATTCCACTGACTATGCTAAAGTCAGGGTGGATCAAATCGTAAAGGAGTGGGAGTCAATGGAGCTTGACATCCCTGGACCTGAAGGTGAGTTCACACTCAGATAAGTACTTGGTGGGATCATTCTATGGGACAAGAACAACATACTGTTTCCAGGCTCGGACCCAAGGATAACACTACCGCCTCCGAGTCGTCGCAGGTATCCTCCACCTCCATCACCTCCAAGAATCCCACCCCATGATGACTACGACCACCACATCCCGAGTCCATCTTGATCTCCGTCGCAGGCTCAACAGTCCTCGCCGCCTGCTAAGGACAATAAGAGGAAGCGTGCTCCGACAGTGAGTACTAAAGGACGCAATATCCCAAAACGGAAAATGTCGCACCTCCCAACAGTGCCTCATAAGAATCTTCCCATCAGACCTTACGATCGTACTGATGCGGAATATGCAGCGATAGCAAAGGCCGAAGTGGCGGCGCATTTTGAGAAGAAGAAACCCGAGCCCGCTCCGGTATACACCGAGAAGCAAAAGGCATATGCACTTGATTTTCTGAAAACAAAATGGCAATATGAGTTGCACCATAAGCTAGATGACTATCTACGCACACTTCAGAAAGAAGTGGCGAAGAGAAAATCAAGGAAATCAAGTGCAAGCGGTAAAAAATTAGCAAGCACAGGTGCAAGCGGGACCAAAACTGCAATCAGTAAAAAAATCAGACGTTCCCCTTCTCGGACAACAGACAAAACAAATGTCCGCACCCCTCAAGGTGGTTTCACAAAACATTCCACTCCTCGCACAACAACCAATAGATATGTCAATAGATGCGGAGTTGGCGGCTAGCATGAAAATTAGTCTTGATGAACTGTTAGGCCCCCAACTCGACCTTATACCCAAGATGCCAATAGCCCCTAAATATGCCGCAGGTGAGGATTTGGTCAGCAAAGAGAGGCTGAAATAACTGCAAACACCAATGTGGAATCTCCATCAATGGTACTCGACGGTCATGAAGCACGGGAGAATAATGATCGTAGCCAATGTCCCACCTGAGTACTACTTCAGACCCGAAGAGGTCCATATTGAGTTTCTAGAACTGTTCTAGTTATGCCATCTCGACGCCCTGGACAAATCAATCCTCATATGCTATTGTCTGTAAGTTGTTGAATTCATTGTCTACATGTTTAGTTTTTTAGTTGTTTAGTTTAGAACATGTAAATATCCTAATTATGCAGAATTAAGATCCTGGAATGTAAAATAAAAAGAATCTATAATATTGGGTTCATTGACCCAGATAAAGTGCATATAACCACGCTAACGGATAACCCCGAGGAGATGGAGGAAAACATTCTAAGGTTTCTAATGGAGCAAAATTTCTCTAACCACATATTATTTTCTTACAATTTCAGGTGAGGGTATTACTCTGTTCGACACATTCACTTTTGATTAGTCGATGCTAATAAATGTAACTGATGAGTTACTGATGTATATATAAATATTTGCAACTTCCACTGGATTCTGCTAGATATTAAACTTGATAAGGGAAGAGTTGATGTCATGGACCCATCAAAGAGAAACCTGGAAGATTTCCGCAGCATACAGGACATGCTCCAGAAGTATGTTTCGCGCTATATTGGTCTCTTTCGTTGATTTCCTAAGATATTAGGTAATGAATAACTCATTCATTCATTTTCTTCGTCGGGCAGGGTTTGGATCCGGTTCAAGCGCGAGGTTACCGGTGAATTTCGTGAGAAGCTAACGTTTAGGGCGGTCTCGGTAAGTAGCACGTGATATGTCCGCACATCTCTTTACTTCTAGTTTCAATACAATAATGATGCTAGATTATTATTTTGATTGAATTATATTCTTGTAAAGTGCGCGAGGAAGCCACAAGGGTCGAATCTATGTGGATTCTACGTATGCGAGTTCATTCGCACGTTTAACACCGAACACAATGATTATAGATTCGATGTAAGCAATGCATTCACACCATCATTTTATTGCCGTAACCTTTTGTTATAATGATTGATATTCATATTGATCTCCTTTTTCTTATATATAGTTCGAGAGAATGAGGGATCAACTACTACCAGCGCAACGCGTACTAGCAATTGCGGAGGAGCTGACGAGATTTATTGTCAAAGAGATCGTAGACGATGCCAGAGAATTTAGTGTGAATAGGCAGTACTAATCTCCATGTAATGGAACAGACGTGCTCTAGTCCCAAGATTTTGTGATCTCCATGTAACTATATAAATTGTATATATTTGTATGCTTGATATCGTAATACAAGTTATCTTATATATGCACGAATATGTATGATATGTGGTGGTGTATAAATATTCAAAAACTATGTTTAAATAAAAAATAAGTAAATAAAACAATATAATATAAAATCTCTGCCGCGGCAGAGAAAGGGCACAAAATGCTGCCGCGGCAGAGAACCACTAGTCCAAGGTAATTCTCTGTCGTGGCAGAGAAAAAACGCAAAATACTGCCGCGGCAGAGACCCACTAGTCCTAGTCCTTAACACCAACCGGGACTAGTGGGGGTGCACCTTGAGTGCGCAGGAGCAGCCACGTAGACAACCACTAGTCCCGGCTGGTAACTGTGCCGGGACTAGTGGTGGGCCTCTAGTCCCGCTTGATTAGTCCCGGTTTAAAAACCGGGACTAAAGGCCCTTACGGGCCGGGACTGGAGGCCCTATTTCAACTACTGATTGGAATGGTTTTTTATCAGATTTAGCCCAGTCCATCTAGGTGTTTTACATGGGCCAAGACCAAAAACTTAGATGGCACGCTTTGCTATTTCAGTCCATTTCTATTTGGGCCTTGGCCTTTTATGCTTCATTTATTGTTTAGGCCTGAGACTTTATACAACATATTCGATCAGATTTTGTATAATGATTTTGCGAATATTATTTGGGCCATGGCCTTTTTAGATTCCAAAAGGTACTAGGCCCCACTTGACGGTCCTTTTAGAGGCCCTACTTGTGAATCTTTGCCCGGTCTCACCTACCAGTTCCAATTCCCACATTCCAAGAGTAAATAAATGAATATTTAAGTAAGAAAATAATAAAAACACAGGCTAGACTATTTAATGAAGAAGAAACTGTTATCATTACAAAATCCTAGCATCTGGATTAACAACCAACAAGCTAAATCTCAAGCTCAAGCTCCAGTAAACTTGCATGCATAGTAGCACATACTAAAACATCATACATGGCAAGCAGATCAATGCTCAGTCACGTGTCTCCAACCTCCGGTTCCATCCACGTCTAGAATGTTGTTTGCTGCTATAGGTTTCTTCAAAATTCAACATGCAGCTTTTCTAAGAGAGGAGAACCACTCATTATATGGTAATTTTCTATCACTCCTGATATGGTACTTGTTTCATGCGCATGAATCAACTAGTCCGTGAACAGATACTATGATTATAGTTTCAATTTAACAAGGTTCATAATTAGCTATAACTAAACAACATATATAAGCAACTCAGTTGTAAGAAATTAACTGCTCAGATAATCAAGCCACACATAACACGTACTAAATTATTGATCAGTTACAAGTGATCGATGCAGACTAGGAAGGGATCTCGTTGGAGAGAGATCATATGAGTTCTCAGGTTTGAACATGAACAAGTATTACCGCTTTAGGCATAGCATACCAAAAACACTAACCTGGCATGTAAGATATTTACTGCCACAATAATAGTCCACTTGGAACATCAATAAATGTGGTACTACATGTAAGATATCTACTGCCACAATAATAGTCCACAACAAAGCACTAGTAGATTGCAGTAATAACATTGAGGAAGTAGAAAATGAATATGATCAGAAGGTCCTTAGTAGATGGTAGTAATAAACATGATAACTTCATATACAACTAGTATGTCCTAGTAGCCAAGGATCTTGAGAAACATGCCATGCTACCGTCAATCACATGCACAAGCTACGAATCTGAAGTGAAATTTCAAGCGCACTGTAATGGCAGATCGTGCATACAGATTACAAGTCGCATAGTCCTGTAATGGTACTAGAAAAGGAGGGGGAATAAGGGCACATAACCCATTGAGTAGATTGAATGCATAGGGGACGGAGGTGCCAGGTCGTTGCTGCTGCTTGATGCTGAAAAGACCACCCCGCTGCCCATGCCGCTGATGCCATCGCCGCAACAGGTGATAAAACCATCCACTCCGCGTTGGTTCCTTGGAGGCGGCATAGGTGACTTTGGAGGCGGAGAAGCGCCGCTATCAATCACGGTGGCAACCCATTGTTCTCTCAACTTAGCTTTCTTGAAAACATAAAGTGAAATATTTGTGGGTGACACACATGAATTGGAACAAGAAGTTAAGTACTTCAGTATTAAAGTATAACTGCCAACAAAGCACAAGCAAAACAGTAGCTGGCATGTTTGCGACTTCACTAAGTTCCTACAAAGTGCCATTTACTAATCCTATCAAGAACACTAGCAGTCGAGCACACTATAGGATAATGAAAGGATCGGCAATGTAGCAGACATATAGCTCTCCTGAGTAATGAGTTACAGAGCTAAACATTTGACAATCAAGTATGAAAATATAAGATTGGGTAATAAGGAAACTTGTTCTTATACACCAAATCAATTAGGAATATCACTAATTTTACTAGAACTAAACATGGAAATAATTATTCAGAAACATGCATTTCTAGAACTACTTGCATTTCTCACAAGCAACAAGAAACCAATTAATGTTAGCCATCACAATAAGAAGAAAAGCAAGAAAGTGCTCACAAAAATATTCAATAAGAATAATAAGAAGAAAATATCCGATGAAAAGTAAAATAAAACGTCCAGACAAAATTGATGTTATGCTGCTAGTGATTGGAATAGGTACAAGCAGAATAGCACAAATTGTTGGAGAACTGGGAGACAATGGCACTTGATCTAGATGAATACATGTAGAACAAGTTCCTGGCACAACCACCTCCAATTTTCACAATTATTAGATACTGTAACAGAACAAGAATACTTGATCTAGTCAAAAAAATGCTGGCAGTGTCTCATTCAATTGACAATGTCCTGGTACAACCACCTCCAATTGACAATGTCTCATTCAATAACTGAATGTTGACAGCAGGCACTCAATGTACTACTCCAGATTAACAATATAATGCTGACAACGGCCACAAATAAAACAGCTTTGGGACATATTAGTGTAGATGCAAGTGGCACTTAAACTAACACAAAGCATTGAATAACTCACTGGCAAAAAACAGCCCAGTTAGGTAAATACAAAACACTAGTAATGTATTGTATGTGCATAGATCAAGAAACTATAACTTCATGTAGGTACTGTATGTGCATAGATCAGGTAGCTAGAGAACAATGCTTGCTGCACTTAATGTAATTATGCACTTACTGGAGTTTCTTATTGACATTACTATATGTGGAACTACTAAATGAATATTGACATTAGCATTTCTTATTTAACTCCCGGACCTAAACTTTATTCATCCCGAAGAAGAGAACATTCCTTCCAATGAAGGTATACTCCTGGACCTAAGTTGGCTGTAGTACCTATGAATCAAATCAAGAGAAGTGTCACCTCCAACAAAATAAGTAAATATATGAATATGCAAGAACAAGTGAGAATTTTTTTTATCCTACTAGAGCCAGGCATGTTGATTAAAACACAAGTATAAGGCTTGCAAGCCATGAAGTCCTACAACTAATAGTCTTAAAAAGATAGAAAAGCTGCTTACAATTGCCCAATTTTCTGTCCTGGTTGAACTAACCTCACATGAATATGGGTGGACAAAATCAGTTCTGAATACTGTAGTGATAAGCAACATCCTTAGATACCAGCTATCAAGCAATTAATCATTTTTAGTTCAACCCATCTGAATGAGTCTATATCCGCTAGAGCATCACTTAGCAAATTACACAAACAACAAAATTATGCATACGAATTTGCACTAACAGATCAAGGTCACAAGTTCCTACTTAGGTCCCTATAAAAAAACTAAGGTTTCTAATTTGCAAATAATGCACTTAGGATTTATGTGGTTACTTGGCGCCAGAACTCGCAAGGATTAGCATGGAGGAGCGACGCGAGCATGTCATTGAGGAGGTTGACAACGGCATGCGACTCCTGGGAGTCGAAGCCACCGATCCCGGCCGCAACAGCCTCGTCGTGCGACAGGTAATCCATAAACCCTTCGGTCGATTCGCCGCCTCCACCGCTGCTACCGTCTCTAGATGTAGACGGGGAGGCATACGATCAGAGATAGGTGGTTAGCGATGGTGGTGGCGAAGATTTAGGACCCGAAGGAGCGGCAGGTTTCGGGACATCACAAAGCTCACCTCTGACGGCCGCTCACCTCGCCGACCGCTCATCTCGGCATGCTCTGCAACACACCGTCGACCCCTTCTCTTCCACACCAAGATCCCTCTGACCCGGAGCTCCATCCTGGCTGGACTCACCTACTCCTGTGCGAGCACGCTCGACCACTTCGCTTCATCCTTGTTCTATCCATGCTCGCCTCGTGTCCATGAACGGAGGTGGTTTAGGGAGCTAGCAGGCGCAACTGGATTTGGCGTTGGCGAAGTGGCGGTGGGTCTAGGAAGAGGAGCGAGTGACGAGATTAGGGTTTGGAGAGGTTGTGAAGAGGATCTCTCTCCATCGCGATATGGATGGGTGGCGGTGGTGGAGAGTGGAGAGCTAGGCGCCACGTCATGCCCAAAAATTTTGTAGGGTGTGAGGGGCTCTTCTAGGCCGTGGATTGTGATGCTATGGATGGGTAAGATCGAGTTTGGGAGGTTGATCTATGGTACCATAGTTCCTGAACTCTCATTGGTTGGACAAGCCTGTTTAAAAATCCAATTATTTAAAAATGGGGTGTTTTGCGAACCAACAACAAAATGAATTTTTCAAAATTCTACCATCTTATTTTTCAAAAATACTAAATCATGTTACATGGATAATGTCCCAACCGCGGTATCTCAAACATTTTCGTCCACCCTTCGCGAAAAAGACAAATGTATGCCGAATTGGTAGGAAGTGGGTCCGATTTGAACTACATGTACATTATATAATGCTCATAATTTTTTGCAAAAATCATTTTTTGCATCACAATATGTTGTTTTATCAGAGATCCAATAAAAATTTAGCGAGGCTCATCCCCTAGCTAAGAACCTGCATGCCCACCATTTTGACCATAGTTTGAGACGGGCATAAGAAATTAAAAAAATGGTCCGAACAAGATAAATCCTTTGCATGGTGTCATATTATATGACATAGTTGCAAGTAAAAATACTAAACTTGGTATATTGTAAATATCTCAAAAAAAAACCTTCTCAAAAATGACCTATCATGTTCGAGGTTTCATAGCTTTCAGACAAAACCACCAATGTTATGGCCAAAATCGTGGCATAGTTTGTGATAATATGTCCATATTGAGCATGCATGTGCATCTTGGGATGGAGAACAATGTTGCATGAGGAATTTTTCCTTTTCACCGCACAAAATATTCATTTTCCATTTTTCGAGAGCAAAAAACGGGAAGTTTTGTGAAGCAACCACCAAATGAAAGTTTCAAAATGCTACCATTGCATGTAAAAAAAATACTAGAACAGGTTTCATGGAAAAGGATCCAATCGGGACATTTCAAACCTTTCTATCCACCGCTGGCGAAAAACACAAATTCATGCTGAATCGGTAGGAAGCGGATCCGATTTGAACTACAGGTACATGATCGGTCATGATTTTTTGCAAAAATCATTTTTAGAATCACAATATTTTGTTTTATGAGAGATCCGATGAAAGTTTAGCGAGGATGATCCCCTAGCTAAGAACCTTCATGCCCGCCGTTTTGACCATAGATTGAAACGGGCATAAGAAATTTAAAAACGGTCCAAACAAGCTAAATCCTTCGCTTGGTATCATATTACGTGACATGGTTGCAAGGAAAAAATACCAAACTTGGTATATTAATTGCATATCGAAAAAACCTTCACAGAAATGACCTATCTTATTCAAGGTTTCATGGCTTTCAGGTCAAACGACCAATTTTATGGCTAGAATCGCGACATAGTTTGTGATAATGTGACGATATTGTACATTCATGTGAATCTTGGGATGGCAAACAATGCTGAAGGAGGAAGTTTTCCTTTTCATCACACAGAAAATGCATTTTCTATTTTCTGAGTGTAAAAGGCGGGGCCTTTTGTGAAGGAACCACTAAAGTGCTCATTCAAAATGCTACCATCATATTTTTCAAAAAAACTAGACCACCTTACATGGAAAATATTCAAACCGGAGTATATGAAACCTTTCCGTCCACCTCTCTCGAAAAAGACAAATGTCTACCGAACCGATAGGAAGTGGGTCCAATTTTACAGGTACATGATCTAATGCTTGTGATTTTTGCAAAAATCATTTTAGGGTAAAAATATGCAATTTTATCAGAGATCTAATAAAAGTTCTGTGATACTCATCCTCTACCTAAGAACCTTTGTGCCCACCATTTTGACCATAGTTTGAAAAGGGCATAAAAAATTCAAACACGATCCGAACACTGTAAATCCTTCGCGTGGCGTCAAAAGAAAATCATTTTTGGCCTCATGTTATGCATTTATTTGAGGTGAACTAAATTGATTTGTTATCTTCTCATTCCAAGGTCATATACAAAATTGATTGTAAAATTATATTTTAGAATGTATAAAAAATCTATCATCTGGACTCAAACTTTGTAAGAAGGAAACAATTCAGAGAAAGACCAACATTCTAATGAAATATGGGCTGTTGGCCCAGCCTGCATAGAAAAAAAGAAAGGAAGGCTTCGTCCCTTATAGTCCTAGTTCCAACAAACTTTTCTATGCTTAAATAGTGTTGCGCGCGACTACATAACACAAAGGTGGATTTAGCATGGTGGTTTGGTTCTCATGGATGGAATGGTTAGGTCGCGGTTCGGTCCACCTCTTCCCCTGTTTTTTGAAGCCTAAGCCCATCGCAGAATTCTTTAAAGAAAGTCTAGTTTGGTAGCCTGAATTCTTTAAAGAAAGTCTAGTTTGGTAGCCTAAGCCCATTGCAGAATTCCTTAAAGAAACATTGGCTGATTCATTTTTACCTGAATATTCAGGTGTAGCCCGCCTCTCATCTCCATCCACTCTGCCTGTCGGTCCCACTTGCAGGTCTGTCCCCTATGGGTATAGCCACAAACACATATAAACATGACAAGTAAGCAAAGTTGGCACATGTGGACATGATATGTATGTGATACTGCTGAGTTGGTCATCCTATCATTGTTTTGCCTCAGAATATAACCAAAATAAAATGCTTGAAAATACCGAAGCTTACAAGATCCACACAAATGGTACTCCTTTCTTCGTGAGATGTGAAATACCTCCTTTGTTGAAATGTTATGTTCCCAAAATTCCTAAAATAAAAGGAAAAAAACAAAGGCTCTAAACTGGTGTTGTTCATCTGTGACCATTTAATGTTAGGAAATTATAACTATTTGACCAAATTGGTCATTATTTTTCACGGTTTGCACGTTTCCAAATTCCCTACGACCAATTGGTTTAGAATGATCATAGATCTATGACCAAAATATTCATGGTCATTAAGAAAAGGTCACTAATGAGAAGATTTCTTGTAGTGCAACATCTTCACCAATTACTGGGACAAGATCCCCAAGAACGACAACTTCATCCACAGGGTCCTCCTGGAGCTTCCGAATTCCTTACGACCAATTGGTTTAGAATGATCATAGATCTATGACCAAAAAATCCATGGTCGTTAAGAAAAGGTCACCAATGAAAAGATTTCTTGTAGTACAATATCTTCACCAATTACTTAGACCAGATCCCCAATAACGACAACTTCATCCACAGGATCCTCCCGGAGTTTCTGATGGCTCAGGAGGTGCCGCCGGGTCAGGAGTCGACGGTGGCGCTGGAGCTATCATTGGTGTCGGTGTCTAACGAGCTGGCGGCACGGGACTAGGTGCTAGGAGGCGCCATACCTACACTTGTTCAGCAGCGAGTCCTATATATGTAAAATCGTGCTGTTATGTTAATGGTTGAATAAAGTTTCTTTTCAGATGATAACTGATGAACCTTAGCTAACGACGGCTCGCAAAGGAAATAAAATGTCTCGCTAACAATTGGCAGCCACAGCAAGCATGCACGGAGGCGCAACAGGCATGTGAGTGCTTGCACGCGAGCGGCGCAAGCAGGCACACAAAGAGGCGCAACAGGCATGCAGGCAGCGCAATAGTTAACAATGCGCGAGCGCCGGTGGCGCAAGCACGCGTGAGAGGTTGCTGCTACTCCCTCCGATCCAAATTAATTGACGTAGATTTGTCTAGATACGGTGTATTTTGATTTTTGGCTAGCTATCCATCATATTTTTCCTCGATTCATCTGATTTGTGCCTCGACTCGCGTGATTTGGCTTATGTGTATTCTGATTTTGATACAAGATGATCTCTATTTAGCTGTTAGCTACTCAGTTTTGGAAAAAAATTATATATTAGTAAAAATCTACCCATTATGTTCCATGTTTTGTCCCAACCGAACAGAAATCGGAACCTTTGTGCTCATAGTATCTTCACCCAAATACTCCTATGGAGTAGGAACTAAGCTTAAATCCGATTAGATTTTACCACTTAGTTTGAGGTTAAAATTCTACACGAGCGATGGGAGTACATTTTACATCAAGGACCTAAAAAGGGGAAAATTACATCGACGTCCATACATTTAGCATAAAGGACCCTAAAATTAAGCAAGGAAAACATTTGGGTCTAGCTCCGACTCGAGAGAACAGCTAATCGAGCCATACTCTTCATAGTACTACTTCATCTTTGATTGTTTTCAAGATATGCACAAATTTGTCAGCAATTCTTGGATATGGCGCGCAGTTGTGGATTACCGATGTAGCACGTCTGTTGAATGCAGTGCAGTCCTTACGATCCGATCGTCCTGGTATTGATCGTACAACAACTCTGCTGTTATCCACACGTACAAGGAGCAGCATCGGCGGCGAACTGCTAGGTTCGTAACATCGGCCGAACTGCTGTGGAGCTAGGGGTTCGAACACATGGAATGACCTAACCGATCAACAATTAAGCCTTCTGGGTTATTATGCTCCACTATATATAGGGAGTGAACGTGGGCTCCACTCTCGTGGCCCATTCACTAAAGCCCATATAATATTAGTCCACGTGAGTCTGACTCACTAACTCAGTCCAAATCTGGCTCGGGTCCAACCCAACCAGATTTCTGGTTCAGATCCAATCCGAACTTGCTCCCGCTCTTAAGTGTGTGACCCCACAGCTCATGGCTACTTGGAAATGATTGGATTCGACTCACAATCGATCAGTCGGTAGCGGCGTCTATCAGAACGTGTAGACTCCCAAGTACCAAAGAGTCATGACGACTTGCCTTTCCGATGCGACTTACGTCCAAGTCCCTTTTGCCTCATAATATACCTTGTCAGACTATAGGCAAATATTTGCCATCCCTTAAATAGTCTGACTCTCTTCTCGATCGGAGATAAGTGATTCACCCGACTAACTCTTAGTCGATCGCCTCGGTTAACACTTAACCTAATCGTGCATTTCCATGCTTTCCGAATCATATCATTTGAGAGGGCCCAGAGAATATCTCTCCAAGTGGAGGGGCAAAATCCCATCTTGGTTATTCACATCATGCAGCTTGATTCTCAGTCGACCCGAACTCTGCCTTTATAACTGCCCAGTTACGGATCAGCGTTTGACAGAACCTAAGTCGGTGATCCTCAACTCGGATTGTGCAATAACCTCAAGTCTAAGGATTACATTGATTGAGATATACAAATGACAACTTATTTGTTGTACCTCAATATGGGTCAATCCGATTCGCTAAACTCTTTAGCCGATTCTGTGTAAGTCGGAATAGCATCTCCATGCCCATGACAAGTGGAACCGAGTCATCAAGCCGACTTTCACATTGGTCTAAGTTGTGTGTCCAGCACAACCTCGATGACCAAGGATATTTAGTACAAACAACATGAATGTATAGTTCCAAAACCGAATCACATATTCAATGATGCACATCAGATGTTTATAAAAGTACAACTTAATAACTTTATGAATACAATGGGAAATATCATCTTACATGATTGCCTCTAGGGCATATTCCCAACAGTCTCCCACTTGCACTAGAGTCAATCTTCTGACATCACATGTCTAAGCATCTAATGCCCATGGCTCTCAGGTGCGCCTCATACTTCGGCTGTGGTAATGGCTTTGTTGATGGATCCGCAATATTTGCAATATTTGATAACGGCTTGTTCTTATGGTGTTGTCTAGGTTCCTTGGCTTGTGAAATAGCACCATTGTTGTCACAATACACGTCTAACGGATTGGACGAGCCCTGAACCACACCAAGATCCATGAGGAAGTTTCTCATCCAAATAGGTTCCTTTGCTGCCTCCGAGCCGGCAATATACTCAGCCTCTGTTGTAGATGCAGACATAGTCTCTTGCTTGGAACTCTTCCAGCTCACAACACCTCCATTTATAATAAACACGTATTCGGATTGCGAACGAGAATCATCAGAGTCGGTAAGATAAATCGCATCTGCGTAACCTTTACACTGAGTTCATCTTCACCACCATAAACCAAAAACATATCCTTATTCCTTCTCAAGTACTTTAGGATATTTTTAGCCAATGTCCAGTGGATTTCTCCAGGATCAGCCTGGTATCTGCTCACAACACTCAAAGCATACGAAACATCCGTCCTAGTACAAATCATGGCATACATGATGGATCCGATTGCATAAGCATACATAATCGCACTCATCCAACTTCGCTCATCAGTTGTCGAAGGACAGTGAGTCTTGCTAAGTTTTACACAATGGGACATTCGTAAGAACCCCTTCTTAGAATATTCCATGTTGAACTTCTTCAACACTTTGTCCAAATAAGTACTCTGACTCCCAATGAGCCTCCTTGATCTATCTCTATAGATCCGGATTCCGAGAATATATGTTGCCTCACCCAAGTATTTCATTGAGAAACTCTTTTCTAATGATTCCTTGGTTTCTTGCAACATCTGGACATCATTTCCAATCAATAATATGTCATGCACATATAAGATTAGAAAGTTTACTTTGCTCCCACTAAACTTCTTGTATAAACAAGAATCATGATCACTCTTGATGAAGCCAAACGATTTGACTACCTCATCAAAGCGAATATTCCGACTCTGAGATGCTTGCTTCAACCCATAAATGGATTTCTGAAGTTTGCACACTTTTTCAGCATTAGCCGGATTGACAAAACCCTTGGGCTATATCATATACACGTCCTCGGTTAAATTTCCATTAAGGAAATCCATTTTGACATCCATTTTCCATATCTCATAGTCGAAATAGGCTACTATAGCTAACATGATCCGAACCGATTTAAGCATCGCTATGGGCAAGAAAGTCTCGTCGTAATCAACTCCTTGAACTTTTCGGAACCCCTTCGCGACAAGACATGCTTTATAGACAGAAACATTTCCATCCATATCAGTTTTCTTCATAAAGACCCATTTGCACTCGACGGGTCTTGCACCTTCTGGCAGATCAATGTCGTGGTGGTGTCACGGCATATGCCATGGGTAGGCTTAAGTTGAGCGCCGAACGGATGCTTGTGGTAATTGGGGAGGGAGTGCATGGTCTAGCCGCGCATGAAGAACAAGATGAACTCTCCACACTTAGGAATTTTATTAATCCTAGAAGTTTACAAGTGCGCCTTGAGCTGTTTCAACAGAGCCTCAGGGCACTAGTTTCCTACTTGGTCCAACCTCCTGAAACCCTAGCTAAGCCCCTCCTTATATAGGCGAAGGCTAGCTAGGTTACACCCCTTTGGGTCCTAGGGTTACTGTTTGGATCTTGGTCCTCACTGTACGGGCCGGGTCATGGGCCAGCCCTAAGCCCTTGACCCAGTCCACAAAGCTAGACATCTAACGATCTTCTCGTACATAGCCTCCAGTCCTTTTGGCGTCACACAGTGACTTTGTACGTCAGCCCTTGCTTTAAGCGTCACCCGGCTTCTTTTGTGTCACCTGGCGTCGCCCTTCTCTTTTGACTGTGCTTTACCATGGTCCCTCCTGAACCTCACTCGAAAAGCTGCCACGAGTCCTATTTGACTCGGCCTTTCCTCGTGAGACTCGGCTCGTTGCTTCCTGCAAGGTTAGCAAACTTGTCTTATACGGGCCGACATAGTTCTAACATCGGCCGTACATGATCTTCTTACCCGACCGTTGCTACCCGGCCAGGTTCATTCTTTACTCAGCATAAGCCAAGTTGGGTAATGTTTTACCCCATATGACCCTACCGGGGATTGTTCCCGCGACATTAGTCCCCGAAGCTGGTGAGGCCTAGCAGTTCTAGCTGTTAGGTGTCTCCAGGTTCCTTTCATATGCTTGGAACTTATTTTTCTATCAGCATTTACTGCTTAGGGCGCACTGTTTGGCGTAACCTCGATCTTTGCCGAGTCTATTTTGCTCTTTTCGAGTCTCATCTTTGACTTTCTGGCCCATTTTTGCCTTGTGCCAAGTCATTTTGGACGCTTCTGAGTCATTTTTGGTTTGCGTTAGTCACTGACAGCTTGTAATCATGATGGCTTGCCTCAAATTTTGTCCCAAATCCTGACCGCACAGTGATGGCGGCGCAGTAACTCCCCGTGACTGTGGCAGTCCCATCGCTCAGCGCCTCGTGTCTTATGCAGCGTGACGTGGCAGTGGATTTTCCGTGTATCACCTACACGTGGCATTTGCTGACTGGCTCTCTCGGCCGAATACACGGCCACACGCTGGCCACACGACGCAGGAGGATCCCACGTTTGGTGTTCTTACTCCCCTTAAGTAGGGGTGAGGGGGACTTAACTTCCCTCGCCCGTTCAGTTTCCCTTTGCCATCTTCTTCCTTGTTGCGCCCCTAAATCCTAACTTCTCCCTAGCGGTTCTTCTATTCTGCAGCTTCTTCCCTGCGATTGCTCCTTTCCACTTTCTATTCCATTACGGTTCCTCGCTCCTCCAAGACTCTTCCAGCAGTGGAAGAGCCAGAAGCCAGCGAGATCATGTGCGCACGCGACACCGCCGAGGGAGCGGAGGAACAGGAGGTCGCCGCCAGCGAGAGTGGCGGCTGGGATGGCTCGGAAGTTTCTGCGGAGGAGGTTGAGTGGCTGCGCTCCACCAGGCGCATCCCGCTCGAGGTTGATTGCCGCCTCCTGTTAGGTGAGATTTCTCCCAAGCCTGATGCTAATGAGAGGGTAGTTTTCCTCTCGCATTTCGAGCGCCGTTTTGCCTTGCCAGTGAGCAACTTATTCATTTATTTTATCTCCACCTTCCATCTTCAAACTCACCATCTTCAAGCCAATGCGATTGGCTCCTTGTCTTGTTTTATTTCCGCCTGCGAGGGCTATCTCGGCATATGGCCCACTGTTCTTCTCTGGGCCAAGTACTTTAACTTTAGGATCCAAGTACTGCCAGATCCCAGCGTCCCCCGTGCCGAGAAAAGGCCCACTAGGTGCGGCGCCGCTAGCATCACACCCAAGAAAGAGGCAATCTTTCCTCGGGTCACCGGCATAGACTCTTGCAAGAAATGGCATAGAACTTTCTTCTACGTCAAAAACAGTGGGTCCAATGACTACATCCGGCTCCCCCCCTTTCTGGAAGCTTGACCCGCACGACAAGAACGCCGCGGTGAATGAGGTCAATGGGATTCTAGAGAGGTTGCTGTCACCGGATGAGAACTTCCACTTAACTGAGGAGGATCTCATGTGTGCTTTTATTGCACGCCGGTTCAGCCCCATCCAAGCCAGGAGCCACAATATGTGCTTCATGAGCGGCACGCAGGACCCTACTCGGCACTGCACGTTGGAGCTCACCCACGACTCCGTGGCCCGCCAAGTCAGCTCGATCTTCAAGCTGATTTTGGCGGAGGACTGGGCCTGGAGCTGCCCTCCTTTTAGGTGGGATAGGCCTGTCCCCTGTGTAAGTTTTCGAGTCAACTTCAAGACGACATAGCTCTTCTTTTGTTTACTTGCTGTTCTGTTTTTTCATTGTTTTTATTCTGTTTGTCTTCTGCAGAATCTTGTTCACCAGGTTGATGACAGTATTGTCCCTCCTAGTGACTCCCTCCCGCATGCTGCTGCCGCTTCAAATCCGGGTAAGACCCACACTTGAAACCCCTTACGAGATTGGTCTGACGACGATGATAATGACTGTGAGATTCTGGAGGTACTTATCTTTTAACCTTAACCTTCTGACTTATCTGAGTGAGCTCATCATTTACTTATGCAGCTGGCTAGGTACATGACATTCCCCCTCTCGCTATGGGTGGAGTTGGCAAGATCCCTGCTGCCAAGCCGGGTAAGCGACGCGGGGCCTCCTCTAGAACTTAGCCCACCACGAAGCGCAAAGTTAATCCTGCTGCTCCTCCTGCTGCCACGCTAACCGAGACTCGCAAAGCTGCTGGTCGTTGGGTCACTCGCCGCATCCCGCGCGACCGACCGTATCCGGGTAAGTCTTTATGATTGTTAGTTCTAATTTCTCTTTGCCAGTTCTGTGATTATTTTCTTATAGGCCCTTTTTCTTATTTTTAGCGCGACGCCTTTGTCTGCTAGCCAAGCTGCACCTAGCATGGCCTCTTCGCCGCTAAGGCCAGCCTCTCCTCCTCGCGCCGACACTGCAGTGTAGAGTCCCGTCCGGGTCACTGCCGCCACTGAGACTCACGCATCTCAGAGTGAGGCAGACCCGGTGGCACACCCGTCGGAGGAGACCCAGCCTAGCTCCCCTGCTGCTTTTCCAGAATAGACTCCTGATCCCGGCGCTAGCAATATCGGTGCCGAGAAGACTACTGACATTAGGTCTCCAGTTCCTAGTGTATCTATAGACCCTGTTGTTGCTCCCCAAAACGTTTTTGAGCCTTCTCACTCGGCTCCTGTCTTTTCCAGTCCGAGATCTGCTCACGCTCCTCCTCTATCAAAAGATCATACCCGGCCTGCTACACCAGGACAAGCTCGCTCCACATCAGGCAAGCCCTTCGTGACCAAGCAATTGACCTTGGTCCACGCCCCCGGCACCGCTCCACAGATTCAGCCCACACCAACAACAAAGGAACCTGCTTCGACGGGTCAGTTGGGTGAGTCTACAGCTGCCGGATCTGGCAGCTCTTCCAGGGCTGGTGCCTTGCACACCAGCACTGCTGCTACTCGCGCCAAGTTCGGATCTTCCCTGAAAAGAGGGCAAGTCCTAACTCAGACGCTTAGCGGAAATGGCCTTGGATCTGCGGAGCGCTATGCTGTGGCCTGGAACGCAGCTGGCGAGCAAGAGGTCAGCTCCAGTGCTGGCAAAAATATGAAGCTGGGCCCCAAAGCCGTCTCGGATATGACGCAGTAGGCCATTGCCTTGATGGACAAAGTAGATGAAGTGAATGAGGTACACAACTTTCTTACTCTTTAGCGTACTGAGTATCTTTTTTATTTTGTATGATCCCTAGTCCCCGAGGTTACTGTCGAGTGAGGAACTTACTCGGCTATAAGCTCTTAGTTAAAACTCAATTCTTATTCGGATGTAATCTTGGTCGCACACTTTTTGACTACATCTTTTTTGTGTAGCTTACGCACAATGAGCGCACCAAGGTGCATCAGGCTCTCCTCTTGGAGTATCGCAAGCTCGAGCTCGCCCACCAGAATCTGCAAGCTGAGGCTAAGGGCCAAGGTACTTTCTTATTCGGTTTCCTTTTATTTGGCACACCTTCTTTGTTTCATTTCCTTCATTTTTTCGTGTTGTTTTTCACAGCTTCTGCCCAATCCACCATTGATGCCTTGTACTTACAGATCAGCGAAGCTGAAAGTAAGTTTCTAGCAATTTTAATTGCTCTGTAGTTATGCTTATACCTTTCCCATTTTTATCTCGGCGGATCCAGGATAGCTTTCTTGTCGCTGATGAGTCACTTGCTCCGAATAAGCAGAGAGGCACCGGATCGAGCTCCAAAAGGAGCGAGATGAGGTGACTCGGATGAGGAAGCAAATGGCGAATATGGAGCAAAAGCACCAGTCCGAGGTGAAGGGGCTGCGAGAGGAGCTTGCCGAGAAATATGGCCAACATGCTGCCAGTGCTGATAAAGCTAACCTGCTGCTCAAGGAGGCCGAGTCAGTGGTTGATTTGGCTCATCAGGACTTGGACGCTCTTCAGGCCAAGGCTAATATTTGGCAAAGCAAGCTTGGCGCCATTAACTCTTTCCTCGGTAGTGAGTTCTTACCCTTTTCACTATACTTCTATTCTTGTTCTTTTGTCTCCTCTTTCCTTGTTTTGTTATTGTTCTTTCACCTTTGCAGAAAACTTCCCCGAGGCCGAGATGTTCGCGATAAGGGCAATGAAGAGGATTAGAGCCAAGTTTTGAGCTCCTGCTGGTGGCGAGGTCACCATCGATGAGCACCTTGCGGCGCTGTTAGAACGTGCAACGACCCTCAAAGCATGCAGCACCGACTTGCTTAAGTCGGTGATCTATGCGTTCAGGATGCTATGGCCAGATGAAGACGCGCCTACACTCATCGAGCCTTTGGATGCCAAGCTGCTTCAGACTGAACACAAGTTGGATCAGTGTCATGAGTCTGTCGGCCGAGCTGCAGCAGACAAGGCCCTTGCCTTTGTGCTCTCATGGTATGAGGACATCAACCTTGATGCTCTCGCACGCATGAGGGCTAAAGGCAAGTGGATCCGAGATCCTGACCTCATCAAGAAGCGCCAGGAGCGAGCTTATGCCATGGCCGAATATGCTTTTGTGGATGCTTGGTGTGATGGGCCTAGCTTCCTTGACCTCGATGAGCCGCTAGCCGAGACAGTCGATGATGAAGGTGTTGACAGCGAGGCCACCGAGTCAGATGGTCCAGCAGACTCGGCCACCGATGCACCTGACTCGGCAGACGCTCTAGATATGCTCCCACTTATGGTTCCAAGAACACTCCTCCGAGCCCATCTGCTTCTTAGGCAAAGTTAAAAAACACTTAACTTTTATGAGATCCCCGGTATGCCGGGTGCAGATGTAAGATACAATGCAGTTATTTTGTGTGTGTGCCTTCTGATAAGGCTTAAACTTTTATCCTACTCTAAATGCGAATCATCTAGGGGCAAGTTCCCGAGTTTCATTTTGGCGTTCCCCTTTTCCTTGAATTTGTCTTGTGTCTACCTTTTTTGGCATTCGACATTACAGTCTCAAAGTTCTAAGGATTGACTTAGAGGATATGAAACTAGACTACTTGACCTAGGATCATTCGACATACAAAGCAACATAACCTGCAGTGGGTTAGTTAAAAACATACATAGGGTCAGCTTGCATTTTTCCTTTTACTTATTCGGTGTTCATGTTTACTCGTCATTGATATTTTCCTCTTGCTTGCCATGAAGCCGTGTTTTCGGACAACAACATAGTCGAAGAGTTGATTCTATCCAAGTAAACATTACTTGTTCCGAGATAAGTCTTAAGTGTCAACGCCAGCCGACATAGAATAATCAAAGGATAAACATAAGGGATAGTCCCCGAGTCAGTTTTTCGAGTCATACCATTTTATTATCAACACATACCCGGCATAAGCGTCCGACATATGAGAGTTCGAGAGATACATACACTGCTTCTCCTAAGTGTAGAAAGGACGTAGCAGTGCCACATTCTATGGCCTTTTGGTTTCATCGCCTGATCTGCCCGCCTTGTTCTTTTGTGCTCCGCGAGCATCTATTAGGTAATATGAATCATTGTGCGATGCTTTGCTTACAATGAATGGTCCCTCCCATGGGGGTGATAGTTTATGCATTCCAGCAGTGCGCTGCGCTAGTCTGAGCACCATATCCCCTTCTCGGAAAACACGAGGTTAAACTTTCCGGCTATGATAGCGTCGGAGACTTTGTTGGTATATGGCAGATCTGGATAATGCCAATTCCTTTGCTTCTTCGAGTAAGTCAACTCCATCTTCTCAGGCCTCTTTTACCTCATCTTCCGAGTATTGTCATACTCTTGGCGAGTCATACTCTATGTCGACAGGCAAAACTGCTTATGCCCCATACAAAAGGAAGAACGACGTATAGCCTGTTGATCGATTTGGAGTTGTCCTTAAACTCCACAGCACTAAGGGTAATTCCTCTATCCAACAACCAGGTGATCTCTAGAGTGGCGAGCCATTAGCCCGTTCAAATTGTCCATTTGATTCTGGATAGCGACAGATGCTACATCAAGTCTTATTCGGTTTTTCCCACAAAAGCGAGCGAAAGCTCCTTCGGCAAAGTTTGTGCCATTATCTGTGATCACACTGTGCAGGTAACCATATCTGAAGATTATATCTTTCAGGAACGTGACAGCTGTTTTTCCATCCAATTTTTTGATGGGCTTCACTTCTATCCATTTGGTGAACTTGTTAACCATTACGAGTATGTGAGTCATGCCACCCCTCGCTGGTTTGAATGGTCCCACCATATCCAGGCACCATAATACAAATGGCCAAGTGATTGTTATAATTTTCAACTCGGACGTTGGTAAATGTGACTTTGACGCGTAACGCTAGCAACCATTGCATTTTCCCACAAGCTCCTGTGCCTCTGCCAGTGCACTTGGCCAATAAAATCCATGTCGGAATGCCTGGCTACCAACGCTCCTGATGATGCATGGTGTCCACAATCCCCTTGGTGAATGTCCAATAGTATGTCTTGACCTTTCTCTGGACTTATGCAACGCTGCAATATACTTGTCACACTTCTTTTGTACAACTACTTGTTGATTATTGTGTATCCTTTTGCTCTTCTTTCCGTTTGCCTTGCCAATATCTCATCATATGGCAAAGTTCCATCTTTTAAGTAGTTGAATATTGGTTGCGCCCATGCTGGTATCACGATCGCTGGATCTGTTTCTTCATCGATTTCCATTGGCTCAGCCGACATATGTTCTGCCAACATAACCTGAGGAGTCCTCGAGTGTGATTCGGCAATCCCTGAGGTGAGAGGGATAGTCCCCGAGTTACCCAAACCTGCCCTAGAGTCAATGTCCATTGGCACAATATCTGGCTCCTGATTTGCCGGGGTGATCCTGATTGACGCAGATTCTGGTGCTGGCTTGATCGATGGTTTTATGATATGTTCCAATGCTACTCCTGGTGGAATTGCTTGCCAAGATGAGCCTAATTTGGATCGTACATCCGCTGCCTCATTCTTTGCTCTCGGTATGTGATGAAATTCACACCCGTCAAAGTATCACGAAATTTGTTGCACATGAAAACGGTATAGTGCCATGTTTGCATCCAACACGTCCCAATGCCCAGATACTTGCTGGATAACCAAATCCGAGTCACCTAAACACATGATCCTTTTGATGACAATTTCCTTGGCCACTTTTCTGCCATGGACCAGTGCTTCATACTCGGCTACATTATTGGATGTAGCGGAGTGGATCTACAACACATACTTGAGCTGATCCCTCTTTGGTGATGTGAGCACTATCATGGCACCCATACCCATCTTTGTCTTGGATCCTTCAAAGTGCATCTTCCAGTAATTCGGGTCTGTCAGTGGTGGCTCGTATTGCATTTCCATCCAATCCACGAAGAAATCAGCTACGCTTGAGATTTAATTGCATCTCGCCTATCATATTGTGGAGTGTATGGTGCTAGCTCTATTGGCCATTTTGCCACTCGGCCACTGGCATATTTGCTGCCCAATATATCCGAGATAGGTGCCTCGCATATTACCCGAATTGGATGTTCTTGCAAATAGTGCTTCTGCTTGTTTGCTGCCATATACACCCCGTACAACATTTTTTGGTAATGGGGGTAATTCTGCTTAGATATAGAGATCACTTCTCTCAAGTAATAAACTGGACTTTGGACTGATTTTCCCTCTTCCTCGTGCTCTACCACTATCACTGCACTTACAACTGTGTTGGTTGCGGCGACATAGAGTAGCATTGGCTCTTTGGATAGTGGTGACGCTAATAGTGGTGTTGTTGCCAACATCTTTTTGAGTTCATGGAAAGGGCTATCAGCTTGCTGTGTCCAAGTAAATTTGTCTGATTTTTTTCATCAGTTGATATAGTGGTAAGGCTTTTTCGCCTAGCCGACTGATAAATCTACTCAATGAGGCCAGACATCCTGTGAAATTCTGGACATCGTTGAGGGTTTTTGCCAATTCCATTCTTTCGATGGCCCTGATCTTTGTTGGGTTAGCCTCAATTCCTCGGCTGGATACAAGGAATCCGAGTAACTTTCCAGCCGGGACACCAAATGTGCATTTTTCTGGGTTAAGTTTCATCTGGAATCTTTTTCAGTTTGCGAATGTTTGACGCAAGTCCTCAATTAGAGTGTGACTTTGTTTGTTTTTTATCACCACGTCATCGATGTATACTTGAACATTTTTGTGCAACTGATCTTGCAAGCATTTTTGCATACATCTTTGGTATGTTGCACCTGCATTTCTCAATCCAGACGGCATGGTACGATAGCAATAAGCCCCATACGGGGTGATAAAAGTTGTCTTTATTTGATCATTCGGATTCAGTGGTATCTGGTGGAAACCATAATACGCGTCCACAAATGACAACAATTCACACCCAACAGTAGAGTCATTGACTTGATCGATCCATGGCAGGGGGAATGGATATTTTGGACAGGCCTTAATGAGGTTCGTGTAGTCAATACACATGCGCCACACCACTGCCACGTTCGGGTCATTTTTTTCTTCTCGACCAGTACTGGATCTGATGTGACACCCCCGAGATTAAGGCTAGACAAATCCCAGACCTTCGTCTAAACATAAGTCTAACCTAATCTCGAAAGAGTACAGAGAAAGAATTGATAACACAACAGTGACCCTACAACACAAAATTTATTACAGCAAGCTCATAACTGAGCGAAGAACAAAAATATTACAAGTAGAGTTCACTGACCACAAACATCAAACAACGGAAGGAAAATTATGCTATTAAGTATAGAAAACTCAACAAATGGCCTAAGAGGCCTGAAGCATAACGATGACGACCAATCCATAGATCCCAGACTGCCGGCTGGGAACTCCAAACTACTCGTCGATGTTGATGCCGTGAGGAACTCATCTTCAACGGTAAAACCTACTCTGCTGCAAAAGTATCAATGAAGCAAGGGTGTACTCCACAAGACTTATGGCTGGTGGAGTTGTTTTGCATAAAGCCATCTTTGTTTTGTAAAACAAGAGGGAGACGAATCTCGACTAATCAGAATATTTTAAAGGGGATAAGAGAGCGGTATCTCTAACTTGATCATCTTTTGATATCCACCGAATCATCACCAGTTGAACCTATCTAGAATCACCGCCTCGACCCCTGAGGAAGCATCCTTAAGCACACATTACTTAACTTGCCAAGTTTTACGATTAGGTTCAAGTTCTCTATGATCTTCACATCCGTTCCCAAGTTGTCCATAACCGCGGAAGCGGCTTTTCGAAAAGATTAATAACCCTGCAGGGGTGTACAACTTTAACCACACGAGCCAACCGATTCTTAATGCCATTACATTAGCCTTCTTCCTTGGAAGGCTGACAGAGAGTGGTTGACCACGACCTTTACCTTGCTTTCGCCGAGACCATTAGTCACGCACTAGGGAGATGCCACCATAACAGGTTAAGTCCCGAAGCCGGTCCCTAATGATGTGCGCAGGGTTCAAGATTACGGATGCTGGGCATCTCTTGTTCCTGGCCACGCTTACCTACCTGTTATGAATGCACCTCCTTCACCTCCATTCAGGAACAACCAAAATGTGTATGTCAAGTGGAAAGCCCGAACTATGTGACTCATGGAATCTATTAGGCAAGTTAGTTGGTTGAGGGGGTTTCCAGGCCCCCATGTGGTTGTACGCTCGTCTTGGTTCAAGAGGCAATAACATCGGGTCCTAAGGGTGGCAAGTATGGGAATGCAAAAACCACAACCCACATGGCCTCCCATACAAGCCTTAGCATGTTTATTATCCATCTCTGATCATACCACGTCATCCTATCAAACTAGGTTCATTCACAGCTCTGATTCATCAACTAGATGGATCAGTGGTAACATCTAAGCATGGCTAAGCACAACAGATGTAACAGCTCTAGCAATGCTTCACAAGCTTAAACCCTAGTTATGCTAGGAGCAGTGGATCAGGGAATATAGGCTTCAGAGGAAACATGCATCAGATAGGATTACTCTATCTATCGATAAGGACTTTGGAATCGTATGCACAAGGCAAGAATTGAAATGCTCAAAAACATAGGATTATATCATGTGTGGGGCTTCGCTTGCCTTTGCCAATTGATATCCAGAAAGCAGAGCTCTGGACACCTGGTACTTAACTTGGTTATAGCTGTCCCAGTATTGGTCTTCGTGCTTCTACGGTGTTGATCTCGATCTTCGATCTCGAACTCAATCTTGATCTCGCATTCTACCGAAGAAGAACTAAATACCGGAAAGAAAGGGAAACACTCAACACATGGCATCGATACAATGCTCAAACAAGAATGATGAAATGACAAGTTGAATTCTATCAAAATGAAAAACCTAAACATGCTTAGTCATTTTAATCGGGGTTCGAGGAATCTAAACCCTCATTTGGAGAAACCCTGGAGGCATATGAGAGTTTTTTTTGTTGTTCTAATTAAACTTGTAATTGAAGTTGATTATCAATGCATGATTACAATTTAATTAGATAGAATTCATTTTTCTGAACATTTTGATATATTGTTTGAATTTTTATGATTTAAAATGAATTAGTTATAATTTTTCCCAATTCTAATTCATTTTAAATCATTTTTGGAATATTATAAATAATTTGCATTTTGAAATTACTTTACCATTTTTATTAAACAGAAACATTTCTGAATTTATTTATTTGATTTATAGTTGGGGCCCACATGTCATATATTTACTCATTTTCATAAATCATTTATGGAAATAATTAAATATCTGACGATCGGGACCCACCTGTCATACATTACCATTTACAAAAATAAATACAGAAAAAGAAAAAGGAAAATGACATCAGCCTAACGTCATGATGACGTCGGCAATGCCATTGCTCCCAGATCGAGCTCCGGCACGGTGCTAGGGGCGATGCAGGGCTGCGGGGTTGGGTCTATTAGAAAGAGGGGAGCAAGGCGAGTCGAGTAGAGGTGGCGCCGCCCTCAAATGGTCGCCGGAATAGCCTTCCCGACGAGCATCTGCGGCGGACCTCGGTGGCGCATGGTGCGGGGGCAGCAGAGAGCGAGAGGGAGGGAACATAGGGGTCTGCGAGGTCTGGTAGCTCACCATGAGCACAGTGGTGGTGACGGCGAGGCCGGTGGCGGTCGGAAAATACGACATGGTCGCCGGTGAGCTGTGGCAGAGGTGGGGAAGAAGTTGATGGCGACGTCGATTGCGGGCGTGTAGGCTCGATTCCATTGGCGAAGTGGAAGAGGATGACGAGGCGGATGGTCGGAAGTGGTAGGGGCGATGGCGACCTCCAGCTAGGGTTTTGGGATCCTAGAGAGAAGAGGAAGAGAGAGCCATAGAGAGGGAGGGAAAAGACCAGGATGAGGACGAGGGCATCAGCGCGAGCCTTATCCAACTCCAGAGTGGCAGCGGGAATCTTGGCGCGCAGCTACGACGGCGAACGGCGGCGGGCACGCCAGCGAGCAGCTTGGCGTCACGAGGAAGACGACAGGAATAGAGGCGAAGGGGTACGTGGGCCGGCTGGTCTGCAGATGTGCTAGCTTGGGCCGCTGCAAAGCAAGGGTGACAGGCTGCTGCGGTGGTGCTGTGCGTTAGTTAGAGGGAGAGCGAGAGATGGGCTGTGGCCCATATTAGGGTTAGGTATAGTTTTATTTCGAAAACATTTTCTTTTTCTGTTTTTGTACTTTCTCTTGTATTTTTGTTTCAAATCTGTTTTGAATAATTTCAAAATACATAGACTTTTATAAATATTTAAAATAATGCAGGGACCCTTTAACCATTTGGGTTCCACACTTTTTGTACTTTTCAAATATATCAAAACCATTTGAATACATTTCAAAGGGAGAAAGAGGTTAGGGTTTAGAATTTTGAGAGCATTTTTATTTCATGCATACATTTTAAATGATGATGCTCATGAATGCACAAACATTTTCCTAATTACTATTAGTAGAACTAGGGGTGTTACAATTCTATCCCCCTTAAAAGAATCTCGACCCGAGATTCCTAGGTAGGAAGACAGAAGGAACAGAGCACACTAAACTTCGATGATCTTCTCGAAGAGGTTGATCCATGCCACCATGACGAGTGGACGAAGCTCTTCATAATCTTCGAGGCGGCTGCTCACACTAAGGAAGAGAGGGAATGATACTGAACCACAAAGTGAGTATCTCATGGTCAACTCATGGATAGATGTTTTGTGAACATCTCTAAAGCCAACAGACATGAAACACGCCAAGGTAACGGAGGAAACAAAAGGAGAAGGTTTCAAGGTGACAGGTAACTAGTCTTCATAAGGATTGAGACCGTGGATTTTGCAGGGGTTTTTGAAGCTTCTAAAGAAGAAAGCTTCCAATAGAATGAACATGACCACAGACTTCGAAAGGTAAACCTCTACTAAACAGCTTAAGTAGAGATTTACAGGTGAAATAGATAGATACCAACAAAACCAAGCTGTTGAACTACTTTTGACACAGAAGGGTCACTCTTCCGTTCAACACAAGGCCAAGACAGAAAGGTGTTTTGGTGGAGAGGACTCATAAGAGTCACAAGGGACATGTAACAAGAGAAACTATTAAATACCAAAATCATGGTCACTCTTCGAGCATGTTTAAGAAAGTGGGAAGGAAGCTCTTTACTCATCCAAGACTATCACAGTCTTTGCTAGAGATTTTGATATATCTTTACATGACCAAGATGAATAGTTTAGAAGATTCCTGATGACACGAGAAGAAAGAAACTTCATTCTCAGAGTCCAAGTACTTGGCATAACAAGACGCTTGCCATCATAAAAGGGTCTGGAGGATCGACCGAGAGACATTTAGCGACTCTTCTTCAAATGTTCTCCTTGATGTTCGAAACACCGATAGCAGGCTACTGACAAGGCTTTAATCATTCATCAATTAAAGGTTGGACTTCGGATCCAAAGGAAATCATAAGAATAACTCCTACAATAAATCATAGAGGATGCCTCATGAAGAATGGTTGTTATTGCTGATTCAAGGATATGGCAATAGATCTTCTGGCTAATTGTGCCAACCATTACATCAATTTTGTCAGAGTTACAATAGACCTACATCGTAACCTTGAGGAACACCAATCATTATTGCTGCTTGAGATTCAACTTAGATTAAGTGGAGAGATACTTCAGACTCAGCATGTTCGAATAGAAAGGGTGCAACATTTACCATAGAGGTAAAGTCACTAGATTCTCAAGACATGGACTTCAATTTCAAGCTCCAAAAGATGAGCGAGATTGCTGAACTCATGTGATAGCAAGTTATCAAAAGATAATTGCATCTACATGAATTGTTTGCAATGAAACACAACTGAATCCTATTTAGGAAACATTTAGGAGGTTATCAAAGTTTTGCTGGACTTCTTATCTTCCATGACAAGTCAATCAGTGGCTTGGTGTGCTTGGAGGATCTTCTCGATATGTGGAGGTATCAACTTACCATATCAATAATTATTTGCACATGCTTGACTACCTTTGAATGATTAACGAGGAACCAAAGATAACTCTACTCAGATTCACGGTGACATCTTTAGACAACTGCTCGTGAACCAGAGAAGGTTACTTCTAACATCCAGAACACATAATTCGAGATAACACGAAGATGGTTCTCAAAAGTTTCCAACATTAATACCGAATGTTCCATACGAATCTCGTATATCATGGAGAAGATAAGGATGTCATTGATGGGATCAACAACAAACGTACTGAGACACTCCAGGAAGACTAGACTCATATGTTGTATGAACAAGGCTTAGACATTGGTCAGGCCAGCGGACATGAAGATGCACTTAGGTAAGACATCGAAAATAAATACACCATCAAGATTGTCCTTGGAACCGAGTTTGATTTGACGATTTCCCAAATCAAATCAAAGGAGGGAAGATAACATATCCGCGAAGGACATACTATCTTACTTCAGCGCGAACAAAACTAGACATCCCTTTTAGAAGGAACAAAATTGAATAGAGCATTTGTCTTACAACTCTCCAAGTTGTTGTTTAAGCTCAACCAACTAGTTCAGGGGTACCCAGTACGAATCCTTGGAGAAAGGAACGGTTTTAAAGAAACAGCTTACTCAAGAACCTGACAACACGGTCATGTGGCAACATGGCGATACTTCTAGGAAGACATCTAGAATATCACGGACCACCGATATGTCACTTAGCTCGAGAGAAAACTTGCTTTGTAAGGCAAGAAGACGTAGTCTCAAAGCTTCGACACAAGCCTAACTCTTTGACCGAAAAGGGTGCACAAGAATAGCAGACTTGGTAGCACAATCATTCTTGGCTTCGTGATAAGATTATCCATCACGCTAAGAATGATACAAATGTCCTTAAAGTTCAAAGCAGTAAGAATTGCTAAGAATCTTAGATGACCACATCATCACGCACACGCAACATTCCTGAGCACAAAAACTCAGAGGAAGGGTGGATAATATGTGTAAGAGCATCACTTCATTAAGAGGGTCATGAAACTGAACACGACTTCTTGATATAAAAGAGTGTGACGCTTTAAGGTGGAACAGAACATAAGCTAATCAATGCTTATTCATCTGCGGATTACAACACTTTGAGCTGGTCGCATAAATGACAAGGTACTGGAGTTTGTTTCTCCTGACATCCCGAAATGGTTTGTCATGACGGACCACAAGAGTATCTTGCATTGGAAAACACCAATGCATATCTACTACTTGGCTACCAACTAGTAGACAAAGTTCGGAAAGAAACAAGGAAAAAGGAACATACTCAGGATAGAATCCCGAAATGTGGATGCATAAGTCTACAATCTTCCGAAAACTGATGCATAGAAAAGGAAGGTGTGGCAGAGTCACCGGTATAGAAGCGAGACTCACGAGGAGCACTCTTGTCGTGATCTATTTGGTTCCATGAAAGAACATCTGGCATATCTAGTGGTAGGGGAAGTCCTTTATTGTCACTGTTCAATAGCGACAATATCCACAAGATTGAAGGCTATACTAGAAGGTACTAGCCATTCTGAGGCAATGTGTAAACATTAACCACATGGGTCAACAAAATGGATCTTGGGTTAAAGGTCAGCTTCATGTACAAGATTCACAACACCGAAATCCAGCACAATCGGGGATCTTAGGTTCAAGTCCTAGGGTTAAAACCCATAGAAAGGAGTAACTACTACTTGAGTGACAAAGCATACACTACAAGATAGTAATCACAAGGTAGCTTCCAGAAGAAGATACTACTTTTGAAGTACCCGAACAAATAAAAATGAGGCACACGAGGCGAAAGGAAACCTCGAAGCCTAGAACAGAACATTGTGGAACCATAAACATGATGTTGTGAACCCGTAGAACAGAGAGATCATGATGGGAAGAAATCTCTCAAAAGAATCAGAACAAAGGGAAACACGGAACACACAAAACTGACTCTAGAGAACTTAACACTAGGTCAAGTGGTTGAGAACCGGCATGCCTGGAAAGGCACCTAAGCTTAAGGAAGAAACGAGATAGCAAAACTGTTCCAAATCAACACAAGATAAGATGACCCAGAGTTAGAGTGAAATTGGATAAGGAGAAAAAGAATCATACCAGAGTTTTCGCACATAGTTTTCATCTTTGAAAATAGTTTTCAGAAACACTAAACTCAACATCAACCAATAGAAAGGTTTCCTACAGTCGCTACTGCTTTGATACCAAAACCTGTGACACCCCCGAGATTAAGGCTAGACAAATCCCAGACCTTCTTCTGAACATAATCCTAACCTAATCTCGAAAGAGTACAGAGAAAGAATTGATAACACAACAGTGACCCTACGACACAAAATTTATTACAACAAGCTCATAACTGAGCGAAGAACCAAAATATTACAAGCAGAGGTCACTGACCACAAACATCAAACAACGGAAGAAAAATTATGCTATTAAGTATAGCAAACTCAACAAATGGCCTAAGAGGCCTGAAGCATAACGATGACGACCAATCCATAGATCCCAGACTGCCGGCTAGGAACTCCAAACTACTCGTCGATGTTGATGCCGTGAGGAACTCATCTTCAATGGTAACACCTACTCTGCTGCAAAAGTATCAACGAAGCAAGGGTGAGTACAGGGTGTACTCCGCAAGACTTATGGCTGGTGGAGTTGTTTTGCATAAAGCCATCTTTGTTTTGTAAAACAAGAGGGAGAAGAATCTCGACTACTCAGAATATTTTAAAAGGGGATAAGAGAGCGGTATCTCTAACTTGATCATCTTTTGATATCCACCGAATCAGCATTAGCTGAACCTATCTAGAATCACCCCCTCGATCCCTGAGGAAGCATCCTTAAGCACACATTACTTAACTTGCCAAGTTTTACGATTAGGTTCAAGTTCTCTATGATCTTCACGTCCGTTCCCAAGTTGTCCATAACCGCGGACGCGGCTTTTCGAAAAGATTAATAACCCTGCAGGGGTGTACAACTTTACCCACACGCGCCAACCGATTCTTAATGCCAGTACATTAGCCTTCTTCCTTGGAAGGCCAACAGAGAGTGGTTGACCACGACCTTTACCTTTATTTCGCCGAGACCATGAGTCACGCACTAGGGAGATGCCGCCATAACGGGTCAAGTCCCGAAGCCGGTCCCTAATGATGTGCGCAGGGTTCAAGATTACAGATGCCGGGCATTTCTTGTTCACGGCCACGCTTACCTACCTGTTATGAATGCACCTCCTTCACCTGCATTCAGGAACAACCAAAATGCGTATGTCGAATGGAAAGCCCGATCTATGTGACTCATGGAATCTACTAGGCAAGTTAGTTGGTCGAGGGGGTTTCCAGGCCCCCATGTGGTTGTACGCTCGTCTTGGTTCAAGAGGCAAGAACATCGGGTCCTAAGGGTGGCAAATATGGGACTGCAAAAACCACAACCCACGTGGCCTCCCATACAAGCCTTAGCATGTTTATTATCCATCTCTGATCATACCACGTCATCCTGTCAAACTAGGTTCATTCTAGCAATGCTTCACAAGCTGAAACAGCTAAGCATGGCTAAGCACAACAGATGGATCAGTGGTAACAGCTAAGCATGGCTAAGCACAACAGATGTAACAACTCTAGCAATGCTTCACAAGCTGAAACCCTAGTTATGCTAGGAGCAGTGGCTTAGGGAATATAGGCTTCAGAGGAAACATGCATCAGATAGGATTACTCTATCTATCGATAAGGACTTTGGAATCGTATGCACAAGGCAAGAATTGAAATGCTCAAAAACATAGGATTATATCATGTGTGGGGCTTCGCTTGCCTTTGCCAGTTGATATCCAGAAAGCAGAGCTCTGGACACTTGGTACTTGACTTGGTTATAGCTGTCCTAGTATTGGTCTTCGAGCTTCGACGGTGTTGATCTCGATCTTCGATCTCGAACTCAATCTTGATCTCGCATTCTACCGAAGAAGAACCAAATACCGGAAAGAAAGGGAAGCATTCAACACATGGCATGGATGCAATGCTCAAACAAGAATGATGATATGACAAGTTGAATTATATCGAAGTGAAAACCCTAAACATTCTTGGTCATTTTAATCGGGATCCGAGGAATCTAAACCCTAATTTGGAGAAACCCCGGAGGCATATGAGAGGGGTTGTTTTGTTGTTCTAATTAAACTTGCAATTGAAGTTGCTTATCAATGCATGATTATAATTTAATTAGATAGAATTCATTTTTCTGAACATTTTGATATATTATTTGTATTTTTTGATTTAAATGAATTAGTTATAATTTTTCCCAATTTTATTTCATTTTAAATCATTTTTGGAATATTATAAATAATTTACATTTTGAAATTACTTTATCATTTTTATTAAACAGAAACATTTCTGATATTATTTATTTGATTTACAGTTGGGGCCCACATGTCATATATTTACTCATTTTCAGAAATCATTTATGGAAATAATTAAATATTTGACGATCGGGACCCACCTTTCATACATTACCATTTACAAAAATAAATACAGAAAAAGAAAAAGGAAAATGACATCAGCCTGACGTCATGATGACATCAGCGATGCCATTGCTCCCAGATCGAGCTCCGGCACGGTGCTAGGGGCGATGCAGGGCTGCAGGGTTGGGTCTGTTAGAGAGAGGGGAGCGAGGCGAGTCGAGTAGAGGTGGCGCCGCCCTCAAATGGTCACCGGAATAGCCTTCCCGGCGAGCATCTGCGGCGGACCTCGCTGGCGCACGGTGCGGGGGCAGCAGAGAGCGAGAGGAAGGGAACTGAGGGGTCTGCGAGGTCTGGTAGCTCACCCTGAGCACGGTGGTGGTGAAGGCGAGGCCGGGGACGGTCGGAAACGACGACATGGTCGCCGGTGAGCTGCGGAAAGGTGGAGAAGAAGTTGATGGCGATGTCGATTGCGGGCGTGTAGGCTCGATTCCGTTGGCGCAGTGGAAGAGGACGACGAGGCGGATCCGATGGTGGCCTTAGCTAGCCAAGGGGTGGTCGGAAGTGGCAGGGGCGAGCCTTATCCAACTCCAGAGTTGTCGTGGTATTGCCGACGAGTACGCCATGGAGGGGTCCTCACAGTGCGTGTTTAGAGACGTGGGGTAAGGCGGACGGTTGACGGGTACGACGTAACACAGCTTACCCAGGTTCAGATCCCACGACGGTGGCGGAATCCTACTCCTTCTATAAATCACTATAATGGCAATACGCCGAGTTACAAAGATAGGTTCGATGTGCGAGGTTGTCTGAGATTGTCTATGACCATGCCCTAAAGGCTCCCATAGGCCCGACTTATATAGTCACTAGGTCCTAGGGTTACAGGGAAAAGTCCTAGCCGGACAGGTCACAGAGTCCTACACCGTCTATTACTAGTCTTGTGTATCTTGCACTCCAAGGCTCCGGGTACGCTGGTGACTCCACCGTAGCCTTCCTTTATCCGGCATGGGCCTCCCTTCTGGATCCACCTAACTGGGCCGCCCAGCAGGCCATAGGCCATGCTACAGACTATGGGCCACCCGGGTTATCGGATAAGAGACATTCTATAAGGATACCCATATAGCATATCCCCAGAAGTAGCCCCCGGAGAACTCTGAGATCTTGCGCCGTCTTGCCTCTTCACATAGATGCTTCGTCTTGCTTCTTCACATGTCGGCAGATCATCAAGCAACATCTTGTAGTCCTCCCAAAGAACCCTGCAAGGTTTTCTTCGTCTTCGAAAGGTAAGCCGGAGAAATGCTGAATCTTCCATCGTACTCTTCCGTATTCGGATTAAATCCGTCCATGCCTTAATCTTCGATGCGACGGCTCATCTACCTGTGTCAGCTAGGACGACGTAGGCTTAGGTCATCGACGCCTCGTAACTCACACATGCAGAGAACGCAATCATATCCAATTTTCCCGCGTGAGCGATACGAACCGTTGGCGGCGGCGGTTGGAGACGTGGCGAAATTACCGCACACGTTCACGAACACGTTGTCTACGCGGCAACCGTCCGATTAGCTGCACGAATCTTGACGCAGAGCATGATAATAGTAACCGTGGGACACTTTCCACTTTTTACCTCATTCCTCTCGTGTCATCGTCTTCTTCCTCTAGCCGCACGCCTCCTCGAGCTCTCCGCGAAAAAACCTCAAAAACCCTAGCCTCCCTCTGCGTCAGTCGCATCCTTCCAACACTCCATGGCCAGTAGCAGCTCCTCCCCATCGATGGAGGCGTCGAGCAAAGCAGCGGCGAAGCCGGCGAGCTCCGTCGTCGTGCCCCCAGAGGGCCTGGTCATCCCCGCATCGGAGGTGATCGAAACCATCGGCGGCGACCATAATCTGGCGGTGCTGGAGCCACTGGAAGAAGATCCACACTCGCATAAGGGTGACTGGCGCGGCTCGGACATCACCGACCGCGACATCCAAGAGATGGTCGCCGAAGGCTACCTCCCCGCATCGGAGGGGCTCGTCTGGCGGGCGGCGCCAGTCGGTGAGGTGACACCTTCTCCCCAAGCCGGAGAAAAGGTGTACCTCAAGGCTCAACTGGTACGCGGCGTTTCCCTGCCCATCTCCCACTTCTTCCTCTCCGTCTTGAACCACTATAAGGTCCAACCCCATAACCTCTCCCCCAATAGCATCTTAGTGCTTAGCAACTTCGTGGCACTTTGTGAGGGTTACCTAGGGATTAGGCCTAGGTTAGACTTGTTTGTGTACTTCTTCACCGTCAAACGTGAAGCCGAACATAGTAGGGAGGAGCTTAGAAACTGCGGCACCATAAGCTTCAAGATTCGACCTGGCCGGCGGTTCCCTGACATCGTCGGCCACGAGTCCTGCAAAAACTGGCAGCGGACGTACTTCTACGGCCCCGACATTCCTTTGGCGGCCCGAGAAGTAACGTACCCGGACTTCGCGGATGGAGCCGCCGCTGAAGTTTCCACATGGAGGTCCCATGCCTCCCTTCCCTCCAACCTCGACGCTTCTCGCGCAATAAGGCGAATCGAATGGTTTGTAGAGACGGGTTTGACCGGCTTGGACCTGGCCATGTGCTGGTTCATCAGGCGAATCCAACCTCTGCAGCACCGCGTGAAGTTCATGCACGAGTATACTAGTGATCGAAGGGATACCCTCCGGATCTCCGTGGATAACTTCTCGAGCGACTCCGTCAAGCTCCGCCTGAAGGACATTGTCAAGGTGAAGGATAAGAAGCGTGGCTTCACCATCACCTACGACATGTTCGTAGATGGCAAGTTCCCAAAGGTAGATATGAATTTTCTGTGTATGACATATGCTCCAGTTTCTCCGTCTTTCCATCACCATCTCATTTAACACGGTGATTTCTTACTTAACAGCTTAGCGATCTAGATGAGGACAACCTAGCTGCCCAAATCTACAATCCAAAGATGAAGGAATTCACGGTCGTGTCCGACGACGATGTCCCGTTGGCGCAAAAGCGGAAGAGCTCCACCTCTGACGCTGCCGACGGAGGCAAGAAGAAGAAGACGTAGGGTGGAGCCTCCAAAAAGACTACCGCCGCCCTGGAGGCGGAAAAGAGAAAAGCCACCGGGATGTTTGCCAAAGCACCCCCCCCCCCCCTAGTGTAAGCTTCTCATTCTCCGACATTGTCTATCTATCTGTTTTGTTTCTGTACTTATGCACTTTGCACGTTTCAGGAAGAAAGCCACAACCAGCCTCAAGAAGACCTCCAAGACTTTGGGGGCTTCTAGAAATATCAAGGATATGCTGCATCGCGAATCCTCCCCCGCCATCGCCCCTGCTACTCCTGCTGTCAAGCCTACCTCTTCCCCGACAAGTTCTCAAGCCACGAGGCACCAGGCCCTTCCGCCATGGAAGTAGATTCTGGCGCCTCTACCGAACTCGCTGTTGTCGGCGAACAGGCGACGCAGGAGAGCACTGCTCTACAAATGGCTGAAGCTGCGGCTAAGGATGCCATCGGTAGTGGCAAGGCGGTAGTGGGAACTGGTACCTCTGCCGAAGGCGGCGCCCCTGCTCCCCAGAAGCCCTTCGAGTTCCCGAAGATAGTTTACCCGGCGCTCACGCCGAGTAACACAACTCTGGTTCCTGGAGGAGTGCCGTCGTCTCCGACGTGCGGTATTGAGGAGCTTCTCCGACAAGCGCATATCTTGCGAGGAAATAACATTTCCTTTGGCAAGCTGCTAGCCGAAAGCGCTACAAACCTCAAGATTATTGCACTTGTAAGTTTTACTTTACCTTTTGCATTTCATATGAGTATCCCACTGTAGCCCTCGAGGATGTAGACGGGAAACCATGGGTTTTGCATCTATATGCTCTAAGAGTGACTAAGTTAGAAAGAACTCTCACTGTAGCCCCCCAAGCATTTAGATGGAAGAAACTATTCTGACTAGATGCTTTAAGAGTAGCATACGCAGTGTTTATAATTTTCAATACTGTAGCCCCCAAGCCTCTAGTTGTAACTGAAGCAGTTCCAACTAGATGCTTAAAGAAAAGCTAAGCATTTTCCGAGTTAAAACATTATACTATAGCCCCCAAGCTCTTAGATGGAAAGTTTCCGACTAGGTGCTCCAAGCAGACTAAACAACAATTTAATTTTTTCCTTTTTTTCCACAGAATGAGAATGCTCGGAGGGGCATGGCCAACGACAAGTACCAAAAGATGCGCGCAGATCTTGAAGCCGAAAAGGGTAAAACTGCCATCTTGAAGGAACAGATCATCAAAAACAAGAGTCTGTTTTCTTTTTTGCGTATTCCGTCTTGGTTTTATGCCTTCATTCTCTGAGTACTCACTGTGTACTTTGTTTTCTCCGACTTTGCAGAACATGTCGTCAAGGCCAAGGATATTGTCGAGCAGTCCAAGCATATCCAGCAGCTGGACAGCGAGAACAGAATCCTTAAGAAGGAGAGGGAAAAGATGCTGAAGATGCACGAGGATTCCATGAAAGCCCTGCAGGATTCCGCCTCTGGGAAATCAATCGCTTGAAGGAGGAGCTTGCGATCTTAAAAGATCAGAAGCAAGCTGCTGATTAGCAAAACCAACGCCACAACGAGGCATTTAAGCTCCTCCAACAACATAAGGAATCCTTGGCGGACACCCTCTGGCAGGCCAAGGCCAGCATCTTCAGTAAGTTTCCTCCGCCTTGTATTTCTGTAGTCTGGATACTTAGAGTTTATTGAACTCATGCGCTCATTGTCAGAATTTTCAGCTCCTATGGCTTTAACCCGCTCTCCTCCTTCGGACAAGGAATGCATGGTTCTTGCCGACAACTTTATCAACACCGCCATCACCCAAGCCAAGGAGATTGCCAAGCCCCTTCAGATATATATCAAGGCCTCGGACTCCGTGACGAAGTATTCGAAGATTCTGCGCCGAGCCCCCGAGCGTGTTACAAGCTGGAAAGCTTCATGTGCACGGGCTGGCGCAAGGATGGCGCTCTCAATGGTGAAGGCACACTACTAAGATGCCGACATCGACACGGTGACCTCTGGTATCTCCGATGTTAATGATGATGGAAAAGAGATTGATCACGAAGCCATCTTGTCATCACTCGTGGGTTATGACACCAGAGTTGCCAAGTTGGTGGACATCGATGTCTTCGTTCCCATCAACACCATCGACAGCGTCAACCAAGATTCTTTCGAGACTCATCATAGCACCGACGTTGAGGGTGATTCTCCGGCTGGGGACGATGCTGCTTCCAAGTCTCCTGCGCCCAAAGAGTGAAAAACACTATGTAATATTTGTTTTGCCTTTGGCGTATGCGCGGAAAAAACTTGATGATGTAACTTAAGGCGGAAAACAATGGTTGTTATTTCCTGCCACTTAAGAACTTAGTTCCCAGCATGTATATATTTTTAAGCAAGTGCTGGCTTATCCATTACTTTGGTTCGTATGCTTGACCTTTCATGAGTCGGAAGACTCGTTGTCGGAACCATGCGCTTAGGTGATGATGCCCAATTGCACCGTCAATAACCTGAGCACAAAATGGCTGACAATAAGTGCCGAAGTCACTACTCCAGAATCCACATAAAAACGACAAAGAACGTGTAGACCAGAAAACTTAAGCTAACGCCTCTAGACGGAATTTTCACAAGTGCAAACGCAAAACTTGTGCATAAAGGTTTTACATGATCCAAAAATGAACACTAAAGGAGGTAAAAGACTCAGAAATATGAGTGAACCAAAGAGATTTATTTCATTGATCATGTAAGAGATACACAATTAGATAAAAAATGCTAAGTGTAAAAAGGACGTAGCTGTGCTATGTTCCATGGCCGATCAAGCTCCGGGTAGTCATCATCCGGGTCACGTCGCTTACGCTTATGATCCTTGTTGGGTCTGTCCTTTAGTTCACGATTGTCAACAAGGTAGTAAGACCCATTGAGCAGCGCCTTGCTTATGATGAACGGTCCTTCCCATGGCGGGGACAATTTGTGTGACTTCTTCTGCTTAAGTCGGAGCACCAAATCCCCCTCTTTAAACGAGTGATGCCGAACGCGGCGACTATGGAAGTTGTGTAGCTTCTGCTGTTAGATGACGGATCTTTGGCATGCCAAAACGCACTCCTCCTCGAGAAGGTCCACATCTAGGCGTCTGGATTCTTCAGCGTCATCCAGGTCGTAGGCGGCAACTCGTGGTGCATCATGGAGGATGTCGGAGGGCAGGATGGCTTCTGCTCCATATACCATGAAGTAAGGGGTGTAGCTGGTAGATCTGTTGGGTGTAGTTCGTAAACTCCATAGCACAGATGGCAATTCTTCCGCCCAGGCTCTAGCTGCTATATGTAGCGGTGCCTCGAGACGTGGCTTGATTCCCTACAGAATTAATCCATTGGCTCGCTCAACCTGACCGTTGGATTGTGGGTGTGCCACAGATGCAAGGTCAAGTCGGATGCCTTTCTCCCAGCAATATGCCTCCACTTCTCCGAGTGATAAATTGTTGCCATTGTCGGTGATAATGCTATGTGGGAGACCAAATCTCACCACTAGATCTCGGACAAACCTGAGGGCAGTTGACCCATCAAGCTTTCTAATGGGAATGGGTTTAGCTTCTATCCATTTAGTGAATTTATCAACTGCTACAAGCAGATGCGTAAACCCACAAGGTGCCGTCTATAACGGTCCCACCATGTCTATCCCCTAGACTGCAAATGTACAAGTTATTGGTATTGTTCGCAGTTCTTCAGCAGGAACATGTGGTTGTCGGGTATAATACTGGCATCCCATGCATGTCTCAACCATCTTGTCGGCGTCCGCCTTCGCGGTCAGCCAGTAGAATCCTCGCTGGAAGGCTTTCGCAACCAACGATCGAGGAGCGGCGTGGTGCCCGCAATCTCCGAGATGGATTTCGCGTAGGATTTCCATACCTTCTATCTTGGAAACACATTTTAGGTATACACCAGTAGTGCTCCTTTTGTAGAGTTGCCCATTGATTATGGTAAAACCCTTTGCTTGTCGTACTATTTGCCATCGTTCGACTTTGTCGTTGGGCAAAATTCCGTGTTCGAGATATTCCATGAACGGTTTTGTCCAAGCCGGAGGGACCTTAGTCACCATGTTGATGAAAGAGTCAGCTCTATCCGGGTTGTCGATGTCGGCTCCCTTCACGGATGGTGTGCGCAGGTGCTCTAGGAAAACTCCTTGCGGAATTCGCTTGCGCCCTGATCCTAGCTTAGATAGCAGATCGGCCGCCTCGTTTTGCTCCCTAAGCACATACTTGACTTCGTAGCCCAAGAAGCTCTTGGCTAGCTCGTCCGCTTCGTCTCGATATGCCGCCATCATAGGGTTCCGCGCATTCCAGGTGCCAACCACCTGCTGGACAACCAAGTCGGAATCTCCACAGCAAACTATGCGCTTGATGCCAATATCCTTGGCTACACGAAGTCCGTGAATGAGTGCTTCATACTCCACCATGTTATTTGTAGCCTCGAAGTGGATCTGCAGAACGTAATGTAGCTTGTCTCCTATTGGTGACTATAGCAATACACCAGCCCCGAGCCGTTGAGCAGCTTTGATCGTCAAAGTGCATCACCCAGTACTCTGGTTCTGGCAACAGAGTAGCATCTGGCATCTCCGTCCAATCTGCAACAAAATTCGCCAATGCTTGTGACTTGATAGCGTCGCGTCTTTTGTAGGTGATCTCGAAGGGGACAAGTTCAATGCCCCACTTTGCAACCCTTCCTATAGCATCGCTATTATTGATTATGTCGGACAGTGGAGTCTTGCTCACCACTGTTATTGGGTGCTCCTGAAAGTAATGCCTCAGCTTCCTAGAAGCAAGGAATACTCCATAAGCTATATTTTGGTAGTGCGGGTAACGCTGCTTTGACTCCATCAAGACCTCGCTCACATAGTAAACTAGTCGTTGAACTCCGTGCTCATAGCCTGGTTCCTTCCGCTCTACCACAACGACGATGCTGATAACCTGGTTGGTTGCCGCCATGTAAATTAACAGGGGCTCTCCAGGCTCGGGTGCTGCAAGGATGGGCGCTGAGGAAAGAATCTTCTTGAGCTTCTCCAATGTTGCATCTGCTTCGTCTGTCCACGTGAATTTGTCCGCCTTCTTCAGCAACTTGTACAGCGGCATAGCCTTCTCTCCAAGTCGGCTGACGAACCGACTAACTGCTGCAACACAGCCTGTTAGTCGTTGAATGTCCTTTAGGAATGTTGGACGGTTTATGTTCAAGATGGCCTTGATTTTATCCGGTTTGACTTTGATTCCATGCTGGGAAATGATGAATCCCAACAATTTGCCGGCTAGAACCCCGAAGACGCACTTCTTAGGGTTGAGCATCATGTTTTATTTCCGGAGATTATCAAACGTTTCTTTTAAGTCGGAGATTAAGTCGTTTGACTTTTTAGACATCACCGCAATATCGTCCACGTAGGCGTGAACGTTTAGACCAATTTGGTCGTGAAGTCAACATTGCATTGTCTGCTGGTAGGTAGCGCCTACGTTTTTCAGCCCAAAGGGCATCGTGACATAGCAAAACGTGCTGTATGGGGTAGTGAACGAAGTGGCCAATTGGTCCGACTTCCTCATCTTGATCTGGTGGTATCCTGAGTATGCATCGAGAAAACACAAAAGTTCCGAGCCAGCCGTCGAGTCGATGACTTGGTCAATGCGAGGCAAAGCAAACGGATCTTTGGGACATGATTTGTTCAAGCCGGTGTAATCAACGCACATTCTTAATTCATTGGTTCCCTTTTTGGGGACAAGTACATGATTGGCCACCCATTGGGTGTGAAGGACTTCTCGAATAAATCTAGCCTTAAGTAACCTAGCTATCTCTTTGCCAATGGCGCGTTTCTTCTCATCTCCAAAGCATCGTAGAGGTTGTTTCACTGGTTTGCATCTTGGATCAATGTTTAAGCTGTGCTCGGCAAGTTCCCTAGGTACACCTTTCATGTCGGTAGGTTGCCAGGCAAAGATGTCCCTGTTCTCACGGAGGAACTCGACGAGCGCGCTTTCCTATTTGGGATCCAAGTTCGTCCCAATGTCGGTGACCTTGGAGGCATCGCCTACCACAAGTTCCATCGGCTTGGTCTCGATGGCGGCCTTGAACGCAGGAGCGGAGTCGGATATCTGCTTCTTCGACGTGGGCATCTCTGAGTCATCGACCTTGCTCTGGATCTCTTTGAATTCTTCGCTGTAGAGGACAGCTTCTGCAACGGCTGCTTTGTTGATCTCGCAGTCCCTTGCCTTGGTAAAGCTTCTGGATACGGTGATGATGCTGTTTGGTCCGGGTATCTTGAGCTTGTTGTAGACGAAGCATGGCTTGGCCATGAACGTGTGGAATATGTCGCGGCTGAATATGACGTGGTACACGCTCTTGAAGGGGACCACCTCGAAGGTCATGCGCTCTTGATGGTAATTATTAACATCGCCAAAGGCAACCTGAAGTGTAATGCACCCAAGGGACCGAGCCTCCCGACCAGGAACTACGCGGTGGAAGATGGTGTTGGTTCGCCTTAGGTTTGCCTCCGTCAAGTTCATCTTTTGATGTGTATCCACGTACATGATGTTGATGCAGCATCCACTATCCACCATACACTTGGTGAACTCCACGCCGTCAATCAAGGGGTTGATGACCATGGCGTACTGGTTCTCCCTGGGTATAAGGTTTGGGTGGTTCGTCCTGTACCAAGTTATTGGAACCTCAGACCAGCGTAGGTACTGGGGGACTAGGGGAGAGTTGCCATCAGGATCCTCAAAGAGGTCTTCTGTTGTCGGACGGTGGGGGTGCCAAGGAAAGTGTGGTAGACTGGGGCCTTCTTCAAGAAGTGGTTCTTGCCTTTGTCGTCGCTTTTGGCGGCGTGCTTGGGGTCAACGTCCTCGTCCATGTCACTTGAATCCTTGGACTCCTCCTCCTTCTTCTTCCCCTTACCCTTGCCGCGCGGTCTGTTCTTCCGACTTTGCTTGTAGCCGGACTCCGGGTCTTCCTTGAGGTCGTTGATGAACTTGCAGTGTCGATTGGTATGGGTGTCTTTGCCGTTGACGTCGAGGTGTACGAGGCATGGCATATCGCGGTACTCCTCGTAGGTTTGGGGAACACAAAGCGGCGCCGAGGTGGTCTCACATCCTCGTTGCTGTCCACGACCAGCTCCCCTTCCTCAGCCATGTTGTCCGCCCTTTCCTCATCCTGCAAAAGTCATAGCGACCATGTCGGTAGATTGATTTTCTTCTGGAGCGGTCTTCCGCTTTGTACTGCTGTTCCTCCGAGCTTGAGTTGGAACGGCCGTTGCCGTCAAGGAGCCACGAGCGTCGTCGTCGGCAGCTGCGAACTCACTAGCCAACTGAATCATCTGGTTCAAGTCAAGCTGGTGATTGTCCTGCAAGCGCTTCAGTTTATGTCGGAGCAACGTGCCCCTTTCCAACCCATTGATGAAGGCGGCCATGGCGGTCTGAGTGTGCACTCCTGCGCAGGAATTCTTCATGTCCAGCCAGCGGGAGAGGTAGGCACGAGATGTCTCTTCTTTTTCTTGCATGCACCGCTGTCGATCGCCCACAGTGCAGGGACACTTGTACGTACCCTCAAAGTTCTTGGTGAATGCTTCTTGCATGTCCAACCAGTTGTAGATAGATTTCTCCGGCAAGTCGTCGATCCATTGACGGGGCATACCTGCCAACATTAATGGGAGGTACTTGACGGCGACGTTGGGGTTGCCTCTGGCAATCTCCACTGCGTTGCCGTAGTCCTGCAACCATGTGGCTGGCTAGGCGGTGCCGTCATAGGGCTTGATGGTCTTGTCAATCCGGAAACCTTTGGGGTAAGTTGTGGACCGTATTGCAGGTCCAAAGCAACGTGGTCCCATGTATGGTCCTTCCCGGGCCTCGTCGATCTTATCGATCTGCGAACGCGCATCGTATGGCTCCGGGTTCTTATTCTTCTTGTCAACAGGGGATGTGTTGCGTGAACGACGCGGGCCTCCTCCGCCGTGGTGACGGAGGCGGAGGTGGCGGTGGGTTAGCCTTCTTGTTGTTACCCTCCTGCGACGCCTCACGCCTATCACGGTTGCTTGTCGGACGTGGAGGATCATGGCGCGACCTGCTCTTATGTCCTTGGTTGCGCTCTCCATCATGACGGTTCTGCTCCGCGTTATCGCGGATGACGATGCCACAATGCTTTGGTGGGGGCATATCCGTACGATGGTGAGCTTTGTAATCTTCGCGATGTCAGGGAGATCGCGGTGGTGGCGATGGGCGACGAGGTCGGGCCTTTTCTCCGTGGTCGGAGGATATTGGGATAGCATCCTTCCTGTTGCGTGCATCCCTCTGTCTTCGTTCTGATAAACCCGTCTGGGACCCGACATAAAGAGGAGATCTGTCCCTTTGCGGTTTGTACTGGCTAGACTGGCAGAGCGCTGGGTTAGACTCAAGCCTCTAAGAGGTGGCCTTTTCCTGCTGCTTCACCGCCTTGGCCACTAGGTCGTAGACCTGTTCCACTGCTTCAGGCGATCTATCCTGCTCCAGAAGGGTCTTGGCGACGGCAAGGTTAAGGATTGGGGTGGGCATCACCTGCTTGCCTTCACTGTGAATGTATGTCTTGGCCTGTGCCGACTTAGAGGGAGCCCATCCTAGGTTGCGCCGTACACCAGGATCGTTGATGACACGAGCCGGAGATTTCTTAGCCTTCTGCTGCTGTAGCAGAGTCTTGTACTCGGCCTCCATTGCTCTAGCTTTTTCTATGGACTTCTGCGCGTTGACAAGATCTCGATCTAGCTTAGCGCCTTGCTCCGCGATGGCTTGCGCCTCCTCCAGCAGCTGCTGGCGCTTCTCATGCCGTGGTATTTCCGAAGAGTACGCCATGGAGGGGTCCTCACAGTGCATGTTTAGAGACGTGGGGTAAGGCGGATGGTTGACAGGTACGAGGTAACACAGCTTACCCAGGTTCAGATCCCACGACGGTGGCGGAATCCTACTCCTGCTATAAATCACTATAATGGCAATAAGCCGAGTTACAGAGATAGGTTCGCTGTGCGAGGTTGTCTGAGATTGTCTATGAACGTGCCCTAGAGGCTCCCATAGGCCCGACTTATATATTCACCAGGTCCTAGGGTTACAGGGAAAAGTCCAATCCGGACAGGTCACAGAGTCCTACACCGTCTATTACTAGTCTTGTGTATCTTGAACTCCAAGGCTCCGGGTAAGCTGGTGACTCCACCGTAGCCTTCCTTTATCCGGCATGGGACTCCCTTCTGGATCCACCTAACTGGGCCGCCCAGCAGGCCATAGGCCATGCTAACGACTATGGGCCACCCGGGTTAGTCGGATAAGAGACATGCTATAAGGATACCCGTATGGCATGTCCCCAATAGTAGCCCCCAGAGAACTCCGAGATATTGCGCCGTCTTGCCTCTTCACATAGAATGCTCCGTCTAGATGGATGTCGGCAGATCGTCAAGCAACATCTTGTAGTCCTCCCAAAGAACCCTGCAAGGTTTTCTCCGTCTTCGAATGGTAAGCCGGAGAAATGCTGAATCTTCCATCGTACTCTTCCGTAGTCGGATTAAATCCGTCCATGCCGGAATCTTCGATGCGACGGCTCATCTACCCATGTTAGCTAGGATGACGTAGGCTTAGGTCAGCGACGCCTCGTAACTCACACATGCAGAGAACACAATCATATCCGATTTTCCCGCGCGAGCGATACGAACCGCTGGCGGCGGCGGTTGGAGACGTGGCGAAATTACCGCACACGTTCATGAACACGTCGTCTACGCAGCAACCGTCCGATTAGCTGCACGAATCTTGACGCAGAGCATGATAAATAGTAACCGTGGGACACTTTCCACTTTTTACCTCATTCCTCTCGCGTCATCGTCTTCTTCCTCCAGCCGCACGCCTCCTCGAGCTCTCCGTGAGAACCCTCGAAAACCCTAGCCTCCCTCTGCGTCAGTCGCATCCGTCCAACACTCCATGGCCAGTAGCAGCTCCTCCCCATCGATGGAGGCGTCGAGCGAAGCCGCGGCGAAGCCGGCAAGCTCCGTCGTCATGCCCCCAGAGGGCTTGGTCATCCCCGCATCAGCGATGATCGAAACCACCGGCGGCGACCATAATCTGGCGGCCCTGGAGCCACTGGAAGAAGAGTCAAACTCGCATAAGGGTGACTGGCGTGGCTCGGACATCACCGACCGCGACATCCAAGAGATGGTCGCCGAAGGCTACCTCCCCGCGTCGGAGGGGCTCGCCTGGCGGGCGGCGCCGGCCGGTGAGGTGACACCTTCTCCCCAAGCCGGAGAAAAGGTGTACCTCAAGGCTCAACTGGTACGCGGCGTTTCCCTGCCCATCTCCCACTTCTTCCTCTCCGTCTTGAACCACTACAAGGTCCAACACATAACATATCCCCCAATACCATCTTAGTGCTTATCAACTTCGCGGCACTTTGTGAGGGTTACCTAGGGATTAGGCCTAGGTTAGACTTGTTTGTGTACTTCTTCACCGTCAAACGTGAAGCCGAACATAGTAGGGAGGAGCTTAGAAACTGCGGCACCATAAGCTTCAAGATTCGACCTGGCCGGCGGTTCCCCGACATCGTCGGCCACGAGTCCTGCAAAAACTGGCAGCGGACGTACTTCTACGGCCTCGACATTCCTTTGGCGTCCCGAGAAGTAACGTACCCGGACTTCGCGGATGGAGCCGCCGCTGAAGTTTCCACATGGTGGTCCCATGCCTCCCTTCCCTCCAACCTCGACGCTTCTCGCGCAATAAGGCGGATCGAATGGTTCATAGAGATGGGTTTGACCGGCTTGGACCTGGCCATGTGCTGGTTCATCAGGCGAATCCAACCTCTGCAGCACCGCGCGAAGTTCATGCACGAGTATACCAGTGATCGAAGGGATACCCTCCGGATCTCCGTGGATAACTTCTCGAGCGACTCCGTCAAGCTCCGCCTGAAGGACATCGTCAAGGTGAAGGATAAGAAGCGTGGATTCACCATCACCTACGACATGTTCGTAGAGGCAAGTGCCCAAAGGTAGATATGTATTTTCTCTGTAAGACATATGCTCCAGTTTCTCCGTCTTGCCATCACCATCTCATCTAACACGGTGATTTCTTACTTAACAGCTTAGCGATCTTGATGAGGACAACCTGGTTGCCCAAATCTACGATCCAAAGATGAAGGAAGTCACAGTCGTGTCCGACGACGATGTCCCGTTGGCACGAAAGCGGAAGAGCTCCACCTCTGACGCTGCCGACGGAGGCAAGAAGAAGAAGACGGAGGGTGGAGCCTCCAAAAATACTACCGCCGCCCTGGAGGCGGAAAAGAGAAAAGCCACCGGGATATTTGCCAAAGCACCCACCCTAGTGTAAGCTTCTCATTCTCCGACATTGTCTATCTGGCTGTTTTGTTTCTGTACTTATGCACTTTGCACGTTTCAGGAAGAAAGCCACAACCAGCCTCAAGAAGACCTCCAAGACTTTGGGGGCTTCTAGAAATATCAAGGATATGCTGCATTGCGACTTCTCCCCCGCCATCGCCCCTACTACTCCTGCCGTCAAGCCTTCCTCTGCCCCGACAAGTTCTCAAGCCCAGGAGACACCAGGCCCTTCCGCCATGGAAGTGGATTCTGGCGCCTCTACCGAACTCGCTGTTGTCAGCGAACAGGCGACGCAGTAGAGCACTTCTCTACAAATGGCTGAAGCTCTGGCTAAGGATTCCATCGGTAGCGGCAAGGTAGTAGTGGGAACTGGTACCTCTGCCGAAGGCGGCGCCCCTGCTCCCCAGAAGCCCTTCGAGTTCCCGAAGCTAGTTTACCCGGCGCTCACACCGAGTAACACAACTCTGGTTCCTGGAGGAGTGCCGTCGTCTCCGACGTGCGGTATTGAGGAGCTTCTCCGTCAAGCGGATATCTTGCAAGGTGTAACTACCTCGGTGAATTACGCTCCTAGATACAAGCCTGGATGAGCGGAAATGGTTGAAATAGTACGGTGGGGCCCCAAAAGCCACTCACGGGTAGACCTTTCGGCCGTCCCAACCATTTCCAGTTATCGGGACAAGTACGGGCGGCGTAATCGGCAGGCGAAGGGATCAACTACATACACAAGTGAGTATGTATGCAAGCCACCATACAATAGTACATCAGAGCCATACCATCTACAAATAAAGGAAATATAGCAACGCCATATGGCAAGATTCGAATGACCTAGATAGATATAATAGTTTAGGATATTTCCTCATACATCACACATCAGAGTAACAAGCGGAAGCGGCAAACACGGTCCGAGTACGGATAAGAAGCAAATCGGCATAATATGCCCAGAAATAAGCACATCCCGCCCACAGATCTCACGGATCCCCGTTCCCGGAATCTCTACACCAAACGATCGTTGCCCACATCATCAGCCTCTTCCACCCAGTATCCGTCCTGCGAGTGTACCTGTTCATCTGAACCAATAATTTATCGTGTGAGACCCTAAGGGTACTCAGCAAGTCTTTATGCCTCTAAAGGGGACACAACCTGGGGTGACGCAATTGCAGCGAAAGATAAACCCTAACAGTTCTATAGATACTCGCTAACCATCCGCCTAAGCAATGATAGACGAATGTCCGTGAATTATTGACAACAGTTATAATAGTAATACCATCAGATCCATCCTCCTCCTTGCTTACCAACGAGGAAGCGGACGAACAACCCCCCATCCGTTGGCAATTTTATTAACCATTCCATGAGTGTTGCACTATTTACTAGTCAATTACTTAGTCAAATTAAAAGCGACACTTTAGTTATGCTTGTCTATGATCGAGAAACTGTGCTCCAAGTCGTCCATAACCGCGGACACGGCTTTCAGAAAGTTTTACCCTGCAGGGGTGCACAAATAGCAACACACACTCGATCAACCTCGGAAAAACCAAATCAAAACCCAACGAGGCCTTCACGACAAAGCAATCACAGGATTCAGAAATATTTCAGGGGGCCACCCCTTGGAGTACACCCGCCACGAAGCTAGCTGACTCCGAGACGGACCCGAGGTTTGGGTGGACGGCTGTGAACGACTGGGAACCCAAAACTGGGATTGTCGACACCGCGAAAACGTGTCCCGATCCTAAACAGTACAGGTGCTCCTCGCATAATCGTAATAAAGCAGTAAGGCATGGCATAAGTACAGGATAGTAAATAAAACCTCAAACTAGTTTGTGGCCCCAAGAAATAAGACGGAATCAAGCTCTGGCTCAGGGGGGTCCCATAAGCCTCCCGGATGTGGATAGCGCGAATATTCAAGGAACGGTGCCACTTTCATTAGCCTATGGGACACAAGTGAGCAGGAAAAACCAAATAGCAGATATTGCCCACCGGTGCCACTTTCATTAGTTATCCCATTACTACTCAGGTTAAGTTGTTTAGGTACCTCGTTATTCATAAGACACTCACATACCCTACACATGCTGTTCTATGACACGCATGGCTCAAACAACTCCTGTAGTAATGGCTCATGGGATGGAGGAACAGCTTGGTGGGGTTTAAAAGTAAGGCCATGCCATACTTGGGATTCAGTTTAGTGCAATCGTGACTCAATGATGCAAGAATAAGATAGAGGCAATAGGTACTGTATGTATGCAAGCATGTGGTAGTGCTTCCCTGGCAGCTCAGTTGAAGCGAGAGACGGATCTGGGTAGTGCTCCTGGTTCTCTTGATATATCCCCTGCTCAGTGTCTATTCGAAGAAGAACCAAACAAACAAGGGCCAACATAAATAAAGTGCACAAGCATAGGAATAAAATGCGTCAAGCAAACAATCATGCCATGATGAATGATGCACAAGTTGCATGGCAATAATGTAGCATGGCATGGGTGAGGTGTAGGATACAAGAAATAACATTTTTATTGGGTTTTGGTCCCATTTTATTGTCATATTAGTTGCTGTATACTATATATTTATATGATGCATGCTTCAATTCATATCATGGTATGCTTAAACAGAAAGGTCTCATCGAGCTGATCATTTTAGACATATCATTTGTTTAATTTGGAGTTATAGAACTAGAGTTATTAATTAATTAAGGTGAGGGGCATTTTGTTGTAATTTAATTCAACTTGAAATTTAAAGTGCCCAAATAATATTTTGGATGGCATATTTGAAATCCTCACATTTTTCTGATTCAAAAACATATATTATTTGTATTATTTGGAATTATGAATTTAAATTTATTTATAGTCAAATTAGTCAAATTAGGTCAAAGTCAAAGGTTTGACTATTTTAAATTAATACTGAAATTATTTGGTTAAAGATTTGAATTATCCTTCAAAAACAAAACATATTTCATAAAAAGTTTAAGTTCAAAATCCTAATCATTTGAAAGTTATGAGTTGATTTGTATTTAAACAGATTTGAAAAAGTTGAATTTGAAAACAGAATGGTGCTGGACTTTTGCTACTCGCAGGACCCTACCCAAGGTGGATGACAGGTGGGCCGCGCGCGCTGACTTGGCATAGAGGACTGGGTGGGGTAGGACCGTGGGTTAGGATTAGGAAAACTCAGGGGCTATTCTGCAAAACTCCTCGATGGGTTGGTTTGGGGGACCGCGGGTTGGGAAGGAGAAACCACAGGGGCCTAAATAGAAAACTTCCAGGAGGGTCGGTTTGGACTGACTAAACTGAATTTGATCCGGCCGAAACTGTGGGCTGAGTCAAACTTGCGTCGAAGATGGCGAGCAAATCTTTGGGAAATTGATGATGTCGCAAAAATGAAAGCTGTAGAGGGACGATAGGGCTGCAATTTTCGTGTTTGGAGCTTCGCCAACGGAGGACTACAGAGGCCGGGATCTGGCGAGGAACAGAGGTACCAGTAGGCGCTCGAGACTGACGGACGGATAAGAACAGCGCCGCCGTGATATCGTCCGATCTTCGGTGGACGTTGGCGACGAAACCTTTGGGAATTTGAACATGCCACAAGGATCAAAGTTGGAGAGGGGATCAGGGTCTACGAAAGTTGTTCAAGGGTTTTCTTACGAGAAGGGCCAGGGACTCCGGAAGAACACGAATCTCGGGGGTGCCCGAAAAGTTTCTGCTGAAACTGTCGGGGACAGGGAAGCTTCCTGAGCTAGCGGCGCATGTGCAGTCGTCGTCCGGGAGGAAGAAACGCAGCGGTGGCGACGCTAACAAAGCTATGGAGGCGAGGCGGGAAGATGGGGAAAAGAGAGGGGGTCCTTACCTCGCTCGATTCCCGGGGGAGACGAGGATGGGGGTGGTCGGAGGTGATGACGGCGACGGCGGGAGACAGTCAGGAAGAAGAGGAAGCAGAGGCGCCACACCCAGCTCCTCCCAGAGCTCGCGGGGTGGTCGACGAAGACCGCATGCACGCCCTCCGGCTCCAGACGGTGATCAAGGCGACGGCGCGGCGACGCTCTCCTCGCCGAAGCTCTCGGGCAGGGTGAGCATAGCTGGGAGCAGAGGTAGGGGATGGCGGCGGAGAGGAGGGGAAGAGGGAGGCTAGTGTTCGAGGGGGACTCCACGGTTTGAGGATAAGAAGGGCAGGGTTCACGTGCTGCTGACGCGGACGACGGAGCGGGACGGCCACCTGCCACCCCGTCTGCTTTCCGTCTCATGCCGCGAGAGAGAGGGCGCTGAGGGACGGCGTCAGTCGCCAGGAAGAAGAACAGGAGCGCGGCGACGGGAGCGAAGGGGTACTGGGCCAGGGGGGTGGGCTGCTACGGCCGGCCCAAGAGGGAGGGAGAGGAAACGAGCCAGGTGGCTGCTAGGCTGGGCCCAAGGTTGCTGCCAGGTTTGTTTTTCTCCTCTTTATTGTTTCCTATTTGTTTTATTTGTTTTGCTTGTTTTTATTCCAATGCAAATTTAAACCAGCTCCTAAATTCAAAAACTGCTGCACTTTTTCAGGGGAAAAAATGGAACAGTGGGTTTGACCAAGAGGAGAGGCAAGAGAGAACAAGAGACAAGGTTTAGGGTTTGGATTAGAGGGGCTCGGGTTTAGGGTTTAAGAGAGAGGTGAGATGAGAGGGAAGGTGTGCCCATGTTTAAGCAGATGATAATGGCATCACCTGAACAAGCACCAGGAGTGGTAGGAGGGTTAGAGAGAGGGGGAGGGGTTTAGGGCTTGTGCATGCCTACATGTCCACATGATCATGCATGGGTGGGGGATGTTTTAAAGAGGGAGGATAGGGTTTAAGGTTTGATGGGGTATCGTGTTTAGGGGGGTAGGGTTTTGCTAGAGGTTAAGAGAGAGAGAGAGAGAGAGATAGAGGGTTTTGGTGTCTTGATTAGCTCAAGCATGACCCACACAAGCTCAACAAGATGGCCAAAAGAGAAAGAAGAAAAGAGGTGATGAGGTATGAGCAAGATTAAAATGGATCAAGCCCAAAAGCAGGAATAAGACAGAGAGGACCCACTCAAGAGTTCAAATAAAACCATAAGATGACCAAAGTTGATGATGGTTGCATGGCCCATGCAAATGCATTAAATGCCAGGTTTTATCTTGTGAGAACAAAATAATATCCCATGGCACTTATTTATGTGCATCCCCAAAGATGGAGTAAGGCCAAGCAAAAAGGAACAAGCATTGGATCCACCCAACCCACATGAGCTAGGTAAACTCAATTAAATGCCAGCTCATATTAATTGGATGGTGGAATTATAAGGTGGTGAAGAAAAGGGTGGTGGAGTAAATAAAAGATATGCCCCCAACTCAACTTGGGCATTTAACAATATATCAAGAACCAAATACAATATCAAGAGGCAAATACCAATAATAATGCATATGAGATAAGAACCAAAACAAAAGGGGTTTTGTATGATGCTCAAATGCAAGGTGGCATGATGACATGAGCATGATAACATGATGATGCAACAATTATATGTAGGAAGTGGCCATTATATTACTAAACCAAGTAGCATTACAGATGTTAGACAACTGGGATGCTACAACTCTCCCCCACTAAACATGAATCTCGCCCCGAGATTCTAGGAAGAAGAAGAAGACACAAAGAGGGTAGGATAGTTGGCACGGAGTTCATCTTCACGCTCCCAAGTGGCTTCATCAACAGAATGGTGCGACCACTGCACCTTGCAGAACTTGATGGACTTGTTGCGAGTCCTTCTTTCTGTGGTCTCAAGGATTTTGGTGGGGTGTTCTTGATAAGACAGGTCTTCTTGGAGATTGATTAGCTCATGATCCACGGTCCTGCTGGGATCTTTGAAGCACTTCTTGAGTTGAGAGATGTGGAAAACATCATGAACCTTGAGTTTTTCCGGGAGCTCAAGAGCATAAGAAACTTCTCCTCTTCTACCACGAATTTTGAAGGGACCGATGTATCTAGGAGCCAGCTTTCCTTTGATACCAAAGCGGTGTGTGCCTTTCATGGGAGTGACACGAAGGTACATGAGATCACCAGGGGCATACACCATGTCCGTGTGCTTCCTGTCATAATTGCTCTTCTGGCGACTTTGAGCAATCTTCAGATTTTCGAGAATGATATGCACCTTCTCCTCCGCTTGAGTTACAATGTCAGGGCCAAACCATATTCTTTCTCCTGCACCTGACCAGCCAATCGGAGTTCTGCATCTACGGTCATAGAGAGCCTCAAATAGTGCCATCTTCAGACTTTTCTGGAAGCTGTTGTTGTAAGAGAATTCAGCATAAGGAAGACATTCTTCCCACTTCATGCCAAAAGAGATGACGCAAGCACGAAGCATATCCTCCAGAATCTGATTGATCCTTTCAACTTGTCCTTGCGACTGAGGGTGGTAAGCTGTGCTGAAGTTCAACTTTGTTCCCAAAGCATTTTGGAAACTTTCCCAGAACTTGGAAGTGAAGATGCTTCCACGGTCTGAACTGATCTCAAGCGGAACCCCATACAGAGAGATAATTCTGTTGATATAGAGCTCAGCCAACTGAATTCCAGAAATTGTTTCCTTGACGGGGAAGAAATGAGCCACTTTAGAAAGCCTGTCGATGACAACAAAGATTGCATTGTTGCCCTTCTGAGACCTTGGAAAACCAGTGATGAAGTCCATCTCTACTTTCTCCCATTTCCATTCCGGGGGTTTCAATGGCTGTAGAAGACCGAAAGGTTTCTGATGGACAGCTTTCACTCTGCGGCAGACATCACACTCCGAGACATACTTGGCGCAATATCGCTTCAAACCAGGCCACCAATACTGTGTTTTCAAGTCCATGTACATCTTTGTGCTGCCAGGGTGGATAGATAGAACAGAATCGTGCGCCTCCTTGAGAACTTGCTCTCTCAAACCCGGGTAGTTTGGAACAAACATCCAGTGTTCAAAGAAAAGCGTGCCTTGATCATCGACGTGGAAGGACTCATACTTCGGGAGCTGAAGTTTGGAGATGATCTTTCTGGTGTGCGGATCACCACGCTGACGAAAGCGAATCTTTTCTTCCAAGAGAGGAGTAGCCAGAAGGTTCAGGAGATGCCCTTGTTCCACAATTTCTAGGTTGAGCTGACGGAATTCCTCGCACAAGAGAGGCTGCTGCTCTTCCATCATGAGGTTGTTGACATAAGCTTTGCGGCTGAGAGCATCGGCCATGACATTAGCTTTGCCCGGTGTGTAGTTGATGGTCAAATCAAAATCATTGATTGCTTCAATCCATCTCCTCTGCCGAAGGTTGAGATCAGGCTGTGTGAAGATATACTTCAAACTTTTGTGATCAGAAAAGATTTCACAACGGTTGCCAAGCAAGTAGTGCCTCCATAGCTTCAAAGCAAAGACAACTGCTGCGAGCTCGAGGTCATGTGTGGGATAGTTGATCTCATGCGTCTTCAACTGTCGAGAGGCATAAGCAACCACCTGCTTTTCTTGCATAAGGACCGCACCCAATCCTTGCAAAGAGGCGTCACAGAATATCTGGAAAGTCTTAGATGTATCCGGAGGAACCAAGACTGGTGTGGAAGTGAGCTTCTCTTTGATTGTCTCAAAGCTTGCTTGACATGCAGGAGTCCAAAGGTATTTCTTGCCTTTCTTGAGGAGATCGGTAAGAGGCTTCGCTATCTTTGAGAAGTTTTGAACGAAGCGACGGCAATAACTAGCCAAACCAAGAAAACTCCGCACTTCTTTGACATTAACAGGAGGAAGCCATTCAACAATTGTCTTCACAGTTTCCGGGTTGACTGCAATGCCCTTGGCAGAGATAACGTGACCAAGATAGGTTACTTGAGGCAGCCAAAACTCACACTTTGAGAACTTTGCTTACAAGCGGTTCTCGCGAAGCTTGTTTAGGACACAACGAAGGTGTTCTTCATGCTCTTCCTTTGACTTAGAATAGACCAGGATGTCATCCAGATAGACCACAACGAACTTATCAAGGTACTCCATGAAAACCGAGTTCATAAGCCTTGAGAAGGTAGCAGGTGCATTGGTGAGACCGAAAGACATGACTATGTACTCATACAGGCCATAGCGGGTGGTGAAAGCTGTTTTAGGAACATCTTCCTTGCGAATCTTGATTTGGTGATAACCACTCCTCAAGTCCAGCTTAGAGAATACCACAGCTCCAGCTAGCTGGTCAAAGAGATCATTAATCCGCAGAAGGGGATATTTGTTCTTGATGGTTTTAGCATTGAGAGCCCGATAGTCAACACAAAGTCTATCAGTCCTGCCACGCTTCTTCACAAAGATTGTTGGGCTACCCCAAGAAGAAGTACTGTGTTGAATGAAACCCAACTTCTCTTGTTCATCAAGCTGTCGTTTGAGGTCAGCCAACTCAGCAGGACCCATTTTATATGGCCGCTTGGAGATAGGAGTCGTTCCAGGTTCAAGCTCAATTACAAACTCAACCTCACGATCCGGAGGCATACCCGGCAACTCTTCAGGAAAGACATCTGGGAACTCACAGACCACTGGGACTCTCTGAATAGCTTCCATAGCATCATCATTCAGAGCCGCCAAAGAGAAAAGCTGGACAGCAGGAGTCAGACTTGGAGAAAAGACTATATGGCCTTCAGGAATCTTCAGAGAAACCGAGCGTTCAGCACAATCAATCACAGCTGCATTTGCTGTCAACCAATCCATGCCCAAGATGACATCAATGTCAGAACTGCCCAGGACAATTAAGGATGCCGAGAACGAAGAGCCACCAATCTCAATTTGATTGCCATGGCTGATATGAACAGCCCTCATGTTTGAACCAGGAGATTGTACCACCAACCGCTTAAGGAGAGGAACCAAGACTAACTCATTCTCATTTGCAAACTTGTGAGAAACAAAAGAATGCGATGCACCAGAATCAAACAAAACTCGTGCAGGGACTGAGTTAACGGATAGCATACCCATCACAACTCCAGGTGCATGCTCAGCTTGAGCGGCGTTGACACAGTTGGCACGAGCAACAGTAGACCCGGGCTTAGTGTTGATGTTGAGAGCCCGAGGTGGTGGTGCACGAACCATAGGAGAGCTTGCCGCAGATCTTGGAGGGGGTGGAGGAAGAGCTTTGTTTTTCAACGGACAGTTCCAGTTTAGATGTCCAGGGTCTCCACACGTGAAGCAAGCACCAAGTGGACGTGGAGCAACGTAGCCAGGGACTCCGCCAGGCGCTCCAGGGTAGTTGTGTGTGTAGCCCCTGGGAGCAGCAGTGATGAAGTTTGGTGGCCTTGACGCGTAGCTTGCAGGTCTTGGTGAAGCCGGGAGCGACGGTGGGGTGTTAGGAACCCAGACACGCCGCTTAGAAGGAGCTGACATAGCTGAAGAGCTTGGTGCATCACGGTTGTGTTTCTTGGACTCCTCAAACACTTGCCTACTTGCTTCCTCCTGCAAAGCTGTATGCTGAAGTTCCAGAAAAGACGCTGGCCTTGCATGTGTGATTGCATATTTGATCGATGCATTGAGCATTTGCCTGAACCTCTTTTGCTTCTTCTTGTCATCGGAGACCTCATCGCCACCATAACGAGAAAGATTCATGAAGTTCCTGATGTAGGTGTTGACATTATCATTTCCCTGCTTGAGGTTGAGAAAAGCTTCCTTCATCCTTTCCATGACAATCTCTGACAGGAATTGCTCTTTGAAAGCTCCAGAGAACTGTTCCCAAGTGGGCTGAAAACCAGTGCAGCTTGCCTTCAGATAATTCTCCCACCAGAGAGCTGCATCTCCCTTCAGAAGGTGAGTAGCACATTTCACCCATTCTTGCTCAGGAACATCAGCAGTCTCCAGTAGCCTTGACGTCTCACGTAACCAATCATCAGCATCAAGTGGTCGATCAGAAACATCAAATTGGCGAGGGTTGAACTTCAGGAAGCTTTTGATGTTGCCCCGCTTGGGAGGTGGAGGTAGTGGAGCAAACTCATTTCTCCTGACACTTTCTTCCAAACGCTGCTGGTTCTGCTGCATTGCTGCCAAGGCATTGACTATGTTTGACAACGCGGCCCCCAATTCCGGTGGTCTGTCCTCATCTGAACGGCGTGGTGGAGCCATCCTGAGATTGATATAAAACACAAGTCAGTACTATAATGGAGAATAATAATAATCCAAAATAGTACCAAGATGGAATTACTCAAGATTAAAGGATACAAATTACTAAGATGATATTAAAATATCAACCAAGTTCAAAGCACCTAGAAGATATTAAGCATATCGCACAGGACTGAAAAGGAGTGTGGTACACAAATATATCAAAGAAAAATTTTTCCACAAATTTCGGCATTAAAATACCAATAGATGCGCAAAATTACTTAACGAATCAAGATTAGTGACTCTACCAATTCAATATACAAAAGCGAATGATAAGAGTAGTCGTATGGTCACGACTCCATCCCGCACTCAAATCATTACTCCGCACATGAATAAGTGGAGCACATATCTTCACCCCTTCTTCTCACGTTTACCCTAAAGATTAGTAACTACGAAAACGAACACCCCAAACAAGATAACATCGGATAACAAAGAGTAAGACAGATCGCGTCGGTTTGCAAAAGCCTGTCGGTATGGAATGTACCAACAGTTGATGACCAAAAGGCTGATTAGATAACAACTTGGATGCAACAGATAGACAAGGAATTACACACACACACACACAAACACACAACCTATGGTACTACGGAAACCCAGAACACGTGAATCCTAGTTTGAACTTTAAGGAGAGGATTGAAAACGTTACACTTCCTTACCAGAAAAGAGTGGGTGGGTGGGTAAGAAGAAAAGTGGAAGCAGTCCTACTCTCACGTTTTGTTTTTCCCTAGTATACATAACTACCAAAAATATTTGCTAGACTGACAACGACCGTTTGGCTGAGACCCTGAAGGTCGGGATGGCTCTGATACCAATTGTAACTACCTCGGTGAATTACGCTCCTAGATACAAGCCTGGATGAGCGGAAATGGTTGAAATAGTACGGTGGGGCCCCAAAAGCCACTCACGGGTAGACCTTTCGGCCGTCCCAACCATTTCCAGTTATCGGGACAAGTACGGGCGGCGTAATCGGCAGGCGAAGGGATCAACTACATACACAAGTGAGTATGTATGCAAGCCACCATACAATAGTACATCAGAGCCATACCATCTAGAAAGAACGGAAATATAGCAACGCCATACGGCAAGATTCGAATGACCTAGATAGATATAATAGTTTAGGATATTTCCTCATACATCACACATCAGAGTAACAAGCGGAAGCGGCAAACACGGTCCGAGTACGGATAAGAAGCAAATCGGCATAAGATGCCCAGAAATAAGCACATCCCGCCCATAGATCTCACGGATCCCCGTTCCCGGAATCTCTACACCAAACGATCGTTGCCCACATCATCAGCCTCTTCCACCCAGTATCCGTCCTGCGAGTGTACCTGTTCATCTGAACCAATAATTTATCGTGTGAGACCCTAAGGGTACTCAGCAAGTCTTTATGCCTCTAAAGGGGACACAACCTGGGGTGACGCAATTGCAGCGAAAGATAAACCCTAACAGTTCTATAGATACTCGCTAACCATCCGCCTAAGCAATGATAGACGGATGGCCGTGAATTATTGACAACAGTTATAATAGTAATACCATCAGATCCATCCTCCTCCTCGCTTACCAACGAGGAAGCGGACGAACAACCCCCCATCCGTTGGCAATTTTATTAACCATTCCATGAGTGTTGCACTATTTACTAGTCAATTACTTAGTCAAATTAAAAGCGACACTTTAGTTATGCTTGTCTATGATCGAGAAACTGTGCTCCAAGTCGTCCATAACCGCAGACACGGCTTTCAGAAAGTTTTACCCTGCAGGGGTGCACAAATAGCAACACACACTCGATCATCCTCGGAAAAACCAAATCAAAACCCAACGAGGCCTTCACGATAAAGCAATCACAGGATTCAGAAATATTTCAGGGGGCCACCCCTTGGAGTACACCCGCCACGAAGCTAGCTGACTCCGAGACGGACCCGAGGTTTGGGTGGACGGGTGTGAACGACTGGGAACCCAAAACTGGGATTGTCGACACCGCGAAAACGTGTCCCGATCCTAAACAGTACAGGTGCTCCTCGCACAATCGTAATAAAGCAGTAAGGCATGGCATAAGTACAGGATAGTAAATAAAACCTCAAACTAGTTTGTGGCCCCAAGAAATAAGACGGAATCAAGCTCTGGCTCAGGGGGGGTCCCATAAGCCTCCCGGATGTGGATAGCGCGAATATTCAAGGAACAGGTTTCAAGTACTCGGGGTCCTACGGGACACAAGTGAGCAGGAAAAACCAAATAGCAGATATTGCCCACCGGTGCCACTTTCATTAGTTATCCCATTACTACTCAGGTTAAGTTGTTTTATTACCTCGTTATTCATCAGACACTCACATACCCTACACATGCTGTTCTACGACTCGCATGGCTCAAACAACTCATGTAGTAATGGCTCATGGGATGGAGGAACAGCTTGGTGGGGTTTAAAAGTAAGGCCATGCCATACTTGGGATTCAGTTTAGTGCAATCGCGACTCAATGATGCAAGAATAAGATAGAGGCAATAGGTACTGTATGTATGCAAGCATGTGGTAGTGCTTCCCTGGCAGCTCAGTTGAAGCGAGAGACGGATCTGGGTAGTGCTCTTGGTTCTCTTGATATATCCCCTGCTCAGTGTCTATTCGAAGAAGAACCAAACAAACAAGGGCCAACATAAATAAAGTGCACAAGCATAGGAATAAAATGCGTCAAGCAAACAATCATGCCATGATGAATGATGCACAAGTTGCATGGCAATAATGTAGCATGGCATGGGTGAGGTGTAGGATACAAGAAATAACATTTTTATTGGGTTTTGGTCCCATTTTATTGTCATATTAGTTGCTGTATACTATATATTTATATGATGCATGCTTCAATTCATATCATGGTATGCTTAAACAGAAAGGTCTCGTCGAGCTGATCATTTTAGACATATCATTTGTTTAATTCGGAGTTATAGAACTAGAGTTATTAATTAATTAAGGTGAGGGGCATTTTGTTGTAATTTAATTCAACTTGAAATTTAAAGTGCCCAAATAATATTTTGGATGGCATATTTGAAATCCTCACATTTTTCTGATTCAAAAACATATATTATTTGTATTATTTGGAATTATGAATTTAAATTTATTTATAGTCAAATTAGTCAAATTAGGTCAAAGTCAAAGGTTTGACTATTTTAAATTAATTCTGAAATTATTTGGTTAAAGATTTGAATTAACATTCAAAAACAAAACATATTTCATAAAAAGTTTAAGTTCAAAATCCTAATCATTTGAAAGTTATGAGTTGATTTGTATTTAAACAGATTTGAAAAAGTTGAATTTGAAAACAGAATGGTGCTGGACTTTTGCTACTCGCAGGACCCTACCCAAGGTGGATGACAGGTGGGCCGCGCACGCTGACTTGGCATAGAGGACTGGGTGGGGTAGGACCGTGGGTTAGGATTAGGAAAACTCAGGGGCTATTCTGCAAAACTCCTCGATGGGTTGGTTTGGGGGACCGCGGGTTGGGAAGGAGAAACCACAGGGGCCTAAATAGAAAACTTCCAGGAGGGTCGGTTTGGACTGACTAAACTGAATTTGATCCGGCCGAAACTGTGGGCTGAGTCAAACTTGCGTCGAAGATGGCGAGCAAATCTTTGGGAAATTGATGATGTCGCAAAAATGAAAGTTGTAGAGGGACGATAGGGCTGCAATTTTCGTGTTTGGTGCTTCGCCAACGGAGGACTACAGAGGCCGGGATCTGGCGAGGAACAGAGGTACCAGTAGGCGCTCGAGACTGACGGACGGATAAGAGCAGCGCCGCCGTGATATCGTCCGATCTTCGGTGGACGTTGGCGACGAAACCTTTGGGAATTTGAACATGCCACAAGGATCAAAGTTGGAGAGGGGATCAGGGTCTACGAAAGTTGTTCAAGGGTTTTCTTACGAGAAGGGCCAGGGACTCCGGAAGAACACGAATCTCGGGGGTGCCCGAAAAGTTTCTGCTGAAACTGTCGGGGACAGGGAAGCTTCCTGAGCTAGCGGCGCATGTGCAGTCGTCGTCCGGGAGGAAGAAACGCAGCGGTGGCGACGCTAACAAAGCGATGGAGGCGAGGCGGGAAGATGGGGAAAAGAGAGGGGGTCCTTACCTCGCTCGATTCCCGGGGGAGACGAGGATGGGGGTGGTCGGAGGTGATGACGGCGACGGCGGGAGACAGTCAGGAAGAAGAGGAAGCAGAGGCTCCACACCCAGCTCCTCCCAGAGCTCGGGGGGTGGTGGACGAAGACCGCCTGCACGCCCTCCGGCTCCTGATGGTGATCAAGGCGACGGCGCGGCGACGCTCTCCTCGCTGAAGCTCTCGGGCAGGGTGAGCATAGCTGGGACCAGAGGTAGGGGATGGCGGCGGAGAGGAGGGGAAGAGGGAGGCTAGGGTTCGAGGGGGACTCCGCGGTTTGAGGATAAGAAGGGCAGGGTTCACGTGCTGCTGACGCGGACGACGGAGCGGGACGGCCACCTGCCACCCCGTCTGCTTTCCGTCTCATGCCGCGAGAGAGAGGGCGCTGAGGGACGGCGTCAGTCGCCAGGAAGAAGAACAGGAGCGCGGCGACGGGAGCGAAGGGGTACTGGGCCAGGGGGGTGGGCTGCTACGGCCGGCCCAAGAGGGAGGGAGAGGAAACGGGCCAGGTGGCTGCTAGGCTGGGCCCAAGGTTGCTGCCAGGTTTGTTTTTCTCCTCTTTATTGTTTCCTATTTGTTTTATTTGTTTTGCTTGTTTTTATTCCAATGCAAATTTAAACCAGCTCCTAAATTCAAAAACTGCTGCACTTTTTCAGGGGAAAAAATGGAACAGTGGGTTTGACCAAGAGGAGAGGCAAGAGAGAACAAGAGACAAGGTTTAGGGTTTGGATTAGAGGGGCTCGGGTTTAGGGTTTAAGAGAGAGGTGAGATGAGAGGGAAGGTGTGCCCATGTTTAAGCACATGATAATGGCATCACCTGAACAAGCACCAGGAGTGGTAGGAGGGTTAGAGAGAGGGGGAGGGGTTTAGGGCTTGTGCATGCCTACATGTCCACATGATCATGCATGGGTGGGGGATGTTTTAAAGAGGGAGGATAGCGTTTAAGGTTTGATGGGGTATGGTGTTTAGGGGGGGTAGGGTTTTGCTAGAGGTTAAGAGAGAGAGAGATAGAGGGTTTTGGTGTCTTGATTAGCTCAAGCATGACCCACACAAGCTCAACAAGATGGCCAAAAGAGAAAGAAGAAAAGAGGTGATGAGGTATGAGCAAGATTAAAATGGATCAAGCCCAAAAGCAGGAATAAGACAGAGAGGACCCACTCAAGAGTTCAAATAAAACCATTTGATGACCAAAGTTGATGATGGTTGCATGGCCCATGCAAATGCATTAAATGCCAGGTTTTATCTTGTGAGAACAAAATAATATCCCATGGCACTTATTTATGTGCATCCCCAAAGATGGAGTAAGGCCAAGCAAAAAGGAACAAGCATTGGATCCACCCAACCCACATGAGCTAGGTAAACTCAATTAAATGCCAGCTCATATTAATTGGATGGTGGAATTATAAGGTGGTGAAGAAAAGGGTGGTGGAGTAAATAAAAGATATGCCCCCAACTCAACTTGGGCATTTAACAATATATCAAGAACCAAATACAATATCAAGAGGCAAATACCAATAATAATGCATATGAGATAAGAACCAAAACAAAAGGGGTTTTGTATGATGCTCAAATGCAAGGTGGCATGATGACATGAGCATGATAACATGATGATGCAACAATTATATGTAGGAAGTGGCCATTATATTACTAAACCAAGTAGCATTACAGATGTTAGACAACTGGGATGCTACAACTCTCCCCCACTAAACAGGAATCTCGCCCCGAGATTCTAGGAAGAAGAAGAAGACACAAAGAGGGTAGGATAGTTGGCACGGATTTCATCTTCACGCTCCCAAGTGGCTTCATCAACAGAATGGTGCGACCACTGCACCTTGCAGAACTTGATGGACTTGTTGCGAGTCCTTCTTTCTGTGGTCTCAAGGATTTTGGTGGGGTGTTCTTGATAAGACAGGTCTTCTTGGAGATTGATTAGCTCATGATCCACGGTCCTGCCGGGATCTTTGAAGCACTTCTTGAGTTGAGAGATGTGGAAAACATCATGAACCTTGAGTTTTTCCGGGAGCTCAAGAGCATAAGAAACTTCTCCTCTTCTACCACGAATTTTGAAGGGACCGATGTATCTAGGAGCCAGCTTTCCTTTGATACCAAAGCGGTGTGTGCCTTTCATGGGAGTGACACGAAGGTACACGAGATCACCAGGGGCATACACAATGTCCGTGTGCTTCCTGTCATAATTGCTCTTCTGGCGACTTTGAGCAATCTTCAGATTTTCGAGAATGATATGCATCTTCTCCTCCGCTTGAGTTACAATGTCAGGGCCAAACCATATTCTTTCTCCTGCACCTGACCAGCCAATCGGAGTTCTGCATCTATGGCCATAGAGAGCCTCAAATGGTGCCATCTTCAGACTTTTTTGGAAGCTGTTGTTGTAAGAGAATTCAGCATAAGGAAGACATTCTTCCCACTTCATGCCAAAAGAGATGACGCAAGCACGAAGCATATCCTCCAGAATCTGATTGATCCTTTCAACTTGTCCTTGCGACTGAGGGTGGTAAGCTGTGCTGAAGTTCAACTTTGTTCCCAAATCATTTTGGAAACTTTCCCAGAACTTGGAAGTGAAGATGCTTCCACGGTCTGAACTGATCTCAAGCGGAACCCCATACAGAGAGATAATTCTGTTGATATAGAGCTCAGCCAACTGAATTCCAGAAATTGTTTCCTTGACGGGGAAGAAATGAGCCACTTTAGAAAGCCTGTCGATGACAACAAAGATTGCATTGTTGCCCTTCTGCGACCTTGGAAAACCAGTGATGAAGTCCATCTCTACTTTCTCCCATTTCCATTCCGGGGGTTTCAATGGCTGTAGAAGACCGAAAGGTTTCTGATGGACAGCTTTCACTCTGCGGCAGACATCACACTCCGATACATACTTGGCGCAATATCGCTTCAAACCAGGCCACCAATACTGTGTTTTCAAGTCCATGTACATCTTTGTGCTGCCAGGGTGGATAGATAGAACAGAATCGTGCGCCTCCTTGAGAACTTGCTCTCTCAAACCCGGGTAGTTTGGAACAAACATCCGGTGTTCAAAGAAAAGCATGCCTTGATCATCGACGTGGAAGGACTCATACTTCGGGAGCTGAAGTTTGGAGATGATCTTTCTGGTGTGCGGATCACCACGCTGACGAAAGCGAATCTTTTCTTCCAAGAGAGGAGTAGCCAGAAGGTTCAGGAGATGCCCTTGTTCCACAATTTCCAGGTTGAGCTGACGGAATTCCTCGCACAAGAGAGGCTGCTGCTCTTCCATCATGAGGTTGTTGACATAAGCTTTGCGGCTGAGAGCATCGTCCATGACATTAGCTTTGCCCGGTGTGTAGTTGATGGTCAAATCAAAATCATTGATTGCTTCAATCCATCTCCTCTGCCGAAGGTTGAGATCAGGCTGTGTGAAGATATACTTCAAACTTTTGTGATCAGAAAAGATTTCACAACGGTTGCCAAGCAAGTAGTGCCTCCATAGCTTCAAAGCAAAGACAACTGCTGCGAGCTCGAGGTCATGTGTGGGATAGTTGATCTCATGCGTCTTCAACTGTCGAGAGGCATAAGCAACCACCTGCTTTTCTTGCATAAGGACCGCACCCAATCCTTGCAAAGAGGCGTCACAGAATATCTGGAAAGGCTTAGATGTATCCGGAGGAACCAAGACTGGTGTGGAAGTGAGCTTCTCTTTGAGTGTCTCAAAGCTTGCTTGACATGCAGGAGTCCAAAGGTATTTCTTGCCTTTCTTGAGGAGATCGGTAAGAGGCTTTGCTATCTTCGAGAAGTTTTGAACGAAGCGACGGCAATAACTAGCCAAACCAAGAAAACTCCGCACTTCTTTGACATTAACAGGAGGAAGCCATTCAACAATTGTCTTCACAGTTTCCGGGTTGACTGCAATGCCCTTGGCAGAGATAACGTGACCAAGATAGGTTACTTGAGGCAGCCAAAACTCACACTTTGAGAACTTTGCTTACAAGCGGTTCTCGCGAAGCTTGTTTAGGACACAACGAAGGTGTTCTTCATGCTCTTCCTTTGACTTAGAATAGACCAGGATGTCATCCAGATAGACCACAACGAACTTATCAAGGTACTCCATGAAAACCGAGTTCATAAGCCTTGAGAAGGTAGCAGGTGCATTGGTGAGACCGAAAGACATGACTGTGTACTCATACAGGCCATAGCGGGTGGTGAAAGCTGTTTTAGGAACATCTTCCTTGCGAATCTTGATTTGGTGATAACCACTCCTCAAGTCCAGCTTAGAGAATACCACAGCTCCAGCTAGCTGGTCAAAGAGATCATTAATCCGCAGAAGGGGATATTTGTTCTTGATGGTTTTAGCATTGAGAGCCCGATAGTCAACACAAAGTCTATCAGTCCTGCCACGCTTCTTCACAAAGATTGTTGGGCTACCCCAAGAAGAAGTACTGTGTTGAATGAAACCCAACTTCTCTTGTTCATCAAGCTGTCGTTTGAGGTCAGCCAACTCAGCAGGACCCATTTTATATGGCCGCTTGGAGATAGGAGTCGTTCCAGGTTCAAGCTCAATTACAAACTCAACCTCACGATCCGGAGGCATACCCGGCAACTCTTCAGGAAAGACATCTGGGAACTCACAGACCACTGGGACTCTCTGAATAGCTTCCATAGCATCATCATTCAGAGCCGCCAAAGAGAAAAGCTGGACAGCAGGAGTCAGACTTGGAGAAAAGACTATATGGCCTTCAGGAATCTTCAGAGAAACCGAGCGTTCAGCACAATCAATCACAGCTGCATTTGCTGTCAACCAATCCATGCCCAAGATGACATCAATGTCAGAACTGCCCAGGACAATTAAGGATGCCGAGAACGAAGAGCCACCAATCTCAATTTGATTGCCATGGCTGATATGAACAGCCCTCATGTTTGAACCAGGAGATTGTACCACCAACCGCTTAAGGAGAGGAACCAAGACTAACTCATTCTCATTTGCAAACTTGTGAGAAACAAAAGAATGCGATGCACCAGAATCAAACAAAACTCGTGCAGGGACTGAGTTAACGGATAGCATACCCATCACAACTCCAGGTGCATGCTTAGCTTGAGCAGCGTTGACACAGTTGGCACGAGCAACAGTAGACCCGGGCTTAGTGTTGATGTTGAGAGCCCGAGGTGGTGGTGCACGAACCATAGGAGAGCTTGCCGCAGATCTTGGAGGGGGTGGAGGAAGAGCTTTGTTTTTCAATGGACAGTTCCAGTTTAGATGTCCAGGGTCTCCACACGTGAAGCAAGCACCAGGTGGACGTGGAGCAACGTAGCCAGGGACTCCGCCAGGCGCTCCAGGGTAGTTGTGTGTGTAGCCCCTGGGAGCAGCAGTGATGAAGTTTGGTGGCCTTGACGCGTAGCTTGCAGGTCTTGGTGAAGCCGGGAGCGACGGTGGGGTGTTAGGAACCAAGACACGCCGCTTAGAAGGAGCTGACATAGCTGAAGAGCTTGGTGCATCACGGTTGTGTTTCTTGGACTCCTCAAACACTTGCCTACTTGCTTCCTCCTGCAAAGCTGTATGCTGAAGTTCCAGAAAAGACGCTGGCCTTGCATGTGTGATTGCATATTTGATCGATGCATTGAGCATTTGCCTGAACCTCTTTTGCTTCTTCTTGTCATCGGAGACCTCATCGCCACCATAACGAGAAAGATTCATGAAGTTCCTGATGTAGGTGTTGACATTATCATTTCCCTGCTTGAGGTTGAGAAAAGCTTCCTTCATCCTTTCCATGACAATCTCTGACAGGAATTGCTCTTTGAAAGCTCCAGAGAACTGTTCCCAAGTGGGCTGAAAACCAGTGCAGCTTGCCTTCAGATAATTCTCCCACCAGAGAGCTGCATCTCCCTTCAGAAGGTGAGTAGCACATTTCACCCATTCTTGCTCAGGAACATCAGCAGTCTCCAGTAGCCTTGACGTCTCACGTAACCAATCATCAGCATCAAGTGGTCGATCAGAAACATCAAATTGGCGAGGGTTGAACTTCAGGAAGCTTTTGATGTCGCCCCGCTTGGGAGGTGGAGGTAGTGGAGCAAACTCATTTCTCCTGACACTTTCTTCCAAACGTTGCTGGTTCTGCTGCATTGCTGCCAAGGCATTGGCTATGTTTGACAACGCGGCCCCCAATTCCGGTGGTATGTCCTCATCTGAACGGCGTGGTGGAGCCATCCTGAGATTGATATAAAACACAAGTCAGTACTATAATGGAGAATAATAATAATCCAAAATAGTACCAAGATGGAATTACTCAAGATTAAAGGATACAAATTACTAAGATGATATTAAAATATCAACCAAGTTCAAAGCACCTAGAAGATATTAAGCATATCGCACAGGACTGAAAAGGAGTGTGGTACACAAATATATCAAAGAAAAAATTTTCCACAAATTTCGGCATTAAAATACCAATAGATGCGCAAAATTACTTAACGAATCAAGATTAGTGACTCTACCAATTCAATATACAAAAGCGAATGATAAGAGTAGTCGTATGGTCGCGACTCCATCCCGCACTCAAATCATTACTCCGCACATGAATAAGTGGAGCACATATCTTCACCCCTTCTTCTCACGTTTACCCTAAAGATTAGTAACTACGGAAACGAACACCCCAAACAAGATAACATCGGATAACAAAGAGTAAGACAGATCGCGTCGGTTTGCAAAAGCCTGTCGGTATGGAATGTACCAATAGTTGATGACCAAAAGGCTGATTAGATAACAACTTGGATGCAACAGATAGACAAGGAATTACACACACACACACAAACACACAACCTATGGTACTACGGAAACCCAGAACACGTGAATCCTAGTTTGAACTTTAAGGAGAGGATTGAAAACGTTACACTTCCTTACCAGAAAAGAGTGGGTGGGTGGGTAAGAAGAAAAGTGGAAGCAGTCCTACTCTCACGTTTTGTTTTTCCCTAGTATACATAACTACCAAAAATATTTGCTAGACTGACAACGACCGTTTGGCTGAGACCCTGAAGGTCGGGATGGCTCTGATACCAATTGTAACTACCTCGGTGAATTACGCTCCTAGATACAAGCCTGGATGAGCGGAAATGGTTGAAATAGTACGGTGGGGCCCCAAAAGCCACTCACGGGTAGACCTTTCGGCCGTCCCAACCATTTCCAGTTATCGGGACAAGTACGGGCGGCGTAATCGGCAGGCGAAGGGATCAACTACATACACAAGTGAGTATGTATGCAAGCCACCATACAATAGTACATCAGAGCCATACCATCTAGAAAGAACGGAAATATAGCAACGCCATACGGCAAGATTCGAATGACCTAGATAGATATAATAGTTTAGGATATTTCCTCATACATCACACATCAGAGTAACAAGCGGAAGCGGCAAACACGGTCCGAGTACGGATAAGAAGCAAATCGGCATAAGATGCCCAGAAATAAGCACATCCCGCCCACAGATCTCACGGATCTCCATTCCCGGAATCTCTACACCAAACGATCGTTGCCCACATCATTAGCCTCTTCCACCCAGTATCCGTCCTGCGAGTGTACCTGTTCATCTGAACCAATAATTTATCGTGTGAGACCCTAAGGGTACTCAGCAAGTCTTTATGCCTCTAAAGGGGACACAACCTGGGGTGACGCAATTGCAGCGAAAGATAAACCCTAACAGTTCTATAGATACTCGCTAACCATCCGCCTAAGCAATGATAGACGGATGTCCGTGAATTATTGACAACAGTTATAATAGTAATACCATCAGATCCATCCTCGTCCTCGCTTACCAAAGAGGAAGCGGACGAACAACCCCCCATCCGTTGGCAATTTTATTAACCATTCCATGAGTGTTGCACTATTTACTAGTCAATTACTTAGTCAAATTAAAAGCGACACTTTAGTTATGCTTGTCTATGATCGAGAAACTGTGCTCCAAGTCGTCCATAACCGCGGACACGGCTTTCAGAAAGTTTTACCCTGCAGGGGTGCACAAATAGCAACACACACTCGATCAACCTCGAAAAAACCAAATCAAAACCCAACGAGGCCTTCACGACAAAGCAATCACAGGATTCAGAAATATTTCAGGGGGCCACCCCTTGGAGTACACCCGCCACGAAGCTAGCTGACTCCAAGATGGACCCGAGGTTTGGGTGGACGGCTGTGAACGACTGGGAACCCAAAACTGGGATTGTCGACACCGCGAAAACGTGTCCCGATCCTAAACAGTACAGGTGCTCCTCGCACAATCGTAATAAAGCAGTAAGGCATGGCATAAGTATAGGATAGTAAATAAAACCTCAAACTAGTTTGTGGCCCCAAGAAATAAGACGGAATCAAGCTCTGGCTCAGGGGGGTCCCATAAGCCTCCCGGATGTGGATAGCGTGAATATTCAAGGAACAGGTTTCAAGTACTCGGGGTCCTACGGGACACAAGTGAGCAGGAAAAACCAAATAGCAGATATTGCCCACCGGTGCCACTTTCATTAGTTATCCCATTACTACTCAGGTTAAGTTGTTTTATTACCTCGTTATTCATCAGACACTCACATACCCTACACATGCTGTTCTACGACTCGCATGGCTCAAACAACTCCTGTAGTAATGGCTCATGGGATGGAGGAACAGCTTGGTGGGGTTTAAAAGTAAGGCCATGCCATACTTGGGATTCAGTTTAGTGCAATCGCGACTCAATGATGCAAGAATAAGATAGAGGCAATAGGTACTGTATGTATGCAAGCATGTGGTAGTGCTTGCCTGGCAGCTCAGTTGAAGCGAGAGACGGATCTGGGTAGTGCTCCTGGTTCTCTTGATATATCCCCTGCTCAGTGTCTATTCGAAGAAGAACCAAACAAACAAGGGCCAACATAAATAAAGTGCACAAGCATAGGAATAAAATGCGTCAAGCAAACAATCATGCCATGATGAATGATGCACAAGTTGCATGGCAATAATGTAGCATGGCATGGGTGAGGTGTAGGATACAAGAAATAACATTTTTATTGGGTTTTGGTCCCATTTTATTGTCATATTAGTTGCTGTATACTATATATTTATATGATGCATGCTTCAATTCATATCATGGTATGCTTAAACAGAAAGGTCTCGTCGAGCTGATCATTTTAGACATATCATTTGTTTAATTCGGAGTTATAGAACTAGAGTTATTAATTAATTAAGGTGAGGGGCATTTTGTTGTAATTTAATTCAACTTGAAATTTAAAGTGCCCAAATAATATTTTGGATGGCATATTTGAAATCCTCACATTTTTCTGATTCAAAAACATATATTATTTGTATTATTTGGAATTATGAATTTAAATTTATTTATAGTCAAATTAGTCAAATTAGGTCAAAGTCAAAGGTTTGACTATTTTAAATTAATCCTGAAATTATTTGGTTAAAGATTTGAATTAACATTCAAAAACAAAACATATTTCATAAAAAGTTTAAGTTCAAAATCCTAATCATTTGAAAGTTATGAGTTGATTTGTATTTAAACAGATTTGAAAAAGTTGAATTTGAAAACAGAATGGTGCTGGACTTTTGCTACTCGCAGGACCCTACCCAAGGTGGATGACAGGTGGGCCGCGCGCGCTGACTTGGCATAGAGGACTGGGTGGGGTAGGACCGTGGGTTAGGATTAGGAAAACTCAGGGGCTATTCTGCAAAACTCCTCGATGGGTTGGTTTGGGGGACCGCGGGTTGGGAAGGAGAAACCACAGGGGCCTAAATAGAAAACTTCCAGGAGGGTCGGTTTGGACTGACTAAACTGAATTTGATCCGGCCGAAACTGTGGGCTGAGTCAAACTTGCGTCAAAGATGGCGAGCAAATCTTTGGGAAATTGATGATGTCGCAAAAATGAAAGCTGTAGAGGGACGATAGGGCTGCAATTTTCGTGTTTGGAGCTTCGCCAACGGAGGACTACAGAGGCCAGGATCTGGTGAGGAACAGAGGTACCAGTAGGCGCTCGAGACTGACGGACGGATAAGAGCAGCGCCGCCGTGATAACGTCCGATCTTCGGTGGACGTTGGCGACGAAACCTTTGGGAATTTGAACATGCCACAAGGATCAAAGTTGGAGAGGGGATCAGGGTCTACGAAAGTTGTTCAAGGGTTTTCTTACGAGAAGGGCCAGGGACTCCGGAAGAACACGAATCTCGGGGGTGCCCGAAAAGTTTCTGCTGAAACTGTCGGGGACAGGGAAGCTTCCTGAGCTAGCGGCGCATGTGCAGTCGTCGTCCGGGAGGAAGAAACGCAGCGGTGGCGACGCTAACAAAGCTATGGAGGCGAGGCGGGAAGATGGGGAAAAGAGAGGGGGTCCTTACCTCGCTCGATTCCCGGGGGAGACGAGGATGGGGGTGGTCGGAGGTGATGACGGCGACGGCGGGAGACAGTCAGGAAGAAGAGGAAGCAGAGGCGCCACACCCAGCTCCTCCCAGAGCTCGCGGGGTGGTCGACGAAGACCGCCTGCACGCCCTCCGGCTCCAGACGGTGATCAAGGCGACGGCGCGGCGACGCTCTCCTCGCCGAAGCTCTCGGGCAGGGTGAGCATAGCTGGGAGCAGAGGTAGGGGATGGCGGCGGAGAGGAGGGGAAGAGGGAGGCTAGGGTTCGAGGGGGACTCCGCGGTTTGAGGATAAGAAGGGCAGGGTTCACGTGCTGCTGACGCGGACGACGGAGCGGGACGGCCACCTGCCACCCCGTCTGCTTTCCGTCTCATGCCGCGAGAGAGAGGGCGCTGAGGGACGGCGTCAGTTGCCAGGAAGAAGAACAGGAGCGCGGCGACGGGAGCGAAGGGGTACTAGGCCAGGGGGGTGGGCTGCTATGGCCGGCCCAAGAGGGAGGGAGAGGAAACGGGCCAGGTGGCTGCTAGGCTGGGCCCAAGGTTGCTGCCAGGTTTGTTTTTCTCCTCTTTATTGTTTCCTATTTGTTTTATTTGTTTTGCTTGTTTTTATTCCAATGCAAATTTAAACCAGCTCCTAAATTCAAAAACTGCTGCACTTTTTCAGGGGAAAAAAATGGAACAGTGGGTTTGACCAAGAGGAGAGGCAAGATAGAACAAGAGACAAGGTTTAGGGTTTGGATTAGAGGGGCTCGGGTTTAGGGTTTAAGAGAGAGGTGAGATGAGAGGGAAGGTGTGCCCATGTTTAAGCACATGATAATGGCATCACCTGAACAAGCACCAGGAGTGGTAGGAGGGTTAGAGAGAGGGGTAGGGGTTTAGGGCTTGTGCATGCCTACATGTCCACATGATCATGCATGGGTGGGGGATGTTTTAAAGAGGGAGGATAGGGTTTAAGGTTTGATGGGGTATGGTGTTTAGGGGGGGTAGGGTTTTTCTAGAGGTTAAGAGAGAGAGAGATAGAGGGTTTTGGTGTCTTGATTAGCTCAAGCATGACCCACACAAGCTCAACAAGATGTCCAAAAGAGAAAGAAGAAAAGAGGTGATGAGGTATGAGCAAGATTAAAATGGATCAAGCCCAAAAGCAGGAATAAGACAGAGAGGACCCACTCAAGAGTTCAAATAAAACCATTTGATGACCAAAGTTGATGATGGTTGCATGGCCCATGCAAATGCATTAAATGCCAGGTTTTATCTTGTGAGAACAAAATAATATCCCATGGCACTTATTTATGTGCATCCCCAAAGATGGAGTAAGGCCAAGCAAAAAGGAACAAGCATTGGATCCACCCAACCCACATGAGCTAGGTAAACTCAATTAAATGCCAGCTCATATTAATTGGATGGTGGAATTATAAGGTGGTGAAGAAAAGGGTGGTGGAGTAAATAAAAGATATGCCCCCAACTCAACTTGGGCATTTAACAATATATCAAGAACCAAATACAATATCAAGAGGCAGATACCAATAATAATGCATATGAGATAAGAACCAAAACAAAAGGGGTTTTGTATGATGCACAAATGCAAGGTGGCATGATGACATGAGCATGATAACATGATGATGCAACAATTATATGTAGGAAGTGGCCATTATATTACTAAACCAAGTAGCATTACAGATGTTAGACAACTGGGATGCTACACAAGGAAATAGCATTTCCTTTGGCAAGCTGCTAGCCAAAAGCGCTACAAACCTCAAGATTATTGCACTTGTAAGTTTTACTTTACCTTTTGCATTTCATATGAGTATCCCACTGTAGCTCCCGAGGATGTAGACGGAAAACCATGGGTTTTGCATCTATATGCTCTAAGAGTGACTAAGTTAGAAAGAACTCTCACTGTATCCCCCCAAGCATTTAGATGGAAGAAACTATTCCGACTAGATGCTTTAAGAGTAGCATACGCAGTGTTTATAATTTTCAATACTGTAGCCCCCAAGCCTCTAGTTGTAACTGAAGCAGTTCCGACTAGATGCTTAAAGAAAAGATAAGAATTTTCCGAGTTAAAACTATATACTGTAGCCCCCAAGCGCTTAGATGGAAAGTTTCCGACTAGGTGCTCCAAGCAGACTAAACAACAATTTAACTTTTTCCTTTTTTCCACAGAATGAGAATGCTCGGAGGTGCATGGCCAACGACAAGTACCAAAATATGCGCGCAGATCTTGAAGCCGAAAAGGGTAAAACTGCCATCTTGAAGGAACAGATCATCAAAAACAAGAGTATGTTTTCTTTTTTGTGTATTCCGTCTTGGTTTTATGCCTTCATTCTCCGAGTACTCACTGTGTACTTTGTTTTCTCCGACTTTGCAAAACATGTCGCCAAGGCCAAGGATATTGTCGAGTAGTCCAAGCATATCCAGCAGCTGGACAGCGAGAACAGAATCCTTAAGAAGGAGAGGGAAGAGATGATGAAGATGCACGAGGATTCCATGAAAGCCCTGCAGGATTGCGCATCCGCGGAAATCAATCGCTTGAAGGAGGAGCTTGCGATCTTAAAAGATCAGAAGCATGCTGCTGATGAGCAAAACCAACGCCACAGCGAGGAATTTAAGCTCCTCCAACAAGAGAAGGAATCCTTGGCGGACACCCTCTGGCAGGCCAAGGCCAGCATCTTCAGTAAGTTTCATTCGCCTTGTATTTCTGTAGTCTTGATACTTAGAGTTTATTGAACTCATGCGCTCATTGTCGGAATTTTTAGCTCCTATGGGTTTAACCCGCTCTCCTCCTTCGGACAAGGAATGCATGGTTCTTGCCGGCAACTTTATCAACACCGCCATCACCCAATCCAAGGAGATTGCCATGCCCCTTCAGATATATATCAAGGCCTTGGACTCCGTGACGAAGTATTCGGAGATTTTGCGCCGAGCCCCCGAGCGTGTTACGAGCTGGAAAGATTCATGTTCACGGGCTGGCGCAAGGATGGCGCTCTCAATGGTGAAGGCACACTACGAAGATGCTGACATCGACACGGTGACCTCTAGTATCCCCGACGTTGATGATGACGGCAAAGAGATTGATCACGAAGCCATCTTGTCATCACTCGCGGGTTATGACACCAGAGTTGCTGAGTTGGTGGACATCGATGTCTTCGTGCCCATGAACACCATCGACAGCGTCAACCAATATTCTTCTGAGTCTCATCATAGCGCCGACGTTGAGGGTGATTCTCCGGCTAGGGACGATGCTGCTACCAAGTCTCCTGCGCCCAAAGAGCGAAAAACACTATGTAATATTTGTTTTGCCTTTGGTGTATGCGCGGAAAAAACTTGATGATGTAACTTAAGGCGGAAAACAATGGTTGTTATTTCCTGCCACTTAAGAACTTAGTTCCCAGCATGTATATATTTTTAAGCAAGTGCTGGCTTATCCATTACTTTGGTTCGTATGCTTGACCTTTCGTGAGTCGGAAGACTCGTTGTCAGAACCATGCGCTTAGGTGATGATGCCCAATGGCACCGTCAATAACCTGAGCACAAAATCGCCAACAATAAGTGCTGAAAGTCACTACTCCAGAATCCACATAAAAATGACAAAGAACGTGTAGACCAGAAAACTTAAGCTAACGCCCGTAGACGGAATTTTCACAAGTGTAAACACAAAAGTTGTGCATAAAGGTTTTACATGATCCAAAAATGAACACTAAAGGAGGTAAAAGACTCAGAAATATGAGTGAACCAAAGAGCTTTATTTCATTGATCATGTAAGAGATACACAATTAGATAAAAAATGCTAAGTGTAAAAAGGACGTAGCTGTGCTATGTTCCATGGCCGATCAAGCTCCGGGTAGTCATCATCCGGGTCACTTCGCTTACGCTTATGATCCTCGTTGGGTATGTCCTTTAGTCCATGATTGTCAACAAGGTAGTAAGACCCATTGAGCAGCGCCTTGCTTATGATGAACGGTCCTTCCCATGGCGGGGACAATTTGTGTGACTTATTCTGCTTAAGTCGGAGCACCAAATCCCCCTCTTTAAACGAGCTATGCCGCACGTGGCGACTATGGTAGCTGCGTAGCTTCTGCTGGTAGATGGCGGATCTTTGGCATGCCAAAACGCGCTCCTCCTCGAGAAGGTCCACATCTAGGCGTCTGGATTCTTCAGCGTCATCCTCGTCGTAGGCGGCAACTCGTGGTGCATCATGGAGGATGTCGGAGGGCAGGATGGCTTCTGCTCCATATACCATGAAGTAAGCGGTGTAGCCGGTAGATCTGTTGGGTGTAGTTCGTAAAATCCACATCATAGATGGCAATTCTTCCACCCAGGCTCCAACTGCTCTATGTAGCGGTGCCTCGAGACGTGGCTTGATTCCCTGCAAAATTAATCCATTGGCTCGCTCAACCTGACCGTTGGATTGTGGGTGTGCCACAGATGCAAGGTCAAGTCGGATGCCTTTCTCCGAGCAATATGCCTCCACTTCTCTGAGTGATAAATTGCTGCCATTGTCGGTGATAATGATATGTGGGAGACCAAATCTCACCACTAGATCTCAGACGAACCTGAGGGCATTTGCCCCATCAAGCTTTCTAATGGGTCAAGTTATTGGTAAACCCACAAGGTGCCGTCTGTAACGGTCCCACCATGTCTAGCCCCCAGACTGCAAATGGCCAAGTTATTGGTATTGTTCGCAGTTCTTCAGAAGGAACATGTGGCTATCGGGCATAATACTGGCATCCCATGCATGTCTCAACCAGCTTGTCGGCGTCCGCCTTCGCGGTCAGCCAGTAGAATCCTTGCCGGAAGTCTTTCGCGTCCAACGATCGAGGAGCGGCGTGGTGCCTGCAATCTCCGAGATGGATTTCGCGTAGGATTTCCATACCTTCTAGCTGGGAAACACATTTTAGGTATACACCAGTAGTGCTCCTTTTGTAGAGTTGCCCATTGATTATGGTATAACCCTTTGCTCGTCGTACTATTTGTCGTCTTTCGACTTCGTCGTCGGGCAAAATTCCGTGTTCGAGATATTCCATGAACGGTTTTGTCCAAGACGGAGGGACCTTAGTCACCATGTTGATGAAAGAGTCAGCTCTATCCAGGTTGTCGATGTCGGCTCCCTTCACGGATGGTGTGTGCAGGTGCTCTAGGAAAACTCCTGGCGGAATTCTCTTGCGCCCTGATCCTAGCTTAGATAGCAGATCAGCCGCCTCGTTTTGCTTCCTAGGCACATACTTGACTTCGTAGCCCATGAAGCTCTTGGCTATCTCGTCCACTTCGTCTCGATATGCCGCCATCATAGGGTTCCGCGCATTCCAGGTGGCAGCCACCTGCTGGGCAACCAAGTCGGAATCTCCACAGCAAACTATGCGCTTGATGCCAATATCCTTGGCTACACGTAGTCCGTGAATGAGTGCTTCATACTCCGCCATGTTATTTGTAGCCTCGAAGTGGATCTGCAGAACGTAGTGTAGCTTGTCTCCTATTGGTGACTGTAGCAATACACCAGCCCCCGAGCCGTTGAGCAGCTTTGATCCGTCAAAGTGCATCACCCAGTACTCTGGTTCTGGCATCGGAGTAGCATCTGGCATCTCTGTCCAATTTGCAACAAAATCCTCCAAAGCTTGTGACGTGATAGCGTCGCGTCTTTTGTAGGTGATCTCGAAGGCGGCAAGTTCAATGCCCCACTTCGCGACCCTTCCTGTAGCGTCACTGTTATTGATTATGTCGGACATTGGAGTCTTGCTCACCACTGTTATTGGGGGCTCCTGAAAGTAATGCCTCAGCTTCCAAGAAGCAAGGAATACTCCATAAGCTATCTTTTGGTAGTGCGGGTAACGCTGCTTAGACTCCGTCAAGACCTCGCTCACATAGTAATTTGGTCGTTGAACTCCGTGCTCATAGCCTGGTTACGTCCGCTCTACCACGACGACGATGCTGATAACCCGGTTGGTTGCCGCCATGTAAATTAGTAGGGGCTCTCCAGGCTTGGGTGCTGCAAGGATGGGCGCTGAGGAAAGAATCTCCTTGAGCTGCTTCAATGCTGCATCTGCTTCGTCTGTCCACGTGAATTTGTCCGCCTTCTTCAGCAAATTGTACAGCGGCAGAGCCTTCTCTCCAAGTCGGCTGACGAACCGACTAACTGCTGCAACATAGCCTATTAGTCGTTGAATGTCCTTTAGGCATGTCGGACGGTTTATGTTCAAGATGGCCTTGATTTTCTCCGGGTTGACTTCGATTCCACGCTGGGAAACGATGAAGCCCAACAATTTGCCGGCTGGAACCCCGAAGACGCACTTCTTAGGGTTAAGCATCATGTTGTATTTCCAGAGATTATCAAAGGTTTCTTTTAAGTCGGAGATTAAGTCGTCTGACTTTTTAGACATCACAGCGATATCATCCACGTAGGCGTGAATGTTCCGACCAATCTGGTCGTGAAGGCAATGTTGCGTGACATAGCAAAACGTGTCGTATGGGGTAGTGAATGAAGTGGCCAATTGGTCCGACTTCCTCATCTTGATCTGGTGGTATCTTGAGTATGCATCGAGAAAACATAAAAGTTCCGAGCCAGCCGTCGAGTCAATGACTTGGTCAATGCGAGGCAAAGCAAACGGATCTTTGGGACATGCTTTGTTCAAGCCGGTGTAATCAACGCACATTCTTAATTCATTGGTTCCCTTTTTGGGGACAAGTACAGGATTGGCCACCCATTGGGTGTGAAGGACTTCTCGGATAAATCTAGCCTTAAGTAACCTAGCTATCTCTTTGCCAATGGCGCGTCTCTTCTCATCTCCAAAGCATCGTAGAGGTTGTTTCACTGGTTTGCATTTTGTATCAATGTTTAAGCTGTGCTCGGCAAGTTCCCTAGGTACACCTTTCATGTCGGCAGGTTGCCAGGAAAAAATGTCCGTGTTCTCATGGAGGAACTCGACGATCGCGCTTTCCTATTTGGGATCCAAGTTCGTCCCAATGTCGGTGACCTTGGAGGAATCGCCTACCACAAGTTCCACCGGCTTGGTCTCGATGGCGGCCTTGAACGCAGGCATCTCTGAGTCATCGACCTTGCTCTGGATCTCTTTGAATTCTTCACTGTAGAGGATAGCTTCTGCAACGGCTGCTTCGTTGATATCACAGTCCCTTGCCTTGGTAAAGCTTCCGGATACGGTGATGATGCCATTTGGTCCGGGTATCTTGAGCTTGTTGTAGACGAAGCATGGCTTGGCCATGAACGTGTGGAATATGTCGCGACCGAATATGACATGGTACACGCTCTTGAAGGGGACCACCTCGAAGGTCATGCGCTCTTGACGGTAATTATTAACATCGCCACAGGAAACCTGAAGTGTAATTCACTCAAGGGACCGAGCCTCCCGACCAGGAACTACGCCGTGGAAGATGGTGTTGGTTCGCCTTAGGTTTGCCTCCGTCAAGTTCATCTTTTGCAGTGTATCTAGGTACATGATGTTGATGCTGCTTCCACTATCCACCATACACTTGGTGAACTCCACGCCGTCAATCAAGGGGTTGATGACCATGGCGTACTGGTTCTCCGTGGGTATAAGGTCTGGGTGGTCCGTCCTGTCCCAAGTTATTGGAACCTCCGACCAGCGTAGGTACTGGGGGACTGGGTAAGTTGCCATCAGGATCCTCAGAGAGGTCTTCTATTGTCGGACGGTGGGGGTGCCAAGGAAAGTATGGTAGACTGGGGCCTTCTTCGCGAAGGGGTTCTTTACTTTGTCGTCGCTCTTGGCGGCGTGCTTGCGGTCAACGTCCTCATCCATGTCACTTGAATCCTTGGACTCCTCCTCCTCCTTTTTCCCCTTGCCCTTGCCGCGTTGTGGCATCCCGCAAAAACCACTACTAGAAAATCGCGTCGAATTTGTGCATTGCATCGTCATCATCATGCATTGTTTGCATAAAACTATTTTCGCAAGCCGATTTGTTTTCTAGACGCCCCATCTTTATTCAAACATCGACACCGGGTCTCCGGAATTATTTTGTTGTCGGCTATCGGGTTGCGAAAGCCGTGTTTTAAAATAAATAAAATTTGAATTATTTTAGCGGGGGCAGTCGAACGGGCCGTTTCGACCCGAACGACCACCCCCAGGTTTCTAAAACGGTCCACCTAACCCACCCTATTAATCCTTCAGCTACCTAAAACTCTACCCACACACCCCAGCCACATCACCCGGACCAATCCCGAAACGCCACCTCATCTCTCTCCCTCCCTCCTCCACTCACACTCTGCCACTTGTCCCACTCCTCTCTCTCTCACCTCACTCCTCACACCAAACAGCACACACGCCACACACTCCCACCAACCACACCACGCCAGCCCCACCCTGACCACCCACTCGACCGACCCCATCCCACAGCCCCCAACCGCTGCCCCCTGGGTCCCACCCCGCGGGACCCATGCCCCTGGCCCACCTGCCCTGCCCGCGTCGTCTTCCCCGCGTGCCCCATCTCTCCTCGCTTCCTCCCCCGCAGCACCCCGCTCGCACCCTCTGCCTCGCTCCCCTCTTCCTCCGCCTCTGCGCCCCCCTCGCCGCCAGTACCTCCGCCGCCGGCCCGTCGTCGCCTCCCCTCGACCTCCGCAGCCTCCGTCGCCTCCGCTTCTCGGCCGCCCCTTCCGCCTCCGCCCGGGATCGCCTCAGAGCGCCGCCGCCCTCCGCTCCCCGGCGCCGCCGCGCGCGTCCCGCGCCCCGCCGCCTCGGGTCCCCTCCGCCCCGACCCCGGCGCCGCGCGCCGCCTCGGCCAACCTCCGCGCCCGCCCGAGCTCCTCCGTCCGTCGGCCGCGCGCCGCATTCCCACCGCGCCCGCTCCGGCCGGCGGCGCCAGGCTCGCCTCCGCCTCCGCAGGCCTCGCCGCGGACCACCAACGCCGCCGCCGGCCACCTCAAGCATCCCCGCCCCGCCTCGCCCGCGTCTGCCCCGGCTCGCCCCCTCGCCGCCCAGGCCGCGCGCCCGCCGGCGCCGTGCGCCGTCCGTCGGCCGTCCCCCCCGCACGTCGCCCTCCGCCCCTCGCCTGCACCGGCCCGGCCCCGTGCCTCCTCTGCAGCGGCGTCCCAGCCAAGTCGCGCCCCACCCGCCGTCCTCTGGCAACGAGTCCGCCCCGCCGGTGTTGCCCGAGCCGCCCAGGTCGACATCAGCCGTTCGCGCGCAGCAAGGCCTCGGCCTCCTTCGTCACCGACCTGCATGATGTTTGTGTGGTGATGGTTTTCTGTAATGGGAAGGTGCCTTGTGTTGTTCTGTTGCGGCTCGGGTACGACAAGTTCGCCAAGATCCTCGAGGCGGAGACCCCGTATCGGTACCGACGTAAGAGATGGAACCGAAGACCCCGATCTCAAGGAGCCGAAGCGCCAAGGTCAATCTTCGACAAGAACCTCCTCGCACAACCCCGGCCAAACAAGTTCGTCCACGGATAAAACCTTCTATGCGGAACCCCAAGGCCTTCGACAAAACAAGAAACGCCAAGTACTCCTTCCGGCTTCGAAGCCCGGCCCCGGGGACCGACAGGATCTCCAACACGGCCGCTAGTAACCTCGTCGTGGAACTTCGAGCTCGTCCTCACGGAACTCGAGAACGCCGAGTGCTCCTTCCCGGAGTCCGAAGGACGCTCTCTCCGAGAACCCGGACGCCAAGATCGCCGATGCGAAAACGCCAAGCCCGTCTACCCCGGACATCGCACGACAAGTTCTTCTTCCCGGACGCTGTTTCCGCCGCGAACGTTTCCGTCGAACCCTGAACCCTGAGACCGACCCCGACCCCAGAACCTCAAGATCGTCGAGACCCTCAATGTGTGAACCCTTTTCCGAGAACCCTATTTTATAACATAATAACCTTGTCGCATATTAAATTGTCATTCATCTCGCATGCATCTCATTGGTTTGGGGGCCTTATGCCGATTCACCTTATAATTAAGTATGGGGCCTATATGCGGGCAAATCTAGCCTTATATTGGCCTCATTTAAATTGGTGTAGCGAACCGGTGCTATATTTTGCCATGCTCAAACAACATTTAATTGCGGGGGTTTTAAATAACTTGAACAATATAATCAATTGTCGGGACCCCGGTTCCGCTTAATATGACCTAATTGCATCGCACCTTTGCCATGCCATACATCATACATGCATCATGCTGATCTTCTGCCGTTGTATTAAATATTGCATCCGGTGTTTCTTCTAGTGTTTTGCTTCTTCGCGGATAAGGCCGCTGAGTTGATGTGAGCTTCGCCCCGATCTTCGGATGAACCATTCGACAATGTTTTCAGGCGAGCATCTCCCCCTTTCTACCTATCTTACTTTTATAGTATTTATTCCCTCCTGTTGATCTATTTCTATCTGTGTTGCGATGCTCTAGTTTTCGTACCCGTGATATCTCTTGCAGCCTTATATTGCCTTGGACACATCCTATTACCTATTGTTTGGTAGATAGTTGGACTTGCGCGTCGTAGTCACTTGCTCAAGTGCTGTTGCGTGTCGCTAATTGCCACAGTTGTTGAAGTATTGCCGCATGTTGATGTTGGAGGTGATCATAGTTTTACTTATCGTTCACTTTAATTCCTGTTTAACAACTAAAATTGAAGTAAGCAGAGGCATCGGTGGGTGATAGAAAATATTTGGTTTCCGAACGCCCACTTGTGTCCCGTAGGACCCCGAGTACTTGATACCTGTTCCTTGATTTATCGCGCTATCCACATATGGGGAGTATGGGCCCCCCTTAGCCAGAGCTTGATTCCGTCTTATTTCTTGGGGCCACAAACTAGTTTGAGGTTTTATTTACGATCCTGTACTTATGCCATGCTACTGCTTTATTTACGTTTGTGCGAGGAGCACACTGTATTGTTTAGGAATTGTGACCCGTTTTCGCGGTATCGACAAGCCCAGCCACACTTTCGGGTTCCCAGTCGTTTACAGCCGGCCCCACAAACCTTAAGTCCGTCTCGAAGTCAGCTAACTTCGTTGCGGGTTCTACTTTAAGGGGTGGCCCCCTGAAATATTTCTGAATCTTGTGATTGCTCTGTCGTGAAGACCTCGTTGGGTTTTGATTTGGTTTTTCCGAGGTTGATCGTGTGTGTGTTGCTATTTGTGCACCCCGGCCGGGTTAAAACTTTCTGAAAGCCGTGTCCGCGGTTATGGACGACTTGGAGCACAGTATCTCGACCATAGACAAGCATAACTAAAGTTTATTGCTATAAATTTGACTTTATAATGACTAGTAATCAGCTTCACTATAATGGAATGGCTAATTAATACTGCCCACAATTGCTTGTTTGGAGTGTCGCTTGCGACCATTGTACCTGACTAGTAAGTATGACAATTACAACGGAATGGCTAAATAAAAGTACCAACAACTGCTGGGTTTAAGGGTTATCTCATGCTATTCATATCTGATTAGTAAGTGTTACAACTATAATGGAATGATTAATTAAAAGTGCCTACTGCTTACTTTATCAGGATGAATATCTAAACCTGACTAGTAATTGCTGCAACGATAACTGAATAAATAAAAATGCCAACGGTGTGAGTTCCTCGGTTGACTTCCTCGATTGGTCTCGAGGGGGAAACGCCAGGATGGGTTTGTTTGATGGTAGTCTCAGGTTGGTTCCGAATAGGTCCTTCTTCCCCCTCTCTGATTGCCGCCAGTTGTATCGAGTCTCTATAGGTTGTTTAGTGCATGCTGCCGCTGCCGCTACAGTCCACCATACCTATGTAGGCGAGGACCGCCGAATTCTAGTCTCGCCGTGTACTGGCCTCAGTACTGACCGCTCTCTCCTTTTCCTTTGCCCTTTGTCGGCACCCCTTTTGTTTAAGCAGGTTTTGAGATCGACGTCGTTAGCAGGGTTACCCTTCCGGCTTGGCCTGGGCAGGGTTATGGACGCCATTGGTTATTCTTCAGGGCTCTTAGCCCCATTTGCATCTTGTCCGTAGTCGGACGCTCTATCATTTTCAAGGTGATTTGGATCTTTGTATATTATATCTGTATTCTTGACTCTTTGAGTCGCTGTTGTATATATCTGTTCTGTGGGTCCCATCGAGGACTGTTGTGTAATGTTATTACTTCGTTTTCCACCCGCACGAAAGTGCCTGGTGGGCACCTTTGAATCGTTTCTATGCGGGTTTGGCGAGTTTTGCTAAAACTTGCATAGGTCCGATTCTGAGGGTGTTACAGAGTGGTATCAGAGCTCAGCAGTTGCGATACCCCACAAGTCCAGCCTGTAGGATAACCTAGCTAACGGCCAAAGTAGAGTGTCAAAACTATTTTTGAAAATCGGTTGGATAGTTCTGATTAGGTCTGATTTTATTCCTTACCCCTCTGCTATTCTCCTCTTACCATTGCGAGTTTTGAATCCGCTCTCTTCTCTTTCTTCGAGTCCAGGACTTCTCGTGGTTGGGTTTCCGTCGTACCTTCAGGGTTTCGCTTCCTTCTTTGATAACGGTGCTCTACCATCCGGTGTTCATGCTGCCCGAGGAATCCTTCGTCTGTGGTACCATTCTTTGTTCCTTGTTTGTGCCTTCCGGTGTTTTCCGACGCGACGACATCATCTACGCCAGATCCGATGCAGAGTCTGCATCACTCCTTTGTTCCGAACCTCGCTTGTCGAGATCTTCAGTCTGACTCCGAGAATGGTTGCACTCTTTTCTACTAATTGTGCAGAGTAATAGTTTGGGTGCGTGATGGATTGGCCCCCATGCCGACTACCCCTTCTATTCGCTTTTGTACATTGAAGTGGATGAGAATGCATCGGTTCCCTCTTCCCATCGGAGCTAGAGGTGGCTTTATTTGTTGATACCTCTACCTTCGACCTTTTGTTCCGGAGTGTTCTCTCGACGATCACGGACAACGACCTATTGTTAGTGGTGTCGCGAGAACCTACACGAAGCGAGAAGACGCAGATCGCCGACCTTCCTTCTGGTATCATGAGGCGGATCTCGAGGGCGAGATCCATTGTTAGTGGTGTCGAATTGTGGCATCCCGCAAAAACCACTACTAGAAAATCGCGTCGAATTTGTGCATTGCATCGTCATCATCATGCATTGTTTGCATAAAACTATTTTCGCAAGCCGATTTGTTTTCTAGACGCCCCATCTTTATTCAAACACCGACACCGGGTCTCCGGAATTGTTTTGTTGTCGGCTATCGGGTTGCGAAAGCCGTGTTTTAAAATAAATAAAATTTGAATTATTTTAGCGGGGGCAGTCGAACGGGCCGTTTCGACCCGAACGACCACCCCCAGGTTTCTAAAACGGTCCACCTAACCCACCCTATTAATCCTTCAGCTACCTAAAACTCTACCCACACACCCCAGCCACATCACCCGGACCAATCCCGAAACGCCACCTCATCTCTCTAACTCCCTCCTCCACTCACACTCTGCCACTTGTCCCACTCCTCTCTCTCTCACCTCACTCCTCACACCAAACAGCACACACGCCACACACTCCCACCAACCACACCACGCCAGCCCCACCCTGACCACCCACTCGACCGACCCCATCCCACAGCCCCCAACCGCTGCCCCCTGGGTCCCACCCCGCGGGACCCACGCCCCTGGCCCACCTGCCCTGCCCGCGTCGTCTTCCCGGCGTGCCCCATCTCTCCTCGATTCCTCCCCCGCAGCACCCCGCTCGCACCCTCTGCCTCGCTCCCCTCTTCCTCCGCCTCTACGCCCCCCTCGCCGCCAGTACCTCCGCCGCCGGCCCGTCGTCGCCTCCCCTCGACCTCCCCAGCCTCCGTCGCCTCCGCTTCTCGGCCGCCCCTTCCGCCTCCGCCCGGGATCGCCTCAGAGCGCCGCCGCCCTCCGCTCCCCGGCGCCGCCGCGCGCGTCCCGCGCCCCGCCGCCTCGGGTCCCCTCCGCCCCGACCCCGGCGCCGCCTCGGCCAACCTCCGCGCCCGCCCGAGCTCCTCCGTCCGTCGGCCGCGCGCCGCGTTCCCACCGCGCCCGCTCCGGCCGGCGGCGCCAGGCTCGCCTCCGCCTCCGCAGGCCTCGCCGCGGACCACCAACGCCGCCGCCGGCCACCTCAAGCATCCCCGCCCCGCCTCGCCCGCGTCTGCCCCGGCTCGCACCCTCGCTGCCCAGGCCGCGCGCCCGCCGGCGCCATGCGCCGTCCGTCGGCCGTCCCCCCGCACGTCGCCCTCCGCCCCTCGCCTGCACCGGCCCGGCCCCGTGCCTCCTCTGCAGCGGCGTCCCAGCCAAGTCGCGCCCCGCCCGCCGTCCTCCGGCAACGAGTCCGCCCCGCCGGTGTTGCCCGAGCCGCCCAGGTCGACATCAGCCGTTCGCGCGCAGCAAGGCCTCGGCCTCCTTCGTCACCGACCTGCATGATGTTTGTGTGGTGATGGTTTTCTGTAATGGGAAGGTGCCTTGTGTTGCTCTGTTGCGGCTCGGGTACGACAAGTTCGCCAAGATCCTCGAGGCGGAGACCCCGTATCGGTACCGACATAAGAGATGGAACCGAAGACCCCGATCTCAAGGATCCGAAGCGCCAAGGTCAATCTTCGACAAGAACCTCCTCGCACAACCCCGGCCAAACAAGTTCGTCCACGGATAAAACCTTCTATGCGGAACCCCAAGACCTTCGACAAAACAAGAAACGCCAAGTACTCCTTCCGGTTTCGAAGCCCGGCCCCGGGGACCGACAGGATCTCCAACACGGCCGCTAGTAACCTCGTCGTGGAACTTCGAGCTCGTCCTCACAGAACTCGAGAACGCCGAGTGCTCCTTCCCGGAGTCCGAAGGACGCTCTCGCCGAGAACCCGGACGCCAAGATCGCCGATGCGAAAACGCCAAGCCCGTCTACCCCGGACATCGCACGACAAGTTCTTCTTCCCGGACGCTGTTTCCGCCGCGAACGTTTCCGTCGAACCCTGAACCCTGAGACCGACCCCGACCCCAGAACCTCAAGATCGTCGAGACCCTCAATGTGTGAACCCTTTTCCGAGAACCCTATTTTATAACATAATAACCTTGTCGCATATTAAATTGTCATTCATCTCGCATGCATCTCATTGGTTTGGGGGCCTTATGCCGATTCACCTTATAATTAAGTATGGGGCCTATATGCGGGCAAATCTAGCCTTATATTGGCCTCATTTAAATTGGTGTAGCGAACCGGTGCTATATTTTGCCATGCTCAAACAACATTTAATTGCGGGGGTTTTAAATAACTTGAACAATATAATCAATTGTCGGGACCCCGGTTCCGCTTAATATGACCTAATTGCATCGCACCTTTGCCATGCCATACATCATACATGCATCATGCCGATCTTCTGCCGTTGTATTAAATATTGCATCCGGTGTTTATTCTAGTGTTTTGCTTCTTCGCGGATAAGGCCGTTGAGTTGATGTGAGCTTCGCCCCGATCTTCGGATGAACCCTTCGACAATGTTTTCAGGCGAGCATCTCCCCCTTTCTACCTATCTTACTTTTATAGTATTTATTCCCTCCTGTTGATCTATTGCTATCTGTGTTGCGATGCTCTAGTTTTCGTACCCGTGATATCTCTTGCAGCCTTATATTGCCTTGGACACATCCTATTACCTGTTGTTTGGTAGATAGTTGGACTTGCGCGTCGTAGTCGCTTGCTCAAGTGCTGTTGCGTGTCGCTAATTGCCACAGTTGTTGAAGTATTGCCGCATGTTGATGTTGGAGGTGATCATAGTTTTACTTATCGTTCACTTTAATTCCTGTTTAACAACTAAAATTGAAGTAAGCAGAGGCATCGGTGGGTGATAGAAAATATTTGGTTTCCGAACGCCCACTTGTGTCCCGTAGGACCCCGAGTACTTGATACCTGTTCCTTGATTTATCGCGCTATCCACATATGGGGAATATGGGCCCCCCTTAGCCAGAGCTTGATTCCGTCTTATTTCTTGGGGCCACAAACTAGTTTGAGGTTTTATTTACGATCCTGTACTTATGTCATGCTACTGCTTTATTTACGTTTGTGCGAGGAGCACACTGTACTGTTTAGGAATTGTGACCCATTTTCGCGGTATCGACAAGCCCAGCCACACTTTCGGGTTCCCAGTCGTTTATAGCCGGCCCCACAAACCTTAAGTCCGTCTCGAAGTCAGCTAACTTCGTTACGGGTTCTACTTTAAGGGGTGGCCCCCTGAAATATTTCTGAATCTTGTGATTTCTCTATCGTGAAGACCTCGTTGGGTTTTGATTTGGTTTTTCCGAGGTTGATCGTGTGTGTGTTGCTATTTGTGCACCCCGGCCGGGTTAAAACTTTCTGAAAGCCGTGTCCGCGGTTATGGACGACTTGGAGCACAGTATCTCGACCATAGACAAGCATAACTAAAGTTTATTGCTATAAGTTTGACTTTATAATGACTAGTAATCAGCTTCACTATAATGGAATGGCTAATTAATACTGCCCACAATTGCTTGTTTGGAGTGTCGCTTGCGACCATTGTACCTGACTAGTAAGTATGACAATTACAACGGAATGGCTAAATAAAAGTACCAACAACTGCTGGGTTTAAGGGTTATCTCATGCTATTCATATCTGATTAGTAAGTGTTACAACTATAATGGAATGATTAATTAAAAGTGCCTACTACTTACTTTATCAGGATGAATATCTAAACCTGACTAGTAATTGCTGCAACGATAACTGAATAAATAAAAATGCCAACGGTGTGAGTTCCTCGGTTGACTTCCTCGATTGGTCTCGAGGGGGAAACGCCAGGATGGGTTTGTTTGATGGTAGTCTCAGGTTGGTTCCGAATAGGTCCTTCTTCCCCCTCTCTGATTGCCGCCAGTTGTATCGAGTCTCTATAGGTTGTTTAGTGCATGCTGCCGCTGCCGCTACAGTCCACCATACCTATGTAGGCGAGGACCGCCGAATTCTAGTCTCGCCGTGTACTGGCCTCAGTACTGACCGCTCTCTCCTTTTCCTTTGCCCTTTGTCGGCACCCCTTTTGTTTAAGCAGGTTTTGAGATCGACGTCGTTAGCAGGGTTACCCTTCCGGCTTGGCCTGGGCAGGGTTATGGACGCCATTGGTTATTCTTCAGGGCTCTTAGCCCCATTTGCATCTTGTCCGTAGTCGGACGCTCTATCATTTTCAAGGTGATTTGGATCTTTGTATATTATATCTGTATTCTTGACTCTTTGAGTCGCTGTTGTATATATCTGTTCTGTGGGTCCCATCGAGGACTGTTGTGTAATGTTATTACTTCGTTTTCCACCCGCACGAAAGTGCCTGGTGGGCACCTTTGAATCGTTTCTATGCGGGTTTGGCGAGTTTTGCTAAAACTTGCATAGGTCCGATTCTGAGGGTGTTACACGCGTGGTCTGTTCTTCTGACTTTGCTTGCAGTGTCGATTGGTATGGGTGCCTTTGCCGTTGACGTCGAGGTGTACGAGGCATGGTATATCGCAGTACTCCTCGTAGGTTTGGGGAACGCGGAGCGGCGCCGAGGTGGTCTCACTTCCTCGTTGCTGTCCACGACTAGCTCCCCTTCCTCGGCCACGTTGTCCGCCCTTTCCTCGTCCTGCAAAAGTCATAGCGACCATGTCGGTAGATTCCTTTTCTTCTGGAGCGGTCTTCCGCTTTGTACTGTTGTTCCTCCGAGCTTGAGTTGGAATGGCCGTTGCCGGCAAGGATCCACGAGCGTCGTCGTCGGCAGCTGCGAACTCACTAGCCAACGTGCCGCTTTCCAACCCATTGATGAAGGCGGCCATGGCGGTCTGAGCGTGCACTCCTGCGCAGGAATTCTTCATGTCCAGCCAGCGGGAGAGGTAGGCGCGAGATGTCTCGTCTTTTTCTAGCACGCACCGCTGTAGATCGCCCACAGTGCAGGGACGCTTGTACGTACCCTCAAAGTTCTTGGTGAACGCTTCTTGCATGTCCAACCCGTTGTAGATAGATTTCTCCTGTAAGTCGTCGATCCATTGACGGGCCGTACCTGCCAACATTAATGGGAGGTACTTGATGGTGACGTTGGGGTTGCCTCCGGCAATGTCCACCGCGTTGTCGTAGTCCTGCAACCATGTGGCTGGCTTGGCGGTGCCGTCATAGGGCTTGATGGTCTTGTCAATCTGGAAACCTTTGGGGTAAGTTGCGGACCGTATTGCAGGTCCAAAGCAACATGGTCCTAGGTATGGTCCTTCCCGGGCCTCGTGGATCTTATCGATCCGCGAACGCGCATCGTATGGCGCCGGGTTCTTCTTCTTCTTGTCAACACGGGATGGGCTGCGTGAACGACGCGGGCCTCCTCCGCCGTGGTGACTGCTTGGTGGTGACGGAGGCGGAGGTGGCGGTGGGTTAGCCTTATTGCTGTTACCCTCTTGCGACGCCTCACCCCTGTCACGGTTGCTTGTCGGACGTGGAGGGTCATGGCGCGACCTGCTCTTATGTCCTTGGTTGCGCTCTCCATCATGACGGGTCTGCTCCGCATTATCGCGGATGACGATGCCACACTGCTTTGGTGGGGGTATATCCGTACGATGGTGATCTTTGTAATCTTCACGATGTCGGGGAGATCGGGGTGGTGGCGATGGGCTACGAGGTCGGGCCTTTTATCCGTGGTCGGAGGATATTGGGATAGCATCCTTCCTGTTGCGTGCATCCCTCCGTCTTCGTTCTGATGAACCCGTCTGGGACCCGACATCAAGAGGAGATCTGTCCCTTGGCGGTTTATACTGGCTAGACTGGCAAAGCGCTGGGTCAGACTCAAGCCTCTAAGAGGTGGCCTTTTCCTGCTGCTTCACCGAGTTGGCCACTAGGTCGTGGACCTGTTCCACTGCTTCAGGCGATCTATCCTGCTCAGAAGGGTCTTGGCGACGACGAGGTTAAGGGGTGGGGTGGGCATCACCTGCTTGCCTTCACTGTCAATGTATGGCTTGGCCTGTGCCGGCTTAGAGGGAGCCCATCCTAGGTTGCGCCGTACACCAGGATCGTTGATGACGCGAGCTGGAGCTTTCTTAGCCTTCTGCTGTTGTAGCAGAGTCTTGTACTCGGCCTCCATTTCTCTAGCCTTTTCTATGGACTTCTGCGCGTTGACCAGATCTCGATCTAGCTTAGCGCCTTGCTCCCCGATGGCTTGCGCCTCCTCCAGCAGCTGCTGGCGCTTCTCATCAAGCTGGGTCACGTTCCAGATATGAGCAACGTTCAGCGGCTCGACGAGGAGATTGTCGTACATCACTCTATCAGCTAGAGTAACTTGGGCTGCTGCAGACGTGGATGCTGGAGGCAGCAAGTTTGCGGTGTTGTTGTTGCTCGGGCCGGTGCCGAGTTCATGCGGCTGCTGCACTGGGTTGGGCGGAGGAGGCGTGACTTTTGCGTGATCATCATCAGTAGCAATAAGTGTCCCCTTCCCCTTTTCCAGCACCGTAGGCGGAGCTCGTACGGGTTGATCTTCATCCATTGCCGTCCCAATGATGATGAATACCCCTCGGGACGCGACGGCATTGTTGGCTTGCTCGTCGCGCAAGTACTCCTCATCCATCTCCTGCATAGCGGAGTCTAGCTCTTCTGGACTGAAGTCTATCTCCTCTGAATCTGCACTGAAATCAGCATAAAGCGCGTCAATGACAGAGTCGGAGGGGGCTAGGACTTCCTCGATGACGGGCTCGACGATGACTGGAGGTGGTGGTGCTGCTACAACGATGGCGGCGGGAGGCGGTGGTGGTGGCTACTGAGCCGGAGGTTCTTCGTCTCTGAGCGCGAGCTCCATCTGGGCTGCCGCGTCAGCTGCCGCATAGCTGTTGACGGTGCTCACCATCTCTTCGAGGGTAAGGCGTCCTGTTGCCTGCTGCCGTCTTAAAGAATGTCGGAGAAGCGTGCCACGGTCCAGTCCTTCCACGAAGTGATACAGAGCGTTATCATCGGGGTAGTGGGCTAGGTCGGCTCGTATACGGAGCCACCTGGCCAGGTAATCGCGGGGGTTTTCGCCCTCTCTCTGAACGCAGCACGCCAGATCGAAGATGGTAACCACGCCGATGAATTTGGATCTCTGCTGTCCAGACGCACGCACTAAGCCGGCGGATTTGCAGTGATCTTCCACCTTTATATCCTGCACAGGGGCGGTTTGGGTGGGCCTTGAATTTTTCCGATCTTTGTCGACAAACTCCGAAGAGAGATCCGACATTCATCCTTCCACGATCGTATCCTGCCCGTAGGCGGTCCGTGCGGGTCTTGATGCTTTACGATCTTTGCCGGCAACTCCGAAGAGAGATCCGACATCGATCCTTCTGCGAACGTATCCTGCCCGTAGGCGGTCCGTGCGGGTCTTGATGCTCCTCCGACTCCCAGGGAACTAGTGCCCGAGTCGGTTTCGCCGATGAAGAGGTGGATGTCTCCGATAGGAACGATTGAACACCGCGTAGGGTTCGTCTTTGCTGGGATCCAGAATTCGTCGGGAGGGACTATCGGAATGTTGCCGGAGAAGAGAACGTGACCGATGGCTATGGTTTCGGCGATTCCCGCGAAGATTTTGGTCCTCGCCCGCTGAAGAGCCTGAAGCGCCTCTTGCCCCACGGTGGGCGCCAACTGTCGTGGTATTGCCGACGAGTATGCCATGGAGGGGTCCTGACAGTGCGTGTTTAGAGACATGGGGTAAGGCGCACGGTTGACGGGTATGAGGTAACACAGCTTACCCAGGTTCAGATCCCACGACGGTGGCGGAATCCTACTCCTGCTATAAATCACTATAATTGCAATACACCGAGTTATAGAGATAGGTTCGCTGTGCGAGGTTGTCTGAGATTGTCTATGAACGTGCCCTAAAGGCTCCCATAGGCCCGACTTATATAGTAACCAGGTCCTAGGGTTACAGGGAAAAGTCATAGCCGGACAGGTCACAGAGTCCTACACCGTCTATTACTAGTCTTGTGTATCTTGCACTCCAAGGCTCCGGGTATGCTGGTGACTCCATCGTAGCGTTCCTTTATCCGGCATGGGCCTCCCTTCTGGATCCACCTAACTAGGCCGCCCAGCAGGCCATAGGCCATGCTACCGACTATGGGCCACCCGGGTTAGCCGGATAAGAGACATGCTATAAGGATACCCATATAGCATATCCCCAACATCTCATCAAGCTGGGTCACGTTCCGGATATGAGCAACGGTCAGTGGCTCGATGAGGAGATTGTCGTACATCACTCTATCAGCTGGAGTAACTTGGGCTGTTGCAGACGTGGATGCTGGAGGCGGCAAGTTTGCAGTGTTGTTGTTGCTCGGTCCGGTGCCGAGTTCCTGCGGCTGCTGCACTGGGTTGGGCGGAGGAGGCATTGTTGGAGATATGCCCTAGAGGCAATAATAAATGTAGTTATTATTATATCTTTGTGTTTATGATAAATGTTTACATTCATGCTATAACAGTATTAACAAGGAAACATTAATACTTGTGTGATTTGTAAACTAAATTAGAGTCCCTATTAAAGCCTCTTTATAATACTAGCTTGTTGGTTAATAAATGATGGACATACTCCTATAGATAAGCGTAGCATAAAGATCAAGTCATTTTAATAGTTCAATTGCTATATGCTTTCTGATACATAGTAACCTAAATCCTTCGACCATGAGATCATGCTTATCACCATCACCGGAAGGATGCTTTGATGACATCAAACACCACACCGTAACTAGGTGGCTATAAAGGTGGCATTGAGTGTTCGGAAAGTATGGGTTGAGACACATGGATCAAGAGTGGGATTTGTCCATCCATATGACGGATAGATATACTCTGGGCCCTCTTGGTGGAATGTCATCCAATTGGCTTGGAACCATGTGACTGGCTCACAAGGGATCACATATCACGGGAACGAGAAAAGAGTACTTATCAGTAACGAGGTTGAACTAGGTATGCAGAGATACCGACGATCAAAACCTCGGATAAGTAAACTATCGTGAGACAAAGGGAAATTAGTATCGTATGTAAGTGGTTCATTCGATCACAAAGAAATCGTAGAAATATGTGGGAACCATATGAATTTACAGATTCCTCTATTGGTTATTGTTCGGAGAAGTGTCTCGATCATGTCCGCATAATTCACGAACCGTAGGGAGACACACTTAAGGATTCGGTGTTGTTGAGTAGTTATGGAATGATGTGTAAGAGACCGAATTTTGTTCGGAGTCTCGGATGGGATCCGGGATATCACGAGGAGATCCGGAATGGTCCGGAGAATAAGATTCATATAAGGAAAGTCTTGTTTCGGGGTTGGAGAATGGTTCCGGTGTTTTCATCGGGAATGTTCTAGAAGGTTCCGGAAGGTCCGACACTCCGGAGGGGAAGGGTACATGAATGTGTCATAACAAGTTGGAATGGTTGCATCATGTACTAGGTGTCATCGCTGAGCAAAATAAAGGGATAAATCAAATCCTAGCTTGAAAAGTCAAACGCCAATTTGAAAAGTCAAACGACAAGTTTGCTTGGTGGAGGGAGAGTAGGAAACCTACTTGGGGAGGAGTTCCTCTCCCTCCACCCGCCGGCCTTGGAGGCCGAGTTGGGGGAGGACTCTCCTCCCCTGGCCGGCGCCCTCCCACCTATATAAGGAGGGGCAGGGGTGCCCCTCTAGACACACGTCTTGCCCCACTAAAACCCTAGCCCTAGCCGCCGGCCCCTCTTGCAGCCGCCGCCGCCCTAGGGCAAACCCTAGCCGCCGACTTGGGCTCTCCCCTTGCCCTAGCCGCCGGCCTAGCCCTCTCTCCTTGGTACCTCTAAACCCTAGATCACCAAGGCCTCTCTCATAGTCCACCATACTCGCTCCGGCTTAAGGCGAAGCCCTGCGAGATCTCCCCTCTACTTCCGGTACAACGCCGTCGTGCTGCCGGAATCGCGAGCAGAGTGCTACAACCTCCGCTGCCTGCTGGAACAAGGGAGAGGAAGGTCTTCATCGAGTACGGAACGTGTGACTGACTACGGGAGCGCTGCCGGAACGCAGCGCCGGAAGGATCGTCTACACGATCCTGAGATCGGCAAGAGTACGACTACATCACCCACGAGAATCCGCTCTCGTTAAACACTTTGGAATCTTCGAGGGTGAGTTATTCTATCAACTCGTTGCTACAATCTAGTAGATAGATCCTTGCTTGTTTGTTTGTATGCGGTAGAAAATTTTTGTTTTCCATGCTACGAACCCCTATAGTGGTATCAGAGTCGTGTCTATATGTAGATCTGTTGCACGAGTAGAACACAATGGTCATTGTGGACGGTGGTGCTTTTATTATCAATTTATTCTTGTGTACTTTGCATCTTGCGGTATGATGGGATGAAGCGGCCCGGGCTAACCTTACAGGACATCATTCATGAGACTTGCTCCACGCTCAACATGCAACTTTTATTGCATAAGTGGCTTTGCGGGTGTCTGTCTCTCCCATTATAGTATAGATCCAATTTACAACAGGCACTTGATAATTCAAACATCAACGTTGTGGTTCTTGTTCGTCAGTTAGATCGAGACTTATTGAAAGCCCCAAACCACGTAAAATATGCAAAGAAATTAGAGGCGTCTAACTTTGTTTTGCAGGGGTGTGCTGTGATGTGATATGGCCATGATTGTGATTATATTTGATGTATGCAATGTTCCTTATTGTAAGTTGGCAACCGGCAGGAGCCATATGGTTGTCTTTAATTTCTGTTAAGGCCAGCGTGTCTATTCAAAGTAGTTGTAATAGTTGAAGCTGGTGGACGACAATCATGGAGCAGCGTCATTGACCTTGATACAATGCCGGTGATGATGGAGATCATGTTCGTGCTTGAAGATGGAGATCGGAAGCACAAAGAAGAAAGGCCATATCATATCACATATTATGAATTGCATGTGATGTTAATCCTTTATGCATCTTGTACTGCTTAGTTAACGACAGTAGCATTATAAGATGATCCCTCATGCACATAAATTTCAAGTTCTAAAGTGTTCATCCTTAGTAAGAACCGTTGCTAAAGCTTGTTGTTTCGAAGCACCACGTGATGATCGGGTGTGTTAGATTCTGCAAGTGTATACAACGTGAGCAAGCCAGATTTTCTCATGCGGAAGCTAAGGTTTGATCTTGACGAGCCTAGAATGTACACACATGGTCTTGGAACACGGATCACCGAAAGGTAAAGCATTAATCATATAGTAGATATGATGAACATGTCGATTGTTCGCCATTGAAGCTACATCAACTCTCGTGATGATCGGTTTTGATGTGGTGGATTTGGTTCGTGTGATCACTAAAACAATGAGAGGGATATTGTTTTGAGTGGGAGTTCACCTAGATTAATTTAACTATTAATTAGAACTCAATTTTTCATAAACTTAGTCTAAACTATTGCAAATATGTTGTAGATCAATGGCGGCCCCTACCATCAATTTTAATGCGTTCCTAGAGAAAGAAAAGTTGAAAAACAATGGAAGGAAATTCGCGGATTGGTTCCGCAATTTGAGGATTGTCCTCAATGCTAGTAATTTGACCTATGTGCTGGATGCACCGCTGGGTGACCCGCCTGCAGCTACTGCTACCGATGAAGTAAAGAATGTTTACCTCACTCGGAAGAATCAGTACTCCACAGTTCAGTGTTCTATCTTGTATGGTTTGGAATCGGAGCTTCAGAAAAGGTTTGAGAATTCAGACCCACATGATATTGTCCGTGAACTCAAATTGATATTTGAGACTCACGCGGCAGTTGAGAGCTATGAGGCTTCTGAAAAGTTCTTTAATTGCAAGATGGAAGAGGGCATCTCCGTTAGTGAGCATGTGCTTAAGATGTCTGGGCACGCAAACAAACTCCAAAGCTTGGGTATAGTGATTCCTAATGCTTTGGGGATTTACCGTGTCCTCCAATCACTACCACCAAGTTACAAGAACTTTGTGATGAACTACAATATGCAAAGCATGAACAAGCAGTTGCCAGAACTCTTCTCCATGTTAAAATCTGCATAAGTGGAGATCAAGAAAGAGCACCAAGTATTGATGGTCAATAAGACCACCAAATTCAAGAAAAGCAAGTCTAAGCAAAAGGGACACTTCAAGAAGGGTGGTAAGAAAGTTGCCGCGCCGACGAAGAAGACCAAGGCTGGACCTAAGCCTGATACTGATTGCTTTTACTGCAAGGGAGAAGGTCACTGGAAGCGGAATTGCCCAAAGTACTTGGCGGATTTGAAGAACGGCAACATCAAGAAGAAAGGTATATCCGATATACATGTTATTGATGTGTATCTCACTAGTACTCGTAGTAGTGCCTGGGTATTTGATATTGGTCCGGTTGCTCATATTTGTAACTCGAAACAGGTGTTGCAGAATAAATGGAACCTAGCGAAGAACGAGGTGACGATGCGCGTATGAAATGGATCAAAGGTTGATGTGATCGCGGTCGGCACGCTACCTCTTCATCTACCATCGGGATTAGTTTTATACTTAAATAATTGTTATTTGGTGCCTGCATTAAGCATGAACATTATATCGGGATCTTGTTTATTACGAGACGGTTACTTGTTTAAGTCCGAGAATAATGGTTGTTCGATTTATATGAGTAATATGTTTTATGCACATGCACCTTTGATAGATGGTCTATTCTTATTGAATCTCGATAGTGGAAATACACATATTAATAACATTGAAGCTAAACGTTTGAAATTGAGCGATAACTCGACCTATATGTGGCACTGTCGTCTTGTTCACACTGGAGTGAAGCGTATGAAGAAACTCCATTCATATGGACTTCTTGAATCACTTGATTTCGAATCACTTGAAATATGCAAAGCATGTCTGATGGGTAAAATGACTAAGACTCCATTTTTTGGTATGATGGAGCGAGCTACGGACTTATTGGAAATCATACATACCGATGTGTGTGGTCCAATGAGTGTAGCATCGCGCGGTGGTTATCGTTATGTTCTTACCTTCACGGATGACTTGAGTAGATATGGGTATATCTATTTCATGAAACATAAGTCCGAAACTTTCGAGAAGTTTAAGGAATTTCAAAGTGAGGTGGAGAATCAATGTAACAAGAAGATTAAGTTTCTACGTTCTGATCGTGGAGGTGAATATCTAAGTTACGAGTTTGGCGAGCATTTGAAGAAATGCGGAATACTTTCACAATTGACACCGCCGGGAACACCACAGCGTAATGGTGTGTCTGAACGTCGTAATCGAACTCTCTTAGATATGTTTCGTTCTATGATGTCACTTACAGATTTACCGCTATCATTTTGGGGTTATGCACTAGAAACAGCCGCATTCACTTTAAATAGGGCACCATCTAAATCCGTTGAAACGACACCATATGAATTAGGGTTTGGGAAGAAACCTAAATTGTCGTTCCTTAAAGTTTGGGGTTGCGAAGCCTATGTAAAGAAGTTACAGCCGGACAAGCTTGAACCAAAAGCGGAAAAATGCGTCTTCATAGGTTACCCAAAGAAAACTATTGGGTATACCTTCTATCATAGATCCGAAGGAAAAATCTTTGTTGCCAAGAATGGATCCTTTCTAGAGAAGGCATTTCTCTCGAAAGAAGTGACTGGAAGGAAAGTAGAACTCGACGAGGTTGTCGAACCTTCTCTCGAACTTGCGAGTAGCGCAGCACCGGAAGAAGTTCCTGTGTCGCCTACACCAATAAGAGAGGAAGCTAATGGTGATGATCATGAAACTTCGGTTGTAGTTGCTACAGAACCTCGCAGGTCGACGAGAACTCGTACCACTCCTGATTGGTATGATCCCGTAATGAGTCTCATGTTGGTGGACAACACCGATGACCCTGTGACATATGAGGAAGCGATGATGAGCCCAGATTCCAAAAAATGGCAAGAAGCCATGAAATCCGAGATTGGATCCATGTACGAAAACCAAGTATGGAATTTGGTGTACTTACCGGATGGCCGGAAGGCTATCGAGAACAAATGGATTTTCAAGAAGAAAACATATGCTGATGGTAATGTTACTGTCTATAAAGCTCGACTTGTCGCAAAAGGGTTTTGAAAAATTCAAGGAGTTGACTACGATGAGACTTTCTCAACAGTAGCGAAGCTAAAGTCTGTGAGGATTTTGTTAGCAATCGCTGCATATTATGATTATGAGATATGGCAGATGGATGTCAAAACAGCGTTCCTCAATGGAGACATTGATGAAGAGTTGTATATGATGCAACCCAAAGGTTTTGTCGATCCTAAAGATGCTAACAAGGTATGCAAAATTCAACGGTCCATATATGGATTGAAGCAAGCATCCCGAAGTTGGAATCAACGTTTTGATAAGGTAATCAAAAGTTTTGGTTTTATACAAACTTATGGAGAAGCTTGTATTTACAAGAAAGTGAGTGGGAGCTCTATAGCATTCTTAATACTATATGTAGATGACATATTGTTGATTGGGAATGATGTAGACCTTCTTAATAGTGTCAAGGAATATTTGAATAATAGTTTTTCAATGAAAGATCTTGGCGAAGCAGCTTACATATTAGGCATAAAGATTTATAGAGATAGATCGAGACGCCTAATATCATTGTCACAAAGTACATATTTGGACGAAGTTCTAATGAGGTTTGGAATGGAGGATAGCAAGAAAGGGTTCTTTCCCATGTTGCCCAATACAACCTTGAGTAAAACTCAAAGTTCAGCAACGGTAGAAGATAGAGAAAGGATGAGTAAGACTCCCTATGCCTCAGCCATAGGATCTCTAATGTATGCTATCCTATGTACTAGACCCGACATTGCATATGCTGTTAATTTAACTAGCAGATATCAAAGTGATCCAGGAGTGGATCATTGGACAGCGGTCAAAAACATCCTTAAGTACTTGAGAAGGACTAAGGATATGGTTCTTTCTTATGGAGGTGATGAACAGCTCGGTGTTAATGGTTACACCGATGCTAGTTGGAACACCGATCCAGATGATTCTAAATCTCAATCTGGATACATATTTACTTTGAATGGTGCAGCAGTTAGCTAGAGCAGTGCAAAGCAAAGCGTTGTGGAGAGATCTTCAACTAAATCGGAATACATAGCTGCTTCGGAGGCTTCACAAGAAGCGATATGGATGAAGGAGTTCATTACAGAGCTCGGTGTGGTTCCAAGTGCGCTGGAACCAATGTCTATCTACTGTGATAACATGGGCGCTATAGCCAATGCGCAAGAACCAAGGTCACACAAGAAGCTGAAGCACATCAAGCTACGTTTTCACGCTATTCGAGAACATGTCCAAGATGGTGACATAAAGATTTGCAAAGTACACACAGATCTGAATGTGGCGGATCCGTTGACTAATCCTCTCCCGAGGGCAAAAAATGACCAACACCAAACTGCCATGGGTGTTCGGTATATTACCATGTAATCTAGATTAGTTGACTCTAGTGCAAGTGGGAGACTGTTGGAGATATGCCCTAGATGCAATAATAAATGTAGTTATTATTATATCTTTGTGTTTATGATAAATGTTTACATTCATGCTATAACAGTATTAACAAGGAAACATTAATACTTGTGTGATTTGTAAACTAAATTAGAGTCCCTAGTAAAGCCTCTTTATAATACTAGCTTGTTGGTTAATAAATGATTGTGGTTTCCCTATCATGAACATTGATATGTTATTAACAACAAGATCATATCGTTAGGAGAATGGTATGATGGACATACTCCTATAGATAAGCGTAGCATAAAGGTCAAGTCATTTTAATAGTTCAATTGCTATATGCTTTCTGATACATAGTAACCTAAATCCTTTGACCATGAGATCATGCTTATCACCATCACCAGAAGGATTCTTTGATGACATCAAACACCACACCGTAACTAGGTGGCTATAAAGGTGGCATTGGAGTATTCAGAAAGTATGGGTTGAGACACATGGATCAAGAGTGGGATTTGTCCATCCATATGACGGATAGATATACTCTGGGCCCTCTCGGTGGAATGTCATCCAATTGGCTTGCAAGCATGTGACTGGCTCACAAGGGATCACATATCACGGGAACGAGAAAAGAGTACTTATCAGTAACGAGGTTGAACTAGGTATGCAGAGATACCGACGATCAAAACCTCGGATAAGTAAACTATCGTGAGACAAAGGGAAATTGGTATCGTATTTAAGTGGTTCATTCGATCGCAAAGAAATCGTAGAAATATGTGGGAACCATATGAATTTCCAGATTCCTCTATTGGTTACTGTTCGGAGAAGTGTCTCGATCATGTCTGCATAATTCATGAACCGTAGGGAGACACACTTAAGGATTCGATGTTGTTGAGTAGTTATGGAATGATGAGTAAGAGACCGAATGTTGTTCGGAGTCTCGGGGTTGGAGAATGGTCCGGAGAATAAGATTCATATAAGGAAAGTCCTGTTTCGGGGTTGGAGAATGGTTTCGGTGTTTTCATCGGGAATGTTCTAGAAGGTTCCGAAAGGTCCAGCACTCCGGAGGGGAAGGGTACATGAATGTTTCATAACAAGTTGGAATGGTTGCATCATGTACTAGGTGTCATCACTGAGAAAAATAAAGGGATAAATCAAATCCTAGTTTGAAAAGTCAAACGCCAATTTGAAAAGTCAAACGTCAAGTTTGCTTGGTGGAGGGAGAGTAGGAAAATTACTTGGGGAGGAGTTCCTCTCCCTCCACCCGCCGTCCTTGGAGGACGAGTTGGGGGAGGACTCTCCTCCCCTGGCCGGAGCCCTCCCACCTATATTAGGAGGGGCAGGGGTGCCCCTCTAGACACACACCTTGCCCCACTAAAACCCTAGCCCTAGTCGCTGGCCCCTCTTGCAGCCGCCGGCCCCTCTTGCAGCCGCCGCCGCCCTAGGGCAAACCCTAGCCGCCGACTTGGGCTCTCCCATTGCCCTAGCCGCCGGCCTAGCCCTCTCTCCTTGGTACCTCTAAACCCTAGATCGCCAAGGCCTCTCTCATATTCCACCATACTCGCTCCGGCTTAAGGCGAAGCCCTGCGAGATCTCCCCTCTACTTCCGGTACCACGCCGTCGTGCTGCCGGAATCACGAGGAGAGTGCTACAACCTCCGCTGCCTGCTGGAACAAGGGAGAGCAAGGTCTTCATCGAGTACCGAACATGTGACCGACTGCGGGAGCGCTGCCAGAACGCAGCGCCGGAAGGATCGTCTACACGATCTTGAGATCGGCAAGAGTACGACTACATCACCCACGAGAATCCGCTCTCGTTAAACACTTTGGAATCTTCGAGGGTGAGTTATTCTATCGACTCGTTGCTACAATCTAGTAGATAGATCTTGGCTTGTTTGTTTGTATGCGGTAGAAATTTTTTGTTTTCCATGCTACGAACCCCTACAGGCATGACTTTTGCGCGATCATCGTCAGCAGCAATAAGTGGCCCCTTCCCCTTTTCCAGCGTCGTAGGCGGAGCTCATCCGGGTTGATCTTCATCCATTGTCGTCCCAATGGTGACGAATACCCCTCGGGACGCGACGGCATTGTTGGCTTGCTCGTCGCGCGAGTACTCCTCCTCCATCTCCTGCATAGCGGAGTCTAGCTCTTCTAGACTGAAGTCTATCTCCTCTGAATCTGCACTGAAATCAGCATAAAGCGCGTCAATGACAGAGTCAGAGGGTGCTAGGATTTCCTCGATGATGGGCGGTGTAGGTGCAACGTGCTCGACGATGACTGGAGGTGGTGGTGCTGCTACGACGATGGCGGCAGGAGGCGGTGGTGGTGGCTGCTGAGCCGGAGGTTCTCCGTCTCTGAGCGCGAGCTCCATCTAGGCTGCCGCGTCAACTGCCGCGTAGCTATTGACGGTGCTCACCATCTCTTCGAGGGTAAGGCGTCCTGTTTCCTGCTACCGTCTTAAAGAATGTCGGAGAAGCGTGCCACGGTCCAGTCCTTCCACGAAGTGATACAGAGCGTTATCATCGGGGTAGTGGGCTAGGTCGGATCGTATACGGAGCCACCTGGCCAGGTAATCGCGGGGGTTTTCGCCCTCTCTGAATGCAGCGCGCCAGATCAAAGATGGTAACCACGCCGACAAATTTGGATCTCTACTGTCCAGACGCACGGACTAAGCCAGCGGATTTGCAGTGATCTTCCACCTTTATATCCTGCACAGGGGCGGTTTGGGTGGGCCTTGAATTTTTCCAATCTTTGTCGGCAAACTCCGAAGAGAGATCCGACATTGATCCTTCCGCGAACGTATCCTGCCCGTAGGCGGTCCGTGCGGGCCTTGATGCTTTTTGATCTTTCTCGGCAAACTCCGAAGAGAGATCCGACATCGATCCTTCCGCGAACATATCCTGCCCGTAGGTGGTCCGTGCGGGTCTTGATGCTCCTCCGACTCCCAGGGAACTAGTGCCCGAGTAGGTTTCGTCGATGAAGAGGTGGATGTCTCCGATAGGAACGGTTGAACACCGCGTAGTGTTCGTCTTCGCCGGGATCCAGAATTCGTTGGGTGGGACGATCGGAACGTTGCCAGAGAAGAGAACGCGACCGATGGCTACGGTTTCGCCGATTCCCGCGAAGATTTTGGCCCTCGCCCGCTGAAGAGCCTGAAGCGCCTCTTGCCCCACGGTGGGCCCCAACTGTCGTGGTATTGCCGACGAGTACGCCATGGAGGGGTCCTCACAGTGCGTGTTTAGATACGTGGGGTAAGGCGGACGGTTGAGATCCCACGAGGTAACACAGCTTACCAGGTTCAGATCCCACGATGGTGGCGGAATCCTACTCCTGCTATAAATGACTATAATGGCAATACGCCGAGTTACAGAGATAGGTTCGCTGTGCAAGGTTGTCTGAGATTGTCTATGAATGTGCCCTAAAGGCTCCCATAGGCCCGACTTATATAGTCACCAGGTCCTAGGGTTACACAGTCTATTACTAGTCTTGTGTATCTTGCACTCCAAGGCTCCGGGTACGCTGGTGACTCCACCGTAGCCTTCCTTTATCCGGCATGGGCCTCCCTTATGGATCCACCTAAATGGGCCTCCCAGCAGGCCATAGGCCATGCTACCGACTATGGGCCACCCGGGTTAGTCGGATAAGAGACATGCTATAAGGATACCCATATAGCATATCCCCAACAAGAGCGGCGACAGGAATCTTGGCGCAGAGCTACGATGGCGAACGGCGGTAGGCACGCCAGCGAGCAGCTTGGCGTCACGAGGAAGACGACGGGAATAAAGGCGAAGGGGTACGCGGGCCGGCTGGGCTGCAGATGGGCTAGCTTGGGCCGCTGCAAAGCAAGGGCGACAGGCTGCTGCGGTGGTGCTGTGCGTCAGTTAGAGGGAGAGGGAGAGATGGGTTGCGGCCCAGATTAGGTTTAGGTATAGATTTATTTCGAAAACCTTTTCTTTTTCTGTTTTTGTACTTTCCCTTGTATTTTTGTTTCAAATCTGTTTTGAACAATTTCAAAATACAGAGACTTTTATAAATATTTAAAATAATGCAGGGACCCTTTAACCATTTGGGTTCCACACTTTTTGTACTTCTCAAATATATCAAAACCATTTGAATACATTTCAAAGGGAGAAAGAGGTTAGGGTTTAGAATTTTGAGAGCATTTTTAGTTCATGCATGCATTTTAAATGATGATGCTCATGAATGCACAAACATTTTCCTAATTACTGTTAGTAGAACTAGGGGTGTTACATTTGACATCCAATCTGGGTGTAGTACTTCCATGATAAACACGGCAGCCAAGAGCCTGGCTATCTCGGCGGCTATCACTTTCCTCCTATCTTCGGCGAAGCGGCAGAGGGGTTGCTTCACCAGCTTGGCATCTGTCCTTAGATGAAGAGATTGCTCAGCCAGCTCCCTCGGAACTCCTTGCTAGTCCTGTGTAGACCATGCAAGATATCCCGATTCTCACGGAGGAAGCTGGTGAGCTCGCTTTCCTATTTGTCAGCCAGCCCAGCGCCAATGGAAACTGTGCGCTCAGGGAAAGTCTCATCAACTTGTATCTTCTTTGTTTCCTTGGTAGCATGGAATGATACACTGCCATGCGGGTTAGTGAGTGCCGGCATAGACATTTGTGCTGCCTTGGCTAATGCTGCTGCTTCCATCATTTGATGCTTTTCCTGCGCTATGAACAGTGACTCGGCCAGCGAAGATCCGGCTGAGGCATAAGCAATAGATATTTTGTAATCTCCTTCGACTATGATAACTCCACATGGACCTGGCACTTTCATCTTTAAGTAGGCAATGTGAGGAGTAGCCATAAACTTTTCCATATTCGGCCTGCCGAGTAAGGCATGGTATGAGCTGACCAGGTCAACCACCTCGAACTCTATGACTTCAGTGCGACAATTTTCTCTGTTGACGAATAAGACGTCAACCCAAATCTTGCCAATTGGCTCACAAGACAATTCCGGCTATTGGGGATATGCTATATGGGTATCCTAATAGCATGTCTCCTATCTGGATAACCCAGAGGGCCAACAGTTGGTAGCATGTCCCATGGACCGCTGGGCGGCCTAGTTAGATGGATCTAGAAGGGAGGCCCATGCCGGCTAAAGGAAAGCTACGGTTGGAGTCACCGACGTACCCGGAGCCTTGGAGTGCAAGATATACAAGACTAGTAATAGACGGTGTAGGACTCTGTAACCTGTCCGGCTAGGACTTTTCCCTGTAACCCTAGGACCTGGCGACTATATAAGTCGGGCCTATGGGATCCTTTAGGGCACAATCTCAGACGATAACTTACAACTTCAGACAACCTCGCACAACGAACCAATCCCTGTAACTCGGCGTATTTCCCTTATAGTGATTTATAGCAGGAGTAGGATTCCGCCACCGTTGTGGGATCTGAACCTGGGTAAGCTGTCTTACCCCATACCCGTCAACCGTCCGCCTTCCCCGACGTCTCTAAACACGCACTATGAGGACCCCTCCATGGAGTACTCATCGGCAATACCACGACATTTGGCGCCCACCATGGGGCAAGAGACGCTTCAGGCTCTTTAGCGGGCGAGGACCAAGATCTTCGCGGGAATCGGCGAAACCGTAGCCATCGGTTGCTTCCTCTTCTCCGGCAACGTTCCGATCGTCCCTACCGACAAGTTTTGGATCCCGGTGAAGATGAACCCTATGCGGTGCTCGATCGTTTCTATCAGAGACATCCACCTCTTCAGTGGCGAAACCGACTCGGGCACTAGTTCCCTGGAAGTCGGAGGAGCATCAAGGCCCGCACGGACCGCCTACGAACAGGATACGTTCGCGGAAGGATCGATGTCGGATCTCACTTTGGAGTTTGCCGGCAAAGATCAGAAAAATTCAAGGCCCACCCAAACCGCCCCTGTGTAGGATATAAAAGTGGAAGATCGCTGCAAGTCCGCCGACTTCGCCCGTGCGTCTGGACAACACAGATCCCAGTTCGTCGGCATAGTTACCATCTTCGATCTGGCGCATTGCATTCAGAGAGCGAAAACCCTCGTGATTATCTGGCCAGGTGGCTCTGCATACGAGCCGATCTGGCCCACTACCCCAATGATGATTCTATGTATCACTTTGTGGAAGGACTAGACCATGACACGCTTCTCCGGTATTCTCTAGGACGACAGAAGGCGTCAGGGCGCCTTACCTTCGAAGGCATGGTGAGCACCATCAACAACTACGCGCAGGATGAAGCGGCATCTCAGACAGTGCTTGCACTCATTGACGGAGCCCCTCCGATTCATCCACCGCTACCACCGTCTCCGGCCGCCATTCTCGCAGCCGCACCACCACCTCCAGTCATCGTCACTGCTGTTGCACCTACACCGCCCGTCATCGAAGAAGTCCTGGCACCCTCCGACTTTGTGATTGACGCGCTTTACCCCAAGTTCAGTGCATATTCAGAAGAGATAGCTTTCAGTCCAGAGGAACTCGACTCTGCCATGCAGAAGATGGATGAGGAGTACACGCGCGGCGAGCAAGACAACAACGTCGTCACGTCTCGAGAGGTGTTCGTCACCATTGGGACGGCGATGGATGAAGATCAACCTGGACGAGCTCTTCCTACAGTGCTGGAAAAGGGGAAGGGGCCACTTATTGCTGCTGACAATGATCGCGCAAAGGTCATGCCTCCTCCGCCTAACCCAGTGCAGCAGCCGCAGGAACTCGGCACCGGCCTGAGCAACAACAACACCGCAAACCTGCCGCCTCCGGCATCTACGTCTGTGGCTGCCCAAGTTACTCCAGCTGATAGAGTGATGTACGGCAACCTCCTCGTTGAGCCACTAACTGTAGCTCATATCCGGAATGTGACTCAGCCCGACGAAAAGCGCCAGCAGCTGCTGGAGGAGGCAAAGGCCATCGCGGAGCAAGGCACTAAGCTGGATCGAGATCTAGTCAATGCGCAGAAGTCCATAGAGAAAGCTAGAGCAATGGAGGCCGAGTACAAGACTCTGCTATAGCAGTAGAAGGACAAGAAAGCTCCAGCTCACGTCATCAACGATCCTGGTGTACGGCGAAACCTAGGATGGGCTCCCTCGAAGCCGACATAGGCCAAGCCATACATTGACAGTGAAGGATAACAGGTGATGCCCACCCCACTCCTTAATCTCGCCGTCGCCAAGACCCTGCTAGAGCAGGATAGATCGCCCGAGGCAGTGGAATAGGTCTATGACCTAGTGTCCAAGGCGGTGAAGCAGCAGGAAAAGGCCACCTCTTAGAGGCTTGAGTCTGACCCAGCGCTTTGCCAGTCTAGCCAGTATAAACCGCCAAGGGACATATCTCCTTTTGATGTCGGGTCCTAGACGAGTTCATCAGAACAAAGACGGAGGAATGCGCTCAATAGGAAGGACGCTATCCCCATATCCTCCGACCATGGAGAAAACTCCCGACCCCATCGCCCATCGCCACCGCCCCGATCACCCCGACATCGCGAAGATCCCAAGGCTCACCACCATACGGACATGCCCCCGCCAAAGCAGTGCGGCATCGTCATCCGCGACAACACGGAGCAGACCCGTCATGACGGAGAGCGCAACCAAGGACACAAGAGCAAGTCATGCCATGACCCTTCGCGTCCGACAAGCAACCGTGACAGGCGTGAGGCGTCACAGGAGGGTAACAGCAAGAAGGCTAACCCACCGCCACCTCCACCTCCGTCACCACCTAGCAGTCACCATGGCGGAGGAGGCCCGCGTCATTCACGCAGCCCATCCCCTATTGACAATAAGAAGAAGAACTCGGAGCCATATGATGCACGTTCGACGATCGATAAGATCCATGAGGTCCGGGAAGGACCATACCTGGGACCACGTTGCTTTGGACCTGCAATACGGTCCGCAACTTACCCCAAAGGTTTCCGGATTGACAATTCCATAAAGCCCTATGACGGCACTGCCAAGCCAGCCACATGGTTGTAGGACTACGGCAATGCGGTGGAGATTGCCGAAGGCAACCCAACGTCACCGTCAAGTAACTCCCGTTAATGTTGGCGGGCATGGCCCGTCAATGGATCGACGACTTGCTAGAGAAATCCATCTGCAATTGGTTGGACATGCAAGAAGCGTTCACCAAGAACTTTGAGGGTACGTACAAGCGTCCTTGCACTGTTGGCGATCTACAGCGGTGCGTGCAAGACAAAGACGAGATATCTCGCGCCTACCTCTCCCGCTGGCTGGACATGAAGAATTCCTGCGCAGGAGTGCATGCTCAGACTGCCATGGCCGCCTTCATCGATGGGTTGGAAAGGGGCACGTTGCTCCAACATAAGCTGAAGCGCTTGCAGGACAAACACCAGCTTGACTTGAACCAGTTGCAGCTGCCGACGACGATGCTCGCGGCTCCTTGCCGGCAATAGCCGTTCCAACTCAAGCTCGGGGGAACAGCAGTACAAAGCAGAAAACCGCTCCAGAAGAAAAGCAATCTAGCGACATGGTCGCTATGGCGTTTGCAGGACGAGGTGATGGCGGACAGCATGGCCGAGGACAGGGAGCTGGTCATGGGCAGCAACGAGGAAGTGAAACTACCTCGGCGCCGCTCTGCGTTCCCCAAACCTACAAAGAGTACCGCGATATGTCGTGCCTCGTGCACCTCGATGTCAACTGCAAGGACACCCATACCAATCGACACTGCAAGTTCATCAACGACCTCAAGGAAGACCGAAGTCTGGCTACAAGCAAAGTCGGAAGAACAGACTGCAAGGCAAGGGCAAGGGGAAGAAGAAGGAGGAGGAGTCCAAGGATTCAAGTGACATGGAAGAGGACGTTGACCCCAAGCATGCCGCCAAGAGCGACGACAAGGGCAAGAACCCCTTCGTGAAGAAGGCGCCAGTCTACCACACTTTCCTTGGCACCCCCACCGTCCGACAACAGAAAACCTCCATGAGGATCCTGATGGCTACTCTGCCCCCAGTTCCCCAGTACCTGTGCTGGTCGGAGGGTCCAATTACTTGGGACAGGACGGACCACCTAGACCTTATTCCTATGGAGAACCAATACGCCATGGTCATCAACCCCTTGATTGACGGTGTGGAGTTCACCAAGTGTATGGTGGATAGTGGAAGCAGCATCAACATCATGTACCTGGATACACTGCAGAAGATGAACTTGATGGAGGCAAACCTAAGGCGGACCAACACCATCTTCCACGGCGTAGTTCCTGGTCGGGAGGCTCGGTCCCTTGGGTGCATAACACTTTAGGTTGCTTTTGGCGACGTTAATAATTACCGCCAAGAGCGCATGACCTTTGAGGTGGTCCCCTTCAAGAGGGTGTACCACGTCATATTCAGCTGCGACATATTCCACACGTTCATGGACAAGCCATGCTTCGTCTACAACAAACTCAAGATACCCAGACCAAACGATGTCATCATCGTATCCGGAAGCTTTACCAAGGCAAGGGACTACGAGATTAATGAAGCAGCCTTCACGGAAGCTGTCCTCTACAGCGAAGAATTCAAAGAGATCCAGAGCAAGGTCGATGACTCAGAGATGCCCGCCTCGAAGAAGCAGATCTCCGACTCCGCTCCTGCATTCAAGGCCTCCATCGAGACCAAGCCAGTGGAACTTGTGGTAGGCGATGCCTCCAAGGTCACCGCCATTGGGACGAACCTGGATCCCAAATAAGAAAGCGCGCTCGTCGAGTTCCTCCGTGAGAACAGGGACATCTTTGCCTGGAAACCTGCCGACATGAAAGGTGTACCTAGGGAACTTGCCGAGCACAGCTTAAACATTGATCCAAAATGCAAACCAGTGAAACAACCTCTACGACGCATCGAAGACGAGAAGAGACACGCCATTGGCAAATATATAGCTAGGTTACTTAAGGCTAGATTTATCCGAGAAGTCCTTCACACCTGATGGGAGGCCAATCCTGTACTTGTCCCCAAAAAGGGAACCAAATAATTAAGAATGTGCGTTGATTACACCGGCTTGAACAAAGCATGTCCCAAAGATCCGTTTGCTTCGCCTCGCATTGACCAAGTCATTGACTCGACGGCTGGCTCGGAACTTTTGTGTTTTCTCGATGCATACTCAGGATACCACCAGATCAAGATGAGGAAGTCGGACCAATTGGCCACTTCGTTCACTACCCCATACGACACGTTTTGCTATGTTACGATGCCCTTTGGGCTGAAAAACGCAGGTGCTACGTACCAGAGGACAATGCAACATTGCCTTCAGGACCAAATTGGTCAAAACATTCACGCCTATGTGGACAATATCGCGGTGATGTCTAAAAAGTCAAATGACTTAATCTCCGAACTAAAAGAAACCTTTGATAATCTCCGGAAATACCACATGATGCTTAACCCTAAGAAGTGCGTCTTCGGCGTTCCAGCCGGCAAATTGTTGGGATTCATCATTTCCCAGCGCGGAATCGAGGTTAACCCGGAGAAAATCAAGGCCATCTTAAACATAAACCGTCCGACATGCCTAAAGGACATTCAACGACTAACAGGTTGTGTTGCAGCAGTTAGTCGGTTCGTCAGCCGACTTGGAGAGAAGGCTTTGCCGCTGTACAAGTTGCTGAAGAAGGCGGATAAATTCACATGGACGGACGAGGCAGATGCAGCATTGAAGCAGCTCAAGGAGATTCTTTCCTCAGCGCCCATCCTTGCAGCGCCCGGGCCTGGCGAGCCCCTGTTAATCTACATGGCGGCAACCAACCGGGTAATCAGCATCATCGTTGTGGTAGAGCGAAAGGAACCAGGCTATGAGCACAGATTTCAATGACCAGTTTACTATGTAAGAGAGGTCTTGACGGAGTCCAAGCAGCGTTACCCGCACTACCAGAAGATAACTTATGGAGTATTCCTTGCTTCTCGGAAGCTGAGGTATTACTTTCAGGAGAACCCAATCACAGTGGTGAGCAAGACTCCATTGTCTGACATTATCAACTACAGCTACGCTACGGGAATGGTCGCGAAGTGGGGCATTGAACTTGCCGCCTTCGAGATCACCTACAAAAGACGCGACGCTATCAAGTCATAAGCTTTGGCGGATTTTGTTGCAGATTGTACGGAGATGCCAGATGCTACTCCGTTGCCGGAACCAGCATACTGGGTGATGCACTTTGACGGATCAAAGTTGCTCAACGGCTCAGGGGTTGGTGTATTGCTACAGTCACCAACAGGAGACAAGCTACACTACGTTCTACAGATCCACTTTGAGGCTACAAACAACATGGCGGAGTATGAATCACTCATTCACGGGCTACGTGTAGCCAAGGATATTGGCGTCAAGCGCATAGTTTGATGTGGAGATTCCGACTTGGTTGCCCAGCAGGTGGCTTGGCACCTGGAATGCGTGGAACCCTATGATGGCGGCATATCGAGACGAACTGGACGAGATATACAAGGTCTTCTTGGGCTACGAAGTCAAGTATGTACCTAGGGAGAAAAACGAGGCGGCTGATATGCTATCTAAGCTTGGATCAGGGCGCAAACGAATTCCGCCCGGAGTTTTCCTAGAGCATCTTCACACACCATCAGTGAAGGGAGCCGACATCGACAACCCGGATAGGTTCGACTCTTTCGTCCACATGGTGACAAAGGTCCCTCCGGCTTGGACAAAACCGTTCAGGGAATATCTTGAACACGGAACTTTGCCTGACGACAAGGTCGAAAGACGGAAAATAGTACGACGATCAAAGGTTTATACCATAATCAATGGACAACTCTACAAAAGGAGCACTACTGGTTTATACCTAAAGTGTGTTTCCCAGCTAGAAGGTATTGAAATCCTACGCGAAATCCATCTCGGAGATTGCGGGCATCACGCCGATCCTCGATCGTTGGTCGCGAAATCCTTCCGGAAAGGATTCTATTGGCTGACCGTGAAGGCGGACGCCGATAAGCTGGTTGAGACATGCATGGGATGCCAATATTATGCCCGATAACCACATATTCCTGCTGAAGAATTGCGAACCATACCAATAACTTGGCCGTTTGCAGTCTGGGGGCTAGACATGGTGGGACCGTTACAGACGGCACCATGTGGGTTTACGCATCTGCTTGTAGCAGTTGATAAATTCACTAAATGGATAGAAGCTAAACCCATTAGAAAGCTTGATGGGGCAACTTCCCTCAGGTTTGTCCGGGATCTAGTGGTGAGATTTGGTCTCCCACATGGCATTATCACCGACAACGGCAGCAACTTGTCACTCAGAGAAGTGGAGGCTTATTGTTGGGAGAAGGGCATCCGACTTGACCTTACATCCGTGGCACACCCACAATCCAATGGTCAGGTTGAGCGAGCCAATGGATTAATTCTGTAGGGAATCAAGCCACATCTTGAGGCACCGCTTCGTAGAGCAGATGGAGCCTAGGCAGAAGAATTGCCATATGTGCTATGGAGTTTATGAACTTCACCCAACAGATCCACCGGCTACACCCCTTACTTCATGGTAAATGGAGCAGAAGCCATCCTACCTTCCGACATACTTCACGATGCGCCAAGGGTTGCCGCCTACGACGAACATGACGCTGAAGAATCCAGACACCTAGATGTGGACCTTCTCGAGGAGGAGCGCGTTTTGGCATGCCAAAGATCCGCCATCTACCAGCAGAAGCTATGCAGCTACCATAGTCGCCGCGTTCGGCATCGCTCGTTTAAAGAGGGGGATTTGGTGCTCCGACTTAAGCAGAAGAAGTCACACAAATTATCCCCGCCATGGGAAGGACCGTTCATCATAAGCAAGGCGCTACTCAATGGGTCTTACTACCTTGTTGACAATCGTGAACTAAACGATAGACCCAACAAGGATCATAAGCGTAAGCGACGTGACCCGGATGATGACTACCCGGAGCTTGATCGGCCATGGAACATAGCACAGCTACGCCCTTTTTACACTTAGCATTTTTTACTAATTGTGTACCTCTTATATGATCAATGAAATAAAGCTCTCTGGTTCACTCATATTTCTGAGTCTTTTACCTCCTTTAGTGTTCATTTTTGGATCATGTAAAAAACTTTATGCACATGTTTTGCGATTGCACTTGTGAAAATTCCGCCTACGGGCGCTAGCTTAAGTTTTTTGGTCTACACGTTCTTTATTGTTTTTATGTGGATTCTGGAGTAGTGACTTTTGGCACTTATTGTAGGTGATTTTGTGTTTAGGTTATTGACGGTGCCATTGGGCATCATCACCTGAGCGCATGGTTCCGACAACGAGTCTTCCGACTCACGAAAGGTCAAGCTTAAGAACCAAAGTAATGGATAAGCCAACACTTGCTTAAACAATATATACATGTGGAAACTTGTTCTTAAGTAGCAGGACATACAACATTGTTTTCCGCCTTAAGTTAAATACATAGTTTATTCCGTATACGCATCAAAGGTGAAACAAATATGACGAGTTGTTTTTCATTCCTTTGTTGCAGGTGACTTGGAAGCAGCGTCATCAGCAGCAGGAGAACCACCCTCAAAGTCGGCAGTGTGAAGGGACTCAGAGGAGATTTGGTTGCCGCTATAGATGGTATTCATCAGCACGAAGACGTTGACGTCGACTTACTCGGCTACTCTGGTGTCACAGCCCGCGAGTGACGACAAGATGGATTCGTGATTAATCTCTTTGCCATCGTCATCTACGTCGGGAATACCAGAGGTCACTGTGTCGATGTCGGCATCTTCGTAGTGTGCCTTCACCATGGATAGAGCCATCCTTGCGCCGGCCCATGCACATGAAGCTTTCCAGCTTGTGATACGCTCGGGGGCTCGGCGCAGGATCTCCGAGTACTTCGCCACAAAGTCCGATGCCTTAATGTTGATTTGAGGGGCTTGGAAATCTCTTTGGCTTGCGTGATGGTGGTGTTGATGAAGTTGCCGGCAAGAACCATGCGTTCCTTTGCTGGAGGAGGCGAACGGGTTAAACCCATAGGAGCTGCAAATTCCGACGAGGAGCACATGAGTTCAGAAATTCAAAGTATCTAGAATACAGAAATCCAAGACGGAGAATCACTTACTGAAGATGCTAGGCTCAGCTTGCCAGAGGGTGTCCGCCAAGGATTCCTTTTCTTGTTGGAGGAGCTTGTATGCCTCATGGTGGCGTTGATTCTGCTCGTCGGCAGCTTTCTTCTGATCCCTTAAGATCGAGATCTCCTCCTTCAAGCGGTTGATTTCCTCGGTGGTGGAGTCCTGCAGGACTTTCATGGATTCTTCATGCATCTTCAGCATGTCCTTCCTCTCCTGCTTAAGGATCTTGTTCTCGCTATCCAACTCCTGAATGTGCTTGGATTGCTCGACAATGTCCTTAGCCTTGGCAATGGTTTCTGCAAGTCGGAGAAAGCAAAGTACACAGTGAGTACTCGGATAATGTGGGCACAAAACCAAGTCAGAATGCGAAAAAGAAAACAGACGCTTTCTCTTGGTGATCTGTTCCTTCAATAAGGCAGTTTTACTCTTTTCAGCTTCCAAGTCTGCACGCATCTTCTGATACTTGTCGTTGGTCATGCCCCTCCGAGCATTCTCGTTCTGTGGAAAGAAGGAAAAAGTTAAACGTTGTTTGGTCTGCCTGGAGCATCTAGTCGGAAATTTTCCATCTAGACGCTCGGGGGCTACAGCGAGAGTTTTTGACTTAGCGATATGCTTAGTCTTTCTTTAAAGCATCTAGTCAGAACTAATTCAGTTTTCGATTAGAAGCTTGGGGGCTACAGTATAATGTTTTTAACTCAGATGTAGGCTTAGCTTTTCTTTAAGCATCTAGTCGGAACTAATTCAGTTACAACTAGAGTCTTGGGGGCTACAGTATTGAAATTGATAAACACTACGTATGCTACTCTTAAAGCATCTAGTCGGAAAAATTCATTCCATCTATATGCTTGGGAGCTACAGTGAGAAGTTTTCTAGCTTAGTCACTCTTAGATCATCTAGACGCAAAGACCTATGGTTTTCCGTCTACATCCTTGGGGGCTACAGTGGGATACTCATATGAAATGCAAAAGGCAAATAAAACTTACAAGTGCAATGATCTTGAGGTTTGTAGCACTCTCGGCCAGCAGCTTGCCAAAGGATACGCTGTTTCCTTGCAAGATTTCTGCTTGTCAGAGGAGCTCCTCCAGACCGCACGTTGGAGTTGTCGGCACCACACCAGGAACCAGAGCAGTGCTACCCGGTGTAAGTACCGGATAGACTATTTTTGGATAATCTATGGCTTTCTTGGGTGTGGGGGCTCCGCCTATGACAGAAGTACCTGCTTCCACCACCGCCTTACCGCCACCGATGGCATCCCTAGACGGAGCTTCAGCCATTTGGTGGGCGGCACTCTCCTGCGTCGCCTGCTCGCCGACAACAGCGACTTCGGTAGAGGCACCTGAGTCCACTTCCATGGCGGAAGGGCCAGATGCCTCCTTAGCTTGTGAGCTTGTGGGGGCAGACGAGGGCTTGACGGAGGGAGTGACAGGGGCGATGGTGGGAGATGCGTCGCGATGCAGCATGTCCTTAATGGTTCTAGAAGCCCCCAATGATTTGGAGGTCTTCTTCAAGCTAGTCGTGGCTTTCTTCCTGAAACGTGCAAAATGCATAAGTACAGGAGCAAGACAGATAAATAGACAATGTCGGAGAGAAAGAAGCTTACGCAAGTGGGGGTGCTTTGGCAAAGGGGATCCCGATAACTTTTCTCTTCTCCGCCTCCAGGGCGGCGGTAGTATTCTTGGAGGCTCCACCCTCCGTCTTCTTCTTCTTGCCTCTGTCGGCAGCGTCAGAGGTGGAGCTCTTCCGCTTTTGTGCCAATGGAGCATCGTCGTCGGACACGACGGTGACTCCCTTCATCTTTGGATTATAGATTTTAGGAGCCATGTTGTCCTCATCTATGTCGCTAAGCTGTAAAGTGAAGAACCACCGTGTTAGATGAGATGGTAATGGCTAGACAAAAGAACTGGAGTATATGTCATACACGGAAAATAAACAAGTCTACGAACATGTCGTAGGTGATGGTGAAGCCACTCTTCTTGTACTCCACCTTGATGATGTCCTTAAGACGGAGCTTGACGGAGTCGCTCGAGAAATTGTCCACGGAGATGCGGAGGCTATCCCTTCTATCGCTGGTATACTCGTGCATTAGCTTCGCGCGGTGCTGCAGAGGTTGGATTCGCCTGATGAACCATCACATGGCTAGGTCCAAACTAGTCAAACCCGTCTCTATGAACCACTCTATCCGCCTTATGGAACGGGAAGCATCGAGGTCGGAGGGAAGGGAGGCCTGGGATCTCCATGACGAGGCTTCAGCGGCGGCTCCGTCGACGAAGTTCGGGTACGTTACTTCTAGGCCAGCCAGAGGGATATCTGGGCCGTAGAAGTAAGTGTGCTGCCAGTTCTTGCAGGACTCATGGCCTACGATGTCGGGGAACTGCCGGCCAGGACAGATCTTGAAGCTTATGGTGCCACAATTTATAAGTTCGTCCTGACTGGCTCCGACTTCACGCTTGACGGTGAAGAAATACACGAAGAGATCTAGCCTAGGCTTAATCCCTAGGTAACCCTCGCAGAGCGCCGCGTAATTGCTAAGCTCTAGGATGCTATTGGGAGAGAGGTTTTGGGGCTGGACTCGATAGTGGTTCAAGACGGAAAGGAAGAAGTTAGAGATAGGCAGGGAGACGCCGCGTACCAATTGGGATTTGAGGTACACCTTTTCTCCGGCTTGGGGAGAAGGTGTCACCTCGCCAACCGGCGCCGCCCGCCAGGCGAGCCCCTCCGTCGCAGGGAGGTAGCCCTCGGCGATCAGCTCCTTGATATCATGGTCCGTGATGTCCGAACCGCGCCAATCGCCCTTGTGGGAGTCGAGTTCCTCCTCCAGCGGCTCCAGCGCCACGGGATTATGGTCGCCGCCGGTGGACTCAACCACCGCCAAGCCGGGGATGACCAGACCCTCTGGGGGCATGACGAAGGATCTCGACGACTTCGCTGCAGCTTCGCCCGACGCGGCCATCGAGGGAGAAGAGCTTCTACTAGCCATTGGGTGAGTTTGGAGGTAACTGGCGAGAATTGGACCTAGGGTTTTTCGCGAAGATTGCACGGAGAGCACGAGGGGGCGCTCGCTGGAGGAAGAAGACGATGCGAGGAGAGAATGAGGTGAAAAGTAAAAAGTTCCACCGCAGCTACTATTTATGATCTCCAGCATCAAGATTCGTGCAGCTTGATTGGATGGTTGCCACGTAGATGAAGTGTGCGCGAACGTGCACGGAAATTTCGCCATGTCCCAACCGTCGTCGCCAACGGTTCGTATAGCTCGCGCTGGAAAATCAGACATGATTGCGTTCTCTGCATGTGTGAGTTATGAGGCGTCGCTGACCTACGCCTGCGTCGCCCTAGCTAACATAGGCAGATGAGCCGTCACATCATAAGATTCCAGCATGGATGGTTCCAGTCCGACTACGGAAGAGTACGATGGAAGGTGTAGCATTTCTCTGACTTACACGTTGAAGACGGAGAAAACCTTGCAGGGTTCTTTGGGAGGACTACAAGATGTTGCTTGACGATTTGCCGACATCCATTTAGACGGAGCATTCAACGTGAAGAGGCAAGACAGCTCAAGATCTCGGAGTTCTCCGGGGGCTACTGTTGGGGATATGCTATATGGGTATCCTCATAGCATGTCTCCTATCCGGACAACCCGGGTGGCCCACAGTTGGTAGCATGGACCATGGCATGCTGGGCGGCCCAGTTAGATGGATCCAAAAGGGAGGCCCATGCCGGATAAAGGAAGGCTATGGTTGTTGTCACCGACGTACCCGGAGCCTTGGAGTGCAAGATATACAAGACTAGTAATAGACGGTGTAGGACTCTGTAACCTGTCCGGCTAGGACTTTTCCCTGTAACCCTAGGACCTGGCGACTATATAAGTTGGGCCTATGGGATCCTTTAGGGCACAATCTCAAACGATAACTTACAACTTCAGACAACCTCGCACAGCGAACCAATCCATGTAACTCGGCGTATTGCCCTTATAGTGATTTATAGCAGGAGTAGGATTCCGCCACCGTTGTGGGATCTGAACCTGGGTAAGCTGTGTTACCTCGTACACGTCAACCGTCCGCCTTCCCCCACGTCTCTAAACATACTCCGTGAGGACCCCTCCATGGCGTACTCATCGGCAATACCACGACACCGGCACAATGCCATGGATAGTTGTCTTAGTCGGCTCCAGCATGTTCATAGTGATGCCTAAGTTGAGCATGGTATCCTTGTACATGATGTTGACGCTACTGCCATCATCAATCAGTACCTTGGAGAATTTCACATTGATATCATGTCCCATGAAAGTTGGATCCAAGACAAGAGCATAACCTCCTGTGGTTGGCATGATCTTGGGGTGATCCTCTATGCTCCACATTATCTCATGTTCAGACCAATGCATTTACTTTGGAATTGCCGGCATTGTGGCATTTACTTCCATCATCCGTCTTTGCTGACTCTTTTTGTCATTCGGCTCTGTGAAAATTACGACATAGCTCTGGTGATGCTCTTTATACTCATTTCTGGTTACATGGCCGACATGAACGTCATCACCTCTTGGGTTATGCACCTGATGCACAACCACTCTTATTTCTTGGTTATGATATCTCGGCTACCTGTTCTCATATCTATGCTCTGCTCCAACAACTTGAGCATTTCCTCCTATGAGTGGTGGAGGAGGAGGTGGTGGCTATCGCTTAGTCAGCGAATCCACTCTGTCTCCCTTCTGAAACCACATGCATTGTCTGGTTGTGTGATTTGCTGGCTTACTCGTACTTGGCATGTGGAACTTACACGGTTGGTCCAACACCATTTCATAAGTATATTTATGTCTGTCCTGATATGGCTTTCTTTGTTCATATGGCTTTTTGCCATCATTATTTGGCATCCACTATTGTTGCCCATTTGTCCTTTGATGTTGACTACTTCCAGCATCTAGATTATCCTGACTCACAGCCGCAACTCGAGTCAAACCATACCTATAGTCTGGTTTTTCATCTCTTATCTTGCTTCTATACTCGGCTCTTTCCTGGCGCCTTTGCGACCCGGCATCGTCATAGATCCGAGTCTCAGTCATCCCATCTGCCGACATGAGAAGAGGCTGAGTCGGATCTCCTAACGCACATGAGACGGCGATTCTTATTGTTTCTGCCAAGCTTGCTGGCATATCTCTCTGCAACCTTTTCCATAGTACACTTCCATGTCGGCTTCCCTGTGCAAACCATGCAATGGCCTGAAACTCAATTAGCCCTTCACAAGAGTTGCGCATTGTGCACCACCTTATGAGGAATTCCCTGTCTGTTTCATTCGGCCGTTGCTTGTACATAGCAAGCTCTTGTGGGAGATTTGGCCTCTTGTATGTGCTTGTGAAATTGCTCACGAAAGCATCTGAAAATCAATCCAGTTGTTGATGCTTCCGGGTGGAAAGTTATTCAGCCACACCCTTGCTGGTCCTTCTAGCATCTGAAACACATACCGCACTGCCCATCTCAAGTTTCCCTGTGCGATCTTCACTGCAGTTCCATAATCTATGAGCCAGTCTTCTGGTTTTGTGCTTCCATCGTATGTCTTTGTCCCTATGGCCAGCTGAAAGTTTGGCACTGGCGGCTCCTTCATGATCCTTGGGCCAAAACATGGTGGACCCTGTGGACCTTGCGATTCGATCAGTTCTGCCATCTTCATCCGATCGAGCTTTAGCCTTGCATCATCTAGCTAAAGGTTTCTCCCTCCGAGTCTGGCTCCCATTGCTTGGTATGCATGATCTGGCAATTCGTACCCGTCATTTACCATCACCGAGTAACCATCACTGTATCTGTCCGCGTTTGGGTCCGCAGGTTCCTGCACTGCTTTTCCCGCGCTTTGCTGTCTCTTTTCGGGTTGAGCTGGCGCAATATTCGGAGCTGGGTTTCCTCCTCCTGCCGAGTGACTTCCACGTCTAGGTGCAAAGTTTTGTCCCCCATTGTCATTTCTTTGTCCTTCTTGCCTTTCTCGGCCTGCATTTTCCTGGTTCTCATTTCCGTGAACAATATTCCTTCTTGTTCCCTGTACACGGGTTGGATTTCCTTGAGCCATTGCCGGGTCTAAGGATGGCAATTTTACACGTGGGTACGGTATCCGCGGGTACCCGACCTGTTTGGGCAGGGTATGGGCACGATTTTGTACTCGTGGACAGTACCCATACCCGACCCGTCAAATCGCGGGTAGGGCATGGGCATAACTCTATACACGTGGGTATACCCGTACCCTACCTGTATATTACTTACATGTGGACCCATCAGAGCAGTCCAGTCGTCTATAGCAGCAAACTCAACTCCCGACGCCAAATTAATCGCTAATAGATGGACCCAGCGCGCTTTGCTGCGCCATCTTATCTTAATGGCCTTTAAATCCTGTGGCAAGGTGTTTGCTTACTTTCTTGTGGATCGGGATTGTTCATAGTAGGGAAAGGTCGACCTAGTGTATGTAGCGACATGTATGTGTTGTGCTTGTTCTTGATGCCGGTCTCCCTAGAAAAAGTTCAGTGGGATAGACTATCTTATGGCGAAGTGTACATGTATTTTTGGATAACAAACTATCTATCCTAATAGATATATATGTATTTTACATGCATTCGCTCCTCGGTATAAGATGAACATATAAAAATTCCACTATAAAGACTTCTGTGATTACATAGTCTTTCCCTGTATGACAATAGTCAGTACAATAAGCTTGGTGTATTCAGCAAACTTGTTCATCCATGAAGACGATGTGAAGATGCATAAACTGATTTTTTTTGTAATTCACACACAGTTATGCATGTATGGACAATGACATGTCGTCGGACTATATTGAGATCTGACAGAAGTAAAATGGCATGCACTTTGTGTGTATCAAAAGTCAATGGCAGCATAGAAAAAATATTGTATGAATAAAAAAGTGGATAAAAGAGAAAACACTGTGAAAACACATGATTTATTTTTATTAGCACCTTTTGTATTATCAGGATGCTCCCAGCCTTAGGGCACAAAAACAATGAAAAACTCCTATACAAAATGTGTTCAAATTTAGAAAGGCAAAAGACAACATCTGTGCAATCCTCTAGCAGAGCCGGTCTGAAGCTTTTCCAATGGAAATGCGTCTGAACACCAAACGTCCCCATCAGTTGAATCAAATTTGTACCCATGTATGTCAAATGACTCATGTTTTTCTAGCTTCTTGCCATGAAAAACAACCTAGGATTCAACTACGGCTACTTGCCCTTCCTACAAAATCACATGCTATCTTGCCTGCATGAAATCAGATATGAGAATAAACCATGCCGATATAAAGAAATAAGTTCATAGAAAAGCAGAAAATTGCACTGGTACAGTTATTCCTAGCAAAGAAACACGAAAGTCAAAATGGATATCATAAAATCCGAGTGACACAGTTCTTGTCCTATAAAAAATCGTAATTGAAAAAGTAGGTGCTTACGGTTTTCCTGTATAGAGTTTATACTTGAGAAGAGCAAGAAATACGGTGATGTAGTACGGCTAGCCAAGCATAATTTGAGGAAGGCTTTTATGCAATTGATTTGGAATTTAATGCTCACAAAAGTACAGAAAGATAGTGAAGTTTTAGTACAACTTGTTGTGTGATTCATATTCTTACAGCTAGCCTAAAGTTATACCTTTATGCAATTACTGAAACGGATCATATTGTATATCTAAATGCGAATAGCCTGATCTTCCATCAGATAATATGGGGAAAGCAAGACCTTAAACTTCAGATCAGAATTAATACTAATTCATGGAAACAAAGTAACCAGTTATAACCAATTTCAGTAATGCACCAAGTTATTAATTTTTTTTTCAGATGGTAAGTGCATGAAGGTTAATATGGCATGAAAAAGAGAAACAGAACAAAAAACCGCACTTTGTTCCTAGCTTCACTTCAGTCGAAGCATTCAGCATGACATCTCTCGCTATTTGTCTATAGCATCACCTTGTGTGAATGATTCGTATTGGACCTTCCCAGGACATCTCCATCCCATGCTCCATGTAGAACATGAAACAACAAATGCACTCAACACTCCAACAACGGAGGAAAACATCAGAGGTAGAAGAGAATGTATTCCTCACTAAGAAAACAACACATACTAAATAAATGAGAAGACAATAGAACAGAAATGCGAGGGTGCACACGACACCTCACAGCCAATGTAGCAACAACATGTCGACCGGATGCCCGGCTACCACACAACATAACTCACATGCATCAATATAAAAAATCAGAAAGATAGATGGTGAAACAATATAAAAAAGACATGCAATAATCAATACATCAAATTTCAGAAAACGCCCAAACTGTAATCATCATCGACACACACCCATCACACTCCCACCAATAGGATCCAACCCAGCACCCAAATCTCAAGGACCCCACTTGAAAAGCAGACGTCCTGCAAAACCAAACCAGGCGGCATCACCAAGCCAACCAGCACGTCAATCAAATAAAATCAAGAACGAATCGTCCCAAAATCCAGAACTCGGCAGCGACCCTCACACTGCATCCACGCAAAAAACCTAACCCTAAGCACTGCCGCACGGACGACCAACAGAGATTAAAACAACATGCACGAGCATACAGCGAGCGCTACCCACTAACCGCACCATCCATCCAACCAGAGAGAAACTTCCAACCATGGAAAGCAAATAGTCAATAGGAAACATACTTCCTCCCGCGGACGAATGTTCCAAAGACTTTCACACAAATCACTGTGAATTCAACCAGAGAATAGTTGTATTATGCATGATGTGTATAGCTAGCAATTTAGTGCAGGTGCATCAATATGTACAAAACATGATAGTCTCGATGAATCTTACTCAAGCATGAAACTTAAACATTTCTAAGTCCAATATAAGTACGATTGTATTTCAGTTAGTACATCTAAACAAGTATTTGAACCAAAGTTACGATTGGCATGAAGAATTCTAGTTAAGAATTAATTGAGCAGCTTAATAATTCCTAAAATCTACTAAAAGTGGGCAAACAAATTAGATCAACAAGGGGAAAAATGTATAAACCATGCACTTCTGCTTTCCACATCCCTCTACTTCGTAGTGAGCCAAGGCAACATTCAAATTTCAAATGAACCAGCCGTAAGAGAGAATCAATAACCACACTCCATCGTCTTTCACAAATATATACCATGTACCGGCACCCATTTAAGTATTCACATATTCATATATTGATTTCTTATTGGCAAGTAAAAAAAAAGGCTATGTAAGAAATAAGATATCATGTCCAGGTGTATACAATTTGCGGTATAAACTGAAAATTCCATATCGATTATTTTTTACACCCGGACATTGGAGCATTAACACCATCTTTGTCGCGATGAGAAGAGGTGTTTCCATTGCCAACCCTCCCTGCATTGACACAGAGCTGGGCTTATAGATTGGGGAGGTGCAGACGGCCCGTGGTGGTGGTGTGTGTTGTGACGCAGCTCGCCGGGGGAGAAGTAGGCCAGCCTTCAGCTCGTCGTCCGTAGTTCTACTTTAAATTCTAAATAAGAGTCTCAAAACTGAAAAATATAATATATACCGGCCGTAGTTCTACTTTAAATAAGAGTCCCAAAACTGAATAAATATAATATATCCCTGAACTATGAGAACTCTAAATATGCAAACTGCTAATTAAACAAGCTGAGTTAAATTCCTTGTAAAATAGACATGTCCTTCACAACCTACTTTGCCAAATCATGCCATCTTATGACTCACTGAAACATGGATACCTAGGTAAAGGTCCTAATGCATAACCGTGCCAAACCTACAACGTTAAGATTTACAGAAACATGGAGAGATGGATACCAACTCGGTAGCAACTCCTAAAATCCATGAAAGTGGAATATGAGAGGAAAAAATTACTTTACCTTGTAGATCTACCAACTCAGCAGCACCTCCTAATAACAAAACAAATCACAACAGCAAATTTCCAAATGCATCAATCAACCGACCGAACATGAAAAGCTACAATCGTGCAGGGATGACCTTTGTTGAGGATGTGTACACCCTCGCGGATGGCGCCGGCCTGCTGTGGGTAGGTCTTGGAGGTGCTAGAGTCGGCCTTGGACTTGAAGTGGTGCTCCTCGCCGGAAAGCCGGACGGCGACCCTGTGCTGCGTCGAACTCATCGGAATCTAGACGAAGTGGGATCCTTGGAAAAGAGAAGCAGAGGAGGAGTGACTGGGTTTCTTTTCTGGTTGTCGTCGCCGGAGTCTGAAGTCTGAACTCCAAGCCTCCAACCAGCACCGTCGATGCCGTTCTTCACGGTGGGAGAGCCTTACCTCTCCAGCTGGATCTCCCTCCACGCAGCCACAAATGTTGAAGAGAGCGGGCGCCGATTTGAAGTGGAGGCGGCCACAATTGCAGGCGGCAGCAGCGATTTCATGAGCCAGAGAGAGAGAGAGGAGAGGGCCAGGAACGAGACTCATGCGTGGGAGAGAGATTGAAATGGTCCACACCCAAGTGCCCAAGGAACCGTCTATGTGTGAATTGAAACAGCAGAGGCGTGTTACACAGCATCTGCCACAAAAGGAAGTAAACCGCCTAACTATACCAAAATATCCACTGCAATAGAAAAAAAATTAAACCCAGCGAAAGTGACGTGCCGATCCACCGGAAGGGCTCAAAGCCAGGGAGCTTAGAGCTCCTTAGGGATTCCCCTCGTCCCCCCAATCTCTAGCGTTCTGAGTTAAACCAGTCCCCTCGTTCTTCTCAATCGCTGCTCCTACTCGCTGGATTTAATCCACATCGAAACCTCATCCTCATGGCCATACTCGCTGAGGCCCCAATCCCCATCCCTCTCCACTTCCCCAATCTCCGACGCCACCATGGAGCCGACGGCGAAGACAACCTCACCGGATTCCATGTCCTGATCTCCTCCCTCCGGCCCTCCCCTATTATCTCTGGTTCTTCACTCACCGGCGAGTCGGCAACGACGACAAGGCACATGCGCACCAATCCCCATCCCTGTCTACGTCCCCAAGCGTGGCTGGTACCAGGCTGGATTACCCCGGCGAGTCGGCAACAACGACAAGGCACAGGCGCACAGCCAATCTTCTCTCTAACGGGTAAGGCACAACCAATCTTCTGGGTACAGAAACTAATGACGTAAAATATACTATTGTGTTGTAGTGTATTGTGTTGTAGTGCTGACTGCAGTTGGTAGACTATTTTTGATTTGGTAGACTAATACCGATCCTACTCTCTGAATCTTTATACTGTTTTCCATTTGTTAGACTAGTACCGATCCTACTCTCTGAAACTTTATACTCACTCCGACCCATATTAGTTGCTTAGATTTGTTTAGATTCGAATGTATCTAGACATGTTTTAGTACTAGATACAACCGAGTTTAGACAAATTTGATTCAACTAATATGGATTGGAGGGAGTACTATTTTCAATTTGGTAGACTAGTAATCTTGATTTCAGAGAAATAAAAGTTAATGATAAACTGAGTCTGGTTACTGCATAGGTTTATCATCATTCCTTATACACGGTTAAAATTGATCTGAAGTGCTAGTTTAAGTTTCTTCTTGAGAATGGTTATGGTGAACATCCCGTAAATGAGACCAGAAGGAAAAAATACACATTCTCTTCAAAGTTTTGGTACAAAATTGCATGGATAAGATATACCTGGTTCGGTTTTAGAGAAAAATGTATCTGGTTCTATACTTACTTCATACTTAGTTCATAAACTGGAAAGATAACTTCTGCCCTGAATCATCTGTGTTAGACAAGTCAATTCATCAGTACAGATTGCATGGTTTGAAATCCTCTGTGTTATTTCATCAGTACTCTCTAAATCTTTATACTGTTTTTGATTTGGTAGACTAGTACTGATCCTATATTATTGTGTTTCCGGGTACAGAAACTAGTAATTGATTTGGTACACTGTTATGCAATTTTTTATTTGTAATTTAAAAACTTATTTGTTCTCTATATAATGAATAGACCAATGGCATTTCAAGAAGGAGTAGAAGGTTCAGCTGTGGCTGGCGCAGGAAATGAAAACTCAGCTGATCCTTCGTCGCAACATGCTACACCGGCATCTCAGGTTGCTAGTCCAACATCTCAAGCTACTACTCCAACGTCTCAAGCTACATCTAGCAGAGTTGGTTGTAAGAGGAAGAAGACATCAACGGTATGGGATGAGATGGAAGAGAAATTTGAAGATGGAAAATGGAAAGCCTATTGCAAATACTGTCACAAAAGTTTTTGTGTAGGATCTAGATCTGGAACAACTCACTTGCGTGCACATTTGGATTGTTGTCCTGCTAGGCATGCACCCATAGGCCCAAAGAAACATAAGTTAAGCTTGACAAAAGGTGAAGGTGGCAAAGTGAATATAGAGAATATTACTTTTGACCAGGAGAAGGCTAGGAGAGATCTTGGATTGATGATATGTGAACATGAGTATCCTTTATCTACTGTGCAGCATAGTGGGTTTCGTAGATTTTGTTCTTCTTTACAGCCATTGTTTAAGATGGTGTCTAGAAATACTATTAGGAATGATATTCTGGCTTTCTGCTCAAAGGGACAAGATGGTGGATTTCTTTGCAACATTTAAACACCGTGTGGCTGTCACTACAGATTTGTGGACTGCAGGCTATCAAAAGAGAGGTTACATGGTTGTTACCGCACACTATATAGATGATTCTTGGAATTTAAAGAGCTATCTTATGAGGTAAAAAATCTGTACATAGCATCTTTCACAATTATTACCAATTAACTTGATATGCTAATGTAATATACATGACTTTTTTCTATTCTATTGTGTTAAATAGGTTTGTTTATGTGCCATGTCCACATTCAGCTGAAGTTATATGTGAAGCCTTGTATGAGTGTCTTGTTGAATGTCATGTTGAGAGGAAGCTATCCACTGTCACTTTGGACAACTGCGCATCAAATGACAAGGCTATGGTTATATTGCCAGATAAGTTGGATACAAGCTCTCTTATGTTGGATGGTCTACTTTTGCATATGCGTTGTGCCACTCACATATTAGCCTTAATTGTGAAAGATGGAATGAGTGTCTTAGAATTAGAGCTAGGTATAGAGAGGTTCTGTGACAGTGTTGCATTTTGGACAGCCACACCTAAAAGACACGAGAAGTTTGAAAAAATGGCAAAAACCTTGAACATAGAGTATAACAAAAGGTTAACTCTTGATTGCAAGACCGGATGGAATTCAACTTATATCATGATTAGCATTGCACTACGATACATAGATATAATTGTGTCGTGGTGGTGGCATGGCAGATGCCATGGGTAGGCTTAAGTTGGGGGCCGAATGGGTGCTTGTGGTGACCGGGGAGGGAGTGCACGGTCGAGCCATGCACGAAGAACAAGAAGAACTCTCCACACTTGACAACTTGATTGATACCCCAAAGATTACAAGTGCTCCTTGAGCTGTATTGGCTTGAGTACGCAGCACTAGTTCCCTACTTGGTCCAACCTCCTTCTACTACTGCTATGCCCTCCCTTATATAGGCAGCGCTAGCTAGCTAATACCCCTTTGTGTCCTAGGGTTCACTGTTTCGATCTTGGTCCCTACAATATGGGCCGGGTTATGGGCTTGCCCTAAGCCCATAGGCCCGGTCCATAAAGCGTGACAGCTAACGGTCTTCTGGTACACTGCTTCTTGTTTTTTTTTGGCGTTACGTTGTTACTTTGTACGTCAGCGTTTTCTTTGGGCATCACCCGGCTCCTTTTGTGTCACCCGGCGTCGTCCTTCTCTTTTGACCATGGTTTACCATGGTCCTTCCCGAACCTTACTCGGAAAGGTGCCATGTGTCCTTCTTGACTCGGCCCTTCCTCGGTTGACTCGGCTCGTTGGTACCTGCAAGGGTTACAACTTTGTCCTATATGGGCCGAGATAGTTTGTATCTCGGCTCTCATGCTTATCATACCCGGCCGTTCTTACCCGGCCTGGTTCCTTTTTTACTCGGAGTCAACCCAGCTGCGCTATGTTTCCCCTCTCGTGACCCTACCGGGGGTTATCCCCCGACATTAGTCCCCGAAGCTGGTGAGGTCTAGCAGTTCAAGATGTTAGACGTCTCCAGGTTCCTTTTGTGTGAATGGGACTTAGTTTTTTCTTTTATCTATCTCAGTTTCGCACCTTACCGGTTTAGTCTGACAATTTCGGGTCAATTCTTTGACTTCTTAGCTCATTGTTGCCTCGAGCCGAGTTATTTTGGCCAATTCCGGGTCATTTTCGGCGCGCTTCAGTCACTGATAGCTAGTAATCATGATTACTTGCCTCAATTTTTGTTCCAAGTTCTGGCGGCACAGTGACGGCTGCGCAGTTATTCCCCGTCACTGTGGCAGTCCCATCGGTCTGCGCCTCTTGTCCTTCCAGCCTGGACGTGGCACTGGATTTTTCGGGTATCCTTGGCTACGTGGCGCTCGCTGACTGGCTCACCCGGCCTGGTACACGGCCACACGCTGGCCGCACGACACAGTTAGATCCCACAACGGGGTTTTTTACTGCCCTTAAGTAGGGGCTGGGGGTTTCCACTTCCCCCACGCCCGTTTGGTTTTTATTGCCCTTAAGTATCTCCTGTGCTGCGATTGCCCCTGTCCTCTTTCCATTCCAGCACAGGTCCTCGCTGTTCCAAGCCTCTCCTTACCGAAGAGGAGACAAACTACGATGACCTCATGGACGCTCGTGACGGTGCTGATGGTGCCGAGGAGCAGGAGATCCCCGCCGGCGAGCGCGGTGGCTAGGAGGGCTCAGAGGTTTCCACCGAAGAGGTGGAGTGGCTCCGGTCCACCAGACGCATCCCACTGCAAGTGGATTGCCGTCTCCCCGCCGGTGAGATCTCCCCCAAACCTCAAACTGGCGAGCGGGTAGTTTTCCTTTCCCACTTCGAACGTGGTTTTGCTCTTCCTGTGAGAAATTTCTTTTCCTCGTTTCTTTCTACTTTCCGTTTGCAGACCCACCATCTTCTTGCCAATGCAATTGGCTCTCTCTCTTACTTCATCTATGCCTGCGAGGCCTATCTTCGAATTTGGCCTACAGTTCTTCTGTGGGCCAAATATTTTCGTTTCAAAGTTCAGGTCGTTCCCCAGCCTGAAGTTCCCCGTGCCGAGAAGAAACCTACTCGGTGCGGCGCTGCCAGCATCATGCCCAGGAGAGACTCTATCTTTCCTCGAGTTGCTGGTATTGATTCTTGCAAGAAGTGGCATAGAACCTTTTTCTATGTCAAAAACAGCGGGTCCACGGACAACATCTAGCTTCCCCCTTTCTTGGACGAGGGCCCCCACAAGAAGCACTGGCATCTTGACCCGCACTACCAAGACGCTGCGGTGAACGAAGGTAACGCTATCCTGGAAAGGTTGCTGTCGCCAGATGAAAACTTTCATCTCGCCGACTTCAACCTCATGTGCACCTTCATCTCACGCCGGGTAAGCCCCATCCAAGCCAGGAGCCACAAGATGTTCTTCATGAGAGGGTCCCATGATCCCACTCGGCATTCCACTAAGGAGCTCATCCATGACTCCATTGCCCGTCGAGTAAGCTCAATCTTTAAACTGAACTTGGCGGATGATTGTGATTGGAGTTGCCCTCCGTTTAGCCGGGTTAGGCCTATCCCCTAGGTAAGTTTCCGGATTACTTTCTCGTTGAGTAGGATTTAGCTCTTTTGCCACACTTAGCTTAGATTTTAATCTCTCATTCTGTTTATATTTCGCAGAATCTCCTTCACCAGGTTGATGACAGTACTGTCCCTCCTGCTGGTTATCACGGGGACCGCTCTGACCTGGAGTGCTTCATGCCGATCCCGCACACTACAGCCGCTTCGTCTTCGGGTAAGAGTCAATCTCGCAATCCCTTACAAGACTGGTCTGACGATGATGAGGATGATGATTGTATACTTTTGAAGGTATATGCCTTGTGAGCTTAATCTCTCTGCTTATCCGAGTAAGCCTGTTATGTACTTTTGTAGCTGGCGATGTACATGACGTTCCTCCTCTTGCCGTGGGCGGAGTCGGCAAGGTCCCCGTCGCTAAGCCGAAGCTACGCGGAACCTCCTCCAACACTCAGCCGGCTAAGAAGAACAAGTCCAGTCCGGCAGCTCCTGCTGCCTCTGCTACCAGCCTGGGTGAGACTCGTCAAGCTGCTGGGCGCCGAGTCACGCGCCGAGTCGCCCGCGACCCGGTCGTCACCGGGTAAGTTTTTATACTTTGCCTTCTCTGTTCTCTTCTTTTTTCATCACAGTTGTCCTCTTACTTATGTCTTGTTGTTTTCAGTGTTGCACCTTTGACGGCGAATCAGGCTGCTTTTAGAATTACCTCGCCTCTTAGGCCTGCACCTCCTTCAGCTGACTCGGCAGCGCCGAGTCCCGTCCAGGTTGAGGCTCGCACTATTGAGGCTCACGCTTCTCAGTGTCAGTCAGACCCGGTGGGTCATTGGGCTAGCGCTCCTGGAGCTGGCTAGGAAAAACTTCCAGATCTTGGTGCCCACAAGTCCGGCGCCGAGAAATCCTCTGCCCCCAGTTCCTCTGGCATCAGCCCTCAAGATGATGTCAATGAACAACTTCTTGATCTTGGAGCCAGCAAAACTGCTTAGCCTAGTTAGGGGGCTCCAAGATCCTCTCCAAATCCTTCTGCTCGCTCTCCAATTCTGTCAAAAGGCCAAACCCAGCCCAAGGCTTCTGGTTCTACTTGCCCCTCTTCTGGCAAATCCACCTCTTCCAAGCAAACAACTCTAGTTTGCGCTCCGGGTTCTTCTCCTCAGATCCGGCCTCCGACATCAGCGACAAAGCTCGCGTCAACGGGTAAGGGGGACGAATCTGCGGCTGCCGGGTCTCCAGGGATGTTACCCTCCATACTTCTGCCGCTGCAACCCGTGCCACTGTGGGAACCGCCCTGAAAACGGGTCGAGTTCTTACTCGGACGCTCAGTGGCAAGAGCCTTGGTTCGGCTGGGAAGAAGATGAAGCTGGGCCCCAAGGCCGTCTCCAATATGACCCAGCAGGCCATTGCTCTGATGGCCCGCGCCGACGAAGTGAACGAGGTAAAGTAACTTCTTAATCTTTTGTGTTATTGAGTATTTCCTTTATACATATCACTTAGTCCCTGAGGTTGCAGTCGAGTAAAAAACTTACTCGTCTGTAAGCTCCTCAACAGTCACTTAGTCTTTAGATCCTTTATTTCAAGCCTGTATGCTAGAGCTTCTAAGATCTTTTGGTTCCCTTGTGCCAAACTCATGTTAGAGCTTCAATCCCTAGCCCTCGAGTTTACTAGCGAGTAAGGAACTTACTCGGCTGTAAAATCTTAAGCTCTTTGATTCCTTTAAGCCAAACTTATGTTATAGCTTCAATCCCTAGCCCTCGAGTTTACTGGCGAGTAAGGAACGTACTCGGCTGTAAGCTCTTAAGCTTTTTTATTCGGCAAGTCGCCTGACTCGACTTTTTCTTATTATCTGTCCTCTTTGATTAGCTGACGCATAACGAGCGCACCAAGGTGCATCAAGCCCTTGTCCTGGTGCATCGCAAGCTCGAACTTGCATATGAGAAGCTACAGACTGACACCTTCGGCCAAGGTAATATCTTTGATTTTCCCTTTTCTATTTTGGTGTAATTCTCCTTGGTTCATCTTTTCATTTTTCTTCTCGCCCTTTTTCCACAGCCACTGCTCAGTCTACCATCAACGATCTTCACTCGCAAATCAGCGAGGCCGAGAGTAAATTTCTTGCCTCCCTAAGACAATTGCTGAAATTTTTCTATTGGTACTGACAAATATCTGTTCTGAATAAGTAGAGAAGCACCAAGCCGAACTCCAGAATGAGCGGGATGAGGTGACCCGGCTGAAGAAATTAATGGCCAAGACGGAGCAGAAGCACTTGGCCGAGGTGAAAGGGCTGAAGGTGGAGCTTGCCGAGAAGAACGAGCAACAGGCTGCCAGCGCCGAGAAGAGAAAGAAACTACTCGACGAGGCCGAGTCATTGGTCGAGTCGACAAATATGAACTTCGACGCCCTTCAAGCCAAGACCAAGACTTGGCATAGCAAGCTCTCCTCCATCAACTTCTTTCTCGGTAGTGAGTTCTTACTCTTTACGCATTGTATAAGTCATTTTGGACTTCTTCCATCTGCCCTTGTTATTTGCTAACTTTTCTCTTTTTGCTTGCAGAGAATTTTCCTGAGGCCAACATGTTTGCATCCGAGCCATGAAGAAGGTGAGGGCCGAAGTTGGTGCTGCTGCTGATGGCGAGGTGTCCATGGAGGAGCTCCTCGCAGCGGTGTCTGAACGGGTTAAGACCCTCAGATCCTGCGGTGTGGACTTTCTCAAAGCGGCTATCCATGCGTTTCGCATGCTCTGGCCAGATGAAGACCCACCCGAACTCATCGAGCCACTCGCCGACAGATTGCTCCTTACTGAAGACCGGCTGGATCAATGGCGTGAGTCGGTCGGCCGGGCTGCAGCGGATAAGGCTCTCTCCTTCATGCTTTCATGGTATGAGGACAACAACCTTGATGTTCTTGCTCGCATAAGGGGAGATGGCAAATGGTTGAACGACCCGGAGCTGATCAAGAAGTGCCAGGAGCGAGCTTATGCCATGATCGAGTACACCATGGTGCACGCTTGGTGTGAAGGGCCCAGCTTCCTCGACCTTGGCGACCCGCTCGTCGAAGTTCCTGCTGAAGAGGGTGGCGACAGCGATGCGACCGAGTCAGACGATCCAGATCCGGCCGCAGATGCCCCTCACCCGGCCGATGCTCCAAGCACTCCTGGCTCCGAGAACGCTCCTCCGAGTTCTCCTGCTCCTTAGGCCAACAAATACTCAAACTTTTATTAGATCCCCGGTATGCCGGATACAAATGTAACGTACATTGCACTTTAAGTTTGACTATGTGCCTTGTGATAGGCTTTATATATTTGCGTTATGCTTTGAGTGCGAATCAGTACAAGTCCCCGAGTTTCATTTTGCCGTGTCACCTTTCCTTGACTTTGGCCCTTGTCTACCATTTTTCGGCATTCGACATTAGGATCTCAAAGTATGAAGGATTTAGTTAGCGGGTATGAAACTTGGATAACTTGGCCGAGATTACTCGACACATAGTATAACACAACCTGCAGAGAGTTAGACAAAAACTAAATCCGACTCGCGTTTCTCCTTTGTACTTATCCGGCGTTCGTGTTTATCCGTCTTAGATCTTTTTCTCTTGCTAGCCATGAAGCCGTGTTTTCGGACAACAGCATAGTCGAAGAGTTGATTTCTTCCGATTAAACACTACTTTTTCCGAGATAAATTTCATATATCACGCCAGCCGACATAAAATATGTGAAATGGAAAGCCTAAGGGGTAGTCCCCGAGTCAGTTTTTCGAATCATACAATTTTATTATTAGCACATAGCCGGCAAACACATCCGACATATGAGAGTTCGAGTGATACATGCACTGCTTCTCCTAAGTGTAGAAGGGACGAAGCAGTGCCACATTCCATGGCCTTTTGGTTTCATCTCCTGACCTGTCCGCCTTGTTTTTTTGCGCTTCATGAGCATCTATGAGATAGTAGGAATCATTGTGCAATGCTTTGCTTACAATGAATGGACCTTCCTATGGATGCGGTAATTTATGCATTCCGGCTATGCGCTGCACCAGCCTTAGCACCATATCTCCTTCTCGGAAAACACGAGGTTGCACTTTCCGGCTATGGTAGCGTCGGAGATTTTGTTAATATATAGCAGATCTGGAGAATGCCAGTTCCCTCGCTTCTTCGAGTAAATCTACTCCATCTTCTCGGGCCTCTTTTACCTCGGCTTCCGAGTATTGCCCTATCCTTGGCGAGTCATATTCTATGTCGGCAGACAAAACTGCTTCAGCCCCATATACAAGGAAAATGGCGTATAACCAGTTGATCGATTTGGAGTTTTTCTTAAGCTCCACAGTACTGAGGGTAGTTCCTCTATCCAACAACCAGGTGATCTCTGGAGTAGTTCCATTAAGCGGGGTTTTATCCCGGACATAACTAAGACATTAGCCCGTTCAACTTGTCCATTTGATTATGGATGTTCGACTGATGCTACGTCGAGTCTTATTCGGTGTTTCCCATAGAAGCGAGCAAAAGCTCCTTCGACAAAGTTTGTGCCATTGTCAGTGATCACACTGTGCGGGTAACCGTACCTGAGGATTATATCCCTTAAGAATGTAACAGCTGTTTTACCATCCATTTTCTTGATTGGTTTCACTTCTATCCACTTGGTGAACTTATCGATCATGACCAAGATATGAGTCATGCCTCCCCTTGCTGGTTTGAATGGTCCTACCATATCTAGGCACCATACTTCAAAAGGCCAAGTGATTGGTATAGTCTTCAACTCAGACGCTTGTAAATGTGACTTGGACGCATAGTGTTGACAACCACTGCATTTTCCGACTAACTCTTGCGCTTGTGCCAATGCGCTTGTGCCAATGCGCTTGGCCAGTAGAATCCATGTCGAAATGCCTTGGCTACCAACACTCTTGATGACGCATGGTGCCTGCACTCTCCCTGACGGATATCCAATAAGATCTCCTGGCCTTGCTCTGAGCTGATGCAACGCTGCAGCACGCTTGTCACACTTCGCTTGTAGAGTTCCTTGTTGATTATGGTATATGCATTTGCCCTTCGTGCTGTTTGCCTTGCCAATGTTTCATCACTCGGCAAGGTTCCATCTTTCAAATAACTGAATATTGGCTGTGCCCATGTTGGTATTAGTGGTTCCGGGTTTGTTTCAACATCAATGTCCATTGGTTCCGCCGAGATATGCTTTGCCGACATAACCTGAGGAGTCCCCGAGTGTGATTCGACGACCCCTTAATTGAACGGATCAGTCCCCGAGTGACTCGAACCTACCCCTGAGTCGATGTCCATTGGCACTGCCTCTGATTCCTGATTTACCGGGATAATCCTGATTGACTCGGACTCCGGCGACGGCTTGATCGATGGCTTCCTGAGATGCTCCAACGCTATCCCTGGTGGTATTGCTTGCCTGGAGGATCCTAGTTTGGACAGTACATCTGCTGCCTCATTTTCTGCTCTAGGAATGTGATGAAATTCACAACCGTCATAATATCCTAAAATTTGTTGTACGTGGAAGCGATATAATGCCATGTTTGTGTCCAGTGCATCCCAATGTCCAGACACTTACTGAATCACTAAATCTGAATCGCCGAAACACATGACCCTTTTGATACCATTTCCTTGGCTACTTTAATGCCATGGACAAGTGCTTCATACTCGGCAACGTTGTTAGAAGCAGCAAAATGAATCTACAACACATACCTCAGTTGATCCCTCTTTGGAGATGTGAGCACTATCCCAGCGCCCAGACCCATTTTCGTCTTGGACCCGTCAAAAAGCATTTTCCAGTAATTCGGATCTGGCAGTGGTGGTTCGTACTGCATTTCCATCCATTCTACAAAGAAATCTGCAACGGCTTGAGATTTTATTGCATCCCTCCTATCATATTGTAGAGTGTATGGTGCCAGTTCAATGGCCCATTTGGCGACTCGGCTTCTGGCATCTTTGCTGTCCAATATATCTTAGATAAGTGCCTCGCATATTACCCGGATTGGGTACTCTTGAAAATAATGTTTCAGCTTCTTTGCTGCCATGTATACCCCATATGTCATCTTCTGATAATGCGGGTAATTTTGTTTCGAGACAGAGATCACTTCGCTCAAATAGTACACTGGTCTTTGGACTGATTTGCCCACTTCTTCACGTTCAACCACGATTACTGCACTTACAACTCTGTTGGTTGCAGCAACATAGAGAAGCATTGGCTCCTTGGATAGTGGTGGCGCTAATATTGGTGTTGTTGCCAACATTTTCTTTAATTCATGGAAAGCGCTATCAGCTTGCTGTGTCCATGTGAATTTTTCTGATTTCTTCATCACCTGATATAGTGGTAGGGCTTTTTCACCTAGCCGACTAACAAACCTGCTCAATGAGGCCAGGCATCCAGTAAACTTTTGGACATCATTGAGTGTTTTTGGCAATTCCATTCTTTCGATGGCCCTGATCTTTGTCGGGTTAGCTTCGATTCCTCGGCTGGATACCAGGAATCCGAATAATTTGCCAGCCGGGACACCAAATGTACATTTTTCCGGGTTAAGTTTCATCCGGAATCTTCTCAAGTTTGCGAATGTTTGACACAAGTCCTCAATTAGAGTATGACTTTGTTTGGTTTTTATTACCACGTCATCGACGTATACTTGAACATTTTTGTCCAATTGATCTTGCAAGCATTTTTGCATGCCTCTTTGATATGTTGCGCCTGCATTTCTCAATCCGAATGTCATGGTGCGATAGCAATAAGCCCCATACGGGGTGATAAAAGCTGTCTTTATTTGATCATCTGGATTCAGTGGAATCTGATGGAATCCTGAATACGCATCCACAAATGACAACAACTCACACCCAGCAGTAGAGTCTATGACTTGATTGATCCGAGGCAGAGGAAATGGATCTTTTGGACATGCCTTATTAAGGTTCGTGTAATCAATACACATGCGCCATACCACTGCCACGTTTGGGTCATCTTTTTTCTTCTCGACCAGGACTGGATTTGACAACCAATCCGGGTGCAGTACTTCCATGATGAATCCAGTAGCTAAGAGTCTTGCAATCTCGGCAGCTATTACTTTCCTCCTTTCTTCGGCGAATGCTTGAAATGACACAGTGCCATGCGGGTTGGTGAGTGCCGGCATGGACATTTGTGCCGCTTTGGCCAATGCTTCCACTTCCAACATCTGACTTTTCTCTTGTTCTATGACGAGTGACTCGGCCAGTGAAGATCTGGCTGAGGCACAAGCAATAGATATTTTGTAATCTCCTTCCACTGTGATCACCCCACATGGGCCTGGCAGCTTCATCTTTAAGTAAGCCATATGGCCTGCCGAGTAAGGCATGATATGAGCTGACCAGATCTACCACCTCGAACTCTATAGCTTCAGTGCGACAGTTCTCTCTGTTGCCGAATAAGACGTCGACCCAGATCTTGCCAATTGGCTCACAGGACAATCCCGGCACAATACCGTGGCAAGTGGTCTTAGTCGGCTCCAGCATGTTCATGGTAATGCGTAACTTGAGCATTGTATCCTTATACATGATGTTGATGCTACTTCCACCGTCAATCAGTACTTTTGAAAACTTCACGTTGATATCTAGGGCCATGAATGTTGGATCCAACACCAGAGTGTATCCTCCAGGGGTTGGCATGATCTTGGGGTAATCTTTTATACTCCAAGTTATCTCTTGCTCAGACCAATGCATGTACTTGGGAATTGCCGGCATCATGGCATTCACTTCCATCATTCGTTGCTGCTGTCTCTTCTTGTCATTTGGCTTTGTGACAAAGACAACATAACTCTGGTGATGTTCTCTATACTCATTTCTGGTTCCGTGGCCGATATGAGCATCGTCACCTCTTGGATTGTGCACCTGGTGCACAGCTTCTCTTCTTTCCTGATTCTGATATCTCGGCTGCCTGTTTTCATATCTGTTATCTGCTCCTACTGCTTGAGCATTTCCTCCTGTAAGTGGTGGAGGGGGAAGTGGTGGAAGCTGCTTATTCGGCGAGTCCACTCTGTCTCCTTTCTGAAACCAAGTGCATTGCGTTGTTGAGTGATTTGCCGTCTTACTCGGACTAGGCGTGTGAAACTTACACGGCTGATCCAGCATCATCTCATAGGTGTATTTTTGTCGGTCCTGATACTGTTTCCTCTGATCGTATGGCCTTTTGCCATCATTCTTTGGCACCTATTGTTGTTGACCATTTGTCCTTTGACGCTGACTGCTTCCAGCATCTGGATGATCCTGACTCATGGCTGCAACCTGAGCCGAACAATACCTGTAATCCGGCCTCTCGTCTCTTCTCTTGCTTCTGTATTCGGATCTCTCATAGCGCCTTTGCGACCCGGCAGCGTCATAGATCTGAGTCTTATTCATCCCGTCTGCCGACATGAGCAGCGGCTGAGTCAGATCTCCTAACGCATACGAGTCGGTGATTCTTATTGTCTCTGCTAGGCTTGCCGGCATATCTCTTTGTAACCTCTGCCACAGCACACTTCCATGTCTACATCCTTGTGCAAACCATGCGATTACTTGTGACTCAATTACCCCTTCACAAGAGTTACGCATCATACACCACCTTCTGAGGAATTCCCTGTCTGTCTCATTCGGTCTTTGCTTGCACATTGCTAGTTGTTGTGGGCGATTCGGCCTCTTGTAAGTGCTTGTGAAATTTCTCACGAAAGCGTCGTGAAAATCGATCCAACTGTTGATGCTTCCGGGTGGCAAATTGTTCAACCATACCCGAGTTGGTCCTTCCAGCATCTGTGGCACATAACGTACTGCCCATCTCAAGTTTCCCTACGCAATCTTCACAGCGGTTCCATAATCTATGAGCCAGTCCTCTATCTTTGTGCTTCCATCATATGTTTTTGTCCCTCTGGCCAGCTGGAAATTTGGCACCGGTGGCTCCTTCATGATCCTTGGACCAAAGCATGGTGGACTATGTGGACCTTGTGATTCGATTATGTCTGCCATTTTTATGCGGTCAAGCTTTAGCCTGGAATTATCCGGCTGAAGGTTCCTACCTCCGTATCTTGCTACCATTACTTGATACGCATGATCCGATAATTCATACCCGTCATTTACCATGGCCGAGTAACCATCATTATACTTAGTCGCGTTCGGATCAGCAGGTTGTTGAACTTCTTTTCCTGTGCTTTGCTGTCATCTTTCCGGATGAGCTGGTGCGTTATTCGGAGCTGGATTTCCTCCTCCTGCCGAGTGAGTTGCGCGCCGAGTATGAGGCGCAAAATTTTGTCCTCCGTTGTCATTTCTCTGCCCAGCTTTTTCCTGGTTCTCATTTTCTCGGGGATTATTTCTTTTTGCCCCTTGCGCATGCGCCGGGTTTCCTTGAATCACCACCGGATCATAGGCGACCATCTGCTTGTTTCTTCCAGAATCCACACTTTTTTCTTTTCTCGGCCTGGGCGCCGCTCCGGGTGAGGATGTCGTGTGCCCAGCCGATCTTGCCGGGACAGGAGTCGCCAAGTGAACCAGCTGTGACCTCCCTGCTATACCCGGATTTGCTTTGTAGTATGCCTCATTCAGCATGCTGGCTGCTTTTACTAACTCATTGACTCGTTCTTGTTGCCTTTTCTTTGCTTCTCCCTCCAAGTGGGGTAATTCTGCCATTGCTGCTTCTGCCGCTCGTAGATTGGCTGCCGCTGTGTTGTACGTTGGACGCATGGCCGTCTCATTGCTGTTCTCTGGTTTTATCTTTGATGTTGCATCTGCCAATTTTTCGTTGAGGTTCCTTCCTCTCAATCTCTTTGCATCAAGCCGGGACTTTGTGCCCTTGACTCGATTTGCCGAGTTAAGCTCTCGGATGGTGATATCCACATCCTGCTGTAACTGTGCCAGCTGCTTTGCTTTCTCCAGGACTTTTATCCTGGCTTCTTACAACTCGGCTTGCACACGCGCCAGGTCAGTTGCTTGTGACACTAGCTCTGCCAACTTGTCTATCGCTTCCTGCAGCTCCTTAGCTCTTTTGCTCCTAGCTATGTTCTCTGGTTTTTCCAGCGGCGCCTTTGCTATTCTTGCAGCCCTTGGTGTTTCCTCATGATTTCCTCCCTCTATGTTCTCATTCTCTACTGGAACTACTGGGGGAGCTGTGGGGTTTGGGGCTGTCATCATTACCTCCATGGACATGAGTTGATGAGGTTTCCCAACGACTGGAGCCGTTGGAGGATCCGGTGCCAGGACGACGTGCTCAGGGTATGCGCGCTCCACGCGCAGCGCAACGTAGACCTGGTGCTCGCCGAACTTGATGAAGCGACCGCCCCTTGGGAACGGCTTGGTCCCGAAGCAGCCTGCATTGTCGCTGACGAAGTTGAGCGCTCCAAACCTCTGGATGAGGCTGGAGTAGACGCGCTCGCCGGTCTTGGAGATGATGTTGCCCGTCCGGATGAAGACTCCATCGAGTACCTGCTTCTGCCCCACGGTGGGCGCCAACTGTCGTGGTGGTGGCACGGCAGATGCCATGGGTAGGCTTAAGTTGGGGGCCGAATGGGTTCTTGTGGTCACCGGGGAGGGAGTGCACGGTCGAGCCATGCACAAATAACAAGAATAACTCTCCACACTTGACAACTTGATTGATACCCCAAAGATTACAAGTGCTCCTTGAGATGTATTGGCTTGAGTACACAACACTAGTTCCCTACTTGGTCCAACCTCCTTCTACTACTGTTATGCCCTCCCTTATATAGGCAGCGCTAGCTAGCTAATACCCCTTTGTGTCCTAGGGTTTACTGTTTGGATCTTGGTCCCTACAATATGGGCCGGGTTATGGGCTTGCCCTAAGCCCATAGGCCCGGTCCATAAAGCGTGACAGCTAACGGTCTTCTGCTTCGCTGCTTCTTGTTCTTTTTGGTGTCACGCTGTTACTTTGTACGTCAGCGCTTGCTTTGGGCGTCACCCGACGTCGCCCTTCTCTTTTGACCATGCTTTACCATGGTCCTTCCCGAACCTTACTCGGAAAGGTGCCACGTGTCCTTCTTGACTCGGACCTTCCTCGGTTGACTCGGCTCGTTGGTACCTGCAAGGGTTACAACTTTGTCCTATACGGGCCGAATAGTTTGTATCTCGGCTCTCATGCTTATCTTATCCGGCCGTTCTTACCCGGCCTAGTTCCTTTTTTACTCGGAGCCAACCCAGCTGGGCTATGTTTCCCCTCTTGTGACCCTACCGGGGGTTATCCCCCCGACAATTTGAAAAACTAAATGCACGTGAAAAGAAATTTAAGTGTTGCCCAACAAAACATGATTGGTAGTTTGCAAAAGAAATATGTGATAGGTTGAATCTCTTCTTTGATATCACCGAGTCATTCCCAGGAACCAAGTATGTCACATCTAATCTTTTTTCCCAAGGTGATTACCATTTGCTTAGCCATAAGGAAATGGGGTAATAGTGACACTAAGGTTATACAAAAAATGTCTAAGGAAATGAAGGATAAGTTTGAGAAGTATTGGGAAGATATCCATGGTCTTATGTCCGTTGCAACAGTTCTTGATCCAAGGTATAAACTTCATATTCTCAATGCTCTTTATGGCCCCCTCTGTGGAAGAGAGCATGCATCCATAGAAATAGAGAAGGTGAAGAAGTTATTGGTTTAGTTGTGTAGCATCCCAATTGTCTAACAATTGCAATGCTACTAGCCTAGTCTATATAAATGCTACTTCCTATATATAATTGTTGCATCATAATTATATCATGCTCATGTCATCATGCCACCTTGCATTTGAGCATCATATAAAACCCTTTTTGGTTTGGTTCTTCTCTCATATGCGTTGTTAATTGTATTTGCCTCTTGATATTGTATTCGGTTATTGATATATTGTTTAATGCCCAAGTTGAGTTGGGGGCATATCTTTTATTCAACTCCATCACCTTTCTCTGTCACCACCTTATAATTCCACCATCCAACTAAATATGAGCTTTGCACTTTATTGGGTTTTACCTCTAGCTCATGTGGGTTGGGATGGATCCAAATTATATTCCCACAGGCTCTCATATTAGCATCATGTTGTTTTCACATTATTGATATGTGGAGCCACCTTTGCATGCATTATGAGTAGTGCTCCTTTTCCTAGCTTTCATATGGATTATTATGGATTTATGCTCATGTTGGGATATTTTTGGGACTATTAAACATCTAGTGGAATATACACACTAGCAAGTCCCAATTATAATCAAATATGATCATCTCCATCTACTCCACTTGGAACTTTCATTTAAAATTTCTTTTGCTTGGGCTATACTCCACATTTTGGGTAATGCATAGGAATAATGCCATGTTTATTATTTTGTTTTCACAAGGATGATACATGGCATTTATTATCTTGCATGGGCCATGCAACCATCACCATCTTTTGTCCTCCTTTGGTTTTATTTGTTTTTGAGTGGATCATCTTCTCATCTCTCTCTCTCTCTTTTCTTTCTCTAACCCTAAACCCACTCCACCTAATCTCTCTCTCAAAACCCTAAGACCTCATCTCTCCTCTCTCTAACCCGAGCCACCACCACCATGACCTACCCCATCTACCTTCCCTCTCTACCATGCCGATGTGCCCCCTCTCCCTACCATGCAGGCCCCACCTAGCCACCTACTCCCCCTAGCCGAGCTACCCCTACCCCAACTCTAGCAAAAAAACCCTAACCCGAGGCTACCAAACCCTAGCCCGAGCCTCCCTCCTAACCTAGCTCTCTCTCCCTCTCTTTTCTCTCCCTGCCGTGAGGGCCCCTCCAGCCCGAGCCACACCTGCCCGTTCCCTCGTGCCCCATCGCTGCAGCCTCCCCTGGTCTACCTGAGCCGTGCCTACCGTGAGAGAGGGAGAAGAAAAGGGTGAGCACCACCTTTATGCCGATCCAACCCATGTGCCTCCCTCTGCTCGTTCTTATCTATCCCTCCTCTTCCTGGCAACCACAGAACTCCCCAGGGCCGTGCCCATCTACTCCTCCCTCCCCACCTACCCCTGCTACCCTCTCTTCCATCTCCATCTACCCCCATCGTCGGCATCACACCACCACCACCATAGCAGAAGGAGGGCGAGGTGTCTGGACGTTGGGGAAGACCGATCCGAGCACCAGCGTCGCCCATGTACACGGAGCCGAGAAGGAGGAGCCCCAGAAGCGCTGAACCCCGCCGAGCCCGACGCGAAACCCTAGCCGCCGGCCGTCTGCATCGCCATCGGTCGGCTGCCCCCCAGCCCGAACCACCTCCACCGACGCCCCCACGGTGAGCGTCCGGACCTCCCAGACAACCTCCCTCCGTTCACCGTTTCCTGTACGCGCCACGCCACCGGACGAGCGCCTTCGGTGCACCGCGCTCGCCGTCGTCGAGGACCATCCTCTCGCCGTATACGCCTTATCTGGCCACGCCTGCGGTTCCTTACACCAATCCCCATCCACCGCAGTGGTTCCGCCCCTCTGCGCGAGCAATCGGTCGCGCGTTCGAACCCCGCCTCGCCGCGCCGTTCTCTGTCGTTTCCGTCAGTTGCGTGAGAGAAGAAAAACAGTAGCGCCGTTCTTACTGTTTAGCCCCCTGCCCTTTTTGCCGGCTAAACCCGCGACCCCTCCGGACCCATCTGTCATGGGCTGTTGCCACTTTGCAAAAAGAGACCGCAAGTTTCGGACCCTCAACCCGCGCTCCCCAGCTCCTACACGTGGCAGCCCTTATCGCCCTCTGTTGCGCGGGCCTTTCTGCCGCCCGGAGGCCCACCAGTCATCCTCTGTGGCTAGGAAGCCCCGCGGTGAGAAAAGTTTTCGCCGCGTCAGTTCGCCCAGTCAGCATCGGCCCCACTTGTCTGTGTCTTTGGCTAGGTTTGTCTGAGTAACAAAAGTTTCTGTTCTTTTCTGTTTTAAATTTAAACTTTTCAAATTTATTTTAAATTCAAATTCAAATCTGTTTTAAAATAACTTTTAATTATCAAATCCAAATAATACATGTAATATATGTTCTGAAATCAGAAAAATGTGAGGAATTCAATTATGGCCTTCAAAATATATTTTGAACACTTTAAATTTCAAGTTGAATAAAATTACAATAAAATGCCTTTTTTCTTAATTAATTAATAACTTTTGATTTATAACTCCAAATTTAACAAATAATATGTCTAAAATGATTAGCTCGACGAGACCTTTCTGTTTATGCATTCCATGTTCTGTTTTGCAGCATGCATCATATAAATATCAAGTATACAGCAACTTATTTGAGTATAAAATATGACTAAAACTCCATAAAATGCTTTATTTCTTGTATTCCACACCTCACCCATGCCATGCTACTTTATTGCCATGCAAATTGTGCATCATTCATCATGGCATGATTGTTTGCTTGTCGCATTTTATTCTTATGCTTGTGCACTTTATTTATGTTGGCCCTTGTTTGTTTGGTTCTTCTTCGAATAGACGCTGAGCAGGGGATATATCAAGAAACCCAGGAGCACTACCCAGATCCTTCTCTCGCTTCAACTGAGCTGCCAGGCAAGCACTACCACATGCTTGCATACATATAGTACCTATTGCCTCTATCTTATTCTTGTATCATTGAGTCGCGATCGCATTAAACTGGAATCCCAAGTACTGCATAGCCTTTACTTTTAAACCCCACCGAAGCTTGTTCCTCCATCCCATGAGACATTACTACAGGAGTTGTTTGAGCCATGCGGGTCGTAGAACAGCATGTGTAGGGTATGTGAGTGTCTGATGGATAACGAGGTACCTATACAACTTAACCTGAGTAGTAATGGGATAACTAATGAAAGTGGCACCGGTGAGCAATATCTGCTATTTGGTTTTTCATGCTCACTTGTGTCCCGTAGGACCCCGAGTACTTGATTCCTGTTCCTTGAATATTCGCGCTATCCACATCCGGGAGGCTTATGGACCCCCCTGAGCCAGAGCTTGATTCATTCTTATTTCTTGGGGCCACAAGTAGTTTGGGGCTTTATTACTATCCTGTACTTATGCCATGCTTTACTGCTTTATTTACGATTGTGCGAGGAGCACCTGTACTGTTTAGGTCCGTGACACGTTTTCGCTGTATCGACAAGCCCAGTCATACTTTCGGGTTCCCAGTCGTTTACAGCCGTCCACACAAACCTTGAGTCCGTCTCAGAGCCGGCCAGTTTCGTTGTGGGTAGCTTAATGGGGTGGCCCCCTGAAATATTTCTGAATCCTGTGATCGCTTTGTCGTGAATGCCTCGTTGGGTTTCGATTTGGTTTTTCCGAGGTTGATCGAGTGTGTGTTGCTATTTGTGCACCCCTGCAGGGTAAAACTTTCTGAAAGCCGTGTCCACGGTTATGGACGACTTGGAGCACAGTTTCTCGATCATAGACAAGTATAACTAAAGTACCGCCTTTAATTTGACTAAGTAACTGACTAGTAAATAGTGCAACACTCATGGAATGGATAATAAAACTGCCAACGGATGGGGGGTGTTCGTCCGCTTCCTCGTTGGTAAGCGAGGAGGAGGATGGATCTGTTAATATTACTGTTATAACTGTTGTATTAATTCACGGACATCCGTCTATCTTTGGTTAGGCGGATGGTTAGCGAGTATCTATAGAATTGTTAGGTATTATCTTTTGCTGCAATTGCGTCACCCAGGTTGTGTCCCCTTTAGAGGCATAAAGACTTGCTGAGTACCCCTAGGGTCTCACACGATAAATTATTTGATTCAGATGAACAGGTACACTCACAAGATGGATACTGGGTGGAGGAGGCGGACGATGTGGGCAACAATCATTCGGTGTAGAGATTCCGGGAATGGGGATCCGTGAGATCTGTGGGCGGGATGTGTTTATTTATGGGGCATCTTATGCCGATTTGCTTCTTATCCGTACTCGGATCTTGTTTTCCGCTTCCGCCTGATACTCTGATGTTTGATGTATGAGGAGATATCCTAAACTATATATCTATCTAGGATATTTGGATCTTGCCGTATGGCGTTGCAATATTTCTATTTCTTTTAGATGGAATGGCTCTGAGGACTGTTGTATGGTGGCTTGCATACATACCCATTTGTGTATGTAGTTGATCCCTTCGCCTGCCGATTACGCCGCCCGTTCTTGTCCCGATGTTTGGAAATGGTTAGGACGGCCGAAAGGTCTACCTGTGAGTGGCATTTGGGCCCCACCGTACTATTTTAACCATTTTCGCTCATCCAGGCTTGCAACTAGGAGCGTAATTCACCGAGGTAGTTACAATTGGTATCAGAGCCATCCCGCCCTTCAGGGTCTCATCCAAATGGTCGTTGTCAGTCTAGCAAATATTTTTGGTAGCTATGTATACTAGGGAAAAACAAAACGCGAGAGTAGGACTGCTTCCACTTTTCTTCTTAACCACCCACCCACCCTTTTCTGGTAAGGAAGTGTAACGTTTTCTATCCTCTTCCTAAATTCAAACTAGGATTCACGTGTTCTGGGTTTCCGTAGTACCATAGGTTGAGTGTGTGTGTGTGTGTGTAATTCCTTGTCTATCTGTTGTATCCAACAAGTTATCTTTATCTGCCTTTGGTTATCAACTGTTGGTACATTCCATACTGACAGGCTTTTGAATACCGGCGCGATCTATCTGACTCCTTGTTAACCGGTGCCATCTTCTTAAGGGTGTCCTTCCTTCTAGCAACTCCACATTCTGTGAAACCATCAGTTGCTAATCGCTACCTGATAAGTGTTTTTGCGCATCTATTGGTATTTTAATGTCGAAAAATGCGGAAAAATTTTCTTTGATACATCTGTGCTTCCACACTCCTTTTCAGTCGTGTGTGAAACATTATCTATCTCCCTTTTATCAGCATGTCCATGCTAACTCATTCTTTTGTCACCGACGCTTAATCCTAGAGTTTCATTTCATCTCCAATTCTCTTGGGCTAATTACATAACATGTGTCAATCCGATGCTGGTGATTGTAATTTGGTTCTCGACATAGCTATATGACACTTATCTTGAGTGGAATATGGAAAATGCAATCACCACTATCCTCCAAATGGTGACGGTTATCTCCTGTGATTTTGAGTACACCGCGATCATATCTATGAATATTCAAGCATTTTTGGCAATCCAGAGTTTCTCCAAGCACTACGGCAGTCTATCATCTGTCCATCATGCTGCACATCCTTTTGAACCCCATATCTGCACAATTCTCCTAGATACGAGGGAATTGCATATTTTCGTCTCTGATAGCTTTGCTTAAGGTATGAGCTATCATCGGTTCTTATCCAAGATCTCTTTATCTTTGTAACCGGTGATCCGATCGACAATGTGAACCAGGTGACATCTCTTTTTATTCCGAAGGACCAGTTAACCTATTCTGTCAGCGCATCTTCTTCAACAGGAATCCTTACTCGTAACGTTGATCTTTCAAAGAGCGTTGAGCTCAGAAAGTGTTTCGAGCATTTGTTCGTTCTCCCGCCTCTTGAACTTGGTATTCTGGGAATATCTTGTTAATCCATGGTGGTATATGTTGATAATATGCTTGCCTATTCGATATCTATGGAAGGACATGGAAGATCATCTGTGTCTCTTTCTCTCGAGCTTCGTGAGCACTGCCTGTGTGCAAAGTCTCAAAGTGAGAATTCTGACTTTTTGAAGTCACATATCTCGACCACGTCCTTCTGCTAAATACATTACTTCAACTCTGGAATCAGCAAGTCCATTGTTAATTCCATCCTCCATCTTCAACCAATCCGGAGTTGTTCCTTGTTGGCAAGTTATCATCGTCGTTCCGCTGAAGATTTCCTCAAGGCTGCTAAATCTCTCTCAATCATTTCAAGAAGAACATGGAGTTCTTTCACCTCAATCTCGTTAAGTAATCTCTTGAAACCCTCTCGCTCTATCGTCTATGCTCAATCCACCGGAGGCCATGAAGACCTTCCAGATCTTGTATTCCTTCTATTCAAGTGGTGCTATCTTTTTCTATATCTGTGAAATTTTGCAGTTGTCTCCGTGATCTTCCTTTATATCTTTCCGGTGGCTTGGTACTTCCGACATGACGACAACATCATCATCTTTATCTATCTATGAATCCGGCGAATCGTTTGCATCTATCCTTGTTTTCTAACGGAGTTCTATGAGTTTTTTCCAACACCTTCAGTCTGTTTCGGTAGTTGGGTTGCATGATTTTCTTATTCATGTGCGGAGTAATGCTTTGAGTGCGGGATGGAGTAGCTACCATACCACTACTCTTAGCATTCGCTCTTGTACATTGAATTGGTGAATTTATGTGATTTCACTCATTCCACGGAAGTTAGAAGTGGCCTTTATCCCTCGATACTTTTACTTCCGTCCTTGTTTTTCCGGAGTGCTCTCTCGAAGAAAGTAATCAATAATCTCTTGTTGGTGGTCTGTCTATTCTAGATGGAGCAAAATCTTCAATCATCTGGTGGAAACAAACGCAAACCTTTTTCTATCCTCGTCTTTCTACCGATGCTCGATATCCCCAAACAAGATTAAAGGAAACTATCTCTCTCTTTGTTTCATCAATTCTTTTTCTGTGGTAAAGCCAATTATGGTTGATGCCATCAGCCGCAAATCTATTGCGTTAGCCTCAAGGCTAAAGAAAGCAATAAGTATCTCTACAATAAACTCCAGATCCTCCATATTCTTTGCTTCTCGGGATTCCACCATGATCTGGCTTCACATCCATCTCTGGAAGTTATATCTGCGCACCTAAATTGCGTGATCCTTGGTTCTTACCGGCGCAACAAGAATCTAATCCGACGATGTCTAACTAAATCTTTCTGTTGTTATCAAGGGACTCTATTGTTTGAAGGCAATATTGTTTCCGAACTTCTTTTCTCAAATCCGAGAGAAGATACGATGCTATTGTAATAGTGGTTCAAACCTCTCCAATCTAGCTCCTTTCTTCCGGCGAGACAAAGATTCATCCTCTCTCGTATCGGTAAATCTTTAATCTTAATGGTGTGTCTTTCTTTATCCATGATACATCATCTTCTCCTTTTCTTTCACAAGTGGTTATATTCTTTTATCATGATTCTTGGGAAAACCGGAGCTATGCCCATCCTATCCTTCTTGTCTCACGACAATCCTTCAACTCTTCTAACCCGTTGTTTCTCAAGCAAAACGCAAGACTCGCAACAAGTCTAGCAAGTTTTGCAAGGTGTACTGGTCGCAGCATTCCGTTGTTCATCAACTTGGGAACGTGTGGGTCACCTTCGTTCGAACACCTGCCTCTCCTTGTGTTGTTTTCTTTTTCCTAGGAATCTCGGGGCGAGATTCTTGTTTAGTGGGGGAGAATTGTAGCATCCCAATTGTCTAACAATTGCAATGCTACTAGCCTAGTCTATATAAATGCTACTTCCTATATATAATTGTTGCATCATAATTATATCATGCTCATGTCATCATGCCACCTTGCATTTGAGCATCATATAAAACCCTTTTTGGTTTGGTTCTTCTCTCATATGCGTTGTTAATTGTATTTGCCTCTTGATATTGTATTCGGTTATTGATATATTGTTTAATGCCCAAGTTGAGTTGGGGGCATATCTTTTATTCAACTCCATCACCTTTCTCTGTCACCACCTTATAATTCCACCATCCAACTAAATATGAGCTTTGCACTTTATTGGGTTTTACCTCTAGCTCATGTGGGTTGGGATGGATCCAAATTATATTCCCATAGGCTCTCATATTAGCATCATGTTGTTTTCACATTATTGATATGTGGAGCCACCTTTGCATGCATTATGAGTAGTGCTCCTTTTCCTAGCTTTCATATGGATTATTATGGATTTATGCTCATGTTGGGATATTTTTGGGACTATTAAACATCTAGTGGAATATACACACTAGCAAGTCCCAATTATAATCAAATATGATCATCTCCATCTACTCCACTTGGAACTTTCATTTAAAATTTCTTTTGCTTGGGCTATACTCCACATTTTGGGTAATGCATAGGAATAATGCCATGTTTATTATTTTGTTTTCACAAGGATGATACATGGCATTTATTATCTTGCATGGGCCATGCAACCATCACCATATTTTGTCCTCCTTTGGTTTTATTTGTTTTTGAGTGGATCATCTTCTCATCTCTCTCTCTCTCTCTTTTCTTTCTCTAACCCTAAACCCACTCCACCTAATCTCTCTCTCAAAACCCTAAGACCTCATCTCTCCTCTCTCTAACCCGAGCCACCACCACCATGACCTACCCCATCTACCTTCCCTCTCTACCATGCCGAGGTGTCCCCTCTCCCTACCATGCAGGCCCCACCTAGCCACCTACTCCCCCTGGCCGAGCTACCCCTACCCCAACTCTAGCAAAAAAACCCTAACCCGAGGCTACCAAATCCTAGCCCGAGCCTCCCTCCTACCCTAGCTCTCTCTCCCTCTCTTTTCTCTCCCTGCCGTGAGGGCCCCTCCAGCCCGAGCCACACCTGCCCGTTCCCTCGTGCCCCATCGCTGCAGCCTCCCCTGGTCTACCTGAGCCATGCCTACCGTGAGAGAGGGAGAAGAAAAGGGTGAGCACCACCTTTATGCCGATCCAACCCATGTGCCTCCCTCTGCTCGTTCTTATCTATCCCTCCTCTTCCTGGCAACCACAGAACTCCCCAGGGCCGTGCCCATCTACTCCTCCCTCCCCACCTACCCCTGCTACCCTCTCTTCCATCTCCATCTACCCCCATCGTCGGCATCACACCACCACCACCATAGCAGAAGGAGGGCGAGGTGTCTGGACGTTGGGGAAGACCGATCCGAGCACCAGCGTCGCCCATGTACACGGAGCCGAGAAGGAGGAGCCCCAGAAGCGCTGAACCCCGCCGAGCCCGACGCGAAACCCTAGCCGCCGGCCGTCTGCATCGCCGTCGATCGGCTGCCCCCCAGCCCGAACCACCTCCACCGACGCCCCCACGGTGAGCGTCCGGACCTCCCAGACAACCTCCCTCCGTTCACCGTTTCCTGTATGCGCCACGCCACCGGACGAGCGCCTTCGGTGCACCGCGCTCGCCGTCGTCGAGGACCATCCTCTCGCCGTATACGCCTTATCTGGCCACGCCTGCGGTTCCTTACACCAATCCCCATCCACCGCAGTGGTTCCGCCCCTCTGCGCGAGCAATCGGTCGCGCGTTCGAACCCCACCTCGCCGCGCCGTTCTCTATCGTTTCCATCAGTTGCGTGAGAGAAGAAAAACAGTAGCGCCGTTCTTACTGTTTAGCCCCCTGCCCTTTTTGCCGGCTAAACCCGCGACCCCTCCGGACCCATCTGTCATCGGCTGTTGCCACTTTGCAAAAAGAGGCCGCAAGTTTCGGACCCTCAACCCGCGCTCCCCAGCTCCTACACGTGGCAGCCCTTATCGCCCTCTGTCGCGCGGGCCTTTCTGCCGCCCGGAGGCCCACCAGTCATCCTCTGTGGCTAGGAAGCCCCGCGGTGAGAAAAGTTTTCGCCGCGTCAGTTCGCCCAGTCAGCATCGACCCCACTTGTCTGTGTCTTTGGCTAGGTTTGTCTGAGTAACAAAAGTTTCTGTTCTTTTCTGTTTTAAATTTAAACTTTTCAAATTTATTTTAAATTCAAATTCAAATCTGTTTTAAAATAACTTTTAATTCTCAAATCCAAATAATACATGTAATATATGTTCTGAAATCAGAAAAATGTGAGGAATTCAATAATTGCCTTCAAAATATATTTTGAACACTTTAAATTTCAAGTTGAATAAAATTACAATAAAATGCCTTTTGCCTTAATTAATTAATAACTTTTGATTTATAACTCCAAATTTAACAAATAATATGTCTAAAATGATTAGCTCGACGAGACCTTTCTGTTTATGCATTCCATGTTATGTTTTGCAGCATGCATCTTATAAATATAAAGTATACAACAACTTATTTGAGTATAAAATATGATTAAAACTCTATAAAATGCTTTATTTCTTGTATTCCACACCTCACCCATGCCATGCTACTTTATTGCCATGCAAATTGTGCATCATTCATCATGGCATGATTGTTTGCTTGTCGCATTTTATTCTTATGCTTGTGCACTTTATTTATGTTGGCCCTTGTTTGTTTGGTTCTTCTTCGAATAGACGCTGAGCAGGGGATATATCAAGAAACCCAGGAGCACTACCCAGATCCTTCTCTCGCTTCAACTGAGCTGCCAGGCAAGCACTACCACATGCTTGCATACATATAGTACCTATTGCCTCTATCTTATTCTTGCATCATTGAGTCGCGATCGCATTAAACTGGAATCCCAAGTACTGCATAGCCTTTACTTTTAAACCCCACCGAAGCTTGTTCCTCCATCCCATGAGCCATTACTACAGGAGTTGTTTGAGCCATGCGGGTCGTAGAACATCATGTGTAGGGTATGTGAGTGTTTGATGGATAACGAGGTACCTATACAACTTAACCTGAGTAGTAATGGGATAACTAATTAAAGTGGCACCGGTGAGCAATATCTGCTATTTGGTTTTTCATGCTCACTTGTGTCCCGTAGGACCCCGAGTACTTGATTCCTGTTCCTTGAATATTCGCGCTATCCACATCCGGGAGTCTTATGGACCCCCCTGAGCCAGAGCTTGATTCATTCTTATTTCTTGGGGCCACAAGTAGTTTGGGGCTTTATTACTATCCTGTACTTATGCCATGCTTTACTGCTTTATTTACGATTGTGCGAGGAGCACCTGTACTGTTTAGGTCCGTGACACGTTTTCGCTATATCGACAAGCCCAGTCACACTTTCGGGTTCCCAGTCGTTTACAGCCGTCCACACAAACCTTGAGTCCGTCTCGGAGCCGGCTAGTTTCGTTGCGGGTAGCTTAATGGGGTGGCACCCTGAAATATTTCTGAATCCTGTGATCGCTTTTTGTCGTGAATGCCTCGTTGGGTTTCGATTTGGTTTTTCCGAGGTTGATCGAGTGTGTGTTGCTATTTGTGCACCCCTGCAGGGTAAAACTTTCTGAAAGCCGTGTCCGCGGTTATGGACGACTTGGAGCACAGTTTCTCGATCATAGACAAGTATAACTAAAGTACCGCTTTTAATTTGACTAAGTAACTGACTAGTAAATAGTGCAACACTCATGGAATGGATAATAAAACTGCCAACGGATGGGGGGTGTTCGTCCGCGTCCTCGTTGGTAAGCGAGGAGGAGGATGGATCTGTTAATATTACTGTTATAACTGTTGTATTAATTCACGGACATCCGTCTATCTTTGGTTAGGCGGATGGTTACCGATATATATAGAATTGTTAGGTATTATCTTTTGCTGCAATTGCGTCACCCAGGTTGTGTCCCCTTTAGAGGCATAAAGACTTGCTGAGTACCCCTAGGGTCTCACACTATAAATTATTTGATTCAGATGAACAGGTACACTCACAAGATGGATACTGGGTGGAGGAGGCGGACGATGTGGGCAACGATCATTCGGTGTAGATATTCCGGGAACGGGGATCCGTGAGATCTGTGGGCGGGATGTGTTTATTTATGGGTCATCTTATGCCGATTTGCTTCTTATCCGTACTCGGATCTTGTTTTCCACTTCCGCCTGATACTCTGATGTTTGATGTATGAGGAGATATCCTAAACTATATATCTATCTAGGATATTTGGATCTTGCCGTATGGCATTGCAATATTTCTATTTCTTTTAGATGGAATGGCTCTGAGGACTGTTGTATGGTGGCTTGCATACGTACCCATTTGTGTATGTAGTTGATCCCTTCGCCTGCCGATTACGCCGCCCGTTCTTGTCCCGATGTTTGGAAATGGTTAGGACAACCGAAAGGTCTACCTGTGAGTGGCATTTGGGCCCCACCGTACTATTTTAACCATTTCCGCTCATCCAGGCTTGCAACTAGGAGCGTAATTCACCGAGGTAGTTACAAGTTGGTGAAGCAGTATAAAGATGAAGTTGAAGGCGAGGATACATGGGATGCTTCTGTTGGTGATGCAGTTGGAGAAGAAGATGAAGCCATGAAACTCTATGATATTTGGAAGAAGCTAGTCTACCTAGAATGCAAGAATTGGATATCATCAGTTGGTGGAAAGTCAGCGGCTCAAGGTTTCCTACCTTACAAAAACTTGCTCGTGATATATTGTCTATCCCCATAACATCTGTGGCTTCTGAATGTGCATTCAGTACTAGTGGAAGAGTACTTAGTGCACATCATAGTAGACTTACTCCTAATATGGCTGAAGCTTTCATGTGCATGCAAGCTTGGTCTCATGCTGATATATTATGTAATATGTTTTTCAAGTTGTGTTTTAGTGCAAATAACTTCCCATTTGCTCATTTTTTCTTCACTTTGCAAATAACTCCCCATCTAGGGCTTTCATTAGGTGGATGGAATTCTACTCTATCCTATACATTTTAGAGTGTCCTTGAGGATGATGAAGAAGAGATGGTAAAAAACTAAAATGCTTTGATCTTTAATTTTTGGGATTATAGTTGCATAGCTTACTCATGATTTTTTGTCATCTGGTTATATGTAGGATGAGTCTACATCAATTATCACTCAAGAGTGAAGACGCGGCTGCCATTTGTGCTGGATTCATATCTACTTTTGCGCCCTGGTGCCCTAGTTGTTGAAGGGGCTGCCTTTTTAGCTAATGTTTGTGATAACCGTTGTAGCTTCTAGCTGGTTGTTATTCCTACTTGCTAGCTATTATTTAATTTTGGGTGTCCTAAACTTGTGAACTATGTTGTGGTCTGGTCTCTTGTTTACTTATGGGTACAAGAGATATGTGACTCTGGTTGTTATTTTTACCAAGTATTTGAGTTATCGAGTGACCTCATATTGATTATTTGAGTTCAGATAGTTGAGGTTTTGTCAAATTTTCTTTCAATGACGGAAAATTTGGGAACGACTTGTGTATTGTTTGATCTACCCGACGGGTATGGGTACCCGTAAGGTATGGGTACGGGTAAAGTTTTATACCCATGGGTACAGGTATGGGTAGAATTTTGTCCCCGGCCCATTGCCATCCTTAGCTGGGTCATAGTTAACCATTTGCTTGTTCCTTCCTGAATCCACACTCTTTTCCTTTCTCTGTCTCGGCGCCACTCCTGGTGAGGAAGATGTATGACCTGCTGATCTTGCCGGGATTGGAGTTGCCGAGTGAACCAGTTGTGACCTCCCAGCAATACCCGGATTCGTCCTGTAGTAAGCTTCATACAGCATCCCTGCTGCTCTTACCAATTCATTGACTCGTTCTTGTTGCTTCCTCTTTGCTTCGCCTGTTAAATGGGGGAGCTCATCCATTGCTGCCTCTGCGGCTTTCAGATTCGCTGCTGCAGTATTGTGTGTCGGTCGCATGGATGTTTCGTTGCTGTTTTCTGGTGTTATCTTTGACGTCGCGTCCGCCAATTCTTCGTTGAGGTTTCTCCCTCTCAACCTTGTTGCATCAAGCCGGGTCTTAACGCCCTTGACTTGATTTGCCGAATTGAGCCCTCGAATAGTGATATCTACATATTGTTGTAATTACGCTAGTTCCTTTCCCTTCTCCAAGCCTTTTATCCTGGCTGTAGGGATACGGGTAGGCTACACTAGTGCAAATCAAAAAAATTCTACCATGTATACCAGGATTACTGTTGTCATAGATCACGGGATTACCACTAGACGCACAGTTGCGGAATCGATGAAGCGCGTCGAGGCAGTGCAGACGTTCCACGTCTCCTCCTTGCCCTCGTCCCACGAGAATCTCCCCTTGCGCGGCTCGTCCAAGTGCCACAGATGCAGCACCTCCGAGGTATCCACACGTGCGGGGTGGAAGCGTCAGACACCGGACTGCTAGGTCCGCGCGTGCAACACAGGCGTGAGGTGTGGCGGCTGGGTGGAATGGTCTAACCCTGGTCAGATCGCCCCACCCTCTCTTATATAGGCGTCCCTAGTGGGCTTCTACATTAGCAGCCCATTAGTAGCCTAAGCCTGGTCTAATTCGGACCCAATCCTCATTAGGCTTCCAGCCCCTCAAGTGTGTGACCCTATAGGTTCAGATGCGTATAGACATGACACGAATACACTTATTCTGTCAATAGTTGGTAGCGGCCTCTAGCAAGACGTGCCAACTCCTAAACGCATACAAAGATCATATCGGACGAACCATCACCAAGTTTAGTACATGTCTTTCCCTTTGCCTCACGATATTTGGTCTAGCTCCAAGCTGACCTCCCTTTATCGATACCGTGATTCGGAATCCCTTTACTAGGTTAACTCTTAACCTTATGTAGCACGGCCATGCATTTCTGGATCCAATCACTCGAGGGCCCCAGAGATATCTCTCTCAAGTAGAGAGGGGCAAATCCCATCTTGATCGACCATGCCTTGTATCATGTTTCAGGACAAACCCGAAAGCTACCTTTATAACTACCCAGTTACGGAGTAGCGTCTGATAGCCCCAAAGTAGGTCGATCCCCATATCAAGTACATGCGACAATCTCAGGTCTAAGGACAAAACGTATACGATGTGTAGAGAGAGAGCTGCAACTAATTGCCAGTCTCATGTTGGGTCAGTCCCACCCCATGTTCATAACATATGTCCAGATCATTGGTTTGACATCTCCATGTCTATGACTTGCGAAACATAGTCATCAACCAATCGATGTGCTAGTCTAATATTCACATGTGTCCTTACATGAACTCCGACTAGGGACAACTATTAAATAACCATACAAGTAAAGAGTTTTACAAACAATTCACATAATTGCCAATCAATACAAGTTGCCTGATATGGATATTCAAGGAACATTACAATAACTCATGGATACATATGAAATATAATAATCTCTATGATTGCCTCTAGGGCACATTTCCTTGAGTCTCCCACTTGCACTAGAGTCAATCTAAAATGTATCTAATACCAATTTCTCTTGTGTGCGCTTCATGCGCGGGTTGCAGGAGAGGCTTAGTCAATGGATCAGCAACATTTGAGTCCGTATGTATTTTGAATATCATGACACTACCATCCTCAACGAACTCACGCATCTGATGGTAACGCATGTGAATATGTTTGTTCTTCTGGTGCTGTCTAGGTTCCTTGGCTTGTGCAATAGCACCATTGTTGTCACAATAAACGTTCAAGGGATTGAACGCGCCCTAAATCACACCGAGAGCGATCAGGAAATTGCTAATCCAAACAGCTTCTTTTACAGCCTCTGAGGCAGCAATATATTCAGCTTCTGTTGAAGAGGAGGTCACTGTATCTTGCTTGGAACTTTTCCAGCTCACAGCACCACCATTCAAGACAAACACATAACCTGATTGCGATTTCGAATCATCTGAGTCGTTAAGGTAACTCGCATCTGTGTAACCCTTTACACTGATTTCATCCTCACCTCCATAAACTAGGAACACATCCTTAGTCCTTTTCAAATACTTAAGGATGTTCTTTACCGCTGTCCAGTGACCTTCACCTGGATCAGCCTGGTATCTGCTCGTAACACTTAGAGCATAGGAAACATCTGGGCGAGTACATATCATTGCATACATGATGGATTCAATAGCCGAAGCATATGGAACCCTACTCATGCGCTCACGCTCATCAGTAGTCGACGGACACTGAGTCTTGCTGAGTTTTATGCCATGAGACATGGGCAAGAACCCCTTCTTAGCCTCTTCCATGCTAAACCGTTTCATCACTTTGTCAATGTATGTACTCTGGCTTAATCCAATTAGCCTCCTTGATCTATCTCTATAGATCTTGATGCCCAGAATATATGCTGCTTCTCCCAAGTCCTTCATCGAAAAACTATTTTTCAATGAGGTCTTAACAGACTCGAGCATAGGAATGTCATTTCGAATCAGAAATATGTCATCTACATATAAGATTAGAAATACCAGCGCTCTCCCACTTTCCTTCTTGTAAACTAAGGTTCTTGTTCGTTTTTGATGAAGCCAAACTCCTTTACAACTTTATCAAATCGAATGTTCCAACTCCGAGATGTTTGCTTCAGCCCATAAATGGACTTTAGAAGTTTGCATACCTTTCCAGCATCATATACACGTCCTCAATTAGGATTCCATTTAGGAAAGACGTCTTGACATCCAGCTTCCATATTTCATAGTCGAAATGTGCAGCAATGGCTAGAATGATCTATATAGATTTAAGCATAGCTACAGGCGAGAAAGTCTCGTCGTAGTCAACTCCTTGAACTTGTCGAAAACCTTTTGCAGCAAATCGAGCTTTATGGATGTGAACATTTCCATCTGTCACATCCCAAAATTTTCCAAATTTTGTAATGTGAAAAATAAATAAACAAAATAAATAATTGTTGAAATTTAGGGTGAAAAGAAACTTTTTGATTCTAAATGCAAACTTAAAATCCCATCTTGAACAAACTTTGGTTAATGTTTGAATCTAACTAAATTCAAATCAAGTGGAATGCAATCTTCATAAATGCATCTGGAAATTTAAACACTTGGAGAATAAACCAAAACCCTAAAACCCTAATGGAAGAAAAACATTTCCATGTTATCTCTAAGCCTATGGATTTGATCCATATAAAAATTTGTCAACAAACATTTACAAATGATCAAGAATGACAAATAGAAATATCATAAAACCATATGAATTGGTTCACTTAATTTGGAGCCATAGATAAAATATTATGAATTAAATAAGATAAGGAAATTGAATTTCCAAAGTTAATAAAGCACCCATCTAGAAATCCATACCAAAATAGTGAGCAAATAATCCTAAAGGTATATAGAGGATAAATAAATATTAAATAATATTTTACAAATTGGAATCACCAAGTTTGGATCTATAAATAAAGAGATATGTATTTTATAAGATAAAGATAGAAATATTAAATGAGGAATATTTAACGACCAAATTAAATCTTGTCCTAATCCATAAGCAAATGGAATAAATATAATCCAAATCCAAATAAAATAATGGAAAAAGAATTTTCAAATTAAATAAAATGGCATTAACCAAATTCTATTTCCATTTGAATAAAGACAAAATCCCTATTAGAAATGATTAATTAAATCATGGGAAAATAATATTTGGAACTTACCCAAGTGGAATAAAAGTTATTTAATTAACTTAAATAAGATCAATGAAATCACCTAAAAAAAATCTATGGAATTTAAAACCATAATTGATTTCATTTGAAAAAAAACGAATACCTAATTTAAATCATATTAAAAAATGTTCCAAATAAGGCAAGGGGAATTATTTGACACCCTAATTAAATAAATAAACCTACTGAATAGATTTGGTAAAAAATTGGATTTCAAATAAAATTTTAAAACACATTAAAACCTATTTGAATTAAAGACAAATGTCTATTTATAAAATAAATAAAAGACCCTAAAAAGAATAAAAGAATTATTATAAATTTGACTTTAGAATATGTTAAACAGTAGTATTGAAATCTACACAAAGTTTGGTTGGAATTTGAATTCAAATTGTTGTTTGAATTGATTAAACAAAATCAAAACAGAAAAATAGAAAAGGAAAAACAAAAACATTCAGAACAAAAAAAATAATGAAACAAAGCAGCCCATCTACCCCAAGCCCAGACCAGGCCCAGCTAGCCCATTTCCCTCTTCCCCCGCAGAAAACGTTTCACACCCGAAAAAGAACCCGCGCAGTCGCTGACTACATGACCCCATCCCGCCTCTCTCTCGCAGACAACCAGGACCCACCTACTGTTCATCGTCTCCACCCTGCGACCGCTTCCTCACCGTTTCTGCATTGATCTCGCTGGAGTAAATCACATCAATGCAGCGAGTAATTCCTGTCATCAATCACGCTCGACAAATCCCCTCTCTCTTCTCTCTCTTTCCCCTCAATCTCTGCTGCCAGAGAGCCACCAGGCCGCCTCGAATTTACCTTTCACCGCCGCGGACTCCGGCGAGCATTTTCACAAATTCCGGCCACTCCTCACCGAGCCTTGACCCCTCTACCACTCGAGCCTGCTCCCCTCTCCCGTGCGCACCTGCCAGCACTCTCAGCGCACTCGCACGTGCCTCAGACACTCGGCAACAACGACGCCCTCTCGCCACCGTCCACTGCCTCTACTCCGCCGAGTGCCCCAGGTAGCATCTGACCACCCCCTTTCCTCTCGTTGATGCACACATGATCGCCGACCCCGTACACATATAACACAGTCGTTATTTTTCCTTCCTGTGGCCTGTAGCTTCGCCAACTATGACGACCAGTGCGTGCCCGACGCTGTGATACTCCAGCGAGAAATCGTCAACTTCTCCGTGCTCCCCTTGGCCAACCAAAGCAACAACGAGAACCAGCACTTCAAGGCAAACACGGTGAGCACATCCACCCTCCCCCTCCCTTTCTGGAATAGCCAGAACACAATCGCTAGAGCAACGCCGCCGCCGACCACTGTCGCAACACCGCCAGTTCTTGGCAAAGTGTGAGGAGACGTTCGATCTAGATCCGAGTGACGCGATAGATTGACTTATCGAAGAGGTATGGAGCGATCTGTGCCGCACGATTGTCACTAGATCCAACGCACCACACTGCGCGATCCACGCGAACCGTTATCGGCCAATAAGGACTTGACGCGTGGCACTGTGTTGTTTTACAAGCCAGAAACATTTCTATTAGTTGTTTGATTTTGTAAATTGCATAATTTTTGATCCACACGTCCAATTTTTGCAAATTTTATATCAATGGAATCAGCAAGACAAATCCTATCGAACTATGCACTTTGTTTAGTAAATTGCTTCTGTTAAATTGGTTTTTTTTGAAGAAACTTGTGTAGGTATATTTTGGATATAAAATTTGTTCTAAAATTATATTTGTGATAAAACCTTTGACAAATGGATTGTTTTGAACCTACTGACCATATAAATCAACTTATGGATTCAAAAATATATTTTGTGAGGAAAATTAATAAATATTTGAATTAAAGCATTTCTAGTCAAATAAAAATGTTGTTTATATGTTAAAAATACTTTTTGGAGAAAATCTTTGGAAAATGATTTGGATTAAACTCTCTGACCCCAAACACCAAGTTTTAGAATTAAAAATGTATTTGGTGAACCCTATAAGTATTATTGCTTTGCTAAAAGCAATTTCAACCACATAAAATATTGATTTGGTTTAAAAATGGTTTATAAGTAAAATCTTTTGCAAATGATTTTGCCACTTATATAAAATGACCAATAGGTGTTTTAGAATGTTTATAACATATTAGAAACCACTTTTCCAAATAAAACAATCTTTGGCATGCTTGCATGCATTGCTTTGTTTCTATTATTTTATGTGATGTTTGCTTGAATGGTAGATTGAAATTGTGCCTTTCTTGATTGAATTGTAGTGCTTTGAAGAGTGTGAATATTGCAAGATCAAGGAGTGAACTTATATTATCTACCAAAAGGCAAGTGATGCTTCATACTTTTGTCCTATTATTTTCAGTATGCATTAGTGATATTTCTAAGTAGGACTTGCATGGAATTTTTGCTAAGTATAAACTATGCCATGGGAAATCCTATTAGATGAAACCTTATTAGAAATTTCCTAAGTTAAGATTGCTACTACTATCATTCTTAGCTTAGCTAGTAGAAAACAAGGGTGGATTATATTCATGCTATGGAATATTTCTAAGTCAAGGACTTGTGTTTTGTTTAATAAAACAACTAAGTGAATGAATCACCTGGGTGGAATGGAAAGAATGGTTTGTGTTGAGTGGTTACACAAGGCCCATTTCTATGGTTTACCTTGTGTATCTCACTTGTGGATGGCCACCCAGGAACAAAGAGATTTGAGATGTCAAATGTTGAGAAGCTTCAAGTGCAGCCACTTGGCATTATGGGCTCTGCCTGGATCATATAGGGTGCAAAAACTTAGCCAAATGGACAGTTGGTGTTAGGGGATTGATAGGTTGGAGAGCGTCCATTCTGGTCTAAGGGAAGGCTTCTGAAAGATCTTGTCTTGGTGAAACCAAGTCTTGTGGGGAAAGTGCACCACCTCTGCAGAGTGTAAAATCTAAGTACTTAGCCATGTCCCTTGTAAAGGACAGTTTGAGCATCAAGACATGGAAGCTATCAAGAATCTCCTCATCCCAATTTCTAAGTTAAAAACTTGTGTTTGAACAAGGGTTGAAGGATCACCAATTTCTATTGGGAGATGCCTTGGGTGATTTTGTCAAGCAAAAACTTAGTGTTTTTCAAATGATAAGGAAAAATCTATTTTGAGAAAAGCAAGCCTAAGCTCCACTTAGCCAAATGCATATAGATGATAGACTCCACTATACTACCATAGTATCACTTGCCAATACAATTCAAATGTATTGACCCTTGTGGCTGTAACTTATTATGTTGCAGGTTTGTTTGATGTTAGTGAAGTGTGTTGATTAGGATTACAAGTCTACAACCAACATGTTTGCCTGTGGCAGTTTGAAGATGAAGGACCCCATGCTATAGTTATATTCTGTTGCATTGTAATGAGATAGCCAAATGAGCTATGTAAGATGTAATAAATTATTTTATTCCTGGTTATAAAGTTGTATCATGACCTTTGTTTCTTGATATTACATCTTAACTGTCGATGCTAGCTATTGATCTAGGGACTAGCATTGTAAACACAGGGATCTCTACCTTATTAAAGGTTGGGACCTCTACACCATCCATATCAATCTTCTTCTTATAGATCCATTTGCACTCGATGGCTTTAAAACCATCAGGACGGTCAACCAAGTTCCAAACTGTTGGAGATATGCCCTAGAGGCAATAATAAATGTAGTTATTATTATATCTTTGTGTTTATGATAAATGTTTACATTCATGCTATAACAGTATTAACAAGGAAACATTAATACTTGTGTGATTTGTAAACTAAATTAGAGTCCCTAGTAAAGCCTCTTTATAATACTAGCTTGTTGGTTAATAAATGATTGTGGTTTCCCTATCATGAACATTGAGATGTTATTAACAACAAGATCATATCGTTAGGAGAATGGTATGATGGACATACTCCTATAGATAAGCGTAGCATAAAGATCAAGTCATTTTAATAGTTCAATTGCTATATGCTTTCTGATACATAGTAACCTAATTCCTTCGACCATGAGATCATGCTTATCACCATCACCGGAAGGATGCTTTGATGACATCAAGCACCACACCGTAACTAGGTGGCTATAAAGGTGGCATTGAGTGTTCGGAAAGTATGGGTTTAGACACCTGGATCAAGAGTGGGATTTGTCCATCCATATGACGGATAGATATACTCTGGGCCCTCTCGGTGGAATGTCATCCAATTGGCTTGCAAGAATGTGACTGGCTCACAAGGGATCACATATCACGGGAACGAGAAAAGAGTACTTATCAGTAACGAGGTTGAACGAGGGAAGCAGAGATACCGACGATCAAAACCTCGGATAAGTAAACTATCGTGACACAAAGGGAAATTGGTATCGTATGTAAGTGGTTCATTCAATTGCAAAGAAATTGTAGAAATATGTGGGAACCATATGAATTTCTAGATTCCTCTATTGGTTATTGTTCGGAGAAGTGTCTCGATCATGTCCGCATAATTCACGAACCGTAGGGAGACACACATAAGGATTCGATGTTGTTGAGTAGTTATGGAATGATGAGTAAGAGACCGAATGTTGTTCGGAGTCTCGGATGGGATCCGGGATATCACGAGGAGATCCGGAATGGTCCGGAGAACAAGATTCATATAAGGAAAGTCCTGTTTCGGGGTTGGAGAATGGTTCCGGTGTTTTCGTCGAGAACAAGTTCGAATTGTTGCATCATGTACTAGGTGTCATCGCTGAGCAAAATAAAGGGATAAATGAAGTCCTAGTTTGAAAAGTCAAACGCCAATTTGAAAAGTCAAATGGCAAGTTTGCTTGGTGGAGGGATAGTAGGAAACCTACTTGGGGAGGAGTTCCTCTCCCTCCACCCGCCGGCCTTGGAGGCCGAGTTGGGGGAGGACTCTCCTCCCCTGGCCGGCGCCCTCCCACCTATATAGGGAGGGGCAGGGATGCCCCTCTAGACCTACACCTTGCCCCACTAAAACCCTAGCCCTAGCCGCCGGCCCCTCTTGCAGCCGCCGCCGCCCTAGGGAAAACCCTAGCCGCCGACTTGGGCTCTCCCCTTTCCCTAGCCTATGGCCTAGCCCTCTCTCCTTGGTACCTGTAAACCCTAGATCGCCAAGGCCTCTCTCATAGTCCACCATACTCACTCCGTCTTAAGGCGAAGCCCTGCGAGATCCCCCCTCTACTTCCGGTACCACGCCGTCATGCTGCCGGAATTGCGAGGAGAGTGCTATAACCTCTGCTGCCTGCTGGAACAAGGGAGAGGAAGGTCTTCATCGAGTACCGAACGTGTGACCGACTACGGGAGCGCTGCAGGAACGCAGCGCCGGAAGGATCGTCTACACGATCTTGAGATCGGCAAGAGTACTACTACATCACCCACGAGAATCCGCTCTCGTTAAACACTTTGGAATCTTCGAGGGTGAGTTATTCTATCGACTCATTGCTAAAATCTAGTAGATAGATCTTGGCTTGTTTGTTTGTATGCGGTAGAAATTTTTTGTTTTCCATGCTACGAACCCCTATAGTGGTATCAGAGCCGTGTCTACATGTAGATCTGTTGCACGAGTAGAACACAATGGTCATTGTGGACGGTGGTGCTTTTATTATCAATTGCTTCTTGTGTACTTTGCATCTTGCGGTATGATGGGATGAAGCGGCCCGGGCTAACCTTACATGACATCTTTCATGAGACTTGCTCCACGCTCAACATGCAACTTGTATTGCATAAGTGGCTTTGCGGGTGTCTGTCTCTCCCATTATAGTATAGATCCAATTTACAACAGGCACTTGATAGTTCAAACATCAACGTTGTGGTTCTTGTTCGTAAGTTAGATCGACACTTATTGAAAGCCCCAAACCACGTAAAATATGCAAAGAAATTAGAGGCGTCTAACTTTGTTTTGCAGGGGTGTGATGTGATGTGATATGGACATGATTGTGATTATATTTGATGTATGCAATGTTCCTTATTGTAAGTTGGCAACCGACAGGTGCCATATGGTTGTCTTTAATTTCTGTTAAGGCCAGCGTGTCTATTCAAAGTAGTTGTAATAGTTGAAGCTGGTGGACGACAATCATGGAGCAGCGTCATTGACCTTGATACAATGCCGGTGATGATGGAGATCATGTTCGTGCTTGAAGATGGAGATCGGAAGCACAAAGTATAAAGTCCATATCATATCACATATTATGAATTGCATGTGATGTTAATCCTTTATGCATCTTGTATTGCTTAGTTAACGACGGTAGCATTATAAGATGATCCCTCATGCACATAAATTTCAAGTTCTAAAGTGTTCATCCTTAGTAAGCACCGTTGCTAAAGCTTGTTGTTTCAAAGCACCACGTGATGATCGGGTGTGTTAGATTCTACAAGTGTATACAACGTGAGCAAGCCAGATTTGCTCATGAGGAAGCTAAGGTTTGATCTTGACGAGCCTAGCATGTAAAGACATGGTCTCGGAACACGGATCACCGAAAGGTAAAGCATGAATCATATAGTAGATATGATGAACATGGTCGCCATTGAAGCTACATCAACTCTCGTGATGATCGGTTTTGATGTGGTGGATTTGGTTCGTGTGATCACTAAAACAATGTGAAGGATATTGTTTTGAGTGGGAGTTCACCTAGATTAATTTAACTATTAATTAGAACCAATTTGTCATAAACTTAGTCTAAACTATTGCAAATATGTTGTAGATCAATGGCGGCCCCTACCATCAATTTTAATGTGTTCCTAGAGAAAGAAAAGTTGAAAAACAATGGAAGCAACTTCACGGATTGGTTCCGCAATTTGAGGATTGTCCTCAATGCTGGTAATTTGACCTATGTGCTGGATGCACCGCTGGGTGACCCGCCTGCAGCTACTGCTACCGATGAAGTAAAGAATGTTTACCTCACTCAGAAGAATCAGTACTCCACAGTTCATTGTGCTATCTTGTATGGTTTAGAATCGGAGCTTCAGAAAAGGTTTGAGAATTCAGACCCACATGATATTGTCCGTGAACTCAAATTGATATTTGAGACTCACGCGACAGTTGAGAGCTATGAGGCTTCCGAAAAGTTCTTTAACTGCAAGATGGAAGAGGGCAGTTCCGTCAGTGAGCATGTGCTTAAGATGTCTGGGCATGCAAACAAACTCCAAAGCTTGGGTACAGTGATTCCTAATGCTCCGGGGATTTACCGTGTCCTCCAATCACTACCACCAAGTTACAAGAACTTTGTGATGAACTACAATATGCAAAGCATGAACAAGCAGTTTCCATAACTCTTCTCCATGTTAAAATCTCCAGAAGTGGAGATCAAGAAAGAGCACCAAGTGTTGATGGTCAATAAGACCACCAAGTTCAAGAAAATCAAGTCTAAGCAAAAGGGACACTTCAAGAAGGGTGGTAAGAAAGTTGCCACACCAACGAAGATGACCAAGGCTGGACCTAAGCCTGATACTGAGTGCTTTTACTGTAAGGGAGAAGGTCACTGGAAGCGGAATTACCCAAAGTACTTGGCGGATTTGAAGAACGGCAACATCAAGAAGAAAGGTATATCCGATATACATGTTATTGATGTGTATCTCACTAGTACTCGTAGTAGTGCCTGGGTATTTGATACTGGTTCGGTTGCTCATATTTGTAACTCGAAACAGGTGCTGCAGAATAAACGGAATCTAGCGAAGAACGAGGTGACGATGCGCGTAGGAAATGGATCAAAGGTTGATGTGATCGCGGTCGGCATACTACATCTTCATCTACCATCGAGATTAGTTTTATACTTAAATAATTGTTATTCGGTGCCTGCGTTAAGCATGAACATTATATCGGGATCTTGTTTATTGCGAGACGGTTACTTGTTTAATTCCGAGAATAATGGTTGTTCGATTTATATGAGTAATATGTTTTATGCACATGCACCTTTGATAGATGGTCTATTCTTATTGAATCTCGATAGTGGAAATACACATATTAATAACATTGAAGCTAAACGTTTGAAATTGAGCGATAACTCGACCTATATGTGGCACTGTCGTCTTGGTCACATTGGAGTGAAGCGTAGGAAGAAACTCCATTCCGATGGACTTCTTGAATCACTTGAAAGATGCGAAGCATGTCTGATGGGTAATATGACTAAGACTCCAGTTTCTGGTATGATGGAGCGAGCTACGGACTTATTGGAAATCATACATACCGATGTGTGTGGTCCAATGAGTGTAGCATCGCGTGGTGGTTATCGTTATGTTCTTACCTTCACAGATGACTTAAGTAGATATGGGTATATCTATTTCATGAAACATAAGTCCAAAACTTTCGAGATGTTTAAGGAATTTCAAAGTGAGGTGGAGAATCAATGTAACAAGAAGATTAAATTTCTAAGTTCTGATCGTGGAGGTGAATATCTAAGTTACGAGTTTGGCGAGCATTTGAATAAATGCGGAATACTTTCACAATTGACACCGCCAGGAACACCACAGCGTAATGGTGTGTCCGAACATCGTAATCGAACTCTCTTAGATATGGTTCGTTCTATGATGTCACTTACAGATTTACCGCTATCATTTTGGGGTTATGCATTAGAAACAGCCGCATTCACTTTAAATAGGGCACCATCTAAATCCGTTGAAACGACACCATATGAATTATGGTTTGGGAAGAAACCTAAATTGTCGTTCCTTAAAGTTTGGGGTTGCGAAGCCTATGTAAAGAAGTTACAGCCGGACAAGCTTGAACCCAAAGCGGAAAAATGCGTCTTCATAGGTTACCCAAAGGAAACTATTGGGTATACCTTCTATCATAGATCCAAAGGCAAAATCTTCGTTGCCAAGAATGGATCCTTTCTAGAGAAGGAATTTCTCTCGAAAGAATCGACTGGAAGGAAAGTAGAACTCGAGGAGGTTGTCGAACCTTCTCTCGAACTTGCGAGTAGCGCAGCACTGGAAGAAGTTCCTGTGGTGCCTGCACCAATAAGAGAGGAAGCTAACGATGATGATCATGAAACTTCGATTGTAGTTGCTACAGAACCTCGCAGGTCGACGAGAACTCGTACCACTCCAGATTGGTATGATCCCGGAATGAGTGTCATGTTGGTGGACAACACCGATGACCCTGCGACATATGAGGAAGCGATGATGAGCCGAGATTCCAATAAATGGCAAGAAGCCATGAAATCCGAGATTGGATCCATGTACGAAAACCAAGTATGGACTTTGATGGACTTACCGGATGGCCGGAAGGCTGTCGAGAACAAATGGATTTTCAAGAAGAAAACAGATGCTGATGGTAATGTTACTGTCTATAAAGCTCGACTTGTCGCAAAAGGGTTTCGACAAATTCAAGGAGTTGACTACGATGAGACTTTCTCACCAGTAGCGAAGCAAAAGTCTGTGAGGATTTTGTTAGCAATTGCTGCATATTATGATTATGAGATATGGCAGATGGATGTCAAAACAGCGTTCCTCAATGGAGACATTGATGAAGAGTTTTATATGATGCAACCCAAAGGTTTTGTCGATCCTAAAGATGCTAACAAGGTATGCAAACTTCAACGGTCCATATATGGATTGAAGCAAGCATCCCGAAGTTGGAATCAACATTTTGATAAGGTTATCAAAAGTTTTGGTTTTATACAAACTTATGGAGAAGCTTGTATTTACAAGAAAGTGAGTGGGAGCTCTGTAGCATTCTTAATACTATATGTATATGACATATTGTTGATTGGGAATGATGTAGACCTTCTTAATAGTGTCAAGGAATATTTGAATAATAGTTTTTCAATGAAAGATCTTGGCGAAGCAGCTTACATATTAGGCATAAAGATTTATAGAGATAGATCGAGATGCCTAATATCATTGTCACAAAGTACATATTTGGACAAAGTTCTAAAGAGGTTTGGAATGGAGTATAGCAAGAAAGGGTTCTTGCCCATGTTGCCCAATACGACCTTGAGTAAAACTCAAAGTCCAGCAACGGCAGAAGATAGAGAAAGGATGAGTAAGACTCCCTATGCCTCAGCCATAGGATCTCTAATGTATGCTATGCTATGTACTAGACCCGACATTGCATATGCTGTTAATTTAACTAGCAGATATCAAAGTGATCCAGGAGTGGATCATTGGACAGCGGTCAAAAACATCCTTAAGTACTTGAGAAGGACTAAGGATATGGTTCTTTCTTATGGAGGTGATGAACAGCTTGTTGTTAATGGTTACACCTATGCTAGTAGGAACACCGATCTAGATGATTCTAAATCTCAATCTGGATACGTATTTACTTTGAATGGTGCATCAGTTAGCTGGAGGAGTGCAAAGAAAAGCGTTGTGGAGAGATCTTCAACTGAATCGGAATACATAACTACTTCGGAGGCTTCACAAGAAGCGATATGGATGATGGAGTTCATTACAGAGCTCGGTGTGGTTCCAAGTGCGCTGGACCCAATGTCTATCTATTGTGATAACATGGGCGCCATAGCCAATGCCCAAGAACCAAGGTCACACAAGAAGATGAAGCACATCAAGCTACGTTTTCACGCTATTCGAGAACATGTCCAAGATGGTGACATAAAGATTTGAAAAGTACACACAGATCTGAATGTGGCGGATCCGTTGACTAAACCTCTCCCAAGGGCAAAACATGACCAACACCAAACTTCCATGGGTGTTCGGTATATTACCATGTAATCTAGATTATTTGACTCTAGTGCAAGTGGGAGACTGTTGGAGATATGCCCTAGAGGCAATAATAAATGTAGTTATTATTATATCTTTGTGTTTATGATAAATGTTTACATTCATGCTATAACAGTATTGACAAGGAAACATTAATACTTGTGTGATTTGTAAACTAAATTAGAGTCCCTAGTAAAGCCTCTTTATAATACTAGCTTGTTGGTTAATAAATGATTGTGGTTTCCCTATCATGAACATTGAGATGTTATTAACAACAAGATCATATCGTTAGGAGAATGGTGTGATCGACATACTCCTATAGATAAGCGTAGCATAAAGATCAAGTCATTTTAATAGTTCAATTGCTATATGCTTTCTGATACATAGTAACCTAATTCCTTCGACAATGATATCATGCTTATCACCATCACCGGAAGGATGCTTTGATGACATCAAACACCACACCGTAACTGGGTGGCTATAAAGGTGGCATTGAGTGTTCGGAAAGTATGGGTTGAGACACATGGATCAAGAGTGGGATTTGTCCATCCATATGACGGATATATATACTCTGGGCCCTCTCGGTGGAATGTCATCCAATTAGCTTGCAAGCATGTGACTGGCTCACAAGGGATCACATATCACAGGATCGAGAAAAGAGTACTTATCAGTAATGAGGTTGAACTAGGTATGCAGAGATACCGACGATCAAAACCTCGGATAAGTAAACTATCGTGACACAAAGGGAAATTGGTATCGTATGTAAGTGGTTCATTCGATCGCAAAGAAATCGTAGAAATATGTGGGAACCATATGAATTTCTAGATTCCTCTATTGGTTATTGTTCGGAGAAGTGTCTCGATCATGTCCGCATAATTCACGAACCGTAGGGAGACACACTTAAGGATTCGATGTTGTTGAGTAGTTATGGAATGATGAGTAAGAGACCGAATGTTGTTCGGAGTCTAGGATGGGATCCGGGATATCACGAGGAGATCCGGAATGGTCCGGAGAATAAGATTCATATAAGGAAAGTCCTGTTTCGGGGTTAGAGAATGGTTCCGGTGTTTTCATCGGGAATGCTCTAGAAGGTTCCGGAAGGTCCGGAAGTCCGGAGGGGAAGGGTACATGAATGTGTCATAACAAGTTGGAATGGTTGCATCATGTACTAGGTGTCATCGCTGAGCAAAATAAAGGGATAAATCAATTCCTAGTTTGAAAAGTCAAACACCAATTTGAAAAGTCAAACGGCAAGTTTGCTTGGTGGAGGGAGAGTAGGAAACCTACTTGGGGAGGAGTTCCTCTCCCTCCACCCACCGGCCGTGGAGGCCGAGTTGGGGGAGGACTCTCCTCCCCTGGCCGGCGCCCTCCCACCTATATAAGGAGGGTCACGGGTGCCCCTTTAGACCTACACCTTGCCCCACTAAAACCCTAGCCCTAGACGCCGGCGCCCTAGGGCAAACCCTAGCCGCCGACTTGGGCTCTCCCCTTGCCCTAGCCGCCGGCCTAGCCCTCTCTCCTTGGTACATCTAAACCCTAGATTGCCAAGGCCTCTCTCATAGTCCACCATACTCGCTTCGGCTAAAGGCGAAGCCCTGCGAGATCTCCCCTCTACTTCCGGTACCACGCCGTCATGCTGCCGGAATCGCGAGGAGAGTGCTACAACCTCCGCTGCCTGCTGGAACAAGGGAGAGGAAGGTCTTTAGCAAGTACCGAACGTGTGACCGACTGCGGGAGCGCTGCCGGAACGCAGCGCCGGAAGGATCGTCTACACGATCTTGAGATCGGCAAGAGTACGACTACATCACCCACGAGAATCCGCTCTCGTTAAACACTTTGGAATATTCGAGGGTGAGTTATTCTATCGACTCGTTGCTACAATCTAGTAGATAGATCTTGGCTTGTTTGTTTGTATGCGGTAGAAATTTTTTGTTTTCCATGCTACGAACCCCTACACAAACTTGATTGTCTCCCATGACTCTATCTCGGATCTCATGGCGATCAGCCATTTCTCAGAGTATGGGTCCACCATCGCTTCTGCATAGGTCATAGGCTCATCATTGTCTAACAATAATAATTCTCGCGCTCCGTGGAACCTCGCCGACCTTCATGGTTGTGGTGCTTCTATTGCCACGGGTTCCTCAACTTGTTCTGCTACAATAGCATCACTCATAGAAGCATCCCCAACTGGCTCATCTTGATCTTCTTCAAGTCGCACCGACCTTGCAATTATTACCTTTGAGAGAAACTCTTTCTCTAGGAAAACACCGCTACGAGCGACAAACACTTTGCCCTCCTCTCGGTTGTAGAAGTAATACCCAAATCTTTAGAAAAGACAAACTGGGATTCTTTCCAGTCCACATCTCATATGGTGTCTTACCTACGGATTTAGATGGTACCCTATTAAGTATGAAAGCTGCCGTTTCTAGAGCGTAACCCCAAAATGACAATGGTAAATTCGACTGGCTCATCATCGATCGAACCATGTCCAAAAAAGTTCGATTATGCTGTTCGGAGACCCCGTTTATTTGAGTCGTTCCAGGCGGCGTAAGTTGTGGAACAATTACGCAACTCTTAAGATGATCGCTAAATTCGTGACTCAAATATTCACCTCCACGATCAGATCGCAAGGCCTTTATTTTCTTGCCACGTTGATTCTCTACCTCATTCTGAAACTCCTTGGACTTTTCAAAAGTTTCAGACTTATGCCTCATCAAGTAGACATAACCATATCTACTGAAATCATCAGTGAAAGTAATGAAGTAGTGATATCCTCCTCTAGCTGTCGTGCTCATTGGTCCACATACATCAGTATGTATGAGTTCCAACAAGTCTGTCGCTCTCTCGGGTAAACCCGAAAAAGGTGACTTGGTCATCTTTCCAAGTAAACAAGCTTGACATGTCTCGTAGGATTCAAAATCAAACGAAGTTAGAAGACCATCACCATGGAGCTTCTTCATGCGCTTTTCACTTATATGCCCCAAACGACAATGCCATAAATAGGTAGGACTCAAATCATTAGGCCGAAGCCTTTTAGCACTAACATTGTAAACATATGCATCATCAAGATTTAAAATAAATAACCTATTCACAATGGGAGCATTAGCCATAAACATATCATTCTTAGAGATTACACAACCATTGTTCATACTCGCAAATGAATATCCAACCCTATCAAACATGAAGGTGATAAAATGTTTCGACACATACTAGGAATGTAATAACAATTATTCAACTCCATAATAAATCCTGACGGAAGGTGAAGTTGCATGATGCCGACGAACAATGCAGCAACCCTTGCTTTATTTCCGACGCGAAAATCCACTTCGCCTTTATGCACTTCTCTAGTCCTTATTAGCCCCTGCATCGGATTGCAAATATGAGCAACCAATCCGGTATCAAATACCCAAGAGTTAACATAGGAATCAACGACAAGAATGTCCACAACATTTACAACAAGCGTACCTGAGCGGGAAGTACTCTTACTTCCACTCTTCTTCAAAGAAGCCTAGTACTTGCTGCAGTTTCTCTTCCAGTGGCCATGTTCATGACAAAAGAAGCACTCAGTGTCATCTGTAGGTCCAGCCTTTTGCTTTGGTGCAGGATTGGGGATCGTATCCTTAGCCTTGCCATTCTTCTTCCAAGAAGTACCCTTTCTTTTGAAGCTAGGCTTGTTTTGCACAGCCATCACATGGCTATGCAATGCACACTTCTTCATGTCACTTTCTGTTGTTTTAAGCATCCCACATAATTCATTAAGGCCCTTCTCCACCCCATGCATATGGTAGTTCGAAATGAAATGCCCATAGCTGGATGGAAGAGACGCCAAAATGAAGTCAGTGGCCAACTCTTGGCCTAGTGGAAAACCAAGTTTTTCCAAAGTTTGATTGTAGCCAACCATTTTGATCACATGGGGGCCTACAACTTCTCCCTTTGCCAGCTTGCATTCGACAAAGGACTTGGCAACATTGTACCTCTCAGTCCTTGCCTGATCTTGGAACATGTCCTTAAGCACGATGATTATATTGTACGCTTCCTGATCCTCAAACTTATTTTGGAGTTCAGGTTCCATGCATGCAAGCATAAGACAACTAACCTCAAGAGAATCATCACATGCTCTCTTGTAGGCATTCTTTAGGGCAGCAGATGCATTATCAGCAGGTTCATCGGGGATTGGGGTATCCAGAACCATTTGCTTTTTATCAGACCTAAGAACAATTCTCATTACGGACCCAGTCCGAATAGTTTGTTCCATTTAGTTTATCTTTGTCAAGAATCGAATGCAAAGAAAAAGGTGATGTAGTGTTCGGTGCCATTGATCTACAATAGAAAACATACAAAATACTAAGCCATGTAACCATGAAAGAGTAAAACATATTAAACAATTTAATAACATATACTCCTACTTAAATCAACATCCCTCAATTGATATTAAGTGATCAAGATACACAATTAACAAGTCGACTAGTGAGCTTTAGCATCACTGCTAGAAGACAAGGTAAATCGGTAAGCAACACTTGCTAATCATATCACATATGACTCTTGTTGTTGGGTGACATCTCTATGTCAAAACTAGGCGCCCAACCTTTATGCCCCAAGGTCCTTAACTGTTAAGATGACCTTGTCAAGCTCACCAACCCTTATGCGTGTAGGTATCCGATACAAACCCATCCAGCCAAGGAAAACTGCCACACCCTAATTTCATAGGCCCACCAACGATTGTAAAGGGCATAGGATGGTTCAAGGTTTGGTTGGAAGGGCATGGTTTAACTTAAACTTTGTGAGGGATCATTCTACTTCTATCATCTAAGCATGCATAGTAATAAAACGCATAAGAATAGCATTCACATATGATGTGACACAGTATGGCCCATTTTCTCATGGTGATCTCCATCGCCATAGAACCTGTCCACCATGATGATCTCCATCTTCATGTTCCATGTGCGCCATCTTCCAAGTGATGAGTCCTCCAAGAACTAATACAAGCTATTACTCCTAATAGCTAATAATCAAAATTACATAGTATTGGGATCATCACAAGTTGGCACGCAGGCCATTACAATAAATGACAACACATATGGCTCCAGTCGTGTTGCCCTACTCACGACACGCAGGTCATGCAAAATTTCATACAAGTATCAGATACACATATGGGCCATACTGATCACATACATCCTGCAAAAACAAGTTATGCATAGAATCGCATTCTACCGGATCAGGTGACATCGCAGCACCTAGTTACCTTAACGGGATACAAAAGTGGCTACGATTAACGGGGGTCTAGGGGGTCTCCCCCTGCGGGGTTCTAAGGGGCAGCGCCCCTCGCAGTCTAGGGGGTCTCCCCCTGCGGGGTTCGAAGGGGCGTCCGGAAAACCGTGAAAAATGAGATATTGAATATTCACAATTTTCTTTAAGGATTTTGATCGGCAAATCAAATTTACCATAAACCGACTCATGTCTCGATTCAATCAAACTCCTTTGATCACGATACATCGATTTTAGATCTAGGTTCTGATTCGATCAATCATATTGATCTTCGCGTGATTCAACAGGATTTATGTGTCACTGTCTACCCTGATGGCGGAAACCGATCGGTAGGGGTAAGTCGTTCGACAACCTCAGAATCACGATCACGGAAAGCAAGATCATAGATCAATCCTGAACCACCGCCATATAAACGATCACATCATTCATATCAATCTGCATATCACCATATGCAAACATCCCGAACCTATAACTGAACAACATCGGCTCTGATACCACTGTAGGGATACGGGTAGGCTACACTAGCGCAAATCAAAAAAAATTCTACCGCGTATACCAGGATTACTGTTGTCATAGATCATGGGATTACCACTAGACGCGCAGTTGCGGAGTCGACGAAGCGCGTCGAGGCAGTGCAGACGTTCCACGTCTCCTCCTTGTCCTCGTCCCACGAGAAGCTCCCCTTGTGCGGCTCGTCCAAGTGCCACAGATGCAGCACCCTCCGAGGTATCCACACGTGCGGGGTGGAAGCGTCAGACGCTGGCCTGCTAGGTCCACGCGTGCAACACAGTCGTGAGGTGTGGCGGCTGGGTGGGATGGTCTAACCCTGGTCAGCTCGCCCTACCCTCTCTTATATAGGCGTCCCTAGTGGGCTTCTACATTAGCAGCCCATTAGTAGCCTAAGCCTGGTCTAATTCGGATCCAATCCTCATTAGGCTTCCAGCCCCTTAAGTGTGTGACCCTATAGGTTCATATGCGTATATACATGACACAAATACACTTATTCTGTCAATAGTTGGTAGCGGCCTCTAGCAAGACGTGCCAACTCCTAAACGCATACAAAGATCATATCGGACGAACCATCACAAGGTTTAGTACATGTCTTTCCCTTTGCCTCACGATATTTGGTCTAGCTCCAAGCTGACCTCCCTTTCTCGATACCGTGATTCGGAATCCCTTTACTAGGTTAACTCTTAACCTTATGTAGCACGGCCATGCATTTCTGGATCCGATCACTCGAGGGGCCTAGAGATATCTCTCTCAAGTAGAGAGGGGTAAATCCCATCTTGATTGACCATGCCTTGTAGCATGTTTCAGGACAAACCCGAAAGCTACCTTTATAACTACCCAGTTACGGAGTAGCGTCTGATAGCCCCAAAGTAGGTCGATCCACATCTCAAGTACATGCGACAATCTCAGGTCTAAGGACAAAACGTACACGATGTGTAGAGATAGAGCTGCAACTAATTGCCAGTCTCATGTTGGGTCAATCCAACCCCATGTTCATAACATGTGTCCATATCATTGGTTTGACATCTCCATGTCTATGACTTGCGAAACATAGTCATCAACCAATCGATGTGCTAGTCTAATATTCACATGTGTCCTCACATGAACTCCGACTATGGACAACTATTAAATAACCATACAAGTAAAGATTTTCACAAACAATTCACATAATTGCCAATCAATACAAGTTGCCTGATATGGATATTCAAGGAACATTACAATAACTCATGGATAAATATGAAATATAATCATCTCTATGATTGCCTCTAGGGCATATTTCCTTCACTGGCCTCCTCCAACTCGGCTTGCACGCGTGCCAGATCAGTTGCTTGTGCTACTAGCTCTGCTAATTTCTCTATTGCTTCTTGCATTTCTTTGGCTCTCTTACTCCTTGCTATGTTCTCTGGCTTTTCTAGCTGTGCCTTTGTAGTTCTTTCCTCCCTTGGCGTTTCCCCTTGATTTCCTCCCTCAGCATCCTCATTTGCCACAAGAATCACTGGAGGTGCTGGTGGGTTAGGAGCTGTCGTCATTACCTCGGCGGAGTCGAGCTAATGAAGTTTTCCTACGGTAGGAAACACAGGTGGATCCGGCGCTAGGATGATGCGCTCCAGGTACGCGCCCTCCACGCGCACCGCGACGTAGACCTGTAGCTCGCCAAACATGATGAAGCGACCGCCCTAGGGAACGGCTTGGTCCCGAAGTAGCCCGCGTTGTTGCTGACAAAGTTGAGTGCCCCGAACCTCTAGATGAGGCCGGAATAGACGCGCTCGTCGGTCTTGACGATGATGTTGCCCGTCTGGATGAAAAATCCATGAAGCACTTGCTTATGCCCCATGGTGGGTGCCAACTGTCGTGGTGGTGTCACGGTAGATGCCATGGGTAGGCTTAAGTTGGGGGCCGAATGGATGCTTGTGGTAACCGGGGAGGGAGTGCATGATCTATCCGCGCACGAAGAACAAGATGAACTCTCCACACTTAGGAATTTTATTAATCCTAGAAGTTGACAAGTGCTCCTTGAGCTGTTTCAACAGAGCCTCAGGGTACTAGTTTCCTACTTGGTCCAACCTCCTGAAACCCTAGCTATGCCCCTCCTTGTATATGCGAAGGCTAGCTAGGTTACACCCCTTTGGGTCCTAGGGTTACTGTTTGGATCTTTATCCTCACTGTATGGGCCGGGTCATGGGCCAACCCTAAGCCCTTGACCCAGTCCACAAACCTAGACAGCTAACGGTCTTCTCATACGTAGCCTCCAATCCTTTTGGTGTCACGTAGTGACTTTGTACGTCAGCCATTGCTTTAGGCGTCGCCCGGCTCCTTTTGTGTCACCCGGCGTCGCCCTTCTCTTTTGACCGTGCTTTACCATGGTCCCTCCTGAACCTCACTCGAAATGCTGCCACGCGCCCTATCTGACTCGGCCTTCCCTCGTGAGACTCGGCTCGTTGCTTCCTGCAAGGTTAGCAAACTTGTCTTATACGGGCCGACATAGTTCTAACGTCGGTCGTACATGATCTTCTTACCCGGCGTTGCTACCCAGCTAAGTTCATTCTTTACTCCAAATAAGCCAAGCTAGGCAATGTTTTACCCCTTATGACCCTACCGAGGGTTGTTCCCCCGACAATCAACCAAGTTCCAAACTTGATTTTCATCCATGGACTTTAACTCGGATCTCATGGCTCCAAGCCATGACTCTGAATCAGATCCCACCATTGCTTCCGAATAATTTGCCGGCTGATCACTGTCTAATAGTAGTACATCACGAACACTTCGTAATCTTGTCGGTCTTCGTAGTACAGGTGCTGCTGCCGGCTCAGCTACCACGACCAGCTTAACCTCCAAGGTTTTTGCCGACTCGCTACTAGCCGGTTCTTCTCGAATTTCTTCGAGCTACACTGTGCTCCCACTGACTCCTCGACTGATAAACTCTTTCTCAAGGAAGACACCGTTCCGAGCGACAAACACTTTGCCCTCTTCTCGGTTGTAGAAGTAGTATCCCAAAGTTTCCCTCGGATACCCCACGAAAATACACTTATCTGACTTGGCCGTAAGCTTGTCCAACTAAAGTCGCTTGACAAATGCTTCACAACCCCAAATCTTAAGAAAAGACAAACTCGGCTTTTTGCCTGTCCACATCTCATGCGGTGTCTTCTCTACTGACTTTGATGGTACTTTGTTTAGTGTGAACGTCGCTATTTCTAGACAATAACCCCAAAATGATAAAGGCAGATCTGTCCGACTCATCATTGATCGTACCATGTCCAACAAGGTCCGATTCCGCCTTTCTGAAACGCCGTTCCTTTGCGGCGTTCCCAGCGGAGTGAGTTGGGAAACTATTCCACAACTTTTCAGATGTTCATCAAACTCATGCCTCATGTACTCGCCTCCTCGGTCCGACCGAAGAAACTTTATTTTCTTGCCAAGTTGATTATGTGATTCATTCTGGAATTCTTTGAACTTTTCAAAGGTTTCCGACTTATGTTTCATCAAGTAGATATATCCATACCGACTCAAATCATCAGTGAAGGTAATGAAGTACTCATAACCACCTCTGGTTGTCGTGCTCATTGGTCCACATACATCACTATGTACTGGTCCCAACAAGTCGGACGCCCTCTCCCAACTCTTTGTAAAAGGTGTCTTATTCATTTTGCCGAGTAGGCAAGATTCACATGTCTCGAATGAGTCCAAGTCGAACGAAGTTAGGAGTCCATCATCATAGAGCTTCTTCATGCGTTTCCAACTTATATGACCAAGCCAACAGTGCCAAAAGTAGGTCAAATTCAGATCATTTGGTTTCAACCTTTTAACATTTATGTTATAAACTGATTCACCATCAAGATTCAAAATAAATAACCCGTCCTGGATGGATGCAAAGCCGTGAAACATATCATTCAAATACAAAGAACAACCATTATTCTTGATATTCGACTCATAGCCTTGCCTCATCAAACATGAAGTAGAATAATGTTTCGATTGAGCACTGGAACATAATAACAATTATTCAGTTCCATAATGAATCCGGAAGGTAAATGAAGTTGCATCGTGCTGACTTCCAACGCAGCAACTCTTGCTTTGTTGACGACTCGAATATCAATCCTTGACTGCCCCTTTCAGTGCCAAGAAGACTGTCCCCCAGGTGAAACTTGCAGTTGCGCGTGGCTCTATGTTCGAGTGCGTGCTGTTTGATATCGATACTTATAATTTTGCATCTCTTGTCTTCAATTTGCAGGGCCTCGAGGTAGCGGGGATGTTGCCCCCTCGACTTGAGAAGTAAACGGATGCGCCGTACCACGAAGAGGCGGAGTCCAAATCCGAGCTTCCCCCGGTGAAGTCTCCTTCCATGGAAGCCCCCGTGTCGAGCAAAGGGCAGACCCGAAAGCGGTCCCAAAGCGAAACTTCGGATAGGGCGACGCCACCAACACCGAAGGGTCCTTCCTTCCTCGATCAACACAGTAGGGATGAGGGTACGACCTCTGCACTCATTCATACTATGCCTATTTGGGCGGTGGCCCCACAGCCACCGGCCAAGAAGAAGAAGAAGAAGAAGAAGAAGAAGAAGAAGAAGAAGAAGAAGAAGAAGGAGAAGGAGGCTCCTATCTTCAACTTGTCAGACATACCATCATAAGGTGCTCTGGTCGAATCTTGGTAATTTATTCATGTGCTATGCATTAGATTGTTGTTGACCTGGTTCTTTGTAAGTGCTAGTAGTCATAACTCGGAGGAGTCCCTTGAGGAGGACACCGAAGGGATGATGGCCAACTCCGATGACAAGGATTCGAGCTCCGCGAGGGGGGAGGCTCGTGCACTCGTTATGCGGAAGACGATATCAAAACCTTTGGAGTCCACAACAGACCATGTAAGTGCCCTACATATTTTCCGTGGGGGGAGCCCCCGAGCACTTTTATCTAGCGAGCTTGTTATTTTATTCGCAGCCTTTTGTGCGTGACGCCAATCGCCTGATTGAGGGACACCTCTTGCTGGAGGTCAAGCTCAAGCAGCTTCTAGGTGCGTAGGTTTCTTTTTCTTTGTTTCGAGTCCTCCAACGTTTTCCTTGTGTTCACCCTTTTGTTGCCCCATGTTGCAGATGAGAACAATGATGCTCTCCGCAAGCTGAACGCTCTCTAAAATATCTTTAGCAAAGCAGAGAAACAAGCGAAGGATGCTGTAGAGGCCCTCCAGTGCCAGCAGACGGAGGATGAAGACCATGAGCCGCAGCTCGCGGCCGTTGCAGCGATCCAGGAGATGGCCATGGATGAAAAGCTTATGGCTGCTGCCAAGGCTATCTCTGGTACATCACATTCCAATTCTTTTGAGTGTTAAATGCTTCGATTACGATTTCCTCCTCCTCATCTTTTGAGTTTACCGTTTTATTTACAAATTCTTCAGGTGTTGCATTTGATCATGACACGTTAGAGAGCGGTGATCTTCTGGTGGAAGATGTTGGGGGCGCTCGATAAAGCCAAGAAGGCGCTCACTCGGTTCTACAAGGAGATCAACCCCAAGGGTGTTGCCCACGAGGACATCGACTCCCTTGCAGAGGCTCTAGCGGATGATGCTCCTGCGAAGTACAAGCGCGCACAAAATCCACTCACATGCATTAAATTTCCACCAAATTTAATGCAAGCTCTCATTTAAATAAAACTATTTTATTTATTTATTCAGAATTTTGTTAATTACTCTAATTAACAAAAATTCACATAAAACCCCTTATAACATTTCAATTTCACATGCAGAACCAGTTTCAGCAATTTCAACCGAAACAGTTCCGGTGTCCAGTGAAATAAATTCCTGCGCTTTCCTTTTTGTTTATCTGGAATATTATTTGCTCCAAATGGTGTCGGTATCCCTTAAGTGTCTCACCCTACGGTTCGCGAATAATGTAGACATGATCGAGACCCCTCTCTGATCAATAATCAACAGCGGGACCCGGAGATCCGTACTAACTCCCACATATTCAACGATGACTTCTGTGATCGTGTGAACCTTATACATATGTAACTCAATCCCTTTGTCTCGCGATATATTACATGTCCGAGATTCGATCATCGGTATCTCCATACCTAGTTTTATCTCGTTACCGACATGTACTCTTTTCTCGTTCCCATGATATAACATTCTAGTGATCAAATCACTTGCTTGCAAGCTAACTAATGTGATATCACCTAGAGGGCCCAGAGTATATCTCTCCATCATCGGGATGGAAAAATTCCACTCTTGATCCATGAGCCTCAACATAACACCTTCGTAGCACTGAACCCATCTTTATAGTCACCCTGTTACGGTGTGACGTTTGATGTTATCAAGATACTCTTCCGGTGTTAGTGTTCACATGATCTCATGGTCTAAGGACTAAGATTACTCCGTATGACGTTGTAGCAATATAAACACAATGACCTTGATCGTAATGCTATACTTTGGATGAATATCCATCACATCATTCCAACAATGTTGTGACCTCATTATTAACAACATCCAATGTCCATGATCAGGAAACCTTTGATCATCTTGTTAATCAACGAGCTAGTTTATAAGAGAGGCATAACTAGGAAATTTCCTTTTTGTTTATTAAACACACATGTATTAATGTTTCCATATTAATACAATTATAGCATGCAAAATAAAAATTTATCAGAAATAAGGAATACGATAATAAACACTTTATTATTGCCTCTCGGGCATATTCCCTTCAGTCTCCCACTTGCACTAGAGACAATAATCTAGTTTGAAAACTTCGCTTATTGAAAACCTATGGATTTATGGTGTTCCATATACGTGATTCCAAGTGGTTAACATAATCTACAGATCTGACGCTTTTAGGTCCGTGTGTATTTGTATGTCTTTGCGTCTTCACGCATCACTCATGCTCCAATGAGGTGGCATTGTATAAATTTGGTCTTTTGGCGAGACCGTTAGTTCCTTGGGGTTAAATCATGTTGATACTATTGTCATACAATATATCTTTACTATTAGCCCGTTGCGAACCACACCTTAGTTTGATAACAAACTACTTGACACAAATTCCCTCATTTGATCCTACTATAGCAGTCATATACTTAGCCTTTTGTTGTAGTATCCGTCACAATGTCTTAATTTTGGAATTCATCCAAATCCATCATGGAAAATTCTTTCCATTTCATTGTGCCACCCATAGTTTAAATTGAGATAAACTTAATTTGTATCTTGTGAAAGTAGTATCATTTTTCAATGAACTATTTGTCTCTTATACACATGGAATATATTCTTAATTCTTCCAAAATATTATAAGAATATCCTTACTATTGTCCAATGATCATTTTATGATGCATTCTGGTATATGCTCATAACACTTAGAGCATAGGATATATCTGGATGTGTACATATCATGGTATGATTGATCAAAACATCCTTGTGATTTCACTCATCAAGTGTCAAAGCACTTGAATCTTGTTTCACTTATCAAGTGTCGATACACTTGAATCTTGATTCAATTTTTTTCCATGTGACAAGATCCTTTTCACGTCGTTTCTATATTGAACTCCTTCAATATCTCAGATATGTATGTTTGGCACGACCATATTAGCATCACTGTCTATCCATGTAGACATTCATGCTAAATATTCAGGTTTTTCCTAAGTATTTCATCGAAATGAAATTCTTAACCTTTGTCAATAAAAGATACATCATTTCTAATCAACAAGATGTCCTCCACATAATGTATTAGAAATATGTCTCAGCGCTCCCACTTAATTTCTTGCAAATGCAAGCATCTTCATCCTCTCCTGATGAAAATTCCTCTAACAGTTTCATCACAGTAAAGATTTCAACTCCGCGATGCTTACTTCAACCATTGAAGTTTGCATACCCCTTTTAGCATCCTTTGAATTAACAAAACCCTTTGGACCGTGTCTTGTACACGCCCTAGGTAACCATTTTATTATAAGAACTTTGTTTTGTTTATTCAACTGCCATATACCAAAATTATATGTAGTGGTTGCTACATTAATCCGTCCGGACTAAATATCGCTATGAAAGATCAAATCTTGTCATAGTCAAGTCCTTGAACATTGTCGACTATTTCATAGATGTGAAACATCCATGTATGTTTCTTTATAGATCCAAATACGACCGATAGGTTGTTACTCCTTTCCGGAGGGTCTTCCAAGTTCAAAAACTTGATTTCTCGTGTATGGAACTATCATGGATTTTACGGCTTCAAGCCATTTGACGGAGTCAGGGCCCATCATCGCTTCTTTGAACGTAGTCAGTTCATCATTATCAAACAACAATGATTTACTCTCAAATCCTAGCATTTGTTTGTTTATCCGACCTACTTGGTTCAATAGGAACTTAGACCTCCGTGACCGCAAACTTTAAGGCACATGAGCCATGAGAATTGTGGCTGCCTCCACAACGTTTTCCGGCGCTGCGCAACTCAGCACATATAGCTAAGGTCCGTTAACCTTATCAAAGTTCTATTGTCCTCCCACTTAACTTATTCGAAAAATTCCTTTTTCAAGATACTTCACGGATCAAGCGACAAACTATTTTGTCCTTGGTGTTATGGAGGAATAACCAATGGTTATTCAAAATAACCTACAAATACATGCTCATCCGACTTTGGTTGTAAACATCTTACTTATGCTTAGCATACCAAAATTTAAGAAAGGACAACTTGGGTTTTACCCCAAACCATAACTTACATGGTGTCATTTCAACGGATCAAGATGGAGCTCTTTTCAGTGTAAAAGCGGTAGTCTGTAAAGCTTTTAATCTTTGAAAACATAATGGCAGTTTTATAAATAACACCTTTGATCCAACCATGTTAAACAAGGTTTCATTACAAATCTCAAACACTCCATATTCCTATGGTGTTTCAGGAGATGTAAATCTAGGTGTTTTGCTAAAGTTGCAACTCAAATAAATCCCTTTATGATAAATCATAAATCATTTATTTTCTTGTTACTCTTGCAACTCAAATAAATCCCTTTATGATAAAATCATAAATCATTTATTTTCTTGTTACAATGATTTTCCACTTCATCTTGAAAGTCTTTGAAACGTTTTCAAATATTTCATACTTCTTTCTCATTAAGTGAATATTCACTAAAATTTTTGGAGAAAGCATATGAAGTTGAAATCCATCGCTTACGACTATACATAATGGACTACATACATCGATATGTATAAATTCCAATAATTTAGTCGATCGTTCTTCTTTGGCCTTTTGAATGAAGTTTTAATTATCCCGAGGAAAGTCTCACAAGCGTTATTTGATCAAATCAAAAGTCTCAAAAAATCCATGAAAATGGAGATTCTTCATGTTTTCTTTCCAATTTAATTTAAATGGCGATGTCAATTCGTAAGTGATCTTCCAATCATTTGTCATGCGACATTTTAGCATTAGTTTTATGGATGTGATTTCTCGAACTAGATTTGGAAATCATCCATCTTATATGGAATACGGTAATTATTTGAACAATCTTTGTTCTCATAATACCTGATTTAAATAACTATTATTAAAAACATTCTTGAAGGCAAGCTTTGATGTCAACGAGAAATACAAACAACGGCTTGTTTGTTTTCGATGATCATCATCACATATTTTATTGCTAGTTACTTAGGCCATTGTAGTTCATGAATTGCGTTGTTCTGTATGAAATTTCATATCAACCAATTCGGTATCCAATACCGAAGAACCACATTGTTTAACAAGCAAAGAATACAACCATAACATGTATATCATATATATACCTAAACTGGATATTTCCAGTATTTTCTTTTCCGCCAAATATATTTTATAGGTTCTCTTTCAGCATTTCCTTTCCTTTTAAAAGAATCTATCAACATCAAAAGTGGCGCCACATACATGACACATAGTCCAAAGCATGTATATTCAAATACTAATACCTTTGGACTTGCACTTTGAAGTAGATCACCATCATCAAATGATCGACATTCTTTCAAAATCCATTCTTTAGTCATCTTTTAGTGTAGTAAACACTTTACATACATCTTCTTTTCATCCTTATCATGAAGACTTTCATGATCAAGCTAATGTAACTTATAAAGGCGAATCGTGAGTATAACATTACTTTCCAAAACCATTTTGGATGATTAGGATGTCTAGCATCTCCAACCTTTTCAAATTCTCATCCAATATGTGAACATATATTATACTCTATCATATTGCAACCAAAACATTGTTTCAGATATCGTTATATCTGCCACACATGATGGTTTCTGAAACAATTCTTTCAGCTCCTAGATAATCTCGATATTTAAATCAAGAATCATGGAGGCAAACATGATACTTAAGATACTAAAACTAGAATTGTTACTAATTATTAAACTTCACAGAGTAAACAAATTTTGCTAAAAGTTTGCAATAGGACTTTAAACTTTAGATTGTCACTCAACACAATACGATACCAGTTCGTAAAGTAAATATCCAGAATTCTATAGTTGTATTATCTCAATTACTACAACAAATTATGCAAATTCACTTTGATTTAATTTATGATAAATTGAGTTCTACTAATCCAAATTAGAAATGAACTTCCACTCAAAAACGACATCCCTCGTGTCTTTTTGGTGATTACATGAACCAAATCCACTACACCAAGTCCGATCATCACGTGAGTCGGTGTAGCTTCAAAGGCGGACATCAAATGGGCATCATATATTTCATATGACTCATGCTTAACCTTTCGGTACGTGTTCCAAGGCCATGTTTGTACATGCTAGGCTCGCCAAGTAAGAACCTTAGTATTCGCGTGTGTAACTGTCTTACACCCGAAATATGATCGTGGATCCAAGAACACCCGATCATCACGTGATGTATTGGAGCGACAAAACATAATCGGTTCATACTTCAGGGATAACACATTTTTATCTTGATATCTAAATGAGGGATCATCTTATTATTCTAATAAAACGCCAAACAAGCAATATAAGATGCAACAAACATCGCATGTTAATAAGTGAAATGATATGGTTCTTGCACTTGATCTCCATCATGTGCATCATGGTATGATCGCCATCATACCTCTATGTGTAAGGCCAAGGTCTATGGAACTTACAAATTATGTGTGTTGTAAGAGTATCGGCTTATACTTCTACTTATAACATCACCATATCATTACACTAGCCCAGCAACAATCTAAACTGGACGCCTCTAATTCATCCATTGCAAGTTTTACGTGGCTTAGGGCTTTCGGAGATAGAACCGTTCTTACCTACGAACATGAACCACAACGAGGATAACCAAATTGTTGACAACTCCTTGAAAATTAGATATTGACTATAGTAGGAGAGACAGACACCCGCTAGCCACGTATGCAAAACTAGTTGCATGTCAAGCGTGGAACAGGTCTCATGTGCGAGGACATGTAAAGTTTGTCCGGGCCGCTTCATCCCACTATGCCACCAATATCCAAAGTACAACTAAGAAGCAATAAAATGATCATCATCGCCCACATACTCATATGTGTACTACCCGTGCAAAGAATCTACGCATAGATCCATCTCTGATACCACTGTAGGGTTCGTAGTATAGAAAACAAAAAATTTCCTACGATGAGAACAACTAGGTACCAAGATCTATCTACTAGATACAAGCAATGGGTGGATATACATCCATAGAATACATACCCTGGAAGACCAAATAGCGTTAACGAGGTTGTACTCAAGGATGATGTAGTCGAACGCTTGCCGGTCTCAAGATCGAGAAGAAGTCCATCCGGTCCAGCAGGTCCAGCACCACCTAGTCCAGCACCGCAAAGTAGTGGTCCATCCGTGATCGCACACACATCCGTTTACCCCGACAACCTCCGTGCCTTTGCTCCAGCGAAGCAGCGAAAGCAACAAATGCTTCCAGAAAAAGCCACCGGGAACATGTATCTCGCTGATCCGAGACCATGGGGAAATTCTAAAGGGGGGAGAGAGATCCTTCACGAGGAGGTGTGGTTTGAGAGGAGGAGAGAGGGGACTTTTATAGGAGAGGAGGGGCACCCCAAGGGGCATGGCGCCTAGCCATGGTGGCTGCCCCCACCTCTTCCACATTCATGTGGGTGGAGCTCCCATTCAAAATGAAAAGCCCCCACTCCCATTAAAAAAGCATCCACTCAAAAATCCACTCACAGGCATTAAATTTCCACCAAATTTAATGCAAACTCTCATTTAAATAAAACTCTTTTATTTATTTATTCAGAATTTTGTTAATTAATCTAATTAAAAAACATTCACATAAAACCCCTTATAACATTTCAATTTCACATGCAGAACCAGTTTCAGCAATTTCAACCAAACAGTTCCAGTGTCTAGTGAAATAAATTCCTGCGCTTTCCTTTTTCTTTCTCTGGAATATTATTTGCTCCCAATGGTGTCGGTATCCCTTAAGTTTGTCACCCTACGGTTCGCGAATAATGTAGATATGATCAAGACCCCTCTCCGATCAATAATCAGCAGTGGGACGTGGAGATCCGTACTAACTCCCACATATTCAACGATGACTTCTGTGATCGTGTGAACCTTATATGCATGTAACTCAATCCCTTTGTCTCGCGATATATTACATGTCCGAGATTCAATCATCGGTATCCCCATACCTAGTTTGATATCGTTACCGACATGTACTCTTTTCTTGTTCCCGTGATATAACATTCTAGTGATCAAATCACTTGCTTGCAAGCTAACTAATGTGATATCACCAAGAGGGCCCAGAGTATATCTCTCTTTCATCGGGATGGCAAAATTCCACTCTTGATCAATGATCCTCAACATAACACCTTCATAGCACTGAATCCATCTTTATAGTCACCCTATTACGGTGTGACGTTTGATGTTATCAAGATACTCTTCCGGTGTTAGTGATTCACATGATCTCATGGTCTAAGGACTAAGATTACTTCCTATGATGTTATAGGAATATAAAGACAATAACCTTGATCGTAATGCTATACTTTGGATGAATGTTCATCACATCATTCCAACAATGTTGTGACCTCATTATTAACAACATCCAATGTCCATGATTAGGAAACCTTTGATCATCTTGTGAATCAACGAGCTAGTTTATAAGAGAGGCATAACTAGGAACTTTCCTTTTTGTTTATTAAACACACATGTATTAACGTTTCAATATTAATACAATTATGGCATGCAAAATAAACATTTATCATAAATAAGGAATACGATAATAACCACTTTATTATTGCCTCTCAAGCATATTCCCTTCACCATCTGCATCGTTATTTGGTGATGGTGCGGCCGACGGCTGCGATGGTCCTCTAGGTGGTGGTTCGGGAGCTCCGTGGGTGATGGCGCCTGGGGCGGGTGCGAATCCTGGATTTACCGCGTGGCATCACATCTGGGTGAGGCCCTCGCTGTGCAACTGGAACTCCCGGCAATCCTTAAGCATGTGGTTGTCCTTCTCTTTACCATCTTGTTTATCGATATAGAAGTGGATGGTGCAGGCACCAGATAGCTTGTCGTACAGTGAAGGCTCGTTGTCGTGGTTGCGACGTTGCCACGTTTGTGCGGGCCGTCCACCGTCATGGTAGTTGCTGATGCGGTGTCTGCTATTGCGGTTTCCATCGTCGTGGCGATCGGCGTATCCAGCTGCAACCATGTCGACTCACTCGCGATCGTCGTAGACGCGCGATCTTCTCTTGCTGCAGTGATCGCGCCTATTGCCGAAGTCATCTTCGTCATCTGAATGTGTTCGGTTGATGGAATCCTTGCCATCTTCCCAGCGGTTGGCGATGTCCATGAGGTGGTCAAGGGTTTTGGGCTTGACACACCCGAACTCCTCCTTGAAATCTTGGTGCTTGACACCGTCCTTGAAGGCGTCGATTTCCCTCTCTTCGGAGATGTTTGCGGCAGAGTTCTTGATGTGAGACCAGTGTAGTATGTACGAGCGGGTGGACTCGTTAGTCCATTGTGTGTAGGCCCACAGTTCTTTGATTGAGGCTTGCATCTTGCTGGTTCCCTTGAAGTTGCGGATGAAGATGTACACTAGTTCTTCCCAGCTTCGGATGGAGCCGGAGGGCAGGCTACTGAGCTAGACCTGGTTGTGCCTGTCAGCTGCAGCTGAAGGAACTATAGGGCGATGTTCTTGTTCCCACCATGGATCTTGACTGACGACTGATGATTATCGAGCCAGGTTTTTGGCTCCTGTGCGCCATCGAACTTCGGGTTGTCTGAAGGGAGTTTGAATATTCTCGGCATCCATGATTGCCGAACGGATCTGCTAAAGCATCTAGATCCGTACAGTTCTCCATCGTCCTCCTCCTCGGACTCAGTTGAGCACGCGTGCTTAGCACGGATCTGCTGAAGGACGTTTCAAGCGCCTTGTTGACCTCGCGTCGTGCGGCAGGGTCCATGCGCTCCCGCCGGTACTTGTTATCGTTGTTCTCGTGCAAAGAGGAGCCGCCAGCGGAGAGCGCAACACGTCGCATACTCGATTCATTAGCTTCCTGCATGCGCTGTTCGAGATCGGCTTGCACCTTGACCTCTCGATTGTGCTCCTCGACGAGGAGCCAGTGGTAGCCCATCAACATGTCACATGGTGCGTCGATTGGCAGAGGGTTACCACGTATAGCTTCGCGCACCCTTTCCCACTGGGCGCTGCTGAGATTTATCTACACGCGGTTAGTGACATAGGCATTAGTGGGTCCCTGATTCCCGCTGGGATTGGGCGGTAGTGATCCATCTCCTCCATTCTCGGCTTGAGGGTTGGGAGGGGGATTCGGTGGCAGTTCAGTTCCATTGTTGACGTCGCCACTGTGATTGACGGTGCACAGGTAACTCTCACGGAGTGGGTCACTACTGCCGCAACTCTTAGATCCGGAACCGTAGGTTCCTTCATCCGAAGGGGGATCACACAGATCGGAGTTGCAGCTCCTACTATCATCTGAATCGCCCGTCATAGTCGGTGTACGCAGGGCGTTGATGGGTGGGACCCACAAAGCGGTCCTGATGGATGGATGTGGCACCCACTCTGGGAGGTGGAGGTGGCCGGTCTGCCCCACCAGGAAGCAGAAGCTCCCGAACAACATCTCAATTCCGTTGCCTACGGACTCGAAATCTTTGCGGGTGGTCAGAGAGTGGGCGGTGAAGTCGAAAGCGCCAAAGAGGGGGTGATTCTCCATCGCCGAGGAATCATAGATCGATCCGGATGGAACCGTCACGGCCACACGATCAGCGTCCCAACTTCCCACAGACGGCGCCAATTGATGAGCGTTCGACTCGTCAATGCCCATTGTTATGGACTTGGGTTTTGGAGAAGATGTTGATGCTGGAAGTCATGAAACGGTTAACAGGCAAGCAATGCGGGGACATGAGTTTTACCCAGGTTCAGGCCCCCGGAGAGAAAACCTTACTCCTGCTTGTCTGTTCTTGATTACGGTGGAACCAAAAGTTAAAGGGGTGCGCAGATGCAATCTCGCATGGAGGTATGTGTATCAGGTGTCCAGATCCTTCTCGCCGTGCCGTCCTGGCCTTTATATGGATAGGACAGGTCCCAGGGATAGGTCGAGTCGGTTACAGATTATGGTTGAACCCTTTGAAATTCTATCTAATCTAGACTTTTCCTCCAAGGAGTCGAACTCGTCATGGGCTTGGCCCACCCGAAATCTTCTTGGGCTGCAAGTCACCATGTGGGCCTTCCTTGGGCTGGACCGGTTATACCAACGTTATGCACCCATAGGGTATATACATGTCACTGCCTACTGTGAAATGAGAAATATAACAATGTGTATGTCTTAGATTTTTAGCAAATATAAACTAGCCATGTCATTTCAATAAAAATATATATAAGAATAAATAAGACAATGTCATGCAGTTACTATCAAAGCAAAGAATGGACGAGACAAAAAATATAACAGCATCATGCAAGAACTTGTACAGCAAGAATGCAAACCACAAATGAACAATAGAGTAGAGGATAGTTATGTCATTTCTTAGGACGAATCAGAAGTAGATAAAAAAATATAACGGAATCACTTGTGAACCTATAGAACAGGACAAACAAGTATTAGATAAGTGTGCATACAATGAAATGAGCAAAGTGTTACTTAGAATTTCAGCAAATATAAACTAGCCAGGTTATTTCAACAAATATATATTGAAGCAGTTGTATATCCTGGAACGCAAGAGACGTTGGTTGACTCAAAATTTGCGATGAGCTACACAATGGCATGCAGTTACTGTCGTACCTATGAATGAACCAGATATAAATTATAATGGTATCATACCAGAACTTGCAGAGCAGGAGCGCAAACCACAAATGAACTACACAGTAGAGGATAGTTATGTTCTTGCTTAGGACGAACCAGCACCAAATTAGAAATATAATGGCGTCTCTGGCGAACCTGTAGAAGAGGACAAGGAAGCATTAGGCAAGTGTGCCTACAATGAAATTAGTAATCAATCAAAGTGTTTCTTAGAATTTCAGCAAATATAAACTAGCCAAGTCATTTCAAAAAATATATATGTAAGCAGTCGTTTATCCTGGAATACAAGAGACGTTGGATGACACAGAATTTGTGGTAAGCTACATAATGGGCATGCAGTTATTGTCGTAGCTAGGAACCAAATAGAAATTATAATGGCATGATAATAGAACTTCTAAAGCAAGAATGCAAACCATGAATGAAGTATATATAGAGGATAGATATATCGCTGCTTAAGACAAACCATTAGATATGAAATATAATGGCATTGCTTGTGAACCTGTAGAACATGACAAGCAATCATTACACAAGTGTGCCTACAAATGAATTGAGAAATCGAATAGAGTTTGTCCTATAATTTTAGCAAATATAAACTAGCAAGGTCATTTCAACAAATATATATGGAAGCAGTAGTATATCGTGGAATACAAGAGTCATTGGGTGACTTATAATTTGCAGTAAGCTACACAATTGACATGCAACTACATTAGTAGCTAAGAATGAATGAGACAGAAATTACAATGGCATCATGCGAGAACATGTAGAGCAGGAATGCAAACCACGAATGAACTACACATTAGAGGATAGTTATGTTGTTTCTTAGGATGACCCAGCACCAGATTAGAAATATAATGGAGTCTCTTGAGAACCTATAAAAAAGGACAAGTAAGCATTAGACAAGTGTGCATACAATGAATCGAGCAATCAATCAAAGTGTTTCATGGAATTTCAGCAAATATAAACTAGCTAGGTCATTTCAACAAATATATATGGAAGAAGTCGTTTATCCTGGAATGCAAGAGATGTTGGAAGACCTAGAATATGCGGTGAGATACACAATGGGCATGTAGTTACTGTCGTAGCTAGGAACCGAATAGAAATTATAAAGGCATCATAAGATACCTTGTAGAGCAAGAATGAAAACTACGAATGAACTATATATACAAAAGAGGATAGCTATGTCGATGCTTAGGACGAACCATTATATATGAAATATAATGGCATTGCTTGTGAACCTGTAGAATACGACAAGAAAGCATTACACAAGTGTTCCTACAAATGAATTGAGCAATCGAACATAGTGTTTCCTAGAATTTTAGCAAATATAAACTAGCCAGATCATTTCAACAAATATATATGGAAGTAGTAGTATATCCTGGAATGCAAGAGATATGGGTGACTCAGAATTTGCGGTGAGCTACACAATGGGCATGAACTTAATTTCGTCGCTAAGAATGAAATAGACATAATTTATAATGTATCATACCAGAACTTGCAGAGAAAGAACGCAAACCACGAATGAACTACACGGTATAGGATTGTTATGTCATTGCTTAGGATGAACCTGCAAGAGAAAAGGAAACAATGACATCGTGCTTGTTAACAGGTAGAAGAGTCTATGCAAACCAACTTGTTCAGTGTTCCCTTTCGAGCTCTATGCAAAGAAAAACCAAATTCAGTGTTGCATCTATTAAAGATCTAGATAGCAACAACAAAATTATAATCGAACTAGTATGATGAGTTTAAACGGGTACTACAGGATAGCAGAATCATGCTAGGGAGAAAATAATAGCAGGAACTTAGCTCAGGACGAACCAGATAGATTAAGTAACTGTGGAGCAGGGAATCCATACTAATATTTTTTACTGACTTTACATTTTGCAAAAACTACACAATAGCAGGCAATTACTGTTGTAGGGAGTGAACATATGCATGGCAAAATAACAAACATGTGCATTACTTGAAATTTGTAGAGCAGCGAATACAAACAAACATGTCCACTAAACTTGTATGTAGCACAAAGAACAGTCATGCCCAATGACTTGCATGTACTAGCACGATTACAACAATGAAGTTCACTACGACATGATTTAACTTGCTATATTGCTGAGAAAACAAAATGGGGTTGGAGATTAGTTTACCTTGGTCGGAGAGGCGTCTAAGCATCATCGGTACCGTGCGGGTGACGTGAGGTCACCAAGGGTGCTGCGGTTGTGGCTAAGTAGATCTTGGGCATTCGAGGAAGCATATCTTGGGCGGTCTGGGAAGCATATCTTGAGCGGTCGATGCCGGCTTGAGCGCGGTGGGTGAGAGCATTCTCGAGGCAGATCCGGTGCTATGAACCGCAATGCCCGTGTAGCTAATCTAGAGCGGTGGACATGGAACTTGTTGAACTAAATCCCATCCGGTGGACACCGGTGAGGTAGATCCCGTATAGGTGGGTAGCATTCGGCGGAAGGGAAGCAGAGCTTGGGTGGTCGATGACGCCATCAGCATGGTGAACGAGACCGAATCTCCACTGCTGTGGCACAAAAGTCAGTTGAACTAGATCCGGTGGTGTGGTTGTCGGTGAAGCGGATCCGCAGCGGTGCACGAGACCTCACATCAAGCGGCTCTGGCCACCGTGGAATTGCCACCGGCCGGTGCACGTAGTAGTCATCGAGGGGACAGAGGAGTTTGGGATTTTTGGGAGGGCCAGCGGGAAAAACTGCGCGAATAGGGACCATAGAGGTGAACATGAAATAAATTACGATCGTTCCCCCAAGCTACCGACTTTGGCATGCCCAATTGTCGTCTAAACAAAGGGTAGAACAGGAATTTTACTGTCAAAAGTTTTTGAAACAGAGGAGCGCGGAATGCTTCAAGGACGATGTGTGATATTGCCGCTCGATTGAGATTTTGAATTTTTCTAGCACCCATCTTCTATTCTAATAATAATAATAGAAAAATGGTACTCCTGATGGGTGATTTTGGCTCAAAGTTTTTGAAACTGAGGGCGGGAAGGTCGGTGTGTGGTTTTGCCGCTCGATTGAGATTTTAAATTGTGCTATGTCCTTCTAATAATAATAGAGGGAGATTTTGCCTCAAAATGTTTGAAAGGGAGGGGCGCAAAATGATGCATCTGAGTCGGTGGGGAAATTGACGCTCGAGTACGATTTTGAATTTAAGTAATAATAGAAAAAGGTATTTTGTCGCTCAGGAAATTGTAGTTGTATACTAGTGCTAGTACGCTAGCTGGTCAGGAAATGAAGGCCGAGAGTCATGTCGGCTGATCATCCATTACATTAATTACTCAGAAGTGCAGAACATTGGATACTCTACCTCCGATTCAAACAGGGGTGCACGCGCGGTAAATTGTGCCGCTCGACTGAATTTTTGATTTTGGATAGCGTGCAAATAATATTAGGAGATAAAAAATGGTACTCCCTCTGTTTAGGAATAGCAAATATGGCACATCAACTAATCATCAAGAAAAACCATATTCGCATAGAAAAAAAATAATGTTGACCCCCCATTACAATTATTTTTTGTTTGGGCTGTAGGATTCGATGCTGGATTAAGATTTTGAATTTGTCTATAGTCCTACTAACAAAAATTATGAGCGAACCTCAGCACCCAATCAAGCAACTTCGCAATCCCCATTGCTCAAAGTAGCCTTTTATTCCCGGACAAAGATGTAGAAAATCAGATACCATGATGTCTGATTGGAATATATTACCGTTGTAGAGGTCCCAATCTGATAAGGTAGAGATCCCTGTGTTTACAATGCTAGTACCTGGATCAATAGCTAGCATCCACAATTTAAGATGTAATATCAAGAAACAAAGGTCATAATACAACTTAATAAATAGGAATAAAATAATTCATTACATCTTACATAGCTCATTTAGCTATCAAATTACAATGCAGCAGAATATCTATATAGCATGGAGTCTTTCATCTTCAAAGTGCACATGCAATCATGTTGGTTGTAGACTTGTAATCCTATTCAACACACTTCACTAATATCAAACAAACCTACAACATAATAAGTTATAGCCACAAGGGTCAATACATTTGAATTGTATTGGCAAGTGATACTATGGTAGAATAGTGGTATCTATCATCTATATGCATTTGGCTAAGTGGAGCTTAGGATTGCTTTGCTCAAAATAGATTTTCCTTATCATTTGAAAACACTAAGTTTTTATTTGTCAAAATCACCCAAGGCATCTACCAACCAAAGATTGAAGATCCTTTAACCCTTGTTCAACCACAAGTTTTTAACTTAGAAATTGGGATGAGGAGATCCATGATATTTCCATGTCTTGATGCTCAAATTGTCCATTACCGGGGACACTGCTAAGTACTTAGATTTTACTCTCTCGAGAGGTGGTGCACTTTCCCCACAAGACTCAACATGCATCGAGACAAGATCTTTCAAAAACCTTCCCTTAGACCAAAATGGACGCGCTCCAAACCTATCACCCCCTACCACCAACTGTCCATCTGGCTAAGTTATTGCAACCTATATGATCCAGGCAGAGCCCATATTGCCAAGTGGCTGCACTTGAAGCTTCTCAACATTTGTGTCAACACCCGGATTTTTAATCCCAGATGCCTGTTATGACATACATCGCAATCCCAGGATTACCATTTTTGCGAGACATAACAGATTTGGATACCACAGTACATCATCCATTACAAACCATACATAAGGTCTTACACAAATAAGGATCTCATGATCCAGTTCTTAATACAACTCAAGCAGCGGAAATACGTAATAATAAAGGTAGCGTAGGCGAAGCTCCATCTTCGGGGTCCAGGCAATGCTGACGATGGGAGATGATCCTAGTTGTCGTAACCTTCCTGCGGTCCATCATCCTGGTACTCCTCTTCATAGTCTGGCCACGGGAATAGACAGGGACAAAGCCATGAGTACTCTTTAATTACTCGCAAACTAATACTAACAAGTTAAGGTGGTTTTTGTAGTAGGACACTAAGCTCTAAGGTTGTTTTTCAAAAATCCAGATTTACCTCTACTAAGTTTAGAAGCAAAGAAAGCTAGTTGAAAATTTTATAACACCTAAGTGGGAACTTGAATTTCATATCACAACTCTGTTGTGGTCAAGTCAAAATCTCAATTCATTTCACAAGTCATTTTGAAAACATCTGACGGGGGAAAAATGTGGCCACTGCAACTGTCCATAACCACGGACGTGGCTATTTGAATAGTTTGACACTCTGCAGAGATGTACACTTTCACCACAACATTTGATACATCCATCAGGAACAATTCCTGAATTCACCATACTCAGTATGCGGATAATCAATCCTAACCTTTCAATTACGCGCCCTAGTATAGGCACCTCTCCCGTGAGTTTGGCCTCCCAACCATGACCAACTGTCATCTTGGGTACTGCACAGGTGGAGAATCTTCACAAGGTAGCCTCATCTCAAACCTTGGCCATGAGGGAACCCATACTAAGGTATATAAGTTTCCAGCCAAGCCCTACCCAAATTTCAGGTATTGTGGTTGTACGGTAAAATTGGAATGGTATCGCATCCAGACAACCATCAATTTTATAAAGGTCTAATGCTCATGCCTCAACATTTTCATCATCAAAATCATCTGTTGTTTTGGAAACACATGTCAAAACATTTCAGTAGAATGACTCATCATTCCAAGGTTCTCATGACCATTTTCACCAAGTATTCCCATCTAAAGTTGATCAAATTTTTATGCTTAGCACTAGCATCTACAAGTGGGGTAAGTACTAATCAGGGGTGGTAAACAAGTGGAGTTTAACTAAGTTCAATCTCATGCCTTAGGATGATATCAAGATTATCTAGCTTAGGCCAAATTTAATGCTCTTTATGCAACCTTCAATTATCCTCCTAGAATCGACAAGTCACTTAAGTAAACTCTAATAAATAGCTTTGATAAAGAAATAAAGTAGAAATCTTGCAAGTAAAACTAGGATTGGGTTATCAAGTGGGTATGATCACATATGCTTAAGGCATATAGTTGGCATGGTAACAAGCAGGTATTAGCTTGCATAAGTAAGGTATCTTGCAAGTGTGAGCTTGCTCAATCAACTAGTAGTATTAGTCTTGCCTTGTGCAGAGCAGTGGTTGAGGTTCTCCTCGGCTTCTTCTTCGTAGTATCCTCCTTCCTCCTCGTATCCTTGGTGGGTACTAGCGTCTATGAATAAATACGAGGTACACAATCACCAAACAATACTTAAACTATTTTCAATCATCACACAAAGGTGTTCTATAGATGATCTAGCATCATCACTAACCTTACAAGAATAAAGAATTTGTCTTATTTATTTATTTTTAGAAAAGTAATTTCTACTCATTGAAAAACTACTTAAGATTTAATATTATCCAACTTAATCATGGGATCATGTTGACACATGTCATCACCACATATTTTAGTCCATGGGAATGTGATTTAAAGTGGTGTCACAATTTAATAAGGTTTAACCTTTTTTTTAATAAATAAAGTGACTAGAAATGCCTATGTGGCATTCTTTTATTACTTGAACATTATTTCTGTAAGTAAACCCATATGTTTTTATATATTCTGAAAGGTATGGGCAAATGTGATTTTTGAGAGTTGGAATCAACTCAAAATCTATTATGGTTGAAATTTGAAAAATGTTTGAATGCAGAAAAGCTTCTGACTTGTTATTTCTACCAAGGTTGATCTACAGTTCCAAATGATTTGAATCCAACGGGCATGGATTAAGAATTTCAGTACCTTTCTAACAAAATTGGTTTCATGCAATTTGGTTCACTGAATCGAGCTGGGTTGATTTTTGAAACTAGGTATAGAACTAAGTTTGAAATAAATTGAAAAAATCTAAATTCAAACGGTTGTGCTGCGCAGGAAGGGTTAATGGGCCGGCCCAGTGTCACTCCGCAGCGCGGGGCTCAGCTGACAGGGGTTCCACACGTTAGTGGCTCATAACATGCGAAGAGGTACGGGGCGATGTGGTTCGTTGGATTAGAAGGGTGATCAACGGCTAAGGGTCGTCGTCGACGATGAACATGTCACTGGAGAGCTCGAACCCTAGCGGCTCAGTGGGGGTCGTGGGAGGCTCACCGGGGCTCAGGCAAGCGTCGATGGGGGCGAACGACGAAGTCGACAGCGGTGATTCTCCTAGCACCGGCAGCTCCTCCTGGGGCGGCTCCAATCGACGGCTCCTCTCCTCCTCTGTGGTGGCAAGCTCCAGCCAAATTTTGGCGATGTGCTGCTCGCCTTGCTCCGGGAAGAAGTGGTAAGTCTCAGTGAGAGGTGGGTAGTGATATGGTGTTAAGAAATCGAGCGGGGGTTGCCTCCTTTTATAGGCTCGACGGCGAGACCGAGAGGGATGGGCAGACGACGCTGACGACACGACTACGGGCGGCTAGAGGCATGGCTGCGGTTGGCGATCGACGGGCGGTCTCCTGGCGATGCTCTAGAACTTGAATGCGAGCTTAGGGGCGGTGGCAATTGGTCTGGAACGTGCGGTGCTCTTCGAGGCAGAGGCGACGAACTCTGCGGCGAGCGGTGGCTACAGGGTATGGGCGGTGAAACGAACATGTCTAGTGGTCTCCTAGGACGGTGGGGTGCATGCTAGCGGGCGGCAAGGGATCGAGGTGGTCGGGTTGAGTGGGAATGGCGCGTGCACTGGGGTGCGTGTCGGCATGGTCGACAGCGGCGCGGGCGCGGCGTTCTTGGCGGTTCTGGTCCATGTTCTTGAGCTAGGGCTGGTCGAGAGGGGGCGATGAGGCATGGGCTGCATGCTAGACAAGGTGGGCACGATTAGTTCTCCTAGCTTGCTGTCCACACTGGGGTGACATGGTGAGGCTCGGCCTGCTCGCCATTGATGGCAATGGCAAGCTCATAGTGGTGCTAGAGGTTAGTTAAAGGTCCTAGATGGTCTATTAAGGCTAGTTGCAACCAGAAAGGGAACAAGGTTGGCCAAAACACTGCTCAACATAGTTTTTTTGATTTGGTTGATTTGAATCTGCAACCTATTTGATGAAATGGCCGCAAGAACTTGAGTTTTGAATTTTGAAAAGATTTTTGGTGGGTGTGCTAGGCATGTGTTGAGGATTCTGAGGATTCTTGGGTTTTGAAAATTGAGCTTGTTTGAGTGGTTTTTGAAATAGTGGGATCTTCCCATATGAAATAGATTCAATTTTAAACTATCATTTAAACAAAGCATTTGAATGTTTTGGATGATCACACAGTGGGCCTTGGTACCTTAAACAAAATATCGTCCCGAGATTTGAAAAAGGACGAAAAAGATTACCTAGGATTTGAAGATATCAGGAAACTCCGTCCTGATGTGATCTTCGCGCTCCCAGGTAGCTTCCTCTTCTGTGTGGTTGCTCCACTGAATCTTGAGAAACTTGATGCTTCGGGTTCTGGTGGTTCAAAAAGCTTCTTCCAAAATACGGATTGGTACTTCGGGATAGGTCAGGTCATAATTGATCTCTATGGTTCGGTGATCAATGTTCTTGAACACTTCAGTCTTCTCCGGAACTTCGAGGCACTTGCGAAGTAATGAGATATGGAACACATTGTGCACGGCTGACATCTCTTCGGGTAGTTCCAATTGATACGACACTTCTCCTCGACGTTTCAGAATCTTGAAGGGGCCGATATATCTGGGGGCTATCTTTCCTTTCAGTTGGAAACACTGCATTCCCTTTAATGGAGACACTTTCAGATACACAAAATCTCCGATGTTGAAAGCGAGGTCTCGACGTCTCTTGTCGGTGTAACTCTCCTGTCTTGACTGAGCGGTCTTGAGGTGCTCACGAATATTGTGAACCTTCTCTTCTGCTTTTCGTAGGATGTCGGGTCCAAAAATCCGATTCTCTCCTACTTCCGATCAGTTCAAAGGGGTGCGACACTTCCTTCCATACATGAATTCAAATGGGGCCATTTGCAAACTAGCTTGATAACTTTTGTTGTATGAAAATTCTGCAAACGGCAGACAGTCTTCCCATTTATATCCATACTCTCACACACATGCTCTCAACATGTCTTCGAGTATTTGATTTACTCACTCCGTTTGTCCATCGGTATGAGGGTGATAAGCTGTGCTGAAATCTAGTCGGGTTCCTAAACCTTCTTCGAGTTTCTTCCAGAATCTCGAGGTAAACTGAGTTCCTCTATCCGATACGATGTTCTTGGGGACTCCATGCAAACTAACGATTCTAACGATGTATTACTCTGCTAGCTTCGAACTATGATATGTGGTCTAGACTGGTAAGAAATGGGCGACTTTGGACAATCTGTCCACTATGACCCAGATAGAGTCATTTCCCCTACTAGAAGTAGGCAATCCGGTGATAAAGTCCATTCCAACGGAATACCATTTCCATTCCGGAATCTGCAATTGTTGCAACAATCCAGCGGGTCTTTGATGTCCCGCCTTGACTCTCTGACATATATCACACTTGGCGATATAGCTTCCGATTTCTCTCTTCATCTTATGCCACCAAAATTGTTCTTTCAAATCTTAATACATCTTCGTTCCTCCGGGGTGGATAAATAAAGAGTATCATGAGATTCCTTCAGAATCACTTCTTTCAACTCAGAATCTGCTGGTACACAAAGGCGTCCTTTGTACCACATAACTCCTTCTTTGTCTTCCGTGAATCCGGGTACTTTGCATGTACCAATACGACGCTTGATTCCGTCGATACTAGCATTTCCTTTCTGTGCCTCCTTGATCTGGCTGATCAAAGTGGGTTGAAGTTCTATGCTAGCCAAAAATCCTTCACTCACTAATTCCATTCGGAAATCTTCCATCTCCTTGTGCAGACTTGGTTGCTCCTTCAAAATCATGGAGTTCAAGCGGCACGGCAATCTGCTGAGGGCATCTGCTACCACATTGGCTTTACCGGGGTGATAGTGAATGTCCAGGTCGTAATCCTTGATTAGCTCAATCCATCTTCTCTTTCTCATATTCAGCACCTTCTGAGTGAATATATACTTCAGGCTCTTGTGATCCGAATAAATCTCACAACGGTTTCCCATCAGGTAATGCCTCCATGTCTTCAGGGCTAGAACTACGGCTGCGAGTTCGAGGTCATAGGTTGGACAGTTCTTCTCATGTTGTTTCAGTTGTCGAGATAGATAAGATATAACTTTGCCTTCTTGCATTAGCACACATCCGAGACCAATCTTGGATGCATCACAATACACGTCAAAGGGCTTCGTGATATCCGGCATGATTAAGATTAGGGATGAAATCAATCTTCTCTTGAGTTCTTGAAAACTCGCTTCACATTTGTCCGTCCATTCAAACTTCTTGTCCTTCTTTAGCAATTGGGTCATGGTTCTGGCAATACTCGAGAATCCTTCTACGAACTTGCGGTAGTATCCCGCCAATCTGAGAAATGCACGAACTTGGGTTTGAGTGGTTGGGGCTTGCCAATCTTCGACATATTTCAACTTTGAAGGGTCAACAGCAATTTCTCCCGGTGATACAATGTGGCCAAGGAATCCTTCCTCTTGTAACCAGAATTCACATTTGCTAAACTTGGCATACAACTAATGCTCTCTAAGGGTTCCAAGAATGGTCCTTAGGTGTAGCTCATGTTCTTCTTCTGATTTGGAATAAATCAGAATGTCATCGATGAAAACAACGACAAACTTATCCAGGAAGTCCATAAAAATCCTATTCATGAGATTCATGAAATAAGCGGGGGAATTGGTTAATCCAAAAGACATGACAGTATACTCGTATAATCCATATCTGGTGGTAAAGGCAGTCTTTGGAATATCCTCTGCGCGAATCTTGAGTTGATGATATCATGTTCTAAGATCAATCTTAGAAAACACTTTGGCACCGGTCAACTGATCAAACAAATCTTCTATCTTGGGAAATGGGTACTTGTTCTTGATAGTGACATCGTTCAACTTTCGATAATCCGTACACAAACGGTTACCTCCATCTTTCTTGTCCACAAACAAAACAGGTGATCCCCATGGTGACGCACTTGGTTGAATCAGTATAATTTCCAGCATGGCATCTAGTTTCTTCTTTAGTTCTGCTAGTTCATACGGGTTCATACTATATGGTCTCTGGGCTATGGGTCCTGTTCCGGGGATTAGTTCAATGATAAACTCGATATCCTGATCTGGGGGCATACCAGGCAAAACATCTGGGAATACATCGAGGTATTCACAGACTATCCGGCCTTGGTCAATGGTAGGTTGGGCTATACTCTTGTTGCACTTGAATTGACGAGGTAAGGTTTCAGATAAATGCTCGACTGATATTCCAGCTGTACTGGTCATGGTTATGGCTTTCTTGGCATAGTCAATTAATCCTTTATGTTTGGACATCCAATCCATTCCTAGTACTACTTCCAAACCTTTAGTTCTGAGTACTATCAGATTAGCATAAAAATCTATGCCATGGATTCAGATAGGGACGGCTTTGCAAATTTGCCTAGCTTTGGTGGTTGAACCGGGGATTTGAACAATCATAACATGCTTCAGTTTGGTTCGTTGAATCTTACTAGTGCATGCAAATTCTTCGGTGAAAAATGAGTGCGATGCACCAGAATCAAACAACACTCTAGCAAGTACTGAATTAACAGAAAACATACCCAGCACGACGTCTGGCACTTCCTGGGCTTCTTCAGCATGCATGAGAAAAAGACGGCCTTTGCGGTTGAGAGAGTTCCCTGGGGCAAACCTTCTTCCAAGCTGAACACGACGCTGCTGCTGAGCTGGGGCATTTGCATTGGGGGCTGTGGCATTCTTCTTGGGGCACTCATTGGAGTAGTGACCCTTATTTCCACAGTCATAACAAGTCACTTGCGACTTGTCCTTCGCTGCAATAGGCACAGCATTGCTTCCAGTCCTCGGGGCAGTGTTGGTGTTGGTGGCAGCATTGTTGTTGTTGAACTTGGGTGGTGCATGGTTGAAATTGCCAGGGTTGTCGGGGTTGTTGTGATTTCCTCCGGGCCTTGGGTTTCCACGGTTGGGATAGGTCGGACGGTTCATCGGGGGTCTGTTGGTTGTCGGGGCAAATCCTGGAGATGGGTTAGGGCGATACTTCGGGGTATGATGGGTTCCTAGCTGATGCATCATGCGACGCTTGCGGTTCTCATTGGCTTGGTTGATCTTTCCTTCCATCTGGATGGCAGAGTCGACAAGGGCTTCAATATCAGCAAAGGGGATATTGACCAGCACCGTCTTCATCTCATCATGCAAACCATTCAAGAATCTTTCTTTCTTCTTGGCTTCAGTGTCGATCTCATCCGGGGCATAACTACCTAATGAAAAGAATTTGTCCATGTATTCCACTACGGTCATCCTTCCTTGCTTCAGTTCTCTGAACTCATCTCTCATTCTCTTGATCAAACCCGGTGGCACATGGGTTCTGCTGAACTTGACCTTGAGTTCCTACCAGGTCATCATCTGTCCTCCAGACATTGCACGAACGCTGTTCCACCATGCTCTTGCATCTCCGGCTAGATAGTGGGTGGCGAACAGAACTTTCTCGTTAGCCTCCACTCCGGCGACTTCCAGGTTGCTTTCCATGGTCTGCATCCAATCATCTGCATCTAAGGTCTCTTCCGACTTAGTGAAAACAGGTGGGTTGGTGTTCTGGAAATTCTTGAGCTTAGGTCCATGGTTGTCCTGATTTCCTTGGCCTTGATTGTTGTGGGCCAGCTGAGCTATCTGCTGAAGGGTGGCTAGGTTGGCTTGACGTTCTGCTCTTTCAGCTTCGCGGTCAGTAACCAACATTTGCATGATCTGCAACATCGGGTCCGGGGATGAACCACTTCCTCCGCGGGGCATCTGAAGATTGAGATAGATCATGAGAAAAGAGGGAAATTTCTAAGGTTCAGGGACTTTGAAAAGTTTTTAAAGTTTGGCTCATATTTTTTTAGCAACTTGCTTTTCATTCATTCATCCACAGCACACGATACAACACACGCCACAACAAAGGTAAGCAGATGGTTTTAACAACCATTCTGAAAACTACGATACAGTGGGACCGAATATAACTCACTACGCTAGTGCTCACGTGCTACTACTCATTGTAGTCGGTGTAATCGTCATCCTCATCATCCTCATCGTCATCGATGAAGGCGAAATCCTCCTCATCGGTGAAGAAGTCCATGGCCTGATCCTCCAGAAAATCATCATCATCGCTGCGATAGGAGTAGGGGTCTCCATGTAGATCTTCTCCGGCGTTCTCCCTTTCCTCCAATTGCATGTCTCTCTCGTGGATGGTCTCCTCCAAATCCGAGATACGGTGGCGAAGACGGGCAATGATGCGCTCCTTCTTGTCAAGCTGACAGCGGCGAGACTTGCGATCCTTCGCTAGCATGGCGATGGTCTGATCCTTCGTCCTGATGATGGCGGAATTGTGGTTGGAGTAGTCACGGCAATTGTCCAATTCCTGCTGACGATCATACATCATGAAGCTAAGGTGGTCCAACTGAGTCTTCAGCTCGTGGTGGTATGGGGCTTCCAGTGGCTGTCCCATAGCATCACGCCTTGGACAAAACTCAAAGCGGGTACCCTTGATCTGGTTGATACTCTGCCCACACAGACGGGCAAGAGCTTCCTGCATGGCCCTGGCATGTCCATCGAGCCAGTTGTTCTCTCTTAAGGTGAACTGAATTCCCTCGGCAGTGGGAGGTTCAATATTTCCTCGGAGACTTGCAACAACTAGCTATTGCCGATCTTCTCCTTCCTGATCATTGAGCTGAGCTCCGAAGAACTCGGGGTGCAGACGCTCCAGAAGTTCCGAAAGTTGGTCCAAATCCCGCTCAAAGATGAGGTCTCCTCCATTCCCCAACTGATAAAACTTGCTGTACGTCACGTCCATCTATAACAATATAGGATGAGTAAGTTAGTAGAGTGATCAAGTGTGTCAAATTTTATGTATTTTGCAAGAGTTTTTGAGGAACATGAATTTTCATGAAAGAATCAAAGTGATAAGAATGGGAATAAGTTTTTGTAAATATTTGCTTCCTTTGGTTTTGAAACTAAGGTTTTGATTCAAACGTCCAGTCTAACTATGGTCTCCTATGGTCAGGATGGCTCTAATACCAACTTGTCAACACCCGGATTTTTAATCCCAGATGCCTATTATGCCATACATCGCAATCCCAGGATTACCATTTTTGCGAGACATAACAGATTTGGATACCATAGAACATCATCCATTACAAACCATACATAAGTTCTTACACAAATAATAATCTCATGATCCAGTTCTTAATACAACTCAAGTAGCGGAAATACATAATAATAAAGGTAGCATAGGCGAAGATCCATCTTCGGGGTCACAGGCAATGCTGACGATGGGAGATGATCCTAGTTGTCGTAACCTTCCCGCGGTCCATCATCCTGGTACTCCTCTTCATAGTCTGGCCACGGGAATATCCAGGGACAAAGTCATGAGTACTCTTTAAGTACTCGCAAACTAATACTAAAAAGTTAAGGGGGTTTTTGTAGTAGGACACTAAGCTCTACGGTTGTTTTGGAAAAATCCAGATTTACCACTACTAAGTTCAGAAGCAAAGAAAGCTAGTTGAAAATTGTATAACACCTAAGTGGGAACTTGAATTTCATATCACAACTCTGTTGTGGTCAAGTCAAAATGTCAATTCATTTCACAGGTCATTTTGAAAACATCTGACGGGGGAACAATATGGCCACTCTAACTGTCCATAACCGCGGATGCGGCTATTCGAATAGTTTGACACTCTGCAGAGATTGTACACTTTCACCACAACATTTGATACATCCGGCAGGAACAATTCCTGAATTCACCATACTCAGTATGCGGATAATCAATCCTAAACTTTCAATTATACGCCCTAGTATAGGAACCTCTCCTGTGAGTTTGGCCTCCCAACCATGACCACCTATCATCTTGGGTACTGCATAGGTGGACAATCTTCACAAGGTATCCTCAGCTCAAACCTTGGCCGTGAGGGAACCCATACTAAGGTATATAAGTTTCCGGTCAAGCCTACCCAAATTTCAGGTATTGTGGTTGTACGGTAAAATTGGAATGGTATCGCATCTAGACAACCATTAGTTTTATAAAGGGCTAAGGCTCATGCCTCAACATTTTCATCATCAAAATCATCTGGTGTTTTGGAAACACATGTCAAAACATTTCAGTATAATGACTCATCATTCCAAGGTTTTCATAACCATTTTCACCAAGTATTCCCATCTAAAGTTGATCAAATTTTTATGCTTAGCACTAGCATCTACAAGTGGGGTAAGTACTAATGAGGGGTGGTAAACAAGTGGAGTTTAACTAAGTTCAATCTCATGCCTTAGGATGACATCAAGATTATCTAGCTTAGGCCAAATTTAATGCTCTTTATGCAACCTTCAATTATCCTCCTAGAATCTACAAGTCACTTAAGTAAACTCTAAGAAATAGCTTTGATAAAGAAATAAAGTTGAAAGCTTGCAAGTAAAACTAGGATTGGGTTATCAAGTGGGTATGATCACATATGCTTAAGGAATATAGTTGGCATGGTAACAAGCAGGTATTAGCTTGCATAAGTAAGGTATCTAGCAGGTGTTAGCTTGCTCAATCAACTAGTAGTATTAGGCTTGCCTTGTGCAGAGCAGTGGTTGAAATTCTCCTCGGCTTCTTCTTCGTAGTATCCTCCTTCCTTCTCGTATCCTTGGTCGGTACTAGCGTCTATGAATAAATACGAGGTACACAATCACCAAACAATACTTAACTATTTTCAATCATCACACAAAGGTGTTCTATAGATGATCTAGCATCATCACTAACCTTACAAGAATAAAGAATTTGTCTTATTTATTTATTTTTAGAAAAGTAATTTCTACTCATTGAAAAACTACTTAATATTTAATATTCTCCAACTCAAACATGGGATCATGTTGACACATGTCATCACCACATATTTTAGTCAATGGGAATGTGATTTAAAGTGGTGTCACAATTTAATAAGGTTTAACCTTTTTTTAATAAATAAATTGACTAGAAATGCCTATGTGGCATTCTTTTATTACGTGAACATTATTTCTGTAAGTAAACCCATATGTTTTTATATATTCTGAAAGGTATGGGCAAATGTGATTTTCGAGAGTTGGAATCAACTCAAAACTATTATGGTTGAAATTTGAAAAATGTTTGAATGCAGAAAAGCTTCTGACTTGTTATTTTTACCAAGGTTGATCTATAGATCCAAATGATTTGAATCCAACGGGCTTGGATTAAGCATTTCAGTACCTTTCTAACAAAATTGGTTCCATGCAATTTGGTTCAATGAATCGAGCTTGGTTGATTTTTGAAACTAGGTATAGAACTAAGTTTGAAATAAATAGAAAAAATCTAAATTCAAACGGTTGGGCTCGCGGGATGGGTTAATGGGCCGGCCCAGTGTCACTCTGCAGCGTGGGGCTCAGCTGACAGGGGGTTCCACCCATCAGTGGCTCATAACACGCGAAGCGGTACGGGGCGATGTGGTTCATTGGATTAGAAGGGTGATCAACGGCTGAGGGTCGTCGTCGACGATGAACATGTCACCGGCGAGCTCGAACCCTAGTTGCTCAGTGGGGGTCTTGGGAGGCTCACCGGGGCTCAGGCGAGGGTCGGCGATGGGGGCGAACGACAAAGTCGACGACGACGATTCTCCTGGCACCGACAGCTCCTCCTGGGGCGGCTCCAATCGACGGATCCTCTCCTCCTCTGTAGTGGCGAGCTCCGGCCAAATTCCGGGGATGCGATGCTCGCCTTTCTCCGGGAAGAAGTGGGAAGTCTCAGTGAGAGGTGGGGAGTGATATGGTGTGAAGAAATCGACCGAGGGTTGCCTCCTTTTATAGGCTCGACGGCGAGACCAAGAGGGATGGGCAGACGACGGTGGCGACACAACTACGGGAGGCTAGAGGCATGGCTGCGGTTGGCGATCGACGGGCGGTCCCCTGGCGATGCTCTAGAACTTGAATGCGATCTTAGGGGCGGTGGCAATTGGTCGGGAACGTGCGATGCTCTGCGAGGCAGAGGCCGCGAACTCTGCGGCGAGCGGTGGCTATGGGGGTACGGGCGATGAAACGAACATGTCTGGTGGTCTCCTGGGACGGTGGGGTGCATGCTGTCGGGCGGCGAGGGCTCGAGGTGGTCGGGTTGGGTGGGAACGGCGCGTGCACTGGGGTGCGCGTTGGCATGGTCAACAGCGGCGCGGGCGCGATGTTACTGGCGGTTCTGGTCTCTGTTCTTGAGCTAGGGCTGGTCGAGAGGGGGCGGTGAGGCATGGGCTGCATGCTAGACAAGGTGGGCATGGCTAGTTCTTCTCCTAGCTTGTTGTCCACACTAGGGTGACATGGTGAGGCTCGGCCTGCTCACCATTGATGGCAATGTCAAGCTGACAGTGGTGCTAGAGGTTAGTTACAGGTGCTAGATGGTCTATTAAGGCTAGTTGCAACCAGAGAGGGAACAAGGTTGTCCAAAACACTTCTCAACATAGTGTTTTTGATTTGGTTGATTTGAATCTGCAACCTGTTTGATGAAATGGCCGCAAGAACATGAGTTTTGAATTTTGAAAAGATTTTTGGTGGGTGTGCTAGGAATGTTTTGAGGATTCTTTGGATGCTTGAGTTTTGAAAATTGAGCTTGTTTGAGTGGTTTTTGAAATAGTGGGATCTTCCCATATGAAATAGATTCAATTTTAAACTATCATTTAAACTAAGCATTTGAATGTTTTTGGATGATCACAAAGTGGGCCTTGGTACCTTATTATGAGTACTATAAAGGGGTGCAAAGATCCATACATGTTTCTGTTAAGTTCTGAAAGTTAGGCATAGCCAAAGTAGGCATGGGAGTTAATTTGTCCAAAGTGACCATTCACTTAATTTATTTGTTTTGACTTGTTTGTCTTTGGGAAAAGTTTGGGGATTGTTTAGATGATGTTTATTTCTCCTAAGAATCATCTTACAAGCAAGGAAACACAGAATCATGGCAATTCAAAAGAATCCAAATTTTGAATACACACACATATGAATGCCTTCATATTTTTAGTTGGAAAAGTTTTTGTTAACCCTAATTTATATGATTAGAGTTTGATGATGCAAGTTTAATATTTTTTGGATGTTACAATTTGACACCTCAAATCTCTTTGTTCCTGGGTGGCTTTCCACAAGTGAGATACACTAGGGTAGGCCAATAATATGGGGCCCTGTGTAACCACTCAACATAAACCTTTCACACCATTCCACCCAGGTGATTCATTCACATAGTTGTTTTATAAACAAAACACAAGTCATTGACTTAGAAATATTTCATAGCATGAATATAATCCACCCTTGTTTTATACTATCTAAGCTAAGCATGATAGTAGTAGGGATCTTAACTTAGGGAAAATTCTTATAAGGCATCATCTACTAGGATTTCCCAAGGCATAGCATACTTCGTAAAAATTCCATGCAAGTCTTACTCAAAATATCACTAATGCATAGTGAAAATAATGGGACAAAAGTATGAAGCACCACTTGCCTTTTTGGTAGAGAACATAAGTTCACTCCTTGATCATGCAATAGTCACACTCTTCAAATTTCACTACAATTCAATCAAGGCACAAATTCAATCTAGCATTCAAACAATTCACCACATAAAATAAAGAAAACAAAACAATGCATGCAAGCATGTAAAATATTGTTTTATTTGGAAAGGTGATTTTTAATAGGCTATAAACATTTTAAAACACCTATTGGTCATTTATAAAAGTGGCAAGGTCATTTGAAAACAAGTTAGTGAAAATGGACATTTAAATAATTTTTATTTTGCGAGCAATGATTTTAATCAAAGGAATAATTTCTAACGTTATCAAAAAAAAATTTAAACACCAATATTAATGTTTATGGTCAAAGTGTTTTAAAACAAATCTATTTACAAAAGGTTTCACTCAAAAATCATTTTTAAATCAAGCACCATTTTTATTTAACTAGAAAAGATTTTTATTCAAAGTAATAATTCCTTAGTGTCACAAAATATATTTTTAAATCCAAAAGTTAGTTTTTATGGTCAGTAGGTTCAAAAAAACCATTTGCAAAAGATTTTACCCTAAAAATATTTTTAGAATAAATTTTATATTCAAAATAGGCCTAAACATGTTTCTGCAAAAACATTCAATTTTCCAGAAGCAAAACACTAAACAAAGGGCTTGGATGCAAAGGATTCTTTTCGCTGATTCCATTGATATAAAATTTGTAAAATTTGGATGTGTAGTTCTAAAGTTATATTTTTTGCAAAATCTAACAACTAATAGAAATGTTTCTAGTTTCTATAACACAGGCTGGGCCACGTGGCTGTTTCTGATTCGCTGGTACCGGTTCGCGTGGATTGCGCAGCTACAGCCGTTGGATCTAAAGATATCTCTGCAGATCATATGAAATCATACCCCTTCGGTTAAGTTCTAATCCTAATCCTTCGATCAAGATCCAACGGACAACAACATCCTAACCATGGACTGGCGGCGCTGGTGCAACGGCGAGCAGCGGCGCGCTTTGTTCGTGGTGGTTCCGGCCAAAACAGGAAGCAAGGGAGAGGGGGAAGTTGCTCACCAGATTCGCCGTGGAGCGCTGATACTCGACGTGGTCTCCGCAGTGACAGGGGCATACGGTGGCCTCGGGGACTGCTCGCCGAAGTTCTTACTGGCGACAGTACGCACTGCCATGGACGGAGGCGACGTTACGGTCCAAGATAAGGAAAGCATACAGTGGCATTAGATGTGCACGAGATTAGTGAACCTACGCGTATCAACTAGAGGGAGAGGAGAGGTCATACAATACCAGGGGGCGTCGCCGGAGCGGATGCAGACGACGACGGCATTCTGGTGTTGTGCTTGCCAACGTTTCAGAGCGCACGCGAGTGAGCTGGTGCTACGGGAAGGTGCACAAGGAGATGGGGAATGAGCTCGCGTGCACTAGGGGGTAAGGGGAGGGTTAACTCGCCGGAATTGGTCGGGGAATGTCGTCGGGGCAGTGGCGTGCTAGCTAGAAATTGGGGCAACCCGGTGGCAGAGAGGGAGGTGCAAGTAAGGGGAAAGGGAGAGGAGGACTAGGCGCTTAAGATGGCGTTGTCACAGCGAGGAATTATCGTGCATTGATGCGAATTAAGGGCGCGAAATCAAAGCAGAAACAACGAGAGAGGGGAAGGAATTGGTCGCGGGTTGAAGACGATGTCCAGCTGGCTGTGGGGTCACGTTGTCAGCGAGGTGGAGAGCTATAAGTGGGGTCCCGCATTTAGTGACTGATTGGGTTTATCTAGGGGTGAGAAAATGTTTCGGAGGGGGAGAGGGAGGTGGGCTTCGCTGGGTAGCTGGGCTAGACTAGGCCTGGTTGCTGGGCTGGTATGCTTCTTTTCCATTTTTTTATTATGTTTCCTTTTTCTTTTTCCTTTTCAAATTTCCGTTTTGATTTTATTTAAATGTTTTCAAACCCTTATTTGAATTCAAAATTTTCCCAACTTTCAGTAATCTTTTAATAATGTTTATTAATATATTCTATAGTCCATTTTAGAATATTTCTTTTATTCTCATACGGTTTGTTATTTATTTAAATAGACATTTTTCTTTATTAAATAGGATTTTAAATATGGTTCTAATCCATATGATTTATTCAAATGATTTAATCTTCTGTTTTAAATTCAAATGTTTTTCAAACCCTTTTAGTAGGTTTTATTTATTCCATAGTGTGTTAAAAAATTCATTTTGAATTATTTAAAATATGATTTATTAATCATTTAAATTGGGCAATTGTCTTTATTCAAATAAAATCAAATATGGTCTTAATCCCATATAAATTTTATTCAAATAAATCTTTGATTCCATTTAAGTTAATTAAGTAACTTTTATTCCACTTGGGCAAATTCCAATTTATTATTTTCTCATGATTTAATTAATCATTTTTGTTAGGGATTTTGTCTTTATTTAAATATAATTGAATTATGGTTTAATCCCATATAATTTTATTGGAATAATTTTTATCCCTTTATTTAATTTGGATTATCTTTCTTTCATTTACTTATGGATTTAACTCAAGATTTAAATTGTCTTCTAAATAATTTTATTATTATTTAGTTTAGGCAATTTGTATTTATTTAAATGAAATTGGATATTGTTCAATCCTTATGATCTTATTTAAATAATCATTTTCTATTTTTATTATTCAATAACTTTTATTTGTTTATGGGTTTGGCCAAGATTTAATTTTCCTTTTAAATATTCCTTATTTATTTATTTCTTTCTTTGCCTTATAAAATCCATATTTCTTTATTTATAGATCCAAAATTGGTGATTCCAATTTGTATAATTTTATTAAATATTTCTTTATCTTTTTAAATCCTTTTAGGATTAGTTTTCTCAAAATTTCGTATGGATTTTAGTTAGGAGCTTTATTAGCTTTGGAAATTATTTCCTTTTATCTTATTATATTCATAAGTTTTTATCCATAGTTCCAAATTAAATGAAACCAAATTCTATGGTTTTATTATATATTTATTTATCACTCTTGATCATTTATAAATGTTTGTTGCTGAATTTTATATGGATCAAATCCATAGAGATCTTGGAAATGATTTGCTTCCATTAGGGTTTTTGTGTTTTGGTTTAACTTTTCCAAGTGTTTAAATTTCAAGATACATTCATTGATGAATGCATTCCAATTGATTGAATTTTTTTGGATTCCATTTTATTCTAATTTTTTCAAGAAGGGTTTTGATGTTTCCATTTTGAAACAAAAAGTTTATTTTCACCCTAAATTTCAATAATTTTTATTTTGTTTATTTATTTTTCACATTTCAAAATTTGGAAAATTTTGGGATATGACAACGGCGGGGTGGGGGGATTTGCCGCTCGACTACGAATTTTTATGTTACTAATCCAATTAATAAAACAAAAAAAATTGTATAAGGTATTTTTTAGGGTCATACTCCATCTATTTATGAATCCATTCAGACGCGAAATAATGTTGAGCTCTGATTAAAAAATGTAGTTTCATTTATCATATGACGCCTTATGAATATGGTTTGCAACAATGATAAGGCATTGTTTTCAGAATGATCAATGATCCAGGATACGGCACTTGTAACATAAGGTACTACAAGTATCATACTAGTATTGGTCATTCGTTGGTTGAATTTTATACATCCAACTATGTGAAGCAGCAATTTCACGTTGAATTGATTCAGTATATGGTAATTTTGAGTAAAACTCTGAAGGATATTATAGTCAAATGTTCCAGCGACCTCCATCTTGCAACATAAGAATGAAACTAAATACGCAATGCATACTATAATACCTGTCTCATCTTCAGTTTATTGAGATGATATTTCTAGTAATTGGTTAAAGCATATTACTGTATCATGTTTCTGTGTGTTGTTAGGGAAGATTTTGATGATGAATTGAGCTCGAATAAGCTAAATCGAATTTTTTTAGGCATACATATGAGGTGGTAGGTGGAGGAGTGAACAAGAAATTGTTGGAGATATGCCCTAGAGGTAATAATAAATGTAGTTATTATTATATATCTTTGTGTTTATGATAAATGTTTACATTCATGCTATAATAGTATTAACAAGGAAACCATTAATACTTGTGTGATTTGTAAACTTAATTTGAAGTCCCTAGTATGGCCTCTATACTTCACTAGCTTGTTGGTTGATTGATGATGTGGTTTCTTTGTCATGAACATTGAGATGTTATCAACAACAAGATCATATCGTTAGGAGAATGATATGGTGGACATACTCCTATAGACAAGCGTAGCATAAAGATCAAGTCATTTCAATAGTTCAATTGCTATATGCTTTCTGATACATAGTAACCTAATTCCTTCGACCATGAGATCATGCATATTGCCTTTACTGGATGGATGCTTTGATGTCATCAAACACCACACCGTAACAGGGTGGCTATAAAAGTGGCATTGGGTGTTCGGAAAGTATTGGTTGAAACACATGGATCAAGAGTGGGATTTGTCCATCCACATGACGGATAGATATTCTCTGGGCCCTCTCGGTGAAATGTCATCCAATTAGCTTGCAAGCATGTGACTTGGTCACAAGGGATCACATATCACGGGAACGAGAAAAGAGTACTTATCAGTAACGAGGTTGAACTAGGTATGCAGAGATACCGATGATCATGACCTCGGATAAGTAACATATCGTGAGACAAAGGGAAATTGGTATCGTATGTAAGTGGTTCATTCGATCGCAAAGTAATCGTAGAAATATGTGGGAGCCATATGAATTTCCAGATTCCTCTATTGGTTATTGTTCGGAGAAGTGTCTCGATCATGTCCGCATAATTCACGAACCGTAGGGAGACACACTTAAGGATTCGACGTTGTTTGAGTAGTTATGGTATTATGAGAAAGAGACCGAATGTTGTTCGGAGTCTCGGATGGGATCCGGGATATCACGAGGTGATCCGGAATGGTCCGGAGAATAAGATTCATATAAGGAAAGTCCCATTTCGGAGTTGGGGAATGGTTCCGGTGTTTTCATCGGGAACATTCTAGAAGGTCCCGGAATGTCCGGCACTCCGGGGGGGAAGGGGTACATGAATGTGTCATTGCAAGATGCAATGATTGCATCATGTACTAAGTGTTCTCGCTGTCCAAAATAAAGGGTTTATTTAATTCCTAAATTGGAAAAGTCAAACGGCTAATTTGAAAGTCAAACTGCCAATTTTGGGAAGTGGGAAAAGAGGAGGATTGGTGGAGGCCGAATTGGGGGAGGACTCCTCCCTTGGCCGGCGCCCCACCAAGCCGACTTGGGGAGGGACTCTCCTCCCCATGGCGCAGCCAGCCCTCCCACCTATATAAGGAGGGGCAGGGCTCCCCTCCTAGGACACACAAGTTCCTATCCTCTAAACTAGAAACTAGACCTAGACCCCGGTTTAGAGCTGTTTCGGTTTAGAGCCTTCTAATTGGTTTAGAGCCCTCTAATTGGTGTGTCTAATTACTAGACCACTAATAGCCTCTCTCATAAGCTCCACCATACTCGCACCGGCTTAAGGCGAAGCCCTGCGGGATTTCCCCTCTACCTCCGGTACCACGCCGTTGTGCTGCCGGAATCGCGAGGAGAGTGCTACAACCTCCGCTGCCTGCTGGAACAAGGGAGAGGAAGGTCTTCGTCGAGTACCGAACGTGTGACCGACTGCGGGAGCGCTGCGGGAACGCGGCGCCGGAAGGATCGTCTACGCGATCTTGAGATCGGAAAGAGTACGACTACATCACCCACGAGAATCTGCTCTCGTTAAACACTTTGGAATCTTCGAGGGTGAGTTATTCCATCGACTCGTTGCTACAATCTAGTAGATAGATCTTGGCTTGTTTGTTTGTATGCGATAGAAAATTTTTGTTTTCCATGCTACGAACCCCTACAGTGGTATCAGAGCCGTGTCTATATGTAGATCTGTTGCACGAGTAGAACACAATGGTCATTGTGGGCGTTGATGCTTTTATTGTAGATTGCTTTTTGTGTACTTTGCATCTTGCGGTATGTTGGGATGAAGCGGCCCGGGCTAACCTTACATGACATCGTTCATGAGACTTGCTCCACGCTTGACATGCAACTCGTTTTGCATAAGTGGCTTTGCGGGTGCCTGTTTCTCCTAGCATAGTAAAGATCCAATTTACAACGGGTGATCAACAATGCTAGTATCAATGTTGTGGTTCTTGTTCGTAAGTTAGAACGACACTTATGGAAAGCCCCAAACCACGTAAAATATGCAAAGAAAGTAGAAGCGTCTAACTTTGTTTTGCAGGGGTGTGCAGTGATGTGATATGGCCATGATTGTGATTATATTTGATGTATGCAATGATCCTTATTGTAAGTTGGCAACCGGCAGGAGCCATATGGTTGTCTTTAATTTCTGTTAAGGCCTGCGTGTCTATTCAAAATAGTTGTAATAGTTGAAGTTGGCGGACGACAACCATGAAGAAGCGTCATTGACCTTGATGCTATGCCGGTGATGATGGAGATCATGTTCGTGCTTGAAGATGGAGATCGGAAGCACAAAGAAGAAAGGCCATATCATATCACATATTATGAATTGCATGTGATGTTAATCCTTTATGCATCTTGTATTGCTTAGTAGACGACGGTAGCATTATAAGATGATCCCTCATGCACATAAATTTCAAGTTCTAAAAGTGTTCACCCTTAGTATGCACCGTTGCCAAAGCTTGCTGCTTCGAAGCACCACGTGATGATCGGGTGTCTTTGATTCCGCGGGTGACTACAACGTAAGCAAGCCAGATTTGCTTATGCGGAAGCTAAGGTTTGATCTTGACGAGCCTAGCATGTACAGACATGGCCTCAGGAACACGGATCGCCGAAAGGCAAAGCATGAATCATATAGTAGATATGATGAACATGATGATTGTTCGCCATTAAAACTATATCAGCTCTCGTGATGATCGGTGTTGATGTAGTGGATTTGGTTCGTGTGATCACTAAAACAATGTGAGGGATGTTGTTTTGAGTGGGAGTTCACCTAGTTTAATTTCATTAATTAATTTGAACTCAATTTGTCATAAACTTAGTCTAAACTATTGCAAATATGTTGTAGATCAATGGCAGCCCCTACCATCAATTTTAATGCGTTCCTAGAGAAAGAAAAGTTGAAAAACAATGGAAGCAACTTCGCGGATTGGTTCCGCAATTTGAGGATTGTCCTCACAGCTGGTAATTTGACCTATGTGCTGGATGCACCGCTAGGTGACCCACCTGCAGCTGATGCTACCGATGAAGTAAAGAATGTTTACCTCGCTCGGAAGAATCAGTACTCCATAGTTCAGTGTGCTATCTTGTATGGTTTAGAATCGGAGCTTCAGAAAAGGTTTGAAGAGTCAGATCCATATGATATTGTCGAGGATCTCAAATTAATCTTTGAGACTCATGCGGCAATTGAAAGTTATGAAGCTTCTGAAAAGTTCTTTAACTGCAAGATGGAAGAGGGTAGCTCCGTCAGTGAGCATGTGCTTAAGATGTCTGGGCACGCAAATAAACTTCAAAGTTTGGGTATAGTGATTCCTAATACTTTGGGAGTTTACCGCATCCTCCAATCACTACCACCAAGTTACAAGAACTTTGTGATGAACTACAACATGCAGAACATGAACAAAGAGTTGCCAGAACTATTTGCTATGTTAAAATCTGCAGAAGTGGAGATCAAGAAAGAGCACCAAGTGTTGATGGTCAATAAGACCACCAAATTCAAGAAAGGCAAGTCTAAGCAGAAGGGACACTTCAAGAAGGGTGGTAAGAAAGTTACCACGCCGACGAAGAGGACCAAGGCTGGACCCAAGCCTGATACTGAGTGCTTTTACTGCAAGGGAGAAGGTCACTGGAAGCGGAATTGCCCAAGGTACTTGGCGGATTTGAAGAACGGCAACATCAAGAAGAAAGGTATATCTGATATACATGTTATTGATGTGTATCTCACTAGTACTCGTAGTAGTGCCTGGGTATTTGATACTGGTTCGGTTGCTCATATTTGTAACTCGAAACAGGAGCTGCAGAATAAACGGAAGCTAGTGAAGAACGAGGTGACGATGCGCGTGGGAAACGGATCAAAGGTTGATGTGATCGCGGTCGGCACACTACCTCTTCATCTACCATCGGGATTAGTTTTATACTTAAATAATTGTTATTTGGTGCCTGCGTTGAGCATGAACATTATATCGGGATCTTGTTTATTGCGAGACGGTTACTTGTTTAAATCCGAGAATAATGGTTGTTCGATTTATATGAGTAATATGTTTTATGCACATGCACCTTTGATAGATGGTCTATTCATATTGAATCTCGATAGTAGAAATACACATATTAATAACATTGAGGCTAAACGTTTGAAATCAAGCGATAATTTGACCTATATGTGGCACTGTCGTCTTGGTCACATTGGAGTGAAGCGTATGAAGAAACTCCATTCCGATGGACTTCTTGAATCACTTGATTTTGAATCACTTGAAAGATGCGAAGCATGTCTGATGGGTAAAATGACTAAGACTCCATTTTCTGGTATGATGGAGCGAGCTACAGACTTATTGGAAATCATACATACCGATGTGTGTGGTCCAATGAGTGTAGCATCGCGCAGTGGTTATCGTTATGTTCTTACCTTCACGGATGACTTGAGTAGATATGGGTATATCTATTTTATGAAACATAAGTCCGAAACTTTCGAGAAGTTTAAGGAGTTTCAAAGTGAGGTAGAGAATCAACGTAACAAGAAGATTAAATTTCTACGATCTGATCGTGGAGGTGAATATCTAAGTTACGAGTTTGGCGAGCATTTGAAGAAATGTGGAATACTTTCGCAGTTGACACCGCCGGGAACACCACAGCGTAATGGTGTGTCTGAACGTCGTAATCGAACTCTCTTAGATATGGTTCGTTCTATGATGTCACTTACAGATTTGCCACTATCATTTTGGGGTTATGCATTAGAAACAGCCGCATTCACTTTAAATAGGGCACCATCTAAATCCGTTGAAACGACACCGTATGAATTATGGTTTGGGAAGAAACCTAAATTGTCGTTCCTTAAAGTTTGGGGATGCGAAGCCTATGTAAAGAAGTTACAGCCGGACAAGCTTGAAACCCAAAGCGGAAAAATGCGTCTTCATAGGATACCCGAAGGAAACTGTTGGGTATACCTTCTATCATAGATCCGAAGGCAAAATCTTCGTTGCTAAGAATGGATCCTTTCTAGAGAAGGAATTTCTCTCGAAAGAAGTGACTGGAAGGAAAGTAGAACTCGACGAGGTTGTCGAACCTTCTCTCGAAATTGCGAGTAGCGCAGCACCGGAAGAAGTTCCTGTGGTGCCTGCACCAATAAGAGAGGAAGCTAATGATGGTGATCATGAAACTTCGGTTGAAGTTACTACAGAGCCTCGGAGGTCAACGAGAACTCGTACCACTCCAGATTGGTATGATTCCGTTATGAATGTCATGTTGGTGGACAACACCGATAACCCCGAGACATATGAGGAAGCGATGATGAGCCCAGATTCCAATAAATGGCAAGAAGCCATGAAATCCGAGATTGGATCCATGTACGAAAACCAAGTATGGACTTTGGTGGACTTACCGGATGGCCGGAAGGCTGTCGAGAACAAATGGATTTTCAAGAAGAAAACAGATGCTGATGGTAATGTTACTGTCTATAAAGCTCGACTTGTCGCAAAAGGGTTTCGACAAATTCAAGGAGTTGACTACGATGAGACTTTCTCACCGGTAGCGAAGCTAAAGTCTGTGAGGATTATGTTAGCAATCGCTGCATATTATGATTATGAGATATGGCAGATGGATGTCAAAACAGCATTCCTCAATGGAGACATTGATGAAGAGTTGTATATGATACAACCCAAAGGTTTTGTCGATCCTAAAGATGCTAACAAGGTATGCAAACTTCAACGGTCCATCTATGGATTGAAGCAAGCATCCCGAAGTTGGAATCAACGTTTTGATAAGGTAATCAAAAGTTTTTGGTTTTGTACAAACTTATGGAGAAGCTTGTATTTACAAGAAAGTGAGTGGGAGCTCTGTAGCATTCTTAATACTGTATGTGGATGACATATTGTTGATTGGGAATGATGTAGACCTTCTTAATAGTGTCAAGGAATATTTGAATAATAGTTTTTCAATGAAGGATCTTGGCGAAGCAGCTTACATATTAGGCATAAAGATTTATAGAGATAGATCGAAACGCCAAATATCATTGTCACAAAGTACACATTTGGACAAAGTTCTAAAGAGGTTTGGAATGGAAGATAGCAAGAAAGGGTTCTTGCCCATGTTGCCCAATACGACCTTGAGTAAAACTCAAAGTCCGACATCGGCAGAAGATAGAGAAAAGATGAGTAAGACTCCCTATGCCTCAGCCATAGGATCTCTAATGTATGCCATGCTATGTACTAGACCCGACATCGCATATGCTGTTAGTCTAACTAGCAGATATCAAAGTGATCCAGGAGTGGATCATTGGACAGCGGTCAAAAACATCCTTAAGTACTTGAGAAGAACTAAGGATATGGTTCTTTCTTATGGAGGTGATGAACAGCTCGTTGTTAATGGTTACACCGATGCTAGTTGGAACACCGATCCGGATGATTCTAAATCACAATCTGGATACGTATTTATTTTGAATGGTGCAGCAGTTAGCTGGAGGAGTGCAAAGCAAAGCGTTGTGGCGAGATCTTCAACTGAATCGGAATACATGGCTGCTTCGGAGGCTTCACAAGAAGCGATATGGATGAAAGAGTTCATTACAGAGCTGGGTGTGGTTCCAAGTGCGCTGGACCCAATGTCTATCTACTGTGATAACATGGGCGCCATAGCCAATGCGCAAGAACCAAGGTCACACAAGAAGCTGAAGCATATCAAGCTGCGTTTCCACGCTATTCGAGAACATATCCAGGATGGGGATATAAAGATTTGCAAAGTACACACAGATCTGAATGTGGCGGATCCGTTGACTAAACCTCTCCCGAGGGCAAAACATGACCAACACCAAACTGCCATGGGTGTTCGGTATATTACCATGTAATCTAGATTAGATGACTCTAGTGCAAGTGGGAGACTGTTGGAGATATGCCCTAGAGGTAATAATAAATGTAGTTATTATTATATATCTTTGTGTTTATGATAAATGTTTACATTCATGCTATAATAGTATTAACAAGGAAACCATTAATACTTGTGTGATTTGTAAACTTAATTTGAAGTCCCTAGTATGGCCTCTATACTTCACTAGCTTGTTGGTTGATTGATGATGTGGTTTCTTTGTCATGAACATTGAGATGTTATCAACAACAAGATCATATCGTTAGGAGAATGATATGGTGGACATACTCCTATAGACAAGCGTAGCATAAAGATCAAGTCATTTCAATAGTTCAATTGCTATATGCTTTCTGATACATAGTAACCTAATTCCTTCGACCATGAGATCATGCATATTGCCTTTACTGGATGGATGCTTTGATGTCATCAAACACCACACCGTAACAGGGTGGCTATAAAAGTGGCATTGGGTGTTCGGAAAGTATTGGTTGAAACACATGGATCAAGAGTGGGATTTGTCCATCCACATGACGGATAGATATTCTCTGGGCCCTCTCGGTGAAATGTCATCCAATTAGCTTGCAAGCATGTGACTTGGTCACAAGGGATCACATATCACGGGAACGAGAAAAGAGTACTTATCAGTAACGAGGTTGAACTAGGTATGCAGAGATACCGATGATCATGACCTCGGATAAGTAACATATCGTGAGACAAAGGGAAATTGGTATCGTATGTAAGTGGTTCATTCGATCGCAAAGTAATCGTAGAAATATGTGGGAGCCATATGAATTTCCAGATTCCTCTATTGGTTATTGTTCGGAGAAGTGTCTCGATCATGTCCGCATAATTCACGAACCGTAGGGAGACACACTTAAGGATTCGACGTTGTTTGAGTAGTTATGGTATTATGAGAAAGAGACCGAATGTTGTTCGGAGTCTCGGATGGGATCCGGGATATCACGAGGTGATCCGGAATGGTCCGGAGAATAAGATTCATATAAGGAAAGTCCCATTTCGGAGTTGGGGAATGGTTCCGGTGTTTTCATCGGGAACATTCTAGAAGGTCCCGGAATGTCCGGCACTCCGGGGGGGAAGGGGTACATGAATGTGTCATTGCAAGATGCAATGATTGCATCATGTACTAAGTGTTCTCGCTGTCCAAAATAAAGGGTTTATTTAATTCCTAAATTGGAAAAGTCAAACGGCTAATTTGAAAGTCAAACTGCCAATTTTGGGAAGTGGGAAAAGAGGAGGATTGGTGGAGGCCGAATTGGGGGAGGACTCCTCCCTTGGCCGGCGCCCCACCAAGCCGACTTGGGGAGGGACTCTCCTCCCCATGGCGCAGCCAGCCCTCCCACCTATATAAGGAGGGGCAGGGCTCCCCTCCTAGGACACACAAGTTCCTATCCTCTAAACTAGAAACTAGACCTAGACCCCGGTTTAGAGCTGTTTCGGTTTAGAGCCTTCTAATTGGTTTAGAGCCCTCTAATTGGTGTGTCTAATTACTAGACCACTAATAGCCTCTCTCATAAGCTCCACCATACTCGCACCGGCTTAAGGCGAAGCCCTGCGGGATTTCCCCTCTACCTCCGGTACCACGCCGTTGTGCTGCCGGAATCGCGAGGAGAGTGCTACAACCTCCGCTGCCTGCTGGAACAAGGGAGAGGAAGGTCTTCGTCGAGTACCGAACGTGTGACCGACTGCGGGAGCGCTGCGGGAACGCGGCGCCGGAAGGATCGTCTACGCGATCTTGAGATCGGAAAGAGTACGACTACATCACCCACGAGAATCTGCTCTCGTTAAACACTTTGGAATCTTCGAGGGTGAGTTATTCCATCGACTCGTTGCTACAATCTAGTAGATAGATCTTGGCTTGTTTGTTTGTATGCGATAGAAAATTTTTGTTTTCCATGCTACGAACCCCTACAGAAATACTTCCAAAAATATAAATAGTTACACACCAAAAAAGCAACAAACAGGGGATTAGTATCCTAAAATCCTTTATCCAAACATAATAACCGGATGAGCAGTGGAAGCCGAAACATACTACTCCTAACAAGTTTCAACTTTCTCTATTATGTGATCTTCTATATGTAGGGTTCGCAGCATAGAAAACAAAAAATTTCCTACAATGGGAACAACGGGCGGATGTATATCCGTAGAGAACATACCCTTAAAGACTAACAAAGCTTAACGAGTCCAAACTCGTGGTTGATGTAGACGATCTCTTGCCGATCTCAAGATCGAGAGGAAGTCCTAGTGCCGCAAAACAGCAGCGCATCCGTGCTCGCACACACGTTCGAGGCACCGAGCAACCTCCGCCTCCTCGCTCCAGCGATGCAGCGGAAGCACAACTCTTTCTTGCCGAATAGCCACCGGGAACATGTATCTCGCTAGTCCGATACCATGGGGGATAAATTCTAGAGGGGAGAGAGATCCTTCACGAGGAGGTGTGAGTGAGAGAAAGAGAGGGGGGCTCCTTTTATAGGGAGAGTGGGGGCACCCAAGGGGCCATGCGCCCAGCCATGTGGCTGCCCCCATCTCTTCCACATTCATGTGGGTGGACACTCCACTCACTCAAATGCCTTTCAATTCCCTCCACTCAAAAACCCACTCAAATTCCCATTAAATTTCCACCAAATTTAATGCAAACTCTCATTAAATAAAACTCCTTTTATTTATTCAGCATTTTGTCAATTACTTTAATGAAAAAAATTCACATATAACCCCTTGCTAGTATTTCATTTCACATGCAGAAACACTTTCTGCAATTTCACCCGAAAACCCGTTTCGGTATCTAGTGAAATAAATTCCTGCGCTTGTTATTCTTTTCGGCATGAAACTTTTTCTCCAAATGGATGTCGGTGTCTCTTAAGTGTGTCACCCTACGGTTCGCGAATAATGCGGACATGATCGATACCCCTCTCGGATCAATAATCAGAAGCGGGATCTGGAGACCCATACTGACTCCCACACATTCAACGATGACTTTCTTGTGATCGTCGGAACCTTTTACGCTAGTATCTTAATCCTTTTGTTTCGCGATATATTACATGTCCAAGATTCGATCATCGGTATCTCCATACCTAGTTTGATCTCGTTACTGTCATGTACTCTTTTCTCGTTCCCGTGATATAACATTCTAGTGATCAAATCACTTGCTTGCAAGCTAATCAATGTGATATCACCGAGAGGGCCTAGAGCATATCTATCCGTCATCAGGATGAACAAATTCCACTCTCGATCCATGGGCTTCAACATAACACTTTATTAGTTCTGAATCCATCTTTATAATCACCCAGTTACGGTGTGATGTTTGATGTTATCAAGAAACTCTTCCAGTGTTAGTGATTGACATGATCTCATGGTCTAAGGATTAGGATCACTTCGTAAGTTGTTCTAGCAATATAAACTCAATGACTTTGATCGTAATGCTATACTTCGGATGAATGTTCATCACATCATTACACTAACGTTGTGACCTCGTTATTAACAATATCCAGTGTCCATGATCAGGAAACTTTGATCATCTTGTTAATCAACGAGCTAGTTTATAAGAGAGGCATAACTAGGAACTTCCTTTTTGTTTATTAAACACACATGTATTAACGTTTCCGTATTAATACAATTATAGCATGCAAAATAAACATTTCTCATAAATAAGGAATACGATAATAACCACTTTATTATTGCCTCTCGGGCATATTCCCTTTAGTCTCCCACTTGCACTAGAGACAATAATCTAGTTTGAAAACTTTGCGTATTGAACACTTATGGATTTCCGGTGTTCCATATACGTGATTGTAAGTGGTTAACATAATCTACGGATCTGACACTTTCAGGTCCGTGTGTATTTTCATATCTTTGCGTCTCCACGCATCACTCATTCTCCAATGAGATGGCATTGTATAAATTTGGTCTTTCGGTGAGACCTTTAGTTCCTTGGGGTTAAACCATGTTGATACTATTGTCATACAATATATCTTTAGTGTTAGCCCGTTGCGAACCACACCTTAGTTTGATTTCAAACTACTTGACACAAATTCCCTCCTTTGCTGCTACTATAGCAGTCATATACTTAGCCTTTTTGTTGTAGTATTCGTCACAATGTCTTAACTATGGATTTCATCCAAATCCATCATGGAATCTCCTTTCCATTACATTGTGCCACCCATAGTTTAAATTGAGATAAACTTAATTTGTATCTTGTGACAAACCTAGTGTCAATGTAACGCTTTATAATGAACTATTTGTAATTGTTTGTCACCTCTACACAAATATATTCTTAGTTCTTTCAAAAAGATCATAAGAATATCCTCACTATCGTCCAATGATCATTTTATGATTCATTCTGGTATATGCTCATAACACTTAGAGCATAGGACATATCTGGTTGTGTACATATCATGGTATGATTGATCAAAACATTCTCGTGATTTCACGCATCAAGTATCAAAGCACTTGAATCTTGTTTCACTTATCAAGTGTCGATACACTTGAATCTTGATTCAATTCCTTTCCATGCGACAAGAATCTTTTCTTGTTGTTTCTATATTGAACTCCTTCAATATCTCATATATGAACGTTTGGCACAACCATATTAGCGTCACAGTCTATCCACTATAGACATTCACGCTAAATATTCAGGTTTTGCCTAAGTATTTCATCGAAATGAAATTCTTAACCTTTGTCAATAAAAGATACATCATTTCTAATCAACAAGATGTCATCCACATAATGTATTAGAAATATGTCTCAGCTCTCCCACTTAATTTCTTGCAAATGCAAGCATCTTCATCGTCTCCTGATGAAAACTCCTTGTCATTAAGGTAAAGATTCCAACTCCGCGATGCTTACTTCAACCATTAAAGTTTGCATGCCCTTTTAGCATCCTTTGAGTTTTAACAAAACCCTTTGGACCGTGTCATGTACACGTCCTAGGTAACCATTCTTTTAGAAGAATTTTGTTTTGTTTATTCATCTACCATATACCAAATTATATGTAGTGGTTGCTACTTTAATCCGTCCAGACTAAATATCGCTATGAAAGATGAAATCTTGTCATAGTCAACTCCTTGAACATTTTCGTAAAATACTTTACCGACATGTTGACTATTTCATAGATGTGAAACATCCATGTCTGTTTCTTTATAGATCCAAATACGACGGATAGGTTTTTACACCTTTCCGGAGGGTCTTCCAAGTTTAGAACTTGATTTCTTGTGTATGGAACTATCACGTATTTTATGGCTTGAAGACATTTGACGGAGTTAGGGCCCATCATCGCTTCTTTGAATGTAGTCGGTTCATCATTGTCAAACAATAATGATTTACTCTCAAATCTCAGCATTTGATTTGTTTATCCGACCGACTTGGTTCAATAAGAACTTAGATCTCCGTGACCACAACCTTTGCGGCACATAAGCTATGAGCATTATGGCAGCCTCCGGAACCATTTCCGGCGCTGCGCAACTTGGCACATTTAGCTAAGGTTCGTTAACCTTATCAAAGTTCTATTGTCCTCCCACTTAACATTTATGAAAAAATCCTTCTTCAAGAAACTTCATGTTTCAAGCGACAAATCATTTTGTCCTTGGTGTTATGGAGGAATAACCAATTGTTATTCGAAATAACCTACAAAGGCATGCTCATCCGACTTCGGTTGTAAACATCTTACTTATGATTAGCATACCAAAATTTAAGAAATGACAACTTGGGTTTTACCCCAAACCATAACTTCCATGGTGTCATTTCAACGGATCAAGATGGAGCTCTTTTCAGTGTAAAAGCGGAAGTCTCTAAAGCTTTAATATTTTAAAACATAATGGCAGTTTTATAAATAACACCTTTGATCCAACCATGTCAAACAAGGTTTCATTACAAATCTCAAACACTCCATATTCCTATGGTGTTTCGGTATATGTAAATCTACGTGTTTTTCTAAACTTGCAACTCAAATAAATCCCTTTATGATAAAATAATAATTCATTTATTTTCTTGTTACACTTGTAACTCAAACAAATCCCTTATGATAAAATCATAAACCATTTATTTTCTTGTTACAATGATTTTCCACTTCATCTTGAAAGTCTTTGAAACGTTTTTCAAATATTTCATACTTCTTTCTCATTAAGTGAATATTCACTCGAATTTCCGGAGAAAGCATATGAAGTTGAAACCCATCGCTTACGACTACACATAATGGACTACATACATCCATATGTATAAATTCCAATAATTTAGTCGTTCGTTCTTCTTTGACCTTTGAACGAAGTTTTAATTATCCCGAGGAAAGTCTCACAAGCATCACTTGATCAAATCAAAGACTCCAAAAATCCATGTATATGGAGTTTCTTCATGTTTTTTCCAATATAATTTAAATGGCGATGTCACTTCGTAAGTGATCTTTCAATCATTTGTCTTGCGACATTTTAGAATTAGGTTTTATGGATGTGATTTCTCCAACTAGATTTGTAAATCATCCATCTTATATGGAATACGATAATTATTTGAGCAACCTTTGTTCTCATAATACCTGATTCAAATAACAATTATTAAAACAAATCTTGAAGTCAAGCTTTGATGTCAACGAGAAATACAAACAACGGTTTGTTTGTTTTCGATGAACATCATCACATATTCTCTTGCTAGTTACTTAGGCCATTGTGGTTCATGAATTGCGTTGTTCCCTATGAAATTTCATACCAACCAATTCGGTATCCAATACCCAAGAACCACATTGTTTAACAAGCAAAGAATACAACCATAACATGTATATCATCTATATACCTAAATTGGATATTTCCAATCTTTTCTTTTCTGCCAAATATATTTTATAGATTCTATTCCATCATTTCCTTTTTCTTTTTAAAAGAATCTATCAACATCAAAAGTGGCGCCATATACATGACACATAGTCCAAAGCGTGTATATTCAAATAATAATACCTTTGGATTTGGACTTTGAAGTAGATCACCATCATCAAATGATCGGTATTATTTCAAAATCCATTCTTTAGTAATCTTTTAGTGTAGTAAACACTTTACATACATCTTATATTCATCCTTATCATGACGACTTTCATGATCAAGCTACTGTAGCTTATAAAGGCGAATCGTGAGTATAACATTACTTTCCAAAACCCTTTTGGATGATTAGGATGTCTAGCATCTCCAACCTTCGTAAATTCTCATCCAATATGAGAACATATATTATACTCTATCATTTTGCAACCAAAACATTATTTCAGATATCGTTATATCTGCCACAGATGATGGTTTCTGAAACAATTCTTTCAGCTCCTAGATAAACTTGATATTAAAACAATCAAGAATCATGGAGGCAAAACATGATACTTAAGATACTAACACTGGAATTGTTACTCTCGATTTAATACCAACTATTAAATTTCACGGAGTAAATAGAGTTTGCTGAAAGTTTGAAATAGGACTTTCAACTTTAGATTGACACTCAACACAATATGCTACCAGTTCGTAAAGTATATATCCAGAATTATATAGTTCTATTATCTCAATTACAACTATGCATAAGGTGGTGAACGAATGCCAATGACTACAACAAATTATGCAAATTCACTTTGATTTAACTTATGATAAATTGAGTTCTACTAATCCAAATTAGAAATGAACTCCCACTCAAAAACGACATCCCTCGTGTCTTTTTGGTGACTACATGAACCAAATCCACTACACCAAGTCCGATCATCACGTGAGTCGGTGTAGCTTCAAAGGCGAGCATCCATATGGTCATCGTATCAAAACATATGACTCATGCTTAACCTTTCGGTCCGTGTTCCGAGGCCATGTCTGTACATGCTAGGCTCGCCAAGTAAGAACCTTAGTATTCGCGTGTGTAACTGTCTTACACCCGAGATATGCTCATGGATTCAAGTACACCCGATCATCACGCCTCTAAACTAGATGCCTCTAATTTATCCATTGCAAGTTTTACGTGGCTTAGGGCTTTCGAAGATAGAACCGTTCTTACCTACGAACATGAACCACAACAAGGATAACCAAATTGTTGAAAACTCGTTGCAAATTAGATATTGACTATAGTAGGAGAGACATACACCCGCTAACCACTTATGCAAAACTAGTTGCATGTCAAGCGTGGAACAGGTCTCATGTGCGAGGACATGTAAAGTTTGTCCGGGCCGCTTCATCCCACTATGCCACCAATATCCAAAGTACAACTAAGAAGCAATAAAATGATCATCATCGCCCACATACTCATATGTGTACTACCCGTGCAAAGTATCTACGCATAGATCCGGCTCTGATACCACTGTAGGGTTCGCAGCATAGAAAACAAAAATTTCCCTACGATGGGAACAACTATGTACCAAGATCTATCAACTAGATACAAACAACAAGCAGATGTATATCCGTAGAGAACATACCCTTGAAGACCGACAAATCTTAACGAGTCCAAACTCGTGGTTGATGTAGACGATCTCTTGCCGATCTCAAGATCGAGAGGAAGTCCTAGCGCCGCAAAACAGCAGCGCATCCGTGCTCGCACACACGTTCTAGGAACCGAGCAACCTCCGCCTCCTCGCTCCAGCGATGCAGCGGAAGCACAACTCTTTCTTGCCGAATAGCCACCGGGAACATGTATCTCGCTAGTTTGAGACCATGGGGGATAAATTCTAGAGGGGGAGAGAGATCCTTCACGAGGAGGTGTGAGTGAGAGAGAGGGAGGGGGCTCCTTTTATAGGGAGAGTGGGGGCACCCAAGGGGCCATGCTCCCAGCCATGGGGCTGCCCCCATCTCTTCCACATTCATGTGGGTGGACACTCCACTCACTCAAATGCCTTTCAATTCCCTCCACTCAAAAACCCACTCAAATTCCCATTAAATTTCCACCAAATTTAATGCAAACTCTCATTAAATAAAACTCCTTTTATTTATTCAGAATTTTGTCAATTACTTTAATGACAAACATTCACATATAACCCCTTGCTAGTATTTCATTTCACATGCAGAAACACTTTCTGCAATTTCACCCGAAAACCCGTTTCGGTATCTAGTGAAATAAATTCCTGTGCTTGTTATTCTTTTCGGCATGAAACTTTTGCTCCAAATGGATGTCGGTGTCTCTTAAGTGTGTCACCCTACGGTTCGCGAATAATGCGGACATGATCGAGACCCCTCTCGGATCAATAATCAGAAGCAGGATCTGGAGACCCATACTGACTCCCACACATTCAACGATGACTTTCTTGTGATCGTCAGAACCTTTTACGCTAGTATCTTAATCCTTTTGTTTCGCGATATATTACATGTCCAATATTCGATCATCGGTATCTCCATACCTAGTTTGATCTTGTTACTGACATGTACTCTTTTCTTGTTCCCGTGATATAACATTCTAGTGATCAAATCACTTGCTTGCAAGCTAATCAAAGTGATATCACCGAGAGGGCCCAGAGTATATCTATCCGTCATCGGGATGAACAAATTCCACTCTCGATCCATGGGCCTCAACATAACACTTTATTAGTTCTAAATCCATCTTTATAATCACCCAGTTACGGTGTGACGTTTGATGTTATCAAGAAACTCTTCCAGTGTTAGTGATTGACATGATCTCATGGTCTAAGGATTAGGATCACTTCGTAAGTTGTTATAGCAATATAAACTCAATGACTTTGATCATAATGCTATACTTCGGATGAATGTTCATCACATCATTACACTAATGTTGTGACCTCGTTATTAACAATATCCAATGTCCATGATCAGGAAACTTTGATCATCTTGTTAATCAATGAGCTAGTTTATAAGAGAGGCATAACTAGGAACTTCCTTTTTGTTTATTAAACACACATGTATTAATGTTTCCGTATTAATACAATTATAGCATGCAAAATAAAAATTTATCATTAATAAGGAATACGATAATAACCACTTTATTATTGCCTCTCTGGCATATTCCCTTCACTATATTCAATCATTGCAATTATAGTGAAACTTGCCCATAAAATATCCTAGAGAGAGTATAGTGCCAGAGAGAGCCTAGGCAACACACGTCACATGGCATTCTAGAAAAATTGGCTGGCACCTAGATGTTTACCGGCCAGAGGTGCTGCACTGCGCACAGGGAGAGCAAATCCAACCAATATTGAACATTAGATTCCTCTCGCTTGTTCCTTGTTGAACAGAAGATGTTCGGTATTTGAGCAAAATCAATGGTTAGTCTCTCTTGAGGTGTTTTGGCGGGAAATCTATGGACGGAGTGGTAAATCCAAATTTGAACTAGCGTATTATAGTAATAGATAGATAGATAGAAGAGTAGATAGATAGATAGAGATAGAGATTAGTGCATCCATACATAACCATTTTGATCGCATCCACACATATATTACCCAATAGTCCAACCATGCAGCATATGAAGCACCAATATTAAGCAGTCTAGCAATGCACTGATCACACATTCAAGAATCATACTACTTCCATATTTTGAAATTTGTTCACCAATTAGTACATGTGCTCCACAATTGATAGGCTTTTTTAGCAAGCTAAAACAACATGCTAAAAAGGGTTATATTTGGAAACAGAGCTAGTAGAGTATAAGGTACCGTACAAACTATAGACATGTCGCAACAAGGAAACGACCCAAGTGCATGCTAATGCAGTAACAAAGTAATTTGAGAATCAGTGTCCATTTCACAACAAAAGGACTAACATGAGCTGTTAGTGTTCAACCCTGAATATTGAGCATCCTAATGAAATTTTTGTTAATTTATATGTTGTGCTCCAGGTGGGTTACAACTTCTTCTAATTTGGCTTTCAAATGGTTATTATATACACTTCGGAAAGATGATAAAGATCATTCAGCTTGGAGTTGTTCCTCTATAACTTGAATATGCACAGAAATGGCCTTGGAGTTGGAATTGTACTTCAACTTGGACTTCGACGAGCTCACTCTGAACCCAGGATTACATAGTAACATGTTCTTGGATTTAGCACCATGTTGTAGTAACTTGGAAAAGAAATCCACATATTCTTTTGGAGTTTTTACTGAACAAGCTTTCTCAGGATTTGCTAGCTCCTCTTTCAAGTCATCCTGGAAATTTTTCAGTTGATAGACATATGTAAGAGAATTGAAGTTACCACAGAGAAACATGTAGACAAGTTTAACAAGTGCATGAACTTCTATAACTGGCAATGCTGATAATGCATCTTATACACTTCAGTAAAAATATCATTTTTCCATGGATATTTTTTATGTCATTTAGTAACATGATTAAAAATGTGGCTTCGTGTGTACACATTGTGAGGTACAGATTTGACAAGTTTGTATAATTCAAAACTGAAACTAACTTTAGTTGCAAATCATGAAGGTAAGTGAAAACAAAACTGAGAAGCAGTACAATCAAGGTTGAATATCAACGTATATACGTACAAATCAGTGCAAGTGTAACATGACAAAACACAAATAATACTTACAACAACTTACTTTACAATGACACCGTATCTATTCGTGGCATCCCTCGAATTTCTCTAGTAGAGTCAACTGTTTTTTTGGATCCCCGTTAGACTTCTTCTGCATTTGAACGAGCAAAAATAAATTGCACCACGTGGTCGAAATGGAGGATAAAAAGATAAGATGCATACAGATTGCACAACATCAATAACATACTAATAGAAGTATAAAACAACAGGTCCTTACCAATCGGTAGAGGTGCCCAATTATGCTATGGGGTCCTGTACATCTTAGTATTTGTACATTATTATGGCTAGAACAGTTCTTTTGAGTGATAGCCTACAAAAAGGAGACTTGTAAGACACATGCATAAATATGAATTGACCATGCGATCTAGTCTCACAATCTTATGAAAGCATACCTTGTTCTTTTGATCAAGCCAGTGGTGGAGAAGATCACCCACTAATCGTCAGTCATGTGATCCATAGGAGACGTTCTTGTAACATCCTGAAAACACTTGCCAAAAAAGTGTTGCATCTTTAGCCTGTGGAGCTGCTGGCGCAAACATGCGGAGAATATGCTTTTGAGAACAACCTTTACATCCTCTCTATTTTCATTGAACATGAAAAATCTCTGTAGACAACAATGAGTAGCATATATAACAAACTACAAGCTAAGAAAAAAGGGATAGAGCAACGGAGTATGTCCAAGAGATAGATGACTTACATGTAACTTCTTCAGTAAACCCTCCAAATGCTCAGGGGTATTTCGGTGGCGTTTCCATGAATGCAAGATGGCAATATCATTCCTCACGAAAACGCCTATGATCGATGCTATATAAGAACATACATGTGGATCCAGTGGCCGTATGAATCATACTATAGATGTGATCAGAAGACTTGGCCCCCACGTTAATCTTCGTCATGGTGCAACTAAAAAAGTTACATAAAAATATGAATCTTGTGTCATGTTCATTTGCAAGGGAGTATATGTCTCTGTCAATAATAACGGTAATTGGGAGATTATTACTAGTTCGTTGCTGAGAAGCTGCTATTGAAACTGGTTCTGCTGTCAATTGTTGCTAGGTAACCAGATTGGCTACTCACGGCTGTGGGATGTGTATTGTTTTATTCGCCATTGGTGCGGGATTAGGCCGAAACTTTTTATGCCGGTGTTCTGCATTATTGTCTTTTTTGCCATTTTTGTCACTTTCAACTAGATTAAGTAGAGTTTGAGACCTTTTTCTGACTCCGTTTCCTGCAGTGGAAGCAAATACTTTTGAGATTTATCATGGAATCGTGTGCAAAATAGAAAATAAATTAGGAGTACTTGCCGCAGTTGATAGCTAGAAAAGCAATTAATCCCATCACAACTCTAGTAGAGTAAATTACTTTTGCTAGCTTAACCATATGGCACCCTGAGTGAGAAGAAACCACACAAAGTTTCAATACAATTGACCAATCTGCAGGCTTGGCTATAATACTGACAACATAACTTGCACGATGTAAGGTTTTAAAGAAAAAGCTGAACAGATCGAATCAAAATTATTTTCTTAGTAGATGAAGGGCACTCGATGCCCGCTTGGTTATACTCTAAACAAGGAGCATGACATACTAATTCGGCTCAGAACCTCATCTAGAGTTGACGAATACCAGATATTATATCTGTGACCTTTACGCCCCAACAAGAATCATTTTAGGAGAAATTCCTCAGATGTTAGAGGAGCTTAATAACAATGGTAAGGAACGCTCTACCAAAATTTAGTAACGATCGAGTATATGAGAAAGAATGTAGTACAACAAGCAACGAAGTACTTTTCATAGTAATCAAATGCATAACAAAAGAGAGCATAAAGTTTTCAACAACCTTCTTCTGGGAGGAGACGGGTTTACGCTTTGCGTTGGTGTGGTCGAGCGGGCGGGCGCGTCGTTTTCCCATCTCTCTGGTGCCGGAGATGAGGGAGTCTGTGAAGGATATGTGAATTTGTGGCGATGGTATCGTTTTTTCCGGCGATGCTGGGAACGCTCTAGGGCGGTGGTGGTCAGAGTGGGGAAGCTACTGCATCTTGCTAAACAATGGAGTTGTGTCTTCTATAACAACCGTACCTGGTGAGGAGGCTATGGTGGCGAGGAGGGACGGCAGTGCAAGGCCATATTCGTGGGAGATGCGAGATAAGGCGCATTTTATATGTATCAATGGCTCCGGTGGTATGTTCGAAACTTTTTAATTGCGCGTGGTGTCGGGGTAGTTCAAAAAAAAACCCGACAATGTAATGCAAAATTTGGTGATCTTTAGCCTGCCAAAAAATTGGTTATATCTACTCTATTGATACACTTGGTAGGAGCCAAGCTAGAAGAAGTTCATCGAATGCGATGGGAGGTATGAATGCACCAGTAGCCTTTACCAGGTGTAGAATCCCTTGTCTGTACTGCGATAAAGTATCAGGTGAGCTCAAAAAATAATTATAGAAATATATAGAAAACAAATTACAATCACGGGACTACAAGAGGGTAGCTCTAACATGTTTGTACTATCTTATGGAAAAGTTTGACTAGATACATTGTGGTGCAATCAACTAGCTTATGGTATAGAAAGTGGGTCCCATTTTAAAGATAGGTTTGGCCATATACATAGGCGATGCCCTAAAACTCTTGATATCATGTAAGTACAACATGTCGGTCCACTATAAATATTTGAAAGGTATGCATGTGGCATTCAGATCCATATTCTTCATACTTTCTTTATGGAAAGGAACAATTTCGTCATCACTCAGAAAATTAAGATTGTTCTTTCCTAATAGTTGGATACTCACACCGATGGCATTGTTTACTAAAAAGAAGATGCACCCATCTACCTTCGAAAAGAGAATTAGTAATTCAAGAGAAATCTATTGCGCTTACTGGTATCTCGAGTTTAACCTAATTTTGTTAAATTATCAAGATGCAAAAATTTAGCAAGAAGTTGAACCTGGTGTCAAAAATATCGGTGGTGGTTTGTAATATATTAAATCCCCCCCGATGTTTACCTCAAAATATTGCAAAACTTTCAAACCAAACCTACAGTTTTTTGTAGTTCAAATTTGACCTAATTTCGATAAGTCAGCATTAAGGCATTCAAGTGGTCAGAGTTAGCTCGGATGAAGTTTAAAAACTCGTAAAATTAAACATAGGAATCATAAGTAAAACATGTTGGTCCACTTCATATGTCTAGAAGCTTGGCTTGTGACATTCAGATCGATATTCTTTGGACTTTATTTACGAAAAAGAACAATCTCATCATTACTCGAGAAATTGAGAATGTTTTTGCTGATAGTTGGAAACACACAACGACAACATTGTTTACTAGAATAAGATGTACCCATATGTGTCCGAACTGATATTTAATTCGAGAGCAATCTACGTCGCTTACTGGTAGCTCAAGTTTGACCTAATTTCATTAAATTGTCAAGATGCAAAATCTTAGCAATAAATTGGACCTGTTTTCAAAACTCTTAGTGGTGGTTTCTGATATATTAAATGATACTCCGATGGTTACCTCCAAAAAATCACAAAAATTTCATACTAACCTACAATTTTCCTGTAGTTCAAGACCTATATCGATAAATCGGCATAAAGTCATTCAAGTTGGCAGAGTTAGCAAAGAAAAAGTTTGAAAACTCATGAAGCATGGGAATCAAAAGTAGTACAACATGTAGGTGCAATATATATGTATGAAATGTTCACTTGTGGCATATTCATATCCAATATTCTTTGAACCTTCTTTACACAAAGGAGCAACCTCGTCATCACTCAGAAAATTGAGAATGTTCTTTATTGATAGTTGCAAACTCACACCGATGACATTGGTTAGTAAAACAAAATGCACCCATCTACCTTCGAAAAGACAATTAATTCAAGAGGAATCTATCATGCTTACTCGTACCTAAAGTTTGACAAAATTTCGTTAAGTTGTCAAGATGAAAATTCTTTGCAAGTAGTTGAACATGTTTTCAAAACTCTCGGTGGTGGTTCATGATATATTAAATGACCCCCCCATTGGTTACCTCAAAAATCGCAAAAATTTCAAAGCAACCTACAATTTTGCTTTAGTTCAAGATTGACCTAATTTCGATAAATCGACATAAAGTTATTCAAATCGGAAGAGTTAGCTAGGCCGAAGTTTGAAAACATAAAACATGGGAAGCATAAGTACAACATTATGGTCCACTATAAATATTTGAAAGGTCTTCTTATGGCATTCATATCCATATTCTTCAGACTTTCTTTATGGAAAGGAATAATGTCGTCATCACTCAGAAAATTAAGAATGTTCTGTCTTGATAGTTGGATACTCACACCGATGGCTTTGTTTACTAAAAATAAGATGCACCCATCTACCTTTGAAAAGAGAATTAGCAATTCAAGAGAAATCTATCATGCTTACTGGTAGCTCGAGTTGGACCTAATTTCGTTAAATTGTCAAGATGCAAAATTTTAGCAAGAAGTTTAAACTGGTGTCAAAACTCTTAGTGGTGGTTTGTGCTATATTAAATGCCCCCTCCCCCGATGGTTACCTCAAAATAATTGCAAAACTTTCAAACCAAACCTACAATTTTCTTGTAGTTCAAATTTGACCTAATTTCGAAAAGTCGGCATTAAGGCATTCAAGTGGGGAGAGTTAGCTAGGACGAAGTTTGAAAATTCATAAAATTAAACATAGGAATCGTAAGTTAAACATGTTGGTCCACTTAATATGTATGTAATGTTGGCTTGTGGCATTCAGATCCATATTCTTTAGACTTTCTTTACGAGAAAGAACAATATCCTCATTACTCAAGAAATTGAGAATGTTCTTTCCTTATAGTTGTAAACTCACACTAACATCATTGTTTACTAGAAGAAGATGCACCCATATACGTCCGAAATGATATTTAATTCGAGAGCAAACTACCTCACTTATTTGTAGCTCAAGTTTGAACTAATTTCGTTAAATCGACAAGAAGTCGGTGAAGTGTGTGAAGTTAGCTAGGAAGCTTGAAAAATGGAATTATATAAGAAACTGTGGTCCACTTTGTGTGATTTTTGGGAGAGTTTCATTTTCTTGTAACTATCGTAGGACTCGTAGGAGTGAGGCTCTTGAGTTAACACGGTCGATGGAAGTGCAAGTGACATCGAGGACCTCATAAAAATGAAAATTACATCCAAGTCCATGCATTTATAACAAGGTACCTAGAACTAAGCAATGAAGTGTGTTTTCAGGTTTGCGCATACTAGCGTTCTTCATTGTGCTCAAGTCTATCAATAGAATCTTCTAGATGCTAAGAATGGAAAAGAAGATTGAAAGGTTAGCAATGTTTGGATTTGCCACTCTTGATCCAACGATCAATGTTCAAAGTAATCCGTACACTATACTATAGTGGTAATTAGTGTAAGAGATAAGACAAGACAAGATAAAGATAACATAAGAAGTACTATGGCGAATAGCTGATATTTTGAATAACCTTCCCTCCTGATGTCTAGGAAGCAAGTGAAAATTTGGAAACTGGAAAAGTTTGAATTTTTTTGCCACCAAGGACCAAAGAGGTTTATTCCTATAAACTACTCCTCCTACTCCCCGGTTCACACCAATGCGGTTGTCGAACACGCCAGAGAAATAGAGCCGCCCTCTCAAAAATAAAAATAAAAAGAAACATAGTTGTCGTACCAAGGCACACGTGCGCAGCGCCACGCTGTGGATGAGGGAGAGATCAGCCGGGCCGATGCACGAGGGGAGAGGGGTGGAGACATGATAGGCATTAAAGGAGAGAGAAAACACACCTTTTTTCATGCATAGGTCCTGAAATTTACTAGTACTAGTAGAGTGTAATCCAATGTAACTATAAAGGCGGCAAGAGTACCTCGTATCAGGAACCCATCATAACATTGCTTTTCGCTTCTTCCGTCTTCCCCTTCCTATGTTTTATTATTTCTGCATGTACATTGCCTGGATAGAGGTGAGCATAAGTCTAAGCAAAGAAATACTACTATGAGTAAGGCATCCACTATGTTGTCCTTAAGAAAAAAAAGTAGTGGTGATGAAGTTCCATACATATATTGTTGGGGATATGCTATATGGGTATCCTCATAGCATGTCTCTTATCCGACTAACCCGGGTGGCCCATAGTCGGTAGCATGGCTGTGACCAGCTGGGCGGCCCAGTTAGGTGGATCCAGAAGGGAGGCCCATGCCGGATAAAGGAAGGCTACGGTGGAGTCACCAGCGTACCCGGAGCCTTGGAGTACAAGATACACAAGACTAGTGATAGACGGTGTAGGACTCTATAACCTGTCTGGCTAGGACTTTTCCCTGTAACCCTAGGACCTGGCGACTATATAAGTCGGGACTATGGGAGCCTTTAGGACATCGTTTTACACACACCTCACACAGCGAACCTATATCTATAACTCGGCGTATTGCCATTATAGTGATTTATAGCAGGAGTAGGATTCCGCCACCGTTGTGGGATATGAACCTGGGTAAGCTGTGTTACCTCGTACCCATCAACCGTCCGCCTTACCCCACGTCTCTAAACACGCACTGTGAGGACCCCTCCATGGCGTACTCGTCGGCAATATCACGACAGTTGGCGCCCATCGTGCGGCAAGAGGCGCTTTAGGCTCTTCAGCGGGCGAGGACCAAGATCTTCGTGGGAATCGGCGAAACCATAGCCATCGGTCGTGTTCTCTTCTCCGGCAACGTTCCGACTGTCCCCCAGACGAGTTCTGGATCCCGGCGAAAACGAACCCTACGCGGTGTTCGATCGTTCCTATCGGAGACATCCACCTCTTCATCGGCGAAACCGACTCGGGCACTAGTTCCCTGGGAGTCGGAGAAGTATCAAGACCCGCACGGACCGCCTACGGGCAGGATACGTTCGCGGCAGGATCAATGTCGGATCTCTCCTCGGAGTTTGTCGACAAAGATCGAAAAGCATCAAGACCCGCACGGACCGCCTACGGGAAGGATATGTTGGGAAGGATCGATGTCGGATCTCTCCTCGGAGTTTTCTGGCAAAGATCAGAAAAATTCAAGGCCCACCCAAACCTCCCCTGTGCAGGATATAAAGGTGGAAGATCACTGCAAATCCGCCGAATTTATCCGCGCGTCTGGACAGCAGAGATCCAAGTACGTCGGCGTGGTTACCATCTTCGATCTGGCGCGATGCGTTCAGAGAGAGGGCGAAAACCCCGCGATTACCTGGCCAGGTGGCTCCGTATACGAGCCGATCTGGCCCACTACCCCAATGATGATGCTATCTATCACTTTGTGGAAGGACTGGACCATGGCACGCTTCTCCGACACTCTCTAAGACGGAAACAGGCGTCAGGACGCCTTACCTTCGAAGGCATGGTGAACACCGGCAACAACTACGCTGAGGCCGAAGCGGCAGCTCAGACAGCGCTTGCGCTCATTGACGGAGCCCCTCTGATTCAGCCACCACCACCACCGCCTCCGGCCGCCATTGTCGTAGCATCACCACCAGCTCCAGTCATCGTCGAGGCCGTTGCACCTCCACCGCCCGTCATCGAGGAAGTCCTGGCACCCTCCGACTCTGTCATTGACGCGCTTTATGCTGATTTCAGTGCAGATTCAGAGGAGATAGACTTCAGTCCAGAAGAGCTAGACTCCGCTATGCAAGAGATGGAGGAGGAGTAATCGCGCGACGAGCAAGCTAATAACACCGTCATGTCTCGAGGGGTGTTCGTCACCATTGGGACAGCGATGGATGAAGATCAACTTGGGCAAGCTCCGCCTATGGCGCTGGAAAAGGGAAAGGGGCCACTAATTGCTGCTGACGATGATCGCGCAAAGGTCATGCCTCCTCCGCCTAATCCAATGCAGCAGCCGCAGGAACTCGGCACCGGTCCGAGCAGCAACAACACCGCAAACTTGCCGCCTCCAGCATCCACGTCGGTAGCAGCCCATGTTACTCTAGCTGATAGATTGATGTACGGCAATCTCCTCGTCGAGCCACTAACCGTTGCTCATATCCGGAACGTGACTCGGCTTGACGAGAAGCGCCAGCAGCTGCTGGAGGAGGCGCAAGCCATCGCGGAGCAAGGCGCTAAACTAGATCGAGATCTGGTCAATGTGCAGAAGTCCATAGAGAAAGCTAGAGCAATGGAGGCCGAGTACAAGACTCTGCTGCAGCAGCAGAAGGATAAGAAGGCTCCGGCTCGCGTCATCATCGATCCTGGCGTACGGCGCAACCTAGGATGGGCTCCCTCGAAGCCGGCACAGGCCAAGCCATACATTTATAGTGAAGGCAAGCAGGTGATGCCCACCCCACTCCTTAACCTCGCCGTCGCCAAGACCCTTCTGGAGCAGGATAGATCGCCTGAGGCAGTAGAACAGGTCTATGACCTAGTGTCCAAGGCGGTAAAGTAGCAGGAAAAGGCCACCTCTCAGAGGCTTGAGTCTGACCCAGCGCTCTGCCGATCTAACCAGTACAAACCTCCAAGGGACAGATCTCCTCAGGATGTCAGATCACAGATGGTTTCATCAGAACGAAGATGGAGGGATGCGTGAAACAGGAAGGATGCTATCCCCATATACTCCAACCATGGAGAAAAAGCCTGACCTCGCCGCCCATCGCCACCGCCCTGATCCCCCCGACGTCAGGAAGATTACAAGGCTCACCATCGTACGGATATGCCCCCTCCAAAGCAGTATGGTATCATCATCCGCGACAACGCGGCACAGACCAGTCATGATGAAAAGCACCACCAAGGACACAAGAGCAGGTCACACCATGACCCTCCGCGTCCGACAAGCAAGCGCGACAGGCGCTAGGCGTCGCAGGAGGGTAACAACAAGAAGGCTAACCCAACGCCACCTCTGCCTCCGTCACCGCCAAGCAGTCACCATGGCAGAAGAGGCCCGCGTCGCTCACGCAGCCCATCCCCAGTTGACAACAAGAAGAAGAACCCGGAGCCATACGATGCACGTTCGCGGATCGATAAGATCCACGAGGCCCGGGAAGGACCATACCTGGGACCACATTGCTTTGGACCTGCAATACGGTCTGCAACTTACCCCAAAGGTTTCCGGATAGACAAGACCATCAAGCCCTATGACGGCACCACCAAGGCCGCCACTTGGTTGCAGGACTACGGCAACGCGGTGGAGATTTCCGGAGGCAACCCCAACGTCGCCGTTAAGTACCTCCCGTTAATGTTGGCGGGTACGGCCCGTCAATGAATCGACGACTTGCCGGAGAAGTCTATCTACAACTGGCTGGATATGCAAGAAGCATTCACCAAGAACTTTGAGGGTACATACAAGCGTCCCTGCACTGTGGGCGATCTACAGTGATGCGTGCAAGAGAAAGACGAGACATCTCGCGCCTACCTCTCCCGCTGGCTAGACATGAAGAATTCCTGCGCAGGAGTGCATGCTCAGACCGCTATGGCCGCCTTCATCGATGGGTTGGAAAGAGGCACGTTACTCCGACATAAGCTAAAGCGCTTGTAGGACAATCATTATCTTGACTTGAATCAGATGATTCAGTTAGCTAGTGAGTTCGCAGCTGCCGACGACGATGCTCGTGGCTCTTTGCCGGCAATGGCCGTTCCAACCCAAGCTCGGAGGAACAACAGTACAAAGCGGAAAACCGCTCCAGAAGAAAAGCAATCTACCGACATGGTCGCTATGACTTTTGCAGGACGAGGAGAAGGCGGACAACGTGGCCGAGGAAGGTGAGCAGGCCGCGGGCAGCAATGAGGAAGTGAAACCAACTCGTCGCCGCTCCGCGTTCCCCAAATGTACGAGGAGTACCGCGATATGCCATGCCTCGTACACCTCGATGTCAACGGAAAGGCCACCCATACCAATCTACACTGCAAGTTCGTCAACGACCTGAAGGAAGACCCGGAGTCCGGCTACAAGCAAAGTCAGAAGAACAGACCGCGAGGTAAGGGCAAGGGGATGAAGAAGGAGGAGGAGTCCAAGGATTCAAGTGACATGGACGAGGACGTTGACCCCAAGCACGCCGTCAAGAGCGACGACAAGGGCAAGAACCCCTTCCAAAAAAGGCCCCAGTCTACCACACTTTCCTGGGCACCCCCACCGTCCGACAACAGAAGACCTCTCTAAGGATCCTGATGGCCACTCTCCCCCCAGTTCCCCAATACCTGCGCTGGTGGGAGGTTCCAATCACTTGGGACAGGACAGACCACCCAGACCTTGTGTCCACGGAGAACCAGTACGCCATGGTCATAAACACATTTATTGACGGTGTGGAGTTCACCAAGTGCATGGTGGATAGTGGAAGCAACATCAACATCATGTACCTGGATACACTGCAGAAGATGAACTTGACGGAGGCAAACCTAAGGCGGACCAACACCGTGTTCCATGGCGTAGTTCCTGGTCGGGAGGCTCGGTCCGTTGGGTGCATTACACTTCAGGTAGCCTTGCACATGAACTTTGAGGTTATCCCCTTCAAGAGCGTGTACCACGTCATATTCGGCCGCGACATATTCCACATGTTCATGGCCAAGCCATTCTTCGTATACAAGAAACTCAAGATACCCGGACCAAATGGTGTCATCACCGTATCCGGAAGCTTTACCAAGGCAAGGGACTGCGAGATCAATGAAGCAGCCATTGCAGAAGATGTCCTCTACAACAAAGAATTCAAGGAGATCCAGAGCAAGGTCAATGACTCAGAGATGCCCGCGTCGAAGAAGCAGATCTCTGACTCCGCTCCTGCGTTCAAGTCCACCATCGAGACCAAGCCGGTGGAACTTGTGGTAGTCGATGCCTCCAAGACCGTCGCCATTGGGACGAACCTGGATCCCAAATAGGAAAGCACGCTTGTCGAGTTCCTCCGTGAGAATAGGAACATCTTTGCCTGGCAACCTGCCAACATGAAAGGTGTACCTATGGAACTTGCCGAGCACAGCTTAAACATAGATCCAAAATGTAAACCAGTGAAACAACCTCTACGACGCTTCAGAGATGAGAAGAGACGCGCCATTGGCAAAGAGATAGCTAGGTTACTTAAGGCTGGGTTTATCCGAGAAGTCCTTCACACCTGATGGGTGGCTAATCCTGTACTTGTCCCCAAAAAGGGAACCAATGAATTAAAAATGTGCGTTGATTACACTGGCTTGAACAAAGCATGTCCCAAAGATCCGTTTGCTTTGCCTTGCATTCACCAAGTCATTGACTCGATGGCTGGCTTGGAACTTTTGTGTTTTCTCGATGCATACTCAGGATACCACCATATCAAGATGAGGAAGTCGGACCAATTGGCCACTTCATTCACTACTCCATATGGCACATTTTGCTATGTCACGATGCCCTTTGGGCTGAAAAACGCAGGTGCTACCTACCAGCGGACAATGCAATGTTGCCTTCAAGACCAAATTGGTCGGAATGTTCACGCCTACGTGGACGATATCGCGGTGATGTCTAAAAAGTCAAACGACTTAATCTCCGACTTAAAAGAAACCTTTAATAATCTCTGGAAATACAACATGATGCTCAACCCTAAGAAGTGCGTCTTTGGGGTTCCAGCCGGCAAATTGTTGGGCTTCATCGTTTCCCAGCGCAGAATCGAGGTCAACCCGGAGAAAATCAAGGCCATTTTAAACATAAACCGTCCGACATGCCTAAAGGAAATTCAACGACTAACAGGCTGTGTCGCAGCAGTTAGTCAGTTCGTCAGCCGACTTGGAGAGAAGGCTTTGCCGCTGTACAAGTTGCTGAAGAAGGCGGACAAATTCACATGGACGGACGAAGCAGATGCAGCATTGAAGCAGCTCAAGGAGATTCTTTCCTCAGCACCCATCCTTGCATCACCCGAGTCTGCAGAGCCCCTGTTAATTTACATGGCGGCAACCAACCGGGTTATCAGCATCGTCATCATGGTAGAGCGGAAAGAACCAGGCCACATGCACGGAGTTCAATGACCAGTTTACTATGTAAGCGAGGTCTTGACGGAGTCCAAGCAGCATTACCCGCGCTACCAAAAGATAGCTTATGGAGTATTCCTTGCTTGTTGGAAGCTGAGGCATTACTTTCAGGAGCACCCAATCACAGTAGTGAGCAAGACTCCACTGTCCGACATTATCAATAACAGCGACGCTACGGGAAGGGTCGCAAAGTGGGGCATTGAACTTGCCGCCTTCGAGATCACCTACAAGAGACGCGACGCTATCAAGTCACAAGCTTTAGCGGATTTTATTGCAGATTGGACAGAGATGCCAGATGCTACTCCACTGCCAGAACCAGAGTACTGGGTGATGCACTTTGACGGATCAAAGTTGCTCAACGGCTCGGGCGCTGGTGTACTACTTCAGTCACCAAAAGGAGACAAGCTGCACTACGTTCTGCAGATCCACTTCGAGGCTACAAACAACATGGCGGAGTATGAAGCACTCATTCACAGACTACGTGTAGCCAAGGATATTGCCATCAATCGCATAGTTTGCTGTGGAGATTCCGACTTGGTTGCCCAGCAGGTGGCTGGCACCTGGAACGGGCGGAACCCTATGATGGCGGCATATCGCGACGAAGTGGACGAGATAGCCAAGAGCTTCTTGGGCTACGAAGTCAAGTATGTGCCTAGGGAGCAAAACGAGGCGGCTGATCTACTGTCTAAGCTTGGATCGGGGCGCAAGCGGATTCTGCCAGGAGTTTTCCTAGAGCATCTACGCACACCATCTGTAAAGGGCGCCGACATCGACAACCCGGATAGAGCTGACTCTTTCGTCAACATGGTGACAAAGATCCCTCCGTCTTGGACAAGACCGTTCATGGAGTATCTCGAACACGGCAATTTGCCCGACGACGAAGTCGAAAGACGGCAAATAGTACGACGAGCAAAGGGTTATACTATAATCAATGGGCAACTCTACAAAAGGAGCACTACTGGTGTATACTTAAAGTGCGTTTCCCATCTAGAAGGTATGGAAATCCTGTGTGAGATCCCTCTGGGAGATTGCGGGCACCACGCCGCTCCTCGATCATTGGTCGAAAGCCTTCCGGCAAGGATTCTACTGGCTGACCACGAAGGCGGACGCCGACAAGCTGGTTGAGACATGCACAGGATGCCAGTTTTATGCCCGACAACCACATGTTCCTGCTGAAGAACTGCGAACAATACCAATTACTTGGCCGTTTGCAGTCTGGGGGCTAGACATGGTGGGAATGTTACAAACGGCACCGTGTGGATTTACGCATCTGCTAGTAGCAGTTGACAAATTCACCAAATGGATAGAAGCTAAACCCATTAGAAAGCTTGATGGGGCAACTGCCCTTAGGTTTGTCCGGGATCTAGTGGTGAGATTTGGTCTCCCACATAGCATCATCACCGACAACGGAAGCAACTTGTCACTCGGAGAAGTGGAGGCCTATTGCTGGGACAAAGGCATCCGACTTGACCTTGCATCTGTGGCACACCTACAATCCAATGGTCAAGTTGAGCGAGCCAATGGATTAATTCTGCAGGGAATCAAGCCACGTCTTGAGGCACCGCTACATAGAGCAGCTGGAGCCTGGGTGGAAGAATTGCCATCTGTGTTGTGGAGTTTACGAACCAGACCCAACAGATCCACCGGCTACACCCCTTACTTCATGGTATATGGAGCAGAAGCCATCCTACCTTCCGACATCCTCCACGATGCACCAACAGTTGCTGCCTACGACGAAGATGACGCTGAAGAATCCAGACTCCTTGATGTGGACTTTCTCGAGGAGGAGCGCGCGTTTTGGCATGCCAAAGATCCGCCATCTACCAGCAGAAGCTACGCAGCTACCATAGTCGCCGCGTTCGGCATCGCTCGTTTAAAGAGGGGGATTTGGTGCTCCGACTTAAGCAGAAGAAGTCACACAAATTTCCCCCGCCATGGGAAGGACCGTTCATCATAAGCAAGGCGCTGCTCAATGGGTCTTACTACCTTGTCGACAATCGTGAACTCAAGGATAGACCCAACAAGGATCGTAAGCGTAAGCGACGTGACCCGGATGATGACTACCCGGAGCTTGATCGGCCATGGAACATAGCACAGCTACGTCCTTTCTACACTTAGCATTTTTTATCTAATCGTGTACCTCTTATATGATCAATGAAATAAAGCTCTTTGGTTCACTCATATTGCTGAGTCTTTTACCTCTTTTAGTGTTCATTTTTGGATCATATAAAAACTTTATGCACAATTCTTGCGATTGCACTTGTGAAAATTCCGCCTACGGGCGTTAGCTTAGGTTTTCTGGTCTACACATTCTTTGTCGTTTTTATGTGGATTCTGGAGTAGTGACTTTCGGCAATTTTGTGCTCAGGTTATTGACGGTGCCATTGGGCATCATCACCTAAGCGCATGGTTCCGACAACGAGTCTTCCGACTCACAAAAAGTCAAGCATAAGAACCAGAGTAATGGATAAGCCAGCACTTGCTTAAAAAATATATACATGCTAAAACTTAATTCTTAAGTAGCAGGATACGACAACCATAGTTTTCCGCCTTAAGATTACATCAACAAGTTTTTTCCCGCGCATACTCTAGAGGTGAAAACAGAAATTACAAAGTGTTTTTCATTCTTTGGGCACAGGAGACTTGGAGGCTGCATCATCGCCAGCCGGAGAATCACCCTCGACTTCGGCGCTGTGATGAGACTCGGAGGAGTCCTGGTTGACGTTGTCGATGAAGTTCCTGGGCACGAAGACGTCAACGTCCAGCAACTCGGCAACCCTGGTGTCATAACCCGCGAGTGATGACAGGATGGCTTCGGGATCGATCTCCTTGCCGTCATCATCCACGTCGGGGATACTAGATGTCACTGTGTCGATGTCGGCATCTTCATAGTGCGCCTTCACCATAGACAGCGTCATCCTTGCACCAGCCCGTGCGCATGAAGCTTTCCAGCTCGCGACACGCTCGGGGGCTCGGCGCAGAATCTCCGAGTACTTCGTCACGGAGTCCGAGGCCTTGATATAAATCTAGAGGGGCTTGGCAATCTCCTTGGCTTGGGCGATGGCGGTATTGATGAACTTGCCAGCAAGAACCATGCATTCCTTGTCCGAAGGAGGCGAGCGGGTTAAACCCATGGGCGCTAAAAATTCCGACAAGGATCGCATGAGTTCAATAAATTCTAAGTATCCAGACTACAGAACTACAAGGCGGAGGACACTTACTGAAGATGCTGGCCTTAGATTGCCAGACGGTGTCCGCCAAGGATTCCTTCTCTTGTTGGACGAGCTTAAACGCTTTGTTATGGCGAAGGTTTTGCTCATCAGCAGCTTGCTTCTGATCCTTTAGGATCGCAAGCTCCTCCTTCAAGCGATTGATCTCCGCGGAGGCGGAGTCTTGCAGGGCTTCCATGGAGTCCTCGTGCATCTTCAGCATCTCCTTCCTCTCCTTCTTAAAGATTTTGTTCTCGCTGTCTAGCTGCTGGATGTGCTTGGACTGCTCGACAATATCCTTGGCCTTGGCAACATGCTCTGCAAGTCGGAGAAAACAAAGTACACAGTGAGTACTCGAAGAAGGAAGGCACAAAAGTAAGACGGAAATGCGCAAAAAGAAAACAGACTCTTGTTTTTGATGATCTGTTCCTTCAAGATGGCAGTTTTACCCTTTTCGGCTTCAAGATCTGCGCGCATCTTCTGGTACTTGTCGTTGGCCATGCCCCTCCGAGAATTCTCGTTCTGCGGAAGAAAATACAAAGTTAAGTCGTTGTTTGGTCTGCTTGGAGCCCTTAGTCGGAGACTTTCTGTCTAAATGCTTGGGGGCTACAGCGAGAGTTTTTAAACTTCGGAATATGCTTAGCTTTTCTTTAAAGCATCTAGTCGGAGCTACTTCAGTTCTCGATTAGAAGCTTGGGGGCTACAGTATAAAGTTTTTAGCTCGGAAAATGCTTAGCTTTTCTTTTAGCATCTAGTCGGAACTAATTCAGTTACAACTAGAAGCTTGGGGCTACAACACTGAAAATTATGAACACTGTGTATGCCACTCTTAAAGCATCTAGTCGGAATAATTTCTTCCATCTAAATGCTTGGGGGCTATAGTGAGAGTTCTTTCTAACTTAGTCACTCTTAGAGCATATAGATGCAAAACCTATGGTTTTCCGTCTACATCCTCGGGGGCTACAGTAAAGTAAAACTTTACAAGCGCAATAATCTTGAGGTTTGTAGCGCTCTCGGCTAGCAGCTTGCCAAAGGAAATGCTATTTCCTTGCAAGATGTCTGCTTGTCGGAGTAGCTCCTCAAGACCGCACGTCGGAGATGACGGCACTCCTCCAGGAACCATAGTTGTGTTACTCGGCATAAGCGCCGGGTAAACTATCTTCGGGAACTCGAAGGGTTTTTGGGGAGCAGAGGCGCCGCCTTCGGCAGAGGTACCAGCTCCCACCACCGCCTTGCTGCTACCGATGGCATCCTTAGCCGGAGCTTCAGCCATTTGAAGAGCAGCGCTCTCCTGCGTCGCCTTCTCACCGACAACAGCGAGTTCGGTAGAGGCACCAGAATCCACTTCCATGGTGGAAGGGCCTGGTGCCTCCTGGACTTGGGAGCTTGTCGGAGCGGAGGAGGGCTTGACGGCAGGAGTAGCAGGGACAATGGCGGGGGAGGAGTCGCGATGATGCAGCATATCTTTGATATTTTAGAAGCCCCAAGAGTCTTGGAGGAGTTCTTGAGGCTGGTTGTGGCTTTCTTCCTGAAACGTGCAAAATGCATAAGTACAGGAATAAGACAGATAAATAAGACAAGGTCGGAGAATGAGAGGCTTACACTAGGGGGAGCGCTTTGGCAAACATCCCGGTGGCTTTCTTCTTTTACGCCTCCAGGGCGGCAGTACTCTTTTTGGAGGCTCCACCCTCCGTCTTCTTTTTCTTGCCTCCGTCGGCAGCGTCAGAGGTGGAGCTCTTCCGCTTTCATGCCAATGAGGCATCGTCGTCAGACACGACCGTGACTTCCTTCATATTTGGATCATAGATTTGGGCAGCCAGGTTGTCCTCATCTAGATCATTAAGCTGTTAAGTAAGAAGTCACCATGTTAGATAAGATGGCACTGGCAAGACGGCGAAACTGGAGCAATGTCATACACGGAAAATAAATACCTACCTTTGGGCACTTGCCGTCTACGTACATGTCGCAGGTGATGGTGAAGCCACGCTTCTTATCCTTCACCTTGACGATGTCCTTCAGACGGAGCTTGATGGAGTCGCTCGAGAAGTTATCCACGAAGATCCGAAGGGAATCCTTTCGATCACCCGTGTACGCGTGCATCAACTTCCCGCAGTGCTGCAGGGGTTGGATTCGCCTGATGAACCAGCACATGGCTAGGTCCAAGCCGGTCAAACCCGCCTCTACGAACCACTCGATCCGCCTTATTGCGCGAGAAGCGTTGAGGTCAGAGGGAAGGGAGGCATGGGATATCCATGTGAAAACTACAGCGGCGGCTCCATCCACGAAGTCCGGGTACGTCACTTCTCGGCCCGCCAAAGGAATTTCGGGGCCATAGAAGTACGTCCGCTGCCAGTTTTTACATGACTCGTGGCCGACGATGTCGGGGAACCGCCGGCCAGGTCGGATCTTGAAGCTTATGGTGCCGCAGTTCCTAAGCTCCTCCCTACTATGTCCGGCTTCACGTTTGACGGTGAAGAAGAACACGAACAAGTCTAATCTAGGCTTAATCCCTAGGTAACCCTCACAAAGTGCCACGAAGTTGCTAATCACTAAGATACTATTGGGATAGAGGTTATGGGGTTGGACTTTGAAGTGGTTCAAGATGGACAGAAAGAAGTGGGAGATGGGCAGACAAACGCCGCGTACCAGCTGGGCCTTGAGGTACACCTTTTCTCCGGCTTGGGGAGAAGGTGTCACCTCGCCGGCCGGCGCCGCTCGCCAGGCGAGCCCCTCCGTCGCGGGGAGGTATCCTTCGGCGACCATCTCTTGGATGTCGCGGTCGGTGATGTCTGAGTCACGCCAGTCGCCCTTGTGCGAGTCTGGCTCCTCTTCCAGAGGCTCCAGCGTCGCCAGATTGTGGTCACCGCCGGTGGTTTCAATCACCGCCGACGCGGGGATGACCAGACCCTCTGGGGGCACGACGACGGAACTCGCCGGCTTCACCGTGGCTTCGCTCGACGCCGCCATCGATGGGGAGGAGCTGCTGCTGGCCACGGGGTGCTGAAAGGATGCGACTGACGCAGAGGGAGGCTAGGGTTTTCGAGGTTTCTTGCAGAGAGCTCGAGGAGGCGTGCGGCTGGAGGAAGAAGACGATGACGCGAGAGAATGGGGTGAAAAAGTGGAAAGTGTCCCATGGTTACTATGGCCTAGTTCTTTTGGTGGCTTCTCCCAGAAGCTGCCCTACCCCTAGATTTCTGGGGAAGCCGGTCCAAAAAATTTGCGAGGCTTCCAAATTTGTTTAACCTTAACTATTTTGGAAGCCTTGAATTTTTTTTAGACTGGCTTCCCCAGGAAACTGGGGGGAGGGCGGCTTCTTGGAGAAGCCCCTAAAAGAACTGGGCCTATTTATCTTACTCTGCGTCAAGATTCGTGCAGCTAATCGGACGGTTGTCGCGTAGACGACGTGTTCGTGAACGTGCGCGGTAATTTCGCCACGTCTCCAACCGCCGCCGCCAACGGTTCGTATCGCTCGCGCGGGAAAATCGGATATGATCGCGTTCTCTGCATGTGTGAGTTACGAGGCGTCGCTGACCTACAGCCTACGTCGTCATAACTGACATGGTAGATGAGCCGTCCCATCGAAGATTCTGGCATGGACGGATTTAGTCCGACTACAGAAGAGTACGATGGAAGATTCAGCATTTCTCCGACTTACTCATAGAAGACGGAGAAACCTTTGCAGGGTTCTTTGGGAGGACTACAAGATATTGCTTGACGATTTGCCAACATCCATCTAGACGGAGCATTCCACGGGAAGAGGCAAGATGGCGCAGATCTCGGAGTTCTCCGGGGGCTACTATTGGGGATATGCTATATGGGTATCCTCATAGCATGTCTCTTATCCGACTAACCCGGGTGGCCCATAGTCGGTAGCATGGCCTATGGCCTACTGGGCGGCCCAGTTAGGTGGATCCAGAAGGGAGGCCCATGCCGGATAAAGGAAGGATACGGTGGAGTCACCAGCGTACCCGGAGCCTTGGAGTATAAGATACACAAGACTAGTGATAGACGGTGTAGGACTCTGTAACCTGTCCGGCTAGGACTTTTCCCTGTAACCCTAGGACCTGGCGACTATATAAGTCGGGCCTATGGGAGCCTTTAGGGCATCGTTTTACACACACCTCGCACAGCGAACCTATCTCTGTAACTCGGCATATTTCCATTATAGTGATTTATAGAAGGAGTAGGATTCCGCCACCGTCGTGGGATCTGAACCTGGGTAAGCTGTGTTACCTCGTACCCGTTAACCGTCCGCCTTACCCCATGTCTCTAAACACGCACTGTGAGGACCCCTCCATGGCGTACTCGTCGGCAATACCACGACATATACATACATAATGGAAGCTATACACTAGCTAAAAACCTTATGGGTCACCCTTAAGCTAATTATTAGTCCATAAGCATCAAAATATTTATATCTAGTACACATAGCAATAGAAACAAATTTTAATTACAAGACTACGAGAGGGTAGGTCTTACATGTGGGTCCTATCTTATGGACAAGTTTGACTAGACACATTATGGTGCAATCAACTAGCTTGGTATTAGCAAGTGGGTCCCATATTAAAGATGGGTTTGGCCATATACATAGGTGATGTCCTAAGCTCTACCGTTCAGACATTGTCTATACGAGACGGATTCCTGGGACCTACTAGACTACAAATGTAAACTTTTGCGTAGTAGGTTTACAACTTGGTCATACACTGCCAAGTTGGGCCCATTATTTTCTTTTTTTTATACACATGTGCCTTGTACTCCCCTCGCAATCGCGCTAGACTCGATATTTTATTTTGCAAAATTCCGCCGATCTATTAATAATGATCAAAAACTGTGTAAAGAGACCCAAAAGTAAGTTGCTCTTACATGGCGTATCGTTCTTCAATTTTCCCCTCTATTTTGATCTATATTCTGTACATAAAAGAACAATTTGACCTAATTTCGTTAAATCTATATAAATTCATTTAAGTGTACCAAGTTAGCTAGCAATCTTGAAAAAATCCGTCTAAAAACTTGGGAATTGTAAGAAAGAAAGGTCCACTTTGTATGAAAATTGGGGTGGTGCCTTTTTCTTTTAACTAACGCGGGTCCCGTGGGAGTAGTGATCTTCATTTAACACGGTCGGTGGAAGTATAAGTTGCATCAAGGACCTTATAGAAAATGAAAATGACATCGAAGTCCATTACTAGGGAAATTGAGAATGTTCTTTCCTAATAGTTGTAAACTCACACTAACGACACTGTTTACTAGAAGAAGAGTATCCATCTACCTCCAAAATGACATTTAATTTGAGATCAATCTATCGCCCTTACTTGCAGCTCAAGTTTGAACTAATTTCGTTAAATTGTCATGATGCAAAATCTTAGCAAGAAGTTGAACCTATTTTTAAAACTCTCATAAGTGGTTTGTGATATATTAATGACCCCCATGATGGTTACCTGCAAAGAATATCACATGACTTTCAAATCAACGTACAATTGTCCTGTAGTTCAAATTTGACCTAATTTCCATAAATCGGCATAAATTCATTCAAGTTGGAAGAGTTAGCAAGGACGAAGTTTGAAGACTCATGAAGCATGGGATGAAGGGAATATGCCCTAAGAGGCAATAATAAAGTTGTTATTATGCTTATTAGTATATGATAGATGTTTATTTTGTATGCTATAATTGTATTAATACGGAAAAGTTAATACATGTGTGTTTAATAAACAAAAAGGAAAGTTCCTAGTTATGCCTCTCTTATAAACTAGCTCGTTGATTCACAAGATGATCAAAGGTTTCCTAATCATGGACATTGGATGTTGTTAATAACGAGGTCACAACATTGTTGGAATGATGTGATGAACATTCATCCAAATTATAGCATTACGATCAAGGTTATTGTCTTTACATTCCTATAACATCATAGGAAGTAATCTTAGTCCTGAGACCATGAGATCATGTGAATCACTAACACCGGAAGAGTATCTTGATAACATCAAATGTCACACCGTAATAGGGTGACTATAAAGATGGGTTCAGTGCTACGAAGGTGTTATGTTGAGGATCTTTGATCAAGAGTGGAATTTTTCCATCCCGATGACGGAGAGATATACTCTGGGCCCTCTCGGTGATATCACATTAGTTAGCTTGAAATCAAGTGATGTGATCACTAGAATGTTATATCACAGTAACGAGAAAAGAGTACATGTCGGTAATGAGATCAAACTAGGTATGGAGATACCGATGATCGAATCTCGGACATGTAATATATCGCGAGACAAAGGGATTAAGTTACTAGCATAAAAGGTTCTCACGATCACAAGAAGTCATCGTTGAATGTGTGGGAGTCAGTATGGATCTCCAGGTCTCGGTTCTGATTATTGATCTGAGAGGGGCCTCGATCATGTCCACATTATTCGCGAATCATAGGGTGACAAACTTAAGAGACACCGACGCCATTTGGAACAAATATGTTATAGACGAAAGAATTACAAAGCGCAAGAATTATTTCACTAGACACCGGAATTGTTTCGGGTGAGATTGCTGAAATTGTTTCTGCATGTGAAATTGAATACTAGCAAGGGGATTTATGTGAATGTTTGTTAATTAATGTAATTGAAACAATTATGAATAAATAAATAAAAGGAGTTTTATTTAAAGAGAGATTACATTAAATTTGGTGGAAATTTAACCGGAATTTGAGTGGGTTTTTGAGTGGGAATATGGAGGGACTTTTTCGTGAGTGGGAGATCCACCCACATGAATGGAGGAAGGGGTGGGGGAAGCCACCATGGCATACGGCCACACCCCTTGGGGTGCCCCCTCCTCCAATAAAAGGCCCCCTACTCCCTCTCTCACACTCACACCTCCTAGTGAAAGATCTCTCTCCCCCTTTAGTTTATCCCCCATGGTATCGGACTAGCGAGATACATGTTCCCGGTGCATTTTGTTTGGAAAGAGTTGTTGATTACCTTGCATCGCTGGAGCGAGGAGGCAGAGGTTGTATGGTGGCTTGAACTTGTGTGGGAGCACGGATGCGCTGCAGATTTGCGGCGTTGGACTTCTTCTCAATCTTGAGATCAGCAAGCGTTCGTCTACATCATCCATGAGTACAACCTCATTAAACTTTGTTGTATACAAGGGTATGTTCTCTATGGATGTATATCCAACCCCTGCTTGTACCTAGTAGATAGATCTTGGTGCTTAATTGTTCCCATTGTAGGAATTTTATTTTTTTTGTATGTTGTGAACCCTACATGGGAATCAAAAGTAGTACAAAATGTCAGTCTGATATATATGTATGAAATCTTCGCTTGTGGCATATTCAGATCCAATATTCTTTGGACCTTCTTTATAGAAAGGAACAATCTCATCATCGCTAGGAAAATTGAGAATGTTCTTTCCTGATAGTTGAAAACTCACACCGACAACATTGTTTACTAAAAGAAGATATACCCATCTACCTTCGAAAAGACGATTAATTCGAGAGCAATCTATCGTGCTTACTCGCACTTAAAGTTTGACCTAATTTCGTTAAGTTGTCAAGACGAAAATCTTAGCAAGAAGTTGAACCTGTTTTTAAAAGTCTCAGAGGTTGTTTGTGATATACTAAATGACCCCACTCCCCTATGGTTACCTCAAAAATCACAAAATTTTCAAAGCAACGTAGAATTTTCCTTTAGTTCAAGATTGACCTAATTTCAATAAATCATCATAAAGTCATTCAAGTATGCAGAGTGAGCTTGGCCAAAGTTTGAAAAATCATAAAACATAGGAATCGTAGGTACAATATGTCGGTCCACTATAAATATTTTAAAGGTCTGCTTATGGCATTCATATCCATATTCTTCAGACTTTCTTTACATAAAGAAACAATCTCATCATCACTTGGAAAATTAAGAATGTTTTTTATTGATAGTTGGATACTCACACTAATGGCATTATTTACTAAAAATAAGATGCACCCATCTACCTTCGAAAATATAATTAGCAATTCAAGAGCAATCTATCGAGATTATAGGTAGCTCGAGTTTGACCTAATTTCGTTAAATTGTCAACATGCAAAATTTTAGCAAGAAGTTGAACCTGGTGTCAAAACTCTCGATGGTGGTTTGTGATATATTAAATGCCCCCCTGATGGTTACTTCAAAAAAATCACAAAACTTTCAAACTAAGCCTCTAATTTTATTGTACTTCAAATTTGACGTAATTTCGATAAGTCGGCATGAAGTGATTCAAGTGGGTCGAGTTAGCTAGGATGAAGTTTCAAAACTCATAAAATTAAACATAGGAATCGTAAGCAAAACATGTTGGTCAAATTTATATGTCTGGAAGCTTGGCTTGTGGCATTCAGATCCATATTCTTTGGACTTTCTTAAAAAAAAGAACAATCTCGTCATTACTCAAGAAATTGAGGATGTTTTTTCCTGATAGTTGGAAACTCACACCAAAGGCATTTTTTACTACAAGACGATGCGCCCATATACCTCCAAAAAGACATTTAATTCGAGAGCAATCTATGTCTCTTATTTGTATCTAAAGTTTGACCTAATTTCGTTAAATCGGCAAGAAGTTGGTGAAGTGTGTGAAGTTAGCTAGGAAACTTGAAATATGGAATTATATAAGAAACCGTGGTCCACTTAGTGTGATAATTGGGAGTGTTTCATTTTCTTCTAACTGTGGTAGGCCCCGTAGGAGAGAGGTTCTTCAGTTAATATGGTCGGTGGAAGTACATCGAGGACCTCATAAAAATGAAAATTACATCCAACTCCATGCATTTAGTACAAGGTCCCTGAAACTGAGCAATGAAGTGTTTTTTGGGTTTGTGCATACTAGCATTCATTCATTGTGCTAAAGTCTATCAATAGAATATTCAAGATGCTAAGAACCACTACAAGAAATGTTACCTTCCGCAACGGCTAGGCCCGTCAGTCATCGTAGAAGGCGCCTCTTCTGCGACGAAAATCTCGGCTCGACCGTGGCCAATGCAAAACTTTTTTTTCCAGTTTTGCGCCCCTGTACTATGATGAAACCGCTAAAAACATGGAGGAAGCTCGATGGGCACGTGGCAGAAGTAAGATTTCCGTTTCCTCACGAGATGTTGAATCGCCGAAGTATTTTTTGCGTGTGGGTCCCGGACGTCAGTGACTATAGCGGACCAACTTTTCTGTTCCGCCTCCCTGATTTGTACTTGATAACGTTGTTCGATGCCTCTTTCGTTAGTCAGGTTGTTGGGTCCCACATGTCTACCCCACATTAGAGGAATCATGCGTATGATAGAATTTTTTTCCTTACCTTTTCTAAACTTGATAGTGTCGCTCGATGCATTTGCCGTTTAATCAGGCTACTGGGTCCCACATGTCATCCTCCCACTAGATGAAATGTGTGCATGAATGCTTTTTTCCTTGGCTCGTGCCTCCCTGATATGAACTCGATAACGTTGCTCGATCTATCTTCCGTTAATCACGTTGCTAGGTCCCACATGTCAGTCTCTCATTACAATAATCGTGTGTATGATGGAATTTTTTCCTTCGCTTCCGCTACCCTGTTCCGAACTTGATTGCACTAATAGATGCATCTATAGTTTAATCACATACCTGGGACCCACATGCCATCCTCACATTAGAAGAAACGTGTACATAATGATTTTTTTCCTTAGCTCGTGCCTCCCTGATTTGAACTCAATAACATTGCTCAATCTACCTGCCATTAATCGCGTTGCTGGGTCTCACATGCCAACCTGTCATTACAAGAGTTGTGTGTATGTTGGAATTTTTCCTTCACTCCCGATACCCTGTTCCGAACTTGATTGCGCTATTAAATGCATCTATCGTTTAATCATACAGCTGGGCCCATGTTGTCATCCTCTCATTAGAAGAAACATGTGTATGATGGATTTTTTGCCCTCAGTCGTGCATCTGTGTTACCTTTATAGGGTTGCTCGGCCAATATTTCGTTTGGTCACGCATCTTGGTCCCATATGTCAGCATCTCATTAGAAGAAACGTTTGCATGTTGGACTCTTTTCTCGCTTGCGCCTCCTATTTTCAAACTTGGCAACGTTGCTCGAAGCAACACCTGTATAAGGTCTCACTGATGGGTCCCACATACCAGCCTCTTTGTTGAAGCATTTACCGTTAATATCATAGTTGGGCCCCATGTGCCATCCTCACATTAGAAGAAACGTGTGCATGATGGATTTCTTCCCATGGCTCATGCCTCCGTGTTAACTTGATAGTGTTGCTTGCTTCATCAGCTGTCTATTCAGGCTAGTGGGTCCCCTATATCATTCTCTAGCGCTACCTTATTCCGAACTAGATAGCGTTGCTCCATGAATCTGCCGTTTGGTCATGCTGATGGGTCCCACATGTCAGCATCTCATTTAGATGAAACATCTGCATGTTAGATTTTTTTCTCGCTCGCGCCTCCCTTATTCGAACTAGCAAAGTTGCTCGGTGCAGACCTATAATAATGTATATCTGGTGGGTACCACATGTCAGCCTCTCCGTAAATGAAACATGCTATGATGGACTTCTTTTTTGCCTCCTCCGTTGTTCCGACTTTGGTCCGTAGCTGGGTCCCAGATGTCAGCAACCTCTGTGCAGGAAATGTGTCTACACTGGGGCCCAAATGTTAGCCTCTATTTGCAAGAAACATGTGTATGTTGGAATGTTTTTTGTGTTGAGTCTGTCGTTATGACCTTGGCAACATTGGTAGATTTTTTTGCAGGGAAACGTGTCTATGCTGCAGCAGCAGTTTATCTGGGTCCCAGATGTCAGCCTTATCGAGTATAGAAAATATTAATCTATACTCCACCGCTGGGTCCCACATGTCAGCACTCTATGTATAGGAAACGTGGCTATGTTGTATCCAACATGTCAGACTTCTCTATGCCGGAAATGTGTCTATGTTGGATCCCACATGTCAGCCTCTATCTGAATTAAACGTGTCTATGTTGGGTCCCACATGTTAACCTCTATGTAACATCCCAAATTTTCTATATTATTGGCCTAGGTAGGAACTCCAAAATTTAGGGGTAAATAAAACTTTTTAAATTAAATGTCTGTTTAATTACTTAGTTTGTATAATCCTTAGTTTTGCCTGGTTTAAACTTTGTGCTTGCCGTACTAGAGTGCCCTAGTGGTTCTTACACTTAGGATTAGGTTTGGTTAAACCCTAGCACCACCCTAGTGGGTGTTTCGGGAAAATCAGAGAAGGATCACCATGTTTGATCAAACACCAAACCCTTGGGACATAAAAACCCTAGGCCTCTCTACCTTGCCATGAGCACAAGCAAACCCACAAGGCACCTGGTTAAACCCCAATCTTGCTTCCATTGCATGTTGGTGCTATGAATACAATTGGCAAGTATAGCAAATGGTCACCTTAATTCCTACCCACTTTAGATGAACCTTGCAAGCTATTGGAGTTGACCCAGGAGGCAACCATGGCCTGGACTCACTCACCTCACCTCGCTCTACACCTCCATATCCCTACCTTTGCCATTCGTGGCTTATGCTCGACGTGAACATCGGACACAATAGCCCCCAAGCGTGTGTCTCCCTAGATCATCCCACACCCCTCCCCACACTCTAAGCCTCACTGCAACGCACGCATGCGCTTGGCACGACCCTAGCGCTGCAAGTCCACCCTCTCCACCATCCTGACCACCCCATTGATCACCTTAGCCAAGAGAGAGGGAGTGGCAGGGCTGCAGATCGACAAGATCTTGCATGGCCACCCTCCCGAGCCCGCTAGCCACTATGTTGTCGTCTCCTAGTCCTGAACAGCTCGCGTCTTCCCCAGGCACCGCCCACCCCCTCTACCTCGCTCACCAGGAGCCCTCTCTACCCCCAACCCTCGTCGACAACGTCACCGTGGCCAGGACGCGCGCCCCCGCGTTCCTCAGTTTCCCGGTGCAGAACTACTACGCGCGCGCATAGAGGACACATCCCACTGCTCTCTCCACCACCCCCAAGTCTACACCTAGACCTCCCTAGATCACCCCTAGGCCGATCACGACCCGACCCGGCGTCGAGCACCTGATGGGAAAAGGCGACGTTGGGACAGCCCACGTTGTCCCGAGGCCGTGTGCCGGTCCACACGCCTCTTAACCCTCCCCATGGCTTGCAGCGACCCACACCCTCTCTCTCCTAGTCCACCCTCACTCTCCACCCTATCCATGGACGACCCCTGCACTCGGTGCACCATGGGACGCTCCGCATCGGCATAAAAACCCCGAGCCACCTACCGCTCTCGCCACCCACCGCATTTCCACCCCAACACACTCCTAGTCCACCCCAGGGAGGAACTGAGCTCGCTAGGCTCCTGCCTCCCACTCCGCCCATCTCACCGCCGCGGTGCCGAACGGGAGAAGGTGAAGGTTGACATCGCCACCTCTACTCCCTTCTCTCCCAACCATCCATGCATGCATGCAGGACTAGCACCGCCCCTCCGACCTCGTTTCTCCCTTCCCTAGGAACTCTAGGAGCGTCGCCAGAAGGGGGCCGAGAACGACGACGCCGCGAGCACATTCCCTGACCTTCCCAGGAGCCCAAGCCGCTGTTGCCGCCCCTCATTTGGATCCGCAATGTCGACCGCATCGAACCACGCCCTCCCCGATGCTGCTCCGCCCCTAGGTGAGCCTCCCCGAACCTCCCCAGTAGACTCTAGGGTTCGTCGCTGGCGACACCACCCTTGCGAGGAAGACAGACCCTGGGCCGTTGGATCTTTTCAGATCTAACGACCCACGGCGCTGCTTACCCCTTCGCCAGCCCACATACATTGACGCGCGGCCCGTCAGGGATTTGAAATCCCTAGCTCCCGCTCACGCGGCCGCGCGAGTGGGCCGGCCCAGCTTCTGCGTGGGCCTTGGCCAGGCCCTAGATCCACTCAGCCACTTTTCCCTTTTTCCATTTGTTTAAATCCCAGAAAGTTGTGGAACAGATTTAAATCTGTCACAAATCACCAAAACCTTAGTTTGACCTGATTCAAACTCTGAGCGTTAGCCTTTCAAAATCCCTACCACTCCCACAGGTAGCTTGGCAAAATAATGTGTGTAGTTTCCCTGAGAAGTTTTGGAATAAAATGAGGCAATTTTCACTGTTTTATTTTTGCTAATTTTTATGCAAGTCAGAAAAAATATGAAACCACTTCCTAGGCCTTCCTTCTTAACCTACCTATCCAGTAAAATTGGAATCACACCTTTAGTATTTGCTCAGCACCTGTGGTAATTTTTGCAAGATTGGGACAAACGCTTCTTACATAAATTCGAGAAGCTTCTGTGAAACCCCTTTCTGAGTAATTCCAACACCAGGAGATGAGCACCATCTATACCTACTCACTCCCAGTAGGTCATAATTTTTGAAGTGTTAATTTAAAACTGGGTTTTATTTGAGTGTTTCTAGCCTTTTCTGCAATGATTAATTTGCTATAAATCAACCATAATAGCAAAAATTATGAATCCAATTGCGTTGGCTTAATATTTCAGTCACCTACCCAGCAATATTATTTTTGATCACTGTTCACTTGCAGAAAAGAGATGAAGCACTTGTTTGCTTGCTAGACTAGGGTTCACTATTAATTTCATCTTATTTGCTAGGAGTGCCCTAATTAGTTGCTTCCATCGGCCTTGGTTTGCTAGTTCCAGTAGCTATAAATGTGTATTATGGTTTGCCAAGTTGAGTACTTGTTCTATACTGATTGCCTTGTTTGCTCCGTGTTTGATTTGTGGTATGTTGTTTGTTCGTTTATTTCCTTTCGCGAAGATAGATACGAACGAGGAATGATACGAGGAAGGTGATTGGGAGTATCTTGAAGAAGGAGATCAAGGACAAGTTGCCAACGAAGGCAAGCCACCTTATTTCTCATACACCTTGTCCTATTATGTTATATATGCATGTCTTATCTACTCATTTATGCAAAGTGCATTGGTTTTACTATAGTATACTTTTTATGGGGAATGTTTGGCTCCTCCAAATAATTACCCCTTAGTACCATTAGGTACAACCCATTTGTATAATACCATAACCCCTTGGAGACCCCGTTTTAGCCTAAACAAAAGTGTAGGATGGGAAGACCCCGGGAAAAGACGTACAAAAATATTTTATGAGAAATCCTTGCTGAGGCTTGGCCTACCAAGTGGTTAGGAAAATCAGAAAGGTTTTGTTTTTACAAAAAGATGGACAAAATATGGAGGAAAAATGTTTACGAAAACAGCTGGGCTGGCCAATTTTGAAGCTAGCGCAATTAACCAGTGCAACCACAATACTCTTCAATGGGACGGGGCTGGGCTGGAAGTTTGTCTAATCCGGTATAAGTGTCTCAAACTACTACGATGGAGAACAAATTTACGGAGGCTGGGCTTTCCCCTGTAAAGTCCCATGTGAAACATCGGTCTAGGGAAGGAAAATACCATCTAAATGGCTGCCAGACGATACTATGAACCCCTCATTGAAAGCGCACACCCTACGGGGTGCAAAACACGCTCCGGTTGGCTTGTGACTATATAGGGCGTCCTGGTTTTGAGGGGATTAACCTCATAGGGTAGGCACTTGTATCAGAGAGGGAATTCGGAAGGTCTTGACCGGTTATTCGACCCACGATCGGTGTAGATCAGGGATGTGTAATCGGATGGTGTGGGTAAAGTGTACAACCTCTGCAGATTGTATATCTATTCGAATAGCCGAGTCCTCGGTCATGGACGGTTGTGCTGGCGGCTGTACAGCGGTGATGGTTTTGTTGTCAAATAGGACTTCGGAAAAAGCAACAACTAGAATTCTTTTTGACCATGGGATGGTCAGGAAAATGGAGGAAGGAGTTTGGTCATGAGATGACTAGAAGGAGAGACAAATGGGTGACCCAATCCTAGTGTTTTTATAAACCTTTTCAAAAAGGTTTCCAAAAAGTTTTTGCAAAAGTTTTTCAACAAAGATATAGAGGCATGCTATATCTACTAGAGAAACTAATTTACAAAAGAACCTCTTATGGAGCCATCCTACCACAACCATATTGCATATCCGTTACTATTGTTACCTTAAGGTGGTTTGTGAGTACATTCAAAGTACTCACTGGCTTTGTCCCTGGATATTTAATTTGCCAGATTATAAGCAGGAAGATGGGAATAACAAAGGTTACGACAACGACTTCGCGAACTAGAGCGTTACTCCGAGTCAGGCACCCTTTGGGCTATGGCATGACTCGGGCCTTCCGCATTTAGTGTTTCCACTTCTTTTATCTATTTGTGCCCATGTTGCCCCTTTGTAAGACTATCTATGTAAGACTTGATGTTCGGTACTGTAATGGATGTGTACTTGATACTATGTCGATTATGCACCACGAGTCACTGATCATGGGATCGTGGTGACTTGCATAATGGGTTATCCCGTAACATAAATCTGGGGTGCCACACTCTATTTTATGTTGGACTATTTTTTTAGGTCGAGTCCACGGTCCTGACCTTCGCAACATTGCTAGATGCAACAATTTATCCGGGTCCCAGATGTTAGCCTAAGAGTACAAAAAAAATAGTTCTATATTAACAAAAAATTGCCTAGGATTCGAATTCGAGATCTCACCAACGGTGAACTAGGTGTGTTGCCACTACGAAAGAAAGAGCTAATATTAAAGAATCGTTAAACATCACTATTATTACTTACAGATTTTTCTCCTTAAAAAGACTATTTTGACCATTTTTATCTCCCATCAAATAATAAGGCGACGCTCCTGGCAGCTAAACTAAAAAACTACAGGCGCTCTAAAAGAAAGAAAAACTGCAGGCAGAATATCTTTACAAAAATTGAGAGGTGGTGGGCAATTCCCAAAAGGCCGAATTAAAAAGAGGTTGGCTATTATACATGGGCTGCTCGACATGGGCTATACTCCATACGCTATTCTCCATGGGCTCCTTTCTCAAATTTCCCTAGGCTATGGTCAGCAGTCCACAGACCCCTAAAATGCCAAATTAAAATGTTCTGGGGTAAAGCGGTGCCGAATAAGACATATTTGTTCTCCTAGTATATATAAAAATTGCATTTTGCATCGGCTCGGCCGGATTCGAAAGGAAGACCTCAGAGAGGGAGGGAAAGAAATCGATAATTCTTTTTGGCAGATATTTATATAAAATCTACAGTACAAAATAAGACAGAAAATTATCAATAGATTCATAGTTCAAATTCAGCAGCACTTGACCAATTCAGCAGCATTTCAAAGTGAGTGATTAAACAATACAGACACTGAAATACAATAGAAGTACAGAGAGAACTAGTTCTTGTTTCATTTCTTAAAACCTTGTCGCCCGATCGACCAGTTTTCTCTTTTCTCCAAACACACTCGACCATTGGAGCATGCAAAACTGGCGATCGAGTCTTCTTTCAGTACCTTCTTCTCACATGAATGCATGTGTGACCCCGATGCAACCCAAAATGCCCAAGTCTCATCTAGATTGAGACAAGGCCATGTTTCAAAAAAAAAGCAAGAGTAACTACTGCACTTGATCTAAACAACTACCAGTACATCAGTATTAGTTATAGAAAACACTTTAGTAAGTAGGATTTGACAGATTCGGCAGCACAATATAAGATCGAAAAAACATCGGCATATTTCCAGTTCATATTCAGCAGCACCTGATAGATTCAAAATCATTGCAAAGTGACCAATTCAGCAGTACAGACAATTGCCAAAAGAAATGACAGATTTAGCAAAGTAGACGATGAAACTCAGTAGTTTTTTTTCAATAGTTATACCAAGGGAATGACTCAAAAGGAAAGAGAGAGAGCATATTCTACACTCAATCGGTCGATCTGAACAAATACCAGTACATATGTATTACTACAAAATAGATTAGCAGTACCAAACCTCCATACAAAATACAAAACATAATGCATCGGCCTGTCCAAGTGCTGGCCGGTTCATACAAAATACACAGTGCATTGTTTCTTGCCTATTACTATTTCCTTGTCACACCGTCTCCTGTAGGACCACTATGTCAACAACGTACATTGGAAATAGGTATACATTACCACAACTTCGTTCCACCTCTCCCCAAACAGATTGAGGTTGTCACCAATATAAAGTAATTAATTAGTATGATGTAACCTATATTAATATTAGAATCATCACAAGAAGATTTAGTTGTGCTTTCTCACTCTTGAAACTTGTCGATGTTAGGGAAGATGGGATGGCTCTAGTCTTTGAACGAGATTTTTGTTTTGTTTTAGCAAGCCCTATGGAGCTGCATCTAGGATGACGAATATAGCTTTGTTGGCTGATGGCTCTGCGTCAACATGAGGCACTTCATCGAGAAACCCCAAGAACAAGGTATGATGCAACACAGCAGCAAGTCTTCCCTCAGTAAGAAACTGAGGTTATCGAACCAGTAGGAGGAAGGAAATGTCTAAAAGGTGTTGCAAGTAACGTGGAAACCTGCAAAACACAAACTCAAGATTTTGCCCCAACTAACAGTGACGTTGTCAATCTCACCGGTTGCTGTAACAAATGATTATCTGTATGGTGTGGAAGGTGATGATGGTTTGCAGTAAGTAAACAGTAATAGTGGAAGATGTATCAATGGTAAAGATTGGACTGGGGTCCATAGTTCACTAGATATGCTCTCCTTAGATAAACAAACATGGCATGCTGGGTAAACAAATTACACCAGGGCAATTCACAAGACTGAGCAAGGCATAACAATTCAATACTAGACATAACGATCCTATGAGATTCGATTGGGCAATACAACAAGATACATAGACTGCCATCCAACTGCATCTATGACTAGAAGTCCACCTTTGAGTTATCATCCGAACCCCCTCCAGTATTAAGTTGCAAGCAACAGACAACAACTTTAAGAAAAGCATGTAAGGTAAACAATCCACTTGTTCCATGAACAAGAGACCGTTGTTTTCTCCCTAGTGGAAACATCACATATACAGCCTTAGAGATTTCTTTCACTTCCCTAGATTAAATAGAGGCATGAACCCACTATCGATCATAAATACCCCCTCTTGCAGTCACTAGCAACTACTTGGCCAAGATAGCTACTAACAACAGAGAGCATGCAAGATCACAAACAACACAGACATGATAGAATCAATAAGACAAAACCATTAATCCATCTGACATAGTAATCTCAATATCCATCGGATCCCCATAAACACAACATGCATGATTACAAATAGATGAGATCTTGATCATGAACGGAGCTCACAAGATCTAGACATGAAAGCACAAGGAGGAGATATAACCATCTAGATACTACATGCACCCGTAGTCCAAGGTGGAACTACTCATGCTTCATACCGGAGGCTGGCATGATATCCCCTCTGGCAGGGTGCCGGGAAGAGCTTCAGATCCCCCGATCTAGGTACGATGGTGGCGGCGTCTTGTCGGGGGGATAACCTCCTGTATGGTCACAAGGGGTAAAACATTGCCAAACTTGGCTTACGCAGAGTAAAGAAAGAACCAGACCGGGTAGGATGGTCATATGCGACCGACATGGACGTGTGGCACCTTTCCGAGTGAGGTTCTAGAGGGACCAAAGTAAAGCGCGGTCGAAAGAGAAGGGCGACGCCGGGTGACACGAAAGGAGCCGGGTGATGCCTAAAGCAAGGGTTGACGTACAAAGTTACTGCATGACACCAAAGGAACTAGAGGCGACGTACGTGAAGACTGTTAGCTGTCCAGCTTTATGGCCTAGGCCACTGGGCTTAGCACAAGCCCATGAACCGACCCATACAGTAAGGACCAAGATCCAAACAGTAACCCTAGGACCCAAAGGGGTGTAACCTAGCTAGCCATTGCCTATATAAGGAGGGGCATAGATAGGGTTAGAGGAGGTTGGATCTAGTTGGTAACTAGAGCACTGAACCTATGCCCCACCTTATATAGGCAATGGATAGCTAGGTTACACCCCTTTGGGTTCTAGGGTTTACTGTTTGGATCTTGCTCCATACGATGTGGGCCGGGTTATGGGCTTGCCCTAAGCCCGATGGCCCAGTCCATAAAGCTTGACAGCTAACGGTCTTCTAGTACATTGCTTCCTGTTCCTTTTGGCGTCACGCTGTTACTTTGTACATTAGAGTATGCTTTGGGCGTCACCCAACTCCTTTCATGTCACTCGGTGTCGCCCTTCTCTTTTGACCATGCTTTACCATGGTCCCTCCTGAACCTTACTCGGAAAGGTGCCACATGTCCTTGTTGACTCGGCCCTTCCTCGGTCGACTCGGCTCGTCGGTTCCTGTAAGGGTTACAATTTTATCCTATGCGGTCCTACATAGTTTATACGTCGGCTGCAACAGCTTATCTTACCAGGCCGTTCTTAACCTGCCTGGTTCTTTCTTTACTCGGAGCCAACCCAGCTACGCTATGTTTCCCCTCTCGTGACCCTACCGGGGGTTATCCCCCCGACATGCGAGCCGGACCTGAAGCGGAAGGCCAGGTCTGGTTCTTTGACAGAGGAGGAGAGTGAGCAGATCTGGTTGGAGATGAAATGGGAGCCGACTGAGTGGGCTCAGCAATATTGCTGGCACCAAGATTAGGAAGTTATTCATGAACACCAACTTGTGGGCTAGTGCTAGAGGAACTGGTGGCGAAGATCTTCTCGACGCCAGCATTGCTGGCACCAAGATCAAGAAGTTGTTCCTGGGGTGCAACAGAGGTGCTCGGCTGAGTCTCCTCCGTCGGGTGTGCCACCGGGTCTGACTGACACTGAGAATCGTGAGCCTCAGCAGTGGGAGCATCGACTCGGACGAGGCTCTACACCGTGGAATCAGCTAGAGGAGGCGCATGCCTTAGTGGCGAGGCGATGCTAGGAGCAGCCTGGTTGACCGACAAAGGCGCGGCGCTGAAAACAATAAAATGCTCATGAGAAAGCAGTAGCAAAACATGAGAAGGAACAATAAAAAGTAAGCAGATCGCAAAAGCTTACCCGAAAACGGTCGGGTCGCGCTGTGGGCGACATGTGACTCAATGTCCAGCTGCTTTGCAAGTCTCTGCTAGCGTGGCAGCATCAGGAGCGGCAGCAGTAGTCTTGCGCTTCTTAGCCGGCTGAGCACTGGAGGAGCCCCCACGCCATTTACCCGGCTTGGCGACAGGGATTTTGCCGACTCTGCCCACAGCAAGAGGGGAGTGTCATGTACCTGTCCAACTGCATAAGTAAATTACAGGCTTACTTGAATAAGTTAGAGGGCTAAGGTCTAAAGGCAAGTACCTCCAGAATCTCATAGTCATCATCATCATAGTCGTCAGACCAATCTCGTAAGGTGTTTCGAGTGTAGCTCTTACCCGGAGTTGAAGCAGCATCCGCATGCGAAATGGGCATGAATCACTCCAGATCATACTCGACTTCGTCGGAGTCGGAGCGGTCCTCGTTGTAAGAACTAGGAGGGACAATGCTGTCATCAACCTAGTGAACAAAATTCTGTGAAAGATAAACAGAATAAGAACAAAGAACGAACAAGACGGCATATGAGCATAAGAAAAGCTATGTCAGATAGAAAGTGATTCGGAAACTTACCCAGGGGACATGCCTGACCCGGCTAAATGGAGGGCAGCTCCAAGCCCAATCCTCAGCCAAGGTCAATTTGAAGATCGAGCTTACTCGGCGGGCCACAGAATCGTGGGTAAGCTCCTTTGTGGGGTCATGCGTGCCGCTCATGAAGCACATCTTATGGCTCCTACCTTGGATTGGGCTGACCCGGCGTGCAATGAAAGTGCACATGGGATCCGTGTCGGCAAGATGGAAGTTCTCATCCGACGATAGCAACCTCTCCAGAATTACGTTGGCCTCATTCACCGCAGCGTTTTGGTCGCGCGGGTCAAGCTGCCGGAACTTTTTACTGGGGACCTCGTCCGAAAAGGGGGGAGACAGATGTAATTAGTGGCCCCGCTATTTTTGACATAGAAGAAAGTCCTATGACATTTCTTGCAGGAGTCTAAGCCAGTAACCTGAGGAAAGATGGAATCTCTCCTGGGTGTAATGCTAGCGGCGCCACACCGGGTCGGCCTCTTCTCGGCTCTGGGAGCGCCAGGCTGAGGAACTACTTGGGATCTAAAACTAAAATACTTGGCCCACAAAAGAACGGTAGGCCAAATGCCAAAGTAGGCCTCGCAAGCAAAAATGAAACAAGAAAGGGAGACCATCGCATTGGCAGTCAAGTGATGGGTCTGAAGATGGAAAGTGGAATGAAAAGAAGTAAAGAAACTGCTCACGGGCAAGGCAAAACCTCGCTCGAAATGCGAGAGGAAAACCACCGTCTCATTGGCATCGGGTTTGGGGGAAATCTCACCGATGGGAAAACGGCAGTCCACCTCAAGCGGGATGCGCCTGGTGGAGCCCAAGCATTCAAGCTCCTCTGGGGAGACCTCCAAACCCTCCCAACCGCCACGCTCGCCAACGAGAACATCCTGTTCTTCGGCTCCATCAGCGGCGTCGCGTGCGTCCATGATTTCCCTAGAGTCAGTCTCTTCCGCCGTTGGAAGAGGCTTCGAAGAGCAATGACCCGTAGTGGAATGGAAAGAGGAAAAAAGCAATCGCAAATCAAGGACTGGAGAGAAGAAGAACCGCAAAAGAGGAAGTTGGATTTTGGAGGCGCAAGGAAGAAGAGGCTATGGGGAAACTGAACGGGCGAGGGAAGTTATGATCCCCTCACCCCTACTAAAGGGCAGTAAAAACCCCAATCGTAGGATCCCCCTGCACCGTGCGGCCAGCGTGTGTTCGTGTATTTGGCCGAGTAAGCTAGTCAGCGAGCGCCACATGTATACAATACACGGAAAATCCATTGCCACGTCACGCAGTCCAGAACAAGGGGTGTAGGGCGATTGGACTGCCATAGTGACGGGGAATTATTGCGCAGCCGTCACTGTGCAGTTAGGCCTTGGAACAAAATTTGAGGCAAGTCACCATGATTAACAGCTGTCAGTGACTGAAGCACGCTGAAAATGACTCGGAATTGGCCAAAAGACTCGACACGAGGCAAAAACGAGCCAAAAAGTCAAAGAATAGACCCGAAAACTGTTAGATAGACTCGGCAAGGTGCAAGATTGCTCCAAACAGTACGCCCTAAGAAGTAAATAAAGACAAAAGAAAAAGTTCCAATCACATTAAAGGAACCTGCAGACGCCTAACAACTAGAACTGCTAGACCTCATCAGCTTCGGGGACTAATGTCGGGGGGATAACCCCCAGTATGGTCACAACGCGTAAAACATTGCCAAACTTGGCTTACGCCGAGTAAAGAAAGAACTAGCCCGGGTAAGGACGGCCGGGTAGGATGGTCATATGCCTCCGACATAGGGTCTATGTCGGCCCATATAAGACAAGTTTGTTGATCTTGCTGGAACCAACGAGCCGAGTCTCACGAGGAAGGGCCGAGTCAGATAGGACGTGTGGCACCTTTCCGAGTGAGATTCTGGAGGGACCAAAGTAAAGCGCGGACAAAAGAGAAGGGCGATGCCGGGTGACACGAAAGGATCCGGGTGACGCCTAAAGCAAGGGATGACGTACAAAGTTACTGCATGACGCCAAAGGAACTGGAGGCGACGTATGTGAAGACCGATAGCTGTCCAGCTTTATGGACAAGGCCACTGGGCTTAGCACAAACCCATGACCCAGCCCGTACAGTAAGGACCAAGATCCAAACAGTAACCTTAGGACCCAAAGGGGTGTAACCTAGCTAGCCATCGCCTATATAAGGATGGGCATAGCTAGGGTTAGAGGAGATTGGACCTAGTTGGGAACTAGAGCACTGAACCCTAGTTCATACAGCTCAAGGAGCACTTGTAAACCTCAAGCATCAATAGAATTCCCAAGTGTGGAGAGTTCATCTTGTTCTTCGTGCATGGCTAGACCGTGCACTCCCTCCCCGGTGACCACAAGCACCCATTCGGACTCCAACTTAATTCTACCCATGGCATCTGCCGTGACACCACCACGACACGGCTATAGACGGTTTTATGGAATATTGGTCGGGTACTTAGGGTTTAGGCATCGGGGGCTTCTTATAGGCGAAGAGGCGAGACAGGGAGGCAGCCAGGGGGCCCACACCCTGTCCATGCGCGGGCCCACCCTTGGTCGCGCCAAGGGGGGAGGGGTGCAGCCGCACTGTGGCACCCCTCCATCTCTCCTCTGGGCTTCGTGTTCTCCTCGCTGAAATATTGACTTTGACTTTTGTCCCGTCCAATTCCGAGAATATTTCCTAACTAGCTTTTCTGAAACCAAAAACAACAGAAAACAGGAAACTGACACTGTTGCAACTTGTTAATAGGTTAGTACCAGAAAACATATAAAAAGCACCTCAAAGTGTAGACAAAGCAAAGTAAAGTAGATACTAAACAAGCATGGAACATCAAAAAATATAGATACGTTTCGGACGTATCACGGGCACGCGGCACTTCACTAAATTATAATCTAGGGATGGCACGCTGCCGTGCACTAAATTAACCATGTCACATCCTGGGGCATTATAGCGAGCGAGGTTGGCACGTTGCCGTGCATGCCCATTAGAGTTAATATTGTCTTGTTTGACGAGATAATGTTTATTTACATCACCTATATTCCTAAAAATACTAGTGCCTACAGTACCTAGTAGTAGTACACTGGTACACGAACTACTAATACTAGCAGTATTAGTTTGCTCAAAAGGATCATAATGTGGAACAGAGGTGGTACAATACTATCAGTTAGTGGTAGAGCTAGCTCATAATTTAAGCAGTGTACATTTGAAGTTTGTTTTGATGCAAATATAGTGCAGCAAAGACTTGCCTATTGAGCCTAGCGCGATCAAGTAACACGTTGTTCCAACACAATGCATCACTAGAGGAGTATAGTTATAGACCACCTTTTTACAGAATCTTATATATTTACTAATTGGACCTTACGGTGGTAAATATAGTCCATCAGATTTTTAGCATGCTACCGATCTTACCGTAGAAGCGCTCCACAATTTCTCGGAACCCGCTTGGTCTCCTAAAGAAAATAAATTACCCCGATGCAACAGCTTCGTATCCTAACCAAAAAGAAAACCACCACTGCCCTATCTCTCTCATATGCTCCTCCAGATTGTTTCGGTGCCGCTCCGCCCCCTCCCTCCATCCCAAAGGCAAACACTAAGGCGTTCGCGGACCTCCTACTCAAGGTATTCACTCCTCATCCATGTTCTCAACTTAATCAGACCAGACAGATTAGTCGACAAACATACCGGATTCGGATGATGTACTCCTTCCGTTTTATAATATACACTGGTGAAAACGGGGCTATTGGTCCCGGTTGGTACGGGGCTTTAGTCCCGTTTCCCAACCAGGACGGGGAAATCGGGACTAAATCCCTAACCTTTAGTCCCGGTTGCCCCACCAACCGGGACAAAAGGGTGCACACGTGGCAACGGCAGGGGCGAGGGCGACAGAGCATTAGTCCCGGTTCGTAACACGAACCGGGACTAATAACCTTCTGCCGCGGCAGAGATTTGGCCCATTTCTCTGCCGCGGCAGAGAAATCATTTTGGCACATTTTGTTGCCGCGGAAGCATTTTCGCCACTTTTTGTGCCGCGTCAGAGAATTCATTTAGGTTGTTTTATTGTTTATTTAGTGTTTTGCACTTATCAATGAAGGAACCTTATATTACACAAGATCATCATGATAATATTACATTCAATACACGGATCGAGTTCATGCACTACATACCAAAGTTGTTATTCGATTCTACCGGGGAATTCCTTCAAAGTTGTTATTTTTACAATCCCTATTGTCTATACACGGCCGAATAGTATTCCACTTTTGGGTTTAGGACTTCTGCATCCAAGAATCCCGCCAATTCCTCCTGAATTGCTCGTACGCGATCCTTTGGCAGAAGACCGTCCCTTAGACGTTCAATCTGATTTAAAAAAGGAGTCAGTCTATATGAATGAAACTAAACACAATTTATTTGTAATTAAAAACTATAGAAATTGTTTACGTACGTGGAGTTGCTCTAAATTTCTGCCCTTCTCATCGCACGTCTGCTGGATGAACTCGCAAACATAGTATCCACATAGATTGTTACCTGGTCCCTGCGTCAGGCACTTTACGAGAACAGAGTTCAATCAAAATAATAATCAAGCATGATAATAACTGTATCAAAACTAGAATCAAAGAGATGCGCGGATATAGCTAGTGGTGCTTACATTTAGTGGTTGAAATGTAAGCTCCTCTTTCCAAACACCCCTAGCCTTGTTGGTGAACCGTTTCCAAACGCTGCCCGGCGAAGAAAACGAATAAAGGAAGTTATTAAAGACTTGATATCATAAAATTCACGAACGTTGCCGATATAGTGTCGTAATGATTAGAACTACCGCTGGAGAAGCATCTGCATGTCCTTCCACGTCTCAAGGGGTTTATGTTTCGAGTCCATGACTAGTACACGCCCTTTGTCAAGTTGAATGATTACCAGAATATAGTGGAAGCTGCAAATGCATAACTAATCAATTATATACTTAACATCGAGTAAGCGAAATAGAAAGTGTATACAAGACAATAACACTCACTCGAAGTTGTAAGGAAAAAGTATTTCCCTTGTGGTTTCTTGAAACCTTAACGCGTGTACTATATTATCCTCCGTATCCTGGGGGCTTATTTTGAGATTAGCTTCATGAACCCAATATGGGTCAATGAAGCCAATGTCATAGATTTGTCCTCTGCTTCATTCGAGAATCTTCATTCTGCATATTACAATATGATTATATACATGCAATAAACAAAGTGAGATAGCTGGAGACTAAATTAATTACAGAATTAGTACTTACAGACAATAGGCACTGATGATCGATTTGTCCAAGGCGTCTTGATTGAATAATTGAAATAGTTCATAATATTCAATGGATATCATGTCATCCTTTTATTTCCCATGATGCTTTTTTGTAACCCTCAGCACTATCCAGTTAGCCCCGGCCTTTGTGGAATGCATGTACCAGTTATGCAATCTTCGCATTTTTGTTGGAAGATTGTTTACCTCCTCAGGTTTGACGAGATGTTTGCCGTACAGGTATTTGTATGCTACTTCACTCACGGGGAAGAACTCTAACTGGGATAAGTACTGGGCAATACTCATACCTTGAGCAGCGGCAGCTTCTCCGTATTGTGCAACTACCTCTAGATCATACTGATCTTCGGCCCCATATTTGCTCGACCCCACATTGGTTTGGGAAATCACCTTGAGAGGGGCGCAAGTCTGTTTTGCTTGTTCTCCAAGCTGGGCAACAGATTTCTCGCTTGCATCAGTACTGCTCTTCGAGGCTTTTTGTGTCGCATGTGACTTGAGAATAGAACGCTCATAGTCTGATGACAGCTTTGGCTCGGGTTGATGAAGAGTCTTTAGCATTTTCAACACTTTGGCTTTTTCTTCTTTGGTGCTGGGGAACTCTGGCTCTTTCGGCCGCCTCAGCTTAGTGAAAAACGCTGTCGTTTCCACATCAACGATCGCCGTAGTCTCCTCTTCAGTACAGTCATAAGCTCTCTTGGGAGGAACCTTTCGTACTTTTGGAAGAGGCTCTTGTTTACGTTTCGGCGATCGCTTACCACGACGCACATTAGCGGTACGCTTACGCTTTTTATCCTGAGGCGCCGGCGATGGCTCCCGCGGCGATGGCTGCGTCGGAGATTGGTGAGGCGACGAAGACGGCTGCCGCGTCGGCGACGACCTCGCTGGAGACGGGTGAGGCGGCGGCGAAGATGGCCTTGGCGTGTGATTTCGAAGCACGATACATTCCTTCGGCCATAGAATGGTGACGTTTTTTGCGTCTCCCAGTACAGTCACATCCCCTTCACCTGCAGGGTAGTGAAGATCCAAAACTTCAAAGGTGGGCATGATTTCATCCACCCCGACAACAGCGTAGCCCTCTGGAACTGGACGACAGTGGTAAGTTGGTGTGGGTCCAATTGGTAAGGCATAGCCGACCGCCACCTTCATTGATATGTTCACAACTTTGACATGTAGCTCGCAGTGTGTCATCTCTGTGATATCATCCACTGGGTAGCCAACAGGAGCCATCGTCGGTGCACCATCGTCATCGCCATTGTCATCACCCGGGACCTCGGTGGAAGCCACACTGCTTTTTCGATTATTCGATAGGCCGGTAGCATCGAATGCAGTGTGCTGCTGAGATGGGCCGGTAGTACTTTGCTCTTTAAGTGCGTTAATTTCATCTTGTTGTTGCTTCAATCGTTCTTCAATTAAACGCACTCGCTCTTTCTGACTATCTGCTTCAACTTCCGCCCTGTCGTTTCTCCTCTGACGGCTTCTATCAGTATATTTCTTCCTCTCTTCGGGAAACCCAGTCCTCCATGCTTGGGAGCCTCTTGTGCCTCGTGTTCGTCCATCATGTTCCTTATTTCCATGGGCGAGTGTGAGCTCATCATTCTCTCTCGATTGGCAAGGGGTCTTCTTTATGTCATATGTTATATATACACCTCCCTTCCGAGTCCAACGTGCCCCCATGCCCGTAAAACCAATTCCTTGCACGTTCTACCCAATCGTCTGTCTCTGGGGTGATCTTTTTATCACGCAGTTCATTCTCAAGTTTCTACCACTTAGGAATGCCAGCCCTGTAGCCACCTTGCCCCATAGTATGGTGATACTTCTTGTTAGCAGCATTCATCTTATTCGTTGCAGACACTTTCTTAGCTTTTTCTGATGTCTTGTATTCCACAAACTCAGCCCATAATGGTTTTATCTTCTCAAACTAAATATTCTTGAAATCGGGAGTCTTCTCTTTCACGACATAGTCAAGGTGCAATCTTTTCTTCCAGTTGGTGAAACACTGGGCCATCTTCTTCAAAGCCCACTCTCTGACATTAGCCTGCATGGCTCTCCCATGTTGTAAGGCGTCCTCAACTGGATCCTCCGCATTTGGATCCAACTCTATCTTCGGTAGTTTGAAATTAACCATGAGCCTCTTCCACAGTAAATCTTTGGCGTGGTTAGGGACAAATAAACATGTTCCCTCTTCATCCGCATTAGCAGGCCTATGATCGGGATTAAGTCCCTAACGATTACTCTGCATTGTGCCACAAATTTGGTTGCGACAACTTCGGGAGCCGTCGGTTTGCCGTCTTCAGCGACATCTTCGATCCTGAACCTCTCATGGTCTTGCAACTTTTTTGTTGGGCCTCGTCTGCTCTTTTCAGTAGATTCCTTCGATCCGGAGGGCTAAAAGAAGAAAGATCGTCGTTACTATTTCTATATAGATAGCAGATGATTAATTAATGAATTGATTATATTACATGCACCTCGCCGGAGCGGTCGTCTTCTCGATTACACAAGGCATCGCCTTCTCCCTCGCGGAAGGCAACACCTTCAACCTCAAACAAGTCGTCTATTCCGGTAAAAAGAGGATCACCCTCACCGGAGTTGTTCAGAAACATTGATACGTCTAAATTTTCTTCCCCACGGATCACACCTTGGATCAACTCTTCCTTTTCTTCGTCTCTGACATGTGGGTCCATATTTTCTGCATAGGTGGAAAAACGAATAAGTCAAAGCGGCTAAAGGAGAAAGTTAGGTACGGTGTTGAGAGATATAAACCCTAATTCAGAGAAACCCTAATATATACATACACAATAATAAAAATGAAGAGAAACCCTAAACCCTAAACCTAGCTACAAAAAGGAAACCGTGTAGTAGATAGGTAACTCTAGCTAAAATCAACTAAAATCAATATTCCGGAGTTCCGAGGGGTGTAAAACCTAGTTCGGAGAAACCTCGGATGCATATGGGAGGGGAACATGAGTAGGGATGTCAAACGACGTGCCAGCGGCGCTACATATCGCCATATAATCTTATCATAGGCTTATTTTCTTCCGGATTAATTTCTACAATCATAAATCTATAACTAACAGCAAATAAGTGGCACTAAACGGGATGCCGTTTACATCCCTAAACATGAGTATAAGGCTACAAAAGGGAAACTATCCAGCAGATAGGTAACACTAGATACTAACAAAATACCATATCTCGCAATGGTTTTGACCGCGCGACCCCTTCGCCCATGTCTCGCCCACGCGTGAGCGAACATGGGAACTCCCATCGGCGCCGCCTCCTCCCCCCTCTCCTCACCTTCCCCGAGCAAACAGAGCTTCTGCCTCTCTCTTGCCACAATACACCCGCCCCACGCGTCCCTGCACGCCTCCCATGTCCTGCGGAACGGGCCACCGACATCCCCTTTTCCCGAGCCTTACAAACCCGACATGAGGGAGTATAAATCTATCATTGAGTAAATGTGATACTCCTATAGCAAACGAGGATAGTCCGATGATAAAGATGCGATTAGGGATGGCAATGGGGCCCCGAAACCCACAAACCCGATGGATACCCGCCTTAAATGGGGAGGGTTTGGTAAAAAGTTAGACCCTCCAAGTTTAATGGGGCGGGTATGGGGGTGGCAAACCCATACCCGCAGACCCGCAGACCCGCTCTAAGCCTTAATCCTATCCCTAATAATCATATGACTAACCACACGTCCACGCGGGCCATGCACGCAGACAACACACATCACATGCACACGCTGGAATATGAGAGTCCTGAAGACAGGACACGCACGCACGCGTCCATTTTCACCAAACCCATCCTACTATCCCATTGTTTTCTTCCCGCATGCGTCAGCGTTGCTCCCGTCTCATGCACTGGTGGGTACCCGCCGAGGCCCCGAACCCGGCCGGGTTACGGGTATGGTAAGAAATGAAACCCGACAAATTAAATGGGGCGGGTATGGGGGGACCGAACCCGGCCCCAAACCCGGCGGGTGCCATCCCTAGATGCGATGATGCACAACCTTTTTTTTCAAACAGGGGCAAAAGCTTTCCCTGGGCCGAGGCCCATCTCCTCTCTTCCCTGCCTGCACGCGCGCAGCACCTAGCAGCAGCCGCCGCCCACCACCCGAAGCCCACCAGCAGCACCTAGCAGCAGCCGCCGCCGCCCACCAGCAGCAGCAGAGGGCGGGGAAGGATAGAGGCAGGGAGGGGCGTACCTCTTCTGGAGGCGATGACGCGCGGCGGTGGGGGAAGGGCACGGGCGGCACGGTCGTCGGGGAAGGAGACGCTGGCGGCGGTGGCGGCCGGAGGCGGAGGCAGGGCGGCGCGGTCGTCGGGGAAGGGCGCGGGCAGCCTGGGCATCATCGATGAAATAGAGAAGAAGAGAAGAGTGAGATGGAGAAGAAGAGAAGTTATAAAGGGGAGGGAGTATACGTCCCGGTTGGTGGCTCCAACCGGGACTAAAGGGGCATACGTCCCCGTTGGAGCCACCAACCGGGACATATACTCCAATTTTCAGCAGATGAAGGGGCGCGCGCGCAGGGGGTCTTTAGTCCCGGTTGGTGGCTCCAACCGGGACATATTCCCCTGTTTTCAAATTTTTTCAGGTATTTTCTCTCTGTTCCCGCCTTATTTTTTATTTTGGGGTTTAAATTTGTATTTTTTTAAATGATAATTAATTTAGAATTTAGAAAAACTTTAAACATAAAAAGTGTTTAGATTTGAATAAATAATTCAAAACCATTTTCTGTTTTAAAAAATAATTAATGTAAGCATTTAAAATATGAACCATTTAAAATTAAAAATGAATTAACTTATATTTTTTAATATCAATTTGGAATTTAGGAAAACTTTAAACATAAAAAGTGTATGGATTTGAATAAATAATCCAAAACCATTTTCTATTTTTAAAAAATAATTAATCTAACCATTTAAAATTAAAAATGAATTAACTTATATTTTTTGAATATTAATTTGGAATTTAGAAAAACTTTAAACATAAAAAGTGTTTATATTTGAATAAATAATTCAAAACCATTTTCTGTTTTAAAAAATAATTAATGTAACCATTTAAAATATGAACCATTTAAAATTAAAAATGAATTAACTTATATTTTTTTAATATCAATTTGGAATTTAGAAAAACTTTAAACATAAAAAGTGTATGGATTTGAATAAATAATCCAAAACCATTTTCTATTTTTAAAAAATAATTAATGTAACCATTTAAAATTAAAAATGAATTAACTTATATTTTTTGAATATTAATTTGGAATTTAGAAAAACTTTAAACATAAAAAGTGTTTGGATTTGAATAAATAATTCAAAACCATTTTCTGTTTTAAAAAATAATTAATGTAACCATTTAAAATATGAACCATTTACAATTAAAAATTAATTAACTTATATTTTTTAATATCAATTTGGAATTTAGAAAAACTTCAAACATAAAAAGTGTTTGGATTCGAATAAGTAATTAATAATGGGCGGCAAGAAAATTTGATTAGGATAGAACTGGAATTGGAGTACATAACGCAACTAACACAAAGTTACATAGAAGAACTGAAAATTAAGATACATGGCCAGATTAAGCCACAATCGGCTGAACTTGTTTTGCAATGTTGGAATAATTCAGTCATGCTCCTGCCTACACCTATAATACTCGCCACTGTAGTCGTCGTACTCGCCGCGGCCATCGTCGTTATCGTCGTCGGGGTCGCCATAGTTGAACCTTGAAGTTTGAGTACGAGTGGGCTGGACTTGAGGGTAGCGCAGGCGGGGGCTAGAGTCGGCGGCCGTGTCATAGGCCATGACGCTCTGGAGAGTCCGGCCGCGCCACCACAACCGACGGCCGGCCTCGTTGAAGTTCGGAGGAGGTGGGCCCTCCTCCTCGTGCCTGGCGAGTGCCCTCTCACGCCGATCCACGAAGAAGGCTTCCCAAGTCAGGAAATAGTCGGGATGCCATCTGGGATTCCTCCGCTGCTCCGGCGTGAGCTCGAAGTAGTAGTGGTTCGTGATGGCCATCCGACGCGCCACACCTAGAGGGACAGGAGGAACCGGCACGCCTCCGGCGCTCAGCATCCAGCCGACGGGGACACAGTAGCCCGGCGGGCAGGGGTAGTTCGAGGCGCAAAGCGCCTCTGCCTCCCTGGGAGTTAGTGCTACGATGGAAGCCATGGGAAAGAGTGATGAGGTTGCAGATATGAGTCTAGAGATGTGCAATGACAATGGAGGCCAACCCTACATATACATATAGTGAAGAACTAGCGGGAAGAACTGGAGGGAAGAACTGGCGGGAAAAAATGGCGGGAAGAAAAATGGCGGGAAAAATGGCGTGTTGACATTATGTCGTGCGGCGTGTACCTTGTCCCGAATGGTGTCACCAACCGGGACTAAAGATGAAAAATGGCGTGTCCACACACATGCATGCATAATATGGGCACAACATCACAAACTATGCCGTGATTCAGCACATAACATCGGTCATTTGGACCGAAAGCCATGAAACCTCGAACATGATAGGTCATTTTGTGAAGGTTTTTTTGAAACATGATCAATATACCAAGTATGGTATTTTTCCTTTCAACTATGTAACATAATATGAAACCACGTGAAGGATTTTCATTGTTCGGATTTTTTTTGAATTTATTATGCCAGTTTTGAATTATCTGAATTTCTAACTATGGTCGAACCGGTGTGCATGAAGATAGGGGACGAGCATCGTTAGAACTTGCATTGGATCTCTGAAGAAACCACATATTGCGAGTCTAAAAATGATTTTTTCAAAAAATCACGGACGATAGATCATGTACCTGTAGTACAAACCGGACCCACTTCCTTCCGATTTGGCAGACATTTGTCCTTTTTACCCGGGATGGACGAAAAGGTTTGAGATGTACCGGTTGGGAGATAGTCCATGTAAGGTGGTCTAGTATTTTAGGAAAATGGCACGGTAGCATTCTGAAACGGCATTTTGGTGGTTACTTCACAAAACGACCCGTTTTTTATGCTCGGAAAATGGAAAAGGGCTTTTCCGTGCGACAAAAAGGAAAACTTCCTCCTGCAACATTGTTCTCCATACCAATGTCCACACACATGCATAATATGGGTACAACATCACAAACTATGCCGTGATTCAGCATATAACATCGGTCATTTGGACCGAAAGCCATGAAACCTCGAACATGATAGGTCATTTTGTGAAGGTTTTTTCGAAACATGATCAATATACCAAGTCTGGTATTTTTCCTTTCAACTATGTAACATAATATGACACCACGCGAAAGATTTTCATTGTTCGGATTTTTTTTGAATTTATTATGCCCGTTTTGAATTATCTAAATTTCTAATTATGGTCGAACTGGTGTGCATGAAGATAGGGGACGAGCAACGTTAGAACTTGCATTGGATCTCTGAAGAAACCACATATTGCGAGTCTAAAAATAATTTTTTCAAAAAATCACGGGCGATTGATCATGTACCTATAGTACAAACCGGACCCACTTCCTGCCGATTCGGCAGACATTTGTCCTTTTTACCCGTGATGGACGATTTCGGCAGGCTGGGCCAGGAAGCACTAATGATAGGGGTGAGTGTCGACATTATGTCGTGCGGCGTGTACCTTGTCCCGGATGGTGTCACCAACCGGGACTAAAGATCAACCTGTAGTCCTGGTTGGAGACACCAACCGGGACAAAACACGAGTCAGCACTAATGATAGGGGTGAGTGTCGACATTATTTCGTAAGTGTCGACACTATGCCGAGCTGCTTGTACTATAAATAGGCATCCTTGCGAGTCCAGTCCTCCAGCCAGTTTGAGGCATCTCCAAGATGGTTTTCGAGAGCAGGGACACCACAGCGGCCAGTTTCAGGGAGATGCCGACGGAGCCCAGTCCTCCGGCATCTCCGAGAAACTGGTCATAGAGGCACTCCCTAATATGTGAAATCAGTTAGCTCCGAGGCGTATTGATCTAGTTAGAGAAGTTACAAGATGCAAGATGGTTTTCGAGAGCAGGGACACCACTGCGGCCAGTTTCAGGGAGATGCCGACGGATCCCAGTCCTCCAGCATCTCCGAGAAACTGGTCATAGAGGCACTCCATAATATGTGAAATTAGTTAGCTTCGAGGTGTATTGATCTAGTTAGAGAAGATACAAACTGCAAGATGGTTTTCGAGAGAAGGGACACCACTACGACCAGTTTCAGGGAAATGCCGCCGGATCCCAGTCCTCCGGCATCTCCAAGAAACTGGTCATAGAGGCACTCCCTAATATGTGACTGCGCGCGTTTGGAGATAAGATCTTAATGGTAAGTACGAATCGGGACAACTTCTTCATAGTCCCGGTCCAGCCACAAAACGGGACTAACACTCAAGACATTTATTAATATTAAAAACTGAGACTACAAAACCGGGACTAAAGGCCACAAACCGCGAAAGATATCCTTCGGTCAAGCCACAAACCGCGAAAGACATGAACTCGAGTTACATAATATGAGCATGAACTTCTTGGAATATGTCCTTCCTTATGATCGCTTCAGACGTAACCATGGAGCATCTTCTTTACTTAACGGAATGCTTGGGTCAGTTTTCACTGTGAAAGGCGGAATTTCATCAAACTTATTATAATCTTCTGACATGTCTGTCTTTTCCTCGATTCCCACGATGTTTCTTTTCCCTGAAAGAACTATGTGACGCTTTGGCTCATCATATGATGTATTGTTTGCATATTTTTTTTTTTTTTCGGTCTGGAGGACATGTCCTTCACATAGAAAACCTGAGACACATCATTGGCTAGGACGAATGGTTCATCTCTATAACCAAGATTGTTGAGATCCACTGTTGTCATTCCGTACAACTGGTCTATCTTTACCCCTTCCCCATTCAGGTTGACCCATTTGCAGCGAAACAAAGGGACCTTAAAAGAGACTCCATAGTCTAGTTCCCATATCTCCTCTATGTAACCATAATATGTGTCCTTTTGTCCATTCTCGTCTATTGTATCAAAGCGGACACCACTATTTTGGTTGGTGCTCTTTTTATCTTGGGCGATCGTGTAGAATGTATTCCCATTTATTTCGTACCCTTGGAAATTCAATACAGTAGAAGATGGTGACGCGGCCAACAAGTATAGCTGATCTCCAATAGTGGTGTCATTCAAGAGATGTGTCCGCATCCAACCACCGAAATACTTCATGTGTTCATCTGTAATCCATGATTCAGGCTTCCCCGGGTTTTTGGAGCGTACAATATTCTTGTGTTCCTCGATATACGGAGCTACCAAGGTGGAATTATGTAGAACTGTGTAGTGTGCTTTAGTGAAAGAATCCCCGTCCCTACATATCATTGCTTTCTTTCCCAGCGTGCCTTTTCCACTTAGTCTTCCCTCATGCCGCGAGTCAGAAACACCAATCGGCTTAAGGTCAGGAATAAAGTCAACACAAAACTCAATGACCTCCTCTGTTCCATATCCCTTGGAGATGCTTCCTTCTGGTCTAGCACGGTTATGAACATATTTCTTTAAGACTCCCATGAACCTCTCAAAGGGGAACATATTGTGCAGAAATATCGGACCGAGAATGGCAATCTCTTCCACTAGATGAACCAGGAGATGCGTCATAATATTGAAGAAGGATGGTGGGAACACCAATTCAAAACTAACAAGACATTGTACCACATCCTTCTGTAACCTTGGCAGAATATCTGGATTGATTACCTTCTGAGATATTGCATTGAGGAATGCACACAGCTTCACAATGGGTACTCGAACATTTTCCGGTAGAAGCCCCCTCAATGCAATCGGAAGCAACTGCGTCATAATCACGTGACAGTCATGAGACTTCAGGTTTTGTAACTTTTTCTCTGCCATATTTATTTTCCCCTTTATATTAGATGAGAAGCCCGACGACACCTTGATACTGTAAAGGACTTCAAAAAAGATTTCCTTCTCTGCTTTGGTAAGAGCATAGCTGGCACGACTTAAGTGACGCCCTTTATCCGTATTGTTATGTGTATGCATGTTCTTTGGGTCTTTCATAATTTGTTTGTCCTCCCGTGCTTCAGGTGTATCTTTTGTCTTCCCATACACGCCTAGGAATCCTAGCAGGTTCACGCAGAGATTCTTCGTCACGTGCATCACGTCGATTGAAGAGCGGACACGCAGGACTTTCCAATATGGAAGCTCCCAAAATATAGATTTCTTCTTCCACATGGGTGCGTGTCCTGTAGCGACGTCGTTCGGAACTGATTGACCGCCGGGACCCTTTCCAAAGATTACTTCTATGTCCTTGACCATACCAAATACATCATCACCAGCAGGGAGTTCAGGCTTCTTCCGGTGATCTGCCTCACCTTTGAAATGCTTGCCTTTCTTTCTTACGGGATGATTGGTCGGAAGAAATCATCGATTCGCCAGGTACACAACCTTCTTGCATTTATGCAAATATGTACCTTCGGTCTTATCTAAACAGTGGGTTCATGCCTTATATCCCTTGTTTGTCTGTCGTGAAAGGTTACTAAGAGCAGGCCAATCATTGATGGTTACGAATAACAACCCTCGTAGATTAAATGGCTCCTGTTTGTTCTCATCCCACGCACGTACACCTGGTTTGCCCCACAACTGTTAGAGTTCTTCAACGAATGGCCTAAGGTACACATCAATGTCGTTGCTCGGTTGCTTCGGGCCTTGGATGAGCACTGGCATCATAATGAACTTACACTTCATGCACAACCAAGCAGGCAGGTTGTAGATACATAGAGTCACGGGTCAGGTGCTGTGACTACAGCTCTGCTCCCCAAAAGGATTCATGCCATCCGTACTTAGACCAAACCATAAGTTCCTTGCGTCATCTGCAAAGTCTGGGAAGTCTCTCTCGATTTTTATCCACTATGACCCATCAGCAGGGTGTCTCAACTTCCCGTCTTTCTTACGGTCTTCTTTGTGCCATCGCAACAACCTGGCATGCTCTTTGTTTCTGAACATGCGTTTCAACCTTGGTATTATAGGAGCATACCACGTAACCTTAGCAGGAACCCTCTTCCGGAGGGGCTCTCCCTCAACATCACCAGGGTCATCTCGTCTGATCTTATACCGCAACGCGTTGCATACCGGGCATTTAGCTAAATTCTCATACTCCTTACCGCGGTAGAGGATGCAGTCATTAATGCATGCATGTATCTTTTGCACATCTAATCCCAGAGGACAGAGAGTCTTATTTGCTTCGTAGGTACTCTCGGGAAGTTCGTTATGTTTTGGAAACTTCGGCTTCATTATTTTCAGCATCTTTTCAAATGAGGAGTCAGTTAGACCACACTCTGCCTTCCATCGCAACAATTCCAGTGTGGTACCGAGCTTTGTGCTGCCATCTTCACAATTTGGGTACAACAATTTCTTGTGATCTTCTAACATGTCCTCTAACTTCAGCTTCTCATTTTCTGTTTCACAGTCTCGCTTTGCATCAGAAATGACCCTACCAAGTTCATCAGCCGGCTCATCTGATGCCCGTTCTTCACCTCTTTCCTCTCCATTGTCTTCCATTGCAGTATCACTGTATTCAGGAAACATATGATGATAGTTGTTATCATCTTCTTCTTCTTCACCATCTTCCATCATAACCCCTCTTTCCCCGTGCTTGGTCCAGCAATTATAGTTGGGCATGAAACCTTTCATAATCAGGTGGCCGCGAATGATTTTCGAGGAAGAGTACTCCTTGTTGTTCCGACATTGAACACATGGACAACGTATAAATCCATTCTCTTTGTTTGCCGTAGCCACATCGATAAATTTATCCACGCCTTTGATATACCCGGCTACGCGCTGGTCACCGTACATCCATTCCCGACCGTTCATCTGCATCATATAAGTAAGTTTATCAAAAAACAGGACATCATAAATAGTGAAATAACCAATTCACACCGACACATGAATTGTATCAATGACCTAGAAAAGATAAGATTGCTAACCTCGATCGAGGGAAATAAAGAGGAGAAAGCTCAAGTGCGTCTCGGACACCTTCTATATTTTTGTTCTATGAGAAATTCAACGGAATTATTCACTCAAACATTTCAACAAACACCTTCAATCCATGCATGAGAAAAAACTAGCACACCCCCTCACACCTTCCACCATTCGAAAAAACAGTGTGGAGGCAGAGGGAGCTGGGGCGTTGCATTTATAGAGGGCAGGGGGTCTTTAGTTCCGGTTGGAGCCAGCAACCGGGACTAAAGGTGCGTGCCACGCCACGTGGCTGTGGCCAAACCTTTAGTCCCGGTTGGTGGCTCCAACCGGGACGTATTCCCCCTTACCAACCGGGACGCATGCCCCCTGGCCCCGTGCCCGCTCCAACCGGGACGCGTGCCAGCATTAGTCCCGGTTGGTGGCGCAACCGGGACTAATGCTCTGAGGGGTCGCGAACGGATAGCCCTTTTTCCTCTAGTGGATGTCTTCTTTATTATTTTCAAACAAAGTAGTTCACATTTTCTATATGATAGTACACTCCCTAATTTTATTCTGGAGGAAGGTTTGAGTGGCGGATTTAGAGTAGAAGATAGAGGAAAATGATCTGGTCATAGCAGGGCTGCTCGCGCTGGTCTGTGTGGATTATGCCTGCTATAGTCTATCCTTGCCTACAGTAGAGGAACATCAAGGATGTAATGCGGCACAACAGGTCATAGTTTATTACGACCAAGCAAACAGGTTAAAGTCATTTAAGAAAATATACAAGTTTATTTAGGAAAATAGTGATAGAGTTTCACACATAAGATGATTAGCCACAAGGTACTCTGAATAGTAGTTTGAAAATTGTTAGTCTCATATTCGGTGTGATGATACAATTACTTCTTTCACATTACACCTATGTTGTGTCAGTAAATTGAGTTTTATGCTCAAACATGTTGTAAATAAATCCAAATTGAATAATTGGTTGACATTGAGTCTTCATATTCCATTCAGACGAAACCTCTATATCATTTGATGTGTTCTTTCAGTTATCCTAAGTCATACGTCTGTTAAGTTTTCTTCTCATGTTATTGCAATTTTGATATTGCTAACATTTGTTTTCTTAGCTGTCCGTTAGTTCAGCTATTTATACTCGGTCTTACATGTTTGTCCTTCTATTGCACAACACCTAATTTAACTACATCAATATTTTATATACTATTTTCCCCTCTCACTTCTGTGTTTTATAGTGCTGCTCCTATTCAACTTGGTCTAGTGTGCATAAGAATTTTAACATGGTGATGTGTCCATAAGAATTTCAACTTGGTGATGTGCCCGATTGTATTTGTCCTAGCAATGCACTAACTAAAACTATTTTGATATAGAATCAATATAAGATATCACCAAATTATTATTTCATCTCTAGGAAATGTATGTACATGGATATATAGAGAAATCTAGCCCGTGTAGGTGCACAGGTTGATGGCTAGTAGTTATAATTAAAACCGGACTGCCACCGCATTAATACACCTATGATATACTAGTAAATTATTGATCGAATGATGGATGATAACCTGTATATCTAATCATCTTCTCGCAGTTATCATGATCAAATACCATCACCTTAAAGAATGTGGTGGCAAGCTTCATGAATACCAGAAAGTATCCTACCTTCAAGTCATGTGCATTGACAAAATATAGCCATCATTCGTTAAGGATATACTTGCCATCTTCCTTTCTCAGGTCGACATCCCAGCTGCAGGATTTGCAGATCTTCAGCTTGATGGCGTCTGGATACTCACTGCCAAACATTGGAAAAAAGGTGTTGGGTATGCTCCGCACGTCTAACCCATCCTGTATTAACAATATCTTGCAGAACTCGTCACAGGTGTTCTCCACGCGGGTGTTCCTGGCTCGCCCCTCCATCCGGATTGCACAAGGGGCTCCTTTCTTATTCGATGATGAGTCTCTCAAAGCTTGAGGTTCTTGCCCAAACACTGCAAAAAATGCCCGTGGTCAGATAATGTGTCTACTATCTATCAATAATTGTGAAATAAATTATACGTTGACCCAAAAAATGTACAACAATATTTTGATTATATTGTTCATAATTAGTACTATTGGATTCATATTAAAAACACTTTTAAACAATGCTAGTTTGGTACCAACATTATTTATATATTTAGAGTAATTTTTGGTCCAAGAAAAAACATGCAAAACGAGGAGGCCTTATTCCGGGGGATGGAGGGAGTAGAGTACAATATAAAGAACAGCTAAGAAAGTACTAAAGTGGACTAATTTTATTATCCAAGTACTACAAAAAGTCTCAACTCTAGCCAGCGGTCCATAATCGAACAATGCAGATACGGAAAACCCATGAACAAAAGAACAGACGAACATGATGAGCTCTATCTACTGCTGATGCTAGAGATGCATACATATACTTGAAAATTTGGCTAAAATAAGGGTAGGGCAGCAGCTGCCCTAAATTTCCCAGGTTAAAGGGACCTACACCCCTGAGACCAACCAACCAAAACATGACGAGTGTCCTCCAAAACCATCATCAGCCGGGATCGATCAATACTACAAATTTTGAACTTATTATTACAATTCACCCTAGATCTAGCCCCAGAACTTGCTTGCATGTGTAAAATTATACTACTAGATGAGAACTACTAGTACTTAACACCAAAACAATGTTAACCAACATGTACTACTAGATGAGAACTTCTAGTACTCAACACCAAACCAATGTTAACCAACATGTACTACTAGGTGATAACTACTAGTACTCAACACCAAACCAATGTTAACCTACCGCCAATAAAAGCTTGACCGCATCTTATCATCAAGATCAAGGGTTTCGGGGATTATGTACATACCGCACTGCCATCAGGATGTTTGAGGGATGCGACGGCTCTATAGATGAGGTTGCAGGGGCCCTGCCCGCCGCCGACCCACCTAAGACTAGTAAGTTGCGGCGGTGGTGGTCATAAATGAAGCGAAGAGCAATGGCGATAAAAATAGAGAGACAAGGAGTGCATGTAAGAGAGATCTGGAGATGGGGATGGGGCTAGTGAGGGAACAGATGCAGCGAGGGTAGATGTATGTTGTGGATAAAGAAAATCGAACGTCTGCCAATATAGTACTATTAGACCTACTATAGAAAATTGGGCACGGCATCTTAAGTGCTTGCATAGGAAAACATCAAACACATAAATACGAAAGTATATTACATGGTGCCTACAGGCAATACTGGATATGAAGTTGCATACAATATAAAAGTAGTACATACGTAGGATTGTAAATTACATGGTGAGTACTATTAGCTATAGAAATGATATTGTGAGTGCTGTTAATATGCTTTTTTTGCATCTTGGTCAAACTTCAGAAAGCTCGAGACAGGGTTGACACGAACCATATTGTCGCCTTGATCATTTTCTCTCTATGTTCAGCTTCCCTGTAGTTAAGTGATGAACCTATGGTAGGCCCCCCATTGACGTGCATGCGGCTCCAATCTGGAATTGTCCGTGGACGATGTTGGGAGCGCATGTGTGTAGCAAACACATAGTCTTCCTTGAATACTGGTAGAGCTTCGTCAGCATCGACACTAATAGGTTTGGAGTTTTGAGGGGGGTCGATGACTAATGGATGGTTGATTCCCACAAATATTGATCTCCCATCAAGATTTTTCCTTCTGATCCAGTCCGGTGCTACAGGATCATCCCAATCAAAGGCCCTGCTGAAAACATGGCAGAAGAGAGAGGGATAAGAGAGCATCTCTCTACCCATGTATGACACTGGATCACCATGGATGCTAGTTCGTGCACCCGTGGTGTGAATCCACAGGACACCCTAGCCCCAGCCTGAGTCTGCCATGTACCATCTGCGTGATGCAATATCTTTAGCCTCGGCATAGTCACCATCTTGGACGTTTGTCGGCTCTTCAATTACTGGAACATGTATGACACGGGGACCTGCAAGTATACCTATGTGACGAGGTTTAATCTTGTCAATGCCCATTGTTATGGACTTGGGTTTTGGAGAAGATGGGGATGCTGGAGATCGCGGAACGGTTAGCAAACAAGCAACACGGGTACACGAGGTTTACCCAGGTTCAGGCCCCCGGAGGGAAAACCCTACTCCTGCTTGTCTGCTCTTGATTACGGCAGAACCGAAAGTTACAGGGGTGCGCAGATGCAATCTGGCGTGGAGGTGTGTATCCGGTGATATGTGAGAGAGCCTCCTCGTCGTGCCCTCCTGACCTTTATATAGAGGTAGGCAGGTTCCAGGCACAGATCGAGTCGGTTACAGGTTTTAGGGTTTGCCCCTTTGAATATTCTATCTACTCTAGTCTTGTTCTCCAAGGATCCGAAGGCGTCATGGGCCCTGGCCACCCGAAAGTCTTCATGGGCTGGCGCATATTCTCGTGGGCCTTCCTTGGGTTGGACCAGATATGCTAAGGTAGTGTACCCGTAGGGTATAACCATGTCAGTAGCCCCCGAGTGTTCAGTCGAATCATAGATTCGGCTGAGGACTCTTCAATCTTTCGGTTGGAGCTATCTCTATTTGCTAGGGAATGATTTGAGCGTGTAGGGATTGTTGATCCGTGTGCCTGACTCTCCCGATGGATCAGGGTCAGTTAACTGTCTTAGGACAAAAGAACACGATCTTCTTCAGATTCGAGTCCCTCGACTCGAACCCGGAACATATGCTAGCGTAATTCGACTCAGGCCGTGGAGGACTTACAGGAGTGGAATTCTAGTAAATTTGAAATGATGTACCCAACGTGTCCATCGGGATTTTTCATCGCGCCTGCTGGCATGAATTCTCACTAGCAAAGCGTAGTCGTGTGCGTTGCCAGGACATCGGATGATATCTGTAGGTCTTATCTTTGCGTCGCAGACGCAACATCCGAATGTTTATCACCGCAGAGGTGTTTCGGGTGGCCAAGGAGGACGCTGCTCACTTGGCGCTAAATGGGGTAGAGTTGCCGAAAAAGTTTTGCATGCTGATCCGAAGGATCGCAGTCGAAAGATTCATAGGGTGTGCGACCAGCCCTCCCTATGGGAGTAGCCCCCGAGTGTCTGTTCGAGTCGTAGACTCGAGCAGAGACTTTAATTCGGTCTTGGTTGACTTTTAGGTCCGTAGGACACAAATTTTTCGGATGCTTGAATCCATCCTCCCTATGGGAGTAGCCCCCGAGTCCCTAGTGGAGTCGTAGACTCGACGTAGGACTCGAATAATAGTTCAATGGTTTAGTACTTTGATCATTTTTGGGTGCGCGGCTAGCGCTCCTGATAGGAGTAGCCCCCGAGTAGTTAATCGAATCGTAGATTCGAGTGAGTACTCTTAGCTGTTCAGCCGAAGAATTGTAACCGTTGCTAGTATAGCTTCTGATGAAGTCAGTGCTGACGATCGGTGATCTCAAGCATCTGCGGCGTCAAAGATGACGTGACTGGACGAACATGGGTCCCACCTTCTGACTTTGAGTTGACTGGTCACGCGCGGCGTGGAGATAATTACGGCGTCGCCTCGATTTCCGTGCATAGTGGACAGCGTGTGAGCGACGGTTCGCTGCTGTGCTGACACGTGGACGGTCAGATCTTGATGTTGGCTCTAGGTCTTCCTGATGGACGGTTGCCGTGCATCGTTCTCGTCCTTATAATCATTGGGAAAAAATTAGATTGTTTTCACCGCAGCCATTCCTGTTTCACTGCTCCCATCTTCCTTGAGCTTTTCTCACTGTGTACTGGAATTTCCCCGAGCTTTTCCTTCCTTGATTCTGCATGCTCATCGCCGTCACCGCCGCTCTGCAATGGGGAAGACCAAGAAGTCATCCACTGCAGTTGGTACCAGTGCTGCCGCCGGTGGCAAAAAGGGTTCCACCGCCACCCGCGTCACTGATGGTGGTTTGCGGTGATCGGAGACGCGTGAGGGTGACCTCCGCAAGCTCCGTGAGCGGGGTATTATCCCGCAGGATAGGGAGGACGTCAGAGTCCCCGGCGAGGAGGTAATTACCCGTCCTCCCACTGGGTTTCGGGTCATGTTCATCGCGTTTGTCCTTCAGGGCCTTTCTTTCCCAATCCAAGATTTTCTCCATGGATTGCTTTTTCTTTATGGCGTCCAGCTTCATCATATTTCCCCAAACTCTCTTCTTCATGTCGCCTGCTTCATCACATTCTACGAGTGCTGGCTCGGTATCGAGCCACACTTTGGCCTCTTCCAAAAGCTCTATTCCATGAAGAGGCAATCTGGCTCCGATGGTGTTTATCACATTGGGGGCTGCATCATTTCCCTTAAATCCAACTAGCTTTTCTTCTCCTTTTCTATGTCCGAGTCTGTCTAGTACTGGCGGAGGCGGTGGTTTTACATCAGCGACTCCACAGTGGCCGGGAAAAAATTTGGACTTGTTCCTTTCGACCCCTCCCAGAAAATCGAGACGAAGAGGTCCTGGAAGAACCAGATCTTGGATGCCGAAGAGGGGCTCTATCGTCGGGTGGAAGATCTCCAATTGATTCCGGATAAAGAGGTGAATGGTGTGGATATCGTCCGCACCTTCCTTAAACGTCGGGTGCAACCGCTCCAGGCTAGGGTGCACCTGATGTTCCTTTATTCTGGTCGTCGTGATCCAGCTAGGGTTTCGGCTGAGGAGTTCTCCAAGGGGGATCTCAACGGGATTCTTCATCCCAGGGAAGTCGCTGACTCCTCGATTCGTCGCCTCTCGTCCGGTTCCGCAGATGTAGATCTGGGACGTGCGCGTAGCGCCTTTTTTCGACTACGTTTTCTTTGCACTTGTTTGTGTGCTGAAAATTAGTTTCTTTTTGCGCAGGAATTCAAGGTACCGGGCATGTCGCCTCCACTGCCCGAGTTGTTTCTGGATGCACCAGACAATGAGGTAGTGGACTCCATGTCTGAGCTTCCGTCGGCGCGGTCGCCGGCCGAAGAAGCCGTTGAGTCGAGCGAGGAGCACACTCGAAAGCGGACACGGAGTTCAAGCAAATCGTCGGATGCTTTGACTCCATCGACGCCTAGGAACCCGCTGTGCCTTGAGCGTCACAGTGGGGATCATGGGGTCTCTTCCTATCCTATTCTGGCCGTTCTCGTTCGGGCCGTAGCACCGCACCCGTCGGAGAATCGGAAGAAGGAAGAGAAGAAGGGCAGGAGGACCCCGCTTGTCTTCGAATTGAGCGATTTCGACTTGTAAGGTTTTCCAGTTGCCTTTTGCTTTCTTTTGATTTTGCTTGATTGCTCTTGTTTGATGTTCTCTTTTGCAGCCACTCTTCCGACGGCTCCTTCAGCGATGGTGCTCGGGAGATGGTGGCGGAGTCGAAGGTTGCTCCTCCTCCTCCTCAGACGGTGGCCACCTCTGAGGGCGCTGTTCCGAACCCTTCTCCGCAGGAGGCTCGGGTGGTTGTCCTTCAGAAGATTGCAGGCGAACCTTCGGAGTCGCCGTCTGACCACGTAAGTGTTTTTGTTTTCCGCCACAGGGGGAGCACCCGAGCCTTTTCGGATGATCTGCTGATCATTTTTACTTCATGCCTCGGGGGGAGCCCCCGAGCATATTTCGGGTGATCTGCTGATCATGACTTTTCTTCTTTCTTTTTTTATTTGTACTTGCCTCAGGGAGAGCCCCCGAGCGTTCTTTTCGTGTGCGTATTCTGTCTTTCTCGTTCTTTAGGCGTAGCCCCGAGCCTTTCTTTTGACAAGCAGTGTCTTTCGCAGCCTTTTGTGCAAGGCGCCAACCAACTGGTGCAGCAGCACCTGGCGTTGGAGGCCATCTTCAAATAGCTTCAGGGTACGTGGTTGGGCGTTTTGCGTCTTCTTCTATTTCCTTTTCTTTGGTTTGATAAGTGGTCTGCTGTTTGCAGAGGACAACAATACCACCCTCCGTGAGCTTGATGCTCTCAAAAAGATCCTTGGGTGAGCGCAGAAGAAAGCTGAGGATGCCGTTGGTGTGAAGGAGCGCCTTGAGCAGGAGCTAGACAACGTAGCCGCGGCCAAGGAGCGCCTACAGCAGGAGGCTACGGACCGCGAGGAGCAACTCGCCACCGCTGCGGCCTCGTGCGAGAAAGAGGTAGCCGACAATCTTATGGCGGCTACCAAGGCTATTTCGGGTGAGTGCTTTCTTCTTTTCCTTGTTGGCTTCCTTGTCTTTTCTTATATTTCCTTTGATTCACATTGACTCTCCCGTTTGTTTAGATGCCGCAGGCGTCGAGTCTGACCGAGGTGCTCTGGAGCACGGAAGTGCTCTGGATGATGCCACTGCGGCGGTGGAAGACCGCTGCAGTACCGTGGTCGGCTCACTCGCCAAGGCCAAGGAGGTTCTTGGGCGCTTCTACAAGGAGCTCGTCCCCAAGGGCATCTCCCTCGATGATATCGACTCACTGGCGGATGCGCTGTGAGCCGACGCGCCTGTAGCGTACAAGCGCAAGCAGAAAGGCATCGGTGCATCCGCCGGGCTGGCGATGGCCCTGGCGTCTGGAGCGGAGCTGGATCTTCATCGGGTCACCTCCCAGATGCCTACGGCTGTTGACAGATCCGAGGTAGCCTTCGTCCTCTATGCTGCCCGCTGTAAAGGTTATGGCCCGAAGTTGATTGACTTGCTGGCTGAGTACGCGCTGAGGCACCATGGGGAGGCCAAGAGTAGGCAGTCCGGTTCCGAGGCTACCCAAGATGCGGCTTCTTAGGCCTTGTAGTTGTAGGATAGCTTTTGTTTCTTTTGTTGTATTTATGTCTATGAATAATCCTTGTGCCACGCAGTGGCTTTTTGCTGCATATAATGAATCTCCGAGTTCCTTGTCCATTTGTGTGGTTGTTCATATCGCTGCCTTCTTTTCCCTTAGGGACCTTCGGGTGATGGTCCCGCTGACACTTCGTCTGCGCCGCAGCTGTGCCCATCTTTAGATGGTGCGTCGCAGCTTGCATTTCTGCGTGATCACATCCGTAGTCTTGAGAAAGAATTGCTTGGAGTGCGCGGCCATGCCGATGTTTGGAAATCGAAGAGGGAGCGAGGGGCTGCCAGAGAGGAGTATTTGATGGGGGAGTTGCGTCGTCTAGCCGAATAGCTTCAATGTAAGTTTTCCAAGCTACTGCACATTTGTTCGGATGCGGCTGCTGGCCTATCATCTTACTGTGCCATTGCTGCAAGTGCTAACCTTGTTCCTAAGGAGGAAAAGGAGCGTGTTGCTGTTCGGATTAATTGCTTGACCCAGCAGGACATGGAGGCCGGCGGCTTTTTCTGGATGGACCGCGATCGTGCCATGGTCCTTGCGACTGTGCAGGATCGTGTTCACCAGGTGTCACGGGTGCTGCGTCAGGCGAAGACCTCGTTGGCGTCGGTTCTGCACGTGATGTTTCCCCTGGATGAGGCACCATCGACTCTCTGGGGCCTGCTGGCAAAGTTTCGAGATGTGTATCATGTTAGGGAGCTGGTACGGCATCAACTTATTGCAGGGGTGAAGGCCGCGCTTTCTCTGGTGCGGTTACACCATCCAGATGTAGATCTGGCTGGTGTAGCAGCTGGGCCGCCTCTTCGGTCGGATGGTGGAGAGTGGGATATGCGTCCACATTATGCGGCTGTAACGCAGCATGCCGAACAAATTGTAGATCTCTTTGAGCAGCGTGCGCGGTTGATTCTTCCGAATAGGTAGGACCTGTAAAAAAGATAGATGTAAAATTTGTATGTATTCGATTGGGCGTGTTGTGCCCCTTGTTGTAAAGGTTTATTGTTGTTGATCACGTGGTCTTTTGTTTGTATACGTGCCCTTTTCGTTAGCCTGACATGGTCAGCTACTCAGGTGTACGCCTGTTATCCTCAGTCGACGAAGTCGTGAGGTGGGGGGATCCCCCGAGCGTGTTGTAACATGGAGTAAAATACTAACAATAGACAAAAATTTGGGGCGAGAAGCTTAGCTTTATTCATATCGTAAGGAGAAGGTACATTGTTTGGCTGAGTAGCCCTGGCTGAATAGCCTTATTGAAAGTAAAAGGAGGGGGGTAGCTAGGGGTAGAACCGTCGCAGTTGTGCGACGTTCCATGGGTTGGAATATGCAACTCCGGACTCCACGTGCTTGAGGCGATAGGCGCCACCAGGGATGACTTCAGTGACGATGTAGGGTCCTTCCCACGGTGACTCAAATTTCTTCGGTCGCTCTTGCTTGATTCGCAAGACTAGGTCTCCTTCGATGAAGGACCCTGGGCGCAGCCATCGGCTTTGGTAGTTGTGGAGGCTCTGTTGATACACCGCTGATCAAGCTGCTGCTATGTCACGTGCTTCGTCGAGTGTGTCGACGATGTCTTCGAGTGCGGTCGTCGATTCGGCTTCCCTGTAAGCGACGACCCGTGGGGCTTTGTGGCGTACTTCTACTGGTAGCACTGCTTCGGCTCCGTGCACCATGAAGAAGGGCATGTAGCCAGTTGAGCTGTTCGGTGTCGTGCGCAGGCTCCAGAGGACCGAGGGTAGCTCGAGTGAGCTCATTAGGCGCTTTTTATGCCAGCACCGACGAGGCCGTTGGCCTTTTCGACCTGCCAGTTCGTTTGCGGGTGCGCCACAGAGGCATATGTGATGTTGATTCCGAGGTCTTCGCAGAAGTCCTGGAATTCTTTGGAGATGAAGTTCGACCCGTTGTCGGTGATGATGCTGTGTGTTACGTCGAACCTGTAAACAATGGATTCGAAGAACTTGACGGCAGTTTTGCCCTTTTGGTTAGTGACGGGCATGGCTTCAATCCACTTGGTGAATTTGTCGACTGCGACCAGGAGGTAGACGTGACCTCCTTTCGAGGACCTTGGCAGTTTGCCAATGATATCGACCCCCATTGGGCGAAAGGCCAGGCCAGAGGTATGGGCCTAAGATCCGATCCGGATGCGTGCGATTTGTCGGCGAACCTCTGGCACCCATTGCATCTTCGGACGATGTCCTTGGCATCGTTCATGGCTATTGGCCAGTAAAATCCGGCTCGTAGAGCTTTGGCGACAAGGGCGCGGCTGCCCGCATGATGGCCGCAGATGCCCTCGTGGATGTCTTGGAGGATGGTTTTGCCGTCGCCGATGGTGACGCACCTTTGGAGTACACCCGAAATGTTGCGCATGTACAGCTCGCCATTGATGCTGGTGAAGGCCTTGGACCGGCGAGATATGCGTCGGGCATCTGTCAGGCTGTCGGGCAGCTCTCCATCTATCAAGTACCTGAGGTACGGTCGTGTCCACGTTTCTTCAATTGCCATGACCTGCATTAGGTTGACCACTACGACCTCTATGTCGATTTTTTCGGGTCCTTCCTGACCGTCGGGTAGCGCGGCCCTCGAGTGCTCTGCTTCTTCAGGTGATCCCTTTGGGAATTTTCTTTTGATGGATGGCACGCAGATCTGTTCGAGGAACACACCTGGTGGCACCCGTGCGCAGGTGGAGCTGATGTTGGCGAGTCTGTCGGCCTCTTCGTTTCTTTCTCTTCCAACATGCCAAAGCTCGCAGCCATCAAAGTCTCCTTCGAGTGCATTGTAGAGTGCGTGGTACGCAATCATGTTGGCAGCGTGTACGTCGCACTCGTTCATCGTCTGCTGGACAACGAGGTTCGAGTCTCCGTAGATGACCAGGCGCGTCGTGCCGCAGATCTTGGTCATCCTCATGCCGTGGATGAGGGCCTCATACTCGGCCTTGTTGTTGGAGGCTCGAAATTTCATCCGGAGGACGTACTTCATCTTGTCGCCCTGCGGGGAGGTCGGTATGACCCCGGCTCCTGCTCCGGCCTCGCGCTTGGAGCCATCGAAGTGCATCGTCCAAGACTGTGTCATGTCCCGTGTGTCTGGCAGCTACAGTTCCATCCAGTGGACGAGGAAGTCTGGAAGGATAGAGACTTGATCGCGTGGTGCTTCTCGTAGACGATTTCTAGAGGTGGCAGCTCGATGCCCCACAGTGCCACACGTCCTATGGCCTCCGGGTTGTTCAGGATGTTGTTTAGGGGCGCCTCGTTGACGACCATCACCTGATGCTCCTGGAAGTAGTGGCTCAGCCGACGAGCCGTCATGAACACGCCGTAGGCAAGTTTCTGGTAGTGAGGGTACCTTTGCTTTGTCGGCGTCAATACCTCGCTGAGGTGGTAGATTTGGCGTTGGACCTCATGGGTCTTGCCTTCTTCGGGTCGCTCGACCAAAAGTACGGTGCTTACCACCTAGATGATCTAGCATCATCACCTATTATTACAAGATTAAAGCATTTGTCTTATTTATTTTAATTTGGGAAAAGTAATTTCTACTCATTGAAAAACTACTTAAGATTTAATATTCTCCAACTCAAACATGGGATCATGTTGAAACATGTCATCACCACATATTTCAGTACATGGGAATGTGATTTAAAGTGGTGTCACAATTTAATAAGGTTTAACCTTTTTATTTTAAATAATTAAAGTGACTAGAAATGCCTATGTGGCATTCTTTTATTACTTGGACATTATTTCTAAGTGAAATCCGTATGTTTTTATATATTCTAAAAGGTATGATCAAATGTGATTTTTGAGAGTTGGATTCAACTCAAAAGCTATTATGGTTGAAATTTGAAAAATGTTTGAATGCTGAAAAGCTTCTGACTTTTTATTTTTACCAAGGGTGATCTACATATCCAAATGATTTGAGTCCAACGGGCTTGGATTAATCATTTCAGTACCTTTCTAACAAAATTAGTTTCATGCATTTTGGTTCACTGAATCGAGCTGGGTTGATTTTTGAAACTAGGTACAAAACTGATTTTGATTTAAAATAGAAAAAATCTAAATTGAAATGGTTGGGCTGCGCGGGAAAGGTTAATGGGCCGGCCCAGTGTCACTCCGAAGCGCGGGGCTCAGCTGACAGGGGGGTTCCACCCGTTAGTGGCTCATAACACGCGAAGCGGTACGGGGCGATCTCGGCCGCACGATCTAAATCTAATCGAACGACTACGACTCATCGTCCACGTCGGGCAGAGCCAGCGAGACAGAACCCTAACACGGCAAGTGGGGGTCGTGGGAGGCTCACCGGGGCTCAGGCGATGGTCGGCGATGGGGGCAAACGACGAAGTCGACGACGGCGATTCTCCTCGCACCGACAGCTCCTCCTGGGGTGGCTCCAATAGACGGCGCCTCTCCTCCTCTGCAGCAGCGAACTCCGGTAAAATTCCGGCCACCTGGTGCTCGCCTTGCTCCGGGGAAGGGTGTGGTATGTTTATGAGAGAGAGGGGAGCAAACTGGTGTGAAGAAATCGAGCGGGGGAGGCCTCTATTTATAGTGGCGAGAGGGGACCGACGAGCGCGGGCTGAGCTCGTCGTGGGCGACGGCACAGGCAGCTATCGGCGTGGGCGACGGTAGGGGCGGTTCTATGTTCCCTGGCGAAGCTCAACGGCGTTGTGGAGAGGCATGGGGCGGTGCTTATCGGTCGGAACGCTTCGACGCTCTGGGCGGGTCCGACGGGGGTTTTGATGGCGCACAGCGAGCGTGGTCCGCCCGGCGGTGAACGGGCATGTCTGGCAGGGTGCTGGCTGAATCGCTGGCAGCCGTTACATGCTTTGACTATCTCCTCAGCGTCCTTCAACACTGTCGTCCAATAGAACCGTGCCAAAGTGCCTTGGCAGCTATTGCTCTTGACGAGGCATGGTGGCCACACTTACCCTGGTGTATGTACACCAAGAGCCTGATTGCCTCTTCTTCGCTTCCACATCGTTGATAGATGCCCCGGACGTTGCGCTTGTACAACTCGTTGTTTGATGATGGTGTAGGTGCTTTCTCTTCACCTTAGTTGTCGTGCTGCCACTTCCTCCGTTGGGAGTTCGTCTTTGGCCAGGAAGTTCATGAACGGCTTCGCCCAGTCGGGCGTTTCATGAATGGTGTGCACTGTCTACATGATGAGCTTGATCTCCTCATGGATTTCCGGCTCTGGGATGTCAGGAGGCTTGTCGGGTGGTAGCTTGCTGGTGTCGACCGCGGGATGCGTTACAGTAGTCCCCGGGTGCAGCAAGGCAGTCCCCGGGTGCGGCGAGGTAGTCCTCGGGTGCGGCGAGGAAGTCCCCGGGTGCGGCGAGGCAGTCCCCGGGTGCGGCACGGCAGTCCCCGGTTGCGGCGAGGCAGTCCCCGGGTTTGACGCGGCACCAGCTCTTCCTGGATCCGCGTTGAGCATGATGGAGTCGGATTCTGGTGACGGGGTGATGGAGGGCTTGCGCAAGTGCTCGAGGGAGACTCCAGGCGGTATAGCTTCTATTGTTGAGTCGACCTTGGCCAGGGCGTCAGCGGCTTCGTTGTTGATTCTGGGCACATGGTGGAATTCACCTCCTTCGAAGAAGGCACATAGCTGCTGAACGAAGAAAGGGTAGAGGGCCATGTTTGCGTCCCTTGCGTCCCACTCACCAGATTCCTGCTGCACCACCAGGTCTGAATCTCCAAAGCATAGCACCCTCTAGATGCCTATCTGTTTGTCCATCTTCAGCCCGTGGATGAGCGCCTCATACTCGGAGACATTGTTGGATGCCTTGAAGTGGATCTGGATGACGTACTCCAGTTGGTCGCCCTTGGGCGAGGTTATCACGATTCCAGCTCCGAGTCCTCCTCGCATTTTGGAGCCTTCGAAGTGTAGCTTCCAGTAAGTTGAATCCAACACTAGTGGCATGTATTGTGTCTCCGCCCAATCGACGATGAAATCACCCAGTGTTTGGGACTTGATCGCTGTCCGCGGCTCGTACTGGATGTTTTGCGCAGCGAGCTCGATGGCCCATTTTGCCACGCGACCAGTGGCGTCCTTGTTACCGATAATTTCCGCAAGCGGGACCAATGCCACTACCCGGATGGAGTGCTCTTGGAAATAGTGCTTGAGTTTCTTCGCGGCCATGTACACGCCATATGATGGGGGAATACCAATCGGGGTATACCCACGAAGCGGATTCGCCAGCTGGATCGAGCCGACTGGAACCTAGCCCTGAGCGGGTCAACTCGCCCAATACGGCGACTGGCGCATGGTGGACCCAGACGAGTGGCGCCGACTGGAGGCCCAAGACAGCGACTCCAATACAAAGCCCACGAGCACTTGTAAACCCTAGCTGGCTGCATATATAAAGCCACCAGGGGCACCCCCACGGGGTATATGTCATATTAGAGGCTCTCCCATATTAGATTAGATCTAGTCTCTCCCTCCGCCTACGGCGGCTCCCATGTAAACCAATCTATGATCATATACTGGATTGACAGCAGGACGTAGCGATCCTCCACCGAGGGGACGTGAACCTGGATACATCGTGTGCCAATCTTGCTCCCGGATTCTCCTACGTCACCTTGCTCCCTCTACGTAAGCTACCCCCATTAGCATCTGCCGTGCAATACCACGATAGTTGGCGCCCACCATGGGGCAAACGATGCTTGGAGAGTGATAATCCGGGCGAGATCCCTCGCCATCAACGCCGACCGGATCGCAGCAAGCCGATTCCTTCCAATCGCTGCCCAACAGAACACCCGCAGACGGACGAACGGCTGCGCGTACATCAGCTGAGTTTTCTATCCAATCTTATTTCTATCATTAATTACTAAGTAGATTGATTAGTCTAATCTTACATGCATGCTACTTGTGCGCTCTTGTTTGGAGGATCGATCCATGAATGCAGGAGTAGATCACTCGTTAATTCATGGACGAAAGGAAAAACGATCAGACGCATGTTAGATCAGTATGATCAAGTTTTAAGATGCAACGACAGCTCCATGAAAAGAAAAACCAAGTGAAGGATACGAATCGATCGGCTGCAATAGCTATCGAATTTTCTATTCAATCTCTTATTTTCTTTTCTCATTAATCACTTTGCCACTTGACTATTTTATTTGGACCTCATGCACCTCACATGTGATGTTGACATGTACGATTTCTTGAAGAATTGAATCATTGATGCTAAACCGGATCAGAGCATGTACGATGGAACTCGCCGGCTGCAGTTGCTCGCTGAGTGCTCTTCGCGCATCTGCCGCAAGGAGCTCGTACGTGTGCGGCGCGCTTACCTGACGAAATCCCTAACTCCGGCGCCAGCATAGAATTGACTCCGACAAAATCTGGCCGACTCCGTCGTCCACTATGACAACTTCGCCACGTCGACTCTTTCTGATTAGATGCCACGTTGTGGAAACGCCATGATCGGTGAGTCACCCGCCGCGACCATGCCATTGTGGCATCGCCATCGCGACCTCGCTGTCGCGTGCTCGCCACGCTCGGGACTCGCCATCATGGACTCTACATACTAACAGCTAAGTTTTTTTACACTCGTATATGATATGATTTCAAAACATATATGCATCTCCATTCATTCTCCAAAGCCGACCATGCTGTCGCATATGACCCTTTTTCAGGAACCAAAATCATACTTGGGATCGGTTTCAGTTTTGTCTGTTGTTTATTCGCGTCCGTCGAAGTAGTGAGGCCGGGTACCAAAAGGCCGACCTTATCTTCGGGTTCAACAGTCTGGCATCGCGTCCCTGTTACCCGGCAAGCGTTTGATGCTGGAGGTCTGCCTACTCATGAAAAGACACGCATAAACCTTACATACTGGCCATCGATCCACATAACAAAAGTGCATTTTATTTCAACATCTACAATTCGCACGTCTTACAATTGTTCAATATATTTCATAAATACACCTTATTGTAGTCGTACTTTTTCCTCCTTCTCAGCAAAACGGTGTCTCTCTCGCCACTCGCCGCGCTCGGGGACTCGGCACACGCCGGTCGCTCGGCCTCGCCGCTCGTCGCGCTCGGGGACTCGGCGCCCGTCGGTCGCTCGGCCTCGCCGCTCGCCGCGCTCGGGGACTCGGCGCCCATCGGTCGCTCGGCCTCGCTGCTCGCCGTGCTCGGGGACTCGGCACTCGCCGGTCGCTCGACCTCGCCGCTCGCCGCGCTCGGGGACTCGTCACTCTCCGCGCTCGGGGACTCGGCGCCCGTCGGTCGCTCGGCCTCGACGCCCGTCGGTCGCTCGGCCTCGTCACTTGCCGCGCTCGGGGACTCGGCGCTCGCCGGTCGCTCGACCTCGCCACTCGCCATGATCGGCAGCAACCACTACTATTTTCACAATATGCATCTCTAAAGAGCCTCAAGTCGCCTCTACAAGCCAAATCGAGCCTCGGGGACTACTCCTAGGCATGCTGCGTGTACGCGTGGTTCCACGACCGTGGTTCACCCTCGTCGACTCGACACCGCGGACTCTCCACTCGCGTACTCTCCACGCTCGGGGACTCGCCGCCACGGACACTTGCCATCGCGTACTCAACGTGCTCGGGGACTTGCCACCGCGGACTCGCCCTCGCGTACTCAACGCGCTCGGGTACTCGCCACCACGGACTCGCCCTCGCGTACTCAATGCGCTCGGGGACTCGGCGTGCTACAGACAGCGCCACTTGCCGGTCGCCCAACCTCGCCACTCGCCGGTCTCTCGACCTCGCCGCTCGCCACGCTCGGGGACTCGGCGCCCGTCGGTCGGTCGGTCGCCGCGCTCGGTGACTCGGCGCCCATCGGTCGCTCGGCCTCGACGCTTGCCGGTCGCTCGACCTCGTCGCTCGCCGCGCTCGGGGACTCGGCGCCCATCAGTCGCTCGGCCTCGACGCTCGCCGGTCGCTCGACCTCGTCACTCGCCGCGCTCGGGGGACTCGGCACTCGCCGGTCGCTCGACCTCGCCACTCGCCGCGCTCGGGGACTCGACACGCTCCATGTTCGGGGACTCGCCGGCACTGGAGGCTTCTCCAAAACCCCGTGTCTTTCGCCAACTGGCCATCATCGACTGGCTCACGCCTACCGCCTCCCGCTTCACGGTTCTTTTCTCCGTTCAGGAGCTCGTCGCCGATTCGCCACGACCCATCGTCAAGACTCTCCGCGCCCTGCCTCATGCTTGCGTCGAATCGACAACGCGCTCAGGGACTACTGATGGGGGAATACCAATCGGGGTATACCCACGAAGCGGATTCGCCAGCTGGATCGAGCCGACTGGAACCTAGCCCTGAGCGGGTCGACTCGCCCAATACGGCGACTGGCGCATGCTGGACCCAGACGAGTGGCGCCGACTGGAGGCCCAAGACAGCGACTCCAATACAAAGCCCACGAGCACTTGTAAACCCTAGCTGGCTGCATATATAAAGCCACCAGGGGCACCCCCACGGGGTATGTCATATTAGAGGCTCTCCCATATTAGATTAGATCTAGTCTCTCCCTCCGTCTACGGCGGCTCCCATGTAAACCAATCTATGATCATATACTGGATTGACAGCAGGACGTAGCGATCCTCCACCGAGGGGACGTGAACCTGGGTACATCGTGTGCCAATCTCGCTCCCGGATTCTCCTACTTCGCCTTGCTCCCTCTACGTAAGCTACCCCCAGTAGCATCTGACGTGCAATACCACGACACTATACACCAGCTTTTGGTAGTGGGGGTAATTCTGCTTGGAGAGCGACAGCACCTCGCTCAGGTAGTACATGGGGCGCTGGACCAACTGAGCCTTCCCTTCCTCTGGTATTTCCACTACTAATACCATGGTAACCACCCTGTTTGTGGCAGAGATATACATCATCATCGGCTCCTTTGCCGCTGGCGCCGCCAGAATGGGTGGTGAGGTGAGCATGCGCTTGAGGTCTCGGAAAGCATCGTCCGCCTGAGTTGTCCAGATGAACTTGTCCATCTTCTTCATCGACTGCTACAGGGGAAGGCATTTCTCACCCAGCCGGCTGACGAACCGGTTGAGGGAGGCGAGGCACCCGGTGAACTTTTGTACGTCATGCAGGTTCTGCGGCAACTCCATGCGCTCAATAGCTCTGATCTTCACCGGGTTCGCCTCGATTCCTCGTTTAGATACGAGAAAGCCGAGGAGCTTGCCTTCTGGCACGCCAAACACGCACTTCTCCGGGTTCAGCTTGATCTGGAAAAAGCGAAGTTTGTCGAATGTTTCTTGATGAAGACGTCGTCAACGTAGGCGTGCATGTTTTTGTCGATCTACGTCTGCAAACATTTCTGCATGCAGCGCTGATAGGTTGCTCCTGCGTTCTTCAACCCGAAGGGCATGGTGGTGTAGCAGTAAGCTCCATATGGGGTTATGAATGATGTCTTTATTTGTTCGGTTACATTGAGCTTGATCTGGTGATATCCCGAGTAAGCGTCCAGAAAAGACAACAAATCTCACCCGGCAGTGGAGTCGATGACTTGATCAATCCGCGGTAGAGAGAAAGGATCTTTGGGGCATGCCTTGTTGAGACTAGTGTAGTCGACGCACATGCGCCATGTCTTGTTCTTCTTCAGCACCAACACTGGGTTGGCGAGCCATTTTGGGTGGAAAACTTCCATGATGAAGATGGCTGGGAGCAGCCATGTGATCTCTTCACCGATGGTTCTTCTTTTTTCTTCTGCAAAGCGGCATAAAGATTGCTTGATCAACTTCGCGTCTGGTCCAACATGAAGAGAGTGCTCGGTGAGTTACCTCGGGACACCTGGCATGTCTTTGGGGCACCATGCAAAAATGTCCCGACTCTCACGGAGGAAATCGACGAGCGCGCTTTCCTATTTGCTGGGGTCCTCCTCGTTCAGCAAATCTTCCTTGTTCCTTGCGAGGGCTTGAATTGTGATTCCCCAGCCGGTTTAGGTTCTCCAGCCGGCATATCCTAGTGCAAATCCGCCATGTTCTGCATTATGACGCACTTCTCTTCAGCGATGATCATTGCTTCGGCTAGCTTGGATCCATCTGAGGCGCACTCGATCGAACTCTTGTAGCATCCGTCGACGGTGATCACCCCTTTGGGCCTGGGAGCTTCATCTTGAGGTACGCGTAGTGCAGTACTCCCATGAACTTGGTGAGAGATGGGCGCACTAGTATGGCGTGGTAGGCACTGGAGAAGTTCACCACCTCGAACCAAATTGGTTCGCGGCGGAAGTTGTTCTCGCTGCCGAAGATGATGTCTAGCCGGATATTGCCGATTGGCGAGTGCGACGGGCCTGGCAATGCTCCGAGGAACGGGGTGCTCGAGGGTTGCAGCTGGGATTCACTGATGCCTAGCCGCTCAAGGCTACTCCGGTATAGGAGGTTGATATTGTTGCTTCCATCGATCAGCACCCGGGAGAAGTGCCACCACTAGTGCAGACCCCCCCCTCTAACACTGGTTGGGAGGGCCCTCTAACAGCGGTTGTAGAACCGCTGTTGAGGGTTCGGTGTTAGAGGTGGGCCCCCTTTAACACCGGTTCTTATATGAACCGGTGTTAAAGGGTGGCGCACGTGGGGATGCCGCAGGGCTCAGGCCCCTCCCCCCACTTTAACACCGGTTCGTAACACGAACCGGTTTTATAGGTTCTCTGCCGCGGCAGGAAAACGGCCTAAATCTCTGCCGCGGCAGAGTTCTGCCGAGGCAGGAAAACAGCCTAAATATCTGCCGCTGCAGAGTTCTGCCTCTGCCCCGTTCTGGGCGTATTTCTGCGGGAGGGGGGAGGGGGAATCGACCGGGAGCGGTATACACATACATCGTCATCAGTACATACGAGTACATGAATAATTAAGCAACTATTATTATACACAAACATCGTCATCGCACATACATCGTCATCGTTCATTTTGGTGGATATCTAAAGAGTTCTCCGCCAGGCGTGGCGACCTCATCAAGTATGAACCCCGCCAATTCCTCTTGAATGGCTCGTATGCGGTCAAATGGTAGGAGTTGGTCCCGCATCCGTTCGATCTGAATATATATGAAGAATGGGGTGAATATATATATATAAGAATAAAACTCAACACAATTGATGGTAATAAAATAATGTTGTGGACTTTGTTTACTTACTCTAAGTTGTTCTAGTGCGGCTTGCCCGTCACACATATCGTGTTGCGAATGAACTCGCAAACATAGTATCCACATAAGTTATTGCCGTGTCCCTGATGCGCGCACTTTACGAGAATAGAATGGAATTGGAAGCAGAATCAAAGAGATACGCAGACCTAACTAGCTAGTATTACTTACATTTTGGTCTACAAATTTTAGTTCTTCTGACCATTCACCCACGGCCCTGCCCGTGAACCTTTTCCAAACCCTGTCCGGCAAAGAAAATGGATAAAGGAGTAATTAATTACTTGTTGTCACGAAAGTTGCCGATCTAGTGCGATAATATGATTGAAATTACCTCTGGAGCATCTCTCTAAAGTCTGCCCATAGCTCTTTTTCTTTTCGTAACGAGTCCATGACAAGGACTTTTCCTGAGTCGGGTTGAATGACTAGCAGAATAAAGTGGAACCTACGCACGCATAACTCATCATCAGTTACACTTAACATCGAGTAAGCCAAAACAGAATGTGTACAAGAGAGGGTAACAGTACTCACGAGAAGTTGTAAGGCAATAGTATTTCCCTTTTGGTTTGTTGTCTCAGTAAAGACCTTAGCAAGTAATCTTCTGTTTGGCCGGGTTTGGTTCTTACCACTTCTTCATGAAATCTATTTGGGTCAACGAACCCAATGTCAAAAGGGCCTCCTTTCATGCATTCCATAACCTTTTTCCTGCATAATAGTATATACATATATGGTGAGCATATATATATACATGCAATTAATGAAGTGAATGAGATGAGATATAAATTACAGAAATAGTACTTACACACAATAAAGGCTGATGGCAGCTTTGTCGATTTCCTTCTGATTGAATATAAAATGCAAGTCTTGAATGTTGAAGTCGATCTCGTCGTCTCCGCACAAGAAAATCTCATCTCTTATATGCGCCATGATCCATTCTTCCTTTCTCGTCTTACAGAAATCAAGGTACCACTTGTGCAATTTTCGCATCTTTGTTGGTAGATTCTTGACCTCCTCTTTCTTGACGAGATTCTTCCCATACTTCCATGGCTATATGGGGTTGGCATCGCATTTGGGAAAGTTGTCTCCCATGATGTTCAAGTATGCAATGTAAGTCATCCCCATATCATTGGCCTTTCTTTGTAGCTCTGCCTCGTAATCATTTACGGGAGGAGCGTCCCGTGTGTCGAACATTTGGAGCGGGGCGCATGATTGGTTTTCCTGCTCTCCGAGCATGGGAACTGTTTTCTGGGGTGCCGCACGACTGCTACTTTTAGTCTCCCTACGGCGCCTTGCACCCGCCTTCAAAATCTGGCGCTCGTAGTCCGGCACAAGTGGGGTTTCAGGTTTGAAAAGATTTTTGTAAAACTTCTCCACCACCGCTGGATCTATTTTCTCCTTTGGCTCGGCCCGTCTAGGTGCAAAGAATTTCTTGACCTCTTCTTCCGAGATCCTATTGGTCTCCTCGTCGCTGCGATTCCACGGTAAAACCGACAATGGCTTGGCGGAAGGCTGCGGGACATAGTTTTTTGAACTCTTTGGCGTACGGTTTCCTGCGGATTTCTTTGTGGCAGTGCTAGTGATGCTCTTCGTGGCAGTGCTCTTCCGCTTACGCTGAGGAGATGGCTGAAGCACCGGAGATGGCTGACGGGCCAGAGATGGCTGGCGCGCCGGAGATGGCTAGCACGCCGGAGATGGCTGCCGTGCAGGAGATGGCTGAAGCGCCGGAGATGGCTGCCGCGCAGGAGATAGCTGAAGCGGCTCAGACTGCTGACGCTGCGGAGACGGCGGGGGTGCCAGTGGCCTCCAATTTGGAAGCACGATGTGTTCCTTCTTCCAAACAATGGTTGTTTTCACTGCAAATTTGAGTTGAGTTTCCCCTTCACCTGTAGCATGGTCAAGCTGTGCTTCCTCATATTCCTTCACAACCTCATCCACCCCGACAATAGCATAGACATCTGGAATCGGTCGGCAGTGGTAAGTTCCACCAGCTACAGGAGGTAAGGCATAGCCGACAGCCACCTTAATGGATAAGCCCATTAATCTCACATGCCGCTCAACGTGTTCGCTCTCCGTGATCTCATCCACGGGGTATCGAGGACCCGCCATTTCAAGCGTGGGCTACACGTTCTCCGTGGAAGCCACGCTGCTTTTCCGCGCAGAGTCTGGCCCGCCGGCAGCTTCCAATGCAGGCTCTTCGTGCCGCTGAGATGGGTCGGTAGCTTGATGGCTCTGTTGTGCATTCACTTGCGCCTGCAGCGCCACAAGTGCATGTTCTATCTATGTCATCCGCTCTGTACGCTCTTTTTCTTTTCTGTCGCGCCATCTGTAAGACTCGCTCCACTCGGCAAACCCATCCTTCCACGTCATACCCCCTGTGCCTCGTGCATGTCCAGGGTGTTCTTTTTTACCGATGGCGCGTGTGAGCTGGTCATTCTCTCTGTCGGGATGGAAGGTCCTGGCGGCTGTTTCCTCGTATGCCGTGATGAGTTCGGTGACGGGTTTGGCAAGGAGGGTTGGGAAGATACACAATCCTGTTTCTGGGTCCAACCTTGCCCCGATTCCGTAGAGCCAAGTCTTTGCACGTAGGTCCCACCCCGTCCTCTAGCGCGCAGGGCCTTCTCAGCTTCCTCCCACTTAGGCCTCTGAGATATGTAGCCACCTGACCCCGTCCTCTGGTGATATTCCTTCTTCTAGGCATTTAGCGTATTGGTTTCTGACCTCTTTTTAGCTATAGCACCTTTTTTATATGCCACAAATTCGGGCCAGTGAGGTCTTATCTTTGCATAATATGCGTCTTCGAAATTTGGAGTCTCGCGAGCTTTGACAAATTTGTTCAATTTTTTCTTCCAGTTGCGGAAAGCGTCAGCCATCTTCTTTAGAGTCCACTCTTTGACCTTTTCCTTTATAATCGGGTTGTTTTCATCCTCCTCTGGCGGAAGGGTGAAATTTACCAACAACGAATTCCAAAGAGTTTCTTTGGATCTTTCATCGACAAAGGTACCATCGCCCTTCTTTGGATTATTCAAATATTCAATTATGATTGGGATTTGGTACCTAACAACAACTCCAGCCTGACGTACAAATTTGTCTACGGCCTTCTTGGGCTCCATCGGCCTGCCATCAACACGGACTGCTTCGATCGTGAACTTTGCACGATCTTTCAACCGATGGCTCGCGCCTCGCTTGCTCTTTTTTCGTAGAAGAAGATGGTTGCTAGCTGGTCGATCCAGAGGGCTAAAAGAAGAAAGAAGCGTTAATTAATACATGTAGAAGAAGATTGTTGGTGGAAGTCAGCAGAGGCTTAATCAATGCATATACCACGCCGGACTTTGTAATCACTAAATTGCGTTCAACGGAGTCTTCATCTTCTCCATGACTACTTGAGCTGTCATCATGTCCCTCCAAGTTCAGATATTGTGAGGTGTCCTCATCAATAATGTTCTCCATTATTTCTTCTTCTTCAAGGTTTCTACTAAGTGGATCCATAGTTTCTAAAACAATAATATTATCTAGAGTAAGAGAGTAAACATTCAAGTGGACTTGGATTCATACACAAATATACATATTATTCATACAAAAATACACAAATAAATACACAAATGAAATTAAAACCCTAAGGATGCTTGATCATTTTAAACGAGTTCCGAGGGGTCCAAACCCTAATTCGGAGAAATCCCGGATGCATATGAGAGGGGCTAGCTACAGTGGCTGACCGGAGGCTGGCGGCGTTGGAGAGCGACCTAGGGCGCGCGAAGTAGCGTGATATGGCCTACCTAAAACGGGCGTTGTTCGAAAGAGGAGGCCGAGGCAAGCATTATAGTGTCGGCGCCGCCTCAGTATGGTCACCAGAGCGACGGCAGCGACGGCAAACAACTTGGCAGAATCGGCGGCCCCACAGACCTATGGTAAAGGGTTTTCCCCGTCTTCTACCCCGCCCGCTGTCCCCAAGATAGGCCCCAGACCGAGGGGAGAAGCCACGACGCTCGCCAAAGAGCTGCCCGCACAGTCCACCTTCTTCTAAGGCCGCCACCGACATTGGCGAACTCTAGCCACCACTCCGACGACCAACGACACATCGCATCGCAATTGAGGTTAGGATTTCAAAAGACCACCAAAAAATTTCAAAATTTCAAAAAGCACTGGATTTGGGGCAATAGGTTGCACATAGCACTGATCTAGTTTTGACGCGGTTCTAACGATGAATCTGACCGGTGGGACCCGGTGGTCAGGCCGACTTGGCCCCGTTTATTTACCAAAACACCTCCACATATTATAAATTCTAATCTTAGGTCCTTTTTTCTATTTTTCAATTCCTTTTTTATTTATCTATTTTTTTCTAATCTATTTATCTTAGGATGACTTGGACTTGGCCGGCGGGGAGCAGCCACGAGCAGCCGCCGGCGAGCTCTAGCCAACTGGCGAGCGCCGAGCGCCGGACTAGCGCGCGTGCGCCGCTAGACTCAACCTGGCCAGCGCTCGCCCGCACCCCCGTTGGCTAGAGGAGAGGACGGGGCGGCGGCTCGATGGCGGAGCAGTTAGCGAGGTCACGTGCGGGCGGAGGCCGAGAAGCATGGGAAACAATGTACTGTCGAGCAACAATGTTCTTGGTACGACACTGGTTAGCCGCGACCTTGGTGGCTTCCTCGAGGAGTTTCTGGCCCGTGGCTTCGAGCGCAGCCGCAGCAGCTGCCAGGTCTGCCTCGACGACGACCGAAGCGCGCAAGTGCTGGATGGAAGCGGTGAGCGGGTCTTGCTCTTGATTGGGCGCGGAGTTCTCTCCTCCCGCCCGACGCTCCTGAGGTGGACGATGGTTTTCGCGGGCGTTTACCACCATGACTTCGACGCAACCACTCGCTGTGGCTGGGCCACAGGCGAGGGGCACGTCGAGGACAGGGGTGACCGCGCTGGGGAAAACCTCAACGACAGTGGCGATGTAGACGCAAACGTTTCCAAAATGTAGGATGGAGCCGTCGGTGGGGAAGGTGTTCCTGGAGAATCACGCGGCATTGTCGATGACGCGGTTGAAAGCGGCGAGCGTGAGAATGACGTCGGAGGCCACGTGTTCGCCGGCGACGAGCGGAAGTCTTGTGCGGAAGATCATCCCAGCCGAAGCGCTGTGCCCCACGGTGGGCGCCGACTGTCGTGGTGTGGAACACGGCAGTGCCATCGGGGATGGCAAAGAAGGGACACACGGATGCATTCGGTGGCTCACGCAACGGGTTGGGCACGGTGAACTGCAAACACAGCGCCGTACCCAGGTTTGGGGCCCTCTCGGAGAGGTAACACCCCTACTCCTGCAAGATGAACTATATGAGGGAGCAAATGCCCTGTACATATGCTCCTTGAGCTATTTCCTTAGCAACTATCAAGAGCTAGAGGAAGATGAAACTTGGTGATAACACTTATATCCTTCTATTGTTGCCTACCTCGAACCCTAGCTATGCCCTCCATTACATACTGGTATAGGGGCAGATTGCTGATCGGGTCCTAGGGTTTACTGTTTGGATATGGGTTTACAGGACAGGGCCGGCTGCAGGGCCTAGCCGGTGGGCCAGGACCCAGTCCGCCCTTATTTTAGCGTCATCCTTCTCTTTAGTGGTCACCCGGGCTTCCTTTGGGGCATCACCCTTGCTTTAACGGTCACCCGGACTGCTTTCTCCAGTCCAGCCAACCACTTTGCTTTATCTTCATCGGGTAGCGCTGGTCATGACGGCATGCCAGCTTGCCCGACGATGAGGGAGATCCAGAGGCGTACCCTGCACGGAGCGTCAGCCCTTCCATACTCTCCATCGAATCTGAGGTGAGCCGGTTGGAAGCGGACACCCGACCGGTTCTTCTGGCCACCGGCTAGACAGGCCAGCCGGGAAGGTTATAAGCCCAGCTGGGTGGTGTTCGCCAGTTACCTGGAGTTGTCCTTCTTGAAGGCCAGGCGGCCTGCTCCTTCTGGAGCCGGCCTACTTGTTCTTGGCTTTCCCCACCCGGGGGTTATCCCACCGATAGTTAAACAACTTAAATGACAAGTATAATTAGAAGAACATTGCAACCCTCATAGGTGATTCCGATGTTTCCCCGAGATAGGGTTTGCACCCCTCGGAACCCCTATTAAATTGTTAAGCATGTCCTAGGGTTACCTTTCAATACAATTAAATTTGTCATATCATCATCTTTACTTGAGCATTGCATGAGATGCCATGTGTTGATTTTTTCCCCTTTCTTTCCAGTGTTTGCTTCTTCCCGGTAGAATACGATACCGAGATCGAGATCGAAGACTGAGATCAAGACCATCGAAGATCGACGAACAATACTTGACCAACTATAATCAAGTCAAGCCAAGGATTCCGAAGATCTGGTTATTGGTTATCAACAGGCAAAGGCAAGCATAGCCCCACCATGATATAATCCTATGGTTTCGAAATAATTTCAGTTCGTGCCATGATGTATACGATTTTACTGTGGTCTTTTATCGATAGATAGAGTATCCTATATGTTGCATTACTCCCTTTGAGATTATATTACTTGATCCACGGCTCCTAGCGTAACTAGGTTTGGCTTGTGTGCACTGCTAGAGCTATTATTTGTGTCCTGCTTAGACATGCATACCTATTGAGTCTGGTTCATACAGATGATGTATTAGATGCATAGAATCTAGTATGACAGGAGAACGTGATGAGATGATATTGGAGGTGATATAAGTTAAACATGATACGGATTGAATGGAAGGCCATGATGTGATGTGGATTTTCTAGTCCCATGCTCGCCACCACTAGGTCCTAAGTTTTTTCCTTTGGAACCGAGACGAGCGTGCAACCACATGGGGCCTAGAAAACCTCGCGAGTGATTAACTTGCCTAGTAGATTCCATGAGTCACATAGTTTGGGCGTTCCATTCAACATATGCATTAAAAACATTTTGAAATATTTGGCGGGTGAAGGTGCATCATAACAGGTAGGTAAGCATGGCTGGGGTTGCTTGGGGTCAATGGAGACCCTGGTGAACCAACCTCGCCTCGCATCTTTAAGGACCGGCTTCGGGATTTGACCCTTTACGGTGGAACCATCCTTAGGGCATGACTCATGGTCTTGGCAAAAGCAAGGTAAAGGTCGTGTCTAACCACCCTCTGCCGGCCTTCCAAGGAAGAGGGATAATCATGTGGCATTAAGAGAAGGTTAATACGTGTGGGTAAAGTTGTACACCCCTGCAGGTTAATAATCTTTTAGAAAAGTCGTGTTCACGGTTATGAACGCTTGGTGAGAAGATTCTAAGATCATAGAGAACTTGAACCTAATCGTAAAACTTGGAAGATCAATGTGTGCTTAAGGATGCTTCCTCATGGGTACAAGGGGTGATACTAGTTAAGGTTCAGATGATGATGACTTGGTGGATATCAATGACGATGATTAATATTTCAGAGATGTCGCTGTCTTATCCCTTTTAAAAATACTCTAACTAGACGAGCTTCTTCTCCCTCTTGTTTTACAAAGAAAAGTGGCTTTATGCAAAACAACTCCACCAGCCATAAGTCTTGAGGAGTACACCCTGTACTCACCCTTGATTTTTTGATACTATTGTAGCAGCATAAGTGATCCCTGAAGATCAGTTTGGTACTACATCGACATCGACGAGTAGCATGGGGTTCCCGGCCGGTAGCCTGGAATCTATGGGCTTGGACGTCATCGTTATGCTTCAGGACTCTTAGACCATTTGTTAAGTTTTCTATGCTTAATAGTATAATTTTCCTTCCGTTCTTTGATGTTTGTGGTCAGTGACCTCTTCTTGTAATAATTTGGTTCTTTGCTCAGTTATGAGCTTGTTGTAATAATTTTGTGTCATAGGGTCACTGCTGTGTTATCGATTCTTCACTGGATATCCTCGAGCTCAAGATTAAGCTTATATCAGACAGAGGTCTGGGATTTGTTTAGCCCTGATCCCGGGGGTGTCACAAGCAGAAAACAGGTAACTGGCACTGCGACATCTTGTTAATAGGTTAGTCCCATAAGTGTAGACAAAACATAGCAAAGTTGATACTAAACAAGCATGGAGCATAAAAAATTATAGATACGTTTACGATGTATCAAGCATCCTCAAGCTTAACTCCTTCTCGTCCTCGAGTAGGTAAGTGATAAAAAGAATAATTTTTGACGTGACATGCACCAACACAATCTTGACCAAAACATTTGCAAAGCATTGATAGCTGGGATAAAAGTACTCTAAACACGAGCATGAAAGATGTAGTTCTAACAATAAGACATAGAAACTATGTTGTAACATGAAAAGGTACAAACAAAGATCATGAATAACAATGCATTGAAAGATGTTTGTTTGTTTCACATATAGAAAACATAGCATGTGTGGTATTCAATTTTTCCCTCATGGTGTAGCAAAACATAAATGCATAGGACACCTTCAAAGTTCATAAGGGTGACTAGATACAAATAGTTCAAGAATAAGCAATATGAACATTATGAATCAATCAATAAGTTTTGGGACAATGAACATAAAACTAAGAATGACAACTATGCTCTCTTAATGGTGCATAAAGATAGAAGGTGGAGACTCGATATAGAAGTAGGAAGAAAGGCCCTTCACAGAGGGAAGCTGGGATTTCAAGTTTCATAAAGAGCTTCCAAAAATTATGGTACTTATTAGCTTTCAGCTCTCATTGAACCTATCATAAGCATCTTGAAGTGATTAAGGTTAAAGTGAAACAAATATGGAGTATATGCTTGACAAATCATAAGTTGGAAATCTCATGTCCTTTGAGTATGAGGGTCGTTCCTCATGCTACTCAACTTTAGTCACAAGCAAGTTATTGTCATTGTAAGTATATGTGTATCATCACACAGGAGCTATCCCATATAAAACTGACAAGGCAATAGACAGTGAGCATCTCAGCAATCCTTTTATTTACCATGAGCATGGTGCATATTTTTTTCTCTTCTCTTTTTTTCTATATATGTATTTCCGAGGATGCTTCATAGATTGCTCACAATGGTGATGCTACAAGTTTCCACCATGATTAGGCATGGATAAGGATAGTCGCCCAAGCATTTCTCTAACACATATATAATACTCCATGGACTTACAAGCTCCCCTTTTATTTCACACTGCCGACATCCATAAACAAAAGATCATGATATCAACTGGGTAATATGTACATGTGTTGAAAGCGTTCCCCATGACATCATGGTTCTGCTAATTCCCAACATATAAGTGCGATCATCTACAACATGGATGACACGATGGTTCAAGATTATTAGGTGCAAGAAAGTAAATTGTGCCATCAAGTTTGTGAGAGCTATAATCACTAATTTTCTCATAACAAGTTTAATTTGGAATATAGATAAAACATGAATATACTTGGAATGGTGTAGCACACCATGAATGGGAATTTATAGTGGACTATTTGGAATAACTTGGTTTCCTGGGAGTTGGATGCATGAGTAGAGCTTACTCAGTACAAGTGGAGGCTAGCAAAAGACTGGGAGAAACCAACTAAGAGAGCAATAATGGCCATAATCATGCAGAGCAACAAAACATTATCAATTAAAGCATAAAGTGGTATCACAAGTCAAAACTAAATGATCATAGAGGAGGTGACTGGTTTATAGTCATAACATGGTGTGAGCATGTGCCAAGTGAACCCAAACAAAGCATTAAAGGAGAATACCACAATATTATGATTTTGTATGCTAAAACAACGCATGATTCTTTCAAGGCACATTAAGAAATCTCAATTGTTTGGAACAAGTCATGCTACAACAATAATCACTAAGAATAAGGTCAAAGCAACATTCTAGCATGATATGATAAAGTGTAAGCCATAGTCAACACAAGCTCCCTTTTGTACCACTAAAAGCATGAAACTTTTTACTCTTTTCCAACACCAATCAACTTATTTGAACAAAAGTGTGAAAATGGGGGTCCAACTAAATTATTCAAGCAAATTAAACAACCAAAAACCAAAACTGAAAACTAAGATGCTCCAAGAACAATACAAGAGTGCATGAAACAATAAAAACGAAGTGTCTAGAAAGAGACCTAAGATTTTTATTGATGAAGAAGGGGATGCCTTGGGAATCCCCAAGATTTGATGCTTGTACCTCTTGAATATTTCTTGGCGTGACATGGGGTGGCATCCCCAAGCTTGAGCTTTTGTCCATTCTTCATCTTATCACATCATTCTTGCCCTACACTTGAAATTGCCTTCATACAAAACTTCACACAATCTTCATTAGCAACATTAGTGTATTCAAGATAATAGGCCTTTGGGTTTAGTTTCAACAAAGTAAAACTTTCATCAAAACAAAAGCTACTGTAGCAATTCCTTTAAAAATCTCAAGTGATCAAGAAGAAGTCAAAAAGAAATTGATTAAGAGGCAAATGGAAATAATGGCAGAAATATGTCAAAACAGACCAGCAGGTAAAAACCTATTTTTAGAAGACCTTCTGTTGCTCAAATAGAAAAGTGTTGAACTAATGAAAGTTACATAACAACCTGGGCCATAATCTCAGAAAATTACAGCTCAATCGGACATACAGGGATTTTTCACGAATTTTTACAGTGAAAAACAAAAATCTGTTTTGGGACAGCAACTTCCCCAAATCTTACTTCTCTCTCATTAGAGGTTATTCTTGGCACAAAAACCACACAAAAAAGATAATGGGAGGTTATTCGAGAGTAATAACTTCCAAGACTCAACAAAAGAAAAAAACCTAACGAAATTTGGGTTATCTCCCAATGAGTACTTTTCTTTAACGGCTTTAAGTTAGGCTCAGGAAGCAAGAATCAAGTATTTTCAAATGAAGAAGCATTAACATCAAATTTCTTGCCCCTACCTTTCTTAGCTTTACTCTTATCTTTAGGGAACATATGATTGCTTATTGGAGAAACAAAATGCATAATGACTTTTCCCACATCTATTATTGCTCCAAGGAGTTTCAGTAGGGATCTTCCAAGTGTAATTTGTCCTTTTCCTACACATTCAATAACAAGATAATCAGTAGACACCACTTTCCCTAAGATCTTTGTAAACACTCCTTCAGCTATTTCAATGGGTAATATAGTTGTATTATTGGTAAGAGATATTTCTTCTCCTCCTTTAGAAAGTCCCCAAAGATTCAAAGATTCATAGATATATTTAGGCATAAGACAAAATTCTGACATGATATCACAACAAGCATCAAAAGTTTCATTATTTATAACAAGTTTTACTATAGGAAACCATTTTGAATGTTCCGAATTTATTGGAACATAATCATGATGCTCTCTAAGCATGTTATAGAAATCTTTTAAACTAGCTGTCTTGGTCTCAAGAGTGTTTAACCTAGCATAGATGTTTATAAAGGAAGAATCATATTTGCTAGGAAAATTATATATTGTAATCAATTTCTTTATGGCATTCAAAGCTTCACCCTCATTACACTGGAGAATATCTCCTCCTATTACAGCATCCAAAGCATATCTATAACAAAGATCAAGACCATAGTAGAAATTGCTAAGAACCAAGCCTAGAGTCATTTTAGGCTCAGTTTTTTCATGTGAATCAGAAATTCTAAACCAAGCTTCTTTGAAACTCTCTTCACTTCCTTGTTTGAAATTAAATATCCTTTCCACAGGTGACACAGTGATTGGAGCAACACTAGACATGGAAGCAACTTTAAGTAGGAACTAATTCTTTTGTGTTTTTTATAAGAAAAAGAAAACCAAACAAAACAAGTTTTTTTCTATTTTTGATAGAAAGAAACAAGAAAAACAAAGTAAAAGAAACAAAGGAAAACAAAAACAAATTAAAGAGAATGGTTGCGAGAGACTCCCCTTGCGAGAATCTTCTTTCTCCCTAAAAGGTGACTGACCAGGAGGAAGAGATTGAAGCTTTCCTTAACTCCCCGACAACGGCGCCAGAAAACGTCTTGATGCGGCTCAGTTCACTGTAGATCTTCGTTGGGATAACCCAAGAGGAAGGTGTGAAGAGCACATCAGTAAGTTTTCCCTCAGTTATGAAACCATGGTTATCGAACCAGTAGGAGTAAGGAAACAACTCCAAGGTGTTGCTAACAACTTGGAACCTGCACAACACAACCTCAAAATTTTTCCCCAACGTATAGTGAGGTTGTCTATATCACCGGTTTGCTGAAAACAAAGGACTAAACATATAGTGTGGAATATAATAGTTGCTTATAGAAAGTAAATGGTAACAGTAGATGATGTATCAATGATAAATATTGGACCGGGGTCCATAGTTCACTAGAGGTGTTCTCCTTAAGATAGATAACATGTTGGGTGAACAAATTATAGCAGGGCAATTGACAGATTGATAAAGCATAACAACGCAAATACTAGACATCTTGACTCGTATGAGATTTGATTGGGCATTATAACAATATACATAGACCGTAATCCAACTCCATCTATGACTAATAATCCACCTTCAGGTTATCATCCGAACCCCTTCCAGTATTAAGTTGCAAGCAACAGATAATTGCATTAAGTAATTTGTGTAAAGTAATCAATACAATTGTTCCATTAACAAAATATTGTTGTTTTCGCCCTAGTATCAACAACACATCTACAACCTTATAGATTTATGTCACTTCCCTAGATTACTAGAGGCATGAACCTACTATCGAGCATAAATACTCCCTCTTGGAGTCACAAGCATCTACTTGGCCAAGATAGCTACTAGAAACGGAGAGCATTCAAGATCACAAATAACACAGACATGATAGAATCAATAATCAATCTGACATAGTATCTCAATATCCATTGGATCCCCACAAACACAACATGTATGATTACAAATAGATGATCTTGATCATGAAAGAAGCTCACAAGATCTAAACATTATAGCACAAAGGAGGAGAAACAACCATCTAGCTACTGTATGGACCCATAGTCCAAGGGTGAACTACTCACGCATCATACCGGAGGCTGGCATGGTGATGAAGAAGGCCTCCGGGATGATATCTCCCCTCCGGCAGGGTGCTGGGAAGAGCTTCAGATCCCCCCAGATCTAGGTATGATGGTGGCGGCGGCTACAGACTGTTTCGTGGAGATTTGATCGGTACTTAGGGTTTCTGCATCGGGGTGACTTTATAGGCAAAGGGGCAAAGTTGGTGGGTGCCAGAGGGGCCCACACCTGGTGGTGGCGCCCCCTGGGCCATGCGGACCTAGGGTGTAGCCACCTCATGGCCCCCCTTCGGCTGCGCTTCGGAATCCATGTTCCTTCTGGTAAAATATTGACTTTGGCTTTTGTCCCGTCCAATTCCGATAATATTTTCTTACTAGATTTTCTAAAACCAAAAATAGCAGAAAACAGGCAACTGGCACTGCGACATCTTGTTAATAGGTTAGTCCCAGAAAATGTATAAAAATACCTCAAAGTGTAGACAAAACATAGCAATGTTGATACTAAAAAAGCATGGAGCATCAAAAATTATAGATACGTTTACGAAGTGTCCACAGACACCTTCCATCTACTCCAATGGCTAGCAGCAGTAGTGCCCGAACAATGGCGATGTCAGGCGAGGCCACAGCCAAGTCATCAGGCTATGTTCATGTCCAGACGGAGGGCATGGTGGTGGCGCGTTCCGTGGTGGTTGAATCTACCGGCGACGAACAAATTTCAGCTGGGCGGGAGCCGCTGTAGGAGGAGGCTAATTCCCACAAAGGGGAGTGGCGCGACTCGGACATCTCCGAGAGCGATATCAAAGAGATGCTCGCCGAAGGGTACCTCCCCGCTATGGAGGGCCTGATCTGGCGGGTAGCACCAACCAGCGAGGTCATCCCTTATCCCCTAGTCAGAGAAAAGGTATACCTCAAGGCTCAGTTTGTGTGTCGTCTCCCTCCCAATCTCCGAGTTCTTCACTCAAGTCCTCCAACACTTCCAGGTTGAACATCATAAGCTTTCTGCTAATAGCATCCTCGCGTTTAGCAACTACATGGCGTTGTGCGAGGGTTACCTAGGAATTAGGCCTAGGTTAGATTTGTTCATTTACTTCTTTACTATGAAGAGGGTAGACAGAGTGATCAAAGAGGAGCTTATGAACTACAGAACCATTAACTTAAAGATCCGGCCTGGCCGGCGGTTCCCCGACATTATAGGTCACGAATCCTGCAAGAATTGGCAGAGGACGTATTTCTATGGCCTAGATATTCCTCTAGCCGGCCGAGAAGCAACATACCTGGAATTTGTCGACGGGTCCTCCGCTGAAGCCCTGACATGGAGATCCCAAGCCCTCCTCCCTTCCAACGCCAAAGCCACTTGCGCTGTAAGGAAGATTGACTGGTTCATAGAGACGGCTCTGACCGGGTTGGACCTAGCCATGTGTTGGTTCATTAGGCAGATCCAGCCGCCGCATCATCGCGCGAAGCTTATGCACCAGTACACCAAGGATAGTAAAGATATCCTCTGGATCTCCGAGAACAATTTCTCTAGTGACTCCGTCAAGCTTCGCCTCAAAGACATAGTCAAGGTGAAGGATCGGAAGTGTGGCTTCACCATCAACTACGACATGTTCGAGGGCTCCATGTGCCCAGAGGTACTTATTTATTTTCTGTATGACATATACTCCAGTTCTTCTGTCTTGCATATACCTTTTCATCTAACACTTAACAGCTGAAGAATCTAGACGAAGGAAGCATGGATGCCCAAGTCTAAAATCCCAAGATTATGGATGTCACTTTCGTGTCCGACGACAAGGTCCCGTTGGTGCGAAAGCGGAAGAGATCCACCTCTGACGCAGCCGACAGAGGCAAGAAGAAGAAGACGGAGGGTGGAGCCTCCAAGAGATCCACCATCTCCCTGGAGGCGGAGAAAAGAAGAATGACTGGTATCCCATTGACAAAGGCACCAACTGTTGTGTCAGCTTCTTATCATCCGACATTGTCTTTTTCTTCTCTTATTACTGTACTTATACTTTTGCACGTTTCAGGAAAAAGGCTATTCTGAGTTTGAAGAAGACCTTAAAAACATCGGGGGCTTCTAAAAACATCAAACAAATGTTTGTCCAAGCGTCTCCCGCCATCGCCCCTCCGACTCCGATAGTCCAACCTTCTTCCGCACCAACTGGTTCTCTAGCAAAGGTAGCATATGAACCTTCTGCCATGGATGTGGACCCAACTCCTTCTCAGGAGGTCCAAGACGCTAGCGTGGAGCCCCATGTTGCCGGCGAACAGGCGACACAGGAGAGCACGTCCTCCAAAGTTGTTGAAGCTCCGGCTAAGGATGCCACTAGTAGTGGTAAGGCGGTGGTGGAAGGCGGAACGTTTGTCGTAGGCGAAGCCATTGCACCCAAGATGCCAACAGAGCTTCCCAAGATTGTCTATCCGGTGCTCACACCGAGTAGATCAACTCTGGCTCATGGTGCATTGCCTACTTCTCCTACGTCCGGCCTTGAGCAGCTGCTCAAGCAGGTGGAGATTGTTAGTGTAAATACGCTTGATTTTAGCAAGATATTCTCTGAGAGCTCCAGCGACCTCAAGATCATCGCACTTGTAAGTTTTATATACGTTTTGCATTTCATATGTAGTATCCCACTGTAGCCCCCGAGGATTTAGACGGAAAACCATAGGTCTTTGGGTCTGAATGCTCTAAGAGTGACTAAGCTAGAAACTTTTCACTTTAGCCCCCAAGTATTTTAGTTTGAGTGAAAACATTCGAACTATATACTTTTAGAGTAGAATACGCAGTATTTTTAAATTTCAATACTGTAGCCCCAAGCCTCTAGTTGAAACAGAATTAGTTCCGACTAGATGCTTAAAGAAAGACTAAGCTTAGCGTTGAGGTAAAAACTTGTACCGTAGCCCCCAAGCCTCTAGGCGGACACTTATCCGGCTAGATACTCTAAGTAGACTAAGTTACTTTGATATATTTGCAGAATAAGAATACTCGGAGAAATGCTGCCAATGACAAGTTCCACAAGATGTGTGCGGATATTGAAGCTGAAAAGGGTAAAACCGCCTTCTTGAAGGAACAGATCACCAAGGGCAAGAGTCCGTTTTCTTTTCAGTTCTACGCTCAAATTGGCCTTGCGTTGTCAATTTCTGACTACTCATTGTGCTATGTTATTTCTCCGACTTGCAGAAGCTATCACCAAGGCCAAGGACATTGTTGAGAAATCCAAGCACATACAAGAGCTGGATAGCAAAAACTAAATCCTGAAGCAGGAGAGGGCTGACTCGCTAAAGATGCCCGAAGATGCAATGTCTGCCGTGCAAGAATCCGCGATCATGGAAATCAAACACCATAAGGAGGAAATTGAAATCCTCAAGGAGCAGAACAAAGCTGCCAACAAGCAAAACACTCACAACTTTAAGGCTTACAAGACCCTCCGGAAATAACAGGATTCCATGGCGGAGATTCTCTAGAAAGATGAGGATAGCATCTTTGGTAAGCATTCTCTGTCTTGTAATTTTGTAAACCAGCTACTTTGAACTTATTGTGTTGAACTCATGTACTCAAACGTTTGGCCAGAAAATGCAGCTCCTATTGGTTTGACCAATAATCCTCCTCCCCCAAAGGAATGCATGGTTCTTGCCGGCAAATTCATCAGCACCGCCATCACCTAGGCAAAGGAGATTTCCAAGCCCTTAGTCATCAAGGTAGTGGACTCTGTCATGAAGTACTCGGAGATCCTGCGCTAAGCCCCTGAGCATATCATAAGCTGGAAGGCTTCATGTACACGGGCTGGCGCAAGGATGGCTCTAGCCATGGTCAAGGCCAGCTACGAGGATGCCGACATTGACATCATGACCTATAGCTTGCCGGATGTAGAAGACGACGGACAGAGATCGATCACGGTGCTATCTGGTCTTCGCTCGCCGGCTACGACACCAGGGTCGCCCAGTTGGTTGATGCAAACACCTTCGTTCCTCTTGAGGTAATCGATGCTGACCAAGCTAGCTCCTCCGAGTCCCTCAAGACTGCCGACTTTGTTGATGGGAAGGATGGCTATCCTGCGGCCGAGGACGCTACCTCGAAGTCTCCTGCACCATAGTAATGAAAACACTATGTAATATTTGTCATCTATGGATGTTTGTATGTATGCGGAAAACAAGGGTCTTATCTTAAGGCGGAAAACTATGGCTATAAGCTTCCTCCTACTTAAGAACTAATTCGGGCATGTATATATTTTTTAACCAACTGCTGGCTTATCCATTACTCTGGTTTTTATGCTTGACTTTTCATGAGTCGGAAGACCTTTAGTCAGAACTATGTGCTCAAGTGATGATACCCAATGGCATCGTCAAAAACCTAAGCACAAAATCACTAACTTCGAGTGCCGAAAGTGACTACTATAGAATCCACATAAAAACAACAAAGAACTTGTAGACCAGAAACCTCATGCAATTATAGAATCATCAGTTAGTCCATTATAGAATCATCAGTTAGTCCATTATAATAAATATCAAGAAGCTCATTTTTAGGCAATGGACATCCAGGATGTGCATGAATCAAGGCACAGAACCTTGTCCATGACTCATGCAATTTCTCTTCTTCTCGTTGTTTAAAATCTAAAAGTCTCTGCAAAGAAGCATGTCTAGCACTGGTAGGAAAATATTTCTGGAAGAAAGAAGCAATCAAATAATCAGGGGTATCAATGGAACCTGGAGGTAATCTATTAAACCAAGCCCTAGCTTCTCCTTTTAGTGAAAAGGGAAGATCTTAGTAACAAAGTACTTGCGCATCTTAAAATCATCAAAGAATAAAGCACCCATAGTGGAAAGCTCATTCATATGAGCTACAACACTCTCATTTTCAGTCCCACAATAAGGTTCTTTCTCAACAATATCCAAATAGGATAAATCAAGAGAGAAATCATAATCTTTATCTTTAATATCTACGGGAGAGGTACGTCCTGCAAGGAGACTCTTAATAGCACTAGTACCATGTGTGTTTCAGCACTCTTCAACAAATTCATCAGTAAACTCAATGTAGCATTCATTAATATCATAACTCTCTCTAGACTCAGGTGAGCTAACACGTGTAACAGTGTCTTCACTAGGAGTTTCAGTATTTCCTAGACCAACAATAGTAGAATCTAGGAAAGGAACTAATGAACCACTCGCATCAAGCATAGTAGAAGTAACATCATGACCATCAAAAGCAGTTTCAGATTAAGCAGTAGTAGCAGTGTGTGTAGCATGTGTATGTGGTGGTGGTGTAACAATCTTACTTATAACAGACGGTGAATCAAGAGCAACATAGGTGTTTAGGACTGTACGTCTTCTTGTAGTGGATGGTAAAATAGGATACTTTCCATCACGATACTTCCCCATGATGAAAGGAGTAGAAGTGAACAATAATAGATCCAAGTAAACTTACAAATAAATCTATGCTCCCCGGCAACGGCGCCAGAAAATAGTCTTGATGACCCACAAGTATAGGGGATCGCAACAGCCTTCGTGGGTAGTATTACCCAATTTATTGATTCGACACAAGGGGATCCAAAGAATACTTCCAAGCCTTAACAATTGAGTTGTCAATTTAGATGCACCTAGAAATAGTTCGTGCTCATAGAAGTTTATCAGTAGCAATAGTTTGTAGTAGCAACAACAGTAGTAAAACAAGAGCAATAGTAACAGTAGCAGCAAACAGTAGGATATGAGCGTGGTAGGCATAGGGATGGATGGACTGGCGTTGCATGGACGGGTCTAAACATGTAACTTCTAGATCTAGGCCATTGCAAATAAATAATATAAACCATCCAAGTACTAAACAATCCTAGGCATGTGCTCCATATATAGTCATGCGTGCTCGCAATGAGAACTTGCACAACATCTTTTGTCCTGTCAGCCCGTGGTAGCGGGGCCTCTAGGGAACTACTGGAAATTAAGGTTCTCCTTTTAATAGAGCATCAGAGCAAAGCATTAACACTTCGTGAACACATGTGATCCTCACATCACAGCCACCCCCTTCGGTTGTCCCAATTTCTGTCACTTCGGGGCCTTTGGATCCGGACAATAATATGTGTACACAACTTGCAGATAATATCACAAACAATACTATCATAATGATTCAATAATAAGTTCAGATCTAAAATCATGGCACTCGGGCCCTAGTGACAAGCATTAAGCACAACAAGTTGCAACAAAGTCAAATAGCACTAATAGAGATACTAGGAACCATGCCCTAACAATCTTATTCGATTACATGACAAAACTCATCTAATCCCTACCATCCCCATAGCCTACAGTGGGGGATTACTCACTCATGGATGAGGGAGACATGGATGGTTGATGGAGAGGCGTTGGTGATGACGATGGCGATGATCCTCCCCAAATTCCTCGTCCCGACAGGGTGCCAGAACGGATTTTCTGGATCCGAATGGCGGCTTCTAGTGGTGGCAGCGCAGCGGAACTCTTCCTGGAAAAACGTCGAACCGCCCTAGGTTTCTAGGTCAAGGGGTAACTTATAGGCGAAGAGGGAGGCCGAGGGGATGCCTAGGCTGGCCACACCCCTCCCAGGGGTGGGGTGGGACCACCCACGCGGGAGGGGGGTGTGGGCCACCTAGGGCTCCCCTCCGTCTCGTATTCTGGCTCCGTGGATCTTCTAGTGAAATAGGATCTTGGCATATTTTCCGGAATTTTCCCGATAGTTTATTTTCTGCACAAAAACTAGACACCAAGGTAATTCTGCTGAAAACAACGTCAGTCCATGTTAGTTGTATCCAAATCACACAAGTTTAGAGGAGAAACAATAGAAAAAGTTTTCGGGAAAGTAGATACGTTTTGGACGTATCAACAGTGGCCTTCTTCTCTAAGGGGTTCTTTCCTTTCCCATCGTCCTTGTCGGTGAGCTTGGGGTCAATGTCCTTGTCCATGTCACTTGAATGCTTGAACTCCTCTTCCTTCTTCTTCCCTTTTCCCTTGCCTCGTGGTTGGTTCTTCTAGCTTCATTTCTAGCCGGACTCCGGGTCTTCCTTAAGATCGTTGATGAACTTGCAATGGCGATAGGTGTTGGTGGACTTGCCGTTGGTGTCGAGGTGTACCAGGCATGGAATATCACGGTATTCCTCATACATTTGGGAACACGAGGCACTGCCAGGGTAGTTTCACTACCGCGGTGTTTCCCAGGACCATCTCCCCGTCCTCCGCCATGCTATCCGCCACCACCTCTTCCTGCAAACGTCATTGCGACCATGTCGGAGGTTGGCTTTTCTTCTGGAGGATTCTTCCGCTTGGTTCTGTCGCTCCTCTTTGCTTGGGTTGGAATGGAAATTGCCGGCAAGGAGCCAGGAGCATCATCATTGGCAGCCGCGAACTCACTAGCCAATGAGATTATCTGATAGAGATCTAGCCTGTGATTGTCCTGTAGGCGCTTCAACTTATGTCCGAGCAACGTACCTTTTTCCAAACCATCAATGTAGGCGGCCATAGTGGTCTGATCGTGCAATCCTCCGCAGGAATTTTTCATGTCCAGCCAGTGGGAGAGGTAGGCCCAAGGTGTATCATCTTTCTCTTGCACGCACCGTTGTAGATCGCCAAAAGTGCAGGGACGCTTGTACGTACCATCGAAGTTTTTGGTGAATGCTTCTTGTATGTCCAAATAGTTTCATATGGACTTATCTGGCATGTCGTCGAACCATTGGCGGGTTGTTCCCGTCAACATCACTGGGAGGTACTTGAGGGCAATGTTGGGGTTTCCCCCGGCGATCTTCACTGTGTTGCCGTAATCCTGGAACCACGTAGCTGGTTTGGCGGTTCCATCATAGGGCTTGATCGTCTTGTCTATCCGTAAATCCTTGGGGTAAGTTGCAGTCAGTATCCCAGGTCCAAAGCAATGTGGTCACAGGTACTGTCCTTCCCGACCCTCGTGAATCTTATCCAAGAGCAAATGTGCGTCATATGGCTTCGGGCTTTCTTTTTTCTTCTTGCCATCAGGTTAAGGGCTGCGTGAGGGACACATCCCTCCTCCGCCATGGTGGCTGCTAGGTGGCGACATAGGCGGAGGTGGCGGTGGGTTAGCCTTCTTGTTGTTACACTCCTGCGACTCCTCCTATCTGTCGCGATTGCTTGTCGGACATGGAGGGTCATGGTGTGACCTGCTCTTGTGTCCTTGATTTCCATTGCGCTCCCCGCCATGTTGAGTCTTCTCTGTGTTGTAGCGAATGATGATTCCTCCCTGAGGGCGTCTTGGCAGAGGCATGCTCGTATGATGGTGAGCTTTTGGGTCTTCGTGAAGTCGGGGGGACCAGGGCGGTGGAGATGAGCGATGAGGACGAGCCTTGCCTCCGTGGTCGGAGGATATGGGGATAGCGTCCTTCCTGTTGCACGCGTCCCTCCGTCCTTGTTCTGACGAACCCGTTTGGGACCCGACATCGTGAGGAGATCTCTCCCTCGGCCTCTTAGGATTGCTAGACTGGCAATATGCTGGATTAGACTCAAGCCTCTGAGAGGTGGCCTTTTCCTACTGTTTGACAACCTTGGCGACAAAGTCATAGACCTTTTCCATAGCCGCGGGTGATCTATTCAGCTCCAGTAGGGTCTTGGTGACGGCCAGGTTGAGGATAGCTGTGGGCATGACCTGCCTGCCTTGACTGTCAATGTATGGCTTGGCTTGTGGCGGCTTCGAGGGAGCCCATCCTAGGTTGTGCCGTACGTCAGGGTGGTTGACAACATAAGCTAGAGCTTTCCTAGCCTTCGGCTGCTTGAGCAAAGTCTTGTACTCAGTCTCCATGGCTCTAGCTGCCTCGATTGATTTCTGCACCTTGGCCAGATTTTGATCTAACTTTGCGCCTTGCTCCGCGATGGCCTATGCTTCCTCCAGTAACTGTTGGCATTTCTCATCGAGATGGACCTCGTTACGTATATGGGCCACGGTCATGGGCTCGACGAGCAAATTGTCGTACATCACTATGTCAGCTGGAGTGACTTGGGCGGCCGCATACGTAGATGCTGGAGGCGGCGTATTTGCGATGTTTGGGTTACTTGGACCAATGTTGAGTTCATACGGCTGTTGTGCTGGGTTAGGCGGAGGGGGAATGGACTTTACGCGATCATTGTTGACAGCATCGGTTGGTCCGTTCCCCTTGTCCAACGGCTTAGGAGGAGCTTGTACGGGTTGGTCTTCTTCCATCACGCTCCCAATGGCGACAAACACCTCTCGGGATGTGATGGCCTTGTTGGCATGCTCCTCACGCTTGATATCTTACTCCATCTCCTACATAGCTGAGTCAATTAGCTCCTCCGGATTGATATCCATCTCCTCCGAGTCCACGCTGATGTCGGTGTAGAATGCGTCCAGAATAGATTCAGAGGGTGCGGGGGCTTCCTCAATGATGGAGGATGATGCTGAGGCCACAGGGGTGTTGACTGGAGGCGGCGGCGGTGGTGGATGTGGCGACGGTGGCCCGGGTATCGCAGCGATCTCGGACTGAACAACTTAATCAGCGGCTGCATAACTATTTACGGTGCCGATCATGCTCTCAAAATTGAGGAGACCCGGGGCTTGTTGCCGGTGAAGTGTACGACAGTCCAGCCCTTTCACAAAGTGATAGATAGCATCATCACTAGGGTAGTGCTCCAGATTCGCCCGTATCCGAAGCCATCTGGCGAGGTAATCCTGGGGGTATTCACCCTCTCTCTGAATGCATCGCGCCAGATCGAAGATGGTCACCATGCCGACAAAGTGCGAGTTCTTCTTTCTAGACGCATGGACGAAGCCGGCGGATTTATAGTGATGTTGCACCATTATTTTCTGCATAGGGGCGGTTTGGGTGGGCCTTGAATATTTTTGATCTAAGTCGGCAAACTCTAGAGAGAGATCCGACTTAGATCCTTCCACGAGCGTATCATTCCCGTAGGCGGTTCATGCGGGCCTTGACGATCCTCCGGCTTCTAGGGAACTAGTGCCCGAGTCGGTTTCGCCGATCAAGAGGTGGATGTCCCCGATTGGGACGATTGAGCAGCAGGGGGGGGGGGTTCGTCTTCTCCAGGATCAAGAACTCGTCGGGAGGGACGATTGGAATGTTGCCGGAGAAGAGAATTCGACCAATGGCTACGGTTTCGCCGATTCTTGCGAAGATCTTTGACCTTGACCATTTTAGAGCCTGAAGCGCCTCTTGCCCCACGGTGGGCGCCAACTGTCATGGTATTGGCAGCGAGTACGCCATGGAGGGGTCCGCACAGTGCATGTTTAGAGATGTGGGGTAATGCGGAAGGTTGGCGGGTACGAGGTGACACAGCTTACCCAGGTTCACATCCCACGACGGTGGCGGAATCCTACTCCTTCTATAAATCACTATAACGACAATACACCGGGTTACAGGGATCGGTTCACTATGCGCGATATGAGTTGAGTTATGTCCTAAAGGATCCCCTAGGTCCGTCTTATATAGACATCAGATCCTAGGTTACAGGGAAATTCCTAGCCGGACATGTTACAGAGTCCTACACGGTATACAACAAGTCTAACGTGTCTTGCACTCCAAGGCTCCGGGTACGTTGGTGAATCCACCGTAGCCTTCATTCATCTGGCATCGGCCTCCCTTCTGGATCCACCTAACTAGGCCGCCCAGCAGGCCATAGGCCATGCTACCAACCGTGGGCCACCCGGGTTATCTGGATTAGAGACATGCAATGGTGATACCCATTTAGCATATCCCCAACAGTGCGTGGACAGAGCTGAGCATATTTCTAAGAAAACAAATACTACTACGAGTAAGGCATCCACTATGTTGTCCATAAGAAGAAAAAAAGTAGTCGTGATGTACTTCCATACATAGTACAACATATCCAGAAGATAAAAACCTTCTGGGTCACCCTTAAGCTCATGATTTGTCCATAAGTATCAATATTTAATCACAAGACTACGAGAGGGTAGCTCTTACATGTGGGTCCTATCTTAGGGACAAATTTGACTAGACACATTGTGGTGCAATCAACTATCTTGGTATTATAAAGTGGGTCCCATATTAAATATGGGTTTTGCCATATACATATGTGATGCCCTAACCTCTACTGTTTAGAGAGTGTCTATACAAGACAGATTCGTGGTCCTATATTTTGCGTTGTAGTTTTACAGCTTGATCATACACTACCAAGTGGGGCCCATTATTTTCTTTTGTGTTTAGACACATATGCCTTGTTCTCCCCCTCGCAACTGCAATAGACTCGATTTTTTTTGCGAAATTCCACCGATCTATTAATAATGGTCAACAACCGTGTAAAAAGACCCAAAAGTAAGTTGCTCTTGCACGCCATATCTTTCTTAATTTTTCCCCTCTATTTTGATCTATATTATTTACATAGAAGAACAATTTGACCTAATTTTGTAAAATATATATAAATTCATTTAAGTTACCAAGTTAGCTAGTAATCTGGAAAAAATCCATCTAAAAACTTGGGAATTGTAAGAAAGCAAGTTCCACTTTGTACAAAAATTGGGGAGGTGCCTTTTTCTTTTAACTAACACGGGCCCCGTGGGAGAAGTGTGCTTCCGTTAACAAGGTGGGAAAAGTACAAGTTGCATCAAGGACCTTTTATAGAAAATGAAAATGACACCCAAGTCTGTTACTTGAAAAATTGAGAATGTTCTTTCCTGATAAGTGTAAACTCACACCGATGACATTGTTTACTAAAACAAGAAGTACCCATTCACCTCCGAAATGACATTTAATTCAAGAGAAATCTATCGTGCTTACTCGCAGCTCAAGTTCGACCTAATATCGTTAAATTGTCAAGATGCAAAATCTTAGCAAGAAGTTGAACCTATTTTTAAAACTCTCAGTGGTTGTTTGTGATATATTAAAAGACCCCCCCCCCCCCCCCGATGGTTACCTCCAAAAAAATCACAAAACTTTCAAAGCGACCTACAATTTTCCTGAAGTTCAAATTTGACCTAATTTCGATAAATCATCATAATTCCTGAAGCATGGGAATCATAAGTAGTATAACATGTCGGTCCAACATATATGTATGAAAGCTTCGCTTGTGGCATATTTGGATCCAATATTCTTCAGACTTTATTTATAGAAAGGAACAATCTCTTCATCGCTTGGAAAATTGAGAATATTCTTTCATGATAGTTGGAAACTGACACCGACCACATTGTTTACTAAAATAATATGCACCCATCTACCTTAGAAAAGACGATTAATTCAAGAGAAATATATCGTGTTTACTCGTACCTCAAGTATGACCTAATTTCGTTAAGTTGACAAGATGAAAAATCTTACCAAGAAGTTGAACCTGTTTTCAAAACTCTCGGTTGTGGTTCATGATAAGTTAAATTCGATAAATCGGCATAAAGTCATTCAAGTGGGCAGAGTTTGCTAGGCTGAAGTTTGAAAAATCATAAAAAACGGGCAACGTAAGTACAACATGTCGGTCCACTATAAATATTTAAAAGGTCTCCTTGTGGTATTGAGATCCATATTCTTCATACTTTCTTTACGCCAGAGAAACAGAGACGCCCTCTCAAAATAGGAAGAAAAAGAAATAGAGCCCATGTACCAAGGCATACGTGCGCAACGCCACGCTGTGGACGAGGGAGAGATTAGCCAGGTCGGTGCATAAGGGGAGAGGGGTGGAGACATGAGATACATTGAAGGAGCGATAAAACACACCTTCTTTCGTGCATAGGTCCTGAAATTTACTAGTACTAGTAGAGTGTACTCCACTGTAACTGTAAAGGCGGTAGGATTACCTCGTGTCAGGAACACATCATAACTTCGCTCTTCGTTGCTTCCCTCTTCCCTTGCCTATGTTTTATTCTCTCTGAATGTACAGCGCATAGACAAAGGTGATAATATGCCTAAGAAAAGAAATACTACTACGAGTAAGGCATCCACTATGTTGTCCATAAGAAGAAAAAAAGTAGTCGTGATGAACTTCCATACATATACATACATAGTGGAAGTTATCCATAAGTTTCCATCTATCACAAGACTATGAGAGCATAGCCCTTACATGTGGGTCCTATCTTATGGAAAATTTTGACTAGACACATTGTGGTGCAATCAACTAGCTTGGTATTATCAAGTGGGTCCCATCTTAAAGATGGGTTTCGCCACATACACTGCTGATTCCCTAAGATCTACCGTCTAGACAGTGTCTATACAAAACAGATTCGTAGGACGTACTGGATTGCAAATGCTAAATTTTGCATAAAATTTTTACAACTTGGTCATATATTGCCAAGTGGGGCCTATTATTTTCTTTTTAGTTTATACACATGTGCCTTGTACTCCACTCGCAACCGTGCTAGACTCGATTTCTTTTTGTGAAATTCCACCAATCTATTAATAATGATCAACAACCCTGTAAAGATACCCCAAAGTAAGTTGTTCTTACACGCCGTATCGTTCTTTGATTTTTCCCTTCTATTTTGATCTATATTATTTACATAGAAGAACAATTTGACCTAATTTTATTAAATCTATATAAATTCATTTAAGTGTAACAAGTTAGCTAGTAATCTTGAAAAATTCTGTCTAAAAACTTGGGAATTGTAAGAAAGCAAGGTCCACTTTCTATGAAAACTGGAGTGGTGCCTTTTTATTTTAAATAACGCGGGCTCCATGGTCATAGTGAGATTCAGTTAACACGGTCGGTGGAAGTACAAGTTATATCAATGACCTTATAGAAAATAAAACTGACATCCAAGTCCATTACTCGGGAAATTGAGAATGTTCTTTCATTATAGTTGTAAACTCACACCGACGATATTGTTTACTAGAAGCAGATGTACCCATCTACCTCCGAAATGACATTTAATTTGAGAGCAATCTATCGCGTTTACTCGCATCTCAAGTTTGACCTAATTTCGTTAAATTTTCATGATGCAAAATCTTAGCAAGAAGTTGAACCTATTTTTAAAACTCTCAGTGGTGGTTTGTGATATATTAATAACCCCCACGATTGTTACCTCCAAAGAAAATCACATAACTTTCAAAGCAACCTACAATTTTCCTACAGTTTAAATTTCACCTAATTTCTATAAATCGGCATAAACTCATTCAAGTTGGCAGAGTTACCAAGGATGAATTTTGAAGACTCATGAAGCATGGGAATCATAAGTAGTACAACATGTCGGTCAGATATATATGTATGAAAGCTTTGCTTGTGGCATATTCAGATCCAATATTCTTTGCACCTTCTTTATAGAAAGGAACAATCTCGTCATCGCTCGGAAAATTGAGAATCTTCTTTCCTGATAGTTGGAAACTAACACCGACGACATTGTTTACTAAAATAAGATTCACCCATATACATTCAAAAATAGAATTAGCAATTCAAGAGCAATCTATCGCGCTTACCGGTAGCTCGAGTTTGACCTAATTTTGTTAAATATAATTTTCAAGATGCAAAATTTTAGCAAGAAGTTGAACCTGGTGTCAAAACTCTTGGTGGTGGTTTGTGATATATTAAATGCTCCCCTGATGGTTACCTCAAAAAATCACAAATTTTTTAAACCAAGCCTCCAATTTTATTGTACTTCAAATTTTACCTAATTTCCTTAAGTTGGCATAAAGTTATTCAAGTGGGCAGAGTTAGCTAGGACGAAGTTTAAAAACTCATAAAATTAAACATATGAATCGTAAGTGGAACATGTTGGTTCACTTAATATGTCTGGAAGCTTGGCTTGTGGCATTCAGATCCATATTCTTTGGACTTTCTTTACAAAAAAGAACAATCTCGTCATTACTCGAGAAATTGAGGATGTTCTTTCCTCATAGTTGGAAACTCACCCCGACGGCATTGTTTACTACAAGAAGATGCACCGATCTACCTCCAAAAATAAATTAAATTCGAGAGAAATCTACCTCGCTTATTTATAGCTCAAGTTTGACCTAATTTTGTTAAATCGGCAAGAAGTCGGTGAAGTGTGCGAAGTTAGATAGGAAGCTTGAAAAATGGAATTATATAAGAAACCATGGTCCACTCTGTATGATAATTGGGAGGGTTTCATTTTCTTCTAACTATGGTAGGCCCTGTAGGAGCGAGGTGCTTCAGTTAACACGGTCGGTGGAAGTACAAGTTACATCGAGGACCTCATAAAAAATGAAAATTACATCCAAGTACATGCATTTAGCAGAAGGTCCCTGAAACTAAGAAATGAAGTGTGTTTTCGGGTTTACGTGTAGTAGCGTTCATTCATTGTGCTAAAGTCTATCAATACAATCTTCTGGATGCTAAGAATGGCAAAGAATATCGAACGGTTAGCAATGTTTGGATTAGCCACTCATGATCCAACTGTCAATGGTTAAAGTTATCCATACACTATACTATACTATACTAGTATGGTATTGGAAGAGATAAGGCAAGATAAATATAATATAAGAAGTACTACTGCAAATTGCCGATCTTTTGAATAACCTTCCCTCCCGATGTTTGGGAATCAAGTGAAAATTTCGAAACCGGAAAAGTTTGAATTTTTTTGCCACCGAGGACCAAAGTGGTTTCCTTCCTATGTAATACTCCTCCTACTCCATAGTCCACAGCAACATGGTTGCCAAACACGCCAGAGAAACAGAGCTGCCCTCTCAAAAATAAAAATAAAAATAAAAATAAATAGAGCCACTGTACCAAGGCACACGTGCGCAGCCCCACGCTGTGGACGAGGGAGAGATCAGTCAGGCCGGTGCATGAGGGGAGAGGGGGTGGAGACATGAAAGACACTGAATGAGAGAGAAAACAAACCTTTTTCGTGCATAGGTCCTGAAATTTACTAGTACTCCAGTATAACTGTAAAGGCGGCAGGAGTACCTCATGTCAGGAACCCATCATAACTTTGCTCTTCGCTGCTTCTCTCTTCCCCTACCAACGTTTTATTCTCTCTGCACGTACAACGCATGGACAGAGGTTAGCATATGTCTGAGCAAAGAAATTCTATTATGAGTAAGGCATCCACTATGTTGTCCATCAGAAGAAAAAAGTAGTCATGATGAATTTCCATTCATATACATACATAGTGGAATCTATCCACAAGCTAAAAACCTTATGGGTCACCCTAAAGCTCGTGGGTAGTCCATAAGCATCAAAATTTAATCACAATACTACGAGAGGGTAGCTCTTACACGGGGGTCATATCTTATGGAAAAGTTTGACTAGACACATTGTGGTGCAATCAACTAGCTTGATATTATAAAGTGGGTCCCATTTTAACAATGAGTTTGGCCATATACATACGTGATGCCCTAACCTCTACCCATTAGACAATGTCTATACGAGACAGATTCATGGGACCTACTGGACTGCAGATCCTATCTTTTGTGTAGTAGTTTTACAGCTTGGTCATACACTTCCAAGTGGGGCCCATTATTTTATTTTATTTAGACAAATGTGCCTTGTACTCCCATCGCAACCGCGATAGACTCAATTTTTTTCGAAATTCCACCGATCTATTAATAATAATCAAAAACCATGTAAAGAGACCATAAATTAAGTTGCTCTTCCATGCCATATCGTTCTTCATTTCCCCCTCTATTTTAATCTATATTATTTACATAGAAGAACAATTTGACCTAATTTTGTTAAATATATATAAAGTCATTTACCAAGTTAGCTAGTAATCTTGAAAAATCCGTCTAAAAACTTGGGAATTGTAAGAAAGCAAGTTCCACTTTGTATGAAAAGTGGGGAGGTGCCTTTTTCTTTTAACAAAAATAGGACCCGTGGGAGAAGTGAGCTTCCGTTAATACGGTGGGTGGAAGTACAAGTTGCATCAAGGACCTTTTATAGAAAATGAAAATGACATCCAAGTCCATTACTTTAAAAATTGAGAATGTTCTTCCTTGATAGTTGTAAACTCAGACTGATGACATTGATTACTAAACTAAGATGTACCCATCCACCTCCGAAATGACATTTAATTCGAGGGCAATCTATCGCGCTTACTCGCAGCTCAAGTTTGACCTAATTTCGTTAAATTGTCAAGATGCAAAATCTTAGCAAGAAGTTGAACCTGTTTTTAAAACTGTCAGTGGTGGTTTGTGATATATTAAAATTACCCCCCCCCCCCCGATGGTTACCTCCACAAAAAAAACTTTCAAAGTGACCTACAATTTTCCTGAAGTTCAAATTTGACCTAATTTCGATAAATCGTCATAAAGTCATTCAAGTTAGCAGAGTTAGCAAGGACGAAATTTGAAGACTCGTGAAGCATGCGAATAATAAGTAGTACAACATGTCGGTCCAATATATATGTATGAAAGCTTCGCTTGTGGAATATTCGGATCCAATATTCTTTGGACTTTCTTTATAGAAAGGAACAATCTCGTCATCGCTCGGAAAATTGAGAATGTTCTTTCATGGTAGTTGGAAACTCACACCGACCACATTGTTTACTAAAAGATATGCACCCATGTACCTTCAAAAAGACGATTAATTTGAGATAAATATACCGTGCTTACTCGTACCTCAAGTATGACCTAATTTCGTTAAGTTATCAAGATGAAAATTCTTAGCAAGAAGTTGAACCTGTTTTCAAAACTCTCAGTTGTGGCAAGAAGTTGAACCTGTCATCAAAACTCTCGTTGGTTTCTGATATATTAATTGTGACCCCCCATGGGTGCCTCCAATAGCTTTGTCGTAAACTTTTTAAGCAACCTACAATTTACTCATAGTTTCAAATTTCACTTAATTTTGATAAATCAAGATAAATTCATTCAAGTTGGCAGAGTTAGCAAGCAAATTTGAAAACTCATAAAACATGGGAATCGTAAGTAAATTGGTCTCATATCGGTTAAATAATATGACCCATTATGCAGAACTCTACTAGTCATAAAAGTTCCTTCCCAAATCGTGGAAAGTTTGTGCTTTCTCTTTTGCACAAGTTGGAGAACTAAATTGCCTTTCTTGAAAGAACGGAATTGCACTCTCTGACTATGATACTTGCATAACTTCTGCTGATAGGATGTAGATCTTTGCTCAGCAACGACGCGAACTTCCTCGACTATGTCGAGATCATCTTGTCGAGAAACTTCTTCATCTTCTTCGATATACGCTTTGATCGAGGATACTGGTGAATTAAATCACTTGGAAAAACTCCTTCCGCACCGTAAACCAAGAAGAAAGGAGTGTACCCTGTTGATCTGTTAGGATTTGTACGTAAGCTCCATATCACAGATGGTAATTCTTCCGCACAAGCCCCTACGACACGACAAAGTGGTGCCTCGAGACGAGGTCAGAGTCCTTGTAAAATAAGACTGTTAGATCTTTCGACTTGTCCATTAGCTTGTGGATGTGCGAATGATGCAATATCAAGTCAGATGCCTTGCTCCTCGCAGAAATCGGCATGTTCTCTCATGGAAAGGTTGCTCCCATTGTCGGTAATTATGCTGTGCGGATATCCAAATCGGATGATCATGTCTTCGACGAAGTTTCTGGCTGTGGCTCCATCACAACTTGTTAAGGGTTTATCCTTAATCCATTTTTTAAATTTACCACTATCACTAGTAGGTGAGTAAATCCATATTTTGCCGTGCGAAACGGGCCTACCATATCAAGCCTCCAGACCTCAAATGGCCATGTAATAGGGATTGTTCATGGCTGATCATCCGGAATGTGTGCCTGATGGGCGTACTTTTGGCAGCCTTTACACGTTTTGACCAGTTTATCAGCGTCTGCCTTAGCTGTAAGCCAAAAGAATCTGTGTTGAAAAGATTTTGCCACTAAATATTTGGCTACAGCATGCTGACCACACTCACCTTCATGGATTTCTCGTAAGATTTCCACTCCTTCTTCTATAGAAATATAGCGCTGAAAAACCATAGAAATACTCCGCTTATAGAGCTCACCATTTATTACTGTATAGGCTTTTGCTCGTCGGACGATTTGCCGGCTCAGAACTTCGTCTTCGGGTAATTTTCCGTCTATCAGGAAGTCCAGATCGAGTTTTGTCCAGCTAGGAATTATAACGAGAACTCCTATTCAGGACCCCCTATGGCGTACTTCAGGATTGTATGCCATAGTTATTTTCCCTATGTTCGAGCTACTTTGCATGCAGTTCAATTGGAAGGAAACTTTTCAGTAGGATTCACTATATCATGCTGCCGGAATCTTAAGTTAGCACGTTCTACCTTTTCAAGGTCCTACGCTGGTCTTGACGCGACCTGCTACCGCAGATGACTTGGTAGATGCATTTTTAATACTACTGGAGACGAGCATGACTACTATTTTTGTTTTTGGTGGTTAGCAAGACCTGCAGATGGTTCCCCAGGCTTCTTCATATATATACGCTTGGTTCTTATTATGATGCTAGTTGTCTTACTAGTCATTACCGCCATCGTACTGGTGCTGGTCATCCTCGTGTTGTACATTGCGGTCGCAGTCTCCACTTATACTTTCGGGTTTGGCTGCTTGGTGTTCTTAATGAACACTGGTTTGATCAAGCTAATCCATGGGAAAGAATTGCTGACCTTGGATCATATTCTCTTTTCCTTTGAGCGGACTATCTGATTATCATGCATGTAGGCAGTGCAGATCTTGCCTCAGGTTCTCTGACGAGAAGCAACTATGTCCACATATTACCAACTGCAGCATGTCTTTCCAAGGAGTGGCAGCCTGAATTATGTCGCTTTAGTCTGAGTGGTAAAGACTGCGGTGTTGCTTCTGAACTAAATATCTTGTAGTGAATTAGTAACCCTCTCTTCTATCAAGGAACAGTGAAGCATCCCCTTTGGTTCGTCCCAACCTTCGCTAACACCCTCGATTGGAACCGGACTCATGTTTAATTAAGAAACAAGACCTATTGCGATAGTATGTACTAATGCAATCCGTATGTAGTACTTGGTACTACAATTGGAGAAATAGTTCTCGACCATGTTGAACTGTTTATTTTGTTTGGTTGTCTGAAGTCATCAGCTTTCAACTTCTTGGTCTCTCTCCTTTGAAACATGTCCTTGTATCGTTACTATGTATTATCGTAATCAGTTTGGTTACTGGTATCTACTTGACTATATTTTATTTAGAAATTATGGAAATTTTAGCATCAACAGGATATTACAAACCACATGCCATATACACTTTAAGAAACAATCACCTCAATGCTTGTGTAATAAGGGTCATACTCTATGTAAACAACCTTGCCTTCAATGATTCTAGGCTCACGCACTACTATTTGATTAAACTGATGTGACAAGACCATATTTTGTTAGAGATTTATCTTATGTTATCTTACTACTATATTATATAGTACACGGATAATTTTCAACATTAACGGTTGTATTAATACTAGCAAATCCCAACATTGTTAACCATCAAATCTTCTTTCCTATTCTAGCATCTAGTAGATTCTACTGATAGAAGCACGATGAACGTTGTGCACAAGGACCAAATATACACCCGATACTTTATGGATGTGGCTCGAAATTATAATTATTTTCTGTGCTTTACATATTACCGTATAATTTTATATTCTGATGATATATCATTCTATTAGTACCAGTATAGTAGTAGCATTATCTGAGTTGCAAGACACGTGTGACCCAATACTAGTATTAAGAAGTACACTATAGAACGTATTGGCGTGCCAAGATAGCCCCCCCTTTATCTCTGTCCCACCCCTCTATATGTGGACGGATGCATGGTTTTGGCAGTGAGCATGACCACTACGTGCTCCCTCCATTGGAAACCGATGCCGAGTGCGTGCTCTAGGCGGGCTTCGTGCTTGTCGCGATAATATTTCGATGAAATAGTTACAGTACCAACAACACAATATTGTAGCAAGAAATGGTAGTTACAACAATTACAATGCAAGACGTGGCAGTTATATAACAATACTTATAACAGAATATCACCATCACAGCCGTTGGTGTCCTCTGATGAATCGTCAGCAACTCCCTCCTTGTAGATATGCGCCCTCTCCTGTTCGGAGTCCTCCTCCTTGTAGTCGCATGGGTCGACGTCACTCTCCTTCGCTTTTTCCTCCAACTGCTCCATGAACGTGTCCTAGTTTCCCGAATCAGAGTCATCCTCGTCGCTGGCTCCTCTATTCCTCCTATCCTTCTTCATGGTGGTCTCATAGGTCTTCCTCTGGCACTCCTCCGTATTCACTGCTGCTTGGCCCTCCTCTGTATCTATCAGTGCAACACGCTTCTTAGGCGCGGCGGGTACGACAAGCTTCAACGTCGCCGTGTCCTCGAGCGCCGATGTCGATGGATCTAGGCGTGGTTGGACATGTCATGGTGCCTCAGATGGTTTCTAGAGGGCACGGATGATGCCACGATGAGCCGGGGACGCAGGACGGTTAGCCACCGGCAAGGATCGGCCACTTCCACGACGCAGTTCCATCTCGCGTGCGGAAGTTGTTCGGAATGCGCGATGGCAGGTACGTAGAGTTGGGTGCCGATGCGAGGAGCATACATACTCAGAATTTAGTCACGTAAAAATTGTACTGCATCGTAAAATATCTACGTACTGGGAGTGTACTCACGTAACAAATCACAAAATGTGCCCTCTGTCAGCTTTCGCGAAGTGCCCAGCACGTGCCTGTTGACGTGAAGTTCAACGTATCAGCATGTTGTGTCCGTGCAGCAATTTCTGAGTTGCAAGGCACGTGTAACCAAATACTAGTATTGAGGAGTACACTATATATAGATATTGGCAATGCCAGACTAGCTAATTAAAGTCTCCTAGATATTGGCAAGACCGATAAAAGAACACGCAAAAAATCCTTGTTCAAAGAGCCATTCCATCTTCCCCATCTCCGGTAGCATTTGGTATCATCTCGAGTGCGAGCCTAACTCTATTTCCTCGCCACCTCGCTCGCAGCATCAGTCCTTCCAATGGTCATAGATTGATCAGCCCTCGCCCCCAATCCATCGGGACGCGATGGCGGATTCAAGGCCCGACAGGCGGCGCCGACGTCTTCGACAAGATTTCTACGCATATGGACACTACTAGCACTGTCTGAATGGCCGCATGCTCCAAGGAGTTGAACCTCTGAGTCAATAGCGAAAAAGTAGCAGATGCTCCCACGACGGTTGCGGGACATTGGTCTCCTACCATCAGGTCCACAACCACAAGATCACGTGCATTGCACGGCCTGTGCAACTGCATGGAGGATGGCTGCGTGTTCGCCCCCTTGCCGGCAACGCTCCTCGCCCACCTCTATGAAGCTCACTCGATCAGGGTGCGTAGTTTCTGCTATGGCAAAACAAGCAGGTACACCTCTAAGCCTCTGCCATCAATAGGCCTGTGGGTAGTAGATATCATCGGATCCAAGGATGATGGTACGGAGTTCGTGGTGCGATATGACACGCGCCAATCGCTACACATTTTATCCGTCATATACGTCGGGTCGGCAGCGTGCTTGTCGCCACAGTACCTGATGAAGTTTTGGTCGTCGACCGTGATTGAGGGTAGAAGGTTCAAAAATTCCGTGCTATGCATGTCGGAGAGCACCGCGTCTCCGGATGTCGTCTAGTTCGATGAGCTATAGTGGCTCCTGCTGGTGCCAATGTATCACATGGTCGCTCATCGACCGTCGGTGTTCACCCTGAAATACCGTCTTCGCATTGACAATATTCATGAGTGAGATAAACACATCTTAATGTTTGTTTGAGTACATGCACTACTAGAAAGACTTACTACATGTTCTTAGTAGTTGTACTTGGGAGTATGTTTGGAGTAATAACCATGTACTAGTACTTGTTCAGATCTACCTATCAAGTGCATATTATGGTCTCTCTTTACATTTGAATCAGGCCTTTCTACATCTATTGAATATTAGTGTGTGTATTGCTGAATCTGTCAATTATTTTGGTCATTGTCTATGTAATGCTAATCAGTCAGTTTGTGATGCTGCTGAATCTGTCAAGTGCTGCTGAATATGAACTTGGAATCTGTCGAAAAAATTTCGAACTTATTTTTGTACTGCGGAATCTGGAAAATGTTCTATCGTTACTATTAGTACAATATTTTGTACAACTAACTGTGATACAATTCGAGTACTTGTTTATATCAAGTGCAGCAGCTTGTCTTTCTTTTCTTTTGAAACTTAGCATTGTCACAATTATCTAGATGTGTCTTGGGCATTTTGGGTTGCATATAGGGATCACACAGGTATTGACGTAACAAGGAGGTATTCACACAGAAGTAGACTTGATCTTCAGTTTTTCTTGCTCCAATGATCAAGTTTGTTCGGAGAACAGGGCTAACTGATCATGCGCTAAGGTTTTTTGAGCTGGAACAAGAACCGATTCTCTATGTACTGGTATTGAATTTTAAGAAGTAAAGGTACTAAATCTCTCAATTGTTTCGTCCTTGATATTATTAAAGCATTTTGTGGAACTAATACTGATGTACTAGTACTTGTTTAAATCAAGGGTAGTAGATGGTCTTGCTTTTGTTTCAAAACATGGCCTTGTCACAATATAGATAAGACTAGGGCATTTTGGGTTACATACTGGGGTCACACAGATATTTGATGTGAGAAGAAGGTACTTTATCCAGACTTGATCGTCCGTTTTGTATGCTCCAATGGTTGAGTGTGTTTGGAGAAAAGGGAAAACTGATCGGGTGACAAGGTGTTAAGAGCTGAAACAAGAAATGATTCTCTTTGTACTACTATTGTATTTTAGTGTCTGTATTGCTGGATCGCTCACTTTGAAATGCCGCTGAATTGGTCAAGTGCTGCTGAATGTGAACTATGAATCTGTCGATAATTTTTCTATCTTATTTTGTACTACAGAGTTTAGATAAATATCTGCCAAAAAGAATTATCGATTTCTTTCACTTCCTCTCCGAGGTATTTTTTTTCAATTCGGCCGAGCCACAGAAAAATACAATTTTTATATACAAGGAGAAGAAATCTAGCTCATTCGGTCCCTCTTTAGCCTAGAACATTTTAATTCGGAATTTTAGGGGTAAGGGGACTACTGACCATAACTAAGGGAAATTTGAGAAAAGAGCCCATGGAGAATAGCCTATGGAGTATAGCCCATGTAGAATAGAAAAACAATTTTTAATTCAGCAGGCCTTTTGGGCATTGCCCCCCCACCTGTCAATATTTTTTAGAAAACTTTGCCTGCATATTTTTTTACAGCGCCTGCAGTTTTTAATTTAGCTGCCATGATCGCCGCCTTATTATTTTATGGGAGATAAAAATGGTCAAAAAGTCTTTTTAAGGAGACAAGTCCCTAAGTTATAATAGTAAAGCTTAACGATTCTATTGTATTAGTTGTTTCTATCGTAGTGGCAAGGCACTTAGTCGACCGGTGGTGAGGACTCGAGTTCGAATCCTAGGAAATTTGTGTTAATATAGAGTTATCTTTTTTGTACTCTTAGGCTGGCATCTATGACCCAGATAAATTGCTGCTGCATCTAGCAATGTTGCCAAGGTCAGGACGACGGACTTAGCTCGAGAAAACAGTCCAACATATATACACACGTTTAATTCAAATAGAGGTTAACATGCGGGACCCAACATAGACATATTTAATTCAAATAGTGGCTAACATGTGGGGCCCAGCATAGACACGTTTCCTGCATAGCGAAAACCGACATGTGGGACCCATCATATACACATTTCATGTAAATAGAAGGCTGACATGTGGGACCCAGCATTGGAATATAGATTAACATTTTTTATACTCTGTAAGGCTGACATCTGGGGACCAGATAAACTGCTGATGCATCATAGACACGTTTCCCCTAAAAAACTACCAATGTTGCCAAGGTCATAACGGAAGACTCAATCCGAAAAAACTGTCCAACGTACACACATTTCTTTCAAATAGAGGCTAACGTCTGAGACCCAACGTAGACACGTTTCCTGCATAGAGGTTGCTGACATCTGGGACCCAGCTACGGACCAAAGTCAGAACAACGAAGAAGGCCGAAAAAAATTCCATCATAGCACGTTTCATTTACGGAGAGGCTGACATATGGGACCCACCAGAGAGACCTTATAGAGATGTTGCATCGAGCAACGTTGCCAACTTCGATTAAAGTAGGCGTGAGCGAGAAAAAAGTCCAACATGCATATGTTCTTCTAATGCGATCCTGACATGTGGGACCTAGCAGCGTGACTAAACGGCAGATTCGTCCAGCAACGCTATCTAGTTTGGAACAGGGTAGTGCTAGAGAAGAAAAAATTCCATCATATACACACTATTCTTCTAATGTGAGGCTGACATATGGGACCCACCAGCTAGTATAAATGGTTGACGCATCGAGCAACATTGCCAAGTTTGAAACACGGAGGCGCGACCAAGAAATAAGTACTACATGCACAAGTTTCTTCTAATGAGATGCTGACATGTGGGATCCAGTTGCGTGACCAAATGACAGATTCGTCGAGCAACGATATCTAGATAGGAACAGGGTAGCGCTAGAGAAGAAAAAAATATAATCATATACACATGATTCTTCTAATGAGATGCTAACATCCAGACCCACCAGCCTGAATAAACGGCTGACGCAGCGAGAAACGCTATCAAGTTAACGCGGAGGTGCGACCGAGGGTAAAAATTCCATCATACACACATTTCTTCTAATGATAGGATGACAGGTGGGCCCAGATGCGTGATTAAATGGTAGCGCAATCAAGTTTGAAACAGGGTAGCGGGAGGAAAGAAAAAATTCCATCATACACATGATTCTTCTAATGAGAGGCTGGCATGTGGGACCCAGCATCATGATTAATGGCAGATAGATCGAGTAACATTATCGAGTTCATAACAGGGAGGCACGAGCCAAGGAAAAAAATCCATCAAGCACATGTTTCTTCTAGTGTGAGGATGACACGTGGGACCCAGTAGCCTGATTAAACAACAAATGCATCGAGCGACGCTATCAAGTTCAGAACAGGAAAAGAAAAAAATTCCATCATACACACGATTCCTCAAATGTGAGGCATACATAAGGTACCCAGCAGCCTGACTAAATGGAAGAGGCATCGAACAATGTTATCAAGTTCAAATCAGGGAGGCGCGACAAAAAAGTTTGGTTCGCCAGTGTCACTGACGTCTAGGACCCACACGCAGAAAAAACATTAGAGAGTCAACATCTCGCGAGGAAGAGGAAATCTAACTTCCCACGCGCCCGTCGAGCTTCGTCCATGTTTTTAGTGGTTTCATCGTAGTAGAGGGGCGCTAAACCATAAAAAAGTTTTGCATCGGCCAATGGTCGAGCCGAGATTTTCCTCGGGGAAGACGCGCCTTCTATGATGACCGACGGGCCCAGTCGTTGCGAAAGGAAACATTTCTTATAGTGACGATAGTATCAACGCACCCCTTGTCCACCACATAAGTAGTAGCACTACTAGTACTAGTAGTGCGAATGGCGATCTTTTGAATATCCTTTCCCCGGATGTTTGGGAAGAAAGTGAAAATTTGGAAAACGGGGAAATTTGAATTGCTACTCTAATAATTTTTGCCGCCAAGGTCCAAAATGGTTCGCACCAACGCAGCCAAAGAACAAGTCAGACAGAGAAACGGAGCCCCGACACAAGGCTGATCAACGCACGTGGGTAGTGCCATGTTGTGGACGAGGGAGAGATGAACTGGCCGGGGTGTTTGGATGTTGATGAGGCAGTAAATGAGGGAGAAAACACAATTTTTTTGCGTGCATATATTGTAAATGTCACAAACTGTACTAGTAATACCAACGATACCGCGTGTCAGGAACCCATCAGCTTTGCTCTAACATCACATCGCCTTCAAATCCTCCTCTTCGCTGCTCTCGGGCTACCTCCTCTATGCTCTTGTCTCTCGGTCCCTTCTCGCTCCCATTTTTTCAACAGGGGAAACTCCTAGTTGAAATATTGGTTACCATGAAAATATTTTACCACAACTTACTTTGAGGTTATAATTTTACATGACTGGTGGGAGTATATTTTGCATCAAGGACCTTAAATTATACCAGGTCCATATATTTACCACAAAGGACCCTAAAATAATTAAGCAAAGGAAAACAACTAGGTTCGGCTTGGTCTCGAGAGAGCATCTGATCGAGCCATACTCTTCATACTACTTCCTCTTTGATTGTTTTCAAAATATGGCAAAATTTGTCGGCATGCAAATTATTGGATATGGGATCATCAACATAAAGTATGATGTAGATATGGCCACGACCTTGGTTGCTCGGCTTGAAATCCAAGAATGTTCATAATCATTTATAACTAAGCTTAAATTCGTTTAGATTTTTGAGACTTACTTTTAGGTTAAAATGTTACACGGGCGGTTGGAGTATATTTTATATCAAGGACCTAAAATAAGTAGAATTACATAGAGGTCCATACATCTAGCACAAAGGACCCTAGAATAATTAATCAAGGAAAATAATCGGGTTCGGCTCCTTCTCGAGAGAGAAGCTGATCGAGCCATCCTTTTCATATTACTACTTCTTCTTCGATTGTTTTCAAAATATGCCCAGGTGTGTCAGCATGCAAATTCTTGGATATGGGATCATCAGCATAAAGTATGATGTAGATATGGTAATGACCTTGGTCACTCGGCTTGAAATCCAAGAATGTTCATGCTCATTATTAACTTATCTTAAATTCGTTTAGATTTTGAGACTTACTTTTACATTAAAATTTTACACGGGAGGTGGGAGTACATTTTACATCAAGGACCTAGAAAATAGGATAATTACATTGAGGTTCATAAATTTAGCACACCGGACTCTAGAATAATTAAGCAAGGAAAACAACCAGGTTCGGATCCTTCTCGAGAGAGTAGCTGATCGATCCATACTCTTCATATTACTACTTCCTCTTCGATTATTTTCAAAATATGGCCAGATTTTTCGGCATGCATATTCTTGTATATGGGATCATCAACATAAATTATGATGTAGGTATGGCCGTGACACTAGGCATTCCGCTTGAAATCCAAGAATTTTCATACTCATTGACAACTAAGCTTAAATTCATTTAGATATTACCACATAATTTTAGGTTAGAATTTTACATTGGCGGTGGGAGTACATCGTACATAAAGGACCTAAAAAAGGGAAAATTACATTGATGTCCATACATTTAGCACCAAGGACCCTAAAATAATTAAGCAAGGAAAAAATTTGGGTTCGGCTCCTGGAGAGAGCAGCTGATCGAGCCATACTCTTCATACTAATTCCTCTTCCATTGTTTTCAAAATATGGCAAGATTTTTCGGCATGCAAATTCTTGTACATGGGATCATCAATATAAATTATGATGTAGATATGGCCATGATCTTGGTTGTTCGGCTTGTAATCCAAGAATGTTCATACCCGTTGAAAACTAATCTTAAATTTGTTTTGATCTTACCACGTCCTTTCAGGTTAGAATTTTACACGGGCGGTGAGAGTATGTTTTACGCCAAGGACCAAAAAAGTGGGAAAATTACATCGAGGTCCATACATATAGCACAAAAGGACCCTTAAATAATTAAGTAAGGAAAATAGTCAGGTTCGGCTCCTTTTCAAGAGACCAGCTGATCGAGCCATACTTTTCTAAATACTACTTCCTCTTCGGGTTTTTTCAAAATTTGCCCAAATTTGTCAGCATGAAAATTCTTGGACATGGTATCATCAATATAAAGTATGATGTAGATATGTACATGACCTTGGTCATTCGACTTGAAATCCAAGAATGTTTATACTCATTAACAACTAATCTTAAATTCATTAAGATTTTACCACCTACTTTTAGGTTAAAATTTTACATGAGCGGTGGGAGTACATTTTACATCAAGGATCTAAAAATATGAAAATTACATCGAGGTTCATACATTTAGCACAAAGGACCCTAAAATAATTAAGCAAGGAAAACAATCGGGTCCGGCTCCTTCTCGAGAGCGCAACTGATCGAGCCATACTCTTCGTACTATTTCATCTTTGATTGTTTTCAAAATATCGTCAGATTTATGAGCATGCATATTCATGGATATGGGATCATCAACATAAAGTATGATGTAGATATGGCCATGACCCTGGTCGTTCCGCTTGAAATCCAAGAATGTTCATACTCATTGACAACTAAGCTTAAATTCGTTTAGATCTTACCATGTACTTTTAGGTTAGAATTTTACATGCGCGGTGGGAGGACGTTTTATGCCAGGGACCTAAAAAGGGAAAATTACATCGATGTCCATACATTTGGCACCAAGGACCCTAAAATAATTAAGCAAGGACAACAGTCGGGTTCGGCTCCTCGAGAGACCAGCTGATCGAGCCATACTATTCTAAATACTACTTCCTCTTTGCTTGTTTTCAAAATATGGTTAAATTTGTCGGCATGAAAATTATTGACATGGGATCAGCAATATAAAGTATGATGTATATATGGCCATGACCTTAGTCGTTTAGCTTGAAATCAAAGAATGTTCATAATCAATGACAACTAAGCTTAAATTCATTAATATTTTACCACTTACTTTTAGGTTAAAAATTTACATGGGCGGTGGGAGTACATTTTACATCAAGGACCTAAAAATAATAAAATTACATCGAGGTTCATACATTTAGTACAAAGGATCCTAAAAATAATTAAGCAAGGAAAACAATTGGGTTTGTCTCCTTTTCGAGAGATCAGGTGAAGGATCCATACTCTTCATACTACATCCTCTTTGATTGTTTTCAAAACATGGCCACGTTTGTTGGCATGAAAATTCTTGGACATGGGATCATCAATGTAAATTATGATGTAGATATGGCCATGACCTTGGTCGTTCGGCTTGACATCTAAGAATGTTCATATCCATTGACAACTAATCTTAAATTTGTTTTGATCTTACCATGTACTTTCAGGTCAGAATTTTACATGGGAGGTGGGAGTACGTTTTATGCCATGGACCAAAAAAGAGGGAAAAGTACATCAAGGTCCATACATGTAGCACAAAGGACCCTAAAATAATAAATTAAGGAAAACAATCGGGTTCAGCTCCTCGAGAGACCAGTTGATCGAGTCATACTCTTCTAAATACTACTTCCTCTTTGATTGTTTTAAAAATATGGCCAAATTTGCCGGCATGAAAATTCTTGGACATGGGATCATCAATATAAAGTATGATGTAGATATGGCCATGATCTTGGTTGTTCGACTTGAAATCCAACAATGTTCATACTCATTAACAATCAAGCTTAAATTCTTTAGATTTTACCACTTACTTTTAGGTTAAAATTTTACACGAGCTGTGGGAGTAAATTACACAACAAGGACCTAAAAATAGGAAAAATACATCAAGTTCCATACATTTAGCACAAAGTATCCTAAAATAATTAAGAAACAAAAACAATCGGGTTTGACTCCTTCTCGAGAGCGCAAGTGATTGAGCCATACTCTTTGTACTACTTCCTCTTTGATTGTTTCCAAAATATGGCCAAATTTGTGAGCATGCATATTCTTGGATACGGGATCGTCAACATAAAGTATGATGTAGATATGGTCGTGACACTTGTTGTTTCGCTTGAAATCCAAGAATATTCATACTCATTGAAAACTAAGCTTAAATTCATTTAGATCTTACCATGTACTTTCAGGTTAGAATTTTACATGGGCGGTGGGAGTACATCCTACATAAAGGAGCTAAAAAGGTAAAATTACATCGCGGTCCATACATTTAGAACAAAGGACCCTAAAATAATTAAACAAGGAACTCATTCAGGTTCGCCTACTCGAGAGAGCGTATGATCGAGCCATAATCTTCAAACTACATTCTCTTCGAGTGTTTCCAAAATAAGGCCATATTTGTCGGCATGCGAATCCTAGGATATGGGATCATCACCATAAAGTTTGATGTAGATATTGACATGAACCTGGTTGTTTGGTTTGAAATCCAAGAATGTTCATACTCATTGACAACTAAGCTTAATATCATTTTCATTTTACCACATACTTTTAGGTTAGAATTTTACTAGTTGTCAATGAGTACAAAACGATCCAGGATTTACTTTTATATCATTATCCTTAACAAGTTGAATTATCCGAGCCTTAACGATTGTGACCCTTAACGAGCCGAGCCTCAACAAGTAGAGCTGCTCGATAGTCCAGCCCTATGGATCATCCACATAAATTATGATGTAGATATGACCATGACCTTGGTCTTTCATCTTGAAATCAAAGAATGTTCATACTCATTGACAACTAAGCTTAATTCATTTAAATTGTAACACTTTAGATTAAAATTTTACATGGGTGGTGGGAGTACATTTTACATCAAGGATCTAAAAATTTGACCTGAAATTACACAAGAGTTACTCCTGGAGCTACCCTACATTCGTACTAATCTGAAGGGAACTAGAGAAGAGGAGCATGTGTCTATTTTAATCATTTTATTCAACCTACGCTATACTACTCTCTATCCCTAGTAATCCATTCCCCTACCTCTATGTCAAGCGTTGCCATTGCCCTCCTCCACCATGCCGCTTTCCGATCATGTCCACCGCACATTATGAGAGTGTTTGTTTTTCTTCCTATCCTCCCTGCCGCCATCAATCTTCCCTCTTTTATAGAAAACCAAATCAAGCCATCATCCCAACTTCCAGCAGCTCCCTTGCGATGGCAGGACCGAGAAATAACAGTGATGATTCTAAGCTGTTCCAGGAGGTTTTTACCGAAGGCCCACTTAAAGAACTCATAACAAGATACGGCATCATCACGGCCGTGAGCCTTGCCAGTATGTCCGAACATCTTTTTGACTCGGCAAAATATAGTGCAACTTTACATGCTTCTCAGCCGTTTTGCCTTCCTGTGTTCTTCATTCTCACCAGACTAAGAAACCATGGGAATGCAATCAGTACTTTGAGGGCAATGGCATGACATGAAAGCTGACACCACTAGACAGATTCTCCTTCGACGTTGTGTTCCCGAATTGTATGGGTAAGCAGTGGGTAGATGCCAATGGAAATTGGATCTCCACTGTTGGGTGCGAGTTTAAGTGGGATATTGTGAATGTGTATACTCATCAACGAGTTACTCTCCCACAAGTCCATGAGTTTGTACCCACCAACGATCCCTTTACATTGATGCATATTGATCGCACCATTCTACTTCGAAAGATTGCTATTTGCCGACCTCCCACAGCTGTTGCGGATTTTTTAGATTTCTCTCTTGTCGCTATCTTCGACTACTCAATTTCCACCATTGATGGCGATGAGTATACATGGGCAGTTCTTGAGAACCAGTTCCAGTACTATTTCAGATAGAGCGATGAAGTTATCCACAAGGGTCTGGTGTTTGCAGCCACTAATAGTGGCAGTGTTTATATTTGGAATCATCTGTATTTTGGTATGTTTGATCCACACCTATTTTGTAAACTAGTTTTAGCTGATTTGGCCGTCATTTCTTTTTCAATGTCCTATTCTACTCCTAGCACCACCTAGCGCGCATCCTAGGGAGGCAAACCTTGATGACATAGATGATGAGGAGTACGAACGTGATTTATGGTTCGTAACAATATCTGCAGAAGAATCTGGCCTTCTTCTTATCCATACTAAGGGCATGACTGATTAGGAGTTTTATGGCATTACTTATTATGGCCATGGCAATCTTGTTGCTGATCATAGTGTTGATCGTTGTGGTCGCACTTTTGGCACCTATGATATAGGGTTTGGCTGCAAGGTGTACTTAAAGTAAACTGCTTCATTGTTTCCACCTAAGCCATGGATACCGATCCCTAACCTGGGAGCATATTCCCTTTTCCTTAGATTGAACTATCCGATTAAGATTGCATTAGGCGGTGCAGATGTTGCCCCAGGATATCCGACCAGAAGCAACTGTGTCTACACCTCCCACCATGCAATAGGTCTTGGATATACGCTGTTTCTTGAAATATGCTGCTTCAGGCTAAATACTGAAGAAGCAGCTGTTGGTTTCTCAACCAACATTGTATGGAAATCTTCGGAGACTCCATTATGGTTTATCCCGAGCTTCTCCAATGCCCGGGATTGGAACCTAGCTACCGTAATTACTCGTAATACTATCGACGCTATTGAACTATTTTGGCTGCAAAGTAGTACTAGTAAGTACTAGGTCTTGTATTTCTGAGTATTTTGTACTATATAGTAATACTTGTTTATATAAAGGGCATGAGATGGTACTGTTTTTCCTTTGTTCTGTCGTTGCTATTACTAAAGTATTTTATAGAACTAATACTGATGTACTGGTACTTATTTAGATCAAGTGCAGATGGTCTTGCTTTTATTTTGTAACTTGGCCTTGTCATCAACTCATAATCTATACGAGGCTTGGGAATTTTGAGTTTCCTATGGAGGTCACACACACAGACATTGAAATGAGAAGTAGGTATGCACACAAAAGCAGACTTGATCGTCATTTTTGCTTGCTCTAATAATAGAGTGTTCGGAGAAAAGGACAAACTGAATTAGTTACTTTGAAATGATGATCAATATGTCAAGTGGCGCTGATTATGAACTGGGAATCTATCGATATTTTTCTTTCTTATTCTGTACTTCTGAATCTTTCAAATGCTAGTGAATATATCAAATGTTTTGTTGCTATTACTAAAGAATTTTTAAGAACTAACGGTGATGTACTAGTACTTGTTTATATCAAGCGCAGTAGATGGTCTTGCTCTTCTTTTGAAACAGCATGGCTAGAATATGGGCTCTCTTTCATTTTGAATTATGTCCTTGCTACATCTATTGAATTTTCAATGTCTGCATTGTTAAATCCATAAATTCTTTTAGTCATTATCTGGACTGCTAAATTGGTCAATTTGGAATGTTGTTGAATCTTTTAAGTGCCACTAATTATGTAACTAGAATTTGTTGATATTTTTCCGTTTTATTCCATACCACTGAATATTTCAAACGCTATTGAATATTTCAAATGTTCTGTCATTTTTATTCGTAAATTATTTTGTAGAAGTAGTATTGATGTGCTGGTTGATGTCTACGCACTTCTATTCTTGTAGACAGTTGTTGGGCCTCGAAGTGCAGAGGTTTGTAGAACAGCAGCAAGTTTCCCTTAAGTGGATTACCCAAGGTTTATCGAACTTAGGGAGAAGTGGTCAAAGGTATCCCTCTCAAGCAACCCTGCAATAAAGATACAAGAAGTCTCTTGTGTCCCCAACACACCCAATACACTTTTCAGGTGTATAGGTGCACTAGTTCGGCAAATAAATAGTGAAATACAAGTGGTAACGGTGCCAGAAAAGAGCTTTATGTCTTGTTGTTGACGTGGCAGAGACTAAAGGAAAATTGAAATAAAGATGGAAGCAAGCAAACATGTAACAAATCTAGTTGTAAATGTTGTTTCAATGTTTGGAAACAAGGCCTAGGGATCATACTTTCACTAGTTAACACTCTCTCATATAAATATATTCTCTTAATTATACTACTCTGAACTACTCTCCGGTTGGATACTCTAATCCATGGTAGGGCTATAACAACACTCCTCAAAGTCTCCCTTTCCCATCTAGATAACCCCACACTGTCACCTTCAGCGCTAGATGGTTCCAACAAACACCACAATTTCATAGAGACAACCAACTAAAAATACACTCATGATATATATATGTAACCTAGCTTAAGTGCCACACACGGTGTGCATGCTGTCACTTTCACACACGTGGGGAAAAGCATAGATCTATTAAAGCACGATGAGTATTTATGTAGACTCTAGCCTAAGTGCCACATGGCGTGCATGCTGTCACTTTCACACACATGGGGAGAGCAGAGATCTATTAAAGCACTTGAGTAGCAAGGTATATCTACTTGATTACAAAGATCATGACCACAACAATATCATGCATAGAGAGAGAGATGAACACATAGCTACCGGTAGAGCCCTTAGCCTCGAGGAAGAACTACTCCCTCCTCATCATGGGAATCAGCCTTTGGTGATGAAGATGGCGATGGAGATGGTGGTGGTGATCGAAGGAGATGGCTCCGGGGGCACTTCCCCGTCCCGGCGGGGTGCCGGAACAGAGACTTTCTGTCCCCCGAATCTCCCCTTCGGTGGCGGTGGTGCTACAGTGGTTTTAGTGGCTTTATCCTAGATGATTTACGGTTTCTGGATCAGAGGCTTCTTATACGCGAAGGAGGCAAGTTCGTTGTAGGTCCAGGGGGGCCACCCTCCCCCTATGGGCGCGACCAGGGTGGGCCCGCACCCACCTAGGGTGTGGCCACCCTGGTGTCCTCCTCCATCTCGTCTTTGATTTTCCGTATCATTCAGGGAAAAATATGAACTTTGGCTTTTGTCCCGTCCAATTCCGAGAATATTCATTTTTTAGCTTTCTAAAACGAAAAACAGCAGAAAACAGGCAACTGGCACTGTGGCATATTGTCAATAGGTTAGTTCCAGAAAGTGTATAAAAATACCTCAAAGTGTAGACAAAACATAGCAAAGTTGATACAAAACAAGCATGGAGCAAACCAAAAACAGAAGAAAAGTTTGGCTCTCCCTACATCCCCCTCCCCTCCACCTCCAGTAAGCCCCAACGTCGGCAATCTCCATTCTCCGGCGTCCACCCGCCTTCTAATCCCATCATCTTCTACATCTGGCTGGGTCCTCCTACTTCTGTCTTGTTTTCATGGCGGTCTTGCAATCTCGTGAGTTAGGTTTGGATTTCTCCCCTGGACTGTCTTTTGCGAAAGAGATCTGGAGGGTGTGTCGTCGTTCGGTTCACCCATCCGCTGGCTACCATTCGTTTATTCTGGTTGTTTCTTTTGGACGATCTTCATTTCGACTTGATGAAGATTCTGTTGCTTTGGCTTCGGAGGCGGCGATTGGTTGTTTTTGTGGTGAACTCTTGGTCTCTAGGCTGAATGATCGGGTTTTCTCCTTTGAGGTCTCATCAAAACAGGTTGGGTTAATCATCTACAACAGAAGGTACTATAGCTGCCCACATTTTAAATGTTTTTATCATCTATGGGGTTTTGGAGGCCCTAATTGGCAGCATGAGTTTATCCTGTGGCAAAAAGTATGTGCGGGTGAATGGATCTTGGCCTCCCGAAAATCCAACTATTCTAGAGGAAGATCTCATGGATTTCAGCCCTGTCGTTTGGCTTCTCATGCTCCTCATAATGTGCATTCCTTGTCGGCTTTGGTTCATCCTGTGGTTTCTTTGCCGTCTCCGGTGGCTGCTCCGGTGATCTCTCCGGTGGTGCCAGGGGAGACTCAGTCGACCGACCGGGTCGCCCTTTAGTTTGGATCTTTTGATCCGATTGTTCATCCTATTGCGCCACTGATCTTGGGAATCCCATAACTGGCACGACGGAGGTGTTTTCAAATGACTTAGATTGCAGACGTCAAGTTTCTGGGCCTGATGTTGTTTTGCCTGAATCCGCGGCTAAAACAGATTCTTTGGATGGGCTCGCAAAAGTTGTTGATGATTGGGCCTTTTATGTTTGGAAATGTCGTTGTTGTTTGAGGTTCGATCATTACACAGGCCAATGTGGGAATCGTGTAAGGTGCAAGCTTGTTTCAGTTATGGCCATATTGCTAAGGATTGTCTAGATCAACGTAGGAAACAGGGAAAGAGGTGGGTCCCAAAACCTAAAGATAATACCACGGGAGGTTCTACTTCGGCCTCTCCCATTTCCAAAACCCATGATCCTTGTACAGTTCCTCCTCCTCCAAACCCTACTACGCCTGTCGGGGGGATAATCCCTGGGAGGGGAAAGCCAAGCACAAGTAGGCCGGCTCCAGAAGGAACAGGCCTCCTGGTCTTCAAGAAGGACAACTCCAGCTAATTGTCAAGCACCACCCTGCTAGGCTTATAACCTTCCCGGCTGGCCCGTCTAGCCGGTGGCCAGAAGAACCGGCCGGGTGGCCGCTTCCACCCGGCTCACCTCGAATTCGATGCAGAGCACGGAAGGGCTGACGCTCCATGCGGGGTACGCCTCTGGCTCTCCCTCGTCAGCGGACAAGCTAGCATGCCGTCATGACTAGCGCTACCCGACGAAGATAAAGGAAAGTGGTCGGCTGGACTGGAGAAAGCAGTCCGGGTGACCGTTAAAGCAAGGGTGATGCCCCAAAGGAAGCCCGGGTGATCACAAAAGAGAAGGATGACGCTAGAAGGAGGGCGGACTGGGTCCTAGCCCACCGGCTGGGCCCTATAGTCGGCCCTGTCCTCTAAACCCATATCCAAACAATAAACCCTAGGGCCCGATCTGTAATCTGCCCCCAAACCAGTATATAAGGGAGGGCAGAGCTAGGGTTCTATGTAGGTAACAATAGAAGGATAGAAGTGTTAGCACGAAGTTCCCATCTTCCTCTAGCTCTCGATAGTTTCTACGGAAACAGCTCAAGGAGCATCTATACAGGGCATTTGCTCCCTCATATAGTTCATCTTGCAGGAGTAGGGGTGTTACCTTGCCGAGAGGGCCCTGAATCTGGGTACGTCGCTGTGTTTGCAGTTCACCATGCCCAACCCGTTGCATGAGACACCGAATGCATTTGTGTGTCCCTTCTTTGCCATCCCCGATGGCACTGCCGTGTTCCACACCACGACAGTTGGTGCCCACCGTGGGTCATAGCGCTTCGGCTGGGATCATCTTCCGCACAGGACTTCCACACATCGCTGGCGAACGCGTGGCCTCCGGCCTCGTTCTCACGCTCGGCGCTTTCGACTGTGTCATCGACAACGCCGCGTGCTTTGATGGGAACACCTTCCCTGCCGACGGCTCCATCCTGCATTTTCGAGACATCCATGTCTATGTTGCCACCATCGCTGAGGCTTTCCCTAGCATGGTCACCCCCGTCCTCGACGTGCCCCTCACCCGTGGCCCAGCCGCGGCGAGTGGTAGCTTTGAAGTCATGGTGGTAAACGCCCGCGGAAACCATCATCCACCTCAGGAGCGTCGGGCGGGAGGAGAGAACCCGGCGCTCGAGCAAGATCAAGACCCACTCACCGCCTCCATCCAGCACTTGCGCGCTCCGGTCGTCATCGAGGCAGACCCTGGAGCCGCCGCGGCCGCGCTCGAAGCTACGCGTCAGAAACTCCTGGACAAGGCCACCAAGGTCATGGCTAACCAGCGTCAATTGAACGCCACCGTGCATGAGTACAACATGGCTCACGGCTTCTACAGGAAGATCCAGCACTGGGGGCGTGACCTAGCGTCAGAACTGGACTGTGCTGCTGATTCGCATGCAGGTGCGGCACAGTCCGTCTATAGCACCCCCGCCAAGAACATGAGAGCGGCCGAGGCGGCAGCTGTGGAGCTAAAGTGTCTCGAGGGCGAGGAACTTCGTCGCCAGCAGGAGCGTGTACAGCTCCTCGTCGCCACTGCTAACAAGCAGCAGGACGAAGGCACCCCCAGCCAGATGGGCAACTCCCGCGACATCGCCGTTCGCAAGGGCACGGACCAGCCGGCGGACGGAGGAAGCAAGCATCAACAGGCATCCTCCCTAGGAGGAGTCGGGCAAAACAGCCGCCAGTGTGGTGAATCTGGCAACTGTGGCCGCCACAACTGGGACACTGACGCCTCCAGCGTAAGTTGCGCTCCGGCAACAGGAGCTTCCCAAGGGAAGAAGACGCGTGCCCCGGAGGAGGGAGAAGACGCGAACAAGGATCCGCCTGTATCACGCCTGAAGGGCCAGCTCGGCGACCTCCTGGTGCTGTCACACACACTGGAGGAGGAAAGTGCGGCTGGCCCGAAGTGTTTCAGCCCGCGCATCCGGAACGAACCGTTTCCGAAAGGTTTTTCGCTTCCAAGGGACATGCCAAAGTACAATGGTACGGTTAAGCCGGAGGATTGGTTGGTGGATTACACCACCGCAATGGCAATCGCCAACGGCAATCTCCGCCTGGTCGTCCACTACGTCCCCCTCATGCTCATCGATTCGGCAAGAACATGGCTCAACAGCCTCCTCGACAATAGCATCAACGCCTAGCTGGACTTCGAAGAAGCGTTCATTCGCAACTTCACCGGAACATACATGCGGCCGGGTCGACCTCGTGAGCTTTCCCTTTGCGTGCAGGGAAAGGACGATTCGGACCGCGCTTACCTCACCCGGTGCATGAGCATGCACAATTCATGCGAAGGGGTGCGCGAGCACCAGGTGATAAATTTATTCACCAACGGCTGCCGAGACGGCACCATGTGGAAGCATAAGCTCAGCCGAGGATACCCGCAAACCATGGACCAGGTCATGGCCATCGCGGATAAGTACGCCACAGCTGACACGGCCATGAAGAAACACATCGTGGTGGACGACCAAGGCCAAATCATCATGGACGAACAGGCGGAGCGCCGCCAGCCGGGTGACCATCATCCCAGGCAGAACGGCCATGACAACCGCTATGGCAAGAGGAAAGACGACCAACCGGATAGCCGGTACGGCACCAAGCAAGCAGCCGGATGCAGAGGCCAGAGGATTGGCCGCCTCGGCCCAAGTACACCATGGAATCCAAGCTCGATGGCCCGTGCAAGTTCCACGGTGGTGGTAGCAAGCCCGCAAATCACACAACACGCCAATGTAGCTGGACGAAGAAAATGGCCAAAGCCGGTGGGCTCCCACCACCACCACCTCCACCGCCAACCGGAGGCCCACCAGACAACAGGGAGCGACGCAACCGCTGCGAGGACGACGAGGACGGTTACCCGCGACAAGTGGGTAACTACCACATATTCCTCGCGGTGCCGGAAACAAAGCATGCCAAGCGGAGATGCGAGGCGGAGGTGAACGCAATCGTCCCGCCGTCCCCTAGTACCTACACTGGTCGGACCAGGCGATCACTGGGAGCAAGGACGATCAGCCGGCTGTGTTAAGAAGCCCCGGCAGCTACGCGCTAGTCCTCGACCCCACCATCATCTCCAAGAAACACTAGTGTCGCTTCTCCCGTGTGCTGATCGACGGAGGCAGCAGCATCAACCTCCTCTACCGGAGTAGCCTCGAGAGGCTAGGCATCAGCGAATCCCAGCTACAACCCTCGAGCACTTCGTTCCATAGAGCAGTACAGGCCTGTCGCACTCGCCAATCGGCAAGATCCAGCTAGACGTCATCTTCGGCAGCGAGAACAACTTCCATCGCGAACCAATTTGGTTCAAGGTTGTGAACCTCTCCAGTGCCTACCACACCATACTAGGATGCCACAAGCGTTCGATTGAGTGTGCTTTAGACGGCTCCAAGCTAGCCGAAGCAATGATCATCGCTAAAGAGAAGCGCGTCATAATGCAGAACATGGCGGCTCTGCAGAAGGATATGCCGGCTGGAGAACCTAAACCGGCTGGGGAATCACAGTTCAAGCCCTCGCAAGGAACAAGGAAGATTTTGCTGAAAAAGGAGGACCCCAGCAAGTTCGTCCTGGTCAGAGACGGCCTGGACAGCAAATAGGAAAGCGCGCTCGTCGTTCCTCCGTGAGAATCGAGACATTTTTGCATGGTGCCCCAAAGACATGCCAGGTGTCCCGAGGGAACTCGCCGAGAACTCTCTTCATGTTCGACTAGACGCGAAGCCGGTCAAGCAATCTTTACGCCGCTTCGCAGAAGAAAAAATAAGAATCATCAGTGAGGAGATCACATGGCTGCTCCCAGCCGGCTTCATCATGGAAGTTTTCCACCCGGAATGGCTCGCCAACCTGGTGCTGGTGCTGAAGAAGAACAAGACATGGCGCATGTGCGTCGACTACACCAGTCTCAACAGGGCATGCCCCAAAGATCCTTTTGCTCTACCGTGGATTGATCAAGCCATGGACTCCACTGCCGGGTGCGATTTGTTGTCTTTTCTGGATGCTTACTCGAGCTATCACCAGATCAATCTCAATGTAACCGATCAAATAAAGACATCATTCATAACCCCGGATGCAGCTTACTGCTACACCACCATGCCCTTCGGGTTAAAGAACGCAGGAGCAACCTATCAGCGTTGCATGCAGAAATGTTTGCAGACGCAGATCGGCAAAAATGTGCACGCCTACGTTGACGACATCGTCATCAAGACCGAGGAGCGACACACACTCCTTGAGGATCTGAAGGAAACGTTCGACAACCTTCGCCATTTCCATATCAAGCTAACCTCGGAGAAGTACGTGTTCGGCGTCCCAGCCGACAAGCTCCTGGCCTTTCTCATCTCTGAACGTGGAATCGAGGCGAACCCGGAGAAAATCGAAGCCATTGAGTTCATGGAGTTGCCGCAGAACCTGGGCGACATACAGAAGTTCACCGGGTGCCTCGCCTCCCTTAGCCGGTTCGTCAGCCGGATGGGTGAGAAAGCCCTTCCCCTGTACCAGCTGATGAAGAAAACAAACAAGTTCGTCTGGTCAGCCCAGGCGGATGAAGCTTTCCGAGACCTCAAGCGCATGCTCACCTCACCACCAATTATGGTGGCGCTAGCAGCAAAGGAGCCTATGCTGATGTATATCGCTACCACAAACAGAGTGGTTACCGTGGTATTGGTAGTGGAAAGACAAGAGGAAGGGAAGGCCAGTTGGTCCAGCGCCCCGTGTACTACCTGACCGAGGTGTTGTCGCTCTCCAAGCAGAACTACCCACACTACCAGAAGCTGGTGTATGACATGTACATGGCCACCAAGAAACTCAAGCACTACTTCCAAGAGCACTCCATTCGGGTAGTAGCATTGGCCCCGCTTGCGGAAATTATCGGCAACAAGGATGCCACTGGTCGCGTGGAAAAATGGGTCATCGAGCTCGCTGCGCACAACATCCAGTGCGAGCCACTGACAGCGATCAAGTCCCAAGGACTGGCTGATTTCATCGTCGATTGGGCGGAGACACAATACATGCCACCAGTGCCGGATTCACCTTACTGGAAGCTACACTTTGACGGCTCCAAAATGCGAGGAGTACTCGAAGCTGGAATCGTGATAACCTCGCCCAAAGGCGATCGGCTGGAGTACGTCCTCCAGATCCACTTCAAGGCATCCAACAACGTCACCAAGTATGAGGCGGTCATCCATGGGCTCAAGATGGCCAAGAAGATAGGCATCTAGAGGTTGCTATGCTTTGGAGATTCGGACCTGGTGGTGCAACATGTATTTGGCAAATGGGACGCAAGGGACGCAAACATGGCCCTCTACCGTTTCTTCATTCAACAGCTGTGTGCCTTCTTCGAAGGATGCGAGTTCCACCACGTGCCCAGAGCCAACAACGAAGCCGTTGACGCCTTGGCCAGGGTCGGTTCAACAAGACAAGCCATACCGCCTGGAGTCTCCCTCGAGCACTTTCGCAAACCCTCCATCACCCCATCACCACAATCCGACTCCATCATGCTCAACGCAGATCCAGGAACAGCTGGTACCGCGCCGCACCCGAGGATTGCCTTGCCGCATGCGGGAACTACCGCACCGCACCCGAGGACTGCCTTGCCACACCCGGGTACTGCCGCGCCGCACCTGGGTACTGCCGCGCCACACCCGGGGACTACTGCAACGCAGGCTGTGATCGACACCAGAAAGCTACCACCCGACGAGCCTCCCGACATTCTAGAGTCGGTCATATGTGAGGAGATCAAGCTCATCATACAGAAGATACACACCATTCGGGAAACGCCCGACTGGGCGAAGCCGATCATGAACTTCTTGGCCAGAGACGAACTCCCGATGGAAGAAGTGGCAGCACGACAAGTGCGGCGAAGAGCAAGCGCCTACACCATCATCAACAACAAGTTGTACAAGCGCAGCGTCAGGGGCATCTATCAACGATGCGTCAGCCAAGAAGAGGGAACCAAGATCCTAGTGGACATACACCAGGGCGAGTGTGGCCACCACGCCTCGTCAAGAGCAATAGCAGCCAAGGCACTTCGACATGGTTTCTACTGGCCGACAGCGCTGAAGGACGCTGAGGTGATAGTCAAAGCATGCCACGGCTGCCAGCGATTTAGCCAGCTGAAGCAAACGCCGTCTGCAGCACTCAAGACAATACCAATCACCTGGTCGTTCGCCGTCTGGGGGCTAGACATGGTTGGGCCATTCAAAACAGCTCGATCCGGCATGATGCACCTTCTCGTAGCCGTGGACAAGTTCACCAAATGGATCGAGGCGAAGCCTATCAAGAAGATGAATGGAGCAACGGTGATCAAATTCTTCACGGACATCATCATCCGGTTCGGCTACCCACAAAACATCATCACTAACAATGGAACCAACTTCACGAAAGGAGTTTTCGCTCGTTTCTGCGGAGAAAATGGCATCCATCTGGACTTGGCATCAGTCACGCACCCACGGTCCAACGAACAGTGCGAGCGTGCTAACAGGCTTGTCTTAGCCGGAATCAAGCCAAGGCTGATCGAACCACTCATCAGATCACTCGACTGATGGATAGTGGAGCTGCCAGCTATGCTCTGGAGCCTGTGCACCACACCCAACCGCTCAACTGGCTTCACACTGTTCTTCCTTGTCTATGGGGCATAGGCAGTTCTCCCCACGGACATCCAATTCGACGCACCCCGCAAGCAGCTCTACACAGAGCAGGAAGCCAAATAGGCAAGAGAGGACAGCGTGGACTTGCTCGAGGAAGCACGTGAGTTGGCTCTGTCTAGTTCAGCAATCTACCAGCAAGACCTGCGCCGGTACCACGCCAGCCGGATCCGGCCTACCTCTTTCCGCGAGGGAGATCTGGTGTTGCTCCTGGTCCAAAGCACCAAGGGAATACACAAGCTGTCCCCACCATGGGAAGGCCCATTCATCGTCAGCCGGGCGCTTCACAACAATTCATACTATCTGATTGACGCCCAGCAACTGGTGAAGAACAAGGCAGATCGCTCGGATGAGGAGACGGAACTCCCGTGGAATGCAAGCCTACTCCAGCCCTTTTACACTTGAATAAAGAAGTGTATGTATCTTACCTTTTCATGTAATAAATGAACAAGATCGGAAGCCTCGGCATAGCACCGAGGACTTTGTCCCAATTCCGCACACCACCTTCGCCTTCGTACTGGCTGGCCTAGGCCCCCATGATTTCTACAGGTGGCATAATATTGAACAAACTTCCTACAACAAACTCTTCGGTTCCTGCTTTAGACCGCACGCCGGCTGTCGACCCGGCAAGAGCAAAAACTCAAAGCACATGATGCAAGAAAATGCCAACGCAGAAAGCAAGGGCGCCTAGGCGAACCATTCGCGCCTATAAGAGTTAAGCCAACAACAACAAACCGAAGTATCGCGAGGCATGCCAACACAGCTGCTCCTTCGGTTCCGGCTGCAGACCGCAACCCGGCTGGCAGCCGACAAGGGAAATGCTCGAAAGGACAATGCTCGCTGAGAAAAGGGGAGTTGCTAGCGGCTTAACTCGAATGGGAGAACCCCTTTACTTTCCTTTTACGTTCAGTCCTAGCTAATATGTGAGCATATGAATGACGAAACTAACCCAAAGCAACGCTATGACTTGCGCGACTCGAGCCACAACTTGAAAGAAAATGCGATGGCGAAAGAGCTTTGACCCAGCTAGCTACCCCAGCCAGCCCGAACCTCGGGGACTACACCCAGTGGGCTACCCCAGCCGGCCCGAACCTCGGGGACTACCCCAGGAAGGAAACGTCACACAGGTGTTGCAAGCAATGCGGAGAACTGCACAACACAAACTCAAGACTTTGCCCCAACAAATAGTGAGGTTGTCAAGCTCACCGGTTTGCTGTAACAAAGGATTAAACATATGTTGTGGAAGGTAATGGTTTGGAGCAAGTAAACAAGTAACAGTGGAAGATGTATCAATGGTAAAGATTGGACCGGGGTCCATAGTTCACTAGAGGTGCTCTCCTTAGATAAACAACATGGCATGAAGGGTAAACAAATTACAGTAGGGCAATTGACAGGAACTGAGTAAGGTATAACAATGCAATTAATAGTCAAAAAGATCCTATGAGTTTGATTGGGCAATACAACAATTAACATAGACCGCCATCCAACTGCATCTATGACTAGAAGTCCACCTTCAGGTTATCATCCGAATCCCGTCCAGTATTAAGTTGCAAGCAACAGACAACTGCTTTAAGCAAAGTGTGTGAGGTAAACAGTCCACATGTTCCATGAACCAGAGACCGTTGTTTTCTCCCTAGTAGCAACAACACGTCTACAACCGAAGAGATTATTGTCACTTCCCTTGGAAAATAGAGGCATGAAACCAATATCGATCATAAATACCCCCTCTTGGAGTCACTAGCAACTACTTGGCCAAGATAGCTACTAACAACGGAGAGCATGCAAGATCACAAACAACACAAACATGATAGAATCATAAAGACAAAACCATTAATCAAACCAACATAATAATCTCAATATCCATCGGATCCCCGCAAACACAACATGCATGATTACAAATAGATTAGATCTTGATCATGAACGGAGCTCACAAGATCTATACATGAAAGCACAAAGGAGGAGATACAACCATCTAGCTAATACATGGACCCATAGTCCAAGGTGAAACTACTCACACATCATACCGGAGAGAAGGCCTCCGGGATGATCTCCCCTCCAACAGGATGCCGAGAAGAACTTCAGATCCCCCCGATCTAGGGACGATGATGGCGGCGTCTATAGACGGTTTCGTGGATTTTTGATCGGGTACTTAGGGTTTCTGCATCGGGGGCTTCTTATAGGCGAAGGGGGAGACCGAGGAGGCGGCCATGGGCTGTAATCCATAGCCAGGCGCAGGGCTGGTCCCACCCGTGGCTGGGGTGGGTCTGGCCCCCCTGGCTAGCCCCTCCGGCTCTCATGTGGACTTCTTGTTCCCCAAGGAAAGTAATTGACTTTGATGTTTGTCCCGTCCAATTCCGAGAATATTTCTTTTCTAACTTTTGTGAAACAAAAAACGGCAGAAAACTGGCATCTGGCACTGTTGCAACTTGTTAGTAGCTTAGTACCAGAAAACATGTAAAAAACAACTCAAAGTGTGGACAAGTAAATCAAAGTAGATACTAAACATGCATGGAGCATCAAAAATTATAGATAGGTTTCTAACGTATCATGGCTTTAAACCTGACCCCGTGCTAGGAGCTGCTCCAACTAGGAAAAGGACTAAGAATAACAAGCCCCATGGAGAGTAACTTAGATCTACTAGTCATAATGTTCAATGCACTCCTCCCACTCTGGTTGCAGTTCTTTAGAAGATTGGTGAGGCTCTGGAGATCAATCCCAATGACTTGACCACTGATAAGCTTATGGATCATCGAGGTGATGAAACTTCGAATGCAGTGGTGCCAAATGATGAGTGATGTATTCAGCTCTTTGTGGGTGGTGTGTGTTCCTATGCACATCCTACCTTTATATCTCTGCCTCCCATCCCATCAGTACTGGTTGTGTTTTAGTTTGCACTTTGTCTCTTATTATGCCCTAAACTCCCTGTGTGTTCTACCTGATTATATCAGAAAGTTTGGTTATATGTTTTATTGTGTTTTATGGATCATGCTATTATGCTTATGGTTTGAAAAGTGATGTGTTGGAATATCAGAGGGTTAAATGCCGATGACAAGAAGTTGGCTTTATACAATAAGCTTGTGGAAAGTGGTTGTGCTATTGCTTGTATTCAGGAAACCAAGAAAGAATCCTTTGATAGGACCTTCATCAGGAACTGTTGTCCTAAACAGTTTGATAGTTTTGCTTACTCTCCTTCTATAGGTGCTTTGGGGGTATTTTGGTTCTATGGAAATCCAGCATTTTTAAAGGCACCCTGATTGAATCCAAGAGCTTTGGGCTAATTATATCTTTTGATTCTATGCACACCAATCAGAATTGGAATCTCGTGGTAGTTTATGGTCCTTGTCATGGGGAACAGAGAGATATTTTTGTTCAGTGGTTATACAACCTTGTGATTCTAGATGAGGAGCTTTGGCTATTCATGGGGGACTTCAATTTCATTCGGTCTTAGCAGAATAGGAATTTACCTGGAGGCAATGTTAATGACATGTTTTTATTTAATGATCTGATTGATCATTTGGGGATTCTGGAGCTACCTCTTAAAGGAAGGTCATACACGTGGTCCAATATGCAGAGCAATCCATTATTAGAGCAACTTGACTGGTTCTTTACCTCTTCTGCCTGGATCTCTCTCTATCCTAATACTGTTGTCACTGCCTTGGCTAAGCCAACATCCGATCACATTCCCCATTTGGTTAGTATTGACACAAAGATTCCAAAAGCTAAGTTTTTTAGATTTGAGAATTTTTGGGTAGGTCAGCCTGGCTTCTTTGATCTAGTAAGAAATGTGTGGTCTAGACCTACTCGTTCGACTTCTGCCTCAGGAATTTTAATTGAAACATTGGAAAATGAATCTCTCAAAACTGAAACTTTTGATCACAAACTGTAACATTGTTATTCTGTACTTTGATGAGTTAGAAGAGGAGAGGGGTATGGTGATCCAGGAGGGAAATTTTAGGAAAATTGTGAAGTTGCACCTTGAAAAGCTGCTCAGAATGCAGTATCAGTATTGGAGGAAAAGATGCACAATTAGGTGGATTAAAATGGGGGAGCAAAATACAAAGTTTTTTCATGCAATGGCCACTGAGAGATATAGGAAGAATGCTATCTCCAGTTTGCAATTACCTGATCGGCATATTGTTTCTGACCACGAACAGATGGCTGGTATTGCATGGAATAGTTATAAAAACAGAATGGGTTCTTCAAATGGTATTCAAATGCAGTTTTCTCTAGGTAACTTAGTGCAGTGTGTGGATGGGTTGGAGGATCTTGCTACGGAACTTTCAGAGGACGAAATGGATGCTGTCATTAAGAATATGCCTAATGATCGAGCTCCTGGGCCTGATGGTTTCTCTGGGTTGTTTCTCAAGTGGTGTTGGGATATTGTCAAAGGGGATTTTTATAACCTGGCACATAGGTTCTGGAATCATAGGGTCTCTTTGGAGAATATTAATTCCTCCTTCATTACTTTAGTCCCAAAGAAACCAAGTCCAAAGCAGATTAATGGTTATAGGCCTATCTCTTTAACCAACGCATGCTTAAAATTTCTATCAAAAATGATTGCATACAGACTTCAAGGGAAGATTTTGTAGTGCATACACCATAATCAATATGGTTTCATCAAAGGGAAATCGATTTAGGACTGCTTGACTTTGTATTTTGAGTATTTGCATCAATGTAAAGCTTCAGGTAGAAAAATTGTTGATCTGAAATTAGATTTTGAAAAAGCTTTTGACTCTATTGAACATGAAGTCATTTATACGATGCTTAGGCAAAAGGGTTTTCCTGAAACTTTTGTGCAATGGGTTAAGCAATTCCTAGAGTCTGGTACTTCATCTGTCCTCCTCAATGGTGTGCCTGGAAGAAATTTCAGATGTAGAAGAGGGGTTAGGCAGGGTAATCCTTTGTCACCTCTGCTTTTTGTGCTTGGGGCAGAACTGTTGCAATATGCTATAAATGATTTAAAATATAAACGTCTGGTTAAGCTGCATCTGCCTATGGTTGATAAATTCCCTGTGGTGCAATATGCTGATGACACTATTTTAGTCATGGAGGCTAATTCACAACAGTTTGTCACTATGAGAAACACTCTGCAGGAGTTTAGCCTTTCCACTAGTTTGACTATAAATTTTCACAAGTCATGTATGTTACCTATTAATATTTCTGATACTGAGGTGTTGGGGTTAGCTTCTAAATTTGGATGTACGATTGGCACCTTTCCCTTTACTTACCTAGTGTAACATCCGAAAAATATTGATCATGGTTATCAATTCCAATCACCAAATTTAGGGTTAACAAAAACTTTTGTTAATTAAAATCATATGAATGCATGTGTGTATGTGATGAATGTGTGAATGCATGAATGGACTTGTTTGATTGTTGTGAATAGCAAGGAATGGTTTAAAGATGAAAACAACATCATCTAAATCAATTCCAAGCAGAAACAAATCAAGAGAAATTCAAAAACAAATAAAACAAGCAAATGGTCATTTCTGCCAATCTTGCTCACTAGACCACTTTGAGTGTTTCTAGTCCAAGATTTCAAATAGAAACAAATTCATTTATTTTCACCCCTTTCTAGACCAAGTGAAAATGAACCCAAGCCCACCTTGCAAACCCATAGAGACATTTGGCAACTTTATTCAAACGACAATTCAAAATTGAATCTATATCATATGTGAAGATCACCATTTCTCAAAACCCACCCAAACCAGTCCACCTTGACAAATCCAAACAACCAGATACTAACTAGTATGTGACTATTACACCCACCAAGTTTTCATTCAAAAATTCAAATTCAAATCTCTTGCGGCCATTTCATCAAACACATCCTGAGCACAAATCAAATAAAACATCAAACACTATAGTGAGCAGTGGTTTTCCTAACTTGTTCCCTCTTTAGCTCACACTACACTCTCATTAGATCATCTATCTTGTTTAACCAGCCCTAGCTCACTATAAACTTGACAATGCCATCAATTATGACCATGGCCGAGCCCAGCTTGACACAAAAATGTCGATAGAAAGATAGAAGCCTTACTAGCCTCGCCAACCTTGTCTAGTAGGCACTCCACCGTCCATCGCCACCCCCAGTCTAGTGCCCAACCCCTGCCATGAAGGGAATATGCCCGAGAGGCAATAATAAAGTGGTTATTATCGTATTCCTTATTTATGATAAATGTTTATTTTGCATGCTATAATTGTATTAATACGGAAACGTTAATACATGTGTGTTTAATAAACAAAAAGGAAGTTCCTAGTTATGCCTCTCTTATAAACTAGCTCGTTGATTAACAAGATGATCAAAGGTTTCCTGATCATGCACATTGGATGTTGTTAATAATGAGGTCACAACATTAGTGTAATAATTTGATGAATATTCATCCGAAGTATAGCATTACGATCGAAGTCATTGAGTTTATATTGCTATAGCAACTTACGAAGTGATCCTAATCCTTAGACCATGAGATCATGTCAATCACTAACACCGGAAGAGTTTCTCGATGGCATAAAACGTCACACCATAACTGGGTGATTATAAAGATGGCTTCAGAACTACTAAAGTGTTATGTTGATGCACATGGACCGAGAGTGGAATTTGTTTACCCCGATGACGGATAGATATGCTCTGGGACCTCTCGGTGATATCACATTGATTAGGTTGCAAGCCAGTGATTTGATCACTAGAATGTTATATCACGGGAACAAGAAGAGAGTGCATGTCGATAACAAGATCAAACTAGGTATGGAGATACCGATGATCGAATCTCGGACATGTAATATATCGTGAAACAAAGGGATTAAAATACCAGCGTAAAAGGTTCACACGGTCATAGAAGTCATCGTTGAATGTGTGGGAGTCGGTACGGATCTCCAGGTCCCGCTGCTGATTATTGATCGGAGAGGGGTCTCGATCATGTCTGCATTATTCGCAAACCGTAGAGTGACACACTTAAGGGATACTGACACCATTCAGAGCAAATGATATGTCAGAAAAATAAAAGGAAAGCGCAGGAATTTATTTCACTAGACACCGGAACTGTTTCGGTTGAAATTGCTGAAACTGGTTCTCCATGTGAAATGGAATACTAGCAAGGGGTTTTATGTGAATGTTTGTTAATTAAAGTAATTAACAAAATTCTGAATAAATAAATAAAAAGTGTTTTATTTAAATGAGAGCTTGCATTAAATTTGGTGAAAATTTAATGCATGTGAGTGGATTTTTGAGTGGAGGCTCTTTTATGGGAGTGGAGGCTTTTCATTTTTAGTGGGAGCTCCACCCACATGAATGTGGAAGAGGTGGGGGCAGCCCACCATGGCTGGGAGCATGGCCCCTTGGGTGCCCCCTCTCCCTATAAAAGGCCCCCCTCTCATCCTCTCAAAACACACCTCCTCACGAAGGATCTCTCTCCCCCCTTTTGAATTTCCCCATGGTCTCGGATCAGCGAGATACATGTTCCCGGTGGATTTTTCTGGAAGGATTTGTTGCTTCCGCTGCTTCGCTGGAGCGAGGGCGCGGAGGTTGTCGGGGTACCCGTACGTGTGTGCGATCACGGATGCACCACTGCTTTGCGGTGCTGGACTTGATGGTGCTGGACCGGCTGGACCAGATGGACTTCATCACGATCTTGAGATAGGAAAGCGTTCGTCTACATCATCGACAAGTACAACCTCGTTAACGCTATTCGGTCTTTGAGGGTTTGTATTCTATGGATGTATATCCACCCATTGCTTGTATCTAGTATATAGATCTTGGTACTTAGATGTTCCCATCGTAGGAAATTTTTTGTTTTCTATGCTGCGAACCCAACAGTGGTATCAGAGCCGGATCTATGCGTAGATGCTTTGAATGGGTAGTACACATATGAGTATGTGGTTGATAATGATCATTTTATTGCTTCTTAGTTTTACTTTGGATATTGGTGGCATAGTGGGATGAAGCGGCCCGGACAAACTTTACATGTCCTCGCACATGAGACCTGTTCCACGCTTGACATGCAACTGGTTTTGCATAAGTGGCTAGCGGGTGTCTCTCTCTCCTACTATAGTCAATATCTAATTTTCAACGAGTTGTCAACAATTTGGTTATCCTCATTGTGGTTGATGTTCGTAGGTAAGAACGGTTCTATCTTTGAAAGCCCTAAGCCACGTAAAACTTGCAATGGATAAATTAGAGGCATCTAGTTTAGATTGTTGCTGGGATAGTGTTATGATATGGTGATGTTGTAAGTATAAATATGAGATGATACTCTTACAACACACATAGCGTGTAAGTTCCATAGACCTTGGCCTTACACATAAAGGTATGATAAAGATCATACCAGGGTGCACATGATGGAGATCATATGCAGGAACCATATCATTTCACTTATAAACATGTGATGTTTGATTGCATCTTATATTGCTTGTTTGGAGTTTTATTAGCATAATAAGATGATCCCTTATTTAGATATCAATATAAAAATGTGTTCTTCCTTAAGTATGCACCAACAATGTTTCGTCGCTTCAAGACATGATGTGATGATCGGGTGTACTTGAATCCACGAGAACATCTCGGGTGTAAGACAGTTACACACGCGAATACTAAGGTTCTTACTTGGCGAGCCTAGCATGTACATACATGGCCTCGGAACACGGACCGAAAGGTTAAGCATGAGTCATATGTTTTGATATGATGACCATTTGATGCTCGCCTTTGAAACTACATCGACTCACGTGATGATCGGACTTGGTGTAGTGGATTTGGTTCATGTAATCACCAAAAAGGCACGAGGGATGTCGTTTTTGAGTGGGAGTTCATTTCTAATTTGGATTAGTAAGAACTCAATTTATCATAAATTAAATCAAAGTGAATTTGCATAATTTTTTGTAGTCATTGGCATTCGTTCACCACTTTATGCTTAGTTGTAATTGAGATAATAGAACTATAGAATTCTGGATATTTACTTTACGAACTGGTATCGTATTGTGTTGAGTGTCAATCTAAAGTTTAAAGTCCTATTGCAAACTTTTAGCAAACTTTATTTACTCCGTGAGATTTAATAATTGGTATTAAATCAAGAGTAACAATTCCAGTGTTAGTATCTTAAGTAACATGTTTGCCTCCATGATTATTGATTTAAATATCGAGATTATCTAGGAGCTGAAAAAATTGTTTCAGAAACCATCATGTGTGGCAGATATAACGATATCTGAAACAATGTTTTGGTTGCAATATGATATAGTATAATATATGTTCTCATATTGGATGAGAATTTGCAAAGGTTGGAGATGCTAGACATCCTAATCATCCAAAAGGGTTTTGGAAAGTAATGTTATACTCATGATTCACCTTTATAAGCTATAGTAGCTTGATCATGAGAGTCGTCATGATAAGGATGAATAGAAGATGTATGTAAAGTGTTTACTACACTAAAAGCATTACTAAAGAATGGATTTTGAAAGAATACCAGTCATTTGATGATGGTGATCTAATTCAAAGTGCAAGTCCAAAGGTATTATTATTTGAATATACACGCTTTGGACTATGTGTCATGTATATGGCGCCACTATTGATGTTGATAGATTCTTTTAAAAGGAAAAGGAAATGCTGAAAGAGAATCTATAAAATATATTTGGCAGAAAAGAAAATATTGGAAATATCCAATTTAGGTATATAGATGATATACATGTTATGGTTGTATTCTTTGCTTGTTAAAAAATGTGGTTCTTGGGTATTGGATACCGAATTGGTTAGTATTGGTAACCGTCGTGGGATCTGCACCTGGGTAAGCTGTGTTACCTAGTACCCGTCAACCGTCCGCCTTACTCGTTGGAAATACCACGACAGGTGGCGCCCACCGTGGGGCAAGAGGCGCTTCAGGCTCTTCAGCGGGCGACTACCAAAATCTTCGCGGGAATCGGCGAAACCATAGCCATCGGTCGCGTTCTCTTCTCCGGCAACGTTCTGATTGTCCCTCCCGGCGAAGACGAACCCTACGCGGTGTTCAATCGTTCCTATCGGAGACATCCACCTCTTCATCGGCGAAACCGACCCGGGCACTAGTTCCCTGGGAGTCGGAGGAGCATCAAGACCCGCACGGACCGCCTACGGGCAGGATACGTTCGCGGAAGGATCGATGACGGATCTCTCTTTGAAGTTTGCCGGCAAAGATCGGAAAGCATCAAGACCCGCACGGACCGCCTACAGGCAGGATACGTTCGCGGAAGGATCAATGTCGGATCTCTCTTCGGAGTTTGCCAACAAAGATCGGAAAAATTCAAGGCCCACCCAAACCGCCCCTGTGCAGGATATAAAGGTGGAAGATCACTGCAAATCCGCAGGCTTAGTCCGTGCATCTGGACAGCATAGATCCAAATTCGTCGGCGTGGTTACCATCTTCGATCTGGCGCGCTGTGTTCAGAGAGAGGGCGAAAACCACCGCGATTACCTGGCCAGGTGGCTCCGTATACAAGCCGACCTAGCCCACTACCCCGATGATAGCCCACTACCCCGATGATAACACTCCTTTAAGAGGTGGCTCCGTATACGAGCCGATCACTTCGTGGAAGGACTGGAACATGGCACGCTTCTTCAACATTCTTTAAGACGGCAGCAGGCAACAGGATGCCTTACCCTCGAATAGATGGTTAGCACCGCAACAGCTACGCGGCAGCTGACGCGGCAGCCCAGATGGAGCTCACGCTCATAGACGGAGAACCTCCGGCTCAGCAACCAACGCCACCACCTCCCGCCGCCATCGTCGTAGCAGCACCACCACCTCCAGTCATCGTCGAGCCCGTTGCACCTCCACCGCCCATCATCGAGGAAGTCCTAGCACCTTCTGACTCTGTCATTGACGCGCTTTATGCTGATTTCAGTGCAGATTCAGAGGAGATAGACTTCAGTCCAGAAGAGCTAGACTCCGCTATGCAGGAGATGGAGGAGGAGTACTCGCGCGACGAGCAAGCCAACAACACCGTCACGTCCCGAGGGGTATTCGTCACCATTGGGACGGCAATGGATGAAGATCAACCCGGACGAGCTCCACCTACGGCGCTGGAAAAGAGGAAGGGGCCACTTATTGCTGCTGAAAATGATCGCGCAAAAGTCATGCCTCCTTCGCCCAACCCAGTGCAGCAGCCGCAGGAACTCGGCACCGACCCGAGCAATAACAACACCGCAAACTTACCGCCTCCAGCATCCATGTCTGCAGCATCCCAAGTTACTCCAGTTGATAGAGTGATGTACGGCAATCTCCTCGTCGAGCCACTGACCGTTGCTCATATCCGGAACGTGACCCAACTTGATGAGAAGCGCCAACAGCTGCTGGAGGAGGCGCAAGCCATCGCGCAGCAAGGCGCTAAGCTAGATCGAGATCTAGTCAACACGCAGAAGTCCATAGAAAAAGCTAGAGCAATGGAGGCTGAGTACAAGACTCTATTTACAGCAGCAGAAGGCTAAGAAAGCTCCAGCTTGCGTCATCAACGATCCTGGTGTACGGCACAACCTAGGATGGGCTCCCTCTAAGCCGGCACAGGCCAAGCCATACATTGACAGTGAAGGCAAGAAGGTGATGCCCACCCCACTCCTTAACCTCGCCGTCACCAAGACCCTTCTGGAGCAGGATAGATCGCCTAAAGCAGTGGAACAGGTCTACGACCTAGTGGCCAAGGCGGTGAAGCAGCAGGAAAAGGCCACCTCTCAGAGTCTTGAGTCTAACCCAGCGCTCTGCCAGTCTAGCCAGTACAAACCGCCAAGGGACAGATCTCCTCTTGATGTCGGGTCCCAGACGGGTTCATCAGAACGAAGACGGAGGGATGCACGCAATATGAAGGATGCTATCCCAATATCCTCCGACCACGGAGAAAAGGCCCAACCTCGTCGCCCATCGCCACCACCCCGATCTCCCCGACATCGCGAAGATTACAAAGCTCACCATCGTACGGATATGCCCCCACCAAAGTAGTGTGGCATCGTCATCCGCGATAACGCAGAGCAGACCCGTCATGATGGAGAGCGCAACCAAGGACATAAGAGCAGGTCGCGCCGTGACCCTCCACGTCCGACAAGCAACCGTGACAGGCGTGAGGCGTCGCGGGAGGGTAACAGCAAGAAGGCTAACCCACCACCACCTCCGCCTCCGTCACCACCAAGAAGTCACCACGGCGGAGGAGGCCCGCGTCGTTCACGCGGCCCATCCCCAGTTGACAAGAAGAAGAAGAACCCGGAGCCATACGATGCGCGTTCGCGGATCGATAAGATCCACGAGGCCCGGGAAGGACCATACCTGGGACCACGTTGCTTTGGACCTGCAATACGGTCCACAAGTTACTCCAAAGGTTTCCATATTGACAAGACCATCAAGCCCTATGACGGCACCACCAAGCCAGCCACATGGTTACAGGACTATGGCAACGTGGTGGAGATTGCCGGAGGCAACCCCAATGTCGTCGTCAAGTACCTCCCATTAATGTTGGCAGGTACGGCCTATCAATGGATCGATGACTTGCCAGAGAAATCTGTCTACAACTGGTTGGACATGCAAGAAGCGTTCACCAAGAACTTTGAGGGTACGTACAAGCGTCCCTGCACTGTGGGCGATCTACAGCGGTGTGTGCAAGAAAAAGACGAGACATCTCGCGCCTACCTCTCCCGCTGGTTGGACATGAAGAATTCCTGCGCAGGAGTGCATGCTCAGACCGCCATGGACGCCTTCATCGATGGGTTGGAAAGGGCCACGTTGCTCCGACATAAACTGAAGCGCTTGCAGGACAATCACCAGCTTGACTTGAACCAAATGATTCAGTTGGCTAGTGAGTTTGCAGCTGCCGACGACGACGCTCATGGCTCCTTGCCAGCAATGGCCGTTCCAACTCAAGCTCGGAGGAACAGCAGTACAAAGCGGAAGACGCGCTCCAGAATAAAAGCAATCTACCGACATGGTCTCTATGACTTTTGCAGGACGAGGAGAGGGCGGACAACATGGCCGAGGAAGGGCTGGTCGTGGACAGCAACGAGGAAGTGAGACCACCTCGGCGCCGCTCCGTGTTCCCCAAACCTACGAGGAGTACCGCGGTATGCCATGCCTCGTACACCTCGACGTCAACAGCAAAGTCACCCATACCAATGGATACTGCAAGTTCGTCAACGACCTCAAGGAAGACCCGGAGTCCGGCTACAAGCAAAATCGGAAGAACAGACCGCGCGGCAAGGGCAAGGGGAAGAAGAAGGAGGAGGAGTCCAAGGATTCAAGTGACATGGACGAGGATGTTGACCCCAAGCACGCCGCCAAGAGCGACGAAAAAGGCAAGAACCCCTTCGCGAAGAAGGCCCCAGTCTACCACACTTTCCTTGGCACCCCCACCGTCCGACAACAGAAGACCTCTCTGAGGATCCTGATGGCAACTCTCCCCCAGTCCCCCAGTACCTACGTTGGTCGGAGGTTCCAATAACTTGGGACAGGACGAACCACCCAGACCTTATACCCACGGAGAACCAATACGCCATGGTCATCAACCCCTTGATTGACGGTGTGGAGTTCACCAAGTGTATGGTGGATAGTGGAAGCAACATCAACATCATGTACCTGGATACACTGCAAAAGATGAACTTGACGGAGGCAAACCTAAGGCGAACCAACACCATCTTCCACGGCGTATTTCCTGGTCGGGAGGCTCGGTCCCTTGGGTGTATTACACTTCAGGTGGCCTTTGGCGATGTTAATAATTACCGTCAAGAGCGCATGACCTTCGAGGTGGTCCCCTTCAAGAGCGTGTACCACGTCATATTCGGCCGCAACATATTCCACACGTTCATGGCCAAGCCATGCTTCGTCTACAACAAGCTCAAGATACCCGGACCAAACGGCATCATCACCGTATTCAGAAGCTTTACCAAGGAAAGGGACTGCGAGATCAACGAAGCAGCCGTTGCAGAAGCTGTCCTCTATAGTGAAGAATTCAAAGAGATCCAGAGCAAGGTCGATGACTCAGAGATGCCCGCATCGAAGAAGCAGATCTCCGACTCTGCTCCTGCGTTCAAGGCCTCCATCGAGACCAAGCCGGTGGAACTTGTGGTAGGCGATGCCTCCAAGGTCACCGCCATTGGGACGAACCTGGATCCCAAATAGGAAAGCGCGCTCGTCGAGTTCCTCCGTGAGAACAGGGACATATTTGCCTGGCAACCTGCCGACATGAAAGGTGTACCTAGGGAACTTGCCGAGCACAGCTTAAACATTAATCCAAAATGCAAACCAGTGAAACAACCTCTACGACACTTTGGAGATGAGAAGAGACGCTCCATTGGCAAAGAGATAGCTAGGTTACTTAAGGATAGATTTATCCGAGAAGTACTTCACACCCAATGGGTGGCCAATCCTGTACTTGTCCCCAAAAAGGGAACCAATGAATTAAGAATGTGTGTTGATTACACCGGCTTGAACAAAGCATGTCCCAAAGATCCGTTTTCTTTGCCTCGCATTGACCAAGTCATTGACTCGACGGCTGGCTCGGAACTTTTGTGTTTTCTTTATGCATACTCATGATACCACCAGATCAAGATGAGGAAGTTGGACCAATTGGCCACTTCGTTCACTACCCCATACGGCACGTTTTGCTATGTCATGATGCCCTTTGGGCTGAAAAACGTAGGCGCTACCTACCAGTGGACAATGCAATATTGCCTTCACGACCAAATTGGTCGGAACGTTCACGCCTACATGGACGATATCGCGGTGATGTCTAAAAAGTCAAACAACTTAATCTTCGACTTAAAAGAAACCTTTGATAATCTCCGGAAATACAACATGATGCTTAACCCTAAGAAGTGCGTCTTCGGGGTTCCAGCCGGCAAATTGTTGGGCTTCATCGTTTCCCAGCGTGGAATGGAAGTCAACCCGGCGAAAATCAAGGCCATCTTGAACATAAACCATCTGACATGCCTAAAGGACATTCAACGACTAATAGGCTGTGTTGCAGCAGTTAGTCGGTTCGTCAGCCGACTTGGAGAGAAGGCTTTGCCGCTGTACAAGTTGCTGAAGAAGGCGGAAAAATTCACGTGGACAGACGAAGCAGATGCAGCATTGAAGCACCTCAAGGAGATTCTTTCCTCAGCGCCCATCCTTGCAGCACCCGAGCCTAGAGAGCCCCTGTTAATTTACATGGCGGCAACCAACCGGGTTATAATCATCGTCGTCGTGGTAGAGCGGAAGGAACTAGGCTATGAGCACGGAGTTCAACGAACAGTTTACTATGTGAGCGAGGTCTTAACGGAGTCTAAGCAGCGTTACCCGCACTACCAAAAGATAGATTATGGAGTATTCCTTGCTTCTCGGAAGCTGAGGCATTACTTTCAGGAGCACCCAATAACAGTGGTGAGCAAGACTCCATTGTCCGACATAATCAATAACAGCGACACTACAGGAAGGGTCGCGAAGTGGGGCATTGAACTTGCCACCTTCGAGATCACCTACAAAAGACGCGACGCTATCAAGTCACAAGCTTTGGCGGATTTTTTTGTAGATTGGACGGAGATGCCAGATGCTACTCCGTTTCCAGAACCAGAGTACTGGGTGATGCACTTTGACGGATCAAAGCTGCTCAACGGCTCGAGGGCTGGTGTATTGCTACAGTCACCAACAAGAGACAAGCTACACTACGTTCTGCAGATCCACTTCGAGGCTACAAATAACATGGCGGAGTATGAAGCACTCATTCATGGACTACGTGTAGCCAAGGATATTGGCATCAAGCGCATAGTTTGTTGTGGAGATTCCGACTTGGTTGCCCAGTAGGTGGCTGGCACCTGGAATGCGCGGAACCCTATGATGGCGGCATATCAAGACGAAGTGGACGAGATAGCCAAGAGCTTCTTGGGCTACGAAGTCAAGTATGTGCCTACGGAGCAAAACGAGGCGGCCGATCTGCTATCTAAGCTAGGATCAGGGCGCAACCGAATTCCTCCAGGAGTTTTCCTAGAGCACCTGTGCAAACCATCCGTGAAGGGAGCCGACATCGACAACCCGGATAGAGCTGACTCTTTCATCAACATGGTGACTAAGGTCCCTCCGGCTTGGAAAAACCTTTCATGGAATATCTCAAACACGGAATTTTGCCCGACGACGAAGTCGAAAGACGTCAAATAGTACGACGAGCAAAGGGTTATACCATAATCAATGGGCAACTCTACAAAAGGAGCACTACTGGTGTATACCTAAAATGAGTTTCCTAGCTAGAAGGTATGGAAATCCTACGCGAAATCCATCTCGGAGATTGCGGTCACCACGCCACTCCTCGATCGTTGGTCGCGAAAGCCTTCCGGCAAGGATTCTACTGGCTGACCGCAAAGGCGGACGCCGACAAGCTGGTTGAGACATGCATGGGATGCCAGTATTATGCCCGACAACCACATGTTCCTGCTAAAGAACTGCGAACAATACCAATAACTTGGCCATTTGCAGTCTGGGGGCTAGACATGGTGGGACTGTTACAGACGGCACCTTGTGGGTTTATGCATATGCTTGTAGCAGTTGATAAATTTACTAAATGGATAGAAGCTAAACCCATTAGAAAGCTTGATGGGGCAACTGCCCTCAGGTTCGTCCGAGATCTAGTGGTGAGATTTGGTCTCCCAGATAGCATTATCACCGACAATGGCAGCAATTTATCACTCGGAGAAGTGGAGGCATATTGCTGGGAGAAAGGCATCCGACATAGAGGCACAATCCAACGGTCAGGTTGAGCGAGCCAATGGATTAATTCTGCAGGGAATCAAGCCACGTCTCGAGGCACCACTACATAGAGCAGCTGGAGCCTGGGCGGAAGAATTTCCATCTGTGCTGTGGAGTTTACGAACTACACCCAATAGATCTACCGGCTACACCCCTTACTTCATGGTATATGGAGCAGAAGCCATCCTGCCCTCCGACATCCTCCATGATGCACCACGAGTTGCCGCCTACGACGAGGATGACACTAAAGAATCCAGACACCTAGATGTGGACCTTCTCGAGGAGGAGCGTGTTTTGGCATGCCAAAGATCTACCATCTACCAGCAGAAGCTACGCAACTACCATAGTCGCCGCATTCGGCATCGCTCGTTTAAAGAGGGGGATTTGGTGCTCCGACTTAAGCAGAAGAAGTCACACAAATTGTCCCCGCCATGGGAAGGACCGTTCATCATAAGAAAGGCGCTGCTCAATGGGTCTTACTACCTTGTTGACAATCGTGAACTAAAGGACAGACCCAGCGAGGATCATAAGCGTAAGCGATGTGACCCGGATGATGACTACCCGGAGCTTGATCGGCCATGGAACATAGCACAACTACGTCCTTTTTACACTTAGCATTTTTTATCTAATTGTGTATCTCTTACATGATCAATGAAATAAAGCTCCTTGGTTCACTCATATTTCTGAGTCTTTTACCTACTTTGTTGTTCACTTTTGGATCATGTAAAACCTTTATGCACAAGTTTTGCGTTTGGAATTGTGAAAATTCCGTCTACGGGCGTTAGCTTAAGTTTTTGGTCTACATGTTCTTTGTCGTTTTTATGTGGATTCTGGAGTAGTGACTTTCGGCACTTATTGTCGGCGATTTTGTGCTCAGGTTATTGACGGTGCCATTGGTCATCATCACCTAAGCGCATGGTTCCGATAACGAGTCTTCCGACTCACGAAAGGTCAAGCATACGAACCAAAGTAATGGATAAGCCAGCACTTGCTTAAAAATATATACATGCTGGGAACTAAGTTCTTAAGTGGCAGGAAATAACAACAATTGTTTTTCGCCTTAAGTTACATCATCAAGTTTTTTCCGCGCATACACCAAAGGCAAAACAAATATTACATAGTGTTTTTCACTCTTTGGGCGCAGGATACTTGGAAGCAGCATCGTCCCCAGCCGGAGAATCACCCTCAACATCGGCGCTATGATGATACTCGGAAGAATCTTGGTTGACGCTGTCGATGGTGTTCATGGGCACGAAGACATCGATGTCCACCAACTCGAAAACTCTGGTGTCATAACCCGCGAGTGATGACAAGATGGCTTCGTGGTCAATCTCTTTGCTTTCATCATCAACGTCGGGGATACCAGAGGTCACCGTGTCGATGTCGGCATCTTCGTAGTGTGCCTTCACCATTGAGAGTGCCATCCTTGCGCCAGCCTGTGCACATGAAGCTTTCCAGCTCGTAACACACTCGGGGGCTCGGCGCAGAATCTCCGAATACTTCTTCACGGAGTCCAAGGCCTTGATATATATCTGAAGGGGCTTGGCAATATCCTTGGCTTGGGTGATGGCAGTGTTGATAAAGTTGCCGCCAAGAACCATGCATTCCTTGTCCGAAGGAGGCGAGCAGGTTAAACCCATAGGAGCTGAAAATTCCGACAATGAGCGCATGAGTTCAATAAACTCTAAGTATCCAGACTACAGAAATACAAGGCAGAGGAAACTTACTGAAGATGCTGTCCTTGGCCTGCCAGAGGGTGTCCGCCAAGGATTCCTTCTCTTGTTGGAGGAGCTTAAATGCCTCGCTGTGGCGTTGGTTTTGCTCATCAGCAGCTTTCTTCTGATCTTTTAAGATCGCAAGCTCCTCCTTCAAGCGATTGATTTCCGCGGAGGCGGAATCCTGCAGGGCTTTCATGGAATCCTCGTGCATCTTTAGCATCTCTTCCCTCTCATTCTTAAGGATTATGTTCTCGTTGTCCAGCTTCTGGATATGCTTGGACTGCTCGACAATATCCTTGGCCTTGGCGACATGTTCTGCAAAGTCGGAGAAAACAAATTACACAGTGAGTACTCGAAGAATGAAGGCATAAAACCAAGATGAAATGCGCAAAAAAGAAAACAGACTCTTGTTTTTAATGATCTGTTCCTTCAAGATGGCAGTTTTACCCTTTTCGGCTTCAAGATCTGCGCGCATATTTTGGTACTTGTCGTTGGCCATGCCCCTCCGAGCATTCTCATTCTATGGAAACAAGGAAAAAGTTAAACTGTTGTTTAGTCTGCTTGGAGCACCTAGTCGGAAACTTTCCATCTAGTCGGGGGCTACAACGAGAGTTTTTCAACTTAGCAATATGCTTAGCTTTTCTTTAAGCATCTAGTCGGAGCTACTTCAGTTCTCGATTAGAAGCTTGGGGGCTACAGTATAAAGTTTTAACTCATAAAATGCTTAGCTTTTCCTTAAGCATCTAGTCGGAACTTCTTCAGTTACAACTAGAGGCTTGGGGGATACAGTATTGAAAATTATAAACACTGCGTATGCTACTCTTAAAGCATCTAGTCGGAATAGTTTCTTCCATCTAAATGCTTGGGGGGCTACAACGAGAGTTCTTTCTAACTTAGTCACTCTTAGATCATATAGATGCAAAACCCATGGTTTTTCGTCTACATCCTCGGGGGCTATAGTGGGATACTCATATGAAATGCAAAAGGTAAAGTAAAACTTACAAGTGCAATAATCTTGAGGTTTGTAGCGCTTTCGGCTAGCAGCTTGCCAAAGGAGACGACAACACTCCTCCAGGAACCAGAGTTGTGTTACTCGGCGTGAGCGCCGGGTAAACTATCTTTGGGAACTCGAAGGGCTTCTGGGGAGCAGGGGCGCCACCTTCGGCAGAGATACCAGTTCCCACTACCGCCTTGCCGCTACCGATGGTATCCTTAGCCGGAGCTTCAGCCATTTGTAGAGCAGTGCTCTCCTACATCGCCTGTTCGCCGACAACATCGAGTTCGGTAGAGGCGCCAGAATCCACTTCCATGGCGGAAGGGCCTGGTGCCTCCTGGGCTTGAGAACTTGTCGGGGCGGAGGATGGCTTGACGGTAGGAGTAGCAGGGGCGATGGCGGGGGAGGAGTGGCGATGCAGCATATCCTTGATATTTCTAGAAGCCCCCAAAGTCTTGGAGGTCTTCTTGAGGTTGGTTGTGGCTTTCTTCCTGAAACGTGCAAAGTGCATAAGTACAGAAACAAAATAGACAGATAGAGAATGTCGGAGAATGAGAAGCTTACACCAGGGGGGGTGCTTTGGCAAACATCCCGGTGGCTTTTCACTTTTCTGCCTCCAGGGCGGCGGTAGTCTTTTTGGAGGCTCCACCCTCCGTCTTCTTCTTGCCTCCGTCGGCAGCGTCAGTGGTGGAGCTCTTCCGCTTTCGCGCCAACTGGACATCGTCGTCGGACACGATCGTGACTTCCTTCATCTTTGGATCGTAGATTTGGGCAGGCAGGTTGTCCTCATCTAGATCGCTAAGCTGTTAAGTAAGAAATCACCGTGTTAGATGAGATGGTGATGGCAAGACGGAGAAACTGGAGCATATGTCGTACACAGAAAATACATATCTACCTTTGGGCACTTGCCGTCTACGAACATGTCGTAGGTGATGGTGAAGCCACGCTTATTATCCTTCACCTTGACGATGTCCTTCAGGCGGAGCTTGACGGAGTCGCTCGAGAAGTTATCCACGGAGATTCGGAGGGTATCCCTTCGATCACTGGTATACTCGTGCATGAACTTCGCGTGGTGCTGCAGAGGTTGGATTCGCCTGATGAACCAGCACATGGCCAGGTCCAAGCCGGCCAAACCCGTCTCTACGAACCATTCGATCCGCCTTATTGCGCGAGAAGCGTCGAGGTCGGAGGGAAGGGAGGCATGGGACCTCCATGTGGAAACTTCAGCGGCTGCTCCATCCGCGAAGTCCGGGTACGTTACTTCTTGGCCCGCCAAAGGAATGTCGGGGCCGTAGAAGTACGTCCGCTGCCAGTTTTTGCAGGACTCGTGGCCGACGATGTCGGGGAACCGCCGGGCCAGGTCGAATCTTGAAGCTTATGGTGCCGCAGTTCCTAAGCTCCTCCCTACTATGTCCGGCTTCATGTTTGACGGTGAAGAATTACACGAACAAGTCTAACCTAGGCCTAATCCCTAGGTAACCCTCACAAAGTTCCACGAAGTTGCTAAGCACTAAGATGCTATTGGGGGAGAGGTTATGGGGTTGGACCTTGTAGTGGTACAAGACGGAGAGGAAGAAGTGGGAGATGGGAAGGGAAACGCCGCGTATCAGTTGAGCCTTGAGGTACACCTTTTATCCGGCTTGGGGAGAAGGTGTCACCTCACCGGCCGGCGCTGCCCGCCAGGCGAGCCCCTCCGTCGCGGGGAGGTAGCCTTCGGCGACCATCTCTTGGATGTCGCGGTCGGTGATGTCCGAGACGCGCCAGTCACCCTTATGCGAGTCTGGCTCTTCTTCCAGTGGCTCCAGCGCCGCCAGATTATGGTCGCCGTCGGGGGTTTCGATCATCGCCGATGCGGCGATGACTAGTCCCTCTTGGGGCACGACGACGGAGCTCTCCGGCTTCGCCGTGGTTTCTCTCGACACCGCCATCGATGGGGAGGAGCTGCTACTGGCCATGGAGTGTTGGACGGATGCGACTGACGCAGAGGGGGTCTAGGGTTTTCGAGGTTTCTCGTGGAGATATCGACGAGGCGTGCGCCTGTCGGAGATCTCAAAGTGTCCCATGGTTACTACTTATCATGCTCTGCGTCAAGATTCGTGCAGCTAATCGGACGGTTGCCGCGTAGACGACGTGTTCATGAACGTGTGCGGTAATTTCGCCACGTCTCCAACCGCCACCGCCAATGGTTCGTATCACTCGCACGGGAAAATCAGATATGATTGTGTTCTCTGCATGTGTGAGTTACGAGGCATCGCTGACCTAAGCCTACGTCGTCCTAGCTGACACGGGTAGATAAGCCGTCGCATTGAAGATTCCGGCATGCACGGATTTAATCCGACTATGGAAGAGTACGATGGAAGATTCAGCATTTGTCCGGCTTACCATTCGAAGACGGAGAAAACCTTGCAGGGTTCTTTGGGAGGACTACAAGATGTTGCTTGACGATCTGCCGACATCCATCTAGACGGAGCATTCTATGTGAAGAGGCAAGACGACGCAAGATCTCGGAGTTCTCCGGGGGATACTGTTGGGGATATGCTATATGGGTATCCTTATAGCATGTCTCTTATCTGACTAACCCGGGTGGCCCATAGTCGGTAGCATGGCCTATGGCCTGCTGGGCGGCCCAGTTAGGTGGATCCAGAAGGGAGGCCCATGCCGGATAAAGGAAGGCTACGGTGGAGTCACCAGCGTACCTGGAGCCTTGGAGTGCAAGATACGCAAGACTAGTAATAGACGGTGTAGGACTCTGTGACCTGTCCGGCTAGGACTTTTCCCTGTAACCCTAGGACCTGGTGACTATATAAGTCAGGCCTATGGGAGCCTTTAGGGCACGTTCATAGACAATCTCAGACAACCTCGCACAGCAAACCTATCTATGTAACTCGTCATATTGCCATTATAGTGATTTATAGCAGGAGTAGGATTCCGCCACGGTCGTGGGATCTGAACCTGGGTAAGTTGTGTTACCTCGTACCCGTCAACCGTCCGCCTTACCCCACGTCTCTAAACACGCACTGTGAGGACCCCTCCATGGCGTAATCGTCGGCAATACCATGACAAATGTGGTTCTTGGGTATTCGATACCGAATTGGTTAGTATGAAGTTTCATACAGAACGACGCAATTCATGAACCACAATGGCCTAAGTAACTAGCAAGAGAATATGTGATGATGTTCATCGAAAAAAAAAAACCGTTGTTTCTATTTCTCGTTGACATCAAAGCTTGACTTCAAGATTTGTTTTAATAATTGTTATTGAAATCAGGTATTATGAGAACAAAGGTTGTTAAAATAATTACCATATTCCATATAATATGGATGATTTACAAATCTAGTTGGAGAAATCACATCCATAAAACCTAATGCTAAAATGTCGCAAGACAAATGACTGAAAGATCACTTACAAAGTGACATCGCCGTTTAAATTATATTGGAAAGAAAACATGAAGAATCTCCATATTTATGGATTTTTGGAGTCTTTGATTTGATCAAGTGACGCTTGTGAGACTTTTCCTCGGGATAATTAAAACTTCGTTCAAAGGCCAAAGAAGAACGAAGGACTAAAATATTGGAATTTATACATATCGATGTATGAAGTCCATTATGTGTAGTCATAAGCGATGGGTTTCAACTTCATATACTTTCTCCGGAAATTTGAGTGAATATTCACTTAATGAGAAAGAAGTATGAAATATTTGAAAATGTTTCGAAGACATTCAAGATGAAGTGAAAAATCATTGTAACAAGAAAATAAAATGGTTTATGATTTTATCATAAGGGATTTATTTGAGTTAAAAGTGTAACAAGAAAAATAAATGAATTATGATTTATCATAAAGGGATTTATTTGAGTTACAAGTTTAGCAAAACACCTAGATTTACATCTCCCGAAACACCATAGGAGTATGGAGTGTTTGAGATTTGTAATGAAACCTTGTGAGACATTGTTGGATCAAAGGTGTTATTTATAAACCTGCCATTATGTTTTAAAAGATTAAAGGCTTTAGAGACTACCGCTTTTACACTGAAAAGAGCTCCATCTTGATCCGTTGAAATGACACCATGGAAGTTATGGTTTGGGGTAAAACCCAAATTGTCATTTCTTAAATTTTGGTATGCTAAACATAAGTAAGATGTTTACAACCGAAGTCGGATGAGCATGTCTTTGTAGGTTATTTCGAATAACAATTGGTTATTTCTCCATAACACCAAGGACAAAAGGGTTTGTCGCTTGAAACATGAAGTTTCTTGAAGAAGGAATTTTTCATAAATGTTAAGTTGGGGAACAATAGAACTTTGATAAGGTTAATGAACCTTAGCTAATTGTGCTGAGTTGCGCAGCGCTGGAAAATGTTCCGGAGGCAGCCAGAATGCTCATGGCTCACGTGCCTCAAAGGTTGTGGTCACGGAGATCTAAGTTCTTATTGAACCAAGTCGGTCAGATAAACAAATCAAATGCTGAAATTTGAGAGTAAATCATTATTGTTTGACAATGATGAACCAACCACATACAAAGAAGCGATGATGGGCCCTGACTCTGTCAAATGGCTTGAAGCCATAAAATCCGTGATAGTTCCATACACGAGAAATCAAGTTTTGAACATGGAAGACCCTCCGGAAAGGTGTAAAACCTTGTCGATCGTATTTGGATCTATAAGGAAACAGACATGGATGTTTCACATCGATGAAATAGTCGACATGTCATAAAGTATTTTACGACAATGTTCAAGGAGTTGACTATGACAAGATTTGATCTTTCATAGCGATATTTAGTCTTGACGGATTAAAGTATCAACCACTACATATAATTTGGTATATGGTAGATGAATAAACAAAACAAAGTTCTTCTAATAGAATGGTTACCTAGGACGTGTACATGACACGATCCAAATTGTTTTGTTAATTCAAAGGATGCTAAAAGGGCATGCAAACTTCGATGGTTGAAGTAAGGATCGCGGAGTTGGAATCTTCACCGTGATGAAAAAGGAGTTTTCATCTGGAGACGATGAAGATGCTTGCATTTGCAAGAAGTTAAGTGGGAGCGTTGAGACATATTTCTAATACATTATGTGGAGGACATCTTGTTGATTAGAAATGATGTAATTTTTATTGATAAAGGTTAAGAATTTCATTTCGATGAAAGACTTAGGCAAAACCCGAATATTTAGCATGAATGTCTATAGTGGATAGACTGTGACGATAATATGGTTGCTTCAAACGTACATATATGAGATATTGAAGGAGTTCAATATAGAAACGACAAGAAAAGGTTCTTGTCACATGGAAAGGAATTGAATCAAGATTCATGTGTATAGACACTTGATAAGTGAAACAAGATTCAAGTGCTTTGACACTTGATGAGTGAAATCACGAGAATGTTTTGATCAATCATACCATGATATGTACACATCCAGATATGTCCTATGCTCTAAGTGTTATGAGCATATATCAGAATGAATCATAAAATTATCATTGGACGATAGTGAGGATATTCTTATGATCTTCTAGAAGAACTAAGAATATATTTGTGTAGAGGTGACAAACAATTACAAATAGTTCATTGTAAAGCGTTACATTGATACTAGTTTTTGTCACAAGATACAAAATTAAGTTTATCTGAATTTAAACTATAGGTGGCACAATGAAATGGAAAGAAAGTTTCCATGATGGATTTGGAAGAGTTTCAAAGTTAAGACATTGTGACGGATACTACAACAAAAGGCTAAGTATATGACTGCTATAGTAGCAGCAAAGGAGGGAATTTGTGTCAAGTAGTTTGTTATCAAACTAAGGTGTGGTTCACAATGGGCTAACACTAAAGATATATTGTACGACAATAGTATCGACATGATTTAACCCCAAGGAACTAAAGGTCTCACCAAAAGACCAAATTTATACAATGCCATCTCATTAGAGAATGAGTGATGCATGGAGACGCAAAGACATGCAAATACACACGGACCTGAAAGCGTCAGATCCGTAGATAATGTTAACCACTTGCAGCTACGTATATGGAACAACAGAAAGCCATAGGTGTTCAAATACACAAAGTTTTCAAACTAGATTATTGTCTCTAGTGCAAGTGGGAGACTGAAGGGAATATGCCCGAGAGGCAATAATAAAGTGGTTATTATCGTATTTCTCATTTATGATAGATGTTTCTTTTGCATGCTATAATTTTATTAATACGGAAACGTTAATACATGTGTGTTTAATAAACAAAAAGGAAGTTCCTAGTTATGCCTCTCTTATAAACTAGCTCGTTGATTAAAAAGATGATCAAAGGTTTCCTGATCATGGACATTGGATGTTGTTAATAATGAGGTCATAACATTAGTGTAATGATGTGATGAATATTCATCCGAATTATAGCATTACGATCAAAGTCATTGAGTTTATATTGCTATAGCAACTTACGAAGTGATCCTAATCCTTAGACCATGAGATCATGTCAATCACTAACACCGGAAGAGTTTCTCGATGACATCAAACGTCACACTGTAACTGGGTGATTATAAAGATGGCTTCAGAACTACTAAAGTGTTATGTTGAGGCACATGGATCGATTGTGGAATTTGCTCATCCCGATGAAGGATAGATATGCTCTGGACCCTCTCGGTGATATCACAATGATTAGCTTGCAAGCATGTGATTTGATCACTAGAATGTTATATCACGGGAACGAGAAAAGAGTGCATGTCGGTAACGAGATCAAACTATGTATGGAGATACCGATGATCGAATCTCGGGCATGTAATATATCGTGAAACAAAGGGATTAAGATACTAGCGTAAAAGGTTCACACGATCACAGAAGTCAGCGTTGAATGTGTGGGAGTCAGTACGGATCTCCAGGTCCCGCTGCTGATTATTGATCGGTGAGGGATATCGATCATGCCTGCATTATTCGCGAACCGTAGGGTGACACACTTAAGGGATACCGACACCATTCGGAGCAAATGATATGTCAGAAAAAGAAAAGAAAAGCGCAGGAATTTATTTCACTAGACACCAGAACTATTTTGATTGAAATTGCTGAAACTGGTTCTGCATGTGAAATGGAATACAAGCAAGGGGTTTTATGTGAATGTTTTTTAATTAAAGTAATTAACAAAAATCTGAATAAATAAATAAAAGTGTTTTATTTAAATGAGAGCTTGCATTAAATGTAGTGGAAATTTAATGCATGTGAGTGGATTTTTGAGTGGAGGCTCTTTTATGGGAGTGGAGGCTTTTCATTTTGAGTGGGAGCTCCACCCACATGAATGTGGAAGAGGTGGGGGAAGCCCACCATGGCTGGGCGCATGGCCCCTTGTGTGCCCCCCTCTCCCAATAAAAGGCCCCCCTCTCATCCTCTCAAAACACACCTCCTCGTGAAGGATCTCTCTCCCCCCTTTAGAATTTCCCCATGGTCTCAGATCAGCGAGATACATGTTCCCGGTGGCTTTTTCTGGAAGGATTTGTTGCTTCCGCTACTTCGCTAGAGCGAGGGTGCGGAGGTTGTCGGGGTACCCGTACGTGTGTGTGATCATGGTTGCACCACTACTTTGTGGTGCTGGACTTGATGGTGCTGGACCGGCTGGACCATATGGACTTCATCACGATCTTGAGATCGGCAAGTGTTCATCTACATCATCCACGAGTACAACCTCGTTAACGCTATTCGGTCTTCGAGGGTATGTATTCTATGGATGTATATGCACCCGTTGCTTGTATCTAGTAGATAGATCTTGGTACTTAGATGTTCCCATCGTGGAAATTTTTTGTTTTCTATGCTGCAAACCCAACATGCCAGCCACTGGACCACACGGAACGAGCACGCCCAGTCTCTCTACGACCATGTCGAGAGCGCGCCAGAGCGCCTCGCTCGACACGCTCGCACAGACCGTGCCCCGCCTTCGCTGCTCGCGTACGTGATCACCACCGCCCAGACATGCCTGCTTGCCGCTGCGCGGACCGTAGACGCGGTGCGCCACTAAATTTCCCGTCGGAGCCGCCCAGAGCGTCGAAGTGTTCCGACCAATTCGCACCGCCCCACGCCTCGCCACCATGCCGTTGAGCTTCGTCACGAGGCAGCGCACCGTCCCCTACCCCCAGCCATGCCGTTAGCTCGCTATGCAGCCGACCCCGACAAAATCAGCCTGCACCCTTCAGTCCCCTCATCGAACTACAAATAGAGGCCTTCCCCGTTCGAATTCAGCACACCATATCACTCCCCTCTCTCTCAGAACCATCCCACCTCATCCCCGGAGCAAGTCGAGCACAAGGAGGCCGGAATTTCGCCAGAGCTTATCGCTGCTGGAGGAGAAGGGCGCCGTTGATTGGAGCCATCCCAGGAGGAGCCACCGGTACCAGGAGGATCACCGTCGTCGACTTCATCGTTCGCCCCCATCGCCGACCATCGCCGGAGCCCCGGTGATCCACCACTGACCCCCACTGGCCGCGCTAGGGTTCGACCTCGCCTTGTTCTGTTCAGACGTGGACGATGAAACTCAGTTTTCGATCTTACTTCTAATCCTACGGCCCTAATCACTCCGAACCCCTTCGCACCCCTGTCTCACTGACTGGTGGGGACAGCCACTTAAACCGCCCGCGCGCGCTGTGTGTAGAGGGCCGGCCCAGTTAACGTTCCTGCGTAACCCAGTAGTTTGAATATAGGATTATCAATTTAATTTGAAACCTAATTCCGTCTATAGATTCAAAAACCAATCCAGAGAGATTTACCAAACCAAATTGCATGAAACTAATTTTTCTAGAAAGGTACTGAAATTCTTAATCCAAGACCATTGGATTCAAATCATTTGGATTTGTAGATCACCTATATAAAAATAACAAGGCACAGACTTTTCTGCATTCAAACATTTTTCAAAATTCAACCACAAAAGCTTTTGAGTTGATTCCAACTCTCAAAAATCACATTTGATAAGACATTTCTGAATATGCAAAAATATCTACGTTTACTTGCAGAAATAATGGACAAGCAATAAAATAATGCCCCATAGGCATTTCTAGTCACTTTATTTAATGAAAATAAAAGGGTTAAACCTTATTAAATTGTGACACCACTTTAAATCGCATTCCCAAGTACTGAAATATGTGGTGATGACATGTGTCAACATGATCCCATGTTTTATTTGGAGAATATTAAATCTTAAGTAGTTTTTCAATGAGTAGAAATTACTTTTATAAAATAAAAGAAATAAAACTATTGCCCGAATTCATGTGATGATTGTGATGATGCTAGATCATCTAGTGTGAACCTTTGTGTGTTAAAATGAAGTAGTTAAGTATTGTTTGGTGATTGTGTACTGCGTATTTAATTATAGACGCTAGTACCGACCAAGGATACGAAGAGGAAGGAGGATATTACGAGGAAGAAGCTGAGGAGAACTTCAACCACTACTCTGCACAAGGCAAGCTAACTAAGCAAGCTAGAACTTTGCAAGTTAACCCTTGCATTATAACTATGCCAACTAGATACATTAGTCCTGTATTAGTTATACCAATTGATGATACCCAATCCTAGTTTTACTTGCAAGCTTAGTAATTTTATTTCTTTATCAAAGCTTTTATTTGAGTACTTAGTGATTTGTAGATCTTAGAAAGACTTTTAAAGGTAGCATAAAGAGCATACATTTGGCCTAAATTAGATAAATCTTGATGTCATCCTGAGGCATGAGATTGAACTTAGGTAAGTCACACTTGTTTACCACCCCTCATTAGTGTTTACCCCCAAATTTAGTGGCTAGTTCTAAGCATAAAACTTGATCACTTTAGATGGGATTACTTGGTAAAAATGTTTTGACATGTGTTCTTGAACACCAGATGATTTTGATGATGAAAATGTTGAGGCATGATCCTTAGACCTTTATAAAACTGATGGTTGTCTGGATGTGATACCATTCCAATCTTACCATACAACCACAATACCCAAAATTTGGGTAGGGCTTGACCAGAAGTTTATATACCTTAGTATGGGTTCCCTTGTGGTGATGACATGTGTCCACCTGTGCAGTTCCCAAGATGACAGCTGGTCATGGTTGGAAGGACAAATTCATAGGAGAGGTGCCTATACTAGGGCGTGTAAGTGAACGGTTAGGATTGATTATCCACATACTGAGTATGGTGAATTCAGGATTGTTCCCGACGGATGTATCGAATATTGTGGTGAAAGTGTACCATCTTTGCAGAGTGTCAAACTATTCGAATAGCCGCGTCCGTGGTTATGGACAGTTGGAGTAGCCATATTGTTCCGTCGTCAGATGTTTTCAAAATGACTTATGAAATGAATCCTGACTTAACTTGACCACAACAGGGTTGTGAAAGTGAAAATTGAGATCCCACTTAGGTGTTATAAAACTTTCAACTAGGTTTCTTTGCTTCTGAACTCAGTTAAGTTAAACCTAGCTCTTGCAAAACAACCTATAGCTTAGTATTCCTACTCAAAATCACTTCACTTGTTAGTCTTAGTTTGTGAGTACTTAAAGAGTACTCATGGCTTTGTCTCTGGCTATTCCTGTGGCCAGACTATGAAGAGGACTATCAGGATGGTGAACAACAGGAAGTCTACGACAACTAGGATCATCTCCCATCGTCAGCATTGCCTGTGACCATGAAGATGAAGTCTCGCCCATGCTACTGTTATTATATTATTCCGCTGCTTGATTGTACTAAGACTGGATCATGAGATCCTTTATTTTGTTGTAAGACCTTATATATGGTTTGTAATGGATGATGTACTGTGATATCCAATCTGTTATGTCTCGCAACAATGGTAATCCTGGGATTGCGATGTATGGCATAACAGGCATCTGGGATTAAACATTCGGGTTTTGACAACTAGTTCTCCCTTGAGGTACTACTAGGCCAAAGATGGTTGATCTATTGCCTCTGGTAGACAGAATGGAAAGGAGAATAACAGCTATCTCTAACTTCCTTGCATATGGTGGTAGGTTACAGCTAATCACCTCCTGTTTATCCTCCATGTCCATTTATTTCTTTTGCTCCCTTGATATCCCAGAGTGTATCTTGTAGCAGATCTACAGAATTCTAAGGAAATGTTTTTGGAGGGGAACATCCCAGACTCCAAGAAACAGTCATTGGCAGCCTGTCATAGGATATGTAAGCCTAAAAATAATGTAGGTCTGGGTATTATGGATTTTAGAAAACAGAATGAAGGTCTGTTGATCAAACATTTATATAAGTTTTATAATAAGGATGAGCTTCCCTGGGTAAGATTGTTTTGGAACTATTACACTGATGGAAGAATATTATGAGGCTGGTTGATAATTACAGAGATATTTGTACTATTAAAATTGGGGCAGGGGATACTACTCTTTTTTGGAAGGATTTGTGGCATAATTCTTTGATGAAGAACGAGTTCCCAAGACTATTCTCCTTTGTTGTGGAAAGTGACATTTCTATGAAGGAAATGTTGGGGTCACATGATAGGGCTCAACTATTCCATCCGACAATGTCGCAATAGGCTTTCCAGGAGTTGCAAATATTGGAGGACATGTTAAGTAAGGTTCAATACGACCCGGAGGCTAAGTATAAGTGGGTAATAGTGTAGGCTGATGCAAAGTACTCGGCTAGCAGATACTACCATCATTGTTTTAAGGATATAACAGATAGTAGGATCTATTCGTGCATCTGGGGTAGTAAAGTCATGCTTCGAATCAAAGTTTTTGGTTTCCTGATGTTCAATGATCGTCTTAATACTAGATACATGCTTAGAAGAAGGAACTGGAATGTTACAAATGTTTTTCATTGTGTTCTCTGCCCTCTGGATGTAGTTGAGAATTGGCAGCACCTCTTCTTTGGGTGTAATTTCAGCATCAGATTTTTGACGTATCTGCAAGTGGAGTGGGACTCTGGGGATACTTTTGAGGCTATTTTCTTTCGAGCAAGGTCAAAATTCAACAAGCCTTTCTTTACAGAGGTGGTGTTATTGGCATCTTGGCATATCTGGAAACAGAGAAATGAATCCATCTTTCAAGGAATTCGGCCATCCTTCAGGTCCTAGAGGGGGAGGTTTATTCATGAAGTCACCATGCATGTGCATAGGGTGAAGGCCATTCATACTGATTCTCTGTCAAGATGGATTGACACACTAGTCTAGTTTTTTTAACTGTGTTTCTAACTTTCTGTACATATACTGTCTCACTTCTAATTAATAAAGTTCTATGGGGCCAAAGCCCTATAGTTGTCCTATAGAAAAAAAAACAAGCATGGAGCATCAAAAATTATAGATACGTTTACGACGTATCAAGCATCCCCAAGCTTAACTCCTGCTCGTCCTCGAGTAGGTAAGTGATAAAAAGAATAATTTTTTAGGTGACATGCACCATCACAATCATGATCAAACCATTTGCAAAGCATTGAAAGCTGGGATCAAAGAACTCTAAACATGAGCATGAAATATGGAGTTCTAACAATAAGACAAAGTAAATATGCATGCAACATGAAATGTTACAAACAAAGATCATGAATAACAATGCATTGAAAGACGTTTGTTTGTTTCACATATAGAAAACATAGCATAGTGGCATTCAGCTTGTCCCTGATGGAGTAGCAAATATATGCATAGGACACCTTCAAAGTTCTTAAGAGTGACTAGATACAAATAGTTTAAGGACAAGCAATATCAACAATATGCATCAATCAATAAGTTTTGGGACAATGCACATAGAACTAAGAATGACAACTATGCTCTCTTAATTGGTGCATAAAGATAGAAGGTGGAAACTCAGTATAAAAGTGGAAGAAAGGCCCTTCAAAGGGAAGTAGGGATTTCAAGTCTCATAAAGAGCTTCCAAAAATTATGGTACTTGTTAGCTTTCAGCTCTCATTGCCCCTATCATAAGCATCTTGAAGTGATTAAGGTTAAAGTGAACAAACTATGGAGTATATGCATGACAAAGTATAAGTTGGCAATCTCATGTCCCTTAAATATGACGGTCGCTCCTCATGCTACTCCACTTTAGTCACCTGTAATTTCTTGTCATAGCAAGTACATGTGTATCATAGAGAACCGCCAACAGGGTACCCCTTGCACATGATACAGGAGCTATCCCATAATCAAAATGACAAGGCAAGCAGACAATGAGAATCTCAGCAATCTTCTTATTTACCATGGGAAAATGGTTCTTTTTTGTTAGACCCCTCCTTTGTAAAGGAAAGGATCCCTGTGATTGCAATGCTAGTCCCTGGATCAATGCTAGCATCCACAGTTTAAGATGAAGTACACAGATACAAAGGTCGTTTATTACATTCATTCCAGAGATAAAACATAGTCTTTTACAACTCAGGGCCATAGGCCTAATACAAGAGTTTAAGGAATAAGTAAATAAACACAAGTATTCATCTTCATGTGCCACAGGCAAGCATGTTGAGTGTAGACTCATGACTCCTATTCATCATCGGAGTAACCTGCAACATCACAAGTTACAGCCACAGAGGGTCAATACTTTGGAATAGTATTGGCAAGTGATACCTTGGTATATTTTAAGTGGACTATATTACTATATGCATTTGGGCTAGGTGTAGCTTGGCTTGCTTTGCTTAAAAAAATAGGTTTTACCTATTAGTTGAAACACTAAGTTTATCTTTGTCAAAACATTCCCAAGAAACCACCAATAGACATTGGGGTTCTTCACCCTTGTTTACCCACCAATTTTTACTTAGAAGTTGGAGTGATGAGATTCTTGTAGCTTCCATGTCTTGATGCTCAAATTGTCCATTGCCTTGGACAAGGCTAAGTACTTAGGTTTTTCCATCTGCAAAGGTTGTGCACTTTCCCCACCAGACTTGGTTTCCCAAGACAGGACCCTTCGGAAGCTTTTCCTTAGTCAAATGGACGCGCTCCAACCTATCATTCCCACTACCACCAACTGTCCAAGTGACTAAGTTCTAGCAACCTATAAGATCATGGCAGAGCCCATATTGCCAAGTGGTTGCATTGTAAGCTTTCTCAACACTTGGCCTCCAAATCCCTTTGTGCCTGGGTGGCATACCACAAGTGAGATACACAACCCAAGTCCATGGCCTTGTGTAACCACTCAACATAACCCAATCCTTCCATTCCACCCAGGAGGTTCATTGACTTAGTGGTTTTGTTAAGAAAAGCATAAGTCTCATGACTTAAAAATATTTTCATTATAGCAAGTATAGATTTTCACCAACCCTTGTTTGCTAAATAGCTAGGCTAAGCATGGTATGATATCTTAACTTAGGAAAATTCCCTAGCAATTCTACAATTCTACACTACTTAGGATTTCCCAACTTAGCATTAGGCAAAACAGCATGCAAGACTTAGTAAAATATCTAATGCTAGAATAAAACATAGGATAGAAAATATTCATGAAAATATCACTTGCCTTGGTAGTGGGGAGAGTAGCACTCTTCACAATCACAATCACTAGCAAAATCTACACAAAAATATAGCATACAATTACACACAATTATATACAACCAAAAATAATATGAATGCATGCAAGCAAGAATTTGTCAAGTGGTGATTTTGAAAATTCTACCAAGCATGCACATGTTTACAGAAACTTAACAAGTCACAAGTTTGCCCACTAAACTTATTTGGCACCAATATAATTTACCAAAACAAAACCATACTTAAAATAGCCCTAAACATGTTTCTACAACTAAAGTCAATTTAACTGTTACTATTTGTTAAACAAATTGGATATTCAGAAAGGTCTTGTTTCACTGAATCCAACGGTATAAAGTTTGTAAAATTCTAACGTGCCATTCAAAAGTTATAGCAGTTTGAAGTTTGGATCTAAATCAGGTTTAAATTCTGTTTTTGAATTCATCCTAGCAATGCGTCGCAACTTCACTGGCGCGTACCGGTTCGCGCGGATCGAGCTCTGCGGACCGCACGATCTAAATGAGATCCGGCGGCTCAGACACTCGCGTACCCCTTCGTCCTACTTCTATTCTACGCCACAGGATCTAGATCCAACGCTCCCAAACAATCTGACCACACTCTGGCGGCGCTAGCGGCGTTGACCGGCGGCGGCGAGTCAGGCTATGGTGGCGCCGGCGTTCTAGATCGTCCCAGGAAGCAGGGAGGTGCTTACCAGATCCGCAAGGTCGTGCTGAAGCTTGACGTGGTACTGGTTTGCGGAGGGGCGTTCAGAGATGGGCTCTGGATCTCGTCAGAGTTGCGTCTGGCGTCGGGTGGATGTTGTCGGAGTCGTTGCCGAGGCTCCGCGTCGCCCTGACACGAATCAAAGGGTTCAGGAAGTGCGCAAGACAGTTGCGAACACGCTCGTGTGAAGGAAAAGGCAAGGGGTGCACGGAACTTACTGAGATTGGTCGCCGGAGTTGGGGTGGTCGTCAGGTGTTTACGGTGTCAAGCGAATACGGCGACCTGGGGCAATACAGGATGAGCTAGTGGGGTCAGGAGGTGCGCCAGGAGATTACAAAGTGGCTCGAACAATCCAGAGGGGAAGGGGCGCACGGAGCTCACCTGAATCGATCGCCGGAGTTGCTCTGTCTGCGGCGGGTTTGAGCGAGTCGTCGGCAGCCTGGTGGCGTGAGTGTAGAATTGGCTGGGGAAAAATGACTGCGAGGAGGTGGGGATCTTATAGCCGGTTCCTCGACAGGAAACGCCAGAGGTTTAATGCCCAATTAAGCCGCGCCATTACTGGCAGTGACTGCAGCTGCGACGTGGTCGCGGGCGCGGTTTGGGGAAGAGGATGACAGCGTGGACAGGGCCCGCTCGTCAGCGATGTGTGCGATAAGGGGGTGGGGTCCGTCTGTCAGCGGCAGCCTGCGTGTGCTCGCGCGTGAGAAAATAAAAAGGAACTCCCGGGTGGGCTAATTGGGCTTGATCCTCTGTTGGGCCAGATATCTGGCGCTCGGCCCTTTACCCTTGTTTAATTCTTTTTCTTTTCTAATTTGGTTTTCAGGAATGATTTAGGTATGAATTCAAATCCTTTTGAATTCAAACAATTCTGGGGATTTTTGCAGGGTACTGTGGTTTCTAAAATCTGTTATTCAACCATGTGGTTATTCTGTAAGGGCTTGGTCAAACTTGGATTTCAAACAATAGAGACTTTGCATCTGTTTTGAAAATGTTTGGAAAAGGGATTTTGAATTTCTTTCTAAATTTGAAACTTTGGCTAACCCTTCTCTCCTAAACTTTTCCAACAATGGGGCAATCAAACAAGTTCCTAAACATTCAAGTTTCAAATCTGTCCACATAAAATCATAACATAAAAAGCTTCTGTTTTTCTGAAATGATTTTGAGAAAATCTCTAAATGATGATGAATGCAAGGATGATATGCATGAGTTTTTGGAATATGAATTTAGGGATGTTACAAATCTAACCCCCTTAAGATGAATCTCGCCCTCAAGATTCGGATTGGATCATCTTCTCTTTCCCATGTTGCTTCCTCTTCGGAATGATGATTCCATTGCACTTTGCAAAACTTGATAGTTTTTGTCCTTGTGACTCTTTCTGCGGTCTCAAGAATCTTGACAGGCTTTTCCTCATAGGTGAGATCACTTTCTAGTTGGACTTCTTCCAAAGGTATGGTATCCTTCAAAGATGATTCTTCCATCTCTGGGTGACATTTCTTGAGCTGACTCACATGAAACACATTATGGACAGCTGACAGAGATTCTGGCAATTCAATTTCATATGCAACTTCTCCCTTGCGACTTAGAATCTTGAATGGACCAACATATCTTGGTGCCAACTTCCCTTTGACTCCAAATCTTTTCACTCCACGAAGTGGTGACACTCTAAGATAAGCTCTATCCCCAACTTCGTAGGTGACTTCTCTACGCTTAGAATCCGCGTAGCTTTTCTGTCGGGACTGTGCTATCTTTAACCTATCCTTAACCAATTTGACTTTCTCCTCTGCGTCTTTGATGAGATCAGGTCCAAATAAACTTCTTTCTCCCACACCATTCCATAACAATGGGGTGGTACACTTCCTTCCGTAGAGTAACTCAAATGGTGCCATTCCAATACTAGATTGATGACTGTTATTGTAAGAGAACTCTGCGTAAGGCAGACTTTCATCCCAACTTGCTCCATAGTCTAAGGCACATGCCCTCAACATGTCTTCAAGAATTTGGTTAGTTCTTTCCGTTTGTCCATCAGTTTGAGGATGAAAGGCAGTGCTGAATTCCAACCTCGTTCCCAAATATTCATGAAGTTGTCTCCAAAAGTGAGAAGTGAATTGAGTTCCTCTATCTGACACAATACTCTTAGGCACACCGTGAAGGCATACAATTCTGCTCATGTAGATTTTAGCTAACTTGGCACTTGTATAAGTTGTCTTCACGGGTATAAAATGAGCCACTTTAGTTAGGCGATCCACCACTACCCATATGGAATCATACCCTGACCTGGTTCTTGGTAATCCGGTAATGAAATCCATACCGATATTTTCCCACTTCCATTCAGGAATAGGCAGTGGTTGAAGCAAACCTGCTGGTTTCTGATGCTCCGCTTTTACTCTACTACACACATCACACAAAGCAATATGCTCGGCGATGTCCCTTTTTAGATTGTTCCACCAAAATCTTTCTTTCATATCCATGTACATCTTGGTGTTTCCGGGGTGAATAGAATACGGAGAGTTGTGACCTTCTTGTAATATCAGTTTCCGCAACTCCGGGTCTTGTGGAACACATATACGTTTCCCGTGCCATAAAGTACCTTATTCGTCTATATGGAAACTCTTAGCTTTCCCTAGACTAATATTTTCCTTAATCTTTTCAATTTCCTTATCAGTCTTCTGAGCTTCTTGGATCTTGTCCAACAAAGTGGGTTGAACATCCAAAGACATGAGATGTCCTTTAGGCACAATCTCCAATCTGAGTTCTTTGAATTGCTTACACAAGTCATCTGGCAATTCCCTTTTGGTAAGGCCATTTACAAACGTCTTACGACTTAGAGCATCTGCTACTACATTTGCTTTACCTGGGTGGTATTGCAAACTTAGGTCGTAATCCTTGATAAGCTCTAGCCATCTCCTTTGTCTCATATTGATTTCCTTCTGGGTGAAGATATACTTCAAACTCTTATGATCGGTGAATACTTCACAACGTTTTCCCAAAAGGTAATGTCTCCATGTTTTGAGTGCATGGACGACAGAGGCTAACTCCAAATCATGAGTAGGATAGTTTATTTCATGAGTTTTGAGTTGTCTCGAAGCATAGGCTACGACTTTACCGTCTTGCATAAGTACGGCACCCAAACCTTGATGAGACGCATCACAATATACTTGGAAATCCTTTTCCAAATCTGGCAGACATAGAACTGGTGCAGTTACAAGTCTCTTCTTCAATTCTTGGAAGCTGACTTCACAACCTTCAGACCAAGCAAATTTCTTGTCCTTCTTTAACAATTTTGTCATTGGCTTAGCAACTTTTGAGAAATTCTCAATGAACCTTCTGTAGTATCCTGCTAAGCCGAGGAAACTACGAACTTCTTTCACATTCTTGGGATATTCCCATTCTGTCACAGCTGAAACTTTGGCAGGATCCACTGCCACACCATCCTTTGTCATAACATGACCAAGAAAACCAACTTCCTCTAACCAAAACTCACACTTGCTGAATTTGGCATAAAGTTTATGCTCTCTTAACTTTTCAAGTATCAAGCGTAAGTGTCTTTCATGTTCTTCTTAGCTCTTGGAGTAGACCAAGATGTCATCGATGAAAACGACAACAAATTTGTCAAGGAATTCCATGAACACCTTGTTCATCATATTCATGAAGTATGCTGGAGCGTTGGTCAAACCAAAAGGCATCACTGTGTATTCATACAATCCATACCTTGTGGTGAAAGCTGTCTTAGGTATGTCTTGCTCTCTTATTTTGAGTTGAAAATAACCTGACCGAAGATCAATCTTCGAGAACACACATGATCCTTCTAACTGATCAAACAAGTCGTTGATTCTTGGCAAAGGATATTTGTTCTTGATGGTTACCTCGTTGAGAGAACGGTAGTCAATGCATAATCTTTGTGTTCTATCCTTCTTTTCCACGAACAATACTGGGGCTCCCCAAGATGAAGAACTTGGTTGAATAAACCCTTTCTGCAACTGTTCTCCTAGTTGTTTCTTAAGCTCTTTCAGTTCATCAACTGACATTTTGTACGGTCTCTTAGCTATTGGTCCAGAACCTGGTACCAAATCTATCAGAAACTCCACATCTCTATCCGGTGGCATTCCTGGCAACTCTTCCGGAAACACATCCGGATACTCACACACAATTGGTACACTATCCATGCTAACCCCCTTAAGAGAATTTAGCTTACTTCCTTTGGATTCAAAATTGGATCTGAATTTTATTCTTTTTCCCTCTGGGGTTGTGAGTGCAACAGTACGATTGGCACAATCTAGTACTCCTTCATACTTAGCCATCCAATCCATTACCAATATTACGTCTAGTCCTTGGGAATCTAGGATTATCAAGCTCACTGGAAACTTATGCTTTCCAAACTCTATGACAAGATCCCGGCATCCAAGACTTACTATCATATCTCCACCCGGAGAACTAACTTTTATTGGACACCCAATGTTTTCAGATGCAAACCCATTTCTATCAACAAATGCTTTTGATATGAATGAATGAGATGCACCAGTGTCAAAGAGTACAAATGCTGGAATGGAATTGAGTCTGAACTTACCAGCAACGGCATCAGGCTCCTCATAGACCTCCTCCACATTGATGTGGTTAACCTGTCCTTTCTGGAAAGGATTTGGCTTGTTAGGTCCTTCAACTTTCTTCTCAGGGCACTCATTAGCATAATGCCCCAGCTTCTTGCATTTGAAGCACTCAACCTGACTGATGTCCTTTTTTGCAGGCTGACTTCCACTTCCACTACCATTTCCACTATAGTGGCTCTTATGTCCACCCTTGTGGTTCTTGTACTTGTCATTGTCATGACTGCGGTGATGCTTGTTGTCATGAAGGTTGTGGTTGTGGTGCTTGCTGAATTTCCCATGCTTATGGGATCCTGAGCTGCCACTGTCATCATAGTGAGATCGTTTGTGAGACGATCCCGAGCTGTGCTTGTCGGAGTGTTTCCTCTTCCTACTCTCGACTTGCTTCATTTTACTCTCCAAAATTGCAGCCTTGTCACACAAAGACTGATAAGTTGGAACATATGCCACTGACAACTGTAGATTCAGCTCATCATTCAAGCCCTCCAAAAACTTTTCCTTTCTTTTGACATCTGTGTCAACTTCATCCGGTGCATAATGCGCCAGATTGTTGAACTCTTCTATGTATTCAGCCACGCTGCGGTGGCGCTGCTTCAGGCTGTGAAACTCCTTCTTTTTCAGACTCATCATTCCTGATGAGATATGAGCAGTGCGGAAGCCATCTTCAAAGATAGCCCAAGTTACTTCATCCAAAGGAGTGGTAATTTGGAAGTTGTCCCACCATGTGGCGGCTGGTCCTTCCAACAGATGTGCTGCGAACCTGACTTTTTCAGCATCCGTGCAGCCCACAGTCACTAAATCTTTGTTCACAGAACGTAGCCAGTCATTGGCCACCATGGGATCAGTCGTCCCCGAAAACTTTGCTGGCCTCAAACGCAGAAATCTGGTGAGCATATCAAAACCCGGAGGGTTGTTGTTGTTGTTATTGTTGTTGTTGTTATTATTGGGGTTGTTGTTGTTATTGTTGTTATTCTGGTTTTGAATGAATGTCGTCATCATTTGCATAAGCTGTGTTTGCGCATTCATCATTTGTTGCATTTCCGGGGTGATGTTGTTGGGGTTGGGGTTTGCGCAACGGGGAGGCATCTGTGGTTTGTCAAATAGAGATAAGAATGAGATACCCATAGATGTTTTATGCACATTACATCACAAACAAACACATAGCAAGCAACATAAGAATAATAGTTCAACAACCACATAATACGTTCATGAAGTAAAACACACAAGTGGCAAGCCATCCACATGTCGGATGGTCCAATAATAAGTTCACAATAACAAGTACGAATATGAAAGATAAACGAGTAGTCAAGTCTACTCATCAGCATCAATCTCCTCCTCGACAAAGGTAAGACCTGTGTTCTCCATCGCGGTCTTGTTCTCCTCAATCGTAGTGGTCAAGGAATCGACCTTGGCCTTGAGAGCCCTCTTCTTGGAGCGAAGCCTCTCAATAACCATCTGCTGCTGCTCAAGCTCGAAATCCTTGGACTTCAGTTCCTCGGTCATGTCCCGGATCTTCTTGTTCCTATCCTGGACGCGTTTCTCCTAACTCTTGAACTTGCGGTCCTGGGCCTCGAACTTTGTCTCCATTTCCTTGATCATCTCATCCTGCTGCGCAACAAGCTTGTCCTTCTCGCGAAGCTGCACCTGAAGTTCGTCATTGCCAAGCATGACGTTCGTCCTATCCGTGTCCACGTGCCTGAGGAGAGTCTCTAGGTCCTGGAGGTAGAGACGTATCGGCTCTGCCGCGTCCCTCGAGTCATCCTCAAAGTCGATGGACTCTCCATCAACATCACGCCTTCCGAAGACGTGGAAGTGGGTGCCCCTAACCTGTCGGGAGTGACGGCCTAACAGACGTCCTATCAGGTCCTGCATGACTACCTCCATGCCTCTCTCCCTGTCGTCGTGCATCAGCTTGAAGACGATGGCCTCCGTAGTGGGCTCTGTCTGGCGTCCAGGCTGGTTCACCTTGAAGCCCCAGAGGTCCTTCCTCTCGAACTTGGTGAGTGGGTACACCGTGATGGTGGGAAGAGGGAGATCGAGCAAAGTGGTAAGCTCAATGATACGGGAACCAAAACGGGTAACCTGGAGCTCCTCAACGGTGCTGATGGTAATAGGCATCTATTTATAAGATTGAAAAAGTTAGAACAACAAAATTTAAGACAAATATTCATACATATCCATGGAACACAAACATCACACAAGTCATGCATACATAAGTCCATTACATCAATTAAGGTCCAACTAACGAAGTGTGCTCACAATCCTATCTCACTGGATCTGGTGGCTATCACAATGTTCCTAGAGGCAATCCACCTATCTTGTTCACATGATTCCATCACTAAGTCTATTATATCTCCCCTTAACTCTTGGTTGGTGGCTTCCAACTCTTGAGTAAGTTCCTTCTCTTTCTCTAAGTCTCTTTGGAGGTTGAGCATTCTGCACTTGACTCTAGCACTTAGTTCTTTGATAGTCTTCCAAGCTGCATCTCTGGCTGACTCAAAGAATGTAGTGTGCATTACAGTGTTGGTGTACATGCAGAATCCCCTTTCTTTGTGGTTGTCTTCCTTGTTTTTGTACAAGTGAAGTTGCACACACCAATACTCTACTCCTTCATCCATCACTGGAAAGCCTTTGTATAAAGCTGCTCCATGTGCTTCCATTGCCACCATGAGGTCCTTGAGAATCTTGGGAAACTCAGTTTCACACTCCAAGGTCATGGTCATGAGTGGTCCTTTCTTCACGGCTTCGTTGATGGAGTTCATCTACGAATGGAGTTGAGAATGAAAAGATTAGAAAAGTTTTACGAGAAGAATAGACAAGTGTAGAAGTAGTTGAAAACTTTTCCTTAGTGGTTTTCCAATCCTAGGGTCATAATCCTACAGGCAACACAGTGCTCTAATACCATCTGTTAGACCCCTCCTTTGTAAAGGAAAGGATCCCTGTGATTGCAATGCTAGTCCCTGGATCAATGCTAGCATCCACAGTTTAAGATGAAGTACACAGATACAAAGGTCGTTTATTACATTCATTCCAGAGATAAAACATAGTCTTTTACAACTCAGGGCCATAGGCCTAATACAAGAGTTTAAGGAATAAGTAAATAAACACAAGTCTTCATCTTCATGTGCCACAGGCAAGCATGTTGAGTGTAGACTCATGACTCCTATTCATCATCGGAGTAACCTGCAACATCACAAGTTACAGCCACAGAGGGTCAATACTTTGGAATAGTATTGGCAAGTGATACCTTGGTATATTTTAAGTGGACTATATTACTATATGCATTTTGGCTAGGTGTAGCTTGGCTTGCTTTGCTTAAAAAAATAGGTTTTACCTATTAGTTGAAACACTAAGTTTATCTTTGTCAAAACATTCCCAAGAAACCACCAATAGACATTAGGGTTCTTCACCCTTGTTTACCCACCAATTTTTACTTAGAAGTTGGAGTGATGAGATTCTTGTAGCTTCCATGTCTTGATGCTCAAATTGTCCATTGCCTTGTACAAGGCTAAGTACTTAGGTTTTTCCATCTGCAGAGGTTGTGCACTTTCCCCACCAGACTTGGTTTCCCAAGACAGGACCCTTCAGAAGCTTTTCCTTAGTCAAATGGACGCGCTCCAACCTATCATTCCCACTACCACCAACTGTCCAAGTGACTAAGTTCTAGCAACCTATATGATCATGGCAGAGCCCATATTGCCAAGTGGTTGCACTGTAAGCTTTCTCAACACTTGGCCTCCAAATCCCTTTGTTCCTGGGTGGCATACCACAAGTGAGATACACAACCCAAGTCCATGGCCTTGTGTAACCACTCAACATAACCCAATCCTTCCATTCCACCCAGGAGGTTCATTGACTTAGTGGTTTTGTTAAGAAAAGCATAAGTCTCATGACTTAGAAATATTTTCATTATAGCAAGTATAGATTTTTACCAACCCTTGTTTGCTAAATAGCTAGGCTAAGCATGGTATGATATCTTAACTCAGGAAAATTCCCTAGCAATTCTACAATTCTACACTACTTAGGATTTCCCAACTTAGCATTAGGCAAAACAGCATGCAAGACTTAGTAAAATATCTAATGCTAGAATAAAACATAGGATAGAAAATATTCATGAAAATATCACTTGCCTTGGTAGTGGGGAGAGTAGCACTCTTCACAATCACAATCACTAGCAAAATCTACACAAAAATATAGCATACAATTACACACAATTATATACAACCAAAAATAATATGAATGCATGCAAGCAAGAATTTTCCAAGTGGTGATTTTGAAAATTCTACCAAGCATGCACATGTTTACAGAAACTTAACAAGTCACAAGTTTGCCCACTAAACTTATTTGGCACCAATATAATTTACCAAAACAAAACCATACTTAAAATAGCCCTAAACATGTTTCTACAAATAAAGTCAATTTAATTGTTACTATTTGTTAAACAAATTGGATATTCAGAAAGGTCTTGTTTCACTGAATCCAACGGTATAAAGTTTGTAACACTCTAACGTGGCATTCAAAAGTTATAGCAGTTTGAAGTTTGGATCTAAATCAGGTTTAAATTCTGTTTTTGAATTCATCCTTGCCACGCGTCGCAACCTCACTGGCGCGTACCGGTTCGCGCGGATCGAGCTCTGCGGACCGCACGATCTAAATGAGATCCGGCGGCTCAGACACTCGCGTACCCCTTCGTCCTACTTCTATTCTACGCCACAGGATATAGATCCAACGCTCCCAAACAATCTGACCACACTCTGGCGGTGCTAGCGGCGTTGACCGGCGGCGGCGAGTCAGGCTACGGTGGCGCCGGCATTCTAGATCGTCCCAGGAAGCAGGGAGGTGCTTACCAGATCCGCAAGGTCGTGCTGAAGCTTGACGTGGTACTGGTTTGCGGAGGGGCGTTCGGAGATGGGCTCTGGATCTCGTCGGAGTTGCGTCTGGCGTCGGGTGGATGTTGTCAGAGTCGTTGCCGTGGCTCCGCGTCGCCCTGACACGAATCAAAGGGTTCAAGAAGTGCGCAAGACAGTTGCAAACACGCTCGTGTGAAGGAAAAGGCAAGGGGTGCACGGAACTTACTGAGATTGGTCGCCGGAGTTGGGGTGGTCGTCAGGTGTTTACGGTGTCAAGCGAATACGGCGACCTGGGGCAATACAGGATGAGCTAGTGGGGTCAGGAGGTGCGCCAGGAGATTACAAAGTGGCTCAAACAATCCAGAGGGGAAGGGGCACACGGAGCTCACCTGAATAGATCGCCGGAGTTGCTCTGTCTGCGGCGGGTTTGAGCGAGTCATGGGCAGCCTGGTGGCGTGAGTGTAGAATTGGCTGGGGAAAAATGACTGCGAGGAGGTGGGGATCTTATAGCCGGTTCCTCGACAGGAAACGCCCGAGGTTTAATGCCCAATTAAGCCGCGCCATTACCGGCAGTGACTGCAGCTGCGACGTGGTCGCGGGCGCGGTTTGGGGAAGACGATGACAGCGTGGACAGGGCCCGCTCGTCAGCGATGTGTGCGATAAGGGGGTGGGGTCCGTCTGTCAGCGGCAGCCTGCGTGTGCTCACGCGTGAGAAAAGAAAAAGGAACTCCCGGGTGGGCTAATTGGGCTTGATCCTCTGCTGGGCCAGATATCTGGCGCTTGGCCCTTTACCCCTATTTAATTCTTTTTCTTTTCTAATTTGGTTTTCAGGAATGATTTAGGTATGAATTCAAATCCTTTTGAATTCAAACAATTCTGGGGATTTTTGCAGGGTACTGTGGTTTCTAAAATCTGTTATTCAACCATGTGGTTATTCTATAAGGGCTTGGTCAAACTTGGATTTCAAACAACAGAGACTCTGCATCTGTTTTGAAAATGTTTGGAAAAGGGATTTTGAATTTCTTTCTAAATTTGAAACTTTGGCTAACCCTTCTCTCCTAAACTTTTCCAACAATGGGGCAAGCAAACAAGTTCCTAAACATTCAAGTTTCAAATCTGTCCACATAAAATCATAACATCAAAGGCTTCTGTTTTTCTGAAATGATTTTGAGAAAATCTCTAAATGATGATGAATGCAAGGATGATATGCATGAGTTTTTGGAATATGAATTTAGGGATGTTACATTTTTTCTCTCTTTCCTCTTTTCAATATGTCTCTTTTTTATAAGAAGAAAGCTTCATAGATTGCTCACTATGGTGATGTTGCAAGTTTCCACCATGATTAGGCATGGCTTAGGCTAGCGGCCCAGGCGTTTCTCTAACACACATACATAACTCCATGGACTTACAAGCTCCCCTTTTATTTCACACCGACGACATCCGCAAACAAAACAACATGATATCAACTGTGTACAATGTACATGTGCAATGTTGAAAGTGTTCCCATGACAGCATGGTTCTGCTAATTCCCCACGTCTAAGTGCAAGCATATAAAACATAGATGACACAATGGTTGAATTTAATTAGGGGCAAGAAAACAAAGTGTGGCATCAAGTTTGTGAGAGATATAATCACTAAGTTTTCACATAACAAAATACTTTTTGATTGGAAGATAGATGAAAACAAGAATATACTTGGAATGGTGTAACACACCATGCATATGAATTTATAGTGGACACTTTGAAATAACTTGGTTTCTTGGGAGTTGGATGCATGAGTAGAACATACTCATACAAGTGGAGGCTGGGAGCAACCAACTAAGAGAGCAATAATGGCCATAATCATGCAGAGGGACAAAGCATTACTAATCAAATCATAAAGTGGTACCACAAGTCAAAAACTAAGGTGACTGGTTCATAGTCATAACATGGTGTGAGCATGTGCCAAGTCAACCCAAACAAAGCATCAAAGGAGAATACCACAATACTATGCTTTTGTATGCTAAAACAACGCATGATTCTATCAAGGCACATTAAGCAATCTCAATTGTTTGGAACAAGTCATTCTACAGCAATAATCACTAAGCATATGGTCAAAGAAACATCTAGCATGACATGATAAAGTCTATGCCACAATCAAAACAAGCTTCCTTTTGTACCACCATAAGCATGAAACTTTCTACTCCTTTCCAACACCAATAAACTTAACTGAAACAAAGCATAATAATCAATAAGTATCAGTGAGCATGTCTCACAAATCTTCAAAGAATAAATAAAAAGTTCTAAGAAAAAAATCATAAGAAAACTAAGGCTAAACCGGATGCTAGCAAAAGAGAACACTCACAAGACAATAAGAATGAAAACAAGAGTGTTCTAGGCAATGAAAACAGAGTGTGTCTCTCTCGAGACAAAGTGTGCTAGGATCCAACCACTTTATTCAAGAAAACTAAGCAAACAAAAACCAAAAATGAAAACTAAGATGCTCCAAGAACAACACAACAGTGCATGAAACAATAAAAACAAAGTGTCTAGAAAGACCTGAGATTTTTATTGATGAAGAAGGGAATGCCTTGGGCATCCCCGAGCTTTGACTCTTGTAACTCTTGAATATTTCTTGGGGTGACACGGGGTGACATCCCCAAGCAAGAGATTTTGTCCATTCTTTATCTCATTACATCATTCTTTCAATACACCTGAAAATTTTCCTTCATACAAAACTTCACACAATTTTCAGTGCAACATTAGTGTATTCAAAAGATAATAGAGCCTTGGGTTTTGGTTTTAGAACAGAAAAACTTTCACTAAAAACACAAGATACTATAGCAATTCCCTCGAAATTCTAAATTTCCCAAAAAGAACCCAAAAAGGAATCAATAAAAAGCAAATGCAAATAATGGCAGAAATCTGTGAAAATAGACCAGCAGGTAGAAACCGATTTTTTCGAAGACATTCGGTTGCTCAAATCAAAAAGTATTGAACTACGAAAGTTAGATAACAACCTGGGGGATTTAATCAGAAAATGTCAGCTCAATCTGACTTACAGATATTCCTCATGATTTTTTACGGTGGAGCACAAAAATATGTTTCGAGACAGCAACTCCCCAAATCTTACTTCCCTCTAAGTAGAGGTTATTCTTGGCACAAAAATCAAACAAAAAAGATAAGGAGAGGTTATTACAGAAGTAATAACTTCCAATACTCAAGAAAACTACTGGGTTATCTCCCAAGAAGCACTTTTCTTTAACGCCTTTAAATTAGGCTTGATAGTTTGAGAAGATGCTCACATAAGAAATATGAATTGAATTAAAAGAGAGCATCAAGAAGAAAATTCAAAACACATTTAAGTCTAACCCACTTCCTATGCATAGGAATCCTGTAAGGAAACAAGTCATCAAAGCACAAAGAAACAATCATAGGAAAGCAAAACAAATACAACTTCAAAATTTTCAACATAAAGAGGGGAAACTTAATATTTTTGAGATGCATAAGCCCAAGTTTCCCTCTCACATAATAACTTTCAGTAGCAACATGAATAAAATTAACAATATAACTATCACATAAAAAATTCTTATCATGAGCCACATGCATATAATAATTATTACTCTCCACATAAGCACAGTCATCCTTATTAATCATAGTGGGAGAAAATTCAAAAAAATAGCTATCATTACTATTCTCATCACCATAATCATCATTGCAATCATCATACATTGGAGCTATAGTATCATCATAAGCAATAGAATACCTATCTTCCCAAGTGTGTTAATTTATAAACATATCATCAACGGAAGGAACATGGATAGCACTAATAGCACAACAATTATTAATATCATCATTTTCAGAATTGGTACGAAAAATATTTTCAATATAAAAAATAGTGTGCTTTTCCCAATAATGATCACTAATGTAGGTAACAGGCATAGGAACATCATCTAGTTCAGACTCATCGACAAAAACTATGATAGGAGCAACATGCTTAGTGGAAGATACTGTTTCCTCTCTCCTTTTACTCCTCTTCTTCTTCTACTCCTATTTAGGAGGGAGAAGCTTGAAAGGAAGCTTCTCCACATACCGTGGTTTATTGTTAGAGACAGTAGAATAAAATTTGGAGGATTCATCCTTTTCATTAATAATAACAAAACTCATATTAGTCCTGTCATATTTTGGTAAAATATCATCTTTTATAAGATTTCGTATGTAAGTATTTGTGTGGCATTTATCAACACAATAAAGATGACATCCATGCAGGATGCTATTCATACCAAAAGCACTCATGTCTACCAAACAAGTTTTCCTTGATAACTCTTCACACCCCAAAAGTAATGTAAGTTCATCATGTTGATTATCAGTGATCATGTTATCACAATACAAACTTGTAGTACTCATTGGATTACAAAGGTCATTATTATGGCCTGAGCATTGAAAATTGAAATGACCCACTTCATATCAAAGTTCACAAATAAAAGGATAGAGGGCACAAACTTTTTTACCAAGATCACTTAGAGCCTTATACCACGTTCTAGTTTTTTCATTCCAGTGGGTGATACAATAATCTTCTTCATTTTGATTATTTTCACAAGGTCTATGCATTCCACAAAAATTAACATATTAGAAGTTTGAGCATGTTTATTGCAATCATTAATAATAGTTTCATTATCCATGCAAGTGTCTTTAAAAGGTTCATGATACATGTCCCACTTTTCTTTAGGAGCATTAATATGGGAAGAAAAGGCTCTATAATATCTAACAAGAATTTGAGGATCAAGACCATATTTAGCACTAAGCTCTTGAAAATCATCAGTTTCAACGAAAGACTTAATGCAATCATACTCATAGTTTATACCTAGTTCTTTACCTTTGTCGTTATCCCAATCTTCGTTATTTCTTTGAATTGTTTCAAGAAGATCCCACTTTAGCTTTGACCTTCTTACTTGTGAAGTGTAAAGGTCCCATCCTGATAAGGTAGAGATCCCTATGTTTATAATGCTAGTCCCTGGATCGTATAGCTAGCACCCACAGTTTAAGATGTAATATAAAGAAACAAAGGTCATATGTCAACTTATAACCAGGAATAAAATAATTCAATACAACTTACATAGCTCATATGGCTATCTTATTACAAAGCAACAGATATAACTATATAGCATGGAGTCCTTCATCTTCATATTCCACAGGCAATCATGTTGGTTGTAGACTTGTAATCCCTACTCAACAAACTTCACTAACATCAAACAAACCTGCAACATAATAAGTTACAACCACAAGGGTCAATACATTTGAATTGTATTGGAAAGTGATATCATAGTGATATGGAGAATCTAACATCTACATGAATATTTGGCTAAGTGGGGTTTTGGCCGGCCTTTGCATAAAAATAAGTTTTCCCTATCCTTTGAAAGTATTCTATTTATCAAAACATTTCATCACACATGGCACACTAGATACACCAGGTGCTTACCTTGTTCACCCAACAAGTTTTAACTTAGAGAAAATGGGATGAGGATATTCTTGATCATTCCAATGTCTTTGAGGCTCAAAATGTCCATTACCGGGGACATGGATAAGTACTTAGGTTTTAACTTCTCGAGAGGTGGTGCACTTTTCCCACAAGACTCGACATGCATCTAGACGAGACTTTTTAGAAACAATCCCTCAGATCAGCACAGACGCGTTCCACCTATCATCACTACCACCAACTGTCTGTCTGTCTGAGTTCCTGCAACCTATGTAGTCAAGGCAGAGCCCATATAGCATGTGGTTGCACTTGAAGCTTCCCAACACAAAACATCTCAAATCTCTTTGTTCATGGGTGGCCATCCACAAGTGTGATACACAAGGTAAACCATAGACATGGGCCTTGTGTAACCACTCAACACAAACCATTCTCAGCATTCCACCCAGGTGATTCATTCACTTAGTTGTTTTATTAATCAAAAACTTAGTCATAGACTTTGCATAATATCATAGCATGAATATTCCACCCTTGAATTCTAATAGCTAGGCTAAGCATACTATCATAACTTGTCTCTTATCTTAGGGAGATTCCTACCAAGATATATTCTATATGATCTACTATAACATAGCAATATATAAAATTAGTCCTATCATGCATACTAAAAAATATCACTAATGCAATATTGAAAAGATGGGACTTTTGATGACCAAAGTATCACTTGACTTTTTAGTGGAGAATCTAGGTACTCTCCTCGATCTTGCAATTGTCACACTCTTCAAGGTTCACTACAATTAAATCAAGCAAGGCACACATTCAAAACTAGCATTCAAACTATTCACCACATAAAATGATAAAAACAAGGAAATGCATGCAAGCATGCAAAAGGTTGTTTTATTGAAAAAGTGGTTTCTATCAAGGTTCTAAACATTTCAAAAAATCTACTAGTCATTTATAAAAGTGGAAAATCATTTGAAAACAAGTTAATGAAAATAGGCCTTTTAAATCATTTTTGTTTTGCCAGAAATGCTTTTATTCAAAGCAATAATTCCTAGTGTTAGAAAAATATATTTTTGAATTCAAATGTTAGTGTTTATGGTCAGAGGGTACAAAAAAATCCATTTGCAAAAGGTTCCACTCAAAATAGTCCTACAAATGTTTCTACAAAACAGCTATTTTTTCAGAAGCAAATGACCAAACTAAGGCCATAGTTGTAAAGTTTACATTTTTATAAATCCATTGATATAAAATTTGCAATTTTTGTACATACATATCAAAAGTTATGGATTTTACAAATTCAAACATCTAGTAGATCAAATTCTGTTTTTAAATCAACACCTTGGCCACGTTTCTGATTCTAACTGGTTGATACCGTTTCGGCAGGATTAGCATCATGGGCAGTAGGATCTAAGTGAAAATGCATGGTGCAGATCAGCGCGTACTGCTTCGATTAAGTGATCTGTTTTAACCACAGGATCGAAATCCAACGGATCGAGATGCTTTGACCTAAGATGGGCGGCACTATCGACGGTGCACGGCGGTGACGCTCTGTCTACGGTTGTCCGGCGAAAATAGGAAGCAAGAGGAGGGGAGGAGGGTGCTACCAGAGTTGCCGTGGTGAGGGAATGCTCAACGTGGCAGTGGTTCACGAAGGGGCGAACAGACGGGGCTCGTCTTCCTCGCCGGAGTCCGTGCCGATGTTGGTGGCTTGCAGAAGAAGAAGGAGTCGAGCTCCTAGATCACACGCAAACAAACCAAAGTGTCAGGGAGATGCGCACAAGTACGTGGGTAGCGGGGAAACTTACCAGAGTTCAAGGGGCGCACGAGGTCGACAACAATCGCTCGCCGGAGATGAGGCAGACGAAAGTGAAGAGCAAGCGAGGTCATTGCCGAGCGTCAAGGGCTCACGCGAGCAAACGGAGGCTGCTGGTAGATGCACACGATGATGGCTAGTGATCTGGTGTGAGCTAGGCAAGGGGGGTGGTCGGAGTCTGCCGGAATTGGCGCCGGAGCTCGTCGGTGTTCGCGGCGGAGCGAGCTGAAATCAGTGTAGCCTGGGGGCTCACTTATTGCGGTGTCTGAGGGGAAACAGAGAGGAGGGATCGGCACTTAAGAAGGCAGGGTCAGGGGGAATAATTACTGTGGGGCTTAAGCGAATTCACGCGTCATAATCACGGCAGGAAACAGTCGGGGAGGGGCGAGGTCAGCGCGGGGGTGAGGACGACAATGGTGACATGGGCGTGCAGTAAGGGCGTTAGCGAGGGTGAGGGGATGCACGTGGGTGAGAAAACATCCGCGGGAGAGAGGGGTGATACGGGTGGGCTGGTGTTGGTCCTGGGGCTGGGCTGGGCTTAGTTAGCAGGTAGGGTTTGTTTCCTTTTTTTCTGATTCTTTTTCCTTTTCCACTTCTATTTTCTGTTTTCATTTGATTCAAATGATTTAAACATCAGTTAGAATTCAAATCTTTCCAAAAAAAATTCATTAGGTTTACATTATTTATTCGTGTTTTATTTAGTCCAATTTGGAGTAATCCAAATATTTTCTTATGATTTAATATTTACTTAAATTAGGCATTTTGTCTTTATTTAAATACAATTGAATATGGTTCCAACCCATATAATTTTATTCAAATAATTATTTATTCCTTTTTATTAATAAATAAACTTGTATTCCATTTGCTTAGGGATTTGTCCAAGGTTTTAAATTATCTTTTAAATATTTCCTACTTTGTCTTATAAAATTCATATCTTTTCATTTATAGTTCCAAAATTAGTGATTCCACTTTGTATAATTTTATTTAATAATTATTTTTTTTCCAAATCCCTTTAGGATTACTTTGCTCACAATTTGGTGTTGATTTTAGTTAGGAGCTTTATTAGCCTTGGAATTATTTTCTTATCTTATTAAAATCATAAGTTTTTATCCATGGCTCCAAATTGAGTGAAATCAATTTCCATGGTTTTGTAATATTTTTTTTACCATTTTTTATCAGTTATAAATGTTTGTGGCTGAATTTTTATATGGATAAAAGCCATAGTTTTGGAGTGATCTTGGAAATGATTTCTTTCATTAGGGTTATAGAATTTTTGGTTTAACTTTTCCAAGTGTTTTTTTTAATTCAAGATTCTTGTCATGCATGAATGCATTTGATATTTGGAATATTGGTTTGTTGCTTTATTATTCAAATTTTATTTAGGTAGGGTTTTTATGTTTCCATTTAGAAGTAAAAAAAATTCTTTTCACCCTAAATTTCAACATTTTTTTCTTTTTTTTGTTTATTTTTCATATTTCAAAATTTGGAAAATTTTGGGATGTGACAGACTACCACCCTTAAAAGGAATCTCGTCCCGAAATTCGGGAAGTCTAGAGGTTATAAGTTGGCTTCAAGACAACTAGGGTACTACCACCCTTAAAAGGTTTTTAACTAGATTACATCTTGGCTTACTTGGTGTCTTGGTGTAACTTCTCTGGACAGTTGTTTGCATAGTGTCCTTTGTTACCAAATTTGAAACATGTAACAAGGTTGATGTACCTCATAGGTTTGGTTGTCTTGTTCTTAACCTCTTCTGGACAATCACTACACCACAGCACTAGATTCCCAACCGCTGTTGGTTGGCAAAAGTCATCATCGCTAACACAGTGTTGGTCGGAAAAAAGATCCATCGAACTGTTGGTCGGAATAACATGTATATAACGACAGACTGTTGGTCGGAAATTGTAGAACCTTCATTGACAAACTATCTGTCGGCAATGTTTCCATAGCCATCAGCTCGTCGGTCAGTAAATAATGCCGACCAATTGTTGGTTGTTATCTGGGCCGGTATGCCAATAATTTGGCCCAGCACGCGGGCTGTGAAATATGAGCGCCAATTATTTAGCCCAGCGCACGCACCTTACGCTGTTTCCCGGTATATCCACCTGGTAGGGCAAAGCTAAATCCCTAAATCCAGTCTCCCGGCCGCCGCCGTCTTCCCCCACACTCTTGCCCCTCTCCACCGCGTGCACACTGCGCTCAAAGTCTTTGTGGCAGACAGAGACGCTGCCCATCCAGCGAAGCACGACCTTCCTCTCGCGCTCCCATCTGCTAGTCGAGCCCCACCATTCCAAATTCGTCACCGTTGCTATCCACATCCAGCTGCAGACTACCTGGATTTTTCTCTACGCCCAAGCTTCGGGAGGTCACCTCTTTCTCTCTCTGTCTCTCAGTGCATGCGGTACATACATTAGCAGCTATTTCGTTGCGTCAAAGTGTAAAGGCTGTTGCCGCTATCTTGTGCCTATCTAGCTAGCTGGTGACCTGTACCTGTTCGACCAATTGTTTCATTACTATTGTGTTCCTTGTGTAATAGAAAGCTGATGGACTAGACGTACTAGTTCCCTTGATTTTTTTATAGATTGATGTGTTGCCAGCTTCTTTTTCTAGCCATTTTTCTAGCATTGTGATTCAACCCTCTTTTTTCTCAATAGTACGATGTGTGCATCTTTATAAGTTGGTAGATGTAGTTAGTTGGATGGATTAGGTATCTGCTACTTAGCTTTTGTGAGGTAATTCAAAAGTTGTTACATCTGGTACTCCCTTCGACCGATATTAGTTTACTTAGATTTGTCTAGATTTAGATGAATCTAGACACCATTTAGTATATAGGTTTATCCAAATTTTAACAAATCCAAGTCAACTAATATGGGTCAGAGGGAGTAGTAGTTAGTTTCATATGTGGTAAATTTGTCTGAGTTACTTCCTAGACAAATCTGGTTACAACGTCTATTATTTAAAAGATGTACTCACTGTTGTTCCTATGTTGAAGTGTCAGTTCAGAATATTTCATCAATCTATCTAAGAATGCTAGAAAAATGGCATGTTTAAATTAAATATGTAGATTACCAGCTAAGAGTTAATAATTGATTTCTTACATATTTAAAATCCTTGCAGATTATTACCAAAATATTGTTGTGTGTTACTGATTTCTTTTGTAAGTGGAGCCTATATAGATTTATAGTCTCTAATTTGTTTGGTTTTTAGGTTCTTTCTACCGCCAACAAACGAGTTATCAGGAAGGACACATCGACACCTCCTCACTCCTTGTCACTATCTTCTCCCACCAGTTTGTGAGTTCATGTACTCCTTACATTTTTTTGTTCCCTAATTACAAAGTATATACTTGCGGTGGGCGTGTTTATGTCATGGGCTAGTTAGAATGGCCATGTTGTAAGAGAAATTAGAGAGGTAGGTGTTATGGAGGGGTTGAGTTTTATCTGTTGGTGAGTCAACCTTCTACTTCATTGTTCAATTAGAGTTATCCATGTACTAAATTTTTATATGTTGTGTTCTGGGCATTATTCATGCCTTTTCTTTTCTTTTTTGCTAATTGCGACAATACCTATTTATATTACTGCCATCGGCGTATTCCACCTCTCTCATTCTGTGTGTGATCCTGGGTTTTCCTTTGTTGTGTCAGGATTTTCTATTGATCTGGTAATAATAAGTGTGCAACTAATACGGATAAAAGTTGGATGAATGCACCTAGGTACAACACACATTGCTACTTTCTTAAACTTCAGTACTTGCTAAAATTAGATGTAACTCCCTACATATATATGCTTGCATGTAGGCATACAGAGGAGTACATACAAGGGCTATCTAGATTCTTGGGCTATGCGTTTGCTAAATCATCAGTCGAGAACAAAATCTTATGTCCATGCAAAAACTCTGTGAACTTGTACCGGAGAAAAAAAAGAATAGTTCGTGAGCACCTGGTATGTGAGGGTTTTGCCGAAGGATATAGCCAATGGATCATTCATGGAAAGCGTGGCTCTTCTTCTGATAATCCACCAAATTTTTTTGATGTCTAAGAGAGGGATGAGGGTGATGACATTTCTGGTTTGCTAAGAGACCTAGCGGGTGGTTTAGATGATGATAGGGGATAATTTGAAGATGATGGAGCTACAGATGAGGATGATTCTTTCTTAGAATCTCTGCACAAGTTGGAAGCTGAGTCTAGACAAGAGTTGTATCCTGGCTGTAAAAACTTTTCAAAGCTCTATTTCCTAATTAGACTTCTTCACACCAAAATGCTCGGAGGGTGGCCAGATAAAAGTTTGAATCTTCTATTAGATCTTCTCAAAGAGGCTTATCCTGACTCCGCAATACCTAAAAACTACAATGAAGCCAAAAAAATTGTCAAATGCCTGGGACTTGGGTATGTTAATATTCATGCATGTGAGAATGACTGCATTCTGTTTTGAAAAGACAATGCCAATGCCAACTCATGCCCAAAGTGTAAAGCCTCACGATGGAAATATGAAAGAAAGCATGCAGATGGGAAACGTGTCCACAAGGCTCCTAAGAAGGTTATGCGCTACTTCCCAATAAAGAAAAGGTTTCAGAGGTTGTTTGTGTGCTCTAGGACTGCAGCTCTTGCAAGATGGAATGCAGAACAACGCACGAAAGATGGTTTGCTTAGGAATCCTGTAGATTTTCTTCTTTGGAAGGACTTTGAGGACAAAAATCCAAAATTTGCTAAAGATAGCCGAAGCATCAGGCTTGCACTAGCCATAGACAGTTTTAATCCCTTTCGTTCGATGAATCTTAGCTATAGCATTTGTCCTGTTCTATTGATTCCATATAACTTTCCACCCAATATGGTTATGAAGCAACCAAATTTTATGTTATCTTTGTTGATTCCTGGACCAAGAGCTCCTCGTAGTGATATTGATGTCTATTTCGAGCTTCTAATTGATGTAGATATGTTTCTTCATGGTGTTAGGACCTGTGATGTGGGCATCTTCAATGAGGGATGTGTACTAGTTTGTGCAAACTGAGAATGTGTGTAACTATGGATTCTTATCTATTTGTACTTGTTTGTGCAGGTGTACCCTTTAAATATGATGAATTATAGCTAAACTTTTGCCGCAAACCACCAAGTACCTAGATGTTTCCCATCAACAAGTTGAATTGTGTAATGGAGTAAACTTGTTCATATGGTAGTCATTTGGCTTCTATTTTGTAAACCTGGTTATATGGTAGGCATTTGGCTTCTATTTTGTAAACCTAGTTATATGGTAGGCATTTGGCTTTCATTTTGTAAACCTGGTTATATGGTAGTCATTTGGCATCCATTTTGTAAAACCTCCTTATATTTTGTGAACTTGACTATGTTGTAATCAATTGAGACAAGATGAACAATCAGTATTGTATATTTTTATGTGTATCAGTGTGTCATGTGTGTTTTTAATTTCTTATATGCTTGTATTATTCTGTGGAATATGAGATATACTGAATTCTGCAACTCAAATATCTAAAGTACCTATGTGTTGGTGTACAAAAGAAACACTAATCGACTGTTAGAAGGAAAGCAATCTATGAAAGGGAAAATAGAAAGTTGGTCGGCAAAAGTAACAGCGACCAACTGTTAGAAGGAAGCATCATGTGGAATGGAGCAACAGAATGTCGGTCGGGAAGCCTAGCGTCGTCTGATGTTCGGTCGGTAATACAATGCCGGTCGATAAAAATGTGTCGGTCAGCAAAAGAAACATCGGTCGGGAAAGCTCCAGGGGTGCTGTCGGACCATCGGTTGGCAAAAATTTCTTGGTCGGGAAAGGCCTTTCCTGACGGGACTTACGGTGACCGACCAGGTCGGTCGGCAAAGCTGATTCCCGACCAACATTCTGTCGGTGTAAGCGGCTATCCAGACCAACTTGTCTGTTGGAGTTCTAGTGCTATGGTGTAGTGGGTTTAGGGTTTAGGGTTGATACCGTTTTGGCAGGATTAGCATCGTGGGCCGTAGGATCTAAGTGAAAATGCATTCTAGTGATCTGTTTTAACTGCAGGATCTAAATCCAACGGATCGAGATGCTTTGACCTAAGATGGGTGGTGCTAGCGATGGTGCACAGCGGCGGCGCTCTCTCGACGGTGGTCCGACGAAAATAGGAAGCAAGAGGAGGGGAGGAGGGTGCTACCAGAGTTGCCGTGGCGAGGGAATGCTCAACGTGGCAGTGGTTGGCGAAGGGGCGAACAGACGGGGCTCGTCTTCCTCACAGGAGTCCGTGTCAATGTTGGTGGCTTGCAGAATAAGGAGTCGAGCTCCTAGATCACACACAAACAAACCAAAGTGTTAGGGAGATGCGCACAAGTACGTGGGTAGCGGGGACTCTTACCAGAGTTCAAGGGGCGCACGAGGTCGACGACAATCGCTCACCGAAGATGATGCAAACGACGGTGAAGAGAAGGCGAGGTCATTGCCGAGCGTCAAGGGCTCACGCGAGAAAACGGAGGCTGCTGGCATATGCACATGACAATGGCGAGTGATCTGGTGTGAGCTAGGCAAGGGGGGTGGTCGGAGTCTGCCGGAATTGGCGCCGGAGCTCGTCGGTGTTCGCGGCGGAGCGAGCTAAAATCAGCGTAGCCTGGGGGCTCACTGATTGCAGCGTCTGAGGGGAAACAGAGAGGAGGGCGAGGCACTTAAGAAGGCAGGGTCAGGGGGAAGAATTACTGTGGAGCTTAAGCGAATTCACGCGTCGTAATCACGGCAGGAAACAGTCGGGGAGGGGCGAGGTCAGCGTGGGGGTGAGGACGACGATGGTGACATGGGCGTGGGGTAAGGGCGTCAGCGAGGGTGAGGGGGAGCGCGTGGGTGAGAAAAGATCCGCGCGGGAGAGGGGTGAGCCGGGTGGGCTGGTGTTGGTCCTAGGGCTTGCTGGGCTAGGCTTAGTTAGGAGGTAGGGTTTGTTTCCTTTTTTCTGATTCTTTTTCCTTTTCCACTTCTATTTTCTGTTTTCATTTGATTCAAATGATTTAAACATCAGTTCGAATTCAAATCTTTCCAAAACTTTTTCATTAGGTTTACATTATTTATTCGTGTTTTATTTGTCCAATTTGGAGTAATCCAAATATTTTCTTATGATTTAATATTTATTTAAATTAGGCATTTTGTCTTTATTTAAATACAATTGAATATGGTTCAAACCCATATAATTTTATTCAAATAATCCTTTATTCCTTTTTATTAATCAATAAACTTTTATTCCATTTTCTTAGGGATTTGTCCAACGTTTTAAATTATATTTTAAATATTTCTTACTTTGTCTTAAAAAATTCATATCTTTTTATTTATAGTTGCAAAATTAGTGATTCCACTTTGTATAATTTTATTTAATAATTATTTATTTTTTCCAAATCCTTTTAGGATTACTTTGCTCACAATTTGGTGTTGATTTTAGTTTGGAGCTTTATTAGCCTTGGAATTATTTTCTTTTATATTATTAAAATCATAAGTTTTTATCCAAGGCTCCAAATTGAGTGAAATCAATTTCCATGGTTTTGTAATATTGTTTTTACCATTTTTGATCAGTTATAAATGTTTGTTGCTGAATTTTTATATGGATCAAAGCCATAGTTTTTGAGTGATCTTGGAAATGATTTCTTTCATTAGGGTTTTAGAGTTTTTGGTTTAACTTTTCCAAGTGTTTTTTTAATACAAGATTCTTGTCATGCATGAATGCATTTGATCTTTGGAATATTGGTTTGTTGCTTTCTTATCCAAATTTTGTTCAGGTAGGGTTTTGATGTTTCCATTTAGAAGAAAAAAGTTTCTTTTCACCCTAAATTTCAACAATTTTTTTATTTTGTTTGTTTATTTTTCACATTTCAAAATTTGAAAAACTTTGGGATGTGATAGACTACCACCCTTAAAAGGAATCTCGTCCTGAGATTCGGGAAGGCTAGAGGTTACAAGTTGGCTTCATGACAACTAGGGTACTACCACCCTTAAAATGTTTTTAACTAGATTACATCTTGGCTTACTTGGTGTCTTGTTGTAACTTCTCTAGACAGTTGTTTGCATAGTGTCCTTTGTTACCAAATTTGAAACATGTGACAAGGTTGATGTCCCTCATAGGTTTGCTTGTCTTGTTCTTCTCCTCTTCTAGACAATGTGATGCATAATGGCCTAGCTCTTTGCATTTGTGGCATTGTAGTTTGGTGATGTCCTTATTTTCGGGTCTCTCCAAATCTAGGAGGGCTCTTAGTTCATGTTCTTCATATTTCACCACAAGGTGGGAAAACTTCCTTGGTTCCTAGGATAACGTCCATGTTTCCTCTTTTGTCCACCATAATGGGTTACAATGTATGGAGGTGCATACTGAGGTTTGACTTTGTCTCCATCCTTCTTGGTAGAAGTTGTACCTTCATGGATGTTTCCAAACATTTGATATTTTCCATCTTGTTTCATCTGTTGAACTATAGGATAGATGGGGCATTGGATAGGAACATGATCATTTCCTTCACTTAGGAAACAAGAAACTTGAGATGTGGGGCATTGTCTAGTTGGATGTTTCTCTTCACAATTAGGGCACTGGTCAATGTGCTATTTATAAGTGTCTCCTGTGTCTCCATAGATTTTTTAGGCTTGAGTTCCTTCTATAATATCATCCTTGATATCATTTCTGTCACGATCACTTTGGGAAGGGTTGCTTCTCATGTTGATCATCTGATTAGTCATCCTTCGAAACAATTGAGATTGGGATTCCAAGAACTTTAGCATGGCTGGGTCTAAATCAATGTTGTTGGCTAAAAACTGGCTTGTCGCTTGATTCAACTGGTCTTGGGTTGCTAGCAGTTCTTCTATCATGTACATCTCTTGGTTTTTTTGTCACCATCCTTGATTTTGGAGTTGTGGTCTCTTGGAGAAGTCATCTGCTTGGGTTTGATTGGGATTAGATTAGGAAAAAGATTTCTAGAGGAAGAATTCTACTCACACACACAACAAATCACACAGAGCAATGTGCAAGCAATCACAATCATGCATTCCACCCAAACAACAAGATTCAAGCATATTTTAGGCAACAAAATATTTTTGCTACACCACATAAGTTGGTGTGATCAATAAATCGATTTAAACTAAACACTACTGTGGTGGTCCAACTATGGGGTTCACTTGAGATCATTCCATTCTTCTTAGTTAATACAGCATGAACAAGATCATGGTATTATTGGGATAAATTCTTGCATCTTGGTCACAAGGCTCAAAGGTGATATATATAATGTTTCCTCGTGAGTTGTGTTTCCTTAGTCTCCAAGTCTTGAGTATTATTCCTATCTCACTTGAAGTCCTTAGTGATGTCCAAGTTGAAGTCCTTGGTGAAACTAAAGTTGAAGTCATTGGTGATGGTGAAGTCCTTGCTCATGTTGAAGTTTTTGTCCAATAAGTTGAAAAAGGGAGGGATGTAGAATCCAAAACAAAATGCCGAGGAAAGAGTTTACAAGATTGTTTGTAAATAAGTTTGAACAAATACAAATCCTATTTTATAAGGGGTTTTCTCCAATCCTAGGGTTAAAATCCTACAGGAAACACAATGCTCTGATACCATCTGTATAGGTCCCATCCCGATAAGGTAGAGATCCCTGTGTTTACAGTGCTAGTCCCTAGATCAAATAGCTAGCACCCACAGTTTAAGATGTAATATCAAGAAACAAAGGTCATATTACAACTTATAACCAGGAATAAAATAAATTCATTACAACTTACATAGCTCATATGGCTATCTTATTACAAAGCAGCAGATATAACTATATAGCATTGAGTCCTTCATCTTGATATTCCACAGGCAATCATGTTGGTTGTATACTTGTAATCCCTACTCAACAAACTTCACTAACATCAAACAAACCTGCAACCTAATAAGTTAGAGCCACAAGGGTCAATACATTTGAATTGTATTGGCAAGTGATATCATAGTGATATGGAGAATCTAACATCTACATGAATATTTGGCTAAGTGGGGTTTTGGCCGGCCTTTGCATAAAATAAGATTTCCCTATCCTTTGAAAGTAGTTTTCTCTTTATCAAAACATTTCATCACACATGGCACACTGGATACACCAGGTGCTTCCATTGTTCACCCAACAAGTTTTAACTTAGAGAAATGGGGATGAGGAGATCCTTGATCATTCCAATGTCTTTGAGGCTCAGAATGTCCATTACCGGGGACATGGATAAGTACTTAGGTTTTACCTTCTCGAGAGGTGGTGCACTTTTCCCACAAGACCCGACATGCATCTAGACGAGACTTTTTAGAAACAATCCCTTAGATCAGCACACACGCGTTCCACCTATCATCACTACCACCAACTGTCTGTCTGTCTAAGTTCCTGCAACCTATGTAGTCAAGGCAGAGTCCATATGCCATGTGGTTGCACTTGAAGCTTCCCAACACAAAACATCGCAAATCTCTTTGTTCCTGGGTGGCCATACACAAGTGTGATACACAAGGTAAACCATAGACATGGGCCTTGTGTAACCACTCAACACAAACCATTCTCACCATTCCACCCAGGTGATTCATTAACTTAGTTGTTTTATTAATCAAAAACTTAGTCATAGACTTTGCATAATATCATAACATGAATATTCCACCCTTGAATTCTAATAGCTAGCCTAAGCATACTAGAATAACTTGTCTCTTATCTTAGGGAGATTCCTACCAAGATATATTCTATAGGATCTACTATAGCATAACAATATATAAAATTAGTCCTATCATGCATACTAAAAAATATCACTAATGCAATATTGAAAAGATAGGACTTTTGATGACCAGAGTATCACTTGCCTTTTTAGTGGAGAATCTAGGTACTCTCCTCAATCTTGCAATTGTCACACTCTTCAAGGTTAACTACAATTCAATCAAGCAAGGCACACATTCAAAACTAGCATTCAAACAATTCACCACAAAAAATGATAAAAACAAGGAAATGCATGCAAGCATGCAAAAGGTTGTTTTATTGAAAAAGTGGTTTCTATCAAGGTTCTAAACATTTAAAAACAGCTAATGGTCATTTAAAAAAGTGGAAAATCATTTGAAAACAAGTTAGTGAAAATAGGCCTTTTAATTCATTCTTGTTTTGCTATAAATTCTTTTATTCAAAGGAATAATTCCTAGTGTTAGAAAAATATATTTTTGAATTCAAATATTAATGTTTATGCTCAGAGGGTTTAAAAAAATCCATTTGCTAAAGGTTTCACTCAAAAATCATTTTTAGAACAATTTTTATACTCAAAATAGTCCTTCAAATGTTTCTGCAAAAACACCTAATTTTTTAGAAGAAAATGACCAAACTAAGGCCATATTTTTAAAGTTTAAATTTTTATGAATCCATTGATATAAAATTTGAAATTTTTGGTCATACAGATCAAAAGTTATGGATTTTACAAAATCAAACATTTAATAGATCAAATTCTGTTTTTAAATCAGCAGCTTGGCCACGTGTCTGATTCTAACTGGTTCATACCGTTTCGGCAGGATTAGCATCATGGGCCGTATGATCTAATTGAAAACGCATGGTACGGATCAGCGCGTACCGCTTCAATTAAGTGATACGTTTTAACCGCAGGATCTAAATCCAATGGATAGAGGTGCTTTGACCTAAGATGGGCGGCGCTGGTGACGGTGCGCGGCAGCGGCGCTCTGTCTACGATGGTCTGGGGAAACTAGGAAGCAATAGGAGGGAGGAGGGTGCTACCAGAGTCACCGTGGCGAGGGAATGCTCAATGTGGCAGTGGTTGGCGAAGGGGTGCATAGACGGGGCTCGTATTCCTCGCCGGAGTCCGTGCCGACGTCGATGGCTTACAGAAGAAGAAGGAGTCGAGCTCCTGGATCGCACGCAAACAAACCAAACTTTCAGGGAGATGCGCACAAGTATGAGGGTAGCGGGGAAACTTACCAAAGGTCAAGGGGCGGACGAGGTCGATGACAATCGCTCACCAAAGATGAGGCAGACGACGGTGGAGAGCAGGCAAGGTCGTTGCCGAGCGTCATGGGCTTGCGTGAGAAAACGGAGGCTACTGGCAGATGCGCACGACGATGGCTAGTGAGCTAGTGTGAGCTAGGCAAGGGGGTGGTTGGACTCTGCCAGAATTGGCGCTGGAGCTTGTCGGTGTCCGCGGTAGAGCGAGCTAAAATCAACGCAGCCTGGGGGCTCACTGATTTCGGCGTCTGAGGGGAAACAGAGAGGAGGGCGAGGCGGTTATGAAGTCAGGGTTAAGGGGTAGAATAACTGCGGCGTTTAAGATAATTCACGCGTCGTAATCGCAGCAGGAAAGGTCGGGGAGGGGCGAGGTCAGCGCGGGGGTGAGGACGACAATGGTGACGTGGGCGTGGGGTCAGGGCGTCAACGAGGGTGAGGGGGTGTGCATGGGTGAGAAAAGATCCACGGGGGGAGAGGGGTGAGCCGGGTGGGCTTGTGTTGGGCCTGGGGATTGCTGGGCTCGGCTTAGTTAGGAGGTAGGGTTTGTTTCCTATTTTTTTTCTTCTGATTCTTTTTTCATTTCCATTTCTATTTTCTGTTTTCATTTGATTGAAATGATTTAAACATCAGTTTGAATTCAAATCTTTCCAAAACTTTTTCATTAGGTTTACATTATTTATTAGTGTTTTATTTAGTCAAATTTGGAGTAATCCAAATATTTTTTATGATTTAATATTTATTTAAATTAGGCATTTTGTCTTTATTTAAAAAAATTTAATATGGTTCAAATCCATATAATTTTATTCAAATAATCCTTTATCCCTTTTTATTAATCAATAAACTTTTATTCCATTTTCTTAGGGGTTTGGCAAAGGTTTTAAATTATCTTTTAAATATTTCCTACTTTGTCTTATAAAATTCATATCTTTTTATTTATAGTTCCAAAATTAGTGATTCCACTTTGTATAATATTATTTAATATTTTTTTTTTCCAAATCCTTTTATGATTACTTTTCTCACAATTTGGTGTTGATTTTTTTAGGAGCTTTATTAGCCTTGGAATTATTTTCTTGTATCTTATTAAAACCATAAGTTTTTATCCATGGCTCCAAATTGAGGGAAATCAATTTCCATGGTTTTGTAATATTTTTGTCTACCATTTTTTATCATTTATAAATGTTTGTTGCTGAATTTTTATATGGATCAAAGCCATAATCTTGGAGTGAAATTGGAAATGATTTCTTTCATTAGGGTTTTAGGGTTTTTGATTTAGCTTTTCCAAGTGTTTTTTTAATTCAAGATTCTTTTCATGCATGAATGCATTTGATCTTTGGAATATTGGTTTGTTGCTTTCTTATTCAAATTTTATTCAGGTAGGGTTTTCATGTTTCCATTTAGAAGCAAAAAAGTTTCTTTTCACCCTAAATTTTCAATAATTTTTTTCTTTTGTTTGTTTATTTTTCGCATTTCAAAATTTGGAAATTTTTGGGATGTGACATGAAGGATCCCTCTGAACAGGTATATAGATAGTCCTTGTAATGTCCTTAAAGCCTTGCATAAAAATTATTGATAATTATATTACTGGGGAGCTCATGAATGGGACATTTGAGCATTAGTGACTTCAATCTTCCCTAAGCTTGGGCAATACTTTCTCCATCATGAGGGTGAAAATTATAAATATAATTCCTATCTTTGTGGATTTCATGAGGAGGATAAAATTTAGAGTAAAACAGAGATTCAAGTTCCTTCCACTCCAAATAATGAGGATCATCTAGTAGCTCATACCACTCCCTTGCTTTGTCCCTAAGTGATAAAGAGAATAGATTCCCCTTAACTTGGTCCATTCAAATACCTTCACACTTGAACAACTCACATAATTCATGGATAAAAATAAAGTGATCACCAGGATGGACAGTTTCATCCCCAAAATAATAGTTATCCATGACACGATCAACAATTTTTGTTGGTATTTTAAAAGGGACACTTTCATTATGTGGCTTTAAAATATCATGAGCATCATTATAATTACCACATATGGGAGATAAAGTATCATCACAGCAAATTTTCTTCCCTAAAGCTATGGAACTAAAAAGATCTTTTTCATAAAAACTAGCTTCCCCAATCTTAGATGTTTCCATAGCATTAGCAATAATGGTGTTCAAATAATTCATACTAATAACACTGCTATTAGCATGCAAATAAAGCTCCATAGGTTTTTTAATTTTCTCTTCAAACACTTCATGTCCTAACTCAAGATAAATGCTATAAAGCTCTCTAATTTTTTTTGGTGTTTTGCATTAAGCCAAACTAGTGAAAACAAGAAACAAAAAGACAAAATTGCAGAGTCTAAAGGAAATAACTTCGAGCACTCACACACCAAGAGGATGTGAGTACCTTTTACCTTACCTCCCCGTCAACGGCGCCAGAAAAGATCTTGATGTCTATGCACTTCTATTCTTGTAGACAGTTGTTAGGCCTCCATGTGCAGAGGTTTGTAGAACAGAAGAAAGTTTCCCTTAAGTGGATTACCCAAGGTTTATCGAACTCTGGGAGGAAGTGGTCAAAGGTATCCCTCTCATGCAACCCTGTATAGGAAGTGGTCAGAGGTATCCCTCTCATGAACTCTGGGAGGAAGTCTCTTGTGTCCCCAACACACCCAATACACTAGTCAGGTGTATAGGTGCACTAGTTCAGCAAAGAAATAGTGGAATACAAGTGGTAACGGTGCCAGAAAAGAGCTTCTGACTTGTCGTTGACGTGGGAGAGACTAAAGGAAAACTGAAATAATGATGGAAGCAAGCAAACATGCAACAGATCTAGTTTTAAACAGTGTTTCAATGTTTGGAAACAAGGCCTAGGGATCATAATTTCACTAGTGAACACTCTCTCATATAAATATCTTCTCTTAATGATACTACTCTTAACTACTCTTCGGTTGGATACTCTAATCCATGGTAGGGCTATAACAGCACCCCTCAAAGTCCCCCTTTCCCATCTAGATAACCCCACACTGTCCCCTTGAGCGCTAGATGGTTCCAACAAACACCACAATTTCATAGAGACAACCAACTCAAAAATATACTCATGATATATATATATGTAACCTAGCTTAAGTGCCACACACAGTGGGCACGCTGTCACTTTCACACACGTGGGGAAAAGCATAGATCTATTAAAGCACGATGAGTATTTATGTAGACTCTAGCCTAAGTGCCACCATGGCATGCACGCTGTCACTTTCACACACATGGGGAGAACAGAGATCTATTAAAGAACTTGAGTAGCAAAATAGATGTACTTTATTACAAAGCTCATGACCATAACAAGATCATGCATAGAGAGAGAGATGAACACATAGCTACTGGTAGAGCCCTTAGCCTCGAGGAAGAACTACTCCCTCCTCATCATGGGAATTAGCAACGATGATGAAGATGGCGATGGAGATCGATGGAGATGGTGGTGGATATCGAAGGAGATGTCTCCGGGGGAACTTCCATGTCCCCGTAGGGTGCCGGAACAGAGAATTTCTGTCCCCCGAATCTCCCCTTTGTTGGCGGCGACACTATGGACGTTTTCGTGGCTTGCTCCCAGATGATTTAGGGTTTATGGGTCGGAGGCTTCTTATAGGCGAAGGATGCAAGGTCGATGGAGGGCCAGGGGGCCCACACCCATGTGGGCGCGGCCAGGGTGGGCCCGCACCCACCTAGGGTGTGGCCACCCTGGTGTCTGATGCAACGCTGAGTTGATGTAGGAGCGCTTCATTGGGAACCCCAAGAGAAAGGTGTGAAGCAGCACAACAGCAAGTTTTCCCTCAGTAAGAAACCGAGGTTATCGAACCAGTAGGAGGAAGGAAACGTCATAGAGGTGTTGCAGCAACACGGATACCTGCACAACACAAACTCAAGAATTTGCCCCAACGAATCAGTGAGGTTGTCAAGCTCACCGGTTTGCTGTAACAAAGGATTAAACATATTGTGTGGAAGGTAATGGTTTGCAGCAAGTAAACAAGTAAAAATGGAAGGTTTATCGATGGCAAAGATTGGACCGAGGTCCATAGTTCACTAGAGGTGCTCTCCGTAGATAAACAACATGGCATGAAGGGTAAACAAATTACAGCAGGGCAATTGACAGGAACTGAGCAAGGCATAACAATGCAATTACTAGTCAGAAAGATCCTATGAGATTCGATTAGGAAATAGGACAATATACATAGACCGCCATCGAACTGCATCTATGACTAGAAGTCCACCTTCAGGTTATCATCTGAACCCCCTCCAGTATTAAGTTGCAAGCAACAGACAACTGCTTTAAGCAAAGTGTGTAAGGTAAACAGTCCACATGTTCCATGAACAACAGACTGTTGTTTTATCCCTAGTAGCAACAACACATCTACAAACGAAGAGATTTCTATCACTTCCCTTGGAAACTAGAGGCATGAACCCACTATCGAGCATAAATACCCGCTCTTGGAGTCACTAGCAACTACTTGGACAAGATAGCTACTAACAATGGAGAGCATGCAAGATCACAAACAACACAGACATGATAGAATCATAAAGAATAAACCATTAACCAAACCAATATAATAATCTCAATATCCATGGATCCCCGCAAACACAACATGCATGATTACAAATAGATTAGATCTTGATCATAAATGGAGCTCACAAGATCTATACATGAAAGCACAAGGAGGAGATACAACCATCTAGCTACTACATGGACCCATAGTACAAGGTGGAACTACTCACGCATCATACCGGAGAGAAGGCCTCCGAGATGATCTCCCCTTCGGCAGGGTGCCGGGAAGAACTTCAGATCCCCCCTCCCGATCTAGGGACGACGGTGGTGGCGTCTACAAAAGGTTTCGTGGAGATTTGATCGGGTGCTTAGGGTTTCTGCATCGGGGGCTTCTTATAGGCGAAGGGGGAGTTCGAGGCGGTGGCCAGGGGCTCCACACCCTGCCTAGGCGTGGGGTAGGGCCCACCCGCGCCTAGGGGGTCTGGGTGCCATGGACCGCCTCTTCGTCTCCCCTCTAGACTTCTTGTTCCCCATGGAAAGTTATTGACTTTGACGTTTGTCTCGTGAAATTTCGAGAATATTTCTTTACTAACTTTTTTGGAACCAAAAACAGCAGAAAACGGGCAACTAGCACTGTGGCAACTTGTAAATAGGTTAGTACCAGAAAACATGTAAAAAGCACCTCAAAGTGTAGACAAAGCAAATCAAAGTAGATACTAAACAAGCATGGAGCATCAAAAATTATAGATACGTTTTCGACGTATCAGTGTCCTCCTCCGTCTCATCTTCGATTTTCCGTATTATTCAGGGAAAATATGAAATTTGGCCTTTGTCCCGTCCAATTCCAAGAATATTCATTTTTTAGCTTTCTGAAACAAAAGACAGCAGAAAACATGCAAGTGGCATCTTGTCAATAGGTTAGTTCCAGAAAGTGTATAAAAATACCTCAAAGTATAGACAAAACATAGAAAAGTTGATACAAAACAAGCATGGAGCATAAAAAATTATAGATACGTTTACGACGTATCACTGGTACATGTTTAGATAAAGGACAGTAGATGGTCGGTCTTACTTTTCTTTTGAAATATGGCCTTGTCACAATCTAGATGAGGCTTGGGCATTTTTGGTTGCATATTTTTTGGTCACACAGGCATTGATCTAAGAATGAGGTATGCACAAAAAATCAGTCTTGATCGTCAGATTTGCATGCTCTAATGATGGAGTGTGTTCCGAGAAAAGGGCAAACTGAATGAAGAACTGATTATCTCTATACTGTTATTGAATTTTAGTGTCTGCATTGCTGAATCGGTCACTTTGAAATGTTGTTGAATATGTTAAGTGCGGTTGATTATGAACTGGAAATCTTTCAATATTTTTCTTTCTTATTCTATACTCCTGGATCTTTCAAATGCTAGTAATAACAGTAGTTCCTAGCATAACATAGTACTCCTTCTGTTTTAAAATATAATATGTTTTAGCTTTGTGAAGAAAATGTATCTAGACTTGTTTTAGTATGTAGGTTTACTCAGGTATGGAGTGAATCCGCACACTAAAATAAGTCTAGATACATTTTCTTCACATACCTAAAATATCTTATATTGTGAAATAGAGGGAGTATTTTGTATGGAGTTCTTTCTCTACTAATATATTTTGTAGTAATAACCATTTATCGGTACTTGTACAGATCGACCTATCGTGTGCAGAATATGGTCCCGCTTTCCTTTTGAATCAGGCCTTGCTGAATCTATCAATTCTTTTGGTTATTGTATGTGTACTGCTAATCCGTCAGTTTGTGATGCTGCTGAATCTATCAAGTGCTACCGAATATGAACTGGAAATCTATCAATATTTTTTCGGTCTTATTCTATACTGCTAAATTTGTCAAATGTTTTGTCGTTACTACTAGTACAATATTTTGTACCACTGACTGTGATGTAATTGGAGTACTTGTTTAGATCAAGTGCAGCAGATTGTCTTGCTTTTATTTTGAAACTTAGCATTGTGACAATTATCTAGATGCATCTTGGGCATTTTGGGTTGCATATAGGGGTTACATAGGCATTGACATAAGGAGGAAATATTCACACAGAAGCAGGCTTGATCGTCAGTTTTGCGTGCTCCAATGATCGAGTTTGTTCAGAGAACAGGGCAAACTGATCATGGGCCAAGGTTTTATGAGCTAGAACAAGTACCAATTTTGTTTATACTGGTATTGAATTACAAGCAGGAAAGGTACTGAATCTCTCAATTGTTCTTTCCTTTCTATTACTAAAGCATTTTGTGGAACTAATACTGATGTACTGGTACTTTTTTATCAAGTGTAGTAGATAGTCTTGCTTTTATTTTGAAATTGGCCTTGTCACAATCTAAATGAGACGTGGGAATTTCGGGTTACATATGGGGGTCACACATGAATTGATGTGAGAAGAAGGTACTCAAAGCAGACTTGATTATTAGTTTTGCATGCTCCAATGGTCAAGTGTGTTTGGTGAAAAGGGTAAACTAATCGCGTGATAAGGTTTAAGAGCTAAAACAAGAACTGGTTCTCTCTATACTTCTATTTTATTTAAGTGTCTCCAATTGCTATCTTATTCTGTACTTCTCAATTTTACATGAATATCTGCCAAAAATAATTATCGTTTTCCCGCTACCTCTCTAAGGTCGTTGTTTGGAATCCAGCCGAGCCACAGCACAATGCAATTTTTATATACCAGTAGGAGAAATCTATCCCATTCGGCCCCTCTTTAGCCCAAAACATTTAAATTCGGCCTTTTAGGGATCAGGGGACTGCTGATCACAACCTAGTGAATTTTGAGAAAGGAGCCCATGGAGAATAGCCTATGGAGTATGTCCCATATAGAGAAGCCCATGTAGAATAGCCAAACTCTTTTTAATTTGGCCTTTTGGGAATTGCCCCCACTTATAAAATTAAAAAAACACTTCCTACCCATGTTTTTAAGAAGCTACTCATTATGTTGCATTTTTGTGTAGAAACTACTGCATTATGTAGTAGTTCTTAGTTTAGGTGCCAGGAGCACAGCCTTATTATTTGAAGGGAGATAAACATGGTCAAAGGAACTCTTTTCAAGTTATAGAAGTACCATTTAACATTTCCATTGTATAAATTATTTCTTTCGCAGTGGCAAGGCAAGTAGTTCATCGTTTATGAGGTCTCGAGTTCAAATCCTAGGAAATTTGTGTTTTTCTTGTAGTCATCTTTTTGTTATCTGAGGCCGACATGACATCTGGGACCCAGGTATACTGCCTCTAGCAATTGTTTCCAAGTTCAGAACGGAAGACTCGATCCAAAAAAATAGGCCAACACATACACGTTTCTTTCACATAGAGGCTGACATCTGGGACCCAGCATAGACAAGTTTCCTGCACAGAGGAGGCTGACATGTAGGACCCAGCAATGGACCAAGGTCAAAATAGTGGTCGTGGCAATTTTTATTATTATATACTAACCCTAAAATATGGGACCCAGCAACAGAGTATAGATTTTTTTTTAAAAAAGACTAATACATGGGACCCAGATAAACTGCTGCTGCATCTAGCAACGTTTTCAAGGTTAGAGCGGCGGAATCAACCTGAAAAAATATTCCAACATACACACATTTCTTTCAAATGGAGGCTGATATCTGGGACCCAGCCTACACATGTGTCCTTCACAGAGGAAGCTAACATCTGGGATGTAACATCCCAAAAATCATGATTTGTAAAAGCATGCATTGCATTCATATTGTCAAAGCATTTAGAGCTAGCACAAAAAAATTCAAAGTTTGAATTCAAACAAAACCATTTCTAATACCCATTTTATCAATAATATGAGACATGGTTTTGTTTATTTTTCAAAGGGTCAAAGTGTTTCTGAGTAAATTTATGTGTTTTACACACTCCTGGACACTAGAATGGTTTCACAAATTTTTGGAGAAAGTTTGAATTGATTTGGAGTTGATTTGAGCATTCAAATCTTATTTAGAAAATCAATTCAGAAAAAGAAAAATAAAAGAACAGAAAAAATAGGAGCAGACCAGCCAAATGGCTCGTCCCACCGCCACGGCCCAACATGGAGCCCACCCGGGTAACCCCCCGCACCCGCGCACCCCCCTCACTGACATGCTGGCCCCGCAGCCACGTCACCTCTTCTTCCTCAATCAATGTCGCGGACTCGCCATCGCCGCCCGTTACTGGCCGGATTGATTCTCAAATCAATTCGTGTTAACCTCGCAGTAATCCCGCGCTTGAACCCCCTCTACTTAACCCCCTCCTCCCTCCACTCCTTTCCCCTCACTCACCACCCTCTGAGCGCCGCTAGGCTGTCCACACTTAATCTCGCACCGTTGCTATCCCGAACAACTCCGGCGAACAAATTTAGTAAACCCTAGCGCCCCTTCTCTATGGCTGACACTCGTGTACTCCCCGTGTCCATGCGCCCCAGCCCCGTCCGTGAGCACGTTGAACTTCACCGCGTCTCCACGACCTCGGTAAGCCCAGTACCCCCACCCTTACCCTCTGGCCTCGACGGAACATCATCGTCCAACGTGCAGCCGCCGCGATGGCCATTTGCACCCCTCGCGTGTGGTCAAAGCAATGAGATCCGCTGGATCTAGATCCAGCGGTCAATATTAAAACTGGTCGCGAAAGGGTACGCGTAGATCTGAGCCGTAGGATTTAGATCTGCGATTTAGGTTAGATCGTTAGCGAAGGGGTAAGTTGTGATCTAGCGCTTTGAATCTGATTTGATCCAACGGCACGGAAGCACGATCCACCCAAAGTGGTATTGTACAATTAGACGCTGCCGCGTGGGTCGATTTTTGATTTAAAAAACAGATTTTGATTCAAACTTGTAAAATTCATAACTTGAGTTATGTTTATCCAAAAAATGCAAATAAGATATCAATGGATTCATAAAAATAAATCATACACTACTGTAGGCTTATTTGTGTATTTTGAATCTGTAAAAATGGAATTTTATGCAGAGACAAATATAGGCTTATTTTGACTATATAAATTATATAGAAATGTTTTTAAAAGCAAATTTAAGTTTATTTGGACTTTAAATAGTTAGTTTTGTGTTCAGTACTGTTTGGTTTGAATAGTTTAGTGTACAAAATTCATTTCATTGCATTTGCATGCATTCATATATCTTTGCTTGATTATTTGAATGTAAATTTGGTGCTATCATTTTATGTGTAGATTTTGGTGCTAGTGGTGATTGTGATTGTGAGGATTGTTGATACTCCCCCAACTACCAAGGCAAGTGGTGCTTCATGTATTTGTCCTATTATTTTGACTATGCACTAGTGATATTTTGTGTACGGCTTGCATGAAATTTTTGCTAAGTATCTTTATGCTATGCCATGGGAAATCCTAGTAGTTGTAGTCTTGGTAGAATTTTCTATAAGTTTAGATTATTGATATGTTTTCATGTTTATCCTAGCTAGTAGCAAACAAAGGTGTATTATATACACTCTATGGAATTTTGCTAAGTCTTTGACTTATGTTTTTGCTTAATAAAACAACTAAATGAATGAATCACCTGGGTGGAATGGTATGATTGGGTTATGTTGAGTGGTTACACAGAGCCCATGTCTATGGTCTACCTTGTGTATCACACTTGTGGAAAGCCACCAAGGAACAAAGGGATTTGAGATACTTAGTGTTTAGAAGCTTCTAGTGTTCCCACATGGCATATGGGCTCTGCCTTGATCATATAGGTTGCAATAACTTAGCCAAATGGACAGATGGTGGTACGGTGATAGGATGGAACACGTCCATTTGGTCTAAGGGAAGGCTTCTGAAATATCTCGTCTCGATGCATGTCGAGTCTTGTGGGGAAAGTGCACCACCTCTCGAGAGGGAAAAACCTAAGTACTTAGTCGTGTCCCCGACAACAGACAATTTGAGAATCAAGACATTGAAGCTATCAATTGATCTCCTCATCCTAATTTATAAGTAAAAAACTTATAGTTCAACAAGGGTAAAGGTTCACCAATGTCTATTGGTGGTTCCTTGGGAGTTTTTGTCAAACAAAAACATAGTGTTTTCAACTGATAGGAAAAACCTATTTTGAGCAAAGCAAACCTAAGCTACATTTAGCCAAATTCATATAGATGTTAGATACTACTATTCTACTATGGTATCACTTGCCAATACAATTCCAAATGTATTGACCCACTATGGTTGTATTTTGTGATGTTGCAGGTTAATCTGATGAGAATTAGGGTTATGAGTCTACACTCAACATGCTTGCTTGTGGCACATGAAGATGAAGACTTTTACTTTATTTACTGATGATGTGAACTCTTGTAATAGCCTATGGATATGGAGTTGTAAAAGACTATGTTTATCTTTGGAATGACGATGTAATAAAGACCTTTGTATCTGTGTACTTCATCGTAAACTGTGGATGCTAGAATTTGATCCAGGGACTAGCATTGCAATCACAGGGACCTTTACCTTATAAAGGTGGGGTCTTACATGGGACCTAGCAATGTACCAAGGACAGAACAACCACCTAAAAAGAGTCCATCATACTAGAACGTTTCATTTACAAAGAGGCTGACATGTGGGACCCACCAAAGAGACCTTATACAGGTGCTGCATCGAGCAATGTTGGCCAGTTCGAATAAGGGAGGCGCGAGCGTGAAAAAAGTCCAACATGTAGACGTTTCTTTTAATGAGATGATGACATGTGGGAAGCAGCAGCATGAACAAACAACATATTCGTCGAGCAATGCTATCTAGTTCAAAATAGAGTAGCGCTAGAGCAGAAAAAATTTCATTATATACACATGATTCTTCTAAAGTGAGGCTAACATAGGGGACCCACCAACCTGAATAAATGGCTCTCTCTACACATCGTGTATGTTTTGTACTTAGACCTGAGATTGTCGCATGCACTTGAGATATGAATCGACCTACTTTGGGGCTATCAAACGCCGTTCCGTAACTAGGTATTTATAAAGGTACCTTTCGGGCTTATCCTGAAGCATGTTGCAAGGCATTGGTTAATCAAGATGGGATTTGCCCCTCTCTACTTGAGAGAGATATCTCTGGGCCCCTCGAGTGATTGGATCCAAAAATGCATGGCCGTGCTACATAAGGTTAAAAGTTAACCTAGTAAAGGGATTTCGAATCACAGTATCGAGAAAGAGAGGTCAGCTTGGAGCTAGACCAAATATCGTGAGGCAAATGGAAAGACATATACTAAACCTTGTGATGGTTCGTCCGAATGATCTTTATATGCGTTTAGGAGTTGGCACGTCTTGCTATAGGCCACTACAAACTATTGACAGAATAAGTTTATTCGTGTCATGTCTATACGTATATGAACCTGTAGGGTCACACACTTAAGGGGCTGGAAGCCTAATGAGGATTAGATCTGAATTAGACTAGGCTTAGGCTAGTAATGGCTGCTAATTTAGAAGCCCACCAGGGATGCCTATATAAGAGACGGTGGGGCGAGCTGACCTAGGATGAGCATTTCACCCAGCCGCCACTCCTCATGCCTATGTTGCACGTGCGGACCTAGCAGTCCGGCGTCTGACGCTTCCACCCCGCACGTGTGGATACCTCGGAGGTGCTGCATCTGTAGCACTTGGACGAGCCGCGCAAGGGGAGCTTCTTGTCGGATGAGGACGAGGAGGAGACGTAGAACATCTACACTGCCCAACGTGCTTCATCAAGTTCCGCAACTGCGCGTCTAGTGGTAATCCCGAGATCTATGACAACAGTAATCCTGGTTTACGCGGTAGAAATTTTTGATTTGCACTAGTGTAGCCTACCTGTATCCCTAATATGGTATCAGAGACGATGTTTTTCAGTTATAGGTTTGGGATGTTTGCATATGGTGATATGCAGATTGATATGAACAATGTGATCATTTGTATTAAGGTGATTCGGGATTGACCTATGATCTTGCTTTCCGTGATCGTGATTCTGAGGTCATCGAACGACTTACACCTACGGGTCGGTTTCCATCATTGGAGTAGACAGTGACATATAAATCTTGTTGAATAACGCGAAGATCAATTTGATTGATCGAATCGGAACCTAGATCTAAAATTGATGTATCGTGATCAAAGGAGTTTGATTGAATCAGAACGATAACGGTTTATGGTAAATTTGATTTGCCGATCAAAATCCTTAAAGAAAATTGTATAGATCCGATCAAAATCCATGAGGGGAGCTGCCCCTTCGAACCCCGCAGGGGGAGACCCCCTAGACCGCCCTTAATCGTAGCCCATTTTGTATATCGTTAAGGTAACTAGGTGCTGCGATTTCACATGATCCGGTAGAATGCGATTATATGCATAACTTGTTTTTGCAGGATGTATGTGATCACTGTGGCCCATATATGCATGTGATGCATGTATATATTTTATCATGACCTGCGTGTCATTAGTCGGAAACACGACTAGAGCCAAATGTGTTGTCAATTATTGTAATGGCCTGTGTGACAACTTGTGATGATCCCAATACTATGTAATTTTGGTTACTAGCTGCTAGGAGTAATAGCTTGTATTAGTTCTTGGAGGACTCATCACTTGGAGGATGGCTCGCATGGAACATGAAGATGGAGATCATCATGGTGGACAGGTTCTATGGCTATGGAGATCGCCATGATAAAATGGACCATACTGTGTCACATCTATGTGAATGATATTCTTATGCGTTTTACTACTATGCATTCTTAGATGATATAAGTAGAACGACTCCTCACAAATCTTAAGTTAAACCATGCCCTCCCAACCAAACCTTGCACCATCCTATGCCCTGTACAATCGTTGGTGGGCCTATGAAATTAGGGTGCCATGGTTTTCCTTGGTTGGATGGGTTTGTATCCTATACCTACACGCATAAGGGTTGGTGAGCTTCACAAGGTCATCTTAACAGTTAAGGACCTTGGGGCATAAAGGTTGGGTGCCTGGTTTAGACATAGAGATGTCACCCAACAACAAGAGTCATATATGAAATGATTAGCAAGAGTTGCTTACCGATTTACCTTGTCTTCTAGTAGTGATACTAAAGCTCACTAGTCGACTTGTTAATTGTGGATCTTGAATCACTTAGTATCAATAGAGGGATATTGATTTAAGTGGGAGTATATGCTATTAAATTGTTTAATATGTTTTACTCTTTCATGGTTACATGGCTTAGTATTTTGCATGTTTTCTGTTGTAGATCAATGGCACCGAACACTGCATCACCTTTTTCTTTGCGTTTGATCCTTGACAAAGATAAACTAAAGGAACAAACTATTCGGACTGGGTCCATAACCTGAGAATTGTTCTCAGGTCTGATAAAAAGGAAACAGTTCTAGATACCCCAATCCCCGATGAACCTGCTGATAATGCAACTGCTGCCCTTAAGAATGCCTACAAGAGAGCATGTGATGATTCTCTTGAGGTTAGTTGTCTTATGCTTGCATGCATGGAACCTGAACTCCAAAAGAAGTTTGTGGATCAGGAAGCATACGATATGATCATTGCGCTTAGGGACATGTTCCAGACTCAGGCAAGGACTGATAGGTACAATGTTGCCAAGTCCTTTGTGGAATGCAAGCTGGCAGAGGGAGCAGGTGTAGGCCCCCATGTGATCAAAATGGTTGATTACAGTCAGACTTTGTAAAAGCTTGGTTTTCCACTAGGCCAAGAGTTGGCTACTAAATTTCATTTTGGTGTCTCTTCCATCTAGCTATGGGCAGTTCATTTTGAACTACCATATGAATGGGGTGGAGAAGGGCCTTAATGAGTTGTGTGGAATGTTAAAAATAGCAGAAAGTGACATGAAGAAGTGTGCAGGGCATAGCCATATGATGGATATGAAGAACAAGCCTACCTTTAAGAAAAAGGGTACTTCTTGGCAGAAGAAGAAAGGCAAGGCTAAGGATGCGATCCCTAAGCCTGCACCCAAGCAAAAGGTTGGACCTGCAGATGACACTGAGTGCTTCTTTTGTCATGAACATGGCCACTGGAAGAGAAACTGTAGCAAGTACCAGGCTTCTTTGAAGAAGAGTGTAAGTAAGAGTACTTCCCACTCAGGTACGCTAGTTGTAAATGTTGTGGACATTCTTCTTGTTGATTCCTATGTTAACTCTTGGGTATTTGATACCGGATCGGTTGATCATATTTGCAATTCGATATAGAGGCTAATAAGGACTAGAGAAGTGCAGAAAGGTCAAGTGGATTTTCGCATCGGAAATAAAGCAAGGGTTGCTGCATTGTTCGTCGGTGTCATGCAACTTCACCTTCCGTCAGGATTTATTATGGAGTTGAATAATTGTTATTACATTCCTAGTATGGGTCGAAACATTTTATCACCTTCATGTTTGATGAGGGATGGTTATTCATTCGTGAGTGCAAACAATGGTTGTGTAATCTCTAAGAATGCTATGTTTATGGCTGATGCTCCCATTGTGAATGGGTTATTTATTTTAAATCTTGATGATGCATTTGTTTACAATGTTAGTTCTAAAAGTCTTCGGCGTAATGATTTGAGTCCTACCTATTTGTGGCATTGTTGTTTGGGGCATATAAGTGAAAAGAGCATGAAGAAGCTCCATGGTGATGGTCTTCTAACTTCATTTGATTTTGAATCATACGAGACATGTCAAGCTTTTTTACTTGGCAATATGTCCAAGTCGCCCTTTTCGGGTTTACCCGAGAGAGCGACAGACTTGTTGGAACTCATACATACTGATGTATGTGGACCAATGAGCACGGCAGCCAGAGGAGGATATCACTACTTCATTACTTTTACTGATGATTTCAGTAGATATGGTTATATCTACTTGATGAAGCATAAGTCTGAAACTTTTGAAAGATTCAAGGAGTTTCAGAGTGAAGTAGAGAATCAACATGTCAAGAAAATAAAAGCTTTGCAATCTGATCGTGGAGGTGAATATTTGAGTCACGAATTTAGCAATCATCTTAAGAGTTGCGGAATTGTTCCACAGCTCACGCCGCCTAGAACGCCTCAAAGAAACAGGGCTCCGAACGGCGCAATCGAACTTTGTGGACATGGTTCGATTGATGATGAGCCAGTCGGATTTAGCATTGTCATTTTGGGGTTACGCTATAGAAACGACAGCTTTCACACTTAATAGGGTACCATCTAAATCCGTAGTTAAGACACCATATGAGATGTGGACTGGAAAGAATCCTAGTTTGTCTTTTCTAAAGATTAGAGGTTGTGATGCATTTGTCAAGCGACTTCAGTCGAACAAGCTAACACCCAAATCGGATAAGTGCATTTTTGTGGGATATCCAAAGGAAACCTTAGGGTATTACTTCTACAACCGAGAAGAGCACAAAGTGTTTGTCGCTCGTAGCGGTGTTTTCCTAGAGAAAGAGTTTCTCACAAAAAAAACGAGTGGAAGGTCGGTGAGACTTTAAGAAATTCAAGATGACCTAGTTGGGGATGCTTTTATGAGTGATGCTATTGTAGCAGAAGAAGTTGAGGAACCCGTGGCAATAGAAGCACCACAACCACGAAGTTCAGCGAGGCTCCACGAAACGCGGGAATTATTATTGTTAGACAATGATGAGCCCGCGACCTATGCAAAAGTGATGGTGGACCCAGACACTAAAAAATGGATGATTTCCATGAGATCCGATATAGATTCCATGGGAGACAATCAAGTTTGGAACTTGGTTGACCTGCCTAATGGTTTTAAAGCCATCGAGTGCAAATGGATCTATAATAAGAAGATTAATATGGATGGAAATGTTCACATCCATAAAGCTCGACTTGTTGAAAAAGGTTTTCGACAAGTTCAAGGAGTTGACTACAACAAGACTTTCTCGCTTGTAGCGATGCTTAGATCTATATGGATCATTCTAGCCATTGCTGCACATTTCGACTATGAAATATGGCAGATGGATGTCAAGACGACTTTCTTAAATGGAATCCTTATTGAGGACGTGTATATGATGCAGCCCAAAGGTTTTGTCAATCCAAACAATGCTGGAAAGGTATGCAAACTTCTAAAGTCTATTTATGGGCCAAAGCAAGCATCTCGGAGTTGGAACATTCGATTTGATGAAGTTGTAAAGGAGTTTGGCTTCATCAAAAACAAACAAGAACCTTGTTTTTACAAGAAGGAAAGTGGGAGAGCGCTTTTATTTCTAATCTTATATGTATATTACATATTGCCGATTGGAAATGACATTCCTATGCTCAAGTCTGTTACGACCTTGTTGAAAAATAGTTTTTTGATGAAGGACTTAGGAGAAGCGGCATATATTATAGGCATCAAGATCTATAGATATAGAACAAGAAGGCTAATTGGATTAAGCCAGAGTACATACATTGACAAAGTGTTGAAATGGTTCAGCATGGAAGAGGCTTAGAAGGGGTTCTTGCCCATGTCTCACGGCATTAAACACAGCAAGACTCAGTGTCCTTTGACTACTGATGATCGTGAGCACATGAGTAGGGTTCCATATGCTTTGGCTATTGGATCCATCATCTATGCAATGATATGTACTCGCCCAGATATTTCCTATACTCTAAGTGTTACGAGCAGATACCAGGCTGATCCAGGTGAAGGTCACTGGACAGCAGTAAAGAACATCCTCAAGTATTTGAAAAGGACTAAAGATGTGTTCCTAGTTTCTCGAGGTGAGGATGAACTCAGTTTAAGGGGTTACACAGATGCGAGATACCTTAACAACTCAAATGATTCCAGATCACAATCTAGTTATGTGTTTGTAATGAATGGTGGTGCTATGAGCTGGAAAAGTTCCAAGCAATATATAGTGGCCTCCTCTTCAACAGAAGCTGAATATATTGCCGCCTCGGAGGTTGCAAAGCAAGCTATTTGGAATAGGAATTTCCTAATTGATCTTGGTGTGGTTCAGGGCACATCCAATCCCATGGACGTTTATTGTGACAACAATGGTGCTATTGCACAAGCCAAGGAGCCTAGACATCACTAGAAGAACAAACATATTCACATGCGTTACCATCAGATTCGTGAGTTTGTTGAGGATGGTAGTGTCATGATATGCAAAATACATACGGACTCAAATGTTGCTGATCCTTTTACAAAGCCACTCTCGCGGCCTGCACATGAAGCGCACACAAGAGCAATAGGTATTAGATAAATTTTAGATTGACTCTAGTGCAAGTGGGAGACTAAAGGAAATATGCCCTAGAGACAATCACATAGATGATTATATTTCTTATGTATCCATGAGTTGTTGTAATGTTCCTTGAATATCCATATAGGAAACTTGTATTGATTGGAAATTATGTGAATTATTTGTGAAACTCTATACTTGTATGGTTATATAATAGTTATCCCTAGTCGGAGTTCATGTGAGGAAACACATGAATATTAGACTAGCACATCGCTTGGTTGATGACTATGTTTCACAAGTCAGAAACATCGAGATGTCAAACCAATGATGTGGACATATGTTATCAACATGGGGTTGGAGTGACCCAAATTGAGACTGGCAATTAGACTTGCATCTCTCTCTACACATCGTGTACGTTTTGTCCTTAGACCTGAGATTGTCGCATGCACTTGAGATGTGAATCGACCTACTTTGGGGCTATCAAACGCTGCTCCGTAACTGGGTAGTTATAAAGGTAGCTTTCGGGTTTGTCCTGAAGCATGATACAAGGCATTGGTCAATCAAGATGGGATTTGACCCTCTCTACTTGAGAGAGATATCTCTGGGCCCCTCGAGTGATCAGATCCAGAAATATATGGTCGGGCTATATAAGGTTAAGAGTTAACCTAGTAAAGGGATTTCGAATCATAGTATCAAGAAAGAGAGGTCATCTTGGAGCTAGACCAAATATCATGAGGTAAAGGGAAAGACATGTACTAAACCTTGTGATGGTTCGTCCGAATGATCTTTATATGCGTTTAGGAGTTGGCACGTCTTGCTAGAGGCCCCTAACAACTATTAACAGAATAAGTGTATTCATGTCATGTTTATACGTATATGAACCTATAGGGTCACACACTTAAGGGGCTGGAAGCCTAATGAGGATTAGATCCGAATTAGACTAGGCTTAGGCTACTAATGGGTTGCTAATGTAGAAGGCCACCAGGGATGCCTATATAAGAGAGGGTGGGGCGAGCTGACCTAGGTTGATCATTCCATCCGCCACCACTCCTCACGCCTATGTTAAACGCGCGGACCTAGCAATCCGGCGTCTGACGCTTCCATCCCGCACGTGTGGATACCTCGGAGGTGCTGCATCTGTAGCACTTGGACGAGCCACGCAAGGGGAGCTGCTCGTGGGACAAGGAGGAGGAGGAGACATAGAACATCGACACTGCCCCGACGTGTTTCATCAAGTTCCGCAACTATGCGTCTAGTGGTAATCCCGAGAGCTATGACTACAATAATCCTGGTTTACGCGGTAGAAGTTTTTGATTTTCGCTAGTGTAGCCTACTCGTATCCCTACAACAACACTAGCAAGTTAACACGGAGGAACGAGCCAAGGAAAAAAATTCATAATGCACATGTTTCTTCTAATGTGAGGATGACATGTGGGGCCATCTGCGAGATTAACAGTAAATACATCTACAGAGAGGCTGACATGTGGGACCCATCTGCAAGACCTTATACGGGTGCTACACCGAGAAATGTTGCCATGTTCGAAACTAGGAGGCACGAGCGAGAAAAAAGTCCAACATGCATATGTTTCTTCTAATGAGATGCTGAGATGTGGGACCAAGCTGCGTGACCAAACGGCAGATTTGCTACAACACTATCAAGTTAACATGGAGGCACGGCTGAGGGCAAAAAATCCATCATACACACGTTTCTTCGAATGAGAGGATGACATGTGGGACCCAGCTGCGTGATTAAATGGTGGATGCATCTAGTAGTTCTATCAAGTTCAGAACAGGTTAGCGAGAGCAAAGGAAAATATTCAATCATACACACGATTCTTCTAATGAGAGGATGGCATGTGGTACCCAGTAGCATGATTAACGGTAGATAGATCGAGCATCGTTATCTAGTTCAAATCAGGGAGGCACGAGCCAAGGAAAAAACATAATGCACATGTTTCTTCTAATGTGAGGATGATATGTGGGACTCATCTGCGTAATTAAACGGTAGATGCATCTAGAAGCGCTATCAAGTTTGGAATAGGGTAGCGGGAGCGAAGGAAAAAATTCTATCATACACACGATTCTTGTAATGAGAGGCTGACATGTGGGACCCAACAACTTGATTAACGGCAGATAGGTCGAGAAACATTATCGAGTTCAAATCAGGGAGGCACAAGCCAAGGAAAAAATCCATCATACACACGTTTCTTCTACTGCGAGGATGACACGTGGGACCCAGCAGCCTGATTAAATGCAGATGCATCGAGCAATGCTATCAAGTTTGAAACAGGGAAGGAAAAATTCCATCATACACACGATTCCTCTAATGAGAGGCAGACATGTGGGACCCAGCATCTTGACTAAACGGAAGAGGCATCGAACAACGTTATCGAGTTAAAATCAGGAAGGCGTGACCGAAAAGTTTGGTCCCCTAGAGTCATGACGTCTAGGACCCACATGCCAAAAAATACTTCATCAAGTCAACATCTTGCGAGGAAGCGGAAATCATAATTCTGCCACGCGCCTGTCGAGATTCGTCCATGATTTTAGCGGATTCATCATAGTAGAGGGGCGCAAAATCGAAAAAAAAATTCCATTGGCCATGGTCGAGCCGAGAATTTCGTCGCGGAAGACGAGCCTTCTATGATGACCGACGGTCCCAGTCGTTGCGGAAAGAAACATTTCTTGTAGTGATAACTATTTTTTCATGGACAAGTTTGCTGAAACTTATGCAGAAAACATACCACCTATGGCTCCTGAAAATGATTGGGAGATAGTCGATCCAGGGTTCAAACTCAAACCACCATTTCTTAGGAGGCCACTTGGGAGGCCTAGAAAGCAAAGGATTGAAGCCTTCACTAAAAAAGGTTCGAGACTAGGAGCAAGGAAGCGGAAGTGCAAACGGTGTGGAGGGTTGGGCCATATCAAGAGGCTATGGAAAAACCCAGTTCCACGTGATTTTTAAGATGCTGACCTTGTCCCTGTTCACATCTTGGAGGCACAAGATAAGACTTCTCAAGCAGAATTGGAGGAAGCGCAACGATATGACGTAGAGGAAGTGCTGCATGTGAAGGAAAATGGTGATGAGGAGGAGGGAAATAGTGGTGCGCATGTGGAGGAAAACATCGATAAGCAGCAAGTTGATGAGGACGTGGAGGTACCGTCGGGGATAGGGGGCCAAAAGAAACAAAAGGGTAAGCGGGAGCGGAAGGGGAAGGGAACGATAATAATGGAGTTGAGTTTGAATATGAAGAAGTTGCTGGTGTGATTGAGGATGTTCTTGAGGATATTTTGGCTAACTACAGGACAAATAATGAATCCCTGCCGATTTCTTATTTGTACGATTCTCCGGACGAAAAATAAGATTGAAACTTGTTTTACTTGGCATTTTGATCATTTTTGTTTCAGTCTTCATCAACTATTGTTTAATGCAATGCAGGATTGAACAGTAATAAGAGGAGTAGAGAGAAGTTGTCACGGTAATGTCGGTTCTTAAATTTTCATTGAAACTGAACTATTCATTTGTAATTTATTTATATATGGTGCTTGTAACGGGTGTTTGATGTGTGGTGTGGACCAGATTCTAGGTCGTTAAATAGTACATTAATTTTTAAACTGATTATCCATTAACAATAATCGCGGATTTTTAATCGTAGAACGACCAAAATAATGGCCATGCCATGGAGTAGGTGAGGCTCGCCTCCCTTGGATTCCCATATCAAACAACACGACACGCGCATCTCCTCCTCTGGTGCACTCCAAAATTATGACTATGCCATCTGTTGGGCCACGAGGAGAAAAACAAAACTTTTTTCCCTACGCGAATATCCCAAGATCTAGATGAGGTAGAAGGCCACGAGGATTACCACTAGACGCGCAGTTGTGGAATTGATGAAGCATGTCTGTTGAATGAAGTGTAGACCTTATGTACCGATCCGATCATTGAGGTGCTGATCGTACAAAACCGCTGCTAGTATCCACACGTACAAGGAGGAGCACCGGTGGTGAACAGCTAGGTTCGTTACGGCGGCTGGACTACTGTGGAGCTAGGGTTTCCAACGAATGGAATGTCCTAACCATTAACACTCCTGGGTATCTTCGCCCCACTATATATAGGGAGTGAAATTGGGTTCCACTCACTTGCGGTACATTCACCAAAGCCCATATTAGTCGCTGTGAGTCAGACTCACTGACTCGGTCCAAATCCGGCTCGGGTCTAACCTATCTAGATTTCCGAATAAGATCCAATCCGAACTTGCTTCCGCTCTTAAGTCTGTGACCCGACAGGCTCATGGCAACTTGGACACGATTGGAGTCTGACTCTCAATCTATCAGTCGGTAGCGGCTCCTATCAGAACGTGCCGACTCCCAAATACCAACAAGTCATGACGAAACACCTTTCCAATGAGAATTTCGTCCGAGTCCCTTTTGCCTCACGATATACCTTGTCGGACTATTGGTGAATAATTATCATCCCTTAAATAGTCTGACTCTCTTCTCGATTCCAGATAAGTGATTCATCCGACTAACTCTTAGTCAATCGCCTCTATTAACACTTAACCGAGTCGTGCATGGTCATGCTTTACGAATCATATCATCTGAGAGGGCCCAAATAATATCTCTCCAAGTGGAGGGGGAAAATCCCATCTTGGTTTTTCACATCACGCAACTTTATTCTTAGTCGACCCGAACTCTGCCTTTATAACTGCCCTGTGATGGAACATCATTTGAAGAACCTAAGTCAGTAATCCTCAACTCGTATTATGCAACAACCTCAGGTCTAAGGATTACATTGATTGAGACATACAAATGACAACTTGTTTGTTGTATCTCAATATGGGTCAATACAACTAGCTAAACTCTTTAGCCAAATCCGTGTAAGCCGGAATAGCATCACAATTCCCATGACAAGTGGAACCGAGTCATCTGCCGACTTTCACATTAGTCTAAGTTGTGTGTCCAGCACAACCTCAATGACCAAGGATATTAGTACAAACAACATGAATGTATAGTTCCGCAACTGAAACAAATATTCAATGATACACATTAGATATTTATATAAGGACAACTTAATATCTTTATGAATACAATGGGAATTATATCATACATGATTGCCTCTAGGGCATATTCCCAACAGTCTCCCACTTGTATTAGAGTCAATCTTCTGACATCACATGTCTAGACATCTATTGTCCATAGCTCCGAGAGTGTGCCTCATGCTTTGGCTATGGTAGCGTCTTTGTCAATAGATCCACAATATTTGCATCTATGTGTACCTTGCATAACTTGATATCACCCTGATCCATGAAGAGGCGAATCAGGTGCTTGTTCTTCTGTTGTTGTCTAGGTGCCTTGGCTTGTGCAGTCGCACCATTGTTGTCAAAGTACACATCTAACGGATTGGACGAGACCTAAACAACACCAAGATCCATGAGGAAATTCCTCAGCCAAACAGCTTCCTTTGCTGCCTCCGAGGCAGCAATATACTCATCCTCTATTGTAGATGCAGACAAAATCTCTTTCTTGGAACTCCTCCAGCTCATAGCCCCTCCGTTTATCACAAACACATATCCGGATTGCGAACGAGAATATGTAAGATAACTCGCATCCGTGTAACCCTTTATACTGAGTTCATCTTCACCTCCATAAACCAAAAACATATCCTTAGTCCTTCTCAAGTGCTTTAGGATATTTTTAGCCAATGTCTAGTGGATTTCTCCAGGATCAGCCCGGTATCTCCTCACAACACTTAGAGCATAGTAAACATCCAGCCTAGTACAAATCATGGCATACATGATGGATCCAACTGCCAAAGCATACATAATTGCACTCATCCTACTTTTCTCATCAGTCGTCGAAGGACACGGTGTCTTGCTAAGTTTTACACCATGGGACATCAGTAAGAATCCCTTCTTAGACGATTCCATGTTGATCCTTTTCAACACTTTGGCCAAGTATTTACTCTGACTCAATCCAATGAGCCTCTTTGATCTATCTCTATAGATCCGGATTCCTAGAATGTATGTTTCCTCACCCATGTCTTTGAGAAACTCCTTTCCTATGATTCCTTGGTTTCTTGCAACATCTGGACATCATTTCCATTCATTAATATGTCATCCACATATAAGATCAAAAAGTTTACTTTGCTCCCACTTTTGATGAAGCCAAACAATTTGACTACCTCATCAAAATGAATGTTCCACCTCCGAGATGCTTGCTTCAACCATAAATGGATTTCTGAAGCTTGCATACCTTTTCAGCATTAGCCGGATTAACAAAACCCCCGGGATGTATCATATACACGTCCTTGGTTAAATTTTTGTTCAGGAAAGCCGTCTTGACATCCATTTGCAATATTTCATTGTCGAAATAGGCTGCTATGGCTAACATGATCTGGACTGACTTAAGCATCGCTATGGGCGAGAAAGTTTCATCGTAGTCAACTCCTTGAATTTGCCGGAACCCCTTCGTGACAAGTCGTGCTTTATAGACAGAATTATCTCAATCCATATTAGCTTTCTTCTTAAAGACCCATTTGCACTCGACGGGTCTTGCACCATCTGGTAGATCAACCAAGTTCCAAACCTTATTTTCATCCACGGACTTCAACTCGGATCTCATGGCTCCAAGCCATGAATCGGAATAATATCCCATCATCGCTCATCACTATCTAACAGTAAGACATTATGAACACCTCACAATCTGGCAAACCTTCGCGGTTCAGGTCCAATTGTCGGCTTAGCTACCACAACCATCTCAGCCTCCAAGGATTTTTCCAACTTGCTACTAGTTGGTTCCTCTCGAATTTCTTCGACTTGCACCATGCTCCCACTGACTCTCCGACTGAGAAACTCTTTATCAAGGAAGGCACCGTTCCAAGCGACAAACACTTTTCCCTCCTCGGTTGTAGAAGTAGTAGCCCAAGGTTTCCCTCGAATACCCCACGAAAATACACTTATCTGAATTGGCCGTAAGATTTTCCGACTGAAGTCTCTTGGCAAATGCTTCACAACCCCAAATATTAAGAAAAGACAAACTCGGCCTTTTGACTATCCACATCTCATGCGGTGTCTTCTCTACTAACTTTGATGGTATTCTGTTTAGTGTGAATGTTGCAGTTTCTAGAAAATAACCCCAAAATGACAAAGGAAGATCTGTCCGACTCATCATTGATCGTACCATGTCCAATAAGGTTTGATTCCGCCTTTCCGACACACCGTTCCTCTGCGGCGTTCCTGGCGGAGTAAGTAGAGGAACTATTCTGCAACCTTTCACATGGTCATCAAACTCATGGCTCATGTACTCACACCCTCAGTCCGACCAAAGAAACTTTATTTTCTTGTTGAGCTGATTCTTTACATTCTGTTGGGAATATGCCCTAGGGGCAATCATATATGATGATATTTCCCATTGTATTCATAAATTTATTAAGTTGTCCCTGTATGAGCATCTGATGTATATCATTGAATATGTGATTCGGTTGTGGAACTATATATTCATGTTGTTTGTACTAAATATCCTTGGTCATCGAGTTTTTGTTGAACACACAACTTACACCAATGTGAAAGTCGGATTGATGACTCGGTTCCACTTGACATGGGCATGGAGATGCCATTCTGACTTACACAGATTCGGCTAAAGAGTTTAGAGAGTCAGATTAACCCATATTGAGGTACAACGAACAAGTTGTCATTTGTATATCTCAATCAACATAATCCTTATACCTAAGGTTGTTGCACAGTCAGAGTTGAGGATCACCGACTTAGGTTCTGTCAAACACTGATCCGTAACTAGGCAGTTATGAAGGAAGAGTTCGGGTCAACTGAGAATCAAGAGGTGTGATGTGAATAACTAAGATGGGATTTTTCCCCTCAACTTGGAGAGATATTCTCTGGGCCCTCTCAGATTATATGATTCACAAAGCATGGCCATGCACGACTCGGTTAAGTGTTAACCGAGGCGATCGACTAAGAGTTAGTCAGATGAATCACTTATCTCGGATCGAAAAGAGAGTCAGACTATTTAAGGGATGACAAATATTCGCCTATAGTCTGACAAGGTATATTGTGAGGCAAAAGGGACTCGGACATAAGTTGCATTGAAAAGGCAAGTCGTCATGACTCTTCGGTACTTGGGAGTCGGCATGTTCTGCTAGGAGCCGCTACCGACTGATCAATTGAGAGTCAGACTCCAATCGTGTCCAAGTAGCCATGAGCCTGCGGGGTCACACACACTGAAGACCGGGAGAAAGTTCGGATTAGATCTGAACCGGAAATCTGGTTGGATTGGACCCGAGCCAGTTTTGAACTAAGTCAGTGAGTCGGACTCACGGTGACTAATATTATATGGGCTTTAGTGAATGGGCCATGAGTTAGTGGAGCCCACGTTCACTCCCTATATATAGTGGGGCATAGTAACCCAGGAGGGTTAATCGGTTAGGTCATTCCATGCGTTAGAAACCCTAGCTCCACAGCAGTCCCATCGTCCAAACAAACCTAGCAGTTCACCGCCGGAGCTCCTCCTTGTACGTGTGGATACCAGCATCGGTGATGTATGATCAGCACTAGGATGATTGTGATCAGATCGGATCGTGAGGACTGCACTGCATTCAACTAACAAGCTTCATCAGTAATCCGCAACTATGCATCTAGTGGTGATCCTCGTGGCCTTCTACCTCAGCTAGATCTTGGGATCACCATGTTAGCGGGAAAAAGTTTTTTTTTATCTCTGCGTGGCCCAATAGTGGTATCAGAGCGATAGCTTCTGGTTTTAGGCTCGAAATTGCACATATGTGATATGCGGTTGGATGTAGATTGGATCTATGTGATGTTTTGGTGGTCGATCTATGAGATACATCGGTTTTGTACGATGTTGATTGGATCAACTGTACTCGGGGAATGGTAGATCTGATTTCTGTGATCATACTGCTGAGGTCATGGAACGACATACCCCTACTGGTCGGTTTTTGCCATCGGGGTAGACTGTGACACGTAAATCTAGAAGCGGTGATCGAAGATCAAAGAGTTTGATCGAATTGGAACAATGGTCGGCATGCATGTCCGAATCATAGATGAGATCTATGTTTTCGGAACAACGGCACCACCGGCTTCGTCCTGTCGTAGCGCCTTAGATGTCATTGTGAGTTTCACAATGCCGGTAGATATTGTATATATGCATAACTTGTTTTTGCAGGAAGTTGTGATGGTATGGTTCATGTGCATGTGATGTATGTGTGTAATCCATACGTGATCTACGAATCACGGTTTTGTCAGCCGACTGGAGCCTTGGTGTTGTCTTATTGTATAATGACCCGCGTGTCGGATTCTCCATGTAATTTACTTTACTAAGTAGTATAGCTATGTGGAGAACCCGGATGACATGCAAGGAGATGTACATGTCGGCGACATGGATTAAGACGGCAAGTAACAAGATTTGGCACGAGTCGGATTACAGGCTTTGTGGAGATGGAGATCGCCGTCAAGAGCGCCATACCATTTCACATTATAATCGCTTTATTTTGTGTTGTTGATATGTCTCTATTTACCTCTATTAGATAGTCGGTAAAATTTAATCCCTCAAAGAAGGTCTAGTCGGTTTTCCCGCCAGTGTTTGCACCATCACAAGTCGGACATTTTTGGTAGTGGGCTCATAAAATTAAGGTGCTGCCAATTCTTTCTAACTAGGTGGGTTCGAGTTGGAATCTTATAGCGGAAACACTCGGTAAGCTAGATAGGTCTATCACAACGGTTGTGGGACTCGGGGAAAAGTCGAACGGGAGCCGCGGAATGTGATGTCACTCGACCAACAGGAGTCGTATGAGATGCGATTAACAAGGAGTTGTCTACCTAGATCACTTGGCGGCTAGCGGTGATGCTAAAGCTCACTAGCATACTTGCTTATCTAGGATCCTGAATCACTAAGTAACCATCCGAGGGGTGTTGGTTCTAGTGGGAGCATAAAATATTAAAGTGTTTAATATGCTTGCTCTTTTATGAATACATGTCTTAAGTGTTTTTGCATATTTCTGTTGTAGATCATGGCACCAAGTAGCAGTCACTCTCAGATATCCGGTTTTGCGTTGAGAACCATTCTTGAGAAAGATAAACTAAATGACACTAATTTTACCAACTGGTATCGAAATCTGAGAATTCTTCTCAAACAAGAAAAGAAGGACCATGTCCTAGACAACCCACTTCCAGATGAGCAGAATGAGAATGCGACTGTCGATGCCACCAATACCTACCGTTGCTAAGGATGAGTTCACGGATATTAGCTGTCTTATGCTTGCTCACATGGAACCAGACTTCCAAAAGAAGGTCGAGAATGTTGAGGCCTACGATATGATCGAAAACCTCAAAAGTATGTTCCAGGCTTTGGCAAAGACTAAGAGGTATCAAGTCTCTCAGACTTTGCTGAGTTGCAAGCTTAAGGATGGTGATCCACTGAGTCCGCATGTGATCAAAATGGTTGGTTATGTGCAGTCTCTAGAGATGCTTGGCTACCCCATTATCGAAGAGTTTGCTAAAGATATAATTCTGAACTCTCTTCCTAGTGCATATGGGCAGTTCATTTCGAACTAGCACATGCATGGTATGGATAAAAACCCACTAAATTACATCGGATGCTCAAGGAGGAAGAGGCGGATCTGAAGACGGGCGCAAGTAAAGTGTTGATGATGCAGAATAAGGCTAAGTTCAATAAGAGTTCTTGGACTAAGAAGAAGGCTAAGTCAGGAGGAAAGCAGGCTCGGGACCCGGTCCCAAGCGCTTCCTCAGGGACTAAGCCATCTCCTTCAGCCGGATCCACTTGCTTCTACTCAAGGCGGATGGCCACTAGAAGAGGAGTTGCAGCAAGTACTTGGCCAACAAAGCCAAGAGTGGAGGTATGACTTCTGAGTCAAGTACACTTGTTTGCAATGTTATAGACATTTATCTTGCTGATGCACCTAATAGTTCTTGGGTATATGATACCGGATCAGTTATTCACATCTGCAACTCGTTGCAGGGACTAGTAAGAACTAGGAGCGTAGCAAGAGGCGAGGTTGATATTCGAGTCAGCAACAAAGTGAGAGTCATTGTGTTGGAAGTCGGCACGATGCAGCTTTATTTACCTTCCGGGTTCATTATGGAACTGAATAATTGTTATTATGTTCCAGTGCTTAGTCGAAACATTATTTTTGCTTCATGTTTGATGAAGCAAGGCTATGAGTCGAATATCAAGAATAATGGTTGTTCTTTGTATTTGAATGATATGTTTCACGGCTTTGCACCTGTCTAGGATGGTTTATTTATTTTGAATCTTGATGGTGATTCGGTTCATAACATAAACGTTAAAAGGTTGAAACCAAATGATCTGAATATGACTTACTTTTGGTAGTGTCAGCTTGGTCATATAAGTTGGAAACGTATGAAGAAGCTCCATGATGAAGGAATCCTAACTTCGTTCGACTTGGAGTCGTTCGAGACATGCGAATCTTGTCTACTCGGCAAAATGACCAAGACACCTTTTGTAAAGAAAGGGTATCCGACTTGTTGGGACTAGTACATAGTGATGTATGTGGACCAATGAGCACGACAACCAGAGCTGGTTATGAATACTTCATTACCTTCATTGATGATTTGATTACGTATGGATATATCTACTTGATGAAACATAAGTTGGAAGCCTTTGAAAAGTTCAAAGAATTCCAGAATGAAGTACAAAATCAACTCGGCAAGAAAATAAAGTTTCTTCGGTTGGACTGAGGAGGCGAGTACATGAGCCATGAGTTTGATGACCATCTAAAAGGTTGTGGAATAGTTGCCCAACTTACTCCGCCAGGAATGCCACAAAGGAATGGTGATTCGAAAAGGCGGAATCGGACCTTGTTGGACATGGTACGATCAATGATGTGTCGGACATATCTGCCTTTATATTTTTGGGGTTATTGTCTAGAAACAGCGGCCTTCACACTAAACAGAGTACCATCAAAGTCGGTAGTGAAGACACCGCATGAGATGTGGACAGAAAAAAATCTGAGTTTGTCTTTTCTTAAGATTTGGGGTTGTGAATCATTTGTCAAGCGACTTCAGTCGGACAATCTTACGGCCAAGTCGGATAAGTGTTACTACTTCTACAACCGAGAATAGGGCAAAGTGTTTGTTGCTCGGAACAGTGTCTTCCTTGAGAAAGAGTTTCTCAGTCGGGGAGCCAGTGGGAGTACGGTGCATCTCGAAGAAATTCGAGAGGAACCGGCTAGTAGCGAGTCAGCTAAAACCTTGTAGGTTGAGCCGGTCGTGGTAGCTGAGCTGGCAGTACCACCTATAATACGAAGATCAGAGAGATTACGAAGTGTTCATGATGTATTACTATTAGATAGTGATGAGCCGGCAAATTATTGGGAAGGGATGGTGGGATCTGATTCCGAGTCATGGCTTGGAGCCATGTGATCCGAGTTAATGTCCATGTATGAAAATCAAGTTTGGAACTTGGTTGATCTGCCAGACGGTGCAAGACCCGTCGAGTGCAAAAGGGTCTTTAAGAAGAAAACTATTATGGATGGAAATGTTTCCGTCTATAAAGCATGTCTTGTCGCGAAGGGGTTCCAACAAGTTCAAGGAGTTGATTACGACGAGACTTTCTCGCCCATAGCGATGCTTAAATCAGTTCAAATCATGTTAGCAATAGCAGCCTATTTAGACTATGAGATATGGCAGATGGATGTCAAAACGACTTTCCTTAACGGAAATTTAACCGAGGACGTGTATATGATACAGCCCGATCTGGCTAATGTTGAAAAAGTGTGCAAACTTCAGAAATCCATTTATGGGTTGAAGCAAGCATCTCAGAGTTGGAATATTCGCTTTGATGAGGTAGTCAAATCGTTTTGCTTCATCAAGAGTGATCATGATTCTTGTTTATACAAGAAGTTTAGTGGGAACAAAGTAAACTTTCTAATCTTATATGTGGATGACATATTACTGATGGGAAATGATGTCCAGATGTTGCAAGAAACCAAGGAATCATTGGAAAAGAGTTTCTCAATGAAATACTTGGGTGAGGCAACATACATCCTCAGAATCCGGATCTATAGAGATATATCGAGACGGCTTATTGGATTGATTCAGAGTACTTATTTGGACAAAGTGTTGAAGAAGTTCAACATGGAATCGTCTAAGAAGGGGTTCTTACCGATGTCCCATGGTGTAAAACATAGCAAGACTCAGTGTCCTTCAAGAACTGATGAGCGAAGTCGGATGAGTGCGACTCCGTATGCTTCTGCTGTCGGATCCATCATGTATGCCATGATTTATACTAGGCCGGATGTTTCATATGCTCTAAGTGTTTTGAGCAGATACCAGGCTGATCCTGGAGAAATCCACTGGACAGTGGCTAAAAATATCCTAAAGTACTTGAGACGGACTAAGGATATGTTTTTGGTTTATGGTGGTGAAGATGAACTAAGTGTAAAGGGTTACATTGATGCGAGTTGTCTTACTGACTCTGATGATTCTCGTTCACAATCCGGATACGTGTTTATTATAAACGGAGGAAAAGTTCCAAGAAAGAGACTGTGTCTGCATTTACAACAGAGGCTAAGTATATTGCCGCCTCGGAGGCAGCAAAGGAAGATGTTTGGATGAGGAATTTCCTCATGGATCTTGGTGTGGTTCAGGGCTCGTCCAATCCGTTAGACGTGTATTGTGACAACAATGGTGCTATTGCACAATCCAAGGAACCTAGACTACACCAGAAGAACAAACACATACACATGTGGTACCACCTGATTTGCCTGTCCGTGGATCAGGGTGATATCAAGTTATGCAAGGTATACAAGGATGCAAATGTTGCGGAACTGTTGACAAAGTCGTTACCATAGCAGAAGCAAGAGGCGCACCTGAGAGACATGGGCATTAGATGCTTAGACATGTGATGTCAGCAGATTGATTCTAGTGCAAGTGGGAGACTGTTGGGAATATGCCCTAGAGGCAATCATGTATGATGATATTTCCCATTGTATTCATAAAGTTATTAAGTTGTCCTTGTATGAGCATCTGATATTTATCATTGAATATGTGATTCGGTTGTGGAACTATACATTCATGTTGTTCGTACTAAATATCCTTGGTCATCGAGCTTGTGTTGGACACACAACTTAGACCAATGTGAAAGTCGGCTTGATGACTTGGTTCCACTTCATGGGCATGGAAATTCCATTCCGACTTACACAGATTCGGCTAAAGAGTTTAGCGAGCCGTATTGACCCATATTGAGGTACAACAAAGAAGTTGTCATTTGTATATCTCAATCAGTGTAATCCTTAGACCTGAGGTTGTTGCACAGTCCGAGTTGAGGATCACCGACTCAGGTTCTGTCAAACGTTGATCTGTAACTGGGCAGTTATAAACGTAGAGTTCGGGTCGACTGAAAATCAAGCTGCGTGATGTGAATAACTAAGATGGGATTTTTCCCCTCCACTTGGAGAGATATTTTCTGGGCCCTCTCGGATGATATGATTCGGAAAGCATGGCCATGCACGACTCGTTTAGGTGTTAATCGAGGCGATTGACTAAGAGTTAGTCTGATGAATCACTTATCTCGGATCGAGAAGAGAGTCAGACTATTTAAGGGATGACAAATATTCGCCTATAGTTTGACAAGGTATATCGTGAGGCAAAAGGGACTCGGACGTAAGTTGCACTGAAAAGGAAAGTTGTCATGACTCTTTGGTACTTGGGATTCGGTATGTTCTGCTAGGAGCCGCTACCGACTGATCGATTGATAGTCGGACTTCAATTGTGTCCAAGTAGCCATGAGCCTGCGGGGTCACACACTTAAGAGCGGGAGAATGTTCGGATTAGATCTGAACCGGAAATCTGGTTGGGTTGGACCCTAGCCGGACTTGGACTGAGTCAGTGAGTCGGACTCACGGTGACTAATATTATATGGGCTTTAGTGAATGGGCCATGAGTAAGTGGACCCCACGTTCACTCCCTATATATAGTGGGGTAAAGTAACCCAGGAGGTTTGATCGGTTAGTTCATTCCATGTGTTGGAAACCCTAGATCCACAGCAGTCCTGCCGTCGGAATGAACCTAGCAGTTCACCGCTGGCGCTCCTCCTTGTACGTGTGGATACCAGCAGAGGTGATGTATGATCAACACCAGGACGAGAGTGATCAGATCGGATCGTGAGGACTGCACTGCATCCAACTGACGTGCTTCATCAGTAATCCGCAAATGCGCGTCTAGTCGTAATCCTCGTGGCCTTCTACCTCAGCTAGATCTTGGGATCACCACGTTACAGGGAAACAGTTTTGTTTTATCTCTACATGGCCCAACACATTCTGGAACTATTTGAAATTTTCAAAGGCTTCTGAATTTTGTTTCATCAAGTAGATATATCCATACCTACTCAAAGCATCAATAAAGGTAATGAAGTACTCATAACCACCCATGGTTGTCGTGCTCATTGGTCCACATACATTACTATGTACTAGTACCAACAAGTCAGACGCCCTTTCACAACTCTTTGCAAAAGATGTCTTGGTCATTTTGTCGAGTAGGCAAGATTCGCATGTCTTGTATGACTCCAAGTCAAACAAAGTTAGGAGTCCATCATCATGGAGCTTCTTCATGCGTTCCCAACTTATATGACTAAGCCGACAGTGCAAAAATTAAGTCATATTCAAATCATTTGTTTTCCAGCTTTTAACATTTATGTTATAAACAAACTCACCATCAAGATTCAAAATAAATAACCCATCGTGGTCGGGTGCAAAGCTGTGACACATATCATTCAAATATAAAGAACAACCATTATTCTTAATATTCGACTCATAGCCTTACCTCATCAATCATGAAGGAGAAATAATGTTTCGACTAAGCACTAGAACATAATAACAATTATTTAGTTATATAATGAATCTGAAAGGTAAATGATGTTGCATCATGCCGACTTCCAAACACAACGACTCTTGCTTTGTTGCCGACTCGGATATCAACCTCGCCTCTTGCCACGCTCCTAGTTCGTAGCAGTCCCTGCAACGAGTTGTAAATGTGAAGATCTGGTATCATATACCCAAGAACTATTAGGTGCATCAGCAAGATAAATGTCTATAACATTGCAAACAAGCGTACTTGAGCCGGAAGTCACACCTCCTCTCTTGGATTTGTTGGACAAATACTTGCTGCAGTTCCTCTTCTAGTGGTCATCCGCATTGTAGTAGAAACAAGTAGATCCGGCTGAAGGAGATGGATTAGTCCCTGAGGAGACGCTTGGGACTGGGTCCTGAGCCTGCTTTCCTCCCAACTTAGCCTTCTTCTTAGTCCAAGAAATTTTCTTGAACTTAGCCTTATTCTACACCATCAACACTTGATTGACGCCCTTATTGAGATCCTTCTCTGCCTTCTTGTGTAATACCCCACCTTTTAAAGGTAAAGGCCCCTGTGATTGCAATGCTAGTCCCTGGATCAAATGATAACATCCACAATTTAAGATGAAGTACACAGATACAAAGGTCATTATTACATCGTCATTCCAGAGATAACATAGTCTTTATAACTCAATAGCCCATGGCTAGTACATAGAGTTCATAACATAAAGTAAATAACTATATGTCTTCATCTTCATGTGTCACAGGCAAACATGTTGAGTGTAGACTCACAACCCTAATCTCCATCAGAGTAACCTACAACATCATAAGTTACAACCACAGTGGGTCAATACATTTGGAATTGTATTGGCAAGTGATACCATAGTGGTATAGTAGTATCTAACATCTATATGAATTTTACTAAGTGTATCTTAGGCTTGCTTTGCTCAAATAAGGTTTTCCATTCAAAAACACTAAGTTTTTGTTTGTAAAAACTCCCAAGGAACCACCAATAGAAATTGGTGAACCATTACCATTGTTCAACCACAAATTTTTAACTTAGAAATTGGGATGAGGAGATCCTTGATTGCTTCAATGTCTTTGATGCTCAAATTGTCCGTTGCCGGGGACATGGATAAGTACTTAGGTTTTACCCTCTCGCGAGGTGGTGCACTTTCCCCACAAGAATCGACATGCATCGAGACGAGACCTTTCATAAGCATTCCCTTAGACCACCATGGACGCGTTCCATCCTATCACCCTACCACCAACTGTCCATCTGGCTAAGTTCTTGCAACCTATATGGTCAAGGCAGAGCCCATATGCCATGTGGTTGCACTAGAAGCTTCTCAACACTAAACATCTCAAATCCCTTTGTTCCTGGGTGGCAATCCACAAGTGTGATACACAAGGAAAACCATAGACATGGGCCTTGTGTAACCACTCAACATAAACCAACCATACCATTCCACCCAGGTGATTCATTCACTTAGTTGTTTTATTAATCAAAACACAAGTCATAGTCTTAGCAATATTTCATAGCATGAATATCCACCCTTGTTTTCTACTAGCTAGGATAAGCATGGTAACATAGCATTTTTTCTTAACTTAGGGAAAAATCTACTAAGACTACAACTACTAGGATTTCCCAAGGAATATCATAGTATATATACTTAGAAAAATTCCATGCAAGTCCTACTCAAAATAACACTAGTGGATAGCCAAAATAATAGGACAAAAATATATGAAGCACCACTTTCCTTGATAGTTGGGAGAGTAGCAATAGTCCTCACAATCACAATCACTACTATCACCAAAATCTACACATAAAATCATAACACCAAATTCACATTCAAATATTCAAACAAAAATATGTATGAATGCATGCAAATTCAATGGGATGATTTTCTATACTAAACAAATCAAACCAAACAGTACTGAGCACAAAGTAAACTTCCTAAGGTTCAAATAAAACAAGTTTCACTCTAAAACAATTTTTAAAACATTTTATATAGCCAAAATAATCCTATAATTGGTTCTGCAAATAATCCTATTTTTCCAGAAGCAAAATACTAATTCAAGGCCACACAAGTGTAGGGCTTAATTTTTGAATCCAATGATATATTATTTGCAGATTTTGGACATACATAACTAAATATATGAATTTTACAAGTTTAAATCCCTAATAGATTCAAAAACAGATTTTAAATCAAACGGGCAGACATGTGGACGCATCTGATTGGTTGATACTGTTTCGCGCAGATCACGTTTCCGTGCTGTTGGATCAAGTCAGATCCAACGCGCCAGATCAAAACTTACCGCTTCACTCACGATCTAATCTACAACGCACGATCTAGATCTAACGGCCCTGGACCAAGCGACCATACGCGAGAGGCGCTGATGGCGCTGGCGGAGGCGACTCTACTGGCGGTGATGTTCTGGCGAACCTAGAGGGGGCTGGGGGCGAGGCTATGGCTTACTAGCGTCGCGTGGATGCGAGGAAGCTCAAGGTGCAACTGGCCTGGACGGGGGCGTGCTGTAGTGGCCATGAGAGCTCGTCGGATACCTCTCTTGCGTCGGGCACGTGTTGTCGGAGACGACGGCGACGACCTAGGTCACCATAGGGAAAATGAACGGTGTCAATGGCTGCGCAAGGACACGGCGCACATATTGGTTTGAACTAGAAGGCAAGGGGCACTCGATTCCTACCGGAACCCCTCGTCGGAGTTGGACGGAGCTTCGGGTGTTCGCGGTGCTTGACGGGGACGACGACGTGGGGAAATACAGGATGAAACAAAGGCACAGTTAGATGCGCCAGAGGATGGTGAGCACGACAGGGTGAACCAGAGGGCACAGGGTGGACGGTGCTCACCAGAATTACTCGCCGGAGGTGCTCGGGTCCGCGGCGGTGCAAGCTCGATTGAGGGCAGCCTGGGGGAGCTTAGGTGGTGGCGAGTGAGGTGAAATGGCTGCGAGATAGAGGGGTTAAGTAGCCGGGGATAGGGCGTCCGTCACACGAGCAATCAACGCGTATTTACGCGAATTCATTCGCGGTAGTGAAGGGGAGAAACGGGCGGCGACGACGTCGTCTGCGTGCGGGGTTTGGGGGAGACGATGGCGACGTGGCGCAGGGCCCAGTGGTCAGTGAGCGATGGGTTGGGTTTGCGCGGGTGAGAGAGGGGGAAGAGGGAGAGAACCCCGGGTGGGCTTATTGGGCCGGTTCTGGCGTTGGGCTGAATAGGCAGCGCTCTGTTTTATTTTTTCTTTAACCTTTTCTTTTTCCAATTTGATTTTCAAGAATGGTTTTAAACCCTAATTCAAACTTGTTTGAATTCAAAACTTTTCTAAATTTTTGTACTGTGAACCTTGCATTCAAAAGTGTGTCAAACACATCTGTCCACTCAAAACACTTTGGTCCTTTGAAAAAAATAAAAATAAAACCATGCCTCATATGAATATAATAAAATGGGCATAAATATGGTTTTATTTGGTTTCAAACTTTGAATTTTTTTTTGCAAGATCTAGATTCTATGATGATATGAATGCAACGCATGCTTTTACAATTCGTGAATTTTTGGGATGTTACAGCTTGTGTTGGGAATACACCCTAGAGGCAATCATATATGATGATATTTCCCATTGTATTCATAAAGATATTAAGTTGTCCTTGTATGAGCATCTGATATATATTATTGAATATGTGATTCGGTTGTGAAACTATACATTCATGTTGTTTTTACTAAATGTCATTGGTCATTGAGGTTGTGCTGGACACACAACTTAGACCAATGTGAAAGTCGGCTTGATGTCTCGGTTCCACTTGTCATGGGCATGGAGATGCCATTCTGACTTACATAGATTTGGCTAAAGAGTTCAGCGAATTGGATTGACCCATATTGAGGTACAACGAACAAGTTGTCATTTGTATATGTCAATCAATGTAATCCTTAGACCTGAGGTTGTTGTATAGTCTGAGTTGAGGATCACCGACTTAGGTTCTGTCAAATGCTTGTCCATAACTGGGTAGTTATAAAGGCAGAGTTTGGATCGACTGAGAATCAAGCTGTGTGATGTGAATAAAAAAGATGGGATTTTTCCCCTCCACTTGGAGAGATATTATCTGGGCCCTCTCGAATTATATGATTCAGAAATCATGGCCATGCACAACTCGGTTAAGTGTTAACCGAGGCGATCGACTAAGAGTTAGTCGGAGGAATTACTTATCTCGGATCGAGAAGAGAGTCGTACTATTTAACGGATGAAAAATATTCGCTTATATTCTGACAAGGTATATCGTGAGACAAAATGGACTCGGTCGTAAGTTGCATTGGAAAGGGAAGTCATCATGACACATTGGTACTTGGGAGTTGGCACGTTCTGCTAGGAGCCGCTATGGACTGATCGATTGAGAGTCCGACTCCAATCGTGTCCAAGTAGCCATGAGCCTACGGGGTCACACACTTAAGAGAGGGAGCAAGTTCGGATTGGATCTGAACCGGAAAACTGGTTGGGTTGGACCCGAGCCAGATTTGGACTAAGTGAGTGAGTCGGACTCACAGGGACTAATATTATATGGGCTTTAGTGAATGGTCCATGAGAGTGGAGCCCGCATTCACTCCCTATATATAGTGGAGCAAAGTAACTCAGAAGGGTTAATCATTAATCGGTTAGGTCATTCCATGAGTTGGAAACCCTAGCTCGACAGAAGTACTGCGGTCGTAACGAACCTAGCAGTTCGCCACCGGTGCTCCTCCTTGTACGTGTGGATACCAGCAGAGGGGCTATACGATCAGCACTAGGACGATCGGATCATAAGGACTGCACTGCATTCAACCGATGTGCTACATCAGTAATACACAACTGCGCGTCTAGTGGTAAACCTCGTGGCCTTCTACCTCAGCTAGATCTTGGGATCACCATGTTAGAGGAAAAAGTTTTGTTTTATCTCTACGTGGCCCAACAGCTTGAGCATCTCATGTAATTCAGTTTGCTTCTTATCCATAGAATGCATGTGGTAGTTCGATATGAACTGACCATACGCACTACAAAGAGAGTTCAGAATTATGTTTGTAGCAAATTCTTCTCTAATGGGATAGCCCAGCCTTTCTAAAGACTGCACGTAACCAACCATCTTGATCACATGCGGACTCAAGGATCACTATACTTAATCTTGCAACTCATTAGAGCCTGCAACATACTTTTGATGCTTTCGATCATATCTTAGGCCTCAATATTCTTGAACTGCTGCTGCAAGTTTGGTTCCATGTGAGCAAACATAAGACAACTTATTTCCATGGACTCATCCTTAGTCTCACGGTAGGAATTGGTCGCAGCAAAAGTCGCATTTTCATGCGGCTCATTTGGAAGTGGGTTGTCTACGACGTGGTCCTTCTTTTCTTGTTTGAGAACTATTCTCAGATATCGATACTAGTTGGTAAAATTAGTGTCATTCAATTTATCTTTCTCAAGAATAGTTCTGAAAGCAAAACCGGATATCTGAGGGTGATTTTTACTTGGTGCCATGATCTACAACAAAAAAATGCAAAGCACTTAAGACATGTATTCATAAAAGAGCAAGCATATTAAACTTTTTAATACTTATGCTCCCACTAGAATCAACACCCCTCCGATGGATCCTTAGTGATTCAGGAACCTAGATAAGCAGGTTGGCTAGTGATCTTTAGCATCACTGCTAGCCTCCAAGTGATCTAGGTAGACAACTCCTTGTTAATCGTATCACATATGACTCATGTTGGTTGGGTGGCATATCATGCCCCGGCTCCCGTCCGACTTTCCCTGAGTCCCACAACCGTTGTGATAGAACCATCTAGCTTACCGACTGTTTCTGCTTTAAGAGTCCGACTGGAACCCACCTAGTCGGAAACAATTGGCAGCACCCCAATGTTATGAGCCCACTACCAAAAATGTCCGACTTGTGATAGGTGCAAACACTGGCGGAAAAACCGATTAGACCATCTTTGAGGGATTAAATTTGACCGACTATCTAATAGAGGTAAAATAGATACATAACAACAACACAAAATAAAGAAATTATAATGTGAAATGGTATGGCTCTCTTCATGGTCATCTCCATCTCCGCAAAGCCTGTAATCTGACTCATGCCAACTCTTGTCACTTGTCTTACTCCATGTCGCCGACTTTTATATCGACTTGCATGTCATTCAGGTTCTCCAAATAGCTACACTATCTTAGTAAAGTAAATTACATAAAGAACCCGACATAGAGGTTATTATATAATAAAATGACAGCACCTAAGCTCCAGCCGGCGGACAAAACCATGATTCGCAGATCAGATATGGACTACACACATACATCACATTCACATGAACCATACCATTCACAACTTCCTGCAAAACAAGTTATGCATAGATACGATTTCTATCGATGTTGTGAAACTTTCAACAACATCTAAGGGTCTACGGCAGGGCGAAGCTACCGAATAGCGGGCGGGAATCGAAGGAGCAGCGCCCCTCGCTGGTGCGGACAACACCCGATGATTTTTATGAAAATGTAGATCTCATCTACCTTCCGAACATGGATTTCTTCATCGGATAAAACAATTGTATCCAAATCTGATTTGTACTCCGATTCGATCAAACTCCTTTGATCTTCGATCATTGCATATGGATTTATGTCTCATAGTCTACCCCGATAAAGGAAACCTACCGGTAGAGGTATGTCATTTCACGACCGCAGCGGTATGATCACAGAAAACCGATCATCCATTCCCCAAGTACAGTTGATCCAGTCAACATCATACAAAACCTAACTATGTCATAGATCGACCACCAAAGCAACACATAGATCCAATCTATAGCCAACCGCATATCACATATGCGAGATCTCGAGCCTAAAACTAGAAGCTATCGCTCTGATACCACTGTTGGGCCGCGAGGAGAAAAACAAAAAAAAATTCCCTACGCGGTTATCCCAAGATCTAGCTGAGGTAGAAGGCCACGAGGATTACCATTAGACGCGTAGTTGCGAAATTGATGAAGGACTCTGCTGAATGCAGTGTAGACCTTACAATTTGATCTGATCCGACTGTACAAGACCGCTGCTGGTATCCACACGTACAAGGAGGAGAGCCGGCGGTGAACTGCTAGGTTTATTACGGTGGTAGGACTGCTGTGGATCTAGGGTTTCCAATGCATGGAATAGCCTAACCGTTAACACTCTTGGGTATCTGCAGCCCACTATATATAGGGAGTGAAAGTGGGATCCACTCACTTGTGGCACATTCACTAAATCCCATATTAGTCACCGTGACTCAGTCGAAATACGTCTTGGGTCTACCCCAACCAGATTTCCTGTTCAGATCCAATCCGAAATTGCTCCCACTTATAAGTATGTGACCCCACAGGCTCATGGCAACTTGACCATGATTGGAGTACGAATCTCAATCGATCATTTGGTAGAGGCTCCTAGCAGAACGTGCCGACTCCCAACTACCAAATATTCATGATGACATGCCTTTCCAATGCGACTTTCGTTCGAGTCCGTTTTCCATCACGATATACCTTGTCGGACAATAGGAGAATAATTGTCATTCCTTAAATAGTCCGACTCTCTTCTCGATCCAAGATAAGTGATTCATCAGTCTAACTCTTAGTCGATCGCCTCGGTTAACACTTAACCTAGTCGTGCATGGCCATGCTTTCCGAATCATATCATCCGAGAGGGCCCATAGAATATCTCTCCAAGTGGAGGGCCAAATTCCCATCTTGGTTATTCACATCACGCAACTTGATTCTCAGTCAACCCGAACTCCTCCTTTATAACCGCCATCTGACGAAACAGCGTTTGATAGAACATAAGTTGGTGATCTTCAACTCGGATTATGCAACAACCTCAGGTCTAAAGATTACATTTATTGAGACATACAAATGACTTCTTGTTCATTATATCTCAATATGGGTCAATCCAACTCGCTAAAATTTTTAGCCGAATCTGTGGAAGTCAGAATAGCATCACCAAGACCATGACAAGTGGAACCGAGTCATCTGCCAAATTTCACATTAGTATAAGTTGTGTGTCCGGCACAACCGCAATGACCAAGGATATTTAGTACAAACAACATGAATGTATAGTTCCACAACTGGATCACATATTCAATAATACACATCAGATGTTTATACAAGGACAACTTAATATCTTTATGAATACAATGGAAATTATAGCATACATAATTTCCACTAGGGCATATTCCCAACACTATCAAGTGTTGGGAGCAGAGATAGCGTACAGTACCATCAGCCTCGCCTCATCTTTGTCAGCGATGTCTGATCCTGGCATCGGCTACGTCAGGGGCATTGATTCTCTCCTAGGTTCCGCTCATCTGCCACGCTTCATCTCCAGCAATGGCACCTTCATCCACATGGTCCTACCAGAGTTGCTGCGATGAATGCGGTGGTGCCGCCGGATTATCCGAAGGTGGCCATGGCCGAGCATCCGGCAGTATCTTTGGTGCTCGTGGCTAACACACTTACAACTTGTACATTCTATCCTAAGTGGTCATTAAGCTACCGTATATAGATTAAATTTAGTCTCAAGTGACCCTAATCAACTATGACGCTCCACCTATCTTTGTCTTGCACGATGTCCTCCACATTGTCGTCTGCCTCTTCCAAGTCAGAATCGATGAGGATGAGCCCGACGGCGTTCCTCCTCATGAATTCTGCAAGGCATGCTGCATCGATAATGGTGTAGTGCGTATGCCCATGCACTACCCAGAACAGCCGCCTCCCTTAGGGGTTGCGTAGATCCAGATGGATATCCCGACGGTGAGCTCTGCACAGCCAAAGAAACTCATCCTGCTCCTTCCTTGGTCAGTACACACTCATGTGCGCGTATCGTTCCATTGCCCTCTTATGCTCTGGAAGCAGGCGGCGACGCTCCTCGATCTACCACGACAGTGCGTTGCTGCGTAAGAGCGGCGCCACCGGCACCCCGGCGTATCTGAGCTCATATCCGGCCGGTAGCCTCGCTAGTAGTGGCGTGAGTATGTTTTAGTGGGCGAACATCTCGGCCTCATACAAGCTAAGACGGGACTCTCCATGGTAATGCGTCATTTCTTCAGGTAGGATTCGACGCCTGTGCTGACATGAGTTGCATGGAATGAATGGGGTTTGAGCTTTGGCCACAAGACCGCGGTTATAAAGTCAAGGAGGTGGGCCCACTCATGGTTGTGAGTGCCAATAGGGATACAGAACTTCCTACTCGAAGATCGCTCTTGCAAAGGATGATCCTTCGCGTCTATTCTCCCCAATCCAATGGTGCCTAACAATGGGGACACATAATCAACCTGGCCCCACGGGGGGGCTTCTAGAAGACCCGATCTGACGGCTACCAATGGGTGCTAGCCTTATGATCCAACGGTTGCTATTGGCCGTTAGGGATAGGCATAGTTTCTGCAAGGTTAACGAGCTAGTCAACAGGTTTTATCATGGCTTTGACCAGATTTCAAAAAATCATAAGTCTTTCACAAAAAACTTTTTATTAACTAAAGTAGCGAGAATGGCCATGCACCATAGTGTAGCATCCGTGAAAATTGCCTCGGGGCCCTGGGCGAGCCCGAATCTTGCACCTCCTTTGGAAAAACAGCGGTTTTTCGGGTTTAGGATATGGAAAGTAGGGATTTCTCCAAATGACAGAGAAATCTCTAGTTGAAGAATTTGTTTGTGATGCCGAGAGGGAGCTATGTGTCGGGTTTTGGCTCAATCCATGGCGTGGTTCCATGTTATGGGTAGCGAGGAGGATATATAGGGTTGAAATCCATGTTAAATGTCTATAACATTGCAAACAAGCGTACTTGAGTAGGAAGTCACACCTCCACTCTTGGCTTTGTTTGACAAATACTTGCTGCAGTTCCTCTTCTAGTGGTCATCCGCCTTGTAGTATAGGCAACTGGACCAGGATGAAGGAGATGGCTTAGTCCCTGAGGAGGTGCTTGGGACTGGGTCCTGAGCCTGCTTGCCTCCTGACTTAGCCTTCTTCTTAGTACAAGAAATTTTGTTGAATTTAGCCTTATTCTGCACCATCAACACTTGAATGGCGCCCTTCTTGATATCCACCTCTGTCTTCTTGAGCATCCCATCTAATTCAAGGAGATTATTATCCATACCATGCATGTGGTATTTCGATATGAACTGACCATACGCACTAGGAAGAGAGTTCATAATTATGTTTGTAGCAAACACTTCGCTAATGGGATAGCCCAGCCTTTCTAGAGACTGCACGTAACCAACCATCTAGATCACATGCAGACTCAATGAATCACCATACTTAAGATTGCATCTCAGCAGAGCCTGAGAGACTTGATACATTTCGGTCTTAGCCTAAGCCTGGAACATACTTTTGCGGGTTTCTATCATATCGTATGCCTCAGCATTCTAGAAATTCTGCTGCAAGTCCGGTTCCATGTGAGAAAGCATAAGACAACTTATTTCCATGGACTCATCCTTAGTCCCACGCTAGGCATTGGTGGCAGTGAAAGTCGCATTCTCATCTGGCTCATCTGGAAGTGGGTTATCTAGGACGTGGTCCTTCTTTTCTTATTTGAGAGCAATTCTCATATTTCGAAACGATTTGGTAAAATTAGTGTCATTCAGTTTATCTTTCTCAAGAATAGTTCTCAAAGCAAAACCGGATATCTGAGGGTGATTGTTACTTGGTGCCATGATCTACAACAAAAAATATGCAAAACACTTAAGACATGTATTCATAAAATATCAAGCATATTAAACTTATTAATACTTATGCTCCCACTAGAACCAACACCCCTCCGATGGTTACTTAGTGAATATTTATGGACCTTGTGTTGGGGAAGCTAGAGAGGAATTCAAACAATGGTTGTTTGATCTTTGCATTCCTGATGATGAGGACTGGATTATACTTGGTGACTTTAATTTCATTAGGTCTCCTTCTAACAGAAATAATCCAGGAGGGAATATTAATGATATGCTATTATTCAATATTTTTATTAGAGAGCAACATCTCACAAAAATTGGAATTAAAGGTAGAAACTTTACCTCGAGCAATATGCAAGAAAACCCACTTCTTGAGCAACTAGATTGGATCTTCACTTCTATGCATTGGACTCTATCCTTCCCTCAGACTATTGCTTCTCCACAAGGAAAACCTACCTCTGACCATATCCCTTTGGTGGTTACCATGCAAACTTCTATTCCTGCAGCTAAAATATTCAGATTTGAGAACTACTGGGTTTCTCATCAGGGATTTCAAGAAGTTGTTGCTACTAGCTGGAGCAAACCTACTCATAAAAATAATAGTGCTGCAAATCTGAGTGCTGAGTTAAAAAAGGATAAGATATGATTTGAAATTTTGGAGCAAATCTATCTCCAAACTAAAAATCTGCATTGATAACACTAACAAGGCACTGTTTGAAATTGATAATATTGAAGATAAAAGGATATTAACTATTGCTGAAGCCAATTTCAGGAAAATATTAAAGGAACATCTTCTGAATTTATTAGAGTTTCGAAGACAGTACTGGAAGAAAAGGTGTGCAATCCGTTGGACAAAGTTTGGGGATGAAAACACAATTTTTTTCAGTCCATAACTACTGAAAGATATAGAAGGAACTCCATTTCTCAGCTTCAGAGTTCTAATGGTACTGTGGTGATGGATGATGCAGGGAAGGAAGAAATCATACATAATTCATTTAAAGAAAGATTGGGCACAAAATCAAACCCTCAAATGAAATTCAATCTTGCTAATCTGATTCATCCTGTTCCTGGTCTTGATGAGCTTTCTGTGGCTTTCACAACTGATGAGATTGATGTAGTGTTCAAGACTATGCCAGTGGATAAAGCTCCTGGGCCTGATGGCTTTAATGGCCAATTTCTAAAAAGTTGCTGGGGTATCATTAAACATGATATTTACCAGCTATTCTTTGACTTCTTTGATGGGAAATTGGATCTTGAGAGCATTAATATGGTACACATTACATTGATTCCAAAGGTTCCATCCCCTATTTCTGTGAATGACTATAGACCTATTACTCTGCTTAATTGTTGCCTAAAGATAATAACCAAAATTTTGGCCAATAGGCTTCAAAAGGTGGTGCTCAAAGTTGTGCATAAAAATCAATATGGTTTCTTAAAGGGTAGAAGTATCCAAGATTGCTTGGCATGGGCATTTGAGTTCCTTTTTCAGTGTGACGCATCCAAAAAAGAGATTATTTTATTGAAGAAGGACTTTGCAAAGGCTTTTGATACCATTGATCATGGTGCAATGATAAAAATCATGAAGCAGATGGGTTTTGACCAAAAATGGCTAGATTGGATTGCTATAATCTTTGAGTCTGGGAAGTCTTAAGTCTTGCTTAATGGCACACCTGGGAAACAATTTCACTGCTTGAGGGGGTTAGACAGGGTGATCCATTATCTCCTTTAATCTTTGTCCTTGCTGCAGATTTACTACAGGCTACAATCAACAAAGCTTTCAGAAATGATTCTATTATGGCTCCCTTTTCTCTAGACTATGATATGGATTTTCCAGTGATTCAATATACAAATGATACCTTAATAATCATGCCTGCATGTATTCAGCAATTGTAAATTATAAAGAAAATTCTGGATGATTATGCTATGTCTACTGGTATTAAAATCAACTATAGCAAGTCTATGATGGTTCCAATTAACATTCATATCAATGAGATTCAACAATTTACTGATATTATGGGATGTACTATAGGCAAGATGACTTTTACCTATTTGGGGATACCTATGGGTACTACTAAACCAACTATTATCGAATTAATGCCTCTGGTAGACAGGGTGGAGAGGAACATGTCTGTCTCCTTTATGATGATGAACTACAGTGGTAGGGTTACTGTCATCAATTCCCTTTTGGCTTCCATATCAATGTTTTATATGTGTTCTCTTAGCCTCCCTAAAAAAATAATTGAGCATTTTTGGAAATCAAGAATGGCATTGTCTTTGTAATAAGAAGACAGAGGAGGGGGAAAATGCAATTCTTTAATTGCATGGAAAAGTTCTGTAGACCAAAGGAGAAGGGAGGTGTTGGAGTACTGAACCTGCAATTGCAGAATAAAGCTTTATTACTGAAATACCTGCATAAATTTTATAATAAAGAGGATATTCCTTTGGTTATACTGATTTGGCATACATATAATAAAGATAAAGTTCCTCATAATAATGATCCATGTGGTTCTTTTTGGTGGAAGGATGTATGTAAACTATCCCCTATCTACAGATGTATTGCAAAATGTTCAATGAACAAGGGTGATTCTGTAATTTTCTGGAAGGATGATTGGTTGGATGGAATTGTTTCTGAACAATTCCCTAGAATATTCTCTTATTGCCTTAATGAAGATGTCTATGTTCAGGAATTCCTAACCGTAGATAACTTGTCACATAATTTCAATCTTCCTTTATCTCAGAGGCAATGGGAGAATTAAGGCAAATTCTGAGCTTATCTATCCACATCGCTTTAGAAGGAGTAACTAAAGACTCCTGGAGCTATGAGTGGGGTGCAAAATATACTTCACAGAAATTTTACAAATATTGTTTCAGGAATGTGATTACACATGAGGCCTTCAAGTGGATTTGGAAATCAAAATGTACTCCTAAAGTTAAGTTCTTCTGCTGTCTTTTGTTCTCTGACAGGTTAAATACTAGAGGCATGTTGAGAAGAAGGAACTTTCATCTAAATTCAGGATATCTCTGTCCTATGTGTGGACATACTGAAGAATCTACAGAACATCTGTTCATGGACTATGGCTTTAGTCAATCCTGCTGGCACACCCTCGACATAAATTGGAACACCCAAGGAGTTTTACTGGACTGGGTTACCAGTGCAAAGCATAGTTGGCATCGACCTCTTTTCATGGAAGTTTTTATGGTGGCTTCTTGGAGCATTTGGAAGGAAATAAATGACTTAGTGTTTAATTCCATTACACCTTCCTCGAGTTCCTGGAAAACTAGATATACTGTTGATTTCTCTCTTTTGATCTATAGGACCAAGTCTGACTCACACTCTGTCATTCATAGTATAGTCAATAACTTGTAATGACCTCTTGAAGTCTCCTTGACTTCACCTACACTCTGTAATTATGTATCTATATTAATAGAAATGGAAGGAGGCAGTAGAACCCTCAAACAGATTCTACTATCATAATTGCTAAAAAAAAAACCATAATTGAAGCATAGGTTTTAACTCCAATTTATAGCAGCCTAGTTATCAAATGGTGGCATATAATACACCACCTTTGTCATCGCTTGGTACTGGGTTTCTTATGGGTCGGTACCAGATTCATATTTTAACGTATCTCCACAGCAAACCACATATGATCAAACTGCTTTGCCTGAGATACCATCACGTACGTTTGTTCTATCTGTTCCACAAAATAGTTCTCCACAACCGACTGATAGTTTTAAGGATCAACTTGCTAGTATAATTAGGGAATTTGGTTTAGAATCTAAGGGTAGAGCACGTGCGTATCAGAAGCCATACCCTGATTATTTTTATTTGTTGCCATATCCACGTGGTTTTAGAATTCCAGATTTTGTTCAGTTTACGGGAGAGGATGGTAGATCGACTTTTGAACACTCAGGGCAATTTTTAGCACAATGCAGTGATGTTGGCACATCTGATGTTTATAGGGTAAACTTATTTCCTTTGTATTTGTCTGGTACTGCATTTACTTGATTTATATCGCTTGCTCCTAATTATATATCAACATGGCCACCATTGGAGCAGAAATTTCATGAGTATTTTTATAGCGGTGAAACTGAACTTCAACTTTCAGATTTAACTATGGTTAGACAAAATTATAATAAAAGTGTTCATGAGTATATCAGGAGGTTTAAAGATGTTAAAACCCGTTGTTTCATCCTTAACATAGCCGAAAAGGATTTAGATGATCTTGCTTTTTCGGGTTTGCTCACTCATATTAAGGATAAGTTAGAAGGTCAAGAATTTCCAACTGTTAATCAGGTTTTGCAAAAGGCTTCCGCGCAAGAAAACCGGGCTAAAGATGTTAGATAATATAACCGGTTCAAACATAATAAAAATAAGGAGAAGGAAAACAGCACGGTTAATGTTGTAGATTGTGATGACGATTCGTCTAGTGAGGATGACGTTGATATATATGTAGCCAAATGGGTTCAATCATCTAAGTCAAAACCTTTTGCATGTTCTGCACTGAAACCTACACCTGCTAGAAGAGAGGAAGTTAGATACACTTTTGATGCTAGCAAGTGTGATCGAATTTTTGATATGTTACTGCAAGGAAAATTAATTAAATTGAGAGAAGGTCATATAATTTCAAATACATCAGAACTAGGTAGAAGAGCATATTGTAAGTGGCACCATTCTTTTTCTCATGCTACTAATGATTGTAATGTGTTTCGTCGATACGTGCAATCGGCCATTAATGAAGCACGATTGACATTTACAGAAGGTTTTAATATGAAGCTCGATAGTGATCCGTTTCCTATCAATGTAATTGAAGTTGAGACAAAGGATATGCCTATTTGGTCGGATTAGGCCTAGTTCGCGCGAGAGAAAAATCTTGTTGATAATAATGCTCCTCCAAGGATGATCAAGACAAAAAGTCGAGAAGTAGGAGTGTGGAAAGTGAATGGAAGGAAGAAACTAGCTCTGAGGCCGAAGCCGGATGTTAGTATGTTGCTGGAAAAATACACATCACTCAAGGCCGATAGTGTGTTTAATCGGCTTGGAGGTAATAAGCATCCGAGGTCTCCTTCTGGACCTAGAGGTCATGAGAAATGGTGAGGGAATTCCTATGACCAGCCACCTTATTTTCCAATGGAGCCAACATATTGGGGATGTCCACCTCTGATGTATCCTCAGTTTGCTCCATGGTTCTTCAATCCGTGGGCGCCATATACTACAGGGCCAGCGGGTTATTTTCAGCCGTGATGGATTCCGCCGAGTCCTATGTTCAGTGGAGATATGCATGAGAAAAGAGCTCGGTTTAGTCAGAATGTTACATCACATGATGCTACTGTAATTCGGGATAACAATGAGAGGCTGATCTCGGGAACTTCTAGTCCACGGGGAAGATACAGTGCAGATGGCAGTGGGAGGAATTATAACAATGACTGCAAGCGCGTCCGGGTGCCAAAGCATGCTAAACCTAATCTAATAGACAATCTGGAGAATTTAGATAGTGCGCTCATGATTCAAAACTTTTGGTACACCATTAAGCTGAAGGTGTTAGTACCGAAAAATATGGTAACGATAGTATGCAGCTACAACAAAGTGGATCTATTCAAATTGAAAAGGAGATTTTTTCCGAGCTTAACATGCAGAAAAGTGGAGATGGATCACTCGTTGTGTCTTCTAGTACCGGTAAGAAAATAGAACCAGATGGCATGCGCACTATTTTAGCTATGAGAGACATTAATTCAAGAACACCTAGAGGTTTATCTCCGATGGATTTAAAGTCTAGCACTAGCACGTATACACAATACAAGGACTCAGGTACTGGTGATAATCAGAAACTTATCGATAGCGACATGATTGGTCAGTAGAAAATGTCTTCGGCCAAGAACAGGTTATTTGCACAAAATATGATGGTATGTCCGTACAGGCCAGGGAATACAGTGGGCAGCAGGTTTAGGCCAGTCATGTTAGGAGTCAAGCCAGGACCTCAGTGGTGTCCGAGAGGTCTCACACATACAAAAAACGATGTGTCCAGCATCTACAAGTGTTGAAAATCATAAAGGAGGTAGCTGACAAGAGGCGTGATAAATGGTTTAATCGAGCTAAACCAACGGTGACGCCTACGAAGACATGGAAGCAAAAATGCATCACCGCCGAGGAAAAATTCTGATGATGTGTCTGTTGATGAGAATTCAGAGAGTAAAGAGAAGGCTCCTATTGATATGGATGTTAATATGGTGTTTGCATTGCCCACAGATTTTTGTGCACCTGAGGCTGAAATTGCAGAGCTTGCTCCTGGTCCAAAAAATGCAATGTTTGAGAAACCGGAGAAGCAAGGACAACACCTAAAACCATTGTTCATCCGGGGTCACATTGATGGTAAGCCGATTGGTCGCATGCTTGTTAACAGTGGTGCTAGTGTTAATATTATGTATTTTTTTGGTATTTTTTAAATTGAACAAAAAGAGAGCGAGTTATTGAAGACCAACATGGGACTTAGCAGGTTCTCAGGAGAATTATCTGAAGCTAAGGGTGTTATATCTATGGAGCTCATAGTCGGAAACAAAACATCGTCGACTATGTTTTTTTTTTGTTGATATCAAAGGCTGCTACAATACTCTATTAAGGCACGACTGGATTCATGCAAATTGTTGCATCCCATCTGCTCCACATCAGTGCTTAATTCAGTGGGTTGATGATGATGTGGAGGTAATTAAAGCGGATGATACTACTTGCATTGCTTTGATAGAGGCACCGGTCGATTGGCAACATGGTGACATGTGATGTTTGACCGGTATGGATTTATTGGATTATTAGTATATCAATATCGTTAAAGATGGTTTTGTACCTATAAACGCACAGCCGGCTAGCATAGCTCAGCTTAACAATTTATCCATATAAATGATGATTAGATGATAGTATTAAGTGGCTGCAAAAACGCACCGACAGGGATTTTGGTGATATGGAGAAGCTCGGATAGGAATTTTCATCGGCTGATCCACTTGAAGAGGTATATATTGGTGATGGAAGCATTCCAAGACCTATATTTATCGATGCTAACATGGTAGCTGATTAGAAAAGCGAGGATGTGCATTATTTAAAGAATTTGTTGATTGCTTTGCTTGAAATTATAGCGAGATGCCCGGTTTTAGTAGAGAATTAGTTGAGTATAGACTACCTATTAAATATGGTTTTAGGCCACATAAGCAACCCCGTAGAAGTTTTAATTATAATTTATATGACTACATCAAAGAAGAAATTGATCGGTTGATAAAAGATGGGTTTATTCAGCCATGTAGATATGCAGATTGGGTTTCTAATATTTTGCTCATTGAAAAGAAAAACACTATTAATATAAGGATTTACGTTGATTTTAGAGATTTAAATAAATCTAATCCTAAAGATTAATATCCTATGCCTATAGACGACATGCTTATTAATAATGCTTTGGGACAAAAAGTAATTAGTTTTTTAGACCATAATGCTGGTTATAATCATATATTTATGGTCGAACAAGGTATGTCCAAGACTGTTTTTCATTCCTTAGGTTTTGTTGGCTTATTCGAGTGGGTCGTTATGACATTTGGTTTAAAAAATGCCGGCGCTACATACCAAGGTGTTATGTATTTGATATTTCATGATCTTTTAGGCATAATACTAGAAGTGTATATTGATGATATAATTATTAAATTGGATAAGTTTGATAATCATTTAGCCGATTTACGTTTAGCTTTTGAAAGGATGCGCCGGTATGACTTGAAAATGAATCCTCTTTAATATGCTTTTGGTGTGTCAACTGAAAGTTTTTAGGATTTATTATTCATGAACAAGGCATAGAATTGATCAAATAAAAGTAGAGTCAATTAGAAAGTTAGAGGAGCCCAAGTATAAAAAGGATGTGCAAAAGTTGTTGTGGAAAATTAATTACTTGAGACGATTCATATCTAGCCTTGCAGGAAAAATTGAATCATTTGTTCTCTTACTTCAGCTAAAGCATGAAGCCGAATTTATTTGAAGGCAGAACATCAGGATCGCTTTAAAAATATAAAGAGATACTTATTAAGTCTTCCCGTATTGTGATCGCCCAAGTCTAGTGTGCCGTTTAGGTTATATATTGCTACATAAGATATAGTGATCGGCACGGTGTTGGTTCAAGAAGATGACGGAAAGGAGTACTTCATTACATATTTAAGTCGTCGTTTGCTAAAAACTGAGAATCAGTATGTGTTTATTGAAAAGTTATGCTTTTCTTATACTATGCATGTACCAAGTTTCGGCATTATCTACTTTCTAATACATGTGTGGTGGAATGCCAAGCCGATATAATTAAGTATATGATACAACGATCAAGTCTTAGTGGTAGGACTGGAAAGTGGGCTTATGCGTTAATAAAATATGATTTAGTATATGAGTCGCTGCGTGCAATGAAGGGTCAAGTTATTGCCGATTTTATTGTTGATCATAGAATTAAAGATGAAGAAAATATTAGTTATGTTAGTATTTTCCTTGGAAATTTTAGTTTGATGGGTCGGTTTTTAGAGATGGACAAGGCATCAGCAATATTAACTTAGTGCTTAAGTGTGAGTACATGCAGAGGCTGTGAGGCCATCTGCCTCCGTGCATGCTGCAACTTATTCTAGTCCTATGTCCACACCATGTCACTAAAAGTGGGCCCTCCTACCTGCCGTACGGACCAACCGACCCAGCTTTTCCTCCCCAATCCCCTGATCCCTCGATTCCCTCTCCACCACCTCTTGATTAACGCCTCCGGCACAGCCCTACTCCACCTCCCGCGCTTCGGCCGTCGGCTTCCCAACCTCACGCGCGTCGCCAGCGGTGCCACACACCGCCTCCGAACCTCCAGCTTGCTGGCACCGACCTCGCCCAACCTCCTGCACATGGCCGACGCCCCCCGCCGCTGCCTCCCAACCTCCTGCCTGGCACCGACAGACACCCGTGACGCCTTCGAACCTCCTGCCGTCCTGCTTGGGCAAACTCAACATCAACGGAGAATGTAACTTTCCACTCGTTCTTCTTGATTTCCAAATTTTTCGTGCTAATTTTCTCTCCTCTCATCTCTCTTCTCCGTCTCTCAGATCGGACCACCATGGCCGGCTAGGCAACGTTCTTCCTCAATTTATTAGCTCCCTCCCTCTCCCTCTCTATGATTTGTCCCTTTCTCCTCTCTTACCCCCTTTGATTCTCTACTTTTTGAAGTGACCAGTGGAAGGAAGACAACAATCCATCAACGGCACCGGCCGCTGGAAGAGCTAGCCGGCGAGTCGGGTACTGCAATGTGTTGGAATTATGCCCTAGAGGCAATAATAAAGATGTTATTGTTATAATTCTTGTTCATGATAAAGTTTATATTCCATGCTAGAATTGTATTAAGGGGAAACTCTAATACTTGTGTGGTTTATGAACAACACCGTGTCCCTAGTACGCCTCTATGGACTAGCTCATTGATTAATGATGGTTAAGGTTTCGTAACCATAGACATGAGTTGTCGATTAATAATGAGATCATGTCATTGGGAGAATGATATGATGGACAGACCCAAATCAAGCAGAGCAATTAGATCGTGTCATCGTGTTCATCTTTGCGAAGCTTTTTCTTATGTCAAATATTGTATTCCTTAGACCATGAGATAATGCAACTCCCTGGTATCGGAAGAAAGCTTTGAGGGCATCAAACATCATCCTATGAGAGGGTGATCATAAAGGTGTCTCTCAGGTGATCGGAAAGTACTTGTTGGGTTGTATGTATCGAGATGGGATTTGTCCCTCCCAAGTCGGAGAGATATACTTCGGGCCCACTCGGTAATCGATATCAACACCGCTTGCAAGCACGTGGTTAAGGAGTTAATAACAAAGTGATATCGGATTATGGAATGATTAAAGTACTTGTTGTGAATGAGATTGAACTAGGTATGTCGATACCAACGATCGAATCTCGGGCAAGTAAAATATCGCCTGATGAAGGGAATATAAATATGGGATTAATTGAATCCTGACATCGTGGTTCATCCGATATGATCATCGATGAATATGTGGGAGTAAATATGGGTTTCCAGATCCCGCTGTTGATTATTGATAGAAGATCGTGTCTGCATATTCTCGAACCCGTAGGGTCACACACTTAACGTGCCTTGACGCTAGGATAGAATGGATAATTGGTTTATGAGTTTTTGTTCGAAGTCTCGGATGAGATCCAGGACATCACGAGAGGTTCCGGAATGGTCCGGAGAATAAGATTCATATAAAGGAAAGCAGTTTTTGGATTTCGGAATGTTCGGTATTGTACTAGAAGGTTCTAGAAGCTTCCGGAGTGGGACTAACGTGGCCCCACTTGTCGGAGGGGGGCGTGGGCCTACGAGGGAGTGCCCTGTCCGCATTGGGCCAGGGGCACAAGGCCCCATAGGCCCAGCCGGCTTCTAGAAGGGGGGGGAAGACTTGCCCCCCACTCCACCCTTGTGGCCGCCGGCCCTAGGGCTTGGAGGAGGGGGCAAGGGGGCCGGACAGCCCTCTATATAAAGAGGGCAGGGGCGCACCCTCCTCCCACCCCTCCTTGAACCCTAGCCGCCTACCTGCTGCCCTCCAGATCTCTCTCTCTCTCTCTCCCGACTGTGTATAGGCGAAGCCCTGCCGCAGAAACTCTCCAATATATCTCTCCACCCCACTTTCTGGACCGAGGAAGGAGGAGACGTCGCGGTGCCGTACGTGTGCATCTCTCGGAGGCGTCGCCACTTGCGGCGTTGGATTGGATAGGATCGCGAGGAGGAGAAGGCTAGTACGACTACATCAACCACGTTCTGTTGAACGTTCCGCTGTGCGATTTCTTCAAGGGTATGAAGATCTCATCTATTCCTCTAGTTGATTGCATCTTCTAGATTGGATCTTGGCTTTCCCGTTCGCATCCGTAGAATTTTTTTGATTTACTATGCTGAGAAACCCTTTCAATGGTATCAGAGCTATAGATCTATGCGTAGATGTGTTTCACGAGTAGAACACAACATGCTTGTTACGGGCGTTGATGTTTTCTGTTGCAAGCCTCTTTTTGTGTACTTCTTATTATGACGAGTTGGGAAGGCAAATTGGTACTAGGGATAGAAAATTCGGCAAATTCATATTGGTACTAGGGATAGAAAATTCGCCAAATGGTCGGCAAATGGTCGCCGAGTTGGGAAGGCCCTTATAGAGTTATAGAGATTGTTCATGGAAATTCATATTTTGTACAATATTTGCAGGGAGTGAAATTGCCAAAAGCCCTCAATGGAAAATATTTGAAAAAGTATTATCCTAGTATGTGACAGGAGGCTTAATGATTCCATGGCCGATACATTATTTAGAGTATCACCCTAAGAATATTCTGGCCGATATGTCACTTGGAATATCGCCCTAAGAAATTTGGCCGATGTGTTTTTTGGACATCGCCCTAAGCAATTATATGTGACCGATGAACTCATGAACATCGTCCCGAGGTACTGTTTTAGTGTTTTTCATAAATACAATTATACCAAAAATAGGGAGTCATGTGTTGAATACATAATTTGGTCATTAGTCTAAAGTGCGGGCTTGGTTAGATTCAAGAATAAGTTGTGACAGTGATCAAGTATACAAGGTTTTTTGCATGACAAATATATGATGTTTTACATGGATTGGCAGATAGCGAGACAAGTTTTTGTTGGATTATGGAGTGTCACTACAGGAAATAATTGATACGACGAAGGCCGGCTGCCGTCGGCACAGCACCAAATTGCCGTCGGCATAGGCTATACCGACGGTGGCCGTCGGCGTAGCCCCCTCGGCGTACATCCTCGTCGGCACAGCTCCGTGGCCGTCGGCACAGCCCCCCCCCTCGGCACAGCGTCTTCCAGCAGGCCTCGCGTGTCAGGCAACGGCCGTCTCCGATAACGGCCCAGCCTGGAGCTACGCCGACGGCCTGACCGTCGGCATAGCCTAATTTTTTTTTAATTTTTTTTTAAATAATTAATTTTTTATTATTATTTTTGTCTTTGAATTGTTTGACTCATTAATCTCTTTCTTTGATCATTTTTAACACTATTTATTGTTAATAATTGATTAAATTTCACTCTTAGTCAAAGTTTCCAGTCGATCACCCATCCTAGCACTACTCCAGCTCTAGCACGCTTAACTTCCTCGTTCCTTCAGAATCTTTTTCCGCAAAGCAATTTACACATTGTTGTCATTACTATGATATCAATCCTATTAACTCATATATCATCATGTCACATGGTTGTATTTTTTGAAATTACAAGCAATCATTTAAGTAAACAACAATGAGTAAAAATATTATTGAATTCAAATAAAAATATAATTATTTTATTTTATTTTATTTTGTATTTTTTATTTAATATGTAATAATTAATATCTTTAAATCTGTAAATCGGAATTCGGCAAATAATATGTCTAAATTGATTAGAAAAATGAGAGGAACCCAAATATGATATCAATATCAACTTATCACAAACTATGTCGTAATTCTTATCATAATTTCATTTGCCCGTTTAAAACGGCATGCATAAAAATTCTTAGCTTGGGGCTGAGACTCGCTAAACTTGAAGTGGATCTATGATGAAACAACATATTTTGAACCTAAAAATGATTTTTATAAAAAATCATGAGCATCCAATCATGTACCTATAGTTCATATCTAACACACTTCCTACCGATTCGGCAGGAATTTGCCTTTTTCACCAGGGATAGACGGAAATGTTTGAGATCTCCCTGTTCGGACATTATCCATGTAAGGTGGTCTAGTATTTTTGAAAAATGTGAAGGTAGCATTTTGAAATAGCCATTTGGTGGTTGCTTCACAAAACCGTCCGTTTTTTGCACTCGAAAAATGGAAAACGGCTTTTTGGTGCGATGAAAAGGAAAACTTCCTCCTAAAACATTATTCGCCATCACATGATGCACGGTTACGCACAATACCGACACATTATCACAAACTATGCCTTCATTCTAGCCATAACAATGGTCATTTGACCTGAAAGCCAAGAAACCTCGAACGACATAGGTCATTTTGTGAAGGTTTTTTGAGACTTAATCAATATAACAAGTTTGATATTTTTCCTTCTAACTATGTCAGATAATATGACACCACGCGAAGGTTTCAAATTGTTTGGATTATTTTTGAATTTATAATGCCCGTTTTAAACCATCGTTATACTTTGTCGAAGGGCGGGCATGAAGATTCTTAGCTCGGGGCTGAGACTCGCTAAACTTGAAGTGGATCTATGATGAAACAACATATTTTGAACCTAAAAATGATTTTTAAAAAAATTAAGAGCATCCGATCATGTCCCTGTAGTTTATATCTGACCCACTTCCTCCCGATTCGGTAGGAATTTGTCTTTTTCATCAGGGATAGACGGAAATGTTTGAGATCCCCCTGTTATGAAATTATCCATATAAGGTGGTCTAGTATTTTTGAAAAATGTGACGGTAGCATTTTGAATTAGCCATTTGGTGGTTGCTTCACAAAACCGTCCATTTTTTGCACTCGGAAAATGGAAAACGGTTTTTGGTGCGACGAAAAGGAAAACTTCCTCCTGAAACATTGTTCGCCATCCCATGATGCACAGTTATGCACAATATGGACACATTATCACAAACTATGCCTTCATTTTAGCCATAACATTGGTCATTTGACCCGAAAACCAAGAAACCTCGAACGTGATAGGTCATTTTGTGAAGGTTTTTTTCAGACATAATCAATATACCAAGTTTGATATTTTTCCTTCTAACTATGTCAGATAATATGACACCACGCGAAGGTTTCACATTGTTTGGATCGTTTTTGAATTTATAATGCCCGTTTTAAACCATCGTTATACTTTGTCGAAGGGCGGGCATGAAGATTCTTAGATCGGGGCTGAGACTCGCTAAACTTGAAGAGGATCTATGATGAAACAAAATATTTTGGACATAAAAATGATTTTTGTAAAAAATCATGAGCATCCGATCATGTACCTGTAGTTCATATCTGACCCACTTCCTACCGATTCGGCAGGAATTTGTCTTTTTCACCAGGGATAGACGAAAATGTTTGAGATCCCCCTGTTATGAAATTATCCATGTAAGATGGTCTAGTATTTTTGAAAAATATGACGGTAGCATTTTGAATTAGCCATTTGGTGGTTGTTTCACAAAACCGTCCGTTTTTTGCACTCGGAAAATGGAATATGGCATTTTGGTGCGACGAAAAGGAAAACTTCCTCCTGAAACATTGTTCGCCATCACATGATGCACAGTTATGTACAATATCAACATATTATCACAAACTATGCCTTTATTCTAGCCATAACATTGGTCATCTGACCCGAAAGCCAAGAAACCTCGAACGAGATAGGTCATTTTGTGAAGGTTTTTTTAAGATATAATCAATATATTAAGTTTGATATTTTTCCTTCTAACTATGTCACATAATATGATACCACGCGAAGGTTTCGCATTGTTTGGATCGTTTTTGAATTTATAATGCCCGTTTTAAACTATATATAATGTTTTATATTTTACTTAATTTTTGTTTGTAAATGTATAATATTTGAGTGTAGATAGATAGATTTTATTTTTCTGCAAATTTTGATATATTACTTGTATTTTTCTAAATTAGAATGATTTAGTTATGATTTTTCAAAAAATAATGAAAAAGGAAAAAAATCTGGAGGCATATGCCGACGGCCTGGCCGTCGGCACAGACCAAACAAAAATTTTCAAAGAGCTGTGCCGACGGCCAGGCCGTTGGCATAGCTTGGCTGGCTAACGCCGCTTTCGTCGTCGTGTCTGAGCTAGGGCTACGCCGAGGGCTATATCTACGCCGAGGGCCACCGTCGGCACAGACCTTGCTACTACGCCGACGGCCACACTACGCCGAAGGCTACCCTCGGCACCGTCATCTACGCCGATGGCCGTATCTATGCCGACGGCCGGGCTGGTCGGCTGACCAGGGAAGGCAGCTACGCCGACGGCCCCGACCTTTGACCGTCGGCGTAGCCGGCCGGCCGTTGGCGCCTTAATTCTTTCCTGTATTGTGTGCTGAACTAAATTAATTAGAGCTGTCAAGGACAAGTTCTGCCGAGGCTCGATCGGATGCGGGGCTGAATGTATACATAACGTAAAGGGAAGTACAGCTGAGAAAATTGTTATGGAAGTGGTGATGCGCATGGCATATGAAATATGCGAGCTCGTGTGATTAGCATCATAGCCTTAATATTTTATTGCTTCTTTGCTAGGCCTAAAGAATATTTGTACGTGACGAATTTGGTACGTACAGATGTGCAGACTATGAAGTAGATCAGAAAGGAACCGATTCACGGAGGAGTTTTACTTGGTTTTGGTCTTAGAGTTTTACTAGCTGGTATCGGCGCTGAGTCAATGGTCTCTGATGGTCTTCTGGTTGGCGATGTAGGGGTTTGGGCCGCTTCCCCAAGCATAGGTGGACCTAACGGATTCTTCGATGGCACTTAATGTGTTCTTGCTCCTCTTCGTTGGTTGTTGTACATTTGTTTTAAACAAAAAGTACCTACAATATGAAAGATAAATCAATTATAAAACACTTAGAACTGCAGACTATAGTGTAGTGCCAGGACGAAGGGCAAATCCTAATAGGTAGGACCTTTGCTACTTTGTTTTGCTTGCCAAGTGAAAGAATGGATATAAGTGTTAATGAATCAAGGTCATGGAAAGGTGACAGATCCATCATTACCAAGCAAAGAAATCAAAAGCTTGTGTGAATAATTTAGAACATTTTTTCAAAAAATTAGAATAAAATTCATAGTGCAGTTGTAAAGACAATGAATAGAAGATACACCGGAAAATTTTCCTAGCCTTTTAAGTTCGAATCAAACTTAGTATTTCAATGCCAACAAAAATGCTTCTAATTCTGTGTTTTCTAGCCTTGTAGCTTCGAAGCAAACTACAATGATGTTCTCTCTATTAAAAGAGTGCATGGAGTGGACAACGAATTAAGGAAGTCGGTGATGGAAGCAAGTGCATACCACTCCATCATCTTGTTTTCCTGGTTCAGCAATAGTCGTCCTATCACCTGTATAGTAGCCACCATCCTTTCAGAAACCGATGCAATTTCCCATAAGCTCCAAAATGCAGACATTTCTAAATTTCCACAATGACAGCATACAGCAGCAAAGACCATACTAATGTTCCAAGATTTTTTTATTACTCAACCACAAAGTGGTAGTGCCTCATAACTGGGACCAATCCTCCAATTCAGAAATACTGATAACATGTGCAATATGCTTTTTAGGAACATGAGATTCACATAGCGGAGCATACTTTTTGGCAACATAATCTCTCAACAGTATATACATTAGAATATTACTACACCTTTACCAATTTACACATCAGGTAGTAAATCAGCAGCCTAAAAGTGGCTAAGTTCATTTTGAATGAATCAATAGTAAGTTACATAACGGAAGAGGCGACCTGCTACTATTTTTATACCATGAAAATAACTATGCACCAACCAGAATATCATGATAATATAACCTATGTATTTCTATGTTTTTTATCGACGGTGGTCAAATGTGTAAGATATTGAATATCAGTTGTTAACGTCTGCATGATTTATCTATAAGATGACTACCTTGACGTCCTTTATGGAAAACAAAGAATAAGAGAAGGGGTACAAACTAAAAATCAAGAATATAAATAAACAAAAAATAACTTAAAGCACAACAAAATTAGTAGGCTTATAATGTATCTCCAGCTTCATTCGTACTAAGAAGAAAAAGAAAAGAACAATCTACAACAAACTACATGCATGAAACCCACTAAATTAACATCTAAATATCAATTAGTTATAGTAAGATAATATTCCAAAACTGAACAAATAGTCTAAAGGAAAATTAGTTAACTTGTTCCTGTAAGCTCTCAACTAAAAATTTATAGGGTAAAAATCAAACAAAGATATTCTAAGAACTCATTTTCCCCTTTAGTTGTTATATAACATAATTTAGCTCATGAATTATGTAAGGGGGAGGGATCAACAATATAGATGTTCTATTAGATAGGGCAATATGAATTACAGGCTAAAAAATAGTAGAGGATGTTAACCGTACATAAATTAGCAACAATATGACAGACAATACAGAAAACTTGATAGCATATGGTAGCAGAAACATAAGTAAGCAATGAAACATTTTTTTGTATACCTTGCCTTCATCGACTCCCATAACTGCCATAATACTACTACTATGCATAGAACAGAAATTGACAATTTGTTTTGACACCAAAATTGCGAGACTGAACACATAGTTTATTTAGGAGACCAAATATAGAAAACTGAAAAGATCAAGAAACACTCAAGTATTATTTGTTTTAAACCTCCAGATTGCAAATTTGTGGCAACAAGAAACATCATAGTAACATAAATATTGTTCTAATAATTTTTTTCCATATCAGTAATAGTCTAAACAAACATAAATCTTAAGATCATGAAAACAAAGATCTTGTGGAAGTAGAAACACATACTAAAAGGAGTAATGTTTAGTACGCCCTGTGGTCTCCAGATAATTATGAATATACCCACAAATACCTTAAGTATGTAGCACTCACTTGATACTGAAATAAACTTCTTTGCTTAAGTAGAGCCCTTCTGATATGCGGCACTAAAGCTCAGCAAGATCTGATTATTATCAGGCATGTTCAAACTGCGCTTATCCCTATCTTAAAAAAGATTTCGTGGTCGGCTCTTAGTACTTGGTCGTGCGTTGGGATATTAGAGCAGCATAACAAGTTATCAATTCTTGCACAAAGCTGTCTTCTCATGTGAGCAAAGACATGTTGGTCATGAAAAATATTTAAGTGGACGTGGGCAACCATACTGGGAAAATAGGCTAACTACGTACATGAATTGTTTTTTATACCTCTGATTTCATAATAGAGAATACACCAGGCGGCCTAATTCCATGGCAGCAGTGCAATATTTCCATGACGATCCACCACGGCAAAACTAAGCTTGTGCAATGCAACTGTCTCTGCGCTTCTAAATTCCCAGATCCTGGTGAGCTGAACAAATAATTTTAGCAGTACAACCGGTAACATGCATCTTTCAGAAGGGTTACTCCATTGCCAATTTGCCATGTTCTTTCTCCTGCAAACAAAAATAAACGAGTGTTATACATTAGCCAATATAGTTCCCTGCCAAACGTGTTGCTTGAGCAAACAGAAAAAACTCAGGAACACAGAAGACGACCCCAACTGCGCTACAAGAACATGGCAAGCTCCGCACAGAGCTGCAAGAACATGGCAAGCTCTTCTGTCTTCATGACCAAAGAGGACTCAAGAAACACCGCGCCATCGCGGACCAATCGCCCGGCCATCGTAAGCGCGTGTATCAGAACAATCAGCCTCAAATAAACCAACACTGATCCACGCCAAAGGCCACCAGAGGAGTGATGGTCAACTGTAATCATGTAGCAGGACTAACATGCCAAAATGGGAGAGAAGAAGAAATCACCGCTAACGGTTGCATGAACAACTGGACGACATCGAGATCTCCATACTGTGGGATTTCTCCGCTGCCAATACCCCCCGCACTACGCCTTACCGACGACATCATCAGTGGCGGTGGGGCGACCTCGAGGCAACGCAATGCTACCCGATCTGGAGCAGCCGCCAGTGCTGCTGATCGTTGTGCGCCCATCCGGCGAACCAGATGGTCGGGTCGAAAGGCCACGGTCTAGAAGTGGAGATATGGCGGCGGCAGGAAAGCTGGAGCGAGGGAGAAAAGGAGCAACTCGGTGACGACCACGCTGTCGGAGGACCTGACCATGTCAGGCGACTGGCAGGAGGAGCTCTAAAATAAGGGCTTGACTACACCAAGGTCGACTTCGATTTATCTTAAGGCGAGGTCACCCCGACAGCCCAACCTTTCCTTTTCTGGCAATCAGCAACTTTCCGAAAGTAGCGCTACCTGCCCGTGCAGGAACCAGTAACCAACCAGGCCGATGCCGCATCGACGCGCACCTCTGCTTGTCACGTCATGCACCAAGCCATGACCGTCAACCCAATAGCCAACGACTCTTTTCTCTACAACCAAGGCTGCCTTATGTGCAAGACCTTTGTAATAAAAAATTACAAAGGAAGTTATGGTTTTGGGTAAAACCCATCTTGATCCGTTGAAATGACACCATGGAAGTTATGGTTTCGGGTAAAACCCAAGTTGTCATTTCTTAAATTTTGGTATGCTAAACATAAGTAAGATGTTTACAACCGAAGTCGGATGATCATGTCTTTATAGGTTATTTCGAATAACAATGATGAACTGACTATATGCAAAGAAACGATGATGGGCCCTAACTCCATCAAATGGCTTGAAGCCATAAAATCCGTGATAGTTCCGTACACGAGAAATAAAGTTTTGAACTTGGAATACCCTCCGGAAAGGTGTAAAAACCTATCGGTCATATTTGGATCTATAAAGAAACATACATGGATGTTTCACATCTATGAAATAGTCGACATGTCTTAAAGTATTTTATGACAATGTTCAAGGAGTTGACTATGACAAGATTTGATCTTTCATAGCGATATTTAGTCTGGACGAATTAAAGTAGCAACCACTACATATAATTTGGTATATGGTAGATGAATAAACAAAACAAAGTTCCTCTAATAGAATGGTTACCTAGGACGTGTACATGACACGGTCTAAAGGGTTTTGTTAATTCAAAGGATGCTAAAAGGGCATGCAAACTTCAATGGGTGAAGTAAGCATCACAGAGTTGGAATCTTCACCGTGATGAAAAAGAGTTTTCATCAAGAGACGATGAAGATGCTTGCATTTGCAAGAAATTAAGTGAGAGCGCTGAGACATATTTCTAATACATTATATGGAGGACATCTTGTTGATTAGAAATAATGTAATTTTTATTGACAAAGGTTAAGAATTTCATTTTGATGAAAGACTTAGGCAAAACTAGAATATTTAGCATGAATGTCTATAGAGGATAGACTGTGACGCTAATATGGTTGTGCCAAACGTACATATATGAGATATTGAAGGAGTTCAATATAGAAACGACAAGAAACAGTTCATGTCGCATGGAAAGGAATTGAATCAAGATTAAAGTGTATCGATACTTGATAAGTGAAACAAGATTCAAGTGTTTTGATACTTGATGAGTGAAACCACGAGGATGTTTTGATCAATCATACCATGATATGTACACATCCAGATATGTCCTATGCTCTAAGTGTTATGAGCATATACCAAAATGAATCATAAAATTATCATTGGACGATAGTGAGGACATTCTTATGATCTTTTGGAAGAACTAAGAATATATTTGTGTAGAGGTGACAAACAATTACAAATAGTTCATTGTAAAGCGTTACATTTATACTAGTTTTTTCACAAGATACAAATTAAGTTTATCTCAATTTAAACTATAGGTGGCACAATGAAATGGAAAGAAAGTTTCCATGATGGATTTGGAAGAGTTCCAAAGTTAAGACATTGTGTAACATACCACCCTTTTGTGTAATATAAATATGGACATGTTTGAGCATTGCATGCATGCATAACACTTGCACTTTGTTTCAACCAAAGAAGAACAAACAAAACCCTAAACCCTAATATCTTTTCCTCTCTCTTTAAATCATTTTAAATGGTTCCCATATTTTGAAAATTCTGAAAACAAATGGAGCCCAATCAGTACTAAGGGCCCCTTAGTGTTTTCAGTTATATCACAAAAGACTCTGTGATTTGAAATTATTCAAACACAGAAATTACAAAAGAAGATAGAAAACAGAAATATAAAAAAAGAAAATTCCAAATAAAAATCTACCTAAACCTCCCTAGGCCGAGCCCAACTCTCCTCTCCTCTCTCCCTGCCGCCAGCAGCACCCGCAGCCAGCCCATCCGGGGCCCAAGGCAGCCCACCTCTGGCCCGTACCCCTTCGGCCTTTCCCCTCTCTTCATTCCCGGCTCCGGCAAGCAGCTGCTGGCAGCGCGCTCGCCGTCAATCTCCTGAGCGCTGCGATGCCCGCCGCCGCCCTGGAGCCGCGGATAAGAACCGCCGAGCTCCGCTCTCTCTCCCAGTACCCATTTCACCCCCTCTCTTCCTCTCCCTAGCGGCAGCGCCATAGCCAAACCCTAGCTCGCCAGGTCCTCCTCGTCCCCGCCGTCTCCGAGCACCCCTCGCCCAGCCGAGGTGACCAGGAGCATCACCTCGCCGCCCTCGTCCTCCTCCCCGAAGTACGCGAGCCGGGACGACCTCCTCTCTCGGTAATCAAGCTCGAAGCGCCGTCGGACGCCGCCGTTGTCGCCGTCGATCCGTCGCCGTCCGGCCTTCCCAAGCTTCGCCACCACCCCTGTCATTCTCGCGGTGAGCTCACGGTGCTAACGCACCCCTCAGTTGCTCCCCTCTCCCTCTGTATCCCCCTCCCCGCGTGAGCTCGACGCCGCCGCCGCTTCTCGTCGTTGCGCCGCCGTCTCTAGTGACCAAGAAGAAGCGGCGCCGCCACTACTTCGTTCCCCGCGACACCCTCTCTCCAACGCACCTATACATGCATCCAGGCGAGCACTGGATCTATGGATCCTTGCTCGATATGAGGGTGAGCTCCATTGCTGATGTCATTCTGACATCAGCATGAAGCAATAATCCATTTCTTTTATTTTAATTGTTTTGTAATTATTTCTGTAAATAGAAAATGTATGACATGTGGGCCATACCTGTCAGGATTATAATCATTACTATTTTCTGAAAATAATAAAAGTCTGACATGTGGGCCCAAGTTTGGAAATTAATTTAAATATTCCAAAAATCTTTAAAATGAATTAAAATTTGGAAAATTCATAACTAATTCATTTTAAATCAAAAAAACACAAATAATATACCAAAATGTTCAGAAAAATGAAACCTATCTAACTAAGCTATAATAATACATTGTTAATCAACTTTGATAGAAAGTTTAATTAGAAGAACTAATTGAACCCTATAGGTAATTCCGATGATCCCCTGTTTTAGGGTTTGGACTTTCAGAACCCCCTTTAAAGTGACCAAGCATGCTTTAGGGTTCAGTTCAATGCTTTTCAACTTGTCATATCATCCATACTGTATGAGCATTGTACATGCCATGTGTTGAGTGTTGCTTTCTCTTTTCTGGTGATTGGCTCTCGCGAATAGGAACCGAACCCAAAGCTGAAGTCAATGCCACCGAAGACCAGTATCAGTCCAACAACGGACAAGGCAAGCGAAGCCCCACTCATACATATGAATCCTATGATTACAAAGTATTTCATTCTCATCATATGCATTTGGTTCAAACAGAGTAATCCTATCTGATGCATGTTATCCTCTGTGAACTATATTACCTGATCCACCGCTCCTAGCATAACTAGGGTTTGGCTTATGAGCGTCGCTAGTGCCACAAGTTCAGTCAAGCTTAGCCATGCTTAGTGTTTTGATGCTGATCATTCAAGTGATGCACCGGAGATGCGAATGAATCTAGTATAGAAGGATGTGGTGATGTGATCAGAAGTGAATGATAAACATCCTAAGGCTTGTATGGGAGGCCACGTGGGTTGTGGTTTTTGTAGTCCCATACTTGCCACCCCTAGGACCCGATGTTATTGCCTCTTGAACCAAGACGAGCGTACAACCACACGGGGCCTGGAAACCCCCTCGACCAACTAACTTGCCTAGTAGATTCCATGAGTCACATAGTTTGAGCTTTCCATTCGACATACGCATCTTGGTTTTTCTTGAATGGAGGAGAATGAGGTGCATTCATAACAGGTAGGTTAGCATGGCCGGGAACAAAAGATGCCCGGCATCCGTAATCTTGAACCCTACGCACATCATTAGGGACAGGCTTCGGGACTTGACCCGTTATGGCGGCATCTCCCTAGTTTGTGACTCATGGTCTCGACGAAAGAAGGATAAAGGTCATGGTCAACCACTCTTCGCCGGCCTTCCAAGGAAGATGGCTAATAATTTGGCATTAAGAATGGGTTGGTACGTGTGGGTAAAGTTGTTCACCCCTGCAGGTTTATTAATCTTTTCGAAAAGTTGTGTCCACGGCTATGGATGACTTGGGAACGGACATGAAGATCATAGAAAACTATAACCGAATGTTAAAACTTGTCAACTAAAGTGAGATCCAGAATACTTCCTCGGGGTTGTTGATGGGCTAGTCCGGGAAGATTGGTTTTATTGATGATGATGCTATGCTTGGTGGATATCAAAGATGAATTTAAGAGCTATAGTTGAAGTCTTCTTATACCCTTTTTAAAATGATCTGAATAGACGAGTTCTTCTCCCTCTTGTTTTGAAAACAAAAGATGGCTTTATGCAAAATAACTCCACTAGCCATAAGTCTTGCGGAGTACACCTTGTACTCAGCCTTGCTTCGTTGATGTTTTTCTACAGATGATGCTACCCCAACTGAAGTTGGTTTCTACGTCAAAGTCGATGAGTAGTCGGGGTTCCCGGGCAGCAGCCTAGGATCTATGGAAGGGTCGCTACTTTTGTTATGGCCTCTTAGGCCCTTTGCTAAATTTGTTGTTTAGAACAACTTGTTGCTTCCGTTGTTTGATGTAATGATGGGTCTGTGACCCTTGGATTGTATGACTGGTTTGTAACTCTCTTAAGAGTTTACCTTATTAATGTATGGTTTGTATGTTCTGTAATGTTACCGATCTTCCCTGCGCGCTCCGGAATTTAGGTTAGGCTCATATCAGATGAGGATTTGGTATTTGTCTAGCGCTGATCCCGGGTCATGACACATTGTGACGAATACTACAACAAAAGGCTAAGTATATGATCGGAGAGAGGTCTCGATCATGTCTACATTATTCACGAACCATAGGGTGACACACTTAAGGGATACCGACACCATTTGGAGCAAATAATAATACCGACACTATTTGGAGCAAATAATATGCCCCTTGGGGTGCCCCCCTCTCCATATAAAAGGCCCTCCTCTCCTCCTCTCAAAGTACACCTCCTCGCGAAGGATCTCTCTCCCCCTTTAGAATTTCCCCATGGTCTCGGATCAGCGAGATACATGTTCCCGGTGGTTTTTTCTAGAAGGATTTGTTGCTTCCGCTGCTTCGCTGGAGAGAGGGCGTGGAGGTATTGTTTTTCAAGATATATCCGTTCAACTGAAGCATTGTTTTTCAACTTTGCAAAGGATGCCTTCAATTCTTCTCTCAACTCTTTTGTGACCTGTTGGTATCATATCATGCTTGCATTCCATTGTTATGGTTTGTATCTAAGTTGGTAGCGTATATGTTTCGTATGCTTGTTCTACTTCCATACTAATTGCATTGATATAATCTTCATCCACATGTTCACCTTTACCATGATCTTTTGATATGGTTTTTTCATCCTTTGTTGTACCCTTTTGGTGAATCCATTCTCATGGTTTCTGTTTCCTCCTTAGGATGCCGGCTGGTACTCGTGGTTCCGTTGGTCGTTGAGGAAACAATGATGCTGATCAGGAACTTCTACCACCTCCCACAATGGTCGAGGTTCTCCACAACATTGAGACCAACCGTCTGCGGAATGAATGCCTTCTGGAGCGTGTGGCTTAGAACACTGAACGTCGTCCTGACGACTGTGTCACACTTGGAGATTTCATCCGCTCTTTTCCTCCAATATTCACCCATTCCAAGGAGCCCCTTGAAGCTGATGATTGGCTCCGCACCATAGAGCGCAAGTTCAGTGCTCTTCGTGTCCATCCTGCTGACCGTGTCAACTTCGCCACGTACCAACTGGAAGGTGAGGCTGGTGTTTGGTTTGAATGTTTTCAGAATCTGCAAGATCAGGGACATGTCTTTACCTAAGAGGAGTTTGTTGCAGCATTTCGTGCCTCATATATCCCTAAGCCCGTCATGGATCTCAAAAGGAGGGAGTTTCTGGATCTGACTCAGGGGCGCAAGGATATTGAAACCTATGGGCGTGAGTTCACTCGCCTGGATCGTTATGCAACCGGGGATGTGACCAATGATGAAGATAAGCAAGAGCTGTTCCGTAAGGGACTTAACCCTGCACTTCGCTATGAGTTGCTGCCCTTCAAGTTCCAGTCTTTCCAGGACCTGCACAATCAGGCTCTTGCTCTGGAGCATGGAAGGAAGGATATGGAAGTTTCTCAGAACCGTGAAGATGGAAATTCTTGTGCTTCTTCCTCTGGCAATAAGAAGCGCCGTGTCTTTGTTCCATAGAGTGTTGTGCCGTGTGCTCCTTATGCACCCAAGTCTTCTAGCAATAATTCTCGTCAGCCACAGTCAAATACTGGTGGATCAAACTATCATCCTCCTGCTGGTTCTCACACTGGGGTTACCTGTTACTCCTGTGGTCAGCCTGGTCACTACTCAAGGGAGTGTTCTCAAAGGGATGCTGGACGTAATGATCAGCAGGCAAAGAAGAATGACAAATCTCAGGGTGCTAGACGTGGTCGTCTGACCCATGTCACTGTTTAGGAAGCTCAGGAAGATCCACGCGTCATTCTGGGTACGCTCCGTGTCAATTCAATTCTCGCAACAGTTTTGTTTGATTCTGGAGCATCGCATACATTCATATCACAAGAGTTTGCACGGGATCATGGTATACCTTTTGAAGCAATGCCTTTCCCTATAGAGATTAGTACTCCTGGGTCTCGTTGGCAGACCATCTGGGTTACTCATGGGGTTGAGATAGATATAGCATATCAGAAGTTTCCCACTTCTCTCATTGCACTCAAGTCAACTGACATAGATGTCATTCTGGGCATGGAATAGTTAACCAAGTATCAAGCCGTCATTGACTGTGCACTTAGAACAGTTTCTATGACCTCTCCAGCCGGCATAACTGTCAAGTATTGGACTGATGGTTCAAAGTCTCCGTCAGCAGTTCTTAAACCTTTCTCGGAGTTGTATGCCATGGACGTCCTACCTGATCTCGAGGTCCAAGATGTCCATGTAGTCTGTGATTTCCCGGATGTCTTTCCCGAAGAGTTGCCTGGCATGCCACCTAATCGAAGTGTGGGGTTTGTCATAGTGCTAGTTCCTGGAACTGCTCCTATCTCCAAAAGACCTTACCGCATGCCTCCTCATGATTTGGTTGAGTTGAAGAAGCAACTTGAAGAGTTAGAGGGTCTAGGATACAACCAACCTAGCACATCCTCTTGGGGTTGCCCTACCATTTTTGTCAAGAAGCGGGATACGAATATTCCAAGATTGGTGGTTGATTACCGTCCACTCAACGCAGTGACAATCAAGAATAAATACCCAATTCCTCGGATAAATGACCTCTTTGATCAATTAAGTGGTGCCACTGTCTTTTCCAAAATGGACTTAAGATCAGGGCATCATAAAATCAAGATCAGAAAGGAAGATATCGCAAAGACAGCATTCACAACTCGTTATGGTCTTTACGAGTATACAGTGATGTCCTTCGGGTTAACCAATGCCCCTGCCACATTTATGAGGCTCATGAACTCCGTCTTCATGGAGTACCTAGACAAGTTCGTCGTGGTATACATTGATGACATTCTAATCTATTCCAAGACCGAAGAAGAGCATGCCGAACATCTACGTTTGGTATTGACTAAACTTTGTGAACATCGCCTCTACGCCAAGTTTTCCAAATGTGAGTTCTGGTTACAAGAGCTCGTCTTCCTTGGTCATGTTGTGTCTGCAAGTGGTGTTGTTGTCATACCGGATAAGGTTCAGACCATTCTGGAATGGAAGTCACCTACTTCAGTCAAGGAAGTCCGAAGTTTTCTCGGAATGGCTGGATATTACCGCCGATTCATCGAGAACTTCTCCAAGATAGCCAAGCCTATGACTGATCTTCTTAAGAAAGATAAGAAGTTTGAATGGTCAGAAAAGGCAGAAGAAAGTTTCCAATCTTTCAAAACTAAGCTAACCACCGCACCTGTGCTTGTCCTTCCGAATACAAGCAAGGACTTCGTCATCTATTGTGATTCTTCTCTCCAAGGGCTCGGTTGTGTGTTGATGCAAGATGGTCATGTTGTGGCCTATGCTTCTCGGCAGTTGAAGCCACATGAGAACAATTATCCAACCCATGATCTCGAGCTCGCTGCTTTTGTTCATGCTCTTAGGCAATGGCGACATTACCTCATCGGTAACCGATGTGAACTTTACTCGGATCATCAAAGCCTAAAGTTTCTCTTTACCCAGCCAGATCTGAATATTAGGCAAAAATGATGGTTGGAACTCATCAAAGATTATGATTTGGGTCTCAACTATCAACCCGGCAAAGCCAATGTCGTAGCTGATGCGCTAAGTCGGAAGTCTTATTGCAACAGTATGATGATTTCACAAGCCCAACATGTTCTCTACGATGAAATCAAGCGTCTTAACCTTGAAGTAGTTCCTTGTGGATTCCTTGCTAACCTTGAAATAAAATATTCTCTAGAGGACCAAATCAAGGAAGCTCAAAAGAAAGATGATGAAGTTACCAAGATCAAAGAATGTGTTGCAAGCGGTGAAGCTAAATGTTTCTCCATCAATTATCAAGGTATTCTATACTTCAGTAACCGGCTAGTGGTTCCAAACAGTCGGAAAATCAAAGATCTAATTCTTTTGGAAGCTCATGAATCCCCTCTGTCTATCCATACTGGTGGTACCAAGATGTACCGAGATCTCCGTCAAAGATTCTGGTGGAGTGGAATGAAACCATAAATCGCTCGCTTTGTTGCAGAGTGCGACGTTTGCCGTCGTGTAAAGGCTAAACACCAAAGGCTAGACTTCTGCAACCGTTGAAAATTCCTGAGTGGAAATGGGATGAAATTGGTATGGATTTTATCACTGGACTCCCAAGGACACAAGCAGGAAATGATGCCATATGGGTAATAGTTGATCTGTTATCTAAACTTGCTCATTTCCTTCTAGTTCGTGAAACCATCCGTGCTAGTTAATTGGATGAACTATACATCTCTTGGGTCGTCGTTCTTCATGGTGTTCCCAAGAAGATCATTTCTCATCGTGGAAGTTTGTTTACTTCCAAATTCTGGCAAAGCTTGCAAGAAGCTATGGGAACTCATGTTTCCTTCACTACAGCCTATCATCCTAAAACCGGTGGTCAGACTGAAAGAGTGAATCAAATTCTTGAAGACATGCTCAGAGAGTGTGTCATATCCTTTGGAAAGAACTGGGAGAAATGTCTTCCTTTTGCGGATTTATCTTATAACAACAATGTTCAATCTAGTTTGGGCATGGCACCTTTCCAATTTCTTTATGGGAGAACATGTCGAACACCGCTGAACTGGACAGAAACCGGCGAAAGACAATTCTTTGGTCCGGACATGATCCAAGAAGCAGAAGGTCAAGTTCGCATAATCCGAGAGCGTCTGGAGGCCGCTCAATCTCGTTAGAACACCAACTACGATCGTCATCATCTTGATGTTCATTATGAAGTTGGTGATCAAGTTTACCTCCGGGTCACTCCTCTGAAGGGTGTCCATCGATTCGGTATCAAAGGCAAATTGGCACCTCGCTAAGTTGGTCCCTTTCGCATTCTCTCCAAGCGGGGTGAGCTTGCCTACCAATTGGATCTACCTTCAACTTTTTCAGAGGTACATGATGTTTTCCATGTGTCTCAACTCAAGCGCTGCTTCAAAGATCCCATTCGTGGTGTGGACCATGAAACTTTGGATCTCCAAGATGATCTAACCTACCGAGAATACCCTGTTCGTATCCTTGATGAAACCGAGCGCAAGAATCGTTGCCAAACCATCAAGTTCCTGAAAATTCAATGGTTTCATCACTCTGAGTCAGAAGCAACCTGGAAACACGAAGATCATATTCGATCTGAGTACCCTGCCTTCTTTTCTAAAACCTAGGAATCTCGGGTCGAAATTACTGTAAGTGGGGTAGAGCTGTAACATACCACCCTTTTGTGTAATATAAATAAGGACATGTTTGAGCATTGCATTCATGCATTACACCTGCACTTTGATTCAACCAAAGAAGAACAAACAAAACCCTAAACCCTAATAGCTTTTCCTCTCTCTTTAAATCAATTTAAATGGTTCCCATATTTTGAAAATTCTCAAAACAAATGGAGCCCAATCAGTACTAAGGGCCCCTTAGTGTTTTCAGTTATATCACAAAAGTCTCTGTGATTTGAAATTATTCAAAAACAGAAATTACAAAAGAAGATAGAAAACAGAAATATAAAAAAAGAAAATTCCAAATAAAAATCTACCTAAACCTCCCCGGGCCGAGCCCATCTCTCCTCTCCTCTCTCCCAGCCGCCAGCAGCGCCCGCAGCCAGCCCACCCACCTCTGGCCCGTACACCTTTGGCCTTTCCCCTCTCTTCTTTCCCGACGTCGGCAAGCAGCTGCCTGGCAGCGCGCTCGCCGTCGATCTCCTGCGTGCTGCGATGCCCGCCGCCGCCCCTAGAGCTGCGATAAGAACCGCCGCGCTACGCTCTATATCCCAGTACCCATTTCACCCCCTCTCTTCCTCTCCCTCATGGCAGCGCCATGGCCGAACCCTAGCTCACCAGGTCCTCCTCGTCCCTGCCGTCTGCGAGCACCCCTCGCCCAGCCGAGGTGACCAGGAGCATCGCCTCGCCGCCCTCGTCCTCCTCCCCGAAGTAAGCGAGCCGGGACGACCTCCTCTCCCCCAATCGAGCTCAAAGAGCCGTCAGACGCCACCGTCTAGCCTCCCCAAGCTTCGCCACCACCCCTGTCGTGCTCGCGGTGAGCTCACGGTGCTAACGCGCCCCTCTGTTGATCCCCTCTCCCTCTGTATCCCCCTCCCCGCGTGAGCCCGCCGCCGCCGCCGCTGCTCGTCGTTGCACCGCCGTCTCCGGTGACCAAGAAGAAGCGGCGCCGCCACTACTTTGCTCCCCGCGACGCCCTCTCTTCAACGCATCCATACACACATCCAGGCGAGCACTGGATCGATGGATCCTTGCTCGATCTAAGGGTGAGCTCCATTGCTGATGTCATGCTGACATCAGCATGAAGCAATAATCCATTTATTTTATTTTAATTGTTTTGTAATTATTTCTGTAAATAGAAAATGTATGACATGTGGGCCATACTTGTCAGGATTTTAATCATTACTGTAAATATTTTCTGAAAATAATAAAAGTCTGACATGTGGGCGCAAGTTTGGAAATTAATTTAAATATTCCAAAAATGTTTAAAATGAATTAAAATTTGGGAAATTCATAACTAATTCATTTTAAATCAGAAAAATACAAATAATATACCAAAATATTCAAAAAATGAAACCTATCTAACTAAGCTACAATCATACATTGTTAATCAACTTTGATGGCAAGTTTAATTAGAAGAACTAATTGAACCCCACAGGTGTTTCCGATGATCCCCCTGTTTTAGGGTTTGGACTTTCGGAAACCCCTTTAAAGTGACCAAGCATGATTTAGGGTTCAATTCAACGCTTTTAAACTTGTCATATCATCCATACTGTATGAGCATTGCACATGCCATGTGTTGAGTGTTGCTTTCTCTTTTCCGGTGATTGGTTCTCGCGAATAGGAACCGAACCCGAAGCTGAAGTCAACGCCACTGAAGAGCAGTATCAGTCCAACAACGGACAAGGCAAGAGAAGCCCCACTCATACATATGCATCCTATGATTACAAAGTATTTCATTCTCGTCATATGCATTCGGTTCAAATAGTCTTTTATCAGTGGACAGAGTAATCCTATTTGATGCATGTTATCCTCTGTGAACTATATTACCTGATCCACCGCTCCTAGCATAACTAGGGTTTGGCTTATGAGCGTCGCTAGTGCCACAAGTTCAGTCAAGCTTAGCCATGCTTAGTGTTTTGATGCTGATCATTCAAGTGATGCACCGGAGATGCGAATGAATCTAGTATAGAAGGATGTGGTGATGTGATCATAAGTGAATGATAAACATGCTAAGGCTTGTATGGGAGGCCACGTGGGTTGTGGTTTTTGTAGTCCCATACTTGCCATCCCTAGGACCCGATGTTCTTTCCTCTTGAACCAAGACGAGCGTACAACCACACGGGGCCTGGAAACCCCCTCGACCAACTAACTTGCCTACTAGATTCCATGAGTCACATAGTTTGAGCTTTCCATTCGACATACGCATCTTGGTTGTTCTTGAATGGAGGAGAAGGAGGTGCATTCATAACATGTAGGTAAGCGTGGCCGGGAACAAGAGATGACCGGCATCCATAATCTTGAACCCTGCGCACATCATCAGGGACCGGCTTCGGGACTTGACCCGTTATGGCGACATCTCCCTAGTGCGTGACTCATGGTCCCAGCGAAAGCAGGGTAAAGGTCGTGGTCAACCACTCTCAGCCAGCCTTACAAGGAAGAGGGATAATAATTCAGCATTAAGAATCGGTTGGTACGTGTGGGTAAAGTTGTGCACCCCTGCAGGGTTATTAATCTTATTGAAAATCCGTGTCCACGGTTATGGACGACTTGGGAACGGATGTGAAGATCATAGAGAACTATAACCAAATGTTAAAACTTGTCAACTAAAGTGAGATCCGGAATACTTCCTCGGGGTTGTTGAGGGGGTAGTCCGGGAAGAGTTGTTCAGTTGATGATGATGCTTGGTGGATATCAAAGATGAATTTAAGAGCTATAGTTGAAGTCTTCTTATCCCCTTTTGAAAATGATCTGAATAGACGAGTTCTTCTCCCTCTTGTTTTGAAAACAAAAGATGGCTTTATGCAAAATAACTCCACTAGCCATAAGTCTTGCGGAGTACACCTTGTACTCAGCCTTGCTTCGTTGATGTTTTTCTACAGATGATGCTACCCCAACTGAAAGTGGTTTCTACGTCAAAGTCGATGAGTAGTCGGGGTTCCCGGGCAGCAGCCTAGGATCTATGGAAGGGTCGCTACTTTTGTTATGGCCTCTTAGGCCCTTTGCTAAATTTGTTGTTTAGAACAACTTGTTGCTTCCGTTGTTTGATGTAATGATGGGTCTGTGACCCTTGGATTGTATGACTGGTTTGTAACTCTCTTAAGAGTTTACCTTATTAATGTATGGTTTGTATGTTCTGTAATGTTACCGATCTTCCCTGCGCGCTCCGGAATTTAGGTTAGGCTCATATCAGATGAGGATCTGGTATTTGTCTAGCGCTGATCCCGGGTCATGACACATTGTGACGAATACTACAACAAAAGGCTAAGTATATGATCGGAGAGAGGTCTCGATCATGTCTACATTATTCACGAACCATAGGGTGACACACTTAAGGGATACCGACACCATTTGGAGCAAATAATAATACTGACACTATTTGGAGCAAATAATATGCCCCTTGGGGTGCCCCCCTCTCCATATAAAAGGCCCTCCTCTCCTCCTCTCAAAGTACACCTCCTCGCGAAGGATCTCTCTCCCCCTTTAGAATTTCCCCATGGTCTCGGATCAGCGAGATACATGTTCCCGGTGGTTTTTTCTAGAAGGATTTGTTGCTTCCGCTGCTTCGCTGGAGAGAGGGCGTGGAGGTTGTCGGGGTACCCGGACGTGTGTGCGGTCACGGATGCACCACTGCTTTGCGGTGCTGGACGTGATGGTGCTGGACCAGCTGGACTAGATGGACTTCATCGCGATCTTGAGATCGGAAAGCGTTCGACTACATCATCCACGAGTACAACCTCATTAACTATATACGGTCTTCGAGGGTATGTATTCTATGGATGTATATCCACCCGTTGCTTGTATCTAGTAGATAGATCTTGGTACATAGTTGTTCCCATCGTAGATTTTTTTTTGTTTTCTATGCTGCGAACCCTACAAAAAGATCATCAGGATGAAACTCAACAGAAACTTGATTGTCTCTAGTAAAACAACGAACAGCTAAAAGATTGCGAGTAACTTTGGGAACGTGAGGGACATTGGTTAGACGAAGAGATCTAGAGGAATGTGTAGGAATTTGAGATTGACCAATATTAACAATGTGCATACCTGTGGCGTTGGCTGTATGAACCTGGTCGGTGCCGTTGTAGGGTTCACTATGTTGAAGACGTGCCATCTCATTGGTAAGGTGATCGGTAGCCCCCGTGTCCATGTACCAAGCTAGATCCACTGGGTACGAAGGAGTATGACCTTGAGTGGCCATTGCTACTTGACATTCCGTGTTCTTGCCATCATTGCCAACACAGAAAAAATCCTGATCAAAGCGTTTGTAGCAATGAATGTGGCCGACAATACCACAAAGCTGGCAGAGAGGGCGCTGACGCCCATTGTTTGACCCAGACGGCCTGGAGTTGTTGGAGAAGTTACCGCCTCCGGTCTTCTACTGCTGCTGCTGTGGCGGACGACCACCGACACTCCCAGCACCAACAGAATTGGTAGCAGGAGCAAGAGTAGGAGCGGAGCTGTTGGGGCGATAGGATTATTTGCCGGTGTTGCGTCCACCACCAGCACCATGAGATCCATAATTTGCTGCATGTCCGCCTTGCTTGATTGACCGGCGGGACTCTATCCGGTGCTCGCACTAGTAGGAAAATGCCCTTTGTACCGGTTCCAGAGGGGCTTTGGTACCGGTTTGGCAACCGGTACCAATTAATCGGGACTAAATCATTCCCCCCTTTGGTACCGGTTCCTTACGAACCGGTATTAAAAGTGCCTCCACGTGGGCACGCAGGAGCCAGCGGGGCTGGAGTCTTTGGTATCGGTTTGTAACACGAACCGGTACCAAACGTGGGGACGTGGCAGAGAATTCAGGGTTTAGGGTTTAGGAGGGGCTTAGGGGTATCGGACCATTTCATCGTACGAGGATCCCGTCGATGTGCCAGAAACGCGTTTGGTTTTAGGTAGTACATGAAGATCAAGGTGATGCATATCAACTTGGTGCATATATATAAAATATGTAATTGCATAAGATCGCAAATTAAGTAGTACATGCATAGTGGTACTCTTTGGAGCATACTATATATTACACGTAGCATAGTGGTACTCTCCGAGGCAAACTATATATTACATGTAGTACATGCATGAAGATCGATATTCATGCATAGTGGTACTCTCCGAAATTAGCTATGACGTACCGAAGGAAAAATCCCGCCAATTCCTCGCCAATTTCTTTGAAGCGGTGCTCGATTGAGAGCGTGTCCCGCTTTCTTGCCAACTGTAAAAGAATGAGATACAAATAAATACATGAGCTATGTGTATATATATATATATATCAAATCATAATGAAACAATTATGACTAAAACTCAGCACAACTGAAACAAAATAAATTTGTGAATATTGTTTACGTACCTCTTTATTTATTTTATTATTCATTCTCTCGCTAACAATCTTGTGAATATACTCCCAAAAGTAGTATCCACATAGATTAGTCCCCAGTGGTTGTTTCGCACATTTCTATACAAGAATATAATTCAATCAAACAATAATCAAGTATGATAAAGGTGTGTGGACGTAGGTAGTACCACTTACTTTGTTCGAACGCCATATCAGCTTCGGTTTCCATCCACCGGCTAGATCTTCCTCGATGAACTTTTGTCATACGCTGCCCGACAAATAAAATGCATAAAAGAGTTATCAATTTGTTGATATCAGGAAATTAATGAAAAAACCAATAAGAATTAAAATTACTTTTTGAGCATATCAAAAGCCGTCTTGTATAGTATAGGCTCTTTGCTTAGTGAGTCAAAGAACTCAACTTCTCCATCGTACATTTTAATGACGATAAGAATAAAGTGGAACCTGTGCATGTTTAAATATGCAGTGTCATAGATATAACTCATCAGTTAAAATTTTAACATCTGGTGAGCAAAAATAATGTGTTAGAAGACAGTAACACTTACTTAAAGTTGTAAGGCCAAAGTATTATTTTTTTGTCACGTTGTCGCTTCAAAAACCTTAGCAAAGTCTCCGGTGTATCCTTGTTATATATGGGATCTTTTATGGTTTTTACATGCATTGTATCCGGGTCAATGAACCCAATGTCCTTCATTTCATCCCTTTTGCATTCGAGCTTCTTCGATCTGCATAATATAGCGCACAAAAGATTATATTGAGTATAATTTCAGACAATGAACGAGATGAGCTAAAGACTTCTCAAATTACATAAATAAATCACTTACAGACAATAGCAACTGATGATAGATTTGTCGAGGGCCCGGAGATTGTATAACTGAAAAAGTTCGCAGAATTCAACGCTCACACTGTATTCTTGGAAGTAGTGCTTATCCTTAACTCGCACCATGATAGCCTCGATCCCTCTCTTTGTGGCATTAGTGTACCATATATGCAAATTACGCATACTTGTTGATAGCAACCTGGCATTCTCGACCAAATCTTCCTCTTGAACAAATTTATATGCTACTTCAGCGATGGGGTAATCGGTTGTGTTTTGTTGAGAACTTTGAACGGCCTTCTTGTCAAACACCTTGAGTGGGGGGCCGATTGAACGGGTTGTTCTCTGAGATGGTGCACTTGTTTCCCTTTTTTTTCCTGGACCACCGATTGATCAGATTTTTTAGCCAAGACCATCTCGTCATATGACCTTTCAATAGAACGCCTATAGTCAGATGGCGGCGATGGTACAGGGTCATATAGATTCTCAACGGTATGCACAAATTTCACCGGATCTAGTGTCTTCTCAAAAGGTATCTCTGGCACTTTCTTAGCAAAATGGGCTTCCACCTCGAACTTAGAGATTACGGTGCATTCCTCGATAGTTCTTTCCCAAGGTAACTTCTAAATAGGCGGCTGTGCTTTCTCCTTTCTAAGTCTCTTCCTAGTCGGCGAACCATTCCGCTTAACGTGCGCTTTCTTACGCGGAGGATATCGAGATGGTGGACTCGCGCTGGGGTCCCTCTCAAGTAGGTGTGGACTTTGCTTCTCAAGTGGACTGCTACCAGGAGGAGTCGATGGCATTTGCTGCTCATGTGGACTTTGCTGCTCATGTGGACTGCTACGAGGAGGAGTTGTTGGCCTTGGCAAAAAGACAATGTATTTCTTGTTCCATAGGGAGAAACTGCGCTTGACATCGCCCATTGTCTTCTCATCGTCACCTCCAGGAAAATCAAGATCCATTGTTTCATAACCCGTCACAACATCGTCCACCCCGACACGAGCATAGCCAGCCGGAATGGGCATATGATGGTGCGTTGCTCCATCTTCATTTGGGTAAACATAGCCGACCGCCACCTTAATGGACATGTTCCTCATTGGCACATGTAGCTCGCAATCTGTCTTCTCCGTGACATAATCCACGGGGTAGCTTGCTCCACATCCTACAAGATGCGAGGAACCCACGCTGCTTCTTGGCTGAGATGGGGAAACATCGGCTTGAGTATCTTGTAGAAACAGTTGCTGATCAGGTGCCCTCTGCCGACTAGTTGAGTCTATTTGATTTTTCTCAAGCAGCTGCACCTTACGTTCCAATTCCGATAACCGGTCTAAGTCCTGCTTCTTCTTTCTTGCACGACTTCTATAACTGTTAGCACACTCCGGCCACGCTTCCTTCATGGTGACACCTGGGAGGGCTCGTATTCGTCCAAAGTGTTCAGGATTCCCCAGAGCGAGTGTCAACTCGTCATTCTCTCTATCGGGAATGTAATCTCCCTTTTTCATCCGCGGAAACAATGAGCCGGGAGGAGGGGGACAAGGGGAGGACTCACCTGCTACTTGCCGGCGAGCGGGTGGAGCGGCGGTGGCTTGGCGCCGACCGGGGGAGTCGCTGCGCTGGGGGAGTGGCGACGGTGGCGGCGGCGAGGAGCGCTGCGCCGAGGACGGCGACAGCTTGGCCGGGGAGCTGCGCCGGGGAGGGAGCACGGCCGGGGAGCTGCGCCGGGGAGGGAGCACGGCCGGGGAGCTGCGCCGGGGGAGCGGCGACGGCGGAGGCGCCGAGGATGGCGGCGGCTTGGCGACGCCAAGGAGCGCTGCGACGCCAGACTGCGGGGGTGGAGGTGGCCGTCGTACCTCGATTTGGATAAGTTGTTGTATATCGATCGGAGCACATTGCAGGGAAGTAAAGGGCTTGGACTTTTGGTACCGGTTCCATCTAACAACCGGTGTTAATTCTTTTTTGTACCGGTTCTCTCCAACAACCGGTACCAAAAGTTTTATTTTTTTTCTGTTTTGCTAGAGTTTTGCTATTTCTGTATTTGTTTATATTTTTGTTTTATAAATGTTCATATATACCGGCGGTCCCTCCCCGCGCCTCCCCCAACCGGTTCTCCCCAACAACCGGCGGTCCCTCCTCGCGCCTCCCCCGCATCGCCGCCGGCGAAGCCGCATGCGCCCCCAGGAAGGTGGCGGCGGGGCTTTCTTTCCTCGTCTCGAGGTTCCCATGGCGGGTATTTGGCGGCAGTGTTTTCGGCCGTGCGCCGTGGCGGTGCTGGGTGGCCATCGCTGAGCGCGGTGGCGTGTCTCTCGAAGGCAGGAGGAGCTGCACAGTGGGCCTGCGTGGCGGTGGTGTGTGGCCAGGCCGGATCTTTATTTCCTCGACAATCTTACCTCGGGCCAAATGACGGAGGAAACGGGAGAGAGGAAAAGGGCAGGAAATAATGGGCGGGAATAAACTTTTATTACGATTGAACTAGAATTAAAGTACATAGCTCAACTGAAAATTAAGATACATGACCAGATTAAGTCACAATCAACCAAACTTGTTTTTGAATGTTGGAGTGATTCAGTCATACTCGTGCCTAGCCCTATAAACGTTGCCATTGTAGTCGTCGTAGTCGTTGATGTCGCCATCGCTGGTATAGGGGTCTTGGAAGCACGGACAATGTTCACGGAGAAAGGTTTAATACATTATTACACATCACCAACAACATCCCTATCTAGTCTTCTGAGTTTTCTTTGTGTGTTTCCCTTTCTTCTGATTGCGACGCAACCATGGACAATCTTCATTATTTAACACGATGCTTGGATCAGTTTTCACCTTGAAGGGTGGAATATCATCAAACTTATTATAATCTTCTGACATGTCTGTCTTGTCCTCTACTCCCACGATGTTTCTTTTTCCTGAAAGAACTATGTGGCGCTTTGGCTCATCGTATGACGTGTCCTCTTGCCTTTCTTTTCTTTTTTTTTCGATTTGGTAGACATGTCCTTCACATAAAAAACCTGAGCCACTTCACTGGCTAGGACGAATGGTTTGGTGTCGTACCCTAGATTCTTGAGATCCACTGTAGTCATTCCGTACCGCGGGTCTACATGTACCCCATCTTTCAGGTTGAACCATTTGCACCGGAACAAAGGGACCTTGAAAGTAGGTCCATAGTCAAGTTCCCATATCTCCTCTATGTACCCATAATATGTGACCTTCTTCCCATTGTCCTCTGCTGCGTCAAAGCGGACACCACTGTTTTGGTTGGTGCTCTTTTTATCTTGGGCGATCGTGTAAAATGTATTCCCATTTATCTCGTACCCTTGAAAAGTCGATATAGTCGAAGATGGTTGCTTGGCCAACAAGTATAGCTGTTCTTCATCAGTGCCATTAATGAGACGTGTTTGCAACCAACCGCCGAAAGTCTTCATGTGTTCTCCATTAATCCAATCTTCACGTTGCTCCGGGTATTCTAAGCGTAAAATATTCTTGTGTGCCACTATATACGGAGCCACCAAGCTAGAATTATGTAAAACTGTGTAGTGTGCTTGAGTGAAAGAATGTCCGTCCATACACATTGTTGCTTTCTTTCCTAGTGTGCCTTTTCCACGCAGTCTCCCCTCATAGCGCGATTCAGGAACACCGATCGGCTTAAGGTCAGGAATAAAGTCAACACAAAACTCAATGACCTCCTCTGTTCCATAGCCCTTGGAGATGCTTCCTTCTGGCCTAGCACGGTTATGAACGTATTTCTTTAAGACTCCCATGAATCTCTCAAAGGGGAACATGTTGTGTAGAAATACATGACCGAGAACGCCAATCTCTTCGACCAGGTGAACGAGGAGATGCATCATAATATTGAAGAAGGATGGTGGGAACACCAACTCGAAGCTAACTATACATTGCACCACATCCTTATATAAATTTTGTAGAGATAGTGGATTGATCACCTTCTAAGAAATTGCATTGAGGAACGCACATAGCTTCACAATGGGTACTCGAACATTTTCTGGCAGAAGCCCCCTCAATGCAACTGGAAGTAATTGTGTCATAATCACGTGGCAGTCATGAGACTTTAGGTTTTGAAACTTTTTCTCTGACATGTTTATTATTCCCTTTATATTCGACGAGAAGCCAGACGGGACCTTGATGCTACTCAGGACTTCAAAAAAGATCTCCTTCTCTTCTTTGGTAAGAGCGTAGCTGGCAGTACCTTGATACTTCTCTGGATTCAGGTTGTTTCTTTCGTGGATATATTGTTGGTCCTACCGTGCATCCGGTGTATCTTTTGTTTTCCCATACAAGCCCAAGAAGTTTAGCAGGCTCACGCAAAGATTTTTCGTCACGTGCATCACGTCGATTGCAGAGTGAACCTCTAGGATTTTCCAATAGGGTAGCTCCCAAAATATAGACATCTTCTTCCACATGGGTACGTGTCCGTCAACATCATTCGGAACAGATTTTCCGCCAGGACCCTTTCCAAAGATCACTTTTAAATCCTTGAACATATCATATATAACATCCCCAGTAGGGCGGGTAGGCTTTGTTCGGTTATCTGCCTCACCTCTGAAATGCTTTCCTCTCTTTCTTACGTGATGTTGTTTTGGAAGAAATCGACGATGCCCAGGTACACATTCTTCTTTCCCAAATATATACTGTCAGTCTCACCAAAACAGTGTGTGCATGCATTGTATCCCTTGTTTGACTGTCCTGAAATGTTACTAAGAGCAGGCCAATCATTGATGGTTACAAACAACAACGCTCGTAGGTTAAATTCCTTTTGTGCGTTCTCATCCCACACAGGTACACCTTCTTCACGCCACAACTGTAAAAGTTCTTCAACCAACGGCCTCAGATACACATCAATGTCATTTTCGGGTTGCCTCGGGCCTTGGATGAGCACTGGCATCATAATGAACTTCCGCTTCATGCACAACCAAGGAGGAAGGTTATAGATACATAGAGTCACTGGCCAGGTGCTATGACTGGAGCTCTGCTCCCCGAAAGGATTAAAACCATTTGTACTTAGACCAAATCTTAAGTTCCTTGCGTCCTCTGAAAATGACTTGAACTCTCCGTCGATTTTTCTCCACCGCGACCCGTCAGCAGGGTGTCTCAGCATCACATCTTTTTTACGGTCCTCTTTGTGCCATCGCAACAACTTGGCATGCTCTTTGTTTTGGAACAAATGTTTCAACCGTGGTATTATAGGAGCATACCACATCACATTGGCAGGAACCCTCTTCCTGGGGCACGACTCGTCCTCAACATCACCAGGGTCATCTCGCCTGATCTTATACCGCAATGCACCACATACCGGGCATGCATTCAAATTCTCGTACTCCTCACCGCGGTAGAGGATGCAGTCATTGATGCATGCATGTATCTTCTGCACCTCTAATCCTAGAGGGCAGACAACCTTCTTTGCTTCGTATGTACTAGAGGGCAATACGTTCTTCCCTGGAAGCATCTTCTTTATTATTTTCAGCAACTTTTCAAATCCCTTGTCAGAAGTACCATTCTCTGCCTTCCATTGCAGCAATTCTAGTGTGGTACCTAGCTTTTTCTGGCCATCTTCGCAATTTGGGTACAATAGTTTGTTGTGATCCTCTAACATTTTCTCCAACTTCAACCTCTCCTTTTCACTTCCGCAGTTTATCTTCGCATCAAGAATGGCCCAACCCAAATCATCATCGGGCTCATAAAAAATGGGCTCATCAAAAATGGGTTCTTCTTCAGATTCGTCTCCCCCATTCTACTATAACCATCTTCAGTGAACATAGGATAGTTGTCATTATCCTCTTCTTCTTCGTTGCCTTCCATTATAACCCCTCTTTCTCCGTGCTTGGTCCAACAATTATATCCGGGCATGAAAACGTTCTCAAGCAGGTGGACGTGAAGGGTTTTTGAAGTAGAGTAATCCTTCGTATTCTTACAGGAACTACATGGACAACAAATGAAACCATTTGACCGCCTGTTTGCCTCAGCCACGTTGAGAAAATAATGCATGCCAGTAATCAACTCGGGATGGCATCGGTCACCGTACATCCATTGTCGATTCATCTGCATTATATAAGTATATCAAAAATCATTAATTACACAACATCATGAATATATGAGTGACCAAATTAATTAATATTCAAGTTTATCATCACATAAAACTAAGTGTTTTTTTTAAAAAAGAGACTCACCGAGGTTGTGCCGGCTAGGGCACGACGCTGGCGATCGACGGCGATGAGGACGAGGACGATACTAAAACCAAAAAATCATACTTCAATTTGAGCTCAAATTGCATATAAAAATAATGAAATCCCTAACTTAGGCATTTCATCGAACACCTTGCTAGCACTAGAAAAATGATACGAGTTAGACTAGCAATGAAATAAGCTAAATTAGGATGATATTGCTAACCCTTGGATAGACGGCCGATGTCGTCAATCTTGACAAAATGGTGGAGAAAAATGGAGATTTGTTGGAGTGTGAGAGGAGGGAAATATTTGGAAATGTGAGAGGAGAAGCAAAAATGGAGCTGGCTCGGGTGGCTCGCGTGAAGAAATAGATATGGAGACCCTTTAGTACCGGTTCTTTATATGAACCGATACTAAAGGTGCAACGCTGGACCTACCTCTGACTCAAATTTGGAGCGAAACACTTTCATACTGGTTCGTAACACGAACCGGTACTATACAGCCTAAACGAACCGGTACTAAGATATGCCGGTGACCTGAGCAGTTAAACCGGTACTAATGCATCCTTTAGTACCGGTTCTTCGGGTCAAATACTTTGGCTAGTTTTCTACTAGTGTCGGTGGAGAGAAGACGTGCGTACAGGTCTCGTATAGGCATCGGAGAGTCTCGGTTGTTGACGCACTCAACCAAGGAATCATAATCCTCGTCTAGTCCATGGAGAAGGAACGACGCAAACTTCTTGTCCCGAAGTGGTTGTCTGATTGATGCAAGAGTATCTGCAAGGGACTTGACCTTGTGGAAGTATGCATGTGTTGACATGTCGAGCTTATCCACATCCTGGAGCTATGAGCGAATCTGATGAGCCCGCGCGCTGGACATGGACGCGGAGATGCCGGTGATTGTGGTCCAGGCATCCATGGCGGTCTCTGAAAAAAGAGTCATCCCGGCAACACCCTCAGTCAGCGATGAGTTAATCGCAGAGAGTATGGCTTGGTCCTGCTCGATCCAGGAGGTGAAAGTTGGGTTTGGAGTCACCACTTGACGACCGTCAGCCATTGTGACTGCAACCGTGGCAGGGGGGCACGGGAACGAGCCGTCGACATATCGCATCAGGGAGTGGCTGCGGAGGAGAGGCACGATCTGAGCGCGCCAGAACAGGAAATTGTCCCCGTTGAGCTCACTGGTAGAAAACGCCCTATAGGTCCCGGTTGGTAAGGGGCATTAGTCCCGGTTGCCCAACCGGGACGGGGCAATCGGGACTAAAGCTCTAACCTTTAGTCCCGGTTGCCCCACCAACCGGGACAAATGGGGGCACACGTGGCGGCATCAGAGCACGAGGGGGGGGTGGAGCATTAGTCCCGGTTCGTAACACGAACCGGGACTAATAACCTGCTGCCGCGGCAGAGATTTGGCCCATTTCTCTGTCGCGGCAGAGAATTCATTTTGGCACATTTTGTTGCCGCGGCAGCATTTTCGCCACTTTTTGTGCCGCGGCAGAGAATTCATCTAGGGTTGTTTTATTGTTTATTTAGTGATTTGCACTTATCAATGAAGGAACCTTATATTACATCATGATGACAACATTATATTCAATACACGGATCGAGTTCATGCACTACATACAAAAGTTGCTATTCGATGCTACCGGCCAAGTTCTTGAAAGTTGCTATTTTTACAATTCCTATTGTCTATACACAGCCGAGTAGTATTCCCCTTGTGTGTTTAGGACTTCTGCATCCAAGAATCCCGCCAATTCCTCCTGAATTGCTCGTACGCGATCCTTTGGCAGAAGACCGTCCCGTAGACGTTCCACCTGATTTAAAAAAGGAGTCAGCCTATATGAATGAAACTAAACACAATTTGATTGTAATTAAAAACTATAGAAATTGTTTACGTACGTGGAATTGCTCTAAATTTCTGCCCTTCTCATCGCACGTCTGCCGGATGAACTCGCATACATAGTATCCACATAGATTGTTACTTGGTCCCTGCGTCAGGCACTTTACGAGAACAGAGTTCAATCAAAATAATAATCAAGCATGACAATAACTGTATCAAAACTAGAATCAAAGAGATGCGCGGATATAGCTAGTGGTGCATACATTTAGTGGTTGAAATGTAAGCTCCTCTTTCCAAACACCCCTAGCCTTCTTGGTGAACCGTTTCCAAGCACTTCCCGGCGTAGAAAACGAATAAAATAAGTTATTAAGTACTTGATATCATAAAATTCGCGAACGTTGCCGATATAGTGTCGTAATGATTAGAATTACCGCTGGAGAAGTATCTGCATGTCCTTCCACGTCTCAAGGGGTTTATGTTTCGAGTCCATGACTAGTACACGCCCTTTGTCAAGTTGAATGATTAACAGAATATAGTGGAAGCTGCAAATGCATAACTAATCAATTATATACTTAACATCGAGTAAGCGAAATAGAAAGTGTATACAAGACAATAACACTCACTCGAAGTTGTAAGGAAATAGTATTTCCCTTTTGGTTTCTTGAAACCTTAACGCGTGTACTATATTATCCTCCGTATCCTGGGGGCTTATTTTGAGATTAGCTTCATGAACCCAATATGGGTCAATGAAGCCAATGTCATAGATTTGTCCTCTGCTGCATTCGAGAATATTCATTCTGGATATTACAGTATGATTATATACATGCAATAAACAAAATAATATAGCTGGAGACTAAATTAATTACAGAATTAGTACTTACAGACAATAGGCACTGATGATCGATTTGTCCAAGGCGTCTTGATTGAATAATTGAAATAGTTCATCAAATTCAATGGATATCATGTCATCCTTATCTTTCCCATGATGCTTTTTTGTAACCCTCGGCACTATCCAGTTAGCCCCGGCCCTTGTGGCATGCATGTACCAGTTATGAAATCTTCGCATTTTTGTTGGAAGATTGTTTACCTCCTCAGGTTTGACGAGAGGTTTTCCGTACTGGTATTTGTATGCTACTTCACTCACGGGGAAGAACTCTAACTGGGATAAGTACTGGGCAATACTCATACCTTGAGCAGCGGCAGCTTCTCCGTATTGTGCAACTACCTCTGGATCATACTGCTCTTCGGCCCCATATTTGCTCGACCCCACATTGGTTTGAGAAATCACCTTGAGAGGGGCGCAAGTCTGTTTTGCTTGTTCTCCGAGCTAGGCAACAGATTTCCCGCTTGCATCAGTACTGCTCTTCGAGGCTTTTTGTGCCGCATGTGACTTGAGAATAGAACGCTCATAGTCTGATGACAGCTTTGGCTCGGGTTGATGAAGATTCTTTAGCATTTTCAACACTTTGGATTTTTCTTCTTTGGTGCTGGGGAACTCTGGCTCTTTCGGCTGCCTCAGCTTAGCGAAAAACGCTGTCGTTTCCGCATCAACGATCGCCGCAGTCTCCTCTTCATTACAGTCATAAGCTCTCTTGGGAGGAACCGTTGGTACTTTTGGAAGAGGCTCTTGTTTACGTTTCGGCGATCGCTTATGACGCATAGTAGCGGTACGCTTACGCTTTTTATCCTGAGGCGCCGGCGATGGCTCCCGCGGCGATGGCTGCACCGGAGATTGGTAAGGCGACGGAGCCAGGTGAGGCGACGAAGATGGCTGCCGCGGCGGCGACGACCTTGCTGGAGACGGGTGAGGCGGCGGCGAAGATGGCCTTGGCGTGTGATTTTGAAGCACGATACATTCCTTCGGCCAAAGAATGGTGACGTTTTTTGCGTCACCCAGCACAGTCACATCCCCTTCACCAGCAGGGTAGTGAAGATCCAAAACCTCAAAGGTGGGCATGATTTCATCCACGCCGACAACAGCGTAGCCCTCTGGAACCGGATGACAGTGGTAAGTTGGTGTGGGTCCAATTGGTAAGGCATAGCCGACCGCCACCTTCATTGATATGTTCACAACTTTGACATGTAGCTCGTAGTGTGTCATCTCTGTGATATCATCCACTGGGTAGCCAACAGGAGCCATCGTCGGTGCATCATCGTCATCGCCATTGTCATCACCCGGGACCTCGGTGGAAGCCACACTGCTTTTTCGATTATTCGATAGGCCGGTAGCATCGAATGCAGTGTGCTGCTGAGATGGGCCGGTAGTACTTTGCTCTTTAAGTGCGTTAATTTCATCTTGTTGTTGCTTTAATCGTTCTTCAATTAAACGCATTCGCTCTTTCTGACTTTCTGCTTCAACTACCGCCCTGTCCTTACTCCTCTGATGGCTTCTATCAGGATATTTCTTTCTCTCTTCGGGAAACCCAGTCCTCCATGATTGGGAGCCTATTGTGCCTCGTGTTCGTCCATCATGTTCCTTATTTCCAAGGGCGAGTGTGAGCTCATCATTCTCTCTATCGGGAATGAAGTCCCCATCTTTAACAGCCTTTACTGCTTTTCTGATCCTCTCGATTGGCAAGGGGTCTTCTTTATGTCGTATGTTATATATACACCTCCCTTCCGAGTCCAACGTGCGCCCATGCCCGTAAAACCAATTCCTTGCACGTTCTACCCAATCGTCTGTCTCTGGGGTGATCTTTTTATCACGCAGTTCCTGCTCAAGTTTCTCCCACTTAGGAATGCCAGCCCTGTAGCCACCTTGCCCCATAGATGGTGATACTTCTTGTTAGCAGCATTCAGCTTATTCGTTTCAGACATTTTCTTAGCTTTTTCTGATTTCTTGTATTCCACAAACTCAGCCCAGAATGGTTTTATCTTCTCAAACTGAATATTCTTGAAATCGGGAGTCTTCTTTTTCACGACATAGTCAAGGTGCAATCTTTTCTTCCAGTTGGTGAAACACTGGGCCATCTTCTTCAAAGCCCACTCCCTGACCTTAGCCTCCATGGCTCTCCCATGTTGTAAGGCGTCCTCAACTGGATCCTCTGCATTTGGATCCAGCTCTATCTTCAGTAGTTTGAAATTAACCATGAGCCTCTTCCACAGTAAATCTTTGGCGTGGTTAGGGACAAATAAACATGTTCCCTCTTCATCCGTATTAGCAGGCCTATTCCAATTTCTAATGGTGATCGGGATAAAGTCCCTAATGATTACTCCGCATTGTGCCACAAATTTGGTTGTGACAACTTCGGGAGCCGTCGGTTTGCCGTCTTCAGCGGCATCTTCGATCCTGAACCTCTCATGGTCTTGCAACTTTTTGGTTGGGCCTCATCCGCTCTTTTCAGTAGATTCCTTCGATCCGGAGGGCTAAAAGAAGAAAGATCGTCGTTACTATTTCTATATAGATAGCAGATGATTAATTAATGAATTGATTTATATTACATGCACCTCGCCGGAGCGGTCGTCTTCTCGATTACACAAGGCATCGCCTTCTCCCTCGCGGAAGGCAACACCTTCAACCTCAAACAAGTTGTATACTCCGGTAAAAAGAGGCTCACCCTCAACGGAGTTGTTCAGAAACGTTGATACGTCTAAATTATCTTCCCCACGGATCACACCTTGGATCAACTCTTCCTTTTCTTCGTCTCTGACGTGTGGGTCCATATTTTCTGCATAGGTGGAAAAACGAATAAGTCTAAGCGGCTAAAGGAGAAAGTTAAGTACGGTATTGAGAGATATAAACCCTAATTCAGAGAAACCCTAATATATACATACACAATAATAAAAATGAAGAGAAAGGGAAACCGTGTAGTAGATAGGCACATCGTCGAACCCACATGCACCTAAGTTGCTTGATGTGGCGCCCCGCAAAAAACCACTAATAGAAAATCGCGTTGTTTTTGTGCATTGCATCGTCATGACCGCATGCTCATGTCATCATGCCACATTGCATTTGAGCATCGTCATCATCATACATCTATCTGTCTAAAACTATTTTGCTAAAAGACCTACTTTGTTTTCTATATTAATATCCTCCCCCTATGTTCAAACCAAACCGTCGGTCCAGCCGGATCTTTTATTTATCAAAAATTAATTACAAAATTATTTTAAAATAAAGAAAACCCAGTCAAAATATCTAATCCTAAAACTACCCAACCTAATCTACCCAGCCCCCTCCACCTCACCCCCTCCAATCCCCTCTCGCCACCTCATCTCCTCTCTCTCTCCCACCCAATCACCCGCTGCCACCTCACCTAACCCCACCTCTCTCACCCCACTCCCCACTCCCCCAGCCCCAACCACACTCACACGCCTGCTACCGCCCGCGTCCACCCCATCCCTCTGCCAGCCCGGCCCCACCCCGACCCACACGCGCACACCACACCCCCACCAACCCCTGTCCCCGCGCCCCTGTCCCCGCATGTGACCCCGACCCTTCCCTGGATCCTCTCGATAGCCCCTGGCCCCACCAGCCACGCCTCGCACGCTCCCACCTTCCTCCCTTCTTCCCCGCTCGCTCCTCTCCCCTCTGCCCGTTCCGCCGCCGCTCGCGGTACCCCCTCTCCCGAGCCAGCGCCAACCACCGCCGTCCCTCCCCTTTTCCTCTCTGCCTCGCGAGAACCCCGCCGCCAGGGCCCCTCCCTTCCCGAGCGCCCGCCGCCTCCTGCGCCTCCCTCTGATTCTCCCTGTGCCGCGTCGCCCCACCCTCTGCAAGCTCCTCGCTGCCGAGCTCCCCGCCGCCGGCGCGCCCTCCACCCCGTCCTCCGTCCGCCGCCATCGGTGCCCCCCTCTCGGCAGCGCCCTCTGCCTCGCCCGGTCCCCAGCCCTCCCTGTCGCTCCCCCGCCTCCACCTTCCCCTCTGGCGCCGCCGGCCGCCGCCGGGCCTTCCCCGTCACCTGGTTCTCCTCCGGCCCCGCCCGCCTCTGCACCGCCGCCGGCCTCCCCTCCACCTCGTCGGACCGCTCGACTCCCGGTGCCGCTCCGCCGGCCACCTCTCCGGCCGCTGCCGACCCACGCGAGCTCCCTGAGTGAGCCATCCCCGCCTTTCCCCCCCCAGGCTCGCCTCCCCGGCGCCCCGCGAGCACGAGGGCTCCGTGATGCCTCCACTTTCCTGTAGTACGCCCTGCTGCCAATGAGTCCTCCTCGGGTTGTTCCTGTTCATGCAATAAGTTGTGTGTTGTTGGAACTTGTGAAGGCGCGTGTGACCAAGTTCGGCATGACTAGGTGAAGTGAAGGTGTTGCCGTATGTGTGTTCTACTTAATACCTTTAGCCTTTCGGTGTGTTGATTTGTCAAGAGCGTCATGCGTGATACCAAGCCCTTCAACAACCATCAAGACAGTGGAGCGTCGAGATCCCCCTCGGAACACCAAGTTCTCCTTCCCGGAGTCGGACCCGAAGACAACATGTGCGATAAGTACTTCTTCCCGGATGCGATGCTCGAGAACCCGGACGGTAAGGACACCGACGTAGAGCGCCAAGTTCTTCATCCCAGACGCCAAGACCGACCTGATACGCGGGCCCGACAAGATCGACACCGACCCGGGCGAGTCCGATGCGCCCCCGACGCCACACCAAGTCCTTCTTCCCGGAACGCCAAGCTCTTCATCTTGTATCCGACCTTCGAAGACCGATCCCGTCGAACCCTGAACCCTAAGACCGAACCCCGAACCCCCGGAACCAAGATCTCCCGAGCCCAGATGTGTGAACCTTTCCCGAGCCCCTATTTTATAAATGCTAGATATAAAACTGTCGCATATTAATTTGTTCATGCATGCATACCTGTCTGTGGGTTGGGGGCATTATGCCGATTCACCGCATAATTAAATAGGGAGTCGATATGCAGAATAACTTTGTCTTATTCCGGACTCCATTTAAATTGGTGTAGCGAACCGATGCCATGCTTCGCCCTGTTATTACAACATTTAAATTGTGGGGTAGTTAAACAACTCGAACCGTTTAATTAATGTCGGGACCCCGGTTCCGCTTAATATTGCCTAATTGCATCTCATCTTTGCCATGCCATGCATGCCCGATCTTCTGCCGTAGTATTAAATAGTGCATCCGGTGTTTGTGCTAGTGTTTTGCTTCTTCAGGGACTAGGCCGATGAGTTTATGCGAGTATCGATCCGATATTCGGATGAACCTTCGGCAATGTTTTCAGGCGAGCACCTCCCCCTTTCTACCTATTTTACTTTTATAGTCTTTATTTCCTCCTGTTGATCTATTGCTATCTGTGTTGCGATGCTCTAGTTTTCGTACCCGCGATATCCCTTGCAGCCTTATATTGCCTTGGACACATCCTATTACCTGCTGTTTGGTAGATAGTTGGACTTGCGCGTCGTAGTCGCTTGCTCAAGTGCTGTTGCGTGTCGTCAAGTACCACAGTTGTTGGAGTATTGCCGCATGTTTGATGTTGGAGATGATCATGGCTTTAATTATTGTTTAATAACTAAAATTGAAGTAGGTAAGCAGAGGCACCGGTGGGCAATAGATGTTATTCGGTTGTTAACCGTCCACTTGTGTCCCGTAGGACCCCGAGTTCTTGACACCTGTTCCGAGATCGAGCGCGCTAACCACAGGTGGGGTGTATGGGCACCCCCATCGATTTAGTACCTGATTCCAAGTACTGTACTGGGGCCACATATTAGTTTGGGGCTTTATTACTATTCTGTACTTATGCCATGCTTTACTGCTTTATTTAAATTGTGCGAGGTACTTCACACCGTACTGTTTAGGAAAGCGGAGTGTTTTCGCGGTATCGACAAGCCCAGTTTTTGGGTCCCCAGTCGTTTACAGCCACTGGCGCAAACCCTGAGTCCGTCTCGGAGACCGGCCGACTTTGTTGCGGGTATACTTAGTGGGGTGGCCCCCCGTGCTTGCTTTGGGTCTGGGAAACGTCGTGTCCGAAACCCCGTCGACATACTGTTGGGAGTATGTTTTGTGATCTTGTACCTACCTAATCTGACAACAAGGGTGTAGGTGCGTGTGGAAACTTTGGTGCACCCCTGCAGGGTTAAATCTTTTCGAGAAGCCGTGTCTGCGGTTATGGACGACTTGGAGCACAGCTCTCGATCATAGACAACTATAACTAAAGTTACTCTTATAATTTGACTTGTGTCCGATATGACTAGTAATCAGCTTCACTACAACGGAATGGCTAAATAAAAGTACCAACAACTGCTGGGTTTGGGATATCTCATGCTAATTGTATATGACTAGTAAGTGTTGCAACTACAATGGAATGGTTAACTAAAAGTGCCCACTGCTTATTCTATTAGGATGACTATCTATACCTGACTAGTAATTGCTGCAACGATAACTGAATAATTAAAACTGCCAACTGTGTGAGTTCCTCGGTTGACTTCCTCGTTTGGTCTCGAGGGGGAAATACCAGGATGGGTATGTTTGGTGGTAGCATCAGGTTGGTTCCGAATAGGTCTTTCTTATCCCTCTCTGATAGCCGACAGTTATATCGAGTCTCTATAGGTTGTTTAGTGCATGCTGCGCTGCCGCTTCAGTCCACCATACCTATGTAGGCGAGGACCGCCGAATTCTAGTCTCGCCGTGTACTGGCCTCAGTACTGACCGCTCTCTCTTTTTCCTTTGCCCTTTGTCGGCACCCTTTTTTGTTTAAGCAGGTTTTGAGATCGACGTCGTTAGAAGGGTTACCCTTCCGGCTTGGCCTGGGCAGGGTTATGGACGCCATTGGTTATTCTTCAGGGCTCTTAGCCCCATTTGCATCTTGTCCGTAGTCGGACGCTGAATCATTTTCAAGGTGATTTGGATCTTTGTATTGTATATCTGAATTCTTGACTCATTGAGTCGCTGTTATATATATATCTGTTCTGTGGGTCCCATCGAGGACTGTTGTGTAATGTTATTACTTCGTTTTCCACCCGCACGAAAGTGCCTGGTGGGCACCTCTGAATCGTTTCTATGCGGGTTTGGCGGGTTTCACTAAAACTTGCATAGGGCCGATTCTGAGGGTGTTACACTTGACAATGTGAATCGGGTCTGGGGCTACCCACAGTGACTGACCAGTGGGGCCGAAGACCAATAATACCAAAGTAATTAATAAACCTAATAATACCTAACTAATAATAAACCTAATAATCGAAACACCGAAAAGAAAGGGAAACAATCAACACATGGCATCGATGCAATGCTCAAGCAAGTATGATGATATGACAAGTTAATTTGCGTTGAATGTAACCTTAAGACATGCTCGACGATTTAATCGGGGTTCCGAGGGGTGAAAACCCTAACTCGGGGAAACTCCGGAACATATGAGAGGGGTGCATTTGTTCTTCTAATTATACTTATCATTTAAGTTGTTGAACAATGCATGATTATAGTTTAGATAGATAGGTTTCATTTTTCTGAACAATTTGATATATTATTTGTATTTTTCTGACTTATAAACAATAAGTTATTGATTTTACAATATTAAATCATTTTCTGAAATTAAAAAAAAGGCAAATAGTTTTTACACCGGGGCGCCCCCTAGCCAGTGAGACTGACAGAAGGGCCCCAGTGCCAACTCAGCCTCCACGCGTACAGATCATTTTCCTACCACAGAGAAGTCTACCCACTTAGGCTGACTGATGGGCCCCAGGCCACATCAGCTGCCACGCGAGCATGAGTGACGTCAGCACGACGTCACGCTGGCGGTGAGCTCCCAGGCAGCGGCATCGGCGGCGATAGCAGGCACCCCTGGACGCGCGGATGGGCGCGTTAGAGAGAGCGCGATGCAGGGAGAAAGGGAGTGGCGGCGCCGCTCCTTGTTGGTCACCGGAGCGTCGCCTCCGTCGAGCTCGAGCGGCGGCGTCGTCGGGCACACGCGGGGAGAGTAGTACAGGAGGAGAGGGAGAGAAAGAAGAACACCGTGAGGATCAGCAGCTCACCAAGAACACGACGGAGGTGGTGGCGAGGCCGGGCGAGCTCGGGAGACGCCGGAATCGACGGAGGCGACGCGCGGACGGAGCTTCCAATCCAGGCGATTGAGGTCACGCGCGAGGGGGAAAAGTAGCAGGGGCGCGCGTGGACGGAGGCAGCGGCGATGGCGGACGGAACGCGCGGGTGGCGGCGAGCTCGGGCAGCCTGCCGGCGTCGGGGGTGCGCGCGTCGGTGAGAAGCAGAGAAGTGAGATGGGGAAGAAGAAAGGAGACGCGTCAGTTATAAACGAAGGGCCTTTAGTCCCGGTTGGTGGCTCCAACCGGGACTAAAGGGGCATACGTCCCGGTTGGAGCCACCAACCGGGCGTATACTCCAATATTTTTAGCAGACCAAGGGTTGGCGCGCGGGGGGTCTTTAGTCCCGGTTGGTGGCTCCAACCGGGACATATTCCCCTGATTTCAAATTTTTTCAGGTATTTTCTCTCTGTTCCCGCCTTATTTTTTATTTTGGGGTTTAAATTTGTATTGTTTTTTAATTGATAATTAATTTGGAATTTAGAAAAACTTTAAACATAAAAAGTGTTTGGATTTGAATAGATAATTCAAAACCATTTTGTTTTTTAAAAAATAATTAATGTAACCAATTAAAATATGAACCATTTACAATCAAAAATGAATTAACTTATATTTTTTTAATATCAATTTGGAATTTAGAAAAACTTTAAACATAAGAAGTGTATGGATTTGAATAAATAATCCAAAACCATTTTCTATTTCTAAAAAATAATTAATGTAACCTTTTAAAATGAATTAACTTATATTTTTGAATATTATTTTGGAATTTAGAAAAAGTTTAAACATAAAAAGTGTTTGGATTTGAATAGATAATTCAAAACCATTTTCTGTTTTAAAAAAAAATTAATGTAACCATTTAAAATATGAACCATTTACAATTAAAAATGAATTAACTTATATTTTTTTAATATCAATTTGGAATTTAGAAAAACTTTAAACATAAGAAGTGTATGGATTTGAATAATAATCCAAAACCATTTTCTATTTCTAAAAAATAATTAATGTAACCTTTTAAAATGAATTAACTTATATTTTTGAATATTAATTTGGAATTTAGAAAAACTATAAACATAAGAAGTGTATTGATTTGAATAAATAATCCAAAACCATTTTCTATTTTTAAAAAATAATTAATGTAACCTTTTAAAATGAAGATAGGGGACGAGCATCGCTAGAACTTGCATTGGATCTCTGAAGAAACCACATATTGCGAGTCTAAAAATGATTTTTTCAAAAAATCACGGGCGATAGATCATGTACCTGTAGTACAAACCGGACCCACTTCCTACCGATTCGGCAGACATTTGTCCTTTTTACCCGGGATGGACGAAAAGGTTTGAGATGTACCGGTTGGGAGATAGTCCATATAAGGTGGTCTAGTATTTTAGGAAAATGGGACGGTAGCATTGTGAAACGGCATTTTAGTGGTTACTTCACAAAACGACCCGTTTTTTGCGCTCGGAAAATGGAAAAGGGCTTTTCCGTGCGACAAAAAGGAAAACTTCCTCCTGCAACATTGTTCTCCATATCAATGTCCACACACATGCATAATATGGGCACAACATCACAAACTATGCCGTGATTCAGCACATAACATCGGTCATTTGGACCGAAAGCCATGAAACCTCGAACATGATAGGTCATTTTGTGAAGGTTTTTTCGAAACATGATCAATATACCAAGTCTGGTATTTTTCTTTTCAACTATGTAACAAAATATGACATCACCCAAAGGATTTTCATTGTTCGGATTTTTTTTTGAATTTATTATGCCCGTTTTGAATTATCTGAATTTCTAACTATGGTCGAACCGGTGTGCATGAAGATAGGGGACGAGCATCGTTAGAACTTGCATTGGATCTCTGAAGAAACCACATATTGCGAGTCTAAAAATGATTTTTTCAAAAAATCACGGGCGATAGATCATGTACCTCTAGTACAAACCGGACCCACTTCCTACCGATTCGGCAGACATTTGTCCTTTTTACCCAGGATGGAAGAAAAGGTTTGAGATATACCGGTTGGGAGATAGTCCATGTAAGGTGGTCTAGTATTTTAGGAAAATGGGACGGTAGCATTGTGAAACGGCATTTTGGTGGTTACTTCACAAAACGACCCGTTTTTTGCGCTCGGAAAATGGAAAAGGGCTTTTCCGTGCGACAAAAAGGAAAAATTCCTCCTGCAACATTGTTCTCCATACCAATGTCCACACACATGCATAATATAGGCACAACATCACAAACTATGCCGTGATTCAGCACATAACATCGGTCATTTGGACCGAAAAAGCCATGAAACCTCGAACATGATAGGTCATTTTGTGAAGGTTTTTTCGAAACATGATCATTGTTGGGCAGACATTTAGTCCCGGATGTAGTCACAAACCGGGACTAAAAATATTTTCCGCCATTTCCCACCTCTTCTCGCCAAGTTTTCCTGCCCTTTCCTTTCTACTAGAGCTTTTAGTCCCGGATGTAGTCACTAACCGGGACTAAAGATATTTCCCGCCATTTCCCAAAGCTTCATGCCAAGTTTTCCCGCCCTTTCCCTCTATATTTAGGGTGATCGTGTCATGGCTATCCACTCATCCACACCTTCCTCTCTTAGAACAATGGACAACGCCTACTGGGCCATTCTGACCCTCGAGGAGACCGAGGCGCTGTGCGCCTCCAACTACCCTTGTCCGCCGGGCTACCGGCCGCCCGCCGGCTGGATGCTGAGCGCTGGAGGGGTTCCTGTTCCTCCTGTCCCTCAAGGTTCCGCACGCCAGGCGGCCATCACAAACCACTTCTACCACGAGCTCACGCCGGAGCAGCGGATGGATCCCCAGTGGGATCCCGACAACTACGACACCTGGAATGCCTTCTTCGTTAATAGGCGGGAAAGGGAGCTCGCCAGGTACGAGGGTGATGGCCCGCCACCGGTGAACCACAACGAAGTCGGCCGTTGTCTGTGGTGGGCGAACCGTACTATCATCGAAGTGATGCGCTACATCGCCGGGGGAGACCATCCTCGCCTACGGTGCCCACGAGTCCACCCGCCACAGGCCCCACACTGTCCCGGTGGTAGCGGCATCGTCTTCCAGGAGACCCCTCTCCCACCCGCCGTGAATCCGAGGCTGGAATGGCCCCTGGTATATGCCATCGATGGGCTGAGGATCCCCGGAGTGGCAGGTGACGATGACGATGATGACGACAACGACGATGAAGACCCTGAAGCTGCGTACTATAGGACTAGGCATGATTATGACTAAAGGGGGCGGCTTTAGTCCTGAGTGTTAGATAGTCCCGGTTTGTCCCGGTTTTTAATATTAATAAATGTCTTGAGTGTTACCTAATAAATAGAGGGAAATTCCTATATAAAGAGAGGGTTCATATTTAGTCCCGGTTGGAGAAACCAACCGCGACTGAAGGGATTGCGGCAGAGTGGGCCAGGCAACACTAATAATAGGGGTGAGTGTCGACATTATGTCGTGCGGCTTGTACCTTGTCCCGGATGGTGTCACCAACCGGGACTAAAGATGAACCTTTAGTCCCGGTTGGAGACACCAACCGGGACTAAAGATGAGTCAGCACTAATAATAGGGGTGAGTGTCGACATTATGTCGTGAGTATCGACCTTATGCCGAGCTGCTTGTACTATAAATATGCATCCTTGTGAGTCTAGTCCTCCAGCCAGTTTGAGGCATCTCCAAGATGGTTTTAGAGAGCAGGGACACCACTACGGCCAGTTTCAGGGAGATGCCGACGGAGCCCAATCCTCCGGCATCTCCGAGAAACTGGTCATAGAGGCACTCCCTAATATGTGAAATTAGTTAGCTCCGAGGCGTATTGATCTAGTTAGTGAAGTTACAAGCTGCAAGATGGTTTTCGAGAGCAGGGACACCACTGCGGCCAGTTTCAGGGAGATGACGACGGAGCCCAGTCCTCCGGCATCTCCGAGAAACTGGTCATAGAGGCACTCCCTAATATGTGAAATTAGTTAGCTCCGAGGCGTATTGATCTACTTAGTGAAGTTACAAGCTGCAAGATGGTTTTCGAGAGCAGGGACACCACTGCGGCCAGTTTCAGGGAGATGCCGACGGAACCCAGTCCTTCGGCATCTCCGAGAAACTGGTCATAGAGGCACTCCCTAATATGTGAAATTAGTTAGCTCCGAGGCGTATTGATCTAGTTAGTGAAGTTACAAGCTGCAAGATGGTTTTAGAGAGCAGGGACACCACTACGACCAGTTTCAGGGAGATGCCGACGGAGCCCAGTCCTCCGGCATCTCCAAGAAACTGGTCATAGAGGCACTCCCGGTCCAGCCACAAAACGGGACTAACACTCAAGACATTTATTAATATTAAAAACTGAGACTACAAAACCGGGACTAAAGGCCACAAACCGCGAAAGATATCCTTCGGTCAAGCCACAAACCGCGAAAGACATGAACTAGAGTTACATAATATGAGCATGAACTTCTTGGCATATGTCATTCCTGTTGGGGATATGCCCAAGAGGCAATAATAAAGTGGTTATTATCATATCTTCACACTTATGATAAATGTTTACATACCATGCTATAATTGTATTAACCGGAAACATTAATACTTGTGTGATTTGTAAACTAAAAATAAGAGTCCCTAGTAAAGCCTCTTGTTAAACTAGCTTGTTGGTTAATATATGATCATGGTTTCCTGATCATGAACATAGAGATGTTATTAACAACAGGATCATATCATTAGGAGAATGATGTGATGGACATACTCCTATAGATAAGCGTAGCATAAAGATCAAGTCATTTAAATAGTTCAATTGCTATATGCTTTCTGATACATAGTAACCTAATTCCTTCGACCATGAGATCATGCATATCAGCTTTACCGGATGGATGCTTTGATGACATCAAACACCACACCGTAACTGGGTGGCTATAAAGGTGACATTGAGTGTTCGGAAAGTATTGGTTGAAACACATAGATCAAGAGTGGGATTTGTCCATCCATATGACGGATAGATATACTCTGGGCCCTCTCGGTGGAATGTCATCCAATTAGCTTGCAAGCATGTGACTGGCTCACAAGGGATCACATATCACGGGAACGAGAAAAGAGTACTTATCGGTAACGAGGTTGAACTAGGTATGCAGAGATACCGACGATCATAACCTCGGATAAGTAAACTATCGTGAGACAAAGGGAAATTGGTATCGTATGTAAGTGGTTCATTCGATCGCAAAGTAATCGTAGAAATATGTGGGAGCCATATGAATTTCCAGATTCCTCTATTGGTTATTGTTTGGAGAAGTGTCTCGATCATGTCCGCATAATTCACGAACCGTAGGGAGACACACTTAAGGATTCGGCGTTGTTTTGAGTAGTTATGGTATTATGAGAAAGAGACCGAATGTTGCTCGGAGTCTCGGATGGGATCCGGGATATCACGAGGTGATCCGGAATGGTCCGGAGAATAAGATTCATATAAGGAAAGTCCCGTTTCGGAGTTCGGGAATGATTCCGGTGTTTTCATCGGGAATGTTCTAGAAGGTTCCGGAATGTCCGGCACTCCGGGGGGGAAGGGGTACATGAATGTGTCATTACATATTGAATGATTGCATCATGTACTAAGTGTTCTTGCTGTTCCAAATAAAGGATTAAATTGAATCCTAAAACAGAAAAGTCAAATGGCCAGTTTAAAAGTCAAACGGCTAAAACAGGAAACTGTGGGAAACAAGCAAGAGGTGGTTGGAACCGACTTGGGGGAGGAGTCCCTCCAAGCCGGCACGCCAACCAAGGCCGACTTGGGGAGGGACTCCCCTCCCCTTGGCCTCCCCTCCCACCTATAAAAGGAGGGGCAGGGCCTCCTCCTCTAGACACACAAGTTCCTATCCTCTAATCTCCGGTTTAGAGCCGTTTTGGTTTAGAGCTTCTAATTGCCCTAGCCTTCGGTTTAGAGCCTTCTAATTGGTGTGTCTAAACCTTAGACCACTAATAGCTCTCTCTCATACTCCACCATACTCGCTCCGGCTTAAGGCGAAGCCCTGCGGGATCTCCCCTCTACTTCCGGTACCACGCCGTTGTGCTGCCGGAATCGCGAGGAGAGTGCTACAACCTCCGCTGCCTGCTGGAACAAGGGAGAGGAAGGTCTTCGTCGAGTACCGAACGTGTGACCGACTGCGGAAGCGCTGCCAGAACGCAGCGCCGGAAGGATCGTCTACGCGATCTTGAGATCGGAAAGAGTACGACTACATCACCCACGAGAATCTGCTCTCGTTAACCGCTTTGGAATCTTCGAGGGTAAGTTATTCCATCGACTCGTTGCTACAATCTAGTAGATAGATCTTGGATTGTTTGTTTGTATGCGATAGAAATTTTTTGTTTTCCATGCTACGAACCCCTACAGTGGTATCAGAGCCGTGTCTATATGTAGATCTGTTGCACAAGTAGAACACAATGGTCATTGTGGGCGTTGATGCTTTTATTGTCGATTGCTTCTTGTGTACTTTGCATCTTGCGGTATGTTGGGATGAAGCGGCCCGGGCTAACCTTACATGACATCGTTCATGAGACTTGCTCCACGCTTGACATGCAACTTTGTATTGCATAAGTGACTTTGCGGGTGCCTGTTTCTCCTAGCATAGTTAAGAATCAATTTACAACGGGTGATTGACAATACTAGTATCAATGTTGTGGTTCTTGTTCGTAAGTTAGAACGACACTTATTGAAAGCTCCAAACCACGTAAAACATGCAAAGAAAATTAGAGGCGTCTAACTTTGTTTTGCAGGGGTGTGCTGTGATGTGATATGGCCATGATTGTGATTATATATGATGTATGCAATGTTCCTTATTGTAAGTTGGCAACCGGCAGGAGCCATATGGTTGTCTTTAATTTATGTTAAGACCCGCGTGTCTATTCAAAGTAGTTGTAATAGTTGAAGCCGGTGGACGACAACCATGGAGAAGCGTCATTGACCTTGATACAATGCCGATGATGATGGAGATCATGTTCGTGCTTGAAGATGGAGATCGGAAGCACAAAGAAGAAAGGCCATATCATATCACATATTATTGAATTGCATGTGATGTTAATCCTTTATGCATCTTGTATTGCTTAGTAGACGACGGTAGCATTATAAGATGATCCCTCATGCACATGAATTTCAAGTCATAAAGTGTTCACCCTTAGTTAGCACCGTTGCTAAAGCTTGTTGTTTCGAAGCACCACGTGATGATCGGGTGTGTTAGATTCTGCAAGTGTATACAACGTGAGCAAGCCAGATTTGCTCATGCAGAAACTAAGGTTTGATCTTGACGAGCCTAGCATGTACAGACATGGCCTCAGGAACACGGATTACCGAAAGGTAGAGCATGAGTCATATAGTAGATATGATGAACATGTTGATTGTTCGCCATTGAAGCTATATCAACTCTCGTGATGATCGGTTTTGATGTGGTGGATTTGGTTCGTGTGATCACTAAAACAATGTGAGGGATATTGTTTTGAGTGGGAGTTCACCTAGATTAATTTAATTATTAATTAGAACTCAATTTATCATAAACTAAATCAAAGTGAATTTGCATAGTTGTTGTAGTCATTGGCATCCGTTTACCACCTTGCGCTTAGTTATAATTGAGATGATAGAACTATAGAATTCTGGTTAGTTACTTTACGAACTGGTATCGTATTGTTTTGAAGTGTTAATCTAAAGTTTAAAAGTCCTATTGCAAACTTTCAGTAAGTTCCGGTTACTCCATGAAGTTTAATAATTAGTATTAAATCAAGAGTAACAATTCCAAGTGTTAGTATATAAGTATCATGTTTGTCTCCATGATTCTTGATATTCAAAGGATTGTCTTAATATCAAGGTTATCTAGGATCTGAAAGAGTTGTTTCAGAAACCATGATGTGTGGAAGATAATGTGATATCTGAAACGAAGTTTTGGTTGCAACATGATAGAGTATAATATGGCAAAAGTCATGTTCTCATATTTGATGAGAATTTGCAAAAGGTTGGAGACACTAGTTGTCCTAATCCTCCAAAAGGTTTTGGAGAGCAACATTATACTTGCGATTCACCGTTACAAGCGAAAAGTAGCTTGATCATGGATAAATCCATGATGAGGGTGAATATTTGATGTAGGTAAAATGTTTACTACACCAAGAGATTACTAAGGAAAGGAATTTGAAAGAACACCAAACATTTGATAATGGTGATCTACTTCAAAGTGCAAGTCCAAAGACATTGGTATTTAACTATACACGCTTTGGACTATATGTCATATGTATGACTCCACTATTGATGTTGATAGATTCTTTCAAACAGAAAAGGAAATACTGAAAGAGAATCTCATAAATATATGGCAGAAAAGAAAAGACTAGAATTGTTCAGTTTAAGTGTATAGATGATATACATGTTATGGCTATATTCTTTGCTTATTAAACAATGTGGTTCTTAAGTATTTGATACTGAATTTGTTGGTGTGAATCGTCATACGAAACAACACAATTCATGAACTACAATGGCCTAAGTAACTAGCGAAAGAATATGTGATGATGTTCATCGAGAACAAATAAAGGGTTATTGTGTTGCTCGTTAAAAATCAAAGCTTGCCTTCAAGATTTGTTTTATCAGGTATTGGGAGAACAAAAGGGTTGTTCAAATAATTGCCGTAATCCATAAAAGATGGATGATTCACAAATCTCGTTGGAGAAATCACATCCATAAAACTAGTGCTAAAAATGTCGAAAGACAAATTGATTGAAAGATCACTTAGGAAGTGACATCGCCGTTTAAATTATATTGGAAAGATAACATAAAGAAACTCCATGTGGATGGAATTTTGGAGTCTTTTGATTTTTGATCAAATGACGCTTGTGAAACTTTCCTAGAGATAATTGAAACTTCGTTCATAGGCCAAAAGGGAACGAATGACTAGCTTATTGGAACTTGTACATATTGTTGTACGAAGTCCATTATGTGTAGTCAAGAGCGATGGATTTCAACTTCATATGCTTTCCCCGAGAATTTGAGTGAATATATGAATATTTACTTAATAAGGATAAAGTATGAAATATTTGAAAAGTTCAAAGACTTTCAAGATGAAGTGCAAAATCATTGTAACCAGAATATAAACACTTTATGATAAAGATCATAAAGGAAGATATTTGAGTTACAGAGTTTAGCATAATACCTAAGATTTAAGGAATCGTTCCGTGGATTTGCAATTTCCCGAAACACCATAAAGAGTATGGAGCGTTCGAGATATGTAATTAAACCTTGTTTGACATGGTAAGATCGAAGGTGTAATTCATAAAACTGCCATTGTATTTTAAAAGATTAAAAGCTTTAGAGATTACCGTTTTTCCACTGAAAAGAGCTCCATCATAATCCGTTGAAATGACACCATATAAAGTTATGGTTTGGGATAAAACCCAAGTTGTCCTTTCTTAAACATTGGTTTGATGTGCATAAGAAAGATGTTTGCAACCAAAGTCGGATGAACCTGTCTTTGTATGATTATTTCGAATAACTGTTGAGTATTCCTCCATAACACGAGAGACAAAAGTGTTTGTCGCTTAGAACGTCAAGTTTCTTTGGGAAGGAATTTTTCGTGAAAAGTTAAGTGGGAGGACAATAGAACTTTGATAAGGTTAAAAGAACCTTAGCTATATGTGCAGAGTTGCGCAGCGCCGAAAAGTGTTCCGGAGGCAGCAACAATGCTCATGGCTCACGTGCCTCAAAGGTTGTGGTCACGGAGATCTAAGTTCCTATTGAAACAAGTAGGTCGGGTAACCAATCAAATACCAAGATTTGAGGGTTGAATCATTATTTGAGAATAATGAACGGACTACATGCAAAGAAGCGATGATGGGCCCTGACTCCGTCAAATGGCTTGAAGCCATAAAATCCGTGATAGTTCCATACACGAGAAATCAAGTTTTGAACTTGAAGGACCCTCGAGAAAGGTGTAAGACCTTACAGATGTGTCTGGATCTATAAAGAAATAGACATGGATGTTTTACATCTATGAAATAGTCGACATGCTAGGAAAGAGTTCACAAAATGTTCAAAGGTTGACTATGACAAGATTTGATCTTCCATAGTGATATTTAGTCTAGACGGATTAATGTAGCAACCACTACATATAATTTGTTATATGGTAGTTGAATAAACAAAACAAGTTCTTCTAATAGAATCGTTACCTAGGACATGTGCATAACACGGTCCATAGGGTTTTGTTAATTCAAAGGATGCTAAAAGCATATGCAAACTTCAATGGTTAAAGTGAGCATTGCGGAGTTGGAATCTTCACTGTGATGAAACTGTTAAAGGAGTTTAAAAGTTCATTAGAGACGATGAAGATGCTTGCATTTGCAAGAAATTAAGTGGGAGCGCTAAGACATGTTTCTAATACATTATGTGAAAGACATATTGTTGATTGGAAATAATGTATCTTTTATTAACACATATTAAGAATTTCATCCCGATGAAAGACTTAGGCAAAACCCAAATATTTGGCATCAATAGACGCTAATATGGTTGTGCCAGAAGTACATAGATAAGATATTGAATGACTTCAATATAGAAACTACAAGAGAGGTTCTTGTCGCACAGAAAGGATTGAATGAGTTCAATGTTGATGATATATTAAAGTGTATTGACATTTGGTAAAGTGAAACAAATAATCAAGTATAGATTGATACTTGATGTATGAAATCACAAAGAGTATTTATATCAATCACACTGTGATATGTACAAATCCAGATATGTCCTATGCTCTAAATGTTGTGAGCATATACCAGAATGATTCGTAAGGTGATCGTTGGACAATAGTAAGGATATTCTTATGATCTTTTGGAAGAACTAAGAGTATAATATTTGTAGAAGTGACAAATAGATGGTTATTTCATTGTAAAAGTACTACATTGATACTAGCTTTGTCACAAAGTACAAATTAAGTTTATCTCAATCTAAAATAAGGGTGGCACAATATAATGGAAAGTGAGTTCCATAATGGATTTGGATGAGTTCCAAAGTTAAGACATTGTGACAGATACTACAACAAAAGGCTAAGTATATGACTGCTATTTTAGCAGCAAAAGAGGGCATTTGTGTCAAGTAGTTTGTTATCAAACTAGGTGTAGTTCACAGTGGGATAATACTATGAAGATATATTGTGCGACAATATTATCAACATGTTTTAACCCCAAAGAGCTAAAGGTCACACCGAAAGACCAAATTTGTACAAAGCCATCTCACTAGAGAATGAGTGATGCGTAGAGACGCAAAGACATGCAATTACACACGGACCTGGAAGTGTCAGATCCGGAGATCAGTTGACCACTAGCAATCGTGTACATACAACACCGGAAATCCATAGGTGTTGAATACACAAAGGTTTGAAACTAGATTATTGACTCTAGTGCAAGTGGGAGACTGTTGGGGATATGCCCAAGAGGCAATAATAAAGTGGTTATTATCATATCTTCACACTTATGATAAATGTTTACATACCATGCTATAATTGTATTAACCGGAAACATTAATACTTGTGTGATTTGTAAACTAAAAATAAGAGTCCCTAGTAAAGCCTCTTGTTAAACTAGCTTGTTGGTTAATATATGATCATGGTTTCCTGATCATGAACATAGAGATGTTTTTAACAACAGGATCATATCATTAGGAGAATGATGTGATGGACATACTCCTATAGATAAGCGTAGCATAAAGATCAAGTCATTTAAATAGTTCAATTGCTATATGCTTTCTGATACATAGTAACCTAATTCCTTCGACCATGAGATCATGCATATCACCTTTACCGGATGGATGCTTTGATGACATCAAACACCACACCGTAACTGGGTGGCTATAAAGGTGGCATTGAGTGTTCGGAAAGTATTGGTTGAAACACATGGATCAAGAGTGGGATTTGTCCATCCATATGACGGATAGATATACTCTGGGCCCTCTCGGTGGAATGTCATCCAATTAGCTTGCAAGCATGTGACTGGCTCACAAGGGATCACATATCACGGGAACGAGAAAAGAGTACTTATCGGTAACGAGGTTGAACTAGGTATGCAGAGATACCGACGATCATAACCTCGGATAAGTAAACTATCGTGAGACAAAGGGAAATTGGTATCGTATGTAAGTGGTTCATTCGATCGCAAAGTAATCGTAGAAATATGTGGGAGCCATATGAATTTCCAGATTCCTCTATTGGTTATTGTTCGGAGAAGTGTGTCGATCATGTCCGCATAATTCACGAACCGTAGGGAGACACACTTAAGGATTCAGCGTTGTTTTGAGTAGTTATGGTATTATGAGAAAGAGACCGAATGTTGTTCGGAGTCTCGGATGGGATCCGGGATATCACGAGGTGATCCGGAATGGTCCGGAGAATAAGATTCATATAAGGAAAGTCCCGTTTCGGAGTTCGGGAATGATTCTGGTGTTTTCATCGGGAATGTTCTAGAAGGTTCCGGAATGTCCGGCACTCCGGGGGGGAAGGGGTACATGAATGTGTCATTACATATTGAATGATTGCATCATGTACTAAGTGTTCTTGCTGTTCCAAATAAAGGATTAAATTGAATCCTAAAACAGAAAAGTCAAATGGCCAGTTTAAAAGTCAAACGGCTAAAACAGGAAACTGTGGGAAACAAGCAAGAGGTGGTTGGAACCGACTTGGGGGAGGAGTCCCTCCAAGCCGGCGCGCCAACCAAGGCCGACTTGGGGAGGGACTCCCCTCCCCTTGGCCGCCCCTCCCACCTATAAAAGGAGGGGCAGGGCCTCCTCCTCTAGACACACAAGTTCCTATCCTCTAATCTCCGGTTTAGAGCCGTTTTGGTTTAGAGCTTCTAATTGCCCTAGCCTTCGGTTTAGAGCCTTCTAATTGGTGTGTATAAACCTTAGACCACTAATAGCTCTCTCTCATACTCCACCATACTCGCTCCGGCTTAAGGCGAAGCCCTGCGGGATCTCCCCTCTACTTCCGGTACCACGCCGTTGTGCTGCCGAAATCGCGAGGAGAGTGCTACAACCTCCGCTGCCTGCTGGAACAAGGGAGAGGAAGGTCTTCGTCGAGTACCGAACGTGTGACCGACTGCGGAAGCGCTGCCAGAACGCAGCGCCGGAAGGATCGTCTACGCGATCTTGAGATCGGAAAGAGTACGACTACATCACCCACGAGAATCTGCTCTCGTTAACCGCTTTGGAATCTTCGAGGGTAAGTTATTCCATCGACTCGTTGCTACAATCTAGTAGATAGATCTTGGATTGTTTGTTTGTATGCGATAGAAATTTTTTGTTTTCCATGCTACGAACCCCTACAGTGGTATCAGAGCCGTGTCTATATGTAGATCTGTTGCACAAGTAGAACACAATGGTCATTGTGGGCGTTGATGCTTTTATTGTCGATTGCTTCTTGTGTACTTTGCATCTTGCGGTATGTTGGGATGAAGCGGCCCGGGCTAACCTTACATGACATCGTTCATGAGACTTGCTCCACGCTTGACATGCAACTTTGTATTGCATAAGTGACTTTGCGGGTGCCTGTTTCTCCTAGCATAGTTAAGAATCAATTTACAACGGGTGATTGACAATACTAGTATCAATGTTGTGGTTCTTGTTCGTAAGTTAGAACGACACTTATTGAAAGCTCCAAACCACGTAAAACATGCAAAGAAAATTAGAGGCGTCTAACTTTGTTTTGCAGGGGTGTGCTGTGATGTGATATGGCCATGATTGTGATTATATATGATGTATGCAATGTTCCTTATTGTAAGTTGGCAACCGGCAGGAGCCATATGGTTGTCTTTAATTTATGTTAAGACCCGCGTGTCTATTCAAAGTAGTTGTAATAGTTGAAGCCGGTGGACGACAACCATGGAGAAGCCTCATTGACCTTGATACAATGCCGATGATGATGGAGATCATGTTCGTGCTTGAAGATGGAGATCGGAAGCACAAAGAAGAAAGGCCATATCATATCACATATTATTGAATTGCATGTGATGTTAATCCTTTATGCATCTTGTATTGCTTAGTAGACGACGGTAGCATTATAAGATGATCCCTCATGCACATGAATTTCAAGTCATAAAGTGTTCACCCTTAGTTAGCACCGTTGCTAAAGCTTGTTGTTTCGAAGCACCACGTGATGATCGGGTGTGTTAGATTCTGCAAGTGTATACAACGTGAGCAAGCCAGATTTGCTCATGCAGAAACTAAGGTTTGATCTTGACGAGCCTAGCATGTACAGACATGGCCTCAGGAACACGGATTACCGAAAGGTAGAGCATGAGTCATATAGTAGATATGATGAACATGTTGATTGTTCGCCATTGAAGCTATATCAACACTCGTGATGATCGGTTTTGATGTGGTGGATTTGGTTCGTGTGATCACTAAAACAATGTGAGGGATATTGTTTTGAGTGGGAGTTCACCTAGATTAATTTAATTATTAATTAGAACTCAATTTATCATAAACTAAATCAAAGTAAATTTGCATAGTTGTTGTAGTCATTGGCATCCGTTTACCACCTTGCGCTTAGTTATAATTGAGATGATAGAACTATAGAATTCTGGTTAGTTACTTTACGAACTGGTATCGTATTGTTTTGAAGTGTTAATCTAATGTTTAAAAGTCCTATTGCAAACTTTCAGTAAGTTCCGGTTACTCCATGAAGTTTAATAATTAGTATTAAATCAAGAGTAACAATTCCAAGTGTTAGTATATAAGTATCATGTTTGTCTCCATGATTCTTGATATTCAAAGGATTGTCTTAATATCAAGGTTATCTAGGATCTGAAAGAGTTGTTTCAGAAACCATGATGTGTGGAAGATAATGTGATATCTGAAACGAAGTTTTGGTTGCAACATGATAGAGTATAATATGGCAAAAGTCATGTTCTCATATTTGATGAGAATTTGCAAAAGGTTGGAGACACTAGTTGTCCTAATCCTCCAAAAGGTTTTGGAGAGCAACATTATACTTGCGATTCACCGTTACAAGCTAAAAGTAGCTTGATCATGGATAAATCCATGATGAGGGTGAATATTTGATGTAGGTAAAATGTTTACTACACCAAGAGATTACTAAGGAAAGGAATTTGAAAGAACACCAAACATTTGATAATGGTGATCTACTTCAAAGTGCAAGTCCAAAGACATTGGTATTTAACTATACACGCTTTGGACTATATGTCATATGTATGACTCCACTATTGATGTTGATAGATTCTTTCAAACAGAAAAGGAAATACTGAAAGAGAATCTCATAAATATATGGCAGAAAAGAAAAGACTAGAATTGTTCAGTTTAAGTGTATAGATGATATACATGTTATGGCTATATTCTTTGCTTATTAAACAATGTGGTTCTTAAGTATTTGATACTGAATTTGTTGGTGTGAATCGTCATACGAAACAACACAATTCATGAACTACAATGGCCTAAGTAACTAGCGAAAGAATATGTGATGATGTTCATCGAGAACAAATAAAGGGTTATTGTGTTGCTCGTTAAAAATCAAAGCTTGCCTTCAAGATTTGTTTTATCAGGTATTGGGAGAACAAAAGGGTTGTTCAAATAATTTCCGTAATCCATAAAAGATGGATGATTCACAAATCTCGTTGGAGAAATCACATCCATAAAACTAGTGCTAAAAATGTCGAAAGACAAATTGATTGAAAGATCACTTAGGAAGTGACATCGCCGTTTAAATTATATTGGAAAGATAACATAAAGAAACTCCATGTGGATGGAATTTTGGAGTCTTTTGATTTTTGATCAAATGACGCTTGTGAAACTTTCCTAGAGATAATTGAAACTTCGTTCATAGGCCAAAAGGGAACGAATGACTAGCTTATTGGAACTTGTACATATTGTTGTACGAAGTCCATTATGTGTAGTCAAGAGCGATGGATTTCAACTTCATATGCTTTCTCCGAGAATTTGAGTGAATATATGAATATTTACTTAATAAGGATAAAGTATGAAACATTTGAAAAGTTCAAAGACTTTCAAGATGAAGTGCAAAATCATTGTAACAAGAATATAAACAGTTTATGATAAAGATCATAAAGGAAGATATTTGAGTTATAGAGTTTAGCATAATACCTAAGATTTAAGGAATCGTTCCGTGGATTTGCATTTTCCCGAAACACCATAAAGAGTATGGAGCGTTCGAGATATGTAATTAAACCTTGTTTGACATGGTAAGATCGAAGGTGTAATTCATAAAACTGCCATTGTATTTTAAAAGATTAAAAGCTTTAGAGATTACCGTTTTTCCACTGAAAAGAGCTCCATCATAATCCGTTGAAATGACACCATATAAAGTTATGGTTTGGGATAAAACCCAAGTTGTCCTTTCTTAAACATTGGTTTGCTGTGCATAAGAAAGATGTTTGCAACCAAAGTCGGATGAACCTGTCTTTGTATGATTATTTCGAATAACTGTTGAGTATTCCTCCATAACACGAGAGACAAAAGTGTTTGTCGCTTAGAACGTCAAGTTTCTTTGGGAAGGAATTTTTCGTGAAAAGTTAAGTGGGAGGACAATAGAACTTTGATAAGGTTAAAAGAACCTTAGCTATATGTGCAGAGTTGCGCAGCGCCGAAAAGTGTTCCGGAGGCAGCAACAATGCTCATGGCTCACGTGCCTCAAAGGTTGTGGTCACGGAGATCTAAGTTCCTATTGAAACAAGTAGGTCGGGTAAACAATCAAATACCAAGATTTGAGGGTTGAATCATTATTTGAGAATAATGAATGGACTACATGCAAAGAAGCGATGATGGGCCCTGACTCCGTCAAATGGCTTGAAGCCATAAAATCCGTGATAGTTCCATACACGAGAAATCAAGTTTTGAACTTGAAGGACCCTCGAGAAAGGTGTAAGACCTTACAGTTGTGTCTGGATCTATAAAGAAATAGACATGGATGTTTTACATCTATGAAATAGTCGACATGCTAGGAAAGAGTTCACAAAATGTTCAAAGGTTGACTATGACAAGATTTGATCTTCCATAGTGATATTTAGTCTAGACGGATTAATGTAGCAACCACTACATATAATTTGTTATATGGTAGTTGAATAAACAAAACAAGTTCTTCTAATAGAATTGTTACCTAGGACATGTGCATAACACGGTCCATAGGTTTTGTTAATTCAAAGGATGCTAAAAGCATATGCAAACTTCAATGGTTAAAGTGAGCATCGCGGAGTTGGAATCTTCACTGTGATGAAACTGTTAAAGGAGTTTAAAAGTTCATTAGAGACGATGAAGATGCTTGCATTTGCAAGAAATTAAGTGGGAGCGCTAAGACATGTTTCTAATACATTATGTGAAAGACATATTGTTGATTGGAAATAATGTATCTTTTATTAACACATATTAAGAATTTCATCCCGATGAAAGACTTAGGCAAAACCCAAATATTTGGCATCAATAGACGCTAATATGGTTGTGCCAGAAGTACATAGATAAGATATTGAATGAGTTCAATATAGAAACTACAAGAGAGGTTCTTGTCGCACAGAAAGGATTGAATGAGTTCAATGTTGATGATATATTCAAGTGTATTGACATTTGGTAAAGTGAAACAAATAATCAAGTATAGATTGATACTTGATGTATGAAATCACAAAGAGTATTTATATCAATCATATTGTGATATGTACAAATCCAGATATGTCCTATGCTCTAAATGTTGTGAGCATATACCAGAATGATTCGTAAGGTGATCGTTGGACAATAGTAAGGATATTCTTATGATCTTTTGGAAGAACTAAGAGTATAATATTTGTAGAAGTGACAAATAGATGGTTATTTCATTGTAAAAGTACTACATTGATACTAGCTTTGTCACAAAGTACAAATTAAGTTTATCTCAATCTAAACTAAGGGTGGCACAATATAATGGAAAGTGAGTTCCATAATGGATTTGGATGAGTTCCAAAGTTAAGACATTGTGACAGATACTACAACAAAAGGCTCAGTATATGACTGCTATTTTAGCAGCAAAAGAGGGCATTTGTGTCAAGTAGTTTGTTATCAAACTAGGTGTAGTTCACAGTGGGATAATACTATGAAGATATATTGTGCGACAATATTATCAACATGTTTTAACCCCAAAGAGCTAAAGGTCACACCGAAAGACCAAATTTGTACAAAGCCATCTTATTAGAGAATGAGTGATGCGTAGAGACGCAAAGACATGCAATTACACACGGACCTGGAAGTGTCAGATCCGGAGATCAGTTGACCACTAGCAATCGTGTACATACAACACCGGAAAGCCATAGGTGTTGAATACACAAAGGTTTGAAACTAGATTATTGACTCTAGTGCAAGTGGGAGACTATTGTGGATATGCCCAAGAGGCAATAATAAAGTGGTTATTATCATATCTTCACACTTATGATAAATGTTTACATACCATGCTATAATTGTATTAACCGGAAACATTAATACTTGTGTGATTTGTAAACTAAAAATAAGAGTCCCTAGTAAAGCCTCTTGTTAAACTAGCTTGTTGGTTAATATATGATCATGGTTTCCTGATCATGAACATAGAGATGTTATTAACAACAGGATCATATCATTAGGAGAATGATGTGATGGACATACTCCTATAGATAAGCGTAGCATAAAGATCAAGTCATTTAAATAGTTCAATTGCTATATGCTTTCTGATACATAGTAACCTAATTCCTTCGACCATGAGATCATGCATATCACCTTTAACGGATGGATGCTTTGATGACATCAAACACCACATCGTAACTGGGTGGCTATAAAGGTGGCATTGAGTGTTCGGAAAGTATTGGTTGAAACACATGGATCAAGAGTGGGATTTGTCCATCCATATGACGGATAGATATACTCTGGGCTCTCTCGGTGGAATGTCATCCAATTAGCTTGCAAGCATGTGACTGGCTCACAAGGGATCACATATCACGGGAACGAGAAAAGAGTACTTATCGGTAACGAGGTTGAACTAGGTATGCAGAGATACCGACGATCATAACCTCGGATAAGTAAACTATCGTGAGACAAAGGGAAATTGGTATCGTATGTAAGTGGTTCATTCGATCGCAAAGTAATCGTAGAAATATGTGGGAGACATATGAATTTCCAGATTCCTCTATTGGTTATTGTTCGGAGAAGTGTCTCGATCATGTCCGCATAATTCACGAACCGTAGGGAGACACACTGTAGAGGTCCCAACCTTTAATAAGATTGATCCCTCCTGTGTTTACAATGCTATTCCCTGGATCAATAGCTAGCATCCACAGTTAAGATGTAATATCAAGATACAAAGGTCATAATATAAATTTATAACCAGGAATAATATAAGTTTATTACATCAAACATAGCTCATTTGGCTATTACAATACATTGCAGCGGAATAAATAAAATCATGGGTCCTTCATCTTCAAAGTGCCACAGGCAGATGTTGGTTGTAGACTTTGTAGTCCTAGTCAATCAAACAATCTTCATTTAAAAACAATCAACCTGCAACATTACAAGTTACAGCCACAAGGGTCAATACATTTTGAATTGTATTGGCAAGCTTCACTTTTATGTATAATAAGAGTGGATCCTATCATTATATGCATATTTGGCTAAGTAGAGTTTAAGGCTTATTTGCATAAAGCATTGTTTTATCCTATCTTTTCAAAAAGGGTTTTAAAATCCTTTGTCAAATTTCTTTTCCAAGTTCCTTGAACTCCTTGGTAGAAACTCAAGTGTTCAAATCCTTGTCAAAATCTCTTGAGCACCTTGGTAACCCCAAGTGCAACAAGTTTTATCAAAACCCATGAGTTCCTTGGTAACCCCAAGTACATCATACTCTTGAGCACCTTGGTAACCCCAAGTGCAAAAAGTTTTACAAAATCTCTTTGAATTCCTTGGTAGACACACAAGGGCATCAAGTTTTTATATTAGAAGTTGGAATGTCGAGATCTCCCATAGTTCAAACTTTAGTTGCTCAGTATTGTCCATAACCGGGGACACGGCTAAGTACTTAGATTTTATTTACTTCTGCAGAAGGAGTACACTTTACCCACATGTCACAATCCCATCCTTTTGCCACCAGTGGCCTACTGGATTAGTGCTCACCAAGATGGAGTACTGGCAGATTGAGAATGTGACGAAGTCTTTCCAAAAGGTCCTCCCATACATCATTGCTAGCTTTGTCTTCAGCCCCCATGAAGCATTCCAGATCCCCATGTCCAGTAACTAAAGACAATGTATGGGTCTTCCTAATGTAATTGACTAAGCCAGAGCCATAATAGCATGTGGTTGCACACGAAAGCCACAATTGGAGAAGCATGTTTGATCTCTAAGTTTCCTAGGTGGTTTTCTTTTGGAGCCCAACACAAAGTGACTACCATAGACATGGTTCCCTTTTGTTGCCACCTTCTCCAAAACTTAAACTATCCTCCACCTAGGTGGTTCATTGAGTCCTTGTTTTATTATGTAAAACACAAGTCCTTTTCTCAACCTTTGTAAAATCTCAACATGTATCTCTTTTTCAAAATATAGCATATAGCATGGCTAAGCATGTACAACTTCAATATTTTCACTAAGGAGTGTATAGGGAATCCTATTAGGATTTAGCATAGCATAAGTACAGAAATATCTTTTCATGCATATTTTCAAAATCCACTAAGTATAATAAAAATAGTAGGACTTTTGTATGATAGTGTAACTTGCCTTTTTGTAGAGAATGGGGGTTCACTCCTTGATCTTGCTAGTCTCACACTTTGCTAATTTCACTACAAGTCAATCAAGCAAAACACCAAATCAACTAACATTCCAAACCACTACTACTCAAACAAAATCACACACACAAGGCAAGAAGGAAACTAAGTCATGCATAAGTATGCAAAGGGTGGTTCTATTGCAAGGATGGTCTCTACTAGGTTTATAACTTTGTAAGGTTCTAAATTGGTCATTTAATAAAATGGCAAAGTCATTTGCAAAAGGGTTTTATCTCAAGACCCTTTTAAGATTCATTCATCATTTTATGTGGTGAAAATTATTCTTATCAAAGCAAAACTTTAGGTTTTTCACCAAGTGAGTTGCCCTTGGCAAGGCTTGGTGTTTTGGGTCAGTAAGTTTGGTCCAAAACATTTTCCCAAAGTTTTCCTTGTAAAAACATTTCCATAATAAAATCAATGAGTTTATTTGGTTAGAAAATGGCTAAGTTTAAATAATTCAACCTATATTTTACCAAAATCATTTTTAACACCAAGGGTTGGTTCCTAGGGTCAGTAAGATCACAACAAACCATTTTGCAAAAGTTTTAATCCTAAAATCAATTTTAAACAATTTTTCTCCTCTAAACAAGTACACAAATGTTTCTGCAAATTCAAACAAGTTAACAGGTACTATTTTCTAAACTAAGGTCACAGTTGGCTAGGGCTTGTTCTGCTGAATCCAACGACATAAAATTTATAATTTTTGGACGTGTGGTTTGAAAGTTACAAGGGTTTGAAGTTTGCAATTAAATCTGATTCAAAAATCTGTTTTAACTCAAACACTGGACACGCGTCGCCGTTTCATTGGTCGGTACCGGTTCGCTGGGATCGTGGCTGTGGGGCGTTGGATCTAGTTAGATCGAGCGGTGCAGAGAGCGTACCCATTCGCGTTTAAGTGATTCTATCTAATGCGTACGATCCAGATCGAACGGTTGTGGGGTGCTCGACCATAGACGAGCGGCGCTGTGGCGGCTGCTGGCGGCGGAGCGATCGGTCGATGACGGTGCCGACGATACAGGAAGCGGGAGAGGAAAAGGGGAGGCTCACCGAGTTCGCAGACGCTTGGGGAAGCTCAACGTGCTGATGGGGAGGCAGGGGGCGCTCGGACGGGTTAGCAATCTCTCGCCGGAGTTGCTGCGGTGGCGGTGCTCTCGGGTTTTCGTCGTTGGCGTCGCTCGGGACCGTGCTAAGGCAAAGGAGAGGCGCGGTTAGGTGCGCACGAGGGTCGCGAGTAAGGGAGCATCAAAAAGGGGCGAGGGGAAGTCCGTGCTCACCGGGGAAGTTTGCCGGAGTCGAGGCCGACGGTGGTGACGAGTAGAGCTTGTCCTTGCCGACGTTGTGAGGCTCGCGCGAGTGAACGGGATGCACTAGCAGGTGCGCCTGGAGGTGGAGAAGCTGCTGGGGTGCTTAGGGATGCAAGGGGCGGTGGGGTTTCGTCGGAATCATCACCGGAACATCGTCGGAGCGGCGGCGGTACAGAGAGAATTGGAGGCAGCCTAGGGGCAGAGAGAGGGAGTGGTCTGGAGGAAAAGGAGGGGGAGACGCTGGGGTTTTAACGAGCACAGTCAAAGCGAGGTAAAGGCGCGGCGTTATGGAGAATTGATCGCGGCATTCAAATTCAGCAAACGGCAACGAGGTTTGGGGAAGAAAGGGTCGCGCGGTGAGGACGATGAACAGTAGCGGTGGGTCTACCTGTCAGTGGGAAAACGAAATGAGGGAAGGGTCCACTGGTCATACACTGTACGGGTCAGAAACGAGGTGCGAATCGTTTTCTTTCCGGGTGAGGAGCTAGGCTGGTCTGATGGGCCTTAGTGGGCTGCTGGATTGGGTCGATCCAATTCCATTTTTTTTTATTCTGTGTCCTTTTCTTTTCTATTTCTGAATTTCTGTTTTGAATTCTTTGTCAAACAAACATGGTTCAAATAAATTCAAACAACACCCAAACTTTGTAAATTTGACTTGGTTCTGTTCAGTAGCCTGAACCTAAATCTAAAATCCATAATTTTTAAATAATAAAGTCCATTATTAATTAAATAAATGTCTATTGCTAATTATCAAATTAGGATTTGATTTATTTCAAACTCAATTTAAATCCATATATTTTCCAAAACTAAAATAGTGGGTTGTATTTGAAATAAGGTATATTTTGAAAGCTTGTTTAAAATAAATAACAATTTTTTAAAGGTTCCATTTATAATTTAAATAAATGGATCATGGTTTATTAATCAAATAGGGTTTGATATAATTCATAAAATCTCCAATTAAAATCCAAATATTTTTCAAACCCAATCAGTAGGTTTATTTGTAAATAAAGAATACTTGGAAACTTGTTTAAATTAAAATAACATTTTATTTTAGGGTCTATTATTAATTAAATATAATAGACTTTCATTATTAAATTCAAATAGGACTATTTATTGGGGTGTTTATTTTGAAATCTAGAATAAGGTCAAAGCATTTTAGTAGGTTTTATTTGTGAATATCAAATATTTGGGAAAACTTATTTTAAATATTTTAATAAGTTTTGATGTTTCAATTAAATTAGTAAAACCTTTTATTTAAATAAAGTTGGATATTAAATTCTTATTAATTTATTTAAATAAACCTTTGCTTTTTTTATTCAAAACAAAATGTTTTAATTCCAAAGTTTGATCAAGGTTTAATTTGGCTTTATAAAATAATCTTTGTTTATGAATCCACCTTTTCTTTTGAAAACCAAATCCTTTTATTTTAAAGATCCAAAATATTATTGCCAAAATATTTTGTTTTCCTTTATTTAAAATGTTTTATCTTTTTAAATCCCTTTAGGATTTTATTTAATTCAAATGGTTTTGAAGTTCCAATTGAATTCAAAAAGTTTCTTCTGGCTCTAAAAATCAAACAAGTTTTATTTTATTCATTTATTTTCACATTACAAGATTTCGAAAATCTTGGGATGTGACACACACTTAAGGATTCGGCGTTGTTTTGAGTAGTTATGGTATTATGAGAAAGAGACCGAATGTTGTTCGGAGTCTCGGATGGGATCCGGGATATCACGAGGTGATCCGGAATGGTCCGGAGAATAAGATTCATATAAGGAAAGTCCCGTTTCGGAGTTCGGGAATGATTCCGGTGTTTTCATCGGGAATGTTCTAGAAGGTTCCGAAATGTCCGGCACTCCGGGGGGGAAGGGGTACATGAATGTGTCATTACATATTGAATGATTGCATCATGTACTAAGTGTTCTTGCTGTTCCAAATAAAGGATTAAATTGAATCCTAAAACAGAAAAGTCAAATGGCCAGTTTAAAAGTCAAACGGCTAAAACAGGAAACTGTGGGAAACAAGCAAGAGGTGGTTGGAACCGACTTGGGGGAGGAGTCCCTCCAAGCCGGTGCGCCAACCAAGGCCGACTTGGGGAGGGACTCCCCTCCCCTTGGCCGCCCCTCCCACCTATAAAAGGAGGGGCAGAGCCTCCTCCTCTAGGCACACAAGTTCCTATCCTCTAATCTCCGGTTTAGAGACGTTTTGGTTTAGAGCTTCTAATTGCCCTAGCCTTCGGTTTAGAGCCTTCTAATTGGTGTGTCTAAACCTTAGACCACTAATAGCTCTCTCTCATACTCCACCATACTCGCTCCGGCTTAAGGCGAAGCCCTGCGGGATCTCCCCTCTACTTCCGGTACCACGCCGTTGTGCTGCCGGAATCGCGAGGAGAGTGCTACAACCTCCGCTGCCTGCTGGAACAAGGGAGAGGAAGGTCTTCGTCGAGTACTGAACGTGTGACCGACTGCGGAAGCGCTGCCGGAACGCAGCGCCGGAAGGATCGTCTACGCGATCTTGAGATCGGAAAGAGTACGACTACATCACCCACGAGAATCTGCTCTCGTTAACCGCTTTGGAATCTTCAAGGGTAAGTTATTCCATCGACTCGTTGCTACAATCTAGTAGATAGATCTTGGCTTGTTTGTTTGTATGCGATAGAAAATTTTTGTTTTCCATGCTACGAACCCCTACAATTCCTTATGACCGCTTCAAACGTGACCATGGAGCATCTTCTTTACTTAACGGAATGCTTGGGTCAGTTTTCACTGTGAAGGGCGGAATTTCATCAAACTTATTATAATCTTCTGACATGTCTGTCTTGTCCTCGATTCCCACGATGTTTCTTTTCCCTGAAAGAACTATTTGACGCTTTGGCTCATCATATGATGTATTCGTTTGCATATTTTTTCTTTTTTTCGGTCTGGAGGACATGTCCTTCACATAGAAAACCTGAGACACATCATTGGCTAGGACGAATGGTTCATCTCTATAACCAAGATTGTTGAGATCCACTGTTGTCATTCCGTACAACTGGTCTATCTTTACCCCTTCCCCATTCAGGTTGACCCATTTGCAGCGAAACAAAGGGACCTTAAAAGAGACTCCATAGTCTAGTTCCCATATCTCCTCTATGTAACCATAATATGTGTCCTTTTGTCCATTCTCGTCTATTGCATCAAAGCGGACACCACTATTTTGGTTGGTGCTCTTTTTATCTTGGGCGATCGTGTAGAATGTATTCCCATTTATTTCGTACCCTTGGAAATTCAATACAGTAGAAGATGGTGACGCGGCCAACAAGTATAGCTGATCTCCAACAGTGGTGTCATTCAAGAGATGTGTCCGCATCCAACCACCGAAAGACTTCATGTGTTCATCTGTAATCCATGATTCAGGCTTCCCCGGGTTTTTGGAGCGTACAATATTCTTGTGTTCCTCGATATACGGAGCTTCCAAGGTGGAATTATGTAGAACTGTGTAGTGTGCTTTAGTGAAAGAATCCCCGTCCCTACATATCATTGCTTTCTTTCCCAGCGTGCCTTTTCCACTTAGTCTTCCCTCATGCCGCGAGTCAGAAACACCAATCGGCTTAAGGTCAGGAATAAAGTCAACACAAAACTCATTGACCTCCTCTGTTCCATATCCCTTGGAGATGCTTCCTTCTGGTCTAGCACAGTTATGAACATATTTCTTTAAGACTCCCATGAACCTCTCAAAGGGGAACATATTGTGCAGAAATACCGGACCGAGAATGGCAATCTCTTCCACTAGATGAACCAGGAGATGCGTCATAATATTAAAGAAGGATGGTGGGAACACCAATTCAAAACTAACAAGACATTGTACCACATCCTTCTGTAACCTTGGCAGAATATCTGGATTGATTACCTTCTGAGATATTGCATTGAGGAATGCACACAGCTTCACAATGGGTACTCGAACATTTTCCGGTAGAAGCCCCCTCAATGCAATCGGAAGCAACTGTGTCATAATCACGTGACAGTCATGAGACTTCAGGTTTTGGAACTTTTTCTCTGCCATATTTATTATCCCCTTTATATTAGATGAGAAGCCTGACGGCACCTTGATACTGTAAAGGACTTCAAAAAAGATTTCCTTCTCTGCTTTGGTAAGAGCATAGCTGGCACGACTTAAGTGACGCCCTTTATCCGTCTTGTTATCTGTATGCATGTTCTTTGGGTATTTTATAATTTGTTGGTCCTCCCGTGCTTCAGGTGTATCTTTTGTCTTCCCATACACGCCTAGGAATCCTAGCAGGTTCACGCAGAGATTCTTCGTCACGTGCATCACGTCGGTTGAAGAGCGGACACGCAGGACTTTCCAATATGGCAGCTCCCAAAATATAGATTTCTTCTTCCACATGGGTGCGTGTCCTGTAGCGACGTCGTTCGGAACTGATTGACCGCCGGGACCCTTTCCAAAGATTACTTCTATGTCCTTGACCATAACAAATACATCATCACCAGCAGGGAGTTCAGGCTTCTTCCGGTGATCTGCCTCACCTTTGAAATGCTTGCCTTTCTTTCTTACAGGATGATTGGTCGGAAGAAATCGTCGATTCGCCAGGTACACAACCTTCTTGCATTTACGCAAATATGTACCTTCGGTCTTATCTAAACAGTGGGTGCATGCCTTATATCCTTTATTTGTCTGTCCTGAAAGGTTACTAAGAGCAGGCCAATCATTGATGGTTACGAATAACAACCCTCGTAGATTAAATGGCTCCTGTTTGTTCTCATCCCACGCACGTACACCTGGTTTGCCCCACAACTGTAAGAGTTCTTCAACTAATGGCCTAAGGTACACATCAATGTCGTTGCCCGGTTGCTTCGGGCCTTGGATGAGCACTGGCATCATAATGAACTTACGCTTCATGCACAACCAAGGAGGCAGGTTGTAGATACATAGAGTCACGGGCCAGGTGCTGTGACTGCAGCTCTGGTCCCCAAAAGGATTCATGCCATCCGTACTTAGACCAAACCATAAGTTCCTTGCGTCACCTGCAAAGTCTGGGAAGTCTCTCTCGATTTTTCTCCACTGTGACCCATCAGCAGCGTGTCTCAACTTCCCGTCTTTCTTACGGTCTTCTTTGTGCCATCGCAACAACCTGGCATGCTCTTTGTTTCTGAACATGCGTTTCAACCTTGGTATTATAGGAGCATACCACATAACCTTAGCAGGAACCCTCTTCCGGAGGGGCTCTCCCTCAACATCACCAGGGTCATCTCGTCTGATCTTATACCGCAACGCGTTGCATACCGGGCATTTATCTAAATTCTCATACTCCTTACCGCGGTAGAGGATGCAGTCATTAATGCATGCATGTATCTTTTGCACATCTAATCCCAGAGGACAGAGAGTCTTCTTTGCTTCGTAGGTACTCTCAGGAAGTTCGTTATGTTTTGGAAACTTCGGCTTCATTATTTTCAGCATCTTTTAAAATGAGTCAGTTAGACCACACTCTGCCTGGCATCACAACAATTCCAGTGTGGTACCGAGCTTTGTGCTGCCATCTTCACAATTTGGGTACAACAATTTCTTGTGATCTTCTAACATGCCCTCTAACTTCAACTTCTCATTTTCTGTTTCACAGTCTCGCTTTGCATCAGGAAGGACCCTACCAAGTTCATCAGCCAGCTCATCTGATGCCCGTTCTTCACCTCTTTCCTCTGCATTGTCTTCCATTGCAGTATCACTGTATTCAGAAAACATATGATGATAGTTGTTATCATCATCTTCTTCTTCACCATCTTCCATCATAACCCCTCTTTCCCCGTGCTTGGTCCAGCAATTATAGTTGGGCATGAAACCTTTCATAATCAGGTGGCCGCGAACGAGGAAGAGTACTCCTTGTTGTTCCGACATTGAACACATGGACAACGTATAAATCCATTCTCTTTGTTTGTCGTAGCCACATCGATAAATTTATCCACGCCTTTGATATACCCGGCTACGCGCCGGTCACCGTACATCCATTCCCGACCGTTCATCTGCATCATATAAGTAAGTTTATCAAAAAACAGGACATCATAAATAGTGAAATAACCAATTCACACCGATACATGAATTGTATCAATGACCTAGAAAAGATAAGATTGCTAACCTTGATCGAGGGAAATAACGAGGAGAAAGCTCAAGTGCGTCTCGGACACCTTATATATTTTTGTTCTATGAGAAATTCAACGGGATTATTCACTCAAAAATTTCATCAAACACCTTCAATGCATGCATGAGAAAAAACTAGCACACCCCCTCACACCTTCCACCATTCAAAAAAACAGAGTGGAGGCAGAGAGGGCTGGGGCGTTGCATTTAAAGAGGGCAGGGGGTCTTTAGTCCCGGTTGGAGCCAGCAACCGGGACTAAAGGTGCGTGCCACTCCACGTGGCTGTGGACGCAATCTTTAGTCCCGGTTGCTGGCTCCAACCGGGACGTATTGCCCTTACCAATCGGGACGCATGCCCCTGGCCCCGTGCCCGCTCTAACCGGGACGCGTGCCAGCATTAGTCCCGGTTGGTGGCGCAACCGGGACAAATGCTCTGAGGGGTCGCGAACGGATAGCCCTTTTTCCACTAGTGGCTTCACCGTAATTAGGTGAGCGAAGTAGAAGAGGGCGCAGGATGTCGCACCCGAGGTTGATGGTGCACTGCTGAACGCGGTGCCGAGGGCGAGAGGCTGCCCTGTGTGCGGAAGCGAAGAGCCAGGATTAAGCGTGGGCGATCCCATGGCAGCTGGAGACCCCACGGTGGCCGCAGAGGACGACCGGAACCACGGAGGGGTGGATGAGTCCATAGCAGCGGCGGCAACAAGAGGTTTTGCGGCGGCGGCTGAGATTGGATCAGAAAACATGGGTTCAGAGGGGCTCTGATACCATAAAATAATTAGGGTAAGACTTTTTGAGTTGCACAACACACCGTAACAGGTGGTGGCATCGATATATATATATATATATATATATATATATATATATATATATATATATATATATATGAAGAGTACAAGATTTACAATACACGGACAGATACAAGTCGTGTTAGAAACAGAATCTAGGACTACCAAATATGCATACGCTAACAAGCTCGGTCAGAAGGACTCGCCTAGGGAAGAATCTGGGGGCCGGGGCAGGGGCTGCCGGCATCGTTGATCACCTCCACGGCGGTGGAGAACTCCACTCCCACCCCCGCGCGCACCCGAAACGCCGCTACACCGCGCCGCCGCCACCATCTTTTCTCCCCGCTCCCGTGGCGCAGCAGGCACGTCGCCGCCGTTGCCATGCTCCTCCCGTGGCGGTTGTGGCACTAACACCGACACTGACGTCATAGCCGTGGTCGTCATATGAGAGGACCCGCGGCGGAAGCGCGCGGGGAGGAGGGCGGCGTGACCTGCCACCGCCATGGCGCCAGAGCAAGCGCTGCTTCGCTGCAGCGAAGTCGTCATGGAGGTAGAAGGAGGAGGCGTGTGCCATCGCGTTGGCTCAGTCTGTGTGCGCACGCAGGAACTCAGAGCTATCCGTTGGGAAGAAGATAAGAGGAGAGGCGTCGTCAACTGGCGAGGGAGTCTCTCCTCCATGCTCGCGCGCCTCGCCACCTCTCCTCCTCTATCCGCCCTCTCTGTCAGCTCCCCCTGCAACCGGCCTCCTCCGCCTTCGGCCGGCGCCACGCCCGCGTGCCCGCGACCGCGTCTCATCGCCGCCGGCGCCTCCGCCTGGAACCTCCGCACGTCGCCCGTCCTTCGCATCTGTATCACGCGTCGTCCGCCCGAGCCTCCCTTGCCTCTCCCGCGTCTCAGCCTCCTCGCCGGCGGGCTCGGCCGCCCCTGCGCGCCGCTCTGGCCTCCTCCTCTTTCGACCGCGGCCTACCTCCTATCCTCTGCGCGCTTCCTCCGTGCGCCATAGCTAGGATGACGCGACACAGGAATCTAAGAGCGGAAGGATCTCCTGTGATCGGGTCCGACGAGAACCACTTGCTCCATGGGGAACTACGGAGCAGCGGGGCAGGAGAACTGTGGAGCGGCGGTATGGCGTCGTGTGGCCTCATCAACTGGCGACATGGTGTGGCGGTGGAAAGCTGGCGCGGCGGCATGGGGAGCGACATGCGCATGTCGGGAGGTTAGGGGTGATTGGGGTATTTAATGTGATCCTTAGAAAGAGGAGGAAGCAAGAAGAAAATACGGGAGAAGTAGCACGTATTGGCAAAATACCAGGGCCAACCCACGCGTCGCAAACATGCATATGAATCCATATGTCCCAAGCAAGCAATAGACACGCGCCCATTTGCATGCATGCAGCAGCCGACACACTGAGTCATATTGGCTTGAACCACAACTACTTTTTAGGGTACTGTCTAACAAAATAAGCTAAACCATGTCAGATACCCATCACATATCACCCCCATCCTAGGCTCCTTTCAACTATGGCCACACCAACAATGCACCCAAGTACACCACACGAAAGCAGCAAGAATAAAACAATACACGTGGCAACACTATAGAAAAATCGATCCCGCACTAAAATGCTGCAGAACCTCAGAGTACACAGGAAAGAGGCAGCGGGAACAAAAAGCAACAAGAGGATACACGTGTCAGCTCTATGTTAAATCCCAGAGCTCCCTAAAAATCTGAAAAAAAAAGACATTAGTTAGTTTAGGATATGTATATATTTTTATGTGCCAAGTTTCCTCTGTACGCGAAGTCCTGTCCCTTTATTTAAAAATAACGTCCGATTGAAAAGAAAGAAAAACCAATCAATCTACCAAAAACACATCTACTTTTTAGCGTATTGTCTATTTCCGTATGTTCGTTCTCTTTAGCTGAGCTCTAGCAATCTAGGTTTTGGTTTGATCTTTGGCATTTTGTCCTGAAAAACTGTCGGATCTCCTTCACCAAAGTGAGAAATTCTTTGTTGATTTGCTCGAAAATCATCCGTTCGTTATCACGAAAGCATGACGGTTAACTTAGTGTTGCATGACAGATTTTTGCGGCAACATCATCCTTCAGCTCCGGAGGTTCCTCCCTCTCCACGTGCTAGTTCCGTCATTCGTGACGACACCACGACTTCACAAGCCCATGTTACCATTAGTAGCCAGGCCTCTAACAGGGGTAAACCCACTAAGGGTAATGATCCCATGGTTATGTTGCCAGGGAAGATGGACAATATTGTCGGTTCTGCTGCTTCATGCTTAAAAAGGAAACATAAGGAGAAGATTCGCAAGCTGGTACATACTTGTTTTGATAAAAAAGTCCTTACTCCGAAAGCAGCAATCCTGAAGACGTATGTCAAATTGGTGAATCTACTGGACCAGAGCTGGATCTGAGACCATAAGGTCGAAAAAGGAGAACTATCAGCACAAGACGTCGCTCCTATCTCCCTTGTTGAGTAGGTCTTCTGCAATGTCATTGTTATGGAAACGGCAATTCCTTAGCAGGCAAGATAGAGGTGCGAGAGCGAGAAGGAAAGCGAGCAACGGCATCCGCATGCGGGATTGGGCACAAGCATACGTCGGGGACGCAACAATTACCCAGGTTCGGGGCCCTCTTAGTGAGGAAACACCCCTACTCCTTTCGATCTGACTATCTGAATGAACACTGAGAGCTACAAGTGCTCCTTGAGATGTATCGTTGGTCTAACTAAAGGAATCAAGTGTCATCCCTTGCTACGATTCCCTTGCCTCCCCTTATATAGGTCGAGGCAGCATGGGCAAAGACTTTGTCGACTGGTGGGTCCCACAGGCGGGCCCGACCAACTATTCTGGTACAGTGTATCGCCTTCCTGACGTCTTCATAGTGCCGCGCCCCTCGTCCGACACGGAAATAGTGGAGGCCTCCCGGCCGTCACAGGTGGCGGGTGGCGGCTCCTGTTCCCGCCCAACACGGGTACGGGCCGTCTCCTCCGACGTCTGTGCCGCTGCCTCTATCCTTCTGTCTGACCGCTATCTGCTAGGGCTACAGGGTACTGTGCCCTGCGTCATCCGTCTGTCCCGACTGTCCGGCTAGGTTGCCCATACGGCTAGCCGTCTCGTCCGTCTTGCTCTTCACGGCTGGTACGATCCTGTCGGCTACCTTGTCCGGCTGGTATGATCCACCCGGCTAGGTGCCTTGCTGCGTCTTCTTATCCGACTGATTGGTTTGCTGGCTTACTCTGCATCTGGCCTTCTTCCTGACCTACTCTTTGGTTTTTACATCTGGTTGGGATCAGCCGGCTGGCAGTTACATTTCCCCTGATTCTTGTCTGGTTAATGTACCCGGGGTGATCCCCCTGACACTAGCCCCCGAGAACGCGTAGATTCCACCCTTAGGCGAAATGTGCGCGGGATCCAAAGCTAGTTTGAATTTTTGTCCGGCTAAGTTCTGGATGTTGGGTTACTCGGCTACGTCATCATGGACGTCAGCCACGCATGTGATAATGACTTTACTGCGATGTGTGGCGACGCATCGTGTCAAGCGTCGCCTCGGAAACCGTCGCCGGCCCCTCGCCTGCTGCGCCCTGGATCTTCTGTGCATTCCATGCCTGCACAAATAATCCAGCTACCATTGGGAGCACGCGGTGCCACCACATGGCCAGCCGGCGGTTGCCCTGCCCGGCCCTTAAATACCGCGTGCACCGCACCATCTCCCCCACTTCGCCATTTCCCCTTTTCTCGCCTCCAGAGTTGTTGCGCTGCCCCTCTACACCTTGCCGTTTTTTCTGGCCCGTGCCACCGACGAGCACGCGCCGCCTCCATCTCGCCGGCGCTGCCTGTTTCTTGCTTGCCGGAGAGACGAGACACCACCTTCCCTCCGCTGCTCCCTCTTCTACTCTTCTTCCTCCCTTTCCATCTCCACCGCACGCCACCATCATCGAGATGGCTGAAAGCCGCGGTGACTGGTGCGGCTCCTCCGTCACAGAGGAGAATATTGAGAAGTACCGACACGCCTGCCTGCTACCGACCGCCGGCGAGGTCGCGGTGCGCCTCGTGCCGGCCGACAAGATTTTGCTGCACCCGCAAGCCGGCGAGCGCGTGGTCTTCCTCGGGCATATTGCGCGCGGCCTGGACTTCCCGGCCAGCGCCTTCTTCCTCACCTTCCTTGCCCACTTTGACCTTTGCCTCCACCATCTTGGCCCCAACGAAATTGGCATCCTCGCCCATTTCATTGCCTTCTACGAATGCTACCTCGGGATCCAGCCAGATCTCGAGCTCTTCTGCCGAATCTTCCTCATCCGCCCCCAGGTGCAGTACGCCAAAGGTCCCCTCGCGCCTTACGATGGCGCCTCAATCTACTCCCGTGCGCAGACCAGCTACCCGAAGTTCCGGCTACACGACACGGTCAAGCTGTGGCAGCAAACGTACTTCTACGTACGTAAACTGTCTGTAGATGACCATCTCAACCTGACGGCCTTCCAGGATGTCGAGTCCATCCGGGTGAATTGGGAGCAGAAGCACTATGGCTCCACGCCCGAGGCGGAGGAGATGCTGCGCCGGATGAGGGCGCTGGTCAAACCGTCCTGACCGGCGTCGACGTGACGCTCAGCTGTGCCTCCCGGCCGATGATGCCCCTGTAGCAGCGAGCACACAAGACGTGCTATTACTCCTGCCGCCTGGACCCGACCTGGCTCTCCCGATGTGATCCCCCATTCGCCAACCTCTACGAGTGGGTCTGGATGATCACGAAGAAGAATATCAAGGCCGACTGGTCCTTAGGCCTTGGTCCCTACCAGCGCGAGAACCGCACTCCTCGGGTAAGTTGACTTGTCACTTTTTCTTGCCTTTCTCTTGCCTTTTTCTCGTCTGAAACAACTTATTGATCCGGCTCGTCTTTATTTTCTTTCTTTGCAGACCTTTCCGTGCATCATCCGCGAGGAGGGCGAGGAGCCCCTCTAGGTCTTTACCGCTGACCTCACCGAGCCACGCCCACGCCGATCCTGCAAGGGCTCGGACGACGAGGAGGGGTTCTTCCCCAGCCAGACCGACGAGGCGGTGGAGGACCCACACGGCCCTGCGCTCGAAGAGAGCGATGACACCGTGCCGCCCGAGCCGGCCAAGAAGCCAGCCAGCGAGTGGAGCTCGAGCCAGGTTGAAGAACCCGAGGATCCAGCTGCCATGCGCAGTCGGGTAGGCATCCCTGCACGCCCCGGCCAGGACGGAGGTGCCTGGAAGTGGACCGGCGCACCAGTGGTGCAGGGGTGAGTATGTTTTTCATGTGTCTTTCGCTTCTTGCTTTCTTGCCATTTTGCACTTTCTCTTTTTCTAGCACTTTCCTTTACTTTGCTTTTTTTCTTCGCAGTTCTCTTATCTCCTTTGCCGCGAGACCGGCTCGCAATATCTCCACCTCGCCACCTCATGACCCCCTCGTCCAGCCGGATGCTCCGTCGACAAGTGCCCCCCCCGCCCACACCTAAAGTCATGCCCCCGCCAGAGCCGAAGACTGTGATCCAGCCGGCTCCCGCTGCATCGCTGAGCGCATCGGGTCAGCTGGCCGCGGCCTCCAGCCCGGGTGGGGGCTCTTCAGCCGGTGCAAGGGGCTGTCATGCCGGCAAGGAGACGGTGGTGGTGGAGGACTTCTACTCCGATGAGGAGGCGATGGTGCAGTGGGTGATTGCTGCCCGCGATGCCCCGGTTGCTCTAGCCGGTCCTCTGACGCCTCTCCACGTGGAGGCGAGGCCTTCGCTGCAATCCCTCGAGGGCAATCTCAAGGCCGGGCTCAAGAAGTGCCGGCAACTAGAGGCGACGTTGTCCAGTGCCAACTAGGCCGCATCGGAGCAGCTGGCTACGGCACGGGGGACTGCGTGGAGTAAGTTCTCCATCCTGCTTTTTATTATCCGGCTGCTTTCTCACTTCTCTTTCCTTCTCCTGGACTTTCTGCAGCCATCCTCGTCTACGCGCAGCATGAGATTGACTGGCTGACGCGCTCCAATGCGCGCCTCAGCCGGGACAATTCTGCGCTCCGTGTGTAGAATAAGGAGTGGAACTCCAAGGCCGAGCAGCTCGAGGCCTCGGTGAAGGAGCGCGAGGAAGCCCTCGCCAGCCGGGCCACCTCCTTCGATCTCCTAGATAAGGAGGTCACCCAGCTGAAGGAGCATGCCGCCTTCCTCGAGGACGAGCTGATGGAGATCGGCCACGTTGCTAACGGTGAGCCCGGCTGCCTCCGTTTACATTTGTCCAAATGGTTCTTGTCGGGTTCGCATTTTAACTTCCCCTTCTGATTAAAAAAGGTTTCTATCCGCAAGTAGACGCCCTGGCCTATGACCAGTTGCAGCAGGTCGCGTCGGGGGAGAAGGCCTCCGCCCGGTATCTAGTGGTGCAGCTCAGAGAGGACTCCGCCAACCTTCACAAGGCTGGCGCCGCCATCCACGACCTCGTCTATCCAGGTGAGCTTCTGCCGGAAACCATGGGGGCCCTTTCCATCAAGCTCGGCGACGCGCCGAACACCATCGACCGGATCCGCGAGCACGCCACTCGAGTTGGCTCCGAGATGGATCTCGCGCTGATGCTGAGTTGGTACAAGGATGCGCGTGTGGAGAAGCTGACAGAGGGCTTCCGAGCCGGCGCAGATCTCCCTATTGTGCGCTGGGCCAACCCAGGAATTCGCTCTACCGCCATCACGATTGCCAGCTATGCCAACATCGATGAGGTGTTGACGGAGACGGAGGCGAGCACTGGGCCGGAAGGCGAGGCGGAGGCGTCGTCTTAGTCAGTCGGGGCCGGCTCAGTTCGTCCTCACGATGGCGGGGCGAAGAAGAAAAGATCCCTGGGATGCCGGGTGTAACTGTATATAACTTTTGGTCTTGCGAACTTGTGCTCTGGAACATTGGATCTGCGGGAGCTTCGTCCCCTGCCACTTAATGATTATATGGTTTCCTTTTGCCTTCGTGCACATTTCTTTCGCTGGTTCTGTGTGACCAATTTCTCCCGACTAGTCCTCTCTAGTCGGTTTCAACTTGCTTTACATGAATAGCTAACCACTTCTAACTTACTGAGCCGTGGGCCCTTTTTCCTTCTGCTTTCTTTCTACGATCTTGCGTTTCTGACTTGGTGATATTTTGTTGTCTCGCTCTGACCGGCTAGCATGCCTTCTAGACGGGCACTACATTCTTCTAGTGGGGGTGTGCCAGCACACCCACTGGGTGTAGCCCCTGAGATTCGGAATAGCTGGAGTATCCAGGTGTTTCGAATCTTCAAAAGTCCTTGCTTTTCTCCTTATCCTTTAGAATCCGACTTACTTAGCCGGATGGGAGAGACTGCATCCCGGGCCGGCTACTCTATTCAGCCATGCTTTGGTACCTTTGTCTCTATTACTTTTCTTACCTTATCAGTCTTTCTCTCTTTCTTTCCTCTTTCAATCTTCCTTTCTTTCTTTCCTCTGCCTTGACCGGTTAATACATCCCTTAGCCGGGAATTTTGCTCTTCCAGAGGGGCGCGCCAGCGCACCCACTGGGTGTAGCCCCTGAGATTCGGAGTAGGTACCGTAGATAGGTTCTTCGAATCTTCAAAAATTCTTGCTTCTTGCTTTCCAACTGGCTCTTCCTTGCATGTTGGACTGATGACTTAGCCGGACGGGAGAGACTGCATCCCGGCCCGAGCGATCTTGCTACCTGATATGTCATAAACGTATCTATAATTTTTGATGTTCTATGCTTGTTTAGTATTCACTTTGCTATGCTTTGGCTACACTATGAGGTATTTTTATACATTTTCTGGGACTAACATATTAACAAGATGCCGTAGTGCCAGTTTCCTGTTTTCTGCTGTTTTTGGATTTAGAAAAGCTAGTAAGGAAATATTCTCGGAATTGGATGAGACAAAAGTGATGACGTTGCTCTATCGACGTGGGAGCGCTTCGTTGGGAAACCCCAAGAGCAAGGTGTGAAGAGCACAAAATAAAGTTTTCCCTCAGTAATAAACCAAGGTTATCAAACCAGTAGGAGGAAGGAAACGACTCAAAGGTGTTGCTAGAAACTTGGAGACCTGCACAACACAAACTCAAGACTTTTCCCCAACGAACAGTGAGGTTGTCAATCTCACTGGTTTGCTATAACAAAGGATTAACTTTATGGTGTGGAAGGTAACAGTGGTTTGCAACAAGTAAACAGTAACATTGGAAGATGTATCAATGGTAAAGATTGGATCGAGGTCCATAGTTCACTAGAGTTTTTCTCCTTAGATAAAAAAACATGGCATGCCAGGTAAACAAATTACAGCAGGACAATTGACAGGACTGAGCAAGGCATAATAAAATACTAGACATCATGGTCCTATGAGATTCGATTGGGCAATATAACAAGATACATAGACCGCCATCCAACTGCATCTATGACTAGAAGCCCACCTTTGGGTTATCATCCGATCCCCCTCCAGTATTAAGTTGCAAGCAACAGAAAACTGCTTTAAGAAAAATGTGTAAGGTAAACAATCCACTTGTTCCATGAACAAGAGACCGTTGTTTTCTCCCAAGTGGCAACATCACATCTACAACATTAGAGATTTCTGTCACTTCCCTTAGATTAAATATAGGGATGAACCCACTATCGAGCATAAATACCCCCTCTTGGAGTCACTAGCAACTAATTGGCCAAGATAGCTACTAACAACAGAGAGCATGAAAGATCACAAACAACACATACATGATATAACCAATAAGACAAAACCATTAATCAATCCGACATAGTAATCTCAATATCCATCAGATCCCCACAAACACAACATGTATGATTACAAATAGATGAGATCTTGATCATGAACGGAGCTCACAAGATCTAGACATGAAAGCACAAAGGAGGAGATACAACTATCTAGCTACTACATGGACCGATAGTACAAGGTGGAACTACTCACGCTTCATACCGGAGGCTGGCATGATGAAGAAGAAGGCCTCCGGGATGATCTCCCCTCCGGTATGGTTTCGGGAAGAGCTTTAGATCCCCCAGATCTAGGGACGATGGTGGCGGCGGTACAGACGGTTTCGTGGAGATTCGATCTGGTGCTTAGGGTTTCTGCATCAGGGGCTTTTTATAGGCGAAGGGGGAGGCCAAGAAGGCGACCAGGGGGCCATACCCTAGCCAGGCACGGGCCCACCCCTAGCCGCGCCTGGGCGGCGGGTCTGGCTTCCCTGGCCCTCTTCCTCGTCTCCCCTCTAGACTTCTTGTTCCCCACGGAAAGTAATTGACTTTGATGTTTGTCCCGTCCAATTTCCGAGAATATTTCTTTACTAACTTTTCTGAAACCAAAAACAGCAGAAAACAGGCATCTGGCACTATTGCAACTTGTTAATAGGTTAGTACCAAAAAACATGTAAAAAGCACCTCAAATTATAGACAAGTAAAGCAAAGTAGATAATAAACAAGCATGGAGCATCAAAAATTATAGATACATTTCCGACGTATCAAACACTAGGTTGTTTTAATAGCAAAATTGAGTAAGAGAGTTCATGTCCTAAGTAGCATAATAGTGAAGTGTCTTATGGACACCCACATCAGTAAATCAAGGCTATCAAAACATTTCTAATCCAATCATTGTCTTTTAAGAAAATTCATAAACTAGTAATCAGACCATGCCAAGGACTTATTATGTGGATCATTATTTTTTCTTTCAAGTATAATTCTCAACAAGGATCATTGAGTGATTATTTTAAGTATTGGTTTGCAAAACCTTCACAAGTACCAATTATTTTTACCATATGGTGACACGTATGCCACCCATGTCATCAACTCATAGCCGAAATCCGGGGTTATACCATAGATCGTTCAAAAGCTAGCAGAGTTGTTGGCATCCAAAGGTGTGCATGGGAAACATAGAATTTTTTAAATAGTATCATGATTTTATCCATAAGGTTAGCTTTGGCATGAAATCACAATTACAACTAGACTTTATTTCAGTCAAAAAACTCCTTTCAAGAGTGCCGTCAAGTCTATAAAACCATCTATGGGGTTAAGTATCTTTAAATGTACAATCTCAAGAAAATCACTCATCAAACAAGTCATAAAAAATTTAGACATTTTTGTTGTTGTACTTGTGTGGCAATATTATTTCATAGGCAAGACTCGGTTAGCTGAAATAACTAGAGCAAAAGCTTCCACAACTAATGATTCATTCAAATAAAAAACTTTACTCAAACTATTTTGTATTACTCCCACTAGCATGGCATCTTCACAAATCAACCAACTAAGAAAAAAATTCAAACTTAAAAAGTGTGAGACATAGGACTTATGTGTAGAAGTGCACCTTTGGGTTATCATCCAATCCCCCTCCAGTATTAAGTTGCAAGCAACAGACAACTCCTTTAAGAAAAGTGTGTAAGGTAAACAATCCACTTGTTCCATGAACAAGAGACCGTTGTTTTCTCCCAAGTGGCAATACCACATCTACAACATGCATGATTACAAATAGATGAGATCTTGATCATGAACAGAGCTCACAAGATCTAGACATGAAAGCACAAAGGAGGAGATACAACCATCTAGCTACTACATGGACCCTTAGTCCAAGATGGAACTACTCACGCTTCATACCGGAGGCTGGCATGATGAAGAAGAAGGCCTCCGGGATGATCTCCCCTCCGGTATGGTTCCGGGAAGAGCTTTAGATCCCCCAGATCTAGGGACGATGGTGGTGGCGCCTACAGACGGTTTCGTGGAATATTGATCGTGTCCTTAGGGTTTAGGCACCGGGGGCTTCTTATAGGCAAAGAGGTGAGGCAGGAGGGCGACCAGGGGGCCCACACCCTGCCCAGGCGTGGCCTAGGATGGGCTGCGCCTAGGGGGGTGCAGCCGCCCTGTGGCTCCCCTCCGTCTCTCCTCTGGACTCCGTGTTATCCTCGGTGAAATATTGACTTTGGATTTTGTCTCGTCCAATTCCGACAATATTTCCTTACTAGCTTTTCTGGAACCAAAAACAAAATAAAACAGGTAACTGGCACTATGGCATCTTGTTAATAGGTTAGTACCAGAAAACATATAAAAACACCTCAAAGTGTAGAGAAAGCAAAGAAAAGTAGATACTAAACAAGTATGGAACATCAAAAATTATAGATACGTTTTAGACGTATCAAGCATTCCAAGCTTAACTCCTGCTCGTCCTCGAGTAGGTAAGTGATAAAAAGAATAATTTTTGAGGTGACATGCACCATCAAAACCAAGATGAAACGTTTGCAAGCATTGAAAGATGGGATCAAAGAACTCTAAACATGAGCATGAAAGATGGAGTTCTAACAGTAAGACCAAGTAACTATGCATGCAACATGAAAGGCTACAAACAAAGATCATGAATAACATGCATTGAAAAACGTTTGTTTGTTTCACATACATAAAACATGGCATAGTGGCATTCATATTGTCCCTCATAGAGTAGCAAATAGATGCATAGGACACCTTCAAAGTTCATAAGAGTGACTAGATACAAACAGCACAAGAACAAGCAATATCAACAATATGCATAAATCAATAAGTTTTGGGACAATGCACATAGAACGAAGAATGGCAACTATGCTCTCTTAACTGGTGCCTAAGGGTAGAAGGTGGAGACTCAATATAATAGTGGAAGAAAGGCCCTTCATAAAGGGAAGCAGGGATTTCAAGTTTCAAAAAGAGCTTCCAAAAATTATGGTACTTTTTAGCTTTCTTCCCTCATTACCCCTATCATAAGCATCTTGAAGTTTATTAAGGTTAAAGTGAACAAACTATGGAGTATATGTGTCGGGGGGATAACCCCCGGTAGGGTCATAAGGGGTAAAACATTGCCCAGCTTGGCTAATGCTGAGTCGAAGATGTCTCAGGCCGGGTAACAACGGCGGGGTATGAAGGTCGTGTGTGGCCGATATAAGAATTATGTCGGCCCATATAAGACAGGTTCGTTTACCTTGCAGGAAGCAACGAGCCGAGTATCACGAGGGAAGGTCAAGTCAGAAAGGTCCCGTGGTAGATTTCCGAGTAAGATTCAGGAGGGACCATGGAAAAGCATGGTCAAAAGAGAAGGGCGACGCCGGGAGACACAAAAGGAGCCAGGTGACGCCCAAAGAAAGGGCTGATGTACAAAGTGACGGTATGACGCCAAAAGAGCTGGAGGCTACATGCGAGAAGACCGTTAGCTATATGGCTTTGTGGACTGGGTCAAGGGGCTCAGGGATAGCCCATGCTCCGAGTTCGTCAGGGATGTAACCTAGCTGGCCATCACCTATATAAGGAGGGGCATAGCTAGGGTTTAGGGAGGTTGGACCAAGCAGGAAACTAGTGCCCAAAGGCTATGCTCAAACAGCTCAAGGAGCACTTGTTAAACTTCTCGGATCAATAGAAATCCTAAGTGTGGACAGTTCATCTTGTTCTTCGTGCACGGAAAGACCGTGCACTCCCTCCCGGTTACCACAAGCATCCATTCGGCCCCCAACTTAAGCCTACCCCTGGAATCTTCCGTGACACCACCACGACAGTTGGCGCCCACTGTGGGGCAGAAGCAGGCGCTTGCTGGAGTTTTCATCCGGACGGGCAATATCATCGCCAGGACGGGCGAGCGCGTCTATTCCGGCCTCATCCAGAGGTTTGGGGCACTCAACTTCGTCAGCGACAAAGTAGGCTGCTTCGGGACCAAGACGTTCCTAAGGGGCGTCGCTTCATCAAGTTTGGCGAGCACCAGGTCTACGTCGCGGTGCGTACTCGGAGCACGTCATCTTGGCACCGGATCCACCTGTGGTTCCTGCCACAGGAAAGCTTCATCAACTTGTCTCCATTGAGGTAATGATGACAGCTCCAAATCCCCCAGCACCTCTAGTAGTCCCTGTGGTGAATGAGGATGATGAGGGAGGAAATCTAGAAGAAATGCCAAGGGCGGCAAGAACTGCAAAAGCGCCGCTAGAAAAGCCAGAGAACATAGATAGGAGTAAGAGAGCCAAAGAATTGTAAGAAGCAATAGAAAAATTAGTAGAGCCAGTAGCACCAGCAGCTAATCCGGCGCGTGTGCAGGCCGAGTTAGAGAAACCTCAATGATGAACTGGCAGACGGAACGTCAAATATAACACCAGAAAACAGCAACGAAATAGCCATACGGCCAACATACAACACAGCGGCAGAAAATTTGAGAGCCGAAGAGGCAGCAATGGCTGAGTTGCCCATCTGATGGGTGACGCAAAGAGAAAACAATAGGAACGAGTCAATGGATTAGTGAGAGCAACATACATGTTGAATGAAGTGTACTACAGGGAAAATCCGGGTTTAGCTAGAAGGTCGCAGTTGGTTCACTCGGTGACTCCCATCCCGACAAGATCAGAAGGCCATACAACCTCCTCACCAGGAGTGGCGCCGAGACAGAGAAAAGAAAACAGTGTGGATTTAGTAAGGAACAAGTAGATGGTTGCTTATGACCCAGAAGTGGTTCAAGGAAACCCAGCCCATGCGCAGGGAGAAAGAAGAAATGTCTCTCAGGGAAATGAGAACCAAGAAAACACTGGTCGAGAAAGGCAAGCAGGACAAAGAAATGACAACGGGGGCAGAACTTTGCACCTGAACCTAGGCATGGAACTCACTCGTCAGGAGGAGGAAACCCAGCTCCGAATCCCCCGCCAGCACAACCCGAAAGGAGACAGCAAAGCGCGGGAAAAGCAGTGCAGCAACCTGCAGACCCAAACGCTAAGATATACAATGATGGTTACTCGGCAATGGTAAATGACGGGTATGAATTGCTGGATCACGTGTACCAAGCAATGGGAGCAAGACTCGGAGGCAGAAATCTCCATCCGGATGATGCAAGACTAAAGCTCGACCAAATAAAAATGGCAGAGGTGATCGAATCGCAAGGTCCATAGGATCCTCCATGTTTTTACCCAAGGATCATGAAAGAGCCGCCAGTTTGAAACTCTCAGCTGGCCAGAGGGACAAAGACCTACAATGGAAGCACAAATCCATAAGAATTGCTCATAGATTATGGAACATCAGTAAAAATCGCACAGGGAAATCTGAGATAGGCAGTGCGGTATGTACCACAAGTGCTAGAAGGACCAGCAAGGGTGTGGTTGAATAATTTGCCACCCGGAAGCATCAACAGCTAGATTGATTTCCAGGAAGCTTTCGTGAGCCACTTCACAAGCACGTAGAAGAGGCCGAATCGCCCACAACAGCTAGCTATGTGCAAGTAGAGGCCGAATGAAACAGATGGGGAATTTCTCACAAGGTGGTGCACAATGCGCAACTCTTGTGAAGGGGTAATTGAATCCCAAGCCATTGCATGGTTTGCACAAGGATGCAGGCATGGAAGTGTACTGTGGCAGAGGTTACAGAGAGATATGCCGGCTATCCTGGCAGAAACAATAATAATCGCCAAATCATATGCGTTAGGGGATCAGACTCAACCTATTCTCATGTCGGAAGATGGTATGACTGAGACCCAGATCTATAACGCAGTCGGGTCGCAAAGGCGCCAAGAAAGGGCCGAGTATAGAAGCAAGAGAAGAGATGAAAGGCCAGACTATAGGTATGGTTCGACTCTAGTCGCAGACATAAATCAGGATCATCTAGATGCTGGAAGTAGCCAACTCAAATGACAAATGGGCAACAACAATGGATACCAAAGAATGATGTCAAAAATCCATATGAGCAGAGAAAACCATATCAAGACAGGCATAAATATACTTATGAAATGATGTTGGACCAACTGTGTAAGTTTCACACACCAAGTTTGAGTAAGCCGGCGAATCACACAACAATACAATGCACTTGGTTTCAGAAGGGAGACAGAGTGGATTCACCGACTCAGCAGTTACCACCACCTCCCCCACCACCGCTCACATGAGGAAATGCTCAAGTTGTTGGAGCCAAGCATATATATGAGAACAGGGAGACGAGATATCATAACCAAGAAAGAAGGGAATCTGTGCATTGGGTGCATAACCCAAGAGGTGATGACTCTCATGTCGGCCATGGAACCAGAAATGAGTACAGAGAGCATCACCACAACTATGTCGTATTTTTCACAGAGTTGAATGTCAAGAAAAGTAAACAAATACGAATGATGGAAGTGAACGCCACAATGCCAGCGATACCAAAATACATGCATTGGTCTGAATAGGAGATAACTTGGAGCATAAAGGATCACCCCAAGATCATGCCAACGCCAGGAGGTTATGCTCTTGTCTTGGATCCAACGTTCATGGGCCCAGATTTCAATATGAAGTTCTCCAAGGTACTGATAGACGATGATAGTAGCATCAATATCATGTACAAGGATACCATGCTCAAGTTAGGCATCACTATGAACATGTTGGAGCCGACTAAGACAACTTTCCATGGTATTGTGCCAGGACTGTCATGTGGGACAATTGGCAAAATCTGGGTTGCCGTCTTATTCGGCATTAGAGAAAACTATCCCACTGAAGCCATAGAGTTCGAGGTGGTTGACCTAGTCAGCTCATACCATGCCTTACTCGGCAGGCCGGCTATGGAAAAATTTATGGCCACTCCTCATATTGCTTATTTAAAAATGAAGCTGCCAGTTCCGTGCGGAGTTATCATAGTTGTGGGAGATTACAAGAGATCTATTGCATGCGCCTTAGCCGGATCTTTACTAGCCGAGTCACTGGTCATAGAGCAGGAAAAGCATCAAATGATGGAAGTAGCAGCACTGGCCAAGGCGGCACAAATGTCTATGCCGACACTCACTAACCCGCATGGTAGTGTATATTTCCAAGCTACCAAGGAAACAAAGAAGATACAGGTTGACGAGGCCTTCCCAGAGCGCACAGTTACCATTGGTGCTGGGCTAACTGACAAATAGGAAAGTGAGCTCACCAACTTCTTCCATGAGAATCGGGATATCTTTGCATGGTCCACACAAGACCTGCAAGGAGTTATGAGGGAGATGGCTGAGCACTCTCTTCATGTAAGGCCAGATGCCCAGCCGGTGATGCAACCCCTTCGCCACATCGCTGAAGATAGGAGGAAAGTGATAGACGCCGAGATAGCCAGGCTCTTGGCTGTCGGGTTTATCATGGAAGTACTGCACCCAGATTGGTTATCAAATCCAATCTTCGTCGAGAAGAAAAAGGATGACCCGGACGTGGCAGTGGTGTGGCGCATGTGTATTGACTACACGAACCTCAATAAGGTGTGTCCAAAAGATCCATTCCCCCCTACCACGGATCGATCAAGTCATTGAATCTACTGCCAAGTGTGAGTTGTTGTCATTTTTGGATGCGTATTCTGGTTTCCACCAGATACCATTGAATCTGGATGATCAAATAAAGACAGCTTTTATCACCCCGTACAGGGCTTATTGCTATCATACTATGCCATTCGGATTAAGAAATGCAGGTGCAACATACCAAAGGTGCATGCAAAAATTCTTCCAAGATCAACTGCACAAAAATGTTCAAGTATACATCGATGACGTGGTGATGAAAACCAAACAAAGTCATACTCTAATTGAGGACTTGCGTCAAACATTCACAAACCTAAGAAGATTCCGGATGAAACTCAACCCGGAAAAATGCACATTTGATGTCCCGGTTGGAAAATTACTCGTATTTCTCGTCTCCAGCCGAGGAATTGAGGCTAACCCGACAAAGATTAGGGACATCGAAAGAATGGAATTGCCGAAAACACTCAACGATATCCAGAATTTTACAGGATGCCTGGCCTCGTTGAGTAGGTTTGTGAGTTGTCTAGGCGAAAAAGCCTTACCATTATATCAACTGATGAAAAAATCAGACAAATTCATATGGACACAGCAAGCTGATACCGCTTTCCATGAACTCAAAAAGATGTTGGCAACAACACCAATATTAGCGTAACCATTATCCAAAGAGCCAATGCTGCTCTATGTCACGGCAACCAATAGAGTTGTTAGTGTAGTGATAGTGGTATAGCGCGAAGAAGAGGGCAAATCAATCCAAAGGCCAGTTTATTACTTGAGCGATGTGCTCTCTATATCAAAGCATAATTACCCCCATTACCAAAAAATGACATATGGGATGTATATGGCAGCAAAGAAGCTGAAGCACTATTTCCAAGAACACTCAATTCGGGTAATATGCGAGGCACCTATCTCGGATATATTCGGCAGCAAAGATGCCAGTGGCCGAGTGGCAAAATGGGCCATAGAGCTATCACCATACACTCCACAATATGACAAGCGAGATGCAATTAAATATCAAGTTGTAGCTGATTTCTTCGTGGATTGGATGGAAATGCAATATGAACCACCACTGCCAGACCCGAATTACTGGAAGATGCACTTTGACGGATCCAAGACAAAAATGGGTCTGGGTGCCATGATAGTGCTCACATCACCAAAGTAGGATCAACTCAAGTATGTGTGGCAGATCCACTTCGCTGCATCCAATAATGTAGCCGAGTACAAAGCACTTTTCCATAGCATAAAGTGGCCAAGAAAATAGGCATCAAAAGGATCATGTGTTTTTGCGACTCGGATTTGGTTATCCAGCAAGTATCTAGGCATTAGGACACATTGGATGCAAACATGGCACTATATCGTTTTCATGTGCAACAGATTTCGGGATACATTGACGGATGTGAATTTCATCACATACCTAGAGCAGATAATGATCCAGGTGACGTACTATCCCAGTTAGGCTCATCTCGGCAAGCAATCCCACCAGGAGTAGTGTTGGAACATCTCAGAAAACCATCGATCAAGCCGTCACTACTAGAAAAAGGGCTGTTCGTGGCGCACCTAAAAAGACCATCTGTGGCGCACTAGTGGTGCGCCACTAAGCGTACGCTGCGGCTAAAAAGTGCCCGTAGCGCACTACCCTGGTGCGCTCTAGTTATATGGGGATAGGTGTGGCGCACTACTAGGTGCGCCACGGGTAGGGGTACAGGTGCGCCACGGATGTTTTTTTTCAAAAAACAAAAAAAAATGCAAAAAACACCCTCGTTTTGAATTTCAAAAGCAATCGGGTCCAGAAATCGCCGCCGTCGCATCGCCTCGCCAGAGTAGTGGCCGTGGCCATGGCCTACCACCGTAGGGATGTGCGGGAGGCCGTGGCCATGCTAGTCCTCGTCGGCGTCGAGGCAGTAGGAGGAGGTGTGGTCGGAGGAGACAGCCGGAGGTGCATCGGAGGTGGACGGAGATATGGTCGGAGGATGTGGTGGCGGCGACGACGGCTGGAGGACGTGTGGTCGGAGGAGGCGACATCGACTTCTGAAGGAGTTGGTTACCCGTGGTCGTCCTTGGTCAGAGGAGGCCGAAGTGAGGAGAAGGAGAAGAGGGAGGAATAGAAGAGGAAGAGAAGAAGAGATGGAGGAAGGAAGAGAAGAGGAAGAAAGAAAAGAGGGAGGAAGGAAGAGAAGAGGAAGGAAGATAAGAAGAGAGGGAGGAAGAGAAGAGGAAGAGAAGAACAAAGGGGGGAAGGAAGAGATCGAAGAGGAAGGAAGAGAGGGAGAGAGGGAGGTAGGTGGGCAGGGTGGTGATTCGAATTTCGAATCCCGCCCAACTTACTCGTGGCGCACTAGGTGGTAGTGCGCTACGGGTAAGTTGCCTCAATTTTTTTTCTGCAGCAAAAAATCTTGTTTTTGCCATAACTTTTTACTCTTTTCGAATTTTGAGATTCTAAAAAATTGCTAAACGACCTAAAGGGGTTGCAAGCGGATCTGGAATCTCGTTCTGGTCATTTTGGTATATTATATGTTTTTTTTCGACATCATATGCAAAAGTTACGGCCGTTTTACCATGGCATGACTTTTTTTTGCAGAAAAAGTCGAAATTTATGTTTGTTAATTTTACTAGAAACTAGACCACATTATCTACCTAAATATGAAAGGATTCTATTATTTGAAGTGTTTTACATTTTCTTTTATTTTTTGCAAATCTAAAGAGGCGATCCACGGGGGGGGGGGTGTGGAGTTGGTGTAGGCCACTTAGTCGTAGGGCACTAGGGCAAAGTGCCCTACGACTAAGTTGACCCAGCAGCTGTAACACACATACCCGTAGCGCACTAGGTCAAGGTGCGGTACGGTTAAGTTTCACACCCGTAGAGCATCTTGACATAGTGCGCTACGGGTATGTGTGTTGCGGCCACGTGTACCCTGGCCTACACATAGCCGTGGCGCACCACCCCCATGTGCGCCACGCTTACGACAGTTAGCTGTAGGGCACCTGTGGGTAGTGCGCCACGCCTATTTTACCCATGGGGCACCACTAGCACGTGCGCCACGGATGTATGGATTACCTATAGCCGTTTTCCTAGTAGTGTGTCACCAGAGTCCGAGTCAATATTCATCCCGGCAAGCCAGGAGTCAGACGATGTGCCAATGAATAAATCGGGGACTGTTCCGCTCAACCCAGGGGCTGCTGATGTAGGGTTTCGTAGCATGGAAAACAAAAAATTTCTACCGCATACAAACAAACAAGCCAAGATCTATCTACTAGATTGTAGCAACGAGTCGATAGAATAACTCACCCTCGAAGATTCCAAAGTGTTTAGCGAGAGCGGATTCTCGTGGGTGATGTAGTCGTACTCTTCCCGATCTCAAGATCGCGTAGATGATCCTTCCGGCGCTGCGTTCCGGCAGCGCTCCCGCAGTCGGTCACACGTTCGGTACTCGACGAAGACCTTCCTCTCCCTTGTTCCAGCAGGCAGCGGAGGTTGTAGCACTCTCCTCGTGATTCCGGCAGCACAACGGCGTGGTACCGGAAGTAGAGGGGAGATCTCGCAGGGCTTCGCCTTAAGCCGGAGCGAGTATGGTGGAGTATGAGAGAGTCCCTCGATGATCTAGGGTTTATACACGCCGAGGAGGAGGCTTGGCCGGCGGCTAGGGTTAGCTAGGCGGCGGCGGCGGCGGTTTGCCCTAGGGCCGGCGGCGGCTATGGAGGCGGCGGCGGCTTGGGGCTAGGGTTTAGAGGTAGGGAACTTGTGTGTTAGGAGGGGCAGCCCTGCCCCTCCCTTTATAGGTGGGAGGTGCGGCCAAGGGGAGGGGAGTCCCTCCCCAACTCGGCTTGGAGGTGGGCCGGTGGTGGAGGGGAGGAACTCCTCCCCAACTCGGTTTCCACCTCCCTCTCCACTTCCCAAAATAGCCGTTTGACTTTCAAATTGGCGTTTGACTTTTTCAAACTAGGATTTGATTAAACCATTTATTTTGTTCAGCGATGACACCTAGTACATGATGCAATCATATCAACTTGATATAACACATTCATGTACCCTTCCCCTCCGGAGTGCCGGACATTCCGGAACCTTCTAGAACATTCCCGATGAAAACACCGGAACCATTCTCCAACTCCGAAACAAGACTTTTCTTATATGAACCTTATTCTCCGGACCATTCTGGATCTCCTCGTGATATCCCGGATCCCATCCGAGACTCCGAACAACATTCGGTCTCTTTCTCATCATTCCATAACAACTCAAACAACGTCGAATCCTTAAGTGTGTCTCCCTATGGTTCGTGAATTATGCGGACATGATCGAGACACTTCTCCAAACAATAACCAATATAGGAATCTGTAAATTCATATGGCTCCCACATATTTCTACGATTACTTTTGCGATCGAATGAACCACTTACATACGATACCAATTTCCCTTTGTCTCACGATAGTTTACTTATCCGAGGTTATGATCGTCGGTATCTCTGCATACCTAGTTCAACCTCGTTACCGATAAGTACTCTTTTCTCGTTCTCGTGATATGTGATCCCTTGTGAGCCAGTCACATGCTTGCAAGCTAATTGGATGACATTTCACCGAGAGGGCCCAGAGTATATCTATCCGTCATATGGATGGACAAATCCCACTCTTGATCCATGTGTTTCAACCAATACTTTCCGAACACTCAATGCCACCTTTATAGCCACCCAGTTACGGTGTAGTGTTTGATGTCATCAAAGCATCCATCCAGTAAAGGTGATATGCATGATCTCATGGTCGAAGGAATTAGGTTACTATGCATCAGAAAGCATATAGCAATTGAACTATTAAAATGACTTGATCTTTATGCTACGCTTATCTATAGGAGTATGTCCATCATATCATTCTCCTAACGATATGATCTTGTTGTTAATAACATCTCAATATTCATGATAGGGAAACCACGATCATCTATTAACCAACAAGCTAGTGATGTATAGAGGCTTTACTAGGGACTTCAATTTTAGTTTACAAATCACACAAGTATTAATGTTTCCTTGTTAATACTATTATAGCATGAATGTAAACATTTACCATAAACACAAAGATATAATAATAACTCTATTTATTATTGCCTCTAGGGCATATCTCCAACAGTCTCCCACTTGCACTAGAATCATCTAATCTAGATTACATGGTAATATACCGAACACCCATGGCAGTTTGGTTATGGTCATGTTTTGCCCTCGGGAGAGGTTTAGTCAACGGATCTGCCACATTCAGATATGTGTGTACTTTGCAAATCTTTATGTCCCCATCTTGGACATGTTCTCGAATAGCATGAAAACGTAGCTTGATGTGCTTCAGCTTCTTGTGTGACCTTGGTTCTTGCGCATTGGCTATGGCGCCCATGTTATCACAATAGATAGACATTGGGTCCAGCGCACTAGGAACCACACCCATCTCTGTAATGAACTCTTTCATCCATATCGCTTCTTGTGAAGCCTCCGAAGCAGCCATGTATTCCGATTCAGTTGAAGATCTCGCCACAACGCTTTGCTTTGCACTCCTCCAGCTAACTGCTGCACCATTCAAAATAAATACGTATCCAGATTGTGATTTAGAATCATCCGGATCGGTGTTCCAACTAGCATCGGTGTAACCATTAACAACGAGCTGTTCATCACCTCCATAAGAAAGAACCATATCCTTCATTCTTCTCAAGTACTTAAGGATGTTTTTGACCGCTGTCCAATGATCCACTCCTGGATCACTTTGATATCAGCTAGTTAAACTAACAGCATATGCAATGTCGGGTCTAGTACATAGCATGGCATACATTAGAGATCCTATGGCTGAGGCATAGGGAGTCTTACTCATCCTTTCTCTATCTTCTGCCGATGTCGGACTTTGAGTTTTACTCAAGGTCGTATTGGGCAACATGGGCAAGAACCCTTTCTTGCTATCTTCCATTCCAAACCTCTTTAGAACTTTGTCCAAATATGTACTTTGTGACAATGATATTAGGCGTCTCGATCTATCTCTATAAATCTTTATGCCTAATATGTAAGCTGCTTTGCCAAGATCCTTCATTGAAAAACTATTATTCAAATATTCCTTGACACTATTAAGAAGGTCTACATCATTCCCAATCAACAATATGTCATCTACATATAGTATTAAGAATGCTACAGAGCTCCCACTCACTTTCTTGTAAATACAAGCTTCTCCATAAGTTTGTATAAAACCAAAACTTTTGATCACCTTATCAAAACGTTGATTCCAACTTCGGGATGCTTGCTTCAATCCATAGATGGACCGTTGAAGTTTGCATACCTTGTTAGCATCTTTAGGATCGACAAAACCTTTGGGTTGCATCATATACAACTCTTCATCAATGTCACCATTGAGGAATGGTGTTTTGACATCCATCTGCCATATCTAATAATCATAATATGCAGCGATTGCTAACATAATCCTCACAGACTTTAGCTTCGCTACAGGTGAGAAAGTCTCATCGTAGTCAACTCTTTGAATTTGTCGAAACCCCTTTGCGACAAGTCGAGCTTTATAGACAGTAACATTAGCATCAGCATCTGTTTTCTTCTTGAAAATCCATTTGTTCTTGACAGCCTTCCGGCCATCCGGTAAGTCCACCAAAGTCCATACTTGGTTTTCGTACATGGATCCAATCTCGGATTTCATGGCTTCTTGCCATTTATTGGAATCTGGGCTCATCATTGCTTCCTCATATGTCGCAGGGTCATCGGTGTTGTCCACCAACATGACACTCATAACGGGATCATACCAATCAGGAGTGGTACGAGTTCTCGTTGACCTGCGAGGCTCTGTAGTAACTACAACCGAAGTTTCATGATCATCATCATTAGCTTCCTCTCTTATTGGTGCAGGCACCACAGGAACTTCTTCCGGTGCTGCGCTACTCGCAATTTCGAGAGAAGGTTCGACAACCTCGTTGAGTTCCTACTTTCCTTCCAGTCACTTCTTTCGAGAGAAATTCCTTCTCTAGAAAGGATCCATTCTTGGCAACGAAGATTTTGCCTTCGGATCTATGATAGAAGGTATACCCAATAGTTTCCTTCGGGTATCCTATGAAGACGCATTTTTCCGCTTTGGGTTCAAGCTTGTCCGGCTGTAACTTCTTTACATAGGCTTCGCAACCCCAAACTTTAAGGATCGACAATCTAGGTTTCTTCCCAAACCATAATTCATATGGTGTCGTTTCAACGAATTTAGATGGTGCCCTATTTAAAGTGAATGCGGTTGTTTCTAATGCATAACCCCAAAATGGTAGCGGTAAATCTGTAAGTGACATCATAGAACGAACCATATCTAAGAGAGTTCGATTACGACGTTCGGACACACCATTACGCTGTGGTGTTCCCGGTGGTGTCAACTGTGAAAGTATTCCGCATTTCTTCAAATGCTCGCCAAACTCGTAACTTAGATATTCACCTCCATGATCAGAACGTAGAAATTTAATCTTCTTGTTACGTTGATTCTCTACCTCACTTTGAAATTCCTTAAACTTCTCGAAAGTTTCGGACTTATGTTTCATGAAATAGATATACCCATATCTACTCAAGTCATCAGTGAAGGTAAGAACATAACGATAACCACCGCGCGATGCTACACTCATTGGACCACACACATCGGTATGTATGATTTCCAATAAGTCCGTAGCTCGCTCCATCATACCAGAAAATGGAGTCTTAGTCATTTTACCCATCAGACATGCTTCGCATCTTTCAAGTGATTCGAAATCAAGTGATTCAAGAAGTCCATCGGAATGGAGTTTCTTCATACTCTTCACTCCAATGTGACCAAGACAACAGTGCCACATATAGGTCGAGTTATCGCTCGATTTCAAACGTCCAGCCTCAATGTTATTAATATGTGTATTTCCACTATCGAGATTCATTAAGAATAGACCATCTATCAAAGGTGCATGTGCATAAAACATATTACTCATATAAATCGAACAACCATTATTCTCGGACTTAAAACAAGTAACCGTCTCGCAATAAACAAGATCCCGATATAATGTTCATGCTTAACGCAGGCACCAAATAACAATTATTTAAGTATAAAACTAATCCCGATGGTAGATGAAGGGGTAGCGTGCCGACCGCGATCACATCAACCTTTGATCCGTTTCCCACGCGCATCGTCACCTCGTTCTTCGCTAGCATCCGTTTATTCTGCAGCACCTGTTTCGAGTTACAAATATGAGCAACCGAACCAGTATCAAATACCCAGGCACTACTACGAGTACTAGGGAGATACACATCAATAACATGTATATCGGATATACCTTTCTTCTTTATGTTGCCGTTCTTCAAATCCGCCAAGTACTTTGGGCAATTCCGCTTCCAGTGACCTTCTCCCTTGCAGTAAAAGCACTCAGTATCAGGCTTAGATCCAGCCCTGGTCTTCTTCGTCAGCGCGGTAACTTTCTTACCACCCTTCTTGAAGTGTCCCTTTTGCTTAGACTTGCCTTTCTTGAATTTGGTGGTCTTATTGACCATCAACACTTGGTGCTCTTTCTTGATCTCCAATTCTGCAGATTTCAACATAGCAAACAGTTCTGGCAACTACTTGTTCATGTTTTGCATATTGTAGTTCATCACAAAGTTCTTGTAACTTGTTGGTAGTGATTGGAGGACACGGTAAATCCCCAAAGCATTAGGAATCACTATACCCAAGCTTTGGAGTTTGTTTGCGTGCCCAGACATCTTAAGCACATGCTCACTGACGGAGCTGCCCTCTTCCATCTTGCAGTTAAAGAACTTTTCGGAAGCCTCATAGCTCTCAATTGCCGCGTGAGTCTCAAAGATCAATTTGAGATCACGGACAATATCATGTGGGTATGAATTCTAAAACCTTTTCTGAAGCTCCAATTCTAAACCATACAAGATAGCACACTGAACTGTGGAGTACTGAGTCTTCCGAGCGAGGTAAACATTCTATACTTCGTCGGCAGCATCAGCTGCAGGCGGGTCACCCAGCGGTGCATCCAGCACATACGTCAAATTACCAGCTGTGAGGACAATCCTCAAATTGCGGAACCAATCCGCGAAGTTGCTTCCATTGTTTTTCAAATTTTCTTTCTCTAGGAACGCATTAAAATTGATGGTAGGGGCCTCCATTGATCTACAACATATTTGCAATAGTTTAGACTAAGTTTATGACAAATTGAGTTCTAATTAATAGTTAAATTAATCTAGGTGAACTCCCACTCAAAACAATATCCCTCACATTGTTTTAGTGATCACACGAACCAAATCCACCATATCAACACCGATCATCACGAGAGTTGATATAGTTTCAATGGCGAACAATCGACATGTTCATCATATCTACTATATGATTCATGCTTTACCTTTCGATGATCCGTGTTCCGAGACCATGTATGTACATGCTAGGCTCGTCAAGATCAAACCTTAGTTTCCGCATGAGCAAATCTGGCTTGCTCACGTTGTATACACTTGCGGAATCTAACACACCCGATCATCACGTGGTGCTTCGAAACAACAAGCTTTAGCAACGGTGCTAACTAAGGGTGAACACTTTATGACTTGAAATTCATGTGCATGAGGGATCATCTTATAATGCTACCGTCGTCTACCAAGCAATACAAGATGCATAAAGGATTAACATCACATGCAATTCATAATATGTGATATGATATGGCCTTTTCTTCTTTGTGCTTCCGATCTCCATCTTCAAGCACGAACATGATCTCCATCATCACCGACATTGCATCAAGGTCAATGACGCTTCTCCATGGTTGTCGTCCACCGGCTTCAACTATTACAACTACTTTGAATAGACACGCGAGTCTTAATATAAATTAGAGACAACCATATGGCTCCTGCCGGTTGCCAACTTACAATAAGGAACATTGCATACATCAAATATAATCACAATCATGGCCATATCACATCACTGCACACCCCTGCAAAACAAAGTTAGACGCCTCTACTTTCTTTGCATGTTTTACGTGGTTTGGGGCTTTCAATAAGTGTCGTTCTAACTTACGAACATGAACCACAACATTGATACTAGTATTGTTAATCACCCGTTGTAAATTGGATCTTAACTATGCTAGGAGAAACAGGCACCCGCAAAGCCACTTATGCAATACAAGTTGCATGTCAAGCGTGGAGCAAGTCTCATGAACGATGTCATGTAAGGTTAGCCCGGGCCGCTTCATCCCAACATCCCGCAAGATGCAAAGTACACAAGAAGCAATCGACAATAAAAGCATCAACGCCCACAATGACCATTGTGTTCTACTCGTGCAACATATCTACATATAGACACGGCTCTGATACCACTGTAGGGTTTCGTAGCATGGAAAACAAAAAATTTCTACCGCATACAAACAAACAAGCCAAGATCTATCTACTAGATTGTAGCAACGAGTCGATAGAATAACTCACCCTCGAAGATTCCAAAGTGTTTAACGAGCGCGGATTCTCGTGGGTGATGTAGTCGTACTCTTCCCGATCTCAAGATCACGTAGACGATCCTTCCGGCGCTGCGTTCCGGAAGCGCTCCCGCAGTCGTTCACACGTTCGGTACTCGACGAAGACCTTCCTCTCCCTTGTTCCAGCAGGCAGCGGAGGTTGTAGCACTCTCCTCGTGATTCCGGCAGCACAACGGCGTGGTACCGGAAGTAGAGGGGAGATCTCGCAGGGCTTCGCCTTAAGCCGGAGCGAGTATGGTGTAGTATGAGAGAGTCCCTCGACGATCTAGGGTTTAGACACGCCGAGGAGGAGGCTTGGCCGGCGGCTAGGGTTAGCTAGGCGGCAGCGGCGGTTTTCCCTAGGGCCGGCGGCGGCTATGGAGGCGGCGGCGGCTTGGGGCTAGGGTTTAGAGGTTGGGAACTTGTGTGTTAGGAGGGACAGCCCTGCCCCTCCATTTATAGGTGGGAGCCGCGGCCAAGGGGAGGGGAGTCCCTTCCCAACTCGGCTTGGAGGTGGGCCAGCGGTGGAGGGGAGGAACTCCTCCCCAACTCGATTTCCACCTCCCTCTCCACTTCCCAAAATAGCCGTATGACTTTCAAATTGGCGTTTGACTTTTTCAAACTAGGATTTGATTAAACCCTTTATTTTGTTCAGCGATGACACCTAGTACATGATGCAATCATATCAACTTGATATAACACATTCATGTAGCCTTCCCCTCCGGAGTGCCGGACATTCCGGAACCTTCTAGAACATTCCCGATGAAAACACCGGAACCATTCTCCAACTCCGAAACAAGACTTTTCTTATATGAATCTTATTCTCCGGACCATTCCGGATCTCCTCGTGATATCCCGGATCCCATCCGAGACTCCGAACAACATTCGGTCTCTTTCTCATCATTCCATAACTACTCAAACAACGTCGAATCCTTAAGTGTGTCTCCCTACGGTTCGTGAATTATGGGGACATGATCGAGACACTTCTCCGAACAATAACCAATAGAGTAATCTGGAAATTCATATGTCTCCCACATATTTCTACAATTACTTTTGCGATCGAATGAACCACTTACATACGATACCAATTTCCCTTTCTCTCACGATAGTTTACTTATCCGAGGTTATGATCGTCGGTATCTCTGCATACCTAGTTCAACCTCGTTACCGATAAGTACTCTTTTCTTGTTCCCGTGATATGTGATCCCTTGTGAGCCAGTCACATGCTTGCAAGCTAAATGGATGACATTTCACCTAGAGGGCCCAGAGTATATCTATCCGTCATATGGATGGACAAATCCCACTCTTGATCCATGTGTTTCAACCAATACTTTCCAAACACTCAATGCCACCTTTGTAGCCACCCAGTTACGGTGTGGTGTCTGATGTCATCAAAGCATCCATCCGGTAAAGGTGATATGCATGATCTCATGGTCGAAGGAATTAGGTTACTATGTATCAGAAATCATATAGCAATTGAACTATTAAAATGACTTGATCTTTATGCTACGCTTATCTATAGGAGTATGTCCATCATATCATTCTCCTAACGATATGATCTTGTTGTTAATAACATCTCAATGTTCATGATAGGGAAACCATAATCATCTATTAACCAACAAGCTAGTGATGTATAGAGGCTTTACTACGGACTTCAATTTTAGTTTACAAATCACACAAGTATTAATGTTTCCTTTTTAATACTATTATAGCATGAATGTAAACATTTATCATAAACACAAAGATATAATAATAACTATATTTATTATTGTCTCTAGGGCATATCTCCAACAGCTGAATCACACTCGGGGACTCACCAAGAGTAAGGCAATACTCGGAAGCTGAGGTAAAAGAGGCCCAAGAAGATGGAGTTGACTTACTCGAAGAAGCAAGAGAATTGGCATTATCCATATCCGCCATATACTAGCAAAGTCTCCATCGCTATCATAGCCGGAAAGTTCAACCCCGTGTCTGAGAAGGGGATATTGTGCTCATACTAGTGCAACACACAACTGGGATGCATAAACTATCACCCCCATGGGAAGGACCATTCATTGTAAGGAAAGCATTGCACAATGATTCATATTACCTAATAGATGCTCATGAAACACAAAAGAACAAGGAGGACAAATCAGGTGATGAGACCAAAAGGCCGTGGAATGGGGCATTTCTACGTCCTTTCTGCACTTAGAAAAGCAGCATATGTATCTCTCAAACTCTCATATGCCGGATACTTACGCCGGCTATGTGCTGATAATAAAATGGTATGACTCGAAAAACTGACTCGGGGACTACTCCTTATGTTTATTCTTGAAAATTATATGTCGGCTGGCGTTAACACTTAAACTTATCTCGGAAAAAGTAATGTTTACTCGTATAGAATCAACTCGTCGATTATGTTGTTGTCTGAAAACACGGCTTAATGGCAAGCAAGAGGAAACGATCAACGACGAGTAAACATGAACACCGGATAAGCAAAGGGAGAAACGCGAGTCGGCCCTATGCATGCCTTTGACTAACCCATTGCAGGATATATTGGTTTGTATGTCAAATGACCCTAGGTCAAGTTGTCTAGTTTCATATCCGCTAACTGAATCCTTAGAACTTTGAGACTCTAATGTCGAATGCCAAAAAAGGTAGACGAGAGCCAAATTCAAGGAAAAGGGAAACGAAAAATGAAACTCAGGGACTTGCCCCTGAATGATTGGCATTCAGAGCAAAATAAAAGTTTAAGCCTTAGAAAAAGGCACGTGCATTATATATTACATCTGCACCCGACATACGGGGATCTCATCAGAATTAAGTGTTTTTGACATAACCAGCTTAAGAGGCAGCTGGACTCGATGGAACCTCCTTGGGACTGAAGCTGGGAGCGTCATCTGGAGCATTGGCCGGATCATCTACATCTTACGAGTCTGCCACGTCTGACTCGGTGGCTTCACTGTCGGCATCATCCTCGTCAGCTATCTCGGCAAGCGGCTCGGCAAGGTCGAGGAAGCTGGGCCCATCGCACCAGGCGTGCACCAGAGCATACTCTACCATGGCATAGTCTCGCTCTTGGCGCTTCTTGATGAGATGAGGCTCGAGGATCCACTTGCCTTCGGCCCTCATATGCTGAAGAACATAAAGGTTGATGTCCTCATACCATGAAAGCACAAAGGCAAGGGCCTTGTCTGCTGTAGCACGACCGGCCGACTCGCGCCACTAATCCAACCTGTCCTCAGTCAGAAGCAACTTGGCATCCAAAGGCTCAATGAGCGTGGGCGCATCATCATCTGGCCAGAGCATCCTAAACGCATGGATTGCCAACTTAAGCAAGTCGACACCACATGACTTCAGAGTGGTTGCACGCTCTGAAAGCGCTACCAGGTGCTCATCGATGGTGATCTAGCCGTCAGCCGGAGCTCCATATTCGGCTCGAACCTTCTTCATTGCCCTTAGTGCAAACATCTCAGCTTCAGGAAAGTTCTCTACAAACACGAAGGAACATCAAAAACAAGGGAAAAGGGGCAAAGAATAAGAATATAAGTACAGTGGAAAGAGTAAGATCTCACTACCGAGAAATGAGTTGATCGCGCCAAGCTTGCTCTGCTAGATCTTAGCTTTGGCCTGAAGATCTTCCAGGTCCTGGTTCGCCGACTGAACTGCCAACTCAGCCTCCTTGAGTAGTTGATTAGTTTTTTCAGTGCTGGCAGCATGCTGGCCATCCTTCTCGGCAAGCTCCTCGCGCAAGCCCTTCAGCTCCGACTGGTGCTTCTGCTCCATATCCGCCATATGCTGCTTCAGCCGAGTCACCTTATCTTGCTCCTTTTGGAGCTCGATCCGGTGCTTCTCTGCTTGTTTAGAGCATGTGACTCGTTAGTAATAGCAAGCTATCTCGGTTTAGCCGAGATAGAAATGGGAAAGGAGCAAACATCGATGTGGAGAAGGAACAAGATTTCTAAGAACTTACTTTCAGCATTGCTGATCTGGTAGTGCAGTGCATCGATCGTGGACTGGGCAGAAGCTGTGGAAAGACAACAAGATAATTTCAAGGAGATGAAACAAAGATTGATCTATCAAGTAAAAGCAAGTCGAGTAAGAAAAAGTACCTTGGCCCTAAGCCTCAGCTTTCAGATCTTGGTGAGCGAGCTCGAGATTGCGATACTCCGAGAGGACAGCCTGATGCCCTTTGGTGTGCTCGGTATGTGTGAGCTGCACGATGAAGATCTGGTCAGAAGATGTAAGCAAATGGTTGAGCTTACAGCTGAATAAGTTCCTTACTCGGTAGTAACCTCGGCGACTAGGGATCATGTATAATATAAAGATACTCAGTACGCAAAAGAGTAAGGAGGTTGCATACCTCATTCACTTGATCTGTTTTGGCAATCAAGGCGATGGCCTGCTGAGTCATCTTTGAAACAACCTTGGGGCCCAGCTTCATCTTCTGGCCAGAACTAGAGCTCACTTCTTGCTCGCCGGCCGCGTTCCAGGCAATGTTATAGCGCTCCGTGGAACCAAGGACTTGCCCGCTAAGCGTCCGAGTTAGGACTTTCCCTTTCTTCAGGGTAGTTCCCACCCCGGGAAGGGTTGCAGTGGCGCTGGTATGCAAGGCACCAGCTCTGGAAGCACTACCAGATCTAACATCAGCAGAATCGCCCAACTGACCTGCCGAAAAAGGTGTCGTTGTTGATGGTGTGGGCCAAATCTGCACGATCCTTGCGACGAGCCCCAATTTCCTTATTGTTTCTAGAGGGAGTTGATTCAGCAGTTGGATCCTTGTCTTGTTCACTATCTTGCCCTTGATCTTGATCTGAGCTGATAACATGTGCTTGTTGCTGAACAGGTTCTTCAGGGCCGTATAATCCGCCCCTGGGTGGGGCCGAATTATTTGGCCTGGGAGATGTGGCTATAACTTCCTCTTCCTGTGAATGCCTGACAGATCTGGGAGTTCCAGGGCCGGATAATCCTCCCCTTGGGGCTGGAGAATCCGGCCTGGAATTTTCTTGGCTGTTTTCTTCTTCTTCTAGTCCCCTGGGGCGTGTTGGAGTGTCAGGGGCGGACTGTCCGCCCCTTGGAGGGGGCGGATAGTCTAGCTTGGGACTACCATTTTGCCCAGAAGATTGATGATCTTCAGCAGGTTGCGGTGTTGGTGCAGAGGTTTCTCCAGCAGTACGGGCTTGTTGATCTTGTGTAGATGAGGGATCCACTTGAGTGGAGCATTGTCCTTCCCGATCCGCCACAAGGGGTTCCTCAATGTGGCGGAAAAATCCCACACCCATTCTTCTTATGTTATCTTGGGGTATTTCAACATCTGCATCACAAACATCAACTTGCCCCACATGGGAGCCAAAATTTTCATCGAATTCCACACTACAAGATTCCACAACAATTTCGGAGAGCTTTTTGTAGACTCTATAAGTGTGGGATTCGGCACTGTAACCAACAAAAATACATTCTAAAGCCTTAGACTCAAATTTAGACAAACGGACACCTTTGATAAGAAAAAAACACTTACAACCGAATACTCGGAAGTACGAAATGTTGGGCTTGTTTCCGGTGAGTATTTCATACGGAGTCTTGTCCAAGATCTTGCGGAGGTAGAGCCGATTTGATGAGTGACAAGTGTTGGATATGGCTTCAGCCCAAAAGTTGTAAGGAGACTTGAATTCAGCCAACATTGATCTAGCCATATCCATCAAAGTGCGGTTCTTCCTCTCGGCTACACCATTTTATTAAGGGGTGTACGCAGCGGAATATTGATGTCTTATCCCCTCTTCACTTAGAAACTCATTCAATGTGTAGTTCTTGAACTGGGAGCCATTGTCACTTATTATTGCCAAGATGGGAACATTGTGTTGGCGTTGAACATCATTGGCGAAGTCAATGACCATTTGTTGAGTATCACTCTTTAGCTTGAAAAAATAGACCCATTTATATCTTGAGTAGTCATCGACTATGACCAAGCAGTATTTCTTCCCACCGAGACTGGCATGAGATGGAAGACCAAATAAGTCCACATGAACTAATTCCAAGATTCTCTTTGAAGAAAGAATAGTCTTCCTCTCGTGGGGAGAGTCATGCATTTTTCCTTCAACACAAGCCCTGCAAACACGACCTTTGGCAAAGGAAACATTGTCTTTTAGTCCAAGGATGTGGCCACCCTTGTGAATACTTTAGAACTTTCTCATGTTGACATTGGCTAAACGGCGATGCCATAGCCAGCCCACGTCGGCCTTTCTGAATAGGCACATCGGACCCGAAGTGGTTTTCCCCAAAAATTCCACCACATACAGGTCATTTTCGACGTACCCAACAAAAGCGACCTTTAGGGACTTGCTCCACAAGAGTACCACCAAATCATCATCAATGAAAATAGCAAAGCCCATCTTACCAAGGGCACAAACAGAAAGAAGGTTGTAACCGAGGGTCTCAACAAGCATGACGTCCATGAGAGAGATAGTGGGTGACCACAACCTTGCCAAGACCCAATACCTGAGATTTTTTAGAATTATCACCATAGGAGACGGTAATATTATCATGATTGGTTCGCATCTCCGTGATGATCTCCTTCCTTCCGGTCATATGAATAGTGCATCCACTATCCATCACCCATTTCGATCCACCGGAAGCATAGCCCTGCAAGAGAATTACTTCTTGGTTTTAGGTACCCATTTTTCAATGGGTCCTCTCATGTTAGTAACAAGGGTCTTTGGAACCCAAATAGACCAAGCAACATATTCATCAAAAGGACCAACATAATACGCATAAACATTTCCATAATAATCACAAAAGAGTTCGTAATATGGATTGTGAGACACTGCAAAACCAATATTCTTAGTTTCGTCTTTTGTGACATTCCTCTCAGCGGTGCTTGTCTTTGATTGTTCACCCTTGTTCTTCTTGTTCTTCTTCTTCGTGGACTTGGTGACATATCCAAGTCCCTCTTTACCAAGATTTGACCTTTGCTTGCCAAGAACCTCATCAAGTACACCCTTATCTTTAGGAGTTGTGTCGTTGACAAGCCCTTCTTCCACACTAGTTTTTTTTGTGAATATATGTAGATTTAGATGTGCTAGGAACATCATACTTGGTCAATCGACTTTGGAGCTGATCATGTGACTCATTGAGAATGGAGAATTCACTTTTCAATGCCTTATGAGCAATGTCAAGTTTCTCCAATTCCTCGGAGAGTCTACCATGAGCAGCCCCAAAGTCAATCTTTTCTTTATTTAACTTCTTTGCTTTGGCAACTGCATTGTCACGCTCCTTAACAAGCTTTGCCACCATTTCTTCATGTGACTCCTCAATAGTCTGAAGCCTCTCTTCAAGAGAAGCCCGAGTCTCTTCTTCCTCTTCTAGAGCATTTTTCAAGGATGCAATTTCCATTGCATCCTCCCTTTCAATTCTACCCTTTTCTTCAAGGAGAACTTCATTTTGGGCCAGCTGGTCCATAAGAGCCTCAAAATGTATTTTGTGCTCACCTTGCAAGTTAGTGAAGAAATAGTCCAAAGCAATAATCTCTTCTTTAACCTTAAGACTAGTAGGATCATCCATGTCAATCATAGCCTTAGGAAAAGAAGTGTTAGAAGTTGATACCTCAGAACCTCTTGCCATGAGGCAAGTAGCGTTCTTGTTGATGACGTTTTCGTTCGGAGAGTCGAAGAGAGATGTTGGTGTAGATGTGGTGGCTATAGCAGCCACCTCTCGAGAGCTATCATCCTTGTACTCATCTTCACTTCCTGAAGAATATTCTTCTTGAGCCACTAGAACAATCTTTGGTTGCTTCTTGAAAGGACCATTCTTCTTTACAAACTGTTTCTTGCGTGGAGCCTTTGAATTTTCCTTGAGAATGAGTCTTCCTCCATTATATTCCCTACTTTGATACGGACACTCGGCTACAAAGTGCTGCCGGTCTCCACAGTTGAGACAAGTTCTCATCTTGGGACCGTTTTCCTTTCTTCCATAAGTTCCACTCTTGTGTTCTAGTTCAGATTTGGCCTTGGCTGGATCCTTCCAAAATTTTCTAGCATAGAAGGCCATGTATTGTCCATGAATTCTTTTTACATCCTCGGGATAGTCCATACCTTCTATGTCATCTTCATCATGATGAGCCACACTTGTCTTCAAGGCCACGTTTACCCCCTTTTGCATCCCCATAGCTCATGCACGAGCATCTTCGCCATTCTTGGCAGCCACTTTGAAAGCTGCCATTTCTTGCATTACCTCATTGGATGTAATAAGGTGGTAATTATGCCTTCCTTGGACACTCTTCAAATCTATGGGCTCAAATGGCATAAGAGCACTAACATACTTGCGCTTGATCCATGCGTCATCAAGGGATTCCTCCGTGGATGTCATCAACCCGTATATGTATGAGTTGAAGATTCATCCTAAGGAGTTGATTCTAAAGGATGGGAAGGTGTAGATGAAAGAAGTTCAAGGCCCTAAAGGAGAAGGCAGTCTGGAAGACAGGATGGAAGCATTGGAGCAAGAAGTTTTCAGGTACAAAAAGATGGCGGAGCGCGAAGTGGATGTCATCCATAAGATAAGTTCAGAACTCATCGCCAAGCACGAGGAGGAGGTTGCTGAGCTCCGAGACGAAATCCTCATGCTCCATCAGACCACCAACCAATTACAAGCATAGCTCTACGACATACAAAAACAAAACTATGAGTATGAGGCTAGATTTAATCGCATAAGCTCTGCTGCTAGTTCCAGGATTATGGAAACCAAGACATCCTTTTTTGTATGGGGAACCTTTACCTTCAAAGTCTCATGATGACAAGGTAACACCACCACCGAAGGAGTAATTCTTCATTAGGTTTGGCATCCCCTTGGATTGTTCCAATCTTGGGAGAGTGCCGCGGTATCACATCATTATCTTTTATCTTTTTAGTAAATTCATATCTTTGGTAGAGAATTTATCTTATAGGTTGGTTTGAATTGTGGAAGTATCTCTACTTTAGTTGGTTATCTATATATCCCTTGGTGTGAGTGCATTTATGGAATATTAATGAGAAGTTTCATATTTTAATTTTTGCACTTCTTATTTTAGTTTGTAATATCTATTATATGATTGATCTTGTTGACCAGTATTGACATAACTTTGGGAGCATCAAGTAGATCTAAATTGGTTTTGGCAAACCGAGCTCTGGTCAGTAGTAACACTTTTTGAGGTTTGAAAGGAAAGAGAAAAGCTTACAGGTATTTTGTATCATTTATTTTCTTTCTTGATTAGCTCATAAGCTTAGTATTCTTTATTTAAGATCTTTTGTGTCTTCAAGGAAGATTGCATGTTTGGCTTCATTACTTGTATGTTTTCTTGTTTCCTTCAACTCTTTTGCTTCCTACCCAGCCTTGCTAGCCGAAAACCTGTTTTGAGAAGGCATACTTCTCATGCACACTTCTCGAATTAAAAATTATTTTGTTTTGTGAAAACTAGTTAGTAAAGCTCTCACGAACTTGATGGCACACCTTATTTTCTTGACCTAATAAACTTGAACCATTGTGTCATGCATCTATACGTTGGGATTAGCAGAACCGTGCTGTCACGGGGAACGCTTTCAACACTTATGGATACATATCTAGTTGATATCATGCTCTTTTGTTTGCAGATGTCGTCGGTGCGAAATAAAAGGGGAGCTTGTAAGTCCATGGAGTTATGTATGTGTGTTAGAGAAACGCCTGGGCCGCTAGCCTAAGCCATGCCTAATCATGGTGGAAACTTGCAGCATAACCATAGTGAGCAATCTGTGAAGCATCCTCAATAAAAACCTATGCAAACAGCAAATAAAAAGATTGTTGAGATGCTCACTGTCTGCCTGCCTTGTCATTTTGATTATAGGATAGCTCCTGAATCATGTGCAAGGGGTACCCCGTTGGAGGTTCTTTATGATACACATGTACTTACAATGACAAGAACTTACCGGTAACTAAAGTTGAGTAGCATGAGGAGCGGCCCTCGTACTCAAGGGACATGAGATTGCCAACTTATATTTCGTCAAGTATATACTCCATCTTTGTTTACTTTAACCTTAATCAACTCAAGATGCTTATGATAGGGGCAATGAGAGCTCAAAGATAGTAAGTACCATAATCTTTTGGAAGCTCTTTATGAACTCGAAATCCCTGCTTCCCTCTATGAAGGGCCTTTCTTTTATTTCTAAGTTGAGTCAGTAAACCTACTACCTCTCTATCTCCAGCAAACATTTGAGTAGTTGTGTTTCAAGCATTCATATGTTGATTTATTAAATCATGTCCTTCATCTTCCTTGTTTGCACAAGTCTCTTATCTATTGAGTATTACTTTGAAAGCTATCATTGTGAAAAACCTTTTTATTTGAGCAAAGAGTACTCCTATTGAAAACATCTACAAAAGCTTTTTGTGAAACTGTTTGCCAGTTGTTCTCTGACCAAGAACAAAGTTTGCCAATCCCAATTATGATTTATCTTTATGCATCTCTATTGTGACTCATGTACTTGTTCCAAGCTAAGTTATATAATGGTGAGTAGCTTTCTTCTATGAGTTGTGTAATGGTAAGTGTGATGCTTCTTGTCCGTATTATTTTATCGACACTTCACTCCATAAACCCGTGGACATGTTTACTCAGCTCAGTTTTCGCTTGGGGACAAGCGAAGGTCTAATCTCGGGGGAGTTGATATATCCAATTTGCATCACCATTCTATATCATAATTTGCCTCTATTCATTGATATATTTCATATTAAGAGGTGTTACTTATGTCTTTTCATCTGTTTTTGCATGTTGGATGATTCTTGGAGGATGAACTGCCGGAGTCAGGATTCTGATGGAAAAAGAGGTGTTTTGATGCAATTTCGCGAAGATCAGAAAAATACTAGAAAAACCATGGAAAATCCTATTATCCTAGGAGACAAAGAATGCCAGAAGGGGAGGCGAAGATGGGCCACAAGGGGCCCACACCTCCCCAGGTGCGGGACACCCCTATATCTTCTCCTAGAAACCCTAATACACAGGGAGCAACCACAAAAAGATTCCACGGCCTCTGCGGGGCGGAAAACACCGAGAGAGAAAGAGCTCTCCGACAAATAGATTTCTGCCAGGAAAATTCCTTCCCAGAGAGGGGAGATCGTCGCCATTAACACCGTCATCAATCTAGACTTCATCGGGATCATCATCATCCACACCATAATCTCCACCAGCACCATGATAATAACTCCATCCCGCTATAACAATTGTGTTGAATACTCGCATAGTTCTTCTTTGAAACTTTCCCGGTGTTGATTACTATTGTAGTTGATGCTTGTGAGTGTAACCATTGGATTATTATTTATGTTCATATTGTTATCCATCATTATATCATCTCTGATCTTGATCCATATGATGTCTCATGAGTAGGTCGTTTAGTTCTTGAGGACATGGGGGATGTCATGTTGTTATTAGTGGATTTGTGTTGAGATATTATTCAATGGTTTAGTATTTAAGTTGTCGTGCTATTCTTCTACTAGTGTCATGTGAATGTCGACTACATGATACTTCACCATTTATGGTCCTAGGGAATGCATTGTGTATTTGGCTACTAATTGTGGGGTTGCCAGAGTGACAGAAACCTAAACCCCCGTTAGGACACCATTGCACAAGGGTGCATAGGATCTCAGAGTTTAAGGCTGTCGTTGTGTTTATACCTTAATTGCTTTCTTCTAGTTGTGTATGCTTGCAAGGGGTTTAATCACAAGTATGTATTAGTCCAAGTAAGGTCGGTACATTAGCACAAGTTCACCCACACAACACTTACAACACCAAAGAAGGGTACTTAGCTATTCGAAGCGAAAGCACTTGACAGAATTCCCATGTGTCCTCGAGAATGTTTGGTGCTCATAAGTATTTCCACCGGCTTGCCCTTTGCTATGAAAGGATTGGGCCACTTGCTGCAATTGTTAGTGTCTTTATTACTTGCACTTTATTTCTTTTCTTTATCAGAAAACCCTTAAAAAAATCCGTTTGCTAAGTATTTACAGAGATTTCCAGCTCCTTACCGCTAGTAAACACCTTCTGCTTCTCGTTGGGATCGACACTCCTATTTATCGAAAGTACTACGATACACCCCCTATACTTGTGGGTCATCACTCTTCCACACCTTACCTCTTCTATGCATTGGTTTTCAGAAGATTGATAGTCTATGCATCCACATCTCAGGATTCCATCCTGAGCATGTCCTTTCTCCCTTGTTGTTTTCCGACCTTTGTCTACCAGTTGGTAGACAAGTACATGTGCATTGGAGCCTTCCGATGCAAGATACTCTTGTGGTCCATCAAGACAAACCATTTCGAAATGTTAGGAGAAACAAACTCCAGTACCTCGTCATATTTAGGACTAGGTCAAAGTGTTGTAATCCGCAGATTAAGATACATTGAATGTCTTTCATCTGTTCTACCTTAACGTATCACACTCTTTTATACTAAGAGGTCGTACCGAGTTCCATGATCCCTTAATGAAGTGATGCCCTTACACATATTTACCCACCAACCCTCGAGCTTTCACGCTCGTGAGTGATGCGTGTGCATAATAATGTGGCCACCTGAGATTCTAAATTTTTTTCTTGCTTAGAACTCAAAGGACATTGTGTCATTTCTAGCTGTGACACCCCCGAGATCAGGGATAAACAAATCCCAGACCTCTGTCTGAAATAAGCTTAACCTTGAGCTTGAGAATATCCAGTGAAGAATTGGTAACACGGCAGAGACCCTACGACACAAAAATTTGTTACAGCAAGCTCATAACAGAGAAGAGAACTAAATTATTACAAGAAGAGGTCACTGACCACAAACATCAAACAACGGAAGGCAAATTATGCTATTAAGTATAGCAAACTTAAAAATTGGCCTAAGAGGCCTGAAGCATAACGATGACGTCCCAACCCATAGATTCCAGGCTGCCGACCGGGAACCCCAAGCTACTCGTCGATGTCGATGTAGTACGGAACTCGTCTTTAGTTGAACACTTACTCTGCCAAAAGTATCAACAAAGAAAGGCTGAGTACAGGGTGTACTCCGAAAGACTTATGGCTGGTGGAGTTGTTTTGCATAAATCCACTTTTTTGTTTATAAAACAAGAGAGAGAAGAAGCTCGTCTAATCAAAGTATTTTAAAAGGGGATAAGAGAGCGACGTCTCCGAAAGTATTGATCATCAACTTTTGATATCCACTGAATCATCATCATCTACCAACTAGGATCACCCACTCGCACCCATGAGGAAGTATCCTTAAGCACACATTGATCTGTCAAGTTTTACGATTAGGTTAAAGTTTCTATGATCTTAGAATCTGGTCGCCAAGTCGTTCATAACCGTGAACACGGCTTTTCGAAAAGATTATTACCCTGCAGGGGTGTACAAATTTACCCACACGTACCAACCGACTCTTAATGACAACGTTATTAGCCCTCTTCCTTGGAAGGCCGGCAGAGAGTGGTTGGCCACGACCTTTATCTTGGAAGGCCGCCGTAACGGGTCAAATCCCGAAGCTGGTACTTAAAGATGTGAGGCGAGGTTGGTTAACAGGGGCGCTGTCTACCCCAAGCAACCCGGTCCATGCTTACCTACCTGTTATGAATGCACCAACTTCACCCGGCAAATCTTTCAAAAGATTTTCTATGCATATGTCGAATGGAATGCCCGAACTATGTGACTCATGGAATCTACTATGCAAGTTAATCAGGCTAGGAGTTCCCAAGCCCCGTGTGGCTGTACGCTCATCTCGGTTCCAAAGGAAAGAACTCAGGTCCTAGTAGTGGCGAGCATGGGACTAGAAAAACCACATCCCACCGTGGCCTCCCATACAAGCCTTAGCATGTTTAACTCATATCACCTCTAATATCATCTCATCACGTTCTCCTGTCATACTAGATTCTCTGCATCTGATACATCATCTGGATGAACCAGACTCAATAGCTATGCATGGCTAAGCAGACACATATAATATCTCTAGCAGTGCACACAAGCCAAACCTAGTTACGCTAGGAGCAGTGGATCAGGTAATATAAGCTCAAAGGGAGTAATGCAATAGATAGGATACTCTATCTATCGATAAAAAACCACAGTAGAATCGTATGAATCATGGCAGAATTGAAATGCTTTCGAAATCATAGGATTATATCATGGTGGGTCTATTCTTGCCTTTGCCAATTGATAACCAATAAGCAGATCTTCGGGATCCTTGTACTTGACTTGGTTATAGTTGGTCAAGTATTGTTCGTCGATCTTCGATCTTCAATGGTCTTGTCTTCGGGCTTCGATCTCGATCTCGATATCATATTCTACCGGGAAGAACCAAACACCGGAAAGAGAGGGAAACAATCAACAATGGCATCGATGCAATGCTCAAACAAGGATGATGATATGACAAGTTAAATTGTATTGAAAAGTGACCCTAAAGCATGCTCGACAACTTAAATGGGGTTCCGAGGGGTAGAAACCCTAATTCGGGAAAACTCCAGAATCATATGGAGGGGTTGATTAGTTCTCTAATTAAACTTTTCATTTAAATTGTTGAACAATGCATGATTATAGCTTAGATAGCTAGGTTTCATTTTTCTGTATTTTTCTGACGTATAAATAAAAAGATATTGAATTTACAAGTTTTAATCAATTTCTGGAATTATTTTAAACCTTTTGGTAGCTTTACTGCATCACTAGGACGTCAGCAGAGGGGGTTTAATCTTTTTATACCGCTATTGGATCTAGCCTATGCGGTTGACAGGTGGGCCACTGGCCACCTCAGCAACCTCGAGGGCAAAGTGGGGCGGGGGGGGGGTTGATTATTTCTCACCGAGGCAGTACTAGCCAGGGAGGCTGACGAGTGGGACCAGGGTTGGGTGAACATGCCACATAGGCTCCACGTGGGCCTCGCCGGAGAACGGCCAGGCGGTGGCAGTTGGCGGCGCTAGGGGGTGATCTGGGAAGCGCGGGTGTGCGGTTTCGAATTAGGTCATCGGGGCGAACCTAATAGGAGCAGTACGACTGTCTAATGGTCATCGGAGCAGTGGATTCGACGGCGCTCTGCGGCGGCGCACGGCGGTGATCGACGCGAGCACGAGCCTGAGAGGGAGAGAGGCAGTAGGGAGGTCCAGGAGGACCGAGAGATTACCATCGACGCACCGGGAGGGTCATCGAGGACGAAGGAGGCCGGGGTGGAGCGAATCGACGTTAGGGAGTGGCTGCCGGAGTTGCGGATGCCGAAGACGGGGAGCTCGATTGGGGGTGCGGGGCTTCGATTGCTTTGGTGAGGCGACACAGTCCAGCACGGCGGAGCTCGCGGGATCCTCAGCTCGGCGAGGGGAGCACGAGAGCGGTGAGGCTCGTCGGAGGCCGAAGCTATGGTTCAGAGCTTCGGCGCGCGGGCGACACCGAGCAGGGGAGAGGGGGATATGGGGATAAGGAGAGAGGGAAGAGCGTGGCCGTTCTTATCCTCATGTCCTAGAGCGGCGGCGGGCATCGCGGCACGCGCGGCGACGGACGACATCGGCGGAGCCACGCAACTTCTGCGCTCGTCCTTCTGACCGAGGAGGAAGAAAGGTGAGGGACGTCGAAGGGGTATGGGCCGATCGGGCCAGACTGGGCTGCTGGCTGCTGCACACGCGGGAGAGAGGGAAGGGAGGGGGAAGATGGGCCGGCTGGGTTGCGTCCTGAGAAGCTGCTGCTGCTATTTTTTTATTTGCCAAACTTCTTTTCTTTTTCTGTTTTTATATTTCTGTTTGTATTTTCAATTCAAAACTATTTTGAGTAAATTTGAAATTACCAGAGGTATTTATAAAACATATGAAATAGTGTGGGGCCCTTATATTCAGATTGGGCTCCATTATTTTTGTGATTTCAAAATACTCAAAACTAAGATATGATGCTCATGCAATGCACAAACAAACCCTAAAATAGATTAACTAATTACTGGGGTGTTACACTAGCGTGATTGGTTAACCCCGTCACTAAGCAATGGATGATTGCGTTACGAAGTACGTTATTCTGGTACGCTCTCTTCAGTCAAAGAGCTAGGCTTGTGCTGAAGCTCTAAGACTATGTCTTCTTGTCGTACCAAGCAAGTTTCCTCTCAAACTAAGTGACATATAGGTGGTTCGTGATATTCTGGTTGTCTTCCTAGAAGTATCGCCATATTGCCACATGGCCGTCTTGTCAAGTTCTTGAGCAAGCAAGTTCTCTAAACTGCACCTTTCTCCAAGGATCCGTACTAGATACCCTTGAACTAGTTGGTTGAGCTTAAACAACAACTTGGAGATTTATAAGACAAAAGTTCCGTTTGACCCAGTTCCTTCATAATGGGATGTCTAGTTTTGTTCGTGCTGAAGAAAAATATTATCTCCTTCGTGGGTATGTTATCTTCCCCACCTTTGATTTGATTTGGGTTATCGTCAAACCAAACTCAGTTCCAAGGGCTATCTTGATGGTTTTTCTACTCGTGATGTTTCACTTGAGTACATCTTCGTGTCCTTTGATTTGACCAATATTCTTGACTTGTTCACGCAACATATGAGCCCATCTTAATGGATTATCTTGATAAGTTTATTGTTGACCCCATCGATGAAATCCTTATCTCATCCATGCTAGCTCAGATGCATATGGAACATTTGGTATTAATGTTGGAAACTTTCGACATCCATCTACGTGTCATTTCGAAATATGTGTTCGGGATGTTAGAAGTAACCTTCTCCAAATCACATGCAAATGTTGAAGGATGTCGTCGTGGATTCGAGAAGAGTTATCTCCCTTTCTCTAAGGACACATGTGTGTTTGATTGGTAGTACCTTATGTGTGTGCAGTTGTCTTTCGACAAGTTGCTAATGCATGGCACTAGCAATCTAGCTCATATTTTGGAGCTTTACATTGTAGTACATGTCTTGATAATCTAGTAACTTTACCTTTGTGGTAAATGTTGCAAACTTTCTATTCGGACTTGCTGAGTCTGAAGTATCATTTCACCTAACCAAATCTGAATCTCAAGCAGCAATGATGGTGGGTGTTCCTCAAGGTTTTGACATAGGTCTCTTTGTAAATTTGGCAAGAACGACGTAACGGTTGACACAACTAGCAGGAAATAACTACCATCACATTCCCTTGATTCAGTAGTAACAACCACTCTTCATGAGGCTTCTTCTATTATAGGAGTTGTTCTTATGGTTTCCTTTGTATTCGAAGTATGACCTTTACTTGATGACTCGTGCCTCGAACATCGAGGAGAACATTTAAAACAGTGTTGCTAAATGTCTCTCGGTCGATCATCCAGCCCCTTTTATGATGGCAAGCATCTTGTTATGCCAACTACTTGAAGTCTGAGAATGAAGTTTATTTCTTCTCGTGTCATCAGGAATCTTCTAAACTATTCATCTGGTGGTGTAAAGTGATATCATGATTCTTGGCAAAGATTTTGATATACTTGGATGAATAAAGAGTTTCCTTCGTTTTCTCAACCATGTTTTAAGAGTGGCTATGATTTTGGTAATCAAAAGCTTCTCTTGTTGCATGTTCTTTGTAACTCTTATGAGTCCTCTCCACCAAAACACCTTTCTGTCTTGGCCTTCTGTTGAATGAAAAAGTGACCCTTATTTTTCAAAAGTAGTTCAAGATCTTGGTTTTGTTCATCCACATCTCTGCAACCCGAAATCTCTACTTAAGTCGTTTAGTAGAGGTTCCCTATCGAAGTTTGTGGTCATGTTCTTTCTGTTGTAAGCTCTCCTTTTCATTCATGAGTAGACCATGAGATGCTCCGTGTGTTGTTTAGTATGTTTCCCTCTTATCCTTAGAGTGACCATGTTTCTTTCTCTCGCTGTCTCTCTTCCTACCTTAGGAATCTCGGGTCGAGATTCTCATAAGGGGGATAGAGCTGTAACACCCCAGTTTTAGCTAATCACTATTTAGGGTTGTTTGTGTATTCATGAGCATCATCGGGTAAAATGCATGCAAAGAAAATAAAATGCAAACCCTAAACCCTAATAATTCCCCCTCTCTTTGTAACTATTTCAAATGGTTTCAAATATTTTAAAAATGGTCAAAAAGTTGTGAAGCCCAAAATGTTACAAGGGCCTCGCATTATTTCAGAGGTTTTACAAAAATCTATGGCATTTTTTAAATGCCCAAATAAGTTTTCAAATGAATTTTCAATGGAGAAATGAAAATAGAAATGGAAAAACAATTTTATAGAAAAAATAAGCAAACCCTAGGTACCTGGGCCGAGCCCACCCTGTCCCTCTCTTCCTTGTCGCAAGCGTGCAACAGCCAGAGCCCTGTAGTCGGCACACCTTGGCCCAGGCCTGGATACCTCTTCATCCTCATCTTCCCCGCCGAGCTAAGTAGCTTCCTGGCACAGCCTTTGTCGCTCTCCGCTGCTGTGATGCACGCAAGCTCTATGATGCGCGCCGCCGAAGCCCGCAATGATAAGAACCGCCAAGCCTTGATCCTCTTCTCCTCAACCTCTCTTTCCCTCCCAGTGCCTCTCTTTCTTCCTATCGATGCGAGTCGAAACCCTAGCGAATGCAGACTGGCACCCGCCGTCCCAGGCCTCCCCAGTCCCTGTTGAGCTTGTTGTGAGCTCCGTCATGCCGTCCTCTCCCTCTCCATCAAACCACGCACGCCCGTGAGCCATCCCCTGCACGGAATTGATCTCGACACCTCGCAGGCCGCCGCAGAAGTCGCCGTCTCCCGGCCTCCCCGCTCCTCACCGACCCTTCCGTCGGCCCCGTGGTGAGTTCCTAGTCCTCCTGGACCCCTTTGTATAACCCCTCTCGCTCCCTGTCGCTCTTCCGTCGAGCACCTGCAAGCTCCGCCATAGCTGCCGCTCGCAGCTGTGTCTCCGGCGACCTCCCGCTAGCGGCGCCGCCCCTATTTGGTCCAGCAAAAAGAGCTGGTTCAAACAGGCCACGACGAGCAGCCCCTCGAGCCCCCTGTTGCCCTCCCCATCGCCGATCTGCGGCCACCGTCGTGCTGGCGTCACGCTGATGTCAGCATGACGTCAGCAATGCGCGGGTCAGCCCAGTCAAATCTGGGTGGGTCCCTTCTTGCCCACATGGAGGCTGAGGTGGCCTAGGGCCCATTTGTCAGCCTCTGCGGCTAACTAATGCAAAGGTGTAAAAATTAGTTCCATATTTTCTTTAAATCTAGAAAAAAGATTTAATAATTCCATGAAATGATTTATAACTTGTAAAATCAATAAGTAATTCATATTAACACAGAAAAATACAAATAATATACCAAAATGCTCAGAAAAATGAGATCTATCTTTCTAAGCTATAATCATGCATTGATAAGAAACTTACATGACAAGTTTAATTATAACAACATAGTAACCCGAGTTAGGGTTTATACCCCTCAGAACCCCGATTAAATTGTCGAGCATGTCTTAGGGTTACATTTTAGTACAATTCAACTTTGTAGGGGTTCGTAGCATGGAAAACAAAAAAATTCTCCCGCAGGCACACAAACAAGCCAAGATCTATCTACTAGATTGTAGCAACGAGTCGATAGAAGCACTCACCCTCGAAGATTCCAAAGCGGTTAACGAGAGCAGATTCTCGTGGGTTATGTAGTCGTACACTTGCCGATCTCAAGATCTCGTAGATGATCCTTCCGGCGCTACATTCCGGCAGCGCTTCCACAGTCGGTCACACGTTCAGTACTCGATGAAGACCATCCTCTCCCTTGTTCCAGCAGGCAGCACAGGTTGTAGTTCTCCCCTCGCGATTCCGGTAGCACGACGGCGTGGTGTCGGAAGTAGAGGGAAGATCCCGTAGGGCTTCGCCTAAGCCGGTGCGAGTTATGGTGGATTAGGGTTTCCCAGAGATCTAGGGTTTAGATGACCGGGAGGAGGAGGAGGTGTCGGCAGCGGCTAGAGCGGCGGCGACGAATCGGCGGCGGCGCAGGGAGGCGGAGAGGCGGCGGCAGCGAGCGGCAGCGTTGTCGGCGCGGTGGTGGGGCTGCGGCGGCGGCGGCTCGTGTGCGGGGAGAGGGTCTAGGGCTTGTGTGCTTTGGGGCAGCCCTCCCCCTCTATTTATGAGAGGGGGCAGCCTTGGGAGTGGTGGGTTTCAATCCAAACCCAAACCCAAGTTGGATTGAGAGAAGGACTTGTTTTATCTCCCACTAGGAAACCATTGTTCCAGTTTGACTTTTCAAACTCCCGTTTGAATTTCAATTTAGAGCTTTAATTCTCTTTTGCAAATGCAAACAAGTGACCTAGGACATGATCCAATCATTCCACTTACCCATGACACATTCATGGACCATTATCCTTCCGGACCGGTGAACCTTCGAGATCCTTCTAGAATCTCTCCGATGAAAATATCGGAAACTTTCCCGAACTCCGAAATATGACTTTCCTTATATGAATCTTATTCTCCGAACCATTTCGGATCTCCTCGTGATATCCCGGATCCCATCCGAGACTCCGAACAACATTCGGTATACCTACTAACATTCCATATCTACTAAATAACATCAAATCCTTAAGTGTGTCTCCCTACGGTTCGTGAATTATGCGGACATGACCAAGACACTTCTCCGATCAATAACCAATAGAGGAATCTAGAAATTCACATGGCTCCCACATATTTCTACGATAACTTTGCGATCGAATGAACCACTTACATACGATACCAATTTCCCTTTGTCTCATGATAGTTTACTTATCCGAGGTTTTGATCGTCGGTATCTCTGCATACCTAGTTCAACCTCGTTACCGATAAGTACTCTTTTATTTTTCCCGTGATATGTGATCCCTTGTGAGCCAGTCACATGCTTGCAAGGTAACTGGATGACATTCCACCAAGAGGGCCCAGAGTATATCTATCCGTCATATGGATGGACAAATCCCACTCTTGATCCATGTGCCTCAACCCATACTTTCCGAACACTCAATTCCACCTTTATAGCCACCCAGTTATGATGTGGTGTTCGATGTCATCAAAGCATCCTTCCAGTGATGGTGATTAACATGATCTCATGTTCAAAGGAATTAGGTTACTATGTATCAAAAATCTTATAGCAAACGAACTATTGAAATGACTTGATCTTAATGCTACGCTTATCTATAGGAGTATGTCCATCATACCATTCTCCTAATGATATGATCTTGTTATTAATAACATCTCAATGTTCATGATCGAGCAACCACGATCATGTACTAAACAACAAGCTAGTATTATAAAGAGGCTTTACCAGTGACTAATTTAGTTTACAAATCACACAAGTATTAATGTTTCCGGTTAATACTATTATAGCATGAATGTAAATATTTATCATAAACACAAAGATATAATAATAACCACTTTTATTATTGCCTCTAGGGCATATCTCCAACTAACTTGTCATATCATCATCCTTTCTTGAGCATTGCATCGATGCCATGTGTTGATTGTTTCCTTTCTTTCCGGTGTTTGGTTCTTCCTCGGTAGAATACGAGATCGAGATCAAGATTGGAGACTGTAACATCCCAGCATTTAGGAACTAATGAAGGGTAGATTTAGGAAATTGAAATGTTGCATGCATTCATCTGTGAAAATGTGGGTAAATTTTTCGCCAAATAAAAACCTAAAGTGATCAAGGTTACTTTCATACTTTGAGATTAGATTTAGTCTTAAAGAATATTTGCTAGTGACTTTGATATGATCTTTGTGAAATTATGTGTTTTGGGAAATGAAATTTGAATTTAGAACTTGAGTGTTTGAATTTTAATTCAAATGATTTTTGAATCTTGATTTAATTAAGAGTTAATCAATATAACTCAAACTTTATCTAAAGAAAACAATTGAGAATATGAATATTTATTTCATTTTTTCATTCAATAAATAAGTTACAAAAATGTAACTTATTGAAATTATCCACAAACTTCACAATAGCAAATAAATAAAGAATAAGAATATTTCTTTATTAATAATAATATAATCTTTATTACAAAATAATAAAATGAAGATTACAAAATAATAAAATGAAAATTACAAAAGAATAAAGAAGATTACATTAACTATTCTATAAAGGAAACCTAAACTAAAATCTTGATCTTCAAATCTGTACCTGGAAAACAGACACTAATAAAAAATAAAAAAAGTTAGGGTTAGTAATGTTTTACTCTTAGACTTGTTAGTGAAATGCACTGATCAAGATTCATCATTGAGTAATTCTATTAAAAAGGGGCAAGTTTCACCAAATTGAAAGAATGTATCTTTCATTTTTTTATCCATAAGTCAAATGACAGCAAAGAGGGGCAAGTTTCACCAGCCAGGTAAAAGTAACCAGATAACAGTCAATTTGAAAATTCTGAACATATCCACAAGTGCACAGCAAGCACACAGGCAGCATACACACACCAGATTGCATGGTGTGTGCTGTCAGCACCTTAGCAACATCCCATCAACACAAAACCATCAACACAGCCGTGGGCAAGCACACAACCACATCAATCTTTTGCTCCTACACATCAAGCTTAGCAGCCAGCAGCTAAACCAAGCACAACAGCCAGCAGCCAAATCAATCAAAGCCCAAGATCACATCACCAGGATGGTGACATAAGGAGGGGGAAGATCAGGGGGGTAGCAAGACCAAGGTCAAGCCATTAGGATCAGGAGATGATGGGCTAGATCAAGAAACAAGCCAGGAGCTAAATATACCAGGGGAGCACAAGGTCAATGTAAGGTTCCCAACCTTTAATAAGGAAGAGATCCCTGTGTTTACAATGCTAGTACCTGGATCAATGGCTAGCATCCACAGTTAAGATGTAATATCAAGAAACAAAGGTCATAATACAACTTTATAACCAGGAATAACATAATTTATTACATCTTACATAGCTCATTTGGCTATCTCATTACAATGCAGCAGAATATAACAATAGCATGGGGTCCTTCATCTTCAAAGTGCCACAGGCAGACATGTTGGTTGTAGACTTGTAATCCTAATCAGTAAACTTCACTAACATAAAAAAAACCTGCAACATAACAAGTTACAGCCACGAGGGTCAATACATTTGATTTGTATTGGCAAGTGATACTATGGTGGTATAGTGGAGTATATCATCTATATGCATTTGGCTAAGTGGATCTTAGGCTTGATTTTCTCAAAATATATTTTCCTTATCATTTGAAAACACTAAGTTTTTGCTTGACAAAAACACCCAAGGCATCTCCAATATAAATTGGTGATCCTTCAACCCTTGTTCAACCACAAGTTTTTACTTAGAAATTGGGATGAGGAGATTCTTGATAGCTTCCATGTCTTGATGCTCAAATTGTCCTTTACCAGGGACATGGCTAAGTACTTAGATTTTACACTCTGCAGAGGTGGTGCACTTTCCCCACAAGACTTGGTTTCACCAAGACAAGATCTTTCAGAAGCCTTCCCTTAGACCAAAATGGACGTGCTCCAACCTATCAAACCCCTACCACCAACTGTCCATTTGGCTAAGTTATTGCAACCTATATGATCCAGGCAGAGCCCATATTGCCAAGTGGCTGCACTTGAAGCTTCTCAACATTTGACATCTCAAATCTCTTTGTTCCTGGGTGGCTTTCCACAAGTGAGATACACAAGGTAAACCATAGAAATGGGCCTTGTGAACCACTCAACACAAACCATTCCTTCTATTCCACCCAGGTGATTCATTCACTTAGTTGTTTTATTAACAAAACACAAGTCCTTGACTTATAAATATTCCATGGTATGAATATATATTCGACCCTTGTTTTCTATTAGCTAAGCTAAGCATGATAGTAGTAGGAAACTTAACTTAGGAAATTTCTACTAAGGTTTCATCTACTATGATTTCCCATGGCATAGTTTATACTTAGCAAAAATTCCATGCAAGTCCTACTTAGAAATATCACTAATGCATAGTGAAAATAATGGGACAAAGTATGAAGCATCACTCGCCTTTTTGGTAGAGAATAATAGTTCACTCCTTGTCTTTTCAATGATCACACTCTTCAAATCACTACAATTCAATCAAGCAAGGCACAATCTCAATCTACCATTCAAGCAAACATCACATAAAATATTAAAAACAAAGTAGTGCATGCAAGCATGCCAAAGATTGTTTTATTTGGAAAAGTGGTTTCTAATAGGTTATAAACATTTGAAAACACCTATAGGTCATTCTATAAAGTGGCAAACACCATTTGCAAAAGATTTTACCTATAAACCATTTTTTTAAACCAAATCAATATTTTATGTGGTTGCAAAATGCCTTTAACAAAGAAAAAAAATTTATATGGTTCACCAAATACCTTTTCAATTATAAAACTTGGTGTTTGGGGTCAGAGAGTTTAAATCAAAACATTTCCCAAAGGTTTTCTTCCAAAATCATTTTTAACAATTAAACCATATTTTTATTTGACTAAAAATGCTTTAATTCAAGGTTTTATTCTTTTGCCTCACCAAATATGTTTTTGAAACCACAAAAAATTGATTTATATGGTCAGTAGGTTCAAAACAAACCATTTGCCAAAGATTTTATCTAAAAAATCATTTTTGAACAAATTTTTATATTCTAAATATGCCTACACAAGTTTCTGCAAAAAAATCATTTTAACATAAGCAATTCACTAAACAGAGGGCATGGTCAGAAAGTACTTGTCCTGATGATTCCATTGATATAAAATTTGCAAAATTTGGACGTGTGGTTTGAAAGTTATGAATTTTTTAAATTGGAACATCTAATAGACAAGTTTCTGGTTTTTAAAACAATCTCTAGACACGTGGGCTGTTCTGATTCGTCGAAAACGGTTCGTGCGGATTGAGTTCTGTGGAGCGTTGGATTTTAATGAAATTGTGCGGCACAGAAGCAAGCGTACCCTTTTGTTTATGTTCTATCGCGTGCGTTAGATTTTAATCCTACGGTTGACGTTCGAGCAACCATTGAGTGGCGGCGCTGGCGGCGGCGACTGGCGGCGCGCGGTCAGACGGTGGCGTTGCTGGCGATGTAGGAAGCGAGAGAGGGTGGGGAGGAGCTCACCAAGTTCGCGGGGTCATGGTGGTGCTCGAGGTGCATGCTGTTTGTCGAGGGGCGCGCTGGAGTTGCGTGGATTGCTCGCCGGAGAGATGTCTGGCGACAGGCACGCACTGTCGTTGTCGGGGACGTCGCTGTAGAGAACGGGAGAGGGAACAGATGGTGCTATTAGACGCGTGGAAGAGTAGGGAGTATGGGAGCATCAAAGAGAGAGGGCGGCGCGGTCAGAGACTACCTGTGGAGCTCGTCGGAGTTGGAGCAGACGGTGGCGCGGTCCGACGAGGTGGTTAACGACGATAGGGGCATGCGCGAGAGAGCTGAGGCCACTGGGAGACGCGTATGGAAGAGGGGAGCAGGCTCGCGTGGTCGAGGAGGCGAGAGGCAGCAGAGTTTGGCCGGAATCGGAGGTGGAGCTCGCTGGAGACAGTGGCGGTCGAAGCAGAAATCAGGGCAGTCTGGGCTCCGGTGGTGTGGCGTCTGGGGGGAAATGGAGAGGGGAGGGAGGCGATTAAGAAGGCAAGGTCACGGGGCTGTTTCCTGGCGTGGTTAATGCGAATTCATGCCGGCTTTCAATTGGCAGTAATGGCCAGAGGGGGCGCGGTCAGTGGCGGGTGAGGACGAAGCTGACGGGGCAGTGGGGTCGCTTGGCAGCGAGAGAGAGAGGAGGAGGAGGTGGGGTCCAACCGTCATAGACTCAGCAGGTTCGTTTGCGAGTGAAAAACGTTTTACTGCGAGGTAGAAGGAGTGGGCTGCTGATGGGCTTAGTGGGCTAGGTAAGTTGGGCTACTCCTATTCCATTTTTTTTGATCTGATTGTTTTTCCTTTTTCCATTTCTATTAATCTGTTTTGGTTTTGTTTAATTAATTCAAACATCAATTTGATTTCAAAACTCAACCAAAATTTGTGTAGATTCATATACAGATTAATAGCACATTCCAAAGTCAAATTTAGAATAATATATTTATCCTTTTTAGTGTCTTTTAATTATTTAAAATAGGCTCTAGTATTAATTAAATAAGATTTAATAATATTTTTCAATCTCCATTTGAATTCAAATCACCACCAAACTTTGGGTAAATTTTTATTCAGTTTATCAACATATTTCAAAGTCAAAAATAAAATAATTCTTTTAAGATATATTGATAATTAAATAAATAGACCATAGTCTTTAATTCAAATAGGTTTTAATTTATTTTTAAAACTCCTTTTGAATTCTATATAATATCAAAATCTTTTCAGTAGGTTTCATTTGAAAAACTAAAACACTTGGAATCTTATTTAAAATAAATTAACAAGTTTTAGTGTTTATTTAAAATGGAAAAGCCTTTACCTTAATAAAAATGGATATTAATAAATCCTCATTATTTTATTTAAATAAACCTTTACTCTTTTTATCAAATAGAAATATTTTATTCAAAATCTTGGCCAAGATTTAATTTGTCTGTATAAAATAATCCTTATTTATATTTCTACCTTTGCTTTATGAAAACCATATCTTTTTATTTAAAGATCCAAAAATAGTGATTCCAACTATTATAACTTTATTTATTATTTGTTTATCTTTTTAAATTTCTTTAGGATTATTTGCTCACCAATTGGTATGGATTTTAGATGGTTGCTTTATTAGCTTTGGGAAATCAATTTCCTTATCTTATTAATCTTAAAATAAGATTTTTATCTATGGCTCCAAATTAAGTGAAACCATTTAATGGTCTTATAATATTTCTATTTGTCATTCTTGATCATTTTGAAATGTTTGTTTGACAAATTTCTATTTGGATCAAATCCATAGGCTTAGAGATAACTTGAAAATGATTTTTTTCCATTAGGGTTTTGGTTTATTTCTCAAGTGTTTAAATTTCCAGATGCATTTAAATAGAAATGCATTCCACTTGATTTGAATTTAGTTGGATTCAAACATTAACCAAAGTTTGTTCAAGATGGGATTTTTAAGTTTCCATTCAGAAAAAAAAAGTTTCTTTTCACTCTAATTTTCAACAATTAATTATTTTGTTTATTTATTTTTCACATTACAAGATTTGGAAAATCTTGGGATGTGACAGTCAAGCTACCACAAGATCCACCACTAGCAACCACAACAACCAGTGACAGTGGTGAGTACATAGACCATCATATGATCTATCTGTCTAACATTAGACAAGCATACATGATCTGTATCATATTCAAACTCTCTGAAAGCACCCAAGTGGGGTGAATCCATCATTGAGATTTTAAACTCTAAGAGCAAAAAGCAAAATACAAGGATCCAACCAAAACTCAGAACAACATCATTGATTTTGGATATCAAGCTATATTCCAATTCAATAATAAATATAGCTAAGATTTAATTTCTAGGCACATCCCTAAGATAAGGGTAGCACCTTAGAAGTTAATCTTCTGGAACCATATAAGTGATCAAGCCTAATATCATTTTTTCCAATCTTTGATTCAAGAAACAGTAGCTGGTACCACTACCAGAACTATCCATATAAATCAACTAGATAAAGCCTAACCCCTAAGCCTCATACCAACATCATTGGTCTTAGGGATTTCAGAAAAGAACATTTCTACTTATCTTTTAAAGACAAGCTTGTCTTAAGCTTAAACCAACCCAATCAATGGAGTAAAATCAATCTTGTGTGCCATACAAAGATGGTGTCACAAGAACAATTCTACATAAATCAGGATAAGCATTCCAGCATCACAGATTCAATCAATCAACCTACTAATCATTTTCCTATCATTACAGGAATCATAATTAGGATATTCCTATGTAAATCTTCACTGTCTAAGATCATTGTGATCTCAAAGCACACAGGAATTCTCAATCCCACAGCACTAGGATAGTGATTACATCACACCATAATCATTATCCTTAATCAAGTAATGACAGGGGTAAGTTATCAAACCCATTGACTATACCAAGCATTGATTTCATAGCAACTATATCATCTGGATCATATGAAATCTAAGCATAAAATCATCCAATATGCCTCCATAACCATTATAGTTTATCTCAAGCAGTAAGCCTCAAGCTAATAATCATTTAGCATGCTTACATCCCATCCACACATGATCTAATTCATCTAGTAGATAATCAACAACAGGATATGAAACCTAAATGAAAAAAATCATCTTAACCAGGACAAGACAGTAACCAGAGAGGTCACTATAAACATCTAGCATAGGATGAGCAAGCACAGAGAGAGAGCACAAGGGGGATAGGAAAAGAACTCACCAAAGGTCCTCGCTGCAGATTAGAAGAGGAAGTAGAGGTGGCCGATGAGCATGGCAGCACGGGGAGCACCCCTAGGGGGCGCTGCGACCCATACAGCGCCACGGCGGCGACCATGACCACGCCTAGAGGCAAGGTGAATCACCACGACGCACGACGGCAGCGGCAGTGCTAAGATCCACGCCAACCCCAAACCCTAGGGTTCGGGACGACATCAATCCGTCGCAGAAGAGCTCCATGCTCAAATCCAGTTGGATAGAAAGGATGGGCATAGTCGACAACCTCCTACTGCACCACGGCGGCGACCAGAATGGCCCACGACGGGAATCGTCGGTGGCGATATCACCGACCACGGGGTCGGGGGCAGAAGAGGAGAGGAGTGAGCTCGAGGGAGAGAGGCAGCGAGGAGGTGGGCCAAGTGGGCCAGAACCCTTCGGGGTGGCTGTTTTAACTAAGTCTCATGGGCCACCAGGGCCCAATAAGAACAAGCCAGCCCAGAAACCTTTAAGGCATGTTTTAATAAATAGGAAAAGACCAAAAAAACCCTGAACTTAATTAAATTATAGAAAAAAAATAAAGTCCAAAAAATATAAATAAAATATTTTTGGATTCACAATAATCCACACTATCCAAATAAATTAATAAATAAAATTTTAGACACATAATTTTTATTAAGAATTTTGTAAGTTTTATAAACCTTATGGAATTTTACAAAATTATTGAAAGGTGATAAAATTAATTAAAATTCACTTTCATCATATATTAATATCATAGTATTTTAGAAAAATACTAAACAAATATTTAATAACAATTTTTTATATTTAAATGATAATTCTTAAAAGAATTATTAAATCAATAAAAGTCAAATAAAAGAGAAATAAAATAAAACAATTCAATATATATTATAAATATTAAAAGGTAATGTTTATAAATCCTTTATTATTAGAAATAATTTTATTAATAAATGGGGAAAATGCATATCAAATTAAATGATGCATTACATTACTTGCATAATCATTTTGCTTCTTTAAATATTATCCTTACCGGGCAATAATGATGTTTTTGTAGACATAGAAGCTCAAGGTCCAGTGCAAGCATCAGACTTCACTACCTTGCCATCACAAGGTAAGTTCATCACTTGCTCATGTCCTTTGAAGAGTCTTTATCAAAGTATTTGCAAATTATGTGTTATCATATATACTATAAAAGAAAGAAAATATTATTTTCACAAATAAAGAAAATCATAGATATCATCCTAAGTGATGATATAATGGATCAATAGAACTTAGGGTTCTATTTGCAACAATGATAATCAATTAGGGACTTAATAACCCCTGACATCAGTGATTCTAGCGCCGTAAATTACGTGTTAGCCATGAGATTTGGAATGGGACAAAGAAGTCAGTTGTATCTTCTTCCTCTCGCCTGAAGCCGGATGTGCAGGTCGTGGCTGTTATCCTCGTAGCGTGCATATTAATTGGTAATTCGTAGAGGATATGTAGCATATGGGTGGGAACCCTCATTGTCCCACGATAGTTCTGGCATCTAACGGTTTGTACAAACCATTGCCGTAATTCATTATGTGGGAATGGTGTACACCAAGGACGCATGTGAGGTCGCGAAGGGGGCAGTGATTGGCTTGGACCAACTACCAGGCCCCACATCATGGAATTGTGGACGGGAAAGTACGCTCGATTGTGCAACAAGGAGTTGATCTCTCATGGGTAAAGTAACGCACCTCTGTAGAGTGTAAGAACTGTAACTTGTTACTCCCTTTTCCGGGAAGGAGCTACGAACGCGGCAGGAAAGGAACTCCATGAAAGTTCTGGTCAACCTGTGAAGGCTGATGGTCATAGATTTTCATAATAAAATCAAACTTTGAAGAAAGATTTACAAAAATTGCATAGTGCCAAGGATTTATAATCCGAGGTGGTATTCAGATAATCAAACTTCCCACCTTGCATATAATGAACTTGTTGGGTAACGCTGTTACTCATCCTTTCCTTTGATACCTTGCTTAGAATCTGAGGATCCCGAAGACGTGCCAATGTATGCAGCCGAATGTCAAGAAGAAGTGTTCTACGAGGAACCTGATCTGTCCGGAGGTGTTGAAGGAGTGGATTACGAAATCCGCTACGGTGTCGATGATAACGAAGCCAACTAAGTATCCCTAGTTAGTAGTAACCAACGGAGCCGAGCAGCATGAACTCTATAGAATAAGCTGCTGAGCTCAACTCCTAGTCGAATTTGCTACTTTTAAATTCCCCTGAAATACTTTATATTTTGGTTTGTAAGTTGAATCTTTAGGAAGTCTTGAACTTCCGATATTGTAATAATGATAATGTGTGTAATAATGATATTGTAATACTTCCGATATTTTGGTTTGTAAGTTGAAATCTTCTGTTGTACCACTCTGAGGGATGTGATATTTGCGGAACAGTGTTCTTTGGATGTCATGTCAACGAATATAGTGTACTACACATGTAGTGGTATGCTGGGTCACCGCAGAGACCAAGATCAACACCGTCGAAGCTGGAAGACCAATACTTGACCAACTATAATCAAGTCAAGTACAAGGCTTCCAAAGATCTTCTTATATTTTATCAACTCGAAAAGGCAAGAATAGCCACACCATGATATAATCCTTTAATTTCGAAAGAATTTCAATTCCTGCCATGATGCATACGATTATACTGTGGTCATTTATAGATAGAAACAGTATACTATCTGTTGCATTACTCCCTTTGAACTTATATTACCTGATCCACTGCTCATAGCATAACTATGTTTGGCTTGTGTGCACTGCTAGTGTTGGGGATATGCTATATGGGTATCCTCATAGCATGTCACTTATCCGGATAACCCGGGTGGCCCACAGTTGGTAGCATCGCCTATGGACTTCTAGGCGGCCCAGTTAGATGGATCCAGAAGGGAGGCCCATGCCGAATAAAGGAAGGCTGCGGTGGAGTCACCAGCGTACCCGGAGCCTTGGAGTGCAAGATACACAAGACTAGTAATAGATGGTGTAGGACTCTGTAACCTGTCCGGCTAGGACTTTTCCCTGTAACCCTAGGACCTGGCGACTATATAAGCCGGGCCTATGGGAGCCTTTAGGGCATCGATTCACACAACCTCACACAACGAACATATCTCTATAACTTGGCGTATTGCCCTTATAGTGATTTATAGCAGGAGTAGGATTCCGCCACCGTCGTGGGATCTGAACCTGGGTAAGCTGTGTTACCTCGTACCCGTTAACCGTCCGCCTTCCCCCACCTCTCTAAACACGCACTGTGAGGACCCCTCCATGGCGTACTCATCGGCAATACCATGACAGTTGGCGCCCACCGTGGGGCAAGAGGTGCTTCAGGCTCTTCAGCGGGCGAGGACTAACATCTTCGAGGGAATCGGTGAAACCGTGGACATCAGTCAGATTCTTTTCTCCGGCAACGTTCCGATCGTCCCTCCTGACGAATTTTGGATCCCGGCGAAGACGAACCCTACGCGGTGTTCGATCGTTCCTATCAGAGACATCCACCTCTTCATGGGCGAAACCGACTCGGGCACTAGTTCCCTGGGAGTCGGAGGAGCATCAAGGCCCGCACGGACCGCCTACGGGCAGGATACATTCACGGAAGGATCAATATCGGATCTCTCTTCGGAGTTTGCTGACAATGATCGGAAAAATTCAAGGCCCACCCAAACCGCCCATGTGCAGGATATAAAGGTGGAAGATCACTGCAAATCCGCTGGCTTCGCCCATGCGTCTAGACAACAGAGATCCAAGCTCGTCGGAGTGGTTACCATCTTCGATCTGGCGCACTGCATTCAGAGAGAAGGTGAAAACCCCCGTGATTACCTGGCTACGTGGATCCGTATACGAGCCGATCTGGCCCACTACCCCAATGATAACACTCTGTATCACTTCATGGAAGGACTGGACCGTGGCACGCTTCTCCGACATTCTTTAAGACGGCAGCAGGCAATAGGATGCCTTACCCTCGAACAGATGGTGAGCACCGTTAACAACTACGCGGATGCTGACGCAGAAGCCCATAAAGCGCTCGCGCTCATCGATGGAGAACCTCCGATTCCGCCCCCACCACCACCGCCTCCGGCCGCCATCGTCGCAGTAGCACCACCACCTCCACCGCCCGTCATCGAGGAAGTCCTGGCACCCTCCGACTCTGTCATTGACGCGCTTTATGCTGATTTCAGTGCAGACTCAGAGGAGATAGATTTTAGTCCAGAAGAGCTAGACTCCGCTATGCAGGAGATGGAGGAGGAGTACTCGCGCGACGAGCAAGCCAACAACACCGTCACGTCTCCAGGGGTGTTCGTCACCATTGGGACACTGATGGATGAAGATCAACCCAGACGAGCTCCGCCTACGGTGCTGGAAAAGGGGAAGGGGCCACTTATTGCTGCTGACAATGATCGCGCAAAAGTCATGCCTCCTCCGCATAACCCAGTGCAGCAGCCGTAGGAACTCGGCACCGGCTCGAGCAACAACAACACCGCAAACTTGCCGCCTGCGGCATCCACGTCTGCAGCAGCCCAAGTTACTCTAGCTGATAGAGTGATATACGGCAACCTCGTCGTCGAGCCACTGACCGTTACTCATATCCGGAACGTGAACCAGCTTGACGAGAAGCGCCAGCAGCTGCTGGAGGAGGCGCAGGACATCGTGGAGCAAGGCGCTAAACTAGATCGAGATCTGGTCAACGCGCAGAAGTCCATAGACAAAGCTAGAGCAATGGAGGCCGAGTACAAGACTTTGCTGTAGCAGCAGAGGGCTAAGAAATATCCGGCTCATGTCATCAACGATCCTGGTGTACGCGCAACCTAGGATGGGCTCCCTCGAAGTCGGCACAGGCCAAGCCATACATTGACAGTGAAGGAAAGAAGGTGATGCCCACCCCACTCCTCAACCTCTCCGTCGCCAAGACCCTTATAGAGCAGGATAGATCGCCTGAGGAAGTGGAACAAATCTACGACCTAGTGGCCAAGGCGGTAAAGCAACAGGAAAAAGCCACCTCCCAGAGGCTTAAGTCCGATCCAGCGCTTTGCCGGTCTAGCCAATATAAGCCACCAAGGGATAGATCTCCTCTTGATGTCGGGTCCCAGATGGGTTCATCAGAACGAAGACGGAGATACACACGCAACAGGAAGGATGCCATCCCCATATCCTCCGACCACAGAGAAAAGGCCCGACCTCGTCGCCCGTCGCTACCGCCCCGATCCCCCCAACATCGCGAAGATTACAAGGCCCACCATCGTACGGATATGCCCCCACCAAAGTAGTGCGGCATCGTCATCCGCGACAACACGGAGAAGACCCGTTATGACAGAGAGCGCAACCACGGACACAAGAGAAGGTCACACCACGACCCCCACGTCCGACAAGCAACCGTGACAGGCATGAGGTGTCGCAGGAGGGTAACAGCAAGAAGGCTAACCCACCGACACCTCCGCCTCCGTCACCACCAAGCATTCACCATGGCGGAGGATGCCCGCGTCATTCACGCAGCCCATCCCCTGTTGACAAGAAGAAGAAGAACCCGAAGCCGTACGATGCATGTTCGCGGATCGAAAAGATCCACGAGGACCGGGAAGGACCATACCTGGGACCACGTTGCTTTGGACCTGCAATACGGTCCGCAATTTACCCCAAATGTTTTCGGATTGACAAGACCATCAAGCCCTATGACGGCACCGCCAAGCCAGCCACATGTTTCCAGGACTACGGCAACGCGGTGGAGATTGCCGGAGGCAACCCCAACGTCGCCGTCAAGTACCTCCTGTTAATGTTGGCAGGCACGGCCCGCCGATGGATCGACGACTTGCCAGAGAAATCTATCTACAACTAGCTGGACATGCAAGAAGCATTCACCAAAAACTTTGAGGGTACATACAAGCGTCCCTACACCATGGGCGATCTACAGCGGTGGGTGCAAGAGAAAGACGAGACATCTCGCGCCTACCTCTCTCGCTGGATGGACATGAAGAACTCCTACGTAGGAGTGCACGCTCAGACTGCCATGGCCGCCTTCATCGACGGGTTGGAAAGGGGCACGTTGCTCCGACATAAGCTGAAGCGCTTGCAGGACAATCACCCGCTTGACTTGAACCAAATGATTCAGTTGGCTAGTGAGTTCGCAGCTGCCGATGACAACGCTCGAGGCTCCTTGCCGGCAACAGCCGTTCCAACTCAAGCTCGGAGGAACAGCAGTACAAAGCGGAAAACCGCTCCAGAAGAAAAGCAATCTACCGACATGGTCGCTATGACCTTTGCAGGACGAGGTGAAGGTGTACAACATGGCCGAGGGAGGGGAGCTGGTCGTGGGCAGCAACGAGGAAGCGAAACTACCTCGGCGCCGCTCCGCATTCCCCAAACCCACGAGGAGTACCGCGATATGCCGTTCCTCGTACACCTCGATTTCAACGGCAAGGTCACCCATACCAATCGACACTGCAAGTTTGTCAACGACCTCAAGGAAGACCCGGAGTCCGGCTACAAGCGAAGTCGGAAGAACAGACCGCGAGGCAAGGGCAAGGGGAAGAAGAAGGAGGAGGAGTCCAAGGAATCAAGTGACCTAGAAGAGGACGTTGACCCCAAGCACGCCGACAAGGGCGATGACAAGGCCAAGAACCCCTTCGCGAAGAAGGCTCCAGTCTACCACACTTTCCTTGGCACCCCTACCGTCCTGCAATAGAATATCTCCCTGAGGATCCTGATGGCTACTCTACCCCCAGTTCCCCAGTACCTGCGCTGGTCGGAGGTTCCAATTACTTGGGACAGGACGAACCACCCAAACCTTATACCTACGAAGAACCAGTACGCCATGGTCATCAACCCCTTGATTGACGGCGTGGAGTTCACCAAGTGTATGGTGGATAGTGGAAGAAGCATCAACATCATGTACCTGGATACACTGCAGAAGATGAACTTGATGGAGGCAAACCTAAGACGGACCAACACCATCTTCCACGGCGTAGTTCCTGGTCGGGAGGCTCGGTCCCTTGGGTGCATTACACTTTAGGTTGCCTTTGGCGATGTTAACAATTACCGCCAAGAGCGCATGACCTTTGAGGTAGTCCCCTTTAATAGCGTGCACCACGTCATATTCGGCCGCGACATATTCCACACGTTCATGGACAATCCACGCTTCGTCTACAACAAACTCAAGATACCCGGACCAAACGGTGTCATCACCGTATCCGGAAGCTTTACCAAGGCAAGGGACTGCGAGATCAATGAAGCAGCCGTTGCAGAAGCTGTCCTCTACAGCGAAGAATTCAAAGAGATCCAGAGCAAGGTCGATGACTCAGAGATGCCTGCGTCGAAGAAGCAGATCTCCGACTCTACTCCTGCGTTCAAGGCCGCCATCGAGACCAAGCCGGTGGAACTTGTGGTAGTCGATGCCTCCAAGGACAATGCCATTGGGACGAACCTGGATCCTAAATAGGAAAGCGCGCTCGTCGAGTTCCTCCATGAGAATAGGGACATCTTTGCCTGGCAATGTGCCGACATGAAATGTGTACCTAGGGAACTTGCCGAGCACAGCTTAAACATTGATCCAAAATGCAAACCAGTGAAACAACCTCTACGACGCTTCGGAGACGAGAAGAGACACGCCATTGGCAAAGAGATAGCTAGATTACTTAAGGCTAGATTTATCCGAGAAGTCCTTCACACCCGATGGGTGGCCAGTCCTATACTTGTCCCCAAAAATGGAACCAATGAATTAAGAATGTGCGTTGATTACACCGGCTTGAACAAAGCATGTCCCAAAGATCCGTTTTCTTTGCCTCGCATTGACCAAGTCATTGACTCGACGGCTGGCTCGGAGCTTTTGTGTTTTCTCGATGCATACTCAGGATACCACCAGATCAAAATGAGGAAGTCGGACCAATTGGCCACTTCGTTCACTACCCCATACGGCACGTTTTGCTATGTCACGATGCCCTTTGGGATGAAAACGCAGGTGCTACGTACCAGCGGACAATGCAACGTTGCCTCCACGACCAAATGGGTCGGAACGTTCATGCCTACGTGGACGATATCGCGGTGATGTCTAAAAAGTCAAAATACTTAATATCCGACTTAAAAGAAACCTTTGATAATCTCCGGAAATACAACATGATGCTTAACCCTAAGAAGTGCGTCTTCGGGGTTCCAGCCGGCAAACTGTTGGGTTTCATCGTTTCCCAACGGGGAATCGAGGTCAACCCGGAGAAAATCAAGGACATCTTAAACATAAACCGTCCAACATGACTAAAGGACATTCAACGACTAACAGGTTGTGTTGCAGCAGTTAGTCGGTTCGTCAGCCGACTTGGAGAGAAGGCTCTGCCGCTGTACAAGTTGCTGAAGAAGGCGGCCAATTCACGTGGACAGACGAAGCAGATGCATCATTCAAGCAGCTCAAGGAGATTCTTTCCTCATCGCCCATCCTTACAGTACCCGAGCTTGGAGAACCCCTGTTAATTTACATGGCGGTAACCAACCGGGTAATCAGCATCGTCGTTGTGGTAGAGCGGAAGGAACCAGGCTATGAGGACGGAGTTCAACGACCAGTTTACTATGTGATCGAGGTCTTGACGGAGTCCAAGCAGCGTTACCCGCACTACCAGAAGATAGCTTATGGAGTATTCCTTGCTTCTCAGAAGCTGAGGCATTACTTTCAGGAGCACCCAATCACAGTGGTGAGCAAGACTCCACTGTCCGACATTATCAACAATAGAGATGCTATGGGAAGGGTCGCGAAGTGGGGCATTGAACTTGCCGCCTTCGAGATCACCTACAAGAGACGCGACGCTATCAAGTCACAAGCCTTGGCGGATTTTGTTGCAGATTGGACGGAGATGCCAGATGCTACTCCGTTTCCGGAACCAGAGTACTGGGTGATGCACTTTGACGGATCAAAGCTGCTCAACGGCTCGAGGGCTGGTGTATTGCTACAGACACCAACAGGAGACAAGCTACAATACGTTCTGCGGAACCACTTCGAGGCTACAAACAACATGGCAGAGTATGAAGCACTCATTCACGGACTACATGTAGCCAAGGATATTGGCATCAATCGCATAGTTTGCTGTGGAGATTCCGACTTGGTTGCCCAACAAGTGGCTGGCACATGGAATGCGCAGAACCCTATGATGGTGGCATATCGGGATGAAGTGGACGAGATAGCCAAAAGCTTCTTGGGCTACAAAGTCAAGTATGTACCTAGAGAGCAAAACGAGGCGGCTGATCTACTGTCTAAGCTTGGATCAGGGCCGCAAGAAAATTCCGCCAGGAGTTTTCCAAGAGCATCTACGCAGACCATCTTTGAAGGGAGCCGACATCGACAACCCGGATAGAGCTGACTCTTTCGTCAACATGGTGACTAAGGTCCCTCTGGCTTGGACAAAACCGTTCATGGAATATCTCGAACACGGAACCTTGCCCAACGACGAAGTCGAAAGACGACAAATAGTACAACGAGCAAAGGGTTATACCATAATCAATGGGCAACTCTACAAAAGGAGCAGTACTTGTGTATACCAAAATGTGTTTCCCAGCTAGAAGGTATGGAAATCCTGCACGAAATCCATCTCGGAGATTGCGGGCATCATGCCTCTCCTCGATCGTTGGTCGTGAAAGCCTTCCGGCAAGGATTCTACTGGCTGACCGCGAAGGCGGACGCCGACAAACTGGTTGAGGCATGCATGGGATGTTAGTATTATGCCCGACAACCACATGTTCCTGCTGAAGAATTGCGAACAATACCAATAACTTGGCCGTTTGCAGTCTGGGGGTTAGACATGGAGGGACCATTACAAACGGCACCTTGTGGGTTTACACATCTTCTTGTAGCAGTTGATAAATTCACTAAATGGATAGAAGCTAAACCCATGAGAAAGCTTGATGGGGCAACTGCCCTCAGGTTTGTCCGGGATCTAGTGGTGAGATTTGGTCTCCCACACAGCATAATCACAGAGAACGGCAGCAATTTGTCACTCGGAGAAGTGGAGGCTTATTGTTGAGAGAAAGGCATCCGACTTGACCTCACATCTATGGCACACCCACAATCCAATGTTCAGGTTGAGCGAGCTAATGGATTAATTTTGCAGGGAATCAAGTCACGTCTTGAGGCACCGCTACATAGAGCAGCGGGAGCCTGGGTGGAAGAATTGCCGTCTGTACTATGGAGTTTACGAACTACACCCAACAGATCCACCGGCTACACCCCCTACTTCATGGTATATGGAGCAGAAGCCATCCTGCCTTCCGACATCCTTCATGATTCACCAAGAGTTGCCGCCTATGATGAAGATGACGCTGAAGGATCCAGACGCGTAGATGTGTACCTTCTCGAGGAGGAGCGTGTTTTGGCATGCCAAAGATCTGCCATCTACCAGCAGAAGCTACACAACTACCATATTCGCCGCGTTCGGCATCGCTCGTTTAAAGAGGGGGATTTGGTGCTCCGACTTAAGCAGAAGAAGTCACACAAATTATCACCGCCATGGGAAGGACCATTCATCATAAGCAAGGCGCTACTCAATGGGTCTTACTACCTCGTTGACAATCGTGAACTAAAGGATAGACCCAACAAGGATCATAAGCATAAGCGACATGACCCGGATGATGACTACCTGGAGCTTGATCGGCCATGGAACATAGCACAGCTACGTCCTTTTTACACTTAGCATTTTTTTTCTAAATTATGTACCCCTTATATGATCAATGAAATAAAACTCTCTGGTTCACTCATATTTCTGAGTCTTTTACCTCCTTTAGTGTTCATTTTTGGATCATGTAAAACCCTTATGCACAAGCTTTGCGTTTGCACTTGTGTAAATTCCTCCTACGGGCGGTAGCTTAAGTTTTCTGGTCTACACATTCTTTGTCGTTTTTATGTGGATTCTTGAGTAGTGACTTTTGGCACTTATTGTCGGCGATTTTGTGCTCAGGTTTTTGACGGTGCCATTGGGCATCATCACCTAAGTGCATGGTTCCGACAATGAGTCTTCCGGCTCATGAAAAGTCAAGCATAATAACCAAAGTAATGGATAAGCCAGCACTTGCTTAAGAAATATATATATATACATGTTGGAAACTAGTTTTTGAGTAGCAGGAAATAACAATAATTGTTCTCCGCCTTAAGATACATAAACAAAGTTTTTTCCGCATATACACCAAAGGTGAAGCAAATATTACAAAGTGTTCTTCACTCCTTTGGCGCAGGTGACTTGGAGACAACATCATCACCAGCCGGAGATCCACCATCAAAGTCGGCGCTGTGGTGGGACTCAGAAGAATCTTGGTTGCCGTTGTCGATGATGTTCATGGGCACGAAGACGTCGACGTCCACCAACTCGGCTACTCTGGTGTCATAGCCCGCGAGCGACGACAAGATGGCTTCATGGTTAATTTCTTTGCCATCATCGTCGACCTCGGGGATGCCAGAGGTCACCGTGTCGATGTCAGCATCTTCATAGTGTGCCTTCACCATTTACAGCGCCATCCTCGCGCCAGCCTGTGCACATGAAGCTTTCCAACTTGTGACACTCTCTGGGGCTCGGCGTAAAATCTCCGAGTACTTCGCCACGGAGTCTGATGCCTTGATCTTTATCTAGAGGGGCTTGGCAATCTCCTTGGTTTGCGTGATGGCGGTGTTGATGAAGTTGCCGGCAAGAACCATGCATTCCTTGTCTGAAGGAGGCGATCGGGTTAAACCCATAGGAGCTGCAAGTTCCGACAATGAGCGCATGAGTTCAACAAATTCAAAGTATCCAGACTACAGAAATCCAAGGCGGAGAAAACTTACTGTGTCTGCCAGGGATTCTTTCTCTTGTTGGAGGAGCTTATACGCCTCGCTATGGCGTTGATTATGCTCATCGGCAACTTGATTTTGATCTTTTAAGATCGCAATTTCCTCCTTCAAGCAAGAGATTTCTGCGGAGGCGGAGTCCTGCAGGGCCTTCATTGAATCCTCATGCATTTTCAGCATATCCTTCCTCTCCTCCTTAAGGATCTTGTTCTCGCTGTCCAGCTGTTGAATATGCTTGGATTGCTCGACAATATCCTTGGCCTTGGCAACATGTTCTGCAAAGTCGGAGAAAGCAAAAGTACACAGTGAGTACTCGGAGAATATAGGCACAAAACCAAGACGGAATGCGCAAAAAGAAAAAAAACTCTTGTTTTTGATGATCTGTTCCTTCAAGATGGCAGTTTTACCCTTTTCGGCTTCAAGATCTGCGCACATCTTCTGGTACTTGTCATTGGCCATGCCCCTCCGAGCATTCTCGTTCTGTGGAAAAAAGGACAAAGTTAAAACGTTGATTGGTCTGCTTGGAGCATCTAGCCGGAAATCCTCCACCTAGACGCTCGGGGGCTACAGCGAGAATTTTTGACTTAACAATATGCATAGCTTTCTTTAAGCATCTAATCGGAACTAATTCAGTTACAACTAGAAGCTTGGGGGCTACTGTATAAAGTTTTCAACTCGAATAAATGCTTAGCTTTTTTTTAAGCATCTAGTCGGAACTAATTCAGTTGCAACTAGAGGATTGGGGGCTACAGTACTGAAATTTATGAACACGGTGTTTTCTACTCTTAAAGCATTTAGTCGGAATAATTCATTCCATCTACATGCTTGGGGGCTACAGTGAGAAGTTTTCTAGCTTAGTCACTCTGAGAGCATCTAGACGCAAAATCCTATGTTTTTCCGTCTACATCCTTGGGGGCTACAGTGGGATACTCATATGAAATGCAAAAGGCAAATAAAACTTACAAGTGCAATGATCTTGAGGTTTGTAGCGCTCTCGGCTAGCAGTTTGCCGAAGGAGATGCTATTTCCTTGCAATATTTCTGCTTGTCGGAGGAGCTCCTCAAGACCGCACGTCGGAGATGTCAGTGTTCCTCCAGGAACCAGAGTTATGCTGCTCGGCGTAAGCGCCGGGTAGACTATCTTGGGGAACTCAAAAGGTTTCTGGGGGCAAGGGCGCCGCCTTCGGCAGAAGTACCAGCTTCTACCACCGCCTTTCCGCCACCGATGGCATCCTTAGCCGGAGCTTCAGCCATTTGTTGGACAATACTCTCTTGCATTGCCTGCTCGCCGACAACAGCAAGCTCGGTAGTGGCTCCAGAATCCACTTCCATGGCGGAAGGGCCTGATACTTCCTTAGCTTGTGAGCTTGTCGGGGCAGACATAGGCTTGACGACAGGAGTGGCTGGGGCGACGATGGGGGAGGCGTCGCGATGCAGCATGTCCTTGATATTTCGAGAAGCGCCCAATGTTTTGGAGGTCTTCTTGAAGCTGGTCGTGGCTTTCTTCCTAAAACGTGCAAAATGCATAAGTACAGGAGCAAGACAGATAAATAGACAATGTCGGAGATTGAGAAGCTTACACAAGTGGGGGTGATTTGGCAAAGGTGATCCCAGTAACTTTTCTCTTTTCCGCCTCTAGGGCGGCGGTAGTCTTCTTGGAGGCTCCACCCTCCGTCTTCTTCTTCTTGCCTCCGATGGTAGCGTCAGAGGTGGAGCTCTTCCGCTTCCGCGCCAACGGAGCTTCATCGTCAGACACGACTGTGACTTCCTTCATCTTTGGATCGTAGATTTGGGCATCCAGGTTGCCCTCCTCTAGATTGCTAAGTTGTTAAGTGAGAAATCACCGTGTTAGATAAGATGATATTTGCAAGACGGAAGAACTGGGGTATATGTCGAACACGGGAAAAAATACCTAACTTTGGGCACTTGCCGTCTACGAACATGTCGTAGGTCATGGTCAAGCCACGCTTCTTATCCTTCACCTTGACGATGTCCTTAAGGCAGAGCTTGACGGAGTCGCTCGAGAAGTTGTCCACGGAGATGCGGAGACTATCCCTTCTATCGCTGGTACACTCTTGCATGAGATTCTCGCGGTGCTATAGAGGTTGGATTCGCCTGATGAACCAGCACATGGATAGGTCCAAGCCGGTCAAACCCGTCTCTACGAACCACTCGATCCGCCTTATGGCCCGAGAAGCGTCGAGGTCAGAGGGAAGGGAGGCTTGGGATCTCCATGACGAGGCTTCAGCGGCGGCTCCGTCAACGAAGTCCGGGTACGTAACTTGTTGACTAGCCCGAGGGATGTCTGGGCCGTAAAAGTACGTCTGTTGCCAATTCTTGCAGGACTCGTGGCCGACGATGTCGGGGAACCACCGGCCAGGTCGAATCTTGAAGCTTATGGTGCCGCATTCCTAAGCTCTTCCTTGCTATGTCCGGCTTCACGTTTGACGGTGAAAAAGTACAAAAAAAGGTCTAACCTAGGCCTTATCCCTAAGTATCCCTCGCAAAGTGCCGCGTAGTTGCTAATCACTAAGATACTATTGGGGGAAAGGTTCTGGGGCTGGACCCTATAATTATTCAAGACGGAGAGGAAAAAGTTGGAGATGGGCAGGGAGACGCCGCGTACCAGTTGAGCTTTTAGGTACACCTTTTCTTCGGCTTGGGGAGAAGGTGTCACCTCGCTGGCCGGCGCCGCCCGCCAGGAAAGCCCCTCCGTCACGGGGAGGTAGCCCTCGGCGATCATCTCTTGGATGTCACGGTCGGTGATATCCGAGCCGCGCCGGTTGCCCTTGTGCGAGTCTGGTTCCTCCTCCAACGGCTCCAGCACCACCAGATTAAGGTCGCTGGACTAGGCCCTCTGGAGGCACGACGATGGAGCTCACCGGCTTCGCCACGGCTTCGCTCGGCGCCGCCATGGAGGGAGTAGTGCTGCTGCTGGCCATGGAGTGAGACTGGGTGCGACTGGTGCAGATTGGAAGCTAGGGTTTTTTGAGAGTTCTCACAGAGAGCTCGAGGAGACACGTGGCTGGAGGAAGAAGATGATGCGAGGAGAATGAGGTAAAAAGTGGAAATTTCCCCACGATTACTATTTATCACCTTCGGCGTCAAGATTCGTGCAGCTTGATCGTACGGTTGCCGCGTAGACGACGTGTTCGCGAACGTGCGCGGAAATTTCACCACGCCGCCAACAGTTCGTATCGCTCGAGCAGGAAAATTGGACATGATTGCATTCTCTGCATGTGTGAGTTACGAGGCGTCGCTGACCTAAGCCTACGCCGTCCTAGCTGACATGGGTAGACGAGCCATCACATCGAAGATTCCGACATGGATGGATCTAATCGTACTATGGAAGTGTACGATGAAAGATTCAACATTCCTCTGGCTTACAAGTTGAAGACGGAGAAAGCTTTGCAGGGTTTTTTGGGAGGACTACAAGATATTGCTTGACAATTTGCCGACATCCAACTAGACGGAGCATTCATCTGAAGAGGCAAGACGGCGCAAGATCTCGGAGTTCTCCGGGGGCTACTGTTGGGATATGCTATATGGGTATCCTCATAGCATGTCACTTATTCGGATAACCCGGGTGGCCCACAGTTGGTAGCATGGCCTATGGCCTGCTAGGCGGCCCAGTTAGATGGATCCAGAAGGGAGGCCCATGCCGGATAAAGGAAGCTACGGTGGAGTCACCAGCGTACCCGTAGCCTTGGAGTGCAAGATACACAAGACTAGTAATAGACGGTGTAGGACTCTGTAACCTGTCCGGCTAGGACTTTTCCCTGTAACCCTAGGACCTGGCGACTATATAAGTCTGGCCTATGGGAGCCTTTAGGGCATCAATTCACACAACCTCGCACAGCGAACCTATCTCTGTAACTCGTCGTATTGCCCTTATAGTGATTTATAGCAGGAGTAGGATTCCGCCACCGTCGTGGGATCTGAACCTGGGTAAGCTGTGTTACCTCGTACCCGTCAACTGTCCGCCTTCCCCCACCTCTCTAAACACGCACTGTGAGGACCCCTCCATGGCGTACTCGTCGGCAATACCACCACAGCTAGAGCTTATATATGTGTCCTTCTTAGGCATGCATAGCTGTCAGTGTTGGTTCATCCAAATGATGTATCAGATGCAGATAATCTAGTAAGACAGGAGAACATGATGAGATGAGATCAGTGATTTGAGATTAGACATGCTAAGGATTGTATGGGATTCCATGGTGGGATGTGGTTTTTGTACACCCACGCTCGCCACCACTAGGACCTGAGTTCTTGCCTCTTGAACAAAAACGAGCGTACAACCACACGGGGCCTAGAAAACCCCACGAGTTACTAACTTGCCTACTAGATTCCATGAGTCACATAGTTCGGGTGTTCCATTCGACATGCATTCTGGATATTCTCGAAGGAGGTGCATTCGTAATAGGTAGGGAATTGTGGACAGGGTTGCTTGCGGTCGATGGAGCCCCTGGTGAACCAACCTTGCCTCACATCTTTAAGGACCGGCTTTGGGATTGACCTGTTATGGAGGAACCATCCTTAGGGCGTGACTCATGGTTTCGGCGAAAGAAAGGTAAAGGTCGTGTCTAACCACCCTCTACGGCCTTCAAAGGAAGAGGGCTATTACTAGTGGCATTAAGAGAAGGTTAGTATGTGTGGGTAAAGTTGTACACCCATGCAGGGTAATAATCTTTTATAAAAGCCGTGTTCACGGTTATGAACGACTTGGGAATGGATGTGATGATCATAGATAACTATAACCTAATCATAAAACTTGGCAGATCAACGAGTGCTTAATGATGCTTCCTCATGGGTACGAGGGGGTGATCCTAGTTGGGGTTCAGATGATGATGATTTGGTGTATATCAAGATGATCATCAATACTTTGGAGATGTTGCTTTTTTATCCCCTTTTAAAATATTCTGACGAGACGGGCTTCTTCTCTCTCTTGTTTTATAAACAAAGATGGCTTTATGCAAAACAACTCCACCAGCCATATGTCTTGTGGAGTACACCCTATACTAACCCTTACTTTGTTGATATTTTGGTAGCAGAGTAAGTGTTCCTCCTGAAGACAAGTTCTGTACTACATCGACACCGCCGACTAGCTTGGGGTTCCCGGCCGACAGCCTGGAATCTATGGGTTGGGATGTCATCGTTATACTTTAGGCCTCTTAGGCCATTTGTTAAGTTTGCTATACTTAATATCATAATTTGCCTTCCATTGTTTGATGTTTGTGGTCAGTGACCTCTAGTAATATTTTGGTTCTTCTCTCAATTATGAGCTTGCTGTAATAATTTTTGTGTCGTAGGGTCACTGCTGTGTTATCGATTCTTCACTGGATGTTCTCGAGCTCAAGATTAAGCTTATGTTAGATGGAGGTCTAGGATTTGTTTAGCCCTGAACCCGGGGGTGTCACACAGGATGACCCAGCCGTTATAACTTGGCCCGTGTTAACCAGACTCGGCCCAAGCCTATCGGGGGTCATCAATGAGTTTTTAGGCTGGTTCAGCAATGAGTTTCACCCCATATGACCCTATCGGGGGTCATCCCCCCGACATTAGTCCCCGAAGCTAGTGAGGTCTAACCGGTTTGGTTGTTAGGCGTCTCCAGGTTCCTTTGATGAATTTGGAACTTTCTTTCTTATCCTATATTTCTTGTATAAAATTACTTATTTGTCCTGATCTCGATCTTTGCCGAGTCATTCTCATGCTCTGTTCGGTTCTTGTCAAATCTTGTTTGGCTTAGCCGAGTCATTTTGACTTAGCTGAGTCATTTTTTACTTAAATACTATTGATTCCCAGGAGGCGCGTAATTATTGCGGTTTGCCACAAAACTTTCTCAAATCCCGACAACACAGTGACTGCGGTGTAGTTACACAAATCACTATGGCAGTCACATCACGCAGCGCCTCGGGCCTTTCGTTGACCGGTACGGTGCGGCCTAGAACATGTATCACGCGCACTTGGAGTGTTACGACGCGTCGGTTACACACGCACACAGCCACACCCAGGCCACACGGTACATCTTGATCCCACGATTGGGGTTTTACTCCGCGCTTAAGTAGAGGCGTGGGGGGAAACCGCCCCGCCACTTCAATTTTTCCCACGCCTTACTTCTTCCTTGTGTCTCTACCTAGAAGTTCCAATCTCCTCCTTCCCCCAACCATTCTCCGGTCTGCATTCCTTGCTCCGGTGAGGTGCTGTTGCCCCCCTCTCCTATCTAGCCTTTATCGACGGGGCCTTGAAAATCCAAGCCGCTTTCGACGGAGGAAGTGTGCGACATTCTTGAGGACATGGACCCCACGACTCCTGTGAGGAGGTGGAGGAGCACGAGACCACCGGTGAACACGGTGGATCAGAGGGATCGGAGGTCTCTATAGAGGAGCTCAAATGGTTGCACGCTTGACGGAGCATCCCTCTGGGCGTCACATGTCGCCTTCCTGTTGGTGAGTTTGCTCCTAATCCTGAGCCTAATGAGCGTGTTGTTTTCCTCTCTCATTTTGAGCGCGACTTTGGTCTTCCGGCCAGCGAGTTATTCGTGGCTTTCCTTTCAAATTTCCATCTAGAAACGCACCATTTCCCTGCCAATGCCATTGTCGCATTGTACTGCTTCATTTCCGCTACAGAGGGTTACCTAGGGCTCTGGCCTATGGTTAAGCTTTGGGCCAAGAACTTTTCTTTTCGGATTTAGGTTGTTCCTGAGCTAGGTGTTCCTTTTGACAAAAAGCGGCCCACGCAATGTGGCGCTTCTAGCATCACTCCTAGGAGAGGTTCCATCTATCCCCGGGTCAAGGGTCTATACCCATGTCAATATTCTACCTTTTACCTCCCCAATGATGTTGTTGCTCGCCAAGTCAGATCAATCTTCAAATTTACTATGGCCCCCGACTGGAGATGGAGCTTTCCCCCTTCGACCTTGAAAATCTTGTTCCAAGGGTAAGTTTTTGAGTGACTTGATTCTACCGACATTCTTTACTCGGCATCTTCTAGATTTTGTTACACGGCGACCATTTCTAATCTCGTTCTCCTTTTTTCGCAGAACTTTACCGCTCAAGAGGATGAAAATGCTTGTCCTCCCTCCAATTACTGCAAGGACCATATAGTCCCTGATGATGAAGACTTTGATTCTAAGGGCTTCATGCCCATTCCTTATACTACTGCCGCTGGTCCTTATCCGTGTAAGACTCCTACCTGAGTATCTTTGAGGGATTGGCCGAATGATGATGACGATGACTTTCAAGTTTTGGAGTTATATAATCCTTGACTTATGCTCTTGGCTTATCTTGTTGGGTTTGCATTTCCTTATGTAGCCGAAAAGGTGTACGAGGGTCTTCCTCTTGCCGTGGGTGGTCGAGGAAAGATTCTTGTTGCCAAGACGACTAAGCAGCGCAGAGTTTCATCTAGCGGCACCCATCCTTCCAAGAAGCGGAGAGCTGCCGCTGTTGCTTCCTCCGGCGCCGAGTCGCCCAAACATCCAAGTGCCATGAAGTTACGCGGCAAAACTATCGTGACCCCGTTGTTTCTGGGCAAGCTTTGCTATTATTCGGTTATGCGCCTTTCATTGGCACTGCATTTATGATTATGCTGCCTTTTTATCTTTAGATCTTCTCTAGCTGTCCCACAAACCGCAAGTTTTATGGATTCTTCAATTTGTGTTCTCTCTTCTCCGGCTCGTGCCGAGACTCCGATTCCCAGTCTGGCCCGAGCCTCTACACCTGTTCCGGATATCCCCGGGTCTCAGCCTAAGGCTGACCCGACTACTTGGCAAGGAGAGAAGACTCAATAAGAACAAGAATTATCCGAGAAAGTGTCATAAAAGGGACCAGGTGCCAGCAGCATCGGCGCCGAGTCAAGCAAAGCCAACAGCGTTACTGCTCCACCTGATATCGATGTAATGAAGAAGACAACTCCTCAAGCCCAGCCACCAGTTCAACCAGCTCATTCGGCTCCCCCTCAGCAACAAAAAAGGAAACTGAATCTGCCTCCGTCCGCACAGCAAAGCCAACAGGGTCCAAACAGCAAACCTTGAGTTTTGGCCAGGGCACCCAGCAGCAGCAACCAAAGAAATAGCCAACAACATCAACAAAGGCACCTGCTTCGGCGGGTTCATTGGATAGAACTTTGGCCCTTCATGAGTCAAATGAATCTGCTAGGGAGGCAACCCTTCACCAAAGCATTACTGCTGTTAGGGCTACTATTGATGCTGCTAAGAACCAAGGCTACATCCTGGCCCGGATGGCTAGTGGGCATAGTCTTCGCTCTGCTGAGCGCTTCTCCATGGAATGGATGGTACTGGTTACCACGAGGTTTCCTCAAGTCTCTTTCCAGCGTAGAACTAGCACATATTTGAGATTGTCCCTCAGACCATTGCCGATATGACGCAGCAAGCTATCAACCTTATGAGGCTCGTCAACCGAATCAATGAGGTAAAACAGACTCACTCTTTTATGTTCTGAGTGTTCATATATATTTCCATTCCCCAAGGTTACAACCGAGTAAAGGATTTACTTGGCTATAAACTTCTCAACCCGAATTTTATATGCTCTTGACCTTTCTTGATAGCTCTCCTACAACTCCTGCACGAAAAGCTTCTGAAACTTGTTGTGGAAGTATCAGAAGCTTTCTGCGGAGCATAGGGTCCTTGTTGCCGAGGTTAAGGGCAAAGGTAAAACTTCTTACTCGGCCTCATTCTGACTGATCTTTTGTCCCTCATTATGACTTCCTTCTGGCATTCTATTTTACATCCATTGCTCAGTCTATGGTAGAGGAACTCCACAAGAAAATCTTGGACGCATATGTTGGGCCACGCAGAGATAAAAAAAAACTTTTCCTCTAACGTGGTGATCCCAAGATCTAGCTGAGGTACAAGGCCACGAGGTTTACCACTAGACGCGCAGTTGCGGATTACTGATGAAGCGCGTCAGTTGATGCAGTGCAGTCCTCACGATCCGATCGTATTGGTGCTGATCGCACAACACCTCTGCTGGTATCCACACGTACAAGGAGGAGCACCGGCGGCGAACTTCTAGGTTCGTATCGACGGTAGGACTGCTGTGGAGCTAGGGTTTCCAACACATGGAATGACCTAACCGAACAACGATTAACCTTTCTGGGTTACGGTGCTCCAGTATATATAGGGAGTGAACGTGGGCTCTGCTCGCGCGACCCATTCACTAAAGACCATATAACACTAGTCACCCTGAGTCCAACTCACTAACTCAGTCCTAATCCGGTTTAGGTCCATCCCAACCAGATTACAGGTTCAGATCCAATCCGAACTTGCTCCCTCTCTTAAGTGCGTGACCTCGCAGGATCATGGCTACTTGGACACGATTGGAGTCCGACTCTCAATCGATCAGTCGGTAGTGGCTCCTAGAAGAACGTGCCGACTCCCAAGTACCAAAGAGTCATGACGACTTGCCTTTCCAATGCGACTTACGTCCGAGTCCCTTTTGCCTCACGATATACCTTTTCAGACTATAGGCGAATATATGTCATCCCTTAAATAGTCTGACTCTCTTCTCGATCCGAGATAAGTGATTCACCCGACTAACTCTTAGTCGATCGCCTCGGTTAACACTTAACCAAGCTGTGCATGGCCATGCTTTCCGAATCATATCTCACGAGAGGGCCCAGAGAATATCTCTCCAAGTGGAGGGGAAAAATCCCATATTGGTTATTCACATCACGCAGCTTGATTCTCAGTCGGCCCGAACTCTGCCTTTATAACTAACCAGTTATGGATCAGCGTTTGACAGAACCTAAGTCGGTGATCCTCAACTCGGACTATGCAACAACCTCAGGTCTAAGGATTACATTGATTGAGATATACAAATGACAGCTAGTTCGTTGTACCTCAATATGGGTCAATCCGACTCGCTAAACTCTTTAGTCGAATCTGTGTAAGTTGGAATAGCATCTCCATGCCCATGACAAGTGGAACCGAGTCATCAAGCCAACTTTCACATTGGTCTAAGTTGTGTGTCCAGCACAACCTCAATGACCAAGGATATTTAGTACAAACAACATGAATGCATAGTTCCACAACCGAATCACATATTCAATGATACACATCAGATGTTTATACAAGGACTACTGAATATCTTTATGAATACAATGGGAAATCTCATCATACATGATTTCCTCTAGGGCATATTCCCAACAGTCTCCCACTTGCACTAGAGTCAATCTTCCGACATCACATGTCTAAGCATATAATGCCCATGGCTCTCAGGTGCGCCTCATGCTTTGGCTGTGGTAACGGCTTTGTCAACGGATCCGCAATATTTGCATCCGTGTGTACCTTGCATAACTTGATATCACCCCGATCCATGAACTGGCGAATCAGGTGGTACCGCATGAGTATGTGCTTGTCCTTCTGGTGCTGTCTAGGTTCCTTGGCTTGTGCAATACCACCATTGTTGTCACAATACACGTCCAACGGATTGGACGAGCCCTGAACCACACCAAGATCCATGAGGAAATTCCTCATCCAAATAGCTTCCTTTGCTGCCTCCGAGGCGGCAATATACTCAGCCTCTGTTGTAGACGCAGACACAGTCTCTTCCTTGGAACTCTTCCAGCTCATAGCACCTCCGTTTATAATAAACACGTATCCGGATTGCGACCGAGAATCATCAGAGTCGGTAAGATAACTCGCATTCGTGTAACCCTTTACACTGAGTTCATCTTCACCACCATAAACCAAGAACATATCCTTAGTCCTTCTCAAGTACTTTAGGATATTTTTAGCCGCTGTCCAGTGGATCTCTCCAGGATCAGCCTGGTATCTGCTCACAACACTTAGAGCATATGAAACATTCGGCCTAGTAAAAATCATGGCATACATGATGCATCCGACTGCAGAAGCATATGGAATCGCACTCATCCGACTTTGCTCATCAGTTGTCGAAGGACACTGAGTCTTGCTAAGTTTTACACCATGGGACATCGGTAAGAACCCCTTCTTAGACGATTCCATGTTGAACTTCTTCAACACTTTGTCCAAATAAGTACTCTGACTCAATCCAATGAGCCTCCTTGATATATCTCTATAGATCCGGATTCCGAGGATGTATGTTGCCTCACCCAAGTCTTTCATTGAGAAACTCCTTTCCAATGATTCCTTGGTTTCTTGCAACATCTGGACATCATTTCCAATCAGTAATATGTCATCCACATATAAGATTAGAAAATTTACTTTGTTCCCACTAAACTTCTTGTACAAACAAGAATCATGATCACTCTTGATGAAGCCAAACGATTTGACTACCTCATCAAAGCGAATATTTCAACTCCGAGATGCTTGCTTCAACCCATAAATGGATTTCTGAAGTTTGCATTCCTTGTCAGCATTAGCCGGATCGACAAAACCCTCGGGCTGTATCATATACACGTCCTCGATTAAATTTCCGTTAAGGAAAGCCGTTTTGACATCCATCTTCCATATCTCATAGTCGAAATAGGCCGCTATAGCTAACATGATCCGAACTGATTTAAGCATCGCTACGGGCGAGAAATCTCGTCGTAATCAACTCCTTGAATTTGTCGGAACCCCTTCGTGACAAGGCGTGCTTTATAGACGGAAACATTTCCATCCATATTAGTTTTCTTCTTAAAGACCCATTTGCACTCGACGGGTCTTGCACCGTCTGGCAGATCAACCAAGTTCCAAACTTCATTTTCATCCATGGACTTTAACTCGGATCTCATGGCTCCAAGTCATGACTCGGAATCCGATCCCACCATCGCTTCCGAATTATTTGCCGGCTCATCACTGTCTAACAGTAACACATCACGAACACTTCGTAATCTTGCCGATCTTCGTAGTACAGGTGTTGCCACCGGATCAGCTACCACGACCGGCTCAACCTCCAAGGTTTTTGCCGACTCGCTACTAGCCGGTTCCTCTCGAATTTCTTCGAGCTGCACCGTGCTCCCACTTACTCCCCGACTGAGAAACTCTTTCTCAAGGAAGACACCATTCCGAGCAACAAAAATTTTGCCCTCTTCTCGGTTGTAGAAGTAGTAACCCAAGGTTTCCCTTGGATACCCCACGAAAATACACTTATCCGACTTGGCTGTAAGCTTGTCCGACTGAAGTCGCTTGACAAATGCTTCACAACCCTAAATCTTAAGAAAAGACAAACTCGGCTTTTTCCTGTCTACATCTCATGCGGTATCTTATCTACCAATTTTGATGGTACTCTGTTTAGTGTGAACGCCGTTGTTTCTAGACAATAACCCCAAAATGATAAAGGCACATCTGTCCGACTCATTATTGATCGTACCATGTCCAACAAGGTCCAATTCCGCCTTTCCGAAACACCATTCCTTTGTGGCTTTCCTGGCGGAGTAAGTTGAGGAACTATTCCACAACTTTTAAGATGGTCATCAAACTCATGGCTGATGTACTCGCCTCCTCGGTCCGACCGAAGAAACTTTATTTTCTTGCCGAGTTGATTCAGTGCTTCATTCTGGAATTCTTTGAACTTTTCAAAGGCTTCCGACTTATGTTTCATGAAGTAGATATATCCATACCTACTCAAATCATCAGTGAAGGTAATGAAGTACTCATAACCACCCCTGGCTGTCGTGCTCATTGGTCCACATACATCACTATGTACTAGTCCCAACAAGTCGGACGCCCTTTCGCAACTCTTTGCAAAAGGTGTCTTGGTCATTTTGTCGAGTAGGCAAGATTCGCATGTCTCGAACGACTCCAAGTCGAACGAAGTTAGGAGTCCATCATCATGGAGCTTCTTCATTCGTTTCCAACTTATATGACCAAGCCGACAGTGCCAAAAGTAAGTCATATTCAGATCATTTGGTTTCAACCTTTTAACATTTATGTTATAAACCGACTCACCGTCAAGATTCAAAATAAATAACCCGTCCTGACGGGTGCAAAGCCGTGAAACATATTATTCAAATACAAAGAACAACCATTATTCTTGATATTCGACTCATAGCCTTGCCTCATCAAACATGAAGCAGAAATAATGTTTCGACTGAGCACTGGAACATAATAACAATTATTCAGTTCCATAATGAATCCGGAAGGTAAATGAAGTTGCATCGTGCCGACATCCAACGCAGCAACTCTTGCTTTGTTGCTGACTCAAATATCAACCTCGCCTCTTGCTACGCTCCTAGTTCTTACCAGTCCCTGCAACGAGTTGCAGATGTGAATAACTGATCCGGTATCATATACCCAAGAACTATTAGGTGCATCAGCAAGATATATGTCTATAACATTGCAAACAAGTGTACCTGAGTCAGAAGTCATACCTCCACTCTTGGCTTTGTCGGCCAAGTACTTGTTGCAGTTCCTCTTCCAGTGGCCATCCGCCTTGCAATTGAAGCAAGTGGATCTGGCTGAAGGAGATGGTTTAGTCCCTGAGGAAGCGCTTGGGACCGGGTCCTGAGCCTTCTTCTTAGTCCAAGAACTCTTCTTGAACTTAGCCTTATTCTGCACCATCAACACTTGACTAGCGCCCTTCTTGAGATCCACCTCTGCCTGCTTGAGCATCCCATGTAATTCAGTGAGCTTCTTATCCATACCATGCATGTGGTAGTTCGAAATGAACTGTCCATATGCACTAGGAAGAGAGTTCAGAATTATGTCTGTGGCGAACTCTTTGCTTATGGGGTAGCCAAGCCTCTCTAGAGACTGCACGTAACCAACCATTTTGATCACATGCGGACTCAGTGGATCACCATCCTTAAGCTTGCAACTCAGCAAAGCCTGATAGACTTGATACCTCTCAGTCTTCGCCTGAGCCTCGAACATACTTTTGAGGCTTTCGATCATATTGTAGGCCTCAACATGCTCGAACTGCTTTTGCAAGTCCGGTTCCATGTGAGCAAGCATAAGACAGCTAATATCCGTGGACTCATCCTTAGCCCGACGGTAGGCATTGGTGGCTGCGACATTCACATTCTCATTCGGCTCATCTGGAAGTAGGTTGTCTAGGACATGGTCCTTCTTTTCTTGTTTGAGAACAATTCTCAGATTTCGATACCAGTTGGTAAAATTAGTGTCGTTCAGTTTATCTTTCTCATGAATAGTTCTCAATGCAAAACCGGATATCTGAGAGTGACTGCTACTTGGTGCCATGATCTACAACAGAAAATATGCAAAACACTTAAGACATCTATTCATAAGAGAGCAAGCATATTAAACATTTTAATATTTTATGCTCCCACTAGAACCAACACCCCTCCGATGGTTGCTTAGTGATTCAGGATCCTAAATAAGAAAGTCGGCTAGTGAGCTTTAGCATCACCGCTAGCCGCCAAGTGATCTAGGTAGACAACTCCTTGTCAATCGCATCTCATGCGACTCCTGTTGGACGGGTGGCATCACATGCCCCGGCTCCCATACGACTTTTCCCCGAGTCCCACAACCGTTGTTATAGACCCGTCTAGCTTACCGAGTGTTTCTGCAGTAAGAGTCCGACTCGAACACACCTAGTCGAAAAGAATTGGCAGCACCTCAATTTTATGAGCCCACTACCAAAAATGTCCGAATTGTGATGGTGCAAACACTGGCGGGAAAACCAACTAGACCTTCTTTGATGGATTAAATTTTACCGACTATCTAATAGAGGTAAAACAGAGACATAATAATAACACAAAATAAAGCATTTATAATGTGAAATGGTATTGCTCTCTTCATGGCGATCTCCATCTCCACAAAGCTTGTAATCCAACTCGTGCCAACTCTTGTCACTTGCCGTCTTACTTCATGTCGCCGACATGTACAATTCCTTGCATGCCTTACGGGTTCTCCAAACAGCTACACTAGCTTAGTAAAGTAAATTACATAGAGAATCTGACACGCAGGTCGTTATACAATAAAATGACAGCACCTTGGCTCCAGCCGGCTGACAAAAAACCGTGATTCGCAGATCACGTATGGATTACACACATACATCACATGCACATGAACCATACCATTCACAACTTCCTGCAAAAACAAGTTATGCATAGATACAATAGCTATCGGCGCTGTGAAACTCGTAACAACATCTAAGGTGCTACGATAGGGCGAAGCCGACGGTCGTTATCCAATCAACCTCGTACAAAACCGATCTATCTCATAGATCGACCACCAAAACAGCACATAGATCTCATCTACAGCCTACCGCATATCACATATGCGAGATCTCGAGCCTAAAACCAGAAGCTATCGCTCTGATACCATTGTTGGGCCACGCAGAGATAAAACAAAACTTTTCCTCTAACATGGTGATCCCAAGATCTAGCTGAGGTAGAAGGCCACGAGGTTTACCACTAGACGCGCAGTTGCGGATTACTGATGAAGCGCGTCAGTTGATGCAATGCAGTCCTCACGATCCGATCGTCTTGGTGCTGATCGCATAGCACCTCTGCTGGTATCCACACATACAAGGAGGAGCACCGGCGGCGAACTTCTAGGTTCGTATCGACGGTAGGACTGCTGTGGAGCTAGGGTTTCCAACACATGGAATGACCTAACCGAACAACGATTAACCTTTCTGGGTTACGGTGCTCCACTATATATAGGGAGTGAACGTGGGCTCTGCTCGCACGACCCATTCACTAAAGCCCATATAATACTAGTCACCGTGAGTCCAACTCACTAACTCAGTCCTAATCCGGTTTAGGTCCAACCGAACCAGATTGCAGTTTCAGATCCAATCCGAACTTGCTCCTGCTCTTAAGTGTGTGACCTCACAGGCTCATGGATACTTGGACACGATTAGAGTCCAACTCTCAATCGATCAGTCAGTAGTGGCTCCTAGCAGAGCGTGCTGACTCCCAAGTACCAAAGAGTCATGACGACTTGCCTTTCCAATGCGACTTACGTCCGAGTCCCTTTTTCCTCGTGATATACCTTGTCAGACTATAGGCGAATATATGTCATCCCTTAAATAGTCCGACTCTCTTCTCGATCCGAGATAAGTGATTCACCCGACTAACTCTTAGTCGATCGCCTCAGTTAACACTTAACCAAGTCGTTCATGGCCATGCTTTCCGAATCATTCACGAGAGGGCCCAGAGAATATCCCTCCAAGTGGAGGGGCAAAATCCCATCTTGGTTATTCACATCACGTAGCTTGATTCTCAGTAGACCCGAACTCTTCCTTTATAACTGACCAATTACGGATCAGCGTTTGACAGAACCTAAGTCGGTGATCCTCAACTCGGACTATGCAACAACCTCAGGTCTAAGGATTACATTGATTGAGATATACAAATGACAACTAGTTCGTTGTACCTCAATATGGGTCATTCCGACTTGCTAAACTCTTTAGTCGAATCTGTGTAAGTTGGAATAGCATCTCCATGCCCATGACAAGTGGAACCGAGTCATCAAGCCAACTTTCACATTGGTCTAAGTTGTGTGTCCAGCACAATCTCAATGACTAAGGATATTTAGTACAAACAACATGAATGCATAGTTCCACAACCGAATCACATATTCAATGATACCCATCAGATGTTCATACAAGGACTACTTAATATCTTTATGAATACAATGGGAAATCTCATCATACATGATTGCCTCTAGGGCATATTCCCAACAGAATAACGTATTGCCCGTCTCCTTAGAGATTTCATTTTATTCGGCTCGCACGTTTTCTTTCCATGTTTTATATCTCGGAGTAGCTGAGAAACTCTTGCTCACAGAGAAACTTGAAGATAGTGTTTCCATGCCAGAACTGATGGATCATTTTCTCGAACAAGCAGGGCAGCACCAGATCAAGCTCAAAAAAGAGCGCGACAAGGTGACCCGACTTAAGGAGCAGATCACCAGGCTGGAGAAGAAGCATAAGGCTGAGGTTGAACGGTTGCGTCAGGCCTTTGCTGAGGAGAGCGGTCAGCTCTCGGGCAAGATCAAGAAAACAGAGGGATTTCTCAAGGATACCGAGTTAATTCTGACCTCGTCTCATCAAGATCTCGATGCTCTCCGCGCCAAATCCAAGATCTTGCAATCTGAACTCTCCCTCGTCAACTGTTTCATCAGTAGTGAGTCCTTACTCTTTTTGTTGTATTCTTATCTCTGGCAACCCCAATTTTTCCTGTGACTTCCTGATGACCTTTCTTTTTCTCATAGAAAACTTTCTATAAGCCAACATGTTTTCCCTTAGGGACATCCAGAAAGTTTGATCCGAGTCCAGTGACCCGTCTGATCCGAGTGGCAAGGTGACCATTGATGAAAATCTTGCTGCGCTTTCTGAATGTGTGAAGACCCTGAAGTCCTGTAGAGTTGACCTTCTCAAAGATGGGATTCATGCCTTTAGGATGCGGTGGACTGATGAGGATCCTCGCCAGTTCGTTGACCCACTCACGGCGAGACTCATGCTTTTTGATGAAAGAATGGATCAGTGGCGTGAGTCAGCCGACCGGGCTGCTGCAGACTAGGCTCTATCATTTGTTCTATCTTGGTACGAGAGTATCAATTTTGATGTGCTGTAGAATATGAGAGCCAATGCAAAGTGGACCAGCAACCCTGAACTCATTAAGAAGCACCATGAAAGAGCTTATGATTTCATCGAGTACACCAATGTTCATGCTTGGTGTGATGGTACCAGCTTTCTCAATGCTGGTGGACCCATCGATGAAGTGGCTGCTAAAGTGGAAGGTGATAGCGAGGATACTGACTCAGATGTCCTGCCCGTGGACGAGACCTCCAACCCACCTGCTACTGATGATGTTCCGAGCTTCGCGCCTGCCGGGTCGTCCCCGAGTCCTGCTGCCTCTTAGACTGAAAAAACACTTGAAATTGCATGAGATCCCCGGTATGCAGGATGCATATGTAATACATACTGCCGTTCTTTTGGTGATGTGCCTTTTTGAAGGCTTAAACGTATATTTTGGCTTAAGTCCGAACAACTTTGGGGAAAGTCCATGAGTTTCATTTGATGTTCCCTTAATTCCTCATCTTTGGCTATTTTCTACCTTTTTGGCATTCCACATTAGAGTCTCAAGGTCCTAGGGATTAAGTTAGCAGTCCATGAAACTAGGAAACCTGACATAAAGTCATTTGACACATAAGCCGACATATCCTGCAATGAGTTAGTTAAGTATAGTGTCGGCTCGCATTTGTCCTCTCTCTTATCTGTTGTTCATGTTTAGCCGCCTTTGGTCTTTTTCTCTTTCTTGCCATGAAGTCGGGTTTCGGACGACAGCTAAGTCGAAGAGTTGACCTCCAGCGTTTGTACACTATTATTCCGAGATAAGAGACGAGGTTCAATGCCAACCGACATAATAAGAAGAAAGTAAAAAAATAAGCATGAGGGGGAGTCCCGAGTCACTTTTTCGAGTTACATCATCTTTATTGATAGCACATAGCCGGCATATAGTTACGACATATGAGAGTTGAGAGATACATACATTTCTTTCCTAGGTGCAGATAGGACAAAGCAATTCCACATTCCATGGCCTTCTGGACTCATCACCTGATCTTTCCGCCGTCTTCTTTTGTGCCTCATGGGCGTCTATCAACTAGTATGAATTGTTGTGCAGAGCCTTGCTCACAGTGCAAGGTCCTTCCCATGGGGGTGATAACTTATACATTCCAGCTGTGCGTTGCACCAGTCTGAGTACTAAATCCCCTTCTCTGAACACACGAGGGTGCACTTTCTGGCTATGATAGCTTCGGATATTTTGTTGGTATATTGCGGATTTGGATAATGCCAAGTCTCGTGCTTCTTCGAGTAAATTGACTCCATATTCCTGAGCTTCTCTTACTTCGGCTTCCATGAATTGCCTTACTCTCGGCGAGTCATGCTCGATGTCGGCAGGCAACACTGCTTCCACCCCATAAACCAAGAAGAATGGCGTGTAGCCAGTTGATCTGTTCGGATTTGTTCTTAAGTTCCATAATACTGAGGGTAATTCCTCTGTCCAACAACCCGGTGTCCTCTAGAGTGGTTCTATTAGCCGAGGTTTTCTCCTGGACAGGACCAATCCATTCGCCCTTTCGACTTGCCCATTTGATTTCGGGTGAGCGACTAATGCTACGTCGAGTCTTATTCGTTTGTGCATGCATAATCGAGCAAAAGCCCCTTCGGCAAAGTTTGTGCCGTTGTTTATGATTATGCTATACGGGTAGCCTTATTTCCGGATTATATCCCTCAAGGATGCCACCGCTATTTTTCCATCACATTTCTTAATGGGTTTCACTTCTATCCACTTGGTGAATTTTTCGACCATAATGAGTATGTGAGTCATGCCACCTTGTGCTGGTTTAAATGGTCCCACCATATCCAAGCACCAGATTGCAAATGACTAAGTGATTCGTATAGTCTTGAGTTGAGATGCACTCGGCTAGTAAAAACCATGCCAAAATGCCTTAGCCACTAATTCTCTAGACGAAGCGTGATGTCCATGTTCTCCTTGGTGAATGTCTAAGAGTATTTCTTGGCCTTGTTCTGAGCTAACACATCGCTGCAGTACGTTTATTACACTCCTTTTGTATAACTCCTTGTTGATAATGGTATAGGCCTTCGCCCTTCTCTCTGTTTGCCTTTCCAATATCTCATCACTCGACAATGTTCCATATTTTAAGTAATTGAATATTGGTTGGGCCCAAATTGGAATGATAGGTGTTGGATATGCCTCTTCATCCATTTCCATAGGATCAGCCGCCATCACTTCTGTCGACATAACCTGACGAGTCTCCGGGTTTGATTCAGCATTCCCTGGGACAAATGGAACAGTCCCCGGGTTACTCGAATATGTCCCCACATTGGTGTCCATTAGCACATCATACGACTGTTGGCTTGCCGGGATAAAGATTGACTCGGATTCTAGTGAAGGCTTAATGGATGGTTTTCTGAGGTGTTCCAATGCTATTCCCGATGGGATTGCTTGACAAGATGACTCTAGCTTGGATAAAACATCAGCTGCTTCATTTTCTTCTATGGGTATCTGGTGAAATTCACACCCCTCAAAGTATCCTGAAATCTGTTGGAAATGAAAATGGTGAAGTGCCATGTTTGCATCCAATGCATCCCAATTTCCAGATACCCGTTGGAAGACAAAATCTGAGTCACCAAAACACAAGATTCTTCTGATACCGATTTCCTTAGCGACATTTATCCCGTGAACAAGTGCTTCATACTCGGCGACATTGTTGGATGCAGAAAAATAGATCTGCAGCACATACTTGAGTTGATCCTTCTTTGGAGAGGTTAGGACTATGCCAGCACCAGGACCCATGTTTGTTTTGGACCCATCAAAGTGCATCTTCCAGTAGTTCGGGTCAGGTAATGGCGGCTCGTATTACATTTCCATCCAATCTATGAAAAAAATCTACCACTGCCTGATATTTAATGGCTTCTCGCCTATCATATTGTGGAGTATATGGTTCTAGATCTATGGCCCACTTTGCCACTCTACCACTTGCATATTTTCTGCCCAAAATGTCCGAGATAGGTGCCTCAAATATTACTCGAATCGGGTGCTCTTGAAAGTAATGCTTTAGCTGCTTTGCTTCCATGTACACCCCATATGTCATTTTTTGATAGTGGGGGTAGTTTTGTTTTAACGTAGAAAGCACTTCACTCAATTAATAAACTGGTCTCTGGACTAATTTGCCCTCTTATTCACTCTCTACCACTATCACTGCACTGACCACTCGATTAGTTGCTGCGACATAGAGCAACATTTTCTCTTTGGATAGTGGTGAGGCCAATATTGGTGTTGCTGCCAACATCCTCTTAAGTTCATGGAAAGCTCTATCAGCTTGCTGTGTCCATATGAACTTGTCTGACATATTCATCAGTTCATATATGGTAAAGTTTTTTCGCCAGCTCAATGAATCCAGACATCCTATGAACTTCTAGACATCATTGAGGGTCTTCGGCAACTCCATTCTTTCAATGGCCCCGATCTTTTTCGAGTTAGCTTCCATTCCTTGGCTGGATATAAGGAATCTGAGTAACTTTCTAGCCAGGACATCGAAGGTGCATTTTTCGAGTTGAGTTTCATCCGAAATCTTCTCAAGTTTGCTAATGTTTGATGCAAGTCATCGATGAGAGTGTGACTCTGCTTGGTTTTTATTACCACATCTTCGACATATACTTGAACGTTTTTGTCAAGTTGATCTTGCAGGCATTTTTGCATGCAGCTTTGATATGTGGCACCTGTGTTTCTCAACCCAAACGACATAGTACGATATTAATAAGCCCCATATGGGGTAATGAAAGTCGTCTTTATTTGATCATCTGGGTTCAGCGGTATCTGGTAGAAACTAGAGTATGCATCTACAAATGATAACAACTCACACCCGACAATTGAATCAATCACCTGGTCAATTATCGGCAATGGGAATGGTTCTTTTGGACACACCTTGTTCAGGTTCGTGTAATCGATACACATGCGCCATACCACTACAACGTTCGGATCATCCTTCTTCATTTCAACCAAGACCGGATTTGATAAGCCGTCCGGGTGAAGAACCTCCATGATAAACCCGGCAGCTAGGAGCCTGGCTATCTCGGCAGCAATCACTTTCCTCCTATCTTCGTCAAAGCGGCAAAGGGGTTGCTTTACCGGCTTTGAATCTGGCCTTACATGTAGAGAGTGCTTATCCAACTCCCTTGAAACACCTTGAAGGTCTTGTGTAGACCATGCAAAGATATCCCAATTCTCACGGAGGAAGTTCGTGAGCTCGCTTTCCTATTTGTTAGATAACCCGGCACCAATGGTCACTATGCGCTCCGGGAAAGCCTCATCAATATGTAACTTCTTTGTTTATTCCTTTGTTGCTTGTAAAGAAACACTACCATGTGGGTTGGTTAACTCCGGCATAGCCAGCTATGCTGCCTTAGCCAATGTTGCAACCTCCATCATCTGATGTTTTTTCTTGTGATATCAACAAAGACTCCGCCAGCAAGGAGCCGGCCGAGGCAAATGCAATAGAACACTTGTAGTCACCTTAAACTGTAATAACTCTACATGGACCCGACAACTTCATCTTCAAATAAGCGACGTGAGGGGTGTTCGTAACCTTGCCATAGCTGTCCTTGTGAGTAATGCATAATATGAGCTGAGAATGTCCACTACCTTGAATTTTATGGCCTCAGTGCAATAGTTCTACTATTGCTGAATAAAACATCCATCCAAACTTTCCCAATTGGCTCGCATGACAATCCTGGCACAATGCCATGAAATGTCATCTTAGTCGGCTCTAGCATATTCATGGTAATGCCTAGCTTAAGCATCATATCTTTGTACATGATGTTGATGCTACTGCCATCATCTATCACCACTTTGGGAAATTTAAGGTTGATATCAGGGCCCGTGAATATTGGGTCCGGCACCAGGGAGTAACCTCCTGGAGTTGGCATGATCTTTGGGTGATCCTTTATGCTCCACGTAATTTCTTGCTCCGGACCAATGCATGTACTTTGGTATTGCTGGAATTGTAGCATTCACTTCCATCATTTTCCTTTGCTGATTCTTCTTATCATTTGGCTCAATGACAAACACAACATAATTTCTTGGGACATGCACCTGATGCACTACCTCTCTTCTTTCTTGGTTGCGGTATCTCGGCTGCTGATTTTTGTATCTTGTCTCGGGACCCACAATCTGAGCTTTTCCTCCTATGAGCGGTGGTGGGGGTGGTGGTAGCTGATTCATTGAATCTCCTCTATCACCCTTTTGGAACCAGTTACACTGCCAAGTCGTGTGGTTCGCCGGCTTACTCGGAATCGTCGTATGGAACTTGCATGGCTGATCCAACATCATCTCGTAAGTATACTTTTTCCTTTCCTGCTAAGGCTTCTTTTGTTCATATGGATTTTTTCCATCATTCTTTGGTACCCATTGTTGTCGTTGCCCACTTGTACTTTGATGCTGTCTACTGCTAGCATCTGTATGGTCTTGACTTACAGCGGCGACTTGAGTCAAACCGTACCTGTAAAATGGCCTCTCATCTCGTCTATTGCTTCTATATTTGTTACGGTCCTGGTACCTTAGCGACCCAGCTGCATCATAGACTGGGGTCTCAGTGTTTCCATCTGCCGAGATAAGCAAAGACTGAGTCGGATATCCTAATGCATACGAGTCGGCAATCTTTGTTGTCTCGGCTAGACTTGCTGGCATATCCCTTTGCAACCTTTGCCATAGCACACTTCCATGTCGGCACCCTTGCGCAAACCATGCTATGGCCTGTGACTCGATTACCCCTTCGCAAGAATTGCGCATAGTGCACCACCTAGTGAGAAACTCCCTATCTGTCTCATTCGACATTTGTTTGCACATTTCCAAATGTTGTGGGAGATTTGGTCTCTTGTATGTGCTAGTGAAGTTACTCACAAAGGCCTCCTCAAAATCAACACAGCTATTGATGCTTCCGGGTGGAAAATTATTCAGCCACTCTGTCGCTGGTCCTTCGAGCATTTGAAGTACGTACCCTACTGCCCATCTCAAGTTACCCTGCGCGATGCTTACCGTAGTTCTATAATCGATGAGCCAATCCTCGTGTTTGGTACTACCATCATATGCCTTAGTGCATCTCGCCAACTGAAAGTTTGGCACTGGTGGCTCTCTCATGATTCTCGTCCTAAAGCAGGTTGACCCGGTGGACCTTGTGCTTCGACAAGTTCATCCATATTGATCCAGTCCAGCTTTAGTATTACATCATCCGGCAGCCTCCCAGCTGAGATCCGAGTGTGTTGTATAAGTGATCTGGCATTTGATACCCGACATTCATCATGGCCGAGTAACCATCATTGTATCTGTTAGCGTTTTGATCTGCGGGTTGTTGCTCTGCTCGCCCTGCATTTTGTTGTTGCCTTTATGGCTATGCTGGTGGCGGGTTCGGAAGTGCGTTTCCTCCTACAGCCGAGTAACTCCCACGCCTAGGTTGTGGAGGGTAATTTTGACCTCCATTGTCATTTCTTGGTTGGCATGCCTTTCTTGGCCGGTGTTCCCTTGGTTCTCATTTCCCTGGCCAGCATTTTTTCTTATGCCCTATCCATGACCTGGATTGCCTTGAGAAACTGCCGGGTCATACGCAACCATCTTCTTGTTTCTTCCTGAGTCAACACTTTTTCCTTGTCTCTGTCTTGGCGCGTCACCCGACAAGGAGGCTGCATGTCCAATGGACCTGGTCGGGTTTGGCGTTGCCGAGTGAACTAGCTGTGATATGCTTGGCGCACCCGGATTCTCGTTGTAGTAGGCTTCATTCAGTTCCCCAACTTCTTTCACCAGCTCAGTCACTTGTTCCTTCTGTTTTTTCTTTGCTTCACCCGTCAATTGAGGTAACTCGGCCATCGCCGCCTCTTAAGCTCTGAGGTTTGATGCCTCTGTATTGCATGTCGGTCGTATGGCAGTTTCGTGGCTTCATGGGGGGGACTATCTTGACGTGGCGTCTACTGCAATCTCGTCGTTGAGGTTCCTTCCTCTTACCTTTGCTACATCGAGCCAGGTTTTAGTCCCCTTGATGAAGGGAATATGCCCAAGAGGCAATAATAAAGAGGTTATTATCGTATTACTTATTTATGATAAATGTTAATTTGCATGCTATAATTGTATTAATACGGAAACATTAATACATGTGTGTTTAATAAACAAAAAGGAAGTTCCTAGTTATGCCTCTCTTATAAACTAGCTCGTTGATTAACATGATGATCAAAGGTTTCCTGATCATGGACATTGGATGTTGTTAATAACGAGGTCACAACATTAATGTAATGGTGTGATGAACATTCATCCGAAGTATAGCATTACGATCAAAGTCATTGAGTTTATATTGCTATAACAACTTACGAAGTGATCCTAATCCTTAGACCATGAGATCATGTCAATCACTAACACTGGAAGAGTTTCTTGATGACATCAAACGTCACACAGTAACTGGGTGATTATAAAGATGGCTTCAGAACTACTAAAGTGTTATGTTGAGGCTCATGGATCGAGAGTGGAATTTGTTCATCCCGATGACAGATAGATATACTTTGGGCCCTCTCGGTGATATCACACTGATTATCTTGCAAGCAAGTGATTTGATCACTAGAATGTTATATCACGGGAACAAGAAAAGAGTGCATGTCGGTAACGAGATCAAACTAGGTATGGAGATACCGATGATCGAATCTCGGACATGTAATATATCGTGAAACAAAGGGATTAGATACTAGCGTAAAAGGTTCTAACGATCACAGGAAAGTCCTCGTTGAATGTGTGGGAGTCGGTATGGATCTCTAGGTCCCGCTTCTGATTATTGATCGGAGAAAGGTCTCGATCATTTCCATATTATTCGCGAACCATAGGGTGGCACACTTAAGGGACACTGACATCCAATTGGAGCAAAAGTTTCATGCCAGAAAGAATAATAAGCGCAGGAATTTATTTCACTAGATACCGAAACGGGTTTTCGGGTGAAATTGTAGAAAGTGTTTCTGTATGTGAAATGAAATACTATCAAGGGGTTATATGTGAATGTTTGTCATTAAAGTAATCGACAAAATTCTGAATAAATAAAAGGAGTTTTATTTAATGAGAGTTTGCATTAAATTTGGTGGAAATTTAATGGGAATTTGAGTGGGTTTTTGAGTGGAGGAAATTGAAAGCCATTTGAGTGAGTGGAGTGTCCACCCACGTGAATGAGGAAGAGGTGGGGGCAGCCCCATGGCTGGGCGCCATGCCCCTTGGGTGCCCCCCTCTCTCCTATAAAAGATCCCCCTCTCATCCTCTCAAAGCACACCTCCTCGTGAAGGATCTCTCTCCACCTCAAGAATTTATCGCCCATGGTCTCGGACTAGCGAGATACATGTTCCCGGTGGCTTTTCGGCAAGAAAGAGTTGTGCTTCTGCTGCATCGCTGGAGCGAGGAGGCGGAGGTTGCTCGGTGTCTTGTACGTGTGTGCGAGCATGGATGCGCTGTTGTTTTGCGGCGCTACTACTTCCTCTTGATCTTGAGATCGGCAAGAGATCGTCTACATCAACCACGAGTTTGGACTCGTTAAGTTTTGTCGGTCTTCAAGGATATGTTCTCTATGGATGTATATCCGCCCGCTGCTTGTATCTAGTAGATATATCTTGGTACATAGTTGTTCCCATCGTAGGAATTTTTTTGTTTTCTATGCTGCGAACCCTACACTTGACTCGATTCGCCAAGTTGTACTCTCGAAGAGTGATCTCTAGATCCTGCTAGAGCCGTGCAATCTCCTTAGCTCTTCTAACTCAGCCTGTGCATGCACCGGGTCAGCTGCTGGTGGCACTGGCTCTGCTAGCTTTCTTATTGCTTCCTGCAACTCTCTCGCCCTGCTACTCGAAGCTATGTTCTCAGGTCTTTCCAGTGGCAACTTTCAGTTCTTGCTCCCTTGGAAGCAGCATCCGGGTCATTTTCCTCTGCTAGCTCATTTACCATTGGAACTACTCGTGGTGCTGGGGGACGCGAGGGAGCAGGTGTAGCCATCATTACCTCAGCAAAAGAAGCTTGGTGTGGTTTTCCCGTAGTGCGGACAACAGGAGGATCCAAACTTGATGAAGCGACCTCCCCTAGGGAACGTCCTTGTGCCGAAGCAGTCAACATTGTCGCTGACAAAGTTGAGCGCACCAAACCTTTGGATGAGGCATGAGTAGATACGCTTGCCTGATGATGAGATGATGTTGCCCATCCGGATGAAAACTCTAGCAAGGGCCACTACTGGCCCCATGGTGGGAGCCAACTGTCTTGGTGGTGTCACAATAGATGCCATGGGTAGGCTTAAGTTGGGGCCGGATGGATGCTTGAGTAACCCGGGGAGGGTATGCGCAGTTTAGCCGCACACGAAGAACAATCTTGAACAATGAAGAACGTGTGATTTTATTCCACCTTCTAGCTTACAAGTGCTCCCTGAGCTTTTTTGTCTAGAAGCTACAAGCAAGGAGGAATGCCAGCCTTGGGCACTAGTTGCGCATATCTTAACCCTAGATCTAACCCTCCTTGTATAGGCAATAGGAACAACTAGGTTACAGTTTGGATACTAGGGTTTACTATTTGGGATTTGTCTTACCCCGTGGGCCGGGTCAATGGGCCAGCCCTAGGCCCTTGACCCAGTCAGCTAAGATACGTAGCCAACGGTCTTCATGTACGTATACTCCATCTCCTTTGGCGTCACTCTTCGCTTTATGCGTCATTTAGTACTTTTGGTGTCACCCGGCTCCTTTAGATGTCACATGGCGGCGCCCTTATCTTTTGACTCAACTTTAGTGTGGTCCTTCCTGGATCTTACTTAGAAAGGAGCCACACGACCTCTTTCACTCGGCCTCTCCCTGCGGGACTCAGCCTGTCGTTACATGCATATTATAATTCCTTGTCCTATACTAACCGACTTACTTCTTATGTCAGCCCTGTACAAGCAAGATGACCCAGCCGTTATAAATCGTCCCTTGTCAACCAGACTCGTCCCAAGCTAGGTTGGATTAGCAATGAGTTTCACCCATTATGACCCTATCGGTGGTCATCCCCCCGACATGTTGAATGTGTTTGGCGATGCCGAAGTTAACCTAAAATTTTGTTTGAGAGATACGTGGACCAAAGAACTTGGGTCCCACGTACACATCTTCCTCCTTGTACCGCGGTGCTTATATGTTAGACTCGATGCGATGGCGAGCATCATTGGCCGAGAGTGATCTTCACCTTGGTACTAACTCTTCCTGTGTGGTGGTATGCTCGGATTCTTGCTCCTTCTTCCGCCATCGCCTCCTCCACCTCTACGGCTTCCATGGCTACGATGAGATCCTTCATGGTCACTTCTAGGTTGTTATGGTCACTCTGTTGTGTTATTCCCAGATGAACAATGGGGTCCTGAAGCCTCATTATGCATGCTCCAAGGTTGGTTTCATCGATCTCCATCCCTTCTTGTTTCAGGGCGATCCTCATCGTTTCATCGTCCAGCATTATCGTCATTGCGATGTGGCTCAGCCAGACGGCTGGGGGTGGCATCCTTTGTCATTCATGCTCTCGCTGGTGCCGCGCTTCTGAGTCTTCCCTATGGCGATTATTCTGCCGACGAGAGAGTTGGTGAGGGTTCAGTGCCCTGATGGCATCTTGGGATGCAGTCGGAAGAACTCCTGACTAGTCCCGCGCGGCCCTGCGATGATGACTATTTGATTCAGTCCTTGAGTTTTCTTCTTCCCAAGGGATAGGACGATGATGCTGATCAGTATCCCTCTAGGGTGTTACATCATTGTTTTGGCCTGCATCAATGTGGAAAAATTCCAACTTTGACGCCAGCGTCCCACTGAACGATGTGAACACCTTCTGCTACTGCTGCAGTCCTTTGTCAAGAAATACTACGCACTTCTGGACCTACTATAGAGATTCTTTATTGGCGAGGATGGATCGAGCAGCTGCAACGTTCTCCACAGGTGTGATGTATACTCGGATCTTCTCTCCAGTTTTTCTGTCAAATAAAACGCAGTGTCCATTCGGGTTCCTATTGGATAGAACCGGGCCACCTCTTGTCTTGCTTGGCAGTCGCTTGAATTCTGACTAGTACTAGGCAGGATTGATGTCTATCTGTTGTCTAATCTCGATGATGCATGTAGCCTCTTCGAGCAAGAACAAGTGATGCTTTTCTAGATCCTCGGCCCTTTTCTCCAGCTCCTCCGGAGTAAGATCCGAAGCAGTTGGGATTGGTATTTTGAGTGCATCTCCATAGATTTCACGTGCACCTTTGGTGACTACATATCCATCATCCCAAGGATCTATTTTTGTGGGATTAACCGGATCTCCATCCTAATTCTCCATCTCGATCTATTCGTTGAATTCTTTATCGTTAGCTTCCTTTATAGGCTCTGCCGGTGTAGGGTTTTTGTTGTTGTTCTTCTTCTTTGACCGCCAATATCCTTTATGTGCATACCGGTGGCAAAGACGGCTTTTGGTTCGGTACCGGGAGATAAGCTTTAATCGGTACTTCCTGTCATGGTTGGCTTCTGGACCTCGGAAGAATCTCCAGTGTCCATGTCATCTTGCGAGGTGTAGTCTTCGTCCATGCTATTATACGGACTTAGAGGAGTCTCTGGCTCACCTTGCATTGGCTTGGAGTTGTACTCTTCTTCGTACGCTGCCATCTCCTTCTCGAAGTCTCAGAGTTCCTGCGACGTTAGTGATTCTTGAGGCAAAGCAGGTAAGTCAGTATTTTCTTCGATTGCATCAAGAACACAGTCATTTCCGGGTCCAGCATCAACAGAGTCGGATGCAGAGCCAACGTAGCATACAAAGCAATGCTTCTTTTTCTTCATGGACTCGAGGTAACGGAACAATTGGGTTTTGGCATCCGCTTCTTCAAAGATCCGCTTGATCTCGGTGATTGCTTCATAGTCGATGTAGGGGCGCTTCATCATCCGATTTATCCTACGCCTCAAGAGTGATTTTTCTGCTCCAGCATCGGTAGAACCGGATCGGAAGAGAATATACTCCTCATCTGTGTACCTGATCTCAATAGGGAGATAAGATTCTGATTTTTCTTCCACTACTTCTTCCACTATAGGAGCGGGCTGGGTGGGTTCAGGTCTTTCCCGGATCGTAAAATCTTCAGCCTCTGCGAAACCAAGATAGATATCGATCTCGCCGATTGGCATGATTGTGAAGTTCATCATGGGCTACCTATCCGGAATCTAGGTCTCGTCGAGAAGAATGAGAAGGACGTCACTTCCATAGACCACGCAAACGAAGGTCCGAAGGTCACCGACCCCATGGTGGGTGCCAAATGTCATAGGATTGATGACAAGTACGCCATAGGGTGTCCTAAAGGCATTGAGAATATGAGGTGTGAGTCGTACAGTGTTACGAGAGCGGTGAGCACAAGTTTACCCAGGTTCATATCCGACTACGATGATCAAATCCTACTCATTCTAGCAACCCAGTAATATATCAGCGAGAGCCTGATGTTACAATGGGTTACAAGAGAGGTTCTCCTATGCGATTTGGTTGTGGTTATCGTAAAAATTGTGCCATAAAGGCTCCCACAGGTCTAGCTTATAAAGGCACCAAGACCTAGGGTTACAAGAGAGACCTATTTGGCTATGTTATAGAATTGGTAAATAAGTAAAACGTGGACTACAAATAATCTACATTCCTAAATCGGTAAGTCTTCTAGGCCTTGTCTTAGCCAGAATTGACTCCTCCTCTTTGTTGACTAGGCCACACGTGAAGCAAAGCTCTAATCCGTTGGTGGGCCACCCAAGTCAGCAAGTCCTGTGGGTATACCTACAAAGTATATCCAAAACAAAGTCCCACTCGGTATACATCCGGGTGGTGCCTTGGGTGCCGAAGGACCTGGCCTGCCTTGCTTATGATTTTACGAGGGAATTGGGTAACATGCAAAGCTCCAAGAGCTATTTTCACATTTGTTTTGATTTTTTTAGATTATTTTGGTGCTGTCCAAAAAAACTACAAAACTGGCTGGCGGTCGCGACAACTCTAGGGTCGGTGCAATCTTGGACCCAGGCATGGATCCAGCCTCGGTACACCATGGGGGACCCCAAACCACTATTTTCTAAAAATTGAGAGTGTCCTATAGGGTACCTACAGTTCGAAACCGCCTTTACCGGGCCATAACTCAAGAAAGATATGGTTATGCTTGCATCAAGAGATAAATACCCACCTCCCGAGAATGGCCATGCACCATGGTGTAGCATGCATGACAATTGCCTCGAGCCCCTAGGCGCGCCTTAATATTGCACCTCCTTTGGAAAAACACTAGTTTTTCGGGTTCAGAAAATGGAAAGTCGAGATTTCTCCAAATGACCACAAAATATCTAGTTAGAGAAGTTCCTTATGATGCCGAGAGGGAGCTAGGTGTCGGGTCTGGGATCATTCCATGGAGTGATTCCATGTTCTGGGTAGCGAGGGGGGATCTAGGGTTGAAAGCCAAGTTAACAACCACTCGATAGACATCCGGGTGGTGCCCTTGGTGCTGAAGGACCTTCTATGCCTTTCTTATGATTTTATGGTGGCAGTGGGTCACATGCAAGGGAACCAAGAGCTGTTCTCATATTTTACTGATTTTTTTAAGATTTTGTTTTGTGTTGTCCAAAAGAACGGCCAAACTCGACGGCGGCACCGACAGAGCAAGGGTCGGTACAATCTTGGACCCAGGCAACGATCCAGCCAGGATACCCCATGGGGCACCCCAAACCATTTTTACCTGAAAATTGATAGTGTCCAATAGGTTACCTGCAGTTAGAAATAGTCTTTACCGAGATACTCAAGAAAAATATAGTATATGCTTGAACCACGAGATATATACCCACCTCCCGGGAATGACCATGCACCATGGTGTGGCATGCTTGAAAGTTTCCTCGGGCCCCTGGGCGTGCCCTAATCTTGCACCTCCTTTGGAAAAACACCGGTTTTTCGGGTTTAGAAAATGGAAAATTTAGATTTCTCCAAATGACCACAAAATTTCTAGTTAGAGAAGTTGCTTGTGATGTCGAGAGGGAGCTAGGTGTCGGGTCTGGGATCATTCCATGGAGTGATTCCATGTTCTGGGTAGAGAGGAGGGATCTAGGGTTGAAAGCCATGTTAACTCCCACTCGATAGACATCCGAGTGGTGCCCTTGGTGCTGAAGGACCTTCTATGCCTTTCTTATGATTTTATGGTGGCAGTGGGTCACATGCAAGGGAACCAAGAGCTGTTCTCATATTTTACTGATTTTTTGAAGATTTTGTTTTGTGTTGTCCAAAAGAACGGCCAAACCCGACGGCGGCACCGACAGCGCAAGGGTCGGTACAATCTTGGACCCAGGCAACGATCCAGCCAGGATACCCCATGGGGCACCCCAAACCATTTTTACCTGAAAATTGATAGTGTCCAATAGGTTACCTGCAGTTAGAAACAGTCTTTACCGAGACGTAACTCAAGAAAAATATAGTATATGCTTGCACCACGAGATATATACCCACCTCCCGGGAATGACCATGCACCATGGTGTGGCATGCTTGAAAGTTTCCTCGGGCCCCTGGGCGTGCCCTAATCTTGCACCTCCTTTGGAAAAACACCAGTTTTTCGGGTTTAGAAAATGGAAAATTTAGATTTCTCCAAATGACCACAAAATCTCTAGTTAGAGAAGTTGCTTGTGATGCCGAGAGGGAGCTAGGTGTCGGGTCTGGGATCATTCCATGGAGTGATTCCATGTTCTGGGTAGAGAGGAGGGATCTAGGGTTGAAAGCCATGTTAACTCCCACTCGATAGACATCCGGGTGGTGCCCTTGGTGCTGAAGGACCTTCTATGCCTTTCTTATGATTTTATGGTGGCAGTGGGTCACATGCAAGGGAACCAAGAGTTGTTCTCATATTTTACTGATTTTTTGAAGATTTTGTTTGTGTTGTCCAAAAGAACGGCCAAACCCGATGTTGGCACCGACAGCGCAAGGGTCGGTACAATCTGGGACCCAGGCAACGATCCAGCCAGGATACCCCATGGGGCACCCCAAACCATTTTTACCTGAAAATTGATAGTGTCCAATAGGTTACCTGCAGTTAGAAACAGTCTTTACCGAGACGTAACTCAAGAAAAATATAGTATATGCTTGCACCTTGAGATATATACCCACCTCCCGGGAATGACCATGCACCAAGGTGTAGCATGCTTGAAAATTTCCTCGGTCCCCTGGGCGTGCCCTAATCTTGCACCTCCTTTGGAAAAACACCGGTTTTTCGGGTTTAGAAAATGGAAAATTTATATTTCTCCAAATGAGCACAAAATCTCTAGTTAGAGAAGTTGCTTGTGATGCCGAGAGGGAGCTAGGTGCCGGGTCTGGGATTATTCCATGGAGTGATTCCATGTTCTGGGTAGCGAGGGGGGATCTAGGGTTGAAATCCATGTTAACTCCCACTCGATAGACATCCGGGTGGTGCCCTTGGTGCTGAAGGACCTTCTATGCCTTTCTTATGATTTTATGGTGGCAGTGGGTCACATGCAAGCGAACCAAGAGCTGTTCTCATATTTTACTGATTTTTTGAAGATTTTGTTTTGTGTTGTCCAAAAGAACGGCCAAACCCGACGGAGGCACCGACAGCGCAAGGGTCGGTACAATCTTGGACCCAGGCAACGATCCAGCCAGGATACCCCATGGGGCACCCCAAACCATTTTTACCTGAAAATTGATAGTGTCCAATAGGTTACCTGCAGTTAGAAACAGTCTTTACCGAGACGTAACTCAAGAAAATATAGTATATGCTTGCACCACGAGATATATACCCACCTCCCGGGAATGACCATGCACCATGGTGTAGCATGCTTGAAAATTTCCTCGTGCCCCTGGGCGTGCCCTAATCTTGCACCTCCTTTGGAAAAACACCGGTTTTTCGGGTTTAGAAAATGGAAAATTTAGATTTTTCCAAATGGCCAAAAAATCTCTAGTTAGAGAAGTTGCTTGTGATGACGAGAGGGAGCTAGGTGTCTGGTCTGGGATCATTCCATGGAGTGATTCCATGTTCTGGGTAGCGAGGGGGGATCTAGGGTTGAAAGCCATGTTAACTCCCACTCGAGAGACATCCGGGTGGTGCCCTTGGTGCTGAAGGACCTTCTATGCCTTTCTTATGATTTTATGGTGCAGTGGGTCACATGCAAGGGAACGAAGAGCTGTTCTCATATTTTACTGATTTTTGAAGATTTTGTTTTGTGTTATCCAAAAGAACGGCCAAACCCGACGGCGGCTCCGACAGCGCAAGGGTCGGTACAATCTTGGACCCAGGCAACGATCCAGCCAGGATACCCCATGGGGCACCCCAAACCATTTTTACCTAAAAATTGATAGTGTCCAATAGGTTACCTGTAGTTAGAAACAGTCTTTACCGGGACGTAACTCAAGAAAAATATAGTATATGCTTGCACCACGAGATATATACCCACCTCCCGGGAAAGGACATGCACCATGGTGTAGCATACTTTAAAATTGCCTCGGGCCCCTGGGCGTGCCCTAATCTTGCACCTCCTTTGGAAAAACACCGGTTTTTCGGCCTTAGAAAATGGAAAGTTTAGATTTCTCCAAATGACCATGAAATATCTAGTTGGAGAAGTTGCCTATGATGCCGAGAGGGAACTAGGTGTAGGATTTGGCCTCAATCCATGGAGTGGTTCCATGTTCTAGGCAGAGAGGGGGATCTAGGGTTGAAAGCTATGTTAACTCCCACTCGATAGACATCCGGGTGGTGCCTTTGGTGCTGAAGGAACTGGTATGCCTTGCTTATGATTTTATGAGGGTAGTGGGTCACATGCAAGGGCTCCAATAGCTGTTTTCACATATTTTTGATTTTTTTAGATTTAGTTTGGGGTTGTCCAAAAAAAGCTAAACCCGCGAGAGACCGCGACAATGCAAGGGTTGGTGCAATGTTTGGAACCGGGCACGTATCCTACTTAAGTACCCCATGGGACACCCCAAACCATTTTTTCCTAAAAATTGAGAGTGTCCTATAGGGTACCTACAGTTAGAAACCTCATTTACCGGGCCATAACTCAAGAAAAATATAGCATATGCTTGTACCACAAGATAATTTCCCACCTCCCAGGAATAGCCATGCACCATGGTGTAGCATGTGTGAAATTTACCTCGGGCCCCTGGGCGTGCCCTAATCTTGCACCTCCTTTGGAAAAACACCGGTTTTTCGGGTATAGAAAATGGAATGTCGAGATTTCTCCAAATGGCCTAGAAATATCTAGTTGGAGAAATTGCTTGTGATGCCGAGAGGGAGCTAGGTGTCGGGTTTGGGCTCAATCCATGGAGTGGTTCCATATTCTTGGCATTGAGGGGGATCTAGGGTTGAAAGCCATGGTAACTCCCATTCGATAGACATCCGATGGTGCCTTAGGTGCCGAAGGACCTTGTATGCCTTGCTTATGATTTTATGAGGGCAGTCACATGCAAGGGCTCCAAGAGATGTTTCCACATTTTTTCTAATTTTTTAGATTTTATTTGCTGCTGTTCAAAAAAGGTCTAACCTTTCGGCGGCCGCGGCAATGAAAGGGTTGGTGCAATCTAGAACCCAGGCATGGATCCAGCCTAGGTACCCCATGGGGCACGACAAAACATTTTTTCTTGAAAATTGAGAGTGTCCTATAGGGTACCTATAGTTAAAAACCGCCTTTACCGGGTCGTAACTCAAGAAAAATATGGTATATGCTTGCACCACGAGATAAATACCCACCTCCTAGGAATGGCCATGCACCATGGTGTAGCATGCGTGAAAGTTGCCTCGGGCCCCTGGGCGCGCCCTAATCTAGCACCTCCTTTGGAAAAACACCAGTTTTTCATGTTCAGAATATGGGAAGTCAAGATTTATCCAAATGACCATGAAATCTCTAGTTGGAGAAGTTTATTTTGATGGCGAGAGGGAGATAGATGCAGGGTTTGGGTTCAATCCATTCAGTGGTTCCATGTTCTGGACAAGGAGGGGGGTCTAGGTTGTAAGCCATGTTAACTCCCACTCGATAGAAATCTGGGTGGTGCCTTGGGTGTTGAAGGTGTTGGAGATATGCCCTAGAGGCAATAATAAATGTAGTTATTCTTATATATTTGTGTTTATGATAAATGTTTACATTCATGCTATAACAGTATTGACCAGAAATATTAATACTTGTGTGATTTGTAAACTAAATTAGAGTCCCTGGTAAATCCTCTTTATAATACTAGCTTGTTGATTAATAGATGATCATAGTTTCTTGATCATGAACATTTGAGATGTTGTTAATAACAAGGTCATATCATTAGGAGAATGGTATGATGGACATACTCCTATAGATAAGCGTAGCATAAAGATCAAGTCATTTTAATAGTTCAATTGCTATAAGCTTTCTGATACATAGTAACCTAATTCCTTCGACCATGAGATCATGCTAATCACCATCACCGAAAGGATGATTTGATGACATCAAACACCACACCGTAACTAGGTGGCTATAAAGGTGGCATTGAGTGTTCGGAAAGTATGGGTTGAGGCACATGGATCAAGAGTGGGATTTGTCCATCCATATGACGGATAGATATACTCTGGGCCCTCTCAGTGGAATGTCATCCAATTGGCTTGCAAGCATGTGACTGGCTCACAAGGGATCACATACCATGGGAACGATAAAGGAGTACTTATCAGTAACGAGGTTGAACTAGGTATGCAGAGATACCGACGATCAAAACCTCGGATAAGTAAACTATCGTGAGACAAAGGGAAATTGGTATCGTATGTAAGTGGTTCATTTGATAGCAAAGTAATCGTAGAAGTATGTGGGAGCCATATGAATTTCCAGATTCCTCTATTGGTCATTGATCGGAGAAGTGTCTCGGTCATGTCCGCATAATTCACGAACCGTAGGGAGAGACACTTAAGGATTCGATGTTTTTGAGTAGGTATGGAATGATGAGTAAGAGACCGAATGTTGTTCGGGGTCTCGGATGGGATCCGGTATATCACGAGGAGATCCGGAATGGTCTGGGGAATAAGATTCATATAAGTAAAGTCATGTTTCAGAGTTGGGGAATGATTCCGGTGTTTTCACCAAGAATGTTCTAGAAGGGTCCGGAAGGTACGACACTTTGGAGGGGAAGGGTACATGAATGTGTCATGACAATATGGAATGGTTGCATCATGTACTAGGTCACTTGGCTGGGCAAAATAAAGGGATAAATCAAATCCTAGTTTGAATGTCAAACGCCAATTTGAAAAAGTCAAACGGCAAGTTTGCTTGGTGGAGGGAGAGTAGGAAACCTACTTGGGGAGGAGTTCCCCTCCCTCCACCCGCCGGCCAAGGAGGCCGAGTTGGGGGAGGAATCCCTCTTACCAACCGGCCACCCTCCACCTATATAAGGAGGGGTAGGGCTCCCCTACACCTCACACCCAAAAACCCTAGCCCTCTCCTCCAAGTGGTCGGCGCCACCACCTCCTTGTGCCGCCGCCTAGGGTACCTCCAACTAGGCGAGTTGGGGTGTTTCCCAAACCCTAGCCGCCGGCTACACCCTCCCCTTGGTGCCCTCTAAACCCTAGATCACCAAGGCCTCTCTCATACTCCACCATACTCGCTCCGGCTTAAGGCGAAGCCCTGCGAGATCTCCCCTCTCCTTCCGGTACCACGCCGTCGTGCTGCCGGAATCGCGAGGAGAGTGATACAACCTCCGCTGCCTGCTGGAACAAGGGAGAGGAAGGTCTTCATCGAGTACCGAACGTGTGACCGACTGCGGAAGCGCTGCCAGAATGTAGCACCGGAAGGATCGTCTACACGATCTTGAGATCGGCAAGAGTACGACTACATCACCCACGAGAATCTGCTCTCGTTAACCGCTTTGGAATCTTCGAGGGTGAGTTCCTCTATAGACTCGTTGCTCAAATCTAGTACATAGATCTTGGTTTGTTTGTTTGCATGCGGTAGAAAATTTTGTTTTCCATGCTACAAACCTCTACAGTGGTATCAGAGCCGTGTCTATAAGTAGATCTGTTGCATGAGTAGAACACAATGGTCATTGTGGGCGGTGGTGCTTTTATTATCAATTGCTTTTTGTGTACTTTGCATCTTGCGGTATGATGGGACGAAGCGGCCCGGGCTAACCTTACATGACATCGTTCATCAGACTTTCTCCACGCTTAACATGCAACTTGTATTGCATAAGTGGCTTTGCGGGTGTCTGTCTCTCCCATCATAGTATAGATCCAATTTACAACGGGAACTTGAGAGTTCAAGCATTAATGTTGTGGTTCTTGTTCGTAAGTTAGAGCGACACTTATTGAAAGCCCCAAACCACGTAAAATATGCAAAGAAAATTAGAGGCGTCTAACTTTGTTTTGCAGGGGTGTGCTATGATGTGATATGGCCATGATTGTGATTATATTTGATGTATGCAATGTTCCTTACTGTAAGTTGGCAACCGGCAGGAGCCATATGGTTGCCTTTAAATTCCGTTAAGACCCACGTGTCTATTCAAAGTAGTTGTAATAGTTGAAGCTGGTGGACGACAACCATGAAACGGCGCCATTGACCTTGATGCTATACCGGTGATGATGGAGATCATGTTCGTGCTTTAAGATGGAGATCGGAAGCACAAGAAGAAAGGCCATATCATATCACATGTTATGAATTGCATGTGATGTTAATCCTTTATGCATCTTGTATTGCTTAGTTAACAATGGTAGCATTATAAGATGATCCCTCAAGCACACAAATTTCAAATTTTAAAGTGTTCATCCTTAGTAAGCACCGTTGCTAAAGCTCGTTGTTTCGAAGCACCACGTGATGATCGGATGTGTTAGATTCTGCGGGTGTATACAACGTTAGCAAGCTAGATTTGCTCATGCGGAAGCTAAGGTTTGATCATGACGAGCCTAGCATGTACAGACATGGTCTCGGAACACGGATCACCGAAAGGTAAAGCATGAGTCATATAGTAGATATGATCAACATGTTGATTGTTCGCGTGATCAACTCTCGTGATGATCGGTTTTGATGTGGTGGATTTGGTTCGTGTGATCACTAAAACAATGTGAGGGTTATTGTTTTGAGTGGGAGTTCACCTAGATTAATTTAACTATTAATTAGAACTCAATTTGTCATAAACTTAGTTTAAACTATTGCAAATATGTTGTAGATCAATGGCGGCCCCTACCATCAATTTTAATGCGTTCCTAGAGAAAGAAAAGTTGAAAAATAATGGATGCAACTTCGCGGATTGGTTCCGCAATTTGAGTATTGTCATCAATGCTGGTAATTTGACCTATGTGCTGGATGCACCGCTGGGTGAACCACCTGCAGCTACTGCTATCGATGAAGTAAAGAATGTTTACCTCACTCGGAAGAATCAGTACTCCACAGTTCAGTGTGCTATCCTGTATGGTTTGGAATCGGAGCTTCAGAAAAGGTTTGAGAACCACATGATATTGTCTGTGAACTCAAAATGATATTTGAGGATCACACGGCAGTTGAGAGTTATGAGGCTTCTGAAAATTTCTTTAACTGCAAGATGGAAGAGGGCGGCTCCGTCAGTGAGCATGTGCTTAAGATGTCTGGGCACGCAAAAAAACTCCAAATTTGGGTATAGTGATTCCTAACGCTTTGGGGATTTACCGAGTCCTCCAATCACTACCACCAAGTTACAAGAACTTTGTGATGAACTACAATATGCAAAACATGAACAAGACGTTGCCAGAACTCTTCTCCATGTTGAAATCTGCAGAAGTGGAGATCAAGAAAGAGCATCAAGTGTTTTTGGTCAATAAGACCACCAAATTCAAGAAAGGCAAGTCTAAGCAAAAGGGAAACTTCAAGAAGGGTGGTAAGAAAGTTTCCACACCGACGAAGAAGACCAAGGTTGGGCCTAAGCCTGATACCGAGTGCTTTTACTGCAAGGGAGAAGGTCACTAGATGCGGAATTGCCCAAAGTACTTGGCGGATTTGAAGAACCGCAACATCAAGAAGAAAGGTATATCCGATATACATGTTATTGATGTGTATCTCACTATTACTCGTAGTAGTGCCTGGGTATTTGATACTGGTTCAGTTGTTCATATTTGTAACTCGAAACAGGTGCTGCAAAATAAACGGAAGCTAGCGAAGAACGAGGTGACGATGCGCGTTGGAAATGGATCAAAGGTTGATGTGATCGCGGTCGGTACGCTACCTCTTCATCTACCATCGGGACTAGTTTTATACTTAAATAATTGTTATTTGGTACCTGCGTTAAGCATGAACATTATATCTGGATCATGTTTGTTGCGAGACGGTTACTTGTTTAAGTCCGAGAATAATGGTTGTTCGATTTATATGAGTAATATGTTTTATGCACATGCGCCTTTGATAGATGGTCTATTCTTGTTGAATCTCGATCGTGGAAATACACATATTAATAACATTGAAGCTAAACGTTTGAAATTGAGCGATAAGTCGACCTATATGTGGCACTGTCGTCTTGGTCATATTGGAGTGAAGCGTATGAAGAAACTCCATTCCGATGGACTTCTTGAATCACTTGATTTCGAATCACTTGAAAGATATGAAGCATGTCTGATGGGTAAAATGACTAAGACTCCATTTTCTGGGATGATGGAGCGAGCTACGGACTTATTGGAAATCATACATACCGATGTGTGTGGCCCAATGAGTGTAGCATCGCGCGGTGTTTATCGTTATGTTCTTACCTTCACGGATGACTTGAGTAGATATGGGTATATCTATTTCATGAAACATAAGTCCGAAACTTTCGATAAGTTTAAGGAATTTCAAAGTGAGGTAGATAATAAACATAACAAGAAGATTAAATTTCTATGTTCTGATCGTGGAGGTGAATATCTAAGTTACGAGTTTGGCGAGCATTTAAAGAAATGCGTAATACTTTCACAATTGACACCGTCGGGAACACCACAGCGTAATGGTGTGTCCAAACGTTGTAATCGAACTCTCTTAGATATGGTTCGTTCTATGATGTCACTTACAGATTTACCGCTATCGTTTTGGGGTTATGCATTAGAAACAACCGCATTCACTTTAAATAGGGCACCATCTAAATCTATTGAAACGACACCGTATGAATTATGGTTTGGGAAGAAACCTAAATTGTCGTTCCTTAAAATTTGGGGTTGCGAAGCTTATGTAAAGAAGTTACAGCTGTACAAGCTTGAACCCAAAGCGGAAAAATGCGTCTTCATAGGATACCCAAAGGAAACTATTGGGTATACCTTCTATCATAGATCCTAAGGCAAAATCTTCGTTGCTAAGAATGGATCCTTTCTAGAGAAAGAATTTCTCTCAAAAGAAGTGACTGGAAGGAAACTAGAACTCGACGAGGTTGTTGAACCTTCTCTCGAACTTGCCAGTAGCGCAACACCGGAAGTAGTTCCTGTGGCGCCTACACCAATAAGAGAGGGAGCTAATGATGATGATCATGAAACTTCGGTTGAAGTTGCTACAGAACCTCGCAGGTCAACGAGAACTCGTAGCACTCCTGATTGGTATGATCCTGTTATAAGTGTCATGTTTGTGGACAACACCGATGACCCTGCGACATACGAGGAAGCGATGATGAGCCAAGATTCCAACAAATGGCAAGATGTCATGAAATTCGAGATTGGATCCATGTACGAAAACCATGTATGGACTTTGGTGGACTTACCGGATGGCCGGAAGGCTGTCGAGAACAAATGGATTTTCAAGAAGAAAACAGATGCTGATGGTAATGGTAATGTTACTGTCTATAAAGCTCGACTTGTCACAAAAGGGTTTCAAAAAATACAAGGAGTTGACTACGATGAGACTTTCTCACTAGTAGCGAAGCTAAAGTCTGTGAGGATTATGTTAGCAATCGATGCATATTACGATTATGAGATTTGGCAGATGGATGTCAAAACGTCGTTCCTCAATGGAGACATTGATGAAGAGTTGTATATGATGCAACCCAAAGGTTTTGTCAATCCTAAAGATGCTAACAAGGTATGCAAACTTCAACGGTCCATATATGGATTGAAGCAAGCATCCCGAAGTTGGAATCAACGTTTTGATAAGGTAATCAAAAGTTTTGGTTTTATACAAACTTATGGAGAAGCTTGTATTTACAAGAAAGTGAGTGGGAGCTCTGTAGCATTCTTAATACTATATGTAGATGACATATTGTTGATTGGGAATGATGTAGACCTTCTTAATAGTGTCAAAAAATATTTGAATAATAGTTTTTCAATGAAAGATCTTGGCGAATGAGCTTAAATATTAGACATAAAGATTTATAGAGATAGATTGAGAAGCTTAATATCATTATCACAAAGTACATATTTGGACAAAGTTCTAAAGAGGTTTGGAATGGAAGATAGCAAGAAAGGGTTCTTGCCCATGTTGCCCAATACGACCTTGAGTAAAACTCAAAGTCCAGCAATGGCAGAAGATAGAGAAAGGATGAGTAAGACTCCCTATGCCTCAGCCATAGGATCTCTAATGTATGCCATGCTATGTACTAGACCCGACATTGCATATGCTGTTAGTTTGACTAGCAGATATCAAAGTGATCCAGGAGTGGATCATTGGACAGCGGTCAAAAACATCATTAAGTACTTGAGAAGAACTAAGGATATGGTTCTTTCTTATGGAGGTGATGAACGGCTCGTTGTTAATGGTTACACCGATGCTAGTTGGAACACCGATCCAGATGATTCTAAATCTCAATCTGGATACGTATTTACTTTTAATCGTGCAGCAGTTAGCTGGAGGAGTACAAAGCAAAGCGTTGTGAAGAGATCTTCAATTGAATCGGAATACATAGCTGCTTCGGAGGCTTCACAAGAAGCGATATGGATGAAGGAGTTCATTACAGAGCTCGGTGTGGTTCCAAGTGCGCTGGACCCAATGTCTATCTACTGTGATAACATGGGCTCCATAGCCAATGCGCAAGAACCAAGGTCACACAAGAAGCTGAAGCACATCAAGCTACGTTTTCACGCTATTCGAGAGCATGTCCAAGATGGTGACATAAAGATTTTCAAAGTACACACAGATCTGAATGTGGCGGATCCGTTGACTAAACCTCTCCTAAGGGAAAAACATGACCAACACCAAACTGCCATGGGTGTTCGGTATATTACCATGTAATCTAGATTAGTTGACTCTAGTGCAAGTGGGAGACTGTTGGAGATATGCCCTAGAGGCAATAATAAATGTAGTTATTATTATATCTTTGTGTTTATGTTAAATGTTTACATTCATGCTATAGCAGTATTGACCAGAAACATTAATACTTGTGAGATTTGTAAACTAACTTAGAGTCCCTGGTAAAGCCTCTTTATAATACTAGCTTGTTGATTAATAGATGATCATAGTTTCTTGATCATGAACATTTGAGATGTTGTTAATAACAAGGTCATATCATTAGGAGAATGGTATGATGGACATACTCCTATAGATAAGCATAGAATAAAGATCAAGTCATTTTAATAGTTCAATTGCTATAAGCTTTCTGATACATAGTAACCTAATTCCTTCGACCATGAGATCATGCTAATCACCATCACCGAAAGGATGCTTTGATGACATCAAACACCACACCGTAACTGGGTGGCTATAAAGGTGGCATTGAGTGTTTGGAAAGTATGGGTTGAGGCACATGGATCAAGAGTGGGATTTTTCCATCCATATGACAGATAGATATACTCTGGGCCCTCTCGGTGGAATGTCATCCAATTGGCTTGCAAGCATGTGACTGGCTCACAAGGGATCACATACCATGGGAACGAGAAAAGAGTACTTATCAGTAAACTATTGTGAGACAAAGGGAAATTGGTATCGTATGTAAGTGGTTCATTCGATCGCAAAGTAATCGTAGAAGTATGTGGGAGCCATATGAATTTCCAGATTCCTCTATTGGTTATTGATCGGAGAAGTGTCTCGGTCATGTCCGCATAATTCACGAACCATAGGGAGACACACTTAAGGATTCTATGTTGTTGAGTAGTTATGGAATGATGAGTAAGAGATTGAATGTTGTTCGTGGTCTCAGATGGGATCTGTGATATCACGAGGAGATCCGGAATGGTCCAGGGAATAAGATTCATATAAGGAAAGTCATGTTTTAGAGTTGGGGAATGATTCCGGTGTTTTCACCAGGAATGTTCTAGAAGGGTCCGGAAGGTCCGGCACTCCGGAGGGGAAGGGTACATGAATGTGTCATGACAATATGGAATGGTTGCATCATGTACTAGGTCACTTGGCTGGGAAAAATAAAGGGAGAAATCAAATCCTTGTTTGAAAGTCAAACGCCAATTTGAAAAAGTCAAACGGCAAGTTTTCTTGGTGGAGGGAGAGTAGGAAACCTACTTGGGGAGGAGTTCCCCTCCCTCCACCCGCTGGCCAAGGAGGCCGAGTTGGGGGAGGACTCCCTCCTCCCAACCGGCCACCCTCCACCTATATAAGGAGGGGTAGGGCTCCCCTACCCCACACACCCAAAAACCCTAGCCCTCTCCTCCAAGTCGCCGGCGCCACCACCTCCTTGTGTCGCCGCCTAGGGCACCTCCAACTCGGCGAGTTGGGTTGTTTCCCAAACCCTAGCTGCCAGCTACACCCTCCCCTTGGTGCCCTCTAAACCCCAGATCACCAAGGCCTCTCTCATACTCCACCATACTCGCTCTGGCTTAAGGCGAAGCCCTGCGAGATCTCCCCTCTACTTCCGGTACCACGCCGTCGTGCTGCCGGAATCGCGAGGAGAGTGCTACAATCTCCGCTGCCTGCTGGAACAAGGGAGAGGAAGGTCCTCATCGAGTACCGAACGTGTGACCGACTGCGGAAGCGCTGCCGGAACTAGCGCCGAAAGGATCGTCTACACGATTTTGAGATCGGCAAGAGTACGACTACATCACCCACGAGAATCTGCTCTCGTTAACCGCTTTGGAATCTTCGAGGGTGATTTCCTCTATCGACTCGTTGCTACAATCTAGTAGTTAGATCTTGGCTTGTTTGTTTGCATGCGGTAGAAAATTTTGTTTTCATGCTACGAACCTCTACAGAAGGACCTGATATGCCTTTCTTATGATTTTATGAGGGCCCTGGGTCACATGCAAGGGCTACAAGAGCTGTTTTCACATTTTCTAAATTTTTTAAGATTTTGTTTGGTGCTGTCCGATAAACAACCAAACCCTCCGGCGGCTGTGGAAACACAAGGGTAAGTGCAATCTTTGACCCAGGCATGGATCCATCCTAGGTACCCCATGGGGCACCCTAACCCATTTTTTTCCTGAAAATTGAGAGTGTCCTATAGGGTACCACCATTACTGGGCCGTAACTCAAAAAATACAGTAAATTTTTGCACCACGAGATAAATATCGACCTCCATGGAATGTCCATGGACCATGGTGTAGCATGCATGAAAATTGCCTCGGGCCCCTGGGCGTGCCCTAATCTTGCACATCCTTTAGAAAAACACCACTTTTTCGGGTTCAGAAATTGGAAAATCGAGATTTCTCCAATTGACCACAAAATCTTTTGTTGGAGAAGTTGCTTTTGATGCCGAGAGGTAGCTAGGTGCCGGGTTGGGAACAATCCATGAAGTGGTTCCATGTTATGGGCAGAGAGGGGGGATCTAGGGTTAAAAGCCATGTTAACTCCCACTCGATAGACATCCAGGTGGTGCCTTGGGTGCCAAAGGACCTCGTATGCCTTGCTTATGATTTTATGAGGGTAGTGGGTCACACGCAAGGTAACCAAGAGATTGTTTCACATTTTTCTGATTTTTTTAGATTTTGTTTGGTGTTGTCCAAAAAATGGCCAAACCCGCTGATGATTCCAAAGTTGGATCATATTTAAGTACATTACATATGGTTACAACTAGTTACAACTATTCATATTATGTATGATTACTAGTTTTTTCATTTTCACATGGTCTTGCATAATTAGTATTTTAGTAGGATTTTATTACCTTTTTCTTGTCTTTGATTTGTGTGTAGTTGCTATGAAGAATCATGGGTAAAAGGAGCCAAGAGGATGCAATATGGAGGACTTGCATGCACCAGACTTAGCCATTTGAGGGGAGGAGGAAGTGAATTTTACATCAACTCCAAATAAATATCCAAGGCCATGGTGTTGTATCCCTCGTCCATACAAATCCAATGAGCCAAACAACACCTCAATCAAAGTCCGTATGAAGAAACAGCGGCCAAAACACTTCAAAGTACCGCACGCATAACGACTAGCGGTAAGGCTGACGGCCATATCACCCTCCGACGGCTTTGTTTCTTCGAACGGACCAACATTTGTGAAGGCCCAATGGGCATGTTCGTCCCCCAGCTCTGTCAATCACGAAACCAACCTCTAGAATGCCTATTTAAAGAGGGGAAACCCTAGAGGAAGGGAGGAGAGTCCACACACACCATTGGGGCAAAGCCCTGCCGCTCCGCCGCCTCCATAGCCGTCGCCCACAAGATATCCACCATCACCATTTCTCAAGATAAGAAGGGACTTGGATCTTTAAGGCTTCAACACCAATCTACATCACCACCATCATCACCAACGTCTCCAACACTGATCCCCTTCGTCTACTTGGTTGTAATCGAAACCTTAGTGTAGATATTCACTTGTATTTGATTGTACTCTCATATCCCATCCATATGATTTCCATGATGTTGATTGCCTTTACATGTGAGTAGTTCATTTGTTCTTGGGGGGATGGAGAAACCCTAGCACTATAATGAATTTGCAATAAAGATGATCTATTATTGTGTCCATATGACTTGCCGGTCTATGATTAATTTATGATTTGTATTTGATCTCTCTCTTTAGATGGTATGTGTAGTCGGCTGCATATCATTTGAGCTTGGGACTAAAGGGAGGGAGAAATACTTTGGACGTGTTTTGGGATCATACCCGGAATGGCCCCCTGACCGATTGGCGTCGGCTCGTGACCTACACGGTAAAAGGAGGAATAAAGAGGGACTCCCTAAGGTAATTATGATATCCATGGGGAAACCCTTAATTGCGGTAGTTTGTATGGGTGACTCTCTTAGACATCGTAGTGGTTATATAGAGGTGACCTCACTATTGGCTCAACAAACTGGCTTCCGACGATACTTTGAATGAACATCTTATTATGGAGCTCTCTCCACACAACTCATAACACAAGAAGTGTGTTATCTTAATTATTAATAATAACAATATCATGCTAGTGGTGTATGCTACATCCCCTAGAACTTTTTAGCCCTATTTAGTTCAACCACGTTTTCACACAACATTGTTACTTGCTGTCTTTTAATTACTTTTCTGCACACACAATAAAAAACCTTTCAAACACCCTTTACTTCAAATCAAAGGCACCTTACAAGTATCATTTGGTAGATAGTGATGAGGGGCATAAATACCTTTACCAATAGCTCTCTGTGGGTTCGATATCTTTACTTCACAACTAGAAAAAATTGATCTGTGCACTTGCAGTCATCAAGCTATTTTCTGGCACCGTTGCCGGGGAGCTAAGTGTTTTTGGCCTTTGTTCTTAGTTGCTAATTTATTATTGCTTTACTAAAGTTGTTCAAGTTTCAAGTAATTACTGTTTATTGCTTTTTATATTTTTGCTTTTGCTTATTTGAAAATTACAAAACAAAATTTTATAAAAACTATTGTTACTAATCATGTGTTCTGAGATGACTATCTTCCAACATATTTGAATTTACAATGGAGGAGTCAAAGGGAGAGACTATGGGAAATGTTCATAAGAGGTATGTTATATTAAAAGAATGGTTGACTTGGGTGGACGAGTATTCATCCACACTATGTGCCTCTTATCAATTATATTGTGATTGTTGCCAATCTCCAAAACACAGCAATTGTCAATGTGAGTATAATTTTGATACCGAACTAGCAAACTATAATAGAGATGGGTTTAAATTCCTTTCTAGGGAGGATACATTTTTTTTTCTTTTAACTGGTTGCCAAGAGTTGATATTTCGTTTAAGAGATATACAGGTAGAAAGTAAACCACTTGATATGATCTATAAAGAAGTTCACCCTATATTCCGCTATTGCCAAGATAACTTCCTTAATTATGCATCTATTTTGAACCGGATAAAAGCCGCCATGGAAAAATATAACCTTTTGCAAGGTGCTCCAAAGGATAATGTGGAGGGAACTCCACTCAAAAAACCTCAACCCAAACCACAGAAACATATTGTTAATAAAGAGGTTGCACTTGATGATGCACCCTCTCAAATAGTGGAAGGTGAACCAAAAGGTAGAACTATTTCCGAGTAAGCTATGCCCTATCAACTAGTGGAAGGTAATCCTAAAGGTAAGACTATCGCTGAGGTACTCGTGGATTATCTTAGTAAGAATTAAGAGGAGCAACTTGATTAACCACTTGAATCTCCTACTTCTAAAAATAACTTTCCACACACAAATAGTATGCATGCAAACGATATCTCATTATCAAGTAATGAATCCTATAAATCTCAAATATATTATGATTGTTTTGAGGAGGCCTCGTGCCTAACTACTGATCTTAGAAAAATTGTGGAACTATAGATGGAAACTTACTATGAGTATTGTGATATCAAACATAAACTTCCAATGGAAGAGGATGAAACTCCTACTCCGGAGGAGGAGACACTTTTCGAAGAACAAATGAATAATATTAATATAGAGGTAAGAAGGATGTATGGTAAGCTATATTACTGTGCTCAAAATTTATGTTATTCATATACAATAATTTGCCCTCATTGTAGGCCAACTGCGCATTTTGGTTTTCAATGTCCTCATAATTTTAATGATCCTATAATATCTTCTAATGATGATTTTAGTACTAGATTTGAGTATTTGATTTATAAAGGTACTCAAGAGATTCTTAGAAAAATCATGGGACTTATGATGGTAGACGATAGCCATACTTTACAAGTGGCTTGTGATACCCTTGATTATATTTTTAATTACTGCCAAAAACATCTTAGTGGTAGTGCACTTACAATAAAGAGGAGGGAGCTATGTAAAACCATGGTTCCAGAAACTATTATTTTTCCTCATGAACAAGTCTATGATGCCTATCTCTCAAATAATGATTCTTATTATGTTAAAACTAAACATAGTTTATCTTCGAAGGCCGCGTGCCTAGATACTCATTTCTAGAACATAAATAATGATGAATTGGAGATAGAATCGTGTGGTACTAATGCACATGTTCAAGAAGAGCACATTTCTAATGCAATATTTGTTGATGATGCTTCCTTTTGTGAGTAGTTTGATATCTAAAGAACTGATGAACTTGCTAGCAAGTGTTATTAACTAGAGGAGAAAGGCACCTTTGAATTTTTCCCTATTACAAAATAAAGTTTCTATGAAGTGTTGCCCCATGATAGTACAACTAAGGAAGAGTATTATGAATTATATCCCTATGATACCAACCAAGGTAAAATATTTGAATTCATATGTAAGTCTCTAATAATTTCGATATAGCTATCTATGGAGGCATGCTCATCATATATGACATATCCATCATCATTTGGAAGCAACAATTTATTTATCTACCAAACTCCTATGCACCGTAAGAGGGTGCGACTTCGATAGAACTATGATAATAAGTGCTCCAAACTTCTACATGAGGTAAGAATAAAAAAGATTCTCTAGTTGATATCTATTGAAATAATAATGGAGCATCTAAGCCTGACTTTATGGTTTTAAAGAAAGTGCTTCCTGGGAGTCAACCCGTAAGTTTTTAGGTGTATTTCTTAATTTTGTGTCTTGAGTTTAGTTGCATTTATGTTGCATTAGCACTTGTATATATTTGCATGATTCTCTATTAGAGATCGCTTGGGACTATTTTCAATAGGTAGAATTATTTGTTTATCTAATCATGTGTTGCATATCTTGGTTAAATCTTCTCAATAAAAATATATGTTTGCTTTGTTTGGATGCTGGACTAATGTTTCAGGTCTATATTAAAATCCTCAGAGAAAAATAACTTGTTCTAGAGCTCATAGTGTGCATAACAAGTAGTAGTACGGGTGGATCTGTATGTACCGCACGCCCGTACTGCTCCTGTGACAAATTGGAAGAAGCAGAAAATTCTCCAGGAAGTTGATAGTACGCTTAATGAGCATCCATACGGTTGGATGTTGTCACATCCCAAATTTTAGATTTGGTTTTGCATATCATTCATAGCATTGCATCATATCTTTCCATGCAAAACCGTCGAGTGAAAAGGTTCGGCGAAACGCCACCTTCAAAACCCTATTTTACTTCGCTACGAGTTTCCTGCGGGAGGCTTTAGAAGGTCTTGCGACAACCACCCCTGTAGGTTCGAGTTTTCGCGCAAACCTTGACTGAAGGTTGTTCCCCTCGACGATACGAACCCGTAGGCGCGAGAATCGCTCAAATCGGAGTTCGTATGCAAAAGACTCGGAGGTTTTAGTAAACCGCCAGAAAACGGTCCGAAAATTCCGGACCGATTTCCGAGTTGGAGTCAATTTCTGGACCGTTTCGGAGTAGAATTCGCGCGAGGGATTATTTAAAGAGGGCCCCACCGCCTGCCTTGGGAACCGTGCCCGACTTCCCCGACCCCGCCGCCTACCCCACGCGCGCGCCTCCTCGGGAACTGCGCCTGCAGCCGCCGCCTTCGCCTCTCGGCGCCGCCGCTGACCCGCCTCCCAAGGCCGCCGCCGGCGCCTGACTCTGCCGCCAGGTACTCCCTCCGCACGCGCCGCCGCGCCTCGCCATCCCCGCCACCCGCGCCTCGGCCACCGCGCCAGCGCGCGACCCCGCCGCCGCCGCGCGCAAGCCCCGCCGCCGCTGGACGCCAAACGCCGCCGCAGCGCTGCAGCGCTGCCCCGCCGCCGTCGAGCCGCCCGCGACCACGCCACCCCGCGACGCCGCCTCCACCTCGCGCCGCGCGCGCCGCCACTGGTCTCGCTGCGCCGTGCCGCATGATCGCATGCGATATAGCATGCATTCACGCCCGCATACGCGCACGTACGCGCGCCGCCTCGCGCGCGCGATTGAATTTGTCGGACCCGTGCATTGACCGTGTACGTCCGTGCAGGGAAAACTTCGTCGCCGGAACCGATCGTCACCGCTGTCCGGAACTCGCCGCACCTTCCGGAGTCCGTTTCCGATAAGACAGCAGCCACCGTCAAATCTCAGATCAGCGGCCCAGATCGTTAGTTGACCGGTCAGACTCAGGCGTTGACTAGTCAGACGCCCAGTCAGCAGACACTTTGACCAGTCAACAGACACAATTGACTGGTCAATTTCGTTAATCCCTTTAGTTGGCAGATTTCGGTAGAATCTTGTAAATTGCGTAGAAATTCAACCGCTTGGCCAAAAATTGCAAATAAAATATGTACGGGTTCAGTGAGTCGTGTAGAATCTCGTTGTACCTTTGGTTCAGACTTTTACTGTCAGGTTTAGTATAGTTTAATCAAACTAGTTAGTGGCCTTTTCGGAGTAATAAATTCGTAGAAAAAGATCCGTTGCTCCAAAAATCGCGTGTGATATGTCCCTGAACTCGTATGAACGAGGGGAATATCGCCGTGAATTAAAAAGGTAGGCTTACAGTAAAACTTCTGTAGTATTTGTCTAATGGCTTTCTGCAGTGTTTTAATTACTCGGGGAGTTTTATAATTCCTTTTTGAGTAATTCCAATTGGTACTGTTTCTAATCAGCGATGCCTATGCGGTAGATTTTTCCCAAGATTTTAAAACCAGTATACTATCGGTAGCGAATTATTTAAGTTCTAGCTCTAGTTGTGAGCACTACTTTTGGTTAATAGTTTCCCTAGCGCCAAATCTATTTTTCCATGCATGTATTCGGTAGTATTATGGATTAGAATTATGTGGTGCAGCTGTAGCACCAATTCACTTGCCGTTCTTGCATTCATGCATCATCTTTGTTGCATATGCTTGTGGATTGTTTGTTTATGATTGCAATTGTGTCGTGTAGATTGTGTTGAGTGCAACGCTTGCTCGTGTGAGGATTGTGCTCCAGACCGCTACAACCAAGGCAAGTAGATGCTACTTTGTTCATGAATATCGTCCTACTATTTTCTATGCATTGTCGTGTATTTTATAGATGCATGTGTAGGATGATACTATCGCTATGCTATGTCCTATTATGTGGTAGGACCCTCTTCGTAGATGAACCACCGTCGGTAGATGTGCTTAGCCATGCTTTGTTGAACGAGGGCTGGGTTACATCATTGATACTTGTTTTCTCAAAGTATTGGTTTGTGAAAATTAAAAACAACTTAATCAATGAACCCCCTGGGTGTGATGGTATTGATAATTTTTGGTGGTTTCATTGCGGAAAGGCACCCAGGCATCAAGAGAGAATGATTGGCTTCTTTATTGTGTAGCTTACGTGTACAACCATGTGCCAATAATGAAATGGGCGGTTGGTTGGACTTAGTAGGTTGTGGTAACTCGAACCCGCGTATCCAGAGATGTAAAATTTTGGTAGGTTGGACCGGTGCGTGTCGGGATTGAGGAGCTACTTCCCGAACAGTCTGTTCTTGGACTTCTCCCTATCATCACCCAAAATGAGAGTGATGGTACGAGCTGGGCTGGCCAAGCCACATGGGTAAAGTGTACTAACCTCTGCAAAGTGTATAAACTAATCGATTAGCCGTGTCCCCGGTTATGGACATCTGAGTTGCTAGATATTGATTCCATGACATGTTTCTCGCTCATTCTAATTTCATAATTGTTTTAATCTTGTTGGGTTAACTTAATTGGGATCTTTTCAAAGAAAATCAAAAACTGTTTATGAAAGTAGGACAAATGTATTTGCAAATGCAAGCCAGACACAGCTCCACTTGCCAAATATGCATGTAGATGTTAGTACTATTGTCTCCATTACTAGCTCTACTTGCCATACATTCCATGTATTGACCCTTCGGGGCTGCTACGTTTCATGTTGCAGGTTATTCCGATTCTGATTGATCGTTATAGGCCACGGTACTCCACTCGGCACTTGTTCACTTGTGGGCAAATTGAAGAATGGAGGATTTATATGTTTATGTTGCTACCTGAATAATTTGAGCTAGCTTTATGCTAAGCTTTTATTGTAATAATGGTACTCTGGATCTTTGTAGTATATGATACACGGTTATTATGCTATGTTATCTATCTTACTCTATTGTGGGCCAATGAACCGATCCAGAGATTGGCATGTCACATAGAGGCCACGGTCTTTTCAGAACCGGGGTGTTACAGGATGGTATCAGAGCCCGTGTGTCGACTGTAGGATCGTGACCTAGGATTGGATTAGGAAGCCATAGAATTATTAAGCCTATATTAACTCTGTCTTTCCTCTTATGCCTTTCACCCTCGTAAATTCTTACCATATGCTATTCTCACACTTTCCTCTTTTACTTGATAGATGGGAGACGTCAGGACTGAGTATGTCACCATGGAGTCACCAAGGCCCTTTGCAAGGCAGTTAGCTCAGCTCTCTCAGTCATTGGGATTGCCACTGCCTATGTTCAAGGGAAGAAGGCTGTACACCTATGGATATGGAGAGGATGCATGGGAGATCACTACCTTCATATTCAGACATGCCTCCTTGCCAAACCCCGCGCATTTGGTCTACACCAAGCTATACTGCAACTGGGGACTTGGAATCAACTTGGCCATACATGAAGCCCTGTCTCGCCAGTGCCACTATGTCCGACACCTACTGCCTGCAGATTCACCTTACCGTGACTATGGAAGGCGTGATGAAGAAGGGAACATTGTGGTTACCACGGGCGACAGGAACAACAACACGCCCCGTCGGAGGCACATAGAGGACATGGAAAGAGAGAATGGAGCTCTAGCAGAGAAGGTGAGGATGATAAAGGAGATTGCAGATTTTACTAGCAATGGTATGGTGGTCCAAGGACAGGAGATCGACACTTTGCATGAAGCTGTGGGAGTTCTGGAGAATGCCCTGATAGCCAGAGATGAAACCATAGCACATCTTCATGGTACGGTGCAGGAGAACACCCAGAACATACAACAGTTGCAAGGGACCGTCCAGGAAAGGGACCAAACTATTGAAGCTATGACAGCCCAGATTGCCGCTCTCCAGGCACAGCTGAATCCACCCTTTGATGATGACAATGGAGATGATGGCAACAATGGGGACGATGATGACAGTGGAGACGATGATGATGATGAGGACGAGGATGATGATGATGGAGACGATGATGGTGGAGGAGATGAAGCTGTTGCTGTTGCAGCTGAAAATGAAGAAGAAGAGGAGGATCCAGAAGAGGTGGAGTTTGAAGTCTCAAGTGATGGTTCAGGAGAGGTGTACACTCCGCCGCCATGGTTGTACCGCGAGCCGAAGCGCCAACGCATGACCGCAAGGACCTACCTCAATCTCTTCAAGAAGTAGATAGAAGTCCACCAATTAGTCCACGTTAGGCAAACTCGTTAGGATTAATCTCGATCGTTGTGAAGCTTAGTTCGTGTTAGTTTAAGAGTGATTAGTTGCTTATTTGTGTATTCCAATATCCCAGGAATTATTTGTGCGAATTTTAATGAAAGAGTTATGCAATTTGGTTACTATCTGTGTTATTTTCGCTGCAGTTTTTCTGCTCATACAGCAGTACTACGCGATTTTTCATATAATTCTGGTAACTCGGAAAAATCTGAAAACAATTGGGCTGATGCGAAACCCTCTGTGCCATATGCACAAAAATTGGCTAATTTTTCTGACGAGTTTAAGTTAGGCGGAAAAATTCGTGAACGCTGCTGGACTGTTCTGGCAGAATTGCTGTTTTGTTGATTAGTTGATCTATTGTTTAGTTAACCATTGCCAACTCTTGCAAAAATATTTCAGTAGGTATATACTTCTAGGATAACACCTGGGATGTTGCTGGATCGCTTGTTTGTCGATGTGTTGCTTGCTTGTGATTGTCTGCTATTGCTTGTTGTTGTTTGATCATATGCATGGGTAGAATCCTATTGTCGTAGTTGATTCTTTCTAAACTTACCTATGCTGAACCGCAGATGCCTCCCCGCCGCCAACCCACTGAGATGGAGCAGCTCATGGCAGCTCAGGCACAGCTGACTCAAGTGATGACTCAGTTCATGGCAAACCAGAACAACAACAATGGAAACAATCAGCCTCAGGGAGATGCTCTCACCAGATTTCTGAGGTTAAGGCCAGCTAAGTTCTCTACTGCAATGGAACCAATGGTTGCTCTCGACTGGTTGCGTTCAGTCAACAAGGATCTAGTAACTGTCGGATGCACTGATGCTGAGAAGGTGAGGTTTGCCGCTAACCTACTGGAAGGACCAGCCGCTTCTTGGTGGGACACATTTTAGATCACCCACCCGCTGGATACCGTGACTTGGGCAATGTTCGAGGAAGGTTTCAGGACCAACCACGTGTCTTCAGGAGTTCTGAGCCTGAAGAGGAAGGAGTTCCGCAACTTGCGCCAAACCAATCGCTCCGTGGCCGAGTACATTGAGGAGTTCAACAACCTGTCCCGTTATGCACCTGAGGATGTTGACACTAATGCCAAAAGGAGGGAGAGATTCCTGGATGGCCTCAGTGATGAGCTTTTAGTACAGCTACTGGTGGTTTATTGCCCCACTTTCCAGGAGCTTATGGACAAGGCCAGAATCTTGGAAGGGAAGCACAAGCAAGTGGAGAACCGCAAGAGAAAGAACAACAATCACCACTCTGGTTCACACCACAAGACTCGCACTTCATATGATGGATACTCCAAGCATGGAGGAAGTGACCATGGGAGCCATGACCGCCGAGATGGACATCGTCATGACAACCATAGGAGCAGCCACCACAACCACAAGGGAGGACACTCTCACCACTCTGGAGGACACGGTGGACATGACCGCAACCGTGATCGCAACTTCGTGAAGAAGGATCTGAGTGAGGTGACGTGCTTCAAGTGCAAACAGAAGGGACACTATGCTGACAACTGTCCGGAGAGGAAGGGACTCAAGCCAACCAACGGCGAGAAGGCCACAGTGAACCACATGAATGTGGAGGAGATTCCAGATGAGCCTGACCTTGTGATTGGTAAGTTCCCAATCAACACTAACCCTGCACTTATACTTTTCGATACTAGTGCATCGCATTCATTCATATCAAGGGCATTTGTGGATAAGTATAAGTTACCTACTGAGTCTATGAAAAGGTCTATTAGAGTGAGTTCACCTGGAGGAGATATGATAGCTAGAGCGGGATGCCGCGACTTGACTGTGAGGATTGGAACACACAACTTTATTGCACATTTGGTAGTGTTGGATTCATAGGGATTAGATGTTATTCTGGGTATGGATTGGATGTCCATGCATGGGGGACACATAGATTATGCACAGCGAGCTGTTTCACTCAAGACCCCGGATGGTAAGAGGATTAGATTCAAGTCGGCTGCACGACCGAGAAGGTGTAAGTTGAATTCTCTTAAGGGGGTTAGCATGGATACTGTGCCAGTGATTAGGGATTACCCCGAAGTGTTTCCGGAAGAGCTGCCAGGGATGCCACCTGACAGAGATGTAGAGTTTCTTATCGATCTGATGCCGGGAACAGGACCAATAGCAAAGAAACCATATAAGATGGATGTGGATGAGCTGAAGGAATTGAAGAAACAGTTGAAGGAGCAGCTGGAAAAGGGATTCATTCAGCCTAGTGCGTCGTCATGGGGAGCACCTGTTCTGTTTGTAGAGAAGAAAGACAGCACCAAGAGATTAGTGGTGGACAATCGTTCGCTGAATGAAGTAACCATCAAGAACAAGTACCCTCTGCCGAACATAAATGATTTGTTTGACCAACTGGAAGGAGAAAAGGTGTTCAGCAAGATTGATCTGCGATCTGGCTACTTTCAATTGAAGATCCGGGAGGAGGATGTACCGAAAACCGCCTTCACCACTAGGTATGGTTTATATGAGTATACAGTTATGTCTTTTGGACTAACGAATGCCCCGGCATACTTCATGACCATGATGAACAAGGTATTTATGGAGTATTTGGACAAGTTCGTGGTGGTGTTTATTGATGACATACTGATATATTCCAAGGATGATGCTGAGCATGAGAAGCATCTGAGACTGATTATGGAGAAGCTGAGGGAACACAAGTTGTATGCCAAATTCAGCAAGTGTGAATTCTGGCTTAACACTGTTGGGTTTCTTGGACACGTAGTGTCAGGAGAAGGAATTGCTGTTGATCCAAACAAAGTGACTGCAGTAACAGAGTGGGAAGCGCCCAAGAATGCAGGAGAGATTCGAAGCTTTTTGGGACTTGCTGGATATTACAGGAGGTTCATTGAAAACTTTTCCAAGATTGCTAAGCCGATGACTGAACTTCTGAAGAAGGAGAGGAAGTTTGAATGGTCAGACGTATGTGAAGCCAGCTTTCAGGAACTGAAGCGTCGACTAGTGACTGCGCATGTTCTGTGTTTACCAGATCTTCAGAAGGATTTCCAAGTGTACTGTGATTCTTCTCGACAGGGACTTGGGAGTGTGCTGATGCAAGATGGGAGAGTAGTGTCTTATGCCTCGCGAAAACTCAAGCACCATGCGCGGAATTACCCCACACACGACTTGGAGTTAGCGTCAGTGGTTCATGCGCTCAAGGTATGGAGGCATTACTTAATGGGAAAACACTGTGATGTGTACACCGACCACAAGAGCCTTAAATACATATTTACACAGAAGGAATTGAACATGAGACAAAGGAGATGGTTGGAGCTTATCAAGGATTATGAGATGAATCTACAATACCACCCAGGAAAGGCCAATGTAGTAGCGGATGCTCTGAGCCGGAAGGTTTATGCCAATGGATTGACGATTGGTGAATTGCTTGAGGATTTGTGCAAGCAATTCAAGGACCTTAGACTGGAAGTAGTATCTGAAGGATACTTAGCAACAATGGAAGTCCAACCAACGCTACAGGACAGGATCATAAAGGCTTAGATAGGAGACAAAGAGATAGATGAAGTTAAGGAAAAGATGAAGGAAGGTCGAGCAAGGTAATTCTGCGAGGATGAGCAAGGAACCTTGTGGTACGGTGATCGTATGTGCGTCCCCAACGATCCCGAGATAAGGAAGTTGATTCTGCAGGAAGCTCATGACTCGCCGTATTCCATACATCCGGGAAATACGAAGATGTATATGGACCTAAAGGACAGATTCTGGTGGAACAACATGAAGGGTGACATCGCGGAGCATATTGCCCTATGTGATGTATGCAGCCGAGTGAAGGCAGAACATCAGAAGCCAGCAGGACTGCTGCAACCATTGCCCGTGCCGGATTGGAAGTGGGATAGAGTGGGAATGGATTTTATCACAGGACTGCCCAGGACCAGGTCAGGATATGACTCTATTTGGGTAGTGGTCGACCATTTGACCAAGGTAGCCCACTTTATACCAGTGAAGACGACTTATACGAGTGCAAAGTTGGCCAAGATTTACATGGACAAGATTGTGTGCCTACATGGAGTTCTCAAGAGTATCATATCTGATAGAGGCACCCAATTTAGCTCACACTTCTGGCGCCAGCTGCACGAGTCACTTGGTACTAGATTGGAGTTTAGCACAGCGTTTCACCCACAAACTGATGGACAGACCGAGAGGGTGAATCAGATTTTGGAGGACATGCTGAGAGCTTGCGCCTTGGCTCATGGATCCAGTTGGGATGAGAATTTGCCGTATGCGGAGTTTTCCTACAACAACAGCTATCAAACCAGCATCAAGACGTCACCGTTCGATGTGCTATATGGGAAACGATGCCGTACGCCATTGCTATGGGATGGAGTAGGAGAACGTCAGTTGTTTGGGCCTGATTTGATCAAGGACGCTGAGGAGAAGGTCGCCTTGATTAGGGACAGGCTGAAGGTAGCACAATCAAGGCAGAAGAGCTACGCTGACACCAAGCGCAAGGAAGTGGTGTATGAGATAGGTGATAGAGCATACCTCAGAGTATCGCCGCTTCGTGGAATCAAGAGATTTGGTATTAAGGGTAAGCTGGCACCATGATTTATTGGACCGTATCGGGTCTTAGCACACAAAGGAGAAGTTGCCTATCAGTTGGAGTTGCCAGAGGCTCTGTCTGCTGTTCACAACGTGTTCCACGTGTCCCAGCTGAAGAAGTGCCATCCGGAGATGGTGGATACACCATTGAGAGACACTGTGCCGCTAGAGGAGGTTCAGCTTGAGAGTGACTTGACCTATGAGGAGAAACCGATCAAGATTCTGGAGACAGAAGAAAGGACTACCCGTACCAAGACAATCAAGTTTTGCAAAGTACAGTGGAGCCACCACACTGAAGAAGAAGCCACTTGGGAGCGTGAGGATGACATCCGAGAGGACTACCCACACCTATTTGCTAGCCGCGCCGAATCTCGAGGACGAGATTCATCTTAAGGGGGTTAGTCCTGTCACATCCCAAATTTTAGATTTGGTCTTGCATATCATTTATAGCATTGCATCATATCTTTCCATGCAAAACCGTCGAGTGAAAAGGTTCGGCGAAACGCCACCTTCAAAACCCTATTTTACTTCGCTACGAGTTTCCTGCGGGAGGCTTTAGAAGGTCTTGCGACAACCACCCCTGTAGGTTCAAGTTTTCGCGCAAACCTTGACTGAAGGTTGTTCCCCTCGACGATACGAACCTGTAGGCGCGAGAATCGCTCAAATCGGAGTTCGTATGCAAAAGACTCGGAGGTTTTACTAAACCGCCGGAAAACGGTCCGAAAATTCCGGACCGATTTCCGAGTTGGAGTCAATTTCTAGACAGTTTCGGAGTAGAATTCGCGCGAGGGATTATTTAAAGAGGGCCCGTCTGCCTTGGGAACCGTGCCCGACTTCCCCGACCCCGCCGTCTACCCCATGCGCGCGCCTCTTCGGGAACCGCGCCTACAGCCGCCGCCGACCCGCCTCCCAAGGCCGCCGCCGGCGCCCGACTCTGCCGCCGCCAGGTACTCCCTCCGCACGCGCCGCCGCGCCTCGCCATCCCCGCCGACGGCGCCTCGGCCACCGCGCCAGCGCGCGACCCCGCCGTCGCCGCGTGCAAGCCCCGCCGACGCTGCGCTGTAGCGCTGCCCCGCCGCCGTGCGCCGCCGCCGAGCCGCCCGCGACCACGCCACCCCGCGACACCGCCTCCACCTCGCGCCGCGCGCGCCGCCACCGGTCTCGCTGCGCCGTTCCGCATTATCGCATGCGATATAGCATGCATGCACGCCCGCATACGCGCACGTACGCACGCCGCCTCGCGCGCGCGATTGAATTTGTCGGACCCGTGCATTGACCGTGTATGTCCGTGCAGGGAAAACTTCGTCGCCGAACCGATCGGCACTGCTGTCCGGAACTCGCCGCACCTTCCGGAGTCCGTTTCACCGTCCGTTTCCGGTAAGACAGCAGCCACCGTCAGATCTCAGATCAGCGGCCCAGATCATTAGTTGACCGGTCAGACTCAGGCGTTGACTAGTCAAACGCCCAGTCAGCGCCCAGTCAGCAGACACTTTGACCAGTCAACAGACACAATTGACTGGTCAATTTCGTTAATCCCTTTAGTTGGCAGATTTCGGTAGAATCTTGTAAACTGCGTAGAAATTCAACCCCTTGGCCAAAAATTACAAATAAAATATGTACGGGTTCAGTGGGTCGTGTACAATCTCGCTGTACCTTTGGTTCAGACTTTTACTGTCAGGTTTAGTACAGTTTAATCAAACTAGTTAGTGGCCTTTTCGGAGTAATAAATTCGTAGAAAAAATCCGTTGCTCCAAAAATCGCGTGTGATATGTCCCTGAACTCGTATGAACGAGGGGAATCTCATCATGAATTAAAAATGTAGGATTACGGTAAAACTTCTGCAATATTTGTCTAATGGCTTTCTGCAGTGTTTTAATTACTCGGGGAGTTTTATAATTCCTTTTTGAGTAATTCCAATTGGTACTGTTTCTAATCAGCGATGGCTATGCGGTAGATTTTTCCCAAGATTTTACAAACAGTATACTACCGATAGGGAATTATTTAAATTCTAGCTCTAGTTGTGAGCACTACTTTTGGTTAATAGTTTCCCTAGCGCCAAATCTATTTTTCCATGCATGTATTCGGTAGTATTATGGATTAGAATTATGTGGTGCAGCTGTAGCACCAATTCACTTGCCGTTCTTGCATTCATGCATCATCTTTGTTGCATATGCTTGTGGATTGTTTGTTTATGATTGCAATTGTGTCGTGTAGATTGTGTTGAGTGCAACGCTTGCTCGTGTGAGGATTGTGCTCCAGACCGCTACAACCAAGGCAAGTAGATGCTACTTTGTTCATGAATATCGTCCTACTATTTTCTATGCATTGTCGTGTATTTTGTAGATGCATGTGTAGGATGATACTATCGCTATGCTATGTCCTATTATGTGGTAGGACCCTCTTCGTAGATGAACCACCGTCGGTAGATGTGCTTAGCCATGCTTTGTTGAACGAGGGCTGGGTTACATCATTGATACTTGTTTTCTCAAAGTATTGGTTTGTGAAAACTAAAAACAACTTAATCAATGAACCCCCTGGGTGTGATGGTATTGATAATTTTTGGTGGTTTCATTGCGGAAAGGCACCCAGGCATCAAGAGAGAATGATTGGCTTCTTTATTGTGTAGCTTACGTGTACAACCATGTGCCAATAATGAAATGGGCGGTTGGTTGGACTTAGTAGGTTGTGGTAACTCGAACCCGCGTATCCAGAGATGTAAAATTTAGGTAGGTTGGACCGGTGCGCGTCGGGATTGAGGAGCTACTTCCCGAACAGTCTCTTCTTGGACTTCTCCCTATCATCACCCAAAATGAGAGTGATGGTACGAGCTGGGCTGGCCAAGTCACATGGGTAAAGTGTACTAACCTCTGCAGAGTGTATAAACTAATCGATTAGCCGTGTCCCTGGTTATGGACATCTGAGTTGCTAGATATTGATTCCATGACATGTTTCTCGCTCATTCTAATTTCATAATTGTTTTAATCTTGTTGGGTTAACTTAATTGGGATCTTTTCAAAGAAAATCAAAAACTGTTTATGAAAGTAGGACAAATGTATTTGCAAATGCAAGCCAGACACAGCTCCACTTGCCAAATATGCATGTAGATGTTAGTACTATTGTCTCCATTACTAGCTCTACTTGCCATACATTCCATGTATTGACCCTTCGGGGCTGCTACGTTTCATGTTGCAGGTTATTCCGATTCTGATTGATCGTTATAGGCCACGGTACTCCACTCGGCACTTGTTCACTTGTCGGCAAATTGAAGAATGGAGGATTTACATGTTTATGTTGCTACCTGAATAATTTGAGCTAGCTTTATGCTAAGCTTTTATTGTAATAATGGTACTCTGGATCTTTGTAGTACATGATACATGGTTATTATGCTATGTTATCTATCTTACTCTATTGTGGGCTAATGAACCGATCCAGGGATTGGCATGTCACATAGAGGCCACGGTCTTTTCAGAACCGGGGTGTTACAGATGCGTCCGTAGCATCCACCCGTACCAACTTCGTTACCAGGAAAAGGAAACATGAAAGTGACCTAGAGGAAATGACGACCACTCGTACAGGCGCATCCCTCCCATACCACCCGGTCGTTCCAACTTCGAAGGAACCCTTCAAAGAGAGAGAGAGAGAAGATAAGGTGTAGTACAGGCGGAGTCCGTCTGTACCACGCGCCCCTACCAAGAGGAAGAAATTCAAAATAAGGAGAACTACAAGTACATAAAGGTTATAACCCCTCCAATATTTTTATTTTAACAACCTCAGGTCAGTGGGTTACCTTCTACATATTGCATTGTACTTCATTTTATTTTACCTACCTTTGAAACTCCCTAGCCTATAATTCTCTATAGTATTTCATGTTTATTTTATTTTTCTTTTCATGGTTGGGTGAATGAACTCTTTTTGTATACCGAGTCGTTTGCTTTTACTTCGTTTGGTATTTTTGCAGGGACTTGAACCTTGTGTGATGAGGTGCATGTTTTTTTCCAATCGTGTAATACTTACATAATCCACTTTGTTGTTTCAACTCAACACTTCAACAAGTAAGTACTATTCATTGAACCAAAGGTCCATGTCCATTAAAAGTGAGGTTATCTGTACCTCAACGGTAAAGTGTGTCACCCTTGCTTTGTTCAAGCTTGGGGAGGTAACCACCTCTCACGCTCTCTTTTGATAACTGCATTTTCTCTTTTCTTATGGTAATCTATTCAAGCTTGGTTCTTACAAAAGTTCTAGCTTGGGGAAGTTACTTCTTCATGTGTAGAGTCTTGTGCAATGTTCTTGTTCAATGGAATTTTTTGTGCAATCATGTATCCTGCTATTTTTGAATGGTTGCTTAGGTAAGTTGCGTTTCATGTTTATATAATGGATGGACTTGCTTTTGTTGGGGTTCATAATATTTGAGTTAGATCTTTGATTCACCATGTTAAAATCTTTATCAATCTTCAGAAGAACTTTGTGATCCTCTAGAATACATTTCCATGATTTCTACACATAAGTCCTATGTCTCCCACTTTTGAAGTTTGGATTGTTTTTCTTAGTTGGTTGATTTGTGAAGATGCCATGCTAGTGGGAGTAATTAAAAATAGTTAGAGTAATGTTTTTTATTTGAATGAATGATTAGTTATGGAAGCTTTTGCTCTAGTTCTTTTAGATAACCGATTCTTGCCTATGAAATAATATTGCCACACAAGTACAACAAGAAAAAAGTCTAAATTTTTTATGACTTGTTTGATGAGTGATTTTCTTGAGATTTTACATTTAAAGATACTTAACCCCGTAGATGGTTTTATAGACTTGACGGCACTCTTGAAAGGAGTTTTTTGACTGAAATGAAGTCTAGTTGTAATTGTGATTGCATGCCAAAGCTAACCTTGTGGATCAAATCATGAGACTATTTAAAAAGTTCTATGTTTCCCATGCACAGCTTTGGATGCCAACAACTCTGCTAGCTTTTGAATGATCTATGGTATAACCCTAGATTTCGGCTATGAGTTGATGACATGGGTGGCATACGTGTCACCATATGGGAAAAATAATTGGTACTTGCGAAGGTTGTGCAAGCCAATATTTAAAAGAATAACTCAATGATCCTTGTTGAGAATTATACTTGAAAGAAAAAATAATGATCCACATAACAAGTCCTTGGCATGGTCTCATTACTACTTTATGAATTTTCTTAAAAGACAATGATTGTATTAGAAATGTTTTGATAGCATTGATTTACTGATGTGGGTGTCCATAAGACACTTCACTATTATGCTACTTAGGACATGAAATCTCTTACTCAATTTTGCTATTAAAACAACCTAGTGTTTGATACGTCGGAAATGTATCTATAATTTTTGATGCTCCATTCTTGTTTAGTATCTACTTTGCTTTACTTGTCTACACTTTGAGGTGCTTTTTATATGTTTTCTAGTACTAACCTATTAACAAGTTGCAATAGCGTCAGATGCCTGTTTTCTTCTATTTTTGGTTTTAGAAAAGTTAGTAAAGAAATATTCTCGAAATTGGACAGGACAAATGTCAAAGTCAATTACTTTCTATGGGGAACAAGAAGTCTAGAGGGGAGACGAGGAAGCGGACCAGGGCAGCCAGACGCCCCCAGGCGCGGCCAGGGGTAGGCCCGCGCCTGGCTAGGGTTTGGCCACCCTGGTCGCCTCCTCGGCCTCCCCCTTCGCCTATAAAATTCCCCCGATGTAGAAACCCTAAGCACCCGATCAAATCTTCATGAAACCGTCTGTAGCCGCCGCCACCATCATCCCTAGATCGGGGGGGGATCTGAAGTTCTTCCCGGCACCCTGCCAGAGTGGAGATCATCCCGGAGGCCTTCTCTCCGGTATGATGCGTGAGTAGTTCCACCTTGGACTATGGGTCCATGTAGTAGCTAGATGGTTGTATCTCCTCCTTTGTGCTTTCATGTATAGATCTTGTGAGCTCCGTCCATGATCAAGATCTAATCTATTTCTAATTATGCATGTTGTGTTTGCGGGGATCCGATGGATATTGAGATTATTATGTTGGTTTGATTAATGGTTTTGTCTTTATGATTCTATCATGTCTGTGTTGTTTGTGATCTTGCATGCTCTCTGTTGTTAGTAGCTATCTTGGCCAAGTAGTTGCTAGTCACTCCAAGAGGGGGTATTTATGCTCGATAGTGGGTTCATGCCTCTAGTTTCCAAGGGAAGTGACAGAAATCTCTTCGGTTGTAGATGTGTTCTTGCTACTAGGGAGAAAACAACGGTCTCTTGTTCAGGGAACATGTGGACTATATACCTTACACACTTTGCTTAATTCAGTTGTCTGTTACTTGCAACTCAATACTGGAGGGGGTTCGGATGATAACCTTAAGGTGCACTTCTATTCATAGATGCAGTTGGATGGCGGTCTATGTATATTGTTGTATTGCCCAATCGAATCTCATAGGATCTTTCTGACTAGTAATTGCATTGTTATGCCATGCTCAGTTCCTGTCAATTGCCCTGCTGTAATTTGTTTACCCTTCATGCCATGTTGTTTATCTAAGGAGAGCACCTCTAGTGAACAATGGACCTCGGTCCAATCTTTACGATTGATACATCTTCCACCGTTACTTGTTTACTTGCTGTAAACCATTACCTTCCACACCATACGTTTAATCCTTTGTTACAACAAACCAGTGAGCTTGACAACCTCACTGATTCGTTGGGGCAAAGTCTTGGGTTTGTGTTGTGCAGGTCTCCGTGTTGCTTGCAACACCTGTGTGACGTTTCCTTCCTCCTTCTGGTTCGATAACCTCGATCTCTACTGAGGGAAGACTTGCTGCTGTGCTCATCACACCTTGCTCTTGGGGTTTCCAACGAAGTGCTCCACGTCAGCACCATCAACAAGTTTTCTGGCGCCGTTGCTGGGGAGGCTAAGGACGTCTTCACTTCCTTTTTCTTTACTTTGTTTTTAGTTTGCTTTTTTTATTTTGCTTGGTTTTGTTTTCCTCTTTTCAAAAAACTCAAAAAAATTAGTCTAGTTTGGTTTGCTTGCTTTATTCAAAAACACAAAAAAAATTTAGTTCCTGCTCTAGCTGATGATGCTGTTTTTGGCTTGCCCACCTTTGCCAAAATGATCTCTGTTGAGAACACCAAGTTTTGTGACTTCACTAGCACCAAAAACAATGATTTCCTAAGCACTCCTATTCCTCCACCTTCTCCTGATGCTACATTTTAAGAAATTAAGCCTGCTTTGTTGAATCTTGTGATGAGAGAGCAATTTTCTAGTGCTGGTTCTGATGATCCTGCTGCCCATCTCAATAGCTTTGTTGAACTTTGTGAGATGCAAAAGTATAAGGATATAGATGGAGATATTATTAAGCTCAAGCTTTTTTCCTTTCTCCTTGAGGGAAAAAGATAAAGAATGGTTGCTTTCGTTGCCTAAAAATAGTATTGATTCTTGGACTAAGTGCAAAGATGCTTTTATTGGAAAGTACTATCCTCCTGCTAAGATTATATCTATGCGAAGTGACATTATGAAATTTAAACAACTTGATAGTGAACATGTCACTCCAGCTTGGAAAAGAATGAAATCTTTAGTTAAAAACTGCCCTACTAATGGACTCACTGCTTGGATGATTATCCAGAATTTTTATGCAGGTTTGAACTTCTCCTTAAGAAATATGTTGGATTCAGCTGCTTGAGGTACTTTTATTGGCCTCACTTTGGGTGCTGCAACAAGGCTCCTTGATAATATGATGGTTAACTACTCTGAATGGCATGTTGAGAGAGCTCCACATGGTAAGAAGGTAAACTCTATCGAGGAAACTTCCTCTTTTAGTGAAAAGATGGATGTTATTATGGCTATGCTTATTAATGGGAAAGCTCCTCTAGATACTAATAGTGTTCCCTTAGCCTCTTTGGTTGCTCAATAAGGGCAAGTTGATGTGAACTTCATTAGAAACAACAATTTTGCCAATAATACTTATGGTAATTATAGGCCTTATCCTCCTGGTGGAAATGTTTATCATGGTAGATCTGCAATGCCTAGTGAAGAAAGGATTCTAGAAGTAGAGATATCCACTAAGAATTTTATGCAGATGCAATATGGGCAAAATAAGATTTTCACTAAAACTATGGAGGAACAGTCTATCATCTTCAAAAACATTAGCCATCAGCTTGATAATCTGAATAGAGAAATTCCTAGTTTATAGTCAAAAATTTTGAGTGCTGAAAAAAATATATCCTCTTTGTCTGAAGCGCAGTCCTCTTTGATTAATAAAATGGCTGCTAAACCTGAAACTATGGAAAACACCTTTTCTACTGCTCATGCCATACAAGTTACTATTGATGAAAATGTTAGGCTGTTAGCTCAACTTCATGCTAATTGGGAATGGGAAGCTAAAATTGATATAAACATTAGTGTGTGCACCATCACCACTAAACCACAAGTAGTCCCTATTCCTCCTCCTATTATGCCTAAGACTATTGAGCCTACTACTAGTGATGCTAAGTTTGACTTTATATTAATGGTTGCAATATTTCTGAAGTGATTATGTTCTTGCAAAAGCTTGCTAGAACTACTGATGCTAGTGATATGCATGTTGCTTTCACTAAACACATTACATATGCTCTTGTTAAGATTAAGGAAGAGAAGCTAAAAGACAAAGCTTATATTCCTAGGAAAGTAGAAGATAGTTGGGAACCCATTATTAATATGCAAGTGAATTACTTTGATCTCAAAGCTTCATGTGATCTTGGTTCTAGTGTCTCTATTATGCCTAGGAAGATTTATGAAATTCTTGATTTGCCACCATTGGAATATTGTTATTTAGATGTCCCACTCAATGATAATGTTAAGAAGAAACTCATGGGGAGTATTAATGATGTTCTCATTATGGTTAATAATTCTTATGTCCATGTGGATTTCTATGTTTTGGACATTGAATACAATGCTTCTTGTCCTATTACTTTTGGACGACCTTTTCTTAGAACAATTGGTGCCATCATTGATATGAAAGAAGGCACCATTAAATATCATTTTCCATTAAATAAAGATATTGAACACTTCCCTATGAGGAGAGAGAAGTTTATTTTTTCTCCTCCTTTGAAAGCAAGATTTGATGTTAATGCTTCTCCATTTGAAAATACTTGATTCTTCTTGCTTCTTGTGCCTAACTTAAAGGCGTTAAAGAAAAGTACTTGTTGGGACATAACCCAAGAGTTTCCTTGAGTATTGGAAGTTATTACTTCTATAATGACCTCTCCTTATCCTTTTTTTTTGCTTTTTGTGCCAAGAATGACCTCTAATGAGAGGGAAGTAAGATTTGGGGAGTTGCTGTCCCCAAAACAGATTTCTGTCCTCCACCAAAAAAATTCGTGAGGAGTCTCTATAACTCGGATTGAGCTCAAAATATACGAATAAATCTCACAGTATGTTAGCTAAATTTCGTTAGTCAACACTTTTTGATTCGAGAAACAAAAGATGTTCTAAAAAATCGGTTTCTACCTGCTGGTCTGTTTTGACAGATTTCTGCCATTATTTGCATTTGCTTCTTATTGATTCCTTTTTGAGTTCTCTTTAGGTGAATTAAGCTTTTTGAAGGAGTTGCTACCGTAGATTGTGTTTCTAGAGAAAATCCTTGATGTTCCAAAGCTTTGCCAGGGGTCTAATATCTTTTGAATAAGCTAATGTTTCTAATGAAGATTGTGTGAAGGAAAAATTTCAGGTGGAGAGAGAGAATGATGCAATGAGATGAAGAATGGACAAAAGCTCAATCTTGGAGATGCCACCATGGTGTTACCCCAAGAAATATCCAAGAGGTACAAGCGTCAAAGCTTGGGGATGCCCAAGGCATCCTCTTCTTCATCAATAAAAAGCTTAGGTCTGTCTAGACACTTCGGTTTTATTGTTTCATGCACAATTGTGTTCTTCTTGGAGCGTCTTAGTTTTTGTTTGATTTTCTTAGTTTGTTTAGTTTGCTTGAGTAGTTTGGACCCCCGTTCTTGCTGTGTTGTGTTGCAAATAAGTTACTTGGTGTTGGAAAGGAGTAGTAAGTTCTTGCTTGAAGTGCAAGAGGAGCTTGCATTGACTGTGACTTAGACTTTAGCATGACATGCTAGGTGCTGTTTTGACCTTATGCTTAGTGATTATTGCTGTAGCATGTCTTGTTCCAAACAATTGGGATTTCTTAGTGTGCCTTGAAGAAATTATGTGTTGTTTTAGCATGCAAAAGAATAGTATTGTGGTATTCTCCTTTGATGCTTTGCTTGGGTTGACTTGGTGTAGTGGTATTGCCGACGAGTACGCCATGGAGGGGTCCTCACAGTGCGTGTTTACAGACATGGGGGAAGGATGAAGGTTGACGGGTACGAGGTAACACAGCTTACCCAGGTTCAGATCCCACAACGGTGGCGAAATCCTACTCCTGCTATAAATAACTATAAGGGCAATACGCCGAGTTACAGGGATTGGTTCGCTGTGCGAGGTATGAGTTGATTGGTACTAAGGTGTCTGAGATTGTTCCCTAAAGGCTCCCATAGGCCCGACTTATATAGTCGCCAGGTCCTAGGGTTACAGGGAGAAGTCCTAGCCGGACAGGTTACAGAGTCCTACACTACTTACAAATAGTCTAGCGTGTCTTGCACTCCAAGGCTCCGGGTACGTCGGTGACTCCTCCGTAGCCTTCCTTTATCTGGCATGGGCCTCCCTTCTAGATCCATCTAACTGGGCCGCCTAGCAGGCCATGGGCCATGCTACCAACTATGGGCCACCCGGGTTATCCGGATAGGAGACATGCTATGAGGATACCCATATAGCATATCCCCAATAGTATCCCCCGGAGAACACCAAGATCTTGCGCCGTCTTGCCTCTTTATGTTAAATGCTCCATCTAGATGGATGTCGGCAAATCGTCAAGCAATATCTTGTAGTCCTCACAAAGAACCCTGCAAGGTTTTCTCCGTCTTCAGCTTGTAAGTCAGACAATTGCTGAATCTTCCATCGTACTCTTCCGTAGCCGGACTAGATCCGTCCAGGCCGGAATCTTCCGATGTGATTGTTCATCTGCCAGTGACAGCTAGGGCTACATAGACATAGGTCATCAACGCCTCGTAACTCACACATGCAGAGAACACAATCATGTCCATTTTTCCCGCGCGTGCGATACAAACTGTTGGCGGCGATGGTTGACAAAGTGGCGAAATTTCCGCGCACGCTTCCGCACACTTCGTCCACGCATCAACCATTCGATCATTTTGCACGAATCTTGATGCCAGAGGTTATAAATTGTAACAGTGGTGGAAATTTTAGTTTTCACCTCATTCTCCTCTACATCGTATTCTTCCTCCAGCGAGCGCCTCCTTGAGCTCTCCGCGCACCCCATGGAAAAACCCTAAACCCTCGACCTTTCCGAATCACCACCGTAACCTCCCAATGGCCAGCAGCAGTTCCATCCCTTCCATGGCAGCGTCAGGCGATGCCGCGGCGAAGCTGGCGAGCACCGTCATCGTGCCCCCAGAGGGCCTGGTGATCCCCAAATCCGTGGTGGTCGAAACCACCGGCGGCGACCATAACCCAGCGGCACTGGAGCTGCTATAGGAGGAATACGACTCCCACAAGGACGACTGGCGCGGTTCGAATATCATGGACCGCGGCATCAAGGAGCTAATCATCGAGGTCACTCCTTCTGCCCAAACCGGAGAAAAGGTGTTCCTCAAAGCCCAACTGGTACGCGGCGGCTCCCTGCCCATCTCCAATTTCTTCCTACCTGTCCTCAACCATTACCGAGTACAGCCTCAGAACCTCTCCCCCAATAGCATCCTCGCGCTTAGCAACTACACGGCGCTTGTGAGGGTTACTTAGGGATTAGGCCTAGGCTAGATCTCTTTATCTACTTCTTCACCGTCAAGCTGGAAGCCGGATCCGGCAAGGACAAGCTCTGGAACTGTGGCACTATTAGTTTCAAGATTCGGCATGGCCGGCGGTTCCCGACATCGTCGGCCATGAGTCCTGTAAGAACTGGCAACACACGTACTTCTACGACACAGATATCCCTCTGGCTGGCCAAGAAGTGACGTACCCAGACATTGTCGATGGAGCTGCCGCCAAAGCCTCGACATGGAGATCCCAGGCCTCCCTTCCGTCCGACATTGATGCTTCCCATGCTATAAGGCGGATAGAGTGGTTCATAGAGATGGGTCTGATAGGATTGGACCTGGCCATGTGCTGATTCGTCAGGCGGATCCAGCCTCTGCAGCACCGCTCGAAGTTGATGCATGAGTATACCAAGGAGAGGAAGGATAGCCTCCGCATCTCTAAGGACAACTTTTCCAGCGACTCCGTCAAGCTCCTCCTCAAGGACATCGTCAAGGTGAATGATAGGAAGTGAGGCTTCACCATAACCTACGACATGTTCGAGGAGGGCAAGTGCCCAAAGGTACCTGTTTATTTTCCGTGTATGACATATACTCCAGTTCTTCCGTCTAGCCATTACCATCTCATCTAACACTGTGGGTTTTCACTTAACAGCTCAGCGATCTAGAGGAGGATAGCATGGCTATCCAAATCTATGATCCAAAGATGAAGGAAGTCACCATCGTGTCTGACGACAATGTCCCGTTGGCGCTAAAGCGGAAGAGCTCCACCTCTGACGCTGCCGACGGAGGCAAGAAGAAGAAGACGGAGGGTGGAGCCTCCAAGAAGACTACCACCGCCCTGGAGGCGGAGAAAAGAAAGGTTATCGGGATCCCCTTTGCCAAAGCACCCCCTCTTGTATAAGCTTCTTTCTCTCTGATATTGTCCATTTCTAGTCTTATTCCTGTACTTATACTTTTCGCACGTTTCAGGAAGAAGGCCACTATGAGTTTGAAGAAGACCTCCAAAACTTTGGGGGCTTCTAGAAACATTAAGGATATGTTGCACCGTGACGTTTCTCCCCACGCATCTCCCACCATCGCCCCTTTCACTCCTAGCGTCCAGCCTATGTCCGCTCTGACAAGCTCACAGGACAAACATGCATCTGGCCCTTTCGCCATGGAAGTGGACTCAGGTGCCTCCACGGAGCTTGCCGTTGTCAACGAACAGACGACGCAAGAAAGTGCCGCAACCCAAATGGCTGAAGCTCCGACTAAGGATGCCATCAGTAGCGGTAAGGCGGTGGTGGAGAGTGGTACGTCTGCCAAAGGCGGCGCCTCCGCACGCAATAAAGCCATAGAGTTCCCGAAGATATTCTACCCGGTACTTACGCCAGGTAGCTCCGCTGTGGTTCCTGGTGCGATACCGACATCTCCAACATGCGGTCTTGAGGAGCTTCTTCGGCAAGCAGAAATCTCGCAGGGAAACAGTTTATCCTTCGACAAGTTGCTTGCTGAGAGTGCTACAAACCTCAAGATCATCGCACTTGTAAGTTTTATTTGTATCTTGCATTTCATATGAGTATCCCACTATAGCCCCCGAGGATTTAGACGGAAAACCATAGGTCTTTGCATCTAAATGCTATAAGAGTGACTAAGCTAGAAAACTTCTCATTGTAGCACCCAAGCATATAGTTTGAATGAATTATTCCAACTATATGCTTTCAGAGTAGCATACGTAGTGTTTATAAATTTCAATACTGTAGCCCCCAAGCTTCTAGTTGTAACTGAATTAGTTCCGACTAGATGCTTAAAGAAAGACTAAGCATGTGACAGAATTTAAAAACTTTATAATGTAGCCCCCAAGTTTCTAGTTGAAAACTGAATTAGTTCCGACTAGATGCTTAAAGAAAGACTAAGTATATTGCTAAGTTAAAAACTCACACTGTAGACCCCAAGATTCTAGGTGGATATTTATCTGGCTAGATGCTCCAAGTATAATAAACAGCGTTAAACTTTTCCTTTCCACATGATGAGAATGCTCGGAGGGGCGTGGCCAACGAGAAGTACCAGAAGATGCGCTCGGACTTGGAAGCCAAAAAGGGTAAAACTGCCTTCTTGAAGGAACAAATAACTAAGAGAAAGCGTCTGTTTTTCCTTTCTTTTTCGTATTCCTACTTGGTCTTGTGCCAACATTCTCCGAGTACTCACTATGCACTGTTCTTTCTCCGACTTGCAGAAGCCATTTCCAAGGCTAAGGATATTTTTGAGCAATCCAAGCATATTCAACAGCTGGATAGTGAAAACAAGATCCTTAAGCAAGAGAGGAAGGATATGCTGAAGATGCACGAGGATTCCATGAAAGTCCTGCAGGACTCCGCCAACGAGGAGATGAACCGCTTGAAGGAGGAAATCGCGATCCTGAAAGATCAAAAGAAAGACGCCGATGAGCAAAATCAGCGCCATCTAGACGCGTACAGGATCCTCCGACAAGAATGGGACTCTATGGCGGAAACTCTCCAGCAGGCTGAGATTAGCATCTTCAGTAAGTGATTCTCCGTCTTGTACTTCTGTAAGCTAGTTACTCTAAACTTTTTTGTGTTATTGAACTCATGCGTTCCTTTGTCGGAAATTTGTAGCTCCTATGGGGTTAACTCGATCGCCTCCTCCGCCAAAGGAATGCATGGTCCTTGCCGGCAACTTTATCAACACCGCCATCAAGCAGACAAAGGAGATAGCCAAGCCCCTCCATATTAACATCAAGGAAGTGGACTCTGTGGCAAAGTTCTCGGAGATCTTGTGCCGAGCCCCCGAGCGTATCTCAAGCTGGAAAGCTTCGTGTTCATGGGCCGGCGCAAGGATGGCACTATCAATGGTCAAGGAACACTACGAAGATGCCGACATCGACACGGTGACCTCCGGTATCCCCAGCGTAGACGACGAAGGCCAAAAGATAGATCACGAGGCTATCTTGGCATCGCTCGCGGGTTTTGACACCAGAGTCGCCGAGTTGGTCGACCCTAACATCTTTGTGCCCATGAAAACCATTGAAGGTGGCAACCGAAGCTCCTCCGAGTCCGTCAACACTACCGACTTCGAGGAAGGTGACACTCCTACTGCTGACGATGTTGCGTTCAAGTCGCCTGCGCCAGAGGAATGAAAAACAATTATGTAATATTTGTTTCCTCTGTAATGTGTATGCAGAAAAAACTACGTGTTAACTCAAGGCGGAAAACAATGGTTGTTATTTCCTGCTACTCAAGAACTGGTTCCATCATGTATATATTTTTTAAGCAAGTGCTGGCTTATCCATTACGTTGGTTTTTATGCTTGACTTTTCGTGAGTCAGAAGACTCGCTGTCGGAACTACGCGCTTAGGCGATGATGCCCAATGGCACCACCAAGAACCTAAGCACAAAATCGCCGACAATAAGTGCCAAAAGTCACTACTCCAGAATTCACATAAAAACAACAAAAAACATGTAGACCAGAAAACTAAAGCTAACGCCCGTAGGCGGAATTTCCACAAGTGCAATCGCAAATTTTGTGCATAAAGGTTTTATACGATCCAAAAGTGAACACTAAAGGAGTTAAAAGACTCAGAAATATGAGTGCACCAGAGACCTTTATTTCATTGATCATATAAGAGGTACACAATAGATAAAATATGCTAAGTGTAGAAAGGACGTAGCTGTGCTATGTTCCAAGGCCGATCAAGCTCCGGGTAGTCATCATCCGGGTCACGTCGCTTACGCTTATGATCCTTGTTGGGTCTAGTAAGACCCATTGAGCAGTGCCTTGCTTATGATGAACGGGACTTCCCATGGCAGGGACAATTTGTGTGATATTTTCTGCTTAAGTCGGAGCACCACATCCCCCTCTTTAAACGAGCGATGACGGATGCGGCGACTATTGTAGTTGCGTAGCTTATGCTTCTAGATTGCGGATATTTGGCATGCCAAAAAGCGTTGCTCCTCGAGAAGGTCCACATCTATGCGTCTGGATTCTTCAGCGTCATCTTCGTCGTAGGCGGCAACTCTTGGTGAATCGTGAAGGATGTCGGAAGGCAGGATGGCTTCAGCTCCATATACCATGAAGTAAGGAGTGTAGCCGGTGGATCTGTTGGGTGTAGTGCGTAAACTACACATCACAGATGGCAATTCTTCCGCCCAGGCTCCAGTTTCTCTATGTAGCGGTGCCTCAAGACATGGCTTGATTCCCTGCAGAATTAATCTGTTGGCTCGCTCAACCTGGCCATTGGACTATGGATGTGCCATAGATGCAAGGTCAAGTCGGATGCCCTTCTCCCAACAATAAGCTTCCACTTCTCCGAGTGACAAGTTTCTGCCATTGTTGGTGATAATGCTATGTGGGAGACGAAACCTCACCACTAGACCCCGGACAAACCTAAGTGCATTTGCCCCATCGAGCTTTCTAATGGGTTTAGCTTCTATCAATTTGGTGAATTTATCAACTTCTACTAGAAGATGCATAAACCCACATGGTGTCGTATGCAATGTACCAACCATGTCCAGCCCCCAGACTACGAACGGCCAAGTTATTGGTATTGTTCGCAATTCTTCAGCAGGAACATGTGGTTGTCGGGCATAGTACTGGCATCCCATGCATGTCTCAACCAGCTTGTAGGCGTACGCCTTTGCGGTCATCCAGTATAATCCTTGCTGGAAAGCTTTAGCGACCAACGATCGGGGAGCGGCGTGATGCCCGCAATCTCCGAGATGGATTTCGCATAGGATTTCAATACCTTTTTGCTGGGAAACACATTTCAGGTATACACCAGTAGTGCTTCTTTTGTAGAGCTGTCCATTGATTATGGTATAGCCCTTTGCTCGACTTACTATTTGTCGTCTTTCGACTTCATCGTCGGGCAAAGTTCCGTGTTCTAGATACTCCATGATCGGTTTTGTCCAAGCCGGAGGGACCTTTGTCACCATGTGAACGAAAAAGTCAACTCTCTCTGGGTTCTCGATGTCTGCTCCCTTTACGGATGGTGTGAACGAAAGAGGAAAACTCTAGGCGGAATTCGTTTGCGCCCTGATCCAAGCTTAGACAGGAGATCGACCGCCTCATTTTGATCCCTAGGTACATACTTGACCTCGTATCCCAAGAAGCTCTTGGCTGTCTCGTCCACTTTGTCTAGATATGCCGCCATACTTGACCTGCTGGGCAACCAAGTCGGAATCTCCACAGCAAACTATGCTCTTGATAACAATATCCTTGGCTACGTGTAATCTTTGAATGAGTGCTTCATACTCCGCCATGTTGTTCGTAGCCTCGAAGTGGATCTGCAGAACGTAGTGTAACTTGTCCCCAGTTGGTGACTGTAGCAGTTCACCAGCCCCCGAGCCGTTGAGCAGCTTTGATTCGTCAAAGTGCATCACCCAGTATTTTGGCTCCGGCATTGGAGTAGCATCTGGCATCTCCGTCCAATCTACAATAAAGTTCGCCAAGGCTTGTGACTTGATAGCGTTGCATCTCTTGTAGGTAATCTCGAAGGTGGCAAGTTCAATGCCCCACTTCGCGACCCTTCTTGTAGCGTCGCTGTTGTTGATAATGTCGGATAGTGGAGTCTTTCTCACCATTGTGATGGGGTGCTCCTGGAAATAGTGCCTCAACTTCCGAGAATCAAGGAATACTCCATAAGCTATCTTTTGGTAGTGCGCATAACGCTGCTTGGACTCCATCAAGACCTCGCTTACATAGTAAACTGGTCGTTAAACTACGTACTCATGTCCTGGTTCCTTCCTCTCTACCACGACGACGATGCTGATTACCCGGTTGGTGGCCGCCATGTAAATTAACATGGGTTCTCTAGGCTCGGGTGCTGCAAGGATAGGTGCTGACGAAAGAATCTCCTTGAGTTGCTTAAATGCTGCATCTGCTTCCTCCATCCACGTGAATTTGTCTGCCTTCTTCAGTTACTTGTACAGCGGCAGAGCCTTCTCTCCATGTCGGCTGACGAACCGACTAACTGCTGCAACACAACATGTTAGTCGTTGTATGTCCTTTAGGCATGTCGGACGATTTATGTTTAATATGGCCTTGATTTTCTCTGGGTTGATCTCGATTCCACGCTAGGAAATGATGAAGCGCAACAATTTGCCGGATGGAACCCCGAAGACGCACTTCTTAGGGTTAAGCATCATGCTGTATTTCCGGAGATTATCAAAGGTTTATTTTAAGTCGGAGATTAATTCGTTTGATTTTTTAGACATCACCGCTATATCGTCCAAATAAGCGTGAACGTTCTGACCAATTTGACCGTGTAGGCAACGTTGCCTTGTCCGCTGGTATGTAGCACCTGCGTTTTCATCCCAAAGGGCATCATGACATAGCAAAATGTGTCATAGGGTGTAGTGAACGAAGTGGCCAATTGGTCCGACTTCCTCATCTTGCTCTGGTGGTATCCTGAGTATGCATCAAGAAAACACAAAAGCTTCGAGCCAGCCGTCGAGTCAATGAATTGGTTAATGCGAGGCAGAGCAAACGGATATTTGGAACATGCTTTGTTCAAGCCGGTGTAATCAGCACACATTCTTAATTCTTTGGTTCCCTTTTTGGGGACAAGTACAGGATTGGCCACCCATTGGGTGTGAAGGACTTCTCGGATATAACTAGCCTTGAGTAACCTAGCTATCTCTTTGCCTATGGCGGGCCTCTTCTCATCTCCAAAGCGTCGTAGAGGTTGTTTCACTGGTTTACATTTTGGATCAATATTCAAGCTATGCTCGGCCAGTTCCCTAGGTACATCTTTCATGTTGGAAGGTTGCCAGGCAAAGATGTCCCTATTCTCACGGAGGAACTCGACGAGCACGCTTTCCTATTTGGGATCCAGGTTCGTCCCAATGGCGGTGGTTTTGGAGGCATCGCCTACCACAAGTTCCACCGACTTGGTCTCGATGGCGGCCTTGAATGATGGGGCAGAGTCATAAATCTACTTATTTGACGCGGGCATCTCTGAGGCATCGACCTTGCTCTGGATCTCCTTTAATTCTTCAATGTAGAGACAGCTTCTGTGTAGGATGCTTCTCCAATCTTGCAGTCCCTTGCTTTGGTAAAGCTTCCGGATACGGTGATGACACTGTTTGGTCCGTGTATCTTGAGTTTGTTGTAGACGAAGCATGGCTTGGCCATGAAGGTGTGGAATATGTCGTGGCCGAATATGACGTGGTACACGATCTTGAAGGGGACCACCTCAAAGGTCATGCGTTCTTGGCGGTAATTATTATCATCACCGAAAGTGACCTGAAGTGTGATGCACCCAAGGGACCGAGCCTCCCGACCAGGAACTACGCCGTGGAATATGGTGTTGGTCCGCCTTAGGTTTGCCTCCGTCAAGTTCATCTTCTACAGTATCTAGGTACATGATGTTGATGCTGCTTCCACTATCCACCATACATTTGGTGAACTCATTGCCGTCAATCAGTGGGTTGATGACCATGGCGTATTGGTTCTCCGTAGGGATGAGGTCTGGGTGATCCTTCCTATCCCAAGTAATTGGAATCTCCGACCAGCACGGGAACTGGGGAACTGGGGGTAGAGTGGCCATCAGTATCCTCATGGAGGTCTTCTTTTGTCGGATCGTGGGGGTGCCAAGGAAAGTGTGGAAAACTACCGCCTTCTTCTCGAAGGGGTTCTTGCCCTTGTCGTCGCTCTTGGCAGCATGCTTGGGGTCAACATCCTCGTCCATGTCACTTGAATCCTTGGACTCCTCCTCCTTCTTCCCTTTGCCCTTTCCTCGAGGTATGTTCTTCCGACTTTGCTTGTAGCCGGACTCCGGGTCCTCCTTGAGGTCGTTAACGAACTTGTAGTGGCGATTGGTGTGGGTGGCCTTGCCGTTGGCATCGAGGTGTACGAGTCACAACATATCATGGTACTCCTCGTATGATTGGGGACCGCGGACCGCTGCCGAGGTAGTTTCACTTCCTCGCTACTACCCACGGCCAGCTCCCCGCGTGGTAACGGCTCCCCGAAAATGGCGGGTAACAACCACTATATAAGGAGAGTGACGAGTGAGTGGAAAACACTTCCCTTACTTCCCCCGAACTCATGCATTCTCAATCCTTCATTCTGCACAGCGACCAGAGCGACCCAGAGCGATTCGCAACCCCAGATCCCCCAATTGATGGCCCCTCCTGCAGAACCATGGGGTAGATCCAAGTGCAGGGATCGTTCGAGGAGGCAGGGATCCTCCGCGCCGGGAGATGGCGCATCCCCACGGCCGGTGTAAGATCCCTCCCTTTATCAAGGTAAGGATCCCTGTGATTGCAATGCTAGTCCCTGGATCAATGCTAGCATCCACAGTTTAAGATGAAGTACACAGAAACAAAGGTTATTATTACATATCATTCCAGAGACAAACATAGTCTTTTACAAACTCCATGGCCACATGCCTAATACAATATTTCAAATATATAATAAGATAAATAAGTCTTCATCTTCATGTTCCATAGGCAAGCATGTTGAGCGTAGACTCATAACCCCTAATCATCATCAGAATAACCTGCAACATTACAAGTTACAGCCACAGTGGGTCAATACATTGGAATAGTATTGGCAATTGATACCTTAGTATAATAGAATCTAGATACTACATGAATTTGGCTAAGTGTAGCTTAGGCTTGCTTTGCTCAAAATAGATTTTACCTATTTGTCTAAAACACTAAGTTTTTCTTTGAAAAAACTTACCCAAGGAATCACCAATATAAATTGGTGATCCTTCACCCTTGTTCAACCACAAGTTTTAACTTAGAAAAATTGGGATGAGGAGATTCTTGATAGCTTACATGTCTTGATGCTCATGTTGTCCAATACCAGGGACATGGCTAAGTACTTAGATTCTTCCATCTGCAGAGGTTGTGCACTTTCCCCACAAGACTTGATTTTCACCAAGACAGGACCTTTCAGAAGCCTTCCCTTAGACCAAATGGACGCGTTCCAACCTATCATCCCACTACCACCAACTGTCCAAATGGCTAAGTTATTGCAATCTATATGATCCAGGCAGAGCCCATATTGCCATGTGGCTGCACTAGAAGCTTCTTAACATTTGGCATCTCAAATCCCTTTGTTCCTGGGTGGCTTTCCACAAGTGAGATACACAAGGTAAACCATAGAAATTGGACTTGTGTAACCACTCAACACAAACCAATCTTTCCATTCCACCCAGGTGTTTCATGCACTTAGCTGTTTTATTAAGTAAAACATAAGTCCAAAGACTTAGAAATATTTCTCATATCATGATCATATAAACCATCCTTGGTTGTTACTAGCTAGGCTAAGCATGGCAAAGGCAAGTATCATAACTTATAGGAAATTCTAATATTGCTACAACTACTAGGATTTCCCAACATAACATATAGATACTTGGCAAAAATAATCATGCAAGTCCTATACAAAATATTTCTAATGCATAGGTATAAAATATTGGGACAGAAACATGTAGCACCATTTGCCTTGGTAGTTTGGGGAGTTGCAACAATCTTCACAACCACAATCACTATTAGCACCAAAATCTACACATAAAATAAGGGCACCAAAATCACAAAACAAAATATATACAAACAAAAATATATGAATGCATGCAAAATGCCATGTGATGATTTCCTACACCAAACAAGACAAGTATACAGTACTGAATCATAAACAAGTCCAAAACACACCTAATAGACTTTATTTGATCAACAAATCATTTTTCAAATAATTACTATACACAAATTAAGCCTACAAATGTTTCTGTAAAAACAACCATTTTTACAGAGGCAAAACATTAAACACATTGCATAAACAGAAAGTATTTTCTCTCCTGATTCCAATGATATATTGTAAAATTTGGACGTGTGGATCAAAAGTTATGAATTTTACAAGTTTGATTAACTAATAGATCAAATTTCTGTTTTAAATTAAACTCAGGCCACGTGGCACTCTCTGATTCGTCGGTACCTCTTCGCACAAATCGACCAATGTGGACCGCACGATCTAAATGAAATCTCACGGCCAGATCTACCTCGTACCCCTTTGTTAAGTGATTCTATCTCACGCGTTAGATCTAGATCCAACAGCTCGCGATCAAACGACCAAGGATCGGCGGCACTGGCGACGGTGGCGCGGCGGTGGCGCTCTCTCAGCGATGCTCTGGCGAATACCGGAGGGGCTGGGGTGTGTGGCGTGGCTTACCAGACTCACAAGGTTATGAGGAAGCTCAACGTGGCAGTAGTTTATCGAGGGGCGCACGGACGCAGCGGCAGTACCTCGTCGGAGTTGCTGGCGGCGTCGGGTTCGTGCAGACGGCGACATTGACGACGTTAGGGATAACCCTAGCACAAGCCAGTGGTGTTAGCAGTTGTGCAAGGACACGGCGGATCTGATATCATGCATGCGAGGTCAAGGGGCGCTCGAATTTTACCTAAATTGTTCGTCGGAGTTGAGCGGCGGCTCTGGCGTTTACGGGCGTGAATGAAGACGGCGACCTGGGTCACGAGCAGGCAAACCAGGGGCGTCAGCAGATGCACAAGGACACGAGGGTCACGCTCGTTTGAACCAAAAGTAGAGGGGCGGTCGGAGCTCACTGTAATCGCTTGCCAGAGCTCATCGGGCAGCGGCGGTGCAGTTCGAAATACTGGCAGCCTAGTGGCGAGGTGAGTACGTTGTGTGGGGGGAAATGACCGCAGTGGAGAGGTGATTAAGTAGCCAGGAGGGGCGAGGGAATTACACAGTGGTTCAATGCCAATTAAGTGAGGAATCAACGCGGCGTTTCTGGAGGAAACGGCGGTGGCGATGGAGTCTGTGCACGCGGGGTGGAGAATAAGATGCTAACCTCGCGCGGGCCCAGTGGCAGCGTCTGCGGGGAAGAGCGGGTGTGGGTGAGAGAGAGAAGGGGGAAACCTGGGTGGGCTGGCTTTTGGGCCATTTCTGCTGTCGGGCTCGAAAGGTGACGCCAGGCCCAGTTCTGTTTTCTAACTCCTTTTCTTTTTCTAAATTGATTTTCAGGAAACTATTTCAAATGAATTTAAAAGCATTTGAATTCCAAACTTTTCTGGACTTTTGTAAAATGCAACCTTCACATTTTTGGGCATAAAACCATGCTGCCTTGCTGGACTAGTTTGGTTCCTTTTGAAAATTCAAAATAAACAGTGCCTTAGAACAAGATTTAATGAAGATATATAAATGGTTTAAAACCATATTTTGTTTTTGGAAATTTTGTTCAAGCTTTGAAACTCATCAAACAATCCTATGGTCACACAACAATGGTTTTAAAACAATTATTCTCTCACTACAGAGTAACATTGGATCAAAGCTTGTTCACATGAAATAATAGCACCCAAAGTTTCTGTTTCTTTCAAAGGAGTTTGAAATTGAACCCTAAATGAATATGCATTCATGGATGATATGCAAAGCTTTGAAAACATGATTTTAGGGATGTTACAAATCTAACCCCCTTAAGGTGAATCTCACCCTCGAGATTCGGATTGGCTAGCAAATAGGTGAGGGTGGTCTTTCCGAAGATCATCTTCTCTTTCCCATGTTGCTTCTTCTTCGGAATGATGGTTCCATTGAACTTTGCAGAATTTGATAGTCTTAGTCCGAGTAACACTACTAGAAAAACGCCTATTCGTGGCGCACATGAAAAGGCCTTCTGTGGCGCACTAGCAGTGCGCCACGGGCCTCGCGCTACGGCTATCTCGTAGCCGTGGCGCACTGCATGGTGCGCCACAGAAGTTTAGATACAGGCGTGGCGCACATGCCAGTGCGCCACAGAAGTTTGGGCAGGTGCACCACGCGTATGAAACGATAACCGTGGCGCACTAGGTGCTGTGTGCCACGGATATAAATTTCAAAATTCAAAAAAAAAGCAGCAGATCTGGATCTCGTCGTCAGTGCCGTCGCGCGTCGGTGCAGGTCGCCGTCGTCGCCTCCTCGTCATCTCCTCGTCGTCGTCGTTGTCGGAACTGCAAGGAGGAGGAGGAGAATAGGAGGAAGAGGAAGAGAAGATGAGGAGGAGGAGGAGGAGAAGAGGAGGAAGAGGAGGAGGAGAAGGAGAGGAAGAGGAGGAGGAGGAAGAGGAGGAGAAGAAGAGAGGGGGAGGAGGAGGAGAAGAAGAGGAGGCCTCGTCATCGTTGGAACTACAAGGAGGAGGAGGAAGAAGAGGAGAAGAAGGAGCCCGCCGTCTCGTCGTCGGAACTGCAAGGAGGAGGCCGCCGCCGCCGCCATCACCATGTTCACTGCAAGGAGGAGGAAGAGGAGGAGAAAGGAGAAGGAGAAGGAGGAGGAGGAGAAGAAGAAGGAAATGAGAAGGGAGGAAAAGGAAAAGGAGAGAAGGGGAGGGAAGGTGGGCGGGGTGGGGATTCGAAATTTGAATCCCGCCCAAGCTTATCCGTGGCGCACTAGGTGGTGGTGCGCTACGGGTAAGCCGTCCTCTATTTTTTTCTGCAGGAAAAAACGGTCTTTTGACCGTAACTTTTTACTCTTTTCGAATTTTGAAAATCTAAAAAATCGCTAAACGACCACAGGTCATTGCAAGCGGATGCGAAATCTCGTTCTCGTCATTTTGGTATATTATACGATTTTTTTCGATATCGTATGCAAAAGTTACGGCCTTTTTACCGTGGCATGACTTTTTTTTGCAAATAAAGTCAAAACTCATGTTTGTTAATTTTACTAGATGATATACCACATTACCTACCTAAATATGAAAGGATTTAATTTTTTGAAGTGTTTATCATTTTCGTTTATTTTTTGCAAACCCTAAAAAGGCGATCCACGGGGGGGGGGGGGGGGGGGGGTGGTGGTGGAGTGCATGCCACTTAGGCGTAGGGCACTAGGGCAGAGTGCCCTACGGCTAAGTTTATACATCTGTGGCGCACTATGCCATGTGCGCCACAGATGTTTGTGGCCGTTTCACAGCAGAGGGGGCGTGCGCTTAGGCGTAGCGCACCCCCCCCATGTGCGCCACAGATGACACTAACAACTGTGGCGCACATGACTATAGTGCGCTACAGATGTTTGGCGAGCGTCCAACAGGACCCTGGACCACACACATCTGTGGCGCACTATAGTCATGTGCGCCACGGTTGTTCTAGTTACTAGTAGGGTACTGCCCACAGGTGAGCCACGCCTGTTTTAGCCGTGGGGCACTTCAACCATGTGAGCCACGGATGTGCTGATTACCTATAGCTGTTTTCCTAGTAGTGTAACTCTTTCTGCAGTCTCGAGAATCTTGATAGGTTTTTCCTCATAAGTGTGATCACTTTCCAACTGAACCTCCTCCAAAGGTATAGTATCCTTCAAAGAAGTCTCCTCCATCTCTGGATGGCATTTCTTTAGCTGACTCACATGGAACACATTGTGAACGGCAGACAATGATTCTGGCAATCCAATCTCATAAGCTACTTCTCCTTTACGACTCAGAATCTTGAATGGTCCAACATATCTTGGGGCCAATTTTCCTTTGACTCCAAATCTCTTCACTCCACGAAGTGGTGACAATCTAAGGTAAGCTCTATCACCCACTTCATAGGTGACTTCTCTACGCTTAGGATCTGTGTAGCTCTTCTGTCGGGATTGTGCTATCTTCAATCTGTCCTTAACTAGCTTGACTTTCTCTTCAGCCTCTTTGATTAGTTCTGGTCCAAACAGATTTCTTTCTCCCACACCATTCCATAACAATGGGGTGGTACACTTTCTCCCATAGAAAAATTCAAAGGGTGCCATCTCAATACTGGCTTGATAGTTGTTATTATAAGAGAATTCTGCGTAAGGCAGACTTTCATCCCAACTAGCTCCATAGTCTAGAGCACAGGCTCTCAACATATCTTCAAGAATCTGGTTGGTCCTTTCTGTTTGTCCATCAGTCTGAGGATGAAAAGCAGTGCTGAATTCCAACCTCATTCCCAATGACTCATGCAATTGCCTCCAAAAATGAGAAGTGAATTGAGTTCCCCTATCAGACACAATGCTCTTGGGTACTCCATGCAGACACACAATCCTACTCATATAGATCTTAGGTAACTTAGCACTTGTGTAGGTTGTCTTCACGGGTATGAAATGAGCCACTTTAGTTAGGCGATCCACTACTAACCATATAGAATCATATCCTGACCTGGTCCTTGGCAATCCAGTGATGAAATCCATGCCAACCTTGTCCCACTTCCAATCAGGAATAGGTAGTGGTTTTAGCAATCCTGCTGGCTTCAGATGTTCCGCTTTCACTCTACTACATACATCACACAAAGCAATATGTTCGGCGATGTCCTTCTTGAGATTATTTCACCAAAATCTTTCCTTCACATCCATGTACATTTTGGTGTTACCAGGATGAATGGAATATGGTGAGTTGTGCGCCTCTTGTAAAATCAGTTTCCGAAGCTCCGGATCTTGCGGAACGTAGATACGTTTTCCATACCATAAGGTACCCTGTTCGTCTTCATGGAACCCTTTGGCTTTTCCTTTACCAATCTTTTCCTTAATCTCCTCAATTTCCTTATATGTATTTTGGGCTTCTTTGATTTTGTCTAACAAAGTGGGTTGAACATCCAATGTCATGAGATGTCCTTCAGGTACAATATCCAATTTGAGATCTCTAAATTGGGCACACAGATCATGTGGCAACTCTCCTTTAGTAAGGCCATTCAAAAATACCTTACGCCTTAGAGCATCTTCTATAACATTTGCTTTACCGGGATGGTATTGCAAACTCAAGTCATAGTCCTTGATGAGTTCTAGCCATCTTCTTTGTCTCATGTTGATTTCTTTCTGGGTGAAGATATACTTCATACTTTTGTGATCTGTGAACACTTCACATCGCTTTCCCAAAAGAGAATGTCTCCATGTTTTGAGTGCATGGACAACAGAGGCTAACTCCAAATCATAAGTAGGGTAATTTACCTCATGAGTTTTGAGTTGTCTCGAGGCATAAGCCACAACTTTCCCTTCTTGCATTAGAACTGCACCTAATCCATGATGAGATGCATCACAATATACTTGGAAATCTTTTTCCAAATCTGGCAAACATAAGACTAGTGCTGTCACTAGTCTCTTCTTCAATTCTTGGAAACTGAGTTCACATCCTTCAGACCAAGCAATTTTCTTGTCTTTCTTTAGCAACTCTGTCATTGGCTTAGCTATCTTGGACAAAATTCTCAATGAACCTTCTCTAGTATCCTGCCAAGCCAAGGAAACTACGAACCTCTTTCACTGACTTAGGATATTCCCACTCAGTTACAGCTGACACTTTTGCGGGATCAACTGCTACACCATCTCCTGACACAACGTGTCCAAGAAATCCAACTTCATTCAACCAAAATTCACACTTGCTGAATTTGGCATACAACTTATGCTCTCTAAGCTTCTCAAGTATCAAACGCAAATGTCCTTCGTGCTCTTATTTGCTCTTGGAGTAGATCAAAATGTCATCGATGAATACGACAACAAACTTGTCAAGGAACTCCATGAACACCTTGTTCATCATATTCATGAACTAAGCTTGTGCATTGGTCAAACCAAATGGCATCACGGTATACGCATACAATCCATACCTAGTGGTAAAAGATGTCTTAGGTATGTCTTGTTCTCTTATCTTGAGCTGGAAATAACCTGATCGGAGATTAATATTTGAGAACACACAGGATCCTTCTAGCTGATCAAGCAAGTCATTGATTCTAGGCAAAGGGTATTTGTTCTTAATAGTTACCTCATTGAGTGAACGGTAATCTATGCATAACCTTTGACTTCTATCTTTATTTTCCACAAACAAAACTAGTGCTCCCCAGGATGAAGAACTTGGTTGAATAAATCCTTTCTGCAACTGTTCTCCATGTTGTTTCTTGAGTTCTTTCAACTCATCAACTGACATCTTGTAAGGTCTCTTTGCTATAGGTCCCGATCCTAGTAGCAAATCAATCAGAAACTCCACATCTCTATCTGGTGGCATTCCTGGTAATTCTTCTAGAAACACATCCGGATATTCACTCACAATTGTCACACTGTCTATGCTAACCCCCTTAAGATAATTTAGCTTACTCCCTTTTGATTCAAAGTTGGTCTTGAATCTAATCCTTTTGTTTTTCAGAGTTGTGAGTGAGAAAGTATGGTTGGCACAATCTAGCACTCCCTTGTGCTTGGTCATCCAGTCCATTCCCAAAATGACATCCAATCCTTGGGAATTTAGGATTATCAGATTAACGAGAAACTTATACTTCCTGAACTCTATGACTAGATCATGACATCCTGAGTTCACTATCATTTCTCCGCCAGGAGAACTTACTTTTATAGGACACCCCATAGTTTCTACCGGTAGTTCATTTCTTTCAACAAATGATCTTGATATGAATGAATGAGATGCACCAGTATCAAAGAGAACAAATGCTGGAACAAAATTGAGTTTGAACTTACCAGCAACAGCATCAGGTTCCTCATAGATCTCTTCCACATTGATGTGGTTCACCTGTCCCTTCTAGAAAGGATTGGGCTTGTTGGGTCCTTCAACTTACTTTTCTGGGCACTCATTTGCATAATGCCCTATCTTTTTGCACTTGAAACATTCAACCTCACTAAGATCCTTCTTGACAGGCTGGCTTCCACTACCACTTCCACTTCCATTGTGGTGGCTTTTGTATCCACTCTTGTGATTCTTGTACTTGTCATTGTCATGACTACGGTGATGCTTGTTGTCATGATGACGGTTGTGGTTGTGGTGGCTGTTGTACTTTCCATGCTTGTGGGATCCATAATTCCCACTATCATCATAATGGGAACGCTTGTGAGATGATACCGAGCTGTGCTTGTCAGAGTGTTTCCTCTTCCTGCTTTCAACCTGTTTCATCTTGCTCTCCAAGATGGCAGCCTTGTCGCAAAGAGACTGATATGTTGGGACATAGGCCACGGATAGCTGCAGGTTCAGTTCATCGTTCAATCCTTCGAGGAACTTCTCCTTCCTCTTAGCATCAGTGTCAACTTCATCTGGTGCATAATGCGCCAGATTGTTGAACTCCTCAATATATTCAGCCACTACGATGGCGCTGCTTCAAGTTATGAAATTCCTTCTTATTCAAACTCATCACTCCGGATGAGATGTGAGCAGTACGGAAACCATCTTCAAAGATAGCCCATGTCACATCCTCAATGGGAGTGGTGATCTGGAAGTTATCCCACCATGTAGCTGCTGGTCCTTCCAACAAGTGTGCTGCAAACCTGACTTTCTCCTCATTAGTACAACCAACAGTTATCAAATCCTTGTTTACTGAGCATATCCAATCATTGGCCACCATGGGGTCAGTAGTTCCTGAGAACTTAGCAGGCCTCAGTCTTAAGAATCTGGTAAGCATGTCAAAACCTGGTGGATTGTTCTAGTTGTTGTTGTTATTGTTGTTGTTGTTGTTGTTGTTGTTGTTGTTGTTGTTATTGTTGTTGTTCTGATTCTGCATAAAGGTGGTCATCATCTTCATCAACTGTGTCTGAGCTGTCATCAGCTGCTGCATCTCTGGGGTGACGTTGTTGTTGTTCGGGTTGGGGTTGGAACGTCGAGGAGGCATCTGTGGTTTTCATAAGGATAAGAATGAGATACCCATAGATGTTTAATATGCACAATACATCACATAAACAATCACCAAACATGCATCAAAATAACAAGAGTTCAACAACATAGACAACAAGTTTTGAAAATCAAACACACCAATAGCAAGCCATCCACATGTTGGATGGTCACTGCGACTCAATAATCAAAAGCATGGTAAATGATAAGTAAACGAGTAGTCATCACTACTCCTCTGCATCAACCTCCTAATCGACAAGTGTAAGACCTTCATTCTCCATAGCGGTCTTGTACTCCTCGACATTGGTAGTCAAGGCCTCTACCTTGGCTTTGAGAGCCCTCTTCTATGAACGAAGTCTCTCAATCACCACCTGCTGATGCTCGAGCTCGAAGTCCTTGGCCTCTAGTTCTGCAGTCATCTCTCAAATCCTCTTGTTCCTATCTTGGACTCTTTTATCTTGACTCTTGAACTTTCTATCCTGACTCTCAAACTTGGCCTCCATTTCCTTGACTATCTCATCTTGCTCCGTGAAGATCTTGTCCTTCTCACGAAGCTGCACCTGGAGTTCGTCATTGCTAAGCATGACATTGGTCCTATCAGTATCTAGGTGCCTAAGAAGAACCTCTAAGTCCTAGAGGTATAGACGAATCGGCTGTGCCATCTCTCTAGCAGTATCCTCGAAGTCAATGGCCTCACCATCCTCGTCACGTCTACCGAAGGCGTGGAAGTGGGTACCTCTAATCTCCCGAGAAAGTCTCCCTAACAAGAGTCCCAGCAAATCCTGCATGACTACCTCTAGTCCTCTCTCCTTTTCATCATGCATAAGCTTGAAGGTGATAACCTCCGTGGCTGGCTCAGTCTGGCATCCTGGCTGAGTAACCTTGAAGCCCCAAAGGTCCTTCCTCTCGAACTTGGTGAGGGGAAGCATCATGATGCTAGGAAGTGGAAGATTGAGCACACTAGTGAGCTCGATAAGACGAGTGCCAAAACGAGTTCCCTTGAACTCTTCAGCCGTGCTAATAGTAACATTAGGCATCTATTTTATAAGATAGAAAAAGTTAGAATCAACATAGATAGAGAAAATCATAAGACAAAGCATCACAAGCATATTTTTGGAAATCAAACACACAAGTCATGGCATACATAAATCCATTACAAGCATCTAAGGTTCAACATAACTTAGACAAAAAATTGGAAATAAAATGATAAGTGTGGTGGTCCAACTAACGAAGTACGTTACAATCCCATCTCACTTGCTAAGTTAGCTAACAGGGCATCCCTAGAGGAAATCTGTCGATCCTGGTCACATGACTCCATTGCTAAGTCTATGATGTCCTCTCTTAAACGTTGGTTGGTATCCTCTAACTCTTGGGTATGCTTCTTTTCTTCTCTAAGATCATTTTGGGTGTTAAGCATTCTGCACTTGAGTCTATCACCAAGCTCCTTGATGGCCTTCCAAGCTGCATCTCTTGTTGAGTCAAAGAATGTGGTGTGCATCACTGAGTTGGTGACCATGCAGAATCCTGATTCCTTGTGGTTGTCTTCCTTGTTTTTATACAAGTGAAGTTGCACCCACCAGTACTCCACTCCTTCATCCATCACGGGGAAACCTTTGTACATAGCTGCACCATGTATTCCCATGGCAACCATGAGGTCCTTGAGAGCCTTGAGGAATTCTGTCTCACACTCCAAAGTCATAGTCATGAGTGGTCCCTTCCTCACGGCTTCGTTGATGGAGTTCATCTACAAATAGAGATGAGAAAGAAGATTAGAAAAGCTTACGAGAAGAAAAAGACAAGTGTGGAAGTTGTTGAAATTTTTCCTTAGTGGTTTCTAATCCATTCCTAGGACCATAATCCTACAGGCAACACACTGCTCTGATACCATCTGTAAGATCCCTCCCTTTATAAAGGTAAGGATCCCTGTGATTGCAATGCTAGTCCCTGGATCAATGCTAGCATCCATAGTTTAAGATGAAGTACACAAAAACAAAGGTCATTATTACATATCATTCCAGAGACAAACATAGTCTTTTACAAACTCCATGGCCACATGCCTAATACAAGAGTTCAAATATATAATAAGATAAATAAGTCTTCATCTTCATGTCCCACAGGCAAGCATATTGAGTGTAGACTCATAACCCCTAATCATCATCAGAATAACCTACAACATCACAAGTTACAGCCACAGTGCGTCAATACATTGGAATAGTATTGGCAAGTGATACCTTAGTATAATAATAGCATCTAGATACTACATGAATTTGGCTAAGTGTAGCTTAGGCTTGCTTTGCTCAAAATAGATTTTACCTATTAGTTGAAAACACTAAGTTTTTCTTTGACAAAACGTACCCAAGGAATCACCAATAGAAATTGGTGATCCTTCACCATTGTTAAACCACAAGTTTTAACTTATAAAAATTGGGATGAGGAGATTCTTGATAGCTTCCATGTCTTGATGCTCATGTTGTCTAATACCAGGGACATGGCTAAGTACTTAGATTCTTCCATCTGTAGAGGTTGTGCACTTTCCCCACAAGACTTGATTTTCACCAATACAGGACCTTTCAGAAGCCTTCCCTTAGACCAAATGGACGCGTTCCAACCTATCATCCCACTACCACCAACTGTCCAAATGGATAAGTTATTGCAACCTATATGATCCAGGCAGAGCCCATATTGCCATGTGGCTGCACTAGAAGCTTCTTAACATTTGGCATCTCAAATCCCTTTGTTCTTGGGTGGCTTTCCACAAGTGAGATACACAAGGTAAACCATAGAAATGGGCCTTGTGGAACCACTCAACACAAACCAATCTTTCCATTCCACCCAGATGTTTCATTCACTTAGTTGTTTTATTAAATAAAACATAAGTCTAAAGACTTAGAAATATTTCTCATATCATGATCATATAAACCACCCTTGGTTGCTACTATCTAGTATAAGCATGGCAAAGGAAAGTATCATAACTTAGAGGAAATTCTAATATTGCTACAACTACTAGGATTTCCCAACATAACATATAGATACTTGGCAAAAATAATCATGCAAGTCCTATACAAAATATTTCTAATGCATAGGTATAAAATATTTGGACAGAAACATGTAGCACCACTTGCCTTGGTAGTTTGGGGAGTTGCAACAATCTTCACAACCACAATCACTATTAGCACCAAAATCTACACATAAAATAAGGGCACCAAAATCACATAACAAAATATATACAAACAAAAATATATGAATGCATGCAAAATGCCATGTGATGATTTCCTACACCAAACAAGACAAGTATACAGTACTGAATCATAAAAAAGTCCAAAACACACCTAATAAACTTTATTTGATCAACAAATCATTTTTCAAATAATTACTATACACAAATTAAGCCTACAAATGTTTCTCTAAAAGAACCATTTTTTACAGAGGCAAAACATTAAACACATTGCATACACAGAAAGGATTTTCTCTCCTGATTCCAATGATATAAAATTTGTAAAAATTGTATGTGTGGATCAAAAGTTATAAATTTTACAAGTTTGATTAACTAATACATCAAATTTCTGTTTTGAATTAAACTCAGGGCATGCGGCGCTCTCTGATTCGTCGGTACCGCTTGGCACGGATCGACTAGTGTGGACCGCACGATCTAAATGAAATCGCATGGCCATATCTGACTCGTACCCTTTCGTTAAGTGATTATATCTCACGCGTTAGATCTAGATCCAACGGCTCGCGATCAAACGACCAAGGATCGGCGGCGCTGGCGACGGTGGCGCGGCGGCGGCGCTCTATCAGCGACGCTCCGGCGAATACATGAGGGGCTGGGGTGTGTGGCATGGCTTACCAGACTCGCAAGGTTACGAGGAATCTCAACGTGGCAGTAGTTTGTCGAGGGGCGCACGGACGCAGCGGTAGGACCTCGTCGGAGTTGCTGGCAGCGTCGGGTTCGTGCAGACGGCGATGTTGACGATGTTTGGGATCGCCCTAGCACAAGCCAGTGGTGTTAGAAGTTGCGCAAGGACACGGTGGATCTGACAGCATGCATGCGAGGACAAGGGGCGCTCGGATTTTACCTAAATTGTTCGTCGGAGTTGAGCGGCGGCTCTGGCTTTTGCGGGCATGAACGAAGACGGAGACCTGGGTCACGAGAAGGCAAACCAGGGGCGTCAACAGATGCACAAGGACACGAGGGTCACGCTCGTTTGAACCAGAAGCAGAGGGGCGGTCAGAGCTCACCATAATCGCTTACCGGAGCTCGTCGGGCAGTGGCGGTGCAGTTCAAAATACTGGCAGCCTGGTGGCGAGGTGAGTGTGTTGTGTGGGGGGGAAATGACCGCGGTGGCGAGGTTATTAAGTAGCCAGGAGGGGCGAGGGAATTACGCAGTGTTTCAATGCCAATTAAGTGAGGAATCAACGCGGCGTTTCTGGAGGAAACGGCGGTGGCGACGGAGTCTGCGCACGCGGGGTGGAGAAGAAGATGCTGACCTGGCGCGGGCCCAGTGGCAGCGTCTGCGGGGCAGAGCGGGTGCGGGTGAGAGAGAGAAGGGGGAAACCTGGGTGGGCTGGCTTTTGGGTCGTTTCTCACGCGTTTTCTAACTCCTTTTCTTTTTCTCAATTGATTTTCAGGAAACTATTTCAAATGAATTTAAATGCATTTGAATTCCAAAATTTTATGGCCTTTTGTAAAATGATGCAATCTTCACATTTTTGGGCATAAAACCATGCTGCCTTGCTGCACTAGTTTGGTTCCTTTTGAAAATTCAAAATAAACAGTGCCTTAGTACAAGATTTAATGAAGATATATAAATGGTTTAAAACCATATTTTGTTTTTGGAAAAAATTTCAAGCTTTGAAACTCATCAAAAAATACTATGATCACACAACAATGGTTTTAAAACAATTATTCTCTAACTAGAGAGTAACATTGGATCAAAGCTTGTTCACATGAAATAATTGCACCCAAAGTTTCTGTTTCTTTCAAAGGAGTTTGAAATTGAACCCTAAATGAATATGCATGCATGGATGATATGCAAAGCTTTGAAAACATGATTTTAGGGATGTTACAGCTGGAGTAGTGATTCCAGATCCGTGCGAGGGGGAATTCGTTTGTTTCACCATCCATCTGGAGCCCACCTCCCTCTTCTTCCGCCGCTTCTGCGCCTACTACGACATCCAACTGTCAGACCTGGGACCGCACAATATCGAGCAACTCGCCATCTTCGTGGCTTTCTGCGAGTGATACCTGGGCTGTCAGCCATACTTTCCCCTATGGCAAGACCTATTCCATGGGAGGATCAGCCGCAAAGAGGCAAGCAGCCCGATGCTGGCTGCGGGCGGCCTGGCTTTCTAGCTGAAGTCGAAGGTGTCATTCTTCGATCTGTTGCTGCCCGCCAAAGCAGCGAACGAGTGGAAGAAGAGCTGGTTCTACGTGACCGAGTCGATGCCGGGCGACGAGGTGGCGCTTCCAAGGTACTCCGCCGACCGGCCCGAGCCGCGCCGTCTCCAAGTCACCAAGCTTCCGCTGGACCAGCGGATGGTCGTCGACGAGATATTGCAGACCATCCACAACTTGAAGAAGAAGGGCCTCCAAACCATCAACCACTACAATTTCTGGCTCGGGCGACGGCTCGGGCCTCTGGCTAGCCGTGCCAACTATATGTATGAGTATACGGGCAAGGACGACCCGACGAAGTCCAGTCATGCCGAGTGGAGACTCAATGACTACACCCTGGCCCTGAAGAAGATCACTCAGGCGGTGTATCTTGGTGCAAAGGCCGGGGTCGCGCCTTATACCGTGAAGCGCCAAGCTCCAACGGTGAGTTTTTATTTCCCATGCACTTGCAGTCGCAGTTTGTGCATTTACTGTCGTGTTAATGTTGCTTGGTTGATGCAGCTATTCCAAGTGGTGGAAGGTTGGCTTCCACCCGCAGATGACGAGAACTCAAACTCGTCCGCCGAAGACGAGAGCGAGTCATCGCCTGATAAGGGCGATGTCAGAAGTGACGGGGGTGGCGGTGATGATGATGACGACAATGGCGACGAAGCCGTGGAAGTCGCTGCCCCCACGGTCCGCAAGACTCGGGGGAAGCACCAGCGCGAGATCGAGGCGAGCAAAAGCCTCGAGGCCCATGACGACGATGATGTCGAGATCCCCGAGCATACCTCGCAGCGTGAAGCCACACCATCAAAGAAGAAGAAGTCGCCGCCACCTAAGAAGAAGACGAAGCCGGCTAAGCCAGCGTCTCTGCCTCGGTATGCGTGTAGCTTCAATGCTACCAGCACAACCGAAAAAACAGCGGCGCACGCGGCCATAGCGACTGGTGCGATCGTCGTGGAAGAAGAGGCTCCGTTGGCATCACTAACGCCGCCGTTCGCCTGAGTTACCGGGTTGGTGGCCGCTCCAGCCGCAGGGGCCTCGATGGCGGAGAGGAGCTCCCGCGGCGATTGCGACTGAACCTCCTGTCGCGGCCTCATCCTCGAAGAAGCCGTCGGTGTCTTGGGCGCAAAGCGTGTTCGAGACGAGCCTCGGTCGAAAACTAGGGCCAGAATTAGAGAAGCCAGCCAGTATTCGTACTAGCCTACGATTTATCCCAGTCGCCAAGTGAGTATTCCTTAATCTTTCACTTGTTTGCTTGGTTCATGTTCGATTGGCGACTGCTATTGACGGAGTTGTTTCGCAGGACTTGAGTGAAAAAGATAGGTCACCCTTCGGTGGCCAACGTTCCATCGGTCGCCGCGGATGCGCCGGCCGATCCCTCGAAGAAGAGGAAGGGCGACGAGGTTGAGGCTCCCGCTGAAGGAACCAAGAGGACAAAAGGCGATGAGGTCGTCACGATCTCGGACGAGCCAGCGGTTGCCCCGAGCGAAACCCCGATCGATGTGGACGTGGCTCTGAAGGCCATGGAGGACGCGGAGTCGCAGCAGGCAGGCCCCAAGGCATCGATTGAGGCGACTGGGCTGCCTTCGGGTGGCACGGCAGCCGCGGTGGCGACGTTCCCTTGCTTTGTATCGAGGGCCGCCCGTGTGAGTGCCTCGGTGCCATCGAGCCAACAACCTAGGGCCGCCGGCACGGAGCTCGAACAGTGTCACGGGCATACTCCACTCGTGCTCTCATCAGTGGACGTAATGGAACTTCACGACATGCTAGGTGCCGCCATACAGGTATGTCCAGTCCCCGAGGATCGGGCCACTGAATTTCAGTGGTCGTATTCTTACTGTTTTTCGTCATCTAGTCCCCGAGTGGCTAGTCGCTGAATTTCAGCGGCTAGGCACTTAAGAAGTTTTGTCATCCAGTCCGCGAGTGGATAGTCGCTGAACTTCTGCGGCTAGGCACTTAGGAAGTTTTGTCATCCAGTCCCCGAGTGGCTAGTCGCTGAATTTCAGTGGCTAGGCACTTAGGAATTTGTGTCGTCTAGTCCCCGAGTGGCTAGTCGCGTAATTTCAGCGGCTAGGCACTTAGGAAGTTTTGTAGTCCAGTCCCCGAGTGGCTAGTCGCTGAATTTCAGAGGCTAGGTACTTGGGAAGTTTTGTTACTGACGATGTAATTGTTGCACAAGGCTTGCAGCGCGAGTCAGCCGAGCGGCTTGCTGCCAAACACCGTGTGGAAAAGGAGGTCCTCGTTGTTCAGGATACGAACGAGCAGCTTCGAGCGACTACGGGTGAGTGTTTGACTACGAGCGCCACGGAGAAGCGAATCATTGTTAATTGTTTTGTTGTGGAAAGTAGAGGATAGTGCAGCCGCAGTGAAGGAGGCTCGCTAGGGCCTTGTTTTGGCTGGTGAGTTGATGGCTTCTCAGTCGTCCTTGAGCGCCGCGGAGAAGCGAATCGCCAAACTGGAGCGTGAGCTCAAGGAGGCGAAGGCCGAAGCGAGCTCGGCGGAAAGACAAGCCAAGGCGGCCGTTACTGCTGCTGAGGAGCGGAAGGTGTCGGACGCTCTCGTCGCCGGGCTGCAGAATGACCTCTCAGCTCTTCAGAATTTCATCACGGACCACTATCGCCCGCTGATTGGTGAGTGTTTCTTCTACGACTCTCCGGGTGCACGACTCGCATTGTTTTGCTGGTGATTGCCTTAATATTTGCTTGTGTGCTGTAGGCCTGGTCACTGATAATACTGAAGAGGCGCAATCATACGACGCGCGGAAATGCGTCACCACACTGGTCGATTCTGCCGCACTGTCGGCGACCTGCCTCCGGGCGTATCTTTAGGAGATATCGCCCACGAAGGTGATCCCTAGTGACCTTGTTGAAGTCTGGCGCTATCTAGAGAAGGCCCCGGCGGTTGTGGACTTCATGACGCGGTCGGCCTTCCGTCGTGGAGCGGCGACTGCGCTGAGCCTTGGGCTCGCGCAGTTTCCGGACAACTTCGACCTTGACGACATCACGAGTGGATATCCTTTGTCGACTGGCTCAGTCGAGATTGTCGAGGTACTAAAGCTGACGGAGCGAGCCGCGGTGTATTCCGAAGGCGTGTGGGCGATGGGCAACCTTATTCCCTATCAGGAAATGGTCGTCGCCCCCAATAACCGCGAGCCGGTGCACCGCGACTTCAAGGTGGAGCAGCCATTTCACGCGACCATGGCGGGTGAGCTCACGACATACCCGTCGAATCCTTGGGTTCCCTTTATCCGCAATCACAAGGATGGTGGCGCCTCCTCGTCGAAGCCTGCGGAATAGAGTATTTGCCATTGAGCGTTAGCTTAAGATAAACATGTAATTCTCCTTGGGCGCGAACAAATTTTGCTGCTATGAAGGAATGCATGGGTTATTTTGTCATTGTTTTTGTGGTTTGGTTGTGCGAGTCCCCGAGCGCGACCGCCCTTTTTATGTGGTTGACCTCGTTTTTATATGTTGTTTGAACTGTTAATGAGTAAGGGTCGACTCGCCATGGCTCGGGAAGTCAGTCAGATGGCTACTCCCAGGGGTGCTCTTTACAAGGCCGTTTTCCCGGGCACAAACAGGGTCGGGTTGCCGGGTCCCCGAGCGTGGTACTTGGACATTCTAGTCGCATGCCTGTGGTAGGTGAGGACTAGGCGCGTTGTGTTAGGCGCGTCACTCCGCCTGATCCGTAAGACCAGTCGCATGGCGAGTCCAGGGCGCGCTCTCTTACTTAGCGTTTTTCCCTAGCCACTCTTCTTTGGGCTGGTGTTAGTGCCCGAGCGTGGTACTTTGCCGTTCGAGTCACTGTTCCGAGGATGTGGAGGATTGGGTCGCTGTGGGAAGCGAATGCAGTCGTCTTGGCTCAGGAAGCCAGTGGAGCGGGGCGACTCCAATGGGGCTTCGGGTTAGCTTTTTTAGTGGACTGTACGAGGCCTGAATTTTTCCAGTGCCCTCGTACCGCACTACTTGGTCGTGCCGGTCGCGTAACCAAAGGTTGAATTCTGCGAATACCATAACGCTGTAACTATGAGTGCGTGTGGCACAAGGTACGGAGAGTGGACGCAATTTGCGTGAATCGATCTTCTTTATTTCATAGAGGGTAGGGGGTACATGTCTGGGGTTCTAAGAGTAGAACTTCCGTAGGAGGTTTATATTCCATGGCCGCTTGACGTCGAGTTTTCCATTGCCTTGGAACTCGGTGAGGTAGTAGGAATCGTTGCCCAGGACTCGCCCGATGGCGAATGGCCCCTCCAAACGGGGAGAGAGCTTGTGCATGCCCTTCTTCTCCTGGATCAGACGCAGTACCAGGTCGCCTTCCTGGAAGGTGCGAGTCCGTACTCGCCCGTTGTGGTAGCAGTGAAGCCCTTGCTGGTAGATGGTGGTGTGGGAGCAAGCTAGGTCGCGCGCTTCGTCGAGCTGATCGAATCCGTCCTAGCGTGCGAGCTCGTTGGCGGCCTCCGTGTAGTTGACCACCCATGGCGAATCATGCTCGAGGTCGGTTGGCATGACGGCCTCAGCACCGTACACCATGAAGAAGGGAGTGAATCCTGTCGACCTGTTGACAGAGGTGCGGATGCCCCAGATGACAGAGGGGAGTTCTTCGACCCAGCACCTGGGGGTTCGCTCTAGTGGAACTTGCAGTCGCCGCTTCAGGCCATGGAGGATGCTCTAGTTGGCGCATTCCGCCTGTCCATTGGACTCCGGGTGGGCGACTGAGGCGAGGTCGAGTCGTATATTATGATCCTCGCAGAATTCTGCCATGGCTCCTTTGGCGAAGTTTGTGCCGTTGTCTGTGATGATGCTGTGCGGGAATCCATAGCGATAGATGAGCTCGCGTAGGAATTTGGTGGCAGTCTTCCCGTCACACTTGCGGACTGGCTTGGCCTCCACCGATTTTGTGAACTTGTCGACTGAGACTAGGAGGTGGGTGAAGCTAGAGGGGGCCTTCTTGAACGGGACCATCATGTCCATGCCCCATACGCCAAATGGCCAGGTGATGGGGATGGTCTTGAGTGCCGAGCTCAGCACATGAGTCTAGTTGGCGTACTTCTGGCACCCGACGTATCATTGGACGATGTCGACCGTGTTGGCGTGTGCGGTGAGCTAGTAGAAGCCATGCCGCATGGCCTTGGCAACCAGGGAGCGGGCGCCAGCGTGGTGGCCGCAGTCGCCAGCGTGGATGTCTTGGAGGATCTTTTGTCCTTCTGCGGGTTGGACACAGCGTTGGAACACGCCAGTCACGCTCCGCTTGTGGAGCTCTCCGTTCATGATGACAAAGGATTTTCAGCGGCGTGCTATCATCCGGGCCTCCGTCTCTTCGGCGGGTAGGGTGCCTCCCTCCAGGTAAGCGACGTATGGCGTGGTCCAGTCGCTTGGCTCGGCGATCAGTGCGACCAGGGATGCGTCTGGATGCAGCAGAATTCTGACGTCGATCTCCCTTGGGGGAGAGACGGAAGGCTTGGTGATAGTGTCGAGGAAGACGCCGGCAGGTGGTGCGATTCGAGCCGAGCCGATGCGGGAGAGTGCGTCGGCCTCCTTGTTCTTCCTCCTGTCGATCCACTCGACGGAGTAGCCCGCGAAGTGGCCTCCCGGCTAGTCCACTGCTTGATGGTACGCCGCCATGGTGGGGGAGACTGCGTCGCAGGTGCCGGCGACGAGGTTGGAGTCGCCATAGCAATGCAGGCGATTGATGTTCATCTCGTTGGCTTCCCGCATGCCATGGAGGAACGCCTCGTACTCGTCCATGTTGTTGGTGTAGGGGGTGAAGTCGAGGTAGAGGACATAGCGTAGCTTGTCGCCCTTTTGAGATGTGAGCACGATCCCTGTCCCTGCTCCATCTGCGTTCTTGGAGCCGTCGAAGTGTAGGCTCCAGTAATGGAGGTATGGCAGTTTCTATGGATGTTGGGCCTCCTCCTAGTCGGCAAGAAAGTCTGCGAGAGCCTGTGACTTGATCGCCTTGCACGGCTCGTACCTGATGTTGTGGACGCCGATCTCGACGGCCCACTTGGCGACTCGCCCAGTCGCTTCATGGTTGCGGATGATGTCTTGCAACATTGCTGAGGAGACGACCGTTATTGGGTGCTCCTGGAAGTAGTGCGGAAGTCGCCGCTGTTCTCTGAAGACCGCATATACCAATTTTTGGTACTGCGGGTAGCGCTGGCGAGACTCGGTGAGTACTTCGTTGATGTAGTATATAGGTTGCTGCACCGGGCGCTCCTTGCCCATCTCTGGTCGTTCGATGACCATGACGGCGCTGACGACGCGATCAGAAGCCGCGACATAGACGAGCATGGGCTCCTTGTCGACTTGGGCGGCGAGTAGCGGTGCCGCTAGTAGCACCTCCTTGAGAGCGCGGAGAGCGTCGTCTGCCTCCTTGTCCCACTAGAAAGTGGGGTTCTTGCGCATTAGGCGGTAGAGGGGCATCACCTTCTCGCCTAGCCGGGGGATGAAGTGACTGAGAGCCGCGACTCGCCCGGCCAACTTTTGGATGTCACGCAGGCACTCGGGTCTGCCGAGCCAGCCGATCGTGTTGATCTTGGCGGCGTTCGCCTCGATCCCGCGCTTGGAGACGACATATCCCAGCAGCTGTCCAGTAGGTACACCGAAGGTGCACTTTCCTGGGTTTAGCTTTATCTTGTACCTCTGGAGGTTGGCGAAGGTTTCCGCCAGGTCGGCGAGTAGATCGTCCTGGCGAGTGGATTTTACCACCACGTCGTCGATGTAGACGTGGATGTTGCGGCAAATTTGGCTGGCAAGGCACTCCTGCATGCACCTCTGGTAGGTCGCCCCGGCGTTCTTGAGGACGAAGGTCATGGCGGTGTAGCAGAAGGCTCCAAATGGCATGATGAACGCTGTCTTCTCTTCGTCCTCGACTGCCATTTTGATCTGGTTGTACCTAGAGTAGGCGTCGAGGAAGCATAGTGACTCCGATCCCACGGTTGAGTCGATGATTTGGTCTATCCAGGTCCCGTTTTTATTCTCGACTAGGACTCGGTTTGCCAGCCACTTGGAGTATTTGATCGGCCAAATGAATCCTGCAGCGAGTAAACTCTGCACTTCCTCGGTGATTGCTCGGCGGCGCTCTTCATTGAAGGGCCGCAGCGACTGCTTGATGGGACGCGCTTTGGGGTCAGTGTTGAGTTTGTGCTCAGAGATTTCCCTCGGGACACCAGGCATGTCGGATGGCATCCATGCGAAGATGTCGCGATTCTCACGTAGGAACTCGATGAGCGCGCTTTCCTATGCTGCGCTCATGCCCATCCCAATCGTCACCGTCTGGATGCAGTTGCCAGTGAGCATATCGACGGTGCGAGTGTGCGTCATTGCCTCGAAGGCGGTGGAGCTGCCACCCTCCGAGTTACGCTTCTTGAGTATGGTGGGGTCATCATTGTTGACCCCGCTCGCATATTTGGCGAGCTCCTCAATGTGGTTGACCTCTGCCGCGATGACAACGTCGGCGAGTTTGGTGCATTTGGCCTCGCATTTTGCAGCCATGTCGGGATCGCCATGGACAGTGATGATGCCACACGACCCGGGGAGCTTCATCGCATTGTATGCGTAGTGGGGCGCTGCCATGAATTTGGCGAACGCATGGCGCCCCAGTACGCAGTGGTAGGGGCTGTTGAACGGCACCAGCTCGAAAACGATATGCTCGGTACGGAAGTTTACTGGCGTGCCGAAGGTGACTGGCAGCGTCACCTTGCCGATTGGGTACGCCTTCCGACCGGGGACAATGTCGTGGAAGGTGGTGTAGGTCGTCTCGATCATCGAATGCGGGAGCCGCAGTCGCCTAAATGTATCCAGGTATAGAATGTTGATGGAGCTACCGCCGTCCATCAGCGTCTTGGGGAGCCAATAGTCCGCCACCTTGGGCTTGACCACCAAGGCGACTTGGCCTGGATATTCGATCCGTGGCGAGTGGTCCTCGCGGCTCCAGGTGATTGGTTGCTCGGACCAGTTAAGGAACTAAGGGATGTCGATCTGGGACACCGCGTTGACAGTGACAACGCTGGCGATGACCTTTTCTCGCGCTTCGTGTTGAAGCATGTGAAGGTGTGGAGCGAGCCGGCGATGCTGTCGAATTTTCCGCCATTTGGCGGGTTGTTGTCAGGGTCTTCCCGTGCGCGCCATGCCTTCTCAATCTCCTTTAGGGAGTGGAAGTCGGCGGTCGTGTGTGTTGCGGGCTTCCCTTCCCTGCTGTGGAACACACAGGGTTGGTTGAGGAGAGCCATCAGGTCGAACCTCGGCTTCGCCTTGTAGTTGCTGCCATCGCGGCACTGGCCTCCGTCGCGGCGGAAGCTCTTGGGTTCGCGCGGCGTGTATCCAGTGTTGGGGACGAAGTCGACTCGCCCATCACCGCGGCGCTTGATGGTGAGGCGAGTGTTGCTGTAGCGTAGCTCGGGTCGCCTCCCGTTGTCGTGGCCGCTCGTGCGGCGATTCCCTCCCGACTCGTCGTCGGTTTCTTGGTTTGGGTCCTCCTCCGCGTACCACTTGGAGATCTCCAGGAGGTCCGGTATGTTGTCGAGTGTTTTGTACAGCCGCTTGAGCTTGGCAACTAGGGGCTCGTAGCGTCACGAGGTCTTGAAATAGTGGATCGCGGTGTCCGGGTGGATTCCGGCCGCGTTATACCACAAGTCTTGCCATCATTGGACCCAGCTGCGGGTCGATTCGCGGGGTCCCTGGACGCATCGCTCCAGGTCCTCGATGGTGGTGGCGCGGGTGTAGGAACCCTCAAAGTGCATGACGAAGGCGTCGCGCATTTCCTCCCAGGAGTCGATGTTGTCTGTGGGGAGGGTGCTGATCCATTGCCTGCACGCTCCCTCCATCATCAGGGGAAGGTAGCAAGCGGCGAGCAGGTCGGTGTGGCCGGAGATTCCCATTGCCATGAGGTAGGTATCCAGCCACACGGACGGGTCATACGAGGGGTCGTACTTCTCGATCTCCTTCGGCGCCTTGAAGTTCGCCGGGTATATTTCGCCTTGGATCATTGGTCCGAAGCACTGGGGTCCGACTCGACTCAGCGACCCCCTTGGTTCGCCATCGCGGCGGTTGGTGAGGGTATGCTCAGGTCGTCAGGCTGGCGTGCGCGCCAGCTCTGGTTGTTGATGATGTGGGTGCGCACGTCGACTGGCTGCCTGTTGGCGGCGACGAAGTTGTTCGCCGGCCGCGGGTCGTTGGTGGAGAGTGCCGCGTGCGTGGGTCGATGTTGGAGCTGCAGGGGCTCGGGTGGTGGGAAGTTAAGGGTGTTCGCCACCATTGGGCGGCCGCTCGAGGCCGCCCTGCTGCCTGACGAACGCGAGTACATGCGACCCTGTGAGTCGGCACCTGCATTTTGTTGCTCGACTGCCTTGGCAAGTAGAGCCTTGACGTACTCGATCTGCAAGGCGCCTTCCCCAGTTAAGCTTATGTTGTCAACCGCTGCTCGGCTCGCGACGACATTGTCCATCGGAGTAGAGAACAGCGGGATGCCGTTTTCCTCTCGCTCCCACGAGGAGACCATGATTCTTGGTTGGTCCCTGGGGGGTGTGCGGCTGGGTGGTGGTGGTGCGCCATTGGCCGTCGCGCCTGGTGGTGGCCGGGAGCTCCCTCCTGGCGGCGCATTCTCGCAGATTGCACGTTCGGCCCTACGAGCCGGGTTGTTCTCGTCGTCGAAGTTCGGGGCGCGTACCTAAATGGTGGGGTTTAGGCGCGACCTGATTCGGAGTTGGTGGTAACGCGAGAGTTCCTGCGCCATCACCTGCTCGAGGCGAAATTTTTCGCGCTCGGCTTGTTCCTTGCGGACCGCCTCCTCCATCCGCAGGCGGAGTTCCTCGACCTCCGTTGCTGTTGCATTTGGTGGGATCGGTGTGGAGAAGGGGTCTGGCGGGGGGTCGGCGCCATTTTCGATGTAGGCCGAGACGTGACGACCAGACCCATCATGGAGGTCGACAGAGTTCTCCGACCCGGAGTTGAAGTCGAAGATCCCAAGGATGGAGGGGTCCTTGAAGTCTCCCACGTTGGAGACCTGGGTGATGGAGCGCGCGGGCGATGCGATGATGATGGATCCGGCAGCCGATGCCGGGGTCGCCGAATCGGCGTCATCGTTGAGGGCCGCGTCGTCCGCGAACATGGCGGTTTCAGCCATGTTGTTGTGGACCGAGTCGTACTCGGAGGCGAGGCGGTGGATAGTGCGGACCTGGCTCTCAGAGAGCAGGTTGCGTGGCGGCGACTCGCGGATGAGAGCCGGGTCCTCCGAGGAGATGGTGTTGGTGAAGCCGACGAAGAGGCTGATCGTGCCGACCGGCATGATCACGCTGTGCGTGACGGGGCGTGTCGCCGGGACGTAGCTGCTCGGCAAGATCTGGAGGATCTCGCCGATCGCGATCATGCGGCCAGTGGCGATCGTCTCGTTGATGGGTAGATTGGATCTCGCCGCAGAACAACGGCCTCACCGGCCAGGCCCCATGGTGGGTGCCACTATTGTGGGAATGGCCACGACAGATGTTGCGATCGGCAGCGAGTAGTAGAACATGGGGCAAGGGCGGCCTGCCATCTGTGGTACGAGATGAGGGCGGATACACAAGGGTTTAACCAGGTTCGCCCCCCCGGAGGATAAAGACCTACTCCTTCTAGATTGTATTATGGAGAGAGTATAAGGGCGAGCTCGACGACTAGGCGGCGAGTCGCTGGGGTGTATCACGGAACGTGTACTCTGTGCGTACCATAGGGAGATTTATATAGGTTCACCTCGCTAGGGTTTACAGATCTACATCCGAATTGGTTAAGGATTTGGAGGGTCTTTGACCTAGTCCGACTGGGCCTAGCTATGCTTCTGGGTCTCCAGCTTCCAGTCGCCTGGTTCCTCGCCAAGTCTTGATCCAGTCGCCGTCCTGCGGGCCCACTCGCTGGCAGCTTGGGCCAATAGGAAACGTCCTACTGGGCATACCCCGGTAGGCATATCCCCATCAATTTTGGTTATGGGAAAGCTCTTGTACCATGTGCAAGGGGTACCCCGTTGGCGGTTCTCAATGATATGCAAATACTTACAATGACAAGAACTTACCTGGACCCTAAGTTGAGTATGCATGAGGTGTGGCCCTCGTATTCAAGGGACTTGAGATTGCCAACTTATACTTCGTAAGCATATACTCCATCTTTGCCACTTTAACCTTAACCACTTCAAGATGCTTATGATAGGGGCAATGAGGGATGAAAGCTAACAAGTACCATAATTTTTGGAAGCTCTTTTTGAAACTTGTAATCCCTGCTTCCTTTACAAAAGGCCTTTCTTCCACCATTATTAAGTCTCCACCTTCTACCTTTAGGCACCATTAAGAGAGCATACTTGTCATTCTGTGTGAAGTGTTCCAAAGCTTATTAATTGATGCATATTGTGATATTACTTGTTCTTGTGCTATTTGTTTCTAGTCACCCTTGTGAACTTTGAAGGTGTCCTATGCATCTATATTGCTACTCTATGAGGGACAAGATGATTGCTACTATGCCATGTTTTCTGTATGTGAAACAAACAAACGTTTTTCAATGCATGTTATTCATGATCTTTGTTTGTAGCTTGTCATGTTGCATGCATAGTTACTATGTCGTATTGTTAGAACTCCATCTTTCATGCACATGTTTAGAGTTCTTTGATCCTATTTTTCAATGCTTGCAAATGGTTGGATCTTTATTGTGAGGGTGCATGTCACATCAAAATTATTTTTTTTCACTTACCTACTCGAGGAGGAGCAAGAGTTAAGCTTGGGGATGCTTGATACGTTGGAAACGTATCTATAATTTTTTATTCTCCATGCTTGTTTAGTATCTACTTTGCTTTACTTATCTACACTTTGAAGTGCTTTTTACATGTTTTCTGGTACTAACCTAATAACAAGTTACAACAGTGCCAGATGTCTGTTTTCTGCCGTGTTTGGGTTCAGAAAAGTTAGTAAAGAAATATTCTCGGAATTGGACGAGAAAAACATCAAAGTCAATTACTTTCCGTGGGGAACAAGAAGTCCACAAGGGAGACGAGGAAGCGGGCCAGGGCAGCCAGAACCCCCTAGCGCGGCCAGGGGTGGGCCCACAACTAGCTAGGGTTTGGCCCCCCGGTCGCCTCCTCGGCCTCCCCCTTCGCCTATAAAAAGCCCCCAATGCAGAAACCCAAAGCACCCGATCAAATCTCCATGAAATAGTATGTAGCTGCCGCCACCATCGTCCCTAGATCGGGGGGATCTGAAGTTCTTCCCGGCACCCTGCCGAAGGGGAGATCATCCCGGAGGCCTTCTCTCCGGTATGATGCGTGAGTAGTTCCACCTTGGACTATGGGTCCATGTAGTAGCTAGATGGTTGTATCTCCTCCTTTGTACTTTCATGTATAGATCTTGTGAGCTCCGTTCATGATTAAGATCTAATCTATTTATAATCATGCATGTTGTGTTTGCGGGGATCCGATGGGTATTGAGATTATTATGTTGGTTTGATTAATGATTTTGTCTTTATGATTCTATCATGTCTGTGTTGTTTGTGATCTTGCATTCTCTCCGTTGTTAATAGATATCTTGGCCAAGTAGTTGCTAGTGACTCCAAGAGGGGGTATTTATGCTCGATAGAGGGTTCATGCCTTAGGGAAGTGACAGAAATCTCTTCGGCTGTAGATGTGATGTTACTACTAGGGACAAAACAACGGTCTCTTGTTCATGGAACATGTGAACTATTTACCTTACACACTTTTCTTAATGCAGTTGTCTGTTTCTTGCAACTTAATACTGGAGGGGGTTCGGATGATAACCTGAAAGTGGACTTCTAGTCATAGATGTAGTTGGATGGAGGTCTATGTATCTTGTTGTATTGCCCAATCGAATCTCATAGGATATTTTTGACTAGTAATTGCATTCTTATGCGTTGCTCAGTTCCTATCAATTGCCCTGCTGTAATTTGTTTACCCTTCATGCCATGTTGTTTATCTAAGGAGAGCACCTCTAGTGAACTATGGACCCCGGTCCAATATTTACCATTGATACATCTTCCACTGTTACTTGTTTACTCTGTTGCAAACCATTACCTTCCACACCATACATTTAATCCTTTGTTACAGCAAACCGGTGAACTTGACAACCTCACTGATTCGTTGGGGCAAAGTCTTGAGTTTGTGTTGTGCAGCTCTCCGCGTTGCTTGCAACACCTGTGTGACGTTTCCTTCCTCCTTCTGGTTCGATAACCTCGGTCTCTACTAAGGGAATACTTGTTGTTGTGCTCATCACACCTTGCTCTTGGGGTTTCCAACGAAGTGCTCCACGTAAACACCATCAGTGTTCCTTGGCAAGATGAGAGTTAACTATAAGAATTGGATTGATTGTTACACTTCTAGTTATTTATACTTATACTAAACACTACTTTGATTGCCTAGATTTACCGAAGCTTGTATAGTTTTCTTGACATTCTTTGACTTTGATGAGCCTTTCAAATAGATGAAGAGCTAAACGCATATGACTTCCAAGCGTAAGTAAATTCATATTCTTGTTGAAACCCTTACTGTCGGGGGGATAACCCCCGGTAGGTTCACGAGAGGGAAAACATGGCGCAGCTGGTTTGGCTCCGAGTAAAGAAAGAACCAGGCCGGGTAAGATAAGCATGAAAGCCGAGATACAAACTATCTCAGCCCGTATAGGACAAAGTTGTAACCCTTGCAGGTACCAACGAGCCGAGTCAAGAAGGACACGTGGCACCTTTCCGAGTAAGGTTTGGGAAGGACCATGGTAAAGCATGGTCAAAAGAGAAGGGCGACGCTGAGATGACACAAAAGAAGCCGGGTGACGCCCAAAGCAAGCGCTGACATACAAAGTAACTACGGTGAGCCCAAAGCCGGGTGACGCCCAAAGCGGTCGCTTCATCAAATTCGGCGAGCAACAGTTCTACGTCGCGGTGCGCGTGGAGCGCATATCCTGAGCACGTCGTCCTGGCGCCGGATACCCCAACGGCACCAGTCGCTGGGAAACCTCTCCAACTCGTCTCCATCGAGGTAATGATGACTGCCCCAAATCCCGTAGCTCCCCCAGTAGTTCCAGTGGTAAATGAAAACACAAAAGGAGGAAATCATGAGGAAACACCAAGGGCTGCAAGAACAGCAAAGGCGCCGCTGCAGAAACCAGAGAACATAGCTAGGAGCAAAAGAGCTAAGGAGCTACAGGAAGCGATAGACAAGTTGGCAGAGCCAGTGGCACAAGCAACTTACCCGGCACGTCTGCAAGCCGAGTTGGAAGAAACTAGGATAAAAGTCCTAGAGAAAGCAAAGGAGCTAGCACAGTTACAGCAGGATGTGGATATCACTATCCGAGAGCTTAACTCGGCAAAGGCGCAAAGACCCGTCTTGATGCAACAAGATTGATAGGAAGGAACCTCAACGAAGAGCTGGCAGATGCGACATCAAAGATAACACCAGAGAACAACAATGAGACGGCCATGCGCCCAACGTACAACACAGCAGCAGCTAATCTGCGAGCAGCAGAAGCAGCAATGGCAGAATTACCCCACTTGGAGGGGGAAGCAAAGAAAAGGCAGCAAGAATGAATCAATGAGTCAGTAAAAGCAGCCAGCATGCTGAATGAGGCATATTACAGAGCAAATCCGGGTATAGCAGGGAGATCACAGCTGGTTCACTCGGCGACTCCTGTTCCGGCAAGATCGGCTAGGCACACGGCATCCTCACCCAGAGCGGCACCCAGGCCGAGAAAAAAAAAGTGTGGATTCTAGAAGAAACAAGCAGATGGTCGCCTATGATATAGCAGTAGTTCAAGGAAACCCGGCGCATGCGCAAGGGGCAAAAAGAAATAATCCCCAAGAAAATGAAAACCAGGAAAAAATTGGACAGAGAAATGATAACGGAGGGCAAAATTTTGCGCCTCATACTCTGCGCGCAACTCACTCGGCAGGAGGAGAAAATCCAGCTCCGAATAACGCACCAGCTCAGCCGGAAAGAAGACAGCAGAGCGCAGGAAAAGCAGTTCAATAGCCAGCTGACCCTAACGCGAATAAGTATAATGATGGTTACTCGGCTATGGTAAATGACGGGTATGAGCTGTCGGATCATGCATATCAAGCAATGGGAGCGAGATACGGAGGTATGAACCTTCAGCCGGATGATGCCAGGCTGAAGCTTGACCGCATAAAAATGGCAGAGATAATTGAATCACAAGGTCGGATCATGCATCAGCCGGATCATGAAGGAGCCACCGATGCCAAATTTCCAGCTGGCCAGAGGGACAAAAACATATGATGGAAGCACAAAGCCAGAGGATTGGCTCATAGAATATGGAACCGCTGTGCAGATCGCGCAGGGAAACTTGAGATGGGCAGTATGTTACATACCGCAGATGCTGGAAGGACCAGCTCGGGTATGGTTGAACAATTTTCCACCCGGAAGCATCAACAGTTGGAATGATTTTCATGACTCCTTCGTGAGAAATTTCACGAGCACTTACAAGAGGCCGAATCGCCCACAGCAACTAGCAATGTGCAAGCAAAGACCGAATGAGACAGACAGGGAGTTCCTCACAAGGTGGTGTACGATGCGTAACTCTTGTGAAGGGGTAATCGAGTCACAACAAATCGCATGGTTTGCACAAGGATGTAGACATGGGAGTGTGCTGTGGCAAAGGTTACAAAGAGATATGCCGGTAAGCCTAGCAGAGACGATAAGAATCGCTGACTCGTATGCGTTAGGAGATCCAACTCAGCCGCTGCTCATGTCGGCAGACGGGATGACTGAGACTCAGATCTATGACGCTGCCGGGTCGCAAAGGCGCCAGGAGAGATACGAATACAGAAGCAAGAGAAGAGACGAGAGGCCGGATTACAGGCATGGTTCGGCTCAGGTTGCAGCAGTGAGTCAAGATCATCCAGATGCTGGAAGCAGTCAGCGTCAAAGGACAAATGGTCAACAACAATGGGTGCCAAAGAATGACAGCAAAAGGCCATACGATCAGAGGAAACAGTATCAAGACCGACAAAAATACACCTATGAGATGATGCTGGATCAGCCGTGTAAGTTTCACACGCCAAGTCCGAGTAAGCCGGCAAATCACTCAACAAGGCAATGCACTTGGTTTCGGAAAGGAGACAGAGTAGACTCGCCGAATAAGCAGCTTCCACCACCTCCCCCTCCTCCACTTACAGGAGGAAATGCTCAAGCAGTAGGAGCAGATAACATATATGGAAACAGGGAGCCGAGGTATCAGAATCAAGAAAGAAGAGAAGATGTGCACCAAGTGCACAATCCAAGAGGTGACGATGCCCATGTCGGCCACGGAACCAGAATGAGTACAGAGAACATCACCAGAGCTATGTTGTCTTTGTCACAGAACCAAATGACAAGAATAGCCAGCAGAGACGAATGATGGAAGTGAATGCCACGATGCCGGCAATTCCCAAGTACATGCATTGGTCTGAGCAAGAGATAACTTGGAGTATAAAGGATCACCCCAAAATCATGCCAACCTCAGGAGGATACGCTCTGGTTCTGGATCCAACGTTCATGGGCCCAGATATCAACGTGAAATTTTCAAAGTTGTTAATCGATGATGGAAGTAGCATCAACATCATGTACAAGGATACTATGCTCAAGTTAGGCATTACCATGAACATGTTGGAGCCGACTAAGACCACTTTCCACGGGATTGTGCCGGGATTGTCCTGTGAGCCAATTGGCAAGATCTGGGTCGACGCCTTATTCAGCAACAGAGAAAATTGTCGTACTGAAGCCATAGAGTTCGAGGTAGTAGATTTGGTCAGCTCATATCATGCCTTACTCGGCAGGCCGACTATGGAAAAGTTCATGGCTACTCCTCACATCGCTTACTTGAAGATGAAGTTGCCCGGCCCATGTGGGGTGATCATAGTTGAAGGAGATTACAAAAGATCTATTGCTTGTTCCTCAGCCGGATCTTCACTGGCCGAGTCACTCGTCATAGCACAAGAGAAAAGTCAGATGTTGGATGTGGTAGCATTGGCCAAAGCAGCACAAATGTCCATGCCGGCACTCACCAACCCGCATGGCAATGTGTCATTTCAAGCTACCAAGGAAACCAAGAAGGTGCAGGTGGATGAAACTTTCCCAGAGCGCACAGTAACCATTGGGGCTGGCCTGACAGATAAATAGGAAAGCGAGCTCACCAGCTTCCTTCGTGAGAATCAGGACATCTTTGCATGGTCCACTCAAGATCTGCAAGGAGTTCCGAGGGAGATGGCTGAGCACTCTCTTCATGTAAGACCAGATGCAAGGCTGGTGAAGCAACCCCTCCGCCGCTTCGCAGAAGATAGGAGGAAAGTAATAGTGGCCTAGATTGTAAGACTTTTAGCTGCTGGATTCATCATGGAAGTGCTGCACCCGGACTGGTTGTCAAATCCAGTCCTGGTCGAGAAGAAGAAAGATGACCCGAACGTGGCAGTGGTATGGCGCATGTGTATTGATTACACGAACCTCAATAAGGCGTGTCCAAAAGATCCATTTCCTCTGCCTCGGATCGATCAAGTCATAGATTCTACTGCTGGGTGTGAGTTGTTGTCATTTGTGGATGCATATTCAGGATTCCATCAAATTCCACTGAATCCAAATGATCAAATAAAGACAGCTTTTATCACCCCGTACGAGGCTTATTGCTATCGCACCATGCCATTCGGATTGAGAAATGCAGGCGCAACATATCAAAGATGCATGCAAAAATGCCTGCAAGATCAATTGGACAAAAATGTTCAAGTATACGTCGATGACGTGGTAATAAAAACCAAACAAAGTCATACTATAATTGAGGACTTGCATCAAACATTCGCAAATTTGAGAAGATTCCGGATGCAACTTAACCCGGAAAAATGTACATTTGTTGTCCCGGCTGGAAAGTTACTCGGATTACTTGTATCCAGCCGAGGATTTGAAGCTAACCCGACAAAGATCAGGGCCATCAAAAGAATGGAATTGCCAAAAACCCTCAATGATGTCCAGAAGTTTACTGGATGCCTGGCTTCATTGAGCAGGTTTGTTAGTCGGCTAGGCGAAAATTCCCTACCACTATATCAGCTGATGAAGAAATCAGACAAATTCACATGGACACAGCAAGCTGATGGCACTTTCCATGAATTAAAGAAAATGTTGGCAACAACACCAATATTAGCGTCACCACTATCCAAGGAGCCAATGCTGCTCTATGTCACCGCAACCAACAGAGTTGTAAGTACAGTAATAGTGGTTGAACATGAAGAAGGGGGCAAATCATTCCAAAGACCAGTATATTACTTGAGCGAAGTGCTCTCTGTCTCGAAACAGAATTACCCGCATTATCAGAAGATGACATATGGGGTATATATGGCAGCAAAAAAGCTGAAACATTATTTTCAAGAACACCCAATCTGGGTAATATGCGAGGCACCTATCTCGGATATATTGGGCAGCAAAGATGCCAACGGCCGAGTAGCCAAATGGGCCATTGAACTGGCACCATACACTCTACAATATGATAGGCGGGATGCAATAAAATCTCAAGCCGTTGCATATTTCTTTGTAGAATGGATGGAGATGTTGTACGAGCCACCACTGCCAGATCCAAATTACTGGAAAATGCATTTTGACGGGTCCAAGACGAGAATGGGTCTGGGCGCCGGGATAGTTCTCACATCTCCAAAGAGGGATCAACTGAGGTATGTCTTGCAGATTCATTTTGCTGCTTCTAACAACGTTGTCGAGTATGAAGCACTCGTCCATGGCATTAAAGTAGCCAAGGAAATTGGTATCAAAAGGATCATGTGTTTTGGCGATTCGGATTTGGTGATTTAGCAAGTGTCTAGACATTGGGACGCACTGGACGCAAACATGGCATTATATCGCTTCCACGTGCAGCAAATTTCGGGATACATTGACGGTTGTGAATTTCATCACATTCGTAGAGCATAAAATGAGGCAGCAGATGTGTTATCCAAGCTAGGATCATCTAGACAAGCAATACCACCAGGGGTAGCATTTGAGCATCTCAGGAAGCCATCGATCAAGCCGTCACCAGAGTCCGAATAATTCAGGGTCATCCCGGCGAGTCAGGAATCAGAGGCAGTGCCAATGGATATCGACTCAGGGGTAGGTTCGAGTCACTCGTGGATTGATCCGTTCACCTCAGGGGTAGCCGAATCACACTCGGGGACTCCTCAGGTTATGTCGGAAGAGCATATGTCGGCTGAACCAATGGACATTGATGTTGAAGCAGACCCGAAACCACTAATACCAACGTGGGCACAACCAATATTCAGTTATTTGAAAGATGGAACCTTGCCGAGTGATGAAACACTGGCAAGGCAAACGACATGAAGAGCAAAAGAATACACCATAATCAACAAGGAACTCTACAAGCGAAGTGTGACAAGTGTACTGCAGCGTTGCATCAGCTCAGAGCAAGGCCAGATCTTGTTGGATATCCATCACGGAGAGTGCGGGCACCATGCGTCATCAAGAGCGTTGGTAGCCAAGGCATTCCGACATGGATTCTACTGGCCGAGCGCATTGGCACAAGCGCAAGAGTTGAACAAGCCGAGTCAAGAAGGACGCGGGTAAGATAAGCATGAAATCTGAGATACAAACTATCTCAGCCCATATAGGACAAAGTTGTAACCCTTGCAGGTTCCAACAAGCCGAGTAAAGAAGGACGCGTGGAACCTTTCCGAGTAAGGTTCGGGAAGGACCATGGTAAAGCATGGTCAAAAGAGAAGGGCGACGTCGAGATGACACAAAAGAATCCGGGTGACGCCCAAAGCAAGCGCTGACGTACAAAGTAACTGTGTGACGCCAAAAAGAACAAGAAGTAGTGTACCAGAAGACCGTTAGCTGTCAAGCTTTATGGACCGGGCCCATATTGTAGGGACCAAGATCCAAATAGTAAACCCTACAACCTAGAGGGGTATTAGCTAGCTAGCACTGCCTATATAAGGGAGGGAATAGCAGAAGTAGAGGAGGTTGGACCAGGTAGAGAACAGGTGCTGCGTAATCAAGCCAATATAGCTCAAGGAGCACTTGTAATCTTTGGGGTATCAATCAAATTGTCAAGTGTGGAGAGTTCTTCTTGTTCTTCGTGCATGGCTCGACCATGCACTCCCTCCCCAGTGACTACAAGCACCCATTCGGCCCCCAACTTAAGCCTACCCATGGCATCTGCCGTGCCACCACCACGACACTTACTTTACAAAACTTAGGAGATATAAAACATAAAAGGATCTATAGGAGGATCACAAGTTCTCTTTCAAAGCTAGATTCACTTTTGACATGGAGAATTTAAGTTTTAAATGATATTTTATGGATTGACATACCTGAGCTTGTGTTGCCTTATATAGATATGTTCTTTCTTACTTTGAGCTTGTAGGGAAAATAAGGATACAAGGCATCGATCTTCTACATCCGATATTATACTTTTGTTTAAATTTTTCCTTATTGTGTTATCAACTCGTGCCTCATGGACATGATGACCTTGTCCATAAGCCACCTTATTTATCATGGACGAGAAAGAGTCTTGCTTGGGGAAGTTGATGATTCCAAAGTTGGATCATATTTAAAGTATATAAATTATTAATATTGTCACTCATTACATGCTACATCTAGTTGCAACTATGTCTACTATGTATGGTTACTAGTTTTTATTCATTTTCACATGGGATTAGCACAATTAGTATTTTATTACGATTTTATTACCTTTTTCTTGTCTTTGACTTGTGTGTAGGTGCTATGAAGAATCATGGATAAAAGGAGCCAAGAGGATGCAATATTCAGGAGTTGCAGGCACTAGACTTAGCCATTTGAGGGGAGGAAGAAGTGATTTTTTCCATAAAATCCAAATGAATATACAAGGCCATGGTGTTTTATCCCTCGTCCATACAAATCCAGTGAGCCAAAGAACACCTCAATCAGAGTCTGTATGAAGAAACGGTGGCCAAAACACTACGGAGTACCGCACGCATAACGAACCACCCTCCTACGTAATTGTTTCGTCGAACGGACCAACATTTGTGAAGGACCAATGGGCATATCTGGCCCCCACCTCAGTCAGTTCGTGAAACCGACCGCCCGAATGCCTATTTAAAGAGGGGAAAACAAAGAGGAAGGGAGGAGAGTCTACACACACAATTGGGGCGAAGCCCTGCAGCTCTTTCGCCTCCATAGTCGTTGCTCACAAGATCTCCACCATCACCATTGCTTAATATAAGAAGGTACTTGGATCTTGAAGGCTTCAACACCAATCTACATCACCACCATCATCACCATGTCTCTAACACCAATCCCCTTCATCTACTTGGTTGTAATCCACACCCTAGTGTGGATATTCCCTTGTATTCGATTGTACTCTCATATCCCATCCATATGATTGCCATGATATTGATTGCCTTTACATGTGAGTAGTTCCTTTGTTCTTGGGGATATGGAGAAACCCTAGCACTATAATGAATTTTCAATAAAGATGATCTAATCTTGTTTACATATGACTTTCCATGATTAATTCATGATTTGTGTTTGATCTCTCTCTTCAGATGGTATGTGTAGTCAGCCGCATATCATTAGCACTTGGGGCCAAAGGGAGGGATAAATCCTTTGGACGTGTGATGACCCACAAGTATAAGGGATCGCAACAGTCTTCGAGGGCAGTATTACCCAATTTATTGATTCGACACAAGGGGAGCCAAAGAATACTTATAAGCCTTAACAATTGAGTTGTCAATTCAGTTGCACCTGGAAATAGTCTTCCTCACAGTAGTATATCAGTAGCAACATAGGGATGGATGGACGGGCTTTGCATGGACGAGTCTAAACATGTAACTTCAAGAGGGCAATTGCAGATAAATAAGAATAAGCATCCAAGTACTAAACAATCACAGGCATGTGCTCCGTATATAGTCATGCGTGCTCGCAATGAGAACTTGCACATCTTTTGTCCTGCTAGCCCATTGCAGTGGGGCCTCAAGGGAACTACTGGCAATTAAGGTGCTCCTTTTAATAGAGCACCAGGGCAAAGCATTAACACTCCATGAACACATGTGATCCTCACATCATAGTCTTCCCCTCAGGTTATCCCAATTTCTGTCACTTTGGGGGATTTGGATCCGGACAATGATATGTGTACACAACTTGCAGATAAGATCACAAACAATACTATCATAATGCATCAATAATAAGTTCAGATCTGAGATCATGGCACTCGGGACCTATGACAAGCATTAAGCACAACAAGTTGCAACAAAGTCAAATAGCACTAATAGAGATACTAGGCACCATGGCCTAACAATCTTACTCAATTACATGATAAAACTCATCCAATCCCTACCATCCCCATAGCCTACAGCGGGGGATTAGTAACTCATGGATGAGGGAAACATGGATGGTTGATGGAGAGGCGTTGTTGATGATGATGGCGATGATCCTCTCCAGATTCCCCGTCCCGGCAGGGTGCTAGAACGGAGTTTCTGGTTCCGAATCACGGTTCAGGTGGTGGCGGCGCAGCGAAACTCTTTCTGGAAAAACATCCACCCCCCCCAGGTTTTTCGGTCAAGGGGCAACTTATAGGCGAAGAGGGAGGCCGAGGGGGTGCCTGGGGCAGCCACACCCCCTCTAGGCGCGGCCTGGGCCCACCCGCGCGGCAGGGTGGTGTGTGCCCCTCAGGCTCTACTCCGTCTCGTATTCTGGCTCCGTGAATCTTCTAGTGAAATAAGAGTTTTGGAAAATTTTCTGGGATTTTTCTTGATAGTTGATTTTCTGCACAAAAACTAGACACCCAGGTAATTCTGCTAAAAACAGCGTCAGTCTGTGTTAGTTGTATCCAAATCGCACTTGTTTAGAGGAGAAACAATAGCAAAAGTGTTCAAGAATGGAGATACATTTTGTACGTATCAACTCCCCCCAAGCTTAGCTTATTGTTTGTCCTCAAGAAATTCAGTTGAAAACTGAGTGCGATAAAAGAACTTTCACGAACACATTTGCTTCATATGATGTAAATATTCTCGGCACAGGAGTAGACACTTAGACAATTCATAATAAGGAGTATGCAACTAAGTCTACTCAATAGTCATTGCAAGCTATGCAGAGATTCCAACTCAATAATAATAAGTAGCATGAAACATAAACATAAGCAACATTGCAATGCTCATAAGAAGGTATGATAGAGTGGTATCTCACTTCCCTTTGTTTGTAGAGCACAACATAAATGCCAAGGCACCTTTGAAGTTCAAGTGAAGACTAGAAGTAAAGATATCAGAGATACAATCTTCAAAGTCATGACATAACTAACCAAGTTCTGAGACAAGCACATTACACTAAGAATGACAACTATGCTCTCAAGAAGGTTCTCATAGAATAAGTGGTGACGCAACAAGGGAGTGAAAAGGTTTTGAAAAGTTTGAAAGACTTCCAAATGCTGAAAGTAAGGTACTCATTAGCTTTGATCTCTCATTGCCCCTATGATCAGCATCTTTAGATGGTTAAGGTAAAAGTGAGGTCCAATATGAGTTATATGCTTGATAGACCATAAACTGAAAATCTCATGTCCCTTGAGTACGAGGGCCGCTCCTCATGCTACTCAACTTTAGTTACCTGTAAGTTCTTGTCATCGTAAGTACATGTGTATCATAGAGAACCGCCAACGGGGTACCCCCTGCACATGATACATGAGCTATCCCATAATCAAAATGACAAGGCAAGAAGACAAGGAGCATCTCAGTGATCTTTTTATTTGCTATGTGCATAGGTTTTTATTGAGGATGCTTCATAGATTGCTCACTATGGTTATGCTGCAAGTTTCCACCATGATTAGGCATGGCTTAGTCTAGCGGCCCAGACGTTTCTCTAACACATATATATATAACTCCATGAACTTACAAGCTCCCCTTTTATTTCACACCGACGATGTAAGACCCCTGTTTTTAGTTAATCATTAATAGGGTTTTGTGTGTGCATTCATGAGCATCATCATTCAAATTGTGCATTGAATAAAATAGATAAAACCCTAAACCCTAATCTTCCCCTATAATTGTAACTAATTCAAACAGTTTCAAATAGTTTGAAAATGGTCAAAAAGTTGTGAAGCCCAAAATGATATAAGGGCCTCACATTATTTGAAATGATTTACAAAATCTAAGGCATTTTTGAAATGCCCAAAATAGTTTTGTATATGAAAATACAAACAGGAAAAACAAAACAGAAAAAGGGAAAAAGTTTCTGGAAATAAAAAGGAGAGCAGCAGCCAGGCCCATACCAGCTCCCCTCTCCCCTCTGCCTGTCGCACACCGCAGCAAACCGCAGCCCAGCAGGCCCAGTCGCGGCCCAACTGGCCCGTACCGCTTCACTCTTTCACCCTGTCGTCTTCCCCAGGTAGGCACGCACCTGCGTGTCGCCGGAGCCGCCGTCAGCCCCCGCACCGTGATCCGTGCTGCCGTCCGCCGCTCTAGGGTGAGGATAAGATCCCGCGCCGACGCATCCCTCCCCCTTATCCTCTCACTCTCCCCAGTGCTCCCTCCCTTTCTTCCCGCAAGCACCGAACCCTAGCCGTACGGACGCCGCTAGACATCGCCATTCTGGACACCCCCATGCTCCGTTGATCTTGCACCCGCCTTCTTCTTGCCGCGTTGATTATTCTCGCTGAAGGAATCGAGCCGAGAAGGTCTCTGTCAGCCACAATCGAAGTTGGCTTCCTGGCCTCCGACGAGCTTGTCGTCATCCTAGCCGTCGATTCCGAGCTCCTCCGAACGAGTCAACCCTACCATCGTGATCCCGGTGAGCTCTTGGTCCTCAAGGACCTCTCTCCGATCTTCCTACCCCTCCCTGGCGCTCTGCCATCGTGCACCGCCTGCCACCGCCACGGTACATGGTCGCCGGTGACACTCCGGTGACCCAAAACGGGCGGAGCCTATGCTGATCGCTCCCTCATGTTGCTTTGCGTCGAACACACCTAACCCCGCAACCCCGCTCGCCTTCCACCGTCGTCTGCCACTGCCGCCTGGCCCGTTGGCCGGCGAGCCAACGTGGCGCCCGTGTGGCGTCCACGTGGTGCCTGCGTGGCTCAGGCCCACTCGTCAGCCTCTCAGGCTAGATACTGCCTCGGTGAGAATAATAAACCGGCCCCCCTGTCCCACTTTGCCCACGAGCATGCTGAGGTGTCCTAGGGCCCATCTGTCAGCCAGTAGGGCTAGCAGAAGCCCTGGTGTAAAAAGCACCAGTGTTGTTTAATAATTTCATAAAAAGGTTTAATATTTTTTGAAATTGTTTTGAATATTGTAAATTCAATAACTTTTAATCTGTAATTCAGAAAAATACAAATAATATATCAAAATGTTTAGAAAAATAAGAACAATCTATTTAAGATATAATCATGCATTGTTAAACAACTTACATGAAAAGTTTAATTAGAGAACAAAATAAACCCCTCTCATGGGTTTTCGGAGTTTCCCCGAGTTAGGGTTTTCACCCCTAGGAACCCCGATTAAGTTGTCGAGCATGCTTTAGGGTTTCAATTCAATGCAAATTAACTTGTCATATCATCATTCTTGTTTGAGCATTGCATCGATGCCATGTGTTGATTGTTTCCCCTTTATTTCCGGTGTTTGGTTCTTCCTAGTAGAATACGATATCGAGATCGAGATCGAAGACCGAGGACCACACCACCGAAGATCGAAGATTGATGAACAATACTTGACCAACTTTAACCAAGTCAAGTACAAGGCTTCAGAAGATCTATTTATCTGCTATCAACAGGCAAAGGCAAGCATAGCCCACCATGATATAATCCTACGATTTCGAAAGCATTTCAATTATGCCATAATGTATACGATTCTACTGTGGTCTTTTATCGATAGATAAAGTATCCTATCTATTGCGTTACTCCCAATGAGCTTATATTACCTGATCCACTTCTCCTAGCATAACTAGGTTTGGCTTGTGTGCAATGCTAGAGCTATTATAGGTTTGGCTTGTGTACAATGAGCTTTTAAGTCTGGTCCATCTAGATGATGTATCAGATGCAAATGATCTAGTATGACAGGAAAATGTGATGAGATGAGATCAGTGACATGAGATTAAACATGCTAAGGCTTGTATGGGAGGCCACGGTGGGATGTGGTTTTTCTAGTCCCATGCTCGCCACCACTAGGATCCGATGTTCTTGCCTCTTGAACCAAGACGAGCGTACAACCACATGGGGCCTAGAAAACCCCACAAGTGACTAACTTGCCTAGTAGATTCCATGCGTCACATAGTTCGGGCGTTCCATTCGACATATGCATAGAAAATCTTTTGAAAGATTTACCGGGTGAAGTTGGTGCATTCATAACAGGTAGGTAAGCGTGGAACGGGTTGCTTGGGGTCGATGGAGCCCCTGTTAACCAACCTCGCCTCACATCTTTAAGTACTATCTTTGGGATTTGACCCATTACGGCGGAACCATACTTATTGCGTGACTCATGGTCTCGGTGAAAGCAAGGTAAAGGTCGTGTCTAACCACCCTCTGCCGGCTTTCCAAGGAAGAGGGCTAATCTTAAGTGGCATTATGAGAAGGTTAGTACGTGTGGGTAAAGTTGTACACCCCTGCAGGGTAATAATCTTTTGGAAAGCCGTGTCCATGGTGGTGGACGACTTGCGAACGGACGTGATGATCAGAGAGAACTTGAACTTAATCGTAAAACTTGATAGATCAACGTGTGCTTAAGGATGCTTCCTTAGGGGTACGAGGGGGTGATCCTAGTTGGTAGATGATGATGATTCGATGGATATCAAAAGATGATGATCAATACTTTGGATATGTCGCTCTCTTATCCCCTTTTAAAATACTCTGAATAGACGAGCTTCTTCTCCCTCTTGTTTTATAAACAAAAGATGGCTTTATGCAAAACAACTCTAGCAGCCATAAGTCTTGCGGAGTACACCTTGTACTCACCCTTGCTTCATTGATACTTTTGGCAGAGTAAGTGTTCACTTGAAGACGAGTTCCGTACTACATCGACATCAGCGAGTAGCTTGGGGTTCCCGGCCGGCAGCCTGGAATCTATAGGCTGGGACGTCATTGTTATTCTTCAGGCCTCTTAGGACATTTGTTAAGTTTGCTATACTTAATAGCATAATTTGCCTTCCGTTTTTTGATATTTGTGGTCAGTCACCTCTGCTTGTAGTAATTTGGTTCTCTGCTCAGTTATGAGCTCGCTGTAATAATTTTTGTGTCGTAGGGTCACTGCTGTGTTATCAATTCTTCACTGGATATTCTCGAGCTCAAGGTTAAGCTTATTTCAGACGGAGGTCTGGTATTTGTTTAGCCCTGATCCCGAGGGTGTCACAGTTCTTGGTATCATAGAAGCACCGACCGTAGGAAAACCATGCCACTGGTCGATGTTGAGTCTAATGGTTGTGAAAACTATTTTAAAAGCTGGAATGTTTGTGAAAACTCTAGTATGCTTCGTTTACTCCTTATTCAGTTTCACTCTAACTCTGGGTTATCTTATCTGGTGTTGATTTGGAAAAGTTTTGATATCTCTTCTAATCTTTCAAAACTTAGGTGCCGTCTTGGCATGTCATTTCTAAGCCAGTTGACCTAGTGTTGAGTTCTCTATAGTTGTGTGTGTTGTGTATCCCTTGATCCCCTTTGCTCTTGTTCATCTACGAGATTTCTTTCCATCATGATCTCTCTATCTTTTAGACCCACAATAATATATTGTTGGTTCCACAATATTCCGTTCTAGGCTTCGAGGTTTCCTTTCGCCTCGTGTGCCTCCCTTTTATTTGTTTGGTTACCTTAGAAGTTGTTTTTCTTTTGGAATCTACCTCGTGATTACTATCTTTTATTGTACGCTATATCACTCAAGAAGTAGTTAATCCTTTCTTTGGGTATTAACCCTTGGACTTGAACCTAAGATCCCTGATTGTGCTGGATTCTGGTGTTGTGAATCTTGTACATGAAGCTGATCTTTAACCCAAGATCTATTCCTTTGACCCCTGTTGTTAATGTTCACACATTACCTCAGGATGGCTGGTATTACAATTCTAGCCTTCAAGCTTGTGGTCTTTTTCGCGATTGAATTGTGACAATTAAGGACTTCCCGTACCACTAGCTATGGCAGATGTTCTTAAATGGAACCAAATAGATTACGACAATGGTACTCCTCGAGAGTCTCGCATCTATACTCGTGACTCTGCCACACCTTACCATTCTCTGCATTGGTTTTCGGAAGATTGTTGACTTATGCATCCACATCTCGGGATTCTATCTTGAGTATGTTCCTTTCCCCTTGTTGTTTTCCGACCTTTGTCTACCAGTTGGTAGCCAAGTAGTAAATGTGCGTTGGTGTCTTCCAATGCAAGATACTCTTGTGGTCCGTCATGACAAACCATTTCGGGATGTCAGGAGAAACAAACTCCAATACCTCGTCATATCTAGGACCAGGTCAATATGTTGTAAATCTGCAGATCAAGAGGCATCGATAGCTTCTATCTGTTTTATCTTAAAGTATCACACCCTTTTATACTAAGAGGTCATGTTGAGTTTCATGAACCCTTAATGAAGTGATGCTCTCACACATCTTTACCCACCCTTCCTCAAGCTTTCGCGCTCATGAGTGATGCGTGTGCATAATAATGTGACTGTCTAAGATTCTTAGCAATAATTATTGTTTTGAACTCTAAGGACATTTGTGTCATTCTTAGCGTGATCGGTTAACCCCGTCACTAAGCAAAGGATGATTGTGCTACCAAGTCTGACATTCTAGTGCACTCTCTTCGGTGAAAGAGTTAGGCTTGTGCCGAAGCTCTAAGACTATGTCTTGTTGCCTTACTAAGAAAGTTTCCTCTCGAACCAAGTGACATATCGGTGGTTCGTGATATTCTAGATGTTTACTAGAAGTATCGCCATGCTGCCACATGACCGTGTTGTCAATTTCTTGAGCAAGCAAGTTCTCTGAACTGCTCCTTTCTCCAAGGATCTGTACTGGATACCCCTGAACTAGTTGGTTGAGCTTAAACAACAACTTGGAGAGTTGTAAGACAAAAGTGTAATCCGACTCAGTTCTTTATAAAAAGGGATGTCTAGTGTTGTTCGTGTTGAAGCAAGATAATATTTCCTTTGTGGATATATTATTTCCCCCCACATTTGATTTGATTTGGGTTATCGTCAAATCAAACTCAGTTCCAAGGACTATCTTGATGGTGTTTCTTTCCGTGATGTTTCACTTGAGTACATCTTCATGTTCTTTGGTCTGACCAGTATTCTTGCTTTGTTCAAGCCACATATGAGTCCATGTTCTTGTAGTGTCTCGATAAGTTTGTTGTTGATCCCATCAATGACATTATTATCTTCTCCATGCTAGAAAAGATTCATATGGAACAATTGACATTAATGTTGGAAAAATTCGAGAACCATCTTCGAGTCATCTCGAAGTATGTGTTCTGGATTTTAGAAGTGACCTTCTCTAGTTCACGTGAAAACTTTGAAGGATGTCGCCGTGGACTCGAGTAGAGTTAGCTCCGTTCCCTAAGGACACATGTGTGTTTTGTTTCTATGTAGAGGTCCCAGCCTTTAATAAGGTAGAGATCCCTGTGTTTAGAATGCTAGTCCCTGGATCAATAGCTAGCATCCACAGTTAAGATGTAATATCAAGAAACAAAGGTCATAATACAACTTTATAACCAGGAATGAAATAATTTATTACATCTTACATAGCTCATTTGGCTATGTCATTACAATGCAGCAGAAATAATTATAGCATGGTGTCCTTCATCTTCAAAGTGCCACAGGCAATCATTATGGTTGTAGACTTGTAATCCTAATCAACACATCTCACTAACATCAAACAAACCTGCAACATAATAAGTTACAGCTACAAGGGTCAATACATTTGAATTGTATTGGCAAGTGATACTATGGTAGTATAGTGGAGTCTATCATGTATATGCATTTGTCTAAGTGGAGCTTAGGCTTGCTTTGCTCAAAATAGATTTTCCTTATCTTTTGAAAAACACTAAGTTTTTGTTTGTCAAAAATCACCCAAGGAATCTCCCAATAGAAATTGGTGATCCTTCAACCCTTGTTCAACCACAAAGTTTTAACTTAGAAATTGGGATGAGGAGATTCTTGATAGCTTCCATGTCTTGATGCTCAAATTGTCCTTTGCCAGGGACATGGCTGAGTACTTAGATTTTATACTCTATAGAGGTGGTGCACTTTCTCCACAAGACTTGGTTTCACCAAGACAAGATCTTCCAGAAGCTTTCCCTTAGACCATAATGGACGTGCTCCAACCTATCAATCCCCTACCACCAACTATCCATTTGGCTAAGTTATTGCAACCTATATGATCCAGGCAGAGCCCATCATGCCAAGAGGCTGCAATTGAAGCTTCTCAACATTTGACATCTCAAATCTCTTTGTTCCTAGGTGGCCATCCACAAGTGAGATACACAAGGTAAACCATAGAAATGGGCCTTGTGTAACCACTCCACACAAACCATTCCTTCCATTCCACCCAGGTGATTCATTCACTTAGTTGTTTTATTAAACAAAACACAAGTTCTTGACTTAGAAATATTCCATAGTACGAATATATTCCACCCTTGTTTTCTACTAGCTAAGCTAAGCAGGATAGTAGTAGGAATCTTAACTTAGGAAAATTCTACTAAGGTTTCATCTACTAGGATTTCCCATGGCATAATGTATACTTAGCAAAAAATCCATGCAAGTCCTACTTAGAAATATCACTAATGCATAGTGAAAATAATGGGACAAAGTATGAAGCATCACTTGCCTTTTTGGTAGAGAATATAAGTTCACTCCTTGATCTTGCAATATTCACACTCTTCAAATTCCACTACAATTCAACCAAGCAAGGCACAATTTCAATCTACCATTCAAGAAAACATCACATAAAATAATAGAAATAAAGCAATTCTTGCAAGCATGCTAAAGATTGTTTTATTTGGAAATGTGGTTTCTAATAGGTTATAAACATTTGAAAACACCTATTGGTCATTTGCAAAAGTGGTAAAACCATTTGATATTAAGTTAGTGGAAATGGCCACTTTAATTCATTTTTGTTTTGCTAGAAATGGTTCAAACCAAAGTAATATTTTCTAGTGTTTGACAAATACATTTTTAAACATAAATGTTGGTGTTTTATGGTCAAGTGTTTAATATTAAAACCATTTGCAAAAGGTTTTACTTATAAACCATTTTTATACCAAATCATTATTTTATGTTGTTGAAATTTCCTTTAGCAAAGCAATATTCTTTATAGGGTTCACCAAATATATTTTTAATTCTAAAACTTGGTTTTTGGGGTCAGAGAGTTTAATCCAAATCATTTCCCAAAGGTTTTGCTCCCTAAAGCATTTTTAACATAATAACATTATTTTTATTTGACTAGATATGTTATAAATCAAAGATTTATCTTTTAACTTGAAAAATTATATTTTTGAATCCACAAGTTGGTTTCTATGGTCAGTAGGTTCAAAACAATCCATTGGCCAAAGGTTTTACCATAAAAATATTTCTAGAACAAATTTTATATCTTAAATATGCCTACACAAGTTTCTGCAAAAACAATCAATTTAACAGAAGCAATTTACTAAACAAAGTGCATGGTTGGATAGTACTTGTCTTGCTGATTCCATTGATATAAAATTTGTAAAGTTTGGACGTGTGGATCAAAAGTTATGAATTTTACAAACTTGAACATGTATTAGAATAGTTTCTGTTTTTAAAACAAAAGGCTGGTCACGTGGTGAGTTCTGATTGGGCCATACCGATTCGTCCGGATCAAGCAACGCGGACCGCAGGATCTAAAGGGAAACGCACGGATCAGATCGCTCATACCCTTTCGTTTAAGTCATCTATTACTCACCCTATGATCTAGATCTAACGGCCCTAAGCGTGATGACCAAGATCCGGCGGCGCTGATGATGGTGCATGGCGGGGACGGGTCGGGTGGTGACATTCCGGTGAATTAAGGAAGCAAGGACGGGGAAGGAAGCGTTACCAGAGTCGCCGTGGCGAGGATATGCTCAAAGTGGTCTTCGTGGGTGAAGGGGCGCACGGGGTTGACCGTAATTGCTCGTCGGAGAGGTGCCTGGCGTCGGGTGCGGTCGGTCGTGGTCGGGGGCGATCTTGTAGGCCACCAGAAGGTAGGAGAGAGGTGTCGTTAGATGCAGGCGAGGGTGTAGATCACAGGAGCATCAACAGGGGAAACAGGGGCGGACGGAGGATACTTGGGGAGTTCGCCGGAGTCCAAGCCGAAAACGGTGGCGAGCGGCGTTGAGGTTGCCGGCGCTAGGGAGCTTGCGCGGCTGAGCTCGGAGTATTGGGAGATGCGCCAGAGGCCAGTGTGTGTGTGCTCGTGTGGTCGAGGGGGCGAGGCGCAGCCTGGGTTCGTTGGAGTCTTCGCCAGAGGGCGTCGGAGGCAGTGGCGATGTGTGGAAAAATTCCAGCAGCCTAGGGGCGGGGAGAAGCTGGGAACAGAGGGGAATGGTAGAGGAGAGAGGGGCGACTAAGTACACGCGGTCATGGAAAGGTTTAAGCGAGCCATTTACGCAAATTGAAGCGAGTTAATCACAAGCAGAAACGGCCGGCGAGGCGTGGTCGTCGCGGGGTAGGAGAGAAGACTGACGGGTGGGGCGTTGTTATCAGCAAGAGAAAAAGAGAGGAGGTGGGACCTTGCAGTCAGCGACTGAGTGGGTGACTTTCTGAGTGAAAAACGATTCACTGCGGGGGGGAGGGAAGATGGGCTTGCTGGGCTGGACTGGGCCAGGTTGGGTTGGGTTCTTTTCCCTTTTTTTGATCTGTTTCATTTTTCTTTTTCCTGATTTTTTTTCTGTTTTGATTTTGAATAAATGATTTCAAGCCTAGTTTGAATTCAAACCTTCTCCATAAGTTTAGTATATTTCTATACTGTTTAAACATGTATTTTAAATACTATTTTAGGATTAGTTCTTTTATTTTACTTATGTTTTATTCCTTATTAAAATAAGCATAAGCCATTATTCAAATAAGATTGAATATATTTTTAATCCTTTATTTATGTTCCAATTTTTCACCAAACTCTTTTCAGTAGGTTTATTTATTTAATGAGGTGTTTAAATAATTTACTTTGAATTATTTAAAGTATTTTAATATGATTATTAATCATTTAATTTGAGCAATTATTTTTACTCCAATGAAATTCAAATATGGTTTTAATTCCATATAAATTTATTTAAATGTTTCTTTTATTTCATTTAAGTCAATTTAATAACTTTTATTCCACTTGGGTAAATTATTTTTCCCTGATTTTATTAATCAATTCCATTAGGGATTCTGTCTTCATTCCATTAGAAATAGAATTTGGTTAATGCCATTTTATTTTATTTGGAAAATTCTTTGTCCTTTTATTTTATTTGGAGTTGGATTATATTCATTCCATTTGCTTATGGATTAGGCCAAGATTTAATTTGGATTTTAAAATACTCCTTATTTATTATTCTTTCTTTATCTTATAGAATCCATATCTTTTTATTTAAAGATCCAAACTTGGTGATTACAATTTTTATAATCTTATTTAATATTTGCTTATCCTTTTAAATATCTTTAGGATTATTTGCTCACCATTTGGTATGGATTTCTAGATAGGTCCTTTATTAGCTTTGGAAATTCAATTACCTTATCTTATTAAATTCAAAAGATTTTATCTATGGCTCCAAATTAAGTGAAACCAATTCATATGGTTTTATAATTTTTATTTTTGTCATTCTTGATCATTTATAAATACTTGTTAACAAATTTTATATGGATCAAAACCATAGGCTTAGAGATAACTTGGAAATGTTTTTCTTCCATTAGGGTTTTAGGATTTTGGGTTTATTTCTCAAGTGTTTAAATTTCCAGATGCAATTATGAAGAATGCATTTCACTTGATTTGAATTTAGTTGGATTAAAACATGAACCAAAGTTTGTTCATGGGATTTTAAGTTTCCATTTGGAATCAAAAAGTTTCTTTTCACCCTAAATTTCAACAATTATTTATTTTGTTTATTTATTTTTCACATTACAAAATTTGGAAAATTTTGGCATGTGACAGACTACCACCCTTAAAATAAATCTCGTCCCGAGATTTGGGAAAGGTAGGGGTTACAAGTTGGCTCAAAGAAACTAGGGTACTACCACCCTTAAAAGTTTTCCACTAGATTACATCTTGGTTTGCTTGGGATCTTGATGTATCTTCTCTGGGCACTTGTTTGCATACTGGCCTAGGTCTTTGCATTTGAAACACATCACTTGGCTATTATCCTTCTTCTTCTTTGGTATCAATTCCTCTTGTTTATTTCCTTGGTTCTTCTTCTTTTCTGGGCAATCACTGGCATAGTGTCCCATTTCTTTGCAATTGTAACATTGCAACTGGCTTATGTCCTTCTTCTTCTTTTTGGGTCTCTCCACAGCTAGGAGTTCTTCTAGTTCATGCTCTTCATATTTCACCACAAAGGTGGGAAATCTTTCTAGTTCTTGGGGCAGTTACTAGAGATATGACCTTCTTCTTCACAAGAGTAGCAACACTTTGTGCTCACTTTGGATTTGGCCTTATGAGGCATGGTTCTGATTTTGCCTTCATCCTTCTTGGCAGAAGTTGTTCCTTCATGAGGGTTTACAAACTGTTGATGCACTCCATCTTGTTTCCTTTGTTGAACTATGGAATAGATGGGGCATTGGATAGGGACATGATTATTTCCTTCACATAGGAAACAAGTAGCTTGAGATGTGGGGCATTGATTAGTTGGATGTTTCTCTTCACAATTGGGGCATTGACCTTCATGCTCTTTGGGAGTGTGATCATTGTCTCCACAAGTATTGCAAGCTTGAGTTCCTTCTATAATATCATCTTTGACATCCTTGTTGCCACAAACTCCTTGGGAAAGGTTGTCTCCCATGTTGATCATTTGATTTGTCATCCTATGCAACAATTGGGTTTGGGTTTCCAAAAACTTTTGCATGGTTGGGTCTAAGTCATTGTAGTTGGCTAAAATCTGAGTTGTCACTTGGGTCAACTGGGTTTGAGTTACTATGAGTTCTCTCATGTTGACCTCTTGGTTATTGTTGTTGCCACCATTCTTGATGTTGGAGTTTCTTGGAGGAGTCATCTGTCTAGGTTGGATTGGGATTAGAATAGACAAAAGATTTCTAAGGAAGAAGTCTAATCACACACAACAATTCACACAAGCAATGTGCAAGCAATCACAAACAAACATTCCACTCAAATAACAAGTTTCAAGCACATTTTTAGGCAACAAAATATTTTTGCTACACCACATAAGTTGGTGTGTTTGATATAAACTAAATATGGTGGTCCAACTATATGGTTCACTTGAGATCTTTCCATTCTTCTTAGTTGACTCTTCATGAACAAAATATTTATTTTCATGGAGAATTTCTTGTATCTTGGTGACAAAACTTCAAATGTGATGATGATTCCTTCTAAGTTGTGTTTCCTTAGTCTTCAAGTCTTGAGTGACATTTTCTTGTCTCACTTGTAATCCTTCGTGATATCCAAGTTGAAGTCCTTTTTGAGACTAAGGTTGAAGTCTTTGATGATGTTGAAGTTGAAGTCATTTGAGTTGGTGAAGTCCTTTGCTCATGGTTGAGGATTTATCCATCAAGTTTGAAAAGGAAGAGATGTAGAATCAAAACCAAAAGGTTGAGGAAAGAGTATGCAAGATTGTTTGTAAATAAGTTTTGGAACAAATTCAACTCCTATTTTTCTAAGGGGTTTTGTCCAATCCTAGTTTTACAATCCTACAGGCAACACAGTGCTTTGATACCATCTTTAGAGGTCCCAACCTTTAATAAGGCAGAGATCCCTGTGTTTACAATGATAGTCCCTGGATCAATAGCTAGCATCCACAGTTAAGATGTAATATCAATAAACAAAGGTCATAATACAACTTTACAACCAGGAATAAAATAATTTATTACATCTTACATAGCTCATTTGGCTATCTCATTACAATGCAGCAGAAATAACTATAGCATGGGGTCCTTCATCTTCAAAGTGCCACAGGCAATCATGTTGGTTGTAGACTTGTAATCCTAATCAACACATCTCACTAACATCAAACAAACATGCAACATAATAAGTTACAGCTACAAGGGTCAATACATTTGAATTGTATTGGCAAGTGATACTATGGTAGTATAGTGGAGTCTATCATCTATATGCATTTGGCTAAGTAGAGCTTAGGCTTGCTTTTCTCAAAATAGATTTTCCTTATCTTTTGAAAAACACTAAGTTTTTGTTTGTCAAAAATCACCCAAGGCATCTCCCAATAGAAATTGGTGATCCTTCAACCCTTGTTCAACCACAAAGTTTTAACTTAGAAATTGGGATGAGGAGATTCTTTATAGCTTCCATGTCTTGATGCTCAAATTGTCCTTTGCCAGGGACATGGCTGAGTACTTAGATTTTACACTCTACAGAGGTGGTGCACTTTCCCCACAAGACTTGGTTTCACAAAGACAAGATCTTTCAGAAGCCTTCCCTTAGACCAGAATGGACGCGCTCCAACCTATCAATCCCCTACCACCAACTGTCCATTTGGCTAAGTTATTGCAACCTATATGATCCAGGCAGAGCCCATAATGCCAAGTGGCTGCACTTGAAGCTTCTCAACATTTGACATGTCAAAACTCTTTGTTCCTGGGTGGCCATCCACAAGTGAGATACACAAGGTAAACCATAGAAATGCGCCTTGTGTAACCACTCAACACAAACCATTCCTTCCATTCCACCCAGGTGATTCATTCACTTAGTTGTTTTATTAAACAAAACACAAGTCCTTGACTTAGAAATATTCCATAGTATGAATATATTCCACCCTTGTTTTCTACTAGCTAAGCTAAGCAGGATAGTAGTAGGAATCTTAACTTAGGAAAATTCTACTAAGGTTTCATCTACTAGGATTTCCCATGGCATAATGTATACTTAACAAAAATTCCATGCAAGTCCTACTTAGAAATATCACTAATGCATAGTGAAAATAATGGGACAAAGTATGAGGCATCACTTGCCTTTTTGGTAGAGAATATAAGTTCACTCCTTGATCTTTCAATATTCACAATCTTCAAATTCCACTACAATTCAATCAAGCAAGGCACAATTTCAATCTACCATTCAAGCAAACATCACATAAAATAATAGAAACAAAGCAATGCTTGCAAGCATGCTAAATATTGTTTTATTTGGAAATGTTGTTTATAATAGGTTATAAACATTTGATAACACCTATTGGTCATTTGCAAAAGTGGTAAAACCATTTGATATTAAGTTAGTGGAAATGGCCACTTTAATTCACTTTTGTTTTGCTAGAAATGGTTCAAACCAAAGTAATATTTTCTAGGGTTTGACAAATACATTTTTAAACATAAATGTTGGTGTTTTATGGTCAAGTGTTTAATATTAAAACCATTTGCAAAAGGTTTTACTTATAAACCATTTTTATACGAAATCATTATTTTCTGTTGTTGAAATTGCCTTTAGCAAAGCAATATTCTTTATTGGGTTCACCAAATATATTTTTAATTCTAAAACTTGGTTTTTGGGGTCAGAGAGTTTAATCCAAATCATTTCCCAAAGGTTTTTCTCCCAAAAGCATTTTTAACATAATAACATTATTTTTATTTGACTAGATATGTTCTAAATCAAAGATTCATCTTTTAACTTCACAAAATATATTTTTGAATACACAAGTTGGATTCTGTGGTCAGTAGGTTCAAAACAATACATTGGCCAAAGGTTTTACCATAAAAATATTTCTAGAACAAATTTTATATCTTAAATATGCCTACACAAGTTTCTGCAAAAACAATCAATTTAACAAAAGCAATTTACAAAACAAAGTGCATGGTTGGAAAGTACTTGTCTTTCTGATTCCACTGATATAGAATTTGTAAAGTTTGGACGTGTGGATGAAAAGTTATGAATTTTACAAACTTGAACATCTATTAGAATAGTTTCTGTTTTTAAAACAAAAGGCTGGCCACGTGGTGAGTTCTGATTGGGCCATACCGATTCGTCCAGATCAAGCAATGTGGACCACAAGATCTAAAGGGAAACGCACGGATCAGATCGGTCATACCCTTTCGTTTAAGTCATCTATTACTCACCCTACGATCTAGATCTAACGGCCCTAAGCATGATGAGCAAGATCCGGCGGCGCTGATGATGGTGTGCGGCGGCGACGCGTCGGGTGGTGACATTCCGGTGAATTAAGGAAGCAAGGAAGGGGAAGGAAGGCGTTACCAGAGTCGCCGTGGCTAGGAGATACTCAAATTGGTCTTCGTGCGCGAAGGGGCGCACGGGGTTAACCGTAATTGCTCGCCGGAAAGGTGCCTGGCGTCGGGTGCGGTCGGTCGTCGTCGAGGGCGAGATTGTAGGCCACCAGAAGGTAAGAGAGAGGTGTCGTTAGATGCAGGCGAGGGTGTAGATCACAGGAGCATCAACAGGGGAAACGGGGGCAGACGGAGGATACCTGGGGAATTCGCCGGAGTCCAAGCCGAAAACGGTGGCGAGCGGCGTTGAGGTTGCCGACGCTAGGGAGCTTGCACAGCTTAGCTCGGAGTACTGGGAGATGCGCCAGAGGCCAGGGAGTGTGCTTGTGTGGTCGAGGGGGCGAGGCGTGGCCTGGGTTCGTCGAAATCTTCGCCGGAGGGCGTCGGAGGCAGTGGCGGTGTGTGGACAAATTCGAGCAGCCTAGGGGCGGGGAGAAGCCCGGAACAGAGGGGAATGGTAGAGGAGAGAGGAGCGACTAAGTACAAGCGGTCACGGCAAGGTTTAAGCGAGCCATTTACACGAATTGAAGCGAGTTAATCACGAGCAGAAACGGCCGGCGAGGCGTGGTCGTCGCGGGGTAGGAGAGAAGACTAACGGGTGGGGCGTTGTTATCAGCGAGAGAAAGAGAGAGGAGGTGGGACCTTGCAGTCAGCGACTGAGCGGGTGACTTTCTGAGTGAAAAGCGATTCACTGCGGGGGGAGGGAAGATGGGCTTGCTGGGATGGACTGGGCCAGGTTGGGTTGGGTTCTTTTCCCTTTTTTTGATCTGTTTGATTTTTCTTTTTTCCTGATTTTTTTCTGTTTTGATTTTGAATAAATGATTTAAAACCTAGTTTGAATTAAAACCTTCTCCATAAGTTTAGTATATTTCTATACTGTTTAAACATGTATTTTAAATACTATTTTAGGATTAGTTCTTTTATTTTACTTATGTTTTATTCCTTATTAAAATAAGCATAAGCCATTATTCAAATAAGATTGAATATATTTTCAATCCTTTATTTATGTTCCAATTTTTCACCAAACTCTTTTCAGTAGGTTTATTTATTTAATGAGGTGTTTAAATAATTTACTTTGAATTATTTAAAGTATTTTAATATGATTATTAATCATTTAATTTGAGCAATTATTTTTACTCCAATGAAATTCAAATATGGTTTTAATACCATATAAATTTATTTAAATGTTTATTTTATTTCATTTAAGTCAATTTAATAACTTTTATTCCACTTGGGTAAATTATTTTTCCCTGATTTTATTAATCAATTCCATTAGGGATTTTTTCTTCATTCCATTAGAAATAGAATTTGGTTAATGCCATTTTATTTTATTTGGAAAATTCTTTATCCTTTTATTTTATTTGTATTTGGATTATATTCATTCCATTTGCTTATGGATTAGGCCAATATTTAATTTGGATTTTAAAATACTACTTATTTATTATTTCTTTCTTTATCTTATAGAATCCATATCTTTCTATTTAAAGATCCAAACTTGGTGATTCCAATTTGTATAATCTTATTTAATATTTGCTTATCCTTTTAAATGTCTTTAGGATTATTTTATCACCATTTGGTATGGATTTCTAGATAGGTGCTTTATTAGCTCTGGAAATTCAGTTACCTTATCTTATTAAATTCATAAGATTTTATCTATGGATCCAAATTAAGTGAAACCAATTCATATGGTTTTTTAATTTTTCTATTTGTCATTCTTGATCATTTATAAATATTTGTTGACAAAATTTATATGGATCAAAACCACAGGCCTAGAGATAACTTGGAAATTTTTTTCTTCCATTAGGGTTTAGGGTTTTGGGTTTATTTCTCAAGTGTTTAAATTTCCAGATGCAATTATGAAGAATGCATTTCGCTTGATTTGAATTTAGTTGGATTCAAACATGAACCAAAGTTTGTTCAAGATGGGATTTCAAGTTTCCATTTGGAATCAAAAAGTTTCTTTTCACCCTAAATTTCAACAATTATTTATTTTTTTTATTTTTTTTTCACATTACAAAATTTGGAAAATTTTGGGATGTGACATGTTAGCACCTTATGTGTGTGCAGTTGTCTTTTGACAAGTTGCTATACATGGGTCTAGCAATCTAGCTCCATCTTTTAAGAGCTTGACACTGTAGTCCCTATCTTGAGAATCTAGTAAATTTACCTTTGTGGTAAATGTTGCAAACTTTCTATTCGGACATGCTAAGTCTGAAATATCATACCACCTAACCAAATCTGAATCTCAAGCAGATATGATGGTTGGTGCTCCTCAAGGTTTTGACATAGGTCTCTTTGTAAATCTGGCAAGATTGATGTAATGGTTGACACACTTAGCCGGAAAGACCTATTGTCATATTCTCTTAAATCAGCAGTAACAACCACTCTTCATGAGGCTTCTTCTATAATTCATTATAGGAGTTGTGCTTATGGTTTACTTTGTATCCGAAGATTGATCTTTACTTGATGATCGATTTCTCGAACATCAAGGAGAACATTTCAAGTAGTGTTGCTAAATGTCCCTCGGTCGATCCTCCAGACCCTTTTACGTTGGCAAGCATTTTGTTGTGCCAAGTAATTGAAGCCTGAGAATGAAGTTTCTTTCTTCTTGTGTCATCAGGAATCTCCTTAACTGTTCATCTTAGTGGTGCAAAGTGATATCATGATCTTGGCAAAGATTTTGATAAATCTGGATGAATAAAGAGTTTCCTTCGTTATCTTGACCATGTTTCAGGAGTGACTATGATTTTGGTAATCTGTAGTTCCTCTTGCTACCTGTTCTTTGTGACTCTTACGAGTCCTCTCCACCAAAACACCTTTCTGTCTTAAGCCTTCTGTTGGATGAAAGAGTGACCCTTCTGCGTCAAAAGTAGTTCAACGGCTTGGTTCTGATGATCCAAATCTCTTCAACCTAAAATCTCTACTTAAGACATTTAGTAGAGGTTCATTTCTCGAAGTCTGTGGTTCTGATCTTTCTGTTGGAAGCTTTCTTTTTCAGAAGCTTCAAAACCTTCTACAAGTTCCATGGTCTCAATCCTTAAGAAGACCATCTATCTAACCGCTTGAAACCATCTCCTCTTGTTTCCTATGTTACCTTGATGTGTTTCATGTTCATCATCTCAGAGTTGTTTCTAAACACTCCATCCATGAGTTGACCATGAGATACTATGTGTTGTTCATTGTGTTTCCCTCTTATCCTTAGAGTGACCCTGTTTCTCCCTCTCTCTGTTTCTCTTCCTACCATTGGAATCTCGGGTCGAGATTCTCGTAAGGGGGATAGAGCTGTAACACCCCTGTTTTTAGTTAATCATTAATAGGGTTTTGTTTGTCCATTTAAATTGTGCATTGAATAAAATAGATAAAACCCTAAACTCTAATCTTCCCCTCTCTTTGTAACTAATTCAAACAATTTCAAATAGTTTGAAAATGGTCAACAAGTTGTGAAGCCCAAAATGATATAAGGTCCTCACATTATTTGAAATGATTTACAAAATCTAAGGCATTTTTGAAATGTCCAAAATAGTTTTGTATATGAAAATACAAACAGTAAAAACAAAACAGAAAAAGGGAAAAAGTTTCTGGAAATAAAAAGGAGAGCAGCAGCCAGGCCCATCCCAACTCCCCTCTCCCCTCTACCTGTCGCACACCACAGCAAACCGCAGCCCAGCAGGCCCAGTCACGGCCCAACTTTCCCATATTGCTTCACTCTTTCACCTGTGTGTCACCGGAGCCGCCGTCGGCCGCCGCTTCGTGATCCGTGCTGCCGTCCGCCGCTCTATGGTGAGGATAAGATCCCGCGCCGATGCCTCCCTCTCCCTTATCCTCTCACTCTCCTTAGTGCTCCCTCCCTTTCTTCCCGCAAGCACCGAACCCTAGCCGTATGGCCGCCGCTAGACGTTGCCGTTCTGGCCACCCCCATGCTCCGTTGATCTTGCACGCGCCTTCTTCTAGCCGCCTTGAGTATTCTCGTTGAAGGAATCGAGCCGAGAAGGTCTCTGTCAGCCGCAATCGAAGTTGTCTTCCTGGCCTCCGACAAGCTTGCCGTCGTCCTAGCCATCGATTCCGAGCTCCTCTGACCGATTCGACCCTACCATCCTGATCCCGGTGAGCTCTTGGTCCCCAAGGACCTCTCTCCGATATTCCTACCCTTCCCTGGCGCTCTGCCGTCGTGCACCGCCCGCCACCACCGCAGTACATGGTCGCCGGTGACACTCCGGTGACCCAAAACGGGCGGAGCCTATGCTGGTCGCTCCATCATGTTGATTTGCGTCGAACACGCCTAACCCCGAAACCCCACTCGCCTTCCGCCGTCGTCTGCCACCGCCGCCTGGCCCATTGGCCAGCGAGCCAACGTGGCGCCCGTGTGGCGTCTACGTGGCGCCTGCGTGGCTCAGGCCCACTCGTCAGCCTCTCAGGCTAGCTACTGCCTCGGTGAGAATAACAAACCACCTCCCCTGTCCCACTTTTCCCACGAGGATGCTGAGGTGGCCTAGGGCCCATCGGTCTCTAGGGCTAGCGGAATACCTGGTGTAAAAATTTCCAGTGCTGTTTAATAATTTCAGAAAAAGGTTTAATATTTTCAGAAATTGTTTTGAATTTTGTAAATTCAATAACTTTTAATCTGTAATTTAGAAAAATACAAATAATATATCAAAATGTTCAGAAAAATAAGAACAATCTATTTAAGCTATAATCACGCATTGTTAAGCAACTTACATGACAAGTTTAATTAGAGAACAAAATCAACCCCTCTCATGGGTTTCCGGAGTTTCCCCGAGTTAGGGTTTTCACCCCTCGTAACCCCGATTAAGTTGTCGAGCATTCTTTAGGGTTTCAATTAAATGCAAATTAACTTGTCATATCATCATTCTTGTTTGATCATTGCATCGATGCCATGTGTTGACTGTTTCCCATTTATTTCTAGTGTCTGGTTCTTCCCAATAGAATACGATATTGAGATCGAGATCGAACAGCGAGGACCACACCACCGAAGATCGAAGATTTATGAACAATACTTGACCAACTTTAACCAAGTCAAGTACAAGGCTTCCGAAGATCTATTTATCTGCTATCAAGAGGCAAAGGCAAGCATAGCCCCACCATGATATAATCCTACGATTTCGAAAGCATTTCAATTCTGCCATAATGCATACGATTCTACTGTGGTCTTTTATCGATAGATAAAGTATCCTATCTATTGTATTACTCCCATTGATCTTATATTACCTGATCTACTGCTCCTAGCATAACTAGGTTTGGCTTGTGTGCAATTGTAGAGCTATTATATGTGTCTGCTTATCCATGCATATCTTTTGAGTCTGGTCCATCCAGATGATCTATCAGATGTAGATGATCTAGTATGATAGGAAAATGTGATGAGATGAGATCAGTGAGATGAGATTAAACATGCTAAGGCTTGTATGGGAGGCCACGGTGGGATGTGGTTTTTCTAGTCCCATGCTCGCCACCACTAGGATCCGATGTTCTTGCCTCTTGAACCAAGACGAGCGTACAACCACACGGTGCCTGGAAAACTCCACGAATGACTAACTTGCCTAGTACATTCCATGCATCGCATAGTTCGGGCATTCCATTCGACATATGCATAGAAAATCTTTTGAAAGATTTGCCGGGTGAAGTTGGTGCATTCATAACAGGTAGGTAAGCGTGGACCGGGTTGCTTGGGGTCGATGGAGACCCTGTTAACCAACCTCGCCTCACATCTTTAAGTACCGGCTTTGGGATTTGACCCACTACGGCGGAACCATACTTATTATGTAACTCATGGTCTCGGCGAAAGCAAGGTAAAGGTCGTGTATAACCACCCTCTGTCGGCCTTCCAAGGAAGAGGGCTAATCTTAAGTGGCATTAAGAGAAGGTTAGTACGTGTGGGTAAAGTTGTACACCCCTGCAGGGTAATAATCTTTCGGAAAGCCGTGTCCACAGATATGGACAACTTGGGAACGGACGTGATGATCATAGAGAACTTGAACTTAATCGTAAAACTTGATAGATCAACGTGTGCTTAAGGATGCTTCCTCATGGGTACGAGGGGGTGATCCTAGTTGGTAGATGATGATGATTTGGTGGATATCAAAAGATGATGATCAATACTTTGGAGATGTCGCTCTCTTATCCCCTTTTAAAATACTCTGAATAGACGAGATTCTTCTCCCTCTTGTTTTATAAACAAAAGATGGCTTTATGCAAAACAACTCCAGCAGCCATTAGTCTTGCGGAGTACACCCTGTACTCACCCTTGCTTCGTTGATACTTTTGGCAGAGTAACTGTTCACCTGAAGACGAGTTCCGTACTACATCGACATCGACGAGTAGCTTGGGGTTCCTGGCCGGAGCCTAGAATCTATGGGCTGGGACGTCATCGTTATGCTTTAGGCCTCTTAGGCCATTTGTTAAGTTTGCTATACTTAATAGCATAATTTTCCTTCCGTTGTTTGATACTTGTGTTCAATGACCTTTTCTTGTAATAATTTGGTTCTCTGCTCAGTTATGAGCTCGTTGTAATAATTTTTGTGTCGTAGGGCCACTGCTGTGTTATCAATTCTTCACTGGATAGTCTCGAGCTCAAGGTTAAGCTTATATTAGACGGAGGACTGGGATTTGTTTAGCCCTGATCCCGGGGGTGTCACAGACGACATCCACAAACAAAAGAGCATGATATCAACTGGATATGTATCCATAAGTGTTGAAAGCGTTCCCCGTGACAGCACGGTTCTGCTAACACCCAGCCTATAATTTGCAAGCATATAACTTTCATGGACAGTCACAATGGTTCAGGTTTATTAAGTGCAAGAAATAAAGTGTGCCATCAAGTTCATGAGAGATTTAGTAACAAACTTTCTCAAAACATTCAAACATTTTATTTGGAATAAAACAGGGCATAATGAATATGTACAAAATTAGAAAATGATGCTAATAGGTAGGTATGGTGGACACTGCTGGCAATATTGGTTTTGGGGATTTCAATGCACAAGTAGAGCTCATACTCAGTGCAAGTGAAAGCTAGCAAAAGAGAGCGAGCGACAAACGAGAGAGCAATAACTGTCATAATCATGCTTGCAACAAAACATGACTAATTATGGCATGAAAATGATACAAGAACTCTGAGGCAAAATGAATCATCGAGTCTTACTAACTATTGTTTAGTCATATGCATGCGTGAGCATGTGCCAAGTCAATTCACATGAAAAATTCAGAGGGGGATACCACAATATCGTACCAAAATATGAATAAAACAATGCAGGCAAACATTCATATGAAATGCTACAAACTATTAGCAAGCTGGAGCTAATCATAAGAAAGCAAGAACTTCTAAGCATCCATAACTAACATAAACCTCACATGAATAGACTAAGCATGCTCACAATGATGAGTATATGCACAAAAATGATAACAAATAGAGTTTGTTATCAGCCTCTTACCACACCTCAAGTTGTCTTAATCTTCATTATTGCCCTTCACATGTGTGGCTTGAATAATAACATGAAACCAAACTCCACTGAGGACTGCTGAACCCTGCAAAGAACTTCACAAAACCAAAGAAGGACAACAAATATTTTTGGTGTTTTCAATTTTTTAAAATAAGCACACAAAGCAAAAACAAACAAAGAAAAATCTTTTTGGATATTTCTTGAAGGAAAACCAAAGCAAAAAAGCAAAGAAACAAACCAAGAGAAAAAACGTAAATATTTTTGGTCTTTTTGTGTTTTGAGAAAGCAGAAACAAAAACGAAAAAGAAAGCGAAACATGGATATACAAAGAACCGACGAAACATTATATATAGATGAGTGTTATGTCGATATACCTCCCCCCCAAGCTTAGGCTTTTGGCCTAAGTGGGGCTCAACTCCATGGTAACCAAGAAGGTGCACCTCCATAGTACGACGAAGAGGCCCCTTCGTCCTGGTATGAGATCGAGGACGCCCCTGTGTAGTGCACAGAGGGGTCGTAAGAGGGCGCGTCCCTCTGGTAGTGTCCATGGAAACCACGAATGCGTAGCTGCTCGTCCATCTCCTCCTTGGAGCGTGACCAAGGTCCCTCGCAAATACTAAACAAAGTAGTTTGGGGCAAAGGAATTTCCCTCTCTTCCCCGTTAGTAAACATCATCCTATAAACCAAATTATCAAGGGTTGAGCTAGTAGTGACAAAGTGATGCGCTTTCATGGCAGCTAAATCAAGCCTCTAAGGAGCCAAAAATGTATCATTTGGATCAACGGAAAGGTCTAGGGAAGCAACAACACGTGCAGCAATAATACCCCCATAAATGGGTCCCTTAGCAGCTAAACGACGAGCAATGAGAGAACCAAGATTATACATGGTTTCATTGTTGAGTGCAGCAGCTAGAAACGCCAAATGATAGTTGGAAATATTGCTAGTGTTCTCCTTACCAAGAACACTAGTGGCAAGATAATAAGAAAAATACTTGATAGCTGGGATTTGAATATTTCTTATCTTCCCGCATTGGGCTCTACGGTCATCATCATTAGTTATCCCGCGGTAGAGCTCCAACAAATCAGCGGGTTGAGCTGGAATCTTCTTCACTGTCCCAGCTGTGCCAACACTCAAGATTTCACAAAATTTCTTCAATGTCATGAATATAGGCCTATTATAGATTTTGAACGACACATCTGGCTTGAAAGGGCTGTTAGAAAAAGAGAAACTCTCCACAAAGGTTTTGGTGAGCATAGCGTACTGCACACTCTCATCCTGCATATAACAAGTTAGTCCAACCCTCTGAACCAAGGTTAGGAAACAACAAGTATCCTTGCATCCTGCAAAAAGGTAGGACAAGGAAAGGTAGAAGGGTGCGCATCCCCCTCATCTCCATCGTCGCCAAAACACGGTGTAATGAGATCCTCATTGTATGATGGCCTAGCTCGGAAGTATGATCTTGAAGGCCTTGTCATCCTTGGTGCATCACTCTCAAACACTTCTCCAAAGGTGTGGTTGTCCATGACCCTTTCTTAGACAAACATCAAACCAAGAAATTTCCAAGTTGATAAATGATGAGACTATCTAGTTAAGCTCTGGAAGTGCACACAAGACAAACCTAGTTATGCTAGGAGCAGTGGATCAGGTAATATAAGCTCAAGGGAGTAATGCAATAGATAGGATACTCTATCTATCGATAAAATACCACAGTAGAATCGTATGCATCATGGCAGGAATTGAAATGCTTTCGAAATCATAGGATTATATCATGGTGGGGCTATGCTTGACTTTGCCCGTTGATAACCAGAAAGCAGATCTTCGGAAGTCTTGTACTTTACTTGATTATAGTTGGTCAAGTACTGTTCGTCGATATTCGATCTTCGATGGTCTTGATATCTTTCTTCAATCTCGATCTCGATATCGTATTCTACCGGGAAGAACCAAACACCAAAAAGAGAGGGAAACAATCAACACCTGGCATTGGTGCAATTATCAAACAAGAATGATGATATGACAAGTTAATTTGCGTTGAAATATAACCCTAAGGCATGCTCGACCATTTAATCAGGGTTCCGAGGGGTACAAACCCTAACTCGGGGAAACTCCGGATGTATATGAGACTAGTTGGTTTGTTCTTCTAATTATACTTGTCATTTAAGTTGCTGTACAATGCATTATTATATCTTAGATAGATAGTTCTCATTTTTCTGAACATTTTCATATATTGTACATATTTTTCTAAATTATAAATCAATAGTTATTGAATTTAAAATATTTAAATCATTTTCTGGAATTATTAAACCCTTTTAAATTAGTTACTGCATCACTGTGACGCAAACTTGACGTCAGCATAGGGTCTGGGTCATTTTTCACAGGGGCAGAGCCTAGCCATAGAGGCTGACCTGTGGGCCAAAGGCCACATAGGCAGCACGTGGACTCCACGCAGGAGCCACGTCGGCTCGCCGGAGGAAGCATCAGACGACGGCGCGAGACTGCGGAGGAGGGCGCAAGGGGCTGCGGGACCTATCTTATTCGATCTAGCGCATCGAGGCGGACCTAATAGGGGCGGCGTCACTGTTCCTTGGTCGCCGGAACAAGATACACTGCGGCGCCCGACGGTGGCGGACGGCGAGCTATGACGGCATCAAGCTACAGAGGGATAGGGAGGAAGGGGAAGGTTCCTTGAGGACCAGCAACTCGCCGTGAAGCTAGCAGGGGTGACAGCGAGGCCGGAGGTGGACCAGAACACCGGCAAGGTCGACAGCGGCGAATGTCGGGCTTGAGGAAGACGAGTTCGATGCTGACGACTGGAGGCGCCCTGGCTCAATTCCTTCAACGGGTCGACACAGGGGACCGTGGCGGAGCTTCTGGCGCTGACAGATAAACGAGGGGGAGCCAGAAATGGCGAGGCGACGCACCGGCCGGAGTTAGAGTTTAGGAAGCTCACAAGGGGAGAGGGCCAGAGTGAGAGAGGAAGGGATAAGGCCAGGGGAGGAGGAGATGGACACGGCGCGGCGTTATTATCCTCAACCGGGGGCGTCAGGGTGCATCGCAGCGACAACGAGCAGCTCTCCGTCGCCAACGAAGACGACGACCGAGACAGAAGGACGAATGGGTATTGGGCCTGAGTGGGCCGCGCATGGGCTGGCTGCGGCTGCTGGCTGCGCACGCTGGGCGGCAGGGAGAGGGGAGAGGGAACTGGGCTGGGCCTGCTATGTTCTGGCTGCTGTTTTTCTTCTTCTAAAAATCCTTTTCTATTTCTGTTTTTTTTTTCACTTCCCCTTTGTATAATTCAATTTGTAAAATGTTTTGAATACTTTTAAACTACTAGAGGATTTTGTAAATATGAAAATATAGCAGGGACCCCTTTATACTGCTTGGGATCCAAACATTTTGAGTCTTTTGAAAATATTCAAAACCTGTTGAATTGCTTGTAGAGAGAGAGGTAAAATAGCTAGGGTTTGGGGTTTTATATTGATCTTCATTGAGTTCAGTCTTAGCAAGATAGATGATGCTTATGCAATGCACAATCAAACCCTAATATAAGAATAACTAGAATTGGGGTGTTACACCTGCAATATTAAGAAAAGGTCTCCCAAGAATAATGAACATATTATCATCTTCAGGCATCTCAAGCACAACAAAATCAATTAAATCCAAGCAATTATGAGCCACTTGAACAGGAACATCCTCACATATACCAATAGGAATAGTAGTTGACTTATTAGCCATTTGTAGAGATATCAGTTGGTATCAACTTTTCTAGCTGGAGTCTCTTGTAGAGAGAAAAGGGAATAACACTAACACCAGCTCCCAAAGCAGTTCTAACATAGTTATTCTTAATAGATCAAGGAATAGTTGGTATACCTGGATCACCAAGTTTCTTTGGAACCTTACCATTGAAGGAATAATTAGCAAGAAACGTAGAAATTTCCTCATTAGGAATCTTCCTTTTATTAGAGACAATATCCTTCATATACTTTGAATAAGGAGGCAACTTAATAGCACCAGTCAAAGGAATTTGCAAAAATAAAGGGTTCATCCACTCACAAAACTTGTTATAGTGTTCTTCCTTCTTTGACTTGTGTTTGTTATTGGGAAAAGGCATAGGTTTCTGCACCCAAGGTTCTCTCTCACTACCATGTTTATTAGCAATAAAATCTTCCTTTGTGTACCTAGTGTTCTTAGTGTGCTTCTCAGGTTCTTCCTCAACTTCCTCCTTATCAGGAGCATCATTTTTATCACCACTTTCAGTTTCAACATCAGAGACAGATATACTATTAGGATCTACAGCAGGTTCAGAGGGTTCCTCAACTATTTTATGTTTCTTTTTCTTTCTCTTACGAGGACTACCACTACTTTCACCTTACTAAGAATCCAGCTCAATTCTTTTAGGGTGTCCTTCAGGATATAAAGGATCTTTAGTATTTATACCACTCCTAGTTCTAATTACGTAAGCATGTTTATCTCCTGAGGCATTAACTAGCATATCTTTTTGTACCTTAGCAAGTTGATTAATTTGAGTTTGAACCATTTGAAAGTGTTTACAAAGCATTTTAACATCATTAGCAGTTCTTTCCACAATATTTTTCAACTCATTAATAACTCTAGAGTTTTCCAATAAATGATTCTGAACTTGTTTATTAAAATTACCTTGTTTAACTATAAAAGTGTCAAGTTCCTCTAAGAATTGATTAGGAGGCTTAACATAGGGAATATCACCTTCGTCAAAGTGGAGAGAGTGTACCTCAATAGTATATGAGTAGGGAATTGGCTTACATAATTCTTCTCTACGAGGTAGATTCTTCACATCTTTAGCTCTAATACCTTTCTCCTTAAGACATTTCCTAGCTTCTTTCATCACTTCATCATTTAATGCAATCACTACCCTCTTGTTTGGTGTTGGTGTTGGAACTGGTTCAGGCACAATTGGTTCAGGAGTAATAGGCCCAGGTGTATTTAGCTCAGTTGAAGTCCAATCATCATAATTCTTGCTTATTTTAGCCATTAATTCTTCAGCATCTGTTGGAGTTCTTTTCCTGAAAACACAATCAGCAAAACTATCTAGGTATGTCCTAGAATCATCAGTTAGTCCATTATAATAAATATCGAGAAGCTCATTTTTAGGTAATGGACATCCAGGATGTGCATGAATCAAGGCACTGAACCTTGTCCATGACTCAGGCAATTTCTCTTCTTCTCCCTGTTTAAAATCAAAAAGTTTTTGCAAAGCAGCATGTCTAGCACTAGGAGGAAAATATTTCTGGAAGAAACAAGCAATTAAACAATCAGGGCCATCAATGGATCGAGGAGGTAATCTATTAAACCAAGCTCTAGCTTCCCCTTTTAGTGAAAAAGGGAAGATCTTTGTAGAAAAGTACTTGCGCTTCTTAAAATCATCAAAGAATAAAGCACTCATAGTGGAAAGCTCATTCATATGTGCCACAGCACACTCATTCTTAGTCCCACAAAAAGGTTCTTTCTCAACAATGTCTATATAGGATAAATCAAGAGAGAAATCACAATCTTCTTATTTAATATCTATGGGAGAAGTGTCAAACTTAGGATCAGAAGAAAGTTTTGGAAAAATAGTACGTCTCTCAAGGAGACTCCTAATATAACTAGCACCATGTGTGTTTTGGTACTATTCAATAAAATCATTAGTTATTTCAATGTAACCATCACTAATATCATATATCTCTCTAGACCCAGGTGAGCTAACTCAAGGAAATATGCCCTAGAGGCAATCAAAGGGATGATTATATTTCATATGTATCCATGAGTCATTGTAATGTTCCTTGAATATCCATATCAGGCAACTTGTATTGATTGGAAATTATGTGAATTGTTTGTGAAACTCTTTACTTGTATGGTTATTTAAGAGTTGTCCCTAGTCGGAGTTCATGTGAGGACACACGTGAATATTAGACTAGCACATCGATTGGTTGATGACTATGTTTCGCAAGTCATAGACATGGAGATGTCAAACCAATGATGTGGGCACATGTTATGAACATGGGGTTGGACTGACCCAACTTGAGACTGGCAATTAGTTGCAACTCTCTCTCTACACATCGTGTACGTTTTGTCCTTAGACCTGAGATTGCCGCATGTACTTGAGATGTGGATCGACCTACTTTGGGTCTATCAAACACTGCACCATAACTGGGGAGTTATAAAGGTAGCTTTTGGGTTTGTCCTGAAGCATGCTGCAAGGCATGGTCAATCAAGATGGGAATTGCCCCTCTCTACTTGAGAGAGATATATCTGGGCCCCTCGAGTGATCGGATCTAGAAATGCATGATCGTGCTACATAAGTTTAAGAGTTAACCTAGTAAAGGGATTCCGAGTTAAGGTATCGAGAAAGAGAGGTCAGCTTGGAGCTAGACCAAATATCGTGAGGCAAAGGGAAAGACATGTACTAAACCTTGTGATGGTTCGTCCGATATGATCTTTGTATGCGTTTAGGAGTTGGCACGTCTTGCTAGAGGCCGCTACCAACTATTGGCAGAATAAGTGTATTCGTGTCATGTCTATACGTATATCAACATATAGGGTCACACACTTAAGGGGCTGGAAGCCTAATGAGGATTAGATCCGAATTAGACCAGGGTTAGGCTACTAATGGGCTGCTAATGTAGAAGCCCACTAGGGACTCCTATATAAGAGAGGGTGGGGCGAGCTGACCAGGGTTAGACCATTCCACCCAGCCGCCACACCTCTCGCTTGTGTTGCACGCGCGGACCTAGCAGTCTGGCGTCTGACGCTTTCACCCCGCACGTGTGGATACCTCGGAGGTGCCGCATCTGTGGAACGTGGGACGAGGACGAGGAGGAGACGTGGAACGTCTGCACTGCCTTGACGCGCTTAATCGATTCCGCAACTGCGCAACTAGTGGTAATCCCGTGATCTATGACAACAGTATTCCTGGTTTACGCGGTAGAAAATTTTGATTTGCGCTAGTGTATCCTACCCATATCCCTTCACTAACAAGTCTAACAGTGTCTTCACTAGGAGTTTTAGTGTTTCCTAAAATAGTTCTAGCAATAGTAGCATCTAGGAAAGGACCTAATGAACCACTTGCATCAAGCATAATAGAATTAACATCATGAGTATCAGAAGCAATTTCATATTCAGAAGTAGTAGGAGTGTGTGTAGCATGTGTATGTGGTGGTGGTGTAACAAGCTTACTAATAACAGACAGTGAGTCAAGAGCAGCAGCGGTGTTTAGAACTGTACCTCTTCTTGTAGTGGATGGTAAAATAGGAAACTTTCCATCATGAGACTTCCCCATGATGAAAGTAGTAGAAGTGAACAATAATAGATCCAAGTGAACTTACAAATAAAGCTATGCTCCACGGCAACGGCGCCATAAAATAGTCTTGATGACCCACAAGTATATGGGATCGCAACAGTCTTCGAGGGTAGTATTACCCAATTTATTGATTCGACACAAGGGGAGCCAAAGAATACTTATAAGACTTAACAACTGAGTTGTCAATTTAGCTACACCTGGAAATAGTCTTGCTCACAGTAGTTTATCAGTAGCAACAGTTTTGTAGTAGCAATAGCAAAGAAAAGGTAGCAGTAGAACAAGAGAAATAGTAACAGTAGTAGCAAACAGTAGGATATGAGCGCGGTAGGCATAGGGATGGATGGACAGGCGTTGCATGGACGAGTCTAGACATGTAACTTCAAGATCTAGGGAAATTGCAGATAAATAAGAATAAGAATAATTACTAAACAATCATAGGAATGTGCTCCATATATAGTCATGCGTGCTCGCAATGAGAACTTGCACAACATCTTTTGTCCCACCAGCCTGTTGTAGCGGAGCCTCAAGGGAACTACTGGAAATTAAGGTACTCCTTTTAATAGAGCACCGGAGCAAAGAATTAACACTCCGTGAACACATTTGATCCTCACATCATAGCCATCCCCTCAGGTTATCCCAATTTTTGTCACTTCGGGGCCTTTGGATCCGGACAATGATATGTGTACACAACTTGCAGATAAGATCACAAACAATACTATGATAATGAATCAATAATAAGTTCAGATCTAAGATCATGGCACTCGGGCCCTAGTGACAAGCATTAAGCACAACAAGTCCCAACAAAGTCAAATAGCACTAATAGAGATACTAGGCACCATGCCCTAACAATATTATTCGATTACATCATAGAACTCATCCAATACCTACCATCCCCATAGCCTACAGCGGGGGATTACCCACTCATGGATGAGGGAAATATGGATGGTTGATGGATAGGCATTGTTGTTGATGATGGCGATGATCTTCTCCAAATTCCCCTTCCCGGCAGGGTGCCAGAACGGAGTTTCTGGTTCCGAATCACGGTTTCTATTGGTGGCGGTGCAGCGGAACTCTTTCTGGAAAAACGTCGAACCCCCCCTCCCCGGTTTTTAGGTCAAGGGGCAACTTATAGGAAAAAAGGATGCCGAGGGGGTGCCTGGGGCAGCCACACCCCCTCCAGGCGCGGCCTGGGCCCACCCACGCGACAGCGGGGTGTGGGCCCCTCAAGCCTCCACTCCGTCTTGTATTCTGGCTCCGTGAATCTTCTATTGAAATAGGATTTTTGGCATATTTTTCGGGATTTTTCCTGATAGTTGATTTTCTGCACAAAAACTAGACACCAAGATAATTCTGCTGAAAACAACATCAGTCTGTGTTAGTTGTATCCAAATCACACAAGTTTAGAGGAGAAACAAGAGCAAAAGTGTTCGGGAAAGGATATACGTTTTGGACGTATCAATTTGTTTTGGTATCATACCCGGAATGGCCTCATGACATATTAGCACCGGCTCATGACCTACACAATCAAAGGAGGAATAAATAGGGACTCCCTAAGCTAATTACAATATCCAATGGGAAACCATTAATTGCGGTGGTTTCTATGGGTGACTACTCTCAGACATCGCAGTGGTTATTTAGAGGTGACCTCACTCTTGCCTCAACAAAGTGGCTTCCTATAAGCCTTGTAGTGAACATCTTATTATGGATCTCTCTCCACAAATCGCATAACACAAGAAGTATGTTATCTTAATTATTAATAATAACAATATCATGCTAGTGGTGTATGCTACATCCCCGAGAATGTTTTATGACTATTTAGTTCAATCATGTTTTCACACAACATTATTACTTGTTTTCTTTTACATGTTTTAATTACTTTTTTGCACACAATAAAAAACCTTTCAAACACCCTTTACTTGAAATAAAATGCAGCTTACATGTATCATTTGGTAGATAGTGACATGGGGCATAAAGACCATTACCAATAGCTCTCTGTGGGTTTGATATCTTTACTTTGAAACTAGCTACAATTGATCTGTGCACTTGTAGTCATCACCCTCCGGCGGCCGCAACAACGCAGGGGTCGCTGTAATCTTGGACCGAGTCATGGATCTGGCCTAGGTACCCCATAGGGAACCCCAAACCATTTTTTCCTGAAAATTGAGAGTGTCCTATAGGGTACATACAGTTAGAAACCGCCTTTACTTGGCAGTAACTCAAGAAATATATGGTATATGCTTGCACCATGAGATAGATATCCACCTCCCGGGAATGTACATGCATCAATGTGTAGCATGCGTGAAAATTTCCTCGGGAACCTGGGCGCGCCCTAATCTTGCACCTCCTTCGGAAAACACCGGTTTTTTGGGTTTAGAAAATAGAAAGTCGAGATTTCTCCAAATGACAACAAAATATCTAGTTGGAGAAGTTGCTTGTGATGTCGAGAGGGAGCTAGGTGTCGGGTTTGGGCTTAATCCATGGAGTGGTTCCATGTTATGGAAGCAAGGGGGGATCTAGTGTTGAAGGCCATGTTAACTCCCACTCGATAGACATCCGGGTGGTGCCCTAGGTGCCGAAGGACCTGGTATGCCTTGTTTATGATTTTATGAGGGTTGTGGGTCACATGTAATGGCACCAAGAGCTGTTTTAACATTTTTTGTTTTTTTAGATTTTGTTTCGTGTGTCCAAAAAAATGGCCAAACCCGACGGAGGCCGCGACAAAACGCAAGGGTCGGTGCAATGTTGGATCCAGTCATGGATCGATTCTAGGTACCCCATTGGGCACCCCAAACCCATTTTTCGTGAAAATTGAGAGTGTCCTATAGGGTACCTACAGTTAGGAATGGCCTTTACCGAGACGTATGTCAAGAAAAATATGGTATATGCTTTTACTTCTTGATAAATACCCACCTCTTGGGAATGTCCATGCACCATGGTGTAGCATGCGTGAAAATTGCCTCGGGCCCCTGGGCGTGCCCTAATGTTGCACCTCCTTTGGAAAAACACATGTTTTCGGGCTTAGGAAATGGAATGTCGATATTTTTTCTCCAAATGACCACAAAATCTTTAGTTGGATAAGTTGCTTGTGATTCCTATAGGGAGCTACGTGTCAGTTTTGGGCTCAATCCATGGAGTGGTTCCATTTCTGGGCAGCGAGGGGGGATCTAGGGTTGAAAGCCGTGTTAACTCCCATTCGATAGACATACAGGTGGTGCCTTGGGTGTCGTAGGTCCTGGTATGCCTTAATTATGATTTTATGAGGGTAGTGGGTGACATGCAAGGTCTCCAAGATCTATTTTCAAATTTTTAGATTTTTTTAGATTTTGTTTGGTATTGTCCAAAAATAGCCAAACCCGCCGGCGGCCGCGGCAACGCAGGGGTCGGTGCAATCTTGGACCTAGGCATGGATCCAGCCTAGGTACCCCCATGGGGCACCCCAAAACATTTTTTCCTGAAAATTGAGAGTGTCCTATCGAGTACCTATAGTTAGAAACCACCTTTATCGGGTCGTAAATAAAAAAAATACAGTATATGTTGTGTCGGAGGGATCACTCCCTGGTAGGCTAACCGGATAAGAATCAATGGCAATGTAACTTCCAGCCGGCTGTTACCAACCGGGTGTAAAAACCAAAAGGCAGGTCAGAAAGAAGGCCAAACAAAGAGCGAGCCGGCAAACGAAACAGTCGGATGAAAAAACATCACCAAGGCGCCTATCCGACTGGATCATCCCAGCTGGACATGGTGATCCAGAAGGAAGAAGGTACCAGCGTGAAGGGTACATAGTAACCCACAACCCCTTGCGGACGATGACAAGACCCGGAGGTACCAGCTGGTGGCACGAACACCGGAGAACATGAGCCACCGCCCGTGTCGGCGCGGGCGGCCTCCATTGTTTCCATGTCGGCTGGGGGGCGGCACTATGCAAGACATCTGGGAGGCAACACACTGTACTAGAATAGTAGGCTAGGCCCACCTATGGGACCCATCAGCCGGCCATGTCGTTTCCCATGCTGCCCCAGCCCTATATAAGGGGCAGCGAGGCATCCAAAGCAAGGGTTGGACTCTAGGTAGCTAGATCAAACTGATACAACTAAAGGAGTACTTGTAGTTCATTGTGTTCATCCTCATAGTCAGATCGGCAGGAGTAGGGGCTTTACCTCACACAGAGGGCCCTGAACCTGGGTACTTCCTACATCTCATCGAGCCGGCTTGTATCCAATCCCACCTATGGACGCTGTCACTAGCCTTACTGCTTGCTTCCACTCACTATCTAAACTTCTCCTAGCAACGATAGTTGGCACCCACCGTGGGGCAAGAGAAGGCGGTGACCGGCGTCACGTTCCACACGAGACCTCGTACCTCTGCCAGCGAGCGCGTGGCTTCCGGCCTCCTTCTCACATTGGGCCAGTTCGACTACGTCATCAACAACGCCTCATGCTTCACCTAGTCCACTTTCACGATGGACGACACCATCCTGCTGTTCACCGACCTACCCGTCTATGTCGGCTATGTGCCAGAGCGCTTTCGTCAGGAGATCGTCTCCTTCGTCGAGCCGCTTCTCACAACCGGCAGCGCGTTCGTCGCACCTCACATCATCGAGGTAATGATGTCCGAGTGGAGACACAATCACTAACCCACCCTCGAGCACACCAATGACAGAACCGTCACTTCCGCCCCTCAGCCAAAGAAGGGCACGGTAACCACTGAGGAGCTCCTTGTCCCAGTCGATCTAGGGGACGGTCTAGAGCAAGTGGTTGCAAAGATCAAGGCAGCTCAGGAGCATCTTCTCCAACAGGCCCAACGACTGGCCTCAACCCAGTTCCGAATGGAGATAACCATGCGCGAGTATCACCGCGCCCATGGCCTCAACTCGGTTAGCCTCAAGCCTAGACAACATGGGATTGTGTAGTGCCATGGAGGAGAACTTGGAGCCCATTTCAAAAGAGACGACGAGCCAGGCCTACCCCCATTCTTCCCACCACCGGTATACGACTCCTTAATTAAGGATTTGCCGGCGGCGAGAGCCGCCGCAGAAGAGTTGCCTCACCTGGAGGGTGAGGAAATAGCCCGGAAATTTTTGCAGGTGCAACACCTCCCGTGGGTCACGGACGAGCAAGCCGACGCCATCCGGATCACGCATGAGGCAGCTACGGGTTCTAGAGGGAATTGTCCAGCTAGAGGGAGCCGGGGAGGACCTCGCCTTACCGAGCACTTTTCCTCCCCCTGTAAATCAGCCTCGCTCTTGCTCTAGGCGTCGCCATTCTAGCAACAACCATCCTCACAACAAGCGGGGCACAACCATCCAGGCGCTTGCGCCAGTGCATCCTGCAGAAGCAGGCAACCCACATCCCCCCTCCACCGCATCCCGCCTCTCCATCCGGGTGGGCATGCCCAATCCGGTTGAGCCTGATGCGTGCAACCGAATCGACCTCCTAGCACAAGCTCGCATCACGGAGGAGGAAGACGCAACCAGGCCGGTCTGATTCGGGTCGCGCATCTAAGGCGAACCCTTTCCCGACAAGTTCTCCCTGCCACGAGACACCCCAAAGTACGACGGCAACATGAAGCTAGAGGATTGGTTGACCGACTATGCCACGGAAGTCGGAGTCGCCCATGGCAACAAGTGCGTGGTGGTATGCTATGTGCCTATCAAGTTGACCGGTTCGCCCGAACATGGCTCAACAGCCTCCCTCCAAACAGCATCAATGCTTGGCCCGACTTTGAGAAGGTCTTCATTCGGAACTTCAACGACACCTACAAGCGTCTGGGTCGACCTCCTGATCTGTGTATCTAGGGAGATCGCGATTCTGATTGTGAGTATCTCGCCCACTGGACTGAGCTACACAGCTACTACGAAGGAGTGGTGGAGAACCAAGCAATCCTTTTCTTTATCGAAGGGTGCCGAGAGGGCACGATGCTACGCCACCGGCTAATGTGCGATGATCCCAAGACCATGGAGGAGTTGATGAACGTCGGGGACTAGTACGCCACCGATGATGCAGCAATGATGAAGACCCTTTGGGTGAATGCTGAAGGCCGGACGATTCTCATAGAACCAGCCCACAAAAGACAAAGTGGTCAGGGAAGGGACGCTGGATCGTCCAGGCGGCCCAACAACGACAACCGGTACCAGGGCAAGTGCCCAACTGAACAGCAAGGTCCTTGGTATCATAAAAGGCAAGTTAACGAGGTGCAAGGTGCACCGGCTATATATGGCAAGATGCAGAAGGCCAAGTTCACCTTCAAGCAGATGTTTGATGGGTCGTGCAAGTAACACAGCGGCGCCTTCAAGCCGGTTACGTACACCACCCGGTAGTGCAGCTGGACCCGGTGAAATGGATCGTATGGGCACCTAGAGGGGGGGGTGAATAGGTGCTAACCAATTTTTAATACTTTTTCAATTTTAGGCTTGACACAAAGTAAATTCTCTAGATATGCAACTACGAGAATTTCCCTATATGTAACCCTAACTACTAAGCACATAAAAGAGGAGCGAGGAAACCGTAGTGGTGCACGCGGAGACACAGGGATTTGTTTTACCACAGTTCCTTCCTTGTTAAGGGAAGTACATCTGCGTTGGAGGGGTGGGCGGTTCTAAGACCACCACGCCACAATAGGCCTCACCCTATTCTCCGATGGATCTCGCCACGAGAGGCCTGATCCACCTTCTCCACTATTGCATCCCTTCGAGGCGGGAACTGGTGCCTTTTACAACACTATCGGGGCACACACCCACAACCGAATTGGGGGCTCCCGAGATGATAACAAGCTACCACAAGAACAAGGTTTATCAATAAAACAAAAACAAGGATCTAGGTATTTGCAAGAAATACTAGATCGGGGGTTCTCCAAATGAATGGAGAGGAGATGAAGCGCTTGATTGCTGATGATGAAGATCGAGTTCTCCTCCTTCGATTCCCCAAGGGATGGGGCCTTTGGGTGGATCTAGGTGGAGCTCTCTTGGATGAAGCTTTCAGATCTGATCTGGTCTCTTTCGAGATGAATCAAGCGTTCTGGCAGGAGGGGGAAGGCAGGCTTAAATACCCCCTCCCCAGATCTGGCCGTTGCACAACTTTGGGGGCGGATTATCCGCCCCTGGGAAAACTCCGCCCTAAGGACGGATTCTCCGGTGGAAACTCTGCCCCCTCTCTAGGGCTGGCGCCTGCAGAACTTGGTGAAGACCTTGGGGGGGCGGATAATCCGGCCCCCCTGAGGGGCGGATTATTCGGCCAGGCCAGAAAGTCCGGCCAATACTCCGCCCCCTCTCTGGGGCTTGCGCCTTGGCGATGAGCAGGGGGGCGGACTATCCGGCGGGGCCGGAAAATCTGGCCAAAATTCCGCCCCCCTTCTAGGGCTTGCGCCTACTTGGGAAGAGGGAGGGGCGGATTATCTGCCCTTGGTGGGGGCGGATTATCCGCCCCCCAAAAACATAATCCTTTCCCTTTTTCTCATAGGTAGCTGCAACACTTCAACACACATTAAATAATCCTTGATATTGTTATCTAACACACAAAACACTAGGGATTATAAAGTGTTCTTTCAATCTCCCCCTTTTTGGTTTTAGATGATAATATTAGGATTTGCAATGAAACCGGCAAATCCCACCTTAAATAATGAAAGACGCTCCCCCTAGATGTGTGCATATTTAAGATTTGCATTAGAATAAAAATACACACACTAGAGAGAACACTACTTCCATAACCAAGATAATTGAAACAAGGTGGTTTGGGAAACAAGGTCATACCACCGGGATGAGAATATAACCAAAGCTTACATAGATAATCCCATGAATCCATATGCCATCAAATATGCTCCATAATTCCAGAATTCCATGAGGTCCATAATATATAAATCTAGAATTCCATGAATACCAAACATAGTGGAGTACGACATATTCTTAGATAAACAAACACAAATAGCAAATGAGTTCACGCTAGAAAAGGCACAAGCAAGCAAATAAAAACGATTAAAAGAGAAAAGCTTGTGCGCGACCCGTGCAAATCCATGAGACCTAATAGAACTACTTCTCCCCCTTTGGCATCGAAATGCCAAAAAGGAAGAAGAGCGATGCTAACGCCCCTGGAGATCACTCCTCCTCATCCTCGTCGTAGTCATTCCCGTCCCCTTTCTCTTCATCGTACTCATCATCATTGTCATCAGCTGGAGGAGTGGGTGCCCTCGGTGGAGGAGGAAAGAGGCAACTCTAGAGCTCGCCATGGTTGATCCCTGAGGTGTTCCACTGAGCATACGGAACCGGAGCAGTGGGAGGAGGTGGATGGCCAGTGGCACCTGAGACATGGTGGAGAATAAGCTGCTGCGTGTGATCCCTCTGATGATCCCTGCGGTACGCCTCATATTGGCCCTTGTGAGTGTCAATGCCCATGCAAAGAATGTTCCGCTAGAACCAAGTAAGCTGCTTAACCTCGCGTGCCATTGGGGACACCGTGGAACGACGACCACTAGCCCGAGCATCACGCATGAAGGACTCCAGGGAAGTGGAAGGGTGATGGGTCTTCTGAGCCTTGTTGTATATTTTCTTGGTCTTGTGAATTCCATCTAGAGCAGTGCCAAAATCCCCATGTGGCAACATATGCTTGACGAGCATCATTATGAACGGAGCATAAGGAATAGAGAGCCTGTTGATCATGGCATCTGTCATCTCATGATAAATATAGTCCATGACATCCAGTTTGTAACCTGTGGCTGATCCAGAGTTAGTGGCACACTCGTGATCAAAAGCAAGAAGTGGAACCAGGTGGCCACGGATCCTGTCATTGTTGCCACCACTAGGAGCAATGCAGTCCCTAAATATGCCAACAAGGGCTGCATACAAGGGAGAGAGACCAGCAAAAGTACCAGCAACCCCATTAGAGGAAAGGCAAGGAGCAAGTGCAGTATCCTTGGATGGCTTCAGAGGAGAAATGATACGGTGGCCTGAAGGAGTGTCACGGACATGGAATGCATAACCAATAACCTACCCAAAGGTGTGAAAGTCCGACTGAATCATGGTGGTCCCTGTCATCCACTTCATAGTGCGTCTCTCATCACCGCAAATCACCAGAGTTGAGAAGAACTGCCGCACCACAGAGGAATCATAGTTGCATTGGATAGTCATGAGGTGGTGCAGCCCCATCTTGTTGGTCACATCTAGTGCCTCAATGAGCCTTGTCTTGGATTGAGCCTCAGTCAAATTGATGGGACGCATGGGGCGAAGCTTGAGAGTAGCATAAACATCATCATGAATAGCCCGAAAGTGGGCATTCCAAAACATAGAGTCCTCGGGGGGACCATCACTGTCAGCCTCATCATAATAATCAGTCTGGCAAATGGTGGCATACTGAAGACTGTCCATAGCCTTGTAATTGGGCCGAGACTGTTTGCCCTTGCGAGATGTGGTCCTCTTAGTTTTCTTACTTGCCTCTGCCATCCGTTCAGCCTCTCTTGCTGCTTTGCTGACCTCGGTCTCGTCAATGAACTTCCCGTCTGAAGTGGGCTTGAGATAACGGGCACGGGAACGACGGACGAAGGTCTTGGTCGGCTTGGAACCACCTATGAAAATCATTAGAGGGATATCATGTAGATAAGCATACACACAAGTCCAGGAGAAAAAGTAGCAATGCAACCCCATAACCAATGATGTGTATGTGCAGAAGCTGAACCAAAACAGACCAGGTTTTACTCTCCAGGCCGGATTATCCGGCCCTGGCAGGGGCGGATAATCCGCCCCCCGCATATTTTTTTTGGAATGGCTCAGATCTACCATGGAAAAACAGATTGGGTACTAGGGTTGCAAGGCTACTGATTCTAGCATGTAAGGAACAACACCAAGAACCTTCTACAACGAGATTTCCACCAAATAAAATACATCCCATACAAAAGGAGAGAGATGAGGGAGTTACCCTCACTCATTGGAGGAAAATCGCGGAGGAGAAGATACCCGGAGGCGAGGTGAAGAAGATCCGGGGAGAGCCCGGAGAATCCGGTGGTCGAATCGACTCCGGGAGAGGCGGATGCTCCAGCGGCGGCTGGGGGCAGAGGTAGGGTTGGGGGAGGACTGGCTGCTCTGTTTGAGCCTGCCCTCCCCGACCCAGCCTATAAGGGGCTGATTTCGCCCGGGGCGGATAATCCGCCCCCCACTTAAGGCGTATAATCCGCCCCCCCCCAGAAATTCTGTAAAATACAGAATCAGGCCAGAGCAACCTAGCAAACCTCTCGATGGTGTTTTAGAGGACTTGTGTGCAAGAATAGATGCTTCAAGGATGGAGAGAAAGGCTTGGGTTGAGAGCATCAAACTGAGATGGTACTACACACAAATTTGCAAGAATCAAATCAATCAAAAGCCAAATTTGAGTGTGTTTTCCATAAGAACATGAGATATGCAAGAAAAGCCAACAAGACCCATGAAAAACCAACTCTTCTCGAGGAAGAGGGCGGTGGCCGAAGCCACCATGTTGGAGCGCATGGCATGACACCGCGAAGATGTATCTTCAGTTCAAAACCAATGCTCATCGATGACCCACATATCACAAAATGATATTAAGGGAAATGATTTTACTTGCTTTCGGCATTATGGGGGGAGGGTTGGCCCAATCAATTAGGACCACACTCCCCCTATGTCTATGCCCGCATCTAAACCAAATACATGAAAAAGATCAAGTGAGTTTGCAAGGGTAGTCAAGCCAAGCTCCTTGAATCTATGATATTTAGCTCAATTCCTAAAATAACAAAATCTTGCTTCATCAAGAGGCTTCGTGAAAATATCAGCAAGTTGGTTCTTCGTGCTCACAAAGGATAGAGCAATATCACCACGAGCAACATGATCCTGAATAAAGTGGTTGCGAATATCTATATGTTTTGTTCTTGTATGCTGCACGGGATTGTAAGCAATTTTGATAGCACTTTCATTGTCGCATAATAGAGGCACTTTGTCACAATTGACACCATATTCCTTTAAAGTTTGCCTCATCCATAACAATTGTGTACAAGAACTTGCAGCAACAACATATTCAGCTTCGGCGGTTGAGAGTGAAATACAATTATGTTTCTTTGATGACCAACACACTAGAGACCTGCCCAAGAATTGACATGCACCAGAGGTTGATTTCCTATCATATTTGTCACCAGCCCAATCTGAATCAGTGTAACCACATAGAGAGAAATTTGAACCCTTGGGATACCATAACCCAAAATTTGGGGAATGAACCAAATATCGGAAGATTCGCTTGACCGCCACTAAGTGGCTTTCTTTAGGAGCGGCTTGGTACCTTGCACACACTCCTACACTTAACACGGTATCGGGCCTAGATGCGTAGAGGTAAAGGAGAGAGCCGATCATGGATCGGTATACCTTTTGATCCACGTCTTTACCCTTGGGATTGAGCTCCAGATGACACTTTGTTTGCATTGGGGTAGCAACGCCATTGAGATCCGTCATCTTGAACCTTTTAAGCATGTCTTGGATGTACTTAGCTTGATTGATAAAGGTTCCCTCTCTAAGTTGTTTGATCTCAAATCCAATAAAGAACCTTAGCTCACCCATCATTGACATCTGAAACCTGTCAGTCATAAGATTTGAAAATTCATCGTTAAAAGCTTGGTTAGTAGAGCCAAAAATAATGTCATCTACATAAAGTTGGCATACAAAAATCTCCCCATTAACCTTCTTAGTAAAAAGAGTGGGATCGATTTGCCCAACTTCGAAACCACGGTCTAGCAAAAGCTCTTTAAGGTGATCATACCACGCACGTGGGGCTTGTTTAAGGCCATAGAGCGCCTTATCGAGTTTGTAGACATGGTTCGGGAACTTGGGGTCCTCAAACCCCGGGGGCTTCTTGACGTATACTAACTCATGTAGAGGACCATTAAGGAAAGAGCTCTTAACATCCATTTGCTGCATATGCAAGAAGGATACGGATGGACTCAAGACGAGCCACAAGAGCATAAGTCTCGCCAAAATCAATTCCTTCCAATTGAGAGAATCCTTGAGCCATGAGTCGTGCTTTATTCCTCACAACAATGCCATTTTCATCATGTTTGTTCTTGAAGATCCACTTGGTGCCAATAACATTGCGGCAATCCTTTGGTTTTTCTATGAGCTTCCAAACTTTGTTGCGTTCGAAGTTATTTAATTCTTCATGCATTGCAACAACCCAATCGGGGTCTTCAAGAGCATCAAAAACCTTCTTCGGTTCAACCATGGAAATGTGATCTTGATGATCACAGAAGCTTGCAAGTTCTCTTCTAGTGGACACCCTTCGTCGTAGATCACCAACAACCTTGTCAAGAGTGTGACCTCTTAGTTCAAGGTTCCGATCAGCACGAGCCTTGCGACGAGCCTCAATGTCCTTATTGTTTCTAGGAGGAGTTGATTCAATATTTGTATCCTTGTCTTGATTACTGCCCTTCCCTTGATCTCGGTCTCCGTTAACGCTAGAAGATTGTTGCTGAACATTTTCTTCAGGCCTGGATAATCCACCCCTTGGAGGGGCCAGACTATCCGGCCTGGAAGGTGAAGTACCAGAACCATCTTCTTGCGAATGCCTGACGGGACTTGGAGACCCAGGGCCGGATAATCTGCCCTCGGGGGCCGAAGAATCCGGCCTGGGAGCTTCAGAGTTGTTGACTTCTCCTTAGAATCCTCTAGAACGAGTTGGATTGCCAGGGGCGGATTGTCCGCCCCTTGGAGGGGGCGAATAGTCCGGCCTGGAACTACCAACTTGTCCAGAGGACAGTTGATCTTCAGCAGATTGCGGTGTTGATGCAGGATTTTCTCCAACAGTAGGAGCTTGTTGATATTGTGTAGATGAGGGCTCCACATGTGTGGAGCATTGTCCTTCCCGATCCGCCACAAGGGGTTCCTTAATGGGGCGGAAAAATCCCACGCCCATTCTTCTTATGGCATCTTGGGGTATTTCAACATCTGCATCACAAACATCAACTTGCCCTACAAAGGAGCCATTATTTTCATCGAACTCCACACTACAAGATTCTACAACAATCCCAGTGAGCTTTTTGTAGACTCTATAAGTGTGGGATTCGGCACCGTAACCAACAAAAATACCTTCTAAAGCCTTGGACTCAAATTTTGACAAACGGACACCTTTAATAAGAAAGAAACACTTACACCCGAATACCCTGAAGTATGAGATGTTGGGCTTGTTACCGGTAAGTATTTCATATGAAGTCTTGTCTAAAATCTTTCGAAGGTAGAGCCGGTTTGATGAGTGACAAGCAGTGGATATGGCTTCAGCCCAAAAATTATAAGGAGACTTGAATTCAGCTAGCATAGATCTTGCCATATCCATCAAAGTCCGGTTCTTCCTCTCGTCTACACCATTTTTTTTTAGGGGTGTACGCAACGGAATATTGATGTCTAATCCCCTCTTCGCTAAGAAACTCATTTAAAGTATAGTTCTTGAATTCGGAGCCGTTGTCACTTCTAATTGCCAAGATAGGAACATTGTGTTGACGTTGAACTTCATTGGCAAAGTCGATGACTGTTTATTGAGTCTCACTTTTCAGCTTGAAGAAATAGACCCATGTATATCTTGAGTAATCATCGACAATGACCAAGCAATATTTATTCCCACCAAGACTTGCATGAGAAGGAGGACCAAATAAATCCACATGCAGTAATTCCAAGATCCTATTTGATGACACAATAGTCTTCCTCTTGTGGGGAGAGTCATGCATTTTTTCTTCTATACAAGCCCTGCAAACACGATCTTTGGCAAAAGAGACATTGTATTTTTCTCCAAGGATGTGGCCACCCTTCTGGAGACTTTGCAAACTTCTCATGTTAACATGGGCTAAACGGCGATGCCATAGCCAACTCACGTCGGCCTTTCCGAATAGACACATCGGGCCTAAAGTGGTTTTCCCCAAGAAGTCCACCACATACAGGTCATTTTCGACGTATCCAACGAAAGCGACCTTTAGAGACTTGCTCCACAAGAGTACCACCAAATCATCATCAATAAAAACAGCAAAACCCATCTTGCCAAGGGCACGAACAGAAAGAAGGTTGTAACCGAGGGTCTCAACAAGCATGACGTCCACGAGAGAGATATCGTGGGCAACCACAACCTTGCCAAGACCCAATACCTGAGATTTAGACTTATCACCATAGGAGACTGTGATATTATCATGATTTGGACGCATCTCCGTGATGATCTCCTTGCTTCCGGTCATATGACTAGTGCAGCCACTATCCAGCACCCATTTCGACCCACCGGAAGCATAGCCCTGCAATAAAATTACTTCTTGGTTTTAGGTACCCATTTTTCAATGGGTCCTTTCATGTTAGTAACAAGGGTCTTTGGGACCCAAATAGACCAAGCAATATATTCATCAAAGGGACCGACATAATAATCATAAACATCGCCAAAGTCATCACAAAAGAGTTCATAATTCGGATTGTGAGACCCTGCAAAACCAATATTATTAGTCTTGTCTTTTTTGACATTCTTCTCAGCGGTGCTTATCTTTGATTGCACATTCTTGGTCTTGTTCTTCTTGGTTTTCTTCTTCTTGGACTTGGTGACATACCCAAGTCCCTCTTTACCATGATTTGACCTTTGCTTGCCAAGGACTTCATCTAGCACACCTTTGTCCTTGGTAGTGATGTCCTTGATCACTTCTTTTTCCACACTAGTATTTTCCTTGTTACTATATGTTGAGTTTGACGATCTAGGAGTATCATATTTGGCCAATAGACTTTGAAGCTGATCATGTGACTCATTGAGAATGGAGAACTCGTTTTTCAACGCCTTGTGAGCATTGTCAAGTTTCTCCAATTCCTCGGAGAGTCTATCATGAGCAGCCCCAAAGTCAATACTTTCCTTCTTTAACTTCTTTGCCTTGGTGACAGCATTGTCACGTTCCTTAACAAGTTTAGTCACAATTTCTGCATGTGACTCTTCCATAGACTGAAGCCTCTCTTCAAGAGAGACCTGAGCTTCTTCTTCTTCTTCTTTAAGAGCATTTTTTAGGGATGCAATTTCCATCCTCCCTTTCAATTCTGCCCTTTTCTTCGAGGAGTGCTTCGTTTTGGGCCAGCTGATCCATAAGAGCTTCAAAACGAACTTTGTTCTCACCTTGCAAGTTAGTGTAGAAATAATCCAAAGCAATAATCTCTTCTTTAACCTTAAGACTAGTAGGATCATCCATGTCTATCATAGCCTTGGGAAAAGAAGAGTTAGAAGAAGTTACCTCGGAGCTTCTTGCCATGAGGAAAGTAGCATTCTTGTTGATGATGTTTTCGTTCGGAGAGTCGAAGAGAGATGTTGATGTAGATGTGGTGGCTATAGCAGCCACCTCTTGAGAGCTATCATCCTCGTCCTCATCTTCACTCCCCGATGAATATTCTTCTTGAGCCACTAGAACAATCTTTGGTTGCTTCTTGAAAGGAGCATTCTTCTTTACAAACTGTTTCTTACGTGGAGCTTTTGATTTGTCCTTGAAAATGAGTCTTCCTAAATTATCCTCCCTAATTTGATATGGACACTCAGCTACGAATTGCAGCCGGTCACCACAATTGAAGCATGTTCTTAGCTTGGGACCATTTTCTTTTCTTCCATAGGCTCCACTCTTGCGATCTAGTTCAGCTTTAGCCTTGGCTGGATCTTTCCAAAAGTTTCTTGCATAAAGAGCCAAGTATTGTCCGTGGATCCTTTTTACATCCTCGGGACAGTCCAAACCTTCTACCGCATATTCATCATGATCAATCACACTAGTCTTCAAGGCCATGTTGACCCCCTTTTGCATCCCCATAGCTCGAGCACGAGCATCTTCGGCATTCTTGGCAGCCACTTTGAAAGCGGCCATTTCTTGCATTACCTCATTGGATGACATGAGGTGATAGTTATGCCTACCTTGGAGACTTTTCAAATCTGTGGGCTCAAATGGCATAAGAGCACTGACATACTTGCGCTTGATCCAAGCATCATCAACATGAGCTGCACCATGGTTTCTGAAGGTTGTGGCTATTGCATTGAGCCTCCTATACATGTCCTCGTGGTCTTCTCCATCTGGCATATAGAATCCTTTAGCTTCATTGATCAAGGAATCATATCTATTCCTTCTCATACTTTCATTTCCGATGAAGAGCTCGGTGAGGGCATCCCAAGCTTCTTTAGCTGTGCTAAGATGCTGAATGTGTGGCATGTCTTTGTCACCCACACCAAGCTGTATAATGTGTAGAGCTGTAGCGTTGAGTTGGCTATCGACCACTTCTCTTCTTGTGAGATTGTTGGGGTTTCCAACATGAAGACCATTTTCGATGATCTTCCACAACTCTATGGAGGAACTAAACACATGAGATTTCATCAAAAATTGCCATTGAGAGAAAGTAGATGCAGAAAGTTTGGGTGGATCACCCCTATTATGTATATGTGGGTGAGGGATAGGTGGATCAGGGGAATACACATGAGAAACCTCATTGTATCCATCCTTACCGCTATCCTTTTTCGAGGAGGAGCTCTTACTAGTATCATCACCAACCACTTCGTTATCCGGCGGGGCCGGAAAATCCGGCCAAAATTCCGCCCCCCTTCTGGGGCTTGCGCCTACTTGGGAAGATGGAGGGTCGGATTATTCGCCCCTGGTGGGGGCGGATTATCCGTCCCCAAAAACAGAATCCTTTCCCTTTTTCTCATAGGTAGCTGCAACACTTCAACACACATTAAATAATCCTTGATATTGTTATCTAACACACAAAACACTAGGGATTATAAAATGTTCTTTCACCCGACAGATCAAGGAGAAGGCCGGCTTTCCCCCTCTACCCCACCCCGTCCCGTTGGTCCTGTTGGAGATATGCCTTAGAGGGAATAATAAAAGTAGTTATTATTATATCTTTATGTTTATGATAAATGTTTACAATAATAAAAGATATGACCTTTTGGACCTGCTGGAGATGTTGTTAACAACAAGATCATATCATTAGGAGAATTGTGTGATGGACATACTCCTATAGATAAGCATATCATAAAGATCAAGTCATTTCAATAGTTTTCTTGCTATAAGCTTTTAGATACATAGTAACCTAATTCCTTCGACAATGAATCATGCTAATCACCATCACCGGATGGATGCTTTGATGACATCAAACATCACATTGTAACTAGGTGAATATAAAGGTGGCATTGAGTGTTCGGAAAGTATGTGTTGAGGCACATGGATCAAGAGTGGGATTTGTCCATCTGTCGGGGGGATAACCCCCGGTAGGGTCACGAGAAGGGAAACATAGCGCAACTAGGTTGGATCCAAGTAAAAAAGGAACCAGGCCGGGTAAGATATGCATGAGAGCCGAGACACAAACTATCTCGGCCCGTATAGGACAAAGTTGTAACCCTTGCAGGTACCAACGAGCCGAGTCAATCGAGTAAGGGCCGAGTCAAGAAGGAAACGTGGCACCTTTCCGAGTAAGGTTCGGGAAGGACCATGGTAAAGCATGGTCAAAAGAGAAGGGCGACGCCGGGTGACACAAAAGGAGCCGGGTGACGCCCAAAGCAAGCGCTGACGTACAAAGTAACAGCGTGACGCCCAAAGCAAGCGCTGACGTACAAAGTAACAGCAGTGTACCAGAAGACCGTTAGCTGTCAAGCTTTATCGACCGGGCCTATGGGCTTAGGGCAAGCTCATAACCCGGCCCATATTGTAGGGACCAAGATCCAAACAGTAAACCCTAGGACACAAAGGGGTATTAGCTAGCTAGCACTGCCTATATAAGGGAGGGCATAGCAGTAGTAGAAGGAGGTTGGACCAAGAAGGGAACTAGTGCTGCGTACTCATGCCAATACAGCACAAGGAGCACTTATAACCTTTTGGGTATCAATCAAGTTGTCAAGTGTGGAGAGTTCTTCTTATTCTTCGTGCATGGCTCGACTGTGCACTCCCTCCCCGGCGACCACAAGCACCCATTCGGCCCCCAACTTAAGCCTACCCATGGCATCTGCCGTGCCACCACCACGACAGTTGGCCCCCGCCGTGGGGCAGAAGCAGGTGGTTGATGGAGTCTTCGTCCGGACGAGCAACATCATCGCCAAGACCAGCGAGCGCGTCTACTCCGGACTCATCCAGAGGTTTGGAGCGCTCAACTTCGTCAGCGACAACGTAGGCTACTTCGGGACCAAGCCGTTCCCAAGGGGCGGTCACTTCATCAAGTTCGGCGAGCACCAGGTCTACGTTGCGGTGCGCGTGGAGAGTGTGTACCCTGAGCACGTCGTCCTGGCGCCGGATCCTCCAACGGCTCCAGTCGCTGGGAAACCTCATCAACTCGTCTCCATGGAGGTAATGATGACAGCCCCAAACCCCACAGCTCCCCAGTAGTTACAGTAGAGAATGAGAACGTAGAGGGAGGAAATCATGTGGAAACGCCAAGGGCTGCAAGAACAGCAAAGGCGCCGCTGGAAAAACCAGAGAACATAGCTAGGATCAAAAGAGATAAGGAGATGCAGGAAGCGATAGACAAGTTGGCAGAGCCAGTCGCACAAGCAACTGACCCGGCGCGTGTGCAAGCCGAGTTGGAAGAAGCCAGGATAAAAGTCCTAGAGAAAGAAGGAGCTGGAACAGTTACAGCAGGACGTGGATATCACCATCCGAGAGCTTAACTCGGCAAATCGAGTCAAGGGCGAAAAGACCCGGCTTGATGCAACGAGATTGAGAGGAAGGAACCTCAATGAAGAACTGGCAGATGCAACATCAAAGATAACACCAGAAAACAACAATGAGACGGCCATGCGTCCAACGTACAACACAGCGGCAGCTAATCTGCGAGCAGCAGAAGCAGCAATGGCAGAATTACCCCACTTGGAGGGAGAAGCAAAGAAAAGGCAACAAGAACGAGTCAATGAGTTAGTAAAAACAGCCAGCATGCTGAATGAGGCATACTATAGAGCAAATCCGGATATAGCAGGGAGGTCACAGCTGGTTCACTCGGCGTCTCTTGTCCCGGCAAGATCGGCTGGGCACACGGCATCCTCACCCGGAGTGGCGCCCAGGCCGAGAAAAGAAAAAAGTGTGGATTCTGGAAGAAACAAGCAGATGGTCGCGTATGATACGGCGGTGATTCAAGGAAACCCGGCGGATGCGCAAGGGTCAAAAAGAAATAATCCCCGAGAAAATGAGAACCAGGAAAAAGCTGGGTAGAGAAATGACAATGGAGGACAAAATTTCGCGCCTCATACTCGGCGCGCAACTCACTCGGCAGGAGGAGGAAATCTAGCTCCGAATAACGCACCAGCTCAGATGGAAAGACGACAGCAAAGCGCGGGAAAAGCAGTTCAACAGCCTGCTGATCCGAACACGAATAAGTATAATGATGGTTACTCGGCCATGGTAAATGACGGGTATGAATTGTCGGATCATGCGTATCAAGCAATGGGAGCAAGATACGGAGGTAGGAACCTTCAGCCGGATGATGCCAGGCTGAATCTTGACCGCATAAAAATGGCAGAGATAATTGAATCACAAGGTTCACAGGGTCCACCATGCCTTGGTCCAAGGATCATGAAGGAGCCACCGGTGCCAAATTTCCAGCTGGCTAGAGGGACAAAAACATATGATGGAAGCACAAAGCCAGAGGACTGGCTCAGAGATTATGGAACCGCTGTTAAGATTGCGCAGGGAAGCTTCAGATGGGCAGTACGTTATGTGCCACAGATGCTGGAAGGACCAGCTCGGGTATGGTTGAACAATTTGCCACCTGGAAGCATCAACAATTGGATCGATTTTCACGACGCTTTCGTGAGCAATTTCACAAGCACTTACAAGAGGCCGAATTGCCCACAACAACTAGCAATGTGGAAGCAAAGACCGAATGAGACAAATAGGGAATTCCTCACAAGGTGGTGTACGATGCGTAACTCTTGTGAAGGGGTAATTGAGTCACAAGCAATCGCATGGTTTTCACAAGGATGTAGACATGGAAGTGTGATGTGGCAGAGGTTACAAAGAGATATGCCGGCAAGCCTGGCAGAGACAATAAGAATCGCCGACTTGTATGTATTAGGAGATCCGACTCAGACACTGCTCATGTCGGCAGACGGGATGACTGAGACTCAGATGTATGATGCTACCAGGTCGCAAAGGCGCCAAGAGAGATCCGAATACAGAAGCAAGATAAGAGACGAGAGGCCGGATTACAGGTATGGTTCGGCTCAGGTTGCGGCCGTGAGTCAGGATCATCCAGATGCTGGAAGCAGTCAGCATCAAAGGACAAATGGTCAACAACAATGGTGCCAAAGAATGATGGCAAAAGGCCATACGATCAGAGGAAACAGTATCAGGACCGACAAAAATACACCTATGAGATGATGCTGGATCAGCCGTGTAAGTTTCACACGCCTAGTTCGAGTAAGCCGGCAAATCACTCAACAAGGCAATGCACTTGGTTTCAGAAAGGAGACAGAGTGGACTCGCCGAATAAGCAGCTTCCACCACCTCCCCCTCCACCACTTACATGAGGAAATGCTCAAGCAGTAGGAGCACATAACAGATATGAAAACAGGCAGCCGAGATATCAGAATCAGGAAAGAAGAGAAGCTGTGCACCAGGTGCACAATCCAAGAGGTGACGATTCTCATATCAGCCACGGAACCAGAAATGAGTACAGAGAACATCACCAGAGCTATGTTGTCTTTGTCACAGAGCCAAATGACAAGAAGAGACAGCAGCGACGAATGATGGAAGTGAATGCCACGATGCCGGCAATTCCCAAGTACATGCATTGGTTTGAGCAAGAGATAACTTGGACTATAAAAGATCACCCCAAGATCATGCCAACCCCTGGAGGATACGTTCTGGTGTTGGATCCAACATTCATGGGCCCAGATATCAACGTGAAGTTTTCAAAAGTACTGATTGACGGTGGCAGTAGCATCAACATCATGTATAAGGATACAATGCTCAAGTTAGGCATTACCATGAACATGCTGGAGCCGACTAAGACCACTTTCCACGATATTGTGCCGTGATTGTCCTGTGAGCCAATTGGCAAGATCTGGGTCGACGTATTATTTGGCAACAGAGAGAACCGTCGCACTGAAGCTATAGAGTTCGAGGTGGTAGATCTGGTTAGCTCATATCATGCCTTACTCGGCAGGCCGGCTATGGCAAGATTCATGGTGACTACCCATATGGCTTACTTAAAGATGAAGCTTCCAGGCCCATGTGGGGTGATCCCAGTGGAAGGAGATTACAAAAGATCCATTGCTTGTGCCTCATCCGGATCTTCACTGGCCGAGTCACTCGTCATAGCACAAGAGAAAAGTCAGATGTTGGAAGTGGCAGCATTGGCCAAAGCGGCACAAATGTCCATGCCGGCACTCACCAACCCGCATGGGACTGTGGAATTTCAAGCTACCAAGGAAACCAAGAAGGTGCAGGTGGATGAAACTTTCCCAGAGCGCACAGTTACCATTGGGGCTGGCCTTATAGATAAAAAGGAAAGCGAGCTCACCAGCTTCCTCTGTGAGAATCGGGACATCTTTGCGTGGTCCACTCAAGATTTGCAAGGAGTTCCGAGGGAGCTGGCTGAGCACTCTCTGCATGTAAGACCAGATGCAAGGCCGGTGAAGCAACCCCTCCGCCGCTTCACCGAAGATAGGAGGAAAGTAATAGCTGTCGAGATTGCAAGACTCTTAGCTGCTGGATTTATCATGGAAGTACTGCACCCGAACTGGTTGTCAAATCCAGTCCTGGTCAAGAAGAAAAAAGATGACCCGAACATGGCAGTGGTATGGCGCATGTGTATTGATTACATGAACCTTAATAAGGCGAGTCCAAAAGATCCATTTCCTCTGCCTCAGATCGATCAAGTCATAGACTCTACTGCTGGGTGTGAGTTGTTGTCATTTGTGGATGCGTATTCAAGATTCCATCAGATTCCACTGAATCCAAATGATCAAATAAAGACAGCTTTTATCACCCCGTATGGGGCTTATTGCTATCGCACCATGCCATTAGGATTGAGAAATGCAGGCGCAACATATCAAAGATGCATGCAAAAATGCTTACAAGATCAATTGGAAAAAAATGTTCAAGTATACGTCGATGATGTGGTAATAAAAAACAAACAAAGTCATACTCTAATTGAGGACTTGCGTCAAACATTCGCAAACTTAAGAAGATTCCGGATGAAACTTAACCCGGAAAAATGTACATTTGGTGTCCCGGCTGGCAAATTACTCGGATTCCTAGTATCCAGCAGAGGAATCGAAGCTAACCCGACAAAGATCAGGGCCATCGAAAGAATGGAATTGCCAAAAACCCTCAATGATGTCCAGAAGTTTACTAGATGCCTGGCCTCATTGAGAAGGTTTGTTAGTCGGCTAGGCGAAAAAGCCCTACAACTATATCAGCCAATGAAGAAATCAGACAAATTCACATGGACACAGCAAGCTGATAGCGCTTTCCATGAATTAACGAAAAGGTTGGCAACATCACCAATATTATCGTCACCACTATCCAAGGAGCCAATGCTGCTCTATGTTGCCGCAACCAATAGAGTTGTAAGTGCAGTAATCGTGGTTGAACGTGAAAAAGGGGGAAAATCAGTCCAAAGACCAGTGTACTATTTGAGCGAAGTGCTCTCTATCTCGAAACAAAATTACCCGCATTATCAGAAGATGACATATGGGGTATACATGGCAGCAAAGAAGCTGAAACATTATTTTCAAGAGCACCCAATCTGGGTAATATGCGAGGCACCTAACTCGGATATATTGGGCAGCAAAGATGCCAGCGGCTGAGTCGCCAACTGGGCCATTGAACTGGCACCATACACTCTACAATATTGTAGGCGGGATGCAATAAAATCTCAAGCCGTTGCAGATTTCTTTGTAGAATGGATGGAAATGCAGTACGAACCACCACTTACAGATCCGAATTACTGGAAAATGCATTTTGATGGGTCCAAGACGAAAATGGGTCTGGGCGCTAGGATAGTGCTCACATCTCCAAAGAGGGATCAACTGAGGTATGTGTTGCAGATTCATTTTGCTGCTTCTAACAACATTGCCGAGTATGAAGAACTTGTCCATGGCATTAAAGTAGCCAAGGAAATTGGTATCAAAAGGATCATGTGTTTCGGCGATTCGGATTTAGTGATTCAGCAAGTGTCTGGACATTGGGATGCGCTGGACGCAAACATGGCATTATATTGCTTCCACGTACAACAAATTTCGGGATATTTTGACGGATGTGAATTTCATCACATTCCTAGAGCAGAAAATGAGGCAGCAGATGTACTGTCCAAACTAGGATCCTCCAGGCAAGCAATACCACCAGGGGTAGCGTTGGAGCATCTCAGAAAGCCATCGATCAAGCCGTCGCCGGAGTCCGAGTCAATCAGGATTATCCCGGCGAATCAGGAATCAGAGGCAGTGCCAATGGACATCGAGTCAGGGGTAGGTTCGAGTCACTCGGGGACTGATCCGTTCAATTCAGGGGTCGCCGAATCACACTCGGGGACTCCTCAGGTTATGTCGGCAGAGCATATCTCGGCGGAACCAATGGAAATTGATGTTGAAACAAACCCGGAACCACTAATACCAACATGGGCACAACCAATATTTAGTTATTTGAAAGATGGAACCCTGCTGAGTGATTAAACATTGGCAAGGCAAACCGCACGAAGGGCAAAAGCATACACCATAATCAACAAGGAACTCTACAAGAGAAGTGTGACAAGCGTGCTGCAGCGTTTCATCAGCTCAAAGCAAGGCTAGGAGATCTTATTGGATATCCATCAGGGAGAGTGCGGGCACCATGCGTCATCAAGACCGTTGGTAGAGAAGGCATTCCGACATGGATTCTACTGGCCAAGCGCATTGGCACAAGCGCAAGAGTTAGTCGGAAAATGTAGTGGTTGTCAACACTACGCGTCCAAGTCACATTTACCAGCGTCTGAGTTGAAGACTATACCAATCACTTGGCCTTTTGCAATATGGTGCCTATATATGGTAGGACCATTCAAACCAGCAAGGGGAGGCATGACTCATATCTTGGTCATGATCGATAAGTTCACCAAGTGGATAGAAGTGAAGTCAATCAAGAAATTGATGGTAAAACATCTATTACATTCTTAAGGGATATAATCCTCAGGTACGGTTACCGCACAGTGTGATCACTGACAATGGCACAAAATTTTCCGAAGGAGCTTTTGCTCGCTTTTGTGGGAAACACTGAATAAGAATCGACGTAGCATCAGTCGCACATCCAGAATCAAATGGACAAGTTGAATGGGCTAATGGCTTAGTTCTGTCCAGGATAAAACCCCGCTTAATGGAACCACTCCAGAGATCACCTGGTTGTTGGATAGAGGAACTACCCTCAGTACTGTGGAGCTTAAGAACAACTCCGAATCGATCAACTGGTTATACGCCATTTTTCCTTGTATATGGGGCTGAAGCAGTTTTGCCTGCCGACATAGAATATGACTCGCCAAGGATAAGGCAAAACTCGAAAGCCAAGGTAAAAGAGGCCGGAGAAGATGGAGTAGATTTACTCGAAGAAGCGAGGGAACTGGCATTCTCCAGATCTGCTATATATCAACAAAATCTCCGACGCTACCATAGCCGGAAAGTGCAACCTCGTGTTTTCCGAGAAGGAGATATGGTGCTAAGGCTGGTGCAGCGCACAGCCGAAATGCATAAATTATCGCCTCCATGGGAAGATCCATTCATTGTAAGCAAAGCATTGCACAATGATTCATACTATCTCATAGACGCTCGTGAAGCGCAAAAGAACAAGGCGGACATGTCAGGTGATGAAACCAAAAGGCCATGGAATGTGGCACTGCTTCGTCCCTTGTACACTTAGGAGAAGCAGTGCATGTATCACTCGAACTCTCATATGTCGGAAGTGTTTGCCGGCTATGTTCTAATAATAAAATGGTATGATTCGAAAAACTGACTCGGGGACTACCCCTTAGGCTTTCCATTTCAATTATTTTACGTCGACTGGCGTGATACCCGAAATTTATCTTGGAACAAGTAGTGTTTACTCGGAAGAAATCAACTCTTCGACTATGCTGTTGTCCGAAAACACGGCTTCATGGCTAGCAAGAGAAAAAGATCTAAGACGGGATAACACGAACGCCGGATAAGTACAAGGGAGAAACGTGAGTCGGCTTTAGTTTTTGCCTAACTCTCTGTAGGTTGTGTTATACTATGTGTCGAGTAATCTCGGCCAAGTTATCCAAGTTTCATACCCGCTAACTAAATCCTTCGTACTTTGAGATCCTAATGTTGAACGCCGAGAAATGGTAGAAAAGGGCCAAAGGCAAGGAAAGGTGACACGGAAAAATGAAACTCGGGGACTTGTCCTTGAGTGATTCGCACTCAAATCATAACGCAAATATATAAAGCCTATCACAAGGCACATAGTCAAAATTCAAGTGCAATGTACATTACATCTGTACCCGGCATAATGAGGATCTAATAAAAGTTTGAGTATTTGTTGGCCTAAGGAGCAGGAGAACTCGGAGGAGCGTTCTCGGAGCCAGGAGTGCTTGGAGCATCGGCCGGGTGAGGGGCATATGCGGCCGGATCATCTGGATCATCTGACTCGGTCGCTTCACTGTCGCCACCCTCTTCAGCAGGAACTTCGACAAGCGGGTCGCCGAGGTCGAGGAAGCTGGGGCCTTCACACCAAGCGTGCACCATAGTGTACTCGATCACGGCATAAGCTCGCTCCTGTCGCTTCTTGATCAGCTCCGGGTCGTTCAACCATTTTCCATCTCCCCTTATGCAAGGAAGAACATCAAGGATGATGTCCTCGTACCATGACAGCACGAAGGAGAGAGCCTTATCCGCTGCAGCCTGGCCGGCCGACTCACGCCATTGATCCAGCCGGTCTTCAGTAAGGAGAAATCTGTCGGCGAGTGGCTCGATGAGTTCAGGTGGATCTTCATCCGGCTAGAGCATGCGAAACGCATGGATAGCCGCTTTGAGCAAGTCCACACCGCATGATCTGAGGGTCTTAACTCGGTCAGACACCGCTGCGAGGAGATCCTCCATGGACACCTCGCCATCAGCAGCAGCACCAGCTTCGGCCCTCACCTTCTTCATGGCTCAGATGGCAAACATGTTGGCCTCAGGAAAATTCTCTGCAAGCAAAAGGAGAAAAGTTAGCAAATAACAAGGGTAGATGGAAGAAGTCCAAAATGACTTATACAATGCGTAAAGAGTAAGAACTCACTACCGAGAAAGAAGTTGATGGCAGCGAGCTTGCTATGCCAAGTCTTGGTCTTGGCTAGAAGGGCGTCGAAGTTCATTTTTGTCGACTCGACCAATGACTCAGCCTCGTCGAGTAGTTTCTTGGTCTTCTCGGTGCTGGCAGCCTGTTGCTCGTTCTTCTCGGCAAGCTCCTCCTTCAGCCCTTTCACCTTGGCCAAGTGCTTCTGCTCCGTCTCGGCCATTAATTTCTTCAGCCGGGTCACCTCATCCCGCTCCTTCTAGAGTTCGGCTTGGTGCTTCTCTGCTTATTCAGAACAGATATTTGTCAATACCAACAGAAAAAATTCAGCAATTGGCTTAGGGAGGCAAGAAATTTACTCTCGGCCTCGCTGATTTGCGAGTGAAGATCGTTGATGGTAGACTGATCAGTGGCTGTGGAAAAAGGGCGAGAGGAAAATGAAAAGATGAACCAAGGAGAATTACACCAAAATAGAAAAGGGAAAAGCAAAGATATTACCTTGGCCGAAGGTGTCAGTCTGTAGCTTCTCATATGCATGTTTGAGCTTGCGATGCGCCAGGACGAGGGCTTGATGCACCTTGGTGTGCTCAGCTAATCAACAAAGACAGATAATCAGAAAAAGTCGAGTCAGGCGACTTGCCGAATAAAAAAGCTTAAGAGTTTACAACCGAGTAAGTTCCTTACTTGCCAGTAAACTTGAGGGCTAGGGATTGAAGCTATAACATAAGTTTGGCTTAAAGGAAACAAAGAGCTTAAGAGTTTACAGCCAAGTAAGTTCTTTACTCGCCAGTAAACTCGAGGGCTAGGGATTGAAGCTCTAACATGAGTTTGGCACAAAGGAATCAAAAGAGCTTAAGAGCTTACAGCCGAGTAAGTTCCTTACTCGGCACTAAGCTCGAGGGCTAGGGATTGAAGCTCTAGCATACAGGCTTGAAATAAAGGATCTAAAGACTAAGTGACTGTTGAGAAGCTTACAGCCGAGTAAGTTTCTTACTCGACTGCAACCTCGCGGACTAAGTGATATGTATAACGGAAATACTCAATAACTCAAAAGAGTAAGAAGTTACTTTACCTCGTTCACTTCGTCGGCGCAGGCCATCAGAGCAATGGCCTGATGGGTCATGTCGGAGACGGCCTTGGGGCCCAGCTTCATCTTCTCCCCGTCACGAGTGCTGACCTCCTTCTCACCTGCTGCATTCCATGCCACACCGTAAGGTTCATTCGAACCAAGGCTCTTGCCACTGAGCGTCCAAGTAAGAACTCGGCCCGTTTTCAGGGTGGTTCCCACAGTGTCACGGGTTGCAGGGGCAGAAGTATGGAGGGTAATAGCCCTGGAGTCAACACCTGACCCGGAAGCTGCAGATTCATCCCCCTTACCTGTTCAAGCGAGCTTTGTCGCCGACGTCGGAGGCCGGATCTAAGGAGCAGAACCCGGAGCGCAAACTAGAGTTGTTTGCTTGGAAGAGGTGGATTTGCCAGAAGAGGGGCCAGTAGAACCAGAAGCCTTGGGATGGGTCTGGCCTTTTGACAGAATTGGAGAGCGAGTAGAAAGATTTGGAGAGGATCTTGGAGCCCCCTGACTGGGCTCAGCAGTTTTGCTGGCTCCAAGATCAGGAAGTTGTTCACTCACATCAGCTTGAGGGATGATGCCAGACGAACTGGGGGCAGAGGATTTCTCGGTGCCAGACTTGTGGGCACCAAGATCAGGAAGTTTTTCCTGGCCAACGCCAGGAGCGCTAGCCAAATGACCCACCGGGTCTGACTGACACTAAGAAGCGTGAGCCTCAACAGTGCGAGCCTCAACCCGGACGGGACTCGTCGCCGCCAAGTCAGCTGGAGGAGGTGCAGGCCTAAGCGGCGAGGCAATGCTAGAAGCAGCCTGACTCGCCGTCAAAGGTGCAACACTGAAAACAACAAGACATAAGTAAGAGGACAGTAGTGATGAAAAAAGAAGAGAACAGAGAAGGCAAAGTATAAAAACTTACCCGGTGACGACCGGGTCGCGGGCGACTCGTCGCGTGACTCGGAGCCCAGCAGCTTGACGAGTCTCACCCAGGCTGGCAGCAGCTGTGGCAGCAGGAGATGCCGGACTGACCTTGTTCTTCTTAGCCGGTTGAGTGCTGGAGAAGGTTCCACGTCGCTTCGGCTTAGAGACGGGGATCTTGCCGACTCCGCCCACGGCAAGAGGAGGAACGTCATGTACCTGGCCAGCAGCAAAATTAAATAACGGGCTTACTCGGATAAGTAGAGAGATTAAGCTCACAAGGCATATACCTTCAAAAGTATAGAATCATCATCCTCATCATCGTCAGACCAGTCTTGTAAGGGATTGCGAGATTGACTCTTACCCGAAGCCAAAGCGGCTGCAGTGTGCGGGATCGGCATGAAGCACTCCAGGTTATACTCGACCTCGTGCGAGTCAGAGCAGTCCCCGTGATAACCAGCAGGAGGGACAGTATTGTCATCAACCTGGTGAAGGAGATTCTGTGAAAGACAAACATAATGAGAGATTAAAGTCTAAGATAAGAGTGGCAAAAGAGCTAAAGCCTACTCGGCGAGAAAGTAATCCAGAAACTTACCCAGGGGACAGGCCTAACCCGGCTAAACGGAGGGCAACTCCAAGCCCAATCATCCGCCAAGTTCAGTTTAAAGATTGAGCTTACTCGGCGGGCAATGGAGTCATGGGTGAGCTCCTTAGTGGAATGCTGAGTGGGATCATGGGACCCGCTCATGAAGCACATATTGTGGCTCCTGTCTTGGATGGGGCTTACCCGGTGTGATATGAAGGTGCACATGAGGTCGAAGTCGGCGAGATGAAAGTTTTCATCCGGCGACAGCAACGTTTCCAGGATAGCGTTGGCTTCGTTCACCGTAGCGTCTTGGTCGCGCGGGTCAAGCTGCCACTGCTTCTTGTGCGGGGCCTCGTCCGAGAAAGGGGGAAGCCGGATGTTGTCCGTCGACCCGTCGTTTTTGACATAGAAAAAGGTTCTATGCCACTTCTTGCAAGAATCGATACCAGCAACCCGAGGAAAGATGGAGTCTCTCCTGGGCGTGATGCTGGCAGCGCCGCACCGAGTAGGTTTCTTCTTGGCACGGGGAACTTCAGGCTTGGGGATGACCTGAACTTTGAAAGGAAAATAATTGGCCCACAGAAGAACTGTAGGCCAAATTCCAAGATAGGCCTCGCAGGCAGAGATGAAGCAAGAGAGAGAGAGCCAATTGCATTGGCAGGAAGATGGTGGGTCTGTAAACGGAAAGTATAAAGAAACGAGGAAAAGAAAGTGCTCACAGGAAGAGCAAAACCACGTTCGATGTGGGAAAGGAAAACTACCCGCTCGCCAGTTTGAGGTTTGGGGGAGATCTCACCGGCGGGGAGACGACAATCCACTTGCAGTGGGATGCGTCTGGTGGACCGCAGCCACTCCACCTCTTCGGTGGAAACCTCTGAGCCTTCCCAGCCACCGCGCTCGCCGGCGGGGATCTCCTGCTCCTCGGCACCATCAGCATCGTCGCGAGCGTCCATGAGGTCGTCGGAGTCTGTCTCCTCCTCGGTAAGGAGAGGCTTGGAACATCGAGGACCCGTGCTGGAATGGAAAGAGGACAGGGGCAATCGCAGCACATGAGCAAGAGGGAGAAGGAACCGCAAAGGAGGCAGTTCGATCTTGCAGGCGCGAGGAGGAAGAAAGGCTAAGGAAACTGAACGGGCGTGGGGGAAGTGGAAACCCCCAACCCCTACTTAAGGGAAGTAAAAAACCCCGTAGTGGGATCTAACTGTGCCGTGCGGCCAGCATGTGGCCGTGTACCAAGCCGGGTGAGCCAGTCAGCGAGCGCCACATAGCCAAGGATACACAAAAAATCCAGTGCCACGTCACGGCTGGAAGGACAAGAGGCGCAGACCGATAGGACTTCCACAGTGACAGGGAATAACTGCGCAGCCATCACTGTGCCGCCAGAACTTGGAACAAAAATTGAGGCAAGTAATCATGATTACTAGCAGTCAGTGACTGAAGCACCGAAAATGCCCCGGAATTGGCCAAAATAACTCGGCTCGAGGCAAGAGTGAGCCAAGAAGTCAAAGAATTGACCCGAAATTGTCAGACTAACCCGGTAAGGTGTGAAACTGAGATATATAAAAGATAAAAACTAAGTTCCATTCATACAAAAGGAACCTGGAGACGCTTAATAGCTTGAACTACTAGACCTCACCAGCTTCGGGGACTAATGTCGGGGGGATAACCCTCGGTAGGGTCACGAGAGGGGAAGCATAGCGCAGCTAGGTTGGCTCCGAGTAAAAAAGGAACCAGGCCGGGTAAAATATGCATGAGAGCCGAGATACAAACTATCTCGGCCCGTATAGGACAAAGTTGTAACCCTTGCAGGTACCAACGAGCTGAGTCAACTGAGGAAGGGCCGAGTCAAGAAGGACACGTGGCACCTTTCCGAGTATGGTTCGACAAGGACCATGGTAAAGCATGGTCAAAAGATAAGGGCGACGCCGGGTGACACAAAAGGAGCCGGGTGCGCTGACGTACAAAGTAACAGCGTGACGCCAAAAAGAACAAGAAGCAGCGTACCAGAAGACCGTTAACTGTCACGCTTTATGGACCAGGCCTATGGGCTTAGGGCAAGCCCATAACCTGGCCCATATTGTAGGGACCAAGATACAAACAGTAAACCCTAGGACACAAAGGGTTATTAGCTAGCTAGCGCTGCCTATATAAGGGAGGGCATAGTAGTAGTAGAAGGAGGTTGGTCCAAGTAGGGAACTAGTGCTGCGTACTCAAGCTAATACAGCTCAAGGAGCACTTGTAATCTTTGGGGTATCAATCAAGGGGACTCATCAGGTTATGTCGGCAGATCATATCTCGGCGGAACCAATGGAAATTGATGTTGAAACAAACCCGTAACTACTAATACCAACATGGGCACAACCAATATTCAGTTATTTGAAAGATGGAACCCTGCTGAGTGATTAAACATTGGCAAGGCAAACCGCACGAAGGGCAAAACCATACACCATAATCAACAAGGAACTCTACAAGCGAAGTGTGACAAGCGTGCTGCAGCGTTTCATCAGCTCAAAGCAAGGCTAGGAGATCTTATTGGATATCCATCAGGGAGAGTGCGGGCACCATGCGTCATCAAGACCGTTGGTAGAGAAGGCATTCCGACATGGATTCTACTGGCCAAGCGCATTGGCCAAGCGCAAGAGTTAGTCGGAAAATGCAGTGGTTGTCAACACTACGCGTCCAAGTCACATTTACCAGCGTCTGAGTTGAAGACTATACCAATCACTTGGCCTTTTGCAATATGGTGCCTATATATGGTAGGACCATTCAAACCAGCAAGGGGAGGCATGACTCATATCTTGGTCATGATCGATAAGTTCACCAAGTGGATAGAAGTGAAGTCAATCAAGAAATTGATGGTAAAACATCTATTACATTCTTAAGGGATATAATCCTCAGGTACGGTTACCGCACAGTGTGATCACTGACAATGGCACAAAATTTTCCGAAGGAGCTTTTGCTCGCTTTTGTGGGAAACACTGAATAAGAATCGACGTAGCATCAGTCGCACATCCAGAATCAAATGGACAAGTTGAATGGGCTAATGGCTTTGTTCTGTCCAGGATAAAACCCCGCTTAATGGAACCACTCCAGAGATCACCTGGTTGTTGGATAGAGGAACTACCCTCAGTACTGTGGAGCTTAAGAACAACTCCGAATCGATCAACTGGTTATACGCCATTTTCCTTGTATATGGGGCTGAAGCAGTTTTGCCTGCCGACATAGAATATGACTCGCCAAGGATAAGGCAAAACTCGAAAGCCGAGGTAAAAGAGGCCGGAGAAGATGGAGTAGATTTACTCGAAGAAGCGAGGGAACTGGCATTCTCCAGATCTGCTATATATCAACAAAATCTCCGACGCTACCATAGCCAGAAAGTGCAACCTCGTGTTTTCCGAGAAGGAGATATGGTGCTAAGGCTGGTGCAGCGCACAGCCAAAATGCATAAATTATCGCCTCCATGGGAAGATCCATTCATTGTAAGCAAAGCATTGCACAATGATTCATACTATCTCATAGACGCTCGTGAAGCGCAAAAGAACAAGGCGGACATGTCAGGTGATGAAACCAAAAGGCCATGGAATGTGGCACTGCTTCGTCCCTTGTACACTTAGGAGAAGCAGTGCATGTATCACTCGAACTCTCATATGTCGGAAGTGTTTGCCGGCTATGTTCTAATAATAAAATGGTATGATTCGAAAAACTGACTCGGGGACTACCCCTTAGGCTTTCCATTTCAATTATTTTACGTCGACTGGCGTGATACCCGAAATTTATCTTGGAACAAGTAGTGTTTACTCGGAAGAAATCAACTCTTCGACTATGCTGTTGTCCGAAAACACGGCTTCATGGCCAGCAAGAGAAAAAGATCTAAGACGGGATAACACGAACGCCGGATAAGTACAAGGGAGAAACGTGAGTCGGCTTTAGTTTTTGCCTAACTCTCTGTAGGTTGTGTTATACTATGTGTCGAGTAATCTCGGCCAAGTTATCCAAGTTTCATACCCGCTAACTAAATCCTTCGTACTTTGAGATCCTAATGTTGAACGCCGAGAAATGGTAGAAAAGGGCCAAAGGCAAGGAAAGGTGACACGGAAAAATGAAACTCGGGGACTTGTCCTTGAGTGATTCGCACTCAAATCATAACGCAAATATATAAAGCCTATCACAAGGCACATAGTCAAACTTCAAGTGCAATGTACATTACATCTATACCCGGCATAATGAGGATCTAATAAAAGTTTGAGTATTTGTTGGCCTAAGGAGCAGGAGAACTCGGAGGAGCGTTCTCGGAGCCAGGAGTGCTTGGAGCATCGGCCGGGTGAGGGGCATATGCGGCCGGATCATCTGGATCATCTGACTCGGTCGCTTCGCTGTCGCCACCCTCTTCAGCAGGAACTTCGACGAACGGGTCGCCGAGGTCGAGGAAGCTGGGGCCTTCACACCAAGCGTGCACCATAGTGTACTCGATCACGGCATAAGCTCGCTCCTGTCGCTTCTTGATCAGCTCCGGGTCATTCAACCATTTTCCATCTCCCCTTATGCAAGGAAGAACATCAAGGATGATGTCCTCGTACCATGACAGCACGAAGGAGAGAGCCTTATCCGCTGCAGCCTGGCCGGCCGACTCACGCCATTGATCCAGCCGGTCTTCAGTAAGGAGAAATCTGTCGGCGAGTGGCTCGATGAGTTCAGGTGGATCTTCATCCGGCTAGAGCATGCGAAACGCATGGATAGCCGCTTTGAGCAAGTCCACACCGCATGATCTGAGGGTCTTAACTCGTTCAGACACCGCTGCGAGGAGATCCTCCATGGACACCTCGCCATCAGCAGCAGCACCAGCTTCGGCCCTCACCTTCTTCATGGCTCAGATGGCAAACATGTTGGCCTCAGGAAAATTCTCTGCAAGCAAAAGGAGAAAAGTTAGCAAATAACAAGGGTAGATGGAAGAAGTCCAAAATGACTTATACAATGCGTAAAGAGTAATAACTCACTACCGAGAAAGAAGTTGATGGCAGCGAGCTTGCCATGCCAAGTCTTGGTCTTGGCTGGAAGGGCGTCGAAGTTCATTTTTGTCGACTCGACCAATGACTCAGCCTCGTCGAGTAGTTTCTTGGTCTTCTCGGTGCTGGCAGCCTGTTGCTCGTTCTTCTCGGCAACCTCCTCCTTCAGCCCTTTCGCCTCGGCCAAGTGCTTCTGCTCCGTCTCGGCCATTAATTTCTTCAGCCGGGTCACCTCATCCCGCTCCTTCTGGAGTTCGGCTTGGTGCTTCTCTGCTTATTCAGAACAGATATTTGTCAATACCAACAGAAAAAATTCAGCAATTGGCTTAGGGAGGCAAGAAATTTACTCTCGGCCTCGCTGATTTGCGAGTGAAGATCGTTGATGGTAGACTGATCAGTGGCTGTGGAAAAAGGGCGAGAGGAAAATGAAAAGATGAACCAAGGAGAATTACACCAAAATAGAAAAGGGAAAAGCAAAGATACTACCTTGGCCGAAGGTGTCAGTCTGTAGCTTCTCATATGCATGTTTGAGCTTGCGATGCGCCAGGACGAGGGCTTGATGCACCTTGGTGCGCTCAGCTAATCAACAAAGACAGATAATAAGAAAAAGTCGAGTCAGGCGACTTGCCGAATAAAAAAGCTTAAGAGTTTACAACCGAGTAAGTTCCTTACTTGCCAGTAAACTTGAGGGCTAGGGATTGAAGCTATAACATAAGTTTGGCTTAAAGGAAACAAAGAGCTTAAGAGTTTACAGCCGAGTAAGTTCTTTACTCGCCAGTAAACTCGAGGGCTAGGGATTGAAGCTCTAACATGAGTTTGGCACAAAGGAATCAAAAGAGCTTAAGAGCTTACAGCCGAGTAAGTTCCTTACTCGGCACTAACCTCGAGGGCTAGGGATTGAAGCTCTAGCATACAGGCTTGAAATAAAGGATCTAAAGACTAAGTGACTGTTGAGAAGCTTACAGCCGAGTATGTTTCTTACTCGACTGCAACCTCGCGGACTAAGTGATATGTATAACGGAAATACTCAATAACTCAAAAGAGTAAGAAGTTACTTTACCTCGTTCACTTCGTCGGCGCAGGCCATCAGAGCAATGGCCTGCTGGGTCATGTCGGAGACGGCCTTGGGGCCCAGCTTCATCTTCTCCCCGTCACGAGTGCTAACCTCCTTCTCACCTGCTGCATTCCATGCCACACCGTAAGGTTCATTCGAACCAAGGCTCTTGCCACTGAGCGTCCAAGTAAGAACTCGGCCCGTTTTCAGGGTGGTTCCCACAGTGGCACGGGTTGCAGGGGCAGAAGTATGGAGGGTAATAGCCCTGGAGTCAACACCTGACCCGGAAGCCGCAGATTCATCCCCCTTACCTGTTCAAGCGAGCTTTGTCGCCGACGTCGGAGGCCGGATCTAAGGAGCAGAACCCGGAGCGCAAACTAGAGTTGTTTGCTTGGAAGTGGTGGATTTGCCAGAAGAGGGGCCAGTAGAACCAGAAGCCTTGGGATGGGTCTGGCCTTTTGACAGAATTGGAGAGCGAGTAGAAGGATTTGGAGAGGATCTTGGAGCCCCCTGACTGGGCTCAGCAGTTTTGCTGGCTCCAAGATCAGGAAGTTGTTCACTCACATCAGCTTGAGGGATGATGCCAGACGAACTGGGGGCAGAGGATTTCTCGGTGCCAGACTTGTGGGCACCAAGATCAGGAAGTTTTTCCTGGCCAACGCCAGGAGCGCTAGCCAAATGACCCACCGGGTCTGACTGACACTAAGAAGCGTGAGCCTCAACAGTGCGAGCCTCAACCCGGACGGGACTCGTCGCCGCCGAGTCAGCTGGAGGAGGTGCAGGCCTAAGCGGCGAGGCAATGCTAGAAGCAGCCTGACTCGCCGTCAAAGGTGCAACACTGAAAACAACAAGACATAAGTAAGAGGACAGTAGTGATGAAAAAAGAAGAGAACAGAGAAGGCAAAGTATAAAAACTTACCCGGTGACGACCGGGTCGCGGGCGACTCGTCGCGTGACTCGGAGCCCAGCAGCTTGACGAGTCTCACCCAGGCTGGCAGCAGCTGTGGCAGCAGGAGATGCCGGACTGAGCTTGTTCTTCTTAGCCGGCTGAGTGCTGGAGAAGGTTCCGCGTCGCTTCGGCTTAGAGACGGGGATCTTGCCGACTCCGCCCACGGCAAGAGGAGGAACGTCATGTACCTGGCCAGCAGCAAAATTAAATAACGGGCTTGCTCGGATAAGTAGAGAGATTAAGCTCACAAGGCATATACCTTAAAAAGTATAGAATCATCATCCTCATCATCGTCAGACCAGTCTTGTAAGGGATTGCGATATTGACTCTTACCCGAAGCCAAAGCGGCTGCAGTGTGCGGGATCGGCATGAAGCACTCCAGGTTATACTCGACCTCGTGCGAGTCAGAGCAGTCCCCGTGATAACCAGCAGGAGGGACAGTATTGTCATCAACCTGGTGAAGGAGATTCTACGAAAGACAAACAGAATGAGAGATTAAAGTCTAAGATAAGAGTGGCAAAAGAGCTAAAGCCTACTCGGCGTGAAAGTAATCCAGAAACTTACCCAGGGGAGAGGCCTAACCCGGCTAAACGGAGGGCAACTCCAAGCCCAATCATCCGCCAAGTTCAGTTTAAAGATTGAGCTTACTCGGCGGGCAATGGAGTCATGGGTGAGCTCCTTAGTGGAATGCCGAGTGGGATCATGGGACCCGCTCATGAAGCACATATTGTAGCTCCTGTCTTGGATGGGGCTTACCCGGTGTGATATGAAGGTGCACATGAGGTCGAAGTCGGCGAGATGAAAGTTTTCATCCGGTGACAGCAACGTTTCCAGGATAGCGTTGGCTTCGTTCACCGTAGCGTCTTGGTCGCGCGGGTCAAGCTGCCACTGCTTCTTGTGGGGGACCTCGTCCGAGAAAGGGGGAAGCCGGATGTTGTCCGTCGACCCGTTGTTTTTGACATAGAAAAAGGTTCTATGCCACTTCTTGCAAGAATCGATACCAGCAACCTGAGGAAAGATGGAGTCTCTCCTGGGCGTGATGCTGGCAGTGCCGCACCGAGTAGGTTTCTTCTCGGCACGGGGAACTTCAGGCTTGGGGATGACCTGAACTTTGAAAGGAAAATAATAGGCCCACAGAAGAACTGTAGGCCAAATTCCAAGATAGGCCTCGCAGGCAGAGATGAAGCAAGAGAGAGAGCCAATTGCATTGGCAGGAAGATGGTGGGTCTGTAAACGGAAAGTAGAAAGAAACAAGGAAAAGAAAGTGCTCACAGGAAGAGAAAAACCACGTTCAATGTGGGAAAGGAAAACTACCCGCTCGCCAGTTTGAGGTTTGGGGGAGATCTCACCGGCGGGGAGACGACAATCCACTTGCAGTGGGATGCGTCTGGTGGACCGGAGCCACTCCACCTCTTCGGTGGAAACCTCTGAGCCTTCCCAGCCACCGCGCTCGCCGGCGGGGATCTCCTGCTCCTTGGCACCATCAGCATCGTCGCGAGCGTCCATGAGGTCGTCGGAGTCTGTCTCCTCCTCGGTAAGGAGAGGCTTGGAACATCGAGGACCCGTGCTGGAATGGAAAGAGGACAGGGGCAATCGCAGCACATGAGCAAGAGGGAGAAGGAACCGCAAAGGAGGCAGTTCGATCTTGCAGGCGCGAGGAGGAAGAAAGGCTAAGGAAACTGAACGGGCGTGGGGGAAGTGGAAACCCCCAACCCCTACTTAAGGGAAGTAAAAAACCCCGTAGTGGGATCTAACTGTGCCGTGCGGCCAGCATGTGGCCGTGTACCAAGCCGGGTGAGCCAGTCAGCGAGCGCCACATAGCCAAGGATACACGAAAAATCCAGTGCCACGTCACGGCTGGAAGGACAAGAGGCGCAGACCGATAGGACTTCCACAGTGACAGGGAATAACTGCACAGCCATCACTGTGCCGCCAGAACTTGGAACAAAAATTGAGGCAAGTAATCATGATTACTAGCAGTCAGTGACTGAAGCGCCGAAAATGCCCCAGAATTGGCCAAAATAACTCGGCTCGAGGCAAGAGTGAGCCAAGAAGTCAAAGAATTGACCCGAAATTGTCAGACTAACCCGGTAAGGTGTGAAACTGAGATATATAAAAGATAAAAACTAAGTTCCATTCATACAAAAGGAACCTGGAGACGCTTAATAGCTTGAACTACTAGACCTCACCAGCTTCGGGGACTAATGTCGGGGGGATAACCCTCGTTAGGGTCACGAGAGGGGAAGCATAGCACAGCTAGGTTGGCTCCGAGTAAAAAAGGAACCAGGCCGGGTAAAATATGCATGAGAGCCGAGATACAAACTATCTCGGCCCGTATAGGACAAAGTTGTAACCCTTGCAGGTACCAACGAGCTGAGTCAACTGAGGAAGGGCCGAGTCAAGAAGGACACGTGGCACCTTTCCGAGTATGGTTCGGCAAGGACCATGGTAAAGCATGGTCAAAAGATAAGGGCGACGCCGGGTGACACAAAAGGAGCCGGGTGCGCTGACGTACAAAGTAACAGCGTGACGCCAAAAAGAACAAGAAGCAGCATACCAGAAGACCGTTAACTGTCACGCTTTATGGACCAGGCCTATGGGCTTAGGGCAAGCCCATAACCCGGCCCATATTGTAGGGACCAAGATCCAAACAGTAAACCCTAGGACACAAAGGGGTATTAGCTAGCTAGAGCTGCCTATATAATGGAGGACATAGTAGTAGTAGAAGGAGGTTGGTCCAAGTAGGGAACTAGTGCTGCGTACTCAAGCTAATACAGCTCAAGGAGCACTTGTAATCTTTGGGGTATCAATCAAGTTGTCAAGTGTGGAGAGTTCTTCTTGTTCTTCATGCATGGCTCGTCCGTGAACTCCCTCTCCGGTGACCACAAGCACCCATTCGGCCCCCAACTTAAGCCTACCCATGGCATCTGCCGTGCCACCACCACGACACCATCCATATGACAGATAGATATACTCTAGGCCTCTCGGTGGAATGTCTCCCAATTAGATTGCAAGCATGTGACTGGCTCACAAGGGATCACACATCACAGAAACGAGTAAAGAGTACTTATCGGTAACGAGGCTGAACTATGTATGCAGAGATACCGGCGATCAGACCTTGGATACGTAAAATATCGTGAGACAAAGGGAAATTGGTATCGTATGTAAATGGTTCATCCGATCGCAAAGTAATTGTAGAAATATATGGGAGCCATATGAATTTATATATTCCTCTATTGGTTATTGATCGGAGAAGAGTCTCGGTCATGTCTGCATAATTCACGAACTATAGGGAGACACACTTAAGGATTCAATGTTGTTTAGTAGATATGGAATGTGAGTAAGAATACCATGTTGTTTGGAGTCTTGGATTGGATCCGGGATATCACGAGCAGATCCATAATGTTCCAGAGAATAAGATTCATATGAGGAAGTCCAATTCCGGAGTTCGGGAATGATTCTGGTGTTTTCACCGGAATGATCTAGAAGGGTCTAGAAGGTTCGCCGAACCGAAAGGGGAAGGGTACATGAATTTGTCATGACTAAGTGATATTATTGCATCATTTCCTAGGTCACTTGGCTGGCCGTTTAAAAGAAAGAAATCAAACTCCAAAATTGAAAGTCAAAAGGCAAGTTTGAATAGTCAAACTAGTACAATGGTTTCTGGTGGAGGGAGGAGAGGAAATCTCCTCTCCCTCCACCGCGCGCCAAGGACAGGGAGTTGGGGGAGGATACGGCCTCCCCTCCCCTAGTTGCCCCTCCCTAACATAAATAGAGTGGAGGGGATACCCCCAAAGACAACCACAAGCCCTAGACCCAAGCCACCACCGCCAAGAAACGCCGTCGCTGCCTAGCGCTGTCGCCACGTTGCCGCCGCCTTGCGCCGCCGCCGTCGCCCTAGATGCCGCCAGCCCCACCTCCTCCTATTTGGCCTCTAAACCTTAGACACTGAGGAACCCCTCTACTCCACCTACCTGCTCCGGCTTAAGGCGAAGCCTGCGGGGTCTCCCCTCTAAAATCCAACACCACGCTGTCGTGCTGCCTGAATCGTGAGGAGACAGCTACAACCTCTGATGCCTGCTGGAACAAGTGAGAGGAAGGTCTTCATCAAGTACCGAGCGTGTGACCGGCTGCGAGAGCGCTGCCGGAACGCGGCGCCGGAAGGATCGTCTACATGATATTGAGATTGGCAAGTGAACGACTACATCACCCGAAAGAATCTGCTCTCATTAACCGCTTTGGAATCTTCAAGGGTGAGTACTCTATCAACTCGTTGCTACAATCTAGTAGATAGATCTTTTCTTGTGTGTGTTCATGTGATGTTAAGCCTTTTATGCATCTTGTATTGCTTAGGTCGTGACGTTAGCATTATAAGATGAATCCTCTCAACAAAATATCAAGTTATAAAGTGTACATCCTTAGTAGGCACCATTGCCAAGACTCGTTGTTTCGAAGCACCACATGATGATCGGGTGTGTTGGATTATGCGAGTGTATACAACGGGAGCAAGCCATATTTTCTCATGCGGAAACTAAGTTTGCATCTTGATTAGCCTATCATGTACAGACATGGTCTCGGAACACGGATCACCAAAAGGTAAATCATGAGTCATATAGTAGATATGATGAACATGTTGATTGTTCGCCTTCAAAACTACATTATGTCTTGTGATGATCGAACTTCATGTATTGGATTTGGTTTGTGTGATCAGTAAAACAACTATTAATTATAACTAAATTTGTCATAAACTTAGTGTAAAATATTTCAAATATGTTGTAGATCAATGGCAGCCACTACCATCAATTTTAATGTGTTCCTAGAGAAAGAAAAGTTGAAAAACAATGGAAGCAACTTCGCGGATTGGTTCCAGAATTTGAGGATTGTCCTCAATGCTGGTCAATTAACCTATGTGCTAGATGCACCACTAGGTGACCCACCTGCATATGATGCTACCGATGAGGTGAAAAATGTTTACCGCACTCAGAAGAATCAGTACTCCACAGATCATTGTGCTATCTTATATGGTTTGGAATCGGAGCTTCAAAAGAGGTTTGAGAACTTTAACCCACATGATATTGTCCATGAACTCAAAATGATATTTGAAGCTCACGCGGCAGTTGAGAGTTATGAAGCTTCTGAAAATTTCTTTAACTACAAGATGGAAGATGATAGCTTCGTTAGTGAGCATGTGCTTAAGATGTCCAGGCACGCAAATAAGGTCTAGATCTTGGGAATAATAATTCCTAATGAATTGGGGATTCATCGTGTCCTTTAATCACTACCACCAAGTTACAAGAACTTTGTGATGAACTACAACATGCAGCGCATGGATAAGATGTTGCCAAAACTCTTCTCTATGTTGAAGTCTGCGGAAGTGGAGATCAAGAAAGAGCACCAAGTGGTGATGGTCAAAAAGACCACCAATTTCAAGAAGCAAGGCAAGTGTAAGAAAAAGGGAAACTTCAAGAAGGGCAGTAAGAAAGTTACAACGCCGGCGAAGAAGACCAAGGGTGGGACTAAGCCTGATACTAAGTGCTTTTAGTCCAAGGGAGAAGGTCACTAGAAGCAGAATTGCCCCAAGTACTTGGCATATCTGAAGAACGACAACATCAAGAAGAAAGGTATATCCGATATACATGTTATTCATGTGTATCTTACTAGTAGTTGTAGTAGTGCCTGGGTATTTGATACTGGTTCGGTTGCTCATATTTGTAACTTGAAATAGGTGCTGCAGAATAGACGGAAACTAGCGAAGAACAAGCTGACGATGCGTGTTGGAAATGGATCAAAAGTTGATGTGATCGCGGTCGGGATGCTACCTATTCATCTACAAGCGGGATTAGTTTTATACATAAATAATTGTTATTTGGTGCCTGCGTTGAGCATGAGCATTCTATCCGGATCATGTTTATTGCGAGAAGGTTACTTGTTTAAGTCCGAGAATAATGGTTGTTCGATTTATATGAGTAATATGTTTAATGCACATGCACCTTTGATAGATGGTCTATTCTTATTGAATCTATATTGTAGTAATACACATGTTAATAATATTGAAGCTAAATGTTTGAAATTGAGCGATAATTCTACATACATGTGGCACTGTCGTCTTGGTCACATTGGAGTGAAGCGTATGAAGAAACTCCAATCCGGTGGACTTATTGAATCACTTCATTTCGAATCACTTGAAATATGTGAAGCATGTCTGATGGGTAAAATGACTAAGACTCCATTTTCTGGTATAATTGAGCGAGCTAAGGACTTATTGGAAATCATACCTACCGATGTGTGTGGCCCAATGAGTGTAGCATCGCGCGGTGGTTATCGTTATGTTCTTACTTTCGCAAATGACTTGAATAGATATGGGTATGTCTATTTCATGAAACATAAGTTCGAAACTTTCAAGAAGTTTAAGGAATTTTAAAGTGAAGTAGAGAATAAACGTAACAAGAAGATTAAATTTCTACGATCTGATTGTGGAGGTGAATATCTAAGTTATGAGTTTGGCGAGCATTTGAAGAAATGCGGAATACATTCACAATGGACACCGCCGGGAACACCACAACGTAATGGTGTGTCCAAATGATGTAACCGAACTCTCTTAGATATGGTTCATTCTATGATGTCACTTACAAATTTACCTTTTTTCATTTTGGGGTTATGCATTAGAAACAGCTGCATTCACTTTAAGTAGGGCACCATCTAAATCTATTGAAATGACACCGTTTGAATTATGGTTTAGGAAGAAACATAAGTTTTCGTTACTTAAAGTTTGGGGTTGCAAAGCTTATGTAAAGAAGTTACAACCCGACAAGCTAGAACCCAAAGCGGAAAAATGAGTCTTCATAGGATACGCGAAGGAAACTATTGGGTATACCTTCTATCATAGATCCGAAGGAAAAATCTTCCTTGCCAAGAATGGATCCTTTCTAGAGAAGAAGTTTCTCTCGAAAGAAGTGACTAGACGGAAAGTATAACTCGACGAGGTTGTCGAACCTTCTCTCGGATTTGAGAGTAGCGCAGCACCGGAAGAAGTTCCTGTCGCGCCTACAACAATAAGAGAGGAAGCTAATGATAATGATCATGAAACTTCGGTCGAAGTTACTACAGAACCTCGTAGGTCCACGAGGAATCGTACCACTCCCGATTGGTATGATCCCGTTATGAGTGTCATGTTAGTGGACAACACCGATGACCCTGTGACATATGAGGAAGCGATGATGATCCCAGATTCCAATAAATGGCAAGAAGCCAGGAAATCCGAGATTGGATCCATGTACGAAAACCAAGTATGGACTTTGGTGAACTTACTGGATGGCCGGAAGGCTGTCGATAACAAATGGATTTTCAAGAAAAAAAACAGATGATGATGGTAATGTAACCGTCTATAAAGCTCGACTTGTCGCAAAAGGGTTTCGACAAATTCAAGGAATTGACTACAATAAGACTTTCTCACTGGTATCAAAGCTAAAGTCTGTGAGGATTTTGTTAGCAATCGCTGCATATTATGATTATGAGATATGGCATATGGATGTCAAAATGGTGTTCCTCAATGGAGACATTGATGAAGAGTTCTATATGGTACAACCCCAAGGTTTTGTCGATCCTAAGGATGCTAACAAGGTTTTGCAAACTTCAAAGATCCATTTATGGATTGAATCAAGCATCCCGAAGTTGGAATCAACATTTTGATAAGGTGATCAGAAGTTTTGGTTTAATACAAACTTATGGAGAAGCTTGTATTTACAAGAAAGTGAGTGGGAGCTTTGTAGCATTCCTAGTACTATATGTGGACGACATATTGTTGATTGGGAATGATATAGACCATCTTAAAAGTGTCAAATATTATTTGAATAATAGTTTTTCAATGAAGGATCTTGGCAAAGCTGCTTACATATTAGGCATAAAGATTTATAGAGATTGATTGAGAAACGCCTAATATCTCTTTCACAAAGTACATATTTGGACAAAGTTCTAAAGAGGTTTGGAATGGAAGATATCAAGAAAGGGTTCTTACCCATGTTGCCCAATAAGACCTTGAGTAAAACTCAAAGTCCCGCTACGGCAAAAGGTAGAGAGAGGATGAGTAAGAATCCCTGTGCCTCAGACATAGGATCTATCATCTATGCCATGCTATGTACTAGACTCGATATTGCATATGTTGTTAGTTTAACTAGAAGATATCAAAGCGATCCAGGAGTGCACCATTGGACAGCGGTCAAAAACATCTTTAAGTACTTGAGAAGAACTAAGGATATGGTTCTTTCTTATGGAAGTGATGAACAATTCGTTGTTAATGGTTACATCGATGCTAGTTGGAACACCGATCTGGATGATTCTAAATCTCAATCTGGATACTTATTTACTTTGAATGGTGTAGTAGCGAGATGGAGGAGTGCAACGAAAAGCATTGTGGCGAGATCTTCAACTGAATTGGAATACATAGCTGCTTCGGAGGCTTCACAAGAGGCTATATGGATGAAGGAGTTCATTACGTAGCTCGATGTGGTTCCCAGTGCGCTGGACCCAATGTCTATCTATTGTAATAACATGGGTACCATAGCCAATGAGCAGGAGCCAAGGTCACACAAGAAGCTGAAGAATATCAAGCTATGTTTTCACGCTATTCGAGATCATGTCCAAGAAGGTGACATAAAGATTTTCAAAGTACACACAGATCTGAATGTGGCGGTTCCGTTGACTAAACCTCTCCTGAGGGCAAAACATGACCAGCACCAAACCGCCATGGGTATTCGGTTTATTACCATGTAATCTAAATTAGTTGACTCTAGTGCAAGTGGGAGACTATTGGAGATATGCCCTAGAGACAATAATAAAAGTATTTATTGTTATATCTTTGTGTTTATGATAAATGTTTACATTCATGCTATAATTGTATTAACCAGAAATATTAATACTTGTATGATTTGTAAACATGTTAGAGTCCCTAGTATAGCCTCTTTATAATACTAGCTTGCTGGTTGATAGATGATCATGGTTTCCTGATCATGAACATTGAGATGTTGTTAACAAGAAGATCATATCATTAGGAGAATCATGTGATGGACATACTCCTATATATAAGCATATCATAAAGATCAAGTCATTTCAATAGTTTTTTTGCTACAAGCTTTCAGATACATAGTAACCTAATTCATTCGACCATGAGATCATGCTAATCACCATCACCGGATGGATGCTTTGCTGACATCAAACACCAGATCGTAATTGGGTGGTTACAAAGGTGGCATTGAGTATTCAGAAGTATGTGTTGAGGCACATGGATCAAGAGTGGGATTTGTCCATCCATATGATAGGTAGATATACTCTGGGCCCTCTCGGTGGACTGTCATCCAATTAGCTTGCAAGCATGTGACTAGATCACAAGGGATCACACATCATAGGAATGAGTAAAGTGTACTTATCGGTAACGAGGTTGAACTAGGTATGCAGATATACCGACGATCAGACCTCGGATAAGTAAAATATCATGAGACAAAGGGAAATTGGTATCGTATCTAAATGGTTCATTCGATCGCAAAGTAATCATAGAAATATATGGGAGCCATATGAATTTATAGATTCCTCTATTGGTTATTGATAGGAGAAGTGTCTCGGTCATGTCTACATAATTCACGAACTGTTGGGAGACACACTTAAGGATTCGATGTTGCTTAGTAGATATGGAATGTGAGTACGAAGACCAAATGTTGTTTGGAGTCTCAGATGGGATCCGGTATATCACGAGGAGATCCCGAATGGTTCGGAGAATAAGATTCATATAAGGAAAGTCTAATTTCGGAGCTCGGTGTCTAGAAGTTTTCCGGATGTTTGGCTTCCCTCAGCCGATTCATTAGCCGGCTGGGAGATAAAGCATTCCCATTGTATCAGCTGATGAAGAAGACGGAGAAGTTCACCTAGAACACGCAGGCAGATGCCACATTCCATGACCTCAAGCACATGCTATCCACAACACCGGTACTGGCCATGACGGCTAAGAAGGAGCCGATGTTGCTCTATATAGCATCCACCAACCGGGTCGTTAGCGTCGTCCTATTGGTGGAGCGCCAGGAGGAAGGCATGGCCCAGCCGGTACAGCGACCCGTCTACTACCTCAATGATGTGATCTCCCTCTCCGAGCAGAACTACCCCCACTACCAGAAGATGTGCTAGAGCGTGAACCTAACGTGCAAGAAGCTCAAGAACTACATCTAGGAGCATCCGCTGACGGTGGTTTCCACAGCTCCGCTGGGGGAAATATTCGGCAACAAGCATGACACTAGTCGGCTGGCCAAATGGGGCATCGAACTCGCTGCCTACTGCATCCGGTACGAGACAAGAATCACCATCATGTCTCAGGTGGTGGCGGATTTCTTCGTTGACTGGGCGGAGACACAATATCTACCACCGGTTCTTGACTCGGCCTACTAGAAGCTCCACTTCGACGGCTTGAAGATGTGCTGGGTCTTTGGAGCCAGCATCGTGCTCACCTAGCCCAAGGGAGACCGGCTAGAATATGTTCTATAGATCCACTTCACTGCCTCGAATAACATGGACGAATACGGAGCATTGGCACATGGGCTCCATCTCGCCAAAGAAATCGGCATTCGTCGGATCCTCTCCTTTGGGGATTTGGATCTTGCTGGTGCAGCAAGTATCCGAAAAGTGGGAAGCCAGGGATGCCAACATGGCTCTATACCGGTTCCACATTTAGTTGCTCAGTGCCTTCTTCGAGGGGTGTGAGTTCCATCACGTCCCCCGCGTCAACAACGAAGCGGCCGATTCGATCGGGCAAGTTGGATCCACCAGGCAAGATATTCCTCCCGGCGTTTCCTTGGAACACCTTCCCAAGACCAGCATCACTCCCTCCCCCGAATCCGACTCCATCATCTAGGTATCAGACCTGGGGGATGCCAGATCGAAAGACCTAGGCCTCGCTATTGTCACTTCCGACTCAAAAGACCCGGGGGCTACCACGTCGTCAAGCCAAGCATCGCCAGATGAGCCAAGAGTCTCTAGGTCTGCCGACTCGGGCATCCCACCCGGTTGCCTACAAGATGAGCTTCAGCTCGTGCTGGGAAGCATCTTCACCATCTGGGAGGTGCCATCCTGGGCCCATCCCTTCATGAACTACATGCTCAACGACGAGCTCCCGGATGACGAGGTGGATGCCAGGAAAATCAGGCGACGCGTGCACACGTACACCATCATCAATAAGGATATGTACAAGTGTATCGTCTCCGCCATCTTCCGACAGTGCATCAACGCGGAAACGAGATACCGGCTATTGAAGGAGATCGACCAGGGGCAATGCGGCCACCACACCTCTTCCTAGGTCATATTCGTCAAAGCCATGCACCATAGTTTCTATTGGCCCACTGCAGCCGAGGATGCCGAGCAGATGGTCTGTGCATGCAACGGGTGCCAATGATTCAACCAACTCAGGCTCATGCCGAATTTGGTGCTCAAGACTATACTAATCACTTGGCCCTTCGCTGTTTGGGGACTGTACATGGTCGGTCCCTTCTAGTGGGATCGAGCCGGCATGACCCACCTGCTGGTGGTTGTGGATAAGTTCATCAAGTGGATAGAAGCAAAGCCAATCCGGAAGCTGGACGGTGCCACGGTCGTCACCTTCTTCCAGGACATCATCATCCAGTTCGGGTACCCCCACGGCTTCATCACCAACAACGGCACAAACTTCTCGAATGGGGCCTTCACCCGGTTCTGCCACAACAAGGGGATCCGACTGGACCTCGTGTCTATCATGCCTACGCAGTCCAATGGGTGGGTGGAGAGGGCAAACAGCTTGTTGCTAGACAGAATCAAACCCCGGCTGATCGAGCCGCTAAAGAGCTCGCCTAGCTGCAAGATCGAGGAGCTCCCGGCCTTGCTTTGGAGCCTACACACCACCCCGAACCAGTCAACTGGCTTCACCCCGTTCTTCCTCACCTATGGCTCGGAAGCAGTCCTCGTGGCGGACATCGAGTTTAACTCACCCTGCAAGCTCCTATACACGGAGAAGGAGAACCAAGAGGAAAGGGAGGACAACATGTACCTCCTGGAGGAGGCTCGCGAGCTGGCTCTCTCAAGGTCGGCAATATACTAGCAAGGGCTATGCTGGTAGCATTCGAGCCAGATCCGCCCTGTAGCATTCCGCGAGGGTGATCTGGTGCTTCGAATAATACAAGACACCAAGGGCATGCACAAGTTGTCTCCTTCCTGGGAGGGCCCCTTCATCATCAGCAAGGCGCTGCACAACAACTCCTACTACCTTATCGACGTGAAATAGCCACGCAAGAACAAGATGGAACAGTAGGATGAGGAGATCGAAAGACCACAGAATGTGGACCTGCTCCGCCTGTTTTACACTTAGTCGAATGGAAGTGTATGTATCCTGAACTCTGAATGAATGAAAGATGCGGAACCCCGAATGATGCTTGGGGGATCCTTGCCAGACATTTTCTTGTTGCTTTTTATGATTAATCATTCAATATTTTCTGGCTCCGTCGACCCTCAGCCAGGGGCTCGCCGGCTGGCCTAGCATGTTGCTCCGAAACCAGCCTAGTACTATATTTGATGCCAAAGGCCCACTCTTCATCTCAGCTATAGAACGCAACCCGGATGTCCGGCTAGCAACAGAAAAATCCGGAGGCATCCCACACAAAAACGGCAAAGGATGCAGAAGTCTGGACATTTCTGGCCCAAAACCACTAGGTCGTGTCTTCCGAATACTAAGCCTACAAGTACCATGCGCAATGTATTGTCATCTCCCCCTTCACATCTGGCTCCAGACCGCAACCCGTCTTCCCGGTTGTTGGGGGATGATCCTAGGTAGGGTCAAGCTAAGGTAAAAGGGCAAGGCCCTCAAGGATGTTGACTAGGTCAAATGATGACCTGGACGAGTTATATCAGTACCGCCGAATAAGGACCGGGTCATCCCGAGTCAGGTGACTGAGACCAGATTCGGCCGACATATGGGCTATGTCGGCATACAACTATTACACTTTGTACCTGCAGGTTAGGGCCTGGCCGAGTCATGTTGAATCTTGCTCGAGAAGGATAGGGTGAACCCCGAAGTAAACACTGTGCACTGTCTCTCCCTCAGAAATCTGTACAGTGCCAAGCGCTACTGACAAGAGCCAGAGGGATAGAGAAGCAGAAGAGGGTCAGAGAGGTGACAGTCCTCGAGCCCGAGGATCACATGTTGTGGGCTCTGGGTTATTTCCACCGATAGAAGGGGGACACATAAACACTCCCCCCGAGTTAATATTTTGGGACAAGCACATTCCACGAATATGCTATCCACGTCAGCACTATCTGTGACCTGGCCACCCCTTTATATTCGTGAATATGCTATCCACGAATATGCTATCCACGTCAGCACTATCTGTGACGGCTTGAAGATGTGCTGGGTCTTTGGAGCCAGCATCGTGCTCACCTAGCCCAAGGGAGACCGGCTAGAATATGTTCTATAGATCCACTTCACTGCCTCGAATAACATGGACGAATACGGAGCATTGGCACATGGGCTCCATCTCGCCAAAGAAATCGGCATTCGTCGGATCCTCTCCTTTGGGGATTTGGATCTTGCTGGTGCAGCAAGTATCCGAAAAGTGGGAAGCCAGGGATGCCAACATGGCTCTATACCGGTTCCACATTTAGTTGCTCAGTGCCTTCTTCGAGGGGTGTGAGTTCCATCACGTCCCCCGCGTCAACAACGAAGCGGCCGATTCGATCGGGCAAGTTGGATCCACCAGGCAAGATATTCCTCCCGGCGTTTCCTTGGAACACCTTCCCAAGACCAGCATCACTCCCTCCCCCGAATCCGACTCCATCATCTAGGTATCAGACCTGGGGGATGCCAGATCGAAAGACCTAGGCCTCGCTATTGTCACTTCCGACTCAGAAGACCCGGGGGCTACCACGTCGTCAAGCCAAGCATCGCCAGATGAGCCAAGAGTCTCTAGGTCTGCCGACTCGGGCATCCCACCCGGTTGCCTACAAGATGAGCTTCAGCTCGTGCTGGGAAGCATCTTCACCATCTGGGAGGTGCCATCCTGGGCCCATCCCTTCATGAACTACATGCTCAACGACGAGCTCCCGGATGACGAGGTGGATGCCAGGAAAATCAGGCGACGCGTGCACACGTACACCATCATCAATAAGGATATGTACAAGTGTATCGTCTCCGCCATCTTCCGACAGTGCATCAACGCGGAAACGAGATACCGGCTATTGAAGGAGATCGACCAGGGGCAATGCGGCCACCACACCTCTTCCTAGGTCATAGTCGCCAAAGCCATGCACCATAGTTTCTATTGGCCCACTGCAGCCGAGGATGCCGAGCAGATGGTCTGTGCATGCAACGGGTGCCAATGATTCAACCAACTCAGGCTCATGCCGAATTTGGTGCTCAAGACTGTACTAATCACTTGGCCCTTCGCTGTTTGGGGACTGTACATGGTCGGTCCCTTCTAGTGGGATCGAGCCGGCATGACCCACCTGCTGGTGGTTGTGGATAAGTTCATCAAGTGGATAGAAGCAAAGCCAATCCGGAAGCTGGACGGTGCCACGGTCGTCACCTTCTTCCAGGACATCATCATCCAGTTCGGGTACCCCCACGGCTTCATCACCAACAACGGCACAAACTTCTCGAATGGGGCCTTCACCCGGTTCTGCCACAACAAGGGGATCCGACTGGACCTCGTGTCTATCATGCCTACGCAGTCCAATGGGTAGGTGGAGAGGGCAAACAGCTTGTTGCTAGACAGAATCAAACCCCGGCTGATCGAGCCGCTAAAGAGCTCGCCTAGCTGCAAGATCGAGGAGCTCCCGGCCTTGCTTTGGAGCCTACACACCACCCCGAACCGGTCAACTGGCTTCACCCCGTTCTTCCTCACCTACGGCTCGGAAGCAGTCCTCGTGGCGGACATCGAGTTTGACTCACCCTGCAAGCTCCTATACACGGAGAAGGAGAACCAAGAGGAAAGGGAGGACAACATGTACCTCCTGGAGGAGGCTCGCGAGCTGGCTCTCTCAAGGTCGGCAATATACTAGCAAGGGCTGTGCTGGTAGCATTCGAGCCAGATCCGCCCTGTAGCATTCTGCGAGGGTGATCTGGTGCTTCGAATAATACAAGACACCAAGGGCATGCACAAGTTGTCTCCTTCCTGGGAGGGCCCCTTCAACATCAGCAAGGCGCTGCACAACAACTCCTACTACCTTATCGACGTGAAATAGCCACGCAAGAACAGGATGGAACAGTAGGATGAGGAGATCGAAAGACCACAGAATGTGGACCTGCTCCGCCTGTTTTACACTTAGTCGAATGGAAGTGTATGTATCCTGAACTCTGAATGAATGAAAGATGCGGAACCCCGAATGATGCTTGGGGGATCCTTGCCAGACATTTTCTTGTTGCTTTTTATGATTAATCATTCAATATTTTCTGGCTCCGTCGAACCTCAGCCAGGGGCTCGCCGGCTGGCCTAGCATGTTGCTCCGAAACCAGCCTAGTACTATATTTGATGCCAAAGGCCCACTCTTCATCTCAGCTATAGAACGCAACCCGGATGTCCGGCTAGCAACAGAAAAATCCGGAGGCATCCCACACAAAAACGGCAAAGGATGCAGAAGTCTGGACATTTCTGGCCCAAAACCACTAGGTCGTGTCTTCCGAATACTAAGCCTACAAGTACCATGCGCAATGTATTGTCATCTCCCCCTTCACATCTGGCTCCAGACCGCAACCCGTCTTCCCGGTTGTTGGGGGATGATCCTAGGTAGGGTCAAGCTAAGGTAAAAGGGCAAGGCCCTCAAGGATGTTGACTAGGTCAAATGATGACCTGGACGAGTTATATCAGTACCGCCGAATAAGGACCGGGTCATCCCGAGTCAGGTGACTGAGACCAGATTCGGCCGACATATGGGCTATGTCGGCATACAACTATTACACTTTGTACCTGCAGGTTAGGGCCTGGCCGAGTCATGTTGAATCTTGCTCGAGAAGGATAGGGTGAACCCCGAAGTAAACACTGTGCACTGTCTCTCCCTCAGAAATCTGTACAGTGCCAAGCGCTACTGACAAGAGCCAGAGGGATAGAGAAGCAGAAGAGGGTCAGAGAGGTGACAGTCCTCGAGCCCGAGGATCACATGTTGTGGGCTCTGGGTTATTTCCACCGATAGAAGGGGGACACATAAACACTCCCGCCGAGTTACTATTTTGGGACAAGCACATTCCACGAATATGCTATCCACGTCAGCACTATCTGTGACCTGGCCACCCCTTTATATGGTAAGCTAGGGCCTCCTGAGAGGGGGATCGATTCATTTTTACTTAGAATTAGGAGAGAGCTTCTTCCTCTCGCTCATAGAGCTCGAGGAGCAATTGTAGCATCTGTTGAGCTGAGTAAAGATCTAGTTCTTGTATTCTATGTGTAGAAATCACCACATCTTCCCTCTCTAGATCCCACTAGTGCACATTGGACCTAACTTAATCCTACCCATGGCATCTATTGTGCAACCACCATGACACCTGCAAGGATACAACGTAAACAGCAGAGCTCACGAGAAAAAACGACTATGCATCCGAAAAAACATGCGCTAGTCCAGTCTTCTCGCAAGTAATACTATCATCCGGATAAGTAAGAAATATTGATCATACCTTTTTTTTGTATGTTTTTGCACGAGAATGTTGAGTCGGATCATAAATAAATATAAGATTCAAAGCACCTACCTCCGATATCTACTCCGAATCTCATGGGCTACACCTAGTGGGTGCGCTGGCGTGCCCCTACTGGAAGCATGTAGCTCCCGGCTAGAAGAGGTCCAGCCAGGCGGAGCAAGACGAAGCCCGTCAGTAAGGGAAGATAGTGAGTTAACCCAGGCTGGGATGCAGTTTTTACCGTTCGGATCGGGCTGATCAGTCGGGCATGCAAGGTGTAGTGAGAATGCAAGTTTGCGAAGATTCTAAGCTCCTGGCTGAGCTAGATACTTAGAATCTCGGGGGCTACATCCAGTGGATGCGCTGGGGCAGCCCTATAGGAAGTATGCAGCTCCCGCCTAGAAGATGTTCTACCAGTCGGCGCAAGGCGAGGCTCGTCAGAAGGTAAAGTTGTAAGGAAAGAGAGAGAGAAACACAAGATCACAATAAAAGAAAGTAATAAAGAAAAAGGGCTCAAAGTCGGATAAGATCGTGTGTTAATTCGGGATGGGATGCAGTTCCTCCCGTCCGATAAAGAAAAAGGGCTCAAAGACGTACGAAGGATGCAGATTTGTAAGATTCAAAGTACCTGGGTGCGCCAGCCACTTCGAATCTCGGGGGCTATACCCAGTGTGTGCAGGATTCTTTTGGATGAAGGCGTTCAGTTGGGTAAGTGGCAAAGGAAAGAATGCATTCCCGAATGGAGGTGACCAGTCGGGCAGAAGAAATTCACAAGATAGTTAGAAGAACCAAACGAGGAAGATAATGCCCGATTGGAGGAGACCATTCGGAAAAAAGTAATCGGCCATGCACGAGATAAGACAGACATTCACGAAGGCAAGAGCAGTAGCATGGTAATTAAAAGGTGAGGGGAAAATCCCCCGCAGACCCACAAGGTTCATAAGTACGATGGAAAGCACAAAACAACATTCACAAATACACTCGGCATTCCGGGGATCTCTTCAGGCAACTGGCTCCTTGTCGTGGTGATGCCCCTGGCCAGCCTCTCCATCGGCGAACATACCCGACGCATCGGCTCCAGCTCTCGGCTGAGAAGACGCCTCCGCTCCACCTTCTGGCTCCCCGCTCGTCTATGACTCGGTCAGAACCTTGTCGAAATCAGCATAGCCGACGATCTTGATGGCGGCGGTGCGGAGTCCCGGATGGGCTTGGCGCATGGCGGTGTGGTCGGCTCTGGCCCGAAAACCTCCCACCAGCTTCTCCGCCCGGGCGTCCTTGTACCGGCTGAGCATCAACGCGAAAGCCATTTCGGCTCCAACGCGAGAAGCTAGGTCACGTAGGCGGTCGACGGTAGCCGGTGCGTCAGAGACTTTGATGGAGATGGAGCCCATCATCTCTGGCACGGTGTCATCTAGCGAGAGGAAGTCATGGACGAAGACGGCAGTTCTACATAGGATGGAGGCATCCTCGCCCAGCTAGGCAATGAGATCCCGCATGATGGCCTTCTCTCCTTGTTCCACCTGCTGGACCCAGTCGTATGCCAGGGTGTCTACTTCCGGATAAAAAGCTATTAGAAAAAAAAATCAAAACGAATCTGACTTCTTCACCCTGACCAAACGAAAAAAGGGAAGGCGGAACCAACCTTTGGTGACGCGCCCGACGTTCATTAGCTCCTCCAGCAGGAGCGCGTCACCCTCATTCAACCGTTTGGCCTCCACGTCTAGGAGGTCAAAGGCCTCGGCCTGGCTAGCGAGGGTCTTCTCGTGCTTCGCGGCAGCCGCCTCTGGCTTGTCCACCTTGTAGTGGAACTCCTTATTCTAGATCTAGAGGGCGGAGTTATCCCGTATGAGGTGCGTATTCGAACGCATTAGCTGGTCAATCTTGCGTTGCATAGACGAGGATGGCTGAAGAACCAAGACAAGGAGAAAAGTCAGTCGTAAACAAACAGTCGGAGAAAATTGATCCAAAAATAGAGGAAAGGACGAAGGGCTTACTCTGGGCGGTCCCCCGTGTCGTGGCGATATGCTCCGCCATCTGAGAAGCACACATCCCTTTAAGCCGGCCTCTAGGTCATTAAGGGAGGCTGCAGCGGTCGAAGGAAGCGGCACGATAGCGTCGGTCCGAGAGGCGGGGGCATCGCAGGCCACGGCCAGCCACTGCCTAGCTGACTTGTCCTCCGAATCGTTGTCCGCCACCATGACGATCTTCTTCCCAGCTACAGAGCCCCTCGCTCCCGTGGAGTAAATCCCACCATGGACAGATGCCGCAGCCTCCGGCCGGCTCGACTTATCCTGCCGGGCAGCAAGGTCGGGTTGTGTCCTTGGCTATGGCTCCGACGGTGGAGTGATCTCCGGCGGCGGTGGTGGCAGCCGTGGACGCATTTTCCTGGTGGATGGGGGTGGAGTGGGGAGGCGAGGAGGTGGAGGCGCAAGATGGGATCGCTTTAACCGCACGATTGTGCGTCTCTTTCTGCTTCGATCGCATACTTTCATTCAGGTTCCTACCTATTTTCCGGGCGACCATTGTGTCTTCTATTGCAGACTAGCACATCGATTGGATGGCGGCGATAAAAGAGACGACAGTTCTGAGGTAGAACAAGGAAAGACATAAGAAATGCCATAGTGAGAAAAGGGAAGCAAAAGGCAGAAGAAAGAAAGGAAACGATGATGGATTTATAAATGGCAAAGGCTTAGCTCTGGTCTTCTTTCGTGTAACACCGGCCTGGTTGGAGCGGGGGATGCCGCTCCCCGCTTGGCAGCCAGCTCGTCGGCCACGGGGCGTGGCTCATGCTGGCCTCCGCGGGCCTCGTCTGGCTCGCCTATGGGCCAACGGCACCCTCGTCCGGCTCTGGGACGTGTGGGTCGTCCGCTCCCTCATTGTTCTGGCTCATGAAGAAGTCCCCCTTGCTGTCTGACGCCGCCTCGCCGGTCTGTTTGGTACGCGGCTCGGGCAAGTTGGTTGTGACTGGAGGGGGGCGTCACCTTCCTCCCGAATGATGCAAGGGAAGAGCTACCGGAAGGAAGCCAAAGTTAGCCAGATCAAACAATGCAAGTGCAACCAAGAAACTATCAAGCGCGACAACTTATGCGGGCGACGCGATTGTCGCGGGTGTAGGTGGCCTGCCCCAAGACCATTCGGCCTTGATCTTCTCCTTCGTGATCATCCAAACCCATTCGTAGAGGTTCTCGAAGGAGGGATCACGGCGGGAGAGCTGGGTCGGGTCGAGGCGGCTGGAGTATTAGCATGTCTTGTGTGGGCTGTGCTGTAGAGGCATCATCAGAAGGGACATCCAACTGAGGGTGACGTCGATGCCGTTCAGCCTGGCTGTGACGAGATCCTACATCCGGCGCAACATCTCGTCACGACCTCCATGTCTGGCGGCAGGACGTTGGACTGGCGATACTTCTGGATTTGTTCCCCCCTCATGGATGAACCGCACCAAGCTCCGCGGCTTTCCTCCATTGGGTCGACGGTGGCGGTTGGAGAAAAAGAGGAGGAAGAGAAACTATGGCCCATCGCTCTGACGATCAAGAAACGAGCGGTGATGGTGGAGTTCGAACGCGCGAGAACGACGGCGGCAAGGAACAACAAGTGCACGAAGGGGAAGCAAGGTTGACAACGATAATGGCATGGCGAAAAGTGGCGCTAGAACGCGAGCGCTGCGCTACAAAGGAGAGGAAGGAGGCGAGAGCGGCGAGAATTTCAAGTTGGGGGGAGGCCGTGGCGCCGGCCAGTATTTATGGACGGGGGAGGGAAACCTTCCAGATGGCCACGTGGCAGCACCGCACGTGCGACGCGTTCCCCCGAACCGGCTGTGCCAGCAAGGAATGCATAGAGGATCCTGAAGCAGTTTGCGAGGCATCGACATCGGTTCCCGAGGCAACATGCGACATGAAAAATCACTATGCTCCGCAGTAAACGCCATGATGATGATGTGCATGTGGTTGGCGTCAGTGGTGACGCAACCAAGTATTCCCAACCGCCAGATTTTCAGCTTTTTGAGCCCGCACACATTTTGCCTAAGGGTGGAATTTACGCGCGCTCGGGGCTAGTGTCAAGGGGATCACCCACGGGTAGGATAACCGGATAAGAATCATGGGCAATGTAACTATCGGGCGGCTGTTACCAACCGGATGTAAAAACCCAAAGGCAGGTCAGAAAGAAGGCCAGACAAAGAGCTAGCTGGAAAACCAAACAGTTAGATGAAAAGACATCACCAAGGCGCCTATCCCACTAGATCATCCCAAACGGAAATGGCGAGCCGGAAGGAAGAAGTTACCAGGGTGATAGGTACAAAGTAACCCACCACGCCTGGCAGACAACGAAAAGAACCAGAGGAACCAGCCGATGGCATGGACGCCGGAGATCATGGGTCGTACCCTTGTCGGGGGGACCAGGAGCCACCGCCCATGTTGTCCGGGGCAGCCTCCACTGTTTCCCTGCTAGACGGGGGGCGCGGCACTATGCAAGATGTCAGGGAGTCGATACAATATACCAGAATATTCGGCTGGGCCTACCTGTGGGACCCGACAGTCGGCCATGCCATTGCCCATGCTACCCTAGCCCTATATAAGGGGTAGCGGGGCATCCATAGCGAGGGTTGGACTCTGGGTAGCTAGATCACACCGATACAGCTAAAGGATCCCATGTAGCTCATTCTGTTCATCCTCATAGTCAGATCGGCAGTAGTAGGGGCTTTACCTCACACAGAGGGCCCTGAACCTAGGTACTTCATGTGTCTCACCGAGCCGGCTTGTATGTAATCCCGCCTACGGATGTCATTGCTAGCCTTACTGCTTGCTCCCGCTCTCTATATAACCTTCTTACGTGTTGCCATTCACATAGAAACGACATGCTTGCACCACGAGATAAATACCACTTCCGGGGAATGTCAATGCACCATGGTGTAGCATTCGTGAAAATTTCCTCAGGCCCCTAGGCGCGCCCTAATCTTGCACGTTCTTTGGAAAATCACCGGTTTTTTGGGTTCAGAAAATGGAAAGTCGAGATTTCTCCAAATGATCATAAAATCTCTTGTTGGAGAAGTTGATTGTGATGTAGGGAGGGAGCTAGGTGCCGGGTTTGGGCTCAATCCATGGAGTGGTTCCATGTTCTGGGCAGCGATGGGGGATCTAGGGTTGAAATCCATGTTAACTCCCACTCGATAGACATCCGGGTGGCTCCTTGGGTGCCGAAGGACCTGGTATGCCTTGCTTATGATTTTATGATGGCAGTGGGTCACATGCAAGGGAACCAAGAGCTGTTTTCACATGTTTCTGATTTTTTTAGATTTTGTTTGGTGCTATCCAAAAAAGGCCAAACCCGCCAGTGCAATCTTGGACCCAAGCATGGATCAAGCCTAGGTACCCGATGGGGCAACCCATACCATTTTCCTAAAAAATGAGAGTGTGCTATATGGTACCTATAGTTAGAAACAAACTTTACCAGGACGTAAGTCAAGAAAAATACGGTATATGCTTGCACCACAAGATAAATACCCACCTTCCGGGAATTTCCATGCACCATGGTGTAGCATGCGTGAAAATTGCCTCGGGTCCCTGGGCGCGCCTTAATCTTGCACCTCCCTCGGAAAAACACCCGCTTTTCGGGTTCAGAAAATGCAAAGGCAAGATCACTCCAAATGACCACGGAATCTCTAGTTGGAGAACTTGCTTGTGATGCCGAGAGGGAGCTAGGTGCAGGGTTTGGGCTCATTCCATGGAGTGGATCCATGTTTTGGGCAGCGAGAGGGGAATCTAGGGTAGAAATCCATGTTAACACCTACTCAGTTTTGCCCTCTATGTTAGTCAGGAATACTCAGAAAAGCGCCCTTACTATAGCTCTCCCAGAAACCAGCACACTCTGATTGGTTGAGACAGTTGTCACACGGATCGTGCCTGCCAACCATTGATTCTCTGTGATCTAACGGCCTGGATAACCACCTTTATCTCTGCCCCACCCCTCTATCTATGGATGGATGCATGGTTATGGCAGTGAGCATGACCACTTTGTGCTCCATTCGTTGCCAACCGATGCCGAGAGCATGCTCTATTCGAGATATGTGCTTGTCATGATAATATTTCGACGAATATAGTACTAACAAACCAATATTATAGCAAGACATGGTAGTTAAAACAATCACAATGCAGGACATGGCAGTTATATAAAAATACTTACAACATAACATTACTCTACTCGTCGTCATCCTCCTTCTCCTCCTCCTCATCATGGGCCTTGCCATCGCAGCCGTCGGTGTCCTCTGATGACTTGTAAGCAACTCCCTCCTTGTATATATGCGCCCTCTCCTCATCGGGGTCCTCCTCCTCCTCGTAGTCCCACGGGTCAACGTCACTCTCCTCTGCTTCTGCCTCCAACTGATCCATGAACTCGTCCTCGTTTCCCGAGTAGGAGTCGTCCTCTCTTCCTCCTGGCCTTCTTCATGGTGGTCTCATAGGCCTTCCTCCGGTGCTCCTCCGTCTTTGCTTCTTATGGGCGCTCTACCGTCTCTGCCGATGCAACGCGCTTCTTAGGCACGGCGGGTATGACAAGCTTCAACATCGTGGTGTCCCCAAGTGCCGATGTCGATGGATCCATGCACAGTTGGACACTTCATGGTGCCTCAGATGGCTGCTGGCGGGCACGAATGATGCTGCGACGAGCAGGTGATGCAGGACGGTCAGCCACCACCAAGGATCTAGCACTGCCACCATATGGTTCCATCCTTCACGAGGAAGTTGTTTGAAATGCGCGATAGCGGTACGAAGAGTTGGGCCGATCCTATAAGGGGTGCGAGGAGCATACTGGAAGTTTATTCATGTAAAAATTGTACTACATCATAAAATATCTATGTACTAGGAGTGTTGTCACGTAACAAATCATAAAATGCGCCCTCTGGCAGCGTCGAGAAGTATCCAGTGCGTGCCTGTCGATGTGGAGTTCAACGTATCAGCAAGTTGTGTCCATGCAGCAGTTGCGCTCGTCATGCCAATCCCTTGAACATGTGATGGACACTCGAAAGCACGCACGCACGCTAGACATGCAGCGTGCAATTACTTCCTCATAGTCCCACCCCGTCCCTTTTATGCATGGGATTTTATGTGGTGTGTGCCAAAACCCACTGAACTGTCCATCGCATTAAAGCCAGTCCAATCGAGTCCCATCATGTAGACTATGTTGTTTTATTCCCTGGTTCTTCCAGTCTCCCTTCATTGAGAAGCAAGCAACATAGGCCATCAATTAATGAATGAACAATGGATGTTGGTTGAGATAGCAGTAGAGTAGACGGTGGTCTTCTATAAGACTGTACCACAGACTGGACTCTTTGACCATTCTACCGCACCAATCATTTTCTTCTTCCTCCTGCCCCCACCTTCCTCCATCTTCATTAGCCATGGCTCCCTAGAAGAGAGGTTGATCGATCATGCACGCGGAGAGAAACAAGAGGTTTGCCGCCGTTCACTTCTTGCTCAACCAGCTGCTTAATCCTCCCTTGCACAGAGGCCCAATCTCTCCTAGCAATGGCGCTGAATGTTCCAGCAGGCGAGGGCTCCTCCTCTTCTTTTTTCTCTATTTTATTATTATCTTTCTCTATCTACTTGTTATTCTTCTTCTTGTTATTCTGCAACATATTCCAGGCTGGCCGTGGACCCAGAAACCAGCATGATGGAGGCGGCATTGCAGGACCCATTCGACCTAGTTCCCTGGCTCGGTGAGGTAGGAAATCTCCACACTATTTACTACTCATAATGCCGCTGACATGAATGTGGTTTTATTTTTGAGATTCTAAATGTGGAATTATTAGATCATGTGTGCTTGGAAGTAGGGACCATGCTCAATCCTTTTATTCAATATTGTTCTTTGTAGACACATTAGGGTATTTGTGATTTGTATTAGTACTTCCCTGGAACCTACAGTACAATTATAGAGTACCTATTTGATGGGGGAATACCAATCGGGGTATACCGATGAAGAGGAATCGCCAGCTGGATCGTCGATCCCAGAGCGGGTCGACTCGCCGAATACGGCGACTGGCGCATACTGGACCCAGGCGACTGGCGCCGATTCGAGGCCCAAGATGGCGACTCGTATACAAAGTCCACCAAATACTTGTAAACCCTAACTGGTTGCATATATAAAGCCACCGGGGCACCCCCACGGGGCATCTTCTTCCACATTAGATTAGATATAGTCTCTCCCTCCGCCTACGACGGCTCCCATGTAAACCAATCTATGATCATATACTGGATTGATAGCAGGACGTAGCGATCCTCCACCGAGGGGACATGAACCTGGGTACATCGTGTGGCAATCTCGCTCCCGGATTATCCTACGTCGCCTTGCTCCCTCTACGTAAACTACCCCCAGTAGCATCTGCCGTGCAATACCACGACAGTTGGCGCCCACCGTTGGGCAAGTGGTGCTTGGAGGGTGATAATCCGAGCGGGATCCCTCACCGCCAGGTCCCATCTAGCTCGTTCATCCGCGTCGTCGTGGTAGACTTCATCATCGCCAAGCGCAGTATCAAGACTCAACGTGTCGTTGCGGGCTGCTATTCGGAGACTCCAGATCACACGTATAATCGCCTAGTAAAAGATTGTCCACGTGAACAAGCATGATCGGTTTGATGAGTTTTCTATTAATTCCCTCTCTCTCGTTACTCTTCCAGCTGATTAATTTTTTTGCATCCAATTCACGTTACCTATTTTTATGATTTTGTTCACTGTCCATGACTACAAGATTGGATCGTCATGCTTTTAGTTCCAGGCATTGATTGAGCGTGATTACGCCGAGTTAGTTTTACACACCATCATGATCGGCTGCGTAAGAGGCTTACTTCATGCACGGCGAGAAATCAATCTCCGGTGAGTCAACCCCTTTTTGCTTATTGATTTTGGCTACCAATTATTCTATTCAATATTATAATTATTATGCACCTTAACGTTTTGTTTTGTAAGCACGGAAGCAACACATGATCCAGATCTGCCCGGCTCTAGATGTGCAAGACTTGAACTCGTTCATGAAGGGGCGTAACCACTGGAGAATTAATCCGCAAAGGAGAGGCGATCTTTGCACTATTGCAAACTCGTGATTTCCAATTCTCCATCACGGACTCGCTACTCGAGGACTTGCCCACCGTGGACTGATTAACGGCGGACTCATCCATCAAGGACTGGCCCATCGTCGGATCGCGACACCCACGTCGACTCGGCATCTAGGAACTTCCCACTCGCGGACTCTCCATGCTCGGGAAGTCGCCACTCTCGCAGACTCGCCATGCTCAAGAACTTGCCTAAACATGGACACACTTAAACGCTGACTTGGTAGGCTCGGTGACATACCCGCCGCATATTCGTCGCGCTCGACGACTCCCCCGCCGCGTCGACTCTGCCACATTAAATAGCTAAGTTTCTTTACACTCGTACATGCTATGAGTCCAAAACATATAAGCATCTCCATTCATTCTCCAAATCTGACCATGCAGTCGCATATGACCCTTTTTAGGGACCAAAATCATACTTGGGATCGGTTTCAGTTTTGTCTGCTGTTTATTCATGTCCGTCGAAGTAGTGAGGCTGGTACCGAAAGGCCGACCTTGTCTCCGGGTTCAACAGTCTGGCATCATGTCCTTGTTACCCGGCAAGTGTTTGATGTTGGAGGTCTGCCTACTCATGAAAAGACATGCATAAACCTTACATACTGCCCATCGATCCACATAGCAAAAGTCATTTTATTCAACATCTATAATTTGCATGTCTTACAAATGTTTAATATATTTCATAAATACACCTTATTGAAGTCGTACTTTTTCCTCCTTCTCAGAAAACGGTCTCTTTCTCGCCACTCGTCGCGCTCGGGGACTCGGCGCTCCCCGGTCGCTCGGCCTCGCCGCTCGCCGCGCTCAGGGTCTCGGCGCTCGTCTGTCGCATGGCCTCACCGCTCGCCGTGCTCGGGATTCGGCGCTCACCGGTCGCTCGGCCTCGGCGCTCGCCGCGCTCAGGGTCTTGGCGCTCGCCGGTCACCCGACCTCGCCGCTCGCCGCGCTCGGCGCTCACCGGTCGCTCGACCTCGCCTCGCTCGGGACTCGGCGCTCACCGGTCGCTCGGCCTCGGCGCTCGCCACGCTCAGGGCTCGGCGCTCGCCGGTCGCTCAACCTTGCCACTCGCTGCGCTCGGGGACTCGGCGCTCATCTGTCGCTCGTCCTCGCCACTCGCCGCACACGGGGGATCGGCGCTCGCTGATCTCTCGACCTCGCCATTCATCGCACTCGAGGGCTCGGCGCTCTCCAGTCACTCGACCTCGCCACTCGCCATGCTCGGCAGCAACCACTACTATTTTCAGAATATACATCTCTAAAGAGCCTCAAGTCGCCTCTACAAGCCAACTCGAGCCTCGGGGACTACTCCTACGTATGTTGCGTGTACGAATGGTTCCACGACAGCGGCTCACCCTCGTCGACTCGCCACCACGTACTCTCCACTCGCGTACTCTCCACGCTCAGGGACTCGCCGCCGACTCGCCACCGCGTACTCAACACGCTCGGGGACTCGCCCTTGCATACTCTCCAGGCTTGGGGACTCGCCACCGCGGACTCGCCCCCGCGTACTCAACGCGCTCGGGGACTCTCCACCGTGGACTCGCCCTCGCGTACTCTCCACGCTCAAGGACTTGCCACCGTGGACTCGCCATCGCGTACTCAACGCGCTCGGGGACTCGGTGCGCTACAGATAGCACCACTCGCAGGTCGGGGACTCGGCACTCGCCGGTTGCTCGACCCTAAACCCTAGCCGGTCGCCCGTCAGGGACTCGCCGCGCTCGGGGCCTCGGCACGCTCTGCGCTTGGATACTCATGCAACTAGCGGCTTCACCGACTCCCTGCGTCTTACACCAACTGTCCATCACCGACCGCCTCCCGCTTCATGGTTATTTTCTCTGTTCAGGAGCTCGTCGCCGATTCGCCGCGACCCATCATCAAGACTCTCTGCGCCCTGACTCAAGCCCGTGTCGAATCAACAACGCGCTCGGGGACTACTGATGGGGGAATACCAATCGGGGTATACCCATGAAGGGGAATCGCCAGCTGGATCGCCGATCCCAGAGAGGGTCGACTCACCGAATACAACTACTGGCGCATACTGGACCCAGGCGACTAGCGCTAACTGGAGGCCCAAGATGGCGACTCGTATCCAAAGCCCACCAAATACTTGTAAACCCTAACTGGCTGCATATATAAAGCCACCAGGGGCACCCCCACGGGGCATCTTCTTCCACATTAGATTAGATCTAGTCTCTCCCTCCGCTTACGGCGGCTCCCATGTAAACCAATATATGATCATATACTGGATTGATAGAAGGACGTAGCGATCCTCCACCGAGGGGACGTGAACCTGGGTACATCGTGTGCCAATCTCGCTCCCGGATTATCCTACGTCGCCTTGCTCCCTTTACGTAAGCTACCCCAGTAGCATCTGCCGTGCAATACCACGACACTATTTTAAATAACATGAATGCTGCAGCAAGCGAAGACCGAGTGTCGTGACAAGGTGGCCGCGATAAATGACAAGATTGACAACCAACTGAATGGTGCACTCTCCCTGTCAACACCCGGATTTTTAATCCCAGATGCCTGTTATGCCATACATCGCAATCCCAGGATTACCATTTTTGTGAGACATAACAGAATTGGATACCACAGTACATCATCCATTACAAACCATACATAAGGTCTTACACAAATAGGGATCTCATGATCCAGTTCTTAATACAACTTCAAGCAGCGGAATATGTAGTAATAACGGTAGCGTAGGCGAAGCTCCATCTTCGGGGTCACAGGCAATGCTGACGATGGGAGATGATCCTAGTTGTCGTAACCTTCCTGGGGTCCATCCTCTAGGTACTCCACTTCATAGTCTGGCCATGGGAATAGCCAGGGACAAAGCCATGAGTACTCTTTAAGTACTCGCAAACTAATACTAACAAGTGAAAGGGGTTTTTGATAATGGACACTAGGCTCTAGGGTTGTTTTGCAAAAGCCAGATTTATCTCTACTAAGCTGAGAAGCAAGAGAAGCTAGTCAAAATTTTATAACTCCTAAGTAAGAAACTTGTATTTCATATCACAACCCTGTTGTGGTCAAGTCAAAGTCTCAATTCATGTCACAAGTCTTTTGAAAACATCTGACGGGCGAACAGTATGGCCACTCTAACTGTCCATAACCGTGGACGCGGCTATTCGAATAGTTTGACACTCTGCAGGGAATGTACACTTTCACCACAACATTCGATACATCCGTCAGGAACAAATCCCGAATTCACCATACTCTGTATGCGGATAATCAATCCTAAACTTTCAATTACACGCCCAAGTATAAGCACCTCTCCTGTGAGTTTGGCCTCCCAACCATGACCAACTGTCATCTTGGGTACTGCACAGGTGGACAATCTTCACAAGGTAGCCTCAGCTCAGACCTTGGCCGTGAGGGAACTAATACTAAGGTATATATGTTTCCATTCAAGCCCTACCCAATCTTCGGGTACTGTGGTTGTACGATAAAATTGGAATGGTATCGCATCCAGACAACAATCAGTTTTATAAAGGGCTAAGGCCCATGCCTCAACATTTTCATCACCAAAATCATCTGGTGTTCGGAAACACATGTCAAAACATCTCAGTAGAATGATCCATCATTCTAAGGTTTTCATAACCATTTTCACCAAGTATTCCCATCTAATGTAGATCAAGTTTTATGCTTAGCACTAGCATCTACAAGTGGGGGTAAGCACTAATGGGGGATAGTAAACTAGTGGAGTTTCCACTAAGTTCAATCTTATGCCTTAGGATGACATCAAGATTTTCTAGCTTAGGCCAAATTTTATGCTCTTTATGCAACCTTCAATATATCTTTCTAGAATATATAGTTGACATAGTAGCAAGTAAGTATTAGCTTGCCCAATTGCAAGTATAAGCTTGCATAGGTCAACTTGCTTAGTAAGGCTTGCTAAAGTAGAGTATCTTGCAAGTGTTAGCTTGCCTTGTGCAGAGCAGTGGTTGAAGTTCTCCTTGGCTTCTTCTTTGTAGTATCCTCCTTCCTCCTCGTATCCTTGGTCGGTACTAGCGTCTATGAATAAATACGAGGTACACAATCACCAAACAATACTTAACTACTTGCATTCATCACACACAAGGGTCCTATAGATGATCTAGCATCATCACTAACATTACAAGATTAAAGCTTGGTTTAATTCCTTTTATTTTTAGAAAAGTAATTTCTACTCATTGAAAAACTACTTAAGATTTAATATTCTCCAAACCAAACATGGGATCATGTTTACACATGTCATCACCACATATTTTAGTCCATGGGAATGTGATTTAAAGTGGTGTCGCAATTTAACAGGTTTTTCTCTTTTATTTTAATTAATTAAAGTGGCTTGAAATGCCTATGTGGCATTCTTTTATTACTTGGTCATTATTTCTGTAGGTAAAACTATATATTTTTATATATTCTGAAAGGTATGGTTAAATGTGATTTTGGAGAGTTGGAATCAACTCAAAAGCTATTATGGTTTAAATTTGAAAAATGTTTGAATGCATAAAAGCTTCTGCCTTGTTCTTTTTACCATGGATGATCTACAGATCCAAATGACTTGAATCCAACGGGCTTGGATTCAGCATTCCCAGACCCTTCTAACAAAATTGGTTTCATTCAATTTGGTTCACTGAATCGACCTGGGTTGATTTTTGAAACTGGGTACAGAAGTGTGTTTGAAATAAAATGAAAAAGGTTAAAATCAAATAACTGGGTTGCGCGGGAAGCGATACTGGGCCGGCCTGCTAAGCACAGCGCTTACGCGGGTTGGTTAAGTCGCTGTCCCCATGCGTCAGTGAGACAGGGGGTGCGAAGCGGTATGGGGCGATGTGGTGCGTTTGATTTGGTTCTAATCCAACGGCTGAGGGTCATCGTCGACGTTGGGCAACGCCGGCGAGACAGAAACCTAGCGCGGCAGGTGGGGGTCGTTGGGGGCTCAGCGGGGATCAGGCGAGGGTCGGCGAGGCGGGAGAACGACGAAGTCGACGATGGCGAACCTCCTGGTACCGGGAGCTTCTCCTGGGGCGGCTCCAATCGCTGGCTCCCTTCTTCTCCAGAGGCGGCAGGCTCCGGCGAAATTCCAGCAAAGTGCTGCTCGCCTTGCTTCGGGAACGGGGTGGCATGATCAGTGAGGAGAGGGGAGTGAGATGGTGTGCTCAATTCGGCTAGGGGTGGCCTCTATTTATAGTCGCGACGACGAGACAGAACGGCATGGGCAGGCGACGGTGGCGACATGGCTACGGGCGGCAAGAGGCATGGCCGGCGGTGGCGATCGCTTGGTGGTCTCCTAGCGATGCTCTACGGCTTTAATGCGCGCGTAGGGGCGGTGCAGTTTGGTCTGGAACGCGCGATGCTCTGCTCAGCAGAGGCGGCGTCTTTGACGGCGAGCGGTGGCTGTGCGGCATGGGGCGGCGAACGGGGATGTCTGGCGGTCTCCTGGGTTGGTGGCGATCATGTATGCACGCGGCGAGGGAGGCGCGCGGTCTGTGGGAGTCGGTCGAGCGTGGCGCTCTGGCGCATGCTCGACATGGTTGCTGGCGAGCTGGGCGCGGTCTGTGCGTGTGGTCCAGGGTTTGGCAACGCTCGCGGCTGGGACAGGGAGTGGCGGTGGACGGTGGGCTTCCTCCCAGACAAGGTTGGCACGGCTAAATCTCCTTCTAGCTTGCTGTCTCCACTGGGTGGCATGGTGAGCTTCGGTTGTTCACCATTGATGTCATTGCCCAGCTTACAGTGAGGCTAGTGCTTGGTTTAACTTGCTAGATGATCTACTGAGATGGTTGTGAGCTAGAGAGGGGACAAGTTAGGCTTCAATCACTTCTCACAATAGTGTTTAAGATTCTGATGATTTGTGTCTGCAAAGTGTTTGATGAAATGGCCGCAAGTATTCATGTTTTGAATTTTGAAAAGATTTTTGGTGGGTGTGCTAGGTTTGTGCTGATGAGTCTGCAGATGCTTGGGTTTTGAAAGTTGAGCTTGTTTGAGTGGTTTTTGAAAAGTGGTATCTTCTCATATGATAAAGATTCAATTTTGAACTGTCATTTAAACTATGCATTTGAAAGTTTCTGGATGATCACAAAGTGGGCCTTGATACTTTGTTATGAGTACAATCAAGGGGTGCAAATATCCAAACAAGTTTCTGTTAAGTTCTGAAAGCTTGGGACAGCCAAACTATGCATGGGAGTTAAATTGGTCAAAATGACCATTCCCTTATTTTATTTTTTTTGATTTATTTGTCTTTGGGAAATGTTTAGATGATGTTTATTTCACCTAAGAATCCATTTACAAGCAAAGAAACACACAAACAAGGTGGTTCAAAAGAAATCAAAATTGGAATGCATACACCCATGCATGCTTTCATATTTTTATTTAGAAAAGTTTTTGTTAACCCTAAATTTGATGCTTAGAGTTTGATGATCCAAGTTTAGTATTTTTGGGATGTTACAAACCTTCCCCCCTTAAAAAAATCTCGTCCCTAGATTTGAAAAAGGATAAAAAAGATTACCTAGGATTTGAAGAGATCGGGAAACTCTGTCCTGATGTGATCTTCGCGCTCCCAGGTAGCTTCCTCTTCGGTGTGGTTGCTCCACTGAATCTTGAGAAACTTGATGCTTCGGGTTCAGGTAGTTCTGAAAGCTTCTTCCAAAATACGGATGGGTACTTCGGGATAGGTCAGGTCATTGTTGATCTCTATGGTCCGGTGGTCGATATTCTTGAACACTTCGGTCTTCTCTGGGACTTAGAGACACTTGCGAAGTAACGAGATATGGAACACATTGTGCACATCTGACATCTCTTCAGGTAGTTCCAATTGATACGATACTTCTCCTCGACAGTTCAGAATCTTGAAAGGTCTGATATATATGGGGGCTAACTTTCCTTCGAGTTGGAAACGCTGCATTCCCTTCAATGGCGACACTTTCAGATAAACAAAATCTCCTAGGTTGAAGGCGAGGTCTCTACGTCTCTTGTCGGCGTAACTCTTTTGTCTGGACTGGGCAGTGTTGAGGTGCTCACGAATCTTGTGAACCTTCTCTTCTACTTCTCGTAGGATGTCCGGTCCGAAAATCTGACTCTCTCCTACTTCCGACTAGTTCAAAGGGGTGCGACACTTCCTTCCGTACATAAATTCAAATGGGGCCATTTGCAAACTAGCTTGATAACTGTTCTTGTATGAAAATTCTGCAAATGGCAGACAATCTTCCCACTTAGATCCATATTATAACACACATGCTCTCAGCATATATTCGAGGATTTGATTTACTCGCTCCGTTTGTCCATCGGTCTGAGGGTGATACGCGGTGCTGAAATCTAGGCGGGTTCCTAAACCTTCCTGGACTTTCTTCCAGAATCTCGAGGTAAACTGAGTTCCTAGATCCGATACGATGTTCTTGGGGACTCCATGCAAACTAACTATTCTAGTGATGTACAACTCTGCTAGCTTCGAACTCTGATATGTGGTCTTGACGGGTAATAAATGGGCGACTTTGGAAAATTGGTCCACTATGACCCAGATAGAGTCATTTCCCCTCTTAGAAGTAGGCAGTCCAGTGATAAAGTCCATTCCAACGGAATCCCATTTCCATTCCAGAATCTGCAATGGTTGCAACAATCCAGCGGGTCTTTGATGTCCTGCCTTGACTCGCTGACATATATCACACTTGGCGATACAGCTTCCGATTTCTCTCTTCATCTTATGCCACCAAAATTTCTCTTTTAAATCTTGATACATCTTAGTTCCTCCGGGGTGGATAGAATAAAGAGTATCATGAGCCTCCTTCAGAATATCTTCTTTCAACTTCGAATCTACTGGTACACAAAGGCGTCCTTTGTACCACAGAACTCCTTCTTCGTCTTCGGTGAATCCGGGTACTTTGCCTGTACCGATACGACGCTTGATTCCGTCGATACTAGCATTTCCCTTCTGCGCATCTTTAATCTGACTGATCAAAGTGGGATGGAGTTCTATGCTAGCCAAAAATCCTTCACTTACTAATTCTATTCGAAAATCTTCCATCTCTTTGTGCAAGCTTGGTTGCTCCTTCAAGATCATGGAGTTTAAGCGGCACGGCAATCTGCTAAGGGCATCTGCTACCACATTGGCTTTACCAGGGTGATAGTGAATGTCTAGATCGTAATCCTTGATTAGCTCAATCCATCTTCTCTGTCTCATATTCAGCTCCTTCTGAGTGAATATATACTTCAGACTCTTGTGATCCGTATAGATCTCACAACGATTTCCCATGAGGTAATGTCTCCATGTCTTCAGGGCTAGAACTACGGCTGCGAGTTCGAGGTCATGGGTTGGGTAATTTTGCTCATGTTGATTCAGTTGTCGAGATAGATAAGATATAACTTTGCCTTCTTGCATTAGCACACATCCGAGACCGATCTTGGATGCGTCACAATATACGTCAAAGGGCTTCGTGATATCCGGCATGATCAAGATTGGGGCTGAAATCAATCTCCTCTTGAGTTCTTGAAAACTCGCTTCATATTCGTCGGTCCATTCAAACTTCTTGTCCTTCTTCAGCAATTGGGTCATGGGTTTGGCGATACTCGAGAATCCTTCTACGAACTTGCGGTAATATCCCGCCAATCCGAGAAATGCACGAACTTGGGTTTGGGTGGTTGGGACTTGCCAATCTTCGACATCTTTCACCTTTGCAGGATCAACGGCAATTCCTCCGGCTGATACAATGTGACCGAGGAATCCTACCTCCTGTAACCAGAATTCACATTTGCCAAACTTGGCATACAACTGATGCTCTCTAAGGGTTCCAAGAATGGTCCTTAGGTGTAGCTCATATTCTTCTTCTGATTTGGAATAAATCAGAAATGTCATCGATGAAAACAACGACAAACTTATCCAGGAAGTCCATAAAAATCTTATTCATGAGATTCATGAAATAAGCGGGGGCATTGGTTAATCCAAAAGACATGACCGTATACTCTTACAATCCATATCTGGTGGTAAAGGCAGTCTTTGGAATATCCTCTGCATGAATCTTGAGTTGGTGATACCCAGTTCTCAGATCAATCTTAGAAAACACTTTGGCACCGGTCAACTGATCAAACAGATCTTCTATCTTGGGCAAGGGGTATTTGTTCTTGATGGTGACATCATTTAATTTCCTATAATCCGTACACAAACGGTTACCTCCATCCTTCTTGTCCAAAAACAAGACAGGTGACCTCCATGGTGATGCACTTGGTTGAATCAATCCAATTTCCAATCTGGAATCCAGTTGCTTCTTCAGTTCCTCTAGTTCCGACGGCTTCATACTATATGGTCTCTGGGCTATTGGTCCAGTTCCGGGGATTAGTTCAATGATAAACTCGATATCCCGATCTGGGGGCATACCAGGCAAAACATCTGGAAATACATCGGGGTATTCATAGACTATCCAGACTTGGTCAATGGTAGGTTGGGCTATACTCTTGTTGCACTTGAATTGATGAGGTAAGGTTTCAGATATATGCTCGACTGATATTCCGGCTGTACTGGTCATGGTTATGGCTTTCTTGGCACAGTCAATCAATCCTTTATGTTTAGACATCCAATCCATTCCTAGTACTACTTCCAAACCTTTGGTTCCGAGTACTATCAGGTTAGCATAAAAATTTATGCCATGGATTCGGATAGGGACGGCTTTGAAAATTTGCCTAGCCTTGGTGGTTGATCCGGGAATTTGAACAATCATAACATGCTTCAGTTTGGTTGGTTGAATTTTACTAGTGCAGGCAAATTCTTCGGTGACAAATGAGTGCGATGCACTAGAATCAAACAACACTCTTGCAAGTACTGAATTAATAGAAAACATACCTAGCACGACGTCTGGCGCTTCCTGAGCTTCTTCAGCATGCATGAGAAAAAGACATTCTACCCATTGCGGTTGATCGAATTCCCTGGGGCAAACCTTCTTCCGGGCTGAACACGACGCTGCTGCTGAGTTGGGGCATTAGCATTGGGTGCTGCGGCATTCTTCTTATTGGGGCACTCGTTGGAATAGTGGCCCTTATTTCCACAGTCATAACAAGTCACTTGCGACTTGTCCTTTGCTGCTACAGGCACAGCATTGCTTCCAGTCCTCGGGGCAGTGTTGGTGTTGGTGGCAGCATCGTTGGTGTTGAACTTGGGTGGGGCACGGTTGAAATTGCTAGAGTTGCCGGGGTTGTTGTGAATTCCTCCGGGCCTAGGGTTTCCACGGTTGGGATAGGTCGGACGGTGCATTGGGGGTCTGTTGGTTCTCGGGGCAAATCCGGGAGATGGGTTAGGGCGATACTTTGGGGTCTGATGGGTTCCTGGCTGATGCATCATGCGACGCTTGCGGTTCTCATTGGCTTGGTTGATCTTTCCTTCCATCTGGATGGCAGAGTCAACAAGGGCTTCAATATCAGCAAAGGGGATATTGACTAACACTGTCTGCATCTCATCGTGCAGACCATTCAGGAATCTCTCTTTCTTCTTGGCTTCGGTGTCGATCTCCTCCGGGGCATACCTGACAAGAATTTGTCACGGTATTCCACTATGGTCATCCTTCCTTGCTTCAGTTCTCTGAACTCGTCTCTCATTCTCTTGATCAAACCCGGTGGCACATGGGTTCTGCTAAACTTGACCTTGAATTCCTCCCAGGTCATCATCTGGCCTCCGGTCATTGCGTGAACACTGTTCCACCATGCCCTGGAATCTCCGTCTAGATAGTGGTTGGCGAACAGAACTTTCTCGTTGGCTTCCACTCCGGCGACTTCTAGGTTATTTTCCATGGTTTGCAGCCAATCATCGGCGTCTAGGGGTTCTTCTGACTTAGTGAAAACAGGTGGTTTGGTATTCTGAAATTTTTTGAGCTTTGATCCATGTTTGTCCTGATTTCCGTGGCCTTGGTTGTTGTGGGCTAGCTGAGCTATCTGTTGCAGGGTGGCTAGGTTGGCTTGACGTTCCGCACTTTCAGCTTCGCGGTCAAAGGTCAACATTTGCAGAATCTGCAACATCGGGTCCGGGGATGAACCACTTCCTCCACTTGGCATCTGAAGATTGAGATATATCATGAGAAAAGAGGGAAATTTCTAAGGTTCTGGGATTTTTGAAAAGTTTTTAAAGTTTGACTCAGATTTTTCTAGAAACTCGCTTTTCATTCATTCATTCATAGCACGCGATAGAACACACACCACAATAAAGAAAAATAGATGGTTTTAAGAACCATCTGGAAACTACGATACAGTGGGACCGAATACTACTCACTACGCTAGTGCTCAAGTGCTACTACTCCTCGGAATCCGTGGCTTCGTCATCTTCATCGTCATCGATGAAGGCGAAATCATCCTCATCGGTGAAGAAGTCCATAGCCTGATCCTCCAGAAAATCATCATCATCGCTGAGATAGGAGTAGGGGTCTCCACGAAGATCCTCTCCGGAATTCTCCCTTTCTTCCAACTGCATGTCTCTCTCGTGGATAGTCTCCTCCAAAGATGAGATACGGTGGCGAAGATGGGCAATGATGCGCTCCTTCTTTTCGAGCTGACGGCGCCGAGACTTGTGATCCTTCGCTAGCATGGCGATGGTTTGATCCTTCGTCTTGATGATGGCAGACTTGTGGTTGGAGTAGTCACGACAGTTATCCAACTCTTGCTGACGATCGTACATCATGAAGCTAAGGTGGTCCAATTGAGTCTTCAGCTCAGGGTGGTATGGGGCTTCCAGGGGTTGTCCATTAGCATCACACCTTGGGAAAAACTCAAAGCGGGTTCCCTTGATCTGATTGATGCTCTGCCCACACAGACGGGAAAGAGCTTCCTGCATGGCCCTGGCAAGTCCATCGAGCCAGTTGTTCTCTCTTAAGGTAAACTGAATTCCCTCAGCAGTGGGAGGTTCAATCTTTCCTCGGAGACTTGCAACAATTAGCCACTGCAGATCTTCTCCTCCTTGATCATTGAGCTGAGCTCCGAAGAACTCGGGGTGCGGACGCTCCAGAAGTTCCGAAAGCTGGTCCAGATCCCTCTCAAAGATAAGGTATCCTCCATTCCCCAACTGATAAAACTTGATGTACTTCACGTCCATCTAAAAGAATATAAGATGAGTAAGTTATTAGAGTGCTCAGGTGTGTCAAAATTTTATGTATTTTGCAAGAGTTTTTGAGGAACATGAATTTTCATGAAAGAATCAAAGGGATAAGAATGAGAATAAGTTTTTGTAAATATTTGTTTTCTTTGGTTTTGAAACTAAGTTTTTGATTGAAACGTCCAGTCTAACTAGGGTCTCCTATGGTCAGGATGGCTCTGATACTAACTTGTCAACACCCGGATTTTTAATCCCAGATGCCTGTTATGCCATACATCGCAATCCCAGGATTACCATTTTTTCAAGACATAACAGAATTGGATACCACAGTACATAATCCATTACAAACCATACATAAGTTCTTACACAAATAGGGATCTCATGATCTAGTTCTTAATACAACTTCAAGCAGCGGAATACGTAGTAATAACGGTAGCGTAGGCGAAGCTCCATCTTCAGGGTCATAGGCAATGCTGACGATGGGAGATGATCCTAGTTGTCGTAACCTTCCTGGGGTCCATCCTCCAGGTACTCCTCTTCATAGTCTGGCCATGGGAATAGCCAGGGACAAAGCCATGAGTACTCTTTAAGTACTCGCAAACTAATACTAACAAGTGAAAGGGGTTTTTGATAATGGGACACTAGGCTCTAGGGTTGTTTTGCAAAAGCCAGATTTATCTCTACTAAGCTGAGAAGCAAGAGAAGCTAGTCAAAATTTTATAACTCCTAAGTAAGAAACTTGTATTTCATATCACAACCCTGTTGTGGTCAAGTCAAAGTCTCAATTCATTTCACAAGTCTTTTGAAAATATCTGACGGGGGAATACTATGGCCACTCCAACTGTCCATAACCGCGGACGAGGCTATTCGAATAGTTTGACACTGTGCAGAGATTGTACACTTTCACCCCAACATTCGATACATCCGTTAGGAACAAATCCTGAATTCACCATACTCAGTATGCGGATAATCAATCCTAACCTTTCAATTACACGCCCTAGTATAAGCACCTCTCCTGTGAGTTTGGCCTCCCAACCATGACCAACTGTCATCTTGGGTACTGCACAGGTGGACAATCTTCACAAGGTAGCCTCAGCTCAGACCTTGGCCATGAGGGAACTAATACAAAGGTATATAAGTTTCCAGTCAAGCCCTACCCAATCTTCGGGTATTATGGTTGTACTATAAAATTGGAATGGTATCGCATCCAGACAACCATAAGTTTTATAAAGGGCTAAGGCTCATGCCTCAACATTTTCATCACCAAAATCATCTGGTGTTCGGAAACACATGTCAAAACATCTCAGTAGAATGATCCATCATTCTAAGGTTTTCATAGCCATTTTCACCAAGTATTCCCATCTAATGTTGATCAAGTTTTATGCTTAGCACTAGCATCTACAAGTGGGGGTAAGCACTAATGGGGGATAGTAAACTAATGGAGTTTCCACTAAGTTCAATCTTATGCCTTAGGATGACATCAAGATTTTCTAGCTTAGGCCCAATTTTATGCCCTTTATGCAACCTTCAATATATCTTTCTAGAATCTACAAGTCACTTAAGTCAACTCTAAGTTAAATCTTTGATAAAGAAATAAAGTAAGAGGGCTTGCAAATAAAACTATGCTTGGTTTATCAAGTGGATATGATCACATATGCTTAAGGCATATAGTTGACACAGTCGCAAGTAAGTATTAGCTTGCCCAATTGCAAGTATAAGCTTGCATAGGTCAACTTGCTTAGTAAGGCTTGCTAAAGTAGAGTATCTTGCAAGTGTTAGCTTGCCTTGTGTAGAGCAGTGGTTGAAGTTCTCCTCGGCTTCTTCTTCGTAGTATCCTCCTTCCTCCTCGTATCCTTGGTCGGTACTAGCGTCTATGAATAAATACGAGGTACACAATCACCAAACAATACTTAACTACTTGCATTCATCACACACAAGGGTCCTATAGATGATCTAGCATCATCACTAACATTACAAGATTAAAGCTTGGTTTAATTCCTTTTATTTTTAGAAAAGTAATTTCTACTCCTTGAAAAACTACTTAAGATTTAATATTCTCCAAACCAAACATGGGATCATGTTGACACATGTCATCACCACATATTTTAGTCCATGGGAATGTGATTTAAAGTGGTGTCACAATTTAATAAGGTTTTTCTCTTTTATTTTAATTAATTAAAGTGGCTAGAAATGCCTATGTGGCATTCTTTTATTACTTGGTCATTATTTATGTAGGTAAACCTATATATTTTTATATATTCTGAAAGGTATGGTTAAATGTGATTGTTGAGAGTTGGAATCAACTCAAAAGCTATTATGGTTTAAATTTGAAAAATGTTTGAATGCAGAAAAGCTTGTGCCTTGTTATTTTTACCATGGATGATCTACAGATCCAAATGACTTGAATCCAACGGGCTTGGATTCAGCATTCCCATACCTTTCTAACAAAATTGGTTTCATTCAATTTGGTTCACTGAATCGACCTGGGTTGATTTTTGAAACTGGGTACAGAAGTGTGTTTGAAATAAAATGAAAAAGGTTAAATTCAAATAACTGGGTTGCACGGGAAGCGATACTGGGCCGGCTTGCTAAGCACAGCGCTTACGCGGGCTGGTTAAGTCTCTGTCCCCATGCGTCAGTGAGACAGGGGGTGCGAAGCGGTATGGCGTGATGTGGTGCGTTCGTTGAGGGTCATCGTCGACGTTGGGCAACGCCGGCAAGACAGAAACCTAGCGCGGCAGGTGGGGGTCGTTGGGGGCTCACCGGAGCTCAGGCGGGAGAACGACGAAGTCGACGACGGCGAACCTCCTGGTACCGACAGCTTCTCCTGGGGCGGCTCCAATCGCTGGCTCCCTTCTTCTCCAGAGGCGGCAGGCTCCGGCGAAATTCTGGCGAAGTGCCGCTCGCCTTGCTTCGGGAATGGGGTGGCACGATCAGTGAGGAGAGGGAAGTGAGATGGTGTGCTCAATTCGGCTATGGGTGGCCTCTATTTATAGTCGCGACGGCGAGACCGAACGGCATGGGCAGGCGATGGTGGCGACATGGCTACAGGCGGCTAGAGGCATGGCAGGCGGTGGCGATCGCTTAGTGGTCTCCTGGTGATGCTCTATGGATTTAATGCACGCGTAGGGGCGGTGCAGTTTGGTCTGGAACGCGCGATGCTCTGCTCGGCAGAGGCGGCGTCTTTGACGGCGAGCGGTGGCTGTGTGGCATGGGGCGGCGAACGGGGATGTCTGGCAGTCTCCCGGGTTGGTGTCGATCATGTATGCACGCGGCGAGGGCGCCGCGTGGTCTGTGGGCGTCAGTCGAGCGTGGCGCTCTGGCGCATGGTCGGCATGGTTGCTGGCGAGCTGGGCGCGGTCTGTGCGTGTGGTCCAGGGTTTGGCAACGCTCGCGGCTGGGACAGTGAGTGGCGGTGGACGGTGGGCTGCCTCCCAGACAAGGTTGGCACGGCTAAATCTCCTTCTAGCTTGCTGTCTCCACTGGGGTGGCATGGTGAGCTTCGGCTGTTCACCATTTATGTCATTGCCCAGCTTACAGTGAGTCTAGTGCTTGGTTTAACTTGCTAGATGATCTACTGAGATGGTTGTGAGCTAGAGACGGGACAAGTTAGGCTTCAATCACTACTCACAATAGTGTTTAAGATTTTGATGATTTGTGTCTCCAAAGTGTTTGATGAAATGGCCGCAAGAATTCAAGTTCTGAATTTTGAAAAGATTTTTGATGGGTGTGCTAGGTTGGTGCTGGTGAGTCTGCAGATGCTTGGGTTTTGAAAGTTGAGCTTGTTTGAGTGGTTTTTGAAAAAGTGGGATCTTCTCATATGATAAAGATTAAATTTTGAACTGTCATTTAAACTATGCATTTGAAAGTTTCTGGATGATCACAAAGTGGGCCTTGATGCTTTGTTATGAGTACAATCAAGGGGTGCAAAGATCCAAACAATTTTCTGTTAAGTTCTGAAAGATTGGGACAACCAAAGTAGGCATGGGAGTTAAATTGGTCAAAATGACCATTCCCTTATTTTATTTGTTTTGATTTATTTGTCTTTGGGAAATGTTTGGGAAATGTTTAGATGATGTTTATTTCACCTAAGAATCCATTTACAAGCAAAGAAACACACAAACAAGGTGTTTTAAAACAAATCAAAATTGGAATGCAAACATCCATGCATGCTTTCATATTTTTATTTAGAAAAGTTTTTGTTAACCCTAAATTTGATGCTTAGAGTTTGATGATCCAAGTTTAGTATTTTTGGGATGTTACACTCCCTAACCCAGGCTAATGAGCGCCTTCAAAGGTGTTTGTATCTGCAGAAGGAGCTCATGCTAGATTTTTCACTTGACATCTAGAGGCTTGAAGGAGAGCACGATGAGCTACAGAGGGTGGTCGACGAGGTATAGAAGTTGATCGCATACATGTTGACCAAGAAAGACCTGTCCATCAGGTTAATTAGGCAGCTCATGGGTTACAAGAAGAATCTCCAGAATAGATACACCCTCTAGCAGGAGGAAGACGTCAAGGCACTCAGAGAACGCATCAACGAAGCAAAGGCCGCCATCGAAGCATACAATGACAAGGACCATTGCCGGGATGTAGTGAGACGGATGAAGGAGGACATTGGTCAAGGTCTCACCGTGCTCGATGGTCTAAAGAAGAAAAATGATGAGCTAAGGGCCAAGATGGAGGCGTATCAGGTAATGCCCAAGTCAGATTCCGAATAGAGGGGGAAGGAATATCAGTTCATGCTCGACTGCTTTTTAAATCTATATATGTCATGCAATTAAGGAATCTTGGAGCAACTCCTTATTTCTATGTTTATCTTACTTTCCGGTCAACTGAAGTATGGGTTTGTGTTCTTATGAGTGGACATCATCCTTTCTTTCCATTATGTAGTTGATCATGCTTTTAGATTATGACTATGCCACTACTATTTGGTTACATTGGAAAAACCCACACAACCTTAGTTGGGGATAGTCCTAGGTTTCTTTGAAATTGAAACTAGGACGGTGCCACTAGTTTATCCCATTGAATTGGGAAAAGGCTATATTGCTCTGACATTTAAATTAGGACTATGCCACTAGTTTATCCTCTTGAATTGGTAAAAAATTCTATATTTCTCTAACATCGGAATTTGGACTATGCCACTAGTTGATTATGTTAAATTTTGAACATTCCTCGAATGCTCTGTCCTTCAAATTATGACTTTGACACAAGTTAACTGATTTAGGAAACTAACCACATATTTTGTTGCCACAGAAGAGGTGAAAGCTTAACCCAGAACTGCCGACCTAGCTAAAGGACAAGATGGCCATCCAAATGAAGAAGCAGAATTTTCAAAAACTAGCCTATAACTGACTGAGAGAGGGAATCGCGATCCTTTATGACAAGTCCACAATCTGAAGGTGGACATCGTCGGCTAGAAGGAACTTCACAAGAAAGGTCTCACATTGTCTTGCGCGAAGGAGGATATCATCAAGGAGCTCATGGGGGATAATATTAAGCTTACTAAAAAGCTTGTCGCATCCCAAACGGAGCGCTTGAACCTATAGGAGGCGCACGTCAAAGTACTAAGGGAGCAGGTAAAAACCAAAGCGGGCCTGATCAAATGAACCCTCCAACTGGAGGATCTCCGGAAGGAAAGTGAGCATCTCCGCGCCAGTCTCAGTGCAAACATAAGTTCTTCTTAAATTAGTTTGCAAACTATGTGTTCTGATGAACCAAATCGTGTTTTATCCATGTAGTAGTGATTTTGTAAATGTGGAACTAACTCTATGCAAACTACGCTTTCTTATAAAAGGTTATTTTGCTCAAGGATTGATTTTGGATTAGTTAAGATATCACAATTGCAAGTCTTACAGTTATCTACTTTGAAATACTACCATGACATAAATTATTCATCTAAAATTTCCTTCATCCTATGTAGCTTGTCATTGTTCACTTCGTGCTCCGTCTTTAGATCCTTCAACAGATCTGCAATGCAGTATTCTAGTTTCTTCTCTTACATGAGGCGATCCCTCTCCTTTTCTACCTTTTGAACCTTTCGTGCAGTTCCCACCACCAAACTCCCATTAATTTTGTCATTTAATTCTCACTGCAAATTCTAGATTTCCTGTTCTAGCTCCTTATTTCCTACCCAGAGCTTGAAATTTTTTGAGCTGCATCACAGGCATCAGTAAATATCCCCGACCTTTCAAGCTCATACATATCCCACAACTTGGCCAAACATTTCTTAAGTGCGTCTGGTTACTCAAGATCCACCCACTCTACTGCTTTACACACCGGGACAATCTAAAAAAACACGCGACCTAATTATCAACATAACACTACACAACTTTCTTTATTACACCATTGTACATAACGAAAGCAAACCTAATTTGTACAGCCCAAAAACCTTCTCCTAGTGTTACTTCCTTCAAATGCAACATGTTTCCACAGTTTTAATCCATGGTCACATGGTACTTCTCAATCGATATCTAGGCCCTCCCAATCGGGGTCGTATATCATGAATGGTACCTATAAGGGAACATAAAACTAGAAATAAGCATGATTTCATGCACAAATAGAGCTCGGATCAAGGTAATTACCAATGCCTAACCATTGTCGATAAAACAAAGGAACTCACTGAAGTAAATATGCCCTAGAGGCAATCATAGAGATGATTATATTTCTGATGTATCCATGAGTTATTGTAATGTTCCTTGAATATCCATATCAGGCAACTTGAATTGATTGGAAATTATGTGAACTTTTTGTGAAACTCTTTACTTGTATGGTTATCTAATAGTTGTCCCTAGTCAGAGTGAGGACACACGTAAATATTAGACTAGCACATCGATTGGTTGATGACTATGTTTCGCAAGTCATAGACATGGAGATGTCAAACCAATGATGTGGACACATTTTATGAACATGGGGTTGGACTGACCCAACTTGAGACTGGCAATTAGACTTGCAGCTCTCTCTACACATCGTGTATGTTTTTTCCTTAGACCTCAGAATGTTGCATGTACTTGAGATGTAGATCGACCTACTTTGGGGCTATCAGACGCTACTCCGTAACTAGGTAGTTATAAAAGTAGCTTTCGGGTTTGTCCTGAAGCATGCTGCAAGGCATGGTCAATCAAGATGGGATATGCCCCTCTCTACTTGAGAGAGATATGTCTTGGCCCCTCGAGTGATTGGATCTAGAAATGCATGGTCGTGCTACATAAGGTTAAGAGTTAACCAAGTAAAGGGATTCTGAATCACAGTATCAAGAAAGGGAGGTCAGCTTGCAGCTAGACCAAATATCGTGAGGCAAAGGGAAAGACTTGTACTAAACCTTGTGATGGTCCGTCCAATATGATCTTTGTATGCGTTTAGGAGTTGGCACGTCTTGCTAGAGGCCGCTACCAACTATTGAAAGAATAAGTGTATTCATGTCATGTCTATACGTATATGAACCTATAGGGTCACACACTTAAGGGGCTAGAAGCCTAATAAGGATTAGATCCGAATTAGAATAGGCTTAGGCTACTAATGGGTTGCTAATGTAGAATCCCACTAGGTATGCCTATATAAGAAAGGGTGGGGCGAGCTAACCAGGGTTAGAGCATCCCACCTAGCCGCCACTCCTCACGCCTGTGTTGCACGTGCGGACCTAGCAGTCCGGCGTCTGACGCTTCCACCCTGTACGTGTGGATACCTCGGAGGTGCTGCATCTGTAGCACTTAGAAGAGCCGCGCAAGGGGAGCTTCTCGTGGGACGAGGACGAGGAGGAGACCTAGAACATCTACACTACCTCGATGACATTCATCAAGTTCCGCAACCGCGTGTCTAGTGGTAATTCCATGATCTATGACAACAATATTCCTGGTTTACGCGGTAGAAAATTTTGATTTGTGCTAGTGTAGCCTACTCGTATACCTTCAGTGGTATCAGAGCAGATGCTGTTCAGTTATAGGTTCGGGATGCTTGCATATGGTGATATGCATATTGATATGAATGATGTGATCGTTTATATTGCAGTGGTTCAGGATTGATCTATGATCTTGCTTTCCATGATCGTGATTCTGAGGTCGTCAAACGACTTACCCCTACTGATTGGTTTCTGCCATCGGGGTAGACAGTGACACATAAATCCTGTTGAATCACGCGAAGATCAATATGATCGATCGAATCGGAACCTTGATCTAAAATCGATGTACCATGATCAAAGGAGTTTGATTGAATCGGAATGAAAGTCGGTTCATGGTAAATTTGATTTGTAGATAAAAATCCTTAAAGATAATGCGAGGGGCGCTGCCCCTTCGAACCCCGCAGGGGGAGATCCCCTAGACCCCCCTTTATCGTAGACCCTTTTGTATATCGTTAAGGTAACTAGGTTCTGCGATGTCACATGATCCGGTAGAATGCGATTCTATGCATAACTTGTTTTTGCAGGATGTATGTGATCAGTATGGCCCATATATGTATGTGATTCATGTATAAAATTTATCATGACCTGCGTGTCGTTAGTAGGGCAACACGGCTGGAGCCATATGTGTTGTCAATTATTGTAATGGACTGCGTACCAACTTGTGATGATCCCAATACCATGTAATTTTGATTACTAGATATTAGGAGTAATAGCTTGTTATTAGTTCTTGGAGGACTCATCACTTGGAGGATGTCTCGCATGGAACATGAAGATGGAGCTCATCATGGTGGACAGGTTCTATAGCGATAGAGATCACCATGAGAAAATGGGCCATACTGTGTCACAACTATGTGAATGCTATTCTTATGCGTTTTACTCTATACATGCTTAGATGATAGTAGTAGAACGATCCCTCACAAACTTTAAGTTAAACCATGCCCTCCCAACCAAACCTTGCACCATCCTATGCCCTGTACAATCGTTGGTGGGCCTATGAAATTAGGGTGCCGCGGTTTTCCTTGGCTGGATGGGTTTGTATCGGATACCTACACACATAAGGGTTAGTGAGCTTGACAAGGTCATCTTAAAAGTTAAGGACCTCGGGGCATAAAGGTTGGGCACCTAGTTTTGACATAGAGATGTCACCCAACAACAAGAGTCATATGTGATATGATTAGCAAGTGTTGCTTACCGTTTTACCTTGTCTTGTAGCAGTGATGCTAAAGCTCACTAGTCGACTTGTTAATTATGGATCTTGAATCACTTAGTATCAATAGAGGGATATTGATTTAAGTGGGAGTATATGTTATTAAATTGTTTAATACGTTTTACTCTTTCATGGTTACATGGATTAGTACTTTGCATGTTTTCTGTTGTAGATCAATGGCACCGAACACTACATCACCTTTTTCTTTGCGTTCGATTCTTGACAAAGATAAAGTTAATGGAACAAACTATTCGGACTGGGTCCGTAAGCTGAGAATTGTTCTCATGTCTGATAAAAAGGAAACGGTTCTGGACACCCCAATCCCCGATGAACCTGCTGATAATGCATCTGCTTCCCTCAAGAATGCCTACAAGAGAGCGTGTGATGATTGTCTTAAGGATAGATGTCTTATGCTTGCATGCATGGAACCTGAACTCCAAAAGAAGTTTGAGGATCAGGAAGCGTACGATATGATCATCGCCCTTAGGGACATGTTCCAGACTCATGCCAGGACTGGGAGGTACAATGTCGCCAAGTACTTTGTGGAATGCAAGCTGGCACAGGGAGCAGGTGAAGGCCCCCATGTGATCACAAGAGTTGGCTACTGATTTCCTTTTGGCATCTCTTCCATCTATCTATGGGTAGTTCATTTCGAACTACCATATGCATGGGGTGGAGAAGGGCCTTAATGAGTTATATATGCGGGATGCTAAAAACAACAGAAAGTGATATCAAGAAGTGTGTAGGGCATAGCCATGTGATGGCTGTGCAGAACAAGCCTAGCTTCAAGAAAAAGGGTACTTCTTGGAATAAGAAGGTCAAGGCTAAGGATACGATCCCTAAGCCTGCACCCAAGCAAAAGGTTGGACCTGTAGAAGACACCGAGTGCTTCTTTTGTCATGAACATGGCCACTGGAAGAGAAACTGCAGCAAGTACCAGGCTTCTTTGAAGAAGAGTGGAAGTAAGAGTACTTCCCACTCAGGTACGCTTGTTATAAATATTGTGGAAATTCTTCTCGCTGATTCCTATGTTAACTCTTGGGTATTAGATACCGGATCGGTTGCTCATATTTGCAATTAGATGCAGGGGCTAATAAGGACTAGAGAAGTGCAGAAAGGCGAAGTGGATTTTCGCGTTGGAAATAAAGAAAGGGTTGCTGCATTGTTCGTCGGCGTCATGCAACTTCACCTTCCATCAGGATTTATTATGTAGTTTAATAATTGTTATTACATTCCAAGTATGGGTCGAAACATTTTATCACCTTCATGTTTGATGAGGGATGGATATTCATTTGCGAGTATGAATAATGGTTGTGTAATATCTAAGAATGATATGTTTATGGTTGATGCTCCCATTGTGAATGGGTTATTTAATTTAAATCATACAAGACATGTCAGGCTTTCTTACTTGGAAAGATGACCAATTCGCCTTTTTCGGGTTTACCCGACAGAGCGACAGACTTGTTGGAACTCATACATACTTATGTATGTGGACCAATGAGCACGACGGCCAGAGGAGGATATCACTACTTCATTACTTTCACTGATGATTTCAGTAGATATGGTTATGTCTACTTGATGAAGCATAAGTCTAAAACTTTTGAAAAGTTCAAGGAGTTTCAGAGCGAGGTAGAGAATCAACGTGGCAAGAAAATAAAGGCCTTGTGATCTGATCGTGGAGGTGAATATTTGAGTCACGAATTTAGCGATCATCTTAAGAGTTGCGTAATTGTTCCACAACTCACGCCGCCCGGAACGCCTCAAAGGAACAGGGTCTCCGAATGGTGCAATCAAACCTTGTTGGACATGGTTCGATCGATGATGAGCTAGTCGGATTTGCCATTGTCATTTTGGGGTTACGCTCTAGAAACGGCAGCTTACGCACTTAATAGGGTACCATCTAAATTTGTAGTTAAGACACCATATGAGATGTGGATTGGAAAGAATCCCAGTTTGTCTTTTCTAAAGATTTGGGGTTGTGATGCATTTGTCAAGCGACTTCAGTCGGACAAGCTAACACCCAAATCAGATAAGTGCATTTTCGTGGGATATCCAAGGGAAACCTTAGGGTATTACTTCTACAACCGGGAAGAGGGCAAAGTGTTTGTCGCTCGTAGGGGTGTTTTCCTAGAGAAAGAGTTTCTCACAAAGGGAACGAGTGGAAGGTCGGTGCGACTTGAAGAAGTTCAAGATGAGCCAGTCAGGGATGCTTCTGCTAGTGATGCTATTGTAGCAGAAGAAGTTGAGGAACCCGTGGCAATAGAAGCACCACAACCACGAAGGTCGGCGAGGCTCCGCGAAACGCGGGAATTATTATTGTTAGAAAATGATGAGCCTGCGATCTATGCAGAAGCGATGGTGGACCCAGACTCTGAGAAATGGCTGATTGCCATGAGATCCGAGATAAAGTCCATGGGAGACACTCAAATTTGGAACTTGATTGACCCGCCTGATGGTTTTAAAGCCATCGAGTGCAAATGGATCTATAATAAGAAGATTGATATGGATGGAAATGTTCACATCCATAGAGCTCGACTTGTTGCAAAAGGTTTTCGACAAGTTCAAGGAGTTGACTACGACGAGACTTTCTCGCTCGTAGCGATGCTTAAATCTATACGGATTATTCTAGCCATTGCTCCACATTTCTACTATGAAATATGGCAGATGGATGTCAAGACGGCTTTCCTAAATGGAATCCTAACTGATGACGTGTATATGATGCAGCCCGAAGGTTTTGTCAATCCAAACAATGCTAGAAAGGTATGCAAACTTCTAAAGTCCATTTATGGGCTAAAGAAGCATCTCGGAGTTGGAACATTCGATTTGATGAAGTTGTAAAGGAGTTTGGCTTCATCAAAAACGAACAAGAACCTTGTGTTTACAAGAAGGAAAGTGGGAGAGCGCTTATATTTCTAATCTTATATGTAGATGACATATTGTTGATTGGAAATGACATTACTATGCTCGAGTCTATTAAGACCTCATTGAAAAATAGTTTTTCGATGAAGGACTTAGGAGAAGTGGCATATATTCTGGGCATCAAGATCTATAGAGATATATCAAGGAGTCTAATTGGATAAAGACAGAGTACATACATTGACAAAGTGTTAAAACGGTTCAACATGGAATAGGCTAAGAAGGGGTTCTTGCCCATGTCTCACGACATTAAACTCAGCAAGACTCAGTGTCCTTCGACTACTGATGAGCGTGAGCGCATGAGCAGGGTTCCATATGCTTCAGCTATTGGATCCATCATGTATGCAATGATATGTACTCACCCAGATGTTTCCTATGCTCTAAATGTTACGAGCAGATAACAGGCTGATCTAGGTGAAGGTCACTGGATAGTGGTAAATAATATCCTTAAGTACTTGAGAAGGACTAAGGATGTGTTCGTAGTTTATGGATGTGAGGGTGAACTCAGTGTAAGGGGTTACACAGATGCGAGTTACCTTAACGACTCAGATGACTCCAGATCGCAATCTGGTTATGTGTTTGTCATGAATGGTGGTGCTGTGAGTTGGAAAACTTCCAAGCAAGATACGGTGGCCTCCTCTTCAACAGAAGCTGAATATATTGTCGCCTAGGAGGCTGCAAAGGAAGTTGTTTGGATTAGGAATTTCCTGATTGCTCTTGGTGTGGTTCAGGGCGCGTTCAATCCCATGGACGTTTATTGTGACAACAATGGTGCTATTGCAAAAGCCAAGGAGCCTAGACAACACCATAAGAACAAACATATTCGCATGTGTTACCATCAGATTCGAGAGTTCGTTGAGGAAGGTAGTGTCATGATATGCAAAATACATACTGACTCAAATGTTGCTGATCCTTTTACAAAGCCACTCCCGTAGCCTGCGCATGAGGCGCACACAAGAGCAATAGGTATTAGATGCAATCTAGATTGACTCTAGTGCAAGTGGGAGACTAAAGGAAATATGCCCTAGAGGCAATCATATAGATGATTATATTTCTTATGTATCCATGAGTTATTGTAATGTTCCTTGAATATCCATATCAGCAACTTGTATTGATTGGCAATTATGTGAATTGTTTGTGAAACTCTTTACTTGTATGGTTATCTAATAGTTGTCCCTAGTCGGAGTTCATGTGAGGACACACGTGAATATTAGACTAGCACATCGATTGGTTGATGACTATGTTTCGCAAGTCATAGACATGGAGATGTCAAACCAATTATGTGGACACATGTTATGAACATGGGGTTGGACTGACCGAACTTGAGACTGGCAATTAGACTTGCAGCTCTCTCTACACATCGTGTACGTTTTGTCCTTAGACTTGAGATTGTCGCATGTACTTCAGATGTGGATCGACCTACTTTGGGGCTATCAGATGCTACTCCGTAACTGGGTAGTTATAAAGGTAGCTTTTGGGTTTGTCCTAAAGCATGATGCAAGGAATGGTCAATCAAGATGGGATTTTCCCCTCTCTTCTTGAGAGAGATATCTCTGGGCCCCTCGAGTGATCGGATCCAGAAATGCATGGCCGTGCTACATAAAGTTAAGAGTTAACCTAGTAAAGGGATTCTGAATCACAGTATCGAGAAAGGGAGGTCAGCTTGGAGCTAGACCAAATATCATGAGGCAAAGGGAAAGACATGTACTAAAACTTGTGATGGTTCGTCCGATATGATATTTGTATGCTTTTAGGAGTTTGCACGTCTTGCTAGATGCCGCTACCAACTGTTGACATAATAAGTGTATATGTGTCATGTCTATACGTATATGAACCTATCGGGTCACACACTTAAGGGGCTGGATCCCTAATGAAGATTAGATCCGAATTAGACCAGGCTTAGGCTACTAATGGGCTGCTAATGTAGAAGCCCACTAGGGACTCCTATATAAGAGAGGGTGGGGCGAGTTGACCAGGGTTAGACCATTCCACCCAGCCGCCACTCCTCACGCCTGTGTTGCACGCGCGGACCTAGCAGCCCGACGTCTGACACTTCCACCCCATACGTGTGGATACCTCGGAGGTGCTGCATCAGTAGCACTTGGACGAGCCGCTCAATGGGAGCTGCTCGTGGGACGAGGACGAGGAGGATACGCAGTACATATACACTGCCTCGACGTGCTTCATCAAGTTCCGCAACCGCGCGTCTAGTGGTAATTCCGTGATCTATGACAACAGTATTCCTGGTTTACGCGGTAGAAAATTTTGATTTGCGCTAGTGTAGCCTACCCGTATCCCTTCACTCACATCGGGGAGGGAATACTCGATGTCGGAGAGAATGTTGTCGCTTCCCGACTGGTCGTCCTCGTCGTTATAGGATGGCATGGCTAATGCGGACACATCAACGGTTCAGCGATAGTGAGGATAGTTAGGAGGGCAGTGAGTGGAGAGAGCATGAGTGGGGAAAGTGAAGTGCGTCAACGTTGCAACATTGACTAAATTGGCAAGTTAAAATGGTTTAATTGATACCATGCCCGGTGACTAGATTACTGTCTTATATATAATAGTTCTTATGTTCCTTCATTTTAATTTATAATATTAATCTTGTACTTCCTCCTTGGCAATTTGTTTGACTTATAGGAACATACAAAGTCTTATATACCGAACAATATAGGAATAGGGTTTATGGTTTAGGGTCTAATCCACTATTTATTGCATTAACCCCTTAACCCTTAATCCTAAATCCTAGACCTGTCCATCCAGTAGATCACTGTCTCCTACTTGGTAAGTTTTTTCCTAAACCCACGCTCATTTATCCATGACAGTACTTCCTTCTAAGTAACAGGTAGTGATACAATGATTAGTCAAATTACTGATCTCACAGAGCATTATATTACATCATAATCATGTCAAATACAAGGTACTTATGTATCACATTGTTCGATGATGGTTTAAATGAATGATATGTTCGAAAATCCCAACACCTCACAGAACATTATATTACAATCTCTCAACAATCATAATCTTAGAAACAAGTATATTACATCATGTCAGCAAACATAATCATGTCAACTATAATGTACTTATGTCTTAATACAACAACGATGGTTTCATCGAGTGATATGTCCGAAAATCTCAATATCTCACAGAACATCGGATTGCAATCTCTGAACAAAGACGACCATAGCAACACAGTTTCAAAGAAACAACAATCTTTGTTACAAATACATGCAGGGGAACCCTACGATTTATATGTCAAGACCTGGGTAGTAGCTCTCATCAGATCTTGTCAATGTCTATCGCCTCACTTTGTTTATCCACAACAAGGGACTCTGCATCCACTATAAACTATTCAACAAAATTAAAAATGGCAGCCAAGAAGAACACCTTTCTGGTTTGCTTCTTTCATTGCATAATCTGCATCAGATCATCGGTATCCAAAACCTCTATGAATTCCTGCTTCTTATGATGCCACCACTGGAGTCGTGCCATCTTCTTAAGGCCAATAATGATTTCCTTACAAATCATCTCTCTCAGTTCAACAAGAGTTATGTTTTTGGAATCAACAGCTATCTCCACAGTGCATGATGAAACTGGCTTATTAACTCCGCCATAAAGTTTTTTCATGTATGAATCCACCTCTAGGTGTATATTCAACATAGCTTGATCAGGATTTGGTGGTCCATAAATTTGAGCAGCAGAATCTCTGGCAGCAAGATCTCGAGTATCTACATACATATCATCAATCATCACTTCAACTTTCACCTTATGATCAGCTGCACAACACTCCCAAAGCATTTGAAGCTCATCGGAGTGCACAATTTGCATATAGGTATCACCCCAAGGAATCCTAGCATGAAGCATATCTTCCGTGCAGTTGACACGCAGACACACGTCCTGCCCGAACACAACCCTCTCGCTACCAAAATCTAGGTTTGTAGTGTACTGGCGGACATGCATGATGAACTCATATAGGTCCGCTGCATCGAAGTTGTTCCTAATTTGATTTAAAAGGGGACCTTTCAGTTCATTCAACTCTACTTTGGAGTAACTAATCTACTTGTAAGACAAGGCACATGAAAGAAAAATTCACCTCTGGCAATTCTCTCGGGTTGATTTCTTCGAGATCTGGGTTGCACGACCTCACACTGCAGCCGCATACTCCGCTGCCGGCCTAGATTTTCTCTTCAACCCGCTGCTTCTAGGTACCCTGTTAGCATACTTCTAGCTGACCTCCTCGCTAACCTGGGCTATAGACCCTGCCTCTGCTTCGCTTGTATGGTGTTGCGCCCGAGACGCTGGCTCCGACAAAGTCGAATCAGTCTCCGACATAGCTACCACCTTTGCCTCTCTAGACATGATGGGCATGGATATGGAGGGACAGGGAGAAACGGGACCGCCGCCACCGGATTCAGTGTGTGTGTGGTGGGGGTGGTGAGGGGAGGGGATAAAAATGACCGCTGCCGCCAGATTCAGTGTCGGGGGTTAGGAAAGTACATAAATGGATTTGCCCATGCGACTCGAGCAGGATGACTTGGAAGGAGCATGGTAGGGGCACGAGAGGTACTAGTGTAACGGAATATCCTGACATAACGGCTAAGATTCAAAAATATTTGGTTTTCCCACCATTCACTCGAAATACCCCTGTCGGCAAGTGATGGCTGTGAAATATAGCCATCCACGTACGCATTTAAACTAGATATTATTCATATAATTGATGAAATATGTCTCTATTTCCTGCCACTAATGCCTAATGATCAAAGGGGTATGCAATCTTTTCTTGCTATTTTTTCTTGCGCAGATAATGACGTATTATGAAGGGAATCACTACATAAATGCCAAAGATACGAGATTTCCAACACGCCAAAGAAACCAGGAGTCGTGAGGAGGCAACTGCAAGTTTAACGACCAACTATACGGCCCGCCTCCATATAGTTTCCACCGTATAGTTTGCACCGACTTCCATAGGTCAAACAGAACAACTTTCGTGAAGGGACCCCTATATAAAGAGGCTTCAGGCAACAAGAAATAGCTCCCCGACTCCACAACATTGGTTCTTTCATCCTCAACTCTCCCTGCCGCCATGCCGGAGGAATAGATCTAGATCTAAACCTCTAAACCCTTCTCCGCCACCATAGCCATCTTCCACCACTTGTAATAGTAGATCCCAACTCCAATTGGCGACATTATAAGACTATTTGTTATCAACTTTATTGTAACACCCTCGCCTGATAAGGCTGAGTTCATGTGTATAGTGCCAATCCCTGGATCGGTTCACTGGCACACACAGTACAAAATGATACCAAATATAACTGTGCATCATAAATACAACGAATATGATCCAGAATTTACATTATTTATTCAAGTACACAGCGGAAAACGAATACAAGGTAGATCTCCATCCTCCAAATGTGCCACAGGCGAACAATTGTTGAGTGGAGTCTCGCGACCTATGAACGATCACTCAGATACGATATAACCTGCAACATGAAACGTTGCAGCCACGAATGGTCAATACATTGAATGTATGGCAAGTAGGCTAAAGTGGTTAACAACAGGTCTATCAACTACATGCTTATTTAGCCAAGTGGAGTTCAGGATCATTTGCATAAAGCAACAGTTTTATCCTAACATCTGTAACAAAGTAGTTTTCCAATACGATAAATAGGACACTCGGGTTCACTCCCAGGTGCTCCTACCTAATTATGTTCACCCAACAAGTTTTAAGTAATTAAGAAATAAGGATGAGTGAGAAATATCATAGCATCAGTATCAGGTCGCTCAAATTGTCCATAACCGGGGACACGGCTAAGCACTTAGTTTATACACCCTGCAGGGGTTAGTACACTTTACCCATGTGACTTGGCCAGCCCAGCTCATACCACCACTCTCATATTGGGTGATGATAGGGAGAAGTCCAAGAAGGAACCGTTCGGGAAGTAGCTCCCCAATCCCGACGCGCACCGGTCCAACCTACACTATCTACATCTCTGGATACGCGGGTTCGAGTTATCACAACCTACTGAGTTCAGCCAACCACCCATTTCATTATTGGCACATGGTTGCACACGAAAGCTTCCAAACAAAGAAACCAATCATTTCTCAGTGTCCTGCGTGCCTTTCTGCAATGATACCACCAAAAATAATCAATCCCATCACACCCAGGAGATTCATTGATTAAGTTGTTTTAGTTTTCGCAAACCAACACATTTAGAAACAACTTCAGTGATGTAACCCAGCCCTCGTTCATCATAGCATGGCTAAGCACATCTACCAACGGTGGCTCATAAACAAGGAATGCTAGGGAATAATATGGTACATAGCATAGCACATACACATCAATTCCTACATATGCAATTCTACAAAAACATCTATAATGCATTGGAAAATAATAGGACATTTATGACCAAGATAGCACCACTTGCCTTTGTTGTAGATGTAGTCAATTAGATAATCCTCACAATCCTCATAGATATAATGGTTGCACTCGTCATAACCACAATACTTGCAATCATAGTAGTTGCAATCACACACGCTGCACTCCTCGCAATCTATCGATCAAACAATTGCATACAACATAAACAATAACACATAGAGATCAAACAAATACAACAAATGCACGCATGACAATTTAATAAGTCACAATGGTTGTTACTTTAGTTCTCTAAACAATATTGAACTATATGATGCATGCAAGAGGCCAATTAATGCAATGGAGTACTTGCTATTAATAATTACTTGCCAATATAGGGTTTTTAATAGTTCTATTGTAACGACTGTTTTAACTGTCGAATTAAATTTGTTTCTTGGGTTTACTGGATAGAGGACGTTAATAAAAACCAGTAGGCGTTGGATTCACCCTAATCGGAGATATAGATCTTTTTATATGATCTAAATGGTGTTTAATGTGTTTTAAATCATTTATATAGTTTCTGTTGCCTAAAAATCAAACTAAAATTATATCTGTAATCTAAACGGAATTGTGAATCTAGGGACATATTATTTGCAATTTTCTGAATAGTATTTATTTTGTTATGAATTTATTACTCTAAATAAGCCATTAAACCATTTAAATCTTCACGGAAAAACCTTACAGTAAAATGCTGAACTAATTGCATATTGATGATCTACATGGAACCAACTTTCCATCGGCATATCGTTTATATTTTTGTGAAAAGCAATTAATTTACTATGAATTTAATGATTTATAAAGCCATTAAAACTAATTAAATTGGTACGGGTGAAATAATCAGCAAAGGCTAGATCCAACTAGATATTATTAAATTACATTACAGTACCTTCAATTTGATATATTATTCATATTTTTCGGAGTTACAGATAATTTCTTATGAATTTATTAACCTAAAAGACCATTAAAACTAATTAAATTACTGCAGTAACCACGTACAGTAAAATTTGGATCTATTCTGATAAGATGATTCTACGTAAAATTATCTTCAATTTGATATATTATACGCAATTTTTGGACGTGGTATGAATTTCTATTGAATTTTACAAGTTAGATCTATAATATGCAATTTTAAATTCGAACGGAATATTCCAGGGAATATTCCGCTGACTGGACAGGTTGACTTGCATGCTGACTGGGACTAGATGTTGACCTGACATTGACGTGGCATTGATGAGGAAGCTGACCGGGTTGACGACATGGCACGCACCGGTTTGATTGGATCTCGACCGTCTGGATAGGATCTGGTGGCTAGAACAAGAGATTGACCCGATTTTGGCTCAGAATAGACAAGAAAGAGATCTGTGTTAGAGAGACAAATACGTAGGTCAAACTGAAAAACTTAGAACACGAAAGTTGTGGGGAATCATTATTCCTACCTTCTCACCAAAGGAATTTGGATTTAAAGAAACGAGCGCGAGTACATCTTGGATTTACACCGTAAGATCTGAAATATTGCGATACGAAATTCTCCGGCTGTGGTGGATGAAAAGAGGTGAGGTTTGTCGGGATTGAAAGATTTCGACGCTTTCTACAACTTTCGTTTTATGACCGAAGGCAAACAACAAAGTCTAGATGGGTTAAAAAGCGAAATAAGATTCGGGCATATGTAGATTCGGGATTTCAAGAAAAAAACTCATACCGTTGTGGCTCCACGAGTTTATATGGAGGTTTAGGACGGTGGAGTGATAGGTTTTGGAGTAGGGAACAAGTATAAACAAACGGAAATCGATTTGGAGTTGTAGATAAAAAGTTACGAGTGTTTGAATAGAGATAGGTTTAACAAAAACCGATTTGCATGATTTTGAAAGCAAGGCTGAGTACGTGCGTGCGTGTAGCTGCTCCGGTCGCTGGCTCGGTCCGCCTGGGCCGCCGGCCCATTAGTTTTTTTATTTTTTTATTTTTTTCTTTTTCTTTGTCTATTTACTAGTTTCCCTTATATCTTTTGCATACGAACTCCAAATGACATGATTCTTGTTTCTAAATTTTTCTAAAATTGAATAAATCATTATAGGATCATATTTGTAATCTTTTTATTAGTTTGGATATAGTGGGTTTACAAATCTTTGTATATTTCATTTTATTTATATCTTTATGTGTTTGTATTTATTCCATAACTTTTTCATACTAGCTCCAAATAAGCTCAATTTTGTTTCTAAATTTTGGTAGTATAGGTATCACCCCAAGGAATCCTAGCATGAAGCATATCTTCCGTGCAGTTGACAAGCAGACACACGTCCTGCCCGAACACAACCCTCTCGCTACCAAAATCTAGGTTTGTAGTGTACTGGCGGACATGCATGATGAACTCATATAGGTCCGCTGCATCGAAGTTGTTCCTAATTTGATTTAAAAGGGGACCTTTCAGTTCATTCAACTCTACTTTGGAGTAACTAATCTACTTGTAAGACAAGGCACATGAAAGAAAAATTCACCTCTGGCAATTCTCTCGGGTTGATTTCTTCGAGATCTGGGTTGCACGACCTCACACTACAGCCGCATACTCCGCTGCCGGCCTAGATTTTCTCTTCAACCCGCTGCTTCTAGGTACCCTGTTAGCATACTTCTAACTGACCTCCTCGCTAACCTGGGCTATAGACCCTGCCTCTGCTTCGCTTGTATGGTGTTGCGCCCGAGACGCTGGCTCCAAGAAAGTCGAATCAGTCTCCGACATAGCTACCACCTTTGCCTCTCTAGACATGATGGGCATGGATATGGAGGGACAGGGAGAAACGGGACCGCCGCCACCGGATTCAGTGTGCGTGTGGTGGGGGTGGTGAGGGGAGGGGATAAAAATGACCGCCGCTGCTAGATTTAGTGTCGGGGGTTAGGAAAGTACATAAATGGATTTGCCCATGCGACTCGAGCAGGATGACTTGGAAGGAGCATGGTAGGGGCACGAGAGGTACTAGTGTAACGGAATATCCTGACATAACGGCTAAGATTCAAAAATATTTGGTTTGCCCACCATTCACTCGAAATACCCCTGTCGGCAAGTGATGGCTGTGAAATATAGCCATCCACGTCCGCATTTAAACTAGATATTATTCATATAATTGATGAAATATGTCTCTATTTCCTGCCACTAATGCCTAATGATCAAAGGGGTATGCAATCTTTTCTTGCTATTTTTGCTTGCGCAGATAATGACGTATTATGAAGGGAATCACTACATAAATGCCAAAGATACGAGATTTCCAACACGCCAAAGAAACCAGGAGTCGTGAGGAGGCAACTGCAAGTTTAACGACCAACTATACGGCCCGCCTCCATATAGTTTCCACCGTATAGTTTGCACCGACTTCCATAGGTCAAACAGAACAACTTTCATGAAGGGACCCCTATATAAAGAGGCTTCAGGCAACAAGAAATAGCTCCCCGACTCCACAACATTGGTTCTTTCATCCTCAACTCTCCCTGCTGCCATGCCGGAGGAATAGATCTAGATCTAAACCTCTAAACCCTTCTCCACCACCATAGCCATCTTCCACCACTTGTAATAGTAGATCCCATCTCCAATTGGCGACATTATAAGACTATTTGTTATCAACTTTATTGTAACACCCTCGCCTGATAAGGCTGAGTTCATGTGTATAGTGCCAATCCCTGGATCGGTTCACTAGCACACACAGTACAAAATGATACCAAATATAACTGTGCATCATAAATACAACGAATATGATCCAGAATTTACATTATTTATTCAAGTACACAGCGGAAAACGAATACAAAGTAGATCTCCATCCTCCAAATGTGCCACAGGCGAACAATTGTTGAGTGGAGTCTCGCGACCTATGAACGATCACTCAGATACGATATAACCTGCAACATGAAACGTTGCAGCCACAAATGGTCAATACATTGAATTTATGGCAAGTAGGCTAAAGTGGTTAACAACAGGTCTATCAACTACATGCTTATTTAGCCAAGTGGAGTTCAGGATCATTTGCATAAAGCAACAGTTTTATCCTAACATCTGTAACAAAGTAGTTATCCAATACGATAAATAGGACACTCGGGTTCACTCCCAGGTGCTCCTACCCAATTATGTTCACCCAACAAGTTTTAAGTAATTAAGAAATAAGGATGAGTGAGAAATATCATAGCATCAGTATCAGGTCGTTCAAATTGTCCATAACCGGGGACACGGCTAAGCACTTAGTTTATACACCCTGCAGGGGTTAGTACACTTTACCCATGTGACTTGGCCAGCCCAGCTCGTACCACCACTCTCATATTGGGTGATGATAGGGAGAAGTCCAAGAAGGAACCGTTCGGGAAGTAGCTCCCCAATCCCGACGCGCACCGGTCCAACCTACACTATCTACATCTCTGGATACGCGGGTTCGAGTTACCACAACCTACTGAGTTCAGCCAACCACCTATTTCATTATTGGCACATGGTTGCACACGAAAGCTTCCAAACAAAGAAACCAATCATTTCTCAGTGTCCTGCGTGCCTTTCCGCAATGATACCACCAAAAATAATCAATCCCATCACATCCAGGAGATTCATTGATTAAGTTGTTTTAGATTTCGCAAACCAACACATTTAGAAACAACTTCAGTGATGTAACCCATCCCTCGTTCATCATAGCATGGCTAAGCACATCTACCAACGGTGGCTCATAAACAAGGAATGCTAGGGAATAATATGGGACATAGCATAGCACATACACATCAATTCCTACATATGCAATTCTACAAAAACATCTATAATGCATAGGAAAACAATAGGACATTTATGACCAAGATAGCACCACTTGCCTTTGTTGTAGATGTAGTCAATTAGATAATCCGCACAATCCTCATAGATATAATGGTTGCACTCGTCATAACCGCAATACTTGCAATCATAGTAGTTGCAATCACACACGCTGCACTCCTCGCAATCTATCGATCAAACAATTGCATAGAACATAAACAATAACACATAGAGATCAAACAAATACAACAAATGCATGCATGACAATTTAATAAGTCACAATGGTTGTTACTTTAGTTCTCTAAACAATATTGAACTATATGATGCATGCAAGAGGCCAATTAATGCAATGGAGTACTTGCTATTAATAATTACTTGCCAATATAGGGTTTTTAATAGTTCTGTTGTAACGACTGTTTTAATTGTCGAATTAAATTTGTTTCTTGGGTTTACTGGATAGAGGACGTTAATAAAAACCAGTAGGCGTTGGATTCACCCTAATCGGAGATATAGATCTTTTTATATGATTTAAATGGTGTTTAATGGGTTTTAAATAATTTATATAGTTTCTGTTGCCTAAAAATCAAACTAAAGTTATATCTGTAATCTAAGCGGAATTGTGAATCTAGGGACATATTATTTGCAATTTTCGGAATAGAATTTATTTTGTTATGAATTTATTACTCTAAATAAGCCATTAAACCATTTAAATCTTCACGGAAAAACCTTACAGTAAAATGCTGAACTAATTGCATATTGATGATCTACATGGAACCAACTTTCCATCGGCATATCATTTATATTTTGTGAAATGCAATTAATTTACTATAAATTTAATGATTTATAAAGCCATTAAAACTAATTAAATTGGTACGGGTGAAATAATCAACAAAGGCTAGATCCAACCAGATATTATTAAATTACATTACAGTAGCTTCAATTTGATATATTATTCATATTTTTCGGAGTTACAGATAATTTCTTATGAATTTATTAACCTAAAAGACCATTAAAACTAATTAAATTACTGCAGTAACCACGTACAGTAAAATTTGGATCTATTCTGATAAGATGATTCTACATAAAATTATCTTCAATTTGATATATTATACGCAATTTTTCGACGTGGTATGAATTTCTAATGAATTTTACAAGTTAGATCTATAATATGCAATTTTAAATTCAAACAGAATATTCCAGGGAATATTCCGCTGACTGGACAGATTGACTTGCATGCTGACTGGGACTAGATGTTGACCTGACGTTGACGTGATGTTGATGAGGAAGCTGACCGGGTTGACGACATGGCACGCACCGGTTTGATTGGATCTCGACCGTCTGGATAGGATCTGGTGGCTAGAACAAGAGATTGACCCGATTTTGGCTCAGAATAGACAAGAAAGAGATCTGTGTTAGAGAGACAAATACGTAGGTCAAACTGAAAAACTTAGAACACGAAAGTTGTGGGGAATCATTATTCCTACCTTCTCACCAAAGGAATTTGGATTTGAAGAAACGAGCGCGAGTACATCTTGGATTTACACCGTAAAATCTGAAATATTGCGATACGAAATTCTCCGTCTGTGGTGGATGAAAAGAGGTGAGGTTTGTCGAGATTGAAAGATTTCGACGCTTTCTATAACTTTCGTTTTTTGACCGAAGGCAAACAACGAAGTCTAGATGGGTTAAAAAGCGAAATAAGATTCGGGCATTTGTAGATTCGGGATTTCGAGAAAAAAATTCATACCGTTGTGGATCCACGAGTTTATATGGAGGTTTAGGATGGTGGAGAGATAGGTTTTGGAGTAGGGAACAAGTATAAACAAACGGAAATCGATTTGGAGTTGTAGATAAAAAGTTATGAGTGTTTGAATAGAGATAGGTTTAACAAAAACCGATTTGCATGATTTTTAAAGCAAGGCTGAGTACGTGCGTGCGTGTAGCTGCTCCGGTCGCTGGCTCGGTCCGCCTGGGCCGCCGGCCCATTAGTTTTTTTATTTTTTTATTTTTTATCTTTTTCTTTGTCTATTTACTTGTTTCCCTTATATCTTTTGCATACGAACTCCAAATGACATGATTCTTGTTTCTAAATTTTTCTAAAATTGAATAAATCATTATAGGATCATATTTGTAATCTTTTTATTAGTTTGTATGTAGTGGGTTTACAAATCTTTGTATATTTCATTTTATTTATATCTTTATGTGTTTGTATTTATTCCATAACTTTCTCATACTAGCTCCAAATAAGCTCAATTTTGTTTCTAAATTTTTGTAGTATAGGTATCACCCCAAGGAATCCTAGCATGAAGCATATCTTCCGTGCAGTTGACAAGAAGACACACGTCCTGCCCGAACACAACCCTCTCGCTACCAAAATCTAGGTTTGTAGTGTACTGGCGGACATGCATGATGAACTCATATAGGTCCGCTGCATCGAAGTTGTTCCTAATTTGATTTAAAAGGGGACCTTTCAAATCATTCAACTCTACTTTGGAGTAACTAATCTACTTGTAAGACAAGGCACATGAACGGAAAATTCACCTCTGGCAATTCTCTCGGGTTGATTTCTTCGAGATCTGGGTTGCACGACCTCACACTGCACCCGCATACTCCGCTGCCGGCCTAGATTTTCTCTTCAACCCGCTGCTTCTAGGTACCCTGTTAGCATACTTCTAGCTGACCTCCTCGCTAACCTGGGCTATAGACCCTGCCTCTGCTTCGCTTGTATGGTGTTGCGCCCGAGACGCTGGCTCCGAGAAAGTCGAATCAGTCTCCGACATAGATACCACCTCTGCCTCTCTAGACATGATGGGCATGGATATGGAGGGACAGGGAGAAACGGGACCGCCGCCACCGGATTCAGTGTGTGTGTGGTGGGGGTGGTGAGGGGAGGGGATAAAAATGACCGCCGCCGCTAGATTCAGTGTCGGGGGTTAGGAAAGTACATAAATGGATTTGCCCATGCGACTCGAGCAGGATGACTTGGAAGGAGCATGGTAGGGGAACGAGAGGTACTAGTGTAACGGAATATCCTGACATAACGTCTAAGATTCAAAAATATTTGGTTTTCCCACCATTCACTCGAAATACCCCTGTCGGCAAGTGATGGCTGTGAAATATAGCCATCCACGTCCGCATTTAAACTAGATATTATTCATATAATTGATGAAATATGTCTCTATTTCCTGCCACTAATGCCTAATGATCAAAGGGGTATGCAATCTTTTCTTGCTATTTTTGCTTGCGCAGATAATGACGTATTATGAAGGGAATCACTACATAAATGCCAAAGATACGAGATTTCCAACACGCCAAAGAAACCAGGAGTCGTGAGGAGGCAACTGCAAGTTTAACGACCAACTATACGGCCCGCCTCCATATAGTTTCCACCGTATAGTTTGCACCGACTTCCATAGGTCAAACAGAACAACTTTCGTGAAGGGACCCCTATATAAAGAGGCTTCAGGCAACAAGAAATAGCTCCCCGACTCCACAACATTGGTTCTTTCATCCTCAACTCTCCCTGCCGCCATGCCGGAGGAATAGATCTAGATCTAAACCTCTAAACCCTTCTCCACCACCATAGCCATCTTCCACCACTTGTAATAGTAGATCCCATCTCCAATTGGCGACATTATAAGACTATTTGTTATCAACTTTATTGTAACACCCTCGCCTGATAAGGCTGAGTTCATGTGTATAGTGCCAATCCCTGGATCGGTTCACTGGCACACACAGTACAAAATGATACCAAATATAACTGTGCATCATAAATACAACGAATATGATCCAGAATTTACATTATTTATTCAAGTACATAGCGGAAAACGAATACAAGGTAGATCTCCATCCTCCAAATGTGCCACAGGCGAACAACTGTTGAGTGGAGTCTCGCGACCTATGAACGATCACTCAGATACGATATAACCTGCAACATGAAACGTTGCAGCCACGAATGGTCAATACATTGAATGTATGGCAAGTAGGCTAAAGTGGTTAACAACAGGTCTATCAACTACATGCTTATTTAGCCAAGTGGAGTTCAGGATCATTTGCATAAAGCAACATTTTTATCCTAACATCTGTAACAAAGTAGTTATCCAATACGATAAATAGGACACTCGGGTTCACTCCTAGGTGCTCCTACCCAATTATGTTCATCCAACAAGTTTTAAGTAATTAAGAAATAAGGATGAGTGAGAAATATCATAGCATCAGTATCAGGTCGCTCAAATTGTCCATAACCGGGGACACGGCTAAGCACTTAGTTTATACACCCTGCAGGGGTTAGTACACTTTACCCATGTGACTTGGCCAGCCCAGCTCGTACCACCACTCCCATATTGGGTTATGATAGGGAGAAGTCCAAGAAGGAACCGTTCGGGAAGTAGCTCCCCAATCCCGACGCGCACCGGTCCAACCTACACTATCTACATCTCTGGATACGCGGGTTCGAGTTACCACAACCTACTGAGTTCAGCCAACCACCCATTTCATTATTGGCACATGGTTGCACACGAAAGCTTCCAAACAAAGAAACCAATCATTTCTCAGTGTCCTGCGTGCCTTTCCGCAATGATACCACCAAAAATAATCAATCCCATCACACCCAGGAGATTCATTGATTAAGTTGTGTTAGTTTTCGCAAACCAACACATTTAGAAACAACTTCAGTGATGTAACCCAGCCCTCGTTCATCATAGCATGGCTAAGCACATCTACCAATGGTGGCTCATAAACAAGGAATGCTAGGGAATAATATGGGATATAGCATAGCACATACACATCAATTCCTACATATGCAATTCTACAAAAACATCTATAATGCATAGGAAAACAATAGGACATTTATGACCAAGATAGCACCACTTGCCTTTGTTGTAGATGTAGTCAATTAGATAATCCTCACAATCCTCATAGATATAATGGTTGCACTCGTCATAACCACAATACTTGCAATCATAGTAGTTGCAATCACACACGCTGCACTCCTCGCAATCTATCGATCAAACAATTGCATAGAACATAAACAATAACACATAGAGATCAAACAAATACAAAAAATGCACGCATGACAATTTAATAAGTCACAATGGTTGTTACTTTAGTTCTCTAAACAATATTGAACTATATGATGCATGCAAGAGGCCAATTAATGCAATGGAGTACTTGCTATTAATAATTACTTGCCAATATAGGGTTTTTAATAGTTCTGTTGTAACGACTGTTTTAACTGTCGAATTAAATTTGTTTCTTGGATTTACTGGATAGAGGACGTTAATAAAAACCAATAGGCGTTGGATTCACCCTAATCGGAGATATAGATCTTTTATATGATTTAAATGGTGTTTAATGGGTTTTAAATCATTTATATAGTTTCTTTTGCCTAAAAATAAAACTAAAATTATATCTGTAATCAAACGGAATTATGAATCTAGGGACATATTATTTGCAATTTTCTGAATAGTATTTATTTTGTTATGAATTTATTACTCTAAATAAGCCATGAAACCATTTAAATCTTCACGGAAAAACCTTACAGTAAAATGCTGAACTAATTGCATACTGATGATCTACATGGAACCAACTTTCCATCGGTATATCATTTATATTTTTGTGAAAAGCAATTAATTTACTATGAAATTAATGAATTATAAAGCCATTAAAACTAATTAAATTGGTACGGGTGAAATAATCAGCAAAGGCTAGATCCAACCAGATATTATTAAAGTACATTACAGTAGCTTCAATTTGATATATTATTCATATTTTTCGGAGTTACAGATAATTTCTTATGAATTTATTAACCTAAAAGACTAGTAAAACTAATTAAATTACTGCAGTAACCACGTATAGTAAAATTTGGATCTATTCTGATAAGATGATTCTACATAAAATTATCTTCAATTTGATATATTATACGCAATTTTTCGACGTGGTATGAATTTCTAATGAATTTTACAAGTTAGATCTATAATATGCAATTTTAAATTCGAACGGAATATTCCAGGGAATATTCCGCTGACTGGACAGGTTGACTTGCATGCTGACTGGGACTAGATGTTGACCTGACATTGACGTGGCGTTGATGAGGAAGTTGACCGGGTTGACGACATGGCACGCACCGGTTTGATTGGATCTCGACCGTCTGGATAGGATCTGGTGGCTAGAACAAGAGATTGACCCGATTTTGGCTCAGAATAGACAAGAAAGAGATCTGTGTTAGAGAGACAAATACGTAGGTCAAACTGAAAAACTTAGAACACGAAAGTTGTGGGGAATCATTATTCCTACCTTCTCACCAAAGGAATTTGGATTTGAAGAAACGAGCGCGAGTACATCTTGGATTTACACCGTAAGATCTGAAATATTGCGATACGAAATTCTTCGGCTGTGGTGGATGAAAAGAGGTGAGGTTTGTCGGGATTGAAAGATTTCGACGCTTTCTACAACTTTCGTTTTTTGACCGAAGGCAAACAACAAAGTCTAGATGGGTTAAAAAGCGAAATAAGATTCAGGCATATGTAGATTCGGGATTTCGAGAAAAAAACTCATACCGTTGTGGCTCCACGAGTTTATATGGAGGTTTAGGACGGTGGAGATATAGGTTTTGGAGTAGGGAACAAGTAGAAACAAACGGAAATCGATTTGGAGTTGTAGATAAAAAGTTACGAGTGTTTGAATAGAGATAGGTTTAACAAAAACCGATTTGCATGATTTTGAAAGCAAGGCTGAGTATGTGCGTGCGTGTAGCTGCTCCGGTCGCTGGATCGGTCCGCCTGGGCCGCCGGCCCATTAGTTTTTTTATATTTTTTTTTCTTTGTCTATGTACTTGTTTCCCTTATATGTTTTGCATACGAACTCCAAATGACATGATTCTTGTTTCTAAATTTTTCTAAAATTGAATAAATCATTATAGGATCATATTTGTAATCTTTTTATTAGTTTGGATGTAGTGCGTTTACAAATCTTTGTATATATCATTTTATTTATATCTTTATGTGTTTGTATTTATTCCATAACTTTTTCATACTAGCTCCAAATAAGCTCAATTTTGTTTCTAAATTTTTGTAGTATTAATTGGATCTCTTTAGGCGATAATTATCAATTATTTATTCCTTCACAACAATGGGTTTTATAAATTCAATTTAATTACCCTTAGGAACATTTGGGCGAATCAACTGTAGGATTTTAGATACCAGGATTTGGATTCAGTTTGTGAGAACTTTGCATGGATGAAATGCTTATGAATGCTTCATGATTTTCATTTTGAAATCTTGAACACCAATTCTACAATCCATAATCAATCCATGCCCTTTCCTATATGGCTACTTAGGTCTTAACAAAAGAATATAAGATTTTGAATTCATGGTTGAGAGGATTTTCTATTCAAAAAGTTTCTTCTCTTTGAGAATTTTCAACATAGTCAAACAATCAATCAAACTTATTTATTTATTTAACATTCCAAAATTAGGAGAATTTTGTGATGTGACAGACTACCACCCTTAAAAGAAATCTCGTCCCGAGATTTGGGAAGGCTAGAAAGAAAGAAAGGTTCGGGATCCATTAGGGTGCTACCACCCTTAAAATAAAATTGACTAGGTCATTTCTCGAGGATTCACTTAGCTCAGATTGGTTCTCCTTTAGACTTTTATTGGCACAATGTCTCTATCACATTCTAAACATCATGATTTATAGTTTCCGAGAAAGCACTTCTTAAACTAGCAAAACTCTCCTGGTGGGAAAATAGGGAACGTTTACTTCATGGTGCCCATAATTCACGGTTGGGATTCATCCTTACCGTACATTCCTATGATTAGCAACGGATGCTTTTAGAAGGGTGTAACAATATACCATTCTAGGGTTTAGGCTCAACGTCGACTCTCGGCTAAGGTTGAAAAGGGCACTCAAGATTCGCAAAGCCAACAGAACAAGAGCAAATAATAAGAGTAGTAGGAATGGTGATCAATCCATCCTGCACCCAAATCATTACCCTGTATGAGGATAGATGAATCACGTTTTTTATCACTCGGGCATTCTCACTTGCTTGAAGAATGTTTCCATGGGCACGAGCTAATGCTCTATGTATACTCCCATGTATCCAATCAACAAAGCTACTACTAAAACTAAGCTATTGATACTTCAACTTTCAGGTTGGGTAATCTACTACATAACATCATGTGCAACACTTCATACTTCCACATCCTTCTGTTGCATTAGATGAACTATTCTCCTTTGTCGATGCATTATGTTGTAAAACTTTCCACTTAATCCTTCTCCATGTATTCAACACATCATTATAGTTCCATGGGTTTGAGATAGAGAAGAATTGATTTTAGGGAGAAGAAGCTACTAAGGAAGTAATCCTACTCATAACTATATGAAGCAATCAATGTCACAAACAAGAAAACAATCATAAGAAATCAAAACACAAGCAAGCACTTGCATAACAATAATACAGAGGTCTAAATTTCGTAGTATATAACCACAAGATAGTTTGAAAGCATTGGGAAAAATACTAGAGTAAAATAGAGCAACATATAAGCAATAAACTAAATCTGTCAAAACGGTACAGCAGGTTTAACGAATTTTTCTGGGCACCTTAAACTCGTCAGGAATTTTAGCCAATTTTTATGCATGTACTACAGGTAATTACGCTCCAGATCCTATTTTTTTAGATTTTTACGAGTTACCAGTAAAATATGAAAAATCGCGCGGTACAACAGGTCAGGCAGAAAACTAGAGCAGTAATGTCACGAATTTTAATCAATTCACACCATTAAACTAATTTAAAAACCTCATCACAATTTCAGAAACATTAGAGTTCAAAACTAACTGATCCTAAACAAAGCATCACACAAAATAGCTCAATACAACCAAGCAAACAACCTATATTGTCATACCACATAAGTTGGTAAGAACAATATGCTAACACGATAGCGATGATCTCCTAAAGAGATAAAATATGGTGGTCCAGTCCTACCCAAACTTGGTGAGATGTTCATTTATGTCATACTATTTGTTCTTTTTACTTATCTAACTCTCATATAGGTATCAAAAGAATGGACAACTATAAATGTTTGAATAGGAAGAGGTTATAGAAAAGATAGACAAGGAATATAAGAACTCTAATAAGTATAAAATATGATAGTTCTCCTAATAGAGGTCTTTTATTGCTAATCCATTTCTAAGGTCACGATCCTACAGTCAACACACAGCTCTGATACCATCTTGTAACACCCTCGCCTGATAAGGCTGAGTTCATGTGTATAGTGCCAATCCCTGGATTGGTTCACTGGCACACACAGTACAAAATGATACCAAATATAACTGTGCATCATAAATACAACGAATATGATCCAGAATTTACATTATTTATTCAAGTACACAGCGGAAAACGAATACAAGGTAGATCTCCATCCTCCAAATGTGCCACAGGCGAACAATTGTTGAGTGGAGTCTCGCGACCTATGAACGATCACTCAGATACGATATAACCTGCAACATGAAACGTTGCAACCACGAATGGTCAATACATTGAATGTATGGCAAGTAGGCTAAAGTGGTTAACAACAGGTCTATCAACTACATGCTTATTTGGCCAAGTGGAGTTCAGGCTCATTTGCATAAAGCAACAGTTTTATCCTAACATCTGTAACAAAGTAGTTCTCCAATACGATAAATAGGACACTCTGGTTCACTCCCAGGTGCTCCTACCCAATTATGTTCACCCAACAAATTTTAAGTAATTAAGAAATAAGGATGAGTGAGAAATATCATAGCATCAGTATCAGGTCGCTCAAATTGTCCATAACCGGGGACACGGCTAAGCACTTAGTTTATACACCCTGCAGGGGTTAGTACACTTTACCCATGTGACTTTGCCAGCCCAGCTCGTACCACCACTCTCATATTGGGTGATGATAGGGAGAAGTCCAAGAAGGAACCGTTCGGGAAGTAGCTCCCCAATCCCGACAAGCACCGGTCCAACCTACACTATCTACATCTCTGGATACGCGGGTTCGATTTACCACAACCTACTGAGTTCAGCCAACCGCCCATTTCATTATTGGCACATGGTTGCACACGAAAGCTTCCAAACAAAGAAACCAATCATTTCTCAGTGTCTTGGGTGCCTTTCCGCAATGATACCACCAAAAATTATCAATCCCATCACACCCAGGAGATTCATTGATTAAGTTGTTTTAGTTTTCACAAACCAACACATTTAGAAACAACTTCAGTGATGTAACCTAGCCCTCGTTCATCATAGCATGGCTAAGCACATCTACCAACGGTGGATCATAAACAAGGAATGCTAGGGAATAATATGGGACATAGCATAGCACATACACATCAATTCCTACATATGAAATTCTACAAAAACATCTATAATGCATAGGAAAACAATAGGACATTTATGACCAAGATAGCACCACTTGCCTTTGTTGTAGATGTAGTCAATTAGATAATCCTCACAATCCTCATAGATATAATGGTTGCACTCGTCATAACCACAATACTTGCAATCATAGTAGTTACAATCACACACGTTGCACTCCTCGCAATCTATCGATCAAACAATTGCATACAACATAAACAATAACACATAGAGATCAAACAAATACAACAAATGCACGCATGACAATTTAATAAGTCACAATGGTTGTTACTTTAGTTCTCTAAACAATATTGAACTATATGATGCATGAAAGAGGCCAATTAATGCAATGGAGTACTTGCTATTAATAATTACTTGCCAATATAGGGTTTTTAATAGTTCTGTTGTAACGACAGTTTTAAATATCGAATTAAATTTGTTTCTTGGGTTTACTAGATAGAGGACGTTAATACAAACCAGTAGGCGTTGGATTCACTCTAATCGGAGATATAGATCTTTTTATATGATTTAAATGGTGTTTAATGGGTTTTAAATCATTTATATAGTTTTTTTGCCTAAAAATCAAACTAAAATTATATCTGTAATCTACACGGAATTGTGAATCTAGGGAATAATATTTGCAATTTTATGAATAGTATTTATTTTCTTATGAATTTATTACTCTAAATAAGCCATTAAACCATTTAAATCTTCACGGAAAAACCTTACAATAAAATGCTGAATTAATTGAATATTGATGATCTAGATGGAACCAGCTTTCCATCGATATATCATTTATATTTTTGTGACAAGCAATTAATTTACTATGAATTTAATGATTTATAAAGCCATTAAAACTAATTAAATTGCTACGGGTTAAATAATCTGCAAAGGCTAGATCCAACCAGATATTATTAAAGTACATTACAGTAGCTTCAATTTGATATATTATTCATATTTTTCGGAGTTACAGATAATTTCTTATGAATTTATTAACCTAAAAGACCATTAAAACTAATTAAATTACTGCAGTAACCACGTACAGTAAAATTTGGATATATTCTGATAAGATCATTCTACGTAAAATTATCTTAGATTTGATATATTATACACAATTTTTGGATGTGGTATGAATTTCTAATGAATTTTACAAGTTAGATCTATAATATGCAATTTTAAATTCGAACGGAATATTCCGCTGACTGGACAGGTTGACTTTGCATGCTGACTGGGACTAGATGTTGACTTGACGTTGACGTGGCGTTGATGAGGAAGCTGAACGGGTTGACGACATGACACGCACCGGTTTGATTGGATCTCGACCGTCTGGATAGGATCTGGTGGCTAGAAGAAGAGATTGACCCGATTTTGGCTCAGAATAGACAAGAAAGAGATCTGTGTTAGAGAGACAAATACGTAGGTCAAACTGAAAAACTTAGAACACGAAAGTTGTGGGGAATCATTATTCCTACCTTCTCACCAAAGGAATTTGGATTTGAAGAAACGAGCGCGAGTACATCTTGGATTTACACCGTAAGATCTGAAATATTGCGATACGAAATTCTTCGGCTGTGGTGGATGAAAATAGGTTAGGTTAGTCGCGATTGAAATATTTCGACGCGTTCTACAACTTTCATTTTTTGACTGAAGGCAAACAACGAAGTCTAGATGGGTTAAAAAGCGAAATAAGATTCAGGCATATGTAGATTCGGGATTTCGAGAAGGAAAACTCATACCGTTGTGGCTCCACGAGTTTATATGGAGGTTTAGGACGGTGGGGAGATAGGTTTTGGAGTAGGGAACAAGTAGAAACAAACGAAAGTCGATTTGGAGTTGTAGATAAAAAGTTACGAGTGTTTGAATAGAGATAGGTTTAACAAAAACCGATTTGCACGATTTTTAAAGCAAGGCTGAGTAGGTGCGTGCGTTTAGCTGCTCCGGTCGCTGGCTCGGTCCGCCTGGGCCGCCGGCCCATTAGTTTTTTTTTTCTTTTTCTTTTTCTATTTACTTGTTTCCCTTATATCTTTTGTATACGAACTCCAAATGACATGATTCTTGTTTCTAAAATTTAATAGATAATTATAGGATCATATTTGTAATCTTTTTATTAGTTTGGAAGTAGTGGGTTTACAAATCTTTGTATATTTCATTTTATTTATATCTTTATGTGTTTGTATTTATTCCATAACTTTTTCATACTAGCTCCAAATAAGCTCAATTTTGTTTCTAAAATTTTGTAGTATTAATTGGATCTATTTAAGCTATAATTATCAATAATTTATACCTTAACAACAATGGGTTTTATAAAGTCAATTTAATTACCCTTAGGAACATTTGGGCGAATCAACTATAGGATTTTAGATACCAGGATTTGGATTCAGTTTGTGAGAACTTTGCATGGATGAAATGCTTATGAATGCTTCATGATTTTCATTTTGAAATATTGCACACCAATTCTACAATCCATAATCAATCCATGCCCGTTTTCTGTTGGAGATATGCCCTAGAGGCAATAATAAATGTAGTTATTATTATATCTTTGTGTTTATGATAAATGTTTACATTCATGCTATAATAGTATTAACAAGGAAACATTAATACTTGTGTGATTTGTAAACTTAATTTGAAGTCCCTAGTATAGCCTCTATACTTCACTAGCTTGTTGGTTGATAAATGATTGTGGTTTCCCTATCATGAACATTGAGATGTTATCAACAACAAGATCATATCGTTAGGAGAATGATATGGTGGACATACTCCTATAGATAAGCATAGCATAAAGATCAAGTCATTTCAATAGTTCAATTGCTATATGCTTTCTGATACATAGTAACCTAACTCCTTCGACCATGAGATCATGCATATCACCTTTACCGGATGGATGCTTTGATGACATCAAACACCACACCGTAACTGGGTGGCTATAAAGGTGGCATTGAGTGTTCGGAAAGTATTGGTTGAGACACATGGATCAAGAGTGGGATTTGTCCATCCATATGACGGATAGATATACTCTGGGCCCTCTCGGTGGAATGTCATCCAATTAGCTTGCAATCATGTGACTGGCTCACAAGGGATCACATATCACGGGAACGAGAAAAGAGTACTTATCAGTAACGAGGTTGAACTAGGTATGTAGAGATACCGACGATCATAACCTCGGATAAGTAACATATCGTGAGACAAAGGGAAATTGGTATCGTATGTAAGTGGTTCATTCGATCGCAAAGTAATCGTAGAAATATGTGGGAGCCATATGAATTTCCAGATTCCTCTATTGGTTATTGTTCGGAGAAGTGTCTCGATCATGTCCGCATAATTCACGAACCGTAGGGAGACACACTTAAGGATTCGACGTTGTTTGAGTAGTTATGGTATTATGAGAAAGAGACCGAATGTTGTTCGGAGTCTCGGATGGGATCCGGGATATCACGAGGTGATCCGGAATGGTCCGGATAATAAGATTCATATAAGGAAAGTCCCGTTTCGGAGTTCGGAAATGATTCCGGTGAATGTTCTAGAAGGTTCCGGAATGTCCGGCACTCCGGGAGGGGGGAGGGGTACATGAATGTGTCATTACATATTGGAATGATTGCATCATGTACTAAGTGTTCTTGCTGTTCCAAATAAAGGATTAAATTGAATCCTAAAACAGAAAAGTCAAATGTCCAGTTTGAAAGTCAAACGGCTAAAACAGGAAACTGTGGGAAACAAGCAAGAGGAGGCAAAACCGACTTGGGGGAGGAGTCCCTCCTCTCCAAGCCGGCGCGCCACCCAAGGCCAACTTGGGGAGGGACTCCCCTCCCCTTGGCCGCGCCTCCCACCTATAAGAGGAGGGGCAGGGCCTCCTCCTCTAGACACACAAGTTCCTATCCTCTAATCTCCGGTTTAGAGCCATTTTGGTTTAGAGCTTCTAATTGCCCTAGCCTTCGGTTTAGAGCCTTCTAATTGGTGTGTCTAATCCCTAGACCACTAATAGCCCTCTCTCATACTCCACCTTACTCGCTCCGGCTTAAGGCAAAGCCCTGCGGGATCTCCCCTCTACTTCCGGTACCACGCCGTTGTGCTGCCGGAATCGCGAGGAGAGTGCTACAACCTCCGCTGCCTGCTGGAACAAGGGAGAGGAAGGTCTTCGTCGAGTACCGAACGTGTGACCGACTGCGGGAGCGCTGCCGAAACGCAGCGCCGGAAGGATCGTCTACACGATCTTGAGATCGGGAAGAGTACGACTACATCACCCACGAGAATCCGCTCTCGTTAAACACTTTGGAATCTTCGAGGGTAAGTTATTCCATCGACTCGTTGCTACAATCTAGTAGATAGATCTTGGCTTGTTTGTTTGTATGCGATAGAAATTTTTTGTTTTCCATGCTACGAACCCCAACAGTGGTATCAGAGCCGTGTCTATATGTAGATCTGTTGCACGAGTAGAACACAATGGTCATTGTGGGCGTTGATGCTTTTATTGTCGATTGCTTCTTGTGTACTTTGCATCTTGTGGTATGTTGGGATGAAGCGGCCCGGGCTAACCTTACATGACATCGTTCATGAGACTTGCTCCACGCTTGACATGCAACTTGTATTGCATAAGTGGCTTTGCGGGTGCCTGTTTCTCCTAGCATAGTTAAGATCCAATTTACAACGGGTGATTAACAATACTAGTATCAATGTTGTGGTTCATGTTCGTAAGTTAGAACGACACTTATTGAAAGCCCCAAATCACGTAAAATATGCAAAGAAAGTAGAGGCGTCTAACTTTGTTTTGCAGGGGTGTGTAGTGATGTGATATGGCCATGATTGTGATTATATTTGATGTATGCAATGTTACTTATTGTAAGTTGGCAACCGGCAGGAGCCATATGGTTGTCTTTAATTTATGTTAAGACCCGCGTGTCTATTCAAAGTAGTTGTAATAGTTGAAGCCGGTGGACGACAACCATGGAGAAGCGTCATTGACCTTGATGCGATGCCGGTGATGATGGAGATCATGTTCGTGCTTGAAGATGGAGATCGGAAGCACAAAGAAGAAAGGCCATATCATATCACATATTATGAATTGCATGTGATGTTAATCCTTTATGCATCTTGTATTGCTTAGTAGACGACGGTAGCATTATAAGATGATCCCTCATGCACATGAATTTCAAGTCATAAAGTGTTCACCCTTAGTTAGCACCGTTGCTAAAGCTTGTTGTTTCGAAGCACCACGTGATGATCGGGTGTGTTAGATTCTGCAAGTGTATACAATGTGAGCAAGCCAGATTTGCTCATGCGGAAACTAAGGTTTGATCTTGACGAGCCTAGCATGTAAAGACATGGTCTCGGAACACGGATCACCGAAAGGTAAAGCATGAATCATATAGTAGATATGATGAACATGTCGATTGTTCGCCATTGAAACTATGTCAACTCTCGTGATGATCGGTGTTGATATGATGGATTTGGTTCGTGTGATCACTAAAACAATGTGAGGGATGTTGTTTTGAGTGGGAGTTCACCTAGTTTAATTACATTAATTAATTTGAACTCAATTTGTCATAAACTTAGTCTAAACTATTGCAAATATGTTGTAGATCAATGGCAGCCCCTACCATCAATTTTAATGCGTTCCTAGAGAAAGAAAAGTTGAAAAACAACAGAAGCAACTTCGCATATTGGTTCCGCAATTTGAGGATTGTCCTCACAGCTGGTAATTTGACCTATGTGCTGGATGCACCGCTGGGTGACCCACCTGCAGATGATGCTCCCGATGAAGTAAAGAATGTTTACCTCGCTCGGAAGAATCAGTACTCCATAGTTCAGTGTGCTATCTTGTATGGTTTGGAATCGGAGCTTCAGAAAAGGTTTGAGGATTCAGACCCATATGATATTGTCTAGGATCTCAAATTGATTTTTGAGACTCATGCGGCAATTGAAAGCTATGAGGCTTCTAAAAAGTTCTTTAACTGCAAGATGGAAGAGGGCAGCTCCGTCAGTGAGCATGTGCTTAAGATGTCTGGGCACGCAAACAAACTTCAAAGCTTGGGTATAGTGATTCCTAATGCTTTGGGGATTTACCGTGTCCTCCAATCACTACCACCAAGTTACAAGAACTTTGTGATGAACTACAACATGCAGAACATGAACAAGACGTTGCCAGAACTCTTTGCCATGTTGAAATCTGCAGAAGTGGAGATCAAGAAAGAGCACCAAGTGTTGTTGGTCAATAAGACCACCAAATTCAAGAAAGGCAAGTCTAAGCAAAAGGGACACTTCAAGAAGGGTGGTAAGAAAGTTACCACGCCGGCGAAGAAGACCAAGGCTGGACCTAAGCCTGATACTGAGTGCTTTTACTGCAAGGGAGAAGGTCACTGGAAGCGGAATTGCCCAAAGTACTTGGCGGATTTGAAGAATGGCAACATCAAGAAGAAAGGTATATCTGATATACATGTTGTTGATGTGTATCTCACTAGTACTCGTAGTAGTGCCTGGGTATTTGATACTGGTTCGGTTGCTCATATTTGTAACTCGAAACAGGTGCTGCAGAATAAATGGAAGCTAGCGAAGAACGAGGTGACAATGCGCGTGGGAAACGGATCAAAGGTTGATGTGATCGCGGTCGGCACGCTACCCCTTCATCTACCATCGGGATTAGTTTTATACTTAAATAATTGTTATTTGGTGCCTGCGTTGAGCATGAACATTATATCGGGATCTTGTTTATTGCGAGACGGTTACTTATTTAAGTCCGAGAATAATGGTTGTTCGATTTATATGAGTAATATGTTTTACGCACATGCACCTTTGATAGATGGTCTATTCTTATTGAATCTCGATAGTGGAAATACACATATCAACAACATTGAGGCTAAACGTTTGAAATCAAGCGATAATTCGACCTATATGTGGCACTGTCGTCTTGGTCACATTGGAGTGAAGCGTATGAAGAAACTCCATTCCGATGGACTTCTTGAATCACTTGATTTTGAATCACTTGAAAGATGCGAAGCATGTCTGATGGGAAAAATGACTAAGACTCCATTTTCTGGTATGATGGAGCGAGCTACGGACTTATTGGAAATCATACATACCGATGTGTGTGGTCCAATGAGTGTAGCATCGCGTGGTGGTTATCGTTATGTTCTTACCTTCACGGATGACTTGAGTAGATATGGGTATATCTATTTCATGAAACATAAGTCCGAAACTTTCGAGAAGTTTAAGGAGTTTCAAAGTGAGGTAGAGAATCAACGTAACAAGAAGATTAAATTTCTACGTTCTGATCGTGGAGGTGAATATCTAAGTTACGAGTTTGGCGAGCATTTGAAGAAATGCGGAATACTTTCACAATTGACACCGCCAGGAACACCACAGCGTAATGGTGTGTCCGAACGTCGTAATTGAACTCTCTTAGATATGGTTCGTTCTATGATGTCACTTACAGATTTACCGCTATCATTTTGGGGTTACGCATTAGAAACAGCCGCATTCACTTTAAATAGGGCACCGTCTAAATCCATTGAAACGACACCGTATGAATTATGGTTTGGGAAGAAACCTAAATTGTCGTTCCTTAAAGTTTGGGGATGCGAAGCCTATGTAAAGAAGTTACAGCCGGACAAGCTTGAACCCAAAGCGGAAAAATGCGTCTTCATAGGATACCCGAAGGAAACTATTGGGTATACCTTCTATCATAGATCCGAAGGCAAAGTCTTCGTTGCCAAGAATGGATCCTTTCTAGAGAAGGAATTTCTCTCGAAAGAAGTGACTGGAAGGAAAGTAGAACTCGACGAGGTTGTCGAACCTTCTCTCGAAATTGCGAGTAGCGCAGCACCGGAAGAAGTTCCTGTGGTGCCTGCACCAATAAGAGAGGGAGCTAATGATGGTGATCATGAAACTTCGGTTGAAGTTGCTACAGAGCCTCGGAGGTCAACGAGAACTCGTACCACTCCAGATTGGTATGATTCCGTTATGAGTGTCATGTTGGTGGACAACACCGATGACCCCGAGACATATGAGGAAGCGATGATGAGCCCATATTCCAATAAATGGCAAGAAGCCATGAAATCTGACATTGGATCCATGTACGAAAACCAAGTATGGATTTTGGTGGACTTACCGGATGGCCGGAAGGCTGTCGAGAACAAATGGATTTTCAAGAAGAAAACAGATGCTGATGGTAATGTTCTTGCCTATAAAGCTCGACTTGTCGCAAAAGGGTTTCGACAAATTCAAGGAGTTGACTACGATGAGACTTTCTCACCAGTAGCGAAGCTAAAGTCTGTGAGGATTATGTTAGCAATCGCTGCATATTATGATTATGAGATATGGCAGATGGATGTCAAAACAGCATTCCTCAATGGAGATATTGATGAAGAGTTGTATATGATGCAACCCAAAGGTTTTGTCGATCCTAAAGATGCTAACAAGGTATGCAAACTTCAACGGTCCATTTATGGATTGAAGCAAGCATCCCGAAGTTGGAATCAACGTTTTGATAAGGTAATCAAAAGTTTTGGTTTTATACAAACTTATGGAGAAGCTTGTATTTACAAGAAAGTGAGTGGGAGCTCTGTAGCATTCTTAATACTATATGTGGATGACATATTGTTGATTGGGAATGATGTAGACCTTCTTAATAGTGTCAAAGAATATTTGAATAATAGTTTTTCAATGAAGGATCTTGGCGAAGCAGCTTACATATTAGGCATAAAGATTTACATAGATAGATCGAAACGCCAAATATCATTGTCACAGAGTACATATTTGGACAAAGTTCTAAAGAGGTTTGGAATGGAAGAAATCAAGAAAGGGTTCTTGCCCATGTTGCCCAATACGATCTTGAGTAAAACTCAAAGTCCGACATCGGCAGAAGATAGAGAAAGGATGAGTAAGACTCCCTATGCCTCAGCCATAGGATCTCTAATGTATGCCATGCTATGTACTAGACCCGACATTGCATATGCTGTTAGTTTAACTAGCAGATATCAAAGTGATCCAGGAGTGGATCATTGGACAGCGGTCAAAAACATCCGTAAGTACTTGAGAAGAACTAAGGATATGGTTCTTTCTTATGGAGGTGATGAACAGCTCGTTGTTAATGGTTACACCGATGCTAGTTGGAACACCGATCCAGATGATTCTAAATCACAATCTGGATACGTATTTATTTTGAATGGTGCAGCAGTTAGCTGGAGGAGTGCAAAGCAAAGCGTTGTGGCGAGATCTTCAACTGAATCGGAATACATGGCTGCTTCGGAGGCTTCACAAGAAGCGATATGGATGAAAGAGTTCATTACAGAGCTGGGTGTGGTTCCTAGTGCGCTGGACCCAATGTCTATCTACTGTGATAACATGGGTGCCATAGCCAATGCGCAAGAACCAAGGTCACACAAGAAGCTGAAGCATATCAAGCTACGTTTTCACGCTATTCGAGAACATATCCAGGATGGGGATATAAAGATTTGCAAAGTACACACAAATCTGAATGTGGCGGATCCGTTGACTAAACCTCTCCCGAGGGCAAAACATGTCCAACACCAAACTGCCATGGGTGTTCGGTATATTACCATGTAATCTAGATTAGATGACTCTAGTGCAAGTGGGAGACTGTTGGAGATATGCCCTAGAGGCAATAATAAATGTAGTTATTATTATATCTTTGTGTTTATGATAAATGTTTACATTCATGCTATAATAGTATTAACAAGGAAACATTAATACTTGTGTGATTTGTAAACTTAATTTGAAGTCCCTAGTATAGCCTCTATACTTCACTAGCTTGATGGTTGATAAATGATTGTGGTTTCCCTATCATGAACATTGAGATGTTATCAACAACAAGATCATATCGTTAGGAGAATGATATGGTGGACATACTCCTATAGATAAGCATAGCATAAAGATCAAGTCATTTCAATAGTTCAATTGCTATATGCTTTCTGATACATAGTAACCTAATTCCTTCGACCATGAGATCATGCATATCACCTTTATCGGATGGATGCTTTGATGACATCAAACACCACACCGTAACTGGGTGGCTATAAAGGTGGCATTGAGTGTTCGGAAAGTATTGGTTGAGACACATGGATCAAGAGTGGGATTTGTCCATCCATATGACGGATAGATATACTCTGGGCCCTCTCGGTGGAATGTCATCCAATTAGCTTGCAAGCATGTGACTGGCTCACAAGGGATCACATATCACGGGAACGAGAAAAGAGTACTTATCAGTAACGAGGTTGAACTAGGTATGTAGAGATACCGACGATCATAACCTCGGATAAGTAACATATCGTGAGACAAAGGGAAATTGGTATCGTATGTAATTGGTTCATTCGATCGCAAAGTAATCGTAGAAATATGTGGGAGCCATATGAATTTCCAGATTCCTCTATTGGTTATTGTTCGGAGAAGTGTCTCGATCATGTCCGCATAATTCACGAACCGTAGGGAGACACACTTAAGGATTCGACGTTGTTTGAGTAGTTATGGTATTATGAGAAAGAGACCGAATGTTGTTCGGAGTCTCGGATGGGATCCGGGATATCACGAGGTGATCCGGAATGGTCCGGAGAATAAGATTCATATAAGGAAAGTCCCGTTTCGGAGTTCGGAAATGATTCCGGTGAATGTTCTAGAAGGTTCCGGAATGTCCGGCAATCCGGGAGGAGGGAGGGGTACATGAATGTGTCATTACATATTGGAATGATTGCATCATGTACTAAGTGTTCTTGCTGTTCCAAATAAAGGATTAAATTGAATCCTAAAACAGAAAAGTCAAATGTCCAGTTTGAAAGTCAAACGGCTAAAACAGGAAACTGTGGGAAACAAGCAAGAGGAGGCAAAACCGACTTAGGGGAGGAGTCCCTCCTCTCCAAGCCGGCGCGCCACCCAAGGCCGACTTGGGGAGGGACTCCCCTCCCCTTGGCCACGCCTCCCACCTATAAGAGGAGGGGCAGGGCCTCCTCCTCTAGACACACAAGTTCCTATCCTCTAATCTCCGGTTTAGAGCCGTTTTGGTTTAGAGCTTCTAATTGCCCTAGCCTTCGGTTTAGAGCCTTCTAATTGGTGTGTCTAATCCCTAGACCACTAATAGCCCTCTCTCATACTCCACCATACTCGCTCCGGCTTAAGGCGAAGCCCTGCGGGATCTCCCCTCTACTTCCGGTACCACGCCGTTGTGCTGCCGGAATCGCGAGGAGAGTGCTACAACCTCCGCTGCCTGCTGGAACAAGGGAGAGGAAGGTCTTCGTCGAGTACCGAACGTGTGACCGACTGCGGGAGCGCTGTCGGAACGCAGCGCCGGAAGGATCGTCTACACGATCTTGAGATCGGGAAGAGTACGACTACATCACCCACGAGAATCCGCTCTCGTTAAACACTTTGGAATCTTCGAGGGTAAGTTATTCCATCGACTCGTTGCTACAATCTAGTAGATAGATCTTGGCTTGTTTGTTTGTATGCGATAGAAATTTTTTGTTTTCCATGCTACGAACCCCAACATTTTCCTATATGGCTACTTAGGTCTTGACAAAAGAATATAAGATTTTGAATTCATGGTTGAGAGGATTTTCTATTCAAAAAGTTTCTTCTCTTTGAGAATTTTCAACATAGTCAAACAATTAATCAAACTTATTTATTTATTTCACATTCCAAAATTAGGAGAATTTTGGGATGTGGCATTTATGATCTCTATTACAATGTTTATGATTGCCGATGTCATCTCTATGTGTGAGTAATTCTCTATTGGCTAAGGGCTTCGGCCTAGCCATGTATCTTTTGTGCATGTTATTTATCATAGATGGGATCATGTATTAGTTTGTATGAATTTCTGATTGTATTACCCTCTCTTGCCTCAATCTAAGGACTTGTCAAGTACCCAATATCCCAAGGATTGATCCAGGCAAAGGGAGTGTGAGTAATAACTGATATGCAGGACAGGAACCCTAGTGACAGAAAGGGTAGTACGGTTGTATGTGAGGAACTTACTTGGGATTAACGATGACATCACTATGCATATCATTAGTTCTCTTTCTTTCATGGACTAGACTAGTAGGTTATTGTCATAAGCGGTTGCGGAGGTGATAACATTTATGGATGCACTGCCCAGATATAATTATCTTGCTCTAACAATTACATGAGTACTTTATTATTATCTATTATTCCCATCAGATGTTTTGCATAGCTACTGGTGAAAACCGAAGACCCTAGGCCCTCTCTCTCTTCATCATCAACAACAAGATCGCAAACTCTTGGTCCGATGAAAACACAATAGGAATTTGAAAACTCTCGAAGGTCCATTTAAGTAATCTCACTTTGCTTTCTTCTTCCCAGGGATTCGATAAACCTAGGTCTACTAGGGAAAAGAGGTATACTACATACGTAATCCGGATCGAAGGTATCAACCCTTTTTCTAGCACCGTTGCCGAGGAAGCAATATCTACCCTGGTGAGGTTAGTAAGAACCTTGCTAGTTTTAATTCTCGTTTTTAATTTTGTTAGTTTGCTTTTAGTTCTTATTTGAAAAACCAAAAAAAATAGTTAGTCTTTTTAATTTTTGCTTTATCATCATTAGTACTTGTTTAAGAAAACACAAGAACATAGGAAGTATGGCTGAAAAGAAGCTTGGGGATTTTGAAACTCCTAACAATGATTATTTGTGTACTCCTATTACTTAGCCAGCAATTGCTGCTGAAGATTATGAAATTAAGCCCCACTATTTAAGTTTGGTTCAACGAAATCAATTTGGAGGCTCTGGTGTAGAGGATGCAGGTATGCATTTAAATACTTTCACTGAAATATGTGATATGATGCGCATTAAAGATGTTGACCCCGATGCGGTCAAGTTGTGCTGATTTCCTTTCTCTCTTAGAGGAAGAGCAAAAGAATGGTTGCTATCTTTGCCTGGAAATACTATTGCATCATGGGTGGAATGTACTTATTTATTTATGACTAAATTCTTTGCACCTGCAAATACTATGCAACTCAGATCTAATATTACTGATTTTAGACAGGAAGAACGTGATCCACTAGCGCTTGCATGGGAGAGAATGAAAGAATGCATGAGAAACTGTCCCAGCCATGGGATGGAAGATTGGTTAATTCTCCATTTATTTTATAATGCTCTTAACCCTGTTTCTAAGTCTATGCTAGATACTGCAGCTGGAGTAACATTCATGGGTAAGCAAATTACCGAAGCAAAGAAGTTGCTAGACAATATGCAAGACAACCATGCCCAATGGCATGTGGAAAGATCAAACACGAAAAAGGTGAACTCCGTTACACCTCAAGAGAATGAAGAACTCAATGCTAAGTTGGATGAGCTTATATCAACCGTTAAAGGTAAGGAAACCCCGGTAAGAACTACTCCTGAACCAACTATGAAGAAGTACTTCATAGCTCATAATGATTATAACCCTGCTTGGAAGAAGAATTATAATCCAAACTTTTAGAAACATTACTCTAGTCCAGCAAGTAACTCTAATAATAATATGGCATCAACAATACTAGTCTCCAAGAAACTCTTAAAGCTTTTATGGACTCAAAGAATGAGCAAAACAATATTCTAGTCAAAATTATGGAGAATCATGATGCTATGCTTGGTAAATTATCTAACCAAGCTTTTAGTTTGAGAAATGATTTGTAGGCCCTCCAAGAAAGAACAAGGATCGTAGAGGCACAGCTAGGTAAGATAACTGAGAGTCAAACTCTCATTCTAACAAAATTTGCAGGTAAAGCTGAGCCCAATCCTGTTGAAGAGCTCAAGATGATAAGAATCCAAAGGGAGGAGCCGAAGAACTTGATTATAGCAATGCTCCTTCACCAAACTACACTGTTGAAGATCTCGTAAAAAGGATCAATGTCAAGATTCCGATAAGTGAAGGAAATGAAGAAGCCATGTATCAACACTTTGTTAATCAGGTAGCATAAAGGTACGCGAGCTTGAAGAAGAATACAAGAAAATCGTTGAAAATTTTCATGTTAAGTATACAAGAAAATTGCATGAAAAATTGGGAATAATGAAATATCTGCACTATGTGATCTAGGTGCAAGTGTTTCAACAATTCCAAAGAGTCTTTTTAACAAGTTAAATCTTGACTCTTTTGAAATCACCAAACTAAAATTACATCTAGCAGATTATACTTATAACCAAGTAGTAGGCATTAAAGAAAATACTTTCGTTTACATTAAAGGTTAACCTGCTCTTACTAATTTTGTAATTGTTGACATGCCCGAAGATGCTACTATCCCTATCATATTTTTCCGTCCTTTCTTAAGAACTATTAAGGCTTTGATCAATTTGCATGAAGGGAACGTGAAGCTTCAATTACCTTTGCAGGATCCTTTTGTTATTGATTTCCCTAGGAAAAATAAAGCCAAGCAAGATGATAAGGATGCCATCACTTTTAAGGCCAATTACTTCGGAGTTGGTGTTCCACTCATATGGCCTAAGTGAGCAATATCAAGGTCAAGCTATTGACCATAAAAGAGCACTGCATGGGGAGGAACCCATGTGAAATAAAGGTTTGAGTTAAGTTTTTACGTTTTAGTTTAAGTTTTTTAATAAATAAAGAGTGCTAGGAAACTCCAGTGAGAGGAAGAGATTCAGCGGTACTAAAAATTCCTGTATTATATATGCCATAGTTGGTCGAAATTTAAGTCTCTCATTTTTTCTATCAAAACAAGGTGTTTTGCTAAGTTTCTGTCTAAAAAGTAATTTTTGAAGAAATAGAATTTTTTTGATGTGTACAGAAAGGTTAACGAACAACTATACAGCGGGAATAAAAATTCCTGCCTTATAGTTATGTTATCCATCGACAATTTTTCATCCCAGAGTACAGAAGGTTTGATGACCAACTATACGGCTAGAACAAAAGTTCCGGACGTATAGTTGTCGCTGTACAGTTACAACCGCCAGACAGAAACCCTAGGAAACCCTAAAATTTTGCCGTCAGACCAACTATATGGCCGGAACATCCTGTTCTCGCTGTATAGTTGCGTCCTACCACTTAAACGCTTGGGGAGGTACCTAAAATAGCAAAAACACAATCATTTTTCTCTCTTCTAGCTCCAAACTCTCTCAAAACCTCACAGGATCTCACCCCTGCTAAATTTCGTTTGAATTCCTCGCACACAAGTGATCTACGGTATGTTTCTCCTTTGATCCTCTAATTACTTTTTGCAAATTCATCTCTGATCTATTGTCATTATCAATCTAAGGTGATACTTATGTTTGAACTATTGACATGATTATCTTGCCTAGATTAATATGTTGAGGAGATTCTTTAATGTGCTATGATGAGGATTATGCTATGACTATTACTATTGGATCAAAAAGTTTTATATTTGTCTCTTATATTTTTAGAAGATGAACACAAGGAGTAAGACACATGCTTTTTCCGCAACTAGTTTTTCTCGGGCTGCAGCTCAGGAACGCATGAGGATTCGATTCAAGAACGAAGCCCACCATGATCATTTCGACACGATAAAAAACCGAGAAGTCAAGGAAACCAGGTGGGCTTGCGCCGTCACTTTGAACCAACTCGGTATTTCTGACGACTTTAATTTACTTTGCAATAGAGTTGGCCTGCAAACTTTTGTATTCCATGATGCACCTACCTATCGCCAGTTAACCATTGAATTTCTTAGCTCTTTGGAAAGCACTGTTAAGGCATGGAATGGGGAGGATAAGATTTCTTTTCGAATCATGAACAATAATTATTCTCTAACACTAGATGAATGGTGCAATTGTTTTGGTTTATCCAACAATGATCCTAATGCTTTGCGCGCAGCTTTTACCAACATGGAACCTTTCATTGAACTCTGTTATAATAGAATGAGCCTTACTTCTAGAGTTAGCAGAGGGAAGAATATTCAACATCCTGATATTCGCTATTTTTCTATGTTATTGCTAACACCTTGCAGGAGCGCAATGAGTTTACAATACTCAATGAGGAGGACATCTTAGACCTCACAAAAGTTGTTTTCAACTATGACAACATGTCACTTCACTTGGGCGCAAACTTGTGCGCTACTTGGAGTACCAATCCCACCAAAGCCAGGGACCAACCACTTGTGGAGGCGTCATCACCGTGCTTTCCAATGCATTAGGCATCGACCTAGGTGAGTTACAGCTGGTGCTAGGTGAGCGACGTGTTGGTTATTCTACTTTGAGGTCTTGTGGAATGCTTACTAGGAGAAGTGGTGTTTATTATCTGCATATTGCTGGAGCTAGGCGGATCTACCCCGCTCCTTTGCCTAATTATCTTTTCTCTATCGAGGAAGGATGTGTGCTTTATGACTTGCAGGTTGAGAAACACCAACCCAAGGAGGAGATTCCGAAGGAGGATGAGGACCAAGAGGAGGAGCAAGAAGTCCCTCATCAGGAGCAACAGCCACCAAACTGGTTCTCAACATTTTATTTGAGATTTTCAAGCCGAGCTTTGCCGCCAATTTTCTATTCTTTAATCCCCTTCTCAAAAAGCACAAAAATATTTCTCCATTTATCTCTATTTTCCCTCTCTCTTTTTCTTTCCGCCTCGATGTTCTTGTTCATTTGTAGGGGAGTGATTGACTTCGAGTTTCCAAGAAACAAATAAAAAGGTAAGAGAGAAGTGGAACCAAACATGAGAGGTATGCCTTATGACTCCCGACTGTTGAAGTTTTAGAAACCCATGCTAGTTAGTAGTAATGTTGAGATGTTATATCAATGGAGTTAGTCTCTATATTGTTGTAAAACAAATTGCATGGGTATTTAATTTGGTACAGTTTGTTCCATCTCTTGTAGTTTAACCAAGTATTGCCTAAAAATTTGCTAAACAATTGAAATAAGAAAAAATCTCATAGATTGAAGACTTGGGTGTTGTAGTGTTTAGTCTTGAAAGCTTATTCCTAGAGACACTCAACACCACATAAAATAATGATTGACTTGATAGCTCTCTTTGAAAATATTTGTTCAAATGAATTAATGTTTAGCGGTTTTTTGAGCATGCCAAAGTTTGACTTGTAAATCAGAAGAATGATATAGCTTTATGCGTGTCAAACTTCATGGGATGCCAACATCTACATTGTCCTACGAACAATCCTCATGGAGGAAACTCCTAGATTTTGGCTATGAGTTGATTAAACATTTGTAGCAGCAATGCTATAATGGATAAGATTCTTGGCACTCCTGGCTAGCTGTAACATGATGGAATCACTCCTCTGGCTGATATGAGTAATCATTATGCAAATTTAACAAAAACCTTAGTGATGCCATGAGTTTCCATCTCATCCCGATAAACTAATGAAATTTTTTGGCACGCTCTCAATTACTTAAGAACTGAAATTCTTGAAGGACAATGAATAGAAAAGTAGTGCTTGAAAAGTCTTGATTTATTGATGTGGGAGAATTGAGATACTCTAGTATATATGCTTTTCATGACAAACTCTCATACTCTTAATTCTACATGATTACACTTTATTGTTCAAAGGAAAGTCTATGAGTTAAATAAATGACATGGAATAAATTCTACTCTCTTGAATCATCCATGCTTACAATAATTTTGTTGCGCTATAAGGAATCATGAAACCCATATGGTATGCTTGCAATTACTCTATCTATGCTAAAGTTTTTCATATTGATAAAGTGGAGGAAACATGAGACTACCAATCACGAGTAAGATCATCATCTCGTTATTTCAGTTTAAATGCTGAGTTCCCTTTTGATTTTGGTTTTCTTGCTCAGGACAATCAAGTTTAAGCTTGGAGAGGTTGATGGATGTGAAATATAGCCATCCACGTCCGCATTTAAACTAGATATTATTCATATATTTGATGAAATATCTCTCTATTTCCTTCCACTAATGCCAAATGATCAAAGGGGTATGCAATCCTTTCTTGCTATTTTTTCCTTCGCAGATAATGACGTATTATGAAGGGAATCACTACATAAATGCCAAAGGTACGAGATTTCCAACACGCCAAATAAAACACGAGTCGTGGGGAGGCAACTACAAGTTTAACGACCAACTATACGGCCCATCGCCTTATAGTTTGCACCGACCTCCTTAGGTCAAACAGAACAACTTCCGTGAAGGGACCCCTACATAAAGAGGCTTCAGGCGATGAGAAACAGTGCCCCGACTCCACAACATCGCTTCTTTCATCCTCAACTCTCCCTGCCGCCACGCCAGAGGAATAGCTCTAGATCTAAACCTCTAAACCCTTCTCCACCACCATAGCCATCTTCCACCACTTTAAATAGTAGATCTCATCTCCAACTGGCCACATTGTAAGACTATTTGTTATCAACTATATGATATCTATTACAATGTTTATCATTGTCGATTTCATCTCTATGTGTGAGTAATCCTCCTTGGGCTAAGGGCTTCGTCCTAGCCATGTAGCTTTTGTGCACGTTATTTATCATAGATGGGATCATGTATTAGTTTGTATGACTTGATAATTCTAGTACCCTCTTTTTCCTCAATCTAAGGACTTGTTAGGTACCCAAGACCCCAAGGATCGATCCAGGTAAAGGGAGTGTGAGTAATGACTGATCTGTAGGATAGGAACCCCAGTGACATAAAGGGTAGTACGACTGTATGTGAGGAACTTACTTGGGATTAATAGTGACATCACTATGCATATCATTACTTCTCTTTCTTCTATGGATGAGACTAGTAGGTTATTTCCATAAGAAATTGTAGAGGCGATAGCATTTATGGATGCACTGCCCACATATAATTATCTTGATCTTACAATTACATGAGTACTTTATTATTATCTATTATTCCCATCAGATGTTTTGCACAACTATTGGTGAAACCCGAAGACCCTAGGCCCTCTCTCTCCATCATCATCAACAACAACAACAAGATCGCAAACTCTTGGTCCGGTGAAAATGCAATAGGAATTCTCTAACTCTCGAAGTCCCGTTTAAATAATATCACATTGCTTTCTGCTTCCCGAGGATTCAATAAACCTAGGTCTACTAGGGAAAAAGAGCTATACTACATCTGTAATCTAGATTGAAGGTATCAGCAATTACCCCCCCCCCCCCAACATTTCCAATCATGGTGATTACATGCAACTCGGACCCCCAAGATGCCTTCGCCTGTGAAGTTTCGATCCGCAAAGTAGTAAGCCGATGGGGGTGCCCACACACCCTACCTGTGGTTAGCACGCTCGATCTTGGAACAAGTGTGAAGAACTCAAGTCCTAGGTGGACACAAGTGGGCGATGAAAAACCAAATATTAACTATTACCCATCGGTGCCTCTTCATTAGTTATATCTACCAGCAACATTTAATTAATAAGCTATAATTAAACGCACCAATGATCTCCACCATTAAGCATGTTCCAAAAACCCAACAACGGTGGAACTCGACGACGCGCAACACCTGAGCAAGCAACTACGAATCGCAAAGAGAACTTTCTATCAAACAACTGGTAATAGGAGGTGTCCATGGCAATATAGGTTGCAGGAGATATAAATGGTGTACAAAAACTAAAGCATCACAACACGGATAGCAATAGATCGACAGGAGGAAGTAAAGATTGTAAAAGAAAAATTAGGTAGAAAGAGGGAGAATTATCGCCTAGGAAACATAGCCTAAGATTCATCTAAAGATCGGGTCTACACTCACATCAATTCATCGGCATAATCCGTGAAGAATCAAAGCACTAAAAGAAACACCGTATGCACTATTTAATACTACACAAGAAGATCGGCCATGATGCATGTATGATGCATTACATGGCAAAGGTGCGATGCACTAAAAGAAACACCGTATGGCAGTATTGATCAGAACCGGGGTCCCAACAATGAATTAGTAGATTCATGTTTTTTAGATACCCTACAATTTAAATGTTTTCTTAACAAGGCAAAAATGTCACTGGTTCGCTACAAAAATTTAAATGGAGCCAATATAAGGTTAGAAAAGCCAGCATATGGTCTCCATATTTAATTATGTAGTGAATCGGCTAAATCCCCCCAACCACATGATATGTGTGCAAGCATGTACAATTATATGCAACAGGTATATATTATATATTATAAAAATACAAGTCGGATAGGGTCACACATCGGCACTCGGTGATCTTAGGGCTCAAAGGGGTGGACGGGATTCGGTCTTCAGATCCACGGGATCAGGGTCTCGGTCGTCGAATCCGGGAAGACGATATTGGTGCTTGGTGTCCATGTAGGAGACCTTTGGGTCCGGGAGGAAGATCTTGAGGTTCTGGTGTCATCGGGTCTTGGTAGGGGTTCTCGGCATGGTCGCTCTTGGCGAGATATGAAACCTTGCGGGGGTTGCGAATCGATTTGATGTATTGTCATCGGGTCGGTCTCGAGCGGAACACATCAACACACAGGATCACAGAGGCAGTATCATACGTCCTAGAGCACTAGCGATTCCTCAACTGGATCTCCACTTAACCTGTGTGTATCATTCGTAATAAGCAGGGACAGAGGAGCAGCAACAATGTCACCCGAGGCCACATACTACGATCGGTGGACCTACAACAGGAAGTATCAGGGCGATTGAGGCATAGACTTGTAGCGTCGGGATTCCATGTGAGGTCAAGCCAAGGGCCGGATTCGCGTAGCCGGGGCGGCACCTACTGAAGGGGCGGGGTCAGGGAGACCTCATGATGAGCAGGGCCGCTGTACGGGGAGCTTGTCCGGCGGGGAGGCGCGTGGCCAGTGCAAGGACAAGGTGGTGGTGAAGCTTCGGTGAGGCGTCTTGGGGGTGCTAGGGATGAAACATGAGGGATACGACGCGATGGTGGTGGATGTCATGGCCGAAGACGAGGACAATGAGGGATGGGTGACCGGACAGAAAGATGTCGGCGCAGAGGAGGCGGTTGGTGCAGGGGCTGGCCGGCCAGGGCAAGCCTGGGTGTCCCCATAGCAGGCGGTGCCCGGTGTAACATCCCAACATTTAGGAACCAACAAAGGGTATAAATTGGAATTTGTGGATTTTCATGCATTCATCTATAACATTGTGGTAAGTTTTTTGTCAAACAAAATCCTGGAGAGATTAGAGTTTCTTTCACTATTTGGAGATAAGTTTAGCTCTTTATAGTGATTGCTATAAACTTTGACATGATCTTTAGGAATTGAAAAGATTTTGGGTGAACAATTTGAGTTTAGGTTTAAATTTGAATCATTTGGAAAAGATTTGAAAATTAGAAGTAATTGATATTTTATTGTTTTCCAAAATGATTTAGTTAATAATGTTTGAATATATAATATTTATAAACAATAATGAGAATTGAAAAGGAATACAAAAGGAATATTTATTAAAAGAAAGTAAGAATCTTTGAATATATATTTAGTATATTATTTGAAAAGGAAAATATCACAAAATGAAGATATGACTTCAAATAAGAAGATTTACTTCTTATTCTTTCCTTATTCAATAATAATAAAATAAATTCAAATGTATAATAAGTAAGAACATTATAGGAATATGATCCAAAGAATAGAAAGATTTATTGATTAGTAGAGTGTTCTTACACAGATCTTTTACAAAGTGAATAAATGAAAAATTACAAAGAAATTAAATAAAGAAAACCTAAAGTATAAATCTATCTATTCCTAAACTGCATCTTGATCATCAAAGCTTTTGTACGTGCAAAACAAAGGGAATAAGAAAACAAAGAAATTGTTTTTTGTTAGTTTTACTCTCATTTTGATCAGTGAAGTACACTGTTCACTTTTACCTCATCGAGTAATAAAAAGGGGCAAGTTTCACCAAGTATCAATTCTTTCACCTCAAAGAGCTTTAGAATAACATCATAAGACAAAGTTAAAGGAGCAAGTTTCACCACGTCAGAAAATAGTAAATGGATGGGCAGTGAATAACATTCACTTGATCTAATCCAAAGGAAGAGAGCAAAGTGAAGCATCTCACACACAAAACTACATGCAGTGTGTTGTCGATCAGCAGGGAGAGGGAGAGAGGAACAAAACCACACTTGAACATATCAAGGCAAGCACTGCTCACCACTCCACAGCCACAACTATTGTTCTATCTCAAGAACACACCAACAAACAACACTAGTTCTTGCTAGATTTCCAGCATATCAAACCACAACTCACCAAAATAAACCATGAAGAAACCATCCAAGATGGTCACCTAATGGAGGGGTGGAATAGGTAGATAGAAAGGGCAGAAGTAACACCAGGAGGTGCAGGACAAGGCCAAGGGAAGCAGCAGCACTAGGAGGTGCAGGACAAGGCCAAGGAGGTGCATAAGAAGATCAAGCAGAACATCAGATCCAGCAGACAACAACCTCAAGTACAATAGTAGCTGGCAACTCAAGCACAAGGCTACAAGGCTACCACAATCTACCCTAGAACCAGGGTATATCTCCAACCTATTGATCTACTACTTGGTCATGCTTATACATAGTTGAATTTACACAAGCGCATGATATATCTATCATGGAACACATGAGAAAATAGGCAGCAAGTAAAAACATATGTTCTTACTTTAGATTTTGCCTCAGACTAGCATCACATGCCAATACAAATACAATAAGAGTAACACTGTACTTGATGAGTTTTTTAACTCTTACAAATAAAAAGCCAATTCAAAGTATAGTTTAGGAAAAACTTAGTACCAGACAAAATATGTGTACGATTCAATATAAGGTGTCACAAAAATCCATTTTAATTATGTAATGCATACATATAGGATTCATAGTCAATATTCTCAAAGAGATTATTAATCATTTTCCTAAAACAAAAATTTAGGAATCATTTATGTTCATCTAAAAATGTTATCATCAGAGTTCATCAGAAACATTTAAATAGATAACCAACTATAATGCTTTAGTACTGAAGCATTTCAAACATAATCATTGGCTACATCTTAATCTAGATCATAGCCATAGCATCATCCATCTTATAATTGACAACAAGAAAATTTCAGATATGAATTGATCTGATGGAGCCACTGTTATTGGTTCCAAGTCCATCAATAGAAAGTATTTTTACATAGTATAGTCACAATAGATTACTCATGAAGCAATCGTTCAATATCTTTGATAATCACAGTAAAAGGGGATGAACCCTAGCTCTAGGGATGATACCTAATTAGGGATTGCTCACTTCAAGCACAGAGAGGATAGTGAGAGCGACAGAGAGAGTAATAAGGGAGAGGACATCAACTCACCATAGGTCCTCGCGAGTTATATAAGAGGAAGCATGGTGGCTGATGACGAGGTCCACAGCGGCACGGGAGCACCCGAAGGCGATTCAACCCGCACTAACCGACAGACATGGCGACCACGGAGGAACGGGTAGCACCAGCGACCCCATCTAGCCACCAAAGCACCATGGCCACGCCAGGGCAGCGTCGGAGCACCGAACCACCGGTGGGATCTGAACCCTAGGCATTTAGAAGGAGACGGTGTGGCCAGGGGAGGGCTCAAGCATCAAATTGAGCTGGACCAGGCGAAAGAGCATCATCGATTATCTAATCCTACGCCATGGCGGTGGCCAGGAATGCCAGAGGTAGCCAGAATCGCGCGGCGACGGTGGCGACACCATACCGCTAGCAAGGAGGGGCCTCGAGTCATGCGTGAGAGAGGATAAGAGAGATGGGGTAATGGGCCAGCACGGGGCTAGCCTAGTGACTTGGGGGGTTTAACCCAACCCAATGGGCTAGATTGGGCCGAGTCAGCCCAAAGGTATATGCCAAGTTTTAAAGAAAATTTAAATCCTAATTCATTTATTAAAAGACCAAAATACCCCTGGAACTTAATAACCTCTAAGAAAATTAATAAAAATCCCAAAAATACAAATAATATATCCATGAGTTCATAAAAATGTAAGCTACCCAATAAAATTAATGAAATTATATTTTAATAAATAAATTTAGGTTAATTGTTTTTATAATATAAATTTCTTATGGAATTTTGTAAAAATATATAAAATACCTAAAAATAAATAATATTCACTTTTATAATCCTAAATAGGTATAGTATTTTAGAAAAAAATACTAGATTGTATTTTTGATTTATGAAAAAAATCCTAAATTGAAATATTCATTCTTAAATACAATTTTAACAAAATTTTAATAAGAGATGATTAAATAAAAATTAGTTTTAAACTCTTATATTAATATATTTTACCACAAAAATATTAAATGTAATATTTACAAGATTTTAGGAATTATCAACTACTAACTTTCTTTTATTAATAAAGAAACTTTAGAAGTTTGATAATGTGGGTAAAACACGCAAAGAAGATAAATAATAAAATGATTCATTGCATTACTATGCATGTTAATTATTGCTTCTTTAAATATTGTCCTTACCGGGCAATAATGTTGTTTTATAGAAATAGAAGCTCAAGGTCGAGTGCAAGCATCCGAATTCACTACCTTGCAGCCACAAGGCAAGTTCATCACTTGCTTATGTATTTTGATGAGTTTTGTCAAATTATTTGCAAATTGTGTGTTATCACGTATGTTCTAAAGAGAAGAAAGAAAATACTATTTTCTCAAATAAATAAAATGCTATTATCATCCTAAGTGATGGTAAATATAAGATTGGGAATGGAACTTAGGAATCCATTTGGAATGGGACAGAGAAGTCAGCTGGATCTTCTTCCTTCCGCATGTAGCCGGATGCGCAGGTCGTGGCTGTTATGCTTGTAGTGTGATTGGTAATTCGTAGAGGATATGCAACATATGGGTGGGAACCCTCAACGTCCCACAATAATTCTGGCATCTGAACGGTCTATACTAACCATTGTCGTAATTAGATATGTGGGCATGGCTGATATGTCATAAACGTATCTATAATTTTTTATTTTCCATGCTTGTTTAGTATCCACTTTGCTATGAATTGTCTACACATTGAGGTATTTTTATACATTTTCTATGACTAACCTACTAACAAGATGCCACAGTGCTAGTTTCCTATTTTCTGCTGTTTTTGGTTTTAGAAAAGGTAGTAAGCAAATATTCTCGGAATTGGACGGGACAAAAGCCAAAGTCAATATTTCACCGAGGAGAATATAGAGACCAAAGGGCGACCGGAGGGGAGCCATAGGGTGGTCACACCCCCCACGTGCGGGCCCACCGTGGGCCACACCTAGGCAGGGTGTGGGCCCCCTAGCCGCCCTCCTGCCTCGCCTCTTCGCCTATATAAGCCCCCCGATGCCAAAACCCTAAGTACCCGATCAAATCGCCACAAAATAGTCCGTAGCCACCGCCACTATCGTCCCTAGATCGCCACAAAATAGTCCGTAGTTCCACCTTGGACTATGGGTCCATACAGTATCTAGATGGTTGCTTCTCCTCCGTTGTGATATCATGTTTAGATCTTGTGAGCTCCGTTCATGAGCAAGATCATCTATTTGTAATCATGCATGTTGTGTTTGTGGGGATCTGATGGATATTGATAGTACTATGTCAGATTGATTAATGATTCTATCTTATTGATTCTATCATGTCTGTGTTGTTTGAGATCTTGCATGCTCACTGTTTGTAGTAGCTATCTTGGCAAAATTGATGCTAGTGACTACAAGAGGGAGTATTTATGCTCGATAGTGGGCTCATGCCTCTATTGAATCTAGGGAAGTGACAACAATCTTTTGTTCATGGAACAATTGTTTTGTTTACTTTACACACATTGCTTAAAGTAGTTATTCGTTGCTTCAAACTTAATACTGGAGGGGGTTCAGATGATAACCTGAAGGTGGATTACTAGTCATAGATGCAGTTGGATGGAAGTCTATGTATATTTTTGTAATGCCTAATCAAATCACATAGGGTCATGAATGTCTAGTATTGCATTGTTATGCCTCGCTCAGTGCTGTCAATTGCCCCGCTGTAATTTGTTTACCTAGCATGTTATGTTGTTGATCTTAAGGAAAACACATCGAGTGAACTGTGGACCCTGGTCCAATCTTTACCATTGATACATCATCTACTATTAATGTTTACCTTATGCAAGCAACTACTATCTTGCACACTATACGTTTAATCCTTTGTTTTCAGCAATCCAGTGAGATTGACAACCTCACTGTAAGTTGGGGCAAAGTCTTGTGTTTGTGTTGTGTAGGATTCCAAGTTGTTAGAAATACCTTGGAGTTGTTTCCTTGATCCTAATGGTTCGATAACCTTGGTTTCATAACTGAGGGAAAACGTAGTGTTGTTATCATCACACCTTCCTCTTGGGGTATCCCAACGAATCTCTACAGTGATTTGATCCCATCAAGATGTTTTCTCGCGCCATTGCTGGGGAGTTAAGGATGGATTCACAAGGGGAGTCCTTCACAAACTTTCTCTTTACTTTGTTTTTGTTTTGCTTTGTTTTCTTGCTTATTTTTATCAAAAATTCCAAAATAATAGTTTCATTTGGTTTTATTTTTCTTATCGAAAACACACAAAAAATTAGTTCTTCCTATAGTTGTCGCCTTTCTCTAGCCCACCATGTTGATCCCTAAGTTCACCCTGAAAGACCTTTCAATAGGTAGTGGCCCTATAATTGGGAAAGAATATATTGAAGAATTCTTTAATCATATTAGCAAACATGAGGATATTGAGGATAAATCCTTAGCAGAACTTGCTCCTAATTATGAAATTGCTGCAACTTCTTTAGTTTACATGTTGGCGGGTAGGTTTGTTAACCTTAACCCCATGATGCAAATAATTTTTCTTAAACTAAAAGAAATTGAGGATGCTGTAAAGAGAGATTTTATCCTAGAAACTTTGCTAAAAGAGTTCAATGATGTTGCTAAGGAAGCCAAATAGGTCTTTGATCATTTTAATATGCTAGGCTCATGTGTAGATGTTATGGGTACATTAGAAAAGTTGGATAAAATCAAACCCAATGGAGAGAAAATTAAAATACCCATACCTTTTAAACTTGTAGGAATGTATGAAGCCCTAGAAAAGAATTTTGATTGGATTTTTCCTGAAAACCCATTTGATCAAAGTAGTGAACCCAAGAGTGCTGAGAGAGGATCCTGTACTGCTCATTTGTATGAGATACTGTAACATTCAAAAATTCATCAAATCCAAAACATCATCATTGCATTCATATCATCATGGCATGTTTACATTGCACAAAAAATTTCAAAGTTTAAACCCTAGCAAAACCCTATTTTTATACCCCTTTTACGTTAAATGTATGGGGCATGTTTTTTTATGAGCCCAAAATGTTTTGGAGTGATTTGTTGTATTTGACACACTTTTAAACACTAGGATCACATCACAAAATTATGGTGAAAGTTTGAAAAGATTTGGATTTGATTTGGTTATTCAAATCCTATTTGGAAAATCAAAACAGAAATAGAAAAAGCAAAAGGAAAAGGAAAAAAATAGAACCCAACCAGCCATCTGGCCAGGCCCAACTAGCAGCCCAGAAAGCCTACCCGGGAATTTACCCTCTCCCCCTCTATTTCTCACTCCATGCGCGCACCCCCTCGCTGACATGTGGTCCCCGCTGCCACCTCACCCCCTTCGTCCCCAAATCTCGCGCGAGACCAGCTCCGCCGCGGACGTTTCCTCTGAATCAAAGCTTGTTGATTGCCATTGATGTCGGCGTAATTCTATCCCTCGCCCTAGATACTTAACGCCCTCGACACCATCTCCATTTTCCCCCACTCAGAACCACCAGAGCGCCTCCAGGCTACCTCAATTTCCTCTCGCACCCCCACTGCCCCGACGAACTCCGGCGAGTGATTACGGTGAGCCCCATGCGCCCCTTGCCTCTGGTTCAAACGATTTTGCTCGCTTGCTTCTTGCGCTTCTTCTGATGCCTACCGCTTGTGCCCTTGTGCCCCAGGACGTCGCCCCTATCATCGACTGTGAGCACCCAATGCTCAGTGCTAATCCGACGAGCGATTCCGATCGTGTCCGTGCGCCCCTCCGCCGTTTGCGACCACCTTGAGCTTCACGTCATTGCCGTGACTCTGGTAAGCCCCAGTGCCACCTCACTTACCCCTTGGTTTCATCGGAACATCGCCGACAGAAGCGTCGATGCCGGAGTTGCCATGCGCGCACCTAGTTTTAGGTCGAGATGATTTGATCCACTGGATCTGAATCAGTGGTCGAGATTAGAACTTGGCCCGAATAGGTACGAGCAGATTTGAGCCACTAGATCTCACTTAGATCTGATGGTGCACGAGCGTGATCCAACGCGAACCGGTACACACCAATAAGAAGCTGCCGCATGTCTGTGAATTAGATTGAAAATCCAGATTTTATCTATTAGATGTTTAAACTTGCAAAATTAATAACTTTTGTTCTGTCAATCCAAAAATTACAAATTAGGTGTCTATGAATTCAGAAAAATAAGACCTTTGCATCTATCGACTTAATTTGGTCAGTTTCTTCTGTAAAATTAGGGTTTTATGCAGAATAATTTGTAAGACTATTTTGATTATAAAAATGTTTTAGAATGTTATTTTTAGGTGGTTTTGTGATATGTGGACTTTAGAATATAGTCTTTGTCTTCAGTACAGTAGAGTTTGATTTTAAAAAATATGCCAAATCATCTCATTGCATTTTGTGTGTATATTGATTTGTGAATATATTGTTGTTTGAATTGTTGTGTAGATTTTGTGGATTGTGGAGAGGGTGATTGTGAGTATTGTACCTATTCTCCTAGATACCAAGGCAAGTGATGTTTCATCTTATGTCCTATTATTTTTCCTATTGCATTAGTATTATTTTGAGTAGGATTTGCATAGTAATTTTTCAAAGTATATGCTACGCTATGGTAGATCCTATAGATGTTATCTTGGTAGTATTTTCCCTATGTTAGGAGACATAGTATACTAGAATGATTAGACTTTCTATTAGAATTAGTGGGTGGAAAATTCATGATATGATGTTATGGAAAGATTATGCCTATGTGTTTAACACTAAGGAAACAACTTGTTAATGAAACACCTGGGTGGAATGGGACTTGTATGGTTTGTGTTGAGTGGTTACATAGTGTCGTGGTGGTGGCATGGAAGATTCCATGGATAGGCTTAAGTTGGGGGCCAATGGATGCTAGTGGGATCCAAGGAGGGAAGATGTAGTGGTTTCTACTCATAGAATGCTAGAACTCAATATTTATTCAACACCAATGGAGATACACTTTCTCCTCAAGATGTATGAGAGAGAGGAAGAACAAGCTACAACTAGTGCCCAGTGAGATAAAATGAATCGATCCCTCTCTCTAGACACCCAGTCCCTCCAAATAAAGCAGTGGCCTGATGCCTTCTAGGGCTGACGTGGACAAGCATATTCGTGGAATATAATTGTCCCTGAGCGGTAACTCGGCGGGATTCTTTCCGTGTCCCCCTTCTATCGATGGCAAAGACACAGAACCCACCACATGTGAACCTCGGGACTGAGGACTGTCACCTCCATTACCTTCCTCTGCTCCTCTGCTGCTCTGCTTCTTATCTGTAGCGCTTGGCACTGTGCAGATTCTAGAGAGTGATACTAGTTAGTGTTGAATTTCGGGTTTTCCTCCTCCTTCTTGGACAAGCTTCCCTTGACCCGGCCTTGCCTCGCATAACTCGGCTTGACCTTAACCTGCACTTAAGATGCATGCCAGTGTTACGCCGACATACCTCATATGTCGGTCGAGTCAAGTCTTAACTACTTGACTAGGGCCAAGTCGTACCTCATTCTGTCGACTCCTACATGACTCGTCCGGATCATATCTAGATTCGGCCCTGATCATGAATATTCATCTCTCTTTTTACTTAACTTTACCCTACCTGGGGTCATCCCCCAACATTAGTCCCTGAAGCTTGTGCGGTCTTGACGAATACACTTGGCAAGACCACATCAGTTTCTAGATACTCAGTTTCTTATACTTTTCTCTCTGACTTTCTATTCAGTCACTCCCTTTCTCGTTTTTTCTCTTCTTTGATCACCCTCTTTTTCTGAGGTGTGACTCATTTTCCGAGTCACTCATCTTTGTCCGAGGCATCCTCTTAGCTTCTCTAGTAAGCTTCATCCTACGTGTATCAATCATTGCCTTTTGCCTCATTTTTTGTACCGCTACAGTAATCACTGCAGCAGTCTTATCGACGCAGTGACGCTTTGATCACCGCAACGGTCATGGCGGCCGGATCTCCTCCTGCGTCGTGTGATCCTCCCTATGGCTCCAATCGTCGATCGAGAACACACGATACACGCCTTTTAGCGGTTACCACGGCACATTCGCGATCCCACTAACTCTCACAACACGCGGTTATAAATAGGGGGAGTGGGGAAAGGGTTGGTTTACTTTCCTATACTCACTCTCCTCGTCTATCTTCATGCGCCGCCGCCGCTGTGCTCCTGTTCCCGCGACCAGGCCACCGCGCTCCTCCTCACGCGACGCGTCGCCGTTGTTTGGTCCTTCCTCACCGCGCCTTATCTCTGCGTTTTTGGCTTCTGTGGAGGTTCTCTCCTTCCGCCGCCACCGTCCCCATCATCATTGCGATGGGGCCTTGGATTTCGAGGCCGCTCCCCGATGCCAGCGATTCCTCCTCAGTTGGATCTTTCGATGAGCCCATGTCGAGCTCATATAGCGGCACAGTCGTGGGAGAAGAAGACCTCATGGTGGGTCCAGAATGTGGTTCGTGGCAAGGATCCACGGTTACGCGCCGAGAGATCGAGTGGATCCGCAAGACTCACCGGGTTCCTGTCGAGGTAAAGTGTCGCTTACCCGGCAAGGAGTCTTCCCCCATAGTTGAGGATGGTGAGTATATAGTTTTCATGTCGCATTTTTCCAGAGGATTCGGCCTCCCTCTTAGCGACTTCTCCAAGGGATTCCTTGAATTCTTTGGCCTCCAGCCTCATCACCTGCCGGCTAACGCCATCGCTTCTCTATCGGCTTTTATCTCAGCCTCAGAGGGATACTTTGGCCTCTGGCCTTCTGTAGTAGTAGTAGTCTGGTCGAAGTTTTTACAGATCGGAGCCAATGTTGTGCCGGATAAATATCTCCATCCCTCCTAGAAATCTTTGACTCAATGTGGGGTATCACACCTCGGAATAATTCTTTGTTCCCCCGAGTTACAGTACTAGAGTCCTGCAAGAAGTGGCATATGTCGTTTTTCTATGTCAAGAACACTGGCAAGGAGGATAAGATTTGACTCCCTACCTCTCTATTGGTCCTCCTTCTAAGTAGGATTGGATTTATAATCCAAAAAAGTCTGATACTCTTGCCGAAGCGTTCGAGCTTCGACTGAAGGAGTTGATACGGGCGGGGCTTCATGGTGAAGATTAGATGGCCGCATTCATCAGTAGCCAGATCTACCCTTTCCAACTTTGCTCCCATAAGCATTGCTATATGAGCGGTCCTTTGGATCACAACTGAGTCTCCACAGTTGAGCTTGATGACGATCAAATCCAAAAACATGTCCGAGCTATCTTCAAATCCAAGATGCCCACGGATTGGACATGGGGAATGAAGCCCTTTTCACGCGATAATCCCCCTCCTCAGGTAACTCGAATGCGAGTTGCTCTATCCGAGTTAATTTTCATTGACTATTTAGCTAATTTTCGTCTACTCATTCTGCAGAAATTTGACGAACAAGCTTCGGAAGACGCCGAGGTGCTCGCTCTTCCTTGGAGTGACGACCGCAGCACCTTGGACAATGGGGAACTAGACCCGGAGGAGTTTATCCCTAAACCCGAGGCTGCACCTGCCCATACTCGGGGTAAAGCCTCTGCCCGTGTCGATGAAGGTGACTCGAACGACGTCCAAATTCTTGAGGTAGTTGCCACGGTGCCTATCTCTTACGTGTTTCCGGCTCCTTCTTTCCCAGCTAATCCGGCTAGCCAGGTGCATGAGGTCGAACCCCTTTCTTCCGAAGCTCCCGCCCCATCGAAGAAGCGTGGTGCTTCGAATGATCCTTCATACGTGGGTCCCAAGAAGCAAACTAAGAGATCCGCTAAGCACATTCTGAAGCAGAAAACTATGCCCGGAGTGTCTGGGTAACTTTTCTTGCTTGTTCCAACTTGTATTTCTTGTTTTTCTGTTTCTATTTCTGAATTGGTTTTTCCCTTTACCTGGGCAGTGCTCCTCTTTCTGCTAAGCCTAGTGGTCCCAGCATGACCTTGCATGTTACTCGGCCGTCCTCGCCACCACCTCAAGGGGACACTAGAGTTTCGAGTCCTCCTCGCGAGACGAGGCCGAAGTTCCCCATGGTGCTGGTGCTGACGCTAACGTCGTTATGCCGGATCACTCAATTGATCCGATAATTTATTGCAAGCTTCCCAAAGTTGCTCCCATCGAACCTTCCTCTACTGATGTTCTTGCTACTTCGGTTACTGTCGAAGTCGCCGCTACCTCGGCTTCCGTGGAGGAAACCGCCCCTTCTTCCACAGAGGTTATTGCTCCGAGTACGGTTCATTACCCTAAGTCCTTGCCTGTTATCGAGGTTCCTACCAAGACCAAGAAAGATGGCGCTTCCAAATCCAAACCATCTTAAAAAGGTAAACCTGGTTCCTCTCACCCGAGCGTCGCCGAAATGCTCCACAAAGGAGTTTCTGTCGCTAAGCCTGGGTCTACCTCTTTCGTCGACACACAACTCATGCTTCATAAGAGCCTGGCGGCCTAGATAGCTGCACAACAGGCGCGAGAGGCCAAGGGCAAGGTTTTGACGTGCATAGAGAGCGGAGGAAGCCTCGGGTCGTTGGTAGAATATGCCAATAATTGGAATGCTACTGACCAGATTGAGGGAAACCCAAGTAATTAAACGCTTCCAGCTTTCCGACATTAGCATCCGTTTGCATTTGTCTGCTAAAGTTGTAATTTAAAGTGACAAGATGAATGAGGTATGTGCTTCAATCTACACTTTATCTTTTGCGCACAGTATACTATATGCCCGCTAGTCCCCGATCATGCAACTGAATAACTTGTTATTCGTATGGAAGCTTCCATTGCTTAGAAGATAGTTACCTGCGTGCGTAATAGATAATTTTTGCTATGCACGTTTCAGCTTAAAACACATCTATCCACCTAGCTTCGAATCGCCTTTTGCTGGATTCGGATCTTTTTGATTTCTTGCTTTCAATATCCAGCCACCTAGATCTGAGTCAAGTTTTAATTGATTCAATCTTTTTAAGTTTTGGCCTCGAATATTCAGCCACCTACATTCGAGGAAAGTTTTGCTTGATTCGGATATTTTTAAGTTTTAGCTTTGAATACCCAGCCACCTAGATCCTAGATCTGAGTCAAGTTTTACTTGATTCGGATCTTTTTAAGTTTTAGCTTTGAATATCCAGCCACCTAGATTCGAGGCAAGTTTTGCTTGATTATGATCTTTTTAAGTTTTAGCTTTGAATATCCAGCCACCTAGATCCGAGTCAAGTTTTACTTGAGTCGGATCTTTTTAAGATTTAGCTTTGAATATCCAGCCACCTAGATCCGAGTCAAGTTTTGTTTGATTTGGATCTTTTTAAGTTTTAGCTTTGAATATCCAGCTACCTAGATCCGAGTCAAGTTTTGCTTGATTCAGATCTTTTTAAGTTTTGGCTTTGAATATCCAGCCACCTAGATCCTAGTCAAGTTTTGCTTGATTCAGATCTTTTGTTTATTTTTCACTATATAACTTGCTGTTATTTTAGGTTGCTCACAATCTACATACAACCGAATTCCAGAAGCTGCTCTTTTCGCATAGGAAGCTTTAGGTCAAGTATGACAAGATGGTTACCATTCTGAAGAAGACAGGTAAATTATTCGGCGTTTGCACTCAAGTCTTTGATTCCTAATTAATCTGTGATTTATCCTTACTCAGCTAACATTGATAGACAAAATACTCTGCAGATGAAAAAGATTGCCAGTCTTGAAGGTTAGTCGTCCATCCTCTCTGTACTCATCCATTTGTCTTCTAGATAAATTCCGAGTATCTTATAGTGCTACATCCTTGGCTCAGCTAAATTACAAATATTTGCAGCGTCGCATCAAGAGTGCATACGCATGACTGATATGATGCTGCATTTTTTAGAGCAATGTTGGGGATATGCTCTATGGGTATCCTCATAGAATGTCTCCTATCCGGATAACCGCCGGGTGGCCCACAATTGATAGCATGGCCCATGGCCTGCTGGACAGCCCAGTTAGATGGATCCAGAAGGGAGGCCCATGCCGGATAAAGGAAGAATACTGTTGGAGTCACCGACGTACCTAGAGCCTTGGAGTGCAAGACACACAAGACTAGTAATAGAAGGTGTAGGACTCTGTAACCTGTCCGGCCAGGACTTTTCCCTATAACCCTAGGACCTGGCGACTATATAAGTCAGGCCTATGGGAGCCTTTAGGGCACGACAACTTACAATCTCAAACAACCTCGCACAGCGAACCTATCTTTGTAACTCGGCGTATTTCCCTTATAGTGATTTATAGCAGGAGTAGGATTCCGCCACCGTCGTGGGATCTGAACCTGGGTAAGCTGTGTTACCGCGTACCCGTCAACCTCCGTCTTCCCCCACGTCTCTAAACACGCACTGTGAGGACCCCGCGTACTCGTTGGCAATACCACGACATTTGGCACCCACCATGGGGCAAGAGGCGCTTTAGGCTCTTCAGCGGGCGAGGACCAAGATCTTTGCGGGAATCGGCAAAACCGTGGACATCGGTCGCGTTCTCTTCTCCGGCAACGTTCCGATCGTCCCTCCCGACAAGTTCTGGATCCCGGCGAAGACGAACCCTATGCGGTGTTCAATCGTTCCTGTCGGAGACATCCACCTCTTCATTGGCAAAACCGACTTGGGCACTAGTTCCCTGGTGTAACACCCTCAGAATCGGCCCTATGCAAGTTTCAGCGATTCCTGCCAAACCCGCATAGAAACGATTCAAAGGTGCCCACCAGGCACTTTCGTGCGGGTGGAAAACAAAGTAATACCATTACACAATAGTCTGTGATGGAACCCACAGAACAAATATATACAACAGCGACTCAAAAAGTCAAGAATACAGATATACAATACAAAGATCCAAATCACCTTGAAAACAATACAGCGTCCGAGTACGGACAAGATGCAAATTGATCTAAGAGCCCTGAAGAATAACCAATGGCATCCATAACCCTACCCAGGCCAAGCCGGAAGGGTAACCCTGCTAACGACGTCGATCTCAAAACCTTCTTAAACAAAAGGGGTGCCGGCAAAGGGCAAAAGAAAAAGAGAGCGGTCAGTACTGAGGCCAGTACACGGCGAGACTAGAATTCGACGAGACTAGAATTAGGCGATCCTCGCCTACATAGGTATGGTGGGCTGAAGTGGCAGCGCAGCATGCACTAAACAACCTATAGAGACTCAATACAACTAGCGACTATCAGATAGGGATAAGAAAGACATATTAGGATCCAACCTGAAACTATCACCAAGCATACCCATCCTAATATTCCCCCCCTCGAGACCAAACAAGGAAGTCAACCGAGGAACTCACACAATTGGCAGTTTTATTCATTCCGTTATAGTTGCGGCAATTACTAGTCAGATGTAGATAGCATGAGTCATCCTGATATAATAAGCAGTGGGAAGTTTTAGTTAACCATTCCGTTGTAGTTGTAGTACTTACTAGTCAGATACATATAGCATGAGGTATCTCAAAACCCAGCAGTTGTTGGTACTTTTATTTAGCCATTCCGTTGTAGTTGCAATACTTACTATTCAGATACAATGGTAACAAGTGACAACCCAAACCAGCAATTGTTGGCACTTTTATTTAGCCATTCCATTATAGTGAAGCTGATTACTAGTCATTATAAAGTAAAATTTATAGCACTACTTTAGTTATAGTTTTTTATGATCGAGATACTGTGCCCCAAGTCATCCATAACCGCGGACACGGCTTTCAGAAAGTTTTACCCTGCAGGGGGGCACAAATAGCAACACATGCACGATCAACCTCGGGAAAAACAAAATAAAAACCCAACGAGGCATCACGACAGAGAAATTGCAAGATTCATATAAATTTCAGGGGGCCACCCCACTAAGCAACCCGCGACGAAGTTGGCCGGCTCCGAGACGGACCCAGAGATTGTGTCAATGGCTGTAAACGATTGGGAACCCGAAACTGTGACTGGGCTTGTCGATACCGCGGAAACATTCCACTTACCTAAAAAGTACAGGAGATCCACGCGCAATCTTAAATAAAGCAGGAAGGCATGGCATAAGTACAGGATAGTAATAAAGCCCCAAACTACTTTGTGGCCCCAAGAAATAAATATGACTCAGGCTCTGGCTAGGGGGATTCATGGTCCCACATGCGGATAGTGCGAATGTTCAAAGAACAGGTATCAAGTACTCGGGGTCCTACGGGACACAAGTGGACGGTTAAAAACCAAATAACATCTATTGCCCACCTGTTCCTCTGCATTATTTACCTACTTCAATTTTAGTTATTAAACGGTAATTAAAGCCAAGATCATCTCCAACATAAAGCATATGGTAGTATTCCAACAACTGTGACACTTGACGACACGCAACAACACCTGAGCAAGCGACTACGACACGCAAGTCCAACTATCTACCAAACAACAGGTAATAGGATGTGTCCAAGGCAATATAAGGCTGCAAGGGATATCACGGGTACGAAAACTAGAACATCGCAACACAGATAGCAATAGATCAACAGGAGGAAATAAAGACTAGAAAGGTAAAATAGGTAGAAAAGGGGGAGAATGCTCTCCTGAAAAACATTGCCGAAGTTTCATTACCGAAGAACTTGTCGAAGATCACAACATCTCATCGTCCTATCCGGGAAAAAGCAAACGCTAAAAGGAACAAGCGATGCAACAATTACAACTAATGCGGAAGAATCGGCATGATCATGATATGATGCGTGACATGGAAATTTAATGATGCAAACTATGTTGAAAAGGAATAAGGGGCATTGCACATTGATGATATAGCATTTGTGAGGCATTATTAATAAGAAACAATTAGTTTCCAATTTTATTTATCATGTTTTCCTTGCATAAACAATACTGATTATAAAACTGCTCTTAATGCATGATGCAAATGATAACATGGATATCATGGTTGGAGAGGTCTTGTCGCGCTGATCGATTTGGACATATTATTTGTCAAATTCGGAGTTACGGATTTAAAGTTATGCAATATGAAAGAAATGAACATTTATTAGCATTTATTAATTCGAAAATTTTAGATGCCCAGAATTTATTTTTAAATAGCATATTCATATTTATGGTATTTTTCTGATCATAAAACATATATCATTTGTATTATTTGGATTCATCGTCAAAAATGTGGAATTAACAATTATTAAAGCATTTAACTAAAGGCATAAAAGATTAATATTTTTCCAACTTGCAACAATGGAAACTGAGGTCAAAATTCATGTAGAGAATTGAAAAACAAGCAAGTTTGGTGTTTCAAGTTTTTTTCAAAGAAAATCATTACAGAACTTGATGAAGATATTGGTAAAAGTTTGGTTCAAAAGTTTGCCTTAGATTTGATTAAATTTAAAGTTTCAAATTCATTTAACCAACTGACTGAATGGTAAGGGATTGGAATGTTGGAAAAATGGGCTTTACACGATGTTTGGGAGCATGGCTAGGGACACGGGCGTGAACTGACGATAAGGCAGATTGATTCGTGAAAATAGTCTAGCTGAAGCTGATCTTTGGATGAAGATTGCGATAAAATGGTTGCGACTTTCACGAGGCCGTTAAAACCAAAGTTGGAGAGGGTTGAAAAGGAAACAATATTAGTTCAGGTAGTCCCCGCCTAAGAGCAACAGAGGCGCCAGAAAACTGACGTGCACAGAGGGGGAAAATTGTGTCGCTCGCACGCGCTGACAATGACAAAAAAGTTCTATCTTCGGATGAAGCCGTGAGTTACGCGGGGCACCAAAACTTCCATGGTTTGCTGCAGGAGCTAACTAGTACATAGTAGAAGATCTGAATGCAAGGAATATCGCCTAACATCATCAGAGCGCTAAATCGTTAGGAACAAGAGCTGCAACCAAATGACTAGACTGAATTTTCTATCAGACAATACCGCGAGATCGGGTGAACTTTCAGAGAAGAAAACGAGCGTTCGAGGAGACCATTTCTTGCGTCGATTGATCCTACGTGAATCTGGAGATGTGATCTACGCCTCAGTGTGCTGGGTGGCACCGGAGGAGTGTGGAGGAGGCCGGGTGATCGACGGGAACAGAGGAAGAAAAACACAGGAATTTGACTGACAAACCTGACTGAAATCTGCTGGGAGGTCGTCTTGATCTAGATGATGATTCTGGGAGATGTAGATCGCCGTTTTGCGTGATTCTCGAGCCTACGGGTAGCTGGGGTTTGCGAGAAGGAATCCACGCAGGAAGAAACGCTGGGGAGGAAGTGTGGAAGACACGCAGATGCGAGGAACAGAGACCTGCGCTATCGTGCTGCTACTGATGCGCGGACTGAGGGTGGTGTGCGCTTGCTGCTGCTGAGGGCTGTGAGGAACGCGCGGCGAGCGGCAGCAGCGTCGTGATCGCGTCGACTCGGCGGAGGTGGCGTGGCACATAGCATGAGTGGCAGCAACGCGGTTGCAAGGGATGGAGAGAGAGCTGAGAGAGCAAAGGCTCACCAAACGGTGTCGGTGGCGAGGCGGGCGAGCTGGAGCACGGCGGGGACGTTCGGGTGCACGACGCGGCGTGGCGAGCTGCGGCACGGCGTCTCCTCCTCGCTCCCTATCCAGCACCGCTCCAGAGGCGCCACGCGGGGCTTCTTGCTGCAGGCGGTGGCTCCTGTGGCGCCGCAGCTCAGAGGTAAGGAGAGGTAGGCAGCGGGGCAACGAGCAGGGTCTTGGCCATGGCGGCAGCGGCCTGGTTAGGTGGAAGGGTTCTTGGCGTGGAGGATAAGAAGATGGGAAGGGGTCCTGGTGGTGCAGCTTTAAGGGAGCTAAGGACCACATAAGGGGAAGATGGCAGAGAGGGCTCACGTGCTCGGCATGTTCGAGTTCACGTGTGCGACACGATCACCGCGAGGAAGAGAAACAGGTACCGATGCTGCCCTTTGCTGCTGGTGCGGTTGATCCCGGTCAAGATGGTTGGGGGGTTTCACTGGTAGAGTGGATAGATATGATTTAGGGTTTAGATAGAGATATATGTAGGAAAAAGGAAAAGTTTTAGATAGATATGTATGTGGTGATGTGTACATGTAATCGCTCCACACACAGGGAAAAAGAGGAAGATCAAAGATAGGGATATGTGTACACACACAAAAAAAAGGCAAGGAAGAATATGATCAAGGAGTAGGAGAGATGAAATCAAGTTTATATCAACAACAAAACAAATTGCAATAAAAGGGAATGTGGATCAGGGTTAATATGTGGCCTAGGAATAAAATATCAAAAGTCTCCAAATGAAAGCTCACATACTATGTAGGGAATAAGAGGAGATGATGATGATATTGTTAACATGTTAGAGATAGGAAAAAAATAAAGAGAGATGCCCTCAACTCCACTTGGGCATTATAGCAAGTTTGATAAAAACCAACTACAATAAATCAAGAAGCAAAATAATAATATGCAAGACAAATACAACATGAGGAGAAGAAACAAATGAGAAAGGTTTTTAAAATGATGCTCAAATGCAATGTGGGATGGTGACATGAGCATGCTATGGTGATGATGCAATAAATGATATGCATGAAGTAGCAATATATAGACTAGTCAAGTAGCATTACAATTGTTAGACAATTGGGATGCTACACCTGGGAGTCGGAGGAGCATCAAGACCCGCACGGACCGCCTACGGGCAGGATACGTTCGCGGAAAGATCAATGTCAGATCTCTCTTCGGAGTTTGCCGGCAAAGATCAGAAAAACTCAAGGCCCACCCAAACCGCCACTGTGCAGGATATAAAGGTGGAAGATCACTGCAAGTCCGTCGGCTTTGTCCGTGCGTCTGGACAGCAGAGATCCGAGTTCGTCGGCGTGGTTACCATCTTTGATCTGGCGCGCTGCGTTCAGAGAGAGGGTGAAAACCCCCACGATTACCTGGCCAGGTGGCTCCGCATACGAGCCGATCTGGCCCACTAACCCAATGATGATGCCATGTATCACTTTGTGGAAGGACTGGACCATGGCACGCTTCGCCGACATTCTCTAAGACGGTAGAAGGCGTCGGGACGCCTTACATTCGAAGGCATGGTGAACACCGTCAACAACTACACGGAGGCTGAAGCGGCAGCTCATATAGCGCTTGCGCTCATTGACGGAGCCCCTCCAATTCAGCCACCACCACAACCGCCTCCGGCCGCCATCGTCGCCGCTGCGCCGCCACCTCCAGTCATCGTCGCTGCTGTTGGACCTCCACCCCCCGTCATCGAGGAAGTCCTAGCACCCTCTGACTCTATGATTGACGCGCTCTATGCCGACTTCAGTGCAGATTCAGAGGAGATAGATTTCAGTCCAGAAGATCTAGACTCCTCCATGCAGGAGATAGAGGAGGAGTACACGCGCGACGAGCAAGCCAACAATGCCGTCATGTCTCGAGAGGTGTTCGTCACCATTGGGATGACGATGGATGAAGATCAACTCGGACGAGCTCCGCCTACAGTGCTGGAAAAGGGGAAGGGGACACTTATTGCTGCTGATGATGATCGCGCAAAGGTCATGCCTCCTCCGCCTAACCCAGTGCAGCAGCCACAGGAACTCGGCACCGGCCCGAGCAACAAAAACACCGCAAACTTGCGGCCTCCTGCATCTACGTCTGCTACTGCCCAAGTTACTCAAGCTGATAGAGTGATGTACGGCAATCTCCTCGTTGAGCCACTGATCGTCGCTCATATCTGAAACGTGACTCAACTTGACGAGAACCGCCAGACGCTACTAAAGGAAACGCAGGCCATCGCAGAGCAAGGCGTTAAGCTAGATCGAGATCTGGTCAACGCGCAGAAGTCCATAGAGAAAGCTAGAGCAATGGAGGCCGAGTACAAGACTCTGCTGCAACAGCAGAAGGCCAAGAAAGCTCTAGATCGCGTCATTAACGATCCTGGTGTACGACGAAACCTAGGATGGTCTCCCTTGAAGCCGGCATAGGCCAAGCCATACATTGACAGTGAAGGAAAACAGGTGATGCCCACCCCACTCCTAAACTTCGCCATCGCCAAGACCCTTCTGGAGCAGGATAGATTGCCCGAGGCAGTGGAACAGGTCTATGACCTAGTGTCCAAGGCGGTAAAGAAGTAGGAGAAGGCCACCTGTTAGAGGCTTGAGTCTGACCCAGCATTTTGCTAGTCTAGCCAGCATAAACCGCCGAGGGACAGATCTCCTCTTTATGTCGGGTCACAGACGGGTTCATCAGAACAAAGACGGAGAAATGCGCACAACAGGAAGGATGCTATCCCCATATCCTCCGACCATGGAGAAAAGGCCCGACCTCGTCGCCCATCGCCACCACCCCGATCACCCCGACATCGCGAAGATCCCAAGGCTCACCATCGTACGAATATGCCCCCGCCAAGGCAGTGCGGCATCGTCATCCGCGACAACGTGGAGCAGAACCTTCATGACGGAGAGCGCAACCAAGGACACAAGAGCAGGTGACGCCATGACCCTCCGCGTCCGACAAGCAACCGTGATAGGCGTGAGGCGTCGCAGGAGGGTAATAGCAAAAAGGCTAACCCACCGCCACCTCCGCCTCCGTCGCCACCTAGTAGTCACCATGGCGGAGGAGGCCCGCGTCGTTCACGTAGCCCTTCCCCTGTTGACAAGAAGAAGAAGAACCTAGAGCCGTACGATGCATGTTCGCGGATCGATAAGATCCACGAGGCCCGGGAAGGACCATACCTAGGACCACGTTGTTTTGGACCTGCAATACGGTCCGCAACTTACCCCAAAGGTTTCTGGATTGACAAGACCATCAAACCCTATGATGGCACCGCCAAGCCAACCACATGGTTGCAGGACTACGACAACACGGTGGATATTGCCGGAGGTAACCCAACGTTTTCGTCAAGTACCTCCCTTTAATGTTGGCAGGTATGGCCCGTCAATGGATCGACGACTTGCCGGAGAAATCCATCTGCAATTGGTTGGACATGCAAGAGGCGTTCACCAAAAACTTCGAGGGTACGTACAAGCGTCCCTGCACTGTTGGTGATCTACAACGGTGCGTGCAAGAGAAAGACGAGACATCTCGTGCCTACCTCTCCCGCTGTCTGGACATGAAGAATTCCTGCACAGGAGTGCACGCTCAAACCGCCATGGCCGCCTTCATCGACGGGTTGGAAAGGGGCACATTGCTCCGACATAAGCTGAAGCGCTTGCAGGACAATCACCAGCTTGACTTGAACCAGATGATTCAGTGGGCTAGTGAGTTCGCAGCTGCCGACGATGATGCTCGCGGCTCTCTGCCGGCAACAGCCGTTCCAACTCAAGCTCGGAGTCCAAGCAGCGTTACCCGCACTACCATAAGATAGCTTATGGAGTATTCCTTGCTTCTCGGAAGCTGAGGCATTACTTTCAGGAGCACCCAATCACAGTGGTGAGCAACACTCCACTGTCCGACATTATCAACAACAGCGAAGCTACAGGAAGGGTCGCGAAGTGGGGCATTGAACTTGCCGCCTTTGAGATCACCTACAAGAGACGCGACACAATCAAGTCACAAGCCTTGGCGGATTGTATCGCAGATTGGACGGAGATGCCAGATGCTACTCCGTTTCCGGAACCAGAGTATTGGGTGATGCACTTTGACGGATCAAAGCTGCTCAGCGGCTCGGGGGCTGGTGTATTGCTACAGTCACCAACAGGAGACAAGCTACACTACGTTCTACAGATCCACTTCGAGGCTACAAACAACATGGCAGAGTATGAAGCAATCATTCACGGATTACGTGTAGCCAAGGATATTGGCATCAAGCGCATAGTTTGCTGTGGAGATTCCGACTTGGTTGCCCAGCAGGTGGCTGGAACCTGGAATGCGCGGAACCCTATGATGGTGGCATATCGAGACGAAGTGGACGAGATAGCCAAGAGCTTCTTGGGCTACGAAGTCAAGTATGTGCCTAGGGAGCAAAACGAGGCGGCTGGTCTGCTATCTAAGCTTGGATCAGGGCGCAAAAGAATTCCGCCAGGAGTTTTCCTAGAGCATCTACGTACACCATCCGTGAAGGGAGCCGACATCGACAATCCAGATAGAGCTGACTCTTTCGTCCACATGGTGGCAAAGGTCCCTCCGGCTTGGACAAAACCGTTCATGGAATATCTCGAACACGGAACTTTGCCCGATGACGAGGTCGAAAGACGGAAAATAGTACGACGAGCAAAGGGTTATACCATAATCAATGGACAACTCTACAAAAGGAGCACTACTGGTGTATACCTAAAGTGTGTTTCCCAGCTAGAAGGTATGGAAATCCTACGCGAAATCCATTTTGGAGATTGCGGACATCACGCCGCTCCTCGATCGTTGGTCGCGAAAGCCTTCTGGCAAGGATTCTACTGGCTGACCGCGAAGGCGGACACCGACAAGCTGGTTGAAACATGCATGGGTTGCCAGTATTATGACCGACAACCACATGTTCCTGCTAAAGAATTGCGAACAATACCAATAACTTGGCCGTTTGTAGTCTGGGGGCTAGACATGGTGGGACCATTACAGACAGCACCATGTGGGTTTACACATATGCTAGTAGCAGTTGATAAATTTACTAAATGGATATAAGCTAAACCCATTAGAAAGCTTGATGGGGCAACTGCCCTCAGGTTTGTCCGGGATCTAGTGGTGAGATGGTCTCCCACATAGAATTATCACCGACAATGGCACCAACTTGTCACTCGGAGAAGTGGAGGCTTATTGTTGGGAGAAGGGCATCCGACTTGACCTTGCATATGTGGCACACCCACAGTCCAATGGTCAGGTTGAGCGAGCCAATGCATTAATTCTGCAGGGAATCAAGCCACGTCTTGAGGCACCGCTACATAGAGCAGCTGGAGCCTGGGCGGAAGAATTTCCATCTGTGTTGTGGAGTTTACAAACTACACCCAAAAAATCCACCGGCTACACCCCTTACTTCATGGCATATGGAGCAGAAGCCATCCTACCTTCCGATATACTACACGATGCACCAAGAGTTGCCGCCTACGACGAAGATGACGCTGAAGAATCCAGACGCCTACATGTGGACCTTCTCCAGGAGGAGCGCGTTTCGGCATGCCAAAGATCCGCCATCTACCAGCAGAAGCTGCGTAGCTACCATAGTCGCCGCGTTCGGCATCACTCATTTAAAGAGGGGGATTTGGTGCTCCAACTTAAGCAGAAGAAGTCACACAAATTATCCCCGCCATGGGAAGGACCGTTCATCATAAGAAAGACGCTACTCAATGGGTCTTACTACCTCGTTGAAAATTGTGAAATGAATGATAGACCCAACAAGGATCATAAGCGTAAGGGACGTGACCCCGATGATGACTACCCGGAGCTTGATCGGCCATCGAACATAGCACAGCTACGTCCTTTTTACACTTACTATTTTTTATCTAATTGTGTACCTCTTATATGATCAATGAAATAAAGCTCTCTGGTTCACTCATATTTCTGAGTCTTTTACCTCCTTTAGTGTTCAGTTTTGGATCATATAAAACCTTTATGCACAAGTTTTGCCATTGCACTTGTGAAAATTCCGCCTACGGGCGTTAGCTTAAGTTTTCTGGTCTACACGTTCTTTGTCGTTTTTATGTGGATTCTGGAGTAGTGACTTTCGGCACTTATTGTCGGCGATTTTGTGCTTAGGTTATTGGCGGTGCCATTGGGCATCATCACCTGAGCGCATGGTTCTGATAACGAGTCTTCCGACTCACGAAAAGTCAAGCATAAGAACCAAAGTAATGGATAAGCCAGCACTTGCTTAAAAAATATATACATGCTGGAAACTAGTTCTTAAGTAGCAGGACATACAACATTGTTTTCCGCCTTAAGTTAATACATAGTTTTTTTTGCACACGCATCAAAGGTGAAACAAATATTACAAGTTGTTTTCTATTCCTTTGGCGCAGGCGACTTGGAAGCAGCAGCATCGGCATCAGGAGAATCACCCTCAAAGTCGGAAGTGCGAAGGGACTCAGAGGAGCTTTGGTTGCCGCCATCGATGGTATTCATCAGCACGAAGACGTTGACATCAACTAACTCGGCAACTCTGGGGTCATAGCCCGCGAGTGACGACAAGATAGACTCATGGTTTATTTCCTTGCATCGTCATCTACATCGAGAATGCCAGAGGTTACCGTGTCGATGTCGGCATCTTCATAGTGTGCCTTTACCATGGACAGCGCCATCCTTGCATCGGCCCGTGCACATGAAGCTTTCCAGCTTGTGATACGCTCGGGGGCTCGGCGCAGGATCTCCGAGAACTTCGTCACAGAGTCCGATGCCTTGATGTTGATCTGGAGGGGCTTGGCAATCTCTTTTGCTTGCACGATGGCAGTGTTGATGAAGTTACCGGCAAGAACCATGCATTCCTTTGCTAGAGGAGGCGAACGGGTTAAACCCATAGGAGCTGCAAATTCCGACAAGGAGCACATGATTTAAAAAATTCAGAGTATCTAGACTACAGAAATCCAAGACGGAGAATCACTTACTGAAGTTGCTAGCCTCAGCTTGCCAGATGGTGTCCGCCAAGGAGTCCCGTTCTTGTTGGAGGAGCTTGTACGCCTCATGATGGCGTTGATTCTGCTCATCGGTAGCTTTCTTCTGATCTCTTAATATCGAGATCTCCTCGTTCAAGCGGTTCATCTCCTCGGTGGTGGAGTCCTGCACGGCTTTCATGGATTCTTCATGCATCTTCAGCATGTCCCTTCTCTCCAGCTTAAGGATCTTGTTCTCGCAATCCAGCTCCTGAATGTGCTTGGATTGCTCGACAATGTCCTTAGCCTTGGCAATGGTTTCTGCAAGTCGGAGAAAGCAAAGTACACAGTGATTACTCACAGAATACACAAGTTCAAGTCGGAATACGAAAAATAAAGGAAAAACAGACGCTTGCTCTTGATGATCTGTTCCTTCAAGAAGGCAGTTTTACCCTTTTCGGCTTCCAGGTCCGCACGCATCTTCTGGTACTTGTCGTTGTCCATGCCCCTCCGAGCATTCTTGTTCTATGGAAAAAATAAAAAAATAAATGTTGTTTCATATGCTTGGAGCATCTAGCCGGAAAAATTTCCACCTAGACGTTCGGGGGCTACAGCAAGAGCTTTTAACTTAGCAATATGCTTAGCTTTTCTTTAAGCATCTAGTCAGAACTAATTCAGTTCTCGCTTAGAAGCTTGGGGGCTACAGTATAAAGTTTTTAACTCGGATATATGCTTAGCTTTTCTTTAAGCATCTAGTCGTAACTAATTCAGTTACGACTAGAGGCTTGGGGGCTACAGTATTGAAATTTATAAACACTATGTATGCTACTCTTAAAGCATTTAGTCAGAATAGTTCATTCCACCTATATGCTTGGGGGCTACAATGAGAAGTTTTCTAGCTTAGTAACTCTTAGAGCTTCTAGACGCAAATACCTATGGTTTTCCGTCTACATCCTCGGGGGATATAGTGGGATACTCATATGAAATGCAAAAGGAAAATAAAACTTACAAGTGCAATGATCTTGAGGTTTGTAGCACTCTCGGCCAGCACCTTGCCAAAGGATACGATGTTTCCTTGCAAGATCTCTGCTTGTCGGAGGAGCTCCTCTAGACCGCACGTCGGAGATGTTGGCGCCGCACCTGGAACCAAAGCAGTGCTACCCGATGTAAGTACCAGATAGACTATCTTCGGATTCTCTATGGTTTTCTTGGGTGCGGGGGCGCCGCTTATGGCAGAAGTACCTGATTCCACCACCGCCTTACCGCAACCGATGGCATCCTTAGCCGGAGCTTCAGCCATTGGGTGTGCGGCACTCTCCTGCGTCGCCTGATCACCGACGACAGCAATCTCAGTAGAAGCACCTGAGTCCACTTCCATGGCGAAAGGGCCAGATGCCTCCTTAGCTTGTGAGCCTGTCGTGGGAATGACCACGGCAGATGCTGCAATCGGCAGCGAGTAGTAGAACATGGGGCAAGGGCGGCTAGCCATCTGCGGTGCGAGATGAGGGCGGAGACACAAGGATTTACCGAGGTTCGGCCCCCCCAGAGGGTAAAGACCTACTCCTGCTAGATTGTATTATGGTGGAAGTACAATGGGGCGAGCTCGGCGGCTAGGCAGCGAGTCGCTTGGGTGGATGATGGAACGTATCCTGTACACGCCCTCTAGGGATGTTTATATAGACTCACCCCCCTAGGGTTTACACATCTCAACCGAATCAGTTAAGGTTTCGGCAATCGTTTAACCTAATCCGACTGGGCCTATCTACTCTCCTGGGCCTTCAGCTTCCAATCGCTTGAATCTACGCCAGGTCTTGACCCAGTCGCCGTCCTGCAGGCCCACTCGCCAGTTCCTGGGCCGGTCGGAAACGTCCTGCTGGGTATACCCCGGTAGTCATATCCCCATCAGTAGTCCCCGAGACCGTCGTTGATTGGTCGCAGGTATCCATTGGCATTCGGAGTATACGGGTCCAATGCGGACGCCCAGTCGAATCGGCGGCGGACTCCTGAATAAAGGAAAAACCAGTTATTCTAGTCGCAATGATAGCAGTCAGTCGGGTCGCAGCTCGGCGAACGGGCCGGCGAAATGTTCAGTCACTGTTGTAGTGATCGGGTCGGCGAGTCGAATGGATGAAGTTGTACCGTCAGATGCAGTCAAAACTAGCCGTTGGGGTAATCCAACGGTAACTTTGGCGTAATCACCGCGTAGTAACGGCTCCCGGTATTGGCGGGTAGCAACCGCTATATAAGGGAAATGGCAGGCGATCGTGGAACCACTCCTTCGTCTTTTCCTCTGATTTTGCCCATCTCCGTTTCCCTCCACGTCACGATCCAATCGGTCCAAAAAACCTTCGACCTCCGCGAACCTTTCAGCCAATGGCCCGCTCCACCGAACCATGGGGCAGGTCCAAGTGCACCAGAGCGCTACTAGCATCCTTCGAGGAGGCCGGGATCCTGCGCGCCGGCAGTTGGCGCATCCCCGCAGCCGGAGAGGTGACTCCGGACCCGCGCGAGGGAGAATTTATTTGCTTCACCAGCCACCTGGAGCGGGGGATGGGGTTTCCCACATCTTTCTTCTTCCGGCGCTTCTGCGCCTTCTACGGGATCCAGCCGTCGGACCTGGGCCCGCACAGCGTCGAGCAGCTCGCCATCTTCGTGGCGTTCTGCGAGTGCTACCTAGGCTGCAGGCCCTACTTCCCCCTGTGGCAAGATCTGTTCCACGGGAGGATCAGTCGTGAAGAATCAGGCGGCCCAATGCTGGACGCGGGCGGCTTGACGTTTCAGTTGAAGTCGAAGGCCTCCTTCTTCGACCTGATGCTGCCTGCTAAGGCGGCAAGCGAGTGGAAGAAGTCCTGGTTCTACGTCACCGAGGTGACACCTGACGGCGAGGTAGCGATCCCAAGGTACTGCGCCAACCGGCCCGAACCGCGCCGACTCCAGGTCGGCAAGCTCCCAGTGGACCAGCGGATGGTCATGGACGAGATGCTCCAAACCATCCGCGGCCTAAAGAAGAAGGGCCTCCAAACCATCAATTTGTACAACTATTGGCTCGGGCGGCGACTCATTCCCCTGGATCGCCACGACCATTACATGTACGAGTACACGGGCAGGGAGGACTCGACGAAATCCTGCCTCGCCGAGTGGAAACTCGAAGACTACGTCCTGGCACTGAAGAAGATCACCCAGGCAGCATACCTAGACGCGAAGGCTGGGGTCGCCCCCTACACCGTGAAGCATCCAGCTCCAACGGTAAGTCGCTGTTTCCACTACCATTCGCAGTCGCAGTTGATGTTGTCGCGGTTATATTGATATTGTCTCGTGCCTACTGTAGTTATTTCAAGGAGTGGAAGGGTGGCTCCCACCCACGGACGACGAGAACTCGAGCTCGTCCGTCCAGGACGGGGGTGAATCGCCTCCTGCCAAGGGCGGCGTCAGGAGCGACGCGAGTGATGATGACGAACCTAGGGAAGAGGCCGCCCCGATGGTTCGCAAAACTCGCGGGCAACATCAGTGCGAGCTCGAGGCGAGTAGAAGCCTCAAACGTCATGACAACGACGACGACGAGCTTCCCGAGCACACCTCGTGTCGTGAGGCTACACCGTCGAAAAAGAAGAAGAAGAAGAAGAAGAAGAAGAAGAAGAAGAAGGAAGTGAAGGCTCCACCAAAGAGGAAGACGAAGCCGGCGAAACAGGCATCTCTGCCTTGTTCGGCGAGTAGTTCCGACGCCACCATCTTGGCCAAGGATGAAGCGCCGCAGACGACAGCAGCGCCGGATGTCGCTGCCGCCCTGAGTGAGGTACCACTGGCCTCGCTTCCCCCCTATTTGCCCCAGTCTCTAGGTTGGGGGTTGTTCCAGCCGCAGCAACTTCGCCTCCCAGGAGAGCTCCTGCCGAAGTCGTTTCGGAGGCTCCTGTCGCGGCCTCGTCGTCGAAGAGGCCTTCCGTGTCTTGGGCACATGATGTTTTGGAGATGGGCCTCAGTCGGAAACTGGGCCCCGAACTAGAGAAGCCGGCCAGCATCCTTACGGGGCTGCGTTTCATACCGGTCGCCAAGTAAGTTTTGTTCATCTGCTTGCCTTTCGTTGTAATCGGACCATTTTGCTCATATAAACAATTCGCAGGAATAGAGTTAAAAAGATAGGCCACCCGTCCGTGGCCAAGGTGCCGCCAGTCGTCACTGAGGAGGACCCCTCACGGAAGAGGAAAGTTGATGAGGTCGCTGCCCCCGGAGGCAGTGCCAAGAAGGCCAAGGGCGACGATGTCGTCACGGTGTCTGACGACCCGACGGTTGCTCCGAGTGGTCCTCCGACTGCGACGGAGGCGGCCTTGAATGCCAAGGAGGATGTTTCCTCGCCTGGGATGGCCGAGCCGGCTCCCCTTGGTGCTGGAGCGTCCACCGCGACCTTCCCCCGCTTTACGGCTAAAGAGGCCACAGCGAGTGGTACAGCACCATCGAGCCGCACGCCTGGGGTCGCCGAAACGGAGGTCGAGCAGCGTCGCGGACACACTCCGGCTCTTCTCGCATCTGTGGACGCGCTGCAGCTCCACAACATGCTGGGCGCAGCCATCCAGGTATGTCCAGTCCCCGAGGATCGGGCCACTGAATTTCAGTGGTCAGATTCTTACAGTGTTTGTTTTTATTTGTAGCACCCAGTCCCCGAGTGCCTAGTCGCTGAATTTCAGCAGGTGGGCACTTGGGATTTTTGATCTCCAGTCCCCGAGTGCCTAGTCGCTGAATTTCAGCGGGTGGGCACTTAGGATTTTTGATCTCCAGTCCCCGAGTGCCTAGTCGCTGAGTTTCAGCGGTTGGACACTTAGGATTTCATTGTTGTTGACTGTTTGATTTGTGCGCAGGGCTTGCAGCGTGAATCAGCCGATCGGCTTGCTTCGAAGTTTCGCGCGGAGAAGGAACTTGTTGCCGTCCAAGAAACGAACAAGGGACTCCAAGCACTTGCTGCCAAGGCGGAGGAGGTCCGCCAGGGTCTTGTTCCGGCGTGTGAACTGTCGGCGGCTCAGTCTGCCTTGAGTACGGCTGAGCAGCGGATAGCTGATCTTGAGCACGAGCTTAAGGAAGCGAAGGCGGAGGCGAGTTCAGCGGATGGGCGAGCCAGAGCGGCTGTTACGGCTGCCGCTGAGGAGCGGAAGGTCTCTGACGCCCTCGTTGCTGGGCTACAAGATGACTTCTCCTCTCTTCAAAGCTTCATCACGGGCCTTTGTCGTCCTTTGATTGGTAAATTTTCCTGCCTCTGCCTATAGTAGCTACATTATGAAATCGTCGTTGTACTTACTGCCGACGCCTGTCCGCAGGTCGGATTATCGACAGCTCGGAGGAGGCGCAGTCGTATGACGCGCGGCAGTGTGTGGCCACTCTGGTCGACTCGGCCACGTTGTCTGCGGCTTGCATTCGAGCGTATCTTCAAGAGATGTCGCCCTCGAAAGTGATTCCCAGCGATCTCATCAAAGTATGGCGGTATCTGGAGAAGGCGCCGTGAGTCGTCGAGTTCATGACGCGGTCGGCATTCCAGCGCGGGGCAGCGACGGCGCTTAGCCTTGGGCTTGCCCACTTCCCGGAGGACTTCGACCTTGACAACGTGACGAGTGGCTACCCCTGGTCGACGGGCTCGGTGGAGATTGCTGAGGTGCTGAAGCTGACGGACCGGGCCGCGGTATACTCCGATCGCGTCTGGGCGATGGGCGACCTCCTCCCTTATCAGGAGACGACTGTCGCGCCCAACGATCCCGAGCCGCCGCACCGGGACTTCAAGGTCGAGCAGCCCTTCCGTGCGGCGATGGCGGGTGAGGTGACGACATACCCGTCGAACCCGTACACTCCCTTCATTCGCAACCGCAAGGGTGGCGGCGAGTCGACGTCGAAGCCTGCGGAATAGAAACATTGTGCCTTGGGGCGTTAGTAGCAATTTGGCAATTGGGCTCAACTTGTATTTTGTAACGACTTTGTTCTGCTGTAATGGAATTTCGCGTTATTTTGTGAATTGTCTTGCGATTTTGATTGCTGATTGGACGAGTCCCCGAGCGCGTCCGCCCTTTTTATGGGGTTTACCTCGTTTGTTATGTGTGTGTGGTTTTGAATGTTTTGTCAGTTGTTTTGTTATTGAGGGCGACTCGCCCGAGCTTGGAAATCCAGTCGCAGGGCGACTCCCATGAGTGCTCTTTACTTGACCGTTTTCCCTTGCGCGAACGAGGTCGGGTAGCCGAGTCCCCGACCGTGGTACTTGGTGGTTCTAGTCGCGGCTCTAGGGTGGGTGAGGTCTGGGCGCGTAAGATTGAGCACATCACTCCTGACTGACCCATCGGGTCAGTTGCATGGCGAGTCCTGGGCACACTCTCATACTTGGCGTTTTTCCCTAGTCGCTCGCGCTTAACTGGTCGTCAGTCCCCGAGCGTGGTACTTGGCCGTTCGAGTCGCTGTGTCGAGGATGCGGAGGATCATAGTCGCTGTGAGGAGCGAAGGCAGTTGTCTTGGCTCGTTAAGCCAGTCGAGCTAGGCGACTCCAATGGGGCTCCGGGTAGCGTTTTTCGTGGACGTTACGAGTCCTGGGGTAACCCAGTGCCCTCGTAACGCACTACTTGGCCGTGTCGGTCGCTGTACGAGAGGTTGACTTCTGCAGTTAGCTTGACGCTGTTATTACGAGTGCGAGTGGCACAAGACACGGAGAGTAGACGCAATTTGCGGTAACCAATATGTTTTATTTCATAGCTAGTGGAGGGTACATGTGTGGAGTTCTAGGAGTAGAACTTCCGTAGGAGGTTTACATTCCACGGTCGCTTGACGTCGAGTTTCCCGTCTCCGCGGACGTCGGTGAGGTAGTAGGCGTCGTCGCCGAGTACTCGCCCGATGGCGAATGGTCCCTCCCACGGGGGGGGGGGAGAGCTTGTGCATGCCCTTCTTGTCCTGGATGAGGCGTAGCACCAGGTCGCCTTCCTGGAAAGTGCGACCTCACTCGCCAGCTATGGTAGCGGCGGAGTCCTTGCTGGTAGATGGCAGTGCAGGAGCGAGCTAGGTCGTGTGCCTCGTCGAGTTGATCGACTCCATCCTAGCGTGCGAGTTCGTTTGCAGCCTCCGTGTAGTGGACAACCCTTAGCGAGTCGTGCTCTAGGTCGGTGGGCATGACTGCCTCGGCGCCATACACCATGAAGAAGGGGGTGAACCCTGTCGACCTGTGACAGAGGTGCGGATGCCCTAGATGACGGAGGGTAGCTCCTCTACCCAGCACCCGGCGGTGCGCTCGAGTGGTACTTGGAGCCGTGGCTTCAGGCCATGAAGGATGCTCTAGTTGGCCCGTTCCGCCTGGCCGTTGGACTCCGGGTGGGCGACTAAGGCAAGGTCGAGTCGGATGTGGTGTTCTTCGCAGAACTCGGCCATGGCTCCTTTGGCGAAGTTGGTGCCGTTGTCTATGATGATGTTGTTTGGGAACCCGTAGCGATATATGAGCTCGCGTAGGTACTTGGTGGCGGTCTTCCCGTCGCATTTCCGGACTGGCTTGGCCTCCACCCACTTTGTGAATTTGTCGACCGTGACCAGGAGGTGAGTGAAGCCGGAGGGGGCCTTTTTGAAAGGGCCTACCATGTCCATACCCCACACGGCGAACGGCCAGGTGATGGGGATTGTCTTGAGCGCTGAGCTCGGCACGTGGGTCTGGTTGGCGTACTTTTGGCACCCGGCGCACCGCTGGACAATGTCGACAGCGTCTGCGTGTGCGGTGGGCCAGTAGAAACCATGTCGCAAAGCCTTTGCGACCAGAGAGCGGGCGCCGGCGTGGTGGCAGCAGTCGCCGGAGTGGATGTCGTGGAGGATTTTGCATCCTTCAGCGGGTTGGACGCAGCGTTGGAACACGCCGGTCACGCTGCGCTTGTGGAGCTCGCCGTCGATGATGAAGAAGGATTTGAAGCGGCGCGCTATCATCCGGGCGTCTGTTTTGTATGATGGCAAGGTGCCTCCCTCCAGGTAGGCGATGTACTGCGTAGTCCAGTCTTCTGGCTCGGCGATGAGTGCGACTAGGGCTGCCTCTAGTTGCAGCGGGACTCCGATGTCGATCTCCCTTGGGGGAGAGACGGAAGGCTTGGTGATGGTCTCGAGTAAGACGCCGGCGGGTGGTGCGAGTCGAGCCGAGCCGATACGAGAGAGTGCGTCGGCCTCCTCGTTTTTCCGCCTGTCGATCCACTAGACGGAATAGCCTGCGAAGTGTCCGCCCAGCTTGTCCACTGCTTGGCGGTATGCCGCCATGGTGGGGGAGACAGCGTCGCAGGTGCCGGCAACTTGCCCAGCGACAAGGTCGGAGTCCCCGTAGCAGCGTAGGCGGTTGACATTCATCTCCTTGGCGGCTCGCATGCCGTGGATTAGTGCCTCGTACTCGTCCATGTTGTTGGTACAGGGGGTGAAGTCTAGGCAGAGGACGTAGCGGAGCTTGTCGCCCTTCGGGGAAGTCAGCACGATCCCTGCTCCTGCGACGTCTGCGTTCTTGGAGCCGTCGAAGTGCAGACTCCAATAGTGGAGGTACGGCAACTTTTCCGGCTGCTGGGCCTCTTCCTAGTCGGCGATGAAATCCGCGAGGGCCTGCGACTTGATCGCTTTGCGCGGCTCATACTTGATATTGTGGACGCCGATTTCGACGGCCCACTTGGCGACTCGCCCGGTCGCTTCACGGTTGCGGATTATGTCCTGCAACGGTGCTGAGGAGACGACCGTGATCGGGTGCTCCTGGAAGTAGTGCGGAAGTCGCCGCTGTGCTCTGAAGACCGCGTATACTAGTTTCTGGTATTGCGGGTATTGCTGGCGCGACTCGGTGAGGCCCTCGCTGATATAGTACACCGGTCGCTGCATTGGGCGCTCCTTTCCTTCCTCTGGTCGCTCGACGACCATGACGGCGCTGACGACGCGCTCGGAAGCCGCGACGTAGACCAACATGGGTTCCTTGTCGACGGGGGCGGCGAGTAGCGGTGCTGAGAGTAAGACCTTCTTGAGGTCGCGGAGCGTGTCGTCTGCCTCCTTATCCCACTGGAAGGTAGGGTTCTTGCGCATCAGGCGGTATAGGGGCATCGCCTTTTCGCCCAATTGGGGGATGAAGCGACTGAGAGCCGTGACTCGCCCGGCCAGCTTCTGGACGTCGCGCAGGCACTCGGGTTTCCCGAGTCGAGCGATCGTGTCGATCTTGGTGGGGTTCGCCTCGATCCCGCGCTTGGAGACGACGTATCCCAGTAGTTGCCCTGCTGGTACACCAAAGGTGCATTTGCCTGGGTTTAGCTTTATCTTGTATTTCCACAGGTTGGCGAATGTTTCCGCCAGGTCAGCGAGTAGGTCGCTCTGGCAAGCGGACTTCACTACCACGTTGTCGATGTAGACGTGGATATTGCGGCCAATTTGGCTCGCAAGGCATTCCTGCATGCACCGCTGGTAGGTTGCCCCGGCGTTCTTGAGGCTGAAGGTCATGGCGGTGTAGCAGAAGGCTCCAAATGGCATGATGAACACCGTCTTTTCTTCGTCCTCAACAGCCATTTTTATCTGGTTGTACCCAGAATAAGCGTCGAGGAAACACAGCGACTCCGAGCCCGCGGTGGAATCAATGATTTGGTCGATCCGCGGGAGGACGAATTGTTCCTTCGGGCAGGCGCTGTTTAAGTTTGTGTAGTCGATACACATCCTCCAGGTCCCTTTTTCTTCTCGACCAGGACTGGGTTTGCCATCCACTTGGAGTATTTTATTAGCCGGATGAAGCCTGCAGCGAGTAGACGCTGCACCTCCTCGGTGATGGCTCGGCGGCGCTCTTCATTGAAGGGCCGCAGCGACTGCTTGACAGGTCGCACTTTGGGGTCGGCGTTTAGTTTGTGCTCAGCGAGTTCCCTAGGGACACCAGGCATGTCAGAGGGCTTCCATGCGAAGATGTCCCTGTTCTCACGGAGGAACTCGATGAGCGCGCCTTCCTATGCTGGGCTCATGCCCATCCCGACCGTCACCGTCTGGCTGGAGTCGCCTGGGACCAGCTCGATGGTGCGGGTATGTGTCGTTGCCTCGAAGGCTGAGGTGTTGCGGCCCTCCGAGTTAGGCCTCTTGAGTATGGTGGGGTCGTCGTTGTTGACCCCGCTCGCGTATTTGGCGAGCTCGTCGGCGTGGTTGGCCTCTGCCGCGATGACGGCGTCGGCAAGTTTGGCTCCTTTGGCCTCGCACTCGGCGGCCATGTCCGGGTCCCCTTCGATGGTGATGACGCCGCGTGGTCCGGGGAGCTTCATCGCGTTGTAAGTGTAGTGGGGCGCCGCCATGAACTTGGCGAACGCCTGGCGCCCCAAGACGCAGTGATAGGGGTTGTCGAAGGGCACCAGCTCGAAGATGGTCCGCTCGGTGCGGAAGTTTGCCGGTGTGCCGAAGGTGACTGGCAGCGTGATCTTGCCGATCGGGTACGCCTTTCGACCGGGGACGATGCCATGGAACATGGTGTAGGTCGTCTCGACCATCGACTGCGGGAGCCGCAGTCGCCTGAAGGTGTCCAGGTCCAGGATGTTGATGGAGCTGCCGCCGTCCATCAATGTCTTGGGGAGCCAGTAGTCTCCCACCTTGGGCTTGACTACCAGGGCGACTCGGCCTGGGTACTCGATGCGCGGCGAGTGGTACTGGCGGCTCCAAGTGATTGGTTGCTCCGACCAGTTGAGGAACTGGGGAACGTCCACCTAGGCCATCGCGTTGACGGCGAAGGCGCAGGCGATGACCTTCTTCTTGCGCTTCGTGTTGAAGCCTGTGAAGGTGTGGAGCGGTCCGGCCACGCTGCCGAATTTTCCGCCGTTTGGCGGGTTGTTGTCGGGGTCATCCTGCACTCGCCGTACCTTCTCGATCTCCTTGAGAGAGTGGCAGTCGGCGGTCGTGTGCGTGGCGGGCTTCCCTTCCCTGCTGTGAAATGCACAAGGTGTTGGAGATATGCCCAAGAGGCAATAATAAAGTGGTTATTATCATATCTTCACACTTATGATAAATGTTTACATACCATGCTATAATTGTATTAACCGGAAACATTAATACTTGTGTGATTTGTAAACTAAAATAAGAGTCCCTAGTATAGCCTCTTGTTAAACTAGCTTGTTGGTTAATATATGATCATGGTTTCCTGATCATGAACATAGAGATGTTATTAACAACAGGATCATATCATTAGGAGAATGATGTGATGGACATACTCCTATAGATAAGCGTAGCATAAAGATCAAGTCATTTCAATAGTTCAATTGCTATATGCTTTCTGATACATAGTAACCTAATTCCTTCGACCATGAGATCATGCATATCACCTTTACCGGATGGATGCTTTGATGACATCAAACACCACACCGTAACTGGGTGGTTATAAAGGTGGCATTGAGTGTTCGGAAAGTATTGGTTGAGACACATGGATCAAGAGTGGGATTTGTCCATCCATATGACGGATAGATATACTCTGGGCCCTCTCGGTGAAATGTCATCCAATTAGCTTGCAAGCATGTGACTTGGTCACAAGGGATCACATATCACGGGAACGAGAAAAGAGTACTTATCGGTAACGAGGTTGAACTAGGTATGCAGAGATACCGACGATCATAACCTCGGATAAGTAAACTATCGTGAGACAAAGGGAAATTGGTATCGTATGTAAGTGGTTCATTCGATCGCAAAGTAATCGTAGAAATATGTGGGAGCCATATGAATTTCCAGATTCCTCTATTGGTTATTGTTCGGAGAAGTGTCTCGATCATGTCCGCATAATTCACGAACCGTAGGGAGACACACTTAAGGATTCGACGTTGTTTTGAGTAGTTATGGTATTATGAGAAAGAGACCGAATGTTGTTCGGAGTCTCGGATGGGATCCGGGATATCACGAGGTGATCCGGAATGGTCCGGAGAATAAGATTCATATAAGGAAAGTCCCGTTTCGGAGTTCGGGAATGATTCCGGTGTTTTCATCGGGAATGTTCTAGAAGGTTCCGGATTGTCCGGCACTCCGGGGGGGGGAGGGTACATGAGTGTGTCATTGAATGATTGCATCATGTACTAAGTGTTCTTGCTGTTCCAAAAACATGAAAGTCAAATTGCCAGTTTGAAAGTCAAACGGCTAAAACAGGAAACTGTGGGAAACAAGCAAGAGGAGTTGGAACCAACTTGGAGGAGGAGTCCAACTCCTACAGGCCGGCGCCCAGCCCTAGGCCGAGTTGGGGAGGGACTCCCTCCCTCCCCTGGCGCGCCAAGGCCCCTCCACCCATAAAAGGAGGGGCATGGCTCCTCCTTGAGACACACAAGTTTCTACCTCTAATCTCCGGTTTAGAGCCGTTCTGGTTTAGAGCTTCTAATTGCTTTAGCCTGCGGTTTAGAGCCTTCTAATTGGTGTGTCTAATCTCTAGACCACTAATAGTACTCTCTCATAATCCACCATACTCGCTCCGGCTTAAGGTGAAGCCCTGCGGGATCTCCCCTCTACTTCCGGTACCACGCCGTTGTGCTGCCGGAATCGCGAGGAGAGTGCTACAACCTCCGCTGCCTGCTGGAACAAGGGAGAGGAAGGTCTTCGTCGAGTACCGAACGTGTGACCGACTACGGGAGCGCTGCCGGAACGTGGCGCCGGAAGGATCGTCTACACGATCTTGAGATCGGAAGTGTACGACTACATCACCCACGAGAATCTGCTCTCGTTAACCGCTTTGGAATCTTCGAGGGTGAGTTATTCCATCGACTCATTGCTGCAATCTAGTAGATAGATATTGGCTTGTTTGTTTGTATGCGATAGAATTTTTTTGTTTTCCATGCTACGAACCCCTACAGTGGTATCAGAGCCGTGTCTATATGTAGATCTGTTGCACGAGTAGAACACAATGGTCATTGTGGGCGTTGATGCTTTTATTGCTGATTGCTTCTTGTGTACTTTGCATCTTGCGGTATGTTGGGATGAAGCGGCCCGGGCTAACCTTACATGACATCGTTCATGAGACTTTCTCCACGCTTGACATGCAACTTGTATTGCATAAGTGGCTTTGCGGGTGCCTGTTTTTCCTAGCATAGTTAAGATCCAATTTACAACGGGTGATTAACAATACTAGTATCAATGTTGTGGTTCTTGTTCATAAGTTAGAACGACACCTTTTGAAAGCCCCAAACCACGTAAAATATGCAAAGAAAGTAGAGGCGTCTAACTTTGTTTTGCAGGGGTGTGCTGTGATGTGATATGGCCATGATTGTGATTATATATGATGTATGCAATGTTCCTTATTGTAAGTTGGCAACCGGCAGGAGCCATATGGTTGTCTTTAATTTATGTTAAGACCCGCGTGTCTATTCAAAGTAGTTGTAATAGTTGAAGCCGGTGGACGACAACCATGGAGAAGCGTCATTGACCTTGATGCAATGCCGGTGATGATGGAGATCATGTTCGTGCTAGAAGATGGAGATCGGAAGCACAAAGAAGAAAGGCCATATCATATCACATATTATTGAATTGCATGTGATGTTAATCCTTTATGCATCTTGTATTGCTTAGTAGACGACGGTAGCATTATAAGATGATCCCTCATGCACATGAATTTCAAGTCATAAAGTGTTCACCCTTAGTTAGCACCGTTGCTAAAGCTTGTTGTTTCGAAGCACCACGTGATGATCGGGTGTGTTAGATTCTGCAAGTGTATACAACGTGAGCAAGCCAGATTTGCTCATGCAGAAACTAAGGTTTGATCTTGACGAGCCTAGCATGTACAGACATGGTCTCGGAACACGGATTACCGAAAGGTAGAGCATGAGTCATATAGTAGATATGATGAACATGTTGATTGTTCGCCATTGAAACTATATCAATTCTCGTGATGATCGGTTTTGATATGGTGGATTTGGTTCGTGTGATCACTAAAACAATGTGAGGTATATTGTTTTGAGTGGGAGTTCACCTAGATTAATTTAATTATTAATTAGAACTCAATTTATCATAAACTAAATCAAAGTGAAATTGCATAGTTGTTGTAGTCATTGGCATCCGTTTACCACCTTGCGCTTAGTTATAATTGAGATGATAGAACTATAGAATTCTGGTTAGTTACTTTATGAACTGGTATCGTATTGTTTTGAAGTGTTAATCTAAAGTTTAAAAGTCCTATTGCAAACTTTCAGTAAGTTCCGGTTACTCCATGAAGTTTAATAATTAGTATTAAATCAAGAGTAACAATTCCAAGTGTTAGTATCATGTTTGTTTCCATGATTCTTGATATTCAAAGGATTGTCTTAATATCAAGGTTATCTAGGATCTGAAAGAGTTGTTTCAGAAACCATGATGTGTGGAAGATATTGTGATATCTGAAACGAAGTTTTGGTTGCAACATGATAGAGTATAATATGGCTAAAGTCATGTTCTCATATTTGATGAGAATTTTCAAAAGGTTGGAGACACTTGTTGTCCCAATCCTCCAAAAGGTTTTGGATAGCAACATTATACTCATAAATTCATCGTTACAAGCTAACAGTAGCTTGATCATGGACAATTCCATGATAAGGGTGAATATTTGATGTAGGTAAAATGTTTACTACACCAAGAGATTACTAAAGAAAGGAATTTGAAAGAACACCAAATATTTGATGATGGTGATCTACTTCAAAGTGCAAGTCCAAAGACATTGGTATTTAATTATACACGCTTTGGACTATATGTCATATGTATGACTCCACTATTGATATTGATAGATTCTTTCAAACAGAAAAGGAAATATTGAAAGAGAATCTCATAAATATATGGCAGAAAAGAAAAGACTAGAATTGTTCAGTTTAAGTATATAGATGATATACATATTATGGCTATATTCTTTGCTTATTAAACAATGTGGTTCTCAAGTATTTGATACTGAATTTGTTGGTGTGAATCGTCATACGAAACAACACAATTCATGAACTACAATGGCCTAAGTAACTAGCAAAAGAATATGTGATGATGTTCATCGAGAACAAATAAAGGGTTATTGTGTTGCTCGTTAAACATCAAAGCTTTGCCTTCAAGATTTGTTTTATCAGGTATTATGAGAACAAAAGGGTTGTTCAAATAATTGCTGTAATCTATAAAAGATGGATGATTCACAAATCTCGTTGGAGAAATCACATCCATAAAACTAGTGCTAAAAATGTCGAAAGACAAATTGATTGAAAGATCACTTAGGAAGTGACATCGCTGTTTAAATTATAATGGAAAGAAAACATGAAGAAACTCCATGTGGATGGAATTTTGGAGTCTTCTGATTTTTGATCAAATGACGCTTGTGAAACTTTCCTAGAGATAATTAAAACTTCGTTCATAGGCCAAAAGGGAACGAATGACTAGCTTATTGGAACTTGTACATATTGTTGTACGAAATCCATTATGTGTAGTCAAGAGCGATGGATTTCAACTTCATATGCTTTCTCCGAAAATTTGAGTGAATATATGAATATTTACTTAATAAGGATGAAGTATGAAACATTTGAAAAGTTCAAAGACTTTCAAGATGAAGTGCAAAATCATTGTAACAAGAATATAAACGGTTTATGATAAAGATCATAAAGGAAGATATTTGAGTTACAAAGTTTAGCATAATACCTAAGATTTATGGAATCGTTCCGTGGATTTGCATTTTTCCGAAAACACCATAAGAGTATGGAGCGTTCGAGATATGTAATTAAACCTTGTTTGACATGGTAAGATCAAAGGTATAATTTATAAAACTGCCATTATATTTTAAGGATTAAAAGCTTTAGAGATTACCGTTTTTCCACTGAAAAGAGCTCCATCATAATCCGTTGAAATGACACCATATAAAGTTATGGTTTGGGATAAAACCCAAGTTGTCCTTTCTTAAACATTGGTATGCTTTGCATAAGAAAGATGTTTGCAACCGAAGTCGGATGAACCTGTCTTTGTATGTTATTTCGAATAACTGTTAAGTATTCCTCCATAACACCAGAGACAAAAGTGTTTGTCGCTTAGAACGTCAAGTTTCTTTGAGAAGGAATTTTTCGTGAAAAGTTAAGTGGGAGGACAATAGAACTTAGATAAGGTTAAAAGAACCTTAGCTATATGTGCAAAGTTGCGCAGCGCCGAAAAGTGTTCCGGAGTTAGCAAACAATGCTCATGGCTCGCGTACTTCAAAGGTTGTGGTCACGGAGATCTAAGTTCCTATTGAAACAAGTAGGTCGGATGAACATTCAAATACCAAAATTTGAGAGTTAAATCATTATTTGGCAATAATGATCTGACTACATACAAAGAAGCGATGATGGGCCCTGACTCCGTCAAATGGCTTGAAGCCATAAAATCCGTGATAGTTTCATATGCGAGAGATCAAGCTTTGAACTTGAAAGACCCTCTGAAAATGTACAAGACCTTAGAGTCGTATTTGGATCTATAAATAAACAGACATGGATGTTGCACATCTATGAAATAGTCGACATGTTGGGAAAGAGTTCACAACAATGTTCAAAGGTTGACTATGACAAGATTTGATCTGTCATAGTGATATTTAGTCTAGACGGATTAATGTAGCAACCACTACATATAATTTTGTTATATGGTAGTTGAATAAACAAAACAAGTTCTTCTAATAGAATCGTTACCTAGGACATGTGCATAACACGGTCCATAGGGTTTTGTTAATTCAAAGGATGCTAAAAGCATATGCAAACTTCAATGGTTAAAGTGAGCATCGCGGAGTTGGAATCTTCACTATGATGAAACTGTTAAAGGAGTTTAAAAGTTCATTAGAGACAATGAAGATGCTTGCATTTGCAAGAAATTAAGTGGGAGCGCTAAGACATGTTTCTAATACATTATGTGGAAGACATATTGTTGATTGGAAATAATGTATCTTTTATTAACACATATTAAGAATTTCATCGCGATGAAAGACTTAGGCAAAACCCAAATATTTGGCATCAATAGACGCTAATATGGTTGTGCCAGAAGTACATAGACAAGATATTGAATGAGTTCAATATAGAAACTACAAGAGAGGTTCTTGTCGCACAGAAAGGATTGAATGAGTTCAATGTTGATGATATATTCAAGTGTATTGACATTTGGTAAAGTGAAACAAATAATCAAGTATAGATTGATACTTGATGTATGAAATCACAAAGAGTATTTATATCAATCATACTGTGATATGTACATATCCAGATATGTCCTATGCTCTAAATGTTGTGAGCATATACCAGAATGATTCGTAAGATGATCATTGGACAATAGTAAGGATATTCTTATGATCTTTTGGAAGAACTAAGAGTATATTATTTGTAGAAGTGACAAATAGATGGTTAGTTCATTGTAAAAGTACTACATTGATACTAGCTTTGTCACAAAGTACAAATTAAGTTTATCTCAATCTAAACTAAGGGTGGCACAATATAATGGAAAGTGAGTTCCATAATGGATTTGGATGAGTTCCAAAGTTAAGACATTGTGACAGATACTACAACAAAAGGCTAAGTATATGACTGCTATTTTATCAGCAAAAGAGGGCATTTGTGTCAAGTAGTTTGTTATCAAACTAGGTGTAGTTCACAGTGGGATAATACTATGAAGATATATTGTACGACAATATTATCAACATGTTTTAACCCCAAAGAGCTAAAGGTCACACCGAAAGACCAAATTTATACAAAGCCATCTCATTAGAGAATGAGTGATGCGTAGAGACGCAAAGACATGCAATTGCACACGGATCTGGAAGTGTCAGATCCGGAGATCAGTTGACCACTAGCAATAGTGTACATACAACACCAGAAAGCCATAGGTGTTGAATACACAAAGGTTTGAAACTAGATTATTGACTCTAGTGCAAGTGGGAGACTGTTGGAGATATGCCCAAGAGGCAATAATAAAGTGGTTATTATCATATCTTCACACTTATGATAAATGTTTACATACCATGCTATAATTGTATTAACCGGAAACATTAATACTTGTGTGATTTGTAAACTAAAATAAGAGTCCCTAGTATAGCCTCTTGTTAAACTAGCTTGTTGGTTAATATATGATCATGGTTTCCTGATCATGAACATAGAGATGTTATTAACAACAGGATCATATCATTAGGAGAATGATGTGATGGACATACTCCTATAGATAAGCGTAGCATAAAGATCAAGTCATTTCAATAGTTCAATTGCTATATGCTTTCTGATACATAGTAACCTAATTCCTTCGACCATGAGATCATGCATATCACCTTTACCGGATGGATGCTTTGATGACATCAAACACCACACCGTAACTGGGTGGTTATAAAGGTGGCATTGAGTGTTCGGAAAGTATTGGTTGAGACACATGGATCAAGAGTGGGATTTGTCCATCCATATGACGGATAGATATACTCTGGGCCCTCTCGGTGAAATGTCATCCAATTAGCTTGCAAGCATGTGACTTGGTCACAAGGGATCACATATCACGGGAACGAGAAAAGAGTACTTATCGGTAACGAGGTTGAACTAGGTATGCAGAGATACCGACGATCATAACCTCGGATAAGTAAACTATCGTGAGACAAAGGGAAATTGGTATCGTATGTAAGTGGTTCATTCGATCGCAAAGTAATCGTAGAAATATGTGGGAGCCATATGAATTTCCAGATTCCTCTATTGGTTATTGTTCGGAGAAGTGTCTCGATCATGTCCGCATAATTCACGAACCGTAGGGAGACACACTTAAGGATTCGACGTTGTTTTGAGTAGTTATGGTATTATGAGAAAGAGACCGAATGTTGTTCGGAGTCTCGGATGGGATCCGGGATATCACGAGGTGATCCGGAATGGTCCGGAGAATAAGATTCATATAAGGAAAGTCCCGTTTCGGAGTTCGGGAATGATTCCAGTGTTTTCATCGGGAATGTTCTAGAAGGTTCCGGATTGTCTGGCACTCCGGGGGGGAGGGTACATGAGTGTGTCATTGAATGATTGCATCATGTACTAAGTGTTCTTGCTGTTCCAAAAACATGAAAGTCAAATTGCCAGTTTGAAAGTCAAACGGCTAAAACAGGAAACTGTGGGAAACAGGAAACTGTGGGAAACAAGCAAGAGGAGTTGGAACCAACTTGGAGGAGGAGTCCAACTCCTCCAGGCCGGCGCCCAGCCCTAGGCCGAGTTGGGGAGGGACTCCCTCCCTCCCCTGGCGCGCCAAGGCCCCTCCACCCATAAAAGGAGGGGCATGGCTCCTCCTTGAGACACACAAGTTTCTACCTCTAATCTCCGGTTTAGAGCCGTTCTGGTTTAGAGCTTCTAATTGCTTTAGCCTGCGGTTTAGAGCCTTCTAATTGGTGTGTCTAATCTCTAGACCACTAATAGTACTCTCTCATAATCCACCATACTCGCTCCGGCTTAAGGTGAAGCCCTGCGGGATCTCCCCTCTACTTCCGGTACCACGCCGTTGTGCTGCCGGAATCGCGAGGAGAGTGCTACAACCTCCGCTGCCTGCTGGAACAAGGGAGAGGAAGGTCTTCGTCGAGTACCGAACGTGTGACCGACTACGGGAGCGCTGCCGGAACGTGGCGCCGGAAGGATCGTCTACACGATCTTGAGATCGGAAGTGTACGACTACATCACCCACGAGAATCTGCTCTCGTTAACCGCTTTGGAATCTTCGAGGGTGAGTTATTCCATCGACTCGTTGCTGCAATCTAGTAGATAGATCTTGTCTTGTTTGTTTGTATGCGATAGAAATTTTTTGTTTTCCATGCTACGAACCCCTACACAAGGTTGGTTAAGGAGGGCCGCGGGGTCGAACCTTGGTTTCGCCTTGTAGTTGGTGCCGTCGCGGCGTTGCCCCCCGTCGCGGCGGAAGCTCTTGGGCTTGCGCTGCGCGTGCCCAGCGTTGGCAACGAAGTCGACTCGCCCGTCACTGCGGCGCTTGCCGGTGAGGCGAGTGTTGCTGTAGCGTAGATCGGATCATCGTCCGTTGTCGTTGCCGCTCGTGCGGCGTTGCCCTCCCGACTCATCATCGGTTTCTAGGTTTGGGTCTTCCTCCGTGTATCTTTTGGCGATCTCAAGGAGGTCCGGTATGTTGTCGAGTGTGCGGTATGCTCGTTTGAGCTTCGCAACCAGGGGCTCGTAGAGGCACGAGGTCTTGAAGCAGTGGATTGCGGTGTCTGGGTGGATACCGACCGCGTCGTACCACAGTTCTTGCCATCGTTGGACCCAGCCGCGGGTCGACTCGCGGGGTCCCTGGACGCATCGTTCCAGGTCCTCGATGGTGGTGGCGCGGGTGTATGAACCCTTGAAGTGCCTGACGAAGGCGTCGCGCATCTCTTGCCAGGAGTCGATGCCGTCCATGGGGAGAGTGTTGATCCACTGCCTGCATGCCCCCTCCATCATCAGGGGGAGGTAGCGGGCGGCGAGTAGATCAGTGTGGCCGGCGATCCCCATTGCCATGAGGTAAGTGTCCAGCCACACGGAGGGATCGTACGTGGGGTCGTACTTCTGTATTTACTTCGGCGCTTTGAAGTTCGCCGGGTATCTTTCGCCTCGGATCATTGGTCCGAAGCATCGGGGCCCGAGTCGACTTAGCGACCCCATCGGATTGCCGTCGCGGTGGTTGGTGAGGGTATGTTGCAGGTCATCGGGTTGGCGTGCGCGCCAGCTCTGGTTGTTGATGATGTGGGTGCGGGCGTCGACGGGCTGACCGTTGACGGCGACGAAAGTTGGTCGCTGGCCTAGGGTCGTTGGTGGAGAGTGCCGCGTTCGCGGGTCGGTGTTGGAGCTGCAGTGGTTCAGGTGGCGGGCAGTTGAGGGTGTTTGCTGCCAATGGACGGCCGCTGGAGGCCGCTCTGCTGCCCGATGAACGCGAGTACATCCGACCCTGTGAGTCGACGCCTGCGTTTTGTTGCTCGACCGCCTTTGCGAGCAAGGCCTTGACGTACTGGATCTGTAGGGCGCCCTCACCGGTGGTCGTGATGTTGTCGGCCGCTGCTCGTCCTGCCACGAGGTTGTCCATCGGGGTGGAGAACAGTGGTAGGCCGTTCGCGTCTCGCTCCCGTGAGGAGACCACGATCAGCGGCTGGTCCCTGGGGGTGCGCGGTTGGGTGGAGGTGGGGCGCCATTCGCCGTCGACCCTGGTGGGGGACGGGTGCTTCCCCCTGGTGGCGCATTCTCGCAGATCACGCGCTCGGCCACGCGGGCCGGGTCGTTCTCGTCATCGAAGTTCGGGGCACGCCCCTGGACGGTGGGGTTCAGGCACGACCTGATTCGTTGCTGGTGGTAGCGCGACAGCTCCTGCGGCGTCACCTGCTCGAGGCAAAAAAAATTGCGCTCAGCTTGCTCTTTGCGGACTGCTTCTGCCAGCTTCAGGCGGAGTTCCTCGACCTCCATTGCCGTTGCGTTGGGAGGGATCGGGGTGGAGAAGGGATCCTCCGGTGGGTCGGTGTTAGTCGCCATGTAGGTCGCGGCGTGGCGACCGGTCCCGTCGCGGAGATCGGCGGAGTTTTCCAACCCGGAGTCGAAGTCGAAGATCCCAAGGATGGAGGGATCCTCGAAGTCTCCAACGTTGGAGACCTGGGTGATGGAGCCCGCGGGTGAAGCCACGATGATGTCTCTGGCGAGTGACACCGGGGTCGCCGAGTCAGCGTCGTCGTTGAGGGCCGCGTCTTCCGCGGCCACGGTGGTTTCAGCCACATCACTGTGGGCTGAGTCGTACTCGGAGGCTAGGCGGTGGATCGTGCGGACCTGACTCTCGGAGAGCTGATCGCGTGGCGGCGACTCGCGGATGCGAGCCGAGTCCTCCGAGACGATGACGTCGGTGAGGCCGACGAAAAGACTGATCGTGCCAACCGGCAAGATCATGCTGTGCGTGACGGGTCACGCCGCCAGGACGTACCTGCTCGGCAAGATTTGGAGCATCTCGCCGATCGCTATCATGCGGCCGGTGGCGATTGACTCATTGATGGGCAGATTGGATCTCGCCGCAGAACACCGGCCAGGCCCCACGGTGGGCGCCACTGTCGTGGGAATGACCACGGCAGATGCTGCAATAGGCAGCGAGTAGTAGAACATGGGGCAAGGGCGTCCAGCCATCTGCGGTGCAAGATGAGGGCGGAGACACAAGGATTTACCCAGGTTCGGCCCCCCGGAGGGTAAAGACCTACTCCTGCTAGATTGTATTATGGTGAAAGTACAATGGGGCGAGCTCGGCGGCTAGGCAGCGAGTCGCTTGGATGGATGATGGAACATATCCTCTACACGCCCTCTAGGGAGGTTTATATAGACTCACCCCCTAGGGTTTACACATCTCAACCGAATCAGTTAAGGTTTCGGCAATCGTTTAACCTAATCCGACTGGGCCTATCTACTCTCCTGGGCCTTCAGCTTCCAATCGCTTGAATCTACGCCAGGTCTTGATCCAGTCGCCGTCCTGCAGGCCCACTCGCCAGTTCCTGGGCCGGTCGAAAACGTCCTGCTGGGTATACCCCGGTAGGCATATCCCCATCAGAGCCTGTTGGAGCGGAGGAGGGCTTGACGCTGAGAGTGACAGGGGCGATGGCGGGAGATGCGTCGCGATGCAACATGTCCTTGATGGTTCTAGAAGCCCCCAATGTTTTGGAGGTCTTCTTCAAGCTGGTCGTGGTTTCTTCCTGAAACGTGCAAAATGAATAAGTACATGAACAAGACAGATAAATAGACAATGTCGGAGAGAAAGAAGCTTACACAAGAGGGGGTGCTTTGGCAAAAGAGATCCCGGTAGTCTTTCTTTTATCTGCCTCCAGGGCGGCGGTAGTCTTTTTGGAGGCTCCACCCTCCGTCTTCCTCTTCTTCTTGCCTCCGTCGGCAGCGTAAGAGGTGGAGCTCTTCCGCTTTCGCGCCAATGGAGCATCGTCGTCGGACACGACGGTGACTTCCTTCATCTTTGGATCATAGATTTGAGGAGCCATGCTGTCCTCATCTATGTCGCTAAGCTGTAAGGTGAAGAACCACCGTGTTAGATAAGATGATAATGGCTAGACGGAAGAACTGGAGTATATGTCATACACGGAAAATAAACAGTTACCTTTGGGCACTTGCTATCAACGAACATGTCGTAGGTGACGGTGAAGCCACGCTTCTTGTCCTTCACCTTGACGATGTCCTTGAGGCGGAGCTTGACGGAGTCACTCGAGAAATTCTCCACGGAGATGCGGAGGCTATCCCTTCTATTGCTAGTATACTCGTGCATCAACTTTGCGCGGTGCTGCAGATGCTGGATTCGCCTGATGAACCAGCACATGGCTAGGTACAAGCCGGTAAAACCCGTCTCTACGAACCACTCTATCCGCCTTATGGCGCGGGAAGCATCGATGTCGGAGGGAAGGGAGACCTGGGATCTCCATGTCGAAGTTTCGGCGGCAGCTCCATCAACAAAGTCCGGGTACATTACTTCTCGGCCGGCCAGAGGGATATCTGGGCCGTAGAAGTAAGTATGCTGCCAGTTCTTGCAGGACTCATGGCCGACGATGTCGGGGAACCGCCGGCCAGGACGGATCTTGAAACTTATGGTGCCACAATTTCTAAGTTCGTCCTTGCTGGCTCTGGCTTCACGCTTGACGGTGAAGAAATACACGAAGAGATCTAGCCTAGGCTTAATCCCTAAGTAACCCTCACTGAGCGCCGCGTAATTGCTGAGTGCTAGGATACTATTGGGAGAAAGGTTTTGGGGCTGGACTCAGTAGTGGTTTAATACGGAAAGGAATAAGTTAGAGATGGGCAGGGAGACGCCGCGTACCAATTGTGCTTTGAGGTACACCTTTTCTCCAGCTTGGGGAGAAGGTGTGACCTCGCCGGCCAGCGCCGCCCGCCAGGCGAGCCCCTCCGTCGCGGGGAGATAGCCCTCGACGATCAGCTCCTTGATGTCGCGGTCTGTGATGTACGAACCGCGCCAATCGCACTTGTGGGAGTCATTGTCCTCCTCCGACAGCTCTAGCGCCACCGGATTATGGTCGCCGCCGGTGGTATCGACCACCGTGGAGATGGGGATGACCAGGCCCTCTGGGGGCATGACGATGGAGCTCGCCAGCTTCGCCGTGGCTTCGCCTGACGCCTCCATCGAGGGAGTAGAGCTGCTGCTGGCCATTGCGCGAGTTTGGGAGTGACTGGAGAGATTGAGAGTTAGGGTTTTTCGCAAGGTTGCGCGGAGAGCTCGAGGGGGCGCTCGCTGGAGGAAGAAGACAGAGAGAATGAGGTGAAAAGTAAAAATTCTACCGCAGTTACTATTTATGATCTCCAGCATCAAGATTTGTGCAGCTTGATCGGACGGTTGCCGCGTAGATGACATGTGTGCGAACGTGCGCAGAAATTTCGCCACGTCCCAACCGTCGTCGCCAACGGTTCATATTGCTCGCGCGGGAAAAGTGGACATGATTGCGTTCTCTTCATATGTGAGTTACAAGACGTCGCTGACCTACGTCTACATCGCCGTAGCTGATATAGGCAGATGAGCCATCACATCAGAAGATTCCAGCGTGGACGGATCCGGTCCGTCTACGAAAGAGTATGATGGAAGATTCAGCAATACTCCGAGTTACAAGTTGAAGATAGAGAAAACCTTGCAGGGTTCTTTGGGAGGACTACAAGATATTGCTTGACGATTTGCTGACATCCATCTAGGCGGAGCATTCCACGTGAAGAGGCAAGACGACGCAAGATCTCAGAGTTCTCCGGGGGATACTGTTGGGGATATGCTATATGGGTATCCTCATAGCATGTCTCCTATCCGGATAACCCGGGTGGCCCACAGTTGGTAGCATGGCCCATGGGCTGCTGGGCGGCCCAGTTAGATGGATCCAGAAGGGAGGCCCATGCCGGATAAAGGAAGGCTACAGTTGGAGTCACCGACGTACCCGGAGCCTTGGAGTGCAAGACACGCAAGACTAGTAATAGACGGTGTAGGACTTTGTAACCTGTCAGGATAGGACTTTTCCCTATAACCCTAGGACCTGGCGACTATATAAGTCGGGCCTATGGGAGCCTTTAGGGCACGATAACTTACAATCTCAGACTACCTCGCACAGCGAACCTATCTCCGTAACTCGGCGTATTGACCTTATAGTGATTTATAGCAGGAGTAGGATTCCGCCACCGTCGTGGGATCTGAACCTGGGTAAGCTGTGTTACCTCATACCCGTCAACCGTACGCCTCCCCCAACGTCTCTAAACACGCACTGTGAGTACCCCTCCATGGCGTACTCGTCGGCAATACCATGACAAGCAAGTAGGGACTCATTCGACGCAGCTGAAGGAGAAGGATGACGATATAGCTCGGCTCTACGCTGAGGTTGAGTCCTTGAAATGATCTCAGAAGTCTGAGCTGGAGAAAATTGACCAAGAGTTTTGCGAGGAAAAGAATCGGTTAAGTCTCCAGCTTCAGAAGGACAAAGAACTCCTTGATGCGGCCGAGCTAAAAAATCAGACGATGACAGAGGATATTACTCGGTTTGAGAAGAAACGGTTTGGCTGAGCCGTGGATCTTCAGAAGATGCTGGGATATATCCATTGTAAGCTTATTTTCCGGGTTTTTTCCTCTTGTGGTTATTGGCCGAGTCATTCTTTGCACGTTGTTCCCCTTGATTTATATGAAGTTGATGGTATAAGATCAGAAAAGATGACCCTGGTGATGTTGATGGCGAGCCACCCAGGAAGAGGGTTCCTGCAAAGGTGATGTGGTATGCTCCTATAATACCACGATTGAAACGTTTGTTCAGAAACAAAGAGCATGCCAAGTTATTGCGATGGCACATGGAAGAACGTAACAAAGACGGGAGGTTGAGGCACCCCGCTGATGGTCGGAAGTGGAGAAAAATCGAGAGAGACTTCCCGGACTTCGCTGGTGACGCAAGAAACTTATGGTTTGGTCTAAGTACAGATGGCATGAATCCTTTTGGTTAGCAGAGCTGCAGTCATAGCACCTGGCCTGTGACTCTATGTATCTATAACCTTCCTCCTTGGTTGTGCATGAAGCGGATGTTCATCATGATGCTAGTGCTCATCCAAGGCCCGAAGCAACCCGGCAATGACATTGATGTATACCTAAGGCCATTAGTTGATGAACTGTTACAGTTGTGGGCCGAACCAGGTTTACGTGTGTGGGATGAGCACAACAGGAGCCATTCGACCTACAAGCGTTAGTGTTTGTAACCATCAATGATTGGCCTGCTCTTAGTAACATCTCAGGACAGACGAACAAGCGATATAATGCATGCACACACTGTTTAGATGATACTGAAAGTATATATCTGGATAAATCTAGGAAGAATGTGTACCCGTACAATTGTTTCTTCCGCCTAGACATCCCTTAAGGAAAAAAGGCAAGCATTTTGCTGGCGAGGCAGATCACCGGAAGAAGCCTGCCCGGACAAGAATTTAAATGTAATATTTGTAAAGGGTCCGGAAGTACAACCTGTTCTGAAATACACTGACGGACACGCACCCATGTGGAAGAAGAAATCTATATTTTGGGAGCTACCCTATTGGGAAGTCCATGAGGTCCTCTCTGCAATCGACGTGATGCACCTGACAAAGAATCTTTGCGTGAATATTCTAGGCTTCTTGGGCTTGTATGGGAAGTCAAAAGGTACACCGGAAGCACGGGAGGACCAGCAACGTCATAAAGGACGAGACGTCAAGCATCCAGGGCAGTTTCAAGGGCCTGCCAGCTACGCTCTTACCAAGAAAGAGAAGGAAATCTTTTTTGAAGTCCTTTTCAGTATCAAGGTCCCGTCTGGCTTCTGGTCTAACATAAAGGGAATAGTAAATATGAAAGAGAAAAAATTCCAAAACCTAAATCCCATGACTGCCACATACTTATGATGCAATTGCTTCCGGTTGCATTGAGGGGGATTCTACCAGAAAATGTTCGACTGGACATTGTGAAGGTATGTGCATTCCTCAATGCAATTTCTCAAAAGGTAATCGATTAGAAAGTTTATCAGGGTTACAGATTGATGTGTTCCAATGTCTGGTCAGCTTCGAGTTGTTGTACCCTCCATCTTTCTTCAATATTATGACGCACCTCCTAGTTCACCTAGTCGAAGAGATTAGAATTCTCGGTCCTATGTTTCTACACAATATGTTCCCCTTCAAAAGGTTCATGGGAGTCTTAAAGAAATATGTTCATAACCGTGCTAGGCCAGAAGGAAGCATCTCCAAGGGCTATGGAATAGAGGAGGTCATTGAGTTTTTTTTAGACTTTCTTCCTAACCTTAAGCCGATTGGTGTTCCTGAATCTCGGTATGAGGGGAGGCTGACTAGAAAAGGCACACTATGAAGGAAAACAATGGTATGTATGGACAGGGATTCTTTCAATAAAGCACACTACACAGTTCTACACAATTCCACCTTGGTGGCTATGTATATCGAGAAACAAAAGATTATTGAACACTCAAAAAACCCGGTGAAGCCTGACTCCTCGATTAAAGTGGAACACGAGGACACTTTCGGCAGTTGGTTGCAGAAACATCTCATGAATAACAACACTGTTTAAGATCAGTTGTACTTGTTGGCACGGTTACCATCTTCGACTATATGTACTTTTCAAGGGTACGAGATAAATGGTAATACATTTTACACGATCGCCCAAGATAAAAAGAGCACCAACCAAAATAGTGGTGTCTGCTTTGATGCAACAGATGACAATGGACAGAAGGACACATATTATGGGTACATAGAGGAGATATGGGAACTTGAGTATGGACCTACTTTTAAGGTCCCTTTGTTTCGGTGCAAATGGGTCAAGATGACAGGAGGCACGGTACATGTAGACGAAAAGTATGGCATGACAACAGTGGATCTCAACAATCTTGCATACATGGATGAACCATTTGTCCTAGCCAACGATGTGGCTCGGGTTTTCTATGTGAAGGACATGTCTACCAAACTGAGAAAAAGACATCAGCAAAAGAATACATCGCCCGATGAGCCAAAGCGCCACATAGTTCTTTCAGGAAAAAGAAACATCGTGGGAGTGGATGACAAGACAGATATGTTAGAACATTATAATAAGTTTCATGAAATCCCGCCCTTCAAAGTGAAAACTGACCCAAGCCTCATGTTAAATGATGAAGATTCTCCATGGCTACGGTGCAGAAGAAAACAACAACACTAGATAGGGATGTTGGTGATCTATGTAATATATTAAACCTTTTATGTAATCATATTGTGAATCATATCGTGAGTCAAACATTTTACCCAGATCCACATGCATGCAACATTGGTCATCTTACTCAATCAAATTGGATGACGACTCCTAGTGCCTAGGCCGTGGGAGGTGAAAACCCAAAGATACGGAACCATCACACGAGCATAACTCGGGTGAGATCCCTGAAGAATCTGCCAGGTATCATCGACCCTGGTGTCCAACGCAGCCATATAGCGACGGACGTGCTCGTCCTCCTCCCTGACACGACGACATATCACCTTCTCGGTGGCCATCTCCCTCTGCACCCTTCCTGGACGAGGCGACCTCCACCAAAGAAACTCCGGGTCGACGATGACACCCGGATTCCTCACCAAGCTATGCGCCTCGGCAGGTAGCACCATCTAGTGCCAGCCTGGCGGAGCCCAGTCTCGGACATGCTCGGTGGAGCCTAGTACTCCATCTTTGCCGTCGAGTCGACTACGAGGATGTGGGATGGGCATCCTAAAGTAGGCGGCGAGGAATGTGTGTATGTGTGGGTGGCCATGACGGTCGCCCTATAAATAGAGGGAAAGGGAGGGTAGGCTAGATCGAGAAGCCTATAAATAGAGGGAAAGGCCTATAAATAGAGGGTTCATCTTTAGTCCCGGTTGGAGAAACCAACCATGACTGAAGGGATTGCGGCAGGCTGGGTCAGGCAACACTAATGATAGGGGTGAGTGTCGACATTATGTCGTGCGGCTTGTACCTTGTCTCGGATGGTTTCGCCAACCGGGACTAAAGCTGAACCTTTAGTCCCAGTTGGAGACACCAACCGGGAAAAAACACGAGTGAGCACTAATAATAGGGGTGAGTGTCGACATTATGTCGTGAGTGTCGACACCTTGCCGAGCTGCTTGTACTATAAATAGGCATCCTTGTGAGTCCTGTCCTCTAGCTAGTTTGAGAATAATGATCGTAGCCAAAGTCCCACGTGAGTACTACTTTAGACCCGAAGAGGTCCATACTGAGTTTCCATAACTGTTCCAGTTATACCATCTCGACGCCCTGGACAAATCCACCCTCAGCTGCTATTGTCTGTAATTTGTTGAATTCATTGTCTACGTGTTCAGTTTTTCAGTTGTTTAGTTCAGAACATGTAATTATCCTTATTATGCAGAATGAAGATCCTCGAATGTAAAAGAAAAAGAATATATAATATTCGGTTCATTGACCCAGATAAAGTGCATATAACAACTCTAACGGATAACCCCGAGAAGACGAAGGAAAACATTATAAGGTTTCTAATGGAGCAAAATTTCTCTGACCACATATTGTTTCCTTACAGTTTCAGGTGAGGGTCTTACTCTGTTGTACACATTCACTTTTGATTAGTCGATGCTAAGTGAAACTGATGAGTTATTGATGTATATATAAATGTTTGCAGCTTCCACTGGGTTCTACAAAACATTCAACTTGATAAGGGAAGAGTTGATGTCATGGACCCATCAAAGAGAAACCTGGAAGATTTCTGCAGCATGCAGGACATGCTCCAGAAGTAAGTTTCGCGCTATATCGGTCTCTTTCGTTGATTTCCTGAGATATAAGGTAATGAATAACTCATTCATTCATTTTCTTCGTCGGGCAGGTTTTGGATCTAGTTCAAGCGCGAGGTTACGGGTGTATTTAAGTGAGAAGCTGACGTTTAAGGCCGTCTCGGTAAGTAGCACGTGATATGTCCGTATATCTCTTTACTTATAGTTTCAATACAATAATGATGCTAGATTATTATTTTGATTGAATTCTATTCTCGTAAAGTGCGCGAGGCAGCCACAGGGGTCGAATCTATATGGATTCTACGTTTGCAAGTTCATTCGCATGTTTACCACCGAACACAATGATTATAGAGTCAACGTAAGCAATGCATTCACACCATCATTTTATTGCCAACACCTTTTGTTATCATGATTGATATTCATATTGATCTCCTTTTACTTATATATAGTTCGAGAGAATGCGGGATCACACTACTAGGAAACTAGCTATAGAGAGACAGACCTTCTATGGCGCATGGTTCTGACCATGCGCCACAAAAGTTGTCCAGTGGCGCATTTCAGAAAATGCGCCACAGAAGTCTTCACACTTCTGTGGCGCATATGTCCACATGCGCCACAGAAGTTCCAACTTCTGTGGCGCATATGGACATTTGTGCCACAGAAAGCTCGGGTGGACCCTACCACGGAATTTCGTTGACTGTACTCTGACCAACATTCTGTGGCGCATATGACCATATGCGTCACATAAGGGTTCATCTTCTGTGGTGCATATAGAGGTATGCGCCACAGAAGTTGGAGTAGGAAAAATAGATTCCAACCCCACCTCCCCCCGTGGATCGCCTTTTTAGCCTTTCAAAAAATAATAGAAAATGAAAAACACTTTAAAAAATAAAATCCTTTCACATAGTGATAGGTAATGTGGTCTAGTTTGTAGGAAAATTAACAAACATGCATTTGGACCTTCTATGCAAAAAAAAAATTATGCCACGGTAAAACGGCCATATCTTTTGCATACGATGTCGGAAAAATACATATAATATACCAAAATGACGAGAACGAGATTTCGCATCCGCTCGCAACCACCTCCGGTCCTTTAACGATAATTTATATTTTCAAACTTTGAAAAGAGTAAAAATTTATGACCAAAAGATCATTTTTTCCTGCAAAAAAATAAAAAAGAAGGACAAACTTCTGTGGCGTATTTCTTTCATATGCGCCACAGAAGTCTTGGCCAAAATTCGAAATTTGAATCCCGCCCCTTCTCCCTCTCTTATACTCTTCCACTCCTCCACCCTTCCCCTCCTCACCTTCCTCTCTCATTCTCCCCACCTTCTCCTCCTCCTCCTCCACCCCGGTGAGATCCTCATCCTCCTCCACCCCGGTGAGCTTCTCCTCCTCCTCCACCACCACCCCGGTGAGCGCCTCCCTCCTCCACTCCGGTGAGCTCCTCCCTCCTCCACCTCGGTGAGCTCCTCCTCCCACCTCCCTACTCCTCCACCCTGGTGAGCTCCTCCTCCTCCCACCTTCCTTCTCCTCCACCCTGGCGAGCTCCTCCTCCTCCCACCTTCCTTCTCCTCCTCCGGCGACCTTATCCTCCTCCTCCTCCGGCGGCCTCCTCCTCCTCCTCCTCCTTCGGTGTCCTCCTCCTCTCCTCCACCGGCGACCTCCATCTCCTCCACTAGCGACCTCCTTCTATCCTCCATCGGTGACCCCAACCTCCCGCGAGGACCACCTCCGGCCAGATTCTTGCCGGGTTTTTTTTTTGAAATTTGAAAAAAAATCTGTGGCGCATATTGGCAAAATGCGCCACAGAAGTTTGAGATCTGGTTCAGTACTTCTGTGGCGCATTTTGGCAATATGCGCCACATAACTTTTTCAGACTCCTGTGGCGCATTTCAATATGCGCCATAGAACTGCACTTTAGTGGCGAGATAACAGTGGCGTATCCCATATGCGCCACAAAAGTCCCAAAATGATGCGCCACTGATAGGCCTTTTCCTTGTAGTGTCAAATACTACCAGAGCAACGCGTACTAGCAATTGCGGAGGAGCTGGTGGGATTTATTTTCAAAGAGATCGTAGACGATGCTAGAGAATTTAGTGTGAATAGGCGCTACTGATCTCCATGTAATCGAACAGACGGGGTCTAGTCCCGGTATTTTGTGATCTCCATGTAACTATGTAAATTGTATATATTTGTATGCTCGATATCGTAATACAAGTTATCTTATATATGCACGAATGTGTACGATATATATGTGGTGGCATAGAAATATTAAAAAACTATGTTGAAATGAAAAATAAGTAAATAAAACAAAAAAAATGAAATCTTTGCCGCAGCAGAGAAAGGGCACAAAATATTGCCGCGGCAGAGAACCACTAGTCCAAGGTAATGCTCTGCCGCGACAGAGAAAAAGGCGCAAAATGCTGCCGCGGCAGAGACCCACTAGTCTCGGTCCTTAACACCAACCAGGACTAGTAGGGGTGCACCTGAGCGTGTCGGGCAATCCACGTGGACATCCACTAGTCCCGGCTGGTAACTGGGCCGGGACTAGTGGTGGGCCTCTAGTCCCGCTTGGTTAGTGCCGGTTACAAAACTGGGACTAAAGGCCCTTACGGACCGGGACTAGAGGCCCTGTTTCCACTAGTTCTAATAGATCTACATCATCTTGCCGAGATATTTCCTACACTTCGGTGTTTATGTTCTGGGTGACTCTAGGTGAATGATGCACTATATATGCTGGGAGCACAACCTCTGCCCCATATATGAGAAAGAATGGGGTGTACCCGGTTGATCTGTTCGGGGTAGTTCTTAAACTCCGTAGCACCGCTAGGAGTTCCTCAATCCAACAACCTGCCGACCTTTGGAGTGGTTCTACAAGACGAGGTTTTATTCTGGATAGTACGAGTCCATTCAACCTTTCTACTTGTCCATTTGATGCCGGATGCGCTAGAGAAGCAACATCGAGTCTTATGTGCTTTTCTTGGCAAAACTGAGCAAATGCTCCTTCAGCAAAATTTGTGCCATTGTCCGTAATGATAATGTGTGGGTATCCATATCTCAGAATGATGTATTTGAGAAATTTACTGCTATGGGCCTGCCACATTTTCTTATTGGCTTTACCTCTATCCATTTTGTGAACTTGTCCACCATGACCAAAATATGAGTCATGCCTCCGCGAGCCGGCTTGAATGGGCCTACCATATCCAGGCACCATACTGAGAAAGGCCAAGTGATTGGTATTGTTTTTAACTCGGACGAAGGCATATGTATTTTGTTGGCATATCTCTGACAGTCGTTGCTTTGCTTCCTTTAGTGCAATTGGCCAATAAAATCTGTGTCAGAATGCTTTGGCCAGAAGGGCTCTGGATGAGGCATGGTGTCTACACTCCCCTTGATGTATGTCCAAGAGGATCTCTTATCCTTTTGTCGGGCTAACGCACCGTTGCAGCACATTTGTTACGCTTCTCTTATAAAGCTCATTATTTATTATTGTGTAAGCCTTTGCCCTCCTTACTATCTGCCTAGACGGGACATCATTATTCGGCAGGGTCTCATTTTTGAGGAATAGGAATATTGGTTGTGTCCACTCCGGCATGTCCTGCCCCGGGGTAATTGTCTCATCAACATCCATTACTTATCCCGACATAATGTTTTCCGAATTTTCCCAATAAGCTCCCTGGTTAGCCGAATCAGTCCCCGGGTTACTCGGCTCATTTCCCTTATCAAATTCAATTGGGACACGTTCATATTTCTAATCTAATGAAAGACAAATTTATTTGGACTCTAGGGAAGGTATGGTTGATGGATTTCTCAGGTGTTCTAAGTCGATACCAGGTGGAATTGAAAATCTGGTCGATCCGAGCTTTGACAGGGTATCTGCAGCGTCGTTTTCCGCCCGAGGTATGTGATGAAATTCACACCCATCGAAATAGCCACTAATTTTCTGTACATGAAACTGATATAAGGCCATGTTTGCATCCAATGCATCCCAATTTCCTGATACCTGCTTGAAGGGATATTGGTAGGCTACACTAGCGCAAATCAAAAATTTCTACCGCATAAACCAGGATTACTGTTGTCATAGATCACGGGATTAGCACTAGACGCGAAGTTGCGGAACTTGATGAAGTGCGTCGAATCAGTGCAGACGATCTATGTCTCCTCCTCGTTCTCGTCCCACGAGCAGCTCCCCTTGCGCGGCTCGTCCAAGCGCTACAGATGCAGCGCCTCCGAGGTATCCACACGTACAGGGTGGAAGCGTCAGACGCCGGACTGCTAGGTCCGCGCGTGCAACACAGGCGTGAGGAGTGGAAGCTGGGTGGAATGGTCTAACCCTGGTCAGCACGCCCCACCCTCTCTTATATAGGCGTCCCTAGTGGGCTTCTACATTAGCATCCCATTAGTAGCTTAAGCCTGGTCTAATTCGGATCCAATCCTCATCAGGCTTCCAGCCCCTTAAGTGTGTGACCCTATAGGTTCATATACGTATAGACATGACACGAATACACTTATTCTATCAATAGTTGGTAGCGGCCTCTAGCAAGACGTGCCAAGTCCTAAATGCATACAAAGATCATATCGAACGAACCATCACAAGGTTTAGTACATGTCTTTCCCTTTGCCTCACGATATTTGGTCTAGCTCCAAGCTGACCTCCCTTTCTCGATACTGTGATTCGGAATCCCTTTACTAGGTTAACTCTTAACCACATGTAGCACGACCATGCATTTCTGGATCCGATCACTCGCGGGGCCCAAACATATCTCTCTCAAGTAGAGAGGGGCAAATCCCATCTTGATTGACCATGCCTTGCAGCATGCTTCAGGACAAACCCGAAAGCTACCTTTATAACTACCCAGTTATGGAGCAGTGTTTGATAGCCCCAAAGTAGGTCGATCCACATCTCAAGTACATGCGGCAATCTCAAGTATAAGGACAAAACATACACGATGTGTAGACAGAGAGAGCTGCAACTAATTGCCAGTCTCAAGTTGGGTCAGTCCAACTCCATGTTCATAACATGTGTCCACATCATTGGTTTGACATATCCATGTCTATGACTTGCGAAACATAGTCATCAACCAATCAATGTGCTAGTCTAATATTCACGTGTGTCCTCACATGAACTCCGACTAGGGACAACTATTAAATAACCATACAAGTAAAGAGTTTCACAAACAATTCACACAATTGCCAATCAATACAAGTTGCCTGATATGGATATTCAAGGAACATTATAATAACTCATGGATACATAAGAAATATAATCATCTCTATGATTCCCTCTAGGGCATATTTCCTTCACTGCTACACTACAAGGTCCGAATCTGCGAAGCATAGAATCCGACGTATGCCAATCTCTTTCGCCATCTTTAGGCCATGGACTAGTGCCTCATATTCTGCTACATTGTTTGATGCAGCAAAGTGTATTTGTAACACATGTTTTAGTTGATCTTTTTGGGCAAAGTTAATACTATTCCTACTCCTAATCCATTTCTTAGTTTGGACCCATCAAAATGCATCGTCCAATAATTTGGATCAGGCAATGGGGGTTCATACTGCATCTTGGCCCAATCGACAAAAAATTTGGCCACTGCATGAGATTTGATTGCACCTCGTCTATCAAATTGTGGTGCATAAGGGTATAATTCAATTGCCCATTTTTCTATTCGGCCGCTTGCATCTTTTTTGCTCGTTATCTCGGCTATTGGTGCCTCGCAAATTACCTTTATGAGGTGTTCCTCAAAATAATGCTTGATCTTTTTTGCCGAGATATACACTCCATAAGCCATTTTCTAGTAATGTGGATAATTTTGCTTTGAGGCTGGCAATACCTCTCTTAGGTAATAAACCGGCCTTTGTATCGATTTTCCTTCCTCATCACGCTCTACAACTATCACCGCACTCACAACTCGGTATGTTGCTACTACATAGAGAAGCATGGGCTCTTTTGATAGTGGCGAGACTAAAATTGGCGTTGTGGCCAACATCTTTTTTAACTCATGAAAAGCCTTATTATCCTGAGGTGTCCAGGTAAATTTATCAGATACACTTTGCTGAGGTGTCCAGTTATTATAAATTTTTGATAGGGACAACTATTAAATAACCATACAAGTAAAGAGTTTCACAAACAATTCACACAATTGCCAATCAATACAAGTTGCCTGATATGGATATTCAAGGAACATTATAATAACTCATGGATACATAAGAAATATAATCATCTCTATGATTCCGTCTAGGGCATATTTCCTTCACTGCTACACTACAAGGTCCGAATCTCCGAAGCATAGAATCCGACGTATGCCAATCTCTTTCGCCATCTTTAGGCCATGGACTAGTGCCTCATATTCTGCTACATTGTTTGATGCAGCAAAGTGTATTTGTAACACATGTTTTAGTTGATCTTTTTGGGCAAAGTTAATACTATTCCTGCTCCTAATCCATTTCTTAGTTTGGACCCATCAAAATGCATCGTCCAATAATTTGGATCAGGCAATGGGGGTTCATACTGCATCTTGGCCCAATCGACAAAAAATTTGGCCACTGCATGAGATTTGATTGCACCTCGTCTATCAAATTGTGGTGCATAAGGGTATAATTCAATTGCCCATTTTTCTATTCGGCCGCTTGCATCTTTTTTGCTCGTTATCTCGGCTATTAGTGCCTCGCAATTACCTTTATGAGGTGTTCCTCAAAATAATGCTTGATCTTTTTTGCCGAGATATACACTCCATAAGCCATTTTCTAGTAATGTGGATAATTTTGCTTTGAGGCTGGCAATACCTCGCTTAGGTAATAAACCGGCCTTTGTATCGATTTTCCTTCCTCATCACGCTCTACAACTATCACCGCACTCACAACTCGGTATGTTGCTACTACATAGAGAAGCATGGGCTCTTTTGATAGTGGCGAGACTAAAATTGGCATTGTGGCCAACATCTTTTTTAACTCATGAAAAGCCTTATTATCCTGAGGTGTCCAGGTAAATTTATCAGATTTTTTCATCAACTGGTACAAAGGCAATGCCTTTTCACCTAGCCGACTCATAAACCGACTTAAAGATGCTAGGAATATTGTAAATTTCTGAACATCATTGAGGCACTTCGGCAGTTCCATCATTTCAAATGCCCAAATTTTAATCGGATTTGCCTCTATGCCTCGGCTAGACACAAGGAAACCAAATAATTTTCCAGTCGGTACACCGAAGGTGCATTTTTCCGGGTTAAACTTCATTCAGAATCTCCTCAGATTTGCGAACGTCTGCCGGATATCTTCTAGGAGCGTATGGCTCACTTTGGTCTTTATAACCACGTCATCAACATATAATTGAACATTTTTTCCAATCTGATCATGCAAACATTTTTGCATACACCTTTGGTACGTGTCTCCTACATTGCGCAGGCCGAATGGCATGGTGTGATAGAAATAAGCCCCATACTGGGTGATAAACGCAGTTTTTATTTGATCGGCCGGGTTTAACGGTATCTGGTAGAAACCAGAATACGCGTCTAAAAATGACAATAGTTCACAACCTACGGTTGAATCAATTACCTGGTCTATCATAGGTAAAGGAAAAGGATCTTTCGGACACGCCTTGTTAAGGTTCGTGTAATCGATGCACATGGGCCAAACGACAACTACGTTTAGGTCATCCTTTTTATTCTCTACCAACACCGGGTTAGATAGCCAGTCCATATGAAGTACTTCCACGATAAACCCGGCCGCAAGGAGCCGAGCTATCTCATCCCCTATGACTTTTCTCCTGTCTTCAGTGAAGTGGCGAAGAGGTTTGTTCACCGGCCTTCCTCCTAGCCTTACATGTAAAGAGTTCTCAGCCAACTCCCTCGGTACTCCTTGCAGATCTTGTGTAGACCATGCAAAGATATCCCGATTATCATGGAGGAAGTTGGTGAGATTGCTTTCCTATTTATCATTCATGCCGGCACCAATAGTGATGGTGCGCTCTGGGAACTGATCATCAATCTGAATTTTCTTTGTCTCCTTAGTCGGCTAGAAAGACACACTTCCATGCGGGTTAGAAAGTGCCCGCATGTTAAGATGTGCCGACTGAGCTAAAGCTGCAACCTCCTGAATTATCATTTTCTCCCTTGCAATCACCAAAGATTCTGCCAAATTTGATCCGGCCGAAGCACATTCCATTAACTTCCTGTAATCTCCTGCTATTGTTATTACTCCCTGTGGTCCTGGCATCTTCATTTTTAAGTAACCAACGTGACAGCTGATCATAAACTTAACCAATGTCGGCCGTCTGAGTAATGAGTGATAGCAACTTTCTAGATCCACCACCTCGAATTCCAAATTCTCTAATCTGCAATTCTCCCTTGCACCAAATAATACGTCTACTCGGACCTTCCCAATGGGCTCGCAGGACAGTCCTGGCACTATCCCATGAAAGGTTGTCTTGGTCGACTGCAACATATTTGGAGAGATGCCGATTTTATGCATTGTATCCTTGTACATAATGTTGATGCTGCTTCCATTATCTATCAGCACCTTTGAGGATTTCATGTTGATACTGGGTCCGACAAACATCGGGTCTAGCACCAGGGCATATGATCCGGGGTTCGGCATGATCTCTAGATGATCTTTGATGCCCCAAGTTATCTCTTGATCGGACCATGGCATATACCTCGGAATTGCTCGCATAACTGCATTTACTTCCATGTGTCGGCGCTGTACGTTATGCATGTCCTGTTGTTCTGTGGTGAATACATAGTATGACTGATGTGCTCCCTATAATCATTGCGTCCATTATTTCCAGGGTTCCCTCTGCCATCTTGGCTTTGGTTTGCCACATGGTGAACTACATCCCTCCGGTCCTGATTCTCACACCTCGGAGGCGGTGGAGGTAACATCAACAATTGTGCATTTCCTCCTTTAACTTGTGGCTGTTGTGTGTGGTGTGGCTGCTGCTGAGGCATATACATCGCTGTCGGGTTTCCCATTGCACTTTTCATCCATGCACACTGACGAGTTGTGTGGTTGGAAGGTTTTGTCGGGTTATGCGTGTGGAATTTACACGGTTGATCCAACATTGACTCAAACATGTACTTCGTCCTCTCCTGCCATTACTTCTTCTGTTCTGGAGTCCACTATTTCTTCCCATCATTCCTTGTGTTGAGGACCATTTTTCTGGCGCTGATTACTTCCTATACCCGGCTGGTCTTGAGTAACTACAGTAACCTGATTCGAACCTTATTTGTAATCCGTCCTATCATCTCTTCTTCTACTTCGGAATTCATTCCGCCGGGATGATCCCGCGCCATCACGAGCATAATGGTCATGCTTCTCATGATGTTCTGCCGACATAAGCTCAGGTTGAGTTGGATCACCCAGTGCATATGAATCTGCTATTATGATTGTCTCTGCCAACGTAGTTGGCATATCTCTTTGTAGCCTTTGCCACAACACACTTTCGTATCTACACCCTTGTGCAAACCAAGAAATTGCTTGTGATTCAATTACTACTTCGCAAGAGTTTCTGAGGTTGCACCATCGTGTCAGGAATTTGCTATCAGTCTCGTTCAGTTTCTGCTTGCACATCGCCAGTTGTTGAGGCCTATTCGGCCTCTTATAAATATTAGTGATGTTACTGACAAACATCTCCTCAAAGTCCAACCAGCAATTGATACTGCCGGCTAGTAAGTTATTTAGCCAGACCCTAGCCAGCCCCTCCAACATCTGGGGCACATATCTCACAGCCCATCTCAAATTTGACCCTTCTATTTTTACTGCAATGGCATAGTCAATCAACCAATCTTGTGCCTTAGTACTTCCATTATATGTTTTTGTGCCTTTTACCAACTGGAAGTTTGGCACAGGTGGCTCGCCCATAATCAGGGGTTCAAAACACGCCGGACCAGGAGGGCCTTGTTCTTCCAATAACTCGGACCGATATACTCTATCAAGTTTTAATCGTGCGTCATTTGACGGCAAATTTCAGTACACAGCTCTTTCTTCCGCCCCATAGTGGTTTTTACCAAGAAATCCAGCATTTTCCATTTCCGAATAACCATCATTATACTTGTCATGTGCCAGGTTATGTGGAACATGTCCTGCATCTCTCCCCTATCGAGGTTCATGCCTCGGCTGATGATCTTGCGGGTGATACCGTCTCCCTTCAGCCGGGTTATTATTCTCAGGGTTCCCCCTTCTGAGATTCCCATGCTCTCTATTGCCGTGGCCGGGGTTTCTTTCACCGCTGTTACCTCGTCTTCCATTGCCTTTATTTTTCATTAACTTTTCCTGCCACTGTTGGGTCATATGGGACAATCTGTTTTTTTTTTTCCAGAGTTACTGCTTTATCTTTTCGCATACCATTTCCGGGTGAGGATGCCGCGGCAGCTGATAACGCCGGGGTAGCCCCAGCCGAATGAACAATGTGCGAAGCTCCTGGCTTCGCCGGGTTAGCTCTGAGTATCTCCTCATTTTGCTGGTTCGCGATGCGTACCAGCTCATTTACTCTTTCTTGTTGCCTTTGTCGGGATTCTTCGGTCAATCCTTCCAACTCCGAGGCTGCCGCATTCGCTGCCCTGAGGTTCTTTGCTGGGGAACTATAACTCGGCAGCCCTGGGTCGGCCGAATCGCCCTGCTGAGACTCATGTTACTTGTTAATATCACTAAGGATATTCTTTCCATTCATTCTTAGGTCATCTTTTCGTGTAGGATCCGTATCTAGCTTGTTCTCCCTACCATACTCTCGCAAGGTTCTATTAAAGGACTCCTGCAGTGTAGATACTTTCCTAGCCTCTTCCAACATCTTCAATCTAGTCTCTTCTAGTTCGGATTGTGCATTCGCCGGGTTAACTATTGGTGCTATAGGTGTTGTTAGGTTATCTATAGCCGCTTGCAAGATATTCTCCGGCCTTTTTCTAGTGGTGGCCACCTTACCCTTGGTGCCTTGGGAGTTACCTCTATAACCTCGGGTGTTTTTGATACTGACGGATCTGCTGCTGCCTGCTTTGCGGCCACCATCTTAACTACTGCTTGGTCTTCCATCGTTGGGTTCTTGCTTGGTCCGGATCCTAGTACTTCTGCTGGAGCTGGTGCCGTCATCATCACGTCAACACTTCCTGCGGGGTGAGCGTTACGCGGACCGCTCGCAGCGCTGATGGGGAGGATCTCTCGCGAGGATGACTCGGCGCGGGTAGACGCGAGATGTGTCGACGCCGACGTAGATCTTGTGGGCGCCCAAGTTGATGAAGAATCTGTTGCATGGGAGTGGTCTTGCTCCGAAGCTGCTTGTGTTGTCGCTGACGTAGTTCCAGATGTCGAATCTCTGGACTAAGCCGGAGATGACGCTCTAGCCTATGTCAATGAAGTTTCCCGTCCGGATCTTGACTCTAGCTAGCACCAATGCTGGCCCCATGGTGAGCTCCAACTATCGTGGTGGTGGCACAGAAGATGCCATGGGTAGTCTTAAGTTGGGTCCAATGGATGCTAGTGGGATCAAGGGAGGGAAAATGTAGTGGTTTCTACACACAGAATGTTAGAACTCAATCTTTATTCAACAACAATGGAGCTACACTTTCTCCTTGAGTTCTATGAGTGAGAGGAAGAAGAAGCTACAACTAGTGCCCAGTGAGAAAAAATGAATCGATCCCCCTCTCCAGACGCCCAGCCCCTCCTTAAAGGAGTGGCCTGATGCCTTCTAGGGCTAACATGGACAAGCATATTCATGGAATATGCTTTTCCCAAAGCGATAACTCGGCGGGCTTATTTCCATGTCCCCCTTCTATCGATGGCAAAGACATAGAGCCCAGCACATGTGAGCCTCGGGCCTAAGGACTTTCACCTCCGTGACCTTCCTCTGATCCACTGCTGCTATGCTTCTTGTCTGTAGAGCTTGGCACTGTGTAGATTCCAGAGAGATATACTGGCTAGTGTTGACTTTGGGGTTTGCGTCCTCCTTCTTGGACAAGCTTCCCTTGACCCAGTCTTGCCTCGCATAACTCAGCTTGACCTTAACCTGCACTTAAGATGCATCACAGTGTTACGCCGACATACCTCATATGCCGGTCGAGTCAAGTTTTAACTACTTGACTCGGGCCAAGTCGGACCTCATTCGGCCGACTCTTACATGACTCGACTGGATCATATATAAATCCGGCCCGGATCATGAATATTCATCTCTCTTTTCACTTACCTTGACCCTACCGGGGGTCATCCCCCAACACACATGGCCCATGTCTATGGTTTACCCTGTGTATCACACTTGTGGATGGCCACCCAGGAACAAAGAGATTTGAGATGTTTAGTGTTGAGAAGCTTCCAGTGCAACCACATGGCATATGGTCTCTGCTTTGACCAACTAAGTTGCAAAATCTCAGCCAGATGGACAGATGGTGGTAGAGTTGATAGGATGGGACGCGTCCACGGAGGTCTGAGGGATTGCTTCTGGAAAAGTCTCGTCTCGATGCATGTCGAGTCTTGTGGGGAAAGTGCACCACCTCTTGAGAGGGTAAAACATAAGTACTTAGCTGTGTCCCGGGTCATGGACATTTTGAGCATCAAAGACATTGAAAGGTTCAAGAATCTCCTCATCCTAATTTCTCTAAGTTAAAATTTGTGGGTGGACAAGGGTAGAGGTTCACCAATGTCTATTGGTGGTTCCTTAGAGTTTTGTTTAGAAAAACTTAGTATTTTTAAGCTAGTAGGATAAACCTTATTTGAGCAAAGCCAGCCTGAACCATACTTAGTCAAATTCATGTAGTTGATAGTCTGTACTATATAACTATGATATCACTTGCCAATCCAATTCCAACTGTATTGACCCCTTGTGGTTGTAACTTATTATTTGCAGGTTACTCTGATGGTTAGTAGGGTTATGAGTCTACACTCAACATGTTTGCGTGTGGCACATGAAGATGAAGGTTTTATTTATATACTATGTAATGAGAACTCTATGTGGTATCCTTGGGCTAATGAGTTGTAAGAACTATTGTAATCCTAGAATAATGTAATAATGACCTTTGTATTTGTGTACTTCATCTTAAACTGTGGGTGCTAGCAATTCGATCCAGGGACTAGCAGTGTAATCAAAGGGACCTTTACCTTAAAGGGTGAGGTCTTACAGATGGTATCAGAGCACTTATTGCCTGTAGGTTTGTGACCCTAAGATGGATTAGACTAAGAAGCCACTAGGAAAATGCAACACCTTTGTAAATTTCACAAGTATTTTTCCATCTCGTAAAATATCTCCTAATCTTCCTTCTCATCTCTATTTTTAGATGGCCGCCATCAACAAAGCTGTCAGGAAGGGACCACTGATGACCAAGACCCTAGAATGTGAGACGGAGTTTCCCAAGGCACTCAAGAACCTCATGATTAGCTTGGGGATAAATGGTGAAGCCGTGTATAAGGACCAGTTATGGATGAAGGAGAAGAGTATTGGTGGGTATAACTCCACTTGTATAAAAACAAGGAAGACAACCATAATGAGTCGGGATTCTACATGGTCACCAACTCTGAAATGCATATGTCATTCTTTGACTCTGCAAGGAATGCATCTTGGAATGCCATTGGAGAACTTGGAGAAAGACTCAAGTGTAGAATGCTAAACACTCGGAATGACCTTAGAGAGGAGAAGAAGCATACCCAAGACTTAGATACCACCATAAAACCTCTAAGGGAGGATATCGTAGACTTACCATGGGAGTCTTGTGATCAAGACAAATATATTTCCTCCAAGGATGCCTAGATAGCTACCATGACTAGTTAGTGAAGGACACGTATCCTATAGTTAGACCACCACACATGTCATTTTCTCGCGTTAATAATTTGATCATACCGACCTATGTGGTATGGAAATTTTTTGTCTAAGTTACATTTGAACCTTGGTGTTGTGATTGAATAATGTATGCCATGACTTTTGTGGATTAATGTTTTGTTGAATGACTTTGACTTTTGTTTTGCTACCTTACATTTTACTCTTTACTTGTGTTGTTTCTAATTTTCTCCATCCTATGAAATAGATGCCTAGCTTTGTTTTCAACACCGTCGAGGAGTTCAAGGGAGCTCACTTTGGATCTCGTATTGTGGAGCTCGTCAGTGTGCTTGGTCTTCCCATTCCTAAAATTAAGGCACTTCAGCTGAGGAAGTTTGAGAGTAAGGACTTGTGGGGATTTAGAGTCTCTCAGCCGGGACACCAGTCATAGCCTCCCATCGAGGACATTGCCTTCAAGATACTCCATGATGACAAGGAGAAGGGCCTCGACGTCGCCATGCAGGAGCTAATTGGGCGCCTATGTGGGCGTCACTCCGCCGAGCTCAAGGGCCTCTACTTCCATCCCTTTGGGAGACGCGACGAGGAGGGAGAGGCTATAGTGTTGGACGAGGACACTAAGGATACCATTGAGCCAGTGCGACACTATCTCCAGGACTTAGATATTCTCCTTAGGCACCTTGATACTGATAGGACCAACGTCATTCTTAGCAATGACGAGCTAGGCGTCCAGCTGAGGGAGAAGTACAACGCCTTCGAGGAGCAGGAGGAGTGCATCAAGGATATGGAGACTAGGTTTGAGAAGCAAGACAAGAATTTCAAGAACCAAGAGAAGAGAGTCCAGGATAGGAACAAGAAGATCAATGAGATGAAGGCTGAGATGGAGCTCAAGGATCTTGAGCTAGAGACACAACAGGAGGTGATAGAGAGGCTGCGTTCACATAAGAGAGAGCTTCAGGCGAAGGTTGATGCTTTGACCACCAGCGTGGAGGAGTACAAGGCATGTTTCGACACAGCAGGACTTGCTCTAGTGGAGGAGGAAGTCGATATGGAGGAGTAGTGTTGACTACTTGGCCATCTATCCATTTATCATCTTTTTATTTATCGAGTCGCCTGATCATCCAACATGTGGATGTCTATGCTAGTGTATTTACTTTACAAAAACTTGTTGTTCGTTTTAAATGCTAAAGTTTATCCTGTGCTTCCCTATTTGTGAATGTTGCTATATATTGTATTGCGCATGTTAGGATCTATGGGTTATATCTCATTACTTATCCTTATTGAAACCACAGATGCCTCCCCATCCTGTCAATCCCAACAATAATAAAAATGGCAATGAGATGCAACAGTTGATGACTGCACAGACGCAGCTGATGCATATGATGACTCAGTTTATGGCCAAGCAGAATCAGAATCAAAACAACAACAAAAACAACAACAACAACAACAACAACAACAACAACAACAACAACAACAACAACAACAACAACAACAACAACAACAACAACAACAACAACAACAACAACAACAACAACAACAACAACAACAACAACAACAACAACAACAACAACAACGACAACAACAACGACAACAACAACAACAACAACAACAACAACAACAACAACAACAACAACAACAACAACAACAACGACAACAACAACAACAACAACAACAACAACAACAACAACAACAACAACAACAACAACAACAACAACAACAACAACCAACAACCAACAACACCAACAACAACAACAACAAAAACAACAACAACAACAACTACTACTACTACTACTACTACAACAAAAACAACAAAAACAACAACAAACAACAACAACAACAACAACAATAATAATAATAATAATAACAACCAGAACAACCCACCAACTTTTGATATGCTCACAAGGTTTCTAAGGATGAGGCCTGCTAAGTTTTCTAGTACAACTGATCCTATGGTAGCAAATGATTGGCTACGTTCTGTGAATAAGGACTTGGTCACGGTTGGTTGCACTGATAAAGAGAAAGTCGGATTTACTAGATAGGAGGTTCTGATGAAGCTGGAGATCGTCAAGATATGATGAACAAAATGAAGAAGTCGTTATCTTATCCCCTTTTAAAAGATTCTGAGTATACGAGCCTCCTCTCTCTCTTGTTTACAAATAAATTTTGCTTTCCGCAAAAGTAAATCCAGAGAAAGCCTTTCTAGCCAGAGCATGTAGAAACTAGGTTATCTAAGTCTTGCGGAGTACATTCTCGTACTCAGCCTTGCACCATTGTTGTTTTTCTATAGATGAGCTAGTTGCGACTGAAGGTGACTTCTACGTTGACATCAACGAGTAGTTGGGGATCCCAGGTAGCAGCCTGAGGACTATGGGATGAACGTCACTTCTGTTTAAGGCCTCTTAGGCCCTTTGCTAAGTTGTTGTGTAGAACAAAATAATTTTCTTTCGCTGTGTGATGTAATGTTGGGTCTATGACCTCTGGTTTGTAATAACTCTAATATCTTACTATGTTAAGAGTTTAAACTTATGTTGTTGAATCCCTGTGTTCTGTAAAGTTACCGAATCATACTGTGATCTTCCGTGTTTGGAGTTGAACTTATCTTAGATGGTGATCTGAGGTTAGTTTAACCCTAATCCTAGGGGGTGCTACAGGTTTTGGTATCAGAGCAGGACTGCCTATAGGAAACCCTTTTATTGGTCGATGTTGAGTCTAGAAGTTGACAAAACTATTTGAAAGTTAAAAATTATTTCCAGAAACTCTGACTAGGATTCTTTTTACTCCTCCTCTGGTGTGTTTCTGATGCTGGAGTTCTTCTTAACCTATTTGGTTTGAAAAGGTTTTCATTCCTTATCACATATCTCAAAACTTCTAGGATCGTGGTTTTAGGGTTGCTTTTCTAAAAAGTACTCTGTACTTGGTTGCTATTCTCAGAGTTCCAAGATATCTCAGTTTTGCTTGGTGTGTAACATCTTAGCATTCCGTTTTCATGGTTTGTGAGTCAACTGGTTAGTGTATACATTAGTATGCTTTGATACTACCATGCTTGATAAGATAATACGTTTATATCAAGTACTCTTTTTTCATCTTTCCGTCATGTTCCTTTGAATCCCTTGTCTAACCCTTTTTCTTTGTTCTTCCAGGATGGGTGACACCTCTCGTGCCCGTACCCATGCTCATGCACGTGGTGCTGCAAATGAGGGTGAATCTTCCAACCTTCCTCCACCGCCGTCCATGGTTCAACTCATGGCCATGTACAAAAACAACCATGCTGACAACATGAGGCTCCTTGAAAGGATTGAGCGCAACACTGCTCAACGCCAGAACAATCAAGTTGGTATCAAGGACTTCACACGCCTCACTCTGCCAGTTTTCAGCTATTCCACTAAGCCACTTGATGCAGACTACTGGCTTCGCACTATGGAGCGCAAACTTCAGGTTGGTCATGTTGCTCAAGATGATTGGGTGACTTTTGTTGCCTATCATCTAGAGGGAGCATCTAACTCCTGGTGGGAAAATTTCTTCGCTATGCAAGAAGCTCAACATGTTGTTACATAGCAAGAGTTCACTGAAGCCTTCCGAGCTTATCATATTCCAGAGGGTCTGATGGATCAGAAGAGGGAGGAGTTCCTCAAGATGAAGCAGGGCAGTGGTTCCGGGTGTGATTACCGGTGCAACTTCAATCGTCTTGCATGCTATGCTACTGAAGAGGTCTCCACTGATGCTAAGAATCAAGCTCTGTTTCGCAAGGGACTGGATCCTGAGGTTCGCCGTGATATCCACCTCATGGACTTTGGTAACTTCTAAGGTCTTGTTAATAAGGCTATGAAGGCCGAGAGTGGAAAAGTGGAGTATGAAGAAACCCGTAAGCGTCCTCAGGAGGGGTACAACAAGGCTGGTTCAAGCAATAATGAGCGTCGTGTCTTTGTGCCTTACAGTGTTGTGCCACGTGCTCCTTACACCCCAAGGTCTTCTAGATATGTTCCTCGTCCAAATGCTACTCCAAACAATGCTGGTGGATCAAACTATCCTTCTGCTGGCAATGCATCGGGTTTTATATGCTTCAATTGTCGCCAGCCTGGCCACTATGCAAAGGAGTGTCCTCAAAAGAGTGATGCTGAGAAGGAACCACCACCAAAGAAGAATGATAAGTATCAAGGTGCGGGAAGAGGTCGCCTGAACCATATCTCTGCCGAGGAGGCTCAGGAAGATCCAAGCGTCATCATGGGTACACTTCGTATCAATCAAATTCCACCTAAAGTTTTGTTTGATTCTAGAGCATCGCATTCATTCCTGTCACAAGCTTTTGCTCAAATGCATGGGATAAGTTTTGAGGGGTTATATCTTCCTCTATGGGTTCCATCTCCTGGTTCTAGTTGGCTCACCACCATGGTTAGTCATGGGAATCTAATCAAAGTTGCATTTCAACTTTTCCCCACTTCTTTGATCGCCCTCAAGTCAACTGACATTGACATCATTTTGGGCATGGAATGGTTGACCCGTTGTCAAGCCATCCTCGATTGTACAACCAAGTCTGTGACTCTGACTAGTCCTGCTGGCATAATAGTCAAGTATTAGACCGTAGGGTCACTATCTCCTTCAGCTGTTTCTATTCCTGAAGCAGAGTTGTATGCTCTTGAAGTTCTACCTCCGTTAGAGATTCAAGATGTTTCTGTGGTCTGTGAATTCCCGGATGTCTTTCCTAAGGAGTTGCCTGGCATGCCACCTGATCAAAGTGTTGAGTTTTTCATAGAGTTATCTCCTGGAACTGCTCCTGTTTCTAAAAGACCCTATCGTATGCCTCATCATGAGCTTGTGGAGTTGAAGAAGCAATTAGAGGAGTTAGAAGGAAAAGGATACATTCAGCCCAGCACATCTTCTTGGGGATGTCATACCATCTTTGTGAAGAAGTGGGATACCAGTATACCGCGTCTGGTTGTGGATTATCGCCCACTCAATGTTGTGACTATCAAGAACAAGTATCCTCTCCCTAGGATCAACGATCTATTTGATCAGTTAAATGGTGCCACTATATTTTCCAAGATGGATTTAAGGTCAGGGTATCACCAGATAAAGATCCGTAAGGAAGATATTCCAAAGACTGCTTTCACCACTCGTTATGGTCTTTACGAGTATACAGCCATGTCCTTTGGTCTTACCAATGCTCCAGCCACTTTCATGCGGCTTATGAACTCTGTCTTCATGGATTATCTTGACAAGTTTGTCGTGGTCTACATCGATGATATTCTAGTCTATTCCAAGACTGAAGAAGAGCATGCTTAACATCTTCGTTTGGTGTTGACAAAACTCCGAGAACATCGTCTCTACACTAAGTTCTCCAAATGTGAGTTTTGGTTACAAGATCTCATATTCCTTGGTCATGTTGTTTCCGCCCAAGGGGTTGCTGTTATCTTCCGTCCAAACTATCCTCGACTGGGAGTCTCCTAAATCCGTTAAGGATGTCCGAAGTTTTCTCGGGATGGCTGGGTATTACCTTCGATTCATTGAGAACTTCTCCAGGATGCCAAGCCGATGACTGATCTTCTTAAGAAGGATAAGGAGTTCGAATGGTCTGATAAGGCTGAAGAAAGCTTCCAGATGTTGAAAACCAAGTTAACAACTGCTCCAGTGCTGGTTCTTCCAGACACTAGCAAAGACTTTGTTGTCTTCTGCGATGCCTCCCACCATTTTTCTTGGATGTGTGTTGATGCAAGATGGGCATGTGGTGGCTTATGCCTCCCGTCAGCTAAAACCACATGAGAACAACTACCCAACTCATGATCTTGAGCTTGCAGCTGTTGTTCATGCTCTTAAGCAATGGCGAGATTACCTTCTCGGTAGTCGTTGCGAGTTATACTCGGATCATCAGAGTCTGAAGTATCTTTTCACACAACCTGATCTGAATCTCAGGCAAAGAAGATGGTTGGAACTCATCAAGGACTATGATTTGGGTCTCAACTATAAACCTGACAAAGCCAATTTCGTTGCTGATGCGCTGAGCCGTAAATCTTATTGCAACACCCTGAGGATCAAACAATCTCAACCTTCTCTTCATGAGGAATTTGCTCGATTGAATCTTGAAGTAGTTCCTCGTGGATTCCTTTCTACCCTTGAAGTGAAGTCTTCTATAGAGAATGAAATCAAGCTTGCTCAGAAATATGATTCTGAAATTGCTGAGATCAAAGGGAACATTGCTAGCGGAGTTGCTAAGTGTTTCTCTGTTGATAATCAAGGTACTGTTTACTTTGGTAACCGTCTGGTAGTGCCGAAGAGAACAAAATTGATGGATTTAATTCTCCAAGAGGCTCATGAAGCACCTCTTTCTATCAACCCTGGAGGTACCAAGATGTATCGGGATCTTCGTCAAAGATTCTGGTGGTCTGGTATGAAGAAGGATATCGCTCGTTTTGTTGCTAAATGTGACGTTTGCCGTCGCGTCAAGGCTGAGCACCAAAGACCCCTGGTCTCCTGTGACCACATAAAATACTTGAGTGGGAGTAGGATGAAGTTGGTATGGATTTCATCACTGGTCTTCCTAAGACTCAACAAGGAAATGATGCCATCTGGGTAATCGTTGACTATCTGTCCAAGGTTGCTCACTTTCTACCTGTTCGCGAGAGTATAAATGCTAGTCAGTTAGCAGATCTATGTATCTCTCGAATAGTTGTTCTTCATGGGATTCCAAAGAAAATTGTCTCTGACCGAGGGATTTTGTTCACCTCAAGGTTCTAGACAACCTTCCAAACTGCTATGGGAACTCGTCTCTCCTTTAGTACAGCTTATCATCCTAGTACTGGTGGCCAGACCGAGAGAGTGAATCAAATCCTTGAAATCATGCTAAGTGTGTGTGCCATATCATTTGGTAAGGACTGGGAGAAATGCCTTCCTTTTGCTGAATTCTCCTACAACAACAGCTACCAGTCTAGTATAGAAATGGCACCTTTCCAGTTCTTTGGTCCGGATATGATACAGGAAGCAGAAGATCAAGTTCGTATCATTCAAGATCATTTGAAAACTGCTCAGTCTCGCCAGAAAAGCTATCATGATCGTCAACATAAACATGTTGAATATGAAGTTGGTGATCAAGCTTATCTTCGGGTCACTCCTTTAAAGGGTGTCCATCGTTTCGGCATCAAAGGAAAACTAGCTCCTCGCTATGTTGGTCCTTTTCATGTTCTGTCCAAGCAAGTTAAACTCGCATATCAATTGGACCTGCCTACAAACTTCCCTGAGGTGCATGACGTCTTCCATGTGTCTCAACTCAAGCGTTGCTTCAAAGACCTTGTACGTGGTGTTGATCACCAAACTCTTGATCTCTAGAAGGATCTGACTTACCGTGAGTATCCTGTTCGTATCCTTGATGAATATGAGCGCAAGACTCGTCGTCAAAACATCAAGTTCCTGAAAGTTCAGTGGTCTCATCACTCTGAGGACGAAGCAACCTGGGAACAAGAAGATCGTCTCCGATCTGAGTACCCTGCCTTCTTTTATAAAACATAGGAACCTCAGGTCGAGATTCTTGTAAGGGGGTAGAGATGTAATAGCCCAAGCTTGTAATATATGTAATTAGTACTTAAGAATTGCATGCATTTGTTTAAATCAATGAAATATATGCATAAGATCAAGTGTGTGGCATTAAATGCAAATCCAAAACCTTAATTTCCCCTCTCTTTGAAACCCCATTCAAATGGTGTTTGGATTTTGAAAACTACAAAATAATGGAGCCCAAATGGTTTACAAGGGCCTCTGAATATTTTGTAAACTTTACTAAAGTCTCTACTATTTTTGAATTGTGCAAAATAGATTTCAAATGACATTTACAAAAGAGAAAACTGAAATCAGAAAAAGAAAATCATCTCTGGAAAAAATAAAACAGCAACAGCCACAGATGGGCCGTGGCCCATCTCCCTCCTCTCTCTCTGCCGCGCCGCGAGCAGCAGCCAGCAGCCCAGCTTGGCCCACCAGGGGCCCAATAGCCGGCATGTACCGCTTCAGCGGGTTTCGTCGCCTTCGTCCCCGACGGCGAGCACCTGCGTGTCACCGCCGGCGATGTCGATCTCCACCACCTGTGCTGCACCGTCCGTCGGGTTCCTAGGGAGCATAAGGTTGTCGCGACGCTGCCCTCGCTCTCCCTGTCCACTTTCCCCTCCCCCCCCCTCGCTCTCGCTGGCTCCTTCCCGTGAAAGCCCGAACCCTAGCCGCCATGGGCACCAGCTAGCCGCCGTTGCTGGCCTCCCCTTGCCCATCCGACATCACCACGAGCTTCGCCTGGACGCGAACTCTCTCCACCCCGGAGGAATCTAGCTAGGACGCTCCCAATCGACCGCATCGAACTCTTCTTCCTTGGCACTGACGAGATCCTCCACGTGCCTCGCCGTCGTTCCGGGCTCCGCCACGCCTCGTCGTCGACCCCTTCAGCTCCAGGGTGAGCTCACGGTCCTATAGGACCCCTCCAACCCTCCCCTCTCCCTCTGGTTCGAGCCTGCGCCGTAGCACATCATCCGCCGCCGTTGTTGCTCGTCGTTGACCAAGCTCCGGTGACCCAAGACCAGCGGCACCGCCATCGTTGGGTTCGTCTTGCTGTGCTGGTTCAAGTAGGATAGGCCCCACAGTCCCGCGCTCCCTCCCTCGCCGTCTCCAACGACCATTTGGCGGTGGCCGCCGTGCTGATGTCACCATGGCGTCACTCTGACGTGGCCTGGGTCCCCTTTGACCGCTGACCGCCAGCATGGCTGTTGAGGTGGCATCGGGCCCCTCTGTCAGTCTCACTGGCTAGGGTCATCCCTTGTGTAAAAAGTATCTGGTGCTTGTGCTGATGTCAGCCTGACACCATAATTCAATTTAAATTGTTTTAATAATTCCAGAAATTGAATAAATATTATAAAATCAATAACTAATTACTCATAAGTCATTAAAATATGTATAATATATCAAAATATTCAAAAAAAATAGATTTATCTAATTACACTACAATCATGCATTGATAATCAACTTTCATGACAATTTTAATTAGAACAACATAGTAACCCCTCACAGGTGATTACGGAGTTTTCCGGAGTTAGGGTTTACACCCCTCGGAACCCCGTTTAAACTGTCAAGCATGCCGTGGGGTTTCATTTCAATGTAATTTAACTTGTCATATCATCATCCATGCTTGAGCATTGCATCGATGCCATGTCTTGAGTGTCGCCTTTCTTTCCGGTATTGGTTCTTCGCGATAGGATCCGAGCCCGAGGCTGAAGTCAACAACACCAAAAATCCATACATGTCTAATGACGGACAAGGCAAGCGTAGCCTCTCATTCTGAACCTACTTTTACAAAGTATAATACTTTCTCGCTATGATGCACACGATTCCAATGTGTTCTTTTGTCAGTAGCTAGGGTTACCTATCTGCTGCACAGTTTCCGTTTTGTAGCCTTATACCCCTAATCCACTGCTCCTAGCATACCTAGGTGTGGCATCTAAGCGTTGCTAGAGCTTTTACGACTGACGGCTTAGCCATGCTTACTAGTACCGTCTGATACATACAGATAATGATTCGGAGGTGCCGAAGAATCTAGAAAGATAGGAGGTGGAGGTATCATCAATGGAGATAAATAAATATTCTAAGTCTTGTATGGGAGGCCACGTTGGGTGTGGTTTTTGTAGTCCCATGCTCGCCATCACTAGGAACTGAGTTCTTACCTTTGGAACCAAGACGAGCGTACAGCCACACGGGACCTGGACAACCCCTCGACTAACTGACTTGCCTAGTAGATTCCATGAGTCACATAGTTCGGGCTTTCCATCTGGCATACGCATTGAAAACATTTTCGAAATAGGAGGTGACAGAGGTGCATCATAACAGGTAGGGAAGCGTGGCCGCGGTTGCTTTGGGTCGATGGAGCCCCTGGTGAACCAACCTCGCCTCAAATCTTTAAGTACCGGCTTCGGGATTTGACCCGTTATGGCAAAATCATACCTATTGCGTGACTCATGGTCTCGGCGAAAGCAAGGTAAAGGTCGTGGTCAACCACCCTCTGCCGGCCTTCCTAGGAAGAGGGCTAATAATTTGGCATTAAGAGTCGGTTGGTACGTGTGGGTAAAGTTGTATAGCCCTGCAGGGTTAAATCATTTCGAAAAGCCGTGTTCACGGTTATGAACGACTTGGCGACCGGACATAAGATCATAGATAACATTAATCACTATAAAACTTGCTGATCCACGTGTGCTTAAGGATGCTTCCTCTGGGTCGAGGGGGTGATCCTAGATAGGAGGTTCTGATGAAGTTGGAGATCGTCGAGATATGATGAACAAAATGAAGAAGTGGTTATCTTATCCCCTTTTAAAAGATTCTGAGTAGACGATCCTCCTCTCTCTCTTGTTTACAAATAAAGATTATTTTCTGCAAAAGTAAATCCAGAGAAAGCCTTTCTAGCCAGAGCATGTAGATACTAGGTTATCTAAGTCTTGCGGAGTACATTCTCGTAGTCAGCCTTGCGCCATTGTTGTTTTTCTACATATGAGCTAGTTGAGACTGAAGGTGGCTTCTACATTGACATCGACGAGTAGTTAGGGGTCCAAGGTAGCAGCCTGAGGACTATGGGATGGACGTCACTTCTGTTTAAGGCCTCTTAGGCCCTTTGCTAAGTTGTTGTGTAGAACAACATAATTTGCTTTCGCTGTGTGATGTAATGTTGGGTCTATGACCTCTGGTTTGTAATAACTCTAATATCTTACTCTATTAAGAGTTTAAACTTATGTTGTTGAATCCTTATGTTCTATAACATTACCGAATCATACTGTGATCTTCCGTGTTTGGAGTTGAACTTATCTTAGATGGTGATCTGAGGCTAGTTTAATCCTAATCCCGGGGGGAGATACAGGAGGCGTCCGTGGCTAGCGTTTGGGGTGAGGGGATAGGGGCGCCCTCACCCCTCGTTATATGGGTGGGGGGCTGTGTCCAGGGTTAGCACCCCTGGCCAAGTCCTTCCCCAACTCCTCTAGGCCGGCGGCAAAGAAGGGAGAGGGAGAACTTGTCCCTCAAGGTTTCCCTTTCCTTCCCTAACTAGGATTTTCCTTTCCAAACTAGAGTTTATTTCTCTCTTCCTAGTCCTTGGCCGAGTTAGCCTAGGGCATGATGTCGCCATCCCCACTAGGGTATGGTGCATTCCAAGTACCCTCTCCCAGGGTGGTGGACCTTCTAGAACATTCTAGAAGCTTCTGGTCTAAACACTGAAAACATTTCTAAACCATGGAAATTGGCTTTCATTATATGAATATTATTCTCCGGACCAGTCCGGATATCCTTGTGATGTCCTGGATCCAATCTGAGACTCCGAACAACATTCGGTCTCCAACTCACATTCCATATCTACTCAAACAACATTGAATCCTTAAGTGTGTTGCCCTATGGTTCGTGAACTATGCAGACATGATCGAGACACCTCTCCGATCAATAACCAATAGTGGGATCCGGAAATCCATAACAGCTCCCACATATTTCTATGATGACTTCATTATCGAATGAACCATTTACATACGATACTGATTCCCTTTGTCGTGTGATACTTTACTTATCCGAGGTTTGATCGTGGGTATCTCTATACCTAGTTCAACCTCGTTACCGATAAGTACTATTTACTCGTTCCGTGATATGACATCCCTTTTGACCTAGTCACATGCTTGCAAGCCAATTGGATGATATTCCACCGAGAGGGCCTAGAGTATATATATCTGTCATATGGATGAAAAAATCCCACTCTTAATCCATGTGCTTCAACACATACTTTTAGAACTAATGCCACCTTTATAACCACCCAGTTAGGAAAGTGGTGTTTGATGTCATCAAAGCATCCATCTAGTGATGGTGATTAACATGATCTCATGGTCGAAGGATTAGGTTGTATTTGAAAGCTTGTAACAAACGAACTCTAAATGACTTGATCTTACGCTACGCTAACTATAGGAGTGTGTCCATCACATCATTCTGCTAATGACATGATCTTGTTATTAATAACATCTAATGTTCATGATCAGGAAACCATGATCATCTTATTAATCAACAAGCTAGTTTAACAAGAGGCTTACTAGGGACTCATTTATGTTTACAAAACACACAAGTATTAATGTTTCCGGTTAATACAATTATAGCATGGGATGTAAACATTTACCATAAATACAAAGATATAATAATAACCATTTTATTATTGCCTCTTGGGCATATCTCCAACACAAAGTCATCAAAAGAGTTATGCAGATCAAAGTAGAAGATCATGGAATCCAGATGTTGGTCATGTTTTGCCCTAGGGAGAGCTTTAGTCAATCGATCTGCCACATTTAGATTTGTGTGTACTTTGCAAATCTTTATGTCACCATCTTGGGAATGCTCGTGAATAGCATGAAAATGTAGCTTGATATGCTTCAGCTTCTTGTGTGACCTTGGCTCTTCTGCATTGGCTATGGCACCCATGTTGTAATAGTAGATGGTCATTGGGTTCAACGCACTAGGAACCACACCAAGCTCTGTAATGAACCCCTTCATCCATATCGCCTCTTGTAAATCCTCCGAAGCAGCTATGTATTCTGATTCAGTTGAAGATCTTGCCACAACGCTTTGCTTAGCACTCCTTCAGCTCACTGTTGCACCATTCAAAGTAAATATGTATCCAGATTGCGACTTAGAGTCATCTGGATCGGTGTTCAAACTAGCATCGGTGTAACCATTTACAACGATCTCTTCGTCACCTCCATAAGAAAGAACCATATCCTTAGTCATTCTCAAGTACTTTAGGATATTTTTGACCGCTATCAGTGATCTACTCCTAGATCACATTGATATCTGCTAGTCAAACTAACAGCATATGCAATATCTGGTCTTGTACATAGCATGGCATACATGATAGAACATATGGCTGAGTCGTGGGGAGTTTTGTTCATCCTCTCTCTATCTTCTGCCACAGCTCTTTGAGTTTTACTGAAGGTCGTAGTGGGAAACATGGGAAAGAACCCTTTTTTGCTTTCTTCCATTACAAACTCCTTTAGAACCTTGTCCAAATATGTACTTTGTGAAAGCGCTATTAAGCGTCTTGATCTATCTCTACAAATCTTGATGCCTAAAATGTATGCAACTTCACCAAGAATCTTCATTGATAAACTATTATTCAAATAGTCTTTGACACTTTTAAGAAGTTATATATCATTCCCACTTAACAATATGGCATCTACACATAGTACTAGGAATTCTATAGAGCTCACACTCACTTTCTTATAAATACAAGCTTCTCCATAAGTTTGTCTAAATCCAAAGCTTTTCATCACCTTATCAAAATGTTGATTCCAGCTCCGGGATGCTTGCTTCAATCCATAAATGGACCGTTGAAATTTGCATACCTTGTTAGCATCTTTAGGATCGACAAAACCTTTGGGTTGTACCATATACAACTCTTCTTCAATGTCACCATTGAGGAACGCTGTTTTGACATCCATTGCCATATCTCATAATTGTAATATGCAGCGGTTGCTAATAAAATCCTCACAGACTTTAGCTTCGCTACCGGTGAGAAAGTGTCATCATAGTCAACTCCTTGAATTTGTCGGAACCCTTTCGCGACAAGTAGAGCTTTATATATGGTTACATTACCATCAGCATCCATTTTCTTCTTGAAATCCCTTTGTTCTCGACAGCCTTGTGGCCATCCGGTAAGTCCACCAAAGTCCACGGTTGGTTTTCATACATGGATCCAATCTCGGATTTCATGGCTTCATGACATTTGTTGGAATCTAGGCTCATCATTTCTTCCTCATACATTGCAGGGTCGTCGGTGTTGTCCACCAACATGACATTCATAATAGGATGATACCAATCTAGAGTGGTACGAACCCTTGTCGACCTGCGAGGTTCCGTAGTAACTTCGTTCAAAGCTTCATGACCATTATCATTAGCTTCCTCTCTTATTGGTGCAGGCAGTACATGAACATCTTCCGGTGTTGCGCTACTCTCAAATACGAGAGAAGGTTCAACAACCTCGTCATGTTCTACTTTCCTTCCAGTCACTTATTTCGAGAGCAACTCCTTCTCAAGAAAGGATCCATTCTTGGCAACAAAAACTTTGCCTTCGGATCTATGATAGAAGGTAAACCCAATTGTTTCTTTAGGGTATCCTATGAAGACTCATTTTTCCACTTTGGGTTCAACCTTGTCGGGCTATAACTTCTTTACATAAGCTTCGCAAAACCAAACTTTAAGGAACGACAACTTAGGTTTCTTCCCAACATCAATTCATACGGTGTCGTTTCAACATATTTAGATGGTGCCCTATTTAAAGTGAATGCGATTGTTGCTAATGCATAACCCCAAAATGATAACGGTAAATCTGTAAGAGACATCATAGAACGAATCATATCTAAGAGAGTTCGATTATGATGTTCGGACACACCATTATGCTGTGGTGTTCCCGGCAGTGTAAATTGTGAAAGTATTCCGCATTTCTTAAAATGCATGCCAAACTCGTAAGTTCGATACTCACATCCACGGTTAGATCGCAGAAACTTGATCTTATTTTTACGTTGATTTTCTACTTTACTTTGGAATTCCTTAAACTTCTCGAAAGTTTCGGACTTATGTTTCATAAAGTAGATATACCCATATCTACTAAAGTCATCCGTGAAAGTAAGAGCATGACGATATCCACCGCGCAATGCCACACTCATTGGACCGCACACATCGGTATGTATGATCTCTAATAAGTCTGTAGCTCGCTCCATTATTCCATAGAATGGTGTCTTAGTAAGTTTTCCCATTAGACATGCTTCGCATATTTCAAGTGATTCAAGAAGTCCATCGGAATGGAGTTTCTTCATGCGCTTCACTCCAATGTGACCAATACGGCAGTGCCACATATATGTGGAATTATCATGCAATTTCATTCGTTTAGCATCTATATTATGAACATGTGTATCACTACTATAATATTCAATAAGAATAGACCATGTATCAAAGGCGCATGACCATAAAAGCTATTACTCATATAAATCGAACAACCATTATTCTCGGACTTAAACGAGTAACCATCTCGCAATAAACAAGATCTAGATATAATGTTCATGCTTAACGCAGGCACCAAATAACAATTATTTAGACTTAAAACTAATCGACGGTAGATGAAGAGGGAGCGTGCCGACAGCGATTACATCAACCTTGGAGCCATTTCCAACGTGCATCATCACCTCGTCTCTCGCTAGTCTTCGCTTATTCTGTAGCACCTATTTCGAGTTACAAATATGACCAACCGAACCAGTATCAAATACCCAGGTACTACTACGACTACTAGTAAGGTACTTGGGAAATTCCACTTCCAGTAACCACACTCTTTGCAACAAAAGCAATCTATATCAGGAATAGGGCCAGCTCGTTTCTTATTTTCAAGTGTAGCAACAGTTTTGGCTGCCCTTCTCGAAGTTACCTTGAGCTCACCCTTTTCCTTCATGCCTACTTCGGCAGCCACCAAAGTGGTAGCTAGTTCAGTGAGCGATCCAGTCGCACCACTTATCTTGTAATTTATCAGAAACTCATTGTAACTGGGTGGGAGCGACTGTACAACTCTATCCATCACAAGATCAACTGGGATAACATATCAAGTGTCTTGAGACATTGAACATAGTTCATCATCATGAGGTGATCTTTCATAGAGTTGTGTTCCTTCAACTTAACACTAAAGAACTCGCTAGAGATCATATATCTCTCAGCATGGATTTGGATCTCAAACATGGATTTGAGTTCCTTCACCATGGCAGCAGCACTGCTAAGTTCAAAGCGTTCTTGGATCGCTGGCTCCATCAACATAAGTATCGCATATTTCACAAGATTGTAGTCATCACGCTTGTGTCATACACACTGTGCTCCTCTCGAGATGCAGTATTTGCAGGTGGGTCACCTAGCGGTGCATCAAGCACATAGGTTGAATTTCCAGCATCGAGGAAAATCCTCATGTTACAGAACCATTCTGTGAAGTTGCTTCCATTGTAGTTCAACTTTTCTTTCTCTCTGAACGCATTAAAAATAGTGGTAGGGTTCGCCATGATCTACAACATATTTGCAATGAGTTTAGACTAAGTTTCTGATAAATTGAGTTCATATTTAATTCTTAAATTAACTAGGTGAACTCCCACTCAAAACAACATCCCTCACATTGTTTTAGTGATCGCACGAACCAAATCCACTACAGCAAGTCTGATCATCACGAGAGATGATGTAGTTTAAAAGGAGAACAATCAACATGTTTATCATATCATCCATATGACTCATGCTTTACCTTTCGGTGTTCCGTGTTCCGTGTTCCGAGACCATGTATGTACATGCTAGGCTTGTCAAGGTTAACCTTACTATCCGCATGTGCAAATCTGGCTTGCACCGATTGTATGCACACGTAGAATCTATCACACCCGATCATCACATGGTGCTTCGAAACGATGAGTCTTAGCAGCGGTGCCTACTAAGGATGAACACTTTATTACTTGATATTTAGTTAGAGGGATCATCTTATAATGCTACCGTCTCAATCTAAGCAATACAAGATGCATAAAAAGAATTAACATCACATGCAATTCAAAATATGTGATATGATATGGCCTTTCTTCTTGTGCCTTTGATCTTCATCTCTAAAGCACGAACATGATCTCCATCATCATCATCAGCGTGGTGTCAAGGTCAATGGTGTCGCTTCATGGTTGTCCACCACCAAAAGCAACTATTACAACTACTTTGATGAATAGACACACATGTTTTAAATGAAATTTAAAGACAACCATACGGCCCCTGCCGGTTGCCAACTTATAATAAGGATAATTGCATATATCATATATAATCACAATCACAATGTGGCCATATCACATCACAGCACAAGCCCTGCAAAAACAAGTTAGACGCCTCTAATTTTCTTTGCGTGTTTTACCTGGCTAGGGATTTCGAATAAGAACTGTTCTAACTTACGAACATGAAGCATAACATTGATACAGGTATTATCAAGTGCCTGTTGTGAATTCAATCTTCACTATGGTCGGACAGACAGACACCCGCAAAGGCACTTGCGCAAAGCAAGTTGCACGTTGAGCATGGAGAAAGTATCAAGTACGATGACATGTAATGTTAGCCCATGCCGCTTCATCCCACCATCCCACAAGATGCAAAGTACAAAAAAGCAAGTGACACTAAAAGTATCAACGCCCACAAAACCATTGTGTTATACTCGTGCAATAGATCTACGCATAGAGTCGGCTCTGATACCACTGTAGGGTTCGCAGCATGGAAAACAAAAAATTCTATCGCGGGAGCAAACAAAACTAAGATCTATTCTACGAGGTCGGTGCAACGATATTGTAGAGAACTAACCCTCAAAGATCCAAACGGTTTAACGAGATTCGGATCTTGTGGTTGATGTAGTCGATCACTTGCCGATCTCAAGATCGTGTAGACGATCCTTCCAGCGCCATGTTCCGGCAGCGCTTCCGCAGTCGGTTACACATACGATAGTCGATGAAGACCTTCCACTCCCTTGTTCCAGCAAGGCAGCGGAGGTTGTAGATCTCCACGGAATCCCAAAAGCACGATGGTATGGTGGTGGTGGTGGATAAGAGATTACTGTAGGGCTTCGCCTAAGCCGAAGAAGTGTATGGAGGAGAGAGGTGAGGCGTCGACGGCTAGAATTTGGGGTGACAGGCTAGGGGCGCCCTCACCCCTCCTTATATGGGTGGGGGCTGTGGCCAGGGTTACCACCCCTGGCCGAGTCCTTCCCCAACTCCTCTAGGCCGGCGGCAAGGAAGGGGAGAGGGAGAACTTGTTCCTCAAGGTTTCCATTTCCTTCCCTAACTAGGATTTGACTTTTCAAACTAGGATTTGACTTTTCAAAATAGAGTTTGTTTCTCTCTTCCTAGTCCTTGGCCGAGTTGGCCTAGGGCAAGATGCCGCCTGCCCCACTAGGGTATGGTGCATTCCAAGTACCCCCTCCCGGGGTTGTGGACCTTCTATAACATTCTAGAAGCTTACGGTCAAAACACCGAAAATAGTTCTGAACCCCAGAAATTGACTTTCCTCATATGAATCTTATTCTCTGGACCATTCCGGATCTCCTCGTGATGTCCTAGATCAAATCCAATACTCTGAAAAACATTCGGTCTCCAACTCACATTCCATATCTACTCAAACAACATCGAATCCTTAAGTGTGTCTCCCTACGGTTCGTGAACTATGCAGACATGATCGAGACACCTCTCTGATCAATAACCAATAGTGGGATCTGGAAATCCATAATGGCTCGCACATATTTATACGATGACTTCATGATCGAATGAACCATTTACATACGATACTGATTCCCTTTGTCGCACGATACTTTACTTATCCGAGATTTGATCGTCGGAATCTCTATACCCAGTTCAACCTAGTTACCAATATGTACTCTTTACTCGTTCCGTGATATGACATCCCTTGTGACCTAGTCATATGCTTGCAAGCCAATTGGATGACATTCCACCGAGAGGTCCCATAGTATTCTATATGTCATATGGATGGACAAATCCCACTCTTGATCCATGTGCTTCAACACATACTTTAAGAATACGTAATGCCACCTTTATAACCACCCAGTTACGGAAGTGGTGTTTGATGTCATCAAAGCATCCATCCGGTGATGGTGATTAACATGATCTCATGGTTGAAGGATTAGGTTATTATGTATTTGAAAGCTTGTAGCAAACCACTCTAAATGACTTGATCTTACGATACGCTAACTATAGGAGTTTGTTCATCACATCATTCTCCTAATGACATGATCTTGTTATTAATAACATATAATGTTCATGATCAGGAAACCATGATCATCTTATTAATCAAAAATATATTTTAATAAGAGGCTTACTAGGGACTCTTTTATGTTTAGAAAACACAAAAGTATTAATGTTTCTGATTAATACAATTATAGAATGGGATGTAAACATTTATCATAAACACAAAGATATAATAATAACCATTTTATTATTGCCTCTCGGGCATATCTCCAACACAAAGTCGTCAAAAGAGTTATCCAGATATAAGTAGAAGACCAAGGCATCCAGAAGTGGGAGATATGGTATATCTCAAGGTTAGTCCAATGAAGGGAGTCAAGAGATTCAGAGTAAAAGGAAAATTGAGTCCGAGGTATATCGGACCATTCAAGATACTAAGTCAAAACAGAACAGTAGATTATGCTTTAGAGTTACCAAAAGGCTGGCTCAAGTTCACAATGTTATCCATGTGTCACAACTCCGGAAATGTCTCAAAGTTCTAGACGATGCAATTACACATCAAGAGATTAAGCTACAAGCAGACTTGACTTATGTCGAGAAGCCTTGAAAAATTATGGAAGAAAACTGGAAGACGTTAAGAAATAGAGCTATTTAGTCGTCACATCCCAAAATTTTCCAAATTTTGAAATTTGAAAAATAAATAAACAAAATAAATAATTGTTGAAATTTAGGGTGAAAAGAAACTTTTTTTCTAAATGGAAACCTCAAAACCCTTCTTGAATAAAATTTGAATGAAAAGGGAATCAAACAAAATTTCAATCAAGTGAAATGCATTCATCAATGAATGTATCTTGAAATTTAAACACTTGGAAAAGTTAAACCAAAACCCTAAAACCCTAATGGAATAAATCATTTTCAAGATCTCTCAAAGACTATGGATTTGATCCATATAAAAATCTATAAACAAACATTTATAGATGATCAAAAATGATAAACAAAAATATTATAAAACCATAGAAATTGGTTTTACTCAATTTGGAACCATGGATAAAAACTTATGAATATAATAATATAAAAGGAAATAATTTCCAAAGATAATAAATCTCTTATCTAAAATCCATACCTAATTGTGAGCAAAATAATCCTAAAGAGATTTAAAAGGATAAACAAATATTAAATAAAATTATACAAATTAGAATCGCTAATTTTGGATGTATAAATAAAAAGATATGGATTTTATGAGATAAAGAAAGAAATAAATAAATAAATAAGGAATATTTAAAAGCCAAATTAAATCTTGGCCAAATCCATAAACAAATAAAATAAAAGATTATTGAATAATAAATAAGGGTAAAAGATTATTTAAATAAAATCATAAGGATTGAACAATGTCCAATTTTATTTAAATTAAGACAAATTGCCTAAATAATAAATTCCAAGAAAAGTATTTAGAAGAAAATTTAAAAATTGAATTAAATCCATAATAAAATGGAATAAAGAAAATTCAAATAAAATAAAGGGATAAAGAATATCCAAATAAAATTATATGGCATTAACCAAATTCAATTCTATTTAAATGGAGACAAAATCCCTAAATTAAATGATTAATTAAATCATAAGAAAATAATAAATTGGAATTTCACAAAGTGGATTAAAAAGTTATCTAATTAACCTAAAAATAATTATTTGAATAGAATTTATAAGGGTTTAAAACCATATTGGATTTTATTTGAATAAGTACAAATGCCCAATTTAAATGAATATTAAATCATATTAAAATATATTATTTTTACTAATGAATAAATAAAACCTACTAAAAAAGGCTTGGTAAAAATTGGAATTCAAATAGAAGTTTGAAAATATATTTAAAATCTTATTTGAATAAAGACAAGTGCCTATTTTAAATAAATAATAAACCATAAAAGGAATATTTGAAATATTCTAAAAAATAGAATTTCGAATACATTAATAAACAGTATTAAAACTTACTGAAAGTTTGCAAAAGTTCTGAATTCAAATGGGTGTTTGAATTATTTGAACAAAATCATAAAAAAACAGACATTGAAATCAGAAAAACAAAAAGAAACAGGAAGAAAAAAATAAGAAAAACCAGCCCGGCCCAGCAAGGCCTCAGGCCCAACAAGCACAGCCCACACGGCAGCCCCTCGCGAAACATTTTCTTACCCACTCGCCTACCCCCTCACCTGCTGACGACACGACCCCACCGAACCTCCTCTCATTCGCTGACCGCGAGGCCCCACAGCCAGGTCATCATCGTCTCCACCCCGCGCTGACCTCGCCCTCACTCCGGCCGTTTATGCTCAATTAAACCTCGGTTCAATTCGCTTAATCACGCTAGTAAATCAGCCCCGTAACCTCGCACTCTTAAGCGCCCATGTCCCCTCTACCTTTCCCCTCACTTTCCCCTCCCCCTCCGCCACCAGGCTGTGCAAATTTCTCCTCACACTGCACTGTCTCTGGCGACCTTTCCCGGCCGATTCCGACGATGCCAGACCTTCCCACTGCCCCTAGACCACACGAGGTTGATTGACATCACCAGGCGCACCTGCCAGTAACTCCAGTTCGCTCGCACGTGCTCCACAGCGTCGGCAACGACCTCGACGAGCGCCACCGTTGACTGTTGTGACTCCGTCGAGCCTCCCCGATAAACCCTGACCGTTCCCCTCACTCTCTGTGACGCTCATGTGCTCGCCTCTCTCACCCGCGTCTAACGCAACCCTCTACTGGCCTTCTCCTGCTTTGTAGCCTCGTCTCCGACCAGACCCCATCTCACCCGATGGCAACAGGAACTCCGACGAGCAATTATCGTCAATAACGTGCGCCTCTTCGTTGATGCGACCAACTCGAGCATCCCCACTCCACGGCGAACACTATGAGACCCTTCTCCCTCTTCCTCGCTTCCTGTAGTCGCCAGTACACCACTGCCCGAGCACGCCATCGCCGTCCACCGTCGCAGCGCCGCCAGTTCGTGGTAAATTGGATTGGGGCCGTTAGATTTTAATCTTGTGGGTGCGATAGATTGACTGGTCGAATAGGTATGGATCAATCTGATCTGTGCGATGCACTTTAGATCCTACGGCCTGTACTGCTCGATCCTCATGAAACGGTATGCACCAGTATGATTCAGCCACGTGTCATGTCTTTCGTTTTAAAAACAGAAACATTTCTATTAGATGATTGAATTTGAAAAATTCATAACTTTTTATCCACACGTCCAAAATTTGCAAACTTTATATGATTGGAATCAGGAAAAATAAACCTTTGCAACCATACCTGCAGAAACTTGTTTAGGCCTATTTTGGTTATAACATTTATTCTAAAACAATTTAGGGTAAAATCTTTTGTAAAAAGTTTGTTTTGAACCTACTGACCATAAAAGCCAACTTTTAGATTTAGAAGTATATTTTGTGACACTAAGGAATTATCACTTGAATAAAGGAATTTCTAGTAGAATAAAACTATTGATTATGTTTTAAAAATAATTTTTGGAGTAAAACCTTTTGCAAATGGGTTGAATTAAACTCTCTGACCCTAAACACTAAGTTTTGGGATTTAAAATTTTATTTGATTAAACCCTAGAAAATTATTACTTTGATTGAAGGCATTTCTAGAAAAATAAAATGTTGCTTTGATTTAAAAATGATTTTTGGTGAAACCTTTTATAAATAGATTTGTTTTAAAACACTTTGACCATAAAAATTAATATTGGTGTTTAAAAACATTTTGTCTAACACTAGATATTATTCCTTTGATTAAAATCATTGCTAGCAAAACAAAAATGATTTAAATGGCCATTTTCACTAACTTGAAATTAAATTGTTTTGCCACTTTTATAATTGACCAATAGGTTTTTTAAAAATGTTTATAGCCTATTAGAGACCACCTTTCCAAGTAAAACAATATTTTGCATGCTTGCATGCATTGTTTTGTTTCTTTATTTTATGTGGTGAATTGTTGGAATGTTAGTTTGAATATGTGATTTCTTGATTGAATTTTAGTGAACTTTGAAGAGTGTGACCATTGCAAGATCAAGGACTGAACCTATATTCTCTACTAAAAAGGCAAGTGGTGCTTCATACTTGTAACACCCCGGTTCTGAAAAGACCATGGCCTCTATGTGACATGCCAATCCCTGGATCGGTTCATTGGCCCACAATAGAGTAAGATAGATAACATAGCAAAATATCCGTGTATCATGAATAACGAAGATCCAGAGTACCATTATTACAATAAAAGCTTAGCCCAAAGCTAGCTCAAATTATTCAGGTAGCAACATAAATAAAGTAAATCCTCCATTCTTCAAATTGCCCACAAGTGAACAAGTGCCGAGTGGAGTACCGTGGCCTATAACGACCAATCAGAATCGGAATAACCTGCAACATGAAATGTAGCAGCCCCGAAGGGTCAATACATGGAACGTATGGCAAGTAGAGCTAGTAAAGGAGACAATAGTACTAACATCTACATGCATATTTGGCAAGTGGAGCTGTGTCTGGCTTGCATTTGCAAATACATTTGTCCTACTTTCATAAACAGTTTTTGATTTTTCTTTGAAAAGATCCCAATTAAGTTAACCCAACAATATTAAAAACAATTAAGAAATTAGAGTGAGCGAGAAACATGTCATGGAATCAATATCAAGCAACTCAGTTGTCCATAACCGGGGACACGGCTAATCGATTAGATTATACACCCTGCAGAGGTTAGTACACTTTACCCATGTGACTTGGCCAGCCCAGCTCGTACCACCACTCTCATTTTGGGTGATGATAGGGAGAAGACGAAGAAGAGACTGTTCGGGAAGTAGCTCCTCAATCCCGACGCGCACCGGTCCAACCTACCAAAATTCTACATCTCTGGATACGCGGGTTCGAGTTACCACAACCTACTAAGTCCAACCAACCGCCCATTCTATTATTGGCACATGGTTGTACACGTAAGCTACACAATAAAGAAGCCAATCATTCTCTCTTGATACCTGGGTGCCTTTCCGCAATGAAACCACCAAAAATTAGCAATACCATCACACCCAGATGATTCATTGATTAAGTTGTTTTAGTTTTCACAAACCAATACTTTTAGAAACAAGTATCAATAATGTAACCCAGCCCTCGTTCAACATAGCATGGCTAAGCACACCTACCAACAGTGGTTCATCTACAAGGAAAGCCCTATCACATAATAGGACATAGCATAGCGATAGTATCATCCTACACATGCATCTACAAAAAATACACGACAATGCATTGAAAATAGTAGGACGATATCATGAACAAAGTAGCATCTACTTGCCTTGGTTGTAGCGGTCGGAAGAACAATCCACACACGAGCAAGCGTTGCACTCGTCACAATCTACACGATACAATTGCATTCATAAACAAACAATCCACAACATATGCAACAAATATGATGCATGAAATGCAAGAACGACAAGTGAATTGGTGCTACAGCTGCACCACAACATCTTATACCATAATACTACCGATTGCATGCATGGAAAATAGTTTTAGCGCAAGAAAAACTACTAGACAAAAGTAATGCTCCAAACAAGAGCTAGAACTTAAATAATTCACTACCGGTAGTATACTGTTTTTAAAATCTTGGGAAAATTCTACCGCATAGGCATCGCTGATTAGAAACAGTACCAACTGGAATTACTCAAAAAGGAATTATAAAACTCCCCGAGTAATTAAAACACTGCAGAAAGCCCCTAGACAGTTTCTGTAGAAGTTTTTACTGTAAGCCTATCTTTTTAATTCACGATGAGATTCCCCTCGTTCCACTGAATCCAGGGACATATCATACGCGATTTTTGGACCTACGGATCTTTTTCTACGAATGTATTACTCCGAAAAGGCCACTAACTAATTTGATTAAACTGTACTAAACCTTTCCGCAAAAGTCTGAACCAAAGGTACAGCAAGATTCTACACGACTTACTGAATCTACACATATTTTATTTGCAATTTTTGGCCAAGCGGTTTAATTTCTACGCAATTTACAAGATTCTACCGAAATCTGCCAACAAAAAGGATTAACGAAATTAACCAGTCAACTGTGTCTGTTGACTGGTCAAAGCGTCTGCTGACTGGGCATCTGACTAGTCAACGCCCGAGTCTGACCGGTCAACGAACGATCTAAGCCGCCAATCTGAGATCTGACGGTGGCTGCAGTCTTACCGGAAACAAACGGCGAAACAGACGGCGGCGAGTTCCGGACGGCGGCGGCGATCGGTTCCGGCGTCGGGGTTTTTCCTGCACGGAGGAAGACGGTCAACGAGCGGTTCAAGATCGTCAACGAGGCGCGCAAGACGGCGCGCGTGCGTGCGGGTGTGCGTGCGCGTGTGCGTGCGGGTGCGCGTAGCGGCAGCGCATGCAACGGCGCAGCGCAGCAGCAGCAGCTAGCGCAGCGCGCGCGGTCGGCTCGGCAGCGAGGCGGCGCGCGAGCAGCGGCAGCGCGCAGCGCAGCGAGGCGCGTAGCAGCACGCGAGCAGCAGGCGCGCGCAGCGTGCAGCAAGCGGTGGCGGCTGCAGGCAGCAGCACGCGCAGCAGCAGATGGCACGACGCGGCGGCGGGGTTGGCGTGGCGCGCGACGGCGGGGCTTGCGCGCGGCGGCGGGCGCGGAGGCGGTGCAGGTGGCAGAAGGCGCGGCGCGCGTGAGCAGGCGGCAGGCGGCGGCTGCAGATGCTGGCGTCGGCGGCTGCGGAGGCGCGCAGCAGCGGGGAGAGAGGGCGGCGGCTCGGCGAGCTTACCGAGGGCGGCGGGGTGCGGCGGCTGGTGGCGAGGCGGGGCCCAGGCGGCGGCACGGGCGCGCTTCTCGAGGTGGAGGCGGCGCGATCGCGGGGTGGGCAGGGAGGCGGCGGGGTGCGTGCGGTTCCCGAGGCCAGGTGGGGTCCTTTTGAGGGCCCCATGCAGAATCCTAGGCTGAAACGGAGCGGAGTTTGTTTCGGACTCGGAAATCGGTCCGGAAATTCGGACAGTTTTCCGACGATTCACTAAAACGGCCGCAACTTCTCCGTACGAGCTCCGAATCGAGTGATTCTTGCTCCTACGGTTTCGTAAAGTCGAGGGGAACAATATAGGGTCAAGGGTTGGACGAAACCACTAGGCTACAAGGGTGGACAATGTTAGTCCTACTAAAGCCTCCCGCAGGAGCCTCGTAGTAAAATAGAATAGGGTTTCGAAAATAGCGTTTCGCCGTACCTTTTCACTCGACGGTTTTGTATGGAAAAGCATGATGCAATTATATGAATGATATGCAAGACCAAATCTAAAATTTGGGATGTGACAATACTTTTGTCCCATTATTTTCACTATGCATTAGTGATATTTTGAGTAGGACTTGCATGGAAATTTTCTAAGTATAGGCTATGCCATGGGAAATCCTAGTAGATGATGCCTTAGTAGAATTTTCTCTAAGTTAACATTCTTACCACTATCATGCTTAGCTTAGCTAGTAGAAACCAAGGGTGGATTATATTCATGCTATGAAATATTTCTAAGTCTATGACTTGTGTTTTGTTTAATAAAACAACTATGTGAATGAATCACTTGGGTGGAATGGTGTGAATGGATTTATGTTGAGTGGTTACACAGGTCCAGTAAACTGGCGAATACTTGTGTATCTCACTTGTGGAAAGCCACCTAGGAACAAAGAGATTTGAGATGTCAAATGTTGAGAAGCTTCAAGTGTATCCACATGGCATTATGGGATCTGCCTAGATCATATAGGTTGCAATAACTTAGCCAGATGGACAGAAGTGAAGGGAATATGCCCGAGAGGCAATAATAAAGTGGTTATTATCGTATTCCTTATTTATGATAAATGTTTATTTTGCATGCTATAATTGTATTAATACGGAAACGTTAATACATGTGTGTTTAATAAACAAAAAAGGAAGTTCCTAGTTATGCCTCTCTTATAAACTAGCTCGTTGATTAACAAGATGATCAAAGTTTCCTGATCATGGACATTGGATGTTGTTAATAACAAGGTCACAACATTAGTGTAATGATGTGATGAATATTCATCCAAAGTATAGCATTACGATCAAAGTCATTGAGTTTATATTGCTATAACAACTTACGAAGTGATCCTAATCCTTAGACCATGAGATCATGTCAATCACTAACACCGGAAGAGTTTCTCGATGACATAAAACGTCACACCATAACTGGGTGATTATAAAGATGTCTTCAGATCTACTAAAGTGTTATGTTGAGGTTCATGGATCGAGAGTGGAATTTGTTCATCCTGATGACGAATAGATATGCTCTAGGCCCTCTCAGTGATATCACATTTATTATCTTGCAAGGAAGTGATTTGATCACTAGAATGTTATATCACGGGAACAAGAAAAGAGTACATGTCCGTAACAAGATCAAACTAGGTATGGAGATACCGATGATCGAATCTCGGACATGTAATATATCGTGAAACAAAGGGATTAAGATACTAGCGTAAAAGGTTCACACGATCACAGAAGTCATCGTTGAATCTGTGGGAGTCAGTACGGATCTCCAGGTCCCGCTGCTGATTATTGATTGGAGAGGGGTCTCGATCATGTCTGCATTATTCGTGAACTGTAGGGTGACACACTTAAGGGATCGTGACACCATTCGGAGCAAATGATATGTCATAAAAAGAAAAGGAAAGCGCAGGAATTTATTTCACTAGACACTGGAACTATTTCTGTTGAAATTGCTGAAACTGGTTCTGCATGTGAAATTGAATACTAGCAAGGGGTTTTATGTGAATGTTTGTTAATTAAAGTAATTAACAAAATTGTGAATAAATAAATAAAAGAGTTTTATTTAAATGAGAGCTTGCATTAAATTTGGTGGAAATTTAATGCATGTGAGTGGATTTTTGAGTGGAGGCTCTTTTATGGTGGTGGAGGCTTTTCATTTTGAGTGGGAGCTCCACCCACATGAATGTGGGAGAGGTGGGGGAAGCCCCCATGGCTGGGCGCCATGCCCCTTTGGGTGCCCCCCCTCTCCCCTATAAAAGCCCCCATCTCATCCTCTCAAAGCACACCTCCTCGCGAAGGATATCTCTCCCCCTTTTAGAATTTCCCCATGTTCTCGGATCAGCGAGATACATGATCCCGATGGCTTTTTGTGGAAGGATTTCGTTGCTTCCGCTGCTTCGTTGGAGCGAGGGTGCGGAGGTTTTTGGGATACCCGTATGTGTGTGCGATCACGAATGCACCACTGATTTGTGGTGCTGGACTTGATGGTGCTGGACCGGCTGGACCAGATGGACTTCATCACGATCTTGAGATCGGCAAGCGTCCGTCTACATCATCCACGAGTACAACCTCGTTAACGCTATTCGGTCTTCGAGGTTATGTATTCTATGGATGTATATCCACCCATTTCTTGTATCTAGTAGATAGATCTTGGTACATAGTTGTTCCCATCGTAGGAAAAAAATTGTTTTCTATGCTGCGAACCCAACAGTGGTATCAGAGCCAGATCTATGCGTATATGCTTTACACGGGTAGTACACATATGAGTATGTGGGCGATAATGATCATTTTATTGCTTCTTAGTTGTAATTTGGATATTGGTGGCATAGTGGGATGAAGCGGCCTGGACAAACTTTACATGTCCTCGCACATGAGACCTGTTCCACGCTTGACATCCAACTAGTTTTGCATAAGTGGCTAGCGAGTGTCTGTCTCTCCTACTATAGTCAATATCTAATTTGCAACGAGTTGTCAACAATTTGTTTATCCTCATTGTGGTTCATGTTCGTAGGTGTAACACCGTGGTTCTGAAAAGACCGAGGCTTCTATGTGACATGCCAATCCCTGGATCGGTTCATTGGCCCACAATAGAATGAGATGAATAACATAGCAAAATATCCGTGTATCATAAATAACGATGATCCAGAGTACCATTATTACAATAAAAGCTTAGCCCAAAGCTAGCTCAAATTATTCAGGTAGCAACATAAATAAAGTAAATCCTCCATTCTTCAAATTGCCCACATGTGAACAAGTGCTGAGTGGAGTACCGTGGCCTATATCGATTACTCAGAATCAGAATAACCTGCAACATGAAACGTAGCAGCCCCGAAGGGTCAATACATGGAATGTATGGCAAGTAGAGCTAGTAATGGAGACAATAGTACTAACATCTACATGCATATTTGGCAAGTGGAGCTGTGTCTGTCTTGCATTTGCAAATAACTTTGTCCTACTTTCATAAACAGTTTTTGATTTTCTTTGAAAAGATCCCAATTAAGTTAACCCAACAATATTAAAACAATTATGAAATTGGAATGAGCGAGAAACATGTCATGGAATCAATATCAAGCAACTCAGTTGTCCATAACCGGGGACACGGCTAATCGATTAGATTATACACCCTGCAGGGGTTAGTACACTTTACCCATGTGACTTGGCCATCCCATCTCGTACCATCACTCTCATTTTGAGTGATGATAGGGAGAAGTCCAAGAAGAGACTGTTCGGGTAGTAGCTCCTCAATCCCGATGCGCACCGGTCCAACCTACCAAAATTCTACATCTCTGGATACGCGGGTTCGAGTTACCACAACCTACTAAGTCCAACCAACCGCCCATTCCATTATTGGCACATGGTTGTACACGTAAGCTACACAATAAAGAAAGCCAATCATTCTCTCTTGATACCTGGGTGCCTTTTCGCAATGAATCCACCAAAAATTATCAATACCATCACACCCAGGAGATTCATTGATTAAGTTGTTTTAGTTTTCACAAACCAATACTTTTAGAAACAAGTCTCAATGATGTAACCCAGCCCTCGTTCAACATAGCATGGCTAAGCACATCTACCAACGGTGGTTCATCTACAAGGAAAGCCCTACCACATAATAGGTCATAGCATAGCGATAGTATCATCCTACACATGCATCTAGAAAATACACGACAATTCATTGAAAATAGTAGGACGATATCATGAACAAAGTAGCATCTACTTGCCTTGGTTGTAGCGGTCGGAAGAACAATCCACACACGAGCAAGCGTTGCACTCGTCACAAACTACACGATACAATTGCAATCATAAACAAACAATCCACAAGCATATGCAACAAATATGATGCATGAAGGTATGCAAGGCAAATGAATTGGTACTACAGCTGCACCACATAATCCTATTCGATAATACTACTGATTGCATGCATGGAAAATAGTTTTAGCGCTAGGAAAACTATTATGCAAAAAGTAATGCTCAAAACTAGAGCTAGAACTCGAATAATTCACTACTGGTAGTATACTGTTTGTAAAATCTTGGGAAAATTCTACCCCATAGGCATCGCTGATTAGAAACAGTACCAATTGGAATTACTCAAAAAGGAATTATAAAACTCCCCGAGTAATTAAAACACTGCAGAAAGCCACTAGACAGTTTCTGCAGAAGTTTTTACTGTAAGCCTATCTTTTTAATTCACGATGAGATTCCCCTCGTTCCACTGAATCCAGGGACATATCATACGCAATTTTTGGAGCTACGGATCTTTTTCTACGAATTAATTACTCCAAAAAGGCCACTAACTAGTTTGATTAAACTGTACTAAACCTTGCTGCAAAAGCCTGAACCAAAGGTACAGCGAGATTCTACACGACTCACTGAAACTACACATATTTTATTTGCAATTTTTGGCCAAGCGGTTTAATTTCTATGCAATTTACAAGTTTCTACCGAAATCTGTCTACTAAAACGATTAACGAAAATAACCAGTCAACTGTGTCTGTTGACTGGTCAACGCGTCTGCTGACTGGGCACTGACTGGGCGTCTGACTAGTCAACGCCTGAGTCTGACCGGTCAACAGCTGATCTGAACCACTGATCTGAAATCTAACGGTGGCTGCAGGCTTACCGGAGACGAACGGCGAAACGGACGGCGGCGAGTTCCGGACGGTGATGGCGATCGGTTCCGGCGTCGGCGGTTCTCCTGCGCGGAAGGGGAAACGATCAGCGCGTAGTACGGGGAGGTCGACACGACGGCGACGGCGGTGCGGCACGGCACGGACGAGCGGGCGCGGCGCAAGGCGCGTGAGGCGGCGCGCGTGCGTGCGTGTGTGTGCGTGCTGCGTGCAGCAAGCTGCATCAGCGCGCGCGGCAGCAGCGCAGCGGCGAGGCGGCGCAGCAGCAGCAGCGCGCGCAAGCGGCAGCAGCATGGCGCAGCACAGCGGGCAGGCGCGCGTGCGCGTGCGTGTGGGGCCGGGGCGGCGCGCGGCAGCAGCTGCAGCGGCAGGCGGCGCGCGGCGCGCTGGCGGGTAGGCGGCGAGGCGACGGCCGGTGGTGGCGGGGTGTGGTGCCGGCAGCGGGGAAGAGAGAGGCGCGACGGCGGCGATACCTGGCCGGCGGCGGGGGAAGGCGACGGCGACGGGGTCGGCGATCGAGGCGGCGGCGCGGAGCCCTGGCGACGCGAAGCCCTGGCGACGGTGCGGGCACGCGGGACAAGGAGAAGGCGGGGCGATCGAGGCGGCGGGGGCGGTTTACGAGGCAGGGGCAGCGGCGGCTGCCCTTTTGTGGCCCCACGCGGGTCCTAGTCCGATTCAGAGCGAGATTGGAAAAGGACTCGGAAAATCGGCCCGTTTTTCTATCCTTTAATAAAACGGCCACAACTTTTCCGTACGAGCTCCGAATCGAGCGATTCTTGCTCCTACGGTTTTGTAAAATCGAGGAGAACAATCTAGGGTCAAGGTTTGAGCGAAAGCACTAAGCTACAAGGCTAGCAACACTAGTTCTTCTAATACCTCTCGTAGGAGCCTCGTAGTAAAATAGAAAAAGGGTTTTGAAAATAGCGTTTCGCCGATTCTTTTCAATCGACGGTTTGCATGGAAAAGTATGATGCAATGATATGAATGATATGCAGAACCAAATCTAAAATTTGGGATGTGACAAGACTAACCCCCTTAAGATGAATCTCGTCCCCGAGATTCGGCGCGGCTAGCAAATAGGTGTGGGTAGTCCTCTCGGATGTCATCCTCACGCTCCCAAGTGGCTTCCTCTTCGGTGTGGTGGCTCCATTGTACCTTGCAAAACCTGATCGTCTTGGTACGGGTAATCCTTTCTGCTGTCTCCAGAATTTTGACCGATTTCTCCACATAGGTCAAGTCGTTCTCAAGCTGAACCTCCTCTAGCGGTACAGTGTCTCTCAATGGTGTATCCACCATTTCCGGATGGCACTTCTTCAGCTGGGATATGTGGAACACGTTGTGAACAGCGGACAGAACCTCTGGCAACTCCAACTGGTAGGCAACTTCTCCTTTGCGTGCTAAGACCCGATACGGTCCAATAAATCGAGGTGCCAGCTTACCCTTAATTCCAAATCTCTTGATCCCACGAAGTGGTGACACTCTGAGGTATGCTCTATCACCTATATCATACACCACTTCCTTGCGCTTAGCGTCGGCGTAGCTCTTCTGCCTTGATTGTGCTACCTTTAGTCTGTCCCTAATCAAGGCGACCTTCTCCTCAGCGTCCTTGATCAAATCAGGTCCAAACAGCTGACGTTCTCCTACTCCATCCCATAGCAATGGTGTCCGGCACTGGTTCCCATACAGCACATCGAACAGTGACGTCTTGATGCTGGTTTGATAGCTGTTATTGTAGGAAAACTCAGCATACGGCAAATTCTCATCCCAACTAGAACCATGAGCCAAGGCGCAAGCTCTCAGCATGTCCTCCAAAATCTGGTTCACCCTCTCGGTCTGTCCATCAGTCTGTGGGTGAAACGCTGTGCTAAACTCCAGTCTAGTACCAAGTGACTCATGCAGCTGGCGCCAGAAGTGTGAGGTAAATTGGGTGCCTCTATCAGATACAATACTCTTGGGAACTCCGTGTAGGCACACAATCCTGTCCATGTAAATCTTGGCCAACTTTGAACTCGTATAGGTCGTCTTTACCGGTATAAAGTGGGCTACCTTGGTCAAATGGTCGACCACTACCCAAATAGAGTCATATCCTGACCTGGTCCTGGGAAATCCTGTGATAAAATCCATTCCCACTCTATCCCACTTCCAATCCGGCACAGGCAATGGCTGTAGCAGTCCTGCTGGCTTCTGGTGTTCCGCCTTCACTCGGCTGCACACATCGCATAGGGCAATATGCTTGGCGATATCCCCCTTCATGTTGTTCCACCAAAATCTGCTCTTCAAATCCATATACATCTTTGTGTTTCCCGGATGTATGGAGTATGGCGAGTTATGAGCCTCCTGCAGAATCAACTCCCTTATCTCCGGGTCTCTGGGAACACACAAACGATCTCCATACCACAAGGTACCCTGCTCATCCTCGCGAATATCCTTTTCCCGATTCTCCTTCATCTTTTCCTTTATCTCCTCTATTTCCTTGTCTCCTACCTGAGCCTTCATGATCCTGTCCTGTAACGTCGGTTGAACTTCCATCGTAGCCAAGTATCCTTCAGACACTACTTCCAGTCTAAGGTCCTTGAATTGCTTGCAGAAATCCTCAGGCAATTCACCAATTGTCAATCCATTGGCATAAACCTTCCGGCTCAGAGCATCTGCTACTACATTGGCCTTTCCTGGGTGGTACTGCAAATTCAAATCATCGTCCTTGATAAGTTCCAACCATCTCCTTTGCCTCATGTTCAGTTCCTTCTGTGTAAATATGTACTTCAGGCTCTTGTGGTCTATGTACACATCACAGTGTTTTCCCATTAAGTAATGCCTCCATACCTTGAGCGCATGAACCACTGACGCTAACTCCAAGTCGTGTGTGGGGCAATTCCACTCATGGTGTTTGATTTGTCGCGAGGCATACGACACTACTCTTCCATCTTGCATCAGCACACTCCCAAGTCCCTGTCGAGAAGCATCACAGTACACTTGGAAATCCTTCTGAAGGTCTGGTAAGCACAGAACAGGTGCGGTCACTAATCGACGCTTCAGTTCCTGAAAGCTGGCTTCACATACGTCTGACCATTCAAACTTCCTCTCCTTCTTCAGAAGTTCAGTCATCGGCTTAGCAATCTTGGAAAAGTTTTCAATGAACCTCCTGTAATATCCAGCAAGTCCCAAAAAGCTTAGAATCTCTCCCGCATTCTTGGGTGCTTCCAACTCAGTTACTGCAGTCACTTTGCTTGGATCAACAACGACTCCTTCTCCTGACACTACGTGTCCAAGAAACCCAACGGTGTTAAGCCAGAATTCACACTTGCTGAATTTGGCGTACAGCTTGTGTTCCCTCAGCTTCTCCATAATCAGTCGCAGGTGTTTCTCATGCACAGCATCATCCTTGGAATATATCAGTATGTCATCAATAAACACCACCACGAACTTGTCCAAGTACTCCATAAATACCTTGTTCATCATGGTCATGAAGTATGCCGGGGCATTCGTTAGTCCAAAAGACATAACTGTATACTCATATAAACCATACCTAGTGGTGAAGGCGGTTTTTGGTACGTCCTCCTCTCGGATCTTCAATTGGAAGTAGCCTGATCGCAGATCAATCTTGCCGAACACCTTCGCTCCTTCCAGTTGATCAAACAAATCATTTATGTTCGGCAGAGGATACTTGTTCTTGATGGTTACTTCATTCAGCGAGCGATATTCCACCACTAATCTCTTGCTGCTGTCTTTCTTCTCCACAAACAGAACATGTGATCCCCATGACGACGAACTAGGCTGAATGAATCCCTTTTCCAGCTGCTCTTTCAACTGCTTCTTCAATTCCTTCAGCTCATCCACATCCATATTATATGGTTTCTTTGCTATAGGTCCTGTTCCCGGCATCAGGTCGATAAGAAACTCTACTTCCCTGTCAGGTGGCATTCCTGGCAGCTCTTCCGGAAACACGTCGGGGTAATCCCTAATCACTGGCACAGTATCCATGCTAACCCCCTTAAGAGAATTCAACTTACACCTTGGTCGTACAGCCGACTTGAATCTAATCCTCTTACCTTCCGGGGTTTTGAGTGAAACATCTCGCTGTGCACAATCGATGTTTCCCCCATGCATAGACATCCAATCCATACCCAGAATAACGTCTAACCCCTGTGATTCCAACACTACTAGATGTTCAGTGAAGTTGTGTGTTCCAATCCTCACAGTTAAATCGCGGCATCCCGCGCTAGCTATCGTATCTCCTCCAGGTGAACTCACTCTAATAGCCCTTTTCATAGACTCAGTAGGTAGCTTATACTTATCCACAAATGCCCTTGATATAAATGAATGCGATGCACCAGTATCGAAAAGTATAAGTGCAGGGTAAGTGTTGATTGGGAACTTACCAATCACAAGGTCAGACTCATCTGGAATCTCCTCCACATTCATCTGGAATCTCCTCCACATTCATCTGGAATCTCCTCAGTCCTTTCCTCTCCGGACAGTTGTCAGCATAGTGTCCCTTCTGTTTACACTTGAAGCACGTCACCTCACTCAGATCCTTCTTCACAAAGCTGCGATCACGGTTGCGGTCATGTCCACCGTGTCCTCCAGAGTGGTGAGAGTGTCCTCCCTTGTGGCTGTGGTGGCTGCTCCTATGGTTGTCATGACGATGCCCATCGCCTCCATGGTGGTGGCGGTCATGGCTCCCATGGTCACTCCCTCCATGCTTGGAGTATCCATCATATGAAGTGCGAGACTTGTGGTGAGAACCAGAGTGATGATTGTTGCTCTTTCTCTTGCGGCTTTCCACCTGCTTATGCTTCCCTTCCAAGATCCTGGCCTTGTCCATAAGCTCCTGGAAAGTGGGGCAATATACCACCAGTAGCTGTACTGAAAGCTCATCACTGAGGCCATCCAGGAATCTCTCCCTCCTTTTCGCATCAGTGTCAACATCCTCAGGTGCATAACGGGACAAGTTGTTGAACTCCTCAATGTACTCGGCCACGGTGTGATTGGTTTGGCGCAAGTTGCGGAACTCCTTCCTCTTCAGGCTCAGAACTCCTGAAGACACGTGGTTGGTCCTGAAACCTTCCTCAAACATTGCCTAAGTCACAGTGTCCAGTGGGTGGGTGATCTGAAAAGTGTCCCACCAAGAAGCGGCTGGTCCCTCCAGTAAGTGAGCGGCAAACCTCACCTTCTTAGCATCAGTGCATCCAACAGTTATCAGATCCTTGTTGACTAAAAGCAACCAGTCGAGAGCAACCATTGGTTCCGTTGCAGTAGAGAACTTAGCTGGCCTTAGCCTCAGAAATCTGGTGAGAGCATCTCCCTGAGGCTGATTGTTTCCATTGTTGTTGTTCTGATTTGCCATGAACTGAGTCATCACTTGGGTCAGCTGTGCCTGAGCTGCCATGAGCTGCTCCAACTCAGTGGGTTGACGGCGGGGAGGCATCTGCGGTTCAGCACAGGTAAGTTTAGAAAGAATCAACTACGATAATAGGATTCTACCCATGCATATGATCAATCAACAACAAACAATAGCAGACAATCACAAGCAAGCAACACTTCAACAAACAAGTGATCCAACAACATCCCAGGGGTTATCCTAGCAGTATATACCTACTGAAATAGTTTTACAAGAGTTGGCAATGGTTAACCAAACAGTTGATCAACTAAACAACAAAAACAGCAATCTGCCGGAACAGTCCAACAGCGTTTGCAAATTTTTTCCGCCTGACTTAAACTCGTCAGAAAATTTAGCTGATTTTTTCACATATAGTACAGAGAGTTTCGCTTTTTCAGATTTTTCCGAGTTACCAGAAAAATATGAAAAATCGTACAGTACTGCTGTATCAGCAGAAAAACTGCAGCGAAAATAACACAGATGTTAACCAAACTTGCCATAACTCTTTCATAAAATTCGCACAAATAATTCCTGGGATATTGGAGTACAAAAATAAGCAACTAATCACTCTTAAACTAACACGAACTAAGCTTCACAACGATCGAGACTAATCCTAACGAATTTGCCTAACGTGGATTAATTGGTGGACTTCTATCTACGCCTTGAAGAGGTTGCGGTAGGTCCTTGCTATCATGCGTTGGCGCTTCGGCTCGCGGTACAGCCATGGCGGCGGAGTGTACACCTCTCCTGAATCATCACTTGAGATCTCAAACTCCACCTCTTCTGGATCCTCCTCTTCTTCACTCTCAGCTGCAACTACAACAGCTTCATCTCCTCCACCTTCATCGTCTCCATCATCATCATCCTCGTCCTCATCATCATCGTCCCCACTGTCATCATCATCCCCATTGTTGCCATCATCTCCATTGTCATCATCAGAGGGTGGATTCAGCTGTGCTTGGAGAGCGGCAATCTGGGCTGTCATAGCTTCAATAGTTTGATCCCTTTCCTGGACGGTTCCTTGCAGCTGTTGTATGTTCTGGGTGTTCTCCTGCACGGTACCATGAAGATGAGCTATGGTTGCATCTCTGGCCATCAGGGCATTCTCCAGAACTCCCACAGCTTCATGCAAGGTGTCAATCTCCTATCCTTGGACCACCATACCATTGCTAGCAAAATCTGCAATCTCCTTTATCATCATCACCTTCTCAGCTAGAGCTCCATTCTCCCTTTCCATGTCCTCTATGTGCCTCCGATGGGGTGGCATGTTGTTCCTGTCGCCCGGGGTAACCACAATGTTCCCATCTTCATCATGCCTCCCATAGTCACGGTAGGGTGAATCTGCTGGCAGTAGGTGTCGGACATGATGGCACTGGCGAGACAGGGCTTCATGTATGGCCAAGTTGATTCCAAGTCCCCAGTTGCAGTATGTCTTGGTGTAGATCATATGCACAGGGTTTGGCAAGGCGGCATCCCTGAATATGAAGGTAGTGATCTCCCATGCATCCTCTCCATATCCATAGGTGTACAACCTTCTTCCCTTGAACATGGGCAGTGGCAATCCCAATGACTGCGAGAGCTGAGCTAACTGCCTTGCAAAGGGCCTTGGTGACTCCATGGTTGCATACTCAGTCCTGACTTCTCCCATCTATCAATTAAATAGGAAAGTGTGAGAATAGCATATGGTAAGAATTTACGAGGGTGAAAGGCATAAGATGAAAGACAGAGTTAATATAGGCTTTAATAAATCTATGGCTTCCTAATCCAATCCTAGGTCACGATCCTACAGTCGACACACGGGCTCTGATACCATCTTGTAACACCGCGGTTCTGAAAAGACCAAGGCTTCTATGTGACATGCCAATCCCTGGATCGGTTCATTGGCCCACAATAGAATGAGATGAATAACATAGTAAAATATCCGTGTATCATAAATAACGATGATCCAGAGTACCATTATTACAATAAAAGCTTAGCCCAAAGCGATCTCATATTATTCAGGTAGCAACATAAATAAAGTAAATCCTCCATTCTTCAAATTGCCCACAAGTGAACAAGTGCCGAGTGGAGTACCATGGCCTATATCGATTACTCAGAATCGGAATAACCTGCAACATGAAAGGTAGCAGCCCCGAAGGGTCAATACATGGAATGTATGGCAACTAGAGCTAGTAATGGAGACAATAGTACTAACATCTACATGCATATTTGGCAAGTGGAGCTGTGTCTGTCTTGCATTTGCAAATAACTTTGTCCTACTTTCATAAACAGTTTTTGATTTTCTTTGAAAGGATCTCAATTAAGTTAACCCAACAATATTAAAACAATTATGAAATTGGAATGAGCGAGAAACATGTCATGGAATCAATACCAAGCAACTCAGTTGTCCATAACCGGGGACACGGCTAATCGATTAGATTATACACCCTGCAGGGGTTAGTACACTTTACCCATGTGACTTGGCCAGCTCAGCTCGTACCATCACTCTCATTTTGAGTGATGATAGGGAGAAGTCCAAGAAGAGACTGTTCGGGAAGTAGCTCCTCAATCCCGACGCGCACCGGTCCAAACTACCAAAATTCTACATCTCTGGATATGCGGGTTCGAGTTACCACAACCTACTAAGTCCAACCAACCTCCCATTCCATTATTGGCACATGGTTGTACACGTAAGCTACACAATCAAGAAAGCCAATCATTCTCTCTTGATACCTGGGTGCCTTTCCGCAATGAATCGACCAAAAATTATCAATACCATCACACCCAGGAGATTCATTGATTAAGTTGTTTTCATTTTCACAAACCAATACTTTTAGAAACAAGTCTCAATGATGTAACCCAGCCCTCGTTCAACATAGCATGGCTAAGCATATCTACCAACGGTGGTTCATCTACAAGGAAAGCCCTACCACATAATAGGTCATAGCATAGCGATAGTATCATCCTACACATGCATCTACAAAATACACGACAATGCATTGAAAATAGTAGGATGATATCATGAACAAAGTAGCATCTACTTGCCTTGGTTGTAGCGGTCGGAAGAACAATCCACACACGAGCAAGCGTTGCACTCGTCACAAACTACACGATACAATTGCAATCATAAACAAACAATCCACAAGCATATGCAACAAATATGATGCATGAAGGTATGCAAGGCAAATGAATTGGTACTACAGCTGCACCACATAATCCTATTCGATAATACTACTGATTGCATGCATGGAAAATAGTTTTAGCGCTAGGAAAACTATTATGCAAAAAGTAATGCTCAAAACTAGAGCTAGAACTCGAATAATTCACTACCGGTAGTATACTGTTTGTAAAATCTTGGGAAAATTCTACCGCATAGGCATCGCTGATTAGAAATAGTACCAATTGGAATTACTCAAAAACGAATTATAAAACTCCCCGAGTAATTAAAACACTGCAGAAAGCCACTAGACAGTTTCTGCAGAAGTTTTTACTGTAAGCCTATCTTTTTAATTCACGATGAGATTCCCCTCGTTCCACTGAATCCAGGGACATATCATACGCAATTTTTGGAGCTACGGATCTTTTTCTACGAATTAATTACTCCAAAAAGGCCACTAACTAGTTTGATTAAACTGTACTAAACCTTGCTGCAAAAGCCTGAACCAAAGGTACAGCGAGATTCTACACGACTCACTGAAACTACACATATTTTATTTGCAATTTTTGGCCAAGCGGTTTAATTTCTATGCAATTTACAAGTTTCTACCGAAATCTGTCTACTAAAACGATTAACGAAAATAACCAGTCAACTGTGTCCGTTGACTGGTCAACGCGTCTGCTGACTGGGCGCTGACTGGGCGTCTGACTAGTCAACACCTGAGTCTGACCGGTCAACAGCTGATCTGAACCACTGATCTGAAATCTAACGGTGGCTGCAGGCTTACCGGAGACGAACGGCGAAACGGACGGCGGCGAGTTCCGGACGGTGATGGCGATCGGTTCCGGCGTCGGCGGTTCTCCTGCGCGGAAGGGGAAACGATCAGCGCGTAGTACGGGGAGGTCGACACGACGGCGACGGCGCGTGCGGCGGCGACGGCGGTGCGGCACGGCACGGACGAGCGGGCGCGGCGCAAGGCGCGTGAGGCGACGCGCGTGCGTCCGTGTGTGTGTGTGCGTGCTGCGTGCAGCAAGCGGCAGCAGCGCGCGCTGCAGCAGCACAGCGGCGAGGCGGCGCAGCAGCAGCAGCGCGCGCAAGCGGCAACAGCATGGCGCGGCGCAGCGGGCAGGCGCGCGTGCGCATGCGTGCGGGGCCGGGGCGGCGCGCGGCAGCAGCTGCAGCGGTAGGCGGCAACAGGCGGCGCGCTGGCGGGTAGGCGGCGAGGCGACGGCCGGTGGTGGCGGGGTGTGGCGCCAGCGGCGGGGAAGAGAGAGGAGAGGAGAGAGAGGCACGGTGGCGGCCGGCGGTGGGGGAAGGCGACGGCGGCGGGGTCGGCGATCGAGGCGGCGGCGCGGAGCCCTGGCCGCGGCGCGGTCACGCGGGACGAGGAGGAGGCGGGGCGATCGAGGCGGCGGGGGCGGTTTACGAGGCAGGGGCGGCGGCGGCTGCCCTTTTGTGGCCCCACGCGGGTCCTAGTCCGATTCGGAGCGAGATTGGAAAAGGACTCGGAAAATCGGCCCGTTTTTCTATCCTTTAATAAAACGGCCACAACTTTTCCGTCCGAGCTCCGAATCGAGCGATTCTTGCTCCTACGGTTTTGTAAAATCGAGGAGAACAATCTAGGGGCAAGGATTGAGCGAAACCACTAAGGCTGGCAACACTAGTTCTTCTAATGCCTCCCGTAGGAGCCTCGTAGTAAAATAGAAAAAGGGTTTTGAAAATAGCGTTTTGCCGATTCTTTTCAATCGACGGTTTGCATGGAAAAGTATGATGCAATGATATGAATGATATGCAGAACCAAATCTAAAATTTGGGATGTGACAGTAGGTAAGAACGGTTCTATCTTCGAAAGCCCTAAGCCACATAAACTTGCAATGGATAAATTAGAGGCGTCTAGTTTAGATTGTTGTTGGGCTAGTGTTATGATATGGTGATGTTGTAAGTATAAGTATAAGATCATACTCTTACAACACACATAACGTATAAGTTCCATAGACCTTGGCCTTACACATAGAGGTATGATAGTGATCATACCATGATGCACATGATGGAGATCAAGTGCAAGAACCATATCATTTCACTTATTAACATGTGATGTTTGATTGCATCTTATATTGCTTGTTTGGCGTTTTATTAGCATAATAAGATGATCCCTCATATAGATATCAATATAAAAATGTGTTCTTCCTTAAGTATGCACCGACAATGTTTCGTTGCTTCAAGACATCACGTGATGATCGGTGTACTTGAATCCACGAGCATATCTCGGGTGTAAGACAGTTACATACGTGAGTACTAAGGTTCTTACTTGGCGAGCCTATCATGTACAGACATGGCCTCGGAACACGGACCGAAAGGTTAAGCATGAGTCATATGTTTTGATATGATGACCATATGGATGCTCGCCTTTGAAGCTACACCGACTCACGTGATGATCGGACTTGGCGTAGTGGATTTGGTCCATGTAATCACCAAAAAGACACGAGGGATGTCGTTTTTGAGTGGGAGTTCATTTCTAATTTGGATTAGTAGAACTCAATTTATCATAAATTAAATCAAAGTGAATTTGCATAATTTGTTGTAGTCATTGGCATTCGTTCACCACCTTATGTATAGTTCTAATTGAGATAATAGAACTATAGAATTCTGGATATTTACTTTACGAACTGGTGTCGTATTGTGTTGAGTGTCAATCTAAAGTTTAAAGTCCTATTGCAAACTTTTAGCAAACTCTCTTTACTCCGTGAAATTTGATAATTAGTATTAAATCGAGAGTAACAATTCCAGTGTTAGTATCTTAAGTATCATGTTTTCCTCCATTATTCTTGATTTAAATATCGAGATTATCTAGGAGCTGAAATAATTGTTTTAGAAACCATAATGTGTGACAGATACAACGATATCTGAAACAATGTTTTGGTTGCAATATGATAGAGTATGTTCTTGTAAGATCCCTCCCTTTTAAAGGTAAGGATACCTATGTTTGCAATGCTAGTCCCTGGATCAAATGCTAGCATACATAGTTTAAGATGAAGTACACATAAGCAAAGGTCATTATTACATCGTCATTCCATATATAACATAGTCTTTTACAACTCCATGGCCATAGGCCTAATACAAGAGTTTAACATAAAAATATAAATTAAGTCTTCATCTTCATGTGCCATAGGCAGGCATGTTGAGTGTAGACTCATAACCCCTAATCATCATTAAAGTACCCTCCAACATCACAAGTTAAAGCCACAGTGGGTTAATACACTGGAATAGTATTGGCAAGTGATATCTTAGTAAAATATTAGCATCTAGTTACTATATCAATTTGGCTAAGTGTAGATTAGGCTTGCTTTGCTCAAAATAGGTTTTACCTATTAGTTCAAACCACTAAGTTTTTCTTTGACAAAACTTTCCCAAGGAACCACCAATAGAAATTGTTGAACCTTCATCCTTGTTCAACCACAAGTTTTAACTTAGAAAATTGGGATGAGGAGATTCTTGATAGCTTCCATGTCTTGATGCTCAAATTTTCCAATACCATGGACATGGCGAAGTACTTAGATTCTTCCATCTGCAGAGGTTGTGCACTTTCCCCACAAGACTTGATTTTCACCAAGACAGGACCCTTTAGAAGCCTTCCCTTAGACCAAATGGACGTGTTCCAACCTATCATCCCACTACCACCAACTATCCAAATGGCTAAGTTATTGCAACCTATATGATCCAGGCAGAGCCCATAATGCCATGTGGCTGCACTAGAGGCTTCTTAACATTTGGCATCTCAAATCCCTTTGTTCCTGGGTGGCTTTCCACAAGTGAGATACACAAGGTAAACCATAGAAATGGGCCTTGTGTAACCACTCAACACAAAAAAATTCTTTCCATTCCACCCAGGTGTTTCATTCACTTAGTTGTTTTATTAAGCAAAACATAAGTCAAAGACTTAGAAATATTTCTCATAGCATGAATATATAATCCACCCTTGGTTGCTACTAGCTAGGCTAAGCATGGCAATAGTAAGCATCTTAACTTAGAGGAAATTCTAACAATTCTATAACTACTAGGATTTCCCAAGCATAGCATATAGATACTTAGCAAAATAATCATGCAAGTCCTATACAAAATATTTCTAATGCATAGGTATAAAAATATTGGGACAAAAACATGAAGCACCACTTGACTTGGTAGTTGGGAGAGTAGCAACAACAATCTTCACAACCACAATCACTATTAGCACCAAAATCTACACATGAAATAATAGCACCACATTCACATATCAAAATATACAAACAAAAATATATGGATGCATGCAAATGTATGTGATGATTTTTCTAAGTCAAACAAGACAAGTATACAGTACTGAATCATAAACAAGATCAAGACACACTAAATAAACTTTATTTGATCTTTAAATCATTTTTAAAATAATTTCTTTACTCAAAATAAGTCTACAAATGTCTCTGTAAAATTAATCAATTTTACAGAAGCAAAACATTAAACACATTGCATAAATGGATAGAATTCTTTCTCCTAATTCCAATGATATAAAATTTGCAAAATTTGAACGTGTGGATCAAAAGTTATGAATTTTGCAAGTTTGAATCACTAATAGATCTAATTCAGATTTTTAAAACAAAGAACAGGCCACGCGGCGGCGTCTGATTGGACGATACCGCTTCGCACCGGATCAGGCTCGCGCACCGTTAGATCTAACTTAAATCCTGCGGCTCTGATCTGCCCGTACCTCTTCGGCCTTCATCTAATCTACACCTCTAGATCTAGATCCAGTGGATCAAAATGCTCTAACCTAAAAGCGACGGCACAGCTGGTTGCTGGCGGCGGCGACATTGCTGTCGACGATGCTCTGGTGTTTCCAGGAAGCAAGGGAGGAAACAGAAGGTCTTACCGAGCTCGTGAGGTCGTTGCGGTCCTCGAGGTGGTCGACGGAGAGACAGGGGCGCACGGACTCGGCCGCTATTGCTCGTCGGAGAACCAACAACCGTCGGTTACGGTCGCTTGTCATCGTTGGCGAAGATACAGGTCGCTCCTAGCAACAAGGATGGCGTAATTAGACGCGCACAAGCCTGGCGAACACGTGAGCATCAAAGAGAGGGAAGGGGGAGGTCGGGGCTTACGGGGCTTACGGGAAGAACTCGCCGGAGTGGACGCGGTCGTCGGTGGCGCTCTGGTATTGTCGTTGGCGAGGCTCTGGATGGTCCTAGCATGCACCCTTGGGGTTAATCGAGGGGCAAGATTGTGGAGATCATTCTAGCAAGATAAGAAGGCAAGGGGCAAAGTGTGCTCACCGGAATTCACCACCGGAGTTCGTCTGTGCTGCGGCGGAGTGAGCTCAAATACTCGCAGCCTGGGGGTGACTGGGTGTGGGTGTTTGGGGGGAAAGAACCGTGGTGAGCTGGGGATTAAATAGCCAGAGCTGGGGTGAAGATTACGGGCTGCATCAATGCAATTGATCGAGGTAGTGAAGAGGAGGAAACGGCCGGCGATGACGTGTTCATCGCGCGGTTTCAGGGAGGACGATGACGACGTGGCGATGGGGCCACTAGTCAGCGAATGGTTGGGTTGGTTCGGCGCGGGTGAGAGAGAGAGGGGGAGGGAATGGCCCGGGTGGGCTTAGTGGGCTGAGTTCTATGCTGGGCCAAATTGGTAGCGCCTTCTTTTTACTTATTCTTTTCTCTTTTTCAATTTCTGTTTGATTTTCTAGGAAACATTTTCAAATGAGTTCAAACTTTTTCTGGATTTTTATATAGTGAAAATTGTCCTCATTTGGTTGCAGAACAATGTTGTACACTTTAAAATAATTTGGCACTTTGGAATTTTAAAATAAACAATGTTTTTACCCATTGTTTAATAAAGACAAAGAAATGGTTTTAAATTTGTTTCTTTGTTTTGAAATATTTGTCCAAGCTTTGGAAATTATCGAAAAAACATCATTGGTTTAAAACAAATAATCTCTCATCAGATAGTAGCATTGGATCAATGATTTGCTTACATAAAATAATAAGCATTCAAATGCTTCTGTTTTTGTAATAACTTTGAAAATGATCCTAAAATGATCATGAATGCATGGATGATATGCAAAACATTGAAAAAATGATTTTAGGGATGTTACAGTTCTCATATTGGATGAGAATTTACAAAGGTTGGAGATGCTAGACATCCTAATAATCCAAAAGGGTTTTGGAAAGTAACGTTATACTCACGATTCATCTTTATAAGGTACATTATCTTGATCATGAAAGTTGTCATGATAAGGATGAATAGAATATGTATGTTAAGTGTTTACTACACTAAAAAGATTACTAAAGAATGGATTTTGAAAGAATGCCGATCATTTTGATGATGGTGATCTACTTCAAAGTGCAAGTCCAAAGGTATTATTATTTGAATATACACGCTTTGGACTATGTGTCATGTATATGGAACCAATGTTGATGTTCATAGATTCTTCTAAAAGGAAAAGGAAATGCTGAAAGAGAATCTATAAAATATATTTGGCAGAAAAGAAAAGATTGGAAATATCCAATTTAGGTATATGGATGATATATATGTTATGGTTGTATTCTTTGCTTGTTAAACAATGTGGTTCTTGGGTATTGGATACCGAATTGGTTGGTATGAAATTTCATACGGAACGATGCAATTCATGAACCACAATGGCCTAAGTAACTAGCAAGAGAATATGTGATGATGTTCATCGAAAACAAACAAATCGTTGTTTGTATTTCTCGTTGACACCAAATCTTGCCTTCAAGATTTGTTTTAATAATAGTTATTTAAATCAGGTATTATGAGAACAAAGGTTGTTCAAATAATTACCGTATTCCATATAAGATGGATGATTTAGAAATCTAGTTGGAGAAATCACATCCATAAAGCTAATGATAAAATGTCGCAAGACAAATGATTGGAAGATTACTTACGAAGTGACATCGCCGTTTAAATTATATTGGAAAGAAAACATGAAGAAACTCCATTTTCATAGATTTTTGGAGTCTTTGATTTGATCAAGTGACGCTTGTGAGACTTTCCTCGGGATAATTAAAACTTCGTTCAAAGGCCAAAGAAGAACGAACGACTAAAATATTGGAATTTATACATATCGATGTATGTAGTCCATTATGTATAGTCGTAAGCAATGGACTTCAACTTCATATGCTTTCTCCGAATATTTGAGTGAATATTCACTTAATGAGAAAGAAGTATGAAATATTTGAAAATGTTCAAAGACTTTCAAGATGAAGTGAAAATCATTATAACAAGAAAATAAATGGTTTATGATTTTATCATAAGGGATTTATTTGAGTTACAAGTGTAACAAGAAAAATAAATGAATTATGATTTATCATAAAGGGATTTATTTGAGTTGCAAGTTTAGCAAAACACCTAGATTTACATCTCCCGAAACACCATAGGAGTATGGAGTGTTTGAGATTTGTAATGAAACCTAGTGTGACATGGTTGGATCAAAGGTGTTATTTATAAAACTGCCATTATGTTTTAAAAGATTAAAATCTTTAGGGACTACCTCTTTTACACTGAAAAGAGCTCCATCTTGATCCGTTGAAATGACACCATGGAAGTTATGGTTTGGGGTAAAACCCAAATTGTTATTTCTTAAATTTTGGTATGCTAAGCATAAGTAAGATGTTTACAACCAAAGTCGGATGAACATGTCTTTGTAGGTTATTTAGAATAACAATTGGTTATTCCTCCATAACACCAAGGACAAAAGGGTTTGTCGCTTGAAATGTGAAGTTTCTGGAAAAAGGAATTTTTCGCAAAAGTTAAGTGGGAGGACAATAGAACTTTAATAAGGTTAACAAACCTTAGCTAAATGTGCTGAGTTGCGCAGCACCGGAAATCATTCCGGAGGCTTCCATAATGCTCATAGATTATGTGCTTCAAAGGTTGTGGTCACGGAGATCTAAGTTCTTATTGAACCAAGTCGGTCGGATAAACAATCAAATACTGAGATTTGAGAGTAAATCATTATTGTTTGACAATCATGAACCGACTACATACAAAGAATTGATGATGGGCCCTGACTCCGTCAAATGGCTTGAAGCCATAAAATCCGTGATAGTTCCATATACGAGAAATCAAGTTTTGAACTTGGAAGACCCTCCGAAAAGGTGTAAAACCTATCGGTCGTATTTGGATATATAAAGAAACAGACATGGATGTTTCACATCTATGAAATAGTCGACATGTCGGTAAATTATTTTACGACAATGTTCATGGAGTTGACTATGACAAGGTTTGATCTTTCATAGCGATATTTAATCTGGACGGATTAAAGTAGCAACCACTACATATAATTTGGTATATGGTAGATGAATAAACAAAACAAAGTTCTTATAATAGAATGGTTACCTAGGACGTGTACATGACACGGTCCAAAGAGTCTTCTTAATTCAAATGATGCTAAAAAGGGCATGCAAACTTCAATGGTTGAAGTAAGTATCCCGGAGTTGGAATCTTCACCGTGATGAAAAGGAATTTTCATCAGGAGACGATGAAGATGCTTGCATTTGCCACAAATTAAGTGGGAGCGCTGAGACATATTTCTGATACACTATGTGGAGGACATCTTGTTGATTGGAAATGATGTATCTTCTATTTACAAAGGTTAAGAATTTCATTTCGATGAAAGACTTAGGCAAAACCCGAATATTTAGCATGAATGTCTATAGTGGATAGACTGTGACGCTAATATGGTTGTGCCAAACGTACATATATGAGATATTGAAGGAGTTCAATATAGAAACGACAAGAAAAGGTTCTTGTCGCATGGAAAGGAATTGAATCAAGATTCAAGTGTATCGACACTTGCTAAGTGAACAAGATTCAAGTGCTTTGACACTTGATGAGTGAAATCACAAGGATGTTTTGATCAATCATAACATGATATGTACACATTCTGATATGTCCTATGCTCTAAGTGTTATGACCATATACCATAATGAATCATAAAATGATCATTGGACGATAGTGAGGATATTCTTATGATCTTTTGGAAGAACTAAGAATATATTTGTGTAGAGGTGACAAACAATTAAAAATAGTTCATTGTAAAGCGTTACATTGAAACTAGTTTTGTCACAAGATACAAAATTAAGTTTATCTCAATTTAAATTATGGGTGGCACAATGTAATGGAAAGGATATTCCATGACGTATTTGGATGAATTCCAAAGTTAAGACATTGTGACGGATACTACAACAAAAGGGCTAAGTATATGACTGCAATAATAGCAGCAAAGGAGGGAATTTGTGTCAAGTAGTTTGTTAGCAAACTAAGGTGTGGTTCGCAACGGGCTAATACTAAAGATATATTGTATGACAATAGTATCGACATGATTTAAACCCAAGGAACTAAAGGTCTCACCAAAAGACCAAATTTATACAATGCCATCTCACTTGAGAATGAGTGATGCGTGGAGACGCAAAGACATGCAAATACACACGGACTTGAAAGCGTCAGATCCGTATATTATGTTAACCATTTGCAGTTGCGTATATGGAACACCAGAAAGCCATAGGTGTTCAAATACGCAAAGTTTTCAAACTAGATTATTGTCTCTAGTGCAAGTGGGAGACTGAAGGGAATATGCCCGAGAGGCAATAATAAAGTGGTTATTATCATATTCCTTATTTATGATAAATGTTTATTTTGCATTCTATAATTGTATTAATACGGAAACGTTAATACATGTGTGTTTAATAAACAAAAAAGGAAGTTCCTAGTTATGCCTCTCTTATAAACTAGCTCATTGATTAACAAGATGATCAAAGTTTCCTGATCATGGACATTGGATGTTATTAATAACGAGGTCACAACATTAGTGTAATGATGTGATGAACATTCATCCAAAGTATAGCATTATGATCAAAGTCATTGAGTTTATATTGCTATAACAACTTACGAAGTGATCCTAATCCTTAGACCATGAGATCATGTCAATCACTAACACCGGAAGAGTTTCTCGATGACATCAAACGTCACTCCGTAACTGGGTGATTATAAATGTGGCTTCAGAACTACTAAAGTGTTATGTTGAGGTTCATGGATCGAGAGTGGAATTTTTTCATCCTGATGACGTATAGATATGCTCTGGGCCCTCTCGGTGATATCACATTGATTAGCTTGCAAACAAGTGATTTGATCACTAGAATGTTATATCACGGGAACGAGAAAAGAGTGCATGTCGGTAACGAGATCAAACTAGGTATGGATATACTGATGATCGAATCTTGGACAGGTAATATATCATGAAACAAAGGGATTAAGATACTAGCATAAAAGTCCACACGATCACAGACGTCATCGTTGAATGTGTGGGAGTCAGTACGGATCTCCAGGTCCCGCTGCTGATTATTGATTGGAGAGGGGTCTCGATCATGTCTGCATTATTCGCGAACCGTAGGGTGACACACTTAAGGGATCCGACACCATTCGGAGCAAATGATATGTCAGAAAAAGAAAAGGAAAGCGCAGGAATTTATTTCACTAGACAACGAAACTATTTCGGTTGAAATTGCTAAAACTGGTTCTGTATGTGAAATTGAATACTAGCAAGGGGTTTTATGTGAATGTTTGTTAATTAAAGTAATTAACAAAATTCTGAATAAATAAATAAAAGAGTTTTATTTAAATGAGAGCTTGCATTATTGGTGGAAATTTAATGCATGTGACTGGATTTTTGAGTGGAGGCTCTTTTATGGGAGTGGAGGGTTTTCATTTTGAGTGGGAGCTCCACCCACATGAATGTGGGAGAGTGGGGGCAGCCCCCATGGCTGGGCGCCATGCCCCTTTGGGTGCCCCCCCACTCCCCTATAAAAGGCCCCCCTCTCATCCTCTCAAAGCACACCTCCTCGCGAAGGATCTCTCTCCCCCTTTTAGAATTTCCCCATGGTCTCGGATCAGCGAGATACATGTTCCCGGTGGCTTTTTTGGAAGGATTTGTTGCTTCCGCTGCTTCGCTGGAGCGAGGGCGCGGAGGTTGTCGGGATACCCGTATGTGTGTGCGATCACGGATGCACCACTGATTTGCGGTGCTGGACTTGTTGATGCCGGACCGGCTGGACCAGATGGACTTCATCATGATCTTGAGATCGGCAAGCGTTCGTCTACATCATCCACGAGTAGAACCTCGTTAACGCTATTCGGTCTTCGAGGGTATGTATTCTATGGATGTATATCCACCCGTTGCTTGTATCTAGTAGATAGATCTTGGTACATAGTTGTTCCCATCGTAGGAAAATTTTTGTTTTCTATGCTGCGAACCCAACAAGAAGGTGGTAGGGGGTGATAGGTTTGGAACGCGTCCATTTTGGTCTAAGGGAAGGCTTCTGAAAGATCTTGTCTCTATGCATGTCGAGTCTTGTGGGGAAAGTGCACCACCTCTCGAGAGAGTAAAATCTAAGTACTTATCCATGTCACCGGCAATGGACAATTTGAGCATCAAGACATGGAAGCTATCAAGGATCTCCTCATCCCAATTTCTAAGTTAAAAGCTTGTGGTTGAACAAGGGTAAAGGATCACCAATTTTATTGGTAGATGCCTTGGGTGATTTTCACAAACAAAAACTTAGTGTTTTCAAAGGATAAGAAAAATATATTTTGAGCAAAGCAAGCCTAAGCTCCACTTAGACAAATGCATATAGATGATAGATACCACTATTCTACCATAGTATCACTTTCCAATACAATTCAAATGTATTGACCCTTGTGGCCGTAACTTATTATGTTGTAGGTTTGTTTGATGTTAGTGAAGTGTGTTGAATAGGATTACAAGTCTACATCCAACATGATTGCCTGTGGCACAGTGAAGATGAAGGACTCCATGCTAGATAGTTATTTCTGCTGCATTGTAATGAGATAGCCAAATGAGCTATGTAAGATGTAATGAATTATTTTATTCCTGGTTATAAAGTTGTACTATGACCTTTGTTTCTTGATATTACATCTTAAACTGTGGATGCTAGCTATTGATCCAGCGACTAGCATTGTAAACACAGGTATATCTACCTTATCAGGTTGGGACCTCTACAGATGGTATCAGAGCACTGTGTTGCCTGTAGGATTGTAACCCTAGGATTGGACAAAACCCCTTAGAAAAATAGGAGTTGTATTTGTTCCAAAACTTATTTACAAACAATCTTGTAAACTCTTTCCTCAACCTTTTTGGTTTTGATTCTACATCTCCTCTTTTCAACTTGATGGACAAAAGTCCAACATGAGCAAAGACTTCACCATCATAAAATACTTCAACATCAGATTTTCACCAAGGACTTCAACCTAGATATCACTAAGGACTACAAGTGAGATAAGAAGAATACTCAATACTTGAAGACTGTAACACCCTCAGAATCGACCCTATGCAAGTTTTAGCGATTTTAGAAATGATACAAAGGTGCCCACCAGGCACTTTCGTGCGGGTGGAAAACGAAGTAATACCATTACTCAATAGTCCATGATGGAACCCACAGAACAGATATATACAACAATGACTCAAAGAGTCAAGAATACAGATATACAATATAAAGATCCAAATCACCTTGAAAACGATACAACGTCTGACTATGGACAAGATGCAAATGGGGCTAAGAGCCCTGAAGAATAACCAATGGCGTCCATAACCATGCCCAGGACAAGCTGGAAGGGTAACCCTGCTAACGATGTCGATCTCAAACCTGCTTAAACAAAAGGGGTGCCGACAAAGGGCAAAGGAAAAAGAGAGCGGACAGTACTGAGGCCAGTACACGGCGAGAATAGAATTCGGCGGTCCTCCCCTACATAGGAATGGTGGACTGAAGCGGCAGCGCAGCATGCACTAGACAACCTATAGAGACTCGATACAACTGTCGGCTATCAGAGAGAGATAAGAAAGACCTATTCGAAACCAGCCTGATACTACCACCAAACATACCCATCCTGGTATTTCCCCCTCGAGACCAAACGAGGAAGTCAACCGAAGAACTCACACAGTTGGCAGTTTTATTCATTCCGTTATAGTTGCGGCAGTTACTAGTCAGATATAGATAGCATGAGTCATCCTGATATAATAAGCAGTGGTCAGTTTTAGTTAACCATTCCGTTGTAGTTGTAGTACTTACTAGTCAGATACATGTAGAATGAGGCATCCCAAACCTAGCAGTTGTTGGTACTTTTATTTAGCCATTCCGTTGTAGTGAAGCTGATTACTAGTCATATCGGATACAAGTCAAATTATAACAGTAAAATTTAGTTATAGTTGTCTATGATCGAGAACTGTGCTCCAAGTCGTCCATAACCGCGGACACGGCTTCTCGAAAAGATTTAACCCTGCAGGGGTGCACCAAAGTTTCCACACGCACCTACACCCTTGTTGTCAGATCAGGTAGGTACAAGATCACAAAACATACACCCAATGGTATGTCGACGGGGTTTCGGACACGACGTTTCCCAGACCCAAAGCAAGCACATGGGGCCACCCCACTAAGCTACCCGCATCAAAGTCGGCCGGCTCCGAGACGGACCCAGAGGTTTGTGCCAATGGTTGTAAACGACTAGGAACCCGAAAATGTGACTGGGCTTGTCGATACCGCGAAAACATTCCACATTTGTTCCTAAATAGTACAGGCGCTCCACACGCAATCGTAAATAAAGCAGTAAAGCATGGCATAAGTACAGGATAGTAATAAAGCCCCAAACTACTTTGTGGCCCCCGGTACAGTACTTTGAAATCAGGTACTAATCGATGGGGGTGCCCACACACCCCACCTATGGTTAGCGCGCTCGATCTCGGAACAGGTGTCAAGAACTCGGGGTCCTACGGGACACCAGTGAGCGGTTAAAAAACCAAATATTGTCTATTACCCACCGGTGCCTCTGCATTTACGTACTTTCAATTTTAGTTATTAAACGGTAATTAAATCCATGATCATCTCCAACATTAAACATGCGGCATTACTCCAACAACTGTGGTACTTGACGACACGCAACAACACTTGAGCAAGCGACTACGACGCACAAGTCTAACTATCTACCAAACAACAGGTAATAGGATGTGTCCAAGGCAATATAAGGCTGCAAGGGATATCACGGGTACGAAAACTAGAGCATCGCAACACAGATAGCAATAGATCAAAAGGAAGAAATAAAGACTAGAAAGGTAAAATAGGTAGAAAAGGGGGAGAATGCTCGCCTGAAGACATTGCCGAAGTTTCATCCGAAGATCGGGGCAAACCTCACATCAACTCAACGGCCTTATCCGCGAAGAAGCAAAACACTAGAAGAAACACCGGATGCACTATTTAATACTACGGCAAAAGATCGAGCATGATGCATGTATGATGTATGACATGGCAAAGGTGCGATGCAATTAGGCAATATTAAGCGGAACCGGGGTCCCGGGATTTAATTAGGTGGTTCATGTTGTCTAGATACCCTGCAATTAAAATGTTGTCTTAACATGGCAAAATATATCATCGGTTCGCTGCACAATTTTAAATGGAGCCAATATTAGACTAGATTCGACCACATATGGCCTCCATATTTAATTTAGGTGAATTGGCATAAGGCCCCCAAACCACATAATATGAATGCAATCATGTACAATTTAAATGCAACAAGTATATATAGAATTTAATAAAATAGGGGGCTCGGATTGGGATCACACATTAGAGGGGGATCGACGATCTAGGTTCGATGTGGTTCAGGGTCGGGGCTTCGGAGAGGAAGGAGAATGCGCCGGGTTCGATCTTCGGGTCCCGCGTAGTAGGTCTTGTCAGCGGACAATCTTGTTTGGTCGGGGTTGTTCGAGGAAGTTCTTGTCGTTGCAACACTTGATGTACTCGATTGTACATGCGATGGCACACTATCGCGCTGGAACGAGATATGCATAATCACAGACAGAAACAAGTATAGAACAACACGGCTCTGTCAACAGAAAAAAACAACAAGAAGTCATGCCGTTGCAGGGGACGTGTGCTGCCAAGGAGTAAGCAGCAGCGCGCGCTGCTGTACGAGACCAGAGACAACCACCAGGAGGCGGCCAGATGCAGGCGATGCGTCCTTGAAGAGGGGGTCAACGGATGGCTCGAACGCGGTCGCGCACGCATGTCGGTGGCGCTCGTGCGCGGAAGGCCAGTTGAGGTGGAGGCTCAGCGGCGGGCGGACGCATGAGCCAGGGAGGAGAGGCGGCAGGAGGTGGGGGACGGGGCAGCACCGAGCGGAATCGCGAGCGGCAGGGGTGTCTCGACGCGCGAAGGGGAGCTAGCGGGCGGCCACAGCAGGGCGTCACCAGCGAGGAGGCGCAGATGGACGGCGACGGTGGCCTCCAGTGGGCGGCGGTGTCCTGGGTACGTGAGGCCGAGGCGGAGCGCCTAAGGCGCGCGGCAGAAGGCGGGGAAGCTCCAGAGGCGGCGGTTGATCCTGCTGCAGGGAGGCGCGGCAGCGAGCATGGAGGCGCGGCCGCGGCGCGGATCAAAGCAGGCGCGGCGGCGGGGTCCGCACGGTGACGGGGGAAAAGGCAACGGCCGGCGACGGTCGCAGACCAAGGTGGCATCATGGAGGGAGGGTCCTAGTGGCAGCCGGAGAGGAAGGCGCGGCAGAGAGGGGGTCGCGGGTGGCGCTGCTCGCGGAAGGCGCTGGGGGGGAAGATGGGGTGTCGAGGGAGAGGTGAGGGAAACGCGGGGTCGGGGACGCGTCGGTGCGGAAGCGAGCGAGCGACAGGGGAGGTTGTCGGGGAGTGGGCCAGGGAGAGGAGCGGGGTGTGTCGCGTGTTTGTTGGTGTGTGAGTGTAGAGCCAGGGGTGGCGGTGGGTGAGAGGTATGGTGGGATTTGGGGTAGGTCTAGGGTTTGCAAGGTGGGGTGGTAGGTGGCTGTCGGTTGGGCCTTTTGGGCCTGGCCGGTGGCTACCTCCCCCAGGGTTTATAAAATAGGGTTTTTATATTATAATATATTTATTTTGTTTTGTTTAAATCAAAAGAGTTGCAACTATGTTGTAGACAAAATAAAATATTTGGATAGACCAGGTTTTGATTTGAATGAAGGGAGGGGATATTTTAGAAAACAAAGAGAGACTTTTAGAGAAATAGTTTTTAGTTTAACAGATGCATGATGCCTGATGATGCACAAAGTAGTAAACAATCAATCGATTTCTAGTATTGGTTTTACCCGGGGTGCTACAATTCGACACCACTAACACTGGATCTCGCCCTCGAGATCCGCCTCCTGGTACGGGGAAGAAGGCCGACGGCCTAAATCTTCTCGCTTCTGGTAGGTCTTCGCGACACCACTAACAAGGATTCTTTCTCCGTCTTGAAATCCGCGACACCACCAACAAGGGTCAGTGCTCACGTTCATCGAGAGGACACTCTGGAGAAACAAAGGACGAAGGTAGAGGTATTAAAAGATAAGGCCACCTCCAACTTCCAGGGAAGGAGTAAAATTGCTTTATCCACCAATTCAATGCACAAGAGCGAATGATAAGAGTAGTCGGATGGTGATCAGTCCATCGCGCACCCAAAGCATTACTCTGCACATGAATGGTAAATTATGCAACCAACTCTCAGAATTCAGACTGAAGATCTTGACAAGCGAGGTTTGGAAACAAAGGAGGGATGGAGATTCTTATCAGGTCTGATGTGGATGACTTCGTCGTATCAGAAAACACCGGAGGATAGAAAGAAAAAATTTAGTGAATTTTCGGTCCACTAAAAGGTACAACAGATGAAAGATTCATCAGATAGCATGAATTCCGAATGTTGAAGCAACGTTACAAGAGGATGGAAGCGAAACCCTGAAGGTACGACGGAAACCCAACCACGAGAAATCCTGGACTCGAAGAAAAGATAAGCGAGCATAATTCAAAACACGTCGAGATAAGAGGAGAATAGTAGAGGGGTAAGGAGTAAAAGCAGACCTAATGAGATCTATCCAACCGATTTTGCAAAATAGTTTGACACTCTACAACGTCCGTTAGCTAGGTTATCCTACAGGCTAGACCAATGGGGTATCATAACTGCTGAGCTCTGATACCACTCTGTAACACCCTCAGAATCGACCCTATGCAAGTTTTAGCGATTTCCGCCAAACCCGCATAGAAACGATTCAAAGGTGCCCACCAGGCACTTTCGTGCGGGTGGAAAACGAAGTAATACCATTACTCAATAGTCCATGATGGAACCCACAGAACAGATATATACAACAATGACTCAAAGAGTCAAGAATACAGATATACAATACAAAGATCCAAATCACCTTGAAAACGATACAACGTCCGACTATGGACAAGATGCAAATGGGGCTAAGAGCCCTGAAGAATAACCAATGGCGTCCATAACCATGCCCAGGACAAGCTGGAAGGGTAACCCTGCTAACAACGTCGATATCAAACCTACTTAAATAAAAGGGGTGCCGACAAAGGGCAAAGGAAAAAGAGAGCGGTCAGTACTGAGGCCAGTACACGACGAGACTAGAATTTGGCGGTCCTCGCCTACATAGGTATGGTGGACTGAAGCGGCAGCGCAGCATGCACTAGACAACCTATAGAGACTCGATACAACTGTCGGCTATCAGAGAGAGATAAGAAAGACCTATTCGAAACCAGCCTGATACTACCACCAAACATACCCATCCTGGTATTTCCCCCTCGAGACCAAACGAGGAAGTCAACCGAGGAACTCACACAGTTGGAAGTTTTATTCATTCCGTTATAGTTGCGGCAGTTACTAGTCAGATATAGATAGCATGAGTCATCCTGATATAATAAGCAGTCGTCAGTTTTAGTTAACCATTCCGTTGTAGTTGTAGTACTTACTAGTCAGATACATGTAGCATGAGGCATCCCAAACCCAGCAGTTGTTGGTACTTTTATTTAGCCATTCCGCTGTAGTGAAGCTGATTACTAGTCATATCGGATACAAGTCAAATTATAATAGTAAACTTTAGTTATAGTTGTCTATGATCGAGAACTGTGATCCAAGTCTTCCATAACCGCGGACATGGCTTCTCGAAAAGATTTAACCCTGCAGGGGTGCACCAAAGTTTCCACACGCACCTACACCCTTGTTGTCAGATCAGGTAGGTACAAGATCACAAAACATACACCCAATGGTATGTCGACGGGGTTTCGGACACGATGTTTCCCAGACCCAAAGCAAGCACATGGGGGCCACCCCACTAAGCTACCCGCAACGAAGTCGGCCGGCTCCGAGACGGACCCAGAGGTTTGTGCCAATGGCTGTAAACGACTAGGAACCCGAAAATGTGACTGGGCTTGTCGATACCGCGAAAACATTCCACATTTGTTCCTAAACAGTACAGGCGCTCCACGTGCAATCGTAAATAAAGCAGTAAAGCATGGCATAAGTACAGGATAGTAATAAAGCCCCAAACTACTTTGTGGCCCCCGGTACAGTACTTTGAAATCAAGTACTAATCGATGGGGGTTCCCACACACCCCACCTGTGGTTAGCACGCTCGATCTCGGAACAGGTGTCAAGGACTCGGGGTCCTACGGGACACCAGTGAGCGGTTAAAAAACCAAATATTGTCTATTACCCACCGGTGCCTCTGCATTTACGTAATTTCAATTTTAGTTATTAAACGGTAATTAAATCCCTGATCATCTCCAACATTAAACATGCGGCATTACTCCAACAACTGTGGTACTTGACGACACGCAACAACACTTGAGCAAGCGACTACGACGCGCAAGTCTAACTCTCTACCAAACAACAGGTAATAGGATGTGTCCAAGGCAATATAAGGTTGCAAGGGATATCACGGGTATGAAAACTAGAGCATCGCAACACAGATAGCAATAGATCAAAAGGAAGAAATAAAGACTAGAAAGGTAAAATGGGTAGAAAAGGGGGAGAATGCTCGCCTGAAAACATTGCCGAAGTTTCATCCGAAGATCGGGGCAAAGCTCACATCAACTCAACGGCCTTATCCGCGAAGTAGCAAAACACTAGAAGAAACACCGGATGCACTATTTAATACTACGGCAAAAGATCGAGCTTGATGCATGTATGATGTATGACATGGCAAAGGTGCGATGCAATTAGGCAATATTAAGCGGAACCGGGGTCCCGACATTTAATTAGGTGGTTCATGTTGTCTAGATACCCTGCAATTTAAATGTTGTCTTAACATGGCAAAATATATCATCGGTTCGCTGCATAATTTTAAATGGAGCCAATATTAGACTAGATTCGAGCGCATATGGCCTCCATATTTAATTTAGGTGAATTGGCATAAGGCCCCCAAACCACATAATATGAATGCAATCATGTACAATTTAAATGCAACAAGTATATATAGAATTTAATAAAATAGGGGGCTCGGATTGGGGTCACACATTAGAGGGGGCTCGACGATCTTGGTTCGATGTGGTTCGGGGCGGGGCTTCAGAGAGGAAGGAGAATGCGCCGGGTTCGATCTTCGGGTCCCGCGTAGTAGGTCTTGTCAGCGGACAATCTTGTTTGGTCGGGGTTGTTCGAGGAAGTTCTTGCCGTTGCAACACTTGATGTACTCGATTGTACATGCGATGGCACACTGTCGCGCTGGAACGAGATATGCATAATCACAGACAGAAACAAGTATGGAACAACACGGCTCTATCAACAGAAAAAAAACAACAAGAAGTCATGCCGTTGCAGGGGACGTGTGCTGCCAAGGAGTAAGCAGCAGCGCGCGCTGCCGTACGAGACCAAAGACAACCACCAGGAGGCGGCCAGATGCAGGGGATGCGTCCTTGAAGAGGGGGTCAGCAGATGGCTCGAACGCGGTCGCGCACGCATGTCGGTGGCGCTCGTGCGCGGAAGGCCAGTCGAGGTGGAGGCTCAGCGGCGGGCGGACGCACGAGCCAGGGAGGAGAGGCGACAGGAGGTGGGGGACGGGGCAGCACCGAGCGGAATCGCGAGTGGCAGGGGTGCCTCGACGCGGGGAGGGGAGCTAGCGGGCGGCCACAGCAGGGCGTCACCAGCGAGGAGACGCAGATGGATGGCGATGGTGGCCTCCAGTGGGCGGCGGTGTCCTGGGTACGTGAGGCCGAGGCGGAGCGCCTGAGGCGCGCGGCAGAAGGCGGGGAAGCTCCGGAGGCGGCGGTTGATCCTGCTGCAGGGAGGCGCGACGGCGAGCATGGAGGCGCGGTCGCGGCGCGGATCGAAGCAGGCGCGTCGGCGGGGTTCGCACGATGACGGGGGAAGAGGCGACGGCCGGCGACGGTCGCAGACCAAGGTGGCATCATGGAGGGAGGGTCCTAGTGGCGGCCGGAGAGGAAGGCGCGGCAGAGAGGGGGGTTGCGGGCGGCGCTGCTCGCGGAAGGCGCTGGTGGAGAAGATGGGGTGTCGAGGGAGAGGTGAGGGAAACGCGGGGTCGGGGACGCGTCGGTGCGTAAGCGAGCGAGCGACAGGGGAGGTTGTCGGGGAGTGGGCCAGGGAGAGGAGCGGGGTGTGTTGCGCGTTTGTTGGTGTGTGCGTGTAGAGCCAGGGGTGGCGGCAGGTGAGAGGTAGGGTGGGATTTGGGGTAGGTCTAGGGTTTGCAAGGTGGGGTGGTAGGTGGCTGTCGGTTGGGCCTTTTGGGCCTGGCTGGTGGCTACCTCCCCCAGGGTTTATAAAATAGGGTTTTAATATTATAATATATTTATTTTGTTTTGTTTAAATCAAAAGAGTTGAAACTATGTTGTAGACAAAATAAAATATTTGGATAGACCAGGTTTCGATTTGAATAAAGGGAGGGGGTATTTTAGAAAACAAAGAGAGACTTTTAGAGAAATAGTTTTTAGTTTAACAGATGCATGATGCCTGATGATGCACAAAGTAGTAAACAATCAATTGATTTCTAGTATTGGTTTTACCAGGGGTGCTACAAAGACTAAGGAAACACAACTTAGAAGGAACCATCATCACCTTTGACGCTTAGTGACCAAGATACAAGAATTTTTCCAAAGCAACCATGATCTTGTTCATGAAGAAAACAACTAAGAAGAATGGAAAGATCTCAAGTGAACCATATAGTTGGACCACCATACTAGTGTTTAGTTTATATCATATGTTGATCACACCAACTTATGTGGTGTAGGAAAAATATTTTGTTGCCTAAAAATATACTTGAATCTTGTTGTTTGAGTGGATTGTTTGTTTGTGATTGCTTGCACATTGCTTTGTGTGAATTGTTGTGTGTGAGTAAAATTCTTTCTCTAGAAATATTTTGCCTATTCTAATCCCAATCCAACCCAAATAGATGACTTCTCCAAGAGACTCCAACATCAAGGATGGTAACAACAACAACAACCAAGAGATGCACATGAGAGCACAACTTCTAGAAACCCAAGCCTAGTTGAATCAAGTGAGAACAGATTTTTTAGCCAACAACAATGAGCTAGACCCAACCCTGCAAGAATTTTTGGAAACCCAATCCCAATTGTTGCAAAGGATGACGAATCAAATGATCAACATGAGAAGCAACTCTTCCCAAAGTGATTGTGACAACAATGATATCAAGGATGATACTATAGAAGGAACTCAAGCTTGCAATATTTGTGGAGACATAGGACACACTTATAAAGAGCATAAGGATCAATTCCCTAACTGTAAAGAGCAGCATCCAACTAAACAATGCCCCACATCTCAAATGACTTGTTTCCTATGTGAAGGAAATGATCATGTCCCTATCCAATGCCCCATCTATCCTATAGTTCAACAAATGAAACAAGATGGAATGCATCAAATGTTTGGAAAACTCCATGAAGGAACAACTTCTACCAAGAAGGATGAAGGCAAAGTCAGAACCGTACCTCATAAGGCCACATCCAAAGTGACCACCAAGTGTTGCTATTCATGTGGAGAAGAAGGTCATATCTCTAGTGGTTGTCCCTACAAGAGAGAAAGATTTCCCACCTTTGTGGTGAAATATGAAGAACATGAACTACAAGAACTCCAAGCTTTGGAGAGACCCAAGAAGAAGAATAATAAGAAGAAGAAATGCCCCAACCCTAGCAAGAAGGACATTACCCAAGATAAATATTACAATTGCAAAGAGATGGGACACTATGGCAATGAATGTTCAGAAAAGAAGAAGAAGATGCCTCAAGACATCAGCCTTGTCACATTATTAAAGTGTGGAAACAAAGGACATTATGCAAACAACTGTGTAGAGAAGTTTCATCAAAATCCCAAGTAAGCCAAGATGTAATCTAGTCATAAATCTTTTAAGGGTGGTAGTACCCTAGTTGTCTTCAAGCCAACTTGTAACCTCTAGCCTTCCCAAATCTCGGGACGAGATTTATTTTAAGGGTGGTAGCCTGTCACATCCCAAAATTTTCCAAATTTTGAAATGTGAAAAATAAATAAACAAAATAAATAATTGTTGAAATTTAGGGTGAAAAGAAACTTTTTGTTTCTAAATGGAAACATCAAAACCCTTCTTGAATAAAATTTGAATGAAAAGGGAATCAAACAAAATTTCTACCAAGTGAAATGCATCCAACAATGAATGTATCTTGAAATTTAAACACTTGGAAAAGTTAAACCAAAACCCTAAAACCCTAATGGAATAAATCATTTTCAAGATATCTCCAAGACTATGGATTTGATCCATATAAAAATCTATCAACAAACATTTATAGATGATCAAAAATGACAAACAAAAATATTATAAAACAAAAGAAATTGGTTTCACTCAATTTGGAACCATGGATAAAAGCTTATGAATATAATAAGATAAAAGGAAATAATTTCCAAATCTAATAGAGCTCTTATCTAAAATCCATACCATATTGTGAGAAAAATAATCCTAAAGAGATTTAAAAGGATAAACAAATATTAAATAAAATTATACAAATTGGAATCACCAATTTTGGATCTATAAATAAAAAGATATGGATTTTATGAGATAAAGAAAGAAAAAAATAAATAAATAAGGAATATTTAAAACCTAAATTAAATCTTGGCCAAATCCATAAACAAATAAAATGAAAGATTATTGAATAATAAATAAGGGTAAAAGATTATTTAAATAAAATCATAAAGATTGAACAATGTCCAATTTTATTTAAATTAAGACAAATTGCCTAAATAATAAATTCCAAGAAAAGTATTTAGAAGACAATTTAAAACTTGAATTACAATAAGCAAATGGAATAAAGAAAATTCAAATAAAATAAAGGGATAAAGAATATCCAAATAAAATTATATGGCATTAACCAAATTCAATTCTATTTAAACGGAGACAAAATCCCTAAAGTAAATGATTAATTAAATCATGATAAAATAATAAATTGGAATTTGACAAAGTGGATTAAAAATTTATCTAATTAACCTACAAAGAATTATCTGAATAGAATTTATAAGGGTTTAAAACCATGTTGGATTTTATTTGAATAGGGACAAATGCCCAATTTAAATGAATATTAAATCATATTAAAATATTTTATGTTTACTAATGAATAAATAAACCCTACTAAAAAAGGTTTGGTAAAAATTGGAATTCAAATATAAGTTTGAAAGATATTTAAAAGCTTATTTGAATAAAGACAAGTGCCTATTTTAAATAAATAATAAACCATAAAAGTAATATTTGAAATATCCTAAAAATGGAATTTCAAATACATTAATAAACAGTATTAAAACGTACTGAAAGTTTGGAAAAGTTCTGAATTCAAATGGGTGTTTGAATTATTTGAACAAAATCAAAAAAGAAAATTGAAATCAGAAAAAGAAAAAAAACAGGAAGAAAAAAATAAGAAAAACCAGCCCAGCCCAGCAAGGCCTCAGGCCCAACAAGCACAGCCCACACGGCAGCCCCTCACGAAACGTTTTCTTACCCAATCGCCTACCCCCTCAACGGCTGACGACCCGACCCCACGCCAGCCCCTCACGAAACCCTCCTCTCATTCGCTGATCGCGAGGCCCCACAGCCAGGTCATCATCGTCTCCACCCCGCGCTGACCTCGCCCTCACTCCGGCCGTTTCTGCTCGATTAAGCCTCGGTTCAATTCGCTTAATCACGCCATTAAATCAGCCCTGTAACCTCGCACTCTTAAGAGCCCCTCTCCCATCTACCTTTCCCCTCACTTGCCCCTCCCCCTCCGCCACTAGGCTGTGCGAATTTCTCCTCACACCGCACTGTCTCCGGCGACCTTTCCCGGCCAATTCCGACGACGCCAGACCTCCCCACTGCCCCTAGACCACACAAGGTTGATCGACATCGACAGGCGCACCTGCCAGTAACTCCAGTTCGCTCACGCGTTCTCCACAGCATCGGCAACGACCTCGTCGAGCGCCACTGACGACTGTTGCGACTCCGTCGAGCCTCCCCGGTAAACCCGGACCGTTCCCCTCACTCTCTTTGTCGCTCACGTGCTTGCCTATCTCACCCGCGTCTAACGCAACCCTCTGCTGGCCTTCTCTTGCTTTGTAGCCTCGTCTCCGGCCAGACCCCAGCGCACCCGACGGCAACAGGAACTCCGACGAGCAATTACCGTCAACACCGTGCGCCCCTTCGTCAACGACGACCAACTCGAGCATCCCCACTCCACGGCAAACACTGTGAGACCCTTCTCCCTCTCCCTCGCTTCCTGTAGTCACCAGTACACCACTGCCTGAGCGCGCCGCCGCTATCCACCGTTGCAGCGCCGCCAGTTCGTGGTAAATTGGATTAGGGTCGTTAGATTTTAATCTTGTGGATGCGATAGATTGACTAGTCGAATAGGTATGGATCAATCTGATCTCTGTGATGCACTTTAGATCCTACGGCCAGTACTGCTCGATCCTCACGAAACGGTATGCACCAGTATGATTCAGCCACGTGTCCGGTCTTTCATTTTAAAAACAGAAACATTTCTATTAGATGATTGAATTTGAAAAATTCGTAACTTTTGATCCACCCGTCCAATATTTGCAAACTTTATATCATTGGAATCAGGAAAAAGAAACCTTTGCAACCATGCCCTTATCTTAGCATTTTGCTTCTGGAAAAATGATTGTTTTTGCAGAAACTTGTTTAGGCCTATTTTGGTTATAAAATTTATTCTAAAAATGTTTTTAGGGTAAAATCTTTTGTAAATAGTTTTTTTTGAACCTACTGACCATAAAAACCAACTTTTAGATTTAAAAGTATATTTTGTGACACTAAGGAATTATCCCTTGAATAAAAGCATTTCTAGTACAATAAAACTATTGATTATGTTTTAAAAATAGTTTTTGGAGTAAAACCTTTTGCAAATGGGTTGAATTAAACTCTCTGACCCTAAACACTAAGTTTTGGGATTTAAAAATGTATTTGGTTAAACCCTAGAAAATTATTACTTTGATTAAAGGCATTTCTAGAAAAATAAAATGTTGCTTTGATTTAAAAATGATTTTGGGTGAAACCTTTTGTAAATAGATTTGTTTTAAAACACATTGACAATAAAAATTAATATTGGTGTTTAAAAACATTTTGGCTAACATTACAAATTATTCCTTTGATTAAAATCATTGCTAGCAAAACAAAAATGATTTAAATGGCCATTTTCACTAACTTGAAATTAAATTGTTTTACCACTTTTATAAATGACCAATAGGTATTTTAAAATGTTTATAGCCTATTAGAGACCACCTTTCCAAGTAAAACAATATTTTGCATGCTTGCATGCATTGTTTTGTTTCTTTATTTTATGTGGTGAATTGTTGGAATGTTAGTTTGAATATGTGCTTGCTTGATTGAATTGTAGTGAACTTTGAAGAGTGTGACCATTGCAAGATCAAGGAGTGAACCTATATTCTCTACTAAAAAGGCAAGTGGTGCTTCATACTTTTGTCCCATTATTTTCACTATGCATTAGTGATATTTTTAGTAGGACTTGCATGGAAATTTTCTATGTATAAGTTATGCCATGGGAAATCCTAGTATATGATGCCTTAGTAGAATTTTCCGTAAGTTAATATTCTTACCACTATCATGCTTATCTTAGATAGTAGAAACCAAGGGTGGATTATATTCATGCTATGAAATATTTCTAAGTCTATGACTTGAGTTTTGTTTAATAAAACAACTATGTGAATGAATCACCTGGGTGGAATGGTGTGAATGGATTTATGTTGAGTGGTTACACAGGGCAAGTAAACTGGCGAATACTTGCGTATCTCACTTGTGGAAAGCCACCCAGGAACAAAGAGATTTCAGATGTCAAATGTTGATAAGCTTCAAGTGCAGCCACATGGAATTATGGGCTCTGCCTGGATCATATAGGTTGCAATAACTTAGCCAGATGGACAGAAGGTGGTAGGGGTGATAGGTTTGGAACACGTCCATTTTGGTCTAAGGGAAGGCTTCTGAAAGATCTTGTCTCGATGCATGTCGAGTCTTGTGGGGAAAGTTCACCACCTCGCGAGAGAGTAAAATCTAAGTACTTAGCCGTGTCCCCGGCAATGGACAATTTGAGCATCAAGACATGGAAGCTATCAAGTATCTCCTCATCCCAATTTCTAAGTTAAAAGCTTGTGGTTGAACAAGGGTAAAGGATCACCAATGTTATTGGTAGATGCCTTGGGTGATTTTGACAAACAAAAACTTACTGTTTTCAAAGGATAAGAAAAATATATTTTGAGAAAGCAAGCCTAAGCTCCACTTAGCCAAATGCATATAGATGATAGATACCACTATTCTACCATAGTATCACTTGCCAATACAATTCAAATGTATTGGCCCTTGTGGCTGTAACTTATTATGTTGCAGGTTTGTTTGATGTTAGTGAAGTGTGTTGAATAGGATTACAAGTATACATCCAACATGATTGCCTGTGGCACATTGAAGATGAAGGACTCCATGCTAGATAGTTATTTCTGCTGCATTGTAATGAGATAGCCAAAATTAGCTATGTAAGATGTAATGAATTATTTTATTCCTGGTTATAAAGTTGTACTATGACCTTTGTTTCTTGATATTACATCTTAAACTATGGATGCTAGCTATTGATCCAGGGACTAGCATTGTAAACAAAGGGATCTCTACCTTATCAGGTTGGGACCTCTACATAAGTACTGCAAAGTACAATGGGAACATCATCCTGAGCGAGAAGCTACTTGGGAGAAAGAGGATGATCTACGAGAAGGTTATTCAGAATTATTTAGGTACACATCAGTAAACTTCGGGACGAAGTTTAATTTAAGGGGGTAAATGTAACATCCCAACATTTAGAAACCAACAAAGGGTAGAAATAGAAATTTGTGCATTTGCATGCATTCATCTGTAGAATTTGGGTAAATTTTTCACCAAACAAAATCCTGGAGAGATCGGAGTTTCTTTCACTATCTGGAGATAAGTTTAGCTCTTTATAGTGATTGCTATAAACTTTGACATGATCTTTAGGAATTTAAAAGATTTTCGGTGAACAATTTGAGTTCAGATTTAAATTTGAATCATTTGGAAAAGATTTGTAAAATAGAAGTGATTTTATTTTATTGTTTTCCAAAATGATTTAGTTAGTGTTGTTTGAATATATAATATTTATAAACAATAATGAGAATTGAAAAGGAATACAAAAATAATATTTATGAAAAGAAAGTAAGAATCTTTGAATATATATTTAGTATATTATTTGAAAAGGAAAAGATCACAAAATGAAGATATGAATTCAAATAGGAAGATTTACTTCTTATTCTTTCCTAATTCAATAATAATAAACTAAATGAAAATGTATAATAAGTAAGAACCTTATACTAATATGTTTCAAAGAATAGAAAGCTTTATTGATTAGTAGAGTGTTCTTACACAGATCTTTTACAAAGTGAATAAAATAAAAATTACAAAGAAATTAAATAAAGAAAACCTTAATTATCCATCTATTCCTAAACTACATCTTGATCATCAAAGCTTCTATACCTGCAAAACAAAAGGATAAGAAAACAAAGAAATTGTTTATTTGTTAGTTTTACTCTCGGCTTTGAACAGTGAAGTGCACTATTCACTTTTACCTCATTGAGTAATAAAAAGGTGCAATTTTCAACAATGTGAAGTATCTGTTCTTTCACATCAAAGAGCATCATAACAACATCATAAGCCAAAGTAAAAGGGGGAAGTTTCACCAGTTCAGAAAATAGTAAAAGGATGGGAAGTGAATAACATTCACTTGATCTGATCCAAAGGAAGAGAGCACAGTGAAGAAGCTCACACATCAAACTGCATGTAGTGTGCTGTCGATCGCTAGGGAGAGGGAGAGAGGAACAAAACCACATGCGCACACAGCAAGGCAAGCACTACTCACCACTCCACATCCACAACTATTGTTCTATCCACACTAACAAATAGCACTAGTTCTTGCTAGATTTCTAGTAGATCAAACCACAACTCACCAAAACAATCCACCAAGAAACCATCCAAGATGGACAACTAGTGGAGGGTTGGAATAAGTGGATAGCAAGGGTAGAAGCAACACCAGGTGGTAAAGGACAAGGTCAAGGAGGTGCAGAACAAGATCAAGCAGGACAACAGATCCAGCAGACAACAACCTCAAGCACTAGAGTAGTAGGAAACTCAAGCAAAAGGCTACAAGGCTACCACAATATACCCTAGAACTAGGGTAAATCTCCAATCATTTGATCTACTACTTGATCATGCTTATACACAGTTGAATTTCTGCAAGGGCATGATATATCTATCATGGAACACATGATAAAATAGGTAGAAAGTAAAAACATATGTTCTTACTTTAGATTTGCCTCAGACCAACATCACATGCCAATACAAATACAATAAGAGTAACACTCTACTTGATGAGTTTTTCAACTCTTACCAATACAAAGCCAATTCAAAGTATAGTTTAGGAAAAATTTAGTACCAGACAGAATTTGTGTACCATTCAATAGAAGGTGTCACAAAATCCATCTTACTTAAGTAATACATACATATAGGATTCATAGCCAAATCTTCTCAAAGAGATTATTAATCATTTTCCTAAAACAACAATTTAGGAATCATTTCTGTTCATCTAAAAAATTTATCATCAGAGTTCGTAAGAAACATTTAAATATATAGAAAACTATAATTCTTTAATATGGAAGCATTTAAAACATAATAATTGGCTACATCTTAATATAGATCATAGCCATAGCATCATCCATCTTATAAGTGAAAGCAAGCAAATTTTAGATAAGAATTCATTTGACAGAGGCACTATTATCAGTTCCAAGTCCTTCAATAGAAAGTAATTTTACACAGTCTAGTCACAAAAGATAACTCATTAAGCAATCATTCACTATCTTTGATAATCACAGTAAAAGGGGGATGAACCCTAATTAGGGATTGCTCACTCCAAGAATGTAGAGGATAGTGAGAGATATAGAGAGAGCAAGAAGGGAGAGGAGGTGAACTCATCACAGTTCCTCGCAATTTATAGAAGAGGAATCAGTGTGGCCGACAATGAGGTCCACGGAGGCACGGGAGAAGCCGAAGGAACTTCAACCCATGGCAAGCCGCAGACACGGCGAACACAGAGGCATGAGTAGCACCAGTGACACCATCTAGCCACCAAAGCACCAAGGCAGCGCCAGTGCAATGTCGGAGCACAGAACCACCAGCGGGATCCGAACCCTAGGCGTCTAGAAGGATACGGCATGCCCAGGTGAGCTCTCGAGCATCAAATCAAGTTGTACCAGGGAACAGAGCATCATCGATTATCTAATCTTGCGCCATAGTGGCGGCCAGGAAGTCTAGAGGCGGCCGGGATCGTGTGGCGATGGCGGCGGCACCACACTGCCAGCAAGGAGGGGCTTGAGTCGTGCGTGAGAGGGGAGAAGAGAGACGGGGTACTAGGCCAGCACGGGGCCGGCCTAGTTACTTGGGGGGTTTGACCCAACCCAATGGGTTGGATTGGGCAGAGTCAGCACAAAGGGCTAGGACAAGTTTTAAAGAAAATATAAATCCTAATTCATTTATTAAAAGACCAGAATACCTCCAGAACTTAATACGCTCTAAGAAAATGAACAAAAATCCCAAAATACAAATAATATATCCATGAGTTCATAAAAATGTAAGCTACCCAATAATATTAATGAATTCTATTTAACAGAATAAATTTAGGTTAATTATTTTTATAATATAAATTCCTTATGGAATTTTATAAAAAAATAATATTCACTTTTATAATCCTGAATAGGTATAGTATTTTAGAAAAATACTAAATTGTATTTTTTATTAATGAAATAAAATTCCTAAATTGAAATATTTACTATTAAATAGAATTTTAGGAAAATATTAATAAGAGTTAAAATTAAATAAAAATTAGATTTAAACTCTTATATTAATGTATTTTACCAAAAATATATTAAATATTATATTTACAAGATTTTAGGAATTATCAACTACTAACTTTCTTTTATTAATAAAGAAACTTTAGAACTTTGATAATGTGGGTACAACACGCAAAAAGATAAATAATAAAATGATGCATTGCATTACTATGCATGTTAATTATTGCTTCTTTAAATATTGTCCTTACCAAGCAATAATGGTGTTTTGTAGAAATAGAATCTCAATGTCGAGTGCAAGCATCCGAATTCACTACCTTGTAGTCACAAGGCAAGTTCGTCACTTGCTCATGTCTTTTGATGAGTTTAAGATTCATCACATAGGAGTTAATAACCCATGACATCAGTGATTCTAGCGCCGTACAATACGCATTAACCATGATATTTGGAATGGGACAGAGAAGTCAGCTGGATCTTCTTCCTTCTGCATGTAGCCAGATGCGTAGGACATGGTTATTATCCTTGTAGCATGATTGGTAATTCATAGAGGATATGCAACATATGAGTGGGAACCCTCAACCTCCCACGATAGTTCTGGCATCTGAACGGTCTGTACTAACCATTGCCGTAATTCGATATGTGGGCATGCCGTACACCAAGGAGACATGCGGGGTCACGGAGAAGGGTAGTGATTGGCTTGGATCATCTACTAGGCCCCACATCACAGAACTGTGGATGGGAAAGTACGCCCGGTTGTGCAAAAAGGATTTGATCTCTCATGGGTAAAGCAACACGCCTCTGCAGAGTGTAAGAACTGTAACTTGTTATTCCCTGTTCTGGAAAGGAACTCCCTGAAGTTATATTCAACCTGTGAAGGCTGATGGGCATAGTTTTTTATATAAAAATTAACCTTTGAAGAAATGTTTACGAAAATTGCATAGTGCCATGGAATGATAGTCCGAGGTGGTATATAGAGCATCAAACTTCCCACCTTGCATATAATGAACTTGCTGGGTAATGTTGTTACTCACTCTTTCCTTTGATCCCTTGCTTAGACTCTAAGGAGCCAGAAGTCACTCTAATGTACGCTACTGAAGGACAAGAGGATGTCTACAACGAGGAACCAGACCTGTTCAGAGGAGTGGAAGGGGTGGACTACGAGATACGCTACAGAGTAGAAGGCAACGAGTCTAAGTAGTTTCCTAGAATTATATAGTAGTTCAGATGAGCCGAGCAACACAAACTTTATATAATAAGTTGTTGAGCTCAATTCTGGATATGTGTTTGAAACTTTGATCTTCCGATGAAACTTTTAAGTTTGGTTTGTAAGTTTGAATTACTTGAAGTACTAATATTTTGGTATTGTAATAATAATAATAATGTGTGTATATTTGTAACTTGGACACGCAATGTTTCTGTTGTACCACTCTAAGGGATGTGATATTTGTGGAATGGTGTTATGTAAGTGTCATGTCAACAACTATAGTGTACTACACATGCAATGGTATGCTGGGTCACTGCACCGGGATCTCGAGGAGCAGCACTGTGGTAGCCCTTCCTGCCCAAGAATTATGGGAAGAGGCTTGTCACTGCTATATAAGAAGCACTTCTCCTACCATAGAACAGGTCGATCCTTCAGATCTAAAACCCTAGACTTTACACCTCCATTGTACTCTCGCGAAGCACGCGAGCAATACAAAAAAGCAGGAGTAGGGGCTTTACCTCCTCACGAGGGTCCCGAACCTAGGTAAAAAACCTTCATGTCTACTCGTTGTCATGCTCTTGCTCCATCATCGCCACCATCGCCGATAATCCTTGGGACCGCATATTCATCCTCCTCTCGAACCAAGGGCTCATTGGACACTATATTCCTTCCCGAGACAAATCTCCGACACAAGCACCCCAACCAGCTAGGCTAGTAGCACCCCCAACAAATAGGATACCTTCTCAAACAGCAACATCCAGAGCTCCATGTTGAAAAATATCAACACCATCAGTTCCAAGTAGGTCACAAACAATTACAAATGCTCCTTTTCATGCACCAAGGTCTGCCCATGCTAATGTTATTGGTAGTAGCTTTGTACCCATGGAAGGGAAAAGGCTAAGGAAAAAATAGCTAGGATGGAGGGGTACCTCAATGCCGGGGAGCATAATAGCTACAAGAAGTAGGTTACTTATCAATTTGTGTAAAACATTGTTATGTTTCTCTCTATGTCAAAACTATCCCTTATTTTGTGCTATTTGTGTAAGACAGTGATCTGTTTGCTACCATTTTTGTAAGACAAGGTTATATTGTGTAGTATTTGTGTAATACAATGATTGATGTTTGCATTAGAACTTGTGTTACTCTTTATACTGTTTACTTCTTTAGTTTGATGGGATTTCTATTTCCGTGCCCCTGGTTTGTTAGTTGTACTCACTTTTTCCCAGCCGCTTAACTTTTCATCACTTTTGCCCATCTCCTTGTTTGAAACTCTCGCATCGGTCTGAAACTCACTGTCCGTCGGGTCCAGTTAGTGGACCCTTGCCGTTACATGCTGACAAGTGAGGCCTCATTAAGTCAGGTCATGTGATCCTTGCCATTACGTGCTGAGAAGTAGGACCCCCCTGGTACGTGCTGAAAAGTGGGGCCACGTTCAGTCGGGTCCCGTAGTAGGACCCCCCCCCCCATGTTGGACTGCGTGGGGACGGCTTGTTGGGAACGTGTTTTGGGGGATGTGGTGTGGGACCATGTGGGGCGCTTTTGATAGTTACGTGCGCCCTGACGCCTAAATTGGTAGATTTATTTTTGTTATTTTTATGATTGGCCTTTTTAAGAGCGCCTTTTCCCCTTTATGTCGTTAACAGTTGTGTTAATTTTTGCCCAAAAAGGTAGCGAATCTAGAGTAGCTTCTCTCTTGATTCATGGTTCCTTTTTGCCCTCGTATGTTCCCAATTGGTAGCAAATCTAGAGAAGCAAATCTAACCAGCATCATAAATATGTAGATAAATAGAGTAGATGTAGATAAAGCAGCTAATATAGGATATATAAACAAATCAGATGTAGATAAAGCAACTAATATAGAATATATAGTACGGTACTTAAACGAGGTTCGACAATTAGGCTGCTCAGCAGCAACAACGGATAAGTTCAACACAGACAACAAAACGAAAGAAGCTGCTTTATAGCAGCAGCATCAACACAAGATCAGTGGCTCCTCATGGCCTCCGCCTCCTCCCTATAGCTCTTCATCCACTTCTTGCTGCCCAGTCCCTTGACCTTGGGCACCTTGGGATTGATCAAGGGCATGCGACCCTCCTCGATGGCCACCTTCTGGAGGTTGCGGAGGTGAAAACCAAGCGCCTGGTGCTTGGCTCTGAAGGCGTGGGCGTTCTTTGACAAGCCTTAGGTATTCACGTCCTCGGCATGCCTCACGAGGGAGTTGAAGTCAGTGGCGAGGCTCCTGGTGCAGAAGGGGCACATGTAGACGTCTGCGGTGAAGAAGTTGTCGTACTGGCCGGACTTCAGCTTCCTTAGCACCTGACGAGTCTTGGTGTCCGTGGACTCGTCATCGCTGCAGACGTCGCTGCTATCCACCTGTTTGAAAAAACAGTAGAGTGCAATAAGGACATGATTGAGATACCTTGATTATCTAGATTGATTACTTGCATAAATTAACCGATTGAGATCCCCTGATTATTCCTCAATCCCCAAATCTCTAACCAAATCGAAAACTGATCCCAACTACAGATCGATGCTAGTACTAACTAGGGAATTCATCGAAATACGAGATCTAACACAAGAGGATTAGCTAATGTAAAAATACCTAGCATCCAACGATTGAAAATATGAACAGCCGATCCCTAATAACACACTATCTAGAATTCAACAATGGGAATGGGGGAAGAACAAAGGAAGGGGAGAAAACCCTAGTTACCTCTGACCACGGGTCGGGTAAGATGGTTTCGAAGGGGTTCTCTAGCCTGATGTAATCATTCTCCTCGTAGGGTTCCTAGCCATGCGGGATCTGTAACATCCCAAAAATGTTGAGCATGATTATCAAATTCTAATCACTAAAACTTAGGGTAACAAATACAAACCATATGAATGCATGTGTGTATGTGATGATTGTATGAATGCATAAATGGACTTGTGTAATTGATCTAAATAGCAAGAAATGGTTTAAAGGTGAAAACAACATCATCTAAAACATTTCCAAGCAGAAACAAACCAAGAGAAAATCAAAAACAACACAAATAAAGCAAATGGTCATTTTTGCCAATCTTGCTCACTAGGCCACTTTGAGTGTTTCTAGTCCAAGATTTCAAACAGAAACTTCTCCATTTATTTTCACCCCTTGAAAGACCAAGTAAAAGTGAATCAAAGCCCACGTTTCAAACTTGCAGAAACATTAGGCAACTAGATTCAAATGACAATTTAAAATTGAATCTATAACATATGGGAAGATCACACATTTTCAAAACCTAACCAAACCAGTTCGCCTTGACCAATCCCACCAACTAGAGACTCCCTAGTATGTAACCAACATATCCACCAAGTTTGAATCCAAAATTAAAATTTGAATTTCTTTTGGCCATTTCATCAAACACCTTGTTTTCAGCAAACAAAAAAACATCAAACACTATTAGTAGCAGTAATTTTGGCCAACCTTGTCCCCTCTCTATCTCACTCTACACTCTCATTAGATGATCAAACTAATTTGACTAGCCTTACCACCACTATGAGCGTGCATAGCCATAAATGGTGACCATGCCGAGAGCACCCTTGCCATCCCCATGTCGCCAGCGAGCTAGGAGAAGCTCTAGCCTCGCCAACCTTGTCTGGACCAGTAACCACCGTACACCGCCACCCCCTCTATAATGCTCGAGACTTGCCAGCCACTGGACCACACGGAAAGCTCACGCCCAGTTTCTCTGTGTGCGTGCCGAGAGCGCGCCAGTGCGCCATCAACGACATGAGCCCACAGACCGCTCGCCGCCCTCGTCGCTTGCGTGCATGATCGCCAGCTCACCAGCAACACCGCGGACATGCCCGTTCGCCGCCGCGCGGACCGTAGACGTTGTGCGCCATTAAAACTGCCGTCGGACCTGCTTAGAGCGCCGTGATGTTCCGACCGTTCCGCACCGCCCCACGCCTCACCATCAAGCCGTTGAGCTTCGCCAGGAGGCAATGCACCGCCCCCTATCCTCGCCCATGCCATTAGCACGTTGTGCCAACGATCACGGCGAGCCCAGCCCGCTCCCGTTGGTCCCCTTCATGCACTATAAAATGAGGCCACCCCCGTTTTATTTGAGCACACCATCTCACTCCCCACCTCTCACTGATCACACCCAGTCACCCCCGGAGCAAGGCGAGCACCAGGTGGCCAGGATTTTACCTGAGTCCGCCGCTGGAGATGAGGAGAGGCGCCGTCGATTGGAGCCGCCCTAGGAGAAGCTATCGGTACCAGGAGGATCGCCATCGTCGACTTCGTCATTCGCCCCCATCGCCGACCATCGCCGAAGCCCCGGTGATCCCCCACTGACCCCCACCGGTCGTGCTAGGGTTCAACCTCGCCACGTCCTGTTCAGGCATGGACAATGAACCACGACCTTCCGATTAGAGTTAGATCACACAGTCTAGATTCACCCATACCGCTTCACCACTCGCTGTCTCACTAACGAGTGGGGTCGTTCAATTAACCAGCCCACGCGCGCTATGCGTAGTGGGCCGGCCCTGTTAAACCTCCTGCGCGACCCAACAATTCAAACTTAGGTTTATTCATTTAGTTTCAAAACCAGTTCTCTACCTAGATTCAAAAATCAACCCAGCTCGATTCACTAAACCAAAATGCATGAAACCAATTTTGTTAGAAAGGATCTGGAGTGCTTAATCCAAGACCGTTGGATTCAAATCAATTGGATTTGTAGATCACTTATAGTAAAAATAACAAAGCAGAAGATTTTCTGCAATCAAATATTTTTCAAATTTCAACCATAAAAGCTTCTGAGTTGATTCCAACTCTCAAAAATCACATTTAACCATACCTTTCAGAATATATAAAAATATATAGGGTTTCTTGCAGAAATAATGATCAAGTAATAAAAGAATGCCTCATAGGCCATTCTAGTCATTTTATTTAATTAAAATGAAAAGGTTAAACCTTATTAAATTGTTACACCACCTTAAATCACATTCCCATGTACTGAAATGTGTGGTGATGACATGTGTCAACATGATCCCATGTTTTAGTTGGAGAATATTAAATCTTAAGTAGTTTTTCAATGAGTAGAAATTACTTTCCCAAAACCAAGAAAATAAAAATATTTACCTTAATGGTTGTAATGTTAGTGATGATGCTAGATCATCTAGTGTGAACATTTGTGTGCTAAATAGAGTAGTTAAGAATTGTGTGGTGATTGTGTACCTCATATTTATTTAAAAATGATAGTACCGACCAAGGATACGAGGAGTGAGGAGGATACTACGAGGAAGAAGCCGAGGAAACTTCAACCACTGCTTTGCACAAGGCAAGCCTATACTTGTAATCTTGCAAGCCTTACTATACAAGTTGACCTAGCAAGCTTACACCCGTGATGACACACCATCCTAGTTTTACTTGCAAGCTTAGTCTTTTATTTCTTTATCAAAGTTGTCTATCAAAAGTTTACTTAGTGGCTTGTAGATTCTATAAAGATATTTGAAGGTATCATAAAGAGCATAAAACTTGGCCTAAGTTAGATAATATTGATGTCCTTCTGAGGCATGAGATTGAACTTAGATCATTCACCCCTGATTACCACCCCTCATTAGTGTTTACCCCCACGTGTAGATGCTAGTGCTAAGCATAAAACTTGATCAACTTTAGATGGGAATACTTGGTGAAAATGGTTATGAAAACCTTAGAATGATGAGTCATTCTACTGAAATGTTTTGACATGTGGTCTTGAACACCAGATGATTTTGATGATGAAAATGTTAAGGCATGAGCCTTAGCCCTCTTTAAAATTGATGGTTGTTTGATTGCGATACCATTCCAATTTTACCGTACAACCACAATACCCGAAAATTGGGTAGGGCTTGACTGGAAAAATTATATACCTTAGTATGGGTTCCCTTGTGGCCAAGGTTTAAGCTTAGGCTACCTTGTGAAGATTGCCCACCTGTGCAGTACCCAAGATGACAGTTGGTCATGGTTGGGAGGCCAAACTCACAGGAGAGGTGCCTATACTAGGGCGTGTAATGGAAAGGTTAGGATTGATTATCCGCATACTAAGTATGGTGAATTCAGGATTTGTTCCTGACGGATGTATCGAATATTGTGGTGAAAGTGTACCACCTCTGAAGAGTTTCAAACTATTCAAATAGCCACGTCCTCGATTATAGACAGTTGGAGTGGCCATACTGTTCTGTCGTCAGATGTTTTCAAAATGACTTATGAAATGATTTGTGACGTGACTTGACTTGACTTGACCACAACAGAGTTGTGACATGAAATTCAAGTTCCCACTTAGGTGTTATAAAACTTTCAACTAGCTTTCTTTGCTTCTGAACTCAGTAGAGATAAATCTGGCTTTTTGCAAAACAACCTAGAGCTTAGTATTTCCTATTCAAAACCACCACACTTGTTAGTATTAGTTTGCGAATACTTAAAGAGTACTCATGGCTTTGTCCCCGGCTATTCCCGTGGCCAGACTATGAAGAGGACTATCAGGAAGACGGACATCAGGAAGGTTACGACAACTAGGATCATCTAACATCGTCAGCATTGCCTGTGACCATGAAGATGGAGCTTCACCTACACTATCATTATTATTATGTTATTTCCGCTGCTTGAATTGTATTAAGACTGGATCATGAGATCCTTATTTGTGTAAGACCTTATGTATGGTTTGTAATGGATAATGTACTATGATATCCAATCTGTTATGTCTCGCAAAAATGGTAATCCTGGGATTGCGATGTATAGCATAACAGGCATCTGGGATTAAAAATCCGGGTGTTGACAAGTTGGTATCAGAGCCATCCTGACCATAGGAGACCCTAGTTTAGAATGGACGTTTGAATCCCAAACTTAGTTTCAAAACCAAGGAAGTGAGTATTTACGAAAACTTATTCTCATTCTTATCACTTGGACTCTTTGATGAAAATTCATGCTCCTCAAAAATTCTTGCAAACTCACTTAAAATTTGACACACTTGATCACTCTATTAACTTACTCATCCTACATTCTTATAGATGGACGTGAAGTACAGCAAGTTTTATTAGTTGGGGAATGGAGGAGACCTCATCTTTGAGCATGACTTGGACCAGTTGTCAGAGATGCTGGAGCGTCCGCACCCCGAGTTCTTCGGAGCTCAGCTCAATGACCAGGAAGGAGAGGATTTGCAGTGGTTAGTGGTTGCAAGTATCCGAGGAAAGATTCAAGCCCCCACCTCAGAGGGAATTCATCTCATCTTGAGAGAGAACAACTGGATCGATGGACTTTCCAGGGCCATGCAGGAACCTCTTGCCCGTCTGTGTGGGCAGAGTATCAATTAAATCAATGGTACCCGCTTTGAGTTCTATCCGAGGCGTGATGTTATGGGACAGCCACTAGAGGCACCATACCACCACGAGCTGAAGAGTCAATTGGACCGCCTCAGATTCATGATTTATGACTGGCAGAAGGAGTTGGACAATGCCCGCTCCTATGCCAACCACAAGTACGCCATCGCTGCCAAGAAGGATCAGACCATTGCCATGCTAGTGAAGGATCGCTAGTCTCGTCGCCGTCAACTCGACAAGAAGGAGCGCATCATTGCCTGTCTTCGCCACCGGATCACGGATTTGGAGGAGACCATCCACGAGAGATATATGCAGTTGGAGGAGAAGGAGAATGCAGGGGAAGACCTTCGCGGAGACCCCTACTCATATCTCAGTGACGATGATGACTTTCTGGAGGATCAGGCCATGGACTTCTTCACCGATGAGGATGAATTCACCTTCATCAATGATGATGATGATGATGATGAGGATGATGAGGACATCGACTCTGAGGAGTAGTAGCACTTGAGCACTAGCGTAGTTAGTTTTATTCAGTCCCACTATATCGTAGTTTCCTAGAATGGTTCTTAAAACCATCTGTTTTTCTTTGTTGTGGTGTGTGTTTGTATCGTGTGCTATGAATGAATGAATGAATGAATGAATGAATGAGTGAATGAATGAAAAGTAGGTTGCTAGAAAAATCTGAGTCAAACTTTAAAAACTTTCCAAAACCCCTACCCTTAGAAATTTCCCTCTTTTCTCATGATCTATCTCAATCTTCAGATGCCTCGCGAAGGAAGCATTTCATCCCCGGACCCAATGTTGCAACTCTTGCAAATGTTGGTTTCTGACCGCGAAGCCGAACGTCAATACAACTTTGCCACCCTTCAACAGATAGCTCAGATGGCCAACAACAATCAAGGCCATGGAAATGAGGACAACCATGGATCTTAGCTTAAGAATTTCCAGAACACCAATCCTCCCATTTTCAGTAAGTCTGAAGAGCCCCTGGATGCTGATGATTGTCTGCAAACCATGTAGAACAACCTGGAAGTTGCAGGAGTGGAAGCTAACAAGAAAGTTCTGTTCGTTACCCACTATCTGGCCGGAGATGCAAGAGCATGGTGGAACAGTGTTCGCACCATGAATGGGGGACAAATGATGGCTTGGGATGAATTCAAACTCAAGTTTAGCCGAACCCATGTGCCACCAGGTTTGATACTACGGATGAGAGATGAATTCAAAGAGCTTAAGCAAGGAAGAATGACTGTGGTAGAGTACCATGACAGATTCCTATCTCTGTCAAGGTATGCCCCTGATGAGATCAGCACTAAGGCCAAAAAGAAGGAGATATTCCTAAACGGTTTGCACGATGAGATGCAGACAGTGTAGTGAATATTCCATTTGCTGATATTGAAGCCTTAGTGGATTCTGCCATTCAGATGGAAGGAAAGATCAACCAAGCTAATGAGAACCGTAAGCGTTGCATGATGAATTAACCAGGAACCCACCATACACCCAAGTATCGCCCCAACCCATCTCCAAGATTTTCCCCGAGAAACAACAGAACCCCGATGAACCGTCCAACCTATCCCAACCATGGAAACCCAAGGCCCGGAGGAAATCACAACAACCCCGATAACCCCAGCAATTTCAAACGCGCACCACCTAAGTTCAACAACAACAATGCCGCCACCAACACCAACACGGACCCAAGGACTGGAAGCAATGTTGTGCCTGTTGCAGCAAAGGACAAGTCTCAGGTGACTTGTTATGAATGTGGAACCAAGGTTTACTACTCCAATGAGTGCCCCAAGAAGATTGTCGCAGCCCCCAATGCAAATGCCCCAGCTCAGAAGCAGCATCATGTTCAGCCTGGAAGAAGGTTTACCCTAGGGAATTCGCTCAACCACAACGGTCGTCTCTTTCTCATGCATGCTGAAGAAGCCCAAGAAGCGCCAGATGTCGTGCTGGGTATGTTTTCTGTTAACTCAGTACTTGCAAGAGTGTTGTTTGATTATGGAGCATCGCACTCATTTGTTACTGAAGAATTTGCATGCACAAGTAAGATTCAACCAACCAAATTGAAGCATGTTATGATAGTTCAAATACCTGGTTCAACCACCAAAGCCAGACAAATTTGCAAAGTCGTACTTATCCGAATCCATGGCATAGACTTTTATGCTAATCTAATAGTACTCGGAACTAAAGGTTTGGAAGTAGTACTAGGAATGGATTGGATGTCCAACCATAAAGGATTAATTGACTGTGCCAAGAAAGCCATAACCATGACCAGTACAGCCGGAGTATCAGTAGAGCATGTATCGGAAACCTTGCCCCTTTAATTCAAATGCAACAAGAGTATAGCCCAGCCAACCATTGATCAAGTCTGAATAGTCTGTGAATACCCCGATGTATGTCCAGATGTTTTGCCCAGTATGCCCCCAGATCAGGATATCGAGTTTATCATTGAACTAATCCCTGGAACCAGACCCATAGCCCAAAGACCATATAGTATGAACCCATCTGAACTTGTGGAACTGAAGAAGCAACTGGATGCCATGTTGGAAATAGGATTAATTCAACCAAGTGCGTCGCCATGGAGATCACCTGTCTTATTTATGGACAAGAAGGGTGGAGGTAACCGTTTGTGTTCGGATTACCGGAAGTTGAATGATGTCACCATCAAGAACTAGTACCCGTTGCCAAAGATAGAAGACCTGTTTGACTAGTTGACTGGTGCCAAAGTGTTTTCTAAGATTGATCTTAGAATTGGCTATCATCAACTCAAGATTCGTTCAGAGGGTATTCCAAAGACTGCCTTTACCACCAGATATGGATTATATGAGTATACTGTCATGTATTTTGGATTAATCAATGCCCCGCTTATTTCATGAACCTCATGAATAAGATTTTTATGGACTTCCTGGATAAGTTTGTTGTTGTTTTCATCGATGACATTTTGATCTATTCCAAATCAGAAGAAGAACATGAGCTACATCTAAGGACCATCCTTGGAACCCTTAGAGAGCATTAGCTGTATGCCAAGTTTAGCATATGTGAATTCTGGTTACAGGAGGTAGGATTCCTCAGACATATTGTATCAGCCGGAGGAATTGCCGTTGACCCTTCAAAGGTGAAGGATGTTGAAGATTAATCCTTGGAACCCTTAGAGAGCATTAGCTGTATGCCAAGTTTAGCAAATGTGAATTCTGGTTACAGGAGGTAGGATTCCTCAGACATATTGTATCAACCGGAGGAATTCCGTTGACCCTGCAAAGGTGAAGGATGTTGAAGATTAGCAAGCCACAACCACTCAAACCCAAGTTTGTGCATTTCTCGGATTAGCGGGATACTACCGCAAGTTCGTAGAAGGATTCTCGAGTATCGCAAGACCCATGACCCAATTGTTGAAGAAGGATAAAAAGTTTGAATGGACGGACAAATGTGAAGCGAGTTTTCAGGAACTCAAGAGGAGATTGATTTCAGCCCCAATCTTGATCATGCCAGATATCACAAAGCCCTTTGATGTGTATTGTGACGCATCCAAGATCGGTCTCGGATGTGTGTTGATGCAAGAAGGAAAATTAATATCTTATCTATCCCGACAACTGAAATAGCATGAACAGAATTATCCTACCCATGACCTTGAACTAGCAGATGTAGTTCTAGCCCTGAAGACATGGAGGCATTATCTGATGGGAAACCGTTGTGAGATTTATTCCGATCACAAGAGCCTTAAGTATATATTCACTCAGAAGGAGCTGAATATGAGGCAGAGAAGATGGATTGAGCTAATCAAGGACTATGATCTGGACATCCACTATCACCCCGGTAAATCCAATGTGGTAGCAGATTCCCTTAGCAGATTGCCATGCCGCTTGAACTCCATGATTTTGAAGGACCAACCAAGTTTGCACAAGGAGATGAAAGATTTTAGAATGGAATTAGTAAGTGAAGGATTTTTGGCTAGCATAGAACTTTAACCCACTTTGATCAGTCAGATCAAGGGGGGCCAGAAAGGAAATGCTAGTATCGACGGAATCAAATGTCATATCAGTACAGGCAAAGTACCCGGATTTACCGAGGATGAAGAAGGAGTTATGTGGTACAAAGGACCTCTCTGTGTACCAGCAGATTCAGAGTTGAAAGAAGTTATTCTGAAAGAGGCCCATGATGCTCTTTATTCTATCCATCCCGGAGGAACGAAGATGTATCAGGATTTGAAGGAACAATTTTGGTGGCATAAGATGAAGAGAGAAATCGGAAGCTATATCGCCAAGTGTGACATTTGTCAGAGAGTCAAGGCGGGACATCAAAGACCCACAAGACTGTTGCAACCATTACAGATTCCAGAATGGAAATGGGATTCAATTGGAATGGACTTTATCACCGGATTGCCTACTTCTAGTAGGGTAAATGACTCTATTGGGGTCATAGTTGATAGATTGTCCAAAGTAGCCCATTTCTTACCAGTAAAGACCACCTACCAGAGTTCGAAGCTAGCAGAGTTATACATCGCTAGGATCGTCAGTTTGCATGGAGTCCCCAAGAACATTGTATCGAATCGAGGAACTCAGTTTACCTCGAGATTCTGGAAGAAAGTCCAAGAAGTTTTAGGAACCCGACTAGATTTCAGCACAGCGTATCACCCACAAACCGATGGACAAACGGAGCGAGTATATCAAATACTCAAAGATATGTTGAGAGCATGTGTGCTAGAGTATGGATCTAAATGGGAAGACTGTCTGCCGTTCGCAGAATTTTCTTACAACAACAGTTATCAAGCTAGTTTGCAAATGGCCCTATTTGAATTAATGTATGGAAGGAAGTACCGTACCCCTTTGAACTGGTCGGAAGTAGGAGAGAGTCAGATTTTCGGACCCACATCCTACGAGAAGCAAAAGAGAAAGTTCACAAGATTCGTGAGCACCTCAAGACCGCCCAGTCAAGACAGAAGAGTTATGCCGACAAGAGACGTAGAAACCTCGCTTTCAATATAGGAGATTTTATGTATCTCAAAGTGACGCCTTTGAAAGGAATGCAGTGTTTCCAGCTCAAAGGAAAGTTAGCCCCCAGATATATCGTACCCTTTAGGATTCTAAATCGTCGAGGAGAAGTATCGTATCAACTAGAACTGCCAGAGGAGATGTCAGCAGTGCATAATGTGTTCCATATATTGTTGCTTCGCAAATGTCTTGAAGTCCCGGAGAAGACTGAAGTTTTCAAGAACATTGATCACCGGACCATAGAGTTCAACGATGACCTGACATATCCCCAAGTACCCATCCGTATCTTGGAGGAAGCTATCAGGACCACCAGGACCCGAAGCATCAAGTTTCTCAAGATTCAGTGGAGCAACCACACTGAAGAAGAAGCTACTTGAGAGCGAGAAGATCACATCAGGACGGAGTTTCCCGATCTCTTTAAATCCTAGGTAATCTTTTTTCTTATTTTCAAATCTCAGGACGAGATTTTCTTTAAGGAGGGAAGGTTTGTAACATCCCAAAAATGTTGAGCATGATTATCAAATTCTAATCACTAAAACTTAGGGTAACAAAAAATTTGATTAAATAAAAACCATATGAATGCATGTGTGTATGTGATGATTGTATGAATGCATAAATGGACTTGTGGTATTGATCTAAATATCAAGAAATGGTTTAAACGTGAAAACAACATCATATAAAACATTTCCAAGCAGAAACAAATCAAGAGAAAATCAAAAACAAAACAAATAAAGCAAATGGTCATTTTTTGCCAATCTTGCTCACTAGGCCACTTTGAGTGTTTCTAGTCCAAGATTTCAAACAGAAAATTTTCCATTTCTTTTCACCCCTTGCAAGACCAAGTAAAAGTGAATCAAATCCCACCTTTTAAACTTGCAGAAACATTTGGCAACTAGATTCAAATGACAATTTAAAATTGAATCTATAACATATGGGAAGATCACACATTTTCAAAACCTAACCAAACCAGTGCCCCTTGACCAATCCCACCAACCAGAGACTCCCTAGTATGTAACCAACACATCCACCAAGTTTGAATCCAAAATTCAAATTTGAATTTCTTTCGGCCATTTCATCAAACACCTTGTTTTCAGCAAACAAACGAACATCAAACACTATTAGTAGCAGTAATTTTCGCCAACCTTGTCCCCTCTCTAGCTCACTCTACACTCCCAGTAGATGATCAAACTAATTTGACTAGCCTTAGCACCACTGTGATCATGCATAGCCATCAATGGTGACCATGTCGAGAGCACCCTTGCCACCCCCATGTCGCCAGCGAGCTAGAAGAAGCTCTACCCTCGCCAACCTTGTCTGGAACACTAACCACCGTACACCGCCACCTGTAACTACCTCGGTGAATTACGCTCCTAGTTACAAGCCTGGATGAGCGGAAATGGTTGAAATAGTACGATGGGGCCCAAATGCCACTCACAAGTAGACCTTTCGGCCGTCCCAACCATTTCCAAACATCGGGACAAGAACGGGCGGCGTAATCGGCAGGCGAAGGGATCAACTACATACACAAATGAGCATGTATGCAAGCCACCATACAACAGTACATCAGAGCCATTCCATCTAAAAGAAATAGAAATATTGCAACGCCATACGCAAGATCCAAATATCCTAGATAGATATAATAGTTTAGGATAGCTCCTCATACATCAAACATCAGAGTATCAGGCAGAAGCGGCAAACAAGATCCGAGTACGGATAAGAAGCAAATCGGCATAAGATGCCCCATAAATAAACACATCCTGCCCACAGATCTCACGGATCCCCGTTCCCGGAATCTCTACACCGAATGATCGTTGTCCACATCGTCCGTTTCCTCCACCCAGTATCCATCTCGTGAGTGTACCTGTTCATCTGAACCAAATAATTTATCGTGTGAGACCCTAGGGGTACTCAGCAAGTCTTTATGCCTCTAAAGGGGACACAACCTAGGGGGACGCAATTGCAGCAAAAGATAAACCCTAACAATTCTATAGATACTCGCTAACCATCCGCCTAACCAAAGATAGATGGATGTCCGTGAATTAATGACAACAGTTATGACAGTAATATCAACAGATCCATCCTCCTCCTCGCTTACCAACGAGGAAGCGGACGAACACCCCCCATCCGTTGGCAGTTTTATTAACCATTCCATGAGTGTTGCGCTATTTACTAGGTAGTTACTTAGTCAAATTAAAGCGGTACTTTAGTTATGCTTGTCTATGATCGAGAAACTGTGCTCCAAGTCGTCCATAACCGCGGACACGGCTTTCAGAAAGTTTTACCCTACAGGGGTGCACAAATAGCAACACACACTCGATCAACCTCGGAAAAACCAAATCAAAACCCAACGAGGCACTCACGACAAAGCAATCACCAGATTCAGAAATATTTCAGGGGGCCACCCCATTAAGTATACCCGCAACGAAGTTAGCTGACTCTGAGACGGACTCAAGGTTTGTGGGGACGGCTGTAAACGACTGGGAACCCGAAAGTGTGACTGGGCTTGTCGATACAGCGAAAACGTGTCACGGCCCTAAACAGTACAGGTGCAGTACCTCGCACAATTTAAATAAAGCAGTAAAGCATGGCATAAGTACAGGATAGTAAATAAAACCTCAAACTAGTTTGTGGCCCCAAGAAATAAGAATGAATCAAGCTCTGGCTCAGGGGGGTCCCATAATCCTCCCGGATGTGGATAGCGCGAATATTCAAGGAACAGGAATCAAGTACTCGGGGCCCTACGGGACACAAGTGAGCATGAAAAACCAAATAGCAGATATTGCTCACCGGTGCCACTTTCATTAGTTATCCCATACTACTCAGGTTAAGTTGTTTAGGTACCTCGTTATCCATCAGACACTCACATACCCTACACATGATGTTCTACGACTCGCATGGCTCAAACAACTCCTGTAGTAATGGCTCATGGGATGGAGGAACAAGCTTCGGTGGGGTTTAAAAGTAAAGGCTATGCAGTACTTGGGATTCAGTTTAATGCAATCGCGACTCAATGATGCAAGTATAAGATAGAGGCCATAGGTACTATATGTATGCAAGCATGTGGTAGTGCTTGCCTGGCAGCTCAGTTGAAGCGAGAGAAGGATATGGGTAGTGCTCCTGGGTTTCTTGATATATCCCCTGCTCAGCGTCTATTCGAAGAAGAACCAAACAAACAAGGGCCAACATAAATAAAGTGCACAAGCATAGGAATAAAATGCGACAAGCAAACAATCATGCCATGATGAATGATGCACAATTTGCATGGCAATAAAGTAGCATGGCATGGGTGAGGTGAGAAACAATAATAAAGCACTTGGTTAAAGTATTTAGGCATGTTTTACTCTCATAAACAGTTCTGATTATTCAATAATTATATGATGCATGCTTCAATTCAGATCAAGGAATGCATAAACAGAAAGGTCTCGTCGAGCTAATCATTTTAGACATATCATTTGTCAAATTTGGAGTTATAAAACAAAAGTTATTAATTAATTAAGGCGAAAGGGCATTTTATTGTAATTTTAATCAACTCGAAATTTAAAGTGTTCAAATAATATTTTGAATGGCATATTTGAAATACTCACATTTTTATGATTCAAAAACATATATTATTTGTATTATTTGAATTCATATTTTAAAAGTTATATTAAAACAGATTTAAATTTGAATTTAAAAATAATTTGAAAAGATTTAAATTAAAAACAGAAAACAGAAAACCTTTTTATACTCAGACAGTCCCAGCCACAGTCACTGACGGGTGGGGCCTACGCTGAGCTGGAGAGCTGAGGCCACGCGGCAGAGCCAGGGACCGCGGGTTGAGGTACTGGACTCTGGGGTACCTTTTTGCAAAAAGTCAGAGAGGCTGACAAGTGGGACTGGTTGGACCGCGGGTTGAGGAAAAAAGGTTTGGGGGGGTATGCGCAAAAGGGCGCCCGTGCACTGTTTCTCTTCTCGTTCTTTCTGACGAAACTGACGGGAACGCACGGCGCGGTGGGGCTCGATCCCGCGACGCGGTGCGTACGCGCAGGCGGCGGAGACCACTGCGGTGGGTGGGGTTGCTGACAGGGAGTGGCTAGGCGGCTAAATGAGCTTCTGCGACGCCATGGCGAGAGGAACCGAACACGACGCCGGCGCACCGAGGGCGTTGGACGGAGTGACCGGTGCGATCAGAGGGTATGAGCGAGGGAGGGGATGTCAGGGAGGCTCAGCAGCTCACCGGGAGGATGTTGGTGTGGTTGGTTCGGGCAGGGGAGCGGTCGATTGGCGACGAGGCAGATTCCGCTTCGGCGACGCTGGTTCCGGTGGCCTGGTTCGCCTCCTCCTCGTTGACGTGTATAGGGCGACGCAGAAGACGGCCGTGGTCTTCCCCGACACCCGCGTTTGCACGCCCGCCTCCTTGTTCTGTAGCTGGACGGCGACACCGAGAGCGGCGGCCGGGTAGACGATGGTGGGGTAGATGGGGAGGAAGAAGAAGATGGGCACGACCCTAGGGAGATCTGGGAGAGGCCAGAGGGAGTAGATAAGGACGGGAGAGAGGGGTAGATGGCGTGGGGGCTCGGGGTGGAAAAGGTGGTCGGGTGGCCACCTTTTTCCCTTTCTCTCCACCCTCACGTGCATGACCGGCTCGGCAGGGGTGTAGGGCTGCAGGGTGGGGACGGCAAGGACGGTGGGGAGGCTCGGGCTGGTGGGGTCACACGGCAGAGAGAGAACAGAGAGGGAGAGAGAGAGAGAGCTAGGGTAGGAGGGAGGCTCGGGCTAGGGTTTTGGTAGCTTCGGGTGTGGGCCAGGGAGAGAGGGCCAGGTGGGTCCAGCATGGGGAGGCTCGGCATAGGTGAGAGGTAAGGGTGAGGTGGGTGTAACTAGGGTTAGACGAGGGATTAAGCTTAGGGTTAGAGAGAGGGGTGAGGTTTAGGGTAGGGCTTAGCTATGATCGCCCTTGATCATGCATGGATGGAGGGTGAAAAGGAGAGGAAGGTGAGGGTGTGATTAGAGTTAGCTAGAGAGGGGTGTGATTGAGGTATAGGGTTTAGCAACTCAAACAAGATCAAACAAAAGGAGTGGAAGAGAGGGATAGAGGTGATGGATGGATATGGCCTTATAAAGAGAAAACCCAAATAAACCAAGAGATAAGCAAATGGCTAAAGGTGATGGTACTCTTGCATGGCTCATGCAAATTAATAAATGCCTTGGTTAAATCCTTGTGAAAACAAAAATAATAGCATGGCATTATTCTTATGCATTCCCAAGAAGTGGAATAAAGGCCAAGCAAAAGAATTATAGAATGTTCCATGTGGAGTAAAAGGGAATGACCATATTTGAATAAAAATGGGACATGCTAGTGTGTATATTCCACTAGATGTTTAATAGTCCCAAAAATATCCCAACATGATAATAACCCCAAAACAACACATATGAAAGCTAGAAAAGGGTTCCACTCACAAGGCATGCAAAGGTGGCCATGTGGCTCTCATAAACCAATAATGTGGAAACAATATGGTGCATATATGAGAGCATGTGGATATAGAATTGGATCCATCCCAACCCACATGAGCTAGAGGTAAAACCAAATAAGTTGCAATGCTCATATATGGTGGAATGGTGGAATGATGGGGTGATGACAAGAAAGGTGGTGGAGTTAATAAAAGATATGCCCCCAACTCAACTTGGGCATTTAAACAATGTATCAAGAACCAAATATAATATCAAGAGGCAAATACAATTTACAATGCATATGAGAGAAGAACCAAAGAAAGAGAGTTTTATATGATGCACGAATGCAAGGTGGCATGATGACATGAGCATGATATAATTATGATGCAACAATTATATATAGGAAGTAGCCATTATATTACTAAACCAAGTAGCATTACAATTGTTAGACGATTGGGATGCTACACCACCCCCTGTCCAACTCTCTAGCCTTGCCAGCCACTGGAGCACACGGAAAGATCGCACCAAGTTCTCTGCATGCGTGCCGAGAGCGCGCTAGTGCGCCATCAACGACATGAGCCCACAGACCGCGTGTCGCCCTTGCCGCTTGCGTGCGTGATCGCCAGCACTCCAGCAACACTGGGGACATGCATGTTCGCCGCTGCGCGGACCGTAGACGTTGTGCGCCATTAAAACTGCCGTCGGACCCGCTCAGAGCGTCGTGACATTCCGACCATTCCGAGACGCCCCACGCCTCTCCATCAAGCCGTTGAGCTTCGCCAGGAGGCAACGCACCGCCCCCTATCATCACCCATGCCATTAGCACGTTGTCCCAACGACCACGACGAGCACAACCCGCGCTCGTCGGTCCCCTTCAGGCACTATAAAAGGAGGCCACCCCCATTCGATTTGAGCACACCAGCTCATTCCCCACCTCTCACTGATCACACCCACTCACCCCCGGATCAAGGCGAACAGCAGGTAGCTGGAATTTTACCGGAGTCCACCGCTGTAGAGGAGGAGAGGCGCCGTCAATTGGAGCCGCCCTAGGAGAAGCTGCCGGTACCAGGAGGATCACCGTCGTCGACTTCGTCCTTCTCCCCCATCGCTGACCATCGTCGGAGCCCCGGTGAGCCCCCACTGACCCCCACCGGCCGCGCTAGGGTTCGACCTCGCCGCGTCCTGTTCAGGCGTGGACGATGAACCACGACCGTTGGATTAGAGTTTAATCGCACGGTATAGATTCACCCATACCGCTTCGCCACTCGCTGTCTCACTGACGAGTGGGGACGTTCACTTAACCAGCCCGCGTGCACGCTGTGCGTAGTGAGCTGGCCTAGTTAAACCTCCCATGCGACCCAACAATTCAAACTTAGGTTTATTCATTTAGTTTCAAAACCTGTTCTGTACCTAGATTCAAAAATCAACCCAGCTCCATTCACTAAGCCAAAATGCATGATACCAATTTTGTTAGAAAGGTTCTAGAGTGCTTAATCCAAGCCCATTGGATTCAAATCAATTGGATTTGTAGATCACTTATAGTAAAAATAACAAAGCAGAAGCTTTTCTGCAATCAAGCATTTTTCAAAATTCAACCATAAAAGCTTTTGAGTTGATTCCAACTCTCAAAAATCACATTTAACCATACCTTTTAGAATATATAAAAATATATAGGGTTACTTGTAGAAATAATGATCAAGTAATAAAAGAATGCCTCATAGGCCATTCTAGTCATTTTATTTAATTAAAATAAAAAGGTTAAACCTTATTAAATTGTGACACCACCTTAAATCACATTCCCATGTACTGAAATGTGTGGTGATGACATGTGTCAACATGATCCCATGTTTTAGTTGGAGAATATTAAATCTTAAATAATTTTTCAATGAGTAGAAATTACTTTTCCAAAACCAAGAAAATAAAACTATTTACCTTAATGGTTGTAATGTTAGTGATGATGCTAGCTCATCTAGTGTGAACCTTTGTGTGCTAAATAGAGTAGTTAAGAATTGTGTGGTGATTGTGTACCTCGTAATTATTTATAGACGATAGTACCGACCAGGGATACGAGGAGGAAGGACGATACTACGAGGAAGAAGACAAGGAAAACTTCAACCACTGCTCTGCACAAGGCAAGCCTATACTTGCAAACTTGCAAGCCTTACTATACAAGTTGACCTAGCAAGCTTACACCCGTGATGACACACCATCCTAGTTTTACTTGCAAGCTTAGTATTTTATTTCTTTATCAAAGTTGTCTATCAAAAGTTTACTTAGTGGCTTGTAGATTCTAGAAAGATATTTGAAGGTAGCATAAAGAGCATAAAACATGGCCTAAGTTAGATAATCTTGATGTCATCATGAGGCATGAGATTGAACTTAGATCATTCACCCCTGATTACAACCCCTCATTAGTGTTTACCCCCACTTGTAGATGCTAGTGCTAAGCATAAAACTTGATCAACTTTAGATGGGAATACTTGGTGAAAATGGTTATGAAAACCTTAGAATGATGAGTCATTCTAATAAAATGTTTTGACATGTGTTCTTGAACACCAGATGATTTTGATGATGAAAATGTTAAGGCATGAGCCTTAGCCCTCTATAAAACTGATGGTTGTTTGGATGCGATACCATTCCAATTTTACCGTACAACCACAATACCCGAAAATTGGGTAGGGCTTGACTAGAAATTTATATACCTTAGTATGGGTTCCCTTGCAGACAAGGTTTGAGTTGAGGCTACCTTGTGAAGATTGTCCACCTGTGCAGTACTCAAGATGACAGTTGGTCATGGTTGGGAGGCCAAACTCACAGGAGAGGTGCCTATACTAGGGCGTGTAATGGAAATGTTAGGATTGATTATCCGCATACTGAGTATGGTAAATTCAGGATTTGTTCCTGACGGATGTATCGAATATTGTGGTGAAAGTGTACCACCTCTGCAGAGTGTCAAACTATTCGAATAGCCGCGTCCTCGGTTATGGACAGTTGGAGTGGCCATACTGTTCTGTCGTCAGATGTTTTCAAAATGACTTATGAAATGATTTGTGACTTGACTTGACTTGACCACAACAGAGTTGTGACATGAAATTCAAGTTCCCACTTAGGTATTATAAAACTTTCAACTAGCTTTCTTTGCTTCTGAACTCAGTAGAGATAAATCTGGCTTTTTGCAAAACAACCTAGAGCTTAGTATTTCCTACTCAAAACCACCACACTTGTTAGTATTAGTTTGCGAGTACTTAAAGAGTACTCATGGCTTTGTCCCTGGCTATTCCCGTGGCCAGACTATGAAGAGGACTATCAGGAAGACGGATAGCGGGAAGGTTACGACAACTAGGATCATCTCCCATCATCAGCATTGCCTATGACCATGAAGATGGAGCTTCACCTACGCTATCGTTATTATTACGTTATTTCCGCTGCTTGAATTGTATTAAGACTGGATCATGAGATCCTTATTTGTGTAAGACCTTATGTATGGTTTGTAATGGATGATGTACTGTGATATCCAATCTGTTATGCCTCGCAAAAATGGTAATCCTAGGATTGCGATGTATGGCATAACAGGCATCTGGGATTAAAAATACGGGTGTTGACAGGATCTGTCGGAGACTGGCGAGGGCCTCCTTGCCCACGGCTACGGCGGAAGTGAGGACGGGGGGTTTGGACGGGCACAACGGCTGCCTTCGATGCCTTGACGGGGGCCTCCTCTCCGGCGGCTACGTCAAAAGCGGGGACGGGGGTCTGGACGGGGACGGTGGCTACCTTCGGTGCCTCGAAGGAGGCCTGTACAGGGATGGGGGCCTCCTTGTCGGTGGCCTTGGAGGCGACAATGGCCATCGCGCCATTCTTCTCCTTCGCCGGCATGGTTGGTATTTTCTTGGGGGTTTGCAGAAGGTGATGGGACAGTGGAGATGGTTACGTGAGTGAGTGAGCGAGTGATGAGGCCTCTATAAAGGTGAAGGGAGGAGATATTTCGTTGCACCACCGTGCACCGCGAAACCGCGTACGCTACTGCACCGTACACAGCCACACACGTCCGCTACCTCCTCATGCACCGTGACACGTGTACCGTGCGTCACGTTTTCCCCCTCGTGTCTAACCTTGGCCACTTAGTTGTGCTCAATTATACCCTTGGGTGTAACATTGGCATTTTGGTTGTACTCAATTTTGCCCTACAGTACTAACACTGTCGTGTGCAATATACTCACTTTTACCCTTCGGTGGCTGGTCAACAGAGAGTCAACGAATGGTTTTTAGCTAGATAATTGAGTCATTTTATGCACAACAAATTCAAAAAAATCAAAACATAATGGCATCTACCTAGGAAGTCTTATTATGTGACCTGGCACCATAATAAATGTATATAAATCAAGTTTTAACCTAAATCACCACTTCTCATATCACCTACTATCTATGAAGGTTCATGGCTTTCTACTCAAGCCTCTTCCCAAAACATTCCTCCCTAAAACATAATTTGTCTGAATGAGGCAATAATTGTCAAACTGATATATATTTGAATTTCAAATAGTTTGATGTATGCCAAGATGTATTTTATTGTATCAAAATAAGCATTTTCCATTTTTTAAATCTCTTTATGTTTTCTATTTGAACCCCTTTGTCAGTTTTGTCCTTGGTTTTTAAGTTCTACTCAGTTTTGCACTTGGTTTTTAAGTTCTACTCAGTTTTCTCCTCTCTCTTATTCACAAACTCTCACACCTGTGCTCATCTTGGCTGCTACGCTCTGATTGGTCGAGACAGTTATCACGCGGATCGTACCCACCAGTCATTGATCCTCTAATTGATCCTCTGTGATCTAGTGGACAGGATACCCCCTGTATCTGTCGGAGGGACCCTTTATCCATGCAAAATAACGAGTTTTCCGCTGATACTTTAACTCCATAAACAAATGATTTTGAATATAATTTGAAGGGAAAGTGTTCAAAGGTGTATAATTTTTGCATTATATTTCACTCCATGAAAATGATAAATGATCAGGATTTTATTAGCACAACATTATCATGTCCTAAGTGTGATTTCAAATAGTTCAAAGGTGTATAATTTTTGCCATATATCAGTTTGACAATTATGCATTCCATTCTATGAAAATGATAATCTCTCAAGATTTTCTTAGCACATCATTATCACGTATTAAGTGTGATTTCATAGTGTTCAAAGGTTTATAATTTTCATATACGCAAGTTTAGGGATCACTTTTCATGCTCTAAAAAGGGTAAACTCTCAAGATTTTCTTAGGACACTATAATTTGAAAGTGTTCAAGAGTTGTGTTAATTATAAACCCTCTTTTACATTAAGAGTTGTATAATTTTTTCAATTTGAAAGTGTTCAAGAGTTGTGTTAATTATAAACACTTTTTTAAATTTGAAAGTGTTCAAGAGTTGTGTCAATTATAAACAGTCTTTTACATTAAGAGTTGTATATTTTTCAATTTGAAATTATTCAAGAGTTGTGTCAATTATAAACACTCTTTTACATTAAGAGTTGTATAATTTTTTTTAATTTGAAAGTGTTCAAGAGTTGTGTTCAAGAATTGTGTCAATTATAAACACTCTTTTACATTAAGAGTTGTATAATTTTTAATTTGAAAGTGTTCAAGAGTTGTGTAAATTATAAATACTCTTTTACATTAAGCTCTGTATAATATTTTTAATTTGAAAGTGTTTAAGAGTTGTGTCAATTATAAACACTCTTGTACATTAAGAGTTGTATAATTTTTTTAATTTAAAAGTGTTCAAGAGTTGTATCATTTTCTTATTTATTATACATCAATCTCCCTGTTTATTAATTATAAACACTCTTTCACTTGATTACAGCCGAGAAATTAACTCGATAAACCAATTAAATCATCGGAAAGCTCGCCGGCCGCATTCTCTACAGCAAGCGCCCCGTCTAATCAGAACATTTTGGTGCGAGATCTAACCTTCTCTGCGCATGGTTGCTATTGTCATCCTTCATACAGGTCAACGGGACGGCACCATACTACGACCAGGATGAACTGGAGGCCAAAGTGAAGCCCGACAAAGGGCCTCCATCGCCGGAGAAGGGCCACCGTCGCCGGAGAAGAAGAAGAAGAAAGGGGAGGCAACGGCACGGGCGCGGGCGTAGGGCTGGCTCACGTGGATAAGTTGTGGGTCCGACACTCATGTGGATAAGCTGTGAGTACCATGCTGATCTGGATAAGTGGAGAGAGGTGTCCACTGCGGGAACTAATTAACGCGGCCCCACTTGTCAGCATGTAACGGCAAGGGTCCACCACGGGACCTAACAGACTGCAACCCCACTTGTGAGCATGTAACGGCGAGGGTCCACTATGGGACTTAACTGAATGCGGCTCCACTTGTTAGTATCTAATGGCAAGGCTGACGGACAGCGAGTTTCAGACTGTACGAGAGTTTTATAATAGGAGATGGGCAAAAGTGAGGAAAAGCTAAGCGACTGGAGAAAAATGAGTACAACTAAGAAATCAAGGACACGAAAATAGAAATCCCTAGTTTGATTGATGGTTGCACTGGAACTTGTGTTATTCCTTCTACTGTGAGGTGCCTTAGTTGATTGATCCTGTCAAATATTTTCTATTGTTGATTGTTAATTGTTGTATGTCTCTCTATCACTACATATAAGAACAACGTTAGGATAAGCGGCCGGTGTAGCAGCTTCGCGTGATGTGGAAGGAAGACGACGACGCACTGATAGGTGGGACCCGCTACTGCGCTGTTAACGGTCACACATGGCCATCTCGGAGAGTCATCCCACACTGCCATGTCATCACTGCCAGGTGGGCCCGTCATGTCGAAAACGGTGTCAACTCAGCCTAAGACAAGGGTTACACAAAGGTGGTAGTTTTTTTGCAATTGTTAGACGCTGAACTAGTAGTTTTTTTGAACCTGGCCTGAATTGTGGTAGCTAAATGCCATTTTCTCTATGCGAGACCGACGTGGTTTTGGATGTGTTTTTTCAACAGGGAGTTGAGGTTTATCTTGGTTTTTTCCCTGCCGCACCAGACAGCGTAGGAGCAAAATCAACCGTGTAAGGGCGGTTCGTGTATTTGAAGCGGCCCCTTTGGATCGAAGAAAATTCAGAGAAACTTTGAGATTTTTTGCGGGAAAGAAACTTAGAGATTATAACCATAGGAATTTTCCTATAGAATGCCTTTAGATCATGCTAAGTCCGAGTTCATCAAGTTACTACAGAATCCCTTTTATGCTCTCCATTCCATAAGAATCTTAACATGAGCTCAAATCTTATTTTGTTTTTCTATGAGAAGTCCAATGCAGTTGCACTCTATCTCTCTACTCTCTCTTCTCAATTTAGTAAAATTTCTGTGCTTTTCTCAAGTGCACCATCCAAAAACACCTCTTACAAAAGTAATGGTTTGAAATGCTATTGGAATTTATAGTATATGACATCTTAATCCCGTGTCTTTCTAATCCTATGTTTTGAAAATCATGTAATTCAAAGAGAGGTCTTAATTGAGATTGTACACTCAACAAGTTTTTCTTCCAGAATTCGGGATTTTATCAATTATACAAAGTATCTCGGAATGCAATCCGGGGCCATATGATGAAAGGTAACAAAACCAAAAAGTCCAGGAGCTAAAAAGTTTGTCAAACTCAGTGAGCTTAGGAGGGACACGAAGGAAAGAGCACAGAACTTGTAAGCTTGATAATTGATTACTGTAGCTCTTTTTTTAGAATCATTTTTCTTTTAAGAGAGCGTCATTAGAACATCTCCAGCCGTGTATCCCAAACATCGTCCGACAAGATCGTCTGCATGGGAGATGTCAGAACATGTTGCCGTGTTTGGGCACACCCTTCTCTAGCCGCCTCCTCCAAAGATCGCTTCTTCTAGTTTCTTTGAAGTAAATTTCTTGCAAAAAATAATGAAAATCTCTCGTGTGTTGCCTCCTACTCCTCCGGTGCCTATGTCACCTGCTCGTCCATAGCCACAGTTGGTTACGTTGTCGCCACCCTGTGAATGTTCATTTCTTGCAACATGGTGTCACGGTAGAACCTATGCACCTTCACCTCCTCATCCATGTTCACTATGTCATCGGTCAAGATACAAAGTCCTCATCGACATTGGCCTCTTGCTTGGCCTGACAAAGGCCCCATTGGCCCGCTTTGGCGCCTTCGGAGCTTTCAGCGCCATGGTGGCGAGGGAGAATAGGGTGTCTCGGTGCCGACTTCGTTGGCACGGCAGGGCGGGAGAAATTAAATGGGAAAAGAAAAGGGAATGGAAAATAGAATTCAGTTGTTCCAATGACAGGGCTGGTTTGTCTACCATAGTAGACCTTGTGTTGGGTGAGCTCGTAGCGCACCATGTGGATTGGGGACGTCCTGGAAATGTCGAACAGACTATTGGACCACACCTGACAGGAATTCACTTTAGGGCGTGCTGTTGGGCAAGATTACAAGATGTTTTAGCTTTGTAAAGCAAATATATCTAGACTATTTTTAGTATATAGGTTCACTCATGTTTGGAGTGAATCTACACACTAAAACAAGTCCAGATACATTCTTTTTACAAACCTAAAACATCTTATATTTTGAAACAGATGGAGTAGTAGTCTGCATACTTTAGAGAAAAAAAAAGACCCTAAACTGAAGATGCAGAAAAAAATCTGATTCTTTTGCACTAGAGCTCCATGACACGTACGTTAAGGTCGTCCTTTTGCCCATAAGTAAAAGAAAAAACATAAAAGTGCGTGGGACTGTTTCACCCCCATTTTCCAGTCTAGCATAAATTTTTTATACGAATACATATAAATCTATATAAATCTAGATAAATCTAGATAAAGTTAAGACTATTAATATAGACAGGAGGGAGTATTAACTCTTCATTTACTAGTTAATTCTCTAACTATGGTATCGATACATATATGACTTTGTATGCATCGCTGAGAATAAGGAACATAAAGATTATTTGGCCTCATCTCTCACTCTTTTTCTTTTGCTATACCACTTCGCGAATAGTCGACCAGTAGTTATCTCATAACAAATTCATCAAAATCCAAAATATAGTGGGGCAAATCATCCATTACAAAGTAAAGGACAAAACATCAAATTGTGAAGCAAGCTGGAGTTAAAAAATTGAATTCCCCTATCTGGGGAGGGAGGGAGAGTCATTCAACAAATCATGATGGCTATTTTCAAAGGCAAGTACAGAGCAGGACAGGGTCAGAATTTCAAGGCGAATACACTTTCCAAAGAATCTCAATGATGTGAACTATATACACTTCATATAAAGGAATAATCTAAATTAGATGCTGGGAAGTCAAGAGATAAAACTAGAGATCAGAAATCAAGGGTTGCTACAATGAGATACCAGAAAGATAGTGTTGGAACAAAACTTCTGCAGGCTAGAACCAGAAAGGCTTCTAACTGTTTCCTTCAAAACTACCACTGAAACCATAATAAAAGCTCATTCATGTTATTGTTGTTTCGGTATCAAGATGGTTCCCATTCTCAAGGTGCTTTCCATTCATTTGTGTCCGTGGTCTCTGCACGCAAGAAAAAAAATACCCACTCCTCAGGTTCAGAGGTTATACAGCAGTTAATTTTTTTATAACAATTAGAAAAAAGGAATCCGGTATATACTGGTATAACAAAAGATTAACAGTGATGCCATACCCGATCAGCAGCATCAACAGAGTTAACAATCAGCAGCCTGGTGTTTTCTTCTTTCAACTTGCTGTCTTTGTCTTTCACGCTCATAGGTAGTACTGATGCTGATCCTGCTGATCGATCAGGAAGTTCTGCATGAAGATAAATGGAGTGATTACAAAAAAAATTGGAACATTCTAACTGAAAATGGAACACGACTCGGCTTACCTGTAAGTTTTTTGTCCACAAAGAAGACAACAAGATTCACTGTATACCTGCATAGAGAAGATACATCAACAAAGATTAATGGAAGGTATGCCAGTACAGCTAGCATAGAGGAATATTTACCCACCATGCAACAACAACATCAACACTGTAGTGCTTGCGAGAAGCTACTATAAGAAGGCTCTGAGCAACAGCGATGCACCATGCAAGCACCTTTATAAACCTGAAACAAAATTAAAATACACAAATGACATCTTAGCATCTATTTCAAACATTATCTGAACTTGGAAACATCCACACACACACACACACATGTTAAAACCTCACCTTATACTCCCATATTTCTGGTATGTTATGATAAAGACCAGAGTAAAGATCATGTGTGATGAAAAAATCAAGTCGCCACATCCATAAATTACACCTCTTGGGACTGCGGTCATGTAACATCATTAATGTAAGATATTCAGACAAAAACATCCAGCACGTCAAATTGTTTGTTCAAGAAGGTGAAAGCTGCATCTTACAATTAATGAGAAACACCTCAGCTGCATTTTGAGGAGGTGGTAGTCTGGCAAGAGGTGAACCCTGTGTATAAATGGCAGTACTCATAAGTGACAACAGGACACAGTAACAAACTTCAACAAAAAATTGCTTTTCTCAACATTTTTTTCTCAAGCATTTTTTGCACATAAAGAGCCATAATAAACCACTTTACCTCACGGCAATGATAGTTTGGCCCTGGAAGTTGTGTAGAATAGAACGTCACTATCCGTAAGAATTGAGAAGCCTGAAGGAAAAACAGACAGAGAAATAGAGAAACACTAGTATAAGTTACAAAGTGAAACATACATCACCATATCACATACAAGAAAGTAGCAAGAACTGAGACACTCACACATAAGAAAGCGAGCACTCTGCGCCAAATAAGAACAGTATAGAAGCGCTTGGTTTGAAGGATGAAAGGATGAAATGTCCACTGCAACATAAACAAGCTGCTTTTAAAACGAGCAAAGCTAAACATTTGTCCATTTTGGCAATATTAACCAGTTAAGAGAGGACCTACAACAGATGAAAAAGGACAAAAGAGAACAGATTATCTAGGAACTGGCACGCGAATGCATGTTTTCATAGATAAACTGGCATTGTTATGTGGTTATTTTAATCTACAACCTCAGGCAGGGGCGGATCTAGGCCCAGGGCAACCAGGGCCATGGCCCTGGGTGCAGCCAAATTTCCGGCCTACCATCTGTGAAAAAAATATTTGGCCTAGACGCAGCCCAGGTCTAGCCCAAGTCGTTGACTCCCCTCGCTCGATCAGTTCGCGTCCTCTCGCTCTCATCCAGTTCTTCTCGTGCGCTGAGCCAGGAGGAGCACGCGGCCGCTGCCATGCCCATACGGTTTACCTACACGAGCAGCCCACTCCCGTGTCCCGTCCCCGACCTCCCAATCCCCGTCTCTCCCTTCCTGTCTGCCGCCGCCCGCCCTGCTTGGCCGCTTCCTTTGGCTCATGGCCTCTGAAGTTCCTGTCCGGCGAATGATTGTTGTGGGCGTGCGCGTCTACTTCCCATACTCCAAACTTTCTTTGCTTATGACGTGTTGAATTTCTGATTGTCCTAGCTCAGATGCAGATCCTCTAGGCCCGACTAGGTAATATCTTCATCAGTTCAATTGGATAGTTGAATTTATTTCTAATTGAATTGATTTATTTATTGAACAATTGGTTGTAATCGATTTCATGTGTAGGAACAAAAGATTAAGATATTTTATTTATGCTCTCTACCATCTATGGTATTGTTCATGCATATAAATACTCTAACTATCTGTAAAACATCTAACAATTGGTTTAGAAAGTGGAATTATTCTAGGTAAAAGGATTTTTTGCACAAAAAACATGTGCAGCACGGTCCATGAAATACGATTATGTTTGTCAAATTACAAGTGCTTGCATGTCAATAATTTTTTTCACACTACTATAAATGGTTAGGATAATGGATTTGAAAATATATGTTCATCATTGCAACTATACCAATATTTTTACTATTACAAGAGGTTTTTTCATAAAGTTTTCTGCACTTAGTTTTTTGGCCCTGGGCTTACCCCAATCCTGGATCCGCTACTGTATACACACACATCGATGCCTTTGATCATGACCTACTCCGACTCAAGCATAAGAGAGGATAGTGCAATTTACCAACGCAAAGGAGACGAAGATGAGCGTAAACAATGTCTCACTGATGTAGCCCCTTTCTTTTCCAAGCTCCTAGAAATTCAGTGTAGCCAAAAAGCAAATAAGAAAGCATACTAGAAAGAAAATATAAGAATGCATTATTTGTGTAATCCAAAACTAAGTTAGAAAAACTGGACAAGCATTGAACATACCGGAAGAATCATGAAACCGACATCTTGAAGAATGGGTCCTGGCCGGTGTAAATAATGGACCCCTCGTGCTGCCAAACCATGAATGTACTGTTTGTATGGAAAAGTAAATTAGTACTCAGTTGGCAGGTGATTGGCTGCTGGTGTCATTTTGTACGCAGTACTGCTTAGTGCCATGACTAAATCAATCCTAATTATAACTGGTGTTTGGCTGGTGGCCTCAGTTTGGCCAGGAAGCTATATTAGTGCTTAGTTCACTGTTCCAATTTATGACTTGCCACGTTACTTTAGCTCCATCACGAAAATGTCATCTATTCATTCGTTTTTTAAGTAATATAAAGCTCGAGACACTTGGGGATTGTGGTGCTTTTCTTTTTTTGCTGGGTCTACAATTACTGTGACAAACTATATTTCTGTCTTGCAAAAAACTAAATAAACTACAGGATGGTTACAGGCCGGTCGAACAGCCCCAATATACCATAAACAATAGGATCGTCCCGAAAATTATTCTCTGATCTATCTTAGAGTAAATTTTACAATATATTGTTGAGGATCATTTGACGTGACCATTTATCGTGATGCGGCCTTTTACCAGATTGAAAGAATGTGCGATCTTGCTAATTTCTCCTTGTCAAGAAGCGAAGACAGTAGAGATCGGTACCTGGAAGACAATGCCCGCGAGGAGGAGCTGCCATTTTTCGGAGAGGATCTTGAGCTCGACAGACGTCTCAGAGGTGATCCTTCTTAACACCTGCAAATCAAGCCGCGCCTAAGTCACATCTCCGCCAAAATCCTCCGACAAAAAACGAATCGGGCGGACAGACGCACCTTGGAAGCCCCGCGCGCAAGGTAGAATGGAGACATTCCTGCGCCTGCTGCGGCGGCGGCGCGCCCGAAACGAAATCGGAGGGGATGAGGGCGACAGCGCCTGGTTCCTCAGCGGATTTGCTCCCGTTCCCCGCTGGCGTCCGTTTCTTCTCTCTCCCCTCCTCCTCGCAGCAGAGGGGGGAAGGAGAAAGAGAGGAGAAGGGAAGAGAATGGAGAGAAAGAGAAATTAGGAACGGAATGCGAGGCTGGCCGGCGGGGCGCGGGCTAAAAAACAACGGGGCCGGGGGGCGGCGGATTGTTCGGAGAAGGGACGCCGGATGCGCTGGAAGAAATCAGGCCTCAGTTCTATCCCCCGTCTCTTGTATTCTACTAATGCTTTTCTTGTGTGATGAAACATTTTATACACCCTAATCTGAATCCAGGGAAAAATTCAAACGACGTGCTGCTGCCAGAAGAGGACAGATAGAAGGAGCAGGACGCTTTCCTCTTTTTTTTTCTAGAGCGGCAGGTTTCTTTCTAGAATGGTGCTCTGGTGTTCGAATTGACAGGGTGGACGCGCTGTGGCCGGCGCGTTTGACGCGGTTGGTGCGAGGCGAGGCGGCTAAAACTCGGGTATCTTCGCCGGAAAGGCCATTCCACGCGGTCCGTTGCCGCGACCAAACGAGTCAGCGTCTAGAAGCGGTATCCTGCCGTGTGGCTGTTTATTAACGTCAGGATGACCGTTAAGAGCATGAACAATAAGAGAGCCGGCTCCTCTAACATGCTGAAATAAAGTTAGAGAAGCTAACTTGCCTTTTTTAAAAACATATGATTTAAGTCTGATATAATTTAAATTAAATTATATAGTATAAATCTACTCTATATATTTACACTCATTACTTGCCGTCAAAATTATAGGGTAAAAAAATAAGTTTACAAAAATTATGCTACAGTAATTATCCAAGATGATTAACTATAATAGATAATGAATAGTACATGCTCCAATGCCCTGACTTTTCTTCATGGTTTTACACTAGCACAGCATTGTAGCTCTCTGGCTTGCCTTCTCTATGTTAGAGGAGCCGGCTCCCTATAATCATGCCATGTCATCTAAAATTAGCATAGCAGCATAGTCATACAATATGCTAGCTATAAGCCGACTGTTAGATAATTTTTATTAAAAAATTAAGTATGTAATGATTGCATGCTATTGGATCTGGTACTAGTAGTGGGTGTATGCAAACCTTTTCTTCTTGGAGCTTGTGCTGCAGCCGGCGACATAGGAAGAGCCTGCTTCACTCTCTCTTCCACATATGATTTTAGTGACATGGAACATGCTATAGCCTACTGATTAGGCCTTATTGTACTTGCTCTAAGAGCATCTCTAGTTCTCCATATGACGTTCCAGCTTTTTTCAGAAGAAAATGATACACCTCTCCCAGAATCAAACAAACACCCCCCTAAGGTCACTCGCTCGCGCGCAGTCCAATCGGCGGCACCCATGCGTGGAGGGTCCTGCGTGGAAGCAGCTCTGTTAGAATCTCCAGTACTATTAAATAAGCAAACATGATTTTTCTATGTGTACCTCTCTCAACTCACATATCTCAATCAACACCACACGTTTAGGCCCAATAAACTCAATCTAACGGACAACATTAATCTAATCAGATCTTGTGTGCACTTAGCAATTACCATTGGCTAACCATACTCCACCGGCAGAGGAAATCCTAGACCCGCGTCTGCACAACCTATAGTCACGCACACACCACGCGAACCCTCTCTTCAGGTGGCCTCTCCCTCCCCGTCTCCTCTCTCCCTCCATCGCTGCCGCCAAGTTAGGACCGCCTTCCTCCATCGACACAACTTCTCCCTCCTCCCCTCGGTCGGCATGTGCAGTTGCCCAATTCGTTTTCATCCCTCACACCCTTCGCCAATTTCTTCTCCCTCTCCTACCACCAGCAACAGCAAACCAGGGGATCAGAAGCCAAATCCAGACCGATCTGTGCTCGCCGGACCTTCCCTGGCGGAGATGAAGAGGAATACGTATAACAAGATCGTGCTGACGCGCTGCTGCTGCTGGCCACAACAGCGGTGGTGCAGATCACCAAGAGAAACTACCATGTCGCAGCAAGCCTGTGGGATGTGGGGTTCTGTGACTATAAAGCTTGCATCATTGTCGCCGTCATGTTCGAGTAACAGGGGTTCTACACCACCGGCGGCATCGACATGCAGATGATGGAGCTTTGTGGCTTCCTCGGCCATGTCGGCCATCATCATGTAATGCTCAATTCATGTGTGTATATGATGTAGCTTGTTCAATCATTTCATCCGGATTTGCTTTTTACTACCTTAGAAATCAACAACTGACTTTGCAACCATGTCTTGTAGTTGTTCGTTTTAATGCCTAAAAGTGGTTTGCATGAAAGTGTGAACTTCAAATTTTACAGATTTGCAGCTCCTGGTTATTTTAGGCTTAGTATTCATTTTTATGTTTCTTAGTTATGCACTGTGATGATGTTGCCTGCCAAAACCCACCGGCGAGCAGCGACGAGCAACACGAAGAGCCGGGAGGCTCCCAGAACTGCTGGTGGGCCCTGGTCCCTCGGGCAACGGCCCGCAAAACTCCGGCACACGTCCTGGCTGGTGCAAGGGCGTGCCACCTGAGCTATACCTGGTCAGGAAGGTGATGGATTGCTTCGATTGGTTTCCTGCATGGCAAACAAACATACGTAAAATTCGAGCCGCGACCGGCTCCCAGGTTTCCCTGTGAATCGGCTCCTAGAGCCGATTATCCCCATGGTTCTGCATTAGATCTACGATAACATGGGGTTTTGCTTCATCAATATAAGTTAAATTGATCTACGACAGTTTAACGTTTTCACCACATAATTGGAACATCCTACACGTAATTGAGCCTGGTAGATACAAAAGATGATAGAAAACTAACCCTAGAGAAGGCCTAACAACCGACGTAAAGTCAATTCCCGGAACAACTCCTCTCGAATTGGCAAACCATATCCTTACATACTACTGGATCGTTCAACCCGTTTGCAAGGCCTGACCATGTGGATATCAAACTAAACCTTGGAAAACAAGGCATAACTATAACAGATCAAGTCGACTAAATAAAGATCAAGCAAGATGCTACCCTTACACCCAAAAAAGGTGCAAAGGCAGCAAGATAAATAAAGGTAGCATAACTAAGCAATCATAACAAAAAAGGTTCTGATGCTAGCCCAAACAGATCTATGATAACAGTATTACTCGCCATCAACAAGGCTTCAGCACGAGTAACACTAAATAACGCATAAGCAGATACTGCCTAGACCGCAAGATGCGATCTAGGCAGCATGGCACTTACCCGAGAAAAACCCTAGAAACAAGGGGTGGCGATTCGCCGAGATTGTGTTTGTTGTGAACGTGATCGTCCTCCTTTCTCAATAACCTTAGGTACATATTTATAGTCCGGAGACTTTCTATCTTTGGAATAACCCTAACAACTCTATCTCTTACTTAAACCGAAACGTAAACTACCATAATATACAGATACACGGGCAATTTAGCCCAAACCCACGCACAAGGCTAATCCAGCAATACGTTGCATATATGCATCCTCCAAGCCCATCTTGATCACGGCCCATCTCCTCCTTTGGCCAAAATGTGGCGATAACACATGCCCCCCTGGTTTTGGCAATAATAATTCCAAAACCACTCTGTTGTTGTTTTTTCCTCTCCCCCCTTTTTTTTTGTATCGGGTTACGCGTTGTCAGAATGTGTTGTAGAGCAGAATCGTCACGCCGCCCCCTCATCATGATGCCTTGTCTTCTCAACTTCTCCGCAGTGCATTATTTGACAATTTTGGCAGCACATTCTGGGAAACCGCTATAGCATTGAACCACCTCCCACTATTCCCCTTATTTAAATTCATCTGAGCAGTTTGCACCCCCATCATCTTCCATTAGCCAAAAAACCCTCTTTCTCCGCCATGGCCTCCTCTTCTTCCTCCAAATCATTCGGCCTTTCCTCCCAATCCTCCAACACAATGAGCGACCGGGAGCCGACGCCGGAGCACCCGCCAATGGCGGCGTACGATGCTCTCGCCCCACAATGGTGGGACGAGAGGGACTGGGACTTCTCCGCCTGGTCCAAGGACGACGAGTCCCTGACCGACGGCGAGGAGGGCCTCCAGTTCCTTGTCGATGGGGAACTGGAGGCGGAGAGCGCCGACGACGCCGTGTCCTGGGGCGAGGACATCGAATCCTCCGACGAGGAGGAGGAAGCGGAGGAGGACACCTCCTCCGACGAATACCCGCCGGTGAAGCGCTTCCGCGCCGGGTCCAGCGAGGACACCGACGACGACGACGAGGACGAAGAAGCCCCCGCTGAGTACTTCAGCAGCAGCGGCGAAGACTACGCCGGCAGTAGCGCCGACGATAGTGAATACGACGACGGCGAAGACAGTGGCGACGACGCCGGCTTCTAGATTAGGAACTAGTAGTAGTAGTACTAGTAGTAGATTTCCATTTGTAAGCAATCGGCTTCATTGTAAATATCCGTCTTTTGAATCAACAAAGATTGCTTTCCCTAATTCGATTTCGCCGATAGTCAAGATACGTCAATGTTCCAGAAGCCGATAGTAATGTATCGGCTTTCACCATCCTACGCTCATATGGTCAACCAAGTCAAAGCCCAAAGAGCCGATGGTAACACATCGACTTTCCCCACAAACGTTGACAAGGTCAAATTTGGTCGCATATTTAGATAAATCTGAGCGGCCACTTTCCAACTTCAAACGGTAGCCTGCGACCCTCTTCGAAAAGGCTAAACCAGATCTCCAATTTCCTCACCGCATAGATCGAGCTTACAGCGACAAGAACCCTCGATCCCCAATCGCATAGATCCACCTCCGCCGGCAAACTAGATGGCGGAATCGTCCAATACCAGCACAACGGTCTCTGGTCTGAAGGTACGCCTGCTCCTCGCAGTCTGAACTCGGTGCTAGAATTAATAGCAAACACCTGAATTAATGCTTTATTCCACCGTTAAATTTTTAGGTTTCAGACATCCTGCTGCCGCATCCTTCTCTCCCAAATTCTCTCTGTCTTGGCCCCCGTACAGGATCTAGTCCTGCCCATCTGATCTCTTGCGAGGCAAACAGAATCCCATTCGTAAGCCAAAACCTAGATTTGAATTCTTGGGCCGACTGCTTGCGAGCCTGGCCTAACCCTCCTGAACATTGGGTTTCTTGGTATAGCAGGGTAGCCAAAACTTACCAATCCCAATGGGAAACCACGGGAATAGCCGATGCCTTGTATTTGTCATTATCCCCCCTTGAGAAACATGAAAATCTTCTAAAAACCATCGGCTATTTCTGGTCCGATGCTCTGAACTGCTTCATGTTCAGTCATGGCCCCATGACACCAACTCTATTAGACGTGGTGATGATTACTGGTCTGGACGTTACATCACCCAGCCCTTCTGCCTTTAAGCTAACAAAGGTCCCCTACAAGCTCTCTTCTAAAACAGACTGCACGAGCTGGGGTGCCTATCTTCAAAGCCACATGAAAACTAAAGGTCCTGTCACAGAGAAAGAACACACGGCTTTCCTCAACTTCTGGCTGGAACATTTCATATTCTGTGGCCCTTCCCTTGCTCCAACCAAGAATTATATTTCCTTGGCCTACGAACTTGCCAGAGGCACTCAACTTGGCATCGGCAAACTGTTCCTTGGAGAAGTCTATCGATATCTCCAGTTGATGTCTGTCAAACTATTCTCCGGCATAGCAGTCAAAACAGGAGGTCCTTGGTGGTTCATCCAGCTATGGTCTCAGCTGTATTTTCAAAACCATGTCCCAAACTTCCCCCTTTTGGCGAGTTGCACCTTTCCAGATGCCAAAGGGAAGCAGATCCGATGCACCAGCTACGGCCAAGCTCTGTATAGACTGCCAGGTAGCAAACTGATCCCTCAGGAAGCATCCAAGTGGTTCAGCATTTTCTTCCAAGGCCTGGACAATCCTATCTTCTTTCCTTACACGGAAGAATCAGAACATTTTGAAAATCCAATCTCCTTCAGGCTAGACAACTTTGCCGATGACACCAGCACTCGGCAGCTATTTTCCACTGTGATCCGTCACTGCTTCCTTCCAGTTGGCATGAGCACATCCAATAGAATAATCAAGCCTGGATACGAATTCTACCAGCCAGTCGTAGTGGCTCGTCAATTTGGCCTTGGACAAGTACCTCCCCATTTCTTTCTCCACCATCTTACAGAGAGCAGAGCTGACCTGCCCGATCCTCTCACCAGTCAAAGGTGTTATTCCTTCTTCGATGCTCTGACCATCCCAATTCCCAACAACCTCATCTTCACTTCATCAACCGATGGTTTTGAGAACTGGTGGTCGATGTGGAAGACTCATGCCTTCAGGAGAGCTCTGGGACCGTTGCTGGAACAGCTCGATGCTGAATATGACATCCCCGTAGAACAGGTACTATTACTTGTAAATTTTCTTGATGCAGCTCACAAATGATTCTTCTAATAACCCGCTCTGTCTCCTTGCAGCAACAAGATGGTCCTGAACCTACACACGGTGATGGCTCCCCCTTTGAATTCTTCCCACCAGCTCCTGTGGTCCTTTTCTGCAAAAACTCGCCACCTTTGAAAAAGGTCGTGATGTAGAACCAGCCGATATCACCACAATCGGCTTCCAAGAGGCAAGCAACTTCTGGGTCAGCCGTCTCTCGAGTTCCAACTAAAACAAGAACGGCGGTGAGGAAGGTAGCTGCCAGGAAGACTTTGAGGTGCCGGAGCCCTTCTCCAGAAAGTTCGCATGTACGCTGATCCATGCCTTGGTTGATCTCTTTCATCCTTGCAAACATGCTTGTGCCTACTAGCTCTCCTTTTCTTACAGGCTTCCATCGAAGACACCTCCAGCGGGGACACACAATCCGATCGAGGAGGATCGGGCCCAACAGACTCCGAGAGGACCACCACACCGAGCCAGCCAGATTTGCCACCATCGGCTCCCAGGAAAAGGCCGGTTCCTGAACCTACTGCCCCCCGAGCATCAGTTGAGGCGAGGCCAGCTGTGAGCCCCAAGAGGGCTCGCAAGGGACTGCAAACTTCTTCGTCGAGCCAAGAGGTTTCGAAAGTCATCACCCTCCATGTTTTTACCAATTTTTTTTTTATCTGCCGATTCATTTACATCGGCTAAGCACCTTCCATGCAGACGACTGACACTTCTAGTGGGAAAGCCGGGGAAGTGCCGATGCCCTCCGTAAGGCTGGATCTAGTAATCCCTGAAGGTGTAGATGAAACGGTTACCACTCTGGCCAAGCCCCCAGCAACAACACACAAGCCGATTGTCTCGTCATCTGCTATCCCCTTGATCTTAGGAGAGGTACGTTTGCTTCGTTCGGCTCATCCTTCCATGTTGGACGCATACTGACGCCATTTCGGCCTGCCAGGGTTGTGATATCTCAGGCCTGCTGACGTTCGACCCTGAATCCATCGAACCGACTCTCTCTGTCGCCAACGATGAACCACGAGCAAGGGCTGTTCTACCTCAATTCCAGCGTCTCAAAGCCTTGCTGTCCTCCCCGATCGATAAGTTGATCGAGGGTTCTGAAGAGGTGAAGAGTGTTCTTGCTGAAATCAAGGACTAACTCCCGGTAGCACTGCAGGTGAAGCTTTGGCCAGTTGTAACTCTGTCTTTCTACGGGTCAAGGGTGAAGTTGGCTCGTGAGAGGATTAATCTGCGCCGCGCCCAATTCCCACTGAAGGCCAATATTGCAGACAAATGTCAGCAGCTCAACGAGAAAAAGGCGTCTCTGGATGCCAAAACTGATACCTCTGTCAGCACCGCCGAGCTTGCATCCTTGAAAAAGGAATTGGGAGATCTTGAAGAGAAGGTCCGGGCGACCAAACAGCTCATTCGTGATAAGGAGGCATTCATCGCCCGCTCCCAAGACGAAGCAGAAGGCCTCAAAGCTCAACTGAAGACTGATCTGGCGGAAATACGTGCCCTGAACAAGCAGCTAGTGATGGGCAAGGACGAAGATGACGAAGCCGAGATCGCTGAGGTGGATCGTGTCCGCGCTGACGCCCTCCACGCCTTCGAGGCATTCCTTCAGTAGCTTATTCATGTAAACTGACACCTGCTCGTAACAGTTTGAACCTCTAGAGTCGATGGCTGTGCATCGGCTATATATATTTTTTTATTGGCCGATTTCATGTATCGGCCCCCATATTTCACTGTCCATCATCCCACATGCTTGGGAAATATTTCTTGAGATGCTGACCGTTGACAGCCACTGGGAATTTCACGCCGTCCAGCTCCTCAAGCATGTACGCGTTCCCCCTTAAAACTTGATCGACCCTGTATGGCCCGTGCCAATTTGGAGACCATTTACCATATGCTGCATCCTTAGTCCCCAATGGCAATACAGCTTCCCATACCAGATCGCCAACGTGGAACTCCTTTGGTCTCACCTTCTTATTATATGCACGAGCTACCTTGGCCTTGTTCTCTTTGATTTTCTCAAGCGACCACGGCCTAAGCTCTGTTAAGTCCTCAACACTGTCACTCATCAGGGCCGCATATTCTTCAGTTGTTAGATCGTTCTGAAAAGTGACACGTCTCGACCCAGCCGTAATCTCCCAGGGCAATACGGCTTCTTGTCCATAGACTAGATGGTATGGCGAGGTTTTTATCGCTCCATGACATGACATGCGATAAGCCCATAAAGCCTCTGACAAAACCTCGTGCCAACGCCTAGGGTGCTCATCGATTTTCCTCTTGATCAGCTTGATAAGGCTCTGGTTGGACGCTTCAGCTTGCCCATTTGCTTGAGCATAGTATGGAGATGATCGGATCAGCTTAATTCCCGTGTCCTCACAGAACTCTCTAAATTCGTGAGAGGTGAAGACCGAACCTCCATTGGTCGTGATAGTTTGGGGAATCCCGAATCTATAAATGACATGTTCTTTCACAAAATCGATAACATCCTTCGAGTTCACTGACTTCATAGGGACGGCTTCCACCCATTTAGTGAAATAATCCGTAATGGCCAAAATCCACATGTGGCCTTTGCTTGATGGAGGATTGATCTTACCAATCATATCCATGCCCCAACCTCGGAATGGCCAAGGCTTGATGATGGGGTTCATCGCCGACGCGGGTACCGTCTGAATTTTTCCAAATTTCTGACATGCTTGACACCCTTTGTAGTACTTAAAACAGTCCTCAAGCATGGTGGGCCAATAAAACCCTGATCGCCTGATCAACCATTTCATCTTGTGAGCCGATTGGTGAGTTCCACAGGCGCCTTCGTGTACCTCGTGTAGGAGCCGATTGGCCTTGGTTGGCCCCAGACATTTAAGCAGTAACCCTTCCAGAGTCCTGTAGAACATGTCGTCCCCAATAAGCACATACTTCATGGCCTTGTACCTTATCCGTTTAGGTGCCCCCCGAGCCGAATCTTTCAAGTAATTGAAGATATCGGCTCTCCAGTCGTCCGCCTCCAGGAACTGTACCTGAACATCAGCTCCCTCTGCTACGTCCTGGTAGCCTGAAGCCATTTGTGCGAGATCATTCGCCTCGGTATTCTGCGATCGCGGGATCCAGTTAAGGTTTATGTACCGGAACTGTGCCATCAGCTCACGGCATTGCAACCATAATGGGAAGAGCGACTCGCTCTCGCACTTGTATTCCTCCGTGAGTTGGGAAATCACCAATTTGGAGTCTCCAAAAATTTCCACTGCTTCTGCTCTAGCTTCGATGAGCAACTCCATTCCCTTGCGTATCGCCTCATACTCAGCGACGTTGTTGGTGCAAGGGGTAGATAGCCTGATGGAGAAGGAATATGTTGCCCCCCGGGGCGACACGAGTAGAATGTCGATGCCGCAACCATCATCACACACCGATCCATCAAAAAACATAGCCCACGCTCGTATAGACAGCGCTGCTATATCAGTGTTGATTCTTTCAGCAATAAGGTCAGCCAACGCCTGACCCTTAACTGATTTCGCGGGTTGATATCGGATATCAAATTCCGATAATGCAAACATCCATTTGCCGAGTCGGCCTTTCAACATAGGAGCCGACAGCATATGTTTTATGACATCTGATTTGCATATAATGATAATCTCCGCTGAGAGCAAGATGTGGCGCAGCTTGGTGCAGGTGAAAAACAGGCAGAGGCACAACTTATCGATCTCAGGATACCTTGTCTCTGCATCCAGCATCCTTCTGCTGATGTAAAACACAACTCGCTCCAGACCATCATAGACCTGCACCACCACCGAGGCGATGGACGTGTCAGCTACTGACAAGTAAATGTAGAACGGCCTATCTGGCTGGGGTGGAACCAACACTGGCGGCTTCGTTAGATATTCTTTGATCTCGTCGAAGGCTCGTTGTTGTTCTGTCCCCCAGCGGAACTCCTCATCAGATTTAATTTTCACCAGTCCCATGAACGGCTCTATTCTTCCTGACAGATTGGATATGAATCTTCTGACGAAGTTGATCTTGCCGATGAGAGACTGCAGTTCTTTCTTCGTGGTAGGTGGCTTCATTGTTTGCACTGCCTCCTGACTTTTCAGGCCGATCTCAATTCCGCGTTCATGGACCAAGAAACCCAAGAACTGACCGGCCGTTACACCGAAGGCACACTTCTTTGGATTCATCCGTAGGCCGAATTTTCTTGTTCGGTCCAGGACGCGTTGCAGATCGCCCAAGTGCCCTTCTACTGAAGCAGACTTGACCACCACGTCATCGATATAAATTTCCACCAGCTTGCCGATCAGATCATGGAAAATGTAATTCATGGCTCTTTGGTATGTGGCGCCGGCATTCTTCAGTCCAAACGTCATGACTACGTATCCAAACAACCCCACCGAACCTGGGACTCTGAATGCAGTCTTGTGTATATCTTCCGGAGCCATAAAGATTTGGTTGTAACCGGCATTGTCGTCCATGAAGCTCAAGACCTTATGACCAGCAGCTGCGTTGATTAATGTCTCTGCCACCGGCATCGGATACTCATCCTTTGGAGTGGCTTTGTTGAGATCCCGAAAATCTATGGCAACACGCCAGCGGCCATCTTTTTTCTCTACAGGTACGATACTAGAAATCCACTCAGCATACCTGCATGGCCTGATTAACTTAGCTGTCAACATTTTCTCGATCTCTTTCTTGACTTCTTCCAGAATTTCGGCCTTCATCTGTCGTGCTCGCTGCTGGAATGGCCGAAATCCTTTTTTAAGCGGGAGTCGGTGCTCAATGATGCCCCTGTCTAACCCGGGCATCTCTGTATAGTCCCAGGCAAAGCAATCTGGATATTCTTTCAACAAAGCTATCATCGGACCCCGCAGATTCGGATCTAACTTCTTGCTGATAAATGTTGGTCGCGGCTTATCCCCAGGACCGATGTCAATTTCCTCTAGCTCATCAGTGGAGGTAAACCCATACCCTAGCTTTCCGTCACCTGCTAAATCGATGCTACACACGGGGCAAACAGTTGGTGAGGATAACAAAGATAATTTGGGCCGATTGCCGGAATCGGCCCCCTTTTTGATTGCATTAGTCAAGGAAGGTTTACAACTTATTTGTGCTCTACAATGGCATGGAACCTCCCTACTACGCCTGCATGACCTGTTTGTCGTAAGATTGCTGCTTGTTATTTTTTGTGGCCGATCGCAGGGATCGGCCATACCACGTACGATCGTGGACTTTGCTACTCTGTCAGGCCAGTGGATAAGACCAGCCTCACCCCGTTTTTTGTAGCTTCAATGCGCTCACAGCCGTCTAGACTGACTCCAGAGATCGGCTCTTGGTCTCCTGCCTCCCAGATGTTCATGCCAGCTATAGAGATCTCGATCGAATCATCTGCATGAATGACCTCCACTTCATCTCCATCCCAATGTATTAGGCACTGGTGCATCGTGGATGGAATGCAGCAGTTGGCGTGAATCCAATCCCTCCCCAGCAAGACAGCGTAGGTGCTTTTGCTGTCAACGATGAAGAACAATGTAGGGATGGTTTTTCTGCCCACGGTCAGATCCACGTTCAGAACGCCTTGCGTCTCTGAAGTTTGGCCGTTGAAGTCGCTTAACGTGACGTTGGTTTTGATCAGATCGGCAGTGGAGCGTCCCAAACGCCGTAGCATGGAGTACGGCATTATATTGACTGCCGCTCCGGTGTCAACCAACATCTTGCGGACAGGCTGCCCATTGATATAACCTCGCAGGTACAGAGCTTTCAGATGTTTGTAGCCCTTCTCTTGTGGCTTTTCAAAGATAACCGGCCGTGGGCCGCAGTCAAACTGTGCCACTGGTAGCTCTTTGGTTCTTGGAGCGCAAAACTGTGACGGAAGCGTGAACACCATGTTTGTGCCAGCCGATGTCTTCACATCGCCTTTTACTGGTTTGGGGCGCCACTCTTTCCTTTTCGGACGAGCCTCTGTTTCCAAGGTTTGCCGAACTTTCACGGCCAGATCGGGCCGTGCTTTCCTTAAAGCGTGGAGGTACCGTGCTTCGGCTTCCTCCAGGCTACGCAGTCGCTGAACTCTGTGCTTTTGGGTGTGTCTGAGTCCATCGGGACACCACCTTGGCCGGTGATATCTGTCTTCTTCTTTTTCACCCTTTGGCTCCTTGAGATCTTTTGCTCGAGATGACTCCTCTTGCCTGTTCTGAGGTGGGAGAGGCCCTAGACGCTTGAACACTGAGACTGGACCTGTGTCATCCTTCTGCTGTCCACATTCCGGACAGTTGTCGATTGTAGGCAATCGGCTCATTCCCGCGTCCTAGCAATACTTGAAGAAAGGACAATCCCAATGTTTATCCACGCCTTCTTTTTTCCTTTGACTTTTCACTAGCGAGGTGCTCATATCCTTCATCATCTCTATCGTGCCGGCAACGTCGGTCATACTGACGTTCATACTTGTTAAGGAGATGCGTGGAGTGTGGCTTCTGATATCGCACGCTTCTCACTTGCTCCTCGGTTAAATACCGCCTGTCATCATAACGGGGCCGGTCACGTGGACCAGCCTCCTCTCTTTCTTTGCCCCGAGAGCAACCGCCTTCCTCCTTATATGTGCCATGGTGGTACACAGGCCCTGTCATGTTAACATCGAACGAGAAATCTAACTGATGTCTCGTGGAGTGGCTGTGTTCTACCATGTTGACGCCGGGAAACGGGTTTGTGTCTACTTTCATGGCGAACTGCCCAAGGATCAGACGTCCCTGTTCTATCGCCGTTTGGATCTGGCGACGTAGCTCTTTGCAATCATTGGTGGTGTGGGTGAATGAGTGATGCCACTTGCAGTATGGTCTCCCGTTCATTTCTTGAGCGGTAGGGATTTTATGGCCTTCGGGTAACTTCAGCTGCTTTTCTTTCAGTAGTAAATCGAATATCTGCTCAGCTTTGCTCACATCAAAGTCGAACCCTTTTGCAGGCCCTTGCTGTTTTACCCATTTGCAGGACACAGGATCTGCCCCCCGAGCCCATTCAGCCACGGCCACCTCCTGGTCTTGTATGGGATCCTCTTCTTCTGTATCGACCAGGCTTATCAGACGTTTGAACTTGTCTTGGTACAACTCAGGGTGGCGCTATTCATACATTGTCAGTTTCTGGGCCATGTGCGCCAATGAATTGTACTCTACTTGGAAAGCCAGATCCTTGATAGGTGCTGAGAGACCCAACACTGCCAGCTCGACCGCTTCTTTCTCAGTTAAACGAGCCGAATAACATCGGTTCTTGACAGTCCTGAAACGCTGAATGTACTCGGCTACCGTTTCTCCCCGCTTTTGCCGCACCTGCACCAGATCTGCAATGCCAGCCTCGGTAGCTTCTGAATGATACTGAATGTGGAACTGCTCTTCTAGTTGCTTCCAGGTCTGGATCGAATCCGGCGGCAACGAGGTGTACCACCCAAAAGCTGGTCCTGTCAGAGATTGCGCAAAGAACCTTACGCGTAACTGATCCGATGCTGAAATCATGCCTAACTGTGCCAGGTATCGGCTCACATGCTCGATCGAGCTCGACCCTTCTGATCCGCTAAACCTTGAGAACTCAGGGAGCCGATACTTGGGTGGCAGCGGAATCATATCAAACTCGTTGGGGTACGGCTTGGAATAGCCGATTGTCCTTCTCTTCGGCACGAATCCGAACTGGTCTCTCAAGATGGTACGGATTTGCTCCACCGTTTGAGCTGCAGGGGCTAAATTCTCATGACTCGTTCCGGTGGCATACTTGGCTAGCCATGCCTGTTTATCAGCGTCCATCCCAGACATCCCTGCTCCAGAAATACCTGCTCCCGAAGCCCCTGCTCCAGAAACTCCTGCCCCAGAAATCCCTGCGGTTGCAATCTGGTTCGTGCGCGTCAGGCTATTGCAGTCCGGCACGTAGGTGCACACATATCCATGTGGGATTTCTTTAGGTGGTTCAAACAGGAATTGGCAATCGCCAGGGTCACCTCCAACCTTGTAGACGACGTACGCCGGTGCCCCTGGTGGCTCCGGAGCTGCAAGCGCGAATGGCAGCCATGACCTGATCTGGAGCGGTCTTTCTCCCTGGTGAGTCCCTAGAGTAGGCCCCGACGGAGAGTACTGATGTTTCATGATCTCCTGAACTACGCGAACCGCGACGCGTTCGAAAGCGTTCACTAGGCTCTCATAATGGCGGTGAAGCGAATGAGCCACCATGTAATTGACTTCCTGTCGCAGAGCTCTGGTGCGCTCCTCTGAAGGAACAGACAGATCCACCTCATCAAGAGCACCTTCGGGTGAGAACCCTTTCCACCTGATGCCATGCTTACGGGTCCTCTCGAAAGAGCCGATGAGATCGGCTTCGAAGAGAGCTTTGATATCATCATACTTCGCCTTGTGCTCCTCAGGCAGATCGTCGTACGTGACCGGTCTGTCCCCCATCGCAGCGTCGTATGTTGATGCAGATGTTGTTGAATGTCCCACCGGGCGTGCCAGAATGTGTTGCCTGCCAAAACCCACCGGCGAGCAGCGACGAGCAACACGAAGAGCCGAGAGGCTCCCAGAACTGCTGGTGGGCCCTGGTCCCTCGGGCAACGGCCCGCAAAACTCCGGCACACGTCCTGGCTGGTGCAAGGGCGTGCCACCTGACCTATACCTGGTCAGGAAGGTGATGGATTGCTTCGATTGGTTTCCTGCATGGCAAACAAACATACGTAAAATTCGAGCCGCGACCGGCTCCCAGGTTTCCCTGTGAATCGGCTCCTAGAGCCGATTATCCCCATGGTTCTGCATTAGATCTACGATAACATGGGGTTTTGCTTCATCAATATAAGTTAAATTGATCTACGACAGTTTAACGTTTTCACCACATAATTTGAACATCCTACACGTAACTGAGCCTGGTAGATACAAAAGATGATAGAAAACTAACCCTAGAGAAGGCCTAACAACCGACGTAAAGTCAATTCCCGGAACAACTCCTCTCGAATTGGCAAACCATATCCTTACATACTACTGGATCGTTCAACCCGTTTGCAAGGCCTGACCATGTGGATATCAAACTAAACCTTGGAAAACAAGGCATAACTATAACAGATCAAGTCGACTAAATAAAGATCAAGCAAGATGCTACCCTTACACCCAAAAAAGGTGCAAAGGCAGCAAGATAAATAAAGGTAGCATAACTAAGCAATCATAACAAAAAAGGTTCCGATGCTAGCCCAAACAGATCTATGATAACAGTATTACTCGCCATCAACAAGGCTTCAGCACGAGTTACACTAAATAACGCATAAGCAGATACTGCCTAGACCGCAAGATGCGATCTAGGCAGCATGGCACTTACCCGAGAAAAACCCTAGAAACAAGGGGTGGCGATGCGCCGAGATTGTGTTTGTTGTGAACGTGATCGTCCTCCTTTCTCAATAACCTTAGGTACATATTTATAGTCCGGAGACTTTCTATCTTTGGAATAACCCTAACAACTCTATCTCTTACTTAAACCGAAACGTAACCTACCATAATATACAGATACACGGGCAATTTAGCCCAAACCCACGCACAAGGCTAATCCAGCAATACGTTGCATATATGCATCCTCCAAGCCCATCTTGATCACGGCCCATCTCCTCCTTTGGCCAAAATGTGGCGATAACAGATGATCTAAGGTATGTTGAAAAGCACAAAGCTGTCACCCATAGTGGTACACCAAAGCAGGTGAGGGGCACTTTGGTTAGTTCTGATTGATGAACAGTTTTCAAGGTATATTTTTCTTGGTGTGATATCTCGAATGAAGAATATACCGTTGCTCCAATAACTTTTTAGTGTTCAATTCAGGTTAGCTCCTTACATTTTAGCAGGAGACATCTGAGTTTAATTTGTTGTTAGAGTCGCACTGCTTTTGGAAATGTTAGAAGGTGTGCGATTAGTGGAAAATATGCCTGGTGGGGTGTAACGAGAGACCTTTTTACTGCCTATATTTGTTTCCAATGTAGATAAAATGGAGTTTGATCGTTATTCTGTTAATATACAAAAATTTAGTTCTTTTTTCTGGAATTTAGAATTATTTTGGCACTCTATGTGATATTTGCACAACAAAGTTTGGATAATGTGTTTAGTAAACTATGTGATATTTGCACAAATCTATTTAAGGGTTCCAATAATCAAATCTGTAAAGGTAAATCCAACATATGGGTGGCTTAGTAGTAGTTTATGTCTGTCAACTGAATCTTGAAACATTTGTAGACAACTTCAGAACTTCACACCGATCTGTAGCATCCCGGGTAAAACCACTACTAGAAATCGCATGTCTTTGTCTCTGTGCATCATCATGCATATTATTTTTGCTTAAAACTATGTTGCAAAAGACTATGTTGTTTTCTAAACTAGCTCTCCTTCAATTTCAAATCAAACCATCGGTCCGATCGAATCTTTTATTTGTCTAAAAACAATTTACAAAAGTGTTTTTAAAATAAAAATAAATAAATAATTTTGTGGGGAGGCAGCCAGATGACTAGGCCCAAGGCCCAGTCAAAGGCTACCTACAACCCACCTACAAACCCTCACCCTAATACTGTAGGGGTTCGTAGCATGGAAAACAAAAAATTTCTATCGCATACAAACAAACAAGCCAAGATCTATCTACTATATTGTAGCAACGAGTCGATAGAGGAACTCACCCTCGAAGATTCCAAAGCGGTTAACGAGAGCAGATTCTCGTGGGTGATGTAGTCGTACTCTTTCCGATCTCAAGATCGCGTAGACGATCCTTCCGGCGCCACGTTCCGGCAGCGCTCCCGCAGTCGGTCACACGTTCGGTACTCGACGAAGACCTTCCTCTCCCTTGTTCCAGCAGGCAGCGGAGGTTGTAGCACTCTCCTCGCGATTCCAGAAGCACAACGGCGTGGTACCGGAAGTAGAGGGGAGATCCCGCAGGGCTTCGCCTTAAGCCAGAGCGAGTATGGTGGAGTATGATAGAGAGCTATTAGTGGTCTAGGGTTTATACACACCAATTAGAAGGCTCTAAACCGAAGGCTAGAGCAATTAGAAGCTCTAAACCAAAACGGCTCTAAACCGGAGATTAGAGGATAGGAACTTGTGTGTCCAGAGGAGGAGGCCCTGCCCCTCCTTTTATAGGTGGGAGGGGCGGCCAAGGGGAGGGGAGTCCCTCCCCAAGTCGGCCTTGGTTGGCGCGCCGGCTTGGAGGGACTCCTCCCCCAAGTCGGTTCCAACCACCTCTTGCTTGTTTCCCACAGTTTCCTGTTTTAGCCGTTTGACTTTCAAACTGGCCGTTTGACTTTTCTGTTTGGGATTCAATTTAATCCTTTATTTGGAACAGCAAGAACACTTAGTACATGATGCAATCATTCCAATATGAAATGACACATTCATGTACCCCTTCCCCTCCGGAGTGCCGGACATTCCGGAACCTTCCAGAACATTCCCGATGAAAACACCGGAATCATTTCCGAACTCCGAAACGGGACTTTCCTTATATGAATCTTATTCTCCGGACCATTCCGAATCACCTCGTGATATCCCGGATCCCATCCGAGACTCCGAACAACATTCGGTCTCTTTCTCATAATACCATAACTACTCAAACAACGTCGAATCCTTAAGTGTGTCTCCCTACGGTTCGTGAATTATGCGGACATGATCGAGACACTTCTCCGAACAATAACCAATAGAGGAATCTAGAAATTCATATGGCTCCCACATATTTCTACGATTACTTTGCGATCGAATGAACCACATACGATACCAATTTCCCTTTGTCTCACGATAGTTTACTTATCCGAGGTTATGATCGTCAGTATCTCTGCATACCTAGTTCAACCTTGTTACCGATAAGTACTCTTTTCTCGTTCCCGTGATATGTGATCCCTTGTGAGCCAGTCACATGCTTGCAAGCTAATTGGATGACATTTCACCGAGAGGGCCCAGAGTATATCTATCCGTCATATGGATGGACAAATCCCACTCTTGATCCATGTGTTTCAACCAATACTTTCTGAACACTCAATGCCACCTTTATAGCCACCCTGTTACGGTGTGGTGTTTGATGACATCAAAGCATCCATCCGGAAAAGGTGATATGCATGATCTCATGGTCGAAGGAATTAGGTTACTATGCATCAGAAAGCATATAGCAATTGAACTATTGAAATGACTTGATCTTTATGCTACGCTTATCTATAGGAGTATGTCCATCACATCATTCTCCTAATGATATGATCCTGTTGTTAATAACATCCCTATGTTCATGATCAGGAAACCATGATCATATATTAACCAACAAGCTAGTTTAACAAGAGGCTTTACTAGGGACTCTTATTTTAGTTTACAAATCACACAAGTATTAATGTTTCCGGTTTAATACAATTATAGCATGGTATGTAAACATTTATCATAAGTGTGAAGATATGATAATAACCACTTTATTATTGCCTCTTGGGCATATCTCCAACAGTCTCCCACTTGCACTAGAGTCAATAATCTAGTTTCAAACCTTTGTGTATTCAACACCTATGGCTTTCCGGTGTTGTATGTACACGATTGCTAGTGGTCAACTGATCTCCGGATCTGACATTTCCAGGTCCGTGTGTAATTGCATGTCTTTGCGTCTCTACTCATCACTCATTCTCTAATGAGATGGCTTTGTATAAATTTGGTCTTTCGGTGTGACCTTTAGCTCTTTGGGGTTAAAACATGTTGATAATATTGTCGCACAATATATCTTCATAGTATTATCCCACTGTGAACTACACCTAGTTTGATAACAAACTACTTGACACAAATGCCCTATTTTGCTGCTAAAATAGCAGTCATATACTTTAGCCTTTTGTTGTAGTATCTGTCACAATGTCTTAACTTTGGAACTCATCCAAATCCATTATGGAACTCACTTTCCATTATATTGTGCCACCCTTAGTTTAGATTGAGATAAACTTAATTTGCACTTTGTGACAAAACTAGTATCAATGTAGTACTTTTACAATGAACTAACCATCTATTTGTCACTTCTACAAACAATATATTCTTAGTTCTTCCAAAAGATCATAAGAATATCCTTACTATCGTCCAATGATCATCTTATGAATCATTCTGGTATATGCTCATAACCTTTTAAAGCATAGGACATATCTGGATTCGTACATATCACAGTATGATTGATATAAATACTCTTTGTGATTTCATACATCAAGTATCAATCTATACTTGATTATTTGTTTCACTTTACCAAATGTCAATACACTTGAATATATCATCAACATTGAACTCATTCAATCCTTTCTGTGCGACAAGAACCTCTCTTGTAGTTTCTATATTGAACTCATTCAATATCTTGTCTATGTACTTCTGGCACAACCATATTAGCGTCTATTGATGCCAAATATTTGGGTTTTGCCTAAGTCTTTCATCGGGATGAAATTCTTAATATGTGTTAATAAAAGATACATCATTTCCAATCAACAATATGTCTTCCACATAATGTATTAGAAATATGTCTTAGCGCTCCCACTTAATTTCTTGCAAACGCAAGCATCTTCATTGTCTTTGATGAAATTAAACTCTTTTAATAGTTTCATCATAGTGAAGATTCCAACTCCGCTATGCTTACTTCAACCATTGAAGTTTGCATATGCTTTTAGCAGCCTTTGAATTAACAAAACCCTATGGACCATGTTACGCACATGTCCTAGGTAACAATTCTATTAGAAGAACTTGTTTTGTTTATTCAACTACCACATAACAAATTTATATGTAGTGGTTGCTACATTAATCCGTCTAGACTAAATATCGCTATGAAAGATCAGATCTTGTCATAGTTAACCTTTGAACTTTGTTGTGAACTCTTTCCCAACATGTCGACTATTTCATAGATGTAAAACATCCATGTTTATTTATAGATCCAAACACGACTGTAAGTTCTTACACCTTTCTCGAGGGTCCTTCAAGTTCAAAACTTGATTTCTCGTGTATGGAACTATCACGGATTTTATGGCTTCAAGCCATTTTACGGAGTCAGGGCCCATCATCGCTTCTTTGCATGTAGTCGGTTCATTATTCTCAAATAATGATTCAACCCTCAAATCTTGGTATTTGATTGTTTATCCGACCTACTTGTTTCAATAGGAACTTAGATCTCCGTGACCACAACTTTTGAGGTACGTGAGCCATGAGCTTTGTTGCTGCCTCCGGAACACTTTTCGGTGCTGCGCAACTCTGCACATACAGCTAAGGTTCTTTTAACCTTATCAAAGTTCTATTGTCCTCCCACTTAACTTTTCACGAAAAATTCCTTCTCAAAGAAACTTGACGTTTTAAGTGACAAACACTTTGTCTCCGATGTTATGGAGGAATACTTAACAGTTATACAAAGACAGATTCATCCGACTTTGGTTGCACACATCTTTCTTATGCATAGCATACCAATGTTTTAAGAAAGGACTACTTGGGTTTTATCCCAAACCATAACTTGATATGGTGTCATTTCAACGGATTATGATGGAGCTCTTTTCAGTGGAAAAACGGTAATCTCTAAAGCTTTTAATCTTTAAAATATAATGGCAGTTTTATGAATTATACCTTTGATCTAACCATGTCAAACAAGGTTTAATTACATATCTCGAACGTTCCATACTCTTATGGTGTTTCGGAAATGCAAATCCACGGAACGATTCCTTAAATGTTTAGGTATTATGCTAAACTTGTAACTCAAATATCTTCCTTTATGATCTTATCATAAACTATTTATATTCTTGTTACAATGATTTTGCACTTCATCTTGAAAGTCTTTGAACTCTTCAAATATTTCACACTTCATCCTTATTAAGTAAATATTCATATATTCACTCAAATTTTCGGAGAAAGCATATGAAGTTGAAATCCATCGCTCTTGACTATACATAATGGACTTCGTACAACAATATGTACAAGTTCCAATAAGTTAGTCATTCGTTCCCTTTTGGCCTATGAACGAAGTTTTAATTATCTCTAGGAAAGTTTCACAAGCGTCATTTGATCAAAATCAAATAGACTCCAAAATTCCATCCATATGGATTTTCTTCATGTTTTCTTTCCAATATAATTTAAACGGCGATGTCACTTCCTAAGTGATCTTTTAATCAATTTGTCTTTCGACATTTTTAGCACTAGTTTTATGGATGTGATTTCTCCAACGAGTTTTGTGAATCATCCATCTTTTATGGATTATGGAAATTATTTGAACAGCCCTTTTGTTCTCATAATACCTGATAAAACAAATCTTGAATGCAAGCTTTGATGTTTAACGAGCAACACAATAACCCTTTATTTGTTCTCGATGAACATCATCACATATTCTTTTGCTAGTTACTTAGGCCATTGTAGTTCATGAATTGTGTTGTTTCGTATGACGATTCACACCAACAAATTCAGTATCAAATACTTGAGAACCACATTGTTTAATAAGCAAAGAATATAGCCATAACATGTATATCATCTATATACTTAAGCTGAACAATTCTAGTCTTTTCCTTTCTGCCATATATTTATGAGATTCTCTTTCAGTATTTCCTATTCTGTTTGAAAGAATCTATCAACATCAATAGTGGAGTCATACATATGACATATAGTCCAAAGCGTGTATAATTAAATACCAATGTATTTGGACTTGCACTTTGAAGTAGATCACCATCATCAAATATTTGGTGTTCTTTCAAATTCCTTTCTTTAGTAATCTCTTGGTGTAGTAAACATTTTACCTACATCAAATATTCACCCTTATCATGGAATCGTCCATGATCAAGCTACTGTTAGCTTATAACGATGAATTATGAGTATAATGTTGCTATCCAAAACCTTTTGGAGGATTAGGACAACAAGTGTCTCCAACCTTTCGCAAATTCTCATCAAATATGAGAACATGACTTTAGCCATATTATACTCTATCATGTTGCTACCAAAACTTCGTTTCAGATATCACAATATCTTCCACACATCATGGTTTCTGAAACAACTCTTTCAGATCCTAGATAACCTTGATATTAAGACAATCCTTTGAACATCAAGAATCATGGAGACAAACATGATACTTATATACTAACACTTGGAATTGTTACTCTTGATTTAATACTAATCATTAAACTTCATGGAGTAACCGGAACTTACTGAAAGTTTGCAATAGGACTTTTAAACTTTAGATTAACACTTCAAAACAATATGATACCAGTTCGTAAAGTAACTAACCAGAATTCTATAGTTCTATCATCTCAATTATAACTAAGCGCAAGGTGGTAAACGGATGCCAATGACTACAACAACTATGCAAATTCACTTTGATTTAATTTATGATAAGTTGAGTTCTAATTAATAATTAAATTAATCTAGGTGAACTCCCACTCAAAACAATATCCCTCACATTGTTTTAGTGATCACACGAACCAAATCCACCACATCAAAACCGATCATCACGAGAGTTGATATAGCTTCAATGGCGAACAATCAACATGTTCATCATATCTACTATATGACTCATGCTCTACCTTTCGGTAATCCGTGTTCCTGAGGCCATGTCTGTACATGCTAGGCTCGTCAAGATCAAACCTTAGCTTCCGCATGAGCAAATCTGGCTTGCCCATGTTGTATACACTTGCGGAATCTAACACACCCGATCATCACGTGGTGCTTCGAAACAACAAGCTTTAGCAACGGTGCTAACTAAGGGTGAACACTTTATGACTTGAAATTCATGTGCATGAGGGATCATCTTATAATGCTACCGTCGTCTACTAAGCAATACAAGATGCATAAAGGATTAACATCACATGCAATTCATAATATGTGATATGATATGGCCTTTCTTCTTTGTGCTTCCGATCTCCATCTTCTAGCACGAACATGATCTCCATCATCACCGACATTGCATCAAGGTCAATGATGCTTCTCCATGGTTGTCGTCCACCAGATTCAACTATTACAACTACTTTGAATAGACACGCGGGTCTTAACAGAATTTAAAGACAACCATATGGCTCCTGCCGGTTGCCGACTTACAATAAGGAACATTGCATACATCATATATAATCACAATCATGGCCATATCACATCACTGCACACCCCTGCAAAACAAAGTTAGACGCCTCTACTTTCTTTGCATATTTTATGTGGTTTGGGGCTTTCAATAAGTGTCGTTCTAACTTACGAACAAGAACCACAACATTGATACTAGTATTGTTAATCACCCATTGTAAATTGGATCTTAACTATGCTAGGAGAAACAGGCACCCGCAAAGCCACTTATGCAATACAAGTTGCATGTCAAGCGTGGAGCAAGTCTCATGAACGATGTCATGTAAGGTTAGCCCGGGCCGCTTCATCCCAACATACCGCAAGATGCAAAGTACACAAGAAGCAATCGACAATAAAAGCATCAACGCCCACAATGACCATTGTGTTCTACTCGTGCAACAGATCTACATATAGACACGGCTCTGATACCACTGTAGGGGTTCGTAGCATGGAAAACAAAAATTTTCTATCGCATACAAAAAAACAAGCCAAGATCTATCTACTAGATTGTAGCAACGAGTCGATAGAGGAACTCACCCTCGAAGATTCCAAAGCGGTTAACGAGAGCAGATTCTCGTGGGTGATGTAGTCGTACTCTTTCCGATCTCAAGATCGCGTAGACGATCCTTCCGGCGCCACGTTCCGGCAGCGCTCCCGCAGTCGGTCACACGTTCGGTACTCGACGAAGACCTTCCTCTCCCTTGTTCCAGCAGGCAGCGGAGGTTGTAGCACTCTCCTCGCGATTCCGGAAGCACAACGGCGTGGTACCGGAAGTAGAGGGGAGATCCCGCAGGGCTTCGCCTTAAGCCGGAGCGAGTATGGTGGAGTATGATAGAGAGCTATTAGTGGTCTAGGGTTTATACACACCAATTAGAAGGCTCTAAACCGAAGGCTAGAGCAATTAGAAGCTCTAAACCAAAACGGCTCTAAACCGGAGATTAGAGGATAGGAACTTGTGTGTCCAGAGGAGGAGGCCCTGCCCCTCCTTTTATAGGTGGGAGGGGCGGCCAAGGGGAGGGGAGTCCCTCCCCAAGTCGGCCTTGGTTGGCGCGCCGGCTTGGAGGGACTCCTCCCCCAAGTCGGTTCCAACCACCTCTTGCTTGTTTCCCACAGTTTCCTGTTTTAGCCGTTTGACTTTCAAACTGGCCGTTTGACTTTTCTGTTTGGGATTCAATTTAATCCTTTATTTGGAACAGCAAGAACACTTAGTACATGATGCAATCATTCCAATATGAAATGACACATTCATGTACCCCTTCCCCTCCGAAGTGCCGGACATTCCGGAACCTTCCAGAACATTCCCGATGAAAACACCGGAATCATTTCCGAACTCCGAAACGGGACTTTCCTTATATGAATCTTATTCTACGGACCATTCCGAATCACCTCGTGATATCCCGGATCCCATCCGAGACTCCGAACAACATTCGGTCTCTTTCTCATAATACCATAACTACTCAAACAACGTCGAATCCTTAAGTGTGTCTCCCTACGGTTCGTGAATTATGCGGACATGATCGAGACACTTCTCCGAACAATAACCAATAGAGGAATCTGGAAATTCATATGGCTCCCACATATTTCTACGATTACTTTGCGATCGAATGAACCACATACGATACCAATTTCCCTTTGTCTCACGATAGTTTACTTATCCGAGGTTATGATCGTCGGTATCTCTGCATACCTAGTTCAACCTTGTTACCGATAAGTACTATTTTCTCGTTCCCGTGATATGTGATCCCTTGTGAGCCAGTCACATGCTTGCAAGCTAATTGGATGACATTTCACCGAGAGGGCCCAGAGTATATCTATCCGTCATATGGATGGACAAATCCCACTCTTGATCCATGTGTTTCAACCAATACTTTCTGAACACTCAATGCCACCTTTATAGCCACCCTGTTACGGTGTGGTGTTTGATGACATCAAAGCATCCATCCGGAAAAGGTGATATGCATGATCTCATGGTCGAAGGAATTAGGTTACTATGCATCATAAAGCATATAGCAATTGAACTATTGAAATGACTTGATCTTTATGCTACGCTTATCTATAGGAGTATGTCCATCACATCATTCTCCTAATGATATGATCCTATTGTTAATAACATCCCTATGTTCATGATCAGGAAACCATGATCATATATTAACCAACAAGCTAGTTTAACAAGAGGCTTTACTAGGGACTCTTATTTTAGTTTACAAATCACACAAGTATTAATGTTTCCGGTTTAATACAATTATAGTATGGTATGTAAACATTTATCATAAGTGTGAAGATATGATAATAACCACTTTATTATTGCCTCTTGGGCATATCTCCAACAAATACCTAGACCAACCCCTGCCTTCACCACTCCCCACACCCGCCGCCACTCACCTCCCTGGAACACACACGCCCAACCCCACCCTTCTTGTACACACCCGACACAACCAAGGAAACACGCACACACACACCAGGACCCGATCCCACCCCCACCGACAACCGCTCACGAACCAACCTCGACTCCTCGATTTTTTTCTCCATCCCCGCTCATCTGACCTCGTCCCGATCCCCAGGCGGACCCGGCCCCACCCCCACGTCCCCCTCGCACTCCCTCTCTCTCGCGACGCCCCGCACGCGCCTCGCGATTCCTTCTCTCCCTCCTCGCTCGTATTCCCCCCGTTGCCAAGAAGCCGCCGTCGCTAGAGACCACTGCCGCCGCCGCTAGTGCTCACCCTGCTCTGCAGCACCCCATCGTCGGGCCTCCCTTTCCCCTTCGTCCCGGCCGCATAGAGCCCCGCAAGCCCCTTCCTCGCTTCCCATCACCGCCAACGGATCCCCATGCCACTCTGCGATCTAGCCCAGTCCCCAGCTCCACCGGTCGTGGGCCCCTGCACCTACCTCGTCCTGCTCCGTAGTTCCAGCCCGCGGCGCCTGCTGCACCCCATCTCTGGCCTCCTGCCTCGCCTCGGGCCGCCAGCACCAAGACCCCGTCTCATATCGCTCCCTGGCGCGCCGCCGTGCTGGCTGTGCCCAGCAACCGTCGTTTGTGTGCCCCAACGCCCTGGGCCGCCTGTCCCCGCGAGCTCGCCGGCCTATGTCGCCAAGACCGAGCTCCGCCGCTGGCCTCCATGATCGTCCCGCTCCGCCCGCGGCCGCGAGCCTCACATCGTTTTTCCTGGTGCACGACCCCGATAGACACCATTCTCGCCGCCTCTGTGGTACCGTGTTCCATGCCACTGGCCAAGCCTCGCATATCCATCTCCAACATGTGCTCTATGCTTTTGTTTTCCTGGTAGTGTGCTACCGGAAATAAAGGGAAAGTGTGGTATTGTTGGTCTTGTGGTCAACAGGAGAATACAACGTTGTAGTGATACGTTGGTATGATGGGTTGGTGTTGACGTGTTTCCGCAAATTAAGACCTTCTGGTGGACGATAACGAGACGTTGGACAAGAGAAACAATGACATCGACAAGATCTTCCGAAGACCAACAGTGCGGGGCCTAGGGCCACCGACCATCGAAGCCGAATCCCCAAGATCTCCGACACGGATCCTCAAGTTCTCCTTCATGGAAACCAAAGGCGCCGAGTTCCCGGAGTCCAAATATCAAGATGGAACCCAAACCCTCGAACCAAGATCGCCGACCAATGTGTGACCCTCTTTTCCGAGACCTATATTTTATAAATGATATTACTTGTTGCATTTAATTGTACATGGTTGCATGCATATTGTGGTTTCTTGGGGGTATTTGTATGATTCACCTAAATTAAATATGGAGACCATATGCAGGCTAATTTAGGCTAATATTGGCTCCATTTAAAATTGTCTAGCGAACCGGTGGTATATTTTGCCATGTTAAGACAACATTTAAATTGCGGGGTATCTAAACAACTTGAACTTAATAATTAATTGTCGGGACACCGGTTCCGCTTAATATTGCCTAATTGCATCTCATATTTGTCATGTCATGTACCATACATGCATCATGCCCGATCTTTTGTCGTAGTATTAAATAGTGTATCCGGTGTTTCTTCTAGTGATTTGCTTCTTCACGGATTAGGCTGATGAGTTGATGCGAGTGTCGACCCGATCTCCGGTGTATCTTCGACAGTTTTCTCAGGCGAGCATTCTCCCTCTTTCTACCTATCTTACTTTTATAGTCTTTATTTCCTCCTGTTGATCTATTGCTATCTGTGTTGCGATGCTTTAGATTTTGTACCCCTTTATATATCCTCGCAGCCCCTATATTGCCTTGGAGACCACCTATTACCTGTTATTTGGTAGATAGTCGGTCTTGCGAGTCGTACTTGCTTGCTCAGGTGCTGCTTCGCGTCGTCGATGTTCAACTGATGTTGGGGGTTGGCATATTCATAAAGGTGGAGATGATCGTGAGTTTAATTACAACTGATTAATTTAATACTAAAATTGAGATAACTAATGAAGAGGCACCGGTGGGTAATAGTTAAGATTTGGTTGTTAACCACCCACTTGTGTCCACCTAGAACCCGAGTTCTTGACACCTGTTCCGAGACTGAGCGCGCTAACCACATGTGGGGTGTGTGGGCACCCCTATCGGCTTAGTACCTGATTTCAAAGTACTGTACTGGGGGACATAAACTAGTTTGACGTTTTCATGCCATGTATGCCATGTTATGCCATGTTTATTATCTGTTGCTCGATGAAAGTTTACTAATGTACTGTTTAGGATATGGGTCGTTATGTTGAGGATTATACCTATGGCCTCTGATCTCTTGGCCGATCTCGCAACCTCTGGGTCCGTCTTCGGAGCTCGGCCGACTTCTTTACGGGTAGCTTATTGGGGTGGCCCCCATGTACTTGCTTTGGGTCTGGGAAGCGTCGTGTCCTAGGCCCCGCCGACATACCTATGGAAGTATGTTAACTGATCTGGCAAAAAGGGTCGAAGTGCGTGTGGAAACTTTGGTGCACCCCTGCAGGGTTGAATCTTTTCGAGAAGCCGTGTCCGCGGTTATGGACGACTTGGAGCACAGTATCTCGATCATAGAAAACTATAACTAAAGTTTACTATTATAAATTGACTTGTATCTGATATGACTAGTAAGTTGGATAACCACCATGAAAAGAATATATAAAACTTCCAACTATGTGAGTTTCCTCGGCTTGACTTCCTCGTTTGGTCTCGAGGGGAAATACCAGGATGGGTATGTTTGGTGGTAGTATCAGGTTGGATCCGAATAGTTCTTTCTTATCTTACTCTGATAGCCGGCAGATGTATTGAGTCTCTATAGGTTGTTTAGCGCATGCTTCGCTACCGCTTCATTCCACCATACCTATGTAGTAGAGGACCGCCGAATTCTAGTCTCGCCGTGTACTGGCCTCAGTACTGACCGCTCTCTTTTTCCTTTTCCCTTTGTCGGCACCCCTTTTGTTTAAGCAGGTTTTGAGATCGACGTCGTTATTAGGGTTACCCTTCCGGCCTGGCCTGGGTAGGGTTATGGACGCCATTGGTTATTCTTCGGGGCTCTTAGCTCAATTTGCATCTTGTCCGTACTCGGACGCTGTATCGTTTTCAAGGTGGTTTGGATCTTTGTACTGTATATCTGTATTCTTGACTCATGGAGTCATTGTTGTATATATATGTTCTGTGGGTTCTATCGTGAACTATTGTGTAATGGTATTACTTCGTTTTCCACCCGTATGAAAGTGCCTGGTGGGCACCTTTGAATCGTTTCTATGTGGGTTTGGCGGGAATTGCTAAAACTTGCATAGGGCCGATCCGAGGGTGTTACAGAGTGGTATCAGAGCTCAGCAGTTACGATACCCCATTGGTCCAGCCTGAGGGATAACCTAGCTAACGGCCGATGTAGAGTGTCAAAACGATTTTGGAAAATCGATTGGATAGATCTGATTAGGTCTGCTTTTACTTCTTACCCTCTGCTATTCTCCTCTTACCTCTGCGTGTTTTGAATCTGCTCTCTTATCTTTTCTTCGAGTCCAGGAATTTTCGTGGTTGGATTTCCATCGTACCTTTAGGGTTTCACTTCCATCCTTTGTTAACGGTGCTTCGACAACTGGTCTTCATGCTATCTGATGGATCTTTCATCTGTTGTACCTTTCAGTGGACTGAAAATTCACTAAATTTTTTCTTTCAACCCTCTGGTGTTTTCTGATACGACGAAGTCATCTACATCCGATCTGATGAGAATCTCCATCCCTCCTTTGTTTCAAAACCTCACTTGTCGAGATCTTCAGTCTGAATTCCAAGAGTTGGTTGCATAATTCTCATATTCATGTGCAGAGTAATGCTTTGGGTGTGCGATGGACTGATCACCATCCGACTACTCTTATCATTCGCTCTTGTACATTGAATGGTGGATCGATGCAATTTTACTCCTCCAAGGAAGTTAGGGGTCACCTTAACTTTAACTTCGTCTTTGTCTCTCCGGAGTGGCCCCTCAACTAACACGGACAACGACCCTTGTTGGTGGTGTCGCCGATTTCAAGATGGAGAAGGAATCCTTGTTAGTGGTGTCGCAAGGATCTACACGAAGCGAGAAGATTCGGAGCGTCAGCCTTCTTCCAAGTACCATGAGGTGGATCTCGAGGGCGAGATCCATTGTTAGTGGTGTCGAATTGTAGCACCCCGTGTAAAACCACTACTAGAAATTGCATGTCTTTATCTCTATGCATCATCATGACATCATCATGCATATTATTTTTGCTTAAAACTATGTTGCAAAAGACTATGTTGTTTTCTAAACTAGCTCTCCTTCAATTTCAAATCAAACCCTCGGTCCGACCAAATCTTTTTATTTGTGTAAAAACAATTTACGAAAGTGTTTTTAAAATAAAAATAAATAAATAATTTTGTGGGGAGGCAGCCAGATGACTAGGCCCAAGGCCCAGTCAAAGACTACCTACAACCCACCTACAAACCCTAACCCTAATACCTAGACACACCCCTGCCTCCACCACTCCCCACACCCGCCACCACTCACCTCCAAGGAACACACACGACCCACCCCACCCTTCCTGTACACACCCGACACAACCAAGGAAACACGCACACACACCAGGACCCGATCCCACCCCCACTGACAACCGCTCACGCACCAACCTCGACTCCCCGATTTTTTTCTCCATCCCCGCTCATCTGACCTCGTCCCGATCCCCACGCGGACCCGGCCCCACCCCCACGTCCCCCTCGCACTCCCTCTCTCTCGCGACGCCACGCACGCGCCTCGCGATTCCTTCTCTCCCTCCTCGCTCGTATTCCCCCCGTTGCCAAGAAGACGCCGTCGCCAGAGACCACTGCCGCCGCTGCTAGTGCTCACCCTGCTCTACAGCACCCCATCGTCGGCCTCCCTTTCCCCTTCGTCCCGATCGCGAGCCCCACAAGCCCCGTCCTCGCTTCCCATCACCGCCACCGGATCCCCAGGCCACTCTGCGATCTCGCCTAGTCCCCAGCTCCACCGGCCGTGGTCCCCTGCACCTACCTCGTCCTCCTCCGCAGTACCAGCCCACAGCGCCTGCTGCACCCCATCTCCGTCCTCCTGCCTTGCCTCAGGCCGCGAGCACCAAGACCCCATCTCATCTCGCTCCCTGGCGCGCCGCCATGCTAGTTGTGCCCAGCAGCCGTCGTTTGTGTGCCCCGACGCCCTGGGGCGCCTATCCCCGCGAGCTCGCCGGTCTTTGTCGCCAGGACCGAGCTCCGCCGCTGGCCTCCATGATCGTCCCGCTCCGCCCGCTGCCGCGAGCCTTGCATCATTTTTCCCGGTGCGCGACCCCGACAGACACCATTCTCGTCGCCTCTATGGTACCGTGTTCCATGCCACCGGCCAAGCCTCGCATATGCGTCTCCAACATGTGCTCCGTGCTTTTGTTTTCCTGGTAGTGTGCTACCGAAAATAAAGGGAAAATGTGGTATTGTTGGTTTTGTGGTCAACAGGAGAATACAACATTGTAGTGATACGTTGGTATGATGGGTTGGTGTTGATGTGTTGCCGCAAATTGAGACCTTCCGGTGGACGAGAACGAGACGTTGGACAAGAGAAACAATGGCGTCGACAAGATCTTCCGAAGACCAACAGTGCGGGGCCTAGGGCCACCGACCATCGAAGCCGAATCCCCAAGATCTCCGACACGGATCCTCAAGTTATCCTTCATGGAAACCAAAGGCGCCGATTTCCCGGAGTCCAAAGATCAATATCTAACCCAAACCCTCGAACCAAGATCGCCGACCAATGTGTGACCCTCTTTTCCTAGACCTATATTTTATAAATGATATTACTTGTTGCATTTAATTGTACATGTTTGCATGCATATTGTGGTTGCTTGGGGGTATTTGGATGATTCACCTAAATTAAATATGGAGACCATATACGGGCTAATTTAGGCTAATATTGGCTCCATTTAAAATTGTTTAGCGAACCGATGGTATATTTTGCCATGTTAAGATAACATTTAAATTGTGGGGTATCTAAACAACTTGAACTTAATAATTAATTGACGGGACACCAGTTCCGCTTAATATTGCCTAATTGCATCTCATCTTTGTCATTTCATGTATCATATATGCATCATGGCCGATCTTTTGCCGTAGTATTAAATAGTGTATCCGGTGTTTCTTCTAGTGATTTGCTTCTTCATGGATTAGGCCGATGAGTTGATGCGAGTGTCGACCCGATCTCTGGTGTATCTTCGACGGTTTTCTTAGGCGAGAATTCTCCCTCTTTCTACCTATCTTACTTTTATAGTCTTTATTTCCTCCTGTTGATCTATTGCTATCTGTGTTGCGATGCTTTAGATTTTGTACCCCTTTATATATCCTTGCAGCCTCTATATTGCCTTGGAGACCACCTATTACCTGTTATTTGGTAGATAGTCGGTCTTGCGAGTCGTAGTTGCTTGCTCAGGTGCTGCTTCTCGTCGTCGATGTTCCACTGATGTTGGGGGTTGGTATATTCATAAAGGTGGAGATGATCGTGAGCTTAATTACAACTGATTAATTTAATACTAAAATTGAGATAACTAATGAAGAGGCACCGGTGGGTAATAGTTGAGATTTGGTTGTTAACCGCCCACTTATGTCCACCTAGAAACCGAGTTCTTGACACATGTTTTGAGACTGGGCGCGCTAACAACATGTGGGGTGTGTGGGCACCCCTATCGGCTTAGTACTTGATTTCAAAGTACTGTACCGGGGGCCACAAACTAGTTTGACGTTTTCATGCCATGGTATGCCATGTATGCCATGTTATGCCATGTTTATTATTTGTTGCTCGATGAGCGTTTACTACTGTACTGTTTAGGTTGTGGGTTGTTATGTTGAGGATTATACCTATGGCCTCTGATATCTTGGCCGATCTCGCAACCTCTGGGTCCGTCTTCGGAGCTCGGCCGACTTTGTTATAGGTAGCTTATTGGGGTGGCCCCCATGTACTTGCTTTGGGTCTAGGAAGCGTCATGTCCTAGGCCCCGCCGACATACCTATGGAAGTATGTTAATTGATCTGGCAAAAGGGGTCAAAGTGCGTGTGGAAATTTTGGTGCACCCCTGCAGGGTTAAATCTTTTCGAGAAGCCGTGTCCACGGTTATGTACGACTTGGAGCACAATATCTCGATCATAGACAATTATAACTAAAGTTTACTGTTATAAATTGACTTGTATATGATATGACTAGTAAGTTGGATAACCACCATGAAAAGAATAAATAAAACTGCCAACCGTGTGAGTTCCTCGGCTTGACTTCCTCGTTTGGTCTCGAGGGGAAAATACCAGGATGGATATGTTTGGTGGTGTATCAGGTTGGATCCGAATAGGTCTTTCTTATCTTACTCTGATAGCCGGCAGATGTATTGAGTCTATAGGTTGTTTAGTGCATGCTTCGCTGCCGTTTCAGTCCACCATACCTAGGTAGGCGAGGACCGCCGAATTCTAGTCTCGCCGTGTACTGGCCTCAGTACGGATCGCTCTCTTTTTTCTTTGCCCTTTGTCGGCACCCCTTTTGTTTAAGCAGGTTTTGAGATCGCCGTCGTTAGCAGGGTTACCCTTCCGGCCTGGCCTGGGCAGGGTTATGGACGCCATTGGTTATTCTTTAGGGCTCTTAGCTCAGTTTGCATCGTGTCCGTACTCGGACGCTGTATCGTTTTCAATGTGGTTTGGATCTTTGTACTGTATATCTGTATTCTTGACTCATGGAGTCATTGTTGTATATATATGTTCTGTGGGTTCCATCGTGAACTATTGTGTAGTGTTATTACTTTGTTTTCCACCCGCACGAAAGTGCCTGGTGGACACCTTTGAATCGTTTCTATGTGGGTTAGGAGGAAATTGCTAAAACTTGCATAGGGCCAATCCGAGGGTGTTACACGATCTAAGTTTGTTCTTATGCTTTCCAAATGTTCCACTAGCCTCCCTGCATATTTACACTGTCGTGATGCTACACCTTGTCTACTTTGTGGAGATGCATGGCTGTTAACTTGCTATCTTGGTCATCTAACTGTGATACTACTACATGTGAGCTTGGATATGTACCAGTAGAGGAGGGGATGTCCCGTGAGATCAAGGGAGCGGCAGCGCCCACTACCGTCTGAGTGCAGTGCATGCCACTTAAGTCCCTCTTCCTGAGATTGTACTGAGAAAACAAGTAATACTTATTATACACAAAGCGCTGAAGGTACCCATTTGTATATATAGTGGTTTTTTGAATATCTCATTGCCACCTGGTCTCATATGCTGGTTTTGTAATTGTAATTGTTTCAAGAGAACACATGGTGGTGGACCTTGGCAGTTTTGCTCTAATTTCCTCAGATTTATTTTGGGTAACATCTTTGGGTTGGTTAATATTCTTATTTTATTCCTGAAATTCATTTTTTTGCAACATGGAACTTGGAATAGGTCACGTGAATACTGGGGAATAGAGATACTAGGACTGACATTTACATCAAATGTGTGCTTTAAAATGACGTGTGGCTGGTGTAATTACAGGGGCTGATGAAAGTTGTGGCATTTCGTCAAGAAGTACAATGCGGATTCTAGTGACAAACTATGACATGTGTATTTCAGGAGCCGATGGAAGTTGTGGCATTTCGTCAAGGAGTAGAATGGGATTAGAATGACAGACTGTAACATGTGTATTTCAGGAGTTGATGAAAGTTGTGGTATTTCGTCAAGAAGTAGAATGTGGACTCCAATGACGGACTATGACATCCCTCTGCTGTAATTTCTAGAGCTGATGAAAGTTGTTGTCAAACAATCTAAACCACCATATTCCAACAAGTTATCTTGAGTAGATGATCCCGTGGGTTCACCTTATGTTGCTTCTTAATCTAAATTTTGAAGTACATTCCATCTTCCAATATTGTTGTATTCCCACGTAAACACAACTTTTCGCGAAGCAATGAATACTATACTTTTAGGTATACTTGACCTATTAAGAGGTAGTGTATTCAATATTGTCAGTTATTACTAAGATAACTGTTGGGACTATGACATCTTTTTTTAGATTATGCAGGAGTTCTTCTATTGGATTATATAACCTAGACCATCATGTTTCTGTTACATAGTAGAATTTTTTATTAGAAATGTAATCTGCAACTATTTAGAATTTGGTTTTTTTTATCCAATGGCTATATTTTATTGTAGGAAACAAACTGCCATAGTTTACATGCTTAAATAGTATTATGTTCGAGCGAGCAAAAATGCATATGCTTACTATAAAGAGACCAGGCTCTTCACCTTGTTTTCATGTTCTAAATAAAGCTTTCATATTTCATAGTGGATAAATTAAACAGAAATGTTGAGATACAAGACAAGTTTGTGTACAATGTTCTTGATAAAGCGTTATATTTACTGGATAAATTAAGTAGAAATGCTAAGATGCAAGACAAGTTTGTATACAAGTAACGTTATCTCTATTTCAAACTTCAACACTTGTTATCATCCCAGGCTACCAGCTCATTGATTTCAGTGTTTTTTTTTAATTTTGTGTGTCTTGATAAAGACGTGTATGCACGTGTAAACTTACTAGTTAATCTTAATTAGTGGAGTAGTGTCCGATTTGCTAGTTTTCTAGCAGTTGTCAAGTTTGAGTTCTAGTCGTGTAATACTAGTACATGGTTGTGTCCTAGTCTACATCGAAGTCTTGGTTGTTGTTGGTTTAGCTCACGTGTGGTCTTGGGTTGTTTAGGAAAGCCAATTAGGTGTTGAGTCGGAGTAGGTCATGATCAAAGGCATCGATGTGTGTGTATACAGTAGCGGATCCAGGATTGGGGTAAGCCCAGGGCCAAAAAACTAAGTGCAGAAAACTTTATGAAAAAACCTCGTGTAATAGTAAAAATATTGGTATAGTTGCAATGATGAACATATATTTTCAAATCCATTATCCTAACCATTTATAGTAGTGTGAAAAAAATTATTGACATGCAAGCACTTGTAATTTGACAAACATAATCGTACTTCATGGACCGTGCTGCACATGTTTTTTGTGCAAAAAATCCTTTTACCTAGAATAATTCCACTTTCTAAACCAATTGTTAGATGTTTTACAGATAGTTAGAGTATTTATATGCATGAACAATACCATAGATGGTAGAGAGCATAAATAAAATATCTTAATCTTTTGTTCCTACACATGAAATCGATTACAACCAATTGTTCAATAAATAAATCAATTCAATAGAAATAAATTCAACTATCCAATTGAACTGGTGAAGATATTACCTAGTCGGGCCTAGAGGATCTGCATCTGAGCTAGGACAATCAGAAATTCAACACGTCATAAGCAAAGAAAGTTTGGAGTATGGGAAGTAGACGCGCACGCCCACAACAATCATTCGCCGGACAGGAACGTCAGAGGCCATGAGCCAAAGGAAGCGGCCAAGCAGGGCGGGCGGCGGCAGACAGGAAGGGAGAGACGGGGATTGGGAGGTCGGGGATGGGACACGGGAGTGGGCTGCTAGTGTAGGTAAACCGTATGGGCATGCCAGCGGCCGCGTGCTCCTCCTGGCTCAGCGCACGAGAAGAACTGGATGAGAGCGAGAGGACGCGAACTGATCGAGCGAGGGGAGTCAACGACTTGGGCTAGACCTGGGATGCGTCTAGGCCAAATATTTTTTCACAGATGGTAGGCCGGAAATTTGGCTGCACCCAGGGCCATGGCCCTGGTTGCCCTGGGCCTAGATCCGCCCCTGTGTATATACGTAGCTATGCGATGCTTGTAATCAAGAAGTTGTACCGTGAGAAGAGAAAAGCAATAAAGAAAAAGAATCGGACACAACACGTGTCCTTGTTCATAAGATTTTTCGAGCGTACTTGTTTGTCTAATTCGATAGTTGATCTGTGGGCAAATTTCAATAATTGGTATTAGAGCGAGGTCGAAGATTTGAAGCCACGTTTGTCCCGGGGAGGCGACCCGACTAGCGCCTCGGGGCGGGCGACCGGGTGGAGGCAGCGAGCATGCCGTCATCGGTGAGGCCGCGGACGATCGTCGTTCGGAGGAGCGACAAAGAAGAAGAAGGCGGACGAGGCGTCATCGGCAAGGTGGTGGATGAAGATGATCGTTGATGAGTGCGGTGGTATGCGGTGCTGGAGAATTTTGTCAGGATCATCATTCGGGAGAGTATGAGTCAAGGAGTCAAGTGTGTGCAACGTAGCACGTTTGGTCGATGTTGTGTTTGTGAGTCATCGTTGTGTCCAAGTGCTTGTCTCTGTAAGGATCCGTTGTAGTTGAAGAGAATGAAAGTTGAGTTACTGTTCATCGTATGGACGAAGGCGTAATTTGCATGCCTTGATCAGGTTGTCTATGTGTCTCGACGAGAGGATCAAGTGTCAAGTGGGTGATAAACCAGTGAAGGGGAGCCTCTTCAATGGGGACCTATCTCTACATGAGGCTGGAGTGGGCAGTGTAGCCCACAAGATAGTCGGCATGTATCGCTCTAGGATGGTGTGATCCACGGTTGCTAGCGTGACTGGGTAGTTCGGATCATGCTTGGATTGGTCCGTAAATTCATCAAATTGAAATTGGAGGAGCTAATTAGATTTGTCGTGGTATGAGACCTAGACAAGACGCAGAGCAATGATTCAAGATCAGAGGAGCACAGAAAAAAAAGAGTCGTCGATCAAGAAATTGTTAAAATTAATCTTAATTGGTGGAGTAGTGTCCGGTTTGCTAGTTTCCTAGCAGTTGTCAAGTTTGAGAGTACATGGCTGTGTCCTAGTCTACATCAGAGTCTTAGTTGTTGTTGGTTTAGCTCACGTGTGGTCTTAGATTGTTTAGGAAAGCCAATTAGGTGTTGAGTCGGAGTAGGTCATAGGCATCGATATGTGTGTATGTATACAAAGATACGCGGTGCTCTTAATTAAGAAGTTGTATTGTGAGAAGAGAAAAGCAAAAAGAACGGACACAGCACGTATCCTTGGTCATAAGATTTTTCGAACGTTCTTGTTTGTCTAATTTGATGTAGTTAATATGTGAGCAAATTTCAACAAAATCCACCTCGTGAAGCCTTGCATCTAGAGCTATTGGTGTCGGCCACCAACACCATGGAGCTCCTGCTACCTCGCGTTGCCGCCAGCTAGCCATGTGTTGTTGCCGGCCCGTTCCACACCGCCTCCTCTATCTTGATGCCGTATACCTAGTCCCTACCACCTTCAGCGAGGCCTTCGATGACCGTGCGACCAGAAAACGTCCGCCACCACCGGTCCCCTGCCTCGCCATCCGTCACCACCGGTCCCTCGCCGTCTGCCGGTGGAGAACTCCCAGACCCTCCTCCCTCACCACCTTACCCTAGGTCCCCACCTCCAGTTCCAACCTATCCCCTTCTTCCATGGCGTGCTCCGCCATGACCAAGAGCTCCAATGGGCTCGAGTCACCATGCCACCTCTCATGCTCATGCTTCCATGGCACTACTACCGCCTCTATTGTTGCAAGGTATGCGATTCCATGGGCCTCCCATCGCCGCTACTGCAAGGTGCTACTTTGCTACATACGGCGGGTGTAGTTGCTACCTGCGGCGAGCGATGTTGCTACCTACGGGGAGCGGTGCTGCTACTTGCGGTCAAGTTCTCCAGCGAGGCATCCGGAGAAATTATATTTGCTAAATTAGAAGATTTTATTTGCTACAACATTTTACTGGTTTGCTACAATAGCGTATAGTGTTTTGCTACAGGTCCCTAGTGGAAGTCTCTGGCAATGTCTCCGGCGAAGTAGTTTTTTTCTACAGATGTTAAAGTTTCTTCTATATCTGTTTTCTAGTTTTGCTACAGTAGCACAAAATTTCTGCTACAATGTCTCCAGGTAAAAGTCCCGGCAAAGTCGGCGTTAGAACAAACCTTTTACTACAAAGTATCCAGTGAGTATTTTTACTTTTTATCATAAATGAACTTTTTTTTGCTAGGTATAGCAAAACCAAGGTGTTTTGTAGCAAAACCGGAGGTTTTATGGTAAAAGAGAAATTTGAAAGCTTTTTACAGGACACATGTCAGCATGGCGAGGCGGGGGATCCAGGGAGATAATAGAACTCCCCTTTTTCAGCTTGGATAAGAGATGTTGTCAGGCTATTGATTACGTGACAATGGATTTTACTCATGATCTTGATACTTATTTTTAAATTAGATGAAATTCATTTGCACTTGGATTTTTATAAAATTGAAGGAAATATAGTAAAAATCTGAACAATCACTCCTGGTAACTTATTAGGATCTCTAGAGTGGTCCTACAGACCAACACTTGTCTATCAAGCATGCTTAACCTCAAAGTTATTTTCAGATGAGCTTTCAGAAAAGAAGTTATAACTTATTGATATGGGTATCCTATCAATCCTATTAAGCCATGCGTCAGAATCTCACATATACCCTCCTTAGAAGATCAACACCCTTATCGATAAGCCACAAGCTAGGAATATCCCCTCTTGGCACACGTATGTGCGTACAGTGTTGGCACATGTGCCATGCCATGTCTGCTCTAGGCCACACGTGTCATGCTCCATATGTCCTTTCCACTGACCCATACAAGCCCATGTAACCGCAAGGACCTGGCTCTGATACCAATTGTAATCCCCCAGACCTCGCGCTCCTAGGCGGCAATGGAAGTTGGTGTAGTCAGCACCATCGTCATCGTTGTCGCCGTCGCTGTGTGGCTAAGCCTTCGCCGGCTGGCGGTAGCCTTGGCCATCGTCATTGTGCCTGTTAGATAATCACGTGTATTACACGAATTGGAATTGCAGTCTGAATAGGTATAGGTGTCTAGATAATATACGTATATGTATTAGACTAGGTTTAGCTACCGAGTCGGTTGTCTAGTCTTGGCATATATATATGCGTGTATCCTAGCCTGTAAACAAAACTGTGAGTTGAGCAATACAAGAGTGAAAGCAAGGCTCGACAAGAGCCTTTGGCGATCAAAGTTGTTTTGCGTGTGCGTGCGTGAGTATACTAGTTAGATCAAAAGAATCGATCGGCTAGCAGTACGTGCATCTCAGCGGAAGTTATCGGATACGTGTGTGTCGTCTCGTTGGAATTTCCTCGTTGGTGTCGTCGGAAAGTACTCGGCGGCAGGGGTTGTGCTAACAATTGGTATCAGAGCCAAGGTCGTCGTTCGTGATCTGCTGAAAGTACTTGGAGGTCATGGCGAAGGTAAAGTTTGGCGAGAGCTGGGCACCAGCGTTTGAGACGGTGGGCGCGGAGTTGTATCCGCGTCTGGATCGCAAGCACTACGGCCTATGGGCGTTTGTGATGCAGTGCGCCATGGAAGGTCAGCAGATTTGGGAAGCCATCGATCCCGGTGGCGATGAGTACGTCAAGGGAGGTGCAAAGTACCGAGAGGGTAGCCAAGCATTGATGGCTCTCTACTCGGTTATGCCGACGGACATGCTACGACACCTCGTCGGAAAGAAATCGGCGAAGGATGTGTGGGGAGCGATCAAGGTAGTATGCGCAGGTGTCGACGACACTAGTGTTCACGTGGGGCAGCAGGAGACTGTCTTGAACGACGAGATGACATTGGTAGAACCGGAAGTGACCCCGGTTGGTTCGTCAAGTGTGGCGACGCCAAGTACGGCGACCAAGGTGTCAAAAGAAGTCGGCGTGAACATGTCAAATTCTGAGAAGGAGTTAACCTCAAGCTCGGAAGCGCAACCGGAGAGTACTTGGACTACCGACATCGCCGGACACGACGTCCAGGATCGAGAAGACGTGGCGTTGCATGATGAAGGCAATGGCACGGCAGGATGGCCACCAGCAATAGTAGGCAGACGTGGCGCATGTATTCTGCTCGGCATCCCAGGAGGAGGAGCTTCACGTGTGGAGCCCGGGCCAAGGGAAGGTCCAGGGGCTGGCGGACCAGAAACGCCAGAAAGAGGCGGTCTAAAAGTATGTGATCCGCTGATAGGGGCTTCATACGGAGACCCAGAAAATAGACTAGAGGATGGTCTAGGGGCTGGCGACCCAGAAACGCCAGAAGGAGGCGGGCTAAAAGGAAAATACCTGCCTCAAGAAGCTCCGTCAGGAGGTCTAGGGACATCCATCCCAGAAGTTGGATCTGAAAAAATAAGTAGGCCAAACAGCGTGCGCGCTGTAGCGCCAAAAGAAATTGACGGACCAAGAAAAGTAGGTCCAGTCAGACCAGGGCTAGCCTGCCCAGAAAACAGGCAAGAAGCAAATTGGCCAGATGAGAGGATCACTAGTGCTGGTTTGATCAGGCCAAAAGAAATTAAGCTGCCAGGAGGGACTTTATTCGAAGGTCCAGAAAAACAAAGTCTCAATAGCCCAGAATCAAGAAGTAACCTAGCAGAACCGGGTGGACTAGGAGGAGATACGGAAGGAGCCACACAAGGATGCATGCGTGTAGCTCTAGCAAACGCAGCTGGGCCTAAAGTAATTGGCTCAACAAGATATGCTAGAGAGGTTATGGCTTGTGTGCCAACTAGAGAAGCAAGTACGCTGGAAGTTGCACCATCAGGTGGATGTTTAGGAGACACTTTGCTTGGAGATTGGGCACAAGGTACATGGCCTTCACGTCCAGAGCGGGAGAAAGGTGCGGAGACAAGCGTTATATCGAACGCGGAAGAGTATGTCGTGCCTTCTCCAAGAGTACAGGAGCCGAGACGACTACAACCGACACGAGCACGCATGCGAGACGTGTTGGACTACTACCCGAAGGAGATACCTCGGATGGTAAAAAACTCAGTGACGATAAACTACAAAAGGCAATGGTTGTTCATCAAGGAACCGATGAAGACTGAAGATGCGGACATCAAGGACGCGGACAAGGATTGTCGGCGTGAAGCCATGGAGAAGCCGACAAAAGTAAAGTCGGTGACATGGGTGCTGAGGAAGGAAGCGGCAAAAGCAATGCCGTGGATGACGCCCGCGAGGAGCAGTTGGCGCATTTGGGACCCAGGTCGATGTAAAGAAGCACATCGTGATTAGAGGGTGATTGTTAGATAATCACGTGTCCTACACGTATTGGAATTGCAGTCCGAATAGATATAGGTGTCTAGATAATATATGTATATATATTAGACTAGGTTTAGCTACCGAGTCGGTTGTCTAGTTTTGGCATATATATATGCGTGTATCCTAGCCTGTAAACAAAACTGTGAGTTGAGCAATACAAGAGTGAAAGCAAGGCTCGACAAGAGCCTTTGGCGATCAAAGTTGTTTTGCGTGTGCGTGCGTGAGTATACTAGTTATATTAAAAGAATCGATCGGCTAGCGGTACGTGCATCTCGGCGGAAGTTATCGGATACGTGTGTGTCGTCTCGTTGGAATTTCCTCATTGGTGTCGTCGGAAAGTACTCGACGGCAGGGGCTGTGCTAACAGTGCCAGTGTCTTAGGTCGGCCCTGTTATCGTCCCCGAGGTCGATGAAGTTCTCCTAGGGCGCATGCTCCTCGCCGCCTCCCTCACCTTCTCGGCCTTCAACCAGGCCAGAGTGAACTCCTCTGTCGTGCCTAGCACGGTGTCGAAGGAGGCACGCTCGGCCATCCTATGGCCCATCCTCGGGTCATCATTGGATTTGAGCTGGAGCTACCGATGGGCATACTCTGGCGGCGACGACCACACCCGCTCCTTCAAGTCAGGATCCATGGCGGATACGATGTGGAGACAGTGCACGCAGAGCCCACAACTCCCAGATGACAATGTCATAGTTTTTGGAGCACTTGTTTGTCTTCTCCTTGAACTCGTCCTTGATAGGAACGAGGGGATAGGAGAGGGGAGACCTAGGCATTCACCGGCATGGATGACAAAATACCTCGACAAGGAATACGATGCGTACACCATCCTAATGGCAACCGATTCATCATCAAGTTACTGCACAAAAGTCTTGCTATTCCTAGAGACACCGGCTTCAGAGCATCATTGATGGAGCCTCGTCATGTCTATCACATCTTATCTAGGCTTCATCCTTTCCCTAAACGAGTAAGAATATTAATGAATAAAAAATTTATAGGTTCGTTGCAACTAAATGATGCAGAACGGAGACAACATATATCATCAATGATGCCTTCGTTCCATAATATAATTTTTTTTAGCTTTTGTAAAATGAATGTATCTCTAGATGTATTTTAGTATGTGGTTCACTCTAAACCAACATACTAAAAGACATCTAGATACATTCATTTCACAAAGTTAAAACATCTTATATTTTGAAGGGGAGGAAGTACGAGCTTATATCACCAATGATGCTTAGAACTTAATCTAATCGCATGGGTAATCTAATTAAGATACATTCAGTACAAATCTAGGATTATGGTTTTTATATTAGGCGAGGCGGGCTCGCTTAGCATCATCGACCAAGGCCCTTGCCCCAAAGTAGTTGTAAGAGGAGTCGAAGTCATCTCCTCCTCTTTCGAATCCTCCTCCTCATACTTCTCCTTGTCGCCCATCTTCTCCTCCTCCACCGCCATAGCCCCGAGCTTTGGCCCTAGGCCCTATCAGGGGAGCAGAGACCTAGTTGTGGCGGCCCGGATCTATGTTTGGAACATCACATTTGGGCCTAAACGATCTGGCGCTCGACGACGGAGTTGTGCATGGTCCTCTCCAGTGTCGCCTCCTGAATCCGGTTGTCTACATGCTCGCGTTTGTAGTTCGTGCAAGAAAGAAGGCATCCCACCTCCAAATCGGAATTTGCATCCTCCGGTGATGACAAGGATGATGGCGAGATTGGGACGGCCAACTGGGGACTACACGTGCGGTGACCTAGCATACCACTTCATGTGTAGTACACTATAGTCGTTGACATGACACCCATAGAACACCGTTCTATAAATATCACATCCCTCAGAGTGGTACAACAGAAACATTGCGGGTCCATATTACAAACATTCATACATTATTATTATTACAATACCAGAAGTTCAAGACTTCAAAATGTTTCAACTTACAAACCAAAATATATTGTGTTTCAGCGGAATTTAAAAGTAACAACTCCGACTAGGAGTTGAGCTCAGCAGCTTATTCAATAGAGTTCATGTTGTTCGGTTCCATTGATTACTACTAACTAGGATACTTAGTTGGACTCGTTATCATCAACACCATAGCGGATTTCGTAATCCACTCCTTTAACACCTCCTGACAGGTCAAGCTCCTCGTAGAACACATCTTCTTGACATTCGGCTGCATACATTGGCACGTCTTCGGGATCCTCAGAGTCTAAGCAAGGGATCAAAGGTAAGGATGAGTAACATCGTTACCCAACAAGTTCATTATATGCAAGATGGGAAGTTTGATGCTCTAACTACCACCTCGGACTATAAGTCCTTGGCTCTATGCAGTTTTTGTAAATCTTTCTTAAAATATTGATTTTATTATAAAAATCTATGACCACCAGCCTTCACAGGTTGACCAGAACTTTCATGGAGTTCCTTTCCTACCGCGTCCGTAGCTCCTTCCCGGAACAGGGAGTAACAAGTTACAATTCTTACACTCTGCAGAGGTGCGTTACTTTACCCATGAGAGATCAACTTCTTGTTGCACAACCGGGCGTACTTTCCCGTCCACAATTCCATGATGTGGGGCCCAGTAGTTGGTCCAAGCCAATCACTGCCCCCTTCGTGACCTCGCATGCCTCCTTGGTGTACACCATGCCCACATATTGAATTAGGGCAATGGTTTGTACAAACTGTTAGATGCCAGAACTATTCGTTGGACGATGAGGGTTCCCACCCATATGCTGCATATCCTCTACGAATTACCAATTAATATGCACGCTACGAGGATAACAGCCACGACCTGCACATTCGGATTCATGCGAGAGGAAGAAGATACAGCTTACTTCTCTGTCCCATTCCAAATCTCATGGCTAACGCGTAATATACGATACTAGAATCACTGATGTTAGGGGTTATTAAGTACCTAATTGATCATCATTATTGAAATTAGAACCCTAAGTTATATTGCTCCATTATATCATCACTTAGGATGATATCTAAGATTTCTTTATTTGTGAAAATAATATTTTCTTTCTTTAGAGTATATATGATAACACACCATTTGCAAATACTTTGATAAAGACTCTTCAAAGTATATGAGAAAGTGATGAACTTGCCTTGTGATGGCAAGGTAGTGAAGTCTAATGCTTGCACTGGACCTTGAGCTTCTATGTCTACAAAAACATCATTATTGCCCGGTAAGGACAATATTTAAAGAAGCAAAATGATTATGCAAAGTAATGTAATGCATCATTTAACTTGATATGCATTCTCCCTATTATTATAAAAATTCTTTTTAATAATAAAGGATTTATAAATATTAATTTTTAATATTTATAATAGAATATTGTATTCTTTTATTTTATTTCCCTTTTATTTGAATTTTATTGATTTGATAATTCCTTTAAGAATTATCATTTAATTACCAAATTTTTTTATTAAATATTTGTTTAGTATTTTTCTAAAATACTAAAATATTAATATATAATGAAAGTGATTTTTATTTATTTTTATCATCTTTCATTAATTTTGTAAAATTCCATAAGGAATATATAAATTACAAAATTCTTAATAAAATTTATATGTCTAAAATTTTATCTCTTAATTTATTTGGATAGTTTGGATTATTGTGAATCAAAAATATTTTATTTATAATTTTTGGACTTTTATTTTATTTTCTAGAATTTAATTAATTTCAGGGGCATTTTGGTCTTTTCCAATTATTAAAACAGACTAAATGATTTGGGCTGGCCATTTGGGTTTATTGGGCCCTTGTGCCTAGTAGGGCAAGGTTAAAACAACACCCTGAAGGGTTTTCGGCTCACCCAGACCAACTCACTCTCTGTCTCTCCCTCGATCTCACCCCTCTTCTTCTCCTCTCCCGACCCCGTGGTCAGCGATGCTGTCGCCGGTGATTCGCGCCGCCGTGGAACGTCCTGGCCACTACCGTGGTGCGGGGCGAGGTTGTCGACCATGCTCGTCCATCTGGTCCAGTTTCATTTGATCTTGGGGTCCTACCATGGTCAGAATAGCCCCTTCCCGAACCCTAGGGTTTGGGGATGGTGCTGCTGCCGCCGCCGTGGACCCTCCCATGGTGAGGTGTGGTGTCCGTGTGCTGTTGTGGCTGCCGCCATGGCTAGTGCAGGTTGCAGCGCCCTCTGGGGTGCTCCTCGTGCCGCCACGAGCTCGTCGGCCATTCTGCTTCCTCTTCAATTCGTCAGCGAGGACCCTGGTGAGTTATGCCTTCGTGGATCCTAGTTCATCTTATCACCTTGGATTCCTTTGTGTGTATCTAGTGGCTAGTTATAGTTTGTGCTTGTATTTCTACTAGGGTTCATCTCTGGTGCTTGTAAGATGCTCCTATGATCTGGTTATGCTGTTTAGTGGGGATTTGGGTGCTCTGCACCTCAGTGCTTGTGGTCACCCCCCTTTGATTGTGTGGTGCTGTTGTTGGTTTGTGACTAAGTCTGGATTAAATGCTAGGGTTGCATAGTATTGCCTCTGGTTGGTACTCTGGTGAATTGATGTGTTTATATGTTGTCAGTATCTTGATACTGACAATGATCTAGTCAGTGAGGATTCACTGACCTAGTTATTGTTGGCTTGCCAGATTATGCTTGGTCTAAATTTTATTCAATAGAATCTAATGATTCTTTGATCATGAATAAATAATTAGGATATGATCCCTGTATCTAGTTTCAGGGAGATGATTTGATTGATGATTTGTGTAGATTGGACTATTTGATTGTCTTTGTGATAAGGTCAGCGCTTATGAAACCTTCTTAAGATGGTACATAAGTAGATCTTGTTACTGACTATACTTATAGTCATTTCTGGGACTTGATGGATGTTGATAGATCAGTTGGGAAACTTATTGTTTGATCCAGCCAATGATGCTGGTCTAATCAATGCGTCACATTATTACAACGATTGGTCCAAGAATGCAATTATTACAAAGTTGCTTAGCTCATAGCTAGCTCGAATAACATAGTTCAACAAATAAACAAAAGATAAAGGCTCCATCACGCCACAGGCAACTCGTTGAGTGGAGATTCGCAACCTAAACGATAACCTTACTTGTCGTCGAAAATACCTGCAACATGAAAAGTTGCAGCCACGAATGGTCAATACATTTGAATTCTATTGGCTAGATGTCACTGTTATGTGGACACAATTGGCAACCTGTCATATACATGCACACTTTGGCTAGTGGAGTTTAGGCTATTTGCATAAAGCAACATTTTCTCCTACATTTTAAATAAAGTTTTAGTTTTTCAAAATAACTAAGAACAACTCGAGTCACTCGAGAGCTCCTAAATCTATGGACACATTGAGTCACTCAGGTGCTCCTATAACCCATTAAGTTCACCCATCAAGTTTTATTAGAGAAATTGGAATGAATGAGACTTTTCAACTGCGTCAAGAGAAGTTACTCATAATTGTCCATTACCGGGGACACGGCTAAGTACTTAGTTCATAAACCATCTGCAGAGGCTAGTACACTTTACCCACAAGACCTGATCAACCCCTTTTGAGAGAAGACCAGGACGAGACCTTTGGGAAACAGAATCATGAGCCTAACTCCGGACCGTACCATCCTAACAACACCTACATCTGCTAGTCACGGTAGGACATGATCCCATAACTTACTTAGTCAAGTCAGAGCCCATATGGCATTTGTTTGTACATGGAAGTTACTAATCAAGACCGCCTATTATCTCTTTGAAGCCTGGGTGGCAATCCACACCAAAATCCACACTCGATGACCCAATCAATGCCGTTCCACCCAGGTGATTCATTGATTAAGTGGTTTTCATTTAAGCAAAACATAACCCTTCTCATACACATATGTATCATGAAAACCACCCACGCAACTAATAGCATGGCTAAGCATCTACAATACGATGGCTATCAAGGAATCAACTGGGGTCTATGACAATTCTATTGGGTACTCACACCATAGCATAGCATATATAATATAAAACATTTTCTTCAATGCATGCTACTGAAAACTAAATGCATAATAAAACAATAGGAGATTCATGATAGTGACACTTGCCTCAGTTGTAGTGATCGTTCACACAGTCGTCGCAATCATAGATATCGCACTCCCGGCAATCTATCGCGCAAAACAATAGTTGCCATCAATCAGACAGTAGCACAACACAACAAAACAGTATGCATGCATTTTAGAAAACATAAACAAGTACAAAAGCTTTCCATAAACATTTTCCATTAAACAAATAGGCTTTTAATAGGAATTAATGAATTCTGAATACTTTCAGTACATAATAGTTTCATAAAATTATGAGAACCATTCTATTGGATAGGTAATGTCCATAGCTTTTATTTGCCACTGGTTTCACCTTAAAATGATTTATAGATTAAAAGTTATAGACAAAATACCAATTTTAATGGATTTAATCATAGATAATTGTTTTGTACTATAATAAATTCAACTAATGCTACAGTGATGTACATTGCAATTTTCTGAATCCATAGACACCAAATTTTCCAATTTTGGAGTTGTGGATATTTTTCTATGAATTATTTACCATTAAAGAGATTTAAATAATCCAGGAAATATGCATTGGTAAAAAATACGAATTTTAGTGCATGATAATATTCTACGCATTATGCTGAATCCAAGGATATCTTATTTGTATTTTTCTGAGCTATAATCAATTTTCTATGAATTTTACAAGTTCTGTAAATATTCTGACTATTTTCTTAAAAGCAGATTACACAGTCAGCAGACAGGCTTGCCACGCGGCGAGCTCTGACTGGCTGGGCGCGCTGACCAGGCACTGAGTCAGCGCGTGCTGACGCAGCAGGACAAGTGGCACACCGTGAGTGGCTGGTACCGCTTCGCCCAGGGATCTAATCCTGGGCGTCGGTTCCTGATCGAACGGCCCTGGTGCAGAGCTTGAGAGCTCACCGGCGTGGTTGGTTGGACGGCGGTGGAGGCTTCAGGTGGCGACGCTGGCGGCGATTCCGGCGGTATACGGCGATGGAGAGGCGGTCCACGAGGAGCGGCAGTGAACGGCGGTCACGATGGAGGTCTTGTCGAAGCTTCTTGCTTCCGCGAGCGACGACGCGATGGAGCTGGAGCGTTGCGGCGACGGGGAGCTCCGGTGACGGATTCTAGGCGCTTCGGTGCACCTGTGGAGGAAATAAGAGGATAAGAGGAATCCTTGCAGAGAGTGGAAGGAGATAGGGGGAAAAGAGGGGCGCGGGAGCGGTGCAGGACCTCAAGACCGGGCTCGATCTAAAGCGGCGACGGCGGCGAGATCGGGAGCTCAACGATGGGGTGTTAGGGTTTCCAAAATCGCAAAAAAATGGCACGAGGTGGAGGAGAAGGGGTTTTTATCGGGGAGGGTGGGGTTAGGATGTAGGGGAGGCTCGGGATCGAGCCGAATCGGCGAAGATTGCGGCGGCGGTTGTCTCCGAGTCGGGCTCCTCCATGACGGGGATGACAAGAGGGCCCCACTCGTCAGCAGAAAAAAAAGAAGGGGGAGAGAGGGTGCAGGCTGCTGAGGGTGCTTGGTGGGCTGGCGCTGGGCCGCGCTTGCTGCGGTCGCTGCTGCGTGCGAGAGATAAGGGGTGGGATTGGCTGGCGCGTGGGCGGCAGAGAAGGACTGGGCCGGCCTGGTGGCCGCCCGGTTAGAGTTAGCTTAGGTTTTATTATTATTATTATTATTATTATTATTATTATTATTTTCCTTTTTCTGATATCTTTTGTAACTTTTGAAATATAGCTCCAAATGAGCTCAAACCAATTTGTAAATTTTTCTAAAATTCAACACATCATTTTAGGACTACTAGGGAACTTATTCCTGTCCATTTAGAATATTCAAACAATAGGTTTTGTTTAGAAATCCTAATAGATGCATTAGGGGTTTCAAATAGAGTTTTTCACAAATGGTTTTGAATTTGAGATTTTTGCAATAAGCCATGATGCAATGCACATGAATCCTATGAACTTTTCCATTCTAAAATTCTGGGATGTTACAGACTAACCCCCTTAAGATGAATCTCGTCCTCGAGATTCGAGATGGCTAGCAACAGGTTCTAGTGGTGTTCTCGGGATCCTTGATCTAGCTTCCAAAATAGCTTCACCTTACTTTGGGTACATTTATCAACCTAACCCCCTTAAGATGACTGAACTTGGTATCTCCAAACATCTAAGACTTAATTGTGGTATCTTGTACCAGCTATCAATTTCTTCTCCAGTGAGTTCACTTTAACAGATCTTCCAAGTAACTCCATATGTGGCTAATCTCATCCATGAATGCCTTATATGAACGAATGCGATGCACTAGTATTGAAGAGGTATGAGTGCATTGCATAAATTAACTAGAAGCTTACCGGTCACATAGCATGTTTTATTGAGTCCTCTCTTCATGTTCATGTGGTTCACAGTTGCCTTCTCACTTGAGTTTGACTTGGTTCCATCTTCTGGACAACTGTAGGCATAGTGTCCCAACTTCCTGCACTTGTAGCATTCCACATTACTGAGATCTTTATTTCCATTATGCTGATGGCCATTGCCTCCAGAATTGTGGCCATTTCCTCCTACATGGTGCTGATGTCCATTGCTACCTTTGTTGTGGCCATTACCATTGTGGACATTACCTCCGTTGTGGTGGTCATCGGAATTGTCATTGCCATCTTGGAAGGTACGTTTATGATATGATCCTGAGTTGTGATTGCCATTGTGCTTCCTCTTGCGACGTTCCACTTGCTTGTGCTTTCCTTCCAGGATCCGAGCCTTATCCATCAGCTCCTGAAATGTTGGGCAATAAACCACTAATAGCTGCACCGAGAGCTCATCACTTAGACCATCCAGAAATCTCTCTCTCCTCTTGGAGTCAGTGTCCACATCTTCTGGAGCATAACGTGACAGATTATTGAACTCCTCTATGTATTCTGCCACTGTACGATTTGTTTGGCGCAAGTTGCGAAACTCCTTCCTCTTCAGGCTGAGGACCCCTGAAGAAACATGATTGGTCTTGAATCCATCTTCAAACATGGCCCAGGTAACAGTGTTCAGCGGGTGGGTGATTTGGAAAGTATCCCACCAAGAAGCAGCTGGTCCCTCCAGTAGGTGAGCAGCAAATCTCACCTTCTCAGCATCAGTGCATCCAACAGTCACTAAGTCTTTGTTCACCGAGCGCAACGAGTCAATAGAAATTATAGGTTCAGCTGCAGTGGAGAACTTAGCTGGCCAAAGTTTCAGAAACCTGGTGAGAGCATCCTCTTGGGGTTGGTTGTTCCCGTTGTTGTTGTTCTGGGCAGCCATTAATTGTGTCATCACCTGGGCTAGCTGTGTCTGGGATGCTATCAGCTGCTCCATCTCAGTGGGTTGGCGGCGAGGCGGCATCTGTTGGGACAGCATAGATGAGTTATAGATAGAAGGGACTCGAGAAAGTAGTACTACCCTTAACTATATGAGGCAATCAGTGACACAAACAAGCAAACAATCATAAGCAATCAACACACAAGCAAATACTTGCATAACAACATTACAGGGGTCAAATATTAGTAGTATATAACCACAAAATAGTTTGAATAGGTTGGGGACAGTACTAGAGCAAAACAAAGCAACATATAAGCAATACACAAAATCTGTCAAAATGGTACAGCAGGTTTTATGAATTTTTTTTGACCAACTTAAATACTTTAGGAATTTTAGCAAATTTTTGTGCATATAGTACAGTAAGTTTTGAACCAAACCCTATTTTTTCAGATTTTTCCCAGTTGCCAAAAAAATATATAAAAAAATCACGCGGTACAACAGGTTCAGCAGAAAACTGCAGCAGCAATATCACGAATTTCAATCAATTCACACCAATAAACTAATCTAAAAACCTCACGACAAATTTCAGAAACTTTGGAGTTCAAAAGTAACTGATCCTAACAAGACATCACACAAAATAACCCAATACAAACAAGCAAGAAACCTATATTGTCATACCAAATAAGTTGGTAAGATCAATATGCTAACACGATAGCGATGATCTCCTAAACAGATAAATATGGTGGACCAAAACTAACAAAACTTAGTGAGACATTCATTCATGTCATTCTATTTCTTATTTTACTTGTAGGCAAACTCTCATACAAGTATCAAACGAATGGACAACTACAAATTTTTGAACAAGACGAGGTTCTAGAAAAGATAGACAAGAAATATAAGAACTCTAATAAGTAGAAAATATGATAGTTCTCCTAATAGAGGTCTCCTATTTCTAATCCAGTTCTAAGGTCACGAACCTACAGTCAACGCAATGCTCTGATACCATCTGAAGCGATCCAATCCATTAAGAATTGGATCCTGTGTTTACAGTGCTAGTCCCTTGGATCGATTAGCTAGCACATACAGTTTCGATGAATAAAAGAGTATCAATGCGTCACATTATTACAACGATTGGTCCAAGAATGCAACTATTACAAAGTTGCTTAGCTCATAGCTAGCTCGAATAACATAGTTCAACAAATAAACAAAAGATAAAGGCTCCATCAAGCCACAGGCAACTCGCTGAGTGGAGATTCGCAACCTAAACGATAACCTTACTTGTCGTCGAAAATACCTGCAACATGAAAAGTTGCAGCCACGAATGGTCAATACATTTGAATTCTATTGGCTAGATGTCACTGTTATGTGGACACAATTGGCAACCTGTCATATACATGCACACTTTGGCTAGTGGAGTTTAGGCTATTTGCATAAAGCAGCATTTTCTCCTACATTTTAAATAAAGTTTTAGTTCCTCAAAATAACTAAGAATAACTCGAGTCACTCGAGAGCTCCTAAATCTATGGACACATTGAGTCACTCAAGTGCTCCTATAACCCATTAAGTTCACCCATCAAGTTTTATTAGAGAAATTGGAATGAATGAGACTTTTCAACTGCGTCAAGAGAAGTTACTCATAATTGTCCATTACCGGAGACACGGCTAAGTACTTAGTTCATAAACCATCTGCAGAGGCTAGTACACTTTACCCACAAGACCTGATCAACCTCTTTTGAGAGAAGACCAGGACGAGACCTTTGGGAAACAGAATCATGAGCCTAACTCCGGACCGTACCATCCTAACAACACCTACATCTGCTAGTCACGGTAGGACATGATCCCATAACTTACTTAGTCAAGTCAGAGCCCATATGACATGTGTTTGTACATGGAAGTTACTAATCAAGACCGCCTATTATCTCTTTGAAGCCTGGGTGGCATTCCCCACCAAAATCCACACTCGATGACCCAATCAATGCCGTTCCACCCAGGTGATTCATTGATTAAGTGGTTTTCATTTAAGCAAAACATAACCCTTCTCATACACATATGTATCATGAAAACCACCCACGCAACTAATAGCATGGCTAAGCATCTACAATACGATGGCTATCAAGGAATCAACTGGGGTCTATGACAATTCTATTGGGTACACACACCATAGCATAGCATATATAATATAAAACATTTTCTTCAATGCAAGCTACTGAAAACTAAATGCATAATAAAACAATAGGAGATTCATGATAGTGACACTTGCCTCAGTTGTAGTGATCGTTCACACAGTCGTCGCAATCATAGATATCGCACTCCCGGCAATCTATCGCGCAAAACAATAGTTGCCATCAATCAGATAGTAGAACAACACAACAAAACAGTATGCATGCATTTTAGAAAACATAAACAAGTACAGAAGCTTTCCATAAACATTTTCCATTAAACAAATAGGCTTTTAATAGGCATTAATGAATTCTGAATACTTTCAGTACATAATAGTTTCATAAAATTATGAGAACCATTCTATTGGATAGGTAATGTCCATAGCTTTTATTTTCCACTGGTTTCACCTTAAAATGATTTATAGATTAAAAGTTATAGCCAAAATACCAATTTTAATGGATTTAATCATAGATAATTATTTTGTACAATAATAAATTCAACTAATGCTACAGTGATGTACATTGCAATTTTCTGAATCCATAGACACCAAATTTTCCAATTTTGGAGTTGTGGATATTTTTCTATGAATTATTTACCATTAAAGAGATTTAAATAATCCAGGAAATATGCATTGGTCAAAATACGAATTTTATTGCATGATAATATTCTACACATTATGCTGAATCCATGGATATCTTATTTGTATTTTTCTGAGCTATAATCAATTTTCTATGAATTTTACAAGTTTTGTAAATATTCTGACTATTTTCTTAAAAGCAGATTACACAGTCAGCGGACAGGCTTGCCACGTGGCGAGCTCTGACTGGCTGGGCGCGCTGACCAGGCGCTGAGTCAGCGCGTGCTGACGCAGCAGGACAAGTGGCACACCGTGAGTGGCTGGTACCGCTTCGCCCAGGGATCTAATCCTGGGCGTCGGTTCCTGATCGAACGGCCCTGGTGCAGAGCTTGAGAGCTCACCGGCGTGGTTGGTTGGACGGCGGCGGAGGCTTCAGGTGGCGACGCTGGCGGCGATTCCGGCGGTATACGGCGACGGAGAGGCAGTCCACGAGCAACGGCAGTGAACGGCGGTCACGATGGAGGTCTTGTCGAAGCTTCTTGCTTCCGCGAGTGAGGACGTGATGGAGCTGGAGCGGTGCGGCGACGGGGAGCTCCTGTGACGGATTCTAGGCGCTTCGGTGCACCTGCGAAGGAAATAAGAGGATGAGAGGAATCCTTGCAGAGAGTGGAAGGAGATAGGGGGAAAAGAGGGGCGCGGGAGCGGTGCAGGACCTCAAGACCGGGCTCGATCTAAAGCGGCGACGGCGGCGAGATCAGGAGCTCAACGATGGGGTGTTAGGGTTTCCAAAATCACAAAAAAATGGCACGAGGTGGAGGAGGAGGGGTTTTTATCGGGGAGGGTGGGGTTAGGATGCAGGGGAAGCTCGGGATCGAGCCGAATCAGCGAAGATTGCTGCGGCGGTTGTCTCCGAGTCGGGCTCCTCCATGACGGGGATGACAAGAGGGCCCCACTCGTCAGCAGAAAAAAAAGAAGGGGGAGAGAGGGTGCAAGCTGCTGAGGGTGCTTGGTGGGCTGGCGCTGGGCCGCGCTTGTTGCGGTCGCTGCTGCGTGCGAGAGAGAAGGGGTGGGATTGGCTGGCGCGTGGGCGGCAGAGAAGGGCTGGGCCGGCCTGGTGGCCGCCCGGTTAGAGTTAGCTTAGGTTTTTATTATTATTATTATTATTTTCCTTTTTCTGATATCTTTTGTAACTTTTGAAATATAGCTCCAAATGAGCTCAAACCAATTTGTAAATTTTTCTAAAATTCAACACATCATTTTAGGACTACTAGGGAACTTATTCCTATCCATTTAGAATATTCAAACAATAGGTTTTGTTTAGAAATCCTAATAGATGCATTAGGGGTTTCAAAGAGAGTTTTTCACAAATGGTTTTGAATTTGAGATTTTTGCAATAAGCCATGATGCAATGCACATGAATCCTATGAACTTTTCCATTCTAAAATTCTGGGATGTTACAGACTAACCCCCTTAAGATGAATCTCGTTCTCGAGATTCGAGATGGCTAGCAATAGGTTCTAGTGGTGTTCTCGGGATCCTTGATCTAGCTTCCAAAATAGCTTCACCTTACTGTGGGTACATTTATCAAGCTAACCCCCTTAAGATGACTGAACTTGGTATCTCCAAACATCTAAGACTTAATTGTGGTATCTTGTACCAGCTATCAATTTCTTCTCCAGTGAGTTCACTTTAACAGATCTTCTAAGTAACTCCATATGTGGCTAATCTCATCCATGAATGCCTTATATGAACGAACGCGATGCACTAGTATTGAAGAGGTATGGGTGCATTGCATAAATTAACTAGAAGCTTACCGGTCATAGAGCATGTTTTATTGAGTCCTCTCTTCATGTTCATGTGGTTCACAGTTGCCTTCTCACTTGAGTTTGACTTGGTTCCATCTTCTGGACAACTGTAGGCATAGTGTCCCAACTTCCTGCACTTGTAGCATTCCACATTACTGAGATCTTTATTTCCATTATGCTGATGGCCATTGCCTCCAGAATTGTGGCCATTTCCTCCTACGTGGTGCTGATGTCCATTGCTACCTTTGTTGTGGCCATTACCATTGTGGCCATTACCTCCGTTGTGGTGGTCATCAGAATTGTCATTGCCATCTTGGAAGGTACGTTTATGATATGATCCTGAGTTGTGATTGCCATTGTGCTTCCTCTTGCGACGTTCCACTTGCTTGTGCTTTCGTTCCAGGATCCGAGCCTTATCCATCAGCTCCTGAAATGTTGGGCAATAAACCACTAACAGCTGCACCGAGAGCTCATCACTTAGACCATCTAGAAATCTCTCTCTCCTCTTGGAGTCAGTGTCCACATCTTCTAGAGCATAACGTGACAGATTATTGAACTCCTCTATGTATTCTGCCACTGTACGATTTGTTTGGCGCAAGTTGCAAAACTCCTTCCTCTTCAGGCTGAGGACCCCTGAAGTAACATGATTGGTCTTGAATCCATCTTCAAACATGGCCCAGGTAACTGTGTCCAGCGGGTGGGTGATTTGGAAAGTATCCCACCAAGAAGCAGCTGGTCCCTCCAGTAGGTGAGCAACAAATCTCACCTTCTCAGCATCAGTGCATCCAACAGTCACTAAGTCTTTGTTCACCGAGCGCAACCAGTCAATAGCAATTATAGGTTCAGCTGCAGTGGAGAACTTAGCTGGCCTAAGTTTCAGAAACCTGGTGAGAGCATCCTCTTGGGGCTGGTTGTTCCCGTTGTTGTTGTTGTTCTGGGCAGCCATGAATTGTGTCATCACCTGGGCTAGCTGTGTCTGGGATGCTATCAGCTGCTCCATCTCAGTGGGTTGGCGGCGAGGCGGCATCTGTTGGGACAACATAGATGAGTTATAGATAGAAGGGACTAGAGAAAGTAGTACTACCCATAACTATATGAGGCAATCAGTGACACAAACAAGCAAACAATCATAAGCAATCAACACACAAGCAAATACTTGCATAACAACATTACAGGGGTCAAATATTAGTAGTATATAACCACAAAATAGTTTGAATAGGTTGGGGACAGTACTAGAGCAAAACAAAGCAACATATAAGCAATACACAAAATCTGTCAAAACGGTACAACAGGTTTTACGAAAAAAAATTTGACCAACTTAAATACGTCAGGAATTTTAGCCAGTTTTTGTGCATATAGTACAATAAGTTTTGAACCAAACCCTATTTTTTTCAGATTTTTCCCAGTTGCCAAAAAAATATATGAAAAATCGCACGGTACAACAGGTTCAGCAGAAAACTGCAGCAGCAATATCACGAATTTCAATCAATTCACACCAATAAACTAATGTAAAAACCTCACGACAAATTTCAGAAACTTTGGAGTTCAAAAGTAACTGATCCTAACAAGACATCACACAAAATAACCCAATACAAACAAGCAAGCAACCTATATTGTCATACCAAATAAGTTGGTAAGATCAATATGCTAACACGATAGCGATGATCTCCTAAAGAGATAAATATGGTGGGCCAAAACTAACAAAACTTAGTAAGACATTCATTCATGTCATTCTATTTCTTATTTTACTTGTAGGCAAACTCTCATACAAGTATCAAACGAATGGACAACTACAAATTTTTTAACAAGAAGAGGTTCTAGAAAAGATAGACAAGAAATATAAGAACTCTAATAAGTAGAAAATATGATAGTTCTCCTAATAGAGGTCTCCTATTTCTAATCCAGTTCTAAGGTCACGAACCTACAGTCAACGCAATGCTCTGATACCATCTGAAGCGATCCAACCCATTAAGAATTGGATCCTGTGTTTACAGTGCTAGTCCCTTGGATCGATTAGCTAGCACACACAGTTTCGATGAATAAAAGAGTATCAATGCGTCACATTATTACAATGATTGGTCCAAGAATGCAATTATTACAAAGTTGCTTAGCTCATAGCTAGCTCGAATAACATAGTTCAACAAATAAACAAAAGATAAAGGCTCCATCACGCCACAGGCAACTCGGTGAGTGGAGATTCACAACCTAAACGATAACCTTACTTGTCGTCGAAAATACCTGCAACATGAAAAGTTGCATCCACGAATGGTCAATACATTTGAATTATATTGGCTAGATGTCACTGTTATGTGGACACAATTGGCAACCTGTCATATACATGCACACTTTGGCTAGTGGAGTTTAGGCTATTTGCATAAAGCAGCATTTTCTCCTACATTTTAAATAAAGTTTTAGTTCTTCAAAATAACTAAGAACAACTCGAGTCACTCGAGAGCTCCTAAATCTATGGACACATTGAGTCACTCAAGTGCTCCTCTAACCCATTAAGTTCACCCATCAAGTTTTATTAGAGAAATTGGAATGAATGAGACTTTTCAACTGCGTCAAGAGAAGTTACTCATAATTGTCCATTACCGGGGACACGGCTAAGTACTTAGTTCATAAACCATCTGCAGAGGCTAGTACACTTTACCCACAAGACCTGATCAACCCCTTTTGAGAGAAGACCAGGACAAGACCTTTGGGAAACAGAATCATGAGCCTAACTCCGGACCGTACCATCCTAACAACACCTACATCTGCTAGTCATGGTAGGACATGATCCCATAACTTACTTAGTCAAGTCAGAGCCCATATGACATGTGGTTGTACATGTAAGTTACTAATCAAGACCGCCTATTATCTTTTGAAGCCTGGGTGGCAATCCCCACCAAAATCCACACTCGATGACCCAATCAATGCCGTTCCACCCAGGTGATTCATTGATTAAGTGGTTTTCATTTAAGCAAAACATAACCCTTCTTATACACATATGTATCATGAAAACCACCCACGCAACTAATAGCATGGCTAAGCATCTACAATACGATGGCTATCAAGGAATCAACTGGGGTCTATGACAATTCTATTGGGTACTCACACCATAGCATAGCATATATAATATAAAACATTTTCTTCAATGCAAGCTACTGAAAACTAAATGCATAATAAAACAATAGGAGAATCATGATAGTGACACTTGCCTCAGTTGTAGTGATCGTTCACACAGTCGTCACAATCATAGATATCGCACTCCCGACAATCTATCACGCAAACCAATAGTTGCCATCAATCATACAGTAGCACAACACAACAAAACAGTATGCATGCATTTTAGAAAACATAAACAAGTACAAAAGCTTTCCATAAACATTTTCCATTAAACAAATAGGCTTTTAATAGGCATTAATGAATTCTGAATACTTTCAGTACATAATAGTTTCATAAAATTATGAGAACCATTCTATTGGATAGGTAATGTCCATAGCTTTTATTTGCCACTGGTTTCACCTTAAAATGATTTATAGATTAAAAGTTATAGCCAAAATACCAATTTTAATGGATTTAATCATAGATAATTATTTTGTACTATAATAAATTCAACTAATGCTACAGTGATGTACATTGCAATTTTCTGAATCCATAGACACCAAATTTTCCAATTTTGGAGTTGTGGATATTTTTCTATGAATTATTTACCATTAAAGAGATTTAAATAATCCAGGAAATATGCATTGGTCAAAATACGAATTTTATTGCATGATAATATTCTACACATTATGCTGAATCCATGGATATATTATTTGTATTTTTATGAGCTATAATCAATTTTCTATGAATTTTACAAGTTCTACAAATATTCTGACTATTTTCTTAAAAGCAGATTACACAGTCAGCAGACAGGCTTGCCACGCGGCGAGCTCTGACTGGCTGGGCGTGCTGACCAGGCGCTAAGTCAGCGCGTGCTGACGCATCAGGACAAGTGGAACACCGTGAGTTGCTGGTACCGCTTCGCCCAGGGATCTAATCCTGGACGTCGGTTCCTGATTGAACGGCCCTGGTGCAGAGCTTGAGAGCTCACCGGCGTGGTTGGTTGGACGGCGGTGGAGGCTTCAGGTGGCGACGCTGGCGGTGATTCCGGTGGTATACGGCGACGGAGAGGTGGTCCACGAGGAGTGGCAGTGAACGGCGGTCACGATGGAGGTCTTGTCGAAGCTTCTTGCTTCCGCGAGCAACGACGCGATGGAGCTGGAGCGGTGCGGCGACGGGGAGCTCCGGTGACGGATTCTAGGCGCTTCGGTGCACCTGCGGAGGAAATAAGACGATGAGAGGAATCCTTGCAGAGAGTGGAAGGAGATAGGGGGAAAAGAGGGGCGCGGGAGCGATTCAGGACCTCAAGACCGGGCTCGATCTAAAGCGGCGACGGCGGCGAGATCGGGAGCTCAACGATGGGGTGTTAGGGTTTCCAAAATCGCAAAAAAAAATGGCACGAGGTGGAGGAGGAGGGGTTTTATCGGGGAGGGTGGGGTTAGGATGCAGGGGAGGCTCGGCATCGAGCTGAATCGGCGAAGATTGCGGCGGCGGTTGTCTCCGAGTCGGGCTCCTCCATGACGGGGATGACAAGAGGGCCCCACTCGTCAGCAGAAAAAAAAATAAGGGGGAGAGAGGGTGCAGGCTGCTGAGGGTGCTTGGTGGGCTGGCGCTGGGCCACGCTTGCTGCGGTCGCTGCTGCGTGCGAGAGAGAAGGGTTGGGCTTGGCTGGCGCGTGGGCGGCAGAGAAGGGCTGGGCCGGCCTGGTGCCCGCCCGGTTAGAGTTAGCTTAGTTTTTTTATTTATTATTATTATTATTTTCCTTTTTCTGATATCTTTTGTAACTTTTGAAATATAGCTCCAAATGAGCTCAAACCAATTTGTAAATTTTTCTAAAATTCAACACATCATTTTAGGACTACTAGGGAACTTATTCCTGTCCATTTAGAATATTCAAACAATAGGTTTTGTTTAGAAATCCTAATAGATGCATTAGGGGTTTCAAATAGAGTTTTTCACAAATGGTTTTGAATTTGAGATTTTTGCAATAAGCCTATGAACTTTTCCATTCTAAAATTCTGGGATATTACATCTAAGGCTCTAGGAACTAAGTTCCTATTTTGCTGTCATTTTCAAATGGATTAAGACATCAGCTGCTTAGTAGATCTTGGATCCTTGTTGGTTAAATATATATGGTTTTTTTTGTGGCTTATAAAATCTGAGGTGCTACTCCTTCTTGGAGATGTGCCCAGATTTTGTAAGAATAAATGATAGAATATAGAAGTTGCCTTTGGTAACACCAATTCCATGAGGCTGGTATGAGAATTTGGTGTTTTTAATAGAGTTTGATCCTGATCTTTACATTTAAAATCTCAAGGATAGTTTCACCCCACTTGGGTGATTATTGAGAGGTTGTCTTATGCATCAGCGCATATATTTTGCTTGGATAAGATAAACAGATCACGTGGTTGTTTATGATACTGACCACAAAATCTATGCTTGTGATGGCTTGATATGCTAGTGGTGTTGCTGGTCTAGTCCAGTCCTTCTCCTCTTGATGTTGTTCTTGTGTTCCCTTGATGCTTGTGCTTGGCCTTGAGGAACTCTGCTCCTCCCAGCTCCTGTGAGCTTGGCCTTGCTATTTACCTGATCCCCCCTCCTTATGTCACCATCAGGTGATATGTGGCTTGATATGGTGTGAGATGGTGTTGCTGGTTTATTTGGATCTGGCTAAGCTAGCTGTTCTTGTGTGGTGTGAGCAGTGAAGAGATGCACTAGTGCTTCCCCACGGCTGTGCTGAGCATTTTTGTGTGATTGGGCTGTTGCTATGGTGCTGATAGCACACACCATGCAGTTTGATGTGTGTGTGCTATCTGTGTGCTTGCTGCACAATTGTGGATATGTTCTGAATTTTGAGAGTTACTGTTATTAGGTTACGTTTTACCTAGCTGGTGAAACTTTCCCCTCCTTGTTGTTTATTTGACTTATGGCTTAAAATTATGAAAGATACATTCTTTCATATTAGTGAAACTTGCCCCTTAAATACTCAATGATGAAAAAGTGAACAGTGCACTTCACTGTCAACTCTAAGAGTAAAAATAATTCTAATCTTAACCTTCTTTTTCTTTTAAGTTTCTTTTTATTGTGCAGGTACCAGATTTGAAGATCAAGACTTTAGTTTAGGTTTTTATTTTTCTTATAGATTAGTCACTTGTAATAACTCTCATATTCAATTGGAATCTTTAATTTATTCTTTTGTACTCTTTATTTTTATTCTTTTGTAATAAAGATTGTACTATTATCAAAATAAAGAAATATTATTCTTTATTTATTTGCTATTGTAAAGATTGTTGATGATTTTCATAAGTTACATTTTTGTAACTTATTTATTGAATAAAATTATGAAATGGAGATTCATATTCTTAATTGCTCTCTTTATATAAAATTTGAGTTATTATTGGTTAACTCTTAATTAAATCAAATACTCAAACATTATTCAAAAATTATTTTGAATTATAATTCAAACACTCAAGTTTTAAATTCAAATTTCATTTCCCAAACACATACGTCCACAAACATCATATCAAAGTCTATAAAAATCATCCTTCAAGACTATACCTAATCTCAATGTATGAAAGAAACCTTGATCACTTTAGGTTTTTATTTGGAGAAAAATTTACCCACATTTTCACAGATGAATGCATGCAACATCTTAAATTCCTAAATATACCCTTCGTTAGTTCCTAAATGCTGGGATGTTACAACACGGGGGTGCTCTGACGTTGCAGGATGTAGTCACGCGCGTGAGAGCTTCGAGACTGGCTGAGCAGCACCTAAATCCACCCCATCGTGCATCGCGAGGTTGGAGGTAGGGGCTGCGCGCGTGTGGCCATGATTGGTAGATGAGGAGGGGTTTGACATCGCATAGCAATGGAGAGAGCATGCAGAGCTAGCTAGCTAGTGAAGCTAGTGGATATGGGAGTGTGCGACTAGGGTTGGGAGAGAGTGAGTCTAAGAGCACGGGAGTGCGAGATTTTACAAGTGCCCCTGGTGGGTTTACTAAGTTTCTAAACTTCAAAACGAGATATCCAATGTTCTTTTTACAAATGAGGTCATATCGGCAACTAAGTAATTCCTTTAATCATTGATTATTTGTGAACAAGCATTGTTTATCACCATTTCCAATGATGCCGACCTGTCGATAACCCAGGTCTGTTTGCCCCTACCTCCACACGCAAAATAGTTTAACCATGACTATCTACCTGTTGTTGCCATAAGTGTGTCCTTAGGGTCGCTCTGTATTAGTTAAACCATATTTGAAATACAATCTCAACATAAATATAGTGCAAAGTTTTTCATGTTTCAACATGACACTGTTCAGCTAATCTTAAACCAATATTACAAACTTTAAACTCGAACACAAAGTAGGAACAAATGGCCCAAATAAAACATGAGTACATATTTGACTTCATGTCGATAGTGTACCGCCCAATCGACGCCAACCTTTGGCTTGTGGGTAGTTGGATCTCTCGTATGGTCTATGATACGCCCAATTTGCATCACCATTCTATATCATAATTTACCTCTATTCATTGATATTTGTATTATTATGAGGTATTAGTTATGGCTTTTCATCTGTTTATACATGTTGGATGATTCCTGGAGGATGAACTGCCGGAGTCTAGATTCTAATGGAAAAGACGGTGTTTCGGTGCAATTTCGCGAAGATCAGAAAAATACCAAAAAAATATGGAAACATATTATTTTACCGAAAGACGGAGGAAGCCAGAAGGAGGAGCGAAGGGGGGCCTCAGGGGTCCCACACCCCCTAGGAGCGGGCCCACCTGATCCCGCGCCTAGGGTGGGTTTGGCCCACCTGTTCAGCCTCCGACTCCGCCCCTTCGCCTATATCTTCCCTACGGAACCCTAACACCAGGCGCGCGACCACAGATATATTTCCGTCTCCTCTGGGAGGCGGAAAACAGCGAGAGAGAAAGATCTCTCCGGCAGACAGGTTTCTGCCAGGGGAATTCCTTCCCGGAGAGGGGAGACCGTTGCCATCAACACCGTCATCAAGCTAGGATTTATCAGGATCATCATCATCATCCACACCATCATCTCCACTCCGTCCTGCTGTAACAATTGTGTTGGATATTTCTTTAGTTCGTTAGGCGAAACTTTCCTGGTGTTAATTACTATTGTAGTTTATGCTTTTGAGTGGAACCATTGGATTGTTGTTTATGTTCATATTGTTATCCATTATCATATCATCTTTGATCTGGATCCATATGATGTCTCGTGAGTAGTTCATTTAGTTCTTGAGGACATGGGAGAAGTCATGTTGTTAGTAGTGAATCTGTGATGAGTTATTATTCAATGGTTTAGTATTTAAGTTGTGGTGCTATTCTTCTAGTGGTGTCATGTGAACATCGACTACATGACACTTCACCATTTATGGGCCTAGGGGAATGCATTGTGTATTTGGATACTAATTGTGGGGTTGCCTAAGTGACAGAAACCTGAACCCCCGTTAGGACACCTTTGCACAAGGGAGTGTAGGATCTCAGAGTTTAAGGCTGTGGTTAGATTTATATCTTAATTACTTTCCTGTAGTTACGGATGTTTGAAGGGGGTTTAATCACAAGTATGTATTAGTCCTAGGAAGGCAGTATGTTACCACAGGTTCACCCACACAACACTTACAAACAACAAAGAAGAGTACTCAGCTATTTGCAGCGAAAGCACTTGACAAAATTCCCATGTGTCCTCGAGAAAGTTTGGTCCTTATAAGTATTTCCACCAGCTTGTCCTTTGCTAAGAAAGGATTGGGCCACTTGCTCCGTTTGTTTCTTACTTCTGTTACTTGCTCTTTGTTTTGTTGCTTTGTCAAAAAATCACTAAAAATATGTTTGCTAAGTATTCTCAGGGATTTCCTGCTCCATACCACTGTTCAGCACCTTCTGCTCCTCGTTGGGATCGACACTCCTATTTATCAAAAGTACTACGATACTCCCCCTATACTTGTGGGTCATCAAGACTATTTTCTGGCGCCGTTGCCGGGGAGTGAAGCGCTATTGAAGAGTGGAACTGGTAAGGGAACTTTTACTGTGAGTATTTCCTTTTGTTACTATTTGTTTCTTTGTTTCCAATATGGATAACCCACTTGGTTTTCTGTTTGGCAAAACTACTACCACTGAAACGGAGCCCGGGGTGGAGAAACCCACCCCAGGCATGGGCCCATCCTGGCTGCGCCTGAGGGGGGTGTTCCACCCCCAGACTTCATCTCCGCTTCGTTTCCGTGTCAAAACCTTCCTTATGTATTGATTCTTCGTAATATATAACCCCCCGGATCACTCGTGGTTCGTGCATCATGTTCTCGTCGTGTTTTCATTTCAATCTGTTTCTGTCAAGAAATCTTCTCAAGTTTAGAGCACCATGTCCTCCGCCAACGACAAAGGCAAGAAGCCCGTGGAGATAGAGTTGGAAGAACACCACCACAGAAGGAGTGAATCGTCATCAAGTTTGGCATACCCTTGGCTTGTTCCAAGCTTGGGGGAGTGCCGCGGTATCACCACTATTATCTTTCATATTTTACCTTTTTAGTGGATTCATATCTGTGGTAGAGAGGTTATCTTATAGTTTGGTTTGCATGTGGAAGTATCTCTCCTTTAGTTGATTATCTGAGTATCCCTTGGTGTAAGTTCCTTTGTTGGAATATTAATGAGAAGTCTCATCTTTACTTTTTGCACTTCTTATTTTTAGTTTGCAATATCTATTATATGATGGATCTTGTTGTTCAGTATTGGCACCACTTTGGGATCATCAAGTGGATCTAAATTGGTTTTGGCAAACTGAGTTCTGGTCAGTGGCATTAGTCTGAAAGAAAAGAAAGAAAGAAAGAAAAAAGCTTACACGTATTTTGTATCATCTGTTTTCTTTCTTGTTGGCTCATAAGCTTAGTATTCTTTATTTAAGATTCTTTTGTGTCTTCAAGGAAGATTGCATGTTTGGCTCTGTTACTTGTATGTTTGCTTGTTTCTTTCAACTCTCTTGCTTGTTACCCAGCCTTGCTAGCCAAAAACCTGTTTTGAGATGGTATACTTCTCATGTTTCCAAAACCCTTTAAACCAAAAACCTTTGCCACTTGTGTCCACCATATCTACCTAGTAGCTTTTGCTATTCCTAGCAAATTCTCAAGCTTCATCTACCTTTCGAATTAAAAAGTATTTTGTTATGTGAAAAATAGTTAGTAAAGCTCTCACGAACTTGATGGCACACTTATTTACTTGCCCCTAATAAACTTGAAACATTGTGAACATCAAAGTTGTATATGCTTGCATCTATTCATTGGGATTAGCAGAACCGTGCTATCACGGGTAACATTTTCAACATTGCACCTGTACCTTGTCGTACATAGTTGATATCAGGCTCTTTTGTTTATGGATGTCAATGGTGCGAAATAAAGAGGGAACTTGTAAGTCCATGGAGTTTGTATTCTGTGTTAGAGAAACGCCTGGGCTGCTAGCCTAAGCCATGCTTAATCATGGTGGAAACTTTCAGCATCACCATAGTGAGTCATCTATGAAGCATCCTCAATAAAAATCTATATGCATAGTAAATAAAAAGATTGCTGAGATGCTCATTGTCTGCTTGCCTTGTCATTTTGGTTATGGGAAAGCTCCTGTACCATGTGCAAGGGGTACCCTGTTGGCGGTTCTCAATGATATGCAAATACTTACAATGACAAGAACTTACCTGGATCCAAAGTTGAGTATGCATGAGGAGTGGCCCTCATATTCAAGAGACATGAGATTGCCAACTTATATTTCGTCAATCATATACTCCATCTTTGTTCACTTTAACCTTAACCATCTCAAGATGCTTATGATAGGGGCAATGAGGGATCAAAGCTAGTAAGTACCATAATCTTTTGAAAGCTCTTTATGACTTGTAATCCCTGCTACCCTCTATAAAGGGACCTTTCTCCAGTTACCAGTTGAGTCAGTCAGCCTACTCTAAATGTTGATCGTCGTTTTATGTGCATCATAACCCCCAAGTGCAGGGGATCACCATAGTACAATTCGATAAGTATTTGAGTGTCAAACCCACGAGGAGCTAAAGGTGAACTATATATTCTCTAAAACCCTATAACCCACTTATATGGCCTTCTATGCAATGTTAGGAACTAGAGTGTGTATGGTTGTTTTTAGTACTAACGTGTCACATCCCAAAATTCTCCTAATTTTGGAATGTGAAATAAATAAATAAGTTTGATTGATTGTTTGACTATGTTCAAAATTCTCAAAGAGAAGAAACTTTTTGAATAGAAAATCCTCTCAACCTTGAATTCAAAATCTTATATTCTTTTGTTAAGACCTAAGTAGCCATATAGGCAAAAAGGCATGGATTGATTTTGGATTGTAGAGTTGGTGTGCAAGATTTCAAAATAAAAATCATGAATCATTCATAAGCATTTCATCCATGCAAAGATCTCACGAACTGAATCCAAATCCTGGTATCCAAATCCTATAGTCGATTTGCCCAAATGTCCCTAAAGGAAATTAAATTGACTTTATAAAACCCACTATTGCTAAGACAGCGATTATTGCTAAATTATAGCCTAAAATAATCCAATTAATATTACAAAATTTTAGAAACAAAATTGAGCTCATTTGGAGCTAGTATGAAAAAGTTATGTAGCAAATACAAACACATAAAGATATAAATAAAATGAAATATACAAGGATTTATAAATCCACTACCCCCAAACTAGTAAAAAGATTACAAATTTGATCCTATAATGATCTATTCGATTTTAGAAAAATTTAGAAACAAGAATCATGTCATTTGGAGTTCGTATGCAAAAGATATGAGGGAAACAAGTAAAAAAAAAAACGGGCCGGCCCACCTGGTCCGACCGGACCGAGCCAGCCGGGCAGGCCACGCGTACAGGATCGGTCGAGTTGCTCGAAAAAGCGTGCAAAATCTGTTTTGTTAGACCTATCTCTACTCAAACTGCTATAACTTTTTATCTACAACTCCGAATCAACTTCCGTTTGTTTCTACTTGTTTCCTACTCCAAGGCCTATCTCTAAACCATCCTAAACCTTCATATAAACTCATGGAGCCACAGCTGTACGAGTTTTTCCTCTCGAAATCCCGAATCTACATATGCCCGAATCTTGTTTCGCTTTTTAACCCATCTAGTCTTCGTCGTTTGCTTTTGGTCAAAAAATGAAAGTTGAAGATCGCGTCGAAATCTTTCAATCCCGATAAACCTCACCTCTTTTCATCCACCACAGCCGGAGAATTTCGTATCGCAATATTTCAGATCTTACGGTGTAAATCCAAGATCTACTCGCGCTCGTTTCTTCAAATCCAAATTCCTTTGGTGAGAAGGTAGGAATAATGAATCCCCACAACTTTCATGTTCTGAGTTTTTCGATTTGACCTACGGATTTGTCTCTCTAACACAGATCTATTTCTTGTCTATTCTGAGCTAAAATCGGGTCAATCTCTTCTTCTAGCCACCGGATCCTATCCAGACGGTCAAGATCCAATGAAACCGGTGCGTGCCATGTCGTCATCCCGGTCATCTTCCTCATCAACGCCACGTCAACGTAAGGTCAACATCTAGTCCCAGTCAGCATGCAAAGTCAACCTGTCCAGTCAGCGGAATATTCCGTTCGAATTTAAAATTGTATATTATAGATCTAACTTGTAAAATTTATTAGAAATTCATACCATGGCCAAAAATTGCGTATAATATATCAAATTGAAGATAATTTTACGTAGAATCATCTTATCAGAATAGATCTAACTTTTACTGTACGTAGTTACTGCAGTAATTTAATTAGTTTTAATGGTCTTTTAGGTTAATAAATTCATAGAAAATTATCTGTAACTCCGAAAAATATGAACAATATATCAAATTGAAGCTACTGTAATGTACTTTAATAATATCTGGTTTGATCTAGCCTTTGACGACTATTTAACCCGTAGCAATTTAATTAGTTTTAATGGATTTATAAATCATTAAATTCATAGTAAATTAATTGCTTGTCACAAAAATATAAATGATATACCGATGGAAAGATGGTTCCATGTAGATCACCAATATGCAATTAGTTCAGCATTTTTCTGTAAGGTGTTGCCGTGAAGATTTAAATGGTTTAATGGCCTATTTAGAGTAATAAATTTATAAGAAAATAAATACTATTCAGAAAATTACAAATAATATGTCCCTGAAATCACAATTCCGTGGAGATTACAGATATAATTTTAGTTTGATTTTTAGACAACAGAAACTATATGAATCATTTAAAACCATTAAACACTATTTAAATCATACAAAAAGATCTATAACTCCGATTAGGGTGAATCCAAGTGCTAAGGTTTTGTATTGACAATATCTATACAGAGAAATTGCATGACAAATTATTTGGTACTGTTAAAACAGAAATTCATAAAGAAATATTTAAACCCATTGAAATAGTGTTTTAATCATAAGAAAATATCTATAACTCCTTTTTAGGTGATTCAAATTGCCACTGTCTCTAAATTGCATTAACTCTATCTAGTAGCATCTAGTTCACAATTTAATACGACATAAACATATTTAGTTCAATTAAAGTGGTATACACCATATTAAATCGATACAACTTTAGTAATAAAAGCTTTAGTGCATTAAATGACTTTCCACATGCATCATGTAATCTAACTATGTTCAGAACACTAAATGCAACCATTGTGACTCATTAAATCGTCATGCATGCATCTATTCATCATTGTTTTCTTGTAATGTTGCACTGTTGTATGTTTGCAATGTTTTGAATGGTGTTTGTTGTGTTTTCTTCAAACGTTAGATTGCGAGGAGTGCAACTACTGTGATTGCAACTACTATGATTGCAAGTATTGTGGTTATTACGAAAGAGGCCATTATAATTGTGAGGATTATCTAATCGACTACATCTACAACAAAGGCAAGTGGTGCTATCTTGGTCATAAATGTCCTATTGTTTTCCTATGCATTGCAGATGTTTTTGTAGAATTGCATATGTAGGAATTGATGTGTATATGCTATGCTATGACCCATATTAATCCCTAGTATTCCTTGTTTAAGAGCCATCGTATTGGTAGATTGCTTAGCTATGCTATTTAGACGAGGAAGGGAATCACATCATGAAAAGTTATATGTTTTGAAAGGCTTATGTTTTGCTAAATGACAAACCAACATGTTTTAATGAACCACCTGGGCGGAATGGCATTGATTGGGTCATCGAGTGTATTTATGGTGGGGAATGCCACCCAGGACACTGAGAAATGATTGGTTTCTTTGTTTGGAAGCTTTCGTGTGCAACCATGTGCCAATAATGAAATGGGCGGTTGGTTGAACTCAGTAGGTTGTGGTAACTCGAACCCGCGTATCCAGAGATGTAGATAGTGTAGGTTGGACCGGTGCGCGTTGGGATTGGGGAGCTACTTCCCGAACGGTTCCTTCTTGGACTTCTCCCTATCATCACCCAATATGAGAGTGGTGGTACGAGCTGGGCTGGCCAAGTCACATGGGTAAAGTGTACTAACCCCTGCAGGGTGTATAAACTAATCGATTAGCCGTGTCCCCGGTTATGGACAATTCGAGCGACCTTATACTTATGCTATGATATTTCTCACTCATCCTTATTTCTTAATTAATTAAAACTTGTTGGGTGAACATAATTGGGTAGGAGCACCTGGGAGTGAACCAGAGTGTCCTATTTATCGTATTGGAAAACTACTTTGTTACAAATGTTAGGATAAAACTGTTGCTTTATGCAAATGAGCCTGAACTCCACTTGGCCAAATAAGCATGTAGTTGATAGATCTGTTGTTAACCACTTTAGCCTACTTGCCATACATTCAATGTATTGACCATTCGTGGCTGCAACGTTTCATGTTGCAGGTTATATCGTATCTGAGTGATCGTTCATAGGTCGCGAGACTCCACTCAACAATTGTTCGCCTGTGGAACATTTGAAGGATGGAGATCTACCTTGTATTCGTTTTCCGCTGTGTACTTGAATAAATAATGTAAATTCTGGATCATATTCATTGTATTTATGATGCACAGTTATATTTGGTATCATTTTGTACTATGTGTGCCAGTGAACCGATCCAGGGATTGGCACTATACACATGAACTCAGCCTTATCAGGCGAGGGTGTTACAAGATGGTATCAGAGCTGTGTGTTGATTGTAGGATCGTGACCTTAGAAATGGATTAGTTATAGAAGACCTCTATTAGGAGAACTATCATATTTTATACTTATTAGAGTTCTTATATTCCTTACCTATCATTTTCCAACACCTCTCCTTGTTCAAACTCGTAGATGTCCATTCATTGGATTAGTAGAAGAGGTGATCTACCATAAAAACTACAAGAATTGGAAAATGTTATTAATAGTTTTTATAAAGCGAATCACTATGTGAGAGTTGGACTACAAGTAAAGAACAAATAATATGACATACATAAACATCTCATTAAGTTTGGCTAGGTCTAGACCACCATGTTCTATCTCTTTAGGAGATCATCGCTATCGTGTTAGCATATTGTTCTTATCAACTTATGTGGTATGACAATATAGGTTGTTTTCTTGGTTGTATTGAGCTATTTTGTGTGATGCTTTGTTTAGGATCAGTTAGTTTTGAACTCTAATGTTTCTGAAATTGTGATGAGGTTTTTAAATTAGTTTAATGGTGAGAATTGATTGAAATTCGTGGGATTACTGCTGCAGTTTTCTGCCTGACCTGTTGTACCGCGTGATTTTTCATATTTTATTGGTAACTCATAAAAATCTACAAAAATAGGATCTGGAGCGTAATTACCTGTAGTACATGCACAAAAATTGGCTAAAATTCTTGACGAGTTTAGGTCGGTCAGAAAAAATCGTGAAGTCTGCTGTACCATTTTGACATATTTGTTTATTGCTTATATGTTGCTATGTTTTACTCTAGTATTGTTCCCAATGCTTTCAAACTATTTTGTGGTTATATACTACTAAGTTTATACCCCTTTAATGTTACTATACAAGTGTGTGATTGTGTGTTGATTCCTTATGATTGTTTGCTTGTTGGTGACATTGATTGCTTCATGTAGTTATGGGTAGGATTATTTTTCTTAGTCGTTTCTTTCCTATAGAATCTATTCTTCCCAATCTTGAACCCTTGGAGATATAATGATGTGTTAAGTGGAAGGTTTGACAACACAATGCATTTAGGAAGGAGAATGCTTTATCTAATGGAAAAAAAGATGTGGGAGTATGAAGTGTTGCACATGATGTTATGTAGTAGATTACCCAACCTGAAAGTTGAATTATCATAGCTTAGTTTTAGTAGTAGCTTTGGTGATTGGATACATGGGAGTATACATAGAGAATTAGCTCGTGCCCATGGAAACATTCTTCAAGGCAAGTGAGAATGCCCGAGTGATAGAAAAACGTGATTCACCTATCCTCATACAGGGTAATGATTTGGGTGCAGGATGGATTGATCACCATTCCTACTACTCTTATTATTCGCTCTTGTACTGTTGGCTTTGTGAATCTTTAGTGCCCATTTCAACCTTAGCAGAGAGTCGATGTTGAGCCTAAACCCTAGAATGGTATATTGTTACATCCTTCTAAAAGCATTCATTGCTAAGCATAGGAATATACGGTAAGGATGAATTCCAACCATTATTAATGGGCACCGTGAAGTAAATGTTCCCTATTTGGCCACCATGAGAGTTTTTCTAGTTTAAGAAGTGCTTTCTCGAAAACTATCAATCATGATGTTTAGAATGTGCTAGAGACATTGTGCCAATAAAAGTCTAAAGGAGAACTAATCTGAGCTAAGTGAACCCTCAAGAAGTGACCTAGTCAATTTTCTTTTGAGGATGGTAGCATCCTAATGGATCCCGAAGCTTTCTTTCTTACTAGCCTTCCCAAATCTCGGGACGAGATTTCTTTTAAGGGTGGTAGTCTGTCACATCCCAAAATTCTCCTAATTTTGGAATGTGAAATAAATAAATAAGTTTGATTGATTGTTTGACTATGTTCAAAATTCTCAAAGAGAAGAAACTTTTTGAATAGAAAATCCTCTCAACCTTGAATTCAAAATCTTATATTCTTTTGTTAAGACCTAAGTAGCCATATAGGCAAAAAGGCATGGATTGATTTTGGATTGTAGAGTTGGTGTGCAAGATTTCAAAATGAAAATCATGAATCATTCATAAGCATTTCATCCATGCAAAGATCTCACAAACTGAATCCAAATCCTGGTATCTAAATCCTATAGTCGATTTGCCCAAATGTCCCTAAAGGAAATTAAATTGACTTTATAAAACCCACTATTTCTAAGACAACGATTATTGATAAATTATAGCCTAAAAGAATCCAATTAATATTACAAAATTTTAGAAACAAAATTGAGCTCATTTGGAGCTAGTATGAAAAAGTTATGTAGCAAATACAAACACATAAAGATATAAATAAAATGAAATATACAAGGATTTATAAATCCACTACCCCCAAACTAGTAAAAATATTACAAATTTGATCCTATAATGATCTATTCGATTTTAGAAAAATTTAGAAACAAGAATCATGTCATTTGGAGTTCGTATGCAAAAGATATGAGGGAAACAAGTAAAAAAAAAAACGGGCCGGCCCACCTGGTCCGACCGGACCGAGCCAGCCGGGCAGGCCACGCGTACAGGATCGGTCGAGTTGCTCGAAAAAGCGTGCAAAATCTGTTTTGTTAGACCTATCTCTACTCAAACTGCTATAACTTTTTATCTACAACTCCGAATCAACTTCCGTTTGTTTCTACTTGTTTCCTACTCCAAGGCCTATCTCTAAACCATCCTAAACCTTCATATAAACTCATGGAGCCACAGTTGTACGAGTTTTTCCTCTCGAAATCCCGAATCTACATATGCCCGAATCTTGTTTCGCTTTTTAACCCATCTAGACTTCGTCGTTTGCTTTCGGTCAAAAAACGAAAGTTAAAGATCGCGTCGAAATCTTTCAATCCCGATAAACCTCACCTCTTTTCATCCACCACAGCCGGAGAATTTCATATCGCAATATTTCAGATCTTACGATGTAAATCCAAGATCTACTCGCGCTCGTTTCTTCAAATCTAAATTCCGTTGGTGAGAAGGTAGGAATAATGATTCCCCACAACTTTCATGTTCTGAGTTTTTCGATTTGACCTACGGATTTGTATCTCTAACACAGATCTATTTCTTGTCTATTCTGAGCTAAAATCGGGTCAATCTCTTCTTCTAGCCACCGGATCCAATCCAGACGGTCGAGATCCAATCAAACCGGTGCGTGCCATGTCGTCATCCCGGTCATCTTCCTCATCAACGCCACGTCAACGTAAGGTCAACATCTAGTCCCAGTCAGCATGCAAAGTCAACCTGTCTAGTCAGCGGAATATTCCGTTCGAATTTAAAATTGCATATTATAGATCTAACTTGTAAAATTCATTAGAAATTCATACCACGTCCAAAAATTGCGTATAATATATCAAATTGAAGATAATTTTACGTAGAATCATCTTATCAGAATAGATCTAACTTTTACTATACGTAGTTACTGCAGTAATTTAATTAGTTTTAATGGTCTTTTAGGTTAATAAATTCATAAAAAATTATCTGTAACTCCGAAAAATATGAACAATATATCAAATTGAAGCTACTGTAATGTACTTTAATAATATCTGGTTGGATCTAGCCTTTGACGACTATTTAACCCGTAGCAATTTAATTAGTTTTAATGGCTTTATAAATCATTAAATTCATAGTAAATTAATTGCTTGTCACAAAAATATAAATGATATACCGATGGAAAGATGGTTCCATGTAGATCATAAATATGCAATTAGTTCAGCATTTTTCTGTAAGGTGTTGCCGTGACGATTTAAATGGTTTAATGGCCTATTTAGAGTAATAAATTTATAAGAAAATAAATACTATTCAGAAAATTACAAATAATATGTCCCTGAAATCACAATTCCGTGGAGATTACAGATATAATTTTAGTTTGATTTTTAGACAACAGAAACTATATGAATCATTTAAAACCATTAAACACTATTTAAATCATACAAAAAGATCTATAACTCCGATTAGGGTGAATCCAAGTGCTAAGGTTTTGTATTGACAATATCTATACAGAGAAATTGCATGACAAATTATTTGGTACTGTTAAAATAGAAATTCATAAAGAAATATTTAAACCCATTGAAATAGTGTTTTAATCATAAGAAAATATCTATAACTCCTTTTTAGGTGATTCAAATTGCCACTGTCTCTAAATTGCATTAACTCTATCTAGTAGCATCTAGTTCACAATTTAATACGACATAAACATATTTAGTTCAATTAAAGTGGTATACACCATATTAAATCGATACAACTTTAGTAATAAAAGCTTTAGTGCATTAAATGACTTTCCACATGCATCATGTAATCTAACTATGTTCAGAACACTAAATGCAACCATTGTGACTCATTAAATCGTCATGCATGCATCTGTTCATCATTGTTTTCTTGTAATGTTGCACTGTTGTATGTTTGCAATGTTTTGAATGGTGTTTGTTGTGTTTTCTTCAAATGTTAGATTGCGAGGAGTGCAACTACTGTGATTGCAACTACTATGATTGCAAGTATTGTGGTTATTACGAAAGAGGCCATTATAATTGTGAGGATTATCTAATCGACTACATCTACAACAAAGGCAAGTGGTGCTATCTTGGTCATAAATGTCCTATTGTTTTCCTATGCATTGCAGATGTTTTTGTAGAATTGCATATGTAGGAATTGATGTGTATATGCTATGCTATGACCCATATTAATCCCTAGTATTCCTTGTTTAAGAGCCATCGTATTGGTAGATTGCTTAGCTATGCTATTTAGACGAGGAAGGGAATCACATCATGAAAAGTTATATGTTTTGAAAGGCTTATGTTTTGCTAAATGACAAACCAACATGTTTTAATGAACCACCTGGGCGGAATGGCATTGATTGGGTCATCGAGTGTATTTATGGTGGGGAATGACGCCCAGGACACTGAGAAATGATTGGTTTCTTTGTTTGAAAGCTTTCGTGTGCAACCATGTGCCAATAATGAAATGGGCGGTTGGTTGAACTCAGTAGGTTGTGGTAACTCGAACCCGCGTATCCAGAGATGTAGATAGTGTAGGTTGGACCGGTGCGCGTCGGGATTGGGGAGCTACTTCCCAAACGGTTCCTTCTTGGACTTCTCCCTATCATCACCCAATATGAGAGTGGTGGTACGAGCTGGGCTGGCCAAGTCACATGGGTAAAGTGTACTAACCCCTGTAGGGTGTATAAACTAATCGATTAGCCGTGTCCCCGGTTATGGACAATTTGAGCGACCTGATACTGATGCTATGATATTTCTCACTCATCCTTATTTCTTAATTAATTAAAACTTGTTGGGTGAACATAATTGGGTAGGAGCACCTGGGAGTGAACCAGAGTGTCCTATTTATCGTATTGGAAAACTACTTTGTTACAAATGTTAGGATAAAACTGTTGCTTTATGCAAATGAGCCTGAACTCCACTTGGCCAAATAAGCATGTAGTTGATAGATCTGTTGTTAACCACTTTAGCCTACTTGCCATACATTCAATGTATTGACCATTCGTGGCTGCAACGTTTCATGTTGCAGGTTATATCGTATCTGAGTGATCGTTCATAGGTCGCGAGACTCTACTCAACAATTGTTCGCCTGTGGAACATTTGAAGGATGGAGATCTACCTTGTATTCGTTTTCCGCTGTGTACTTGAATAAATAATGTAAATTCTGGATCATATTCGTTGTATTTATGATGCACAGTTATATTTGGTATCATTTTGTACTGTGTGTGCCAGTGAACCGATCCAGGGATTGGCACTATACACATGAACTCAGCCTTATCAGGCGAGGGTGTTACATAACTATAAAACGATAAACTGCTCAAACTAAGTACTACATGTAAACTATTGCAAGTAAGGTGGAGTTAGTGAAGTAGTAGAAAGTTTCTCAAGGGAGAAAATGTTTATGAAAATTGTTATTTCAATCGTTTGGTTGTCACAATTATAGAAGCATGTAGATATCATTTTATTCTTTCTGATAGAGAGGAGCCATATATAGGTTTGATGATACCTCCGATCCGGATTTATGGATTAAGTATAATAGTCTTTTTCACTAGTAGACCTAGTTTTAATCGAACCTTGGGAAACAACGCTAAAAGGAATTTAAAATGACACATCTACAAGACTTTTGTTTTATTGGTTGTACCTTTGTTTACTAGACCAATCTACTTTACTTTATAACATGGGTTGATTAATTGGATGGAGATAGTCTAGGGTTAAAGACTGATGACATGATTACTGCACCAACAACAGGGTTATTGCAGTACTTGTAGCAGCAAAGATTTAAGAGTTTGTCCCGATGGGAGATCGACGAACGGAAATAACACGACCTCGCAACCACGTTGTCAATGCGGCCATGTTTTGCACCCAAACCGTGGTTTGGAAGTAGCTTATTCTATAAGTTACTATAAAAGCAATAATTGAGAGAGGTTTAAAGTATCTAATAACAAAGAACTTTTAACAAGAACAAAATAAACTAAGACAAAAAGTAAACATGAATATGAACTCAATTAAAGAGATTGTAGTTGTAGGATTGAATGGAATGAGAGAGGGCTTCTAGGCTTCGGTCTCACTAGTACTAGATGGGTAAATATATGTGTGATCTATAAGAGATTCCTCAGACAAATAAACGTTCCCCATTTGATTACCGGGCTGTCACTCTGTATGCACTATGCATGATTCTCGCGCATCACAGCAAAGGCAAAAATGCACTTCCAGACCAAAGGATCACATAAACTCATCTTAGATCACAATAAATTCTAACTTAGTGCACTAGATCATACCTCACCCTAGAATTCAATCAATCAATCACATATGGATGAACAAAAAACATATATAAATATATAATGATGTCACAAACGTGTTCAATCTTACAATTACTAAGCAAAAGAGAGAGAGGGAGATGGAGATCGATGTGTGGTTGTGGTGATGTCTTCCTTCTTCTCCTCTTTTTCTTGCTTGGATGCCTTGATGGTGATGGTGTTGAGGTAGATCTAGATCTCGGAGGTGTGGTTGAGGCAGAGCTCCTCCGTCGTGGAGATCGGACGGGTGGCGGTAGGGCTCCGCCCCTGAAGGGCTATGGTGTTATCCCCTTGTTTATTGACTTCTCCCACCTTTATATAGGACTTAGAAGTGCCCTAGATCACCCCCAATACCGTCATATGGCCTAGGGAAGGTTCTGGAGCAGCCTAGGGTTGAGAACAAGTCGTTTCCAACCTTTTTCCCAACTATATGGCTAAGTCTAGTCCATGCAGCTCCTCTATACTATGCTCTCTTTGTTCCATTTGCCTTTGTTTTATCCATAATCATCATCAACACCTACACACATGTGAAAGACAAGGAAGAGGGATAATATTCTACCTAAACTACTAAATGTGCAAAGCTCATATGGAAATGAATGAAAATAGAAACCATGCATATTTGGCATAAATGCAGCTAGATAAAAGCATGAGATGGGTGTTTGATATGCATAAAATACTTCTATAAAAGTGTACATAAATTCCACTCATCAACCTCCCCAATCTTAGACTCTGCTCATCCCGAGCAGTAACTGTTGATAAATAATATGAGTGGAATTTTGCTTGCCATTGAAAATCACCATTCCTTGCATCCTTATTTTTCTTGCAAGCTCAAAGAGAGTAAACATGTACTCATACAAGGAAATACAAGCTCACTTATAAAGACCACCAAAGATTCATCAAAACTTATATGCTCCATGTCAATAGTGAATCTAACTTGCAAGCAAACTTGTGATCCTCTTATTGCACCTTTTGTATAAATTTTCATATAATTATTTTAATGAGGCAAAATTTAGTCATAAATAGATGTCAGGCATAAATAGGAATAAAGTTTACTGATTGTACCCAATCATGTCATCTAGTTAAGGCTCTTAAGTGCAAACATCAATTATTGAGATTTCAAAAAGTTTATCTCTTAGTAACGAGATTTATGCCAAAAGGAAATGCCAGAACATGTCAAAAGAAGCATAACATTAGAGTGTCTTATTTTTTCATCCACATCAATGAATCATGGATATCAAACACTCCTTTTCTATTCTTTGTCTTTCTAAAACTTCAGTTCATTAGTAATGAGATCATGCCAAAACTTAGTGTGTTTAATCAGACTGTACATGCTAAGAATGGATACTCGTGACCATTACCAAGGTTTCCCTTTTTGATATAATGATTTATCATAATGGTCAGAGGAGTATTCCCTATTTTTCTTTGAACGCAGGACTATGAGAATACCAATGCATACCCAAATATAGCATTTCTGCTACATATGTTGGGCAACTCATAGCCAAACTCCAAGAGTTTCCTCTTTTTGGATTTTTTAAAGGCCAGTGGAGTTGTTAGCATCCCATGTTGTGCGACAGTGGTGCAGACACACATAAAGCAATATCATACTTTAATCAACATGTCAAAATTTGGCATGCATCTCAATTACCGCTAAACATTAGTTTATTCAAACAAATCCTTTAAAAAGTACTATCAAGTCGATCATCACATCTATGGTGTTGAGTATTTTTAAGGCTAAACTCTTAAGACAATTAACCAACACCTTATTTGGCATACAACTCAAAACTTTGAAATATCATTTCCAATTGACAACTCCTTCCTAAGCAAATTATCAAGTCTATCATTTCGACATTATGGGGTCGAGCATAACTATTTATTTAAGACAAAGCTATTAGGTGACAACCAACAAATTTCAAAAGATCTTGATCAAATATTCACTCTTTCCAAGTGTAGAGATTGTGGCAATGTTTTCTAGAGGATCACAGATATTGTCACAAGCTTGATAAACAATTTGGCAAGATGCATACAAGCTCTAAGTCAACTCCTATGGTGCCTATCATGAGCAAGTGTATTCCCATATAAATACAAAACTAGACTCATTTAAGAAAGCATTTAAAACAGCGGGATACATGATTGCATTAAACCTTCATTGATTATGAACATTGCACAAGACTCTACACATGCAGAAATAACCTTCCCAAGCTTAGAACTTTGCAAGAACCAAACTTGATTGTACCACCAAAAGAAAAGAGAAAATATAGTTTTCAAAAGAGAGTGTGATAAGTGGTTACCTCCCCAAGCTTAGTGATAACAAGGGTGACACACTTTACCAGTGAGGTACAAGTAACCTCTCTTTCGATGGACAAAGAACCTTTGCTTTAATGTATGTTTCTTAATATAGCCCAGTGGATGCCTTCCTTGAGAACCTGTTTGGAAACTAAAAAGAAAAATAAATATTTTTGTGTTTTTGAAGAAACGGGTTTAGCTCACAAGTGATGAAACTTCCCCTACGGAGTCGCCAACCTAAGAACCATGCCTAAGTCAAAAAACTAGTTCTAGAAGTGTCCTCTCCTAGATTGTGATGAGGTGCAAGTGAAACAGGATACAAGACATGAGTGTGCAGCCCCTATGTGCTTATTTAAAAGAGGTTTGAGTTGGAAGATTTTACCAGACACTAATTGTTGAAACGTTGAATTGAAGCAACCAAGTGGCTCATGCAACTGTTTGCATGGTTGGCACTACCGTACACGTCGTCACACAAGGTTCAAGTCCCTGCAAAAATAACACACAAAATAAAAAGACATCGGTTTGGTGTACGAGCGAAGTTCATTCACTCAACCGATAAAAAGAAAGTAAAAATAAAACATGAACTTCTATAGAGAATTACAGTCTAGGAAATTTCTAAGGTAGAACTTTATTGCTTACATATGCTCGGCTTCTCTAGAACATGGGGAAAGCTCCTAAGTGGTGCTTCGAGGTTTCAGAGGAAGAAGAAATAAAATAGAATAATTTCTGACCTTTTGTTACCTTAACCCGACCTTGGAATCATGTTTGAAGCAACTATACACCGGAACTATATGTCCGGGATTTTTATTCCCACCGTATAGTTGGTCGCTAAACGTGTAGTAACCTGAAAAAGAAATTCGACAGAAGCAACGATATCTATACGACAGGACCAAATCGGTCCCGTCGTATAGTTGGTCGTTAAACTTATAGTAATGTTGCAAACTGAAGGGGAGATGCCGAAACAACTATATAACTGGAACTATACGGCCGGAATTTTATCCCCGCCGTATAGTTGGTGGTTAAACCTTCTGAAATCGCCAGACTTCACCTGTTTCTTCGAGAATTCTTTATCATCCTGAAACTTAATAAAACACCATATTTTGACAGTAAAATAACAACTTTAATTTTAAACCAACATTAGCATGTATAGAACGGGATTTGAGTACAACCGAGTTATTCAACACATAGTAACAATAAATTCTACCTTTTGAAAACTACAATAAGATAACTCTAATAGCAAGACATGCAAAGAAAAAAGTGTCGATGAAACATGAATGCAACTAGACTTGTAACATCCCAAAAATATAAAACAATGTTCATCAAACTCTAATCACTAAAATTGGGGTTAACCAAAAACTTTGATTAATTTAAATCATATGAATGCATGTGTGAATGTGATGATTTGATAAATGCATGAATGAACTTGTGTGATTAAACTAAATAGCAAGAAATGGTTTAAAGGTGAAAATAACATCATATAAAGCATTTCCAAACAAAAAAAAATAAAGAGAAAATCAAAAACAAATCAATTAAGGCAAATGGTCATTTTTGCCAATCTTGCTCACTAAGTCACTTTGAGTGTTTCTAGTCCAAGATTTCAAACAGAAACTTTCCCAATTCTTTTCACCCCTTGCAAGACCAAGTAAAAGTGAATCAAAGACCACCTTTCAAACTTGCAAAAACATTTGGCAACCTCATTCAAATCACAATTCAAAATTGAATCTTTATCATATGTGAAGATCACACATTTTCAAAACCCAACCAAACCGGTGCCCCTTGACTAATCCAACTAGCCAGACACTCCCTAACATGTGCCTAGCAAACCCACCAAGTTTGAATCCAAAATTGAAATTTGAATTTCTTTCGGCCATTTCATCAAACAAATTGTGATCATCAAACAAACAAACACAAAACACTATAGTGTGCAGTAATTTTGGCCTAACTTGTTCCCTCTCTAGCTCACACTACACCCTCAGTAGATCATCTAACTTGTTTAACCCCTCTAGCTCACTGTAAAACAGACCATGCCATCAATGGCAAGCATGCCGAGAGCACCTTGCCACCCCAATGTTGCCAGCCAGCTAGGAGCCTCACTAGACTTGCCAACCTTGTCTCACAGACGCAACACCGTCCATCGCCACTCCCTGTCCCAGCCCCGAGAACAGCTAGCCCCTAGACCAACCGCCAAGCACGCGCTCAGTTTCTCTGCGGCCATGCTGATAGCGTGCCAGAGCGCCCCGCTCGACACACTCGCACGGACTGTGGGCCTCCCTCGCCGCTTACGTGCGTGATCACCACCGCCCCAGCAACCCCGCAGACATGCCCGTTCGCCGCCGTGCGAACCATGCACGCTGTGCGCCATTAAAATCGCCGTCGGACCCGCCTAGAGCATTGACGTGTTCCGACCGATCAGCACCGCCCCACGCCTAGCCACCACTCCGTTGAGCTTCGCCAGGGATCACAACACCGCCCCTACCGTCGCCCATGCTAGTAGCACTCTGTGCCGTCGACCATGACAAGCTCAGCCCGCGCCCGTCGGTCCCCTTCAGCCACTATAAAAGGAGGCCTCCCCCGCTCGTTTTCTTCACACCAGTTCACTCTCACTGATCACACCCACTCACTCCAGGATAAAGGCGAGCAGCGCATCGCCGGAATTTCACCGGAGTTCGCCGCTGTAGAGGAGGAGAGGCGCCGTCGATTGGAGCCGCCCCAGGAGAAGCTGCCGGTACCAGGAGGATCAGCGTCATCGACTTCGTCGTTCGCCCCCGTCACCGACCTTCGCTGGAGCCTCGGTGAGCCTCCCACGACCCCACTGGCCACGCTAGGGTTCGTGCTCGTCGCGTCTTGTTCAGGCATGGACGATGAACTCGAGCCGTTCGATTAGAATTAGATCCCATGGCCCACATCGCCCCATACCGCTTCACCACTCCCTGTCTCACTGACGCATGGGGACAACCACTTAACCAGCCCGCCCGTGCGCTGTGCGTAGTGGGCTGGCCTAGTTAAACATCCCGTGCGACCCAACAATTCAAATTTACTTTTATTCATTTAATTTCAAACCTAGTTCTGTACCTAGATTCAAAAATCAACCCAGATCGATTCACTAAACCAAAATGCATGAAATCAATTTTGTTATAAAGGTATTGGAATGTTTAATCCAAGCCCATTGGATTCAAAGCATTTGGATATGTAGATCAACCATGGTAAAAATAACAAGGAATACGCTTTTCTGCATTCAAACATTTTTCAAAATTCAACCACAAAAGCTTTTGAGTTGATTCCAACTCTCAAAAATCACATTTAACTATACCTTTTAGGATATATAAAAATATATAGGTTTACTTAAAGAAATAATGATCAAGTAATAAAAGAATGCCACACAGGCATTTCTAGTCACTTTAATAAAATAAAATAAAAAGGTTAAACCTTATTAAATTGTGACACCAGTTTAAATCACATTCTCATGTAATGAAATATGTGGTGATGACATGTGTCAACATGATCCCATGTTTGAGTTGGAGGATATTAAATGTTAAGTAGTTTTTCAATGAGTAGAAATTAGTTTTCTCAAAATAAAATAAATGGGACAAGTGCTTTAATCTTGTAAAGTTAGTGATGATGATAGATCACCTAGTGTGAACCTTTGTGTGATGATTAGCAATAGTTAAGTATTGTTTGGTGATTGTGTACCTCGTATTTATTTATAGACGCTAGTACCGACCAAGGATACGAGGAGGAAGGAGGATACTACGAGGAAGAAGCCGAGGAAAACTTCAACCACTGCTCTGCACAAGGCAAGCTTGTACTGATATCCTAGCAAGCCTAATACTACTAGTTGAATTAGCAAACTATTAACTTAGCAAGCTTACACCACGTGATACCCAATCCTAGTTTTACTTGCAAGCTTAATACTTTATTTTCCTTATCAAAGCTTTCTCTTAGAGTTTACTTAGTGACTTATAGATTCTAAGAAGATAAATGAAGGTAGCATAAAGAGCATAAAATTTGGCCTAAGTTAGATAATCTTGATGTCATCCTAAGGCATGATATTGAACTTAGCTAATCCTAACTTATTTACCACCCCTCATTAGTCTTTACTCCCACTTATAGATGCTAGTGCTAAGCATAAAACTTGATCAACTTTAGATGGGAATACTTGGTGAAAAAGGGTTATGGAAACCTTAGAATGATGAGTCATTCTACTGAAATGTTTTGATATGTGTTTCTGAACACCAGATGATTTTGACGATGCAAATGTTGAGGCATGAGCCTTAGCCCTTTATAAAACTGATGGTTGTCTGGATGCGATACCATTCCAATTTTACCGTACAACCACAATACCTGAAAATTGGGTAGGGCTTGACTGGAAATTTATATACCTTAGTATGGGTTCCCTTGCGGCAAAGGTCTGAGATGAGGCTACCTTGTGAAGATTGTCCACCTGTGTAGTACCCAAGATGACCAACTGTCAGGAGAGGTGCCTATACTAACTGTTGGTCATGGTTGGGAGGCCAAACTCACAGGAGAGGTGCCTATACTAGGGCATGTAATTGAAAGGTTAGGATTGATTATCCGCATACTGAGTATGGTGAATTCAGGATTGTTCCTGACGGATGTATCGAATGTTGTGGTGAAAGTGTACAATCTCTACAGAGTGTCAAACTATTCGAATAGCCGCGTCCGCGATTATGGACAGTTGGAGTGGCCATACTGTTCTATCGTCAGATGTTTTCAAAATGACTTATGAAATGGTTTATGACTTTGACTTGACCACAACAGAGTTGTGATATGAAATTCAAGTTCCCACTTAGGTGTTATAAAACTTTCAATTAGCTTTCTTTGCTTCTGAACTTAGTAGAGGTAAATCTGGCTTTTTGCAAAACAACCCTAGAGCTTAGTATCCTACTACAAAACCCCCCTAACTTTTTAAAAATCCGGGTGTTGACAAGACTCAAGACATAAAACTAAGAAAGACGCCTAATGAGTTATGGGTTGCCTCCGGAAAGCGCTTTCTTATAACTAAGTAGCAAGGCTTTTATACTCCACATTTATTTAGCAATGGAGGAAGCTATAGGATTAGTTTTGCTGACCTCCAGTGAGTGTTTGTAGGATTTATATCACTCTAAGACGTACCCGCTTGCGTTGAATTGGTATCTTGTAAGTGTTCTCGTTGCCACATGAGCATGGATGTACCAAGCACGGTAAATATGTATTCTTTACTTCCTGCATAGAGGGTGTTAAAGATTTATTATCAAACTTTGAGTCTTTACCTTGATTACTATTTTGAGGGTATAGCTCATAGTGTCCTTTTGTATCCAGTAGCTTGGTCTATGTCACCAGACTTTCCTGCACCTCATTAGTAAAACAAAAGTCATAGCAAACAGATATGGGAGGCACATAGGGTTCCCTCTTTGGATCATCATAATTAATTTCCCCAAAAAGAGTATTTAAACAAGCACTACTAGAATCATCAAAAACTTCTTCAGGGAAATTATCAGGGATTCTAGAATAATTTAAGTCATCATCATCACTAGAGTTAGAAGAATAATAAAGACCGGTGGGGGATAAGGTTTGACAGCGTCTTTCAATTTATTCCATTCCTTGATTTTTTTTCTTCTTTCTTCTTGATGCGTCTCTCATTTCTCCGATACTCTTCATAAAGCCGTTTTACTTCATCTGCAGATGTCAGATGCGTGGGATATTCAACACGATCCTTCTTATTTTTATTTTTCCTGGTTTTAGGCTTCATGGATTTACCCTTCTTTCCTGCTTCAATGATGCAACAAGTGGAAGATATGGGAGTAATAGTAGAGGGCTGTTCTCCATCGTTAGTAGCAGCAGTTCTAATATGATTAAAATAGTCAGCTATGAAAGGCATTGCTTTAGAAAGAACATCTCTAACTAAGGTATCACCATAAGGAATTTTTCCTCTTCTATTTTCATCTTTAAGAAACTCATTGACCAAGTTCTCTAGATAAGAGTTGCCAAGCTTCTTTCAAAGTTTTTTGAAGGAATGCTGACGAGGGTTGATTTCGTCAATGCCCATTGTTATGGACTTGGGTTTTAGAGAAGATGGGGATGCTGAAATTCGCGGAATGGTTAATAGACAAGCAACACGGGACACGAGATTTACCCAGGTTCAGGCCCCCGGAGGGAAAACCCTACTCCTGCTTGTCTGCTCTTGATTACGGCGGAACCGAAAGTTACAGGGGTGCGCAGATGCAATATTGCGTGAGGTGTGTATGCGATGGTGGAAGAGGATCCTTCTCTCCGTACCCTCCCGGCCTTTATATATATAGGAAGGTCTCGGGCTTAGGTCGAGTCGGTTACGAATTAGGGTTGGCACCCTTTGAAATTCTATCTAATCTAGACTTGTCCTCCAAGGAGTCGAAAGCGTCATGGGCTTGGGCCACCCGAACTCTTCATGGGTTGCGTGGCTTGACGTGGGCCTTCCGTGGACTGGACCAGGTATACCAATGTCGTGTACCCATGGGGTATATCCATGTCAGTAGCCCCCAGTCGAATCGTAGATTCGGCTGGAGACTCTTCAATATTTCGGGTTCTATGTAGTTGAACCTTCTTTACAAGGAGAAATGTTTAGTTCATAGGGATTGTTGATGCGTGTGCCTGGCTCACCCGACGGATCAGGTCCAGTTAACTGTCATAGGACAAAACAACACAATCTTCATCAAACTCGAGTCCCCGGACTCGAATTCGGAATGATTGCTGGTGTGATTCGACTCAGGACGTTGTGGACTTACAGGAGCCGAATCCTAGTGATTTTCAAGTGATGTACCCAACATGTCCGTCAGGATTTTCATCGTGCATGTTGACACGGAAATTTACTGGCATAGCGCAGTCAGGTGCGTTACTAGGCCATCAAATGATATCTAGAGGGCTTATCTTTGCATCGCAGACACAGTATCCGAAGTTTTTATCACCGCGGAGGTGTTTCGGGTGGCCAAGGAGACTGCTTCTCACTTAGTGTTTTTTTGGGCAAAGTTGCCAAAAATATTTTGTAGTTTTTGATCCGAAGGATCGCAGTCGAAGAGTTCATAGGGTGCGCAGTCAGCACTCCCTATGGGAGTAGCCCCCGAGTGTCTGTTCGAGTCATAGACTCGAGCGGAGACTTTTAGTTCAGTCGTTTTCAGCATAGGTCCGATGGACACATTTTTTTTCGGATGCCTCGACCGATCCTCCCTATGGGAGTAGCCCCCGAGTCCGTAGTGGAGTCGCAGATTCGACATGGGACTCGGAGATAATTGCGAGGTGTAGTTACCTTAGTCATTTCTCAGGTGCGCGGCCCGCGCTCCTGATAGGAGTAGCCCCCGAGTTGTTTCTCGAATCGTAGATTCGAGTAAGTACTTGATTGATCATCCGAAAACTTTGAGCCGTTGGATGACGATTGTTTATATCAACCGTCTGAGGCAACAGAGATGATGCGACGAGACGATCGTGGGTCCCACCGCCTGAGTTGAAGTTGACTAGTCACGCGGAGACGTGGCGAAAATTACAACATCTCCTCGGTTTCCGTGCATAGTGGACGACATGCTGGCGATAGTTCGGTGTTTTTCTGACACTTGTAGGGTTAGATTTGAGGTGCGCGTTAGGGCTTCTGGATCAATGGCTCATGTGCATCATCTTCTTCCTTTTATACCGTAGGTAAACAGTGATTTTCTTTTACCCTTCGTCATTTGTCCATCTCCATTGCCTCCATTTTCACGAGATTCGCTGCCTCTTCGATGCGCTCCAAGGTGCATAGTTGTGTCTTTGTTTATTCGTCTAGTTTGCCGAGTGTGTTTTTTGTATTCATCCGAAACTTCTTCATGCTGTAGATGATAATAATGCCGCCCTATGAAGACTGGATGCTCTCGAAAAGAGCCTCGGTCAAGCGGAGAAGAAGGCCGTGGATACTGCGGAGGCCAAGGAGCGCCTGCAGAAGGAGGCCGAGGATCACGAGCAGCATCTCGTGGCCATTGCAACCACGCGGGAGAAGGAGATGGCCAAAAATCTCATGGCTGCTACCAAGGCTATTTACGGTAGGTTATTATAGAATCCCTTTGGATCTTCTGACATTCGAGTGCATTTTATCCTTCCTCGTTTGAGTGTTCTGTTCTTCTTCTCATCATATGCTTCTAGCATCACGTTTTATCGTGGTACGCTGGAGCATGGAGATGCTTTGGCTGATGCTGCTGCTGCGATCGAGGATCGATGCGCCACTGCCGCTGGCTCCTTGGAGAAAGCCAAGAAAGTGCTCGCGCTCTTCTACAAGGAGATAGTTCCTAAGGGCGTTGCCCTTGACGATGTCGATGCCCTTGCAGATGCCTTATCAGAGGAGGCTCCGGCAGAGTACAAGCGCAAGCAGAAGGGCATCGTCTCTTCCATGGGGCTGGCGATGGCGATGGCGTCTGAAACCGAGCTAGACCTACCTCAGGTTATGTCTAGGATGCCAATGACGGCAGATGGCTCTGAGGTAGCTTTCGCCCTCTTTGCTTCTCGCTGTAAGCGCTATGGGCCTAAGCTCATCAATCTCCTGGCTGACTATGCGGTGAAGCAGCGTCATGAGGCCAAGATCAGGCCATATGGCTCCGAGACAGCTCCGGATGCGGGTGCTTAAGCCTTTGTAATGTAGCTATTGTAGTGTCTCCTTTTTATGCTTTTGTAATTACTTGTGAATGAACAAGTTTTACTTTGCCACGAGGTGGCCTTAATTATGTATATAAGTCTATCTTTGGGCTGCTGCCGAAAGTACTTGTGATGTTTATACTTGTTTATTTGCTTCTAGGATCCTTCAAGTCAGGTTACAGTGGTTGCTCCGACTGTGCCTGAGTCTCTACCATCCTTGGATGACGCTTCGCAATTGGCCTTTCGCACGATCGCGTCCGCAGCTTGGAGAAGGATATCCTTAGCATCCGAGGCCATGCGGATGTATGGAAGTCAAAGGCTGAGCGAGCCACTACCAGGGAGGAGTTTTTGCTCGGGGAATTGCGACAGATGGGTGAGCAACTTCAACGTGAGTCTTCGCGAAATGATGTTCTTTCGGGTGTAGCTTTGTATGTGATACGTCGGAAACGTATCTATAATTTTTTATGCTCAATGCTTGTTTAGTATCTAATTTGCTTTACTTGTCTACACTTTGAGGTGATTTTTACATGTTTTCTGGTACTAACCTACTAACAAGTTGCAACAGTGCCAGATGCTTGTTTTCTGCTGTTTTTGGTTTCAGAAAAGTTAGTAAAGAAATATTCTCGGAATTGGACGGGACAAACATCAAAGTCAATTAATTTCCATGGGGAACAAGAAGTCCAGAGGGGAGCCGGAGAGGCCGGCCAGGGCGGCCAAACCCACCCTAGGCGCGGGTGGGCCCTGCCCCGTGCCTGGGAGGGGTGTGGGTCCCCTGACCGCCGCCTCGGCCTCCCCCTTCGCCTATAAGATGCCCCCGATACAGAAACCCTATGTAACATCCCAAAAATATTGAACTTGTATCATCAAAGTCTAATCATCAAAATTAGGGTTCACAAAAACTTTTCTAAATAAAATTATGAATGCATGCATATGAGTATGCATTGAATTTGAAATTCTTTTGAACCACCTTGTTTGTATGTTTCCTTGCTTGTAAAATGTTTCTTAGGTGAAATAAACATCATCTAAAACATTTCCCACACTTTTCCCAAAGAAAAATAAAGCAAAACAAATAAAATAAGGGAATGGTCACTTTGACCAATTTAACTCCCATGCCTACTTTGGTTGTCTCACACTTTCAGAACCTAACAGAAACTTTTCTGGATCTTTGCACCCCTTGATTGTACTCATAACAAAGTATCAAGGCCCACCTTGTGATCATCCATAAACTTTCAAATGCATAGTTTAAATGACAATTCAAAATTGAATCTTTATCATATGGGAAGATCCCACTTTTTCAAAAACCACTCAAAAAAGCTCAACTTTCAAAACCCAAGCATCTGCAGACTCACCAGCACCAATCTAGAACACCCACCAAAAATCTTTTCAAAATTCAAAACTTGAATTCATGCGGCCATTTCATCAAACACTTGGTAGATTCAAATCAAACTGGCCTAACTTCACTGTTTGGAGCAGTAATTGGGCTAAGCAATGTTCACATTGATCACCCTTGTCTCCCCCAGTGCCAACTAGTGCTTGGACCAACCCTAGCCCCTACCCTTTGCTCCATGCCATGCCAACCCGAGCACCCCCTTGCCAGCCGACAATGGCTAGCTAACCAGAGCAAGCACCAAGCCAAAACAACATGTCTGGGAGGCAGCCCACCGTCCACCGACACTCCCTGTCCAGCGCTCGAACCCTGCCAGCCACTGGACCACACGCACGGACCGCGCCCAGACCGCTAGAGACCATGCCGAGTGTGTGCCAGAGCGCCACCCTCGACCGAAGCCCACAGACCGCGCGCTGCCCTCACCGGGCGCATACACGATCGCCACCGACCCAGGAGACTGCCAGACATCCCCGTTCGCCGCCCCGTGATGCACAGCCACTGCTCGCCGTCGAAGACGCCGCCTCTGCGGCGCAGAGCGTCACGTGTTCCAGACCAAACCGCACTGCCCCTACAAGCGCATTAAAGCCGTAGAGCATCGCCAGGAGGCCACCAAGCGATTGCCACCGCCGGCCATGCCTCTAGCAGCCCGTAGACATGTCGCCACCGTCTCCTGCCCATGCCGTTCGGTCTCACCGTCGAGACTATAAATAGAGGACTCCGCCGCTCGAATTCTTCACACCATTCCACTCCTCTCTCACCCAGAACCACCCCACCTCAGTCCCGGAGCAAGGCGAGCAGCGCATCGCCGAAATTTCACCGGAGCCCGCCGCCTCTGGAGAAGAAGGGCGCCATCGATTTCGTCCACCCCAGGAGCTGCCGCGACCACCCTTGAGTTCGCCGTCGTCGACTTCGTCGTTCGCCCGCCCCGCCGACCCTCGCCTTCACCCCGGTGAGCCCCCAGCAACCCCCACTGGCCGCACTAGGTTTCTTTCTCGCCGGCGTTGCCCAACATCGACGATGACTCCCAGCCGTTGGATTAGAACTAGATCGCATGATCCACATCGCCCCATACCTCTTCGCACCCCTATCTCACTGACGAGTGGGGACAGCCACTTAAACAGCCCGCGGAAGCACAGCGCTTAGCAGGCTGGCCCAGTAACTTTTCCCGCGCAGCCTAGTTATTTGAATTAAACCTTTTCCATTTTATTTAAAACACACTTCTGTACCTAGTTTCAAAAATCAACCCAGGTCGATTCAGTGCACCAAATTGAATGAAACTAATTTTGTTAGAAAGGTCTGGGAATGCTGAATCCAAGCCCGTTGGATTCAAGTCATTTGGATCTATAGATCACCCATGGTAAAAATAACAAGGCACAAGCTTTTCTGCATTCAAATTTTTTTCAAATTTAAACCATAATAGCTTTTGAGTTGATTCCAACTCTCAAAAATCACATTTAACCATACCTTTCAGAATATATAAAAATATATAGGTTTGCCTGCAGAAATAATGTTCAAGTAATAAAAGAATGCTACATAGGCATTTCTAGCCACTTTAATTAATTAAAATAAAAGGGTAAAACCTTATTAAATTGTGACACCACTTTAAATCACATTCCTATGGACTAAAATATGTGGTGATGACATGTGTCAACATGATCCCATATTTGGTTTGGAGAATATTAAATCTTAAGTAGTTTTTCAATGAGTAGAAATTACTTTTCTAAAAATAAAAGGAATTAAACCAAGCTTTAATCTTGTAATGTTAGTGATGATGTTAGATCATCTATAGGACCCTTGTGTGTGACTATTGCAAGTAGTTAAGTATTGTTTGGTGATTGTGTACCTCGTATTTATTCATAGACGATAGTACCGACCAAGGATACGAGGAGGAAGGAGGATACTACGAAGAAGAAGCCGAGGAGAACTTCAACCACTACTCTGCACAAGGCAAGCCTAATACTACTAGTGAATGTGCAAGCTAACACTTGCAATTTAGCAAGCCTTACTACATCAATTGACCTATGCAAGCTATTAACTTAGCAAGCTTATACCACTTGATAAACCATCCTAGTTTGAATTGCAAGATTTATACTTTATTTCTTTATCAAAGCTCTTACTTAGAGTTTACTTAAGAGATTGATAGATACTAGAAAAATATGTGAAGGTTGCATAAAGAGCATAAAATTTGTCCTAAGCTAGATAATCTTGATGTCATCCTAAGGCATGAGATTGAACATAGCTAAAACTCCACTAGTTTACCACCCATCATCAGTGCTTACCCCCACTTGTAGATTCTAGTGCTAAGCATAAAACTTGATCAACTTTAGATGGGAATACTTGGTGGAAAAATGGTTATGAAAACCTTGGAATGATGGATCATTCTATTGAAATGTTTTGCACATGTGTTTCCGAACACCTGATGATTTTTGTGATGAAAATGTTGAGGCATGAGCCTTAGCCCATTATAAAACTGATGGTTGTCTAGATGCGATACCATTCCAATTTTATCGTACAACCACAATACCCGAATATTGGGTAGGGCTTGACTGGAAACTTATGTACCTTAGTATTAGTTCCCTCACGGCCAAGGTCTGAGCTGAGGCTACCTTGTGAAGATTGTCCACCTGTGCAGTACCCAAGATGATAGTTGGTCATGGTTGGGAGGCCAAACTCACAGGAGAGGTGCTTATACTAGGGCGTGTAATTGAAAGGTTAGGACTGATTATCCGCATACTGAGTATGGTGAATTCAGGATTTGTTCCTGACGGATGTATCGAATGTTGTGGTGAAAGTGTACAATCTCTGCAGAGTGTCAAACTATTCGAATAGCCGCGTCCGCGGTTATGGACAGTTGGAGTGGCCATACTGTTCCCCCGTCAGACTTTTCAAAATGACTTGTGAAATGAAGTGAGACTTTGACTTGACCACAACAGGGTTGTGATATGAAATACAAGTTCCCACTTAGGAGTTATAAAATTGTAACTAGCATTCATTGCTTCTAGACTTAGTAGAGATAAATCTGGCCTTTGCAAAATAACCCTAGAGCCTAGTGACCTATTATCAAAACCCCCTTTCCCTTGTTAGTATTAGTTTGCGAGTACTTAAAGAGTACTCATGGATTTGTCCCTGGCTATTCCCATGGCCAGTCTATGAAGAGGAGTACCTGGAGGATGGACACCAGGAAGGTTACGACAACTAGGATCATCTCCCATCGTCAGCATTGCCTGTGACCCCGAAGATGGTGCTTCGCCCGCGCTACCATTATTATTACGTATTCCGCTGCTTGATGTTGTATTAAGAACTGGATCATGAGATCCCTATTTGTGTAAGAACTGATGTACGGTTTGTAATGGATGATGTACTATGGTATCCAATTCTGTTATGTCTCGCAAAAATGGTAATCCTGGGATTGCGATGTATGGCATAACATGCATCTGGGATTAAAAATCCGGGTGTTGACACCCTAAGTACCCGATCTAATCTCCACGAAACTGTTTGTAGCCACCGCCACCATCGTCCCTAGATGGGGGGGGATCTGAAGTTCTTCCTGGCACCCTGCCGGAGGGGAGATCATCCCGGAGGCCTCCTCTCCGGTATTATGCGAGTAGTTCCACCTTGGACTATGGGTCCATGTAGTAGCTAGATGGTTGTATCTCCTCCTTTGTGCTTTCATGTATAGATCTTGTGAGCTCCGTTCATGATCAAGATATAATCTATTTGTAATCATGCATGTTGTGTTTGCGACGATCTGATGGATATTGAGATTATTATGTTGGTTTGATTAATGGTTTTGTCTTTATGATTCTATCATGTCTGTGTTGTTTGTGATCTTGCATGCTCTCTGTTATTAGTAGATATCTTGTCCAAGTAGTTGCTAGTGACTCCATGTCACATCCCAAAATTTTCCAAATTTTGAAATGTGAAATATATATAAACCAAATAAATAATTGTTGAAATTTAGGGTGAAAAGAAACTTTTTGCTTCTAAATGGAAACATCAAAACCCTTCTTGAACAAACTTTGAAGGAAAAGGGAATCCAACAAAATTTCAACCAAGTGAAACACATTCATCAATGAATGTATCTTGAAATTTAAACATTTTCAAAAGTTAAACCAAAACCCCAAATCTTAATAAAAGAAATCATTTCCAAGATCTCTCTAAGACTATGGATTTGTTCCATATAAAAATTTGGCAACAAACATTTATAAATGATCAAAATTATAAACAAAAATATTATAAAACCATAGAAATTGGATTCATTTAATTTGGAGCCATGGATAAAAACTTATGCATTTAATAAGATTAAAGGGAAGTAATTTGCAAGGCTAATAAAGCTCTTAACCAAAAATCAATACCAAATTGTGAGCAAAATAATCCTAAAAGGATTTAAAAAGATAAACAAATATTAAATAAAATTATACAAAGTGGAATCACCAATTTTGGATCTATAAATAAAAAGATATGGATTTTATAAGATTAAGAAAGAAATAAATAAATAAGGAGTATTTAAATGTCAAATTAAATCTTGGCCAAATCCATAAACAAATGAAATTTTATTGAATAATAAAAAGTAATAAAAGATTATTTAAATAAAATCATAAGGATTGAACAATATTCAATTTTATTTAAATAAAGACAAATTGCCTAAACTAAATAATAAATCCCTAGAAAATTATTTGGAAGACAATTTAAATCTTGAATTAAATCCATAAGTAAATGAAATAACGTTAATCCAAATTAAATAAAGGAATAAAGATTATTTGAATAAAAACTTATATGGACTTGAACCATATTTGTTCTGAATAAAGATAAATGCCCAATTTAAATAAATATTAAATTATATTAAATATTTGAAATAATTCAAAGTGAATTATTTAAACACACTAATGAGTAAATAAAACCTACTAAAAAGGTTTGATAAACATTTGAATTTAAAACATATATTTAAATCATTTTGATAAAAACAATATGAATTGGAAACATATTTAAATCTTATTTAAATAAAGACAAAATATCTATTTTAAATAGATAATAAACCATAAGAGAATATAAGAAAAATGGTCAAAACTGGACTTCAAAATACATTAATGAACAGTATTGAAACATACTGAAAGTTTGAAAAAGGTTTGAAAAATAAATCTGAATTCAAATGAGTGTTTGATTTGAAAACAGAAAAACAAAAAAGAAAAAGATTCAGAAAGAAAAAAATAGAAAAGGACCAGCACAAACTAACCTACCCAGCTACCAGGCCCAACAAGCCCAACAAGCCCAACAGCCAGCCCACCCGGCACCTCTCTCTCCCCCGTGAGCCCTTTCTCACTCAAACCCACGCCCGTATAGCCACTGACCTAGTGACCCCACCGTACCCCCTCTCATTCGCTGATAGCATGACCCCACAATGCCAGATCATCATCTTCTTCCTCGCTGACCTCGCCCTCTCCCCTCGCTGCCGTTTCTGTCGCGAATTAATCCTCGTAAATTCGCATCAATGCAGGAGTAATCCTCGCCAGCAACCGAACCCTCTTAAGCGAATCTTTCCCCTCTCTGATTCCCCTCAACCTCCCGCACCTCTCCGAGGCAGCATGAATTGCTCCTCGCACCACCACTTTCTCCGGCGAGCCTCCGTGCAAACTCCGGCAAGCCCCGACCTCCCCACTGCCCCTGGACCACACGAGTTTGATCCCTAGCTCATTGCGCACCATAATGTCGCCTCCGACAACGCCCACCCATCACCGTCCTCTGCGGCAACTCCGGTGAGTCCTAGACCTCAACCCCGTGCGCGCCTCGACCTGTGACTCATGCCATATTGTTTGCCTGTGTCTGGTGAATCTCTAGGTGCTCGCCAATCATTCGCACGTGACCTGCAAGCTCGCCTTCGACCACAGCCGTGCATGCCCGACGAAGACAGAGACTCTAGCGAGCAATCACCAGCTACACCGTGCGCCCATGTCCCTCTCACGGCGACCTTGAGAACCATCACGATCCTGTGAGTCTGGTAAGCCCCGTTTTCCTCTCCCTCGCTTCCTAGTTTCGCCGGCAAAGTCACTACTCAAGCACCGCCGCCGCGCGACAGAGGCCAGCACCGCCAGACCTTGGTCATCTGCTCTGGACCGTTAGATTTAGATCGTGAGGACATGATAGGTTGACTTACTGAAGGAGTATCACTCGATTAGCACCATGCGATCTAGATGAGATCCTGCGGCCCCTATCAGTCGGTCCGTGCGAACTGGTACTAGCCAATAGAAACGCTCCACGTGGCCCTGCGTGTTGTTTTAAAAACAGAAATGATTTATTAGATGAATGATTTTGTAAAAACAGAAACTATTGTTCTGCTTGGCCAAATGTTACAAATTTTATATCAATGGATTCAAAAAATGCAAACTTTGCAACCATGCCCTTAGTTTAGTGTTTTGCTTCTGAAAAAGTAGATGTTTTTGCAGAAACATTTCTAGGCCTATTTTGAGTATAAAAATTATTCTAGAAATGATTTTTGAGTAAAAGCTTTTGCAAATGGTTTGATTTAAACTCTCTGACCCTAAACACTAAGTTTTGGATTTTAAAATGTATTTGATTAACCCTAGAAAATTATTACTTTGTTTAAAGGCATTTCTAGTAAAATAAAATGTTGGTTTGATTTAAAAAATGATTTTTGGATAAAATCTCTTGTAAATGTATTTGCTTTAAAAACTTTGATCCTAAACACTGACTTTGTGTTTAAAAATATATTTGGCAAACACTAGAAATTATTACTTTGATTTAAATCATTTCTAGCAAAACAAAAATGATTTAAATGGCCCGTTTTCACTAACTTGATTTTAAATGGTTTTGCCACTTTTAAAAATGACCAATATGTGTTTTAAAATGTTTATAACCTTAGTAGAAACCACTTTTCCAATAAAACAATCTTTTTCATGCTTGTATGCATTGTTTTGATTTCTCTATTTTATGTGATGAATTGTTTGAATGCTAGTTTTGAATTTGTGTCTTGATTGAATTGTAGTGAACTTTGAAGAGTGTGATATTGCAAGATCAAGGAGTGAACCTAGTATCTCTACTAAAAAGGCAAGTGGTGCTTCATACATTTTGTCCTAATATTTTCACTATGCATTAGTGATATTTTGAGTAGGACTTGCATGGAATTTTTACTAAGTATGCTATACCATGGGAAATCCTAGTAGATGATGCCTTAGTAGAATTTTACCTAAGTTAAGATTCTTGCTACTATTATGCTTAGCCTAGCTAGTATAAAAACAAGGGTGGATTATATTCATGCTATGAAATATTTCTAAGTCCATGACTTGTGTTTTGTTTAATAAAACAACTATGTGAATGAAACACTTGGGTGGAATGGTGTGAATGGTTTGTGTTGAGTGGTTACCTAGGGCCCCATATTTATGGCCTACCCTAGTGTATCTCTGAAAGGATAGATATGTCGCCTAGAGGGGGGGGGGTGAATAGGCAATTTCAAAACTATTACGGTTTTGGCTTGATAGAATGCGGAATTAAACTAACGTTTATTTTACAAGCACAAAACCTAAATACACTAGGCTCAACTAAGTGCACCAACAACAAATTATGCTAAGCAAGATAAGACAAGATAAATATACCACAAGTGATAAGCAAGATATAAGTACTTCAAGCTCGATGGCTATCACAAGGAAAGTACGCTCGGATATAGAGATAACCGAGGCACGCGGAGACGAAGATGTATTCCCATGTTCACCACCTTTGGGAAGGGGGCTACGTCACGTTAGAGAGGTGTGAGGTTCCACGAAGGATTCCTCACGTGCCACAAAGGCTCACCTTCTTCTCTGGGTCTATCCCACGAAGGAATAGGCCCTTTCCTCATGGCTAGCTTTTCCTCCACTCCGGAGATGGCAAGCTCCACAACCACTTCACAAGCTCCATGAAGGAGAATCCCGGGTCTCTTCACAATCTTCCACGAAGAGAACACCGCGGCACCAACCTCCAAGCCAACTAGGAGGTCACCCTCCAAGAGTAACAAGCTCACGGTCTCTCACTCGAACAAATCGTAATGGAGAGCTCAACACTTATGCAAGAATGCAAAGCAAGACCACCAAGGGTGCTCAAATCCTTCACTCTCAAATCCCAGCAAAGCAACAAGTTCTAGGGAGGAATTAGAGAGGAAAACAATGGTTGAAGTCAACCAATGACTCCAAGATCTAGATCCAATGGGTTCCCCTCACTTAGAGGAGGAATTGATTGTTGGGGATTGTAGATCTAGATATCCTCTTCCAAAGCCCTCAAAAAGATGCAAGAATCATAGGGGGGAAGGGGGAGGAAGAAAGCTCAAGGGGTTCAACAATGGAGGTCAATTTCGTGGTCAAGAACCCCCTAAAACGTTGGGGGAAGAACCCCCTTTTATAGTGGAAAGCAAATATGGCCGTTGGAAGAAATCTGTTCGAACTCGGTTGAAAGTTCGGTTGGACCGGCTCCAGAACCGGACGGTCCGGTTCCTGGACCGGAAAACCGAACTTAAAACCGGAATTAGGGTCAGTACACAGTCTCAGATAGACTCGGTATAGAAAAACCGAAAATCCCGGTTTCAGATCCGGTTTTCTGGTCCTGGCACCGGACCACCCGGTCTGGGAGCCTGTTTAACCGAATCCACATCCGGGATGAAACAGGCTTCACGAAAAACGCAATAACTTTTGCATCCGGACTCCTATTTCGATGATCTTGGGCTTGTTTTGATGAGGACAACAAGCTCTACAAGATTGTGTAGAGAAACATCATATCCCAACAAAGGAGGATAGAACCAAATGAAGAAAGGTAAGAAGCCTCCCTAAATAAGAACCAATAAAACCGTCAAACTCGAAAACGCCATAGAAGATGCATACGAATTCCGTTTTCGATGAACTTGGGCTTGTTGAAGAGCTAGCAACAAGCTCAAGAACCTCACATGGGTAAACAACAAGAAGCAACAAAATAGGAAGATGCAAAGTATGCGAAGGATTGAGCTCCCTATGACGATGTGATCAAGTTACACAACCGAAAGCCCCACTTAATAGTGCGACTATCTATCCTATAACCCGGTCTCCCAACAACCACCTTGATACCGGTAAAAGGAAAACCTAGCAAGGCCATACCTTTTCCTTGCGCATACCGCTTGATCTTGATGACAACGCTTCAAGCTCCACCCAAGCCGGAATGCAACACTTGATCATTGTTTCTTCGTGAAGACTCCTAATTTGCTCCCCCATACACCACTATGGGATAACTTCATTAATACATGTCTTCACATGTCCATTATCACCAATATGGATGGCAAGCTTCAAGCAAATGATCTTCTCGAGATGCTTATCTTGAACTTTCCCTTCTCAACCATGATGACGATCACCACTTGATGTCATCCTCTCATGGGCTATATAATATCTTCATTTTTGAAGCATGCCCATGGAAAGATACTTGTCCCGTATAGAAAACGCAAAGGCAAATATATAATGGGTTAGTTCATGATGCATAATTGACAAGGCTTACCATACCACAAGACCATGTGGTACATTCTTTATGCTTCATGTGTTGTCCAACTTGAAATCACTCTTCACTCTTTGTATTGGTCAACCAAGTATCTTCTCGTGCTCCATCTTAATATCTTGAGGTACATAAGGAACTCTTCATTTGATTACATGCTCTAAATCTTAGTCAACCATAACTCAACTAATGAGGCTATCATGACACCAACTTAGAGCCATATCTTGAATTCTTCTATTGAGATCACACTCTCAAGATCTTGATCATATCATATTCTTCTCTTCAACTCGATGATTTTGATGCCAATACTCAAGGTATATCTTTATATTCATGGCATCCATACTTGAATCCAACACATGGACTACACGCATGACCTATGGAATATACCTTCATATAAAACTCAATGAAAACATTAGTCCATAGGGATTGTCATTAATCACCAAAACCACACATAGGGGAAATTACCCTTTCAATCTCCCCCATTTTGGTAATTGATGACAATCACAACAAGAGGGTTTATATAATGAATATTATAAACAAGTACGCAGCTTATCCAAGAATAAGTTGTATACAAGAGGTTGTATTTTATATGGTTAAGTAACACAAAGATACTATCCCATATCAAAACCGATTCCACTCACATAAACTACAACTAATGCAGGAGATGTGAGTAGAACCAACATATATAGAGCAAACTCCCCCACAATATATGCACGTGTGATGATCTTGAATTTGATTGCATACATTGTAAAGCATAACCTTTGGGAGAGTTTCCACTATATATACAACCATGCAAAACATAATAAAGATGAAGTGCATGAAAGGCAAACACTTGAGAACAAACCAATCTTAAGTAGAAAACCATTTCCCTTAAAACCCTCTAAACTTCTCCCCCATTAACAAAAAGTGCAAAAATGGATAACAAGGTTAGAAGGACAATATAGTATGAGTTCCTACACAAGGTGTGCATTACTCGTAATATGAGTGAAATCACATGCACATATCCAATGACGAACACTTAGAGGAAATCAAACTATATTGAGGATCAAGGATTGCTAAAAGGATAACAAGGTGAAGGAACTTCAACGGATGAAGCAAGCAATCAATAGATCCAAATAATCAAATGGACAAATAGTGCTCTTAGTGAAATAAGGAAGCTCCCCAAGGTTCGTGCATAAATTAGTTGTTTCATTTGAATACAATATGCACAAACATGGAATCCTCACTCCCTCTATATTATTTAGAACACAACCAAGATAGAAGGATTAGATATAAACCAATACACTTGTCAAGACAAGCTTAAGTCCAAAAGAAACCAAATATGATATATGAGTGTGTGAATATGCAATAAAAGTAAACCAGGCACTCACAAATCAAGACCTTACCAAAACCATTGAAAATCAAGAGGATAAGAGTGATGGTCAGAAAAGAGCGAGCATATCAAGGCGAGAGATTAACACTCTCGTGTATATAAGTTTCTAAGGAAAAAACATGAGAATAATCCACAAAGAAACATCCACACATAAGAGGTTAATAAAAATAATACATGATATCCAAGCGGAAGTCATAAAATATACCAAAAAGGATATTTTTCTTAAGTGCATATATAGCCCATGTCTCTATTTTATCTTATGGTATATCAATGAACTTCACCAAATAAAAACAAAAAATAAATATCAAAACCATCACAACTAACACTAAGGGAACTAATGCTAGTTGGGATACTTTGAGAAAGGCAACAAGTATCAAAAGGAATGATTCAATGCAATTTCAACAATATTGCACATGAGAGTACCTTGAGGAGTTGATATGCAATAAATTGCTAGAAGGCATATTTGGAATTGGTGAATCATGAACATGATTTTATATACTCCTCATTATATGCATCATCTCAAATTACTCACATAAGCAATAAGGATACAAAAGTCTTTCAAAGATAATTGCAAGAATCGAACATTTACAAACAAATAAATACATGCCAAGATGCAACCAATAAGAGATTAGATGGAAGAATAGTATGCATGAATAAGATACTTGTTACCGAGATAGAAATGGTATGATGTAGTAGATAAGAATTTTTAGATCATCCTAGCTTGGCTCAAATTATCATGTGGTGACAACTTTCTTTATAGACGAGACAAGCATCCGTTGCATCTTAAATGTACCTAAAACAACATTTACATCTTGGTCCCCAAACTTATTGGGTCCAAAGTGGTTAGAATAACCACAACACATAGGATACACTCCATAAAAATATGTGCATATTTAGAGATGAAATTTGAATTTCATGCACATCTTAACCGTTTAAGGATTTGATGGAGTATACCCTATATATTGGATCAAAGAAAGCAAAACATGACATAAGATATACATTTATTAAACATGCATGCGCGAGAATTTCAAGATACAACGAAGATATACTTTGGAAAAAACACCAAAAATATTCAAGAAGGCATACAAGGTGTGACAAAACATATTTGTTGTCAAAACTATATCAAAGAATCAAATAAACACAAGATTTGTTCAACAAAGTTCAACAAATGAACCGAGCAAAAAATATTAAGAATGAAAGATGAAATAAGAACACAAATGCTCAAAGATTTATCTCATTCAAGAAAATAAAATAGAGAATAAAGAATGAGATAACAAACTCCCAAAAGAGCAAGGTTTCAACAAATAAACCAAACCCTTAACACTTTTTACAATGGCACAAGGTTCCGAGAAGAAAAGGTTTATCTTCCACTAAAACAAATTTGATAATAATCAAAAACATCATCAAAGATATGTTCAAAAGCCAAGGAAGACAATGGGAGCCACACCAAAGTATTGGAAATAAAATAAGGCAATAAGAGGTTAACTCCAAAGTGAAGATGATCCACAAATGCTACCACACACAAGTATATCAATTGTCAAAGACAATGAGTGTATTGGAATAGATTTCTGGTGGTATATTGCACGAATATTAAAGATAAATCTTCACAATAAAAAGCATAGGATAGAAATAAAAAGATTAAGCACTATGCAATGATAGAGATTCTTGATATCTTCAACTAGTCACAAATCATGCAAAGAAATGATTAGAATTACTTGAAGCAAATGGTATCCCAAATAAGATATAGAGATATGTATTTGAGAAAGACCGCACCAAGAATTTCTTACTCAAACAAAGACCAAAAGACGAGCAATAAAAGCTTCTAACAAAAATAGGACCTTGTTTGAGCCAACATGCCACCTAGAAACAAGATAATCAACAATATTAACTCTAAGTGGCACTACCTCATATGTTCAAATTTCCTAGGATTGTGATATGCAAAATAAGCATATTACTCCCCCATAATGTGAAATTCATTTTTCTTAATAAGAGGAAAAGCAACCTCAACTAGAGAGAATTAATGGACATTTAGAATTTGAATTTATCATGAGTATGATACACCACATAGTGACTAGATAATCTTGCAATATCAATACTAAGTGGTAGTACTCATGTACACATATTTTAAGGTTTGAGAGATGCGCGAGGCATGTCACTCCCCCAAAATGGTATGTTCCATTAACCACTCTAAAAGATCCAAATAAGATATCATCAAGATGCATTAGAGGCTCAAAATAAAACACACGAGTAAATGATGTGCCAATCACCTAGACATACTTGAATACACAAAATAATCAAGCATGAGGCACACCAAATACAAAAACATACTTGGTACAAAACCAAAACATGTAAAGGGTCAAGTAACTTACAATATAAATGAATTAAGTACAAGTTACCGCGAAGAGGCACATTGGATATAAGATAGGGAAATAATAATCCTTATAACTTGGGTGATCAAATATAATATATGAAGATCCCTTAATTCTTCAAGAGTTAGCCAAGTCTCCAATGCCCTCCATAAACACCTATTGATCAAGTTTGAGCTAGTTGGTACCCAACCAAGTTGGGTCCTAAGAGGTTAGTCACAATAGGCTTGGCAACCCAAATGGTTCTTTTCTTGACACCACTTTGAGTTCCAACAAACTTGGCAAACACATTGCCATCCTTATCCTTCCTAAGATAATAATCATCATCAACAATGATAGGGTTAGATAAGGTACCGTTTGAACATGAAGAGGCAAAGTGCCCCTTCACACGACATATGTAGCAACAAGTGCTCCCCTTTCTCTTCTTCATTGATTTCTTGGCTTGGGGAGCATTATCTTGATTTTTCTTCGGAAGTGGCCTAACTTCAACTTGGGCTTGAACATGAACTTGTGGCCGCTTCCCTTGTTGCTTCTTACTCAAGTGCTTTTTCTTCAATGGAAAAGATCTTACATGATGTTCTTCAACCTTGCACTTGAAGCAAATAATCTTGGACGAATTCTTGACTTGGTTTTGGCCCTTATTCTTGTTTATATTGGACTTGTTCTTGTTATTGGAGTTGAATCCAAGTCCACTTTTATCATTAGGGGATTTTTGCACACTCAAGATATTATGGAGTGTGGATTTACCTTCATGACTCTTTTCCAAGTCATTCCTCAAGGAAGTGACTTGAGCCTTGAGGTCTTTGATTTCCTCTACATGGTTAGTATAAATACAAGTACTAGAGGAAGTAGAAGCTTCATTGTTAGAGCAACAAGGCAAAGCAATTAATCCAACACAAGGTTTATCAATAGTATGGCTAGATGAATTACTAGGATTAGCACATGGCAAAATTGCATTTCGAGTAGAAGTTGTGCTAATGTCCAAAAGAGGCTCACAAGATGTTACATTAGTAATACTTGCCTCACGAGCTAACTTTATCCCATCATAAGAGATTAGAAGATCATTATGAGATCCCGAGAGCTTTTCGTGACTTTCTTCCAATTTCCTATACTTGCTTGTTAGCAACTCAAGTTGAGCCCTTAGCTCAACATTCTCCTTTAGGATAGATGCTTCACAAGAAGTAGAGTTAGTATCACAAGCATCATTAATGGAATTTTCCTTTTCAAGCTCATAAGATTCAATTTTTTGTGTGAGGAGACAATTAGTGTTCTTCTTCTCGGCAAGCTCTTGCTTAAGGAGATTGAATCTCCGACTCACATCATCATGTTGGAAATCCAACTCCCCTATGGTTCCTGTTTGTTTAGTTATGGTGTCCATAAAGTGTTTGAGACAAGTAACAGCCTTATTATTACCACGAACAGAGGTACACAAAAAAGTCAACTCAAGAAAGAGAGCACTAGTATCCTCATCAATGTCATCATCACTATCATCATTATCATTGCTATTATCTTTACAAGATATATTGGGATCCAAAGTAGGAGATACCTTTGATCCTCTTGCCATAAGGCACATGTGAGCATGGGAGAATGAAGATGAGGATATTCTTGAATCTTCATTCATGATCATGTCTTGCTTCATAGAATGTTTGATTTACTCTACATTGTTAGATAAACAACTAGAGGAAACAGAAGCATTTTGTTCATGGTAACAAGGCAAATCAAGCATATCATCTACACTAGTACTCAAATAATTTCTAGATGATATACAAGGACTAGCAACACAAGGGGATATAGCATTATTGTTGCAAGAAGTGCTTAAGTCCAAAGAAGAAACATTGCAATGGGATAGAGATGAAGGATCATCATTAGCGAGCACAATATCAACATTGCAATTCCCAACACCACTCACCATATATTTACCTTGTGTCTTGCCACACGTTGGTGAAGTGGGTGAGGATGAGAAATCATCGCGGTCGGAGGTGGAAGCAACTTGGAGCTCTTCATGATGTGAAGGAAAAGAGATCTCCTCGGAGAAACCACCGACAATATTAGAAATGGAACCACCAAATATTTATTTAAGCTTGGTCCACTTCTCATGAGACGACTTGCGCTTTACAATCGTCAAGAAAAAATTAACTGTGGGGCTCAAAGAGAAAATAAGCTCATTAGATACTTGAGCTTCGAGATGTAAATTTTTCTCATCCTCTAAAGATAGATTTTGAGGATCCATAGGAGGAGAAAAACCTACATCTAGAAATCGCTCAATATTTGGACACAAGGTTCGAAGATTACAAAGCAAGCAATTTCTCCACAAAGCATAATTTGTGTCATCAAAGATAATTGTGTCATTGTGCACTATACTACTAGCCGACATCTTTACACTCTAGGAGGTGAAGCCTAAACAAGGAAATTCCTTGCTCTGATACCAATTGAAAGGATAGAGATGTCGCCTAGAGGGGGGGTGAATAGGCAATTTCAAAACTATTACGGTTTTGGCTTGATAGAATGCGGAATTAAACTAACATTTATTTTACAAGCACAAAACCTAAATACACTAGGCTCAACTAAGTGCACCAACAACAAATTAAGCTAAGCAAGATAGCACAAGATAAATATACCACAAGTGATAAGCAAGATATAAGTACTTCAAGCTCGATGGCTATCACAAGGAAAGTAAGCTCGGATATAGAGATAACCGAGGCACGCGGAGACGAAGATGTATTCCTGTGTTCACCACCTTTGGGAAGGGGGCTACGTCATGTTGGAGAAGTGTGAGGTTCCACAAAGGATTCCTCACGCGCCACAAAGTCTCACCTTCTTCTCCGAGTCTATCCCACGAAGGAATAGGCCCTTTCCTTATGGCTAGCTTTTCCTCCACTCCGGAGATGGCAAGCTCCACAATCACTTCACAAGCTCCACGAAGGAGAATCCCGGGTCTCTTCACAATCTTCCACGAAGAGAACACCGCGACACCAACCTCCAAGCCAACTAGGAGGTCACCCTCCAAGAGTAACAAGCTCACGGTCTCTCACTCGAACAAATCGTAATGGAGAGCTCAACACTTATGCAAGAATACAAAGCAAGACCACCAAGGGTGCTCAAATCCTTCACTCTCAAATCCCACCAAAGCAACAAGTGCTAGGGAGGAATTAGAGAGGAAGAACAATGGTGGAAGTCAACCAATGACTCCAAGAACTAGATCCAATGGGTTCCCCTCACTTAGAGGAGGAATTGATTGGTGGGGATTGTAGATCTAGATCTCCTCTTCCAAAGCCCTCAAAAAGATGCAAGAATCATAGAGGGGAAGGGGGAGGAAGCAAGCTCAAGAGGTTCAACAATGGAGGTCAATTTCATGGTCAACAACCCCCTAAAACGTTGGGGGAAGAACCCCCTTTTATAGTGGAAAGCAAATATGGCCGTTGGAAGAAATCTGCTCGAACTCGGTTGAAAGTTCGGTTGGACCGGCTCCAGAACCGGACGATCCGGTTCCTGGACTGGAAAACCGAACTTAAAACCGGAATTATGGTGAGTACACAGTCTCGGATAGACTCGTTATAGAAAAACCAAAAATCCAGGTTTCAGATCCGCTTTTCCGGTCCTGGCACCAGACCACCCGGTCTGGGAGCCTGTTTAACCGAATCCACAACCGGGATGAAACAGGCTTCACGAAAAATGCAATAACTTTTGCATCCGGACTCCGTTTTCGATGATCTTGGGCTTGTTTTGACGAGAACAACAAGCTCTACAAGATTGTGTAGAGAAACATCATATCCCAACAAAGGAGGATAGAACCAAATGAAGAAAGTTAAGAAGCCTCCCTAAATAAGAACCGATAAAACCGTCAAACTCGAAAACGCCATAGAAGATGCATACGAATTCCGTTTTCGATGAACTTGGGCTTGTTGAAGAGCTAGAAACAATATCAAGAACCTCACATGGGTAAACACCAAGAAGCAAAAAAATCGGAAGATGCAAAGTATGCAAATGATTGAGCTCCCTATGACGATGTGATCAAGTTACACAACCGAAAGCCCCTCTTGATAGTGCGACTATCTATCCTATAACCCGGTCTCCCAACAACCACCTTGAGACCGGTAAAAAGAAAACCTAGCAAGGCCATACCTTTGCCTTGCGCATACCGCTTGATCTTGATGACAACGCTTCAAGCTCCACCCAAGCCGGAATGCAACACTTGATCATTGTTGCTTCGTGAAGACTCCTAATTTTCTCCCCATACACCACTATGGGATAGATTCATTAATACATGTCTTCACATGTCCATTATCACCAATATGGATGGCAAGATTCAAGCAAATGATCTTCTCGAGATGCTTATCTTGAACTTGCCCTTCTCAACCTTGATGACGATCACCACTTGATGTCATCCTCTCATGGGCTATATAATATCTTAATTTTTGAAGCATGCCCATGGAAAGATACTTGTCCCGTATAGAAAACGCAAAGGCAAATATATAATGGGTTAGTTCATGATTCATAATTGACAAGGCTTACCATAACACAAGACCATGTGGTACATTCTTTATGCTTCATGTGTTGACCAACTTGAAATCACTCTTCACTCTTTGTATTGGTCAACCAAGTATCTTCTCGTGCTCCATCTTAATATCTTGATGTACATAAGGAACTCTTCATTTGATTACATGCTTTAAATCTTAGTCAACCATAGCTCAACTAATGAGGCTATCATGACACCAACTTAGAGCCATATCTTGAATTCTTCTATTGAGATCACACTCTCAAGATCTTGATCATATGATATTCTTCTCTTAAACTCGATGATTTTGATGCCAATACTCAAGGTATATCTTTATCTTCATGGCATCCATACTTGAATCCAACACATGGACTACACGCATGACCTATGGAATATACCTTCATATAAAACTCAATGAAAACATTAGTCCATAGGGATTGTCATTAATCACCAAAACCACACATAGGGGAAATTACCCTTTCAATCTCACTTATGGAAATCCACCCAGGAACAAAGATATTTGAGATGTCAAATGTTGAGAAGCTTCAAGTGTAGCCACATGGCATTATGGGCTCTGCCTGGATCATATAGGTTGCAATAAGTTAGCCAGAAGGACAGTAGATGGTAGGGGGTGATAGGATGGAGCACGTCCATTTTGGTCTAAGGGAAGGCTTCTGAAAGATCTTGTCTCGATGCATGTCGAGTCTTGTGAGTAAAATCTAATTACTTAGACGTGTCCCCGACAATGGACAATTTTAGCATCAAGACATGGAAACTATCAAGGATCTCCTCATCCCAATTTCTAAGTTAAAAACTTGTGGTTGAACAAGGGTTAAAGGATCTTCAATTTTTAATTGGTAGATGCCTTGGGTGTTTTTGACAAACAAAAACTTAGTGTTTTCAAATGATAAGGAAAATCTATTTTGAGTAAAGAAAGCCTAAGCTCCACTTAGCCAAATGCATATAGATGATAGGTACCACTATTCTACCATAGTATCACTTGCCAATACAATTCAAATGTATTGACCCTTGTGGCTATAACTTCTTATGTTGCAGGTTTGTTTGATGTTAGTGAAGTGTGTTGAATAGGATTACAAGTCTAAAACCAACATGTTTGCCAGTGGCACATTGAAGATGAAGGACTCCATGCTATATAGTTATTCTGCTGCATTGTAATGAGATAGCCAAATGAGATATGTAAGATGTAATGTATTATTTTATTCCTGGTTATAAAGTTATGTTATGATCTTTGTTTCTTGATATTACATCTTAAACTGTGGATGCTAGCTATTGATCCAAGGACTAGCATTATAAACACAGGGATATCCACCTTATCAGGTTGAGACCTCTGCACTCCAAGAGCGGGTATTTATGCTCGATAGTGGGTTCATGCCTCTAGTTTCCAAGGGAGGTGACAGAAATCTCTTCGGTTGTAGATGTGATGTTGCTACTAGGGCGAAAACAACGGTCTCTTGTTCATAGAACATGTGGACTGTTTACCTTACACACTTTGCTTAAAGCAGTTGTCTGTTGCTTGCAACTTAATACTAGAGGGGGTTCAGATGATAACCTGAAGGTGGAATTCTAGTCATAGATGCAGTTGGATGGCGGTCTATGTATCTTGTTGTATTGCCCAATCGAATCTCATAGGATCTTTCTGACTAGTAATTGCATTGTTATGCCTTGCTTAGTTCCTGTCAATTGCCCTACTGTAATTTGTTTACCCTTCATGCCATGTTGTTTATCTAAGGAGAGAACCTCTAGTGAACTATGGACCCCGGTCCAATCTTTACCATTGATACATCTTCCACCATTACTTGTTTAATTGATGTAAACCATTACATTCCACACCATACGTTTAATCCTTTGTTACAGCAAACCGGTGAGTTTAACAACCTTACTAATTCATTGGGGCAAAGTCTTGAGTTTGTGTTGTGCAGGTCTCCGCGTTGTTTGCAACACCTGTGTGACGTTTCCTTCCTCCTTCTGGTTCGATAACCTCGGTATCAACTGAGGGAAAACTTGCTGCTTGCTCTTCACACTCCACGCTTGGGGTTACCAACGAAGTTCCATGTTGAGCATCATCAGTATGCTAGCTCATTCCATGTTTTGTGCAGATGTGAATCTCATTCCGAGGGAAGAGAAGGAGCGCATTTCTATTTAGATGAACAGTTTGACGCAACAAGACCTGGAGGCTGGTGGCTTCTTCTAGATAGACCGTGATCGAGCCATCGTCCTTGCGACGGTGCAAGATCGTGTGAACCAGGTTCTTCGGGTTGTGAGGCAGGTGAGGTCATTGTTGGCGGCCATCTGGTATGTCATGTTCCCTTTGGACCCCGCGCCTTCTACCTTCCTGGGTCTTCTTCGTAAATTTCGGAATGTTGGCCACGTCAAGGAGTTGGTGCGGCATCAGCTGATTGCAGGTGTCAAGGCTGCCTTGTCTCTTGTTCGGTTGCATCGTCGTGATGTCAATCTTGCGGAGGTGGCAACTGGGCCGCCCCTTGTTGCCTGACAGAGAGGACTTTGTTTGGAACCCCAAGAGCAAGGTGTGATGAGCACAACAACAAGTCTTCCCTCAGTAGAGACCGAGGTTATTGAACCAGAAGGAGGAAGGAAACGTCACACAGGTGTTGCTAGCAACGCGGAGACCTGCACAACACAAACTCTAGACTTTGCCCCAACGAATCAGTGAGGTTGTTAAGCTCACCGGTTTGTTGTAACAAAGGATTAAACGTATGGTGTTGAAGGTAATGGTTTGTAGCAAGTAAACAAGTGACAGTGGAAGATGTATCAATGGTAAATATTGGACCGGGGTCCATAGTTCACTAGAGGTGCTCTCCTTAGATAAACAACATGGCATGAAGGGTAAACAAATTACAGCAGGGCAATTGACAGGAACTGAGCAAGGCATAACAATGCAATTACTAGTCAGAAAGATCCTATGAGATTCGATTGGGCAATACAACAAGATACATAGACCTCCATCCAACTGCATCTATGACTAGAAGTCCACCTTCAGGTTATCATCCGAACCCACTCCAGTATTAAGTTGCAAGCAACATACAACTTCTTTAAGCAAAGTGTGTAAGGTAAACAGTCCACATGTTCCATGAACAAGAGACCGTTGTTTTCTTCCTAGTAGCAACAACACATCTACAACCTAAGAGATTTCTGTCACTTCCCTTGGAAACTAGAGTCATGAACCCACTATCGAGCATAAATACCCCCTCTTGGAGTCACTAGCAAGTACTTGGCCAAGATAGCTACTAACAACGGAGAGCATGCAAGATGACAAACAACACATACATGATAGAATCATAAAGACAAAACCATTAATCAAACCAACATAATAATCTCAATATCCATCGGATCCCCGCAAACACAACATGCATGATTACAAATAGATTAGATCTTGATCATGCACGGAGCTCACAAGATCTATACATGAAAGCACAAAGGAGGACTTACAACCATCTAGCTACTACATGGACCCATAGTCCAAGGTGAAACTACTCATGCATCATACCGGAGAGAAGGCATCCGGGATGATCTCCCCTCTGGCAGTGTGCCGGGAAGAACTTCAGATCCCCCCGATCTAGGGACGATGGTGGCGGCGGCTATAGACGGTTTTGTGGAGATTTTATCGGCTCCTTAGGGTTTCTGCATCGGGGGCTTCTTATAGTTGAAGGGGGAGGCCGAGGAGGCGGCCAGAGGGGCCACACCCCTCCCAGGCGCAGGCCCACCCCTGGCCGCGCCTAGGGGGGGTCTGGCTCCCCTAGCCCGCTTCTCCGTCTCCCCTCTGGACTTCTTGTTCCCCACGGAAAGTTATTGACTTTGACGTTTGTCTCGTCCAATTCCGAGAATATTTCTTTACTAACTATTCTGAAACCAAAAACAGCAGAAAACAGGAAACTGGCATTGTGGCAACTTGTTAATAGGCTAGTACCAGAAAACATGTAAAAAGCACCTAAAAGTGTAGAAAAATCAAAGCAAAGTAGATACTAAACAAGCATGGAGCATCAAAAATTATAGATACGTTTCCGACGTATCAAGCATCCCCAAGCTTAACTCCTGCTCGTCCTCGAGTAGGTAAGTGATAAAACAATAATTTTTCAGGTGACATGCACCCTCACAATAAAGATCCAACCATTTGCAATCATTGTAAGCTGGGATCAAATAACTCTAAACATGTGCATGAAAGATGGAGTTCTAGAAATAGGATATAGTAACTATGCATGCAACATGAAAGTCTACAAACAAAGATCATGAATAACATGCATTGAAAAACGTTTGTTTTTTTATTTGTTTCACATACAGAAGGCATAGTGGAATCAGCTTGTCCCTCATAGAGTAGCAATATAGACGCATAGGACACCTTCAAAGTTCACAAGGGTGACTAGAAACAAATAGCACAAGAACAATTAATATCACAAAGCTTTGGAACAGTGCACACAGAATGACAACTATGCTCTCTTAAAGGTGCCTGATGGTAGAAGGTGGAGACTCAAGTAATGGTGGAAGAAAAGCCATTTTGTAAAGGAAGCATGGATTTAAAGTTTCAAAAAGAGCTTCCAAAAATTATGGTACTTGTTAGATTTCAGCCCTCATTGCCCCTATCATAAGCATCTTGAAGTGATTAAGGTTAAAGTGAACAAAGATGGAGTATATGCTTGATGAAGTATAAGATGGCAATCTTAAGTCCCTTGAATACTAGGGCCACACCTCATGCTACTCAACTCTAGTCACTTGTATGTTCTTGTCATTGTAAGTATTTGCATATCATTGATAACCGCCAACGGGGTACCCCTTGCACATGGTACAGGAGCTTTCCCATAACCAAAATGACAAGGCAAGTAGACAATGAGCATCTCAGCGATCTTTTTATTTACTATATGCACAGCTTTTTATAGATAGCTCACTATGGTCATGCTGCAAGTTTCCACCATGATTAGGCATGGCTTAGGCTAGCGGCCCAGGCGTTTCTCCAACACAAAATACTTACTCCATGGACTTACAAGCTTCCTCTTTATTTCACACCGGTGACATCCATAGACAAAAGAGCATGATATCAACTGAGTACAAAGTACAAGTGCAATGTTGAAAACGTTCCCCGAGACATCACGATTCTGCTAATTCCAACGTATAAGTGCAAGCATATACAACAAAGATGACACAATGGTTCAAGTTTATTAGGGTCAAGGAATATAAAGTGTGCCATCAAGTTTGTGAGGGCTTTAATCACTAAGTTTTCACATAACAAAATAGTTTTTAATTGGAAGAGAGCTGAAAACAAGAATATACTTGGAATGGTGTAAGACACCATGCATAGCAGTTTATAGTGGACACTTTGGAATAACTTGGTTTCTTGGGAGTTGGAAGCATGAGTAGAGCTTACTCATACAAGTGGAGGCTAGCAAAAGACTAGGAGCAACCAACTAAGAGAGCATAATGGGCCTAATCATACAGAGCAACAAAGCATTACTAATTAAAGCATAGAGTGGTACTACAAGTCAAGGACTAAATGACCATAGAGGCTAATGGTGACCTGTCATAGTCATAACACGGTGTGAGCATGTGCCAAGTCAACCCAAACAAAGCATTAAAGGAGAATACCACAATACTATGCTTTTGCATGCTAAAACAACACATAATTTCTTCAAGGCACACTAAGCAATCCCAATTATTTGGAAAAGGAAATGCTACAACAATAATCACTAAGAATAAGGTCAAAAAAACACCTAGCATGTCATGCTAAACTCAAAGTCACAGTTAATGCAAGCTCCTCTTGCACTTACAAGCAGTAACTTACTACTCCTTTCCAACACCAAGCAACTTATTTGCAAAACAACACAACGAGAACGGGGGTCCAAACTACTTTGTTAAACCAAACTAAACAACCTAAGCAAAGCAAACAAAAACTAAGACGCTCCAAGAACAACACAACTGTGCTTGAATGTCACATCCCAAGATTTTCCAAATCTTGTAATGTGAAAATAAATGAATAAAATAAAACTTTGTTTGGTTATCAGGGCCAGAAGAAACTTTTTGAATTCAATTGGAACTTCAAACCCATTTGAATTAAATAAAATCCCAAAGGGATTCATAAAGATAAACATTTAATAAAGGAAATTAAAAATGTTTTGGAATTACTATTTTGGATCTTTTAAAATAAAAGATTTGGTATTCAAAAGAAAAGATGGATTTAAATAAAGATTATTTTATAAAGCCAAATTAAACCTTGGCCAAGCTTTGGAATTAAAAAAACATTTTATTCTAAATAAAATTAGCAAAGGTTTATTTAAAATAAATTAATAAGGATTTAATATCCAAGTTTTATTAATAAAGGGTCTATCATTTATAAACCATCAAAAACTTATTTGTTTAATTTAATAAAGTTTTCCAAGTACTTTAGATTCTCAGATAAAACCTACTAAAGTGTTTTGGCTTTATTTTAGATTTTAAAATAAATATTCTCAATAAAACAAACCCAAGTTGATTTAATAATGAAAGTCCATGTTATTTAATTAATAATGGACTCTAAAGTAAATGTTATTTTGTTTTAAAAACAAGTTTACAAGTATTTAATATTTCCAAATAAAACCTACTGATTTGGTTTTGAAAATATTTAGGTTTCAAATAAAGATTTTATTAATAGAATCAAACTCTATTTAATGGACCCTAAAATAAGAGGTTATTTTGTTTTAAACAAATTTTCCAAATATTCTTTATTTCCAAATAAACCTACTGATTTAGATTTGAAAGTGTTTGGATTTTAAATGAAGATTATATTAATTAAAACAAACCCTATATTATTAAATAACTAAAATATCCATTTATTTAAATTAAAGAATGGATCTTAAAAAGAATAAAATTATTATTTTGTTTTGAGATTTGGATTATGTTGAAAAACAGAACCAAATTCAAAGTAAAGTTGAGTGTTTGTTTGAATTAATTTGAGTGTTGTTTGAATGTGTGAATAATTGTTTGAAATTCAAAAGAGAAAAGAATTAGAAAAGGAAAAATAAAGCAGACAGAAAAAAATAGTGCAAAGGCCCAGCCCACTAAACCAATCCAGCCCAGACTTCTCCCCTCCCCCGAAGCGTTTCTTTTCTTACTCAGAAACCTACTCAGACAGAGACTGACCGGTGGCCCCCTCTTCTCCCTCTCTCTCACTCGCTGACAAGACGACCCCACACCACTGTTCTTCTCTCTCACCCGCCGCTGACCGAGCCTTCCCCCTCGCTGCCGTTGCTGCCTTCAAACCGCGGATTCAATTCGCCTTAACACGACCGCCGTTACTCGAGTTGATCACGCAGACGTAAACGCCCGTGTCTCCTATATATTTCCCCTCTGACACCTCGCGCTCGCATGCCCCAGACCGCCCCAATTTCTCTCTGCACCGCCGCAGCTCCGACCACCGTCCACCCTCGATTCCGGCCGAGCCACACCCCCTCCAGACTCCACAAGCGCACAAGCACACTCACCACTTCCTGGCACATCTCCCAGTACCCCCTGTTCGACCGCGGGCGCCCCAGAACGACGGCTACGACGAGCTTCCGAACACCGCCGCGTTTGCAACCTCTCCGACGGCCTCCCACGGTAAGCCTCGACCGCCCCGCGCCCCCTCGTTCACGCACACAGCGTTGCCTTAACCTCACGCATCTGACCGCGCCTCCGTTTTGCCTTAGGGTGATCTCCAGTGACGTCCTCGACCTCGACCAGAGCCGCCCGTCGCCAGTAGCAACTCCGGCAAGGAATTACGACTTTCCCCGTGCGCCCCTCCCCCAACCGGTAGCACGTTGAGCATCAGCGTTGCATTACGAGCCTGGTGAGCATCCTTCCCCTCTTTTTCGCGTCCTGTTTTGCTAGCACCGCCGCCAACTAGCCGTTCCGCCGCTCGCCGTCGACCTAGCACCGCCAGTCCTTGGCCAGGCAGCAGGAGCCGTCCGATGTCGATCGGATGGATAAAATAGAACCACTTACCGAAGGGGTATGCGTCGATCTGCGCCGCACATTTTCAGTTAGATCCAACGCACCCCAGGAGCCGATCCGGCCGAACCGGTATCGACCAGTAAGAACACGCCGCGTGTCACCTAATTCGTTTTAAAAGAAATTTGAAAACAGATTTAATTGCAAACTTCAAACCCTTATAACTTGAGATCTACACGTCCAAAAATTGCAAATTTTATGTCGTTGGATTCAGGAGAGCAAGACCTAAACAACCATGGCCTTAGTTTGGAAAATAGTATCTGTTTATTTGCTTGTTTTTGCAGATTCTTTTGTGAGCTTGTTTAGAGTATAAAAATTGTTTAAAATTGAATTTAAAGACAAAACCTTTGCAAAATGATTTGTAGTGACCTTACTGACCTTAGGAACCAACCCATGGGTTTGGAAATGAAAATTGGAAATATTAAGAATGGATTAATTAAATTAGCCTAATTCTAGCCAAATAAAGATAATGGTTTTATTATGAAAAAGATTTTTGGAATAAAACTTTGAGAAAATATGTTGAGTCAAAGCTACTGACCCAAAACAACCAATCTTGAGAGAGTTAGAAACTTTTGGTGAAAACTTAAAAGGTTTTAGATTTAATAAAACTATTTTCCACCACATAAAATGTTGAATGGATTTTAAAATAGATTTTGAGCCAAACTCTCTAACTAATGACTTTGCCACATTGGTAAATGACCAATTTGGACCTTACAAAGTTTATAAGCCTAGTGGAGACCTTCCCTGTAAATAAAACCATCTTAAGCTTGTTTCCAAACATGACTTAGAATCCATGCTTTGTGTGTGTGAAATGTTGTTTGTATATTGGTTTGGAATGCTACTTGATACTATGATTGCTTGATTGACTTGTAATGAAATTAGCAAAGAGTGAGTCTAGCAAGATCAAGAAGTAAACTCTCATTCCCTACCAAAAAGGCAAGTTACACTATCATACAAAAGTCCTACTATTTTCATTACATACTTAGTGGATTTTGAAAATATACATGAAAAGATATTTCTGTACTTATGCAATGCTAAATCCTAATAGGATTCCCTAAACATTCCTTAGTGAAAATATTGAAGTTGTACATGCTTAGCCATGCTATATGCTACAATTTGAAAAAGAGATACATGTTGAGATTTTACAAAGATTGAGAAAAGGACTTGTGTTTTACATAATAAAACAAGGACTCAATGAACCACCTAGGTGGAGGATACTTTAAGTTTTGGAGAAGGTGGCAACAAAAGGGAACCATGTCTATGGAAATCACTTTGTGTTGTGCTCCAAAAGAAAACCACCTAGGAAACTTAGAGATCAAACATGCTTCTCCAATTGTGGCTTTCGTGTGCAACCACATGCTATTATGGCTCTGGCTTAGTCAATTACATTAGGAAGACCCATACATTGTCTTTAGTTACTGGACATGGGGATCTGGAATGCTTCATGGGGGCTGAAGACAAAGCTAGCAATGATGTATGGGAGGACCTTTTGGAAAGACTTCGTCACATTCTCAATCTGCCAGTACTCCATCTTGGTGAGCACTAATCCAGTAGGCCACTGGTGGCAAAAGGATGGGATTGTGACATGTGGTTAAAGTGTATTCCTTCTGCAGAAGATAATAAAATCTAAGTACTTAGTCGTGTCCCCGGTTATGGACAATACTGAGCAACTAAAGTATGAACTATGGGAGATCTCTACATTCCAACTTCTAATATAAAAACTTGATGCACTTGGGGGTACCAAGGAATTCAAAGAGATTTTGTAAAGCTTGTTGCACTTGGGGTTACCAAGGTGCTCAAGAGCATGATGTACTTGGGGTTACCAAGGAACTCATGAGTTTTGATAAAACTTGTTGCACTTGGGGTTACCAAGGTGCTCAAGAGATTTTGACAAGGATTTGAACACTTGAGTTTCTACCAAGGAGTTCAAGGAACTTGGAAAAGAAATTTGACAAAGGACTTTAAAACCCTTTTTGAAAAGATAGGATAAAATATTGCTTTATGCAAATAAGCCTTAAACTCTACTTAGCCAAATATGCATATAATGATAGGATCCACTCTTATTATACATAAAAGTGAAGCTTGCCAATACAATTCAAAATGTATTGACCCTTGTGGCTGTAACTTGTAATGTTGCAGGTTGATTGTTTTTTTAAAATGAAGATTGTTTGATTGACTAGGACTACAAAGTCTACAACCAACATCTGCCTGTGGCACTTTGAAGATGATGGACCCATACTTATAGTTATTCCGCTGCAAATGTAATGTAATAGCCAAATGAGCTATGTTTGATGTAATAAACTTATGTTATTCCTGGTTATAAATTTATATTATGACCTTTGTATCTTGATATTACATCTTAACTGTGGATGCTAGCTATTGATCCAGGGACTAGCATTGTAAACACAGGAGGAACCTACCTTATTAAAAGGTTGGGACCCCTACAAATGGTATCAGAGCATTGTGTTGCCTGTAAGATTTGTAAACCTAGGATTGGACAAAAACCCTTAGAAGAATAGGAGTTGTATTTGTTCCAAAAACTTATTTACGAAAATACTTATAAACTCTTTCCTTAACCATTTTGGTTTCAACTCTACATCTCTTCTACTTCAACTTGATGGAAAAGCCAACCCCATGACCAAAGACTACACCATATGCAAAGGACTTCTTCAACATCTTCAACTCTAATGACTTCAACATCTTCAGCTCTAATGACTTCAACATCTTCAGCATGTTCACCAAGGACTTCCAACTTGGAAACCACTAAGGACTACAAGTGAAACAAGGAAATCCTACTCAAGATTTAGAGACTGAGGGAATGCAAAATAAGAAGAAGCCATCAACAACTTTGAAGTATTGCAACCAAGAGTTTTCCTCAAGGAAACCAAGATCTCAAGTAAGAAGAATCATGAAGGAAGGAAAGATCACAAGTGAACCATATAGATGGACCACCATAATTTAGTTAAGTCAAACCACCAACTTATCTGGGTAACAAAACTATTTTGTTGCCTAAGTATGTGCTTGAACTTTGTTGTTTAAGTAAAATGATTGTTTGTGATTGCATGCACATTGTTTGTGTGAATTGTGATGTGTGTGATTAGAATTGAATCCTTAGAAAAATCTTGCCTATTCTAAACTCCCTTCAAACCCAAACAGATGACTACTCCAAAGGACTCCAAGGTTGATGACACCAACACCAACCAAGCTGATAGCATGAAAGAGCTCATAGCAACCCAACACCAGTTGAATCAACTGACAGCTCAGTTCATAGTCAACAATAGTGATAAAGATCCAACTCTACAAAGGTTTTTGGAAGAACAATCCCAACTGATGCTTAAGGTGACTAATCAAATTATTAGCATGGAAGAAAACTATCCAAAGAGAGTTTATGATAACAAGGATGAAAAGAATATAGTTCTAGATGGAGCCCCAGCTTGCATTATTTGTGGAGACAAGGATCATACTTCCAAGGAGCATGAAGGACAATGCCCCAATTGTGAAGAAGATCATCCTGTTGGACAATGTCCTACCTCTCAAGCTACTTGCTACCTGTGTGAAGGAAGTGATCATAATCCAGGTCTATGTCCTATCTATGCCATGGTGGAACAAAGGAAACAAGAAGGATCCAAGTCTACCAAAGGAAAAGGACCACTTCTACCTCCAAACAAGACAACCCAATTCAAAAGATCAAAGAAAATCAAGAAGCCCAAGCAAGACATGAACCTAGTACAATGTCGTAAATGTAAGGAAATGGGACACTACTCCAGTGGATGCCCAGAGAACAAGAAGAATAAAGAGATTGACCAAGTGTGGTGCAACAACTGCAAAGAACCAGGCCACTATGTAGCAACTTGCCCACAAGAGCAACGCAAAGAACTCAAGGACATTCATTGTTTCAACTGCAAGAATCCAGGACATTATGCAAGCAACTGTCCAGAAAGGATGAAAAACAAGTTGAACAAGCCTAGGGAGAAACTCAACCTTGGCCCATGAATCAAGTGTAGAAATAAAACAAAAGTTTGCTTAGAGAAGTTTTCCAGGACCCAAGAAGGCCAATATGTAATTTTTGTTTGAAAATTTTTAAGGGTGGTAGTACCCTAGTTGTTTTGAACCTGCTTGTAACCCTAACCTTCCCAAATCTCGGGACGAGATTTATTTTAAGGGTGGTAGCCTGTCACATCCCAAGATTTTCCAAATCTTGTAATGTGAAAATAAATGAATAAAATAAAACTTTGTTTGATTTTCAGAGCCAGAAGAAACTTTTTGAATTCAATTGGAACTTCAAACCCATTTGAATTAAATAAAATCCCAAAGGGATTCATAAAGATAAACATTTAATAAAGGAAATTAAAAATGTTTTGGAATTACTATTTTGGATCTTTTAAAATAAAAGATTTGGTATTCAAAAGAAAAGATGGATTTAAATAAAGATTATTTTATAAAGCCAAATTAAACCTTGGCCAAGCTTTGGAATTAAAAAAACATTTTATTCTAAATAAAATTAGCAAAGGTTTATTTAAAATAAATTAATAAGGATTTAATATCCAAGTTTTATTAATAAAGGGTCTATCATTTATAAACCATCAAAAACTTATTTGTTTAATTTAATAAAGTTTTCCAAGTACTTTAGATTCTCAGATAAAACCTACTAAAGTGTTTTGGCTTTACTTTAGATTTTAAAATAAATATTCTCAATAAAACAAACCCAAGTTGATTTAATAATGAAAGTCCATGTTATTTAATTAATAATGGACTCTAAAATAAAATGTTATTTTGTTTTAAAAACAAGTTTACAAGTATTTAATATTTCCAAATAAAACCTACTGATTTGGTTTTGAAAATATTTAGGTTTCAAATAAAGATTTTATTAATAGAATCAAACTCTATTTAATGGACCCTAAAATAAGAGGTTATTTTGTTTTAAACAAATTTTCCAAATATTCTTTATTTCCAAATAAACCTACTGATTTAGATTTGAAAGTGTTTGGATTTTAAATGAAGATTATATTAATTAAAACAAACCCTATATTATTAAATAACTAAAATATCCATTTATTTAAATTAAAGAATGGATCTTAAAAAGAATAAAATTATTATTTTGTTTTGAGATTTGGATTATGTTGAAAAACAGAACCAAATTCAAAGTAAAGTTGAGTGTTTGTTTGAATTAATTTGAGTTTGAATGTGTGAATAATTGTTTGAAATTCAAAACAGAAAAGAATTAGAAAAGGAAAAATAAAGCAGACAGAAAAAAATAGTGCAAAGGCCCAGCCCACTAAGCCAATCCAGCCCAGACTTCTCCCCTCCCCCGAAGCGTTTCTTTTCTTACTCAGAAACCTACTCAGACAGAGACTGACCGGTGGCCCCCTCTTCTCCCTCTCTCTCACTCGCTGACAAGACGACCCCACACAACTGTTCTTCTCTCTCACCCGCCGCTGACCGAGCCTTCCCCCTCGCTGCCGTTGCTGCCTTCAAACCGCGGATTCAATTCGCCTTAACACGACCGCCGTTACTCGAGTTGATCACGCAGACGTAAACGCCCGTGTCTCCTCTATATTTCCCCTCTGACACCTCGCGCTCGCACGCCCCAGACCGCCCCAATTTCTCTCTGCACCGCCGCAGCTCCGACCACCATCCACCCTCGATTCTGGCCGAGCCACACCCCCTCCAGACTCCACAAGCGCACAAGCACACTCACCACTTCCTGGCACATCTCCCAGTACCCCCTGTTCGACCGCGGGCGCCCCAGAACGACGGCTACGACGAGCTTCCGAACACTGCCGCGTTTGCAACCTCTCCGACGGCCTCCCCGGTAAGCCTCGACCGCCCCGCGCCCCCTCGTTCACGCACACAGCGTTGCCTTAACCTCACGCATCTGACCGCGCCTCCGTTTTGCCTTAGGGTGATCTCCAGTGACATCCTCGACCTCGACCAGAGCCGCCCGTCGCCAGTAGCAACTCCGGCAAGGAATTACGACTTTCCCCGTGCGCCCCTCCCCCAACCGGTAGCACGTTGAGCATCAGCGTTGCATTACGAGCCTGGTGAGCATCCTTCCCCTCTTTTTCGCGTCCTGTTTTGCTAGCGCTGCCGCCAACTAGCCGTTCCGCCGCTCGCCGTCGACCTAGCACCGCCAGTCCTTGGCCAGGTAGCAGGAGCCGTCCGATGTCGATCGGATGGATAAAATAGAACCACTTACCGAAGGGGTATGCGTCGATCTGCACCGCATATTTTCAGTTAGATCCAACGCACCCCAGGAGCCGATCCGGCCGAACCGGTATCGACCAGTAAGAACACGCCGCGTGTCACCTAATTTGTTTTAAAAGAAATTTGAAAACATATTTAATTGCAAACTTCAAACCCTTATAACTTGAGATCTACACGTCCAAAAATTGCAAATTTTATGTCGTTGGATTCAGGAGAGCAAGACCTAAACAACCATGGCCTTAGTTTGGAAAATAGTATCTGTTTATTTGCTTGTTTTTGCAGATTCTTTTGTGAGCTTGTTTAGAGTATAAAAATTGTTTAAAATTGAATTTGAAGATAAAACCTTTGCAAAATGATTTGTAGTGACCTTACTGACCTTAGGAACCAACCCATGGGTTTGGAAATGAAAATTGGAAATATTAAGAATGGATTAATTAAATTAGCCTAATTCTAGCCAAATAAAGATAATGGTTTTATTATGAAAAAGATTTTTGGAATAAAACTTTGAGAAAATATGTTGAGTCAAAGCTACTGACCCAAAACAACCAATCTTGAGAGAGTTAGAAACTTTTGGTGAAAACTTAAAAGGTTTTAGATTTAATAAAACTATTTTCCACCACATAAAATGTTGAATGGATTTTAAAATAGATTTTGAGCCAAACTCTCTAACTAATGACTTTTCCACATTGGTAAATGACCAATTTGGACCTTACAAAGTTTATAAGCCTAGTGGAGACCTTCCCTGTAAATAAAACCATCTTAAGCATGTTTCCAAACATGACTTAGAATCCATGCTTTGTGTGTGTGAAATGTTGTTTGTATATTGGTTTGGAATGCTACTTGATACTATGATTGCTTGATTGACTTGTAGTGAAATTAGCAAAGAGTGAGTCTAGCAAGATCAAGAAGTAAACTCTCATTCCCTACCAAAAAGGAAAGTTACACTATCATACGAAAGTCCTACTATTTTCATTACATACTTAGTGGATTTTGAAAATATACATGAAAAGATATTTCTGTACTTATGCAATGCTAAATACTAATAGGATTCCCTAAACATTCCTTAGTGAAAATATTGAAGTTGTACATGCTTAGCCATGCTATATGCTACAATTTGAAAAAGAGATACATGTTGAGATTTTACAAAGATTGAGAAAAGGACTTGTGTTTTACATAATAAAACAAGGACTCAATGAACCACCTAGGTGGAGGATACTTTAAGTTTTGGAGAAGGTGGCAACAAAAGGGAACCATGTCTATGGAAATCACTTTGTGTTGTGCTCCAAAAGAAAACCACCTAGGAAACTTAGAGATCAAACATGCTTCTCCAATTGTGGCTTTCGTGTGCAACCACATGCTATTATGGCTCTGGCTTAGTCAATTACATTAGGAAGACCCATACATTGTCTTTAGTTACTGGACATGGGGATCTGGAATGCTTCATGGGGGCTGAAGACAAAGCTAGCAATGATGTATGGGAGGACCTTTTGGAAAGACTTCGTCACATTCTCAATCTGCCAGTACTCCATCTTGGTGAGCACTAATCCAGTAGGCCACTGGTGGCAAAAGGATGGGATTGTGACATGTGGGTAAAGTGTACTCCTTCTGCAGAAGATAATAAAATCTAAGTACTTAGCCGTGTCCCCGGTTATGGACAATACTGAGCAACTAAAGTATGAACTATGGGAGATCTCGACATTCCAACTTCTAATATAAAAACTTGATGCACTTGGGGATACCAAGGAATTCAAAGAGATTTTGTAAATCTTGTTGCACTTGGGGTTACCAAGGTGCTCAAGAGCATGATGTACTTGGGGTTACCAAGGAACTCATGAGTTTTGATAGAACTTGTTGCACTTGGGGTTACCAAGGTGCTCAAGAGATTTTGACAAGGATTTGAACACTTGAGTTTCTACCAAGGAGTTCAAGGAACTTGGAAAAGAAATTTGACAAAGGACTTTAAAACCCTTTTTGAAAAGATAGGATAAAATATTGCTTTATGCAAATAAGCCTTAAACTCTACTTAGCCAAATATGCATATAATGATAGGATCCACTCTTATTATACATAAAAGTGAAGCTTGCCAATACAATTCAAAATGTATTGACCCTTGTGGCTGTAACTTGTAATGTTGCAGGTTGATTGTTTTTTTAAAATGAAGATTGTTTGATTGACTAGGACTACAAAGTCTACAACCAACATCTGCCTGTGGCACTTTGAAGATGATGGACCCATACTTATAGTTATTCCGCTGCAAATGTAATGTAATAGCCAAATGAGCTATGTTTGATGTAATAAACTTATGTTATTCCTGGTTATAAATTTATATTATGACCTTTGTATCTTGATATTACATCCTAACTGTGGATGCTAGCTATTGATCCAGGGACTAGCATTGTAAACACAGGAGGAACCTACCTTATTAAAAGGTTGGGACCCCTACAATGAAACAATAAAAATGAAGTGTCTAGACAGACCTGAGCTTTTTATTGATGAAGAAGGGGATGCCTTGGGCATCCCCAAGCTTTGACGCTTGTAATCTTGGATATTTCTTGGGGTGACAAAATGGTGGCATCCCCAAGCTTGAGCTTTTGTCCATTCTTCATCTCATTGCATCATTCTCTCTCTACACCTGAAATTTATCCTTCATACAGAACTTCACACGATCTTCATTAGTAACATTAGTGTATTCAAAAGATATTAGACCTCTGGCAAAGCTTTGGAACATCAAGGCTTTTCACTAAAAACACAAGATACTGTAGTAAATCCTTCAAAAAGCTCAATTCACCTAAATATAACTCAAAAAGGAATCAATAAGAAGCAAATGCAAATAATGGCAGAAATCTGTGAAAACATACCAGCAGGTAGAAACCAATTTTTTCGAACATCTTCTGTTGCTCAAATAAAAAAGTGTTGAACTAACGAAAGTTAGATAACATACTGGGGGATTTATTCATAAATTGTGAAATTAATCAGAGTTACATAGACTCCTCACGAATTTTTTTGGTGGAGGACAGAAATCTGTTTCGGGACAGCAACTCCCCAAATCTTACTTCCTTCTCATTAGAGGTCATTCTTGGCACAAAAAGCAAACAAAAAGGATAAGAAGAGGTCATTAATGAAGTAATAACTTCCAAGACTCAAGGAAACTCTTGGGTTATCTCCCAACAAGTACTTTTCTTTAACGCGTTTAAGTTAGGCACAAGAAGCAAGAAGAATGAAGTCTTTTCAAATGAAGAAGCATTAACATCAAACCTTGCTTTCCAAGGAGGAGAAAAAAGCAACTTCTCTCTCCTCATAGGGGGGTGTATACCTTTCTTGAATGGAAACTGATATTTAATGGTGCCTTCTTTCATATCAATGATGGCACCAACTGTTCTAAGAAAAGGTCTTCCCAAAGTAATAGGACAAGAAGCATTGTATTCAACATCCAAAACATAGAAATAAACAGGGATATAAGAATTGTTAACCATAATGAGAGCATCATTAATACTCCCCATGAGTTTCTTCTTAGCATTATCATTTAGTGGGACATCTAAATAACAATCTTCCAACGATGCCAAATCAAGCATTTCATAAATCTTCCTAGGCATAATAGAGACACTAGAACCAAGATCATATGAAGCTTTGAGATCAAAGTCATTCACCTGCATATTAATAATGGGTTCCCAACTATATTCTACTTTCCTAGGAATAGAAGCTTTGTGTTTTAGCTTCTCTTCCTTAATCTTAACAAGAGCATCTGTAATGTGTTTAGTGAAAGCAACATGCATATCACTAGCATCAGGACTTCTAGCAAGATTTTGCAGGAACATAATCACTTCAGAAATATTGCAACCATCAATATAAAGTCAAAATTAGCATCACTAGTAGTAGGCTCAATAGTCTTAGGCATAGTAGGAGGAACATGGACTACTTGTGGTTTAGTGGTGATGGTGCACACACTATTGTTTCTAAGAATTTCAGCTTCCCTTTCCCACTTAGCATGGAGTTGAGCTAACAACCTAACATTTTCATCAATGGTAATTTGTATGGAATGAGTAGTAGCAAAGGTGTTTTCCATAGTTTCAGGTTTAGCAGCCATTTTATTAACCAAGGAAGATTGAGCTTCAGACAAAGAGGATATATTTTTCTCAACAGTTAAAAGCTTTTCCTCTATAGTCTTATTGAAAGTGGTTTGTTTACTAATAAAGTCCTTGAGCATGACTTCAAGTTCAGAGGGGGTACTTCTAGCATTATTGTAAGAGTTTCCATAGGAATTGCCATTATTAGGAGGATAAGGCCTATAATTGTTGTTACTACCAAAATTATTCCTATAGGCGTTGTTGTTGAAATTGTTGTTTCTAATGAAGTTCACATCAACTTGCTCTTCTTGAGCAACCAAAGAGGCTAAGGGAACACTATTAGGATCTAAAGGAAGCTTCCTCAACAGAATTTACCTTCTTACCATGTGGAGCTCTCTCAACATGCCATTCAGAGTAGTTAACCATCATATTATCAAGGATCCTTGTTGAAGCACCCAAAGTGAGGCCCATTAAGGTACCTCCAGCGGCTGAATCCAAAAGATTTCTTGAGGAGAAGTTCAAACCTGCATAAAAAGTCTGGATAATCATCCAATAAGTGACTCCATGAGTGGGGCAATTCTTAACCAAAGACTTCATTCTTTCCCAAGCTGGAGCAACATGTTCACTATCAATTTGTTTAAATTTCATAATGTCACTTCTCATAGATATAATCTTAGCAGGAGGATAGTATTTTCCAATAAAAGCATCTTTGCACTTAGTCCAAGAATCAATACTATTTTTAGGCATGGAAAGCAACCATTCTTTAGCTTTTCATATCAAGGAGAAAGGAAAAAGCTTGAGCTTAATAATATCTCCATCTACATACTTATATTTTTGCATGTCACAAAGTTCAACAAAGCTATTGAGATGGGCAGCAGGATCATCAGAACTAGCACCAGAAAATTGCTCTCTCATCACAAGATTCAACAAAGGAGGCTTAATTTCATAAAAGGTAGCATCAGGAGCAGGTGGAGCAATAGTTGTGCTAAGGAAATCATTGTTTTTGGTGCTAGTGAAGCCATACAACTTGGTGTTCTCAGCAGAGTTCATTTTGGCAAAGGTGGGCAAGACAAAAATAACAGCAACAGCTAGAGCAGGAACTAATTTTTTTGTGTTTTTGAATAAAGCAAGCAAACAAAACTAGACTATTTTTTTTGGGTTTTTTGAAAAGAGGCAAAGAAAACCAAGGAAAAGAAACAAAGCAAACTAAAAACAAGGTAAAGAGAAAGGAAGTGGAGGACTCCCCTTGTGAAGACGTCCTTAGCGTCCACGACAACGGTGCCAGAAAACTTGTTGCCTGACAGAGAGGACTTTCTTGGGAACCCAAAGAGCAAGGTGTGATGAGCACAGCAGCAAGTTTTCCCTCATTAGAGACCGAGGTTATCGAACCAGAAGGAGGAAGGAAACATCACACAGGTGTTGCTAGCAACGTGGAGACCTGCACACCACAAACTCAACACTTTGCCCCAACGAATCAGTGAGGTTGTCAAGCTCACCGGTTTACTGTAACAAAGGATTAAACATATGGCATTGAAGGTAATGGTTTGCAACAAATAAACAAGTAACAGTGGAAGATGTATCAATGGTAAAGATTGGACCGGGGTCCATAGTTCACTAGAGGTGCCCTTCTTAGATAAACAACATGGCATGAAGGATAAACAAATTACAGCAGGGCAATTGACAGGAACTGAGCAAGGCATAATAATGCAATTACTAGTCAGAAAGATCCTATGAGATTCGATTGGACAATACAAAAAGATACATAGACCACCATCCAACTACATCTATGACAATAAGTCCACCTTCAGGTTATCATCTGAACCCCCTCCAGTATTAAGTTGCAAGCAACATACAACTTCTTTAAGCAAAGTGTGTAAGGTAAACAGTCCACATGTTCCATGAATAAGAGACCGTTGTTTTCTCCCTAGTAGCAACAACACATCTACAACCGAAGAGATTTCTGTCACTTCCCTTGGAAACTAGAGGCATGAACCCACTATCGAGCATAAATACCCCCTCTTGGAGTCACTAGCAACTACTTGGACAAGATAGCTACTAACAACGGAGAGCATGCAAGATCACAAACAACACAGACATGATAGAATCATAAAGACAAAACCATTAATCAAACCAACATAATAATCTCAATATCCATCAAATCCCCGCAAACACAACATGCATGATTACAAATAGATAAGATCTTGATCATGAACGGAGCTCACAAGTTCTATACATGAAAGCACAAAGGAGGAGATACAACCATATAGCTACTACATGGACCCATAGTCCAAGGTGGAACTACTCACGCATCATATCGGAGAGAAGGCCTCCGGGATGATGTCCCCTCCGGCAGGGTGCTGGGAAGAACTTCAGATCCCCCTGATCTAGTGACGATGGTGGCGGCGGCTACAGACGGTTTCTGTAAGATCCCTCCCTTTATAAAGGTAAGGATCCCTGTCATTGCAATGCTAGTCCCTGGATCAATGCTAGCATCCACAGTTTAAGATGAAGTACACAGAAATAAAGGTCATTATTACATATCATTCCAGAGACAAACAGTCTTTTACAACTCCATGGCCATAGGCCTAATACAAGAGTTCAAATATATAATAAGATAAATAAGTCTTCATCTTCATGTGCCACAGGCAAGCATGTTGAGTGTAGACTCATAACCCCTAATCATCATCAGAATAACCTGCAACATCACAAGTTACAGCCACAGTGGGTCAATACATTGGAATAGTATTGGCAAGTGATACCTTAGTATAACATTAGTAGTCTAGATACTATATGCATTTTGGCTAAGTGTAGCTTAGGCTTGCTTTTCTCAAAATAGGTTTTGCCTATTAGTTGAAAACACTAAGTTTTTCTTTGATAAACTTTCGCGAGGAACTACCAATAGAAATTGGTGAACCTTTACCCTTGTTCAACCATAAGTTTTTAACTTAGAAATTGGGATGAGGACATTCTTGATAGCTTCCATGTCTTGATGCTCAAGTTGTCCAATACCAGGGACATGGCTAAGTACTTAGATTCTTCCATCTGCAGAGGTTGTGCACTTTCCCCACAAGACATGATTTTCACCAAGACAGGACCTTTCAGAAGCCTTCCCTTAGACCAAATGGACGCGCTCCAACCTATCATCCCACTACCACCAACTGTCCAAATGGCTAAGTTATTGCAACCTATATGATCCAGGCAGATCCCATAATGCCATGTGGCTGAACTAGAAGCTTCTTAACATTTGGCCTCTCAAATCCCTTTGTTCCTGGGTGGTTTTCCACAAGTGAGATACAAAAGGTAAACCATAGACATGGGCCTTGTGTAACCACTCAACACAAACCATTCTTTCCATTCCACCTAGGTGTTCCATTCACTTAGTTGTTTTATTAAGCAAAAACACAAGTCCAAAGACTTAGAAATATTTTTCATAGCATGAATATATAACCACCCTTGGTTGCTACTAGCTAGGCTAAGCATGGCATTGATAAGTATCTTAACTTAGAACTTTCTAGAAATTATACAACTACTAGGATTTCCCAAGCATAGCATATAGATCAAAATATTCATGCAAGTCCTATACAAAATATTTCTAGTGAATAGTTGAATAAACATAGGAATAAAATCATGAAGCACCACTTGCCTTGGTAGTTTGGGGAGTAGAAACAATCTTCACAATCACAATCACTATTTGCACCAAAATCTACACATAAAATAATGGCACAAAATCACATACACAATATATACAAGCAAAAAAATACATGAATGTATGCAAAATGCCATGTGATGATTTTCTACACCAAACAAGATAAGTACACAGTACTGAATCATAAACAAGTCCAAAATAAGCCAAATAAACTTTATTTGATTAGCATAACATTTTTCAAATAATTACTATACACAAATTATGCCTACAAATGTTTCTATAAAAACTACCATTTTTACAGAGGCAAAACATTAAACACATTGCATAAATAGAAAGTATTTTCTCTCCTGATTCCAATGGTATAAAATTTGTCAAATTTGGACGTGGGATTCAAAAGTTATGAATTTTACAACTTTAAACATCTAATAGATCTAAATTTTGTTTTTAAAACAAAGGACTAGCCACGCGGCGCTCTCTGATTGGTTGATACCGATTCGCGCAGATCGACTAACGTGGACCGTCAGATCTAACTTAAATCGCACGGCCAGGTCTGTTCCGTACCCCTTCGTTTAAGTGATCTATCTAACTCATTGGATCTAGATCCAACGGTTTGCGATCAAGCGACCAAAGCCTGGCGGTGCTAGCGGCGGCGAGTGGCGGCGGCGGCTCTGTTAGAGACGTTGCCGACGATTTAGGTCGAGCGGGAGAGGGTGTGGTGGCTTACCGAGTTCGCCGTGTGCTGCTGATGCTCACCGGGGATGTCGCTGGAGCTCGTCGGAGTCGTGCGCGGCGTTGGGTGCTTGCAGACGTCGATGTTGCCAAGGCTCTGCGTTGCCCTAGCACAAACAAAATGTATCAGGGGGTGCGCAAGGTCACGATGAGCAAGATGGTTTCAAGGAGAAGACAAGGGGCGCTCGATTCATACCGCTATCGCTCGTCGGAGTTGAGAGGCGGCTCTGGTGGTTGCGGGCGTGAACGAAGACGGCGACCTGGGTCACGAGCAGGCAAACCAGGGGTGTTAGCAGATGCACAAGGACGTGGCGGTCACGCTCGTTTGAACCAGAAGCAGAGGGGCGGTCAGAGCTTACCGGAATCGCCCACCGGAGTGGCTTGGTACAGCGGTGGTGCAAGCAAGATTGTGGGCATCCTGGTGGCGGAAATGGTGCGCCGAGTGAGGGGAAATGAGTGGAGAGGGGAGGGGGTCTTATAGCCGGAGCAGGGGCGAGAATCTCGCGAGGACACGCCGGCAATTAAGCCTGCTTCAATTGTGGCAGTGATGAGGTAATGGCGGCGGCGACGGGGTCGTGGGGGTACGTGGCTCGTGGATGATGCTCGCGTGGCATTTGGGTCCACCAGTCAGTGAGCGCGGGGTAGGTCTGTGCCGCGTGAGAGAAGGAGGGAAAAACCCCGGGTGGGCTTGTTGGGCTGCGTTTGCTGATGGGCTGAAAACGTAGCGCCTGGCCCAGTTGGGTTTTTAAACCCTTTTCGATTTCTAATTCGATTTTCTGGAATCCATTTCAAATGAAATTAAAAGTATTTGTATTTCAAATCTTTCTAGCCTTTTGTAATGTGAATCCTGTATAATTTTGAGTACAAAACCATGATTCCTTGCTGTACTTGCATGGTCCTTTGAAGATTTTTAAAAATAACAATGCCTTAGCACATGGTTTGATGAAGATTTGAAAATAGTTTTAAAACTATATTTGTTTTGGAAATTTTTGTCCAAGCTTTAACACTCAACCAAACCAACATAAGGGTAAACAAAACTTGGTTTAAAACAATTATATTCTCATTTGAGAGTGGCATTAGATCAATGCTTGCTCACATAAAATAATAGCACTTAGTGCTTCTGTTTTCTAGAAATGAGTTTTGAAATTGATCCCTAAATGATATGCATGCATGAATGATATTCAAATGTTGAAAACATGATTTTAGGGATGTTACAGTTTCGTGGAGATTTGATCGGGTCCTTAGGGTTTCTGCATCGGGGGCTTCTTATAGGCGAAGGGGGAGGCCGAGGAGGCGGCCAGAGGGGCCACACCCCTCCCAGGCACGGGCCCACCCCTGGCCGCGCCTAGGGGGGTCTGGCTGCCATGGCCCGCTTCTCCGTCTCCCCTCTGGACTTCTTGTTCCCCTCGGAAAGTTATTGACTTTGACGTTTGTCCCGTCCAATTCCGAGAATATTTCTTTACTAACTTTTCTGGAACCAAAAACAGCCGAAAAGAGGCAACTAGCACTGTGGCAACTTGTTAATAGGTTAGTACCAGAAAACATGTAAAAAGCACCTCAAAGTGTAGACAAAGCAAAGAAAAGTAGATACTAAAAAAGCATGGAGCATAAAAAATTATAGATACGTTTCCGACGTATCACCCCTTTGTCCAAATGACAGCTTATGGGACATGCATCCTCACTATGCGGCTGTGGCGCAACACGCTGATGAGATTGTAGATTTGTTCGAACATCGGGTGAATGTAATGCTCTAGAACAATTAGATCCTGTAAAGAAGAACATATGATGTAAAATTTGTATTTATTCGAGTGGGCTTCTAATGCCCTTTGTAAAGTTTATATGTATTGGCACGTGGTGCCTTGTAATGTGCATGTCCCTTTTGTTAGCCTAACGTGATCAACTACTCGGGTTGTATGCGTTTTTTGTAGTGGACAAAGTCTCAAGGTGAGGCATAGCCCCCGAGCGTATTTAGCGAGAAATAATGCAAGGAGAAAAAGATGTTTGGGCTAAGGAACTTAGCTTTTATTCATAGCGAAACGAGGGGGTACATTGTTCGGCTTAGTAGCCTTGGCAGAAAGTAAAGGGTAACTAGGGGTAGAAGCATCGCAGTTGTGCGACGTTCCAGGGGTTGGAGTATTCGACTCCTGACGCGACGTCCATGAGGCGGTATGCGCCACCTGGGATGACTTCGGTGACGATGTAGGGTCCTTCCCAGGGTGACTCGAGCTTCTTGGGCCATTCTTGTTTGAGTCGTAGGACGAGGTCTCCTTCGACGAAGGACCTTGGGCGTAGCCAGCGATTGTGGTAGTTGCAGAGGCTCTGCTGATAGACGCTGAGCGAGCCGCGGCGATGTCGCGTGCCTCATCATGTGTGTTGACGGCGTCTTCGAGCGCTACCGATGATTCGGCTTCGCTCTAGGCGACGACCTGTGGGGCCTTGGGGCGTACCTCGGCAGGCAGTACGGCTTAGGCTCCATGCACCATGAAGAAGGGCATGTAGCCGGTTGAGCTGTTTGGCGTTGTACGCAGGCTCCAGAGAACAGAGGGTAGCTCATCTGCCCAGGCTCCCGCAAGCCTTTCGAGTGGGCATAGTAGGCGCTTCTTGATGCCGTTGCCTATGAGGCCATTGGCCTTTTCGACCTGTCCATTGGTCTGCAGGTGCACCACAGAGGCGTATGATATTTTGATGCCAAGGTTCCCGCAGAAGGCTCGAAATTCCTTCCAGATGAATTTCGAGACGTTGTCCGTTATGATGCTGTGACGCACGCCAAACCTGTAGACAATGGACTTGAAGAACTTAACGGCAGTTTTGCCATTTTGGTTGGTGATGGGCATAGCTTCGATCCACTTGGTGAACTTGTCGACTGCGACCAGGAGGAAGACGTGACCTCCTGGCGAGGACTTTGGCAGTTTTCCTGTCATGTCAAGGCCCCATTGGGTGAAGGGCCAGGCCAGCGGTATGGGCCTCAGATCGGATCCTAACGCGTGTGTCTTGTCCACGTATATCTGACAGGCGTTGCACCTCTGGACGATGTTCTTGGCGTCGTTCATGGCGGTTGGCCAGTAGAAACCAACTCGTAGAGCTTTGGTGACTAGGGCGTGGCTGCCTGCATGATGGCCGCAGATACCCTCATGTATGTCTTGGAGGATTCTTTTTTCGTCACCTATCGTGACGCACCATTGGAGCACACCATTGATTATGGTGAAGGCTTTTGACCGGCGAGATATGTGTCGGGCATCTGTCGGGTCATCGGGCAGTTCATTGTTTATCAGGTACCGAAGGTACGGCTGCGCCCATGTCTCTTCAACCGCCATGACCTGCATCAGGCTGACCAACTCGGCCTCGGTGTCGAGCTTTTCGGGTCCTTCCTGTCCTTCGGGTAGCGCAGCCCCCGAGTGCTCTGCTTCTTCGGCTGAGCCTTTTGGGAATTTTCTCTTGATAGAGGGTACGTAGATTTGTTCGAGGAACACACTTGGTGGCACCCGTGCGCAGGTGGAGATAATGTTGGAGAGCCTGCCAGCTTCTTCGTTGCTTTCCCTTCCGACATGATGAAGCTCGCAGCCGTCAAAGTCTCCTTCGAGTGAGTTGTAGAGCATGCGGTACGTGATCATGTTAGCACTGTGAGTGTCGCACTCGTTCATCGTCTGCTGGAAGACAAGGTTCGAGTCACCGTAGATGACGAGGTATGTTGCGTCGCAGATATTGGTCATCCTTATGCCGTGGATGAGGGCCTCGTATTCGGCCGCGTTGTTGGAGGCGCGAAATTTCATCCGAAGGACGTACTTCATCTTGTCGCCTTGAGGGGATGTCAGAATGACACTGGCCCCTGCTCTAGCCTCACGTTTGGAGCCATCAAAGCGCACTGTCTAGGATTGCGACATGTCCGGAGTATCCAGCAGCTGGAGTTCCATCCAGTGGATGAGAAAATTAGGGAGGACCTGGGAACTAGTGGCGGTGCACCGCTCGTAGATTATATCTAGAGGGGACAGTTCGATCCCCCACAAGGCTATGCGTCCCATGGCTTCGGGATTGTTCAGGATGTTTTACAGCAGGGCGTCTTTGATGACCATGATCTGATTCTCCTGGAAGTAGTGGCTCAGCCGACGAGCTTTCATGAATACGCCGTAGGCGAGCTTTTGGTAGTGAGGGTACCTCTGCTTTGTTGGGGTCAGTACCTTGCTAAGGTATTAGAGTGGGCGTTTGATCCCGTGGATCTTGCCATCTCTGGGTTGTTCGACGACGAGTATGATGCATACCACCTGATGTGTAGCTGCAATGTATAGAAGCAAAGGCTCCCGCTCCTTTGGCGTGACCACGACAAGCGAGGTGGAGAGCAGCCGCTTGAGGTCCTCGAATGCGTCGTCTGCTTCGGGTGTCCACTCAAACTTGTCCGCCTTGCGCAGCAGCTGGTAAAAGGGTAGGGCCTTCTCACCCATTCGGCTGATGAATCTGCTTAGCACCGCGATCTGCCTGGCTAGCTGCTGGACGCCCTTGAGTTTCTTCGGCTTCTCCATGGCCAATATGGTCCTAATTTTCTTTGGGTTCGCCTCGATCCCCCGTTGGGAGATGAAGTAGCCGAGCAATTGGCCGGATGGGACACTGAAGGTGTACTTTTCTGGGTTTAGCTTGATCTTGTAGTGATCAAGGTTAACAAACGTCTCGCAGAGATCGTCGATCAGCGTCTTGGCTTCTTTGGTCTTGATTACTATGTCGTCGACATAGACTTGGATGTTATGACCGATCTGGCTTTTCAGGCACACCTACATGCACCTCTAATATGTGGCACCTGCGTTCTTCATCCCGAAGGGCATGGTGTTGTAGCAGAACACTCCGAATGGCGTGATGAATGCTGTTTTATCCTGATCTTCAACCTTCAGCCGAATATGGTTGTATCCTGAGTAGGCATCGAGGAAGGAGAGTTTCTCACATCCTGCAGTCGAATCGATGAGTCGATCGATCCGCAGTAGAGGGAAGTGCTCCTTGGGATAGTACTCGTTGAGCTATGTGAAGTCTAAGAAAATCCGCAGGATGTTTGTGTCCTTTTTGGGGACCAGCACGGTGTTGGCCAGCCACTCTCTTTCTTTGATTTCCCTGATGAAGTTGGCATCGAGCAGTTTATTGACTTTGATTCCAACGGCTTTGGCTCTTGGTTCGGACATTCGTCGGATCGACTGCTTGACTGGCTTCGCATCCGGAAACACATTGAGTGCATGCTCGGCGAATTCCCCGGGAACTCCTGGCATGTCCGTAGACACCAGGCGAAAATTTCCCAGCTCTCATGGAGGAATTCGACGAGCGCGCTTTCCTATGCAGGACTGAGGTCGTTGGCGATAAACACCGTCTTGGAGGTGTCCGTCGGGTGGACCTACACCTTTTTCGTGTTGAGCATGGAGTCGAACGACATATCGGGTGCGTTTTGTCTGGTGACTGGGGGTGCCCCATTGTCTGTCACCTCTCTGAGCCTTGTGAGCTCCTCCTGCATGCCGAACGACTGGGAGATTCCGTCAAAGTCTCTGTCACAGTGGTCGGACCGGGTGAAGCTTCCCTAAATGGTGATGGCGCCCCTAGGTCCTGACATCTTCAGTAGCAGGTACGCATAGTGCGGTACTGCCCCACGCGCCCAAGGATGGCATAGTACTGTGACGGCTAGTCCACTACTTCGAACTCTAGCCGCTCACGCCTGAAGTTTTCGGGCAGTCCGAAGATGACGTCGAGCCATATCTTTCCCAAGGGGTATATGCCCTTCCCTGGGACTATGCCATGGAACATCGTGTCTGATTGCTCTAGGCTACACAGCGGGATCCGCATCACTGCGAGTGTGCTGGTGAACATCAGATTGATGCCGCTGCCGCCGTCCAAGAAGACGTGGCTCATCTCGAATCCTCCAATCTAGGCCTCGAGCACCAGGGCAGCATGTCCTGGGCGAGGGAACTGGCGTGGGTGATCCAAACGATCGAACGTGATGCAAGACTCTGAGCCACTGAGGTACTCAGGTATCGCTGGTGGAGAGGTCACTGCCAGGATGACTTGGCGAGTAATCTTCTTCGGCACCCTATTAGTTGGGCGCCCCTTCTGGATCATCAGTAACCCTTTTGGTGGTGGGTACCCTCCCACACCGTTATTTGGTGCTGGTGCGACCGACGGCTACGATGGTCCGACGGGTGGTGGTGGAGGAGCCCCGTGGGAGATGTCACATGGTACGGGTGCGGGCCCAAATCCAGGGTTCACGGTCTGGCGCCGCATTTGGGTGAGACCCTCGCTGAGCTTCTGGAACTCGCGGCAGTCCTTGAGCATGTGGCTGGCCTTCTTCTTACCATCTTGTTTGTCGATGTAGAAGTGGATGGTGCAGGGACCAGACAGCTTCTCGTATGCCGAAGGTTCGTTGTCGCGGCTGTGATGTTGCCATGTTTGCGTGGGTCGCCCGCTGTCACGGTAGTTTCCTCCGCGGTATCTGCTGCTGCGGTTGCCGTCATTGCGTCGATTGGCGTATCCAGCCGCGACCATGTCGACTCCGTCACGATCGTCATAGACGCGCGATCTTCTCTTGCTGCGGCGTTCGCGTCTGCGGCCTTAGTCATCTTCATCATCTGAATGTGCCCGGGTGACAAAATCCTCACCATCTTTCCACCGATTGGCGATGTCTGTGAGGTGATTGAGCGTCTTGGGCTTGACTCGCCCAAGCTCCTACTTGAAATATGGTCGCCTGGCACCATCTTTGAAGGCGTCTATTGCCCGTTCTTCGGAGATGTGCGCAGCGGAGTTCTTGATGTGGGACCATCAGAGTATGTACGAGCGATGGACTCGTTAGACCGTTGGGTGCAGGCCTATAGCTCTTCTATCGAAGCTGGCCTCTTGCTGGTGCCTTTGAAGTTGCGGATGAAGATGTATGCTATCTCTTCCCAACTTTGAATGGAGCCAGAGGATAGGTTGCTGAGCCAAACCCTGGCCGCGCCTGTCAGCTGCAGCTGAAGGCATTGTAAGGCGGTGTTCTTGTTTCCGCCGTGAAGGTTGACTGACGACAGGTGATCGTCGAGCCAGGCCTTTGGTTCCTGCGTGTCGTCGAACTTCGGGTTGTCCAAAGGGAGCTTGAAATTTTTCGGCATCCGCATTCGTCGAATGGATCTGCTGAAGCATCTGGCCCCGCATAGCTCTCCATCGTCTTCCTCTTCTTACTCAGTCGAGCACGCACGTTTGGCACGTGCATTGTCGATCTTGTGCTGGGTGAGCTTGTTGCGGGCGTCGTAGTTGCTGCTACGGCGTTGTGGGCTCTTGCGGCACCAAGGAAGGTCGTGCTCGTCGTCCTCGGATGAGGGTGTATGGCTCCGGGTGAACTTGACCGCAGCTTTTTTCTTCGGCTCCGTAGGAGCGTCATCATGGAGCGCAGCTCCAACAAGTCCAAGGCCAGCTAGCGCAGACTTGTGCATGGCGCTCTTTGGGTCGCCCACAAGAGGTGGATGAGACGCAAGATATGTAGTGGCCGCCATGATCGTGGATGACGTTGCTATGTGAGTCCATCGTCATGAAGGACACCTTGAGGGCCCTGGTGACCTCGAGTCGCGTAGCGGGGTCCATGCGCTCCGTACGGGAGCGGTATTTGTTGGCGTTTTTACCATGCGAACTGGAGCCACCAGCGGCGGAGACCGCAGCTTGCCGGGCGCTGGATTCTGTAGCTTCCTTCTTACGCTTGTCGAGCTCCTCCATCAGCTTCACCTGCCGGTTGTGATCGTGGATGAGGAGGAGGTGGTAGGCCATCAGTAGATCCCGTGAGGCATTCACGGGTAGGATTATGTTGCCTGCCATGGCCTCGCGTGATTGGTGCCAGCCTTCCTTGTTGAGGTTTATCTGGTTGTAGGCATGAGCGTCCCCTTCGTTGGGCCTGTTAGGCGGATCTCCCCCGTTTCCTCCGTTCCCAGTTTGCGGGTTGGGAGGGGGACTGGGTGTTTGCTACGCACTCGAACCCGGCGGCGGGTCTGTTAATTTGTTGATGACGACAGCGCATAGGTAGCGCCCTCGGATTGGATCGCTGCTGCTGTAACTTTCGGATCCGGAACCGTAGGTTCCTTCATCTGAGGGAGGGCCACACAGATCTGAGTTACAACTGCTGCTGTTGTCATCCGAATCATCTGTAAGCGTTGACGCGCGTAGCACGCTAATGGGTGGGACCCATGAAGCGGGCCTGATGGATGGTGGTGGCACCCGCTCTGGGGGGCGAAGGGTGCCGGTCTTCCCCACCTGGAATCAGAAGCACCAAAATAGCATCTCGAGCCCATCGCCGACGGACTCGAAATCCCTTAGGGTGGCCGGCGAGTGGGCGGTGAAGTCGAAGGCACCGAAGAGGAGGTGACTCTCCGTTGTTGATGAGTTGTAGATCGCTCCGGATGGAACCTTCACGACCGCATGATCAGCGTCCCCGCTTCCCACAGATGGCGCCAATTGACGAGGGTTGATTTCGTCAATGCCCATTGTTATGGACTTGGGTTTTGGAGAAGATGGGGATGCTGGAAGTCGTGGAACGGTTAATAGACAAGCAACACGGGACACAAGATTTACCTAGGTTCAGGCTCCCGAGCATTTATATATAGGCAGGTCTCAGGATTAGGTCTAGTCCTTTACAAATTAGGGTTGGCACCCTTTGAAATTCTATCTAATCTAGACTTGTCCTCCAAGGATTCGAAAGCGTCATGGGCTTGGGGCACCCGGACTCTTCATGGGTCGCGTGTCTTGATGTGGGCCTTCCTTGGACTGGACCAGGTATACCAATGCCGTGTACCCGTGGGGTATATCCATGTCAAATGCACCATCATGCATCATGTCTAGCTTATCCTTAGACGAGTGATTTAAGCCTCCATAAAAGTGATTCAACAATAATCAATCAGGTAAATTATGATGTGGACAATCATGTATCAATTTTGAGAACCTACTATAAGCTTGTATTAAATCCGCATTGTTGCTTTGCTTGAAATTCAGGATATGAAGCCTACGCTAATAAGTTTGCTTTCGTGAGAAATACTTACCAAGAAAAGCTTCGGAGATACCTTTCTATGAATTGAAGTGTCCCGTGGGATGCGATTTTAGCCAATCTTTAGCTTTTCCTTTCAGCGAGAACCAGAACAGATATAACTTCAACTTATCATTTGTCCATCCATTTGCCTTCACCGTAGAACACAATGAAGTAAATTTGTCAATATGCTCATATGGATCATTGTCCGGATCTCCTGCAAAATCTATTTCCCTGATCATATTTATCCACATAGGATTAATCTCATATCCATCCACATCAATAGCGGCCTGAACAATAGGAGCGTGTAAATGATCAACACTCGGAGCACCATACTCCGAAAGACTTTTTCTTTCCATAGTTCCTATGTTTTTGAATTTCCTATAACTAAAATAAATAACATGAATACTAACAAAAGGTAAACTAATTTTTTTGTTCTTTTCAAATAATCAAAAGGAGTAATATAAGTACCAACAAACGGAAATAAACTATGTGCGAGTAGGAAGGTAATAACCGAATGCTTAGCTCCCCGGCAACGACGCCCAATTTGATGACTGGATTCCTGCACCAACAGGGTTATTGCAGTACTTGTAGCAGCAAATATTTAAGAGTTTGTCCCGATGGGAGATCGATGAACGGAAACAACATGACTCCGCAACCACGTTGTCAATGCGGCCATGTTTCAGACCCAAACTGTGGTTTGGAAATAGCCTATTATATAAGTTACTAGATCATCGATAATTGAGAGAGGTTTAAAGTATCTAATAACAAAGAACTTTTAATAGGAACAAAATAAACTAAGACAGATAGTAAACAGGAATATGAACTTTATTAAAGAGATTGTAGTTGTAGGATTGAATGGAATGAGAGAGGGCTTGTAGGCTTCGGTCTCACTAGTACTAGATGGGCAAATATATGTGTGATCTATAAGATATTCCTTAGACAAATAAACATTTCCCATTTGATTATCGGGCTGTCTCTCTGTGTGCACTATGCATGATTCTCGCACATCACCGAAGGCAAAAAGGCACTTCCAGACCAAAGGATCACATAAACTCATCTTAGATCACAATAAATTCTAACTTAGCGCACTAGATCATACCTCACCCTAGAATTGCAATCACTCACACATGGATGAACAACAAAACATATATAAATGTATAATGATGTCACAATCGTGTTCAATCTTACAATTACTAAACACAAGAGAGAGAGAGAGGGAGGGAGATGGAGATGGAGATCTATGCATGGTGGTGGTGATGTCTTACTTCTCCTCCTCTTCTTCTTGCTTGGATGCCTGATGGTGATGGTGTTGAGGGAGATCTAGATCTCAGAGGTGTGGTTGAGGCAGAGCTCCGCTGCCGTGGAGATCGGATGGGTGGCGGCAGCAGGGCTCCTCCCCTGAAGGGATATGGTGTTCTCCCCTTGTTTCTTGACTCCTCCCACCTTTATATAGGCCTTAGAAGTGCCCTAGATCGCCCCCAATATCGTCATATGGCTTAGGGAAGGTTCTAGAGCAGTCTAGGGTCGAAAACAAGTCGTTCCGACCTTTTTCCCAACTATACGGCCAAAACTATACAGCCGGAAAAATGGCTCCGGTCGTATAGTTGGTCGTTGAACTTTCAGGTGTCGCAGTGTTTTGGCCGCCATTTCTTCATACGAACTCCGATTTGTGTGTTTTTCGGCTCGTTGGATCCGTATCGATGAGGGATACAACCTAGTGGTCTTGGATCTTTATTTTTAGAAGTTGGAACCTCAAATGGATATGTCTGGTCCCTGCAGATCCTTCGTACTATGCTCTCTTTGTTCCTTTTTCCTTTGTTTTATCCATAATCATCATCAAAACCTACACACATGTCAAAGACAAGGAAGAGGGATGCAATTCTACCTAAACTACTAAATGTGCAAAGCTCATATGAAAATGGATGAAAACAAAAACCATTCATATTTGGCATAACTGCAGCTAGATAAAGCATGAGATGGGTGGTTGATATGCATAAAATACTTCTATAAAAGTGTACATAAATTCCATTCATCAAAGACCCACCTACAACTGCACATCATATGGGATAAATGATAATAATAGGCATAGTCATGTGCAATGTTTTAATAGAGATAATCTTTTGTGGTAAGCACATCCTAATATACTAAGGCTCCTGCAAGACACAGACATAGCAATAGCCTTTTGCTCCAACTAGTTGTACCGCGAAGCACCGGGTTACAAATAGTTATTAAGTGAAAAACATAGATCAAAGCCTTAAGGAGATATGCTGTTGTTGTTCCCGAATGGGTTGCTAAGCGAAGACCATACATCCCTTTCTGTCACTGGGTTTCTGATGAGATCGCCGCTAGCCAAGTATCTCACCTCAAGCCTTTATCGATCTCGGGGGTCTTGGGTGCCTAAAAGTCCAAAGATCGAGGCAAGAGACAAAGAAACAAAAGATACAAAACCCTTATTCAAACAATACACAATACTCCCATGGATTAGATGCACATAATTGATGCGAGGTTTCTCCCCAACCCATAGCCCGTGAGGAATACTCACTCATAACAATAAGATCAATGGTATAAAATATTGTGCAAAATACTTAGATTGAAATCAAATATTCTTCACTGAATCACAAGGAGATCTCAAATAAAAAGTAATGGCTATGGCTAATGGAGAGGATGGAAGGGATGAAGTATGGTGTGGATTTCCTTTGGTGGTGTTGTGATGAAATCTGAGAACGACGACCCTCTACGTGGCGGCTGAGACCTCAAAATATATAGGCATCTTCACGAAAGTTGTAGGGTTAAATGAGACGAAGCCACCGCCACATGGTATGGGAGGGCCCTGCCCGTACCAGTGGTCATTATGGACCCTGACGCCTGGTACTTTTCCAGGATTACTTGGTCGTGTGGACTTCCTCAAAATCTTCAGTTATGACTCCTGATTTTGCATTAAAAGCGTGATTTCCTACACAACACAATTCAAAGCCATATATTTGCAATAAGTAGTCATTAGTGGCAAGGCTAGAGAGATTCTTGTCAATTACTTGTCAAAAAACAAAGTTTAAACATGGAAAAAGATGGCTATTTTTAGAGCCATCAACCTCCCCAAATCTCAAACCTTGATCGCCCCCGAGCAAGAAGAAACAAAAGAACTATAAGGAATTCAGCCTTTAAACTTGAAACAATGAGAATATAAATTCACTTATGGTTGGTAGTCATATGCGTCCAGCACTTCTTCAATTTGAAGGGATCATCAAAGTTAGATAAATGCCAAGAACACTATACAATATTTGGTAACTCAAGACAATCAAAGTAGAGTTTAATATAAGTATAAATAACTAGAAGTGTAACAATCAATTCAATTCCTCTAGTTAACTCTCAGCTTGCCAAGGAACACTAGGATGTTTATTATAGCAAAATTAAGTAAGAGAGTTCATGTCCTAAGTAGCATAATAGTGAAGTGTCTTATTGACACCCACATCAGTAAACCAAGACTATCAAAACACGTCTATTCCAATCATTGTCTTTCAAGAAAATTCATAAAGTAGTGATGAGACCATAGCAAGGACTTGTTATGTGGGTCTTCATATTTTTTTCTTTCTTCCTTCTTCCAAGGATTATTATCAAAAAGGATCATTTATTGATTCTTTTAAACAATGGTTTGCACAACCTTCGAGAGTAACAACACTTTTTCCCATTACAGTGACACTTATGCCACCCATGTCATCAACTCATAGCCGAAATCAGGGGTTATATGATTGATTGTTCATAGGCTAGCGGAGTTGTTGGCATCCAAAGGTTGGCGTGAAAAACATAGAACTCTTTAAATAGTACCACGGTTTGATCCACAAGGTTAGCTTTAGCATGCATCAAAATTACCCCTAGAATTCATTTCAATCAAACAACTCCTTTCAAGAGTGTCGTCAAGTCTATCAAAAAATCTATGGGGTTAAGTATCTTCAAAGGTAAACTCTCAAGACAATCACTCAACAAATAAGTCATAAATTTTAGACTTTTTCTTGTTGTACTTGTTTGGCAATATTATTTCCATGGAAAGACCCGGTTAGCTACAAGAACTAGAGAAAAATCTTCCACAACTAATCATTCATACAAATAAAAATATTTACTCTAACTATTTTGAATTACTCCCACTAGCATAGCATCTTAGAAAATCAACCAACTATGATAAAGAATTCAAACTTCAAAAGTGGGAGACATAGGACATACCTCTCATGAGTGACTTCATAATCCTATTCCTTATAGGGATGTGTTCCTTCAGAACTCAAGTAAAATCACTCCCATAATAAAATTAAAGCAAAGAAGCAAAGGGAAAATCCACTTTCATGAAAAAGGAAAAAGGGGAAAATATTTTTGTATTTTTGAGGATGGGGATTAGAGAATAGAAAATAACTTGTGACCAAGCAAGGAACTAAGATAAGAAAAACAAACGAAAAACAAAATAAAATGAAAAACGAAAGAAAAGCAAAGTGCTGGAACAAACCAACACGAAGGTTTCAAAGATCACAAGGAGCTGGAGTCACTACAAGAAAAATGTCCTTTTACAACAAAAGATTTTCGTGGTTGAAGGTTCATTTTTCGTGGTTGAAAACCCTTCTACGATGGATGCCCTTCATGGTATAAGCCCCATCACAAATGAATCTACCATGGTTTTTTTTCGATCGTGGCAGATCTCACCCTTCAGCCACGAAAAGTCATTCCGTCGTAGATCTGTTCACCAACCGCGTTGACTGCTGGCGTCATGCAAACTACGACATGGCGAACGACATTAACGGTTAGTTAGCACCGTTAACTGTCAATGAAACCATGTTAGAAGCTAGGCCTAGAAAAGGCCTGATAATAATTAAATGGGCCGACCTATTAAGAGAGCCCAATAGAATTATGGCTTGTTACTATTTTGTTGTGCACTGTTACAAATGGGCCCGATGGTGCTACCAACGGTGGTCCATAAACTTTCAGGCCGGTTACTGTTTCAACCTACACTATTTGATATTGGCCCATTGTATGGCCCATATAATGAGGGGCTCGTTATTGTTCCGCCCTCTATTGTTTGAATTGGGCCTATTTGGCTGGCCTGCTTTGTCCCGTAGCCATTCTGGCCCCGTTCATATACAGTTCTTTACTGTTCAAATTGGGCCCATTTACGCAATCCGCTGCAGCCCATAAACTTTCGGGCCCATAACTGTTCAGGCCCATAAATGGCCTACACATATTCTGGCATGTTACTATTTTGTCGTGGTAGGTTTCTCGGCCTATTATTATTCCTTCATGGTGCAACTTGGCATGTTACTGTTTTGTCCTGCTATGACCCTGTCCTTTTTCTGGCCTGGCCCGTTTCTGTTTTTGCCAATTAAGCTTCTGGTCCTTATTATTCCGATCCATTACTATTGTCGGGATGTTACTGTTTTGGCCTGTTACTGTTTTGGTCGGTTACTATTTTGGCCTATTACTCTTTGGGACATTTACTATTTCGGCCTGCTACTGTTTTGTCGGATGCTGATTCGGCCTGTTACTATTTTGGTCATTTATTGTTACTTAGCACGCATGTGAGTCGAACCCGTTACTTTTACACTCTTTTATAGTTTCTGCATTTCTGGAGCCCATTCCGATATCATAAAAGGTGTACAACTTGTGAGCATTTTTACTATTCATCATCGGCCTAATACAAGACGTGCAAATACAGAGCATGATACTATACCGTAATGGTACTGCCTACTGCTATGTATGTATGACATCAACTAAATGCCTACACGGCCTGTGCGATTTATCTAGATATTACATCAAACGGAAAATACTTAAAATTATTACATAATATCAACTCAAGGGAAATAAAAATCGGCATTTTAGTTGACAATCGAGTTGATAATAGTCCTCAATTTTCTTTCTCCATATATCACCTGCATATCCGTTTTGAGTGACGTCTACATTTGAAAAAAACCTTGAGACATGATCTTGCTGCCCCCTCTTTGGTGGCGATAGCAATAATTGCAGTTTGAAACTAAGTAATAACAAGTTAATACATCAAACAAGACAAACTACTCATTTAAATGATATGATAGGGGCTATGAACTGGAGTTTACTACTGGTAAATGGTTCAAATATATTGACCATCACGTTAAATAAACAGTTCAAGCAAGTATTAAACAAGTGTGCCTATCGTGAAACGAGAAATATAACAATGTGTGTGGTTTAGAATTTCAGCAAATATAAAAAAGCCAGGTCATATCAACAAATATATATAGAATGATAAATCAGACAATGACATGCAGTTACTATCATAGCTAAGAATGAACGAGACAGAAATTATAACGACATCATGCGAGAACTTGTAGAGAAGGAATGCAAACCACAAATGAACTATACAGTAGAGGATAGTTATGTTGTTGCTTAGGATGAACCGATACGAAATATAATGGCGTCGCTTGTGAACCTATAGAATAGGACATGCAAGCATTATACAAGTGCACTTACAATGAAATGAGCAATCAAACAAAGTTTTTCTTAGAATTTCAGCAAATATAAACTATCTAGGTTATTTCAACAAATATATATGGAAGCAGTTGTATATCCTGGAAAGCAAGAGACATTGGTTGACTCGGAATTTGCGGTGAGCTACACAATGCCATGCAGTTACTATCTTACCTAAGAATGAACCAGATAGAAATTATAATGGCATTATGCCAGAACTTGCAGAGCAGGAACGCAAAGCATGAATGAACTACACAGTAGAGGATAGTTATGTCGTTGCTTAGGATGAACTAGCACCAAATTATAAATATAATGATGTCTCTGGTGAACCTGTAGAAGAGGATAAGCAAACATTAGACAAGTGTGCCTACAATGAAATGAGCAATCAATCAAAGTGTTTCTTAGAATTTCAGCAAATATAAACTAGCCAGGTCATTTCAAAAAATATATATGGAAGTAGTCATTTATCCTGGAATGCAAGAGATGTTGGGTGACCCAAAATTTGTGGTGAGCTACACAATGGGCATTCAGTTACTGTCGTAGCTATGAACCAAATATAAATTATAATGGCATCATAAGAGAATTGTAGAGCAAGAATGCAAACCACGAATAAACTATATATAGAGGATAGCTATGTCGCTTATTAGGATGAACCATTAGATATAAAATATAATGGCATCGCTTGTGAACCTGTAGAACAGGACAAGCAAGAATTAAACAAGTGTGCCTACAAATGAATTGAGCAATCAAACATAGTGTTTCCTAGAATTTCAGCAAATATAAACTAGCTAGGTCATTTCAACAAATATATATGGAAGCAATAGTATATCCTGGAATGCAAGAGACGTTGGTTGACTCAAAATTTGCAGTGAGCTATACAATGGGCATGCAGTTACTTTTGTAGCTAAGAATGAACAAGACAGAAATTGTAATGGCATTATGCGAGAAGTTGCAGAGGAGGAACACAAACCACGAATGAACTACATAGTTGAGGATAGTTTTGTCGTTTCTTAGGATGAACCTGAACCAGATTAGAAATATAATGGCGTCTCTTGCGGATCTATAGAAGAGGACAATAAAGCATTAGACAAGTGTGCCTACAATGAAATGAGCAATCATTCAAAGTGTTTCTTAGAATTTCAGGAAATATAAATTGGCCAGATCATTTTTAAACAAATATATATGGAAGAAGTCATTTATCCCGGAATGCAAGAGACGTTGGGTGACCTAGAATTTGCGGTGAGCTACACAATGGACATGAAATTACTGTCGTAGCTAGGAACCACATAAAAATTATAAAGGCATCATAAGAGAACTTGTAGAGCAAGAATGCAAACTACGAATGAACTATATATACAGTAGAGGATAGCTATGTTGCTTCTTAGGACAAACCATTAGATATTAAATATAGTGGCATTGCTTGTGAACCTATAGCACAGGAAAAGCAAGCATTACACAAGTGTGTCTACAAATGAATTGAGCAATCAAACAAAGTGTTTCATAGAATTTCAGCTAATATAAACTAGCCAGGTCATTTCAAAAAATATATATGGAAGAAGTAGTATATCCTGGAATGCAAGAGACATTGGTTGACTCAGAATTTGCAGTGAGCTATACAATGGGCATGCAGTTACTTTTGTAGCTAAGAATAAACAAGAAAAAAATTATAATGGCATTATGCAAGAACTTGCAGAGGAGGAACACAAACCATGAATGAACTACACAGTTGAGGATAGTTTTGTCGTTTCTTAGGATGAACCTGCACCAGATTAGAAATATAATGGTGTCTCTTGCGAATCTGTAGAAGAGGACAAGAAAGCATTATACAAGTGTGCATACAATGAAATGAGCAATCAATAAAAGTGTTTCTTAGAATTTCAGCAAATATAAACTGACCAGGTCATTTCAAAAAATATATATGGAAGAAGTCGTTTATCCCGGAATGCAAGATACGTTGGGTGACCTAGAATTTGCGGTGAGATACACAATGGACATGAAATTACTGTCGTAGCTAGTAACCACATAGAAATTATAAAGGCATCATAAGAGGACTTGTAGAGCAAGAATGCAAACTACGAATGAACTATATATACAGTAGAGGATAGCTATGTTGCTTCTTAGGATGAACCATTAGATATTAAATATAATGGCATTGCTTGTGAACCTATAGAACAGGACAAGCAAGCATTATACAAGTGTTCCTACAAATGAATTGAGCAATGAAACATAGTGTTTCCTAAAATTTTAGCTAGTATAAACTAGCCAGGTAATTTTAACAAATATATATGGAAGCAGTAGTATATCCTAAAATGCAAGAGACGTTGGGTGACTCAAAATTTGCGGTGTGCTACACAATGGGCATGCAGTTACTTTCGTAGCTAATAATGAACAAGACTGAAATTATATGGCATCATGCGAGAACTTGCAGAGCAGGAACGCAAACCACAAATGAACTACATAGTAGAGGATAGTTATGTTGTTGCTTAGGATGAACCAGCACCGGATAAGAAAACAATGACATCGCGCTTGTGAACTTGTAGAAGAGGCTATGCAAATCGACATGTTCAGTGTTCCATTTTGAGCTCTATGCAAAGAAAAAACAAACAATCAGCGTTGCATGTTTTATAGATCCAGATAGCAACACCAAAATTATAATCGAACTAGTACGATGAGTTTAAACGGGTACTACAGGATAACAGGATGATGCCAGGGAGGAAATAATAGCACAAACTTAGCTCGGGACGAACCAGATAGATTCAGTAAATGGGGAGCAGGGAATCCACACTAATATTTTCCACCGACTTTACATTTTGTAAAAACTACACAATAGTAGGCAATTAATGTTGTAGGGAGTAGCTAAGAGTATGTGCATGACTTGAAATTTCTAGAGTAGCAAATGCAAACCGACTTATCCAGTGACCTTGTATGTTGCACAAAGAACAGACATGCCCAGTGACTTGTGTGTACTAGTACGATTACAAAAATGTAGTTCACCGCGACAAGCTTTATACTGTATGGTGCTGAGAAAACAAAAAGGGGTTGGAGATTTGGTTACCTTGTTCAGAGAGGCGCCTAAGCATCATTGGTATCGTGCGGGTGACGTCCAGGTAACCAAGGGTGTTGCAGTTGTTGGGAAGCAGATGTTGGGCGGTCGCAAAAGCAGATCTTGGACGGTCGCAAAAGAAGATCTTGGGCGGTCGCGGAATTAGCTCTTGGGCGGTCGATGTCGGCTTGAGCGTGGTGGATGAGAGCATCACTAAGGAAGATGCGGTGCAGAAAACAACGACGCCCGTGCAGCTGGTCTAGAGTGGTGGACAGAGAAATCGTTTAACTAGATCCCCTTTGGTGGACACCGGTGAAGTGGCTCCGGTATGGTTGGGTAGCTTTCAACTGCGGGGAAGCAGAGCTTGAGCGATCGACGACGCCAATGGCGCAGTCAGCGAGACCTTAGCTCCGGTGCAGTGGCAGAGAGACCCGATGAACTAGATCCGGTGCAGTGGGCATCGGTGAAGCGGCTCTGTGGCGGTGCACGAGACAGCAGCTCAAGTGGCTCAGGCCTCCGTGGAATTGCCGCTGGCAGGTGCGTGTGGTGTGCGTGGAGCTGAGGGCTTGTGGGAGCAGCCTGGGATTTTCCGGAAGGCCAGGGGAAAAACCGAGAGAATTAGGGACAACGGAGGTGAAAAGAAAAATAATTACGATCATGCCCCCAAGCTACGGACTATAGCTTGCCCATAGGGCGTCTACACAATGGGTAGAATGGTAATTTTGAAACCAAAAGTTTTTTAAACGGAGGGGCGCAAAATGCTTCCAGGTTGGTATGTTATTTTAACCGCTTGATTGTGATTTTGAATTTGGCTAGTGTCCATCTACTATTTTTGGTTTCAGAAAAGTTCGTAAAGAAATATTCTCGGAATTGGACGGGACAAACGTCAAAGTCAATTACTTTCCGTGGGGAACAAGAAGTCCAGAGGGGAGCCCGAGGGGCCAGCCAGGGGGGCCAGACCCACCCTAGGCGCGGTGGGCCCAGCCCCACGCCTGGCAAGGGTTTGGCCACGCAGGCCACCTCCTCGGTGTAACACCCCAGTTTTTGGTAATCTATATTAGGTTTTTTGTGTGCATCATGAGCATCATACTTTAAATTGTGCATTAAAATAAATCAAATACCAAACCCTAAAACCCTAATCCTCCCCTCTCTATTTGAAAAGCATTCAAAAGGTTTTGAACATTTGAAAAGTACAAACTTGTTGGAGCCCAAATTGTATAAAAAGGGCCCTGAGTATTTCATATACTTTATAAAAGCCTCTAGTATTTTTGAATTATTCAAAACAGATTTGTAAATGAAAATAAAAAACAATAAAACAGAAAAAATATGGAAAAAAGGTTTCTAAAAAAATAGAGGCAGAAATCTTCCAGGCCATAACCCACTTCCTCTCTCCTCGCTGCAAGCCTTGCCGCAGCCCAACCATGGCCCAAGTCATCCCAATGCGGCCCAGTACCCCTCTTCCATCTTTTGCCTTTCTTCTTCCTCGCGTGAGCCGAAGCTGCTCCGTGTTAGCGCCTCCGCCATCGATCGTCGTCGTGCTACGATGCTCGCCACCGCCTTTGGACACCAGGATAAGAACGCCCTCGCCGAGCTACCTCTCCCCATACCCGTCTCTCCTCCTCTCGCTCCCTATGCTGGTTTTCCCCTTCTGCCGAAACCCTAGCCCAATAGTCACCGCCGAGCCTCGCCGTCCCTCACCTTGTTGTATCGCGCCATGAAGCTCCGGAGAACTGCCGTGATGGACTACGTCTCCCAACCGAAGGAATCGGCCGCGTGCCCTCGAAAGCGAGCCACACAAGATCAACTTCACCGTCGGTCTCCGCCGCTGTCCCCGTCGATTCCGATCACGTTCGAGCTCGCCTAGCCTAGCTGACCCCTACCCTACAACCATGGTGAGCTATTGGTTCTCAGGAACCTCTCCGTTCTCTTCCTCTCTCTCTCAACCATGCCCTTGCTGTGCGCTGCCGCTCGCTGCCATCGGACACCATCGCCGCCACGCCTCCCGTGACCTTTTTCCAGCGGCGCCACCACCCGCATGCTCGTCTTGCACTACTCATTCGAACGAGCTGTCTCATGCGTCCCAGATCGACCCTAGCACTGTCCCCGCCGCTGTCTGAGAGGACACCGCTGGCGTGACGTCGAGCTGACGTCACCTGTCCATCAGCCGCGCGCCGGTCAGCCGGTCAAACCAGCCCCGACCCCATTTTTGCTTACGTGGCTGCCGATGTGGCCGCGGACCCACCAGTCAGTCACTATGGCTATCCTCTTCCCCGGTGACAAATGCCCCCACCCCTGTGCTGACATCAGCGTGATGCAGTAAAGCTTTTAATTGGTTTAATAAATCAAGAATTTTATATAAATCTTATAAATTGAATAAATTATTATTTATAAGTCAGAAAAATATGTATAATATACCAAAATGTTCAGAAAAATGAGGTCTATCTAATTAAGATATAATCATGCATTGTTCAACAACTTAAATGACAAGTATAATTAGAAGAACAAACCAACCCCTCTCATATACATCCGGAGTTTCCCTAAGTTAGGGTTTGTGCCCCTCGGAACCCCGATTAAATTGCCGAGCATGTATTAGGGTTAAATTTCAGTACTAATTAACTTGTCATATCTTCATCCTTGCTTGAGCATTTCATAAATGCCATGTGTTGATTGTTTTCCATGTATCAGATGTAGAGAATCTAGTATGACATGAGAACATGATGATATGAGATCAGTAATATGAGTTCGCAACTAACTTGCCTAGTAGATTCCATGAGTCACATAGTTCGGGCGTTCCATTTGACATATGCATAGAAAAGCTTTTGAAAGATTTGCCGGGTGAAGGTGCATTCATAACAGGTAGGGAAGCATGGACGCAGTTTCTTGGGGTTGATAGCGCCCCTGGTAAACCAACCTCGCCTCACATCTTTAAGTACCAGCGTCGGGATTTGAGCCGTTACAGCGGAACCATACTTATTGCGTGACTCATGGTCTCAGCGAAAGCAAGGTAAAGGTCGTGTCTAACCACCCTCTGTTGGCCTTCCAAGGTAGAGGGCTAATCATGTGGCATTAAGAGAAGGTTAGTACGTGTGGTTAAAGTTGTACATCCCTACAGGTAGAGGGCTAATCATGTGACATCTTTTCGAAAATACGTGTTCACGGTTATGAACGCTTGGTGACCAGATTCTAAGATCATAGAGAACTATAACCTAGTTGTAAAACTTGGCAGATCAACGTGTGTTTAAGGATGCTTCCTCATGGGTACGAGGGGGTGTTCCTAGTTCAGGTGGTGATGCCTTGGTGGATATCAAAAGATGATGATCAATACTTCGGAGATGTCGCTCTCTTATCCCTTTTAAAATACTCTGAATAGACGAGCTTCTCCTCTCTCTTGTTTTACAAACAAAGATGGTTTTATGCAAAACAACTGCACCAGCCATAAGTCTTGCGGAGTACACCTTGTACTCACCCTTGCTTTGTTGATACTTTTGGCAGAGTAAGTGTTCCCTGAAGACGAGTTCCATTCTACATTGACACCGACGAGTAGCTTGGGGTTCCTGGCCGGCAGCCTGGAATCTATGGGCTAGGACGTTGTAACATCCCAAAAATCATGATTTCAAATTTTGCATACATTCATGCATTCATAATCATTTTAGAATCATTTCCTCAAAATCAGAAACTTCGTGATCTATTATTTTATGCAAGCAAGGCAATAGCCTTAATGTTACTCTCTAAAAAGAGAATATTTGTTTGACAAGAAAAGAATTTATCATATGATTGATTGATATTTTCCAAAGCTTGGACAAATATTTTCAAAACAAAATATGAATTTAAAACCATCCATATGTCTTTATTAAATAAGTGATAAAGGCATTGTTTATTTTTAAATTCCAATAGGCCAAAGTATTTTGAGTGAGAAACTTTGTTCTGTAGCCAAAAAGGTGCAAGTTCTACTTTACAAAAATTCAGAACAAGTTTGAATTAAAACCCATTTTAAAACCATTTGAAATTGATTCTAGAAAATCAAAACAGAAAAAGAAAAAGATAAAAGAAAACAGTCACTGACTGGTGGACCCAGCATTTGAGCCCAATAACAGAAACATCCCACTAGCCAGCCCACCTGGGTTTTCCCTCTCTCTCTGTTTTTCTCACCGAACCCGCACTACCCAAACAGTCACTGACTGGTGGACCCTCGCCAGTTCATCTCTGTCTTCCCCAAATCACGCCCGCGACCACGTCGTCGCCGGCTGTTTCTCCCCTTCATTGTCGCGTCTTAAACTCGAGTAATTGCCGGCGTTTCCGTGCGTGATCCTCGCCCCAGCTCCGGCTACAAAACCCCCTCCCCACCCCGCTCCTTTCCCCTCACACAGCACCACCGGAGCGCCGCCAGGCTCCCCAAATTTCACTCAACATCGCCGCAGTTCCGAGGAACTCCGGTGAGCCATCACGGTGAGTCTCGAGCGCGCCTTGCCCTATGGTTCATGCGCACTGCTTCGCCTTCATCTTGTGCACCTTCTCATGCTTTCATTTCATCCTGAATCGCCCTAGGTCGTCGCCCTCGTCAACATCTGGAAACGTCCGAAGCTTGACTCGACTCCGACGAGCCATTCCGGTGAGCCCAGTGTTCCCCTCTGTCTCTGGTTCACGCAATCGTGTTCGCTAGTGCCTCGCGCATCCGTTAACATTTTCCGTTTGAATCCTTGCGCCCCAGGATGTCGTCTTCAACTCTGAAAGTGAGCACCCGACGCTCAGACGAACTCCGACGAGCTCCTGCTACTGTGTCCGTGCGCCCCGATCCTGTCCGTCTGCACGTTGAGCATCTCCATGTTCTCGCGCCCTCGGTAAGCACTAGCCCGACCCCCTACCCCTCTGGCCTTGCCGGCATGTCACCGCCTGAACCGTCGCCGCTGCAGGCACCATTTGCGTCGCTGGTTCTTGGTCAGATGGATCTGATCCATCGGATCTAAATCCTAAGGCCGCGATTAGATCTTAGGTGAAGCGGTACGAGCAGATCTGAGCCGTGCGTAGCTAGTTAGATCCAACGGCCTGCGAGCGTCATCCGCGTGAAACGGTATCGACCAATCAGATAGCGCCCCGTGGCCCGTGTTTTGATTTAAAATCTAAAATTAGATCTATTAGTTGTTCAAACTTGCAAAATTCATAACTTTTGATCCACACGTTCAAATTTTGTAAATTTTATATCATTGGAATCAGGAGAAATAATTCTATCCAACCATACACTTTTTTTAATGAATTGCTTATGTAAACTTAGTTGTTTTTTCAGAGTCATTTTTAATCTTATTTTGTGTATAAATATTATATAGAAAATATTTTAAGGGCCAAATTAATTTTGTTTAGTGTATAATTGATTTGTTTATGATTCAGTACTGTTCCACTTGTCTTGTTTCATATAGAAAAATTATCACATGGAATTTGCATGCATTCATATATTTTTGCTTGTTTATTTTGATATGTGAATTTGGTGTTATCATTTTATGTGTAGATTTTGGTGCTAGTGGTGATTGTGATTGTGAGGATTTTTGCTACTCCCCCAACTACCAAGGCAAGTGGTGCTTCATATTTTTATCCCAATATTCTGACTATGCATTAGAAATATTTTGTATAGGGCTTGCATGAATATTTTGCCAAGTATCTATATGCTATGCTTGGGAAATCCTAGTAGTTGTAGAATTGTTAGAATTTCCTCTAAGTTAAGATACTTGCTATTGCCATGCTTAGTCTAGCTAGTAGCAACCAAGGGTGGAATATATACATGCTATGGAAAAATATTGCTAAGTCTTTGACTTATGTTTTTGCTTAATAAAACAACTAAGTGAATGAAACACCTGGGTAGAATGGTAATTGCTTGGTGGTTTTTGGTTGAGTGGTTACACAAGGCACATTTCTATGGTTTACCTTGTGTATCTCACTTGTGGATTGCCACCTAGGAACAAAGGGATTTGAGATGCCAAATGTTAAGAAGCTTCTAGTGCAGCCACATGGCATTATGGGCTCTGCCTGGATCATATAGGTTGCAATAACTTAGCCATTTAGACAGTTGGTGGTAGAGGGATGATAGGTTGGAACGCGTCCATTTGGTCTAAGGGAAGGCTTCTGAAAGGTCCTGACTTGGTGAAACCAAGTCTTGTGGGGAAAGTGCACCACCTCTACAGAAGGAAGAAACTAAGTACTTAGCCATGTCCCTGGTAATGGACAACTTGAGCATCAAGACATGGAAGCTATCAAGAATCTCCTCATCCCAATTTTTAAGTTAAAACTTCTGGGTGAACAAGGGTGAAGGTTCACCAATTTCTTTTGGTGGTTCCTTGGGAGTTTTTGCCAAACAAAAACTTAGTGTTTTCAACTGATAGGTAAAACCTATTTTGAGCAAAGCAAGCCTAAGCTACACTTAGCCAAATTCATGTAGTAACTAGATGCTAATATTCTACTAAGGTATCACTTGCCAATACTATTCCAATGTATTGAACCACTGTGGATGTAACTTGTGATGTTGCAGGTTACTCTGTTGATGATTAGGGGTTATGAGTCTACACTCAACATGCTTGCCTATGGCACATGAAGATGAAGACTTCTATTTTTATATTGTTAAGTTAAACTCTTGTACTAGCCTATGGCTAAGGGAGTTGTAAAAGACTATGTTATCTCTGGAATAACGATGTAATAATGACCTTTGTTTCTGTGTACTTCATCTTAAACTGTGGATGCTAGCAATTGATCCAGGGACTAGCATTGCAATCGCAGGGATGTGGCATCCCGCAAAACCACTACTAGAAAATCGCGTTGTTTTCGTGCATTGCATCATCATGACCGCATGCTCATGTCATCATGCCACCTTGCATTTGAGCATCGTCATCATCTTGCATTGGTTCGCATAAAACTATTTTCGGAAAAACCTATTTTTGTTTTCTACACGCCCCGTCTTTGTTCAAACACCAAAACCCGGGTCTCCGGATTATTTTGTTTTGTCTGCTATCAGTTTGCAAAAGCCCTGTTTGAAATAAATAAAATATTTAATTATTTTAGGGGGGCAGTCGAACGGGCCGATTCGACCCGGACGACCACCCCCAGAATAAACGGTCCACCCAAAATCCTAAAACTACCCAGTCCTATTCTACCCATCCCTCCTCCACCTCACCCCCACCAATCTCTGGCTGCCACCTTACCCTCTCCCTTCCCCCACCCACTCCCACGCCGCCACCTGGCCCACTCCCCACTCACCCCGCAGCCTCACTCCCCACTCCCTCCACCCTGGACCCGTCCACCAACCGCCCCAGGCCCACCTCTCTCCTTCACCCTCTCCCTGCACCCGGGCCCCACCCCCGAACCAGCACACACACGCACCCCGCCTGCCTCTCCCCTCTCCCTTCCCTAGGCCCACCCCCACCGACAACCACCTGCCCCCACCACCTCCCCCACGCGCTCCTCTCCCCCGACCCCGCGTCCCCTCCTCCGCGCGGTGCTGCGCCGCCGGCGCCACCCTCCCCCAAGCCCACGACGCACCCCGCCACCCCGCTTCCCACCTCCCTCGCCGGCTCCGCGCCTCCACCCGCCGGCCGCCGCCTCCTGCCTCCCCACCGCGCGCTCTCGCTCTCCCCGCTCGCCAGCCCTCTCCCGTTTCCCCGCCTCGCCGCTCAGCCCGCGGCCCCGCGCCGGCGCCACCGTCCTGGCGAGCCCGACCCTGCCGCCGGTGCTCCTCTCCGGCCTGGCGCCGCCCTACCCTAGGCCTCCTCTTCCTCGAGTCCGGCCGGCCGCGCCCTCCTCTGTCCCGCGCGGGCCCGGCCACCACCCGCCGGCCCGAGCTCGGCCCCGACGCCGCTCCTCCCCTCTGCAACCCGCCGTCCGCCGCCCCTGTCCCTGCCGGCAACCGCAGCTGCGCCCGCGAGCCTCCCCGCCTCTGCCCCGACAACCGCCGAGCAGCGCCGCCAGCCGCCCGGCGTCGACCTCCCCTCCGGCGCCGGCCCCGTCGCCTCCTCTGCCCGCCAGCACCCTCGCTGCCTCGAGCCTCCTCCACCGCGTCGGCCCTCCGTCCGCGGCCATCTCCTTCCTGAGCGCGCCTCGCTCGCCGTCGTCGGGCCGCGCGCCCGAGTCCTCTCTGTCGCCTCCGGCCGCGTCTTCTAGACGCTGTTCCCTGCGTTGCCCAGTCTCCAGTACCGCTAGGTGCCCGTGTTGGCACGGCCAAAACACAGGTTTCCCGTGCGCCATTACCTGAAGTCAACAACTCGACCGCAACACCCTCCGCAGTACCAGGGACACCTGTTGGTGCAGGATCGCGTGAAGCACGACAAGATCTTCTGCCTGGAACCCGCATGATCGCCTTCTCGGAGCACCAAGTACTCTGCTGCGGAACCCGAAGACCCATCAGGAACACCCAAGATTGCCTTCCCCGACCCAAAGGCGTCGAGATCCCGAGCCTCCGAAGACCGATCCGACAACGAACCCGCCGGTACCTCAAGATCTCCCTCGCGGCGTCCGAAGACCCGAACCCTGTCGAACCCCTCTCTGTGAACGCCAAGATCGCCTCACGGACGCCATGACCTCCTTCAAGGATCCGATGGCCGAGACCCTGAAGACCGATCTAGAGCGCCAAGGCCTTCGCATGGAGTCGGCAAGATCATCCGGAAACACCAAGATCAACTGCGCGGCCCCGACAAGTTCGACACCGTCCAGGACGAGACCGATGCGCCCCGACGCCACGCCAAGTTCGTCTACCCGAATTCCAAGATCTACTCTGCCATCCGAGAACGATCCCGGAGTCCGAGAACGATCCCGTCGAACCCTGAACCCTGAGACCGAACCCCGAACCCCGGAACCAAGATCTGCCGAACCCTAATGTGTGAACCTTTTCCCGAGCCCCTATTTTATAAATGCTTTATATAAAACTTGTTGCATATTAATTGTTCATGCATGCATATTTGTCATGTGGTTTGGGGGCCTTATGCCGATTCACTGCATAATTAAATATGGGGCCCATATGCGGGCAAATCTAGTCTTATATTGGCCTCATTTAAATTTGTGTAGCGAACCGGTAACTTACCTAGCCTTGTTAAGACAACATTTAAATTGCGGGGTATCTAAACAACATGAACCTAATAATTAATTGTCGGGACCCCGGTTCCACTTCATATTGCCCAAATTGCATCGCATCTTTGCCATGTCATGCATCATACATGCATCATGCCCGATCTTTTGCCGTAGTATTAAATATTGCATCCGGTGTTTATTCTAGTGTTTTGGTTCTTCGCGGATAAGGCCGTTGAGTTGATGCGAGTGTCGACCCGATCTGCGGATGAATCTTCGGCAATGTTTCAGGCGAGCATCTCCCCCTTTCTACCTATCTTACTTTTATAGTATTTATTCCCTCCTGTTGACCTATTGCTATCTGTGTTGCGATGCTCTAGTTTTCGTACCCGTGATATCCCTTGCAGCCTTATATTGCCTTGGACACCTCCTATTACCTGTTGTTTGGTAGATCGTTGGACTTGCGCGTCGTAGTCGCTTGCTCAAGTGCTGTTGCGTGTCGTCAAGTGCCACAGTTGTTGGTGTATTGTCGCATGTTGATGTTGGAGATGATCATGGCTTTACTTATCGTTCACTTTAAATATTGTTTAACAACTAAAATTGAAGTAGGTAAGCAGAGGCACAGGTGGGCAATAGATGTTATTTGGTTATTAACCGTCCACTTGTGTCCCGTAGGACCCCGAGTACTTGATACCTGTTCCTTGAATATTCGCGCTATCCACATACGGGGAATTATGGGACCCTCCTGAGCCAGAGCTTGATTCAGTCTTATTTCTTGGGGCCACAAACTAGTTTGAGGTTTTATTTACTATCCTGTACTTATGCCATGCTACTGCTTTATTACGATTGTGCGAGGAGCACACTGTACTGTTTAGGATCGGGACACGTTTTCGCGGTGTCGTCAAGCCCAGTTTTGGGTTCCCAGTCGTTCACAGCCGTCCACCCAAACCTCGGGTCCGTCTCGGAGTCAGCTAGCTTCGTTGCGTGTGTACTCCAAGGGGTGGCCCCCTGAAATATTTCTGAATCCTGTGATTGCTTTGTCGTGAAGGCCTCGTTGGGTTTTGATTTGGTTTTTCCGAGGTTGATCGAGTGTGTGTTGCTATTGGTGCACCCCGGCCGGGTAAAACTTTCTAAAAGCCGTGTCCGCGGTTATGGACGACTTGGAGCACAGTATCTCGATCATAGACAACTATAACTAAAGTAGTGCTATAAAGTTGACTTTATAATGACTAGTAATCATCTTCACTATAATGGAATGGCTAAATAAAACTGCCAACAATTGCTTGTTTGGTTTGTCGCTTGCGACAACTGTACCTGACTAGTAAGTATTGCAACTACAACGGGATGGCTAAATAAAAGTACCAACAACTACTGGGTTTTGGGTTATCTCATGCTAATTGTATTTGACTAGTAAGTGTCGCAACTACAACGGAATGGTTGAATAAAAGTGCCCACTGCTTACTTTATCGGGATGACTATCTGTACCTGACTAGTAATTGCTGCAACGATAACTGAATAAATAAAACTGCCAACTGTGTGAGTTCCTCGGTTGACTTCCTCGTTTGGTCTCGAGGGGGAAATACCAGGAAGGGTTTGTTTGGTGTTAGATTCAGGTTGGATCCGAATAGGTCTTTCTTACCCCTCTCTGATTGCCGCTAGTTGTATCGAGTCTCTCTAGGTTGTTCAGTGCATGCTGCCGCTGCCGCTTCAGTCCACCACACCTATGTAGGCGAGGACCGCCGAATTCTAGTCTCTCCGTGTACTGGCCTCAGTACTGACGCTCCTCTTTTTCCTTTGCCCTTTGTCGGCACCCCTTTTGTTTAAGCAGGTTTTGAGATCGACGTCGTTAGCAGGGTTACCCTTCCGGCTTGGCCTGGGCAGGGTTATGGACGCCATTGGTTATTCTTCAGGGCTCTTAGCTCCATTTGCATCTTGTCCGTACTCGGACGCTATATCGTTTTAAAGGTGATTTGGATCTTTGTACTGTAAATCTATATTCTTGACTCCCTGAGTCGTTGTTGTATATATCTGTTCTGATGGTCCCATCGAGGACTGTTGTGTAATGTTATTACTTCGTTTTCCACCCGCACGAAAGTGCCTGGTGGGAACCTTTGAATCGTTTCTATGCGGGTTTGGCGGGAATCGCTGAAACTTGCATAGGGTCGATTCTGAGGGTGTTACAGAGTGGTATCAGAGCTCAGCAGTTGCGATACCCCACAAGTCCAGCCTGTAGGATAACCTAGCTAACGGCCGAAGTAGAGTGTCAAAACTATTTTTGAAAAATGGTTGGATAGTTCTGATTAGGTCTGATTTTACTCCTTACCCCTCTGCTGCTCTCCTCTCACCTCCGCGTGTTTTGAATCCGCTCTCTTCTCTCTCTTCGAGTCCAGGATTTCTCGTGGTTGGGTTCTGTCGTACCTTCAGGGTTTCGCTTCCTCCTTTGGTAACGGTGTTGCTACACATGGTCTTCATGCTATCCGAAGAATCCTTTGTCTGGTGGACTTCTCTTTGTTCCTTCTCGTGCCTTCCGGTGTTATCCGACGCGACGACGTCATCTACGCCAGATCCGATGCAGAGTCTGCATCCCTCATTTGTTTCCGAACCTCGCTTGTCGAGATCTTCAGTCTAATTTCGAGAGTTGGTTGCATAATCTTCTATTCATGTGCAGAGTAATGGTTTGGGTGCGCGATGGACTGATCACCATCCGACTACTCTTATCATTCGCTCTTGTACATCGAATCAGTGGATCCAGCAATTTTACTCCGTCCACGGAAGCTAGAGGTGGCTTTATTTGTTGATACCTCTACCTTCGACCTTTTGTTTCCGGAGTGTTCTCTCGACGATCACGGACAACGACCTCTTGTTAGTGGTGTCGCGAAGATCTACACGAAGCGAGAAGATTCAGATCGCCGACCTTCTTTCCGGTACCATGAGGCGGATCTCGAGGGCGAGATCCATTGTTAGTGGTGTCGAATTGTGGCATCCCGCAAAACCACTACTAGAAAATCGCGTTGTTTTTTGCATTGCATCATCATGACCGAATGCTCATGTCATCATGCCACCTTGCATTTGAGCATCGTCATCATCTTGCATTGGTTCGCATAAAACTATTTTCAGAAAAACCTATTTTTGTTTTCTACACGCCCCGTCTTTGTTCAAACACCAAAACCCGGGTCTCCGGATTATTTTGTTTTGTCTGCTATCGGTTTGCAAAAGCCCTGTTTGAAATAAATAAAATATTTAATTATTTTAGGGGGGCAGTCGAACGGGCCGATTCGACCCGGACGACCACCCCCAGAATAAACGGTCCACCCAAAATCCTAAAACTACCCAGTCCTATTCTACCAATCCCTCCTCCACCTCACCCCCACCAATCTCTGGCTGCCACCTCACCCTCTCCCTTCCCCCACCCACTCCCACGCCGCCACCTGGCCCACTCCCCACTCACCCCGCAGCCTCACTCCCCACTCCCTCCACCCTGGACCCGTCCACCAACCGCCCCAGGCCCACCTCTCTCCTTCACCCTCTCCCTGCACCCGGGCCCCACCCCCGAACCAGCACACACACGCACCCCGCCTGCCTCTCCCTTCTCCCTTCCCTAGGCCCACCCCCACCGACAACCACTTGCCCCCACCACCTCCCCCATGCGCTCCTCTCCCCCGACCCCGCGTCCCCTCCTCCGCGAGGTGCTGCGCCGCCGGCGCCACCCTCAGAAGCCCACGACGCACCCCGCCGCCCCGCTTCCCACCTCCCTCGCCGGCTCCGCGCCTCCACCCGCCGGCCGCCGCCTCCTGCCTCCCCACCGCGCGCTCTCGCTCTCCCCGCTCGCCAGCCCTCTCCCGTTTCCCCGCCTCGCCGCTCAGCCCGCGGCCCCGCGCCGGCGCCACCGTCCTGGCGAGCCCGACCCTGCCGCCGGTGCTCCTCTCCGTCCTAGCGCCGCCCTACCCCGGGCCTCCTCTTCCTCGATTCCGGCCGGCCGCGCCCTCCTCTGTCCCGCGCGGGCCCGACCACCACCCGCCGGCCCGAGCTCGGCCCCGACGCCGCTCCTCCCCTCTGCAACCCGCCGTCCACCGCCCCTGTCCCTGCCGGCAACCGCAGCTGCGCCCGCGAGCCTCCCCGCCTCTGCCCCGACAACCTCCGAGCAGCGCCGCCAGCCGCCCGGCGTCGACCTCCCCTCCGGCGCCGGCCCCGTCGCCTCCTCCGCCCGCCAGCACCCTCGCTGCCTCGAGCCTCCTCCACCGTGTCGGCCCTCCGTCCGCGGCCATCTCCTTCCTGAGCGCGCCTCGCTCGCCGTCGTCGGGCCGCGCGCCTGAGTCCTCTCCGTCGCCTCCGGCCGCGTCTTCTAGCTGTGACGCTGTTCCCTGCGTTGCCCAATCTCCAGTACCGCTAGGTGCCCGTGTTGGCACGGCCAAAACACAGGTTTCCCGTGCGCCATTACCTGAAGTCAACAACTCGACCGCAACACCCTCCGCAGTACCAGGGACACCTGTTGGTGCAGGATCGCGTGAAGCACGACAAGATCTTCTGCCTGGAACCCGCATGATCGCCTTCTCGGAGCACCAAGTACTCTGCTGCGGAACCCGAAGACCCATAAGGAACACCCAAGATCGCCTTCCCCGACCCAAAGGCGTCGAGATCCCGAGCCTCCGAAGACCGATCCGACAACGAACCCGCCGGTACCTCAAGATCTCCCTTGCGGCGTCCGAAGACCCGAACCCTGTCGAACCCCTCTCGGTGAACGCCAAGATCGCCTCACGGACGCCATGACCTCCTTCAAGGATCCGATGGCCGAGACCCTGAAGACCGATCTAGAGCGCCAAGGCCTTCGCATGGAGTCGGCAAGATCATCCGGAAACACCAAGATCAACTGCGCGGCCCCGACAAGTTCGACACCGTCCAGGACGAGACCGATGCGCCCCGACGCCACGCCAAGTTCGTCTACCCGAACGCCAAGATCTACTCTGCCATCCGAGAACGATCCCGGAGTCCGAGAACGATCCCGTCGAACCCTGAACCCTGAGACCGAACCCCGAACCCCGGAACCAAGATCCGCCGAACCCTAATGTGTGAACCTTTTCCCGAGCCCCTATTTTATAAATGCTTTATATAAAACTTGTTGCATATTAATTGTTCATGCATGCATATTTGTCATGTGGTTTGGGGGCCTTATGCCGATTCACTGCATAATTAAATATGGGGCCCATATGCGGGCAAATCTAGTCTTATATTGGCCTCATTTAAATTTGTGTAGCGAACCGGTAACTTACCTAGCCTTGTTAAGACAACATTTAAATTGCGGGGTATCTAAACAACATGAACCTAATAATTAATTGTCGGGACCCCGGTTCCACTTCATATTGCCCAAATTGCATCGCATCTTTGCCATGTCATGCATCATACATGCATCATGCCCGATCTTTTGCCGTAGTATTAAATATTGCATCCGGTGTTTATTCTAGTGTTTTGGTTCTTCGCGGATAAGGCCGTTGAGTTGATGCGAGTGTCGACCCGATCTGCGGATGAATCTTCGGCAATGTTTCAGGCGAGCATCTCCCGCTTTCTACCTATCTTACTTTTATAGTATTTATTCCCTCCTGTTGACCTATTGCTATCTGTGTTGCGATGCTCTAGTTTTCGTACCTGTGATATCCCTTGCAGCCTTATATTGCCTTGGACACCTCCTATTACCTGTTGTTTGGTAGATCGTTGGACTTGCGCGTCGTAGTCGCTTGCTCAAGTGCTGTTGCGTGTCGTCAAGTGCCACAGTTGTTGGTGTATTGCCGCATGTTGATGTTGGAGATGATCATGGCTTTACTTATCGTTCACTTTAAATACTGTTTAACAACTAAAATTGAAGTAGGTAAGCAGAGGCACAGGTGGGCAATAGATGTTATTTGGTTATTAACCGTCCACTTGTGTCCCGTAGGACCCCGAGTACTTGATACCTGTTCCTTGAATATTCGCGCTATCCACATACGGGGAATTATGGGACCCTCCTGAGCCAGAGCTTGATTCAGTCTTATTTCTTGGGGCCACAAACTAGTTTGAGGTTTTATTTACTATCCTGTACTTATGCCATGCTACTGCTTTATTACGATTGTGCGAGGAGCACACTGTACTATTTAGGATCGGGACACGTTTTCGCGGTGTCGTCAAGCCCAGTTTTGGGTTCCCAGTCGTTCACAGCCGTCCACCCAAACCTCGGGTCCGTCTCGGAGTCAGCTAGCTTCGTTGCGTGTGTACTCCAAGGGGTGGCCCCCTGAAATATTTCTGAATCCTGTGATTGCTTTGTCGTGAAGGCCTCGTTGGGTTTTGATTTGGTTTTTCCGAGGTTGATCCAGTGTGTGTTGCTATTGGTGCACCCCGGCCGGGTAAAACTTTCTGAAAGCCGTGTCCGCGGTTATGGACGACTTGGAGCACAGTATCTCAATCATAGACAACTATAACTAAAGTAGTGCTATAAAGTTGACTTTATAATGACTAGTAATCATCTTCACTATAATGGAATGGCTAAATAAAACTGCCAACAATTGCTTGTTTGGTTTGTCGCTTGCGACAACTGTACCTGACTACTAAGTATTGCAACTACAACGGGATGGCTAAATAAAAGTACCAACAACTACTGGGTTTTGGGTTATCTCATGCTAATTGTATTTGACTAGTAAGTGTCGCAACTACAACGGAATGGTTGAATAAAAGTGCCCACTGCTTACTTTATCGGGATGACTATCTGTACCTGACTAGTAATTGCTGCAACGATAACTGAATAAATAAAACTGCCAACTGTGTGAGTTCCTCGGTTGACTTCCTCGTTTGGTCTCGAGGGGGAAATACCAGGAAGGGTTTGTTTGGTGTTAGATTCAGGTTGGATCCGAATAGGTCTTTCTTACCCCTCTCTGATTGCCGCTAGTTGTATCGAGTCTCTCTAGGTTGTTCAGTGCATGCTGCCGCTGCCGCTTCAGTCCACCACACCTATGTAGGCGAGGACCGCCGAATTCTAGTCTCGCCGTGTACTGGCCTCAGTACTGACGCTCCTCTTTTTCCTTTGCCCTTTGTCGGCACCCCTTTTGTTTAAGCAGGTTTTGAGATCGACGTCGTTAGCAGGGTTACCCTTCCGGCTTGGCCTGGGCAGGGTTATGGACGCCATTGGTTATTCTTCAGGGCTCTTAGGTCCATTTGCATCTTGTCCGTACTCGGACGCTATATCGTTTTAAAGGTGATTTGGATCTTTGTACTGTAAATTTGTATTCTTGACTCCCTGAGTCGTTGTTGTATATATCTATTCTGTGGGTCCCATCGAGGACTGTTGTGTAATGTTATTACTTCGTTTTCCACCCGCACGAAAGTGCCTGGTGGGCACCTTTGAATCGTTTCTATGCGGGTTTGGTGGGAATCGCTGAAACTTGCATAGGTTCGATTCTGAGGGTGTTACAAGGGATCTTTACCTTTATAAAGGTGGGATCTTACAGACGTCATCGTTATGCTTCAGGCCTCTTAGGCCATTTGTTAAGTTTGCTATACTTAATAGCATAATTTTCCTTCCATTGTTTGATGTTTGTGGTCAGTAACCTCTGCTTGTAATAATTTGGTTCTCTGCTTAGTTATAAGCTTGCTGTAATAAATTTTGTGTCGTAGGGTCACTGCTGTGTTACCGATTCTTCACTGGATATTCTCGAGCTCAAGGTTAAGCTTATGTCAGACGGAGGTCTGGCATTTGTTTAGCCCTCATCCCGGGGGTGTCACAGGTCTTGGTATCAGAGCAGTACCGACTGTAGGAAAACCTTTCTATTGGTCGATGTTGAGTCTAGTGTTTGTGAAAACTATTTTAAAGTTGAAAATTATTTGTGAAACTCTAGTATGCTTCTTTTTATCCTTATCCAGTTTTGCTCTAACTCTGGGTTATCTTATCTTGTGTTGATTTTGGAAAAGTTTTGATATCTCCTCTAGTCTTTCAAAACTTAGGTGCCTTTTTGGCATGCCATTTCTCAACCTATTGACCTAGTGTTGAGTTCTCTAGAGTTGTGTATGTTGTGAATTCCTTGTTCCCCTTGCTCTTGTTCACCTGAGAGATTCCTTTCTATCATGATCTCTCTATGCCCCCTTTTTTTAGGTGCCCTTGCTCTTTCTCTTGCCCTTGCCTCGTATGCCCCCTTTTTTATTTGTTTGGGTACTTCATAAGTTGTGTCTTATTTTAGAAGCTACCTCGTGATTACTATCTTGCAGTGTACGCTATGTCACTCAGGTAGTAGTTACTTATTTCTTTGGGTTTTAACCCTTGGACTTGAACCGATGATCCCAGATTGTACTGGATTCTATTATTGTGAATCTTGTACATGAAGCTGACCCTTAACCCAAGATCCTTCCTTTGATCCCTGTTGTTAATGTTCACACATTACCTCAGGATGGCTGGTAGTACAATTCTAGCCTTCAAGCCTGTGGTCTTTGTAGCGATTGCATTGTGACAATGAAGGACTTCCCCTACCACATCCTATGGCATATATTCTTTAATGGAACCAAATAAATCATGACAAGATTACTCATCGAGTGTCTCGCATCTATACTCGTGACTCTTCCACACCTTACCTCTTCTATGCATCGGTTTTAGGAAGATTGTTGACTTATGCATCCACATCTTGGGATTCTATCCTGAGTATGTTTTTTTTCCTTTGTTGTTTTCCGACCATTGTCTACCAGTTGGTAGCCAAGTAGTAAATGTGCATCGGTGTCTTGTGATGCAAGATACTCTGGTGGTCCATCATGAAAAACCATTTCGGGATGTCAGGAAAAACAAACTCCGGTACCTCGTCATATCTAGGACCAGGTCAAAGTGTTGTAATCCGCAGATCAAGAGGCATTGATTAGCTTCTATCTATTCTACCTTAAAGTGTCACACTCTTTTATACTAAGAGGTTGTGCTGAGTTTCATGACCCCTTAATGCAGTGATGCTCTTACACATATTTACCCACCCTTCCTCGAGATTTCGCGCTTGTGAGTGATGCGTGTTTGTAATAATGTGGCCATCTGAGATTCTTAGAAATCTTTATTGTTTTGAACTCTAAGGACATTTGTGTTGTTATTAGCGTGATTGGTTGACCCTTTCACTAAGCAAAGGATGATTGTGCTACCAAGTCCGATATTCTGGTACGCTCTCTTCGGTCAAATAGTTAGGCTTGTGCTGAAGCTCAGAGACTGTGCCTTCTTGCCTTACCAAGCAAGTTTCCTCTCGAACTAAGTGACATATAGGTGGTTCGTGATATTCTAGACGTCTACTACAAGTATCGCCATGTTGCCACATGACCGTGTTGTCAAGTTTTTGAGCAAGCAAGTTCTCTGAACTGATCTTTTCTCCAAGAATCCGTACTGGATACCCCTGAACTAGTTGGTTGAGCTTATACAACAACTTGGATAGTTGTAAGACAGAAGTTCTAGCGGACCCAGTTCCTCCTTAAAGGGATGTCTAGTTTTGTTCGTGCTGAAGAAAGATATTATCTCCTTCGTGGATATGATATCTTCCCCTCTTTTGATTTGATTTGGGTTATCATCAAATCAAACTCAGTTCCAAGGACTATCTTGATGGTGTTTCTACTTGTGATGTTTCACTTGAGTACATCTTCATTTTCTTTGGTCTTCCCAATATGTTTGCCTCGTTCAAGAAACATATGAGTCCATCTTCTAGGAGTGTCTCGATAATTTTGTTGTTGAGCCCATCGATGACATCCTTATTTTCTCCATGTTAGATTGGATTCATATGGAACCTTGGGCATTAATGTTGGAAAATTTTGAGAACCATCTTCGAGTCATCTCGAAGTAGTGTTCTGGATGTTAGAATTAACCTTCTCTGGTTCATGTGCAGTTGTTGAAAGATGTCGCCGTGGAATCGAGAAGATTTATATCCTTTTCTCCAAGGACACATGTGTGTTTAAATTGTTAGCACTTTATATGCATGCAGTTGTCTTTCGACAAGTTGTTAAATACGTGGGTCTAGCAATCTGGCTCATCTTTTGGAGCTTCACATGGTAGTCCGTATCTTGAGAATATAGTAACTTTACCTTCGTGGTAAATGTTGCAAACCTTCTATTCGGACATGCTGAGTCTGAAATATCATTTTGCCTAACCAAAGCTGAATCTCAAGCAGCAATGATGGTTGGTGTTCCTCAAGGTTTTGACATAGGTTTCTTTGTAATTCTGGCAAGGTTGGTGTAATGGTTGACACACTTAGCCGGAAAGACCCTCTGTCATATTCTCTTGATTTAGCAATAACAACCACTCTTCATGAGGCATCTTCTATGACTTACTATAGGAGTTGTGCTTATGGTTTCCTTTGTATCCGAAGTCTAACCTTTACTTGATGTCTGCTTTCTCGAACATCAAGGAGAACATTTAAAGTAGTGTTGCTAAATGTCTCTCGGTCGATCTTCCAGACCCTTTATGTTGGCAAGCACTTTGTTCTACCATGTACTTGAAGTCTGAGAATGAAGTTTCTTTCTTCTTGTGTCATCAGGAATCTTCTTAACTATTCATCCGAGCGGTGTAAAGTGATATTATGATCTTTGGCAAAGATTTTGGTATACCTGGATGAATAAAGAGTTTCCTTCGTTTTCTTTCCCATGTTTTAACAGTGACTATGATTTTGGTAATTAGTAGTTTCTCTTGTTACTTGTTCTTTGTGACTCTTATGAGTCCTCTCCACGAAAACACCTTTCTATCTTAGACCTTCTGTTGGATGAAAAAGTGACCCTTCTGTGTCAAAAGTAGTTCAACAACTTGGTTTTGTTGATCCATATCCTGCAACCTAAATCTCTACTTAAATCAGTTATTAGAGGTTCCCTATCGAAGTCAGTGTTTATTTTATTTCTGTTAGAAGCTTTCTTCTTCAGAAGCTTCAAAACCTCCTGTAAGCTCCATGGTCTCAATCCTTATGAAGACCAGCTTTCTAACAACTTGAAACCATCTCCTCTTGTTCTTCTGTTACCTTGACGTGTTTCATGTTTGTCATCTCAGAGTTTTTCTGAACACTCCATCCATGAGTTGACCATGAGATGCTCAGTTTGTTGTTTAGTGTGTTCCCTCTTATCTTTAGAGTGACCCTGTTTCTTTCTCTCTATCTCTTTTCCTACCTTTGGAATCTCGGGTCGAGATTCTCTTAAGGGGGATAGAGCTTTAACACCCCAGTTTTAGGTAATCTATATTAGGGTTTGTTTTGTGCATCATGAGCATCATACTTTAAACTGTGCATTAAAAGAAATCAAATACCAAACCCTAAAATCCTAATCCTCCCCTCTCTATTTGAAAAGCATTCAAAAGGTTTTGAATATTTGAAAAGTACAAAATAGTTGGAGCCCAAATTGTATAAAAAAAGGTCCTGAGTATTTCATATACTTTATAAAAGCCTCTAGTATTTTTGAATTATTCAAAACAGATATGGAAATGAAAATACAAAACAATAAAACAGAAAAAAAATGAAAAAAAGGTTTCTAAAAAAATAGAGGCAGAAATCTTCTTGGCCATATTCCACTCCCTCTCTCCTCGCTGCAAGCCTTGCTGCGGCCCAGTACCCCTCTGCCGTCTTTTGCCTTTCTTCTTCCTTGCGCGAGCCGAAGCTGCTCCGTGTTAGCGCCTCCGCCGTCGATCATCCTCGCGCTACGATGCCCGCCACCGCCGTTGGACGCCAGGATAAGAACGCGCTCGCCGAGCTGCCTCTCACATACACGTCTCTCCTCCTCTCGCTCCCTAAGCTGGTTTTCCCCTTCTGCCGAAACCCTAGCCTGATAGTCACCGCCGAGCCTCGCCGTCCCTAACCTCGATGTACCACGCCATGAAGGTCCGAAGAACCGCCATGATGGACTACGTCTCCCCACTGAAGGAATCGGCCGCGCGCCCTCGAAAGAGAGCCACACAAGCTCAACTTCATCATTGGTCTCCGCCGCTGTCCCCGTTGATTTCGGTCGCGTCCGAGCTCGCCGGGCCTAGCTGACCCCTACCCTGCAATCATGGTGAGCTATTTGTTCTCAGGAACCTCTCCGTTCTCTTCCTCTCTCCCTCAACTGTGCCTGCGTTGTGCGCTGCCGCTCGCCGTCGTCGGACACCATCGCCGCCACGCCTACCGTGACCTATTTCCAGCGGCGCCGCCACCCGCATGCTCGTCTTGCACTACTGTTTTGAACGAGCTGTCTCATGCGTCCCAGATCGCACCCTAGCACTGTCTCCGTTGCTGTTTGAGAGGCCACCGCTAGCGTGACGTCGAGCTGACGTCACCCGTGCATCAGCCGCGCGCTGGTCAGTCGGTCAAACCAGCCCCGACCGCATTTTTGCTTGTGTGGCTGCCGATGTGGCCGCGGCCCCACCAGTCAGTCACTATGGCTAGCCTCTGCCCCGGTGACAAATGCCCCCAACCCTGTGCTGACATCAGCGTGATGAAGTAAAGCTTTTAATTGGTTTAATAAATCCACAAATTGATATAAATCTTATAAATTGAATAACTTATTATTTATAAGTCAGAAAAATATGTATAATATACCAAAATGTTCAGAAAAAAGAGATCTATATACTTAAGATATAATCATGCATTGTTCAACAACTTCAATGACAAGTATAATTAAAAGAACAAACCAACCCCTCTCATATACATCCGGAGTTTCGCCGAGTTAGGGTTTATGCCCCTCGGAACCCCGATTAATTGCCGAGCATGTATCAGGGTTACATTTCAGTACTAATTAACTTGTCATATCATCATCCTTGCTTGAGCATTGCATCGATTCCATGTGTTGATTTTTTTTCCTTTCTTTCCGGTATTTGGTTCTTCTCGATACAATACGATATCAAGATCAAGATCGAAGATCGAGATCAACACCGTCGAAGCTCGAAGACCAATACTTGACCAATTGTAATCAAGTCAAGTACAAGGCTCTCGAAGCTCTGCTTTCTGATTATCAACAGGCAAAGGCAAGCATAGCCCCACCATGATATAATCCTATGATTTCGAAAGCATTTCAATTCATGCCATGATGCATACGCTTGTACTATGGTCTTTTATTGATAGATAGAGTATCCTATCTATTGCATACTCCCTTTGAGCTTATATTACATGTTCCACTGCTCCTAGCATAACTAGGTTTGGCTTGTGTGCATGCTAGAGCTTATATCTGTGTCTGCTTAGCCATACATAGTTGTCAGTTCTGGTCCATCCAGATGATGTATCAGATGCAGAGAATCTAGTATGACATGAGAACATGATGAGATGAGATCAGTGATATGAGTTAAACATGCTAAGGCTTGTATGGGAGGCCACGGTGGGTTGTGATTTTTCTAGTCCCATTCTCGCCACCACTAGGAACTGAGTTCTTGCCTTTGGAACCGAGACAAGCGTACAACCACACGGGGCCTGGTGTAACATCCCAACATTAGAGCCTAGAAATAAGCTGAACACATATGTGCGCATTGCATTCATGCATAGAAAATCCAAATAATTTTCGCGCTTTTACATAAAAACTTGTCAAAGTGATTGAAGTTTCTCTTAACTTGATGGAATTGAAGTAGATCATCAAGTTAACTGCGATAAGTTTCAATATGACCTTTGCTAAAACCTTATTTTCGGTAAGGGAGATTTGATCTAAGGGTAGATCAAATGTGATAAAAGTTAACCCTACTATATTACTTAATGGTTCATGTTTGATCCTTAAGTGATCATATGTAGTATTCATTACTCAACCCATGAATACCAAGATATAAATATAACTTAAGTAATAAGAATGTAACAACTATATCTTAATCTCATCTATTTATACCATGATTATCATGGTAATACCTAACCCTAACTCTTTAGTTACATGGAGTAGGAGGGAAATCAATTCAAAGATCATTCACCATATATCTTTCTTTCCATATCAACCCTTATCATATCAATTGAATCTTATTCTAATATCAGTTGTTCATCAATGTTGAGTAATCAACTATTGATTCACAAATTCTTTACCTATCAACTCGTGTCCTTATCATAGCATTCACTTCAGTCCTTTAGATAAGAAGTAAGAAGAGGTAAATAGTAATGCTAGATTTAAATATCATCTATAGGATGGGAGTGATGGAAGGAAATCAAATCAATATGGTAACCAAGAAGATTACAAGGATGAGTCCTGAAGATAGTTACCAGGAGTATTCCTATTGGATCAAGTAGGTATAGTCAATGAATTATATCTCTTAATCCAACAGAGGTAAACAAAAGATAACTATAATACAACTGTAATGTTGTATGGATGGAAGCCTTGTTTATCCAACTGGACACCTGAACCATAAAGGATCAAAGGATTATAATGATCATGCCTTAGTCACTAATATTGAATGCTTATACCAAGTAAAAGTGACATTGATGGATAAAACATGATTGAATCATAGTATAGATATATTATCCTAGATGAGCCATGAAAAGTCATATTAATATAATGAGAGGTTGGAGTATAAGATATTGGAATCAAGTAGAGATATGATAGTATGATTAAGATGATGATAGAGCACATTGAATCAGAAAAGTAGTATCTTCCTCTTGGGAAATACTAAACACTTAAGGAGAGTAGAATTTGATATATACATCTACTAAAGTAGTACTAGTGATGGATGATTAAGGAAGAGTATGATTGGAGTTGGATGTAACCACTTGTTGGATTGTGGATTATCAACAACAGAGTAGTTGATATAACCAAGTATGGATATGAAAAGATTATGAAAAGCTTTAGTGTCAAGCTCATTGTATTTATAAATGGATTTACAAGAATAAAGGTGGATAAGAATATTCATGTGAATTAAAGCTCATCATGTTAACACATGATGATGGATAGGAAGAAGTAGAATATCTAGGAAAGGAATTCCTTAATTAGAAGTCCAGAATTATTGAAGTATGGAAGATAGAAATTCTGGATAAAACCTAAACCCTAAATCTCTAACCAAACATAATATCCATTTCATCTGAGTGATTTATCATCTTATGTCCATAATAGTTACTAGGAATATTTTCCTAAATCAACTCCCTTAAGCACATCTTTGTCATTTTCAACCATCATTATCATAAGTGCTTAAGAACTATCTTTACCAATTCTTTCTCATAAGTTAGCTTAGAAAACAATTTCACTATTTTACTTTAAATGGTGATATTATTCAAGATTATGAACATAAAGATAATATGTCTCAACCATTCACCTTTATTCACAAATTTAAAAGGATATAAAAATATTAAAACTCCCATAATTCATGGTAGGCATTTATAATCTCAAACATTTAACTCTTAAGTTAGTAATAATAAAATATTTATATTGCTATTTCCTAAATTCATAGGAACAATATTAACCCTATTATTAATTAGAACTTTATGTATCAAATACTTATGAAGGATCACCAAATATAAAAGTTGCCTTAATATTATGTACTAATGAGAATAAAATCTCATTAGTTAATAGTAATGCATTCTATAATAAGTTTATGAAATTTTGCCCAATTAAAGGCCCTCATAAAGAATAATAGGAAAAGTATCTATATAAAGGAAATAAAGAAACTCTAAACAATATATAATAAAATTTCACAAAATGAATCTAAATACACTTCATTAATGTTGCAGCTATTTATCAAATAATTTCTATAAATAAATTTGCAAACAATTGTGTAGATATAAATTTAGAAATCAAAACAGAAAATAAAAAAATGTGAGAACAAGAAAAAATAAAAGAAGTAAAGGCAGCATTCCAATCTGGACGACGGCCCAATACCCCTCTTCTTATCAATCGCCCACGAGCAACCACAGCAACCCAACCGAAGACTAGTAGCAGCCCAACAACCAGCCCAACATATCTTTCTCTCTGGCTGACTAGTGGGGTCAGGTAGGGACTGCGGAGCAAATCAAAAGAACGCCGGGGGGTTTTCCGTGAAACTTCCGTCGTCGTCTTCCTCGTCGATTGGAAGCAGCTCGCTGGCGAGTGCTCCACCGCACGCCGTCGATGTGCTACGATTCGTGCAGCCGCCAACATCACCCTAGGGGATAAGAACGCCACCGCGACGCTCCGTCTCATCCTCACCTACTCACCCATCCTCTTCCTCTTTGTCTCCTCTCAGAGGCCAAACCCTAGCTTCAACCGCTGATGCACGCCGCCGTCTAGAGATCACCCCAGAGCCGTCCGAGGATGCTAGGAGCTCCGCCTTGTCTCCATCTTCCTCCTCACCAATTTAATTATGGAGGGGAGCCCCCAATCGACGCCTGTGTCTCCATCTTCCCGGAGCCCAATGACCACCGCCGTCACCATTACTGCTGCTACAGCCTTCCTCTGGCCTTGTCGAGCATCCTATCGCAAAGAGGGTAAGCTTCTAGTTCTAAAGAACCCTCTCCTGGCCTTCCTTGTCCTCTGTTGTCGCCGGTGAGGTTTTAGACCGCCCCAGAACTCCGCGCCGCCTTTTTTAGGTAGCTTAGGAAGAGGAGCTTCCGAATCATGCAGAAATACATCGCCGCATACATCGTAGCGCCGCCACCGGAGGGTCGCCGGCGTCAGTTGACTCTGTCGTATGACCAAGTCTTGGTCAACACCGGAGTGGGTCCAACCTTGCGCCGCCTTTTTTAGGTAGCTTGGAGCTTTACCCCGCTGTAAAACTACCACAACTCTGTGCTGATGACACAATGATGCAGTAATTCATTTTATTATTTTATGAAATTGATTAAACATTGTAAATTCAATATCTATTGTTTCATAATTCAGAAAAATGTGTTAATATATGAAAATGTTTAGAAAAATAAAATCTATAACTTAAAACTATTATCAAATATTATTATGTTAATTATTTAAATAAATAGTATTTAATAAAGGTTTTATATGTAATAAAACTTTGATAATCCATAATTTAATAGTGGTAATCGATAAAAATATAAATAAAAAACCAAAAATCTTAGAAAAATAAGAACTATAATTTAAAACTATAATCATGTATTATTATTTCACTTAATTAAATATTTATTATTTATTAAGTATTTATGAAGTAATAAACCTTATAAAAATCATATCCTATTATTTATAAATCACAAAAATGAATCTAATATACCAAAACGATCACAACAATAATACCTACATGTTAAAAATATTATATTCCACTTTTGAGTTAAATAAAAAGTTAAACACTTTAATAACTTGAATTTAAATCTATTTCCTTAATTAATATTTCATATAAAGTTAAATAAAATTTGTTAATATTTCTTAAATTAACCAATTAAATATAATAAATAGTAGTAGTCTTAAAAACTAATATTATAAAGCCAAAATTGTTCAACACATTTTAAAAATGCAATTTTATTGAATTATCATTCAACCATAAGTGTAGATTATTTTATAAAAGGATCATTATCCAATATAAAATCTCCAAGGATAATTTGTAGTAAAATAAAACCTATTCCTTTATATTAACCACAATTTTATAAACAAATCAAAACACTATAAGTGAGTTCATAAGTAGTAAATAATATTGTTTACTTATTCATAAACCTTAACCACAGCCTTATAGGAAGGTAAATCCCTTTATACATTTATAATGTAAAGAAACCACTACGAAGTAAAAGTAATACCATTCTTAAGTAACTTTAAAGAAACATTATGGAGTAAACAAGGTATAAGTATAATAAGCATTACGCCTTAAGTCCATCTATGTTTTAAAGTTAACTTAGACTACCAGATCTTAAATATAATGCTAAATTTTTTATTATATACTTTATAGTTAACTTTGGTCTGTTATAATCAAATTGTAAAGCATCTCAAGTCCAAACTATTCAAGCCAGCACAAACAACATCGACCATATCTGATTAACCACAAAGACTGTTTAAACCTTAATAAAGGAATCTTTTCTTCAAAAGTTATTCATTTTGCCACTTCAGTCAACATATGACAACTAATAATAATCACATTACATTAAGCTTTACTTATATACCTAGAATTGTTAACACTTAAGTCCATTATAAATGTCATCACTTGCAAGGTAAAACTTGAAGATAAGATAATTCACATATAAGCAGTCCTTGAGTAGCACATCTCATTAGTATATCTTATTGTTGTATGCCATTATGTTTACATGTTGTTTCACACACACACAAGCCTTAATAAGAAGCACATGTGTGAAACTTAATCTAAAAGGGCAACACATTCCAAGAAAAACCATCTCTAGTACCCAAAACCTAGAACAACGTTATTCTCGGGATTCACGTTTATCAACTTGCATTACATTACTTATGCATAAAAGCATCTTGCTTCTTTAAACGTTAGTCCTTACCGGACCAATGATGCTGATTTCAGATATTGGATCTTATATTGTCTTGAAGACCGTGAGTGCATAATCTTGCAATCACAAAAGGCAAGTTCACACTTGCTCATGTCCTTTGATTATTTTCTGTAAAATATTTTACAAATCCAGTGTTGTCATAACCTACATTTGAAAAAGGTCAGAAAACACTATTTTCATAATAATGTGATTATAGGTTATTTACCATGAGATAATAACCTACTATAAGAGTTCCGGTGGTAAAGGAACATATTATCTAGGACTTAACAACCAATGTCGCCAGTGATTCTTGCGCCGTATATTACGCGTTGACCATGAGATTTGGAATGGGACGGAGAAGTCAGCTGTATCTTTTCCCTCTCGCATGGAGCCGGATGTGCGGGTCATGGCTGTTATCACTCGTAGCGTGCATATTACATGGTAATTCGTAGAGGATATGCAGCATATGGGTGGGAGCCCTCAACGTCCCACGATAGTTCCGGCATCTGAACGGTCTGTACTGCCAATTGCCGTAATTCAATATATGGGTTGGCGTACACCAAGGAGACATGCGGGGTCGCGGAGAAGGCAGTGATTGGCTTGGATCTTAGTCTGGGCCTCATACCAAGGAAGTGTGAACGAACCTGCAATTCGGATGTGCAACAAAGCTAAGATCTCTCATGGGTAAAGTGACGCACCTCTGTAGAGTGTAAGAACTGTAACTTGTTACTCCCTATTCCGGGAAGGAGCTACGAACGCGGCGGGAAAGGAACTCCATGAAAGTTCTGGTAAACCCGTGAAGGCTGACGGACATAGCTTTTCAGAATAAAAGCAACCTTTGAAGAAATATTTACGAAAACTTGCATTGCCTAAGACCTACGGTCTGTGGCTGTAGCTATAGTGCATCAAACACTCCTTTTCTAGTGAACTTGCTGAGTACGCTCGTACTCAAAGTATCTTCCTAACCCTTGTTAGGTTCTAAAGCCAGTACAAACGACGTCTACATCAAGTCATGCTCCAGGAATCATCATCGAAGGCTAAATCTCTTCAATGAAGTCAAGAAAGACAACATATACATAAACTCAAGTGAAGATGAGGTTACTAAGTAGATAGGAATATAATCTCTAGCCATAGAACCTATTTCTATAGTGTATTGCAATAGCAGCAATGCCAGATTATTAGTTAAGATACTAGACTTAATAGTAGGATAGTTTTGGAGTTATTTATTTCTGATTCTTCTTTGTAAGAAGTTTCTTTCTCTCTCTTTAACATAGAGTGTTCTCTGAATCTTGTGTAAAGAGTTGAGTTGTAACCTATAGTCATGCCTTGGACCTGCTGTGTTTCTGTTGTACCACTCTGAGGGATGTAATACTAGTGAATGGTGTTTCATTGGTGTTATGTAAACGACTATAGTGTACTACATCATGAAGTGGTATGCTGGGTCACCGCACCTGGAAAACCTCACGAGCAACTAACTTTCCTAGTAGATTCCATGAGTCACATAGTTCGGGCGTTCCATTCGACATATGCATAGAAAACCTTTTGAAAGATTTGCTGGGTGAAGGTGCATTCATAACAGGTAGGGAAGCATGGCCGTGGTTGCTTGGGGTTGATAGCGCCCCTGGTAAACCAACATCGCCTCACATCTTTAAGTACCGGCTTAGGGATTTGACCCGTTATGGCGGAACCATACTTATTGCGTGACTCATGGTCTCGGCAAAAGCAAGGTAAAGGTTGTGTCTAACCACCCTCTGCCGGCCTTCCAAGGAAGAGGGCTAATCATGTGGCATTAAGAGAAGGTTAATACGTGTTGGTAACGTTGTACACCCCTGCAGGGTAATAATCTTTTAGAAAATCCGTGTTCACGGTTATGAACTCTTGGTGACCAGATTCTAAGATCATAGAGAACTATAACCTAATCGTAAAACTTGGCAGATCAACGTGTGTTTAAGGATGCTTCCTCATGGGTACGAGGGGGTGATCCTAGTTCAGGTGATGATGACTTGGTGGATATCAAAAGATGATGATCAATACTTCGGAGATGTCGCTCTCTTATCCCCTTTTAAAATACTCTGAATAGACGATCTTCTCCTCTCTCTTGTTTTACAAACAAAGATGGCTTTATGCAAAACAACTCCACCAGGCATAAGTCTTGCGGAGTACACCCTATACTCACCCTTGCTTTGTTGATACTTTTGGAAGAGTAAGTGTTCCTTGAATACGAGTTCCATTCTACATTGACACCGATGAGTAGCTTGGGGATCCCGGCCGGTAGCCTAGAATCTATGGGCTGGGACGTCATCGTTATGCTTTAGGCCTCTTAGGCCATTTGTTAAGTTTGCTATACTTAATAGCATAATTTTCCTTCTATTGTTTGATGTTTGTGGTCAGTGACCTCTGCTTGTAATAATTAGGTTCTTTGCTCAGTTATGAGCTTGCTGTAATAAATTTTGTGTCGTAGGGTCACTGTTGTGTTACCGATTCTTCACTGGATATTCTCAAGCTCAAGGTTAAGATTATGTCAGACGGAGGTCTGGGATTTTTTTATCCCTGATCCCGGGGGTGTCACACTCGGTCTCCCCCTTCGCCTATAAGAAGCCCCCGATGCAGAAACCCTAAGGCCCCGATCAAATATCCACGAAACCGTCTATAGACGCCGCCACCATTGTCCCTAGATCGGGGGGAGGGGGATCTGAAGTTCTTCCCGGCACCCTACCGGAGGGGAGATCATCCCGGAGGCCTTCTCTCCGGTATGATGTGTGAGTAGTTCCACCTTGGACTATGGGTCCATGTAGTAGGTAGATGGCTGTATCTCCTCCTTTGTGCTTTCATGTATAGATCTTGTGAGCTCCGTTCATGATCAAGATCTAATCTATTTGTAATCATGCATGTTGTGTTTGCGGGGATCCGATGGATATTGAGATTATTATGTTGGCTTGATTAATGGTTTTGTATTTATGATTATATCATGTCTGTGTTGTTTGTGATCTTGCATGCTCTCCGTTGTTAGTAGCTATATTGGCCAAGTAGTTGATAGTGACTCCAAGAGGGGGTATTTATGATCAATAGTGGGTTCATGCCTCTAGTTTCCAAGGGAAGTGACAGAAATCTCTTCGGTTGTAGATGTGTTGTTGCTACTAGGGAGAAAACAACGGTCTCTTGTTCATGGAACATGTGGACTGTTTACCTTACACGCTTTTCTTAAAGCATTTGTCTGTTGCTTGCAACTTAATATTGGAGGGGGTTCGGATGATAACCCGAAGGTGGACTTCTAGTCATAGATGTAGTTGGATGGAGGTCTATGTATCCTGCTGTATTGCCCAATCGAATCTCATATGATCTTTCTGACTAGTAATTGAATTGTTATGCCTTGCTCAGTTCCTGTCAATTGCCTTGCTTTAATTTGTTTACCCTTCATGCCATGTTGTTTATCTAAGGAGAGCACCTCTAGTGAACTATGGACCTTGGTCCAATCTTTACCATTGATACATCTTCCACTGTTACTTGTTTACTTGCTGCAAACCATTACCTTCCACACCATACGTTTAATCCTTTGTTACAGCAAACCGGTGAGCTTGACAACCTCAATGTTCGTTGGGGCAAAGTCTTGAGTTTGTGTTGTGAAGGTATCCGCGTTGCTTGCAACACCTGTGTGACGTTTCCTTCCTCCTTCTGGTTCGATAACCTTGGTCTCAACTAAGGGAAAACTTGCTCCTTGCTACTTCACACCTTGCTCTTGGGGTGCCCAACAGGCTGTGTGTAGACAGCCGTCAAGCTTTTCTGGCGTTGTTGCCGGGGACGCTAAGGACGTCTTCACTAGGGGAGTCCTTCACTTCCTTTCTCTTTACTTTGTTTTTATTTTGCTTTGTTTCCTTTGCTTGGTTTTGTTTGCCTATTTTCCAAAAAACCCAAAAAAAATAGTCTAGTTTGGTTTGCTTGTTTTATTCAAAAACACAAAAAATTAGTTCCTCCTCTAGCTGCTACTGCTGTTTTTGGCTTGCCCACCATTGCCAAAATGAACTCTGCTAAGACCACCAAGTTGTGTGACTTTACTAGCACCAACAACAATGATTTCCTAAGCACTCATATTGCTCCACCTGCTCCTGATGCTACCTTTTATGAAATTAAGCCTACTTTGTTGAATCTTGTGATGAGAGAGCAATTTTCTGGTGCTGGTTCTGATGATCCTGCTGCCCATCTCAATAGCTTTGTTGAACTTTGTGTGATGCAAAAGTATAAGGATGTAGATGGAGATATTATTAAGCTCAAGCTTTTTTCCTTTCTCCTTGACGGGAAAAGCTAAAGAATGGTTGCTTTCTTTGCGTAAAAATAGTATAGATTCTTGTACTAAGTGCAAAGATGCTTTTATTGGAAAGTAGTATCCTCCTGCTAAGATTATATCTATGAGAAGTGATATTATGAAATTTAAACAACTTGATAGTGAATATTTTGCTCCAGATTGGGAAAGAATGAAATCTTTGGTTAAGAATTGCCCTACTCATGGACTCACTGCTTGGATGATTATCCAGACTTTTTATGCAGGATTGAATTTCTCCTCAAGAAATCTGTTGGATTCAGCTACTGGAGGTACCTTTATGGGCCTCACCTTGGGTGCTGCAACATGGCTCCTTGATAATATGATGGTTAACTACTCTAAATGGCATGTTGAGAGAGCTCCACATGGTAAGAAGGTAAATTCTGTTGAGGAAACTTCCTCTTTGAGTGAAAAGATTGATGTTATTATGGCTATGATTGTTAATGGGAAAGCTCCTTTACATCCTAATAGTGTTCCCTTAGCCTCTTTGGTTGCTCAATAAGAGCAAGTGGATGTGAACTTCATTAGAAACAACAATTTCAACAACAATTCCTATAGGAACAATTTTGGTAGCAACAACAATTTTGGCAACAATACTTATGGTAACTACAGGCCTTATCCTCCTAGTGGAAATGCTTATCATGGTAGATCTGGAATGCCTAGTGAAGAAAGGATTCTAGAAGTAGAGAGATCCACTAAGAATTTTATGCAAATGCAATATGAGTAGAATAAAATTTTCACTAAAACTATGGAGGAGCAATCTATTATCTTGAAAAACATTAGTCATCAGCTTGAGAATTTGAATAGAGAAATTCCTAGTTTACAGTCAAAATTTTTGAGTGCCGAGAAAAACATATACTCTTTGTCTGAAGCTTAGTCCTCCTTGATTAATAAAATGGCTGCTAAACCTGAAACAATGGAAAACACTTTTGCTACTACTCATGCCATACAAGTTACTATTGATGAAAATGTTAGGATGTTAGCTCAACTTCATGCTAAGTGGGAAAGGGATGCTGAAAATGACAGAAACAATAGTGTGTTCACTATCACCACTAAACCACAAGTAGTCCCTATTCCTACTCCTACTATGCCTAAGCCTATTGAGCCTACTACTAGTGATGCCAAGTTTGACTTTGATATTGATGGTTGCAATGTTTCTAAAGTAATTATGTTCTTGGAAAAGCTTGCTAGAAGTCCTGATGCTAGTGATATGCATGTTGCTTTCACCAAACACATTACAGATGCTCTTGTTAAGATTAAGGAGAAGCTAAAACACAAATCTTCTATTCCTAGGAAAGTAGAAGGTAGTTGGGAACCCATTATTAATATGCAAGTGAATGACTTTGACCTCAAATCCTCATGTGATCTTGGTTCTAGTGTCTCTATTATGCCTAGGAAGATTAATGAAATGCTTGATTTGCCACCATTGGAAGATTGTTATTTGGATGTCCCACTCAATTATAATGCTAAGAAGAAACTCATGGGGAGTATTAATGATGTTCTCATCATGGTTAATAATGCTTATGTCCCTATGGATTTCTATGTTTTGGATGTTGAATATAATGCTTCTTGTCCTATCACTTTGGGAAGACCTTTTATTCAAACAGTTGGTGCCATCATTGATATGAAAGAAGGCACCATTAAATATCATTTTCCATTCAATAAAGGTATTGAATAATTCCCTATGAGGAGATAGATGTTGCTTGTTTCTCCTCCTTTGAAAGTAAGATTTGATGTTAATGCTTCTTCATTTGAAAATACTTGATTCTTTTTGCTTCTTGTGCCTAACTTAAAGGCGTTAAAGAAAAGTAATTATTGGGAGATAACCCAAGAGATTCCTTGAGTCTTGGAAGTTATTACTTCTGTAATTACCTCTCTTTATCCTTTTTGTTTTCTTTTTGTGCCAAGAATGACCTCTAATGAGAGGGAAGTAAGATTTGGGGAGTTGGTGTCCCGAAACAGATTTCTGTCCTCCACCAAAAACAATCGTGAGGAGGCTCTGTAACTCGGATTGAGCTCAAAATTTACGACTAAATCCCCCAGTATGTTAGATAACTTTAGTTAGTTCATCACTTTTTGATTTGAGCAACATAAGATGTTCGAAAAAATTGGTTTCTACCTGCTGGTCTGTTTTGACAGATTTCTGCCATTATTTGCATTTGCTTTTTATTGATTCCTTTTTGAGTTCTCTTTAGGTGAATTGAGCTTTTTGAAGGAGTTACTACACTAGCTTGTGTTTTTAGTGAAAAGCCTTGTTGTTACAAAGCTTTTCCAGAGGTCTAATATATTTCGAATACACTAATGTTGCTAATGAAGATTGTGTGAAGTTTTGTATGAAGGAAAAATTTCAGGTGTAGAGACAATGATGCAATGAGATGAAGGATTGACAAATGCTCAAGCTTGGGGATGCCACCATGGTGTGACCCTAAGAAATATCTAAGAGATACCAGCGTCAAAGCTTGGGGATGCCCAAGACATCCCCTTCTTCATCAATAAAAAGCTCAGGTCTGTCTAGACACTTCGTTTTTATTGTTTCATGCACAGTTGTGTTGTTATTGGAGCGTCTTAGTTTTTGTTTGCTTTGCTTAGTTTGTTTAGTTTGATAAAGTAGTTTGGACCCGCGTTCTCACTGTGTTGTTTTACAAATAAGTTTGCTTGGTGTTTGGAAAGGAGTAGTAAGTTCTTGCTTGAAGTGCAAGAGGGGCTTGCATTGACTGTGACTTAGACTTTAGCATGACATGCTAGGTGTTGTTTTTACCTTATGCTTAGATTATTGCTATCTCATGTACTGTTCCAAACAATTGGGATTGCTTAGTGTGCCTTGAAGAAATTATGCGTTGTTTTATCATGCAAAGGCATAGTATTATGGTATTCTCATTTGATGTTTTGCTTGGGTTGACTTGGAACATGCTCACACCATGTTATGACTCACCATTGGCCTCTATGATCATTTAGTCGCTGACTTGTAGTACCACTCTTTGCTTCGATTAGTATGCTTTGTTGCACTGCATGATTATGGCCATTATTGCTCTCTTAGTTGGTTGCTCCCAGTCTTTTGCTAGCCTCCACTTGTATGAGTAAGTTCTACTCATGCCTCTAACTTCCAAGAAACCAAGTTTTTTTTCCAAAGTGTCCACTATAAAATCCTATGCATGGTGTGTTACACCATTCCAATTATATTCTTGTTTTCAACTATCTTCCAATTAAAATCTATTTTGTTATGTGAAAACTTAGTGATTAAAGCCCTCGCGAACTTGATGGCACACTTTATTCTTTGCCCCTAATAAACTTGAAAAATTGTGACAACTTTGTTGTATATGCTTGCACTTATAAGTTGGAATTATCAGAACCGTACTTTGTACTCAGTTGATATCATTCTCTTTTGTCTATGGACGCAACCGGTGTGAAATAAAGAGGGAACTTGTAAGTCCATGGAGTTTGTATTTTGTGTTAGAGAAACGCCTGGGCCGCTAGCCTAAGCCATGCCTAATCATGGTGGAAACTTGCAGCATCACCATAATGAGCTATCTATGAAGCATCCTCAATAAAAATCTATGCATATGGTAAATAAAAAGATTGCTGAGATGCTCATTATCTGCTTTCCTTGTCATTTTGGTTATGGGAAATCTCCTGTACCATGTGCAAAGGGGTACCCCATTAGCAGTTCTCAATGATATGCAAATACTTACAGTGACAAGAACTTACCTAGACCCAAAATTGAGTATGCATGAGGTGTGGCCCTCGTATTCAAGGGTCATGAGATTGCCAACTTATACTTCGTCAAGCATATACTCCAGCTTTTCCACTTTAACCTTAACCACTTCAAGATGCTTATGATAGGGGCAATGAGGGATGAAAGCTAACAAGTACCATAATTTTGGAAGCTCTTTTTGAAACTTGTAATCCCTGTTTCCTTTACAAAAAAGGCCTTTATTACACCATTATTGAGTCTCCACCTTCTACCTTTAGGCACCATTAAGAGGGCATAGTTGTCATTCCGTGTGTAGTGTTCCAAAGCTTATTATTTGATGCATATTGTGTTATTACTTGCTCTTGTACTATCTGTTTCTAGTCACCCTTGTGAACTTTGCAGGTGTTCTATGCATCTATATTGCTACTCTATGAGGGACAAGCTGATTGCCACTATGCTATGTTTTCTGCATGTGAAACAAACAAACGTTTTTCAATGCATGTTATTCATGATCTTTGTTTGTAGCTTGCCATGTTGCATGCTTAGTTACTATGTCCTACTGTTAGAACTCCATCTTTCATGCACATGTTTATAGTTCTTTGATCCCAGTTTTCAATGCTTGCAAATGGTTGGATCTTTATTGTGAGGGTGCATGTCACCTAAAAAATTATTTTGTTTATCACTTACCTACTCGAGGAGATGTTGATACGTTGGAAACGTATCTATAATTTTTGATGCTCCATGCTTGTTTTGTATCTACTTTGCTTTGCTTGTCTACACTTTGAGGTGCTTTTTACATATTTTCTGGTACTAACCTATTAACAATTTGCAACAGTGTCAGATGCATGTTTTCTGCTGTTTTTGGTTTCAGAAAAGTTAGTAAAGAAATATTCTCGGAATTGGACAGGACAAACGTCAAAGTCAATTACTTTCTGTGGGGAACAAGAAGTCCAGAGGGGAGCCGGAGGGGCCAGCCAGGGGGGCCAAACCCACCCCAGGCGCGGGTGGGCTCAGCCCCGCGCCTGTCTAGGGTTTGGCCACCCAGGCCACCTCCTCGGCCTCCCACTTCGCATATAAGAAGCCCCCGATGCAGAAACCCTAAGGCCCCGATCAAATATCCACGAAACCGTCTGTAGCCGCCGCCACCATCGTCCCTAGATCGGGGGGATCTAAAGTTCTTCCCAGCACCCTGCCGGAGGGGAGATCATCCCGGAGGCCTTCTCTCCGGTATGATGTGTGAGTAGTTCCACCTTGGACTATGAGTCCATGTAGTAGGTAGATGGCTATATCTCCTCCTTTGTGCTTTCATGTATAGATCTTGTGAGCTCCGTTCATGATCAAGATCTAATCTATTTGTAATCATGCATCTTGTGTTTGTGGGGATCCGATGGATATTGAGATTATTATGTTGGCTTGATTAATGGTTTTGTATTTATGATTATATCATGTCTGTGTTGTTTGTGATCTTGCATGCTCTCCGTTGTTAGTAGCTATATTAGCCAAGTAGTTGATAGTGACTCCAAGAGGGGGTATTTATGATCAATAGTGGGTTCATGCCTCTAGTTTCCAAGGGAAGTGACAGAAATCTCTTTGGTTGTAGATGTGTTGTTGCTACTAGGGAGAAAACAACGGTCTCTTGTTCATGGAACATGTGGACTGTTTACCTTACACACTTTTCTTAAAGCAGTTGTCTGTTGCTTGTAACTTAATATTGGAGGGGGTTCGGATGATAACCCGAAGGTGGACTTCTAGTCATAGATGTAGTTGGATGGAGGTCTATGTATCCTGCTGTATTGCCCAATCGAATCTCATAGGATCTTTCTGACTAGTAATTGCATTGTTATGCCTTGCTCAGTTCCTGTCAATTGCCCTGCTGTAATTTGTTTACCCTTCATGCCATGTTGTTTATCTAAGGAGAGCACCTCTAGTGAACTATGGAACCTGGTCCAATCTTTACCATTGATACATCTTCCACTATTACTTTTTTACTTGCTGCAAACCATTACCTTCCACACCATACGTTTAATCCTTTGTTACAGCAAACCGATGAGCTTGACAACCTCACTGTTCGTTGGGGCAAAGTCTTGAGTTTGTGTTGTGAAGGTCTCCGCGTTGCTTGCAACACCTGTGTGACGTTTCCTTCCTCCTTCTGGTTCGATAACCTCGGTCTCAACTAAGGGAAAACTTTCTCCTTGCTGCTTCACACCTTGCTCTTGGGGTGCCCAACAGGCTGTGTGTAGACAGCCGTCAAGCTTTTCTGGCGGTGTTGCCGGGGACGCTAAGGACGTCTTCACTAGGGGAGTCCTTCACTTCCTTTCTCTTTACTTTGTTTTTAGCTTGCTTTGTTTCCTTTTCTTGGTTTTGTTTGCCTCTTTTCAAAAAAAAATTGTTTTCTATGCTGCGAACCATACAGTGGTATCAGAGTCGGATCTATGTGTAGATGCTTTGCACGGGTAGTACACATATGAGTATGTGGGCGGAGATGATCATGTTATTGCTTCTTAGTTCTACTTTGGATATTGGTGGCATAGTGGGATGAAGCGTCCCGGACAAACTTTACATGTCCTCGCACATGAGACCTGTTCCACGCTTGACATGCAACTAGTTTTTCATAAGGGGCTAGCGGGTGTCTGTATCTCCTACTATAGTCAATATATAATTTGCAACGAGTTGTCAACAATTTGGTTATCCTCATTCTGGTTCATATTCGTAGGTAAGAACGGTTCTATCTTTGAAAGACATAGCCACGTAAAACTTGCAATGGATAAATTAGAGGCATGTAGTTTAGATTGTTGCTGGGCTAGTGTCATGATATGGTGATGTTGTAAGTAGAAGTATATGTCAATAATCTTACAACACACATGATGTGTAAGTTCCATATACCTTGGCCTTACACATAGAGGTATGATAGTGATCATACTACGATGCACATGATGGAGATCGAGTGGAAGAACATGTAATGTTTGTTGCATCTTAAATTTCTTCTTTGGCGTTTTATTAGCATAATAAGATGATCCATCACTTAGATATCAAGATAAGAATGTGTTCTTCCTTAAGTATGCACCGATTATGTTTCGTTGCTCCAAGACATCACGTGATGATCGGGTGTTCTTGGATCCACGATCATATTTCGGGTGTAAGACAGTTACACACGCGAATACTAAGGGTCTTACTTGGCGAGCCTAGCATGTACAAACATGGCATCGGACCACATACCGAAAGGTTAAGTATGAGTCATATGGAAGATATGATGCCCATTTGATGCTCTCCTTTGAAGCTACACCGCCTCACGTGATGATCGGACTTGGTGTAGTGGATTTGGTTTATGTAATCACCAAAAAGACACGAGGGATGTCGTTTTTGAGTGCGAGTTCATTTCTAATTTGGATTAGTAGAACTCAATTTACCATAAATTAAATCAAAGTGAATTTGCATAATTTGTTGTAGTCATTGGCATTCGTTCACGGCCTTATGCTTAGTTGTAATTAAGATAATAGAACTATAGTATTATGGATATTTACTTTACGAAATGGTATTGTATTGTGTTGGGTGTCAATCTAAAGTTTAAAGTCCTATTGCAAACTTTCAGCAAACTCTGTTTACTCTGTGAAATTTAATAATTGGTATTAAATCGAGAGTAACAATTCCAGTGTTAGTATCTTAAGTATCATGTTTACCTCCATGATTCTTGATTGTTTTAATGTCAAGTTTATCTAGGAGGTGAAAGAATTGTTTCAGAAACCATCATGTGTGGCAGATATAATGATATCTGAAACAATGTTTTGGTTGCAATATGATAGAGTATAATATATGTTCTCATATTGGATGAGAATTTGCAATGGTTGGAGATGCTAGACATCCTAATCATCCAAAAGGGTTCTAGAAAGTAATGTTATACTCATGATTCGCCTTTATAAGCTACATTAGCTTGATCATGAAAGTCGTCATGATAAGGATGCATATAAGATGTATGTAAAGTGTTTACTACACTAAAATATTACTAAATAATGAATTTTAAAAGAATGTCGATCATTTGATGATGATGATCTACTTCAAAGTGCAAGTCCAAAGGTATTATTATTTGAATATACACGCTTTGGACTATGTGTCATGTATATGGATCCACTGTTGATGTTGATAAATTCTTTTAAAAAGGAAAAGGAAATGCTGAACGAGAATCTATAAAATATATTTGGCAGAAAAGAAAAGACTGGAAATATCCAGTTTAGGTATATAGATGATATACATGCTATGGTTGTATTCTTTGCTTGTTATCAATGTGGGTCTTGGGTATTGGATACCAAATTGGTTGGTATGAAATTTCATACAGAACGATGCAATTCATGAACCACAATGGCCAGAGTAACTAGCAAGAGAATATGTGATGATGTTCATCGAAAACAAACAAACCGTTGTTTGTATTTCTCGTTGACATCAAAGCTTGCCTTCAAGATTTGTTTTAATAATAGTTATTTAAATCAGGTATTATGAGAACAAAGATTGTTCAAATAATTACCGTATTCCATATAAGATGGATGATTTACAAATCTAGTTGCAGAAATCACATCCATAAATCTAATGCTAAAATGTCGCAAGACAAATGATTGGAAGATGACTTACGAAGTGACATCGCCATTTAAATTATATTGGAAAGAAAACATGAAGAAACTCCATTTTCATGGATTTTTGGAGTCTTTGATTTGTTCAAGTGACACTTCTGAGTCTTTCCTTGGGATAATTAAAACTTTGTTCAAAGGCCAAAGAAGAACGAACGACTAAAATATTGGAATTTATACATATCGATGTATGTACTCCATTATGTGTAGTCGTAAGCGATGGATTTCAACGTCATATAATTTCTCCGGAAATTTGAGTGAATATTCACTTAATGAGAAAGAAGTATGAAATATTTGAAAACATTCAGAGACTTTCAAGATGAAGTGGAAAATCATTGTAACAAGAAAATAAATGATTTATGATTTTATCATAAAGGGATTTATTTGATTTGCATGTGTAACAAGAAAATAAATGATTTATGATTTCATCATAAAGGGATTTATTTGAGTTGAAAGTTTAGCAAATCACCTAGATTTACATCTCACGAAACACCATAGGAATATAGAGTGTTTGAGATTTGTAATGAAACCTTGTTTGACATGGTTGGATCAAAGGTGTTATTTATAAAACTGCCATTATGTTTTAAAAGATTAAAACTTTAGAGACTACCGCTTTTACACTTAAAAGAGATCCATCTTGATATGTTGAAATGACACCTGGTCTGGGTAAAACCCAAGTTGTCCTTTCTTAAAATTTTGGTATGCTAAGCATAAGTAAGATGTTTACAACTAAAGTCGGATGAGCATGTCTTTGTAGGTTATTTCGAATAACCATTGGGTATTCCTCCATAACACTAAGAACAAAAGGGTTTGTCGCTTGAAATGTGAAGTTTCTTGAAAATGGATTTTTTTTTGCAAAAGTTAAGTGGGAGGACAATAGAACTTTGATAAGGTTAACGAACCTTAGCTATATGTGCTGAGTTGCGCAGCGCCAGAAAATGTTCCGGAGGCACCCAAAATGCTCATGGCTCACATGCCTCAAAGGTTGTGGTCATGGAGGTCTAAGTTCCTATTGAACCAAGTAGGTCGGATAAATAATCAAATACTGAGATTTGAGAATAAATCATTATTGTTTGACAATGATGAACCAACTACATGCAAAGAAGCGATGATGGGCACTTACTTCGTCAAATGGATTGAAGCCATAAAATCCGTGATAGTTCCATACATGAGAAATCAAGTTTTGAACTTGGAAGACCCTCCGGAAAGGTGTAAAAACCTATCGGTCGTATTTGGATCTATATAGAAACATACATGGATGTTTCACATCTATGAAATAGTCGACATGTCGGAAAAGTATTTTACGACAATGTTCAAGGAGTTGACTATGACAAGATTTGATCTTTCATATCAATATTTAGTCTGGACAGATTAAAGTAGCAACCACTACATATAATTTGGTATATGGTAGATGAATAAACAAAACAAAATTCTTCTAAAAGAATGGTTACCTAGGACGGGTACAAGACACGGTCCAAAGGGTTTTGTTAAATTCCAAGGATTCTAAAAGGGCATGCAAACTTCAATGGTTGAAGTAAGCATCGCGGAGTTGGAATCTTCACCATGATGAAAAGGAGTTTTCATCTAGAGACGATGAAGATGCTTGCATTTGCAAGAAATTAAGTGGGAGCGCTGAGACATATTTCTAATACATTATGTGGAGTACATCTTGTTGATTGGAAATGATGTATCTTTTATTGACAAAGGTTAAGAATTTCATTTCGATGAAATACTTAGGCAAAACCCGAATATTTAGCAAGAATGTCTACATGTATAGACTATGACGCTAATATGGTTATGCCAAACATGCATATATGAGATAGTGAAGGAGTTCAATATAGAAACGACAATAAAAGGTTCTTGTTGCATTGAAAAGAATTGAATCAAGATTTAAGTGTATCGACACTTGATAAGTGAAACAATATTCAAGTGCTTTGACACTTGATGAGTGAAATCACAAGAATGTTTTGATCAATCATACCATGATATGTACACATCCGTATATCTCCTATGCTCTAAGTGTTATGATCATATACCAAAATGAATCATAAAATGACCATTGGACGATAGTGAGGATATTCTTATGATCGTTTGGAAGAACTAAGAATATATTTGTGTAGAGGTGACAAAAAATTTCAAATAGTTCATTGTAAAGCGTTACATTGATACTAGTTTTGTCACAAGATACAAATTAGGTTTATCTCAGTTTAAACTATGGGTGGCACAATGAAATGGAAAGAAGTTTCCATTACGGACTTGGATGAATTACAAAGTTAAGACATTGTGACGGATACTACAACAAAAAGGCTATGTATATGACTGATATAGTAGCAACAAAGGAGGGCATTTGTGTCAAGTAGTTTGTTATCAAACTAAGGTGTGGTTCGTAATGGGCTAACACTAAAGATATATTGTACAACAATAGTATCGACATGTTTTAACCCCAAGGAACTAATAAAGGTCTCACCAAAATATCAAATTTATACAATGCCATCTCATTGGATAAGGAGTGATGCGTGAAGACGCAAAGACATACAAATACACACGGATCTGAAAGCGTCAGATCTATAGATTATGTTAACCACTTGCAATCGCGTATATGGAACACCAGAAAGCCATAGGTTTTCAATACACAAAGTTTTCAAACTAGATTATTGTCTCTAGTGCAAGTGGGAGACTGAAGGGAATATGCCCGAGAGGCAATAATAAAGTGGTTATTATCGTATTCCTTATTTATGAAAATTTTCCTTCATACAAAACATCACACAATCTTGATTAGCAACATTAGTGCATTCAAAAGTAATAAACATTTGGGTTTAGTTTCAAAACATAAAAAGTTTCATAAAAAACACAAGGTACTGCAGCAATTCCTTCAAATAGCTCAATTTACCAAAAATAACTCAAAAGGAATTCGATAGGAGACAAATGCAAATAATGGCATAAATCTATCAAAACAGACTAGTAGGTAAAACCGATTTTTCTAAGACCTTATGTTGCTCAAATCAAAAAGTGTTGAACTAACGAAAGTTAGATAACAACCTGGGGGATTTACTCAAAAAATTATAGCTCAATCCGAGATACATAGATTTTTCACGAATTTTTACAGTGAAGAACAAAAATTTGTTTCGAGACATGAACTCCCCAAATCTTACTTCCCTCTCATTAGAGGTTATTCTTGGCACAAAAATCAAATAAAAAAGATAAGGAGAGGTTATTACAGAAGTAGTAAATTCCAAGACTCAATAAAACTATTGGGTTATCTCCCAAGAAGTACTTTTCTTTAACACCTTTAAGTTAGGCTTGATAGTTTGAGAAGATGCTCTCATAAGAAATATGAATTGAAGTAAACACATTTAAGTATAACCCACTTCCTATGCATAGGAATCTTGTAAAGAAACAATTTATGAAATCACAAAGCAACAAGCATAGGAAAGAAAGACAAGTGCAACTTCAAGACTTTCAACATAAAGAGGGGAAACTTAATATTGTTAAGATACATAAGACCATGTTTCCCTCTCTCATAATAACTTTCAGTAGCAACATGAATAAAATTAACAATATAACTATCACATAAAACATTCTTATCATGAGCCACATGCATAAAATAATTATTACTTTCCACATAAGCATAGTCATTCTTATTTATTGTCGTGGGAGCAAATTCAACAAAATAGCTATCATTATTATTCTCATCACCATAGTCAACAAATATAGGAGTTAGATTGTAATCATAGTTAACTTTCTCCTCAATAGTAGGTGGACTGAAAATATCATATTCATCATTGTAATCATCAAAAATTGGAGGTTTGGTATCATCATAAGCAATAGAATAGCGATCTTCCAAAGCCGGGGAACTAAAAAGATCATTTTCATAAAAACTAGCTTCCCCAAGATTAGGCGTTTCCATAGCATTAGCAATAATGGTCTCCATAGAGTTCATACTAATAACATTGCTATTAGCATGCAAATAAAGTTCCATAGGTTTTTCAATTTTCTCTTCAAACACTTCATGTCCTAACTCAAGATAAATACTATAAAGCTTTCTATTTTTTTGTTGTTGTTTTCCATTAAGCCTAACTAGTGAAAACAAGAAACAAAAAGACAAAACTGCAAAATCTAAAGGAAATAACTTCGAGCACTCACACACTAGGATGTGAGTACCTTTTACCTTATCTCCCTGGCAACGACACCAGAAAAGAGCTTGATGTCTACACACTTCTATTATTGTAGACAGTTGTTGGGCCTCCAAGTGCAGACGTTTGTAGAATAGCAGCAAGTTTCCCTCAAGTGGATTATCTAAGGTTTATCGAACTTAGGGAGGAAGTGGTAAATGGTATCCCCAAGAAGTCTCTTGTGTCCCCAACACACCCAATACACTTGTCAGGTGTATAGGTGCACTAGTGTTGGGTTCGCAGCATAGAAAACAATTTTTTTCTTATGATGGGAACAACTATGTACCAAGATCTATCTACTATATACAAGCAACGGGTGGATATACATCCATAGAATACATACCCTCGAAGACCGAATAGCGTTAACGAGGTTGTACTCGTGGATGATGTAGACGAACGCTTGCCGATCTCAAGATCGTGATGAAGTCCATCTGGTCCAGCCGGTCCAGCACCATCAAGTCCAGCACCGCAAAGGAGTGGTGCATTCATGATCACATACACGTACGGGTACCCCGACAACCTCCGCGCCCTTGCTCCAGCAAAGCAGCGGTAGCAACAAATCCTTCCAGAAAAAGCCACCGGGAACATGTATATCGCTGATCCGAGAGCATGGGGAAATTCTAAAGGGGGGAGAGAGATCCTTCGCGAGGAGGTGTGAGTGAAAAGTGAGAGGAGGGGGTCCTTTTATAGGGGAGGGGCAGCCCAAGGGGGCATGTACGCCGGCCAAGGAGGGTGCCCCCACCTCTCCCTCATTCATGTGGTGGAAGCTCCACTCACAAATCCACTCACATGCATTAATTTTCCACCAAAATTAATGCAAGCTCTCATTGAAATAAAACTCTTTTATTTATTTATTCAGAATTTTGTTAATTACTTTAATTAACAAACATTCATATAAAACCCCTTGATAGTATTCAATTTCACATGCAGAACCAGTTTCAGCAATTTCAACCGAAACAGTTTCGGTGTCTAGTGAAATAAATTCATGCGCTTTCCTTTTCTTTTTCCGATATATCATTTGCTCCGAATGGTGTCGGTATCCCTTAAGTGTGTCACCCTACGGTTCGTGAATAATGCAGACATGATCGAGACCCCTCTCCGATCAATAATCAGCAGCGGGACCTGGAGATCTGTACTGACTACCACACATTCAACGATGACTTCTGTGATCGTGTGAACCTTTTATGCTAGTATCTTAATCCCTTTGTTTCACGACATATTACATGTCCGAGATTCTATCATCGGTATCTCCATACCTAGTTTGATCTCGTTACTGACATGCACTCTTTTCTCGTTCCTGTGATATAACATTCTAGTGATCAAATCACTTGCTTGCAAGCTAATCAATGTGATATCACCGAGAGAGCCCAGACTATATCTATCCGTCATCGGGATGAACAAATTCCACTCTTGATCAATGAGTCTCAACATAACACTTTATTAGTTTTGAAGCCATCTTTATAATCACCCAGTTACGCTGTGACGTTTGATGTTAACAAGAAAATCTTCCGGTGTTAGTGATTAACATGATCTCATGGTCTAAGGATTAGGATCACTTCGTAAGTTATTATAGCAATATAAACTCAATGACTTTGATCGTAATGCTATACTTTGGATGAATGTTCATCACATCATTACACTAATGTTGTGACCTCATTATTAACAACATCCAATGTCCATGATCAGGAAACTTTGATCATCTTGTTAATCAACGAGAACATTTATCATAAATGAGGAATACGATAATAACCACTTTATTATTGCCTCTCGGGCATATTCCCTTCAGTCTCCCACTTGCACTAGAGACAATAAACTAGTTTGAAAACTTTGCGTATTTGAACACCTATGGCTTTCTGGTGTTCCATATACGCAACTGCAAGTGGTTAACATAATCTACGGATCTGACGCTTTCAGGTCCGTGTGTATTTGCATGTCTTTGCGTCTCCACGAATCACTCATTCTCTAATGAGTTGGCATTGTATAAATTTGGTGTTTTGGTGAGACCTTTAGTTCCTTGGGGTTAAACCATGTCGATACTATTGTCGTACAATATATATTTAGTGTTAGCCCATTGCGAACCACACTTTAGTTTGATAACAAACTACTTGACATAAATTCCCTCCTTTGATGCTACTATAGCAGTCATATACTTAGCCTTTTGTTGTAGTATCCGTCACAATGTCTTAACTTTGGAATTAATCCAAATCCATCATGGAAACTTTCTTTCCATTTCATTGTGCCACCCAAAGTTTATATTGAGATAAACTTAATTTGTATCTTGTGACAAAACTAGTATCAATGTAACGCTTTATAATGAACTATTTGTAATTGTTTATCACCTCTACACAAATATATTCTTAGTTCTTCCAAAAGATCATAAGAATATCCTCACTATCGTCCAATGATCATTTTATGATTCATTCTGGTATATGCTCATAACACTTAGAGCATAGGACATATCTTGATGTGTACATATCATGGTATGATTGATCAAAACATTATCGTGATTTCACTCATCAAGTCTCAAAGCACTTGAATCTTGTTTCACTTATCAAGTGTCGATACACTTGAATCTTGATTCAATTACTTTCCATGCGACAAGAACCTTTTCTTGTTGTTTCTATATTGAAATCCTTCAGTATCTCATATATGTACGTTTGGCACAACCATATTAGCGTCACAGTCTATCCACTATAGACATTCATGCTAAATATTCGGTTTTTGCCTAAGTCTTTCATCGAAATGAAATTCTTAACCTTTGTCAATAAAAGATACATCATTTCCAATCAACAAGATGTACTCCACATAATGTATTAGAAATATGTCTCAGTGCTCCCACTTAATTTCTTGCAAATGCAAGCATGTTCATCGTCTCCAGATGAAAACTCCTTTTCATCACGGTGAAGATTCCAACTCCGCGATGCTTACTTCAACCATTGAAGTTTGCATGCCCTTTTTAGCATCCTTTGAATTAACAAAACCCTTTGGATCGTGTCATGTACACGTCCTAGGTAACCATTCTATTATAAGAACTTGGTTTTGTTTACTCATCTACCATATACCAAATTATATGTAGTGGTTGCTACTTCAATCCGTCCAGACTAAATATCGCTATGAAAGATCAAATCTTGTCGTAGTCAACTCCTTGAACATTGTCGTAAAATACTTTACGACATGTCGACTATTTCATAGATGTGAAACATCCATGTCTGTTTCTTTATAGATCCAAATATGACCGACTGGTTTTTACACCCTTACGGAGGGTCTTCCAAGCTCAAAACTTGATTTCTCGTGTACGGAACTATCAAGGATTTTATGGCTTCAAGCCAATTGACGGAGTCAGGGCCCATCATCGCTTCTTTGTATGTAGTCGGTTCATCATTGTCAAAAAAAATGATTTACTCTTAAATTTTAGCATTTGATTGTTTATCCGACCGACTTGGATACCATTAAGGACTACAAGTGAAACAAGGAAATCTTTCTCAAGATTTAGAGACTGAGGGAATGCAAAAGTTAGAAGGAGACCACATCATTAGAAGTTATAGTAACCAAGAGTTTTTCTCAAGGAAACCATGATCTCAAGTAAGAAGAAGCAACCAAAGAAGGATGGAAATATCACAAGTAAACCATATAGATGGACCACCATATTTTAGTTAAGACAAACACACCAACTTATGTGGTGTAACAAAAATATTTTGTTGCCTAAGTATGTGCTTGAACTTTGTGTTTGAGTGAAATGTTTGGTTTGTGATTGCATGCACATTGCTTGTGTGAATTGTGATGTGTGTGATTAGAAATATTTCCTTAGAAATATCTTGCCTATTCTAATCTCCCTTCAACCCAAACAGATGACTACTCCAAGAGACTCCAATATCAAGGTTGATGACACCAACACCAACCAAGAGGACAGCATGAAAGAGCTCATAGCAACCCAGAATCAGTTGAACCAAGTGACAGCTCAGTTCATAGCCAACACTAGTGGAGAAGATCCAAAGCTACAAGGATTTTTGGAAACTCAAGGCCAACTAATGCTTAAGGTGACTGATCAAATGATCAAAATGGAAGAAAGCTATCCCAAAAGAGTTAGTGACAACAGGGATGTCAGAAACGTTATTCTAGATGGAGCCCCAGCTTGCATTATTTGTGGAGACAAGGATCATACTTCCAAGGAGCATGGAGATCAATGCCCCAACTGTGAAGAGAAACATCCTGTTGGACAATGCCCCACTTCTCAAGCTACTTGATACCTATGTGAAGGAAACAACCATGTTCCTATCCAATGCCCCATCTATTCCATTATTGAACAAAGGAAACAAGGTGGAATGCAAGGATCAAAGTCTACCTTACCTGCAAACAAAACAACCCAATTCAAAGGATCAAAGAAACCCAAGAAGCAAAATATAGACAAAAGCCATGTGCAATGTCATAAGTGTAAGGAAATGGGACACTATTCCGGTGAATGCCCAAAGAACCAGAAGAATAAAGAGATTGGCCAAGTGGTGTGCAACAACTTCAAAGAGCTAGGCCACTATGTAGCAACTTGTCCACAAGAGCCACGTAAAGAACTCAAGGACATCCACTGTTTCAATTGTAAGAACCCAGGACATTATGCAAGCAACTGTCTAGAAAAGATGAAGAACAAGTTGAACAAGCCTATGGCGAAACTCAACCTTGGCCCATGAGTCAAGTATGGAAACAAAGGACACAATGCAAATGTTTGCCCATGAGAAAATTTCCCCAGGATCCCAAGAAGGACAATATGTAATTTTTGTTTGAAGATTTTTAAGGATGGTAGTACCCTAGTTGTTTTGAGCCTACTTGTAACCCTAGCCTTCCCAAATCTCGGGACGAGATTTATTTTAAGGGTGGTAGCCTGTCACATCCCAAGATTTTACAAATCTTGTTATGCGAAAAAAATAAATGAATAAAATAAAACATTGTTTGATTTACAGAGTGAGAAGAAACTTTTTGAATCCAATTGGAAATCTTCAAACCAAATTGGATCAAATAAAATCCTAAAGAGATTTAAAAAGGTAAACATTTAATAAAGAAAAATAAAATATTTTGGAACTACTATTTTTGATCTTTTAAATAAAAGGTTTTGGTTTTCAAAAGAAATAGAAGTTTTATAAATAAGGATTATTTTATAGAGCCAAATTAAACCTTGGCCAAGCTTTTGAAATAAAACATTTTGTTTTGATAAAAATAGTAAAGGTTTATTTAAAACAAATTAATAAGGATTTAATATCCAAGTTTTATTAATAAAGGTTTTGCTATTTCCAAAACATCAAAGCTTATTTATTTATTTAAAATAAGTTTTCCAAGTATTTTGTATTTTCAAATAAAACCTACTGATTTGGTTTTGAAAATATTTAGATTTTAAATAGAGATTTTATTAAATAAATCAAACCCTATTTGATTAATAAACCATGGTCCATTTTACTTAATTAATGAATGGAACCTAAAAAGATTTAAAATATTATTTCATTTTGGACTTCGGTTTATGTGTTAAACAGAACCAAATTCAAATGAAAAGTTTGATGATTGTTGGATTTGTTTTGTTTGTTTGATTTGTTTGTTTGAAATTCAAAAAAAAAATTAGATTGGAAAAAGAAAAGGTTTCAGGAAGAAAAAAAATGGAATCTGGACACAGCCCAGTTGCCAAGTCCAAGAAGCCCAGAAACAGCCCAGCTCCCCTCCCCGAAGAAAAACGATTCGCACTCGGATTCTAACTCAAACAGACGTTGGCTGGTGGACCCTCCCCTCACTCCCTTTCTCACTGACCAGCAGACCCAACTTTTCCAGCTCATCTCCTTCCTCGCGATGACCACGCCGGCCGTTTCTGCCGTTGATGTCGCGGCTTCAATTCGCAGTAATGCCGTGCTTTAACCTCGCCGTGACTGCACGCTATTAAACGCCAGCGTCTCCTCCTTTCCCCTCACACGCCACTTCCTCTCTGCCCCGAGGCTGCCTCAATTTGAGCTCGCACCGCCGCAGCTCCGACCATCGTCCTCCCTCGATTCCGACCGAGCCACACCACCTCCTGCCTCCTCGAACACACGAGTACACTCACCACCCCCAGACGCTCCTCCCAGTACCCTCCGTTCAACCGCGGGTTCCCCTGAGCGTCGACTTCGACGACCTCTGAACGCCGCCGCGTCTGTCTTCAACTCCGGCAAGTACCCAGGTAGTTTCAGACCACCCCGCGCCTTCTAGTTCACGCACGCGTCATCTCCTTGATCTTACGCGTCTGACCACACCCTCTGGTTGCCTTCTCGTGAACCACAGCGCCGTCCTCGACGACACCTGAGCAAGCCCGACGCCGACGACGTCTCCGACGAGCAATCTCCACCGTTCCCGTGCGCCCCTTGCCACGTCGACCACACGTTGAGCACCACCTCGACCTCGCGAACACGGTGAGCCTCTCCTCCTCTTCTCTCGCTTCTTGTTTCACCAGCGCCGCCACCACTTGACCTCGCCGCCGCCAGCCACCGTCGCTGCGCCGCCAGACATTGGTCAACCTTCTGAGAATCGTTAGATCATAATCCAGCTGCTAGGAAAGAAAGTGAGCGAAAGGGTAAGAGAGAACCTGAGCCGTGCCATATCAGTTAGATCTAACGGCCTGCAGCACGCGATTCACCCGAACCGGTACCAGCGAATAGAAAAGCGACGCGTGGCCAGTTTCTGTTTAAAAACAGAATTTGAATCTGATTTAGATGTGATTTTGAAAACACTATAACTTTAGATCCACACATCCAAAAATTACAAACTTTATACTGTTGGAATCAGTGGAACAAACCCTAGCCAACCATGGAATCTGTTTAGCAAATAGTATCTGTTAGATTGGTTGTTTTTGCAGAAACATTTGTATGCTTGGTTAGTTTAGAAAAATTATTCAAAAATGTTTTTGAGGTTAAAACCTTTGCAAATTAGTTTGTGGTGAACTTACTGACCCTAGGAACCAACCCATGGTTTTGAAAATGGATTTGGTAAAGTTTAGATTGGATTAATTGGATTAGGCCATTTCTAGCCAAATAAAAATAATGGTTTTTGTTATGAAAATGTTTTGGAGTAAAAACTTTGAGAAAATGTTTTAGATCAAACCTACTGACTATAAACACCAAGTTTTGAGAAACAACAACTTATTTGGTGAACAACTTAAAGTTGTTGCTTTGATAAAAATATTTTCCACCACATAAAATGTTGAATGGATTTAAAAATGGTTTATGGGCAAAACCCTTTTGCAAATGACTTTGCCACTTTGGAAAATGACCACTTTGAACCTTACAAGGTTTAGAAGCCTAGGGGAGACCATCTTGGCAAATAGGACCATCTCTTGCATGCATACATGCATGACTTAGATCCCATAGTTTTATGTGTGTGAATTGTTGATTGATTCTTGGTTTGGAATGCTAGTTGATATTGTGTTTGCTTGATTGATTGTAGTGAAGTTAGAAAAGTGTGAGACTAGCAAGATCAAGGAGTGAACCACCATTCCCTACCAAAAAGGCAAGTTACACTATCATCTAAAGTCCTACTATTTTCTTTATACTTAGTGGATTTTTGAAAACATGCATGAAAAGAATTTCTATACTTATGCTATGCTAAATCCTAATAGGATACCCTATACATTCCTTAGTGAAAACAATGTAGTTGATACATGCTTAGCCATGCTATGTTTTGAAAAGAGTTACATGTTGAGATTTTATGAGATTGAGAAAAGACTTATGTTTTATATAATAAAACAAGGACTCAATGAACCACCTGGGTGGACAAGGATACTTTGAGTTTTGGAGAAGGTGGCAACAAAAGGAACCATGTCTATGGCAATCTCTTTGTGTTGTGCTCCAAAGGAAAACCACCCAAGAAACTTAGAGATTGAACATGTTTCTCGTATAGTGGCTTCCGTGTACAGCCACATGCTAAATGGGCTCTGGATTAGTCAACTACATAGTGGAAGTCCCATGCATTGGCATCTTCAGGTTAACTAGATTAGTGTAAGGGAGAAACCCTACATTTGTGCCTGGTAGACAAGCTAGCATTTTGTATTGGGAGGACTCCTATGGAAAGAGTTTGTCACATTCTCAATCTGCCAGTACTCCATCTTGGTGAGTACCTATCTAGCGGCCACTGGTGGCATCAAGATGAGATTGTGTCATGTGGGTAAAGTGTACAACTTCTGCAGAAGATCAAATGCTAAGTACTTAGCCGTGTCCCCGGTTATGGACAATCCTGAGCAACTAAGGCCTAAAGCTATGGAAGATCTCGACACTCCAATTTCTAAAAAGAAAAACTTTTAAGTGACAACAAAAAGACTTGATGTACTTGGGGTTACCAAGGTGCTCAAGAGATTTTGACAAGGACTTGAACACTTGAGTTTTTACCAAGGAGTTCAAGGGATTTTTGAAAGGAGATTTGACAAAGGACCAAAACCATTTTGAAAAGATAGGATAAAATATTGCTTTATGCAAATGAGCCTAAAACTCTACTTAGCCAAATTTGCATGTAATGGTAGGATCCACTTATATTATACTTAGTAGTGAAACTTGCCAATACAATTCAAATGTATTAACCCTTGTGGCTGTAACTTGTAATGTTGCAGGTTTGATTGATTTTTAGTGAAGATTGTTTGATTAGGATTACAAAGTCTACAACTAACATCTGCCTGTGTCACTTTGAAGATGAAGGACCCCATGACTATAGTTATTCCGCTGCAATGTAATGTAATAGCCAAATGAGCTATGTAAGATGTAATAAACTTATGTTATTCCTGGTTATAAAGTTATATTATGACCTTTGTTTCTTGATATTACATCTTAACTGTGGATGCTAGCTATTGATCCAGGGACTAGCATTGTAAACACAGGGGACACCACCTTATGTTAAAAAAGGTTGGGACACTCCCTCTACAGATGGTATCAGAGCATTGTGTTGCCTGTAGGATTTGTAAACCTAGGATTGGATAAAAACCCTTAGAAAATAGGAGTTGTACTTGTTCCAAAAACTTATTTACAAACATACTTGTAAACTCTTTCCTCAACCATTTTGGTTTCAACTCTACACCTCTTCTACTTCAACTTGATGGAAAAACCTACCCATGGCCAAAGACTACACCATGTGCAAAGGACTTCTTCAACTCTAATGACTTCAACTTCTTCGACTCTAATGACTTCAACATCTTCAGCATATTCACCAAGGGCTTCCAACTTGGATACCACTAAGGACTACAAGTGAAACAAGGAAATCTTGCTCAAGATTTAGAGACTGAGGGAATGCAAAAGTTAGAAGGAGACCACATCATTAGAAGTTATAGTAACCAAGAGTTTTTCTCAAGGAAACCATGATCTCAAGTAAGAAGAAGCAACCAAAGAAGGATGGAAATATCACAAGTAAACCATATAGATGACCACCATATTTTAGTTAAGACAAACACACCAACTTATGTGGTGTAACAAAAATATTTTGTTGCCTAAGTATGTGCTTGAACTTTGTGTTTGAGTGAAATGTTTGGTTTGTGATTGCATGCACATTGCTTGTGTGAATTGTGATGTGTGTGATTAGAAATATTTCCTTAGAAATATCTTGCCTATTCTAATCTCCCTTCAAACCAAACAGATGACTACTCCAAGAGACTCCAATATCAAGGTTGATGACACCAACACCAACCAAGAGGACAGCATGAAAGAGCTCATAGCAACCCAGAATCAGTTGAACCAAGTGACCGCTCAGTTCATAGCCAACACTAGTGGAGAAGATCCAAAGCTACAAGGATTTTTGGAAACTCAAGGCCAACTAATGCTTAAGGTGACTGATCAAATGATCAAAATGGAAGAAAGCTATCCCAAAAGAGTTAGTGACAACAGGGATGACAGAAATGTTATTCTAGATGGAGCCCCAGCTTGCATTATTTGTGGAGACAAGGATCATACTTCCAAGGAGCATGGAGATCAATGCCCCAACTGTGAAGAGAAACATCCTGTTGGACAATGCCCCACTTCTCAAGCTACTTGCTACCTATGTGAAGGAAACATCCATGTTCCTATCCAATGCCCCATCTATTCCATTATTGAACAAAGGAAACAAGGTGGAATGCAAGGATCCAAGTCTACCTTACCTCCAAACAAAACAACCCAATTCAAAGGATCAAAGAAACCCAAGAAGCAAAAGATAGACAAAAGCCATGTGCAATGTCATAAGTGTAAGGAAATGGGACACTATTCCGGTGAATGCCCAAAGAACCAGAAGAATAAAGAGATTGGCCAAGTGGTGTGCAACAACTGCAAAGAGCTAGGCCACTACGTAGCAACTTGTCCACAAGAGCCACGTAAAGAACTCAAGGACATCCACTGTTTCAATTGCAAGAACCCAGGATATTATGCAAGCAACTGTCTAGAAAAGATGAAGAACAAGTTGAACAAGCCTATGGAGAAACTCAACCTTGGCCCATGAGTCAAGTATGGAAACAAAGGACACAATGCAAATGTTTGCCCATGAGAAAATTTCCCCAGGATCCCAAGAAGGACAATATGTAATTTTTGTTTGAAGATTTTTAAGGGTGGTAGTACCCTAGTTGTTTTGAGCCTACTTGTAAACCTAGCCTTCCCAAATCTCGGGACGAGATTTATTTTAAGGGTGGTAGCCTGTCACATCCCGAGATTTTCCAAATCTTGTAATGTGAAAAAAATAAATGAATAAAATAAAACTTTGTTTGATTTTCAGAGTGAGAAGAATTTTTTTGAATCCAATTGGAAATCTTCAAACCAAATTGGATCAAATAAAATCCTAAAGAGATTTAAGAAGGTAAACATTTAATAAAGAAAAATAAAATATTTTGGAACTACTATTTTTGATCTTTTAAATAAAAGGTTTTGGTTTTCAAAAGAAATAGAAGTTTTATAAATAAGGATTATTTTATAGATCCAAATTAAACCTTGGCCAAGCTTTTGAAATAAAACATTTTGTTTTGATAAAAATAGTAAATGTTTATTTAAAACAAATTAATAAGGATTTAATATCCAAGTTTTATTAATAAAGGTTTTGCTATTTCCAAAACATCAAAACTTATTTATTTATTTAAAATAAGTTTTCCAAGTATTTTGTATTTTCAAATAAATCCTACTGATTTGGTTTTGAAAATATTTAGATTTTAAATAGAGATTTTATTAAATAAATCAAACCCTATTTGATTAATAAACCATGGTCCATTTTATTTAATTAATGAATGGAACCTAAAAAGATTTAAAATATTATTTCATTTTGGACTTTGGTTTATGTGTTAAACAGAACCAAGTCAAATGAAAAGTTTGATGATTGTTGGATTTTTTTGTTTGTTTGATTTGTTTGTTTGAAATTCAACAAAAGAAATTAGATTGGAAAAAGAAAAGGTTTCAGGAAGAAAAAAAATGGAATCTGGACACAGCCTAGTTGCCAAGTCCAAGAAGCCCAGAAACAGCCCAGCTCCCCTCCCCGAAGAAAAACGATTTGCACTCGGATTCTAACTCAAACAGACGCTGACTGGTGGACCCTCCCCTCACTCCCTTTCTCACTGACCAGCAGACCCCACTTTTCCAGCTCATCTCCTTCCTCGCGACGACCACGCCGGCCATTTCTGCCGTTGATGTCGTGGCTTCAATTCGCAGTAATGCCGCGCTTTAACCTCGCCATGACTGCACGCTATTAAACGCCAGCGTCTCCTCCTCCTTTCCCCTCACACACCACTTCCTCTCTGCCCCGAGGCTGCCTCAATTTGAGCTTGCACCGCCGCAGCTCCGACCACCGTCCTCCCTCGATTCCGGCCGAGCCACACCACCTCCTGCCTCCTCGAACACACGAGTACACTCACCACCCCCAGACGCTCCTCCCAGTACCCTCCGTTCAACCGCGGGTGCCCCTGAGCGTCGACTTCGACGACCTCTGAACGCTGCCGCGTCTGTCTTCAACTCTGGCAAGTACCCAGGTAGTTTCAGACCACCCCGCGCCTTCTAGTTCACGCACGCGTCATATCCTTGATCTTACGCGTCTGACCACACCCTCTGGTTGCCTTCTCGTGAACCACAGCGCCGTCCTCGACGACACCTGAGCAAGCCCGACGCCGACGACGTCTCCAACGAGCAATCGCCACCGTTCCCGTGCGCCCCTTGCCACGTCGACCACACGTTGAGCACCACCTCGACCTCGCGAACACGGTGAGCCTCTCCTCCTCTTCTCTCGCTTCCTGTTTCACCAGCGCCGCCACCACCTGACCTCGCCGCCGCCAGCCACCGTCGCTGCGCCGCCAGTCATTGGTCAACCTTCTGAGAATCGTTAGATCATAATCCAGCGGCTAGGAAAGAAAGTGAGCGAAAGGGTAAGAGAGAACCTGAGCCGTGCGATATCAGTTAGATCTAACGTCCTGCAGCACGCGATCCACCTGAACCGGTTCCAGCGAATAGAAAAGCGACGCGTGGCCAGTTTCTGTTTAAAAACATAATTTGAATCTGATTTAGATGTGATTTTGAAAACACTATAACTTTAGATCCACACGTCCAAAAATTACAAACTTTATACCGTTGGAATCAGTGGAACAAACCCTAGCCAACCATGGAATCTGTTTAGCAAATAGTATCTGTTAGATTGGTTGTTTTTGCAGAAACATTTGTATGCTTGGTTAGTTTAGAAAAATTATTCAAAAATGTTTTTGAGGTTAAAACCTTTGCAAATTAGTTTGTGGTGAACTTACTGACCCTAGGAACCAACCCATGGTTTTGAAAATGGATTTGGTAAAGTTTAGATTGGATTAATTGGATTAGGCCATTTCTAGCCAAATAAAAATAATGGTTTTTGTTATGAAAATGTTTTGGAGTAAAAACTTTGAGAAAATGTTTTAGATCAAACCTACTGACCATAAACACCAAGTTTTGAGAAACAACAACTTATTTGGTGAACAACTTAAAGTTGTTGCTTTGATAAAAATATTTTCCACCACATAAAATGTTGAATGGATTTAAAAATGGTTTATGGGCAAAACCCTTTTGCAAATGACTTTGCCACTTTGGAAAATTACCACTTTGAACCTTACAAGGTTTAGAAGCCTAGTGGAGACCATCTTGGCAAATAGGACCATCTCTTGCATGCATACATGCATGACTTAGATCCCATAGTTTTATGTGTGTGAATTGTTGATTGATTCTTGGTTTGGAATGCTAGTTGATATTGTGTTTGCTTGATTGATTGTAGTGAAGTTAGAAAAGTGTGAGACTAGCAATATCAAGGAGTGAACCACCATTCCCTACCAAAAAGGCAAGTTACACTATCATCTAAAGTCCTACTATTTTCTTTATACTTAGTGGATTTTTGAAAACATGCATGAAAAGAATTTCTATACTTATGCTATGCTAAATCCTAATAGGATACCCTATACATTCCTTAGTGAAAACAATGTAGTTGATACATGCTTAGCCATGCTATGTTTTGAAAAGAGTTACATGTTGAGATTTTATGAGATTGAGAAAAGACTTATGTTTTATATAATAAAACAAGGACTCAATGAACCACCTGGGTGGACAAGGATACTTTGAGTTTTGGAGAAGGTGGCAACAAAAGGAACCATGTCTATGGCAATCTCTTTGTGTTGTGCTCCAAAGGAAAACCACCCAGGAAACTTAGAGATTGAACATGTTTCTCGTATAGTGGCTTCCGTGTACAGCCACATGCTAAATGGGCTCTGGATTAGTCAACTACATAGTGGAAGTCCCATGCATTGGCATATTCATGTTAACTAGATTAGTGTAAGGGAGCAACCCTACATTTGTGCCTGGTAGACAAGCTAGCATTTTGTATTGGGAGGACTCCTATGGAAAGAGTTTGTCACATTCTCAATCTGCCAGTACTCCATCTTGGTGAGTACTTATCCAGCGGCCACTGGTGGCATCAAGATGAGATTGTGTCATGTGGGTAAAGTGTACAACTTCTGCAGAAGATCAAATTCTAAGTACTTAGCCGTGTCCCCGGTTATGGACAATACTGAGCAACTAAGGCCTAAAGCTATGGAAGATCTCGACACTCCAATTTCTAAAAAGAAAAACTTTTAAGTGACAAGAAAAAGACTTGATGTACTTGGGGTTACCAAGGTGCTCAAGAGATTTTGACAAGGACTTGAACACTTGAGTTTTTACCAAGGAGTTCAAGGGATTTTTGAAAGGAGATTTGACAAAGGACCAAAACCATTTTGAAAAGATAGGATAAAATATTGCTTTATGCAAATGAGCCTAAAACTCTACTTAGCCAAATTTGCATGTAATGATAGGATCCACTTATATTATACTTAGTAGTGAAACTTGCCAATACAATTCAAATGTATTGACCCTTGTGGCTGTAACTTGTAATGTTGCAGGTTTGATTGATTTTTAGTGAAGATTGTTTGATTAGGATTACAAAGTCTACAACCAACATCTGCCTGTGGCACTTTGAAGATGAAGGACCCCATGACTCTAGTTATTCCGCTGCAATGTAATGTAATAGCCAAATGAGCTATGTAAGATGTAATAAACTTATGTTATTCCTGGTTATAAAGTTATATTATGACCTTTGTTTCTTGATATTACATCTTAACTGTGGATGCTAGCTATTGATCCAGGGACTAGCATTGTAAACACAGGGGACACCACCTTATGTTAAAAAAGGTTAACTTTTTGCGAAAAAATCCTTTTTCAAGAAACTTCACGTTTCAAGCGACAAACCCTTTTGTCCTTGGTGTTATGGTGGAATACCCAATTGTTATTCGAAATAACCTACAAAGACATGCTTATCCGACTTCGGTTCTAAACATCTTACTTATGTTTAGCATACCAAAATTTAAGAAATGACAACTTGGGTTTTACCCCAAACCATAACTTATATGGTGTCATTTCAACGGATCAAGATGGAGCTCTTTTCAGTGTAAAATCGGTAGTCTCTAAAGGCTTAATATTTTCAAAACATAATGGCAGTTTTATAAATAACACCTTTGATCCAACCATGTCAAACAAGTTTTCATTACAAATCTCAAACACTCCATACTCCTATGGTGTTTCGGGAGATGTAAATCTAGGTGTTTTGCTTAACTTGTAACTCAAATAAATCCCTTTATGATAAATCATGATTCATTTATTTTTCTTATTACACTTGTAACTCACATAAATCCCTTATGATAAAATCATAAACCATTTTATTTTCTTGTTACAATGATTTTTTACTTCATCTTGAAAGTCTTTGAAACATTTTCAAATATTTCATACTTCTTTCTCATTATGTGAATATACACCCAAATTTCCGGAGAAAGTATATGAAGTTGAAACCCATCGCTTATGACCACACATAATGGACTACATACATCTATATGTATAAATTCCAATATTTTAGTTGTTCTTTCTTCTTTGGCCTATGAACGAAGTTTTAATTATCCCGAGGAAAGTCTCACAAGCGTCACTTGATCAAATCAAAGACTCCAAAAATCCATGAATATGGAGATTCTTTATGTTTTCTTTCCAATATAATTTAAACGACGATGTCACTTCGTAAGTGATCTTTCAATCATTTGTCTTGCAACATTTTAGCATTAGGTTTTATGGATGTGATTTCTCCAACTAGATTTGTAAATCATCCATCTTATATGGAATACGGTAATTATTTGAACAACCTTTGTTCTCATAATACCTGATTTAAATAACAATTATTAAAACAAATCTTGAAGTCAAGCTTTGATGTCAACGAGAAATACAAACAACGGTTTGTTTGTTTTCGATGAACATCATCACATATTATCTTGCTAGTTACTTAGGCCATTGTGGTTCATGAATTGTGTCGTTCCGTATGAAATTTCATACCAACCAATTCGGTATCCAATATCCAAGAACCACATTATTTAACAATCAAATAATACTACCATAACATGTATATCATCTATATACCTAAATTGGGTATTTCCAATCTTTTCTTTTCTGCCAAATCTATTTTATAGATTCTCTTTCAGCATTTCCTTTTCCTTTTAAAATAATCTATCAACATCAAAAGTGGTGCCATATACATGACACATAGTCCAAAGCGTGTATATTCAAATAATAATACATTTGGACTTGCACTTTGAAGTACATCACCATCATCAAAATGATTTGCATTCTTTCAAAATCTATTCTTTAGTAATCTTTTAGTGTAGTAAACAATTTACATACATCTTCTATTCATCGTTATCATGACGACTTTCATGATCAAGCTAATGTAGCTTATAAATACGAATCATGAGTATAACGTTGCTTTCCAAAACCCTTTTGGATGATTAGGATGTCTAGCATCTCGAACGTTTGTAAATTCTTGTCACATCCCAAAATTTTCCAAATTTTGAAATGTGAAAAATAAATAAACAAATAAACAATTGTTGATTTTTAGGGTGAGAAGAAACTTTTTGATTCCAATTGGAAACATAAAAACCTATTTTGATCAAATAAAATCCTAAAGGGATTTTAAAAGATAAACAATTAATAAATAAAAATTATAATAGTTGGGATCACTATTTTTAGATCTTTTAATAAAAAGATTTGATTTTCAAAAGCAAAGGTAGAATTATAAATAAAGATTATTTTATAGAGCCAAATTAGATCTTGGCCAAGCTTTTTAAATAAAATATTTCTATTTGATAAAAGGAGTAAAGGTTTATTTAAATAAAATAATGAGGATTTATTAATATCCAATTTTATTAAAGTAAAGGCTTTTGCATTTTAAATAAACACTAAAACTTGTTAATTTATTTTAAATAAGATTTCCAAGTGTTTTATATTTTCAAATAAAACCTACTGAAATGATTTTGGTATTATTTTAGATTTCAAATAGAGTTTTAAAATAAATCAAATCCTATTTGAATTAATGACTAAGGTCTATTTATTTAATTATTAAATAGATCCTAAAGAATAAAAGTATTTTTTTTACTTTGGATTATGTTGTTAAACAGAATTAAAATTAATACAAAGTTTGGTGGTGATTTGGTTTGATTTGTTGTTTGAATTAATTGGTTGAAAATCAAAACAGAAATTCAAATTGGAAAAAGAAAAGGCTTTCAGAATAAAAAAAGTGAAACAAACAGACCCAACCCATCTGGCCCACTAAGCCCAGCAAGAGCCCACCCGGCATACCCTCACTGAAACGTTTTATCACGCAAAAACGCAACCGCTGAGTCGCAGACAAGTGGCCCCATCTCCCACTCCCTCCACCTCGCTGACAGACATGCCCCACACAACTGTGCTTCGTTTCCACCCGCGGCCAGCTCCTCGCGACCGTTTTCTGCGCTTTGATTCGAGGCTTAATTCCAAATGATGGGGTGATCAATTCACGCTAGTAAGCACGCGTACATAAGCTCCCACGTCTCTTCTCTCTTTCCCCCCAAACAGCGCCTCCCCTCTGCCACCAGGCTGCAGGAATTTTGAGCTCAAGCCCTCTCTGTTCCGACGGCATTCCCGGCCAATTCCGGCAAACCACAGCCACCCCTCTCCTCACAGAGCACGCTAGCTTGCTCTCCAGTCCCATGCGCACCTTCCCGTGTGCTCCATTCGCTCGCGCGCGCTCCAAATCGTCGGCTTCGTCATCACCTGAGCACCGCCGCGTCTGTCCCTTCTCCGACGAACTCCCCAGGTACCCTCCGTTCGCCCCAGCACCTCATGTTGACGCTCCCATCATCCCCAGATCATTACGCGTCTAACCGTATGCTCCTCTCGCCTCGGCGCGACCTGCAGCTCCATCCCCGACGTCAAACAGAACCGCCTGACGCCGCCACCGACTCCGGTGAGGAATTGCCAGCAGCTCCGAGCGCCCCTCGCCAAGCCAACGCCACCTCGAGCTTCGCCAACCCTCTGCGAGCACGGTGAGTTGTTTCCCTCCTTCCCTTGCTTCCTGTAATCACCGCGACGCCACCGTCTGACCGCGCGCCGCCAGCGCCGCCCACTCTAGGTCAAGCGCATAGCATCCGTTGGATCTGAATCTTGCGACTAAGAATAGATTTAGGCGAAGGGGTACGCGTCAATCTGAGACATACGATTTAAGTGAATCCTGCGGTCCAGAGAGGCTGATCTGCACAAAGCGGTACCGGCCAGTAGAATCACGCCACGTGGACAGGGTTTTGATTAAAAACAGAAATTTGAATCTATTGGTTATGCAAACTTGTAAAATTCATAACTTTAATTCTACACGTCCAAATTTTGCAAATTTTATATCAATGGATTCAGCAGATCATTTACTTTGCAACCATGCATTTTTTTAAAGTTTTGCTTCTGGAAAATTGGTAGAATTTGCAGAAACTTGTGTAGGCATAATTTGAATATAAAAATTGTTCTAGATATATTTTTAATATGAAATATTTGCAAAATGGATTGTTGTGAACCGACTGACCCTAGGAACCAACTTATGGATTTAAAAATGTATTTTGTGAAGTTTAGGCGTAAATATTTGAGTTAGCACATTTCTAGTCAAATAAAAATATTGTTTTTGTTTTAGAAATGATTTTTGAGTGAAACCTTTGGGAAATGATTTGATTCAAACCTTCTGATCCTAAACACCAAGTTTTGAGAATTAAAATATAGTTGGTGAACCCTTTAAAGAATATTGCTTTACTAAAAGCATTTTCAACCACATAAAATATTGATTTGATTTAAAAATGGTTTATAGATAAAACCTTTTGCAAATGGTTTTACCACATTTGTAAATGACCACTTTGAACTTTACAATGTTTAGAGCCTAGTAGATGTAACATCCCAAAAATCATAGTTTCAAAACTCATTCATATCATCTATGCATCATTCATCCATTTAGGGTTTTCTCAAAAATCACTTAGAAACAGAAGTTGGGGCTATGATTTCATGTGGGCATTTTTATTCCACAATGACCATCACCCTTTGAAATGTGAAAGTTTAAATACTGGTTCACTTGACTCCATTGATGGAAAGTTTAGGTGAAGCTTTTACCCAAGTTTTCAAATTTGGAAATGGTTTCAAAATCTTTTTCAAATATTTACAAACTAGAGCAAATCTCTGTTTACTTTGAAAATCAAGCTTGACCAAGCCTTGCATGGTAAACACTTAGTTAAAATGACTGTTTTTGAATCCAAAAAACCCTGCAAAAATTCCCAGAACAGCTTGGATTCAAAAGGATTTGAATTCATATCAAATATCATTCCAGAAAATAGAAATAGAAAAAGAAAAGAAACAAACAAAAGAAAAGGGCCGCGCGGCCAGAATCTGGCCCAGCAGCCCAGCAAGCCCACCCGGGGATCCTCGTTTCTTCTCACACGCGTGAACACACGCAGACAGACGCTGACAATACGACCCCACAATCACTTTGTGCGTTACACTGACAAGCGGGACCAGACCACGTCACCCTCGTCTTCCCCAGACTGCGCCTGTGACCACGTCGCTGCGGCAGTGATGGCCGGTAATGGCGCGGAGTAAATGGGCAGTAATCCTCGAGCGTTTCTTGTCGATTCCCCGGCTATAAGACCCTCTCTGCCCCGCGATCTTTTTCCCCCAAACACCTCACTCACTCCGCCACCAGGCTGCCCGCAATCCTCCACGAATCGCCGCTGACAGAACCCTCTCCGGCGAGCGATTCAGGTGAGCCTCGCGTTCCCCTCTGCCTATCGTTCTTGCTGCCTGACTCAACGCATCTTTGCGCATCTCCTGACCTCACTAGTCCGTCTTGTACTGCCCCAGGTCGCCGGTTCCACTCGACACCGTGAGCACTGACGGCGACATCAACTCCGACGAGTTTTCCCGGTAAGCACAGACCGCCCCTCGCCTCCCCGTTCATGCACACAACTTCCCCTTGACCCTGTGAATCTAACCGTGTCCTCATCATGCCTTGGGGTGGTTCACAGCGACGTCCACGACGACCACCTGACGTAACCAACGCCGCCACCAAACTCCGGTGAGGAATCACAGCCGTGCCCGAGCGCCCCCTGACCAACCACGAGTACGTCGAGCCTCGCCAAGATCTCCTGAGCACGGTGAGCTACTCCTCGCTCTCTCTTACCCTCTGTAGCGCCGTCTCCGTCAACGACTGACAGTCCCGCCGCCGGTAGCCGCCGCTCCGCCGCCGGATCTTAGTCAGTACAATAGCAGCCGTCGGATCCTTATCGTAGCGCTAGGAAAGAATCACTTACTCTGAAACGGTACGCGATCTGAGCCGCCTGATTTCATTTAAATCCTACGGCTGTGGATCTTGATCCGATGCGAAGCGGTACGGGCGAATGAAAACACGACGCGTGGCAGGGTTTAGATTAAAAACAGAATTTAAAACCAGATTTAGATTCAAACTTCAAATGCTTATAACTTTTGAATGCCACGTTGGATTTTTGCAAACTTTATACCGTTGGATTCAGTGAAACAAGAACTTTCTGAATATCCACTTTATTTAGCATATAGTAACAGTTAAAAATGATTTTTATTGTGGAACATGTTTAGGGCTATTTTAGATATAGTTCTATTCTTGTATATTATTTTGGGGCCAAATAAGTTTAGTTGGCAAACTTGTGTCATGTTAAGTTTCTGTACTCATGAACATACTTGGTATAATTTTCAAAAATCACCACTTAGTAAATTCTTGCATACATGCATTCATAATATTTTTGGTTGGATATATTTGTGTGTAATTGTATGCTATTGTTTCTTGTGTAGATTTTGCTAGTGATTGTGATTGTGAAGAGTGCTACTCTTCCCCCTACCAAGGCAAGTGATATTTCATGAATTTCCTACCCTAAGTTTTATACTTGCATTAGATATATTGCTAAAGTAAATGCATGATATTTTGCTTAGTGCTAAGATGGGAAATCCTAAGTAGAGTGAAATAGTAGAATTGCTAGGGAAATTTTCCTAAGATAAGATACCATACTTTGCTTAGCCTAGCTTATAGTAAACAAGGGTGGTGAACATCTATTTAGTTTATGATAAAAATATTCTAAGTCAAGGGACTTATATTTTCTTAATAAAACAACTAAGGCAAATGAACCTCCTGGGTGGAATGGAAAGATTGGGTTATGTTGAGTGGTTACACAAGGCCATGGACTTGGGTTGTGTATCTCACTTGTGGTATGCCACCCAGGCACAAAGGGATTTGGAGGCCAAGTGTTGAGAAAGCTTACAGTGCAACCACTTGGCAATATGGGCTCTGCCATGATCATATAGGTTGCTAGAACTTAGTCACTTGGACAGTTGGTGGTAGAAGGGTTGATAGGATGGAACGCGTCCATTTGACTAAGGAAAAGCTTCTGAAAGGTCCTGTCTTGGGAAACCAAGTCTGGTGGGGAAAGTGCACAACCTCTGCAGATGGAAAACCTAAGTACTTAGCCTTGTCCAAGGAAATGGACACTTTGAGCATCAAGACATGGAAGCTACAAGAATCTCATCACTCCAACTTCTAAATAAAATTTGATGGGTGAACAAGGGTGAAGGACCTCAATGTCTATTGGTGGTTCCTTGGGAATGTTTTTGACAAAGAAAATCTTAGTAATTTCAACTAATAGGAAAAACCTATTTTCAAGCAAAGCAAGCCAAGCTACACATAGCCAAAATGCATATAGTAATATAGTCCACTTAAAATATAATAAGGTATCACTTGCCAATACTATTCCAAAGTATTGACCCTCTGTGGCTGTAACTTGTGATGTTGCAGGTTACTCTGATGATGAATAGGAGTCATGAGTCTACACTCAACATGCTTGCCTGTGGCACATGAAGATGAAGACTTATGTTTATTACTTGTTCCTTAAAAACTCTTGTATTAGGCCTATGGCCATGAGTTGTAAAAGACTATATTTTATCTCTGGGATGAATGTAATAAACGACCTTTGTATCTGTGTACTTCATCTTAAACTGTGGATGCTAGCATTGATCCAGGGACTAGCATTGCAATCACAGGGATCCTTTCCTTTATAAAGGAGGGGTCTAACAGATGGTATCAGAGCACTGTGTTGCCTGTAGGATTATGACCCTAGGATTGGAAAACCACTAAGGAAAAAGTTTTTCAAATACTTCTACACTTGTCTATTCTTCTCGTAAAACTTTTCTAAACTCTTTCAACTTCCTTTGTAGATGAACTCCATCAACGAAGCCGTGAAGAAGGAACCACTCATGACCATGACCTTGGAGTGTGAGACGGAGTTTCCCAGTATTCTCAAGGATCTCATGGAAGCAATGGATGCACATGGTGAAGCCGTGTACAAAGGATTTCCAGTGATGGATGAAGGAGTGGAGTATTGGTGGGTGCAACTTCACTTGTACAAAAACAAGGAAGACAACCACAAAGAAAGGGGATTCTGCATGTACACCAACACTACAATGCACACCACATTCTTTGAGTCAGCCAGGGATGCAGCTTGGAGGACTATCAAAGAACTAAGTGCTAGAGTCAAGTGCAGAATGCTCAACCTCCAAAAGGACTTAGAGAAAGAGAAGGAGCTTACTCAAGAATTAGAAGACACCAACCAAGAGATAAGGGGAGATGTTATAGACTTAGTGATAGAGTCAAGGGAGCAAGATTGGTGGATTGCCTCTAGGAACATTGTGTTTAATAATAGATCCCGTGAGATTGGATTGTAAGAACACTTCGTTAGTTGGACCACCACTTATCACCTTATTTTCCAAAATGATACCTTAAATAAGTTGGACCTTGTTTGATGTAATGGATTTATGTAAGCATGACTTGAGTGAAATTGTGTTCCATGGTTATATATGAGATGATTGTTTTGTGTTCATTTTAAATAAGTGTTGTTCTAACTTTTCAATGTTATAAATAGATGCCTATTGCCGTCAGCACCGTTGAGGAGTTCCAGGTTACTCGTTTCGGACCCCGTATCGTTGAGCTTACCACTCTGCTCGATCTCCCTCTTCCTACCATCACGGTGTACCCACTCACCAAGTTTGAGAGGAAGGACCTCTGGGGCTTCAAGGTGAGCCAGCCCGGACGCCAGACTGAGCCTACTACGGAGGCCATTGTCTTCAAGCTGATGCACGACGACAGGGAGAGAGGCATGGAGGTAGTCATGCAGGACCTGATAGGACGACTGTTAGGCCGTCACTCCCGACAGGTTAGGGGCACTCACTTCCACGCCTTCGGAAGGCGTGATGTTGATGGAGATTCCATCGACTTTGAGGACGACTCGAGGAGCACTGCAGAGCCGATACGCCTCTATCTTCAGGACTTAGAGACTCTTCTCAGGCACGTAGATACGGATAGGACGAACGTCATGCTTGGCAACGACGAGCTTCAGGTGCAGCTACGCGAGAAGGACAAGCTTTTCGCACAGCAGGATGAGATGATCAAAGAAATGGAGACGAAGTTCGAGGCTCAAGATCGCAAGTTCAAGAATCAGGAGAAACGCGTCCAGGATAGGAACAAGAAAATCCGGGACATGACCGAGGAACTGAAGTCCAAGGACTTCGAGCTTGAGCAGCAGCAGATGGTTATTGAGAGACTTCGCTCCCAGAAGAGGGCTCTCAAGGCCAGGGTCGATTCCTTGACCACTACGATTGAGGAGAACAAGACCGCGATGGAAAACGCAGGTCTTACTTTCGTTGAGGAGGAGATTGACGCTGATGAGTAGACTTGACTGCTCGTTTACTTTTTTTCATATTCATACTTGTTATTGTGAACATATTATTGGACCATCCGACATGTGGATGGCTTGCCACTTGTGTGTTTACCTCATGAGCTTGTTATGTGTTTGTTGAACTTCTTTTTCTTATGTTGCTTGTTATGTGTTTTCTTATGATGTATTGTGCATGAAACATCTATGGGTATCTCATTCTTACCTATTTGAACAAACCACAGATGCCTCCCCGTCGCGCAAACCCCAACCCCAACAACATCACCCCGGAAATGCAACAAATGATGAATGCACAAACGCAGCTTATGCAAATGATGACAACGTTCATCCAAAACCAGAATAATAACAACAACAACAACAACGACCCCAACAACAACAACAACAACAACAACCCACCGGGTTTCGATATGCTCACCAGATTTCTGCGTCTGAGGCCAGCAAAGTTTACGGGAACAACTGATCCCATGGTAGCCAATGACTGGTTACGTTCTGTGAACAAAGATTTAGTGACCGTGGGATGCACGGATGCTGAAAAGGTCAGGTTTGCAGCACATCTGTTGGAAGGACCAGCTGCCACATGGTGGGACAACTTCCAAATCACCACTCCTATTGATGAAGTGACTTGGGCTATCTTTGAAGATGGCTTTCGCACGGCTCATATCTCATCAGGGATAATGAGTCTGAAAAAGAAGGAGTTTCACAACCTGAAACAGCGCCACCGCAGTGTGGCAGAATACATAGAAGAATTCAACAATCTGGCGCGCTACGCACCGGATGAGGTTGATACAGATGCCAAGAGAAAGGAAAAGTTCTTGGAAGGTTTGAATGATGAGCTGAACCTACAGCTGTCTGTGGCATATGTTCCAACTTATCAGTCGTTGTGTGACAAGGCTGCTATTTTGGAAAGTAAAATGAAACAAGTCGAGAGTAGAAAGAGGAAACACTCCGACAAGCACAGCTCGGGATCGTCTCACAAACGATCTCACTATGATGACACTGGCAACTCAGGATCCCATAAACATGGGAAATTTAGCAAGCACAACCGTCATGACAACAAGCATCACCGCAGTCATGACAAGGACAAGTACAAGAACCACAAGGGTGGACATAAGAGCCACTATAGTGGAAATGGTAGTGGAAGTGGAGGCCAACCTCCTAAAAAGGACATCAGTCAGGTTGAATGCTTCAAATGCAAGAAGATGGGACACTACGCAAATGAGTGCCCCGAAAAGAAGGTGGAAGGACCTAACAAGCCGAATCCTTTCCAGAAAGGACAGGTTAACCACATCAATGTGGAAGAGGTCTATGAGGAGCCTGATGCCGTGGCTGGTAAGTTCAGACTCAATTCAATTTCAGCATTTGTACTCTTTGATACCGGTGCATCTCATTCATTCATATCAAAGGCATTTGTTGAAAGAAATGAACTGCCGGTAGAAACCATTGGGTGTCCTATAAGAGTAAGTTCCCCGGGGGGAGAAATGATAGTAAACTCAGGTTGTCATGACTTAGTCATAGAGTTTGGAAAATATAAGTTTCCAGTGAACCTAATAATTCTGGATTCCCAAGGACTGGATGTGATTTTGGGAATGGATTGGATGGCTAAGTATGAAGGAGTATTAGATTGTGCCAACCGTTCAGTTACCCTCACAACCCCAGAAGGAAAAAGAATAAAATTTAAGTCAAACTTTGAATCCAAAGGAAGTAAGTTAAATTCTCTTAAGGGGGTTAGCATGGACAGTGTACCAATAGTATGTGAGTATCCGGATGTGTTTCCGGAGGAACTACCAGGAATGCCACCGGATAGAGATGTGGAGTTTCTGATAGATTTGGTGCCAGGATCAGGACCAATAGCTAAGAGACCATACAAAATGTCTGTTGATGAATTGAAAGAGCTCAAGAAACAACTAGGTGAACAGTTACAGAAAGGGTTTATTCAACCAAGTTCTTCATCTTGGGGAGCCCCAGTGTTGTTCGTGGAGAAGAAGGATAGAACACAAAGGCTATGTATTGACTACCGTTCTCTCAACGAGGTTACCATCAAGAACAAGTATCCTTTGCCAAGAATCAACGACTTATTTGACCAGCTAGAAGGAGCATGTGTATTCTCGAAGATTGATCTTCGGTCAGGTTATTTTCAACTCAAGATACGAGAGCAAGACATACCAAAAACAGCGTTCACCACAAGGTATGGATTGTATGAGTATACTGTGATGCCTTTTGGATTAACCAACGCTCCAGCATACTTCATGAATATGATGAACAAGGTGTTCATGGAATTCCTTGACAAGTTCGTTGTCGTTTTCATCGATGACATCTTGGTTTACTCCAAGAGCAAGGAAGAGCATGAGAGACACTTACGCTCGATACTGGAGAAACTAAGGGAACATAAGCTATATGCCAAATTCAGCAAGTGTGAGTTCTGGTTAGAGAAAGTTGGTTTTCTTGGTCATGTGATGACAAAAGATGGTGTGGCAGTTGATCCTGCTAAGGTTTCAGCTGTGACAGAATGGGAATCACCTAAGAATGTGAAAGAAGTTCGTAGTTTCCTTGGCTTAGCAGGTTACTACAGAAGGTTCATTGAAAATTTCTCGAAGGTTGCTAAGCCAATGACAGAATTGTTAAAGAAGGACAAGAAATTTGCTTGGTCTGAAGGTTGCGAAGTCAGTTTTCAAGAATTGAAGAAGAGACTTGTAACAGCACCAGTTCTATGTCTGCCAGATTTGGAAAAGGATTTCCATGTGTATTGTGATGCTTCTCATCAAGGTTTGGGTGCCGTACTTATGCAAGATGGTAGAGTCGTGGCCTATGCTTCGAGACAACTCAAAACACATGAAGTAAACTATCCTACCCATGATTTGGAGTTAGCCTCTGTCGTCCATGCACTCAAAACATGGAGACATTACCTTTTGGGTAAGCGGTGTGAAGTGTTCACCGATCATAAGAGTTTGAAGTATATCTTCACCCAGAAGGAAATCAACATGAGACAAAGAAGATGGCTAGAACTTATCAAGGATTACGACTTAAGTTTGCAATACCACCCCGGTAAAGCAAATGTAGTAGCGGATGCTCTAAGTCGTAAGACTTTTGTAAATGGCCTTACAAAAGGGGAATTGCCAAATGACTTGTGTAAGCAATTCAAAGAACTCAGATTGGAGATTGTACCAGAAGGGCATCTCATGTCCTTGGATGTTCAACCCACTCTATTTGACAAGATCCGAGAAGTCCAGAAGACTGATGAGGAAATTGAAAAGATTAAAGTAAATATTGGTCTAGGGAAAGCTAAGAGTTTTCATGTTGACGAACAGGGCACTTTATGGCACGGGAAACGTATATGTGTTCCACAAGACCCAGAATTGCGGAAACTGATCTTACAGGAAGGTCACAACTCTCCGTATTCTATTCACCCGGGAAATACCAAGATGTACATGGACATGAAAGAAAGGTTTTGGTGGAACAATCTCAAAAGGGACATCGCCGAACATATTGCTTTGTGTGATGTGTGTAGCAGAGTCAAAGCGGAGCACCAGAAACCAGCAGGTTTGCTTCAACCACTGCCAATTCCTGAATGGAAGTGGGAAAATATTGGTATGGATTTCATTACCGGATTACCAAGGACCAGGTCAGGGTATGATTCCATATGGGTGGTAGTGGATCGCCTAACTAAAGTGGCTCATTTTATACCAGTGAAGACAACTTATACAAGTGCCAAGTTAGCAAAAATTTATATGAGCAGGATTGTATGCCTTCACGGTGTGCCAAAGAGTATTGTGTCAGATAGAGGAACCCAGTTCACATCTCACTTTTGGAGACAGCTTCATGAATCCTTAGGAACGATATTGGAGTTTAGCACTGCTTTTCATCCTCAAACAGATGGACAAACAGAAAGGACCAACCAAATTCTTGAGGACATGTTGAGAGCATGTGCTCTAGATTATGGAGCAAGCTGGGATGAAAGTTTGTCCTACGCGGAGTTCTCTTACAATAATAGCCATCAATCTAGTATTGGAATGGCACCGTTTGAGTTACTCTACGGAAGGAAATGTACCACCCCATTATTATGGAATGGTGTGGGAGAAAGAAACTTATTTGGACCTGATCTTATCAAGGACGCCGAAGAGAAAGTCAAATTGGTTAAGGACAGATTGAAAATAGCACAGTCCCGACAGAAAAGCTACGCGGATTCTAAGCGTAGAGAAGTCACCTACGAAGTTGGGGATAGAGCTTATCTCAGAGTATCACCACTTCGTGGAGTGAAAAGATTTGGAGTCAAAGGAAAGTTAGCACCAAGATATGTTGGGCCATTCAAGATTCTAAGTCGCAAGGGAGAAGTTGCATATGAAGTTGAATTGCCAGAATCTCTATCAGCAGTCCATAACGTATTTCATGTGAGTCAGCTTAAGAAATGTCACCCAGAAATGGAAGAGTCTTCCTTGAAGGATACCATACCTTTGGAAGAAGTTCAGCTAGAAAGTGATCTCACTTATGAGGAAAAGCCTGTCAAGATTCTAGAGACAGCAGAAAGAGTCACTAGGACCAAGACTATCAAGTTTTGTAAAGTGCAATGGAACCATCACTCCGAAGAGGAAGCAACATGGGAAAGAGAAGATGATCTTCGGAAAGACCACCCTCACCTATTTGCTAGCCAAACCGAATCTCGAGGGCGAGATTCATCTTAAGGGGGTTAGATTTGTAACATCCCAAAAATCATAGTTTCAAAACTCATTCATATCATCTATGCATCATTCATCCATTTAGGGTTTTCTCAAAAATCACTTAGAAACAGAAGTTGGGGCTATGATTTCATGTGGGCATTTTTATTCCACAATGACCATCACCCTTTGAAATGTGAAAGTTTAAATACTGGTTCACTTGACTCCATTGATGGAAAGTTTAGGTGAAGCTTTTACCCAAGTTTTCAAATTTGGAAATGGTTTCAAAATCTTTTTCAAATATTTACAAACTAGAGCAAATCTCTGTTTACTTTGAAAATCAAGCTTGACCAAGCCTTGCATGGTAAACACTTAGTTAAAATGACTGTTTTTGAATCCACAAAACCCTGCAAAAATTCCCAGAACAGCTTGGATTCAAAAGGATTTGAATTCATATCAAATATCATTCCAGAAAATAGAAATAGAAAAAGAAAAGAAACAAACAAAAGAAAAGGGCCGCGCGGCCAGAATCTGGCCCAGCAGCCCAGCAAGCCCACCCGGGGATCCTCGTTTCTTCTCACACGCGCGAACACACGCAGACAGACGCTGACAATACGACCCCACAATCACTTTGCGCGTTACGCTGACAAGCGGGACCAGACCACGTCACCCTCGTCTTCCCCAGACTGCGCCTGTGACCACGTCGCTGCGGCAGTGATGGCCGGTAATGGCGCGGAGTAAATGGGCAGTAATCCTCGAGCGTTTCTTGTCGATTCCCCGGCTATAAGACCCTCTCTGCCCCGCGATCTTTTTCCCCCAAACACCTCACTCACTCCGCCACCAGGCTGCCCGCAATCCTCCACGAATCGCCGCTGACAGAACCCTCTCCGGCGAGCGATTCAGGTGAGCCTCGCGTTCCCCTCTGCCTATCGTTCTTGCTGCCTGACTCAACGCATCTTTGCGCATATCCTGACCTCACTAGTCCGTCTTGTACTGCCCCAGGTCGCCGGTTCCACTCGACACCGTGAGCACTGACGGCGACATCAACTCCGACGAGTTTTCCCGGTAAGCACAGACCGCCCCTCGCCTCCCCGTTCATGCACACAACTTCCCCTTGACCCTGTGAATCTAACCGTGTCCTCATCATGCCTTGGGGTGGTTCACAGCGACGTCCACGGCGACCACCTGACGTAACCAACGCCGCCACCAAACTCCGGTGAGGAATCACAGCCGTGCCCGAGCGCCCCCTGACCAACCACGAGTACGTCGAGCCTCGCCAAGATCTCCTGAGCACGGTGAGCTACTCCTCGCTCTCTCTTACCCTCTGTAGCGCCGTCTCCGTCAACGACTGACAGTCCCGCCGCCGGTAGCCGCTGCTCCGCCGCCGGATCTTAGTCAGTACAATAGCAGCCGTCGGATCCTTATCGTAGCGCTAGGAAAGAATCACTTACTCTGAAACGGTACACGATCTGAGCCGCCTGATTTCATTTAAATCCTATGGCTGTGGATCTTGATCCGATGCGAATGAAAACACGACGCGTGGCAGGGTTTAGATTAAAAACAGAATTTAAAACCAGATTTAGATTCAAACTTCAAATGCTTATAACTTTTGAATGCCACGTTGGATTTTTGCAAACTTTATACCGTTGGATTCAGTGAAACAAGATCTTTCTGAATATCCACTTTATTTAGCATATAGTAACAGTTAAAAATGATTTTTATTGTGGAACATGTTTAGGGCTATTTTAGATATAGTTCTATTCTTGTATATTATTTTGGGGCCAAATAAGTTTAGTTGGCAAACTTGTGCCATGTTAAGTTTCTGTACTCATGAACATACTTGGTATAATTTTCAAAAATCACCACTTAGTAAATTCTTGCATACATGCATTCATAATAATTTTGGTTGGATATATTTGTGTGTAATTGTATGCTATTGTTTCTTGTGTAGATTTTGCTAGTGATTGTGATTGTGAAGAGTGCTACTCTTCCCCCTACCAAGGCAAGTGATATTTCATGAATTTCCTACCCTAAGTTTTATACTTGCATTAGATATATTGCTAAAGTAAATGCATGATATTTTGCTTAGTGCTAAGATGGGAAATCCTAAGTAGAGTGAAATAGTAGAATTGCTAGGGAAATTTTCCTAAGATAAGATACCATACTTTGCTTAGCCTAGCTTATAGTAAACAAGGGTGGTGAACATCTATTTAGTTTATGATAAAAATATTCTAAGTCAAGGGACTTATATTTTCTTAATAAAACAACTAAGGCAAATGAACCTCCTGGGTGGAATGGAAAGATTGGGTTATGTTGAGTGGTTACACAAGGCCATGGACTTGGGTTGTGTATCTCAATTGTGGTATGCCACCCAGGCACAAAGGGATTTGGAGGCCAAGTGTTGAGAAAGCTTACAGTGCAACCACTTGGCAATATGGGCTCTGCCATGATCATATAGGTTGCTAGAACTTAGTCACTTGGACAGTTGGTGGTAGAAGGGTTGATAGGATGGAACGCGTCCATTTGACTAAGGAAAAGCTTCTGAAAGGTCCTGTCTTGGGAAACCAAGTCTGGTGGGGAAAGTGCACAACCTCTGCAGATGGAAAACCTAAGTACTTAGCCTTGTCCAAGGAAATGGACACTTTGAGCATCAAGACATGGAAGCTACAAGAATCTCATCACTCCAACTTCTAAATAAAATTTGATGGGTGAACAAGGGTGAAGGACCTCAATGTCTATTGGTGGTTCCTTGGGAATGTTTTTGACAAAGAAAATCTTAGTAATTTCAACTAATAGGAAAAACCTATTTTCAAGCAAAGCAAGCCAAGCTACACATAGCCAAAATGCATATAGTAATATAGTCCACTTAAAATATAATAAGGTATCACTTGCCAATACTATTCCAAAGTATTGACCCTTTGTGGCTGTAACTTGTGATGTTGCAGGTTACTCTGATGATGAATAGGAGTCATGAGTCTACACTCAACATGCTTGCCTGTGGCACATGAAGATGAAGACTTATGTTTATTACTTGTTCCTTAAAAACTCTTGTATTAGGCCTATGGCCATGAGTTGTAAAAGACTATATTTTATCTCTGGGATGAATGTAATAAACGAACTTTGTATCTGTGTACTTCATCTTAAACTGTGGATGCTAGCATTGATCCAGGGACTAGCATTGCAATCACAGGGATCCTTTCCTTTATAAAGGAGGGGTCTAACAGTAGAAACCACTTTTGCAAATAAAACTATATTTTGCATGCTTGTATGCATGACCTTGTTTCTATTATTTTATGTGTGATAAATTGGTTGGAATGCTAGTTGAATCTATGTTTGCTTGATTAAATTGTAGTGGAATTAGAAGAGTGTGATATTTGCAAGATCAAGAAGTGAACCAACATTCTCTACTAAAAAGGCAAGTGACACTATCATCCATGTCCTTCTATTTTCATTACACTTAGTGGATTTTTTTTAACATGCATGATAAGGATTACTATATTTTATGCTATGCTAAATCCTATTAGGATACCCTTATATCTTCCTTAGTGGAAACAATGTAGTTGTAGTATGCTTAGCCCTGCTATATATTGGGATGGGATACATGTTATGATTATATGAAGAGTTGAAAAGATATAAGTTTTATATAATAAAACAAGTACTCAATGAACCACCTGGGTGGACAAGGATACTCAAGATTGGACAAGGTGGCAACAAAAGGAACCATGTTTATATGGCTATCTCTTTTGTATGTGAACTAGAAGAAAAACCACCCAGGGACTTAGAGATTGAACATGTTTCTCGTACAGTGGCTTCCGTGTACAGCCACATGCTAAATGGGCTCTGGCTTAGTCAACTACATAGTGGAAGACCCATGCATTGGCATCTTCAGGTTAACTAGAATTGTGTAAGGGAAATTTAACCCTACATTGGTGCCTGGTTGACAAGCTAGTATTATGTATTGGGAGGACTTCTATGGAAAGACTTTGTCACATTCTCAATCTGCCAGTACTCCATCTTGGTGAGTACTTATCCAGCGGCCACTGGTGGAATCAAGATGAGATTGTGTCATGTGGGTAAAGTGTACAACTTCTGTAGAAGATCAAATTCTAAGTACTTAGCCGTGTCCCCGGTTATGGATAACACTGAGCAACTAAGGCCTGAAGCTATGGAAGATCTCGACATTCCAATTTCTCAAAGTAAAACTTGATGGTGTCAACAAGGGATTAGAAGCACTTGGAGTTTTCCAAGGAGTTTAGAAAGATTTGACAAAAGATCAAAACTATTTTGAAAAGATAGGATAAAACTATATTGCTTTCTGCAAATGAGCCTAAACCCTACTTAGCCAAATATGCATGTAATGATAGGATCCACTAAATTCTACATAGTAGTGAAACTTGCCAGTACAATTCAAATGTATTGACCCTTGTGGCTGCAAATTATTATGTTGCAGGTTTGTTTGATGTTAGTGAAGTTTGTTGAATAGGATTACAAGTCTACAACCAACATGATTGCCTGTGGCACTTTGAAGATGAAGGACTCCATGCTATATAGTTATTCTGCTGCATTATAATGAGATAGCCAAATGAGCTATGTAAGATGTAATAATTTATTTTATTCCTGGTTATAAAGTTGTATTATGACCTTTGTTTCTTGATATTACATCTTATCTATGGATGCTAGCTATTTATCCAGGGACTAGCATTGTAAACACAGGGATCTCTACCTTATTAAAGGTTGGGAACCTTACAATTCTCATCCAATATGAGAACATACATTATACTCTATCATATTAGAACCAAAACATTATTTCAGATATCATTATGTCTGCCACACATGATGGTTTCTGAAACAATTCTTTCAGCTCCTAGATAAACTTGATATTAAAACAATCAAGAATCATGGAGGCAAACATCATACTTAAGATACTAACACTGGAATTGTTACTCTCGATTTAATACCAATTATTAAATTTCACGAAGTACACAGAGTTTGCTAAAAGTTTGCAATAGGACTTTAAACTTTAGATTGACACTCAACACAATACGATACCAGTTTGTAAAGTAAATATCCAGAAATCCATAGTTCTATTATCTCAATTAAAACTAAGCATAAGGTGGTGAACTAATGCCAATGACTACAACAAATTATGCAAATTCACTTTGATTTAATTTATGATAAATTGAGTTCTACTAATCCAAATTAGAAATGAACTCCCGCTCAAAAACGACATCCCTCGTGCCTTTTTGGTGATTACATGAACCAAATCCACTACACCAAGTACGATCATCATGTGAGTCGGTGTAGCTTCATAGGCGAGCATCCATATGGTCATCATATCAAAATATATGAATCATGCTTAACCTTTCGGTCCGTGTTCGGAGGCCATGTCTGTACATGCTAGGCTCGCCAAGTAAGAACCTCAAGTACACCCGATCATCACGTGATATCTTGAAGCGACGAAACATTGTCGGTGCATACTTAAGGAAGACCACATTTTTTATCTTGATATCTAAATGAGGGATCATCTTATTATGCTAATAAAACGCCAAACAAGCAATATAAGATGCAATCAAACATCACATGTTAATAAGTGAAATGATATGGTTCTTGCACTTGATCTCCATCATGTGCATCATGGTATGATCACTATCATACCTCTATGTGTAAGGCCAAGGTCTATGAAACTTACCCGTTATGTGTGTTGTAAGAGTATCATCTTGTACTTATACTTACAACATCACCATATCATAAAACTATCCCAGCAACAATCTAAACTAGACTCCTCTAATTTATCCATTGCAAGTTTTACGTGGCGTAGGGATTTCGAAGATAGAACCGTTCTTACCTACGAACATGAACCACAACGAGGATAACCAAATAGTTCACAACTCGTTGCAAATTAGATATTGACTATAGTAGGAGAGACAGACACCCGCTAGCCACTTATGCAAAACTAGTTGTATGTCAAGCGTGGAACAGGTCTCATGTGCGAGGACATGTAAAGTTTGTCCGGGCCGCTTCATCCCACTATGCCACCAATATCCAAATTACAACTAAGAAGCAATAAAATGATCATCATCGCCCACATACTCATATGTGTACTACCCGTGCAAAGCATCTACGCATAGATCCGGCTCTGATTCCACTGTTGGGTTCGCAGCATAGAAAACAAAAAATTTCCTACGATGGGAACAACTATGTACCAAGATCTATCTACTAGATACAAGCAACGGGTGGATATACATCCATAGAGTACATACCATCGAAGACCGAATAGCGTTAACGAGGTTGTACTCGTGGATGATGTAGACGAACGCTTGTCGATCTCAAGATCCTGATGAAGTCCATCTTGTCCAGCCGGTCCAGCACCATCAAGTCCAGCACCGCAAAGCAGTGGTGCATCCGTGATTGGATACATGTACGGGTACCCCGACAACCTCCGCGCCTTCGCTCCAGCGAAGCAGCGGAAGCAACAAATCCTTCCAGAAAAAGCCACCGGGAACATGTATCTCGCTGATCCGAGACCATGGGGAAATTCTAAAGAGGGGAGAGAGATCCTTCGCGAGGAGGTGTGAGTGACAAGTGAGAGGAGGGGGTCCTTTTATAAGGGAGGGGCAGCCCAAGGGAGCATGGCCGCCGGCCAAGGAGGGTGCCCCCACCTCTCCCTCATTCATGTGGTGGAAGCTCCACTCACATAAAAACATCTCCACTCACAAATTCACTCACATGCATTAATTTTCCACCAAAATTAATGGAAGCTCTCATTTAAATAAAACTCTTTTATTTATTTATTCAGAATTTTGTTAATTAACAAACATTCACATAAAACCCCTTGTTAGTATTCAATTTCACATGCAGAACCAGTTTCAGCATTTTCAACCGAAACAGTTTCGGTGTCTAGTGAAATAAATTCCTGCGCTTTCCTTTTCTTTTTCCGACATATCATTTGCTCCGAATGGTGTTGGTATCCCTTAAGTGTGTCACCCTACGGTTCGCGAATAATGCAGAAATGATCGAGACCCCTCTCCAATCAATAATCAGCAGCGGGACCTGGAGATCCGTACTGACTCCCACACATTCAACGATGACTTCTGTGATCGTGTGAACCTTTTATGCTAGTATCTTAATCCCTTTGTTTCACGACATATTACATGTCCGAGATTCGATCATCGGTATCTCCATACCTAGTTTGATCTCGTTACCGACATGCACTCTTTTCTCGTTCCCGTGATATAACATTCTAGTGATCAAATCACTTGCTTGCAAGCTAATCAATGTGATATCACCGAGAGGGCCCAGAGTATATCTATCCGTCATCGGGATGAATAAATTCCACTCTTGATTCATGAGCCTCAACATAACACTTTAGTAGTTTTGAAGCCATCTTTATAATCACCCAGTTATGGTGTGACGTTTGATGTCAACAAGAAACTCTTCCGGTGTTAGTGATTGACATGATCTCATGGTCTAAGGATTAGGATCACTTCGTAAGTTGTTATAGCAATATAAACTCAATGACTTTGATCGTAATGCTATACTTTGGATGAATGTTCATCACATCATTACACTAATGTTGTGACCACGTTATTAACAACATCCAATGTCCATGATCAAGAAACTTTGATCATCTTGTTAATCAACGAGCTAGTTTATAAGAGAGGCATAACTAGGAACTTCCTTTTTGTTTATTAAACACACATGTATTAACGTTTCCGTATTAATACAATTATAGCATGCAAAATAAACATTTATCATAAATAAGGAATACGATAATAACCTCTTTATTATTGCCTCTCGGGCATATTCCCTTCAACTATTTCGGCCATGAGATAGTGAAATACAAGTGGTATGGATAATTATAAGTGGTAACAGTGCCAGAAAAGTGCTTCTGGCGGGGAGGAAAAGACTAAAGGCAAAAAGATGGAAGCAATCAAACATGTAATAGATCTAGTTGTAAACGGTGTTTCAATGCTTATAAAAAAGTCCTAGGGATCATACTTTCACTAGTGAACACTATCAATAAATATGTTCTCTTCATGATACTACCCTGAACTACTCTCAGGTTGGACAATCTAATCCACGGTAGGGCTATAACAACACACCTCAAAGTCTGCCTTCCCCTTCTAGATAACCCCACTCTATCACCTTGAGCGCTAGATGTTATTCCAACAAACACCACAATTTCATAGAGATATCCAACTCCAAATATAACTCATGATAAATATTTATGAACTCTAGCCTAAGTGCCACCAAAGCGTGCACGCCATCACTTTCACACACGTGGGGAGAGCAGAGATCTATTGAAGCACTTGAGTAGAAGAGTAGATCTACTTGATTACAAAGCTCATGATCACAATATGATCATGCATAGAGAGAGAGAGGAACACATAGCTACCGGTAGAGCCCTTAGCCCCGAGGAAGAACTACTCCCTCATCGTCATGGGAATCCACAACGGCGATGGATATGGTGATGTAGATCAATGGAGATGGCTCCGGGGGCACTTCCTCATCCTGGTAGGGTGTCGAAGCAGAGACTTCTATCCCTCGAATCTCCTTTTCGGTGGCGGTGGTGCTACGGAACTCTTCGTGGATGTATGATGGTTTATTTAGTGTTCCTGAGTCGGGATGCTTCTTATAGGCGCAGAGGCAAGGTCGATGGAGGGCCAGGGGGGCCACACCCCCTGGTGGCGCCACCAGGGCTGGCGCGCACCACCCTATGATGTGGACACCCTAGTGTCCTCCTCCATTTCTGCTTCGTGTTTCTGTATTGCTCCGGGAAAAATAGGGGCTTTTGTCCCGTCCAATTCCGGGAATATTCATTTTTTAGTTTTTTTGAAACCATAAACAGCAGAAAATAGGCAACTAGCACTGTGGCATGTTGTCAATAGGTTAGTTCCAGAAAGTGTATAAAAATACCTCAAAGTGTAGACAAAACATAGCAAAGTTGATACTAAACAAGCATGGAGCATCAAAAATTATAGATACGTTTACGACGTATCACTTCTCCATGTCGGAACATGGTAAAGGGAATGAAGAACATTTTTTTCAGAGGTCACCTGAGAGGACAAAAGGCCCCCACCTAAATTTTCTCGTTTTATCATAGGGATTTCTCTTTTCGTGCCACTGGTTCCTTTGTTGTACTCACTTTTCCCCAGCAGCTTAGCTTTTCCTCACTTTTGCCCATCTCCTATTATGAAACTCTCTCACGGTCTAAAAATCGCTGCCCATCATCCTTGCCGTTACATGCTGACAAGTGTGGCTGCATTCAGTGGGGTCCCGTAGTGGACCCTCGCCATTACATACTGACAAGTGGGGCTACGGTCTATTAGGTCCCGTAGTGGTCCCTTGCTGTTCCATGATGACATGTGGTGCTGCGTTAAGTTTGTTCCCATAGTGGACACCTCTCTCCACTTATCCAGATCAACATGGGACCCACATCTTATCCACATGAGCGTCGAAGCCATAGCTTATCCACGTGAGCCAGCCTCGCATCCATGCCCGTGCCATTGCCTCCCCTTTCTTCTTCTTCTTCTTATTCTTCTTCTTCTTCTTCTTCTTCTTCTTCTTCTTATTCTTCTTCTCTGGCAACATCGGCCCTTCTCTAGTGACGGTGGCCCTTTGTCGAGCTTCACTTCGGCCTCCCGTTCGTCCAGGACGCAGTATGGTGCGGTCCCGTTGACCTGTATGAAGGATAACAATGGCAACCGTGCGCAAAGAAGGTTAGATCTCGCACCAAAATGTTCCGATTAGATGGGGGCGCTTGCTACGAGAATGCGGCCGGCGAGCCGTTCCGAGAATTTAATTGGTTTATCGAGTTAATGTCTCAGCTGCAATTAAGTGAAAGAGTGTTTATAATTAAAAATTAGGGAGATGGATGTATAATAAATAAGAAAATGACACAAATCTTGAACACTTCCAAATTAAACAAAGTATACAACTCTTAATGTACAAGAGTGTTTATAATTGACATGACTCTCGAACACTTTCAAATTAAAAAAGTATACAACTCTTAATGTACAAGAGTGTTTATAATTGACACAACTCTTGAACACTTTCAAATTAAAAAAATTATACAACTCTTAATGTAAAAGAGTGTTTATAATTGACACAACTCTTGAACACATTCAAATTAAAACAATTATACAACTCTTAATGTAAAAGAGTGTTTTTAATTGACACAACTCTTTATCACTTTCAAATTAAAAAATATACATCTCTTAATGTAAAGTGTGTTTATAGTTGACAAAACATTTGAACACTTTCAAATTAAAAAATTATGCTGCTCTTAATGTAAAATAGTGTTTATAATTGACACAACTCTTGAACACTTTCAAATTAAAACAATTATACAACTCTTAATGTAAAAGAGTGTTTTTAATTGACACAACTCTTGAAAAATTTCAAATTGAAAAAATTATACAACTCTTAATGTAAAAGAGTGTTTATAATTTACACAACTCTTGAACAGTTTCAAATTAAAAAATTATACAACTCTTAGTGTAAAAGAGTATTTATAATTGACACAACTCTTGAACACTTTCAAATTAAAAAAAAATTATACAAATATTAATGTAAAATAGTGTTTATAATTGACACAACTCTTGAACACTTTCAAATTGAAAAAATTATACAAACTCTTAATGTAGAGGAGTGTTTATAATTGACACAACTCTTGAACACTTTCAAATTATAGCGTCCTAAGAAAATCTTGAGAACATGAAAAGTGATCCGGAAACTTGCGTATACGAAAATTATAAACCTTTGAACATTGTGATATCGCACTTAATACATGATAATGATGTGCTAAGAAAATCTTGACAGATTATCATTTTCATAGAATGTAATGCATAAACTTGCATATGGAAAAAATTATGCACCTTCGAACTCTTTGAAATCACACTTAGGACATGATAATGTTGTGCTAATAAAATCCTGATCATTTATCATTTTCATGGAGTGAAATATAATGCAAAAATTATACTCCTTTGAACACTTTCCCTTCAAATTATATTCAAAATCATCTGTTTATGGAGTTAAAACATTGGTGGCAAACTCGTTATTTTGCATGGATAGAGGGTGCCACTAACAGATACAAGGGTTATCCTGTCTGCTAGATCACAGAGGATCAATCAGAGGATCAACGGTTGGTGGGTATGGTCAGCGTGACAACAGTTTCGACCAATCAGGGCATAGCAGTCAAGATGAGCACATGTGTGAGAGTTTGTGACTAAGAGAGAGGGGAAAACTGAGTAGAACTTAAAAACCAAGGGCAAAACTGAGTAGAACTTAAAAACCAAGGGAAAAACTGACAAGGGGGTTCAAATAGAAAACAGAAAGAGATTTAAAAATGGAAAATACTTATTTTATACAATAAAATACATATTGGCATACATCAAAATATTTGTAATTAAAATATATATCAGTTTTACAATTATTGCTTCATTTAGACAAATTATGTTTTGGGAGGGATGTTTTGGGAAGAGGCTTGAGTATAAAGCCATGAACCTTCATAGATAGTAGGCGATTTTAGAAGTGGTGATTTAGGTTAAAACTTGACTTATATACATTTATTATGGTGGAAGGTCACATACTAAGACTCCGTGGGTAGATGCCACTATGTTTTGATCTTTTTAAAATTTTTGTGCATAAAATGACTCAATTAGCTAGCTGTCACATCCCAAAATTTTCCAAATTTTGAAATTTGAAAAATAAATAAACAAAAGAAATAAATGTTAAAATTTAGGGTGAAAAGAAACTTTTTGGTTTTAATGGAAACATCAAAACCTTTCTTGAACAAATTTAAAGGAAAAGGGAATCCAACAAAATTTCAATCAAGTGACATGCATTCATCAATGAATGTATCTTGAAATTTAAACACTTGGAAAAGTTAAACCAAAACCCTAAAACCCTAAGGAAAGAAAATCAATTCCAAGATCTCCCTAAGACTATGGATTTTATCCATATAAAAATTCAGGAACAAACATTTATAAATGATCAAGAATGATAAATAAAAATATTATAAAACCATAGAACTTGGTTTCATTTAATTTGGAACCATGGATAAAACTTATGAATTTAATAAGTTAAAAGGAAAATAATTTCCAAAGCTAATAAAGCTCCTATCTAAAATACATGCCAAATTATGAGAAAAATAATCCTAAAAGGATTTAAAAATATAAACAAATATTAAATAAAATCATACAAATTGGAATCACCAATTTTGGATCTATAAATAAAAAGATATGGATTTTATAAGGCAAAGGAAGAAAATAAATAAATAAATAAGGAATATTTAAAAGCCAAATTAAATCTTGGCCAAATCCTTAGACAAATGAAATATTATTGAATAATAAAAGGAGTAAAATATTATTTCAATAAAATCATATGGATTGAACAGTATTAAATTTTATTCAAATAGAGACAAATTGCCTCAAGAATAAATGCCAAGAAAATTATTTAGAAGTCAATTTAAAATATGGAATTAAATACATAAGCAAATGGGATAAAGATAATTCGAATCCAAATAAAATAAAGGGATAAAGAATAATCAAATAAAAACATATGGGATTAAATCATATTCTAATTATAATTAAATGGAAGATAAAATCCCTAAATGATTAATTAAATCATGAGAAAATTATAAATTGGAATTTTCCAAAGTGGATTAAAAAGTTATCTAATTAACTTAAAAATTATTATTTGAATAAAATTTATATGGAAACCATATTGGATTTTATTTGAATAAAGACAAATGCTCAATTTAAATGAATATTAAATAATATTAAAATATTTTAATAATTCAAAGTGAATTATTTAACACCCTATTGAAAAATAAAACCTACTAAAAAGGTTTGATAAACATTTGAATTCAAAAAAGATGTTTAAATCATTTGAATTAAATAATATAGATTGGAAAACATATTTAAAATCCTATTTAAATGAAGACAAGTGCCTATTATAAATAATTAATAAACCATAAAAGAATAAAGGAAAATTATTTTTAAATGGACTTTAAATACATGTTTAAAACAGTATAGAAACTTACTGAAAAGTTTGGAAAAGATTTGAAATAAAAGAGGGTTTGAAATCATTTGAATAAAACCAAAACAGAAAATGAGAAAAGAAAAAGAAAATGGAAACAGAAAGAAAAAAATGAAAATAAACTAGCCCAAACTAACCTGCCTAGACCCCAGCACATCTCGCCCAACGAATCCCACTCTATCCTCCCCGAGTGAAACATTTTCTTACTCAAACTCGCACCCGCTCAGTCACTGAACGTGAGGCCCCACGTGCACCCCCTCTCTCGCTGACGACGCAGCCCCACTGCCCTATCATCGTCTTCAACCCGCAGACCCCGCCCCCAATTCATCTCTGCCGTTTCTGGCCGGGAGATATTCATTTGAATTCATGTTAATGATCCATCAATTCTACCCCGTGACCACGCTCTCTTAAGAACCCTTCTCCCCTCTATGTTTTCCCCTGTTTCCCCGCACACAATCGCCCCTAGGCTGAGCTAATTTCTCGCGACAACGCCTCTGCCTCCGACGAGCTTCCCGACCAATTCCGGAGAGCACAACCTCTCCCACTGCCCCAACCCCCACGCGCGTGTTCCCCAGTGTTCCCCGCATCTTCCCATACCATCCACTTGACCGCGCATGCCCCTAGCATCGGCAACCTCGACGACAAAATTCCTCCGCCGTCTACCTCCACTCCGATGAGCTCTACTGGTGAGCCCTGACCTCCCCTTCCCCTCTCTTTGATGCTCCTGTGCACGTGAATCTCTTACGAACCTAACGGTTCCCTCCGTTTGTCTTAGCATGCCATAAATCTTCGCCTCTGTCGACGAACAGACGAGCCCGACGCCATCGTGAACTCTGGCGATCAATCCCCTTCGTTCTCGTGCGCCCCTTGGACAACTGCGACTACCTCGAGCATCAGCGCGTCGCCGCGAACTTGGTAAGACCCGTCCCCATCTCCTTTCTTCCTGGTTACGCCGGACCGTCACTGACAGAGCGTGCCGCCGCCGCCCACCACCGCCAGCACCGCCAGTATATGACCAGTAGATGCGAGCCGTTAGATCTTGATCGAAGGCGTGAGATTAGAACTTAATCAAAGGGGTATGCATTGATCTGTGCTGCATTATTTTCATTAGATCCAACGCACCGCATCGCTTGATCCACGCGAACCGGTACCGGCGAATAGGAAACAGACGCGTGGCACAGGTTTTGATTTAAAAACATAAACATTTCTATTAGATGCATGATTTTGTAAAATTCATAACTCTAAAACCACACGTCTAAGTTTTACAAATTTTATATCATTGGAATCAGGAAAAAGAATACTTTTAAACCATGCCCTTACTTTATTATTTTGCTTCTGTAAAATTGGTTTTTTTGCAGAAACATGTTTAGGCTTATTTTGTTTATAAAATTTATTCTAAAAATGTTTTTAGGGTAAAATCTTTTGTAAATGGATTTTTTTGAACCTACTGACATATTTTGTGACACTAAGGAATTATTCCTTTGAATAAAGGCATGTGACACTAGTAAAATAAAAATGGTGCTTGTTTTAAAAATGGTTTTTTAGTGAAACCTTTTGTAAATAATTTTGTTTCTAAACACTTTGACCATAAACATTAACATTTGTGTTTAAAAATATATTTGGCAAACACTATAAATTATTACTTTGATTTAAATCATTCTAGCAAAACAAAAATGATTTAAATGGCCATTTTCACTAACTTGTTTTCAAATGACCTAGCCACTTTTATAAATGACAAATAGGTGTTTTAAAATGTTTATAGCCTATTAGAAACCACTTCTCCAATAAAACAATATTTTGCCTGCTTGCATGCATTGTTTTGTTTTCTTTATTTTATGTGGTGAATTGTTTGAATGTTAGTTTAGAAATTGTACCTTGCTTGATTGAATTGTAGTGATCTTTGAAGAGTGTGAACATTTCAAGATCAAGGAGTGAATCTATATTCTCTACTAAAAAGGCAAGTGGTGCTTCATACTTTTGTCCTATTATTTTCACTATGCATTAAAGATATTTCTAAGTAGGACTTGCATGGAATTTTCTATGTGTTAACTATGCCATGGGAAATCCTAGTAGATGATGCCTTAGTAAAATTTTCCCTAAGTTAATGACTTGTGTTTTAATTAATAAAACAATTATTCATGATAATATCATGCTTAGCCTAGCTAGTAGAAAACAAGGGTGGATATTCATGCTATGAAATATTTCTAAGTCAATGACTTGTGTTTTGATTAATAAAACAACTATGTGAATGAATCACCTAGGTGGAATGGTGTGAAAGGTTTATGTTGAGTGGTTACACAGGGCCCCATATTTATGGCCTACCCTAATGTATCTTACTATTGGAAATCCATCTAGGAACAAAGAGATTTGAGATGTCAAATGTTGAGAAGCTTCAAGTGCCGCCACATGGCAATATGGGCTCTGCCTGGATCATATAGGTTGCAATAACTTAGCCAGATGGACAGTTGGTGGTAGGGGGTGATAGGTTTGGGAACGCGTCCATTTTGGTCTAAGGGAAGGCTTCTGAAAGATCTTGTCTCGATGCATGTCGAGTCTTGTGGGGAAGGTGCACCACCTCTCAAGAGAGTAAAATCTAAGTACTTAGCTGTGTCCCCGGCAATGGACAATTTGATCATCAAGACATGGAAGCTATCAAGGATCTCCTCATACCAATTTATAAAGTTCAAAACTTGTGGTTGAACAAGGGTAAAGGTTAAACAATATTCATTGGTTGTTCCTTGGGTGATTTGACAAACAAAAACTTAGTGTTTTCAAATGATAAGGAAAATCTATTTTGTGCAAAGCAAGCCTAAGCTCCACTTAGCCAAATGCATATAGATGATAGATACCACTATTCTACCATACTATCACTTGCCAATACAATTCAAATGTATTGACCCTTGTGGCTGTAACTTATTATGTTGTAGGTTTGTTTGATGTTAGTGAAGTGTGTTGAATAGGATTACAAGTCTACAACCAACATGATTGCCTGTGGCACTTTGAAGATGAAGGACTCCATGCTATATAGTTATTTCTGCTGCATTGTAATGTGATAGCTAAATGAGCTATGTGAGATGTAATGAATTATTTTATTCCTGGTTATAAAGTTGTAATATGACCTTTGTTTCTTGATATTACATCTTAAACTATGGATGCTAGATATTTATCTAGGGACTAGCATTGTAAACACAGGGATCCCCACCTTATCAGGTCGGGACCTCTACACTAGCTAAACCCAATTCGTTGACTCTCTGTTGACCAGCCAACAGAGGGTCAAAGTTAGTATATTGCACACGGCAGTGTTAGTACTGGAGGGAAAAACTAAGTACAAACAAAATGTCAGTGTTACACTCGAGGGTATAACTGAGCACAACTAAGTGGCCAATGTTAGACACGAGGGGGAAAACGTGACGCACGGTATGCGTGTCGCGGTGCACGGGGCGGTAGCGGATGCGTGTGGTCATGCACAGTGTAGTAGCTATGCGGTTACGTGATGCACGGTGGTGAAACAAAACATCACCTCCCTTCACCTTTATAGAGGCCTCCTCACTCTCACTCATCACTCGCTCACTCACTCACGCAACCATCTCCACTGTCCCATCACCTTCTACAAAACCCCCAAGAAAACCCCAACCACCCTGGCGATGGAGAAGAATGGTGCGGTGGCCATCGTCGCCTACAAGGCCGCCGACATGGAGGCCCCCGTCCCCTTACAGGCCCCCATCGAGGGATCGAAGGCAGCCGCCATCCCCATCTAGACCCCCGTCCCTTCTTTCGCCGTAGCCTCCGGCTGTAGTAATGTAACTTCTTTCATTTTGTTATCTATGTTGAACTTGTATGCTGCTACTAAGCATGTAATTGTTGAACCTCGTTTAAGTACCGTAAGATATATCCTATATTAACTGCTTTATCTACATCTGCTCTATTTATATATCCTATATTAGCTGATTTATCTACATCTTCTCTGTTTATCTATATATTTATGGTGCTAGTTAGATTTGCTACCAGATTGGCAAAATACGAGGGCCAAAAGGAACCATGAATGAAGAGAGAATCTGTTGTAGATTCGCTACCTTTTTGGGAAAAAATTAACATGACTGTTAGTGACATAAAGGGGAAAATGCGCTCTTAAAAAGGCCAATCATAAAAATAACAAAAAAAAAGAAATATTCTAATTTAGGCTATAGGGCTAACGTAACTACCAAACGCGCTCCACATGTCGCACACCACGTCCCCCAAAACGCGTTCCCAAGAAGTCGGCGCCATGTAGTCCAACATGGGGGGGCTACTACGGGAGCCGACTGAACGTGGCCCCACTTGTCAGCACGTAACGGGACTAGGGAGGGGGGTCCTACTTGTCAGCACGTAACGGCGAGGGTTCACTATAGGACCCACCTAAATGCGGCCCCACTTGTCAGCACATAACAACGAGGGTCCACTAACAGGACCCGATGGAGAGCGAGTTTTAGATCGATGCGAGAGTTTTATACAAGGAGCTGGGCAAAAGTAAGGAAAAGTTAAGCGGATGGGGAAAAGTGAGTACAGCTAATGAACCAGGGGCACGAAAATAGAAATCCCTTTATCATAAAGAAGGGGAGACAAAACGAACGAAGCTTTAGTGACTTGGTGAACCCAGGTCTCATGGTGATTTGCCCCAAGATCCACCTTCCATCTTAGATTCAATATATGACAGTAACTCATATTGTAAACTAAAAATTAAAACTATTCAAAAGAAATTGGCATAAAATTAGTAAATCGTAGGTGCCTAGGTTTGAATCCTGTGAAAGATTCATCCCATTCGGATCGCTAGTTTGTGATTAAATAGCTTTTATGTTCTCGGTACTAGTAGTTTAAACCAATATCCACTGATTCCAGAAAACCCCCAGAGCAGAATACATAAAAGAGGGAGGGAGTCAGGGAGACAACATCCAACGCAGAACTTACAAAGAGGTCGATGAGTTCTGAGCAGATGGAGTAGGTGCCGCTGAAGAATGATTAGCCACAGCTGCTGACGCTGAAGAAGCACGACGATGAGCTGATGCTGAACAAACACGACCACAAGCTAACGCATTCCTAGCATCCCACGCTGTCGTCGATTTCGCAGCGGCAAACAACATTGCCAAATTTGATCCAGTAGCAGCCAACGAGGATTTCGACCGCGCCTCCACCGCTTTCCAAGCATCACTCAACACTTCGCAAGATTCCGATGCAGTACAAGCATTGGCCTCTGCATCCGCTTCACATGTATCTGCTTGTGCTGCTTTAGCATCCACCTCTGCTTTACAAGCATCATCCGACACAACAAAAGCATCCACCAATGCCAACTACATTTCCTACAAAAGCCACTAGCTTATTTACTTTGCATTTCCCAAAATAAATGTATTCTATCCATCAGAAAGAACGTAATCAATGGAGGTTGGGGACGTACATACCAGCGATCGACGGTGTGGTGGTGCTCAATGGTGGAGCGTCAGGGACGATCTAGTCGAGGGATAGCAGCTAGGCGGGGAAGATGCCGATGAAATTGAGGGAGGGCTTTCTCAAAAATAAATTTCACCCCGCTATATATATTTTTTCGTGAAGCCCGCTTTTTTAGTGGAAAAACCCCGCTGTACAACACGACTTAGGATCCCGCCTTGGCGTTGCTCAGTTTCCCGCCTATAGGCATCAAGTTTTGTATTCGTCTGATACAATGAATTGCTTGCTATAAAATATTCTAACAGCTAGAAGCCTGCCGTTAAATGACATCAAGTTCTAGAGTTCAAACATCGACCTGAAATTCCACAATCTACAACTAAAAGTTTTTCCTTATTACCAGATACATCCTTACAAAGCACTCACAACTGGCATTAACATCATCATTAAAAGATCTCAAAAGGAAAAAAATTGAAAGATAAAAACCACCACAAGTTAGAATAAGATGACTCCTATTGCCAAATATCATCACATAAAACCGGGTCCACTCCAACATATATTATGTCATAATAGTACATCAAATATATAGATTCGCCAGCACCACACACCAGTAGAGCAAAAAAACAAGTTTTAGTACTAACTCAACAAACGTCATCCTTACAGGAGATCCCAAACTCTTCCAAAATGGAAGTTGAGCGGTTAATATGGTTTACAGATTTCCTTATCTTTTGCAGGATCAGGATTGTATGGGCGTGTAGAATCTCCAATTTCTGTTAGGGTCTCATATGCTTCTAGAGCCGAATTGAAAATATTGTCATCCTAAATTAGCACCTGTTCCAAGATCTAGTGTTACGCCTGGACAATCAGGGTGTCGTCATCCACATCAGACGACTCAAGAACTAAGTTGTCAGTGACAAACTTTTAAAAATCAATAGCAGCATCATGTGCAACTAAAATTGATGTATTTCATCCTGCAGTCAAATCAGCTATCTAGTTAGTGGATGTCACCACTTCTTCTTTCAGGAGCCTAATCTGTTCCTCCTGGTGTTTCTCTTTCTCTTGAAGGCATGAAATCATGTGTCTATGAGCTTTGTATTTTTCTCGGAGATGGATAATTGTCCAATCCTTGTAGTGACCAGCACCATTATACCATGAGCGATATGAATAAGGTGGAAACGGCAGATAACAAATCCAAAATTAAACCAAATTCATGTTTCAAAAATAATAATCCAAATTCAGCTGCACACATCTTACAAGATCCACAATGGTGCAGCAAAATGGCAAAGAACCAATGAGGTATATTGCCCAAACATGGTAAACAGAATCGACATGAGAAGAGCCATACTTCAGGGTCTGCCTTCTTAGCTGGCACATCAGAATTACTTCGTTTATGCAAATCATTATGCAACCAAAATGATCAATATATTCAGGGGACATTTTAAGGAATAAATCACCCTTTATCAAAAAATGTTTTCGGGGACAAAGCATAGGTTACTGAAATTATATTAAAGCAGGTGCATACATCAAAACACTTGTCACTTGATAAACACGATTAAGGCATGTCTTCATGCAATGCCTCCTCCACGGGTGGGACATGAGCATGATGCTAAATGAAATTCAGCAAAACCAGTAAATTTTAGGAAAGAACACATCAACTTCACAATGCAAAGAAGGATATGTTCATTAATCTATTGTCGAGGATTTCACGTGTTCCCCTTAACTGAAAAATATAATTTAAAAAACTCAACAATGTAGGACACCATCGAACAACAATTTGTTTATAAATGATATTCAACAAATTACCTCTGCATTGTTCAGCAGAAGACCGCTTTATGAAATAAATCCAGGGGCCAAGATCCCATCCTCATAAGACTCTTCTTGGCAGCATATACCTCCCTATTTCCATTGTACCTTATAAATATTTTCATGGCTACATCCATGGTGATCCCAGATTCCTAATGAGGCCTAAAGATCAACTATTTCAAACAGCAATCACCTAAACAATTATTCAGATGGTTGCAGACTCACCAAAGATTGTGATGATGCGATGGAGAGGTGGACGCTGCTAGGTAAATAAGGTGCACGATGGGGGAGGTGCACAAATGTGAAAAAATGTAACGATATTCATATAGAGATAGAGATATCAGTAACCACAAACTCAAGAAAGGTTGTAAGCAGACTATCAACTACTCCCATCTTAATTAACCTAGTGTAATTTAAAGTGGTAGTACTATGAGATGGTGAGTACTAGTAAAAAAAGGGATTACATAATTATTAGTTGAATCTAGAGCCAACCACCAAAAGCATCATGAGCATGCTCAATATCTAGATTGCAGACCGTGATTGGTTAAGAACCTAATGTCCAGCTCTGATTACCCAAATATAATACCATCTATCCTATACACAACCGAGCAGAATGAGTTGGAGACATCCGCTAACTCTGCAGCCATATCCTCGGCATGCATCTGCTGGCACTCCTGCTCCTCCTCTTGAGCTTATCATGGATTTCGAGCTGTAACCACATCGCCATCATCACGCGCTACAGAAAAAGTTAGTGCGGTAGATCGACCTAGTGGACGAACATGCAGTGCTCGCATTCGTAGTTGCAACCCAAGAACCTGCGGCCAAAGTTCATTCCCTCGAACACTGTTAGGCGACGGGGCACGCCAGGGTGCAAGTCACACTAGAGCGGGAGATCCATATCGGTAACGATGCCATACCAATCTGCCTCTACCACCATGCCAACATCTGAACCCAAAACATCGTCGATTGAGATGGGCAGAATAGATAAAAACCCCAAAAGCAAGAGAGACACCATAAGCTAAATTCGAGAGAATAAACTGAGACCGTGAACTCTGGCGGATTTACCCTAACCCGGCCGCCTTGCGCATCAAGATCCCCTATTGTTCGCTGGACCGACATGAATGAATCCGCTGACATTGCTCGGAAAACATGCGCGCCTTCAAAGCCTAGCATAGAGGCTTCATGGAGAAGGAAGAGGTAGGTGAGACGGTGCTCACATTCGTCACGATTAACTGGACCACTGACTAGGCCCACGGTAGAGAACCTATGGGCCCCAAACATCAGTGGCCTTGTTTTATTTGCATTATTTTGGAAAACAGAGTAAAACTCAATAAATTAAACAAAGGCCCCTATCTCTCTTTTAGCAAAACCCTGCTACAAAATAGAGACGCTCACAAATGCGTAGACACACTCACCCCTATGAGTGCAGGCACGCACAACCTACCATATAAGCACCTCGGAAATGTTGTGTCTTGAGACTGATCCAGGGGCTTAAGCTTGACGAAGTAACCATAGGCACCTCACTATATATCAACGGGAACTTCGCCTCCCATTGCCATCATAACCATCCTTCAAAGACAAGTGTCGAGGCTTCATGGAGAAGGAAGGGCTAGGGGATTCAAAGATCACATTTGCTGGCTGCTATAGGATATAATTGGACCACTAAGAGCAGCCACAATGTGCTATTGCCAAATCTGACACAGTACCATCATATGGCTGCGTTGCCAAATTGCTAATTTCTCGACAACGTGCTTGCTTGCCAAATTCTAGAGATGGGACCCACTGCATGTAAGAAGTAAAGTAAAATATCTCCATTCTCTCTCTTCTATAGTGCATTTCACCCTTCCACATCATGTAAAGAACTACTTGCTTATTCATTTTTCTCAATTTAGCATCGGAGAAAGTTCCTGCTCCGGTTCCCTCTCCTTGTTGATTTGGAACTACCCTCACAATGGTAGGAACTAGTTCTAAAAGCCAAAACAGAAATTTGGAACTAGTTTTAGCTACACATTGTGGGTGCTCTGATAACATGTCCCCATGGTAGTGAGATGATAGGCCATAGACATCACTGACCAAGTTTGACTTGCACTAAAGGTACTTTTATAAAACTAAGCAAAACTTAATAGAAACCAAAGTCCCCTCTCTCTATCTCTCTTTGTGAAAACACACTACAAAAACGCAGACGCTCACAAATGCATACACACAATCACCCCTATGAACGCAAGAACACACACCCTACCCCTATGAGCACCACCAAAAGATTATGTCTTGAGACTGATTTGGTGGGGTTGAGCTTGACGAAGTCACCATATATAGGCACCTCACTATCGATGATAACGTCACCTCCTACTACCTTTATAACCATCCTTCAAAGTCGAGCATCGAGGCTTCATGGATAAGGAAGAGTTAGGGGAGTCAGAGCTCACATTCATTTGCTGCTATACGATATAACTGGACCAATAATAATGGGATCCCACGATAGTTAGCCCATATGCCCAATACATTAGAGCAAGAACAACGTGAGCCATTACTAGACGTGGCTAGAAATTTACTAGACTCGGTTATAAGAGAATAAAATCGTTGCCACCATTTAGACCAGACAGGGGATCCACTCATCTCAGTAGAAATTCCCAATAAAGAAAACCTGCGATTTGATTCCCGTAGACATGGGTATTGTACTAGCTAGACCTAGGGTCGAGAAAAACTTACCTAGACTCGCCCTCTCAAGGCATCCACTATGTTGTCCATAATGAAAAAAGTAGCGGCGGCTATCAGCGAGCTAAAACCTTAATGGTGACCACCCTTAGCTTATGGGTAGTCCATAAGCTTTAAAATATTTATATCTAGTACACATTGCAATAGAAAACAAATTTTAATCACAAGACTATTAGAGGGCAGCTATTAGGGCATCTGTAATGTATAAGGTGAATTTTTTTCATAAGGTAGGCCTAACATGGGTTATAGAATTTATCACAATATGTAAGATTAACATTTGCCATAAGGTAGGACCAACATAGCTTGTCATGTTGCTACATGCAAGAGAGGAGAGAGGGAAAATAATTTTATATTCCCTATGGGCAACCCACAAGCTTGAGGTGCACCTTAGTCTTAAGGACAACTTTATTTTCTTCACAATGTATAAGGTGAACTTTAAGGAATGCCACATAGGCCTTAAGGTGTGCTTTTTTACACATTGCGGATGCCCTTATGTGGTGGGTCCTATCTTATGGACAAGTTTGACTATATACATTGTGGTGCAAACAAAAAGCTTATGGTATAGCAAGTGGGTCCCATCTTAAAGATAGGTTTGGCCATATACATAGGTGATTCCCTCAAGTTTTAGACCTAGGTCTAGGAAGAAAAATATTCTCTTTTATCCACCCCAAAATTCCAACGCTGCACATACTCTCACTGACCTGGTTTGACGTGCATTATACTATCAATAGAAACTAAAGGATGAATGCACGCACGCACACCCTACAACCTCTATATATGACCACCTCTGAAATATTGTGTCTTGAGACTGCTCCGACGGGGCTTGAGCATGATGAAGTCATCATACACGCCTCGCTATAGACGGAAACATCACTTCCCACTACAGAATATTCCACTTTATATGAGACACCAAAGTTCCAAACACGTGGTTTGAACTCTAGGGAGCGTGGGGTACCACTTCTCCTGTATATAATAACCATCCAACTATGGGAGAGCTCTCGCTATCTCTCCCTCTCTCTTGCACACTACATGGTACACAATAAATAACGAGCGTACATAAAATTAGGTGAACACACTTTCTATGTTTGTTATTGTGACCAATCTTAATGTGTAGCTCAAGAAACTCTTTAACAATATTGTTTAGTTCTTTAACATTAATGAGAAAAACATGTTGCTTACCTAAGTTCGTTATGAAAACAAACCAATCTCAAACGAGTCGACTAGACGAGCGCTTATTAGTCTCGGTGCGCAAGCTTGGCACTGTCCCATTTTTAGACAAATGTTGAAAATATTTAAGAATAATTCTAAATATTTATGCAAGTTTTCTAGCTAGTTTTGACCATCGAAATGAATTTAGGTCGATTAGCGGAAAAACTAGTGAGAATTTGGAAAGATTCATTTTCTTCCTAAGAATTTGCAAGTCGACCTTTTTTTGAATATGGAAAAAAATGAAGACCTTTCGCATTCGATGCAATACATCAAAAAGATCTACCAAAAGTGAGCAACACGATGATTTCTTTTGTTAACCAAATGGTACTAGCCGAAGGGTATGGCTCAGCTTCTTGGTGGAGAAATAGCCAGACCCAACTGCTTTATCTCGCTTCATTAATTTCAGGGTCCTTTGTGCTAAATGTATGGATGATATCATTTTCATTTTCTAAGGTCATGGATGCAACTTGTACTTCCACCGACCGTACACACACTACTCCTATGGGACCCACGTCGGTTATAAGAAAATGCCACCACCCCAATTTCATATAAAGTGGACCATACTTTCTTACAATTACCAAGTTTTTAGTTGACTTTATCAAGATTACTAGCTAACTTGGTAAACTTAAATGAATTTTTGTCGATTTAACGAAATTAGGTCAAATTGTTCTTTTCTGTAAAGCAAAGATCTCAAAATATAGGGGGAGATCGAAGAACAAGAAGAGACTATGCATGCACATTAATTGTGAAGTAACCTAATAGGGTGTCAAAGAGCAACTTACTTTTTGGCCTCTTTATATGGTTCTTGATCATTATTAATAGATTGCTCTTTACACTTTTGGGCAATATATTGGTCTTGAATTAATTGTCTTCTTGAAGGTAGATGGGTGGATGTTCTTTTAGTAAACAATGTCTCCGGTGTGAGTTTCCAACTATTAGGAAAGAATATTCTCAATTTTTCGAGTGATGACGAGATTGTTCCTTTCCGTAAAGTAGGTATGAAGAATATAATATGAATCTGAATGCCACAAGCCAAGGTTTTTAGTTATATATAGTGGACTGGAATGTTGTGTACTACTTATATGATTACCATGTTTGAAAAGTTAGGTCAAACTTTGACCTAGCTAACTCTGCCCACTTGAATGGAGCTATGTCGATTTATCGAAATTAGGTCAAATTTGAACTATGAGTAAATTGTAGGTTGCGTTGATAGTTTTTCAATTTGTTTTTTAGGTAACCATCGGGGGGTCATGTTTTATATATCATAAACCACCATCGGTAGTTTTGACAATAGGTTCAACTTCTTGCTAAGATTTTGCATCTTGACAACTTAACGAAATTAGGTCAAACTTGAGATATAAGTAAGCGCGATAGATTCCTCTTTAATTAATTATCTTTTCTTTGAAGATAGATGGGTGAATCATATTTTCGTAAACGATGTCATTGGTGTGAGTTTCCAACTATTAGGAAATAACATTGTCAATTTTCCCATGTTTTGCGAATTTTAAAGCTTCCTAGCTAACTTTGCTGACTTGAATGAGACTTTGTGCCGATTTACCAAACTTAGGAAAAATTTGACTACAAGTAAATCATAGGTTGCTTTGAAAGTTTGACGAAAAATATTTTCGGTGGTTTTTAATATACTGAATTCCTGGTTGGCTTCAAAACATTTTTTGAAAATTTTAAGAGCATACTTGTATTAAAAATGCGACCTGGTCGGTGGGAGTACGATCAACATCGAATACCTCAAAAAAGACAAAAATACATAGGGGTCCCTAAATTTAGCACAAATGGCCCTAAATTTAAGCAAGGAAAAGCGGCCGGGCCCTTCTCGACTAAGCATCTGAGCCATACCCTTCGTACTACTGTATTTGCTTCAGACACACAATAAAGAACATTCTCAATTTTCCGAGTGATGATGAGAATGTTCATTTCTGTAAAGAAAGTATGAAGAGTATGAATCTAAATGCCACCACCGAGAATTTTGACAACAGTTTCAATTTCTTGCTAAGATTTTGCATCTTGACAACTTAACGAAATGAGGTCAAACTGAGGTACCAGTAAGCACGATAGATTGCTCTTGAATTAATTGCCTTTTTGAAGGTCGATGGGTGCATCATCTTTGAGTAAACAATGTCATCTGTGTGAGTTTCCAACTATTAGGAAAGAACATTCTTAATTTTCCGAGTGACGTTGAGATTGTTCCTTTCTGTAAAGTAGGTCTGAAGAATATAATATGAATCTGAATGCCACAAGCCAAGATTTTCAGTCATATATATATTGGAACGACATGTTGTGTACTACTTATATGATTCCCATGTTTCAAAAGTTTTCAAACTTCAGTATAGCTAACTCTTCCCACTTGAATGGAGCTATGTCGATTTATTGAAATTAGGTTAAATTTGAACTATGAGTAAATTGTAGGTTGCATTGAATGTTTTGCGATTTTATAGGTAACCATCAGGGGTTCATTTATATCACAAACCACCATCTATAGTTTTCACAATAGGTTCAACTTATTGCTAAGATTTTGCATCTTGACAACTTAACAAAATTAGGTCAAACATGAGGTACAAGTAAGCGCGATAGATTCCTCTCGAATTAATCGTATTTTCTTCGAAGGTAGATGGGCGCATCATATTTTAGTAAATGATGTCGTCGATGTGAGTTTCCAACTATCAGGAAAGAACATTCACAATTTTCCCATGTTTTTCAAATTTTAAAACATCCAAGCTAACTTTGCCGACTTGAATGAGACTTTATGCCGATTTATCGAAATTAGGTCAAATTTGAACTACAAGTAAATCGTGGGTTCTTTGGAAGTTTTATGAAAAAGGTTTCGGTTGTTTTCGGCTTCAAAATATTTTTGAAAATTTTAAGAGCATACTTGTAGTAAAAATTTGACATGGTTGGTGGGAGTACGGTCTACATCGAAGACCTCGAAAAAGAAAAAATTACATAGAGGCCCCTAAATTTAGGAAAAAAGGGCCCTAAAGTTAAGCAAGGAAAAGTGGTCGGGCCCTTCTCGAGTGAGCAGCTGAGCCATACCCTTCGTACAACTGTACTTGCTTCACACACACACAATAAAGAACATTCTCAATTTCCGAGTGATGATGAGATTGTTCCTTTTGATAAAGAAAGTATGAAGACTATGAATCTGAATGCCACAAGGAGAGCTTTCCAATATTTATAGTGGACATACATGTTGTACTTACGATTCCCGTGTTTTATGATTTTTCAAGCTTCAGCCTAGCTAACTCTACCCACTTGAATGTCTTTATGCCGATTTTTCGAAATTAGGTCAAATATGAACTAGACGAAAAATTTAGGCTTCTTTGAAAGTTTCATGATTTTTTTGGAGGTAACCATCGGGGGTCATATAATATAGCACAAACTACCACCGAGAGTTTGGAGAACAGGTTCGACATCTTTGCTAAGATTTTGCATCTTGACAATTTAACGAAATTTGGTCAAACTTGAGCTACCCAAGAGAACAAAAGGGAGGCAACACAAGAGAAGCGAAGAGAAGGAGGCGGCTCGATGTCGGAGCAAAGTTATGATGGATTCCTAACACGAGGTACTCCTCTTCTAGTAGTAAATTTCAGGACCTATGTATGCAAAAAAATTGTGTGGTTTCTCTCTCCCCACCCCTCTCCCCTCGCGCACCGGCCTGGATGATCTCTCCCTCGTCCACAACGTGGCGCTGTGGACGTGTGCCTTGGTACGGCGGCTCTGTTTCTTTTTTTTGAGAGGGAGGATCTATTTATCTAGCGTGTTCGGTAGCCGCCTTGGTGTGGAGTAGGAGGAGTACATAGGAAGAAAACCACTTTGGTTGTTGGCGGCAAAAAAAATCAAACTTTTCCAATCTCAAAATTTTCACTTTCTTCCCAAACATCGGGAGGGAAATGTTATTCAAAAGACCGGCCATTCGCATTAGTACTTATTATCTAATCTTTATCTTGTATTATCCCTTACAATACCATAGCACTATAGTATAGTGTACGGATAGCTTTGAACATTGACCGTTGGATCAAGACTAGCAAATACAAACATTGGTAGGCGTTGGATCTTATTTTTCATTCTTAGCATCCAGAAGATTCTATTGTTAGTCTTTAGCATGTACAATGAACACTAGTATGCGCAAACCTGAAAACACACTTCACTTTTTAGTTTCAGGGACCTTGTGCAAAATACGGGGGAGTGCGTCGGCCTCCTCGTTTTTGCGCCTGTCCATCCACTCGACGGAGTAGCCGGCGAAGTGGCCCCCCAGCTGGTCCACCGCTTGGCGATATGCTTCCATGGTGGGGGAGATGGCATCACAGGTACCAGCGTCTTGTGTAGTGACGAGGTCGGAGTCGCCGTAGCATCATAAGCGGTTGACGTTCATCTCCTTGGCGGCCCGCATACCGTGAAGGAGGGCCTCGTATTCGGCCATATTGTTCGTGCAGGGCTTGAGGTCGAGATGTAGCACGTAGCGAAGCTTCTCGCCTTTGGGGGAGGTGAGTACGATACCAGCACCTGCACCGTCCGTGTTCTTGTATCCGTCGAAGTGGAGTGACCAGTAATGGAGATATGGCGGCTTCTCTGGCTACTATGCTTCTTCCCAGTCGGCGAGGAAATCTGCCAAGGCTTGCGATTTGATCGCTTTGCGTGGCTTGTACTTGATGTTGTGGATGCCGATTTTGATGGCCCATTGGCGACTCGCCCAGTCGCATCGCGATTGCGAATGATGTCCTGTAGTGGAGTGGAGGAGACGACCGTGATGGGGTGCTCCTGGAAGTAGTGTCGGAGCCATCGCTAGGCTATGAAGACCGTGTATACTAGTTTCTGGTATTGCGGGTAGCGCTGTCGTGATTCTATCAGGACTTCGCTGATGTAGTAGAACGGGCGTTGAACAGGCCATTCCTTGCCCTCCTCTGGTTGCTCGACGACTAGCACGGTGTTGATGACCCGTGTGGAGGCCGCGACGTAGATGAGCATCGGCTCCTTGTGACGGGGGCGGCGAGTAGTGGTGCTGCGAGTAGCACTTCTTTGAGCGCTTTGAGCATGTCGTCCGTTTCTTTGTCTGACTGGAACGTGGGGTTCTTGCGCATTAGGCAGTAGAGAGGCATTGACTTCTTGCCGAGCCAGGGATGAAGCGGCTGAGGGCCGAGACCGGCCAATTTTTAGACGTCCCGGAGACACTGGGGTTTTCCAGTCGTGCGATGGTGTCGATCTTAGTGGGGTTTGCTTCAATGCCTCGCTTGGAGACCACGTACCCTAGGAGTTGTCTGGTGGGCTCGGCGAAGGTGCACTTCCCTGGGTTGAGCTTGATCTTGTACACAAATTTGCAAAGGTTTCGGCCAGGTCGGCGAGCAGGTTGCTCTGGCGAAGGGATTTTACCACCACGTTGTCGATGTAGACGTGGATGTTGCGGCCAATTTGACTCGCAAGGCACTCCTACATGGGGATACTACTTTGTGGCCTGAAAGTTCGCAGGCGAAGGCACGCAGGCCCGAGTTGCATGTAATCACCGCGATTCGAAAATTTTGTAACAACCCTAGTTTATTTTAATGGTAATTTGGGATTGAATGTGCATTCATGAGCATCATCTTAAAAATGCATGCAAGAAATAATAGAAAAACCCTAACCCTAACTCCTTTCCTCTTTATTTGAAACACATTCAAAATGGTTTTGAATTTTGAAAACTACAAAAAAATTATGGAACCTAAATTGTTAGAAGAGTCCCTGCAATATTTGAATATTTGTAAAAGATCTGGTATTTTAAAATGTATCAAAATAGATTTACAAATGAATATACAAAGACAAATGTATCAAAATAGATTTTAAAACCTATTCCTAGCTCTACCTGGGCCGAAGCCCACCTTCCCTGTCTCTCCCTGCCCCTAGCTGTGCAGCAGCCAGCGCCAGCGCGGCCCAACGCAGCCCAGCCCAACTTACCCCTTCGCTCTCGTCGTCTTCGATGACGATGGGAAGCAGCTCGGTGGAGCTTCCCCGACCGCCAGATGTCGCAGCGATGACCGCCGCCGCTCGCCGCCCTCTGGGCAAGGATAAGGTCGCCACATGTTGTAGCCGTCTTCCCCTTGACCTCTCACCCTCCCCCATGCTTGCTCCCTCTCTGTGTCGAGCTTCTCAAACCCTAGCCGCCATGGTTGCTCACCAACACCGCCATTTCCCGCATCCCCTCATTGTTCTAAGGTGGCCGTTGTGATCACCTCGCCCGCCTCTATCATTTGCCCCGAAGCGCGCAAGACGGCGAGCCTCCAATCTCCGTAATCGGCACCTCCTTCTCCATCACCGGCCTTCGGCCTCACCGTCGATTCTGGCGCCCTCCGACCTCTCTCGGACTCCTCGAGCCCTCCTCTGCATTATCGGTAAGCTCATGGTCCGGAAGGACCTCTCCACTACCTCCCTTCCTCTTTGCATCGTGGCCACACTATTCACCTATCGCCGCCACCGCTATCTGCCGTCGCTGGAGTCATTCCGGCGACCAAAACAGGACCCTGCTGCCACGAAATGGTTCCCCATGGTCGTCCGCATCAAGCTCCCTCACTCGCCCGCTCGTGAGCTCCTGCGCCCTCCCCGATGATCACCTGCTGCTCACGGTCGTGCTGGCATCACGCTAATGTCAGCATGATGTCAACGAGCGCGGTCAGCCCGGTCAAACCGGCTGGAGGCCCCACTTTGCCCACATGGTAGCAGAAGTGGCCCGATTCCCCTCTAACAGCCACTGTAGGTAGGCACTCGCCCGGTGTAAAACAATCCCCACCTCTGTGCTGATGTCAGCCTGAGGTAATATCTAGGTTTAAATAATTTCAGAAATCGTTATAAACTTGTGTAATTTATATCTAATTATTTATAAATTATAAAAATATGAATAATATATCAAAATGTTCAGAAAAATGAGATCTACCTATTTAAGCTATAATCATGCATTGTTAATCAACTTTCATGACAATTTTAATTACAAGAACAAACTAACCCCTCACAGGTGATTCCGGAGTTCTTCCGAATTAGGGTTTGTACCCCTCGGAACCCCGATTAAATTGTCAAGCATGCCTTAGGGGTTTATTTCAATGCAACTTAACTTGTCATACCATCATTCTTGATTGAGCATTGCATCGATTCCATGTGTCGATTGTTACCTTTCTTTCTGGTATTTGGTTCTTCTCCGGTAGAGTACGATATCAAGATCGAGATTGAAGACCGAGATCAACACCGTTGAAGCTCGAAAACCAATACTTGACCAACTGTAATCAAGTCAAGTACCATATTTCCGAAGCTCTACTTTTTGGATATCAACTGGCAAAGGCAAGCGAAGCCCCACACCTACATATGAATCCTATGCTTTCAAAGTATTTCATTCTTGCCATGTGCATATGATTCCAAAGTCTTTTATCCATAGATGGAGTAATCCTATCTGATACATGTTATCTTTGAAGCCTATATTCCCTGATCCACTGCTCCTAGCATAACTAGGGTTTGTCTTGTGAAGCGTTGCTAGAGCTATTATCTCGGTTGTGATTAGCCATGCTTAGCTATTATCGCTGGTCCATCCCGTTGATGAATCAGAGCTGCGAATGAACCTAGTATGACTGGATGACGTGGTAAGACCGGAGATGAAATATAAACATGCTAAGGCTTGTATGGGAGGCCATGGTGGGTTCTGTTTTTTGCAGTCCCATACTTGCCACTACTAGGACCTGAGTTCTTCCCTATGGCCAAGATGAGCGTATAGCCACACGGGGGCCTAGAAACCCCCTCGACCAACTAACTTGCCTAGTAGATTCCATGGGTCACATAGTTCAGGCTTTCCATTCGACATACGCATCTTGGTTATTCTTGAATGGAGGTGAAGGAGGTGCATTCATAACAGGTAGGTAAGCATGGCCGGGAACAAGAGATGCCCGACATCTGTAATCTTCAACCATGTACACATCATTGGGGACCGGCTTTGGAACTCGACCTGTTATGGTGGCATGTCCTTAGTGCGTGACTCATGGTCTCGGCGAAAGAAAGGTAAAGGTCGTGGTCAACCACTCTCCGCCGGCCTTCCAAGGAAGAGGGCTAATCTATAGTGGCATTAAGAATCGGTTGGCACGTGTGGATAAAGTTGTACACCCCTGCAGGGTTAAATATTTTCGAAAAGCCGTATCCACGATTATGGACAACTTGGTATCCAGATTCTAAGATCATAGAGAAGAATAACCTAATCGTAAAATTAGCAAGTAAAGTGTGCTTAAGGATGCTTCCTCATGGGTACGAGGGGGTGATCCTAGATAGGTTCAACTGATGATGATTCTGTGGATATCAAGATATGATCCTGTACTCACCCTTGCTTCTTTGATACTTTTGCAGCAGACTAAGTGTTACCATAGAAGATGTGTTCTTCACGGCATCGACATCGACAAGTAGTTTGGAGTTCCCAACCGGCAGTCTAGGATCTATGGATTGGACGTCATCATTATGGTTCAAGCCTCTTAGACCATTTGTTAAGTTTGCTGTACTTAATAGCATAATTTGCCTTCTGTTGTTTGATGTTTGTGGTCAGTGAGCTCTTCTTGTAATATTTTTGTTCTTTTCTCATTTATGAGCTTGTTGTAATACATTTTGTGTTGTAGGGTCACTATTGTGTTACCGATTTTCTCTCTATAAGCTTTCGAGATTAGGTTAGGATTATGATCAGACGATGGTCTGCGATTTGTATAGCCTTAATCATGGGGGTGTCACAGGTTTTGGTATCGGAGCAGTGCCGACTGTAGGAAACCCTTTCTACTAGTCGATGTTGAGTCTAGTTTTTGTGAAAACTTTTTTGAAAGCTGAAAAGTATTTGCGAAAACTCTAGTATGCTTCTTTTTCTTCTTGTCATGTTTCGCTCCAATTCTGGGTCATCCTAACTCATGTTGATTTGGAAAAGTTTAGCTATCTCGTCTTGTCTTTCAAAGCTTAGGTGCCTTTCCAGGCATGTCATTTCTCAACCAGTTGACCTAGTATTAAGTTCTTTAGAGTCTGGTGTGTGTGTGCTCCTTGTTCCCTTTGATCCTATTCATTTGAGAGATTTCTTTGTATCATGATCTCTCTACCTTAAGGGTCCACAACACCGTGTTGATGGTTCCACAGTGATCTGTTCTAGGTCTCGAGGTTTGCTTTCGCCTCGTGATGCTCCTTTTCATTTGTCTGGGTACTTCAGAAGTCGATTTTTCTTTTGGAAGCTACCTCGTGATTACTATCTTGTAGTGTATGCTTAGTCACTCAAGTAGTAATTAATCCTTTCTCTTGGTTTTAACCCTTGGACTTGAACCTAAGATCCCCGATTGTGCTGGATTCTAGTGTTGTGAATCTTGTACATGAAGATGACCTTTAACACAAGATCTAGACCTTTTACCCATGTGGTGAATGTTCACACATTACCTCAGGATGGATAGTACCTTATAGTATAGCCTTCAAGCTTATGGATATTGTTGCTATTGAACAATGACGATAAAGGACTTCCATTACCACATGCTATGGCAGATGTTCTTCAATGGAACCAAATAGATCATGAAAAGAGTACTCTTCCCGAGACTCGCATCTGTATTCGTGACTCTTCCACACCCTTCCCTTTTTTGCATTGGTTTTCGGAAGATTATTGACTTATGCATCCACATCTTGGGATTCTATCCTTAGCATGTTCCTTTCCTTGTTGTTTCCCGACCTTTGTCTACCAGTTGTTAGCCAAGTAGTAAATGGGCATTGGTGTCTTCCGATGAAAGATACTCTTGTGGTTCGTCATGATAAACCATTTCGGGTTGTCAGGAGAAACAAACTCCAGTACCTCGTCATTTCTAAGACCAGGTCAAAGTGTTGTAATCCGCAGATCAATAAGCATTGATTAGTTTATGTTCTATTCTACCTTGAAGTATCACACCTTTTTATGTTAAGAGGTCGTGGTGAGTCTCATGACCCTCTTAATGAAGTGATTCTCTTACACATTTTTACCCACCCTTCCTCTGAGCTATTCGTGCTCAGGAATGTTGCGTGTGCGTAATGATGTGGCTATCAAAGATTCTTAGCAATTTTTATTGCTTTGAAGTCAAAGGACATTTGTATCATTCTTAGTGTGATGGATAATCTTATCACTAAGCCAAGGATTATTGTGCTACCAAGTCCGTTCGTCTAGTGCACTCTCTTTAGTCAAAGAGTTAGGCTCATGCCTAAGCTCTAAGACTATGTCATCTTGCCTTACCAAGCAAGTTTCCTCTCAAACTAAGTGACATATCGGTGGTTCGTGATATTCTAGATGTCTTACTAGAAGTATGACCATGTTGCCACATGACCGTGTTGTCAGTTTTTGAGCAAGCAAGTTCTCCAAACTTCTTTTTTTCGAAGGATCCGTACTGGATACCCTGAACTAGTTGGTTAAGCTTAAACAACAACTTGAAGAGTTGTAAGACAAAAGTTCTATTCAACTCAGTTCCTTTTTGAAGGGATGTCTAGTTCTACTCGTGCTGAAGTAAGATAGTATGTCCTTTGTGGATATGTTATATTCCCTCCTTTTATTTGATTGGGAAATTGTCAAATCAAACTCAGTTCCAAGGACAATATTGATGGAGTATTTACTTGTGATGTCTCACCAAAGTGCATCTTCATGTCCTTTGGTCTGACCAATAGTAGGCCTTGTTTATACAACATATGAGTCCATATTCTTGGAGTGTCTCAATAAGTTTGTTGTTGAGCCCATTAATGACATCCTTATCTTCTCCACATTATATGAGATTCGTATGGAACATTGGGCATTAATGTTGGAAACTTATGAGAACCATCTTCGTGTTATCTCGAAGTATGTGTTTTGAATGTTAGAAGTGACCTGCTCCGATTCACGTGCAACTCTTGAAAGATGTCGCCATGGATTTGAGTAGCTTTATCTTTGTTTCCTTGGGAACCATTCGAAGTTAGTCAAGCATGTGCAAATAATTATTGATATGGTAGGTTGATAGCTTGACATATCAAGAATATCCTCCAAGCACACCAAGCCACTGATTGATTTGTTCACGGGAGATAAGAAGTCCAACAAAACTTCGATATCCTCCTAAATGTTGCCTAACAAGGATTCAGTTGTAATTGTTGTAAACAATTCATGTAGGTGCAATTACCCTTTGATAGCTTGCTAATACATGGGGTTTGCAATCTAGCTCATCTTTCGGAGCTTAACATTGAAGTCTATGTCTTGAGAATCAAGTAACTTTACCTTTGTGGTAAATGTTGCACACTTTCTATGCGGATATGCTGAGTCCCAAGTATCCTTCCACCTAACCAAAGCTGAATATCAAGAAGCAATGATGGTTGATGTCTCTCAAGGTTTTGACATAGGTATCTTTGTGAATCTGGAAAGATTGATGTAATGGTTGACACACTTAGCCGGAAAGACCTTTTGCCATATTCTCTTGAATCAGCAGAAACAACCACTCTTCATCAGACTTCTTCTATAATTTATTATAGGAATTGTGCTTATGGTTTCCTCTGTAAATGAAGTTCGACCTCTACTTGATGACTGATTGAAGGCTTGTTAAAAGTTTGATATTGGTGTTTCAAACATCAATGAGAACATTTAAAGTAGTGTAGTTAAATGTCTATCAGTCAATCATCCAGACCCTTTTATGATGGCAAACATCTTGTTATGCCAAGTACTTGGAGTCTAAGAATGAAGTTTCTTTCTTCTCGTGTCATCAGGAATCTTCTAAACTATTCATCTTGGTGGTGCAAAATGATATCATGATCTTGGCAAAGATTTTGATAGTCCTAGATGAATAAATAGTTTCCTTCCCACTTTCTTAAACATGTTCGAAGAGCGACCATGATTTTGGTAATCAATAGTTTCTCTTGTTACATGTTCCTTGTCGCTCTTACGAGTCCTCTACACAAAAGACCTTTCTGTCCTGGCCTTCTATTGAACCAAAGAATGACCCTTCAGTGTCAAAAGTAGTTCAACATCTTGGTTTTGTTGATATCTATCTCTTCCACCTGTAAAGCTCTACTTAAGTTGTTTAGTACAGGTTTACCTCTCGAAGTCTGCGTAACTTTCTCCATCTATTGGAAGTCTCCTTCCCTCAGAAGTCAAAACTCTTATGCAAGCTCCATGGTCTCAATTCTTATGAAGACTAGTTATCTGTCAGCTTGAAACCTTCTCCTTATGTTTCCTCCGTTACGTTGGCGTGTTTCATGTATGTTGGCTTTAGAGATGTTCGCGAAACATTTATCCATGAGTTGACCATGAGATACTCAGTTTATGGTTCCGTGTCATTCCTCTCTTCCTTAGTGTGAGTAGCCACCTCCAATATTATGAAGCGCTTCGTCCATTCGTCATGGTGGCATGGATCAACCTCTTTGAGAAGATCGTGGAAGTTCAGTGTAACCCTGTTCCTTCTATCTTCCTACCAAGGAATCTCAAGACGAGATTGTTTTAAGGGGGATATAATTGTAACAACCCTAGTTTATTTTAATCGTAATTAGGGTTTGAATGTGCATTCATGAGCATCACCTTAAAAAATCATGCAAGAAATAACAGAAAAACCCCAACCCTAACTCATTTCCTCTTTATTTGAAACACATTTGAAATGGATTTGAATTTTGAAAACTACAAAAAAATTATGGAACCCAAATTGTTACAAGGGTCCCTGCAATATTTGAATATTTGTAAAATCTCTGGTATTTTAAAATGTATCAAAACAGAGTTACAAATGAATACACAAAGAGAAAGTCAAAAACAGAAATAGAAAAAAGATTTCAGAAAGAAAAAAACCTATTCCTAGCTCTACGTGGGCCGAAGCCCACCTTCCCTGTCCCTCCCTGCCGCTTTGCCGGGCAGCAGCCAGCGCCAGCACGGCCCAACATGGCCCAGCCCAACTTACCCCTTCTCTCTTGTCATCTTCGACGATGACGGGAAGCAGCTCGGTGGAGCTTCCCCGACCGCCCGATGCCGCTGCGATGACCGTCACCGCTCGCCGCCCTCTGGGCGATGATAAGGTCGCCCCGTGCCGTAGCCCTCTTCCCCTCGACCTCCCACTCTCCCCCACGCTCGCTCCCTCTCTCTATCGAGCTTCCCGAACCCTAGCCGCCACGGTTGCTCACCGACGCTGCCGATTCCCGCATCCCCTCATTGTTCTAAGGTTGCTGTTTGTGACCACCTCGCCCGCCTCTGTCATTTGCCCCGAAGCGCGCAATCCGGTGAGCCTTCAATCGCCATAATCGGTACCTCCTTCTCCATCACCGGTCGTCGCCCTCACCGTCGATTCTGGCGCCCTCTGACCTCGCACGGCCTCCTCGATCCCTCCTCTGCACTCTCGGTAAGCTCACGGTCCGGAAGGACCTCTCCACTACCTCACTTCCTCTCTGCATTGCGGTCGCGCCGTTCACCTGTCGCCGCCACCGCTTGCTAGAGTCATTCCGGCGACTAAACCAGGGCCCTGCTGCCACCAAATGATTCCCCATGGTTGTCCGCATCAAGCGCCCTCCCTCGCTCGCCCCCTCGTGAGCTCTTGCGCCCTTCCCGGTGATCACCTGCTGCTCACGGCCGTATTAGCGTCATGATGACGTCAGCATGACATCAGTGAGTGCAGTTAGCCCGGTCAAACCGGCCGCAGGCCCCACTTTGCACACATGGTAGCAGAGGTGGCCTGGGGCCCCTCTGTCAGCCACTATGGGTATGCACTGGCCCACCTTTGTGCTGATGTCAGCCTGAGGTAATATCTAGGTTTAAATAATTTCAGAAATTGTTATAAACTTGTAAAATTCATATATAATTATTTGTAAATCATAAAAATATGAATAATATATCAAAATGTTCAGAAAAATGAGATCTACCTATTAAATCTATAATAATGCATTTTTAATCAACTTTCATGACAAGTTCAATTAGAAGAAAAAAGTAACCCCTCACAGGTGATTTCGAAGTTCTTCCGATTTGGGTTTGTACCCCTTGGAACCCCGATTAAATTGTCAAGCATGCCTTAGGGGTTTTTTCAATGCCACTTAAATTGTCATACCATCATTATTGATTGAGAATTGCATCGATTCCATGTGTCGATTGTTTCCTTTCTTAAATTGTCACACTGTTGAAGCTCGAAGACCAATACTTGACCAATAGTAATCAAGTCAAATATCGGATGTCCGAAGCTCTGCTTTCTGGATATCAACTGGCAAAGGCAAGAGAAGCCCCACACATACATATGAATCCTATGCTTTAAAAGTATTACATTCTTGCCATGTTCATACGATTCCAAAGTCTTTTATCGATAGATGGAGTAATCCTATCTGATACATGTTATCTTTGAAGCCTATATTCCCTGATCCACTGCTCCTACCATAACTAGGGTTTGGCTTGTGAAGCGTTGCTAGAGCTATTATCTCGGTTGTGATTAGACATGCTTAGCTATTATCGCTGGTCCATCCCGTTGATGAATCAGAGCTGCGAATGAACCTAGTATGACATGATGACGTGGTAAGATTAGAGATGAAAGATAAACATGCTAAGGTTTGTACAGGAGGCCATGGTCGGTTGTGGGTTTTGCAGTCCCATACTTGCCACTACTAGGACCTGAGTTCTTGCCTATGGACCAAGATCAGCGTATAGCCACACGGGGGCCTGGAAACCCCCTCGACCAACTAACTTGCCTAGTAGATTCCATGAGTCACATAGTTTGGGCTTTCCATTCGACATACGCATCTTGGTTGTTCTTGAATGGAGGTGAAGGAGGTGCATTCATAACAGGTAGGTAAGCGTGGCCGGGAACAAGGGATGCCCGGCATTTGTAATCTTGAACCATGTACACATAATTGGGGACCGGCTTTGGAACTCGACCTGTTATGGCGTCATCTCCTTAGTGTGTGACTCATGGTCTCGGCAAAATCAAGGTAAATGTCGTGGTCAACCACTCTCCGCCGGTCTTCCAAGGAAGAGGGCTAATCTATAGTGGCAATAAGAATCGGTGGGCACGTGTGGGTAAAGTTGTACACCCCTGCAATGTTAAATCTTTTTGAAATGCCATGTCCACGGTTATGGACTACTTGGTGACCAGATTTTAAGATCATAGAGAAGAATAACCTAATCGTAAAATCTGCAAGTAAAGTGTTCTTAAGGATGCTTCCTCATGGGTACGCGGGGGTGATCCTAGATAGGTTCAACTGATGATGATTCAGTGTATATCAAGAGATGATCAAAGCTAGAGATACTGCTCTCTTATCCCCTTTTAAAATATTCTGATTAGTCGAGATTCTTCTCCCTTTTGTTTTACAAAAAATATGTCTTCATGCAAAATAGCTCCACCAGCCATAAGTCTTGCGGAGTACACCCTGTACTCACCCTTGCTTCGTTGATACTTTTGTAGTAGAGTAAGTGTTACCATAGAAGATAAGTTCTTCACGGCATCGACATCGACGAGTAGTTTGGAGTTCCCAGCCGGCAGTTTGGGATCTATGGATTGGACGCCATCATTATGATTCATGCCTCTTAGGCCATTTGTTAAGTTTGCTATACTTGTTAGCATAATTTGACTTCTGTTGTTTGATGTTTGTGGTTAGTGAACTCTACTTGTAATATTTTGGTTCTTTGCTCATTTATGAGCTTGTTGTAAAACATTTTGTGTCGTAGGGTCACTATTGTGTTACCGATTTTCTCTCTGTACGCTTTCAAGATTAGGTTAGGCTTATGATCAGACGATGGTCTAGGATTTGTCTAGCTTTAATCCTGGGGGTGTCACAAAGTTCGAGGGGTAATTACCGAGATGGGCATTTCGAGTGAATGGTGGCCAAGCCAAATATTTTCAAATGTTAGCCGTTATGTCATGATATTCTGTTACATTAGTACCTGTCGTGCCCCTGTTGTTCCCCTTCTAGGTCACCATCCACGTGACACACATGCATATCCATTTATGTACTTACATAACCCCCGACACTGAATCCGGCGGCGGCGATGGTCCTTTTGCTCCCCCCCTACACTGAATCTGGTTCGGCAACGACGACGGTCGTTTTTCTCCCTGCCCCCTACCCACCCACCCCCCCACACACACTGTGTAGAGGGAGTGTCCCAACCTTTAAATAATATAAGGTGGAGTCCCCTGTGTTTATAATGCTAGTCCCTGGATCAATAGCTAGCATCCACAGTTAAGATGTAATATCAAGAAATAAAGGTCATAATATAACTTTATAACCAGGAATAACATAAATTTTATTACATCTTACATAGCTCATTTGGCTATTACATTACATTGCAGCGGAATAACTATAGTCATGGGGTCCTTCATCTTCAAAGTGCCACAGGCAGATGTTGGTTGTAGACTTTGTAATCCTAATCAATCAATCTTCACTAAAATCAATCAAACCTGCAACATTACAAGTTACAGCCACAAGGGTCAATACATTTGAATTGTATTGGCAAGTTTTACTACTATGTTGAATATAAGTGGATCCTATCATTACATGCATTTTTGGCTAAGTAGGGTTTAAGGCTCAATTGCAGAAAGCAATAATTTATCCTATATTTTCAAAATGGTTTTGGTCCTTTGTCAAATCTCCTTTTAAAAATCCCTTGAACTCCATGGTAAACTCCCAAGTATTCAAGTCCTTGTCAAAAATCCCTTGAGCTCCTTGGTAACCCCAAGTGCATCAAGTTTTATCAAAATCTCTTGAGCTCCTTGGTAACCCCAAGTGCATCAAGTTTTATCAAAATCTCTTGAGCTCCTTGGTACCCCCAAGTGCATCAAGTTTTATGAAAATCTCTTGAGCTCCTTGGTACCCCCAAGTACATCAAGTTTTATCAAAATCTCTTGAGCTCCTTGGTACCCCCAAGTGAATCAAGTCTTTAAAAGTTTTCTTTTAGAAATTAGAATGTCGAGATTTCCCATAGCTTCAAACTTTAGTTGCTCAGTATTGTCCATAACCGGGGACACGGCTAAGTACTTAGATTTTATTATCTTCTGCAGAAGTAGTACACTTTACCCACATGTCACAATCCCATCTTGTTGCCACCAGTGGCCACTGGATTGGTGCTCACCAAGATGGAGTACCGGAAGATTGAGAATGTGACGAAGTCTTTCCAGAGGGTCCTCCCATACACCATTGCTAGCTTGTCTTCAGTACCCATGTAGGATTCCAGGTCCTCATGTCCACTAAACTGAAGACAATGTATGGGTCTTCCCAATGTAGTTGACTAAGCCAGACCCATAAATAGCATGTGGTTGCACACGAAAGCCACAATTGGAGAAACATGTTCAATCTCTAGTTTCCTGGGTGGTTTCCTTTGGAGCACAACACAAAGAGATTGCCATAGACATGGTTCCTTTTGTTGCCACCTTCTCCAAAACTCAAAGTATCCTTGTCCACCCAGGTGGTTCATTGAGTCCTTGTTTTATTATATAAAAACACAAGTCCTTTTCTCAACTTCATAAAATCTCAACATGTATCTCTTTTCAAAATATAGCATGGCTAAGCATGTAACAAACTACATTGTTTCCACTAAGGAATATATAGGGTATCCTATTAGGATTAGCATAGCATAAGTATAGAAAATTATTTTCATGCATGTTTTCAAAATCCACTAAGTATAATGAAAATAGTAGGACTTTGGATGAGAGTGTCACTTGCCTTTTTGGTAGGGAATGTTGGTTCACTCCTTGATCTTGCTAGTCTCACACTTCTCTAACTTCACTACAATCAATGAAGCAAACACAATATCAACTAGCATTCCAAACCAATAATCAATCAAACAATTCACACAGACAAAACAATGGGATCTAAGTCATGCATGCAAGCATGCAAAAGATAGTTTTATATGCCAAAGTGGTCTCTACTAGGCTATACACATTGTAAGGCTCAAAGTGGACATTTTTCCAAAGTGGCAAAGTCATTTGCAAAAAGGGTTTCATTCATAAACCATTTTTAAATCCATTCATCATTTCATGTGGTGGAAAATATTTTTAACAAAGCAACAACTTTAAGTTGTTCACCACATAAGTTGTTGTTTCTCAAAACTTGGTGTTTAGGGTCAGTAGGTTTGATCCAAATCATTTTCCCAAAGTTTTTACTCCAAAAACTTTCCCATAACAAAACCATTATTTTTATTTGGCTAGAAATGGGCTAAACCAATTAATCCATCCTAAACTTCACCAAATCCATTTTCAACACCATGGGTTGGTTCCTAGGGTCAGTAAGTTCACCAAAAACTAATTTGCAAAGGTTTTAACCCTAAAAACATTTTTGAACAATTTTTCTAATCTAAACAAGCATACAAATGTTTCTGCAAAAACAAACAATCTAACAGATACTATTTACTAAACAAATTGCATGGTTGGTTAGGGCTTGTTCCACTGATTCCAACGATATAATGTTTGTAATTTTTGGACGTGTGGATCAAAAGTTACAAGGGTTTCAATTTGCAACTCAAATTTGTTTTCTAATCTGTTTTTAAATAAAGTCTGGCCACGCGTCGCAAAGCCATTGGCTGGTACCGCTTCGGTCGGATCGGGCTCTGCGGTGCATTGGATCTAAACAGACCGCACGGCTCTGGTTGCGTACCCCTTCAGCGCTTAAGTGATCTATCTCGTTCGTTCGATCTAGATCCTACGGTCCGCAGCAACACAACCAAGAACCGGCGGCGCAAGGTCAACGGCGAGCGGCGGTGCGGTCATATGGTGGCGGCGCTGGCGAAGCAGGAAGCGAGAGAGGGAGGGAGTAGGCTCACCGTGTTCGCGAGGACGTGGTGATGCTCGAGGTACGGTCGGCTTGGCAAGGGGCGCTCAGGGTCTGCAGCAATTCCTCACCGGAATCAAGGACGGCGTCAGGCGGCTCTGGTCGTGGTCGGAGGCGACGCTATCGATCACGAGAAGTCAAACAGAGGGCATGGTTAGGTGCAGGAGAGTGAGGCGAGTGTGGGAGCGTGAACGAGACGGCGTGGGGTGGTCTGCGCTTACCAGGGGACTATGCCGGAGAAGTTGCAGACGCGGCGGCGCTCAGGGCTTTGTCGAAGACGGCGTTCTGGGGCGCCCGCGGTTGAACGGCGGGTACAGGGAGAAGCGTCTGGGAGTGGGGAATGTTCCCGTGTGCTTGGGGAGGCAAGTGGTGGCGAGGCTCGGCCGGAATTGGTCGGAGACAGTGGTCGGAGCAGTGAGAGGGCGAGCTCGATTCAGGGCAGCCTGGGGGCAGAGAGAGGGAGGCGCGTGAGGGGAACTGGAGAGGGGGCACAGGCGGTTAAATGGGCGCAGTCACGGCGAGTAACGGTCGCGGAATCAACACGTATTGATCGCCGGAGTGAAGACAGGAAACGGCGAAGAGGAATCAGCGTGGTTGAAGACGATGAATAGGAGTGTGGGACCTTCCTGTCAGCGAGAAAACGAGAGGGAAAGGAGGTCCACCAGTCAGCGTCTGCGCGGGTTAAAAGCTGAGTGTGAAACCTTTTCTGCGGGAGTGAGGTACTGGGTTGTTTGCTGGGATCTTGGGCTTGGCCAGTTGGGCTGAGTCTAGATTCTATTTTTTTCTTTCAAATTGTTTTTCCTTTTCTGTTCCTATTTTCTGTTTTGAAATTCAAACAAACAAATCAAGCATTCAAATCAATTCAAACATTCACCAAACAAAGCAATTGAATTTCGTTCTATTTTAACAACATAATCCAAAGTCCAAGGATCAAAATAATAATTTTATTTTAAGGTCCATTATTAATTAAATAAATAGACCTTGTTATTAAATCAAATAGATTTTGATTTATTCAAAAAAAAATTCCATTTTGAAATCTAAAACAATAACAAACTAAATCAGTAGATTTTATTTGAGAATATAAAATACTTGGAAAACTTATTTGAATTAAATAAATAAGTTTTGATGGTTAAAAATAGTAAAACCTTTATTTATAAAACTTGGATATTTTAAATAAACCTTTACTATTTTTATCAAATAGAAAAATTTTATTTCAAAGGCTTGGCCATGTTTTAATTTGGCTTATAAAATAATCCTTATTTATAAATCCACCTTTTCTTTTGGAAACCAAATCTTTTTATTTAAAAGATCCAAAATAGTAATTCCAAATGTTCAATATTTTCTTTATTAATTGTTTTATCTTTTTAAATCCCTTTAGGATTTATATTGAACAAAATAGGTTTGAAGATTCCCAAATGGATTCAAAAAGTTTCTTCTCACTCTGAAAATCAACAAAGTTTTATTTTATTAATTTATTTTTCACATTACAAGATTTGGAAAATCTTGGGATGTGACAGGCTACCACCCTTAAAATAAATCTCGTCCCGAGATTTGGGAAGGCTAGGGTTACAAGTAGGCTCAAAACAACTAGGGTACTACCACCCTTAAAAATTTTCCATCTAAATTACATATTGGCCTTCTTGGGATCTTGGGAAAACTTCTCTGGGAAAACATCTGCTTAGTGTCCTTTGTTTCCACACTTGACTCATGGGCCAAGGTTGAGATTCTCCATAGGCTTGTTCAACTTGTTCTTCATCTTTTCTGGACAGTTGCTTGCATAATGTCCTGTGTTCTTGCAATTGAAACAGTTGATGTCTTTGAGTTCTTTACGTGGCTCTTGTGGACAAGTTGCCACATAATGGCCTAGCTCCTTGCAGTTGTTGCACACCACTTGGCCAATCTCCTTATTCTTCTGGTTCTCTGTGCATTCACTCGAATAGTGTCCCATTTCTTTACACTTATGACATGGCACATGGCTTTTATCCTTCTTTTGCTTCTTGGGCTTCTCCAAAGCTAGGAGTGCATCCAGTTCATGTTGTTCATATGTTATCTGGTAGGTAGGAATTTCTACATGTTTCTTGGACCTTTTATTGCTCTTTAGAAAATTCACATTCCTCTTATTTGATCCCTTGAATTGGGTTGTTTTGCTTGGAGGTATAAGTGGACCTTTTCCTTTGTCATCAACCTTCTTGGTAGACTTGGATCCTTCTTGATGGTTTGCAATCATTTGTTGCACTCCACCTTGTTTCCTTTGTTCCACAATGGAATAGATGGGGCATTGGATAGGAACATGGTTGTTTCCTTCACATATATAGCAAGTAGTTTGAGAAGTGGGACATTGTCCAACAGGATGTTTCTCTTCACAGTTGGGGCATTGATCTCCATGCTCCTTGGAAGTATGATCTTTGTCTCCACAAATAATCCAAGCTGGGGCTCCATCTAGAATAACATTTCTGTCATCCTTGTTGTCAAAGACTCTTTTGGAATAGCTTTCTTCCATCTTGATCATTTGATTAGTCACTGTGAGCATCAATTGGCCTTGAGTTTCCAAAAATCCTTGTAGTGTTGGATCTTCTCCACTGGTGTTGGCTATGAATTGAGCCGTCACTTGGTTCAACTGATTCTGGGTTGCTATGAGCTCTTTCATGTTGTCCTCTTGGTTGGTGTTGGTGTCATCAACCTTTAGGTTGGAGTCTCTCGGGGTAGTCATCTGTTTGGGTTGAATGAGAATTTAGGTTTAGACAAAATATTTCTAAGGAAATAATCCTAATCACACACATCACTATTCACACAAGCAATGTGCAAGCATTCACAAACAACTTTTCACTCAAACAACAAAGTTCAAGCACATACTTAGGCAACAAAATATTTTTGTTACACCCCATAAGTTGGTGTGTTTTACTTAACTAAAATATGGTGGTCCATCTATATGGTTCTCTTGTGATCTTTCCAACCTTCTTGGTTGATCCTTTTTGCATGAGATCATGGTTTCATTGAGAAAAACTCTTGGGTATAATACTTCAAGTGAAGTGAACTCCTTCTTATTTTGCATTCCCTTAGTCTCCAAATCTTGAGCAAGATTTCCTTGTCTCACTTGTAGTCCTTAGTGGTATCCAAGTTGGAATTCCTTGGTGAATATGCTGAAGATGTTGAAGTCATTAGAGTTGAAGAAGTTGAAGTCATTAGAGTTGAAGAAGTTGAAGTCATTAGAGTTGAAGAAGTTGAAGTCATTAGAGTTGAAGGTGTTCTTTGCACATGGTGTAGTGTTTGGCCATGGGATAGGTTTTTCCATCAAGTTGAAAATAGATGAGAGGTAGAGTTGAAACCAAAATGGTTGAGGAAAGAGTTTACAAGATCGTTTGTAAGTAAGTTTTGGAACAAATATAACTCCTATTCTTCTAAGGGTTTTTGTATAATCCTAGGTATACAAATCCTACAGGCAACACAATGCTCTGATACCATCTGTAGAGGGAGTGTCCCAACCTTTAAATAATATAAGGTGGAGTCCCCTGTGTTTACAATGCTAGTCCCTGGATCAATAGCTAGCATCCACAGTTAAGATGTAATATCAAGAACCAAAGGTCATAATATAATGTTATAACCAGGAATAACATAAATTTTATTACATCTTACATAGCTCATTTGGCTATTACATTACATTGCAGCGGAATAACTATAGTCATGGGGTCCTTCATCTTCAAAGTGCCACAGGCAGATGTTCGTTGTAGACTTTGTAATCCTAATCAATCAATCTTCACTAAAATCAATCAAACCTGCAACATTACAAGTTACATCCACAAGGGTCAATACATTTGAATTGTATTGGCAAGTTTTACTACTATGTTGAATATAAGTGGATCCTATCATTACATGCATTTTTGGCTAAGTAGGGTTTAAGGCTCAATTGCAGAAAGCAATAATTTATCCTATCTTTTCAAAATGGTTTTGGTCCTTTGTCAAATCTCCTTTTCAAAATCCCTTGAACTCCTTGGTAAACTCCCAAGTATTCAAGTCCTTGTCAAAAATCCCTTGAGCTCCTTGGTAACCCCAAGTGCATCAAGTTTTATCAAAATCTCTTGAGCTCCTTGGTACCCCCAAGTGCATCAAGTCTTTAAAAGTTTTCTTTTAGAAATTAGAATGTCGAGATTTCCCATAGCTTTAAACTTTAGTTGCTCAGTATTGTCCATAACCGGGGACACGGCTAAGTACTTAGATTTTATTATCTTCTGCAGAAGTAGTACACTTTATCCACATGTCACAATCCCATATTGTTGCCACCAGTGGCCACTGGATTGGTGCTCACCAAGATGGAGTACCGGCAGATTGAGAATGTGACGAAGTCTTTCCAGAGGGTCCTCCCATACACCATTGCTAGCTTTTCTTTAGTACCCATGTAGTATTCCAGGTCCTCATGTCCAGTAAACTGAAGACAATGTATGGGTCTTCCCAATGTAGTTGACTAAGCCAGAGCCATAAATAGCATGTGGTTGCACACGAAAGCCACAATTGGAGAAACATGTTCAATCTCTAGTTTCCTGGGTGGTTTCCTTTGGAGCACAACACAAAGAGATTTCCATAGACATGGTTCCTTTTGTTTCCACCTTCTCCAAAACTCAAAGTATCCTTGTCCACCCAGGTGGTTCATTGAGTCCTTGTTTTATTATATAAAAACACAAGTCCTTTTCTCAACTTCATAAAATCTCAACATGTATCTCTTTTCAAAATATAGCATGGCTAAGCATGTAACAAACTACATTGTTTCCACTAAGGAATATATAGGGTATCCTATTAGGATTATCATAGCATAAGTATAGAAAATTCTTTTCATGCATGTTTTCAAAATCCACTAAGTATAATGAAAATAGTAGGACTTTGGATGAGAGTGTCACTTGCCTTTTTGGTAGGGAATGTTGGTTCACTCCTTGATCTTGATAGTCTCACACTTTTCTAACTTCACTACAATCAATCAAGCAAACACAATATCAACTAGCATTCCAAACCAATAATCAATCAAACAATTCACACACACAAAACAATGGGATCTAAGTCATGCATGTAAGCATGCAAAAGATAGTTTTATTTGCCAAAGTGGTCTCTACTAGGCTCTACACATTGTAAGGCTCAAAGTGGACATTTTTCCAAAGTGGCAAAGTCATTTGCAAAAAGGGTTTCATTCATAAACCATTTTTAAATCCATTCATCATTTCATGTGGTGGAAAATATTTTTAACAAAGCAACAACTTTAAGTTGTTCACCACATAAGTTGTTGTTTCTCAAAACTTGGTGTTTAGGGTCAGTAGGTTTGATCCAAATCATTTTCCCAAAGTTTTTACTCCAAAAACTTTCCCATAACAAAACCATTATTTTTATTTGGCTAGAAATGGGCTAAACCAATTAATCCATCCTAAACTTCACAAAATCCATTTTCAACACCATGGGTTGGTTCCTAGGGTCATTAAGTTCACCACAATCTAATTTGCAAAGGTTTTAACCCTAAAAACATTTTTGAACAATTTTTCTAATCTAAACAAGCATACAAATATTTCTGCAAAAACAAACAATCTAACATATACTATTTACTAAACAAATTGCATGGTTGGTTATTGCTTGTTCCACTGATTCCAACGATATAAAGTTTGTAATTTTTGGACGTGTGGATCAAAATTTACAAGGGTTTCAATTTGCAACTCAAATCTGTTTTTAAATAAAGTCTGGCCACGCGTCGCAAAGCCATTGGCTGGTACCGCTTCGGTCGGATCGGGCTCTGCGGTGCATTGGATCTAAACAGATCGCACGGCTCTGGTTGCGTACCCCTTCAGCGCTTAAGTGATATATCTCGTTTGTTCGATCTAGATCCTACGGTCCGCAGCAACACAACCAAGAACTGGCGGCGCAAGGTCAACGGCGAGCGGCGGTGCGGTCAGATGGTGGCGGTGCTGCAGAAGCAGGAAGCGAGAGAGGGAGGGAGTAGGCTCACCGTGTTCGCGAGGACGTGGTGATGCTCAAGGTACGGTCGGCTTGGCAAGGGGCGCTCAGGGTCTGCAACAATTCCTCACCGGAATCAAGGACGGCGTCAGGCGGCTCTGGTCGTGGTCGGAGGCGACGCTGTCGATCACGGGAAGTCAAACATAGGGCATGGTTAGGTGCAGGAGAGTGAGGCGAGTGTGGGAGTGTGAACAAGACGGCGTGGGGCGGTCTGTGCTTACCAGGGGACTACGCCGGAGAAGTTGCAGACGCGGCGGCGCTCAGGGCTTTGTCGAAGACGGCGTTCTGGGGCGCCCGCGGTTGAACGGCGGGTACAGGGAGAAGCGTCTGGGAGTGGGGAATGTTCCCGTGTGCTTGGGGAGGCAAGTGGTGGCGAGGCTCGGCCGGAATTGGTCGGAGACGGTGGTCGGAGCGGTGAGAGAGCGAGATCGATTTAGGGCAGCCTGGGGGCAGAGAGAGGGAGGCGCGTGAGGGGAAATGGAGAGGGGGCACAGGCGGTTAAATGGGCGCAGTCACGGCGAGTAACGGTCGCGGAATCAACACGTATTGATCGCCGGAGTGAAGACAGGAAACGGCAAGGAGGAATCAGCGTGGTTGAAGACGATGAATAGGAGTGTGGGACCTTGCTGTCAGCGAGAAAATGAGAGGGAAAGGAGGTCCACCAGTCAGCGTCTGCGCGGGTTAAAAGATGAGTGTGAAACGTTTTCTGCGGGAGTGAGGTACTGGGCTGTTTGCTGGGCTCTTGGGCTTGGCCAGTTGGGCTGAGTCCAGATTCTATTTTTTTCTTTCAAATTGTTTTTCCTTTTCTGTTCCTATTTTCTTTTTTGAAATTCAAACAAACAAATCAAGCATTCAAATCAATTCAAACATTCACCAAACAAAGCAATTGAATTTGGTTCTGTTTTAACAACATAATCCAAAGTCCAAGGATCAAAATAATAATTTTATTTTAAGGTCCATTATTAATTAAATAAATAGACCTTGTTATTAAATCAAAAAGATTTTGATTTATTCAAAAAAAAATTCCATTTTGAAATCTAAAACAATAACAAACTAAATCAGTAGATTTTATTTGAGAATATAAAATACTTGGAAAACTTATTTGAATTAAATAAATAAGTTTTGATGGTTAAAAATAGTAAAACCTTTATTTATAAAACTTGGATATTAAATCCTTATTAATTTATTTTAAATAAACCTTTACTATTTTTATCAAATAGAAAATTTTTATTTCAAAGGCTTGGTCAAGTTTTAATTTGGCTTATAAAATAATCCTTATTTATAAATCCACCTTTTCTTTTGGAAACCAAATCTTTTTATTTAAAAGATCCAAAATAGTAATTCCAAATATTCAATATTTTCTTTATTAATTGTTTTATCTTTTTAAATCCCTTTAGGATTTATCTTGATCAAAATAGGTTTGAAGATTCCCAAATGGGTTCAAAAAGTTTCTTCTCACTCTGAAAATCAACAAAGTTTTATTTTATTAATTTATTTTTCACATTACAAGATTTGGAAAATCTTGGGATGTGACACACTGAATACGGAGGCGACATGTCGAGCGAGGCCAAGGTGGTAGCTACATCAACGACAGATTCGGCTTCGTCGGAGCTAGCGTCTCAGGCACAACGCTAGACAAGTGAAGCAGCGGCGTGGCCTGCAACCCAGGTTAGCGAGGAGGTCAGCCAGAAGTTGGCTAACAGGGTACCTAGAAGCAGCGGGTTGAAGAGAAAAGCTAGGCCGGCGGTGGAGTGTTCGGCTGCAGTGCGGGGTCATGCAACTAAGATCTCGAAGAAAACCATCCAGGAGAAGAGCGAGAGGTGAATTTTTCTTATCTGTGCCTTGTCTTGCAAGTATATTAGTTACTGCAAAGTAGTGTCGGATGAACTGAAAGGTCCCCTTTTTAATAAAATTAGGAACAACTTCGATGCAGCGGACCTATATGAGTTCACGGTTCATGTCCTCCAGTACACTGCAAAACTAGATTTTGGTTGCGAGAGGGTTATGTTCGAGCAGGATGTGCGTCTGCTTGTCAACTACAAAGAGGTTGTGTCTATTTCGCAGCTGATAGATATGCTTCATTCTAGAATTCCTTGGGGATCCAAACAGAGGGAAAAATTGGTGTGGCATAACATGAGTGATACCTATGTGCAAATTGAGCACTCCCATGAGCTTTAGATGCTCTGGGAGTGTTGTGCAGCTGATCGTCAGGTGAAAGTTGAAGCGATGATTGATGATATGTATGCAGATACTAGAGATCTTGCTTCCAGAGCTTCTGCTGATCGAGTTTACAGACCACCAGATGCTGATCAAGCTAAGTTCAATATACACCTGGAGGTGGATTCATACACAAGAAGACTTGATGGCGGAGTTAGTAAGCAAAATTCGTCATGTACTCCGGAGATAGCCGTCAATTCCTAAAACATAACTCTTGTTGAACTAAGAGAGATGATTAGTAAGGAAATCATTATTGGCCCTAAACATATGGCACGACTCCGGTGGTGGAATCATAAGAAGAAGGAGTTCATAGAGGTTTTGGATACCGATGATCTGATGCAGATTATGCGACGAAAGAAGCAAACTAGTAAGGTGTTCTTCCTGGCTGCCATTTCTGATGTTGCTAGACATGTTGTAGTGGATGCAGAGGCCCTTGTTGTGTATGAATAGAACGAGGCGATAGACGTTGATCAGATCTGATGAGAGAGGCTACCTAGGGATTGTCAAATAGACCGTAGGGCTCCCCTGCCTGTATTTGTAACAAAGATTGTTGTTTCTTTGAAACTGTGTTGATGTGGTCGTGTTTGTTTAGAGATTGCAATCCGATGTTCTGTGAGGTATTGAGATTTTCGGACATATCACTCGATGAAAGCATCGTTGTTGTAATAAGACACAAGTACATTGTATTTGACATGATTGTGTTTGCTGAGATGATGTGATAAATTTGTTTCTGAGATTATGATTATTGAGAGATTGTAATATAATGTGCTGTGAGCTATTGGGATTTTGGGACATATCATTCGTTGAAACCATCACTGAACAAGGTGATATATAAGAACCTTGTAGTTGACATGATTATGATGTAACATTATGCTCCGTGGGATCAGTAATTTGACGAATTGCTGGATAACTATATGTTACTTATAAGGAAGTAATATCATGGATGAACGAGCGTAGGGTTCAGGAAAAAAAACTTACTAAGTAGGTGACAGTGATCTATTGGACGCACATGTCTAGGATTTAGGAATAAGGGTTAAGGGGTTAGTACAATAAACAGTTCATTAGACCCTAAACCATAAACCATAATCCTATATTGTTTGATACATAAGATTTTGTATGTTGCTTTAATTCAAACAAATTAGGAATCGCTGGATAACTATATGTTACTTTGACCCGTCATCGTGCATTTCCAAACAACTTGCTCGTGCAGCATGGAACCGTGCCGTGGCAGTGGCAGATCCTTGCCCGTGGCTAACCGTCCTGCGCCACCTGCTCATCGCGGCATCTGTCGTGCCCGCCAACAGCCATCTGGGGAACCACAACGTGTCCAACCGCGCCTAGATGCATAAACATCGATGCTCGAGGACACCGCGACGATAAAGCTTGTCATACCCGCCGCACCCGAGAAGCGCGTTGCACCGGCAGAGACGGAGGAGCGCCAAGCAGCAGCCAAGATGGAGGAGCGCTGGAGGAAAGCATGTGCGACCACCATGAAGAAGGGTAGGAGGAATAGAGGAGCCAGCGACGAGGATGACTCCGACTCGGGAAACAGGGAGGCGTTCATGGAGAAGTTGGAGGCAGAAGCGGAGGAGAGTGACGTCGACCCGTGGGACTACGAGGAGGAGGAGGACTCCGACGAGGAGAGGGCGCGTATATACAAGGATGGAGTTACCGACGAGTCATCAGAGGACACCGCCGCCACCACTGACGACGACGACGAGTAATGTTCTATTGTTAGTATTGTTATTACATATTTAACTGCCATGTCCTGCATTGTAATTTTTGTAACTACCATGTCGTGTGTAATAATATTGGGATGTTGTTACTACAACAATTTCCTATGGACGTTATATCAAAGAGGATCAACGGTTGGCTGGCATGATCCGCGTGACAACTGTCTGACCAATCAGGGCGTGCTGGTTTCTGCGTGAGCTATACTAAGGGATTTTCTGAGTATTCATAACTAGCATAGAGGGAAAATCTGAGTTAACATGGCTTCCAACACTAGATTCCCCCCTTGCTTCCCAGAACATGGAACCACTCCATGGATTGAGCCCAAACCGGGCACCTAGCACCCTATCAGCATCGCAAGCGACTTCTCCAACTAGAGATTTCGTGGTGCTTTGGAGAAATCTCTACTTTCCATTTTCTGAACCCGAAAATCCGGCGTTTTCCCAAAGGAGGTGCAAGATTAGGGCGTGCCCATGGGCTCGAGGAAATTTCCACGCATGCTACACCATGGTGCATGGCCATTCCCGGGAGGTGGGTATTTATCTCGTGGTGCGGGCATATACTATATTTTTTTTGAGTTACGGCCCGGTAAATGCGGTTTCTAACAGTATGTACCCTATAAGACACTCTCAATTTTCGCGGAAAAATGGTTTGGGGTGCCCCATGGGGTACCTTGGATGGATGCATGCCTGGGGCCAAGATTGCACCGATCGTCGCGTTGTCGTGGCCGCCGACGGGTTTCGCCGTTTACTTGGGCAGCACCAAAAAAAATCTTAAAAAATAAGAAAACACATGAAAACGGCTCCTAGATCCCTTGCATGTGACCCACTGCCCTCATAAAATCATAGGCAGGGCATACCAGCTCCTTTGGCACCAAAGGGGCCACCAAGATGTCTATCGAGTGTGAGTTAACATGGCTTCTTATAACACCCTCAGATCGGCCCTATGCAAGTTTTAGCGGTTCCCGCCAATCCCGCATAGAAATGATTCAGAGGTGCCCACCAGGAACTTATGTGCGGGTGGAAAATGAATTAATATCATTACACAATAGTCCACGACGGAAACCACAGAACATATATATACAACAACGACTCCATGAGTCAAGAATACAAACAAACATACAATACAAAGGTCCAATTCACCTTGAAAACGATACAACGTCCGACTACGGACAAGATGTAAATGGGGCTAAGATCCCTAAAGAATAACCAATGGCGTCCACAACCTTGCCCAGGCCAAGCCGGAAGGGTAACCCTGCTAACGTCATCGATCTCAAAACCTGCTAAAACAAAAGGGCTGCCCGCAAAGGGCAAAGGAAAAAGACAGCAGTCAGTACTGAGGCCAGTACACGACGAGACTTGAATTCGGCGGCTCTCGCCTACATAGGTATGGTGGACTGAAGCGGCGGTGCAGCAGGCACTAAACAACTATCGGCTATTAGAGAGGGATAATAAAGACCTATTCGGATCCAACCTAATACTAACACCAATCATACCCATCCTGGTGTTTCCCCCTCGATACCAATCGAGGAAGTCGTACCGAGAAAACTCACATAGTTGGCAGTTTTATTCATTCCGTTATAGTTGTAGGAATTACTAGTGAGATATAGATAGCATGAGTCATCCTGATATAATAAGCAGTGGGCAGTTTTAGTTAACCATTCCATTGTAGTTGTACTACTTACTAGTCAGATACATATAGCATGAGGCATCCCAAAACCCAGCAGTTGTTGGTAGTTTTATTTAGCCATTCCATTGTACTGAAGCTGATAACTAGTCATTTCAAAGTCAAATTTATAGCACTACTTTAGTTATAGTTGTCTATGATGGAGATACTGTGCTCCAAGTCATCCATAACCGCGGACACGGCTTTTAAAAAGTTTTACCCTGCAGGGGCACAAATAGCAACACACGCACGATCAACCTCGGGAAAAACCAAATGAAAACACAACGAGGCATCACGACAGAACATTCGCAAGATTCATATTTGATTTCAGGGGGCACCCCACCAAGCTACCCGCGACGAAGTTGGCTGGCTCCGAAATGGACCCAGAGGTTTGTGTCAATGGCTGTAAACGACTAAGACCCCAAAAGTGTGACTGGGCTTGTCGATACCGCGAAAACCTTCCACTTACCTAAACAGTACAGGAACTCCACGAGCAATCGTAAATAAAGCAGTAAAGCATGGCATAAGTACATGATAGTAATAAATCCCTAAACTACTTTGTGGCCCCAAGGAATTAAATATGACTCAAGGTCTTCAGGGCCTCGAACATCGGGTCCGAGAAGGGGATCTTGTCGAGATCTTGTCGCATCCATGACGAAGGCCTTGAAATTCCACCTCCATGGAGGATGGCAGACTTGATTCGAGCACCGACACACTTCGAGTTCTCGGGTTCAGTTGTCGGTCTTGGTCCTTGGACATCAACAAAGCGAGAAAGAGGATTACAGATACAACCAAAGCAAGGCTCACATGTTGTAGGACCAAACAACTGAACCGCAGAGGCAAGCTCCATCACGAGAACAACCAGGCACGGAGGCAAGCACGCAGAGGGAGTGATTCTAGGGGTGTGGTCCTGCGAGACAGATACGAAGGCGGCCGACCGGAAGGAACAAGGAACACGGCATGAGGAGGCCTGAGGGGAAACGTGCCTGCGGCAAGGGGACCGAGGGAGGCAGCGCGCGGGATCGAGAACGAGAGGCAGAGGAGGCGAAACACGGTGGCGGCCAGAGGAGACGCACGAGGAGGAAGGAGCCGGCGGGGCTCGCTGGAGGAATGCGGGAGTAGGGGTCGCGTTAGAGGGGCCTCGGGTTCCGGCAAGGCGGAGGCAGGCTCCTGGCGGCGCCTGGGGTCGATGACACGCGGCCGCATGACCTGCTGACGGAGGCGGGAGGAGGGTCGAGGCCTCCAGGCGGCACTGGAGAGAGGCGGGGAGGTGGCTGGCGGAGGGGAGGAGCTCGAGCCCGGGCTAATGGAAGGAGGCGGCGGCGGTGGTTATCAGGGCTAGGGAGAGGATCGCGGGGAGGGATGCGTGCGAGAGACGCTGCGAGTGGGTGGGTCCGCTTGCAGGGCCAGGAGGTGGCCCAGGTGCGGTGCTATGTGGTGTGCGTGTTGTGTGTGTTGCGTGTGTGGGGCTGCTGGGTCGTGTCGTGTTGTTAGGAGATTGGGGTAGCCGCAGGATGGCGGCTGAGTGGTGGACTTGGATAGCTAGGTTAGGGTTTGGGGTGGTCTAAGGTTTAGGGTTCCACCGACTGGTCCTTTTGCGCCTGGCCAGTTAGGTCTAGGTTTTATTTTTATTTATATTTAAAATATTTTATGTTTCTTTTCTTTTGTACATTAAACATTTTGTAAATAACTTTACATGTTTTAAAATACCAAAAAATATAGTTTGAATGGAGAACGAGATGTAACGCAGAAAACAATATAGGGTGTTATCAAAAATAGTTTTGAGGCAAAGTATGCAACAATGAAGTCATGATGGTGCACAAATTAGAAACAACAAGCAATTTCTATTACTGGTTTTACCCGTGGTGCTACACTTTTAACCCTAGATTCCTCCCCTCGTCGCCCAGAACATGGAACTACTCCATGGATTGAGCCCAAACCCGGCACCTAACTCCCTCTCGGCATCGCAAGCAACTTCTCCAAATAGAGATTACGGATGCAAGATTAGGGATGCAACTTCTACAACTTTCCATTTTCTAAACCCGAAAAACCGGCGTTTTCCCAAAAGAGGTGCAAGATTAGGTATCGCCCATGGGCCCAAGGCAATTTCCACGAATTCTACAACATGGCTTCCAACCTTAGATTCCACCCCTTGCTGCCCAAAATATGGAACCACTCCATGGATTGATCCCAAACCCGGCACATAGCTCACTCTCGGCATCGCAAGCAACTTATCAAAATAGAGATTTCGTGGTGCGTTGGAGAAATCTCGACTTTCCATTTTCTGAACCCGAAAAACCGGCGTTTTCTCAAAGGAGGTGCAAGATTAGGGCGTGCCCATGGGCTCGAGCCAATTTCCACACATGCTACACCATGGTGCATGGCCATTCCCGGGAGGTGGGTATTTATCTCATGGTGCAGGCATATACTGTATTTTTTTTGAGTTATGGCCCGGTAAATGCGTTTTTCTAACTGTATGTACCCTATAAGACACTCTTAATTTTCAGGGAAAAATGGTTTGGGGTTCCCCATGAGGTACCTAGGCAGGATGCATGCCTGGGTCCAACATTGCACCGACCGTCGCGTTGCCGCGGCCACCGGCGGGTTCCACCATTTACTTGGGAAGCACCAAACAAAATCTAAAAAAATAAAAAAACGTGAAAACGGCTACTAGAGCACTTGCATGTGACCCACTGCCCTCATAAAAACATAGGCAGGGCATACTAGGTCCTTTGGCACCCAAGGCACAACTAGGATGTCTAACAAGTGTGAGTTAACATGGCTTCCAACCATAGATCCCCCCCTCGCTGCCCAAAACATGTAACCACTCCATGGATTGAACACAAACCCGGAACATAGCTCCCTCTTGGCATCGGAAGCGATTTCTCCAACTAGAGATTTCGTGGTGCTTTGGAGAAATCTCGACTTTGCATTTTCTAAACCCGAAAAACCGCCATTTTTCCAAAAGAGGTGCAAGATTAGGGCGCGCCCATGGGCCCGAGGCAATTTCCACACAAGCTACACCATGGTGCATGGCCATTCCTGGGAGGTGGGTATTTATCTCGTGGAGCAGGAATATACTGTATTTTCTTGAGTTACGACCCGGTAAATGTGGTTTCTAACTGTATGTACGCTGTAAGACAGTCTCAATTTTCGGGGGAAAATGGTTTGGCGTGCCCCATGGAGTACCTAGGCAGGATGCATGCCTGGGTCCAATATTGCACCGAACGTCGCGTTGTCGCGGCAGCTGGCGGGTTTCGCCTTTTTCTTGGGAAGCACCAAACAAAATCTAAAAAAACAAAAAAAACTTGAAAACCGCTCCTAGAGCCTTGGCATGTGACCCACTGCCCTCATAAAATCATAGGCAGGGGATACCTGGTCCTTTGGAACCCAATGCACCACTAGGATGTCTCTCGAGTGCGAGTTAACATGGCTTCAAACCCTAGATTCCACACCTTGCTGCCCAGAACATGCAACCACTCCATGTATTGAGCCCAAACCAGGCACCTACCTCCCTCTCGGCATCGCAAGCAACTTCTCCAACTAGAGATTTTGTGGTGCTTTGAAGAAATCTTGACTTTCCATTTTCTAAACCCGAAAACCGGCATGTTCCCAAAGGAGGTGCATGATTAGGGCGCGCCCATGGGCCCGAGGAAATTTCCACGCATGCTATACCATGGTTCATGGCCATTCCCGGGAGGTGGGAATTTATCTCGTGGTGCAGTTATATACTGTATTTTCTTGACTTACGGTCCGGTAAATACGGTTTCTAACTGTACGTACCCTATAAGACATTCTCAATTCTAGGGGAAAATGGTTTGGTGTGCGCCATGGGGTACCTAGGATGGATGCATGCCTAGGTCCAAGATTGCACCGACCGTCCCGTTGCCGCGGCCGCTGGCGGGTTTCACGGTTTTCTTTGGCAGCACCAAACAAATCCTAAAAAAAATAAAAAAATGTGAAAACGGCTCCTGGAGCCCTTGCATGTGACCCACTGCCCTCATAAAATCATAGGCAGGGGTTACCAGGTCATTTGGCACCCAAGGCACCACCAGGATATCTATCGAGTGTGAGTTAACATGGCTTCCAACCCTAGATTCCCTCCCTCGCTGCCCAGAACATGAACCACTCCATGGATTGAGCCCAAACCCGGCACCTAGGTCCCTATCGGCATCGCAAGAAACTTCTCCAACTAGAAATTTCGTGGTGCTTTGGAGAAATCTCTACTTTCCATTTTCTGAACCGGAAAATCCGGCGTTTTCCCAAAGGAGGTGCAAGATTAGGGCGTGCCCATGGGCTCGAGGAAATTTCCACGCATGCTACACCATGGTGCATGGCCATTCCCGGGAGGCGGGTATTTATCTCGTGGTGCGGGCATATACTGTATTTTTTTGAGTTACGGCCCGGTAAATGCGGTTTCTAACTGTATATACCCTATAAGACACTCTCAATTTTCGGGGAAAATGGTTTGGGTGCACCATGGGGTACCTAGGCTGGATGCATGCCTGGGTCCAAGATTGCACCGACCGTCGCGTTGCCGCGGCCGTTGGCGGGTTTCGCCGTTTTCTTTGGGAGCACCAAACAAAATCTTAAAAATTAAAAAAAACGTGAAAATGACTCCTGGAGCCCTTGCATGTGATCCACTTCCCTCATAAAATCATAGGCAGGGCATACCAGATCCTTTGACACCCAAGGGACCACCAGGATGTCTATCGAGTGTGAGTTAACATGGCTTCCAACCCTAGATTCCCCCTCGCTTCCCAGAACATGGAACCACTCCATGGATTGAGCCCAAACCCGTCACCTAGCCCCCTCTCGGTATCGCAAGCGACTTATCCAAATAAAGATTTCTTGGTGCTTTGGAGAAATCTCGACTTTCCATTTTCTGAACCTGAAAAACTGGTGTTTTCCCAAATAAGGTGCAAGATTAGGGCCTTCTAGAAGCCCCCCACGGGGCCAGGTTAATTCTGCGTGCCAATTGTAAGGCACCGTTGGATTGGGGAGAATGGATGATAAGGATCGTCCTTTGCAATAGCGATCAGCAAGTAGGCATTTCTGCGTCCCTATTGGACCTAGCAACCACATGTGGGCCTACCTCCTTGACTTTATAAACGCGACCATGTGGCCGAGGCTCAAACCCCGTTCACTCCCTACATCTCGCGTTAGCACAAGCGTCGAATCCTACATGAAGAAACGGCACCTTGGCATGGAGAGGCCGCGTCTCAGCTTGCACAAGGCCAAGTTGTTCTCCCAGTATGACATACTCGCGCCACCGCTAGCGAGGCTACCGGCCGAATACGAGCTCAGCTACGCCGGGGTACCCGTGGGGCCGCTCCTGTGCGGCATTGCGCTGTCAAGGCAGATTGAGGAGCGTCGCCGCCAGCTACCGGAGCGGAAGAGGGCAATGGACCGATACGCGCACACCAGTGCGTACTGGCCAAGGTGCTTCAAGAAGGAGAGGGAGGTGTTGATTTGGATTTGCAGAGCTCACCGTTCGGATATCCACCCAGATCTGCGCAACCCCAAAGGGAGGCAACGCTTCTGGGAAGTGCCTGGGCGTACACCCTCCACCGTTATTGATGCTGCGCGCCTTGCAGCACTCGTGAAGAGGAACTCCCCCGGGCTCGTCCTCATAGATTCAGATTCGGAATAAGTGGACGGAAACGTGGAGGATGTCATGCACGACGAAAACAACGGGAGCGGCATAGTTGATTAGGGTCACTGGAGCCTAAATTTAATCTATGTAAGGTAGCTTTAATGACCTCTTCGGATAGAATGGCCAAGTTTTAAGAGCGTGTGCTCCGTTGTTTGAGTCTAGAAAAAATCTTAGACACGACTCTTACAGAGAGAAATATTCTACAGCATTTAGACACACTGATTGGCCCCACTGTTAGAATAAAATACCTATTTAAAATCTCTCTTTTGTTATTATTTTCTTCTCGTCAAAGCTCTTTTCTTGTACAGCATCCGTTGAGTCTAAAGAAAAGCTTAGACACGAGTCTAGCAAAACAAAGTATGCTCCAGCGTTTAGATACACCGGTAGGCCCCTCTATTGGAATAAAAAACCTATTTATGAAAACTCTTTTCTTATCCTTTTTTTCTTGCCAAAGTTTTTCCCTCTTATAGAGAATCAATGCCCCTGACGTTGCCGATGCGACGTCGCTGACAAAGACGAGGTGAGGCTGATGGGATGGTACGCTGTCTCTACTCCCAGCACTTGATGGCACAGTCATAATTTTGGTGTGCGTCAGAGGAGAAGGATACGCGCGTATCCGCAAAAAATCTGCTCCCCGCTAGCTAGTCCAGTCGGCGTCCTCGATACAGCTGCACACTACAGAAGACCGACGAGGCAACACACGTGATTAAACAGTAGCGCAATCAAGTTTGGAACAGGGTAGAGGGAGAAAAGGAAAAAACTCCATCATGCTGGTCCTGTGTCATCGATCCTTCCAGGCCAACACTGCAGGCGGCGAGGCAACTTCATCGCATGGCCATAATTTTGGTCATTGAACTGTTACAAATCCATGATTATTATTTATGGGTGATCAGTTTAAAAATTAATGTACAATATAACGACCTCGAATTAGGTCGACACCACACATCACATACCCGTTACAAGTACAAGATAGAAATAAATTTCAATGAAAATTCAAGAAACAACGTTATTGTGCCACCTTCTCTCTACTCCTCTTATTACTGTTCAATCCCGCGCTGCACTAAACAACAGTTGATGAGGACAGAAACAAAAATGATTAAAATACCAAGTAAAAATAGTTTCAAGCTTACCTTTCGTTTGGAGAATCGTACAAAGATGAAATTGACATGGATTTATTGTTTGTCCCATAGTTAGACGAAAGATCCTCAAGAACATCCTCAATTACCCCAAAAACTTCTTCATATTCAAACTCAACTCCATTATTATCATTTCCCTTCTGCTCCTTCTTACCATATTGTTTCTTTTCGCCCCCTATCCCCACCGGCACGTCCACATTCTTATCCAATTGCAGCTTACCAACGTTTCCCTCCACGTGCGCATCACCGTTTTCCTTCACATGCAGCACTTCCTACATGTCATCTCGTTGCGCGTCCTCTAGTTCTGCCTGAGAAGCCTCATCTTGTTCCTCCGTTATGTGAACGGGGACAAGGTCAGCATCTCCTAAATTATGTGGAACTGGGTTTTTGCATAGCCTCTTGATATGGCCCAACCCTCCACACCGTTTGCACTTCTGCTTCCTTGCTCCTAGTCTCGAACCTTTTGCGGTGAAGGCTTCGGTCCTTTCGTTTCTAGGCATCCCAGGTAGCCTCCTAAGAACTGGTGGTTCGAGTGTGAACCCTGGATCGACTATATCCAAATCATTTTCATCAGCAATAGGTGGTACGTTTTCTGCATAAGTTGCAGAAAACTTGTCCACGGAGAAATAGTTATGAACATAGTACTCTATTTCAGAACCTCTACCTCTTAGCTTTAATATGAAGTGCAGTGCATGGTGGCATGGCAGACCAGTAACCTGCCACTTCCTGTATGAACAAGTCTTGTCATCAATGTCTACAGTAAAGCTCCATTCAGTTCCGTGCTTGTCTTGTGCATAAACCTCAACCAATGTACTAGAACTTCTGATCATCCTCGTCTTTATCGTTCTCATTGCCGTCGTTCTTGCATTCAGTAATAAAACCACTTTTGGAATTATTTTATGGCCTACAAATTTTCTCGCACAAATTCTCTACCTAAAATCTATCTTCACCATTATACACTTTCTTATTGCATCTAACAAAATAACAATTGCAAGTGACTTCATGCTCCTAATCTTAGCATTGAACCTTTCTGTTAGATTATTGCAAACAAAATCCACTTTGCTTAACTCACCCAACTTTCTTCTGGCACATAACTTGTTATGATGTTCTTCGAGGTACTCTTTCAGCTTCGAGACGGTATATAAGTTCTGCATGTAAGTAGCATGCGTGCTTGGGGTGTACGTGTATGCTGATCGCCACAAGTTGTCTTCAAAAGTATTTCCTTTGAACTTCTTCATGAAGCTAGTAGCAAGGTGCCGCATGCATTCCCTATGCTCAACCCTAGGAAACATAGCATCAACAACATTCTGAAGCCCCTTGCATGCACCAGTGTGTATCACCAAGCCTCTAGGGTGACCAATTAGTGTGCATTGTCTCTGCATGAACCATGTCTAGCTTTCAGTCGATTCACCCTCAAGAACAACATAGGCTACGGGAAAAAGCCAATTATGCGCGTCCATAGCACAAGCGGTAGCAAGCTGTCCCCTAAACTTCCATGTTAAAGAAGTTGCATATATTGCCAAGTATGGCCTACAGCCGTCTAGGAACCCCTTCCATCATGCCTTCAGGCAGACAAAACATCTCCTGAAGCATTTATTATCTGCCTGCTTATACTGGACCCGCCTTGAGACCTTTTCTCTTCCTTTCACAACCTCGTAATCAATGTTAACAACACTACCAGGTGATGTCTTCTCTACCTCAGCTTTGAAACTATACAACATGTGAAAACTATCAGTCCACTTGCCCTGAATGAAGTCTAGAGCCATTTCCTTCTAATCAAAGACTCTATGGTAAGGAATCAGAATGTTAAATTTTCACTAAGCTTAGTTCTGATTTCAGCAGGTCTAATGCTACGATCCTGCCTCACCCAGTCAAGTACCTTAACATCAATCCACTTGGTTTTCGCCGGACTAACTTTATCATTTAAAGAAGTATTAGGGAAGTTTTGTTTCTTCATGTTTACCTTGATCTGCATTCAATGGGAATAAAAATAAATCAGAGAACTCATCATCAGAACAAATATGAGAAATACCGAAACTAATGTAGCTATTGCAACCTGAAATGGGTGTCCACCCCGCATTGGAGATGCTTGCAATCTCCATTTACACAACTTACATTCCCTACAATGCATAGGTAGCAACAACATATCTGCATTCCTCCACAATATCAAAGACAGTCCCCTCATCAATTGTAGGGTTGTCCTTGTCAAAGTGTATCACTGGCCTGTCCTCATCTTCGTCATTTTATCTGCATCCCATTTCCCCATCCTCACATTCCTCTTCCTCATCAGTACCATACTCAGGCTCATAGTTTGAATCAACCAAATATTCCCTACTCTCCATCCTATCAGGGACAACAGCCACATCTGGATATGCTTTCTCATCATCATCATCATCATCATCATCATCATCATCATCTTATTCGAGAACAAAATCACCCTGACCGCCACACATTTTGACGTCTTCATGCTCAACGAAAGGCTAGTCAGTCATGCTCGGTATCAAAAACACATCCTGCTCTGTTGGCGTTCCACATGGCCCGGTATCATTCAGGACTGCCTCTTCCCCAGTATCTTTGTTAACGATGTGCAAAAACATCAGCATAGTCCCCATGCCAAGGTGTTTACTCCACATCATGGCCAGAGCCTCCTCAGTTATAACGTTGCAGAAAGTCTGCGAATTTGTGTCGTAGTACCTGATTACGAATTCATCATGCTGGCCAATGGAAAACTTGCCAAATTGCATGTGCAAGTCACTTAGAGTTATGTCCTCCACGTCCACTGTCAGCTGATAATCAAATGCACTAGTAACTGCGATTCTACCGTCGGACAAGGTTTTAGTCCGACACCCATGCCGAATCTTTAAAATAAATCTGGATGAAGCAGACGTCATACGGTCACCAACACATATCCTCTCGATCAACACAGGACTAGAAACGCTAATTGGGAGATGCAGAGATGTAATTGCAGTTCTTACCCTTCAGGGAGGATGTACGACATGTTCAATGGGCTCCAGAGCACCAAAGCTTTGCACCCCGCGTCCTCTTCCCCTGTTTCTTGCTCCTCCATGTTCTCCATCCTTGAAGGGTCCATGTCCTCGCTCTCCATCTGGGAAGGACCCATCTTTGTGTTCTCCGGACATGTAGGATCCATTTCCGTGCGGGATCTAGATCAAATCCACCATCGTTGCGTGAGAACCTAGCGCCCACCAAACGATTTTCATTCCTAGACGTGCCTGGGCGGCGATGGAGGAAAGGAGATAGGTCAAGGAGGCAAGGCAGGGCGGGTAGGGCGGGTAGGGCGGGTAGGGGATGACGGGAGGACGGTAGTCCAGGGGGAGGACGAGAGTGTTGTCGGAGGGGACGGAGTGGCGGCGTGCAAGACCAGAGCGGTGGAGCGGAGCCGAGCTGCGAGCTAGCGACAGAATGTGGAAAATCACAGAATAATGGGAAGAACTAATCCTCAAACCTAGGATGCACGCCGTGGACAGTCGAGTTAGTAAAACGCCATGTCCTCTTCCCCTGTCTGTGATGGTGTTGTTACAATTCTATGATCTTAGTGGCACATGAAAAATGGAACCGTTTCGTAGGAAAAAGGACACACTTGTAAATATACATAAAATGGAACCCTAACCTGGTACATTGCCCGATACAGTTGCTAGCCACGACCTGTATTTTTAATATCTTAGAACTCTTATGATGAGAAAGGGAAATAAAGATTCAGCAGTTAGTCAAACTAGTTTCGAATAAATAAGATACACTCTTAGGAAGCTTAGCTATGGCCCCGCCTAAGCAGAATCTGCCGCCGCCAAAGCTTGGCTATTTGGCCCCTCTCAGGCAGGCCATGCGGTTGTACTACAAGGTCGGTCTTCCATTGCCATCTGAGATGGTTGATTTCACAGAATGTGCTGCATTTGTGACGGCGGCGGTAGCAACGGCGAAGGCTGCCACGGAGTCGAGATGGGCCAACTGAGTGCCGTAGAGAATGCGCGTGGCGGCATTTTCGTGTGCTGTGCGCACAAGAAAGAAGGTACGTTCCGAAGCTTTCCTGCGAGCTTGCCGCTGATGAAACAAACCCCCGAACAGGGCGGCGCCAAGGTCAACAAACTCTCGCGACCTTACCATGGGTCAATCTGGGAGCACGCCATCAGCGGCAAAGATGATCCATCCTATGGACCGTCGGCGGCCACACCGCGGCGGCGTGGATCCATCTACACTCAGATTGTTGGAGTGTTCGACAGCTAGATTCGAAGATGGGCAACAACTCAGTGTTAGAATTCAGGTTCAGATTCATAGGTACCTATGATCCCTGCCACGAGAATCTGGAGTTCACCTTAGAAGAAATTGTCGCGGCGGCGCGACTATTCATACTGAACCGGGACTAGTTCAAGCGCATCAACTATTGCATGAACATTGCAGATCTCTTGAAGTTTGGCGGAAAGGAAAAAAATCAGTTGTGGTTGAACGATCGCTGAACTTACGGCCTCTTAAGGAAATTGGCTAGCCAACTTTTATGGTGAAGATCTGCAGTTTCTTTAGTGTAGAACAGGTAAGTTTAGAGACCAACTCTGTAGAATGCCTTTTGTAGAGGCAATAGCCGCCTTTTGTGCAGCTATCCCATACTGTAGTATGGAACTAGTTCGGAAATAACCAAATACTATCAAGATGTATATATTTATCCAATTACTACCGGTCGTTGAATTCAGTTTACTGTCATACTTATCCGAGGCAGACAAGATTCAGACAACATTTTATGCACCGTCAATGGCCAAGGTCAACAAACTCTCGTGACCTTACCGTGGGTCAATCTGGGTGCACGCCGTCAGCGTCAAAGAAGATCCATCCTATGCACTGTCGGAAGCCACACCGTGGCGGCGTGCATCCGTCTACACTCAGTGTTGGGGATATGCTATGTGGGTATCCTGATAGCATGTCTCCTATCCGGATAACCCGGGTGGCCCACAGTTGGTAGCATGTCCTATGGCCTGATGGGCGACCCAGTTAGATGGATCCAGAAGGGAGGCCCATGCCGGATAAAGGAAGGCTACGGATGAGTCACGGACGCACCCGGAGCCTTGGAGTGCAAGACACGTTAGACAGACTGTATACTGTGTAGGACTCTTTAACCTGTCCGGATAGGACTTTCCCTATAACACTAGGACCTGGCGACTATATAAGTCGGGCCTATGGGAGCCTTTAGGGCATCACTTAACGCATACCTCGCACAGCGAACCGATCCCTGTAACTCGACGTATTGCCATTATAGTGATTTATAGCAGGAGTAGGATTCTGCCACCGTTGTGGGATCTGAAACTGGGTAAGCTGTGGTACCTCGTACCCGTCAACCGTCCGCCTTATCCCACGTCTCTAAACACGCACTATGAGGAGTCCTCCATTGCGTACTCGTCGGCAATACCACAACGGTTGGCGCCCACCATGGGGAAAGAGGCACTTCAGGCTCTATAGCGGGCAAGGTTCAAGATCTTCGCGGGAATCGGCAAGACCGTACCCATCGGTCGCGTTCTCTTCTCCGACAACATTCCGATCATCCCACCTGACGAGTTCTGGATCCCGGCGAAGACGAACCCTAAGCGGTGCTCGATCGTCCCCATCGGAGATATCCACCTCTTCATCGGCGAAACCGACTCAGGCACTAGTTCCCTGGGAGTCGGAGGAGCGTCAATTCCCGCACGGACTGCCTACGGGCAGGATATGTTCGCGGAAGGATCGATGTCGGATCTCTCTTTGAATTTTGTCGACAAATATCAGAAAAATTCAAGCCCCACCCAAACAGCCCTGTGTAGGATATAATGGTGGAAGATCGCTGCAAGTCCGCCGGCTTCCCCCGTGTGTCTGGACAGCAGAGATCCAAGTTCGTCGGAGTGGTGACCATCTTCGATCTAGCGCGTTGCATTCAGAGAGAGGGCGAAAACCCCCGCGATTACCTTGCCAGGTGGCGCATACGGGCCGATCTGGCTCATTACCCCAATGATGATGGTATGTATCACTTTGTGGCAGGACTAGACCAAGGTACGCTTCTCCGGCATACGCTAAGGCGGCAGTAGGCTTCAGGACGCCTCACTTTCGAAAGCGTGGTGAACACTGTCAACAGCTACACGGAGGCTGAGGAGGAAGCTCAGACAGCTCTTGTGCTCCTTGACGGAGCCCCTCTGCCTCAGCCGCCGCCACCACCGCCTTCGGTCGTTGTCGCCGCAGCTGCACCACTACCTCGAAAGTAAGTATTTATGAAACCTTATTCTCATTCTTACCACTTGGATTCTTTCGTGAAAGTTCATGTTCCTCAAGAAATCTTGCAAACTTACATAAAATTTGACCCACTTGATCACACTAACTTACTCATCATATATTCTTATAGATGGACATGAAGTACAACAAGTTTTATCAGTTGGGGCATGGAGGAGACTTCATCTTTGAGCGTGACTTGGACCAGCTATTAGAGATGCTGGAGCGCCTGCACCCCGAGTTCTTCGGAGCTCAGCTCAATGACCAGGAAGGAGAGGATTTGCAGTAGCTAGTTGTTGCAAGCCTCCGGGGAAAGATTGAAGCCCCCACCTCAGAGGGAATCCAGTTCACCTTGAGAGAGAACAACTGGCTCGATGGACTTCCCAGGTGACGAGGTTTAATCTCGTCAATGCCCATTGTTATGGACTTGGGTTTTGGAGAAGATGGGGATGCTGGAGATCGCGGAACGGTTAGCAAACAAGCAACACGGGGACACAAGGTTTACCCAGGTTCAGGCCCCCTGAGGGAAAACCCTACTCCTGCTTGTCTGCTCTTGATTAAGGCGGAACCGAAGGTTACAGGGTTCGCAGATACAATCTGGCGTGGAGGTGTGTATGCGGTGGTGTGCGAGAGATCGTAAGAGAGCCTTCTTATCGTGCCCTCCTGGCCTTTATATAGAGGTAGGCAGGTCCCAGGCACAGATCGAGTCGGTTACAGGTTTTAGGGTTTACCCCTTTGAATTTTCTATCTACTCTAGTCTTGCTCTCCAAGGATCTGAAGGCGTCATGGGCCCTGGCCACCCGAAAGTCTCCATGGGCCGGTGTATATTTGTCATGGGCCTTCCTTTGGCTAGACTAGGTATGCTAAGGTCGTGTACCCGTAGGGTATAACCATGTCAGTAGCCCCCGAGTGTTCAGTCGAATCGTAGATTCGGCTGAGGACTCTTCAATCCTTCGGGTGCAGCTATCTTTGTTTGTTTAGAGAATGTTTTGAGTGTGTAGGGATCGTTGATGCGTGTGCCTGACTCTCCCAATGGATCAGGGTCAGTAAACTCTCTTAGGACAAAACAACACGATCTTCTTCAGATTTGAGTCCCTCGACTCGAACCTGGAACATATGTTGGCGTAATTCGACTCGGGCCGCGAAGGACTTACAGGAGTGGAATTCCAGTAAATTTTAAATGATGTACCCAACGCGTCCGTCGGGATTTTTCATCGCACCTGCTGGCACAGATTTTTACTAGCAGAGCGCAGTCGTGTGCGTTACCAGGCCATCAGATGGTATCTGTAGGTCTTATCTTTGCGTCGTAGACGCATCATCCGAATTTTTATCACCTCGGAGGTGTTTCGGGTGGCCAAGGAGAACGTTGCTCACTTAGCGTTAATTGGGGCAGAGTTGCCGAAAAGTTTTTTGCATACTGGTCCGAAGGATCGCAGTCGAAGATTTCATAGGGTGTGCGACCAGCTCTCCCTATGGGAGTAGCCCCCGAGTGTCTGTTCGAGTCGTAGACTCGAGCTGAGACTTTAGTTTAGCTTTTGCTTACTTCAGGTCTGTAGGACACAAAAATTTTCAGATGCTTGAATCAGTCCTCCCTATGGGAGTAGCCCCCGAGTCCATAGTGGAGTCATAGACTCGACGTAGGACTCAAAAAAATAGTTTAGCGGTGTAGTACCTTAATCATACTTCGGGTGCGCGGCCAGCGCTCCTGATAGGAGTAGCCTCCGAGTAGTTAATTGAATCGTAGATTTGAGTGAGTACTCTTAGCTGTGTAGCCGAAGAATTATAACCGTTGCTAGTATAGCTTTTCATGACGTGAGTGCTGACGATCGGTGACCTCAAACGTCTGCGGTGCCAGAGATAACTTGACTGGACAAACATGGGTCCCACCTTCTGTCTTTGAGTTGACTGGTCACGCGCGACGTGGAGATAATTACGGCGTCGCCTCGATTTCCGTGCGTAGTGGAAGGCGTGTGAGCGACGGGTCGCTGCTGTGTTGACACGTGGACGGCCAGATCTTGATGTTGTCTCTAGGTCTTCCCAATGGACGGTCGTCGTTCATCGTCCTCGTCCTTATAACCATTGGGGAAAGGTGAATTTGTTTTCACTGCAGCCATTCTTATTTCGCTCCTCCCATCTTCTCTAAGCTTTCTCACTGCGCGCTGGAATTTTCCCGAGCTTTTCCTTCCTTGATCCTACGTGCTCTCCGCCGGTGTCGCTGCACTGCGATGGGGAATCCTAAGAAGTCCTCCTCTGCAGTTGGCACCAGTGCTGCTGGTGGTGGCAAGAAGGGTTCTGCCGTTGCCCATGTCACCGATGGCGGCTGGCGGAGATCGGAGACGCGTGAGGGTGATCTCCGCAAGCTCCGTGAGCGGGGCCTAATACCGCAGGATAGGGAGGCCATCAAACTTCCCGGCAACGGGGTAATTCCCCGTCCTCCCGCTGGTTTTCGGGTTATGTTCGTCGCCTTTGTCCTTCGGGGCTTTTCCTTCCCAGTCCACGATTTCCTTCGTGGATTGCTTTTCCTTTATGGTATCCATATGCAACATGTTTCTCCCAACTCTCTTCTTCATGTCGCCTGTTTTGTCACTTTCTGTGAGTGCTGGCTCGGTATCGAGCCGCACTTTGGCTCTTCCGGAAACTCTATTCCGTGAAGAGGCAATCTAGCTCCGATGGTGTTTATCCCATTGGGGGTTGCATCATTTCCCTAAAATCTAATCTTCTTTTCTTCTCCTTTTCTATGTCTGAATCTGTCCAGTACTGGCGGAGGCAATGGTTTTACATCCGTGACTCCACGGTGGCTGGGCAGGAATTTGGGCTTTCTCCATTCGACCCCTCCTAGAAAATCGAGCCGAAAAGGTCCTGGAAGAACCAGATCTTGGATGGCGAGGTGGCGGAGATTGAGGGGCTCTATCGTCGAGTGGAGGATCTTCAGCTGATTCCGGATAAGAAGGTGAACGATGTGGATATCATCCGCACTTTTATCAAACGTCGGGTGCAGCCGCTCCATGCTAGGGTGCACCCGATGTTTCTTTATTCTGGTCGCCATGATCCTACTAGGGTTTTGACTAAGGAGTTCTTCTAGGGGGATCTTGACGGGATCCTTCGCCCGCTGCTGAAATACAAGGCTGGAGAGGATATCCGGGGAAGTCGCTGACTTCTCCATTCTCCGCTTCTCATCCGGTTCCGCAGGTGTAGATCTGGGACATGCGCGTAGCGCTATTTTCGACTGCGTTGTCCTTCCACCTTTTTGTGCTGAAATTTTTGTTGTCTTTTGGCGCAGGAATTCAAGGTGCCGGGCATGTCGCCTCCATTGCCCGAAGTATTCCCGGATGAACCGGACAATGAGGTAGTGGACTCCATGTCTGAACTTCCGTCGGCGCGATCGCCGACCGAGGAGGCCAACGAGTCGAGCGAGGATCACACTCGTAAGCGGACACGGAGCTCCAGCGAATCGTTGGATGCTTCGACTCCGCCGACACCTAGGAACCCGCTGTGCCTTGAGCGTCACAGTGGGGGTCATGGGGGATCTTCCTCTCCTATTCCGGCCATGCCCGTGCGGGCTGTGGCACCGCACCCGCCGCCGAAGCGGAAGAAGGAAGAGAAGAAAGAGGAGAAGAAGGGCAGGAGGACCCCGCCTGTCTTTGACTTGAGCGATCTCTACTCGTAAGTTTTCTTCGGTTTCTCTTTGATTTCTCTTGTCTGTTTGCGTTGTACTTAGCTGTCTTTTTCTTTTGTAGCCATTCCACCGACGGTTCCTTCAGCGATGGCGCTCGAGAGATGGTGGGGGAATCGAAGGTTGTTCCTCCTCCTCCTCCTTAGACGGTGGCCACCTCAGTGGGCGCTGCTCCGAACCCTTCTCCGCGGGAGGTTCGGGTGGTTGTTCCCCAGAAGACTATGGCTGGACCTCTGGAGTCACTATCTAATCATGTAAGTTTCTTTCTTTGTGCTGTGAGAGGAGCCCCCGGGCGTTTTTCGGGTGATCTTCTGATCGCTTTTGTTTTTTGCTTCTTGTCTCCGGGGGAGCCCCTATGTATCTATAGGAAGATCTGCTGATCGTTTTTCTTTGTGTCCTGTGGGGAGCCCCCGAGCGCTTTTCGTATGTGTAACTTGTTTTGCTCGTTCTTTGGGCGTAGCCCCCGATCCTTTATTTGACGGGTAGTATCTTTTGCAGCCTTTTGTGCACGGCGCCAACCAGTTGGTGAAGCAGCACCTGGCGTTGGAAGCCAGCTTCAAACAGCTTCAAGGTGCGTATATGAGTTGATCTTTTGGCTTCCTCTTGTATTTCTTGTCCTGCGATTTGATAAGTGTTCTGCTGATTACAGAGGACAAAAATACCAACCTCCGTGAGCTTGATGCTCTCAAAAAGAGCCTCGGGCGAGCGGAGAAGAAGGCTGAGGACGTTGTTGCTGCGAAAGGGCGCCTTGAGAAGGAGCTAGTCAACGCAGCTGCGGCCAAGGAGCGCCTGCAGCAGGAAGCGACAGACCGCAAGGAGCAGCTCGCCACTGCCACAACTTTGTGCGATAGAGAGTTAGCCGACAAGATGATGGCGGCTGCCAAGGCTATTTTAGGTGAGTTGCTTTGTCTTCCCTTTTCAGCTTCCTTGTCTTTCCTTGTTGTGCTTTTATTTATGCTGCCGCAGGCATCGAGTTTGATCGCGGTGCTCTGGAGCACGAAAGTGCTCTGGATGATGCTGCTGCGGCGGTCGAAGACCGCGACAGTACCGTGGTCGGCTCGCTTGCAAAAGCCAAGGAGGTTCTCGGGCGCTTCTACGAGGAGCTCGTCCCCAAGGGCGTCGCCCTCGAGGATGTCGATGCCTTGGCGAATGCGCTATCAGCCGAAGAGCCTGCGGCGTATAAGCGCAAGCAGAAAGGCATTGGCACGTTCGTCGGGCTAGCGATGGCCCTGGCGTCTGGAGCGGAGCTGGATCTTCATCAGGTCACCTCCCGGATGCCGACGGCTGCTGAAGGATCCGAGGTAGCCTTCGCCCTCTATGCTGCCCGCTGTAAATGTTATGGGCCAAAGTTGATTCACTTGCTGGCTGAGTACGCGCTGAAGCAACAGGGAGAGGCCAAGGGGAGGCAGTCCGGCTCCGAGGCTACTCAGGATGTAGCTTCTTAGGCCTTGTAGTTGTAGGATAGCTTTTGTTTCCTTTGTTGTAATTATATCTATGAACGGTCCTTGTGCCACGCGGTGGCTTTTTGCTGCACATAATGAATTTCCAAGTTATGTGTTCCTTCGTCTGCTTGTTCATGTCCTTGTCTTCTTTTACTCTAGGGGCCTTCGGGTGATGATCTCGTTGACACTTCGTTTGCGCCGCAGTTGCGGCCATCCCTGGATGGTGCGTTGCAGCTTGTGTTTCTTCGAGACCGCATCCGTGGCCTTGAGAATGAGTTGCTTGGGGTGCGTGGCCACGCCGATGTTTGGAAATCGAAGGCAGATCGAGGCGCTGCCAGAGAGGAGTATTTGATGGGCGAGTTGCGTCGTTTGTCCGAACAGCTTCATTGTGAGTTTTTCGAGCTGTTGCCCATTGCTTTGGATGCGCCCGTTGGCCTTTCTTCTTACTTTTTGCGAGTATCGCAGGTGCTAACCTTGCTCCGAGGGAGGAAAAGGAGTGTGTTGCTGTTCGGATCAACTGCTTGACCCAGCAGGACATGGAGGCCAGTGGGTTCTTCTAGATGGACCGTGATCGTGCCATGTTCCTTGCGACGGTGCAGGATCGTGTCCACCAGGTATCGCCAGTGCTGTGTCAGGTGAAGTCTTTGTTGGCGTCGGTTCTACAAGTGATGTTTCCGCTGGATGATGCGCCGTCGACTCTCCTTGGCCTGCTGGCGAAGTTTCAGAATGTGCATCGTGTCAGGGAACTGGTGCGACATCAGCTTGTCGCGGGGGTGAAGGCCGCGCTCTCCCTTCTGCGGTTACATCGTCCTGATGTAGATCTGTCTGTTGTAGCGGCTTGGCCACCTCTTCGTCCGGATGGTGGCGAGTGTGATATGTGTACACATTATGCGGCTGTAAGGCAGTATGCCGAACAAATTGTAGATCTGTTTGAGCAGCGTGCGCAGGTTATTCTTCAGAATAGGTAGGACCTGTAAAAAAGATAGATGTAAAATTTATATATATTTGACTGGGCGTGTTGTGCCCTTTGTTGTAAAGGTTTTGTTGTTGTTTAGCACATAGTGCTGTGTTTGTATACGTGTCCTTTTCGTTAGCCTGACGTGGTTAGCTACTCATGTGTACACGCGTTATCCTTAGTCGACGAAGTCGTGAGGTGGGGGGAGCCCCCGAGTGCGTTGTAACGTGGAGTAAAATGTGAACAATAGACAAAATTTTTGGGGCGAGACACTTAGCTTTATTCATATCGTAATGGAGGAGGTAAATTGTTCAGCTGAGTAGCCTTGGCTGAATAGCCTTATTGAAAATAAAGGGGGGGGGGTAGCTAGGGGTAGAAGCGTCGCAGTTGTGCGACATTCCACGGGTTGGAGTATGCGACTCCACACTCCACGTGTTTGAGGCGATAGGTGCCACCTGGGATGACTTCGGTGACGATGTATGGTCCTTACCATGGTGACTCGAATTTCTTCGGTCGCTCTTGCTTGAGTCGCAAGACTAGTTCTCCTTCGACGAAGGACCTTGGGCGCAGTCGTCGGCTGTGGTAGTTGCGGAGGCTCTGTTGGTACACCGCCGATCGAGCTGTTGCTATATCACGAGCCACATCGAGTGTGTCGACGGCATCTTCGAGTGCGGCCGTCGATCCGGCTTCGCTGTAAGCAACGACTCGTGGGGCCTTGTGGCATACATCTTCTGGCAGCACGACTTCGGCTCCGTGCACCATGAAGAAAGGCGTGTAGCCTGTTGAGCTGTTTTGCGTTGTGCGCAGGCTCCACATGACAGAGGGAAGATCTTGTGTCCAAGCTCCTGCGAGTCGCTCGAGTGGGCTCATTATGCGCTTCTTGATGCTAGCGCCGACGAGGCCGTTGGCCTTCTCGACCTGCCCGTTCGTTTGCGGGTGCGCCACGGAGGCGTAGGTGATGTTTATTCCGAGGTCTTCGCAAAAGTCCTGGAATTCTTTGGAGATGAAGTTCGACCCATTGTCGGTGATGATGCTATGCGGCACGCCGAATCTGTAGACAATGGATTCAAAGAACTTGACGGCAGTTTTGCCCTTTTGGTTAGTGACAGGCATGGCGTCAATCCTATTGGTTAATTTGTCGACTTCGACAGGAGGTAGACGTGACCTCCTTTCGAGGACCTTGGCAGTTTGCCGATCATGTCGAGGCCCCATTGGGCGAAGGTCCAGGCCCAAGGTATGGGCCTGAGCTCTGATACGGGTGCGTGCGGTTTATTTGCGAACCTTTGGCACCTGTTGCATCTTCGGACGATATCATTGGCATTGTTCATGGCCTTTGGCCAATAGAATCCAGCCGCGATAAGGGCGCGGCTGCCCGCATGATGGCCGCAGATGCCCTCGTGGATGTCTTGGAGGATGTTTTGCCGTCACTGATGGTGACGCACCTTTGGAGTACACCCGAAATGCTGCGCTTGTAGAACTCTCCATTGATGATGGTGAAGGCCTTGGACCAGCGAGATATGCGTCGGGCATCTGCCGGGCTATCAGGCAGCTCTCCGTCTATCAGATATCTGAGGTATGGCCTTGTCCAAGTTTCTTTGACTGCCATGACCTGCATCAGGTTGACCACGGCGACCTCTGTGTCGAGCTTTTCGGGTCCTTCCTGTCCTTCCGGTAGCGCAGACCCAGAGTGTTCTGCTTCTTCATGTGATCCCTTGGGGAATTTCCTTTTGATGGACGATACACAGATCTGCGCGAGGAACACACCTGGTGGCACCCATGCGCAGGTGGAGCCGATGTTGGTGAGTCTGTCGGCCTCTTCATTGCTTTCTCTTCCAACGTGCCGAAGCTCGCAGTCGTCGAAGTCTCCTTCGAGTGCGTTGTAGAGTGTGCGGTAGGTAATCATGTTGGCGGCGTGCGCGTCGCACTCGTTCATCGTCCGCTGGACGACGAGGTTGGAGTCACCGTAGATGACGAGGCGCGTTGCGCCGCAGATCTTGGCCATCCGCATGCCGTGGATGAGGGCCTCGTATTCGGCTTCGTTATTGGAAGCTCGAAACTTCATCCGGAGGACATACTTCATCTTTTTGCCCTGCGGTGAGGTCAGTATGAACCCGGCTCCTGCTCCGGCTTTGCGCTTGGAGCCGTCGAAGTGCATTGTCCATGACTGTGTCATTTCTGGGGTGTCTGGCAGCTGCAGTTCCATCCAGTGTACGAGGAAGTCCGGGAGGACCTGAGACTTGATCATGTGGCGCTTCTCATAGACGATGTCTAGAGGTGACAGATCGATGCCCCACAGGTCCACGCGTCCTGTGGCCTCCGGATTGTTCAGGATGCTGTTCAGGGGAGCTTTGTTAACGACCATCACCTGGTGCTCCTGGAAGTAGTGGCTCAGCCGACGAGACGTCATGAACACGCCGTAGGCGAGTTTCTAGTAGTGAGGGTACCTCTGCTTTGTCGGCATCAATACCTCGCTGAGGTAGTAGATTGGGTGTTGGACCCCGTGGGTCTTGACTTCTTCGGGTCACTCGACCAGTATGGTGCTTACCACCTGGTGTGTGGCTGCTATGTACAGCAGTAAAGGCTTGCGCTACTTTGGCGTGACCAAGACGGGAGAGGTAGAGAGAAACCACTTTAGATCTTCGAATGCGTCATCCGCCTCGGGCGTCCACTCGAATTTGTCTGCCTTGCGCAGCAGTTGATAGAATGGTAGGGCTTTTTCGCCCATGCGGCTGATGAACCTTCTCAATGCCGCGATTCGCCCGGCAAGCTGCTGGACGCCGTTGAGGTTATTCGGCTTCTCCATGGCCATTATAGCCCGGATTTTCTTCGGGTTCGCCTCGATCCCTCGCTGGGAGATGAAGTAGCCTAGTAGCTGACCAGATGGGACGCCGAAGGCGCATTTTTCTGGGTTTAACTTGATCTTGTATCGATCGAGGTTATCGAACGTCTCGCGGAGATCGTCGATGAGCGTCTTGGCCTCCCTTGTCTTCATGACTATGTCGTCGACATAGACTTGTATGTTGCGGCCGATCTGGTCCTTCAGGCATGCCTGCATGCACCGTTGGTACGTGGTGCCTGCGTTCTTCAGCCTGAAAGGCATTGTGTTGTAGAAAAACACTCCGAATGTCGTGATGAACGACGTTTTCTCCTGATCTTCGACCTTGAATCAAATCTAGTTGTAGCCTGACTAGGCGTCGAGGAAGGAGAGTTTTTTGCATCCTGCAGTCGAATCGATGATCTGATCGATCCAAGGGAGCGGGAAGTGATCCTTCGGGCAGTGCTTGTTCAGCGATGTGAAGTCCACAAACATCCGCAGGATGTCCATGTCCTTTTTGGGGACCATCACGATGTTGGAGAGCCACTCGCTCTCCTTGATCTCCCTGATGAAGTTTGCGTCGAGTAGTCTGTTGACTTCGACTCTGATAGCTTTGGCCCACGGCTCGGACAGTCGTCAGATGGACTGTTTGACGGGCTTGGTTTCTGGAAAGACATTGAGTGCGTGCTCGGCGAATTCCCTTGGAACTCCTGGCATGTCCGCAGGACACCAGGCGAAGATTTCCTAGCGATCACGGAGGAATTCGACGTGCGCGCTTTGCTATGCGGAGCTGAGATCGTTGGCGATCAGCACCGTCTTGGAGGCGTCTGTCGGGTGTACCTGCAACTTCTTTGTGTTGACGGTGGAGTCGAAGGACATCTCTGGTGCGTTCTGTCTTGCGACTGGTGGTGCCCCGTTGTCCGTCACTTCGCGGAGCCTTGCGAGCTCCTCCTGCATGCCGAAGGACTGGGAGATTTTGTTGAAGTCCCTGTCGCAGTGGTCCGATCGGGTGAAGCTTCCGTGGACCGTGATGACGCCCCTGGGTCCTGGCATCTTGAGTAGCATGTATGCTTAGTGCGGTACTGCCAGGAATCATGTGAAAGCCATGCGCCCGAGGATGGCATGGTATGGTGATGGCCAGTCCACCACTTCGAACTCGAGTCGCTCGCATCGGAAGTTATTCGGCTTGCCGAAGATGACGTCGAGCCATATCTTTCCCAGGGGAAATACTCCATTCCGAACATTGTGTCAGATTGTTCCAGGCTGCACAGCGGGATCCGCATTGCTGCCATGGTGCTGGCGAAGATCAGATTGATGCCGCTGCCGCCGTCCATGAAGACGCGGCTCATGTCGAATCCGCCGATCTGCGCCTCGAGCACGAGGGCAGCATGACCTAGGCGAGGGACCTGGCAAGGGTGATCCGAATGGCTGAACGTGATGTAGGATTCCGATCCGCTGAGGTAGCCAGGGATGGCGGGTGGAGCGGTCACGGCCAGATTGATCTGACGGTTGATTTTCTTCTGCACCCTGTTTTTTGGGCGCCCTTTTTGGATCATCAGCGATCCTTTCGGCGCGGGGTACCCGTTCCCACCATTATTCTGCGCGGGTGCGATTGGATGGTTCGTAGGTACCGCAGGTGGTGGTGGAGGAGCTCCATGTGCGATCTCACCTGGCGCAGGTGCATTCCCGTATCCAGGGTTCGGGGCTTGCTATCTCATCTGCGCCATGCTTTCGATGAGTTTCTGGAACTCGCGGCAGTCCTTGAGAATGTGGCTTGCCTTCTTCTTACCATCCTAATTGTCGATGAAGTGGATGGTGCATGGACCCGACAGTTTGTCGTATGCTGAGGGTCCATCGTCACGTCCACGGCGTTGCCATGATTGCGTTGGGCGTCCTCCGTCCCGGAAGTTGCTTCCATGGTATCCGCCTTTGCTGCGGTTGCCATCGCTGCGGCGGTCGGCGTAGCCAGCCGCGACCATGTCGGGTCCATCACGGTAGACACGCGATCTTCTCTTGGTATGGCGTTCACGTCGCCGGCCGTAGTCGTCTTCCTCCTCCGAGTGCGCTCGGTGGATGGAGTCCTCGTCGTCGTCCCACCTATTGGCGATGTCCATGAGGTGGTCTAGTGTCTTGGGCTTGACGCGCCCAAGGTCTTCTTTGAAGTCCTGGCATTTGACGCCGTCCTTGAAGCCGTCGATAGCTCTCTCCTTAGAGATGTGCGCCGCGGAGTTCTTGGTGTTGGACCAACACAGTATGTACGAGCGAATGGATTCGCCCGTTCGTTGGGTGCAGGCCCGCAGCTCCTTGATCGAGGCGGGCCTCTTGCTGGTGCCCTTGAAGTTTCGGATGAAACTGTATGCCAGATCCTCCCAGCTTCGGATGGATCCCTAGGATAGGCTGCTTAGCCAGATCCGAGCTGCGCCTGTCAACTGTAGCTGAAGGCATTGCATGGAGGTTTCCTTGTTTCCGTCATGCAGCTTGACGAACGACAAGTGGTCGCTGAGCCACGCCTTGGGCTCTTGTGTGCCATTGAACATCAGAGTGTCCAAAGGAAGCTTGAAGTTCCACGGCATCCTTTTCTGCCGAACAGATCTGCTGAAGCATCGAGCTCCGCAGAGTTCTCCTTCATCATCCTCCTCCTCGGATTCAGACGAGCATACGCGTTTGGCGCGTGCCTTGTCGATCTTGCGCTGGGTTAGCTCGCTTCGAGCGTCGTAGTCGCGGCTGCGACGACGCGAGCTCTTGTTCCTTCGAGGAAGGTCGTGTTCTTCATCTTTGGATGAGGGCATGGGACTGCGGTTGAACCTAACCGCAGCCTTCTACTTTGGCTCCGCAGGAGCTTCTCCGTGGAGCGCAGCTCCTACGAGTTCAATCCGGTAAGCGCGGACTTATGCATGGCCTTTTTCGGGTCCCCCTCCGGAGGTGGGTGGGACGCGAGGTACGCGGTGGCCGCCATTATTGGGGCTTGCGGTGTCTTCGGGATGACGTTGCCGTCGGCGTCCATCTCCATGAAGGACGCGTTGAGGGCCCGAGTCACCTCGCGACGCTCCTTGTGGTCCATGTTCTCCATCCGAGAATGGTGCTTGTTGACATGGTTGCCGTGCGAGCTGGAGCCAATGCCCATGGAGGAGAGCGCAGCTCGCCGCACACTGGACTCCGAGGCTGCTTGCTTGCGCTTGTCAAGCACCTCCTGCATCTTCACCTGCTTCTTGTGCTCCTCGATTAGGAGCATGTGGTATGCCATCAGCAGGTCCCGTGAGGCCCCCACGGGCAGGATCTTGTTGCCTGCCACGGCTTCGCGTGCTTGGGCCCATCCATCCTCGCTGAGGTGGATGACCCGATCAGTGTCGTCCCCGTTGGGTGGGGGGACTGGCTTCTTCTATTCCCGTCATTTCTGCCCTGTGGGTTAGGCAGCAGGTTTGGCGCGTGGTGTTCTGCGTCACTCTGTATGACTACGGCGCATTGGTAGAGCTCGTAGATTGGATCACTGCTGCCGCAGCTTTCGGATCCGGAACCGTAGGTCCCTTCATCCGATGGTGGATCACACAGATCTGAGTTTGCAGTTGCTGCTGTCATAGGACTCATCTGTCGATGGTGATGTGCGTAGCACGGGGTGTGGGGCCCATGAAGCGGGCCTGATCGATTGCAGGGGCACCCGCTCTGGGAGGCGGAGGGTGCCGGTTTGCCCCACCTGGAAGCAGAAGCTCCTGAACAGGATCTCGAGTCCGTCGCCAACAGGCTCGAAGTCCTTCACGGTGGCCGGTGAGTGGGCGGTGAAGTCGAAGGCGCAGAAGAGGAGATGACTCTCCGTCGCCACGGAGTTTTAGATCTCTTTGGTTGGGACCGTCACGATCGTACAATCAGCGCCCTAGTTCCCATAGACGGCGCCAATTGACGAGGTTTAATCTCGTCAATGCCCATTGTTATGGACTTGGGTTTTGGAGAATATGGGGATGCTGGAGATCGCGGAACGGTTATCAAACAAGCAACACGGGGACACGAGGTTTACCCAGGTTCAGGCCCCCGGAGGGAAAACCCTACTCCTTCTTGTCTGCTCTTGATTATGGCAGAACCGAAGGTTACAGGGTGCGCAGATGCAATATGGCGTGGAGGTGTGTATGCGGTGGTCTGCGAGAGATCATAAGAGAGCCTCCTCGTCGTGCCCTCCTGGACTTTATATAGAGGTAGGCAGGTCCCAGGCACAGATCGAGTCGGTTACAGGTTTTAGGGTTTACCCCTCTGAATTTTCTATCTACTCTAGTCTTGCTCTCCAAGGATCCGAAGGCGTCATGGGTCCTGGCCACCCGAAAGTCCCATGGGACAGTGTATATTTGTCATGGGCCTTCCTTGGGCTGGGCTAGGTATGCTAAGGTCGTGTACTCGTAGGGTATAACCATGTCACCATGGCCATGCAGGAAGCTCTTGCCCATCTGTGTGGGCAGAGTATCAATCAGATCAAGGGTACCCGCTTTGAGTTCTACCCAAGGCGTGATGTTATGGGACAGCCACTGGAGGACCCATACCACCATGAGCTGAAGACTCAGTTAGACAACCTCAGCTTCATGATGTATGACCAATAGAAGGAGTTGGACAATGCCCGCTCCTACGCCAGCCACAAGTACGCCATTACCGCCAAGAAGGATAAGACCATCGCCATGATAGTGACGGATCGCTAGTCTCGTCGTCGTCAGGTCGAAAAGAAGGAGTGCATCATCGCCCGGCTTCGCCACCGGATCACAGATTTGGAGGAGACCATCCACGAGAGAGACATGCAGTTGGAGGAGAGGGAGAATGTAGGGGAATACCTTCGTGGAGACCCCTACTCCTATCTCAGTGACGATGATGACTTTCTGGAGGATTAGGCCATGGACTTCTTCACTGATGAGGATGACTTCGCCTTCATCAATGATGATGATGAGGATGATGAGGACACTGACTCCAAGGAGTAGTAGAACTTGAGCACTAGCGTTAGTGGGTTGTATTCGGTCCCACTATATCGTAGTTTCACAGAATGGTTCTTAAAACCATCTATTTTCCTTTGTTGTGGTGTGTGTTTGTATCGTGTGCTATGCATGAATGAATGAAAAGCAAGTTGCTAGAAAAATATGAGTCAAACTTTAAAAAAAAACTTTCCAAAACCCCTGAACCTTAGAAATTTCCCTCTTTACTCATGACCTATGTCAATCTTCAGATGCCTCGCGGAGGAAGCAACTCATCCCTGGACCCAATGTTGCAAATCTTGCAAATGTTGGTTTCTAACCGTGAAGCTGAAAGAGCCGAACGTCAAGCTAACTTAGCCACCCTTCAATAGATAGCGCAGATGGACAACAACAATCAAGGCCATGGAAATCAGGACAACCATGGATGCAAGCTCAAGAATTTCCAGAACACGAATCCACCTGTTTTCATTAAGTCTGAAGAGCCCCTAGATGCAGATGATTGGCTGCAAACCATGGAGAACAACCTGGAAGTTGCAGGAGTGGAAGCTAACGAGAAGGTACTATTTGCCACCTACTATCTGGCCGGAGATGCAAGATGTAGCATCCCATTTGTCTAACAATTGTAATGCTACTTGATCTAGTACTATAATGGCTACTTCATATATATAATTGTTGCATCATCATTATATCAAGCTCATGTCATCATGCCACCTTGCATTTGAGCATCATATAAAACCCTTTTGATTTGGTTCTTCTCTCATATGCATTGTAAATTGTATTTGCCTCTTGATATTGTATTTGGTTCTTGATATATTGTGTAAATGCCCAAGATGAGTTGGGGGCATATCTTTTATTGACTCCACCACCTTATTGTCATACCCCATCTCCATCCATTCCATCACCCCATTATCTCACCCATATCTTTTCTTTTAAAATAAACTCTTATGCTTGATCATATGAGGCTTATTCTTTTCTTCTCTCTTTCTCTCCTAGCCTAGTTCTTCTAAACCCTAATCTCTTTTACCCCCTCTCACTTATCCTCTCCCCTAAACCCTAGCCTCTCTCTAACCCTAACCCAAGCTCTAAACCTAGTTACACCCTACCCCATCTCCACCTCTCTCACCTTACCCTCCCCTTGGTCTCTCCATGCCGAGCCCCCTTGCTGCCCCACCTGGCTACCCCTCTCTCCCTGGTCCCACACCCCATCTACCCCAACCCTAAAACCAACCCTAACCCGAGGCTACCCCGACCCTAGCTCCACGCCACTCCCCTCCCTCTCTCTAGCTCCCTCTCTGCCACAGCAGCCCCACCCGAGCAAACCCCTCCATGAACGCTCCCTGGCCCCACCTGGACGCCCCCACACGTGCCTGCCTCCCCTCTAGCTCGAGCACATGGGGGTAGAGGAGAAAAAGGTGGCCGAAGCCACCTTTATCATCACCACCTCCCCACGGCACCCCCTCTCCTCTCCCGTCCTTATCTACCCCTCTCTCTTGCCTACTGCCTCCCCTAGATCTACCCAGGGCGCCTGCCGCTCCTCCCCTCCTTCTCCACCAACGCCCACCCTCTCTCGCCGATCACCGCCAGCACCGCGTCGCCTCGACGATCCAGCCGTCAAGCTCGACGTGGAGGTGGTCTGGGAGAACGAGGAGGACCCGCTGTGTCACCCCGTACACGCCAGCGAGGAGGAGAAGCCCCAGAACCAGCACCGCCCCGACGAAACCCTAGCTTCGCTCGGCCCCTGCCTCGTCGACGATCACCGGCGCCTCTGCCCGAACCACCACCGTCAACAGCCTCGCGGTGAGCCTCCCGTCTCCCCTGACATGGTCCGCCTCGCGGTCGTCGCCTGTGCTCGTTGTTCGTTTCGTCGAACGCCCACCGTGCGCCGCCGCTCGCTGCTGTCTGTGCGCTCCCCCGTCGCGTAAGCCCTATCTAGGCCCTGTCCACCCTCCTAACACCAACCCCGTCCTAGCCCAGCGGTAGCCGCCTCCGCGCGCACGCCCTGGTCGCGTGTTCGAGCCCTGGTCGCCCCTATTTTTTTTCCTCAGCAAAGCGGCGCCGTCAGTTTCGTCAGAAACAGAGGAAGAGAAACAGTAGCCCGTGTGCACTTTGCAAATAACCCCCAACCTTTTTATCCCGTCAACCCGCGCTCCCCTCCGACCCCACCTGTCTGCCTCTGTGCGGTTTTATAAAAAGGCACCGCTACTTTGCGGTACTCAACCCGCAGTCCCTGGGTCCGCCGTGTGTCACAGATGCGGCCAACCACTGGCGCGTGGGTCCGCTCGCGCGTCGGGCCTACTGGTCAGCTGCTGCGGCTAGATCAACTCGCGGTGAGGAAAGCTTTTGCGCGCTGCTTACGCCCAGTCAGCAGCGGTCCCACCCGTCAGCGTCTGTGGCTAAGTTTTCCTGAGTAGAAAAAGTCCCTGTTCTTTTCTGTTTTAAATCAAACTTTTCAAATTAATTTAAATTGAAAATTCAAATCAGTATTTAAATAACTTTTAAAATATGAATTCAAATAATAGAAATAATATATGTTTTGAAATCAGAAAAATGTGAGGATTTCAAATATGCCATCCAAAATACATTTTGAACACTTAAAATTTCAAGTTAATTTAAATTACAACAAAATGCCCCTTTTCTTAATTATTTAATAACTTTTGCTTCATAACTCCAAATTTGACAAATGATATGTCTAAAATGATTAGCTCGACGAGACCTTTCTGTTTATGCATTCCTTGATCTGAATTGAAGCATGCATCACATAAATATTGCAAAACCAGAACCGTTTATGAGAGTAAAACATGCCTAAATACTTTAACCAAGTGTCTTATTATTGTTTTCTCACCTCACCCATGCCATGCTACTATATTGCCATGTAAATTGTGCATCATTCATCATGGCATGATTGTTTGTTTGTCGCATTTTATTCCTATTCTTGTGCACTTTATTTATGTTGGCCCTTGTTTGTTTGGTTCTTCTTCAAATAGACGCTGAGCAGGGGATATATCTAGAAAACCAGGAGCATTACCCAGATCCCTCTCTCGCTTCAACTGAGCTGCCAGGCAAGCACTACCACATGCTTGCATACATATAGTACCTATTGCCTCTATCTTATTCTTGCATCATTGAGTCGCGATTGCATTAAACTGAATCCCAAGTATTGCATAGCCTTTACTTTTAAACCCCACCAAAGCTTGTTCCTCCATCCCATGATCCATTACTACAGGAGTTGTTTGAGCCATGCGAGTCGTAGAACAGCATGTGTAGGGTATGTGAGTGTCTGACGGATAACGAGGTACCTAAACAACTTAACCTGAGTAGTAGTGGGATAACTAATGAAAGTGGCACCGGTGAGCAATATCTGCTATTTGGTTTTTCATGCTCACTTGTGTCCCGTAGGACCCCGAGTACTTGATTCCCATTCCTTGAATTTTTGCGCTATCCACATCCGGGAGGATTATGGGACCCCCCTGAGCCAGAGCTTGATTCATTCTTATTTCTTGGGGCCACAAACTAGTTTGAGGTTTTATTTACTACCCTGTACTTATGCCATGCTTTACTGCTTATTTAAATTGTGCAATGTACTGCACCTGTACTGTTTAGGATCGGGACACATTTTCGCGGTATTGACAAGCCCAGTCACACTTTCGGGTTCCCAGTCGTTTACAGCCGTCCACCCAAACCTTGAGTCCGTCTCGGAGTCAGCTAACTTCGTTGCGGGTAGCTTAATGGGGTGGCCCCCTGAAATATTTCTGAATCCTGTGATTGCTTTGTCGTGAAAGCCTCGTTGGGTTTTGATTTGGTTTTTCCGAGGTTGATCGAGTGTGTGTTGCTATTTGTGCACCCCTGCAGGGTAAAACTTTCTGAAAGCCGTGTCCGCGGTTATGGACGTCTTGGAGCACAGTTTCTCGATCATAGACAAGTATAACTAAAGTACCGCTTTTAATTTGACTAAGTAACTGACTAGTAAATAGTGCAACGCTCATGGAATGGATAATAAAACTGCCAACGGATGGGGGGTTGTTCGTCCGCTTCCTCGTTGGTAAGCGAGGAGGAGGATGGATCTGTTAATATTAACGTTATAACTGTTGTCATTAATTCCCGGACATCCGTCTATCTTTGGTTAGGCGGATGGTTAGCGAGTATCTATAGAATTGCTAGGTATTATCTTTTGCTGCAATTGCGTCACCCCAGGTTGTGTCCCCTTTAGAGGCATAAAGACTTGCTGAGTACCCCTAGGGTATCACACGATAAATTGTTTGATTCAGATGAACAGGTACACTCACAAGATGGATACTGGGTGGAGGAGACGGACGATGTGGGAAACGATCATTCGGTGTAGAAATTCCGGGAACGGGGATCCGTGAGATCTGTGGGCGGGATGTGTTTATTATGGGGCATCTTATGCCGATTTGCTTCTTATCCGTACTCGGATCTTGTTTGCCGCTTCCGCCTGATACTCTGATGTTTGATGTATGAGGAGATATCCTAAACTATTATATCTATCTAGGACATTTGGATCTTGCCGTATGGCGTTGCAATATTTCTATTTCTTTTATATGGAATGGCTCTGATGTATTGTTGTATGGTGGCTTGCATACATACTCATTTGTGTATGTAGTTGATCTCTTCGCCTGCCGATTACGCCGCCCGTTCTTGTCCCGATGTTTGGAAATGGTTGGGACGGCCGAAAGGTCTACCTGTGAGTGGCATTTGGGCCCCACCGTACTATTTCAACCATTTCCGCTCATCCAGGCTTGTAACTAGGAGCGTAATTCACCGAGGTAGTTACACAAGAGCATGGTGGAACAACGTTCGTGCCATGACAGGAGGTCAGATGATGACTTGGGAAGAGTTCAAAATCAAGTTCAGCAGAACCCATGTGCCATCAGGAGGTCAGATGATGACTTGGGATGTGAGATGAATTTAGGGAATTGAAGCAAGGAAGAATGACCATAGTGGAGTACCGTGACAAATTTTTGTCAATGGATCGGTATGCACCGAATGAGATAGACACTGAATCCAAGAAGAAGGAAAGATTCCTGAATGGTCTGCATGATGGGATGCAGACAGTGTTAGTGAATATCAACTTTGCTGATACTGAAGCCTTAGTGGACTCTTCTATTCAGATGGAAGGCAGGATCAACCAAGCTAATGAGAACCACAAGCATCACATCATGCATCAACCAGGAACCCACCATACACCAAAGTATCGCCCCATCCCATCTCCAGTATTTTCCCCAAGAACCAACAGACCCCCGATGAACCGTCCGACCTATCCCAACCGTGGAAACCCAAGGCCCGGAGGAAACCACAACAACCCCGACAACCCCATCAATTTCAACCGTGCACCACCTAAGTTACAAAACAACAATGCCGCCACCAACACCAACACTGCCCTGAGGAATGGAAGCAATAATGTGCCTGTTGCAGCAAAGGAAAAGTCTTAGGTGACTTGTTATGAATGTGGAACCAAGGGTCACTATTCCAATGAGTGTCCCAATAATATTGCAATTCAGAAGAAGGTTTGCCCCAGGGAATTCGCTCAACCGCAACAATCCTCTCTTTCTCATGCATGCTGAAGAAGCACAAGACGCGCCAGATGTTGTGCTGGGTATGTTTTTTGTTAACTCAGTACTTGCAAGAGTGTTGTTTGATTCTGGAGCATCGCACTCATTTGTTAATGAAGAATTTGCATGAACTAGTAAGATTCAACCCACCAAATTGAAGCATGTTATGATTGTTCAAATACCTGGTTCAACCACCAAAGCTAGGCAAATTTGCAAGGCCGTGCCTATCCGAATCCATGGCATAGATTTTTATGATAATCTAATAGTACTCGGAACTAAAGGGTTGGAAGTAGTACTAGGAATGGATTGGATGTCCAAACATAAAGGATTAATCGACAGTGCCAAGAAAGCCATAACCATGACCAGTACAGCCAGAATATCAGTGGAGCATGTATCTGAAACCTTACCCCGTTAATTCAAGTGCAACAAGAGTATAGCCCACCCAACCATTGACCAAGTCCGGATAGTCTTTGAATACTCCGATGTATTTCCAGATGTTTTGCCCGGTATGCCCCAGATCGGGATGTCGAGTTTATCATTGAACTAATCCTTGGAACCAGACCCATAGCCCAGAGACCATATAGTATGAACCCGTCTGAATTAGTGGAGCTGAAGAAGCAACTGGATGCTATGCTGGAGATCGGATTGATCCAACCAAGTGCATCGCCATGGAGATCACCTGTGTTATTTCTGGACAAGAAGGGTGGAGGTAACTGTTTATGTACGGATTATCGGAAGTTGAATGATGTCACCATCAAGAACAAGTACCTGTTGGCAAAGATAGATGACCTATTTGACCAGTTGACGGGTGCCAAAGTGTTTTCTAAGATTGATCTTAGAACTGGTTATCATCAACTCAAGATTCGTGCAGAGGATATTCCAAAAACTGCCTTTACCACCAGATATGGATTATATGAGTATACTGTCATGTATTTTGGATTAACGAATGCCCCCACTTATTTCATGAACCTCATGAATAAGATTTTTATGGACTTCCTGGATAAGTTTGTCGTTGTTTTCATCGATGAAATTCTGATTTATTCCAAATAAGAAGAAGAACATGAGCTACACCTAAGGACCGTTCTTGGAACCCTTAGAGAGCATCAGTTGTATGCCAAGTTTAGAAAATGTGAATTCTGGTTGCAGGAGGTTGGATTCCTCAGACATATTGTATCAGCTAGAGGAATTGCCGTTGACCCTGCAAAGGTGAAGGATGTTGAATATTGGCAAGCCCCAACCACTCAAACCCAAGTTCGTGCATTTCTCGGATTAGAGGGATACTACCGCAAGTTTGTGGAAGGATTCTCAAGTATAGCAAGACCCAAGACGCTATTGTTGAAGAAGGATAAGAAGTTTGAATGGACAGAGAAATGTGAAGCGAGTTTTCCGGAACTCAAGAGGACATCGATTTCAGCCCCAATCTTGATCATGCGGGATATCAAAAATCCCTTTGATGTATATTGTGGAGCATCCAAGATTGGTCTCAGATGTGTGTTGATGCAAGAAGGCAAAGTTATATCTTATTTGTCCTAACAACTGAAGCAGCATGAACAGAATTATCCAACCCATGACCTTGAACTAGCAGCCGTAGTTCTAGCCCTGAAGACATGGAGGTATTATATCATGGCAAACTATTGTGAGATTTATTCAGATCACAAGAGCCTGAAGTATATATTTACTCAGAAGGAGCTAAATATGAGGCAGAGAAGATGTATTGAGCTAATCAAGGACTATGATCTAGACATTCACTATCACCCCGGTAAAAACAATGTGGTAGCAGATGCCCTTAGCAGATCACCGTGCCGCTTGAACTCCATGATTCTGAAGGAGCAACCAAGTTTGCACAAGGAGATGGAAGATTTCAGAATGGAATTAGTAAGTGAAGGATTTTTGGCTAGCATAGAACTTGAACCCACTTTGATTAGTCAGATCAAGGAGGCTCAGAAAGGAAATGCTAGTATCGATGGAATCAAACATCGCATCGGTACAGGCAAAGTACCCGGATTCACCAAGGATGAAGAAGGAGTTCTGTGGTACAAAATACATCTCTGTGTACCAATAGATTCAGAGTTGAAAGAAGTTATTATGAAGGAAGCCCATGATACTCTTTATTCTATCCACCCCGTAGGAACAAAGATGTATCATGATTTGAAGGAGCAATTTTGGTGGCATAAGATGAAGAGAGAAATCGGAAGCTATATCACCAAGTATGATATTTGTCAGAGAGTTAAGGCGGGACATCATAGACCCGCAGGACTGTTGCAACCCTTGCAAATTCCGGAATGGAACTGGAATTCAGATGGAATGGACTTTATCACCGGATTGCATACTTCTAGTAGGGGAAATGACTCTATTTGGGTCATAGTTGACGGATTGTCCAAGGTAGCCCATTTATTACCAGTCAAGACCACCTACCAGAGTTCGAAGATGGCTGAGCTATATATTGCTAGAATCGTCAGTTTGCACGAAGTCCCCAAGAACATTGTATCGGATCGAGGAACCCAGTTTACCTCGAGATTCTGCAAGAAAGTCCAAGAAGATTTAGGAACCCGACTATATTTCAGCACAGCTTATCACCCTCAGACCGATGGACAAACGGAGCGAGTAAATAAAATACTCGAATATATGTTAAGATCATGTGTGCTAGAGTATGGATCTAAATGGGAATACTGTCTGCCGTTCGCAGAATTTTCTTACAACAGTTATCAAGCTAGTTTGCAAACGGCCCCATTTGAGTTCATGTATGGAAGGAAGTGTCGTACCCCTTTGAAGATTTTGTGTATCTCAAAGTGTCGCCTTTGAAGGGAATGCATCGTTTCCATCTCAAAGGAAAGTTAGCCCCTAGATATATCGGACCTTTCAAGATTCTGAATCGTCGAGGAGAAGTATCGTATAAATTGGAACTGCCAGAGGAGATGTCAGCAGTGCACAATGTGTTCCGTATATTGTTACTTCGCAAATGCCTTGAAGTCTCGGAGAAGACTGAAGTTTTCAAGAATATTGATCACCGCACCATAGAGATCAATAATGACCTTTTGGAGGAAGCTTTCAGGACAAACAGGACCAGAAGCATCAAGTTTCTCAAGATTCAGTGGAGTAACCACACTGAAGATGAAGCTACCAGGGAGCGAGAAGATCACATAAAGACGGAGTTTTCCGATCTTTTTAAATCCTAGTTTTCTTCTTTCTTCTTTCTCAAATCTCGGGACGATATTTTTTTAAGGAGGGAAGGTTTGTAACATCCCAAAAATGTTGAAAAATGACTATCAAATTCCAATCACCAAAATTAGGGTTAACAAAAACGTTTTTTAATTCAAATCTTTATGAATGCATGTGTGTATGTGATGATTGCATGAATGAATGAATGGACTTGTGTGATTGATCTAAATAGCAAGGAATGGATTAAAGATGAAAACAACATCATCTAAAACATTTCCATGCAGAAACAAATCAAGAGAAAATAAAAAAACAAATAAGCAAATGTTCATTTTTGCCAATCTTGCTCACTAGACCACTTAGAGTGTTTCTAGTCCAAGATTTCAAACAGAAACTTCTCCATTTCTTTTCACCCCTTGCTAGACCAAGTAGAAGTGAATCAAATACCACCTTTCAAACTTGTAGAAACATTTGGCAACTTGATTCAAACCACATTTCAAAATTGAATCTAATTCATATGTGAAGATCACCCCTTTTTCAAAAACCAACCAAACCAATTCCACTTGACCAATCCAACTAAAAAGAGACTCCCTAGTATGTAACCAACACACCCACCAAGTTTGAATCCAAAATTCAAATTTGAATCTCTTGCGGCCATTTCATCAAACACCTTGTAATCAGCAAACAAACAAACATCAAACACTATTAGGAGTAGTGATTTTGGCCAACCATGTTCCCTCTCTAGCTCACCCTGTACTCTCAGTAGACGATCAAACTAAATTAACTAGATTTAGCACCACTGTGAGCTTTCCATAGCCATCAATGGTGACCATGCCGATCCTAACTTGCCACCCCAATGTCGATAGCGAGCTAGGAGAAGCACCAAGCCTAGCAAGCATGTTTGGAACACTCTCCACCGTCCATCGCCACCCCCTATCCAATCCTCGAGAGCAGCCAGCCCCGAGACCACACAGCCCGAGCATGGCCAGCTTCTCTGCGGGCGTTCCAAGAGCGCGCCAGAGAGTCGCCTGCGGCACAAGCCAACAAACCGCGCGCCGCCCTCGCAGCGTGCACGCAGGATCGCCACCACCCCAAGAACACCACAGACATGCACGTTCGCCGTCGTTCTACCCGTATCCCCAGTGCACCATTAAAACCTTCGTCGGACCCACCCAGAGCATAGACGTGTTCCGACCATCTCGCACGGCCCCACGCCGCTAGCCATGCCGTTGAGCTTCGTCACGGAGCATAACACCGTCCCCTACCGTTTCCCATGCCAGTAGCTCACTCTACGATGACACCGACGAGCTCCGCCCGCGCCATTCGGTCCCCTCGATGCACTATAAATAGAGTCCTTCCCATCATGAATTCTTCACACCATCTCACTCCCCTCTCTCTCAGAAGCACCCCACCTCACTCCCGGAGCTAGGCGAGCAGCGCATCGCCAGAATTTCGCCGGAGCATGCCGGTGCTGGAGGAGAAGGGTGTCGTTGATTGAAGCCGCCCCAGGAGGAGCTGTCGGTACCAGGAGGATCGATGTTGTCGACTTCATCGTTCGCCCCCATCGCCGACCCTCGCTTGAGCCCCGGTGAGCCTCCCATGACCCCCACTGGCCGCGCTAGGGTTCGACCTCGCCACGTCCTGTTCAGGCGTGGACGATGAACCACAACCGTTGGCTTAGAGTTAGATCGTGCGGTTCACATCCCCCATACTGCTTCGCCACTCTCTGTCTCACAGATGAGTGGGGACAGCCACTTAACCAGCCACCGCACGCGTTGTGCATAGTGGGCTAGCCCAGTTACCCTCCCTCGCAACCCATTAATTCAAATTTAGATTTATTCTTTTAGTTTTGAACTCAGTTATGTACCCAGATTCAAAAATCAACCCATCTTGATTCACTAAACCAAAATGCATGAAACCAATTTTGTTAGAATGGTACTAGAGTGCTTAATTCAAGACCGTTGGATTTAAACCATTTAGATTTGTAGATCACCCATGGTAAAAATAACAAGGCAAAATCTTTTCTGCATTCAATTTTTTTCAAAATTCAACCATAAAAGCTTTTGAGTTGATTCCAACTCTCAAAAATCACATTTAACGATACCTTTCAGAATATATAAAAATATATAGATATACTTGCAAAAATAATGATCAAGTAATAAGATAATGCCTAGAGGCATTTCTAGTTACTTTAATTAATTAAAATAAAAGGGTTAAACCTTATTAAATTGTCACATCACTTTAAATCACATTCCCAAGTACTAAAATATGTGGTGATGACATGTGTCAACATGATCCCATGTTTTAGTTGGAGAATATTAAATCTTAATTAGTTTTTCAATGAGTAGAAATTACTTTTCTAAAATAAAGGGAAATAAAACTATTTGCCCTAATGGTTGCAATGCTTGTGATGATATTAGATCATCTAGTGAAAACCTTGGTGTGATAAATAGAAATAGTTAATCTTTGTTTGGTGATTGTATACCTCGTATATATTTATAGACACTAGTACCGACCAAGGATACGAGGAGGAAGGAGGATACTACGAGGAAGAAGCTGAGGAGAACTTCAACCACTGCTCCACACAAGGCAAGCCTTACCATACAAGTTGACTTAGCAAGATATTAACTGAGCAAGCTAACACTTGCAACCTACCAAGCTACTATCTTAGCAATCTAAACCATGCAAGTTTTACTTGCAAGCTTACACCACTTGATACCCAATCCTAGTTTTATCTGCAAGCTTAAATATTTTATTTCTTTATCAAAGCTTTCTATTAGAATTTACTTAGTGACTTGTAGATTTTAGAAAGATATCTGAATGTAGCATAAAGAGCATAAAACTTGGCCTAAGTTAGATAATCTTGATGTCATCCTGAGGCATGAGATTGAAATTATATAAAATACACTTGTTACCACCCCACATTAGTGTTTACCCTCACATGTAGATGCTAGTGCTAAGCATAAAACTTGATCAACTTTAGATGGGAATACTTGGTGAAAATGGTTATGAAAACCATAGAATCATGAGTCATTCTACTAAAATGTTCTGACATGTGTTCATGAACACCAGATGATTTTTGATGATGAAAATGTTAAGGCATGAGCCTTAGCCCTTTATAAAACTGATGGTTGTCTGGATGTGATACCATTCCAATTTTACCGTGCAAGAAGAATACCCGAAATCTGGGTAGGGCTTGACTGGACATTTATATACCTTAGTATGGGTTCCCTTGCGGCCAACGTTTGAGATAAGGCTACCTTGTGAAGATTGTCCACCTATTCAGTACCCAAGATGACAATTAGACATGGTTGGGAGGCCAAACACACTGGAGAGGTGACTATACTAGGGCGTGTAATCGAAAGGTTGGGATTGATTATCCGCATACTGAGTATGGTGAATTCAGGATTGTTCCTAACGGATGTATCCAATGTTGTGGTGAAAGTGTACCACCTCTGTAGAGTGTCAAACTATTCGAATAGCCGCATCCGCAGTTGTGGACAGTTGGAGTGGCCTACTATTCCGTCGTCAGATGTTTTAAAAAAAACTTGTGAAATGATTTATGACTTTGACTTGACCACAATAGGGTTGTGATATGAAATTCAAGTTCCCACTTAGGTGTTATAAAACTTTCAACTAGCTTTCTTTGCTTATGAACTCAGTAGAGATATATCCGGCTTTTGCAAAATAACCTTAGAGCTTAGTACTTCCTATTCCAAAACCACTTCACTTGTTGTATTAGTTTGCGAATACTTAAAGAGTACTCATGGATTTGTCCCTGGCTATTCCCGTGGCCAGACTATGAAGAGGACTATCAGGAAGACGGACAGCAGGAAGGTTACGACCACTAGGATCATCTCCCATCGTCCGCATTGCCTGTGACCATGCAGATGGAGCTTCGCCCATTCTACCGTTATTATTACGTTATTCCGCTACTTGAATTGTATTAAGACTGGATCATGAGATCCTTATTTGTGTAAGATCTTATGTATGGTTTGTAATGGATGATGTATTGTGATATCCAATCTGTAATGTCTCGCAAAAATGGTAATCCCGGGTTGCGATGTATGGCATAACAGGCATCTGGGATAAAAAATCCGAGTGTTGACAAGTTGGTATCAGAGCCATCCTGACCATAGGAGACCCTAGTTTAGAATGGAAGTTTGAATCAAAAACTTTGTTTCAAAACCAAGGAAGTAAGTATTTATGAAAACTTATTCTCATTCTTACCACTTGGATTCTTTCCTGAAAATTCATGTTCCTCAAAAACTATTGCAAACTTACATAAAATTTGACACACTTGATCACTCTACTAACATACTCATCCTATATTCTTATAGATGGACGTTAAGTACATCAAGTTTTATTAGTTGGGGAATGGAGGAGACCTCATCTTTGAGAGTGACTTAGACCAGCTTTCAGAGATGCTAGAGCTCCCGCACCCCGAGTTCTTCGGAGCTCAGCTCAATGACCAGGAAGGAGACGATTTGCAGCGGCTAGTTGTTGCAAGCCTCAGGGGAAAGAATAAAGCCCCCACCTCAGAGGGAATCCAGTTCACCTTGAGAGAGAACAAATGGCTCGATGGACTTGCCAGGGCCATGCAGGAAGCTCTTGCCCGTCTGTGTGGGCAGAGTATGAATAAGATCAAGGGTACCCGCTTTGTGTTCTACCCAAGGCTTGATGTTATGGGACAACCACTAGAGGCCCCATACCTCCATGAGCTGAAGACTCAGTTGGACCACCTTAGCTTCATGATGTATGACCGTCAAAAGGAGTTGGATAATGCCCGCTCCTATGCCAACCACAAGTACGCCATCGCCGCCAAGAAGGAATAGACAATCGCCATGCTAGTCAAGGATTTCCAGTCGCGTCGCCGTCAGCTCGACAAGAAGGAGCACATCATCGCTCGTCTTCGCCACCGGATCACATATTTGGAGTAGACCATCCACGAGAGATACATGTAGTTGGAGGAGAGGGCGAATGCAGGGGAAGACCTTCATGGAGACCCCTACTCCTATCTCAGTGACGATGATGACTTTCTGGAGGATCAGGCCATGGACTTCTTCACCGATGATGATGAGGATGATGAGGACACTGACTCCAAGGAGTAGTAGCACTTGAGCACTAGTGTTAGTGGGTTGTATTTGGTCTCACTTTATCGTAGTTTCACAAACTGGTTCTTAAAACTATCTGTTTTCCTTTGTTGTGGTGTGCGTTTGTATCGTGTGCTATGAATGAATGAATGAAAAGCAAGTTGCTAGAAAAATATTAGTCAAACTTCAAACAAAAAAACTTTCCAGAACCCCTGAACCTTAGAAATTTCCCTCTTTTCTCATGATCTATCTCAATCTTCAGATGCCTCGCGGAGGAATCAACTCATCCCCAGACCCAATCTTGCAAATCTTGCAAATGTTGGTTTCTGACCGCGAAGCTGAAAGAGCCGAACGTCAAGAAAACTTAGCCACCCTTCAACATATAGCGCAGATGGACAACAACAATCAAGGCCATGGAAATCAGGACAACCATGGATCCAAGCTCAAGAATTTCCAGAACACCAATCCACCCATTTTCACTAAGTCTGAAGAGCCCCTAGATGCAGATGATTGGCTTCAAACCATGGAGAACAACCTGGAAGTTGCAGGAGTGGTAGCTAACGGGAAGGTACTATTTGCTACCCACTATCTGGCCGGAGATGCAAGAGCATGGTGGAACAACATTCGTGCCATGACAGGAGGTCAGATGATGACTTGGGAAGAGTTCAAAATCAAGTTCACCAGAACCCATGTGCCACCGGGTTTGATCAAGAGGATGAGAGATGAATTCAGGGAATTGAAGCAAGGAATGATGACCATAGTGGAGTACCATGATTTTTTTTGTCATTGGCTAGGTATGAACCGATGAGATAGACACTGAAGCCAAGAAGAAGGAAAGATTCTTGAATGGTCTGCATGATGAGATGCAGAGAGTGTTAGTCAATATCCCCTTTGATGATATTGAAGCATTAGTGGACTCTGCTATTCAGATGGAAGGCAAGATCAACCAAGCTAATGAGAACCGCAAGTGTCGCATGATGCACCAACCAGGAACCCACCATACACCAAAGTATCGCCCCAACCCATCTCCAGGATTTTCCCCAAGAACCAACAGACCCCCGATGAACCGTCCGACCTATCCCAACTGTGGAAACCCAAGGCCCGGAGGAAACCACAACAACCCCGACAACCCCAGCAATTTCAACCATGCACCGCCTAAGTTCAACAACAACAATGCCGCCACCGACACCAACACTGCCCCGAGTCCTTGAAGCAATGTTGTGCCTGTTGCAGCAAAGGACAAGTCTAAGGTGACTTGTTATGAATGTGGAACCAAGGGTCACTATTCCAATGAGTGTCCCAAGAAGACTGCCTCATCCCCCAATGCAAATGCCCCAGCTTAGCAGCAGCGTCGTGTTCATCCTGGAAGAAGGTTTGCCCCAGGGAATTCGCTCAATCGCAACGGCCGTCTCTTTATCATGCATGATGAAGAAGCTCAAGAAGGGCCAGATGTCGTGCTGGATATGTTTTCTGTTAACTCAGTACTTGCAAGAGTGTTGTTTTATTCTGGAGCATCACACTCGTTTGTTACTGAAAAATTTGCATGCACTAGTAATATTCAACCCACCAAATTGAAGCATGTTATGATTTTTCAAATACCTGGTTCAACCACCAAAGCTAGGCAAATTTGCAAGGCCGTGCCTATCCAAATCCATGGCATAGATTTTTATGCTAATCTAATAGTACTCAGAACTAACGGTTTGGAACTAGTACTAGGAATGGATTGGATGTCCAAACAAAAAGGATTAATCGACTGTGCCAAGAAAGCCATAACCATGACCAGTACAACCTGCATATCAGTAGAGCATGTATCTAAAACCTTGCCCCGACAATTCAAGTGCAACAAGAGTATATCCCAGCCAACCATTGACCAAGTCCGGATAGTCTATGAATACCCCAATGTATTTCCAGATGTTTTTCTCGGTATGCCCCTAGATCGGGATATCGAGTTTATCATTGAACTAATCCCTGGAACCGGACCCATAGCCTAGAGACCATATAGTATAAACCCGTCTGAATTTAGTGGAGCTGAAGAAGCAACTGGATGCTATGCTGGAGATCGGATTGATCCAACAAAGTGCATCGCCATGGAGATCACTTGTGTTATTTGTGGACAAGAAGGATGGAGGTAACCGTTTATGTAAGGATTATAGGAAGTTGAATAATGTCACCATCAAGAACAAGTACCCGTTGCCAAAGATAGAATACCTGTTTGACCAGTTGACCGGTGCCAAAGTGTTTTCTAAGATTGATCTTAGATCTGGTTATCATCAACTCAAGATTCGTGCAGAGGATATTCCAAAGACTTCCTTTACCACCAGATATGTATTATATGAGTATACTATCATGTATTTTGGATTAACCAATGCCCCCGCTTATTTCATGAACCTCATGAATAAGATTTTTATGGACTTCCTGGATAAGTTTGTCGTTGTTTTCATCGATGAAATTCTGATCTATTCCAAATTAGAAGAAGAACATGAGCTACACCTAAGGACCATTCTTGGAACCCTTAGAGAGCATCAGTTGTATGCCAAGTTCAGCAAATGTGAATTATGGTTGAGGAGGTAGGATTCCTCGGACATATTGTATCAGCCGGAGGAATTGTCGTTGACCCTGCAAAGGTGAAGGATGTTGAAGATTGGCAAGCCCCAAATACTCAAACCCAAGTTCGTGCATTTCTCGGATTAGCGGGATACTACCGCAAGTTCGTAGAAGGATTCTCAAGTATAGCAAGACCCATGACCAAATTGCTGAAGAAGGATAAGAAGTTTGAATGGACATAGAAATGTGAAGCGAGTTTTCAGGAACTCAAGACGAGATTAATTTCAGCCCCAATCTTGATCATGCCGGATATCACAAATCCCTTTTATGTGTGTTGTGACGCATCCAAGATCGGTCTCGGATGTGTGTTGATGCAAGTAGGCAAAGTTATATCTTATCTGTCCCGACAACTGAAGAAGCATGAACAGAGTTATCCAACCCATGACCTTGAACTAACAGCCGTAGTTCTAGCCCTTAAGACAAGGAGGTATTATCTCATGGGAAACCATTGTCAGAGTTATTCGGATCACAAGAGACTTAAGTATATATTCACTCAGAAGGAGCTGAATATGAGGAACAGAAGATGGATTGAGCTAATCAAGGACTATGATCTAGACATTCACTATCACCCCGGTAAAGCCAATGTGGTATAAGATGCCCTTAGAAGATTGCCGTGCCGCTTGAACTCCATGATTCTGAAGGAGCAACCAAGTTTGCACAAGGATATGGAAATGGAATTAGTAAGTGAAGGATTTTTGGCTAGCATAGAAATTCATCCTTTGATCAGTCAGATCAAGGAGGCTTAGAAAGGAAATGCTAGTATCGATAGAATCAAACGTCGCATCGGTACAGGCAAAGTACCCGGATTCACCGAGGATGAAGGAGTTTTGTGGTACAAAGGACATCTCTGTGTACCAGCAGATTCAGAGTTGAAAGAAGTTATTCTTAAGGAAGACCATGATACTCTTTATTCTATCCACCCTGGAGGAACGAATGTCGTGGTGGTGGCACGGCAGATGCCATGGGTAGGCTAAAGTATGGGGCCAATGGATGCTAGAGGTATCCGGGGAGGGAAGATGTAGTGATTTCTACACACCAATGATCAACAAGTAAATCTCTATTCTTCTACTCAATGAATAAAAGTGCTCCAAGAGCTATCTCGTAGAGAGGAAGAACACTACTACACGAGCCTTACAGCGTGAAATGAATCGAGCCCCCTCTCAGGAGCTAGCATCCCCCCTTATAAAGGGGTGCCTTTGTTCCTTCTAGGGATGATGTGGAAAGCATATTCTTGGAATATGCTTGTCCCAATATGGTAACTCGGCGGCCTCCTTTCCGTGCCCCTTCTATCGGCGGCAATGTTCCATAGACCTTCACGTGCACACCTCGGGCTTCCTGACTGTCACCTCCATGACCTTCTTCTGCCCTTCTGATGATCTGCTTCTTGTCCTTTGTACTTGGCTCTGTTTAGATTCCTCCTAGCCAGTGACTAGGGTTTGACTATAGGCACCTCCTTCTCCCGCAAGCTTCGTCTTACTCGGCCTTGTCTCGCATAACTCGGCTCGGCCTTCACCTGCATTCAAGTGAGTCAGACTCATTCGGCCGACTTAACTAATATGTCAGCCAGATAAGGCGTTACTCATTCTATATCTGTCATGGCCTTGCTTATCTCGGCCGACTCTTATATGACCCGGACGACACAAACAGTAACTCGGATCATGACAAGGGAGATACCTTTCGTCTTTTCCCCTCTCTTGACCCTACCCGGGGTCACCTCCCCAACATTAGTCCTCGAAGCTGGTGTGGTCCTGCCTGAAACCTCGGTCGGGCCACATCAGTTTCCTAACATACTTCTCTCTTTCTTTCCGAGTTACTTCCTTCTGTTCGAGGTATCCGTGTAGCTTCCCGAGCACGCCTTGTCCTACGTGTACCACTCATCATTGTTCTTCTATTTTTTGTTCCTCTACAGTATCCACTGACAAGCTACAGTGAATACTGCGCCCGTCGAGTCGGCACAGTCACGCCTCGAGTACCGCATCGGTCAGGAGGCCCGATCCCCTCCTGCGCCGTGTGGTCTTTGGTGTGTCTCCACTAGTTGCGAGCGGTTCCGCCACGTGCGCGATTATGCGGTTATCGTGGCGCACCCACGATCCCACTACCACTAATACTGCGCGGTTATAAAGAGGGGAGCCGGGCTAGACGATTTTACTTCCCCCCTTCATTTGCCCTTCTTCTTCCTCCTCGCGCCGGCGCCTCCGTTCCTGCTCTAGCGTCCGCGCTATCGTCGACCTCCTTGACGTTCACGCTGCTGTTCTCCTACTTCGACGACATCACCCACGTGCCCTTCTCCGTCGCCTTCGCTGGTGAGTTATCCTACGGCACCGCCGCTAGATTTCCGCCCTAGGCAACCCCTCCGTTTCCTAGATTCCTCGCGGCGGTTGTTCTTCGCTGCGCCGCCGCGCTTGTTAGAACCCCGATGGGGCCCTGTACTTCTAGGCCTCTCCCCGCCGCTAGTTTCTCTTTCGTTGATTCCTCCGACAACCCCATGTCTAGATTTGCCAACGGAGCCCTCGTCGAGGAGGAAGATTTCGCGTTCGGTCCAGAACGGGGTTCTTGGCAGGGTTCCACCGTCACTCGCCGCGAGGTTGAGTGGTTAATCAAGACGCGTCGGATCCCTACCGAGGTAAGCTATCGCTTGCCCGGCAAAGAATCCTCTCCAGTGCTCAATGAGGGAGAGTACGTAGTCTTCATGTCCCATTTTGCTCGTGGGTTTGGCCTCCCCCTTAGCGATTTTGCTAGGGGGTTCCTTGATTACTTCGACCTCCAGCCGCATCATCTACCGGCCAATGCTATAGCCTCCTTGTCAGCTTTTATCTCGGCTTCAGAGGGATATTTCGGCCTTTAGCCCTCCGTACATGTCTGGTCCAAATTCTTCCAAATCCGATCTAATGTCGTGCGGGACAAATCCCTTCACCCTTCCGAGAAATCTCTTACCCAATGCGGGGCTGCGTCCATTACACCTCGGAGGAACTCTGAGTTCCCGCGTGTCACCGGCCTCGAGTCTTGTAAGAAATGGCATAAGTCATTTTTCTATGTCAAGAACACTGGGAAAGAGGATAAGATCGGCTCCCCGCTTTTTCTATTGGCCCCCCTTCCAAGAAGAATTGGAACTACAATCCTAGGAAGAGCCATGCTTTGGCCGAGGCATTCGAGATTCAACTCAAGGAGTTGATTCGGGCCGGGCTCCGTGGTGAAGATCTGATGACCGCATTCATCAGCAGCCGAATCTGCCCCTTTCAGCTTCGCTCTCACAAGCTTTGTTATATGAGTGGTCCTCTCGATCCTAACTGAGTTTCAACGGTTGATCTCAATGACTATCACATTTATAAGCGTGTCCGGGCTATCTTCAAGACCGATATGCCGGAGGATTGGGCGTGGGGACTAAAGCCCTTCACTCGCAGGAATCCCCCTCCTCAGGTAAATTTACGCATGGGTGTTTGCTTCCGAGCCGCACTCGTGCTTGTTCTTTTTCTAATCCTACTTTGTTTCTTCCCTCGCAGAGGTTTGCGGAGAAAAATACCGAGGATGCCGAGGTTCTGGCTCTCCCATGGACTGCAGATCGGAATACCCCGGACAGCGGGGAACCTGACTCGGAAGAGTTTTTCCCTTAGTCGGATGTTGCTCCGGCTCGCGTCCGTGGCAAGACCTCGGCCCACGTGGATGAAGGTGACTCGGACGACGTCCAAATTCTTGAGGTAGTTGCCGCAGTGCCTATCTCTTACGCATTATCGGCTCCTACTTTCCCAGCTAATCCAGCCGGTCAGGTGCACGACGTCGATCCTCTTGCTTCTCAAGCTCCTGCTACCTCAAAGAAACACACCGCTCCGGAAGACCCCTCCGATGCTGCCCCCAAGAAGCGAGTGAAGAAGTCTGCCCAGCATATTCCGAGGCGTAAGACCATGCCTGCGGTTACTAGGTGAGTTTACTTTCATTCATATTTCTTGTTTCTCTCTTTCTGTCTATTGACTCGACTTTTTGTCTTTCGCAGAGCTCCTCTCTCCGCAAATCCTAGTGGTCCTAGTATGACGACCCATACTACTCGGCCGGCTTCTCCTCCTCTAGAGGATACTCAGGTTCCCAGTCCTCCTCATGTTGATTCTCCTACTGCGCCGACACATATGTCGCCTGGATGAGACTTGCCTATTGACCCCACCGTTACAACCGACATAACTCCCACACCGGATCATCCGGTTGAGCCTGTTGCTCCTGTCTTCACCAGCGAAGTTTCCCCCAATGATCCCTTGATCACCACAACTCCAACTGCTACTCCTATTCCATCCGAGGATATCACCACCTCGGCCCCCTTGGAGGTTTCAGTTCCTCCTGCCCCCCAGGACATGATTCACAGTGCTGAAGTTGTTGCCCCTACCGAAGTCTCTACTAAAAGTAGGAAGACTATTGTTACTAAATCTTCGACATCTCAGAAAGGGCCAGCCTCCTCTTCTCAGCCCAACATAGCTGATGCACTTCGCAAGGGAGCTTCCTCCGCTAAGCCCGTTGTCACACCCGCTGCCGGCAGTCAACTTACTCTTCACAAGAGTCTGGCGATGGCGGTGGTCACACAACGGGCCCAAGGAAAAGTGTTGACTCGCACTGAGAGTGGAAATAGCCTCGGCTCCTTGGTGGAATATGCCAATAACTGGAATGCCGCCGATCAACTTGAAGGCAATCCGAGTAGCCAACCATTCCAGCTTTCCGACATCAGCAGTCAATTACACATGGATGCCAAAATTGTCCTTGAAACTTTGTCTATTATTCAAATGGTATCATATACACACTAGTCCCCGAAGCTTGCAACCAGGTAACTTTGTCAAGCATCAAATGTCATGACTCGAATTAGCCGTAATATCCGAATCAATTTTTACTCAGTTCTGATTTGCTTTAGCTTTAAATATCTAGACACTTTGATATAAGTCAAGTTACACTTAGGTTGGGTCTGTTTTAACTTTGAATATTCAGCCACCTAGATCCGAGTCAAATTTTATTTGATTCAGATCTGCTTTAACTTTGAATATTCAGCCACCTAGATCCGAGTCAAATTTTATTTGATTCGGATCTGCTTTAACTTTGAATATCCAGCCACCTAGATCCGAGCCAAATTTATTTGATTCGGATCTGCTTTAATTTTGAATATCCAGCCACCTAGATCCGAGTCAAATTTTATTTGATTTGGATCTGCTTTAACTTTGAATATCCAGTTTTGTAACCTTCTATTATATCTAGGTTGCTTATGACCGGCGGACTGCCGAATTTCAAAGGTTGCTCTTTGCCCACAAGAAACTGCAAGAAAAATTTGAGAAATTTGTTCCCGTAGTGAAGAAAACTGGTAATTTGATAAATCTTTGTACTGTTCCTTAAGATTGTAACATTTTAGGCTTGTCGTGCTAACTCACTCTCTGCTGGTGTGCAGCTAGTATCAATAATCTGAATACCCGCCTTACCAAGAAAGTTGACGCTCTCGAAGGTTGGTTACTCGTTTTTGTTTTTTAATTTGTTAAATCATGTCTAGGATGAATATTGAGTTTCTTACAGCTTTCCGGCTTTGCTATAGCCGAGTTACACACATTTGCAGCATCGCATCAAGAATGCATACCTATGCCTGATATGATGATGCATTTTTTAGAGCAAGCTGCCACTCATTCGGCGCAACTCAAGGAAAAGGATGATGAAATAACCCGGCTACGTGCCGAGGTTGAGTCTCTCAAGCTTTCCAAGAAATTCGAATTGGAAAAAGTTGATCAGGAATTCTCTGAAGAAAAGAATCGACAGAGCCTGTGGTTGCAGAAAAATAAGGAACTTCTTAACGCTGCCGAGGTGAAGACCCGGACGATGAGCGAGGAAATAACTCGGTTCGAGAAGAGTAGGGACAATTGGTCCCTGGATCTCCAGAAAATGTTGAGTTACATCCATCGTAAGTCTCCGCCTGTGGCCGAGTTATTTTCTTCTCTTTCTTATTTTTAACTGATGTGTTTTCCTTTCGTGTAGATCATTTTCCAGAAGCGAAACCAGTGAGCACTAAGGCTGTGATTGCTGCTCGTGAGCGCCGAGGCATTCCCGTTGCTCCGAGTCAAGAATATTCGATGGAAGAGTTTCTGATCGCCGTCGGTGCTGATATCGGACCAATGAAAATCATGGGAAGAGATTTGGTGCAAGCAGTTGTCCGTTCTTACCATGTTCTTTGGTCGAACACCTTTGGAACGTCTGAGATTGACGAAGTTGAAGTGCTCGTGTCGAGGCTGATTGCATCTCAGACCCAACTTAATCTCTAGAGAGAATCTGCTGGGAGGGCCGGTGCCGACATGGCCCTGACGGCCGTGTTGTCTTGGTATGAAGATATTTCCCTTGATACTCTGATGCATCTAAGCACTGCCTCTCCTTTGGTTGAAAATCCGGAGTTTATTGCACCTTGCCAAGCTCGAACCTTCCAACTTATCGAGTATGCTGACTTGCATAATTGGATCGAAGGGCCGAGTTTCCTTCCCAATCCGGCGGATGATGTTGAAGTTGAAGATGCATCGAGTGACAACTCGGCCGATCAAGATGAATCGGAGGGTGATTCGGATAAATACCGTGATTCGGTGGACAGCTCAGGCGAGGATGGCGATGCTCGATCGTCCTCTAAAGGGATTGAAAACTCAAGAGCTCAAACTGATATCTCTCTGCAGCCGGGGCTTGCGCCCGAGGTTACCATGGCTTCTGTCGAAGCCGAGGTAACTTCGGCTGGGGCAGCAGCTACCTCGGAGCACCTAGTTCCTGAGGATACCCTTCTGAAGGAGACCGAGGTCCCTCCGCCAGCGTCCGAGATTCCCATTCCCGATGCTCCTAACAATGCTACTACCCCTTAAGGGTTGTTTGGCCTCTTCTGGTGGTTAGGCTTGAAAAATTTCAATTTGCTTTAAATCCCCGGCATGTCGGGCGTATGATGTTTGTGAAACAATTGTACGTATTTTGTGTGTGGTGTGAACCTTTCTGCCTTGCGCCGCTGAGGCATTGGTGATGGTAACTTTTGTCATTTCAGCTAAGTTAATCTTATCTGCTAGATATCTTTGCCTTGCCGAATTTTAATTTCGTAAGGCCAGATCGTATTCTCCCATGTAATTGATCTTCGGCCGACATTTATCTTGCTTGCCCTTTGTAAACTTGGTTGTATAGTTGTTGTTTTCACGATTTCTACCTGAAGTATAATGCTCCAACCTCATAGGTCGGCTTGTATTCCTTATCATACTTCGACTTGCTGAGGTTGTTTCCTCTAGAAATCGTTAATTATTTTCTGCCTGTTGTTCCTTTGTCGATCGAGTCATGCTTATGTTGCATGTTATGAATTATGGGCAGCAAATTGGGGTAGTCCCCGAGTTTCCGCTGAAGCTATCAAGCTCTTATATGAATGGAAGAAATTAATTAGTGGTGTAATTCATCCCCGAGTTATCCCTTGGGTCGCTGAAGATTTATATCTGTTCAGGTAATATCGAATAACACGAAATAGTCCCCGAGTTGGAAACTGGGTTGCCGAAATATAATTCATAGCTCAATGCAGAGAATACCACGGGGCAGTCCCCGAGTCACTGCTCGAGGTGCCGAGGTTTAATACATATTCAAAACAAGAAACAATCATGGAGCAGTCCCCGAGTCGATGCTCGAGGTACCGAGGTGTAATGCATAATCTGAAATAAGGGATAACATAGTGCAGTCCCCGAGTCACTGCTCGAGGTGCCGAAATCTAATACATAATTCAAAATAGGAAATAATATGGTGCAGTCCCCGAGTCACTGCTCGAGGTGCCGAGGTTTACTACATAGTCTTAAAAAAAGTGAAACAACATTGTGCAGTCCCCGAGTTGATGCTCGAGGTGCCGAGGTTTAATACATGCTTGATACTCCCACTTGATGCGTCGCATCACGACGTACAACATATGGCTTCTAAGTGTAGAACGGGCGAAGTAAAGCTATGTTCCATGGTCTTTTTGATTCGTCTTCGAACTTATTTGCTTTATTCTTCTCTGATGGTTCTGCGTCGATCATGTAATATGCATCATTGTGCAATGCTTTACTCATGGTCCTTCCATTGGAGGTGAGAGTTTGTGCATGCCGGCTGTGCGTTGCACTAGTGGAAGGACCAAGTCTCCTTCTTTAAAAACTCTTGGATTTAATTTTTTGCTATGGTATCGTCTGAGGTTTTGCTGATAAACAGCTGATCTTGATAACGCCAATTCCCTTGCTTCCTCTAGCAGATCCACATCGTCTTGCCGTGATACTTCATTTACATCGGCCATTGTGTATTGGATTACTCTTGGCGAGTGTAACACCCTCAGTATCAACCCTATGTAGGTTTCAGCGATTCCCGCCAAACCCGCATAGAAACGATTCAAAGGTGCCCACTAGGCACCTTCGTGCGGGTGGAAAACAAAGTAATATCATTACACAATAGTCCACGATGGAACCCATAGAACATATATCTACAACAACGACTCCATGAGTCAAGAATACAGATATACAATACAAAGATCCAAATCACCTTTAAAACGATACAGCGTCCGAGTACGGACAAGATGCAAATTGAGCTAAGAGCCCTGAAGAATAACCAACGGCGTCCATAACGCCCAGGCCAAGCCAGAAGGGTAACCCTTCTAACCACGTCGATCTCAAAACCTGCTTCACAAAAGGTGTGCCGACAAAGGGCAAAGGAAAAAAAGAGCGGTCAGTACTGAGGCCAGTACACGGAGAGTCTAGAATTTGGCGGTCCTCGCCTACATAGGTATGGTGGACTGAAGCGGCAGCGCAGCATGCACTAGACAACCTATAAAGACTCGATACAACTATCGGCTATCAGAGAGAGATAAGAAAGACCTTTTCGAAACCAGCCTGATACTACCACCAAACATACCCATCCTGGTATTTCCCCCTCGAGACCAAACGAGGAAGTCAATCGAGGAACTCACACAGTTGGCAGTTTTATTTATTCCGTTATCGTTGCAGCAATTACTAGTCAGGTATAGATAGTCATCCTGATATAATGAGCAGTGGGCACTTTTAGTTAACCATTTCGTTGTAGTTGCGACACTTACTAGTCAGATACAATTAGCATGAGATATCCCAAACCCAGCAGTTGTTAGTACTTTTATTTAGCCATTCCATTGTAGTGAATCTGATTACTAGTCATATCGGATACAAGTCAAATTATAACAGTAAACTTTAGTTATAGTTGTCTATGATCGAGAACTGTGCTCCAAGTCGTCCATAACCGCGGACACGGCTTCTCGAAAAGATTTAACCCTGCAGGGGTGCACCAAAGTTTCCACACGCACCTATACCCTTGTTGTCAGATCAGGTAGGTACAAGATCACAAAACATACACCCAACGGTACGTCGACGGGGTTTCGGACACGACGTTTCCCAGACCCAAAGCAAGCACATGGGGGCCACCCCACTAAGCTACCCGCAACGAAGTCGGCCGGTCTCCGAGACGGACCCAGAGGTTTGTGACAATGGCTGTAAACGACTGGGAACCCGAAAGTGTGTTTGGGCTTGTCAATACCGCGAAAACATTCCATGTTGGTTCCAAAACAGTACAGGCGCTCCACGCGCAATCGTAAATAAAGCAGTAAAGCATGGCATAAGTACAGGATAGCAATAAAGCCCCAAGCTACTTTGTGGCCCCCGGTACAGTACTTTGAAATCAGGTACTAATTGATGGGGGTGCCCACACACCCCACCTGTGGTTAGCGCGCTCGATCTCGGAACAGGTGTCAAGAACTCGGGATCCTACGGGACACCAGTGAGCGGTTAAAAACCAAATATTTTCTATTACCCACCGGTGCCTCTGCATTTACCTACTTTCAATTTTAGTTATTAAACGGTAATTAAAGCCATGATCATCTCTAACATTAAACATGCGGCATTACTCCAACAACTGTGGTACTTGACGACATGCAACAGAACTTGAGCAAGCGACTACGACACGCAAGTCCAACTATCTACCAAACAACAGGTAATAGGATGTGTCCAAGGCAATATAAGGCTGCAAAGGATATCACGGGTACGAAAACTAGAGCATCGCAACACAAATAGCAATAGATCAACAGGAGGAAATAAAGACTATAAAAGTAAGATAGGTAGAAAGGGGGAGAATGCTCGCCTAAAAAACATTGCTGAAGGTTCATCCAATGATCGGGTCGACACTCGCATCAACTCGACGTCCTTATCCGCGAAGAAACAAAACACTAGAAGAAACACCGGATGCACTATTTAATACTACGGCAGAAGATCGAGCATGATGCATGTATGATGTATGACATGGCAAAGGTGTGATGCAATTAGGCCACATTAAGCGGAACCAGGGTCCCGACAATTTAGTTAGTAGGTTTAGGTTGTTTAGATACCCTAGAATTTTAAATGTTTTATTCACAAGGCAAAATATGTCACCGGCTCGATGCGCAAATTTAAATGGGACCAATATTGGACTAGATTCGCCCGCATATGGTCCCTATATTTAATTTAGGTGAACCATCTAGATACCCCAAACACCCACAATATGTATGCAAACCTGTTCATTTAATATGCAACAAGGTCAATATCATATATTAAAAAATATGAGGGGTCTCGGATAGGGGTCACACATGCCGGTTCGGAGATCTTGGGTTCCGGGGTTCGGCGCAGGGATTGGTCTTCGGGGTTCAGATCCGAGGTCTTGATGTCCGGGAAGTAGAGCTCGAGGCCTCGGCTCCATGATGGAGATCTTGGGGTTCCATGGTTCCCTTAACGGGCAAACTTGTTTGGGGTCGGGGTCTTTGAAACGGCATCGGCCTTTGCACGATTCGTGGGATTCAAACGGCGATGGCAGAAGAACTAGCTCTTTGATCAATTCTCCCCTGAAGAGCTTCACCATATTATTAGTCTTGAAGCATCCATCCGCATGTATACCCCACATGTGCAACGCCATCACCACAGCATCGCTTACCATCAGCTAGCCACCAATCATCAGTGATCCATCACGACAGTTACACAGGGACCGATGGCGCAGCGCATGGCGTAACAGGGGATGCAAGGCACAGGGTCGATGTGACCAGGGCGCTGCAGAGGCGACATGGCCTGGCCCCCGTGCGGCAGCGACGACCTAGGAAGGCAGGACTGGCAGACGAGGCCGAGAGACGGCCGTATGAGGCGGCTCGGGCAGGTGGCGAGGGAGACGACGCAGCGGCGGGGTCCTGGGCGGCACCGCTGGAGTAATTGGCCGGTGAACGTCATGGTCGTTGACGGCGGCGCAGGTGACGCGGGATGGCCGGATGCAGAAGAAGGAGGAGACGGGGGCAACTCGGGTGGAGGGACCGGCGCGAGGAGGTGGGGCGGCCCTGGGCGACGCTGGACGAGCAACCTTGGGAGAGGGCGGACGCTGGCGAGCCAGAGCCGTTCTTGGGTGGCGGGGTCCGCAGATCTTGACGGCGCAAGGGAGAGAGGGAGCCCTGGCAGCGCAGGGTGGTTACCGAGGAGGGAGGCGGCGGCACTGTGCCGGTGGACACGAGCGAGAGATCGGGAGGGTCTCGCGTGGAGGCGACCAGGGATGCGCAGAGCTAGGGCTCCGGTGGCGGATGCTCGAGGAGGCGGTCGGAGAAGGCATGGTGGCGGCGGGCATCGGGGATCGATGGAGGCGACGAGCTCCTTGCGTGCGGGGCTTGGGTCGAGGGAGGCCCTCGAGGGGATTGGGGTTGGGGACAGAAATCGCAGGGAGGGGATAGAGGGAGTGGGGGGAGCGTGCGAGTGGGTCCCGGGGTGGGACCTGGGATGCGGACGGCTTGCGGGGTGGCAGTTGCGGGCGCGTCGAGCACGACGGGGTGGATACAGGGGTGGTGGCGATGGGGTGAGGGAGTAGGGAGGGATTAGGAAGGGTTAGGGTTAGGCTAGGGTTTGGTCTAGTCGGGTAGTAGGTGGCCTGTTAGCTGGGCCTTTGGGCCTGGCCGTCTGGGCTGCCTCCCCCACTAACAAAATATTTTATATTTATTATTTTCCTTTCTTATAAAACAAAACATCTGCAAAAAAAGGTTTTATATAAATAAAAGATCCGGACGAATCTAGGATTTCAATTTGGACAAAGAGGGGAATATCTAGAAAACAAAATAGACTTTTGAGAAAATAGTTTTAGGCGAATAAATACATGATGTTGTCATGATGCACATAATAAAAACAACAGCGATTTTCTAGTAGTGGTTTTACCCGGGGTGCTACAGCGAGTCATGCATTATGTCGGCTGGAAACACAACTTCTGCCCCATATACCAGAGAGAAAGGGGTATACCCTATCGACCTGCTTGGGGTCGTCCTGAGGCTCCATAGTACTGCCGTAAGTTCCTCAATCCAGCATCCTACCGACCTTTGTAGTGGCTCGATAAGCCGGGGTTTTATTCCTGACAATACCAGTCCATTTGATCTTTCTACTTGCCCGTTTGAAGCCGGGTGAGCCACCAAGGCAACATCTAGTCTTATGTGCTTTTCTTTGCAAAATCTAGCAAAGGCTCCTTCAGCAAAATTTGTGCCATTATCTGTGATAACACCGTGTGGATATCCATATCTCAAGATAATATCTTTTAGGAATTTTACTGCTATTAGTCCATCGCATTTTCTTATTGGTTTCACCTCGATCCACTTTGTGAACTTGTCCACCATGACTAGAATGTGAGTCATTCCGCCTCGGGCTGGTTTGAACGGTCCTACCATATCCAAACACCATACCGAAAAAGGCCAAGTGATTGGTATTGTCTTTAACTCGGACGAGGGCAGATGTATCTTGCTGGCGTATCTCTGGCAACCATTACATTTTTCCACTAACTCTTTTGCCTCCTTTAATGCCGTCGGCCAATAAAACCCATGCTTGAATGCTTTGGCCACTAACGCTCTGGATGAGGCATGATGCCCGCATTCTTCCTGATATATAACCAGGAGTATTTCCTGTCCCTCTGCCGATTCAACACATCTTTGTAGCACATTCGTGACGCTTCTCTTATACAACTCATTGTTTATGATCGTGTAAGCTTTTGCTCTTCTTACTATTTGTCTAGCCAATACTTCATTACTCGGCAAGATTGCCTCCTTAAGGAATGAGAATATGGGCTGTGCCCACATCGGCGTGATTTTCTCTGGGATAATTTCACTGTCGATTTCCATATTTTCCGCAGACATAACAACTTCGGATTTTTCTGTGTTCACTCCTGCGATGGTCGGATTCACCTTCAGAAAATCCGCGTCGCATTCCTTGTCGATTTCCATTGGCACACTCCCTTCTTTTAATTCAGCCGAGATACGAATTGACTCGGACTCTGTTGATGGCGTAATCGATGGTTTTATTAGGTGCTCTAGGGCGATACCTGAGGGAATTGACTGCCTAGTTGAACCGAGTTTTGACAGTGTGTCTGCAGCGTAATTTTCTGCCCGAGGTATATGATGAAACTCGCATCTATCGAAGTAACCACTGATTTTTTGCACATGAAATCTATATAGGGCCATATTCGCACCTAATGAGTCCCAATTGCCTGATACCTACTGTACTACTAGATCTGAATCCCCGTAGCATAGGATCCGACGTATACCAATCTCTTTTGCCATTTTCAACCCATGGACGAGTGCTTCATACTCGGCTACGTTGTTTGATGCGGCGAAATTTACATGCAGCACATACTTCAGCTGATCTTTTTTCGGCGAAGTTAACACTATCCCTGCCCCCAAGCCATTTCTCAGCTTGGATCCGTCCAAATGCATTGTCCAATAATTCGGATCTGGTAATGGCGGCTCATATTGTACCTCGGCCCAATCCACAAAGAAGTCGGCCACTGCCTGAGATTTGATTGCATCTCGCCTATCGAACTGCGGAGCATAAGGTGATAACTCGATTGCCCATTTTGCTATTCGGCCACTTGCATCTTTATTGCTCAATATCTCGTCTATGGGCGCTTCACAAATCACTTTTATCGGATGCTCTTTGAAGTAATGTTTATGTTTTTTCGCCGACATGTATACTCCATAAGCCATCTTCTAGTAGTGCGGGTAGTTCTATTTTGAGGCCGATAGTACCTCGCTTAGGTAATATACCCGCCTTTGTATTGACTTATCCCCTTCATTCCGTTCCACGACAACCACCGCACTTACCACTCTGTTAGTGTCAGCTACATAAAGTAACATAGGCTCTTTTGGCAGTGGAGAAGCCAAGATTGGTGCTGTGACCAACATCTTTTTCAACTCATGAAACGCATTATCTGCCTGCGGTGTCCAGATGAATTTATCATACTTTTTCATTAGTTGATATAGAGGTAATGCCTTTTCCCCTAGCCGACATACGAATCGACTCGGAGAAGCAAGGCAGCCCATGAATTTTTGTACATCATTTAGACACCTTGGCAGTTCCAATTTTTCAACTGCTCGGATTTTAGTTGGATTTGCCTCTATACCTCGGCTGGACACGAGGAAACCGAGTAATTTTCCAGCCGGCACACCGAAGGTACATTTTTCCAGGTTAAGCTTCATTCGAAATATTCTCAAGTTTGCGAATGTTTGCCGAATATCATCAAGGAGTGTTTTGCTCTCTTTGGTTTTTATAACCACATCGTCTACATATATTTGTACATTTTTTCCTATCTGGTCATGTAGACACTTTTGCATGCATCTTTGATATGTTGCTCCTGCATTATGCAGGCCGAATGGCATGGTGCGATAGCAATAAGCCCCGTACGGGGTGATAAACACAGTCTTTACTTGATCGGCCGGATTTAACGGTATTTGGTGGAAACCAGAATACGCGTCTACAAAAGACAATAACTCACAACCAGCGGTCGAATCAATGACTTGGTCTATCCTAGTTAAAGGAAAAGGATCTTTGGGACATGCCTTGTTTAGGTTCGTGTAATCGATACACATTCGCCATACGACGGCTACATTTGGGTCATCCTTTTTCTTTTCCACTAACACCGGATTTGATAGCCAATCCGGATGTAGCACCTCCATGATGAACCCGGCTGCAAGGAGCCGAGCTATCTCATCCCCTATTATTTTTCTCCTGTCTTTGGTGAATGGGCAGAGAGGTTGCTTCACCGGCCTTGCTCCTGGCCTTACATGCAAAGATTGCTCAGCCAACTCCCTCGGCACACCTTGCAGGTCTTGAGTTGACCATGCAAAGATATCCCAATTCTCACGTTGGAAGTTGGTGAGCTCGCCTTCCTATTTGGAATCTAGGCCGGCACCAATCGTGATGGTGTGCTCTGGGAACTGCTCATCTATCTGAATCTTTTGTCTCTTTAGTCGGCTGGGAAGAAACACATCCATGGGGGTTGGCTAGTGCCGGCATATTCAGCTGTGCCGACTGAGCCAGAGCTGTTACCTCCTGAATCCTTCTTTTTTCTCTTACGATTACCAATGACTCGGCCAGGTTTGATCCGGCCGAAGCACACTCCATTGAATTCCTGTAATCTCCAGCTACTGTTATCACCCCCCGTGGCCCAGGTAACTTCATTTTCGGATAAGTAATATGACAGCTGCTCATGATTTTTGCCAGTGCTGGCCGTCCGAGTAAAGCATGATAGCAACTCTCTAGGTCTACCACTTCAAACTCAAAATTCTCCGCTCTGCAGTTCTCCCTTGTGCCGAATAACATATCTACTCGGACTTTCCCAATGGGTTCGCATGAAAGACCCGGCACTATTCCATGGAACGTCGTCCTTGTGGATTATAACATATTATGTGTTATGCGAAGTTTGTGCATTGTGTCTTTGTACATAATGTTTATACTGCTCCCATTATCAATGAGCACTTTTGAGAATTTGACGTTAATTCTGGGTCCGACAAACGTCGAATCTAGTACCAGTGCATACGACCCTGGATTCAACATTATCTTCGGGTGATATTTGATGCTCCAGGTTATTTCCTGATCGGACCAAGGCACGTATCTTGGTACTTCTGGCATAACAACATTCACTTCCATATGCCGGCGTTGTACACTTTGCCTGTCTAGCTGTTTTGTTGTGAACACACAATATGATTGATGATGCTCCCTGTAATCATTACATCCGTTGTTTCCGGGGTCTGTCCTTCCATCCTGACCTTGATTTATCACTTGATGCACTGCATCTCTCCGGTCCGAGTTATCATACCTCAGAGGAGGTGGTGGTAACATTAGCTGCTGCGTATTTGCTCTAGTTAGCTGTGGCTGCTGCTGCTGGTGCGCTTGATGAGGGGGCGCTTGCATGCCCGCCGGGTTCCCCATACTATTTTTCATCCAAGCACATTGACGAGTTGTATGATTAGCTGGCTTGGCTGGGTTTGGAGTGTGGAATTTACATGGTTGATCCAGCATAGATTCAAACGTGTACTTTGGCCTCTCCTGCCATTGCTTCTTCTGTTCTGGTGTCCATTGCTGAGGACTGTTATTCTGTCGCTGACTCTTTCCGTGACTCGGCTGGTCTTGTACTACCGCTTCCACTTGATTGGATGCATATTTATAATCCGGTATTTCCTCCCTTCTTCTACCTCGGAATTCGTTGCGCCTTGATGATCCGGGTGCATCTCTTGCATATTGATCTTGGTGCTCCCGATGCTCTCCCGACATTAATTCCGGTTGCGTCGGATCCCATATCGGCATATCTCTTTGCAGCCTCTGCCATAGTACACTCCCATATCGGCAGCCTTGAGCAAACCAAGCTATCGCTTGAGACTCTATGACCCCTTCGCATGAGTTTCTGAGGCTACACCACCGAGTCAAGAATTCCCTATCTGTTTCATTCGGCTTCTGTTTGCACATAGCGAGCTGTTGAGGCCTATTTGGCCTCTTATAAGTACTGGTGAAATTGCTGACAAACATTTATTCAAAATCTAGCCAACAGTTGATACTACCTATCGGCAGATTGTTCAGCCATACTCTGGCTGGTCCTTCCAGCATTTGTGAGACGTATCTCACCGCCCATCGTAGGTTTCCACCAGCTATTTTTACTGCAGTGGCATAGTCAATCAACCAATCTTGTGGTTTTGTGCTCCCATTGTATGTTTTTTGTGCCCCTTGCCAATTGGAAATTCGGCACTGGTGGTTCGCCCATGATTCGAGGTCCGAAACATGCCGGACCTGGAGGACCATGTTCTTCCAATAACTCGAACCGATATAATCTATCCAGTTTTAATCTCGCGTCACTTGACGGCAAGTTTCTATAAACTATTATCTCTTGTATTCCATAATGGTTATTCCCACCATGTCCTGCATGCTCCATATCCGAGTAACCATCATTGTACCTATCATTTTCGTGATTATGGTGAGCTGGCCTCAATTCTCGCTCTTGCCGAGGTTCATACCTCGGCTGAGGATCTGGTCGAGGGTTTCTCCTTCCCTCTGTCGGGTTATTGTTCTCATGATCTCCTCTTCCGAGGTCTATATGCCCTTTGTTCGTACGACCGGGGTTTCTATCTCCACTGTTACCTCGATTGCCATTGCCTCTGTTATCATTGAGATTTCCGGCTACCGCCGGGTCATACGGAACAATTTGTTTATTTCTTTTTCCTGAAGTCACCGCTCTATCTTTTCGCGTGTTGTTTCCGGGTGAGGATGTTGCCGCCGCAGATAGTGCGGGTGCTGCTCCAGCCGAATGAACCATACGCGAGGCTCCCGGTCTTGTCGGGTCAGCCCTAAGCATTTCTTCATTCTGCTGGTTCGCAATGCGTACCAGCTCATTCACTCTTTCTGGCTGTTTCTGCCGGGCTTCGCCGGTTAATCCTTCTAGCTCCAAAGCTGCGGCATTTGCCGCTTTTAGGTTCATTGCCGGGGTACTATATGTCGGCAAGCCTAGATCGACTGATTCACCTTCATGATCTTTGTGCTCTTTGTTGATATCATTCATGAGGTTCTTTCCTCTCAATCTCAATTCATCTACTCGCTCGGGGGCCATATCCAGTTTGTTTGCCTTAGCATATTCTCGCAGGGTCCTGTGCAAGGACTCCCGCAAGGCCGACACCTTTTTTGCCTCTACCAGTACTTTTTGTCTAGTCTCTTCTAACTCCGCCTGGGCGGTAGCCGGATCAAGTATCGGTGCCACAGGCGTCGTTAGATTATCTATAGTTGCCTAGATAATATTCTCTGGTCTTTCCAGAGGCGGACATCTTACCCTTGCTGCCTTTGGGGTTGTCTCCTGCACCTCGGCTGACTTGGCTGCTGACGGATCTACCTCGGTGGGTTGTGGAGCTGCTTGCTTCACGGTCACATGTCCTCCTGCCGCCGGTTCCTTGCTTGGTCTGGCGCCTGCTCCTGCCGCCTGCGCTGCGGCTATCACTATCAATACGACGCTTCCGACGGGGCGTGCTCCACGCGGACTGTTGACAGCATTGACGGGAGGCTCTCCTGCATCAATAACTCGGTGAGGATAGACGCAGGAAGTGTCGACGCCGACGTAGACCTTGTGCGTGCCTAGGTTGATAAAGACGCTGTTGCGCGGTGGCTCTTTCCTCCTGAAGCTGCCTGCGTAATCGCTGACATAGTCCCAGAGATCAAATCTCTGGACTAAGCCAGAGAAAACATGCTCGCCAGAGTGGATGAAGTTTGATCTTGACTCCAGCTAGCACCGCTGCCTGCCCCACGATGGGCGCCAACTATCGTGGTGGTGGCACGGCAGATGCTATGAGTAGGCTAAAGTATGGGGCCAATGGATGCTAGAGGGATCCGGGGAGGGAAGATGTAGTGATTTCTACACACCAATGATCAACAAGTAAATCTCTATTCTTCTACTCAATGAATACAAGTGCTCCAAGAGCTATCTCGTAGAGAGGAAGAACACTACTACACGAGCCTTACGGCGTGAAATGAATCGATCCCCCTCTCAGGAGCCAGCGTACCCCCTTATAAAGGGATGCATTTGTTCCTTCTAGGGCTGACGTGGCAGCATATTCTTGGAATATGATTTTCCCAATATGGTAACTCGGCGGCCTCCTTTCTGTGCCCCCCTTCCATCGGCGGCAATGTTCCAGAGACCTTCACATTCACGCTTCGGGCTTCCTGACTGTCACCTCTGTGACCTTCTAATGCCCTTCTGTTGCTCTGCTTCTTGTCCTTTGTGCTTGGCTCTGTTTAGATTCCTCCTAGCCAGTGACTAGGGTTTGACTATAGGCACCTCCTTCTCCCGCAAGCTTCGTGTTACTCGGCCTTGTCTCGCATAACTCGGCTCGGCCTTCACCTGCATTCAAGTTAGTCCGACTCATTCGGCCGACTTAACTCATATGTCGGCCGGATAAGGCGTTACTCATTCTATATCTGTCATGGCCTTGCTTATCTCGGCCGACTCTTATATGACCAGGCCGACACAAACAGTAACTCAGCTCATGACAAGGGAGATTCATTTCGTCTTTTCCCCTGTCTTGACCCTATCCGGGGTCACCTCCCCAACAACGAAGATGTATCAGGATTTGAAGGAGCAATTTTGGTGGCATAAGATGAAGAGAGAAATCGGAAGCTATATCGCCAAGTGTGCTATTTGTCAGAGAGTCAAGGCGGGACATCAGAGACCCGCAGGACTGTTGCAACCCTTGAAGATTCCGGAATGGAAATGGGATTCAGTTGGAATGGACTTTATCACCGGATTGTCTACTTCTAGTAGGGGAAATGACTCTATTTGGGTCATAGTTGACAGATTGTCCAAGGTAGCCCATTTCTTACCAGTCAAGACCACCTACAAGAGTTAGAAGCTGGTTGAGTTGTACATTGCTAGAATCGTCATTTTGCACGGAGTCCCCAAGAAGATTGTATCGGATCGAGGAACCCAGTTTACATCGAGATTCTGGAAGAAAGTCCGAGAAGGTTTAGGAACCCAAGTAGATTTTAGCACAACTTATCACCCGCAGACCGATGGAAAAACGGAGCGAGTAAATCGAATACTCGAAGATATGTTAAGAGCATGTGTGCTAGAGTATGGATCTAAATGGGAAGACTGTCTGTCGTTCGCAGAATTTTCTTACAACAAAAGTTATCAAGCTAGTTTGCAAATGGCCCCATTTGAGTTCATGTATGGAAGGAAGTGCCGTACCCCTTTGAATTGGTCAGAAATAGGAGAGAGTCAAATTTCGTACCTGACATCCTATGAGAAGTAGAAGAGAAAGTTCACAAGATCCGTGAGCACCTCAAGACCGCCCAGTCAAGACAGAAGAGTTACACCGATAAGAGACGTCGAGACCTCGCTTTCAATATCGGAGATTTTGTGTATCTCAAAGTGTCGCTTTTCAAGGGAATGCAGCGTTTCCAGCTCAAAGGAAAGTTAGCCCCCAGATATATCGGACCTTTCAAGATTCTGAATCATCGAGGAGAAGTATCATCTCAATTGGAACTGCTAGAGAAGATGTCAGCAGTGCACAATGTGTTCCATATCAATTGGAACTGCCAGATGAGATGCTGGAGAAGAATAAAGTTTTCAAGAATATTGATCACCACACCATAGAAATCAACGATGATCTTACATATCCCAAAGTACCCATCCGAATTTTGGAGGAAGATTTTAGGACCACCAGGACCAGAAGCATCAAGTTTCTCAAGATTCAGTGGAGTAACCACACTGAAGAAGAAGCTACCTGGGAGCGAGAAGATCACATCAAGACGGAGTTTCCCGATATTTTTAAATCCTAGGTTTCTTCTTTCTTCTTTCTCAAATCTCAGGACGAGATTTTGTTTAAGGAGGGAAGGTTTGTAACATCCCAAAAATGTTGAACAATGATTATCAAATTCCAATCACCAAAATTAGGGTTAACAAAAACTTTTGTTAATTCAAATCTTTATGAATGCATGTGTGTATGTGATGATTGCATGAATGAATGAATGGACTTGTGTGATTGATCTAAATAGCAAGGAATGGATTAAAGATGAAAACAACATCATCTACAACATTTCCAAGCAGATGGTCATTTTTGCCAATCTTGGTCACTAGACCACTTTCAGTGTTTCTAGTCCAAGATTTCAAACAGAAACTTTTCCATTTATTTTCACCCCTTTCTAGAGCAAGTAAAATTGAATCAAATCCCACCTTTCAAACTTTTAGAAACATTTGGCAACTTGATTCAAACCACATTTCAAAATTGAATCTGATTCATATGTGAAGATCACCCCTTTTTCAAAAACCAACCAAACCAATTCCACTTGACCAATCCAACTAACTAGAGACTCCCTAGTATGTAACCAACAAACCCACCAAGTTTGAATGCATAATTCAAATTTTAATCTCTTGCGGCCATTTCATCAAACACCTTGTAATCAGCAAACAAACAAACAAACAAACATCACTATTAGGAGCAGTGATTTTGGCCAACCTTGTTTCCTCTATAGCTCACCCAACGCTCTTAGTAGATGATCAAACTAAATTAACTAGCTTTAGCACCACTGTGATCTTGCCATAGCCATCAATGGGGACCATGCCGAGCATAACTTGCCACCCCAATGTCGACAGCGAGCTAGGAGAAGCACCAAGCCTAGCAAGCATGTCTAGGACACTCTCCACCGTCCATCGCCACCCCCTGTCCAAGCCTCGAGCGCAGCCAGCCCCTGGACCACTAAGCCCGAGCATGCCCAGCTTCTCTGCGAGTGTGCCGAGAGCGCGCCAGAGCTTCGCCCGCGACACAAGCCCACAAACCGCGTGCACGCAGGATCGCCACCACCCCAGCAACACCCCAGACACGCCCATTCGCCGCCGTGCGACCCGTTTCACCTGTGCGCCATTAAAACCTCCGTCGTGCCCGCCTAGAGCATCGACGTGTTCCGACCATCTCGCACCGTCCCACGTCACGTAGCCATGCCGTTGAGCTTCGCCAGGGAGCACAGTACCGTCCCCTACCGTTGCCGATGTTAGTAGCTCAATGTGACGACGGCACCGACAAGCTCTGCCCGCGCCATTTGGTCCCCTCGTTGCACTATAAATAGAGGCCTTCCCAGCACGAATTCTTCACACCATCTCACTCCCCTCTCTCTCAGAAGCACCCTACCTCACTCCCAGAGAAAGGCAAGCAGCGCATCGCCAGAATTTCGCTGGAGCTTGCCGCTGCTGGAGGAGAAGGGCATCGTTGATTGGAGCCGCCCTAGGAGGAGCTGCCGGTACCAGGAGGATCGCCGTCGTTGACTTTGTCGTTCGCCCCCATCGCCGACACTCGCATGAGCCCAGTGAGCTTCCCACGACCCCCACTGGCCGCGCTAGGGTTCGACCTCGCCGCATCATGTTCAGGCGTGGACGATGAACCACAGTCGTTGGATTAGAGTTAGATCGTGCGGTTCACATCCCGCATACCGCTTCACCACTCTCTGTCTCACTGACGAGTGGGGACAGCCACTTAACCTGCCCACGCGCGTGCTATGCGTAGTGGGCCGGCCCAGTTACCCTGCCACGCAACCCATTAATTCGAATTTAGATTTATTCTTTTAGTTTCAAACTCAGTTCTGTACCCAGCTTCAAAAATCAACCCAGCTCGATTCACTGAACCAAAATGCATGAAACCAATTTTGTTTGAAAGGTACTGGAGTACTTAATCCAAACCTGTTGGATTTAAACCATTTAGATTTGTAGATCACCCATGGTAAAAATAACAAGGAAAAAGCTTTTCTGCATTCAAACCTTTTTCAAAATTCAACCATAAAAGCTTTTGAGTTGATTCCAACTCTCAAAAATCACATTTAACCATACCTTGCAGAAATAATGATCAACTAATAAAAGAATGCCACATAGGCATTTCTAGTTACTTTAATTAATTAAAATAAAAGGGTAAAACCTTATTAAATTGTGACACCACTGTAAATCACATTCCCAAGTACTGAAATATGTGGTGATGACATGTGTCAACATGATCCCATGTTTTAGTTGGAGAATATTAAATCTTAAGTAGTTTTTCAATAAGTAGAAATTATTTTTCTAAATAAAGGGAAATAAAACTATTTGCCCTAATGGTTGCAATGTTTATGATGATATTAGCTCATCTAGTGAAAATCTTGGTGTGATAAATAGAAATAGTTAAGCATTGTTTGGTGATTGTCTACCTCGTATTTATTTATAGACACTAGTACCGACTAAGGATACGAGGAGAAAGGAGGATACTACGAGGAAGAAGCCGAGGAGAACTTCAAGCACTACTCTACACAAGGCAAGCCTTACTATACAAGTTTACTTAGCAAGCTATTAACTGAGGAATTTAACACTTGCAACTTAGCAAGCTAAACCATGCAAGTTTTACTTGAAGGATTACACCACTTGATACCCAATCCTAGTTTTATTTGCAAGATTAGTAATTTTATTTCTTCATCAAAGCTTTCTATTATAGTTTACTGAGTGACTTGTAGATTTTAGAAAGATATCTGAAGGTAGCATAAAGAGCATAAAACTTGGCCTAAGTTAGATAGTCTTGATGTCATCCTGAGGCATGAGATTGAACTTAGATAAAATACACTTGTTACTACCCCTCATTAGTGTTTACCCTCACTTGTAGATGCTAGTGGTAAGCATAAAACTTGATCAACTTTAGATGTGAATACTTGGTGAAAATGGTTATGAAAACCTTAGAATGATGAGTCATTCTACTAAAATGTTTTGACATGTGTTCTTGAACACCAGATGATTTTTGATGATGAAAATGTTAAGGCATAAGCCTTAACCCTTTATAATACTGATGGTTGTCTGGATGCGATACCATTCCAATTTTACCGTACAACCACAATACCCAAAATTTGGGTAGGGCTAGACTGGAAATTTATATACCTTAGTATGGGTTCCCTTGCGGCCATGGTTTGAGCTGAGGCTACCTTGTGAAGATTGTCCACCTGTGCAGTACCCAAGATGACAGTTAGTCATAGTTGAGAGGCCAAACTCACAGGAGAGGTGCTTATACTAGGGTGTGTAATTGAAAGGTTAGGATTGATTAACCACATACTGAGTATGGTGAATTCAGGATTGTTCCTGACGGATGTATCGAATGTTGTGGTGAAAGTGTACCACCTCTCTAGAGTGTCAAACTTTTCGAATAGCCACATCCGCAGTTATGGATAGTGGAGTGGCCATACTGTTCCGCCGTCAGATGTTTTCAAAACGACTTGTGAAATGATTTATGACTTTGACTTGACCACAAAAGGGTTGTGATATGAAATTCAAGTTCCCACTTAGGTGTTATAAAACTTTCAACTAGCTTTCTTTGCTTCTGAAATCAGTAGAGATAAATATGGATTTTTCCAAAATAACCCTAGAGCTTAGTACTTCCTATTCCCAAACCACTTCACTTGTTAGTATTAGTTTGTGAGTACTTAAAGAGTACTCATGGATTTGTCCCTGGCTATTCCCGTGGCCAGACTATGAAGAGGACTATCAGGAAGACGGACAGCAGGAAGGTTACGACAACTAGGTTCATCTCCCATCGTTAGGATTGCATATGACTATGAAGATGGCGCTTCGCCCACGCTACCGTTATTATTACATTATTCCACTGCTTGAATTGTATTAAGACTGGATCATGAGATCCTTATTTGTGTAAGACCTTATGTATGGTTTGTAATGGATGATGTACTGTGATATCCAATTTGTAATGTCTCGCAAAAATGGTAATCCTGGGATTGCGATGTATGGCATAACAGGCATCTGGGATTAAAAATACGGGTGTTGACAAGCGGGCTGGGTTGTTGCCATCGCGAAGTTCAGGGTGTGGCCCTGAACGTTGGAGTTTAGGCGGCCTCCTGATGTGGCGCTGATGGTAGAGCGACAGTTCGTGCGGCGTTTCCTGCTCGAGGTGGAATTTCTCGTGCTCGGCTTGCTCCTTGCATGCTGCCTCCACTAGTTGTAGCCTGCTCGACCTCCGTCGCTGTCGCGGTCAGTGGGATCAGAGCGAAGAAGGGTTCTGGTGGGGCGCTCGTGCTTCCCGCCATGTACGTCGCTTTGAAGCGACTTGATCTGGCGTGAAAGTCATCAGGGGACTTCAAACCGAATTCGGATTCGAAGATCTCATGGATGGAGTTCTCAAAATCCTCGGTGTTGGAGACTCGCGTGATGGTGCCTTCGTGCAATGCGGCGGTGATGGATCCGGCGACCAAGGAAGGGGTCGCCGAATAGGTGTCGTCGTGGAGGGCCACGTCGGTGCCGGTCATGTTGCAGGTGGCCGAGTCGTACTCGGAGGCGAGGCAGGAGATGGTGCGGATCTGTCCTTCCGAGTGCTGATTGAGACGTGGTGGCGATCCACCAATGATCGCCGTCTCTGCTGGGGCGATGGCATCCGTGAAGCCGACGAACAAGTTGATGGTGCCTATAGGAATCACCTTGCTATGCAGACCGGGCGCGACGTCGTGACGTAGCTGCTGGGCAGGATCTGAAGGATCTCGCCGCATGCGATCATGCGTCCTGTGGCAATCGATTAGTTGATTGGCGAATAGGGTCTCGCCGCAGAACTCAGGCCGGACCGTCCAGTCCCCAGGGTGGGCGCCACCTATCGTGGGAATGGCCATGTCAGTCACTACCAGGGGTAGCGAGTAGTAGGATTTGGGGAAAGAGCATGCAGCCATCTGCGGAGCGAGATGAGGGCAAATACACAGGGATTTACCTAGGTTCGGCCCCAGAGGGTAAAGACCTACTCCTGGTAGATTGTATTATTGCTTGATTACAATGGTGGCGAGCTTGGCGGATAGGCAAGGAGTCGATGGGGTGTATGATGGAACGTGAGTACAGAGAGTACTCTAGGGAGGTTTATATAGGGGGGGTACCTTGCTAGGGTTTACAGATATACAACCGAATCAATTAAGGACTCGGAGGATTTTACCTAATCTGACTGGGATTAACTACGCTTCTAGGCCCCAGCTTCCAATCGCTAGGGTCCATCTTCAGTCTCATTCCAATCGCCAATCATGTAGGCCCACTCGCAAAGGGCTTGGTCCAGACGGAAACGTCCTGTTGGGTATACCCCATTTGGCATATCCCCGTCATGGACAGCAAAAAAAAAATCTTGAAGCAGGAGAGGGATGATTCCTTGAAGAAGCGCTTGCTTCCATGCAAGAATCTACAGACACGGAGATCAACCGCCTTAAAGAGGAGATTTTGATCCTCAAGGAGCAGAAGAAATCTGCCGACGAGTAAAATGCTCGGAACCTTGAGGCATAGAAAGATCCCCGAAAGGAACGGGACTCCATGGCGGAGGTTCTCCAGTAGGCTGAGAGCAGCATCTTTGGTAAGCTTTCTCCGTCTTGTGCTTATGTAAGTTAGGTACTTTAGATCTGATATGGCTAACTCATGCCTCCTTGTCGGAAATGCAGCACCCATTGGGCTAGCCAACAATGCTCCTCCGCCAAAATAATGCACGGTTCTTGCTGATAAGTTCATCGAAAGTGCGATCACCCAGGCCAAGGAAATTTGCAAGCCCCTGGACATCAACATCAAGGCGGTGGATTCCATCATGAAGTTCTTAGAGATCCTTCACCGAGCTCCCGAGCGTATCATAAGTTGGAAAGCTTCATGTACCCGGGCTGGCGCTAGGATGTCCTTAGCCATGTTCAAGGCCCACTAGGACGATGCCGACATCGACATGGTGACCTTTAGCCTCCCCGACGTGAACAAAGACAAAGAAAAGATCGATAACTATGCAATCTGGTCTTCTCTCACCGGATATGATGCCAGATTCACCCAATTAGTCAAGACAGACGTCTATGTGCCCCTAGAGGCCATTGGCACTGACTAGGCTAGCTCCGAATCCTTGAAGACCACCGACTTTGCCGATGACCAAGATGGCCCTCCTGTCACGATGATGCAGCTTCAAAGTACCTTGCGCCAGAAGAATGAAAACATTTTGTAATACTTGTTTCTTCTGGTAATGTTATTTATGCGGAAAAACAATGTGGTTATCTTAAGGCGGAAAACTTGACTATAATTTTACAGCTACTCAGGAACAAGTTCTAGCATGTATGTTGTATATATTTTTAAGCAAGTGTTGGTTTATCCATTAATTCAGTTCGTATGTTTGACCTTTCATGAGCCGGAAAACCCTCAGTCAAAACCATGCTCTTAGGTGATGATGCCCAATGGCACCATCAAAAACCTAAGCACAAAATCGCCAACTTGGAGTGCTGAAAGTCACTACTCCAGAATCCACATAAAAACAACGCATAACGTGTAGACCAGAAAACTTAAGATAACGCCCGTAGGCGGAATTTTCACAAGTGTAAATACAAAGATTGTGCATAAAGGTTTTATATGATCCAAAATGAACACTATAGGAGGTAAAAGACTCAGGATAAGGAGTGAACCAATTAATTTATTTCCTCGATCATATAAGAGGTACATAGTAGATAATAAAATATGCTAAGTGTAGAAAGTATGTAGCTGTGCTATGTTCCATGGACGATCAAGGTCTAGGTAGTCATCATCCGGGTAACGTCGCTTACGCTTATGATCCTCATTTGGCCTATCTTCCAACTCACGATTATCGACGAGGTAATAGGAACCATTGAGTAGCGCCTTGCTTATGATCAACGGTCCTTCCCATGGCAGGGATAATTTGTGTAACTTCTTCTACTTAATTCGGAGCACTAGATCCCCATCTTTAAACGAGGGATGCCAAACGCGGTGACTATGGTAGCTGCATAGCTTCTGCTAGTAGATGGCGAGTCTCTGGCATGCCAGCATGTGCTCTTCCTCAAGAAGGTCCACATCTAAGTGTCTGGATTCTTTAGCGTCATCTTCATCGTAGGAGGCAACTATTGGTGAATCATGCAGCATGTCTAACGATAGGATTGCTTCTACTCCATATACCATGAAGAAGGGGGTGTATCCGGTGGATCTGTGGGGAGTAGTTCGTAAACTCCACAAAACAGATGGCAATTCCTCCGCCCAGGCTCCAGCTGCTCTATGCAGCGGTGCCTCCAAGCGTGGCTTTATTCCCAACAGAATTAGTCCATTGGCCCATTCACCTTGACCATTAGACTGTGGATGAGCCACATATGCTGCATCAAGGCGGATGCCTTTCTCCCAACAATAAGCCTCCAATTATCCGAGTGATAAGTTTCTACCATTATCGGTGATGATGCTATGTGGGAGACCAAATCTCACCACTAGATCCCAGACAAATATAACAGAAGTTGCCCCATCGAGCTTTCTAATGGGTTTAGCTTCTATCCATTTTGTGAATTTGTTAACTGCTACTAGCAAATGTGTAAACCCACAAGGTGCCATCTCCAAAGACCCAACCATGTCAAGCCCCCAGACTGCAAACGGCCAAGTTATTGGTATGGTTCGTAATTCTTGAGTTGGTACATGTGGTTGCCGAGCATAAAACTGACACCCAACGCATGTCTTAACCAGCTTGTCGGTGTCCGCTTCGCGGTTAGCCATTAGAATCCTTGCTGGAAGGCTTTGGAGACCAAAGATCGAGGAGCGGCATGATGCCCGCAATCTCCGAGATGGATCTCACAAAGGATAGCAATACCTTCCTGCTGGGAAACACATTTTAGGTATACACCTATGGTGCTTCTTTTATAGAGCCGCCCATTAATTATGTTATAGCCCTTTACTCAACATACTATTTACCAAATTTCGACCTCGTCGATGGGCAAAGTTCCGTGTATGAGATACTCCATGAACGGTTTTGTCCAGGCCATAGGGACTATTGTTACTACATTAACAAATGTGACCACTCTATCCGGGTTCTCGAGGTTCGCTCCCTTCACGGATGGGGTCCGTAGATGCTCCAGAAAAACACCTGGCAGAATTTGTTTATGTCCTGATGCAAGCTTTGACAGTAGATCAGCCGCCTCATCCCCCCTTGACCTACTTGACTTCGTAGCCTTCGAAGCACTTGGCTCTATCGTCTACTTCATCTCGATATGCCGCCATCATAGGGTTCCGCACGTTCCAGGTGCCAGCCACCTGCTGGGAAACTAAGTCGGAATATCCACAGCAAACTATGCGCTTGATGCCAATATCCTTGGCTACGTGAAGTCCGTGAATGAGTGCTTCATATTCCTCCATGTTGTTCCTAGCCTCAAAGTGAATTTGTAGTACATAGTGCGGTTTTTCTCCTATTGGTGACTGTAGCAGTACACCAGCCCACAAGCCATTGAGCAGCTTTGATCTGTCAATGTGCATCAGCCAATTCTCTGGTTTTGGTACAGGAGTGTCATCCAGCATCTCCGTCCAATCTGCAATAAAATCCGCCAAGGCTTGAGATTTTATAGCGTCGCGTCTCTTGTAGGTGATCTCAAAGGTGGCAAACTCAATGCCCCACTTAGCGACCCTTCCTATAGCATCGTTGTTGTTGATGATGTTGGACAGTGGATCCTTGCTCACTAATGTGATGGGGTGCTCCTGTAAGTAGTGCCTTAGTTTGCGAGAAGCAAGGAACACTCCATACGCTAGCTTCTGGTAGTGCGGGTAACGCTGCTTGGACTCCGTCAAGACTATGCTTACATAGTAAACTGGTCGTTGCACTCTGTACTCATGCGTTGGTTCCTTCCCCTCCACCACGACGACGATGCTGATAACTTGGTTGGTGGCCGCCATGTACATCAACATGCGATCCATTAGCTCGGGTTCTGCAAGTACAGAGGCATAAGAGAGTATCCTCTTGAACTCCTTAAGCATAGTGTCTGCCTTGTCTGTCCATACGAATTTGCCCGCCTTCTTCAGCAACTTGTATAGCAGCAGAGCCTTCTCTCCAACTAGGCTGACGAACCGGCTTACTGCTGCAACGCAGCTTGTGAGCCGTTGAATGTCCTTTAGGAAGGTCGGACGATTAATGTTGAGGATGGCATTGATCTTCTCCGGGTTGACCTCAATTCCATGATGGGAAACGATGAATCCCAACAATTTCCCGGACGGAACCCCGAAGAGACACTTCTTAGGGTTGAGAATCATTTTGTATTTTCTGGAGATTATCGAAGGTTTACATTAAGTCGGAGATTAAGTCATTTGAATTTTTAGACATCACCACGATATCGTCCATGTAGGCATGAACGTTCCGACCAATTTGGTCGTGTAGGCAACGTTGCATGGTCCACTAGTACGTAGCACCTGCGTTTTTTAGCCCAAAGGGCATCATGACATAGCAAAACATGCCATAAGGTGTGGTGAACTGTTGGAGTTATTCCCTAGAGGAAATAATAAAAGTGGTTATTATTATATATTTGTGTTTATGATAAATGTTTACATTCATGCTATAATAGTATTAACCGGAAACATTAATACTTGTGTTATTTGTAAACTAAATTAGAGTCCCTGGTAAAGCCTCTTTATAATACTAGCTTGTTGATTAATAGATGATCGTGGTTTCTCAATCATGAACATTGAGATGTTATTAATAACAAGATCATATCATTAGGAGAATGGTATGATGGACATACTGCTATAGATAAGCGTAGCATTAAGATCAAGTCATTTCAATAGTTCGTTTGCTATAAGATTTCTGATACATAGTAACCTAATTCCTTCGACCATGAGATCATGTTAATCACCATCACCGGAAGGATGCTTTGATGACATCAAACACCACACCGTAACTGGGTGGCTATAAAGGTGGCATTGAGTGTTCGGAAAGTATGGGTTGAGGCTCATGGATCAAGAGTGGGATTTGTCCATCCATATGACGGATAGATATACTCTAGGCCCTCTCGGTGGAATGTCATCCAATTAGCTTGCAAGCATGTGACTGGCTCAGAAGGGATCACATATCACGCGAACGAGAAAAGAGTACTTATCGGTAACGAGGTTGAACTAGGTATGCAGAGATACCGACGATCAAAACCTCGGATAAGTAAACTATCATGAGACAAAGGGAAATTGGTATCGTATGTAAGTGGTTCATTCGATCACAAAGTAATCGTAGAAATATGTGGGAGCCATATGAATTTCCAGATTCCTCTATTGGTTATTGATCGGAGAAGTGTCTTGGTCATGTCCGCATAATTCACGAACCGTAGGGAGACACACTTAAGGATTCGATGTTGTTTAGTAGATGTGGAATGCTATCAAGGATACCGAATGTTGTTCGGAGTATTGGATGGGATCCGGGATATCACGAGAAGATCCGGAATGGTCCGGAGAATAAGATTCATATAAGGAAAGTCCTATTTCGGAGTTCGGGAAAGTTTTTGATGTTTTCATCAGAGAGGTTCTAGAAGGGTCTAGAAGGTTCATCGGTCCGGAAGGAGAATGGTCCATGAATGTGTCATGGGTAAGTGGAATGATTGGATCATATCCTAGGTCACTTGGTGTGTTAATTTGCAAGAGAGCATTAAAGCTCTAAATTGAAAGTCAAACGGGAGTTTGAAAAGTCAAACTAGAACAATGGTTTCCTAGTGGGAGAAGAAACAAGTCCTTCTCTCAATCCAACTTGGGTTTGGGTTTGGATTCAAACCCACCCCTCCCAAGGCTTCCCCCTCTCATCAATAGAGGGGGAGGGCTGCCCCAAAGCACACAAGCCCTAGACCCTCTCCACCCGAGCCGCCATGCCGACGCCGCCGCCCTAGCCGCCGCCGACACCTCCTCCTCCTGGTCATCTAAACCCTAGATCTCCGGGAAACCCTAATACACCATAACTCACACCGGCTTAGGAGAAGCCCTGCGGGATCTTCCCTCTACTTTCGACACCACGCCGTCGTGGTGCCGGAATCGCGAGGGGAGAACTACAACCTCTGCTGCCTGCTGGAACAAGGGAGAGGAAGGTCTTCATCGAGTACCGAACGTGTGACCGACTGCGGAAGCACTGCCGGAACGCAGCACCGGAAGGATCATCTACGCGATCTTGCGATCGGCAAGTGTATGACTACATCACCCACGATAATATGCTCTCATTAACCGCTTTGGAATCTTCGAGGGTGAGTGCTTCTATCGACTCGTTGCTACAATCTAGTAGATAGATCTTGGCTTGTTTGTGTGCATGCGGTAGAAATTTTTTGTTTTCCATGCTACGAACTCCTACAGTGGTATCAGAGTCGTGTCTATATATAGATCTGTTGCACGAGTAGAACACAATGGTCATTGTGGGAGGTGGTGCTTTTATTATCAATTGCTTTTTGTGTACTTTGCATCTTGCGGTATGATGGGATGAAGAGGCCTGGTCTAACCTTACATGACATCGTTCATGAGACTTGCTCCATGCTCCACATGCAACTTGTATTGCATAAGTGGATTTGCGGGTGTCTGTCTCTCCCATCATAGTATAGATTCAATTTACAACGGTCATTTGATAGTTCAAACATCAACGTTGTGGTTCTTGTTCGTAAGTTAGAACAACACTTATTGAAAGCCCCAAACCACGAAAAATATGCAAAGAAAATTAGAGGCATCTAACTTTGTTTTGCAGGGGTGTGTTGTGATGTGATATGTCCATGATTGTGATTATATATGATGTATGCAATGTTCCTTATTGTAAGTTGGCAACCGGCAGGAGCCATATGGTTGTCTTTTAAATTCCGTTAAGACCTGCGTGTCTATTCAAAGTAGTTGTAATAGTTGAAGCTGGTGGACGACAACCATGGAACGGTGCCATTGACCTTGACGCCATACCAGTGATGATGGAGATCATGTTCGTGCTTGAAGATGGAGATCGGAAGCACAAGAAGAAAGGCCATATCATATCACATATTATGAATTGCATGTGATGTTAATCCTTTATGCATCTTGTATTGCTTAGTTTGCGACGGTAGCATTATAAGATGATCCCTCAAGCACAAAATTTCAAGTTTTAAAGTGTTCATCCTTAGTAAGCACCATTGCTAAAGCTCGTTGTTTCGAAGCACCACGTGATGATCGGGTGTGTTAGATTCTGCGAGTGTATACAACATGAGCAAGCCAGATTTGCTTATGCGGAAGCTAAGATTTGATCTTGACGAGCCTAGCATGTACAGACATGGTCTCAGAACACGGATCACCGAAAGGTAAAGAATGAGTCATATAGTAGATATGATGAACATGTTGATTGTTCGCCATTGAAGCTACATCAACTCTCATGATGATCGGTTTTGATGTGGTGGATTTGGTTCGTGTGATCACTAAAACAATTTGAGGGATATTGTTTTGAGTGGGAGTTCACCTAGATTAATTTAAATATTAATTAGAACTCAATTTGTCATAAACTTAGTCTAAACTACTACAAATATGTTTTAGATCGATGGCGGCCCCTACCATCAATTTTAATGCGTTCCTAGAGAAAGAAAAGTTGAAAAACAATGGAAGCAAATTCGCGGATTGGTTCCACGATTTGAGGATTGTCCTCAATGCTGGTAATTTGACCTATGTGTTGGATGCACCACTGGGTGACCCGCCTACAGCTAATGCTACCGATGAGGTAAAGAATGTTTTCCTCGCTCGGAAGAATCAGTACTCCACAGTTCAGTGTGCTATCTTGTATGGTTTGGAATCGGAGCTTCATAAAAGGTTTGAGAACCATGACCCACATGATATTGTCCGTGAACTCAAAATGATATTTGAGGCTCACGCGTGTTGGGGGGGTGACCCCGGATAGGTTAAAGACGGGGAAAGATGAGAGTGCGATCCCCGTCTGATTTCCGAGTTACAGTCTAAGTCGGCCGACATATGGAGGCAAGAGACCCGTATATATATATATTAAGACACTACAAGGCCGAGATATTACGTAAGTCGGCCGGGTTAGCCTGAGTGGTCTTGATGCAGGTGAAGGACGATCCGAGCTATGCGAGGAAGGACCGAATGATATGAAGCTTGCAGGAGAAGGAGAAGCCTGAAGTCAAACCCTAGCTGCAAGCTAGGGAGAATCTGAGCGGAGCCAAGCGCTACGGACAAAGGCGCAGAGCGACAGAGAGGCAGGAGGAGGTCACGGAGGTGACAGGCCAAAAGACCGAGGTGCACAGGAGGGGCCCTCTGGAACCTTGCCGTCGTTAGAGGGGCGACAGGGAAAGGGGGGCGCCGAACTACTATATTGGGACAAGCATATTCCTCGAATATGCTTGCCACATCAGCCCTAGAGGAACCCAGGGCTCTCCTTTATAAGGAGAGGTTTGGACTCAGAAGGGGGGATCGACTAAAGTTAGAGCCGTTAGGCTGGTAAAGTTCTTCTCTTCTCCCTGTATACAGCTCAAGGAGCACTTGTAGCCCAAGGAAGAAGAAATAAAGATCTTTGCCTTAGTCTTCTGTGTGTAGAATCAACTACATCTTCCCTCCCTAGATCCCACTAGCATCTATTGGCCCCATACTTTAGCCTACCCATGGCATCTGCCGTGATACCACCACGACAGTTGGCGCCCACCGTGGGGCCAGCAGCGGTGCTAGCTGGAGTTATGATCCGGACGGGAAACTTCATCAACACGGGCGAGCGCATTGTTTCTGGCTTGGTCCAGAGATTTGGTCTCTGTGACTATGTCAGCGACAATGCAGGGAGCTTCAGGGGGCAAACTCCCCCGCGTAATGGTGTCTTCATCAGCCTGGGCGGGCACAAGGTTTACGTCGGCGTCGACATCTCCGGCGTTTATCCTCACCGAGTTGTTGTTGCAGGAGAGCCACCTCTTAACGCAGCAAGCCGTCCGCCCAGAGCACATCCTGCAGGAAGCGTCGAGGTGATGGTCGCTGCCGGAGTGCAAACTGGAGCAGCAGCAGCCGGGTCAAGCAGGGAACCCGCCACAGGTGTACAAGGCGCACCCAGGCATACCGCACCACAACCCACCGAGGTAATCCCGCCAGTGACCAACCCGACCGAGGTGCAGGACACCACCCCAAAAGCACCAAGAGTAAGAGGGCCACCTCTGGAGAAGCCAGAGAACATTCTTCAGGCGACCATAGAAAACCTGACTACGCCTGTAGCGCCGATACTTGATCCGACAAATGCTCAGGCAGAGTTGGAGGAAACCAGGCAAAAGGTGTTGGTAGAGGCCAAAAAGGTGTCGGCCTTGCGGGAATCCTTAAACAGGACCCTGCGAGAATATGCCAAAGCTAATAAGCTGGACGTTGCACCCGAATGGGTGGACGAATTAAGATTGAGAGGGAAAAACCTCATGGATGATATCAACAAAGAGCATGATGCTCATAGAGCAGAATCGGTGGATTTTGGTTTGCCGAGGTACAGTACCCCGGCAAAGAACCTAAGAGCGGCAAATGCCGCAGCATTAGAATTAGAGGGGTTGACCGGCGAGGCCCGGCAGAAGCAGCAGGAAAGAGTGAATGAGCTGGTGCGCATCGCGAACCAGCAAAACAAAGAAATGCTCAGAACAAACCCGGCGAGGCCGGGGGCCTCGCGAATGGTTCACTCGGCAGGGGCAGCACCTGCCTTATCCGTGGCAGCAGCATCTTCACCTGGAAATAGTGCACGAAGGGACAAAGCAGTAACCTCAGGAAAGAGGAACAAGCAAATTGTTCCATATGATCCGGCAGTGGCTGGAAAGGCAAATGAGAACAGAGGCAGTGCAAGCCGAGGTAACAGTGGGGAGAGGAACCACGGCCGTGTGGAAAAAGACGGCGGAAGCCGAGGCAATGGAGATCTCGGAAGAAGAAAACCCGCAAGAGGCAATCATGAGAACAATACCCCGGTCGAAGTAAGGAGAGAGCTGCCGCTCCGCAACCAAGGCATGAACCCCGGCAGGAAAGAGAAACAAGGCCAGCTCGCCACAATCAAATTAATGAGAGATACAATGATGGTTATTCCTAGATGGAGTATGCGATCCATGGCGGAAACAACCACTATGGGGTACAAGATAGAATTCTGTACAGGGATTTGCCATCAAATGATGCAAGAGTGAAGCTGGATCGGCTATACCGGTCCGAACTGTTGGAAGAACAGGGTCCACCAGGGCCGACATGCTTTGGACCACGGATCATGGGCGAACCTCCTGTGCCAAATTTTCAGCTAGCAAGGGGCACGAAAACGTATAATGGGAGCACCAAACCGCAGGACTGGTTGATTGATTATGCCACTACTGTGAAAATAGTGGGTGGAAACTTACGATGGGCAGTACGGTACGTACCACAAATGCTGGAAGGACCAGCCAGGGTGTGGCTGAATAATCTACAAGCGGGCAGTATCAACTGTTGGCTGGATTTTGAGGAAATGTTTGTCAGCAACTTTACCAGCACGTATAAGAGGCCAAATAGGCCACAACAGTTAGCCATGTGCAAGCAGAGGCCGAATGAAACAGATAGAGAATTTTTAACTCGGTGGTGCAACCTGAGAAACTCATGTGAAGGGGTTATAGAATCGCAAGAAATAGCTTGGTTCGCGCAAGGATGCCGCTATGGCAGCGTATTGTGGCAACGTCTGCAAAGAGATATGCCGACCACACTGGCAGATACTATCAGAATAGCAGACTCCTACGCATTAGGAGACCCAAAGCAACCAGAATTAATGTCGGCGGATCATCGCGAGCAACGGGACCATTATGCAAGAGATTTGGCCGGGTCATCCAGGCGCAGTGAGTTCAGAGGAAGAAGAAGAGAGGAAAGGCCGGATTATAGATATAATTCGGCCCAAGTGGCGACAATAGCACAAGATCAGCCGAGTCACGGAGCAACTCAACGGCAGAAGAATGGACCTCAGCAGTGGACACCAAAGAATGAAGGAAAAAGGCAGTGGACCCCAGAACAAAAGAAACAGTGGCAGGAGAGGCCGAAATACACGTTCGAATCCATGTTAGATCAGCCGTGCAAATTTCACACGTCAAACCCATCCAGGCCAACCAACCATACGACCCGCCAATGTGCATGGATGAAAAATGCAATGGGGAACCCCGCAGGAGTTCAGGCACCCCATCAAGTACATCAGCAGCATCAACCACAGTTGACTGGAGCAAATGCACAGCAACTGATGTTACCGCCCCCTCCCCCGTGGTACGATAACTCGGATCGGAGAGACGCGGTACATCAAGTGATGAACCAAGTCCAGGATGGAAGGACGAATCCGGCGAATACTGGACGCAATGATTACAGAGAACATCATCAGTCTTATTGCGTGTTCACAACGGAACAACAAGACAAGCAGAGTGTGCAGCGCCGGCATATGGAAGTAAATGCAGTTATGCCGGCAGTACCAAGATATATGCCTTGGTCGGATCAAGAAGTAACTTGGAACATAAAGGATCATCCCAAGATAATGACGAATCCTGGGTCATATGCACTTGTATTAGACCCAACATTTGTTGGACCGAGCATCAATGTGAAATTCTCAAAAGTACTCATTGACAACGGAAGCAGTATCAACATCATGTACAAAGATACCATGCATAAACTCGGGATATCGCAGAACATGTTGCAATCCACGAGGACCACTTTCCATGGGATAGTGCCAGGGCTTTCATGTGAACCCATTGGTAAGGTCCGAGTGGATGTCTTATTCGGCACAAGGGATAACTGCAGAGCAGAAAACTTAGAGTTTGAGGTGGTGGATCTAGAAAGTTGCTATCATGCTTTACTCGGACGGCCAGCATTGGCCAAATTCATGGGCAGTTGTCATATAAGTTATCTGAAAATGAAGCTACCCGGACCACAAGGAGTAATAGCAGTTGCAGGGGATTACAAGAAGTCAATGGAGTGTGCTTCAGCCGGGTCAAATTTGGCCGAATCATTGGTTATAGCAAGAGAAAAGAGAAGGATTCAAGAGGTAGCAGCCCTCGCTCAGTCGGCACAGCTGAACATGCCGGCGCTAGCCAACCCGCATGGCAGTGTCTCTTTTCAGCCGACTAAAGAAACGAAGAAATTTCAGATAGATGAGCAATTCCCGGAGCGTACTGTTACTATTGGTGCAGGCCTGGACGCTAAATAGGAAAGCGAGCTCACCAACTTCCTCCGTGAGAATCGGGACATATTTGCATGGTCAACTCAAGATGTGCAAGGTGTTCCGAGGGAGTTGGCTGAGCATTCTTTGAACGTAAGGCCAGGAGCAAGGCCAGTGAAGCAACCTCTCCGCCGCTTCGCCGAAGACAGGAGAAAAATAATAGGAGATGAAATAGCTCGGCTCCTCGCGGCCGGGTTCATCATGGAGGTGCTGTATCCGGATTGGTTGTCGAATCCGGTGCTAGTAGAAAAGAAGAAAGATGATCCCGATGTATCCATTGTATGGCGAATGTGTATCGATTACACCAACCTGAACAAGGCGTGTCCAAAAGATCCTTTTCCATTGCCTAGAATAGACCAAGTCATTGATTCGACCGCTGGTTGTGAGTTATTGTCATTTGTAGACGCGTATTCTGGTTTCCACCAGATACCGTTAAATCCGGCCGATCAAATAAAGACCGCGTTTATTACCCCGTACGGGGCTTATTGCTATCGCACAATGCCATTCGGCCTGCGAAACGCAGGAGCAACATATCAGAGATGCATGCACAAATTTCTACACGAACAGATAGGAAAAAATGTACAAGTATATGTAGATGATGTGGTCATCAAAACCAAGGAAAGCAAAACGTTACTGGAAGATATACGGCAGACTTTCGCGAACCTGAGAAGGTTCCGAATGAAGCTTAATCCAGAAAAATGCACGTTTGGCGTGCCGGCAGGAAAATTACTCGGTTTTCTGGTATCTAGCCGAGGTATAGAGGCCAACCCAGCAAAGATAAAGGCAGTAGAAAGAATGGAATTGCCAAGATGTTTAAATGATGTACAAAAATTCACGGGTTGTCTGGCCTTGCTTAGCCGGTTTGTATGTCGGCTAGGAGAGAAGGCGCTACCACTCTATTAGCTGATGAAGAAATCAGATAAATTCATCTGGACTCCACAAGCGGACACCGCATTTCATGAGTTGAAAAAGATGTTGGTCACAACACCCATTTTGGCTTCTCCATTATCAAAAGAGCCTATGTTACTCTATGTAGCGGCTACCAACAGAGTAGTGAGTGCTGTAGTCGTAGTGGAACGACTTGAAGATGGTAAGTCGGTTCAGAGGCCGGTGTATTATTTGAGTGAGTTGTTATCCACTTCAAAGCAGAATTACCCACATTATCAGAAGATGGCTTATGGGGTATATATGTCGGCGAAAAAGCTTAAACATTACTTCGAAGAGCATCCCATCAAAGTAATCTGTGAGGCGCCCATAGCCGACATATTGAGCAGCAAAGACGCAAGTGGCCGAATAGCAAAATGGGCAATCGAGTTGTCACCATACGCTCCACAATTTGATAGGAGAGATGCAATCAAATCTCAGGCGGTCGCCAACTTTTTCGTGGACTGGGCCGAGGTGCAGTATGAGCCACCATTGCCAGACCCAAATTATTGGACTATGCATTTTGATGGTTCCAAACTAAGGAATGGTTTGGGGGCAGGAATAGTGTTGACCTCGCCTAAAAGAGACCAACTGAAGTATGTGCTACAAATACATTTTGCTGCATCCAACAACGTAGCCGAATATGAAGCACTGGTCCATGGATTGAAAGTAGCAAAAGAAATTGGCATACGCCGAATCTTGTGCTATGGCGACTCGGATCTGGTAGTACAGCAAGTCTCAGGCAGTTGGGACGCATTAGATGCTAATATGGCTTTATACAGATTTCACGTGCAAAAGATCAGTGGATACTTTGAAGGATGTGAATTTCACCACATTCCTCGGGCAGAAAATGATGTCGCAGACACGTTGTCAAAACTAGGATCAACCCGGCAATCAATTCCTCCGGGTATTGCCCTGGAATACCTCAGGAAACCATCAATAATCCCATCACCAGAATCCGAATCTATCTTTATCCCGGCAAATTCAGCAGAAGATAACGCGCCAATGGAAGTAGATCAGCAATATAACTCGGAATCCCCCAAGAGGAGGACAGCCGAAGTAAGCACAATCATGGGGAAGGCCGAGATAGGTACGTCAGCAGAAAACATGGAAATAGACAGTGAGATCACACCAGAAAAAGTCACACCGCTATGGGCGCAACCCATATTCTATTACCTAAAAGACTCAATGTTGCCGAGTAATGAGGTATTAGCTAGACAAACTGTAAGGAGAGCAAAAGCTTATACAATCATAAACAATGAGCTATATAAAAGAAGCGTCACAAGCGTGTTGCAGAAGTGTGTGAGTTTGGCAGAAGGTCAGGAGATCCTCCTAGATATACACCAAGGAGAATGTGGGCACCATGCCTCATCTCGTGCCTTGGTAGCCAAAGCATTCAGGCATGTATTTTATTGGCTGACGGCATTGAAAGAAGCAAAAGAATTAGTTGAAAAATGCAATGGGTGTCAGAGATACGCAACCAAAATACACATGCCATCGGCCGAGTTAAAAACAATACCCATCACTTGGCCATTTTCTGTATGGGGTTTAGATATGGTGGGACCATTGAAGCCGGCACGAGGAGGAATGACCCACATATTGGTTATGGTGGACAAGTTCACAAAATGGATTGAAGTGAAACCAATAAAAAAATGCGATGGGTCCACAGCAGTGAAATTTCTCAAAGATATTATATTAATATATGGGTATCCGCACAGTATTATTACAGATAATGGCACAAACTTTGCAGAAGGAGCCTTCGCCAGATTTTGCAGAGAGAAACACATAAGACTAGATATTGCCTCTGTGGCTCACCCAGCATCTAATGGGCAAGTGGAAAGGTCTAATGGACTGGTGCTATCAGGAATAAAACCACGACTTGTCGAACCGTTGCAAAGGTCGGCAGGATGTTGGATTGAGGAACTCCCAGCCGTACTATGGAGCCTCAGGACTACTCCGAATAGATCAACAGGTTATACACCATTCTTTCTGGTATACGGGGCAGAGGCCGTACTTCCAGCTGACATAATATATGACTCGCCAAGAGTTACTCAGTATACAACCTCGGAGATAGACGAGATAGCTCGGCAAGATTCTGTAGACCTGCTAGAAGAAGCCAGAGAACTGGCACTATCACGATCAGCTATTTATCAACAGAACCTGCGACGATAACACAGCAAGAAGGTGAATCCAAGGGTGTTCAAAGAAGGAGATTTAGTCCTCCGACTGGTGCAACGCACGGCCGGCATGCACAAGTTGTCACCTCCATGGGAGGGACCATTCATTGTGAGCAAAGCATTGCATAACGATGCTTATTATCTAATCGACGCTCAGCCCCCGAAGGGAACAAGGCAGACAAAGCTGGCGAAGAAACGAAGCGCCCATGGAATGTAGCTTTGCTTCGACCATTTTACTCGTAGCATTGTATCTCAAGGTCAAGAACCAATGATGTATTGAACCTCGGCACCCAGAGCAATGACTTGGAGACTGCCATATGTTATTTCAATTTCATGTTATGTATTTGAACCTCGGCGCCCAGAGCAGTGACCCGGGGACTGCCATTTGTTATCTCAATTTCATATTATGTATTTGAACCTCGGCGCCCAGAGCAGTGACTCGGGGACTGCCGTATGTTATTTCAATTTCATGTTATGTATTTGAACCTCGGCACCCAAAGCAGTGACTCGGGGACTGCCATATGTTATCTCAATTTCATATTATGTATTTGAACCTCGGCGCCCAGAGCAGTGACTCGGGGACTGCCGTATGTTATTCCAATATCATGTTATAAATTTGAACCTCGGCACCCAGAGCAGTGACTCGGGGACTGCCGTCTATTGTTTCAATGTCATCTTATGTACTAAATCTCGTCCCCCAAAGCAGTGACTCGGGGACTGCCATATATTATTTCCATTTCATACTAAATATTTGAACCTCAGCATCCAAAGCAGCGACTCGGGGACTGCCATATGATGCCCCAGTTTTATGTTGAGCACTACCCTGAGCAGCACCTCGGTATTGGTCTTATATTATTTCTGAAATTTGGTGTACATATTGAAATTCGGCGCGATAAACAGTGAATCAGGGATTGCCATATATTGTTCCAAAGTAGTAGTCAACCTCTGTTCAGAACAGATCAATATTATATGATATTCAGAGCTCACGCCTAGACTACTCGGCTAAACCACGAAAAAACAAAGGCAAGGATACATCCTAAAATCAGCAAATTGCGAGAAATCAAAGCGAGAATTCGGACGAACACCCACTTAAACAAAATGATAACAACTACAAGCGTATATGTCACAGCAGTACACGGCAAAAGAAATTCAAATCATACAGAGAGCGGACAAATGTTTCGCGTACATCATACGCCCGGCATGCCAGGGATAAGAAATAACTTAAGCGTTGTTCGCTGGAGAGGCAGCAACTTGGTCAGGCGCTGGGCAATCCGACGTAGGAGGAACTTCTACTGAAGTTGCCTCGCCCTCCATAGACCCAGGTGCAACTTCAGCGGAAGCCCGAGGCTGCTCAGGAGCATCAGTCTGTGCAGTTGAATGCCCAGTACCTTTGGAGGAGGACCGCGCATCGCCGTCACCGTCCGAGCTTGAACTGGAGCTTCCAGATGTGGCCGAGTCATCCTCACCCTCCCGTTGCTCAGCCGAATTGTTATCCGAGGCATCCTCAACTACGACCTCCTCATCCGGGTTTGGAAGAAAACTCGGCCCTTCATTCCAGGTATGCACGTCGGCATACTCGACGAGTTGGAAGGTGCGAGCTTGCCGAAGAGCGACGAAAGTGGGGTCCTCAACCCAGCGGGAACCAGTGCGCAAATTTCTCAAGATATCAAGAGAAATGTCTTCATACCATGACATGATGACAGTAAGGGCCATATCAGCGCCAGCGCGCCCTGCTGATTCCCTCCAGAGACTTAATTGCCTCTCAGATGCCATCAGTCTTTTTACCATTAATTCGACCTCGTTGATATCAGGAGTCCCAAAAGTGTTCGGCCAAAGAACGTGGTAAGCTCGAATAGCTGCTTGCACCAAATCCCGGCCCATAATCTTCATTGGACCAACTGCAGCACCAACAGCAACCAGGAAATCCTCCATTGAATACTCCGAGTCAGCGGCAACAGGAACACCTCGGCACACACGAGCTGCAAGAACCGCTTTAGAACTCACAGGCTTGGCTTCGAAAATGATCTGCGCAAAACACGAACGTGTCAGGTGACAGCAGGGACAAAAAAGAAAAATATAATTCGACCGTGCTAAGAAGATTACGATGAATGTAACTCATCATTATCTGAAGGTCTCTGGCCCAATTGATCTTGCTCTTCTCAAAACGAGCAAGTTCCTCGCTCAATCCCTGGGTTTTCAGTTCGGCAGCCTCGAGGAGTTCTTTATTCTTCTGCAGCTCCAAAGCTAGCCGATTCTTCTCCACGGAAAATTCCTGGTCGACCTTTTCCAGTTCGGATTTCTGAGAGAGCTTAAGGGTATCCACCTCGGCTCGCAGGCGAGCTATTTCATCATCTTTTTCTTGTAGCTGCGCCGAATGAATAGCGCTTTGTTCTAAAAAATGCAGCATCACGTCAGGCATGGGCGTGCAATCTTGGTGGGACGCTGCAAAGGTTTGCAACTCGGCTTTACCAAAGCCAAACGCAATAAAGAAGCTTAGCACACATGTTAAAAGGAAAAAAAATGTAAGATAAAAGGGAAACTAACCTTCCAAGCTCTTGACTTTCTTCTCAAGACGAATGTTGAGGTTATTAATATTACCTGTTCACCAAAAAAGTGAGCCGGCATCTCGAGGACAAATCAATAAGAACGTCGAGAATAACGAAAAGGAACTATCGACTTACCAGCCTTTTTTACCACAGGAAGGATTTTCTCGTACTTTTCCTCCAGTTTGCGGTGCGAAAAAAGCAACCTCTAAAATTCGGCAGTTCACCGGTCATGTGCAACCTGAACAATGGAGCAAAACGATAAATGAATACTCAAAGCTAAAACCAGATCCGAGTCAAGCGAAACTTAACTCGGATCTAGGTGGCTGGATATTCGAAGCTAAACCAGATCCGAGTCTAGCAAAACTTAACTCGGATCTAGGTGGCTGGATATTCGAAGCTAAACCAGGCCTGAATCAAGCGAAACTTAACTCGGATCTAGGTGGCCGGATATAAAACAAATCTAGTCGGATATAAATTCGAACTCTAGAAATGAAGTTAGATTAAGTAAAGCATCATTAAACTTCCAAGCATATAACAAGTTATTTCCTTGCAAGTTTCGGGGACTAGAGCATATAGTAACATCTGGGGAACTAATCTAAACTCCGCAAAACAGCAATTACCTCATCCATCTTGTTAGTGTCAAGGATGAACTTGGCGGCTTGATCGAAACGGCCGCTGATGTCGGAAAGCTAAAAGGGCTGATTGATGGGATTACCCTCAAACTGATCAGCAGTATTCCAATTATTGGCATACTCCACTAGCGAGCCGAGGCTGTTCCCACTAGTTGTCCGAGTTAAGACCTTACCCCGGACATGTTGTGTAACCACTGCAGCCGCAGGGCTCTTATGAAGAGCAAGCTGGGTGCTGGCAGCCGAGGCAACGGAGGCTTTGGTAGGCGTAGTTCCCTTGCGCAGCATGTCGGCAATACTCGGCTGAGAAGAGCCGACTAGACCTTTCTGGGAAGAGGAAGCCTTGGTGGCAACAGATTTTCTCGCCTTAGAAGAAGCATCAGCAGGAAGCGATACCTCGGTAATGGGGACGGTGTCTTCAGGAGTAGCAGGAGCCACGGTCGCAGAAGGCGCCGAGATAACGACCTCTTCGGCCAGGGCTGGAGTGGCTGTAGAAACTGCAGGGGCAGATGGAGGCTCAGTAGCGACGCTGGGACCCACAGAAGGGGCAACAGGTTCGATGAAAATCTCGGAGGGCCGATTGGAATCAATGTCGACAAAAGGAGTTTCAGGCACGTCGCGACGAGGAGGCGACGGATTCGGAGCTGGAGGAGAGGCAGCACGAGCAGGACTGGGAATCCTAGTATCATCGACGGGCGGAGGAGACGGCTGCCGAATCGGGCGGCTAGTCATGCTAGGACCGCCGGGCTTAACAGAAAGCGGAGCACTGCAAAAATAAGAAAGAAAAAAGAGTGTCAGTATGAAAAACAGAGAGAGAAACAAGAAATACGAGCAAAAGGAACTTACCCGGCGACCCCATGCATAGTCTTGCGCCTAGGAGGATTCGGAGCGGCTTGCCTCTGAGGCACTAGCAGGAGCCCCGCGTTTCCCCGAGGTAACAGGGGGTCGAGAAGCAATAGGCTCGGCGTTGTGAACCTGACCGGCCGGATTAGCTGGGAAAGTAGAAGCCGGAAATGCATAAGAAATAGGCATTGCGGCAACTACCTCAAGAACTTGGACCTCGTCCGAATCACCTACCTCCTCGTGCGCCGAGGTCTTGCCATGAGCTCGGGCCGGGGCAGGATCCGACTTAGGGACGAACTCTTTCGAGTCCGGCTCAACAGTATCCGGGGTGCTCCGGTCCGCAGGCCACGGAAGCAACAAAACTTCGGCATCCTCATTCTTCTGCTCTGCGAACCTCTGAAAGATGAGGAAAAAGAAAAGTTAGCGGAATCCGTTACGAAAACAATGGAATAGCAGAGCGTTATTGATTAAGCTTACTTCGGGAGGCGGACGATCGCGGGTGAACGGTATCAATCCCCAAGCCCAATCCTCAGGCATCTCCGTCTTAAAGATAGCTCGGACACGCTTATAGATAAGGTAATTGTCCAGCTCCACGGTCGAGACTCGGTTAGGGTCATGAGGACCGCTCATGTAGCACAGTTTGTGAGTCCGCTTCTGGAATGGGCAGATTCGGCTACTGATAAAGGTAGCCATCAGGTCTTCGCCGCATAACCCGGCGCGGATCAGCTCTTTAAGCCGAATCTCAAAAGCCTCGGCCAAGGCATGACTCTTCCTCGGATTGTAAGTCCAATTCACCTTAGAAGGCGGACCTTAGAAGCCGAATCTTGTCCTCCGTCCCTCTGTTCTTGACGTAAAAGAAGGATTTGTGCCACTTCTTGCACGACTCTAACCCGGTGACACGAGGAAATACGGATTTCCTCCGAGGTGTAATGGACGCTGCCCCACATTGAGTAAGCAATTTCTCGGAAGGGTGCAGAGACTTGTCAGGGACTACGTTAGAACGAATCTAGAAGAACTTCGACCAGACGTACACGGACGGCCATAGGCCGAAGTATCTCTCCGAGGCGGAGATAAAAGCAGAAAGAGAAGCGATGGCATTCGCAGGAAGATGATGCGGCTGAAGGCCGAAGTAGTCAAGAAACTCTCTAGCAAAATCGCTAAGAGGGAGACCAAAGCCACGCGCGAAGTGCGACATAAAAACTACATACTCGCCCTCCCCAACATCCGGAGAGGACTCGCTGCCTGGTAAGCGACAGGAGACCTCGGCGGGAATCCTCCGAGTTCGGATAAGCCACTCAATCTCGCGGCGTGTAATAGAAGAGCCTTGCCACGAGCCTCGCTCGGGCCCAGAGCCAGCGTCATCATCCTCTACCAGAGCACCACTAAAGGAGCTAGACATTAGTTCGCCGGAAAGATCGACGGAAGAAGAGCTAGCGGCGGAGGGAAGTTTAGAGCTACGAGGCCCCGTCGTGATTTTGCACGGGAGCGGCGGCGGAGGAGCAGAGGAACCGCCGCACGAATACAAGATCGAAACGGAGAAATCTAGGATAAAACCTAGGAAACACAGACGGAAAGAACTCACCGGCGACGGTGCCGGAGCTGGCGAGCGCAGGAGAGGCGGACGGAACAACACGGCAGAGTCCTCGCCGTCGGAAGTTCTGATGAGCGCGCGGCGGTGGAGCTGCAAGAGGGCGCGGAAGCGAGAGGAGGAAGAAGGGCACAGGCGAACGAGAAGGGGAAAAGTGAAATCCCAGACGCCGCGCCCCTCTTTATAATCGAGCCACACGCGAGGTAGTAGGATCGTGGGTGCAGCAGTTGAACGTGTAGGTCGTGGGTGCGGCACAAACGCACGACGTTAAGTGGAACCGCACCAACGGCCACACAGCAGCGAAGAAGGTTGCGATCCCCAACGGAAACGGCACACGAGGCGTCGCAGCGCCGGCGCGACAGGTACAGTGTTAACTGTAGCCTGTCAGTCAACACTGTAGAGGAACAAAAAACTAGAAGAACAATGATGGGGGTGACACGTAGGACAAGGCGTACGAGAAAAGGAACATGGGTACCTCGAACGAGAAAAATATAACTCGGAAACAATACAGAAAAATGTGATGAAGCTGATACGACCCGGCCGAAGTTATCGGCAGGGCCACACCAGCTTCGGGGACTAATGTTGGGGGGTGACCCCGGATAGGTTAAAGACGGGGAAAGACGAGAGTGCGATCCCCGTCTGATTTCCGAGTTACAGTCTAAGTCGGCCGAATCCTGTAGAAGTCGGCCGACATATGGAGGCAAGAGACCCGTATATATATATTAAGACACTACCCGGCCGAGATATTACGTAAGTCGGCCGGGTTAGCCTGAGTGGTCTTGATGCAGGTGAAGGACGATCCGAGCTATGCGAGGAAGGACCGAATGATATGAAGCTTGCAGGAGAAGGAGAAGCCTGAAGTCAAACCCTAGCTGCAAGCTAGGGAGAATCTGAGCGGAGCCAAGCGCTACGGACAAAGGCGCAGAGCGACAGAGAGGCAGGAGGAGGTCACGGAGGTGACAGTCCAGAAGACCGAGGCGCACAGGAGGGGCCCTCTGGAACCTTGCCGTCGTTAGAGGGGCGACAGGGAAAGGGGGGCACCGAACTACTATATCGGGACAAGCATATTCCTCGAATATGCTTGCCACGTCATCCCTAGAGGAACCCAGGGCTCTCCTTTATAAGGAGAGGCTTGGACTCAGAAGGGGGACCGACTAAAGTTAGAGCCGTTAGGCTGGTAAAGTTCTTCTCTTCTCCCTGTATACAGCTCAAGGAGCACTTGTAGCCCAAGGAAGAAGAAATAAAGATCTTTGCCTTAGTCTTCTGTGTGTAGAATCAACTACATCTTCCCTCCCCAGATCCCACTAGCATCTATTGGCCCCATACTTTAGCCTACCCATGGCATCTGCCGTGATACCACCACGACAACGCGGCAGTTGAGAGTTATGAGGCTTCTGAAAAGTTCTTTAACTTCAAGATGGAAGAGGGCAGCTCCGTCAGTGAGCACGTGCATAAGATGTCTGGGCACGCAAGCAAGCTTCAAAGCTTGGGTATAGAGATTCCTAATGCTTTGGGGGTTCACCGTGACCTCCAATCACTACCACCAAGTTACAAGAACTTTGTGATGAACTACAATATGCAAAACATGGACAAGTCGTTGCCAGAACTCTTCTCTATGTTGAAATCTGCAGAAGTGGAGATCAAGAAAGAGCACCAAGTGTTGTTGTTCAATAAGATCACCAAATTCAAGAAGCAAGGCAAGTCTAAGAAAAAGGGAAACTTCAAGAAGGGCGGTAAGAAAGTTACCGCGCGGGCGAAGAAGACCAAGGCTGGGCCTAAGCCTGATACTGAGGGCTTTTACTGCAAGGGAGAAGGTCACTAGAAGCGGAATTGCCCAAAGTACTTGGAGGATTTGAAGAACGGCAACATCAAGAAGAAAGGTATATCCGATATACATGTTATTGATGTGTATCTCACTAGTACTCGTATAGTGCCTGGGTATTTGATACTGGTTCGGTTGCTCATATTTGTAACTCGAAACAGGTACTGCAGAATAAACGGAAGCTAGCGAAGAACGAGGTGACGATGCGCGTTGGAAATGGATCAAAGGTTAATGTGATCGCGGGCGGCACGCTACCTCTTCATCTACCATCGGGATTACTTTTATACTTAAATAATTGTTATTTGGTGCCTGCGTTGAGCATGAACATTATATCCGGATCATGTTTATTGTGAGACGGTTACTTGTTTAAGTCCGAGAATAATGGTTGTTCGATTTATATGAGTAATATGTTTTATCCACATGCACCTTTGATAGATGGTCTATTATTATTGAATCTCGATTGTGGAAATATACACATCAATAACATTGAAGCTAAACGTTTGAAATTGAACGATAACTCGATCTATATGTGGCACTGTCGTCTTGGTCATATTGAAGTGAAGCGTATGAAGAATCTCCATTCCGATGGACTTCTTGAATCAATTGATTTTGAATCACTTGAAAGATGTGAAGCATGTCTGATGGGTAAAATGACTAAGACTCCATTTTCTTGTATGATGGAGCAAGCTACAGACTTATTGGAAATCATACATACCGATGTGTGTGGCCCAATGAGTGTAGCATCGCGCGGTGGTTATCGTTATGTTCTTACCTTCACGGATGACTTGAGTAGATATGAGTATATCTATTTCATGAAACATAAGTCCCAAACTTTCGAGAAGTTTAAGGAATTTCAATGTGAGGTTGAGAATCAACGTAACAAGAAGATTAAATTTCTACGATCTGATCGCGGAGGTGAATATCTAAGTTACGAGTTTGGCGAGCATTTGAATAAATGCGGAATACTTTCACAATTGACACCTTCGGGAACACTACAGCGTAATGGTGTGTCCGAATGTCGTAATCGAACTCTCTTAGATATGGTTCGTTTTATGATCTCACTTATAGATTTACCGCTATCGTTTTGGGGTTATGCATTAGAAATAGCCGCATTCACTTTAAATAGGGCACCATCTAAATCCGTTGAAACGACACCGTATGAATTGTGGTTTGGGAAGAAACCTAAATTGTCGTTCCTTGAAGTTTGGGGTTGCGAAGCTTATGTAAAGAAGTTACATCCAGACAAGCTTGAACCCAAAGCGGAAAAATGCGTCTTCATAGGATACCCGAAGTAAACTATTGGGTATACCTTCTATCATAGATCCGAGGGCAAAATCTTCATCGCGAAGAATCGATCCTTTCTAGAGAAGGAGTTTCTCTCGAAAGAAGTGACTGGAAGGAAATTAGAACTCGATGTGGTTGTTTAACCTTCTCTTGAACATGCGAGTAGCGTAGAACCGGAAGTAGTTCCCGTGGCACCCACACCAATTAGAGAGGAAGATAATGATGTTGATCATGAAACTTCGGTTGAAGTTACTACAGAACCTCGCAGGTCAATGAGAACTCGTACCACTCCTGATTAGTATGATCAAGTTATGAGTGTCATGTTGGTGGACAACACCGATGACCCTGCGAAATATGAGGAAGCGATGATGAGCCCAGATTCTAATAGATGGCAAGAAGCCATGAAATCCGAGATTAGATCCATGTACGAAATCCAAGTATGGACTTTGGTGGACTTACCGGATGGCCGGAAGGCTGTCGAGAACAAATGGATTTTCAAGAAGAAAACGAATGCTGATGGTAATGTTACTGTCTATAAAGCTCGACTTGTCGCAAAAGGGTTTCGAAAAATTCAAGGAGTTGACTACGATGAGACTTTCTCACTAGTAGCAAAGCTAAAGTCTGTGAGGATTATGTTAGCAATTACTGCATATTATGATTATGAGATATGGCAGATGGATGTCAAAACAGCGTTCCTCAATGGAGACATTGATGAAGAGTTGTATATGATGCAACCCAAAGGTTTTGTCGATCCTAAAGATGCTAACAAGGTATGAAAACTTCAACGGTCCATATATGGATTGAAAGCAAGCATCCCGAAGTTGGAATCAACGTTTTGATAAGGTAATCAAAAGTTTTGGTTTTATACAAACTTATGGAGAAGCTTCTATTTAGAAGAAAGTGAGTGGGAGCTCTGTAGCATTCTTAATACTATATGTATATGACATATTGTTGATTGGGAATGATGTAGACCTTCTTAATAGTGTCAAGGATTATTTGAATAATAGTTTTTCAATGAAAGATCTTGGCGAAGCAACTTACATATTAGGCATAAAGATTTATAGAGATAGATCGAGACGCCTAATATCATTGTCACAAAGTACATATTTGGAAAAAGTTCTAAAGAGGTTTGGAATGGAAGATAGCAAGAAAGGGTTCTTGCCCATGTTGCCCAATACGACCTTGAGTAAAGCTCAAAATCCTGCAATGGCAGAAGATAGAGAAAGGATGAGTAAGACTCCCTATGCCTCAGCCATAGGATATCTTATGTATTCCATGCTATGTACTAGAACCGGCATTGCATATGCTTGACTAGCAGATATCAAAGTGATCCAGGAGTGGCTCATTGGACATCGGTCAAAAACATCCTTAAGTACTTGAGGAGAACTAAGGATATGGTTCTTTCTTATGGAGGTGATGAACAGCTCGTTGTTAATCATTACACCGATGCTAGTTGGAACACCGATCCGGATGATTCTAAATCTCAATCTGGATACGTATTTACTTTGAATGGTGCAGCAGTTAGCTGGAGGAGTGCAAAGCAAAGCGTTGTGGAAAGATCTTCAACTGAATCGGAATACATAGCTGCTTAGGAGGCTTCACAAGCGGTGATATTGATGAAGGAGTTCATTATAGAGCTCGGTGTGGATCCAAGTCCGTTGGACCCAATGTGTATCTACTGTGATAACATGGGAGCCATAGCCAATGAGCAAGAACCAAGGTCACACAAGAAGTTGAAGCACATCAAGCTACGTTTTCACGCTATTCGAGAGCATGTCCAATATGGTGACATAAAGATTTGCAAAGTACACACAAATCTGAATATGGCGGATCCGTTGACTAAACCTCTCCTGAGGTCAAAACATGACCAGCACCAAACCTCCATGGGTGTTCGATATATTACCATGTAATCTATATTAGTTGACTCTAGTGCAAGTGGGAGACTGTTGGAGATATGCCCTAGAGGCAATAATAAAAGTGGTTATTATTATATATTTGTGTTTATGATAAATGTTTACATTCATGCTATAATAGTATTAACCGGAAACATTAATACTTGTGTTATTTGTAAACTAAATTAGAGTCCCTGGTAAAGCCTCTTTATAATACTAGCTTGTTGATTAATAGATGATCGTGGTTTCTCAATCATGAACATTGAGATGTTATTAATAACAAGATCATATCATTAGGAGAATGGTATGATGGACATACTGCTATAGATAAGCGTAGCATTAAGATCAAGTCATTTCAATAGTTCGTTTGCTATAAGATTTCTGATACATAGTAACCTAATTCCTTCGACCATGAGATCATGTTAATCACCATCACCGGAAGGATGCTTTGATGACATCAAACACCACACCATAACTGGGTGGCTATAAAGGTGGCATTGAGTGTTCGGAAAGTTTGGGTTGAGGCACATGGATCAAGAGTGGGATTTGTCCATCCATATGACGGATAGATATACTCTAGGCCCTCTCGGTGGAATGTCATCCAATTAGCTTGCAAGCATGTGACTGGCTCAGAAGGGATCACATATCACGCGAACGAAAAAAGAGTACTTATCGGTAACGAGGTTGAACTAGGTATGCAGAGATACCGACGATCAAAACCTCGGATAAGTAAACTATCATGAGACAAAGGGAAATTGGTATCGTATGTAAGTGGTTCATTCGATCACAAAGTAATCGTAGAAATATGTGGGAGCCATATGAATTTCCAGATTCCTCTATTGGTTATTGATCGGAGAAGTGTCTTGGTCATGTCCGCATAATTCACGAACCGTAGGGAGACACACTTAAGGATTCGATGTTGTTTAGTAGATATGGAATGTTAGTAGGGATACTGAATGTTTTTCGGATTTTTGGATGGGATCCGAGATATCACGAGGAGATCCAGAATGGTCCGGAGAATAAGATTCATATAAGGAAAGTAGTATTTCGGAGTTCGGGAAGGTTTCCAATGTTTTCATCGGAGAGGTTCTAGAAGTGTCTAGAAGGTTCAACGGTCCGGAAGAGAATGGTCCATGAATGCGTCATGGGTAAGTGGAATGATTGGATCATATCCTAGGTCACTTGGTGTGTGCATTTGCAAGAGAGAATTAAAGATCTAAAATGAAAGTCAAACGGGAGTTTGAAAAGTCAAACTGGAACAATGGTTTCCTAGTGGGAGAAGAAACAAGTCCTTCTCCCAATCCAACTTGGGTTTGGGTTTGGATTCAAACCCACCCCTCCCAAGTCTGCCCCCCCCTGTCATAAATAGAGGGGGAGGGCTGCCCCAAAGCACACAAGTCCTAGCCCCTCTCCACCTGAGCCGCCGCCGCCGCTCGCCGCCGCCGCCAGTTCGTCGTCGCCGCCCTATCCTCCGCCGACACGTCCTCCTCCTCCCGGTCATCTAAACCGTAGATCTCCGGGAAACCCTAATGCACCATAACTCGCACCGGCTTAGGCGAAGCCCTGCGGGATCTTCCCTCTACTTCCGACACCATGCCGTCATGCTGCCGGAATCACGAGGGGAGAACTACAACCTCTACTGCATGCTGGAACAAGAGAGAGGAAGGTCTTCATCGAGTACCGAACGTGTGACCGACTGCGGAAGCGCTGCCGAAACGCAGCACCGGAAGGATCATATATGCGATCTTGAGATCGGCAAGTGTACGACTACATCACCCATGAGAATTTTCTCTCGTTAACCGCTTTGGAATCTTCGAGGGTGAGTGCTTCTATCGACTTGTTGCTACGATCTAGTAGATAGATCTTGGCTTGTTTGTGTGCATGCGGTAGAATTTTTTTGTTTTCCATGCTACAAACCCCTACATGAACAAAGTGGCAAATTGGTTCGGCTTCCTCATCTTGATCTGGTGGTATCCCGAGTATGCATCTAGAAAACATAGAAGTTCGGAGCCAGCCGTCGAGTCAATGACTTGGTCAATCCAAGGCAGAGCAAACTGATCCTTTGGACACGCTTCGTTCAAGCCGGTGTAATCAATGCACATTCTTAATTCTTCGGTTCCCTTTTTCGGCACAAGTACAGGATTGGCCACCCATTGGGTTGTTTCACCATTTTGCATTTTGGATCAATATTGAAGTTGTGCTCGGCAAGTTCCTAGGTACACCTTTCATGTCGGCAGGTTGCCAGGCAAAGATGTCACTATTCTCACGGAGGAACTAGATGAGCGCGCTTTCCTATTTGGGATCTAGCTTCGTCCAAATGGCGGTGATATTGGAGACGTCGCCTACCACAATTCCACCAGCTTCGTTTCGATGGCAGCCTTGAAGGCAAGATCGGAGTCAGAAATCTACTTCTTCGATGCATCTCTGTGGCGTCAACCTTGCTCTGGATCTCCTTGAATTCTTCGCTGTAGAGGATGGCTTCTGCAAATGCTGCTTATCCAATTTTGGTAGTCCCTTGCCTTTGAAAAGCTTCCGGATACGATGATGACACCATTTGGTCCGCGTATCTTGAGCTTGTTGTAGATGAAGCATGGCTTTGCCATGAAGGAGTGGACGATGTCGCGTCCGAATATGACTAGGTACACTTTGGTTTCATCCAAATATTCGAGAGCAAATCTTGGGGGATTACACCCTCTCTCTGAATGCAACACGCCAGATCGAAGATAGTCACTAGGATGAAGAAGTGCGATCGATGCCTTCCAGATGCATGGGCTAACCCAGCGGATATGTATTAAGCTTCCACCATTATATCCTGCACAGGGGCGATTTGGGTGGGCCTTGATTTTTCCGATCTAAGCTGGCAAACTTCAAAGAGAGATCTGACTTTGGTCCTTCCACGAACGTGTCCTGCCTGTAGGGGGTCCGTGTGGGCCTTGACGATCCTTCGACTTCCAGGAACTAGCACCCGAGTCGGTTTCGCGATGAAGATGTGGATGTCCCCGATTGGAACGATCGAGCAGCGGGTGGTGTTTGTCTTTGCTTGGATCCATAACTCGTTGAGAGGGACGATCAAAACATTTCCGGAGAAGAGAACACGGTAGATGGCTATGGTTCCGCCGATTCACGCGAAGAGCTTGGACCTTGCCCGTTGTAGAGAGTGAAGCGCCTCTTGCCCCATGGTGGGCGCCAACTGTCATGGTATTGGCGATGAGTACGCCATGGAGGGGTCCTCATACTGCATGTTTAGATATGTGGGGTAAGGCGGAAGGTTGGTGGGTACAAGGTAACACAGCTGAAAGATCACAGATGCCTCCTAGAGGGGGGTGAATAGGCAGTTTAAAACTTTAACAAGATGGGCTTAACAATGGTGGAATAAAACTATCATTTTCTTTTGTTAAGCACAAATCCTATATACTAAGGTTCACCTATGTGCACCAACAACTTATGCTAAGCAACACAAGCAACAAAGTGATAGCTAGATATATATTACTCAAGCACGAAGGCTATCACAATGTAAAGTGCATAAGTAAAGATCTCGGGTATAGAGATAACCGAGGCACTTGGGGACAAAGATATTTTACCGAGTTCCTTTCACAATGGAAGTACGTCCCGTTGGAAGGGGTGGGTGGTACTAATACCACCAATGCCACAAGAGGCCTCACCCTATTCTCCGGAGCACCTGCCGCACGGCAAGCACCCGATCCACTATGGGAAACTTGAGGGCGGTCACCAAACCCGTAAAAAGATTGGGGAAATCTCCACAACTTAATTGGAGGCTCCCAATAAACGCCACCAAGTCCAAAACCCTGTGGAAGGCTCCACAACTTAACTGGAGGCCCCAAGAACACACCATCAAGGACACACAACCGTCTAGGATTCCAAGAACCCAAGAGGGACAAGATTCAATGATTATCACAAACCAAATCCTCCGAGGAGAACTCAAACCGATGCACCTAATGAAAATGGAAAGAACACCACAAAGATGCTCCAATCCCTCACTCTCAAGTTCCAACAAAGCTACTAAACAAATTGGGGGAACAAGAGTGGAAGAGTCAAATAGGAACACAAAATCCCCCCAAGATCTAGATCCCAAAGATACACTCACAAAGAGGTGATATGGCTTGGTCAATTTATATATCTATATCTCCTATATCTTCCCTTAAAATATGAGCAAGAATCATAGGGGAAAAAGAGAGTACTCAAGCTTGAGAGATGTAGAGAGAATGGGGCAAAGCTTGAGCAAAAAGAAGGAAGAAGAAGCAACTTGTCAAATAAGGGAAAGAGGATATTTACAGGGGGACCAAAAATTAGCCCGTTGGGGATGTTTTCCGGACTGGGCCGGTACTACCGCCCGTCCACCCAGTAGTGCACCCAGTGAGCAAGCCAACCAGCGGGAGCTAGGCGAATTGGCGACAAATGGAATAGCGCGCGCTGGCGAGCGAGAGCAAGCACACGAGGCGGTAGGGGATCGGCCAGCGCGCGTGCGGGCCAGCTGGCGAGGAGAGCGGGAAACATGTGGAATCCTGCAAAACCACTACTAGAAAATCGCGTTGAATTTGTGCATTGCATCGTCATCATCATATGTTGTTTGTCTAAAACTATTTTCGGAAAGCCCGTTTTGTTTTCTAAAAGGCCCCATCTTTATTCAAATATCAAAACCGGGTCGCCGGAATATTTTACTTTGTCTGCTATTAGTTTGCAAAAGTCTTGTTGGAAATAAATAAAACATTTAATTGTTTTGTGGGGGCAGTCGAACGGGCCGAATGACCCGAACGACCACCCCAAAAAAATATAATCGGTCCACCTAACCGCCCTTGTAAATCCTACAGCTACCCACCTATCTACCCACACCCCCCCTCCACATCACCCCACCCAATAGCAACCGCCACCTCCCCCTCTCCCCTCCCCCTAGCCTACCAGACGCCGCCACGTCACTCAACCTCCTCTCTCCCCTCTCTCTCCTCTCTCACCCACCCACACAACACACGACGCACACACGCACACAGGGCCACACAACCACCCACCCCGGCCGATCCCACCCCACAGCAAACCACCCACGCACGCACCCCGCGGGTCCCACCCCGTCCCCGTCGCGCGCGCCTACCCCTCTTCTTCCTCTGCGCCGGCCCCCTCCCCGCTTTCCCCCTGGCGCCCTGCAGCACCCCCGCCCTTCCTCCGGCGCTTAGCCGCCGCTCCTCCTCCCTTTCCTCCCTGCTCCGCCCGCATCCGCCCATCCCCCGCCGCCTCTGGCCGGTCCCGTCGCGAGCCGTCCTCCCCTTCTTCCCCGACGCAAGCCACCGCCAGCGCCTCGGCCATCCCCGCCGCCGCGCCGGGCGCGACCGCGGCCGCCCTGCCTCCTCCACGCCCCGCGTCTCCTGCAGCCTCGTCGGCAGCCTCCGCAGCCCTCGCCTCGAGCCTCTCCGCCCCGCCCGAGCGTCCGCCAGCTCGATGCAGCACAGGCGCAGCCGCCAGGATCCCCTTCGCCGTCGACCTGCCGGCCTGCCGGCCTTCCCTCTCCTTGAGCGCCGTCGTCGCTGGCGAGCATCTCCCCGACCCCGACCGTGTTGGCCATGGAGTGCCTCTGTTCTGCCGCTAGAGGGAGCTGCTGCCGCGGGAGAGGCACCAAGACGTGAACCACGCCCCGAACAGCCGCGCCCGGTCTCCGTCCCCGTCCATGTGCTTGCCGGCCGTTGTTGTCTGATGGTGGTGTGCTTGGAGATGACATGAGAACGACACCCCGTGCCGGTTTCCAAGTCCACACCGACAAGTGAAGCTAAAACGCCAAGATCTTCTCGCCAACAAGACCATCGCCAAGACCTGCTTGCCCTGCAAGATCGACCAGGGACATTCAGGGTCATCTCCAAGACCGCTCACGGACCCGACAAGACCCTCGCAACGGCAAGATCGACCCTATGGGACCCGACAAGATCGGCACGACGACAAGAAGGACAGCGACCAGGAGAACCCGATGCGCCCTATGCCACGCCAAGTCCTTCATCCCGAACGACATGACCGTCGACATGACCCGAAGACCTCGGAACGCCAAGTTCTACCCCGATATCCGAGAACGACCCCGGAGTCCGAGAACGCTTCCGTCGAACCCTGGACCCTGAGACCGACCCCGAACCCCGGAACCCCAAGGTCGTCGAACCCTAACGTGTGACCCCTTTCCGAAACCCTATTTTATAATATAATACAACTGTTGCATCTTAAATTGTCATGCTCGCATCATATCATTGGTTTGGGGGCCTTATGCCGATTCACCTCTAATTAAATATGGGGCCCATATGCGGGCAAAGCCAGTCGTATATTGGCCTCATTTAAACTTGTGTAGCGAACCCGTATTATCTTTTGCCATGTAAAACAACATTTAATTGCGGGGTAGCTAAACAACTTGAACCATCTAATTAAATTGTCGGGACCCCGGTTCCACTTAACATTGACCTAATTGCATCGCATCTTTGCCATGCCATACATCATACATGCATCATGCCGATCTTCTGCCGTTGTATTAAATAGTGCGTCCGGTGTTTATTCTAGTGTTCTGCTTCTTCGCGGATTGGGCCGTTGAGTTGATGTGAGCTTCTCCCCGATCTTCGGTCGAACCTTCGGCAATGTTTTCAGGCGAGCATCTCCCCCTTTCTACCTATCTTACTTTTATAGTCTTTATTCCCTCCTGTTGATCTATTGCTATCTGTGTTGCGATGCTTTCGTTTCCGTACCTGTGATATACCGTGCAGCCCTATATTGCCTTGGACACATCCTATTACCTGTTGTTTGGTAGATAGTTGGACTTGCGCGTCGTAGTCGCTTGCTCAAGTGCTGTTGCGTGTCGTCAAGTGCCACAGTTGTTGATGAATTGCCGCATGTTGATGTTGGAGATGATTATAGTTTTACTTATCGTTCACTTTAATTCCTGTTTAACAACTAAAATTGAAGTAAGCAGAGGCATCGGTGGGTGATAGATAATATTTGGTTTCCGAACGCCCACTTGTGTCCCGTAGGACCCCGAGTACTTGATACCTGTTCCTTGATTTATCGCGCTATCCACATCCGGGAGGTATATGGGACCCCCCTGGGCTAGAGCTTGATTCAGTCTTATTTCTTGGGGACACAAACTAGTTTGAGGTTTTATTTACGATCCTGTACTTATGCCATGCTACTTCTGTATTTACGATTGTGCGAGGAGCACACTGTACTGTTTAGGATCGTGGCACGATTCCGCGGTGTCGACAAGCCCAGCCACACTTTCGGGTTCCCAGTCGTTCACAGCCGTCCCCACAACCTTAAGTCCGTCTCGGAGCCGGCCGGCTTCGTTGCGGGTCTACTTTAAGGGGTGGCCCCCTGAAATATTTCTGAATCATGTGATTGCTTTGTCGTGAAAGCCTCGTTGGGTTTTGATTTGGTTTTTCCGAGGTTGATCGAGTGTGTGTTGCTATTGGTGCACCCCGGCCGGGTAAAACTTTCTGAAAGCCGTGTCCGCGGTTATGGACGACTTGGAGCACAGTATCTCGACCATAGACAAGCATAACTAAAGTTTATTGCTATAAATTTGACTTTATAATGACTAGTAATCGGCTCCACTATAATGGAATGGCTAAATAATACTGCCCACAACTGCTTGTTTGGATTGTCGCTTGCGACCATTGTACCTGACTAGTAAATATTGCAACTACAATGGAATGGCTAAATAAAAGTACCAACAACTGCTGGGTTTTGGGTTATCTCATGCTAATTGTATCTGACTAGTAAGTGCTGCCACTATAACGGAATGGTTAACTAAAAGTGCCCACTGCTTATTTTATCAGGATGACTATCTATACTTGACTAGTAATTGCTCCAACGATAACTGAATAAATAAAAATGCCAACGGTGTGAGTTCCTCGGTTGACTTCCTCGATTGGTCTCGAGGGGGAAACGCCAGGATGGGTTTGTTTGATGGTAGAATCAGGTTGTTTCCGAATAGGTCTTTCTTACCCCCTCTGATAACCGCTAGTTGTACCGAGTCTCTATAGGTTGTTTAGTGCCTGCTGCCGCTGCCGCTCAGTACACCATACCTATGTAGGCGAGGACCGCCGAATTCTAGTCTCGCCGTTTACTGGCCTCAGTACTAACGCTCCTCTCTTTCCTTTGCCCTTTGTCGGCACCCCTTTTGTTTTAAGCAGGTTTTGAGATCGACGCCGTTAGCAGGGTTACCCTTCCGGCTTGGCCTGGGCAGGGTTATGGACGCCATTGGTTATTCTTCAGGGCTCTTAGCCCCATTTGCATCTTGTCCGTAGCTGGACGCTCTATCATTTTCAAGGTGATTTGGATCTTGTATATTATATCTGTATTCTTGACTCTTTGAGTCGCTGTTGTATATATATCTGTTCTGTGGGTCCCATCGAGGACTGTTTTGTAATGTTATTACTTCGTTTTCCACCCGCACGAAAGTGCCTGGTGGGCACCTTTGAATCGTTTCTATGCGGGTTTGGCGGGATTCGCTAAAACTTGCATCGGGCCGATTCTGAGGGTGTTACAGAGTGGTATCAGAGCTCAGCAGTTGCGATACCCCACAAGTCCAGCCTGTAGGATAACCTAGCTAACGGCCGAAGTAGAGTGTCAAAACTATTTTTCAAGATCGGTTGGATAGTTCTGATTAGGTCTAATTTTACTCCTTACCCCTCTGCTGTTCTCCTCTTATCTCGACGTGTTTTGAATCCGCTCTCGTCTCTTTCTTAGAGTCCAGGAATTCTCGTGGTTGGGTTTCCGTCGTACCTTCAGAGTTTCGTTTCCTTCTCTGATAACGGTGTTCTACCATCCGGTGTTCAAGCTGCCTGAGGAATCCGTCTGCTGTGGTACCATTCTTTGTTCCTTGTGTGTGCCTTCCGGTGTTTTCCGACGTGACGACGTCATCTACGCCAGATCCGATGCAGAGTCTGCATCACCCCTTTGTTCCGAACCTCGCTTGTCGAGATCTTCAGTCTAATTCCGAGAGTTGGTTGCATAATCCGCCTATTCGTGTGCAGAGTAATGGTTTGGGTGCGCGATGGACTGATCACCATCCGACTACTCTTATCATTTGCTCTTGTACATCGAATCAGTGGATCCAGCAATTGTACTCCGTCCACGGAAGTTAGGGGTGGCTTTATTTGTTGATGCCTCTACCTTCGACCTTTTGTTTCCGGAGTGTTCTCCCGACGATCAGGAACAACGACCCTTTGTTGGTGGTGTCGCCGATCTCCAGATGAAGAAGGAACCCTCGTTAGTGGTGTCGCGAGGATCTACACGAAGCGCGAAGGATCAGATCGCCGACCTTCCTTCCGGTACCATGAGGCGGATCTCGAGGGCGAGATCCATTGTTAGTGGTGTCGAATTGTGGCATCCCGCAAAACCACTACTAGAAAATCGCGTTGAATTTGTGCATTGCATCGTCATCATCATATGTTGTTTGTCTAAAACTATTTTCGCAAAGCCCGTTTTGTTTTCTAAAACGCCCCATCTTTATTCAAATATCAAAACCGGGTCGCCGGAATATTTTACTTTGTCTGCTATTAGTTTGCAAAAGGCTTGTTGGAAATAAATAAAACATTTAATTTTTTTGTGGGGGCAGTCGAACGGGCCGAATGACCCGAACGACCACCCCAGAAAAATATAATCGGTCCACCTAACCGCCCTTCTAAATCCTACAGCTACCCACCTATCTACCCACACCCCCCCTCCACATCACCCCACCCAATATCAACCTGCCACCTCCCCCTCTCCCCTCCCCCTAGCCTACCAGACGCCGCCACGTCACTCAACCTCCTCTCTCCCCTCTCTCTCCTCTCTCACCCACCCACACAACACACGACGCACACACGCACACAGGGCCACACAACCACCCACCCCACAGCAAACCACCCACGCACGCACCCCGCTGGTCCCACCCCGTCCCCGTCGCGCGCGCCTACCCCTCTTCTTCCTCTGCGCCGGCCCCCTCCCCGCTTTCCCCCTGGCGCCCTGCAGCACCCCCGCCCTTCCTCCGGCGCTTAGCCGCCGCTACTCCTCCCTTTCCTCCCTGCTCCGCCCGCATCCGCCCATCCCCCGCCGCCTCTGGCCGGTCCCGTCGCGAGCCGTCCTCCCCTTCGTCCCCGACGCAAGCCACCGCCAGCGCCTCGGCCGTCCCCGCCGCCGCGCCGGGCGCGACCGCGACCGCCCTGCCTCCTCCACGCCCCGTGTCTCCTGCAGCCTCGTCGGCAGCCTCCGCAGCCCTCGCCTCGAGCCTCTCCGCCCCGCCCGCGCGTCCGCCAGCTCGATGCAGCACAGGCGCAGCCGCCAGGATCCCCTTCGCCGTCGACCTGCCGGCCTGCCGGCCTTCCCTCTCCTTGAGCGCCGTCATCGCCGGCGAGCATCTCCCCGACCCCGACCGTGTTGGCCATGGAGGGCCTCTGTTCTGCCGCTAGAGGGAGCTGCTGCCGCAGGAGAGGCACCAAGACGTGAGCCACGGAGGGGAGGGAGATGGGCAGATAGCCTTCGCCGTCGCCAAGTTCCAACCACGCCCCGAACAGCCGCGCCCGGGCTCCGTCCCCGTCCATGTGCTTGCCGGCCGTTGTTGTCTGATGGTGGTGTGCTTGGAGATGACATCAGAACGACACCCCGTGCCGGTTTCCAAGTCCACACCGACAAGTGAAGCTAAAACGCCAAGATCTTCTCGCCAACAAGACCATCGCCAAGACCTGCTTGCCCTGCAAGATCGACCAGGGACATTCAGGGTCATCTCCAAGACCGCTCACGGACCCGACAAGACCCTCGCAACGGCAAGATCGACCCTGTGGGACCCGACAAGATCGGCACGACGACAAGAACGACAGCGACCAGGAGAACCCGATGCGCCCTATGCCACGCCAAGTCCTTCATCCCGAACGACATGACCGTCGACATGACCCGAAGACCTCGGAACGCCAAGTTCTACCCCGATATCCGAGAACGACCCCGGAGTCCGAGAATGCTTCCGTCGAACCCTGGACCCTGAGACCGACCCCGAACCCCGGAACCCCAAGGTCGTCGAACCCTAACGTGTGACCCCTTTCCGAAACCCTATTTTATAATATAATACAACTGTTGCATCTTAAATTGTCATGCTCGCATCATATCATTGGTTTGGGGGCCTTATGCCGATTCACCTCTAATTAAATATGGGGCCCATATGCGGGCAAAGCCAGTCGTATATTGGCCTCATTTAAACTTGTGTAGCGAACCCGTATTATCTTTTGCCATGTAAAACAACATTTAATTGCGGGGTAGCTAAACAACTTGAACCATCTAATTAAATTGTCGGGACCCCGGTTCCACTTAACATTGACCTAATTGCATCGCATCTTTGCCATGCCATACATCATACATGCATCATGCCGATCTTCTGCCGTTGTATTAAATAGTGCGTCCGGTGTTTATTCTAGTGTTCTACTTCTTCGCGGATTGGGCCGTTGAGTTGATGTGAGCTTCTCCCCGATCTTCGGTCGAACCTTCGGCAATGTTTTCAGGCGAGCATCTCCCCCTTTCTACCTATCTTACTTTTATAGTCTTTATTCCCTCCTGTTGATCTATTGCTATCTGTGTTGCGATGCTTTCGTTTCCGTACCTGTGATATACCGTGCAGCCCTATATTGCCTTGGACACATCCTATTACCTGTTGTTTGGTAGATAGTTGGACTTGCGCGTCGTAGTCGCTTGCTCAAGTGCTGTTGCGTGTCGTCAAGTGCCACAGTTGTTGATGAATTGCCGCATGTTGATGTCGGAGATGATTATAGTTTTACTTATCGTTTACTTTAATTCCTGTTTAACAACTAAAATTGAAGTAAGCAGAGGCATCGGTGGGTCATAGATAATATTTGGTTTCCGAACGCCCACTTGTGTCCCGTAGGACCCCGAGTACTTGATACCTGTTCCTTGATTTATCGCGCTATCCACATCCGGGAGGTATATGGGACCCCCCTGAGCCAGAGCTTGATTCAGTCTTATTTCTTGGGGCCACAAACTAGTTTGAGGTTTTATTTACGATCCTGTACTTATGCCATGCTACTTCTGTATTTACGATTGTGCGAGGAGCACACTGTACTGTTTAGGATCGTGGCACGATTCCGCGGTGTCGACAAGCCCAGCCACACTTTCGGGTTCCCAGTCGTTCACAGCCGTCCCCACAACCTTAAGTCCGTCTCGGAGCCGGCCGGCTTCGTTGCGGGTCTACTTTAAGGGGTGGCCCTCTGAAATATTTCTGAATCCTGTGATTGCTTTGTCGTGAAAGCCTCGTTGGGTTTTGATTTGGTTTTTCCGAGGTTGATCGAGTGTGTGTTGCTATTGGTGCACCCCGGCCAGGTAAAACTTTCTGAAAGCCGTGTCCGCGGTTATGGACGACTTGGAGCACAGTATCTCGACCATAGACAAGCATAACTAAAGTTTATTGCTATAAATTTGACTTTATAATGACTAGTAATCAGCTCCACTATAATGGAATGGCTAAATAATACTGCCCACAACTGCTTGTTTGGATTGTCGCTTGCGACCATTGTACCTGACTAGTAAATATTGCAACTACAATGGAATGGCTAAATAAAAGTACCAACAACTGCTGGGTTTTGGGTTATCTCATGCTAATTGTATCTGACTAGTAAGTGCTGCCACTATAACGGAATGGTTAACTAAAAGTGCCCACTGCTTATTTTATCAGGATGACTATCTATACTTGACTAGTAATTGCTGCAACGATAACTGAATAAATAAAAATGCCAACGGTGTGAGTTCCTCGATTGACTTCCTCGATTGGTCTCGAGGGGGAAACGCCAGGATGGGTTTGTTTGATGGTAGAATCAGGTTGTTTCCGAATAGGTCTTTCCTACCCCCTCTGATAACCGCCAGTTGTACCGAGTCTCTATAGGTTGTTTAGTGCCTGCTGCCGCTGCCGCTCAGTACACCATACCTATGTAGGCGAGGACCGCCGAATTCTAGTCTCGCCGTGTACTGGCCTCAGTACTGACGCTCCTCTCTTTCCTTTGCCCTTTGTCGGCACCCCTTTTGTTTTAAGCAGGTTTTGAGATCGACGCCATTAGCAGGGTTACCCTTCCGGCTTGGCCTAGGCAGGGTTATGGACGCCATTGGTTATTCTTCAGGGCTCTTACCCCATTTGCATCTTGTCCGTAGCTGGACGCTCTATCGTTTTCAAGGTGATTTGGATCTTGTATATTATATCTGTATTCTTGACTCTTTGAGTCGCTGTTGTATATATATCTGTTCTGTGGGTCCCATCGAGGACTGTTGTGTAATGTTATTACTTCGTTTTCCACCCGCACGAAAGTGCCTGGTGGGCACCTTTGAATCGTTTCTATGCGGGTTTGGTGGGATTCGCTAAAACTTGCATAGGGCCGATTCTGAGGGTGTTACAGAGTGGTATCAGAGCTCAGCAGTTGCGATACCCCACAAGTCCAGCCTGTAGGATAACCTAGCTAACGGCCGAAGTAGAGTGTCAAAACTATTTTTCAAGATCGGTTGGATAGTTTTGATTAGGTCTGATTTTACTCCTTACCCCTCTGCTGTTCTCCTCTTATCTCGACGTGTTTTGAATCCGCTCTCGTCTCTTTCTTAGAGTCCAGGAATTCTCGTGGTTGGGTTTCCGTCGTACCTTCGGAGTTTCGTTTCCTTCTCTGATAACGGTGTTCTACCATCCGGTGTTCAAGCTGCCTGAGGAATCCGTCTGCTGTGGTACCATTCTTTGTTCCTTGTGTGTGCCTTCCGGTGTTTTCCGACGCGACGACGTCATCTACGCCAGATCCGATGCAGAGTCTGCATCACCCCTTTGTTCCGAACCTCGCTTGTCGAGATCTTCAGTCTAATTCCGAGAGTTGGTTGCATAATCCGCCTATTCGTGTGCAGAGTAATGGTTTGGGTGCGCGATGGACTGATCACCATCCGACTACTCTTATCATTTGCTCTTGTACATCGAATCAGTGGATCCAGCAATTGTACTCCGTCCACGGAAGTTAGGGGTGGCTTTATTTATTGATGCCTCTGCCTTCGACCTTTTGTTTCCGGAGTGTTCTCCCGACGATCAGGAACAACGACCCTTTGTTGGTGGTGTCGCCGATCTCCAGATGAAGAAGGAACCCTCGTTAGTGGTGTCGCGAGGATCTACACGAAGCGCGAAGGATCAGATCGCTGACCTTCCTTCCGGTACCATGAGGCGGATCTCGAGGGCGAGATCCATTGTTAGTGGTGTCGAATTGTGGCATCCCGCAAAACCACTACTAGAAAATCGCGTTGAATTTGTGCATTGCATCCTCATCATCATATGTTGTTTGTCTAAAACTATTTTCGCAAAGCCCGTTTTGTTTTCTAAAACGCCCCATCTTTATTCAAATATCAAAACCGGGTCGCCGGAATATTTTACTTTGTCTGCTATTAGGTTGCAACAGGCTTGTTGGAAATAAATAAAACATTTAATTGTTTTGTGGGGGTAGTCGAACGGGCCGAATGACCCGAACGACCACCCCAGAAAAATATAATCGGTCCACCTAACCGCCCTTCTAAATCCTACAGCTACCCACCTATCTACCCACACCCCACCCTCCACATCACCCCACCCAATAGCAACCTGCCACCTCCCCCTCTCCCCTCCCCCTAGCCTACCAGACGCCGCCACGTCACTCAACCTCCTCTCTCCCCTCTCTCTCCTCTCTCTCCCACCCACACAACACACGCCGCACACACGCACACAGGGCCACACAACCACCCACCCCGGCCGATCCCACCCCACAGCAAACCACCCACGCACGCACCCCGCGGGTCCCACCCCGTCCCTGTCGCGCGCGCCCACCCCTCTTCTTCCTCTGCGCCGGCCCCTCCCCGCTTTCCCCCTGGCGCCCTGCAGCACCCCCGCCCTTCCTCCGGCGCTTAGCCGCCGCTCCTCCTCCCTTTCCTCCCTGCTCCGCCCGCATCCGCCCATCCCCCGCCGCCTCTGGCCGGTACCGTCGCGAGCCGTCCTCCCCTTCGTCCCCGACGCAAGCCACCGCCAGCGCCTCGGCCGTCCCAGCCGCCGCGCCGGGCGCGACCGCGGCCGCCCTGCCTCCTCCACGCCCCGCGTCTCCTGCAGCCTCGTCGGCAGCCTCCGCAGCCCTCGCCTCGAGCCTCTCCGCCCCGCCCGCGCGTTCGCCAGCTCGATGCAGCACAGGCGCAGCCGCCAGGATCCCCTTCGCCGTCGACCTGCCGGCCTGCCGGCCTTCCCTCTCCTTGAGCGCCATCGTCGCCGGCGAGCATCTCCCCGACCCCGACCGTGTTGGCCATGGAGGGCCTCTGTTCTGCCGCTAGAGGGAGCTGCTGCCGCGGGAGAGGCACCAAGACGTGAGCCACGGAGGGGAGGGAGATGGGCAGATAGCCTTCGCCGTCGCCAAGTTCCAACCACGCCCCGAACAGCCGCGCCCGGGCTCCGTCCCCGTCCATGTGCTTGCCGGCCGTTGTTGTCTGATGGTGGTGTGCTTGGAGATGACATGAGAACGACACCCCGTGCCGGTTTCCAAGTCCACACCGACAAGTGAAGCTAAAACGCCAAGATCTTCTCGCCAACAAGACCATCGCCAAGACCTGCTTGCCCTGCAAGATCGACCAGGGACATTCAGGGTCATCTCCAAGACCGCTCACGGACCCGACAAGACCCTCGCAACGGCAAGATCGACCCTGTGGGACCCGACAAGATCGGCACGACGACAAGAACGACAGCAACCAGGAGAACCCGATGCGCCCTATGCCACGCCAAGTCCTTCATCCCGAACGACATGACCGTCGACATGACCCGAAGACCTCAGAACGCCAAGTTCTACCCCGATATCCGAGAACGACCCCGGAGTCCGAGAACGCTTCCGTCGAACCCTGGACCCTGAGACCGACCCCGAACCCCGGAACCCCATGGTCGTCGAACCCTAACGTGTGACCCCTTTCCGAAACCCTATTTTATAATATAATACAACTGTTGCATCTTAAATTGTCATGCTCGCATCATATCATTGGTTTGGGGGACTTATGCCGATTCACCTCTAATTAAATATGGGGCCCATATGCGGGCAAAGCCAGTCGTATATTGGCCTCATTTAAACTTGTGTAGCGAACCCGTATTATCTTTTGCCATGTAAACCAACATTTAATTGCGGGGTAGCTAAACAACTTGAACCATCTAATTAAATTGTCGGGACCCCGGTTCCACTTAACATTGACCTAATTGCATCGCATCTTTGCCATGCCATACATCATACATGCATCATGCCGATCTTCTGCCGTTGTATTAAATAGTGCGTCCGGTGTTTATTCTAGTGTTCTGCTTCTTCGCGGATTGGGCCGTTGAGTTGATGTGAGCTTCTCCCCGATCTTCGGTCGAACCTTCGGCAATGTTTTCAGGCGAGCATCTCCCCCTTTCTACCTATCTTACTTTTATAGTCTTTATTCCCTCCTGTTGATCTATTGCTATCTGTGTTGCGATGCTTTCGTTTTCGTACCTGTGATATACCGTGCAGCCCTATATTGCCTTGGACACATCCTATTACCTGTTGTTTGGTAGATAGTTGGACTTGCGCGTCGTAGTCGCTTGCTCAAGTGCTGTTGCGTGTCGTCAAGTGCCACAGTTGTTGATGAATTGCCGCATGTTGATGTTGGAGATGATTATAGTTTTACTTATCGTTCACTTTAATTCCTGTTTAACAACTAAAATTGAAGTAAGCAGAGGCATCGGTGGGTGATAGATAATATTTGGTTTCCGAACGCCCACTTGTGTCCCGTAGGACCCCGAGTACTTGATACATGTTCCTTGATTTATCGCGCTATCCACATCCGGGAGGTATATGGGACCCCCCTGAGCCAGAGCTTGATTCAGTCTTATTTCTTGGGGCCACAAACTAGTTTGAGGTTTTATTTACGATCCTGTACTTATGCCATGCTACTTCTGTATTTACGATTGTGCGAGGAGCACATTGTACTGTTTAGGATCGTGGCACGATTCCCAGCCACACTTTCGGGTTCCCAGTCGTTCACAGCCGTCCCCACAACCTTAAGTCCGTCTCGGAGCCGGCCGGCTTCGTTGCGGGTCTACTTTAAGGGGTGGCCCAGTGAAATATTTCTGAATCCTGTGATTGCTTTGTCGTGAAAGCCTCGTTGGGTTTTGATTTGGTTTTTCCGAGGTTGATCGAGTGTGTGTTGCTATTGGTGCACCCCGGCCGGGTAAAACTTTCTGAAAGCCGTGTCCGCGGTTATGGACGACTTGGAGCACAGTATCTCGACCATAGACAAGCATAACTAAAGTTTATTGCTATAAATTTGACTTTATAATGACTAGTAATCAGCTCCACTATAATGGAATGGCTAAATAATACTGCCCACAACTGCTTGTTTGGATTGTCGCTTGCGACCATTGTACCTGACTAGTAAATATTGCAACTACAATGGAATGGCTAAATAAAAGTACCAACAACTGCTGGGTTTTGGGTTATCTCATGCTAATTGTATCTGACTAGTAAGTGCTGCCACTATAACGGAATGGTTAACTAAAAGTGCCCACTGCTTATTTTATCAGGATGACTATCTATACTTGACTAGTAATTGCTGCAACGATAACTGAATAAATAAAAATGCCAATGGTGTGAGTTCCTCGGTTGACTTCCTCGATTGGTCTCGAGGGGGAAATGCCAGGATGGGTTTGTTTGATGGTAGAATCAGGTTGTTTCCAAATAGGTCTTTCTTACCCCCTCTGATAACCGCCAGTTGTACCGAGTCTCTATAGGTTGTTTAGTGCCTGCTGCCGCTGCCGCTCAGTACACCATACCTATGTAGGCGAGGACCGCCGAATTCTAGTCTCGCCGTGTACTGGCCTCAGTACTGACGCTCCTCTCTTTCCTTTGCCCTTTGTCGGCACCCCTTTTGTTTTAAGCAGGTTTTGGGATCGACGCCGTTAGCAGGGTTACCCTTCCGGCTTGGCCTGGGCAGGGTTATGGACGCCATTGGTTATTCTTCAGGGCTCTTAGCCCCATTTGCATCTTGTCCGTAGCTGGACGCTCTATCGTTTTCAAGGTGATTTGGATCTTGTATATTATATCTGTATTCTTGACTCTTTGAGTCGCTGTTGTATATATATCTGTTCTGTGGGTCCCATCGAGGACTGTTGTGTAATGTTATTACTTCGTTTTCCACCCGCACGAAAGTGCCTGGTGGGCACCTTTGAATCGTTTCTATGCGGGTTTGGCGGGATTCGCTAAAACTTGCATAGGTCCGATTCTGAGGGTGTTACAAAACAGAAGGGATAAAGTGGTATCGAGGGATCGCGCAGGCGTGGTCCAGGTGCAAGGCGATGGTGGTCAACACGGACGACGCGGGACTAGCGTGCGCGCGAGTGCAAGCGAACACGGGAGCGCGCGGCAAGGAGCAACGCGACCAGCTAGGCCAGCCTGGGCCGACCGATAGTATAGGTCCGCCCGTGCGATACTACCGGCTGGGCCCGGTACTGCCGGCCAGCGCACTGGGCCTGGAATAAGGGGAGTGAGCCGCACTGATGCGTCCGGTACTAGGCCCGGTAGTACCGAGCGGCCTAGAAGAAAGATTTTTCTTTTTCAAATAAAATAAGGCAAACTTCAAACTGCGATAACTTTTTTTTGGGAACTCCGATTGACCCGAATCCAATTACATTGGAAAGAGGATGACATGAGATACCCATAAAAGGTATACCACCAAGTGGGAATACTTTACTTCATGTATTATAAAGTGAGATACCCTCCTTGGTGATAATCCAGAACATAGCCAAGATCCAAACCGCAACAAGATATAAAAGGGAGATCGGATTTTGATGAACAGGAGCTTGTTATGAAGACTATCGCAAGCTCTATATGATCACATGGATAAGACCAAATAACAACCAAATACAATGATGCAAGTATGAAAAGTTTTGAGCTCTCTTCGAACGATATGATCGAGATACTCACTCGAGAGCCCGTCTTGATAGTATGACTATCTATCCTTAACTCGGTCTCCCATTTAACAACATGAGACCGTCAAAAGGGAAAACCTATCAACATTATACCTTTGCCTTGAGCATTCCACTTGAGTGCGATGTTGACGATCTTGACCTTATCAAGATGGAACGCCTTTCTTGGTTCCTCTTCATCAATCTATAAACACCGAGGATGGCAAGCATCAAACATGAGATCTTCTGGAGATAGCGCATTTTGAGCTTGCACAACGCATCTTCTTCATCTTCATTTCATTGACCTTGAAGCCAACACATGCTTCAAGAGATGCCACTGGACAAATCCTATAAGTGCAACTTAATACACACAATAGTCCATAAAGATTGTCATTAATTAACAAAACCACACATGGGGGCGCACATGCTCTTTCCATCTCCCCCATTTTGGTAATTGATGACAATCCCTTTAAGAGGGTTTATATAAGGAATATTAACGAATAAAATGGTAACACCAATATCAAATACTACACAAGTATGTGATATTGGTACCACCACCATATATAGAGCAAACTCCCCCACGATACTATAATTATGTGATGAACTTGAATTTCATTGCATATATTGCCAATCATTATCATTGGTGGAGTTTCCTCTATATAAACCACATGCTAAGCAACAACAAAGATGCAAGAGCATGAAAGGATAATGCTTAAGAACGAACTCGAAGCACAAACAAACTTACCTTAAACCCTCTAAAACTTCTCCCCCATTGGCATCGATTGCCAAAATGGGTGTCAAGTTCTAGAAGGCCAATATATTGATAATTCCTCCAAAGGTGTGCATTCGCACATATTCAATGATGAATACTTGGGAGGAAGTAGAACTATATTGAGGACCCAAACATTTCCAAAGAAATAAACTAAATGAAGAATAAACAAATTACGCAAGCAATCACAAGATCTGACAAACTAACTGAAAACAACAAATGAATCCAAAAAGGAAACAACAATATATTATGTTAAGAGCAAAAGAGTGTTTTAAATGAAAATAGTGAAGCTCCCCAATATTTGTGAACACTTTAGAATAATTGCATTAGCATACACAATGCGCAAACATGGAATCCTCGCTCCCCCAAGCATTTAAAACACAAAAAAATGAGAAAAAAGACAAATGAGCATTATTAAATGAATTAGATGAGCTCCCTAAAGATTATGCACCAATTATGATAATTGCATTTGGGAACAAAGTGCATAATCATGGAATACTCACTCATACAAATTCATATAACAATACAAGGCATGAGAGACCCAATATGAGAGCCCGAAGATGCAAACAAAAGGAACAAGCACTCATGGGAAAATAAATTTGGAAGGCAGCAAAGAATCAAAAGGAATAAAAGGCGGTATCCAAGGAAATAAAAAAACTCAACTAAAATTATATTCTCTTATGTGTATATGTTTCTAAGTGTAAAATATCACAAAGACATATGCCAATAAAGAAACATGCACACATAAACAAGATATACAATAAAGCACATGAAAAGAAAAATGAAGTCATAACATATACCAATAAGATTTTTGCTTGAAAGCATGACCAAAGACACAAATTTTATCTTATTGTTAAATAATGATCTTCAAACACCAACAAACTACATACATTACAACTATCACAAAGGGAAAAGGAGATAGTTGGAATGTATGGATAAAGGCAACAAGTATCACAAGGGAAAACTCAACTAGCAAAATATCACTATTGCACATGAGAGAAGTTGAGGAAAAGACAGACAATAACATTGCTAGATTGACATATTTGGGATTGGTGAATCATATGCATGATTTTTTATAGTCCCAATTATATGCACTCATCTCAACTTACACACATTTGCAATAGGGAGTTCTCTTAAAACCAAAGCTAGAACCACAACAAATAAAAAAACTAAAATTCATGCCAATATGCAACCTACAAAAGGTTGGAAGCAATATAAATATGCATGAGAAAGAGATACTTGTTACCGAGATATAATTGGTAGGATGTAGAGGATATGAATTCATTGATCATCCTGTAGCTTGCCTCCAATTTTCATGTACGCACCACTTCTTCAAGATTGAGAGACTAGCACCCAATATATCTCCAATGTACCTAAAACACATTTAAGTACAAAATGGTCCCCAAACTTATTGGGTCCAAATTAGTTAGTGCAACTACAATACATAGGAGAGACTCCACATAAATATGTGCATATTTATATGAAATTGAATTTCATGCACAACTTAGCCAATGGGATTTGGTGGAGTTTCCCCTATATATTGGATCAAAGAAAGAAAGCATGCCATAATATAAACATGTATTAAATATGCATGCACAAGGCTTTCAAGAACCAAAAAGGCGATACAATTTGAACAAAAACACCAAGTAAATCGACATGGCACAGATTAGAGTGTGACACGACAAACGGTGTCCAAATTGTATCAAAGAACCAATTCAACACATGAAAGATCACAAGTTCAACAAATGAACTAGGAAAAAGCCAAGAACAAAATATAGATAGAAACACAAATGCTCAAGGATTTATCTCATTCTAAAATGGTCAAAACATGAAACAAGGAATGAAATAAAACCAAATCCCAAATAGAACAAGGTTCCAACAAATAAACCAAACTCTCCACACTTTTCATGATGGCACAAATACCAAAATGAAAAGATCGAACTTCCAAGCACATAAAACACGATATGGATCAAACAAAGAAGCATAAAAGGATTGTTCTAGGTAATATAGGAGAGTTCAATCATAAGTAGTACATTATATAGAATGTTGCTTTTGAATGCAAAATGCACACAAATGAGATCATAACTACTACCTACATTAAATCAAACACAATTAGGATACCCATAAAATAAGAAGATCCAAAGAAGCAAGCAATACATGGGAGCAACAAAAAACATTTTCTTGGCCAAATATAGGACAAATTAAGCAAAGGACAAAGTGAATATGATCAATAAATCTACCATATATAGAGTACCAATTGTCCAAGGACAAGAAGTATTAGGGATAATCTTACCGAGGTAGTTCATTTGGATATCCAAGATTATATTCACACAAATAAGCATATGACAAGGTATAAGAATTAAGATTTATGCTTTAAACAAGATTCTTGGTAGCTTCCAAAAGTCACACAATCACTAGTGATTATAGTAACTTGAAGATAATGGTTTCCATGAAGATATATAGGTCCAAATATGAGGAAACATATACCAAGAAACACTCTCACACACAAGATCCAAAATATGAGAAATAAAACCATTCAAACAAATTGAACCTTGTATGAGCAAATGTGTCACATAGGACCTAGATGATTATCAATATCAATTGTAAGTGACACAGCCTCAAATTTTAACATTTTTTAGGATTGTAATATGAACTAAACATATGACTCCCCCATAATGTGATATAACATTGAAACTCAACACGAGTCAAAGATCCAAATAGAGATAATTAATGGACATTATAGAACTAAAATTTCTAATGAGAATCATACCACATAGAGAGTAGATAATATTGAAATATCAATACTAGGTGGTATTTCTCATGTACACACATTTTAAGGATTGTAGAATGCCCAAGCATAACACTCCCCAAAAATGGGATAGTCCATTAATCTCTCACAAGAGCCAAATAAGATACCAAATATAATCAAGAAAGGCTGCAACACAAAAAACACACATGTATGTGGTGTGCCACCTAATCATACACAAATATGCTTGATAAATCAAGATAATTAAGTGGAAAGCACCACATATACAAGAGAATGGAAGATACAAAACCAACACATGCGCAAGGGGGCGAGTAACTTTCAATGTAATGAGTTAAGCATATGTTACCGCAAGGAGGAACATTGCAAATATGATAGAGGCAATATAATCCGCAAGACTTGACTTAACAAATATAATAGATGAAGATCCCTCAGTTCTTCATGATGTAGCCAAGTCTCCAATGCCCTCCAAAAACACCTATTAATCAAGTTTTGGCTTGTTGGTCCCCAAACAAGTTGGGTCCTAAGAGGTTAGTCGCAATAGGCTTGGCAACCCAAATGGTTTAGTTCTTGACACCACATTGGGCACCAACAAATTTGGAAAACACATTTCCAACCTCATCGTTACAAAGGGAATAAACATCATCAATCATGATAGGGTTGGATGAGGAGATACCAATAGTGCATGAGGAAAAATGTGGCCTTTCTCGTGGCAAATGTAGCATGTTCTTCTCTTGCCATCTTTCTTCTTAGGTGATGCCACAACTCAAGCAAGAGCTCGAGTAGTCCTCTTAGGAAGAGGACCATCTCTAACTTGAGGTAGAGCTTGAGGCCGCTTCCCTTGTTGCTTCACACTAAGAGGCTTCTTCTTCAATGGGAAAGATCTAACATGATGCCCTTCTTCCTTGCACTTGAAGCAAACAATGTTGGCCGGATTCTTGACATGATATTGGCCATTCTTCTTGTTGTACTTGTGATTCAACGTGATAGTGGACTTGTTCTTGACATTGGAGTTGAATCCAAGACCACTATTGTCATTGGGTAAAAGAGAGTAATCAAGATTGAGAGATGTAGAGAGAATAGGTCAAAGCTTGAGCAAAAAGAAGGAAGAAGAAGCAACTTGTCAAATAAGGGAAAGAGGCTATTTATAGGGGGACTAGAAATCAGCCGTTGGGGCTATTTTCCGGACTGCGCTGGTAGTACCGAAATAGGACGGTAGTACCGCCCATCCACCCAGCAGTGCACACAGCGAGCAAGCCAACCAGCGGGATCTAGGCGAACCGGTGACAAAGGGAATCGCACGTGCAGGCGATTGATACCTTCGATCCGGATTAAGGATGTAGTATAGATTTTTCCCTAGTAGACCGAGGTTTATCGAACCCTCAGCAAGCAGACAGCAAAGTGAGATTACTTAAACGGACCATCAAGAGTTTTACCATCCCTATTGCATTTTCACCGGACCAAGAGTTTGCGATATTTTTGTTGTTATTGACAATGGAGAGAGAGAGGGCCTAGGGTCTTCATTTTTCACCAGTAGCTGTGCAAAACATCTAATCTGAATAATAGATAATAATAAAGTATGCATGTAATCGTTAGAGCAGGATAATTATATGTGGGCAGTGCATCCATAAATGTTATCTCCTCTCCTCCACCTCGTCCTCCTCCTCATCATCGCTAGGTGGTGGTTGAAGTTCATCCCTGATGCCGATATGCTTCAAGTCGTTCCTTGCCTTCGTCCCATCTTTGGTCTTGTCGGTGTTAAGGAGGGTGGCAAGCAGACTCTCGCCCACGTTCTTCGTGATATGCATGAGATCAAGGCTATGAGGCACGCGGAGGATCTTCCAGTATGTCAAGTCCCAGAAAACAGACCTCGCCTTCCATACCTTCAGCAACGGCTCTGGCTTCTTCTGGGTCTTTCCTGGCGCAGGGCACTCCTTCCAGTTATTCAACAGCTTGTAGATTTCCGCGCCACTCCTCTGGTGTGGGATTCCTTGGATCTCGATCGTCCCATCGAACAGATGTCCTAGCTTTCTCCAGGCGTGATTCTTGGGAAGCCACCTCCGAGCCCCAAGGAGCACGGTTTTCCCGGACCCGGGATCTTTCTGTAGCTGGCGGTACGTTGTATTATCCTTGCACCTAACGCACCCATAGAATCCTTGGACCACCTGCCCCGAGAAGTATCCGTAACCGGGATAGTCTTGCACCGTCGTGATCACCGCCGCTCTCATGTCAAAGTATTCTTGTATCGAGGCGTCCCATGTATGGGCTCCTTCTTCCCATAACGTGGCCAACTCCTCTTTCAACAACATGAGATACAGATTGATGTCTGTACCAGGTTTTTTTGGCCCTTGAACAAGCATACTCATGGTTACGTACTTCTTCATGCACAATCAGGGGGGAGGTTGTAGATCCATACAAACACGGGCCAGGTGCTGTGTGTGCTGCTCTGGCTTCCAAACGGATCGAGTCCGTCAGTGCTCACGCCCAGCCTGAGGTTCCTTGACTCTTTCCCAAAATGTTGGTAATATTGGAGGTCCAACGCCTTCCACTGGCAAGCATCCGAAGGTTGCCTCAACATTTCCTCCTTCTCCGGATCATCGTCTTCCGGCCTCTTTCTTTCCGCGTGCCAGCGCATGAGCTGTGCTTCCTTAGGGTCTGCGAAATACCGCTGCAAACGAGGAGTTAGAGGAAAGTACCACACCACCTTCCTAGGAGCTTTCTTGGTCCCTCTCTTGTATCGAGAGGTCTTGCACACCGGACACGTGGTCTTCTCTGCGTCCTCGCCTTGGTAGATGATGCAATATGCAGACGTGGTATTTCACGTGCGGTAGATTGAGAGGGCACACGACTTTCTTCGCCTCAGCGATACTAGTCGGACATGTGTTCCCCTTCTTGGGAAGAATATCGTGCCAGAATCCAATGTTGTCGTCGAAACATTCGTCGGTCATTTTGTGTTTCGCCTTCATCTCCAGAGCCCTAAGAGTTACATATAGACGGGTATCCCCGTCGTTGCATCCGTCAAACAATGGAGTGACCGCTTCTTTCTCCATTTGCTCCAGTTTAGCTTTCTCTCTACCGGCGGCTCTAGCGTTACGTCTCCTTGAGAAGCAGATCTTGGACATGAGGGTCTCGCAACCAGCTCGAATGATGGTCGGCACCTTGATCTTGTGTTCATGACTGGCGCCACCTTGATCATCTTCGTGTCCATGCCCGACGCCACCTTGATCATCTTTGTGTCCATGTCCAGTGCCACCCTGATCTTCGTGATCGTGACTGGCGTCTTGATCTTCGTGATCATCACTGGCATCTTGATCTTAACCATTATTGACATCCTCATCATCATATTTGTCATCACGTATCCATTGAGTGTAGCCAACCATGAAACTACGTCGAAGCAGGTGCGACTCCAGCATTCCGGAATCATGCCTTATCAGATACATCAGCTTGCAGTCCAGACATGGACATCTTATCTCTATCTTGTTTGCACGTTCCATGTCGTCCCTCACGCATGTCATCCACCTATCCACGCGGGATTTGTTGATCAGTGGTCGGACCATGGCCTCCTGCGTGGTACAAAGAGCAAGAGAATAATTAGAGCATATATGGACGTGGATCGCCGGAAAAATTTGGCATGACCTCCCCTAAAAAGAGGACATCCGCGAGTGCCAGAAATTCGCCGGAAAAGAAATAAATCGACATTCCGGCGAAACATTGGCATCTCAAATGAAATCCCTGCACAAAAAGTAGCACCACAACACAATCATATAGTCGGTGTCTCCGACAACGCGCATACAAGCAAGCAACGCCTTCACGCTTCCTCCAACAACGACTTGCGCAAGAGAGACGGAGAAGAAGTAAATGGACATGTTGTAGATCTAGAGGAGCAAGAGACTTCACTTACATATGGGTGTCAACCAATGGATGTTGAGCAAGCTTCTATGGTGAATCAATTGGGGAAATGAGGTGGGGAGGAGGAGGGGGGCGACCAGATTTGTCTTGGTGGAGGAGGAAGAAGTGACACAAGTGAGTGGGGTGGTAGTTGGCTCCATGTGCGAAAAGCTGGAAAAAAGTGGTGCCAGGTTATAGGAGGCGCATATTGCACAATATGTGCCTCCTATAATTCAAATTATAGGAGGCGCATATAGAAATATGCGCCTCGCCTATGCGGCCACCTACCTCCGCCCGGGCCCACAGGAGTTACTTGAGGCACATATGACCATATGCGCCTCGCATATTATCAAATATAGGAGGCGCATATAACCATATATGCCTCGCATATTCGTGCACCTACCAACACGCGGGCTCACACAGATTATGCAAGGCGCTTTCTACCCATATGCGCCTTGCCTATCTAATATATAGGAGGCACATATGACTGGAATGCGCCTCGCATAATATGGGGCTGCTAGATTTCGTCCGTACAGGGATTATAGGAGGCGCATTCTTATCATATGCGCCTCGCCTATTTTTATACTACAGGCGCATGGAGAAGGGGTGTGCCTCGCCTATTTTATAGGAGGCGCATATGGTCTAAATGTGCCTCGCATAAGCATGTCTCCTATAGCCTTTTCTCTAGTAGTGTTAGACCAGAATGGACGCGTTCCAACCTATCAATCCCCTACCACCAACTGTCCATTTGGCTAAGTTATTGCAACCTATATGATCTAGGCAGAGCCCATAATGCCAAGTGGCTACACTTGAAGCTTCTCAACATTTGACATCTCAAATCTCTTTGTTCCTAGGTGGCATTCCACAAGTGAGATGCCAAGTTTTCCCCAGTATACTGGACTTGGTGATGCCCAATTTTTCCCCAGCATACTGGACTTGCGTAACCACTCAACACAAACCATTCTTTCCATTCCACCCAGGTGGTTCATTCACTTAGTTGTTTTATTAAACAAAACACAAGTCCTTGACTTAGAAATATTCCATGGCATGAATATAATCCACCCTTCTTTTCTACTAGCTAGCCTAAGCATGATAGTAGTAAGAATCTTAACTTAGGAAAAATTCTACTAAGGTTTCATCTACTAGGGTTCCGATGGCATAGTTTATACTTAGCAAAAATTCCATGCAAGTCCTACTTAGAAATATCACAAATGCATAGTGAAAGTAATGGGGTAAAAGTATGAAGCATCACTTGCCTTTTTGATAGAGAATTATAAGTTCACTCCTTGATCTTGCACTAGTCACACTCTTCAAATTACACTACAATTCAATCAAGCAAGCAAATATTCAATCTACCATTCAAGCAATCATCACATCAAATAATAAAAACCAAGCAATGCATGCAAGCATGCCAAAGGTTGTTTTATTATGGAAAAGTGGTTTCTACAGGTTATAAACATCATAAAATATCTTTTGGTCATTTATAAAAGTGGCAAGGTCATTTATAAATGTGGCAAAACCATTTGATATCAAGTTAGTAAAAATGGCCATTTTAAGTTATTTTTGTTTTGCTAGAAATGGTTCAAACCAAATTAATATTTTCTAGTGTTTGACAAATACCTTTTTAGACACAAATGTTAGTGTTTTATGGTCAAGTGTTTAATATTGAAACCATTTGCAAAAGGTTTTACCTATAAACCATTTTTATACCAAATCAATATTTTATGTTGTTGGAAATGCCTTTACCAAGTAATAATTTTCATAGGGTTCACCAAATATATTTTTAAATCATAAAACTTTGTGTTTAGGGTTAGATGGTTTAATTAAAATCAATTCCCAAAGGTTTTTCTCCAAAAGCATTTTTAACAGAGAAACCATATTTTTATTTGACCAGAAATGTTCCAATTCAAAGATTTATTCTTTAACTTCACAAAATATGTTTTTGAATCAACAAGTTGGTTTCTATGGTCAGTAGGTTCAAAAAAATCCAATTGCCAAAGATTTTACCTTAAAAATATTTCTAGAATAATTTTTATATTCAAATTATGCCTATACAAGAGTCTACAAAACAAGCAATTTAACAGAAGCAATTTACTAAAAAAAGTGCATCGTTGGAAAGTAATTGCTTTGCTGATTCCATTGATATAAAATTTACAAAATTTGGACGTGTGGATCAAAAGTTATGAATTATGCAAGTTTGAACATCTATTAGAATATTTTATGTTTTTAAAACAAAAGGCTGGCCACGCGTCTTGTCCTGATTGGTCCATACCGGTTCGTGTGGATCATGCAACATGGGGCTTTGGATTTCAAACAGATCGAGCGGCACAGGATCACTCGTACCCCTTCGTTTAAGTTTCTATTGCATCCTTACGATCTTGATCCGACGGACCTCAGTGCGTCGACCAATAACTAGCGGCGCTGGTGCGACGGTGAGCGGCGGCGCGCTCAGGCTACGGCGTAACGGCGAGAACAGGAAGCGAGAGGAGGAGGCAAGAAGCTTACCAGAACCACAGAATCCTGCTGATGCTCAACGTGGTCGTCGGAAGGCAGGGGCGCTCGAGGTCGACGGTAATTCCTCGATGGAGTCGTCTCTGTCGATGGGCGATCTTGGCGACGTCCTTGGCGAGGGTGTGGTGCACTCTAAGACAAGCCAGCGGTGCAGTTAGATGCACGCGATAGAGTAGATCACAGTGGTTTCAACTAGAGAGGAGGGGACGGTCGGGTCTCACCAGTAATGCTCGTCGGAGCGGATGTATACGACAGCGAAGCTCACACGTGGTCATCGCGAGCCTGCGGTGCTCGCGCGGGCGAGTGGCAGTTACAGACAGATGCGTAGGGCGGTGGGGAGTAGGCTCATGAAGTCTGGGAGGCAAGGCGGTGGCTGGGTTCGCCGGAATCGGCCGGAAACATCGTCGGAGACAGAGGTGGTCTCAGCTCGAATTGGAACATCCTGGAGGCAGAGAGGTAGGGGCGAGTGAGGGAAAATGGGGAGGAGAGAAAAGCGTTTAATCGAGCGTGGTCACAGCGAGGTTTAAGCAAGGAATTGGCGTGTATTGATGCGAGTTAAAACCAGCAGAAACGGCCAGCGAGGGGGGCGTGGTCACCGCAGGGTGACGAAGAAGGGTCTGGAAGGTGGGGTTTGCTGGTCAGTGAGAGAGAGAGAGAGGTGGGGACCAGAAGTCGGTGAGGGGCGGGTCTGTTCTGCGGTGTGAAACGTTTTTCTGCGGGGTAAGAGGGATGGGCTAGCTAGGCCTGGACTGGGCTTGCTGGCTGGGCTAGCTTCGATTCATTTTTTTGTTCTGTTTTACTTTTCTTTTTCCTTTTCTAATTACTTGTTTTGATTTTTATTCAAATAATTCAAACTCCATTTAAACTCAAATCTTTACCAAACTTGAGTATATTTTTAATACTGTTTAATAACACATTCTAAAGTCCATTTTAGAATAATTCTTTTATTCTTTTAGGGTCTATTATTAATTTTACAAATAGATATTTTCTTTATTTCAAATAGGATTTAAATGTGTTTTAAAACTCTATTTGAATTCCAAATCTTACCAAACCTTTTTTAGTAGGCTTTATTTATACAAAATAATTTCACTTTGAAACATTATTTAAAATACTTTAATATGTTTTAATGTTTATTTAAAATGGAAAATGCCTTTGCCTAAATAAAATTGCATATAATAAATCCACATGATTTTATTTAAACAATACTTTACTCTTGTTATCAAACAAAAATATTTTATTTTATTTGCTTGGTCAAGTTTTAATTTGACTCTTTAAAATAGTCCTTGTTTAAAAACCATATTTTATTTAAAAATCCAAAAATGGTAATCCCAACTTGTATAATTTTATATAATATTTTTTTGTCCTTTTAATCTCTTTAGGATTACTTACTCACCATGTGGTATGCATTTTTTAGATAGGAGCTTTATTAGCTTTGTAAATTTAATTTCCTTATCTTATGAAATTCATAAGATTTTATCTATTGCTCTAAATTAAGTGAAACCAATTTCTGTGGTAATATTTTCATTTATCATTCTTGATCATTTTGAAATGTTTGTTTGACAAATTTTTATGTGGATAAAATCCATAGGCTTAGAGATAAATTGGAAATGTTTTTCTTCCATTAAGGTTTTAGGGTTTTGGTTTATTTTCCAAGTGTTTAAATTTCAAGTTGCATTTATGAAGAATGTATTACACTTGATTTGAATTTAGTTGGATTCAAATTTGTTCAAGAAGGGTTTTAATTTTTCCATTTAGAAACAAAAAGTTTCTTTTCACCCTAAATTTCAACAATTATTTATTTTGTTTATTTATTTTTCACATTTCAAAATTTAGAAAATTTTGGGATGTGATAGGCTACCACCCTTAAAAGAAATCTCGTTCCAAGATTTGGAAAAGATAGGCGTTACAAATTGTCTTCAAGGCAACTAGGGTACTACCACCCTTAAAAGTTTCCAACTAGATTACATCTTGGCTTGCTTGAGGTCTTGATGAAACTTCTATGGGAAAACATCGGCGTAGTGTCCTTTGTTTCCACAGTTGAAACATGTGACAAGGCTGAGATCTCTCATAGGCTTGTTTGTCTTGTACTTCATCTTTTCTGGACAATTGCTTGCATAATGTCCTTGGTTAATACAATTGTAACATGTGACAAGATTGAGTTCTTCATGTATCTTTTGTGGAAAAGTTGATACATAATGGCCTAGCTCTTTGCAGTTGTTGCACCATACTTGGCTAATTTCCTTATACTTCTTCTTCTTCTCTGGACATTCACTGGCATAGTGTCCCATCTCTTTGCAATGGAAACATTGCACTTGGCTTTTGTCCTTCTTCTTCTTGGGTTTCTCCAAAGCTAGGAGCTCTTCTAGTTCATTCTCTTCATATCTCACCTCAAAGGTGGGAAAGTCTCCTGGGCTCCTTAATCGTTTCCTTGGATAATACATATGTTTCATCTTTTTTCCATCAAGTTGAGGCATATTGCATGGAGGTGCAAGATGAGATTTTCCTTTGTCTTCATCCTTCTTGGGAGAAGTTGTTCCCTCCTGGGGGTTTACTAACTGTTGATGCACTCCAACTTGTTTCCTTTGTTGGACTATGGAATAGATGGGGCATTGCATAGAGACATGATTATTTCCTTCACATAGAAAACAAGTAGCTTGAGATGTGGGGCATTGATTAGTTGGATGTTTCTCTTCACAATTAGGGCATTGACCTTCATGCTCTTTGGAAGTATGATCCATGTCTCCACAAATATTGCAAGCTTGAGTTCCTTCTATAATATCATCCTTGACATCATTGTTGTCACAAACTCCTTGGGAAGGGTTGTCTCCCATGTTGATCATTTGATTTGTCACTTTTTGCATCAATTGGGTTTGGCTTTCCAAAAACCTTTGCATGGTTGGGTCTAACTCATTGTTGTTGGCTAAAAACTGAGTTGTCACTTGGTTCAACTGGGTTTGGGTTACTGTGAGTTCTCTCATGTGCATCTCTTGGTTCTTGTTGTCACCATTCTTGATGTTAGAGTTTCTTGGAGAAGTCATCTGTTTGGGGTTGGATTGGGATTAGAATAGGCAAAAGATTTCTAAGGAAATAATTCTAATCACACACATCACAATTCACACAAGCAATGTGCAAGCAATCAAAAACAATCATTCCACTAAACCAACAAGTTTCAAGCACATTTTTAGGCAACAAAATATTTTTGCTACACCACATAAGTTGGTGGGTTTGGTCTAAACTTAATATGGTGGTCCAACTATATGGTTCACTTGAGATCATTCCATCCTTCTTAGGTGTATCTTCTTGAATGAGATCATTGTATCCTTGGGGAGAATTTGTGTCTTGGTCACAACTTCAAAGGTGATGATGGTTCCTTCCAAGTTGTGTTTCCTTAGTCTTCAAGTCTTGAGCAATATTTATTGCCCCAATTGTAGTCCTTAGGGATATCCAAGTTGAAGTCCTTGGTGAAAATAAAGTTGAAGTCTTTGATGATGTTGAAGTTGAAGTCATTTGAGTTGGTGAAGTCCTTTTCTCATGGTTGAGGTCATTGCTCATTAAGTTTGAAATAAAAGAGATGTAGAATCAAAACCAAAAATGGTTGAGGAAAGATTTTACAAGATTGTTTGTAAATAAGTTTTGGAACAAATACAACTCCTATTTTTCTAAGTGGTTTTGTCCAATCCTAGGGTTACAATCCTATAGGCAACACAATGCTCTGATACAATCTGTAAGATCCCTCCCTTATAAAGGTAAGGATCCCTGTGATTGCAATGCTAGTCCCTGGATCAATAGCTAGCATCCACAGTTAAGATGTAATATCAAGAAACAAAGGTCATAATACAACTTTATAACCAGGAATAAAATAATTCATTACATCTTACATAGCTCATTTGGCTATCTCATTACAACGGAGCAGAAATAACTATAACATGGAGTCCTTCATCTTCAAAGTGCCACAGGCAATCATGTTGGTTGTATACTTGTAATCCTAATCAACATATTTCACTAACACCAAAGAAACCTGCAACATAATAAGTTACAGCCACAAGGGTCAATACATTTGAATTGTATTGACAAGTGATACTATGGTAGTATAGTGGAGTCTATCATCTATATGCATTTGGCTAGGTGGAGCTTAGGCTTGGTTTTCTCAAAATAGATTTTCCTTTTCATTTAAAAACACTAAGCATTTGCTTGTCAAAATCACCCAAGGAACCACCAATAGAAATTGGTGAACCTTCACCCTTGTTCAACCACAAGTTTTTAACATAGAAATTGGGATGAGGAGATTCTTGATAGCTTCCATGTCTTGATGCTCAAATTGTCCTTTGCCAGGGACATGGATAAGTACTTAGATTTTACACTCTGTAGAGGTGGTGCACTTTCCCCACAAGACTTGGTTTCACCAAGACAAGATCTTTCAGAAGCCTTCCCTTAGACCAGAATGGACGCGTTACAACCTATCAATCCCCAACCACCAAATGTCCATTTGGCTAAGTTATTGCAACCTATATGATCCAGGCAGAGCCCATAGTGCCTAGTGGCTGCACTTGAAGCTTCTCAACATTTGACATCTCAAATCTCTTTGTTCCTGGGTGGCATTCCACAAGTGAGATACGAAGTTTTCCCCAGTATACTGGACTTGGTGATGCCCAAGTTTTCCCTAGCATACTGGACTTGCGTAACCACTCAACACAAACCATTCTTTCCATTCCACCCAAGTGGTTCATTCACTTAGTTGTTTTATTAAACAAAACACAAGTCCTTGACTTTGAAATATTCCATGGCATGAATATAATCCACCCTTGTTTTCTACTAGCTAGGCTAAGCATGATAGTAGTAGGAATCTTAACTTAGGAAAAATTCTACTAAGGTTCCATCTACTAGGATTTGCCATGGCATAGTTTATACTTAGCAAAAATTCCATGCAAGTCCTACTTAGAAATATCACTAATGCATAGTGAAAGTAATGGGACAAAAGTATGAAGCATCACTTGGATTTTTGGTTGAGAATTATAAGTTCACTCCTTGATCTTGCAATAGTCGCACTCTTCAAATTCCACTACAATTCAATCAAGCAAGCAAATATCCTATCTACCATTCAAGCAATCATCACATAAAATAATAAAAACCAAGCAATGCATGCAAGCATGCCAAAGATTGTTTTATTTTGGAAAAGTGGTTTCTATAGGTTATAAACATCATAAAATATCTTTTGGTCATTTATAAAAGTGGAAAGGTCATTTATAAATGTGGCAAAACCATTTGATATCAACTTAGTAAAAATGGCCATTTTAAGTCATTTTTGTTTTGCTAGAAATGGTTCAAACCAAAGTAATATTTTCTAGTGTTTGACAAATACCTTTTTAAACACAAATGTTAGTGTTTTATGGTCAAGTGTTTAATATTGAAACCATTTGCAAAAGGTTTTACCTATAAACCATTTTTATACCAAATCAATATTTTATGTTGTTGTAAATGCCTTTAGCCAAGTAATAATTTTCATACGGTTCACCAAATATATTTTTAAATCATAAAACTTTGTGTTTAGGGTCAGATGGTTTAACTCAAATCATTTCCCAAAGGTTTTTATCCAAAAGCATTTTTAACATATAAACCATATTTTTATTTGACTAGAAATGTTCCAATTCAAAGATTTATTTGTGTGGATCGGGCAACATGGGGCGTTGGATTTTAAACAGATCGAGCGGCACATGATCACTCGTACCCCTTCGTTTAAGTTTCTATTGCATCCTTATGATCTTGATCCAACGGTCCTCAGTGCGTCGAACAATAAATAGCGGCGCTAGTGCGACGGTGAGAGGCGGCGCGCTCGGGCTACGGCATAACGGCGAGAACAGGAAGCGAGAGGAGGAGGGAAGAATCTTACCAGAACCGCAGAATCCTGCTGATGCTCAAGATGGTCGTCGAAAGGCAGGGGAGCTCGAGGTCGACGATAATTCCTCACAGGAGTAGTCTCTGTCGATGGGCGAGCTTGGCGACGTCCTTGGCGAGGCTGTGGTGCGCACTAAGACAAGCCAGCGGTGCAGTTAGATGCACGCGAGAGAGTAGATCACAGGGGTTTCAACCAGAGAGGAGGGGACGGTCGGGTCTCACCGGTAATGCTCGTCGGAGCGGATGCAGACGACATCGAAGCTCAGATGTGGTCGTTGTTGTGATTGCGGTGCTCGCGCGGGCGAGTGGCGGTTACAGACAGATGCGTAGGGCTGTGGGGAGTAGGCTCATGAAGTCTAGGAGGCAAGGCAGTGCCTGGGTTTGCCGGAATCAGCCGGAAACGTCGTCGGAGACAGAGGTGGTCTCAGCTCGAATTGGAACAGCCTGGAGGCAGAGAGGTAGGGGCGAGTGAGGGAAAATGGGGAGGAGAGACAGGCGTTTAATCAAGTGTGGTCGCGGAGAGGTTTAAGCGAGGCATTGACGCGTATTGATGCAAGTTAAAACAAGCAGAAACGGCCGGCGAGGGGGGCGTGGTCACCGCGGGGTGAGGAAGAAGGGTCTGGCAGGTGGGGTTGGCTGGTCAGTGAGAGAGAGAGAGAGAGGTGGGGACCAAAAGTCAGTGAGGGGCGGGTCTGTTCTGCGGTGTGAAACATTTTTCTGCGGGGTAAGAGGGATGGGCTAGCTGGGCCTGGACTGGGCTTGCTGGCTGGGCTGGCTTCGATTCATTTTTTTGTTTTGTTTTACTTTTCTTTTTCTTTTTCTATTTACCTGTTTTGATTTTTATTCAAATAATTCAAAATCCATTTAAATTCAAACCTTTACCAAACTTGAGTATATTTTTAATAATGTTTAATAACACATTCTAAAGTCCATTTTAGAATAATTCTTTTATTCTTTTAGGGTCTATTATTAATTTTAAAAATACATATTTGTCTTTATTTCAAATAGTATTTAAATGTGTTTTAAAACTCTATTTGAATTACAAATCTTACCAAACCTTTTTCAGTAGGCTTTATTTATACAAAATAATTTCACTTTGAAATATTATTTAAAATACTTTAATATGTTTTAATGTTTATTTAAAATGGAAAATGCCTTTGCTTAAATAAAATTGGATATAATAAATCCTCATGATTTTATTTAAATAATCCTTTACTCTTGTTATCAAACAAAAATATTTTATTTTATTTGCTTGGTCAAGTTTTAATTTGGCTCTTTAAAATAGTCCTTGTTTAAAAACCATATTTCATTTAAAAATCCAAAAATGGTAATCCCAACTTGTATAATTTTATTTAATATTTGTATTGTCCTTTTAATCTCTTTAGGATTATTTACTCACCATGTGGTATGGAGTTTTTAGATAGGATCTTTATTAGATTTGGAAATTTAATTTCCTTATCTTATTAAATTCATAATATTTTATCTATGGCTCTAAATTAAGTGAAACCAATTTCTATGGTTTAATAATATTTTCATTTATCATTCTTGATCATTTTGGAAATGTTTGTTTGACAAATTTTTATGTGGATCAAATCCATAGGCTTAGAGATAACTTGGAAATGTTTTTCTTCCATTAGGGTTTTAGGGTTTTGGTTTATTTAAATTTCAAGGTGCATTTATGAAGAATGTATTACACTTGATTTGAATTTAGTTGGATTCAAATTTTATTCAAAATTTGTTCAAGATGGGTTCTAATGTTTCCATTTAGAAACAAAAAGTTTCTTTTCACCCTAAATTTCAACAATTATTTATTTTGTTTATTTATTTTTCACATTTCAAAATTTGGAAAATGTTGGGATCTGACACTAGGGAGCCACACCCCCTCCAGGCGCCGGCTGGGCCCACCCACACGGCAGGGGGTGTGGGCCCCTCAGGCCTCCGCTCCGTCTCGTACTCTGTGCCCATAAGTCTTCTGGTGAAATAGGATTGTTGGCATATTTTACGGGATTTTTCCTGATAGTTGATTTTATGCACAAAAACTAGACACCAAGGTAATTCTGCTGAAAACAACGTCGGTCCGTGTTAGTTGTATCCAAATCACACAAGTTTAGAGGAGAAACAATAGCAAGAGTGTTCGGGAAAGCAGGTATGTTTTGGACGTATCACTTAGCGTTCTTCTTAGTCCAAGAACTCTTCTTGAACTTAGCGTTATTCTACACCATCAACACTTGTCTGGCACTCTTCTTGAGATTGGCCTCTGCCTGCTTGAGTATCCCATGCAATTCAGTGAGCTTCTTATCCATACCATGCAGGTGGTAGTTCGAAATGAACTGACCATACACACTAGGAAGAGAGTTCAGAATTATATCCGTAGCCAACTCTTCGCTAATGGGGTAGCCAAGCCTCTCCAGAGACTGCACGTAACCAACCATTTTGATCCCATGTGGACTCCATGGATCACCATCATTAAGCTTGCAACTCAGCAAAGCCTGAGAGACTTGATACCTCTCAGTCTTGGCCTGAGGCTGGAACATACTTTTGAGGCTTTCGATCATATCTTAGGCCTTAACATTCTCGAGATGCTTCTACAAGTCTGGTTCCATGTGAGAAATCATAAGACAGCTAATATCCTGGACTCTTACTTAGCCCGATGGTAGGCATTGGTGGAAGCGACAGTCGCATTCTCATTCGGCTCATCTGTAAGTGGGTTGTCTAGGACATGGTCCTTCTTTTCTTGTTTGAGAACAATTCTCAGATTTCGATACCAGTTGGTAAAATTAGTGTCGTTCAGTTTATCTTTAAGAATGGTTCTCAGAGTAAAACTGGATATATGAGGGTGACTATTACTTGGTGCCATGATCTACAACAGAAAATATGCAAAGTAGACATGTATTCTTAAAAAAGCAAGCATATTAAACACTTTAATATTTATGCTCCCACTAGAACCAACATCCCTCCGATGGTTACTTAGTGATTCACGATCCTATATAAGCAAGTCGGCTAGTGATCTTTCGCATCACCGCTAGCCACCAACTGATCTAGGTAGATAACTCCTTGTCAATCGTATCTCATACGACTCCAGTTGGTCGGGTGACATCACATGCCCCATCTCCCGTCTGACTTTTTCCCGAGTCCCACAACCGTTGTGATAGACTCATCTAGCTTACCGAGTGTTTCCACTATAAGATTCCGAATCGAACCCACCTAGTCGGAATGAATTGCCAGCACCTCAATTTTATGAGCCCACTACCATGAATGTCCGACTTGTGATGGTACAAACACTGGCGTGAAAACCGACTAGACCTTCTTTGAGGGATTAAATTTTACCGACTATCTAATAGAGCTAAAACAGAGACATATCAGTAACACATAATAAAGCAATTATAATGTGAAATGGTATGGCTCTCTTCATGGTGATCTCCATCTCCATAAAGCCTGTAATACGACTTGTGCCAACTCTTGTCACGTGCCGTCTTACTCCATGTCGCCGACATGTAAATCGACTTGCATGCCATCCAGATTTTACAAATAGCTACACTAGCTTAGTAAAGTAAATTACATAGAGAATCCGACACGCAGGTCGTTATACAATAAAATGACAGCACTTAGGCTCCATCCCGCTGACAAAACCGTGATTCACATATCATGTATGGATTACCCACATACATCACATGCACATGAACCATAGTATTCATAACTTCCTGCAAAAACAAGTTATCCACAGGTACGCTATCTACCGATGTTGTGAAACTCGCAACGACATCTAAGGCGCTACGACAGGGCGAAGCCGGCGGTTTTTTCGAAAACGTAGATCACATCTACATTCCGAACATGGATTCCGACCATTATTCTGACTCGATCAAACTCCTTTGATCTTCGATCACCGCATCTGGATTTACGTGTCAAAGTCTACCCCGATGGAGGAAACCGACCGGTAGGAGTATGTACCTCCACGACCTCATCAGTATGATCCCGTAAATCAGATCTACCATTCTATGAGTACATTTGATCCAATCAACCTTATACAAAACCGATCTATCTCATAGATCGACCATCAAAACAGCACATAGATCAAATCTACAGCCAGCCGCATATCACATATGCGAGATCTCGAGCCTAAAATTAGGAGAAATCGCTTTGATACCAGTATTGGGCCACGTAGAGATAAAACAAAACTTTTTCCTCTAACATGGTGATCCCAAGATCTAGCTGAGGTAGAAGGCCACGAGGATTACCACTAGACGCGCAGTTGCGGATTACTGATGGAGCGCGTCAGTTGAATGCAGTGCAGTCCTCAATATCTGATTCGATCCGATCACGATCGTCCTGGTGCTGATCATACAACACCTCTGCTGGTATCCACACGTACAAGGGGTAGCACCAGCAGCGAACTCCTAGGTTCGTAAGGACGGATGGACAGCTGTGGAGCTAGGGTTTCCAATGCATGGAATGACCTAACTGATATACCCTCCTAGGTTTTTGTGCCACACTATATATAGGGAGTCAACATGGGCTCTACTCACTCGTGGCTCATTCAGTAAAACCCATATTAGTCACCGTGAGTCCCACTCACCGACTCAGTCAAAATCCGGCTCGGGTACAACCTAACCAGATTTCCGGTTCAGATCCAATCCGAACTTGCTCCCGCTCTTAAGTGTGTCACCCTGCAGGATCATGGCTACATGGACACGATTAGAGTCCGACTCTCAATCGATCAGTCGATAGCGGCTCCTAGCATAACGTGCTGACTCCCAAGTACCAAGGAGTCATGATGACTTGCCTTTCCAATGCGACTTGCGTCCGAGTCCCTTTTGCCTCACGATATACCTTGTCAGACTATAGGCGAATATTTGTGATCCCTTAAATAGTCTGACTCTCTTCTTGATCCGAGATAAGTGATTCGTCCGACTAACTCTTAGTCGATCGCCTCGGTTAACACTTAACCGAGTCGTGCGTGGCCATGATTTCCGAATCATATCATGTGAGATGGCCCAGATAATATCTCTCCAACTAGAGGGGAAAAATCCCATCTTGGTTATTCACATCACGTATCTTGATTCTCAGTCGATCCGAACTCTGCATTTATAACTTCCCAGTTAAGAATCAGCGTTTGACAGAACCTAAATCGGTGATCCTCAACTAGGACTGTGCAATAACCTCAGTTCTAAGGATTACATTGATTGAGATATACAAATGACAACTTGTTTGTTGTACCTCAATATGGGTCAATCCGACTCGCTAAACTCTTTAGCCGAATTTGTGTAAGTCGAAATAGCATATCCATGCGTATGACAAGTGGAACTGATTCATCAGCCGACTTTGACATTGGTCTAAGTTGTGTGTCCAGGACAACTTCGATGACCAAGGATATTTAGTACAAACAACATGAATGTATAGTTCCACAACTGAATCACATATTCAATGAGACACATCAGATGTTTATACAAGGACAACTTAATATCTTTATGAATACACTGGGAAATATCATCATACATGATTGCCTCCAGGGCATATTCCCAACATTTCAAATAAAGACTGAAAGAAAACTAACAAAATTAAAAAACGAGAATTAAAAGTAGAAAGGTTCCTACTAACACAACCAGGGTAGCTATTGCTTCCCCGGCAACAGCGCCAGAAAAAGGGTTTATACCTTCGATCCGGATTACGGATGTAGTATAACTCTTTTTCCTTAGTAGAAGTAGGTTTATCGAATCCTCGGGAAGCAGAAAAGCAAAGTGAGATTACTTAAACGGACCTTCGAGAGTTTTAGAATTCCTATTGCGTTTTCCCCGGACCAAGAGTTTGCAATCTTTTGGCTGTTGTTGACGATGGAGAGAGAGAGGGCCTAGAGTCTTCGGTTTTCACCAGTAGCTGTGCAAAAAATCTGATGGGAATAATAGATAATAATAAAGTATGTATATAATCATTAGATAAAGATAATTATATATGGACAGTGCATCCATAAATGTTATCACCTCCGCAACCGCTTATGGCAATAACCTACTAGTGTCATCCATAGAAGAAAAATAACTAATGATGTGCATCGTGATGTTACTGTTAATCCCAAGTAAATTCATCACATACAGCCGTACTACCCCTTCTGTCACTGGATTCACTACTAGGAAATCCTTCATCAGTGGCGCATCTGTATTGGTCTTCTGTGGCGCATGGCTGGGACGCCACTGTTACGTCGCCACTGATGAAAACTTCTATGGCGCATTCCGAAATGCGGCACAAGAGTCATGATACTTCTGTGGCGCATTTTGGATGATGCACCACAGGACTCTGTTCAGTGGCGCATTCTGGACAATGCGCCACTGAAGCTCTATGCGCCACAGAAGGTTAAAATGATGCGCCACTGGTTTGAATATCAGGTATTAAAAAAAATCAAAACTTGTCCAAATATACAGTATTATATAGAAACAGTATATTTGACTTAGTATATGAAAACAAATATAATACAAACATGAATATAGTGCCATCACACTACTTAGAGCCCGAACGAGATAGACAAGTGATCATCATATTACAATACAAGTCAAATGAAGTGTTTGTTACATTTATACAAGTGTTTGTTACAAAGTTAACCATCTCATCACATTGCAAATGAAGTGTTCATCGCCTACACTAGAATCAAACAGAATACAACTATGACGACGGTGAGAAAGAGCAAGACCACTAGCAATATTTTTCATCCGGTTCTCCTTCCATAGGTGGTTCCTCCACTTGTCTACCGCCTCATCTCGAGTCGCGTATCCTTTGTATCTGTTGCCGCTAAACTTGTTCACCTGTTTCTGACAGTCCTCCCACTCATCGTAGACTCCTGGAACCCAACCCTTGTACACCACGTACCACTTCATCATCTCTATAGATAAGGCATATTAGTAAATCATGCAACAGAAAGAACTAAATTGGTTCACATGCATATATATTCACATAAACTAAAGCAAAATATCAGTAAACATAGAAGATAGCACATCGATCATAATCATAGAACTTCGACAACAACGACCATAATAGTGAAGTTTACAACATACGACCATGGTAGTATATAGTTTATGACACAACACTACACATAGACATCTATGATAATTCTAGGCGCACACATCGATCAATGTTGAGAACTGCTAACGCTCGGCTTCGGGAATGGTAGATAGCCATCCTTCGTCATCCATGTCCTGTTGTCACCCTGTTGACGAAGAATATTTTCAATCTCCCTCTTATTAAACCCTCAGTTGTGTTTTAGGACCCCTCCCCTCGTGTTGACATCTTCCACGATGATTTCCGACAACTTAACCTGGATGCGATGGAAGTCTTCTCTAAGATCATCATCGTCCCTTCGCGCCAAATTTTCGGCCCATGCTCGGAAACTAGATGGCAGAGTTAGGTTCTGGAAATCCCGGACAAACCCTTTAAGGTGATGCATGGCATAGAAGGCCTCCTTGGCGCCGCCAGTAACCGGCTCCTTGACGTAGGGGAACTCGAGCATGTGCTTGAACACGTGCTTGTCATCCTTGATACATTCCCCCTTGTTGACGAACGGGCATACCTTTTTAGCGTAGCCCTCGAGAGCCTCATTCAAAACACCCCTTATTCTGGTGTAGTCCTTCTTCTTCTTCTGACTCGCCGAGTCAAAATACGATGCTATCGAGTACTTTGTGCAAATAAAGTTGAGTGTGCAGTATTTGTCTCTGCACAACATGATTGAAACGGGATGTTGGAAAAGGTCAAAGGAAGAAAGCTATAAGAAATCCTAACTTAACAATGCTAGGGGGGTGTGTACTTACTCGGGAAAGAAAGGAAAAAGAAGCGTGTTCGTCCTCTTGTGGTCCACCATGAACTTCTCGAGATACGCCGTCGCCTTGGCACGCGTCTCAGATCCTTCCCTCAACTGGCTATCATGCATGTAGTAGGGATACACTATCGCGATGTAGGGGGTCTGCTCTCTCTTGGTCTTCATCGCCAGATTGAGCGCGAATAGGCGGACCATGTTATAGTCCAGCCATTTCGAGAGAAACAGCTTGAAGACGTCCTCGTACGATATGAAGAACACGTCCGCGGGGGCTTCATGGACGAAGTCCACGTCCGATGGCACCTTGTTAGTGAAAACCGGGTAATTTGGATCTTTGTCTTTAAGAATAATGCCCTCTAGTGTCTTCATACTATCACTCAAAGCGAGCATATGTCCACCAGCAACGCGAAGGAGCTACGGAGTCAGTATCGCTTCACCGGCTATATGTATCCTGGGCAAGCCATCCTCGCGGGCTGGTACGACGTCATCCTTAGCCCGGATCCTCTTCGGAGGAGGTTGGCTCTCATCTTTCTTACCTTTCTTCTTGTGCTTCTTCGTCTTCTGAGTAGGCTCCTCCACTGGGGATGCTAAGTGCTCAACGGCCGCCTTTTGGAGTCTGTCAGGGCTAAAGACGAATCCAACTGGTTTCTCCTGTTGATCGGTGGCCGGAGGTGTCTCTCGAGATAAACCATGGAAGACCAGGCGTTGCGTGCATGTAGTGGGACGCCCACCTTGACCCGCGCGAGCGACAAAGGGTTCTTCATCCACAGCAGGCATGTACAATCCTATGCCGGCGCCGGTGTTGATGTAGTCGTCGATGTTGACAAATTCTTCATCATCATCGTTGTTGCCGCCATGTGGTGATGGTGGTGGCGGGGGCGACGGCGGTTGCGTTGCGACGGCGGCATCGCCTTGGGGCGGCCCACATGCTCCCAACAGTTGTTGGTGGCGACTGGTGGTGGCGATGACTACAGGTGGCTTCCTAGGTGGTGGCCGGACGATCGAGGTGGCGCCAGTGACAGGTGGCATCCGAGGTGGTGGCCGGGCGATCGAGGTGGCGCTTAGGTTCCCCGTAATACGAATCGGAGTCTTCGTCCATGTCAAGGGCCAGCCGTGGAATTCTGCAAGGGTCTTGTGTTCGTCGGCTCCCTGAGGTTGAAACGGGGGTCCATGTCGTCGCACCCTGGCAACACCCAAGCAATCCGGACCGTCATCACGGCATCGTCCATTGCATTGTTGTGCATCGTGCGGTTCGCCAGTTGTATGATATTGCCCTTGGCAACATCCTTCAACTCGCCGTCGGCAACTTTGTGGAGTAGTACGCAAGCAGCGTCATGAATATCGACACATATGTGTTGGGCATCATGATCGATGTGGCAATCACCAAAGGTGCATAAAGAAGAGGAAGTGGATTACGAGTGCCCATTTCTCAGCCAAAATGGAAGTGAATCAAAACTTCGGGAGAAACAGGCAACTCAATTGAAATCGCTGCAAGAAAAAAACACCCCATCCCCATTGACAACCCCATTGACACCATCCATCATCATCCAACACCATCTCATTCACAAAATAAACAAACCTCTATAGCACCATCTCATCCACATATTCAAATGAATTTACAATATCAAAGTTATATGTCATTAGGAATATTGCAGGATCAAAGAATATACAAGATCAATCATCTCCATAGTTCCAACAAGCAACCAACTAGTTCTGAATTTTCCAGCAAGCAACCAACCTGCCAGTTAAACCTGCCAGCAACAAGCAATAAGCCAGCAAGCAACATCTTCATAGGATCAAATTAAATGATCATAAACAGCACCACAGATCATAAACAGCAGCATAACCAGATTATATGAGAGATATAAAATATAAACAGTAGCAGTACCAACTCTAATTTTCCCACTTATAACTAGCAGCATAACCAGCAGAAATCTAATTGTTTCTTCATGACAATGACATCTCAATTGTTTTTGTATGTGGAAAAACTGTAGTTTTCTGAAAATTTAATTGTTTCTCTGATAGAGAATGTTGTTTACTTGAGATTTTGCTCATTTTTCTTTTCTTTCCAGTAGTCGAGCTCCCATATCTCCTCGATCTTTCCGTAGAATATTTCCATGACAGTAGCCCTTGTGCTCTTACACCCAAGGGCTGACGAATTCAATGTGTTGTAGTACGACTTGGTGTGCCCTGGCAAAGTTGGCTCGTCGATTAGCAATGCCGACATGCAGTGAGCGGTGACCCTCACGGTGACCATACCCAGCGAGCCTGCCGAGGTGCTTCTTGGTGGGTATTCCAACATCCTCGTTCTCGGTGGTTAGATAGTTCTGGCAGAAAGAGATGCACTCGTAGATCAGAAAGCCCTTGGCTATGCTTCCATCTAGACGAGACCTGTTGCGAACGAACCCTTTGATTACACTGTTCAGGATTTCAAACGACATCATGTTATGCAGGAATGTCGGCCCGAGCTGGATGATGTCATCCACGACATGGACAAGTAGATGCACCATGACGTCGAAGAATGCGGGCGGAAAGTAAATCTCGAGCTCGCATAGTATCACCACGATCTCTTTTCTATAGCCTGTCGAGCTGCTTCATGCTGATCGACTTCCTAGAGATGACGTCAAAAAAGTTGCATAAGCCAAACAGCGTCTCACGGACGCGCTCGTCCATTATCCCCCGTATGGAAACTGGAAGTATCTGTGTCATCATCACGTGACAGTCGTGGGACTTCATACCGCTGAACCTCTTCTTCGCTACGTCGAGATACCTGCTTATCTTGCCCGAGTAACCGTGAGGAACTTTGAATCCTAGGGGGCACCTGAAAAACTGCTCGATCTCCTCTTGACACAGAGTGCAGCAGGCAGCGCGAAGCACAACCACCTCATTCTTCTTAACCCTTTTGTGGCGACCCTAAGTCCCTTCTGTTTGATCGTCATCATCATCACTATCAGGGTACTGAAGCTCCTTCTTGATTCCAAGCAATTTCAGGTCATTTCTTGCTTTCGGCCCATCCTTGGTCCTCTCCGGCATGTTGAGGAGAGTGCCAAGCAGACTGTCGGCAACGTTCTTCATGATGTGCATTACATCGAGGCTATGGGGCGTGTGGAGGACCTTCCAGTACGGCAGGTCCCAGAAAACAGATCTCGCTTTCCATACACCCAGAAGCGGCTTTGTCCTTGGTCGTTTATTTCCTGGCGCTGGGCACTCATCCCAATTATTCAGAAGCTCCTCGATTTCTTCGGTGCTCCTCTTACGCGGGGCTCTTTCGAGCTCGTCTTTACCATTGAACAGGTCACCGTGTTTTCTCCACGGGTGATCCATGCGAAGCCACTTTCGAGTCCCTTGGAACACGGTTTTTGAAGACCCGAGGTCCTTGGGTAGCTGAAGATGCGGGGTCTTATCCATGCACTTGACACATGCATTGTGTCCGTGGTTCACCTGGGCCGATACATATGCGTAACCAGGATAGTCCTGCACCGTCGTGAGCAACGCGGCTCTCAGAGGGAAATATTCTTTAGTGAAGGCGTCCCCCGTATGGGCTGGCGTCTCCCACAACGTGGCTAACTCCTCCTTCAACAGCCCGAGATAAAGATGCATATCGACACCTGGCTATTTTGGCCCCTGAATAAGAATGCTCATGTGTACATACCTTTGCTTTGTGCAGAGCCACGCGGGGATGCTGTACGGCCATACAAACACATGCCAGGTGCTATGCGTGCTACTCTGGTTGCCAAAAGGATTGAGTCCATCGATTCTCATACCCATCCTGACGTTTCTTGCATCGCCCCTGAACTCTTCGAACTCAATGTCCAATGCATTCCACTGGCTAGCGTCTGAAGGGTGTGTTAGGATCTTGCCCTTCTCTGGATCATCTTCGGGTTTCTCCCTTTCCGCGTGCCATTGCATTAGCTTTGCTTCCTTAGGATCTACGAAATATCTCTATAGACGGGTAGTGATAGGAAAGTACCATACCACTTTTCGAGGAACTTTCTTGTTCCCTCTCTTGTATCGTCCATGGCCACACACCGGACATGTGGTTCTCTCCGCGTACTCGTTACGATAAAGTGCGCAATCATTGATACATGCGTGGTATTTAACGTGCGGTAGGTCTAGAGGGCACACGATTTTCTTGGCCTCCTCTATACTTGTTGGCAATGTGTTCCTGTTAGGAAGACAATCGTGCCAGAATTCCATGTTAGCATTGAAGGTCACGTCGGTCCATTTGTGTTCCGCCTTCATCTCTAGAGCCTTGAGCGTTACACTCAGGCGTGTATCCTCGGGCCGACACCCAGGATACAATGGAGTCATCCCATCTAACTCCATTTGCGCCAGCTTGGCTTTCTCTCTAGCTGCAGCTTTGGCGTTGCTCATCTCCTTGAGAAGCAGTTCCTGAACATGAGGGTCCCTTAACACCGAAGTTAGCAGCGTCTGGGTGTTCGCTTCTTCTCCTTCTTCATGATGGTCATGCCCGTCGACATCTCCTTCTTCGTCATGATGATCATGCCCGTCGCCGGTATATTCTTCGTCATCATGACCATGCCCGTCGGGAGACTCTTCGTCTTCTCGCTCGCCCAAGTCTTCATGATGACCAACACCATTTACTGCCAGCTCCTCATCGAAGTCGTCACGCATGAAACCGCGCCTGAGCAGGTGATCCTCCAATTGTCCAGAATCAGGGTCGATCCAGCGCTGGAGTTTGCATGTTCGACATGGACATCTTATATGGGTCTTGTTGTTCCGAATCATGTCCGCCTTGGCGTCTTTATTATACCTAGTAACTCGACCTTCGCTCATGCTGACGAACATGGTAGCCTGCACGGTATGCACATATAGAGCAAAAATACAGAGAGTAGGTTAATTAGAAATATACACACACAAAACACACATGCATGGTCGTCGCCGGAAAAATTCGGCATGACCTTTCCTAAAAGTAGGACATATGGGTGGTGCAAAAATTTACCGAAATGGAAATGGATCAACATTTCGGCAAACATCCATGCACCACACCGGGACAAAGACAAGCAAAAACAAGAATCTTCTTCCCATGCAAGCATTCATGCACCACACAAGCTTCATGCACAAACATCATCTTCGCGCCATGCATGCATCGCATATACACACCGCCCGCGCGACAAGCTTTACACCTACAAAACATGCATATTCATGGCCAATTACTCACCGGGTAGATAGAATACCGAGTGGAGAGCGCGATGTGAGAGAGTGTGGATCAATAGATCTATAAAGAGATAATAGTACACAAATAGAGATGTGGAGGAGAAAAGTAGGTGTGTTTAGATCAACTAGTTGGAGAAAGGCTTTCCCTAGCCAATCTATCAACTATAGTAGGTTTAAATAAATAAAAATGTAGAAAAGTATAGACACAATGGGGTGGGAGAGAGGATGAAGAAGAGCTGGGAGGAGGGGGAAGAAGGATGTGAAATGGATGGTGGTAGATAGAGGGGTGCAAAGCTGCCACCTTTGTGCAGATCTAGTCGAAGGATTCTGTGGCGCATACAGGCCATATGCGCCACAGAAGTTCAATCTTCTATGGTGCATACTGGCTACATGCGCCACAGAACCTTGGCCATAGGGTGCAGTGGGCCATGTGGGCCCCTTGACTCAATGTTCTATGGCGCATGGCCAATGAATGCGCCACAGAACCTTGGTGTCAACACCCGGATTTTTAATCCCAGATGCTTGTTATGCCATACATCGCAATGCCAGGATTACCATTTTTGCGAGACATAACAGAATTGGATACCATAGTACATCATCCATTACAAACAATAGATAGGTTCTTACACAAATAGGGATCTCATGATCCAGTTCTTAATACAACATCAAGCAGCGAAATACGTAATAATAACGGTAGCGTAGGCGAAGCTCCATCTTCGGGGTCACAGGCAATGCTGACGATGGGGGATGATCCTAGTTTCGTAACCTTCCTGGGGTCCATCCTCAAGGTACTCCTCTTCATAGTCTGGCCATGGGAATATCCAGGGACAAAGCCATGAGTACTCTTTAAGTACTTGCAAACTAATACTAACAGATAAAGGGGTTTTTGGATAATAGGACACTAGGCTCTAGGGTTGTTTTGCAAAATCCATATTTATCTCTACTAAGTCTAGAAGCAAATGAATGCTAGACACAATTTTATAACTCCTAAGTGGGAACTTGTATTTCATATCACAACCCTGTTGTGGTGAAGTCAAAGTCTCAATCCATTTCACAGGACATTTTGAAAAGTCTGACGGGGGAACAGTATGGCCACTCCAACTGTCCATAACCGCGGACGCGGCTATTCGAATAGTTTGACACTCTGCAGAGATTGTACACTTTCACCACAACATTCGATACATCCGTCAGGAAAAAATCCAGAATTCACCATACTCAGTATGCGGATAATCAATCCTAACCTTTCAATTACACGCCCTAGTATAAGCACCTCTCCTGTGAGTTTGGCCTCCCAACCATGACCAACTGTCATCTTGGGTACTACACAGGTGGACAATCTTCACAAGGTAGCCTCAACTCAGACCTTGGCCATGAGAGAACTAATACTAAGGTATATAAGTTTCTAGTCAAGCCCTACCCAATATTCGTGTATTGTGGTTGTACGATAAATTTGTAATGGTATCGCATCCAGACAACCATCAGTTTTAAGAAGGGATAAGGCTCATGCCTCAGTAATTTCATCACCAAAATCATCAGGTGTTCGGAAACACATGTACAAAACATTTCAATAGAATGATCCATCATTCCAAGGTTTTCATAACCATTTTTCCAGCAAGTATTCCCATCTAAAGTTGCTCAAGTTTTATGCTTGGTACTAGCATCTACAGGTGGGGGTAAGCAATAATGAGGGGTGGTAAACTAGTGGAGTTCTAACTAAGTTTAATCTCATGCCTTAAGATGACATCAAGATTATCTAGCTTAGGCCAAATTTTATGCTCTTTATGCAACCTTCAAATATTCTTCTAGTATCTACCATTTATTTCAGTAAACTCTAAGTAAGAGTTTTGATAAAGAAATAAAGTAATAGATTTGGAAATAAAACTAGGATGGTTTATCAAGTGGTATAAGCTTGCTAAGTTAATAGCTTGCATAGGTCAATTGATGTAGTAAGGCTTGCTAAATTTCAAGTGTTAACTTGCACATTCACTAGTAGTATTAGGCTTGCTAAAGTAGAGTATCTTGCAAGTTTTTAGCTTGCATAGGCATAGTATCAGCTTGCAAGTTTTAGCTTGCATAGGTATAGTATCAGCTTGCAAGTTTTAGCTTGCCTTGTGCAGAGCAGTGGTTGAAGTTCTCCTCGGCTTCTTCTTCGTAGAATCCTCCTTCCTCCTCATATCCTTGGTCGGTACTATCGTCTATGAATAAATACGAGGTACACAATCACCAAACAATACTTAACTACTTGCAATCATCACACACAAGGGTCCTATAGATGATCTAACATCATCACTAACATTACAAGATTAAAGCTTGGTTTAATTCCTTTTATTTTTAGAAAAGTAATTTCTACTCATTGAAAAACTACTTAAGATTTAATATTCTCCAAACCAAATATGGAATCATTTTGACACATGTCATCACCACATATTTTAGTCCATGGGAATATGATTTAAAGTGGTGTCACGATTTAATAAGGTTTTACCCTTTTATTTTAATTAATTAAAGTGGTTAGAAATGCCTATGTAGCATTCTTTTATTACTTGAACATTATTTCTGAACGTAAACCTATATATTTTTATATATTCTGAAAGGTATGGTTAAATGTGATTTTTGAGAGTTGGAATCAACTCAAAAGCTATTATGGTTTAAATTTGAAAAGTGTTTTAATGCAGAAAAGCTTCTACCTTGTTATTTTTACCATGTGTGACCTATAGATCCAAATGACTTGAATCCAACGGGCTTGGATTGAGCATTCTCAGACCTTTCTAACAAAATTGGTTTCATTCAATTTGGTGCACTGAATCGATCTGGGTTGATTTTTGAAGTTGGGTACAGAAGTGAGTTTGAAATAAAATGGAAAAGGTTTAATTCAAATCACTGGGATGCGCGGGAAAAGTTAACGGGCCGGCCTGCTAAGCGCAGTGCTCCCGCGGGCTGCTTAAGTGGGTGTCCCCACTCGTCAGTGAGACAGGGAGGGGCGAAGCGGTACGGGGCAATGTGGATCATTCGATCTAGTTCTAATCCAACGGCTGAGAGTCATCGTCGACGTTGAGCAACGCTGGCGAGAAAGAAACCTTGAGCGGCTAGGCCGGGGTGCAGGCGAGGGTTGGCGAGGCGGGCGAATGACGAAGTCGACGACGGCGAACTCAGGGGTGGTCACGGCAGCTCCTGGGGTGGACGAAATCGATGGCGCCCTTCTTCTCCAGAGGCGGCGGGCTCCGGTGAAATTCCGGCGAGGTGGTGCTCTCCTTGCTCCGGGAACGGTGTGGCATGATTAGTGTGGATAGGGGAGTGAGATGGTGTGAAGAAATCGACTGGGGGTGGCCTCTATTTATAGTCGAGCGAGGGGACCGACGGGGCACACGGTGAGCTCGTCGGGGGCGATGTTATAGGCGGCTATTGGCATGGGCGAAGGTAGGGGGCGGTGCGGTGTTCCCTGGCTATGCTCGACGACATGGTTTTGAGGCGTGGGGCGGTGCGGCTTGGTCTGGAACATGCGACACTCTACGCGGCAGAGGCGACGTCTTCGACGACGAGCGGTGGCTGTGCGTCACGGGGCGGCGAACGAGGATGTCTGGCGGTCTCCTGGGTCGATGGTGATCGTGTGTGCACGCGGTGAGGGCGGCGCGCAGTCTGTGGGCGCTGGTCGAGGGTGGCGCTCTGGCGCACGCTCGGCATGGTTGATGGCAAGGTTGGCATGGTTCGTGCGTGTGGTCCAGGGCTTGGCCACACTCGCGGCTGGGACAGGGAGTGGCGATGGACGGTGGGATGCCTCCCAGACATTTTGGCTAGGCTTGCTTCTATTCCTAGCTGGCTGTCGACATGGGGGTGACATGGGTGTGCTCGGCTGTTCACCATTGATGGAAATGCCAAGCTTACAGTGATGCTAAGGGTTAGTTTAGGTTGTTAGATGATCTACTAAGGCTAGTGGTGCCCAGAGAGGGAACAAGTTAGGCTTCAATAACTGCTCACTATAGTGTTTAGGATTTTGATGATTTGTGTCTGCAACCTGTTTGATGAAATGGCCGCATGAAATCAAGTTTTGAATTTTGAAAGGATTTTTGGTGGGATTGCTAGATTGGTACTGGTGAGTCTGCAGATGCTTGGGTTTTGAAAGTTGAGCTTGTTTGAGTGGTTTTTGAAAAAGTGGGATCTTCCCATATGATAAAGATTCAATTTTGAATTGTCATTGAAACTATGCATTTGAAAGTTTTTGGATGATCACAAAGTGGGCCTTGATACCTTGTTACGAGTACATTCAAGGGGTGCAAAGATCCATAAATGTTTCCATTAGGTTCTGAAAGTTTGAGACAGCCAAAGTAGGCATGGGAGTTAAATTGGTCAAAATGACCATTCCTTTATTTTATTGGTTTTGATTTATTTGTCTTTAGGAGAAGTTTGGGAAATGTTTTAGATGATGTTTATTTCACCTAAGAAACATTTTACAAGCAAAGAAACACACAAACAAGGTGGTTCCAAAGAATTTCAAATTCAATGCATACACATATGCATGCCTTCATAATTTTAATTAGAAAAGTTTTTGTTAACCCTAAATTTGATGATTAGAGTTTGATGATTCTAGTTTAATTTTGGGATGTTACACTTGGCCAGTGGCCAGACACTGTTGGCCAGGCACTGTGGGCCAGACACTCAGTGTTCTGTGGCGCATACTGTGATTATGCACCACAGAAGGTTAAACTTATGTGGCGCATAGCTGACATATGCGCCATAGAACACTGAGTACACAGATCTGCACCAAATAAAGGTGGCAGATAGAGCTCTTTAATGACACCCCTCTATAGATATGCCTCACTCCGTATCCAAAGCAACATACCTGCCCCTCATGTCTTCTTCCCACAACTCGTCAGAAGACTCGCTGGAGAGCACAGCCCGCTCGCGTTCCCTGCAGCCTACTCGCAGTGGAGGGGCGAGGTCGAGGGGCAGTGCTCGGAGTCAGCCGCCGCGGGATTCAGAGGTCAAACTAATCGAGGAGGAGGCCAGACTGCGGCACGAGGCCCTCTACAACAAGGCCATGAGGTTGTACGTCGTGCTAGCGTCTCCGGAGGAGAGGGCACGCATGGAGGAACGAATCGGGTGGCGGCCGGTGCTCGACCCCAACGTGTCCATGGAGGACCACGTCCGCAGGCTGGGCGCGCGTGAACAGGGAGGTTTGGCATCTTCCACCGCCATCGCCCCCACCAGCTCTTTGAAGGGATTTGCAATGTTGTAGTTTGTGTATTTGCAATGATGTATGGCATTGTTGTTTTGCGCTGTTCAAGGCTATGCGCATGTGCATTTTGCAACGATGTATGCCACTGCACATGTCTATCTACTAGATTGTCTAGTATATTCTACCTATTCCACTACTAGTTGGAAACACGAAGCATTCTGTGGCGCATACTGGAGTAATGCGCCACAGAAGTTTGTTCTTCTGTGGAGCATATGCACAAATGCGCCACAGAAGCTTGTACATGGGTGTCCAGAGTGTGTGGCCCACATTATTGTTCTGTGGCGCATACGACGATATGCACCACAGAAGATCTTCTGTGGCGCATTATACTCTATGCGCCACAGAAGTTTGGTCAGAGCACGGTCGTACCAAACTTCAGTGGAGCAGACGGGTTGATGCGCCACAGAAGATTCATGGTCCAACCGCTGGTGCGTGTCCCACCATACTTCTATGGCGCATCACTCCGTAGGATGCGCCACAGAAGTTTGGTGGTTCTGTGGCGCATTTCTCCTGATGCGCCACTGGATAACTTTTGTGGCGCATGGTCAGAACCATGCGCCACAGAAGGTATGTCTATCTATAGCTAGTTTCCTAGTAGTGGTTTCCCATCCTACAGATCAGTCATTACTCACACTACCTTTACCTGGATCAATCCTCGGGGTCTTGGGTACCTGACAAGTCCTTAGATTGAGGCAAGAGAGGGTACCACAATCATCATGTCATACAAACTAAAACATGATCCCATCTATGATAAATAACATGCACAAAAGCTACATGGCTAGGCCGAAGCCCTTAGCCCAAGAAGAATTACTTACACATAGAGATGAAATTGACAATCATAAACATTGTAATAGAGATCATAAGGTGGGTAGCAAATAGTCTTACAATGTCGTCAATTGGAGAAGAGATCTACTATTACAAGTGCTGGAAGATGGCTATGGTGGTGGAGAAGGGTTTAGAGGTTTAGATCTAGATCTATTCCTCCGGTGTGGCGACTTCTGGTGGCAGGGACAGTTGAGGTTGAAAAGAAGCATTGTTTCCCGTCGCCCGAAGTCTCTTTATATAGGGGTCCCTTCACGAAAGTTGTTCTGTTTGAGGTAATGAATTCGGTGCAAACTATAAGGCCGGAATAAAATTCCCGCCGTATAGTTGGTCGTTAAAGCTTCAACATTAGCTTCACGGCTCCTGGTTTCTTTGACGTGTTGGATATCATGTATCTTTGGTATTTATGTAGTGATTCCATCACCATACGTCATTATCTGCAAAAGGAATTATAGCAAGAAAGGATTGCATACACCTTTGATCATTAGGCATTAGTGGCAGGATTTAGATAGATATTTCATCAAATATATAAATAATATATAGTTTAAATGCAGACGTGGATGGCTATACTTCACAGCCATCAGCGAGCAAGAGCAAGCACGCAAGGCGGCAGGGGATCAGGCAGCACTCGCGCGGGCAAGCTGGCGAGACTAGCAGGAGACGGAACAGAAGCGAGCTGGAGCGAGGGATCGGGCGGGCGTGGCCCAGGCGCAAGGCGGTGGTCAACACGGGCGACGCGGGACTGGTGCGCGCACGCGAGCGCAAGTGAACAGGGAGGGCGTGGCAGGGAGCAGCGCGACCAGCTGGATTGGCCTGGGCCAACCGGTAGTACCGGTCCACCCATGAGGTACAACCAGCTAGGCTCGGTACTGCCGGCTAGCGCATCTAGGCCAGTCTAAAGGGGACCGGTACACACTGATGCGTCAGGTACTAGGCCTGGCAGTACCTAACGGCCCAAAAGAAAGATTTTTCTTTTTATTTTTCAAATAAAATTAGGCAAACTTCAAACTGCGATAACTTTTGTTTGGAAAGAGGACGACAAGAGCTACCCAATAAAAGGTGAAAATATTGGATACCACCAAGTGGGAATACTTTACTTTGTGTATTATAAAGTGAGATACCCCCCGTGGTGAGAATCCAGAAAACAGCCAAGATCAAAATCGCAACAATATATAAAACGGATAAGACCAAATAACAACCGATTTTGATGAACAAGAGCTTGTTATGAAGATTACCACAAGCTCTATATCCTCACATGGATAAGACCAAATAACAACCAAATATGATGATGCAAGTATGCAAAGGTTTGATCTTTCTTCGAACTATATGATTGAGATACTCACTCAAGATCCCCTCTTTATAGTACGGCTATCTATCCTAAACCCGGTCTCCAACTAACAACATAAGACTGGAAAAAGGGAAAACCTATCAAGATTATACCTTTGACTTGAGCATTCCACTTGAGTGCGATGTAGACGAACTTGACCTTCTCAATATGGAACGCCTTTCTTGATTCCTCTTCATCGAGCCATGACCACCAAGGATGGAAAGTATCAAACATGAGATCTTTTAGAGATAGAGAATTTTGAGCTTGCACAACGCATCTTCTTCTTCAGTTCACCGGCCTTGAACCCAACACATGCTTCAAGCGATGCCAATGGACAAATCCTACAAGTGCAACTTAATACAAACATTAGTCCATAAAGATTGTAATTAATTAACAAACCCATAGATGGGGGCCCACATGCTCTTTCAATAGCTTACCCTGGTTCAGGTTCCACAATGATGGAAGAACCCTAATCATGCTATAAATCACTATAAGGGTAATGCGCCGAGTTATAGGGATTGGTTCTGTGTGCGATATGAGTTGTGTGTTGCCCTAAAGGATCCCATAGGTCCGACTTATAAAGGCGCTAGATCCTAGGGTTACATGGAAAAGTCCTTGCCGGACAGGTTATAGAGTCCTACATAGAATACAACTAGTCTTACATGTCTTGTAGTCCAAGGCTCCGGGTACGTCGATGAATCCCTCGTAGCATTCTTTTATCCGGCATGGGCCTCCCTTCTGGATCCATCTAACAGGGCCTCCCAGCAGGCCATGGGCCTTGCTACCAACTCTGGGCCACCCGGGTTTATCCGGAATAGAGACATGTAATGGTGATATCCATTTAGCATATCCCCAACAAAAGGTTATTCAAAAGACCAGCCATTCACAGTAGTACTTCTTATCTAATCTTTATATTGTCTTATCCTATACAATACCCTACCACTATAGTATTGTGTACGGATAGCTTTGAACATTGACCGTTGGATCAAGACTGTAATCAAAATATTGGTAGCCTCTGGATCTCCTTTTCCATTCTTAGCATAGATAAGATTCTATTGTTAGTCTTTAGCATGTACAACGAACCCTAGTATGCGCAAACCTCAGAACACACTTCACTTCTTAGTTTCAGGGACCTTGTGCAAAATGCATGGACTAGGATGTAATTTTCATTTTTACGAGGTCCTTGATGTAACTTGTACTTCCACCAACCTTGTTAACTAAAGAACCTCGCTCCTACATGATATTCCATAGTTAGAAGAAAATGCCACTGCCCCAATTATCACACAAAGTGGACCATGGTTTCTTATAGTTCCATTTTTCAAGCTTCCTATCTCACTTCGCACACTTCACTCACTTCTTGCCAATTTAACAAAATTAGGTCAAAATTGAGATACAAGTAAGCGCGGTAGATTACTCTCGAATTAAATGTATTTTCGGATGTAGATGGGTGCATGTTCTTGTAGCAAATAACGTCATCACTATGAGTTTCCAACTATCGGGAAATAACATTCTAAATTTACTGAGTGATGACGAGATTGTTCCTTTTGGAAAAGAAAATCTGAAGAATATCGATCTGAATGCCACAAGCCATGCTTTCAGATATATATTGTGAACCGGCATGTTGTACTTAAGATTCATAAGTTTTATGAGTTATCAAACTTCGTCCTAGCTAACTCTATCCACTTGAATGACTTTATGTCGATTTATCGAAATTAGGTTAAATTTCAACTACAAGTATATTGTATATTGCGTTGAAAGTTTTACAAATTCTATTGGAGGTAACCATTGGGAGGGGGTCATTTAATATATCACAACCCACCACCGAGAAATTTGACAACTGGTTCAATTTCTTGCTAAGATTTTGCATCTTAACAACTTAACAAAATTAGGCCAAACTGAGGTACCAGTGATGGGGATATGCCTACCGGGGTATACCCAGCAGGACGTTTCCTACTAGCCCAAGCCGTCAGCGAGTGGGCATGCAGGACGACGACTGGATCAAGACTTGGCGTGGACTCAGGCGACTAGAAGCTGAAGGCCCAGAAGCGTAGCTAGGCCCAGTCGGACTAGGTCATAGAATCTCCGAATCCTTAACTAATTCGGTTGTGATCTGTAAACCCTAGCGAGGTGAGTCTATATAAACCTCCCTAGGGGACGCATAGAAGATACGTTCCATCATACACCCAAGCGACTCGCCGCCTAGCCGTCGAGCTCGCCCCATTGTACTCTCACCATAATACAATCTAGCAGGAGTAGGTCTTTACCCTCCGAGGGGCCGAACCTGGGTAAACCCTTGTGTCTCAGCCCTCATCTCGCACCGCAGATGGCTGGCCGCCCTTGCCCCATGTTCTACTACTCGCTACCGATTGCAGCATCTGCCGTGGTCATTCCCACGACAGTGGCGCCCACCGTGGGGCCTGGCCGGTCAGGCCAGTGTTCTGCGGCGAGATCCAATCTGCCCATCAACGAGTTGATCGCCACCGAACGCATGATCGCGATCGGCGAGATGCTCCAGATCTTGCCGAGAAGCTACGTCCCGGCGGCACGACCCGTCACACATAGCATGATCCTGCCAGTCGGCACGATCAGCCTCTTCCTCGGCCTCACTAACGTCATCGTCTCGGAGGACTCGGCTCGCATCCGCGAGTCGCCGCCACGCGACCGGCTCTCTGATATCCAGGTCCGCACAATTCACAGCCTCACCGCCGAGTACGACTCGGCCCACAACAACGTGGACGAATCCACCGCGGCCGTAGACGACGTGGCCCTCAACGACGACGCCGATTCGGCGACCCCGGCGTCACTCGCCGGATCCATTGTTGCCGCGTCACCCGCGGGCTCCATCACCCAGGTGTCCAACGTCGGAGACTTCGAGGATCCCTCTATCCTCGGGATCTTTGACTTCGACTCCAGGTCGGAGAACTTCGCCGACCTCCACGACTAAACCGGTCGCCACGCCGCGACCTACATGGTTACTGGCGCCGACCCGCCGGAAGACCCATTCTCCACGCCGATCCCACCAAACGCGACGGCAACGGAGGTCGAGGAACTCCGCTTGAAGCTGGCGGAGGCAGTCCGCAAGGAACAAGCCGAGCGCGAAAAATTTCGCCTCGAGCAGGTGACAGCGCAGGAGCTGTCGCGCTACCACCAACTCCGAATCAGTTCGCGCCTGAACCGTACAGTCCAGGGGAACGCTGTGAATTTCGACGACGAGAACGACCCGGCTCGCGCGGCCAAGCACGCGATCTGCGAGAATGTGTCGCCAGGAGGAAGCACTCGCCCCCCACCAGGGGCAACGGCCAATGGTGCTCCGCCACCACCCAACCGCGCACCCCCGAGGGACCAGCCAAGGATCGTGGTCTACTCACGAGAGCGAGACGCGAGCGGCCTCCCGCTGTTCTCCACCCCAATGGACAACATCGTCGTGGGACGAGCAGCAGTCGACAACATTGCAGCCACTTGGGAAGGCGCCTGCAGATCCAGTACGCCAGGGCTCTGCTCGCCAAAGCGGTCGAGCAACAAAAAGCAGGCGTCGACTCACAGGGTCGAATGTACTCGCGTTCATCAGGCAGCAGAGCGGCCTCGAGCGGCCGCCCCATGGCGGCGAACACTCTCAACTTCCCGCCACCCGAACCCCTATAGCTCCAACACCGACCCGCGAACGTGGCACTCTCCACCAACGACCCTCGGCCGGCGAACAACTTTGTCTCCGCCAACGGACAACCCGTTGATGCCCGCACCCACATCATACACAACCAGAGCTGGCGCGCGCGCCAGCCTGACGACCTGCGGCACACCCTCACCAACCGCCGAGATGGTGAACCAAGGGGATCACTGAGCCAAATCGGGCCCTAGTGCTTATGACCGATGATCCGAGGCGAAAGATACCCGGTGAACTTCAAAGCGCCGAAGGAAATAGAGAAGTACGACCCCTCGTACGATCCCTCCATGTGGTTGGATACCTACCTCATGGCGATGGGGATCGCCGGCCACACCGACCTACTCGCCGCCCGCTACCTCCCCCTGATGATGGAGGGGGCGTGCAGGCAATGGATTAACACCCTTCCCGCGGATAGCATCGACTCCTTGGAGGAGATTTGCGAGGCCTTCGTCAGGCACTTCGAGGGTTCATACACCCGCACCACCACCATCGAGGACCTGGAACGGTGCGTCCAGTGACCCCGCGAGTCGACCCGCAGCTGGGTCCAACGGTGGCAAGATCTGTGGTACAACGCGGTCGGAATCCACCCGGACACCACGATCCACTGCTTCAAGACCTCGTGCCTCTACGAGCCCCTGGTCGTCAAGCTCAAACGAGCGTACCGCACACTCGACAACATACCGGACCTCCTGGAGATCGCAAAGAGGTACGCGGAAGAGGACCCAAACCAGGAAACCGACGACGAGTCGGGAGGACATCGCCGCACGAGCAGCCACGACAACGGGAGGCGGCCCGAGCTACGATACAGCAACACTCGCCTCACCGGCAAACGCCGCGGTGACACGCGAGTCGACTTCGTCACCAACGCCGGGTACGCGCAGCGCGAGCCCAAGAGCTTTCGCCGTGACGGTGGAAACTAAAAGGCAAAGCCGAGGTTCGATCCCACGGCCCTTCTCAACCAACCCTGTGTGTTTCATAGAAGGGAAGGAAATCCCGCCACGCACACGACCGCCGAATGCCACTCTCTCAAGGAGATTGAGAAGGAACGGCGCGCGGGAATACCCCGGTAGCAACCCACCAAACGGCGGAAAGTTCGGCAGTGTCGCCGGCTCGCTCCACACCTTCACTGGCTTCAACACGAAGCGTGAGAAGAAGGTCATCGCCCGTGCCGTCGTCGTCAACACGGTGTCCTAGATAGACATCCCTTAGTTCCTCAACTGGTCTGAGCAACCAATCACCTGGAGCCGCAAGGACCACTCTCCACGGATCGAGTATCCGGGCTGAGTCGCCCTGGTGGTCAAGCCAAAGGTGGGGGACTACTGGCTCCCCAAAACGCTGATGGACGGCGGCAGCTCCATCAACATCCTGTACCTGGACACCTTCAGGCGACTGCGGCTCCCACAGTCGATGATCGAGACGACCTACACCACTTTCCACGGCATCGTCCCCGGTCGGAAGGCGTACCGATCGGCAAGGTGACGCTGCTAGTCACCTTCGGCTCACCAGCAAACTTCCGCACCGAGCGGATTGTCTTCGAGCTGGTGCCCTTCGACAGCCCCTACCACTGCGTCCTGGGGCACCAGGCATTCGCCAAGTTCATGGCAGCACCCCACTACGCGTACAACGCGATGAAGCTACCCGGGCCGTGCGGCGTCATCACCATCCACGGTGACCCCGACATGGCCGCAGAGTGTGAGGCCAAAGGGGCCGAACTCGCTGACGCCGTCATAGAGACAGAGGCCAACCGCGCCGAGGAGCTCGCCAAGTACGCGAGCGGGGTCACCAGCGACGACCCCACCATACTCAAGAAGCCCAACTCAGAGGGAAGCAACTCCATCGCCTTCGAGCCAACGACACACACCCGCACCGTCGAGCTGGTACCAGGCTACTCCAGCCAGACGGTGACAATCGGGACGGGCATGAGCGCAGCATAGGAAGGCGAGCTCATCGAGTTCCTCCGTGAGAACAGGGAAATATTCGCATGGAAGCCATCCGACATGCCTGGTGTCCCGAGGGAACTCGCTGAGCACAAACTCAACGCCAACCCCAAAGTGTGACCTGTCAAGCAGTCGCTGCGGCCCTTCAATGAAGAGCGCGATCGAGCCATCGCCGAGGAGGTGCAGCGTCTACTCGCTGCAGGGTTCATCCGACCAATCAAGTACTCCAAGTGGCTGGCAAACCCAGTCCTGGTCGAGAAGAAAAATGGGACCTGGAGAATGTGTATCGACTACACAAACTTAAACAGCGCCTGCCCGAAAGAGCAATTCGTCCTCCCGCGGATCGACCAAATCATCGCTTCCACCCCGGGCTCGGAGGCGCTATGCTTCCTCGACGCCTACTCTAGGTACAACCAGATCAAAATGGTTGTCGAGGACGAAGAGAAGACGACATTAATCACGCCATTCGGAGCCTTCTGCTACACCGCCATGAACTTCGGCCTCAAAAACGCCGGGGCGACTTACCAGAGGTGCATGCAAGAGTGCCTTGAAAGCCAGATTGGCAGCAATATCCACGTCTACATAGACGACGTGGTTGTGAAATCCGCTCGCCAGGGTGATTGTAGCATCCCAGTTGTCTAACACCTGTAATGCTACTTGTTATAATAATAAAAGGGCCACTTCCAACATATAATTGTTGCATCATCATCCTATCATGCTCATGTCATCATGTCACCTTGCTTTTGAACATCATATAAAACCCCTTCTTGTTTGGTTCTTATCTCATGTGCATTATTAATTGTAGTTGCCTCTTGATATTGTATTTGGTTCTTAATATATTGTTAAATGCCCAAGTTGAGTTGGGGGCATATCTCTTTTAGACTCCACCACCTTTTCTTTCACCACCTTATAATTCCACCATCCAATTAATATGAGCTTGGCATTTTATTGAGTTTACCTCTAGCTCATGTTGGTTGGTTGGATTCCACCATAATCTTTTGCTTGGCCTTTGCCCACCTTTTGGGAATGCAAGGAATAATGCCACATGAATTAATGTTGTTTTCACAATATAACTACATGGCAAATATTGTTTGCATGGGCCATGCAAGTGCCACCTTTTCTTGACTTTGGAATGTTATTTGGCTTTGTTTGCATGGATCATCTCTCCTTTGTTTAAACCTTGTTTTGGGCTTGTAGTTTCTTCACCATATCATCTACCTCTATCCCCTATAGCTAAACCCGCATCACCATGCTCCATGCATACACATGTGATCATGTGTGAGCATAAGCCTAAAACCCCATCCCTCTCCCTACCTCTCTTCTTTTGGTCTTGCTTGGTCTTTGAATGGAACATGCATGATTCAAAATCCCTATCTCTATCTTTTCCCTTGGCTGGAACCATGTTGTTCTTGCTCAAAATTCTAAAACCATATCTCTCTCTCTCTCTCTCTCTCTCTCTCTCTCTCTCTCTCTCTCTCTCTCTCCTTTCTTGTCTTGATCTTGTGTGTGCTTGTCTAGAGCATGCTTAATATTGTCAAGTACCACTCCATCTTTCCTTCCCCTCTCAAAACTTAAAACCCTAAGCCACCCCAAGCCCCACCTATCTAGCTAAACCTAGCTAGCTTGTCCCTCCCTTTCTCACCTAAACCTACCACACCCAAGTACCCCTCTCCCCTCTCTTCTCTCCCTGCCCTAGGGCCCCCCTTCATGCCTGGCCACGAGCTTCCCCAGGTCCACCTGCCAGCCTCCCCTCCCCAGCTATACCTGCCCAGCCCGTGCCTTCCCTGCCCTGGCCGCCCATGCACGTGAGAGGACAAGGTGGCACCAAGGACACCTTTCCATCAACCCCTCTCCCACGCCAGCCCCACGCCATCTACCTGCCCCCCTGTTGCTCTTATCCTTCCCCCTCGCCCTAGCCTCCCCCAGATCCCCCAGGTCTCCCTCCTTCCTCCCCCAGCGAGCCATCTCTCCATGTCCTCTAAACCCTAACGGCGGCCCCCCTGCGTCCCTTCGCTCCAGAGCTCCCCGAGGCGAGCCAGGAGTACCAGGAGCGGCATCGACTTCCTCTGCTTTGCCCTGACGCGCCGGAGCCCGCTGGACCTCGCCGGAGGAGCCCCGCCGCCGCCATGCCCGTGACCGCCAGGACGCCCCGACCTGCTGCCCCCTCGCCGATCCTCGCCACCTCAATGCCCCCGGCTACGCCGACAGCACCACGGTGAGCTCCCGCAGCCCCTAGACACTCCCTGTCCCTCTAGTTCGCTGTAGCCGCGCCAGACACTCCGTCGAGCGCGCTCCGTGCGTCGCTGCCGCGACGTCCGTCGGGTGTGCAGCGTCAGACCGCAGCAACCGCCCCTGTTCCTCACCCTGCCACGCGCGCTGTGGGCCGTCTCCGTGTGAGCGTGCTAAACGAAACTTGTAGGCCGTTGACCCCTCTTCATCTTTCGTTTTGGCCGCGACGCGTTTCTCCCAGTGGAATCATCGCCATCGTCGCCGGAAGTTGCCAGTACCGCGCCGCCGGCAGCACGGCGTCTGCCGCGCGCAGCAGCAGCCCCGCACGCTTTTGCAGATAGGCCCTCCCCCTTTTTCCCTCCTAAAACCCGCAGCCACCGGCCCCACCTACCAGCGCCTGTGGGCTTTTTGCAAAAAGGGTCCTCAGCTTTCTGGTTTTCCACCCGCGGTCCCTGGATCGCCCACGTGTCGCCGCTTGATAGCTGCGCCCGCGCGTGGCCCCGTTCGACCACTGGACCCACACGACAGTGCCTCGGGCTAAACATACCTGAGTGCAAAAAGGTTCCTGAGTGTGTGTGACGGCCCAGTCAGCTATTGGACCCACCTGTCATCCTCTGGTGTAGATTTCTGCTGGATAGCAAAAGTCCAATGGTTTGCTGATTCAAAATTTTCAAACATTTTCAAATAAATTCAAATATGTTCCAAATTTAATTGAATTCATAACTTATTCCTGGTTTGGAATTTGAATTCAAACCTTATATGAAAAATGTTTAGTTTTTGAATTACAATTCAAATCCTTATTCAAATATTTTTTAGAATTATTTTGTTTAGTCAACCTTTGACTTTGACCCCAATTAATTAATTTTGACTTAAAATAAATTTAAAATTCATATTTTCAAATAATACAAATAATACATGTTTTTGAATCAGAAAAATGTGAGGATTTCAAATATGCTATTCAAATTGCCTTTTGCACATTTAAAATTCCAAGTTTAATCAAATTACAACAAATGCCACTGGAACTTAAATAATTAATAACTTTTGATTTATAACTCCGAATTTAACAAATGATATGTCTAAAATGATCAGCTCGACGAGACCTTTCTGTTTACGCTATCCATGACTTCAATTGCAGCATGCATCATGTAAATATATAATAGACAGCAACTATTATGACAATAAAATGAGACCAAACCTTAATAAAATGACTTATTCTTGTATACCACATCTCACCCATGCCATGCTACTTTATTGCCATGCAACTTGTGCATCATTCATCATGGCATGATTGTTTGCTTGACGCATTTATTCCTATGCTTGTGCACTTTATTTATGTTGGCCCTTGTTTGTTTGGTTCTTCTTCGGATAGACTCTGAGCAGGGGATATATCAAGAGCACCAGGAACACTACCCAGATCCGTCTCTCGCTTCAACTGAGTTGCCAGGCAAGCACTACCACATGCTTGCATACATACAGTACCTATTGCCTCTATCTTATTCTTGCATCATTGAGTCGCGATTGCATTAAATTGAATCCCAAGTATTGCATAACCTTTACTTTAAACCCCACCAAGCTTGTTCCTCCATCCCATGAGCCATTACTACAGGAGTTGTTTGAGCCATGCGAGTCGTAGAACAGCATGTGTAGGGTTTGTGAGTGTCTGATGGATAACGAGGTACCTAAACAACTTAACCTAAGTAGTAATGGGATAACTAATGAAAGTGGCACCGGTGAGCAATATCTGCTATTTGGTTTTTCCTGCTCACTTGTGTCCCGTAGGACCCCGAGTACTTGATTCCTGTTCCTTGATTTATCGCGCTATCCACATCCGGGAGGCTTATGGGACCCCCCTGAGCCAGAGCTTGATTCCGTCTTATTTCTTGGGGCCACAAACTAGTTTGAGGTCTTATTTACTATCCTGTACTTATGCCATGTTTACTGCTTTATTTAAGATTGTGCGACAGATAGCACCTGTACTGTTTAGGATGGTGACCCGTTTTCGCGGTATCGACACCCCGAGTTTTCGGGTTCCCAGTCGTTTACAGCCGGCCCCACAAACCTTGAGTCCGTCTCGGAGCCGGCCAGTTTCGTTGCGGGTGTACTCCAAGGGGTGGCCCCCTGAAATATTTCTGAATCTTGTGATTGCTTTGTCGTGAAGGCCTCGTTGGGTTTTGATTTGGTTTTTCCGAGGTTGATCGAGTGTGTGTTGCTATTTGTGCACCCCTGCAGGGTAAAACTTTCTGAAAGCCGTGTCCGCGGTTATGGACGACTTGGAGCACAGTTTCTCGGTCATAGACAAGCATAACTAAAGTACCGCTTTAATCTGACTAAGTAATTTGACTAGTAAATAGTGCAACTCTCATGGAATGGTTAATAAAATTTCCAACGGATGGGGGTTGTTCGTCCGCTTCCTCATTGGTAAGCGAGGAGGAGGATGGATCGGATGAAATTACTGTTATAACTGTTGCCCTTAATTCACGGACATCCGTCTATCATTGGTTAGGCGGATGGTTAGCGTTTATCTGTAGAACTGCTAGGTTTTATCTTTTGCTGCAATCGCGTCAACCCAGGTTGTGTCCCCTTTAGAGGCATAAAGACTTGCTGAGTACCCTTAGGGTCTCACACGATAAATTATTGGTTCAGGTGAACAGGTACCCTCGCAGGACGGATACTGGGTGGAAGAGGCTGATGATGTGGGCAACGATCGTTCGGTATAGAGATTCCGGGAACGGGGATCCGTGAGATCTATGGTTGGGATGTGCTTATTTCTATGGCATCTTATGCCGATTTGCTTCTTATCCGTACTCGGACTTTGTTTGCCGCTTCCGCATGATACTCTGATGTGTGTTGTATGAGGAATTATCCTAAAATATTATACCTATCTAGGTCATTTGAATCTTGCCGTATGGCGTTGCTATATTTCCTTTCTTTCTAGATGGTGTGGCTCTGATGTACTCTTGTATGGTGGCTTGCATACATACTCACTTCAGTATGTAGTTGATCCCTTCGCCTGCCGATTACGCCGCCCGTGCAGGTCCCGATGAATTGGAAGTGGTTGGGACGGCCGAAAGGTCTACCCGTGAGTGGCTTTTGGGGCCCCACCGTACTATTTCAACCACTGTCGTTCATCCAGGCTTGTATCTAGGAGCGTAATTCACCGAGGTAGTTACAATTGGTATCAGAGCCATCCCGACCTTCAGGGTCTCAGCCAAACGGTCGTTGTCAGTCTAGCAAATATTTTGGTAGTTATGTATACTAGGGAAAAACAAAAAGCGAGAGTAGGACTGCTTCCACTTTTCTTCTTACCCACCCACCCACCCTTTTCTGGTAAGGAAGTGCAACGTTTGCAATCCTCTTCTTAAAATTCAAACTAGGATTCACGTGTTCTGGGTTTCCGTAGTACCATAGGTTGTGTGTGTGTGAGTGTGTGTGTAATCCCTTGTCTATCTGTTGCATCCAAGTTGTTATCTAATCAGCCTTTTGGTTATCAACTGTTGGTACATTCCATACCGATAGGCTTTTGCAAACCGACGCGATCTGTCTTACCCTTTGTTAACCGACGTTATCTTGTTTGGGTTGTTTGTTTCCGTAGTTACCAATCTTAGGTTCAACGTGAGAAGAAGGGGTTGGGATATGTGTTCCACTTATTCATGTGCGGAGTAATGATTTGAGTGCGGGATGGAGTCGCGACCATACCACTACTTTTATCATTCGCTTTTGTATATTGAATCGATAGAGTCACTAATCTTGATTCGTTAAGTAAATTTTGCGCATCTATTGGTATTTTAATGCCGAAATTTGTGGAAAATTTTTCTTTGATATATTTGTGTACCACACTCCTTTTCAGTCGTGTGCGATATGCTTAATATCTTTTAGGTGCTTTGAACTTTGTTGATATTTTAATATCATCTCAGTAAATTGTATCCTTTAATCTTGGTTAATTCCATTTTGGTACTATCTTGGATTATTATTATTCTCCATTATAGTACTGACTTGTGTTTTATATCAATCTCAGGATGGCTCCACCACGCCGTTCAGATGAGGACATACCACCAGAGCTTGGGGCCGCATTGTCAAATATAGCTAATGCCTTGGCAGCGATGCAGCAGAACCAGCAGTGCTTGGAAGAAAGCGTCAGAAGAAATGAGTTTGCTCCACTCCCTCCACCTCCCAAGCGGGGCGACATCAAGAGCTTCCTGAAATTCAACCCTCGCCAGTTTGATGTTTCAGATCGCCCACTGGATGCGGATGATTGGTTACGTGAGACGTCAAGGCTTCTTGAGACTGCTGATGTTCCTGAGCAGGAGTGGGTCAAGTGTGCTACTCACCTTCTGAAGGGGGATGCAGCTCTTTGGTGGGAAAATTACTTGAAGGCAAGCTGCACTGGTTTTCAGCCTACCTGGGGACAGTTCTCTGGAGCGTTCAAAGAGCAATTCCTGTCAGAGATTGTGATGGAAAGGATGAAGGAAGCTTTTCTCAACCTGAAGCAAGGAAATGATAACGTCAACACCTACATCAGGAACTTCATGAATCTCTCTCGTTATGGTGGCGATGAGGTATCTGATGACAAGAAGAAGCAGAAGAGGTTCAGGCAAGGGCTCAATGCATCAATCAAGTATGCGATTACTCATGCAAGGCCAGCATCTTTCCTGGAACTACAGCACACAGCCTTGCAAGAGGAGGCAAGCAGGCAAGTGTTCGAGGACTCCAAGAAACACAACAGGGATGCATCAAGCTCTTCGGTTATGGCAGCTCCTTCTAAGCGGCGTGTCTGGGTTCCTAACACCCCACCGTCGCTCTCGGCTTCACCAAGACCTGCAAGCTACACGTCAAGGCCACTAAACTCCATCACTACGGCTCCCAGGGGCTACACCCACAACTACCCTGGAGCGCCTGGCGGAGTCCCTGGCCACGTTGCTCCTCGTCCACCTGGAGCCTGCTTCATGTGTGGAGATCCTGGACATCTGTACGGGAACTGTCCGTTGAAGAACAGAGCTCTTCCTCCACCCCCACCAAGATCTGCAGCAAGCTCTCCTTTGGTTCGTGCACCACCACCTCGGGCTCTCAACATCAACACTAAGCCCGGGTCGGCGGTTGCCCGTGCCAATTGTGTCAACGCCGCTCAAGCTGAGAATGCACCGGGAGTGGTGATGGGTACGCTATCCGTTAACTCAGTCCCTGCACGAGTTCTGTTCGATTCTGGTGCATCGCATTTTTTTGTTTCGCATAAGTTTGCACAAGAGCATGACCTGGATAGGGTTCCTTTATCACGTCGTCTGGTGGTGCTATCTCCTGGTTCAAACATGAGGGCTGCTCATATCAGTCATGGCAATCAGATTGAGATTGGTGGCTCTTCATTCTCGGCTTCTTTAATTCTTCTGGGCAATTCTGACATTGATGTCATCTTGGGCATGGATTGGTTGACGGCAAATGCAGCTGTGATTGATTGTGCTGAACGCTCAGTTTCTCTGAAGATTCCTGAAGGCCATATAGTCTTTTCCCCAAGTCTGACGCCTGCTGTCCAGCTTTTCTCTTTGGCGGCTCTGAATGATGATGCTATGGAAGCTATTCAGAGAGTCCCAGTGGTCTGTGAGTTTCCGGATGTCTTTCCTGAAGAGTTGCCGGGTATGCCACCGGATCGTGAGGTTGAGTTCGTAATTGAGCTTGAACCTGGAACGGCTCCTATCTCCAAGCGGCCTTATAAAATGGGTCCTTCTGAGTTGGCTGAACTCAAGCGACAACTTGATGAACAAGAGAAGTTGGGTTTCATTCAACACAGTACTTCTTCTTGGGGTAGCCCAACAATCTTTGTGAAGAAGCGTGACAGGACTGATAGACTTTGTGTTGACTATCGGGCTCTCAATGCTAAAACCATCAAGAACAAGTATCCCCTTCCGCGGATTAATGATCTCTTCGATCAGCTAGCTGGAGCTGTGGTATTCTCTAAGATGGATTTGAGGAGTGGTTATCACCAAATCAAGATTCGCAAGGAAGATGTGCCTAAAACAGCTTTCACCACCCGCTATGGCCTGTATGAGTACACGGTGATGTCTTTCGGTCTCACCAACGCTCCTGCTACCTTCTCGAGGCTGATGAACTCGGTTTTCATGGAGTACCTTGATAAGTTCGTTGTGGTCTACCTAGATGACATCCTGGTCTATTCTAAGTCCAAGGAAGAGCATGAAGAACACCTGCGGTGTGTCCTAAACAAGCTGCGTGAGAACCGCTTGTATGCAAAGTTCTCAAAGTGCGAGTTTTGGCTGCCTGAAGTAACTTATCTTGTACATGTTATCTCTGCCAAGGGCATTGCAGTCAACCCAGAAACAATAAAGACAATTGTTGAGTGGCTTCCTCCTGTTAATGTCAAAGAAGTGCGGAGTTTCCTCGGTTTGGCTAGTTATTGCCGTCGCTTCGTTCAGAACTTCTCGAAGATAGCGAAGCCTCTTACCGACCTCCTCAAGAAGGGCAAGAAATACCTGTGGACTCCTGCGTGTCAAGGAAGTTTTGAGACACTCAAAGAGAAGCTCACTTCCACGCCAGTCTTGGTTCCTCCGGATACATCTAAGCCTTTTCAGATATTCTGCGACGCCTCTTTGCAAGGATTGGGTGCGGTCCTTATGCAAGAAAAACAAGTTGTTGCTTATGCCTCTCGACAGTTGAAGACGCATGAGATCAACTATCCCACACATGACCTCGAGCTAGCAGCAGTTGTCTTTGCTTTGAAGCTATGGAGGCACTACTTGCTTGGCAACCGTTGTGAGATCTTTTCTGACCACAAAAGTTTGAAGTATATCTTCACTCAGCCTGATCTCAACCTTCGGCAGAGGAGATGGATTGAAGCAATCAATGACTTTGATGTGACCATCAACTACACCGCGGGCAAAGCTAATGTCATGGCCGATGCTCTCAGCCGCAAAGCTTATGTCAACAACCTCATGTTGGAAGAGCAGCAGCCTCTCTTGTGCGAGGAATTCCGACAGCTCAACCTGGAAGTTGTGGAACAAGGGCAGCTCTCGAACCTTCTAGCCACTCCCCTTTTGGAAGAAAAGATTCGTTTTCGTCAGCGTGGCGATCCGCACACCAGAAAGATCACTTCACAGCTTCAGCTTCCGAAGTATGAGTCCTTCCACGTAGATGATCAAGGCACGCTTTTCTTCGACCACCGGATGTTTGTTCCAAACTACCCGGGTTTGAGAGAGCAAGTTCTCAAGGAAGCGCAAGATTCTGTCCTATCTATCCACCCTGGCAGCACAAAGATGTACATGGACTTGGAAACACAGTATTGGTGGCCTGGTTTGAAACGATATTGTGCCAAGTACGTCTCGGAGTGTGATGTTTGCCGCAGAGTGAAACCTGTCCATCAGAAACCTTTCGGTCTTCTACAGCCATTGAAACCTCCGGAATGGAAATGGGAGAAAGTAGAGATGGACTTCATTACTGGTTTTCCTAGGTCGCAGAAGGGCAACAATGCAATCTTTGTTGTCATCGACAGGCTTTCTAAAGTGGCTCATTTCTTCCCCGTCAAGGAAACAATTTCTGGAATTCAGTTGGCTGAGCTCTATATCAACAGAATTGTCTCTCTGTATGGGGTTCCGCTTGAGATCAGTTCAGACCGTGGGAGCATCTTCACTTCCAAGTTCTGGGAAAGTTTCCAAAATGCTCTGGGAACAAAGTTGAACTTCAGCACTGCTTACCACCCTCAGTCGCAAGGACAAGTTGAAAGGATCAATCAGATTCTGGAGGATATGCTTCGCGCATGCGTCATCTCTTTTGGCATGAAGTGGGAGGAATGTCTGCCATATGCTGAATTCTCGTACAGCAACAGCTTCCAGAAGAGCCTGAAGATGGCACCATTTGAGGCTCTCTATGGTCGCAAGTGCAGAACTCCGATTGGTTGGTCCGGTGCAGGAGAAAGAATCTGGTTTGGCCCTGACATTGTAACTCAAGCGGAGGAGAAGGTGCATATCATTCTCGAGAACCTGAAGATTGCTCAAAGTCGTCAGAAGAGCAATTATGACAGGAAGCACACGGACATGGTGTATGCCCCTGGTGATCTCGTGTACCTTCGTGTCACTCCCATGAAAGGCACACACCGCTTTGGTATCAAAGGAAAGCAGGCTCCTAGATACATTGGTCCATTCAAGATTCGTGGTAGAAGAGGAGAAGTTGCTTATGCCCTTGAGCTTCCGGAAAAACTCAAAGTCCATGATGTTTTCCACATCTCTCAGCTCAAGAAGTGCTTCAAAGATCCCGGCAGGACCGTGGATCATGAGCTAATCGACCTACAAGAAGATCTGTCTTATCAAGAACACCCCACCAAAATCCTTGAGACCGCAGAACGAAGGACTCGCAACAAGTCCGTCAAGTTCTGCAAGGTGCAGTGGTCACACCATTCTGTTGATGAAGCCACATGGGAGCGTGAAGATGAACTCCGTGCCAACCATCCTTCTCTCTTTGTGTCTTCTTCTTCCTAGAATCTCGGGGCGAGATTCCTGTTTAGTGGGGGAGAGTTGTAGCATCCCAGTTGTCTAACACCTGTAATGCTACTTGTTATAATAATAAAAGGGCCACTTCCAACATATAATTGTTGCATCATCATCCTATCATGCTCATGTCATCATGTCACCTTGCTTTTGAACATCATATAAAACCCCTTCTTGTTTGGTTCTTATCTCATGTGCATTATTAATTGTAGTTGCCTCTTGATATTGTATTTGGTTCTTAATATATTGTTAAATGCCCAAGTTGAGTTGGGGGCATATCTCTTTTAGACTCCACCACCTTTTCTTTCACCACCTTATAATTCCACCATCCAATTAATATGAGCTTGGCATTTTATTGAGTTTACCTCTAGCTCATGTTGGTTGGTTGGGTTCCACCATAATCTTTTGCTTGGCCTTTGCCCACCTTTTGGGAATGCAAGGAATAATGCCACATGAATTAATGTTGTTTTCACAATATAACTACATGGAAAATATTGTTTGCATGGGCCATGCAAGTGCCACCTTTTCTTGACTTTGGAATGTTATTTGGCTTTGTTTGCATGGATCATCTCTCCTTTGTTTAAACCTTGTTTTGGGCTTGTAGTTTCTTCACCATATCATCTACCTCTATCCCCTATAGCTAAACCCGCATCACCATGCTCCATGCATACACATGTGATCATGTGTGAGCATAAGCCTAAAACCCCATCCCTCTCCCTACCTCTCTTCTTTTGGTCTTGCTTGGTCTTTGAATGGAACATGCATGATTCAAAATCCCTAGCTCTATCTTTTCCCTTGGCTGGAACCATGTTGTTCTTGCTCAAAATTCTAAAACCATATATCTCTCTCTCTCTCTCTCTCTCCTTTCTTGTCTTGATCTTGTGTGTGCTTGTCTAGAGCATGCTTAATATTGTCAAGTACCACTCCATCTTTCCTTCCCCTCTCAAAACTTAAAACCCTAAGCCACCCCAAGCCCCACCTATCTAGCTAAACCTAGCTAGCTTGTCCCTCCCTTTCTCACCTAAACCTACCACACCCAAGTACCCCTCTCCCCTCTCTTCTCTCCCTGCCCTAGGGCCCCCCTTCATGCCTGGCCACGAGCTTCCCCAGGTCCACCTGCCAGCCTCCCCTCCCTAGCTATACCTGCCCAGCCCGTGCCTGCCCTGCCCTGGCCGCCCATGCACGTGAGAGGACAAGGTGGCACCAAGGACACCTTTCCATCAACCCCTCTCCCACGCCAGCCCCACGCCATCTACCTGCCCCCCTGTTGCTCTTATCCTTCCCCCTCGCCCTAGCCTCCCCCAGATCCCCCAGGTCTCCCTCCTTCCTCCCCCAGCGAGCCATCTCTCCATGTCCTCTAAACCCTAACGGCGGCCCCCCTGCGTCCCTTCGCTCCAGAGCTCCCCGAGGCGAGCCAGGAGTACCAGGAGCGGCGTCGACTTCCTCTGCTTCGCCCTGACGCGCCGGAGCCCGCTGGACCTCGCCGGAGGAGCCCCGCCGCCGCCGTGCCCGTGACCGCCAGGACGCCCCGACCTGCTGCCCCCTCGCCGATCCTCGCCACCTCAACGCCCCCGGCTACGCCGACAGCACCACGGTGAGCTCCCGCAGCCCCTAGACACTCCCTGTCCCTCTAGTTCGCTGTAGCCGCGCCGGACACTCCGTCGAGCGTGCTCCGTGCGTCGCTGCCGCGACGTCCGTCGGGTCTGCAGCGTCAGACCGCAGCAACCGCCCCTGTTCCTCACCCTGCCACGCGCGCTGTGGGCCGTCTCCGTGTGAACGTGCTAAACGAAACTTGTAGGCCGTTGACCCCTCTTCATCTTTCGTTTTGGCCGCGACGCGTTTCTCCCAGTGGAATCGTCGCCATCGTCGCCAGAAGTTGCCAGTACCGCGCCGCCGGCAGCACGGCGTCTGCCGCGCGCAGCAGCAGCCCCGCACGCTTTTGCAGATAGGCCCTCCCCCTTTTTCCCTCCTAAAACCCGCAGCCACCGGCCCCACCTACCAGCGCCTGTGGGCTTTTTGCAAAAAGGGTCCTCAGCTTTCTGGTTTTCCACCCGCGGTCCCTGGATCGCCCACGTGTCGCCGCTTGATAGCTGCGCCCGCGCGTGGCCCCGTTCGACCACTGGACCCACACGACAGTGCCTCGGGCTAAACATACCTGAGTGCAAAAAGGTTCCTGAGTGTGTGTGACGGCCCAGTCAGCTATTGGACCCACCTGTCATCCTCTGGTGTAGATTTCTGCTGGATAGCAAAAGTCCAATGGTTTGCTGATTCAAAATTTTCAAACATTTTCAAATAAATTCAAATATGTTCCAAATTTAATTGAATTCATAACTTATTCCTGGTTTGGAATTTGAATTCAAACCTTATATGAAAAATGTTTAGTTTTTGAATTACAATTCAAATCCTTATTCAAATATTTTTTAGAATTATTTTGTTTAGTCAACCTTTGACTTTGACCCCAATTAATTAATTTTGACTTAAAATAAATTTAAAATTCATATTTTCAAATAATACAAATAATACATGTTTTTGAATCAGAAAAATGTGAGGATTTCAAATATGCTATTCAAATTGCCTTTTGCACATTTAAAATTCCAAGTTTAATCAAATTACAACAAATGCCACTGGAACTTAAATAATTAATAACTTTTGATTTATAACTCCGAATTTAACAAATGATATGTCTAAAATGATCAGCTCGACGAGACCTTTCTGTTTACGCTATCCATGACTTCAATTGCAGCATGCATCATGTAAATATATAATATACAGCAACTATTATGACAATAAAATGAGACCAAACCTTAATAAAATGACTTATTCTTGTATACCACATCTCACCCATGCCATGCTACTTTATTGACATGCAACTTGTGCATCATTCATCATGGCATGATTGTTTGCTTGACGCATTTATTCCTATGCTTGTGCACTTTATTTATGTTGGCCCTTGTTTGTTTGGTTCTTCTTCGGATAGACTCTGAGCAGGGGATATATCAAGAGCACCAGGAACACTACCCAGATCCGTCTCTCGCTTCAACTGAGTTGCCAGGCAAGCACTACCACATGCTTGCATACATACAGTACCTATTGCCTCTATCTTATTCTTGCATCATTGAGTCGCGATTGCATTAAATTGAATCCCAAGTATTGCATAGCCTTTACTTTATACCCCACCAAGCTTGTTCCTCCATCCCATGAGCCATTACTACAGGAATTGTTTGAGCCATGCGAGTCGTAGAACAGCATGTGTAGGGTTTGTGAGTGTCTGATGGATAACGAGGTACCTAAACAACTTAACCTGAGTAGTAATGGGATAACTAATGAAAGTGGCACCGGTGAGCAATATCTGCTATTTGGTTTTTCCTGCTCACTTGTGTCCCGTAGGACCCCGAGTACTTGATTCCTGTTCCTTGATTTATCGCGCTATCCACATCCGGGAGGATTATGGGACCCCCCTGAGCCAGAGCTTGATTCCGTCTTATTTCTTGGGGCCACAAACTAGTTTGAGGTCTTATTTACTATCCTGTACTTATGCCATGTTTACTGCTTTATTTAAGATTGTGCGACAGATAGCACCTGTACTGTTTAGGATGGTGACCCATTTTCGCGGTATCGACACCCCGAGTTTTCGGGTTCCCAGTCGTTTACAGCCGGCCCCACAAACCTTGAGTCCGTCTCGGAGCCGGCCAGTTTCGTTGCGGGTGTACTCCAAGGGGTGGCCCCCTGAAATATTTCTGAATCTTGTGATTGCTTTGTCGTGAAGGCCTCGTTGGGTTTTGATTTGGTTTTTCCGAGGTTGATCGAGTGTGTGTTGCTATTTGTGCACCCCTGCAGGGTAAAACTTTCCGAGGTTATGGACGACTTGGAGCACAGTTTCTCGATCATAGACAAGCATAACTAAAGTACCGCTTTAATCGGACTAAGTAATTTGACTAGTAAATAGTGCAACTCTCATGGAATGGTTAATAAAGTTTCCAACGGATGGGGGTTGTTCGTCCGCTTCCTCGTTGGTAAGCGAGGAGGAGGATGGATCGGATGAAATTACTGTTATAACTGTTGCCCTTAATTCACGGACATCCGTCTATCATTGGTTAGGCGGATGGTTAGCGTTTATCTGTAGAACTGCTAGGGTTTATCTTTTGCTGCAATCGCGTTAACCCAGGTTGTGTCCCCTTTAGAGGCATAAAGACTTGCTGAGTACCCTTAGGGTCTCACACGATAAATTATTGGTTCAGGTGAACAGGTACCCTCGCAGGACGGATACTGGGTGGAAGAGGCTGATGATGTGGGCAACGATCGTTCGGTGTAGAGATTCCGGGAACGGGGATCCGTGAGATCTGTGGTTGGGATGTGCTTATTTCTATGGCATCTTATGCCGATTTGCTTCTTATCCGTACTCGGACTTTGTTTGTCGCTTCCGCATGATACTCTGATGTGTGTTGTATGAGGAATTATCCTAAAATATTATACCTATCTAGGTCATTTGAATCTTGCTGTATGGCATTGCTATATTTCCTTTCTTTCTAGATGGTGTGGCTCTGATGTACTCTTGTATGGTGGCTTGCATACATACTCACTTGTGTATGTAGTTGATCCCTTCGCCTGCCGATTACGCCGCCCGTGCAGGTCCCGATGAATTGGAAGTGGTTGGGACGGCCGAAAGGTCTACCCGTGAGTGGCTTTTGGGGCCCCACCGTACTATTTCAACCACTGCCGTTCATCCAGGCTTGTATCTAGGAGAGTAATTCACCGAGGTAGTTACAGTGATCTACTCGCCGACCTGGCGGAAACGTTCGCCAACCTGCGGAAGTACAAGATAAAGATAAACCTAGGAAAGTGCACCTTCGGTGTGCCAACTAGACAGCTACTGGGATACGTCGTCTCCAAGCGTGGGATCGAGGCAAACCCCGCCAAGATCAACACGATCGCTCGACTCGGCTGACCCGAGTGCCTGCGCGACGTCCAGAAGCTGGCCAGGCGAGTCGCGGCTCTCAGTCGCTTCATCCCCGGCTAGGCGAAAAGGCGATGCCCCTTTACCGCCTAATGCGCAAGAACCCCACCTTCCAGTGGGATAAGGAGGCAGACGACGCGCTCCACGCCCTCAAGGAGGTGCTACTCGCAGCACCGCTACTCGCTGCCCCCGCCGACAAGGAACCCATGTTAGTATATGTCACGGCTTCTGAACGCGTCGTCAGCGCCGTCATGATCGTCGAATGGCAAGAAGAAGGAAAGGAGCACCCGGTTCAGCGACCAGTGTACTACATCAGCAAGTTCCTAACCGAGTCGCGCCAGCGCTACCCGCAATACCAGAAATTGGTATACGCGGTCTTCAGAGCACAGTGGCGACTGCCGCACTACTTCCAGGAGCACCCGATAACGGTCGTCTCCTCAGCACCGTTGCAGGACATCATCCACAACCGTGAGGCGACTGGGCGAGTCGCCAAGTGGGCCGTCGAGATCGGCGTCCACAATATCAAGTACGAGCCGCGCAAGGCGATCAAGTCACAGGATCTCGCAGACTTCATCGCCGACTGGGAGGAGTCCCAGCAGCCAGAGAAGCTGCCATATCTCCATTACTGGAGCTTACACTTCGACGGCTCCAAGAACACGGACGATGCAGGAGCATGGATCGTGCTAACATATCTGAAGGGCGACAAACTCCGCTACGTCCTCTACCTCGACTTCACCCCCTACACCAACAACATGGCCGAGTACGAAGCGCTACTCCACGGCATGCGAGCTGCCAAGGTGATGAACGTCAATCTCCTGCGCTGCTACGGAGACTCCGACCTCGTCGCCGGGCAAGTCGCCGGCACCTGCGACGCCATCTCCCCCACCATGGCGTCATACCGCCAAGCAGTGGACCGGCTGGGTGGACACTTTGCAGGCCACTCTGTCGAGTGGATCGACATGCAGAAGAATGAGGAGGCCGAAGCACTCTCTCGCATTGGCTCGGCTCGACTCGCGCCACCCTCTAGCGTCTTCCTCGACACTATCATCAAGACTTCTGTCTCTCCCCCAAGGGAGATCGACATCGGAATCCCGCTGCAACCAGAGGCAGCCCTGGTCGCACTAATCGCCGAGCCAAACGACTGGACCGCGCCATACGTCGCCTACCTGGAGGGATTCACCCTGCCCGCGGATGAAACGGACGCCCGGATGATAGCACGCCACTGCAAATCCTGCGTCATCATCAACGGCGAGCTCCACAAGCGCAGCGTGACCGGCGTGTTCCAACACTGTGTTCATCCCGCTGAAGGACGCAAAATCCTCCAATACATTCACTCAGGCGACTGCGACCGCCACGTCGGCGCCCGTTCTCTGGTCGCAATGGCTATGCGACACGGCTTTTACTGGCTCACCGCACATGCAGACGCTGTCGACATCGTCCAGCGGTGCGTCGGATGCCAGAAATACGCCAACCAGACCCACGTGCCGAGCTCGACGCTCAAGACAATATCCATCACCTGGCCGTTCGCTGTATGGGGCATGGACATGGTAGGCCCTTCAAGAAGGCCCCCTCCGGCTTCACCCACCTCCTAGTCGCAGTCGACAAATTCACAAAATGGGTGGAGTCCAAGCCAGTCCGCAAATGCGACGGGAAGACCGCCACCAAGTTCCTACGCGAGCTCATCTATCGCTACGGGTTCCCAAACAGCATCATCACGGACAACGGCACAAACTTCGCCAAAGGAGCCATGGCCGAGTTCTACGAGGAACACCACATTCGACTCGACCTAGCCTTAGTCGCCCACCCGGAGTCCAACGGCCAGGCCGCCAATCAGAGCATCCTCCATGGCCTGAAGCCACGGCTCCAAGTCCCACTTGAGTGCACCGTCGGGTGCTGGGTCGAGGAGCTACCCTCCGTCGTCTGGGGCATCCGCACCTCCGTCAACAGGTCGACAGGATTCACCCCCTTCTTCATGGTGTACGGCGCCGAGGCAATCATGCCCACCGACCTCGATCATGATTCACCAAGGGTGGTCAACTACACGGAGGCCGCAAACGAACTCGCACGACAAGACGGCGTCGACCAGCTCGACGTGGCACGCGATCTAGCTCGCTCCCGCACCGCCATCTACCAGCAAGGGCTTCTCCGCTACCATAGCCGGCGAGTAAGGACTCACACTTTCCAGGAAGGAGACCTGGTACTGCGCCTAATCCAGGACAAGAAGGGCATGCACAAGCTCTCCCCCCTTGGGAGGGACCATTCGCCATCGGGCGAGTCCCAGGCAACGATGCCTACTACCTCACCGACGTCCGAGGAGACGGAAAACTTGACGTCAAGCGGCCATGGAATGTAAACCTCCTACGGAAGTTCTACTCCTAGAAATCCATACATGTACTCTCCACCCGCTATGAAATAAAACAGATCAGTTACCGAAAATTGTGTCTATCTCCGTGTCTTGTGCCACTCGCACTCGTAATAACAGAGTTATGCTATTCGCAGAAGTCAACCTCTAGTAAAGCGACCGGCACGGCCAAGTAGTGCGGTACGAGGGCACTAGGAAACTCCAGGCCTCGTAACATCCACGAAAAACGCCAACCCGGAGCCCCATTGGAGTCGCCTAGCCCGACTGGCTCACCAAGCCAAGAGAACTACATTCGCTCCTCACAGCGACCAAGGTCCTCCGCATCCTCGGCACAGCGACCCGAACGGCCATGTACCACGCTCGGGGACTGACACTAGCCAAATACGAGCGACTAGGGAAAAACGCCAAGTATGAGAGCGTGCCCAGGACTCGCCACGCGACTGATCCTCCGGATCAGGCAAGAGAGACGCGCTAACAACGACGCGCTTAGTCCTCACCTACCTTGGAGCTGCGACTAGAACCACGAAGTACCACGCTCGGGGACTCGGCAACCCGACCTCGTTCGCGCCTGGGAAAACGGTGAAGTAAAGAGCACCCCTGGGAGTCGCCTTGCGACTGGCTTTCCGAGCCATGGCGACTCGACCTCAACTCATTAAAAGTTAACAAACATATAACAACGAGGTAAACCCCATACAAAGGGCGGACGCGCTTGGGGACTCGTTCAATCAAAATCCAAAATCGCAAAACGAATGACAAAATAACACGATTTTCCTTTATAGCAGCACATAGTTGTTCCAAATACAAGGAAAGTTCAATAGTTATCTTGTACTAACGCCCAAGGGCACATACACTTCTACTCCACAGGTTTTGACGCAGACGCGCCACCGTCCTGCGGCTACGGATGAAGGGCACGTACGGGTTCGACGGGTATGTCGTCAACTCGCCCGCCATCGCCGCACGGAATGGCTGCTCGACCTTGAAGTCCCGATGCTTCGGTTCAGGATCATTGGGGGCGACAATCGTCTCCTGATAGGGGATGAGGTCGCCCATGGCCCAAACGTGATCAGAGTACACCGCGGCCCGGTCCGTCAGCTTCAGCACCTCGGCAATCTCCATAGAGCCCATCGACAAGGGGTAGCCGCTCGTGACATCGTCGAGGTCAAAATCCTTCGGGAAATGGGCAAGCCCAAGGCTGAGCGCCGTCGCCTCCCCGCGCCGGAAGGCCGACCGTATCATGAACTCGACAACTGATGGAGCCTTTTCCAAGTAGCACAATACCTCAACAAGGTCGCTGGGGATTACTTCCGTGGGCGATATCTCCTGAAGATTCGCTCGAAGGCAAGTCGCGGACAACGCGGATGAATCGACCAGGGTGGCCACCTCCTCCGTGTTATCATTAATCCGACCTGCGGCACAGAAACAAGTAGTGAGCAAACCAACGACGTCACAATACAGCTATTGTAGGTAGAGGTAAGAAGAAGGAAGGTTTACCAATTAACGGTCGGCAGAGGCCCGTGATGAAGCTTTGAAGAGAAGAGAAATCGTTCTGCAGCCCAGCAACGAGCGTGTCAGACACTTTCCGCTCTTCAGCGGCAGAACTAACAGCAGCCTTCGCTCGCCCTTCCGCCGAGCTAGCTTCCGACCTCGCCTCCTCAAGCTCACGCTCCAGGTCAGCGACTCGTTTTTCGGCCGCAATCAGAGCGGACTGAGCCGCCATCAAATCAGCCACTGGGACAAGGCCTCGGTGGGCCTCCTTCACCTCAGCCACAACAGCTTGAAGCTCCTTGTTCGTCTCCTGGACGGCAAAGAGCTCCTTTTCCAAGTGACACTTCGCAGCAAGCCGATCGGCCGATTTGCGCTGCAGGCCATGCACACAAACTGCGTCAACGACAATGAAATTCCTAAGTGCCCACCCGCTGAAATTCAGCGACTAGGCACTCGGGGACTGGACAATGAAAATCCTCAGTGCCCACCCGCTAAGATTCAGCGACTAGGCACTCGGGGACTGGATGATATAAAAACATTAAGAATCCGACCACTGAAATTCAGTGGCCCGATCCTCGGTGACTGGACATACCTGGATGGCAGCGCCTAGCATGACGTGAAGCTCCAGCGCATCCGCAGATGCAAGCACGACCGGAGTATGGCCACGACGCTGCTCAACCTCCACCTCGGCGACCCCAGGCATCCATCTCGTCGGTGCCGAGGCACTCGCTGCGGCCGCCTTCGCCATGAAGCGACCAAAGGTCGCCGCAGATGCGGCTGCGCCACTCGGAGTCGGCTCTGCCACGACGGGTGAGTCTGCGATCACCATATGCTATGACCCAACACCCTCCTTGACCTTCGAGGCCACTTCCGCTGCGGTCGGAGGATCGCTAGGAGAAACCACCTGATCATCAGAGACTGTGACGACTTCGTCCCCCTTCGTCCTCTTGACGCCTTCGGCGGGAGCAGCGTCGTCACCGGCTTTCCTTTTCCATGAGGAATCGGCCGACACTTCGGAGGAGACTGGCAGAACCTTGGCCACAGAAGGATGGCCGATCTTTTTAACACCAGTCCTGCAAAACAGTTTGGCGAATGAGACCGTTTGATCAAAACACAAAACAAGCAGATGAGTAAGGGACAAAGCAGCACTCACTAGGCGACTGGCAGGAACCGTAGACCTGTGCGGATACTGGCCGTCTTCTCCAGCTCGGGTCCTAGCCTCCGAGTAAGGCCCGTCTCGAACACGTCGTGTGCCCAACACACTGATGTCTTCTTCGAAGATGAAGCCGCGGCAGGAGCCTCCGTGGTAACAGCCACGGGAGAACACCTTGGTGGCGAGGCCCCTGCGGCCGGAGCATCCCCCAAGCTAACAATTGGGGCGAATGGCGGTGGCAACAATGTCAGCGGTGCCTTGTCCCTGGGGGAGGTAGCGCCTGTTGCCACGATCGCGTGTGCCGCTGCTTCCTCAACCGAGCTAGCGGCATCGGAGCTGCTCGCAGATCGGGGCGGAGATATCTGCCTCGTTGGCTTCGTCTTCTTCTTCGGCAGAGCTTTCTTCTTCTTCTTCGACGGCGTGGCCTCATGATGTTAGGTGTGCTCGGGAAGCTCATAATCGTCGTCATCGTGGGGCTCGAGGCTCTTGCTCGCTTCGAGCTCGTGCTGGTGTTGCCCGCAGGTTTTGCAAACCGTGGGGGCAGCAACCTCCATGGGGTCGTCTTCTCCGTTGTCATCATCGCCGCCCTCGTCGCTCTCAGCGTTATCTTTGGAGGGTGATGACTCGCTTCCGTACTGGACAGACGAGCTCGAGTTCTCATCATCCGCGGGTGGAAGCCACCCTTCCACCACTTGGAACAACTGCAACAAGAACAAACAAATTTAACACGACCGCGAATGCACAAGCTGCGACTGCAAGTGTTAACGGAGTGACAGTTTACCGTGGGAGCTGGGCGCCTTGCAGTATAAGGGGCGACCCCGGCCTTTGCGTCAAGGTATACGGCCAGGGTAATCTTCTTCAGGGCCTGCGTGTCGTCGTTGAGTCTCCACTCAACGAGGCAGGACTTCGTCGGGTCGTTCTTACCCATATACTCATACATATAGTGGTCGCGGCTGGCCAAGGGCACGAGCCGCCGCCCGAGCCAGTAGTTGTAGAGGTTGATGGTCTGGAGGCCTTTCTTCTTTAGGCCGTGGATGGTTTGCAACATTTCGTCAACAACCATCCGCTGATCCAGCGGGAGCTTGGCGACCTGGAGCCGACGTGGCTCGGGCCGGTCGGCGGAGTATCTTGTAAGCGCCACTTCATCGCTTGGAGTCGACTCGGTAGCATCAGATCGAAGAACGAGGACTTCGACTTCAGCTGGAACGTCAGGCCGCCCGCGGCTAGCATCGGACCGCCTGTCTCCTTGCGGCTGATTCTCCCGAGGAACAAATCTTGACACAGGGGAAAATAGGGCCTGCAGCCCAAATAGCACTCGCAGAACGCCACGAAAATGGCGAGCTACTCGATACTATGCGGACTCAGATCTGATGGCTGGATTCCGTAGTAGGCACAGAAACGCCGGAAGAAGAGGGAAGTTGGGAAGCCCAGCCCCCGCTCCCGGTGGCTGGTGAAGCATATGAACTCTCCCTCACGCGGATCCGGAGTCACCTCTCCGGCCAACGGGATGCGCCATCTGCCGGCACTCTGGAGGGGAAGGGTACATGAATGTGTTATGACAATATGGAATGATTGCATCATGTACTAGGTCACTTGGCTAGGCAAAATAAAGAGAGAAATCAAATCCTAGTTTGAAAGTCAAACGGCAAGTTTGCTTGGTGGAGGGAGAGTAGGAAACCTACTTGGGGAGGAAGTCCCCTCCCTCCACCCGCCGGCCAAGGAGGCCGAGTTGGGGGAGGACTCCCTCCTCCCAACCGTCCACCCTCCACCTATATAATGTGGGGTAGGGCGCCCCTACCCCTGACACCTCAAACCCTAGCTCCTGGATCCACCACCTGCTACTGCCGCCTCTTAGGGCCTCCTCCCAAGTCGCCGACTAGGGTTTCCCCAAACCCTAGCCGCCGGCTACACCCCTCCCCTTGGTTATTCTAAACCCTAGATCACCAAGGCACCTCTCTTGCTCCACCATACTTTCTCCGGCTTAAGGCGAAGCCCTGTGAGATATCCCCTCTACTTCCGACACCACGCCGTCGTACTGTCGGAATCGCGAGGAGAGTGCTACAACCTCCGTTGCCTGCTGGAACAAGGGAGAGGAAGGTATTCATCGAGTACCGAACGTGTGACCGACTGCGGAAGCGCTGCCGGAACGCAGCGCCGGAAGGATCTTCTACGCGATCTTGAGATCGGCAAGTGTACGACTACATCACCCACGAGAATCTGCTCTCGTTAACCGCTTTGGAATCTTCGAGGGTGAGTTCTTCTATCGACTTGTTGCTACAATCTAGTAGATAGATCTTGGCTTGTTTGTGTGCATGCAGTAGAATTTTTTTGTTTTCCATGCTACAAACCCCTACAGTGGTATCAGAGCCATGTCTATATGTAGATCTGTTGCACGAGTAGAGCACAATGGTCATTATGGGCTTTGATGCTTTTGTTGTCGATTGCTTCATGTGTACTTTGCATCTTGCAGGATGGTGGGATGAAGCGGCCCGGGATAACCTTACATGACATCGTTCATGGGACTTGCTCCACGCTTGACATGCAACTTGTATCGCATAAGTGCCTTTGTGGGCGCCTGTTTCTCCCAACATAGTTAAGATTCAATTTACAATTGGTGATTGACAATACTAGTATCAATGTTGTGGTTCTTGTTCGTAAGTTAGAACGACACTTATTGAAAGCCCCAAACCACGTAAAACATGCAAAGAAAATTAGAGGCGTCTAACTTTGTTTTGCAGGGGTGTGCTGTGATGCGATATGGCCATGATTGTAATTATATTTGATGTATGCAATGTTCCTTATTGTAAGTTGGCAACCGGCAGGAGCCATATGGTTGTCTTTAAATTCCGTTAAGACCCGCATGTATATTCAAAGTAGTTGTAATAGTTGAAGCTGGTGGAAGACAACCATGAAGCGGCTCCATTAACCTTGACGCCACACCGGTGATGATGGAGATCATGTTTGTGCTTGAAGATGGAGATCGGAAGCACAAGAAGAAAGGCCATATCATATCACATATTATGAATTGCCTGTGATGTTAATACTTTATGCATCTTGTATTGCTTAGTTCACGACGGTAGCATTATAAGATGATCCCTCAAGCACACAAATTTCAAGTTTAAAGTGTTCATACTTAGTAAGCATCGTTGCTAAAGCTCGTTGTTTCGAAGCACCATGTGATGATCGGGTGTGTTAGATTCTGCGAGTGTATACAACGTGAGCAAGCCAGATTTGCTCATGTGGAAGCTAAGGTTTGATATTGACGAACATGGTCTCAGAACACGGATCACCGAAAGGGAAAGCATGAGTCATATAGTAGATATGACGAACATGTTGATTGTTCGCCATTAAAACTACATCAACTGTCGTGATTATCAGTTTTGATGTGGTGGATTTGGTTCGTGTGATCACTAAAACAATGTGAGGGATATTGTTTTGATTGGGAGTTCAACAGCAATATGATTAAAAGTTGAACACTATTTATCATAAATTAAATCAAAGTGAATTTGCATAGTTGTTTTAGTAATTGGCATCCGTTTACCACCTTGCGCTTAGTTATAATTGAGATGATAGAACTATAGAATTCGGGTTAGTTACTTTACGAACTGGTATCATATTGTTTTGAAGTGTTAATCTAAAGTTTAAAAGTCCCATTGCAAACTTTCAGTAAGCTTCGATTACTCCGTGAAGTTTAATAGTTGGTATTAAATCAAGAGTAACAATTCCAGTGTTAGTATATAAGTATCATGTTTACCTCCATGATTCTTGATATTCGAAATATAGTTTCAATATCAAGGTAATCTAGGAGTTGAAAGAGTTGTTTCAGAAACCATCATGTATGGAAGATATTGCGATATCTGAAATGATGTTTTGGCTACAACATGATAGAGTATAATATGGCAAAGTTTATGTTCTCATATTTGATGAGAATTTACAAAAGGTTGGAGACACTAGTTGTCCTAATCCTCCAAAAGGTTTTGGATAGCAACATTATACTCGCGATTCACCGTTGTAAGCTAAAAGTAGCTTAATCATGGATAATTCCATGATAAGGGTGAATGTTTGATGTAGGTAAAATGTTTACTGCACCAAGAGATTACTAAAGAAAGGAATTTGAAAGAACACCAAACATTTGATGATGGTGATCTACTTCAAAGTGCGAGTCCAAAGACATTGGTATTTAACTATACATGCTTTGGACTATGTGTCATGTATATGGCTCCACTATTGATGTTGATAGATTCTTTCAAACAAAAAAAAAGAAATACTGAAAGAGAATCTCATAAATATATGGAAGAAAAAAGACCTGAATTGTTTAGCTTAGGTATATAGAGGATATACGCGTTATGGCTGTATTCTTTGCTTGTTAAATAATGTGGTTCTTAAGTATTGGATACTGAATTTGTTGGTATGAATCGTCATACGAAACAACAGAATTCATGAACTACAATGGCCTAAGTAACTAGCAAAAGAATATGTGATGATGTTCATCGAGAACAAATAAAGGGTTATTGTGTTGCTCGTTAAACATCAAAGCTTGCCTTCAAGATTTGTTTTATCAGGTATTATGAGAACAAAAGGGTTTTTCAAATAATTGCGTAATCCATAAAAGATGGATGATTTACAAATCTCGTTGGAGAAATCACATCCATAAAACTAGTGCTAAAAATGTTGAAAGACAAATTGATTGAAAGATCACTTAGGAAGTGACATCTCCATTTAAATTATGTTGGAAAGAAAACATGAAGAAACTCCATGTGGATGGAATTTTGGAGTCTTTTGATTTTTGACCAAATGACGCTTGTGAAACTTTCCTAGAGATAATTAAAACTTCGTTCATAGGCCAAAAGGGAACGAATGACTAGATTATTGGAACTTGTACATATTGTTGTATGAAGTCCATTATGTGTAGTCAAGAGCAATGGATTTCAACTTCATATGCTTTCTCCGAAAATTTGAGTGAATATATGAATATTTACTTAATAAGGATGAAGTATGAAACATTTGAAAAGTTCAAAGATTTTCAAGATGAAGTGCAAAATCATTGTAACAACAATATAAATAGTTTATGATCAGATCATAAAGGAAGATATTTGAGTTACAAGTTTAGCATAAAACACCTAAGATTTAAGGAATCGTTCCGTGGATTTGCATTTCCCGAAACAACATAAGAGTATGGAGCGTTCGAGATATGTAATTAAACCTTGTTTGACATGGTAAGATCAAAGGTGTAATTCATAAAACTGCCATTATATTTTAAAGATTAAAAGCTTGAGAGACCACCGTTTTTCCACTGAAAAGATCTCCATCATAATCCGTTGAATTGACACCATATAAAGTTATGGTTTGGGATTGAACCCAAGTTGTCTTTTCTTAAAAAAATTGGTATGCTATGCATAAGAAAGATGTTTGTAACCAAAATCGGATGAACATATCTTTGTATGTTATTTTGAATAATCGTTGAGTATTCCTCCATAACACCAAAGAAAAAAATGTTTGTCGCTTAGAAAGTCAAGTTTCTTTTAGAAAGAAAATTTCCATGAAAAGTTAAGTGGGAGGACAATAGAACTTTGATAAGGTTAAAAGAACCTTAGCTATATGTGCAAAGTTGCGCAACGCCGAAAAGTGTTCCGGAGGCAGCAACAATGCTCATGGCTCACGTGCCTCAAAGGTTGTGGTAACGGAGATCTAAGTTCCTATTGAAACAAATAGGTCGGGTAAACAATCAAATACCAAGATTTGAGAGTTAAATCATTATTTGACAATAATGATCCGACTACATGCAAAGAAGCGATGATGGGCCCTAACTCCGTCAAATGGCTTGAAGCCATAAAATCCGTGATAGTTCCATATACGAGAGATCAAGCTTTGAACTTGAAAGACCCTCTGGAAAGTTACAAGACCTTACAGTCATATTTGGATCTATAAAGAAATAGACATGGATGTTTCACATCTATGAAATTACCGACATATCGGGAAAGAGTTCACGACAATGTTCAAAGAATTGACTATGACAAGATCTGATCTTTCATTAAGAGATATTTATTCTAGACGGATTAATATAGCAACCATGACATATAATTTTGTTATGTGTTGAATAAACAAAACAAGTTTTTCTAATAGAATGGTTACCTAGGACGTGTGCATGACACAGTCCAAAGGGTTTTGTTAATTCAAAGGATGCTAAAAGCACATGCAAACTTCAATCGTTGAAGTAAGCATCGCGGAGTTGGAATCTTCACTATGATGAAACTGTTAAAATAGTTTAATTTCATCGGACACAATGAAGATGCTTTCATTTGCAAGAAATTAAGTGGGAGCGCTAAGACATGTTTATAATACATTATTTGGAAGACATATTGTTGATTGGAAATGATGTATGTTTTATTAACACATATTAATAATTTCATCCTGATGAAAGACTTAGGCAAAAACCCAAATATTTGGCATCAATAGACGCTAATATGGTTGTGCCGAAAGTACATAGATGATGTATTGAATGATTTCAATATAGAAACTACAAGAAAGGTTCTTGTCGCACAGAAAGGATTGAATGAGTTCAATATTGATGATATATTCAAGTGTATTGACACTTGGTAAGTGAAACAAAGATTCAAGTATAGATTGATACTTGATGTATGAAATCATAGAGAGTATCTATATCAATCATACTGTGATATGTACAAAACCATATATGTCCTATGCTCTAAATGTTATGAGCATATACCAGAATGATTCATAAGATAATCATTGGATGATAGTAAGGATATTCTTATGATCTTTTGGAAGAACTAAGAGTATATTATTTTGTAGAAGTGGCAAATAGATGGTTAGTTCATTGTAAAAGTACTACATTGATACTAGTTTTGTCACAAAGTACAAATTAAGTTTATCTCAATCTGAACTAAGGGTGGCACAATATAATGGAAAGTAAGTTCCATGATGGATTTGGATGAGTTCCAAAGTTAAGACATTGTGACAGATACTACAAAAAAAGGCTAAGTATATAACTGCTATTATAGTAGCAAAAGAGGGCATTTGTGTCAAGTAGTTTGTTATCAAACTAGGTGTGGTTCACAGCAGGGATAATACTATGAAGATATATTGTACGACAATATTATCAACATGTTTTAACTCCAAAGAACTAAAGGTCTCACCAAAGGACCAAATTGATACAAAGCCATCTCATTAGAGAATGAGTGATGCGTAAAGACGCAAAGACATGCAATTACACACGGACCTAGAAGTGTCAGATCCGGAGATCAGTTGACCACTAGCAATTGAGTACATACAACACCAGAAAGCCATAGGTGTTTAATACACAAAGGTTTGGAACTAGATTATTGACTCTAGTGCAAGTGGGAGACTGTTGGAGATATGCCCAAGAGGCAATAATAAAGTGGTTATTATCATATCTTCATGCTTATGATAAATGTTTACATACCAAGCTATAATTGTATTAACCGAAAACATTAATACTTGTGTGATTTGTAAACATAAAAGAGTCCCTAGTAAAGCCTCTTGTTAAACTAGCTTGTTGGTTAATATATGATCATGGTTTCCTGATCATGAACCTAGAGATGTTATTAACAACAGGGTCATATCATTAGGAGAATGATGTGATGGACATACTCCTATAGTTAAGCGTAGTATAAAGATCAAGTCATTTAATATAGTTCATTTGCTATAAGCTTTCCGATACATAGTAACCTAATTCCTTCGATCATGAGATCATGTTAATCACCATCACCGGAAGGATTATTTGATGAAATCAAACACCTCACCGTAACTGGGTGGCTATAAAGGTTACATTGAGTGTTTGGAAAGTATGGGTTGAGGCACATGGATCAAGAGTGGGATTTGTCCATCCATATGACGGATAGATATACTCTGGCCCTCTCGGTGGAATGTCATCCAATTGGCTTGCAAGCATGTGACTGGCTCACAAGGGATCACATATCACGGGAACGAGAAAAGAGTACTTATCAGTAACGAGGTTGAACTAGGTATGCAGAGATACCGACGATCAAAACCTCAGATAAGTAAACTATCGTGAGACAAAGAGAAATTGGTATCGTATGTAAGTGGTTCATTCGATCGCAAAGTAATCCTATAAATATGTGGAAGCCATATGAATTTCCAGATTCCTCTATTGGTTATTGATCGGAGAAGTGTCTCGATCATGTCCGCATAATTCACGAACCGTAGGGAGACACACTTAAGGATTCGATGTTGTTGAGTAGTTATGGAATGATGAGTAAGAGACCGAATGTTGTTCGGAGTCTCGAATGAGATCCGGGATATCACGAGGAGATCCGGAATGGTCCGGAGAATGAGATTCATATAAGGAAAGTCCTGTTTCGGAGTTCGGGAATGATTCCGGTGTTTCCACCAGGAATGTTCTAGAAGGGTCCGGAAGGTCCGACACTCCGGAGGGGAAGGGTACATGAATGTGTCATGACAATATGGAATGACTGCATCATGTACTAGTTCACTTGGCTGGGCAAAATAAAGAGAGAAAACAAATCCTAGTTTGAAAGTCAAACGCTAATTTGAAAAAGTCAAACGGCAAGTTTGCTTGGTGGAGGGAGAGTAGGAAACCTACTTGGGGAGGAAGTCCCCTCCCTCCACCCGCCGGCCAAGGAGGCCGAGTCGGGGGAGGACTCCCTCGTCCCAACCGGCCACCCTCCACCTATATAAGGAGGGGTAGGGCGCCCCCTACTCCTCAGACCTCAAACCCTAGCTCCTGGCGACAGCACCTGCTGCTGCCGCCGCCTAGGGCCTCCTCCCAAGTCGCTGACTAGGGTTTCCCCAAACACTAGCCGCCGGCTACACCCCTCCCCTTGCTGCTTCTAAACACTAGATCGCCAAGGAACCTCTCTTGCTCCACCATACTCGCTCCGGCTTAAGGCGAAGCCCTACGAGATCTCCCCTCTACTTCCGACACCACGCCGTCGTGCTGCCGGAATCGCGAGGAGAGTGGTACAACCTCCGCTGCCTGCTGGAACAAGGGAGAGGAAGCTCTTCATCGAGTACCGAACGTGTGACTGACTGCGGAAGCGCTACCGGAACGCAGCGCCGGAAGGATCGTCAACTCGATCTTGAGATCGACAAGTGTACGACTACATCACCCACGAGAATCTGCTCTCGTTAACCGCTTTGGAATCTTTGAGGGTGAGTACTTCTATCGACTCGTTACTACAATCTAGTAGATAGATCTTGGCTTGTTTGTGTGCATGCGGTAGAAATTTTTTGTTTTCCATGCTACGAACGCCTACACATTGATCATTGTATCAAGACTGGCCAATTCAAACATTGGTAGCCGTTGGATCTTCTTTACCATTCTGAGCATCCAAAAGATTTTATTGTTCGTCTTTAGCATGTACAATGAACACTAGTATGCGCAAACCTCAAAACACACTTCACTTCTTAGTTTCATGGACCTTGTGCAAAATGCATGGACTAGGATGTAATTTTCGTTTTTATGAGGTCCTTGATGTAACTTGTACTTCAACCAACCTTGTTAACTAAAGCACCTAGCTCCTACAGGACCTTCCATAGTTAGAAGAAAATGCCACTGCCCCAATTATCAAACAAAGTGGACCATGGTTTCTTATAGTTCCATTTTTCAAGCTTCCTATCTAACTTCGCACACTTCACTCACTTCTTGCCAATTTAACAAAATTAGGTCAAAATTGAGATACAAGTAATCACGGTAGATTACTCTCGAATTAAATGTATTTTCGGATGTAGATGGGTGCATGTTCTTGTAGCAAACAACACCTTCGCTGTGAGTTTACAACTATCGGGAAATAACATTCTAAATTTATTGAGTGATGACGAGATTGTTCCTTTTGGAAAAGAAAATCTGAAGAATATCGATCTGAATGCCACAAGCCAAGCTTTCAGACATATATTGTGATCCGGCATGTTGTACTTAAGATTCACATGTTTTATGATTTTTCAAACTTCATCCTAGCTAACTCTATCCACTTGAATGACTTTATGTCGATTTATCGAAATTAGGTCAAATTTCAACTACAAGTATATTGTATATTGCGTTGCAAGTTTTACAAATTCTATTGGAGGTAAACATTGGGAGGGGGTCATTTAATGTATCACAACCCAGCACCGAGAAATTTTACAACTAGTTCAATTTCTTGCTAAGATTTTGCATCTTGACAACTTAAACAAATTAGGTCAAACTAAGGTACCATTAAGCGCGATAGATTTCTCCTGCATTAATTGTCTTTTTGAAGGTAGATGAGTGCATATTATTTTAGTAAAAAATGTCGTCGGTGTGAGTTTCCAACTATTAGGAAAGAACATTCTCAATTTTCTGAGTGATGACTATATTATTCCTTTCCGTAAAGTAGGTCTGAAGAATGTAACATGGCTTTGAATGCCACAAGCTAAGATTTTTAGTTATATATATAGTGGACCGACATGTTATGTTCTACTTATAACATTCCCATGTTTCAAAAGTTTTCAAACTTTGACCTAGATAACTCTGCCCACTTGAATGGCGCTATGTCGATTTATCGAAATTAGGTCAAATTTGAACTATGAGTAAATTGTAGGTTGCGTTGATAGTTTTGTGATTTGTTTTTAGGTAACCATCAAGGGGTCATTTAATATATCACAAACCACCATCGAGAGTTTTGATATAGGTTCAACTTCTTGCTTAGATTTTGCATATTGACAACATAACGAAATTAGGTCAAACTTGATCTACAAGTAAGCACAATAGATTCCTCTCGAATTAATTGTCTTTTCTTCGAAGGAAGATGGGTGCATCATCTTTTAGTAAATGATTTCGTTGGTGTGAGTTTCCAACTATTAGGAAAGAACATTCTCAATTTTCCCATGTTTTGTGAATTTTAAAACTTCCCAACTAACTTTGCTGACTTCAATGAGTCTTTGTGCCAATTTATAGAAATTAGGTAAAATTTGAACTATAAATAAATCGTAGGTTTCTTTGAAAGTTTTAAGAAAAAGCTTTTCGGTGGTTTCGGTATACCCAATTCCTGGTTGGCTTCAAAAGATTTTTTGAAAATTTTAAGAGCATACTTGTAGTAAAATACAAAATTACATAGAAGTCCCTAAATTAAGCAAAAAAGGCCCTAAAGTTAAGCAAGGAAAAGCGTTCGGTGATGGGGATGTGCCTACCGGGGTATACCCAGTAGGACGTTTCCGACTGGCCCAAGAACTGGCGAGTGGGCCTGCAGGACGGCGACTGGATCAAGGCCCGGCGTTGGTCCAAGCGACTGGAAGCTGAAAGCCCAGGCAAGTAGATAGGCCCAGTCAGATTAGGTTAAACGAGTACCGAAGCCTTAACTGATTCGGTTGAGATATGTAAACCCTAGGGGAGGCGAGCCTATATAAACCTCCCTGCGGGGCGTGTAGAGATACGTTCCATCGTACACCCAAGCGACTCGCCGCCTAGCCGCCGAGCTCGCCCATTGTACCACCTCCATAATACAATCTAGCAGGAGTAGGTCTTTACCCTCCGGGGGGCCGAACCTGGGTAAACCCTGTGTCTCCGCCCTCATCTCGCACTGCAGATGGCTGGCCGCCCTTGCCCCTTGTTCTACTACTCGATGCCGATTGCAGCATCTACCGTGACCATTCCCACGACAGTGGCGCCCACTGTGGGGCCTGGCCGGTCTGGCCGGTGTTCTGCGACGAGATCCAATCTGCCCATCAACGAGACGGTCGCCACCGGCCGCATGATAGCGATCGGCAAGATTCTCCAAATCTTGCCGAGCAGCTACGTCCCGGCGGCGCGACCCGTCACGCACAGCGTGATCCTGCCAGTCGGCACGATCAGCCTCTTCGTCGGCCTCACCGACGTCATCATCTCGGAGGACTCGGCTCGCATCCGCGAGTCGCCGCCACGCGATCGGCTCTCCGAGAGCCAGATCCGCACGATCCATCGCCTCGCCTCCGAGTACAACTTGGCCCACAGCGACGTGGCCGAAAACTCAGCGGCCGCGGAAGACGCGGCCCTCAACGATGACGCCAACTCGGCGACCCCGGCGTCACTCGCCGGATCCATCACCGCGGCTTCACCCGCGGGCTCCATCACCCAGGTCTCCAACAAGGGAGACTTCGAGGACCCCTCCATCCTCGGGATCTTCGACTTCGACTCCGGGTCGGAAAACTCCGCCGACCTCCGCGACGGCACCGGTCGCCACGCCGCGACCTACATGGCGACCGGCACCGAGCCGCCGGAGGACCCCTTCTCCACCCCAATCCCTCCTAATGCCACGGCGACGGAGGTCGAGGAACTCCGCCTGAAACTGGCGGAGGCAGTGCACAAGGAGCAAGCCGAGCGCGGAAAATTTCGCCTCGAGCAGGTGACGGCGCAGGAGCTATCGCGCTACCACCAGCAGCGGATCAGGTCGCGCCTGAACCCCACCGTTCAGGGGCGCGCCCTGAACTTCGACGACGAAAATGACCCGGCCCGCGTGGCCAAGCGCGCGATCTACGAGAACGCGCCACCAGGAGGAAGCGTCCGACCCCCGCCAGGGTCGACGGCGATGGGCGCCCCACCTCCACCCAACCGCACACCTCCCAGGGACCAGCCGCGGATAGTAGTCTCCTCACGGGAGCGAGACGCAAACGGCCTCCCACTGTTCTCCACCCCGATGGACAACCTCGTGGCAGGCCGAGCAGCAGCCGACAACATCACGGCCACGGGCGACGGCGCCCTACAGATCCAGTACGTCAGGGCCCTGCTCGCAAAGGCCGTCGAGCAGCAAAACGCAGGCGCCGACTCGCAGGGTCGAGTGTACTTGCGTTCTTCGGGAAGCAGAGCGGCCTCAAGCGGTCGCCCAATGGCGGCAAACACCCTCAACTGCCCGCCACCAGAGCCACTGCAGCTCCAACAACGACCCGCGAACGCGGCACTCTCCACCAACGACCCCAGGCCAGCGACCAACTTTGTCGCCGCCAACGGTCAACCCATCGACGCCCGCACCCACATCATCAACAACCAAAGCTGGCGCGCACGCCAGCCCGACGACCTGCGACACACCCTAACCAATCGCCGCGACGGCGAGCCCATGGGGTCGCTCAGTCGACTCGGCCCCAAGTGCTTCGGACCAATGATCCGAGGCGAGAAGTACCCGCCAAACTTCAAGGCGCCGAAGGAGATAGAAAAGTACGACCCCTCGTACGACCCCGCCGTCTGGCTCGATACATACTTCATGGCGATGGGGATCGCAGGCCACACCGACCTGCTAGCCGCCCGTTACCTCCCCCTAATGATGGAGGGGATTTGCAGGCAGTGGATTAACACCCTCCCCCAGGATAGTATCGACTCCTGGGAGGAGATGCGCGACGCCTTCGTCAGGCACTTCGAGTGCTCCTACACCCGCGCCACCACCATCGAGGACCTGGAGCGATGCGTCCAGGGACCCCGCGAGTCGACCCGCAACTGGGTCCAACGGTGGCAAGAACTCTGGTACAACGCGGTCGGCATCCACCCGGACACCGCGATCCATTGCTTCAAGACCTCGTGCCTCTACGAGCCTCTGGTCGCCAAGCTCAAGCGACACTCTGGCACACTCGACAACATACCGGACCTCCTCGAGATCGCCAAACGGTACGCGGAGGAAGATCCAAACCAGGAAACCGACGACGAGTCGGGAGGTCAACGCCGCACGAGCGGCAACGACAGCGGACGACGGTCCGACCTACGCTACAGCAACACTCGCCTCACCGGCAAGCGCCGCAGCGACGGGCGAGTCGACTTCGTCGCCAACGCCGGGCACGCACAATGCGAGCCCAAGAGCTTCCGCCGCGACGGCGGCAACTACAAGGCCAAGCCAAGGTTCGACCCCGCGGCCCTCCTTAACCAACCTTGTGCGTTTCATAGCAGGGAAGGGAAGCCCGAAACACACACAACCGCCGACTGCCACACCCTCAGGGAGATCGAGAAGGCACGGCGAGCACGGGAGGACCCCGACAATGACCCGCCAAACGGCGGAAAATTCGGAAAAGTGGCCGGCTCGCTCCATACCTTCACAGGCTTCAACACGAAGCGCGAGAAGAAGGTCATCGCCCACGCCGTCGCCATCAACGCGTTGGCTCAGGTGGACGTTCCCCAGTTCCTCAACTGGTCGGAGCTGCCCATCACCTGGAGCCGCCAAGACCACTCGCCACGCATCGAGTACCCAGACCGAGTCGCCCTGGTGGTCAAGCCTAAGGTCGGCGACTACTGGCTCCCCAAGACATTGATGGACGGCGGCAGCTCCATCAACATCCTGTACCTGGACACCTTCAGGCGGCTGCGGCTCCCGCAGTCGATGATCGAGACGACCCACACCACATTCCATGGCATCGTGCCCGGTCGGAAGGCGTACCCGATCGGCAAGGTCACGTTAGCCAGGCGTTTGCCAAGTTCATGGCAGCGCCCCACTACGCGTACAACGCAATGAAGCTCCCCGGGCCGTGCGGCGTCATCACCATCAACGGCGACCCCGACATGGCCGCCGAGTGCGAGGCCAAAGGAGCCGAACTCGCTGACGCCGTCATCGCGGCAGAGACCAACCACGCCGATGAGCTCGCCAAGTACGCGAGCGGGTTCAACAACGACGACCCCACCATACTCAAGAAGCCCAACTCGGAGGGAGCAAACACCTCAACCTTCGAGGCGACGACGCACACCCGCACCGTCGAGCTGGTCCCAGGCGACTCTAGCCAGACGGTGACGATCAGGACGGGCATGAGCCCAGCCTAGGAAGTCGTGCTCATCGAGTTCCTCCGTGAGAACAGGGAAATCTTCGCATGGAAGCCCTCTGACATGCCTGGTGTCCCAAGGGAGATCGCTGAGCACAAGCTAAACGCCGACCCCAAAGTGCGACCCGTCAGACAGTCGCTGCGGCCCTTCAATGAAGAGCGCCGCCGAGCAATCGCCGAGGAGGTGCAGCGTCTACTCGCTGCAGGCTTCATCTGGCCAATCAAATACTCCAAGTGGCTGGCAAACCCAGTCCTGGTCGAGAAGAAGAACGGGACCTGGAGGATGTGTATCGACTACACAAACTTGAACAGCGCCTGCCCAAAGGAGCAGTTCGTCCTCCCGCGGATCGACCAAATAATCGATTCCACCGCGGGCTCGGAGTCGCTATGTTTCCTCGACGCCTACTCTGGGTACAACCAGATCAAAATGGCTGTCGAGGACGAGGAGAAGACGGCGTTCATCACGCCATTTGGAGCCTTCTGCTACACCGCCATGACCTTCGGCCTCAAGAACGCTGGGGCGACCTACCAGCGGTGCATGCAAGAGTGCCTCGTGAGCCAAATTGGCCGCAACATCCACGTCTACATCGATGACGTGGTCGTAAAGTCCGCTCGCCAGGGTGACCTACTCGCCGACCTGGCGGAAACATTCTCCAACTTGCGAAAATACAAGATAAAGCTTAACCCAGGCAAATGCACCTTCGGTGTACCAGCAGGACAACTACTGGGGTACGTCGTCTCCAAGCGAGGGATCGAGGCGAACCCCACGAAGATCGACACGATCGCCCGGCTCGGCAAACCCGAGTGCCTGCGCGACGTCCAGAAACTGGCCGGGCGAGTAGCGGCTCTCAGTCGCTTCATCCCCCGCCTAGGCGAAAAGGCGATGCCCCTATACCGCCTGATGCGCAAAAACCCCACCTTCCAGTGGGACAAGGAGGCGGATGAAGCGCTTCGCGACCTCAAGAAGGTGCTACTCGCCGCACCGCTACTCGCCGCCCTCGCCGACAAAGAACCCATGCTGGTTTACGTCGCGGCTTCCGAGCGCGTCGTCAGCGCCGTCATGGTCGTCGAGCGACCGGAAGAAGGAAAGGAGCGCCCAGTACAACGACCGGTGTACTACATCAGCGAGCTCCTCACCGAGTCGCGCCAGGGGTACCCGCAGTACCAGAAAATGGTATACGCGGTCTTTAGAGCTCAGCGGTGCCTGCCGCACTACTTCCAGGAGCACCCGATCACGATCGTCTCCTCAGCACCACTGCAGGACATCATCCGCAACCGCGAGACGACCGGGCGGGTCGCCAAGTGGGCCATCGAGATCGGCGTCCACAACATAAAATACGATCCACGAAAAGCGATCAAGTCGCAGGCCCTAGCGGACTTCATCGCCGACTGGGAAGAGGCCCAACAGCCAGAAAAGCTGCCATACCTCCATTACTGGAGCCTGCACTTCGACGACTCCAAGAACGCGGACGGCGCAGGCGCAGGGATCGTGCTAACTTCACCGAAGGGCGACTAGCTCCGCTACGTCCTCTGCCTCGACTTCACACCCTGCACCAACAACATGGCCGAGTACGAGGCCTTACTCCACGGCATGCGAGCTGCCAAGGAGATGAACGTCAACCGCCTACGCTGCTATGGAGACTCCAACCTCGTCGCTGGGCAAGTCGCTGGCACCTGCGACGCCGTCTCCCCCACCATGGCGGCGTACCGCCAAGCAGTGCACAAGCTGGGCGGACACTTCACAGGCTACTCCGTCGAGTGGGTCGACAGGCGGAAGAACGAGGAGGCCGACGCACTCTCTCGCATTGGGTCAGCTCGACTCGCACCACCCGCCGGCGTCTTCCTCGACACAATCACCAAGCCATCAGTCTCTACCCCGAGGTAGATCGACATCGGAGTCCCGTTACAACCGGAGGCAGCCCTGGTCGCACTCGTCACCGAGCCAGACGATTGGACCAAGCCCTACATCGCCTACCTGGAGGCCGGCACCTTGCCGGCAGACGAGACGGACGCTCGAATGATCGCACGCCGATGCAATTCCTACACCATCATCGACGGCGAGCTCCACAAGCGCAGCGTCACCGGCGTGTTCCAACGCTGCGTCCAACCCGCCGAAGGACGCAAGATCCTTCATGACATCCACTCCGGTGACTGCGGCCACCACGCCGGCGCCTGCTCTCTGGTCGCCAAGGCTATGTGGCATGGCTTTTACTGGCCCACCGCACACGCCGATGCCATCGACATTGTCTAGCGGTGCGCCGGGTGCCAGAAGTACGCCAACCAGACGCACGTGCCGAGCTCAGCGCTCAAGACCATCCCCATCACCTGGCTATTCGCCGTATGGGGCATGGACATGGTAGGCCCCTTCAAGAAGGCTCCTTCCGGCTACACCCACCTCCTGGTCGCGGTCGACAAGTTCCCAAAGTGGGTGGAGGCCAAGCCAGTCCGGAAATGCGATGGGAAGACTGCCACTAAATTCCTACGCGAGCTCATATATCGCTACGGGTTCCCAAACAGCATCATCACGGACAATGGCACCAACTTCGCCAAAGGAGCCATGGCCGAATTCTGCGAGGAACACCACATACAGCTTGACCTCGCATCGGTCGCCCACCCGGAATCCAACGGCCAGGCGGAACGGGCCAATCAAAGCATCCTCCACGGCCTGAAGCCGCGACTCCAAGTACCACTCGAGCGCACCGCCGGGTGCTGGGTCGAGAGCTACCCTCCGTCATCTGGGCATCCGCACCTCGGTTAACAGGTCGATAGGATTCACCCCCTTCTTCATGTTGTACGGCGCCGAGGCAGTCATGCCCACCGACCTTGAGCACGACTCTCCGAGGGTCGTCCACTACACAGAGGCTGCGAACGAACTCGCACGACAGGATGGAGTCGATCAACTCGATGAGGCGCGTGACCTAGCTCGCTCGTGCACCGCCATCTACCAGCAGGGACTCCGCCGCTACCACAGCCAGCGGGTGAAAACTCGCACCTTCCAAGAAGGCGAGCTGGTGTTGCGCCTCATCCAGGACAAGAAGGGCATGCACAAGCTCTCCCCTCCATGGGAGGGACCATTCGCCATCGGGCGAGTACTCGGCAACGACGCCTACTTCCTCATCGACGTCCGCGGGGACGGCGAACTCGACGTCAAGGGACCATGGAATGTAAACCTCCTACGGAAGTTCTACCCCTAGAACCCCACATATGTACTCTCCAGTCGCTATGAAATAAAAAGAATCGGTTACCGCAAATTGCGCCTACTCTCCATGTCTTGTGCCACTCGCACTCGTAATAACAGGGTCAAGCTAACCGCAGAAGTCAACCTTTGGTCAAGCGATCGGCACGGCTAAGTAGTGCGATGCACAAGCACTTGGTCACCTCAGGTTGTACATCGTCCATGAAAAACGCCTACCCGGAGCCCCACTGGAGTCGCCTAGCCCTACTGGCTCTACGAGCCAAGACAACTGCCTTCGCTTCTCACAGCGACCACGATCCTCCGCATCCTCGACATAGCGACTCGAACGGCCACGTACCACGCTCGGGGACTGATGACCAGTTCAGCGCGAGCGGCTCGGGAAAACGCCAAGTATGAGAGCATGCCCAGGACTCGCCACGCGACTGACCCCACGGGCCAGGCAGGAGTGATGCGCTTAAACTAACGCGCCAAGTCCTCAACCACCCTCGAGTCGTGCCTAGAACAACCAAGTACCACGCTCGGGGACTCGGCCACCCGACCTCGTTCGCGCAAGGGAAAATGGCGAAGTACAGAGCGCTCAAGGGAGTCTCCTAGCGACTGGCTCTTCGAGTCTGGGTGAGTTGACCACAATAACAAAACATTCAAAAACAACAAACATATCACACACGAGGTAAACCCCACAAAAGGGCGGACGCGCTCGGGGACTCGTTCAAACCTCAATCACAAAACACATGAAAAATCCCAAAACAAACACGATGTCTCATTCAATAGCATGTCGCATTGTCTCAAATTACAAAATATGCCCATACGGCAGACCTGCTACTAACGCCCCAGGGCAAACTATCCTATTCTGCAGGCTTCGACGACGACTCGCCAGCACCCCGGCGATTGCGGATGAACGGCGTGTACGGGTTTGACGGGTACGTCGTTAGCTCACCCGCCATCGCCGCGCGGAAGGGCTGCTCGACCTTGAAATCCCGGTGCTGCGGCTCGGGGTCGTTGGGCGTGACGACCATCTCCTGGTACGGAAGGAGGTCGCCCATTGACCAGACACGCTCGGAGTACATCGCGGCGCGGTCCGTCAACTTGAGCACCTCGGAAAGCTCCACTGCGCCAGTCGACGACGGGTAGCCACTCGTCACGTCGTCGAGGTCGAAGTCCTCCGGGAAGTGAGCAATTCCAAGGCTAAGCGCCATCGCTGCTCCGCGCCGAAACGCCGATCGCGTCATGAATTCAACGACCGAGGGCGCCTTCTCCAAGTACTTCCACACCTCGACGAGGTCGCTGGGAATTACCTCCGTGGGTGATATCTCCTGGAGGTAGGCTCGGATGCACATCGCCGACAACGTCGGCGAGTCGACGAGCGTGGCCACACACTACCGTGCATCGAACGAGCTCGCCTCTTCCGCGCTATCAAGGATGCGACCTGCGAATAGAAGACAACAATGAGTACGTCGGGTATCACAACAGAACACATGTTATTGGCAGAGGCAGGTACACTTACCAATCAAGGGGCGGGAGAGATCCGTGATGAAGCATTGAAGCGAAGTATAGTCGTCCTGAAGCCCAGCAACAAGGGCGTCGGACACTTTACGATCCTCTGCGGCGGCGGTAATAGCGGCCTTGGCTCGCCCATCCGCCGAGTTCGCTTCCTCCTTCGCCTCCCTCAGCTCGCGCTCGAGTTCGGCGATCCGCTTCTCAGCCGAGCTCAGTGCCGATTGAGCCACCGCCAACTCACCCGCTGGGACAAGCCCCTGACAAGCTTCCTCTGCCTTCGCGGCAACTACCTGAAGCCCCTTATTCGCCTCTTGGACGGTGGCCAGTTCCTTCTCCGCGCGGTGCTTCGCCGCCAATCGGTCAGCTGATTCACGTTGCAGACCCTGCACATCATTCAAAAAGTTAATCAAAGCAACATCCTCAGCGCCCACCCGCTGAAATTCAGTGAGTGCGCACTCGGGGACTGGCAGTCAAAAAATTCCTAAGTGCCCACCCAGAGAAATTCAGCGAGTGCGCACTCGGGGACTGGTAGTCAAAAAATTCCTAAGCGCCCACCCGCTGAAATTCAGCGAGTGCGCACTCGGGGACTGGCAATCAAAAAAATCCTAAGTGCCCACCCGCTGAAATTCAGCGAGTGCGCACCCGGGGACTGGCAATCAAAAAACTCCTAAGTGCCCACCCGCTGAAATTCAGCGAGTGCGCACTCGGGGACTGGCAATCAAAAAACTCCTAAGTGCCCACCCGCTGAAATTCAGCAAGTGCGCACTCGGGGACTGGACGCGAAAAATAACAACTATACACCAAAAGAATCAGACCGCTGCAATACACCAACCTGATCCTCGGGGACTGGACATACCTGGATGGCTGCGCCAAGCATGCCATGAAGTTGTATCGCGTCCACGGACGCGAGGAGAGCTGGCGTGTGCCCACGACGCTGCTCGACTTCCGCATCAGCGACCCCAGGTGCATGGCTCGAGGGCGAAGTTCCACTCGCTGTGGCCGCTTTGGCCATGAAGCGCGGGAATGTCGCGATGGAGGCACCGGAACCAAAGGAGGTCGGCTCGGCCGCTCCAGGCAAGGGAGCGCCCTCCTTCGTGGATCCGGCCGCCTCTGTTGCGGGTTCAGACGGCGCGACCGCCGTGTCATCAGAGATCGTGACGACATCATCGCCCTTGGCCTTCTTGCCGCCATCCATAGGGACGACGACCTCGTCCGCCTTCCTCTTACGGGAAGGATCCTCCTCGCTGACGACGGGTGGAACCTTAGCCACGGTCGGGTGGCCCATCTTCTTCACTCCGGTCCTGTAAATCAATCATGTAAGCAAGATAATTCAAGCTGCTATGGAAGACAAAGGTAGGTGAGCAAACCCACTTGGCGACTGGAATGAAGCGTAGCCCCGTGCGGAGGCCGGCCGGCTTCTCCAGTTCAGGGCCCAGTCGGCGGCTGAGCCCCATTTCCAGGACGTCACGTGCCCAAGACACGGACGGCTTCTTCGTCGTCGAGGCCGCAACAGGAGCCTCTGGGGCATCTTCGGCAGGAGCTTCCCTGCGAGGTGAAGCCGCGCTCAGCCGGAGCATCCCCCAGCCCAGAAACTGGGGCGAATGGCGGAGGCATCGAAGCCAGTGGCACCTCGACAGTGGCTGTGTCCAGTGCGGCTGCCATCGGTGGCGCCTCGTCCTTGGCCGGGCTGGGGGCGTCGGAACTGCTCGCCGAGTGCGGTGGCGAGGCCGGCCTCATCGGCTTCGTCTTCTTCTTCGGAGGGGCCTTCGCCTCCTTCTCCTTCTTCTTATTATTCTTCTTCGACGGAGTAGCCTGGCGGTGCGAGGTGGTCTCCGGAAGTTCTTTATCGTCATCATGACGCTCGAGGCTTTTGCTCGCCTCAAGCTCACGTTGACGCTGCCCGCGGGTCGTGCGGACCAGCGGGGCGGCCTCCTCCTCGGACTCATCGTCGCCGTCGCTCTCGTCGCTCCCGGCGTCGCCTTTGGCGGGTGGCGACTCGCCCATGTCCTGGACGCACGAGCTGTAATTCTCATCGTTCGAAGGCGGGAGCCATCCTTCCACCACTTGGAATAGCTGCAATGAACGCAAGATGAAATTAGAATGACCGCGACTGCAAAAACTGCGACTGCGAATGAAGCGAGGTGATTACCGTTGGGGCTGGACGCTTTGTGGTGTAGGGGGCGACCCCAGCCTGTGCGTCCAGGTACACCGCCTGGGTGATCTTCTTCAGTGCTGCGGTGTAGTCCTCGAGCTTCCACTCGGCGAGTCCGTCGAGTCCTCCCGTCCGGTGTACTGGTACATGTAGTGCTCGCGCCGAGCCAGAGGGACGAGCCGCCGCCCGAGCCAGCAGTTGTACAAGTTGATCGTCTGGAGGCCGTTCTTCTTCAGACCGCGGATGGTTTGGAGCATTTCGTCCACGACCATCCGCTGGTCGTTGGGGAGCTTGCCGACTTGAAGACGGCGCTGTTCGGACCGGTTGGCGGAGTACCGTGGGATCGCTGTCTCGCCCTCCGGAGTCGCCTAGGCAACATAGAACCAAGATTTCTTCCAGTCGCTCGCCGCCTTGGCGGGCAGCATCAAGTCGAAGAACGAAGCCTTCGACTTCAGTTGGAAAGTTAGGCCGCCCTCGGCAAGCTTCCTCGCGGCTGATCCGTCCGTGGAACAGATCTTGCCATAGAGGGAAGTAGGGCCGGCAGCCCAAGTAGCATTCGTAGAACGCCATGAAGATGGCGAGCTGCTCGATGCTGTGAGGACCCAGGTCCGATGGTTGGATCCCGTAGTAGGCGCAGAAGCGCCAGAAGAATAGGGACGTGGGGAATCCTAGCCCCCGTTCTAGATGGCTGGTGAAGCAGATGAATTCCCTCTCGCGCGGGCTCGGGGTCACCTCTCCGGCCGTAGGGATGCGCCAGCAGCCGGCGTGCAGGATCCCAGCCTCCTCAAAGGAAGCCAGTTGCGCCCTCGTACACTTAGATCTACCCCAAGGTTCGGTGGAGAGGGCCATGGCGGAAGGATTTGTGAGGGGTCGGAGGATTTCCGGTCGGCTAGATCGCGATGCGAAGGGAGGCGAAAGTGCGCGCAATCGGAGGGAATGGCGAGAAGGTGGTTCTCTGATCGCCTGTCATTCCCCTTATATAGCGGTTGTTACCCGCCAAATCAGGGAGCCGTTACTACGCGGTGATTACGCCAAAAGTTACCGTTGGATTACCCCAACAGCTAGTTTGACCATGTTTAACGGTCCAACTTCATCCACTCGGCTCGCCGACCCGATCACTATGACAGTGTTTCGCAGACACGACTCGCCAAAGCTGCGAACTGGATGACTAGTTTTCTCCTTTATACAGGAGCCCGCTGACGATTCGACTGGATGTCTACTCTGAAGCCGTATACTCCGACTGCCAGCGGCCACCTACGCCTAATCGACGACGGCCTCGGGGACTACTGATGGGGATGTGCCTACCGGGGTATACCCAGCAGGACATTTCCGACTGGCCCAAGAACTGGCGAGTGGGCCTGCAGGACAACGGCTGGATCAAGGCCCGGCGTGGATCCAAGCGACTGGAAGCTGAAGGCCCAGGCGAGTAGATAGGCCCAGTCGGATTAGGTTAAACGAGTACCGAAGCCTTAACTGATTCGGTTGAGATATGTAAACCCTAGGGGAGGCGAGCCTATATAAACCTCCCTGCGGGGCGTGTAGAGATACGCTCCATCATACAAACAAGCGACTCGCCGCCTAGCCGCCGAGCTCGCCCATTGTACCACCTCCATAATACAATCTAGCAAGAGTAGGTCTTTACCCTCCGAGGGGGGCGAACTTGGGTAAACCCTGTGTCTTCGCCCTCATCTCGCACCGCACATGGCTGGCCGCCCTTGCCCCTCGTTCTACTAGACGCTGCCGATTGCAGCATCTACCGTGACCATTCCCACGACAGTCGGGCCCTTCTCGAGTGAGAAGCTGAGCCACACCCTTCGTACTACTATACTTGCTTCACACACACACACAATAAAGAACATTCTCAATTTTCCGAGTGATGATGAGATTGTTCCTTTCGGTAAAGAAAGTATGAAGACTATGAATCTGAATGCCACAAGGAGATATTTCAAATATTTATAGTGGACAGACATGTTGTACTTACGGTTCCCATGTTTTATGATTTTTCAAGCTTCGTCCTAGCTAACTCTGCCCATTTGAATGAATTTATGCCGATTTATCAAAATTAGGTTAAATATGAACTATAAGAAAAATGTAGGTTGCTTTGAAAGTTTCATAATTTTTTTGGAGGGTAACCATCGGGGGTCATTTAATATAGCACAAACTACCACCGAGAGTTTAGACAAAAGGTTCAACATTTTTTAAGATTTTTCATCTTGCCAATTTAACGAAATTAGGTCAAACCTGAGCTATCATAGTAAGCGCGATAGATTTCTCTCGAATTAAATATCATTTCAGAGGTGGATGAGTGCATCTTGTTTTAGTAAACAGTGTCATCGATAAGTGTTCCCAACTATCGGTAAAGAACATTCTCAATTTTCCAAGTGATGGACTATAGGATGTCTTTTTCATTTTCTAAGTCCCTTGATGAAACTTGTACTTCCACCGACGGTGTTAACTGAAGCCCATTGCTCCTACGAGACCCACCCTAGTTAGGAGAAAATGCCAACGCCACAAATTTTATACAAATTGGACCTTGCTTTATTTTCATACAAATTCCGATTTATCGAAATCTGGTAAAATTGTAGGTTGCTTTGAAAGTTCTACGAAAAAGCTTTTTGATGGTTTTTTATATAATGAATTCCTGGTTGGCTTCAAAAGATTTTTTTAAATTTTTTAGATAATACTTGTAGTTAAAATTACACATGGTCGGTGGGAGTACGGTTTACATCGAAGAACTCGAAAAAGAAAAAATTACATAGAGGTCCCTAAATGTCGAACAAAAGGCCCTAATGTTAGCCAAGGAAGAGCGGTCGGGCCCTTCTCGAGTGAGAATATGAGCTACACCCTTCGTACTACTATACTTGCTTCACACACACATATTAAAGAACATTCTTAATTTCCCGAGTGATGATGAGATTGTTCCTTTCGGTAAGAAAGTATGAAGACTATGAATCTGAATGCCACAAGGGGAGATTTCAAATATTTATAGTGGACCGACAAGTTATACTTACGGCTCCCATATTTTATGATTTTTGATGCTTCGGTCTAGCTAACTCTTCCCACTTAAATAAATTTATGCCAATTTATTGAAATTAGGTCAAATATGAACTATAAGCAAAATGTAGATTGCTTTGAAAGTTTCATGATTTTTTTGGAGGTAACCATCGGGGCTCACTTAATATAGAACAAACTACCACCAAGAGTTTGGACAACAGGTTCAACATCTTGCTAAGATTTTGCATCTTGACAATTTAACGAAATTAGGTCAAACCTGAGCTACCACGGTAAGCGCGATAGATTGCTCTCGAATTAAATATCATTTCAGAGGTAGATGAGTTCATCTTGTTTTAGTAAACAGTGTCGTCGGTAAGAGTTCCCAACTATCGGGAAAGAACATTCTCAATTTTTCAAGTGATGGACTAGAAGATGTATTTTTCATTTTCTAAGTTCCTTGATGCAACTTGTACTTCCACCGACCGTGTTAACTGAAGATCATTGCTCCTACGAGACCCACCCTAGTTAAAAAAAATGCCAACGCCACAAATTTCATACAAATTTTACCTTGCTTTATTTTCAAACAAATGTCGATTTATCGAAATCATGTCAAATTTGAACTACAAGTAAATTGTAGGTTGCTTTGAAAGTTCTACGAAAAAGCTTTTCTATGGTTTTTGATATAATGAATTCCTGGTTGGCTTCAAAATATTTTTTAAAAAAATTAAGAGAATACTTGTAGTTAAAATTAAACATGGTCGATGGGAGTATGGTTTACATCGAAGACCTCAAAAACAAAAAAATTACATAGAGGTCCCTAAATTTCACACAAAAGGCCCTAAAGTTAGGCAAGGAAGAGCGGTCGAGCCCTTCTCGAGTTATCAGTTGAGCCATACCCTTCGTACTGCTATATTTGGTTCACACATAGAGACACGCGTGAAAAAAGCTCCTTACTTTAGAACCAGCATGCTGCCAATGGCAGGTTGTGAAATGGAACGACAAGGCAGGTCGACTCATGTGCGCCGCTGAGAGATTGGACAAAGGGTTTAAATTCTCGCTACAGTAAGATTTTGCATCTTAACAATGTTACGAAATTTAGTCAAACTTGAGCTACACAAGAGAACAAAAGGGAGGCAGCGCGAGAGCAGCGAAGAGGAGGAGACGGTTTGATGTTAGAGCAAAGTTAAGATAGATTCCTGGCACGAGGTACTCCTCTGCTAGTAGTAAATTTCATGACCTACGTATGCAAAAAATATGTGTTTTCTCTCTCCTTTGCTGCCTCTCATCTCTCCCCACCCCTCTCCCCTCGCGCATCGGCCCAGCCGATCTCTCCCTCGTCCACAGCTTAGCGTTGCGCACGTGTGCCTTGGTATGGCGACTCTGTTTCTCTTTTTGAGAGGGCGGCTCTATTTGTCTTGCATGTTCGGCAGCCGCCTTGGTTTGGAGTAGGGGGAGTACATAGGAAGGAAACCACTTTGGTCCATGGTGGCAAAACAAATGAAACATTTCCAGTTTTGAAATTTTCACTTACTTCCCAAACATCTGTAGGAATGGTCCATTCTCAGTAGTACTTCTTATCTAATCTTTATCTTGTCTTATCCCTTATAATACCATGCCACTATAGTACAGTGTACAGACAACTTTGAACATTGACCGTTGTATCAAGACTGGCAAATCCAAACATTAGTAGTCGTTGGATCTTCTTTACCATTCTTAGCATCCAAAAGATTTTATTGTTCGTCTTTATCATGTAAAATGAACCGTAGTATGCGCAAACCTCAAAACACACTTCACTTCTTATTTTCAGGGAACTTGTGCAAAATGCATGGACTTGGATGTAAGTTTCATTTTTATGAGGTCCTTGATGTAACTTGTACTTCCACCAACCGTGTTAACTGAAGCACCTCTCTCCTATAGGACCTTCCACATTTAGAAGAAAATTCCACTGCCCAATTATCACACAAAGTAGACCACAGTTTCTTATAGTTCCATTTTCAAGCATCCAAGCTAACTTCACACACTTCTTCCCGATTTAAACAAATTAGGTCAAGCTTCAGCTACAAGTATGCGTGGTAGATTGCCCTTGAATTAAATGTCTTTTTGTATGTAGATTGGTGCATCTTCTTGTAGTAAAAAATGTCTTCGGTGTGACTTTCCAACAATCAGGAAAGAACATTCTCAATTCCCGAGTGAACTTCTTGATAATAAGATTTTGTGTCTTGACAATTTAACGAAATTAGGTCAAACTGTTGGGGATATGCTATATGGGTATCCTCATAGCATGTCTCCTATCCAGATAACCCGGGTGGCCCACAGTTGGTAGCATGGCCCATGGCCTACTGGGTGGCCCAGTTAGATGGATCCAGAAGGGAGGCCCATGCCGGATAAAGGAAGGCTACGGTGGAGTCACCAGCGTACCCGGAGCCTTGGAGTACAGGACACGCAAGACTAGTTATAGACGGTGTAGGACTCTGTAACCTGTCCGGCTAGGACTTTTCCCTGTAATCCTAGGACCTGGCGACTATATAAGTCAGGCCTATGGGAGCCTTTAGGGCACAACTTCAGACAATCTGAGACAACCTCGCGCAGCGAACCTATCTCTGTATCTCGGTGTATTGCCATTATAGTGATTTATAGCAGGAGTAGGATTCCGCCACCCTTGTGGGATCTGAACCTGGGTAAGTTGTGTTACCTCTTACCCGTCAATCGTTCGCCTTCCCCCACGTCTCTAAAAACGCACTGTGAGGACCTCTCCATGGCGTACTCGCCGTCAATACCACGACAGTTGGCGCCCACCGTGGGGCAAGAGGCGCTTCAGGATCTTCAGCGAGCGAGGACCAAGATATTCGTGGGAACCGGCAAAACTGTAGCCATCGATCGCGTTCTCTTCTCCGGCAATGTTCCGATCGTCCCTCCCGACGAGTTCTGGATCCCGGCGAAGACGAACCCTACGCGAAGTTCGATCGTTCCTATCGGATACATCCACCTCTTCCTTGGCGAAACCGACTCGGGCACTAGTTACCTGGGAGTCGGAGGAGCATCAAGGCCCGCACAGACCGCCTACGGGCAGGATACGTTCGCGGAAGGATCGATGTCGGATCTCTCTTCGGAGTTCGCCGACTGTCGTGGTATTGCACGGCAGATGCTACTGGGGGTAGCTTACGTAGAGGGAGCAAGGCGACGTAGGAGAATCCGGGTGCGAGATTAGCACACGATGTACCCAGGTTCACGTCCCCTCGGTGGAGGATCGCTACGTCCTGCTATCAATCCAGTATATGATCATAGATTAGTTTACAATGGAGCCGCCGTAGGCGGAGGGAGAGACTAGATCTAATCTATTGTGGGAGAGCTCGCTCCGTGGGGGTGCCCCTGGTGGCTTTATATATGCAGCCAGTTAGGGTTTACAAGTATTTGGTGGGCTTTGTATCCAAGTCGCCATCTTGGGCCTCCAGTCGGCGCCAGTCGTCTGGGTCCAGCATGCGCCAGTCGCCGTATTGGGCGAGTCGACCCGCTCAGGGCTAGGGTCCAGTCGGCTCGATCCAGCAGGCGAATCTGCTTTGTGGGTATACCTCGATTGGTATTCCCCCATCACCGACAAAGATCGGAAAAATTCAAGGCCCACCCAAACCGCCCCTGTGCAGGATATAACGGTGGAAGATCACTACAAGTCCGCCGGCTTCACCCGTGCGTCTGGACAACAGAGATGCAAGTTTGTCGGCGTGTTTACCATCTTCGATCTGGCACGTTGCGTTCAGAGAGAGGGAAAAAAACCCCACGATTACCTGGCCAGGTGGCTCCGTATACGAGCCGATCTGGCCCACTACCCCAATGATGATGCTATGTATCACTTTGTGAACACCATCAACAGCTACACGGAGGCCGAAGGGGCAGCTCAGGCGGATCTCGCACTCATTGGCGGAGCGCCGCCGCCTCAGCAGCCGCCATCGCCGTAGCTACGCCACCACCTCCAGTCATCGTGGCCCCTGTTGCACCTACACCCTATGACTCTATGATTGATGCGCTCTATACCGACTTCAGTGCAGACTCAGAGGAGATAGATTTCAGTCCAGAGGAACTAGACTCCGCCATGCAGGAGATGGAGGAGGAGTACACGCGCGACGAGCAATCCAATAATGCCGTCACGTCTCGAGAGGTGTTCGTCACCATTGGGACGGCGATGGATGAAGATCAACCCGGACGAGCTCCGCCTACAGTGTTGGACAAGGGGAAGGGACCACATGTTACTGACGATATTGATCGCGCAAAGGTCATGCCCCCTCCGCATAATCCAGTGCAGTAGCTGCAGGAACTCAGCACCGCCCCGAGCAACAACAACACCGCAAACATTTCGCCTCCGGCATTTACGTCTGCGGCTGCCCAAGTTACTCTAGCTAATAGAGTGATGTACGACAATCTCCGGAACGTGACTCAGCTTGACGAGAAGCGCCAGCAGTTGCTGGAGGAAGTGCAGGCCATCGCGGAGCAAGGCGCTAAGCTAGATCGACATCTGGTCAACACGCAGAAACCCATAGAAAAAGCTAGAGCAATGGAGGCAGAGTACAAGAATCTGCTGCAGCAGCAGAAGGCCAATAAAGCTCCGGCTCGCGTCATCAACGATCCTGGTGTACTCTGCCTCAAAGCCGGCTCCGGCTCGCAGCAGAAGGCCAACATAGGATGGGCTCCCTCAAAGCCGGCACAGGCCAAGCCATACATTGACAGTGAAGGCAAACAGGTGATGCCCACTCCACTCCTCAACCTCGCCGTCGCCAAGACCCTTCTGGAGCAGGATAGATCGCCCGAGGCAGTGGAACAGGTCTATGACCTAGTGGACATGGCGGTAAAACAGCAGGAAAATGCCACCTCTTAGAGGCTTGAGTCTGATCCAGTGTTTTGCCAGTCTAGCTAGCATAAGCCGCCAAGGGACAGATCTCCTCTTGATGTCAGGTCCTAGATGGGTTCATCAGAACGAAGACGGAGGGATGCGCGCAACAGGAAGGATGCTATCCCCATATCCTCCGACCACGGAGAAAAGGCCCGACCTCGTCGCCCATCGCCACCGCCCCGATCCCCCCGACATCGCGAAGACCCCAAGGCTCACCATCATACGGATATGCCCCAGCCAAGACAGTGTTGCATCGTCATCCGCGACAACACGGAGCAGACCCATCATGACGGAGAGAGCAACCAAGGACATAGTAGCAGGTCGCTCCATGACCCTCCGCGTCTGGCAAGCAATCGCGACAAGCGTGAGGCCTCACAGGAGGGTAATAGCAAGAAGTCTAACCCACCGCCACCTCCGCCTCCGTCGCCACCTAGCCGTCACCATGGCGGAGGGGCCCGCGTCGTTCACGCTGGCCATCCCTAGTTGACAAGAAGAAGAAAAACTCGGAACCATACGATGCACGTTCGCGGATCGATAAGATCCATGAGGCCTGGGAAGGACCATACCTAGGACCATGTTGCTTTGGACCTATGATACGGTCCGCAACTTACCCCAAAGGTTTCCGGAATGACAAGACAATCAAGCCCTACGACGGCACTGCCAAGCTAGCTACATGGTTGCAGGATTACGGCAACACGGTGGAGATCGCCGGGGGTAACCCCAACATCGCCGTCAAGTACCTCCCATTGATGTTAGCGGGCACAGCCCGTCAATGGATTGATGACTTGCCGGAGAAATCCATATGCAATTGGTTGGACATGCAAGAAGCGTTCACCAAGAACTTCGAGGGTACGTACAAGCGTCCCTGCACTGTTGGCGATCTACAGCGGCGCGTGCAAGAGAAAGACGAGACATCTCGCGCCTACCTCTCCCGCTGGCTGGATATGAAGAATTCCTGTGCAGGAGTGCACGCTCAGACTGCCATGGCCGCCTTCATCGATGGATTGCAAATGGGCACATTGCTCCGACATAAGCTGAAGCGCTTGCAGGACAATCACCAGCTTGACTTGAACCAGATGATTCAGTTGGCCAGTTAGTTCGCATCTGCCGACGAAGATGCTCGCGGCTCCTTGCTGGCAACGGCCGTTCCAAATCAGGCACGGAGGAACAACAGGACAAAGCGAAAAACCGATCCAGAAGAAAAGAAAACTCCCTACATGGTCGCCATGACCTTTGTAGGACGAAGTTATGGTGGACAACGTGGCCGAGGACGAGGAGCTGGTCATGGGCAGCAGCGAGGAAGTGAAACTACCTCGGCACCGCTCCGTGTTCCCCAAAACTACGAATAGTACCGCGATATGCCGTGCCTCGTACACCTCAATGTCAATGGCAAGGCCACCCATACCAATCGGCACTGCAAGTTCGTCAACGACCTCAAGGAAGACCCGGAGTCCGGGTACAAGCGAAGTCGGAAGAACAGACCGCAAGGCAAGGGCAAGGGGAAGAAGAAGGAGGAGGAGTCCAAGGATTCAAGTGACATGGACGAGGATGTTGACCCCAGGCACGCCGCCAAGAGCGACGACAAGGGCAAGAATTCCTTCGTGAAGAAGGCGCCAGTCTACCACACTTTCCTTGGCACCCCCACCGTCTGACAACAGAAGGCCTCTTAGAGGATACTGATGGCCACTCTACCCCTAGTTCGCCAATACCTGCGCTGGTCAGAAGTTCCAATTACTTGGGACAGGAAGGATCACCCAGACCTCATCCCTATGGAGAACCAATACGCCATGGTCATCAACCCCTTGATTGATGGCGTGGAGTTCACCAAATGTATGGTGGATAGTGGAAGCAGCATCAACATCATGTACCTGGATACACTGCAGAAGATGAACTTGACGGAGGCAAACCTAATGCGGACCAACACCATCTTCCACGGCGTAGTTCTAGGTCGGGAGGCTCGGTCCTTTGGGTGCATCACACTTCAGGTTGCCTTTGGCGATGTTAATAATTACCGCCAAGAGCGCATGGCCTTTGAGGTGGTCCCCTTCAAGAGAGTGTACCACGTCATATTCGGCCGCGACATATTCCACACCTTCATGGCCAAGCCATGCTTAGTCTACAACAAACTCAAGATACCTGGACCAAACGGTGTCATCACCGTATCCGGAAGCTTTACTAAGGCAAGGGACTGCGAGATTAATGAAGCAGCCTTTGCGGAAGTTGTCCTCTATAGCGAACAATTCAAAGAGATCCAGAGCATGGTCGATGACTCAGAGATTCCCGCGTCGAAGAAGCAGATCTCCGACTCCGCTCTTGCATTCAAGGCCGCCATCGAGACCAAGCTGGTGGAACTTGTGGTAGGCGATGCCTCCAAGACCACCGCCATTGGGACGAACCTAGATCCCAAATAGGAAACCGCGCTCGTCGAGTTCCTCCATGAGAACAGGGACATCTTTGTATGGCAACCTTCCGACATGAAAGGTGTACCTAGCTAACTTGCCGAGCATAGCTTAAACATTGATCCAAAATGCAAACCAGTGAAAAAACCTCTACGACGCTTGGGAGACAAGAAGAGACGTGCCATTGGCAAAGAGATAGCTAGGTTACTTAAGGCTAGATTTATCCGAGAAGTCCTTCACACCCGATGGGTGGCCAATCCTGTACTTGTCCCCAAAAAGGGAACCAAAGAATTAAGAATGTGCATTGATGACACCGGCTTGAATAAAGCATGCCCCAAAGATCCGTCTTTGCCTCGCATTGACCAAGTCATTGACTCGAAGGCTGTCTCAGAAATTTTGTGTTTTCTCGATGCATACTCAGGATACCACTAGACCAAGATGAGGAAGTCAGACCAATTGGCCACTTCTTTCACTACCCCACACGACACATTTTGCTATGTCACGATGCCCTTTGGGCTGAAAAACGCAGGTGCTACGTACCAGTGGACAATGCAACGTTGCCTTCACGACCAAATTGTTCGGAACGTTCGCGCCTATGTGGACGATATAGCGGTGATGTCTAAAAAGTCAAATGACTTAATCTCCGACTTAAAAGAAACCTTTGATAATCTCCAGAAATACAACATGATGCTTAAACCTAAGAAGTGCGTCTTCGGAGTTCCAGTCAGCAAATTGTTGGGCTTCATCATTTCCCAGCATGGAGTCGAGGTCAACCCGGAGAAAATCAAGGCCATCTTAAACATAAACAAGTTGTGTTGCAGCAGTTAGTCGGTTTGTCAGTCGACTTGGAGAGAAGGCTCTGCCGCTATACAAGTTGCTGAAGAAGGCGGACAAATTCACATGGATGGACGAAGCAGATGCAACATTGAAGCAGCTCAAGTAGACTCTTTCCTCAGCGCCCATCCTTGCAGCACCCGAGCCTGGAGAACCCATGCAACTATACATGGCGGCAACCAACCGGGCAATGAGCATCGTCGTCGTGGTAGAGCAGAAGGAACCAGGCTATGAGCACGGAGTTCAATGACTAGTTTACTATGTGAGCGAGGTCTCGACAGAGTCCAAGCAGCATTACCCGCACTACCAGAAGATAGCTTATGGACTATTCCTTGCTTCTCGCAAGCTAAGGCATTACTTTCAGGAGCACCCAATCACAGCGGTGAGCAAGACTCCACTGTCTGACATTATCCATAACAGCGCAGGAAGGTTCGCGAAGTGGGGCATTGAACTATCCGCCTTCGAGATAACCTACAAGAGACACGACGCTATCAAGTCACAAGCCTTGGCAGATTTTTTCGCAGATTGGATGGAGATGCCGGATGCTACTCCGTTGCCAGAACCAGAGTATTGGGTGATGCACTTTGACGGATCAAAGCTGCTCAACGGCGCGGGGGCTGGTGTACTGCTACAGTCACCAACAGGAGACCAACTACACTACGTTCTATAGATCCACTTCGAGGCTACGAACAACATGGCGGAGTATGGAGCACTCATTCACGGATTACGCGTAGCCATGGATATTGGCATCAAGCGCATAGTTTGCTGTTGAGATTCTGACTTGGTTGCCTAGCAGGTGGATGGCACCTGGAATGCGCGGAACCCTATGATGGCGGCATATCGAGACGAAGTGGACGAGATAGCCAAGAGATTCTTCGGCAACAAAGTCAAGTATGTACCTAGGGAGCAAAACAAAGCAGCTGATCTTCTATCTAAGCTTGGATCAGGACACAAACGAATTCCACCAGGAGTTTTCCTAGAGAATATGCGAACACCATCCGTGAAGGGAGCCGACAACGACAACCCGGATAGAGTTGACGGTTTCGTCCACATGGTGGAAAAGGTCCCTCCGTCTTGGACAAAACCGTTCATGGAATATCTCGAACACGGAACTTAGCCCAACGACGAGGTTGAAAGACGGCAAATAGTACGATGAGAAAAGGGCTATACCATAATCAATGGACAAATCTACAAAAGTAGCACTACTGGTGTATACCTTAAGTGTGTTTCCCAGCTAGAAGGTATTGAAATTCTACGTGAAATCCATCTTGGAGATTACGGGCATCACGCCGCTCCTCGTCGTTGGTCGCGAAAGCCTTCCGGAAAGGATTCTACTGGCCGACCGCGAAGGCGTACCCTGACAAGCTGGTTGAAACATGCATGATGCCAGTATTATGCCCGACAACCACATGTTCCTGCTGAAGAATTGCGAACAATACCAATAACTTGGCTGTTCACAGTCTGGGGGCTAGACATGGTGGGACTATTACAGACAGCACCATGTGAGTTTACGCATATGCTAGTAGCAGTTGATAAATTCACTAAATGGATAGAAGCTAAACATTCGAAAGCTTGATGGGGCAACTGCCCTCAGGTTTGTCCGGGATCTAGTGGTGAGATTTGGTCTCCCACATAGTATTATCACTGACAACGGCAGCAACTTGTCACTTGGATAAGTGGAGGCTTATTGTTGGGAGAAGGGCATCCGACTTGACCTTGCATCGGCGGCACATCCACAATCCAATGGTCAGGTTGAGCGAGACAATGGATTAATTCTGCAGGGAATCAAGCCACGTCTTGAGGCACCGCTACATAGAGCAGCTGGATCCTGGGCGGAAGAATTGCCATCTGTGTTGTGGAGTTTACGAACTACACCCAACAGATCCACCGGCTACACCCCTTATTTCATGGTATATGGAGCAGAAGCCATCCTACCTTCCGACATACTTCACGATGCACCAAGAGTCGCCCCCTACGACGAAGATGACGCTGAAGAATCTAGACGCCTAGATGTGGACCTTCTTGAGGAGGAGCGCGTTTTGGCATGCCAAAGATCCACCATCTACTAGCAGAAGCTATGAAGATATCATAGTCGCCGCGTTCGGCTTCGCTCGTTTAAAGAGGGGGATTTAGTGCTCCGACTTAAGCAGAAGAAGTCACACAAATTATCCCCGCCATGGGAAGGACCGTTCATCATAATCAAGGCGCTACTCAATGGGTCTTATTACCTCGTTGACAATCGTGAACTGAAGGATAGACCCAACGAGGATCATAAGCGTAAGAGACGTGACCCAGATGATGACTACCCGGAGCTTGATCGGCCATGGAACGTAGCACAGCTACGTCCTTTTTACACTTAGAATTTTTTATCTAATTGTGTACCTTTTATATGATCAATGAAATAAAGCTCTCTGGTTCACTCATATTTCTGAGTCTTTTACCTCCTTTAGTGTTCATTTTTGGATCATATAAAACCTTTATGCACAAGCTTTGCGTTTGCACTTGTGAAAATTCCACCTATGGGCATTAGCTTAAGTTTTTTGGTCTACACGTTCTTTGTCGTTTTTATGTGGATTCTGGAGTAGTGACTTTTGGCACTTATTATGAGCGATTTTGTGCTTAGGTTATTGATGGTGCCATTGGGAATCATCACCTGAGCGCATGGTTTCGACAACGAGTCTTTCGACTCACGAAAAGTCAAGCATAAGAACCAAAGTAATGGATAAGCCAGCACTTGCTTAAAAAATATATACATGCTGGAAACTAGTTCTTAAGTAGCAGGACATACATCACTGTTTTCCGCCTTAAGTTAATACATAGTTTTTTCCGCATACGCATCAAAGATGAAACAAATATTACAAGTTGTTTTTCATTCCTTTGGCGTAGGCGACTTGGAGGCAGCGTCATCAGCAGAAGGAGAATCACCCTCGAAGTCGGAAGTGTAAAGAGACTCGGAGGATCTTTGGTTGCCGCCATCGATGGTATTCATCGGCACGAAGACGTTGACGTCGACTAACTCGGCAACTCTGGTGTCGTAACCCGCGAGTGATGACAAGTTGGACTCATGGTTTATCTCCTTGCCATCATCATCTATGTCGGGAATGCTAGAGGTTACCGTGTCGATGTCGGCATCCTCGTAATGTTCCTTAACCATGCACAATGCCATCCTTGCACCAGCCCATGCACATGAAGCTTTCCAGCTTGTGATATGCTCGAGGGCTCGGCGCAGGATCTCCGAGAACTTCGCCATAGAGTCCGAGGCCTTGATGTTGATCTGGAGGGGCTTGGCAATCTCTTTGGCTTGCGCGATGGCGGTGTTGATGAAGTTGCTGGCAAGAACCATGCATTCCTTTGCTGCAGGAGGCGACTGGGTTAAGCCCATAGGAGCTGCAAATTCCGACAAGGAGCACATGAGTTCAAAAATTCAGAGTATCTAGAATACATAAATCCAAGACGAAGAATCACTTACTGAAGATGCTAGCCTCAGCTTGCCAGACGGTATCCGCCAAGGAGTCCCGTTCTTATTGGAGGAGCTTCTACGCTTCATGATGGCGTTGATTCTGCTCATCGGCAGCTTTCTTATTATCTCTTAAGATCGATATATCCTCCTTCAAGCGGTTCATCTCCTCGGTGTCAGAGTCCTGCAGGGCTTTCATTGATTCTTCATGCATCTTCAGCATGTCCTTCCTCTCCTTCTTAAGGATCTTGTTCTCGCTATCCAGATCTTGAATGTGCTTGGACTGCTCGACAATGTCCTTAGCCTTGGCAATGGTTTCTGCAAGTCGGATAAAGCAAAGTACAGAGTGAGTACTCGGAGAATACACAAGTTTAAGTCGGAATACAAAAAAGAAAGGAAAAACAGACGCTTGCTCTTGATGATCTATTCCTTTAAGAAGGCAGTTTTACCCTTTTTGGCTTCCAAGTCCGCGCGCATCTTCTGGTACTTGGCGTTGGCCATGCCCCTCCGAGCATTCTCGTTCTGTGGAAAAAAGATAAATTAAATGTTGTTTGGTCTACTCTGAGCATCTAGCCGGAAAATTTCCACCTAGACACTTGGGGGCTACAGCGAGAGTTTTTAACTTAGCAACATCCTCATTCTTTCTTTAAGCATCTAGTCGGAACTAATTCAGATTTCGATTAGAAGCTTGGGGGCTATAGTATAATTTTTTTTAACTCGGATATATGCTTAGCTTCTCTTTAAGCATCTAGTCGGAACTAATTCAGTTACAACTAGAGGCTTGGGGGCTACAGTATTGAAATTTATAACCATTGTGTATCCTACTCTTAAAGCATCTAGTCGGAATAATTCATTCAAACTACATGCTTGGGGGCTACAGTGAGAAGTTTTCTACATTAGTCACTCTTAGAGAATTCAGACACAAGGACCTATGGTTTTCCGTCTAAATCCTCGGGGGCTACAGTGGGATACTCATATGAAATACAAAAGGAAAATAAAACTTAGAAGTGCAGTGATCTTGAGGTTGGTAGCACTCTCAGCTAGCAGCTTGCCGAAGGATACACAGTTTCCTTGCAAGATCTTTGTTTGCCGGAGAAGCTCCTCTAGACCGCACGTCGGAGATGTCGGTGCCGCACCAGGAACCAGAGCAGTGCTACATGGCATTAGTACCGGATAGACTATCTTTGGATACTCTATGGTTTTCTTGGGTGCGGGGGCGTTGCCTTCGGTAGAAGTACCAGCTTCCACCACCGCCTTACCGCAACCGATGGCATACTTAGCCGGAGCTTTAGCCATTTGGTGTGTGGCACTTTCCTACGTCGCCTGCTCGTCGACAACAACAAGCTCGGTAGAGGCACCTGAATCCACTTCCATGGCGGAAGGGCCAGATGCTTCCTTAGCATGTGAGCTTGTCGGAGCGGAGGAAGGCTTGATGGTAGGAGTGACAGGGGCGATGGCGGGAGATGCGTCGCGATGCAGCATGTCCTTGATGTTTTGGAGGTTTTCTTCAAGTTGGTCGTGGCTTTCTTCCTGAAACGTGCAAAATGCATAAGTATGGGAATAAGACAGACAAATAGACAATGTCGGAGAGAAATAATCTTACACAAGAGGGGGTTCTTTGGCAAAGTGGATCCTGGTAATCTTTCTTTTCTCCACATCCACGGCGGTGGTAGTCTTTTTGGAGGCTCCACCCTCCGTCTTCTTTTTCTTGCCTCCGTCAGCAGCATCAGAGGTGGAGCTCTTCCGCTTTCGCGCCAACGGAGCATCGTCGTCGGACACGACGGTGACTTCCTTCATCTTTGGATCATAGATTTGAGGAGCTATGCTATCCTCATATATGTCGCTAAGCTGTAAGGTGAAGAACCACCATGTTAGATGAGATGGCAATTGCTAGACGGAAGAACTGGAGTATATGTCATACACGGAAAATAAACAGTTACCTTTGGGAACTTGCTCTCTATGAACATGTCGTAGGTGATGGTGAAGCCACGCTTCTTGTACTTCACCTTGACGATGTCCTTGAGACGGAGCTTCACGGAGTCGCTCGAGAAATTGTCCACGGATATGCAGAGGCTATCCCTTCTATCGCTGGTATACTCGTGCAGCTTCGAGTGGTGCTGCAGAGGCTGGATTCGCCTGATGAAATAGCACATGGCTAGGTCAAAGCCAGTCAAAACCGTCTCTATGAACCACTCTATCCGCCTTATGGCGTCGGAAGCGTCCATGTCGGAGGGAAGGGAGGCCTGGGATCTTCATGTCGAAGTTTCGGCGGCGGCTCCATCGACGAAGTCCGGGTACGTTACTTCTTGGCCGGCCAGAGGGATGTATGGGCCATAGAAGTAAGTACGCTACCAGTTCTTGCAGGACTCGTGGCCGACGATGTCGGAGAACCGCCGGCCAGGACGGATCTTGAAGCTTATGGTGCCACAATTTCTAAGTTCACCCTTGCTGGCCTCGGCTTCGAGCTGGACGGTGAAAAAATACACAAAGAGATATAGCCTAGGCCTAATCCCTAGGTAACCTTCGCAAAGCGCCGCGTAATTGCTAAGTGCTAGGATGCTGTTGGGAGAAAGGTTTTGGGGTTGTACTCGGTAGTGGTTGAAGACAGCAAGGAAGAAGTTAGAGATGGGCAGGGAGACACCGCATACCAATTATGCTTTGAGGTACACCTTTTTCTCCGGCTTGGGGAGAAGGTGTGACCTCGCCGGCCGGCGCCGCCCGCCAGGCGAGCCCCTCCGTCGCGGGAAGGTAGCCCTCGACGATCAGCTCCTTGATGTCGTGGTCCGTGATGTCCGAACCACGCCAATCGCCTTTGTGGGAGTCGTTGTCCTCCTCCAGCAGCTCCAGCGCCGCTATATTGTGGTCGCCGCCGGTGGTCTCGACCACCGCAGAGATGGGAATGACCAGGCCCTCTGGGGGCACGACGACGGAGCTCGCCGGCTTCACCGCAGCTTCGCCCGACGCCACCATCGAGGGAGTAGAACTGCTGCTGGCCATTGTGAGTGTTTGGAGGTGACTGGCAAGATTGGAGTTAGGGTCTTTTGCAAGTTGCACGGAGAGCTCGAGAGGGCGCTCGCTGGAGGAAGAAGATGATGCGAGGATAGAATGAGGTGAAAACTAAAAATTCCACCACAGTTACTATTTATGATCTTCAACATCAAGATTCGTGCAGCCTGATCGGACGGTTGCCGCGTAGGCGACATCTGCGCGAACTTGCGCGGAAATGTCGCCACGTCCCAACCATCGCCGCCAACGGTTCGTATCGCCCGCGGGGGAAAAGTGGACATGATTAAGTTCTCTCCATGTGTGAGTTACGAGGCGTCGATGTCCGTGTCACTCTAGCTATCATAGGCAGATGAGCCATCACATCAGAAGATTCCGGCATGAACGGATCCAGTCCGGCTATGGAAGAGTATGATGGAAGATTCAGCAATTCTCTGGCGTACTAATTGAAGACGGAGAAAACCTTGCAGGGTTCTTTGGGAGGACTACAAGATGTTCCTTGACGATTTGCCGACATCCATCTAGACGGAGCATTCCACTTAAAGAGGCAAGACGCCGCAAGATCTCAGAGTTCTCCGGGGACTACTGTTGGGGATATTCTATATGGGTATCCTCATAGCATGTCTCCTATCCGTATAACCCGGGTGGCCCACAGTTGGTAGCATGGCCCATGTCCTGCTGGGCGGCCCAGTTAGAGGGATCCAAAAGGGAGGCCCATGCCGGATAAAGGAAGGCTATGGTGGAGTCACCAGCGTACCCGGAGCCTTGGATGTAACATCCCAAAAATATTAAACTAGAATCATCAAACTCTAATCACCAAATTTAGGGTTAACAAAAACTTTTCAAATTAAAAATATGAAAGCATTCATACGAGTGTGCATTAAAATTTGGATTATTTTGAATTGCCATGATTATGTGTTTCTTTGCTTGTAAAATGATTCTTAGGTGAAATAAACATCATCTAAACAATCCCCAAACTTTTCCCAAAGACAAACAAATCAAAACAAACAAATTAAGTGAATGTTCACTTTGGCCAATTTAACTCCCATGCCTACTTTGGCTATCTCTAACTTTCAGAAATTAACAGAAACATGTATGGATCTTTGCACCCCTTGATAGTAATCATAACAAGGTACCAAGGCCCACTTTGTGATCATCCAGAAACATTCAAATTCTTAGTTTAAATGACAGTTTAAAATTGAATCTATTTCATATGGGAAGATCCCACTATTTCAAAAACCACTCAAACCAACTCAATTTTCAAAACCCAAGCATCTACAGACTCCCCATTACATGCCTAGCACACCCACCAAAAATCTTTTCAAAATTCAAAACTTAAGTTCATGCAGCCATTTCATCAAACATGTTGTAGATGCAAATCAAACAAAATCAAAACACTATGTTGAGCAGTGTTTTGGGCCTAACTTGTTCCCTCTCTGGACACCACTAGCCTCAGTAGATCATCTAACAACCTTAACTAATCACCAGCACCACTCTAAGCTGGCCATTGATATTAATGGTGAGCAGGACAAGAGCACCATTGCCACCCCATAGTCGAAACCAAGCTACGAGCAACACTAGCCTCGCCAACCTTGTCTGGGAGCAAGCTAGCACCCCACCGCCACTCTCTATCCCAGCCGTGAGAAATGCCAGCCACTGGACCACACGCCTAGGCCATGCCAACCTTCCCTGCAACCATGCCGAGAGCGTGCCCCATGCGCCACGCTCGACACACGCCCACAGACCGCGCGCTGCCCTTGCCGCATGCACGCATGATTACCACCGTCCCAGCAACCCCGCAGACACGCCCGTTCGCCGCCGCGTGGACCACGCGCGCTGTGCGCCACCAAAACTTCCATCGGACCAGCACAGAGCACCGCAGAGTTCCGACCGATCAGCACCGCCACACGCCTCGCCACCATGCCGCTGAGCTTCGCCAGGGAGCACAGCACCGCCCCCTACCGTCGCCCACGCCGATAGCCCTCTGTGCCGTCGACCACGACGAGCTCAGCTTGTGCCCTTCGGTCCCCTCTTTCCACTAAAAATAGAGGCATCCCCCGCTCGAATTCTTCACACCATTCTACTCCCCTTTCACCCAGAACCACCCCACCTCATTCCCGGAGCAAGGCGAGCAGGGCATTGCTGGAATTTCACCAGAGTCCGTCGATGCTAGAGAAGAAGGAAGCCATTGATTGGAGCCGCCCCAGGAGAAGATGCCGGTACCAGGAGGATCGCCGTCATTAACTTCGTCGTTCGCCCGCATCGCCGACCTTCACCTGAGCCCCGGTGAGCCTCCCACGACCCTCACTGAGACGCTAGGGTTCGAGCTCGCTGGTGTCTTGTTCATCGTCGACGACGACCCTCAGCCGTCGATCTTCATTCTAATCCAACACACCACATAGCCCCGTACCGCTTCGCGTTTAAAGAGTCACTGACTAGTAGACCCCCCTGTCAGTTGTGCCCCTTCCCGCGCAGCCCACTCGTTTGAATTCAGCTTTTTGTTTTTAAGTTCAAACATAGTTATGTACCTAGTTTCGAAAATCAACCCAGCTCGATTCAGTGAACCAAATTGAATGAAACCAATTTTGTTAGAAAGATACTGAAATGCTTAATCCATGCCCGTTGGATTCAAATAATTTGGATCTATAGATCAACCTTGTTAAAATAACAAGGCATAAGCCTTTCTACATTCAAACATTTTTCAAATTTAAACCATAATAGCTTTTGAGTTGATTCCAACTCTCAAAAATCATAATTGATCATACCTTTCAGAATATATAAAAACATATGGGTTTACTTACAGAAATAATGTTCAAGTAATAAAAGAATGCCACATAGGCATTTCTAGTCACTTTATTTAATTGAAATAAAAGGTTAAACCTTATTATATTTTGACACCACTTTAAATCACATTCCCATGTACTGAAATATGTGGTGATGACATGTGTCAACATGAGCCCATGTTTGGTTTGGATAATATTAAATCTTAAATAGTTTTTCAATGAGTAGAAATTACTTTTCTAAAAATAAATAAATAATGCAAGTGCTTTAATCTTGAATGTTAGTGATGATGCTAGATCATCTATAGAACCCTTTTGTGTGATGATTGAAAGTAGTTAAGTATTTTTTGGTGATTGTGTACCTCGTATGTATTCATAGACGCTAGTACCGACCAAGGATTCGAGGAGGAAGGAGGATACTACGAAGAAGAAGCCGAGGAGAACTTCAACCACTGCTCTGCACAAGGCAAGCCTAATACTACTAGTTGATTGAGCAAGCTAACACTTGTAAGATACCCTACTTATGCAATCTACTACTTGATTGTTACCATGCCAACCATATGCCTTAGGCATATGTGATCATACTCACTTGATAACCCAATCCTAGTTTTACTTGCAAGCTTTGTACTTTATTTCTTTATCAAAGCTCTTACTTAGAGTTTACTTGAGTAAATTGTAGATACTAGAAAGGTAATTGAAGGTTGCATAAAGAGCATTAAATTTGGCCTAAGCTAGATAATCTTGATGTCATCTAAGGCATGAGATTGAACTTATCTAAACTCCACTAGTTTACCACCCCCCATTAGTACTCACTCCCATTTGTAGATGCTAGTACTAAGCATAAAACTTGATCAACTTTAGATGGGAATACTTGGTGAAAATGGTTATGAAAACCTTGGAATGATGGATCATTCTACTGAGATGTTTTTACATGTGTTTCCGAACACCAGATGATTTTGGTGATGAAAATGTTGAGGCATGAGCCTCAGCCCTTTATAAAACTGATGGTTGTCTGGATGCGATACCATTCCAATTTTACCATACAACCACAATACCTGAAGATTGGGTAGGGCTTGACTGGAAACTTATATACCTTAGTATTGGTTCCCTCGCGGCCAAGGTTTGAGCTAAGGCTACCTTGTGAAGATCGTCCACCTGTGCAGTACCCAAGATGACAGTTGGTCATGGTTAGGAGGCCAAACTCATAGGAGAGGTGCCTATACTAGGGCGTGTAATTGAAAGGTTAGGATTGATTATCCGCTTACTGAGTATGGTGAATTCAGGATTTGTTCCTGACGGATGTATCGAATGCTGTGGTGAAATTGTACAATCTCTGCAGAGTGTCAAACTATTCGGATAGCCACGTCCGCGGTTATGGACAGTTGGAGTGGCCATACTGTTCCCCCGTTAGATGTTTTCAAAATGACTTGTGAAATGTATTGAGATTTTGACTTGACCACAACAGAGTTGTGATATGAAATACAAGTTCCCACTTAGGTGTTATAAAATTTCAACTAGCTTTTCTTGCTTCTGAACTTAGTAGAGGTAAATATGTATCTTTGCAAAAAAAACCTAGACCTTAGTGTCCTACTACACCCCCCCCTTTACTTGTTACTATTAGTTTGCGAGTACTTAAAGAGTACTCATGGCTTTGTCCCTGGCTATTCCCGTGGCCAGACTACGAAGAGGAGTACCAGGAGGAAGGACCCCAGGAAGGTTATGACAACTAGGATCATCTCCCATCGTCATCATTGCCTGTGACCCCGAAGATGGAGCTTCGCCTATGCTACCTTTATTACTACGTTATTCAGCTGCTTGAGTTGTATTAAGAACTGGATCATGAGATCCTTATTTGTGTAAGACCTTATGTATGGTTTGTAATGGATGATGTACTATGGTATCCAATTCTGTTATGTCTCGCAAAAATGGTAATCCTGGGATTGCGATGTATGGCATAACAGGCATCTGGGATTAAAAATCCGGGTGTTGACATTGGAGTCCAGGACACGCAAGACTAGTAATAGACGGTGTAGGACTGTAACCCGTCCGGCTAGGACTTTTTCCTGTAACCCTAGGACCTGGCGACTATATAAGTCGGGCCTATGGGATCCTTTAGGGCACAACTTTAGACAATCTGAGAAAACCTCGCACAATGAACCTATCTCCGTAACTCGGCGTATTGCCATTATAGTGATTTATAGCAGGAGTAGAATTCCGCCACCGTTGTGGGATCTGAACCTGGGTAAGCTATGTTACCTCGTACCTATCAACCGTCCGCCTTCCCCCACGTCTCTAAACACGCACTATGAGGACCCCTCCATGGCGTACTCGTCGGCAATACCATGACACAAACTTGAGATAAAAGTAAGCGTGATAGATTGCTCTCGAATAAAATGTATTTTAATAGGTAGATGAGTGCATCTTCTTGCAGCAAACATCACCCTCACTGTGAGTTTCCAACTATCGAGAAATAACATTCTAAATTTTCTGAGTGATGACGAGATTGATCCTTTTTGAAAAGAAAGTCTGAAAGTATGGATCTGAATGCCACAAGCCAAGTTTTCAGATATATATAGTGTTGCGGCATGTTGTACTTAAGATTTGCATTTTTATGAGTTTTCAAATTTCATCCTAGCTAACTCTATCCACTTGAATGACTTTATCTCGATTTATCAAAATTAGGTCAAATTTCAACTACAAGTATATTCTATATTGCCGTGAAAGTTTTACAAATTCTATTGGAGGTAACCATCGATAGGGGGGTCATTTAAAATATCACAACCCACTATCGATATTTTGACAACTGGTTCAATTTCTTGCTAAGATTTTGCATCTTGAGAACTTAACAAAATTAGGTCAAACCGAGGTACCAGTAAGCGCGGTAGATTGCTCCTGAATTAATTGTCATTTTGAAGGTAGATGAGTGCATCTTATTTTAGTAAACAATGTCGTCGGTGTGAGTTTCGAACTATCAGGAAAGAATATTCTCAATTTTTTGAGTGATGACGAGATTGTTCCTTTCCGTAAAGTAGGTCTGAAGAATATAATATGGCTTTGAATGCCACGATCCAAGATTTTCAGTCATATATATAGTGGACCGACATGTTGTGTACTACTTATATGATTCCCATGTTTCAAAAGTTTTCAAACTTCAACTTTGCTAACTCTCCCCACTTGAATGGCTCTATGTTGATTTATCGAAATTATATCAAATTTGAACTACGAGTAAATTATAGGTTGCGTTGATAGTTTTGCGATTTGTTTTTTACGTAGCCATTGAGGGGTCATTTAATATATCATAAACCACAATCGAGAGTTTTGACAATAGGTTCAACTTCTTGCTAAGATTTTGCATCTTGACAATTTAACAAAATTAGGTCAAACTTGAGATACAAGTAAGCGTGATAGATTCCTCTCGAATTAATTGTATTTTCTTCGAAGTTAGATGGGTGCATCATTTTTTAGTAAACAATGTCGTAGGTGCGAGTTTCCAACTATCAGGAAAGAATATTCTCAATTTCCCTTGTTTTGTGAAATTTAAAACTTCCTAGCTAACTTTGCCAATTTGAATGAGACATTGTGCCCGCTACTAGGAAAACGGACGTCCGTGGTGCACCAAAAAAGAACATCCGTAGTGCACTCGTAGTGCGCCACGATCCGCGCACTATGGCTAAGATTTACCCATAGCGCACTACCTGGTGCGTTACGGGTAAACAAGTTACCCGTGGCACACCACCCAGTGCGCCACAGGAAGGGGTCCAGGTGCGCCACGACTATGTTTTTTGAAAAACAAAAATAATGCAAAAAGCACCCTTGTTTTGAATGGAAAAACCAACCGGGTCCGCGCATCGCCGCTGTCATGCCGCCTCGCCGGAGTATGGTGGTAGTGGCCACGGCCACAACCTACCACCGCAGGGAGGTGCGGGAGGCCATGGTAGTGGCCGGGCCTGAGGAGGAGGAGGCGGCCGGAGGAGGAGAAGGTGGCGGTCGTAGGAGGAGGACGAGGTGGCGGTGGCGGCCGAAGGATGAGGAGGAGGTTTCATCCGGAGGAGGATGTGGCGATGGAAGCTGGAGGAGGAGGTGGAGGTGGCGGCCAGAGTAGGAGAAGGAGGAGGTGGTGGCCGAAGGAGGAGGTAGCGGCGGCAGCTGGAGGAGGAGGTGGCAGCAATCATAGTCACTTGAAAGAGGAAGAGGAGGCCAGAGAGAAAGGAGAAGGAGGAGAAATGGAAGAAGGAGAAGGAAAAGGAAAAGGAAGACAAGAAGTAGGAGAAGGAAAAGGAAGGAGAGGGGTAGGTGGCCGGGTGGTGATTCGAATTTCGAATCCCGCCCACTTACTCATGGCTCACTAGGGTTGGTGCGCCACGGGTAAGTGGCCTCCATTTTTTTTTCTGCAGGAAAAAAATAATCTTTTGATGGTAACTTTTTACACTTTTCGAATTTTGTAAATCTAAAAAATCTCTAAACAACCAGAGGTATATTAAACTTATTTCTCGACCGGAGGTATATTACTCGTTCTTGTAATTTTGGTATATTAAATGTCTTGTTTCGACATTGTATGCGAAAGTTACGGCCATTTTACCGTGCCGTGACTTTTTTTGCATAAAAAGTCAAAAAAAATGTTTGTTAATTTTCCTATAAACTAGACCACATTACCTCCCTACATGTGAAAAGATTTTATTTTCAAAGTGTTTTTCATTTTATTTTATTTTTTGCAAGGCTAAAAAGGCGATCCACAGGGGGTGGGTTGGTGCAGTCCACTTAGCCCTAGGGAACCACATAGTGGTTCGTCATGGGTAGGAAACATAGCCGTGGAATATCACTATATGGTGCCCTACAGCTGTTTTCCCACTTACACAACACGCTGCACCACGGCTACCCGTAGCATACTACGCCATGTGCGCCACGGCTACCTTCCAAACACGTAGCGCAATTACGCACAGGTGAGCGACGGCTAGGTGTTATGTGGCCGGCCGTGCACTGGCCCACACGTAGCCGTGGCGCAACACTACTATATGCGCCTCAGTTATGCCAGTTAGCCTTAGGGTACATGTTAGCAGTACGCCACGACTATTTTACCCGTGGGGCACCATTGGCACGTGCGCCACGGATGTGTGGATTACCTATAGCCATTTTCCTAGTAGTGGCTGATTTACCAAAATTATGCTAAATTTGAACCATAAGTAAATCGTAGGTTGATTTCAAAGTTTTGTGATTTTTTGGAGGTAACCATCAGGGGAGGGGTTCATTTAATATATCACTAACTAGCACCGAGAGTTGAGAATAGATTCAACTTCTTTCTAACTCTTTGCATCTTGACCATTTAACGAAATTATATCAAACTTGATATTCCAATAACAATGATAGATTGCTCTCAAATTAAATATAATTTCATAGGTTTATGGGTTCACCTTCTTTTAGTAAATAGTGTGTCGATGTGAGTTTCCAACTATCAGGAAAGAACACTCTCAATTTTCCAAGTGATGCACTACTAGGAAAACCTTAATCAGTGGCGCATCCTTTTTGGCCTTCTGTGGCGCATATTAGATCCACCACTGTTACGTCGCCACTGAGAAGTCGTGATACTTTTGTGGAGCATTCTGCCCCATGCGGCACAGGCCGTTGTTCAGTGGCGCATTTTGGCAAATGCGCCACAGAAGTTGTATGCGCCACAGAAGGTTAAAAGGGATGCGCCACTGGTGTGTATTTTAGGTATTAAAAAAGAACAGTACTGGTCCATAATCAGGTGTTATACAGGTATTGTACACGTATTATACACATAGCAGTAGAAACAGTATATTTCACTTAGTATATGAAAACAAACATAATACAAAAACGAATATAGTGCCGTCAAACTACTTGGAGACCGATCGAGGTATACAAGTGGACATCATATTACAATACAAGTGACAAGTGGCAAATATTTATACAAGTTTTGGTACAAAGTTCACCATCTCACATTACAAATGAAGTGGTCACTACCTACACTAGAATCAAACAGAATACAGCTGGGATGACAGTGAGCAAGAGCAAGAGCACTAGCAATATCTTCATCCAGTTATCCTTCCACCGGTGCTTCCTCCACTTGGCTACCGCCTCCTATCGAGTCTTGTATCATTTGTAGATGTTGCCGCTGAACTTGTTCACCTGTTTCTGACAGTCCTCCCACTCATCGTAGACTCGTGTAACACAACCCTTGTACACCACGTACCACTTCGTCATCTCTATAGATAAGGAATATTAGTAAATCATGCAACAGAAAGAACTAAATTGGTTCACATGTATATATGTTCATGTTGGAATTATGCCCTAGAGGCAATAATAAAGATGTTATTATTATAATTCTTGTTCATGATAAAGTTTATATTCCATGCTATAATTGTATTAAGCGGAAACTTTGATACTTGTGTGGTTTATGAACAACACCATGTCCCTAGTACGCCTCTATGGACTATCTCATTGATTAATGATGGTTAAGGTTTCCTAACCATAGACATGAGTTGTCGATTAATAATGAGATCATATCATTGGGAGAATGATATGATGGACAGGCCCAAATCAAGCAGAGCAATTAGATCGTGTCATCGTGTTCATCTTTGCGAAGCTTTTTTATGTCAAATATTGTATTTCTTAGACCATGAGATAATGCAACTCCCTGGTATTGGAAGAAAGCTTTGAGGTCATCAAACGTCATCCTATGAGAGGGTGATCATAAAGGTGTCTCTCAGGTGATCGGAAAGTACTTGTTGGGTTGTATGTATCGAGATGGGATTTGTCCCTCCCAAGTCAGAGAGATATACTTCGGGCCCACTCGGTAATCGATATCAACACCGCTTGAAAGCACGTGGTTAAGGAGTTAATCACAAAGTGATATCGGATTACCGAACGAGTAAAGTACTTGCTGTGAACGAGAATGAACTAGGTATGCTGATAACAACGATCAAATCTCGGGCAAGTAAAATATCGTGTGACGAAGGGAATATATATATGGGATTAATTGAATCCTGGCATCGTGGATCTTCCGATATGATCATCGATGAATATGTGGGAGTCAAAATGGGTTTCCAGATACCACTGTTGATTATTGATAGAAGATCATGTCCGCATATTCTCGAAACCGTAGGGTCACACACTTAACGTGCCTCGACGCTAGGATAGAATGGATAATTGGTTTGTGAGTTTTTGTTCGGAGTCTCGGATGATATCCAAGACATCACGAGAGGTTCCGGAATGGTCCGGAGAATAAGATTCATATAAAGGAAAGCAGTTTTTGGATTTCGAAATTGTTTGGGAATGTTCGGTATTGTACAGGAACGTTCTAGAAGCTTCCAGAGTGGGACCAACGTGGCCCCACTTATCGGAGGGGGCGTGGGCCTACGAGGGAGTGCACTGACTGCATTGGGCCAGGGTCACAAGGCCCCATAGGCCCAGCCAGCCAAAACCCTAGGGGAAACCCTAGGGGGTCTTCTAGAAGGGGGAGACTTGCCCCCCACTCCACCCTTGTGGTCTCCGGCCCTAGGGCTTGGAGGAGGGGCAAGGGGGCCAGAAAGCCCCCGATATAAGGTGGGAAGGGGTCGCACCCTCCCACCACCCCTAAAAAAACCTTAGCCACCATACTGCTGCCCTCCTCTCTCTCTCCCCCAACTGCGCGTAGGCGAAGCCCTGCCGTAGAAACTCTCCACCTTTGCACCATGCCGTCGTGCTGTAGATCCAATCTATCTCTCCACCCCACTTGCTGGACCGAGGAAGGAGGAGATGTCTCGGTGCCGTACGTGTGCATCTCTCAGAGGCGTCGCCACTTGCGGTGTTGGATCTGATCGGATCGCGAGGAGGAGAAGGCTAGTACGACTACATCAACCACGTTCTGTTGAACGTTCCACCGGTATGAAGATCTCGTCTATCCCTCTTGTTGATTGCATCTCCTAGATTAGATCTTGGCTTTCCCGTTCACATCCGTAGAATTTTTTTGATATACTATGCTACGAATCCCTTCCGTGGTATCAGAGCTAGATCTATGCGTAGATGTGTTTCATGAGTAGAACGCAACAGGCTTGTTGCGGGCGTTGATGTTTTCTGTTGCAAGCCTCTTGTTGTGTACTTCTTATGACGCAGGATAGTGAAATCGAAGCGGTCCAGGCCAACTTTACGCGACCTCGTTCGCGAGACCGGCTCCGCACTTGACGTGTGGGTTGTTCCACACATGCGGCTGGTGGATGCCAGTTTCTCTCACTATAGTTGTCATGGGATTTACACCGGATGTTGGCAACCATAATATCACCATTGTGGATTTCCGTAGGTAAGAATCGTTCTTAGCTTGTTACTCCCATAAGCCACGTAAAACATGCAACAACAAAGTAGAGGCGTCTAACTTTTTTTTGCAGGGAGTGTTTCTGTGATGGTATGGCCCAAGATATGATGTGTATGTTGTATGCAATGATCATGTTTTGTAATATTTCACGACTTGCATGTCGATGAGTACACAACCGGCAGGAGCCATATGGTTGTCTTTATAATTGTGTATGACCTGTGTGTCAACTTCTTATACGCCATGTAATAGCTTTACTTTATCGCTAAGTAGTTAGCAATAGTTGTAGTTGCTATTCGTGGTGGAGGCAATCATGGTGGAGTGATGGAGATCATGCCGGCACACACAAGATGGAGATCATTGCGTGGAGATTGGCTATACCATGTCACATAAAATTATATGCATGTGATGTTTATCCTTTTATGTATCTTATTATGCTTAGATCGCGACGGTAGAATTATAAGATGATTCCTCACTTAAAGATCAAGATAAAATTGTGTTCTCCCCACGTATGCACCGTTGCGAAAGTTCGTCGTGTTTAAGCATCTCGTGATGATCGGGTGCTATAAACTCTACGTTCACATACAAAGGGTGCAAGCCAGTTTTGCACACGCGTAAATCCTTGGGTTTGACTTGACGAGCCTAGCATGTACAGACATGGCCTCGGAACACACGAACCGAAAGGTTAAGCATGAGTCATATGAATGATATGATCGACAATTTTTTGTCCACCATTGAAACCACATCTCTTCTCGTGAAGAAAGGATTAGGTGTGGTGAATTTGGATCATGTTCACTAAACAACTTGAGGGATGTTGAATTTAGTGAGAGTTCATCTAGTAATTTGATTAAGTTGAACTAGTTATCATGAACATAGTCTAAATCGTACTTGCAAATTTTGTAGATCAAATGGCTAAGTCCAACTTGAACTTCAACGTTTTTGCTGAGAAAGAAAAGCTTAAGAACAATGGGTCTAACTTCATCAACTGGTTCCGCAGTCTGAGAATCATTCTCGCTGGCGGACAAAAGGACTATGTCCTTGAGAAAGCGCTAGGTGACACCCCTGCTGTAGATGCGCCGGCTGATGAAAAAGATGTTTATCAGTCGCGCAAAGATGATTATGGTGTGATTAAGAGCACCATGTTGTTTGCTATGGAATCGGACCTTCAAAATCGTTTTGAGGAGTTCGCCGGGCCCTTTGAGATTCTTGAGGAACTAAAAACCATGTTTCAAACTCAGGCCCGTTCTGAGAGATATGAGATCTCTGAGAAATTCTTTAACTGCAAGATGGAGGAAGGGAGTTCCGTTAGTGAGCACGCCATTAAGATGTCGGGCTACACTCAACGTCTTGAGCAACTGGAGTGCAAGATTCCAGAAGAGCTCAAGATTGACAGAGTTCTGCAATCACTCCCTCCTAGCTACAAATGTTTTGTAGTTACTCATAATCAGATTGGTTCCACTGATACGATCACTGAGCTCTTCGCTAAGCTGAAAGCTGCGGAGGTGGACATCAAGAAAGATAATCATGTGTTGATGGTCAACAAGCCCCCGAGCTTTAAGAAAGGTAAGGGTGCAAAGAAGTCCTTCAAGAAAGGCAGCGGCAAGTGCGTTGCCCCTGCTGACAAGAAGCTCAAGTCTGGACCTAAGCCGGACACTGACTGCTTCTATTGCAAGGACAAGGGTCACTAGAAGCGCAACTGTCCGAAGTACTTAGCGGACAAGAAGGCTGACACCATCAAAGGTATATTTGATATAGATGTTATTGATGTTTACCTTACTAGCGCTCATTGTAGTGCCTGGGTATTTGATACTGGTTCAGTTGCTAATATTTGTAACTCGAAACAGGAGCTACGGAATAGACGACGGCTAGCGAGGGATGAGGTGACGATGCGCGTTGGCAATGGATCAAGAGTTGATGTGATGGCCATCGGCACGCTCTCCTTAATTTTAACTTCGGGATTAGTTTTAAACCTTAATAAATGTTATTATGTGCCTGCGTTGAGCATGAACATCATATCTGGATCGTTTTTATTGCAAGACGGTTATTCATTTAAATCAGAGAATAATGGTTGTTCTATTATATGAGTAAAATCTTTTATGGTCATGCACCTGCTATGAATGGTTTATATCTTCTGAATCTCGAAAGCAATGAAACACAAATCCATAACATTGAGGCTAAGAGATGCAAAGTAGATAGTGATAATTCAACTTATTTGTGGCACTGCGTCTAGGTCATATTGGGGTAAAACGCATGAAGAAACTCCATTCTGATGGACTTTTGGAGTCTCTTGATTTTGAATCATTTGACATGTGCTAGCCGTTCCTCATGGGCAATATGATCAAAACCCCGTTCTCCGGAATAATGGAGCGATCAACGGACTTGGTGGAAATCATACATACCGATGTATGCGGACCAATGAGTGTTTCGACGGGCGGTGGATATCGCTATTTTCTCACTTTTACTGATGACTTAAGTAGATATGGGTATATCTATTTAGTGAAACATAAATCTGAAACGTTTGAAAAGTTCAAAGAATTTCAGAACAAAGTGGAAAACCATCGTAACAGGAAAATTAAATTTCTACGATCCGATCATGGAGGTGAATATTTGAGTTATGATTTTCTCACGCATCTTAAAGCAAGCGGAATCGTTTCGCAACTCACGCCACCCGTAACACCACGGCGCAATGGTGTGTCTGAACGCCGGAATCGAACTCTATTAGATATGGTGCGATCGATGATGTCTCTTACAGATTTGCCGTTATCATTTTGGGGTTATGCATTAGAAACCGTTGCATTCACTTTAAATAGGGCACCATCTAAATCCGTTGAGACGACACCGTATGAACTGTGGTTTGGTGCTAAACCTAAGTTGTCGTTTCTTAAAGTTTGGGGATGCGAAGCTTACGTCAAGAAGTTGATGCCGGACAAGCTCGAACCCAAAGCAGAGAAATGCGTCTTCATAGGATACCCTAAGGAAACGATTGGGTATACCTTCTACCACAGATCCGAAGGAAAAGTGTTTGTCGCAAAGAACGGATCCTTTCTTGAGAAGGAGTTTCCCTCTAAAGAAGTGAGTGGGAGGAAAGTAGAGCTAGACGAGGTTATTGAACCTTCTCTTGAGTTGGAGAGTAGCGCAGCACCTGAAATTGTTCCAGTGTCGTCTGCACCAACAATAGAGGAAGCTAATGACGAGGATCATGAAGCTTCGGACGATGCTACTACTGCACGTCGCAGGTCGACAAGGTCACGTGCCCCTCCTGAGTGGTACGGTAACCCTGTCTTAACTGTCTTGTTGGTAAACAACAGTGAACCTGCGAACTAAGAGGATGCAATGATGAGCCTAGACTCTGATAAATGGCTAGAGGCCATGAAATCCGAATTAGTATCCATGAGCTAAAACCAAGTATGGACTTTGGTGGACCCTCCTAGTGACCGAAAGGCCGTTGAGTGCAAATAGATTTTCAAAAGGAAAACGAACGCAGATGGTAATGTTACTGTCTATAAAGCACGGCTTGTTGCGAAAGGTTTTCGACAAGTTCAAGGTGTTGACTACGATGAGACTTTCTCTCCCGTAGCAATGTTTAAGTCCATTCGGATTTTATTAGCAATTGCTGCGTTTCATGATTATGAAATATGGAAGATGGATGTCAAGACTGCGTTCCTCAATGGCAACATTGATGAAGAGTTGTATATGATGCAACCCGAAGGTTTTGTCGATCCTAAGGATGCTGATAAGGTGTGCAAACTTCAGCGTTCTATTTATGGACTGAAGCAATCATCTCGGAGTTGGAACCTTCATTTTGATCAAGTGATCAAGAGCTTTGGATTTGTTCCAAATTGCTACGAAGCTTGTATCTACAAGAAAGTGAGTGGGAGCTCAGTGACATTTTTAGTACTATATGTGGATGACATATTGATTATTGGAAATGACATTGATATGCTTAACGATGTGAAGAGTTTTTTGAACAAATGTTTTTCAATGAAAGACCTAGGAGAAGCTGCTTATATATTAGGCATCAAAATATATAGAGATAGACAAAGACGCCTAATATCTTTAAGACAAAGTACATATCTTGACAAAGTTCTGAAAAGGTTCATAATGGATAAGGCAAAGAAAGGTTTAGTGCCCATGTTGTCAGGTAAGATATTGAGCAAGGCTCAGTGTCCAGCTACGGTAAACGATAGAGAAACCATGAGCAAAGTGCCGTATGCCTCGGCCATAGGTTCTATCATGTATGCCATGATGTGTACTAGACCAGATGTGTCCAATTCTCTTAGTTTGACGAGCAGATACCAAAGTGATCCAGGAGTGGAACACTGGACAGATGTAAAGAACATCCTAAAGTATTTAAATAGGACTAAAGAAATGTTGCTGGTCTATGGAGGTGATGAGCAGCTCGTCGTAAAAGGTTATGTCGACGCTAGTTTATACACTGACCCGGATGATTCTAAATCTCAGACAGGATACGCTTATATTTTGAATGGAGGAGCTGTGAGCTGGAGAAGCTGCAAGCGAATCGTGATCGCGGGATCTACAGTACAATCGGAATACATGGCTGCTGCAGAAGCGTCAAGTGAAGGAGTTTGGATCAGGAATTTCATCACTGAGCTTGGTGTGGTTCCAAGTGCCTTGGACCCACTAGAGATATTGTGCGACAACACTGGCGCCATAACACTGGCTAAGGAACCAAGATATCATCCAAATACCATGCACATCCACCGCAGATTTCATATAATTCGAGATTATATAACAGATGGAGATCTGAAGATTAGCAAAGTACATACGGATCTGAATGTCGCTGATCCGTTGACTAAACCTCTTCCACGAGCAAAACATGATCAGCACCTTAATGCCATGGGTTTTAGATTGTTACCAGATGTAAACTAGATTATTGACTCTAGTGCAAGTGGGAGACTGTTGGAATTATGCCCTAGAGGCAATAATAAAGATGTTATTGTTATAATTCTTGTTCATGATAAAGTTTATATTCCATGCTAGAATTGTATTAAGTGGAAACTTTGATACTTGTGTGGTTTATGAACAACATCGTGTCCCTAGTACGCCTCTATGGACTAGCTCATTGATTAATGATGGTTAAGGTTTCCTAACCATAGACATGAGTTGTCGATTAATAATGAGATCATATCATTAGGAAAATGATATGATGGACAGGCCCAAATCAAGCAGAGCAATTAGGTTGTGTCATCGTGTTCATCTTTGCGTCGCTTTTTTATGTCAAATATTGTATTCCTTAGACCATGAGATAATGCAACTCCCTGTTATCGGAAGAAAGCTTTGAGGTCATCAAACGTCATCCTATGAGAGGGTGATCATAAAGGTGTCTCTCAGGTGATCGGAAAGTACTTGTTCGGTTGTATGTATCAAGATGGGATTTGTCCCTCCCAAGTCAGAGAGATATACTTTGGGCCCACTCGGTAATCGATATCAACACCTCTTGCAAGCACGTGGTTAAGGAGTTAATCACAAAGTGATATAGGATTACGGAACGAGTAAAGTACTTGTTGTGAACGAGATGGAACTAGGTATTCTGATACCAACGATCAAATCTCGGGCAAGTAAAATATCGCGTGACGAAGGTAATATATATATGGGATTAATTGAATCTTGGCATCGTGGTTCATCCGATATGATCATATATGAATATGTGGGAGTCAATATGGGTTTCCAAATCCCGTTGTTGATTATTGATAGAAGATCATGTCCGCATAATCTTGAACCCATAGGGTCACACACTTAATGTGCCTCGACGCTAGGATAGAATGGATAATTGGTTTGTGAGTTTTTGTTTGGAGTCTCGGATGAGACCCAGGACATCACGAGAGGTTTCGGAATGGTCCAGAGAATAAGATTCATATAAAGGAAAGCAGTTTTTGGATTTCGCAATTGTTTCGGAATGTTCGGTATTGTATTAGAAGGTTCTAGAAGCTTCCGGAGTGGGACCAACGTGGCCCCACTTGTCGGAGGGGGCGTGGTCCTACGAGGGAGTGCCCTGGCCGCATTGGGCCAGGCGCACAAGGCCCCATAGGCCTAGCCAGCCAAAACACTAGGTGAAACCCTAGGGGATCTTCTAGAAGGGGGGAAGACTTGCCCCCCACTCCACCCTTGTGGCTGCCGGCCCTAGGGCTTGAAGGAGGGGCAAGGGGGCGGCCAGCCCCCTATATAAGGTGGGCAGGGGGCGCACCCTCCCACCACCCCTAAAAAAACCCTAGCCGCCATACTGCTGCCCTCCTCTCTCTCTCTCCCCCGACTGCGCGTAGGCGAAGCCCTGCCGTAGAAACTCTCCACCTTTGCACCACGCCGTCGTGCTGTAGATCCAATCTATCTCTCCACCCCACTTGCTGGACCGAGGAAGGAGGAGACGTCGCGGTGTTGTACGTGTGCATCTCTCGGAGGCGTCGCCTCTTGCGGCGTTGGATCGGATCGGATCAAGAGGAGGAGAAGGCTAGTACGACTACATCAACCACGTTCTTTTGAATGTTCCGCTGTGCGATTTCTTCAAGGGTATGAAGATCTCATCGATCCCTCTGGTTGATTGCATCTCCTAGAATAGATCTTGGCTTTCCCGTTCGCATCCGTAGAATTTTTTTGATTTATTATGTTGCGAATCCCTTCAGTTCACATAAACTAAAGCAAAAGATCAGTAAACATAAAAGATAGCACATCGATCACAATCATAGAAGTTCGACGACAACGACCACAATAGTGAAGTTTACAACAAATGACCACAGTAGTATAGTTTGTGACACAACACTACACACATACATCTATGATAATTTTAGGCGCACACATGGATCATTGCTGAGAACTGCTAAAGCTTGGATTTGGGAACGGTAGATAGCCATCCTTCGTCATCCACGTCCTGTTGTCACCCTGCTTATGAAGAATATTTTCAATCTCCCTCTTAGTCAACCCTCTGTTGTTTATTAGGACCCCTCCCCTTGTGTTGACATATTCCACGATGATTTCCGATAACTTAACCTAGATGCGATGGAAGTGTTCTCTAAGATCATCATCGTTGCTTTGCGCCAAACTTTCAGCCCATGCTCGGAGACTAGATGGAAGAGTTAGGTTTTGGCAATCCCGGACAAACCCTTTAAGGTGATGCATGACGTAGAAGGCCTCCTTGGCGCTGCCAGTAGCCGGCTCATTAACGCAGGGGGAACTCGAGCACGTTCTTGAACACGTGTTTGTCATCCTTGAAACATTCACCCTTGCTGACAAAGGGGCATCCCTTCTAGCATAGCCCTCGAGAGCCTCATTTACAACACCCCTTATTCTGGTGTAGTCTTTCTTCTTCTTCATACTGCCCGAGTCTAAAAACATTTCTATCGAGTACTTTGTGGAAATGAAGATGAGTGTGTAGTATTTGTCTCTGCACAACACGATTGAAACGGGATGTTGGAAAAGGGCAAAGGAAGAAAGTTATAAGAAAGCCTAAGCTACCAATTCTAGCGGGTGTGTGTACTTAATCGGGATAGAAAGGCAAAAGAAATGTGTTCATCGTCTTGTGGTCCACCATGAACTTGTCGAGGTACACCATCGCCATGGCACGCGTCTCTGATCCTTCCCTCAACTGGCTATCACATATGTAGTAGGGTTCCACTATCACGATGTAGGGGGTTTGCTCTCTCTTGGTCTTTATCGCCAGATTGAGCGCAAATAGGCAGACCATGTTATAGTCCAGCCGTTTCGAGAGAAACAGCTTGAAGACGTCCTCGTACGCTATGAAGAACACGTCCGCGGGGGGCTTCATGGATGAAGTCCACGTCCGATGGCACCTTGACAGTGAAAACCGGGTAGTTTGGATCGTTGTCTTTAAGAAGCATGCCCTATAGTGTCTTGATAGCATCATTCAAAGCGTGCATATGTCCACGAGCAAGGCAAAGCAGCTCTGGAGTCAGTATCGCTTCACCAGCTACATGCATCCTGGGCAAGCCATCCTCGCAGGCTGGTACGACATCATCCTTAGCCTCGATCCTCTTAGGAGGAGGTTGGCTCTCTGATTTCTTACCTCTATTCCTATGCTTCTTCATCTTCTGAGCAGGCTCCTCCACTAGGGATGCTAAGTGCTCAACAGCCGCCTTTTGGAGTGTGCCAGGGCTAAAGACGAATCCAGCAGGTTTCTCCTGTTGATCGGCGGCCGGAGGCGTCTCTTGAGAAAAACCACGGAAGACTAGGCGTTGACGGTCGCGAGCGACAAAGGGTCCTTCATCCGCAGCAGGAATGTACAATCCTTTGTCAGCACCGGTGTTGATGAAGTCATCGATGTTGACAAATTCTTCATCATCTTTGTTGTTTCCACCATGTGGTGATGGTGGTGGTAGGGGCGACGGTGGTTGCATTGTGATGGCTTCGCCTTGGGGCGGCCCACGCGCTCCCAATAGTTGTTGGTGGCGACTGGTGGTGCTGACAACGACGGCTGGCTTCCGAGGTGGTGGCCGTACGATCGAGGTGGCGTTGGTGCGCCCCACAAGACGAATATGAGTCTTCGGCCATGTCAAGGGCCAGCCGTGGCATTCTGCAAGGGTCTTGTGCTCGTCGGCTCCCTGAGTTTCAATGGGGGAGTACTTGTCATCGCACCCTGGCAACACCCGAGCAATCCGGACCCTCATCACGTCATTGTCCATTGCATTGTTGTGCATCGTGTGGTTCGCCGGTTGTATGATATTTCCGTTGGAAACATCCGTCAACTCGCCACCGGCAACTTTGTGGAGTAGTACAAAAGCAGCTTCCTGAGTCAAAACACATATGTTCGGCATCATGATCGAGGTGGCAGTCACCAAAGGCGCATAAAGAAGATGAAGCGGTGTAACTAATTAGTTACCTTGGTGAGGGTGTCGAGCTTGACTAATGTCAACACACGGTCGGTCCCGGTAGTAGGCCTATCATCATCATTCTCCCACGATGGTGCTGCCACCGGCTGCGGCTTGGTATTTTTGGCGGGAGCAGTAGGGGGCAGCTGTGCGACGACCAGATCTTGAGGCTGCGCCGCGGCGATGGTGGCCGCCGGGGTCACCAAGTCTGGAGACGCATTAACGTTGATGCTCGAGTTGATGTCGTTAAAGCTAGGCACATGTATCGGCCCCTGTCGACCTGTCGCATTCCGAACAGCTAGCCCCTCGAAAAACCCAGGGGGGTTGATCGCGCGGAGCTTCTCGTCAACTAACCTGTCCATTGTTTTCTCATCCACTTTTTCCTCTAATGTCTTCATGTTCAACTTCACCTCTTCAACCTCGGCTTTATCTTTAGCCGCCGATTGGTTCTTCCTCTCCCTCCTCTTCTTTCCGTCCTCTTTGTAGAAATCTGAAAACTTCATGCTCATACCGAAGCCGGAAACATGGCCAGCTGATTTTGGCGGCAAATTCTTGTCCCTATTTCTTCAAGAGTTCGTCACCCTGTTGAAAAAAGTGTCCGACGGCTCCGCCTTCGAATCCTGGGACGACAAGTCACTAGTAGCGTTCAATTCCTTCTCCTTCAGAGAGACAAGGAGAGGTGAACCCATGCATTTAGAATCTTGGCTTAATTATTTTAATTAGAAACTCTTGAGAGATCCGCATTAAATTCCTTACCAGCTAGTCCTCAAAGGCCGTCACCTTCGGGTCATCGGTGACAAACTCCCCTGTAATCGGGGCCAGGTAGTAGTGGACCCGGACAAAGTTTCAGAGCTGCAGGTCCGTGATTTTATGCCATGGGTTCTCTTTACCCAGGTGTTCAAGATCGGCGTCCTCCTTGTCCCAAATGGGCTATTTCCCTCTGTATCCGCCGCTTCCAAGCTGGTGGTTACCTATGTTCTGCTCTCGCATACTCTTTCCCCATGCATTCCATGCTTTAGAGTCAGCGGTAGCTAAGTCCGCCTTGAATATCTTGAACTCCTCTTCGTCGAGCATCAAACTTTTCCTACTTATAATCTCCCAGCTTTCACCTTTGTCATTGTTGTTCTTTGCCCGGGTTTTCCATCTGCTCAAGGCGTTGCTCATCTTTGTTAGTGCTAGTTTGTTAACCGGGTTCTTTCTCTCCAGGTTTCTGAACTTATCTGGGAATGTGTATCGCTTTTGAAGCTTCTTCAGGAGTTTCTTGACCAAATACCTATTAGCAGCACTTCGGATGTACTTCGTGTTGATCGACATTCTTTCCCGGACGATGCACCCTAGTTGCATGCCGTACCCACAGGCAATTGACATAGGCGCAATGGGTTGGCCACTTTCTGTGATCTCAACGAAATCATCACAGACGTTGGCGAGCACTTGTGGATTTCGATCCTTAATCTCCTTCTTCTTCTTCTTCTTCTTCTTGTTCTTCTTCTTCTGCTGCTGCTTCTGCTTCTTCTGTATAGCGGCCGGGTTGCCGCTACCGCCATCCGTGCGATCGCCTCCATCGGTCGTGGTGTCACCCTCCTCCCCACCTTCACTAGTTCCATTGTAGTCTTCATCGCCCCCCTCGTAATCTAGATCTCCCTTGTTGCCCCCGGCACCTCCGATGATGGTCGCCGGTGGTGGTGTCATTATCATCTCCTCCTCCTCATGCTATTGGTATGCCCCTAGAACGACATGTTGGCCTCTCGGGCTAGATCCTCGACGCTCAGTGCTTAGAAGGACAGGACTCATTGTTGGTCGACATGTTTGCGCTTTATTATTTAAAAAAGAGGCAAAACATTAGCAAAAATATCGACCAAAAAATTCGGCATGACCTTTGCTAATTTTTGGACCTACGAGTGCCCATTCTCAACCGAAACGGAAGTGAATCAACACTTCGGGAGAAACATGCAACTCAATTGAAATCCCTGCAAGAAAAAATAGCCCCATTGACAACCCCATTCACCCCACCCATCATTCACACAGAAAGAAAATAGCCCCATCCATCATCCCCTCCTCCGTTTCCATCATCCATCATCAATCATTCACACAACAGTATTTAACAGATACATCATTCACACAGAAGTAACAGATACATAACCATACTCAAAGCACAATAACCATTATTCAACAAGGACTCTTATTTTAGGCTGAAACTATTCGTCCTAACTGGCCAGAACCAATTTCATGTGTTTGCTAAACCCTGAATTCAAGCACAGGCAGACCAACAATCCAGAATTCCGTGTGCTGTGTATAATACAAAGCAAGTTGTATCTGATATGCTCCACTAAGTTCACGGTAAGAAATTTATATTTAGCATTTGCAGTTTGAAAACATCATAATCTAAATCTGATACCTCATATAGTACAATATTTCTTGCCACCAAAGTTATGTTAAGTGCATATAATGCTCTAACCAAGAGACCAAGAGTTAACCAGATTAGTTCTGTCAGGCCATGTTTGCGTCAAACATATATGTGTTCTTTCTACTCCACCTTTGCAAAAACAAAGTGTTGTTTCCATTTTACATGATTAAAAGTATGGAATTTTTCATGATCGCCGAACAGGGTAGCCTACTACTAGAAAACCACTTTCTAACCATTCATTTCAGCATAATTAAATAGTCTGAACCTTTCACTGAAACATAGTAATACAGTACCCTTTTCTGATTCGATCCATTTATTGATATATAGTTGTAATACAATTATCCTCAAGAGTCTGAATCTATGGAGAGATAATGGTACACAAATAGAGATGTGGAGGAGAAAAGTAAGTGCGTTTTAGATCTACAGGTTGGAGAAAGGCTTTCCCTAACAAATCTATCAACTATAGTAGGTTTAAATACAACAAAATTTTGAAAATTATGGGCACAATGGGGTGGGAGAGAGGAGGAAGACGAGCTGGTAGGAGGGGGAAGAAGGATGTGAAATGGATGGTGGTAGATAGAGGGGAGCAAAGCTACAACCTTTTTGTACCGATCTGGACGCAGGGTTATGTGGCGCATATGGATGATATGTGCCACAGGAGTTCAATCTTCTATGGCGCATATCGCCCATATGCGCCACCGAACCTTGGCCATAGGTGGACAGACTGTGGGCCCACATATCATCGGTTAGATCCCGGTCAAAAGAAGATCTGGACTCAGGGTTCTATGGCGCATATGGGTGATATGCGCCACAGAAGATAGAACTTCTGTGGCGCATATAGGCCATATGCACCATAGAACCCTACGTCTAGATCTGCACAAAATTAAAGGTGGCAGGTAGCTGCGTTAATGACACCCCTCTATATATATACCACACTCCCTATCAAAAGCATCGTCCCTGTCCCTGATGGCTTCTCGGAGTGGAGGGGCGAGGTTGAGGGGCAGTGCTTCGAGTCAGCCACCGCAGGATTCGGAGGTCAACCTAATCGAGGAGGAGGCCAGGCTGCGGCACAAGGCCCTCTACAACAAGGCCATGAGGTTGTACGCCATGCTCGCGTCCTCGGAGGAGAGGGCGTGCATGGCGGAACCAATCGGGTGGTGGCCAATGCTCAACCCCAACGTGTCCATGGAGGAGCACGTCCGCAGGCTGCAAGCGCGCGTGAACAGGGAGGTCTGGCATCTTCCACCGCCATCGCCCCTATCTCTGTGAAGGAATTTGCATTGTTTGTTGTAGTTTGTGCATTTGCAATGATGTATGCCATTGTTGTTTTGTTGTTCAAGGGCTATGCTTAGCATGTGCATTTGCAATGATGTATGCCACTGTCTATCTAATAGATTGTCTAGTTTTCTACCTATGCCACTGGTACTTGTTTAGTTGGGAAAGCAAGAGGAAAATGTACTAGAAATTCTCAACATATTTTGAGTAGCCCACACCATTCTATGGCGCATATTGTAGATATGCGCCGCAGAAGTTTGATCTTGTATGGTGCATATCTATATATGCGCCACAGAAGCTTGGTCATAGGAGGCCAGACTATGGGGCCCACATCCATGTTCTCCACATAAGATATAAACTTCTATGGCGCATATAACCATATGCGCCACAGATGGTTGGTCAGAGCACGGCCAAATTCCTCCTGCTATGGGTCCCACCTGATGTTTCTATGGCATATCTGCGTATATGCGCCACAGAAGTGACAACTTCTGGGGCGCATTTGAGAATATGCACTATAGATGTTTCATAGACCAAGGCCTGGTGTGGGTCCCACCTCACTTCTGTGGCGCATTGCCAAATTCCATGCACCACAGAAGTTTCAGGGTTCTATGGCGCATTGGGAGAGATGCGCCACTGGACATCTTTTGTGGCGCATGGTCAGAACTAGTAGAAGGTCTGTCTATCTATAGCTAGTTTCCTAGTAGTGATGGACTTGGATGTCTTTTTCATTTTCCAAGGTCCTTGATGCAACTTGTACTTCCACCGACCATGTTAACTGAAGCTAATTGCTCCTGCGAGACCCACTTTCTATACCAAGCTAGTTGATTGCACCATAATGTATCTAGTCAAACTTGTCCATAAGATAGGACCCACATGTAAAATCTACCCTCTTGTAGTCTTGTGATAAAATTTTGTTTTCTACAACTATGTGTACTACTCCATATTTTTAATGTTTATGGACTACCCGTAAGGTTTTTAGCTTGTGGATATCTTCCACTATGTATATGGAAGTCCATCGGGACTTTTTTTTCTTGATGGACAACATAGTCCATGCCCTTTTACTCGTAGTAGTATTTTTCTTTGCTTAGACATGTGCTCACCCCTGTCCACGCGATGTACATGGAGTGAGAATAAAACATAGGAAGGGTAAGAGGGCAGCAACGAAGAGAGAAGAGAAGTTGAAGGCGGCTTGATGTCAAAGCACAGTTATGATGGGTTCGCGACAAGAGGTACTGCTGCCGCCTTAGTGTACACTCTACTAGTACTCCTATGCACGCAAAAAATGTGTGTTTTATCTCTCCTTCACTGCCTCTCATCTCTCTGCCCCTCTCCCCTCGCGCAATGACTCGACTAAAATCTCCCTCATCCACAGTGTGGCGCTGCGCACGTGTGCCTCGGTATGGCGGCTCTGTTTCTTTCTTTTCTTGAGGGGGAGGATCTATTTCTCTAGCGTGTTCGGCAACCGCGTTGGTGTGGAGTAGGAGGAGTACATAGGAGGGAAACAACTTTGGCCCGGCTAAATGCATGGACTTGGATGTAATTTTCATTTTTTATGAGGTCCTTGATGTAACTTGTACTTCCACCGAGTGTGTAAATTGACGCACAAAGTCCCTGGAAGATGACATCTAGACGATTCTATTGATAGTCATTAGCACAATGAACGCTAGTATGCTTAAACTCAAAACACACTTCACTTCTTAGTATCAGGTACGTTGTGCTAAATGCAAGGACTTGGATGTAATTTTCATTTTTTACGTGGTACTTGATGTAAATTGTACTTCCACCGACCGTGTTAACTTAAGCATCTCACCCCTATGGGACCTACCACAGTTACAAGAAAATGCAACCCTCCCAATTATCACACAAAGTGGACCACGATTGTTGATAGTTCCATTTTTCAAGGTTTCTAGCTACCTTCACACACTTCACTAACTTCTTGTCGATTTAACAAAATTAGGTCAAACTTGAGCTAAAAGTCAGCAAGGTAGATTGATCTTGAATTAAATGTATTTACGGAGGTAGATTGGTGCATTTTCTTTTAGTAAACAATGTAGGCCGTTGTGAGTTTCCAACTACCATGAAAGAATATTCTCAATTTCTCGAGTAATGACGAGATTTTTTTCGTAAAGAAAGTACGAAGAATATGTATCTGAATGCCACAAGCCAAGATTCCAGACATATTAAGTGCACCAACATGTTTTTCTTAATTAAGATTTCCATGTTTTATGAGTTTTAAAACTTCTTCCTACCTAACTCTGCCTACTTGAATGACTTTATACCGATTTATTGAAATTAGGTAAAATTTGAATTACAAGAAAATTGTAGGTTCTTTGAAAGTTTTGCGATATTTTGAATTATTGATTTTTTTTTGAAAATCATAAACCACCACGAAGAGTTTTGACAACATGTTCCACTTTTTGCTAATATTTTCCATCTTTATAATTTAACAAAATTAGGTCAAACTTGAGATACAAGTAAGCGTGATAGATTGCTCTCGAATTAAATGCCATTTTAGAGGTAGATGGGTGCATATTCTTGTAGTAAACGATATCGTCGGTGTGAGTTTCCAAATATCAGGAAATTACTATCTCAATTTTCTGAGTGATGACAAGATTTTTTTGTAATGGAAGTCCGAAGAATATTGGTTCTAAATGCCACAATACTAGTTTTTAGACCTATATAGTGGACTGACATGTTGTATTAATTATCCCCATGTTTTATGAGTTTTCAAACTTTGTCCTAGCTAATTATCCCCATTGTATTGAAAGTTAGTTTAATGAAAAAATATTTTGGAGATACCCATGGGGTGCTCAATTTTTATATCAGAAACCACCGATAGTTTTGACGAATGGTCCGACTTCGTACAAGGATTTTCATCTTTACAAATTTTAATCCATTTTGAAAATGATGACATCAAATAAAGGAAAAACGAAAGATTTACGCATGATGTCCTATCATCTCACGCGCACTACATGCCATGTAAACGGTAACCATGCGATTAGACATGTTTTATAAAATGGTTTCATAATATTATTCTACAGCGTGTATGGACATGATTGGGTTCAACCGAACTACCAAGGTCATCAAGGACTGTCGTGGGAATGGCCACGGTAGACGCTGCAATCGGCAGCGAGTAGTAGAACATGGGGCAAGGGCGGCCATCCATCTGTGGTGTGAGATGAGGGCGAAGACACAAGGGTTTACCCAGGTTCAGCCCCCCGGAGGGTAAAGACCTACTCCTGCTAGATTTTATTATGGTGAGAGTACAAGGGCGAGCTCGACAACAAGGCGGCGAGTCACTTGGGTGTATGATGGAACGTATCCTCTATGTGTACCCTAGGGAGGTTTATATAGGATCACCTCGCTAGGGTTTACATATCTACAACCGAATTAGTTAAGGATTCGAAGGGTATTTGACCTAGTCCGACTGGTCCTAGCTACGCTTCTGGGCCTCCAGCTTCCAGTCGCCTGAGTCCTCGCCAAGTCTCGATCCAATCGCCGTCCTGCAGGCCCACTCGCTGGCAGCTTGGGCCAATAGTAAACGTCCTGCTGGGCATACCCCGATAGGCATATCCCCATCAGTAGTCCCCGAGGCTGTCATTGATTCGTCATAGGTGTTCGTTGGCAGTCAGAGTATGCGGATCCAATGCGGACGCCCAGTCGAATCGGCGGTGTACTCCTGAACAAAGGAAAGAACTAGTCATTTTAGTCGCAATAACGGCGACCAATTAGGTCGCAGCTTGGCGAACGGGTCGGCGAATCATCGAGTCGCTGAAGACAGTGAGTCGAGTGGACGAAGTTGGACCGTTAGCTTGGTCAAACTAGCCGTTGGGTAATCCAACGGTAATATCGGTGTTATTACCGCGTGGTAACGGTTCCGAAAATGGCGGGTAACAACCACTATATACGGAGAGTGACGGGTGAGGGGAAAGTGATTCCCTCATTTCCTCCGAACTTGCGCATTCTCCTTCCTCCATTCCGCACAGCGACTAGAGCGACTCAGAGCGATTCGCATCCCTCGATCCCCCAGCCGATGGCCACTCCTACGGAACCATGGGGCAGATCTAACTGCACGAAGGCGCTGTTGAGATCATTCGAGGAGGCAGGGATCCTCCGCGCCGGGAGATGGCGCATCCCCACGGCCGGAGAAGTGATTCCAGATCCGCGTGAACGGGAATTCGTCTGCTTCACCAGTCATCTGGAGTGGGGGCTCGGATGACCCACTTCCCTCTTCGTCCGACGCTTCTGCGCCTACTACGACATCCAGCCGTCGGACCTGGGACCGCACAGCATCGAGCACCTCGCCATTTTTGTGGCGTTCTGCGAGTGCTACCTGTGCTACAGGCCCTACTTTCCCCTATGGAAAGATCTATTCCATGGGAGGATCAGTCGCGAAGAGGCAGGTGGCCGAATGCTAGCCGCGGGCGGCTTGATTTTCCAGCTGAAGTCGAAGGCGTATGCCCGCCAAAGCAGCGAACAAGTGGAAGAAGAGTTGGTTCTACTTGACCGAGTCGACTCCGGGCGACGAGGTGGCGCTTCCAAGGTACTCCGACGACCGGCCCGAGCCGTGTCGGCTCCAAGTTACCAAACTTCCGCTGGAACAGCGGATGGTTGTCAACGAGATGCTGCAGAGCATCCGCAACTTGAAGAAGAAAGGCCTCCAAACCATCAACCTCTACAATTTCTGGCTCGGGCGACGGCTCGGGCCCCTGGCCAGCCGTGCCCACTATATGTACGACTACATGGGCAAGGATGTCCCGACGAAGACCTGCCACGACGAGTGGACACTCAATGACTACACCCTGGCCCTGAAAAAGATCACCCAGGTGGTGTATCTTGATGCGAAGGCCGGGGTCGCACCTTACACCGCAAGGCGCCCAGCTCCAATGGTGAGTTGTTATTTCCTCTACATTCGCAGTCGCAGTTTGTGCATTCGCGGTTGTGCTAATGTTGTTTGATTGTTGCAGTTATTTCAAGTGGTGGAAGGTTGGCTTCCACCCGTATATGACGAGAACTCGAACTCGTTCGCCGAGGACGGGAGCGAGTAACTGCCCAAAAAGGGCGATGCCAAGAGTGACGGGGGTGGCGACGGTGATGACGAAGACGACGGAGACAAAGCGGTGGAGGTTGCTGCCCCCACAGTCTGCAAGACTCGCGGGCAACACCAACGCGAGCTCAAGGCCAGCAAAAGCCTCGAGGCCCATGATGACAACGACGACGATGAGCTATCTGAGCATACCTCACAGCGTGAGGCTACGCCGTCGAAGAAGAAGCAGCCGCCTACCAAGAAGAAGGCGAAGCCGGCTAAGCCGGCGTCTCCGCCTCAGTCCGTGAGTAGCTCCGATGATACCAGCGCGACCGAAGAAATAGTAGAGCACGCGACTGCAGCGACTGATGCGACCGTTGTAGAGGACCGCTGGCATCATTGCCGCCGCCGTTCGCCCCAGTCACCGGGTTGGTGGCTGCTCCAGCCGCTCCAGCCGCAAGGGCCTCGCCGCCGAGAGGAGCTCCCGCAGCAATTGCCACTGAGCCCCCTGCCGTGGCTTCATCCTCGAAGAAGCCGTCTATGTCTTGGGCACAGAGCATGTTTGAAACGGGCCTCAGTCAGAAACTGGGGCCAGAAATGGAAAAGCCGACCAGTATTCGCACTGGCCTGCGATTTATTCCGGTCGCCAAGTGAGTATTCCTCATCCTTTCATCTGTCTGTTTGATTCGTGTGCCGATTGGCAAATGTTATTAATGGAGTCGTCCTCGCAGGACTGGAGTAAAGAAGATAGGTCACCCTTCGATGCCCAAGGTTCGATCGGTCGCTGCGGAGTTGCCGGCTGACCCCTCGAAGAAGAGGAAGGGCGACTAGACTGAGGCTTTCTTTGACGGCGCCAAGAGAACCAAAGGCGATGAAGTCGTCACGATCTCAGACGAGCCAGCGGCTATCCCGAGCGAAGCCCCGATTGTGGTGGACGTAGCTCTAAAGCCGTCGGAAGACGCGGGGTTGCAGCGGGCAGGTCCCATGGTTTCGATTGAGGTGTCCAGGCCACCTTCGGGTGGCGCGAGTGCCATGGTGGCGACGTTCCCTCGCTTTGTAGCGAGGGACTCCACGGCGAGTGCCTCAGTGTCATCAAGACAATGCCCTGGGGCCGCCGGTATGGAGGTCGAGCAGCATCGCGGGCACACTCTGCTCGTGCTTTCGTCGGTGGACGCGATGGAGCTTCACGGCATGCTAGGTGCCGCCATCCAGGTATGTCCAGTCCCCGAGGATCTGGCCACTGAATTTCAGTGGTCGGATTCTTATAATTTTTCGCCATCCGGTCCCCGAGTGCCTAGTCGCTGAATTTCAGCGGCTAGGCACTTAGGAATTTTGTTATCCAGTCCCTGAGTGCCTAGTCGCTGAATTTCAGCGGCTGGGCACTTAGGAATTTTGTCATCCAGTCCCCGAGTGCCTAGTCGCTGAATTTTAGCGGATGGGTACTTAGGAATTTTTGATTGTTGACGTTGTGATTATTGCACAGGGCTTGTAGTGCGAGTCGTCCGAGCGGCTTGCTGCCAAGTGCCGCATGGAGAAGGAGCTTATCGCTATCCAGGAAACGAACGACGAGCTTCGAGCGACTGCGGGTGAGTGTTTGGCTTGTTTGGCGCTTGTCGCGAACTTGTTGCGGTGTTGATCGTTTTGTTTTGGAAACAGAGAGTAGTGCGGCTGCAGTGAAGGAGGCTCACCAAGGCCTTGTCCCGACGGGTGAGTTGACGGCAGCTCAGTCTTCCTTGAGCGTAGTGGAGAAGCGAATCACCGAACTGGAGCGTGAGCTCAAGGAGGCGAAGGCGGAAGCAAGCTCGGCGGAAGGATGAGCCAAGGAAGCCATCACTTCTGCTGCTGAGGACCGGAAGGTGTCAGACGCACTCGTCGCCGGGTTGCAGAATGACCTCTCGGCTCTTCAGAATTTCATCGCGGACCTCTGCCGCCCGCTGATTGGTGAGTTTTCCTTCAGCCACTTTCCGAGCGCGCGTACCACATTGTGGTTTTGGTGCTTTGCTCACTATTTGCTTGTGTGCTGCAGGCCGGATCACTGATAACGCCGAAGATGCACAGTCGTACGACGGGCGGCAATGCGTGACCACCCAGGTCGACTCAGCCGCACTATCAGCGACTTGTCTTCGGGCATATCTTTAGGAGATCTCTCCCACGGAGGTGATCCCAGCGACCTCGTCGAGGTATGGTGCTATTTGGAGAAGGCCCCGTCGGTCGTGGAGTTCATGACGCGGTCGGCCTTCCGTCGTGGAGCGGCGACTGCGCTAAGCCTTGGGCTCACACATTTTCCCGACGATTTCGACCTTGACAACGTCACGAGCAGGTACCCCTCGTCAACGGGCTCAGTCGAGATTGCTGAGGTGTTGAAGCTGATGGACCGAGACGCGGTGTACTCCGACCGCGTTTGGGCGATGGGCGACCTCATTCCCTATCAGGAAACGATCGTCTCCCCCAATGACCCTGAGCCGAAGCACCACGACTTCAAGGTGGAGCAACCGTTTCGTGCGGCGATGGAGGGCGAGCTTACGACGTACCCGTCGAATCCCTGGGTGCCCTTTATCCATAGCCGCAAGGATGGTGGCGATTCTTCATCAAAGCCTGCGGAATAGGATGTTGTGCCATTCGGCGTTAGTATAAGATAACCATGTAATTCTCCTTGTACGCGAAACAAATTTTGCTGCTATGAAGGAATGCTCGGGTTATCTTGTCATTGCTTTTGTGATTTGAATGTTGGTTGTACGAGTCCCCGAGAGCGTCCGCCCTTTTTATGGGGTTGACCTCATTTTTGTATGTTGTGTGAACTATTAGTGATTTAGGGTCGACTCTCCATGGCTCGGGAAGCCAGTCGCGTGGCGACTCCAAGGGGTGCTCTTTACTTGGCCGTTTTCCCCAGCGTGAACGTGGTCGGGTCGCCGAGTCCCCGAGCGTGGTACTTGGACGTTCTAGTCGCATGCCCAAGGTAGGTGAGGACTAAGCGTGTTGTGTTAGGCGCGTCACTCCGCCTGATCCATAAGATCAGTCGCATGGCGAGTCCTGGGCGCGCTCTCTTGGCATTTTTCCCTAGCCGCTCTTCTTTGGGTTGGTGTTAGTCCCCGAGCATGGTACTTTGCCGTTCGAGTCGCTGCGCCGCGGATGTGGAGGACTGGGTCGCAGTGGGAAGCGAGGGCAGTCGTCTTGGCTCGGGGAGCCAGTCGAGCTAGGCGACTCCAATGGGTCTCCGGGTTAGATTTTTTCGTGAATGGTACGAGGCCTGAATTCTTCCAGTGCCCTCGTACCGCACTACTTGGTCGTGCCAGTCGCCTTACCAAAGGTTGACTTATGAGAATAGCGTAACGCTGTTATTACGAGTGCGAGTGGCACAAGGCATGGAGAGTAGACGCAATTTGCGGGAATCAATCTGCTTTATTTCATAGCGGGTAGGGGTTACATGTCTGGAGTTCTAAGAGTAGAACTTCCGTAGGAGGTTTACATTCCATGGCCGCTTGACGTCGATTTTTCCGTCGCCTCGGACGTCTGTGAGGTAGTAGGCGTCGTTGCCTAGCTCGCCCGATGGCGAATGGTCCCTCCCAAGGGGGTAAGAACTTGTGCATGCCTTTCTTGTCCTGGATTAGAAGCAGTACCAAGTCGCCTTCCTGGAAAGTGCGAGTCCGTACTCATCGGCTGTGGTAGCGGCGAAGCCCTTGCTGGTAGATGGCGGTGCGGGAGCGAGCTAGGTTGCGTGCTTCGTCGAGCTGGTCGACTCCGTCTTGGCGTGCGAGCTCGTTGTCAGCCTCCGTGTAGTTGACCACCCTAGGTGAGTCGTGCTCGAGGTCGGTTTGCATGACTGCCTCGGCACCGTACACGATGAAGAAGGGGGTGAACCCCATCGACCTGTTGACAGAGGTGCGGATGCCCCAGATGATAGAGGGGAGTTCTTCGACCCAGCACCTGGCGGTGCGCTCGAGTGGGACTTGTAGCCGTGGCTTCAGGCCATGGAGGATGCTCTGGTTGGCGCGTTTCGCCTGGCCATTGGACTCCGGGTGGGCGACTGAGGCGAGGTCAAGTCGGATGTTGTGCTCCTCGCAGAACTCGGCCATGGCTACCTTGGAGAAGTTGGTGCCGTTGTCCGTGATGATGCTGTTTGGGAACCCATAGCGGTAGATGAGCTCGCGTAGGAATTTTGTAGCGGTCTTCCCGTCGCACTTGCGGACTGGCTTGGCCTCCACCCATTTTATGAATTTGTCGACTGCGACTAGGAGGTGGGTGAAGCCGGAGGGGGCCTTCTCGAAGGGGCCTACCATATCCATGACCCATACGGAGAATGTCCAGGTGATGGGAATTGTCTTGAGCGTCGAGCTCGGTACGTGAGTCTGGTTCGCGTACTTATGGCACCCGATGCATCGCTGGACGATGTCGACCGCGTTGGCGTGTGCGGTGAGCCAGTAGAAGCTGTGTCGCATGGCCTTGGCGACTAGAGAGCGGGCGCCGGCGTGGTGGCCGCAGTCAATGCGAGAGAGTGCGTCGACCTCCTTGTTCTTCTGCCTGTCGATCCACTCGACGGAGTAACCTACAAAGTTTCCTCCTAGCTGGTCCATTGCTTGACGGTATGCCGCCATGGTGGGGGAGACTACATTGCAGGTGCCGGCGACTTGCCCGGCAACGAGGTCGGAGTCTCCGTAGCAGCGCAGGCGATTGATGTTCATCTCCTTGGCTTCCCGCATGCCATGGAGTAGCGCCTCGTACTCGACCATGTTGTTGGTGCAGGGGGTGAAGTCGAGGTAGAGGATGTAGCGGAGATGTTAGCATGATCCCCGCTCCTGCGCCATCTCCGTTCTTGGAGCCTTCCAAGTGTAGGCTCCAATAATGGAGGTATGGCAGCTTCTCTAGCTGCTGGGCCTCCTCCCAGTCGGCGAGGAAGTCTGCGAGAACCTGCAATTTGATCGCTTTACACGGCTCGTTCCTGATGTTGTGGACACCGATCTCGACGGCCCACTTGGAGACTCGCCCGGTCGCCTCGCGGTTGCGGATGATGTCCTACAACGGTGCTGTGGAGACGACCGATATTGGGTGCTCCTGGAAGTAGTGCGGCAGTCGCCGTTGTGCTCTGAAGACCGCATATACCAATATTTGGTACTGCGGGTAGCGCTGGCGCGACTCGGTGAGGACTTATCTGATGTAGTATACGGGTCGCTGCACCGAGTGCTCCTTGCCTTCCTCTGGTCGTTCGACGACCATGATGGCGCTGACGACGCGCTCAGAAGCCGCGATGTAGACAAACATGGGCTCCTTGTTGATAGGGGCGGCGAGTAGCGGTGCTGTGAGCAGCACCTCCTTGAGAGCGTGGAGCATGTCGTCTGCCTCCATGTCCTACTGGAAGGTGGGGTTCTTGCGCATTAGGCGGTAGAGGGGCATCGCCTTCTCGCCTAGCCGGGGGATGAAGCGACTTAGAGCCGCGACTCGCCCGGCCAACTTCTGGACGTCGCGCAGGCACTCGGGTCTGCCGAGCCGGGCAATCGTGTTGATCTTGGCGGGGTTCGCCTCGATCCCGCGCTTGGAGACGACGTATCCTAGCAGCTATCCAGTAGGTACACCGAAGGTGCACTTTCCTGGTTTAGCTTTATCTTGTACCTCCGCAGGTTGGCGAAGGTTTGCGCCAGGTCGGCGAGTGGATTTTACCACCACTTCGTCGATGTAGACGTGGATGTTGCAGCCAATTTGGCTCGCAAGGCACTCCTGCATGCACCTCTGGTAGGTCACCCCGGCATTCTTGAGGATGAAGGTCATGGCAGTGTAGCAGAAGGCTCCGAATGGCGTGACGAACGCCGTCTTCTCTTCGTCCTCGACTGCCATTTTGATCTGGTTGTACCTAAAGTAGACGTCAAGGAAGCATAGAGACTCACAACCCGCTGTTGAGTCAATGATTTGGTCGATCCGCGGCAGGACGAACTGCTCCTTGGGGCAGGCGCTGTTGAGGTTTGTGTAGTCAATACACATTCTCCAGGTCTTGTGTTTCTTCTCGACCAGGACTGGGTTTGCCAGCTATTTGGAGTATTTGATTGGTCGCATGAAGCCTGCAGCGAGTAGACGATGCACCTCCTCGGCGATTTCTCGGTGGCACTCTTCATTTGAAGGGATGCAGCGACTGCTTGACAGGTCGCACTTTGGGGTCGGCGTTGAGTTTGTGCTCAGCGAGTTCCCTCGGGACACCAGGCATGTCGGATGGCTTCCACGCGAAGATGTCGCGATTCTCATGTAGGAAATCGATGAGCACGCCTTCCTATGCTGGGCTCATGCCCGTCCCGATCGTCACCGTCTGGCTGGAGTCGCCTGGGACCAGCTCGACAGTGCGAGTGTGCGTCGTTGCCTCGAAGGCGGTAGAGCTGCCACCCTCCGAGTTGCGCTTCTTGAGTATGGTGGGGTCGTAATTGTTGACCCTGCTCGCATACTTGGCGAGCTCCTCGGCGTGGTTGGCCTCCGCCGCGATGACGGAGTCAGCGAGTTCGGTGCCTTTGGCCTTGCATTCTGCGGCCATGTCGGGATCGCCATAGACAGTGGTGATGCCACACGGCCCGGGGAGCTTCATCGTGTTGTATGCGTAGTGGGGCGCTGCCATGAATTTGGCAAACGCCTGGCGCCCCAGGACGCAGTGGTAGGGGCTGTTGAACGGCACCAGCTCGAAGATGATCCGCGCGGTGCGGAAGTTTGCTGGTGTGCCAAAGGTGACTGGCAGTGTCACCTTGCCGATTGGGTACGCCTTCCGACCGGGGACGATGCCATGGAAGGTGGTGTAGGTCGTCTCGATCATCGACTGCGGGAGACGTAGTCGCTTGAATGTGTCCAGGTATAGGATGTTGATGGAGCTGCCGCCGTCCATCAACGTCTTGGGGAGCCAATAGTCTCCCACCTTGGGCTTGAGCACCAAGGCGACTCAGCCCAGATATTCGATCTGTGGCGAGTGGTCCTCGCAGCTCTAGGTGATTGGTTGCTCGGACCAGTTGAGGAACTAGGGGACGTCTATGTGGGACACCGCGTTGACTGCGACAACACGGCCGATGACCTTCTTCTCGCGCTTCGTGTTGAAGCATGTGATGGTGTGGAGCGAGCCGGCGATGCTACCGAATTTTCCGTCGTTTGGAGTCTTGTTGTCGGGATCTTTCCGTGCGCGCCGTGCCTTCTCAATATCCTTGAGGGAGTGGCAATCGGCTGTCGTGTGCGTGGCGGGCTTCCCTTCCCTATTGTGAAACACACAGGGTTGTTTGAGGAGAGCCTTGGGGTCGAACCTTGGCTTCGCCTTGTAGTTGCCGCCGTCGCGGCGCTAGCCTCCGTCGCGGCGGAAGCTCTTGGGTTCGCGCGACATGTATTCGGCGTTGGCGACGAAGTCGACTCGCCCATCACCGCAACGCTTGCCGGTGAGGCGAGTGTTGCTGTAGCGTAGCTCGGGTCGCCTCCTGTTGTCGTGGCCGCTCGTGATGTGATTTCCTCCCGACTCGTCGTCGGTTTCTTGGTTTGGGTCTTCTTCCGCGTACCACTTGGCGATCTCTAGGAGGTCCGGTATGTTGTCGAGTGTTCTGTACATTCGCTTGATCTTCGAGACCAGGGGCTCGTAGTGGCACGAAGTCTTGAAGCAGTGGATCGCGGTGTCCGGGTGGATTCCGGCCGCGTTATACCACAGGTCTTTCCACCATTGGACCCAGCTGTGGGTCTACTCGCGGGGTCCCTAGACGCATCGCTCCAGGTCCTTGATGGTGGTGGCGCGGGTGTAGGAACCCTCGAAGTGCCTGACAAAGGCATTACGCATTTCCTCCCAGGAGTCGATGCTATCCGCGGGGAGGGTGTTGATCCATTGCCTGCATGCTCCCTCCATCATCATGGCGAGGTAGCAGGCGGCGAGTAGGTCGGTGTGGACGGCAATTCCCATCGCCATGTGGTAGGTGTCCAGCCACACGGATGGGTCGTACGAGGGGTCATATTTCTCGATCTCCTTCGGCGCTTCGAAGTTCACCGGGTATCTTTCGCCTCGGATCATTGGTCCGAAGCATTGGGGTCCGACTCGACTCAGCGATCCCCTTGGTTCTCCATCGTGGCGGTTGGTGAGGGTATGCCTCAAGTCGTCGGGCTGGCGTGCGCGCTAGCTCTGGTTGTTGATGATGTGGGTGCACGCGTCGACAGGCTGCCCGTTGGTGGCGACGAAGTTGTTCGCCTGCCGCGGGTCGTTGGTGGAGAGTGTCGCGTTCGTGGGTCGATGTTGGAGCTGGAGGGGCTCGGCTGGTGGGCAGTTGAGAGTATTCGCCACCATTGGGAGGCGGATCGAGGCCGCCCTGCTGCCTGACGAACGCGAGTACATCCGACCCTGTGGGTCGGCACTTGTGTTTTGTTGCTCGATGGCTTTGGCGAGCAGAGCCTTGGCGTACTGGAACTGCAGGGCGCCTTCCCAGGTTACGTTTATGTTGTCGACCGTTGCTCGGATTGCGACGACATTTTCCATCGTAGTGGAGAACAGCGGGAGGCCATTTGCATCTCGCTCCCGCGAGGATACCATGATTCTTGGTTGGTCCCTGGGGGGCACGCGGTTGGGTGGTGGTGGGGCACCGTTGGCCGTCGCGCCTGGTGGGGGCCGGGAGCTCCCTCCTGGCAGCGTGTTCTTGCAGATCGCGCGCTCGGTCGCACGAGCCGGGTCATTCTCGTCGTCGAAGTTCAGGGCGCGCCCCTGAATGGTGGGGTTTAGGCGCGACCTGATTCGGAGTTGGTGGTAATGCAAGAGCTCCTGCGCTGTCACCTGCTCGAGGCGAAATTTTTCGTGCACGGCTTGTTCTTTGTGGACCGCCTCCTCCATCCACAGGCGGAGTTCCTCGACATCCGTTGTTGTTGCGTTAAGTGGGATCGGCGTGGAGAAGGGGTCTTGACGGGAGTCGGCGCCAGTCGCCATGTACGTCGCGACGTGGCGACTGGTCCCGTCGTGGAGGTCGGCGGAGTTCTCTGACCCGGAGTCGAAGTCGAAGATCCCAAGGATGGAGGGGTCCTCGAAGTCTCCCACGTTGGAGACCTAGGCGATGGAGCCCGCGGGCGATGCGGCGACGATGGATCCGGCAGCCGATGTCGGGGTCGCCGAGTCGGCGTCGTCGTTGAGGGCCACGTCATCCGCAGCCATGGCGGTTTCGGCCACGTTGTTGTGGCCCGAGTCGTACTCGGAGGCGAGGTGGATCGTGCGGACCTGGCTCTCAGAGAGCTGGTCGGATGGCGGCGACTCGCGGATGAGAGCCGAGTCCTTCAGAACAATGACGTCGGTGAGGCCGACGAAGAGGCTGATCGTGCCGACCGGCAAGATCACGCTGTGCATGACGGGGCGTGCCACCGGGACGTAGCTGCTCGACAAGATCTGGAGGATCTCGACGATCGTGATCATGTAACCGGTGGCAATCGTCTCGTTGATGGGCATATTGGATCTCGCCGCAGAACACCGGCCTGACCGGCCAGGCCCCACGGTGGGCGCCACTGTCGTGGGAATGGCCACGGCAGATGCTGCAATCGGCAGCGAGTAGTAGAAAATGGGGCAAGGGCAGCCAGCCATCTGCGGTGCGAGATGAGGCGGAGACACAAGGGTTTACCCAGGTTCGGCCCCCCGCAGGGTAAAGACCTACTCCTGCTAGATTGTATTATGGTAAGAGTACAAGGGAGAGCTCGACAACAAGGCATCGAGTCGCTTGGGTGTATGATGGAACGTATCCTCTATGCGTACCCTAGGGAAGTTTATATAAGCTCACCTCGCTAGGGTTTATAGATCTACAACCGAATTAGTTAAGGTTTCAGAGGGTCTTTGACCTAGTCAGACTGGGCCTAGCTACGCTTCTGGGCCTCCATCTTCCAGTCGCCTGAGTCCTCGCCAAGTCTCAATCCAGTCGCCGTCCTGCAGGCCCACTCGCTGGCAGCTTGGGCCAATAGGAAATGTCCTACTGGGCATACCCCGATAGGCATATCCCCATCAAGGACATATGGACATCATAGTTTACGGTCTGATATATAGAGTTATTAAATTATTTTGGTAGATGGGTGCATCTTGGCATAGTAATCATAATTTCTTGTGGGAGTCCCCAACAATTAGGAAAAAATATATTCAATTTTCCCTAGCGACGATGGTGATATTTTTTCTATTCAGAAAGTCCAAATAATATGGTTCAGAATGCCACAACCCAATAGTTTCACACATAGTGCATCATGCTTCCTATGTGAATTCCGCACTTAAATGGCTTTATGTAGATTTATCGAAATTAGGTCAAATTAATTTGAAGTACAAGTAAATGGTAGATTCCTCTTAATATTTTACATAGGCCTTTTGAAGGTATTGTACCCATTAGGAAATCAATATACGGGAACATACAAGATTTTCAAAAGATTCAACTTCTTGCTAATCATTTGCTTGACTCTACTTTGAAATTAATAGGAAAAAATGAAAAATCCTAAAAACAAATACTTACGCATGGTGTCCTTTTGCGTGTATTACCTACCATGAAAAATGGTAAACATGAGTCTTGATAACTTTGGAAAAACTTACCTTAACAAAATTGTCCTAGCATGTATGTGAACATATTTCAAGCCGAAAGACCAAGGTCATGGCCATATACAACATCATGTTTATGATAATTTCCCCATATTTAGTAGATTGGTGCATCTTGTCATGGTAAACAATGTTGCCAAGGGGAGTTTCCAACAAGTATTAGGAAAAGATAAAATCTCAATTTCCTAGCGAGTGGAATGTTTTTGTGTAAATCAAGTAGGAGTAGTACTATTACTACGAATAATATGGTTCGAAATGGAAGGGAAAATCGAATAGGGAGAAGAGAACCTGATCTCAGAGGAATGATTTTTCTGTAAAAACAGTTTCTTCACAATATAACCAGCGATGTGTTAACATACTTGAGTTTCAAGCTAAATAATGACCAAGGTCATAGCCATTATCTACACTGTTTATAATAATGCATCCATTTCTGCTAGATGGGTGTATCTTGGCATGACATACTAATGTTGTTAATGTGACTTTTCAACTTTTATGTATTCAAACATTTTCAAATATTTTTAGAAGTGTCGCATATAAATGTTTTTAAAGATAGTGCAAAGAGTATTGCTCTGAATGCCACAACATACTAAATTTCACACATAATAGAGTATGCTTTATGGTTAACATGTCTCATGAATTTTCAAGCTTTCTATCTAATTTCTCATACTTAGATGACTTTTTGTCAATTGACCAAAGTAGGTTAAATTTAAAGTACAAGTGCATTATATATTGCTTGTAAATTTGTCCGAAATTCATATATAATTATTATACCCACACGATGATACTGAAAACAATGACTGTTTTGAAATATACAACTTTTTTGAAAGAATTTTCATGCTTACACATGTGACCATGTTTAAAAAAGTCAAAGAAAATATAGAAACATTGCAAAAATGAGCAAAGGCCATTTTTTCTTTTCTTTCGAAGAGGTGGAGTAGAACCCCTGCCTCTGCATCAGTTGATACACACAGCCTTTTATTAAAAATTCATAGTAAAATAGTAAAAATGATGTTGTTAAACGTTCAATATAAGGGACCTGGTGTCGGGGGTATAACCCTCGGTAGGGTCATAAGGGGCATAACATTGCCCAGCTTGGCTTAGGCTGAGTCAAAGAGAACACCAGCCGGGTCTTAACCGCTGCTATATGGAGCATGTGTAAGGCTGACATAAGAAGTATTTCGGCCCGCACAGGACAAAGATACTTACCTTGCAGGTAACGACGAGCTGAGTCTCATGAGGGAAGGCCGGGTCAGCAAGGACGTGTGGCTGCTTTCAGAGTAAGATCGAGGAGGGACCACGGTAAAGCATGGTCAAAATAGAAGAGTGCCATCGGGTGAAGGTAAAGGAGCCGGGTGACGCCCAAAAGCAAGGAGAAATGTATAAATCACCGTATGACGCCATGAAGATGGCGTCTACGTACGGACGGACCGTAGGCTATACAACTTTGTGGACTGGGTCAACAGCCAAGGGTTGGCCCATGACATGGCCCGTAAAGAAAGGAAAAAGATCCAAACAGTAAATCCTAGGGCCCAAAGTTGTAACCTAGCTACCCCATCGCCTATATAAGGAGGGGAATAGCTAGGGTTTAGAGAGGTTTGAAAAAGTAGTGAACTAGTGCCCTGAGGCTATGCTTGAACAGCTCTAGGAGCGCTCGTAAACATCAAGGAGGAATAAAAATCATAAGTCTAGATAGTTCATCGTGTTCACCGTGCGCGGCTAGACCGTGCACTCCCTCCCAGTTACCACAAGCATCCATTCGGCCGCCAACTTAAGCCTACCCATGGCATCTGCCGTGACACCACCATGACAATTGGCACCCACCATGGGACAGAAGCAGGGTCTTGCTGGAGTTTTCATTCGGACAGGAAACATCATCGCCACAACGGGCAATCGCTTCTACTCCGGCCTCATCCAGAGGTTTGGAGCGCTCACCTTTGTCAGCAACAACACGGGCTTCTTCGGTACCAAGCCGTTCCCTAGGGCCGGTCGCTTCATCAAGTTCGACGAGCACCAAGTCTACGTCGCAGTGCGCGTGGAACGCGCGTACCCATAGAGCGTCGTCTTGGCGCCGGATCCACCTACGGTTCACGCCACACGAAAGCTTCATCAGCTCGTCTCCGCCGATGTAATGATGACTGCCCCTGATCCATCGCGTCCCTGAGCAGCTCCAGTAGCTCCTGTTGTGAATGAGAATGCTAAGGAAGAAAACCCAGACGCAACGCCAAGGGCAGCGAGAATTGCGAAGGCACTGCTCGAGAAGCCCGAGAACATAGCTAGGAGTAAAAGAGCCAAGGAGTTGCAAGAATCAATAGGAAAGTTACAGATCCAGTGGCATCAGCAGCTGACCCGGCAAGTATGCAAGCCAAGTTAGAGGACACTAGGAAAAGAGTGTTGGAAAAGGCGAAGGAGTTAGCCCAGCTACAACAAGATATGGATATCACGATCCGAGAATATAACTCGGCGAACCGAGTCAAGGGCGCTAAGACCCGACTTGAGGCAACAAGGATAAGAGGAAGGAACTGCAATGAAGAGCTGGCTGATTCTACGTCCAATGTAACCCAAGAGTGCATCAACAAAACAGCCATTCGGTTGACATACAATACGGCAGCAGCAAACATGAGATCCACAGAGGAAGCAAAGGCCGAGTTACCCCACTTGACGGGTGAAGCAAAGAAAAATAAATGGGAACGAGTAAACGAATTGGTGAGAGCAGCAGGAAAGCTAAATGAAGCGTACTACAAGGAAAATCCGGGTATAGATGGAAGGTCACAGCTCCTTCACTCGACAACACGAATCCTGGCCAGGTCTGCAGGCCATACAGCCTCCTCGCCAAGGGATGCGCCGGGACAGAGAAAAGAGAAAAGTGTGGACTCAGGAAAAACAAGCAGATGGTTGCATATGATCCGGCAGTGGCTCAAGGGAACCCGGCTCGTGCCTAGGGCACGAGAAGAAATGCTGGTCCAGGAAACGAAAACCAAGAAAACGCTGGCCGAGAAAGGCAAGGAGGATAAAGAAATGATATTGGAGGCCAGAACTTCGCACCTCAGCCTAGGCATGGAGCTCACTCGGCAGGAGTAGGAAACCCAGTTCCAAATCCTCCACCAGCCCAACCCGAAAGAAGACAGGAAAATGCGGGAAAGGCAGTGCAGCAACCTGCACACCCAAATGCCAACAGGTACAATGACAATTCCTCGGCAATGGTGAACGACGGGTATGAAATGCCGGATCACGTGTATCAAGCGATGGGATCAAGGCTAGGAGGCAGAAATCTCCAACTAGATGATGCAAGGCTAAATCTTGACCGAATAAAAATGGTGGATCTTGTCGAGTCTCAAGCTACGCAGGGTCCACCATGTTTTGGCCTGAGGATCATGAGAGAGCCGCCAGTGCCCAACTTTCATTTGGCAAGAGGAACAAAAACATACGATGGAAGTACCAAGCCAGAAGATTGGCTTATTGTTTACGGGACTACGGTAAATATCGCACAGGGTAATCTAAGATGGGAAGTGAGGTACATGTCGTAGATGCTAGAGGGACCAACGTAGGTCTGGTTGAACAAATTGCCACCCAGAAGCAGTTGGATTGATTTCCAAGGAGATTTTGTGAGAAATTTCACAAGCACCTACAAGAGGCCGAATCACCCACAGCAGCTAGCTATGTGCAAACATAGGCCAATGAAACAGATAGAGAATTTATCACTAGATGGTGCACTATGCGCAATTCTTGTGAAGGAGTAATTGAATCCCAGTCCATTGCATGGTTTGCACAAGGATGCAGACACGGGAGTGTGCTAAGGCAGAGGTTACAAAGAGAGGTGCAGGCAAGTTTATCCAAAACGATAAGAATTGCCGACTCGTATGCGTTGGGAGATCCGACTCAGCCTCTGCTCATGTCGGCATACGGGATCACTGAGACTCAGATCTACGACGTAGCCAGGTCACAAAGGCGCCATGAGAGAGGTGAGTATAGGAGCAAAAGAGGAGATGAGAGACCATATTACAGGTATGGTTCGACTTAGGTCGCAGCCGTAAGTCAAGATCCTCCTATTGCTGGAAGAAGTCAGCGTCAAAGGAAAAGTGGGCAATAGCAATGGGTACCAAAGAACAATGGAAAAATTCCATATGAACAGAGAAAGGCATATCAAGAAAGGCAGAAGTACACTTATCATATGATGTTGGACCAAACCTGCAAATTTAACACGCCGAGCCCAAGTAAGCCGGAAAATCACACAACTAGACAATGCACTTGGTTCCAGAAGGGTGACAGAGTAGACTCGCCAACTCAACAGCTACCACCACCTCCCCCACCACCACTTATAGGAGTAAATGCTCAAGTTGTTGGAACTAAGAATAGATATGAGAACTTACAGCCGAGATATCATAACCAAGAAAGAAGAGGAGTTGTGCATCAAGTGCATGACCCAAGTAATGATGGCGCCCATATCAGCCATGGAACCAGAAACGAGTCGAGAGAGCATCACGAGAGATACCTCGTGTTTGTCACGGAGTCAACTGATAAGAAAAATCAACAGAGACAGATGATGGAAGTAAACTCCACAATGCCAGCGATATCAAAATACATGCATTGGTCTGAGCAGGAGATAATGTGGATCATAAAGGATCACCCCAGGATCATGCCAATGCTAGGAGCATATGCTTTGGTACTAGATCCAACTTTCATTGGCGCGGATATCAATGTGAAGTTCTCTAAGGTACTGATAGATGATGGCAGTAGCATCAACATCATGTACAAGGATACTATTCTCAAGCTGGGCATCACCATGAATATGCTAGAGCCAACTAAGACAAATTTTCATGGCATTGTGCCGGGATTGTCATGTGAGCCAATTGGGAAGATCTGGGTTGACATCTTATTCGGCAACAGGGAGAATTGTCACACTAAAGCCATAGAGTTTGAGGTAGTAGACCTTGTCAGCTCGTATCATACATTACTCGGCAGAACAGCTATGGCAAAGTTTATGGCCACTCCTCACATTGCTTACCTAAAGATTAAACTGCCAGGTCCATGTGGAGTTATTATAGTGGAAGGTGGCTACAAGCGATCTATCGCATGCGCCTCAGCCGGGGCTTCTCTGGCCGAGTCACTAGTAATAGCACATGGAAATCAGCAAATGATGGAGGTTGTGGCATTGTCTAAGGCACCACAGATGTGTATAATGGCACTGTCCAACCGCATGGCAGTGTATCTTTCCAAGCTACTAAGGAGAAAAAAAGATATAGATTGATGAGGCTTTCCCGGAGCACACAGTGACTATTGGCGCCGGGTTATTTGACAAATAGGAAAGCGAGCTGACTAACTTCCTCTGTGAGAATCGGGATATCTTTGCATGGTCCACACAGGATTTGCAGGGAGTTCCGAGGGAGTTGGATGAGCACTCTCTGCATGTAAGGCCAGAACCAAGCCGGTGAAGCAACCCCTCTGCCTCTTCGCCGAAGATAGGAGGAAAGTAATAGTTGCCGAGATAGCTAGGCTCTTGGTTGCTGGGTTTATCATGGAAGTACTGCATCCAGATTTGTTGTCGAATCTAGTCCTGGTCAAGAAGAAAAAGGATGACCCGAACGTGGCAGTGGTGTGGCGCATGTGCATTGATTACATGAACCTTAACAAGGCGTGTCCAAAAGATCCATTTCCATTACCACAGATCGATCGGGTCATTGATTATACTGCCAGGTTTGAGTTGTTGTCATTCGTAGATGCGTATTCCACTAGATACCACTAAATCCGAGTGATCAAATAAAGATAGCCTTTATCACCATGTATGGGCTTATTGCTACCATACTATGTCGTTCGGGTTAAGAAATGCAGGTGCAACATATCAAAGATCCATGCAAAAATGTTTGCAAGATCAGCTTGACAAAAACATTCAAGTGTATGTCGATGATGTGGTAATAAAAGCCAAACAAAGTCATACTCTAATCGAGGAATTTCATAAAACATTCGCAAACTTAAAAATATTCTGGATGAAACTTAACTTGGAAAAATTCACCTTTGGTGTCCCGACTAGCAAATTACTCGGATTCCTTGTATTCAGCAAAGGAATTGAAGCTAACCCGACAAAGATCAGGGCCATCGAAAGAATGGAATTTTCAAAAACCCTCAATGATATCAAAATGTTCACAGGGTGCCTGGCCTCATTGAGCAGGTTTGTAAGTCGACTAGGCGAAAAATCCTTACCATTATATCAACTGATGAAAAAAAACAAAGAAATTTACATGGACACAGCAAGCTGATAGCGCTTTCCATGAACTTCAAAAGATGTTGGCAACAGAACCAATATTAGCCTCACCACTATCAAAAGAGCCAATGTTGCTCTATGTCGCAGCAACTAATCGAGTTGTCTGTATGGTGATTATGGTAGAGCGCCAAGAAGAGGGCAAATCAGTCCAAAGACAAGTTTATTGCTTGAGAGAAGTGCTCTCCACATCGAAACAAAACTACCGCCACTATCAAAAAATGACATATGGGGTATATATGGCAGCAAAGAAGCTGAAGCATTATTTTTAGGAACACCCAATCAGGGTAATATGCGAGGCACCTATCTCGGACATGTTGGGAAGTAAAGATGCCAGCAGCCGAGTGGAAAAATGGGCCATAGAGCTAGCACCATATACTCCACAATACGATAGGCAAGATGCAATTAAATCTCAAGTTGTGGCAGATTATTTCATGGATTGGATGGAGATGCAGTACGAGACGCCATTGCCAGACCCGGATTACTGGAAAATGCACTTTGACGGGTCCAAGAAAAACAGGTGTTTGGGTGCCGAGATAGTTCTTACTTCACCAAAGAAGGATCAGCTCCAATATATGTTGCATATCCACTTCGCTGCATCCAACAATGTTGACAAGTATGAAGCACTTGTCCATGGGATAAAAGTGTCTAAAGAGATTGGAATCAAGAGGATCATGTGCTTTGGTGACTCAGACCATATACTCCACAACACGATAGGCGATATGCAATTAAATCACAAGTTGTGGCAGATTTTTTTGTGGATTGGATGGAGATGAAGTACGAGCCGCCATTGCCAGACCCGAATTACTGGAAAATGCATTTGAATGGTACAAGACAAAAATGGGTTTGGGTTCCGTGATAGTTCTTACTTCACCAAAGAAGGATCAACTCAAATATGCGTTGCAAATCCACTTCGCTGCATCCAACAATGTTGCCGAGTATGAAGCACTTATACATGGGATAAAAGTGGCTAAAGAGATTCGCATCAAGAGGATAATGTGCTTTGGCGACTCAGACTTGGTTATCCAGCAAGTATCTGGGCATATCTGGGCACTGAGACACACTGGATCCGAATATGGCACTCTATCGTTTCCATGTGCACCAGATTTCGGGGTACTTTGATGGTTGTGAGTTTCATCACATACCCAGAGCAGAAAATGAGGCAGCCGATGTGTTATCCAAGTTAGGCTCATCTCGGCAAGCAATACCACCAGGAGTAGCACTGGAACATCTCAGAAAGCCATGAATCAAGCCATCACCTGAATCCGAGCCAGGAGTCAGATGCTGTGCAAATGGACATTGACACAGGGGCAGGTTTGAGTAACCCGGGGACTGCCGAATCACACTCCAGGACTCCTTAGGTTATGTCTGCAGAAACTATGTCCGCTGAGCCAATGGAAGTTGATGCAGAAACAGATCCAGCGCCAGTGATACCAATTTGGGCACAGCCAATATTCAATTACTTAAAGGATGGAACTTTTCCTAATGATGAGATATTGGCAAGAGAAATAGAAAGAAGAGCAAAAGCATACACCATAATTAACAAGGAGTTGTACAAGAGGAGTGTGACAAGTGTGTTACAACGTTGTATTAGCTCAGAGCAAGGCCAAGAGATACTGTTGGATATTCACCAAGGAGAATGTGGGAATCATGCCTCGTCAAGAGAATTGGTAGACAAGGCATTCTCACATGGATTCTATTGGCCAAGTGCACTAGTGGAAGCACAAGACCTAGTAAGGAAATGCAATGGATGTCAACGGTACGCGGCAGAATCACATTTTCCTGCATTAGAGCTAAAGACCATACCAATCACTTGGCCATATGCGGTATGGTGACTGGATATGGTAGGACCATTCAAACCAGCACGTCGTGGCATGACACACATACTAGTGATGGTGACAAGTTCACGAAATGCATAGAAGTGAAGCCCGTCAAAAATCTTGATGGAAAAACAGTTGTCACATTCCTAAAGGATATAATCCTAAGATATGGTCATCTACATAGAGTGATCACAGACAATGGCGCAAACTTTGCCAAAGGAGATTTTGCTCGATTTGCAAGGAAAGTCGAATAAGACTCGACGTAGCATCAGTTGCTCACCTATAATCCACTGGGCAAGTTGAACGAGCTAATGCCTTAGTCCTATCCGTGATAAAACCTCGGCTAATGGAACCACTCCAGTGATAACCTGGGTATTGGGTAGAGGAATTACCCTCAGTACTATGGAGCTTAAGAACAACTCCAAATCGATCAACTGGCTATACGCCATTCTTCGTTGTGTATGGGGCAGAAGCAGTTTTTCTTGCCGACATAGAACATGACTTGCCAAGAGTAAGGAAATACTCAAAAGCCGAGGTAAAAGTGGCAATACTCGGAAGCCGAGGTAAAAGCGACATAGAACATGATTTACTCGAAGAAGCTCGAGAACTGGCACTGTCCACATCCGCCATATACTAACAAAACCTCCGACGCTATCATAGCCGAAAAGTTCAACCTCATGTTTTTTTCCGAGAAGGGGATTTGGTGCTCAGAATAGTGCAACGCACAGCTGGGATGCACAAGTTCTCACCCCCATGGGAGGATCCATTCATTGTAAGCAAAGAATTGCACAATGATTCATATTATATGATAGATGCTCATGAAGCACAAAAGAATAAGGCAGACTGGTCGGGTGATGAAACCAAAAGTCCATGGAATGTGGCATTGCTTCGTCCTTTCCATACCTAGGGAAAGAAATATATGTATATCTCAAACTCTCATATGTCGAAAGCTTATGCCAACTATGTGCTAATAATAAAATGGTATGACTCGAAAAACTGACTCGGGGACTCCCTCTAATGTTTACTCATACATAGTTTATGTCGGCCAGCGTTGTCGCCTAAACTTATCTCGGATTAGTAACGTATACACGTATGAGGTCAACTCTTCGATTATGTTGTTGTCTAAAAACACGGTTTCATGGCAAGAAAGAGAAAAAGTCCAAGGACGGGTAAACATGAACAGCGGGTAAGCAAAGGAATAAATGCGAGTCGACCCTATGTATATTTATAACTAACTCATTGCAAGATATGCCGGCCTGTATGTCGAATGACCCTAGGTCAAGTTGCCTAGTTTCATACTCGCTAACTTAATCCTTAGAACTTTGAGACTCTAATGTCGAACGCCAAAAAAGGTAGACAAGAGCCAAATTCAAGGATAGGGAAATGGCAAATGAAACTCGGGGACTTGCCCCTGAGTTATACGCATTTAATCTAGAATAAAAGTTTAATCCTTCACTAAGGCACATACCCAAAAGAACTACAGTATTTATTACATCTACACTCGGCATACCGGGGATCTCATGAAATTGAAGTGTTTTTAACCAGTCTAAGAGGTAGCTAGACACGAAGGAGCATTAGTAGGCTTGGAGATTGGTGCATCATCATGTTCGGCTGAATCATGAGTGTCGTCTGAGGCAGCCACATCTGACTCGGTGGCCTCGCTGTCAGCGACATCATCTTCGGCAGTCTCGGCAGCAGGCTCAGCGGCATCAAGGAAACTTGGCCCGTCGCACCAGGCATGGACCAGAGCATACTCCACCATCGCGTGGGCTCGCTCTTGGCGCCTCTTGATGAGCTCTGGATCGTGGTTCCACTTTCCTTCAGCCCTAATATGCTGAAGAACATCAAGATTGATGTCTTCATACCAGGAAAGCACGAAGGACAAGGCCTTATCTTCGGCAGCACGGCCAGTAGACTCGCGCTATTCATCGAGACTATCCTCATCAAGCTAGAGCTTAGCCGACAGAGGTTCAACAAGTGCAGGAGAATCTTTGTCTGGCCAGAGCATCCTGAATGCATGGATTGTCAACTTAAGAATATTGACACCGCATGATTTCAGCATAGTAACGCGCTCTGTGAGGGCATCTAGATGCTTATCGATGGTAGCCTCGAAATCTGCCAGGTCGCCAAACTCGGACTGCACTTTGTTCATGCATCTCAAGGCGAGCATATTGGCCTTAGGAAAGTTCTCTGCAAGAAGAAAGGGAGTCATCAAAAAACAGTGAAAGATATTAAAAAGTAAGAACAAGAGCATAGAGAAAAGGGTAATAACTCACTACCGATGAAAGAGTTAATCATCCCAAGCTTGGTTTGCCAGATCTTTGCCTTAGCCTGAAGCGCATCCAAGTATTGATGAGCCGAGTCCACCGCTGATTCGGCCTCCTTGAGCAGCTGAGCTAAAATGAGATTCGGAAATATCAAGATAGACTCGGCGAATATCGAGATAAGTCCAAATGGGCCATTCTGCATATAAAATACTTGCAAATCAACATTAGACTTAGAAGCTTCATGGGGTCTGGTATCACCATTTTGCAATTTAAGCCAAACAAAATACAGTATAGTAGGATAAGTTCTAGTTAAATTAAAGGAACCTAGAGACACCTAACAGCGAAAACTGCTAGGCCTCACCAACTTCGGGGACTAATGTCGGGGGGATAACCCCCGGTAGGGTCATAAGGGGCATAACATTGCCCAGCTTGGCTTAGGCTGTGTTAAAGAGAACACCAGTCGGGTCTTAACCGCTGGGATATGGAGCTTGTTTAAGGCTTACATAAGAAGTATTTTGTCCCGCACAGGACAAAGATACTTACCTTGCAGGTAACGACAAGTCGAGTCTCACGAGGGAAGGCCGAGTCAGCAAGGACGTGTGGCTTCTTTCCGAGTAAGATCGAGAAGGGACCACGGTAAAGCAAGGTCAAAAGAGAAGAGCATCGTCGGGTGACGGTAAAGGAGCCAGGTGATGCCCAAAAGCAAGGAGAGACGTATAAATCACCATATGATGCCATGAAGATGGCGTCTACGTACGGAAGGACCGTTGGCTGTACAAATTTGTGGACTGGGTCAACAGCCAAGGGCTGGCCCATGACACGACCCGTAAATAAAGGACAAAGATCCAAACAGTAAACCCTAGGGCCCAAAGTTGTAACATAGCTACCCCATCACCTATATAAGTGTAACACCCTCAGAATCGGCCCTATACAAGTTTCAGCGCTTTCCGCCAAACCCGCATAGAAACGATTCAAAGGTGCCCACCAGGCACTTGCGTGCGGGTGGAAAACTAAGTAATATCATTACACAATAGTCCTCGATGGAACCCACAAAACATATATATACAACAGCGTCTCAAAGAGTCAAGAATACATAGGTACAATACAAAGATCCAAATCACCTTTAAAACGATATAGCGTCCGAGTATGGACAAGATGCAAATTGAGCTAAGTGCCCTGAAGAATAACCAATGGCGTCCATAACCTTGCCCAGGCCAAGCCGGAAGGGTAACCCTGCTAACGACGTCGATCTCAAAACCTGCTTAAACAAAAGGGGTGCCGACAAAGGGCAAAGGAAAAAGAGAGAGCGGTCAGTACTGAGGCCAGTACACGGCGAGGCTAGAATTCGGCGGTCCTCGCCTACATAGGTATGGTGGACTGAAGCGGCAGCGTAGCATGCACTAAACAACCTATAGAGACTCGATATAACTGTCGGCTACCAGAGAGGGATAAGAAAGACCTATCCGGAACCAACCTGATACTACCACCAAACATGCCCATCCTGGTATTTCCCCCTCGAGACCAAACGAGGAAGTCAACCGAGGAACTCACACCGTTGGCAGTTTTATTCATTCCGTTATAGTTGCTGCAATTACTAGTCAAATAAAGATGGCATGAGTCATCCTGATATAATAAGCAGTGGGCAGTTTTAGTTAAACATTCCGTTGTAGTTGCAGCACTTACTAGTCAGATACGATTAGCATGAGACATCCCAAACCCAGCAGTTGTTGGTACTTTTATTTAGCCATTCCGTTGTAGTGAAGCTGATTACTAGTCATATCGGATACAAGTCAAATTATAGCAGTAAACTTTAGTTATAGTTGTCTATGATCGAGACCTGTGCTCCAAGTCATCCATAACCGCGGACACGGCTTCTCGAAAAGATTTAACCCTGCAGGGGTGCACCAAAGTTTCCACACGCACCTACACCCTTGTTGTCAGATCAGGTAGGTACAAGATCACAAAACATACACCCAACGGTATGTCGACGGGGTTTCGGACACGACGTTTCCTAGACCCAAAGCAAGCATGGGGGGCCACCCCACTAAGCTACCCGCAACGAAGTTGGCCGGCTCCGAAACGGACCCAGGGTTTGTGTAGACGGCTGTAAACGACTGGGAACCCAAAAGTGTGACTGGGCTTGTCGATACAGCGAAAACGTGTCACGGACCTAAACAGTACAGGTGCTCCTCGCATAATCGTAAATAAAGCAGTAAAGCATGGCATAAGTACAGGATAGTAATAAAGCCCCAAACTACTTGTGGCCCCCAGTACAGTACTTGGAATCAGGTACTAAATCGATGGGGGTGCCCATACACCCCACCTGTGGTTAGCGTGCTCGATCTCGGAACAGGTGTCAAGAACTCGGGGTCCTACGGGACACCAGTGAGCGGTTAAAAACCAAATATTGTCTATTACCCACCGGTGCCTCTGCATTTACCTACTTCAATTTTAGTTATTAAACGATAATTAAAGCCATGATCATCTCCAACATTAAACATACGGCAATACTCCAACAACTGTGGTACTTGACAACACGCAACAGCACTTGAGCAAGCGACTACGACACGCAAGTCCAACTATCTACCAAACAACATGTAATAGGATGTGTCCAAGGCAATATAAGGCTGCAAGGGATACCACGAGCACGAAAACTAGAGCATCGCAACACAGATAGCAATAGATCAACAGGAGGAAAAAAACTAGAAATGTAAAATAGGTAGAAAGGGGGAGAATGCTCGCCTGAAAAACATTGCCGAAGGTTCATCCGAAGAACGGGCGTCACTCGCATCAACTCATCGGCCTAATCCGTGAAGAAGCAAAACACTAGCACAAACACCGGATGCACTATTTAATACTACGGCAGAAGATCGGGCATGATGCATGTATGATGTATGACATGGCAAATATGCGATGCAATTAGGCAATATTAAGCGAAACCGGGGTTCCGACATTTAATTAAACGGTTCAAGTTATTTATCTACCACGCAAATTAAGTGTTGGGTTAACAGGGCGGAACATGGCATCGGTTCGCTACACCAATTTAAATGAAGTCCGGAATAAGACAAAGATATCCCGCATTTAGACTCCATATTTAATTATGAGATGAATTGGCATAATGCCCCAACCCATAGGTATGCAAGAATGTACAATTTGATATGCAACAATTCATATATATATATATCAATTTATAAAATAGGGCTCGAGAGAAAGGGTCACACATGGGTTCGGTGAACTTGGGGTTCGATGGATCGGTCTCAGGGTTTGACGGGAAGGCAAGGTTCGGCTCGATGAGATCGGTCTTGGCATTCGGGAAGAAGAACTTGGCGTCCGAGAGACGATCCTGTCACATCCACGGTCGTCGGGTCGTGTCGTCGGTCTTGTCGTTTCACGGCGGAGATCTTGGTGTCTCGGGTCTCGGCGTCTTCGGATCCGGGAGGAAGAACTTGGCGTGTCGGGTTCGGTCTTCTGATCCGAGAAGGAGAACTTGGCGATTCCGAGGGTCTTGGTGTTTGACGGGGTTCGGGCGCGCCGGGATCGGTCTTCGAATCCATGTAGTAGACCTTGTCAGTTCCATGTCGACGACCTTGGGGTTCTGCGGTCTTCGGTTCCGTGAGGCGGATATGTCTAACAGGAGGGTCTCAAATGGCCAAATCAACCTCGCCACACACTACTTCTCGATCAGAAGTACTCCATCTTCTGGGACCACGCACGGAGGAAAAACAGAGTCCAAGGACAAGGCGCATACGGAGGTTGCAGACACGTGCTGAACCGAAGCTTGCGGAAGGCAACGAGGATGGCGGACGGAGGACGGGTGGAGGGGCTCGACACTGCAGAGATTATGAGTCGGAGCAGACGAGGCAACGCGCGGCATCGCTCAGGAAGACGTGGTCGAGTGGATGGCGTGCGCTGCAGGGCGTGCTCGGGAAAGGGCAGCACGCGGCCGATGTCGACCGCTCGCAGGGAACGACGAGAGGGCGGCGGCCTGCGGTCGCTGGCAGAGCCGTGGAAGAGGTGCGGGGCTGGCAGGGTTCGCCGGCTCGGAGGCGGGGACGATGGCGACGGGCGGGTCGAGGTAAGGAAGGCAGCCGTGGGCGACGAAGGCTCGCGTGAGGCATGCAGGAGGAGGGGGTCGCGGTAGAGGGGCTTCGGGTTCCGGCGAGGCGGAGGTAGGCTCCTGGCGGCGGCGACGAGGCTCAAACAGGGGAGGATGGGAACGAGGGAGGCGGCGAGGAGGCAGTCGACGGGAGGAGGGGAACCACGGCAAGGAGGCAGTGGATCCCGTCGGTGGCGGGGCCAGCTCGGGAAGGAAGGCCAGAGCAGGGTGGCCTCGGCTGCTGGCCGAGGACGGGAAGGAGGAAGGAGGTGAGGCGACCACGGAGGAGAGGAGGTCGAGAGCGCGGAAGGCGAGGGCCCACGGTCGGCGGGGTGGAGGAGCCCACTAGGCCGACAGCGGCGGCGGGTTGGCGACAGTTTGCGGGGGGGGGGGGTGCTGTAGAGGGCGCCGGAGGGGAGGAAGAAGGGGGTCGGTGTGGGGAACGGGCCGCACGGGGTCGAGTGGTAGGAGTGGGGCCCGGGGTGGGGCCAGACGCAGGAGGAGGTGGGGATTGGGGCGGGTGTGTGGAGAGGAGGTGGGTCAGGAGGTGGCAAGGAGTTGGGGCAGGCGGTAGAGGTGGCGGGCTGGGATTGGATGGGGGGAAGGGAGTGGTGAGGTGGCGGGTGGGGAATGGTCGGGGTGATGTGGAGGGAGGCTGGGTAGAATAGGGTTGGGTAGAATTAGGACTAGATACTTTTGACTAGGGTTTTCTTTTGGGTCGGGTAGTAGGGGGTCTGACCGGTTGGGCTTTTGGGCCGGCCGGCTGGACTGCCTCCCCAAAATAATAGTTTTTGTTATTTCTTTTATTTTAAAATAAATTTTGTAAATAGTTTTAGATAAATAAAAGATCCGTCTGGACCGACGGTTTGGTTTGAACAAAGGGGGAGGATATTAATATAGAAAACAAAGTAGGTCTTTTGGCAAAATAGTTTTAATCAATTAGATGCATGCTGATGTCATGATGATGCACAAGTATTTTTAACACGCGATTTTCTAGTAGTGGTTTTAGCGGGATGCCACAATTCGACACCACTAACAATGGATCTCGCCCTCGAGATCCGCCTCATGGTACCGGGAAGAAGGGCGGCGATCGGAATCTTCTCGCATCGTGTAGATCCTCGCGACACCACTAACAAGAGGTCGTTGTCCGTGATCGTCGAGAGAACACTCCGGAACAAAAGGTCGAAGGTAGAGGTATCAACAAATAAAGCCACCTCTAGCTTCGATAGAAAGAGAGGACAGATGCATTCTCATCCACTTCAATGTACACAAGCGAATAGAGTGAGTAGTCGGCATGGGGGACAATCCATCACGCACCCAAACTATTACTCTGCACAATCAGTAGAAAAGCGTGCAACCATTCTCGGAATCAGACTGAAGATCTCGACATTCGAGGTTCAGAAACAAAGGAGTGATGCAGACTCTGCATCGGATCTGGCGTAGATGATGTCGTCGCGTCGGAAAACACCGGAAGGCACGAGAAGGAACAAAGAGAAGTCCACCAGAAGAAGGGTTCCTCGGATAGCATGAAGACCAGATGTAGCAACACCGTTACCAAAGGAGGAAGCGAAACCCTGAAGGTACGATGGAACCCAACCACGAGAAATCCTGGACTCGAAGAGAGAGAAGAGAGCGGATTCAAAACACGCAGAGGTGAGAGGAGAGCAGTAGAGGGGTAAGGAGTAAAATCAGACCTAATCAGAACTATCCAACCGATTTTGCAAAAATAGTTTTGACACTCTACTTCGGCCGTTAGCTAGGTTATCCTACAGGCTGGACTTGTGGGGTATCGCAACTGCTGAGCTCTGATACCACTCTGTAACACCCTCAGAATCGTCCCTATGCAAGTTTCAGCGCTTTCCGCCAAACCCGCATAGAAACGATTCAAAGGTGCCCACCAGGCACTTGCGTGCGGGTGGAAAACAAAGTAATATCATTACACAATAGTCCTCGATGGAACCCACAAAACATATATATACAACAACGTCTCAAAGAGTCAAGAATACAGAGGTACAATACAAAGATCCAAATCACCTTTAAAACGATATAGCGTCCGAGTACGGACAAGATGCAAATTGAGCTAAGAGCCCTGAAGAGTAACCAATGGCGTCCATAACCCTGCCCAGGCCAAGCCGGAAGGGTAACCCTGCTAACGACGTCGATCTCAAAACCTGCTTAAACAAAAGGGGTGCCGACAAAGGGCAAAGGAAAAAGAGAGAGCGGTCAGTACTGAGGCCAATACACGGCGAGGCTAGAATTCGGCGGTCCTCGCCTACATAGGTATGGTGGACTGAAGCGGAAGCGTAGCATGCACTAAACAACCTATAGAGACTCGATATAACTGTCGGCTACCAGAGAGGGATAAGAAAGAACTATCCGGAACCAACCTGATACTACCACCAAACATACCCATCCTGGTATTTCCCCCTCGAGACCAAACGAGGAAGTCAACCGAGGAACTCACACCGTTGGCAGTTTTATTCATTCCGTTATAGTTGCGGCAATTACTTGTCAAATAAAGATGGCATGAGTCATCCTGATATAATAAGCAGTGGGCAGTTTTAGTTAAACATTCCGTTGTAGTTACATCACTTACTAGTCAGATACGATTAGCATGAGACATCCCAAACCCATAAGTTGTTGGTACTTTTATTTAGCCATTCCGTTGTAGTGAAGCTGATTACTAGTCATATCGGATACAAGTCAGATTATAGCAGTAAGCTTTAGTTATAGTTGTCTATGATCGAGACCTGTGCTCCAAGTCGTCCATAACCGCGGACACGACTTCTCGAAAAGATTTAACCCTGCAGGGGTGCACCAAAGTTTCCACACGCACCTACACCCTTGTTGTCAGATCAGGTAGGTACAAGATCACAAAACATACACCCAACGGTATGTCGACGGGGTTTAGGACACGACGTTTCCCAGACCCAAACCAAGCACGGGGGGCCACCCCACTAAGCTACCTGGCCGGCTCCGAAACGGACCCAGGGTTTGTGTAGACGGCTGTAAACGACTGGGAACCCGAAAGTGTGACTGGGCTTGTCGATACAGCGAAAACGTGTCACGGACCTAAACAGTACAGGTGCTCCTCGCACAATCGTAAATAATGCAGTAAAGCATGGCATAAGTACAGGATAGTAATAAAGCCCCAAACTACTTGTGGCCCCCAGTACAGTACTTGGAATCAGGTACTAAATCGATGGGGGTGCCCATACACCCCACCTGTGGTTAGCGCGCTCGATCTCGGAACAGGTGTCAAGAACTCGGGGTCCTACGGGACACCAGTGAGCGGTTAAAAACCAAATATTGTCTATTACCCACCGGTGCCTCTGCATTTACCTACTTCAATTTTAGTTATTAAACGATAATTAAAGCCATGATCATCTCCAACATTAAACATACGGCAATACTCCAACAACTGTGGTACTTGACAACACGCAACAACACTTGAGCAAGCGACTACGACACGCAAGTCCAACTATCTACCAAACAACAGGTAATAGGATGTGTCCAAGGCAATATAAGGCTGCAAGGGATACCACGGGCACGAAAACTAGAGCATCGCAACACAGATAGCAATAGATCAACAGGAGGAAAAAAGACTAGAAATGTAAAATAGGTAGAAAGGGGGAGAATGCTCGCCTGAAAAACATTGCCGAAGGTTCATCCGAAGAACGGGCGTCACTCGCATCAACTCATCGGCCTAATCCGTGAAGAAGCAAAACACTAGCACAAACACCGGATGCACTATTTAATACTACGGCAGAAGATCGGGCATGATGCATGTATGATGTATGACATGGCAAAGATGCGATGCAATTAGGCAATATTAAGCGAAACCGGGGTTCCGACATTTAATTAAACGGTTCAAGTTATTTATCTACCCCGCAAATTAAGTGTTGGGTTAACAGGGCGGAACATGGCATCGGTTCGCTACACCAATTTAAATGAAGTCCGGAATAAGACAAAGATATCCCGCATTTAGACTCCATATTTAATTATGAGATGAATTGGCATAATGCCCCAACCCATAGGTATGCAAGCATGTACAATTTGATATGCAACAATTCATATATATATCAATTTATAAAATAGGGCTCGAGAGAAAGGGTCACACATGGGTTCGGTGAACTTGGGGTTCGATGGATCGGTCTCAGGGTTCGACGGGAAGGCAAGGTTCGGCTCGATGAGATCGGTCTTGGCATTCAGGAAGAAGAACTTGGCGTCCAAGATATGATCCTGTCGCATCCGTGGTCGTCGGGTCGTGTCGTCGGTCTTGTTGTTTCACGGCGGAGATCTTGGTGTCCCGGGTCTCGGCGTCTTCGGATCCGGGTGGAAGAACTTGGCGTGTCGGGTTCGGTCTTCTGATCCGAGAAGGAGAACTTGGCGATTCCGAGGGTCTTGGTGTTTGACGGGGTTCGGGCGCGCCGGGATCGGTCTTCGAATCCATGTAGTAGACCTTGTCAGTTCCATGTCGACGACCTTGGGGTTCTGCGGTCTTTGGTTCCGTGAGGCGGATATGTCTAACAGGAGGGTCTCAAATGGCCGAATCAACCTCGCCACACACTACTTCTCGATCAGAAGTACTCCATCTTCTGGGACCACGCACGGAGGAAAAACAGAGGCCAAGGACAAGGCGCATACGGAGGTTGCAGACACGTGCTGAACCGAAGCTTGCGGAAGGCAACGAGGATGGCGGCCGGAGGACGGGTGGAGGGGCTCGACACTGCAGAGATTATGAGTCGGAGCAGACACGGCGACGCGCGGCGTCGCTCAGGAAGACATGGTCGAGCGGATGGCGTGCGCTGCAGGGCGTGCTCGGGAAAGGGCAGCACGCGGCCGATGTCGACCGCTCGCAGGGCACGACGAGAGGGCGGCGGCCTGCGGTCGCTGGCGGAGCCGTGGAAGAGGTGCGGGGCTGGCAGGGTTCGCCGGCTCGGAGGCGGGGACGATGGCGACGGGCAGGTCGAGGTAAGGAAGGCAGCCGTGGGCGACGAAGGCTCGGGTGAGGCATGCGGGAGGAGGGGGTCGCGGTAGAGGGGCCTCGGGTTTCGGCAAGGCGGAGGTGGGCTCCTGGCGGCGGCGACGAGGCTCAAACAGGGGAGGATGGGAACGAGGGAGGCGGCGAGGAGGCAGTCGACGGGAGGAGGGGAACCACGGCAAGGAGGCAGTGGATCCCGTCGGTGGCGGGGCCAGCTCGGGAAGGAAGGCCGGAGCAGGGTGGCCTCGGCTGCTGGCCGAGGACGGGAAGGAGGAAGGAGGTGAGGCGACCACGGAGGAGAGCAGGTCGAGAGCGCGGAAGGCGAGGGCCCACAGTCGGCGGGGTGGAGGAGCCCACTAGGCCGACAGCGGCGGCGGGTTGGCGACAGTTTGCGCGGGGGGGGGGGGGGGGGGTGCTGTTGTAGGGGTCCCAACCTAATAAGGTTGATCCCTCCTGTGTTTTACAATGCTAGTCCCTGGATCAATAGCTAGCATCCACAGTTAAGATGTAATATCAGGAAACAAAGGTCATAATATAACTTTATAACCAGGAATAACATAAGTTTATTACATCAAACATATCTCATTTGGCTATTACAATACATTGCAGCGGAATAATTATAGTCATGGGTCCTTCATCTTCAAGATGCCACAGGAAGGTGTTGGTTGTAGACTTTGTAGTCCTAGTCAATCAAACAATCTTCATTCAAAAACAATCATCCTGCAACATTACAAGTTACAGCCACAAGGGTCAATACATTTTGAATTGTATTGGCAAGCTTCACTTTTATATATAAGAGTGGATCCTATCATTATATGCATATTTGGCTAAGTAGAGTTTAAGGCTTATTTGCATAAAGCAATATTTTATCCTATCTTTTCAAAAGGGTTTTAAAGTCCTTTGTCAAATTTCTTTTCCAAGTTCCTTGAACTCCTTGGTAGAAACTCAAGTGTTCAAGTCCTTGTCAAAAAAAAATCCCTTGAGCTACTTGGTAACCCCAAGTGCAACAAGTTTTATGAAATCTCATGAGTTCCTTGGTAACCCCAAGTACATCATGCTCTTGAGCACCTTGGTAACCCCAAGTGCAACAAGTTTTACAAAATCTCTTTGAATTCCTTGGTAGACACACAAGGGCATCAAGTTTTTATATTAGAAGTTGGAATGTCAAGATCTCCCATAGTTCAAACTTTAGTTGCTCAGTATTGTCCATAACCGGGGACACGGCTAAGTACTTAGATTTTATTAACTTCTGCAGAAGGAGTACACTTTACCCACATGTCACAATCCCATCCTTTTGCCACCAGTGGCCTACTGGATTAGTGCTCACCAAGATGGAGTACTGGCAGATTGAGAATGTGACGAAGTCTTTCCAAAAGGTCCTCCCATACATCATTGCTAGCTTTGTCTTCAGCCCCCATGAAGCATTCCAGATCCCCATGTCCAGTAACTAAAGACAATGTATGGGTCTTCCTAATGTAATTGACTAAGCCAGAGCCATAATAGCATGTGGTTGCACACGAAAGCCACAATTGGAGAAGCATGTTTGATCTCTAAGTTTCCTAGGTGGTTTTCTTTTGGAGCACAACACAAAGTGATTGCCATAGACATGGTTCCCTTTTGTTGCCACCTTCTCCAAAACTTAAAGTATCCTCCACCTAGGTGGTTCATTGAGTCCTTGTTTTATTATGTAAAACACAAGTTCTTTTCTCAACCTTTGTAAAATCTCAACATGTATCTCTTTTCAAATTATAGCATATAGCATGGCTAAGCATGTACAACTTCAATATTTTCACTAAGGAGTGTATAGGGAATCCTATTAGGATTTTAGCATAGCATAAGTACAGAAATATCTTTTCATGCATATTTTCAAAATCCACTAAGTATAATAAAAATAGTAGGACTTTTGTATGATAGTGTAACTTGCCTTTTTGTTAGGGAATGATAGTCACTCCTTGATCTTGCTAGTCTCTCACTGTGCTAATTTCACTACAATCAAACAAGCATGGTATCAAGTAGCATTCCATACCAACATTCAAACATTATTTCACATACACAAAGCAATGGATCCTATCTCATGCAGAAGAGGGTTCTATTGCAAGGTTGGTCTCTACTAGGTTTATAAACTTTGTAAGGTCCACATTGGTCATTTACCAAAATGGCAAAGTCATTGGTTAGAGGGTTTTGCTCAAAGTATATTTTAAAATCCATTCAACATTTTATGTGGTGAAAATTATTCTTTTCAAAGCAAAACTTTATGTTTTTCACCAAGTAAGTTGCCTTTGGCAAGGCTTGGTGTTTTGGATCAGTAAATTTGGTCCATAACATTTTTCCAAAGTTTTCTTTGCAAAAACATTTCCATAATAAAATCAATGAGTTTATTTGGCTAGAAAATGGCTAGGTTAAATAATTCAACTTGAATTTCACCAAAATCATTTTTAACACTATGGGTTGGTTCCTAGGGTCAGTAAGGTCACACAAATCCATTTTGCAAAAGATTTAATCCTTAAATCAATTTTAAACAATTTTTATACTCTTAACAAGTACACAAATGTTTCTGCAAATTCAATCAAGCTAACAGATACTATTTTCAAAACTAAGGCCATGGTTATCTAGGGCTTGTTCTCCTGAATCCAATGACATAAAATTTGCAATTTTTGGACGTGTGGTTTGAAAGTTACAAGGGTTTGAAGTTTGCAAATAAATCTGTTTTCAAATTTCTTTTTAAAACGAATTAGGTGACACGCGGCGTGTTTTAACTGGACGATACCGGTTCGGGTGGATCGTGTGCTGTGGAGCGTTGGATTTAAGTTGGATCGTGCGGCACAGAACGCGTACCTCTTCGCGGTAAGTGATCTAATCTCGCTCGTTCAAACTAGATCTGTCGGCTGTGGATGGCCTGACCTAATTCTGGCGGCGCTTAGCGGCAGCGTGCGGCGGCGACGCTCTGCTAGAGGCGGAGCTGGCGTTGCAGGAAGCGAGGGAGAGGCTGGCAGGGCTTACCAGGCTCGCAGAGACCTGCTGATGCTCGAGGTGGGGTTGGCTACTCGAGGGGCGCAAGGGGTTCCTGCTAATTGCTCGTCGGAGAAGCTGCGGGCGGCGGTGCTCTCGGGTTGCTGTCGAGGACGATGCTGCAGATCACCAGGAGGTAAACAAAACACATAGTCAGGAGCGCAAGGACACGGCGAAGGTGTGTGCGTGAACGAGAAGGCGCGGGGCGGTCTGGTTCACCTGGGAGACGTCGCCGGAGAAGAAGCAGACACGGCGGCGCTCTGTGCTTGACGATGGCGAGGATTGGGGGCGCCCTAAGACAAACGGGAAGTGCCGTTAGGTTCGTATGTGCTTGGAGATCATCATTGTGTTCTCGGGGAGGAGAGGGGCGAACAGAATCTACCTGTGGGGCTCGTCGGAGAAAGAGGCAGACGGTGGCGACGGTGGTCGTCGTGGTTGTCGACGCTCTGGATCGCTCGGGGGCAAGCTGGTGTTACGGGGATGATCGCCAGGAGGTGGGGATCACGAGAGGATGGTCGAGGAGGCAAGGGGCGGTGAGGGGCTGCCGGAATTGCTGCGACAGCTCTTCGGAGACGGCGGCGGTGCGAGCTCAAATTGTAGCAGCCTCGGGGCAGAGAGGGAGTGGCGAGTGAGGGGAAAAGAGGAGGAGGAGCAGGCGGTTAAATGGACGTGGCCGCGAAGAGGAATTAACGCGGTGTTAAGGCGAATTAAACGCGCGGAATCAAGGCCTGCAACGGCAGCGAGGGGGAAGAGGCGTGGTTCGCGGGTGGGGAAGAAGGGGTGTGGAGTGGGGTCCTCTGGCAGTGAGAAAAAGGGAGTGGAGATGGGGCCAGTAGTCAGTCCCTCGGTGGGTAAGTTAATTTGTGCGAATCGTTTTCTGCGGGGAAAGAAGCTGGGCTGGTTGGTGGGCTTAGTGGGCTGCCTGGGTTGGGTTGGCCCTTTTCCTTTTTTTTACTCTGTGTTCTTTTTCTTTTCTATTTCTGAATTTCTGTTTGAATTCTCTATCAAACAAACATGGTTCAAATAAATTCAAACCACACCCATACTTTGTAAATTTGATTTGGTTCTGTTCAGTAGTCTGAACCTAAATCTAAACTCCATAATTTTTAAATAATAAAGTCCATTATTAGTTATAATAAATGACCATTGCTAATTATCAACTTTGGGTTTGATTTATTTCAACCTCAATTTAAATCCATATATTTTCCAAAACCAAAATAGTGGGTTGTATTTGAAATAAGGTATATTTAAAAATCTTTGTTTAAAATAAATAACAATTTTGTTAAAGGTTCCATTTATAATTTAAATAAATGGATCATGGTTTATTAATAAAATAGGGTTTGGTTTATTAATAAGATCTTCATTTAAAACTCCAATATTTTTCAAAACCAATTCAGTAGGTTTTATTTGGAATATCAATTATTTGGAAAACTTACTTTAAATAATTTAACAAGTTTTGATGTTTCACTCAAATTGGTAAAACCTTTTATTTAAAATAAAGTTTGGATATTAATTCCTTATTATTTTATTTAGCAATCCTTTATTATTTTTAAACAAACTTTTGCTATTTTATTCAAATCAAAATGTTTTAAATCCAAAGCTTGGCCAAGGTTTAATTTGTCTTTACAAAATAATCTTTATTTATAAATCTATCTTTTCTTTTGAAAACCAAATATTTTTATTCAAAGATTCAAAATAACAAATTTAAGACATTTTAATTTCCTTTAATAAATGTTTAACTTTATAAATCTTTTTAGGATTTTATTTGATTCAAATGGGTTTGAGGTTCCATTTAAATTCAAAAAGTTTCTTCTGGCTCTGAAAATCAAACAAAGTTTTATTTTATTAATTTATTTTCACATTACAAGATTTGGAAAATCTTGGGATGTGACAGGCTACCACCCTTAAAATAAATCTCGTCCCGAGATTTGGGAAGGCTGGGGTTACAAGCAAGTTCAAAACAACTAGGGTACTACCACCCTTAAAAATTTTCAAACAAAATTACATTTTGGTCTTCTTGGGTCCTGGAAAACTTCTCTAAGCAATCTTTTGTTTTATTTCCACACTTGACTCATGGGCCAAGGTTGAGTTTCTCCATAGGCTTGTTCAACTTGTTTTTCATCCTTTCTGGACAGTTGCTTGCATAGTGTCCTGGATTCTTGCAGTTGAAGCAATGAATGTCCTTGAGTTCTTTGCGTTGTTCTTGTGGACAAGTTGCTACATAATGGCCTGGTTCTTTGCAGTTGTTGCACCACACTTGGTCAATCTCTTTATTCTTCTTGTTCTCTGGGCATCCACTGGAGTAGTGTCCCATTTCTTTACATTTACGACATTGCACAAGGCTCATGTCTTGCTTGGGCTTCTTGATTTTCTTTGATCCTTTGAATTGGGTTGTCTTGTTTGGATGTAGGAGTGGTCCTTTTCCTTTGGTAGACTTGGATCCTTCTTGTTTCCTTTGTTCCACCATGGCATAGATAGGATATAGGCCTGGAGTATGATCACTTCCTTCACAAAGGTAGCAAGTAGCTTGAGAGGTAGGACATTGTCCAACAGGATGATCTTCTTCACAATTGGGGCATTGTCCTTCATGCTCCTTGGAGGTATGATCCTTGTCTCCACAAATAATGCAAGATGGGGCTCCATCTAGAACAATATTCTTTTCATCCTTGTTATCATACATTCTCTTTGGATAGTTTTCTTCCATGCTAATCATTTGATTAGTCACCTTAAGCATCAGTTGAGACTGCTCTTCCAAAAACCTTTGCAGTGCTGGATCCTTATCACTATTGTTGACTAGGAACTGAGCTGTTAGTTGGTTCAACTGGTGTTGGGTTGCTATGAGTTCTTTCATGCTATCAGCTTGGTTGGTGTTGGTGTCATCAACCTTGGAGTCTTTTGGAGTAGTCATCTGTTTGGGTTGAAGGGAGTTTAGAATAGGCAAGATATTTCTAAGGAATTATTTCTAAACACACACATCACAAATCACACAAACAATGTGCATGCAATCACAAACCAAACATTCACAATCAACTTTTGCACTCAAACAACAAGGTTCAAGCACTTTCTTAGGCAACAAAATATTTTTGTTACACCACATAAGTTGGTGTGTTTGACTTAACTATAAATGGTGGTCCATCTACATGGTTCACTTGTGATCTTTCCTTCCTTCATGATTCTTCTTACTTGAGATCTTGGTTTCCTTGAGAAAAACTCTTGGTTGTAATACTTCAAAGTTGTTGATGGTTCCTTCTTATTTTGCATTCCCTCAGTCTCTAAATCTTGAGTAAGATTTCCTTGTTTCACTTGTGGTTCTTAGTAGTTTCCAAGTTGGAAGTCCTTGGTGAACATGCTGAAGATGTTGAAGTCATTAGAGCTGAAGATGTTGAAGTCTTTAGAGTTGAAGACGTTGAAGTCATTAGAGTTGAAGATGTTGAAGAAGGCCTTTGCATATGATGAAGTCTTTGGTCTTGGGGTAGGTTTTCCATCAAGTTGAAGTAGAAGAGGTGTAGTGTTAAAACCAAAATGATTGAGGAAAGAGTTTACAAGTGTTTTTGTAAATAAGTTTTTGGAACAAGTAAAACTCCTATTTTTCTAAGGGTTTTTGTCCAATCCTAGGGTTTACAAATCCTACAGGCAACACAATGCTCTGATACCATCTGTAGGGGTCCCAACCTAATAAGGTTGATCCCTCCTGTGTTTTACAATGCTAGTCCCTGGATCAATAGCTAGCATCCATAGTTAAGATGTAATATCAGGAAACAAAGGTCATAATATAACTTTATAACCAGGAATAACATAAGTTTATTACATCAAACATAGCTCATTTGGCTATTACAATACATTGTAGCGGAATAATTATAGTCTTGGGTCCTTCATCTTCAAGGTGCCACAGGCAGGTGTTGGTTGTAGACTTTGTAGTCCTAGTCAATCAAACAATCTTCATTCAAAAACAATCATCCTGCAACATTACAAGTTACAGCCACAAGGGTCAATACATTTTGAATTGTATTGGCAAGCTTCACTTTTATATATAAGAGTGGATCCTATCATTATATGCATATTTGGCTAAGTAGAGTTTAAGGCTTATTTGCATAAAGCAATATTTTATCCTATCTTTTCAAAAGGGTTTTAAAGTCCTTTGTCAAATTTCTTTTCCAAGTTCCTTGAACTCCTTGGTAGAAACTCAAGTGTTCAAGTCCTTGTCAAAAAAAAATCCCTTGAGCTACTTGGTAACCCCAAGTGCAACAAGTTTTATGAAATCTCATGAGTTCCTTGGTAACCCCAAGTACATCATGCTCTTGAGCACCTTGGTAACCCCAAGTGCAACAAGTTTTACAAAATCTCTTTGAATTCCTTGGTAGACACACAAGGGCATCAAGTTTTTATATTAGAAGTTGGAATGTCGAGATCTCCCATAGTTCAAACTTTAGTTGCTCAGTATTGTCCATAACCGGGGACACGGCTAAGCACTTAGATTTTATTAACTTCTGCAGAAGGAGTACACTTTACCCACATGTCACAATCCCATCCTTTTGCCACCAGTGGCCTACTGGATTAGTGCTCACCAAGATGGAGTACTGGCAGATTGAGAATGTGACGAAGTCTTTCCAAAAGGTCCTCCCATACATCATTGCTAGCTTTGTCTTCAGCCCCCATGAAGCATTCCAGATCCCCATGTCCAGTAACTAAAGACAATGTATGGGTCTTCCTAATGTAATTGACTAAGCCAGAGCCATAATAGCATGTGGTTGCACACGAAAGCCACAATTGGAGAAGCATGTTTGATCTCTAAGTTTCCTAGGTGGTTTTCTTTTGGAGCACAACACAAAGTGATTGCCATAGACATGGTTCCCTTTTGTTGCCACCTTCTCCAAAACTTAAAGTATCCTCCACCTAGGTGGTTCATTGAGTCCTTGTTTTATTATGTAAAACACAAGTTCTTTTCTCAACCTTTGTAAAATCTCAACATGTATCTCTTTTCAAATTATAGCATATAGCATGGCTAAGCATGTACAACTTCAATATTTTCACTAAGGAGTGTATAGGGAATCCTATTAGGATTTTAGCATAGCATAAGTACAGAAATATCTTTTCATGCATATTTTCAAAATCCACTAAGTATAATAAAAATAGTAGGACTTTTGTATGATAGTGTAACTTGCCTTTTTGTTAGGGAATGATAGTCACTCCTTGATCTTGCTAGTCTCTCACTGTGCTAATTTCACTACAATCAAACAAGCATGGTATCAAGTAGCATTCCATACCAACATTCAAACATTATTTCACATACACAAAGCAATGGATCCTATCTCATGCAGAAGAGGGTTCTATTGCAAGGTTGGTCTCTACTAGGTTTATAAACTTTGTAAGGTCCACATTGGTCATTTACCAAAATGGCAAAGTCATTGGTTAGAGGGTTTTGCTCAAAGTATATTTTAAAATCCATTCAACATTTTATGTGGTGAAAATTATTCTTTTCAAAGCAAATCTTTATGTTTTTCACCAAGTAAGTTGCCTTTGGCAAGACTTGGTGTTTTGGATCAGTAAATTTGGTCCATAACATTTTTCCAAAGTTTTCTTTGCAAAAACATTTCCATAATAAAATCAATGAGTTTATTTGGCTAGAAAATGGCTAGGTTAAATAATTCAACTTGAATTTCACCAAAATCATTTTTAACACTATGGGTTGGTTCCTAGGGTCAGTAAGGTCACACAAATCCATTTTGCAAAAGATTTAATCCTTAAATCAATTTTAAACAATTTTTATACTCTAAACAAGTACACAAATGTTTCTGCAAATTCAATCAAGCTAACAGATACTATTTTCAAAACTAAGGCCATGGTTAGCTAGGGCTTGTTCTCCTGAATCCAATGACATAAAATTTGCAATTTTTGGACGTGTGGTTTGAAAGTTACAAGGGTTTGAAGTTTGCAAATAAATCTGTTTTCAAATTTCTTTTTAAAACGAATTAGGTGACACGCGGCGTGTTTTAACTGGACGATACCGGTTCGGGTGGATCGTGTGCTGCGGAGTGTTGGATTTAAGTTGGATCGTGCGGCACAGAACGCATACCTCTTCGCGGTAAGTGATCTGATCTCGCTCGTTCAAACTAGATCTGTCGGCTGTGGATGGCCTGACCTAATTCTGGCGGCGCTTAGCGGCAGCGTGCGGCGGCGACACTCTGCTAGCGGCGGAGCTGGCGTTGCAGGAAGCGAGGGAGAGGCTGGCAGGGCTTACCAGGCTCGCAGAGACCTGCTGATGCTCGAGGTGGGGTTGGCTACTCGAGGGGCGCAAGGGGTTGCTGCTAATTGCTCGTCGGAGAAGCGGCGAGCGGCGGTGCTCTCGGGTTGCTGTCGAGGACGATGCTGCAGATCACCAGGAGGTAAACAAAACACATAGTCAGGAGCGCAAGGACACGGCGAAGGTGTGTGCGTGAACGAGAAGGCGCGGGGCGTCTGGTTCACCTGGGAGACGTCGCCGGAGAAGAAGCAGACACGGCGGTGCTCTGTGCTTGACGATGGCGAGGATTGGGGGCGCCCTAAGACAAACGGGAAGTGCCGTTAGGTTCGTATGTGCTTGGAGATCATCATTGTGTTCTCGGGGAGGAGAGGGGCGAACAGAATCTACCTGTGGGGCTCGTCGGAGAAAGAGGCAGACGGTGGCGACAGTGGTCGTCGTGGTTGTCGACGCTCTGGATCGCTCGGGGGCAAGCTGGTGTTACGGGGATGATCGCCAGGAGGTGGGGATCACGAGAGGATGGTCGAGGACGCAAGGGGCGGTGAGGGGCTGCCGGAATTGCTGCGACAGCTCTTCGGAGACGGCGGCGGTGCGAGCTCAAATTGTAGCAGCCTCGGGGCAGAGAGGGAGTGGCGAGTGAGGGGAAAAGAGGAGGAGGAGCAGGCGGTTAAATGGACGTGGCCGCGACGAGGAATTAACGCGGCGTTAAGGCGAATTAAACGCGCGGAATCAAGGCCTGCAACGGCAGCGAGGGGGAAGAGGCGTGGTTCGCGGGTGGGGAAGAAGGGGTGTGGAGTGGGGTCCTCTGGCAGTGAGAAAAAGGGAGTGGAGATGGGGCCAGTAGTCAGTCCCTCGGTGGGTAAGTTAATTTGTGCAAATCGTTTTCTGCGGGGAAAGAAGCTGGGCTGGTTGGTGGGCTTAGTGGGCTGCCTGGGTTGGGTTGGCCCTTTTCCTTTTTTTTTACTCTGTGTTTTTTTTCTTTTCTATTTCTGAATTTCTGTTTGAATTCTCTATCAAACAAACATGGTTCAAATAAATTCAAACAACACCCATACTTTGTAAATTTGATTTGGTTCTGTTCAGTAGTCTGAACCTAAATCTAAACTCCATAATTTTTAAATAATAAAGTCCATTATTAGTTATAATAAATGACCATTGCTAATTATCAACTTTGGGTTTGATTTATTTCAACCTCAATTTAAATCCATATATTTTCCAAAACCAAAATAGTGGGTTGTATTTGAAATAAGGTATATTTAAAAAGCTTTGTTTAAAATAAATAACAATTTTGTTAAAGGTTCCATTTATAATTTAAATAAATGGATCATGGTTTATTAATAAAATAGGGTTTGGTTTATTAATAAGATCTTCATTTAAAACTCCAATATTTTTCAAAACCAATTCAGTAGGTTTTATTTGGAATATCAATTATTTGGAAAACTTACTTTAAATAATTTAACAAGTTTTGATGTTTCACTCAAATTGGTAAAACCTCTTATTTAAAATAAAGTTTGGATATTAATTCCTTATTATTTTATTTAGCAATCCTTTATTATTTTTAAACAAACTTTTGCTATTTTATTCAAATCAAAATGTTTTAAATCCAAAGCTTGGACAAGGTTTAATTTGTCTTTACAAAATAATCTTTATTTATAAATCTATCTTTTCTTTTGAAAACCAAATATTTTTATTCAAAGATTCAAAATAACAAATTTAAGACATTTTAATTTCCTTTAATAAATGTTTAACTTTATAAATCTTTTTAGGATTTTATTTGATTCAAATGGGTTTGAGGTTCCATTTAAATTCAAAAAGTTTCTTCTGGCTCTGAAAATCAAACAAAGTTTTATTTTATTAATTTATTTTCACATTACAAGATTTGGAAAATCTTGGGATGTGACAGCTGTAGAGGGCGCCGGAGGGGAGGAAGAAGGAGGTCGGGGTGGGGAACGGGCCGCACGGGGCCGAGTGGTAGGAGTGGGGCCCGGGGTGGGGCCAGACGCGGGAGGAGGTGGGGATTGGGGCGGGTGTGTGGAGAGGAGGTGGGTCAGGAGGTGGCAAGGAGTTGGGGCAGGCGGTAGAGGTGGCGGGCTGGGATTGGATGGGGGGGAAGGGAGTGGTGAGGTGGCGGGTGGGGAATGGTCGTGGTGATGTGGAGGGAGGCTGGGTAGAATAGGGTTGGATAGAATTAGGACTAGATACTTTTGACTAGGGTTTTCTTTTGGGCCGGGTAGTAGGGGGTCTGCCCGGTTGGGCTTTTGTGCCGGCCGGCTGGACTGCCTCCCCAAAATAATAGTTTTTGTTATTTCTTTTATTTTAAAATAAATTTTGTAAATAGTTTTAGATAAATAAAAGATCCGGCTGGACCGACGGTTTGGTTTGAACAAAGGGGGAGGATATTAATATAGAAAACAAAGTAGGTCTTTTGGCAAAATAGTTTTAATCAATTAGATGCATGCTGATGTCATGATGATGCACAAGTATTTTTAACACGCGATTTTCTAGTAGTGGTTTTAGCGGGATGCCACAATAAGGAGGGGCATAGCTAGGGTTTAGAGAGGTTTGACCAAGTAGTGAACTAGTGCCCTGAGGCTAAGCTTGAACAGCTCTAGGAGCACTTGTAAACGTCAAGGAGGAATAAAAATCATAAGTCTGGAGAGTTCATCGTGCGCGGCTAGACCATGCACTCCCTCCCCAGTTACCACAAGCGTCCATTCGGCCCCCAACTTAATCCTACCCATGGCATCTTCCATGACACCACCACGAAACCTGGGCACCTTCACCGGACCTCCACAATTAACATTTCTTCCTCTTCTCCACAAGCGTTCCTTTATGACTTTGCAGTTATGGCTCGAAGACCGGAGCTCCAATGGTGAAGAAGAAGAATATCCAGGTGGCGGCGACAAAGGCCATGGAGAAAAAGAAGACATGTCACCGGCTTCCGAATTCTTTTCTGGTCACTCCAGGTAGCAGTCTCCCACCAGGCAGGCAAAGGAAGAAGCATGTGACGAGGTCTGTCAAGGCCTGACTGCAATTCCACGTCAGCCGGATCGGGTGCTACCTCAAGGAGGGTCTGTACTCCGAGCGCATTGGCTTCGGGAAGCTAGTCTACCTCACGGCCGTTCTCGAGTACCTCACCGACGAGGTGCTGCAGCTCTCCAGGCAAGCCTCCAAGGACATCAAGAACATTTGCATCATCCTGAGGCACGTGATGCTCGGCGTCATGCACGACAAGGAGCTGAGAAAACTGCTGGCCGGCATCACCATTGCGCACGGCGGCGTGCTACCCAACATACACGACTCGCTTCTTGCCGATGGTACCATGGAGGACGTAGTCAAGTTGCATGCGGAGGATGCTCCCAAGTCGCCCGAGAAGACCACGGAGTACCCCTACAAGTCATTAAGTTGTATTGTACTCTGTATGATGTTGAGTTTGTTATGCTTGTAGTTTGGCTAATCATCGGTGTCAATGTAATGTTCGGATCATGGTCTAAGAAAAATCTTGAGGGTTCTAAAAAATGTTGTTTTCCAAATCTTATCCTCTACTCCCTCTGTTTAATATTACCCCCTCTGCCACAAGCCAAGCTTTCAGACATATATAGTGGACCAACATTTGGATGAATCTAGACACTATTTAGCTTATACTCACTCCGTTTCAAAATATAAGATGTTTTAGCTTTGTGAAGATAATGTATCTAAACTCTTTTTAGTATGTAGATTCGGAGAGGCCCAGAGTGATCCTACACACTAAAAGGGGTCTAGATTCATTAGCTTCACAAAGCTAAAACATCTTATATTTTGAAACGGAGGGAATAGATTCATCCAAAATTTGAAAAGTCTGAGACATCTATTTTGAGACGGAGGAAGTAGTAAATAATGTCGTAGATGTGAGTGTCCAACTATCATGAAAAAATTCTCAATTTTCCGAGTGATGATGATATTATTATTTTTCGCAAAGAAAGCCTGAAGAACAATGTATTTGAGTGCCACAAGCCATCTTTTCAGACATATTTAGTGGGTCAACATGTTGTACTTACGATTTCCATGTTTTATGAGTTTTCAAGCTTCCTATCTAACTCCGCCCACTTGAATGTCTTTATGTCGATGTATAGAAATTAGGTCAAATTTGAACTACATGTAAATTGTAGGTTGCTTTGAAACTTTTATGAAAGAGCTTTTGGAGGTACCCATCGGTAGGGCAATTAATATACAGTATCATAAATCACCATAAGTTTTGACAACATGTTCAACTTATTTCTATAAGATTTTGCATCTTGACAATTTAACGAAACTAGGTCAAACTTGAGCTACAAGTAAGTGCAAAGACATGGTTTAGGGCATGTTTTGTTTTTGGGAGGTTTAGGGCTTGTTTGCTGGGCCGCATCTGTGTTGCACTAGCGGGCCTATTTGTGTTGCACGCGTGGAGAAGAGTTGGGGGCTCGGGATGCATCGGGAAGGAGCACTAGAAATCCTCTCACCGTAAAAAGTGGCATCTTGACGCAGGACTATGTTATCATGACGCGTGCACCATTGTATCCACGCGAAGTGCCATTATTAATAAAATAAATTGTATGACTAACTGTGTGATACAAGGCAGGACTGTTTCATCATGACGCGTGTAGGCTGGATGCATGTACCATTGTATCAGCACCAAAATGTCATTGAATTGAGCATCCAATCGGTCGCATCATTGCAGTTCTCCGTTTATTCTCTACCACGTGTGCGCAGCACTTCTCCTAAAGGGTATATAGCATGGTGGATACAGTTGGAGATAGTAGGGGAGATGACCTTGGTGTGCCTAGCCTTGGACTATCTAACTCCACTAGTCACTAGGTGCTCTCCTCCCTTTCTTATTCCTCATGCTCATCCCGCTCCTGGTCCCTCCCTCTACGCAGCCATGTCTCCCTCTCGGAAGCGTTTAGTGGCAACATTGTGCGAGGAGATAAATAAAGAGTTTGACATGATGGTTTACGCACTACAGAGTCAAAATATATGATCATGAAGGTTGTGCCCGCAGGCAGGGGTCCTCCGGGTAGGTCTTGTACTTCTTCTCCTTAATCGTGTTCTCTAGCATTGTTCTTCTCCTTCATCATCATCTTCTTCTCCTTGATTAGAGCCGGCAGTTCACCGGCAGACCTGTTCGCCCCAGTTCCCTGGGTCAGCGAGGTAAGCATTGTAGACTAGGGTTTTTACGACTAGGAATCGGGATTTCCTGATCTTTTCCGCACTGCCCAGTCTTGCATAAAGCTCGGTGTTATAAATTCAGATATTGTTTTCCTCGTTCTATGATAGGGCTAAAACCACGTTTTCTTTGTCCCAGCAAAAGAAGCCACAACTCAACCCTCAGGTAGATGCTTGGCTTAGTGCACGGATACGCAGCCACATGAAGAAAATACAAACTCAAGAACTGGAATTAGAACCAGTTGTGAAGACACTGTCTAAGGAGTGCGACCAGCTGAAAAGAGATAATACTGCCTGGGAGAAACTGCATAAGAAGATCCAAGCCTCGACCCGATGGAATACAGCCATCATCGAGGGGCTCTCGTAGGATAATGCGAGGCTAACAAATGCTAATGTCAATTTCCATGTCAACAACATGAACCTTCTTCGGAAGCTCCAAGAATCACTCAATGAGCAGGCAATATAAGGAAGGACATGCTCGTATGTCACCTACTACTTGAAGAGAAGGAGGAGGAAAATAAGCAGCTCCTCGCTAGGCTTTCCTCAGTGCTGATCTACTGAACTGAACTACTACGTGTTTCTATTTTGCAACGGTAAACTGAAATATCCGAACTATATGAGTTGCAATGGGAGACACCTTTTGCGTAGTCCAAAACCTATCCGCTTTCATGTTGTTTCTATCTATTTATTTAGAGTTACAGATGCTGTAACATCCCAAAAATATTAAATATGGATCATCAAATGATAATTATCAAAATTAGGGTTAACAAAAACTTTCCTATCTAAAAATACGAGAGCACTCATATGTATGTGTATTTAAAATTAGGATTCTTTTGAATTGCCATGGTTCTGTGTTTCTTTTCTTGTAAAATGATTCTTAGGTGAAATAAACATCATTTAAATCATTCCCAAACTTTTCCCAAAGACAAACAACTCAAAATGAACAAATGAAGTGAATGGTCACTTTGGCCAAATTAACTCTCATGCCTACTTTGGCTATTCCAAGCACTCAAAACTTAACAGAAAAATTTGTGAAAAAAATCTTTGCACCCCTTGTTAGTACTCATAATGAGGTACCAAGGCCCACTTTGTGATCTTCCAAAAACATTCAAATGCTAAGTTTAAATGACAGTTTAAAATTGGATCTATCTCATATGGGAAGATCCCACTATTTCAAAAACCACTGAAACAAGCTCAATTTTCAAAACCCAAGCAACCACAGAGTCTCCAACACATGCCTAGCACACCCACCAAAAATCTTTTCAAAATTCAAAATTCAAGTTCTTGCGGCCATTTCATCAAACACCTTGCAGATTCAAATCAAACAAACAACAAAAACTATTTTGAGCAGTGATTTGGCCAACCTTGTCCCCTCTATAGCTCACAGCAAACCTTTAGTAGATCATCTAGCTTAGTTAGTAACCTCTAGCACCACTGTGAGCTTGCCGTTGCCATCGATGGTGAGCAGGCCGAGCCTCACCATGTCACCCCAGTGTGGACAACAAGCTAGAGGAAGAACTAGCTGCGCCCACCTTGTCTAGCATGCTGCCCATGCCTCACCGCCCTCTCTTGACCAGCCCTAGCTCAAAGACAGAGACAAGAACCGCCAGGAACGTCGTGCCCGCGCCGCTGTCGACCATGCCGATGCGCACCACCGTGCACACGCCGTTCCCAGTCAATCCGACCACCTCGAGCCCTTGCCGCCCGCCAGCATGAACCCCACCGTCCCAGGAGACCACTAGACATGATCGTTTCCTCGCCCGTACCCCGTAGCCACCACACGCCGTGGAGTTCGCCGTCGGTACCGCGCAGAGCACCGCACGTTCCCGACCGTTTGCCACCGCCCCTAAGAGAGCATTCAAGTGCTAGAGCATCGCCAGGAGACCACGCGTCGATCGCCAACCTTAGCCATGCCGCTAGGTGCCCATAGCCATGTCGCCATCGTCGCCTGCCCATCCCTCTTGGTCTTGCCATCGAGCCTATAAAAGGAGGCCACCCCCAACCGTTTGAAGCACACCATTCTACTACCCTCACCTCAATGACCGTTCCACCCTCTAGCCGGAGCACGAGGAGCAGCAGCTCGCCGGAATTGCACCGGAGCAGGCCGCCTCTTGAGGAGAAGGGGGCCGTTGATTTCGACCACCCCCGGAGCTGCCTCGACCGTCCCTGAGCTCGCCGTCAACCACTCGTTCGTTTGCCTGCCTCGCCGTCGTCGCTGGAGCCCTGGTATGCCCCATATGCACCCCACTGAGCCGCTAGGGTTCGAGCTCGCCGGTGACATGTTCATCGTGGACGACGATCCCCAGCTGTCGATCTCCCTTCTAATCCAACGACAAACATAGCCCCGTACCGCTTCGCGTGTTATGAGCCGCTGACTGGTAGACCCCCCTGTCAGCTGAGCCCCGCGCTGTGGAGTGACACTGGTCCAGCCCATTAACCTCTCCCGCGCAACCCAACCGTTTGAATTTAGATTTTTCTATTTTAATTCAAACTCAGTTCTGTACATAGATTCAAAAATCAACCCAGCTTGATCCAATAAACCAAATTGCATGAAACCAATTTTGTTAGATAGGTACTGAAATTCTTAATCCAAGCCCGTTGGATTCAAATCATTTGGATCTGTAGATCAACCTTGGTAAAAATAACAAGTCAGAATCTTTTCTGCATTCAAACATTTTTCAAAATTTAATCATAAGAGCTTTTGAGTTGATTTCAACTCTCAAAAATCACATTTTATCATACCTTTCAGAATATAAAAAAACATTTGGGTTTACTTACAAAAATAATGTTCATGTAACAAAAGAATGCCACATAGGCATTTCTAGTCACTTTATTTATTTAAAATAAAATGTTAAACCTTATTAAATTGTGACACCACTTTAAATCACATTCCCATGTACTGAAATACGTGGTGATGACATGTGTCAACATGATCCCATGTTTGAGTCAGAGAATATTAAATCCTAAGTAGTTTTTCAATGAGTAGAAATTACTTTTCTCAAATTAAAATAAACAAGAAAAATGCTTTAATCTTGTAATGATAGGTGATGATGCTAGATCATCTATAGTACACCTTTGTGTGATGAGTGAAAATAGTTAAGTATTGTTTGGTGATTGTGTACCTCGTATTTATTTATAGACGCTAGTACCGACCAAGGATACGAGGAGGAAGTAGGATACTACGAGGAAGAAGCCGAGGAGAACTTCAACCACTGCTCTGCACAAGGCAAGCTTGTACTGATGCCTTTGCAAGCAAATACTTGCTTGTTACCATGCCAACTATATGCCTTAAGCATATGTGATCATACCCACTTGATAGCCCAATCCTAGTTTTATTTGCAAGCTTTATTCTTTATTTCTTTATCAAAGCTTTCTCTTAGAGTTTACATAGTGAATTGTAGATACTAGAAATATAATGGAAGGTTGCATAAAGAGCATTAAATTTCGCCTAAGTTAGATACTCTTAATGTCATCCTAAGGCATGACATTGAACTTAGCTAACCTCCACTTGTTTACCACCCCTCATTAGTACTTACCCCCACTTGTAGATGCTAGTGCTAAGCATAAAACTTGATCAACTTTAGATGGGAATACTTGGTGAAAATGGTTATGAAAACCATGGAATGATGAGTCATTCTACTGAAATGTTTTGACATGTGTTTCCGAACACCAGATGATTTTGATGATGAAAATGTTGAGGCATGAGACTTAGCCCTTTATAAAACTGATGGCTGTCTGGATGCGATACCATTCCAATTTTACCGTACAACCACAATACCCGAAAATTGGGTAGGGATTGACTGGAAACTTATATACGTTAGTATGGGTTCCCTCACGGCCAAGGTCTGAGCTGAGGCTACCTTGTGAAGATTGTCCACCTGTGCAGTACCCAAGATGACAGTTGGTCATGGTTGGGAGGCCAAACTCACAGGAGAGGTGCCTATACTAGGGCGTGTAATTGAAAGGTTAGGATTGATTATCCGTATACTTAGTATGGTGAATTCAGGATTTGTTCCTAATGGACGTATCGATTGTTGTGGTGAAAGTGTATAATCTCTGCAGAGTGTCAAACTATTCGAATAGCCGCGTCCGCGGTTATGGACAGTTGGAGTGGCCATACTATTTCCCCGTCAGATGTTTTCAAAAATGACTTGTGAAATGAATTATGACTTTGAATTGACCACAACAAGGTTGTGATATGCCCACTTAGGTGCTATAAAACTTTCAACTAGCTTTCTTTGCTTCTGAACTTAGTAGAGGTAAATCTGGCTTTTTGCAAAACAACCCTAGAGCTTAGTGTCCTACTACAAAACCCCCTTAACTTGTTAGTGTTAGTTTGCGAGTACTTAAAGAGTACTCATGGCTTTGTCCCTGGCTATTCCCGTGGCCAGACTATGAAGAGGAGTACCAGGATGACGGACCACAGGAAGGTTACGACAACTAGGACCATCTCCCATCGTTAGCATTGCCTGTGACCCCAAAGATGGAGCTTCGCCTACGCTATCTTTACTATTACGTTATTCCGCTACTTGAGTTTTATTAAGAACTGTATCATGAGATCCTTATTTGTGTAAGACCTTATGTATGGTTTGTAATGGATGATGTACTATGATATCCAAATCTGTTATGTCTCGCAAAAATGGTAATCCTGGGATTGCGATGTATGGCATAACAGGCATCTGGGATTAAAAAACTGGGTGTTGACAAGTTGGTATTAGAGCCATCCTGACCATAGGAGACCCTAGTTAGACTGGACGCTTAAATCAAAAACTTAGTTTCAAAACCAAAGGAATTGAGTATTTACGAAAACTTATTCCCATTCTTATCACTTTGATTCTTTCATAAAAATTCATGTTCCTAAAATTCTTGCAAAATACATAAAATTTGACACACTTGATCACTCTATTAACTTACTCATCCTATATTATTATAGATGGACGTGAAGTACAGCAAGTTTTATCAGTTGGGGAATGGAGGAGACCTCATCTTTGAGCGTGACCTGGACCAGCTTTCAGAACTTATGGAGCGTCCGCACCCCGAGTTCTTCGGAGCTCAGCTCAATGATCAAGAAGGAGAAGATCGGTAGTGGCTAGTTGTTGCAAGTCTTAGAGGAAAGAATGAACCTCCCACTGCAGAGGGAATTCAGTTCACCTTAAGAGAGAACAACTGGCTCGATGGACTTGCCAGGGCCATGCAGGAAGCTCTTGCATGTCTATGTGGGCAGAGTATCAACCAGATCAAGGGTACCCGCTTTGATTTTTGTCCAAGGCGTGATGCTATGGGACAGCCACTAGAAGCCCCATACCACCACGAGTTGAAGACTCAGTTGGACCACCTTAGCTTCATGATGTATGATCGTCAGCAGGAACTGGACAATGCCCGTGAATACTCCAACCACAAGTCCGCCATCATCAAGACGATGGATCAGACCATCGCCATGCTAGTGAAAGATCACAAGTCTCGTCGCTGTCAGCTCGACAAGAAGGAGCGCATCATTGCCCGTCTTCGCAACCGTATCACGGATTTGGAGGAGACCATCCACGAGAGAGACATGCGGTTGGAAGAAAGGGAGAATGCCGGAGAAGATCTTCGTGGAGATCCCTACTCTTGTCTTAGCGATGATGATGACTTTCTGGAGGATCAGGCCATGGACTTCTTCACCGATGAGGAGGATTTCGCCTTCATGGATGACAATGAGGATGATGATTAAACCGACTCCGAGGAGTAGTAGAACTTGAGCACTAGCGTAGTGAGTTGTATTCAGTCCCACTATAGCGTAGTGAGTTGTATTCGGTCCCACTGTATCGTAGTTTCCAGAATAGTTCTTAAAACCATCTGTTTTTCCTTTGTTGTGGTGTGTGTTGTATCGTGTGCTATGAAGGAATGAATGAAAAGCAAGTTGCTAGAAAATCTGAGTCAAACTTTAAAAACTTTTCAAAGTCCCTGAACCTTAGAAATTTCCCTCTTTTCTCATGATCTATCTCAATCTTCAGATGCCTCACGGAGGAAGTGGTTCATCCCCGGATCCAATGTTGCAGATCCTGCAAATGTTGGTTTCTGGCCGCGAAGCTGAAAGAGCCGAACGTCAAGCCAACTTAGTCACCCTTTAGCACATAGCTCAGATGCCAACAACAATCAAGGCCAAGGAAATCAGGACAACCATGGATCTAAGCTCGAGAATTTCCAGAACACCAACCCACCTATTTTCACTAAGTCGGAAGAGCCCCTAGATGTAGATGATTGGCTGCAAACCATGGAAAACAACCTGGAAGTCGCTGGAGTGGAAGCTACCGAGAAATTTCTGTTCGCCACGCACTATCTAGCCGGAGATGCAAGAGCATGGTGGAACAACGTTCGTGGAGTGACCGGAGGACAGATGATGACCTGGGAGGAATTCAAGGTCAAGTTCAGAAGAACCCATGTGCCAACGGGTTTGATCAAGAGAATGAGAGATGAATTCAGAGAATTGAAGCAAGGAAGGATGACCGTGGTGGAATACCGTGACAAATTCTTGTCATTAGCTAGGTATGCCCCGGATGAGATCGACACTGAAGCCAAGAAGAAAGAAAGATTCTTGAATGGTCTGCTTGATGAGATGCAGCCGGTGTTGGTCAATATCCCCTTTGCTAATATTGAAGCCCTCGTCGACTCTGCCATTCAGATGGAAGGAAAGATCAACCAAGCAAATGAGAACCTCAAGCGCCGCATGATGCATCAGCCAAGAACCCATCATACCCCAAAGTATCGCCCCAACCCATCTCCAAGGTTTGCCCCGAGAACCAACAGACCCCCGATGAACCGTCCGACCTATCCCAACCGTGGGAACCACAACAATGCTGCCCGGAGGAAATCACAACAACCCTAGAAACTCTAGCAATTTTAACCGTGCACCACCCAAGTTCAACAACAACAATGCTGCCACCAACACCAACACTGCCCCGAGGACTGGAAGCAATGTTGTGCCTGTTGCAGCAAAGGACAAGTCACAAGTGACTTGTTATGACTTTGGAAATAAGGGTCACTACTCCAATGAGTTCCCCAATATGAATGCCGCAGCCCCCAATGCAAATGCCCCAGCTCAGCAGCAGCGTCGTGTTCGGGCCGGAAGAAGGTTTGCCCCAGGGAATTCGCTCAACCGCAATGGCCGTTGTTTTCTCATGCATGCTGAAGAAGCCTAGGAAGCCCAGATGTCGTGCTGGGTATGTTTTCTGTTAATTCAGTACTTGCTAGAGTGTTGTTTGATTCTGGTGCGTCGCACTCATTTGTCACCAAAGAATTTGCATGCACTAGTAAGATTCAACCAACCAAACTGAAGCATGTTATGATTGTTCAAATCCTCGCTTCAACCACCAAAGCTAGGCAAATTTGCAAAGCCGTCCCTATCCGAATCCATGGCATAGATTTTTATGCTAATATGATAGTACTCGGAACTAAAGGTTTGGAAGTAGTACTAGGAATGGATTGTATGTCCAAACATAAAGGATTAATTGACTGTGCCAAGAAAGCCATAACCATGACCAGTACAGCTGGAGTATCAGTCGAGCATGTATCTGAAACCTTACTGTCATGGTATTGCCGACGAGTACGCCATGGAGGGGTCCTCACAGTGCGTGTTTAGAGACGTGGGGTAAGGCGGACGGTTGACGGGTACGAGGTAACACAGCTTACCCAGGTTCAGATCCCACGACGGTGGCGGAATCCTACTCCTTCTATAAATCACTATAATGGCAATACACCGAGTTACAGAGATAGGTGCGATGTGCGAGGTTGTGTGAAGTTGTCTATGATCGTGCCCTAAAGGCTCCCGTAGGCCCGACTTATATAGTCGCCAGGTCCTAGGGTTACAGGTAAAAGTCCTATCTGGATAGGTTACAGAGTCCTACACCGTCTATTACTAGTCTTGTGTATCTTGCACTCCAAGGCTATGGGTACGTTGGTGACTACATCGTAGCCTTCCTTTATCCGGCATGGGCCTCCCTTCTGGATCCACTTAACTGGGCCGCCCATCAGGCCATAGGCCATGCTACTGACTATGGGCCACCCAGGTTAGCCGGATAAGATACATGCTATAAGTATACCCATATAGCATATCCCCAACAGTAGCCCCCGGAGAACTCCGAGATATTGCGCCGTCTTGCCTCTTCACGTGGAATGCTCCGTCTAGATGGGTGTTGGCAAATCGTCAATAAACATCTTGTAGACCTCCCAAAGAAACCTGCAAGGTTTTTCTCCGTCTTCGACTTGTAAGCCGGAGAAATGCTGAATCTTCTATTGTACTCTTCTGTAGTCGGATTAAATCCTTCTATGCCGGAATCTTCAATGTGATGGCTCATCTACCCATGTTAGCTAGGACGACGTAGGCTTAGGTTAGCGACGCCTCGTAACTCACACATGCAGAGAACGCAATCATATCTGATTTTCCCGTACGAGCGATACGAACCGTTGGCGGCGACGGTTGGAGACGTGGCGAAATTTCTGCGCACGTTCGCGAACACGTTGTCTACGCGGCAACCGTCCGATTAAGCTGCACGAATCTTGATGCCGAGGATGATAAATAGTAACCGTGGGGCATTTTCCACTTTTTACCTTATTCTCCTCGCATCATTGTCTTCCTCCATCCGTGCGCCTCCTCGAGCTCTCCGCGAGAAACCTCGAGAAAACCCTAGCTTCCATCTGCACCAATTGCGTCCATCCTTCACACCATGGCGAGCAGCAGCACATCCCTATCCATGGCGGCGGCGAGCGAAGCCATGGCGAAGCCGGCGAGCTCTGTCGTCGTGCCCCCAGAGGGCTTGGTCATCCCCGCATCGGCGGTGATCGAGTCCACCGGCGGCGACCAAAATCTGGCGGCGCTAGATCCACTGGAGGAAGAGCCAGACTCGCATAAGGGAGATTGGCGCGGCTTGGCCATCACCGACCACGACATCCAAGAGATGGTCGCCGAAGGCTACCTTCCCGCGATGGAGGGGCTCGCCTGGCGGGCGGCGCCGGCCGGCGAGGTGACACCTTCTCCACAAGTTGGAGAAAAGGTGTACCTTAAGGCTCAGCCGGTACGCCATGTTTCTCTGCCCATCTCCCACTTCTTCCTCTCCGTCTTAAACCACTACAAGGTCCAGCCCCATAACCTCTCCCCCAATAGCATCCTAGTGCTTAGCAACTTCGCGGCACTTTGCGAGGGTTATCTAGGGATAAGGCCTAGGTTAGACTTGTTCGTGTACTTCTTCACCGTCAAACGTGAAGCCGGACATAGTAAGGAGGAGCATAGGAACTAAGGCACCATAAGCTTCAAGATTCGACCTGGCCGGCGGTTCCCCGACATTGTCAGCCACAAGTCCTGCAAAAATTGGCAGCGGCCGTACTTCTACTGCCCCAACATTCCTCTGGCGGGCCGAGAAGTGACATACCCGGACTTCGCGGATGGAGCTACCGCTGAAGTTTCCACATGGAGATCCCAAGCCTCCGTTCCTTCCGACCTCGATGCTTCCCGCGCTATAAGGCAGATCGAATGGTTCGTAGAGACGGGTTTATCCGGCTTGGACCTAGCCATGTGCTGGTTCATCAGGCGAATCCAACCTCTGCAGCACCGCGCGAAGTATATGCACGAGTATACGAGTGATCGAAGGGATAGCCTCTGGATCTCCGTGGATAACTTCTCGAGCGACTCCGTCAAGCTCCGTCTAAAGGACATCGTCAGGGTGAAGGATAAGAAGTGTGGCTTCACCATCACCTACGACATGTTCGTAGACGACAAGTGCACAAAGGTAGGTATTTATTTTCCATGTACGACGTATGCTCCAGTTTTTCCGTCTTGCCAATACCATCTTATCTAACACAGTGATTTCTCACTTAACAGCTTAGCGATCTAGATGAGGGCAACCTGGCTGCCCAAATCTACGATCCAAAGATGAAGGAAGTCACGGTCGTGTCCGACGATGATGTCCCGTTGGCGCGAAAGCGGAAGAGCTCCACCTCTGACGCTGCCGACGGAGGCAAGAAGAAGAAGACGGACGGTGGAGCCTCTGAAAAGACTACCGCCGCCCTGGAGGCGGAAAAGAGAAAAGCCACCGGGATTTTTGCCAAAGCACCCCCTAGTGTAAGCTTCTCATTCTCCGACATTGTCTAACTGTCTGTCTTGTTCATGTACTTATGCATTTGCACGTTTCAGGAAGAAAGCCACGACCAGCCTCAGGAAAACCTCCAAAACTTAGGGGGCTTCTCGAAATATCAAGGATATGCTACATCGCGACGCCTCCCCCGCCATCGCCCCTGCTACTCCTGCCGTCAAGCCCTCGTCCGCCCCAACAAGATCACAAGCTAAGGAGGCAACAGGTCCTTCCGTCATTGAAGTGGATTCTGTCGCCTCTACCGAGCTCGCTGTTGTCGGCGAGCAGGCAACGCAGGAGAGCACCGTTCACCAAATGGCTGAAGCTCTGTCTAAGGATGCCATCGGTGGCGGCAAGGCAGTGGTGGAAGCTGGTTCTTCTGCCGAAGGCGGTGCCCTTGCTCCCCAGAAACCCTTTGAGTTTCCGAAGATAGTTTACCCGGTGCTCACGCCGAGTAACACAACTCTGGTTCCTGGAGGAGTACCGTCATCTCCGACGTGTGGTCTTGAGGAGCTCCTCCGACAAGCGGACATCTTGTAAGGAAATAGCATCTCCTTTGGCAAGCTGCTAGCCGAGAGCGCTACAAACCTCAAGATCATTGCACTTGTAAGTTTTACTTTTCCTTTTGTATTTCATATGAGTATCCCACTGTAGCCCCCAAGGATGTAGACGGAAAACCATAGGTTTTGCATCTATATGCTCTAAGAGTGACTAAGTTAGAAAAAACTCTCACTGCAGCCCCCAAGCATTTAGATGGAACAAACTATTCCGACTAGATGCTTTAAGAGTAGCATACACAGTGTTTATAATTTTCAATACTGTAGCCCCCAAGCATCTAGTTGTAACTGAATTAGTTCCGACTAGATGCTTACAAAAAAGCTAAGCATTTTCCGAGTTAAAAAATTTATACTGTAGCCCCCAAGCTTCTAATCGAGAACTGAATTAGCTCTGACTATATGCTTAAAGAAAAGCTAAGCATATTGCTAAGTAAAAAACTCTCGCTGTAGCCCCCAAGCGCCTAGGTGGAAAATTTCCGACTAGATGCTCCAAGCAGACTAAACAACGGTTTACCTTTTTTCTTTTTTCCACAGAACGAGAATGATCCGAGGGGCATGGCCAATTACAGGTACCAGAAGATGCGCGCAGATCTTGAAGCCGAAAAGGGTAAAACTGCCATCTTGAAGGAACAGATCATCAAATACAAGAGTCTGTTTTCTTTTTTCGCATTCCGTCTTGTTTTTGTGCCCACATTCTCCGAGTACTCACTGTGTACTTTGTTTTCTCCGACTTGCAGAACATGTCGCCAAGGCCAAGGACATTGTCGAGCAGTCCAAGCACATCCAGCAGCTGGACAACGAAAACAAGATCCTTAAGTAGGGGAGGAAGGAAATGCTGAAAATGCATGAAGATTCCATGAAGGCCCTGCAGGACTCCGCCTCCGCGGAAATCAATCGCTTGAAGGAGGATCATGCGATCTTAAAAGATCAGAAGCAAGCTGCTGATGATCAAAACCAACGCCACAGCGAGGCGTTTAAGCTCCTCCAACAAGAGAAAGAATCCCTGGCGGACACCCTCTGGCAGGCTAAGGCCAACATCTTCAGTAAGTTTCCTCCGACTTGTATTTCTGTAGTCTGGATTCTTTGAATTTATTGAACTCATGCGCTCCTTGTCAGAATTTGCAGATCCTATGGGTTTAACCCGCTCGCCTCCTTCGGACAAGGAATGCATGGTTCTTGCCGGCAACTTTATCAACACCGCCATCACCCAAGCCAAAGATATTGCCAAGTCCCTCCAGATATACATCAAGGCCTCGGACTCCGTGACGAAGTACTCGGAGATTCTGCGCCGAGCCCCCGAGCGTGTCACAAGCTGGAAAGCTTCATGTGCACGGGCTGGCGCAAGGATGGCGCTGTCAATGGTGAAGGCACACTACGAAGGTGCCAACATTGACACGGTGACCTCTGGCATCCCTGACGTCGACGATGACGGCAAAGATATTGATCATGAAGCCATCCTGTCGTCCCTCGCGGGCTATGACACCAGAGTTACCGAGTTGGTGGACATCGACGTCTTCGTTCCCATGAACACCATCGACAGCGTCAACCAAGATTCCTCCGAGTCCGACCACGGTGCTGATGTTGAGGGTGATTCTCCGGCTGGTGACGATGCTGCTTCCAAGTCTCCTACGCCAAAGGAATGAAAAACAACTTTGTAATATTTGTTTCACCTTTGGAGTGTGCACGGAAAAAAACTTGGTGATGTAACTTAAGGAGGAAAATAATGGTTGGTATTTCCTGCTACTTAAGAACTAATTTCCAGCATGTATATATTTTTAGCAAGTGCTGGCTTATCCATTACTTTGGTTTTTGTGCTTGACTTTTCGTGAGTCGGAAGACTCATTCTCGGAACCATGTGTTTAGGTGATGATGCCCAATGGCACCGTCAATAACCCGAGCACAAAATCGCCGACAATAAGTGCCGAAAGTCACTACTCCAGAATCTACATAAAAATGACAAAGAACGTGTAGACCATAAAACTTAAGCTAACGCCCGTAGGCGGAATTTTCACAAGTGCAAACGCAATACTTGTGCATAAAGGTTTTAAATGATCCAAAAATGAACACTAAAGGAGGTAAAAGACTCAGAAATATGAGTGAACCAAAGAGCTTTATTTCATTTATCATATAAGAGGTACACAATTAGATAAAAAATGCTAAGTGTAAAAAGGACGTAGCTGTGCTATGTTCCATGGCCGATCAAGCTCCGGGTAGTCATCATCCGGGTCACGTCGCTTACGCTTATGATCCTCATTGGGTCTATCCTTTTAGTTCACGATTGTCAACAAGGTAGTAAGACACATTGAGCAGCGCCTTGCTTATGATGAACGGTCCTTCCCATGGAGGGGATAATTTGTGTGACTTCTTCTGCTTATGTCGGAGCACCAAATCCCCCTCTTTAAACGAGTGATGCCGAACGCGGCGACTATGGTAGCTATGTAGCTTCTGCTGGTAGATGGCGGATCTTTGGCATGCCAAAACGCGCTCCTCCTCGAGAAGGTCCACATCTAGGCGTCTGGATTCTTCAGCGTCATCCTCGTCGTAGGCGGCAACTCTTGGTGCATCGTGGAGGATGTCGGAAGGCAAGATGGCTTCTGCTCCATATACCATGAAGTAAGGGGTGTAGCCGGTGGATCTGTTGGGTGTAGTTCGTAAACTCCACAGAACAGATGGAAATTCTTCCGCCCAGGCTCCAGCTGCTCTATGTAGCGGCGCCTCAAGATGTGGCTTGATTCCCTGCAGAATTAATCCATTGGCTCACTCAACCTGACCATTGGATTGTGGGTGTGCCACATGTGCAAGGTTAAGTCGGATGCCTTTCTCCCAGCAATTAGCCTCCACTTCTCCGAGTGACAAGTTGCTTCCGTTGTCGGGATAATGCTATGTGGGAGACCAAATCTCACCACTAAATTCCGAACAAACCTGAGGGAAGTTGCCCCATCAAGCTTTCTAATTGGTTTATCTTCTATCTATTTGGTGAATTTATCAACTGCTACAAGCAGATGCGTAAACCCACAAGGTGTCGTCTGTAACGGTCCCACCATGTCTAGCCCCCAGACTGCAAACGGCCAAGTTATTGGTATTGTTCGCAAATCTTCAACAGGAACATGTGGTTGTCGGGCATAATACTGGCATACCATGCATGTCTCAACCAGCTTGTAGGCATCCGCCTTCGCGGTCAACCATTAGAATCCTTGCCGGAAGGCTTTCGCGACGAACGACCGAGGAGCAGCGTGATGCCTGCAATCTCCGAGATGGATTTCGCGTAGGATTTCCATACCTTCTAGCTGGGAAACACACTTTAGGTATACACCAGTAGTGCTCCTTTTATAGAGTTTCCCATTGATTATGGTATAACCCTTTGCTCGCCGTACTATTTGCTGTCTTTCGACTTCGTCATTGGGCAAAGTTCCGTGTTCGAGATACTCCATGAACGGTTTTGTCCAAGCCTGAGGGACCTTGGTCACAATGTTGACGAAAGAGTCGGCTCTATCCGGGTTGTCGATGTTGGATCCCTTCACGGATGGTGTGCGCAGGTGCTCTAGGAAAACTCCTGGTGGAATTCACTTGCGCCCTGATCCAAGCTTACACAGCAGATCAGCCGCCTCGTTTTGTTCCCTAGGTACATACTTGACTTCGTATCCCAATAAGCTCTTGGCTATCTCTTCCACTTCGTCTCGATATGCCGCCATCATAGGGTTCCGCGGATTCCGGGTGCCAGACACCTGCTGGGCAACCAAGTCAGAATATCCACAGCAAACTATGTGTTTGATGCCAATATCCTTGGCTACACGTAGTCCGTGAATGATTGCTTCATACTCCGCCATGTTGTTTGTAGCCTCGAAGTGGATCTGCAGAACGTAGTGTAGCTTGTCTCATGTTGGTGACTGTAGCAATACACCAGCCCCCGAGCCGTTGAGCAGCTTTGATCCGTCAAAGTGCATCACCCAGTACTCTGGTTCTGGCAACAGAGTAGCGTCTGGCATCTCCGTACAATCTGCAACAAAATCCGCCAAGGCTTGTGACTTGATAGCGTCGCATCTCTTGTAGGTGATCTCGAAGGCGGAAAGTTCAATGCCCCACTTTGCGACCCTTCCTGTAGCATCGCTGTTATTGATAATGTTGGACAGTGGATTCTTGCTCACCACTGTGATTGGGTTCTCCTGAAAGTAATGCCTCAGCTTGTGAGAAGCAAGGAATACACCATAAGCTATCTTTTGGTAGTGCGGGTAACGCTGCTTGGACTCCGTCAAGACCTCGCTCACGTAGTAAACTGGTCGTTGAAATCCGTGCTCATAGCCTGGTTCCTTCCGCTCTACCACGACGACGATGCTGATAACCCGGTTGGTTGCCGCCATGTAAATTAATAGGGGCTCTCTAGGCTCGGGTGCTGCAAGGATGGGCGCTGAGGAAAGAATCTCCTTGAGCTGCTTCAATGCTGCATCTGCTTCATCCGTCCACGTGAATTTGTCTGCCTTCTTCAGCAACTTGTACAGCGGCAGAGCCTTCTCTCCAAGTCGGCTAACGAACCGACTAACTACTGCAACACAACCTGTTAGTCGTTGAATGTCCTTCAGGCATGTCGGACGGTTTATATTTAAGATGGCCTTGATTTTCTCCGGTTTGAAGTCGATTCCACGTTGGGAAACGATGAAGCCCAACAATTTTCCGGCTGGAACCCCGAAGACGCACTTCTTAGGGTTAAGCATCATGTTGTATGTCCAGAGATTATGAAAGGTTTCTTTTAAGTCGGAGATTAAGTCGTTTGACTTTTTAGAAATCACCGCGATATCGTCCACATAGGCGTGAACATTCCGACCAATTTGGTCGTGAAGGCAACGTTGCATTGTCCGCTGGTAGGTAGCACCTGCGTTTTTCAGCCCAAAGGGCATCGTGACATAGAAAAACGTGTCGTATGGGGTAGTGAATGAAGTGGCCAATTGGTCCGACTTCCTCTTGATCTGTTGGTATCCTGAGTATGCATCGAGAAAACACAAAAGTTCTGAGCCAGCCGTCGAGTCAATGACTTGGTTAATGCGAGGCAAAGCAAACGGATCTTTGGGACATGCTGTTCAAGACGGTGTAATCAACGCACATTTTTAATTCATTGATTCCCTTTTTGGGGACAAGTACAGGATTGGCCACCCATTGGGTGTGAAGGACTTCTCGGATAAATATAGCCTTAAGTAACCTAGCTATCTCTTTGCCAATGGCGTGTCTCTTCTAATCTCCAAAGCGTCATAGAGGTTGTTTCACTGGTTTGCATTTTGGATCTATGTTTAAGCTTAGCTCGGCAAGTTCCCTAGGTACACCTTTCATGTCGGCAGGTTTCCAGGCAAAGATGTCCCTATTCTCACGGAGAAACTCGACGAGCGTGCTTTCCTATTTGGGATCCAGGTTCGTCCCAATGGAGACGGTCTTGGAGGCATCGCCTACCACAAGTTCCACCGGCTTGGTCTCGATGGCGGCCTTGAACGCAGGAGCGGAGTCGGAGATCTGCTTCTTTGACGCAGGCATCTCTGAGTCATTGACCTTGCTCTGGATCTCTTTGAATTCTTCGTTGTAGAGGACAGCTTCTGCAATGGCTGCTTCATTGATCTCGCAGTCCCTTGCTTTGGTAAAGCTTCCGGATACGGTGATGATACCATTTGGTCCGGGTATCTTGAGTTTGTTGTAGATGAAGCATGGCTTGGCCATGAACGTGTGCAATATGTCGCGGCCTAATATGACGTGGTACACGCTCTTGAAGGGGACCACCTCGAAGGTCATGCGCTCTTGGCGGTAATTATTAACATCACCAAAGGTAACCTAAAGTGTAATGCACCCAAGGGACCGAGCCTCCCGACCAGGAACTACGCCGTGGAAAACGGTGTTGGTCCACCTTAGATTTGCCTCCGTCAAGTTCATCTTCTGCAGTGTATCCAGGTACATGATGTTGATTCTGCTTCCACTATCCACCATACACTTGGTGAACTCCACGCCGTCAATCAAGGGGTTGATGACCATGGCGTACTGGTTCTCCGTGGGCATAAGGTCTGGGTGGTCCGTCCTGTCCCAAGTTATTGGAACCTCTGACCAGCGCAGGTACTGGGGAACTGGGGGGAGAGTGGCCATCAGGATCCTCAGAGAGGTCTTCTGTTGTCGGACGGAGGGGGTGCCAAGGAAAGTCTGGTAGACTGGAGCCTTCTTTGCGAAGGGGTTCTTTCCCTTGTCGTCGCCCTTGGCGGCGTGCTTGGGGTCAATGCCTTCGTCCATGTCACTTGAATCCTTGGAATCCTCCTCCTTCTTCCCCTTGCCCTTGCCTCGTGGTCTGTTCTTCCGACTTCGCTTGTAGCCGGACTCTGGGTCTTCCTTGAGGTCGTTGACGAACTTGCAGTGTCGATTGGTGTGGGTGTCATTGCCATTGGCGTCGAGGTGTACGAGGCACGGCATATCGCGGTACTCCTCGTAGGTTTGGGGAACGCGGAGCGGCGCCGAGGTGGTTTCACTTCCTCGCTGCTGCCCACGACTAGCTCCCCTTCCTCGGCCACGTTGTCCGCCTTCTCCTCGTCCTGCAAAAGTCATAGCGACCATGTCGGTAGATTGCTTTTCTTCTGGAGCAGTTTTCCGCTTTGCACTGCTATTCCTCCGAGCCTGAGTTGGAACGGCCGTTGCCGGCAGGGAGCCGCGAGCGTCGTTGTCGGCAGCTGCGAACTCACTAGCCAACTGAATCATCTGGTTCAAGTCAAGCTGGTGATTGTCCTGCAAACGCTTCAGCTTATGTCGGAGCAGCGTGCCCCTTTCCAACCTATCGATGAAGTCGGCCATGGCGGGTTAAGCGTGCACTCCTGCGTAGGAATTCTTCATATCCAGCCATCGGGAGAGGTAGGCGCGAGATGTCTCGTCTTTCTCTTGCACGCACCACTGTAGATCGCCTACGATGCAGGGATGCTTGTATGTACCCTCAAAGTTCTTGGTGAACGCTTCTTGCATGTCCAGCCAGTTGTAGATAGATTTTTCCGACAAGTCGTCGATCCATTGACGGGCCGTTCCTGCCAACATTAAGGGGAGGTACTTGACGGTGATGTTGGGGTTGCCTCCGGCAATCTCCACCGCGTTGCCGTAGTCCTGCGACCATGTGGCTGGTTTGGCGGTGCCGTCATAGGGTTTGATGGTCTTGTCAATCTGGAAACCGTTGTGGTAAGTTGCAGACCGTATTGCAGGTCCAAAGCAATGTGGTCCCAAGTATGGTCCTTCCCGGGCCTCCTGGATCTTATCGATCTGCGAATGTGCATCGTATGGCTCCGGGTTCTTCTTTTTGTCAACAGGGGATGGGCTGCGTGGACGATGCGGGCCTCCTCCGCCATGGTGACTGCTTCATGGTGATGGAGGCGGAGGTGGCGGTGGGTTAGCCTTCTTGCTGTTACCCTCCTGCGACGCCTCACGCCTGTCATAGTTGCTTGTCGGACGTGGAGGGTCATGGCGTGACCTGCTCTTGTGTCCTTGGTTGCGCTCTCCGTCATGACGGGTCTGCTCTGCGTTTTCGCGGATGACGATGTCGCACTGCTTTGGTGGGGGCATATGCGTATGATGGTGAGCCTTGTAATCTTCGTGATGACGGAGAGATTGGGGAGGTGGCGATAGGTGACGAGGTCGGGCTTTTTCTCCGTGGTCAGAGGATATGTGCATGGCATCCTTCCTGTTGCGCACATCCCTTCGTCTTCGTTCTGATGAACCCATCTGGGATCCGACATCAAGAGGAGATATGTTCCTTGGTGGCTTGTACTCGCTAGATTGGCAGAGCGGTGGGTCAGACTGAAGCCTCTGAGAGGTGGCCTTTTCCTGCAGCTTCACCGCATTGGCCACTAGGTAATAGACTTGTTCCACTGCCTCGGGCGATCTATCCTGCTCTAGGTGGGCATCACCTTCTTTCCTTCACTGTAAATGTATGGTTTGGCCTATTCCAGCTTCGAGGGAACCCATCCTAGGTTGCGCCGTATGCCAGGATCATTGATGACGCGAGCCGGAGCTTTCTTAGCCTTCTACTGCAGCATCAAAGTCTTGTACTCGGCCTCCATTGCTCTAGCTTTCTCTATGGACTTTTGTGCGTTGACCAGATCTCGATCTAGTTGAGCACCTTGCTCCGCGATGGCTTGCGCTTCCTCCAGCAGCTGCTGGCGCTTCTCGTCAAGCTGGGTCACGTTCCGGATATGAGCAACCGTCAGTGGCTCGACGAGGAGATTGTCGTACATCACTCTATCAGCTGGAGTAACTTGGGCTGCTGCCGACGTAGATGCTGGAGGCGGCAAGTTTGCGGTGTTGTTGTTGCTCGGGCCATTGACGAGTTCCTGCGGCTGCTGCACTAGGTTAGGCGGAGGAGGCATGACTTTTGCGCGATCATCGTCAACAGCAATAAGTGGCCCCTTCCCCTTTTCCAGCGCCGTATGCGGATCTCGTCCGGGTTGATCTTCATCCTTCGCCATCCCAATGGTTACGAACACCCCTCGGGACGTGACGGCGTTGTTGGCTTGCTCGTCGCGCGAGTACTCCTCCTCCATCTCCTGCATAGCGGAGTCTAGCTCATCTGGGTTGAAGTCTATCTCCTCTGAATCTGCACTGAAATCAGCATAAAGCGCGTCAATGACATAGTCGGAGGGTGCCAGGACTTTCTCGATGACGGGCGGTGGAGGTGCAACGGCCTCGAAGATGACTGGAGGTGGTGGTGCTGCTGTGATGATGGCGGCCGGAGGCGGTGGTGGTGGTGGCTGAATCGGAGGGGCTCCGTCAATGAGCGCAAGCACTGTCTGAGCTGCCGCTTCGGCCTCCGCGTAGTTGTTGACGGTGTTCACCATGCCTTCGAAGGCAAGGCGTCCTGACGCCTGTTGCCGTCTTAGAGAATGTCGGAGAAGCGTGCCATGGTCCAATACTTCCACAAAGTGATAGATAGCATCATCATTGGGGTAGTGGGATAGGTCAGCTCATATATGGAGCCACCTGGCCAGGTAATCGCGGGGTTTTCTCCCTCTCTCTGAACGCAGCGCGCCAGATCAAAGATGGTAACTACGCCGACGAACTTGGATCTCTGTTGTCCAGACGCACAGACGAAACCGGCGGATTTGCAGTGATCTTCCACCTTTATAACCTGCACAGGGGCGGTTTGGGTGGGCCTTGAATTTTTCCGATCTTTGCTAGCAAACTCTGAGGAGAGATCCGACATCGATTCTTCCGCGAGTGTATCCTGCCCGTAGTCGGTCTGTGCGGATCTTGATGCTTTCCGATCTTTGCCGGCAAACTCTGAAGAGAGATCCGACATCGATCCTTCCGCGAACGTATCCTGCTCATAGGCGGTCCGTGTGGGTCTTGATGCTCCTCTGACTCCCAGGGAACTAGTGCCCGAGTCGGTTTCGCCGATGAAGAGGTGGATGTCTCTGATAGGAACGATCGAACACCGCGTAGGGTTCGTCTTCGCCGGGATCCAGAACTCGTCAGGAGGGACGATTGGAACATTGCCAGAGAAGAGAACGCGACCGATGGCTACGGTTTTGCCGATTCCCACGAAGATCTTGGTCCTCGCCCACTGAAGAGCCTGAAGCGCCTCTTGCCCCACGGTGGGCGCCAACTGTCGTGGTATTGCCGATGAGTACGCCATGGAGGGGTCCTCGCAGTGCGTGTTTAGAGACGTGGGGTAAGGCAGACAGTTGACGGGTACGAGGTAACACAGCTTACCCAGGTTCAGATCCCACGACGGTGGCGGAATCCTACTCCTGCTATAAATCACTATAATGGCAATACGCCGAGTTATAGAGATAGGTGCGCTATGCGAGGTTGTGTGAAGTTGTCTATGATCGTGCCCTAAAGGCTCCCATAAACCCTACTTATATAGTCGCCAGGTCCTAGGGTTACAGGGAAAAGTCCTAGCCGGACAGGTTACAGAGTCCTACACCATCTATTACTAGTCTTGTGTATCTTGCACTCCAAGGCTCCGGGTACGTTGGTGACTCCATTGTAGCCTTCCTTTATCCGTCATGGGCCTCCCTTCTGGATCCACCTAACTGGGCCGCCTAGCAGGCCATAGGCCATGCTACCGACTATGGGCCACCCGGGTTAGCCGGATAAGAGATATGCTATAAGGATACCCATATAGCATATCCCCAACACTTACCTCGTCAATTAAAGTGCAACAAGAGTATAGCCCAACGTACCCTTGACCAAGTCCAGATAGTTTGTGAATACCCCGATGTATTTCCAGATGTTTTTCCTGGTATGCCCCCAGATCGGGATATCGACTTTATCATTGAACTAATCCCTGGAACAGGACCCATAGCCCAGAGACCATATAGTATGAACCCGTCTGAACTAGCAGAACTGAAGAAGCAACTGGATGACATGCTAGAAATTGGATTGATTCAACCAAGTGCGTCACCATGGAGGTCACCTGTCTTATTTGTGGACAAGAAGGATGAAGGTAACCGTTTGTGTACGGATTATCGGAAGTTGAATGATGTCACTATCAAGAACAAGTACCCATTTCCCGAGATAGAAGATTTGTTTGATCATTTGACTGCTGCCAAAGTGTTTTCTAAGATTGATCTTAGAACTGGTTATCATCAACTCAAGATTCGCACAAAGGATATTCCCAAGGCTGCCTTTACCACCAGATATGGATTATACGAGTATACTGTCATGTCTTTTGGATTAACAAATGCCCCCGCTTATTTCATGAATCTCATGAATAAGATTATTATGGACTTTCTGGATAATTTTGTCATTGTTTTCATCGATGACATTCTAATTTATTCCAAATCAGAAGAAGAACATGATCTACACCTAAGGACCATCCTTGGAACCCTTAGAGAGCATCAGCTGTATGCCAAGTTTAGCAAATGTGAATTCTGGTTACAGGAGGTAGGATTCCTCTGCCACATTGTATCAGCCGGAGGAATTGCCGTTGACCCTGCAAAGGTGAAAGATGTCGAAGATTGGCAAGCCCCAACAACCCGAACCAAGTTCGCGCATTTCACGGATTGGCGGGATACTACCGCAAGTTCGTAGAAGGATTCTCGAGTATCCCCAGACCCATGACCCAATTGCCGAAGGACAAGAAGTTTGAATGGACGACAAATGTGAAGCGAGTTTTCAAGAACTCTAGAGAAGATTGATTTCAGCCTCAATCTTAATCATGTCGGACAAATGTGAAGCGAGTTTTCAAGAACTCTAGAGAAGGCAAAGTTATATCCTATCTATCTCGACAACTGAAACTGCATGAGCAAAACTACCCAACCCATGACCTCGAGCTCGCTGCCGTAGTTCTAGCCCTGAAGACATGGAGGCATTACCTGATGCGAAATCGCCGACGACATGTTCATCGTCGACGACGATCCCCAGCCATCGATCTCCCTTCTAATCCAATGACCCACATAGCCCCGTTCCGCTTTACGTGTTATGAGCTGCTGACTGGTAGACCCCCCCTGTCAGCTGAGCCCCCGCGCTGCGGAGTGACACTGTGTCGGCTCATTAACCTCTCCCGCGCAACCCAACCGTTTGAATTTAGATTTTTCTATTTTAATTCAAACTCAGTTCTGTACATAGATTCAAAAATCAACCCAGCTCGATCCAAAGAACCAAATTGCATAAAACCAATTTTGTTAGAAAGGTACTGAAATTCTTAATCCAATTCCGTTGGATAAAAATCATTTGGATCTGTAGATCAACCTTGGTAAAAATAACAAGTCAGAACCTTTTCTGCATTCAAACATTTTTCAAAATTCAACCATAAGAGCTTTTGAGTTGATTTCAACACTCAAAATCACATTTTATCATACCTTTCAGAATATAAAAAACATTTGGGTTTACTTACAGAAATAATGTTCAAGTAACAAAAGAATGCCACATAGGCATTTCTAGTCACTTTATTTATTCAAAATAAAAGGTTAAACCTTATTAAATTGTGACACCACTTTAAATCACATTCCCATGTACTGAAATACGTGGTGATGACATGTGTCAACATGATCCCATGTTTGAGTTAGAGAATATTAAATCCTAAGTAGTTTTTCAATGAGTAGAAATTACTTTTCTCAAATTAAAATAAATAAGACAAATGCTTTAATCTTGTAATGATAGGTGATGATGCTAGATCATCTATAGTACACCTTTGTGTGATGAGTGAAAATAGTTAAGTATTGTTTGGTGATTGTGTACCTCGTATTTATTTATAGACACTAGTACCGACCAAGGATACGAGGAGGAAGTAGGATACTACGAGGAAGAAGCCGAGGAGAACTTCAACCACTGCTCTGCACAAGGCAATCTTGTACTGATGCCTTTGCAAGCAAATACTTGCTTGTTACCATGCCAACTATATGCCTTAAGAATATGTGATCATACCCACTTGATAGCCCAATCCTAGTTTTATTTGCAAGCTTTATTCTTTATTTCTTTATCAAAGCTTTCTCTTAGAGTTTACATAATGAATTGTAGATACTAGAAATATAATGGAAGGTTGCATAAAGAGCATTAAATTTGGCCTAAGTTAGATACTCTTAATGTCATCCTAAGGCATGACATTGAACTTAGCTAACCTCCACTTGTTTACCACCCCTCATTAGTACTTACCCCCACTTGTAGATGCTAGTGCTAAGCATAAAACTTGATCAACTTTAGATGGGAATACTTGGTGAAAATGGTTATGAAAACCATGGAATGATGAGTCATTCTACTGAAATGTTTTGACATGTGTTTCCGAACACCAGATGATTTTGATGATGAAAATGTTGAGGCATGAGACTTAGCCCTTTATAAAACTGCTGGTTGTCTGGATGCGATACCATTCCAATTTTACCGTACAACCACAATACCCGAAAATTGGGTAGGGCTTGACTGGAAACTTATATACCTTAGTATGGGTTCCCTCATGGCCAAGGCCTGAGATGAGGCTACCTTGTGAAGATTGTCCACCTGTGCAGTACCCAAGATGACAGTTGGTCTTGGTTGGGAGGCCAAACTCACAGGAGAGGTGCCTATACTAGGGCGTGTAATTGAAAGGTTAGGATTGATTATCCGTATACTTAGTATGGTGAATTCAGGATTTGTTCCTAACGGATGTATCGATTGTTGTGGTGAAAGTGTACAATCTCTGCAGAGTGTCAAACTATTCGAATAGCCGCGCCCGCGGTTATGGACAGTTGGAGTGGCCATACTATTTCCCCGTCAGATGTTTTCAAAAATGACTTGTGAAATGAATTATGACTTTGAATTGACCACAACAAGGTTGTGATATGCCCACTTAGGTGCTATAAAACTTTCAACTAGCTTTCTTTGCTTCTGAACTTAGTAGAGGTAAATCTGGCTTTTTGCAAAATAACCCTAGAGCTTAGTGTCCTACTACAAAACCCCCTTAACTTGTTAGTGTTAGTTTGCGAGTACTTAAAGAGTACTCATGGCTTTGTCCCTGGCTATTCCCGTGGCCAGACTATGAAGAGGAGTACCAGGATGACAGACCGCAGGAAGGTTACGACAACTAGGACCATCTCCCATCGTTAGCATTGCCTGTGACCCCGAAGATGGAGCTTCGCCTATGCTATCTTTACTATTACGTTATTCCGCTGCTTGAGTTTTATTAAGAACTGGATCATGAGATCCTTATTTGTGTAAGACCTTATGTATGGTTTGTAATGGATGATGTACTATGATATCCAAATCTGTTATGTCTCGCAAAAATGGTAATCCTAGGATTGCAATGTATGGCATAACAGGCATCTGGGATTAACAAACTTGGTGTTGACAAGTTGGTATTAGAGTCATCCTGACCATAGGAGACCCTAGTTAGACTGGACGCTTAAATCAAAAACTTAGTTTCAAAACGAAAGGAATTGAGTATTTACAAAAACTTATTCCCATTCTTATCACTTTGATTCTTTCATAAAAATTCATGTTCCTAAAAAACTCTTGCAAAATACACAAAATTTGACACACTTGATCACTCTATTAACTTATTCATCCTATATTATTATAGATGGACGTGAAGTACAGCAAGTTTTATCAATTGGGGAATGGAGGAGACCTCATCTTTGAGCGTGGCCTGGACCAGCTTTCGGAACTTATGGAGCGTCCGCACCCCGAGTTCTTCGGAGCTCAGCTCAATGATCAAGAAGGAGAAGATCAGCAGTGGGTAGTTGTTGCAAGTCTTAGAGGAAAGATTGAACCTCCCACTGCAGAGGGAATTCAGTTCACCTTAAGAGAGAACAACTGGCTCGATGGACTTGCCAGGGCCATGCAGGAAGCTCTTGCCCGTCTATGTGGGCAGAGTATCAACCAGATCAAGGGTACCCTCTTTGATTTTTGTCCAAGGCGTAATGCTATGGGACAGCCACTAGAAGCCCCATACCACCACGAGTTGAAGACTCAGTTGGGCCACCTTAGCTTCATGATGTAGATACTAGAAATATAATGGAAGGTTGAATAAAGAGCATTAAATTTGGCCTAAGTTAGATACTCTTGATGTCATCCTAAGGCATGAGATTGAACTTAAATAACCTCCACTTGTTTACCACCCCTCATTAGTACTTACCCCCACTTGTAGATGCTAGTGCTAAGCATAAAACTTGATCAACTTTAGATGGGAATACTTGGTGAAAATGGTTATGAAAACCTTGGAATGATGAGTCATTCTACTAAAATGTTTTGACATGTGTTTCCGAACACCAGATGATTTGATGATGAAAATGTTGAGGCATGAGCCTTAGCCCTTTATAAAATTGATGGTTGTCTGGATGCGATACCATTCCAATTTTACCGTACAACCACAATACCCGAAAATTGGGTAGGGCTTGACTGGAAACTTATATACCTTAGTATGGGTTCCCTCACGGTCAAGGCCTGAGATGAGGCTACCTTGTGAAGATTGTCCACCTGTGTAGTACCCAAGATGACAGTTGGTCATGGTTGGGAGGCCAGACTCATAGGAGAGGTGCCTATACTAGGGCATGTAATTGAAAGGTTAGGATTGATTATCCGTATACTGAGTATGGTGAATTCAGGATTTGTTCCTGACGGATGTATCGAATGTTGTGGTGAAAGTGTACAATCTCTGCAGAGTGTCAAACTATTCGAATAGCCGCGCCCGCGGTTATGGACAGTTGGAGTGGCCATACTGTTTCCCCGTTAGATGTTTTCAAAATGACTTGTGAAATGAATTATGACTTTGACTTGACCACAACAAGGTTGTGATATGAAATTCAAATTCCCACTTAGGTGCTATAAAACTTTCAGCTAGCTTTCTTTGCTTCTGAACTTAGTAGAGGTAAATCTGGCTTTTTGCAAACCAACCCTAGAGCTTAGTGTCCTACTACAAAACCCCCTTAACTTGTTAATGTTAGTTTGCGAGTACTTAAAGAGTACTCGTGGATTTGTCCCTGGCTATTCCCGTGACCAGACTATGAAGAGGAGTACCTGGATGACGGACCGCAGGAAGGTTACGACAACTAGGATCATCTTCCATCATCAGCATTGCCTGTGACCCCGAAGATGGATCTTCGCCTATGCTATCTTTACTATTACGTTATTCCGCTGCTTGAGTTGTATTAAGAACTGGATCATGAGATCGTTATTTGTGTAAGACCTTATGTATGGGTTGTAATGGATGATGTACTGTGATATCCAAATCTGTTATGTCTCGCAGAAAATGGTAATCATGGGATTACGATGTATGGCATAACAGGGTGTTGACAGATGCTCAAGAAAGCTTCAGAGTTACAGTGTGAGAACTCTGCTCCGGATGACCAGATATTACTAGTGCCATCCTGCATACCAAATGTGCATAGTGTGGACTATGTGCCATTATTACATCCCGTTCGATCCAGTTCATCATTCCATCGCAATAATGGTTCAAACGGCGACCTAAACAAGTGTTGCATGAAACCGAACGAAAGAAGTGCAGAGTTTTCAGGTGCTAACTGAAACTGAACAAAATCTAGAGGTTGTCGACAACAGCCTGGCGGCAATAGTAACCTAACAAAAGTAAACATTAGAAGATCCATAAGATTTATTCAATATAGCATAGAATCCAACATTAACTAAAGGTTCACCTCATAAAAAAATTCTTATCATGTTCCTAATGCTTTGCAGTATGCACTATATAAATTAAATGTGCATTCAGGCAATTGAATCTTCAAAACAGCAAGAACCCACCAATAATATACACCTACTATCATTATAAGTTTAAGTAGATGAACCATCACAATATTTGGAATACAGATTCATGCTAAGTTCAGGAAGTATCTACAACAAATCAAACAAAGTAACATACTCACCATAATAAAAGCTACATCAGCTTGTAGATGAGCATCTACTGATGCTCAACCATGGAGTGTAGAGAAAGTGAATGGAATATCCTACATGAGTTTTAAAGCCAACTAGGTGGGATCATGTTGGCTAAGTGTTTACTCACACAACCAATAGTTGATGATGGTGTTTCTAGCCAACCTAGAGAGGTCTATAGCCCATGCAATGTTGGCATGGGCCCATATCTACCACAAAAAATTTCATCATATCTTGGCATAGCAAAATTATACTTAGATCTATCAAGTAGGTAGGATCATGTCGTCCAAGTGATCCTGACATCTTCCCAATGTTGTTCAGAAGGGTTGATGGTACAAGAACTTCTCCTGTTCGTGATGGTGGCCACAACTTCTATGGCTTAATGGGTCGGTTTGGGGGTCTGATTCTGCATAATTTCAGATAAGGCATTTGGTACTACATTTGGTACTGAATCTGCTCCAGTCTGTATGTGAAATGAACAAGTCAAGCTCTAATGTTCTGACATTATCGTGTGATGTGCTAGTGTACAAACTGATTGTATTATTCTGACTGTGAACTAAATGTGCGAATTGTTTGGCTTTTTTCATGATGACAATGCCACATGTTGGCGCTAATTGTGGCATCTATTAATTTGATCGTACTGAAGCATAAAACTTTGAGTGATCATTATAACCTGGTGCTTACGCGAGCTATCTGAAGCTGGGCAAGTTGAAAGAACATGTGTGCCCCCATGTGTGGTTTTGGTAATTAATGACAATGTTTTATGGACTTATGTTTGCATTGAGTTTTACTTGTAGGATTTGTCCATAGACAATGCTTGAACCATATGGTGGCTTCAAGGTTGGAATAAGAATAAAGTGAAGAAGATCAAGTGTTGATCAAGGTTTCTTAAGATGATCTCAAGTGTATTGTGCCATCCTTATGGTGATCATGGATATGTGAAGATAGGCCTAAAAGAGAGGCTCTTCCATAGTGGAGTATGGGGGGGCATCTTCACCAAGCTAGTGCAATCAAGAAAGGTGCTCCATCCTGAGGTGTGGAATATACAAGGCAAAGGTTTGATTTTGATAGGTTTTCTTTCTAACTGGTCTCGTGGTGTTAGTTGGAGAGACCGGTTTATAGGATAGATAACCGTACTATCAAGAGGGGCTCTCAAGTGAGTAACTTGATCATATCCCTCGGTGAGAGCTCAAACCTTTGCATAGTTGGCATCATATTTCTTGGTTCTTATTTGGTTCTTATAAATGAGAGGTTTTAGATATGGTGTCAATGTCTATGACAAGCTTAAGTTCATCGAAAATGGATTTCATATGCATTCTCTATTGTGTTTTCGATATTGGAGGTTTTACCGGTTTGTCTTTTATAGATAGGTTAAACCTTTCATCATTTGTTTCTATCCTCCCTTGCTGGACTATGATCGTTCTCTGCAAGATCTTGTAGAGCTCGTTACTGTCTTCTAAACGAGCCCAAGATCATCAAAATCGGAGTCCGAATGAAAAAGTTATGATGGCTTCAGTTTTGCTGTTCCTGCCAGTTTTCAGGGGGGCGGATTATCCGGCCCAATTTTTGGAAAACGGCTAAGGACTTTGAGGCGTGGCTCCCAGTAATGGGGGCGGATTTTCTAGTCCTTCAGGGGCGGATAATCCGCCCCAAATATCCGCCCCTATACTGAGAATCGCGCCGCGAAGTCCTTAGCCATTTGTTTGGCCCGGGGAACCCGGAATATCCGGTGGAGGGGCGGATTATCCATCCTGGAAGGTCCCAAACGGTCATATTTCGTTGGGGAGGGGTATAAATAGACCCCTTCTTCCTCCTTAGGCCGGTTGCTTGCATTCTCTCTCTCCTCCATTGTTTTGACCTTCAAGAGCTTGCAAATACTCTCAATCCCTCCCATATTTCTTGAATCTTTTTGGGGGATTCGAAAGGGGATATCTAGATCTACAACTCCACCAATCCATCTCTCCTCTATGTGAGGGGAACATATTGGGATCTAGATCTTGGGGTTTCTTTTGTGGATTTCCTCGTGTGTTCTTCCTCTCTTATTCTCCCACTAGCTTTTGTAGCTTTTGTGGAATTTGGGAGAGAAGGACTTGAGCACTTCATGTGTTCTTGCCATTGCATTTGGTGCATCGGTTTGAGTTCTCCTCGGAGGATTTGGTGAGTGAAAGTTGAGAAGCTTTTTACTATTGGGTTCTTGGAACCCTAGACAGTTTGTTGGTGTTGTAGGTTGTGGCCTTGGTGGCGTTTTTTGGGAGCCTCCGATTAAGTTGTGGAGAAGTGCCCCAACCTTGTGAGAGGTTCCGGTTGCCACCGACAAGTGCACCGATAGTGGAAGTGTGGATCGATCCCGTTGGGGTGAGATTCACCGGAGAATAAGGGAGGCCTTTTGTGGCGTAGGTGGTTTGATACCAACCCCTCTCCAACGAGACGTACTCTCTTTATGGGAGGAACTCGGTAATAAATCATCGTCTCCGCGTGCCTCGGTTATCTCTATACCCAAGCTATTTACTTATGCACTTTACTTTGTGATAGCCTTCGTGCTTGAATTATTATATCTAGCTATCACAAAGTTGCTTGTTTTGCTTAGCATAAGTTGTTGGTGCACATAGGTGAACCATAGTTTATATAGGTTTTATGCTTGACAAAGTAAACGCTAGTTTTATTCCGCCTTTGTTCAGCCCATCTCGTAAAAGTTTTAAACCGCCTATTCACCCCCCCCCCTCTAGGCCGCATCTGTATCCTTTTCAATTGGTATCAGAGGACGGTCTCTCATTTTAGGCTTCACCGCCTTGAGAGTAAAGATGTCGGCTAGGGGATTAGTGCACAATGGCATATTCTTATTCGATGGCACAAATTATGATATATGGAAAACTCGTATGCTTATTCATTTTCGGGACATGGACCCAAATTTGGAGCGTATTGTAGATATAGGTTTTTCTCCTCCTATGGATTTCAAAAATCTATCTTGTGAGGATGAGAAAAACTTATATCTCGATGCTCAAGCTTCTAATGTGCTTGTTAATGCTTTCAACTATGTAGTTACCTCTTAAATCATTCCTTTTTGTAGCGCTCATGAGTTATGGACAAAACTTCAAGATAAATATGTTGTGTCCAATATTGTTGAGGATGATTGTGTTGCTTCCACTTCCGGTCAAGATGAGTTCTCATCTTCTACCACTTCACCAACATGTGATTTTTCACAAGAGGAAACCGAAGATTCTATGGGCCAAGACAAGGTTTTGAATTAAGCCACAAATGCAATCTCGTCTTCACCTTATTCTGGTACCCACCTATGCCTTATGTCTAGGGATTCAAAGGTAACTCCTACTTTGGAACCCATTACCTCTTGTGATGAGGAGGATGTGGATAATGTGGAAGAAGAGCTTGATATTGATGATTTATATGAAAAGGGTGAGATTTTTTATCGTGTCGTTGTTAAGAACAATATTGCATGCTCTAACTTTGTTGAAATCTTGGACTTTGCTATTAAGATCAAGGAACATATTGATAAGTTAGAAACACAAATTGAGGTGCATGATAACAACTTTGATAAAATGGTTAGTCTTGAGCGTGATTATGCTAATATAATTGCCAACCTAAAATAGAGCTCTTGAAGAGGAACAAACCACTAAGGAATCTCTTGAGGAGACCTTTTCTTTAGAGCTGTCTAGAGTAAAGGAATCTCATGATAGAGATCTTGAGGTGGCAAGTGATCTCAAAAGTAAAAATGATGAGATTCAAGTTTCTTATGCTAAACTCCTTGAGGATTTTGAGCACCTAAAAAATGGCTCTAGGGTCATAAAGGGTGAGCTCATCAAACTCACCAAGTCACATGAGAAACTTAAAGCCTCTTACTCAAAAGATCTTTCAAAGTTGCACTCACCTCTTGCAATTAATAATGATGCTTGTGCTACTAACTCTATTTCTTGTGAAGCATCTATTTTGAAGGATAATGTTGAGCTAAAGGCTCAACTTTCTTTGCTAACTAGCAACTATGGGAAATTAGAAGAAAGACATGTTAAGCTCTCGAGCTCGCATGAGGATCTTCTAGTCTCCCATGGTAGGCTAAAGTTAGCTCATGAGGCCATCGTGTCAAAGGTAACATATAGTGGTCCTCATGTGAACATTAGCACTATATCTACTCCAAATGTTATATTGCAATGTACTAGTCCTTGTAATTCATCCTTTCACAACCATGTTATATCTCGTGATGAACTACATTCCGTGCCTTGTTGCTCTAACAATGTAGCATATACTTCCTCTAGTACTTTTGTTGAAACTAACCATGTAGAGGAAATTAAAGAGATCAAGGATCAAGTCACTTCTTTGAAGAATGACTTGAAAAAGGGTCATCAAGGGAAGGCCGCACTCAACAAAATCTTGAGTGTGCAAAAATTACCCAATGACAAGAGTGGGCTTGGATTCAACTCCAATGTCAAGAACAAGTCCACTATCAAGTTGAAGCATAAGGGAAACAAGAAAAATGTCCAAGTTCAAGTCAAGAATCCGGCCAACATTGTTTGCTTCAAGTGCAAGGAAGAAGGGAACCATGTTAGATCTTTCCCATTGAAGAAAAATCCTCTTAGTGTGAAGCAACAAGGGAAGCGGCCTCAAACCCCACCTCAAGTCATTGACGGGCCTCTTCCTAAGAGGACTACTCGAGCTCTTCCTCAAGTTGTGGCTTCACCTAAGAAGAAAGATGGCAAGATAAGAACTTGCTACATATGCCGTGAGAAGGGGCACTTTTCTTCCTCATGCACTATTGGTATCTCCTCATCCAACCCTATCATTATTGATGATGCTTATTATCTTTGTAAGGATGAGGTTGGCAATGTGTTTGCCAAATTTGTTGGTGCTCAATGTGGGTTCAAGAAAATAACCATTTGGGTTGCCAAGCCTATTGTGACTAACTTCTTAGGACCCAACTTTGTTGGGTACCAACAAGCCGAAACTTGATCAATAGGTGTGTTGTGGAGGGCGTTGGAGACTTGGCTACATTATGAAGAATTGAGGGATCTTCATCAATTATTATTGTCAAGCCAAACCATTTGGATTATCATGATTCTATTATATATCCAATGTTCATCCTTGCGGTAACATATGCTAAACTCTTTACATTGATAGTTTCTCTCCCCCTTGTGCATGTGTTGGTTTTGTATCTTACATGCTTTTGTACATGTTGTGCTTTCCACTTAATTATCTTGAGGTATCAAGCTTATTTGTGTATGATTAGGTGGCACACCATGTATGTGTGTTTCTTGTGTTGAGCCTTACTTGATTATATTTGGTATCTTATTTGGCTCTTGTGAGAGATTAATGGACTATCCCATTTTGGGGGAGTGTTATGCTTAGGCAGTCCACAATCCTAAAAATGTGTGTACATGAGGAATACCACCTAGCATTTAAATTGGGATATTATCTAATATCTATGTGGTACAATACTCATGGGAAATTCAAATTCTATAATGTCCATTGGTTGTCTCATGTTGGATCTTCTTGCCTCTCGTCGTGAATATGATCTTGGATATATTTGCAAACTACCACCCGGAAATAATTGCATATCCTTTGTCCTTGGACTTTCGGTACTATAATAGGTGGTAGTTATTTTTGATCATTTTCATTCTGTCTTTTGTTTATGTTTGCCCTATCATTTTCCAAGAAAATGCTTTGTGTTGACTCTCATGTCTTCCTTGCCTCTTATGGATATTTATTTAACTTGAAATTGTTTAATTCTCTTTTTTTATGTAGGTAGAGATGATGATCCTGTGTGTGTGCATTTTGTATTCAAATGCAAAATCTTAAATAATGCACTAATCATGGGGGAGCTCTCCTATATCATCTAGAACAATATTTTTATGCTTACTTGTTTGATCCATATCGGGTTTTATGTGCTTCAAAGTTTGATCTATTCATTTTGGTATTTTGTGCCATCATGAAAAGTTTGGAGAGTTTGGTTTACTTGTTGGAACCTTACTCTTTTTGGGAGTTGGTTTTGTCCTTCTATGTGATTTATTGTATATCTTCCTTGTGTGTGCTTGTTTTGTTATGGGCATATGTCTTTGTGATGTTATCCATTTAGAAACATACATACATATGTGAAGATAATGTTAGTTGGTTTTTAATCCTTGGAGACCACCTTTCTATTCCTTTTGATTGTTTGGTGGCTTCCAAATTTAAATGCCTATGGGTGCTTGTTCCTATTGTTTGCATCTTTGAGCACTCATATTTGTTCTCTCATGAATTGTATTGTTCAGTGAACTTGGATGAGTGAGGATTCCATGATTATGCACCTTGTTCCCAAATGCAATTATCATAATTGGTGCATTATCTTTGGGGAGCTCATCTAATTCATTTAATAATGCTCATTTATCTTTTGTCTCATTTATTGTGCCTTAAATGTTTATTGGGGTGTGAGGATTCCATATTTGTGCATTTTTGTATTGAAATACACCGATTTTAAAGTATGCACAAATCTTGGGGAGATTCTCAATTTTATTTAAGCATTTATTTGATCTTTCATGTGTTGTGTTTTAAATTCTTATGGGGGAACAAGGATTACATATTTGTGCATTATGTATTCCAATGCATTTATTTTAAAATTGTGCACACATATTGGAGAGCTTCTCTATTTGGTATTTAAAACACTCTTTTTCTCATATCATAATATCTTGTAGTTTCCATTTGGACTCATTTGTTGTTTTCAAATTGGTTTGTCGAATCTTGTGATTGCTTACGTCTTTTATTTTATTCCTTTGGCAATCTTCACCTCAATATAGTTCTACTCCCTCCCAAGTATTCATCATTTTATATGTGCGAAGACACACCTTTGGAGGAATTATTACTATATTGGTCGTCTAGAACTATTCACCCATTTTGGCAATCGATGCCAATGGGGGTTTAAGGAGGGTTTAAGGGAAGTTTGTTCTTAAGCATTTGCCTCGCATGCTCTTGCATCTTTGTTGTTGCTTTGCATGTTGAATATATAGAGGAAACTTCACCAACGGTAATGGTTCATCACACACGCATATATTGTGGGGGAGCTTGCTCTATATATTATGGGCGTACCAACATCACATACTTGTGTAGTATTTGATGTTGGCGCAACCATTTTTTTCGTTAAGTTGATTATATAAACCCTCTCAAAGGATTGTCATCAATTACCAAAATGGGGGAGATTGAAAGAACATGTGTGCCCCCCATGTGTGGTTTTGGTAATTAATGACAATGTTTTATGGACTTATGTTTGCATTGAGTTTTACTTGTAGGATTTGTCCATAGACAATGCTTGAACCATATGGTGGCTTCAAGGTTGGAATAAGAATAAAGTGAAGAAGATCAAGTGTTGATCAAGGTTTCTTAAGATGATTTCAAGTATATCGTGCCATCCTTATGGTGATCATGGATATGTGAAGATATGCCTAAAAGAGAGGCTCTTCCATAGTGGAGTATGGGGGAGCATCTTCACCAAGCTAGTGCAATCAAGAAAGGTGTTCCATCCTGAGGTGTGGAATATACAAGGCAAAGGTTTGATTTTGATAGGGTTTCTTTCTAACTGGTCTCGTGGTGTTAGTTGGAGAGACCGGTTTATAGGATAGATAACTGTACTATCAAGAGGGGATCTCAAGTGAGTAACTTGATCATATCCCTCGGTGAGAGCTCAAACCTTTACATACTTGGCATCATATTTCTTGGTTCTTATCCATGAGAGGTTTTAGATATTGTGTCAATCTCTATGACAAGCTTAAGTTCATCGAAAACGGATTTCATATGCATTCTCTATTGTGTTTTCGATATTGGAGGTTTTACCGGTTTGTCTTTTATAGATAGGTTAAACCTTTAATCATTTGGTTCTATCCTCCCTTGATGGACTATGATGGTTCTCTGCATGATCTTGTAGAGCTCGTTACTATCTTCGAAACGAGCCCAAGATCATCAAAATCGGAGTCCGAATGAAAAAGTTATGATGGTTTCAGTTTTGCTGTTCCTGCCAGTTTTCAGGGGGCCGGATTATCCGGCCATGGGGGCGGATTATCCGGCCCAATTTTTGGAAAACGGCTAAGGACTTTGAGGCCTGGCTCCCAGTAATGGGGGCGGATTTTCTAGTCCTTTAGGGGCGGATAATCCGCCCCAAATATCCGCCCCTATACTGAGAGTCGGGCCGCGAAGTCCTTAGCCATTTTTTTGGCACGGGGAACCCGGAATATCCGGGGGAGGGGCGGATTATCCGGCATGGAAGGTCCCAAACGGTCATATTTCGTTGGGGAGGGGTATAAATAGACCCCTTCTTCCTCCTTAGGCCGGTTTCTTGCATTCTCTCTCTCCTCTATTGTTTTGACCTTCAAGAGCTTGCAAATACTCTCAATCCCTCCCATATTTCTTGAATATTTTTGGGGGATTCCAAAGGGGAGATCTAGATCTACAACTCCACCAATCCATTTCTCCTCTATGTGAGGGGAGCATATTGGGATCTAGATCTTGGGGTTTCTTTTCTGGATTTCCTCGTGTGTTCTTCCTCTCTTATTCTCCCACTAGCTTTTGTAGCTTTTGTGGAATTTGGGAGAGAAGGACTTGAGCACTTCCTGTGTTCTTGACATTGCATTTGGTGCATCGGTTTGAGTTCTCCTCGGAGGATTTGGTGAGTGAAAGTTGAGAAGCTTTTTACTCTTGGGTTCTTGGAACCCTAGACGGTTTGTTGGAGTTGTAGGTTGTGGCCTTGGTGGCTTTTGTTGGGAGCCTCCGATTAAGTTGTGGAGAAGTGCCCCAACATTTTGGGAGGTTCCGGTTGCCACCGACAAGTGCACCGATAGTGGAAGTGTGGATCGATCCCGTTGGGGTGAGATTCACCGGAGAATAAGGGAGGCCTTTTGTGGCGTAGGTGGTTTGATACCACCCCATCTCCAACGAGACGTACTCTCTTTATGGGAGGAACTCGGTAATAAATCATCATCTCCGCGTGCCTCGGTTATCTCTATACCCGAGCTATTTACTTATGCACTTTACTTTGTGATAGCCTTCCTGCTTGAATTATTATATCTAGCTATCACATAGTTGCTTGTTTTGCTTAGCATAAGTTGTTTGTGCACATAGGTGAACCATAGTTTATATAGGTTTTGTGCTTGAGAAAGTAAACGCTAGTTTTATTCCGCCCTTGTTAAGAACATCTCGTAAAAGTTTTAAACCGCCTATTCACCCCCCCTCTAGGCGGCATCTGTATCCTTTTCACAAGTCAAGGACACTGTGTATCTATCACCTACAAATTCAATGGCATGATTACATGGTTTTGAGTACATCAAATCGATTAGGCAGATTCAAAGCCACCGAAACATCTCGAAATATAACCTTTGCTGAAAAGATGATCTTGCGCTATAAGACTTGATATGACAGGATTTTATGTCAATCAGTCAAACTCCCTCCTGTACTTTCCATGTTCGAATGTTGCGCTGCCAAAATTCTTTGCTAGATAGGTCATATCAAGTCTTACAATATCGATCAATTTTGTCCTTTTCCAACTTCATTCTTTTGGATGCGGCATAGGTATAGACAGTTTAGGTGGACCATTGACCTTCAGTACAATGTATTTTCACAACTGAGCCTATGGAAATGAATTTTTCAAACACACTTCGGACAAAAAACTTCCCTTAATATTGTTTAAAAAAAACTTCCCTTAATTAGCCTTTGGTGGTGAGCAGAGCCGTCAAACCCCAGTATATTTTACCAACTAAATCGAATTTTCACTAAGTAGCTAACGAAAAGATTGGACATCCGACCCAAGTCTGGCACAAAAGATTGCAAATTCAGTGAGGATATCATTAGATAATAGTACATTCGACCCAACTCTAGCCCAAAATCTCGTGAATTTGTCCTTCTTGGGTCAGGTCGGTCGTGGGCCGCCAAGTCTCAACACATTGTTACCTTTTTTAAGCATGAAGCACACTGACCATTTGTTCACAAGTTTGGACCCAAATTATTTTTTATATCACCCAAAATCTTCTTAATTTAGCATTTTCCGTGCTATTATGATTAAGTATAGTGCAAGCTTTGCCTACCCAAGTTTTATTTATGCTGACCATGTAGCATTCTGAATGGCAATCTTCATCGCTGACTTTTCATTTTAAGTGATATCAACATTTCTAAACCTAATATTTTTTGAGTAGCATAGTTGATTCTAGCATAGTGGAAGCGCACGCAATTGCCATTTGTTGAAGTCTTGAGTTCAGTTCGAAATCTAGGGTTATCAACATATATAATCTATGTCATACTTGTACATTTGTTCCAACATAAACACGTTTCTTGCATAGAGAAGGCTGGCATCTAGGACCCAGCAACGTCACCAAGCTCAAATTGGGGGAGGCGACCGAAAAAATGTCCAACATACACATGTGTCCTCTACAAAGGAGGCTATCATGTGGGACCCACCAGAGAGACATAATACAGAGGAGGAATCGAGTAACGTTGCCAAGTTCGAAACAGGGAGGCGCGAGCGAGAGAAAAGTCCAGCATGCAGATGTCTCTTCTAATGAGAGGCTGACATTAGGAACCCACTAGCATGTATAAATGGCTGGTGCATCGAGCAATGTTGCCAAGTTTGAAACAGGGAGAACCGAGCGTGAAAAAGTCTAGCATGCACACGTTTCTTCTAATGATAGGCTAGCACGGGGATCCATAAGCATGTATAAACTGATGGATCGAGCAACGTTGCCAAGTTCGAAACACGGAAGCGCGAGCGAGAAAAAATGTCCAACATGCACACGTTTCTTCTAATGAGATGCTGGCATGTTGGACGCAAAAACCTGTATAAATGGCTAATGCATCAAGCAACGTTGCCAAGTTCGAAACATGGAGGCACGAGCGAGAAAAAAATTCCAACATATGCACACGTTTCTTCTAATGAGATGATGATATGTGGGACCCATCAGCCTATATAAACGTCTGGTCATGCATCGAGCAACGTTGCCAAGTACGAAACACGGAGGCGCGAGCGAGAAAAAAGTCCCACAAGTTCTTCTAATGAAATGCTGACATATGAGACCCAGCTGCGTGACCAAACGACTGATTCACCGAGCTAGGAATAGGGTAGCGCTAGAGACACTATAAAAAAATGTCCTTTTACAACAGACGATTTTCGTGGTTAAAGGCCCATTTTTCGTGACTGAAGAATCTTCTACGACGGATTCGCTTCGTGGTAAAATCCCTGGCATAAATGAATCTACCACAGTTTTTTTTCGACCATGGTGGATCACACCCTTTAGACACTAAAAGTCATTCTGCCGTAGATGTGTTCGCCATCCATGTTGACTGATGACATCATACAAAATTCCACGTGGTGAGCGTCGTTAACGGCCAGTTAACGCTGTTAACTGTCAATGAAACCATGGTAGAAGCTAGGTCCAGCCAAGGCCTAGTAATTATTAAGTGGCCGGCCCATTAAGGAAGCCCAACAGGATTGTGGCCTGATACGTCCAATTTCCATCACCACTCTATATCATAATTTGCCTCTATTCATTGATATATTTCATATTAATAGGTGTTACTTATGTCTTTTCATCTATTTTGGCATGTTGGATGATTCATGGAGGATGAACTACCGGAGTTATGATTCTGATGGAAAAAGCGGTGTTTTGATGTAATTTTGCGAAGATCAGAAAAATACCAGAAAAACTAAAGAAAACCCTATTTTCCCAGAAGACGAAGAATGCCAGAAGGGGAGGCGGAGTTGGGCACAGGGGGCCCACACCCCCCAGGCGCGGGCCACCCTAGGTCGCGCCTACAGGGGGTGTGGCCACCCTAGCCCACCTCTGCCTCCGCCCGTTCGCCTATATCTTCTCCTCGAAACCCTAATACACGGGAGGCAACCACAGAAAGATTCCGCCGCCTCTACGGGGCGGAAAACACTAAGAGAGAAAGAGCTCTCCGGCAGACAGATTTCTATCGGGGAAATTCCTTCCCGAAGAGGGGAGATCGTCCCTATCAAAACCATCATCAAGCTAGACTTCATCGGGATCATCATCATCCACACCATCATCTCCACTAGAACCATCATCACCACTACATCCCGCTATAACAATTGTGTTGAATCTTGCATAGTTCTTAGGGGAAACTTTCCCGATGTTGATTACTATTGTAGTTGATGCTTATCAGTGGAACCATTGAATTATTGTTTATGTTCAGATTGTTATCCATTACCATATCACCTTTGATCTTGATCTATATGATGTCTAATGAGTAGTTCGTTTAGTTCTTGAGGACATGGGAGAAGTCATGTTGGTAGTATTGGATTTGTGTTGAGATATTACTCAATGGTTTAGTATTTAAGTTGTGGTGCTATTCTTCTAGTGGTGTCATGTGAACATCGACTACATGATACTTCACCATTTATGGGCCTAGGGGAATGCATTGTGTATTTGGCTACTAATTGTGGGGTTGCTGGAGTGACAGAAACCTAAACCCCCGTTAGGATACCATTGCACAAGGGAGTGTAGGATCTCAGAGTTTAAGGCTGTGGTTAGGTTTATATCTTAATTGTTTTCTTGTAGTTGTGGATGCTTGCAAGGGCTTTAATCACAAGTATGTATTAGTCCAAGTAAGGTCGGTACATTAGCACAAGTTCACCCACACAACACTTACAAAACCAAAGAAGACTACTTATCTATATGAAGCGAAAGCACTTGACAGTATTCCCATGTGTGCTCGAGAACGTTTGCTCCTCATTAGTATTTCCACTGGCTTGTCCTTTGCTACGAAAGGATTGGGCCACTTGCTGCAATTGTTCGTCGTCATAATTACTTGCACTTTATTTCCTTGCTTTATCAGAAAACCCATAAAAATCCGTTTGCTAAGTATTTACAGAGATTTCCTGCTTCATACGACTAGTCAACACCTTCTGCTCCTCGTTGGGATCGACACTCCTATTTATAAAAAGTACTACGATACACCCCCTATACTTGTGGGTCATCAAGACTATTTTCCGACACCGTTGCCAGGGAGTGAAGCGCTATTGAAGAGTGGAACTGGTAAAGGAAACTTCTATTGTGGGTATTGCTTTTTATTTATGTTTGTTACTTTGTTTCCAATAAGGATAACCCACTTGATTTTCTGTTTGGGAAAACTACTACCACTGTTAGGGTAGTAGATGAACCACCGCCAGTTGAGATAGATCCTTTTAAGATACCTACAAGTATTGTTGATCATGATATGGATAATTATTATTTCGGGGATGGAACTGTCCACCCTGGTGATCACTTGCTTTTTATCCATGAATTATGCGGGTTTTTTAAGTGTGCAGGTATCACAAATGAATAGGTGAAGAACAAGTTACTCTTTATATCATTGAAAGGAAGAGCTGAAGAATGGTATAAGCTCGTAAAGACTGGATAATCCATGGTATGGGAGGAAATAGTACCGCTCTTTTATTCAAAATTCTATCCTCCCAGTGAGATTCATAAGGATAGGAATCTAATATATAACTTTTGGCCTCGTGATGGAGAGAGTACAGCTCAAGCTTGGGGGAGATTGAAGTTACTAATGCTTAAATGTCCTATTCATGAACTCCCTAACAATATTATTATCAATAACTTTTATGCAAGGCTTTATCTTCATGATAAAGATTTACTACATGCTTCTTGTGCTGGATCATTCACACGTATGAAGGAAGATGCTAAATGGGATCTCCTAGACCGTATTCAAGAGAACACTAAAGCATGGGAGAACGACAAAGGAAGAAAGTCAGGTATAAATTATGATTATGAATGCATTAAATCCTTTATAGGAACTGATGACTTCCATGATATTAGTACTGAGTATGGTCTTGATTCCCAAAGTATTGCCAATTGATTTAAGGCTTTTGCCTCTTACATAGAAATTCCTAAAAAGAAGTGGAATAAGTACCATGCACCTTATAAAGATGTTGTTAATCATGTTCCTGCTAGAAGCACTGAAGTTTGTACTATTGATCGTATTTTGCCTGAATCTAAAGTTGAGAAAACACCTTTCCCAGCCAAGGTAAAGGAGTACTCTGTGATTATTAGTGCGGTTAACAAAGGTGTAAAGTGAAAGAAATATGCCCTAGAGGCAATCATAGAGATGATTATATTTCATATGTATCCATGATTTATTGTAATGTTCCTTGTATATCCATATCAGGCAACTTGTATTGATTGACAATTATGTGAATTGTTTGTGAAACTCTTTACTTGTATGGTTATATAATAGTTGTCCCTAGTCGGAGTTCATGTGAGTACACATGTGAATATTAGACTAGCACATCGATTGGTTGATGACTATGTTTCGCAAGTAATATACATGGAGATTTCAAACCAATTATGTGGACGCATGTTGCGAACATGGGGTTGGACTGACCCAACTTGAGACTGGCAATTAGACTTGCAGCTCTCCCTACACATCGTGTATGTTTTGTCCTTAGACCTAAGATTGTCGCATGTACTTCAGATGTTGATCGACCTACTTTAGGGCTATCAGCCACTACTCCGTAACTGGCTAGTCATAAAGGTAGCTTTCGGGTTTGTCCTAAAGCATGCTTAAATGCATTGGTCAATCAAGATGGGATTTGCCCCTCTCTACTTGAGAGAGATATCTATGGGCCCCTCGAGTGATCGGATTGAGAAATACATGGCCGTGCTACATATGGTTAAGAGTTAACCAATTAATGGGATTCCGAATCATAGTATCAAGAAAGAGAGGTCAGCTTGGAGCTAAACCAAATATCGTGAGGCAAAGGGAAAGACATGTACTAAACCTTGTGATGGTTCGTCCGATATAATGTTTGTATACATTTAGGAGTTGGCACGTCTTGCTAGAGGCCGCTACCAGCTATTGACAGAATAAGTGTATTCGTGTCATGTCTATATGTATATGAACCTATAGGGTCACACACTTAAGGGGCCGGCAGCCTAATGAGGATTAGATCCGAGTTAGACTAGGCTTAGGCTACTAATGGGCTGCTAATGTAGAAGCCCACCAGGGACGCCTATATAAGAGAGGGTGGGGCAAGCTGACTAGCGTTAGAGCATTCCACCCAGCCTCCACTCCTCACGCCTATGTTGCATGCGTGGACCTAGCAGTCCGTCATCTGATGCTTCCACCCCGCACGTGTGGATACCTCGGAGGTGCTGCATCTGTGGCACTTGGACGAGCCGTGCATGAGGAGCTTCTCATGGGACAAGGATGAGGAGGAGATGTAGAACATCTACACTACCTCGACGCGCTTCATCAAGTTCCGCAACCGCGCGTCTAGTGGTAATCCCGTGATCCATGACAATAGTAATCCTGGTTTACACGGTAGAAAATTTTGATTTGCGCTAGTGTAGCCTACCCGCATCCCTTTATGAAGACATCTATTGAACCTGATGAGCAAGTAATTATTGAACCTGTAGTAGCCATTGAGAAAGATCTTGTCACTAAAAAAATAGAAGTTGGGCCCATTGTCTTCTATGAAGACACTTCTAATATTGCTTCTCATCCTAGTAAAGCTATAAAAGCTAGTGTCCCTATGCTTTCTGTTAGAATTGGTGATCATTGCTATTATGGTATATGTGACATTGGTGCTAGTTCTAGTGCTATTCCTTATGAGATTTACAGGGAAATTATGCATAAAATTGGTCCTTGTGAACTTGAGGACATTGATGTGGTTATTCACCTTGCTAATAGAGAGACAGTTTGTCCAATTGGCATTGTAAGAGATGTGGAAGTCCTTTGCGGTAAGATTAAGTATACTGCTGATTTTCTAATGCTTAGTTCAGCAGCTAGTAAAACTTGTCCTATCATTTTTGGTAGACCTTTCCTAAACACTTGTGGAGCTATTATAGATTGTAAAAAGGAGAAAGTTTTAACTAGGTTTGATGGAGATTCTTATGAGTATAAATTTTCCAAATTTTCTGAAGCTCCTTATGAAAATAGTTTGCCTAATGAAGATTTCAGGGTTGAACAACTTGCTTCTATTTATCCAGTTTATGACCTTGGACCTCTTTTTGTTGATTGTAAGTATGCTCATTCTGATGGTAAAGTTATTTCTTGTGACAGTTATATTGTCAACTTTATTCAAAGTGCTACTGAAAGTTATTATGAGAGAGGGAAACATGGTTTATGCATCTCAATAATACTAAGTTTCCCCGTTTTATGTTGAAAGCTTTGAAGTTGTATTTGTTTTATCTTCTTATGCTAGTGGCCTTTTGCTTCAATAATTTGTTTTCTCATGAGACTCCCTTGCATAGGAAGTGGGCTAGAATCAAATGTGTTGGATATTTTCTTCTTGAATTTGTCTTTCACTTCAAATCTATATCCCCTATGTGAGCATCTTTGAAATTATCAAGCCTAACTTAAAGGCATTAAAGAAAAGTACTTCTTGGGAGATAACCCAATAATTTTGTTGAATCTTGGAAGTTATTACCTTATTAATAACCGCTCCTTATACTTTTTATTTTGGTTTTTGTGTCAAGATCAACTCCTTTGGAGAAGTAGAGGAGTTGTGAAAAGTGGCTGTCCTGGGACAGATTTTTGTGCAGCATTGTAAAAATTCTTGATGGAGCTCAGTACATCGGATGGAGCTGTAATTTTCTGTACTTGTTCTCCAAGTTGTTATCCAACTTTCATTAGTTTTGCACTTTTTGATTTGAGCAACAGAAGTTTTTCGAAAAAATTCATCTTTACCTGCTGGTCAGTTTTGACAGATTTCTGTCATCATTTGCATTTGCCTCTTATATTGATTCTCTTTCAGATTCTTTTTAGGCTTTTGGAAAGGAGTTTCTACAATAGCTTTTGTTCTAATGGATTTCAGTTGAAGTATGTACCTAAAGGTTTATTGTTTTTGCATACACTAACGTTGCCAATGAGGTTCGTGTGAGGCCTTGTATGAAAGGAATTTTCAGGAGATGGAGAAAAGGAATCTACAAAGTTCGTCTTTTAGTAGGTAAAAGTGATGCAAACTGAAGGTTCGTGAAAACCTTATCTTTTTATATTTTTGATGTTTTTATTACATACGGAAGGTTACGAGGCGAAACAGGGGAGGAAACGGAGGCCAGGTGGGCCACACCCACCATAGGCGCGGGCCCTAGCTGGTCGCGCCTACAAGGGGTGTGAGCCCCCTGGAGTCCGTCTCCGCCTCGTTTTCGCACAATACCTTTCTTATATCATGAAACTTTGTAATATATAACCTCATGGATCCCCCGAGGTTCGTATATCTTGTTCTCATCGTGTTTTCATTTTGATATGTTTCTGTCAGGAAATCTTCTCAAGTTTAGAGCACCATGGTCTCCGCCAACGAAAAAGGCAATAAGTCCGTGGAAGATGATCCTCGAAACCCCAAGGAGGAGGAGATCTTGGTTGGGGATGAACAAGACATGAAGGAGGAAGAGAATCCAGACACCCGCGTTGACGGTGCTGACGTGGAGCACTTCGTTGGAAACTCCAAGAGAAAGGTGTGATGAGCACAGCAGCAAGTCTTCCCTCAGTAGAGACCAAGGTTATCGAACCAGAAGGAAGAAGGAAACGTCACACAGGTGTTGAAAGTAACGCGGAAACCTACACAACACAAACTCAAGACTTTGCCCCAACGAATCAGTGAGGTTGTCAAGCTCAACGGTTTGCTGTAACAAAGGATTAAACATATGGTGTGGAAGGTAGTGGTTTGCAGTAAGTAAACAAGTAACAGTGGAAGATGTATCAATGGTAAAGATTGGACCGGGGTCCATAGTTCACTAGAGGTTCTCTCCTTAGATAAACAACATGGCATGAAGGGTAAAGAAATTATAGCACGACAATTGAGAAGAACTGAGCAAGGAATAACAATGCAATTACTAGTCAGAAAGATCCTATGAGATTCGATTGGGCAATACAACAAGATACATAGAACGCCATCCAACTGCATCTATGACTAGAAGTACACCTTCAGGTTATCATCCGAACCCCCTCCAGTATTAAGTTGCAGCAAACAGACAACTGCTTTAAGCAAAGTGTGTAAGGTAAACAGTCCACATGTTCCATGAACAAGAGACCGTTGTTTTCTTCCTAGTAGCAACAACACATCTACAACCGAAGAGATTTTTGTCACTTCCCTTGGAAACTAGAGGCATGAACCCACTATCGAGCATAAATACCCCCTCTTGGAGTCACTAGCAACTACTTTGCCAAGATATCTACTAACAACGGAGAGCATGCAAGATCACAAACAACACAGACATGATAGAATCATAAAGACAAAACCATTAATCAAACCAACATAATAATCTCAATATCCATCGGATCCCCACAAACACAACATGCATGATTACAAATATATTAGATCTTTATCATGAATGGAGCTCACAAGATCTATACATGAAAGCACAAAGGAAGAGATACAACCATCTAGCTACTACATGGACCCATAGTCCAAGGTGGAACTACTCACGCATCATACCGGATAGAAGGCCTCCGGGATGATATCCCCTCCGGCAGGGTGTCGAGAAGTACTTCAGATCCCCCCCCCCCGATCTAGGGACGCTGGTGGCGGCGGCTACAAACGGTTTCGTGGAGATTTGATCGGGTGCTTAGGGTTTCTGCATTGCGGGCTTCTTATAGGCGAAGGGGGAGGTCGAGGAGGCGACCAGGGGTGCCACGCCTGGGGGGTCTGGATGCCCTGGACCGCTTCCTCGTCCCCCATCTGGAATTCTTGTTCCCGACGGAAAGTAATTGACTTTGATGTTTGTCCCGTCCAATTCCGAGAATATTTCTTTACTAAATTTTCTAAAACCAAAAACAGCAGAAAATAGACATCTGGCACTATTGCAACTTGGTAATAGTTTAGTACCATAAAACATGTAAAAAGCACCTCAAAGTGTAGACAAGTAAAGAAAAGTAGATACTAAACAAGCATGGAGCATAAAAAATTATAGATATGTTTCCGACGTATCACGCGCTACCATTGCAAGCATTGTTGTGGTGGAAAACCCTATCAAGCTTAGGAGGACAGCACATATGTCTACGGGAGGGAAACCTCCGCGCCACTGCCTCGCGCCGCGATCACTTCCTCCACATACCAATAATCCCTTCCATACTCTCATATTTGAGCAACAATACCATATTGTGCCCCAAGGGAATTTGCCTTCTATTTGGGATTTGCCTTGTTCTAACCATGCAGGGAAGGAACATACTAAGAAGGAAGAGTGGGAAAATAATAACAAGGACTGGGATTCTCGGGCCGACATGATCATGAACCGCAATGAGCATAATTCAGAGTTGATTCGCACTCTAACCTTCGAGATTGAGGATTTGAGGGAACTGATTGAAGAGCTTATCAATAGAACACCACCACCACCGAAGGAGTAATTCGTCATCAGGTTTGGCATCCCCTTGTCTTGTTCCAAGCTTGGGGGAGTGCCTCGGTATCATATCATTATATTTTACCTTTTTAGTAGTTTCATATCTTGGGTAGAGAAGTTATCTTATAGGTTGGTTTTCATTGCGGAAGTATCTCTCCTTTAGTTGGTTATCTATGTATCCTTTGGTGTGAGTGCCTTTATGGAATATTAATGACAAGTTTCATCTTTTACTTTTTCCACTTCTTATTTTAGTTTGCAATCTCTATTATATGATTGATCTTGTTGATCAGTATTGGTATCACTTTGGGAGCAACAAGTAGATCTAAATTGCTTTTGGCAAAACGAGCTCTGGTCAGTAGCAACACTTTTTGAGGTTTGAAAGGAAAAGATAAAAAGCTTACAGGTATTTTGTATCATTTATTTTCTTTCTTGGTTGGCTCATAAGCTTAGTATTCTTTATTTAAGGTCTTTTGTGTCTTCAAGGAATATTGCATGTTTGGATTTATTACTTGTATGTTTGCTTGTTTCCTTTAACTCCTTTCCTTGCTACCCAACCTTGCTAGCCAAAAACCTGTTTTGAGAAGGCATACTTCTCATGCATCCAACCCCTTTAAACCAAAACCTATGCCATTTGTGTCCACCATATCTATCTATTAGCATTATTGCTATTCCAAGTAAATTCTCAAGCTTCATCTAATTTTCAAAATAAAAACTATTTTGTTATGTGAAAACTAGTCAGTAAAGCTCTCACGAACTTGATGACACACCTTATTTTCTTGCCCCTAATAACTTGAACCCTTGTTTCATCAAAGTTGTATATTCTTGCACCTATACGTTGGAATTAGCAGAACCGTGCTGTCACGGGGAACGCTTTCAACATTGCACTTGTACATTATATAGAGGTGATATCATGCTCTTTTGTTTGCGGATGTCGTCGGTGTGAAATAAAAGGGGAGCTTGTAAGTCCATGGAGTTATGTATGTGTGTTAGAGAAATTCCTGGGACGCTAGCCTAATCCATGCCTAATCAGGGTGGAAACTTGCAGCATAACCATAGTGAGTCATCTGTGAATCATCCTCAATAAAAAAACTATGCAAATAGCAAATAAAAAGATCTCTGAGATGCTCATTGTCTGCTTGCCTTGTCATTTTGATTATGGGATAGCTCATGTATCATGTGCAAGGGGTACCCCGTTGGTGGTTCTCTATGATACACATGTATTTACTATGACAAGAACTTACCGGTAACTAAAGTTGAGTAGCATGAGGAGCGGCCCTCTCACTCAAGGGACATGAGATTGCCATCTTATATTTCGTCAAGCATATACTCCATCTTTGTTTACTTTAACCTTAATCACCTAAAGATTCTTATGATATGGGCAATGAGAGCTCAAAGCTAGTAAGTACCATAATGTTTTGGAAGCTCTTTATGAATTTGAAATCCCTGCTTCCCTCTATGAAGGGCCTTTCTTCTACTTCTAAGTTGAGTCAGTAAACCTATTCCTCTCTATTTCCAGCAAGCATTTGAGTTGTTGTGTTTCAAAGATTCATATGATGATTGTTTCAATCATGTTATTTATCTTCCTCGTTTGCACAAGATTCTTATCTAATGAGTATTATTTAGAAATCCATCATTGCGAAAACCTTTTATGTTTGAACAAAGAGTACTCCTGTTGTAAAACTTCTTTACAAAAGCTTTGTTTTAAAACTGTTTGCCAACTGTTCTCTGACCAAGAACAAAGTTTGTCAATCCCAATTATGATTTGTCTTTATGCATCTCTATTGTGACTCTTATACTTGTTGCGAGCTAAGTTATATAATGGTGAGTTGTTTTCTTCTATGAGTTGTGTATTGGTAAGTGTGATGCTTCTTGTCTGTATTATTTTTATCGACACTTCACTCCATAAACCTGTGGACATGTTTACTGAGCTCAGTATTCACTTGGGGACAAGCGAGGTCTAAGCTTGGGGGGAGTTGATACGTCCAATTTACATCACTATTCTATATCATAATTTGCCTCTATTCATTGATATATTTCATATTAATAGGTGTTACTTATGTCTTTTCATCTGTTTTTTCCTGTTGGATGATTCTTGGAGGATGATCTGCTGGATTCAGGATTCTGATGGAAAAGGTGGTGTTTTGATGCAATTTCGCGAAGATCAGATAAATACCAGAAAAATTACGGAAAATCCTATTTTCCCAGAAGACGAAGAATGCTAGAAGGGTAGGCGGAGTTGGGCCACAGGGGGCCGACACACCCCAGGCGCGGGCCACCCTAGGCCACGCCTACAGGGGGTTTGGCCACCCTGGCCCACATCTGGCTCCGCCCTCTCGCCTATATCTTCTCCTCTAAACCCTAATACACGGGGGGGGGGACCATAGAAAGATTCCGCCGCCTCTGCGGGGTGGAAAACACCGACAGAGAAAGAGCTCTCCGGCAGACAGATTTCTGCCGGGGAAATTCCTTCCCGGAGAGGGGAGATCGTCGCCATCAGCACCATCATCAAGCTATACTTCATCGGGATCATCATCATCATCCACACCATCATCTCCACCAGCACCATCATCACCAATCCATCCCGTTGTAACAATTGTGTTGAATCTTGCATAGTTCTTAGGCGAAACTTTCTCGGTGTTGATTACAATTGTAGTTGATGCTTGTGAGTGGAACCATTGAATTATTGTTTATGTTCAGATTGTTATCCATTACCATATCACCTTTGATCTTGATCCATATGATGTCTCGTGAGTAGATTGTTTAGTTACTGAGTACCTGGGAGAAGTCTTGTGGTTAGTAGTGGATTTGTGTCGAGATATTATTCAATGGTTTAGTATTTAAGTTGTGGTGATATTATTCTAGTGGTGTCATGTGGACGTTGACTACATGATACTTCACCATTTATGGGCCTAGGGGAATGCATTGTGTATTTGGATCCTAATTGTGGGGTTGCCGGAGTGACATAAACCTGAACCCCCGTTAGGACACTATTGCGCAAGGGAGTGTAGGATCTCAGAGTTTAAGGTTGCGGTTAGGTTTATATCTTAATTGCTTTCTTGTAGTTGCGGATGCTTGCAAGGGGTATAATGAGAAGTATGTATTATTCCAATTAAGGTCGGTACATTAGCACAGGTTCACCCACACAACACTTACAAAACCAAAGAAGACTACTCAGCTATATGAACCGAAAGAACTTGACAATATTCCTATGTGTCCTCGAGAACGTTTGGTGATCATTAGTATTTCCACAAGCTTGTCCTTTGTTAAGAAAGGATTGGTCCACTTGCTGCAATTGTTCTTAGTCTTTATTACTTACACTTTATTTCCTTGATTTATCAGAAAACCCCTAAAAATCCGTTTGCTAAGTATTAGAGAGATTTCCTGCTCCATACCACTAGTCAACACCTTTTGGTCCTCGTTGGGATCGACACTCCTATTTATCGAAAGTACTACGATACACCCCCTATACTTGTGGGTCATCATGGCCCATTACTTTTTCGACATGCACTGTTACAAATGGGCCCACTGGTGCAGCCTTAGGAGGACTGTAAACTTTATGGCCCGTTACTGTTTCCACATACACTATTTGAATTGGCCCGTTTGTGTGGTCCACAAGAGATCGGGCCCGTTAGTGTTCCGCCCTGCACTGTTCTAATTGGCCCCCCTTAGGACATCCCACTTTTTGTCCTGTTACTATACATTGCTACACTGTTTAAAGTGGACCCATTTATGTAGCCCATGGTGGCCCATAGACTTTCAGGCTTGTTACTGTTCCGGCCTACAGAAGGCCAGTCTATGCACACTAGCGGTCCGTTGCATTTTGGGCTTTCACTCTTCTGGACTTTTACTCTTGTGGACTTTTACTATTCTGGCCATTTACTATTCTGGCCATTTACTATTCTAGCCATTTACTATTTTGGCCGTTTACTATTTTGGCCTTTTACTGTTTTGTCTTTTTACTATTCTGGCCTTTTACTGTTCTAGCCTTTCACTATTTTGGCTTTTTACTGTTTCGTGCGTATAGGTTAAACGGCCTACTACCACATGGTGGCACAAAAGGCCCTTCACTGTTGAATGGCGGCCCATCAAGGGATGGTACGAAACTAAGCAAATTGGGGACATATTCTTAGTACTAGATTATCTACATTCCTAAAAGAATTCTGAAACTGTGGAAGAAAAACTTATAACTATAAAAATATTAAATTATTACAGTCCAGAAAAAATCCGTAGCTGAAACAGCATCATCATAGTACAACGCAACTGATAAACACCCAGAATCTTTGATTAAAAAAAGTTCCTTTTAGGAAGCTCGCATCGCCTCACATGTAATGATGGGCTTACCACAGGACTTCCTGAGGAGATTATTGAGTACTTTCGAAGATTACTGAGTAGTTTCTCCGTGAAAGCTTGTCTATTCTTCAACTTAGATAACTCATTCCATGCTATGGAGACTACTGCATCTGTTCTGGTGGTCTCCTGTCCAACTACATCAAGTGCATCTCGGAGTGTAGCTTCAAAAAAAATCTTTCTGCTAGAATGTATGGAACAGTCGACATCATGTACATACGTGAGCAATACGTACTGTCACTGCTTCTCTGTGCAAAGATATCTACACTTGAAATAGTTGTTTTATGTTCTTCCTTCATATTTATATTTGGAATGAAACAAAAATAAATATCATATATCATCATTAACAAGGAAAAGAAAAACAAAAAAAATTCAAATTAACTAGTAGCAATAGGGCCTCATACATTTCATCTTCTGGAATAACTGGAACAATCTACTTCATAGAGGGATGAGATCGTGTGCAACTGTCACTTCTTCTCTGTGAAATAACTTCTCTACTTGATGAAGGCTGAAACTATGATAAAAAAAAGTTACAACATCATACGAAGGAACAAAACTACCAATTCATTCTCAAAAGATTATTTTGGTCTGATATAGCAATGTAAGCACTCAACCTAAGCACCTCAAGCAAACTGTCACATCCCAACTTTCCCAAATTCTAGATTTGGTACTGCACTGCATCATGCTACCATTCACTTGACATGTCGTTCTGCATCCACGAAGATTTTCAAATGCAAAACACTACATTCAAACCCTAGACAGAGTTACTCGAGTGCTCCTACAAAAAGGGAATAGATGGACCTATGAAGTCACTGTTTTGAAATAGAAAAATTATTGCTAAAAATGATCCTATGTTGATCCTTTGATTTTTAGAAAACTTTGAAAACAGAAATCAATTCAATCAGCTTAGATAATAAAAAGTTATAAAAGAAATAAGGAATGCAAAATGAATAAAAGAAAAGAACAAAAAAAAACGAATGAGCTAACCTACCCCGGCCCACCTAGCCCCAGCCCGCCCTGGCTAACCGCCGCTCGCCGCACCCCCCCCCCCGTGCAGCACGCAGCACAGCAGCAGCCCAGCAAGCACTGCCGCGGCCCACTCCTCTCCACGCATCGCTGACGTGTGGGGCCCGCTCCCCTCCTCCTTCCTCGAGACAGAAGCCGACCTGGGCACGAGTTCGTTGACCGACCCGATTCCTACGCAAAATCCGCACAAATCTGTTTGCCCCTCGCCCCAATCTTCTCCCCCATATAAATCCCATCGCTCCCTCTTCGAAACCCCTTTGGAACCCTATAAATCCACGCCTCCTACCTCTCGGGATTCCTCACCGTAGTTTCGCGCCGCCGACACCATTGGAGCTCTCAGTAGAGCTCTAGATCGACGAAGCCGAGCCACCCACGCCTCCCTTGTTTCCCCGTGCTCCTCCACTCTCTTCGGTGCCTCGTCCTGACCCTTCACCCTCGTTGCAGAGCCTCGGGAGCACTCGTACGCCACCGAAGGAGTTTCACCGATGCTGCGGAGCTCCAGCTGCCATTCACCGCCGCTCGAGGACGCAAGGGAACGCCCCGACGCTGCCGATACGCTCGCCGAGGGCGCGCGCACACCGTCGACCGCCTCGACCTCGCCGGAGACCGCCGCACCGGCCACCAGCACCGCCGCCAGACCGGCCCGCCGCCGCCAACGACGCCCAGCCAGCTGGGCTCGCCACGGACGCCCTCCACCGTCCGATCTTCATACGATCCAACGGCCTCCATTTGTTTCTGCACTGAACCGGTACCGGCCACTCGTAGCACGCCGCGTGGCGCCCGCGTGTCTGTGCGTCAGCGTTGACTATTCTGGAAATAAGAAATTGATTTAAAATTGCAGAAAATAGCTGAAACTTGTAAAATTCGTAGAAATTAATGTACTGGGCAAAAAATTAAAAATAAAATATGTGTAGATTCAGTGACTCACGTAGAATCTTGTTGTATATTTGCTTTACACTTTTACAGCAAGGTTTTGTCCTGATTAATTAAATGAATTAATGCCTGTTTTAAAGTAATAAATTCATAAGATAAGTTCTGTAGCTCCAAAAATTGCAAATAATATGTCCCTGGAATCAGTAGAACAAGGGGAATCACAAAGTGAATTAAAAAGTTAGGTTTACAGTAATAATTTTTCCAGAATCTATCTAAAGGCGTACTGCAGTATTTTAATTACTCAGGGAGTTATATAACTCCTTTTTGAGAAATTCCAATTGGTACTGTTCCTATTTAGGGTTTCCCACACAGTGGAATTTTTCCAAGATTTTACAAAAAGTATGTTAGCAGTGGTGAATTATTTAGTTTCTAGCTCTATCATTGGGCATTATAAATTGCATACTTGTTTTCTTTGCGCAAAAAAATAATTTCCATGCATGCATACAATAGCTTTACTGAATAAGATTATGTGATGCTGCTGTAGCGTCAATCCACTTTTCATGCATGCATCTTGCAGCATCTTTGTTTGCATATGATTGTGGATGGTTTGTTTATGATTGCAATTGTATCATGTAGATTGTGACGAGTGCAACGCTTGCTCGTGTGTGGATTGTTCTTCCGACCGCTACAACCAAGGCAAGTAGATGCTACCTTGTTCATGATGTTGTCCTCCTATTTTCAATGCATTGTCGTGTATTCTGTAGATGCATGTGTAAGATATTACTATAGCTATGCTATGACCTATTATATGGTAGGGCTTTCCCTGTAGATGAACCACCGTTGGTAGATGTGCTTAGCCATGCTATGATGAACGAGGGCTGGGTTACATCACTGAAAGTTGTTTCTAAATGTGTTGATTTGTGAAAACTAAAACAACTTAATCAATGAATCTCCTGGGTGTAATGGGATTGATAATTTTTGGTGGTATCATTGCGGAAAGGCACCCAGGGATCAAGAGAAAATGATTGGCTTCTTTATTTTGTAGCTTACGTGTACAACCATGTGCCAATAATGAAATGGCCGGTTGGTTAGACTTAGTAGGTTGTGGTAACTCGAACCCGCGTATCCAGAGATTTAGAATTTTGATAGGTTGGACCGATGCGCGTCGGGATTGGGGAGCTACTTCCCGAACGGTCTCTTCTTGGACTTCTCCCTATCATCACCCAAAATGAGAGTGATGGTACGAGCTGGGCTGGCCAAGTCACATGGGTAAAGTGTACTAACCCCTGCAGGGTGTATAATCTAATCGATTAGCCGTGTCCCCGGTTATGGACGACTGAGGTGCTTGATATTGATTCCATGTCATGTTTCTCGCTCATTCTAATTTCATAATTGCTTTAATGTTGTTGGGTTAACTTAATTGGGATCTTTTCAAAGAAAATAAAAAAAAAACTGTTTATGAAAGTAGGACAAAGGTATTTGCAAATGCAAGCTAGCCACAGCTCCACTTGCCAAATATGCATGTAGATGTTAGAACTATTGTCTCCTTTAATAGCTCTACTTGCCATACATTCCATGTATTGACCCTTCGGGGCTGCTACGTTTCATGTTGCAGGATATTTCGATTCCGAGTAATCGATTTAGGCCACGGTACTCCACTCGGCACTTGTTCACTTGTGGGCAATTTGAAGAATAGAGGATTAACTATATTTATGTTGCTACTTGAATAACATTGAGCTAGCCTTGATCTAAGCTTTTATTGTAATAATGATACTCTGGATCTTCGTTATTTATGATACACGGATATTTTGCTATGTTATTCATCTTATTCTATTGTGAGCCAATGAACCGATCCAGGTATTGGCATGTCACATAGAAGCTACGGTCTTTTCAGAACCGTGGTGTTACAAGATGGTATCAGAGCCCGTGTGTCGACTGTAGGATCGTGACCTAGGTTTGGATTAGGAAGCCATAGAATTATTGAAGCTTATATTAACTCTGTCTTTCATCTTATGCCTTTCACTCTCGTAAATTTTTACCATATGCTATTCTCACACTTTCCTCTTTAATTGATAGATGGGAGAAGTCAGGACTGAGTATGCAACCATGGAGTCACCAAGGCCCTTTGCAAGACAGTTAGCACAACTCTCGCAGTCATTGGGATTGCCACTGCCCATGTTCAAGGGAAGGAGGCTGTACACCAATGGATATGCTGAGGATGCATGGGAGATCACCACTTTCATCTTCAGGGATGCCGCCTTGCCAAATGTAACACCACGGTTCTGAAAAGACCGAGGCTTCTATGTGACATGCCAATCCCTGGATCGGTTCATTGGCCCACAATAGAATAAGATGAATACCATAGCAAAATATCCGTGTATCATGAATGACGAAGATCCAGAGTACCATTATTACAATAAAAGCTTAGCCCAAAGCTAGCTCAAATTATTCAGGTAGCAACATAAATAAAGTAAATCCTCCATTCTTCAAATTGCCCACAAGTGAACAAGTGCCGAGTGGAGTACCATGGCCTATATCGATTAATCAGAATCGGAATAACCTGCAACATGAAACGTAGCAGCCCCGAAGGGTCAATACATGGAATGTATGGCAAGTAGAGCTAGTAATGGAGACAATAGTACTAACATCTACATGCATATTTGGCAAGTGGAGCTGTGTCTGGCTTGCATTTGCAAATACATTTGTCCTACTTTCATAAACAGTTTTTGATTTTCTTTGAAAAGATCCCAATTAAGTTAACCCAACAATATTAAAAACAATTAAGAAATTAGAATGAGCGACAAACATGTCATGAAATCAATATCAAGCAACTCAGTTGTCCATAACCGGGGACACGGCTAATCGATTAGATTATACACCCTGCAGGGGTTAGTACACTTTACCCATGTGACTTGGCCAGCCCAGCTCGTACCATCACTCTCATTTTGGGCGATGATAGGGAGAAGTCCAAGAAGAGACTGTTCGGGAAGTAGCACCTCAATCCCGACGCGCACCGGTCCAACCTACAAAAACTCTACATCTCTGGATACGCGGGTTCGGGTTACCACAACCTACTAAGTCCAACCAACCGCCCATTCCATTATTGGCACATGGTTGTACACGTAAGCTACACAATAAAGAAGCCAATCATTCTCTCTTGATACCTGGGTGCCTTTCCGCAATGAAACCACCAAAAATTATCAATACCGTCACACCCAGATGATTCATTGATTATGTTGTTTTAGTTTTCACAAACCAATACTTTTAGGAACAAGTCTCGATGATGTAACCCAACCCTCGTTCAACATAGCATGGCTAAGCACATCTACCAACGGTGGTTCATCTACAAGGAAGGCCCTACCACATAATAGGACATAGCATAGAGATAGTATCATCCTACACATGCATCTACAAAATACACGACAATGCATTGAAAATAGTAAGACGATATCATGAACAAAGTAGCATCTACTTGCCTTGGTTGTAGCGGTCGGAAGAACAATCCACACACGAGCAAGCGTTGCACTCGTCACAATCTACACGATACAATTGCATTCATAAACAAACAATCCACAAGCATATGCAACAAATATGATGCATGAAGGTATGCAAGGCAAGTGAATTGGTGCTACAGCTGCACCACATAATCCTATTCAATAATACTACTGATAGCATGCATGGAAAATAGTTTTAGCGCAAGAAAAACTATTAAGTAAAAGTAATGCTCCAAACTAGAGCTAGAACTCAAATAATTCACTACCGGTAGTATACTGTTTGTAAAATCTTGGGAAAATTCTACCACATAGGCATAGCTATTTAGGAACAGTACCAACTGGAATTACTCAAAAAGGAATTATAAAACTCCCCGAGTAATGAAAACACTGCAGAAAGCCACTAGACAGCTTCTGCGGAAGTTTTTACTGTCAGCCTATCTTTTAATTCACGATGAGATTCCCCTCGTTCCACTGAATCCAGGGACATATCATACGCGATTTTTGGAGCTACGGATCTTTTTCTACGAATTTATTACTCCGAAAAGGCCACTAACTAGTTTGATTAAACTGTACTAAACCTTGCTGCAAAAGTCTGAACCAAAGGTACAGCGAGATTCTACACGACTCACTGAATCTACACATATTTTATTTGCAATTTTTGGCCAAGCGGTTTAATTTGTACGCAATTTACAAGATTCTACCGAAATCTGTCAACTAAAAGGATTAACGGAAATAACCAGTCAATTGTGTCTGTTGACTGGTCAACGCTTCTGCTGACTGGGCGCTGACTGGGCGTCTGACTGGTCAACAACTGATCTGAACCGCTGATCTGAGATCTGACGGTGGCTGCAGGCTTATCGGAAACGAACGGCGGAACGGACGGCGGCGAGTTCCGGGCGGTGCGGCGATCGACTCCGGCGACGGTGTTTCCTGCGCGGTAGGGGAACGGTCAGCACATGGTCAAAGTGGTCAACAACACGGCGCGTGCGGCGGCGATGGCGGCACGCGTGCATGTGTGCGCGTGTGCGTGCGTAGACGCGCGCAACGCGTGCAGCGTCAGCAGCAAGCGGCGCAGCAGCAGCGGGCGGCGCGCGGCGCAGCGCTTCAGCAGCGGCAGCATGCGGCGCAGCAGTAGGCGCGCAGCAGTGTGCGCAGGGCAGCAGCGCAGGCGGCGCACGCGGGCAGCGGGCGCTCGCAGCGCGCGCACGTGCAGCGAGCGGGCGGCGCAAGCGAGGCGCGCAGGCGAGCGGCGGCGGGGCGCGCGGCAGGCGCTGGCGGCGGGGCGAGGCGCTGCGGCGCGAGGCGGGTGCGGGTGGCGCTGGCGGCGGGGCAGCGGCCGAGGTGGGGTGCGGTGGCGGGGCGAGCGACGGGCGGCGTGTACCTGGGCGGCGGGGTCGGCGACGAGGTGGCCGGCGGCGGCGGCCGAGGGGAGGGACGGCGGCGCGGGTGGAAGGCGGCGCGCGGGGAGCGATCGAGGCGGCGGGGTGGTTGGGCGCGGGATCCGAGGTGGGAGGCGGCGGCTTGGCCAGGTGTGGTCCTTTTGTGGGGCCCCACGCGGAATCCTAGGCTGATTCGGTGCGGACTCGGAAATCGGCTCTGAAATTCGGACCGTTTTCCGATCTAATAAACAAACGGCCGTAACTTCTCCGTACGAGCTCCGAATCGAGTGATTCTTGCTCCTACGGTTTTGTACAGTCGAGGGGAACAATCTAGGGTCAAGGTTTGAGCGAAACCACTAGGCTATAGGGGTGGACTACACAAGTCCTACTAAAGCCTCCCGCAGGAGCCTCGTAGAAGAATAGAAAAGGGTTTTGAAAATAGCATTTCGTCGATTCTTTCAGTCGACGGTTTTGCATGGAAAGGTATGATGCAATGATATGAATGATATGCAGAAATCTAAAATTTGGGATGTGACAATACTAACCCCCTTAAGATGAATCTCGTCCTCGAGATTCGGCGCGGCTAGCAAATAGGTGTGGGTAGTCCTCTCGGATGTCATCCTCACGCTCCCAAGTGGCTTCTTCTTCAGTGTGGTGGCTCCACTGCACCTTGCAAAACCTGATCGTCTTGGTATGGGTAATCCTCTCCGTTGTCTCCAGAATCTTGACCGGCTTCTCCTCATAGGTCAAGTCATTCTCGAGCTGAACCTCCTCTAGTGGCACAGTGTCTCTCAATGGTGTATCCACCATTTCCGGATGGCACTTCTTCAGCTGGGACACGTGGAACACATTGTGAACAGCGGACAGAGCCTCTGGCAACTCCAACTGATAGGCAACTTCTCCTTTGCGTGCTAAGACCCGATACGGTCCAATAAACCGAGGTGCCAGCTTACCCTTAATTCCAAATCTCTTGATTCCACGAAGTGGCGACACTCTTAGGTATGCTCTATCACCTATCTCGTACACCACTTCCTTGCGCTTGGCGTCAGCGTAGCTCTTCTGCCTTGATTGTGCTACCTTCAGCCTGTCCCTAATCAAGGCGACCATCTCCTCAGCGTCCTTGATCAAATCAGGTCCAAACAACTGGCGTTCTCCTACTCCATCCCATAGCAATGGTGTTCGGCACCGTTTCCCATATAGCACATCGAACGGTGACGTCTTGATGCTGGTTTGATAGCTGTTGTTGTAGGAAAACTCCGCATACGGCAAATTCTCATCCCAACTAGAGCCATGAGCCAAGGCGCAAGCTCTCAGCATGTCTTCCAAAATATGATTCACCCTCTCGGTCTGTCCATCGGTCTGTGGGTGAAACGCTGTGCTAAACTCCAATCTAGTACCAAGTGACTCGTGCAGCTGGCGCCAGAAGTGTGAGGTAAATTGGGTGCCTCTATCAGATACAATACTCCTGGGAACTCCGTGTAGGCACACAATCCTGTCCATGTAAATTTTTGCCAACTTTGCACTCGTATAGGTCGTCTTCACCGGTATAAAGTGGGCTACCTTGGTCAAATGGTCGACCACTACCCAAATAGAGTCATATCCTGACCTGGTCCTGGGCAATCCTGTGATAAAGTCCATTCCCACTCTATCCCACTTCCAATCCGGCACAGCCAATTCCTGTAGCAGTCCTGCTGGCTTCTGGTGTTCCGCCTTCACTCGGCTGCACACATCACATAGGGCAATATGCTTGGCGATGTATCCCTTCATGTTGTTCCACCAGAATCTGCTCTTCAAATCCATATACATCTTTGTGTTGCCCGGATGTATGGAGTATGGCGAGTTATGAGCCTCCTGCAGAATCAACTCCCTTATCTCCGGGTCGCTGGGCACACACAAATGATCTCCATACCATAAGGTACCATGCTCATCCTCGCGAATATCCTTTTCCCGATTCTCCTTCATCTTTTCCTTTATCTCCTCTATTTCCTTGTCCCCTACCTGAGCCTTCATGATCCTGTCCTGTAACGTCGGTTGGACTTCCATTGTAGCCAAGTATCCTTCAGACACTACTTCCAGTCTAAGGTCCTTGAATTGCTTGCACAAATCCTCAGGCAATTCACCAACTGTCAATCCATTGGCATAAACCTTCCGGCTCAGAGCATCTGCTACTACATTGGCCTTTCCTGGGTGGTATTGTAGATTCATATCATAATACTTGATAAGTTCCAATCATCTCCTTTGCCTCATGTTCAGTTCCTTCTGCGTGAATATGTACTTCAGGCTCTTGTGGTCGGTGTACACATCACAGTGTTTTCCCATTAAGTAATGCCTCCATACCTTGAGCGCATGAACCACTGACGCTAACTCCAAGTCGTGTGTGGGGTAATTCCGCTCATGGTGCTTGAGTTGTCGCGAGGCATATGACACCACTCTCCCATCTTGCATCAGCACACTACCAAGTCCCTGTCGAGAAGCATCACAGTACACTTGGAAATCCTTCTGAAGATCTGGTAAACATAGAACTGGGGCGGTCACTAGTCGACGCTTCAGTTCCTGAAAGCTGGCTTCACATACGTCTGACCATTCAAACTTCCTCTCCTTCTTCAGAAGTTCAGTCATCGGCTTAGCAATCTTGGAAAAGTTTTCAATGAACCTCCTGTAATATCCAGCAAGTCCCAAAAAGCTTCGTATCTCTCCCGCATTCTTGGGTGCTTCCCACTCTGTCACTGCAGTCACTTTGCTTGGATCAACTGCGACTCCTTCTCCTGACACTACGTGTCCAAGAAATCCAACAGTGTTAAGCCAGAATTCACACTTGCTGAATTTGGCATACAGCTTGTGTTACCTCAGCTTCTCCATAATCAGTCGCAGATGCTTCTCATGCTCAGCATCATCCTTGGAATATATCAGTATGTCATCAATAAACACCACCACGAACTTGTCCAAATACTCCATAAATACCTTGTTCATCATGGTCATGAAATACGCCGGGGCATTCGTTAGTCCAAAAGACATAACCATATACTCATATAAACCATAGCTAGTGGTGAAGGCGATTTTTGGTACGTCCTCTTCCCGGATCTTCAATTGGAAGTAGCCTGAGCGCAGATCAATCTTGCTGAATACCTTCGCTCCTTCCAGTTGATCAAACAAATCATTTATGTTCGGCAGAGGGTACTTGTTCTTGATGGTTACTTCATTCAGCGAACGATAGTCCACTACTAACCTCTTGCTGCTGTCCTTCTTCTCCACAAACAGCACAGGTGCTCCCCATGACGACGAACTAGGCTGAATGAATCCCTTTTCCAGCTGCTCTTTCAACTGCTTCTTCAATTCCTTCAGCTTATCCACATCCATCTTATATGGTTTCTTTGCTATTGGTCCTGTTCCCGGCATCAGGTCGATAAGAAACTCTACTTCCTTGTCAGGTGGCATCCCTGGTAGTTCTTCCGGAAACATGTCGGGGTAATCCCTAATCACTGGCACAGTATCCATGCTAACCCCCTTAAGAGAATTCAACTTACACCTTCCTAGTCGTACAGCCGACTTGAATCTAATCCTCTTACCATCCGGGGTTTTGAGTGAAACAGCTCGCTGTGCACAATCTATGTGTCCCCCATGCATGGACATCCAATCCATACCCAGAATAACATCTAATCCCTGTGATTCCAACACTACCAAATGTGCACTGAAGTTGTGTGTTCCAATCCTCATAGTTAAATCGCGGCATCCCGCGCTAGCTATCATATCTCCTCCAGGTGAACTCACTCTAATAGACCTTCTCATAGACTCAGTAGGTAACTTATACTTATCCACAAATGCCTTCGATATGAATGAATGCGATGCACCAGTATCGAAATGTATAAGTGCAGGGTAAGTGTTGATTGGGAACTTACCAATCACAAGGTCAGGCTCATCTGGAATCTCCTCCACATTCATGTGATTCACTGTGGCCTTATCGCCGTTGGTTGGCGTCAGTCCTTTCCTCTCTGGACAGTTGTCAGCATAGTGCCCCTTCTGCTTACACTTGAAGCACGTCACCTCACTCAGATCCTTCTTCACAAAGCTGCGATCACGGTTGCGGTCATGTCCACCGTGTCCTCCAGAGTGGTGAGAGTGTCCTCCCTTGTGGTTGTGGTGGCTGCTCCTATGGTTGTCATGACGATGCCCATCGCCTCCATGGTGGTGGCGGTCATGGCTCCCATGGTCACTCCCTCCATGCTTGGAGTATCCATCATATGAAGTGCGAGACTTGTGGTGTGAACCAGAGTGGTGATTGTTGTTCTTTCTCTTGCGGTTCTCCACCTGCTTGTGCTTCCCTTCCAAGATTCTGGCCTTGTCCATAAGCTCCTGGAAAGTGGGGCAATAAACCACAAGTAGCTGTACTGAAAGCTCATCACTGAGGCCATCCAAGAATCTCTCCCTCCTTTTTGCATCAGTGTCAACATCCTCAGGTGCATAACGGGACAGGTTGTTGAACTCCTCAATGTACTCGGCCACGGTGCGATTGGTTTGGCGCAAGTTGCGGAACTCCTTCCTCTTTAGGCTCAGAACTCCTGAAGACACGTGGTTGGTCCTGAAACCTTCCTCAAACATTGCCCAAGTCACGGTATCCAGCGGGTGGGTGATCTGAAATGTGTCCCACCAAGAAGCGGCTGGTCCTTCCAGTAGGTGAGCGGCAAACCTCACCTTCTAGGCATCAATGCATCCAACAGTTACTAGATCCTTGTTGACTGAACGCAACCAGTCGAGAGCAACCATTGGTTCCGTTGCAGTAGAGAACTTAGCTGGCCTTAACCTCAGAAATCTGGTGAGAGCATCTCCCTGAGGCAGATTGTTTCCATTGTTGTTGTTCTGATTTGCCATGAACTGAGTCATCACTTGGGTCAGCTGTGCCTGAGCTGCCATGAGCTGCTCCAATTCAGTGGGGTGACAGCGGGGAGGCATCTGTGGTTCAGCACAGGTAAGTTTAGAAAGAATCAACTACGATAATAGGATTCTACCCATGCATATGATCAAACAACAACAAACAATAGCAGACAATCACAAGCAAGCAACACATCAACAAACAAGCGATCCAGCAACATCCCACGGGTTATCCTAGCAGTATATACCTACTGAAATAGTTTTACAAGAGTTGGCAATGGTTAACTAAACAGTTGATCATCTAAACAACAAAAACAGCAATCTGCCAGAATAGTCCAGCAGCGTTCACAAATTTTTCCGCCTGACTCAAACTCGTCAGAAAATTTAGCTGATTTTTTCACATATAGTACAGAGAGTTTCGCATCAGCCCAATTTTTTTCAGATTTTTCCCAGTTACCAGAAAAATATGAAAAATCGTATAGTACTGTTGTATCAGCAGAAAAACTGCAGAGAAAATAACATAGATGTTAACCAAACTTGCCATAACTCTTTCATAAAATTCGCACAAATAATTCCTGAGATATTGGAGTACACAAATAAGCAACTAAACACTCTTAAACTAACACGAACTAAGCTTCACATCGATCGAGACTAATCCTAACGAATTCGCCTAACATGGACTAATTGGTGGACTTCTATCTATTTCTTGAAGAGGTTGCAGTAGGTCCTTGCTGTCATGCGTTGACGCTTCGGCTCGCGGTACAACCATGGCGGCGGAGTGTACACCTCTCCTGAATCATCACTTGAGATCTCAAACTCCACCTCTTCTGGATCCTCCTCTTCTTCACTCTCAGCTGCAACAACAACAGCTTCATCTCCTCCACCATCATCGTCTCCATCATCATCATCCTCGTCCTCATCATCATCATCGTCTCCACTGTCATCATCATCCCCATTGTTGCCATCATCTCCATTGTCATCATCAGAGGGTGGATTTAGCTGTGCTTGGAGAGCGGCAACCTGGGCTGTCATAGCTTCAATAGTTTGATCCCTTTCCTGGACGGTCCCCTGCAACTGTTGTATGTTCTGGGTGTTCTCCTGCACAGTACCATGAAGATGAGCTATGGTTGCATCTCTGGCTATCAGGGCATTCTCCAGAACTCCCACGGCTTCATGCAAGGTGTCAATCTCCTGTCCTTGGACCACCATACCATTGCTAGCAAAGTCTGCAATCTCCTTTATCATCATCACCTTCCCAGCTAGAGCTCCATTTTCCTTTTCCATGTCCTTTATGTGCCTCCGACGGGGCGGCATGTTGTTCCTGTCGCCCGGGGTAACCACAACGTGCCCATCTTCATCACGTCTCCCATAGTCACGGTAGGGTGAATCTGCTGGCAGTAGGTGTCGGACATTATGGCACTGGCGAGACAGGGCTTCATGTATGGCCAAGTTGATTCCAAGTCCCCAGTTGCAGTATGTCTTGGTGTAGATCAAGTGCACGGGGTTTGGAAAGGCGGCATCCCTGAATATGAAGGTAGTGATCTCCCATGCATCTTCTCCATATCCATAGGTGTACAACCTTCTTCCCTTGAACATGGGCAGTGGCAATCCCAATGACTGCGAGAGCTGAGCTAACTGCCTTGCAAAGGGCCTTGGTGACTCCATGGTGGCATACTCAGTCCTGACTTCTCCCATCTATCAAGTAAAAGAGGAAAGTGTGAGAATAGCATATGGTAAGAATTTACGAGGGTGAAAGGCATAAGATGAAAGACAGAGTTAATATAGGCTTTAATAAATCTATGGCTTCCTAATCCAATCCTAGGTCACGATCCTACAGTCGACACACGGGCTCTGGTACCATCCTGTAACACCGCGGTTCTGAAAAGACCGAGGCTTCTATGTGACATGTCAATCCCTGGATCGGTTCATTGGCCCACAATAGAATAAGATGAATAACATAGCAAAATATCCGTGTATCATGAATAACGAAGATCTAGAGTACCATTATTACAATAAAAGCTTAGCCCAAAGCTAGCTCAAATTATTCAGGTAGCAACATAAATAAAGTAAATCCTCCATTCTTCAAATTTCCCACAAGTGAACAAGTGCCGAGTGGAGTACCGTGGCCTATATCGATTAATCAGAATCGGAATAACCTGCAACATGAAAAATAGCAGCCCCGAAGGGTCAATACATGGAATGTATGGCAAGTAGAGCTAGTAATGGAGACAATAGTACTAACATCTACATGCATATTTGGCAAGTGGAGCTGTGTCTGGCTTGCATTTGCAAATACATTTGTCCTACTTTCATAAACAGTTTTTGATTTTCTTTGAAAAGATCCCAATTAAGTTAACCCAACAATATTAAAAACAATTAAGAAATTAGAATGAGCGAGAAACATGTCATGGAATCAATATCAAGCAACTCAGTTGTCCATAACCGGGGACACGGCTAATCGATTAGATTATACACCCTGCAGGGGTTAGTACACTTTACCCATGTGACTTGGCCAGCCCAGCTCGTACCATCACTCTCATTTTGGGCGATGATAGGGAGAAGTCCAAGAAGAGACTGTTCGGGAAGTAGCACCCCAATCCCGACGCGCACCGGTCCAACCTACCAAAACTCTACATCTCTGGATACGCGGGTTCGGGTTACCACAACCTACTAAGTCCAACCAACCGCCCATTCCATTATTGGCACATGGTTGTACACGTAAGATACACAATAAAGAACCCAATCATTCTCTCTTGATACCTGGGTGCCTTTCCGCAATGAAACCACCAAAAATTATCAATACCATCACACCCAGATGATTCATTGATTATGTTGTTTTAGTTTTCACAAACCAATACTTTTAGGAAAAAGTCTCGATGATGTAACCCAGCCCTCGTTCAACATAGCATGTCTAAGCACATCTACCAACGGTGGTTCATCTACAAGGAAAGCCCTACCACATAATAGGACATAGCATAGCGATAGTATCATCCTACACATGCATCTACAAAATACACGACAATGCATTGAAAATAGTAGGACGATATCATGAACAAAGTAGCATCTACTTGCCTTGGTTGTAGCGGTCGGAAGAACTATCCACACACGAGCAAGCGTTGCACTCGTCACAATCTACACGATACAATTGCATTCATAAACAAACAATCCACAAGCATATGCAACAAATATGATGCATGAAGGTATGCAAGGTAAGTGAATTGGTGCTACAGCTGCACCACATAATCATATTCAATAATACTACTGATAGCATGCATGGAAAATAGTTTTAGCGCAAGGAAAACTATTAAGTAAAAGTAATGCTCCAAACTAGAGCTAGAACTCAAATAATTCACTACCGGTAGTATACTGTTTGTAAAATCTTGGAAAAATTCTACCTCATAGGCATAGCTATTTAGGAACAGTACCAACTCGAATTACTCAAAAAGGAATTATAAAACTCCCCGAGTAATTAAAACACTGCAGAAAGCCACTAGACAGTTTCTGCAGAAGTTTTTACTGTAAGCCTATCTTTTAATTCACGGTGAGATTCCCCTCGTTCCACTGAATCCAGGGACATATCATACGCGATTTTTGGAGCTACGGATCTTTTTCTACGAATTTATTACTCCGAAAAGGCCACTAACTAGTTTGATTAAACTGTACTAAACCTTGCTGCAAAAGTCTGAACCAAAGTTACAGCGAGATTCTATACGACTCACTGAATCTAAACATATTTTCTTTGCAATTTTTAGCCAAGCGGTTTAATTTCTACGCAATTTACAAGATTCTACCGAAATCTGTCAACTAAAAGGATTAACGGAAATAACCAGTCAACTGTGTCTGTTGACTGGTCAACGCGTCTGCTGACTGGGCGCTGACTGGGCGTCTGACTGGTCAACAACTGATCTGAACCGCTGATCTGAGATCTGACGGTGGCTGCAGACTTACCGGAAACGAACGACGAAACGGACGGCGGCGAGTTCCGGGCGGTGCGGCGATCGACTCCGGCGACGGTGTTTCCTGCGCGATAGGAGAACGGTCAGCGCATGGTCAAAGTGGTCAACAATACGGCGCGTGCGGCGGCGATGGCGGCACGCGTGCATGTGTGCGCGTGTGCGTGCGTAGACGCGCGCGCGAAGGCGCGCTAGCGCGCAGCGCGTGCAGCGTCAGCAGCAAGCGGCGCAGCAGCAGCGGGCGGCGCGCGGCACAGCGCTGCAGCAGCAGCAACGCGCGGCGCAGCAGTAGGCGTGCAGCAGCGCGCGCAGGGCAGCAGCGCAAGCGGGCAGCGGGTGCGCGCAGCGCGCGCAGCGTGCAGCGAGCGGGCGACGCAAGCGAGGCGCGCAGGCGAGCGGCGGCGGGGCGCGCGGCAGGCGCTGCGGCGGGTGCGGGTGGCGCTGGCGGCGGGGCAGCGGCCGAGGTGGGGCGCGGTGGCGGGGCGAGCGACGGGCGGCGTGTACCTGGGCGGCGGGGTCGGCGACGAGGCGGCCGGCGGCGGCGGCTGAGGGGAGGGGCGGCGGCGCGGGTGGAAGGCGGCGCGCGGGGAGCGATCGAGGCGGCGGGGTGGTTCGGCGCGGGATCCGACGTGGGAGGCGGCGGCTCGGCCAGGTGGGGTCCTTTTGTGGGGCCCCACGCGGAATCCTAGGCTGATTCGGTGCGGAGTTGGTTGCGGACTCGGAAATCGGCTCGGAAATTCGGACCGTTTTCCGATCTAATAAACAAACGGCCGTAACTTCTCCGTACGAGCTTCGAATCGAGCGATTCTTGCTCCTACGGTTTTGTACAGTCGAGGGGAACAATCTAGGGTCAAGGTTTGAGCGAAACCACTAGGCTACAGGGGTGGACTACACAAGTCCTACTAAAGCCTCCCGCAGGAGCCTCGTAGAAGAATAGAAAAGGGTTTTGAAAATAGCGTTTCGTCGATTCGTTTCAATCGACGGTTTTGCATGAAAAGGTATGATGCAATGATATGAATGATATGCAGAACCAAATCTAAAATTTGGGATGTGACACCAAACCCTCTGCATCTGATCTACACCAAAACATACTGCAACTTGGGACTTGGAATAAACTTGGCCTTGCATGAAGCCCTGTCTCGCCAGTGCCATCTCGTCCGACACCTACTGCCAACAGACTCACCCTACCGTGACTACGGGAGGCGTGATGAATATGGGAACATTGTGGTTACCCCGGGCGATAGGAACAACATGCCGCCCCGTCGGAGGCACATAGAGGATATGGAAAGGGAGAATGGAGCTCTAGTTGAGAAAGTGATGATGGTAAAGGAGATTGCAGATTTTGCCAGCAATGGTATGGTGGTCCAGGGACAGGAGATAGACACCTTGCATGAAGCTGTGGATGTTCTGAAGAATGCCCTGATAGGAAGGGATGCAACCATAGAATAGCTTGATGGGACCGTGCATGAAAACAATTAGACCATACAACAACTGCAAGGTACCGTCCAGGAAAGGGACCAGACTATTGAAGATATGGCAGCCCAGATTGCCACTCTCCAAGCACAGCTGAATCCACCCTCTGATGATGACAATGGAGATGATGGCAACAATGATGATGATGATGATAGTGGGAACAATGATGATGATGAGGACAAGGATGATGATGATGGAGACGATGATGGTGGAGGAGATGAAGTTGTTGCAGCTGTAGCAGTGAATGAAGAAGAAGAGGAGGATCCAGAAGAGGTGGAGTTTGAGATTTCTAGTGATGACACAGGAGAGGTGTATACTCCGCCGCCATGGTTGGACCGTGGACAGAAGCGCCAACGCATGAGTGCAAGGACCTACAGCAACCTCTTCAAAAAGTAGATAGAAGTCCACCAATTAGTCCTCGTTAGGTAAAATCGTTAGGATTAGTCTCGATCGATGTAAAACTAACTACAAGACAGAGGACACTTATGCTTCAGATATAGTTGTTGATATGCTTCGTAAATATTTTTGCTATGCATACAAGAACATATGGTCATATGGCGGTATCCTCACATTAAACTTACCATCGAGCTATCAACCTACATGGCAATGGCAATACATATATATACATTGAATCATCCATTCAACCTACCCAAAATAAAGTAGGAAGATCATTCATAAATTTGCAAAGGAATCTAGAGGACATTTAAGAAGAATAAAAGGCGTGAGCAAACATGTTTATGTGACTAAAATAAAAAATCAGCAAGGCGACAAGCCGAAGAGATTTAAAGCCAAACCCTTGTCAAGCTGGCAGCTGTGTTACCATTATGGAGTGAACATCTCTGTCCTCTAAGAAGAACCTAGAATACATGCATATCTATGTCCAATTGTCATATATCTAGAACCTAGAAGACATGCATATCTATGTATAATTGTCATATATCTCTAGATCGAAACAAGCAAAATTAATGATTTATTATCTTATTTTATTTTCATGGCTACATCTGCATTCATCTTTGCATTGTCATCTAGGCATAACTAATAAGTTCAAGCATGAGAGACAATAATACAGTAATTAAGATATATCAAAGCACTAAATGTTTTGTGCCCCATTGCTCCATTTCAATACAGTCTGACATAATGGCACATGGTAACACACCTCATGTCCATGCCACAACTTTTGCCACTTCCCATTCATCTTCCATCCGTCCATTCACTTGTACTCCCGAATGCATCATGATTCACCTTAAAACACTAATTTATTACTAACTTCACAACTAAATAATTTTGTGAACTATGAACATATCATGAACTCACAACTAATTGCAATAGATTGAGATATTAAACTCAAGTTCATAATTCATGGATGTACCTCTATAAAGCACTCGTCTGCCTAGTTGCGGAAGTGCTAAACCGAAGACTTGTTAGCCAGTACCTTCGTATCGTCAAATGGTATATGTGGAAGCGGTTTCCGGAGGTTATATGGACGCCTCTAAGAAGAAGATATGACGAGAGGCAACTACAACCACGTCATGGTGGTCATACATGTCTCAAAGGCATTTGTAGTGGGCTTCAGCGAGATGCTGCACCATTGACGGAAGGCATTAGGTGGTGGAGATCAATCCTGAACAAATATAGGTGAATATGAAATACATATATGCAACTGTAGTTGTCAGTGCCAAAGGTCCAAGTTGCACTGAATACATCTACTAGACATAGCAATGAATAAGCAATACAGTAGACGACAAATACTCCAACTGATGTACTAATATTAAAATGTAACATTACATCTTATTTGAATGGAAAACAACGGCTAAAAATATAGTTTAGAATCTAATTTGAAGTTATACCTCACAAAGCCTTTCCTCATCACCGTAAATGACTCTGATTTTTGTATTGAATATTATCATTCGTGTTGTTTTCCTACTTTATCAAAGAAGGATATTCAGAGAAGGCCCGGATGATACATGCCATGAAACAAACTGGCAACATAGTATCTAGATATGATAAAAAAATATCAAACGTAAAAAACATATCTAAAATGAACAATTATTAGACAATGCATGCAGAGAAGGCTCGGGTATAGATGATAAGATTATTACAACCACATGTAGTTATATGTCTTTGTGTACACACACTTGCAAATACGGCATGTGAGAAATCTTCTACATAGTATCTTGTTCAGTATACCAATCTGAAACTTAAACTTATGCTCCGTGCATGTGATAATCTATGAGAATATTGCACACAGATGCAGGAAGTGCAACGGGAGAGAGGGCACGGCGGACCTCAGCAGCGACTCCTGATCTGGACGGGGCTTCGATTTTCGGCCTTCGTCAGCGAGCGGCCATGGCTCGAGGCGAAGAGTTCTTGATATGCCCATGGGAAAGCCTGAATTATCTGCATTAAGATTAAGATCAGGTATTCACAAAATTCTTATGCAATGCATTGTTAGTAACCTATGACATTTAGAATAATACTTGTTTTCTGAACTACGTACAATATCCTATTCTGCTATTCATCATCCCCATGCAGTCTATGTGCATGTGCTAATAAAAGGGTTTGAATTAGGAATCTCACCATCGTCTCAAGTATGATGCAATCATCAGCCTGGCAATCAGTCGATGTGAACTTCCTCGTCACCGTAGAGTAGTGCAAAACAGGTGGAGCGCAATCACCGGACAATGCAATCTCAACCGCATAATATGTGACCTTCGATGCTTCGCACGGCCGGCTGCCAGAGTGAGGCCCGTTGGTGGTTTCCATGGTGCAGCACGGCGATCTCGACCGACGTGAACTCCCCCACGACCTTCCCGCCCTCCAACCCGCCTCCATCCTCGTTGGGCTGGAACCGCAGGCCCTGGTGTACGCGCGAGGTGTCGAACTCCCGGAGGAAGCCGAGACAGTCCCCAACGCCGACCTCTAGCAGAGCCGCCATGGGACAGGAAGAGAGGGACGCAATACTGGGGCAGGGGCCGGGGCAGGGGCCGGGGCGGGCGATGAGATCGTGAACGTCGCGGTAAGGGGAAGCTCTCGGCCAGGTGAGAAGGGTAAGAAGACAAAATTAAGGAGAAATTTTGACGGAGACGTGATAATGGTTGCGGTTTCCACGGACTTAGCAATTCGACGGGACGGAGTATTAGAGCATCTTCACTCGTTTGCCGAATCCAGGCCGAAATCTGGACCAAATTTCGGCTGGACGGCGCAAGTTTTCGGTTCGGGTACGCCCAGTTTCCCACTCGCGTACCTAGGCCAAGTTTCCGGGTCGCCCGTTTCCGCTTAAATTCGGTTCAAATTCGGCTAAACTTCGTCCAAATTTCGGCATAGTTCGGCATACGACGAATACAGAACACTTTGAGATCAAAATTCGGTGAAATTTTTAAGCAGAGTTCGGCTACTATAAACATAGTTCGGCCTGCAATAAAATTGCAACATATTTCGGTCAAGTTCGGCCAGTTCATGCTCAGCATCTACGTCGTGTTTTCCATGCGTGTCCATAGGTGCTCGACAAGATCATCATGCAGCTGTTGATGCATCGCCGAATCTCGGATCTCCTGACGCATTGCGATGAATGCAGCCCATGTTGGAGGCACCTGATAATCAGGCTCGACAAGAGGACCCTGTAGATGGTATGGATCGTCCTCCTCGAGCAAACTCATTGGATCCTTCTTCTCATGGAGCTACGGCAAGGGTAGGTAGGTGAAAGCGGCGGCGGTAGCGGCGTGGAGCTGGGCGGCAACGACGGCGAGCGTAGCTAGAGGCGTGGGCATGTCGTGAAGTCATGGCGACAGAGCTCTCGCGGCAGTCTGGGCGAGTGGAGTGGGTGGAAATGGAACTGTCTCGCCGACAGAGCTGGCCCACGCCTTTTTTTGCGGCGTCCGGCGTCCCTAGGGCGTACCCGGAAACCTGGGTTCGGCCTGGGTAGGCCGAACCAAAACACGCCGAAATCCGGACGAAAACATGTCCTTGGGTACGCGACTGGGCCGATTTTCGGCGTCCGGATAGAAATTCGGCGTGGGGACGGGCGTCTTGGGTAGGCGAGTGGAGATGCTCTTATCTCTGCGGGATGAGTACCAGTCCGTCAAACTAAATTGCTAAATGCACACCGACCAATAGATCTAGTTAATATTGGTTGTTAGATTCAATTTAGTGGGCCTAATCCTGCGGTGGTAAGGGGTTTGTGATACATCGTGGGGTACCTATAGAAAACATAATGTTCACTCCTTTATAAGTAAGCATAGATAACCAAAATCTTAGTTCAACTCGTTACAGTTAAACATGACTACAAAGAGTGTATTTGAAAAGATAAGGATAACAAGTATAACACTTGTAAGTTACTACGAAAGTAGCTTCAATACAAAATATAGTTAACTACTCCATATTTATCATACAAAAATCGAAGGAGATCTAGTTACCACTATTAGGAAAACGGCTATAGGTAATCCACACATGAGGCACGTGCTAGTAGTGCTCCACAGGTAAAATAGGCGTGACACACTGCGTACAGGTGCCCTACGGCAATGTATGGTCCAGGGCACAGGTGGCCACAGACCACATACCCGTAGCGCACTAGGTCAAGGTGCTCTACGGGTGTGAAACTGAGCCGTAGGACACTCTGCCCTAGTGCGCTACGGGTATGTGTGTTGCAGCAGCTGGGTCAACTTAGAACTGCACCAATTCCACCTTCCCCTGGATCGGATTTTTAGCCTTGCAAAAAAATAAAAGAAAACGAAAAACACTTCAAAAAAATCATTTCATATTTAGGTAGATAATATGGTCTAGTTTCTAGGAAAATGAACAACAAGAATTTCTACTTTTTCTGCAAAAAAAGTTAGGCCATTGTAAAACGGCCGTAACTTTTGCATACGATGTGAAAAAAATACATTTAATATACCAAAATGACGATAACAAGATTTCGCATCCACTCGCAATGAACTATGGTCGTTTAGAGATTTTTTAGATTATGTAAATTCGAAAATAGTAAAAAGTGATGGTTAAAAGACCGATTTTTCCTGTAGAAAAAAAATAGAGGGCAACTTTGTAGGGGTTCGTAGCATGGAAAACAAAAAAATTCTACCGCATGCAAAAAAACAAGCCAAGATCTATCTACTAGATTGTAGCAACCAGTCGATAGAGGAACTCACCCTCGAAAATTCCAAAGCGGTTAATGAGAGCAGATTCTCGTGGGTGATGTAGTCGTACTCTTGCCGATCACAAGATCGCGTAGACGATCCTTCCGGCGCTGCGTTCCAGCAGCGCTTCCGCAGTCGGTCACACGTTCGGTACTCGATGAAGACCTTCCTCTCCCTTGTTCCAGCAGGCAGCGGAGGTTGTAGCACTCTCCTCGCGATTCCAGCAGCATGACGGCGTGGTACCTGAAGTAGAGGGGAGATCTCGCAGGGCTTCGCCTTAAGCCGGAGCGAGTATGGTGGACTATGAGAGAGGCCTTGGTGATATAGGGTTTAGAGGAACCAAGTAGAGAGGGCTAGGCCGGCGGCTAGGTCAAGGGGAGAGCCCCAAGTCGGCGGCTAGGAGGAAACCCTAGGGCGGCGGCGGCGACTTGGTGGCCGGCGGCTAGGGTTAGGGTTTGGTGGGGCAAGGTGTGTCTAGAGGGGCACCCTTGCCTCTCCTTTTATAGGTGGGAGGGCGCGACCAAGGGGAAGGGAGTACTCCCCCAAGTCGGCCTCCTTGGCCGGCGGTGGAGGGAGAGGAACTCCTCCCCAAGTAGGTTTCCTACTCTCCCTCCACCAAGAAAACTTGCCGTTTGACTTTTCAAATTGGCTTTTTACTTTTCAAACTAGGATTTGATTTATCCCTTTATTTTGCTGAGCGATGACACCTAGTACATGATGCAACCATTCCAACTTGTTATGACACATTCATGTACCCTTCCCCTCCGGAGTGCCGGACCTTCCGGACCCTTCTAGAACATTCCCGATGAAAACACCGGAATCATTCTCCAACTCCGAAAAAGGACTTTCCTTATATGAATCTTATTCTCCGGACCATTCCGGATCTCCTTGTGATATCCCGGATCCCATCCGAGACTCCGAACAACATTCGGTCTCTTACTCATCATTCCATAACTACTCAACAACATCGAATCCTTAAGTGTGTCTCCCTACGGTTCGTGAACTATGCGGACATGACCGAGACACTTCTCCGATCAATAACCAATAGAGGAATCTGGAAATTCATATGGCTCCCATATATTTCTATGATTACTTTGTGATAGAATGAATCACTTACATACGATACCAATTTCCTTTTGTCTCACGATATTTTACTTATCGGAGGTTTTGATCGTCGGTATCTCTGCATACCTAGTTCAACCTCGTTACCGATAAGTACTATTTTCTCGTTCCCGTGATATGTGATCCCTTGTGAGCCAGTCACATGCTTGCAAGCTAATTGGATGTCATTCCACCAACAGGGCCCAGAGTATATCTATCCGTCATATGGATGGACAAATCCCACTCTTGATCCATGTGCCTCAACACATACTTTCCGAACACTCAATGCCACCTTTATAGCCACCCAGTTACGGTGTGGTGTTTGATGTCATCAAAGCATCCTTCCGGTGATGGTGATTAGCATGATCTCATGGTCGAAGGAATTAGGTTACTATGTATCAGAAAGCTTATAGCAAATGAACTATATTAAATGACTTGATCTTTATTCTACGCTTAACTATAGGAGTATGTCCATCACATTATTCTCCTAATGATATGACCCTGTTGTTAATAACATCTCTATGTTCATGATCAGGAAACCATGATCATATATTAACCAACAATCTAGTTTAACAAGAGGCTTTACTAGGGACTCTTTTATGTTTACAAATCACACAAGTATTAATGTTTCCGGTTAATACAATTATAGCATGGTATGTAAACATTTACCATAAGTATGAAGATATGATAATAACCACTTTATTATTGCCTCTTGGGCATATCTCCAACAGTCTCCCACTTGCACTAGAGTCAATAATCTAGTTTCAAACCTTTGTGTATTCAACACCTATGGCTTTCTGGTGTCGTATGTACACAATTGCTAGTAGTCAACTGATCTCCGGATCTGATACTTCCAGGTCCGTGTGTAATTGCATGTCTTTTCGTCTCTACGCATCACTCATTCTCTAATGAGATGGCTTTGTATAAATTTGGTCCTTTGGTGAGACCTTTAGTTCTTTGGGGTTAAAACATGTTGATAACATTGTCGTACAATATATCTTCATAGTATTATCCCGCTGTGAACTACACCTAGTTTGTTAACAAACTACTTGACACAAATGCCCTCTTTAGCTGCTATAATAGCAGTTATATACTTAGCCCTTTTGTTGTAGTATCTGTCACAATGTCTTAACTTTGGAACTCATCCAAATCCATTATGGAACTTACTTTCCATTATATTGTGCCACCCTTAGTTTAGATTGAGATAAACTTAATTTGTACTTTGTGACAAAACTAGTATCAATGTAGTACTTTTACAATGAACAAACCATCTATTTGTCACTTCTACAAATAATATACTCTTAGTTCTTCCAAAATATCATAAGAATATCCTTACTATTGTCCAATGATCATCTTATGAATCATTCTGTTATATGCTCATAATATTTAGAGTATAGGACATATCTGGATTTGGACATATCACAGTATGATTGATATAAATACTCTTTGTTATTTCATACATCAATTATCAATCTATACTTGAATCTTTGTTTCACTTACCAAGTGTCAATACACTTGAATATATCATCAATATTGAACTCATTCAATCCTTTCTGTGCGACAAGAACCTTTCTTGTAGTTTCTATATTGAACTCATTCAATACATCATCTATGTACTTTCGGCACAACCATATTAGCGTCTATTGATGCCAAATATTTGGGTTTTTCCTTAGTCTTTCATCGGGATGAAATTCTTAATATGTGTTAATGAAAGATACATCATTTCCAATCAACAATATGTCTTCCACATAATGTATTAGAAACATGTCTTAGCGCTCCCACTTAATTTCTTGCAAATGCAAGCATCTTCATCATCTCTGACGAATTTAAACTCCTTTAACAGTTTCATCATAGTGAAGATTCCAACTCCGCAATGCTTACTTCAACCATTGAAGTTTGCATATGCTTTTTGCATCCTTTGAATTAACAAAGCCCTATGGACCGTGTTATGCATATGTCCTAGGTAACAATTCTATTAGAAGAACTTGTTTTGTTTATTCAAGTACCACATAACAAAATTATATGTAGTGGTTGCTACATTAATCCGTCTAGACTAAATATCGCTATGAAAGATCAAATCATGTCATAGTCAACCTTTGAACATTGTTGTGAACTCTTTGCCAACATGTCGACTATTTCATAGATGTGAAACATCCATGTCTATTTCTTTATAGATCCAAACACAACTGTAAGGTCTTACACCTTTCTCGAGGGTCCTTCAAGTTCAAAACTTGATTTCTCGTGTATGGAACTATCACGGATTTTATGGCTTCAAGCCATTTTATGGAGTTAGGTCCCATCATCGCTTCTTTGCATGTAGTCGGATCATTATTGTCAAATAATGATTCAACTCTCAAATCTTGGTATTTGATTATTTATCCGACCTACTTGTTTCAATAGGAACTTAGATCTCTGTGACCACAACCTTTGAGGCACGTGAGCCATGAGCATTGTTGCTGCCTCCGGAACACTTTTCGGTGCTGCGCAACTTTGATCATATAGCTAAGGTTCTTTTAACCTTATCAAATTTCTATTGTCCTCCTACTTATCTTTTCATGAAAAATTCCTTCTCAAAGAAACTTGACTTTCTAAGCGACAAACACTTTTGTCTCCGATGTTATGGAGGAATAGTTATTCGAAATAACATACAAAGACAGGTTCATCCGACTTTGGTTGCAAACATCTTTCTTATGCGTAGCGTACCGATGTTTAAGAAAGGACAACTTGGGTTTTATCCCAAACCATAACTTTATATGGTGTCATTTCAACGGATTATGATGGAGCTCTTTTCAGTGGAAAAACGGTAGTCTCTAAAGCTTTTAATCTTTTAAAATATAATGGTAGTTTTATGAATTACACCTTTGATCTTACCATGTCAAACAAGGTTTGATTACATATCTCGAATGCTCCATATTCTTATGGTGTTTCGGGAAATAAAAATCCACGGAACGATTTCTTAAATCTTAAGTATTATGCTAAACTTGTAACTCAAATATCTTCCTTTATGATCTTATCATAAACTATTTATATTCTTGTTACAATGATTTTTCACTTCATCTTGAAAATCTTTGAACTTTTTCAAATGTTTCATACTTCATTCTTATTAAGTAAACATTCATATATTCACTCAAATTTTCGGATAAATCATATGAAGTTGAAATCCATCGCTCTTGACTACACATAATGGACTTCATACAACAATATGTACAAGTTCAAATAAACTAGTCATTCGTTCCCTTTTGGCCTATGAACGGAGTTTTAATTATCTCTAGGAAAGTTTCACAAGCGTCATTTGATCAAAATCAATAGGACTCCAAAATTCCATCCTCATGGAGTTTCTTCATGTTTTCTTTCCAATATAATTTCAACGGTGATGTCACTTCCTAAGTGATCTTTCAATTAATTTGTCTTTCGACATTTTTAGCACTAGTTTTATGGATGTGATTTCTCCAACGAGATTTGTGAATCGTCCATCTTTTATGGATTACGGCAATTATTTGAACAACCCTTTTATTCTCAAAATACCTGATAAAACAAATCTTGAAGGCAAGCTTTGATGTTTAACAAGCAACACAATAACCCTTTATTTGTTCTCGATGAACATCATCACATATTCTTTTGCTAGTTACTCAGGCCATTGTAGTTCATGCATTGTATTGTTTCGTATGACGATTCACACCAACAAATTCAGTATCAAATACTTAAGAACCACATTGTTTAATAATCAAAGAATATAGTGTATATCATCTATATACTTAAGCTGAACAATTCTAGTCTTTTCTTTTCTGCCATATATTTATGAGATTCTCTTTCAGTATTTCCTTTTCTGTTTGAAAGAATATATGAATATCAATAGTGGAGCCATATACATGACACATAGTCCAAAGCGTGTATAGTTAAATACCAATGTCTTTGGACTTGCACTTTGAAGTAGATCACCATCATCAAATGTTTGGTGTTCTTTCAAATTCTTTTCTTTAGAAATCTCTTGGTGTAGTAAACATTTTACCTACATCAAATATTTACCCTTATCATGGAATTATCCATGATCAAGATACTTTTAGCTTATAACGATGAATCGCGAGTATAATGTTGCTCTCCAAAACCTTTTGGAGGATTAGGACAACTAGTGTCTCCAACTTTTGCAAATTCTCATCAAATATGAAAACATGACTTTTGCCATATTATACTCTCTCATGTTGCAACCAAAACTTCATTTCAGATATCACAATATCTTCCACACATCATGGTTTCTGAAACAACTCTTTCAGATCCTAGATAACCTTGATATTAAGACAATCCTTTGAATATCAAGAATCATGGAGACAAACATGATACTCATACACTAACACTTGGAATTTTCACTCTTGATTTAATACCAATTATTAAACTTCATGGAGTAACCGGAACATACTGAAAGTTTGCAATAGGAATTTTAAACTTTAGATTAACACATCAAAACAATACGATACCAGTTCGTAAAGTAACTAACCAGAATTCTATAGTTCTATCATCTCAATTATAACTAAGCGCAAGGTGGTAAACGGATGCCAATGACTACAACAATTATGCAAATTCACTTTGATTTAATTTATGATAAATAGTGTTCAACTTTTAATCATATTGCCGTTGAACTCCCACTCAAAAAAATATCCCTCACATTGTCTTAGTGATCACACGAACCAAATCCACCATATCAAAACCGATCATCACGAGAGTTGACGTAGCATCAATGGCGAACAATCAACATGTTCATCATATCTACTATATGACTCATGGTTTACCTTTCGATGATCCGTGTTCCGAGACCATTCCTGTACATGCTAGGCTCGTCAAGATCAAACCTTAGCTTCCGCATGAGCAAATCTGGCTTGCTCACATTGTATACACTCGCAGAATCTAACACACATGATCATCACGTGATGCTTTGAAACAACGAGCTTTAGCAACGGTGCTTACTAAGGATGAACACTTTAAAACTTGAAATTGTGTGCTTGAGGGATCATCTTATAATGCTACCGTCGTGAACTAAGCAATACAAGATGCATAAAAGGATTAACATCACATGAAATTCATAATATTTGATATGATATGGCCTTTCTTCTTGTGCTTCCGATCTCCATCTTCAAGCACGAACATGATCTCCATCATCACCGGTGTGTCGTCAAGGTCAATGGCGTCGCTTCATGGTTGTCGTCCACTAGCATCAACTATTACAACTACTTTGAATAGACATGCAGGTCTTAACGAAATTTAAAAAAAAACAACCATATGGATCCTGCCGGTTGCCAACTTACAATAAGGAACATTGCATACATCATATATAATTACAATCATGGCCATATCACATCACAGAACACCCCTGCAAAACAAAGTTAGACGCCTCTAATTTTCTTTGCATGTTTTACGTGGTTTGGGAATTTCAATAAGTGTCGTTCTAACTTACGAACAAGAACCACAACATTGATATTAGTATTGTCAATCACCCGTTGTAAATTGAATCTTAACTATGTTGGGAGAAACAGGCACCCGCAAAGCCACTTATGCAATACAAGTTGCATGTCAAGCGGGGAGCAAGTCTCATGAACGATGTCATGTAAGGTTAGCCCGGGCCGCTTCATCCCACCATCCCGCAAGATGCAAAGTACACAAGATGTTGGAGATATGCCCAAGAGGCAATAATAAAGTGGTTATTATCATATCTTCACACTTATGATAAATGTTTACATACCATGCTATAATTGTATTAACCGGAAACATTAATACTTGTGTGATTTGTAAACTAAAATAAGAGTCCCTAGTAAAGCCTCTTGTTAAACTAGCTTGTTGGCTAATATATGATCATGGTTTCCTGATCATGAACATAGAGATGTTATTAACAACAGGATCATATCATTAGGAGAATGATGTGATGGACATACTCCTATAGATAAGCGTAGCATAAAGATCAAGTCATTTCAATAGTTCAATTGCTATATGCTTTCTGATACATAGTAACCTAATTCCTTCGACCATGAGATCATGCATATCACCTTTTCCGGATGGATGCTTTGATGTCATCAAACACCACACCGTAACAGGGTGGCTATAAAGGTGGCATTGAGTGTTCAGAAAGTATTGGTTGAAACACATGGATCAAGAGTGGGATTTGTCCATCCATATGACGGATAGATATACTCTGGGCCCTCTCGGTGAAATGTCATCCAATTAGCTTGCAAGCATGTGACTGGCTCACAAGGGATCACATATCACGGGAACGAGAAAAGAGTACTTGTCAGTAACGAGGTTGAACTAGGTATGCAGAGATACCGACGATCATAACCTCGGATAAGTAAACTATCATGAGACAAAGGGAAATTGGTATCGTATGTAAGTGGTTCATTCGATCGCAAAGTAATCGTAGAAATATGTGGGAGCCATATGAATTTCTAGATTCCTCTATTGGTTATTGTTTGGAGAAGTGTCTCGATCATGTCCGCATAATTCACGAACCGTAGGGAGACACACTTAAGGATTCGACGTTGTTTTGAGTAGTTATGGTATTATGAGAAAGAGACCGAATGTTGTTCGGAGTCTCGTATGGGATCCGGGATATCACGAGGTGATCCGGAATGGTCCGGAGAATAAGATTCATATAAGGAAAGTCCCGTTTCGGAGTTCGGGAATGATTCCGGTGTTTTCATCGGGAATGTTCTAGAAGGTTCCGGATTGTCCGGCACTCCGGGGGGGGAGGGTACATGAATGTGTCATTGAATGATTGCATCATGTACTAAGTGTTCTTGCTGTTCCAAAACTTGAAAGTCAAACTGCCAGTTTGAAAGTCAAACGGCTAAAACAGGAAACTATGGAAAACAGGAAACTGTGGGAAACAGGAAACTGTGGGAAACAAGCAAGAGGAGGTTGAAACCAACTTGGAGGAGGAGTTCCTCTCCTCCAAGCCGGCGGCCAGCCCTAGGCCGAGTTGGGGAGGGACTCCCCTTCCTCCCTGGCGCGCCTAGCCCCTCCACCTATAAAAAGAGGGGCAGGGCCTCCTCCTTGAGACACACAAGTTTCTACCTCTAATCTCCGGTTTAGAGCCGTTTTGGTTTAGAGCTTCTAATTGCTTTAGCCTGCGGTTTAGAGCCTTCTGATTGGTGTGTCTAATCTCTAGACCACTAATAGCCCTCTCTCATAATCCACCATACTCGCTCCGGCTTAAGGCGAAGCCCTGCGGGATCTCCCCTCTACTTCCGGTACCACGCCGTTGTGCTGCCGGAATCACGAGGAGAGTGCTACAACCTCCGCTGCCTGCTGGAACAAGGGAGAGGAAGGTCTTCGTCGAGTACCGAACGTGTGACCGACTGCGGGAGCGCTGCCGGAACGCAGCGCCGGAAGGATCGTCTACGCGATCTTGAGATCGGAAGTGTACGACTACATCACCCACGAGAATCTGCTCTCGTTAACCGCTTTGGAATCTTCAAGGGTAAGTTATTCCATCGACTCGTTGCTACAATCTAGTAGATAGATCTTGGCTTGTTTGTTTGTATGTGATAGAAAATTTTTGTTTTCCATGCTACGAACCCGTACAGTGGTATCAGAGCCGTGTCTATATGTAGATCTGTTGCACGAGTAGAACACAATGGTCATTGTGGGCATTGATACTTTTATTGTCGATTGCTTTTTGTGTACTTTGCATCTTGCGGTATGTTGGGATGAAGCGGCCCGGGCTAACCTTACATGACATCGTTCATGAGACTTGCTCCACGCTTAACATGCAACTTGTATTGCATAAGTGGCTTTGCGGGTGCCTTTTTCTCCTAGCATAGTTAAGATCCAATTTACAACGGGTGACCAACAATGCTAGTATCAATATTGTGGTTCTTGTTCGTAAGTTAGAACGACACTTATTGAAAGCCCCAAACCACGTAAAATATGCAAAGAAAGTAGAGACGTCTAACTTTGTTTTGCAGGGGTGTGCTGTGATGTGATATGGCCATGATTGTGATTATATATGATGTATGCAATGTTCCTTATTGTAAGTTGGCAACCGGCAGGAGCCATATGGTTGTCTTTAAATTCTGTTAAGACCCGCGTGTCTATTCAAAGTAGTTGTAATAGTTGAAGCCGGTGGACGACAACCATGGAGAAGCGTCATTGACCTTGATGCAATGTCGGTGATGATGGAGATCATGTTCGTGCTAGAAGATGGAGATCGGAAGCACAAAGAAGAAAGGCCATATCATATCACATATTATGAATTGCATGTGATGTTAATCCTTTATGCATCTTGTATTGCTTAGTAGACGACAGTAGCATTATAAGATGATCCCTCATGCACATGAATTTCAAGTCATAAAGTGTTCACCCTTAGTTAGCACCGTTTCTAAAGCTTGTTGTTTCGAAGCACCACGTGATGATCGGGTGTGTTAGATTCCGCAAGTGTATACAACGTGAGCAAGCCAGATTTGCTCATGCGGAAACTAAGGTTTGACCTTGACGAGCCTAGCATGTACAGACATGGCCTCAGGAACACGGATTACCGAAAGGTAGAGCATGAGTCATATAGTAGATATGATGAACATGTTGATTGTTCGCCATTGAAGCTATGTCAACTCTCGTGATGATCGGTTTTGATGTGGTGGATTTGGTTCGTGTGATCACTAAAACAATGTGAGGGATATTGTTTTGAGTGGGAGTTCACCTAGATTAATTTAATTATTAATTAGAACTCAATTTATCATAAACTACATCAAAGTGAATTTGCATAGTTGTTGTAGTCATTGGCATCCGTTTACCACCTTGCGCTTAGTTATAATTGAGATGATAGAACTATAGAATTCTGGTTAGTTACTTTACGAACTAGTATCGTATTGTTTTGAAGTGTTAATCTAAAGTTTAAAAGTCCTACTGCAAATTTTCAGTAAATTCCGGTTACTCCATGAAGTTTAATAATTAGTATTAAATCAAGAGTAACAATTCCAAGTGTTAGTATATAAGTATCATGTTTGGCTCCATGATTCTTGATATTCAAAGGATTCTCTTAATATAAAGGTTATCTAGGATCTGAAAGAGTTGTTTCAGAAACCATGATGTGTGGAAGATATTGTGATATCTGAAACGAAGTTTTGGTTACAACATGATAGAGTATAATATGGCAAAGTTCATGTTCTCATATTTCGATGAGAATTTGCAAAAGGTTGGGGACACTTGTTGTCCTAATCCACCAAAAGGTTTTGGATAGCAACATTATACTCACGATTCATCTTTATAAGCTAAAAGTAGCTTGATCATGGATAATTCCATGATAAGGGTGAATATTTGATGTAGGTAAAATATTTACTACACCAAGAGATTACTAAAGAAAGGAATTTGGAAGAACACCAAACATTTGATGATGGTGATCTACTTCAAAGTGCAAGTCCAAAGACATTGGTATTTAATTATACACGCTTTGGATTATGTGTCATATGTATGACTCCACTATTGATGTTGATAGATTCTTTCAAACAGAAAAGGAAATACTGAAAGAGAATCTCATAAATATATGGCAGAAAAGAAAAGACTGGAATTGTTCAGTTTAAGTATATAGATGTTATACATGTTATGGCTATATTCTTTGCTTATTAAACAATGTGGTTCTTAAGTATTTGATACTGAATTTGTTGGTGTGAATCGTCATACGAAACAACACAATTCATGAACTACAATGGCCTAAGTAACTAGCAAAAGAATATGTGATGATGTTCATTGAGAACAAATAAAGGGTTATTGTGTTGCTCGTTAAACATCAAAGCATACCTTCAAGATTTGTTTTATCAGGTATTATGAGAACAAAAGGGTTGTTCAAATAATTGCCGTAATCCATAAAAGATGGATGATTCGCAAATCTCGTTGGAGACATCACATCCATAAAACTAGTGCTAAAGATGTCGAAAGACAAATTGATTGAAAGATCACTTAGGAAGTGACATCGCCGTTTAAATTATATTGGAAAGAAAACATGAAGAAACTCCATGTGGATGGAATTTTGGAGTCTTCTGATTTTTGATCAAATGACGCTTGTGAAACTTTCCTAGAGATAATTGAAACTTCGTTCATAGGCCAAAAGGGAACGAAAGACTAGCTTATTGGAATTTGTACATATTGTTGTACGAAGTCCATTATAAATATTCAAGAGCGGTGGATTTCAACTTCATATGCCTTCTCCGAGAATTTGAGTGAATATATGAATATTTACTTAATAAGGATAAAGTATGAAACATTTGAAAAGTTCAAAGACTTTCAAGATGAAGTGCAAAATTATTGTAACAAGAATATAAATAGTTTATGATAAGATCATAAAGGAAGATATTTGAGTTACAAGTTTAGCATAATACCTAAGATTTAAGGAATCGTTCCATGGATTTGCATTTTCCCGAAACACCATAAGAGTATGGAGCGTTCGAGATATGTAATTAAACCTTGTTTGACATGGTAAGATCGAAGGTATAATTCATAAAACTGCCATTGTATTTTAAAGATTAAAAGCTTTAGATATTACCGTTTTTCCACTGAAAAAGAGCTCCATCATAATCCGTTGAAATGACACCATATAAAGTTATGGTTTGGGATAAAACCCAAGTTGTCCTTTCTTAAACATTGGTATGCTATGCATAAGAAAGATGTTTGCAACCAAAGTCGGATGAACCTGTCTTTGTATGTTATTTCAAATAACTGTTAAGTAATCCTCCATAACATCGGAGACAAAAGTGTTTGTCACTTAAAACGTCAAGTTTCTTTGAGAAGGAATTTTTCATGAAAAGTTAAGTGGGAGGACAATAGAACTTTGATAAGGTTAAAAGAACCTTAGCTGTATGTGCAAAGTTGCGCAACACCGAAAAGTGTTCCGGAGGCAGCAACAATGCTCATGGCTCACATGCCTCAAAGGTTGTGGTCACGGAGATCCAAGTTCCTATTGAAACAAGTAGGTCGGATGAACAATCGAATACCAAGATTTGAGAGTTAAATCATTATTTGACAATAATGATCCGACTACATGCAAAGAAGCGATGATGAGCCCTGACTCCGTCAAATGGCTTGAAGCCATAAAATCCGTGATAGTTCCATTCATGAGAAATCAAGTTTTGAACTTGAAGGACCCTCGAGAAAGGTGTAAGACCTTACAGTTGTGTTTGGATCTATAAAGAAATATACATGGATGTTTCACATCTATGAAGTAGTCAACATGTTGGGAAAGAGTTCACAACAATGTTCAATGGTTGACTATGACAAGATTTGATCTTTCATAGTGATATTTAGTCTAGACGGATTAATGTAGCAACCACTACATATAATTTTGTTATATGGTAGTTGAATAAACAAAACAAGTTCTTCTAATAGAATCGTTACCTAGGACATGTCCATAACACGGTCCATAGGGTTTTGTTAATTCAAAGGATGCTAAAAGCATATGCAAACTTCAATGGTTAAAGTGAGCATCGCGGAGTTGGAATCTTCACTGTGATGAAACTGTTAAAGGAGTTTAAAAGTTCATTAGAGACGATGAAGATGCTTTCATTTGCAAGAAATTAAGTGGGAGCGCAAAGACATGTTTCTAATACATTATGTGGAAGACATATTGTTGATTGGAAATAATGTATCTTTTATTAACACATAGTAAGAATTTCATCCCGATGAAAGACTTAGGCAAAACCCAAATATTTGGCATCAATAGACGCTAATATGGTTGTGCCAGAAGTACATAGACAAGATATTGAATGAGTTCAATATAGAAACTACAAGAGAGGTTCTTGTCGCACAGAAAGGATTGAATGAGTTCAATGTTGATGATATATTCAAGTGTATTGACATTTGGTAAAGTGAAACAAATAATCAAGTATAGATTGATACTTGATGTATGAAATCACAAAGAGTATTTATATCAATCATACTGTGATATGTACAAATCCAGATATGTCCTATGCTCTAAATGTTGTGAGCATATACCAGAATGATTCGTAAGATAATCATTGGACAATAGTAAGGATATTCTTATGATATTTTGGAAGAACTAAGAGTATAATATTTGTAGAAGTGACAAATAGATGGTTAGTTCATTGTAAAAGTACTACATTGATACTAGCTTTGTCACAAAGTACAAATTAAGTTTATCTCAATCTAAACTAAGGGTGGCACAATATAATGGAAAGTGAGTTCCATAATGGATTTGGATGAGTTCCAAGGTTAAGATATTGTGACAGATACTACAACAAAAGGCTAAGTATATGACTGCTATTTTAGCAGCAAAAGAGGGCATTTGTGTCAAGTAGTTTGTTATCAAACTAGGTGTAGTTCACAGTCGGATAATACTATGAAGATATATTGTGCGACAATATTATCAACATGTTTTAACCCCAAAGAGCTAAAGGTCACACCGAAAGACCAAATTTATACAAAGCCATCTCATTAGAGAATGAGTGATGCGTAGAGACGCAAAGACATGCAATTACACACGGACCTGGAAGTGTCAGATCCGGAGATCAGTTGACCACTAGCAATTGTGTACATACAACATCGGAAAGCCATAGGTGTTGAATACACAAAGGTTTGAAACTAGATTATTGACTCTAGTGCAAGTGGGAGACTGTTGGAGATATGCCCAAGAGGCAATAATAAAGTGGTTATTATCATATCTTCACACTTATGATAAATGTTTACATACCATGCTATAATTGTATTAACCGGAAACATTAATACTTGTGTGATTTGTAAACTAAAATAAGAGTCCCTAGTAAAGCCTCTTGTTAAACTAGCTTGTTGGTTAATATATGATCATGGTTTCCTGATCATGAACATAGAGATGTTATTAACAACAGGATCATATCATTAGGAGAATGATGTGATGGACATACTCCTATAGATAAGCGTAGCATAAAGATCAAGTCATTTCAATAGTTCAATTGCTATATGCTTTCTGATACATAGTAACCTAATTCCTTCGACCATGAGATCATGCATATCACCTTTTCCGGATGGATGCTTTGATGTCATCAAACACCACACCGTAACAGGGTGGCTATAAAGGTGGCATTGAGTGTTCAGAAAGTATTGGTTGAAACACATGGATCAAGAGTGGGATTTGTCCATCCATATGACGGATAGATATACTCTGGGCCCTCTCGGTGAAATGTCATCCAATTAGCTTGCAAGCATGTGACTGGCTCACAAGGGATCACATATCACGGGAACGAGAAAAGAGTACTTGTCAGTAACGAGGTTGAACTAGGTATGCAGAGATACCGACGATCATAACCTCGGATAAGTAAACTATCGTGAGACAAAGGGAAATTGGTATCGTATGTAAGTGGTTCATTCGATTGCAAAGTAATCGTAGAAATATGTGGGAGCCATATGAATTTCCAGATTCCTCTATTGGTTATTGTTTGGAGAAGTGTCTCGATCATGTCCGCATAATTCACGAACCGTAGGGAGACACACTTAAGGATTCGACGTTGTTTTGAGTAGTTATGGTATTATGAGAAAGAGACCGAATGTTGTTCGGAGTCTCGTATGGGATCCGGGATATCACGAGGTGATCCGGAATGGTTCGGAGAATAAGATTCATATAAGGAAAGTCCCGTTTCGGTGTTCGGGAATGATTCTGGTGTTTTCATCGGGAATGTTCTAGAAGGTTCCGGATTGTCCGGCACTCCGGGGGGGGAGGGTACATGAATGTGTCATTGAATGATTGCATCATGTACAAAGTGTTCTTGCTGTTCCAAAACTTGAAAGTCAAACTGCCAGTTTGAAAGTCAAACGGCTAAAACAGGAAACTGTGGAAAACAGGAAACTGTGGGAAACAGGAAACTGTGGGAAACAAGCAAGAGGAGGTTGAAACCAACTTGGAGGAGGAGTTCCTCTCCTCCAAGCCGGCGGCCAGCCCTAGGCCGAGTTGGGGAGGGACTCCCCTCCCTCCCTGGCGCGCCTAGCCCCTCCACCTATAAAAAGAGGGGCAGGGCCTCCTCCTTGAGACACACAAGTTTCTACCTCTAATCTCCGGTTTAGAGCCGTTTTGGTTTAGAGCTTCTAATTGCTTTAGCCTGCGGTTTAGAGCCTTCTGATTGGTGTGTCTAATCTCTAGACCACTAATAGCCCTCTCTCATAATCCACCATACTCGCTCCGGCTTAAGGCGAAGCCCTGCGGGATCTCCCCTCTACTTCCGGTACCACGCCGTTGTGCTGCCGGAATCACGAGGAGAGTGCTACAACCTCCGCTGCCTGTTGGAACAAGGGAGAGGAAGGTCTTCGTCGAGTACCGAACGTGTGACCGACTGCGGGAGCGCTGCCGGAACGCAGCGCCGGAAGGATCGTCTACGCGATCTTGAGATCGGAAGTGTACGACTACATCACCCACGAGAATCTGCTCTCGTTAACCGCTTTGGAATCTTCAAGGGTAAGTTATTCCATCGACTCGTTGCTACAATCTAGTAGATAGATCTTGGCTTGTTTGTTTGTATGCGATAGAAATTTTTTGTTTTCCATGCTACGAACCCCTACACAAGAATCAATCGACAACAAAAGCATCAACTCCCACAATGACCATTATGTTCTACTCGTGCAACAGATCTACATATAAACACGGCTCTAATACCACTGTAGGGGTTCGTAGCATGGAAAACAAAAAAATTCTACCGCAAGCAAACAAACAAGCCAAGATCTATCTACTAGATTGTAGCAACGAGTCGATAGAGGAACTCACCCTCAAAGATTCCAAAGCGGTTAACGAGAGCAGATTCTCGTGGGTGATTTAGTCGTACTCTTGCCGATCTCAAGATCACGTAGACGATCCTTCCGGCACTGCGTTCCGGCAGCGCTTCCGCAGTCGGTCACATGTTCGGTACTCGATGAAGACCTTCATCTCCCTTGTTCCAGCAGGCAGCAGAGGTCGTAGCACTCTCCTCGCGATTCCGACAGCACGACGGCGTGGTACCAGAAGTAGAGGGGAGATCTCGCAGGGCTTCGCCTTAAGCCGGAGCGAGTATGGTGGACTATGAGAGATGCCTTGGTGATCCAGGGTTTAGAGGAACCAAGTAGAGAGGGCTAGGCCGGTGTATTGGGCAAGGGGAGAGCCCTAAGTCGGCGGCTAGGAGGAAACCCTAGGGCGGCGATGGCGACTTGTTGGCCGGCGGCTAGGGTTAGGGTTTGGTGGGACAAGGTGTGTCTAGAGGGGCACCCTTGCCCCTCCTTTTATAGGTGGGAGGGCGCGGCCAAGGGGAAGGGAGTCCTCCCCCAAGTCGGCCTCCTTGGCCGGCGGTGGAGGGAGAGGAACTCCTGCCCAAGTAGGTCTCCTACTCTCCCACCACCAAGCAAACTTGTCGTTTGACTTTTCAAATTGGCATTTGACTTTTCAAACTAGGATTTGATTTATCCCTTTATTTTGCTCAGCGATGACACCTAGTACATGATGCAACCATCCCAACTTGTTATGACACATTCATGTACCCTTCCCCTCCGGAGTGCCGGACCTTCCGGACCCTTTTAGAACATTCCCGATGAAAACACCGGAGTCATTCTCCAACTCCGAAAAAGGACTTTCCTTATATGAATCTTATTCTCCGGACCATTCCGGATCTCCTCGTGATATCCCGGATCCCATCCAAGACTCCGAACAACATTCGGTCTCTTACTCATCATTCCATAACTACTCAACAACATCGAATCCTTAAGTGTGTCTCCCTACGGTTCGTGAATTATGCGGACATGACCGAGACACTTCTCCGATCAATAACCAATAGAGGAATCTGGAAATTCATATGGCTCCCAAATATTTCTACGATTACTTTGCGATCGAATGAACCACTTACATACGATACCAATTTCCCTTTGTCTCACGATATTTTACTTATCCGAGGTTTTGATCGTCGGTATCTCTGCATACCTAGTTCAACCTCGTTACCGATAAGTACTCTTTTCTCATTCCCGTGATATGTGATCCCTTGTGAGCCAGTCACATACTTGCAAGCTAATTGGATGACATTCCACCGAGAGGGCCCAGAGTATATCTATCCGTCATATGGATGGACAAATCCCACTCTTGATCCATGTGCCTCAACACATACTTTCCGAACACTCAATGCCACCTTTATAGCCACCCAGTTAAGGTGTGGTGTTTGATGTCATCAAAGCATCCTTCCGGTGATGGTGATTAGCATGATCTCATGGTCAAAGGAATTAGGTTACTATGTATCAGAAAGCTTATAGCAAATGAACTATATTAAATGACTTGATCTTTATGCTACGCTTAACTATAGGAGTATGTCCATCACATCATTCTCCTAATTATATGACCCTGTTGTTAATAACATATATATGTTCATGATCAGGAAACCATGATCATATATTAACCAACAAGCTAGTTTAACAAGAGGCTTTACTAGGGACTCTTTTATTTTTACAAATCACACAAGTATTAATGTTTCCGGTTAATACAATTATAGCATGGTATGTAAACATTTATCATAAGTATGAAGATATGATAATAACCACTTTATTATTGCCTCTTGGGCATATCTCCAACAAACTTACCCATAGCGCACCACCACCTAGTGCGCCACGAGTAAGTGGGAGGGATTCGAAATTCGAATCACCACCCTTCCCAGCTATCCCTCTACCTTCCCCCTTTTAATTTTCCTTCTCCCTTATCCTTCTCCCTTTTCCTTCTCCTCCTTCCCCTTCTCCTCTCTCGAACCACCTTGCTCCGGCGTCCTTTCTCCGGTCTCCTCCTCTCCTTGCAGTGATGGCGGCGCGACGACGGCCTTCTCATCCTCCTCGCAGTGACAGCGGGCTATGGCGGCATCCTTGTCCTCACCGACCTCCCTCTCTTCCTCCATCTCTTACTGCCTCCCTCTCTTCCTACCCCCCCTTTCTCCAACCACACCCTTCCTACCGCCTCGATGCCAGTGAGGACTAGAGTGACCACGGCCTCCCGCACCTCCTTGCGGTGGTAGGTCGTGCCCACGGCCATGCTCCGGCGAGGCAACACGACGGCGGCGATGCACTGACCCAATTGCTTTTGCAATTCAAAACGAGGGTATTTTTTTAGTTTTTTAGTTTTTCAAAAAATATGTGTGGCGCACCTAGAACCCTTCATGTGGCGCACTAGGTGGTGTGCCACGGGTAACTTTTTACCCGTAACGCACCAGGTAGTGCGCCGCGGATAAAACTTAGCCATAGTGCGCGGCTAGTGGCACACTGCTAGTGCACTACAAATGTCATTTTTAGGTGCGCCAAGAATGTGTTGTTTCCTGGTAGTGTACCTGGGTCGGGACGACGTCTAGGCATCATGCGCATGTTGCTCCGAGCGCTGGACGACAGCGGCGAAGAAGCAGATTCCCGGTGGTGCTTGTGGAAGCAGAACAGGGGTTGCTCCGAGCGTTGGATGACATGGGCGAAGAAGCAGATTTAGGGTAAGGTGGTGAACGTTAGGTCTAGGGTTTTCCACAGAGCTTGCCAAGCTACGGGCGATGATTGTTTGTGGGTGTGTGTGGGGGGTGGGTGGAGGGTAGAGGTGGTGAACCGGGAAATTACGATTGAAGGCCTAACGAACCGCCTTCACTAGGGATGGAAAGGGAATTATAGTATGTTTGAAACTATAGGGGTGGAAAGGGAATTATAGTATGTTTGAGATTTTCCCGCTCGAGTAAATCTAGGCCGTACTCCCTGGATTCAAAGGCAGTCACATGCCCATGTTCAGAAATTAAGGCCCATTAGGCATTGATCATCCATGGCTCATATTGGATGTTTGGATGTCGCAAGCAAGCCCTTTTAAGCAGCCATCAACAACGACCAACTCTCCGCATTGATGCACGACGCACACACTGAAGAACTTTCTCTATCTGTCCCCCTACGTCCCTCTCCCTGGGGAAGCCACCACACACACACAAATGCCGTGTAGCTGCTCCGATCAGTGCACCTCCATTGACGAGTCCAATGCATTGGCCAATGGGGATAACAGTCCCTACCATGGTGATAGCGGTTAGTCTGTTGACATGCCATACTATTCCGACACTCCGGAAGGTAATTTTTCCGATGAGGACCCTTCTTACCGTCATCTGATGGAGGGCACGCCACCAGAGAGCACAGAGGAGGAGGAGGACGATGGTTTTTCTTTCATCTATGACGGACCTGTCATCTTCAAGAAGAGTTCACTCGATCCACCCTTCTTCGGCTAGAAGAAGAGGAAGCAGGAGGATGAGGGGTCGAGAAGAGTGCACTCGATCCTTTCTTCGGAAACAAGAAGAGTGAACTCGATCCCTTCTTCACTGGCAATAAGAAGAGGAAGGAGAAGGAGGCGGGAGTCTTGAAGAACAAGAAGGCAAGAGTTGGGGGATGCCATCGGAAGCGGAAGGACAACGCCAACAGGAAGGTCGTAGTGGAAGGATTCAGGTCCAAAAAGAAGAAGAAGTCTTATGATTAATTTAACCTCTAGTACTACCTATCTGTAATAAGTTTTGGAGATTGAAGATCATCAAGTAAAAGTTGGAATGGTGTTGGGATCTAGCGCAAGTACTATGTTTGTCATTTCATATCCCCCACTACGACGCAATAAAACCTCTTGTACTCCGTATTACTTCCTCCCTTTAATTTTTGCATGCATTCTAGGAAAGAGGGGTGCCAATATAGAGAAAGCGACGTCAATTAGTACTCACATGATTTCAGGTAATTAATACTCCTACTAAAAGGAAGAAACCTAGGAAACCGCATGTATTCTTAGTGATTAAGTGAAATACGGAGTACTACTATCAAAGTCCCTAGATAAAAAATAAACTCTGTAAAGCGTACTTTACATGTAAATCATCTCCTTGATCGGCATTGAATTAAATTATTTAATGTCACATTGATATGAAAACATGATTGCGCCCAACGTGCTATCGCTGGACGGCACCACGACACGTCAAAAAAGCCTGCAAAATCAAGCAAGTACGCAACCATCTATACATGAGAAATATACAGGAGCGAAATGAATTGCCTTGGCAGCAAGGACGTGCATCTCAGCACCCATGTCTCTGGCGTGCCCCTAGGAACTGTGTGATAACAGTTGCACCTGAGTAGTATAGTACTGTTCTGTAGTGTCACTTCATGAAGTCAAGAAAGCACTCGAGTACTACACCTAGTAAAAACTGTAAATAGATACCGCCGCCCGCCCACCGCAAATGCCCTGTACCTACCGGAGTACTGTAAAAAGCGATATACTACTCGAGTATAAAAATACGTGTATTACCGGAGTATTAGTACAACTGTACAACTAATGATGCTACTGTTCTCCGGTTGCGACTCCGTGGAGTTTCCAAAATCTGGACCTGTTTTTTCTAAATTAATCCTAGTACCTGTATCTAGACAAGGTTAAACACAAGAAAGAAATGGAACTGTGCTGAGGTTTTGTGTACCAAGGCGTCGATCCTGACATTTTACTTTTGGACCAGAATGTTGTAATCTTGGTTTCAACCGGGGCAGGTGCCCTTTCTATCGAAAAAAAGAGAGAGAAACAAAAGAGCCACAAGAGATAGGCAGATAGAATAAAATGCAGATCATGTTGAAGACATGCATGCAGTCCTCGATCTCTCCCCTACAGCACTGTGCAATTTGCGCCAGACCCCAGGCTTCTCTGTCTCTCTCAGGAGTAGACCTTCATGTGGATAGGATCTGTTACTGTATAGCGTGATACCTTCTTTAATCTCACCTATCAACAACCTGCAGCCTTGTTTTGACCGAACATTGTGAAGCATGGTGTTTAAGTAGCAATACCTACTCAATTTTTATGCAGGAGCCTGGCTCTAGGATGGATCAAGGGACCCCATATTCAATGCTGCATAAAACTTCTGGACTGTGGGCACTACATCGGCGAGCCGAGCTTCCAGGGAACCACTCCAACACCGCGCATATAGGCGGATTCCACCAAGAGCTCGCTGGCGATGGACAAAGACGAGCTAGCGCCGATAACTATTCCATGCCCCATGAAGCCTGTCTCACCATGGTCGTCTACCACAAGCTCGACGAGCTAGCACCGATAACTATGCCATGCCCCCACAACCGCTGTCTCACCATGGTCGCCTACCATGAGCTCGACGACCACAAGACCGTGTGCCCATACAGCCCGTGTAGCTGCACGGTAGGTGGGCTGCATTTTCACCGCCTCGCCGGTCGATCTCCTTATGCATCTCGATGGCTACCATAAGGTACGAGTGCATAGGATAGCATATGGCCAGTCCATGGAGTTTACAGCAACAATGTCGTTATCGTCCTTTCCGCCATCCATGTCCATTGTCTACTCTGATGAAGCTAGCGTGTTCAGTCTCATCATCAGCGAGCTCGGCCAGGCCGCCACCGTTTCCTTGGTGTGCGTCAGGCCGGCCGCATGCTCGTGGCCCTGGTATGGGGTGAAGCTATGCGCGATTGGGCCGCAGTCACCGACGGACTTTTCGATGGACACCGTTAATAGGGTAATGGAGCCGATGAGCCGCGCGTCGCCCCGGAGTGTCTTCCTCGAAGATCTGACGTTCCTCACGGTGCCACCACGGTACATAATCGCGGCTGCTGGACTGTACCAGAAGGTGTTCTCTTTATCCGTTTGCATCGACAAGAAGAATTGATCTTAAAATTCTGCTAATGATCTCAACACGATGGTAATGATGTATTACTAGTTAATTTAGTTCTAGAGTTCCACTCGTTTACTTCTTACTATATTAGTAAGAGGAGACATGGTCTGTTTTGGCACTAGGAAGGGTGTCTTTTGGTTGTAAAGTAAATTTGCTAATAATGTTTATATTTAGGATTTAAGTGTTCTCTAAAACTTACTTATCCTACTACTTTTCCTTGCTTGATTTTCAGGGTCCTTTGTGCTAAATGTTTGTACTTGGATGTAATTTTCGCCTTTGTGAGGTCCTTGGTGCAACATATATGTACACATCCTATGACCGTGTTAATTGAAACATATCGCTCCCTCGGGACATACCCTGGTTAGAAAAATAATGTGCCACCACCCGGATTTCAAAAAAAGTATACGATGACCTTAGTCATTTGGCCTGAATCCCAAGAAATTACACACGGTGTACATGATATAGTAGGCCATACCGTCAAACGAGTTTTTTAAGTATTTGTACTACTCCCCCGAATCATATTAGTTGACTTCGAGTTGTCAAAATTTGGATGAACCTATATACTAAATTGTTTATAGATTCATCCAAATTTAGACAAATTTGAGTCAACTAATATGGGTTGGAGGTAGTAGTAGAATGAATTAAAGAACAAAGAATGACCCCAACAAATTTTCGTACGAAGTGGACAATTCTTTCTTATTGTTTCCGAAAGTTTAAGGATTTTCCATTTTATAAATTAGAACATGGACCGTTGGATCAAGACTAGCAAATCCAAACATTGCTAACCGTTGGATCTTCTTTTCTATTCTTTGCATCTAGAAGATTCTATTGATAGTCTTTATCACAATGAACACTTTTGTGCGCAAACCTCAAAACACACTTCATTGCTTAGTTTTAGGTATCTTGTGCTAAATGCATGGACTTTGGTGTGATTTTCATTTTTATGAGGTCCTTGATGTAACTTGTACTTCCACCGACCATGTTAACTGAAGCACCTCGCTCTGGGGGCCTACCAGAGTTAGAAGAAAATGTAACCTTCCCAATTATCACACAAAGTGGACCACGGTTTCTTATATAATTCCATTTTTCAAGCTTCCTAGCTAACTTTCGCACACTTCACTTACTTCTTTGTCGATTCAACGAAATTAGGTCAAACTCGAGCTACAAGTTAGCACGGTAGATTAATTGGTCTTGAATTAAATGTAATTTCAGAGGTAGATGGGTGCAACTTCTTGTAGAAAACAATGTTGTCGCTGTGAGTTTCGAACTATTTGGAAAGAACATTCTCAATTTCCCGAGTGATGACGAGATTGTTCTTTTCCCTAAAGAAATAAAGTCCAAAGAATATGGATCTGAATGCCCAATCCGGCTAGCTTCTAGACATATTAAGTGGACCAACATACTGTCGGTAATTGAGATTTCCATGTTTTATGAGTTTTTATGCGTGCACACAGTGTTGAGGTGGGACGCTTCGTTGGAAACCCCAAGAGCAAGGTGTGATGACCACAGCAGCAAGTTTCCCTCAGTAGAGACCGAGGTTATCGAACCAGAAGGAGGAAGGAAATGTCTCAAAGGTGTTGCGAGCAACGTGGAAACCTGCACAACACAAACTCAAGACTTTGCCCCAACGAATCAGTGAGGTTTCCAAGCTCACCGGTTTGCTGTAACAAAGGATTAACTCTATGGTGTGGAAGGTGATGAATGTTTTGCAGCAAGTAAACAGTGGAAGATGTATCAATGGTAAAGATTGGACCGGGGTCCATAGTTCATTAGTGGTTCTCTCCTGAGATAAACAACATGGCATGAAGGGTAAACAAATTACAGCAGGACAATTGACAGGAACTGAGCAAGGCATAACAATGCAATACCAGACAAAAAGATCCTATGAGGTTCGATTGGGCAATACAACAATATACATAGATCGCCATCAAACTGCATCTATGACTAGAAGTCCACTTTCAGGTTATCAACCGAACCCCCTCCAGTATTAAGTTGCAAGCAAAAGACAACTGCTTTAAGCAAAGTGTGTAAGTAAACAATCCACTTGTTCCATGAACAAGAGACCGTTGTTTTCTCCCTAGTGGAAACAACACATCTACAACCGAACAGATTTTTGTCACTTACCTTGGAAACTAGAGGCATGAACCCACTATCAAGCATAAATACTGTAGGGTTCGCAGCATAGAAAACAAAAAATTTCCTACGATGGGAACAACTATGTACCATGATCTATCTACTAGATACAAACAACGGGCGGATGTATATCCGTAGAGAACATACCCTTGAAGACCGACAAAGCTTAACGAGTCCAAACTCGTGGTTGATGTAGACGATCTCTTGCCGATCTCAAGATCGAGAGGAAGCCCTAGCGCCGCAAAACAGCAGCGCATCCGTGCTCGCACACACGTTCGAGGCACCGAGCAACCTCTGCCTCCTCGCTCCAGCGATGCAGCGGAAGCACAACTCTTTCTTGCCGAAAAGCCACCGGGAACATGTATCTCGCTAGTCCGAGACCATGGGGGATAAATTCTAGAGGGGGAGAGAGATCCTTCACGAGAAGGTGTGCTTTGAGAGGAGGAGAGGGGGGCCTTTTATAGGGGAGAGGGGGGCACCCAAGGGGCATGGCGCCCAGCCATGGGGGCTGCCCCCACCTCTTCCAAATTCATGTGGGTGGAGCTCCCACTCAAAATGAAAAGCCTCCACTCCCATTAAAAAGCCTCCACTAAAAAATCCACTCACATGCATTAAATTTCCACCAAATTTAATGCAAGCTCTCATTTAAATAAAACTCTTTTATTTATTCAGAATTTTGTCAATTACTTTAATGACAAACATTCACAAATAACCCCTTGCTAGAATTCTATTTCACATGCATAACCAAATTATGCAATTTTACCCGAAAACCTGTTTCGGTATCTAGTGAAATAAATTCCTGCGCTTGTTCATTCTTTCGGCATGAAACTTTTGCTCCAATTGGATGTCGGTGTCTCTTAAGTGTGTCACCCTACGGTTCGTGAATAATGCGGACATGATCGAGACCCCTCTCGGATCAATAATCAGAAGCGGGATCTGGAGACCCATACTGACTCCCACACATTCAACGATGACTTTCTTGTGATCGTCGGAACCTTTTTACGCTAGTATCTTAATCCTTTTGTTTCGCGATATATTACATGTCCGAGATTCGATCATCGGTATCTCCATACCTAGTTTGATCTCGTTACCGACATGCACTCTTTTCTCGTTCCCGTGATATAACATTCTAGTGATCAAATCACTTGCTTGCAAGCTAATGAATGTGATATCACCGAGAGGGCCCAGAGCATATCTATCCGTCATCGGGATGAACAAATTCCACTCTTGATCCATGGGCCTCAACATAACACTTTATTAGTTCTGAATCCATCTTTATAATCACCCTGTTACGGTGTGACGTTTGATGTTATCAAGAAACTCTTCCGGTGTTAGTGATTGACATGATCTCATGGTCTAAGGATTAGGATCACTTCATAAGTTGTTATAGCAATATAAACTCAATGACTTTGATCGTAATGCTATACTTCGGATGAATGTTCATCACACCATTACACTAATGTTGTGACCTCGTTATTAACAACATCCAATGTCCATGATCAGGAAACCTTTGATCATCTTGTTAATCAACGAGCTAGTTTATAAGAGAGGCATAACTAGGAACTTCCTTTTTGTTTATTAAACACACATGGATTAACGTTTCCGTATTAATACAATTATAGCATGTAAAATAAACATTTATCATAAATAAGGAATACGATAATAACCACTTTATTATTGCCTCTAGGGCATATTTCCTTCAGTCTCCCACTTGCACTAGAGACAATAATCTAGTTTGAGAACTTTGCGTATTGAACACTTATGGCTTTCTGGTGTTCCATATACGCAACTGCAAGTGGTTAACATAATCTACGGATCTGATGCTTTCAGGTCCGTGTGTATTTGCATGTCTTTGCGTCTCCACGTATCACTCATTCTCTAATGAGATGGCGTTGTATAAATTTGGTCTTTTGGTGAGACCTTTAGTTCCTTGGGGTTAAAACTTGTCGATACTATTGTCGTACAATATATCTTTAGTGTTAGCCCGTTGCGAACCACACCTTAGTTTGATAACAAACTACTTGACACAAATGCCCTCCTTTGCTGCTACAATAGTAGGCATATACTTAGCCTTTTTGTTGTAGTATTCGTCACAATGTCTTAACTATGGATTTCATCCAAATCCATCATGGAATCTTCTTTCCATTACATTGTGCCACCTATAGTTTAAATTGAGATAAACTTATTTTGTATCTTGTGACAAACCTAGTATCAATGTAACGCTTTACAATGAACTATGTGTAATTGTTTGTCACCTCTACACAAATATATTCTTAGTTCTTCCAAAAGAACATAAGAATATCCTTACTATCGTCCAATGATCATTTTATGATTCATTCTGGTATATGCTCATAACACTTAGAGCATAGGACATATCTGGATGTGTACATATCATGGTATGATTGATCAAATCATTCTTGTGATTTTACTCATCAAGTGTCAAAGCACTTGAATCTTGTTTCACTTATCAAGTGTCGATACACTTGAATCTTGATTCAATTACTTTCCATGCAACAAGAACTATTTCTTGTCTTTCTATATTGAAATCCTTCAATATCTCATATATGTACGTTTGGCACAACCATATTGGCGTCACAGTCTATCCACTATAGACATTCACGCTAAATATTCGGGTTTTGCCTAAGTATTTCATCGAAATGAAATTCTTTAACCTTTGTCAATAAATAATACATTATTTCTAATCAACAATATGTCTTCCACATAATGTATTAGAAATATGGCTCAGCGCTCCCACTTAATTTCTTGCAAATGCAAGCATCTTCATCGTCTCTTGATGAAAACTCCTTTTCATCACGGTGAAGATTCCAACTCCGCGATGCTTACTTCAACCATTGAAGTTTGCATGCCCTTTTTAGCATCCTTTGAATTAACAAAACCCTTTGGATCGTGTCATGTACACGTCCTAGGTAACCATTCTATTAGAAGAACTTTGTTTTGTTTATTCATCTACCATATAACAGATTATATGTAGTGGTTGCTACTTTAATCCGTCCAGACTAAATATCGCTATGAAAGATAAAATCTTGTCATAGTCAACTCCTTGAACATTGTCGTAAAATACTTTACGACATGTCGACTATTTCATAGAAGTGAAACATCCATGTCTGTTTCTTTATAGATCCAAATACGACCGATAGGTTTTTACACCTTTCCGGAGGGTCTTCCAAGTTCAAAACTTGATTTCTCGTGTATGGAACTATCACGGATTTTATGGCTTCAAGCCATTTGACGGAGCTAGGGCCCATCATCGCTTCTTTGCATATAGTCGGTTAATCATTGTCAAACAATAATGATTTACTCTCAAATCTTAGTATTTGATTGTTTATCCGACCAACTTGGTTCAATAAGAACTTAGATCTCCGTGACCACAACCTTTGAGGCACATAAGCTATGAGCATTATGGCAGCCTCCGGAACATTTTCCGGCGCTGCGCAACTCATCACATATAGCTAAGGTTCGTTAACCTTATCAAAGTTCTATTGTCCTCCCACTTAACATTTATGAAAAATTCCTTCTTCAAAAAACTTCATGTTTCAAGCGACAAACCCTTTTGTCCTTGGTGTTATGGAGGAATAACCAATTGTTATTCGAAATAACCTACAAAGACATGCTCATCCGACTTCGGTTGTAAACATCTTACTTATGTTTAGCATACCAAAATTTAAGAAATGACAACTTGGGTTTTACCCCAAACCATAACTTCGATGGTGTCATTTCAACGGATCAAGATGGAGCTCTTTTCAGTGTAAAAGTGGAAGTCTCTAAAGCTTTAATCTTTTAAAACATAATGGCAGTTTTATAAATAACACCTTTGATCCAACCATGTCAAACAAGGTTTCATTACAAATCTCAAACACTCAATACTCCTATGGTGTTTCGGGAGATGTAAATCTAGGTGTTTTGCTAAACTTGCAACTCAAATAAATCCCTCTATGATAAAATCATAATTCATTTATTTTCTTGTTACACTTGTAACTCAAACAAATCCCTTATGATAAAATCATAAACCATTTATTTTCTTGTTTAAAATGATTTTGCACTTCATCTTGAAAGTCTTTGAAACATTTTCAAATATTTCATACTTCTCTCGCATTAAGTGAACATTCACTCAAATTTTCGGAGAAATCATATGAAGTTGAAATCCATCGCTTACGACTATACATAATGGACTACATACATCGATATGTATAAATTCCAATAATTTAGTCGTTCGTTCTTCTTTGGCCTTTGAACGAAGTTTTAATTATCACGTGGAAAGTCTCACAAGCGTCACTTGATCAAATCAAAGACTCCAAAAATCCATGAATATGGAGATTCTTCATGTTCTCTTTCCAATATAATTTAAACAGCGATGTCACTTCGTAAGTGATCTTTCAATCATTTGTCTTGCGACATTTTAGCATTAGGTTTTATGGATGTGATTTCTCCAACTAGATTTGTAAATCATCCATCTTATATGGAATACGGTAATTATTTGAACAACCTTTATTCTCATAATACCTGATTTAAATAACAATTATTAAAACAAATCTTGAAGTCAAGCTTTGATGTCAACAAGAAATACAAACAACGGTTTGTTTGTTTTCGATGAACATCATCACATATTCTCTTGCTAGTTACTTAGTCCATTGTGGTTCATGAATTGCGTCGTTCCGTATGAAATTTCATACCAACCAATTCGGTATCCAATACCCAAGAACCACATTGTTTAACAAGCAAAGAATACAACCATAACATGTATATCATCCATATACCTAAATTGGATATTTCCAATCTTTTGTTTTCTGCCAAATATATTTTATAGATTCTCTTTTAGCATTTCCTTTTCCTTTTAAAAGAATCTATCAATATCAATAGTGGCGCCATATACATGACACATAGTCCAAAGCGTGTATATTCAAATAATAATACCTTTGGACTTGCACTTTGAAGTAGATCACCATCATCAAAATGATCGGTATTCTTTCAAAATCTATTCTTTAGTAATCTTTTAGTGTAGTAAACATTTTACATACATATTCTATTCACCCTTATCATGACGACATTCATGATCAAGCTACTGTAGCTTATAAAGGCGAATCATGAGTATAACATTACTTTCCAAAACCCTTTTGGATGATTAGGATGTCTAGCATCTCCAACTTTCGTAAATTCTCATCCAATATGAGAACATATATTATACTCTATCATATTGCAACCAAAACATTGTTTCAGATATCGTTATATCTGCCACACATGATGGTTTCTGAAATAATTCTTTCAGCTCCTAGATAAACTTGATGTTTAAATCAAGAATCATGGAGGCAAACATGATACTTAAGATACTAACACTGGAATTGTTACTCTCGATTTAATACCAATTATTAAATTTCACGGAGTAAATAGAATTTTGCTGAAAGTTTGCAATAGGACTTTAAACTTTAGATTGACACTCAACACAATACGATACCAGTTCGCAAAGTATATATCCAGAATTCTATAGTTCTATTATCTCAATTACAACTATGCATAAGGTGGTGAACGAATGCCAATGACTACAACAAATTATGCAAATTCACTTTGATTTAATTTATGATAAATTGAGTTCTACTAATCCAAATTAGAAATGAACTCCCACTCAAAAACGATATCCCTCGTGTCTTTTTGGTGATTACATGAACAAAAATCCACTACACCAAGTCCGATCATCACGTGAGTCGGTGTAGCTTCAAAGGCGAGCATCAAATGGGCATCATATCTACTATATGTCTCATGCTTAACCTTTCGGTCCGTGTTCCGAGGCCATGTCTATACATGCTAGGCTCGCCAAGTAAGAACCTTAGTATTCGCGTGTGTAACTATCTTACACCCGAGATGTGCTCGTGGATTCAAGTACACCCGATCATCACGTGATGTCTTGAAGCGACGAAACATTGTCGGTGCATACTTAAGGAAGAACACATTCTTATCTTGATATTTAAATGAGGGATCATCTTATTATGTTAATAAAACACCAAATAAGCAATATAAGATGCTATCAAACATCACATGTTTATTAGTGGAATGATATGGTTCCCGCATATGATCTCTATCATGTGCACCGTGGTATGATCACTATCATACATATATGTGTAAGTCCAAGGTCTATGCAGATTACACGTTATGTGTGTTGTAAGAGTATCATCTCATACTTCTACTTACAACATCACCATATCATAACACTAGCCCAGCAACAATCTAAATTAGACGCCTCTAATTTATCCATTGCAAATTTTACGTGGCTTAGGGATTTCGAGATAGAACCGTTCTTACCTACGAACATGAACCACAACGAGGATAACCAAATTGTTGACAACTCGTTGCAAATTAGATATTGACTATAGTAGGAGAGACAGACACCCGCTAGCCACTTATGCAAAACTAGTTGCATGTCAAGAGTGGAACAGGTCTCATGTGCGAGGACATGTAAAGTTTGTCCGGGCCGCTTCATCCCACTATGCCACCAATATCCAAAGTACAACTAAGAAGCAATAAAATGATCATCATCGCCCACATACTCATATGTGTACTACCCGTGCAAAGTATCTACGCATAGATCCGGCTCTGATACCACTGTAGGGTTCGCAGCATAGAAAACAAAAAATTTCCTACGATGGGAACAACTATGTACCATGATCTATCTACTAGATACAAACAACGGGCGGATGTATATCCGTAGAGAACATACCCTTGAAGACCGACAAAGCTTAACGAGTCCAAACTCGTGGTTGATGTAGACGATCTCTTGCTGATCTCAAGATCGAGAGGAAGTCCTAGTGCCGCAAAACAGCAGCGCATCCGTGCTCGCACACACGTTCGAGGCACCGAGCAACCTCCGCCTCCTCGCTCCAGTGATGCAGCGGAAGCAAAACTCTTTCTTGCCAAAAAGCCACCGGGAACATGTATCTCGCTAGTCCGAGACCATGGGGGATAAATTCTAGAGGGGGAGAGAGATCCTTCACGAGGAGGTGTGCTTTGAGAGGAGGAGAGGGGGGCCTTTTATAGGGGAGAGGGGGGGCACCCAAGGGGCATGGCGCCCAGCCATGTGGGCTGCCCCCACCTCTTCCACATTCATGTGGGTGGAGCTCCCACTCAAAATGAAAAGCCTCCACTCCCATTAAAAAGCCTCCACTCAAAAATCCACTCACATGCATTAAATTTCCACCAAATTTAATGCAAGCTCTCATTTAAATAAAACTCTTTTATTTATTCAGAATTTTGTCAATTACTTTAATGACAAACATTCACAAATAACCCCTTGCTAGAATTCTATTTCACATGCATAACCACTTTATGCAATTTCACCTGAAAACCTGTTTCGGTATCTAGTGAAATAAATTCCTGCGCTTGTTCATTCTTTCGGCATGAAACTTTTGCTCCAATTGGATGTCGGTGTCTCTTAAGTGTGTCACCTACGGTTCGTGAATAATGCGGACATGATCGAGACCCCTCTCGGATCAATAATCAGAAGCGGGATCTGGAGACCCATACTAACTCCCACACATTCAACGATGACTTTCTTGTGATCGTCGGAACCTTTTTACGCTAGTATCTTAATCCTTTTGTTTCGCGATATATTACATGTCCGAGATTCGATCATCGGTATCTCCATACCTAGTTTGATCTCGTTACCGACATGCACTCTTTTCTCGTTCCTGTGATATAACATTCTAGTGATCAAATCACTTGCTTGCAAGCTAATCAATGTGATATCACCGAGAGGGCCCAGAGCATATCTATCCGTCATCGGGATGAACAAATTCCACTCTTGATCCATGGGCCTCAACATAACACTTTATTAGTTCTGAATCCATCTTTATAATCACCCTGTTACGGTGTGACGTTTGATGTTATCAAGAAACTCTTCCGGTGTTAATGATTGACATGATCTCATGGTCTAAGGATTAGGATCACTTCGTAAGTTGTTATCGCAATATAAACTCAATGACTTTGATCGTAATGCTATACTTCGGATGAATGTTCATCACACCATTACACTAATGTTGTGACCTCGTTATTAACAACATCCAATGTCCATGATCAGGAAACCTTTGATCATCTTGTTAATCAACGAGCTAGTTTATAAGAGAGGCATAACTAGGAACTTCCTTTTTGTTTATTAAACACACATGGATTAACGTTTCCGTATTAATACAATTATAGCATGTAAAATAAACATTTATCATAAATAAGGAATACGATAATAACCACTTTATTATTGCCTCTCGGGCATATTTACTTCAAATACCCCCTCTTGGAGTCACTAGCTACTACTTGTCCAAGATAGCTACTAACAACGGAGAGCATGCAAGATCACAAACAACACATACATGATAGTATAAAATAGACAAAATCGTTAATCAATCTGACATAGTAATCTCAGTATCCATCGGATCCCTACAAACACAACCTGCATGATTACAAATAGATTAGATCTTGGTCATGAACGGAGCTCACAAGATCTATACATGAAAGCACAAGGAGGAGATACAACCATCTAGCTACTACATGGACCCATAGTCCAAGGTGGAACTACCCATGCTTCATACCAGAGAAGAAAGCCTCTGGGATGATCTCCCCTCTGGCAGGGTGCCGGGAAGAACTTCAGATCCCTCCTCCCCCCCCCCCCGATCTAAGGACGATGGTGGCGGAGGCTACATAAGGTTTCGTGGAGTTTTTATCGGGTTCCTAGGGTTTCTGCATCGGGGGCTTCTTATAGGAGAAGAGGCGAGGTAGGGGGCTGCCAGGGGGGCCACACCCTGCCCAGGCACGGGTTGGGCCCACCCGCGCCTAGGGGGTTTGGCCGCCCTATGGCACCTCTCCATCTCGTCTTCTGGCTTCGTGTCACCCACGGTAAAATATTGACTTTGGCTTTTGTCCCGTCCAATTCCGAGATTATTTATTTTCTGCCTTTTTGGAACCAAAAACAGAAGAAAACAAGCAACTAGCACTGTGGCAACTTGTTAATAAGTTAGTTCCAGAAAAGATATAAAAATACTTCAAAGTGTAGACAAAGCAAAGCAAAGTAGATACTAAACAAGCATGGAGCATAAAAAATTATAGATACGTTTCCGACGTATCAAGCATCCCTAAGCTTAACTCCTTCTCATTCTCGAGTACGTAAGTGATAAAAGAATATTTTTTTAGGTGACATGCACCATCAAAACCAAGATCAAACTATTTGCGAGCATTGAAAGCTGGGATCAAAGAACTCTAAACATGTGCATGAAAGACGGAGTTATAACAACAGGACATAGTAACTATGCATGCAACATGAAAGGTTACAAACAAAGATCATGAATAACATGCATTGAAAAATGTTTGTTTGTTTCACATACAGAAAACATGGCATAGTGGCATTCAGCTTGTCCCTCATAGGACACCTTCAAAGTTCATAAGAGTGACTAGATACAAGTAGCACAAGAACAAGTAATATCACAATATGTATCAATCAATAAGATTTGGGACACTCCACATAGACTAAGAATGACAACTATGCTCTCTTAATGGTGCCTAAAGGTAGAAGGTGGATACTCAATATAATAGTGGAAGAAAGGCCCTTCATAAGGGAAGCAGGGATTTAAAGTTTCAAAAAGATCTTCCAAAAATTATGGTACTTGTTAGCTTTCAGCCCTCATGGCCCCTATCATAAGCATCTTGAAGTGATTAAGGTTAAAGTGAACAAACTGTGGAGTATATGCTTGACAAAATATAAGTTTGCAATCTCAAGTACCTTGAATACGAGGGCCACACCTTATGCTACTCAACTTCAGTCACCTGTAAGTTCTTGTCATAGTAAGTACATGCGTATCATAGAGAACCGCCAACGGGGTACCCCTTGCACATGGTACAGGAGCTATCCCATGACCAAAATGACAAGGCAAGCAGACAATGAGCATCTTAGCGATCTTTTTATTTACTATATGCATAGCTTTTTATTGAGGATGCTTCATAGATAGCTCATTATGGTGATGCTACAAGTATCAACCATGATTAGGCAAAAGAGCATGATATCAACTGTGATAAAAATACATAACTCCATGATGCAAGCATCTCAGGCGTTTCTCTAACACAAAATACATAACTCCATGGACTTACAAGGTCCCTCTTTATTTCACACCGGTGACATCCATAGACAACAGAGCATGATTGTCACATCCCAAGATTTTCCAAATCTGGTAATGTGAAAAATAAATGAATAAAATAAAACCCTGTTGATTTTCAAGGCCAGAAGAAACTTTTTGAATTTAATTGGAACTTCAAACCAATTTTGATCAAATAAAATCCTAAAGGGATTTAAAAAGATAAACATTTAATAAAGGAAAATAAAATATTTTGGTATTACTATTTTGGATCTTTTAATAAAAGATTTTGTTTTTAAATGGAAAGGTGGATTTATAAAAAAAGATTATTTTATAAAGCCAAATTAAACCTTGGCCAAGCTTTGGAATTAAAACATTTTGTTTTGAATAAAAATAGCAAAGGTTGATTTAAGTAAATTAATAAGGATCTAATATCCAATTTTATTTAAATAAAAGGTTTTACCATTTTAATTAAAACATCAAAACTTATTAAATTATTTTAAATAAGTACTCTAAGTATTTTATTTTCTTAATTAAAACCTACTGAAGTGTTTTGGTTTTATTTTAGATTTCAAAATAAATATCTTAAATAAAATAAATCCTAGTTGATTTAATAATGAAGGTCTATTGTATTTAATTATTAATGGACCCTAAAATAAAAGGTTAATTTGTTTTAAACAAGTTTTCAAGTATTCTTTATTTCCAGATAAAACCTACTGATTTGGTTTTGAAAGTATTTGGATTTCAAATGAAGATTTTATTAAATAAATCAAACCCTATTTGATTAAATAACTAAAGGTCCATTTTATTTAATTAATAAATGGATCCTAAAATGAATAAAAATATTAATTTATTTTTGGAATTTTGGATTATGTTGCTGAACAGAACAAAGTTCAAAGTTGTGAAGTGTGGTGTTTGTTTGAAATAATTTGGTTGATTGGATTGTTTGTTTGAAATTAAAATCAGTAAATAGAAAATAGAAAAGGATAAAACAATCAGACAGAAAAAATAGAGCAGCCCACCATCTGGCCCAACTAACCCAGCAGCAGCCCACCTAGCCCACCTCACCCTCGCCCCCGAATCGTTTTTCTTCACCACAGAAGAAACCCGCACCCTCACTAACAGGTGGACCTCCTCCTCACTCCTTTCCCACTGACCGACCGACCCCATTCCTCCTGTTCTTCCTCCCCACCCCCACGACCTGTTCTTCCTCCCTCGCCGGCCGTTGCAGGCTTTGATTCGTGGCTTGAATTCGCCTTAACACAGCCACCTTAACTCGCAGCGACCAGGCACATTTAAACGCCAGTGACTCCTCTCCATTTCCCCTCTGTCTCCTCCCCCAAGCACGCCCCCAGGCGGCCCCAATTTCTCCCCGAGCAGCTCTGTCTCCGACGAGCTTCCACCGTCGAATCCAGCCAAGCCACACCACCTCCTGCCTCCCCGAGCACACGAGCACGTTCACCGCATCCTGGCGCATCTTCCCGTGCCAGTCATTCATCCGCGGGTGCCCTATAACCTCGACTTCAACGACGACCTGCAGCACCGCCGTCTGCCTCTTTCTCCGACGAAGCCTCCAGGTAGTAACTAGCCACCCCTTGTCCTTCCGATGATACGCCTGTGTCCAGTACACTCGCCCGCATCTAACCCTACCATTCTCTTGCTTTCTGGTGGACTACAGCCCCGTCCCCGTCAACAAACAGAAGCTCCTGGCGCCAGCCCTAACTCCGGTGAGGAATCCCGCCCGTTCTCGTGCGCCCCTTCACCAACCAAGGGCAGGTTGAGCATCCCCATGCCATGGAGATCACAGTGAGCCACCTCTCCTCCTCCCTCGCTTCCTATTTCACCGGCGCCGCCGTCGTCTGGTCGCTTCGCCGCCAGCAGCCGCCCCAGCGCCGCCTGTCTAAGGTCAAGCACCCCACAGCCGTCCGATCCCGATCTGATGGATAGGATAGAATAACTTAAACGCGAAGGGGTACGTGATCTGGGCCATACGATCTGCTTAGATCCAACGGTCTGCAGCGTGATCCACCCCGAACCGGTATCAGCCAGTGAGATAGCGACACGTGGCCAGCTCTAGTTTAAAACAGAAATTGAAAACAGATTTGTTTGTAAGTTTCAAACCCTTGTAACTTTCAAACCACACGTCCAAAAATTACAAATTTTACATCAATGGATTCAGGAGAGCAAGACCTAGCCAACCATGCCCTTGGTTTAGTAAATAGTATCTGTTAATTTACTTGTTTTTGCAGATTCATTTGTGTGCTTGTTTAGACTAGAAAATTTGTTTAAAAATGATTTTAGGGTTAAAACTTTTGCAAAATGGTTTGTTGTGACCTCACTGAACCTAGGAACCAACCCATGATTTTGAAAATGAATTTGGAAAAGTTTAGGAAGGATTAAATGAATTGGTCCATTTCTAGCCAAGTAAAAATAATGGTTTTATTATGAGAATGATTTTGGAATAAAAACCTTGGGGAAAACAATTTGATTCAAAGCTATTGACCCAAAACACCAAATCTTGAGAGTTAGAAACTTTTGGTGAAGACTTAAAGGTTTTGGATTTGATAAAACTAATTTCCACCACATAAAATGATGAATAGATTTAAAAATGGTTTATGGACCAAAACCCTTTTGCAAATGACTTTGCCACTTTTGGAAAATGACCACTTTTGACTTTACAAAGTTTAGAAGCCTAGTGGAGACCACCTTTGTAATTAGAACCATCTTTTGCATGCTTGCATGCATTACTTTGACTTGGTCATTTTATGTGTTGTTTTGCTTGATTGGTAGATTGAGTTTGTGCCTTGTTTGATTGAATTGTAGTGACTTGAAGAGTGTGATTGTTGCAAGGACAAGGATTGAACCTATACCCTCTACCAAAAAGGCAAGTGATGCTTCATACTTTCTATCCCATTACTTTCACTATGCATTAGTGATTTTCTCTAAGTAAGACTTGCATGGATTTTGCTAAGTATAGACCTTGCTATAAGAAAACCTAGTAGATGAATCCTCAGTAGGATTTTCCTAAGTTAAGATTCCTACTACTATCAAGCTTAGCCTAGCTAATAGAAAACATGGGTGGAAAATATATTCACACTATGGAAAAATCTCTAAGTCTGAGGACTTATGTTTTTGTTTAATAAAACCACTAAGTCAATGAATCCCCTGGGTGGAATGGAAGGATTGGTTATGTTGAGTGGTTACACAAGGCCATGGACTTGGCTTGTGTATCTCACTTGTGGATGGCCACCCAGGAACAAGGAGATTTGAGATGTCAAATGTTGAGAAGCTTCAAGTGCAACCACTTGGCAATATGGGCTCTGCCATGATCATATAGGATGCAAGAACTTAGCCAAATGGACAGTGGGTGGTAGTGTTTGATAGGTTGGAACGCGTCCATTTTGGTCTAAGGGAAGGCTTCTAAAAGATTTTGTCTTGGGAAACCAAGTCTTGTGGGGAAAGTGCACCACCTCTGCAGAGTGTAGAATCTAAGTACTTAGCCATGTCCCTGGTAAAGGACAATTTGAGCATCAAGACATGAAAGCAATCAAGAATCTCATCATTCAAATTTCTAAGTTAAAACTTGTGGAATGAACAAGGGTTGTTTGAAATCTTCAATCTTTGATTGAGAGATGCCTTGCAAAGGATCTTCAATCTTTGATTGAGAAAAATGATTTTGTCAAAACAAAAACTTAGTATTTTCAAATGTTAAGGAAAAATCTATTTTGAGCAATGCAAGCCTCAAATCCACTTAGCCAAATGCATATAGATGATAGACTCCACTGTACTACCATAGTATCACTTGCCAATACAATTCAAATGTATTGACCCTTTGTGGCTGTAACTTGTATGTTGCAGGTTTGATTGTTTTAGTGAAGATTGTTTGAATAGGATTACAAGGTCTACAACCAACATCTGCCTGTGGCACTTTGAAGATGAAGGACCCATGATTATAGTTATTCCGCTGCAATGTAATGTAATAGCCAATGAGCTATGTAAAGATGTAATAAAATTTATATTATTCCTGGTTATAAAGTTATATTATGACCTTTGTTTCTTGATATTACATCTGAACTGTGGATGCTAGCTATTGATCCAGGGACTAGCATTGTAAACACAGGGGGCTCTATCTTATTAAAGATTGGGACCTCTACAATGATATCAACTGTGTACAAAGTACAAGTGCAATGTTGAAATCGTTCCCCATGACAGCATGGTTCTGCTAATTCCAACGTATAAGTGCAAGCATATACAACATAGATGACACAATGGTTCAAGTTTATTAGGGGCAAGAAATATAAAGTGTGCCATAAAGTTTGTGAGGGCTTTAATCACTGAGTTTTCACATAACAAAATACTTTTTAATTAGAAGATAGTTGAAAACAAGAATATACTTGGAATGGTGTAACACACCATGCATAGGAGTTTATAGTGGACACTTTGTAATAACTTGGTTTCTTAGGAGTTGGAAGCATGAGTAGAACTTACTCATACAAGTGGAGGCTAGCAAAAGACTGGGAGCAACCAACTAAGAGATCAATAATGGCCATAATCATGCAGAGCGACAAAACATTACTAATCAAAGCATAGAGTGGTACTACAAGTTAAGGAATAAATGATCATAGAGGCTATGGTGACTTGTTCATAGTCATAAAATGGAGTGAGCATGTGCCAAGTAAACCCAAACAAAGCATCAAAGGAGAATACCACAATACTATGCTTTTGTATGCTAAAACAACAAATAATTCTTTCAAGGAACACTAAGAAATCGGAATTTTTTGGAACAAGACATGCTACAACAATAATCACTAAGCATAAGGTCAAAACAACACCTAGCATGTCATGCTAAAGTCTAAGTCATAGTCAATGCAAGATCCTCTTGCACTTCAATCAAGAACTTACTACTCCTTTCCAACACCAAGCAACTTAATTGAAACAACGCAACGAGAATGGGGGTAAAAAATACTTTATTCAAGTAAACTAACCAAACTAAGCAAAACAAATGAAAACTAAGACTCTCCAAGAACAATACACTAGTGCATGAAACAATAAAAATGAAGTGTCTAGACATGCCTGAACTTTTTATTGATGAAGAAGGGGATGCCTTGGGCATCCCCAAGATTTGACGCTTGTACCTCTTGGATATTTCTTGGGGTGGCACCGGGGTGGCATCCCCAAGATTGAGCTTTTGTCCATTCTTCATCTCATTACATCATTCTCTCTCTACACCTGAAATTTTCCCTTGTAGTGGATGGAAAATAGGAAACTTTCCATCACGAGACTTCCCCATGATGAAAGGAGTAGCAGTGAACAATAATAGATCCAAGTGAACTTACAAATAAAGCTATTGTCCCCGGCAACGGCGCCAGAAAATAGTCTTGATGACCCACAAGTAGAGGGGATCGCAACTGTCTTCGCGGGTATTATTACCCAATTTGTTGATTCGACACAAGGGGAGCCAAAGATTACTTGCAATCCTTAACAACTGAGTTGTCAATTCAGCTGCACCTAGAAATAGTTCTTTCTCATAGACATTTATCAGTAGCAACAGTTTGTAGTAGCAACAGCAAAGCAACAAAAACAGTAAAACAGGAGCAATGGTAACAATAGCAGCAAACAGTAGGATATGAGCGCGGTAGGCATAGGGATGGATGGATGGGCATTGCATGGAAGAGCCTAAATATGAAACTTCAAGATCTAGGGCATTGTAGATAAATAAGAACAAGCATCCAAGTACTAAACAATCCTAGGCATGTGCTCCATATATAGTCATGCATGCTCGCAATGAGAACTTCCACAACATCTTTTCTCCTGCCAGCCCGTGGTAGTGGGGCCATTTGGGAACTACTGGCAATTAAGGTGCTCCTTTTAATAGAGCACAGGAGAAAAGCATTAACACTCCGTGAACACATGTGATCCTCACACCAGATCCATCCCCTCCGATTGTCCCAATTTCTGTCACTTCGGGGCCTTTCGATCCGGATAATGATATGTGTACACAACTTGTAGATAAGATCACAAACAATAAAATCATAATGATTCAATAATAATCTCAGATCTAAGATCATGGCACTCGGTCGCTAGTGACAAGAATTAAGCACAACAAGTTGTAACAAAGTCAAATAGCACTAATAGAGATACTAGGCATTATGCCTTAACAATCTTATTCGATTACAAGACAGAACTCATCCAATCCCTACCATACCCATAGCCTACAGCGAGGGATTACTCACTCATGGATGAGGGAAACATCGATGGTTGATGGAGAGGCATTGGTGATGACGATGGTGATGATACTCCCCAAATTCCCCGTCCCAATAGGGTGCCAAAACAGAGTTTCTGGATCCGAATCTTGGTTTCTGGTGGTGGCAGCGCAGTGGAACTCTTTTTGGAAAAACATCGAACCCCCCTCGGTTTTTAGGTCAAGGGGGAACTTATAGGCGAAGGGAGAGCCCGAGGGGGTGCCTGGGGTGGACGCACCCCCCTAGGCGCGGGTTGGGCCCACCCGCGCCTGGCAGGGGTGTGGGCCCCCCCAGGCATCCACTCCGTTTCGTCTTCTGGCTCCGTGGATCTTCTGGCGAAATAGGATTTTTGGCATATTTCCGGGATTTTTCCTGATAGTTGATTTTCTTCACAAAAACTAGACACCAAGGTAATTCTACTGAAAACAGCGTCAGTCCGTGTTAGTTGTATCCAAATCACACAAGTTTAGAGGAGAAACAATAGCAAAAGTGTTCGGGAAAGTAGATAGGTTTTGGACGTATCAACTCCCCCAAGCTTAGCTTATTGCTTGTCCTCAAGCAATTTAGTTGAAAACTGAGTGCGATAAAAGAACTTTCACGAACACATTTGCTTCATACGATGTATATATTCTCAGCACATGAGTAGATACTTAAACCATTCATAATACTCCCTCCGTTCCTTGATATAAGGTGTATAGTTTTCTGTAAAAAATTCCAGAATATAAGGTATATGGTGGGATCATGGGATTTTTTTACATAATTTAGGAGTCAAACTGATTTGAAGAGATTAGATACCGAGATTTCCCTATTTTCCTCTATTCTCATATCGGTCACTTACATGTATTAACATCTAAAAGTATCGAATTTTTTATTTTTTGCCTATGCGTTAATATTCGTGTAAAAACTATACACCTTATATCAAGGAACGGAGGGAGTAAGAAGTAAGCAACCAAGTCTACTCAATAGTCATTGCAAGCTATGAAGAGAAACCAACTCAATAATAATAAGTAGCATGGAACATAAACATAAGAAACATTGCAATGCTCATAGTAAGGTATGATAGAGTGGTATCTCGCTTGCCTTTGTTTGTAGAGCACAATACAAATGCCAAGTCACCTCTGAAGTTCACATGAAGACTAAAAGTAAAGATATCAGAGATACAAGCATCAAAGTCATGACATAATTAACCGAGTTTTGAGACAAACACAAGAATGAGAACTATGCTCTAAAGGAGGTGATCATATAATAAGTGGTGACTCAACAAGGAAGCGAAAAGGTTTTGAAAAGTTTTAAAGGCTTCCAAACGCTAAAAGTAAGGTACTCACTAGCTTTGAGCTCTCATTTCCCCTATCATAGGCATCTTCATTTAGTTAAGGTGAAAGTGAGGTCCAATATGAGTTATATGCTTGACAGACCATAAACTGGAAATCCCAAGTCCCTTGAGTACGAGGGCTGATCCACATGCTACTCAACTTTGGTTACCTACAAGTTCTTGTCATTGTACATACATGCATATCATAGAGAACCGGCAATGGGTACCCCTTGCACATGATACATGAGCTATCCCGTGATCAAAATGACAAGGCAAGCAGATAATGAGCATCTCAACAATCTTTTTATTTACTATGTGCATATAGCTTTTTATTGAGGATGCTTCATAGACGCTCATTATGGTGATCCTGCAAGTTTCCACCATGATTAGGCATGGCTTAGGCTAGCGGCCCAGGCGTTTCTCTAACACATATATATACTCCATGAACTCACAAGCTCCCTTTTTATTTCACACCGACGAAATCCGCACACAAAAGAGCAAGGTATCAACTGGATAGGTATCCATAAGTGTTAAAAGCGTTCCCCGTGACAGCATAGTTTTGCTAACTCCCAACCTATAATTTGCAAGCATATAACTTTCATGGACAGGTCACAATGGTTCAGGATTATTAAGTGCAAGAAATAAAGTGTGCCATCAAGTTCGTGAGATCTTTACTAACTAACTTTCTCAAAATAGTAAAACATTTTACTTGGAAGAAAACAAGGCATATAGAATATGCACTGAAATAGCAAATGATGCTAATAGGTAGGTATGGTGGACATAGTTGGAAATATTGGTTTTGCGGAGTTGGATGCACAAGTAGAGCTCATACTCAGTGCAAGTGAAGGCTAGCAAAAGAGAGGGAGGGACAAACAAGAGAGCAATAATTGTCATAATCATGCTTGCAACAAAACATGACTAATTATGGCATGAAAATAATACAAGAACTCTGAGGCAAAATAATTATCGAGGCTTACTGACTATTGTTTAGTCATATGCATGTGTGAGCATGTGCCAAGTCGATTCACAGGAAACATTTAAGAGGAGGATACCACAATATCATACCAAAATATGAATAGAACAATGCAGACAAACATTCATATGATGTGCTACAAACTATTAGCAAGATGGAGCTAATCATAGACAAGCAAAAACTACTAAGCATCCATCAGTAACATACTCCTTACAATGAATAGACTAAGCATGCTCACAATGATGAGTATATGTATAAAAATGAAAACAAATAGAGTTCGTTACTAGCCTCTTACCACATCTCAGATTGTCTTAATCTTCATTATTGCCCTTCACTTGTGTGACTTGAATAATAACATGAAACCAAAATCCACTGAGGACAGCTGAACCCTGCAAAGAACTCACAAAACCAAAGAAGAACAACAAATATTTTGGTGTTTTAGATTTTTCAAACAAGCCAACAAAGCAAACACAAACAAAGCAAAAATAAACCAAACAAAGCAAAATCTTTTTGGATTTTTCTTTAAGGAAAACCATAGCTAAAAATAAAAGAAACAAACCAAGAGAAACAACAAAAATATTTTTGGTATTTTTGCATTTTGAGAAAGCAGAAACAAAAACCAAAAAGAAAGCGAACAATGGATATACAAAGAACCGACCGAATATGATATATAGATGAGTGTGATGTCGGTATACCTCCCCCTAAGCTTAGGCTTTTGGCCTAAGTGGGGCTCAACTCCATGGTGACCAAGTAGGTGCACCTCTATAGTACGACGAGGAGGCTCCCTCGTCCTAGTACGAGATCGAGGACTCCCCTGTGTAGTATACAGAGGGGTCCTATGAGGGCGCGTCCCCCTGATAGTGTCCATGGAAACCAAGAACACGCAACTTGATGTTAGACCCCTCCTTTATAAAGGAAAGGATCCCTGTGATTGCAATGCTAGTCCCTGGATCAATGCTAGCATCCACAGTTTAAGATGAAGTACACAGATACAAAGGTCGTTTATTACATTCATCCCAGAGATAAAATATAGTCTTTTACAACTCATGGCCATAGGCCTAATACAAGAGTTTTTAAGGAACAAGTAATAAACATAAGTCTTCATCTTCATGTGCCACAGGCAAGCATGTTGAGTGTAGACTCATGACTCCTATTCATCATCAGAGTAACCTGCAACATCACAAGTTACAGCCACAGAGGGTCAATACTTTGGAATAGTATTGGCAAGTGATACCTTATTATATTTTAAGTGGACTATATTACTATATGCATTTTGGCTATGTGTAGCTTGGCTTGCTTTGCTTGAAAATAGGTTTTTCCTATTAGTTGAAATTACTAAGATTTTCTTTGTCAAAAACATTCCCAAGGAACCACCAATAGACATTGAGGTCCTTCACCCTTGTTCACCCATCAAATTTTATTTAGAAGTTGGAGTGATGAGATTCTTGTAGCTTCCATGTCTTGATGCTCAAAGTGTCCATTTCCTTGGACAAGGCTAAGTACTTAGGTTTTCCATCTGCAGAGGTTGTGCACTTTCCCCACCAGACTTGGTTTCCCAAGACAGGACCTTTCAGAAGCTTTTCCTTAGTCAAATGGACGCGTTCCATCCTATCAACCCTTCTACCACCAACTGTCCAAGTGACTAAGTTCTAGCAACCTATATGATCATGGCAGAGCCCATATTGCCAAGTGGTTGCACTGTAAGCTTTCTCAACATTTGGCCTCCAAATCCCTTTGTGCCTGGGTGGCATACCACAAGTGAGATACACAACCCAAGTCCATGGCCTTGTGTAACCACTCAACATAACCCAATCTTTCCATTCCACCCAGGAGGTTCATTTGCCTTAGTTGTTTTATTAAGAAAATATAAGTCCCTTGACTTAGAATATTTTTATCATAAACTAAATAGATGTTCACCACCCTTGTTTACTATAAGCTAGGCTAAGCAAAGTATGGTATCTTATCTTAGGAAAATTTCCCTAGCAATTCTACTATTTCACTCTACTTAGGATTTCCCATCTTAGCACTAAGCAAAATATCATGCATTTACTTTAGCAATATATCTAATGCAAGTATAAAACTTAGGGTAGGAAATTCATGAAATATCACTTGCCTTGGTAGGGGGAAGAGTAGCACTCTTCACAATCACAATCACTAGCAAAATCTACACAAGAAAAAATAGCATACAATTACACACAAATATATCCAACCAAAAATATTATGAATGCATGTATGCAAGAATTTACTAAGTGGTGATTTTTGAAAATTATACCAAGTATGTTCATGAGTACAGAAACTTAACATGACACAAGTTTGCCAACTAAACTTATTTGGCCCCAAAATAATATACAAGAATAGAACTATATCTAAAATAGCCCTAAACATGTTCCACAATAAAAATCATTTTTAACTGTTACTATATGCTAAATAAAGTGGATATTCAGAAAGGTCTTGTTTCACTGAATCCAACGGTATAAAGTTTGCAAAAATCCAACGTGGCATTCAAAAGTTATAAGCATTTGAAGTTTGAATCTAAATCTGGTTTTAAATTCTGTTTTTAATCTAAACCCTGCCAAGCGTCGTGTTTTCATTCGCCCGTACCGCTTCGCATCAGATCAAGATCCATAGCCGTAGGATTTAAATGAAATCAGGCGGCTCAGATCGCGTACCGTTTCAGAGTAAGTGATTCTTTCCTAGCGCTACGATAAGGATCCGACGGCTGCTATTGTACTGACTAAGATCCGGCGGCGGAGCGGCGGCTACCGGCGGCGGGACTGTCAGTCGTTGATGGAGACGGTGCTACAGAGGGTAAGAGAGAGCGAGGAGTAGCTCACCGTGCTCAGGAGATCTTGGCGAGGCTCGACGTACTCGTGGTTGGTCAGGGGGCGCTCGGGCACGGCTGTGATTCCTCACCGGAGTTTGGTGGCGGCGTTGGTTACGTCAGGTGGTTGTCGTGGACGTCGCTGTGAACCACCCCAAGGCATGATGAGGACACGGTTAGATTCACAGGGTCAAGGGGAAGTTGTGTGCATGAACGAGGAGGCGAGGGGTGGTCTGTGCTTACCGGGAAAACTCGTCGGAGTTGATGTCGCCGTCAGTGCTCACGGTGTCGAGTGGAACCGGCGACCTGGGGCAGTACAAGACGGACTAGTGAGGTCAGGAGATGCGCAAAGATGAGTTGAGTCAGGCAGCAAGAACGATAGGCAGAGGGGAACGCGAGGCTCACCTGAATCGCTCGCCGGAGAGGGTTCTGTCAGCGGCGATTCGTGGAGGATTGCGGGCAGCCTGGTGGCGGAGTGAGTGAGGTGTGTGGGGGAAAAAGATCGCGGGGCAGAGAGGGTCTTATAGCCGGGGAATCGACAAGAAACGCTCAAGGATTACTGCCCATTTACTCCGCGCCATTACCGGCCATCACTGCCGCAGCGACGTGGTCACAGGCGCAGTCTGGGGAAGACGAGGGTGACGTGGTCTGGTCCCGCTTGTCAGCGTAACGCGCAAAGTGATTGTGGGGTCGTCTTGTCAGCGTCTGTCTGCGTGTGTTCGCGCGTGTGAGAAGAAACGAGGATCCCCGGGTGGGCTTGCTGGGCTTGCTTGGCTGCTGGGCCAGATTCTGGCCGCGCGGCCCTTTTCTTTTGTTTGTTTCTTTTCTTTTTCTATTTCTATTTTCTGGAATGATATTTGATATGAATTCAAATCCTTTTGAATCCAAGCTGTTCTGGGAATTTTTGCAGGGTTTTGTGGATTCAAAAACAGTCATTTTAACTAAGTGTTTACCATGCAAGGCTTGGTCAAGCTTGATTTTCAAAGTAAACAGAGATTTGCTCTAGTTTGTAAATATTTGAAAAAGATTTTGAAACCATTTCCAAATTTGAAAACTTGGGTAAAAGCTTCACCTAAACTTTCCATCAATGGAGTCAAGTGAACCAGTATTTAAACTTTCACATTTCAAAGGGTGATGGTCATTGTGGAATAAAAATGCCCACATGAAATCATAGCCCCAACTTCTGTTTCTAAGTGATTTTTGAGAAAACCCTAAATGGATGAATGATGCATAGATGATATGAATGAGTTTTGAAACTATGATTTTTGGGATGTTACAAATCTAACCCCCTTAAGATGAATCTCGCCCTCGAGATTCGGTTTGGCTAGCAAATAGGTGAGGGTGGTCTTTCCGAAGATCATCTTCTCTTTCCCATGTTGCTTCCTCTTCGGAGTGATGGTTCCATTGCACTTTACAAAACTTGATAGTCTTGGTCCTAGTGACTCTTTCTGCTGTCTCTAGAATCTTGACAGGCTTTTCCTCATAAGTGAGATCACTTTCTAGCTGAACTTCTTCCAAAGGTATGGTATCCTTCAAGGAAGACTCTTCCATTTCTGGGTGACATTTCTTAAGCTGACTCACATGAAATACGTTATGGACTGCTGATAGAGATTCTGGCAATTCAACTTCATATGCAACTTCTCCCTTGCGGCTTAGAATCTTGAATGGCCCAACATATCTTGGTGCTAACTTTCCTTTGACTCCAAATCTTTTCACTCCACGAAGTGGTGATACTCTGAGATAAGCTCTATCCCCAACTTCGTAGGTGACTTCTCTACGCTTAGAATCCGCGGTTAGCTTTTCTGTCGGGACTGTGCTATTTTCAATCTGTCCTTAACCAATTTGACTTTCTCTTCGGCGTCCTTGATAAGATCAGGTCCAAATAAGTTTCTTTCTCCCACACCATTCCATAATAATGGGGTGGTACATTTCCTTCCGTAGAGTAACTCAAACGGTGCCATTCCAATACTAGATTGATGGCTATTATTGTAAGAGAACTCCGCGTAGGACAAACTTTCATCCCAGCTTGCTCCATAATCTAGAGCACAGGCTCTCAACATGTCCTCAAGAATTTGGTTGGTCCTTTCTGTTTGTCCATCTGTTTGAGGATGAAAAGCAGTGCTAAACTCCAATCTTGTTCCTAAGGATTCATGAAGCTGTCTCCAAAAGTGAGATGTGAACTGGGTTCCTCTATCTGACACAATACTCTTCGGCACACCGTGAAGGCATACAATCCTGCTCATATAAATTTTTGCTAACTTGGCACTTGTATAAGTTGTCTTCACTGGTATAAAATGAGCCACTTTAGTTAGGCGATCCACTACCACCCATATGGAATCATACCCTGACCTGGTCCTTGGTAATCCGGTAATGAAATCCATACCAATATTTTCCCACTTCCATTCAGGAATTGGCAGTGGTTGAAGCAAACCTGCTGGTTTCTGGTGCTCCGCTTTGACTCTGCTACACACATCACACAAAGCAATATGTTCGGCGATGTCCCTTTTGAGATTGTTCCACCAAAACCTTTCTTTCATGTCCATGTACATCTTGGTATTTCCTGGGTGAATAGAATACGGAGAGTTGTGACCTTCCTGTAAGATCAGTTTCCGCAATTCTGGGTCTTGTGGAACACATATACGTTTCCCGTGCCATAAAGTGCCCTGTTCGTCAACATGAAAACTCTTAGATTTCCCTAGACCAATATTTACTTTAATCTTTTCAATTTCCTCATCAGTCTTCTGGACTTCTCGGATCTTGTCAAATAGAGTGGGTTGAACATCCAAGGACATGAGATGCCCTTCTGGTACAATCTCCAATCTGAGTTCTTTGAATTGCTTACACAAGTCATTTGGCAATTCCCCTTTTGTAAGGCCATTTACAAAAGTCTTACGACTTAGAGCATCCGCTACTACATTTGCTTTACCGGGGTGGTATTGCAAACTTAAGTCGTAATCCTTGATAAGTTCTAGCCATCTTCTTTGTCTCATGTTGATTTCCTTCTAGGTGAAGATATACTTCAAACTCTTATGATCGGTGAACACTTCACACCGCTTACCCAAAAGGTAATGTCTCCATGTTTTGAGTGCATGGACGACAGAGGCTAACTCCAAATCATGGGTAGGATAGTTTACTTCATGTGTTTTGAGTTGTCTCGAAGCATAGGCCACGACTCTACCATCTTGCATAAGTACGGCACCCAAACCTTGATGAGAAGCATCACAATACACTTGGAAATCCTTTTCCAAATCTGGCAGACATAGAACTGGTGCTGTTACAAGTCTCTTCTTCAATTCTTGAAAACTGACTTCGCAACCTTCAGACCAAGCAAATTTCTTGTCCTTCTTTAACAATTCTGTCATTGGCTTAGCAACCTTAGAGAAATTTTCAATGAACCTTCTGTAGTAACCTGCTAAGCCGAGGAAACTACGAACTTCTTTCACATTCTTAGGTGATTCCCATTCTGTCACAGCTGAAACCTTAGCAGGATCAATTGCCACACCATCTTTTGTCATCACATGACCAAGAAAACCAACTTTCTCTAACCAGAACTCACACTTGCTGAATTTGGCATATAGCTTATGTTCCCTTAGTTTCTCCAGTATCGAGCGTAAGTGTCTCTCATGCTCTTCCTTGCTCTTGGAGTAAACCAAGATGTCATCGATGAAAATGACAACGAACTTGTCAAGGAATTCCATGAACACCTTGTTCATCATATTCATGAAGTATGCTGGAGCGTTGGTTAATCCAAAAGGCATCACAGTATACTCATACAATCCATACCTTGTGGTGAACGCTGTTTTTGGTATGTCTTGCTCTCGTATCTTGAGTTGAAAATAACCTGACCGAAGATCAATCTTCGAGAATACACATGCTCCTTCTAGCTGGTCAAATAAGTCGTTGATTCTTGGCAAAGGATACTTGTTCTTGATGGTAACCTCGTTGAGAGAACGGTAGTCAATACATAGCCTTTGTGTTCTATCCTTCTTCTCCACGAACAACACTGGGGCTCCCCAAGATGAAGAACTTGGTTGAATAAACCCTTTCTGTAACTGTTCACCTAGTTGTTTCTTGAGCTCTTTCAATTCATCAACAGACATTTTGTATGGTCTCTTAGCTATTGGTCCTGATCCTGGCACCAAATCTATCAGAAACTCCACATCTCTATCCGGTGGCATTCCTGGTAGTTCCTCCGGAAACACATCCGGATACTCACATACTATTGGTACACTGTCCATGCTAACCCCCTTAAGAGAATTTAACTTACTTCCTTTGGATTAAAAGTTTGACTTAAATTTTATTCTTTTTCCTTCTGGGGTTGTGAGGGTAACTGAACGGTTGGCACAATCTAATACTCCTTCATACTTAGCCATCCAATCCATTCCCAAAATCACATCCAGTCCTTGGGAATCCAGAATTATTAAGTTCACTGGAAACTTATATTTTCCAAACTCTATGACTAAGTCATGACAACCTGAGTTTACTATCATTTCTCCCCCCAGAGAACTTACTCTTATAGGACACCCAATGGTTTCTACCGGCAGTTCATTTCTTTCAACAAATGCCTTTGATATGAATGAATGAGATGCACCGGTATCAAAGAGTACAAATGCTGAAATTGAATTGAGTCTGAACTTACCAGCCACGGCATCAGGCTCCTCATAGACCTCTTCCACATTGATGTGGTTAACCTGTCCTTTCTGGAAAGGATTCGGCTTGTTAGGTCCTTCCACCTTCTTTTCGGGGCACTCATTTGCGTAGTGTCCCATCTTCTTGCATTTGAAGCATTCAACCTGACTGATGTCCTTTTTAGGAGGTTGGCCTCCACTTCCACTACCATTTCCACTATAGTGGCTCTTATGTCCACCCTTGTGGTTCTTGTACTTGTCCTTGTCATGACTGCGGTGATGCTTGTTGTCATGACGGTTGTGCTTGCTGAATTTCCCATGTTTATGGGATCCTGAGTTGCCAGTGTCATCATAGTGAGATCGTTTGTGAGACGATCCCGAGCTGTGCTTGTCGGAGTGTTTCCTCTTTCTACTCTCGACTTGTTTCATTTTACTTTCCAAAATAGCAGCCTTGTCACACAACGACTGATAAGTTGGAACATATGCCACAGACAGCTGTAGGTTCAGCTCATCATTCAAACCTTCCAAGAACTTTTCCTTTCTCTTGGCATCTGTATCAACCTCATCCGGTGCGTAGCGCGCCAGATTGTTGAATTCTTCTATGTATTCTGCCACACTGCGGTGGCGCTGTTTCAGGTTGTGAAACTCCTTCTTTTTCAGACTCATTATCCCTGATGAGATATGAGCCGTGCGAAAGCCATCTTCAAAGATAGCCCAAGTCACTTCATCAATAGGAGTGGTGATTTGGAAGTTGTCCCACCATGTGGCAGCTGGTCCTTCCAACAGATGTGCTGCAAACCTGACCTTTTCAGCATCCGTGCAGCCCACGGTCAATAAATCTTTGTTCACAGAACGTAACCAGTCATTGGCTACCATGGGATCAGTTGTTCCCGTAAACTTTGCTGGCCTCAGACGCAGAAATCTGGTGAGCATATCGAAACCCGGTGGGTTGTTGTTGTTGTTGTTGTTGTTGTTGTTGGGGTCGTTGTTGTTGTTGTTGTTATTATTCTGGTTTTGGATGAACGTTGTCATCATTTGCATAAGCTGCGTTTGTGCATTCATCATTTGTTGCATTTCCGGGGTGATGTTGTTGGGGTTGGGGTTTGCGCGACGGGGAGGCATCTGTGGTTCGTTCAAATAGATAAGAATGAGATACCCATAGATGTTTCATGCACAATACATCATAAGCAAACACATAACAAGCAACATAAGAAAAAGAAGTTCAACAAACACATAACAAGCTCATGAGGTAAACACACAAGTGGCAAGCCATCCACATGTCGGATGGTCCAATAATATGTTCACAATAACAAGTATGAATATGAAAAAAAGTAAACGAGCAGTCAAGTCTACTCATCAGCGTCAATCTCCTCCTCAACGAAAGTAAGACCTGCGTTTTCCATCGCGGTCTTGTTCTCCTCAATCGTAGTGGTCAAGGAATCGACCCTGGCCTTGAGAGCCCTCTTCTGGGAGCGAAGTCTCTCAATAACCATCTGCTGCTGCTCAAGCTCGAAGTCCTTGGACTTCAGTTCCTCGGTCATGTCCCGGATTTTCTTGTTCCTATCCTGGACGCGTTTCTCCTGATTCTTGAACTTGCGATCTTGAGCCTCGAACTTCGTCTCCATTTCTTTGACCATCTCATCCTGCTGTGCGAAAAGCTTGTCCTTCTCGCGTAGCTGCACCTGAAGCTCGTCGTTGCCAAGCATGACGTTCGTCCTATCCGTATCTACGTGCCTGAGAAGAGTCTCTAAGTCCTGAAGATAGAGGCGTATCGGCTCTGCAGTGCTCCTCGAGTCGTCCTCAAAGTCGATGGAATCTCCATCAACATCACGCCTTCCGAAGGCGTGGAAGTGAGTGCCCCTAACCTATCGGGAGTGACGGCCTAACAGTCGTCCTATCAGGTCCTGCATGACTACCTCCATGCCTCTCTCCCTGTCGTCGTGCATCAGCTTGAAGACAATGGCCTCCGTAGTAGGCTCAGTCTGGCGTCCGGGCTGGCTCACCTTGAAGCCCCAGAGGTCCTTCCTCTCAAACTTGGTGAGTGGGTACACCGTGATGGTAGGAAGAGGGAGATCGAGCAGAGTGGTAAGCTCAACGATACGGGGTCCGAAACGAGTAACCTGGAACTCCTCAACGGTGCTGACGGCAATAGGCATCTATTTATAACATTGAAAAGTTAGAACAACACTTATTTAAAATGAACACAAAACAATCATCTCATATATAACCATGGAACACAATTTCACTCAAGTCATGCATACATAAATCCATTACATCAAACAAGGTCCAACTTATTTAAGGTATCATTTTGGAAAATAAGGTGATAAGTGGTGGTCCAACTAACGAAGTGTTCTTACAATCCAATCTCACGGGATCTATTATTAAACACAATGTTCCTAGAGGCAATCCACCAATCTTGCTCCCTTGACTCTATCACTAAGTCTATAACATCTCCCCTTATCTCTTGGTTGGTGTCTTCTAATTCTTGAGTAAGCTCCTTCTCTTTCTCTAAGTCCTTTTGGAGGTTGAGCATTCTGCACTTGACTCTAGCACTTAGTTCTTTGATAGTCCTCCAAGCTGCATCCCTGGCTGACTCAAAGAATGTGGTGTGCATTGTAGTGTTGGTGTACATGCAGAATCCCCTTTCTTTGTGGTTGTCTTCCTTGTTTTTGTACAAGTGAAGTTGCACCCACCAATACTCCACTCCTTCATCCATCACTGGAAATCCTTTGTACACGGCTTCACCATGTGCATCCATTCCTTCCATGAGATCCTTGAGAATACTGGGAAACTCCGTCTCACACTCCAAGGTCATGGTCATGAGTGGTTCCTTCTTCACGGCTTCGTTGATGGAGTTCATCTACAAAGGAAGTTGAAAGAGTTTAGAAAAGTTTTACGAGAAGAATAGACAAGTGTAGAAGTATTTGAAAAACTTTTTCCTTAGTGGTTTTCCAATCCTAGGGTCATAATCCTACAGGCAACACAGTGCTCTGATACCATCTGTTAGACCCCTCCTTTATAAAGGAAAGGATCCCTGTGATTGCAATGCTAGTCCCTGGATCAATGCTAGCATCCACAGTTTAAGATGAAGTACACAGATACAAAGGTCGTTTATTACATTCATCCCAGAGATAAAATATAGTCTTTTACAACTCATGGCCATAGGCCTAATACAAGAGTTTTTAAGGAACAAGTAATAAACATAAGTCTTCATCTTCATGTGCCACAGGCAAGCATGTTGAGTGTAGACTCATGACTCCTATTCATCATCAGAGTAACCTGCAACATCACAAGTTACAGCCACAGAGGGTCAATACTTTGGAATAGTATTGGCAAGTGATACCTTATTATATTTTAAGTGGACTATATTACTATATGCATTTTGGCTATGTGTAGCTTGGCTTGCTTTGCTTGAAAATAGGTTTTTCCTATTAGTTGAAATTACTAAGATTTTCTTTGTAAAAAACATTCCCAAGGAACCACCAATAGACATTGAGGTCCTTCACCCTTGTTCACCCATCAAATTTTATTTAAAAGTTGGAGTGATGAGATTCTTGTAGCTTCCATGTCTTGATGCTCAAAGTGTCCATTTCCTTGGACAAGGCTAAGTACTTAGGTTTTCCATCTGCAGATGTGCACTTTCCCCACCAGACTTGGTTTCCCAAGACAGGACCTTTCAGAAGCTTTTCCTTAGTCAAATGGACGCGTTCCATCCTATCAACCCTTCTACCACCAACTGTCCAAGTGACTAAGTTCTAGCAACCTATATGATCATGGCAGAGCCCATATTGCCAAGTGGTTGCACTGTAAGCTTTCTCAACACTTGGCCTCCAAATCCCTTTGTGCCTGGGTGGCATACCACAAGTGAGATACACAACCCAAGTCCATGGCCTTGTGTAACCACTCAACATAACCCAATCTTTCCATTCCACCCAGGAGGTTCATTTGCCTTAGTTGTTTTATTAAGAAAATATAAGTCCCTTGACTTAGAATATTTTTATCATAAACTAAATAGATGTTCACCACCCTTGTTTACTATAAGCTAGGCTAAGCAAAGTATGGTATCTTATCTTAGGAAAATTTCCCTAGCAATTCTACTATTTCACTCTACTTAGGATTTCCCATCTTAGCACTAAGCAAAATATCATGCATTTACTTTAGCAATATATCTAATGCAAGTATAAAACTTAGGGTAGGAAATTCATGAAATATCACTTGCCTTGGTAGGGGGAAGAGTAGCACTCTTCACAATCACAATCACTAGCAAAATCTACACAAGAAACAATAGCATACAATTACACACAAATATATCCAACCAAAAATATTATGAATGCATGTATGCAAGAATTTACTAAGTGGTGATTTTTGAAAATTATACCAAGTATGTTTATGAGTACAGAAACTTAACATGACACAAGTTTGCCAACTAAACTTATTTGGCCCCAAAATAATATACAAGAATAGAACTATATCTAAAATAGCCCTAAACATGTTCCACAATAAAAATCATTTTTAACTGTTACTATATGCTAAATAAAGTGGATATTCAGAAAGGTCTTGTTTCACTGAATCCAACGGTATAAAGTTTGCAAAAATCCAACGTGGCATTCAAAAGTTATAAGCATTTGAATTTTGAATCTAAATCTGGTTTTAAATTCTGTTTTTAATCTAAACCCTGCCACGCGTCGTGTTTTCATTCGCCCGTACCGCTTCGCATCGGATCAAGATCCACAGCCGTAGGATTTAAATGAAATCAGGCGGCTCAGATCGCGTACCGTTTCAGAGTAAGTGATTCTTTCCTAGCGCTACGATAAGGATCCGACGGCTGCTATTGTACTGACTAAGATCCGGCGGCGGAGCGGCGGCTACCGGCGGCGGGACTGTCAGTCGTTGACGGAGACGGCGCTACAGAGGGTAAGAGAGAGCGAGGAGTAGCTCACCGTGCTCAGGAGATCTTGGCGAGGCTCGACGTACTCGTGGTTGGTCAGGGGGCGCTCGGGCACGGCTGTGATTCCTCACCGGAGTTTGGTGGCGGCGTTGGTTACGTCAGGTGGTCGTCGTGGACGTCGCTGTGAACCACCCCAAGGCATGATGAGGACACGGTTAGATTCACAGGGTCAAGGGGAAGTTGTGTGCATGAACAAGGAGGCGAGGGGCGGTCTGTGCTTACCGGGAAAACTCGTCGGACTTGATGTCGCCGTCAGTGCTCACGGTGTCGAGTGGAACCGGCGACCTGGGGCAGTACAAGACGGACTAGTGAGGTCAGGAGATGCGCAAAGATGCGTTGAGTCAGGCAGCAAGAACGATAGGCAGAGGGGAACGCGAGGCTCACCTGAATCGCTCGCCGGAGAGGGTTCTGTCAGCGGCGATTCGTGGAGGATTGCGGGAAGCCTGGTGGCGGAGTGAGTGAGGTGTTTGGGGGAAAAAGATCGCGGGGCAGAGAGGGTCTTATAGCCGGGGAATCGACAAGAAACGCTCGAGGATTACTGCCCATTTACTCCGCGCCATTACCGGCCATCACTGCCGCAGCGACGTGGTCACAGGCGCAGTCTGGGGAAGACGAGGGTGACGTGGTCTGGTCCCGCTTGTCAGCGTAACGTGCAAAGTGATTGTGGGGTCGTATTGTCAGCGTCTGTCTGCGTGTGTTCGCGCGTGTGAGAAGAAACGAGGATCCCCGGGTGGGCTTGCTGGGCTTGCTTGGCTGCTGGGCCAGATTCTGGCCACGCGGCCCTTTTCTTTTGTTTGTTTCTTTTCTTTTTCTATTTCTATTTTCTGGAATGATATTTGATATGAATTCAAATCCTTTTTAATCCAAGCTGTTCTGGGAATTTTTGCAGGGTTTTGTGGATTCAAAAACAGTCATTTTAACTAAGTGTTTACCATGCAAGGCTTGGTCAAGCTTGATTTTCAAAGTAAACAGAGATTTGCTCTAGTTTGTAAATATTTGAAAAAGATTTTGAAACCATTTCCAAATTTGAAAACTTGGGTAAAAGCTTCACCTAAACTTTCCATCAATGGAGTCAAGTGAACCAGTATTTAAACTTTCACATTTCAAAGGGTGATGGTCATTGTGGAATAAAAATGCCCACATGAAATCATAGCCCCAACTTCTGTTTCTAAGTGATTTTTGAGAAAACCCTAAATGGATGAATGATGCATAGATGATATGAATGAGTTTTGAAACTATGATTTTTGGGATGTTACACTTGACATCCATCTCCTCATTGGAGCGCGACAAAGGTCCCTGAGAAATACTGAACAAATTGGTTTGGGGGAAAGGTATCTCTCTCTCTCTCTCTCTTCCCCGTAAATAAACAACATTCTATAAACCAAATTCTCAAGGGTAGAGCCAGTAGTGAAAAAGTGGTGCGCCTTCATGGCAGCAAGATCAAGCCTCTGAGGAGCCAAAACTATATCATTTGGATCAACAGCAAGGTCCAAGGCAGCAACAACACGTGTAGCAATAATTCCCCCATAAATGGGTCCCTTAGCATCTAAACGACGAGCAATGAGAGAACCAAGATTGTACTTAGTTTTATTGTTGACCGCAGCATCTATGAAGGCCAAATGATAGTTGGAAATATTACTAGTGTTCTCCCTACCAAGAACACCAGTGGCAAGATAGTAAGCAAAGTACTGATGGGTGGGAGTTGAATATTTCTTATCTTTCCCCATTGGGCTCTACGGTCATCATCGTTGGTTATCCCGTGATAGAGCTCCAACAAATCAGCGGGTTGAGCTGGAATCTTCTTCGCCGACCCAGCTGTACCAAGTCCTAGAGGCTCACAAAATTTCTTCAATGTCATATTGTAAGTCCTGCCATAAATTTTCAAGGACACATCTAGTTTGAACATGTTGTTAGTAAAAGAAAAGATCTCCACAAATGTTTTAGTAAGCGTTGCATATTGCACGCTATCATCCTGCATAAAGCTTGTTAGTCCAGCCCTCCGAACCAAGCTCATAAAATCATCAAGAATCCCAGCAGCCCGCAAAAAGGTCTAGCAAGGAAAGGTGGAAGGGTGAGCATCCCCCTCATCTCCCTCGTCGCCGAATCACGGAGTAATGAGATCCTCATTGTATGAGGGCCTAGCTCGGGAGGATGATCTTGAAGGCCTTGCCCTCCTAGGTGCACCACCCTCAAATATTTCTCCAAATGTTTTGTTGTCCATGACCACTCTATTCTAAAAAATTTAGACAAACATCAAACAAAGTGATTTCCAAGTTGATAAATGATGAGAAACTACTATAGGAACTTGCTAGAGGGTTACACGTGGATCAAAATGAAATCTCTAAGCATAGAACAAGCATGCAATCTCACACAACCTGTCACCTATAGCAGCAAAATACTCAAGATACAATCTATCAATCACAAATCTAATTGGACAAGTGGAGGAGGCACATACTAAGGAGCAACCTGTAGGGAGGCCGCGCCTACCAGATGGCTGGGAGGAGACACTTTGGAGGGGCCCAGGTGGGCCACACCCCACCCAGGCGCCACCTGTAGGGAGGCCGCGCCTACCAGGGGTGTGGGTGCCTGGGGTGGCCCCTTGGGTCACTCCAGGTGTCCCTATGCCCCTTTTTCGAGGAAATTTTTTTTTTGAATTTTCTGGGATTTTTCGGAAAACTTTATTTTTGAGATAGTGATATATCTATGAAGCATCCTTAATAAAAAACTATTCATATAGTAAATAAAAAGATCGCTGAGATGTTCATTGTCTACTTGCCTTATCATTTTGGTTATGGGATAGCTCCTGCACCATGTGCAAGGGGTACCCTGTTGGCGGTTCTCTATGATACGCATGTACTTACAATGACAAGAACTTACAGGTGACTGAAGTTGAGTAGCATGAGGTGTAGCCCTCATATTCAAGGTACTTGAGATTGCCAACTTATACTTTGTCAAGCATATACTCCATCTTTGTTCACTTTAACCTTAATCACTTCAAGATGCTTATGATAGGGGCAATGAGGGCTGAAAGCTAACAAGTACCATAATTTTTGGAAGCTCTTTTTGAAACTTGAAATCCATGCTTCCCAATGAAGGGCCTTTCTTCCACCATTATTTGAGTCTCCATCTTCTACCTTCTAGGCACCATTAAGAGAGCATTTTTGTCATTCTATGTGCAGTGTCCCAAAACTTATTGATTGATGCATATTGTGCTATTACTTGTTCTTGTGCTATTTGTTTCTAGTCACCCCTATGAACTTTGAAGGTGTCCTATGCATCTATTTGCTACTCTATGAGGGACAATATGAATACCACTATGCCATGTTTTCTGTATGTGAAACAAACAAACATTTTTCAATGCATGTTATTCATGATCTTTGTTTGTAGCCTTTCATGTTGCATGCATAGTTACGTTGTCTTATTTTTAGAACTCCATCTTTCATGCACATGTTTTGAGTTCTTTGTTCCCATCTTTCAATGCTTGCAAATGGTTTGATCTTGGTTTTGATGGTGCATGTCACCTAAAAAATTATTCGTTGATCACTTACCTACTCGAGGACGAGCAGGAGTTAAGCTTGGGGATGCTTGATATGTCAGAAACGTATCTATAATTTTTGATTCTCCATGCTTGTTTACTATCTACTTTGCTTTGTTTTGTCTACACTTTGAGGTATTTTTATACACTTTCTGGTACTAACCTATTAACAAGATGCTAGAGTGCAAGTTGCCTATTTTCTTCTGTTTATGGTTCCAGAAAGGCAGAAAATCAATATTCTCGGAATTTGACGGGACAAAAGCCAAAGTCATTATTTTTCCTGGAGTAACAGGGAACTATGAAGCAGAGGTGGAGGAGGACACCAGGGCCACCCCCCCCCCTAGGCGCGGGTGGGCCCTACCCCGCGCCATGGTAGGGTGTGGGCCCCTGGCCCTCCATAGACCTTGCCTCCTTCGCCTATAAAAATCCTCCGACCCAAAAACCCTAAATCCACGAAAACCTCCACGGTGCCGCCGCCACCGAAGGGGAGATTCGGGGGATAGAAAGTCTCTGTTCCGGCACCCTGCCGGGACAGGGAAGTGCTTCCGAAGCCATCTCATCGATCTCAACCACCATATCCATCACCGTTGTTGATTCCCATGATGAGGAGGGAGTAGTTCTTCCTCGAGGCTAAGGGCTCTACCGGTAGCTATGTCTTCATCTCTCTCTCTATGCATGATATTGTTGTGGTCATGATCTTTGTAATCAAATAGATCTACCTTGCTACTCAAGTGCTTTAATAGATCTCTGCTCTCCTCATGTGTGTGAAAGTGACAGTGTGCACTCCATGGTGGCACTTAGGTTTGAGTCTGCATAAATACTCTTTGTGCTTTAATAGATCTATGCTTTTCCCCACGTGTGTGAAAGTGACAGCGTGCATACCGTGTGTGGCACTTTGGCTAGATTGAATATTTTTTATGAGTTATATTTGGAGTTGGATGTCTCTATGAAATTGTGGTGTTTGTTGGAACCATCTAGCGCTCAAGGTGACAGTGTGGGGTTATCTATATTGGGGAAGGCGGACTTTGAGGAGTGCTATTATAGCCCTACCATGGATTAGAGTGTCCAACCGGAGAGTAGTATTCCACTATCTTTTCGCCGAACTAGTGCACCTATACACCTTACAAGTGTATTGGGTGTGTTGGGGACACAAGAGACTTATTGTATCTTGATTACAGGGTTGCTTGAGAGGGAATACCTTTGACCACTTCCTCCGTGAGTTCGATAAACCTTGGGTAATCCACTTAAGGGAAACTTGCTTTTGTTCTACATACCTCTACACTTGGAGGCCCAACAACTGTCTACAAGAATAGAAGTGCATAGACATCAGATACTAAACAAGCATGGAGCATCAAAAATTATAGATACGTTTCCGACGTATCAGTTTTCAAACTCCCTAGCTAACTCTGCCCACTTGAGTGACTTTATGCTGATTTATCAAAATTAGGTCAAATTTGAACAACGAGTAAATTTTAGGCTGCTTTGATAGTTTTATGAAAAATATTTTTGAGGTAACCATCAGGGGGTCAATTAATATATCAGAAACCACCGAGAATTTTGACAACTGGTTCAACTTCTTGCTAAGATTATTCATCTTGACAACTTAAAGAAATTAGGTCTTAAACTTGAGCTACAAGTAGGTGCGATAGATTTCTCTCGAATTAAATGTAATTTCATAGCGGTAGATGGGTGAATCTTCTTGTAGTAGACAATACCATCGGTGTGAGTTTCCAACTATCAAGAAATACCATTCTAATTTTTCTAAGTGATGACAATCGAGATTGTTCATTTTCGAAAAGAAAGTCTGAAGAATATGGATCTGGATGCCACAAGCTAAGCTTTCGACATATATAGTGGACCGACATGTTTGTACTTATGATTAATTCCCATTTTTCAGGAGTTTTCAACCTTCGGCCTAGCTAACTCTGTCCACTTGAATGAATTTATGTCTATTTACCGAGATTAGGTGAAAATTTTGAACTTCAAGTTAATTGTGGGTTGCTTTGAATGTTTATGAAAAATCTTTTGCAAGGTACCCACTAGGGAGTCACAACTAATATATCAGAAACCACCAAGATTTTAGACGACTGGTCCATCCTCTTGCTTAGGTTTTTATTCTTGACAATTTAATGAAATTTTGTCAAACTTGAGCTCAAGTAAGCATGATAAATTTATCTTGAATTAAATGTATTTTGAGAGGTAAATGGGTGCATATTCGTGCAGTAAACAATATCATCGGTGTGAGTTTCTAGCTATGAGGAAAGAACATTCAATTCTCAATTTTTTCAAGTGATGAAAACATAGTTCTTTTTCGTAAAAAATGTTCGAAAAATATAGGATCTGGATGCCACAAGCCAAGTTTACATACATATATATTGGACCAACATGCTGTACTTACGATTCCCATGTTTTATGGCTTTTAAAACTTCCTAACTAACTGAGCCCGCTCGAATAAATTTATGTCGATTTATCGAAATTAGGTCAAGTTTGAAACTACAAGTAAATTATAGGTTGCTTCAAAAGTTAATGAAAAATCTTTTGGAGGTACCCACCATAGGGGGAATAATTAATATATGAAACCACTGAGAGTTTTAACGACGGATTTAACTTATTGCTAAGCGTTTGCATCTTGACAATTTAAAAAAATAAGGTCAAACTTGAGTTACTTGTAAGCGCGATAGATTGCTCTTGAATTAAATATCATTTAGGAGGTTGTTGGGTGCACATCTTATATATTGTATTAAACACTGCCGTGGGTGTGGGTTTCCAATTATGAGGAAAGAACATTCTCAATTTTTCGAGTGATGACGAGATTGTTCTTTCCCGTAAAGAAAGTCCGAAGAACATGGATCTGAATACCACAAGCCAAGTTTTCTGACATTCACAGCGGACCAACATGTTGTACTTACGATTTCTCATGTTTTATGAATTCTCAAACTTCCTAGCTAACTCCATCCATTTGAATGACTTTATGCCGACTTATCGAAATTAGATCAAATTTGACTACTAATAGTAAATCGTAGGATGCTCCGTGAGTTTTATGAAATGGCATTTGGAGGTACCCACATCGGGAGGTCAATTAATATACTCCATATCTGAAACCACCAGGAGTTTTGACAACTGGTTTGACTTCTTGCTAAGGTTTTGCATCTTGGCAATTTTGAACCCCTCTTGAAAATGACCACATGAAATAAAGAAAAAAGAAATTAAAAGATTTACGCATGACACGCCCTATCATGGATGTCGTGTGTGCTACATGCCATGAAACTGTTAACCATGGGTTTTGACAAGTTTTGGAAAAAATAGCTTCGTAGTATTGTTCTGCCATGTATAGACACTATTGGGTTTCAAACCTAACGACCAAGGTTTATAGATGTGCAAATAACCAAATATACACCCATATTTTATAGCTAAAAGTAAATGTTTTGAGATTTACCTATTATAATTAAATATAGTGATGATATGTCATACTTATGTATATTATGCATGTCTTAAGGCACATGCAACTTACTAGTAGTACTAGGAAGAACATGGCTCAGCCACCGGATTATAAAACTGAGTATATTGCATGCGGTAGTATTAGTACTAGAGGGAAAAACTGAGTACAACCAAATTTCCAGTGTTACTCTCAAGGGTATAACCGAGTAGTACACCTACCTCGCCATAGTTTTATACATGAGGAAAAAAATGTGACCACGGTACGCGTGTCGCGGTGCACAGGGCGTTATTTGCGGACGCGTGTGGTCGTGCACAATGCAGTAGTGTTCACAGGTTATGTGGTGCACGGTGGTGCAATGAAACGTCCATTCCCTTCATATTTATTATAGACGCCCTCTCCCTCGCCGCCTCCCCACTCTCACTCACTAAGTAACCGTATCCACTGTCCCATCACCTTCTACAAACCCCTGGAAAACCCCCTGGAGAAGAAAGACGTGTTGGCCATCGTCGCCTCCAAGGCCACCGGCGAGGAGGTCGTCGTCCTCGTCCAGCCCCCCGTCGAGGCATCGCCGTCATCCGCCGTCCCCGTCCTGGCCCCCGTCCCCGCTAACGGTGTAGCCGCCGATGAGGAGGCCCCCGCCGGTCGTGGGAAGGTCCGGTCGATTAGGACCCTTACGAGGAGCAGGAGTACATACGCCCAGAGAACCCCTACGACACCAGCATCGTCGACCCATGGTCAGAGGTAACTAGGGTTTTCTCCCCTTCCCTTGTTCTTCCCCCATTCCCATTGTTGGATGCTAGATCATTTGATATTAGGGTTCAACTGTTCGCATTTTCAATCATTGGATGCTAGATCTTTTTACATGAGCTAATGCTCTTGTGTTTCAATGAATCTCCATGTTCGTATTTCAATCCTATTTTATTTGTCCTCCGTATTGTAGTTAAGGAATTCCCTAGTTGGTACTAGCGCCAATCTGTAGTTGGGATCATTATTTGATTTTGTTTGAGATTTGGAGATTAGAGAAATTAACCCACCCGCTTCACTTATGCAAATAATCATGGGATCTGAAACGGTTAATTTATGCAAATAAACAATCCTAATAACCAAAGGTATCTCAATCATGTCTAGTATTTTTTCCAACAGGTGGATAATAGCGACATCTGCAGCGACGACGAGTCCAAGCACACCAAGACTAATCAGGAGCTGAGGCGGCTAAAGTCCGGCCAGTATGACCACTACTTCGCCGGCGATGTCTACAGGTGCCCCTTCTGTGAGAGTAGACTCCACGCCACCGATTTCAACTTCCTCATGAAGCATGATGAGGATGTGACCACCTGCAGCCACAAAGTGAACGTCCCCCCTTCAGATCCAAGCAGAAGGCGCTCGACTTTCACCTCCGCAACCTCCAGAAGGTGGCCATCGAAGAGGGTCGCATGCGCCCGATCAAACTCAAGGAGCAAAAGGTCAAGGGAATGGGCAACACGAAGTGGAGGACGCGCCAGAGGGGGGAGGCTGATGACCCACAAGTATAGGGGGTGTATCGTAGTACTTTCGATAAATAGGAGTGTCGATCCCAACGAGGAGCAGAAGGTGCTGAACAGTGGTATGGAGTAGGAAATCCTTGTGAAACTTATCAAACGTATTTTTAGTGGTTTTCTGACAAAGCAACAGAAAAAAGAGCGAGTAATAGAAGTAACAAACAAAACAGAGCAAGTGGCCCAATCATTTCTTAGCAAAGGACAAGCCGGTGGAAATACTTATAAGGGCCAAACATTCTTGAGGACACATGGGAATTCTGTCAAGTGCTTTCGCTTCAAATAGCTGAGTACTCTTCTTTGGTGTTTGTAAGTGTTGTGTGGGTGAACCTGTGCTAACATACCGCCCTTCCTAGGACTAATACATACTTGCGATTAAACCCCCTGCAAACATCCGTAACTACAGGAAAGTAATTAAGATATAAATCTAACCACAGCCTTAAACTCTGAGATCTTACGCTCCCTTGTGCAAAGGTGTCCTAACGGGGGTTCAGGTTTCTGACACTCCGGCAACCCCACGATTAGTAGCCAAATACACAATGCATTCCCCTAGGCCCATAAATGGTGAAGTGTCATGTACTCGACGTTCACATGACACCACTAGAAGAATAGCACCACAACTTAAATACTAAACCATTGAATAATAACTCAACACAGATCCACTAATAACAACATGACTTCTCCCATGTCCTCAAGAACTAAACGATCTACTCACAAGACATCATATGGATTAATATCAAAGATGATATGATAATGGATAACAATCTGAACATAAACAATAATCCAATGGTTCCACTCACAAGCATCAAGTACAATAGTAATCAACACCGGGAAAGTTTCCCCTAAGAACTAAAGCAATATCCAACACAATTGTTACAACGGGACAGAGTGGTGATGATGGTGCTGGTGGAGATGATGGTGTGGATGATGATGATCCCGATGAAGCCTAGCTTGATGACGGTGTTGATGGAGATGGTCTCCCCTCTCCGGGAAGGAATTCCCCCAGCAAAAATATGTATGCCGGTGAGATCTTCCTCTCTCGGTGTTTTCCGCCCCTAGAGGCGGCGGAAATCTATCTGTGGTCGCTCCCCTGGTATTAGGGTTTCATAGGGAAGATATAGGCGAAGGGGCGGAGTCGGAGTCTGGGCAGGTGGGCCACACCTTACCTAGGCGTAGGGTCAGGTGGGCCCGCGCCTAGGGGGTGTGGGCCCCTTGAGGCCCATCTCCGTACCTCCTTCTGGCTTCCTTCTTCTTATGGTAAAATAATACGTTTCCATATTTTTCTGGTATTTTTCTGATCTTCGTGAAATTGCACCGAAACGCCTTCTTTTCCATCAGAATCTAGACTCCGGCCGTCCATCCTCCAGGAACCATCCAACATGCATAAAAATATGAAAAGCCATAAGTAATACCTCATAATAAGACAAATATCAATGAATAGAGGTAAATTATGATATAGAAAGGTGATGCAAATTGGGCGTATTAACTCCCCCAAGCTTAAACTTCGCTTGTCCCCAAGCGAATACTGAGCTCAGTAAACATGTCCACAAGTTTATGGAGTGAAGTGTCGATAAAATAATACGAAGAAGAAGCATCACACTTACCATTGCACAACGCATACAAGAAAGCAACTCACCATTATATAACTTAGCTTGAAGCCAAGTACAACAGTCACAATAGAGATGCATAAAGATAAATCACAATTGGAATTGGAAAACTTGTTCTTGGTCAGAGAACACCTGGCAAACAGTTTCACGAAGGCTTTTTGTAGAGGTTTCAAAACAGGAGCACTCTTTGCTCAAAAAGGTTTTTCACAAGTGAAGGCTTTCAAAGTAATACTCAATATATAAGAGTTTTTTGCAAACAAGGAAGATGAAAAACATGATTGAATAAATCACCATATGAATGCTTGAAACAAAACAACTCAAATGCTTGCTGGAGATACAGAGGAAGTAGGTTTACTGACTCAACTTGGAAGTGGAAGAAAGGTCCCTTCTTAGAGGGTAGCAGGGATTACAAGTCATAAAGAGCTTCCAAAAGATTATGGTACTTACTAGGTTTGAGCCCTCATTGCCCCTATCATAAGAATCTTGAGATGATTAAGGTTAAAGTGAACAAAGATGGAGTATATGCTTGACAAAATATAAGTTGGAAATCTCATGTCCCTTGAATATGTGGGCCACTCCTCATGCATACTCAACTTACTAGGTTTGAGCCCTCATTTGCATATCATTGAGAACCGCCAACGGGGTACCCCTTGCACATGGTACAGGTGCTTTCCCATAACCAAAATGACAAGGAGAGCAGACAATGAGCATCTCAGCAATCTTTTTATTTACCATGTGCATAGCTTTTTATTGAGTATGCTTCATAGATGACTCACTATGGTGATGCTACAAGTTTCCACCATGATTTAGCATGGCTCAGGCTAGCGGCCCAGCCGTTTCTCTAACACAGAATAAAAACTCCATGGACTTACAAGTTCCCTCTTTATTTCACAGCGTTGACATCCATAGACAAAAGAGCACGATATCAACTGTGTACAGAGTAAAAGTGCAATGTTGAAAATGTTCCCCATGACAGCACGGTTCTACTAATTCCAACATATAGATGCAAGCATATACAACTTCGATGTCCACAATGGTTCAAGTTTATTAGGGGCAAGTAATAAAGTGTGCCATCTAGTTCGTGAGAGCTTTACTAACTAGTTTTCACATAACAAAATTCTTTTTAAATTTGAAAGGTAGATGAAGCTTGATAATTTGCTAGGAATAGCAACAGCTACTAGGTAGATATGGTGGACACAAATGTCAAAGTTTTTTTGGTTCAAAGGATTTTGGAAATATGAGAAGTATGCCTTCTCAAAATAGGTTTTTGGCTAGAAAGGCTAGGTAGAAAGCAAGAGAGTTTAAAGAAACAAGCAAACATACAAGTAATAAATCCAAACATGCAATCTTCCTTGAAGACACAAAAGAATCTTAAATAAAGAATACTAAGCTAATGAGCCAACAAGAAAGAAAACAAATGATACCAAATACCTGTAAGGTTTTTCTTTCAAACTAATGCCACTGACCGGAACTCGGTTTGCCAAAACCAATTTAGATCCACTTGATGATCCCAGAGTGGTGCCAATACTGATAAACAAGATCCATCATATAATATAGATTGCAAACTAAAATAAGAAGTGAAAAAAAAGTAAAAGATGAGACTTCTCATTAATATTCAATAAAGGCACTCACACCAAGGGATACATATATAATACACTAAAGGAGAGATACTTCCACATGCAAACCAAACTATAAGATAACCTCTCTACCACAGATATGAATCCACTAAAAAGTTAAAAGATAATAGATAGTGGTAGTGATACCGCGGCACTCCCCCAAGTTTGGAACAAGCCAAGGCGATGCCAAACCTGATGACGAATTACTCCCTTGGTGGTGGTGGTGTTTCCTTGTCATCATCAAACTTCCAAGGGAATGGTTCCCCATCCAAAAAGGATGTCCTTGTCTCTGCAATCCTCAAACTAGCAGCAGAGCTAATGCGATCAAATCTAGCCTCATACTCATAGTTTTGGTTCTATATGTCATAGAGTTGTGCTTGCAATTGATTGGTGGTCTGACGGAGTGAGAAGATCTCTTCTTGGAGCTCAGCAACTTCTCCCTCGTGCTTGGTGATGAGTTCTGAACTTATCTTGTGAATAATATCCACTTCGCGTTCCGCCATCTTTTTGTACCTGAAAACTTCTTGTTCCAGCACTTCCATCCTATCTTCCAGACTTCCTTCTCCTTTAGGGCCTTGAACTTCTTTCATATTTACCTTCCCCTCCTTAAGTATCAACTCTTCGGGATGAGTCCTCAACTCATACATGTACGAGTTGAAGACTTCCGCAGAGGGATCCTCTGTGGGTGTTCCAGAGGAAGACATTAAGGCTCCAAATCTAAGGATTTTCCTGATAGAAACAAATCAAAACGAAAACATGATGAGAACACGATGCAAGAACCTCGGGGAACCCAGGGGGTTATATATTACGAAGATTCAATGCATAAGGAAAGTTTTGACACGGCAACGAAGCGGAGACGGAGTTCGAGGGAGTCAAACCCCCTCCAGGCGTGGCCATGCTGGGCCCGCACCTCGGGTGGGTTTGTCCATCCCGTGCTCCGTTTCCTCTTCAGTTTCGTCTTGTAACTTCCCTTATGTATTAAAAACATCAAAAATATAAAAAGATTGGAGTTTCACGAACCTTCTGCTTTCAACACTTTTACCTATTCAAAGGTGAACTCTGCAGTTTCTGGTGTTCGGTTTCAGATAAATTCTTCTCTAGTCACCATTTGAGTAACATTCACATCTTCATTATAAGAATCTCCAGAAATATAATGCTTTAATGTTTGACCATTAACCACCTGTGTTGTGTCATCCTTCAGAGAAAAATTTTGGATGGCACCTGAACGGTACACTTCCTTGATAACAAAAAGTCCTTCCCATTTGGAGAGTAGTTTCCCTGCAAAAAATCTGAGACGAGACCTATACAAAAGAACTTTCTCACCCACATTAAAGCATTATATTTTCTAATTCTCCTATCATGCCATCTTTTTACTTTTTCCTTGAAGAGCCTAACATTTTCGTAAGCTTCACCTCTCCACTCATCTAGATTACTTAAGTCGAGCAGTCTTTTCTCACCAGCAAGTCTAAAGTCTCTATTCAACTCCTTCACTGCCCATTAAGCTTTATGTTCTAATTCTAAAGGCAAGTGATAAGCCATCCCATAGACCATTTTGTAAGGAGACATCCCTTTAGGATTTTTATAAGCAGTTCTATAAGCCCACAAAGCATCATTCAACTTTTTAGCCCAATTTTTCCTAGATCTATTGATAGTCTTCTCCAAGAGAGATTTGATCTCCCTATTGGAAAGTTCTACTTGCCCACTAGTTTGGGGGTGATAAGCTGAAGCTATTATGTGGTTTACACCATACTTAGCGAGAGTTTTCCTAAAACACCCACGAATAAAATGAGAGCCTCCATCAGTCATGAGATATCTAGGCACACCGAACCTAGGAAAAATAACATCTTTGAGCATTTTCAAAGAGGTCTTACCCTCAGCACTGCTTATAGGTATGGCTTGTACCCACTTTATAACATAATCAACAGCAACAAGAATATGAGTTGTAAGGTTCCCAACCTTTAATAAGGTAGAGATCCCTATGTTTACAATTGTAAGGTTCCCAACCTTTAATAAGGTAGAGATCCCTGTGTTTACAATGCTAGTCCCTATATCAATAGCTAGCATCCACAGTTAAGATGTAATATCAAGAAACAAAGGTCATAATACAACTTTATAACCAGGAATAACATAATTTATTACATCTTACATAGCTCATTTGGCTATTACATTACATTGCAGCAGAATATCTATAAGCATGGGGTCCTTCATCTTCAAAGTGCCACAGGCAGCCATGTTGGTTATAGACTTGTAATCCTACTTCACTAATATCAAACAAACCTACAACATAACAAGTTACAACCACGAGGGTCAATACATTTGAATTGTATTGGCAAGTGATACTATGGTAGCATAGTGGAGTCTATCATCTATATTCATTTGGCTAAGTGGAGCTTAGGCTTGCTTTGCTCAAAATAGATTTTCCTTATCATTTGAAAACTCTAAGTTTTTGCTTTTGACAAAATCGACCAAGGAACCACCAATAGAAATTGGTGAACCTTAAACCCTTGTTCAAAAACAAGTTTTTAACTTAGAAATTTGGATGATGAGATTCTTGATTGCTTCCATGTCTTGATGCTCAAATTGTCCTTTACAAGGGAGAAGTACTTAGATTTTACACTCTGCAGAGGTGGTGCACTATCCCCACAAGACTTGGTTTCACCAAGACAAGATCTTTCAGAAGCCTTCCCTTAGAACAGAATGGACGCGTTCCAACCTATCATTCCCCTACCACCAACTGTCCATTTGGCTAAGTTCTTGCAACCTATATGATCCAGGCAGAGCCCATAATGCCAAGTGGTTGCACTTGAAGCTTCTCAACATTTGACATATCAAATCTCTTTGTTCCTAGATGGCCATCCACAAGGTTAACCATAGAAATGGGCCTTGTGAACCACTCAACACAAACCATTCCTTCCATTCCACCCAGGTGATTCATTCACTTAGTTGTTTTATTAAACAAAACACAAGTCCTCAGACTTAGAAATTTTCCATACTATGAATATATATTCCACCCTTGTTTTCTACTAGCTAAGCTAAGCATGATAGTAGTAGGAATCTTAAACATAGGAAAATTTTACTAAGGTTTCATCTACTAGGATTTCCCATAGCATAGTTTATACTTAGAAATATCACTAATGCATAGTGGAAATAATGGGACAAAAGTATGAAGCATCACTTGACTTTTTGGTAGAGAGTATAATTTCACTTCCTTGTTCTTTGAAATGTTCACTCACTTCAAATCACTACAATTCAATCAAGCAACAATATTTCAATCTACCATTCAAGCAATTCAACACATGAAATAATAATAACAAAACAATGCATGCAAGCATGCTAAAGATTGTTTTATTTTGAGAAGTGGTTTATAATGGGTCATAAACTTTAGAAAACACCTAATGGTCATTTTATATAGTGGAAAAATCATTTGTATAAGATTTTACTTCATAACCCATTTTTGATCAAGTCATTATTTTATGTGGTGAGGAAATGCTTCTAATAAGGCAAAATTCTATAGGTTTTACAAAATATGTTTTCAAACCATATAACCTTGTGTTTAGGGTCAGAGAGTTTATTTCCAAAACATTTCTCAAATATTTTCTCCCAAAACCATTTTTAATAAATAAACCATATTTTTATTTGACTAGAAATGGTTTAAATCAAAGATTCATTCTTTTGTTTCACCAAATACATTTTTGAAACCACAATTTGTTTCCTATGGTCAGTAGGTTCAAAACACACCATTTGCCAAAGATTTTATCCTCAAAAACATTTTGGAATAAATTTTATAACCTAAACAAGCATACATAAGTTTCTGCAAAAACAAACATTTTACCAGATGCTTTTCACTAAACAAAGTGCATGGTTGGCTAGGGCTTGTTTTTCTGAATCCATTTATATAAATTTTGCAAAATTTGGATGTGTGGTTTGAAAGTTATGGATTTTTCAAATTGGCACATCTAATAGATCTATTCTGTTTTAAATCAAACGAGCTGAGACATGTGTCTTGTTTTAATTCGTCGATACCGTTTCGGTTGGACCGCGCTACAGGAGGCGTCAGATCTAAATAGATCGTGTGGCACAGATTGATCAAAAACGGTTCGTTAAGTCGTCTATCGTACCCCTACGATTTGCATCCAACGGCTAGCGACGGTCTAACCAAACACTGGCGGTGCTCAGTGGCAGCGCGCGGCGCCGACGCTCGGCTAGCGGCGGAGCGGGCAAAATAGGAAGCAAGGGGTCAGGGAGAGTGTCTCACCGGAATCGCCTTGACTCACAAATTCTCAACGTGGCTTTCTTCAGTCAAGGGGCGCACTGAGGTTGCAGGAATTCCTCGTCGGAGTTGAGCTGTGCCTCGGGTGCGGTCAGACGTCGACGGGGGCGACGATATACAGCGTGCTAAGGCAAATAAAAGGCACTGTTAGGTTCGTATGGAAGCCGCGATCTTGTGAGTATCCAAGAGGGGGTAAGGGGCGGTCTAGACTCACCAGTAGTGCTCGCCGGAGTTGCGGGGTTCTTCGGTGGCGCTCAGACAAAGACAGAGGCAAGGTTGTGGGGCAAGCGAGAGGGAGCTGGAGGCACTGGAGTGTGCGCCAGAGTCTGGGGAAGATGCTTGCGTGCTCGAGGAGGCAAGGGGTGGCGCGGGGCTTCCAGAATCGACGCCGGAGAGTCGTCGGACAGAGGAGGGTGCAGAGAATAATTGGGCGGCCTGGGGGCACGCTAAGGTGGGGCGACAGAGGGGAAAGAGAGAGGAGGGAGAGGAGGGATTAACGCGGCGTTAAGGCGAATTCAATCAGAGGAATCAACGTCATGAAACGGATAGGCGTGTTCATCGCGGGGAGGAAGAATATGATGTGGCTGTGGGGTCGTGGCGTCAGTGAGTGAGAGAGAGGGGATTCCAATTTTTAAAATCTTGTTTAATATTCTTTAATTATTAATTCTTTCTTTATCTTATAAAATCCATATCTTTTTATTTAGAGATCCAAAATTGGTGATTCCAATTTTTAAAATCCTGTTTAATATTTGTTTATCCTTTTAAATCCCTTTAAGATTATTTGCTCACCAATTGGTATGTATTTCTAGGTGGTTGCTTTATTAGTTTTGAAAATTCAAATCCTTATCTTATTAATTCATAAGTTTTTATCTCTGGCTCCAAATTAAGTGAAACCAATTTATATGATTTTAAAATATTTCTATTTGTCTTTCTTGATCATTTGTGAATGTTTGTTGACAACTTTTTATATGGATCAAATCCATAAGCTTGGGGATAACTTGGAAATAATTTTCTTCCATTAGGGTTTAGTGTTTGGATTTATTTTCCAAGTGTTTAAATTTCCAGATACATTCATTGAGGAATGCATTTGTCTAGATTTGAATTTTGTTGAATTCAAATATTAATCAAAGTTTGCTTCAGATGGGACTTTAAGTTTCCTTTTAGAAACAAAAGTTTATTTTCACCCTGATTTTCAACAATAATTTATTTTTCACATTACAAGATTTGGAAAATCTTGGGATGTGACAACAATGCTAGTCCCTGGATCAATAGCTAGCATCCACAGTTAAGATGTAATATCAAGAAACAAAGGTCATAATACAACTTTATAACTAGGAATAAAATAATTCATTACATCTTACATAGCTCATTTGGCAATCACATTACATTGCAGCAGAATATGTATAAGCATGGGGTCCTTCATCTTCAAAGTGCCACAGGCAATCATGTTGGTTGTAGACTTGTAATCCTATTCAACAAACTTCACTAACATCAAACAAACCTGCAACATAATAAGTTGCAGCCACAAGGGTCAATACATTTGAATTGTATTGGCAAGTTTCACTACTATGTAGAAATAAGTGGATCCTATCATTTACATGCATATTTGGCTAACTAGGGTTTAGGCTCATTTGCAGAAAGCAATATAGTTTTGTCCTATCTTTTCAAAATAGTTTTGCTCTTTTGAAAAACTTTCTGAACTCCTTGGAAAACTCCAAGTCCTTCAAAACCCTTGTTGTCACCATCAAGTTTTACTTGGAGAAATTGGAATGTCGAGATCTTCCATAGCTTCAAGCCTTAGTTGCTCAGTATTGGCCATAACCGGGGACACGGCTAAGTACTTAGAATTTTGATCTTCTGCAGAAGTTGTACACTTTACCCACATGACACAATCTCATCTTGATGCCACCAGTGGCCGCTGGATAAGTACTCACCAAGATGGAGTACTGGCAGATTGAGAATGTGACAAAGTCTTTCCATAGAAGTCCTCCCAATACACAATGCTAGCTTGTCATCCAGGCACCAATGTAGGGTTTCAAGTTCCCTTACACAATTCTAGTTAACCTGAAGATGCCAATGCATGGGTCTTCCACTATGTAGTTGACTAAGCTAGAGCCCATTTAGCATGTGGCTGTACACGGAAGCCACTGTACGAGAAACATGTTCAATCTCTAAGTCCCTTGGTGGTTGTCTTCTAGTGCACATACAAAAAGAGTTAGCCATATAAACATGGTTCCTTTTGTTGCCACCTTGTCCAAAACTTGTGTATCCTTGTCCACCCAGGTGGTTCATTGAGTACTTGTTTTATTATATAAAACATATATCTTTTTCAACTCTTCATATAATCATAACATGTATCCCATCCCAATATATAGCAGGGCTAAGCATACTACAACTACAATGTTTCCACTAAGGGGAATATATGGGTATCCTATTAGGATTTAGCATAGCATAAAATATAGTAAACCTTTCCATGCATGTTACAAAAATCCACTAAGTGTAATGAAAATAGTAGGACTTGGATGATACTGTCACTTGCCTTTTTAGTAGAGAATGTTGGTTCACTTCTTGATCTTGCAAATATCACACTCTTCTAACTTCACTACAATTCAATTAAGCAAACACATATTCAACACAACATTCAAACAATTTGTCACAAATAAAATAACAAAAACAAGGTCATGCATGCAAAAGATAGTTTTATTTGCAAAAGTGGTTTATACTAAGCTCTAAACATTATTATGTTCAAAATTGGTCATTTACTAAAGTGGTAAAACCATTTCCAAAAGGTTTTATCTATAAACCATTTTTAAATTAAATCATTATTTTATGTGGTTGAAAATGCTTTTAGCAAAGCAATATTCTTTAAAGAGTTCACCAAATATATTTTAATTCTCAAAACTTGGTGTTTAGGGTCAGAAGGTTTGAATCAAATCATTTCCCAAAGGTTTTACTCAAAAATCATTTCTAAAACAAAATCAATATTTTTATTTGACTAGAAATGAGCTAATTCAATTATTTACTCCTTAACTTCACAAAATATATTTTTAAATCCATAAGTTGGTTCCTATGGTCAGTAGGGTCACAACAATACATTTTGCAAAGATTTCACATTAAAATTATATCTAGAACAATTTTTATATTCAAAATATGCCTACACATGTTTCTGTAATTTCAACCAATTTTCTAGAAGCAAAACATTAAAAAAAGTGCATGGTTGAAAAGAACTTGTTCTACTGATTCCATTGATATAAAATTTGCAAATTTTGGACGTGTAGAATTGAAGTTATGAATTTTACAAGTTTGCATAACATTCAGATTCTAATTCTGTTTTTAAACAAAACCTTGTCCACGTGGCGTAATTCTATTGGCCGGTACCGTTTCGTTTGGATCGAGCTCTCTGGACCGCAGGATTTAAGTGAGATCGTGCGGAACAGAGCAAACGATACCCTTTCGCTTAAGTTCTAATCTCAGCCAAAGGATCAAGATCTAACGGACACGGCTCCTCTGACCATGGTTGGGCGGCGCTAGCGGCGGCTGGCGGTGGCGCACGCTCTGGCTGCGGCGGAGTCGGTGATACAGGAAGTGAGGGAGAGGGGGAAGTGGCTCACCGTGTTCGACTTGACGTGCTGATGCTCAACCTGTTCACGAGGAGGCAGGGGGCGCACGGGGACGAAAGAAATTGCTCGCCGGAGTTGCTACGAGCGGCGGGTGTCTCTGGAGGTCGTCGGGGGTGAGGCTGCAGATCGTGCCGAAGCAAAATAAGTGCACGGTTAGACACGGGCGAGTGTGGCGTTCACGTGAGCATGATCGAGAGGGCTCGGGTGGTCTGGCTTACCAGGGGGAGGCCGCTGGAGTTGCTTGCAGGCGGTGGCGCTCAGGTTGTCGTTGTTGCCGATGCTATGGATCAAGGGCGGGCAAGATGAGGGTGCAGAGAGAAACGCCCGAGGATGGGGAGCAAGCTAGTGTGGTTGGGGAGGCGAGGGGCGGAGGTGGTTCGCCGGATTTGGCCAAAATCGTCGTCGGAGACAGGGATGCTTGAGCTCAAAATTCACCCACCCGGGGGCAGAGAGGGAGAGGCAAGCGAGGGGAAAGAGAGAGGAGGAACGGGCGGTTAAGGGGGCGTGGTCACGGCAAGGATTAAGTCAGGCATTAACGTGTATTCATCGCCGGAGTAAATGGCAGAAACGGCGTGGCGACGGGGTCGTGGTGTTGAAGACGACGGTGAGGTGGCGTGGGACCTGTCTGTGAGCGAGGTGGAGGGAGAAAGAGTGGGGCCGGGTGTTCAGTGACCTCGCGAGTGCACGTTTAAGTGAAAAACAATTCGCTGGGGAAAAGAAAGATGGGCTGCGAGTTGGGCTGCTGGGCCTGTTGGGTTGGGTCTGTTGTTTCTCTTTATTTTTAATACTGAAGTTTTTTTCTTTTTCTATTTGGAATTTCTGTTTTGATTTTATTCAAACAATTCAAACACCCAAATGAACTCAAACCTTTGCCAAACTTTGTGTAGATTTTAATTCTGTTTAACAACACAATCCAAAGTCAAAAAGAAAATAATTTTATTCTTTTTAGTATCTCTTAATAATTAAATAAATAGACTTTAGTCATTAATTCAAATAGGGTTTAATTTATTTAAAAACTCCATTTGAAATCTAAAACAAACTAAAACCTTTTCAGTAGGTTTCATTTGAAAATATAAAACACTTGGAAATCTTATTTAAAATAAATTAACAAGTTTTAGTGTTTATTTAAAAAGGAAAAGCCTTTACTTTAATAAAATTGGATATTAATAAATCCTCATTATTTTATTTAAATGAACCTTTACTCTTTTTATCAAATAGAAATATTTTATTTCAAAAGCTTGGCCAAGATTTAATTTGGCTTTATAAAATAATCTTTATTTATAATTCTACATTTTCTTTTGAAAATCAAATCTTTTTATTAAAAGATCCAAAAATAGTAACTCCAACTATTATAACTTTATTTATTATTTGTTTATCTTTTTAAATCCCTTTAGGATTTCAGTTGATCAAAATAGGTTTTGATGTTTCCCATTGGAATCAAAAAGTTTCTTCTCACCCTAAAAATCAATAATTGTTTATTTTGTTTATTTATTTTTCACATTACAAATTTTGGAAAATTTTGGGATGTAACAGGCTACCACCCTTAAAATAAATCTCGCCCGAGATTTGGGAAGGCTAGGGTTACAAGTTGGCTTGAAGACAACTAGGGTACTACCACCCTTAAAATAAAGTCCCATAGGGTTACATTGATGGTTCACTTGACTATGGGTTCAACACTTTATATCATGACAAGGAATTCTTATTTGACTCAACTGAGTTAACTAGTTTCTGACATCCACTTCTTCTATCTCTTCAAAGTTTCCATCCATGTCAATGTGTTTCACATGTCCTTTCTAGGTCACATTGGAGTTATTTCCATTGGTTCTTCTAGCATCTTTTTTCTTTTTCTTCTCAGGACAGTCTGATGCATAGTGTCCAAGTTCCTTACAATTATAGCACTGCAACTGGCTAATGTATTTCTTCTTGTAAGTGTCATGTTGGTTCTGAACAAGGTCATCTCCATTGTCAGTATCATTTCCATTATTATCACTTCCATTGTTGTTGTGGTGATGCTGTTGTGGTTCAGAACCTTCATTGCTCTTTTTGAATGAATGTTTCTTTTTTGATGATCCTGAGTGATTCTTGAGTTTATGCTTCCTCTTTCTGTTCTCAACTTGATTCATCTTGTTTTCCAATATAGTGGCTTTGTCACAGAGTGATTGATAAGTTGCGACATAGGCAACAGCTAGCTGCAGGTTCAACTCATCTTTAAGTCCTTCAAGAAATTTTTCTTTTCTCTTAGCATCGGTATCAACTTCATCTGGTGCATAGCATGCCAGATTGTTGAATTCTTCAATATACTCAGCCACACTGAGGTGACGTTGTTTCAGATTGTGAAACTCCTTTTTCTTCAAGTACATCACTCCAGGTGAGATGTGAGTTGTTCTAAATCCATCCTCAAAAATAGCCCAAGTTACATCTTCAAGGGGAGTGGTGATCTGAAAGTTGTCCCACCATGTTGCTGCTGGTCCTTCAAGCAGAAATGCTGCAAACCTAAATTTTTCTTCATCGGTGCAGCCAACAGTCACTAAGTCTTTGTTCACTGAACGTAACCAATCATCGGCTACCATTGGATCAGTTGTTCCAGAAAACCTTGCAGGCCTAAGTTTCAGAAACTTGGTGTGCATGTCAAGTGCTGGAGGATTATTCTGATTGTTGTTGTTGTTGTTGTTTTGATTCTGTATGAATGTGGTCATCTCCTGCATGAACTGTGTCTGTGCTGCCAACATCTGCTGCATCTTAGGAGGAATGTTGTTGTTGTTTTGGTTGGGGTTGGCACGACGGGGAGGCATCTGTTGGTTTGATAGGGATGAGTAATGATGGATAGGTTTTTAAGAAGTCTTAACACACAACTCAAAACATTCAAGTTCAATCAAACAATCAAACAATCAACAAGCAACCATTCACTTAACAACTTATGAGTTTAACTCATGAGTTGAAGGAAACAACAAGTTTTCTTGAAATATACAACTTAGTATAATCATACCTCATAGGTCAATATGATCCATACTCTAACTTGATATCAATGTCTTAGATAGTTGGTAGGCAATCTAATGTCTCTTGGTTTTTCACTTGTAGTCCTTAGTGATGTCTAAGTTGAATTCCTTGGTGAAACTAAGGTTGGAATCACTTGAAGATGTTGAAGTCATTAGAGTTGATAAAATATTTTGCACATGGTGAAGTCTTTGGCCATGGGGTAGGCTTTGTCCATCAAGTTGAAAAGGAAGAGATGTAGAATCAAAACCAAAAAGGTTGAGGAAAGAGTTTACAAGATTGTTTGTAAATATGTTTTGGAACAAAAACAACTCCTATTTTTCTAAGGGGTTTTGTCCAATCCTAGGGTTACAATCCTACAGGCAACACAATGCTCTGATACCATCTGTAAGGTTCCCAACCTTTAATAAGGTAGAGATCCCTGTGTTTACAATGCTATTCCTTGGATCAATAGCTAGCATCCACAGTTAAGATGTAATATCAAGAAACAAAGGTCATAATACAACTTTATAACCAGGAATAAAATAATTCATTACATCTTACATAGCTCATTTGGCTATCACATTACATTGCAGCAGAATATCTATAAGCATGGGGTCCTTCATCTTCAAAGTGCCACAGGCAATCATGTTGGTTGTAGACTTGTAATCCTATTCAACAAACTTCACTAACATCAAACAAACCTGCAACATAATAAGTTGCAGCCACAAGGGTCAATACATTTGAATTGTATTGGCAAGTTTCACTACTATGTAGAAATAAGTGGATCCTATCATTTACATGCATATTTGGCTAAGTTGGGTATAGGTACATTTGCAGAAATCAATATAGTTTTTTCCTATATTTTCAAAATAGTTTTGCTCTTTTGAAAAACTTTATGAACTCCTTGGAAAACTCCAAGTGCTTCAAACCCCTTGTTGTCACCATCAAGTTTTACTTTGAGAAATTGGAATGTCGAGATCTTCCATAGCTTCAGGCCTTAGTTGCTCAGTATTGTCCATAACCGGGGACACGGCTAAGTACTTAGAATTTTGATCTTTTGCAGAAGTTGTACACTTTACCCACATGACAAAATATCATCTTGATGCCACCAGTGGCCGCTGGATAAGTACTCACCAAGATGGAGTACTGGCAGATTGAGAATGTGACAAAGTCATTCCATAGAAGTCCTCCCAATACACAATGCTAGCTTGTCATCCAGGCACCAATGTAGGGTTTCAAGTTCCCTTACACAATTCTAGTTAACCTGAAGATGCCAATGCATGGGTCTTCCACTATGTAGTTGACTAAGCCAGAGCCCATTTAGCATGTGGCTGTACACGGAAGCCACTATACGAGAAACATGTTCAATCTCTAAGTCCCTGGGTGGTTGTCTTCTAGTGCACATACAAAAAGAGTTAGCCATATAAACATGGTTCCTTTTGTTGCCACCTTGTCCAAAACTTGTGTATCCTTGTCCACCCAGGTGGTTCATTGAGTACTTGTTTTATTATATAAAACATATATCTTTTTCAACTCTTCATATAACCATAACATGTATCCCATCCCAATATATAGCATGGCTAAGCATACTACAACTACAATGTTTCCACTAAGGGGAATATATGGGTATCCTATTAGGATTTAGCATAGCATAAAATATAGTAAACCTTTCCATGCATGTTACAAAAATCCACTAAGTGTAATGAAAATAGTAGGACTTGGATGATAGTGTCACTTTCCTTATTTAGTAGAGAATGTTGGTTCACTTCTTGATCTTGCAAATATCACACTCTTCTATCTTCACTACAATTCAGTTAAGCAAACACATATTCAACACAACATTCAAACAATTTGTCACACATAAAATAACAAAAACAAGGTCATGCATGCAAGCATGCAAAAGATAGTTTTATTTGCAAAAGTGGTTTCAACTAAGCTCTAAACATTATAAAGTTCAAAAGTGGTCATTTACTAAAGTGGTAAAACCATTTGCAAAAGGTTTTATCTATAAACCATTTTTAAATCAAATCATTATTTTATGTGGTTGAAAATGCTTTTAGCAAAGCAATATTATTTAAAGAGTTCACCAATTATATTTTAATTCTCAAAACTTGGTGTATAGGGTCAGAAGGTTTGAATCAAATCATTTCCCAAAGGTTTTACTCAAAAATCATTTCTAAAACAAAATCAATATTTTATTTGACTAGAAATGAGCTAATTCAATTATTTACTCCTTAACTTCACAAAATATATTTTTAAATCCATAATTTAGTTCCTATGGTCAGTAGGTTCACAACAATCCATTTTGCAAAGACTTCACATTAAAATTATATCTAGAACAATTTTTATATTCAAAATATGCCTACACATGTTTCTGTAATTTAAACCAATTTTCCAGAAGCAAAACATTAAACAAAGTGCATGGTTGCAAAGTACTTATTCTACTGATTTCATTGATATAAAATTTGCAAATTTTGGACGTGTAGAATTAAAGTAATGAATTTTACAAGTTTGCATAACAATCAGATTCTAATTCTATTTTTAAACAAAACCTTGTCCACCTGGCGTAATTATATTGGCCGGTACAGTTTCGTTTGGATCGAGCTCTCTGGACCGCAGGATTTACGTGAGATCGTGCGGCACAGAGTACACGATACCCTTTCGCTTAAGTTCTAATCTCAGCCAAAGGATCAAGATCTAACGGACACGGCTCCTCTGACCATGGTTGGGCGGCGCACGCTCTGGCTGCGGCGGAGTCGGTGATACAGGAAGCGAGGGAGAGGGGTAAGTGGATCACCGTGTTCGCCTTGACGTGCTGATGCTCAACCTGTTCACTAGGAGGCAGGGGGCGCACGGGGACGAAAGAAATTGCTCGTCGGAGTTGCTGCGAGCGGCGGGTGTCTCTGGAGGTCGTCGGGGGCGAGGCTGCAGATCGTGCCGAAGCAAAATAAGTGCACGGTTAGACGCGGGCGAGTGTGGTGTTCACGTGAGCATGATCGAGAGGGCTCGGGGTGGTCTGGCTTACCAGGGGGAGGTCGCCGGAGTTGCTTGCAGGCGGTGGCGCTCAGGTTGTCGTTGTTGCCGACGCTATGGATCAAGCGCGGGCAAGCTGAGGGTGCAGAGAGAAACGCCCGAGGATGGGGAGCAAGCTAGTGTGGTTGGGGAGGCGAGGGGCCGCGGTGGTTCGCCGGATTTAGCCGGAATCATCGTCGGAGACAGGGATGCTTGAGCTCAAAATTCACCCAGCCTGGGGGCAGAGAGGGAGAGGCAAGCGAGGGGACAGAGAGAGGAGGAACGGGCGGTTAAGGGGGGTGGTCACGGCGAGGATTAATTCAGGCATTAACGTGTATTCATCGCTGGAGTAAATGGCAGAAACGGCGTGGCGACGGGGTCGTGGTGTTGAAGACGACGGTGAGGTGGCGTGGGACCTGTCTGTCAGCGAGGTGGAGGGAGAAAGAGTGGGGTCGGGCGTTCAGTGACCTCGCGGGTGCGCATTTAAGTGAAAAACGATTCGCTGGGGAAAAGAAAGATGGGCTACGAGTTGGGCTGCTGGGCCTGTTGGGTTGGGTCTGTTGTTTCTCTTTTTTTTAATACTGAAGTTTTTTCTTTTTCTATTTGGAATTTCTGTTTTGATTTTATTCAAACAATTCAAACACCCAAATGAACTCAAACCTTTGCCAAACTTTGTGTAGATTTTAATTCTGTTTAACAACACAATCCAAAGTCAAAAATAAAATAATTTTATTCTTTTTAGTATCTCTTAATAATTAAATAAATAAACTTTAGTCATTAATTCAAATAGGGTTTAATTTATTTAAAAACTCCATTTGAAATCTAAAACAAACCAAAACCTTTTCAGTAGGTTTCATTTGAAAATATAAAACACTTGGAAATCTTATTTAAAATAAATTAACAAGTTTTAGTGTTTATTTAAAAAGGAAAAGCCTTTACTTTAATAAAATTGGATATTAATAAATCCTCATTATTTTATTTAAATGAACCTTTACTCTTTTTATCAAATAGAAATATTTTATTTCAAAAGCTTGGCCAAGATTTAATTTGGCTTTATAAAATAATCTTTATTTATAATTCTACCTTTTCTTTTGAAAACCAAATCTTTTTATTAAAAGATCCAAAAATAGTAATTCCAACTATTATAACTTTATTTATTATTTGTTTATCTTTTTAAATCCCTTTAGGATTTCAGTTGATCAAAATAGGTTTTGATGTTTCCCATTGGAATCAAAAAGTTTCTTCTCACCCTAAAAATCAATAATTGTTTATTTATTTTTCACATTACAAAATTTGGAAAATTTTGGGATGTGACATGAGTATACCCTTTTGAAGGAGGAAAAGGCCCCATAAAGTAAAATCCCCAACAATCAAAAGGTTCAATAACAAGAGAATAATTGATAGGCATTTCATTGCGTCTAGAGATGTTACCTACTCGTTGGCATTCGTCACATGATAAGATAAACTTCCTTGCATCTTTAAAAAGGGTAGGCCAATAAAATCCAAATTGTAACACTTTTTGTGCGGTCCTATCCCCAGCATGATGTCCTCCATAAGCACTGCCATGGCATTTTCTTAATATATCTTGTTGTTCAAATTCTAGAACACATCTTCGCATAATACCTTCTACTCCTCCTTTATATAAGTGTGGGTCATCCCAAAAGTAATGCCTTAGATCATAAAAGAATTTCCTTCTTTGCTGGGTTGTAAAGGTTGGAGGATCATACTTGGAAACAATAAAGTTAGCATAATCAGCATACCAAGGATTTTCATGTGGACTTAACCTTATTGAAGCTAACTTCTCATTCGGAAAACTATCATTAACGGGCAAAGGTTCAAAAGAAATGTTTTCCAAACGAGATAAATTATCAGCAACAGGATTATCAGCACCTTTCCTATCCATAATATGTAGATCAAACTCTTGTAAAGCAACACCCACCTTATAAGCCTAGGCTTAGCGTCCCTCTTTGTCATCAGTTACTTAATAGCTGCATGATCAGTATGAATAGTAACCTTAGAATCAACAATGTATGGTCTAAACTTATCACAAGCAAAGATTACAGCTAGGAACTCTTTTTCAGTAGTAGCATAATTCTTTTGAGCAGCATCCAGAGTCTTGCTAGCATAATGAATAACATTCAACTTCTTGTCAACACGTTGTCCAAGGACAGCACCCACAGAAAAATCACTAGCATCACACATGATTTCAAAAGGTAAACTCCAATCAGGTGGTTGGACAATAGGAGCAGTTATCAAAGCTTTCTTCAAAGTTTCAAAAGCTTCGTTACAATCATCATCAAAAACAAAAGGAACATCTTTTTGAAGAAGATTAGTAAGGGGCTTTGAAATTTATGAGAAATCTTTAATAAACCTCCTATAGAAACCAGCATGACCAAGGATACTACGAATACCTTTGATATCTCTAGGGCAAGGCATCTTCTCAATTGCTTCAATTTTGGCTCTGTCAACTTCAATGCCTCTTTCAGAGATCTTGTGTCCAAGAACAATCCCTTCATTAACCATGAAATGGAATTTCTCGCAGTTAAGAACAAGGTTGGTTTCCTCACATCTCTGCAAAACTTTATCAAGGTTGTGCAAACAGTTATCAAAAGAAGTTCCATAGACAGAAAAATCGTCCATGAAAACCTCTACAATTTCTTCACAAAAACCATGAAAGATAGCAGACATACATCTCTCAAAGGTAGCAGGAGCATTACACAAACCAAAAGGCATACGCCTATAAGTATAAGTTCCATAAAGGTAGTTTTCTCTTGGTCCCGTGCTTTCACAACAATTTGAGAAAACCCAGAATAACCATCAAGAAAGAAAAAGTGGGTCTTTTTGGACAACCTCTCTAGCATTTGATCAATAAAGGGCAAAGGATAATGATTTTTGTTAGTAACTTTATTAATATTTCTGAAATCAATGCACATTCTATACCCAACCACTACTCTTTGGGGTATAAGCTCATTATCCTCATTAGGCACAATAGTTATTCCCCCTTTCTTGGGAAGACAATGAACAGGGCTAACCCATTGACTATCAGAAATAGGATAAATAATACCACCGTCAAGGAGTTTTAATACCTCATTTCTTACCACATCCTTCATCTTAGGATTTAGACGGCGTTGGTGCTCAACAACTGGTTTTGCATCAGGCTCAATATTAATAGCATGCTGACATAGAGGTAGAGAAATTCCTTTTAAATCATCAAGAGTATAACCCATAGCTCCTCGGTGCTTCTTCAATACCTCCAATAACCTTTATTCTTCCTTCCCTGGAAGTTTAGAACTAATAATAATAGGATATATCTTCTTATCATCAAGATAAACATATTTAAGATCATCAGGTAAAGGTTTTAATTCGAAAACAGGGTCCCCTTTTGGTGGAAGTGTGGTACCCAAATATTCCACAGGTAAATTATGCTTAAGTAACTATGGATGATGAAGGAAAACTTCATCAATCTCATTTCTTTCCTTCATAAAGTCATCACTTTCATGATCTTCCATGAACTTCTGCAAAGCATTGTTAGGAGCAAGAGAAATAGCAGACAGTTGTTCAACCCTGAAATCCTCATCAGGTAATTCATTTTCATAAGGAGTTTTGGAAAATTTGGAAAAATTAAACTCATAAGATTCTCCAGCAAACTTAGTCAAAACTTTTTCCTTCCTACAATCTATGATAGCCCCACAAGTATTAAGTGAAGGGAATATGCCCGAGAGGCAATAATAAAGTGGTTATTATCGTATTCCTTATTTATGATAAATGTTTATTTTTGCATGATATAATTGTATTAATACGGAAACATTAATATATGTGTGTTTAATAAACAAAAAGGAATTTCCTAGTTATGCCTCTCTTATAAACTAGCTCGTTGATTAACAAGATGATCAAAGGTTTCCTGATCATGGACATTGGATGTTGTTAATAACGAGATCACAACATTAGGGTAATGGTGTGATGAACATTCATCCGAAGTATAGCATTACGATCAAGATCATTGTGTTTATATTGCTATAACTTCATACGAAGTAATCTTAGTCCTTAGACCATGACATCATGCCAATCACTAACACCGGAAGAGTATCTTGATAACATCAAACGTCACACCGTAACAGGGTGATTATAAAGATAGGTTCAGTGCTACGAAGGTGTTATGTTGAGGCTCATGGATCAAGAGTGTAATTTGTCGATCCCGATGACGGAGATATATACTCTGGGCCCTCTCGGTGATATCACATTGGTTAGCTTGCAAGAAAGTGATTTGATCACTAGAATGTTATATCACGGGAACAAGAAAAGAGTACATGCCGGTAACGCACTACTAGGAAAACGCCTGTTCATGGCGCACCTGTAAACAACATCTGTGGCGCACTAGGGGTGCGCCACGGGCCTCGCGCTACGGCTATCTCCTAGCCGTGGCGCACTGCCTGGTGCGCCACGGTTATATCGAGATAGGCGTGGCGCACTACCAGGTGCGCCACGGGTAGGGGTACAGGGTGCGCCACAGATGTGTTTTTCAAAAAACAAAAAAAAAATGCAAAAAACACCCTCGTTTTGAATTGCAAAAGCAATCGGGTCCGTGCATCGCCGCCGTAGTCGTGTCACCTCGCCGGAGCATGGCCGTGGCAGGGAGGTGCGGGAGGGGTCGTGGCCGCTCTAGTCCTCGCCGACGTCGAGGTGGTAGGAAAGGTGTGGTTGGAGAAAGGAAGGTAGGAGGAGAGGGAGGAAGGAATAGATGGAGGAAGAGAGGGAGGAAGAGAGGGAGGAAGGAAGAGATGGAGGAAGAGAGGGAGGAAGGAAGAGATGGAGGAAGAGAGGGAGGAAGGGAGGTCGGACACCGCCATCACTGCAAGGAGAGGAGGAGGACGCCATTGCGCCGCCGCCGCGCCACCATCACTGTAAGGAGAGGAGGAGGCCATCGTCGCGCCGTCACTGCAAGGAGATGAGAAGGGGAAGGAGGAGAAGGAAGAAGGTAGAAGGAGAAGGAAGAAGGAAGAACGAGAAGGGGGAGGGAAAAGGGGGAAGGGAAAGGTAGGTGGGCAGGGTGAGGATTCGAAATTTGAATCCCGCCCAAGCTTATCCATGGTGCACTAGATGGTGGTGCGCTACGGTTAAGTCGCCCTCTATTTTTTTCTGCAGGAAAAAACGGTCTTTTGACCGTAACTTTTTACTCTTCTCAAATTTTGAAAATCTCTAAATGACCGGAGTCGAAACTCATGTTTGTTAATTTTACTAGAAGCTATACCACATTACCTACCTAAATATGAAAGGATTTAATTTTTTGAAGTGTTTATCATTTTATTTTATTTTTTGCAAAGCCTAAAAAGGCGATCCACGTGGGGGGGGGGGGGGTGGAGTTGGTGCAGGATAGTTAGGCGTAGGGCACTAGGGCAAGGCGCCACAGAACTCGCCACAACCGTAGCGCACCTACCCCATGTGCGCTACGGGTACGTGGCATGCGGCAAGCAGGCCCCTGGCCCATACATATCTGTGGCGCACATACCCCATGTGCGCCACGGTTGTTCTAGTTACTAGTAGGGCACTACCCACAGGTGAGCCACGCCTATTTTACCCGTGGGGCACTTCAACCATGTGAGCCACGGATGTGCGGATTACCTATAGCCCTTTTCCTAGTAGTGACGAGATCAAACTAGTTATGGAGATACCGATGATCGAATCTCGGACATGTAATATATCGCGAGACAAAGGGATTGAGTTACATGCGTATAAGGTTCACACGATCACAGAAGTCATCGTTGAATATGTGGGAGTCAGTACGGATCTCCAGGTCCCGCTGCTGATTATTGATCGGAGAGAGGTCTCGATCATGTCTACATTATTCACGAACCATAGGGTGACACACTTAAGGGATACCGACACCATTTGGAGCAAATAATGTGCCAGAGAAAGGAAAAGGAAAGCGCAGGAATTTATTTCACTAGACACCAAAACTGTTTCGGTTGAAATTGTTGAAACTGGTTCTGCATGTGAAATTGAATACTAGCAAGGGGTTTGATGTGAATGTTTTTTAATTAAAGTAATTAAAAAAATTCTGAATAAATAAATAAAAGAGTTTTATTTAAATGAGAGCTTGCATTAAATTTGGTGGAAATTTAATGCATGTGAGTGGATTTTTGAGTGAAGGCTCTTTTATGGGAGTGGAGGCTTTTCATTTCGAGTGGGATATCCACCCACATGAATGTGGAAGAGGTGGGGGCAGACACCATGGCTGGCGCCATGCCCCTTGGGGTGCCCCCTCTCCCTATAAAATGCCCCCTCTCATCCTGTCAAAGCACACCTCATCGCGAAGGATCTCTCTCCCCCTTTAGAATTTCCCCATAGTCTCGGATCAGCGAGATACATGTTCCCGATGGCTTTTTCTGGAAGGATTTGTTGCTTCTGTTGCTTCGCTAGAGCGAGGGCGTGGAGGTTGTCGGGGTACCCGGATGTGTGTGTGATCACGGATGCACCACTGCTTTAGGTGCTGGACTTGATGGTGCTGGACCGGCTGGACCAGATGGACTTCATCACCATCTTGAGATCGGCAAGCGTTCGTCTACATAATCCACGAGTACAACCTCGTTAACGCTATTCGGTCTTCGAGGGTATGTATTCTATGGATGTATATCCACTCGTTGCTTGTATCTAGTAGATAGATCTTGGTACTTAGATGTTCCCATCGTAGGAATTTTTTGTTTCCTATGCTACGAACCCTACAGTGGTATCAGATCTGGATCTATGCGTAGATGCTTTGCATGGGTAGTACACATATGATTATGTGGGCGATGATGATCATTTTATTGCTTCTTAGTTGTACTTTGGATATTGGTGGCATAGTGGGATGAAGCGGCCCGGACAAACTTTACATGTCCTCGCACATGAGACATGTTCCACGCTTCACATGCAACTAGTTTTGCATAAGTGGCTAGCGGGTGTATGTCTCTCCTACTATAGTCAATATCTAATTTGCAACGAGTTATCAACAATTTGGTTATCCTCGTTGTGGTTCATGTTCGTAGGTAAGAACGGTTCTATCTTCGAAAACCCTAAACCACGTAAAACTTGCAATGGATAAATTAGAGGCGTCTAGTTTAGATTGTTGCTGGGATAGTGTTATGATATAGTGATGTTGTAAGTAGAAGTATAAGATGATACTCTTACAACACACATAACGTGTAGGTTCCATAGATCTTGGCCTTACACATAGAGGTATGATAGAGATCATACCACGGTGCACATGATGGAGATCATATGCAAGAACCATATCATTTCACTTATTAACATGAGATGTTTGTTGCATCTTATATTGCTTGTTTGGCATTTTATTAGCATAATAAGATGATCCCTCATTTAGATATCAAGATAAAAATGTGTTCTTCCTTAAGTATGCACTGACAATGTTTCGTCGCTTTAAGACATCACGTGATGATCGGGTGTACTTGAATCCACGAGCATATCTCGGGTGTAAGACAGTTACACACGCGAATACTAAGGTTCTTACTTGGCGAGCCTAGCATGTACAGACATGGCCTTGGAACACGGACCGAAAGGTTAAGCATGAATAATATGTTTTGATATGATGACCATATGGATGCTCGCCTTTGAAGCTACACTGACTCACGTGATGATCGGACTTGGTGTAGTGGATTTGGTTCATGTAATCACCAAAAAGACACGAGGGATGTCGTTTTTGAGTAGGAGTTCATTTCTAATTTGGATTAGAAGAACTAAATTTATCATAACTTAAATCAAAGTGAATTTGCATAATTTATTGTAGTCATTGTCATTCGTTCACCACCTTATGCATAGTTGTAATTGAGATAATAGAACTATAGAATTATGGATATTTACTTTACGAACTGGTATCGTATTGTGTTGAGTGTCAATCTAAAGTTTAAAGTCCTATTGCAAACTTTTAGCAAACTCTGTTTACTCCGTGAAATTTAATAATTGGTATTAAATCGAGAATAACAATTCCAGTGTTAGTATCTTAAGTATCATGTTTGCCTCCATGATTTTTGATTGTTTTAAAATATCAATTTTATCTAGGAGCTGAAAAAATTGTTTCAGAAACAATCATGTGTGGCAGATATAACGATATCTGAAACAATGTTTTGGTTGCAATATGATAGAGTATAATATATGTTCTCATATTGGATGAGATTTTGCAAAGGTTAGAGATGTTAGACATCCTAATCATCCAAAAGGGTTTTGGAAAGTAATGTTATACTCACGATTCGCCTTTATAAGCTACAATAGCTTGATCATGAAAGTCGTCGTGATAAGGGTGAATAGAAGATGTATGTAAAGTGTTTACTACACTAAAAGATTACTAAAGAATGGATTTTGAAAGAACGCCGATCATTTTGATGATGGTGATCTACTTCAAAGTGTAGGTCCAAAGGTATTATTATTTGAATATACACGCTTTGGACTATGTGTCATGTATATGGCGCCACTATTGATGTTGATAGATTCTTTTAAAAGTAAAAGGAAATGCTGAAAGAGAATCTATAAAATATATTTGGCAGAAAAGAAAAGATTGGAAATATCCAATTTAGGTATATAGATGATATACATGTTATGGTTGTATTATTTGCTTGTTAAACAATGTGGTTCTTGGGTATTGGATACCGAATTAGTTGGTATGAAATTTCATACGGAACAACGCAATTTATGAACCACAATAGCCTAAGTAACTATCAAGATAATATGTGATGATGTTCATCGAAAACAAACAAACCATTGTTTGTATTTCTCGTTGACATCAAAACTTGACTTCAAGATTTGTTTTAATAATTGTTATTTAAATCAGGTATTATGAGAACAAAGGTTGTTAAAATAATTACCGTATTCCATATAAGATGGATGATTTACAAATCTAGTTGGAGAAATCACATCCATAAAACCTAATGCTAAAATGTCGCAAGACATATGATTGAAAGATCACTTATGAAGTGACATCACCGTTTAAATTATATTGGAAATAAAACATGAAGAATCTCCATATTCATGGATTTTTGGAGTCTTTGATTTGATCAAGTGATGCTTGTGAGACTTTCCTCGGGATAATTAAAACTTCGTTCAAAGGCCAAAGAAGAACGAATGACTAAAATATTGGAATTTATACATGTCGATGTATGTATTCCATTATGTTTAGTCGTAAGCGATGGATTTCAACTTTATATGCTTTCTCCGGAAATTTGAGTGAATATTCACTTAATGAGAAAGAAATATGAAATATTTGAAAATGTTTCAAAGACTTTCAAGATGAAGTGAAAAATCATTGTAACAAGAAAATAAAATGGTTTATGATTTTATCATAAGGGATTTATTTGAGTTACAAGTGTAACAAGAAAAATAAATGAATTATGATTTATCATAAAGGGATTTATTTGAGTTACAAGTTTAGCAAAACACCTAGATTTACATCTACCGAAACACCATAGGAGTATGGAGTGTTTGAGATTTGTAATGAAACCTTGTGTGACATGGTTGGATCAAAAGTGTTATTTATAAAACTGCCATTATGTTTTAAAAGATTAAAGCTTTATAGACTACCGCTTTTACACTGAAAAGAGCTCCATCTTGATCCGTTGAAATGGCACCATATGAGTTATGGTTTGGGGTAAAACCCAAGTTGTCCTTTCTTAAATTTTGGTATGCTAAGCATAAGAAAGATGTTTACAACCAAATTCGGATGAGCATGTCTTTGTAGGTTATTTCGAATAACAATTGGTTATTCCTCCATAACACCAAGGACAAAAGGGTTTGTCGCTTGAAACGTGAAGTTTCTTGAAAAATAAGTTTTTCATAAAAGGTTAAGTGGGAGGACAATAGAACTTTGATAAGGTTAACGAACCTTAGCTATATATGCTGAGTTGCGCAGCGCCGGAAAATGTTTTGGAGGCAGCTAGAATGCTCATGGATCACGTGCCTCAAAGGTTGCGATCACGGAGGTCTAAAGTTCCTATTGAACCAAGTAGGTCGGATAAACAATCAAATGTTGAGATTTGAGAGTAAATCATTATTGTTTGACAATGAGGAACCGACTGCATGCAAAGAAGCGATGATGGGCCCTGACTTTGTCAAATGGCTTGAAGCCATAAAATCCGTGATAGTTCTATACACGAGAAATCAAGTTTTGAACTTGGAAGACCCTCCGGAAAGGTGTAAAAACCTATCGGTCGTATTTGGATCTATAAAGAAACAGACATGGATGTTTCACATCTATGAAATAGTCGACATGTCGTAAAGTATTTTATGACAATGTTCAAGGAATTGACTATGACAAGATTTGATCTTTCATAGCGATATTTAGTCTGGACGGATTAAAGTAGCAACCACTACATATAATTTGGTATATGGTAGATGAATAAACAAAACAAAATTCTTCTAATAGAATGGTTACCTAGGACGTGTACATGACACGGTCCAAAGGGTTTTTTTAATTCAAAGGATGCTAAAAGGGCATGCAGACTTCAATGGTTGAAGTAAGCATCGCGGAGTTGGAATCTTCACCATGATGAAAAGCAGTTTTCATCAGGAGACGAGGAAGATGCTTGCATTTTCAAGAAATTAAGTGGGAGCGCTAAGACATATTTCTAATACATTATGTGGAGGATATCTTGTTGATTGGAAATGATGTATCTTTTATTGACAAAGGTTAAGAATTTCATTTTGATGAAAGACTTACGCAAAACCCGAATATTTAGCATGAATGTCTATAGTGGATAGACTGTGATGCTAATATGGTTGTGCCAAACGTATATATATGAGATATTGAACGAGTTCAATATATAAACGACAAGAAACGGTTCTTGTCGCATGGAAAGGAATTGAATCAAGATTCAAGTGCATCGCCACTTGATAAGTGAAACAAGATTCAAGTGCTTTGACACTTGATGAGTGAAATCACAAGGATGTTTTGATCAATCATACCATGATATGTACACATCCAGATATGTCCTATGCTCTAAGTGTTATGAGTATATACTAGAATGAATCATAAAATGATGGTTGGACGATAGTGGGGATATTCTTATGATCTTTTGGAAGAACTAAGAATATATTTGTGTAGAGGTGACAAACAATTACAAATAGTTCATTGTAAATCATTACATTGATACTAGTTTTGTCACAAGATACAAAATTAAGTTTATCTCAATTTAAACTATGGGTGGCACAATGAAATGGAAAGGAGTTTCCATGACGGATTTGGATGAAGTCCAAAGTTAAGACATTATGACGGATACTACAACAAAAGGCTAACTATATTACTGCTATAGTAGCAGCAAAGGAGGGCATTTGTGTCAAGTAGTTTGTTATCAAACTAAGGTGTGCTTCGCAATGGGCTAACACTAAAGATATATTGTACGACAATAGTATCGATATGATTTAACCCCAAGGAACTAAAGGTCTCACCAAAAGACCAAATTTATACAATGTCATCTCATTAGAGAATGAGTGATGCGTGGAGACGCAAATACATACAAATACACAAGGACCTAAAGCGTTAGATCCATAGATTATGTTAACCACTTGCAATTGCGTATATGGAACACCAGAAAGCCATATGTGTTCAATACGCAAAGTTTTCAAACTAGATTATTGTCTCTAGTGCAAGTGGGAGACTGAAGGGAATATGCCCGAGAGGCAATAATAAAATGGTTATTATCGTATTCCTTATTTATGATAAATGTTTATTTTTGCATGCTATAATTGTATTAATACGGAAACATTAATACATGTGTATTTAATAAACAAAAAGGAAGTTCCTAGTTATGCCTCTCTTATAAACTAGCTCGTTGATTAACAAGATGATCAAAGGTTTCCTGATCATGGACATTGGATGTTGTTAATAACGAGATCACAACATTAGGGTAATGGTGTGATGAACATTCATCTGAAGTATACAATTACGATCAGGTTCATTGTGTTTATATTGCTATAACATCATATGGAGTAATCTTAGTCCTTAGACCATGAGATCATGTCAATCACTAACACCGGAAGAGTATCTTGATAACATCAAACATCACACCGTAACAGGGTGATTATAAAGATGGGTTCAGTGCTACGAAGGTGTTATGTTGAGGCTCATGGATCAAGAGTGGAATTTGTTCATCGGTGATATCACATTGGTTAGCTTGCAAGCAAGTGATTTGATCTCTAGAATGTTATATCACGGGAACAAGAAAATAGTACATGTCGGTAACGAGATCAAACTAGGTATGGAGATACCGATGATCGAATCTCGGACATGTAATATATCGCGAGACAAAGGGATTGAGTTACATGCGTATAAGGTTCACACGATCACAGAAGTCATCGTTGAATATGTGGGAGTCAGTACGGATCTCCAGGTCCTGCTGCTGATTATTGATTGGAGAGGGGTCTCGATCATGTATATATTATTCACGAACCGTAGGGTGACACATACCGACACCATTTGGAGCAAATAATATGCCAAAGAAATAAAAAGGAAAGCGTAGGAATTTATTTCTCTACACACCAAAACTGTTTCGGTTGAAATTGGTGAAACTGATTCTGCATGTGAAATTGAATACTAGCAAGGGGTTTTATGTGAACGTTTGTTATTTAAAGTAATTAACAAAATTCTGTATAAATAAATAAAAGAGTTTTATTAAATGAGAGCTTGTATTAAATTTGGTGGAAATTTAATGCATGTGAGTGGATTTTTGAGTGGAGGCTCTTTTATGGGAGTGGATGCTTTTCATTTTGAGTGGGAGCTCCACCCACATGAATGTGGAAGAGGTGGGGGCAGACACCATGGATGGCGCCATGCCCCTTGGCGTGCCCCCCTCTCCCTATAAAAGCCCCCCCTCTCATCCTGTCAAAGCACACCTCCTCACGAAGGTTCTCTCTCCCCCTTTAGAATTTCCCCATGGTCTCGGGGCAGCGAGATACATGTTCCCGATGGATTTTTCTGGAAGGATTTGTTGCTTCTGTTGCTTCACTGGAGCGAGGGCGTGGAGGTTGTCGGGGTACCCGAACGTGTGTGCGATCACGGATGCACCACTGCTTTGCGGTGCTGGACTTGATGCTGCTGGACCGGCTGGACCAGATGGACTTCATCACGATCTTGAGATCGGTAAGCGTTCGTCTACATCATCCACGAGTACAACCTCGTTAACGCTATTCGGTCTTTGAGGGTATGTATTCTATGGATGTATATCCACCCGTTGCTTGTATCTAGTAGATAGATCTTGGTACTTAGATGTTCCCATCGTAAGAAATTTTTGTTTTCTATGATGCGAACCCTACATTAAGGAAGGTTCTACCAAAGATGATAGGATAGGTTTTACTAGCTTCTTTACCAAGTACTAGAAAATCAGCAGGATATTTAATCTTACCACAAAGGACCTCCACATCTCTTACAATATCAATGGGGCAAACTTGCTCTCTAGTAGCAAGGTGAATAAACACATCAATGTCCTCAAGCTCACAAGGACCAATATCATGCATAATTTCCCTGTAAAGCTCATAAGGAATAGCACTAAACTAGCACCAATATCACATAAACCATAATAGTTATGACTACCAATTTTAATAGAAAGAAATGGAACACTAGCTTTTCTAACCTTCTTAGGATGAGAAATAACATTAGTAGCGTCTTCACAGAAGACAATATGCTCATCCTCTATGTTTCTAGTGACAAGATCCTTCACAATAGCTACAATAGGATCGATATCAATAAGCTCATCGGACCATACAGTTTTCTTTGCGCTTTTGCTAATCACATTGGCCATAATAGAGTGTTCCCTTACCTTGGAGGGAAAACGGATTTTCTCAACATAAGGTTCAGGCAAAATAGGATCAACATTACAAACCTCTATACTAGAAGGAATGTGGGTAACAATGTCTTTCTAAGGAGCATGGTACTTGTCCCACTCTTTCTTAGGAATCTCAATATAAGAGGCAAAAGCATTAAAACATTTTGCAGGGACTTGAGGATCAAGGCCAAACTTATTGCTAATATCACGAAAGTTATCAGTTCCCATAAAAGATTTAATGCATTCATAATCATAGTTTATACCTGACTTTCTACCTTTGTCATTCTCCCAAGCCTCAGTATTATCTTGAATATGATCTAAGAGAACCCATTTAGCTTCTTACTTCATACTTGTGAATGATCCAGCACAAGAAGCATCTAGTAAATCTTTATCACGAAGAGAAAGCCTAGCATAAAAGTTATTGAGAATAATATTGTTAGGGAGTTCATGAATAGGACATTTAAGCATTAGTAGCTTCAATATCCCCCAATCTTGAGATGTACTCTCTCCATCAAGAGGCTAAAAGTTATATATAAGACTTCTATCCTTATGGATTTCACTGGGAGGATAAAATTTAGAGTAAAAGAGAGATGCCATCTCCTCCCATTACATGGATTGTCCATTCTTTAGCAGCTTATACCGTGCCTCAGCTCTCCCTTTCAAGGATACGGAGAGTAAATTATTCTTCACCTGTTCAGTTGTGATACCTGCACACTTAAACAACCCGCATAATTCATGGATAAAAAGCAAGTGATCACCGGGATGCACAGTTCCATTCCTAAAATAATAATTATCCATCACACGATTAACAATACTTGTAGGTATCTTAAAAGGATCTATCTCAACATGTGGTGGTTCATCTACTACCCTAGCAGCGGTAGTAGTTTTCCCAAAAAAACCAAGTGGGTTATCCATATTGGAAACCAAGTAACAAGCAGTAACAAAAGCAATACTCACAGTAAAAGTTTACTTTACCAGTTCCATTCTTCAATAGCGCTTCACTCCCCGGCAACGGCGCCAGAAAATAGTCTTGATGACCCACAAGTATAGGGGGTGTATCGTAGTACTTTCGATAAATAGGAGAGTCGATCCCAACGAGGAGCAGAAGGTGTTGAACAGTGGTATGGAGCAGCAAATCCCTGTGAATACTTAGCAAATGGATTTTTAGTGTTTCTGACAAAGCAACAAAACAAAGAGCGAGTAATAGAGGTAATGAACAAAACGGAGCAAGTGGCCCAATCCTTTCTTATCAAAGGACAAGCTGGTAGAAATACTTATCAGGACCAAACGTTCTCGAGGACACATGGGAATTCTATCAAGTGCTTTCGCTTCAAATAGCTGAGTACTCTTCTTTGGTGTTTGTAAGTGTTGTGTGGGTGAACCTATGCTAACATACCGCCCTTCCTCGGACTAGTACATACTTGCGATTAAACCCCCTGCAAACATCTGTAAGTATAGGAAAATAATTAAGATATAAATCTAACCACAGCCTTAAACTCTGAGATCCTACGCTCCCTTGTGCAAAGGTGTCCTAACGGGGGTTCAGGTTTCTGTCACTCCGGCAACCCCACGATTAGTAGCCAAATACACAATGCATTCCCCTAGGCCCATAAATGGTTAAGTGTCATGTAGTCGATGTTCACATGACACCACTAGAAAAATAGCAGCACAACTTAAATACTAAACCATTGAATAATAACTCAACACAGATCCACTAATAACAACATGACTTCTCCCATGTCCTCAAGAACTAACCAAACTACTCACAAGACATCATATGGATCAAGATCAAAGATGATATTATAATGGATAACAATCAGAACATAAACAATAATCCAATGGTTCCACTCACAAGCATCAACTACAATAGTAACAACACCGGGAAAGTTTCCCCTAAGAACTAAAGCAATATCCAACACAATTGTTACAGTGGGACGTAGTGGTGATGATGGTGTTGGAGGAGATTATGGTGTGGATGATGATGATGATGATCCCGATGAAGCCTAGCTTGATGACGGTGTTGATGGCGACGGTCTCCCCTCTCCGGGAAGGAATTCCCCCAGCAGAACTCTTTCTGCCGGAGAGATCTTTCTCTCTCGGTGTTTTCCGCCCCCAGAGGCGGCGGAAATCTATATTTGGTCGCTCCCCTGGTATTAGGGTTACATAGGGAAGATATACGCGAAGGTGCGGAGTCGGAGGCTGGGCAGGTGGGCCACACCTGCCCTAGGTGCGGGGTCAGGTGGGCCCGCCCCTAGGGGGTGTGGGCCCCCTGAGGCCCATCTTCGTCCCTCTTATCTTCCTTCATCTTCTGGTAAAATAATATGTTTCCATATTTTTCTGGTATTTTTCTGATCTTCGTGAAATTGCACTAAAACGCCTTCTTTTTCATCAGAATCCAGACTCCGGCAGTCCATCCTCCACGAATCATCCAACATGCATAAAAAGATGAAAAGACATAAGTAATACCTCATAATAAGACAAATATCAATGAATAGAGGTAAATTATGATATAGAATGGTGATGCAAATTGGGCGTATCAGAGGCGGAAGCCAGGAGGTGCCGCTGATCTTGTGTGCTGATGCTGTTGTCAAGCAGCTTCTTTTGTATTTTGGTGTTGAACTTGTCTGGTGTTGAGCATCCTAATTGTCGAACCTTGTTTAGTGCTATACTACATATCCTATGTTATCTTTGCCTATATATGATTAGTTTACTGAATGTGCTGGTTAGATTTGCTTCTCTAGATTTGCTACCAGATTGGACAAAAATGAGGGCAAAAATGAACAATGAATAATGAAGAGAGAAGCTGTTGTTGAAGAATGATACGAAAGAGAGAGGGAGGAGGGGAAGAAAATGAGAGGTATGACAGGTGGCCCCAGGTCCATGTAATTGCTTAAATGTGGGCCCATCATGTTAGTTTAGCTGTTAAAACGCGAGTAGCCAAAAAATATTTACCTATTTGTAACAGCTCGCCCCAAAAGCGGTACATATCCGCGAAAAATCGCAGGGCACTAACTTGTTACCCTGGCCCCAATTGTGGAACTAATAAATGTAATTTACTCGAGAAATTTTGGTCCACATCCTTTCCTAAAACATAATAAAACTTATTTATGATATTATTTATAGATAGTCTATCTGATGAGACAATACAATACTAAGCCAGGCCGTGCACGCTTGCTAGTCCAGTCGGCGTCCTCGATACATCTGTGCACTGCAGAAGACCGATGAGGCAACACGCAAACACCCCTCGATCAAAGAGCCTCTCATCTTATCTATCTAGTGCGCACTTGGTTCTCGCTCGCATAATCGGTTCTTGCAGGACGCCATCACTCTCCTCCAAGAAACCCCAACAATAATATTTGAATCCGCCCTCGCCCCCAGTTCATCCATATTGAATAGCAGATTTGATGCACAAGATTCGGTTCGGTGGATGGAGAATGTTCGGGAACAACACCTTTGGAGAAATCGCTATGCGTATGGACACTACCAGCGCCGTCCGGCTGTCCGCATGCTCCAAGGAATTGCGCCGCCATGTCGCTGGTGGAAACTGTAGCAGATGCCCCAACTACATTTGCGGGACATTGGTCGCCTTCCATGACTTCCTCAACCACAAGATGGCGTGCCCGCACGGCCCGTGCTACTGCCCTGAGCCTAGCTGCAAGTTCGCCGCCCCGCCCACAGCGCTCCTCGCCCACCTCAAAAAATACCACTAGATGGAAGTGCACAGTTTCCTCTACGGCATGGAACACAAGTACATCTCTCAGCCTTTGCTCGCACCTCTCTCATGGAGAGTAGAGACCATCGTATCCGGGGATAATGGTACAGTGTTCGCCGTGCGATTTGACATGCACCACTCTGGCCTCTCTGTATCCATCCAGTGCGTTAGTTCGGCGGCATGCAAGTTTCCGTGGTAAATGGTAGAGTTTCACTTATATAAACCTTCAATGATGGGAGGGGACTTGTATGAGTTCACTGAATATAGCCTGTTATTCGAGTCGAAGAGCAGCACGTCGCCGGCTACCGCCAGGATGACTTAGGATTTACGAAATTTTCTAATTAATAAACATGACAGGTTCATCCTAGATTACTCATTTTCATCCACAAGGTGGTAGATACAGATATGACCATCTTGATTCTGATGATCTGCCGTCCAAATTTGAGATTAGGTATTGATGTTGATTCTAGTCAGAGGGGTGTCAGTGTGCCAGAAATATGGATGTTGGCTACAAAGTAGTATAGTACAGTTCTATTGTACTAGTTCTTATAATTGGGAGTATATTATTTCTAGTTCTGATTGTGCTATTGTATTTTGCAGTATGTACTAGTAGTACTTGTTTGGATCAAATCGCTGGAGATGATCTAGCATTTCCTTTCAAACATGGCTCTGTAGTTCTGCTTGTGCTATTGTATTTTCTAGTATGTACTGGTAGTACTTGTTGGATCAAATCGCTGGAGATGATCTAGCATTTCCTTTCAAACATGGATCTTTAGTTCTGCTCCTGCTATTGTATTTTGCAGTATGTACTTGTAGTACTTGTTTGAATCAAATCTCTGGAGATGATCTAACATTTCCTTTGAAACATGGCTCTATACTGGGATCTAGCATTACTTGCTAAGATCAAGTACTCCCCCCGTCCAAGAATAGATGTCTTAGATTTTTCAAATTTCGGATGAACCTGTATAATAAATAGACTCTAGATTCATTCAATTTTTGACAAATTTGAGGCATCTATTCTTGGACAGAGGAAGTAGCTTTTTCTTTGAAACAATGGCCTTGCACATGTAATCCGTAGGTACTCCCTCCGTTTGAAAATAGATTCAAAGGATTTATGCAACACATGAATAGGGAAAATGTAGGAACAGAATGGCATGACACTTGATATCCTATTGGAATAAAAACTGTAGGGATTTGTAAAATTAGCTGTTTGCTTGCAATGCAAGAAAAATACAGTAAATTTAGGCTTTAAGTACATGGCATATAGGAATTTTTCCAAGAGGTCTCACCTATTCCTGTAAATCCTATAGGATTGTAGTGTAGGAAAGTAATGTATAGGAATTTTGTAGGATTCATTCCTTTCAAACAAAATTCTCTATAGGATAAATTCCTATGGATATATAATTCCTTTAGAAATACTTTGAATCAAACAGGCCCTAAGATGTTTTAGCTTTTGTGAAACGAGTGTATCTAGACTCTCTAATAGTGTGTAGATCAGAGTGAACACATGCTATATAGGGGTCTAGATACACTTCACAAAAGCTAAACCATCTTATATTTTGAAACGGAGGAAGTACTACGTATGTTTTATTGTAGTCAGGTTACTCATATTTAATTTATCATTTTTTCTAATAATATTTCACATGCTGAAATTTAGCTCATCGAGAGTAGAGAAGATTGTATTAGGGGACGATGGTACGGTGTTTGCTGTGCTATTTGACATACGCGAGTCAGGCATCATCGTCGTCTCCGTCGTGTGCGTCAAGCAGGACGCGTGCTCGTCGCCCTTATACAATGTGAACCTCACTGTCTATACCCCGTCAGTAAAGCTGGGGTTTTGGGATATAATATGCAGTTCCTCCACGCCTAGGATCAGGGCAATGCCGACCATCATGTAGAAGAAAAATCAGTCCCTGATGTTGTACCATAAAACATCTTATATTAGCCAGGGAGTGCATTACTCAATATGCATAAATCGAGGGGTAGATTTCTCAATTGACAAAGAATTAGAAGAAAGTGAGCCTAGCCATGAAGAAATTGCGGCTAGCCATGAAGTAGTACTAATATAGTACCAGTTCTTGTACTTTGGAGTATTTTTTACTATATACTACTAGTACTTGTTTAGGTCAAGGGCAGGAGATGGTCTTGCTTTGCCTTTGTTCTGTCATTTGCTATTACCAAAGTATTTCGTTGAACTAATAGAGATGTACTATTACCTATTTAGATCAAGTGCAGCAGATTGTCTTGCTTTTCTTTAGAAACCTAGCATTTTCACAGTTATCTAGATGATTCTTGGGTATTTTGGGTTGAATATGGGGCTTGACACAGGCATTGACGAAATGAGGTGGTATTCTCATAGAAGTATACTTAATCCTTAGTTTTGCTTGCTCCAATGATCGAGTTTGTTCAGAGAATAGGGAAAACTGATCGTGCGCCATGGTTTTGGAGCTGGAACAAGAACTTATTCTCTCCGTACTGCTATTGAATTTCAAAAACAAAAGCTACTGAATCTCTCAAATGTGCTGTCGTTGCTATTACTAAAGCATTTTGTGGACCTAATGTTGATGTACTGGTACTTGTTTAAATCAAGGGAAGTCTAAAGTCTAGCTTTTCTTTTGAAACATGTCCTTTTCACAATCTTGAGGAGGCTTGGGCATTTTTTGGTTGCATCGTGGGTCACACATGCATTGATGTGAGAAGAAGGTACTCAAAGCAGACTCGATCATTAGTTTTGCATGCTCCAATGGTCAAGTGTGTCTGAGAAAAGGGAAAACTGATCGAGCGACAAGGTTTTAAGAGCTGAAACAAGAACTGGTTCTCGCTGTACTTCTATTGTGTTTCAGTGTCTGTATTGCAGAATCGCTCACTTTTAACTGCTGCTGAATTGGTCAAGTGTTGCTAAATGTGAGTTGCAAACGAGTCGATAATTTTTCTATCTTATTCTTTACTGCAAAGTTTATATAAATATCTACCAAAAAGAATTATCGGTTTATTTCCCTTCATCTTTGAGATCTCTGTTTTGAATCCGGCCGAGCCATAGAAAAAAGCAATTTTTATATACCAGTAGAAGAAATCTATCTCATGGCCGCTCTTTAGCCTAGAACATTTTAATTCGGCCTTTTAGGGGTATAAGGGGACTACTGACCATAGCCCAGGGAAATTTGAGAAACAAGCCCATTGAGAATAGCATATGGAGTATAGCCCATGTAGAGCAGCCCATGTAGAATAGACAAACTATTTTTAATTCAGCCTTTTGGGCATTGCCACGCACCTCTCAATATTTTTTCAAAAATTCTGCCTGCAGATTTTTTACAACGCCTGCAGTTTTTAGTTTGGCTGGTAGGAGCCCCGCCTTATTATTTGATGGGAGATAAAAATGTTCAAAAAGAGTCTTTTTAAGGAGAAAAGTCATAAGTTATAATAGCAAAGCTTAACGATTCTATTCAGTTAGCTGATTCTGTCGTAGTGGAAAGGCATCCAGTCCACCGGTGCTAAGGTATCGAGTTCGAATCCTAGGCAATTTCTATTAAAATATAGAGTTAATTTTTGTACTCTCAGGCTGACATCTGGGGCCCAGGTAAACTTCTGTTGCATCATAGACATGTTTCCCCTAAAAAAATCCACCAATGTTACCAAGGTTATAACGGAGGAATCAACCCGAAAAAACAGTACAACAAACACACGTTTCTTCATATAGAGGTTGACATCTGGGACCCAACGTATACACGTTTCCTACACAGAGGTTGCTGACATCTGGGACCCAGCTACGAACCAAAGTCAGAACAACGAAGGCGGCCGAAAAGAAGTCCATCATAGAACGTTTCATTTACGGAGAGGTTGATATGTGAGACCCACCAGAGAGACCTTATATAGTTGCTGCATCGAGCAGCGTTGCCATGTCCAAATAAGGTAGGCTCGAGCGAGGAAGAAGTCTAACATGCACATGTTCTTTTAATGAGATGCTGACATGTGGGACCTAGCTGCGTGACCAAACCGCAGATTAGTCAAGCAATGATATCTAGTTCGCAACAGGGTAGCACTAGAGAAGAAATAATTCCATCATATACACACTATTCTTCTAATTTGAGGCTGACATATGGGACCCACCAGCCTGTATAAACAGCTGATGCAGTGACAACGATATCAAGGTAACACGGAGAAGCGACCGAGGGAAAAAAATTATATCGTACATACGTTTCTTCTAATGAGAGTATGACACATGGGGCCCTAGTAGCGTGATTATGCATCTGGATGCGCTATCAAGTTCAGAACAGGGTAGAGTGACCAAGGGAAAAAATCCATCATACATGTGTTTTTTCGAATGAGAGGATGACATGTGGGTCCAGATGCATGATTAAACGGCAGCGCAATCAAGTTCGGAACACGGTAGCGGGAGCGAAGGAAAAAAAAATCCATCATACACACGATTCTTCTATGAGAGGCTAGCATGTGGGACCCAGCATCGTGATTAACTGTAGATTGTTCGAGAAAAGTTATCGAGTTCAAATCAGAAGGCACGAGCCAAGGAATTTTTTTATCATGCACACGTCTCTTCTGATGAGAGGATGACATGTGGGGCCAGCTGCGTGATTAAACCGTAGATGCATCTAGCAGCGCTACCAAGTTCAGAATATGGTAGTGGGAGCTAAGGAAAAATTTCCATCATACACACGATTCTATTAATGAGAGGCTGGTATGTGCGACCTAGCATCGTTATTAACGGCAAATAGATTGAGCAACGTTATCGAGTTCATATCAGGGATGCACGAGCCAAGAAAAAATCCATCATGCACACGTTTTTTCTAGTGTGAGGATGACACGTGTGACCCAATAGCGTGATTAAATGGCAGATGCATCGAGCGAAGCTATCAAGTTCGGAACAGGAAAGGAAAAAATTCCATCATACACACAATTCCTCTAATGTGAGGCAGACATGCGGGACCCAGCAGCCTGACTAAATGAAAGAGGCATCGAACAATGTTATCGAGTTCAAATCAAGGAGGCACGACCGAAAAGTTTGGTCCGCTAGAGTCACTAACGTCCGGGACCCACATGCAAAAAAATACTTCGGCGAGTCAACATCTCGCAAGGAAGCGGAAATCTTACTTCTGCCACGCGGCCGACGAGCTTCCTTCATGTTTTTAGCGGTTTCTTCGTAGTAGAGCTACGCCAAACCGGAAAAAAATGTTTTGCATCAGCCACGGTCGAGCCAAGATTTTCATCGCGGAAGAGGCGCCTTCTACGGCGAACGACGGGCCTAGTCGTTGCGGAAGGAAACATTTCTAGTAATGAGAACAAAAAATTCAATCATATAAACACGATTCTTGTAATGTGAGGCTGGCATATGGGACCCACTAGCCTGAATAAACGGCTGATGCATCGAGCAACGCTATCAAGTTAATACGGAGGGGCGACCGAGGGAAAAAATTCCATCATGCACATGTTTCTTCTAATGAGAGGATGATATGTGGACCCAGCTGGGTGATTAAACGGTAGATGCATCTAGCAGTGCAATCAAGTTAAAAACATGATAGAGGGAGTGAAGGAAAAATATCCATCATACACACGATTATTATAATGAGAGGTTGACATGTGGGACCCAACAACACGATTAAAGACAGATAGATCGAGCAACATTATCGAGTTCAAATCAGGGAGACACGAGCCAAGGAAAAAATCATCATGCACACGTTTCTTATAATGTGAGGATGACATGTGAGGCCCAGCTGCGTGATTAAACTATAGATGCATCTAGCAGTGCTATCAAGTTTAGAATAGGGTAGCGGGTGCGAAGGAAAAAATTCCATCATACACACGATTATTTTAATGAGAGGCTGGCATGTGAGACCCAACATCATGATTAACGGCAGATAGATCAAGCAACATTAGCGAATTCATATCAGGGAGGCACGAGCCAAGGAAAAAAATCCATCATGCACATGTTTATTCTAGTGTGAGGATGATGCATCGAGCGACACTATCAAGTTCGGAATAGGGAAGGAAAAAATTACATAATACACACGATTTCTCTAATGTGAGGCATACATGTGGGACCTAGCAGCCTGACTAAATAGAAGAGGCATCGAAGAACGTTATCAAGTTCAAATCAGGGAGTGGCGACCGAAAAGTTTGGTCCGCTAGACTCACTGAAGTTCGGTACCCACACGCAATAAAATACTTCGGTGAGTCAACATTTCACGAGGAAGTGGAAATATCACTTCTGCCATGCGCCCATCGAGCTTCCTCATTATGGAAGGAAGCATTTCTTGCAGTGAGTACAAGCTCATTATTACACAATTAAAATCTTTGGGGGACACATCCACAATCTTAGGCTTTTGGAACCCCTTCTGCTGCTCATTGTGGTGGGGGAAAATCTCCCATGTTCGATTGGTGCTCCAATTATTGAATTGGGTGGCGAGGTTGGCGGTAGCATCTCGAAGGTTGATGGAGAGGTTGTTTATATTTTGGATATTTCATTTGCGAGCATATATATCGTCATAGGTGGTGTAGAAGTTTGGTGGCTGTACATCTTGTTTGGGTCCTTCTTGCTCTACTTCTTCGTCTTATCCTTCTTCATCCACGTGTACTTCTTGTTGGGGTAGACATGTCTCAACCTGCGCGTCATAACACAAACATCCCTCCTCAATAGAGAAAATACAATTTGTCAAAGGAGCTGGGATCAAGTGATCCGCCCCAGGTATATCAAACAAGTATCTACCATTAGTTTTACAAATCATACGCAAGCTCCTAGAGTAGAAAAACCAATATGGCGGTTTCCTGCCAATGATTGGATGTTATCTAGGTTAATATGGAGCGATATTCGAGCATGGTTATGAATCTTCCTACACATATGGGACACAAGATTCAAGATATTGATGCTTAAAATAAACCAAAAGAAGGGCGCCCAAATTTGGCGTTAAGTTATAGTTAGGAATAGCAGCTTTAGCGAGGATCATCATGTTCTCCTCATTGACTCTAGTAAACTCACCACGTGCTTGCAATGTGTTAGCAATAACATAAAATAAATAACGAATAGTAGGATGGTAAATTTGGTTTCCCTTGGTTTTGTTTTCACAAATTCTCATTCTATTAAAGTAATCCAAGGGTGTTCGATTCATAACAAAAGTGGTGGAGAGTATGTCGGTGGCGTTGTTGAAAAATCCAAAGTAGTATGCCTATTGGTCAAGTGTCAAGGCGTACTCATAGTTTATAAGAAGGAAATTGATGCAATCCACTCAAGGTATTTTCTTCTCGGGGCAATAGTGTGAGCACACCCAATGTGTCAAGGTGCCGAGAAACTCAATCGTCAAGCGGCGATACGTGGCGACATCCTAAAAAACAAATTCATACAAACCAACTGTTGCAAAGTAAATCAAAATTAGCGTGAATGCCAATTTGGTTTAGGATAAAAGGACACACCCACTTGTTGGACTTGATTTCTCAGAGCATGAGATGGTTGAAACAGTTCAGCTGAAACTCCTCACTGAACTCGATACCAAGTGACTCTGGGGTTAGTGTATCAATGGATAGTGCGACTTGTTCGGCAGGCACCACACACGTACGGCTTCCCGTGTTCATCTAAAACAAATATAAATAATAATGCTAGTCAAAAAAATTGTCAAATAGAAACTTAGAATAAACTATCCTCTACACTTGTTACAAAAGAAACTCCTCTAAAAACTAACTAAACATGCTCAATATCAAGATTAGTTCAAGAACAAGACCTAAGTATAGATCAATAATGGTGAAAGATTGAGCAAGGTTTTAATGCAAATAAGTTGGGGATCAGAGGAGAAACATACCTTAGATAGATTGGGTGCAAGGAATCGAAGAGAGAACGAATAAAATTGAAGATCCAATTTAGAGTTTGGAGGTAGAAGAAGTATAAATTTTTTTTTGGGATCTTAGGGTTACCTCTTCCTGGGATATTATTGTGGGACCCCAGATTTACAGTCCGAGAATCCCCGTTATGCCTGCAATTCACGTTCCCATGATCAGTGAGCCGTGGGCATAACTGACTAGTATCATTACAACATCGAGAAATTTACAGGTACAAAGCTTACATTGTTGCCATTATGGCGATTACAATAACATTAGCGGAAGTATTCGATCGTAGAGCCCATGTCATGCCTTAACCTACAGGCTACTGACTGGGAGATGACCTAACTCTCATAGACGCCAGCTTCTTCATCATTCCTCGCTCGTCGGGAAATCTGGCCAAGTAAATATCCAGGACAATGCCGATGAGTACTTTGAACCACCTTAAGGTAACAACAATAAAGGGATATGCAATATGTCTTTGGTAGTAGGAGGGCTCCATGAAAGTTTCTTTTCGAAACTAGTTTCTCTTGTAGATATAGTATCTACAAGGTTTTGTGGAAAACTTTTGTAAAACGTTTTGGGAACCGATTTGAAAAGTTTTAGAAAACACTAGGATTGGGTCACCCTATTTTATCTCCACGGTCCTCAACTGACCGAGTTATCCTCTTTCTTCTCTGGTGTCCCTCGGACCACCAGGTTTTAGAAAACCCTTACTTTTTTGAAATTCGTTTTGAAGACAAATCCAGCACCACTCTACAGCAACCTTCCCAAAAGTCCATGACCGAGTACTCGGCTATTCGAATAGATTTACACTCTGCAGAGGTTGTACACTTTACCCATACCAAGCTGGTACCCTGCCTGATCCTTACTGATCGTGGGTCGAGTAACCAATCAAGACTCTCCGTATGCCACTATAGCATGGGCCCTACCCTATGAGTTGTTCCTCTCAACATCGGGACGTAGGGATCCACAGACCAACCATAGTGTTCCCAACTCATCCAGAGCCGACACTTTCAATGAGTGGTACTGCTTCCTCCAGGTGATTGCCTAGTAGTTGCCCCTTTCGTAAAGGAAGCCCAGAATTAGAGGGAGCTGATCCCTTATAAGTAGTTTTAAGAATTCCCATACCAGAGTAGCAACCTTCAAATCCAGCCCTATTCCCATTCGAGAGTAATGTGGTTGCACATGTTAATTGTTCTGGCAAACCCGCAAAGAACCAATTGCCTTTTTATAAACCATTTTTCCTCTTCTTTCGTCCAACATTTTGGAAAACAAAACCTTATTATTTTTCAAAGCTCTCTTGGTAGGTCGAGCCTCACCAAGATTTTCTAATAAACATTTTATAATCATTTTCTAGGGGTCTTCCCATCCTATACTTTTAATTCGGCTAAAACGGGGTCTCCAGGGGGTTATTGTGTTATACACCATCTATTATGCTAGGGAAAAGTAGGGGTCCTCAAATGGGATGTACCTAATGGTACTATGGTGGTAATGGTTTGGAGGAGCTAAACATTCCCACATAAAAACATAGTATATTAAAACCTTGTAATTTACATAAACAATTCTTTAAACATGCATAAGTATAAAAGTAGGACAAGGGATTATGAGCAAGAAGGTGGCTTGCCTGTGACATGATGGACGTCCCTGGAATTCTTCAATAGAATACCAAAATACCCAATATCTTATATTTACTAATTGGAGACACCGTAAGAAATACCATGTAAATTCTAAAGTTTAACAAGTTTTTATCCATCGGATCTATACATCGTCCACCTATACCTCTCCCTCCCTCGTCGCCCCCGTGTGGCGACAGGGGGAACCCTAGATCTGGGCGTCGCCTCCACCTCCTCCTTCCTCCCCTCCCTCGCCGCCACCAGGAGGGCGCGGCTGGGGGAAGCCCGGCCGGTGCCGGCGGCAGCGGGGACTCCTCGTCTCCTTCCCTGGGGTTGCTCGCACGGGGTGGAACCACTGGGCTTGGACGTGGCTCTTGCGCTGGGAGCTTCGGCGATAGCGCGAGGCTTGCCCTGCTGTGGGTCGCGGCGGGCGGTGCAAGGCAAGGGGATGGCACACCGTGCTTCGAGGATGGCGGACGACGGCGGCCAGCGGCCTAGGCGGTCGGCGGTGGGAGGTGTAGGCAGGGACGGCGCTTTCCTCCCGGCCTCGGCCTCCGGATGGTGATGGCAGGAGCGTGTCGAGCCCGATCTCGACTGTTTCCTGTCGGATCTGTTGCAGCCGGCAGCGGGATGGCTTCTGGGTTCGTCCGGCTTCACGAGGTCACCTAGGGCTGTGAGCCAGGGCATGGTGGTGGTGGCCTTTCTCCCCCGTCGGAGTTGGTCGGCCGGTCGAATAAAGGTGGATCGTCCTAGGGTCCCTCTTGTGTGGAGATGATCACCTTCCTGAGGATGGTTCTTGATTTGGCCGGAGTGGGGAGTTTCGGAAGGCTCCGCCGGCGAATATACCAGCGCTTCTATGCCTGCAGTTCGCTGGATCGGATGGTATTCGGTCGTGGGCACTCATGTTTTATTCCGACCGTTTGGTTCAGGAGGGAGCGCCACGAAGTTCTGTCCTTTGTTGCCACCAGGCGACTGTCGATCCATGGTGAAGTCAGAGGTGGAGAATTCATGAAGACCAGGTTTGGAGATCTATCTATGGAGGTTTGAGTCGCTGTATAGTTGAGGGACTTGCTTGGTGTTTTGGGCTAAACAGCAGTTGTATATAAGTGGGGGCGGCAACACAGGTGAATTTCAGAATCTTACCTTTCAGGGTGAAAACCCAAGGTCTGGCCTTAGCTGGTTGTGCCTGGCAATGGCCTTGTTGAAGGCATTGTTTTGAGAGTGAGGATTATCTTCAGGGTGAAAATCTAAATCTTTGATCGGGCGACGACGGCGCTTGTACACTGCTCCCTTCTTGAAGACGTCGCTTTTGAAGAGCCTGGAGTTCAGATGTTGTATCGGTGGTGGTTGTATTGTTGCTGCTAGGGCTGAAACACTGTAGCAGGTCTTTTTTTTCTTAGTTTTGTTTATCTTTTGTTGGCTACGTGCATCCGTAATGCCAATAGGGTATTGCGTTGTTGTAGAGGCCGGGTGTAATTGGTATGTCTGAATATTAATATATGCTCCTTTAAAAAAAAAAGACAGACTCAATTTTCCCACCTGCGTAAGGCCCGGAAGACTCATCCAGTTTTTTCTTTCTTCGTGCCCACCTATAAACATACGAGAATCCTAAAAAAAAAAAACAGATGAGAAAATCATATTTAATAGTTTCATATACTTCAATCTAGCGGGGACGTGTTCCATCCGGCAGCCGATCTTTGACTTTGCCTCCAATTGAATCCAGATGTGCTTATGCATGGTGGATAGTCGCATATGCCCGCCACAGCGCGATTGATCATATTAGTCGTGCATGTGCCTGGAGTCGTCGGGGCATGCTCGACAGTTGGCACTGAGATCGTGTCGGGGCAACATCATCCGCAGTTTTCTAACTAAGGGCGCTATACTTGGTTCCGGCGCTGCTGGCTGATCTCAGGTAATCAGTACCCTCTTAACTTCTCTGTCAAGATCGCCTTTTTTGATTTGATGATTTGATCCGGAGAAGATGACTATGAAACTTTCAGGTTTGTTCGTACATATATGCGTTACGTGGATCCAGAGTGCTTAAATGCTGAGATATTCAGTCGGTAGAATATACTGCAAGTGGCTGGCCAATCTACAGTATGCCCTTACCTCCCTTGCAAGTTCAGTCAAGTTTTTACAATTTCCGTGTGCTGCCTGGTGTGATGCTTTATGTACCAACAAGGCTGGCATGCCTTCGCTGCATGTATCCATTAGATTAGTCCCTTCCGCTCAATTAGCAAGACTACTAAGTTAACACCTGACAATATTTAGCGACAACATGGATGTCAGATTAATTCTTTATTGAGATTTTGAAGGATCTGATTTTGAGAGATAGAAAAAGTACTCCCTCCGACCTATATTAATTGACTTATATTTATCTAGATTTGGATGAATCTAGACACTATTTAGTATATAGGTTTATCCAAATTTTGATAAATCCAAGTCAATTAATATGGGCCGAAGAGAGTATTTATTTTTAAAAAATAGCTTGGAAATCTAGCTTAGTTTAGGCGCTGCTGTTTTCTCCAAAAATAAACACGCATTGCATATGTGTGGCGAAATATAGATGAGAATAATCATATTAGTGGAAACAGGGCCTCTAGTCCCGGGCCGTAAGGGTCTCTAGTCCTGGTTTTAAAACCGAAACTAACTAGATGGGACTAGAGGCACAACCACTAGTCGCGGTCCAGTCACCAGATGGGACAAATGGTTGTCCATGTGGCCGCCGCGGCGTGCTCCGGGTGCACCCCTACTAGTCCTGGTTGGTGTTAAGGACCGGGACTAGTGGTTCTCTGCCGATGCAGCATTTTGTGCCCTTTCTCTGTCGCAGCAGCATATTGTATTATTTTATTTATTTCTTCTTCATTTCAACATAGTTTTTAAATATTTCTACGCCCACCACATATCCTACACATTCTTGTATATATAAGATAACTTGTATTACGATATCGAGCATACAAATATATATAATTTTGATAGTTACATAGAGATCACAATTACCAGATCTAAAGCCCGTTTGTTCGATTACATGGAGATCAGTAGCGCCTATTCACACTAAATTCTCCGACATCGTCTACGATCTCTTTGAAAATAAATCTCACCATCTTCTCCATAATTTCTAGTACGCGTTGCTCTGGTAGGAGTTGATCCCGCATTCTCTCGAACTATATAAGAAAAAAGAGGTCAATATGAATATCAATCATAATAACAAAAGCTGGTGGTAATAAAATGATGGTGTGAATGTATTGCTTACATCTTTTTACTTCGACCCCCGTGGCTGTCTCGTGCACTTCACGAGAATAGAATTCAATTAAAATAATAATCTAGGATCATTATTGTATTGAAACTAGAAGTAAAAAGATGCACGGACATATCATGTGCTACTTACCAAGACCGCCTTAAACATCAGCTTCCGACTAAATACACCCGTAACCTCGTGCTTGAACCTGATCCAAATCCTTCCCGGCGAAGAAAATGAATGAGTGAGTTATTCATTAGCTGATATCTTAGGAAATCAACGAAAGAGATCGATATAGCGCAATACTTAATTCTGAAGCATGTCCTGCATGCTGAGGAAATATTTCAGGTTTCTCTTTGATGGGTCCATGACTTCAACACTTCCCTTATCAAGTTGAATATCTAACAAAATCCAGTAGAAGCTGCAAACATTTATATGTACATCAGTAACTCATCAGTTACACTTAGCATCCAGTAATCAAAAGTGAATGTTTACAACTGAGTAAGACCCTAACTTGAAATTGTAAGGAAACAGTATATGGTCATAGAATTTTTGTTCCGTTAGAAACCTTAAAATGTTTTCCTCTGTTTCCTCGAGGTTTGACGTTAGTGTGTTATATGTACTTTATCTGGGTCAATGAATACAGCATTATAGATTCTTCTTATTTTACATTTCTGGATCTTCATTGTGCATAATAATAGAGTACAAAAAGATATAATGAGGATAATTACATATAATGAACTGAACAACTAAAAAACTGAACATGTAGACAATAAATTTAACAACTTACAAAAACAATAGCAGCTGAGAATAGATTTGTCCAGGGTGTCCAGATGGTATAACTGGAATAGTTCTGGAAACTCAATATGGTCCTCTTCGGTTCAGAAGTAGTACTCACGTGGGACGTTGGCTATGAGCATTACTCTCCCCTACTTTATGACCGTCGAGTACTATTGTTGGAGATTCCACATTTGTGTTGGTAATTTTTTTATCCTCTCTTTGGTGAACAAATCCTCACCTTTGACATATCTACGGACTACAACAGCCTTGGGTAGAAGGTCATGTTGGGAGCCTAATAATTCACATTTGTGCGATCGATTGTTTGCCCTGTTGTTCGAGCAGGGAAATGTCTGATCTTTTACTGCTTGCTATTTTGGTCCCTCTTGCACCTGTACTTGCTTATTTTTTCCGGCTTGCACCTGTACTTGCTGATTTTTCCCGCTTGCACTTTTACTTGATTTTCTCTTTGTCACTTCTTTCTAAAGTGTGCGTAGATAGTCATCTGGCTTACGGTGCAACTCATATTGCGATTTTGTGTTCAGAAAATCAAGTGCATACGCTTTTGCTTCTTGGTGTATACCGGAGCGGGATCGGGTTTCTTCTTTTCAGAATGCGTAGCAACTTCGGCCTTTGTGATCGCTGCATTTTCCGCGTCAGTATGATCGTAAGGTCTGATGGAAAGATTCTTATGAGTCACTGTTGGGAGGGGCGACATTTTCCGTTTTGGGATGCTGCGTCATTTAGTACTCATTGATGGATCACGCTTCCGCTTATTGTCCTTAGCGGGCGGCGAAGACTGCTGACCCTGCGGCGGAGATCGAGATGGACACACGATGTGGTGGTCATAGTCATCATGGGTTGGGCTTTCTTGGAGGTGATGGAGGTGAAGGTGACATGCGACGACTCGAAGGCGGTGTTGGCCTTGGGGCCGAGCTTGGAAACTTGATGTTGTTCTTGTCCCATATAATGATACCATCCAGTACTTCTCTGAGTGTCCTCTCACCTTCAGGTCTAGGGATGTCAAGCTCCATTGACTCTCACTCTGTTATGATTTGATCCACCCCGACTTTATCATAGGCAGGTGGAATCTCATGGCCATGCCAATGTGCGTCAGGTGGACAAGGTAAAGCACATCCGACCACCACCTTTACGGATATGTTCTTAAACATCTGATGGAGCTCACAAGATATCTGCTTCTTGATTCCATCCATGGGGTAGCTGGGACCACCATCTATCATCCTTGCATCATCGGACGGGACCTCCGATTCAGCCACGCTGCTTCTCCGGTGAGATGGGTTAGCGGTAATATCGATTAGAGGATATTGCAGGCGTGCTACTCCTCTAAGTTCGTCGATCAGCTGCTGCTACTTCTCAACTCTTGCTAGCAGCTGGTTGAACTTGTCTCCCTCCTCCTCCTCCCGTCGCTTCTTTGATCTTGATCGGCTTCTATAAGTACCTTGGTCCTTAGGAAACCCAGTCTCCCACGTGAAACTAGAGTCAAGGCCTCAGACTCGTCCTCCGTGTTCATCATTCCTGAGGACCAAGGTTAGCAAGTCTTTCTCTCTATCGGGATGCAACTTTGTTATCCCCTCTCTAATCTCTTTCACCACTTTCAGCCATGTATTCCTGGGTACCCTAATCCCGTCACTTCAAACAAGGTCCCTTGTAAGTTCGTCATACTCACTCCCATGCCCAAGGAAGCAATTTCTTGCCCTCAAATCCCATTCTTCACGAAGTGGTTCTGGAATGATCCCTTGAGCTGATAGCTCTTTCTTTTTTGCATTCCACTTTGGCATGGCAGTAGCGTAGCCCCTGGCCCCATGTTATGGTGATATTTATTTTTTGCAGGATTTACCTTGTTTTTTCTGACTTTTCCTCTGCAATTCCTGACTTTCTATACTCCACAAATGCATCCAAGTAATGCTGCTGCATCGCTAGATAGCCTTCGAATTTTATAGTTTACTTTTCCTTCTTATACTTTAGACATAATGCTTTCTTCCAGTTCTTAAATAGTTCGGCCATTTTCTTAAGAGCAAACTGCTTGACTTTCTTCCTCATTTAAGCCATCTCGGTATTAGTATCACATTCTGGCAGCTTGAAATGTGCCATGAGGTCATTAAAAAGACCCTCTTTGTACCTTTCGTCGATATACATATCATTCCTTGCTTCCGCCTCTTTGGGCTTATGCCACTCTTGAACGGTGATCGAGACGTGATCTCTAACAACAACTCTGCATTGTTTTATAAATACACTTGCAGCTTTTTAGGTTCGAATTGTTCGCCCTATGCTGACACCGCCATAATTTCATAATTAGTACGGCCATCCAAATTTTTGGCTGGGCCACGCTTGGATTTTTTGCTCGATGTGGAGGGCTAAGAGAAGAAACATTCATCAATATAATATATATACAACTCGGTACATACAACTACTCCCGGCCATCTAGTGATCATTGGTCATCATATATATACATCACTACTAGGGAAATGGCCATTTGTGGCGCACCTGAAAAGAGCATCTGTGGCGCACTAGGGGTGCGCCACTAGCCTTGCGCTACGGCTATCTCCTAGCCGTGGCGCACTGCCTAGTGCGCCACGGGTGTGTCGAGATAGGCGTAGCGCACCTGCTAGTGCGCCACGGCTATGCTTCTGAGGTGCGCTTTAGGCGTAGTGCGCCACAAAAGGTAGGTCATGTGCGCCACAGGTGTTTTTTTGTTTTCTTATTTTCCGAGCCAGATTATATACAATACAGATTATATAAAATATTACAGGCAGATATACACACACAGATACAAGATATACAATTATATATATAAATAGACAATTTGAAAAACAAGATTGAAACAAATACATATAGATAATCTCATAGATGAATACATAGTATAAGTTACATTGTTTCGATCAAGTTACAAAGTAGTTGGTGACATGCGAATACATGTGTCGATCGAATAAGTTAGAGCTCGGAAGCTCGCCTAGACATCTAAACTAGCTAGACACAAACGCGGGATAAATAACCAAAGAAGATAAGCATGATCACCGCCGCGACGAAGGTGTAGGTCTTCATCCGGTTCCTTGTCCTAACTTCCGCTAGATAGCGCGTGTATCTAGCTTCTGCCTCCGCCATAGTGTTGTACCCTTTGTAGCTATTTGCCGCTGAAACGGTGCACCTGTCTCCGGCAGTCTTTCCAATCATTATAGACTCCGGGAACCCGTCCCTTGTACATGACGTACCACGTCATCTATAAGTTGACAATAATAATTAACCGATGATTGAAAAAACATATATAATTAAAGTCGCATATGAAGATACACTTATAGAAAGTACTACTAAATCAAAAAGACCAAACTCAAAAAGCATGCCTCATATATAACTAGGTTGTTCGACAAAGGAATATGCTACGATGGGACTGTTCGCCAAGTAGGATGCATAACACCTGGACTTGTGCATTGCACAAGGCGAACAATCCCATCGCAGCACATTCACATATAGTGTGCCACGACATTTCAATCATCGGCATTATTCTCGAAAAATACAAAAGTAACTCGAAAAGAATGACTCATATATATATATATATACATAGGTCATTGGACAGAGGAATATGCTACGACGGAACGGTTAGCCAAGTAGGATGCACAATTCCTGGACTTGTGCATATCACAAGGCTAACTATCCCGTCGTAGCACATTCACAAATATATTTTGCCACGACATTTCAATCATCGACATATTCTCGAAAAAGACCAAAGTAAATAAAAAAAATGCCTCATATATATACATAGGTCGTTGGACACAGGAATATGCTATGATGGAACCGTAATCCAAGTAGGATGCACAACATCTAGACTTGTGCATAACACAAGGCTTACAGTCCCGTCGTAGCACATTCACATATATATTGTGCCATGACATTTCAATCATCGGCATTATTCTCGAAAAAGACCAAAGTAGCTCGAAAAGAATGCCTCATATATAACAAGCTAGGTCGTTGGACACAGGAATATGCTACGACGGAACAGTGAGCCAAGTAGGATGCACAATTCCTAGACTTGTGCATATCACAAGGCTAACTATCCCGTCGTAGCACATTCACATATATATTGTGCCACGACATTTCAATCATCGGCATTATTCTCGAAAAAGACAAAAATAACTCGAAAAGAATGCCTCATATATATACATAGGTCGTTGGACACAGGAATATGCTACGATGGAACCGTGAGCCAAGTAGGATGCACAAGACCTGGACTTGTGCATATCACAAGGCTCACAATCCCATCGTAGCACATTCACATATATAGTGTGTGCCACGATATTTCAATCATCGACATTATTCTCGAAAAAAGAGTAAGGAAAAAAAGAAGGACCAAAGTGAGCAAAGGACCAAAAAGTAAGCAAAAAAACCAAGCATTGATTGATATATAATAATAATAAGCAAAAGAACTAAGCGATGATTCATAAACCTAATAAGATAAGTATAGTAGCATGTACACTTGTCCACACACACAAAGGTCATCTATAGTTTGTAACTACAACTAGGCCAACATCAAGCCTTTTGGCTCGGCTTAGGGAACGGGAGGACGCCTTGTCTCGTCATAAACTTCCTATAGTCACCCTGCATCTCTAGGCGATCTTCTATGTCACGGTTATTCGGGATATTTCCTCCGTAGAAGATCCCCCCCGAAGTCATGACATCACGAAAGATGATTGCCCCAAACTGCTGCTGGATGCGATACATCTCTTGTCTAATATTTGAATTAGTGATCTTGGCCTTTGCTTCGGCCCACTGTTTGAGATGATCTGGCAGCGTAGAATTCTGCTGGTCAAGTAGGAACGCCCTCATGTGATGGAGTGCGTAGTAGGCTTCCTTCTTACTGTTTTCCAGCTGCTTCACGCAGGGGAACTCCGTTACGTGGTTGAAGACGTGCCTGCCGAACTTGACCTTCGTACGCACGAAGGTGGTGCCTTCCGTCGAGGCAAAGCCAGGGAGAGCATCATACAGAACTTCCTTGATCTTGTCGTAGTTTTTCTTCTTTTCTAGACTCCCCGAGTCGAAATACGTGGCGTGGGAATTCTTCAGCGATAAGGAGATGAGCGTGCAGTGTTCATCTCTGCGCAAAAAATACAAATGGAATGTGTTGGAAAAAGAATGATGATGATCTAATAAAGCCAATCGACGGTGGCGAGTGAATAACGACTTACTCGGGAAAGTAAAGCACGAGAATGTATTCCTTTGTCTTGTTCGCCACGAGGATTCTTTTTAGGTAAGAGGCCACGATACGTCGTTCGGTGGGGGAACCCAAGCAGCCGTCACGCATGTAGTAGCGGTCCACTATAGCGATGCCCGGTGTGTTCTCTCTAATGATCTGCATGGCCAGGCTGAGAGAAAACAGACGGACCATGGTATAGTGCAGCGGGTATAGGTTGAACATATTGAAGATGTCGTCGAACCGTAGGAAGAACAGATCCGTAGGGGCATTGTCGACGAAGCCCAAGCCTGGTGGCACCTTAACCACGAATACCGGGTGCGAGGGATCTTTCTCCAATAGAAGGCGTCTCTCTATCGTCAGCACGCCGTCATGCACACTCTGCAGTTCCAAACTGGCGAGCTTCCGCAAATTCTTAGGTAGCATGGGCTCACACGCCACATGAATCCTCCACATAATACCCTCGGGTCTTGGTGGCCCGTCCCGAAACCTGATCGGATTCGCAGTTGTTGACGCCACCGGCTGGCTCGAGCTGCTAGATTTTCTTTTCCTGCCCTTTTTTCCTTTTGGAGAGCGGGCAGGCACCGCAATCTGAGCACCGGCCGCCCTATGTAGTGTGTCAGGGCTTAGAATAAAGGGCCGGTTGGTTGTATCAGCTGGCTCTGTAAAGGCGCAAGCTGGAGGCGTCTCCTGAGAACCAAACAGACGCTTGGTGATAGTGTCTTTCTCTGTGGGGCCACCAGCTAGGTCTTCGTTGCTAAACTGAGTGTTGAAGAAGTGATCATTCCAGTCTTCGTCGTCCTTGGCCGGATCATGCGCCATGTGCATATCATCAACATGATTATCCGACCCACCGCGTGGAGGTGACAGCGAGGGCGGTAAGGGGGCCTTGCCACCGCTTGTCACTGGCACGGTAAGGGTGCTGTTGTCTGTGGCGTGATGGCCCCCGCCATCCCCAAACGGATCATGCTCTTTGGCCATAGCAAGAATAAGCCGAAGAAAGTTCCGAGGACAGACGGCTCTTCTTCATCCGCTCCTAGGGGTTGAATGGGAGGTTCCAGGTCGTCGCATCCCCTTAGCACCCGACTAATTTTAACCCTGTGCATGCTATCTGGCATCGGCCTTGAGTGGAACGTGCGCTGCAAGGGTTAAACGATGGTACACTTGGCAACATCCCTCGGCTCGTTGTTCATGTAGCATAAGAGAGTGCAAGGAACATCCGTCTACGGAAAACATGTACTGCGTCGTCAGAGATGCCATAAGAGTAATAGATGGCATGAAAGGCGGTAAAGCAATTTGTTTACCGTGATGGCGTCGAGATCGGCTAATGTCGACGCACTGCATACGGCGACGGGCGTGCAAGAGACGGAAGGGCTGCTTGCTGGCGCGGTGCTGGCTGCCGGTGTATTCTCCCTACCGACGGGTGCTTGGAGCTCTGGTGCCGCCGCGACGATGGCAGGGGGCACCAACATGTACTCCGCCGCCGCGGTGATGGCAGGGGGAGTCACCAACACTTGCGGCGCCGCGGTGCTAGCGGGCGGAGTCACGAACATGTAGTTTGCCTGATTCATCGGCGCCGCGTTGTTCGAGTGGCTGCTGACCATGCTTGGAATCGGGCACGGCCCTACTCAACCACCCGCACTCCAGTTCGCTATTGACTCCACCAAGGTAGGCAGGAAGGAGGTGAGGGTGATTGCCAGGTTGTTTTGGAAGATCTGCGGGATCCGCGCCACTTGTGCCTTAAGTTCTTGAACCTCGCGGTTTTCCTCCTCGCTCCTTCCCGACGGTGCCACATGCGTCCTCGGCGGTGGACCAAAATGATCCACCCAATTCTTACCCCCAAGGCCGGCCAGACGGCCAGCCGACGACGGCTTCTTCGTAACCAGCTCTATTTTCTTGGCCCGGTTCATCGCCCTGTTAAAAGGGTTATCCCACCGGGTGGCCTCCGTCGACCCCTGGGATGAGGAACCCTGGGATCCATGACTAGCAACAATTTCCTCCTCCTACAGAAGCAGTAATAGTGAATCGTTTAGATCATCGATTATATTGCAATCGAGTTGATCCGCGGTAATTAGATTATACTTACCACAATTTCCTCGAATTCCTTCATCGCAGGATCCGCGGTGAGTTGTTTGGTTTTTGGGTCCACGTGGTAACGGGCCCTGAGGAAGTTTCGAACCTGCCCGGGTTCGAATTTCGCAAAGGGGTTTTCTATCCCCTTGGATCTATACTCTTCGTCCTCCTTATTCCATTTGGCCTGCGCGGTTCTGTATCCACCAGATCCGAGATGGTGATGACCTATAGTCATCGCCTGCAACACCTTTCCCCGATTACTATTGCCCAGGGCTCTTTTGGATTCACACCTCTCCTTGAACTCCCGCAACTGATCTTCGGTGATCTGCGGGTCAATCTTCTGGATCTCCTCGAGACTTTTGCCTTCTTTAAATCTTCTTCTTTATCCGGGTTCTCCAGCTGGCCAGGGCGGTTCTCATCTTTGTGAGGGCGGATTTTTTTACTTCATTCCCATGATAATTTGTGTTCTGATACTTAGCGGGGAAATTGTATCTTGCGTGCAGCTTCTCGAAGAGGAGTGTGCGCAAGTGGCCATTATCTTTATGCCGGAGATTCTCGGTGTTGATCGAGATGGTTGTCCGGGTGGTCTCCGCCACTTGCCCACCGTACCCTTTGACGACAAGGGCGGGCTCCAAAGCAACCCCTGATGGGATCACTTCGGTAATTTCCTCCCTGACCATTCCGACCGTGTTCGGGCGCCGGTCCTTCGGCTTCTTCTTCTTCTTCTTCTTCTTAGGAGGATTGCTACCACTCCCTGTGCCCTCGCCGCCATCAGTGGTTTCATCATCCTCCGCTCCTTCGGCTTCTTCCTCTGCGTCTTCCATCTTATCATCCTCGCTCTCCGAAGGATGGTATTCTTCATCGTCTTCTAGCCGCTGGGCCTCCTCCCAGAATGTCAATTGTTTATTCGGAGGTCTGAATTCTCCTTCAGCGCTGCGCTTAGAACATCTAGCCTCGTCGTTGTCACACATCTTTGAACTAATAAAAAACAAATAATTGGTTAAATGCACGGAAAAATCCGGCATGACCTTTGCTAATTTTCTTAAACTAGGAGTTCCCGATTTCTGCCGAAACGGAAGTTAATCAACATTCCGGCAAAAATCAGGACTCCTTTCATACAAGAACCTGCATACACGACATAATAAAGTGCTTCATACAAGCACAATTTCAAGGTGCTGTTGTCCCAGCACAAATAGTAGTAGAAGCACAGTAGCACCACAGATAGTAGTAGCCAGAGCAACACTAGGATGGATATAAGGAACAGATAGTAGTAGTAGCACAGATAATATAAGTAGTAGCAGCTCAAGTAGCATAGAATTAGTAGCAGCACAAGTAGGGTGGACATATAGTATGTGGATGTTCCAGACTAAGAAGAAGAGCTAGCACAACAAGGACAACAACAAGCAGAGCAAGCACAACACATCAATCATATTGCTGTCATTTGTACTATTTTAGTTCTGTGAACAAATGACAAAAAATGACCAAGTGACAGCAAGAAAATGAGAATACAACAATCCTTGTTGTCATTTTTACTACTTCAGACTAAGGACCAAGGATTTCTATACTAGAAGATCATTACAGCAAGTGAAAGCAAGCGAATGACCGAGTGACAGCAAGCAAATCAACACATATAGACTATTTTTTTGAGGGTAAAACAGTAGGGAAAAATACCCCACTGCAATTTTTATATATCATAGAGTGTTACAAAAAATATTTACAAACTCAATCCACCTCAAAAGAGGGATAACATTCTAAGCAGCTATCTCCTGTCTAAATTATTTTCAATCCAATCTTTGAGGCCCTGATAATACTTCTTCTTAATTCTATACAGGACCCATCTTAATTCCTGAGCTACAATAGCTCTCCATTCCTCAAGCGAAGCATGCTTGTTGTTGAAGATTTCATTGTTTTTGCAACTCCAAATGCCCCAAGCTCCAAGTATAAGAATTTCCATTGCAAAAGGGACTTTAAGATCTTTTTTAATACTGGCTAAAGCTTCAAAAATATTTTGATCACATATAGACTATTCAAAAATAACAAGTTCCATTCCTGGTTTTCCATAAGGACCAAACCACAGAAGCAAGTGACAGCAAGCAGATTGAGCTATAACACTAGTAGGATCATAAGGAAACAGTGGATTCACCAGGATATTATAATTTTTGCACACAGTGTCCACTATTTATGGAGCTAAAACACAATGAAATATGACACTATTTTACTTTACAAGCCGAAACTATCTACACCAGTAGTAACACCACATCATCATTCAAGACAGATAGTGTATCAACACTGTCTACAAAATGAGCAGGCATATGCACAATACAGTGCATTATCAGGCATCAACACTGTCTACAAAATGAGCACACAAAAGTGCAATATCAGGTGCCGGCAAGTAACAGAACATGGATAAGTTTGGCCCTTTTTTCATTACATTTTCAGCATTGTTTTAGCAATAGACTATTGATCCAAAGTTGTAACTATATACTTCCTTAGACTACAATACAGTCCACCAAACTGACTCGTGGTGACCATGGTAAATTTCATGAACACAAGCAAGCATATACTTGGATGAAATATGCAAAGATCATATTTCTATCAGTATTAGCTTAGTAATCTCAAAACATTATATACCAAACATATGTTTTTTGAAAGAAAGAAATTGTAGAGCAACTTAATGTGTACATCAAACATATCTTAAGTACTGACTGCCCAATATGCTTTTTTTCTGGAAGATGGTTTAGAAGTACTGACTGCCCAATATGATTTTTTTTTACAAAACACCAACTTTCGACAGAGTGCACAACATTAGTATGATTGATAAGCAGCTAGCATATGAGCCTGCTTGACCACACCATGACACTTCTTCCTCTGCCTCCAGTGTTGTGTGATTATTTACAGCAATGTTGATCCATGAAATTTAACAGAAAGATGGGCATTTAAGAAACAACCCAGCACAAACATTGTAATAGCCATTGATGCTAGTTGAGATCTAATGTTAGGATGCTAGTTAAGAAACAACCCAGCACAAACTACTGAACCCTACTGAACCCTAACCCTTCCCGAAATGATGGTTTGGTAATCATGAAGGCTCTGTATGGAGATCGTAAAAAGATCAAAGAGAGTAGTGAATTGAGTGACATAGATGATAATGTTGCTTCACACTACTAAACCCTAACCATGGCCTGCAGAGAGAGGGGAGAGAGGGAGAGAGAGGGAGAGAGGGGAGGGGCGACGCTCACCTCTGAGACAAGGACGACGACGGGTGGACGACGACGGGCGGACGACGGCGGCCTCCACCTCCTGAGACGCGCGCGGGCCTCCTCCTCCTCGGACACGGGTGGACCTCCTCCTCCTCGGACACGGGCAGGCCTCCTCGTCCTTAGACGCGGCGGCTGCTGGTAGAGCTGGCGAGGCGGCGGATCGAGAGCGGCGGCGGCGGATCGTGCTCGGGCTGAGATGGAGAGATGGGGATGAGAGAGGGGGGTCGAGCACACGTGTGGATAAAGCCACTTAGGCGTAGCGCACTTGGGCATAGTGCGCTACGGATACCTGTAGCGCACTCTGGGCTAGTGCGGTACGCCTATCGGCTTCTAACTACTGTATAAGAAAACTGCAGCCCCACTATATAGCTACTACACTAGCCTATCCCACTGGTTCCACCCTTAGCTCTATTCTAAACTTGTTAGCACCCAGGTTCGAATCCTGGTGCCCACCTTTTTTGTTTTATTTCAAAAATACTTTTAAATGTTCCAAAAAATGCCCAAAAGTGGTGATATATGCCATACAAGTTTTGTTTTGTTTTTAAAATACTTTTAAATATTCCAAAAATGCCCAAAAGTGATAATATATGTCATAAAAGTGTTACAAATATGATTCAAAGTATAACTAAATTTCATAATAATTTGTCCATGAATATTACAATCTTTTTCGACCACGCGTTTTACAATATTTTTTGAGCTAGCGTTTTACAATCTTTTTTCCCTTCTTTGTCGTGGTTGAATAATTTAGCCCCGGCACTTTAATGATTCTTCTTTCAAACGGGCTACCTTTTTTGGGTAGGGTTGTCCTTTTTCTTCTTGTGATGTATGTTGCTGCATAGTAGTCGTCGTCATCTTCAATCTTTGGATTGCCATACTGGTCGAAGTCTTGCTCGTTGGCGACTCCATCCATTCCGATGATGTTTATTTTTCCTCTCCTCACGACAACACGGCTAGGCTTTGTCGGGTCGGTAATGAAAAAACATTGGTCCACTTTGGTAGCCAGTACCCACGGTTCATTTTTCGTGGCCACGTTCGCACCGACGGCCTTGGATTTGGATGCTTCGGGTATAACCATGGTTGTGAAATACCGGTCTTCTCTTTCGACGCTCTTTGCCCATCTGACACGGAACATCGACACCTTTTCTCCACAGTAGTCAAGCTCCCAGATCTCCTCAATTCTTCCGTAGAATCTTTCCTTCATGTTGCCATCGGTGTAGAATTCCGACGTTACGCCTGAGTTCTGATAATCACACTTGTTGTCCTTTTCCTACGTGTAGAATGTGTAGCCGTTGATATCATACGCCTGATAGGTCACCAGGTTTTGCATCGGTCCCTGCGAAAAGGTGAATATGATTTTTTCCGTGTCAGAAGAATGCGATCGCGGGGGATTATCAAGAGGAGTGTCTGCCTAAACCAACGCGTGAAATCTAAGTTTTGCTCTTTGATTATTTCTACATGCGTCCTCTGTATGCCCCGGTCACTGTACTTCTTATCGATTAACCTTTTATGCTTCTGTACCCAAGGATCGACCAGTTCTAAATGCTGTAGCGCGATGAGGTGTGCTCGATCAAAGTCTGCGCGTCGAAAATCAAAGTCTGCATGCAGTATGCGACGACCCTCTCGGTGACCAGATCCGTCGAGCTTGCCAAGGTGCCTGTTGACGGGAAGACTGACAGGGTTCTCGATGTCTAGATAATTCGTGCAGAAAGAGATGCACTTTTCGGCCAGAAAGCCCTTGGCTATGCTTCCTTCTGGACGGGACCTATTGCGAACGTATCATTTGATGTGTCCGTTCATCCTTTCGAACGCCATCATGCTGCGGAGGAACATCGGTCCGAGTTGTACGATGTCCTCCATGACATGGACTAGCAGATGCACCATAATGTCAAAGAATGCGGGTGGGAAGTAGACCTCAAGCTCACATAGTATCACCACGATCTCCTCCTGTAGCCTCCCGAGCTGATTCACGCCAATCGACTTCCTAGAGATGACGTCGAAAAACTTGCAGAGGCCAAATAACGTTTCACGGACGTGCTCGTCCAGTGCGACCGGAAGTACCTACGTCATTAGCACGGCACAGTCGTGAGACTTCATGCCACTGAACCTCTGCTTCGCCTCGTCTAGGTATCTGCTTATCTTGCCCGCGTAGCCATAAGGAAATTTGACTCCTAGAAGGCACTTGAAAAACTGTTTGATCTAATCCTGGCTTAGAGTGAAGCAAAAAGGAGGGCAGTAATATTCGTTCTTCTTGAACTTTTTACCCTTCCGACGACCTTGTGTCGTCTCCGACTCATGATCATCGTCATCTTCCTGATCATCAGGAGTAGTGCGTCCTTCGTCAAGCTCCTTCCGGATACCCAAGCATATCAGGTCATGCCTTGCTTTTGGACCATCTTTCGTCCTATCTGGCATGTTGATTATGGTGGCGACCAGACTCTTGCACACGTTTTTCGTGATATGCATGATGTTGAGGCTATGAGGCATGCGGAGAAACTTATAGTATGGCAACTCCCAGAAAACAGACCTTGTTTTCCATACCTTCATTAGCGGCTTGTCTTGTTGCTGCCTCTTTCACTTCTTTCCAGGCTTAGGACAATCTTTCCAGTTTTTCAGCAACTCTTCCACTTCTTCGTTGCTCCTACGCTCTAGGATTCCTCGGGTCTCGGATTTGCCATCGAACAGGTCTCCACGTTTTCTCCATGGATCATTCTTGCCGAGACACCTCCGGTGCGCCATGAACACGGTTTTCGATGACCCTGGATCTTTCTCTAGTTGGAGATAGCTTGTGTTATCCATGCACCTAACGCATGCACAGAATCCTTGGATAACCTGCCCCGAGATATACCCGCAACCTGGATAGTCTTGCACCGTAGTGACCAACGTGGCTCTCATAGTGAAATAATCTTGTGCGACGGCGTCGTAAGTATTGGCTCCAGATTCCCATAACGTGGCTAGCTCCTCTTTCAATAGCCCGAGATACAGATTGATGTCGGTACCAGGTTGTTTCGGCCCTTGAATTAGCATACTCATTTGTATGTACTTCTTCTTCATGCATAACCATGGAGGGAGGTTGTACATCCATACAAACACGGGCCAAGTGCTGTGCGTGCTGCTCTGGCTACCGAACGGATTGAGTCCATCGGTGCTTGCACCAAGCCTGATGTTCCTTGAATCTCCATCGAATTCTGGGAATTCGAGGTCCAATGCTTTCCACTGGCTAGTATCTGAAGGGTGCGTCAGCAGCTCATCCTTTTTGGGGTCATCATCATCATCTCTTGGCTTCTTCCTTTCCGCATGCCATCGCATGAGCTTCGCTTCCTTAGGGTCCGCGAAATAGTGCTGCAGACGAGGAGTGATATGAAAGTACCATACCACTTTTCGAGGTGCTTTCTTCCCTTTCTTGTATCGACTCACGCCACACACTGGACATGTGGTTTTCTCCGCGTCCTCGCCCCGATAAATGATGCAATCGTTGATGCATACATGATATCTAACATGCGGTAGATTGAGAGGACAGACGATTTTCTTGGCGTCCTCGATACTAGTTGGACATGTGTTCCCCTCCGGGAGAGGATCGTGCCAGAATGCCATCATATCGTCGAAGCTTGCGTCACTCAATTTGTGTTTTGCCTTCATCTACATAGCCTTGAGCGTTACATTCAACCGGGTATCATCGGGCCTGCATCCTTCATACAAGGGAGTAACCGCGTCTTTCTCAAGTTGCGCAAGCTTGGCTTTCTCTCTAGCGGCAGCCCTGGCGTTACTTGTCTGCTTGAGAAGCAGCACTTGCACATAAGGGTCCTGCACCCAGCCTGACGTTGTTCCATCGTCGTCTGCTCCTCCGGCATCTAGATCATCATCATCCCGGTCTGCTTCCGCACCTTAACCATCTCCAGGAGACTCTTCATCATCTCGCCCATTCTCGCCGTGATGATGATCATCGTCATGTTGCCCACCTTCACCGTCTCCATCGTCTTCGTCATCGCTTATCCAACGAGTGTATCCATCCATGAAACCATGGCGGAGCAGGTGCGCCTGCAGATTCACGGAATCTGGGTCGATCACCCAGTTGAGTTTGCATCTTCTGCAGGGACATCTTATATCCGTCTTGTTGTTTCGTATCATGTCGGCCGTCGCACATTTCAAAAATCTAGCCACAATGTCTTCGCTCATTATGAGCACCATTTTTGCCTGCACGGTGTACACGGTACAATTAGAAGTCTATTAGAACCACATAATCAATGCATGCATGCAATGGTGTTGATAGAAAATTTCGGCATGACCTATCCTAAAATTAGGACCTTTGCGAAATGCCAAAGTCTTGCCAAAATGGAAATGAATCAACATTTTGGCAAAATAAATGGCAACTTGTTCACATACAAACACAAGAGAGAGACCGATCCATACACACATGAACATATCATTATCCTCTTCATACACACATGCATGAGCATCATCGATACTATCCATATACACACACACATATGACCATAGATCCTCTCATACACACATCATGAGCATCGATCATCTACATACATATGAGCATATCATCCATATACACATGAACACATCCTTACATGGACAACTTACCGAGATGAGAGACCAATCGCGAGAAAGATGGAAAGGAGAGGTGCGCGCGAGACCAGAGAAGGAGATGAGAGACCGGAGACCTTCCTCTATTACTTATGTAACATCCAAGGCAAGTTCTACATGCTAAAAATGGTGAATGGGTGGACAAATTGAGGTGGGAAGGAGAAGATCCCGACTAGATCTAAGGAGGAAGAAGAAGGGGAAAGTGAAGTGTGGGGTGGTGGATGGTCACACATGTGCACATATAGTGCAGCTGCCCAAAAAAATCGCCACATCCGTGGCGCACTCTTCCCTAGTGCGCCACAGGGAGTAGTAACATCTGTGGCGCACATGCCATAGTGCGCCATGGATGTGTCTGGCTGTTTCACAGCAGAGAGAGGCATGCGCTTAGGCGTAGCGCACCCGCTCCATGTGCGCCATGGTTGACACTAACAACTGTAGCGCACCTACCCTATATGCGCTACGGATGTCTGGCGTACGGCCAACAAGGCCCTGGCCCACACATATCTGTGGCGCACTATGGTCATGTGTGCCACGGTTGTTCTAGTTACTAGTAGGACACTGCCCATAGGTGAGCCACGCCTGTTTTAGCCGTGGGGCACTTCAACCATGTGAGCCACGGATGTGCTGATTACGTATAGTCATTTTCCTAGTAGTGCATCGCGAGTATTCCTTACACATCCATGGGCTTGTCCATCATTGGAGTTGCCAGCTTCTTCCTCTCTTTTGTTGATCTCCTCTCCCTCACCGGATGAGTTCAGATACCTCGAGGGAGATACCTCACCGGATGGATCAGCATCGTGAATCATATCCTAGAGAATGTGTTCTGAAGTTAGGTCTCTGCGGATTGGACTAGGTGCATCCATAGTTTATGCAAAATGCGAGATGCACAAAATATTATTTCAAAATGCACACATTATTTTAACATAGCAAAAAATATTCTCATACAATATATTTCTATACAAAGATATTCCTATACACTATTATTTCTATACAAATATTTTGCGTAGGCGATGGCGGTGGCAGTGGCGGTGGCCGGTGGCGGGGCGCCGCGGGAGAGGCGCACGGTGGCGGGGCGCCGCGGGAGAGGCGCACGGTGGCGGGGCGCCGCGGGAGAGCCATGGGGAGGCGTGCGACTCTGGCTTCCCCTAAGGACCACCAACCTAATCCTAACTACGGTCACCCGCGAGGACCACCACCCTAACCCTAACTCTGGTTACAATATAATTTCTTACACCTCATATCCTAAAAAACTTACAATAAAAATATATACACTAAAAATCCTATACTAATAATCATATACTAAAAATAATCCTATACTAATTAATCATCATATACTAAAATTAATCCTTTACTAAACATCATATACACTAGAAATCCTATACTAATCATCATACACTAAAAATAATCCTATATACAGTAAAAAACGAATACTAATCATCATATACTAAAAATAATTTTATACTATATATTAATCCTAGTTTGATCATCATATACTAATAATAATCCTATACTAATTAATTACCGAGATGAGGAAGAGGGTGGCACCGGCGGCAGGCGGTAGCGCAGGCGCTGGCTCTGGCATCAGGCGATGGCCGAAGGTGCGCCATTGGTGGGGAGATGTGGGGCGTCACGGGAGAGGTCGACACGGAGGCGGGAGAGGTGGGCGCGGCGGGCGTGGCGGTGGCGGCAAGCGCGGGCGGCCAGCGCGACGGTAGGTGCAGAGGCGGTGCTTCTTGCCGGTAAATCGGGCAACCTTGCGGCGTCGTCTTCTTCGATTTGGCCTCCAAGTCCCGGTGTGTGGAATGCACTAGGGGAGGAGGCCTCCTTTTATACCCCCCTCTAGTCCTGGTGCGTGGCACTAGCCGGGACTAAACGAGGGCCTCTAGTCCTGGCTGATGCCACACACCGAGACTAGAGGGGGGGCTGGCTTTTCGGTTACGCGCGCGATGGGCACCCCTTTAGTCCCGACTGGTGATTAGAGCCGAGACTAAACGCCCAAATTTGGGCGCGCTATGCTTTTTTTCTTCAAATTTTTGAATAAATTGTTTAAACATTTAAATTATATATTTTTCGCATAGTTATTAATTTGAGAAAACTTTCAACATGAAAAGTTCTTGAATTTGAATAAATAATCCAAAACTATTTCCTGTTTTATAAAATATTTTTTTAACTAGATAAACTAATAACCATTTTGCCATTATCAATTTAAAAATGCATTAACTAATATATTTTGCATATTTTTGAATATCACTAAACTTTCAAAATGAAAAGTGCTTAAATTTGAATAAGTAATCCAAAACCAATTTCTATTTTATAAAATAATTAACTTAAGTAGTCAAATATTAACCATTTTGCCATTATACATTTAAAAATGCATTAACTATTGTATTTGCATATTTTTGAATCTTACTAAGCTTTCAAAATGAAAAGTTCTTGAATTTGAATAAGTAATCCAAAATTATTTTCTGTTTTATAAAAATAATTATACTAACTTGTCAAATAATTATACTAACCGAGACTGAAGATATTTCTCGCCATTTCCCACCGCTTCCTGCCATGTTTTCCCGCCCTATCCCTCTAGCCTATGCTTTAGTCCCGGTTGTAGCCACTAACAGGGATTAAAGATATTTCCTGCCATTTCCCACCGCTTGCCGTTAAGTTTTCCGCCCTTTTCGTCTGAACGGAGCTTTTAGTCCCGGTTGTAGCCACTAACCGGGACTAAAGATATTTCCGTCCATTTCCCACCGGTTCCCGCCATGTTTTCCCGCCCTTTCTATCTATATATAGGCCGACCGCGCCTTGGCTATGCACACATCCACACCTTCCTCTCTCACAACAATGGACATCTCCTACTGGGCCATTATGACCCTCGAGGAGACCAAGGTGCTGTGCGGCTCTAGCTACCCTTGCCCGTCGGGCTATTGACCGCTCGCCGGCTGGATGCTGAGCACTGTAGGGGTTCCTGTCCCTCCTGTCCCTCAAGGTTCCGCACGCCAAGCGGCCATCACGAACCACTTCTATCACGAGATCATGCCAAAGCAGCGGATGGATCCCAGTGGGATCCCGACAACTATGACACCTAGAATGCCTTCTTTGCTAACCAGCGGGAAAGGGAGCTCGTGTAGGGTTTGCGGTATAGAAAACAAAAAAATTCCTATGATGGGAACAACTCTCCCCCCAGTTCCCCAGTACCTGCGCTGGTCGGAGGTTCCAATAACTTAGGACAGGACGGACCACCCAGACCTTATACTTACGGAGAACCAGTACACCATGGTCATCAACCCCTTGATTGACGGCGTGGAGTTCACCAAGTGTATGGTGGATAGTGGAAGCAGCATCAACATCATGTACCTGGATACACTGTGGAAGATGAACTTGACGGAGGCAAACCTAAGGCGGACCAACACCATCTTCCACGACGTAGTTCCTGGTCGGGAGGCTCGGTCCCTTGGGTGCATTTATAAGGTTCCCAACCTTTAATAAGGTAGAGATCCCTGTGTTTACAATGCTAGTCCCTGGATCAATAGCTAGCATCCACAGTTAAGATGTAATATCAAGAAACAAAGGTCATAATACAACTTTATAACTAGGAATAAAGTAATTTATTACATCTTACATAGCTCATTTGGCTATCTCATTACAATGCAGCAGAATATAACAATAGCATGGGGTCCTTCATCTTCAAAGTGCCACAGGCAGACATGTTGGTTGTAGACTTGTAATCCTAATCATTAAACTTCACTAATATCAAACAAACCTGCAACATAACAAGTTATAGCCACAAGGGTCAATACATTTGAATTGTATTGGCAAGTGATACTATGGTAGTATAGTGGAGTCTATCATCTATATGCATTTGGCTAAGTTGAGCTTTGGCTTGCTTTGCTCAAAATAGATTTTCCTTATCATTTGAAAACACTAAGTTTTTGCTTTGACAAAATCACCCAAGGAACCACCAATAGAAATTGGTGAACCTTAAACCCTTGTTCAACCACAAGTTTTTAACTTAGAAATTTGGATGATGATATTCTTGATAGCTTCCATGTCTTGATGCTCAAATTGTCCTTTTCCAGGGACATGGCTAAGTACTTAGATTTTATACTCTGCAGAGGTGGTGCACTTTCCCCACAAGACTTGGTTTCACCAAGACAAGATCTTTCAGAAGCCTTCCCTTAGAACAGAATGGACGCTTTCCAACCTATCAAACCCCTACCACCAACTGTCCATTTGGCTAAGTTATTGCAACCTATATGATCCAGGCAGAGCCCATAATGCCAAGTGGCTGCACTTGAAGCTTCTCAACATTTGACATCTCAAATCTCTTTGTTCCTGGGTGCCCATCCACAAGTGAGATACACAAGGTTCACCAGTCCCCTGGCCTTGTGTAACCACTCAACACAAACCATTCTTTCCATTCCACCCAGGTGATTCATTAACTTAGTTGTTTTATTAAACAAAACACAAGTCCTCAGACTTAGAAATTTTCCATAGCATGAATTTATATTCCACCCTTGTTTTCTACTAGCTAAGCTAAGTATGATAGTAGTAGGAATCTTAACTTAGGAAATTCTACTAAGGTTTCATCTACTAGGATTTCCCATGGCATAGTTTACACTTAGCAAAAATTCCATGCAAGTCCTACTTAGAAATATCACTAATGCATAGTGAAAATAATGGGACAAAAGTATGAAGCATCACTTGCCTTTTGGTAGAGAGTATAAGTTCACTCCTTTATCTTTGCAATGTTCACTCACTTCAAATCACTACAATTCAATCAAGCAAACAATATTTCAATCCACCATTCAAGCAATTCAACACATAAAATAATAGAAACAAAACAATGCATGCAAGCATGCAAAAAGTTGTTTTATTTGTAAAAGTGGTTTCTAATGGTTCATAAACATTTGAAAACTCCTAATGGTCATTTTATAAAGTGGCAAAATCATTTGTATAAGATTTTACTTCATAAACCATTTTTAGATCAAGTCATTATTTTATGTGGTGTAGAAATGCTTTTAATAAGGCAAAATTCTATAGGTTTCACAAAATATGTTTTCAAACCATATAACCTTGTGTTTAGGGTCAGAGAGTTTATTTCCAAAACATTTCTCAAAGGTTTTCTTCCAAAACCATTTTTAATAATTAAACCATATTTTTATTTGAGTAGAATTGGTTTAAATCCAAGATTCATTCTTTTGTTTCACCAAATACATTTTTGAAACCACCAATTGATTCCTAGGGTCAGTAGGTTCAAAATAAACCATTTGCCCAAGATTTTATCCCCAAAAACATTTTAGAACAATTTTTATATCCTTAACATGCATACACAAGTTTCTGCAAAAACAAACATTTTAACAGAAGCTTTTTACTAAACAAAGTGCATGGTTGGCTAGGGCTTGTCTTGCTGAATCCATTGATATCAAATTTGCAAAATTTGGACGTGTAGATCAAAAGTTGGATAGAGCGATGGCAGTCGTTGGATCAAATATGTTTTAATTCAAACCAATAGAGACACGTGTCTTATTTCTATTCGCTCATACCGATTCGGTTGGATCGAGCGATGGCAGCCGTTGGATTTAAGTGTGATCATACGGCTCAGAACTAGCTTACCCTTTCAGTTAAGTGAATCTATCGTACTCGTTGGATCCAGATCGAATGGCTACTGCGCGACTGACCAGAGGTGGGCGGCGCTAGCGGCGGCAGGTGGCGGCGGCGTGTCTGGCTACGGCGTCGTGGTGGTTGCAGGAAGCGAACGAGAGAAAGGTGTGTCTCACCAGGTTCGCCGTGGAGTGGGGAAGCTCAACGTGCCTTCTGCTTGTCGAGGGGCGTGTTGGTGTTGTGGGGATTGCTCGCCGGAGCTGCGTTGTGCCTCGGGTTCGTACGGTTGTCGACGGGGGCGGGGATACAAGGCATGCCAAAGCAAGGTAAAGGGTGTGTTAGACGCGCACGGTACTAGGGAACATACGAGCATCAGTGAATAGCACCGGGGCGGTCCGAGCTTACCAGAAAATCTCGCCGGAGGAAATGGCAGGCGGTGACGCTACTGTTCGTCGTCGTTGCCGATGTTCTGGGGCTCTCGGGGACGAGCTGAAGGTACGGGGAGATGCGCCAGGGTCTGGGGGAGCAGGTGAGAGTGGTCTAGGGGCAAGGGGCGGTGAGGGGTTGCCGGAATCGTCGTCGGAGCGTCGTCAGAGAAAGGACGGTGCAGAGAGCAATTGGGTAGCCTGGGGGCATGCTAGGGTGTGGCGTCTGGGGTGGGAAAGGAAGAGGAGGCAGGGGCGATTAAATGGGCGTGGTCACGGCGAGGTATAACAGCGGCAGTAACGCGAATTCATCGTCGCAATCAAAGGTAGCAACGGCAGGGCGTGTTCATCGCGGGGAGGAACAAGGTGAGGTGGAAGTGGGGTCGTCTGGCAGCGAGAGAGAAAGAGAGGGAATGGGTCCACCGGTCAGCGACCTTGCAGGTGAGTTCACTGGTTCGAATCGTTTTTCTGCGGGGAGGAGAGGAACTGGGTTGGACTGGGCCAGGTGGGCTTAATTGGGCTGGGCTGGCTAGATTCATTTTTTTGTACTATTTCTGTTTTTCTTTTTCCTTTTCCTTTATTCTGTTTTGATTTTGATCAAACAATTCAAACACTCATTTGAATTCAAAACTTTGCCAAAATTTGTGTAGGCTTAAATATGGATTAATAGCACATTCTGATGTCAATTTTGGGAATTTATTTTATTCTTTTTGGGGTCTTTTTAATTAATAAAAAGGGCCCTTGTTTTAAATCAAAATAGGATTTAATAATGTTTTTAATTTCCATTTGACTTCTAAATTCTTCCAAAACCTTTCAGTAAGTTTTGTTTACTTAAAAGGGTGTCAAATAATTCATCTTGAATTATTTGGAAAAGTTTTTAATAAGATTTATTAATCATTTAAATTTTGGGTTTGTCTTTATTCCAATAGGATTTGGTCTAAGACATTTTATTTTATTTTGGCAATTCTTTAACCAATATTTTTATTTGGATTTGGATTATAACTTATTCCACTTGTTTATGGTTAGGCCAAAATTTGAGTTGGTCTTCAAATATTCTTTATTAAATATTTTTATCTTTGTCTTATAAAATCCATATCTTTTTATTTAGAGATCCAAACTTGGTGATTTCAATTTGTAAAATTTTATTTGATATTTCTTTAACTTTTTAAATCCCTTTATGATTATCTGCTCACAAATTGGTATGGATTTTAGATAAGGGCTTTATTAGCTTTGGGAATTCAATTCCTTATCTTATTAAATTCATAAGTTTTTATTTATGGTTCCAATTTAAGTGAAACCAATTTATAAGGTTTTATAATATTTCTATTTGTCTTTCTTGATCATTTGTATATGTTTGTTGACAAGATTTTATATGGATCAAATCCATATGCTTGGAGATAACTTGGAAATGATTTTTATTCCCTCAGGGTTTAGGGTTTGGATTTATTTTCCAGGTGTTTAAATTTCCAGATACATTCATTGAGGAATGCATTTATTTTGACTTGGATTTTGTTGAATTCAAACTTTAATTAAAGTTTGTTCAAGATGGGATTTTATGTTTCCTTTTAGAACAAAAGTTTCTTTTCACCCTGATTTTCAACAATAATTTATTTTGTTTATTTATTTTTCACATTACAAGATTTGGAAAATCTTGGGATGTGACAGGCTACCACCCTTAAAATAAATCTCGTCCCGAGATTTGGGGAGTCTAGGGGTTACAAGTTGGCTCAAAAGCATCTAGGGTACTACCACCCTTAAAAGTTTTCCAACTAGATTACATCTTGGTTTGCTTGGGATCTTGAAATCTCTCTGGGAAAACATTTGCATAGTGTCCTTTGTTTCCACACTTGAAACATGTGACAAGGCTGAGATCCTTCATAGGCTTGTTTATCTTGTGCTTCATCTTTTCTGGGCAGTTGCTTGCATAATGTCCTTGGTTACCACAATTGTGCCATGTGATAAGATTGAGTTCATCATGTATCTTCTATGGACAAGTTGCTACATAATGGCCTAGCTCTTTGCAGTTGTTGCGCCACACTTGGCTAATCTCTTTGTATTTTTGCTTCTCTGGACATTCACTGGTATAGTGTCCCATTTCTTTGCAATGACCACATTGCACATGGCTTTTGTCCTTCTTTTTCTTGGGTTTCTCCAAAGCTAGGAGTGCTTCTAGTTCATGTTCTTCATATGTTATATCAAAGGTAGGAACAGTTCCTGGTCTCCTTGACCTTCTATTACTCCTTGGATAATACATATGCCTCTTCTTTGGTCCTTTAAATTGAGTCATGTTGTTGGGAGGTACAAGCTGAGATTTTCCTTTGTCTTCATCCTTATTGGTAGACTTGGCTCTCTCATGGTAGTCTGCAATCAGTTGTTGCACTCCACCTTGTTTCCTTTGTTCAACTATGGAATAGACGGGGCATTGGATAGGGACATGATTGTTTCCTTCACATAGGTAACAAGTAGCTTGAGATGTGGGGCATTGGTCAATTGGATGTTTCTCTTCACAGTTGGGGCATTGATCTTCATGCTCCTTGGAAGTGTGATCCTTGTCTCCACAAATATTGCAAGCTTGGGTTCCTTCTAGAATAACATCTTTGTCATCCTTGTTGTCACAAACTCCTTGGGAAGAGCTTTCTCCCATGTTGATCATTTGAGTAGCCATCCCTTGCAACAATTGGGATTGAAGTTTCAAAATCCTTTGTATGGCTGGGTCTAATCCATTGTTGTTGGCTAAAAGCTGAGTTGTCACTTGGCTCAACTGGGTTTGGTTTGCTAGTAGTTGTTCTCTCATGTGCATCTCTTGGTTGTTGTTGTTGTTGTTGTCATCATCCTTGATGTTGGAGTCTCTTGGAGAAGTCATCTGTTTGGGTTGGTTTGGGGTTAGAATATGCAAAATATTTATAAGGGAATAATTCTAATCACACACATCACAATTCACACAAGCAATGTGCAAGCAATCAGAAACAAACTTTACACTCAACAACAAGTTTCAAGCATATTTTTAGGCAACCAAAAATATTTTTGTTACACCACATAAGTTGGTGGGTTTGACTTAAACTAAATATGGTGGTCCATCTATATGGTTCACTTGAAATCATTCCATCATTCTTTGTTGTTTCTTCTTGAATGAGATCTTGGTTTCCTTGGAAAAATTCTTGTCTTGGTCACAAAACTCCATAGGTGATGATGATTCTCAAGTTGTGTTTCCTTAGTCTTCAAGTCTTGAGCAACATTTCTTGTCTCACTTGTAGTCCTTAGTGACATCCAAGGTGAAGTCCTTGGTGAAAATACTGAAGATGTTGAAGTCATTAGAGTTGAAGATGTTGAAGTCCTTTGCTCATGGTGAAGTCTTTGGCCATGGAGAAGGCTTTATCCATCATGTTGAAATAGAAGAGATGTAGAGTCAAAACCAAAATAGTTGAGGAAAGAGTTTACAAGATTGTTTGTAAATAAGTTTTGGAACAAATACAACTCCTATTTTTCTAAGGGGTTTTGTCCAATCCTAGGGTTACAAATCCTACAGGCAACACAATGCTCTGATACCATCTATAAGGTTCCCAACCTTTAATAAGGTAGAGATCCCTGTGTTTACAATGCTAGTCCCTGGATCAATAGCTAGCATCCACAGTTAAGATGTAATATCAAGAAACAAAGGTCATAATACAACTTTATAACCAGGAATAAAGTAATTTATTACATCTTACATAGATCATTTGGCTATCTCATTACAATGCAGCAGAATATAACAATAGCATGGGGTCCTTCATCTTCAAAGTGCCACAGGCAGACATGTTGGTTGTAGACTTGTAATCCTAATCATTAAACTTCACTAATATCAAACAAACCTGCAACATATAAAGTTACAGCGACAAGGGTCAATACATTTGAATTGTATTGGCAATTGATACTATGGTAGTATAGTGGATTCTATCATCTATATGCATTTGGCTAAGTGGAGCTTTGGCTTTCTTTGCTCAAAATAGATTTTCCTTATCATTTGAAAACACTAAGTTTTTGCTTTGACAAAATCACCCAAGGAACCACCAATAGAAATTGGTGAACCTTAAACCCTTGTTCAACCACAAGTTTTTAACTTAGAAATTTGGATGATGAGATTCTTGATAGCTTCCATGTCTTGATGCTCAAATTGTCCTTTTCCAGGGACATGGCTAAGTACTTAGATTTTACACTCTGCAGAGGTGGTGCACTTTCCCCACAAGACTTGGTTTCACCAAGACAAGATCTTTCAGAAGCCTTCCCTTAGACCAGAATGGACGCTTTCCAACCTATCAAACCCCTACCACCAACTGTCCATTTGGCTAAGTTATTGCAACCTATATGATCCAGGCAGAGCCCATAATGCCAAGTGGCTGCACTTGAAGCTTCTCAACATTTGACATCTCAAATCTCTTTGTTCCTGGGTGGCCATCCACAAGTGAGATACACAAGGTTCACCAGTCCCCTGGCCTTGTGTAACCACTCAACACAAACCATTCTTTCCATTCCACCCAGGTGATTCATTAACTTAGTTGTTTTATTAAACAAAACACAAGTCCTCAGACTTAGAAATTTTCCATAGCATGAATTTATATTCCACCCTTGTTTTCTACTAGATAAGCTAAGCATGATAGTAGTAGGAATCTTAACTTAGGAAATTCTACTAAGGTTTCATCTACTAGGATTTCCCATGGAATAGTTTACACTTAGCAAACATTCCATGCAAGTCCTACTTAGAAATATCACTAATGCATAGTGAAAATAATGGGACAAAAGTATGAAGCATCACTTGCCTTTTGGTAGAGAGTATAAGTTCACTCCTTGATCTTTGCAATGTTCACTCACTTCAAATCACTACAATTCAATCAAGCAAACAATATTTCAATCCACCATTCAAGCAATTCAACACATAAAATAATGGAAACAAAACAATGCATGCAAGCATGCAAAAGGTTGTTTTATTTGTAAAAGTGGTTTCTAATGGTTCATAAACATTTGAAAACACCTAATGGTCATTTTATAAAGTGGCAAAATCATTTGTATAAGATTTTACTTCATAAACCATTTTTAGATCAAGTCATTATTTTATGTGGTGTAGAAATGCTTTTAATAAGGCAAAATTCTATAGGTTTCACCAAATATGTTTTCAAACCATATAACCTTGTGCTTAGGGTCAGAGAGTTTATTTCCAAAACATGTCTCAAAGGTTTTCTTCGAAAACCATTTTTAATAATTAAACCATATTTTTATTTGACTAGAATTGGTTTAAATCCAAGATTCATTCTTTTGTTTCACCAAATACATTTTTGAAACCACCAATTGATTCCTAGGGTCAGTAGGTTCAAAATAAACCATTTTCCCAAGATTTTATCCCCAAAAACATTTTAGAAAAAAATTTATATCCTAAACATGCATACACAAGTTTCTGCAAAAACAAACATTTTAACAGAAGCTTTTTACTAAACAAAGTGCATGGTTGGCTAGGGCTTGTCTTGCTGAATCCATTCATATCAAATTTGCAAAATGTGGACGTGTAGATCAAAAGTTATAGATTTTACAAAATCTAGCATCTAATAGATCAAATCTGTTTTAATTCAAACCAACAGAGACACGTGTCTTATTTCTATTCGCTCATACCGCTTCGGTTGGATCGAGCGATGGCAGCCGTTGGATTTACGTGTGATCATACGGCTCAGAACTAGCGTACCCTTTCAGTTAAGTGAATCTATCGTACTCGTTGGATCTAGATCAAACGGCTACTGCGCGACTGACCAGAGGTGGGCGGCGCTAGCGGCGGCAGATGGCGGCGGCGTGTCTGGCTACGGCATCGCGGCGATTGCAGGAAGCGAACGAGAGAAAGGTGTGGCTCACCAGGTTCGCCGTGGAGTGGGGAAGCTCAACGTGCCTTCTGCTTGTCGAGGGGCGTGTTGGTGTTGTGGGGATTGCTCGCCGAAGCTGCGCTATGCTTCGGGTTCGTACAGTCGTCAACGGGGGCGGGGCTACAAGGTGTGCCAAAGCAAGGTAAAGGGTGTGTTAGACGCGCACGGTACCAGGGAACATGCGAGCATCAGTGAATAGCACCGGGGCGGTCCGAGCTTACCAGAAAATCTCGCCGGAGGAAATGGCAGGCGGTGGCGCTACTGTTCGTCGTCGTTGCCGATGTTTTGGGGCGCTCGGGGACGAGCTGGAGCTACGGGGAGATGCGCCAGGGTCTAGGGAGCAGGTGAGAGTGGTCTAGGGGCAAGGGGCGGTGAGGGGTTGCTGGAATCGTCGTCGGACAAAGGACGGTGCAAAGAGCAATTGGGTAGCCTGGGGCGTGCTAGGGCGAGGCAAGTGGGGGGAAAGGAAGAGGAGGCAGGGCGATTAAATGGGCGTGGTCACGGCGAGGTATAATAGAGGCAGTAACGCGAATTCATCGTCGCAATCAAAGGCAGCAATGGCAGGGCGTGTTTATCGCGGGGAGGAAGGTGAGGTGGCAGTGGGGTCGTCTGGCAGCGAGAGAGGAAGAGAGGGAATGGGTCCACCGGTCAGCGACCTTGAGGGTGAGTTCTCTGGTTCGAATCGTTTTTCTGCGGGGAGGAGAGGAACTGGGTTGGACTGGGCCAGGTGGGCTTAGTTGGGCTGGGCTGGGTAGATTCATTTTTTTTGTATTGTTTCTGTTTTTCTTTTTCCTTTTCCTTTATTCTGTTTTGATTTTGATCAAACAATTCAAACACTCATTTGAATTCAAAACTTTGCCAAAATTTGTGTAGGCTTAAATATGGATTAATAGCACATTCTGATGTCAATTTTGGGAATTTATTTTATTCTTTTTGCTGTCTTTTTAATTAATAAAAAGGGCCCTTGTTTTAAATCAAAATAGGATTTAATAATGTTTTTAATTTCCATTTGACTTCTAAATTCTTCCAAAACCTTTCAGTAAGTTTTTTTTACTTAAAAGGGTGTCAAATAATTCATCTTGAATTATTTGGAAAAGTTTTTAATAAGATTTATTAATCATTTAAAATTTGGTTTGTCTTTATTCCAATAGGATTTGGTCTAAGACATTTTATTTTATTTTGGCAATTCTTTAACCAATATTTTTATTTGGATTTGGATTATAACTTATTCCACTTGTTTATGGGTTAGGCCAAGATTTGATTTGGTCTTTAAATATTCTTTATTAAATAGTTTTATCTTTGTATTATAAAATCCATATCTTTTTATTTAGAGATCCAAACTTGGTGATTTCAATTTGTAAAATTTTATTTGATATTTGTTTAACTTTTTAAATCCCTTTAGGATTATTTTCTCACCAATTGGTATGGATTTTAGATAAGGGCTTTATTAGCTTTGGGAATTCAATTCCTTATGTTATTAAATTCATAAGTTTTTATTTATGGTTCCAATTTAAGTGAAACCAATTTATAAGGTTTTATAATATTTCTATTTGTCTTTCTTGATCATTTGTATATGTTTGTTGACAAGATTTTATATGGATCAAATCCATAGGCTTGGAGATAACTTGGAAATGATTTTTATTCCATTAGGGTTTAGGGTTTGGATTTATTTTACAGGTGTTTAAATTTCCAGATACATTCATTGAGGAATGCGTTTCTTTTTACTTGGATTTTGTTGAATTCAAACTTTAATTAAAGTTTGTTCAAGATGGGATTTTAAGTTTCCTTTTAGGACAAAAGTTTCTTTTCACCCTGATTTTCAACAATAATTTATTTTGTTTATTTATTTTTCACATTACAAGATTTGGAAAATCTTGGGATGTGACAGCATTACAGTTCAAGTTGCCTTTAGCGATGTTAACAATTACCGCCAGGAGCGCATGACCTTCGAGGAGGTACCCTTCAAGAGCGTGTACCACGTCATATTCATCCGTGAGATATTCCACACGTTCATGGCCAAGCCATGCTTCGTCTACAACAAACTCAAGATACCCGGACCAAACGGTATCATCACCGTATCCAGAAGCTTTACCAAGGCAAGGGACTACGAGATCAATGAAGTAGCCATTGCAGAAGCTATCCTCTACAGCGAAGAATTCAAAGAGATCTAGAGCAAGGTCGATGACTCATAGATGCCCGCGTCAAAGAAGCACATCTCCGACTCCGCTCATGCGTTCAAGGCCGCCATCGAGACCAAGCCGATGGAACTTGTGGTAGGCGATGCCTCCAAGGTCACCGCCATTAGGACCAACCTGGATCCCAAATAGGAAAGCGCGCTCGTCGAGTTCCTCCGTGAGAATAGGGACATCTTTGCCTGGCAACCCGCCGACATGAAAGGTGTACCTAGGGAACTTGCCGAGCACAGCTTAAACATTGATCCAAAATGCAAACCAGTGAAACAACCTCTATGATGCTTTGGAGATGAGAAGAGACGCGCCATTCGCAAAGAGATAGCTAGGTTACTTAAAGCTAGATTTTTCCGGGAAGTCCTTCACACCCGATGGGTGGCCAATCCTGTACTTGTCCCCAAAAAGGGAACCAATGAATTAAGAATGTGCGTTGATTACACCGGCTTGAACAAAGCATGTCCCAAAGATATGTTTGCTTTGCCTCGGATTGACCAAGTCATTGAATCAACGGCTGGCTCGGAGCTTTTGTGTTTTCTCGATGCATACTCAGGATACCACCAGATCAAGATGAGGAAGTCGGACCAATTGGCCACTTCGTTCACTACACCCTACGACACGTTTTGCTATGTCATGATGCCCTTTGGGCTGAAAAACGCAGGTGCTACGTACCAGCGGACAATGCAATGTTGCCTCCACGGCCAAATTGGTCGGGACGTTCACGCCTATGTGGACGATATTGTGGTAATGTCTAAAAAGTCAAACGACTTAATCTCCGACTTAAAAGAAACCTTTGATAATATCTGGAAATACAACATGATGCTTAACCCTAAGAAGTGCGTCTTCGGGGTCCCAGCCGGCAAATTGTTGGGTTTCATCGTTTCCTCAACGCGGAATCGAGGTCAACCCGGAGAAAATCAAGGCCATCTTAAACATAAACCGTCTGTCATGCCTAAAGGACATTCAACGACTAACAGGTTGTGTTGCAGCAGTTAGTCGGTTCGTCAGCCGACTTGGAGAGAAGGCCCTGCCGCTGTACAAGTTGCTGAAGAAGGCGGACAAATTCACATGGACTGACGAAGCAGATGCAGCATTGAAGCAGCTCAAGGAGGTCCTTTCCTAAGCTCCCATCCTTGCAGCACCCGAGCCTGGAGAACCCCTGTTAATATACATGGCGGCAACCAACCGGGTAATCAGCATCGTCGTCGTGGTAGAGTAGAAGGAACCAGGCTATGAGCACGGAGTTCAACGACCAGTTTACTATGTGAGCGAGGTCTTGACGGAGTCCAAGCAGCGTTACTCGCACTACCAGAAGATCGCTTATGGAGTATTCCTTGCTTCACGGAAGCTGAGGCATTACTTTCAGGAGCACCCAATCACAGTGGTGAGCAAGACTCCACTGTCCGACATTATCAATAACAGCGACGCTACAGGAAGGGTCGCGAAGTGGGGCATTGAACTTGCCGCCTTCGAGATCACCTACAAGAGACGCGACGCTATCAAGTCACAAGCCTTGGTGGACTTTGTTGCAGATTGGACGGAGATGCCAGATGCTACTCCGTTGCCGAAACCAGAGTACTGGGTAATGCACTTTGACGGATCAAAGTTGCTCAACGGCTCGGGGGCTAGTGTATTGATACAGTAACCAACAGGAAACAAGCTACACTACGTTCTGCAGATCCACTTCGAGGCTATAAACAACATGGTGGAGTATGAATCACTCATTCACGGATTACGCGTAGCCAAGGATATTGGAATGAAGCGCATAGTTTGCTATGGAGATTCCGACTTGGTTGCCCAACAGGTGGCTGGCACCTGGAATGGCGGCATATCGAGATGAAGTGGACGAGGTAGCCAAGATCTTCTTGGGCTACGAAGTCAAGTATGTACCTAGGGAGAAAAACGAGGCGGCTGATCTGTTGTATCAGCTTGGATCAGGGCGCAAGCAAAATCCGCCAGGAGTTTTCCTAGAGCACCTGCGCACACCATCTGTGAAAGGAGCGGACATCGACAACCCGGATAGAGCTGACTCTTTCGTCAACATGGTGACTAAGGCCCTCCGGCTTGGACAAAACCGTTCATGGAATATCTCGAACACGGAACTTTGCCCGACGACGAAGTCGTAAGACGGCAAATTTACAGAAGGTTTATACCATAGTTAATGGGCAACTCTACAGAAGGAGCACTACTGGTGTATACCTAAAGTGTGTTTCCCAGCTAGAAGGTATGGAAATCCTATGCGAAATCCATGTCGGAGATTGCGGGCATCACGCCGCTCCGGCAAGGATTCTACTGGCTGACCGCGAAGGCGGACGCCGACAAGCTGGTTGAGACTTGCATGGGATGCCAGTATTATGCCCGACAACCACATGTTCCTGCTGAAGAACTGCGCATAATACCAATAACTTGGCCATTTGCAGTGTGGGGGCTGGACATGGTGGGACCGTTACAAACGACACCTTGTGTTTTTACACATCTGCTTGTAGCAGTTGATAAATTCACCAAATGGATAGAAGCTAAACCCATTAGAAAGCTTGATGGGGCAACTGCCCTGAGGTTTGTCCGGGATCTAGTGGTGAGATTTGGTCTCCCACACAGCATTATCACCGACAACGGTAGAAATTTGTCACTCGGATAAGTGGAAGATTATTGTTGGGAGAAAGGCATCCGACTTGACCTTGCATCTGTGGCACACCCACAATCCAATGGTCAGGTTGAGCGAGCCAATGGATTAATTCTGCAGGGAATCAAGCCACGTCTGGAGGCACCGCTACATAGAGAAGCTGGAGCCTGAGCGGAATAATTACCATCTTTACTGTGGAGTTTATGAACTACACCCAACAGATCCACCGGCTACACACCTTATTTCATGGTATATGGAGCAGAAGCCATCCTGCCTTCCGACATCCTTCACGATTCACCAAGAGTTGCCGCCTACGATGAATATGACGTTGAAGAATCCAGACGACTAGATGTGGACCTTCTCGAGGAGGAGCACGTTTTGGCATGCCAAAGATCCTCAATCTACCAGCAGAAGATACGCAGCTACCATAGTCGCCGCGTTCGGCATCACTCGTTTAAAGAGGGGTATTTGGTGCTCCGACTTAAGCAGAAGAAGTCACATAAATTATCCCCGCCATGGGAAGGATCGTTCATCATAAGCAAGGCGCTACTCAATGGGTCTGACTACCTTGTTGATAATCTTGAACTGAAGGATAGACCCAACGAGGATCATAAGCGTAAGCGACGTGACCCGGATGATGACTACCCGGATCTTGATCAGCCATGGAACATAGCACTGCTACGTCCTTTTTACACTTAGCATTTTTTATCTAATTGTGTACCTCTTATATGATCAATGAAATAAATCTGTCTGGTTCACTCATATTTCTGATTCTTTTACCTCCTTTATTGTTAATTTTTGGATCATTTAAAACCTTTATGCACAAGCCTTGCGTTTGCACTTGTGAAAATTCCGCCTACGGGCGTTAGCTTAAGTTTTCTGGTCTACACGTTCTTTGTCATTTTTATGTGGATTCTGGAGTAGTGACTTTTGGCACTTATTGTCGGTGAGTTTGTGTTTAGGTTATTGATGGTGCCATTGTGCATCATCACCTGAGCGCATGGTTCCGACAACGAGTCTTCCGACTCACGAAAGGTCAAGCATAAAAACCAAAGTAATGGATAAGCCAGCACCTGCTTAAAAAATATATACATGCTGGAAACTAGTTCTTAAGTAGCAGGATATAAAAACCATTGTTTTCCGACTTAAGTTACATCAATAAGTTTTTTCCGCACATGCACCAAAGGTGAAACAAATAATACAAAGTTGTTCTTCCTTCCTTTGGCGCAGGAGACTTAGAAGCAGCGTCATCACCAGCAGGAGAGCCACCCTCAAAGTCGGCGGTGTCAAGAGACTCGGAGGAGCTTTGGTTGCCGCCATCGATGGTGTTCATAGGCACGAAGACATTGATATCGACCAAGTCGGCAACTCTGGTGTCATAGCCCGCGAGCGATGACAGGATGGTTTCGTGATTAATCTCTTTGCCATCATCGTCTGCGTTGGGAATGCCAGAGGTCACCGTGTCGATGTCGGCATCTTCATAGTGTGCCTTCACCATTGACAGCACCATCCTTGCGCCAGCCCGTGCACATGAAGCTTTCCAGCTTGTGATACGCTCGGGGGTTCGGCGAAGAATCTCCGAGTACTTCGCCACGGAGTCCGATGCCTAGATGTTTATCTGGAGGGGCTTGTCAATCTCCTTGGCTTGCTTGATGGCGGTGTTGATTAAGTTGCCGGCAAGAACCATGCATTCCTTGTCTGCAGGAGGCGATCGGGTTAAACCCATAGGAGCTGCAAATTCCGACAATAAGCGCATGAGTTCAACAATTCAAAGTATCCAGACTACAGAAATCCAAGACAGAGAAAACTTACTGAAGATGCTGGCCTTAGCTTGCCAGAGGGTGTCCGCCAAGGATTCATTCTTTTGTTGGAGGAGCTTATATGCCTCGTTATGGCGTTGATTTTTCTCATCGTCAAATTGCTTTTGATCTTTTAAGATCGCAATCTCCTCCTTCAAGAGAGTGATTTCCGCGGAGGCGGAGTCCTGCAGGGCCTTCACTGAATCCTCATGCATTTTCAGCATGTCTTTCCTCTCCTCCTTAAGAATTTTGTTCTCGCTATCCAGCTCTTGAATGTGCTTGGATTGCTCGACAATATTCTTGGCCTTGGCAATGGTTTTTGCAAGTCGGAGAAAGAAAAGTACACAGTAAGTACTCGAAGAATATGGGCACAAAACCAAGTCGGAATGCGAAAAACAAAACAAACGCTTCCTCTTGGTGATCTGTTCCTTCAAGAAGGCAGTTTTACCCTTTTTAGCTTCTAAATATGCGCGCATCTTCTGGTACTTTTCACTTGCCATGCCCCTCCGAGCATTCTCGTTCTGTGGAAAAAAGGACAAAGTTAACCGTTGTTTAGTCTGCTTAGAGCATCTAGTCGTAAATTTTCCACCTAGACGCTCAGGGGCTACAGCGAGAGTTTCTAACTTAGAAATATGCTTAGCTTTTCTTTAAGCATCTAGTCGGAACTAATTCAGTTCTCGATTAGAAGCTTAGGGCTACAGTATAAAGTTTTTAACTCGGATATATGCTTAGCTTTTCTTTAAGCATCTAGTCGGAGCTAATTCAGTTACAACTAGATGCTTGGGGGCTACAGTATGGAAATTTATAAACACTGCGTATGCTACTCTTAAAGCATCTAGTCGGAATAATTCATTCCATCTAAACGCTTGGGGGCTATAGTGAGAGTTTTTCTAATTTAGTCACTCTTAGAGAATATAGATGCAAAACCTATGTTTTTCGTATACATCCTCGGGGGCTACAGTGGGATATTCATATGAAATGCAAAAGGCAAAGAGAACTTACATGTGCGATGATCTTGAGGTTCGTAGCACTCTCGGCCAGTAGCTTGGCAAAGGATTCACTATTTCCTTGCAATATTTCTGCTTGCCGGCGGAGCTCCTCTAGACCGCATGTCGGAGATGTCGGCGCCGCACCAGGAACCAAAGCAGTGCTACCCGGTGTAAGTACGGGATAGACTATCTTCGGATAGACTATGGTTTTCTTGGGTGCGGGGGCGCCGCCAACGGCAGAAGTACCAGCTTCCACCACCGCCTTGCTGCCATCGATGGCATCCTTAGCCGGAGCCTCAGCCATTTGTTGAGCGGTGCTCTCCTTCGTTGCCTGTTCACCGACAACAGCGAGTTCGTTAGATGCGCTAGAATCCACTTCCATGGCGGAAGGGCCTGATACCTCCTTAGCTTGTGATATTGTCGGGGTAAACATGGGCTTGACGGCAGGAGTAGGAGGGGCGATGGCGGGGGAGGCATCGCGATGCAGCATGTCCTTGATATTTCGAGAAGCCCCCGATGTTTTGGAGGTCTTCTTGAGGCTGGTCGTGGCTTTCTTCCTAAAACATGCGAAATGCATAAGTACAGGAGCAAGACAGATAAATAGACAATGTCGGATAATGAGAAACTTACACAAGTGGGGGTGCTTTGGCAAAGGGGATCCCAGTAACTTTTCTCTTTTCCGCATCCAGGGCGGCGGTAGTCTTCTTGGAGGCTCCACCCTCCATATTCTTCTTCTTGCCTCATTCGGCAGCGTCAGAGGTGGAGCTCTTCCGCTTCCATGCCAACGGAACCTCGTCGTCAGACACGACCGTGACTTCCTTCATCTTTGGATCATAGATCTGGGCAGCCAGGTTGCCCTCCTCTAGATCTCTAAGCTGTTAAGTGAGAAATCACCGTGTTAGATAAGATGATATTTGCAAGATGGAAGAACTGGAGTATATGTCGTACACGGAAAATAAATACATACCTTTGGGCACTTGCCATCTACGAACATGCCATAGGTGATGGTGAAGCCACACTTCTTATCCTTCACCTTGACGATGTCCTTAAGGCGGAGATTGACGGAGTCACTCGAGAAGTTGTCCACGGAGAAGCAGAGAGTATCCCTTCTGTCGTTGGTATACTCGTGCATGATCTTTGCGCGGTGCTGCAGAGGTTGGATTGGCCTGATGAACCAGCACATGGCTAGGTCCAAGCCGGTCAAACCCATCTCTACGAACCATTCGATCCACCTTATGGCGCGAGAAGCATCGAGGTCGGAGGGAAGGGAGGCCTGGGATCTCCATGACGAGGCTTCAGCGGCGGCTCCGTCAACGAAGTCCGGCTACGTAACTTGTCGGCCAGACAGAGGAATGTCTGGGCCGTAAAAGTACGTCTGTTGCCAATTCTTGCAGGACTCGTGGCCGACGATGTCGGGGAACCGCCGGCCAGGTCGAATCTTGAAGCTTATGGTGCCACAGTTCCTAAGCTCTTCCTTGCTATGTCCGGCTTCACGTTTGACGGTGAATACATACACAAAAAGGTCTAACCTAGGCCTTATCCCTCGCAAAGTGTCGCGTAGTTGCTAAGCACTAAGATACTATTGGGGGAAAGGTTCTGGGGCTAGACCCTATAATGGATCAAGACGGAGAGGAAGAAGTTGGAGATGGGAGGGAGACGCCGCGTACCAGTTGAGATTTTAGGTACACCTTTTCTCCGGCTTGGGGAGTAGGTGTCACCTCGCCGGCTGGCGCCGCCCGCCAGGCAAGCCCCTCCGTCGCGGGGAGGTATCCCTCAGCGATCATCTCTTGGATGTCACGGTCGGTGATATCCGAGCTGCGCCAGTCGCCCTTGTGCGAGTCTGGTCGCCCTTGAGCGCCGCCATATTAAGGTCGCCGCCGGTGCTCTCGATAACCTCCAATACGGCAATGACTAGGCCCTCTGGAGGAACGACGATGGAGCTCTTCGGCTTCACCGCGGCTTCGCTCGATGCAGCCATTGATGGAGAAGTGCTACTGCTAGCCATGGAGTGAGGATTGGGTGCGACTGGTGCAGATTGGAAGCTTGGGTTTTTTCGAGAGTTCTCGCAAAGAGCTCGAGGAGGCACGCGACTGGAGGAAGCAGATGATGCGAGGAGAATGAGGTAACAAGTGGAAATTTCCCCACGGTTACTATTTATCAACCTCGGCGTCAAGATTCGTGCAGCTTGATTGGACGGTTGCCGCGTAGACGATGTGTTCGCGAATGTGCGTGGAACTTTCGCCACGTCTCCAACCGTCGCTGCCAACGGTTCGTATCGCTTGCACGAGAAAATCGGACATGATTGCATTCTCTTCATGTGTGAGTTACGAGGCGTCGCTGACATAAGCCTACGCCGTCCTAGCTGACATGGGTAGATAAGTCGTCACATCGAAGATTCCGACATAGACGGATCTAATCCGACTACGGAAGTGTACGATGTAAGATTCAGCATTTCTCCGGCTTACAAGTTGAAGACGGAGAAAGTTTTGCAGGGTTATTTGGGAGGACTACAAGATATTGCTTGAAGATTTGCCGACATCCAACTAGACGGAGCATTCATCTAAAAAGGCAAGATGGCGCAAGATCTCGGAGTTCTCCGGGGGCTACTGTTGGGGATATGCTATATGGGTATCCTCATAGCATGTCACTTATCCGGATAACCCGGGTGGCCCATAGTTGGTAGCATGGCCTATGGCCTGCTGGGCGGCCCAATTAGATGGATCCAGAAGGGAGGCCCATGCCGGATAAAGGAAGGCTACGGTGGAGTCACCAGCGTACCCGGAGCCTTGGAGTGCAAAATACACAAGACTAGTAATAGACGGTTTAGGACTCTGTAACCTGTCCGGCTAGGACTTTTCCCTGTAACCCTTGGACCTGGCGACTATATAAGTCGGGCCTATGAGAGCCTTTAGGGCACAACTTCAGACAACCTATTATTGATTCATACAACCGCGCACAGCGAACCAATCCCTATAACTCGGCGTATTGCCCTTATAGTGATTTATAGCAGGAGTAGGATTCCGCCACCGTTGTGGGATCTGAACCTGGGTAAGCTGTGTTACCTCATACCCGTCAACCGTCTGCCTTACCACACGTCTCTAAACATGCACTGTGAGGACCCCTCCATGGCGTACTCGTCGGCAATACCACGACACATTACTCATTCTCTAATGAGATGGCATTGTATAAATTTGTTCTTTTGGTGAGACCTTTAGTTCCTTGGGGTTAAATCATGTCGATACTATTGTCGTACAATATATCTTTAGTGTTATCCTATTGCGAACCACACCTTAGTTTGATAACAAACTACTTGACACAAATGCCCTCCTTTGCAGCTACTATAGCAGTCATATACTTAGCCTTTTGTTGTAGTATCTGTCACAATGTCTTAACTTTGGACTTCATCCAAATCCGTCATGGAAACTCCTTTCCATTTTAGTGTGCCACCCATAGTTAAAATTGAGATAAACTTAATTTGTATCTTGTGACAAAACTAGTATCAATGTAACGCTTTACAATGAAATATTTGTAATTGTTTGTCACCTCTACACAAATATATTCTTAGTTCTTCTAAAGGATCATAAGAATATCCTCACTATCGTCCAATGATCATTTTATGATTCATTATGGTATATGCTCATAACACTTAGAGCATAGGACATATCTAGATGTGTACATATGATGGTACGATTGATCAAAACATTCTTGTGATTTCACTCATCAAGTGTTAAAGCACTTGAATCTTGTTTCACTTATCAAGTGTCGATACACTTGAATCTTGATTCAATTCCTTTCCATGTGACAAGAACCGTTTCTTGTCGTTTCTATATTGAACTCCTTCAATATCTCATATATGTACGTTTGGCACAACCATATTAGCGTCACAGTCTATCCACTATAGACATTCATGCTAAATATTCGGGTTTTGCCTAAGTCTTTCATCAGAATGAAATTCTTAACCTTTGTCAATAAAAGATACATCATTTCCAATCAACAAGATGTCCTACACATAATGTATTAGAAATATGTCTTAGCGCTCCCACTTAATTTCTTGCAAATGCAAGCATCTTCATCGTCTCCTGATGAAAAATCCTTTTCAACACGGTGAAGATTCCAACTCTGCGATGGTTACTTCAACAAGTTTGCATGCCCTTTTAGCATCCTTTGAATTAACAAAAACCTTTGGACCATGTCATGTACACGTCCTAGGTAACCATTCTATTAGAAGAACTTTGTTTTGTTTATTCATCTACCATATACCAAATTATATGTAGTGATTGCTACTTTAATCCATCCAGACTAGATATCGCTATGAAAGATCAAATCTTATCATAGTCAACTCCTTGAACATTGTCATAAAATATTTTACGACATGTCGACTATTTCATAGATGTGAAACATCCATGTCTGTTTCTTTATAGATCCAAATTCGACCGATATGTTTTTACACCTTTCCGGAGGGTCTTCCAAGTTCAAAACTTGATTTCTCGTGTATGGAACTATCACGGATTTTATGGCTTCAAGCCATTTGACGGAGTCAGGGCCCATCATTGCTTCTTTGCATGTAGTCGGTTCATCATTGTCAAACAATAATGATTTATTGTTTATCCGACCTACTTGGTTCAATAAGAACTTAGATCTCCGTGACCACAACCTTTGAGGAACATAAGCTATGAGAATTATGGCAGCCTCTGGAAAGATTTCTGGCGCTGCGCAACTCAACACATATAGCTAAGGTTCGTTAACCTTATCAAAGTTCTATTGTCCTCCCACTTAACATTTATGAAAAATTCCTTCTTCAAGAAACTTCACGTTTCAAGAGACAAACCCTTTTGTCCTTGGTGTTATGGAGGAATAACCAATTGTTATTTGAAATAACCTACAAAGACATGCTCATCCGACTTTGGTTGTAAACATCTTACTTATCTTTAGCATACCAAAATTTAAGAAAGGACAATTTGGGTTTTACCCCAAACCATAAATCATATGGTGTCATTTCAACGGATCAAGATGGAGCTCTTTTCAGTGTAAAAGTGGTAGTCTCTAAAGCATTAATCTTTTAAAATATAATGGCAGTTTTATAAATAACACCTTTGATCCAACCATGTCACACAAGGTTTCATTACAAATCTCAAACACTCCATACTCCTATGGTGTTTTGGGAGATGTAAATCTAGGTGTTTTGCTAAACTTGTAACTCAAATAAATCCCTTAATGATAAATCATAATTCATTTATTTTTCTTGTTACACTTGTAACTCAGACAAATCCCTTATGATAAAATGATAAACCATTTATTTTCTTGTTACAATGATTTTCCACTTCATCTCGAAAGTCTTTGAACGTTTTCAAATATTTCATACTTCTTTCTCATTAAGTGAATATTCACTAAAATTTCCGGAGAAAGCATATGAAGTTCAAGTCCATCGCTTACGACTACACATAATGGACTACATACATCGATATGTATAAATTCCAATAATTTAGTCGATCGTTCTTCTTTGGCCTTTGAACGAAGTTTTAATTATCCCGAGGAAAGTCTCACAAGCGTAATTTGATCAAATCAAAGACTCCAAAAATCCATGAAAATGGAGTTTCTTCATGTTTTCTTTCCAAGATAATTTAAACGGCGATATCACTTCGTAAGTGATCTTCCCATCATTTGTCTTGCGACATTTTAGCATTAGTTTTTATGGATGTGATTTCTCCAACTAGATTTGTAAATCATCCATCTTATATGGGATACGGTAATTATTAGAACAACCTTTGTTCTCATAATACCTGATTTAAATAAAAATTATTAAAACAAATCTTGAAGTCAAGTTTTGATGTCAACGAGAAATACAAACAACGGTTTGTTTGTTTTTGATGAACATCATCACATATTCTCTTGCTAGTTACTTATTAGGCCATTGTTGTTCATGAATTGTGTTGTTCCGTATGAAATTTCATACCAACCAATTCGGTATCCAATACCCAAGAACCACATTGTTTAACAAGCAAATAATACAACCATAACATGTATATCATCTATATACCTAAATTGGATATTTCAAATCTTTCCTTTTCTGCCAAATATATTTTATAGATTCTCTTTCAGCATTCCCTTTTTCCTTTTTAAAAGAATCTATCAAAATCAACAGTGGCGCGATATACATGACACATAGTCCAAAGTGTGCATATTCAAATAATAATACCTTTGGACTTGCACTTTGAAGTAGATCACCATCATCAAAATGATCGGAATTCTTTCAAAATCCAGTCTTTAGTAATCCTTTAGTGTAGTAAACACTTTACATACATCTTCTATTCATCCTTATCATGACGACTTTCATGATCAAGCTAATGTATCTTATAAAGATGAATCGTGAGTATAACGTTACTTTCCAAAACCCTTTTGGATGATTAGGATGTCTAGGATCTCCAACCTTTGCAAATACCCATCCAATATGAGAACATATATTATACTCTATCATATTGAAACCAAAATATTGTTTCAGATATCGTTATATCTGCCACACATGATGGTTTCTGAAACAATTCTTTCAGATCCTAGATAAACTTGATATTAAAACAATCAAGAATCATGGAGGCAAACATGATACTTAAGATACTAACACTAGAATTGTTACTCTCGATTTAATACCAATTATTAAACTTCACGGAGTAAACAGAGTTTGCTGAAAGTTTGCAATAGGACTTTAAACTTTGATTGACACTCAACACAATACGATACCAGTTCGTAAAGTAAATATCCAGAATTCTATAGTTCTATTATCTCAATTACAACTATGCATAAGGCGGTGAACGAATGCCAATGACTACAACAAATTATACAAATTCAATTTGATTTAATTTATGATAAATTGAGTTCTACTAATCCAAATTATAAATAAACTCCCACTCAAAAATGACATCCCTCGTGTCTTTTTAGTGATTACATGAACCAAATTCACTACACCAAGTCCAATCATCATGTGAGTCGGTATAGCTTCAAAGGCGAGCATCCATATGTTCATCATATCAAAACATATGACTCATGCTTAATCTTTCGGTCCGTGTTCCGAGGCCATGTCTGTACATGCTAGGCTCGCCAAGTAAGAACCTTAGTATTCGCGTGTGCAGCTATCTTACACCCGAGATATACTCGTGGATTCAAGTACACCCGATCATCACGTGATGTCTTGAAGCGACGAAACATTGTCGGTGTATACTTAAGGAACAACACATTTTTATCTTGATATCTAAATGAGGGATCATCTTATTATGCTAATAAAACGCCAAACAAGCAATATAAGATGCAATCAAACATCACATGTTAATAAGTGAAATGATATGGTTCTTGCATATGATCCCCATCATGTGCACCTTGGTATGATCAATATCATACCTCTATGTGTAAGGCCAAGGTCTATGGAACTTACACGTTATGTGTGTTATAAGAGTATCATCTCATATTTCTACTTACAACATCACCATATCATAAAACTTGCCCAACAACAATCTAAACTAGATGCCTCTAATTTATCCATTGCAAGTTTTACGTGGCTTGGGGCTTTCGAAGATAGAACCATTCTTACCTACGAACATGAACCACAACGAGGATAACCAAATTGTTGACAACTCGTTGCAAATTAGATATTGACTATAGTAGGAGAGATAGACACCCTCTAGCCACTTATGCAAACTAGTTGCATGTCAAGCGTGGAACAGGTCTCATGTGCGAGGACATGTAAAGTTTGTCCGGGCCGCTTCATCCCACTATGCCACCAATATCCAAAGTACAACTAAGAAGCAATAAAATGATCATCATCGCCCACATACTCATATGTGTACTACCACTGTAGGGTTCGCAGCATAGAAAACAAAAAATTTCCTACGATGGGAACAACTATGTACCAAGATCTATCTACTAGATACAATCAACGGGTGGATATACATACATAGAATACATACCCTCGAAGACCTTATAGCGTTAACGAGGTTGTACTCGTTGATGATGTAGTCGAACGCTTGCCGATCTCAAGATCGTGATGAAGTCCATCTGGTCCAGCCGGTCCAGTACCATCACGTCCAGCACCGCAAAGCAGTGGTGCATCCGTGATCGCACACACGTCCGGGTACCCCGATAACCTCCGCGCCCTCGCTCCAGCAAAGCAGCAGAAGCAACAAATCCTTCCAGAAAAAGCCACCGGGAACATGTATCTCGCTGATCCGAGACCATGGGGAAATTCTAAAGGGGGAGAGAGATCCTTCACGAGGAGGTGTTCTTTGAGAGGAGGAGAGGCGCTCCTTTTATACAGAGAGCGGGAGGCACCCCAAGGGGCATGGAGCCAGCCATGGAGGCTGCCCCCACCTGTTCTACAATCATGTGGGTGGAGCTCCCACTCAAAATGAAAAGCCTCCACTCCCATTAAAAAGTCTCCACTCAAAAATCCACTCACATGCATTAAATTTCCACCAAATTTAATGCAAGGTCTCATTTAACTAAAACTCTTTTATTTATTTATTCAGAATTTTGTTATTACTTTAATTAAAAAACATTCACATAAAACCCCTTACAACATTTCAATTTCACATGAAGAACCAGTTCTGGCAATTCCAACCAAAACAGTTTCGGTGTCTAGTGAAATAAATTCCTTTTTTTTCTCTGCCATATTATTTGCTCCAAATGGTGTCGGTATCCCTTAAGTGTGTCACCCTACGGTTCGTGAATAATGTAGACATGATCGAGACCCCTCTCCGATCAATAATCAGCAGCGGGACCTGGAGATCCGTACTGACTCCCACATATTCAACTATGACTTCTGTGATCGTGTGAACCTTATACGCATGTAACTCAATCCCTTTGTCTCGCGATATATTACATGTACAAGATTCGATCATCGGTATCCCCATTCCTAGTTTGATCTCGTTACCAACATGTACTCTTTTCTCGTTCCCGTGATATAACATTCTAGTGATCAAATGACTTGCTTGCAAGCTAACCAATGTGATATCACCGAGAGGGCCCAGAGTATATATCTCCGTCATAGGGATGGAAAACTTCCACTCTTGATCCATGAGCCTCAATATAACACCTTCGTAGCACTGAACCCATCTTTATAATCACCCTCTTACGGTGTGACGTTTGATGTTATCAAGATACTCTTCCAGTGTTAGTGATTGACATGATCTCATGGTCTAAGGACTAAGATTACTTTGTATGATGTTATAGCAATATAAACACAATGACCTTGATCGTAATGCTATACTTCGGATGAATGTTCATCACATCATTACACTAATGTTGTTACCTCGTTATTAACAACATCCAATGTCCATGATCAGGAAACCTTTGATCATCTTGTTAATCAACGAGCTAGTTTATAAGAGAGGCATAACCAGGAACTTCCTTTTTTTTATTAAACACACAATTATTAACGTTTACGTATTAATAAAATTATAGCATGCAAAATAAACATTTATCATAAATAAGGAATACGATAATAACCACTTTATTATTGCCTCTCGGGCATATTCCCTTCAGCTCGCTAGGTACGAGGGTGAAGGACCTCCCCCGGTGAACCAAAACAAAGATGGCCGCCTCCTGTGGTGGGCAAACCAGACTATCATCGGCGTGATACGCTACATCGTTGGGGGAGACCATCCTCGCATGCTGTACCTGTAGCCATCACAGAGCCATAAGAAGGGTGGTGGTGGTGAATGTCACGGGTGTAGCAGCGTCGTCATCCGGGAGCCCCCTCCCCCACGCGTCGTGAATCCAAGGCAGGAGTGGCAGGTGCCCCACAATATGCCATAGCTAGGCTGAGGATCCAGCCGCGTGCGCCTAGCAACGACCATGATGACGATGACGAAGATGAAGACGACCCTAAAGCTGTGTACTATAGGGCTAGATATGAGCATGACTAAAGGGGGGCCTTTAGTCCCGATTCCGTAGTCTCGATTTTTTAATATTAATAAATGTATTGATTGTTAGTCCCGGTTTGTGGATGGACCGGAATTGCATAGTGTTTTCCGCAAAACATCTTGAGTGTTAGCCCCTTTTTGTGGCTGGACCGGGACTAAAGGGGGGTCTTTAGTCCCGATTCGTAGAACAACTTTCCCGAACTATGAAGATGGTGTCCCGCTTCATACTTACCATGAAGATCTGATGTCAAAACGCGCGTGGTCACATATTAGGGAGTGCCTCTATTACCAACTTTAGGGACATGCCGGAGGACTAGGCTCCGGCAGCATATCCCTGAAGCTGGCCGTAGTGGTGTCCCTGCTCTCACACATCATCTTCCAGCTTGTAACTTCTCTAACTAGATCAATTCGCCTGGGAGCTAACTAATTTCACATATTAGGGAGTGACTCCATGACCAGTTTGTTGGAGATGCTAGAGGACTAGGCTCCTCTGGCATCTCCCTCAAACTGGATGTAGTGGTGTCCCTGCTCTCGGACACCATCTTGCAGCTTGTAACTTCTCTAACTAGATCAATACGCCTGGGAGATAACTAACGTCACATATTTGCGAGTACCTCTTTGACCAGTTTGTTGGAGATGCCGGAGGACTAGGCTCCTCCGGCATCTCCCTCAAACTGGCTGTAGTGGTGTCCCTACTCTCGCAAACCATCTTGGAGATGCCTGAGCACTCACAAGGATGCCTATTTATAGTACAAGCAGCATGCCATAGTGTCGACAGTCATGTCATAATGTCGACACTGACCCCTATTATTAGTGCTGACTCATGTTTTGTCCCGGTTGGTGTCTCCAATCGAGACTAAAGTTTCATCTTTAGTCCCGGTTGGGGACACCATCCGGGACAAGGAACAAGCCGCACAACATAATGTCGGCACTCACCCCTATCATTAGTGCTGCTTGCCCTAGCCTGCCGCAATCGCTTCAATCACGGTTGGTTTCTCTAACCGGGACTAAAGATGAACCCTTTCCCCATATTTATAGGCCTTTCCCTCTATTTATAGGCTGCCCGCGCCAGCCTTCCCACCCTTTCCCCTATTTATAGGCTGACCATCATGGCCACCCGCACATACACACATTCCTCGCCTCCTACTTTAGGATGCCCATCCCGCATCCTCGTAGTCGACTAGGCGGCAATGATGGAGTACTAGTCTCCGACAGGCATGTCCGAGACTGGGCTCCGCCAGGCTGGCACTGGATGCTACTACCTTCCGGGACGCATAGCTTGGTGAGAAATATGGGTGTCGTCATTGACCCGGAGCTTGTTTGGTGGAGGTCTCCTGGTCCAGGAAGGGTGCAGAGGGAGCTGGACACCGAGGAGGTGGTACAACATCGTGTGATCAGGGAGGAGGACGAGCATGTGCGTCGCTATATGGCTGCGTTGGACACTAGGGTCGATGATACCTAGAAGATTCTTCTGGGATCTCACCCGAGCTATGGTCGTGTGATGGTTCCATCTCTTTGAGTTTTCACCTCCCGTGGTTCAGGCACTGGGGTCGTCGTCCAATTTGATTGAGCAAGATGTATTAGTTTTCATGGATTTTGGTCAAAATGACCAACGTTGCATACATGTGGATCTGGGTAAAATGTTTGGCTCACAATATGATTCACAATATGATATTACATAAAAGGTTTAATATATTACATAGATCACTAACATCCCTATCTAGTGTTGTGGTTTTCTTCTACGCGATAGCCATGGAGACTCTTCATCATTTTATAGGAGGCTTGGTACAGTTTTAACTTTCAAGGGTGGGATTTCATGAAACTTATTATAATATTCTAACATATCTGTCTTGTCATCCACTCCCACGATGTTTCTTTTCCCTGAAAGAACTATGTAGCGCTTTGTCTCATCGGACGATGTATTCTTTTGCTGATTTGTTTTTATCGGTTTCATAGACATGTCATTCACATAGAAAACCCGATCCACATCATTGGCTATGACGAATGGTTTATCCATGTACGCAAGATTGTTGAGATCCATTGTTGTCATGCTATACTTTTTGTCTACATCTACCCCGCCTCCTGTCATCTTGACCCATTTTGCACCGAAACAAAGGCACCTTAAAAGTAGGTCCATACTCAAGTTCCCATATCTCCTCTATGTACCCAGAATATGTGTTCTTCTGCCCACTGTCATCTGTTGCATCAAAGCGGACACCACTGTTTTGGTTGGTGCTCTTTTTATCTTGGACGTTCATGTAATTTGTATTACCATTTATCTCGTACCCTTGGAAAGTACATATAGTCGAAGATGGTAACCTGTCCAACAAGTACAGCTGATCTCCAACAGTGGTGTTATTCATGAGATGTGTCTGCAACCAACTGCCGAAAGTAGCCTCGTGTTCCACTTTAATCCAGCATTTAGGCTTCCCCGGGTTTTCGGAGCGTAGAATAATCTTGTGTTTCTCTATATACGGAGCCACCAAGGTGGAATTGTGTAGAAATGTGTAGTGTGCTTTACTGAAATAATATCATCCCTATGTACCGTTGCTTTCCTTCCTAGTGTACCTTTTTCCAGTTAGCCTCCGCTCATACCGAGATTCAGGAACACCAATCGGCTTAAGGTCAAGAAGAAAGTCAACACAAATATCAATGAACTCCTATGTTCCATAGCCCTTAGAGATGCTTCCTTCTGGCTTAGAACGGTTATGAACATCTTTCTTTAAGACTACCATGAACCTCTCAAAGGGGAACATATTGTGTAGAAACACTTGACTGAGAATTCTAATCTCTTCGACTAGGTGAACTAGGAGGTGCGCCATAATATTTAAGAAGGATGGAGGGTACAACAACTCGAAACTGACCAGACATTTGACCACATCAATCTGTAACCCTGATAGACTTTCTGGATCGATTACCTTCTGAGATATTTCATTGAGGAATGCACATACCTTCACAATGGCCAGTCGAACATTTTCCGATAGAATTCCCCTCAATGCAACCGGAAGCAATTATGTCATAAGCACACGGCAGTCATGAGAAGCCAGACGGGACCTTGATACTGAAAAGGACTTCAAAAAAGATTACCTTCTCTTCCTTGGTAAGAGCGTAGCTGGCAGGCCCTTGAAACTGCCATGGATGCTTGCTATCTAGTCCTTTATGACATTTCTGGTCCTCCCGTGCTTCCGGTGTATCTTTTGACTTCCCATACAAGCCCAAGAAGCCTAGAATATTCATGCAAAGATTCTTCGTCAAGTGCATCACGTCGATTGCAGAGCGGACCTCATGGACTTCCCAATAGGGTAGCTCCCAAAATATAGATTTCTTCTTCCACATGGGTGCGTATCCATCGCCCTCTTTCGGAACAGGTTGTCCTCAAGGACCCTTTCCAAATATTATATTTAAATTCTTGACCATACCAAATACATTAGCACCAGTACGGGGGTTATGCTTCTCATGGTGATCTACCTTGCCATCAAAATGCTTGCCTTTTTTACTTAAGGGATGTCTGGGCGGAAGAAAACGACGATTGTACAGGTACACATTATTCCTACATTTATCCAGATATATAGTTTCAGTCTCATCTAAACAGTGTGTGCATGCATTGTATCCCTTGTTCGTATGTCCTGAGATGTTACTAAGAGCAGGCCAATCATTGATGGTTATGAACAACAACGCTCTTAGGTCAAATGGCGCCTGTTTGTGCTCATCCCACACACGTAAACCTGGTTTGGCCCACAACTGTAAAGGTTCATCAACTAATGGCCTTAGGTACACATCAATGTCGTTGGCAGGTTGCTTTGGGCCTTGGATGGGCACTGACATCATAATGAACTTCGGCTTCATGCACAGCGAAGGAGGAAGGTTGTAGATACATAGAGTCATGGGCCAGGTGCTTTGACTGCAGCTCTACTCCCCAAAAGGATTCATGCCATATGTACTTAGACCAAACCATAAGTGAATGGAATATGCCCGAGAGGCAATAATAAAGTGGTTATTATCGTATTCCTTATTTATGATAAATGTTTATTTTGCATGCTATAATTGTATTAATACGGAAACGTTAATACACGTGTGTTTAATAAACAAAAATGAAGTTCCTAGTTATGCCTCTCTTATAAACTAGCTCGTTGATTAACAAGATGATCAAGGTTTCCTGATCATGGACATTGGATGTTGTTAATAACGAGGTCACAACATTAGTGTAATGATGTTATGAACATTCATCCGAAGTATAGCACTACGATCAAAGTCATTGAGTTTATATTTCTATAGCAACTTACGAAGTGATCCTAATCCTTAGACCATGAGATCATGTCAATCACTAACACCGGAAGAGTTTCTTGTTGACATCAAACGTCATACCGTAACTGGGTGATTATAAAGATGGATTCAGAACTACTAAAGTGTTATGTTGAGTCACATGGATCGAGAATGGAATTTGTTCATCCCGATGAAGGGTAGATATGCTTTGGGCCCTCTTGGTGATATCACATTGATTAGCTTGCAAGCAAGTGATTTGATCACTAGAATGTTATATCACGGGAACGAGAAAAGAGTGCATGTTGGTAACGAGATCAAACTAGGTATAGAGATACCGATTATCGAATCTCGGACATGTAATATATCGTGAAACAAAGGGATTAAGATACTAGCGTAAAAGGTTCACACGATCACAGAAGTCATCGTTGAATGTGTGGGAGTCGGTACGGATCTCCAGGTCCTGCTACTGATTATTGATCGGAGAAGGGTCTCGATCATGTCCGCATTATTTGCGAACCGTAGGGTGACACACTTAAGGGATACCGACACGATTCGGAGCAAATGATATGTCAGAAAAAGAAAAGGAAAGGGCAGGAATTTATTTCACTAGACACCGGAACTATTTCGGTTGAAATTGCTGAAACTGGTTCAGCATGTGAAATTGAATACTAGCAAGGGGTTTTATGTGAATGTTTGTTAATTAAAGTAATTAACAAAATTCTGAATAAATAAATAAAATTGTTTTATTTAAATGAGAGCTTGCATTAAATTTGGTGGAAATTTAATCCATGTGAGTGGATTTTTGAGTGGAGGCTCTTTTATGGGAGTGGAGGCTTTTCATTTTGAGTGGGAGCTCCACCCGCATGAATGTGGGAGAGGTGGGGGCAGCCTCCATGGCTGGGCTCCATGCCCCTTGGGTGCCCCCCCTCTCCCCTATAAAAGGACCCCCTCTCATCCTCTCAAAGCACACCTCCTCGCGAGGGATCTCTCTCCCCCCTTTAGAATTTCCCCATGGTCTCGGATCAGCGAGATACATGTTCCCGGTGGATTTTTCTGGAAGGATTTGTTGGTTCCGGTGCTTCGCTGGAGCGAGGGCGCGGAGGTTGTCGGGGTACCCATACGTGTGTGCGATCACGGATGCACCACTGCTTTGCGGTGTTGGACTTGATGGTGCTGGAACGGCTGGACCGGATGGACTTCATCACGATCTTGAGATCGGAAACCGTTCGTCTACATCATCCATGAGTACAACCTCGTTAACGCTATTCGGTCTTAGAGGGTATGTATTCTATGGATGTATATCCACCTGTTGCTTGTATCTACTAGATAGATCTTGGTACATAGTTGTTCCCATCGTAGGAAATTTTTTGTTTTCTATGTTGCAAACCGTACAATAAGTTCCTTGGGTCACCAGCAAAGTCCGGAAAGTCTCTCTCCATTTTTCTCCATTGCCGGCCATCACCGGGGTGCCTCAACATCCCGTCTTTCTTACGGTCTTTCATGTGCCATCGCAACAACTTGGCATGCTCTTTGTTTCTGAACAAATGTTTCAACCGTGGTATTATAGGAGCATACCACTTCACCTTGGTAGGAACCCTCTTCTTGGGTGGCTCGCGATCAACATCACCAGGTTTATCTTTTCTGATCTTATACCGCAATGCAGTGCATACCGGGCATTTATCCATATTCTTGTACTTCTCATCATGACAGAGGATGCTGTCATTAGGGCACACATGTATCTTCTGCACATCTAATCTAGAGGGCAGACGAGCTTCTTTGCTTTGTATATACTGGTGGGAAATTGGTTATTTCTTGGAAGCAACTTCTTCATTAGTACGAGCAATTTTTCAAATCCAGAGTCAGTCACACCGTTCTCTGCCTTCCACTTCAGTATTTCCTGTGTGCTATCCAGCTTCTCCTGACCATCTTCACAAGTTGGGTACAACAATTTGTTATGGTCCTGTAAAATCTGCTCGAACTGCAACCTCTCCTTTTTTGTGTCGTAGTCTCGCTTTGCATCAGAAATGACCAGACCAAGATTATCAACGGGCTCATCTGGTTACCGCTCTTTACCTCCTTCTATATTGTCTTCCATTGCGGTATCAGTGTATTCATGAAACATAGATCGGTAGTTGTCATCATCATTATTTTCTTTATCGCCGTCTTCCATCGCAACCCCTCTTTCTCCGTGCTTGGTCCAAACATTATAGCTGCAAATAAAACTAGACCGATGCAGGTGTCTCTGAATGACTCTTGCGGAAGTGTGACCTTCTCATTCCTACAGTCAACACATGGACAACACATAAAACCATTCGCCGCTTGTTCGTATCGGACACAAGACGAAAAGAACGTGCGCCTTCTCTGAAAGCGGTAGAGCGTCGGTCACCGTACATCCATGAATGGCTCATCTGTATCATACAAATATATATCTAATGCAATCACGATGCTAAAATTAGTATTGCGCGGTCTAAACGAGAAAATATTTGCTAACTTTTTAGCACATTTGGAAACAAAGATGAAAAAACTTAAATGTGGCTTAGACACCTCATATCATGTTTGTCTTGTGTGACCTAAAGTCGCATCGCTCTAACGGGCATTTCACTTAACACCTCTAGTGCATATAAACAAAAAAAACTAGCACAAACCCACCACCTCCCACCAGGAAAAAAACAGTTCAGAGGGGAGAGGCTGTGTCATATATATATGATCGGACCACTAGTCCCGGTTTGAGACACAAACCGGAACTAAAAGAGGTGCCCGCAGCGAGCGGCAGGGTCCGGACCCTTTAGTCTCGGTTTGTATCTCAAACTGGGACTAGGTGGCCCCAACCGGCCTGGGACTAATGGCCTAATGGCCCGGAGGAAAGGGCCGATTTCTACTAGTGTCATTGACTCACCTGCGCATGCCTCATGTGGTTTTTTTCTTCCTCGGGACTAACTGCTTCTGTTCAGATATTGGTCGGCTGAGCTGATGGTATTTTCTGTTTGATAGTTTTACAAATGTCCCAATACACTTTTGACATTAGAATTCTTATTATGCAACGGAAGAGCTCACTGATATTACTGCAAATGCACCCCTTTTGTTCTAAGAAGGATTACCTTTTCAGTCACTCCAAGACTGAATCATATGTAAATATGTTATGCTTACCATGAAGTACTATCTACCATTTTCTTATTCTCCATATCCTTACTATTGAATAAATTGATTGGAGAATTCCCATCTATTTCTACGACAAGAATGATCACTGTCCGGACATGGGAAAGAATGATAATAACAAGCCATGAAGTTATCTTCTTATGGTTGTTTGATTTTTCTCCTCCAGATTGTCTACTCATGATTATTATTGCTTAGAGTTAAAAATTGTAAGTCACATTAAAGTTTCCATGCGTCCCATGATTTTGGTTTCTATAATTACAATTAGGTTTGCAGTTTTATCATTAGATGTGATTGAGATTTTTTTTTTAAAATGCTAGCCCCACTAAATTTACATTATCTAGGTTGCTCTTTTTAGTCTTTATTTGGATTTTTGTGAACTTGAGTGACAAAATGAATTTTGTTCTAATATGAGTTGTTAGGCTGTTGGATTTGAAAACACAAGTCTCTTAAATTTCCCCACGAATATATTTAAATGAATAAAAATTTGATTGTACCTATTCTTATAGCTACTGGAAATAGAGGACGTGATACTTGAGGGAAACTGCTCGCCTATTTGTGTAAGTTTATATTATATGCTTATTTTTCCATAATTAACCTTTTTAGACTAGTAGATAAATGTACCAAACGCGTCGAATTGATTTCACTTATATGCTAAAATTACCCTGTGGGCAAGTGTGTAAATTATTCGAAACAGCTAAACACTTTTTTATTCCAAAAATGTGTGTTTTTTCTAAAATATATATCATTAAATGCTCTAATTTTTCTACAAATTTTATGCATATTTGGTATACTTACAGGAAAGAGAATAAATATGTTCTTGGTAGTTTATCTCTAATGGGTACCTCAATGAAATTGATCTGAATTGTTATCACACTATCGCTTAGTTAATTTGCATCTATGGATCACTACTGGAAAACAGGCCTTCGGTTCGATCACTGGAAGCCCAGCAGTCCCGGCCCGTCACGAACCGCGACTAGTGCTAGCACTAGTCCCGGTCCGTGAGGCCTCCAACAGCTAGAAATGGCCATAAGCATTAGTCCCGGGCCGAACCAGAGCATTAGTCCTGGTCCGTAATACGGCCCGGGACTAATAAGCTGGAGCGGGTCAACAGCTCTTTTCGGGGACTATTAGTCCCGGGTCGTATCACGGCCCGGGACTAATTGTCCATCACTATATATACAGCTCCCTGGCCAGCTGCCCTAAAGCATATGGTGGCCATTTTCTCAAAGAAAGCAAGAGAGTTCATGCCATTTTTTTTCTCAAGATTTAGTTTGCAACACCTAAATCCAAAGCTTTAAAAGGTTAGAACTTCATTCTTTCATCTCTTATTGCTACTTTAGCTCTATATAATGCTCTAGAAGTATAGAGATATGGATCAAATGCATGCATGCTCTAGAAGTAGCTAGAAGGATTTTGATATATATGTGTAACAAATTTTGATTAGGCACATAGTTACTGAAAATTGAAATGTGTAATTTTAGAGTTTCAGAGCTTAGAATGGAATGAGGTTTTCACTGATGGAACAATAATAAAAAACTCCACATTTATCATGTTGATTGTTTTCTCCAATTCACAAATTGGTGCATGTAAATTTTTCAAAATTCAAAATTAATGCTCTAGAAGCTCTCAATATAACTTGTAATAATTTTATCATGTTGTGTAATGGTTTTTGATATACTTTTACTATAATGCAGATGGTCCGGGAATGGATGTGGTACTGACCGACGCTCTGGCGAGTTCATTAATGGCGTGCATGAATTCATCCGTGTTGCTGATGCAAACAAGCACAATGGTTTTGTATTTTGTCCATGTAATGGATGTAGGAATCAGAAGGATTACTCTGACTCAAAAACCCTTCACAGCCACATGTTGAAGTCCGGCTTCATGCCCAGTTATAATTGTTGGACCAAGCACGGAGAGAGAGGGGTTATAATGGAAGACAATGAAGAAGAGGAGGAGGATGACAACTATCATGGTTTCCCTGAGTACGGAGATACTTGCAAGGGGGATGCTGAAGGGGAGGATGAAGAAGAGACACATGATGAACCCGCTGATGATCTTGGTCGGACCATTGCCGATGCACGAAGAGATTGTGAAACTGAAAAGGATAGGGAGAAGTTCAATCACATGCTAGAGGATCACAAATAGTTGTTGTACCCAAATTGCGAAAATGGTCTGAAAAAGCTGGGCAGCACACTGGAATTGCTGCGATGGAAGGCTGAGTGTGCTATACCTGACTCCTCATTTGAAAAGTTGCTGAAAATGATGAAGAATATGCTTCCAAAAGATAATGTATTGCCCGCCAGTACATACGAAGCAAAAAAGGTTGTCTGCCCTCTAGGTTTAGAGGTTCAGAAGATACATGCATGCCCTAATGACTGCATCCTCTACCGCGGTGAGGAGTATGAGAATTTAGATGCATGCCCGGTATGCACTTCACTTCGGTATAAGATTTGACGAGATGACCCTGGTGACGTTGAGGGCGATCCCCCCCGGAAGAGTGTTCCTGCGAAGGTGATGTGGTATGCTCCTATAATACCACGGTTGAAATGCTTATTCAGAAACAAAGAGCACACCAAGTTGTTGCGATGGCATAAAGAGGAACGTAAGTCAGACGGGATATTGAGACACCCTGCTGATGGGTCGCAATGGAGAAAAATCGATAGAAAGTATCCGGACTTTGCAGATGACGCAAGGAGTTTAAGGTTTGGTCTAAGTACAGATGGCATGAATACCTTTGGGGAGCAGAGCTCCAGTCACAGCACCTGGCCCGTGACTCTATGCATCTATAACCTTCCTCCTTGGTTGTGCATGAAGAGAAAGTTCATTATGATGCCAGTGTTGATCCAAGGTCCGAAGCAACCCGGCAACGACATTGATGTGTACCTAAGGCCATTAGTGGAAGAACTTTTACAGTTGTGGCACGAACCCGGGATACGCGTGTGGGATGAGCACAAGCAGGAAGAATTTAACCTCCGAGCATTGCTTTTCGTAACAATCAATGATTGGCCTACTCTTAGTAACCTTTCAGGACAGTTAAACAAGGGATACAATGCATGCACACACTGTTTAGGTGAGACTGCAAGTATATATTTGGAACATTGTAAGAAGAATGTATACAATGAGCATCGTCGATTTCTTTTGGCCAAGCATCCCTTAAGAAAGAAAGGCAAGCATTTCAACGGTCTGGCATGCCACCAGACGAAGCCTAAGGAGCGTACTGGTGCTGATATATTTGATATGGTCAAAGATTTGGATCAACTGGTAACCTTTGGAAAGGGTCCTGGAGGAAAATCTGTTCCGAAAGACGCTGAAGGACACGCACCCATGTGGAAGAAGAAATCTATATTTTGGGAGCTACCATATTGGAAATTCTTAGAGGTCTGCTTTGCAATCAATGTGATGCATGTGATGAAGAATCTTTGCGTGAACGTGCTAGGCTTCTTGGACGTGTATGGGCAGACAAAAGATACACCGGAAGCACGAAAGGACCATCAACGTATGAAAGACCCAGATGGCCTGCATCCAGAATGGTTTCAAGGTCATGCCAGCTACGCTCTTACCAAACAAGAGAAGGAAATATTTTTTGAATGCCTAAGCAGTATTAAGGTCCCGTCTCGCTTCTCGTCGAATATAAAGGGGATAATAAATATGGCAGAAAAAAAGTTCCAAAACCTAAAGTCTCATGACTGCCACGTGATTATGACGCAAATGCTTCCGATTGCATTGAGGGGGCTTCTACCAGATAATGTTCGAGTACCCATTGTGAAGCTATGTGCATTTCTCAATGCAATCTCTCAGAAGATAATCAATCTGCCCTCCATCTCCTTGACGATCTTGTCTCGATCTTTGCCCTGAGGGCCATCTTCTGTGAGCGAAGCCTCTCAATCACTCCCTGCTAGGTCTCAAGCTTGAAGTCCTTGGCCTCTATATCAGACCTCATGTCCTTGATCTTCTTGTTTCTGTCCTGGACTCTCTTCTCCTGATTCTTGAACTTCTTGTCCTAGCTCTCAAATCTGCCCTCCATCTCCTTGACGATCTTGTCTTGCTCCGTGAAGAGCTTGTCCTTCTCCCTTAACTGAACCTGGAGCTCGTCATTGCTAAGCATGACGTTGGTTCTATCGGTGTCAAGGTGTCTAATAAGGCCCTCTAGGTCTTGGAGGTAGAGACGAACTGGCTCAATCGTCTCTCTAGTAGAACCCTCATACACTAATGCCTCTCCCTCCTCGTCACGTCTCCCGAACGGGTGGAAGTAGAGGCCTCTAAGCTCAGTGGAGTGGCGCCCGCAGAGGCGTCCGAGTAGCTCCGGCATGACTAAATCTAGACCCTGATCCTTGTCATCGTGCATCAGCTTGAAGGAAATATCCTCCGTGAGTGGCTCCGTCTGTCGTCTCGGCTGCGAGACTCTAAAACCCCAAAAATCCTTCCTTTCAAACTTGGTGAGCCGAAAGGCCTTGATACTAGGAAGTGGAAGGTTGAGCACACTAGTAAACTGCACGATACGTGAACCAAAGCTAGTTCGATTGAACTCCTCAGCGGTGCTGATCTCAAATCTAGTCATCTAAGGTAAGATAGAAAAATATTAGAACAACACAATTGGAAGAAACAAGATAGTTGAATAAAAACAAACACATACATCATCCATCAAACATACAAGTCATGGCATAAAAATTTATCACAACACTAAGGTTCCACATGACTTAGACAAATTTTTAGGAAAATACGACAAGTGTGGTGGTCCAACTAACGGAGTTTCCTTCAACTCTCACTCACATGACAAAATGGCTATCAGGGCATCCTTAGTGGCAATCTGTCTATCTTGATCACAAGGCTCCCATATTAAGTCTATGATGTCTTCCCTTAGATGCTGATTGGTAGCCTCTAAGTCTTGGGTATGCTTCTTTTCTTCTCTAAGGTCATTTTGAGTGTTGAACATTCTACACTTCAGCCTATCACCAAGCTCCTTGATGGCAATCCAAGATGCATTTCTTGTAGACTCAAAGAATGTTGTGTGCATTTCAGAGTTGGTGACCATGCAGAATCCTGACTCTTTGTGGTTGTCTTCCTTGTTTTTGTACAAGTGAAGTTGCACCCACCAATACTCTTCTCGTTCATCCACCACAGGGAATCCCTTGTACACAGCTGCACCATGTATCCCCATGGTAACCATGGTTCTTGGGTGCTTTGGGAAACTCCGTCTCACACTCCAAAGTCATGGTCATGAGTGGTCCCTTCCTGACGGCTTTGTTGATGGATTTCATATACAAATACAGATGAGAAAAAAGATTAGAAAAGTTTACGAGAGGAAAGAAAAGTTTGGAATTTTACAAAGTGTTGTAGTTTTCCTTAGTGGTTTTATTAGTCTAATTCAACCTAGGGTTATAATCCTACAGGTAACACAGTGCTCTGATACCATCTGTAAGACCCCACAGTTTAAGATGAAGTACACAGATACAAAGGGATTTATTACATCTTCATTCCAGAGATAACATAGTCTTTTACAAATCCATAGTTATATGCTAGTACAAGAGTTCAACTTAACCAAATAAAGTAAAGTCTTCATCTTCATGTGCCACAGGAAAACATGTTGAGTGTAGACTCATAACCCTAATCCTCACCAGAGTAACCTGCAACATCACATGTTACAGCCACAGTGGGTCAATACATTGGAATAGTATTGGCAAGTGATACCTTAGTAGAATAATAGTTTCTAGATTCTATATGAATTTTGCTAAGTGTAGCTTAGTCTTGCTTTGTTCAAAATAGGTTTTACCTATCAGTTGAAAAACACTAAGTTTTTGTTTGATAAAAACTCCCAAGGAACCACCAATAGACATTGGTGAACCTATACCCTTGTTCAACCACAAGTTTTTAACTTAGAAATTGGGATGAGGAGATCCTTGATAGCTTCAACGTCTTGATGCTCAAATTGTCCGTTGCCAGGGACACGGCTAAGTACTTAGATTTTTCCTTCTCAAGAAGTGGTGCACTTTCCCCACAAGACTCGACATGCATCGAGACGAGATCTTTCAGAAGCCTTCTCTTAGACCAAATGGACGCGATCCAACCTATCACCCTACCACCATCTGTCCATCTGGCTAAGTTATTGCAGCCTATGTGATCAAGGCAGAGCCCATATGCCATGTGGTTGCAGTAGAAGCTCATAAACACTAAGTATCTCAAATCCCTTTGTTCCTGGGTGGCTTTCCACAAGTGTGATACACAAGGTAGACCATAGATATGGGCCTTGTGTAACCATTCAACATAACCCAAACATACCATTCTACGTAGGTGATTCATTCACTTTGTTTTTTTATTAAGCAAAAACATAAGTCAAATACTTAACAATATTTTCCTCAGCATGTATATAATCCTCCCTTGTTTGCTACTACCTAGGCTAAGCATGTAAATATAACAAGTATCTTAACTTAGAGAAAATTCTACCAAGACTACGACTACTAGGATTTCCCATAGCATATCATATAGATACTTAGTGAAATTTCATCCAAACCCTATACAAAATATCACTAGTGCATAGTCAAAATAGTGGGATAAAAACATGAAGCACCACTTTCCTTGGTAGTTGGGAGAGTAGGAACAATTCTCACAATCACAATCACAACTAGCACCAAAATCTACACATAAAATGATAGCACCAAATATACCCTCAAAATAATCAAGCAAAAATATATGAATGCATGCAAATGCCATGTGATGATTTTTCTTAAACCAAACAAGACAAGTAAATAATAATAAACACAAAACTAAACATTTATAGACTAAATAAACTCAAATTTGCTTTAAAATCATTTTCTAAATAATTTATATACTCAAAATAAGCCTACAAATGTCTCTGCATAAAAATTCATTTTAATAGAAGCAAAGTACAAAACTAATCCCATATAATTGTAGTATTTATTTCAGTGAATCCATTGATATATTATTTGTATTTTTTGGATAAACAGAACAAAAGTTATGAATTTTAAAAGTTAAAATCTAGATTTTAAAAGAAAAATCCTTACACGCGGCGCCATCTGATTGGCCCGTATCGCTGCGTGCGGATCACGCTCGCGAGCCTCTGGAACTAAGTGAGATCTAGCGGTCCAGATCTGCACGTACCCTTTCACCTAAGCTTCTAATCCTAGCAACTAGATCTAAATCTAACGGATCTAAACGCGCTGGCCATAGATGGGCGGCGCAAATGGCGAGCGCGACGGCGGCGCGTCTGGCAACGGTGCTCCGGCGAGGCCAGGGGTGGTTTAGGGGGTTACCAGGGTCACGATGATGAGGTGAATGCAATGGTGGTCAAAGGCAGAGTATGGGTGCACTGGTCACTCGACGGAGTTGAGTTCACCGTTGGGTGCTCGTAGTCGATGACGAGGCCGAGCCTACAGAGTGCCAAAAGAGCAACAAAAGGCATTAGCGCGTGTGAGCAAGGATAGCGGTTGTGACGATGCAAACCAGAGGCGAGGGAAGGGTCGAGGCTCACTACAATCATTTTTCGAAGCTCGTCGGAGTTGCGGCAATGCGAGGAGGAATTTGCAGAGCCTGAGGCGCTTAGAGCTTGTGGTGTGGGGAGGAATGGAGCGGAGGCTGTTGGGGATAAGTATTGGGGGGATAGGGGTGCTATCATGCTGAGAATCAACCGCATTAAAGAGGATTGAAAGGGGGAGAAATGGCAGAGGAGGAGCGGGTCGTTGCGGCGTTGATTGAGGACGAAGGGGTGACATGGAGGTGGGGTACACCTGTCAGCGAGGGGGTGCGGGCGCGCGCGGTAAGAAACAAAGGGGCGAAGGGATTTTCCCGGGTGGGCTAGATGGGCTTCTAGTTGGGCCGCGGGGTGGGTTGGGCTAGATAGGCAGCTGCTGTTATTTTTTTCCCTTTTTCTCTTTTTCTTTTCTGTTTTAATTTTCTAGTTTGATTTTGAATGAATATTTCAAATCTGTTTGAATTCAAACTTTCACCAAGTTTTTGTAGTGTGATCCTAATGTCAAAAAGTGTGCCAAACACATCTAACCACTCAAAAACACTTTTGGTGTTTGAAATAAAAATAAAACCATGCCCCATATATAATATAAAAAGAGGGGTTTAAATATGGTTTTATTTAGGGTTTAGCTTTGAAAAATTTTGTGCAAGATCAAAATGCCATGATTCTATGAATGCAATAAAATAATTTTTTATTTGATGAAATTTGGGATGTTACACTTGGGAGTTGGATGCAGGAGTAGAGCTTACTCATACAAGTGGAGGCTAGCAAAAGACTGGGAGTGACCAACTAAGAGATAAATAATGGCCATAATCATGCAGAGCGACAAATCATTACTAATCAAAGCATAAAGTGGTACCACAAGTCAAAAAATAAATGATCATAGAGGCTAGGGTGACTGGTTCATTGTCAGAACATGGTTTGAGAATGTGCCAAGTCAACCCAAACAAAGCATCAAAGGAGAATACCACAATATTATGCTTTTGTATGCTAAAACAACGCATGATTCCTTTAAGGCACATTATGCAATTCTATGTCACAGTCAAAGCAAGCTCATCGTATACTACTAAAGCAAGAACTTCCTACTCCTTTCCAACACTAATCAACTTATTTACAACAACACAGCGAGAACGGGGGTCCAAACTCTTTTATTCAAGCAAACTAAGAAAACCAAAAACCAAAAATGAAAACTAAGATGCTCCAAGAACAACACAACAGTGCATGAAACAATAAAAACGAAGTGTCTAGAAAGACCTAAGATTTTTATTGATGAAGAAGGGGATGCCTTAGGCATCCCCAAGCTTTGACGCTTGTACCTCTTGGATATTTCTTGGGGTGACACGGGGTGGCATCCCCAAGCTTGAGATTTTGTCCATTCTTCATCTCATTATATCATTCTTCCTCTACACCTGCAAATTTTCCTTCATATAAAACTTCACACAATCTTCATTAGCAACATTAGTATATTCAAAAGATAATAGACCTTGGGGTTTAGTTTTAAAACAGTAAAACTTTCACTAATAAGACAATCTACTGTAGAAATTCCCTCAAAAGCTCAATTTCCCTAAAAGAACCCAAAAAGGAATCAATAAGAAGCAAATGCAAATAAGGGTAGAAAACTGTCAAAACAGACCAGCAGGTAGAAACGAAAAAATTCGAAGACCTTATGTTGATCAAATGACAAAGTGTTGAACTAACGAAAGTTAGGTAACAACCTGGGGGATTTATTCAGAAAATTACAGCTCAATCCGACTTACAAATATTTTACAAGAATGTTTACGGTGGAGTACAAAAATCTATTTCGGGACAGCAACTCCCCAAATCTTACTTCCCTCTCATTAGAGGTTATTATTGGCACAAAAAGCAAATAAAAAGGATAAGGAGAGGTTCTGTAATAACTTCCAACACTCAAGAAAACTATTGGGTTATCTCCCAAGAAGTACTTTTCTTTAACGCCTTTAAGTTAGGCAGAAGAAGCAAGAATCAAGTATTTTCAAATAAAGAAGCATTAACATCAACTTTCATGCTCCTACCTTTCTTACCTCTCTTCTTCTCTTTAGGGAATATATGATTGCTTATTGGAGAAGCAAAATGCATAATGCCCTTTGCCACATCTATTATTGCTCCAAGGTGTTTCAGCAGGGATCTTCCAAGTGTAATTTGTCATTTTCCTACACATTCAATAACAAGATAATTAGTAGACACCACTTTCCCTAAGATCTTTGTAAACACACCTTCAGCTATTCTAATGGGTAATAAAGTTGCATTGTTGGTAAGAGATATTTCTTCTCCTCCTTCAGAAAGTCCCCAGAGATTCAAAGACTCATATATATCTTTAGGCATGAGACAAAAACACTTTTAAATGTTCCAAAAAATGCCCAAAAGTGGTGATATATGCCATAAAAGTTTTGTTTTGTTTTTAAAATACTTTTAAATATTCCATAAATTCCCAGAAGTGATAATATATGTCATAAAAGTGGTACAAATTAAATATGATTCAAATATGTCATAATAATTTGTCCATGATACAAATATGTCATAATAATTTGTCCATGAATATTACAATCTTTTTCGACCACGCGTTTTACAATATTTTTTGAGCTAGCGTTTTACAATCTTTTTTCCCTTCTTTGTCGCGGTTGAATAATTTAGCCCCGGGACTTTAATGTTTCTTCTTTCGAACGGGCTACCTTTTTTGGGCAGGGTTGTCCTTTTTCTTCTTGTGATGTATGTTGCCGCATTCTTCTTGTGTCCTTTTACTAGTCGAAGTCTTGCTCGTTGGCGACTCCATCCATTCTGATGATGTTTCTTTTTCCTCTCCTCACAACAACATGGCTAGACTTTGTCGGGTCGGTAATGAAAAAACATTGGTCCACTTTGGTAACCAGTACCTACGGTTCATTTTTCGCGCCCACGTTCACACCGGCGGCCTTGGATTTGGCTGCTTCAGGTATAACCATGGTTGTGAAATACCGGTCTTCTCTTTCGATGCTCTTTGCCCATCTGACACAGAACATCGGCACCTTTTCTCCACAGTAGTCGAGCTCCCAGATCTCCTCGATCCTTCCGTAAAATCTTTCCTTCATGTTGTCATCGGTGTAGAATTCGGACATTACGCCTGAGTTCTGATAAGCATACTTGTTTTCCTTTTCCTCCGTGTAGAATGTGTAGCCATTGATATCAGATGCCTGATAGGTCACCAGGTTTTGCATTCGTCCATATGACAAGGTGAATATGATCTTTTCGGTGTCAGAAGAATGCGATCGTGGGGGATTATCAAGGAGCATCTTCCTAAACCAACGCGTGAAATCTGAGTTGTGCTCTTTGATTATTTCTCCCTGCGTCCTCGGTATGCCCCGGTCACTGTACTTCTTCTCGATTAACCTTTTGTGCTTTTGTACACAAGGATTCACCGGTTCTAAATGCTGTAGCGCGAAGAGGTTTTCTCGATCAAAGTCAGCGCGTCGAAAATCAAAGTCAACATGCAGTATGCGACGACCCTCTAGGTGACCAGATCCGTCGAGCTTGCCAAGGTGCCTGTTGACAGGAAGACCGACAGGGTTCTCGATGTCTAGATAATTCGTGCGGAAAGAGATGCACTCTTCGGCCAGAAAGCCCTTGGCTATGCTTCCATCTGAATGGGACCTGTTGCGAACGTATCCTTTGATGTGTTTGTTCATCCTTCGAACACCATCATGCTACGGAGGAACATCGGCTCGAGTTGGACGATGTCCTCCATGACATGGACCAGCAGATGCACCATAATGTCGAAGAATGTGGGCGGGAAGTAGACCTCAAGATCGCATAGTATCACCACGATGTCCTCCTGTAGCCTCCCGAGCTGATTCACGCCAATAAACTTCCTAGAGATGACGTCGAAAAACTTGCAGAGGCCAAATAACGTTTCACGGACGTGCTCGTCCATTATCCCTCTTAGTGCAACCGGAAGTACCTACATCATTAGCACGACACAGTCATGAGACTTCATGCCATTGAACCTCTGCTTCGCCTCGTCTAGGTATCTGCTTATCTTGCCCATGTATCCGTAAGGAAATTTGACTCCTAGAAGGCACTTGAAAAACTGTTTGATCTCATCCTGGCTTAGAGTGAAGCAAGAAGGAGGGCAGTAATATTCGTTCTTCTTGAAATTTTTACCCTTCCGAGGACCTTGTGTCTTCTCCTACTCATGATCATCGTCATCTTCCTGATCATCAGGAGTAGTGCGTCCTCCATGAAGCTCCTTCCGGATACCCATGAATATCAGGTCGTGCCTTGGTTTCAGACCATCTTTCGTCCTATCTGGCATGTTGATTTTGGTGGTGACTAGACTCTCGCACACATTTTTCGTGATATGCATGATGTCAAGGCTATGAAGCGTGCGGAGAAACTTCCAGTATGGCAACTCCCAGAAAATAGACCTTGTTTTCCATACCTTGATCAGCGGCTTGTCTTGCTTCCTCTTTCACTTCTTTCCAGGCTTACGACAATCTTTCCAGTTTTTCAGCAACTCTTCCACTTCTTCGCTGCTCCTATGCTCTAGGATTCCTCGGGTCTCGGATTTGCCATGGAACAGGTCTCCACGTTTTCTCCATGGATCATTCTTGCCGAGCCACCTCCGGTGCGCCATGAACACGGTTTTCGAAGACCCTGGATCTTTCTCTAGTTGGAGATAGCTTGTGTTATCCATCCACCTAACGCATGCGCAGAATCCTTGGATAACCTGCCCGGTGATATACCCGCAACCTGGATAGTCTTGCACCGTAGTGACCAACGCGACTCTCATAGTGAAATAATCTTGTGTGACGGCGTCGTAAGTATTGGCTCCAGATTCCCATAATGTGGCTAGCTCCTCTTTCCACAACCCGAGATACAGATTGATGTCGGTATCAGGTTGTTTTGGCCCTTGAATTAGCATACTCATTTGTATGTACTTCTTCTTCATGCACAACCATGGAGGGAGGTTGTACATCCATACAAACACGGGCCAAGTGTTGTGCGTGCTTCTCCGGCTACCGAACAGATTTAGTCCATCGGTGCTCACACCAAGCCTGATGTTCCTCGAATCTCCACCGAATTCTAGGAATTCGAGGTCCAATGTTTTCCACTGGCTAGCATCTGAAGGGTGCGTCAACAGCTCATCCTTTTCGAGGTCATCATCATCTCCTGGCTTCTTCCTTTCCACATGCCATCGCATGAGCTTCGCTTCCTTAGGGTCCGCGAAATAGCGTTGAAGACGAGGAGTGATAGGAAAGTACCATACCACTTTTCGAGGTGCTTTCTTCCCTTTCTTTATCGACTCACGCCGCACACCGGACATGTGGTTTTCTCCGCCCCCGATAAATGATGCAATCGTTGATGCATACGTGATATCTAACATGCGGTAGATCGAGAGGACATATGATTTTCTTGGCGTCCTTGATACTAGTCGGACAAGTGTTCCCCTCCAGAAGACGATCATGCCAGAATGCCATCATATCGTCGAAGCTTGCGTCGCTCAATTTGTGTTTTGCCTTCATCTCCATAGCCTTGAGCGTTACATTCAACCGGGTATCATCGGGCCTGCATCCTTCATACAATGGAGTAAGCGCGTCTTTCTCAAGTTGCGCAAGCTTGGCTTTCTCTCTAGCGGCAGCCCTGGTGTTACTCGTCTGCTTGAGAAGAAGCTCTTGCACATAATGGTCCCGCACCCAGCCTGACGTTGTTCCATCGTCGTCTGCTCCTCCGGCATCTAGATCATCATCATCCCGGTCTGCTTCCTCACTTTCACCATCTCCAGTAGACTCTTCATCATCTCGCCCATTCTCGCCGTGATGATCATCGTCATTTTGCCCACCTTCACTATCTCCATCATCTTCGTCATCGCTTATCCAACGAGTGTATCCATCCATGAAACCATGGCGGAGCAGGTGCGCCTGTAGATTCCCGGAATCTGGGTCGATCACCTAGTTGAGTTTGCATCTTATGCACGGACATCTTATCTCCGTCTTGTTATTTCATATCATGTCGGCCGTCACACATTTCAAAAATCTAGCCACAATGCCTTCGCTCATTATTAGCACCATTTTTTCCTGCACGGTGTACACGGTACAATTAGAAGTCTATTAAAACCACATAATCAATGCATGCATGCAATGGTCAATAGAAAATTTTGGCATGACCTATCCTAAAATAAGGACCTTTGCAAAATGCCAAAGTCTTGCCAAAATGGAAATGAATCAACATTTTGGCAAAACAAATGGTAACTTGTTCACACACAAATACAAGAGAGAGAGACCGATCCATACACACATGAACATATCATTATCCTCTCCATACACACATGCATGAGCATCATCGATACTCTCCATATACACACACATGACCATCGATCCTCTCCATACACACATCATGAGCATCGATCATCTACATACATATGAGCATATCATCCATATACACATGAACACATCCTTATATGGACAACTTACCGAGATGAGAGACCGATCGCGAGAAGATGGAAATAAGAGGTGCGCGCGAGAACGGAGAAGGAGATGAGAGACCGGAGAGCTTCCTCTATTACATATGTAACATCCAAGGCAAGTTCTACATGCTAAAAATGGTGAATGAGTGGAGAAATTGAGGTGGGAAGGAGAAGGATCCCGACTAGATCTAAGGAGGAAGAAGAAGGGGAAAGTGAAGTGTGGGGTGGTGGATGATCACACATGTGCACAAAGTGGAGCTGCCAAAAAAATACTGGTCGACACATCCGTGGCGCACATGGCCCTAGTGCGCCACAGGGAATAATCACAACCGTGGCGTACATGCCAGAGTGCGCCACGGATGTTTCTGCCCATTTACAGAACAGAGGGGCCTTCACTTAGGCGTAGCGCATGTGCTGCATGTTCCCACTATTAATGATAACAATCGTCGCGCACCTACCCCATGTGCGCTACGGGTATGCGGCATGCGGCTAGCAGGGCCCTAGCCCACACATATCTATGGTGCACTATGACCATGCGTGCCACGGTTGTTCTAGTTACTAGTAGGGCACTGCCCACAGATGAGCCACGCCTGTTTTAGCCGTGGGGCACTTCAACCATGTGAGCCACGGATGTGCTGATTACCTATAGCCATTTTCCTAGTAGTGCATCAAAAGTTTTGCTATTTATAGCAACTTTTCTTGTAGGAAACCAATTTGGAGGCTCATAATTTGTTGGAACATAATCATGGTGCTCTCTAAGCATGTTATAGCAATCTTTCAAAGCAACTGTATGGGTCTCAAGAGTGTTCAACCTAGCATAGATGTTTATTGAGGAAGAATTAGACTTGCTAGGCATATTATAAATTATAATCAACTTCTTTATGGCATCCAAAACTTCATTCTTAGTACATTGAAAAATATCTTTCCTTGCTATAGCATCCAAAGCATACCTATAACAAAGAGCAAGACCATGGTAGAAACTATTAATAACCAGGCTAAGACACATCTTAGGCTCAGTTTTTTCTTTTAAATCAGAGATTCTAGACCAAGCTTCTTTGAAACTCTCTTCACTTTCTTGCTTGAAAGTAAAGATCCTTTCCATAGGTGACACATTGATAGGACCAAAACCAGACATGGTAGCAACTAAAGTAGGAACTGATTTTTTTGCGTTTTTGATAAAAAGAGGCAAACAAAACCAGGCAAAAGAAACTAAGCAAAACAAAAACAAAGTAAAGAGAAATGTTGTGAAGGACTCCCCTAGTGAAGCCGTCCTTAGCCTCCCCGGCAACGGCGCCAGAAAACAGCTTGATGTGCTCAGATCAATGTAGAGCTTCGTTGGGAGACCCCAAGAGGAAGGTATGATGAGCACAGCAGCAAGTCTTGCCTCAGAAAGAATCCAAGGTTATTGAACCAGTAGGAGGAAGGAAACGACCCAAAGGTGTTGCTAGCAACTTGGAAACCTACACAACACAAACTCAAGACTTTGCCCCAACGGACAGTGAGGCTGTCAATCTCACCGGTTTGCTGAAAACAAAGGATTAACTATATGGTGTGGAAGGTAATGGTGGTTTGCAGAAAGTAAACAGTAACCGTGGAAGATGTATCAATGGTAAAGATTGGACCGGGGTCCATATTTCACTAGAGGTTCTCTCCTTAAGATAAACAAACATGGCATGCTAGGTAAACAAATTATAGCGGGGCAATTGACTGGACAGAGCAAGGCATAACAATGCAATACTAGACATTCGTGATCCTATGAGATTTGATTGGGAAATACAACAATATACATAGACCTCCATCCAACTTCATCTATGACTAGTAATCCACCTTCAGGTTATCATCTGAACCCCCTCCACTATTAAGTTACAAATAACGGATAACTACTTTAAGCAAAGTGTGTAAGGTAAACAATCCACTTGTTCCATGAAGAAGAGATCGTTGTTTCCCCCCTAGTAGCAACAACACATCTACAACCTTAGATATTTCTCTCACTTCCCTAGATTAAATAGAGGCATGAACCCACTATCAAGCATAAATACTCCCTCTTGGAGTCACTAGCATCTACTTGGCCAAGATAGCTACTAGAAACGGAGAGCATGGAAGATGACAAACAACACAAACATGATAGAATCAATAAGATAGAACCATTAATCAATCTGACATAGTAATCTCAGTATCCATTGGATCCCCGCAAACACAACATGCATGATTACAAATAGATTATCTTGATCATGAACGGAGCTCTTGAGATCTAAGCATGGTAGCACAAAGGAGGAGAGACAACCATCTAGCTACTACATGGAACCGTAGTCCAAGGTGGAACTACTCACACTTCATACCGCAGGCTGGCATGATGATGAAGAAGGCCTCTGGGATGATCTCCCCTCCGGCAGGGTGCCGGGAAGAGCTTCGGATCCCCCGATCTAGAGACGATGGTGGCGGCGGCTACAGACTATTTCGTGGAAGATTGATCGGGTACTTAGGGTTTTGGTATCGGGGGCTTCTTATAGGCGAAGAGCCAAGGCAGGGGGACCCAGAGTGGCCGCACCCCCCAGGCGCGGGCCAGGCCTGGCCACGCGGCCAGGGGGTGCGGCCCCCTGCTGGATCTTCTCCATCTTGTCTTCTGGCTCTGTGTTCCCCATGGTAAAATATTGACTTTGGCTTTTCTCCCGTACAATTCCGAGAATATTGATTTTCTGCCTTTTCTAGAACCAAAAACATAAGAAAACAGGCAACTGGCACTGTGGCTCTTATTAATAGGTTAGTCCGAGAAAACATATAAAAATACCTCAAAGTGTAGATAAAGCAAAGCAAAGTAGATACTAAACAAGCATGTAACATAAAAAATTATAGATACGTTTACGACGTATCAGTGGGCTTAGGGGATATGGTCGTTCCAAGTTGGGTCTGATGCAACGTCATGGATAAAGCACATTGAGAAGGAAACATAAGACTAGCATATCCTTAAAAGGGGGATCATACATGGCAATCAAGTAGGAGCTAATAGGTGAGTGGAGGGTACAAAGGCTACTCCATGAGTGCTTCTTGAATCTTGTTGCCGCCCTTGGGTCAGTGTACTAGCATTGTTTACTGTAGCTCCTCGGGGATGTAAGGGATATTCAAACCCTTGGCAGTAAGGAGTGAGGGTCGTGCCTTCTCTGGTGGCTGCTTCGATGGGTGGGTCTTCCGGGGGTGGAGACGAAAATATGGGTCGATACTCGTAGAAGGACAATTCTTCATTTTTCCGTCTCGGGGTTTGAAGAGTTAGAGGACCTTTACGTGGGTCTTTAGCAAAGACAGGGCCTCGCGATGTGTTAAGATAATCTAGACTCCTTTGGGTTTCTTTCTACTTGTTGGAGAGTAGTGCTGGCGGTGATGGGTAGTATTATCGTCTTCATCCTGAGCTTTGCGCAGACTGGGAGGATAGAGTCGACTCCCGAGGATTGAGGATGGGGTTTATCTTATGTTCCTCTAAATACTCTCGTGGTGGGGCTTGGGACATGTCCTTGGGTGGGAGAACTTCCTGAGTTATCTCCTAGTAGGCAGTCTCCTGGATTTGAGTGGAAAGACGCGGTCTTTCCACCTTAGAGCTTTACTTAGGGTCGTCGAGGCTGGGGTGGATCCTTCATCTTGGAGCATTGGTGTGGCGTGTAACATCCCAATTTCATAAAATTCAAAACCATGTTGTTGCATTCATGTCATCATGTCATATTCATCTTGCACAAAAAATTTCAAAACAAAAACCCTAATAGAACCATATTTAAACCCCTTCTTATATTATATATATGGGGCATGGTTTTATTTTATTTTATAACCTCAAAATGATTTTTTAGTGATTAGATGTGTTTGACACACTTTTACACACTAGTATCACAACACAAAAACTTGGTGAAAGTTTGAAATCATTTGGATTTGAAATGGCCATTCAAATCTATTCTAAAAATCGAAACATAAAAAGAAAAGACCAAAGAGAAAATATAAACAGGCGGCAACCCTTCTGGCCCATTTTACCCCTGGCATCCCACGGCCCACCCGGGAACCTCCCCCTCTCTCGCCGCAGTTTCTCACCTGCGCGCGCACACCCCACCCAATGACAGGCAGGCCCCACCGCCACGTCGACCGTCGTCGTCAATCCCGCGCCCGCAACCAGCTCCACTACCGTTTCTCCCCGTTGTCACTGCCGAATCAATCCTTGCGTAATTGACAATGAATGTGTGGGTTATTCTCGCCCCTGCTCCGGCTACTTAACCCCCACCTCCTCGCGACCATTTCCCCTCACTTAGCTAGCACCAAGCGCCACCAGGCTCTCCCAATTTCCGCTTGCACCGCCGTAGTATAGAGCTACTCCGGTGAACTATTCCGGTAAGCACATGTTTCCCCTCTGCCTCTCGTTCACATGATCATGTTCCCCTCGACCTTGCACATCTACTCATGCCTTTTGTTTGTCAAATCATGCACAGGTCACCGTCCCCGTTGACGTCTGCAAGCAACCGAGGCGCAGCTCAACTCCGGCGAAAAACCTCGGTAAAATTCGTGCGTCCCTTGACCTCTGCTTCACATGACTTCATTCGCCGTGACCGTGCGCACCTCCTAATGCCATCCATTTGCCTTTTGCGCACTAGGTTGTCGTCTCCGTCGCCGTTCGTGGACACCCGACGCCAGTACGAGCTCCGACGAGTTTTTTCTACCGTGTCCGTGCACCCCTGTGCAAGCCGCGTCCACGCTGATCTTCCCCGCCTCCTCACCACCGTGGTAAGCGCCAGCACACACCCCATTGCCCCCTGACCTCGCCGGCGTGTCACTTCCAGTGGCGTCGCCACCGCCTGAGCCATTCCCGCCGCTAGGTTTTGGTCAGGCAAGCCAAGTCCGTTAGATCTGCATCCGATGGCCACGATTAGATCACTTGACGAAGCGGTATGATTTGATATGGGCCGTGCATAGCCACTTAGATCCTACGGTGCGGAAACATGATCCGGCCGAACCGGTACGCGCCAATCAGAACGTACCGCGTGGCTAATGTTTTTGATTTAAAAACCAGATTTTGTTCTATTAGTTATTTAAACTTGTAAATTCAATATTTTTTGTTCTGTTTATGCAAAAATTACAAATTTTATATCTATGGATTAAGAAAATTAATCTCTTTGCATCTATGGCCTTGATTTGGCCATTTGTTTCTGAAAAATTAAGATTTTATGCAAAAGCATTTGTAGGCTTATTTTGACTATATAAATTATTTAGAATATTATTTTAGGGTGTTTTTTGTTTTATTTAGACTTTAGATTATATGCTTTGTCTTCAGTACTATACAGTTTGATTTAAAAAGTATGGCAAAACATCATATTGCATTTTGCATGCATTCATATTATTTTTGTTTGTATAGTGATTTGTGAATATTTGTTGTATGAATTTGTGTGTAGATTTTGTGGAATTTGGAGAGTGTGATTGTAAGGATTGTGTCTATTCCCCTAGCTACCAAGGCAAGTGATACTTTGTCTTTTTGTCCTATTATTTTATCTATGCACTAGTGATATTTTGAGTAGGATTTGCATGGTAAATTTCAAAGTATATGGTACGCTATGGTAGATCCTATAGATGATATCTTGGTAGAAATATTTCCTAAGTAAAGAGACATGTTATACTAGTATGTTTATCCTATCTATTATAGTTCAAGGGTGAAAATTCATGCTATGATATTATGGCAAGTTTGCGCCTATGTGTTTTTGACTAAGAAAACAACTTGTTAATGAAACACCTGGGTGGAATGGGAAGAATGGTTTATGTTGAGTGATTACACAAGGCCCATTTCTATGGTTTACATTGTGTATCACACTTGTGGATGGACACCCAGGAACAAAGGGATTTGAGATGTTTAGTGTTGAGAAGCTTCTAGTGCAACCACATGGCATATGGGCTGTGCCTTGACCAACTAGGTTTGCAAGAACTCAGCCAGATGGATAGTTGGTGGTAGGGTTGATAGAATGGAACGCGTCCACGGTGGTCTGAGGGAATGATTCTAAAAAGTCTCGTATAGATGCATGTAGAGTCTTGTGGGGAAACGACACCACCTCTCGAGAGGGTAAAACCTAAGTACTTAGCCGTGTCCCCGGCAACGGACATTTTGAGCATCGAAGACATTGAAATGATCAAGGATCGCCTCATCCAAATTTATCTAAGTTAAAACTTGTGGGTGAACAAGGGCAGTGGTTCACCAATCTCTATTGGTGGTGCCTTAGAGTTTTTGTAAAGAAAAACTTAGTGTTTTCAACTAGTAGGACAAAACTACTTTGTGCAAATCCAGCCTAAAACCACACTTAGCCAAATTCATATAGATGATAGTCTCTACTATATAACTATGACATCACTTGCCAATACAATTCCAAATGTATTGACCCCTTGTGGCTGTAACTTATTATGTTGCAGGTTACTCTGATGATGAGTAGGGTTATGAGTCTACACGCAACATGTTTGCCTGTGGCACATGAAGATGAAGACTTTATTTATTTACTTTGTAATAAGAACTCTATGTGTTAGCCTTGGGCTAATGAGTGTAAAAACTATTTTTATTCCTGGAATTACGATGTAATATGACCTTTGTATCTATGTACTTCATCTTAAACTGTGGGTGCTAGCAATTCAATCCAGGGACTAGCACTGTAATCACAGGGACCTTTATCTTAAAGGGTGAGGTCTTACAGATGGTATCAAAGAACTGTGTTGCCTGTAGGATTATGACCCTAAGATGGATTAGACTAAGAAAACCACTAGGAAAAAAATGCAAACTCATTTGTAAATTTCAACACTTGTCTCTTTTCATCTCGTAAAACTTCTCCTAATCTTCTTTATTAACTCTATTTGTAGATGGAAGCCATCAACGAAGCCGTCAAGAAGGGACCACTCATGACCATGACCTTAGAATGTGAGACGGAGTTTCCCAAGTCAATCAAAAACCTCATGGTTAGCTTGGGGATACATGGTGAAGCCATGTACAAGGGATTTCTAGTGATGGATGAAGGAGAAGAATATTGGTGGGTACAACTCCAATTGTACAAAACAAGGAGGACAACCTCAAAGAGTCGGGATTCTGCATCGTTACCAACTCTGAAATGCACATGTCATTCTTTGACTCTGCAAGGAATGCATCATGGAATGCCATCAAGGAGCTTGGTGAAATACTCGAGTGTAGAAAGCTCAACACTCAAAATGACCTTAGAGAGGAGAAGAATCATACTCAAGACTTAGAGGCTACCATAAAACGTCTAAGGGAAGATATCATAGACTTAGCATGGCAGTCTTGTGATCAAGACAAACAGATTGCCGCCAAGGATGCCCAGATAGCTACCTTGACTAGTGAGTGAGAGTTGTGACGAACTCCAATAGTTGGACCACCACACTTGTCGTTTTCTCGGATTAATAATTTTGATCATACCAACCTATGTGGTATGGTAAAAATTTGTCTAACTCGTGATTGAACCTGGTGTGTGTGATTGAATATTGTATGCCATGACTTGTGTGTTTTATTGATGAATGTATGCTATAGGCTTTTGTTTCACTACTTTATGTTTTTCTCTTTAATTATGCTGTCTCTATTTTTCTCTATCCTATGCAATAAATGCCTAGCTCTATTTTCAGCACCACTGAGGAGTTCAAGGGAAATCGTTTTGGATCCCGTATCGTGGAGCTTGTCAGTTTGCTCAATCTTCCCCTCCCCAAAATCAAGGGACTCTAGCTCAGGAAGTTCGAGAGGAAGGACCTATGGGGATTTCGAGTCTCTTAGCCAAGAGGCCAGTTAGAGCCTTCCACCGAGGAGATTTCCTTCAAGATACTCCATGATGACAAGGAGAAGGTACTCGACGTCACCATGCAGGAGATGCTTGCACGCCTTTGTGGACGTCATTCTGCCGAGCTTTGGGGCCTCTACTTCCATCCATTTGGGAGATGTGATGAGGAGGGAGAGGCTATAGTGTATGAAGAGGCCACTAGGGAGACTATTGAGCCAGTGTTCCTCTAGCTTCAGGACCTAGAGAGCCTTCTTAGGCACCTCGATACTAATATGACCAACATCATGCTTAGCGATGATGAGCTACGCGTCCAGTTGAGGGAGAAGGACAATGCCTTCGAGGAGCAGGAGGAGAGCATCAAGGAGATGGAGGCTAGGTTCGACAAGCAAGACAAGAGGTTCAAGAATCAAGAGAAGAGAGTGCAGTATAGGAACAAGAAGATCAATGAGATGAAGGCCGAGATGGAGCTTAAGGATTCTTAGCTAGAGACACAGCAGGACGTAATTGAGAGGCTGCGTTCGCAGAAGAGAGAGCTTCAGGCAAAGGTCAATGCCTTGACCACCAGCGTGGAGGAGTCAGGAATCGACACAGCATGACTTGCTCTAGTGGAGGTGGAATTTTATATGGAGGAGTAGTGTTGACTACTTGGCTATCTATCCATTTATCATATTTTTATTTATCGAGTCGCATTGATCATCCAACATGTGGATGACTATGCTAGTGTGTTTACTTTGCAAAACTTATTATTCGTGTTGTTTAAAATCTAAATTTATCATGTGCTTGCTTATCTGTGATTGTTGCTATGTATTGTGTTGTGCATGTTGGAATCTATGGGTTATATCTCATTACTTATCTTTATTGAAACCACAGATGCCTCCCCGTCGTTCCAATCCTAACAATAACAACAACAATGGCAATGAGATGTAGCAGCTGATGACAGCCCAGACTCAGTTGATGCAAATGATGACCCAGTTCATGGCGAATCAGAATTGGAACCAAAACAACAACAACAACAACAACAACAACAACAACAACAACAACAACAACAACAACAACAACAACAACAAAAACAACAACAACAACAAAAATAACAACAACCAAAACAACCCACCAGCTTTTGTTATGCTCACATGGTTTCTGATATTGAGGCCTGCTAAGTTCTCCGGAACCACTGATCCTATGGTAGCAAATGATTGGCTACGTTCTGTGAATAGGTACTTGGCCACAGTTGGCTGCACCAATGAGGAGAAAGTCAGATTTGCAGCAAACCTGTTAGAAGGACCAATAGCTACTTGGCAGGACAACTTCCAAATCACTACTCCTATTGAAGAAGTGACTTGGGAAATGTTTGAAGATGGATTCCGCACTTCTCTTATCTCTTAAGGAGTGATGAGTTTGAAAAATAAAGAATTTCACAACCTTAAGAAACACCACCGCAGTGTTGCAGAATATATTGAGGAGTTCAACAATTTGGCACGCTATGCACCGGATGATGTTGACACAGAAGCAAAAAAGGAAGGAGAAGTTCCTTGAAGGACTGAATGATGAGATGTGCATGCAACTATTTGTTGCATATGTTCAAACTTATCAATTTGTATGTGACAAAGATACCATCTTGTAAAGCAAGATGAAGCAAGTGGAGAACATGAAGATGAAGAACCATTTTGATAAGCATAGTTCAGGATCATCATACAAGCGTTCCTATGGTGAAGGAGGTGGAAGTTCTGGATCCCACAAGGATGGGAGTCATAACAACCATCGCAACAATAGCTACCACCATGATAACAAGAATCATCATGGTCATGACAATGGTGGACATAGGAACCACAAGAGTGGGTACAAGAGTCACCATGGTGGAAATGGCAATGGAAGTCAACCAACAAAGAAGGACATCAGTCAGGTTGAATGCTTCAAATGCAAGAAAACTAGGCACTATGCAAATGAATTCCCAAAAAATAAGACTGATGGAGCCAACAATCCAAAACCTTTTCAGAAGGGTCATGTGAACCACATCAATGTGGAAGAAATCCATGAGGAGTCTGATGTTGTGGCTCGTAAGTTCAAGATTAATTCCTTTCCAGCACTTATCCTTTTTAATATCGGCGCATCGCATCCATTCATATCAAGAGCATTTGTAGACCAAAATAGACTCCCAACTAAAACAATTGGATGTCCTATTAAAGTAAACTCCCCAGGTGGAGAGATGATAGTAAATTTTGGATGTCATGATCTAGTAATAGAGTTTGGAAAATACGAGTTTCCAGTTAGTCTGATAATCCTAGAATCCTAAGGACTGGATGTAATTTTGGGCATGGATTGGATGACTAAGTATGAGGGAGTAATAGACTGTGCCAGAAGAACTGTTACACTCACAACCCCGGAAAAGAAACGGATTAGGTTCAAGTCTAACTTTGAACCCAAAGGGAGTAAGTTAAATTCTCTTAAAGGGGTTAGCATAGACAGTGCACCAGTAGTGAATGAGTACCCAGATGTGTTTCCGTAGGAATTAACAGGAATGCCACTAGATAGAGATGTGGATTTTTTGATTAACTTACTGCCAGGATCTGGACCCATAGCAAAGAGACCCTACAAGATGTTAGTTGATGAGTTGAAGAGCTCAAGAAACAACTTGGAGAACAGTTGTAGAAAGGATTTATCCAACCAAGTTCTTCGTCTTAGGGTGCACTAGTTCTGTTTGTTGAGAAGAAATATAGAATTCAGAGGCTATGCATATATTATAGATCACTTAATGAGGTGACCATAAAAAACAAGTACCCCTTACCTAGAATCAATGATCTATTTGATCAGCTAGAAGGAGCCCGTGTGTTCTCAAAAATTGATCTCCGATCAGGCTAATTTCAGCTAAAGATTAGAGAACAAGACATACTGATGACCCACAAGTATAGGGGTGTATCGTAGTACTTTCGATAAATAGGAGTGTCGATCCCAACGAGGAGCAGAACATGCTGAACAGTGGTATGGAGCAGGAAATCCCTGTGAATACTTAGCAAACAGATTTTTAGTGGTTCTCTGACAAAGCAACAAAACAAGGAGCAAGTAGTAAAGACAACGAACAAACGGAGCAAGTGGCCCAATCCTTTCTTAGCAAAGGACAAGCCGGTGGAAATACTTATAAGGACCAAACGTTCTCTATGACACATGGGAATTCTGTCAAGTGCTTTCGCTTCAAATAGATGAGTACTCTTCGCTGGTGTTGTAAGTGTTGTGTGGGTGAACCTGTACTAATGTACTGACCTTACTTGGATTAATACATACTTGTGATTAAACCCCCTTCAAAGATTCGTAACTACAGGAAAGTAATTAAGATATAAATCTAACCACAGCCTTAAACTCTAAGATCCTACGCTCCCTCGTGCAAAGGTGTGCTAACGGGGGTTCAGGTTTCTGTCACTCCGGCAACCCTACAATTAGTACCGAAATACACAATGCATTCCCCTAGGCCCATAAATGGTGAAGTATCATGTAGTCGACGTTCACATGACACCACTAGAAGAATAGCACCACAACTTAAATACTAAACCATTGAATAATAACTCAACACAAATTCACTACTAACAACATGACTTCTCCCATGTCCTCAAGAACACAACGAACTACTCACACGACAACATATGGATCAAGATCAAAGATGATATGATAATGGATAACAATCTGAACATAAACAATAATCCAATGCTTCCGCTCACAAGCATCAACTACAATAGTAACTAACACCGGGAAAGTTTCCCCTAAGAACTAAAGCAATATCCAACACAATTGTTACATCGGGACGGAGTGGGGATGATGGTGCTGGTGGAGCTGGTGGTGTGGATGATGGTGATGATGATCCCGATGAAGCCTAGCTTGATGATGGTGTTGATGGCAACGGTCTCCCCACTCTGGGAAGTAATTCCCCTGGAAGAAATTTGTCTGTCGGAGAGATCTTTCTCTCTCGGTGTTTTCCGCCCCCAGAGGAGACGGAAATCTATTTGTGGTCGCTCCCTTAGTCTTTGGGTTCCGTAGGGAAGATATAGGTGAATGGGAGGAGTCGGAGGCCGGGAAGGTGGGCCACACCTGCCCTAGGCGCGGGGTCCGGTGGGCCCGCGCCTAGGGGGGTGTGGGGCCCCTGCGGCTCCTCTTCGCTCCTCCTTCTTGCTTCCTTCGTAGCAACCCGTGCAGCCTGTGAAATCCAACTCACCTAACCTGTAGAAAAAATATGGAGGTTTGATAAACTTTATTGGACCCACCCTATTCTTATGGTAAAATAATATGTTTCCATATTTTTCTGGTATTTTTCTAATCTTCACAAAATTGCACCGAAACGCCTTCTTTTCCATCAGAATCCAGACTCCGGCAGTCCATCCTCCAGGAATCATCCAACATGCATAAACAGATGAAAAGCCATAAGTAATACCTCATAATAAGACAAATATCAATGAATAGAGGTAAATTATGATATAGAAAGGTGATGCAAATTGGGCGTATCAACTCCCCAAAGCTTAGACTTCGCTTGTCCCCAAGCGAAAAATGAGCTCAGTAAACATGTCCACATGTTTATGGAGTGAAGTGTCGATAGAAGAATATGAACAAGAAGCATCACACTTACCATTGCACAACTCATAGAAGAAAGCAACTCACCATTATATAACTTAGCTTGCAACCAAGTACAGCAGTCACAATAGAGATGCATAAAGATAAATCATAATTGGAATTGGAAAACTTGTTCTTGGTCAGAGAACAACTAGCAAACATTTTCACAAAAAGCTTTTTGTAGAAGTTTCAAAATGGAGCACTCTTTGCTCAAAAAGTTTTTTTTTCAAAAGTGAAGGCTTTCAAAGTAATACTCAATAGATAAGAGTTTTGTGAAAACAAGGAAGATAAAGAACATGATTGAATAAATCACCATATGAATGCTTGGAACACAACAACTCAAATGCTTGATGGAGAAAGAGAGGAAGTGGGTTTACTAACTCAACTTGGAAGTGGGAGAAAGGTCCCTTCTTAGAGGGAAGTAGGGATTACAAGTCATACAGAGCTTCCAAAAGATTATGGTACTTACTAGCTTTGAGCCCTCATTGCCCCTATCATAGGCATCTTTGAGATGATTAAGGTTAAAGTACACAAATATGGAGTATATGCTTGACGAAATATAAGTTGGCAATCTCATGTCCCTTGAATATGAGGGTCACTCCTCATGCTACTCAACTTTGGTCATAGTTAAGTTCTTGTCATTGTGAGTATTTGCATATCATTGAGAACCGCCGACGGGGTACCCCTTGCACATGGAACATGAGCTTTCCCATAACCAAAATGACAAGGGAAGCAGACAATAAGCATCTCAGCAATCTTTTTATTCAATATATGTATAGCTTTTTATTGAGGACGCTTAATAGATAGCTCACTATGGTGATGCTGCAAGTTTACACCATGATTAGGCATGGCTTAGGCTAGCGGCCCAGGCGTTTCTCTAACACAGGATACAAACTCCATGGACTTACATGTTCTCTCTTTATTTCACACCGTTGACATCCATAGACAAAAGAGCACGATATCAACTATGTACAGAGTACAAGTGCAATGTTGAAAATGTTCCCCGTGATAGCACGATTCTACTAATTCCAACGTATAGGTGCAAGCATATACAACTTCTATGGAACAATGGTTCAAGTCTATTAGGGGCAAGAATATAAAGTGTGCCATCAAGTTCGTGAGAGCTTTACTAACTAGTTTTCACATAACAAAATACTTTTTAATTCGAAAGGTAGATGAAGCTTGAGAATTTCCTTGGAATAGAAATAATGCTACTAGGTAGATATGGTGGACGCAAATGGCACATGTTTTGGTTCAAAAAGATTTGGAAACATGAGAAGTATTCCTTCTCAAAACAGGTTTTTGGCTAGCAAGGCTGGGTAGCAAGCAAGAGAGTTGAAAGAAACAAGCAAACATATAAGTAATAAATCCAAACATGCAATCTTCCTTGAAGACACAAAAAGATCTTAAATAAAGAATACTAAACTTATGAGCCAACAAGAAAGAAAACAAATGATACAAAATACTTGTAAGCTTTTTCTCTTTTTTCTCTTTCAAAGTAATGCTACTGACTAGAAATCGGTTTGCCAAAACCAATTTAGATCCACTTGATGATCCTAAAGTGATGCCAATACTGATCAACAAGATCCGTCATATAATAGAGATTGCAAACTAAAATAAGAAGTGCAAAAAGTAAAAGATGAGAATTCTCATTAATATTCCAATAAAGGCACTCACACCAAGGGATACATATATAATCAACGAAAGGAGAGATACTTCCACATGCAAACCAAACTATAAGATAACCTCTCTACCACAGATATGAATCCACTAAAAAGGTAAAAGATAAAAGATAATGGTGGTGATACCATCCCCAAGCTTGGAACAAGCCAAGGGGATGCCAAACCTGATGATGAATTACTCCTTTGGTGGTGGTGGTGTTCTCTTGATAAGCTCTTCAATAAGTTTCTTCAAATCCTCCATATCGAAGGTCAGAGTACGAATTAAATCCGAATTATGATCAATGCAACCCATGATCAACTCGGACCGAGGATCACAGTCCTTGTTTGTAGAGGTCTCAACCTAATAAGGTAGATTCCTCCTATGTTGTACAATGCTAGTCCCTGGATCAATAGCTAGCATCCACAGTTAAGATGTAATATCAAGAAACAAAGGTCATAATATAACTTTATAACCAGGAATAACATAAGTTTATTACATCAAACATAGCTCATTTGGCTATTACATTACATTGTAGCGGAATAACTATAGTCATGGGTCCTTCATCTTCAAAGTGCCACAGGCAGATGTTGGGTGTAGACTTTGTAATCCTAATCAATCAATCTTCACTAAAAACAATCAAACCTGCAACATACAAGTTACAGCCACAAAGGGTCAATACATTTGAATTGTATTGGCAAGTGATACTATGGTAGTATAGTGGAGTCTATCATCTATATGTATTTGGCTAAGTGGAGTTGAGGCTTGCATTGCTCAAAATAGGTTTTTCCTTAACATTTGAAAATACTAAGTTTTGCTTTGATAAAATCATTTTTCTCAATCCAAGATTGAAGATCCTTTACAAGGCATCTCTCAATCAAAGATTGAATATTTCAAACAACCCTTGTTCAAACCACAAGATTTTAACTTAGAAATTTGAATGATGAGATTCTTGATTGCTTCCATGTCTTGATGCTCAAATTGTCCTTTACCAGGGACATGGCTAAGTACTTAGATTCTACACTCTGCAGAGGTGGTGCACTTTCCCCACAAGACTTGGTTTACCAAGACAAGATCTTTCAGAAGCTTTCCCTTAGACCAAAATGGACGCGCTCCAACCTATCAAACACTACCACCCACTGTCCATATGGCTAAGTTCTTGCAACCTATATGATCATGGCAGAGCCCATATTGCCAAGTGGTTGCACTTGAAGCTTCTCAACATTTGACATCTCAAATCTCTTTGTTCCTGGGTGGCCATCCACAAGTGAGATACACAAGGTTCACCAGTCCCCTGGCCTTGTGTAACCACTCAACCAAAAACCACCAAGCAACCCATTCCACCCAGGTGATTCATTAACTTAGTTGTTTTATTAGACAAAATCATAAGTCCTCAGACTTAGAATATTTTTCCATAGTGTGAATATATTTCCACCCATGTTTTCTATTAGCTAGGCTAAGCTTGATAGTAATAGGAATCTTAACTTAGGTAGATTTCCACTAAGGTTTCATCTACTAGTTTTCCTATAGTAAGGTTTATACTTAGCAAAATCCATGCAAGTTTTATTCAGCAAAATCACTAATGCATAGTGAAAGTAATAGGACAAAAGTATGAAGCATCACTTGCCTTTTTGGTAGGGAATGGTGGTTCACTCCTTGATCTTTCTAGTCTCACACTTTCTAACTTCACTACAAGTCAATCAAGTAGACACAAAATCAACTGGCATTCCAAACCAATAAATCAATCAAACAATTTAACACACACAAAACAATGGGATCTAAGTCATGCATGTAAGCATGCAAATGATGGTTCTATTTGTAAGGATGGTCTCCACTAGGCTTCTAAACTCTGTAAGGTCCAAATTGGTCATTTACCAAAATGGCAAAGTCATTTGCAAATGGGTTTTATCCAAAACCATTTTTAAATCCATTCATCATTTCATGTGGTGAAAAATGTTTTTATCAAGGCAAAACTCTTAAGTTGTTCACCAAATGAGTTGCTAATTTGCAAAACTTGGTGTTTTGGGTCAGTGGGTTTGATCAAACCATTTTCTTAAAGTTTTTTTTCAATAAACATTTTTATAACAAAAACCATACTTTTTATTTGGCTAGAAAATGGCTAAGTCAAGTAATCCAACCTAAATCTTTCCAAAATCATTTTTAACACCAAGGGTTGGTTCCTAGGGTCAGTAAGGTCACAACAAACCATTTTGCAAAAGTTTTAACCCTAAAATCAATTTTTAGACAATTTTTATACTCTAAACAAGCTCACAAAAGAATCTGCAAAAACAAGCAAACTAACAAATACTATTTGCTAAACTAAGGGCATGGTTGGCTAGGGCTTGCTCTTCTGAATCCAACGACATAAAATTTATAATTTTTGGACGTGTGGTTTGAAAGTTATAGGGGTTTGAAAATGGTATTTAAATCTGGTTTCTAAATCTGTTTTAATCAGAATAGGGGACACGCGGCACACTCTGGTTGGACGGTACCGGTTCGGCCGGATCGGAAACGCGGTGCATTGGATCAAGTTAGATCGCATGGCCCAGATCACGTACCCCTTCGCGGTTAAGTCATTCTATCTTATCCGTCAGATCTAGATCAGACGGCTGCTGCTGCCTGGCCAAGGACTGGCGGCGCGATGACAACGGCGAGCGGTGGAGCGGCCAGATGGCGGCGGCGCTGGCGAGGCAGGAAGCGAAACAGGGAGGGAGTAAGCTCACTGTGTTCGTGGCGTGACGCTGAGGCTCAACTCGCTTGCGGTTGGTAAGGGGGCGCACTGGAGCGGGCTAGATTGCTCGCCGGAGTTGGTTCTGGCGACGGACGCACGCGGTCGAGGTCGACGACGACGCTAGGGATCACCCGGAGACAAACGAAAAACACAGTCAGGAGCGCAAGCACATGGCGAAGGTGTGTGAGTGAACGAGAGAGGTCGGGGTAGTCTGGTTTACCAGAGAGGTTCCGCCGGAGTAGAGCCAGACGGTGGCGGTGCTGGGGGTTGTTGTTGCCGAGGCTCAGGGGCGCCCGCGGGTGAGCTGCGGCTGCAGAAGGGTCCGCTGGGGTTGCTGATCACAGCTGCATGCTCGAGGAGGCAAGAGGTGGAGTGTGCTGGCCGGAATCCTCACCGGAGCATCGTCGGAGCCGTGGCAGTACAGGGCAAAATTCTGTGGACTGGGGCGTGCTTGGGGGAGGAAACAGAGGGGAAGTAGAGAGGAGGGGCGGACGTTTAAGGGAGCGTGGTCTCTGGGAGGAATCAAAGCCTCCTTCAACGCGCAATCACCACCGGAGTAACTCACTGCAAACGGCCGGGCGACGGGGTCTTGTTGAAGACGATGAACAGAGAAGGGTGGGTCCCGGCTGTCTGCGAGAGAGGAAGTGAGAGGGAGGGTCCACTTGTCATACCCAGTGTGGGTCAGAATCTGGGTGCGAAACGTTTCTTTCGGGGTGAGGGGAAGCTGGGCTGCTGGGCCTAGTGGGCTTGGCCAGTTGGGTCAGGTCCTGAATCTATTTTTTTTCTTCCTATAATCCTTTTCTTTTTCTGAATCTAATTTCTGTTTTGAATTTTTCAAACAAACAAACAATGTCCAAATCAAATCAAATAATCACCAAATCTTGCACTAAGAATTTGGTTCTGTTTAGTAGCATAAACCAACTTCCAAAATAAAATAATATTTTAAATCTTTTTAGGTTCCATTTATTAATTAAGTAAAATGGTCCATGGTTTATTAATAAAATAGGGTTTGGTTTATTTAATAAAATCTTCATTTGAAATCCAAATACTTTCAAAACCAATCAGTAGTTTATTTGGAAATAAAGAATTTTTGGAAAACTTGTTTAAAACAAAATAATCTTTTACTTTAGGGTCCATTAATAATTTAAATAAAATGGGCCTTAGCTATTAAATCAAATAGAGTTTGATTTATTAATAAAATCTTTATTTGAAACCTAAATATTTTCAAAACCAAATCAGTAGGTTTTATTTGGGAAATATAGAATACTTGGAAATTTGTTTAAAGAAAAATAACCTTTTATTTTAGAGTCCATTATTAATTAAATATAATAGACTTTCATTATTAAATCAAATAGGATTTGTTTTATTGAGATATTTATTTTGAAATCTAAAATAAAGCCAAAACACTTTAGTAGGTTTTATTAGAGAATATAAAATACTTGGAAAACCTATTTAAAATATATATAATTAAGTTTTAGTGTTTATTAAAAATGGGAAAAGCCTTTACTTAAACAAAATTTGGATATTAAATCCTTATTATTTTATTTTAAATAAATCTTTGCCATTTTTATTCAAAACAAAAATGTTTTAATTCAAAAGTTTGGCCAAGGTTTTAATTTGGCTTTATAAAATAATCTTTATTTATGAATCCATCTTTTCTTTTTAAAATCAAATCTTTTATTAAGAGATCAAAATAGTAATTCCAAAGCATTTTAATTTCCTTTAATAAATATTTAACTTTTTAAATCCTTTTAGGATTTTATTTAATTCAAATGGGTTTGAAGTTCCAATTGAATTCAAAAAGTTTCTTCTGGATCTGAAAATCAAACAAAGTTTTATTTTATTCATTTATTTTCACATTACAAGATTTGGAAAATCTTGGGATGTGATAGGCTACCACCCTTAAAATAAATCTCGTCCCGAGATTTGGGGAGGCTAGGGTTACAAGCAAGTTCAAAAATAACTAGGGTACTACCACCCTTAAAAATTCTCAAACTAAAATTACATATTCTCCTTCTTGGGATCCTGGGAAAACTTCTCTAAGCAAACATTTGCATAGTGTCCTTTGTTTCCATGCTTGACTCATGGGCCAAGGTGGAGATCCTTCATAGACTTGTTTAACTTGTTCTCCATCCTTTCTGGACAATTGTTTGCATAGTGGCCTAGTTCCTTGCATTTGAAACATGTGACAAGGCTGAGATCCCTAATAGGCTGGTTTATCTTATGCTTCATCTTTTCTGGACAGTTGCTTGCATAATGTCCTAACTTTTTGCAGTGTTTGCACATCACTTGGATATTATCTTTCTTTTCCTTGGGTAACAATTCTTCTTGTTTGTTTCCTTGGTTCTTCTTCTTTTCTGGGCAATCACTGGCATAGTGTCCCATCTCTTTGCAATTGTAACATTGCAACTGGCTTATGTCTTTCTTCTTCTTTTTGGGTCTCTCCAAAGCTAGGAGTTCTTCTAGTTCATGTTCTTCATAGGTGGGAGATCTTTCTCTCTTCTTGGGGCATTGATCTTCATGTTCCTTGGATGCATGATCCTTGTATCTAAAAATATTGCTAGCTTGCGTTCCTTCTAGATTAGTATCTTTGTCATCCTTGTTGTCATTAGCTCCTTGGGAAAAGTTTTCTCTCATGTTGATCACTTGAGTAACCAATCCTTGCAACAATTGGGATTGAAGTTTCAAAATCCTTTGTATGGCTGGGTCTAGTCCATTGTTGTTGGTTAAAAGCTGAGTTGTCTCTTGGCTCAACTGTTTTTGAGTTGCTATAATTTCTCTCATGTTGTCCTCTTGATTGTTGTTGGTGTCATCAACCTTGATGTTGGAGTTTCTTAGAGAAGTCATCTGTTTGGGTTGAGTAGGGATTAGAATAGGCAAGATATTTCTAAGGAGTCAATTCTAATTACACACATCACAATTCACACAAGCAATGTGCATGCAATCACAAACAAACATTTCACTCAATCAACAAAGTTCAAGAACATTTTTAGGCAACAAAATATTTTTGTTACACCACATAAGTTGGTGTGTTTGACTTAACTAAATAATGGTGGTCCATCTATAGGGTTCACTTGTGATCTTTCCATCTTTCTTGGTTGATTCTTCTTTCTACATGAGATCTTGGTTTCTTTTAGGAAAACTCTTGGTCACAAAACTTCAAGTGATGTAGGCTCCTTCTAACTTTTGCATTCCCTCGGTCTCTAAATCTTGAGCAAGATTTCCTTGTCTCACTTGTAGTCCTTAGTGTCATCCAAGTTGGAGGTCCTTGGTGAATATGCTGAAGATGTTGAAGTCATTAGAGTTGAAGAAGTTGAAGTCGTTAGAGTTGAAGAAGTCCTTTGCACATGGTGTAGTCTTAGGTCATGGGGTAGGTTTTTCCATCAAGTTGAAGTAGAAGAGGTGTAGAGTTGAAACCAAAATGGTTGAGGAAAGAGTTTTACAAGTTTTTGTAAATAAGTTTTGGATCAAAACATAACTCCTATTCTTCTAAGGGTTTTTGTCCAATCCTAGGGTTTACAAATCCTACAGGCAACACAATGCTCTGATACCATCTGTAGAGGTCTCAACCTAATAAGGTAGATTCCTCCTGTGTTGTACAATGCTAGTCCCTGGATCAATAGCTAGCATCCACAATTAAGATGTAATATCAAGAAACAAAGGTCATAATATAACTTTATAACCAGGAATAACATAAGTTTTTTACATCAAACATAGCTCATTTCGCTATTACATTACATTGTAGCGGAATAACTATAGTCATGGGTCCTTCATCTTCAAAGTGCCACAGGCAGATGTTGGGTGTAGACTTTGTAATCCTAATCAATCAATCTTCACTAAAAACAATCAAACCTGCAACATACAAGTTACAACCACAAAGGGTCAATACATTTGAATTGTATTGGCAAGTGATACTATGGTAGTATAGTGGAGTCTATCATCTATATGTATTTGGCTAAGTGGAGTTGAGGCTTGTATTGCTCAAAATAGGTTTTTCCTTAACATTTGAAAATACTAAGTTTTGCTTTGATAAAATCATTTTTCTCAATCCAAGATTGAAGATCCTTTACAAGGCATCTCTCAATCAAAGATTGAATATTTCAAACAACCCTTGTTCAAACCACAAGATTTTAACTTAGAAATTTGAATGATGAGATTCTTGATTGCTTCCATGTCTTGATGCTCAAATTGTCCTTTACCAGGGACATGGCTAAGTACTTAGATTCTACACTCTGCAGAGGTGGTGCACTTTCCCCACAAGACTTGGTTTACCAAGACAAGATCTTTCAGAAGCTTTCCCTTAGACCAAAATGGACGCGCTCCAACCTATCAAACACTACCACCCACTGTCCATATGGCTAAGTTCTTGCAACCTATATGATCATGGCAGAGCCCATATTGCCAAGTGGTTGCACTTGAAGCTTCTCAACATTTGACATCTCAAATCTCTTTGTTCCTGGGTGGCCATCCACAAGTGAGATACACAAGGTTCACCAGTCCCCTGGCCTTGTGTAACCACTCAACCAAAATCCACCAAGCAACCCATTCCACCCAGGTGATTCATTAACTTAGTTGTTTTATTAGACAAAATCATAAGTCCTTAGACTTAGAATATTTTTCCATAGTGTGAATATATTTCCACCCATGTTTTCTATTAGCTAGGCTAAGCTTGATAGTAATAGGAATCTTAACTTAGGTAGATTTCCACTAAGGTTTCATCTACTAGTTTTCCTATAGTAAGGTTTATACTTAGCAAAATCCATGCAAGTTTTATTCAGCAAAATCACTAATGCATAGTGAAAGTAATAGGACAAAAGTATGAAGCATCACTTGCCTTTTTGGTAGGGAATGGTGGTTCACTCCTTGATCTTGCTAGTCTCACACTTTCTAACTTCACTACAAGTCAATCAAGTAGACACAAAATCAACTAGCATTCCAAACCAATAAATCAATCAAACAATTTAACACACACAAAACAATGGGATCTAAGTCATGCATGTAAGCATGCAAAGGATGGTTCTATTTGTAAGGATGGTATCCACTATGCTTCTAAACTCTGTAAGGTCCAAATTGGTCATTTACCAAAATGGCAAAGTCATTTGCAAATGGGTTTTATCCAAAACCATTTTTAAATCCATTCATAATTTCATGTGGTGAAAAATGTTTTTATCAAGGCAAAACTCTTAAGTTGTTCACCAAATGAGTTGCTAATTTGCAAAACTTGGTGTTTTGGGTCAGTGGGTTTGATCAAACCATTTTCTTAAAGTTTTCTTTCCATAAACATTTTTATAACAAAAACCATTCTTTTTATTTGGCTAGAAAATGGCTAAGTCAAGTAATCCAACCTAAATCTTTCCAAAATCATTTTTAACACCAAGGGTTGGTTCCTAGGGTCAGTAAGGTCACAACAAACCATTTTGCAAAAGTTTTAACCCTAAAATCAATTTTAAACAATTTTTATACTCTAAACAAGCTCACAAAAGAATCTGCAAAAACAAGCAAACTAACAAATACTATTTGCTAAACTAAGGGCATGGTTGGCTAGGGCTTGCTCTCCTGAATCCAACGACATAAAATTTATAATTTTTGGACGTGTGGTTTGAAAGTTATAGGGGTTTGAAAATGGTATTTAAATCTGGTTTCTAAATCTGTTTTAATCAGAATAGGGGACACGCGGCACACTCTGGTTGGACGGTACCGGTTCGGCCGGATCGGAAACGCGGTGCATTGGATCAAGTTAGATCGCATGGCCCAGATCACGTACCCCTTCGCGGTTAAGTCATTCTATCTTATCCGTCAGATCTAGATCAGACGGCTGCTGCTGCCTGGCCAAGGACTGGCGGCGCGATGACAACGGCGAGCGGTGGAGCGGCCAGATGGCGGCGGCGCTGGCGAGGCAGGAAGCGAAACAGGGAGGGACTAAGCTCACTGTGTTCGTGGCGTGACGCTGAGGCTCAACTCGCTTGCGGTTGGTAAGGGGGCGCACTGGAGCGGGCTAGATTGCTCGCCGGAGTTGGTTCTGGCGACGGACGCACGCGGTCGAGGTCGACGACGACGCTAGGGATCACCCGGAGACAAACGAAAAACACAGTCAGGAGCGCAAGCACATGGCGAAGGTGTGTGCGTGAACGAGAGAGGTCGGGGTAGTCTGGTTTACCAGAGAGGTTCCGCCGGAGTAGAGCCAGACGGTGGCGGTGCTGGGGGTTGTTGTTGCCGAGGCTCAGGGGCGCCCGCGGGTGAGCTGCGGCTGCAGAAGGGTCCCCTGGGGGTTGCTGATCACAGCTGCATGCTCGAGGAGGCAAGAGGTGGCGTGTGCTGGCCGGAATCCTCACCGGAGCATCGTCGGAGCCGTGGCAGTACAGGGCAAAATTCTGTGGACTGGGGCGTGCTTGGGGGAGGAAACAGAGGGGAAGTAGAGAGGAGGGGCGGACGTTTAAGGGAGCGTGGTCTCTGGGAGGAATCAAAGCCTCCTTCAACACGCAATCACCACCAGAGTAACTCACTGCAAACGGGCGGGCGACGGGGTCTCGTTGAAGACGATGAACACAGAAGGGTGGGTCCCTGCTGTCTGCGAGAGAGGAAGTGAGAGGGAGGGTCCACTTGTCATACCCAGTGTGGGTCAGAATCTGGGTGCGAAACATTTCTTTTGGGGTGAGGGGAAGCTGGGCTGCTGGGCCTAGTGGGCTTGGCCAGTTGGGTCAGGTCCTGAATCTATTTTTCTTCTTCCTGTAATCCTTTTCTTTTTCTGAATCTAATTTCTGTTTTGAATTTTGCAAACAAACAAACAATGTCCAAATCAAATCAAATAATCACCAAACCTTGCACTAAGAATTTGGTTCTGTTTAGTAGCATAAACCAACTTCCAAAATAAAATAATATTTTAAATCTTTTTAGGTTCCATTTATTAATTAAGTAAAATGGTCCATGGTTTATTAATAAAAATAGGGTTTGGTTTATTTAATAAAATCTTCATTTGAAATCCAAATACTTTCAAAACCAATCAGTAGTTTATTTGGAAATAAAGAATTTTTGGAAAACTTGTTTAAAACAAAATAACCTTTTACTTTAGGGTCCATTAATAATTTAAATAAAATGGGCCTTAGCTATTAAATCAAATAGAGTTTGATTTATTAATAAAATCTTTATTTGAAACCTAAATATTTTCAAAACCAAATCAGTAGGTTTTATTTGGGAAATATAGAATACTTGGAAATTTGTTTAAAGCAAAATAACCTTTTATTTTAGAGTCCATTATTAATTAAATATAATAGACTTTCATTATTAAATCAAATAGGATTTGTTTTATTGAGATATTTATTTTGAGATCTAAAATAAAGCCAAAACACTTTAGTAGGTTTTATTAGAGAATATAAAATACTTGGAAAACCTATTTAAAATATATATAATTAAGTTTTAGTGTTTATTAAAAATGGGAAAAGCCTTTACTTAAACAAAATTTGGATATTAAATCCTTATTATTTTATTTTAAATAAACCTTTGCCATTTTTATTCAAAACAAAAATGTTTTAATTCAAAAGTTTGGCCAAGCTTTTAATTTGGCTTTATAAAATAATCTTTATTTATGAATCCATCTTTTCTTTTGAAAATCAAATCTTTTATTAAGAGATCAAAATAGTAATTCCAAAGCATTTTAATTTCCTTTAATAAATGTTTAACTTTTTAAATCCTTTTAGGATTGTATTTAATTCAAATGGGTTTGAAGTTCCAATTGAATTCAAAAAGTTTCTTCTGGCTCTGAGAATCAAACAAAGTTTTATTTTATTCATTTATTTTCACATTACAAGATTTGGAAAATCTTGGGATGTGACATTGTTACTCTTTCTCCATTCTTCCCTATTAGAGTGTTTCTTTCCTGCACGGTTAGAACAAGGGGTACTAGGAGTAAGTGTGCGTGGAGAGAGGATATGACGCGGAGTTCTCCCTCCTGTAGACATCCGTGATGTCCTCTTAAGCTTGGTAGGTCGTGCCACCAAACCAATGCTTGTGATGGTAGCGCTAGTGTCTGGTTGCTTTGAAGGGATACGGGTAGGCTACACTAGTGCAAATCAAAAAAATTCTACCGCGTATACCAGGATTACTATTGTCATAGATCACGGGATTACCACTAGATGCGCAGTTGCGGAATTGATTTAGCGCGTCGAGGCAGTGCAGACGTTCCACGTCTCCTCCTTGTCCTCGTCCCACGAGCAGGTCCCCTTGCGCGACTCGTCCAAGCGCTACATATGCAGCGCCTCCGAGCTATCCACACGTAAAGGGTGGAAGCGTCAGACGCCGGACTGCTAGGTCCGCGCGTGCAACACAGGCGTGAGGAGTGGCGGCTGGGAATGATCTGAGGTCTAACCCTGGTCAGCTCGCCCCACCCTCTCTTATATAGGCGTCTCTAGTGGGCTTCTACATTAGCAGCCCATTAGTAGCCTAAGCCTGGTCTAATTCGGATCCAATCCTCATTAGGCTTCCAGCCCCTTAAGTGTGTGACCCTATAGGTTCATATGCGTATAGACATGACACGAATATACTTATTCTGTCAATAGTTGGTAGCCGCCTCTAGCAAGACGTGCCAACTCCTAAACGCATACAAAGATCATATCAGACAAACCATCACAAGGTTTAGTACATGTCTTTTCCTTTGCCTCACGATATTTGGTCTAGCTCCAAGCTGACCTCCCTTTCTCAATACCGTGATTCGGAATCCCTTTACTAGGTTAACTCTTAACCATAGGTAGCACGGCCATGTATTTCTGGACCCGATCACTCGAGGGGCCCAGAGATATCTCTCTCAAGTAGAGAGGGGCAAATCCCATCTTGATTGACCATGCCTTGCAGCATGCTTCAGGACAAACCCGAAAGCTACCTTTATAGCTACCCTATTACGGTGCAGCGTTTGATAGCCCCAAAGTAGGTTGATCCACATCTCGAGTACATGCGACAATCTCAGGTCTAAGGACAAAACGTACATGATGTGTAGAGAGAGAGCTGCAACTAATTGCCAGTATCAGGTTGGGTCAGTCCAACCCCATGTTCATAACATGTGTCCACATCATTGGTTTGACATCTCCATGTCTATGACTTGCGAAACATAGTCATCAACCAATCGATGTGCTAGTCTAATATTCACGTGTGTCCTCACATGAACTACGACTAGGGACAACTCTTAAATAACCATACAAGTAAAGAGTTTCACAAACAATTCACATAATTTCCAATCAATCCAAGTTGCCTTATATGGATATTCAAGGAACATTACAATAACTCATGGATACATATGAAATATCATCATCTCTATGATTGCCTCTAGGGCATATTTCCTTCAGTCTCCCACTTGCACTAGAGTCAATCTAAAATGTATCTAATACCAATTGCTCTTGTGTTCACTTCATGCGCGGGCTGCGGGAGAGGCTTAGTCAAGGGATCAGTAACATTTGAGTCCGTATGTATTTTGCATATCATGACACTACCATCCTCAACGAACTCTTGAATCTGATGGTAACGCATGCGAATATGTTTGTTCTTCTGGTGCTGTCTAGGTTCCTTGGCCTATGCAATAGCACCATTGTTATCACAATAAACGTCCAAGGGATTGGACGCGCCCTGAACCACACTGAGAGCGATCAGGAAATTCCTAATCCAAACAGCTTCCTTTACGGCCTCCGAGGCAGCAATATATTCAGCTTTTGTTGAAGAGGAGGTCACCGTATCTTGCTTGGAACTTTTCCAGCTCACAGCACCACCATTCATGACAAACACATAACCTGATTGCGATTTCGAATCATCTGAGTCGTTAAGGTAACTCGCATCTGTGTAACCCTTTACACTGAGTTCATCCTCACCTCCATAAACTAGGAACACATCCTTAGTCCTTTTCAAGTACTTAAGGATGTTCTTTACCGCTGTCCAGTGACCTTCACCTGGATCAGCCTGGTATCTGCTCGTAACACTTAGAGCATAGGAAACATCTGGGCGAGTATATATCATTGCATACATGATGCATCCAATAGCCGAAGCATATGGAACCCTACTCATGCGCTCACGCTCATAAGTAGTCGAAGGACACTGAGTCTTGCTGAGTTTTATGCCATGAGACATGGGCAAGAACCCCTTCTTAGCCTCTTCCATGCTGAACCGTTTCAACACTTTGTCAATGTATGTACTCTGGCTTAATCCAATTAGCCTTCTTGATATATCTCTATAGATCTTGATGCCTAGAATATATGCCGCTTCTCCCAAGTCCTTCATCGAAAAACTATTTTTCAATGAGGTCTGAACAGACTCGAGCATAGGAATGTCATTTCCAATCAGTAATATGTCATCTACATATAAGATTAGAAACACCTGAGCTCTCCCACTTTCCTTCTTGTAAACACAAGGTTCTTGTTCATTTTTGATGAAGCCAAACTCCTTTACAACTTCATCAAATTGAATATTCCAACTCCGAGATGCTTGCTTCAGCCCATAAATGGACTTTAGAAGTTTGCATACCTTTCCAGCATTGTTTGGATCAACAAAACCTTCGATCTGCATCATATACACGTCCTTAGTTAGGATTCCATTTAGGAAAGCCGTCTTGACATCCATGTGCCATATTTCATAGTCGAAATGTGCAGCAATGGCTAGAATTATCCGTATAGATTTAAGCATCGCTACGGGCGAGAAAGTCTCGTCGTTGTCAACTCCTTGAATTTGTCGAAAACCTTTTGCAACAAGTCGAGCTTTATGGATGTGAACATTTCCATCCATATCAATCTTCTTCTTATAGATCCATTTGCACTCGATGGCTTTAAAACCATCAGGCAGGTCAACCAAGTTCCAAACTTGATTGTCTCCCATGGACTCTATCTCGGATCTCATGGCGATCAGCCATTTCTCAGAGTCTGGGTCCACCATCGCTTCTGCATAGGTCGCAGGCTCATCATTCTCTAACAATAATAATTCCCGCGCTTCGCGGAGCCTCGCCGACCTTCGTGGTTGTGGTGCTTCTGTTGCCACGGGTTCCTAAACTTGTTCTGCTACAATAGCATCACTCGTAGAAGCATCCCCAACTGGCTCATCTTGAACTTCTTCAAGTCGCACCGACCTTCCACTTGTTCCCTTTGTGAGAAACTCTTTCTCTAGGAAAACACCGCTACAAGCGACAAACACTTTGCCCTCCTCTCGGTTATAGAAGTAATACCCTAAGGTTTCCCTCGGATATCCCACGAAAATGCACTAATCCGATTTGGGTGTTAGCTTGTCCGACTGAAGTCGCTTGACAGATGCATCACAACCCCAAATCTTTAGAAAAGACAAACTGGGATTCTTTCTAGTCCACGTCTCATATCGTGTCTTAACTACGGATTTAGATGGTACCCTATTAAGTGTGAAAGCTGCCGTTTCTAGAGCGTAACCCCAAAATGATAATGGTAAATCTGACTGGCTCATCATAGATCGAACCATGTCCAACAAAGTTCGATTACGCCGTTCGGAGACCCCGTTTCTTTGAGGCGTTCCGGGCGGCGTAAGTTCTGGAACAATTCCGCAACTCTTAAGATGATCGCTAAATTCGTGACTCAAATATTCACCTCCACGATCAGATCGCAAGGCCTTTGTTTTCTTTCCATGTTGATTCTCTACTTCACTCTGAAACTCTTTGAACTTTTCAAAAGTTTCAGACTTATGCCTCATCAAGTAGACATAACCATATCTACTGAAATCTTCAGTGAAAGTAATGAAGTAGTGATATCCTCCTCTGGCTGTCGTGCTCATTGGTCCACACACATCAGTATGTATGAGTTCCAACAAGTCTGTTGCTCTCTCGGGTAAACCTGAAAAAGGTGATTTGGTCATGTTTCCAAGTAAACAAGCCTGACATGTCTCGTATGATTCAAAATCAAACGAAGTTAGAAGACCATCACCATGGAGCTTCTTCATGCGCTTTTCACTTATATGCCCCAGACGACAATGCCATAAATAGGTAGGACTAAAATCATTAGGCCGAAGCCTTTTAGCACTAACATTGTAAACAGATGCATCATCAAGATTTTAAATAAATAACCCATTCACAATGGGAGCATTAGCCATAAACATATCATTCTTAGAGATTACACAACCATTGTTTGCACTCGCGAATGAATAACCATCCCTCATCAAACATGAAGGTGATAAAATGTTTCGACCCATACTTGGAATGTAATAAAAATTATTCAACTCCATAATAAATCCTGAAGGAAGGTTGTAAGATCCCTCCTTTGTAAAGGAAAGGATCCCTGTGATTGCAATGCTAGTCCCTGGATCAATGCTAGCATCCACAGTTTAAGATGAAGTACACAGAAACAAAGGTCATTATTACATATCATTCCAGAGACAAACATAGTCTTTTACAACTCCACGGCCACAGGCCTAATACAAGAGTTCAAATATATAATAAGATAAATAAGTCTTCATCTTCATGTGCCATATGCAAGAATGTTGAGTGTAGACTCATGACTCCTAATCATCATCAGAATATCCTGCAACATCACAAGTTACAGCCACAGTGGGTCAATACATTGGAATAGTATTGGCAAGTGATACCTTAGTAGAATATTGGTGGAATAAATACTATATGCATTTTGGCCAAGTGTAGCTTCGGCTTGCTTTGCTCAAAATAGGTTTTGCCTATCAGTTGAAAACTCTAAGTTTTTCTTTGCCAAAAACTTATCCCAAGGAACCACCAATAGACATTGGGGTCCTTCACCCTTGTTCAACCATAAGTTTTTACTTAGAAATTGGGATGCGGAGATTCTTGATAGCTTCCATGTCTTGATGCTCAAGTTGTCCAATACCAGGGACATGGCTAAGTACTTAGATTCTTCCATCTGCAGAGGTTGTGCACTTTCCCCACAAGACTTGATTTTCACCAAGACAGGACCTTTCGGAAACCTTCCCTTAGACCAAATGCACGCGCTCCAACCTATCATCCCACTACCACCAACTGTCCAAATGGCTAAGTTATTGCAACCTATGTGATCCAGGCAGAGCCCATATTACCAAGTGGCTGCACTAGAATCTTCTTAACATTTGGCCTCTTAAATCCCTTTGTTCCTGGGTGGCTTTCCACAAGTGAGATACACAAGGTAAACCATAGAAATGGGCCTTGTGTAACCACTCAACATAAACCATTCCTTCCATTCCACCCAGGTGTTTCATTCACTTAGTTGTTTTATTAAGCAAAACACAAGTCCAAAGACTTAGAAATATTTTATCATAGCATGAATATTTCACCACCCTTGGTTGCTACTAGCTAGGCTAAGCATGGCATAGATAAACATCTTAACTTAGAAATTTCTAGCAATTCTAAAACTACTAGGATTTCCCAAGCATAGCATATAAAGACCAAAATTATCCATGCAAGTCTAGCAAAATATTTCTAATGCATATTTGAAAAACATAGGAGTAAATTCATGAAGCACCACTTGCCTTGGTAGTTTGGAGACTAGCTACAATCCTCACAATCACAATCACTATTTGCACCAAAATCTACACATAAAATGATAGCACCAAATCACATACAAAATAAATACAAGCAAAAATATATGGATTCTTGCAATATGATATGTGATGATTTTTCTATACTCAACAAGACAAGTGCACAGTAATGATTCATAAACAATCTCAAAACTTGCCAAACAACTTTTATTTGAACATTAAAACATTTCCCAAATTATTGTTATACACAAAATAGGCCTTCACATGTTTCTGTAAAAATAAACATTTTAACAGAAACAAAACATTAAACACATTGCATATATGGAAAGGGCTTTCTCCCCTGATTCCATTGATATAAAATTTGTCAAATTTGGAAGTGGGAATCAAAAGTTATGAATTTATCAAGTTTAAACATCTAATAGATACAAAATCTGATTTTAAATCAAAGAACTAGCCACGCGGCAGCGTCTGATTGGACGATACCGCTTCGCACCGGATCACACTCGGGCACCATTGGATCTAACTAAACATGCACGGCTCAGATCTAAACTTACCTCTTCGTCACAGATCTAATCTTACACGTTAGATCTAAATCCTACGGCCACAGTCCTATTGACCACAGACAGGCGGCGCTAGCGGGAGCGACTGGCGGCGGCGGCTCTGTCAGAGTCGTTGCCGATGTTCTAGGTCGCGCGGGAGAGGGGGAAGGGGCTTACTGTGCTCGTCGTGTGATGCTGATGCTCAAGGTGGGCTTAGATGGTGAAGGGGCGCGCAGAGGTGGTCGCTGGAGCTCGTCGAAGTCGTGCACGGCGTCGGGTCCTTGCAGACGGACTTGTTGCCGACGCTCTGGACCTTCCTAGCACAAACCAGAGGCATCAGTAGTTGCGCAAGGACAAGGCGAACCCAGTCGTATGCAAGAGGGGTCAAGGGGTGCTTAGTATTTACCGTAATCGATCGTCGGAGTTCGAGCAGAGGGCGGCGGAGCTCAGTCATTGACGTTGCCGAGGCTATAGACCATGCGCGAGCAAACGGAAAGCATCAGTAGGTGTGCACGGAGATGCAGAACAAGTCAGCACGAACCATAGGCAGAGGGGCGTCTGGTGCTCACTGGAATTCGACGACGAACTCGTCGGAGCAGCGAGGTTGCGGCGAGGAATTCTCGCAGCCTGGGGGCGCTCTGTGCTTGGGGTTTGGGGGGAAATGGAGAGGGGGTTTAAGTAGCAAGGGCGCGGCACGATTAAATCAGGCATTGAACAGGAATTGAAGCCGCAATCAAACAGGAAATGCCCGGCGAGATTTTGGGGATGAACTGGTCGCCAGGGTGGAGACGATGACTACCATGTGGGCCGCGGCTGTCAGTGAGAGGAAGAAAGAGGGAATGGGCCCAAGCGGTCAGTGACTCAGTGGGTATGGCTGCGAGTGAGAGAGAGAGAGAAGGGGGAACCCGGGTGGGCTTAGTGGGCTAGTTTCACTGTTGGGCCAAATGACTACTGCCGGCCTTTTTCCTTTTCTCTATTCATTTTCTATTTCTGTTTTGATTTTCTGAATCCATTTTCAAACAAATTCAAATGCCATTTGAATTCAAATTTGTTCTGGATTTTTATAGAGTGTAGCACTCACATTTTGGGCATATAATCATGTGGTATCTCTGTATTAGCTTGGTCCCTTGATCAAAAAAAAACAGTGACATAGCACATGATTTGACCAAGTTTTGAAAATGATTTTTAAATTCACATTTGTTTTGCAAATTTTTGGTTTAAGCATTAGCAAGCAAGCAAAACATTCTGAGAGCAACAAGGTTTGGTTTTGAACAAATAATTTCCCATTGGAGAGTGGTAATTGATTTATGCTTGATCACATAAAATAATAGCACATACTGCTTTGTTTTCTTGAAATGGGTTTGATATTTGATCCCTAAATGATATGCATGCATGAATGATATGCAATCTTTGAAAACATGATTTTAGGGATGTTACAAATCTAACCCCCTTAAGGTGAATCTCGCCCTCGAGATTCGGATTGGCTAGCAAATAGGTGAGGGTGGTCTTTCCGAAGATCATCTTCTCTTTCCCAAGTTGCTTCTTCTTCAGAATGATGGTTCCATTGAACTTTGCAGAATTTGATAGTCTTAGTCCGAGTAACTCTTTCTGTAGTCTCAAGAATCTTGATAAGTTTCTCTTCATAGGTGAGATTACTTTCCAATTGGACTTCTTCCAAAGGTATAGTATCCTTCAAAGAAGTCTCTTCCATTTCTCGATGACATTTCTTAAGCTAACTCACATGAAACACATTATGAACAGCTGACAAAGACTCTGGCAATTCAATCTCATAAGCTACTTCACCTTTTCGACTCAGAATCTTGAATGGTCCCACATATCTTGGGGCCAATTTTCCTTTGACTCCAAACCAATTCACTCCACGAAGTGGTGACACTCTAAGATAAGCTCTATAACCTACTTCATAGATGACTTCTCTATGCTTAGGATCTGCGTAGCTCTTTTTTCGGGACTGTGCTATCTTCAATCTGTCTTTAACCTGCTTGACTTTCTCTTCAGCCTCTTTGATGAGTTCTGGTCCGAATAAACTTCTTTCTCCCACACCACTCCATAGCAATGGGGTGGTACACTTTCTCCCATAGAGAAACTCAAATGGTGCCATCTCAATACTGGCTTGATAGCTGTTATTGTAAGAAAATTCTGCGTAAGGCAGACTTTCATCCCAACTGGCTCCATAGTCTAGAGCACATGGTTTCAACATATCTTCAAGAATCTGATTAGTCCTTTCTGTCTGTCCATCAGTTTGAGGATGAAAAGCAGTGCTGAATTCCAACCTCGTTCCCAATGACTCATGTAGCTGCCTCCAAAAATGAGAAGTGAATTGAGTTCCCCTATCAGACACAATACTCTTGGGTACTCCGTGTAGACATACAATTCTGTTCATATAGATCTTGGCTAACTTAGCGCTTGTATAAGTTGTCTTTACGGGTATGAAATGAGCCACTTTAGTTAGGAGATCCACTACTAACCAAATAGAATCATATCCTGACCTGGTCCTTGGTAATCCGGTAATGAAATCCATACCCATATTGTCCCACTTCCAATCAGGAATAGGTAGTGGTTGTAACTATCCTGCTGGTTTCTGATGTTCCGCTTTCACTCTACTACATACATCACACAAAGCAATATGTTCGGCGATGTCCTTCTTGAGATTATTCCACCAAAATCTTTCCTTCATATCCATGTACATTTTGGTGTTACCCGGATGAATGGAATACGGTGAGTTGTGTGCTTCTTGTAAAATCAGTTCCCAAAGCTCCGGATCTTGTGGAACACAGATACGTTTTCCATGCCATAAAGTACCCTGTTCGTCTTCATGGAATCCTTTGGCTTTTCCCTTGCCAATCTTTTCCTTAATCTCTTCAATTTCCTTATCCGTATTTTGGGCTTCTTTGATCTTGTCCAACAAAGTAGGTTGAACATCAAAATACATGAGATGTCCTTCAGGCACAATCTCCAATCTGAGATCTCTAAATTGGGCACACAGATCATCTGGCAATTCTCCCTTAGTAAGGCCATTTACAAAAACCTTACGGCTTAGAGCATCCGCTACAACATTTGCTTTACCGGGGTGGTATTGCAAACTCAAGTCATAGTCCTTGATGAGTTCTATCCATCTTCTTTGTCTCATGTTAATTTCCTTCTAGGTGAAGATATACTTCAAACTCTTGTGATCTGTGAACACTTCACAATGCTATCCCAAAAGATAATGTCTCCATGTTTTGAGTGCATGGACAACAGAGGCTAACTCTAAATCATGAGTAGGGTAGTTTACTTCATGAGTTTTGAGTTGTCTCGGGGCATAAGCCACAACTTTCCCTTCTTGCATAAGTACTGCACCTAATCCATGATGAGATGCATCACAATATACTTGGAAATCTTTCTCCAAATCTGGCAAACATAAGACTGGTGCTGTCACTAGTCTCTTCTTTAATTCTTGAAAGCTGAGTTCACAAACTTTAGACCAAGCAAACTTCTTGTCTTTATTTAGAAATTTTTTCATAGGTTTAGCTAAATGGAGAAATTCTCAATAAACCTTCTGTAGTATCCTGCCAAGCCAAGGAAACTACGAACCTCCTTTACTGACTTAGGAGATTCCCATTCAGTTACAGCTGAAACTTTAGCAGGATCAACTGCTACACCATCTCCTGACACAACGTGTCCAAGAAATCCAAGTTCATTTAACCAAAATTCAAACTTGCTGAATTTGGCATACAGCTTATGCTCCCTAAGCTTCTCAAGTATCAATCGTAAATTTCCTTCATGCTCATCCTTGATCTTGGAGTTGATTAGAATGTCATCGATGAATACGACGACAAACTTATCAAGGAACTCCATGAACACTTTGTTCATCATATTCATAAAGTATGCTGGTGCATTGGTCAAACCAAATGGCATCACGGTATACTCATACAATCCATACCTTGTGGTGAAAGTTGTCTTAGGTATGTCTTGTTCCCTTATCTTAAGCTGAAAATAACCTGACCGGAGATCAATCTTTGAGAACACACAAGCTCCTTCTAACTGATCAAACAAGTCATTGATTCCAGGCAAACGGTATTTGTTCTTGATAGTCACCTCATTGAGTGAACGGTAATCTATGCATAGCCTTTGACTTCTATCTTTCTTTTCCACAAACAAAACTGGTGCTCCCCAAGATGAAGAACTTGGTTGGATAAATCCTTTTTGCAACTGTTCACCAAGTTTCTTCTTGAGTTATTTCAACTCATCAACTGGTGGCATTCCCGGCAATTCTTCCGGAAACACATCCGGATATTCACTCACAATTGGCACACTGTCTATGCTAACCCCCTTAAGAGAATTTAGCTTACTCCCTTTTGATTCAAAGTTAGACTTGAATCTAATCCGCTTCTTTTCCAGGGTTGAGAGTGCAACAGTACGATTGGCACAATCCAGTACTCCTTCATACTTAGTCATCCAATCCATTCCCAAAATTACATCCAGTCCTTGGGAATCTAGGATTATCAAACTCACTCGAAACTTATGTTTTCCAAACTCTATCACTAGATCCCGGCATCCGAGACTTACTATCATGTCTCCACCTGGAGAACTTACTTTTATAGGACACCCAATGTTTTCAGTTGGAAACCCATTTCTATCAACAAATGCTTTTGATATGAATGAATGCGATGCTCCAGTATCAAAAAGAACAAGTGCTGGAATAGAATTGAGTTTGAACTTACTAGCAACAGCATCTGGCTCTTCGTAGATTTCCTCCACATTGTTGTGGTTCACTTGTCCCTTCTGGAAAGGGTTGGGATTGTTGGGTCCTTCAACTTTATTTTCTAGGCATTCATTTGCATAATGCCCCATCTTCTTTGTAGAGGTCCCAACCTTTAATAAGGTAGAGATCCCTGTGTTTACAATGCTAGTCCCTGGATCAATAGCTAGCATCCATAGTTAAGATGTAATATCAAGGAACAAAGGTCATAATATAACTTTATAACCAGGAATAACATAATTTTATTACATCTTACATAGCTCATTTGGCTATTACATTACATTGCAGCAGAATATCTATAGGCATGGGGTCCTTCATCTTCAAAATGCCACAGGCAAACTTGTTGGTTGTAGACTTTGTAATCCTAATCAATCAACTTCTCTAATATCAATCAAACCTGCAACATTACAAGTTACATCCACAAGGGTCAATACATTTGAATTGTATTGGCAAGTTTCACTACTATGTAGAATATAAGTGGATCCTATCATTACATGCATATTTGGCTAAGTAGGGTTTTAGGCTCATTTGCAGAAAGCAATAATTTATCCTATCTTTTCAAAATAGTTTTGATCTTTTGTCAAATCTTTCTGAACTCCTTGGTAAATCCTCAAGTGTTTCATGTCTTTGTCAAAATCTCTTGAGCTCCTTGGTACACCCCAAGTGCTTCAAGTTTTTATCAAAATCTCTTGAGATCCTTGGTAAATCCCCAAGTGCTTCAAGTTTTTATCAAAATCTCTTGAGCTCCTTGGTAAATCCCCAAGTGCTTCAAGTCTTTTTCTGTCACTTAAAAGTTTTTCTTTTAGAAATTGGAATGTCGAGATTTCCCATAGCTTCAGGCCTTTAGTTGCTCAGTATTGTCCATAACCGGGGACACGACTAAGTACTTAGAATTTTATCTTCTACAGAAGTTGTACACTTTACCCACATGACACACTCTCATCTTGTTGCCACCAGTGGCCGCTGGATAAGTACTCACCAAGATGGAGTACTGGCAGATTGAGAATGTGACGAACTCTTTCCATAGGGTCCTCCCATACACAATGCTAGCTTGTCTTCAGGCACCAATGTAGGGTTCCGAGTTCCCTCATTTCCAGTTAACCTGAAGACCAATGCATGGGTCTTCCCAATGTAGTTGACTAAGCCAGAGCCATAATAGCATGTGGCTGTACACGGAAGCCACTGTTGGAGAAACATGTTCAATCTCTAAGTCCCTGGGTGGTTTTCATCTGGTGCACAAAAAAAAGAGATTGCCATATAAACATGGTTCCTCTTGTTGCCACCTTGTCCAAAACTTGAGTATCCTTGTCCACCCAGGTGGTTCATTGAGTACTTGTTTTATTATATAAAACATAAGTCTTTTCTCAACTTCATAAAATCTCAACATGTATCTCTTCTCAAAATATTTAGCATGGCTAAGCATTTTACAACTACATTGTTTTCACTAAGGAATATATAAGGGTATCCTATTAGGATTTGCATAGCATAAAGTATAGAATCTTTTTCATGCATGTTTCAAAATCCACTAAGTATAATGAAAATAGTAGGTCTTTAGATGATAGTGTAACTTGCCTTTTGGTAGGGAATGTTGGTTCACTTCTTGATCTTCCTAATCTCACACTCTTCTAACTTCACTACAAATCAGTCAAGCAAACATAGGTTCAACTAGCATTCCAACCAATAATCAAGCAATCTAACACACATAAAATAATAGAAACTAAGTCATGCATGCAAGCATGCAAAGGTAGTCTCTACTAGGCTCTAAACTTTGTAAGGCTCAAAGTGGTCATTTTCTAAAGTGGCAAAGTCATTTGCAAAAAGGGTTTTAACTATAAACCATTTTTAAATCCAATCTTTATTCCATGAGGTGGAAAATGTTTTAGCAAAGCAACAACTTTATATTGTTCACCAAATAAGTTGTTAGTTCACCAAAACTTGGTGTTTTGGGTCACTAGGTTTGAATCAAAACATTTTACAAAGGTTTTATTCAAAAATCATTACCATAGCAAAAACCATATTTTTATTTGACTAGAAATGAGCTAATTCAATTATTCAATCCTAAACTTTACCAAGTAATTTTTAAATTCATAAGTGGGTTCCTAGGGTCAGTAGGTTAACCACAAACCAATTTGCACAGATTTCAACCTCAAAATCATTTTGGAATAATTTTTATAACCTAAACAACCATACAAATGTTTCTGCAAAAACAAACATTTTACTAGAAGCTTTTTACTAAATAAATTGCATGGTTGGCTAGGGCTTGTTCCACTGATTCTATTGATATAAAGTTTGTAATTTTTGGACGTGTGGATCAAAAGTTATGGATTTTTCAAATTTGCAAACCAATCTGATTCTAATTCTATTTTAAATCAAAAGCTGGGCCACGCGGCGTGTTCTCATTGGGCAGTACCGGTTCGCACGGATTGCGCAACTACAGCCGTTGGATCTAAGTGAGACGGTGGCGAGGCTTACCAAACTCGTAGAGGCTTGCTGAAGCTTGAGGTGGTACTGGCTGGCGAAGGGGCGCACTGGAGTGGAAGTAATTGCTCGCCGGAGACGATGGCGGCGTCAGGCGGTTCTGGTGGTCGTCGGGGACGACGTTGCAGATCACCCTAAGACGCGGGTGGTACGGTTAGAAGCGTGCTGTTCTGGAGAAGATGGGAGCATCATCGAGGAGTGCTCGGGCGGTCGATACTTACCAGGGGAGGTCGCCGGAGAAGGAAGCAGACGCGGCGGCGCTCAGAGGTTGTCGAAGCCGACGTTCTGGGGCGCCTGCGAGTGAACGGACAGCACAGGGAGAAGCGCCAGGGGCTTGGGGTCACGGTCGTGTGCTCAGGGAGGCAAGGGGCGACAGGGTTCGGCCAGAATCGCTCGGTGAGACTCGCCGGAGCAGTGGTGGTGCAAATTCGATTCAGGGCAGCCTGGTGGCTCTGGTCGAGTAGGTTCTGAGGGGAAAGGAAGAGGAGTTGCTGGAGATTAAGAGTGCATGCTCGCAGGGAGGATTCATTATGCCATTTACGTGTATTGATTCGAGCAATCAACGGCAGGAAACGACGAGGAGGAATCAGCGCGGGTTTGAAGACGATGAACAGTGGTGTGGGGTCCTGTCGTCAGTGGGGGAGAGAGAGGGGAAGAGGGGCCACTGGTTAGTGTCTGCGCGGGTGGATCTTCTGGTGAAAACGTTTCGCGAGTGGGAAAAATAGCTGGGCTGAAACTAGACTCGCTGGGCTGGCCAGTTGGGCTGCTGTCTGATCCTTTTTTTTTGTTCAGAAATCTTTTCCTTTTTCTATTTGGTTTTCTGTTTTGAATTTCAATCAAACAATTCAAACATTCAAATCAAATCAAACATTCACCACACTTGTATTGAGTTTTGGTTCTGTTTAACAACATAAACCAAAGTCCAAAACAAAATAATATTTTTATTCTTTTTAGGATCTATTTAATAATTAAATAAATAGTCCTTAGTTATTAATTCAAATAGGATTTGTTTTATTTAAAAACTCCATTTGAAATCTAAATATAAAACCAAAAACACTTCAGTAGGTTTTATTTGAGATTATAAAATACTTGGAAAACCTGTCTAAAATAATTTAACATGTTTTGATGTTTAAAAAATAGTAAAACCTTTATCTTATAAAAATTGGTTTATTAAATCCTTATTATTTTATTTTAAATAAACCTTTACTATTTTTATCAAATAGAAATATTTTATTTCAAAAGCTTGGCCAAGGTTTAATTTGGCTCTAAAATAATCCTTATTTAAATTTCTACCTTTTCATTTGAAAACCAAATCTTTTTATTAAAAGATCCAAAATAGTAATTCCAGATAATTTATCTTTATTGTTTACTTATCTTTTTAAATCCCTTTAGGATTTTATTTGATCCAAATAGGTTTTGAAAGTTTCCAGATGGATTCAAAAAATTTCTTCTCACCTTGAAAATCAACAAAGTTTTATTTTATTCATTTATTTTTCACATTACAAGATTTGGAAAATCTTGGGATGTGACAGGCTACCACCCTTAAAATAAATCTCGTCCCGAGATTTGGGAAAGTTAGGGTTACAAGTTGGTTCAAAACAACTAGGGTTCTACCACCCTTAAAAAATTTCCAACTAAATTTACATATTGGCTTGCTTGGGGTGTTGGGGAAACTTCTCTGGGCAAACATCTGCATAGTGTCCTTTGTTTCCCCACTTGACACATGTGACAAGGCTAAGATCCTTCATTGGCTTGTTTATCTTGTTCTTCATCTTTTCTGGACAATTGCTTGCATAATGTCCTGGTTCTTTTAAATTGAAACATGTGATAAGTTTGAGTTCTTCACGTGTCTCTTGTGGACAAGTTGCTGCATAATGGCCTAGATCTTTGCAGTTGTTGCACCATACTTGACCAATTTCCTTATACTTCTGCTTTTCTGGATATTCACTGGAATAGTGTCCCATTTCTTTACAATGATGGCATTGCACATGGCTTTTGTCCTTCTTTTTCTTGGGTTTATCCAAAGCTAGGAGTGCATCTAGTTCATGTTGTTCATATGTTATCTTATAGGTAGGAATGTCTACTTGTTTCTTTGACCTTCTATTGCTCTTTGGATAATTCATATGCCTCTTCTTTGGTCCTTTAAATTGGGTTGTATTGCATGGAGGTATAAGTGGAGCTTTTCCTTTGTCCTCATTCTTCTTGGTGGACTTGGATCCTTCTTGATAGTTTGCAATCATTTGTTGCACTCCACCTTGTTTCCTTTGTTCAACTATGGTATAGATGGGGCATTGGATAGGGACATGGTTGTTTCCTTCACATAGGTAGCAAGTAGCTTGAGAGGTGGGACATTGGCCAACTGGATGTTTCTCTTCACAGTTGGGGCATTGATCTCCATGCTCCTTGGAAGTGTGATCCTTGTCTCCACAAATATTGCAAGCTTTGGTTCCTTCAAGAATAACATCTTTGCCATCCTTATTGTCATAAACACCTTTGGAAAAGTTGCTTTCCATGTTGAGCATTTGATCTGTCACCTTATGCAACATTTGGGCTTGAGTTTCCAAAAATCCTTGCAGGGTTGGATCTTCCCCACTAGTGTTGGCTATGAATTGAGCTATCATTTGGTTCAACTGGTTTTGGGTTGCTATGAGTTCTTTCATGCTGTCCTCTTGGTTGTTGTTGTTGTTGTCATCAACCTTGATGTTGGATTCTCTTGGAGTAGTCATCTGTTTGGGTTGAATTGAGATTTAGAATAGGCAAAATATCTCTAAGGGAATAATTCTAATCACACACTTTCACAATTCACACAAACAATGTGCAAGCAATCACAAGCCAAAACATTTCACTCAAACAACAAGTTTCAAGCATATTTTTAGGCAACCAAAAATACTTTTGTTACACCACATGAGTTGGTGTGTTTGACTTAACTAAAATATGGTGGTCCATCTATATGGTTCACTTGTGATCTTTCCATCTTTCTTGGTTGATTCTTCTTGCATAAGATCATGGTTTCCTTGGGAAATCTCTTAGTCATTAAACTTCAAAGGTGATGAGGGTTCTTTCTAAGTTGTGTTTCCTTAGTCTCCAAATCTTGAGCAAGATTTCTTGTCTCACTTCTCCTTAGTGATATCCAAGGTTGAAGTCCTTGGTGAATATGCTGAAGATGTTGAAGTCATTAGAGTTGAAGATGTTGAAGTCATTAGAGTTGAAGAAGTCCCTTGCGCATGGTGTAGTCTTTGGCCATGGGGTAGGTCTTTCCATCAAGTTGAAATAGATGAGATGTAGAATTCAAAAATCAAGGTGGTTGAGGAAAAGAGTTTACAAGATTGTTTGTAATTAAGTTTTGGAACAAATACAACTCCTATTTTTTTCTAAGGGATTTTGTCCAATCCTAGGTTTACAAATCCTACAGGCAAAACAATGCTCTGATACCATCTGTAGAGGTCCCAACCTTCAATAAGGTAGAGATCCCTGTGTTTACAATGCTAGTCCCTGGATCAATAGCTAGCATCCACAGTTAAGATGTAATATCAAGGAACAAAGGTCATAATATAACTTTATAACCAGGAATAACATAATTTTATTACATCTTACATAGCTCATTTGGCTATTACATTACATTGCAGCAGAATATCTATAGGCATGGGGTCCTTCATCTTCAAAATGCCACAGCCAAACATGTTGGTTGTAGACTTTGTAATCCTAATCAATCAACTTCTCTAATATCAATCAAACCTGCAACATTACAAGTTACAGCCACAAGGGTCAATACATTTGAATTGTATTGGCAAGTTTCACTACTATGTAGAATATAAGTGGATCCTATCATTACATGCATATTTGGCTAAGTAGGGTTTTAGGCTCATTTGCAGAAAGCAATAATTTATCCTATCTTTTCAAAATAGTTTTGATCTTTTGTCAAATCTTTCTGAACTCCTTGGTAAATCCCCAAGTGTTTCATGTCTTTGTCAAAATCTCTTGAGCTCCTTGGTACACCCCAAGTGCTTCAAGTTTTTATCAAAATCTCTTGAGCTCCTTGGTAAATCCCCAAGTGCTTCAAGTTTTTATCAAAATCTCTTGAGCTCCTTGGTAAATCCCCAAGTGCTTCAAGTCTTTTGCTGTCACTTAAAAGTTTTTCTTTTAGAAATTGGAATTTCGAGATTTCCCATAGCTTCAGGCCTTTAGTTGCTCAGTATTGTCCATAACCGGGGACACGGCTAAGTACTTAGAATTTTATCTTCAACAGAAGTTGTACACTTTACCCACATGACACACTCTCATCTTGTTGCCACCAGTGGCTGCTGGATAAGTACTCACCAAGATGGAGTACTGGCAGATTGAGAATGTGACGAAGTCTTTCCATAGGGTCCTCCCATACACAATGCTAGCTTGTCTTCAGGCACCAATGTAGGGTTTCGAGTTCCCTCATTTCCAGTTAACCTGAAGACTAATGCATGGGTCTTCCCAATGTAGTTGACTAAGCCAGAGCCATAATAGCATGTGGCTGTACACGGAAGCCAATGTTGGACAAACATGTTCAATCTCTAAGTCCCTGGGTGGTTTTCATCTGGTGCACAACAAAAAGAGATTGCCATATAAACATGGTTCCTCTTGTTGCCACCTTGTCCAAAACTTGAGTATCCTTGTCCACCCAGGTGGTTCATTGAGTACTTGTTTTATTATATAAAACATAAGTCTTTTCTCAACTTCATAAAATCTCAACATGTATCTCTTCTCAAAATATTTAGCATGGCTAAGCATTTTACAACTACATTGTTTTCACTAAGGAATATATAAGGGTATCCTATTAGGATTTGCATAGCATAAAGTATAGAAATATTTTTCATGCATGTTTCAAAATCCACTAAGTATAACGAAAATAGTAGGTCTTTAGATGATAGTGTAACTTGCCTTTTGGTAGGGAATGTTGGTTCACTTCTTGATCTTGCTAATCTCACACTCTTCTAACTTCACTACAAATCAATCAAGCAAACATAGGTTCAACTAGCATTCCAACCAATAATCAAGCAATCTAACACACATAAAATAATAGAAACTAAGTCATGCATGCAAGCATGCAAAAGATAGTTTTCTTTGCAAAGGTGGTATCTACTAGGCTCTAAACTTTGTAAGGCTCAAAGTGGTCAATTTCTAAAGTGGCAAAGTCATTTGCAAAAAGGGTTTTACCTATAAAACATTTATAAATCCAATCTTTATTCCATGAGGTGGAAAATGTTTTAGCAAAGCAACAACTTTATATTGTTCACCAAATAAGTTGTTAGTTCACCAAAACATGGTGTTTTGGGTCAGTAGGTTTGAGTCAAAACATTTTCCAAAGGTTTTATTCAAAAATCATTACCATAGCAAAAACCATATTTCTATTTGACTAGAAATGAGCTAATTCAATTAGTCAATCCTAAACTTTACCAAATACATTTTTAAATTCATAATTTGGTTCCTAGGGTCAGTAGGTTCACCACAAACCAATTTGCAAAGATTTCAACCTCAAAATCATTTTGGAATAATTTTTATAACCTAAACAAGCATACAAATGTTTCTGCAAAAACAAACATTTTACCAGAAGCTTTTTACTAAAAAAAATTGCATGGTTGGCTAGGGCTTGTTCCAATGATTCTATTGATATAAAGTTTGTAATTTTTGGACGTGTGGATCAAAAGTTATGGATTTTTCAAATTTGCAAACCAATCTGATTCTAATTCTATTTTAAATCAAAAGCTCGGCCACGCGGCGTGTTCTCATTGGGCAGTACCGGTTCGCACGGATCACGCAACTACAGCCGTTGGATCTAAGTGAGACGGTGCGGTTCAGATTAGCCCGTACCTCTTCGTTTAATGAATCTATCGAGGCCGCCAGATGGAAATCTAACGGTGCGAGTTGACTTGACCAAACACGAGCGGCGCTGACGGCGGCTGTCGGCGGCGCACGGTCAGGCAGTGGCACTACAGCAGCTACAAGAAGCAAGGAAGAGGTTGGCGAGGCTTACCAAACTCGTAGAGGCTTGCTGAAGCTCGAGGTGGTACTGGCTGGCGAAGGGGCGCACTGGAGTGGAAGTAATTGCTCGCCGGAGACGATGGCGGCGTCAGGCGGTTCTCGTGGTCGTCGGGGACGACGTTGCAGATCACCCTAAGACGAAAGGGTGGTACGGTTAGAAGCATGCTGTTCTGGAGAATATGGGAGCATCATCGAGGAGTGCTGGGGCGGTCAATACTTACCAGGGGAGGTCACCGGAGAAGGAAGCAGACGCGGGGGCGCTCAGAGGTTGTCGAAGCCGACGTTCTGGGGCACCCGCGAGTGAACGGACAGCACAGGGAGAAGCGCCAGGGGCTGGGGGTCACGGCCGTGTGCTCAGGGAGGCAAGGGGCGACAGGGTTCGGCCGGAATCGCTCGGTGAGACTCGCCGGAGCAGCGGTGGTGCAAATTCGATTCACGGCAGCCTGGTGGCTCTGGTCGAGTAGGTTCTGAGGGGAAAGGAAGAGGAGTTGCTGGAGATTAAGAGTGCGTGGTCGCAGGGAGGATTCATTATGCCATTTACGCATATTGATTCGAGCAATCAACGGCAGGAAACGGCGAGGAGGAATCAGCGCGGGTTTGAAGACGATGAACATTGGTGTGGGGTCCTGTCGTCAGTGGGGGAGAGAGAGGGGAAGAGGGGCCACTGGTCAGTGTCTGTGCGGGTGGATCTTCTGGTGAAAACGTTTCGCGAGTGGGAAAAACATCAAGGCTGAAACTGGGCTCGCTGGGCTGGCCAGTTGGGCTGCTGTCTGATCCTTTTTTTTTGTTCAGAAATCTTTTCCTTTTTCTATTTGGTTTTCTGTTTTGAATTTCAATCAAACAATTCAAACATTCAAATCAAATCAAACATTCACCACAATTGTATTGAGTTTTGGTTCTGTTTAACAATATAAACCAAAGTCCAAAACAAAATAATATTTTTATTCTTTTTAGGATCTATTTAATAATTAAATAAATAGTCCTTAGTTATTAATTCAAATAGGATTTGTTTTATTTAAAAACTCCATTTTAAATCTAAATATAAAACCAAAAACACTTCAGTAGGTTTTATTTGAGATAATAAAATACTTGGAAAACCTGTTTAAAATAATTTAACAAGTTTTGATGTTTAAAAAATAGTAAAACCTTTATCTTATAAAAATTGGTTTATTAAATCCTTATTATTTTATTTTAAATAAACCTTTACTATTTTTATCAAATAGAAATATTTTATTTCAAAAGCTTGGCCAAGGTTTAATTTGGCTCTAAAATAATCCTTATTTAAATTTCACCTTTTCATTTGAAAACCAAATCTTTTTATTAAAAGATCCAAAATAGTAATTCCAAATAATTTATCTTTATTTTTTACTTATCTTTTTAAATCCCTTTAGGATTTTATTTGATCCAAATAGGTTTTGAAAGTTAACAGATGGATTCAAAAAATTTCTTCTCACCCTGAAAATCAACAAAGTTTTATTTTATTCATTTTTTTTCACGTTACAAGATTTGGAAAATCTTGGGATGTGACATTCTTGCACTTGAAACATTCAACCTAACTAAGATCCTTCTTGATAGGCTGGCTTCCACTGCCACTTCCACTATGGTGGCTCTTATATCCACCCTTGTGATTCTTGTACTTGTCATTGTCATGACTACGGTGACTCTTGTTGTCATGATGACGGTTGTGGTTGTGGTGCTTGTTAAATTTCCCATGCTTGTGGGATCCAGAACTCCCACTTTCATCATAATGGGAACGTTTGTGAGACGATCCCGAGCTGTGCTTGTCAGAGTGCTTTCTCTTCCTGCTTTCCACTTGTTTCATTTTGCTCTCTAAAATAGCAGCCTTTTCACAAAGAGACTGGTATGTGGGAACATAGGCCACAACTAACTGCAGGTTCAGTTCATCATTCAACCCTTCACGGAACTTTTCCTTCCTCTTAGCATCAGTGTCAACTTCATCTGGTGCATATCGCGCCAGATTGTTGAACTCCTCAATATATTCAGCCACGCTGCGGTGGCGCTGCTTCAGGTTATGGAACTCTTTCTTCTTCAAACTCATCACTCCGGATGAGATGTGAGCACTACGGAAACCATCCTCAAAGATAGCCCATGTCACATCTGCAATGGGAGTGGTGATCTTGAAGTTATCCCACCAAGTAGATGCTGGTCCTTCCAACAAGTGAGCTGCAAATCTGACTTTCTCTTCATCAATACAAACGACTGTTACCAAGTCCTTGTTCACAGAGCGTAGCCAATCATTGGCCACCATAGGATCAGTAGTTCCTGAGAACTTTGCTGGCCTCAGTCTCAAGAACCTGGTAAGCATGTCAAAACCCGGTGGGTTGTTCTGATTGTTGTTGTTGTTATTGTTGTTATTGTTGTTGTTGTTGTTCTAATTCTGGATGAACATAGTCATCATTTGCATCAGCTGAGTCTGAGCTGTCATCATTTGCTGCATCTCCGGGGTGATGTTGTTGTTGTTGGGGTTGGGATTGGCACGTCGGGGAGGCATCTGTGGTTTGTTCAATAGAGATAAGAATGAGATACCCATAGATGCTAACATGCACAATACATCACATAAACAATCACCAAACATGCATCACAATAATAAAAGTTCAACAAAATAGATAACAAGTTTGCAAAGTAAACACACCAGTGGAAAGCCATCCACATGTTGGATGGTCATTGCGACTCAATAATCCAAGACATGATAAATAAAGGTAAATGAGCAGTCATCACTACTCCTCGGCATCAACCTCCTCCTCAACAAATGTAAGACCTGCATTCTCCATAGCGGTCTTGTATTCCTCGACATTGGTGGTCAAGGTCTCTACTTTGGCTTTGAGAGCCCTCTTCTGAGAATGAAGCCTCTCAATCACAGTCTGCTGATGCTCGAGCTCGAAGTCCTTGGCCTCCAATTCTGCAGTCATGTCTCGAATCCTCTTGTTCCTATCTTGGACTCGCTTCTCTTGACTCTTGAACTCTCTGTCCTGACTCTCGAACTTGGCCTCCATCTCCTTGACTATCTCATCTTGCTCCGCGAAGAGCTTGTCCTTCTCACGAAGCTGCACCTGGAGTTCGTCATTGCTGAGCATGACGTTGGTCCTATCGGTGTCCACGTGCCTAAGAAGAACCTCTAAGTCCTGGAGGTATAGACGAATCGGCTCTACTGTCTCCCTCGAAGTATCCTCGAAGTCAATGGCCTCACCATCCTCATCACGTCTACCGAAGGCATGGAAGTGAGTACCTCTAACCTGTCGAGAGTGTCTCCCTAACAGACGTCCAATCAAGTCCTGCATGACTACCTCTAGGCCTCTCTCCTTGTCGTCATGCATGAGCTTGAAGATGATTGCCTCCGTGGTAGTCTCAGTCTGGCGTCCGGGCTGATTGACCTTGAAGACCCAAAGGTCTTTCCTCTCAAACTTGGTGAGGGGAAGCATCATGATGGTAGGAAGAGGGAGATTGAGCAAACTAGTGAGCTCAATAATACGAGGGCCAAAACGAGTTCCCTTGAACTCTTCAACCATGCTGATAGTAACATTAGGCATCTATTTAATAAGATAGAAAAAGTTAGAATCAACAGAATTCAAGACAAATCACAAGACGAGGCATCACATGCATAACTTTGGAAATCAAAACACACAAGTCATAGCATACATGGATCCATTACAAACAACCAAGGTTCAATTTATTTTAAAACAACATTTGGGAGAATAAAATGATAAGTGTGGTGGTCCAACTAATGTGGTACATTACAATCCCATCTCACTTGCCAAGTTGGCTAACAGGGCATCCCTAGAGGCAATCTGTTTGTCTAGATCACAAGACTCCATTGCTAAGTCTATAATGTCCTTCCTTAGGCTTTGGTTGGTAGCCTCTAACTCTTGGGTATGCTTCTTTTCTTCCCTAAGGTCATTCTGGGTGTTAAGCATTCTGCACTTGATTCGGTCACCAAGTTCTTTGATGGCCCTGCAAGCTGCATCCCTTGCTGAATCGAAGAATGTGGTGTGCATCATTGTGTTGGTCACCATGCAGAATCCTGAGTCCTTGTGGTTGTCTTCCTTGTTTTTATACAAGTGAAGCTGCACCCACCAGTACTCAACTCCTTCATCCATCACAGGAAAACCTTTGTACACAGCTGCACCATGTATTCCCATGGAAACCATGAGGTCTTTGAGAGCCTTGGGGAACTCTGTCTCACATTCCAAAGTCATAGTCATGAGTGGTCCCTTCTTCACGGCTTTGTTGATGGAGTTCATCTACAAATAGAGATGAGAAAGAAGATTAGAAAAGTTTACGAGAAGAAAAGACAAGTGTGGAAGTTATTAAATTTTTTTCCTTAGTGGTTTCCAATCCTAGGGTCATAATCCTACAGGAAACACAGTGCTCTGGTACCATCTGTAAGATCCCTCCTTTGTAAAGCAAAGGATCCCTGTGATTGCAATGCTAGTCCCTGGATCAATGCTAGCATCCACATTTGAAGTACACAGAAACAAAGGTCATTATTACATATCATTCCAGAGACAAACATAGTCTTTTACAACTCCATGGCCACAGGCCTAATACAAGAGTTCAAATATATAATAAGATAAATAAGTCTTCATCTTCATGTGCCACAGGCAAGAATGTTGAGTGTAGACTCATGACTCCTAATCATCATCAGAATATCCTGCAACATCACAAGTTACAGCCACAGTGGGTCAATACATTGGAATAGTATTGGCAAGTGATACCTTAGTAGAATATTGGTGGAATAAATACTATATGCATTTTGGCTAAGTGTAGCTTCGGCTTGCTTTGCTCAAAATAGGTTTTGCCTATCAGTTGAAAACTCTAAGTTTTTCTTTGCCAAAAACTTATCCCAAGGAACCACCAATGGACATTGGGGTCCTTCACCCTTGTTATCCTTTCGGAAGCCTTCCCTTATACCAAATGGACGCGCTCCAACCTATCATCCCACTACCACCAACTGTCCAAATGGCTAAGTTATTGCAACCTATGTGATCCAGGCAAAGCCCATATTGCCAAGTGGATGCACTAGAAGCTTCTTAACATTTGGCCTCTTAAATCCCTTTGTTCCTGGGTGGCTTTCCACAAGTGAGATACACAAGGTAAAACATAGAAATGGGCCTTGTGTAACCACTCAACATAAACCATTCCTTCCATTCCACCGAGGTGTTTCATTCACTTAGTTGTTTTATTAAGCAAAACACAAGTCCAAAGACTTAGATATATTTTATCATAGCATGAATATTTCACCACCCTTGGTTGCTACTAGCTAGGCTAAGCATGGCATAGATAAACATCTTAACTTAGAAATTTCTAGCAATTCTACAACTACTAGGATTTCCCAAGCATAGCATATAAAGACCAAAATTATCCATGCAAGTCTAGCAAAATATTTCTAATGCATATTTGAAAAACATAGGAGTAAATTCATGAAGCACCACTTGCCTTGGTAGTTTGGAGAGTAGCTACAATCCTCACAATCACAATCACTATTTGCACCAAAATCTACACATAAAATGATAGCACCAAATCACATACAAAATAAATACAAGCAAAAATATATGGATTCTTGCAATATGATATGTGATGATTTTTCTATACTCAACAAGACAAGTGCATAGTACTGATTCATAAACAATCTCAAAACTTGCCAAACAACTTTTATTTGAACATTAAACATTTCCCAAATTATTGTTATACACAAAATAGGCCTACACATGTTTCTGTAAAAATAACCATTTTAATAGAAACAAAACATTAAACACATTGCATATATGGAAAGGGATTTCTCCCCTCATTCCATTGATATAAAATTTGTCAAATTTGGACGTGGGAATCAAAAGTTATGAATTTATCAAGTTTAAACATCTAATAGATACAAAATCTGATTTTAAATCAAAGAACTGGCCACGCGGCAGCGTCTGATTGGACGATACCGCTTCGCACCGGATCACGCTCGGGCACCGTTGGATATAACTAAACTTGCACGGCTCAGATCTAAACTTACTTCTTCGTCACAGATCTAATCTTACACGTTAGATCTAAATCCTACGGCCACATTCCTATGGACCACAGACGGGCGGCGCTAGAGGCGGTGACTGGCGGCGGCGACTCTGTCAGAGTCGTTGCCGACGTTCTAGGTCGCACGGGAGAGGGTGAAGGGGCTTACTGTGCTCGCCGTGTGCTGCTGATGCTCAAGGTGGGCTTAGATGGCGAAGGAGCGCGCAGAGGTGGTCGCTAGAGCTCGTCGGAGTCATGCACGGCGTCGGGTCCTTGCAGACGGAGTTGTTGCCGACGCTCTAGACCTTCCTAACACAAACTAGAGGCATCAGTAGTTGCGCACGGAGATGCAGAACAAGTCATCACGAACCATTAGCAGAGGGGCGTGCGGTGCTCACCGGAATTCGATGACGAACTCGTCGGAGCAGCGAGGTTGCGGCGAGGAATTCTCGCAGCCTGGGGGCGCTCTGTTCTTGGGGTTTGGGGGGAAATGGAGAGAGGGCAGAGGGGGTTTAAGTAGCAAGGGTGCGACGCGATTAACTCAGGCATTGAACGGGAATTGAAGCCGCAATCAAACAGGAAACGCCCGGCGAGATTTTGGGGATGAACTGGTCGCCAGGGTGGAGACGACGACTACCATGTGGGCCGCGGCTGTCAGCGAGAGAAAGAAAGAGGGAATGGGCCCAAGCGGTCAGTGACTCAGTGGGTATGGCTTCGAGTGAGAGAGAGAGAAGGGGAACCCGAGTGGGCTTAGTGGGCTGGTTTCACTGTTGGGCCAAATGACTGGCGCCGACCTTTTTCCTTTTCTCTATTCATTTTCTATTTCTGTTTTGATTTTCTGAATCCATTTTCAAACAAATTCAAATGCCATTTGAATTCAAATTTGTTCTGGATTTTTATAGAGTGTAGCACTCACATTTTGGGCATATAATCATGTGGTCTCTCTGTATTAGCTTGGTCCCTTGATCAAACAAAAATAAATAGTGACATAGCACATGATTTGATCAAGTTTTGAAAATGATTTTTAAATTCACATTTGTTTTGCAAACTTTTGGTTTAAGCATTAGCAAGCAAGCAAAACATTCTGAGAGCAACAAGGTTTGGTTTTGAACAAATAATTTCCCATTGGAGAGTGGTAATTGATTTATGCTTGATCACATAAAATAATAGCACTTAGTTCTTTGTTTTCTTGAAATGGGTTTGATATTTGATCCCTAAATGATATCCATGCATGAATGATATGCAATCTTTGAAAACATGATTTTAGGGATGTTACAAAGGTGAAGTTGCATGACGCCGACGAACAATGCAGCAATCCTTTCTTTATTTGCGACGCGAAAATCCACTTCGCCTTTCTGCACTTCTCTAGTCCTTATTATCCCCTGCATCGAATTGCAAATATGAGCAACCGATCCGGTATCAAATACACAAGAGTTAACATAGGAATTAGCGAGAAGAATGTCCACATCATTTACAACAAGCGTACCTGAGTGGGAAGTACTCTTACTTCCACTCTTCTGCAAAGAATCCTGGTACTTGCTGCAGTTTCTCTTCCAGTGGCCATGTTCATGACAAAAGAAGCACTCAGTGTCTTCTACAGGTCCAGCCTTTTGCTTGGGTGCAGACTTAGGGATCGTATCCTTAGCCTTGCCATTCTTCTTCCAAGAAGTACCCTTTTTCTTGAAGCTAGGCTTGTTCTGCACAGCCATCACATGGCTATGCCCTGCACACTTCTTCATGTCACTTTCTGCTATTTTAAGCATCCCACATAATTCATTAAGGCCCTTCTCCACCCCATGCATATGGTAGTTCGAAATGAACTGCCCATAGCTGGATGGAAGAGATGCCAAAATGAAGTCACTGGCCAACTCTTGGCCTAGTGGAAAACCAAGCTTTTCCAAAGTCTGACTGTAACCAACCATTTTGATCACATGGGGGCCTACAGCTGCTCCCTCTGCCAGCTTGCATTCGACAAAGGACTTGGCAACATTGTACCTCTCAGTCCTTGCCTGATCCTGGAACATGTCCTTAAGCGCTACGATCATATCGTACGCTTCCTGATCCTCAAAATTCTTTTGGAGTTCAGGTTCCATGCATGCAAGTATAAGGCAGCTAACCTTAAGAGAATCATCACATGCTCTCTTGTAGGCATTCTTTAGGGCAGCAGATGCATTATCAGCAGGTTCATTAGGGATTGGGGTATCTAGAACCGTTTCCTTTTTATCAGACCTGAGAACAATTCTCAGGTTACGAACCCAGTCCGAATAGTTTGTTCCATTTAGTTTATCTTTGTCAAGAATCGAACGCAAAGAGAAAGGTGATGTAGTGTTTGGTGTCATTGATCTACAACAGAAAACATGCAAAATACTAAGCCATGTAACCAAGAAAGAGTAAAACATATTAAACAATTTAATAGCATATACTCCCACTTAAATCAATATCCCTCTATTGATACTAAGTGATTCAAGATCCACAATTAACAAGTCGACTAGTGAGATTTAGCATCACTGCTAGAAGACAAAGTAAATCGGTAAGCAAAACTTGCTAATCATATCACATATGACTCTTGTTGTTGGGTGACATCTCTATGTCAAAACTAGGCCCCAACCTTTATGCCCCAAGGTCCTTAACTGTTAAGATGACCTTGTCAAGTTCACCAACCCTTATGCGTGTAGGTATCCGATAAAAAACCATCTAGCCAAAGAAAACCGCGGCACCCTAATTTCATAGGCCCACCAACGATTGTACAGGGCATAGGATGGTGCAAGGTTTGGTTGGGAGGGCATGGTTTAACTTAAACTTTGTGAGGGATCGTTCTACTTCTATCATCTAAGCATGCATAGTAGTAAAATGCATAAGAATAACATTCACATAGATGTGACATAGTATGGCCCATTTTCTCATGGTGATCTCCATCGCCATAGAACCTGTCCACCATGATGATCTCCATCTTCATGTTCCATGTGAGCCATCCTCCAAGTGATGAGTTCTCCAAGAACTAATACAAGCTATTACTCCTAACAGCTCGTAATCAAAATTACATACTATTGGGATCATCACAAGTTGGCAGGCAGGCCATTACAATAAATGACAACACATACGGCTCCAGCTGTGTTGCCCTACTCACGACACACAGGTCATGCAATTTTTCATACATGCATCACATACATGTATGGGCCATACTGGTCACATACATCCTGCAAAAACAAAAAACACTTCAGTAGGTTTTATTTGAGATTATAAAATACTTGGAAAACCTGTTTAAAATAATTTAACAAGTTTTGATGTTTAAAAAATAGTAAAACCTTTATCTTATAAAAATTGGTTTATTAAATCCTTATTATTTTATTTTAAATAAACCTTTACTATTTTTATCAAATAGAAATATTTTATTTCAAAAGCTTGGCCAAGGTTTAATTTGGCTCTAAAATAATCCTTATTTAAATTTCTACCTTTTCATTTGAAAACCAAATCTTTTTATTAAAAGATCTAAAATAGTAATTCCAAATAATTTATCTTTATTGTTTACTTATCTTTTAAATCCCTTTAGGATTTTAATTGATCCAAATAGGTTTTGAAAGTTTCCAGATGGATTCAAAAAATTTCTTCTCACCCTAAAAATCAACAAAGTTTTATTTTATTCATTTATTTTTCACATTACAAGATTTGGAAAATCTTGGGCTGTGACAGGCTACCACCCTTAAAATAAATCTCGTCCCGAGATTTGGGAAAGTTAGGGTTACAAGTTGGTTCAAAACAACTAGGGTACTACCACCCTTAAAAATTTTCCAACTAAATTTACATATTGGCTTGCTTGGGGTGTTGGGGAAACTTCTCTGGGCAAACATCTGCATAGTGTCCTTTGTTTCCCCACTTGACACATGTGACAAGGCTGAGATCCTTCATTGGCTTGTTTATCTTGTTCTTCATCTTTTCTGGACAATTGCTTGTATAATGTCCTGGTTCTTTTCAATTGAAACATGTGATAAGTTTGAGTTCTTCATGTGTCTCTTGTGGACAAGTTGCTGCATAATGGCCTAGATCTTTGCAGTTGTTGCACCATACTTGACCAATTTCCTTATACTTCTGCTTTTCTGGACATTCACTGGAATAGTGTCCCATTTCTTTACAATGATGGCATTGCACATGGCTTTTGTCCTTCTTTTTCTTGGGTTTCTCCAAAGCTAGGAGTGCATCTAGTTCATGTTGTTCATATGTTATCTTATAGGTAGGAATGTCTACTTGTTTCTTTGACCTTCTATTGCTCTTTGGATAATTCATATGCCTATTCTTTGGTCCATTAAATTGGGTTGTATTGCATGGAGGTATAAGTGGAGCTTTTCCTTTGTCCTCATTCTTCTTGGTGGACTTGGATCCTTCTTGATAGTTTGCAATCATTTGTTGCACTCCACCTTGTTTCCTTTCTTCAACTATGGTATAGATGGGGCATTGGATAGGGACATGGTTGTTTCCTTCACATAGGTAGGAAGTAGCTTGAGAGGTGGGACATTGGCCAACTGGATGTTTCTCTTCACAGTTGGGGCATTGACCTCCATGCTCCTTGGAAGTGTGATCCTTGTCTCCACAAATATTGCAAGCTTTGGTTCCTTCAAGAATAACATCTTTGCCATCCTTATTGTCATAAACACCTTTGGAAAAGTTGCTTTCCATGTTGAGCATTTGATCTGTCACCTTATGCAACATTTGGGCTTGAGTTTCCAAGAATCCTTGCAGGGTTGGATCTTCCCCACTAGTGTTGCCTATGAATTGAGCTGTCATTTGGTTCAACTGGTTTTGGGTTGCTATGAGTTCTTTCATGCTGTCCTCTTGGTTGTTGTTGTTGTTGTCATCAACCTTGATGTTGGATTCTCTTGGAGTAGTCATCTGTTTGGGTTGAATTGAGATTTAGAATAGGCAAAATATCTCTAAGGGAATAATTCTAATCACACACTTTCACAATTCACACAAACAATGTGCAAGCAATCACAAGCCAAAACATTTCACTCAAACAACAAGTTTCAAGCATATTTTTAGGCAACCAAAAATACTTTTGTTACACCACATGAGTTGGTGTGTTTGACTTAACTAAAATATGGTGGTCCATCTATATGGTTCACTTGTGATCTTTCCATCTTTCTTGGTTGATTCTTCTTGCATAAGATCATGGTTTCCTTGGGAAATCTCTTAGTCATTAAACTTCAAAGGTGATGAGGGTTCTTTCTAAGTTGTGTTTCCTTAGTCTCCAAATCTTGAGCAAGATTTCTTGTCTCACTTCTCCTTAGTGATATCCAAGGTTGAAGTCCTTGGTGAATATGCTGAAGATGTTGAAGTCATTAGAGTTGAAGATGTTGAAGTCATTAGAGTTGAAGAAGTCCCTTGCACATGGTGTAGTCTTTGGCCATGGGGTAGGTCTTTCCATCAAGTTGAAATATATGAGATGTAGAATTCAAAAATCAAGGTGGTTGAGGAAAAGAGTTTACAAGATTGTTTGTAATTAAGTTTTGGAACAAATACAACTCCTATTTTTTTCTAAGGGATTTTGTCCAATCCTAGGTTTACAAATCCTACAGGCAAAACAATGCTCTGATACCATCTGTAGAGGTCCCAACCTTCAATAAGGTAGAGATCCCTGTGTTTACAATGCTAGTCCCTGGATCAATAGCTAGCATCCACAGTTAAGATGTAATATCAAGGAACAAAGGTCATAATATAACTTTATAACCAGGAATAACATAATTTTATTACATCTTACATAGCTCATTTGGCTATTACATTACATTGCAGCAGAATATCTATAGGCATGGGGTCCTTCATCTTCAAAATGCCACAGGCAAACATGTTGGTTGTAGACTTTGTAATCCTAATCAACCAACTTCTCTAATATCAATCAAACCTGCAACATTACAAGTTAAAGCCACAAGGGTCAATACATTTGAATTGTATTGGCAAGTTTCACTACTATGTAGAATATAAGTGGATCCTATCATTACATGCATATTTGGCTAAGTAGGGTTTTAGGCTCATATGCAGAAAGCAATAATTTATCCTATCTTTTCAAAATAGTTTTGATCTTTTGTCAAATCTTTCTGAACTCCTTGGTAAATCCCCAAGTGTTTCATGTCTTTGTCAAAATCTCTTGAGCTCCTTGGTACACCCCAAGTGCTTCAAGTTTTTATCAAAATCTCTTGAGCTCCTTGGTAAATCCCCAAGTGCTTCAAGTTTTTATCAAAATCTCTTGAGCTCCTTGGTAAATCCCCAAGTGCTTCAAGTCTTTTGCTGTCACTTAAAAGTTTTTCTTTTAGAAATTGGAATGTCGAGATTTCCCATAGCTTCGGGCCTTTAGTTGCTTAGTATTGTCCATAACCGGGGACACGGCTAAGTACTTAGAATTTTATCTTCTGCAGAAGTTGTACACTTTACCCACATGACACACTCTCATCTTGTTGCCACCAGTGGCCGCTTGATAATTACTCACCAAGATGGAGTACTGGCAGATTCAGAATGTGACGAAGTCTTTCCATAGGGTCCTCCCATACACAATGCTAGCTTGTCTTCAGGCACCAATGTAGGGTTTCGAGTCCCCTCATTTCCAGTTAACCTGAAAACTAATGCATGGGTCTTCCCAATGTAGTTGACTAAGCCAGAGCCATAATAGCATGTGGCTGTACACGGAAGCCACTGTTGGAGAAACATGTTCAATCTCTAAGTCCCTGGGTGGTTTTCATCTGGTGCACAACAAAAAGAGATTGCCATATAAACATGGTTCCTCTTGTTGCCACCTTGTCCAAAACTTGAGTATCCTTGTCCACCTAGGTGGTTCATTGAGTACTTGTTTTATTATATAAAACATAAGTCTTTTCTCAACTTCATAAAATCTCAACATGTATCTCTTCTCAAAATATTTAGCATGGCTAAGCATTTTACAACTACATTGTTTTCACTAAGGAATATATAAGGGTATCCTATTAGGATTTGCATAGCATAAAGTATAAAAATCTTTTTCATGCATGTTTCAAAATCCACTAAGTATAACGAAAATAGTAGGTCTTTAGATGATAGTGTAACTTGCCTTTTGGTAGGGAATGTTGGTTCACTTCTTGATCTTGCTAATCTCACACTCTTCTAACTTCACTACAAATCAATCAAGCAAACATAGGTTCAACTAGCATTCCAACCAATAATCAAGCAATCTAACACACATAAAATAATAGAAACTAAGTCATGCATGCAAGCATGCAAAAGATAGTTTTATTTGCAAAGGTGGTCTATACTAGGCTCTAAACTTTGTAAGGCTCAAAGTGGTCATTTTCTAAAGTGGCAAAGTCATTTGCAAAAAGGGTTTTACCTATAAAACATTTTTAAATCCAATCTTTATTCCATGAGGTGGAAAATGTTTTAGCAAAGCAACAACTTTATATTGTTCACCAAATAAGTTTTTAGTTCACAAAAACTTGGTGTTTTGGGTCAGTAGGTTTGAATCAAAACATTTTCCAAAGGTTTTATTCAAAAATCATTACCATAGCAAAAACCATATTTTTATTTGACTAGAAATGAGCTAATTCAATTATTCAATCCTAAACTTTACTAAATACATTTTTAAATTCATAATTTGGTTCCTAGGGTCAGTAGGTTCACCACAAACCAATTTGCAAAGATTTCAACCTCAAAATCATTTTGGAATAATTTTTATAACCTAAACAAGCATACAAATGTTTCTGCAAAAACAAACATTTTACCAGAAGCTTTTTACTAAACAAATTCCATGGTTGGATAGGGCTTGTTCCACTGATTCTATTGATATAAAGTTTGAAATTTTTGGACGTGTGGATCAAAAGTTATGGATTTTTAAAATTTGCAAACCAATCTGATTCTAATTCTATTTTAAATCAAAAGCTGGGCCACGCGGCGTGTTCTCATTGGGCAGTACCGATTCGCACGGATCACGCAACTACAGCCGTTGGATCTAAGTGAGACGGTGTGGTTCAGATTAGCCCGTACCTCTTCGTTTAATGAATCTATCGAGGCCGCCAGATGGAAATCTAACGGTGCGAGTTGACTTGACCAAACACAAGCGACGCTGACGGCGGCTGGCGGCGGCGCACGGTCAGGCAGTGGCGCTACGACAGCTACAGGAAGCAAGGAAGAGGTTGGCGAGGCTTACCAAACTCCTAGAGGCTTGCTGAAGCTCGAGGTGGTACTGGCTGGCGAAGGGGCGCACTGGAGTGGAAGTAATTGCTCGCCAGAGACGATGGCGGCGTCAGGCGGTTCTGGTGGTCGTCGGGTACGACGTTGCAGATCACCCTAAGACGAACGGGTGGTACGGTTAGAAGCATGCTATTCTAGAGAATATGGGAGCATCATCGAGGAGTGCTGGGGCGGTCGATACTTACCAGGGGAGGTCGCCGGAGAAGGAAGCAGACGCGGCGGGGCTCAGAGGTTGTCGAAGCCGACGTTCTGGGGCGCCCGCGAGTGAACGGATAGCACATGGAGAAGCGCCAGGGGATGGGGTCACGGCCGTGTGCTCAGGGAGGCAAGGGGCGACAGGGTTCGGCCGGAATCGCTCGGTGAGACTCGCCGGAGCAGCGGTGGTGCAAATTCGATTCAGGGTAGCCTGGTGGCTCTGGTCGAGTAGGTTCTGAGGGGAAAGGAAGAGGAGTTGCTGGAGATTAAGAGTGCGTGGTCGCAGGGAGGATTCATTATGCCATTTACGCGTATTGATTCGAGCAATCAACGGCAGGAAACGGCGAGGAGGAATCAGCGCGGGTTTGAAGACGATGAACATTGGTGTGGGGTCCTGTCGTTAGTGGGGGAGAGAGAGGGGAAGAGGGGCCACTGGTCAGTGTCTGCGCGGGTGGATCTTCTGGTGAAAACGTTTCACGAGTGGGAAAAATAGCTGGGCTAAAACTGGGCTCGCTGGGCTGGCCAGTTGGGCTGCTGTCTGATCCTTTTTTTTTGTTCAGAAATCTTTTCCTTTTTCTATTTGGTTTTCTGTTTTGAATTTCAATCAAACAATTCAAACATTCAAATCAAATCAAATCAAACATTCACCACACTTGTATTGAGTTTTGGTTCTGTTTAACAACATAAACCAAAGTCCAAAACAAAATAATATTTTTATTCTTTTTAGGATCTATTTAATAATTAAATAAATAGTCCTTAGTTATTAATTCAAATAGGATTTGTTTTATTTAAAAACTCCATTTGAAATATAAATATAAAACCAAAAACACTTCAGTAGGTTTTATTTGAGATAATAAAATACTTGGAAAACCTGTTTAAAATAATTTAACAAGTTTTGATGTTTAAAAAATAGTAAAACCTTTATCTTATAAAAATTGGTTTATTAAATCCTTATTATTTTATTTTAAATAAACCTTTACTATTTTTATCAAATAGAAATATTTTATTTCAAAAGCTTGGCCAAGGTTTAATTTGGCTCTAAAATAATCCTTATTTAAATTTCTACCTTTTCATTTGAAAACCAAATCTTTTTATTAAAAGATCCAAAATAGTAATTCCAAATAATTTATCTTTATTGTTTACTTATCTTTTTAAATCCCTTTAGGACTTTATTTGATCCAAATAGGTTTTGAAAGTTAACAGATGGATTCAAAAAATTTCTTCTCACGCTGAAAATCAACAAAGTTTTATTTTATTCATTTTTTTTCACGTTACAAGATTTGGAAAATCTTGGGATGTGACATTCTTGCACTTGAAACATTCAACCTCACTAAGATCCTTCTTGACAGGCTGGCTTTCACTGCCACTTCCACTGTGGTGGCTCTTATATCCACCCTTGTGATTCTTGTACTTGTCATTGTCATGACTACGGTGACTCTTGTTTTCATGATAACGGTTGTGGTTGTGGTGCTTGTTAAATTTCCCATGCCTGTGGGATCCAGAACTCCCACTTTCATCAGAATGGGAACGTTTGTGAGACGATCCCGAGCTGTGCTTGTCAGAGTGCTTTCTCTTCCTGCTTTCCACTTGTTTCATTTTGCTCTCCATAATAGCAGCCTTTTCACAAAGATACTGGTATGTGGGAACATAGGCCACAACTAACTGCAGGTTCAGTTCATCATTCAACCCTTCAAGGAATTTTTCCTTCCTCTTAGCATCAGTGTCAACTTCATCTGGTGCATATCGCGCCAGATTGTTGAACTCCTCAATATATTCAGCCACGCCGCGGTGGCGCTGCTTCAGGTTATGGAACTCTTTCTTCTTCAAACTCATCACTCCGGATGAGATGTGAGCACTACGGAAACCATCTTCAAAGATAGCCCATGTCACATCTGCAATGGGAGTGGTGATCTTGAAGTTATCCCACCAAGTAGATGCTGGTCCTTCCAACAAGTGAGCTGCAAATCTGACTTTCTCTTCATCAATACAAACGACTATTACCAAGTCCTTGTTCACAGAGCGTAGCCAATCATTGGCCACCATAGGATCAGTAGTTCCTGAGAACTTTGCTGGCCTCAGTCTCAAGAACCTGGTAAGCATGTCAAAACCCGGTGGGTTGTTCTGATTGTTGTTGTTGTTATTGTTGTTATTGTTGTTGTTGTTGTTCTAATTCTGGATGAACATAGTCATCATTTGCATCAGCTGAGTCTGAGCTGTCATCATTTGCTGCATCTCCGGGGTGATGTTGTTGTTGTTGGGGTTGGGATTGGCACGTCGGGGAGGCATCTGTGGTTTGTTCAATAGAGATAAGAATGATATACCCATAGATGCTAACATGCACAATACATCACATAAACAATCACCAAACATGCATCACAATAATAAAAGTTCAACAAAATAGATAACAAGTTTGCAAAGTAAACACACCAGTGGAAAGCCATCCACATGTTGGATGGTCATTGCGACTCAATAATCCAAGACATGATAAATAAAGGTAAATGAGCAGTCATCACTACTCCTCGGCATCAACCTCCTCCTCAACAAATGTAAGACCTGCATTCTCCATAGCGATCTTGTATTCCTCGACATTGGTGGTCAAGGTCTCTACTTTGGCTTTGAGAGCCCTCTTCTGAGAATGAAGCCTCTCAATCACAGTCTGCTGATGCTCGAGCTCGAAGTCCTTGGCCTCCAATTCTGCAGTCATGTCTCGAATCCTCTTGTTCCTATCTTGGACTCGCTTCTCTTGACTCTTGAACTTTCTGTCCTGACTCTCGAACTTGGCCTCCATCTCCTTGACTATCTCATCTTGCTCCGCGAAGAGCTTGTCCTTCTCACGAAGCTGCACCTGGAGTTCGTCATTGCTGAGCATGACGTTGGTCCTATCGGTGTCCACGTGCCTAAGAAGAACCTCTAAGTCCTGGAGGTATAGATGAATCGGCTCTACTGTCTCCCTCGAAGTATCCTCGAAGTCAATGGCCTCACCATCCTCATCACGTCTACCGAAGGCGTGGAAGTGAGTACCTCTAACCTGTCGAGAGTGTCTCCCTAACAGACGTCCAATCAAGTCCTGAATGACTACCTCTAGGCCTCTCTCCTTGTCGTCATGCATGAGCTTGAAGATGATTGCCTCCGTGGTAGTCTCAGTCTGGCATCCGGGCTGATTGACCTTGAAGCCCCAAAGGTCTTTCCTCTCAAACTTGGTGAGGGGAAGCACCATGATGGTAGGAAGAGGGAGATTGAGCAAACTAGTGAGCTCAATAATACGAGGGCCAAAACGAGTTCCCTTGAACTCTTCAACCATGCTGATAGTAACATTAGGCATCTATTTAATAAGATAGAAAAAGTTAGAATCAACACAATTCAAGACAAATCACAAGACGAGGCATCACATGCATAACTTTGGAAATCAAAACACACAAGTCATGGCATACATGGATACATTACAAACAACCAAGGTTCAATTTATTTTAAAACAACATTTGGGAGAATAAAATGATAAGTGTGGTGGTCCAACTAATGTGGTACATTACAATCCCATCTCACTTGCCAAGTTGGCTAACAGGGCATCCCTAGAGGCAATCTGTTTGTCTAGATCACAAGACTCCATTGCTAAGTCTATAATGTCCTTCCTTAGGCTTTGGTTGGTAGCCTCTAACTCTTGGGTATGCTTCTTTTCTTCCCTAAGGTCATTCTGGGTGTTAAGCATTCTGCACTTGATTCGGTCACCAAGTTCTTTGATGGCCCTCCAAGCTGCATCCCTTGCTGAATCGAAGAATGTGGTGTGCATCATTGTGTTGGTCACCATGCAGAATCCTGAGTCCTTGTGCTTGTCTTCCTTGTTTTTATACAAGTGAAGTTGCACCCACCAGTACTCAACTCCTTCATCCATCACAGGAAAACCTTTGTACACAGCTGCACCATGTATTCCCATGGAAACCATGAGGTCTTTGAGAGCCTTGGGGAACTCTGTCTCACATTCCAAAGTCATAGTCATGAGTGGTCCCTTCTTCACGGCTTTGTTGATGGAGTTCATCTATAAATAGAGATGAGAAAGAAGATTAGAAAAGTTTACGAGAAGAAAAGACAAGTGTGGAAGTTATTAAATTTTTTTCCTTAGTGGTTTCCAATCCTAGGGTCATAATCCTACAGGAAACACAGTGCTCTGATACCATCTGTAAGATCCCTCCTTTGTAAAGCAAAGGATCCCTGTGATTGCAATGCTAGTCTCTGGATCAATGCTAGCATCCACAGTTGAAGTACACAGAAACAAAGGTCATTATTACATATCATTCCAGAGACAAACATAGTCTTTTACAACTCCATGGCCACATGCCTAATACAAGAGTTCAAATATATAATAAGATAAATAAGTCTTCATCTTCATGTGCCACAGGCAAGAATGTTGAGTGTAGACTCATGACTCCTAATCATCATCAGAATATCCTGCAACATCACAAGTTACAGCCACAGTGGGTCAATACATTGGAATAGTATTGGCAAGTGATACCTTAGTAGAATATTGGTGGAATAAATACTATATGCATTTTGGCTAAGTGTAGCTTCGGCTTGCTTTGCTCAAAATAGGTTTTGCCTATCAGTTGAAAACTCTAAGTTTTTCTTTGCCAAAAACTTATCCCAAGGAACCACCAATGGACATTGGGGTCCTTCACCCTTGTTATCCTTTCGGAAGCCTTCCCTTATACCAAATGGACGCGCTCCAACCTATCATCCCACTACCACCAACTGTCCAAATGGCTAAGTTATTGCAACCTATATGATCCAGGCAGAGCCCATATTGACAAGTGGATGCACTAGAAGCTTCTTAACATTTGGCCTCTTAAATCCCTTTGTTCCTGGGTGGCTTTCCACAAGTGAGATACACAAGGTAAAACATAGAAATGGGCCTTGTGTAACCACTCAACATAAACCATTCCTTCCATTCCACCGAGGTGTTTCATTCACTTAGTTGTTTTATTAAGCAAAACACAAGTCCAAAGACTTAGAAATATTTTATCATAGCATGAATATTTCACCACCCTTGGTTGCTACTATCTAGGCTAAGCATGGCATAGATAAACATCTTAACTTATAAATTTCTAGCAATTCTACAACTACTAGGATTTCCCAAGCATAGCATATAAAGACCAAAATTATCCATGCAAGTCTAGCAAAATATTTCTAATGCATATTTGAAAAACATAGGAGTAAATTCATGAAGCACCACTTGCCTTGGTAGTTTGGAGAGTAGCTACAATCCTCACAATCACAATCACTATTTGCACCAAAATCTACACATAAAATGATAGCACCAAATCACATACAAAATAAATACAAGAAAAAATATATGGATTCTTGCAATATGATATGTGATGATTTTTCTATACTCAACAAGACAAGTGCATAGTACTGATTGATAAACAATCTCAAAACTTGCCAAACAACTTTTATTTGAACATTAAACATTTCCCAAATTATTGTTATACACAAAATAGGCCTACACATGTTTCTGTAAAAATAACCATTTTAACAGAAACAAAACATTAAACACATTGCATATATGGAAAGGGCTTTCTCCCCTCATTCCATTGATATAAAATTTGTCAAATTTGGACGTGGGAATCAAAAGTTATGAATTTATCAAGTTTAAACATCTAATACATACAAAATCTGATTTTAAATCAAAGAACTGGCCACGCGGCAGCGTCTGATTGGACGATACCGCTTCGCACCGGATCACGCTCGGGCACCGTTGGATCTAACTAAACATCCACGGCTCAGATCTAAACTTACCTCTTCGTCACAGATCCAATCTTACACGTTAGATCTAAATCCTACGGCCACAGTCCTATGGACCACAGACGGGCGGCGCTAGCGGCGGTGACTGGCGGCGGCGACTCTGTCAGAGTCGTTGCCGACGTTCTAGGTCGCACGGGAGAGGGTGAAGGGGCTTACTGTGCTCGCCGTGTGTTGCTGATGCTCAAGGTGGGCTTAGATGGCGAAGGGGCGCGCAGAGGTGGTCGCTAGAGCTCGTCGGAGTCGTGCACGGCGTCGGGTCCTTGCAGACGGAGTTGTTGCCGATGCTCTGGACCTTCCTAGCACAAACCAGAGGTATCAGTAGTTGTGCACGGAGATGCAGAACAAGTCAGCACGAACCATTAGCAGAGGGGCGTGCGGTGCTCACCGGAATTCGACGACGAACTCGTCGGAGCAGCGAGGTTGCGGCGAGGAATTCTCGCAGCCTGGGGGCGCTCTGTTCTTGGGGTTTGGGGGGAAATGGAGAGGGGGCAGAGGGGGTTTAAGTAGCAAGGGTGCGACGCGATTAACTCAGGCATTGAACGGGAATTGAAGCCGCAATCAAACAGGAAACGCCCGGCGAGATTTTGGGGATGAACTGGTCGCCAGGGTGGAGACGACGACTACCATGTGGGCCGCGGCTCTCAGCGAGAGAAAGAAAGAGGGAATGGGCCCAAGCGGTCAGTGACTCAGTGGGTATGGCTTCGAGTGAGAGAGAGAGAAGGGGAACCCGAGTGGACTTAGTGGGCTGGTTTCACTGTTGGGCCAAATGACTGGCGCTGACCTTTTTCCTTTTCTCTATTCATTTTCTATTTCTGTTTTGATTTTCTGAATCCATTTTCAAACAAATTCAAATCCCAATTGAATTCAAATTTGTTCTGGATTTTTATAGAGTGTAGCACTCACATTTTTGGCATATAATCATGTGGTCTCTCTGTATTAGCTTGGTCCCTTGATCAAACAAAAATAAACAGTGACATAGCACATGATTTGATCAAGTTTTGAAAATGATTTTTAAATTCACATTTGTTTTGCAAACTTTTGGTTTAAGCATTAGCAATCAAGCAAAACATTCTGAGAGCAGCAAGGTTTGGTTTTGAACAAATAATTTCCCATTGGAGAGTGGTAATTGATTTATGCTTGATCACATAAAATAATAGCACTTAGTTCTTTGTTTTCTTGAAATGGGTTTGATATTTGATCCCTAAATGATATCCATGCATGAATGATATGCAATCTTTGAAAACATGATTTTAGGGATGTTACAAAGGTGAAGTTGCATGACGCCGACGAACAATGTAGCAAACCTTTCTTTATTTCCGACGCGAAAATCCACTTCGCCTTTCTGCACTTCTCTAGTCCTTATTATCCCCTGCATCGAATTACAAATATGAGCAACCGATCCGGTATCAAATACCCAAGAGTTAACATAGGAATCAGCGAGAAGAATGTCCACATCATTTACAACAAGCGTACCTGAGTGTGAAGTACTCTTACTTCCACTCTTCTTCAAAGAAGCCTGGTACTTGCTGCAGTTTCTCTTCCAGTGGCCATGTTCATGACAAAAGAAGCACTCAGTGTCTTCTACAGGTCCAGCCTTTTGCTTGGGTGAAGAATTAGGGATCGTATCCTTAGCCTTGCCATTCTTCTTCCAAGAAGTACCCTTTTTCTTGAAGCTAGGCTTGTTCTGCACAGCCATCACATGGCTATGCCCTACACACTTCTTCATGTCACTTTCTGCTGTTTTAAGCATCCCACATAATTCATTAAGGCCCTTCTCCACCCCATGCATATGGTAGTTCGAAATGAACTGCCCATAGCTGGATGGAAGAGACGCCAAAATGAAGTCACTGGCCAACTCTTGGCCTAGTGGAAAACCAAGCTTTTCCAAAGTCTGACTGTAACCAACCATTTTGATCACATGGGGGCCTACAGCTGCTCCCTCTGCCAGCTTGCATTCGACAAAGGACTTGGCAACATTGTACCTCTCAGTCCTTGCCTGATCCTGGAACATGTCCTTAAGCGCTACGATCATATCGTACGCTTCCTGATCCTCAAAATTCTTTTGGAGTTCAGGTTCCATGCATGCAAGTATAAGGCAGCTAACCTCAAGAGAATCATCACATGCTCTCTTGTAGGCGTTCTTTAGGGCAGCAGATGCATTATCAGCAGGTTCATTAGGGATTGGGGTATCTAGAACCGTTTCCTTTTTATCAGACCTGAGAACAATTCTCAGGTTACGGACCCATTCTGAATAGGTTGTTCCATTTAGTTTATCTTTGTCAAGAAGCGAACGCAAAGAGAAAGGTGATGTAGTGTTTTGTGCCATTGATCTACAACAGAAAACATGCAAAATACTAAGCCATGTAACCAAGAAAGAGTAAAACATATTAAACAATTTACTAAGTGATTCAAGATCCACAATTAACAAGTCGACTAGTGAGATTTAGCATCACTGCTAGAAGACAAGGTAAATCGGTAAGCAAAACTTGCTAATCATATCACATATGACTCTTGTTGTTGGGTGACATCTCTATGTCAAAACTAGGCGCCCAACCTTTATGCCCCAAGGTCCTTAACTGTTAAGATGTCCTTGTCAAGTTCACCAACCCTTATGCGTGTAGGTATCCGATAAAAAACCATCCAGCCAAAGAAAACCGCGGCACCCTAATTTCATAGGCCCACCAACGATTGTACAGGGCATAGGATGGTGCAAGGTTTGGTTGGGAGGGCATGGTTTAACTTAAACTTTGTGAGGGATCGTTCTACTTCTATCATCTAAGCATGCATAGTAGTAAAATGCATAAGAATAACATTCACATAGATGTGACATAGTATGGCCCATTTTCTCATGGTGATCTCCATCGCCATAGAACCTGTCCACCATGATGATCTCCATCTTCATGTTCCATGTGAGACATCCTCCAAGTGATGAGTTCTCCAAGAACTAATACAATCTATTACTCCTAACAGCTCGTAATCAAAATTACATAGTATTGGGATCATCACAAGTTGGCAGGCAGGCCATTACAATAAATGACAACACATACGGCTCCAGCCGTGTTGCCCTACTCACGACACACAGGTCATGCAATTTTTCATACATGCATCACATACATGTATGGGCCATACTGGTCACATACATCCTACAAAAACGAGTTATGCATAGAATCGCATTCTACCGGATCATGTGACATCGCAGCACCTAGTTACCTTAACGAGATACAAAAGGGGCAACAATTAAGGGGGGTCTAGGGGGTCTCCCCTTGCGGGGTTCGAAGGGGCAGTGCCCCTCGCGGTATTTTCTGGCGTCCGGAAAACCATGAAAAATGAGAGATCGAATCTTCACAATTTTCTTTAAGGATTTTGATCGGCAAATCAAATTTTCTTTAAGGGAATGATCTGAGGCCCCACCCTCTCTTATATAGGCGTCTCTAGTGGGCTTCTACATTAGCAGCCCATTAGTAGCCTAAGCCTGGTCTAATTCGGATCCAATCCTCATTAGGCTTCCAGCCCCTTAAGTGTGTGACCCTATAGGTTCATATGCGTATAGACATGACACAAATACACTTATTCTATCAATAGTTGGTAGCGGCCTCTAGTAAACGCATACAAAGATCATATCGGACGAACCATCACAAGGTTTAGTACATGTCTTTCCCTTTGCCTCACGATATTTGGTCTAGCTCCAAGATGACCTCCCTTTCTCGATACCGTGATCCGGAAACCCTTTACTAGGTTAACTCTTAACCATAGGTAGCACGGCCATGCATTTCTGGATCCGATCACTCGAGGGCCCCAGAGATATCTCTCTCAAGTAGAGAGGGGCAAATCCCATCTTGATTGACCATGCCTTGAAGCATGCTTCAGGACAAACCCGAAAGCTACCTTTATAACTACCCTGTTACGGTGCAGCGTTTGATAGCCCCAAAGAATGTCGATCCACATCTCAAGTACATGCGACAATCTCAGGTCTAAGGATAAAACGTACACGATGTGTAGAGAGAGAGCTGCAACTAATTGCCAGTCTCAGGTTGGGTCAGTCCAACCCCATGTTCATAACATGTGTCCACATCATTGTTTTGACATCTCCATGTCTATGACTTGCGAAACATAGTCATCAACCAATCGATGTGCTAGTCTAATATTCAAGTGTGTCCTCACATGAACTCCGACTAGGGACAACTCTTAAATAACCATACAAGTAAAGAGTTTCACAAACAATTCACATAATTGCCAATCAATAAAAGTTGCCTGATATGGATATTCAAGGAACATTACAATAACTCATGGATACATATGAAATATCATCATCTCTATGATTGCCTCTAGGGCATATTTCCTTCATGCTTGTCCTCCTCCATGTCACCATCGTACCCAACCGGAATCTCCTCCTCCTTGGGGACTTGAGGTTCTTCTTCCTCCGGCTTCTTGCCTTTGTTGTTGGCGAAGGCCATGGTTCTCTAAACTTGAGAATATTTCCTGATAGAAATAGTTTGAAATGAAAACATGAAGAGAACATGATGAGAGAACCTCGGGATATACGGGCGGTTATATACTACGAAGTTTCAAGGCATAAGGAAGGTACTGACACGGAAACGAGGTGGAGACGGAGTTCGAGGGTGGCACACCCCCTCCAGGCGCGGCCAGGATGGGCCCGCGCCTGGGGTGGGTCTGTCCACCCCAGACTTCGTTTCCTCTTCAGTTCCGCCTTGTAACTTGACTTATGTAATAAAAACATCCAAAATATAAAAACACAGGGGTTTCACGAACCTTCTGTTTTCACCACTTTCACCTATTCAAAGACGAACTCTGAAGATTCTTTTTCTCTTTCTCTTGAAAATTTCGTTCATACAAAACCCTTTGCACAAACTCAATGACAACATTAGTGTAAGAAAAAACAATAACCTTTGGGTACACACTTCAACTGAGAACCCATCAAATCAAAAGCTTCTGTAAGAGGCAAATGCAAATGATGGCAGAAATGTGTCAAAACAGACCAGCAGGTAAAGATTGATTTTTTCGAAGATCTTCTGTTGCTTAAATCAAAAAGTGCAGAACTGATGAAAGTTCGGTAACAACTTGGAGAACAATCTCAGACAAATTCAGCTCCATCCGAAGTATTGAGATTCCTCACGAATTTTTTATAGCACAAAAATCTGTCCCAGGACATCCACTTTTCACAACTCCTCTACTTCACAAAAGTAGTTGAAATTGACACAAAAACCAAAACAAAAATGATAAGGAGCGGTTATTACTGAGTTAATAACTTCTAAGACTCGAAAAAACTCTTGGGTTATCTCCCAGCAAGTACTTTTCTTTGATGCCTTTAAGTTAGGCTTGAAACTTTCAAAGATGCTCACATAGGAGATAAATATTTGAAGTGAAAGAGACCAGCAAGAAGCAAATAACCAACACACTTGAGTCTAACCCACTTCCTATGCATGGGGGTATCATGATAAAACGAATTGTTGAAACAAAAATCCACAAGCATAGGAAGACAAAACAGATGCAACATTAAAGCTTTTAGCATAAAACGGGGAAACTTAACATCATTGAGATGCATAAAACCATGTTTCCCTCTCTCATAATAACTTTCAGTAGAACTTTCAATAAAGTTCACAACATAACTTTCACTGGCAACAACTTTATCATCAGAAGAAGTATACTTACAGTCTCCAAAAAGAGGTCCAAGGTCATAAACCAGATCAATAGAAGCAAGTTGTTCCATCCTGAAATCTTTATTATGCAAGCTATTTTCACAAGGAGCTTTAGCAAATTTGGAAAAGTTAAACTCATAAGAATCTCCATCAAACTTAGTTAAAACTTTTTCCTTCTTACAATCAATAATAGATCCACAAGTGTTCAAGAAAGTCTACCAAAAATGATAGGACAAGTTTTGCTAGCTGCTAAATTAAGCACTAGAAAATCAGCAGGATACTTAATCTTACCGCTGAGAACCTCCACATCGCTTACAATGCCAATGGGGCAAATGGTTTCCTTATTATCAAGGTGGATAACCACATCAATTAATGTCCTCAAGATCACAAGGACCAATCTCATGCATAATTTCCCTGTAAAGCTCATAAGGAATACCACTATAACTAGCACCAATATCACATAAACCATAGTAGGAATGATCACCAATTTTAATATAAAGCACAGTAACACTAGCTTTTCTAGCCTTACTAGGATGAGAATAAATATTAGTAGCGTCTTCATAGAAGACAATGTGCTCATCCTCTATATTTCTAGTGAAAGGGTCTTTCGCAATAGATACCACGGGTCCAATATTCAATTGCTCATCAGGCTCCACAGTTTTCATTGTACCTTTGTTATTTGCACTAAAAATCATAGAATACTCCTTTACCTTAGTTGGGAATGGCATTTTCTCAGCATGAGGTTCAGGCACAATATGATTAGTAGTACAAACTTGAGTACTTCTAACTGTAACATGATTAACAACATCTTTATAAGGAGCATGGTACTTATTCCACTTCTTTTTGGGAATTACTATGTAAGAGGAAAAGTCTTTAAAACAGTTAGCAATACTTTGGGAATCAAGACCAAACTCATTGCTAATATCACGGAAGTCATCAGCTCCCATAAAAGATTTAATGCATTCATAATCATAGTTTATACCTGACGTTCTTCCTTTGTCATTCTCCCAAGCTTCAGTGTTATCTTGAATACGGTCTAGGAGATCCCATTTATCTTCTTCCTTCATACATGTGAATGATCCAGCACAAGAAGCATCTATTAAATCTTTATCATGAAGAGAAAGCCTAGCATAAAAGTTATTGAGAATAATATTTCTAGCGAGTTCATGAATAGGACATTTAAGCATTAGTAACTTCAATCTCCCCCAAGATTGAGCTGTACTTTCTCCATCAAGAGGCCAAAATTTATATATAAGATTTCTATCCTTATGAATCTCACTAGGAGGATAAAATTTAGAGGAAAAGAGAGATGCCATCTCCCCCATTCCATGGATTGTCCATTCTTCAGCAGCTTATACCATTCTTCAGCTCTCCCTTTCAAGGATACAGAGAGTAGTTTCTTCTTCACCTATTTACTTGTGATACATGAACACTTAAACAACTTGCATCATTCATGGATAAAAAGCAAGTGATCACCAGGATGGACATTTCCATTCCCGAAATAATAATTATCCATAACATGATTAACAATACTTGTAGGTATCTTAAAAGGATCTATCTCAATAGGAGGTGGTTCATCTACTACCCTAGCAGTGGTAGTAGTTTTCCCAAACAGAAAACCAAGTGGGTTATCCATATTGGAAACAAAGTAACATGTAGTAACAAAAGCAATACTCACAGTAAAAGTTTCCTTTACCAGTTCCACTCTTCAATAGCGCTTCACTCCTTGGCAACGGCGCCAGAAAATAGTCTTTATGACCCACAAGTATAGGGGGTGTATCATATTACTTCTATATATAGGACTGTCGATCCCAATATGGAGTAGGAAATCCCTATGAATACTTAGCAAACGGATTTTTAGTGGTTTTCTGACAAAGCAACAAAACAAGGAGCAAGTAGTAAAGACAACGAAGAAATGGAGCAACTGGCCCAATGCTTTCTTAGCAAAGGACAAGCCGGTGGAAATACTTATAAGGAACAAACGTTCTCGAGGACACATGGGAATTCTGTCAATTGCTTTCACTTCAAATAGATGAGTACTCTTCGCTGGTGTTGTAAGTGTTGTGTGGGTGAACCTGTACTAATGTACTGACCTTACTTGGACTAATACATACTTGTGATTAAACCCCCTTCAAAGATTCGTAACTACAGGAAAGTAATTAAGATATAAATCTAACCACAGCCTTAAACTCTAAGATCCTACGCCCCCTCATGCAAAGGTGTGCTAACGGGGGTTCATGTTTCTGTCACTCCGGCAACCCTACAATTAGTACCGAAATACACAATGCATTCCCCTAGGCCCATAAATGGTGAAGTATCATGTAGTCGACGTTCACATGACACCACTAGAAGAATAGCACCACAACTTAAATACTAAACCATTGAATAATAACTCAACACGAATTCACTACTAACAACATGTCTTCTCCCATGTCCTCAAGAACACAACGAACTACTCACAATACATCATATGGATCAAGATCAAAGATGATATGATAATGGATGACAATCTGTATAAAAACAATAATCCAATGGTTCCACTCACAAGCATCAACTACAATAGTAATTAACACAAGGAAAGTTTTCCCTAAGAACTAAAGCAATATCCAACACAATTGTTACAGCAGGATGGAGTGGTGATGATGGTGCTGGTGGAGATGATGGTGTCGATGATGGTGATGTTGATACCGATGAAGCCTAGCTTGATGATGGTGTTGATGGCAATAGTCTCCCCTCTCCGGGAAGGAATTCCCCCGGCAAAAATCTGTTTGTCTAGGTGGGTGTGCCCCCCTGCGGCCCCTCTTCGCTCCTCCTTCTGGCTTCCTTCGTATTCTTGTAAAATAATATGTTTCCATATTTTTTTGGTATTTTTCTGATCTTCGCGAAATTGCACTGAAACGCCTTCTTTTCCATCAGAATCTAGACTCCGACAGTCCATCCTCCAGGAATCATCCAACATGCATAAACAAATGAAAATCCATAAGTAATACTTCATAATAAGACAAATATCAATGAATACAGGTAAATTATGATATACAAAGGTGATGCAAATTGGGCGTATCACATACCTAAGACTGCTTTTACCACTAGGTATGGATTGTATGAGTATACTGTGATGCCATTTGTACTAACCAACGCACCAGCTTATTTCATAAACATGATGAACAAGGTGTTCATGGAGTTTCTTGACAAGTTTGTTGTGGTATTCATCGATGACATATTGATTTATTCCAAGAGCCATAAAGAGCATGAAGAACATTTGCGTTTGATTCTTGAGAAACTCAAGGAGCACAAGTTGTGTGCTAAGTTCAGTAAGTGCGAGTTCTGGTTGAATGAAGTTGGATTTCTTGGACATATTGTGTCTGGAGATGTATAGCTGTCGATCCCGCAAAGGTGTCAGCTGTAACTGAGTGGGAATCTCCCAAGTCGGTTAAAGAAGTCCGTAGTTTCCTAGGCTTGGCCGGGTACTATAGAAGGTTCATCGAGAATTTCTCGAAAGTGGCTAAGCCTTTGACGGAGTTCCTTAAGAAAGAGAAGAAGTTTGATTGGACTGAAGGATGTGAAATAAGTTTTCAAGAGTTGAAGAAAAGATTGGTGGTAGCACCAGTTTTATGTCTGCCAGATTTAGAGAAATACTTCCAAGTCTATTGTGATGCATCTCACCAAGGGTTGGGTGGAGTTTTGATGCAAGAAGGAAAAATTGTGTCTTATGCCTCAAGACAACTCAAGACTCATGAAGTAAATTATCCAACACATGACTTAGAGTTGGCCTCTGTTGTCCATGCACTCAAAACATGGAGACACTATATTTTGGGAAAATGTTGTGAAGTGTTCATAGATCACAAGAGTTTGAAATATATTTTCACCCAGAAAGAGCTCAACATGAGACAAAGAAGGTGGCTAGAACTTATCAAGTATTATGACTTGAGTTTGCAATACCATCCCGATAAAGCGAATGTCGTAGCGGATGCATTAAACCACAAAGTTTATGTGAATGGCCTCATCAAAGGAGAATTGCCAAATGATTTGTCTGCCCAATTTAAAGAACTAAGATTGGAGATAGTGCCCGAAGGTTATCTTATGTCTTTGGAAGTTCAACCAACACTGATGGATAAGATCAAAGAAGCCCAAAAGTTGTATAAGGAAATAGAGGAGATTAAAGGTAAAATCAGCAAAGTAAAGGCAAAAGGATTCCATGAAGATGAACAAGGAACTTTATGGTATGGAAAGCGTATCTGCATTCCACAAGATTCCGAACTTCAGAAGTTGATTTTGCAAGAAGCACACAATTAACCATATTCTATTCATCCGGGAAACACCAAGATGTACATGGATGTGAAAGAAAGATTTTGGTGGAATAATCTCAAGAAGGATATCATGGAACATATTGCCTGATGTGATGTGTGTAACAATGTGAAGGCGGAACATCATAAACTAGCAGGGTTATTGCAACCACTACCTATACCTGATTGGAAGTGGGATAAGATTGATATGGATTTTATCACCGGACTACCAAGGACCAAATCTGGATACGATTCTATATGGGTTGTTGTGGATGGCCTAACTAAAGTGGCTCATTTCATACCCGTGAAGACTACCTATACCAGTGCTAAGTTAGCTAAAATCTATATGAACAGAATCGTACGTTTACATGGAGTGCCTAAGAGTATTGTGTCTGATAGAAGAACTCAATTCACTTCGCACTTTTGGCGACAACTACAAGAATCAATGGGAACAAGGCTAGAATTTAGCACAGCTTTTCACCCCCAGACTGATGGACAGACAAAAAGGACAATCAGATTTTGGAAGATATGTTGAGAGCTTGTGCACTAGACTATGGATCTAGTTGGGATGAAAGTCTGCCATACGCAGAATTCTCTTACAATAACAACTATCAATCGAGCATAGAGATGGCTCCGTTTGAATTCCTTTATGGAAGGAAGTGTACTATGCCATTAATATGGAGTGGATTAGGAGAAAGGAATTTATTCGGACTAGAACTAATCAAGGAAGCTGAAGAGAAAGTTAGAATGGATAAGGACAGATTGAAGATAGCTCAATCCCGACAAAAGAGTTATGCAGACCCAAAGCATAGGGAAGTCACCTATGATGTTGGTGATAGAGCCTATCTCAGAGTCTCACCACTTCCTGGTGTGAAGAGATTTGGATTCAAAGGAAAATTGGCACCTCGATATGTTGGACCGTTCAAAATTTTGAGCCGCAAAGGATAAGTGGCTTATGAGATAGAATTGCCTGAATCGCTGTCAGCAGTTCACAATGTGTTTCATGTGAGCCAATTGAAGAAGTGTCATCCAGAGATGGAAGAAACTTCATTGAAGGACACAATACCATTGGAAGAGGTTTAGTTGGAGAGTGATCTCACTTATGAAGACAAACCTATCAAGATTCTCGAGACAGCAGAAAGACTTACTCGCACAAAGACTATCAAATTCTGCAAAGTACAGTGCAATCATCATACCGAGGAAGAAGCAACTTGGGAAAGAGAAGATTACCTTCGGAAAGATCACCCTCACCTATTTGCTAGCCAATCTGAATCTCGAGGGCAACATTCATCTTAAGGGGGTTAGATTAGTAACATCCCAAATTTCATCAAATTAAAAACTGTGTTGTTGCATTCATATCATCATGGCATATTCATCATGCACAAAAATTTGCAAAACAAAAACCCTAATAGAACCATATTTAAACCCCTTCTTATATTATATATATGGGGCATGGTTTATTTTATGACCTCAAAATGATTTTTGAGTGATTAGATGTGTTTGACACACTTTTACATACTCGGATCACAACACAAAAACTTGGTGAAAGTTTGAAATCATTTGTATTTGAAATGGCCATTAAAATCTATTCTAAAAAATCAAAACAGAAAAATAAAAGAACAAAGAGAAAAAATAAACAGGCATCAACCCTTCTGGCCCATTTCCCCCCTGGCAGCCCACGGCCCACTGATGGCGTGTGGTAGCGCTTCGTTGGGAGACCCCAAGAGCAAGTTGTGATGAGAACAGAAGCAAGTCTTCCCCCAGTAAGAAACCGAGGTTATCAAACTAGTAGGAGGAAGGAAACGTCTCAAAGGTGTTGCTAGCAACTTGGAGACTTGCACAACACAAACTCAAGACTTTGCCCCAACGAATGTGAGGTTGTCCATCTCACCGGTTGCTGTAACAAAGGATTAACTGTATGTTGTGGAAGGTAATAGTGGTTTGCAGAAAGTAAATAGTAACAGTGGAAGATGTATCAACGGTAAAGATTGGACCGGGGTCCATAGTTCACTAGAGGTGTTATCCTTAAGATAAACAAACATGGCATACTGGGTAAACAAATTACAGCAGGGCAATTGACAGGACTGAGCAAGGCATAACAATGCAATACTAGACATTCATGATCCTATGAGATTCCATTGGGCAATACAACAAGATACATAGACCGCCAACCAACTGCATCTATGACTATAAGTTCACCTTTGGGTTATCATCCGAACCCCCTCTAGTATTAAGTTGCAAGCAACAGACAACTGCTTTAAGCAAAGTGTGTAAGGTAAACAATCCACTTGTTCCATGAACAAGAGACCGTTGTTTTGCCCTTGGATTAAATAGCAACTAGAGATTTTTGTCACTTCCCTTATAGATTTTTGTCACTTCCCTTAGATTAAATAGAGGCATGAACCCACTATCGAGATAAATACCCCCTCTTGGAGTCACTAGCAACTACTTGGCCAAGATAGCTACTAACAACGGAGAGCATGCAAGATCACAAACAACATAGACATGATAGAATCAATAAGACAAAACCATTAATCAATCTGACATAGTAATCTCTATATCCATCGGATCCACGCAAACAAAACATGCATGATTACAAATAGATGATATCTTGATCATGAACAGAGCTCACAAGATCTAGACATGAAAGAACAAAGGAGGAGATCCAGCCATCTAGCTACTACATGGACCCGTAGTCCAAGGTGGAACTACTCACGCTTCATACCAGAGGCGGGCATGATGAAGAAGAACGCCCCCGGGATGATCTCCCCTCCGGCAGGGTGCCAGGAAGAGCTTCAGATCCCCCCGATCTAGGGACGATGGTGGCGGCGGCTACAGACGGTTTCGTGGAATTTTGATTGGGTACTTAGGGTTTAGGCATCGGGAGCTTCTTATAGGCGAAGAGGGAGGACGAGGGGGTGCTCGAGGCGGCTGCACCCCCCAGGCGCAGGGTGGGCCCATCCCCGCGGCCAGGGGGTGTAGCGTCCTCGAGGACCTCCTCCGTCTCGTCTTCTGGCTCCGTGTTCCCCATGGTAAAATATTGACTTTGGCTTTTGTCTCGTCCAATTCCTAGAATATTTATTTTCTGCCTTTCTGGAACCAAAATAGAAGAAAGTAGGCAACTGGCACTGTGGCAACTTGTTAATAGGTTAGTACCAGAAAACATATAAAAACACCTCAAATTGTAGACAAAGCAAAGTAGATACTATTCAAGCATGTAACATCAAAAAATATAGATAGTTTTCCGATGTATCATGCATCCCCAAGCTTAACTACTTCTCGTCCTCGAGTAGTTAAGTGATAAAAAGAAGGTCACATCCCAAAACTTTCCAAATTTTGAAATGTGAAAAAATAAATAAACAAAATAAATATTTTTTGAAATTTTAGGGTGAAAAGAAACTTTTTGTTTCAAACTAGAAACAACAAAACCCTTGGTGAACAAAATTTGAATAAAATAGAATTCAACAAATTTCAAATCAAGTGAAATGCATTCATCAAAGAATGTATCTTGAAATTTAAACACTTGGAAAAGTTAAACCAAAACCCTAAAACCCTAATGGAATAATTCATTTCCAAGATCTCTTTAAGACTATGGATTTGATCCATATAAAAATTTGTCAACAAGTATTTATAAATGATCAAGAATAATAAATAAAAATATTATAAAACCATACAAATTGGTTTCACTCAATTTGGAGCCATAGATAAAAACTTATGAATTTAATAAGTTAAAAGGAAATATTCTCCAAGGCTAATAAAAGCTCCTATCTAAATCCATACCAAATGGTGAGAAAAATAATCCTAAAAGGATTTAATAAGATAAACAAATATGAAATAAAATCATACAAATTGGAATCAGCAATTTTGGATCTTTAATAAAAGATATGGATTTTATAAGATAAAGAAAGAAATAAATAAGTAAATAAGGAATAATTAAAAGCCAAAATTAAATCTTGGTTAAATCCATAAGCAACTGGAATAAAGATAATCCAAAAAAATAAAGGAATAAATATTATTGGAATAAAATTAATATGGACTTGAACCATATTTGATTTTATTTGAATAAAGACAAATGCCTAATTAAATGGATAGTAAATCATATTAAAATATTTTAAATAAATTCAAAGTGAAATATTTAACACACTAATGAATAAATAAAAATTACTGAAAAAGGTTTGGCAATAATTAGAATTCAAAAGAAGTTTGAAACCATATTTAAAACTTATTTAAAATAAAGAAAAAATATCTATTTTAAAATAATAAAAAACCATAATGGAATAAAAAGAAATATTTTAAAATGGATTTTAAAACACATTTATAAACAGAATTAAACCTACTGAAAGTTTGAAAAAGGTTTGAAAAATAAATCTGAATTCAAATGAATGGTTGAATTTGAAAACAGAAAATCAAAATAGAAAAGGAAAAAGAAATCAGGAAGAAAAAAAGGGAAAAGGACCAACCCACTAACTAGGCCCAGTCCAGCCCAGCAATCCCACTATGTTCCCCTCCCTGCGAAGCGTTTTATCAATCATGTGCTCACCCACTTAGCCACTGACCGCGTGGACCCACGCCACATCAGCATCATCGTCTCCACCCCGCGACCGTTCCCCCCCCTCGCACCTCGCCGTTTCTTCCGCGATTAATTCTCGTAAATTCGCGTGAATGCGTGATCAATCCTCTCCGGTGACCATGCCCTCTTAAACACCCACGCCCCCTCTCCCTTTCCCCCAGACACCACTTCCTCTCGGCCCCTAGGCTGCCCGAATTGTTCGCGGCAACGCCTCTGACTCCTACGAGATCCTCTGTCGATTCCGGCGAGAAAAGCCACCCCCACTATCCCCACTTCACACGAGCTTGCTCGTGAGGATCTCCTGCACCTGCCAGTATCTTCTGTTTGTCCCCGCGTGCCCCGTAGACTAGCCTTCGTCAACGACAGAGCGTCGATGGCTTCTGTCTGAACTCCGACGACCCTTCCCTGGTAACTCTGACCTCGCCTCTCTCTTGATGATGCTCACGTGTTCGCCACACTCACCCGCATCTAACGAACCCTCTGCCTCGCCTTTTTATGCCATGTAGCATCGGCAACAACCACACCTGAGCGTGCCCGTCGCCTGGACCAACTCCGGTGAGCAATCTCCGCTATTCTTGTGCGCCCCTCGACAAACAACAACCACCTCGAGCTTCGCCTCATCGCGGCGAGTACGATAATGGTCTCCTCCCTTTCCCGCGCTTCCTGATTCTTCGGTAACTCCACCGCTAGAGCGCTCTGCCGCTCACCACTGTCGCAGCGCCGCCCATCTGTGGTCACCACCATTTGAGTCGTTCGATTTAGATAGGATGGATGTGATAGATAACTTAACGAAGGGGTACGAAGCGATCTGTGACATGCGATTCACTTTATATCCTGTGGTCCACACATCGCGATCCGTGCGAAACGGTAGCAGCGAATAAGATTAAGACACGTGGCCTGAGTCTGTCTATTAAAATCCAGAAAATGATTTTGTTTGTTTAAACTTGCAAAAATCATAACTATTGTTCTGCTTGGCCAAATTTTACAAATTTTATATCAATGGAATCACAAAAATACAAAATTTGCAACCATGCCATTAGTTTAGTATTTTGCTTCTGTAAAGTTGGGTGTTTTGCAGAAACATATTTAGGCTTATTTTGTGTATAAAATTTATTCTAAAAATTATTTTTGGGTAAAATATTTTGTAAATGTTTTGTTTTGAACCTACTGACCATAAAAACAAACTTTTGGATTTAAATGTATATTGTGTGACACTATGGAATTAATCCTTGAATAAAAGCATTTCTAGTCAAATAAAAATGTTGATTATGCTTTAAAAATGCTTTTTGAGTAAAACCTTTTGCAAATGGGTTGATTTATACTCCCTGACCCTAAACACCAAGTTTTAGGATTTAAAAATATATTTGATGAACCCTAGTAAATTATTATTTTGCTAAAGGCATTTCTAGCAAATAAAAATATTGTTTTGATTTAAAAATGGAATTTAGGTGAAACCTTTTGCAAATGGATTAATATTAAACCCTTAAACCATAATCACTAAAATTTGGGTTTAAAAATATATTTGGCTAAAAACTACAAAATATTACTTTGATTTAAATCATTTATAGCAAAACAAAATGATTTAAATGGCCCTTTTTACTAACTTGGTTTCAAATGATTTTTCCATATTTATCAATGACCTTTAGGTGTTTTAAAATGTTTATAGCCTATTAGAAACCAATTTTCCAAATAAAACAATGTTTTTCATGCTTGCATGCATTGCTTTGCTTTTATTGTTTTATGTGGTGAATTATTTGAATGCTAGTTTGAATATGTGCTTGCTTGATTGAATTGTAGTGAAATTTGAAGAGTGTGATTGTTGCAAGATCAAGGAGTGAACCAATATTCTCTACTAAAAAGGCAAGTGCCACTATCATCCATGTCCTACTATTTTCATTACACTTAGTAGAATTTTTGTAGTATGCATGATAGGGCTACTATATTACTATGCTATGCTATGTCCTATTAGGATATCCTTTACATCTTCCTTAGTGAAAACGTCATAGTTGTAGTATGCTTATCCCTGATATAGACTTGGGATGGAATACCATGTTATGAATATATGAAGTGTTGGAAAAATATATGTTTTCTATAATAAAACAAGTACTCAATGAATCACCTGGGTGGAATGTGGATACTCAATTGTGGATAAGGTGGCAACAAAGGGGACCATGTTTATATGGCTATCTTTTTGTATGTGCACTAGAAGAAAACCACCCAGGGACATAGAGACTGAACATGTTTCTCGTCCAGTGGCTTCCGTGTATAGCCACATGCTAAATGGGCTCTTGCTTAGTCGGTTACATAGTGGAATACCCTTGCATTGGCACCTACTCAGGTTAACCGGATTCATGTATTGGAAATATATCCTTACATTGGTGCCTGGTAGACATGCTAGCATTATGTCTTGGGAGGACTTCTATGGAAAGACTTTGTCACATTCTCGATCTGCCGGTACTCCATTTGGTGTGTACTTAACCAGCGGCCACTGGTGGCGTCAAGACAAGATTGTGTCATGTGGGTAAAGTGTACAACTTCTACAGAAGATGAAATTCTAAGTACTTCGCCATGTCCCCATTATGGACAACTCTGAGCAACTAAGGCCTGAAGCTATGGAAGATCTCGACATTCCAATTTCTCAAAGTAAAACTTGATGGTGTAAACAAGGGATTATAAGCACTTGGAGTTTGCCAAGAAGTTTAGAAAGATTGTTAAAATATCAAAACTATGTTTGAAAAGATAGGATAAAACCATATTGCTTTCTGCAAATGAGCCTAAACCCTACTTAGCCAAATATGCATGTATTGATAGACTCCAACTTATTTCCACATAGTAGTGAAACCTGCCAATACAATTCAAATGTATTGACCCTTGTGGCTGTAACTTATTATGTTGCTGGTTTGTTTTGATGTTAATGAAGTGTGTAGATTAGGATTACAAGTCTACAACCAACATGATTGGTTGTGGCACGTTGAAGATGAAGGACTCCATGCTATGTAAGATGTAATGAAATATTTTAGTCCTAGTTATAAAGTTGTATTATGAACTTTGTATCTTGATATTACATCTTAAACTGTGGATGCTAGCTATTGATCAAGGGACTAGCATTGTAAACACAGGGATCTCTACCTTATCAGGTTGGGACCTTTACAAAGAATAATTTTAGAGGTGACATGCACCATAAACATCTAGATCAAACCATTTGCAAGCGTTGAAAGTTGGGATCAAAGAACTCTAAACATGAAAATGAAAGATGGAGTTCTAATAGTAAGACAAAGTAACTATGCATGCAACATGAAAGGCTACAAACAAAGATCATGAATAACATGTATTATAAAACGTTTGTTTGTTTCACATACAGAAAACATGGCATAGTGGCATTCATATTGTCCTTCATAGAGTAGCAAATAGATGCATAGGACACCTTCAAAGTTCATAAGAGTGACTAGATACAAATATCACAAGAACAAGTAATAACAACAATATGCATCAATCAATAAGTTCATAAGAGTTTTGGGACAATGCACATAGAACTAAGAATGGCAACAATGCTCTCTTAACTGGTGCCTAAAGGTAGAAGGTGGAGACTCAATATATTGGTGGAAGAAAGTCCCTTCATAAAGGGAAGCAGGGATTTCAAAATTCAAAAAGAGCTTCCAAAAATTATGGCACTTGTTAGCTTTCAGATCTCATTGCCCCTATCATAAGCATCTTGAAGTGATTAAGGTTAAAGTGAAGAAACAATGGAGTATACGATTGACAAAGTATAAGTTGGCAATCTCATGTCCCTTGAATACGAGGGCCGCTCCTCATGCTACTCAAATTTAGTAACCTGTAACTTCTTGTCATAGTAACTACATGTGTATCATAGAGAACCGCCAACGGGATACCCCTTGCACATGTTACATGAGCAATCCCATAACCAAAATAACAAGGCAAGCCGACAATGAGCATCTCGGCAATCTTCTTATTTACCATGGGAATATGGTGCTTTTTTCTCTCTTTCCTCTTTTCTCAATATGCCTCTCTTTTTTATAAGAAGAATGCTTCATAGATGTCACTATGGAGATGCTACAAGTTTCCACCATGATTAGGCATGGCTTAGGCTAGTGGCCCAGGCGTTTCTCTAAAGCACATACATAATTCCATGGAGTTACAAGATCCCCTTTTATTTCACACCGACGACATCCATAGACAAAAGATCATGATGTCAACTGGGTACAATGTACAAGTGCAATGTTGAAAGTGTTCCCCGTGACAGTACGATTCTGCTAATTCCAATGTATAACTGCAAGAATATACAACATAGATGACACAATGGTTCAAGTTTATTAGGGGAAAGTGTGCCATCAAGTTCGTGAGAGCTTTAATCACTAAGTTTTCACATAACAAAATACTTTTTAATTAGAAGATAGATGAAAACAAGAATATACTTGGAATGGTGTAACACACCATGCATAGGAATTTATAGGGGACACTTTGGAATAAGTTGGTTATTGGGAGTTGGAAGCATGAGTAGAGCTTACTCATACAAGTGGAGGCTAGCAAAATACTGGGAGCAACCAACTAAGAGAGCAATAATGGCCATAATCATGCAAAGTGACAAAACATTACTAATCAAAACATAGAGTGGCACTACAAGTCAAGGACTAAATGATCATAGAGGCTATGGTGACTTGTTCATAGTCATAACATGGTGTGAGCATGTGCCAAGTCAACCCAAAGAAAGCATCAAAGGAGAATACCACAGTACTATGCTTTTGCATGCTAAAAGAACGCATGATATTTTCAAGGCATAGTAAGCAATCCCAATTGTTTGGAACAAGTCATGATACAACAATAATCACTAAGCATAAGGTCAAAACAACTCCAAGCATGACATAATAATGTCTAAGTCATAGTCAAAGCAAGCTCCTCTTGCACTACTTCAAGCAAGAAATTTCTACTCCTTTCCAACACCAATCAACTTATTTGAAACAAAACAGCAAGAATGGGAGTCCAAACTACTTTATTCAAGAAAACTAATCAAACTAAGCAAAGCAAACGAATACTAAGATGCTCCAAGAACAACACAACAATGCATGAAACAATAAAAACGAAGTGTCTAGAAAGACCTGAGCTTTTTATTGATGAAGAAGGGGATGCCTTGGGCATCCCCAAGCTTTGACGCTTGTACCTCTTGGATATTTCTTGGGGTGACACTAGGGTGGCATCCCCAAGTTTTAGCTTTTGTCCATTCTTCATCTTATTACATCATTCTCTCTCTACACCTAAATTTTTTTTCTTCATACAAAACTTCACACAATATTCATTAGCAACATTAGTGTATTCAAAAGATAATAGACCCTTGGGTTTGCTTTAAAACAGAAAAACTTTCACTAAAAGTACAATCTACTGTAGCAATTCTCTCAAAAGTTCAATTTCCCAAAAAGAACCCAAAAGGGAATCAATAAGAAGCAAATGAAAATAATGGCAGAAATCTATCAAAACTGACAAGCAGGTAGAAACCGATTTTTTCGAAGACCTTATGTTTGCTCAAATCAAAAAGTGTTGAAAGTTATCTAGCATACTGGGGGATTTATTCGTCAAATATTAGCTCAATCCGACTTACAGAGATTCCTCATGAATTTTTACGGTGGATCACAAAAATCTGTTTCAGGACAGCAACTCCCCAAGTCTTACTTCCCTCTCATTAGAGTTCATTCTTGTCACAAAAACCCAAACAAAAAGGATAAGGAGAGGTAATTACTGAGGTAATAACTTCCAAGACTTAAGAAAACTCTTCGGTTATCTCCCAACAAGTACTTTTCTTTAACGCCTTTAAGTTAGGCACAAGAAGCAAGAATCAAGTATTTTGAAATGAAGAAGCATTAACATCAAACCTTGCTTTCAAAGGAGGAGCAAAATCAACTTCTCTCTCCTCATAGGGAAGTTTTCAATACCTTTCTTGAATGGAAATTGATATTTAATGGTGCCTTCTTTCATATCAATGATGGCACCAATAGTTCTAAGAAAAGGTCTTCCCAAACTAATAGGACAAGAAGCATTTTATTCAACATCCAAAACATAGAAATCAACGGGGACATAAGAATTGTTAACCATAATAAGAACATCATTAATACTCCCCATGAGTTTCTTTTTAGCATTAACATTAAGTGGGACATCCAAATAACAATCTTCCAAAGGTGGCAAATCAAGCATTTCACAAATCTTCCTAGGCATAATAGAGACACTAGAACCAAGATCACATGAAGCTTTGAGATTAAAGTCATTCACTTGCATATTAATAATGGATTCCCAACTATCTTCTACTTTCCTAGGAATAGAAGCTTTGTGTTTGAATTTCTCTTCCTTAATTTTAACAAGAGCATCTGTAATGTGTTTGGTGAAAGTTACATGCATATCACTAGCATCAGGACTTGTAGCAAGCTTTTGTAGGAACATAATCACTTCAGAAATATTGCAACCATCAAGATCAAAATCAAACTTAGCATCACTAGTAGTAGACTCATTGGTCTTAGGCATTGTAGGAGGAGGAATAGGGACTTTTTGTGGTTTAGTGGCATCCATATTGGTGGTGGTGATGGTTCACACACTATTGTTTCTAGCAATTTCAGCTTCCCTTTCCCACTTAGCATGAAGTTGGGCTAATAGTCTAACATTTTCATCAATAGTAACTTGTATGGCATGAGTAGAAGCAAAGGTAATTTCCATGGTTTCAGGTTTAGTAGCCATTTTATTAATCAAATAGGATTGTGCTTCAGACAAAGAGGAAATATTGTTCTCAACATTTAAAAGTTTTTCCTCCACAGTCTTGTTGAAAGTGGTTTGTTTACTAATAAAGTCTTTGAGCATGACTTCAAGTTCAGAGGGGGCACTTCTAGTATTGTTGTAGGAGTTTCCATAGGTATTGCCATTATTAGGAGGATAAGGCCTATAATTGTTGTTGCTACCAAAATTATTCCTATATGCATTGTTGTTGAAATTGTTGTTTCTAATGAAGTTGACATCAACTTGCTCTTGTTAATCAACCAAAGAGGCTAGGGGAACATTATTAGATCTATAGGAGCTTTTCCATTAACAATCATAGCCATGATAACATCAATCTTATCACTCAAAGAGGAGGTTTCTTCAATAGAATTTACCTTCTTACCATGTGGAGCTCTCTCAGTGTGCTATTCAGAATAGTTAACCATCATATTATCAAGGAGTTTTGTTGCAGCACCCAAAGTGATGGTCATAAAGGTACCTCCAGCAGCTGAATCCAACATGTTTCTTTAAGAGAAGTTCAAACCTGCATAAAAAGTCTGGATAATCATCCAAGCAGTAAGTCCATGAGTGGGACAATTCTTAACCAAAGATTTCATTATTTCCCAAGCTTGAGCAACATGTTCATTATTAATTTGTTTAAATTTCATAATATAACTTCTCATAGATATAATCTTAGCAGGAGGGTAGTACTTTCCAATAAAAGCATCTTTGCACTTAATCGAAGAATCAATACTATTTCTAGGCAAGGGTAGCAACCATTCTTTAGCTTTTGCTCTCAAGGAGAAAGGAAACAACTTGAGCTTAATAATATCTCCATCTACATCCTTATACTTCTGCATCTCACAAAGTTCAACAAAGTTATTGATATGGGCAGCAGCATCATCTAGTACTAGAAAATTGCTCTCTCATCACAAGATTCAACGAAGCAGGCTTAATTTCATAAAAGGTAGCATCAGGAGCTGGTGGAGCAATAGGAGTGCTTAGGAAATCATTGTTGTTTGTGGTAGTGAAGTCACACAACTTGGTGTTCTCGGCAGAGTTCATTTTGGCAAAAGTGGAGCAAGCCAACAGCAGCAAAAACTAGAGAAGGAACAATTTATTTTGTGTTTTTATAAGGGAATGCAAACCAAACTAAACTAATTTACAGAAGGGCAATTGACAAGACTAAGAAAGGCATAACAATGCAATACTAGACATTCATGATCCTATGAGATTTGACTAGGAAATACAACAAGATACATAGACCGCCATCCAACTGCATCTATGACTAGAAGTCCCTTTTTGGGTTATCATCCGAACCCCCTCCAGTATTCAGTTTAAAGCAACAGACAACTGCTTTAAGAAAAGTGTGTAAGGTAAACAATCCACTTGTTCCATGAACAAGAAACCGTCGTTTTCTCCCTAGTGGCAACAACACATATACAACCTTAGAGATTTCTGTCACTTCCCTTAGATTAAATAGAGTCATGAACCCACTATCGAGCATAAATACCCCCTCTTGGAGTCACTAGCAACTACTTGGCCAAGATAGCTACTAACAACTGAGAGCATCCAAGATCACAAACAACATAGCCATGATAAAATCAATAAGACAAAACCATTAATCAATCTGACATAGTAATCTCAATATCCATCGGATCCCTGCAAACACAACATGCATGATTACAAATAGATGAGATTTTGATCATGAACAGAGCTCACAAGATCTAGACATGAAAGCACAAAGGAGGAGATACAACCATCTTGCTACTACATGGACCTGTAGTCCAAGGTGGAACTACTCACGCTTCATACCGGAGGCTGGCACGATGAATAAGAAGGCCTCCAGGTTAATCTCCCCTCCGGGAGGGTGCCGGGAAGAGCTTCTGATCCCCCGATCTAGGGACGATGGTGGCGGCGGCTATAGACGGTTTCGTGGAATTTTGATCGGGTACTTAGGGTTTAGGCATGGGGGGCTTCTTATAGGCGAAGAGGGAGGCCAAGGGGGTGCTCGAGGCGGCTGCACCCCCCAGGCATGGAGTGGGCCCACCCATGCGTCCAGGGGGTGTGGCCCCTTCGAGGCCCTCCTGCGTCTCGTCTTCTGGCTCCGTGTTCCCACGGTAAAATATTGACTTTGGATTTTGTCCCGTCCAATTTCGAGAATATTGATTTTCTGCCTTTCTGGAACCAAAAACAGAAGAAAACTTGTTAATAGGTTAGTACCAGAAAACATATAAAAACACCTCAAAGTGTAGACAAAGCAAAGCAAAGCAAAGTAGATACTAAACAAGCATGGAACATCAAAAATTATAGATACATTTCCGACATATCACCCACCAGGGAACCTCCCCCTCTCTCCCCGCAGTTTATCACCCCCGCGCGTGCACCGCACCCACTGACAGCCAGGGCCCACCTCCACGACAACCATCGTCGTCAGTCCCGCGCCTGCAACTAGCTCCACTAAAGTTTCTCCCCGCTGTCACTGCTGAATCAATCCTCGCTAAATTTCCGATGAATGCATGCGTGATTCTCCCTCCTGCTCCGGCTACTTAACCCCCACCTCCTTGCGACCATTTCCCCTCACTTATCCAGCACCAAGTGTCGCCAGGCTCACTGGTGGAAAACATGGCTGTAGTCCCGGGACGCAACGGGCTCTAGTCCCGGTTTTGGGCCCGGGACTGCGAAAACAGGACTAGAGGCCCCCCTCTAGTCCTGGATCGCAATGGCCCGTGACTGATAACAGCCACGTGGCTGTTTCAGCGCCGCGGGGGGCGGAAACCCTCTAGTCCCGGGCTGTAACACCACCCGGGACTAAAAGGTTTCCTACTGCGGCAGAGAAACACCACATTTCTCTGCCGCGGCAGAGATTGTGTATTTCCTTTTTTTGCCATTTCGTTCCTTTTTCGTTTTGTGTTTCACTATAACAAACATCTATTTTAGTATACATATTATACGCTAATACATACACACTACACGTCGATGCATTTATATAATTAATTGATCCCTTGCAAGCATACATATAATCAATCATATCAAAAGGAATAAATGTTTTCAAATTACATGGTCATTGATGAGTATATCATATCAGCTACATGAAGATGACTAAGGAAAATCGAGTTCCACGTCATCCGCATAATGCTCTCCATGTACATCAAGGACTTCCTTCATCATAAATCCCGCCAGCTCCTCTTGAATTGCTCTTATGCGCTGGTCTGGCTCTAGTTTCTCCCGCAAATCATAAATATAATGTGAGTTAACTTTCCGCTCACTGGTCAACTCGCGGATGTACTCGCAGACGTAGTATCCACATAAATGAGTTCCCGGTGGCTGCTGTAAACTCTTCACCATTTTATAAGTTAACTCCTCTTTGAATGGACCTGGTATATTCTGTCTGAACCGTGTCCAACACCTGCTCAGTAAAGAAAATGAACAAAGGAGTTATTAGTTACTTGATATCAGGAAATGAATGAAAGAGGACGATATAATGCGATAATGATTGAAATTACTTATGGAGCATTGCTTTCATGTCGCTCCATTGCTCTTGGTCCCAACTTAATGAGTCGTGGACTTCAACTAGGGAGTTGTCAACTTGAATGTTTAGCAAGATCCAGTGGAATCTGCGGACATTTACATAAGCATACATGCATAGCTCATCTAGTAAGCAAAAATAAAATGTGTACAAGATATAAACACTAACTTGAAGTTGTAAGGAAATAGTATTTCCTTAACAAAATTATGCTCGGTTAAGAACCTGCACAGGTCTTCCTCCATGTCTTTGGGGTGATTCTTTAACGTATATTCATTAATGATATATGGGTCAATGAACCCAACGTCGTATCTTCTAGCTCTTTTGCATTCAAGCATCTTCATTCTGCGGAATATAATATCATCATACAAAAGAATATATAGTTAGGATAATATATTAAATGCAATGAACGAGCTAAAGCTACAAACTTAATTATAGAAATAAATAACTTACAGACAGTAGCAACCAATGATAGATTTGTCGAGGGCGCGCTGGTTGTATAACTGAAACAGTTCGGTCATTTGAACATGTATCGAGTATGGTTTGAAGTGATGCTCCTTTCTAACGTCCACCGGAAACCAATCTTTATTATGATTTTTTTCTGCTTGCGACATGTACCATTCATGTAGATTTCGCATATGTGTGGATAGACGCGCAAGCTCCTCATTACTGACTAGAGGCTCCCCTTGGACATACTGCCGTACTATCTGACCCACTGGCGTATCTTCATAGCCTAAATATTGACCAAGAGACATATTTGCTTCGTTAGCAAGTGCTTTGGCCTGCGATATAGTGATTCCCATAATTGCAGCATTATTACGGGCTCTAGGGTCCATTATTTGCATGTCCATATTCGTTTCAGCTCTGAAGGCCTTGTCGAAGTCTGAAATGACTTTGAGCGGGTCGACCTATTGATTCTTCTGTGCTCCGAGCTGGGCAACTTGCTTCCCGCTTTTTGCACTTGTGATTTTTTTCTTCTGTGCTTGCTTAATAATCTCCCGGTCATAGTCTGATTCCAGATTCATCGATATTTGGGATGGTTGCTCAAGAAAGGACTTAGCCCACTTTTTGGTTTTTTCGTTATATACCGGCTTTGGCTCGGGATTTTTGGGTGCAAAATGCGCCTTAACTTGGGCAGCCACATCCGTGTTAGTTTCCTCATCGGTCTTGTCATAAGGTCTCTTTGGAAGAGCCGACGGGATATCGACTATCTTCGGCGTTTGACCTTTCTTCGATGTGGGGCGCGGGGGACCGTCGAACTTCCGTTTCTTCGACGAGGTAGTAGTATTGCACGGAGGCGGAGGCGGAGATCGAGTTGATGTACTCATGCTGCGGCGATCGTCAGCGGGGCGGGGTGGACTTGGAGGTTGGCGATAATCGGGTTGGGGTGGACTTGGAGGTTGGCGATAATCGGGTTGGGATGGACTTGGAGGTTGAAGATATTCGATACGGGGTGGATTTGGATTCCTTGGAGTCGGTGGCCTTGGCGCCGAGCCTAGAAACTTGATGTACTTCTTATTCCATAGAATGATGTTGCGCTTGACATCTCCTAGTTTCGTAAGGCCTTCAGGCGTAGCGATTTCAATCTCTAGGTCCGCAAAATCATCCACTATGTCATCCACCGTGACACGAGCATAGCCTGGTGGAATCGGAAGTGAATGGTGGAGTGCTCCAGGTAGACAAGGTAAAGCAGTGCCGATCGCCACCTTGAAGGACAGGTTGTTCATTGGCCGATGTAGCTCACATTGTGCCATCTCTCTAACATCATCCACGGGGTAGTGAGGAGCCGGTGCATCATCCAGCAGTGCTTGATCATCAGCACGGACCTCCGTGGAAGCCACGTTGCTTCTCCGTTGGCTAAGATCCAATGCAGGATGATCAGACCGCGGGTGAGTTGACGACGGAGGCCTTTGGCTAATTTCATGCATGAGGTTCTTCAGATCAGCTAGGTCCTGCTCTACCCTGGAGATCCGGTCTGCCTCCCGGTCCTTCTTTCTCTGACGGCTTCTGTAACTGGCATCATACTGAGGAAACCCTTTCTTCCACGAGACACCGGCGCCTTTTCCTCGTGTTCGTCCTCCCTTTTTAGGATTCCCTAGGGCGCGTGTCAGCTCGTCGTTCTCTCTCGGGACGGAACAATCCCAATTGAGCATCTTTCATTGCTTGAATAAGGTCTTGGGAGGGTTTTTGAATTTTATCATGAAATAATGTCTTCCCTGTTTCTGGGTCCAAGGATCCCCCGTGCCCGTACCACCAGTGCTTTGACCTCTCGGGCCATCCATCTGTACTAGGAGTGACGCCTCTAGCCCTCATTTCCTTCTCCATAGTTTCCCACTTAGGGATGGCACTCTTGTAGCCACCTGTCCCTATTTTATGATGGTATTTCTTATTGGCAGCATTTAACGCGTTCTTGCCGACTTTGCCTTTGCTTTATCATATTGCTTGTACTGTACAAAATCGGGCCACTGTTCTCTCAACTTCTCGTTTACTCCTTTGAAGTCTGGAGTTTTCTTTTTCGCGACATATTTCGCGTATAAACTTTTCTTGTGGTTCCGGTACAGTTAAGCCATCTTGCTCAGTGCCCACTCCTTGACTTTCGCTCTATTTTCAAGCCCACCCGGCCTTGGGGTAATACCATCTACCTCAAATTCCTCATACTCTGGAGGTAGTATGAAATGCGCTATCAGCTTCTGCCAAAGGTCATCTTTGGCATCATCGGTGACATAGCTGTTGGATTCTTCACCGGCTTTCTTTGACTTATTCCATTCTTGGATGGTGATCGGCAGGTTGTCCCTAACAAGCACCCACATTATTTCATTTGTAAATTTTCTGTTTTATTCAAATCAAATATAAAAACTTTGGAAAATCATATCTTTTATCATAATAATCCAAATAAAACAAATAATATGTCTATTATTATTAGAAAAATATAAACAATCTTAATATAATATCCATTTATCTGTTTGCATCATTTATAAATTATTTCATTTGTAAATTTTCTTTTTTTATTCAAATCAAATATAAAAACTTTGGAAAATCATATCTTTTATTATAATAATCCAAATAAAATAAATAATATGTCTATTATTATCAGAAAAAATATAAAGAATCTTAATATAATATCCATTTATCTATTTGCATCATTTATAAATTATTTCATTTGTAAATTTTCTTTTTTTATTCAAATCAAATATAAAAACTTTGGAAAATCATATCTTTTATTATAATAATCCAAATAAAACAAATAATATGTCTATTATTATCAGAAAAATATAAAGAACCTTAATATAATATCCATTTATCTATTTGCATCATTTGTAAATTTTCTTTTTTATTCAAATCAAATATAAAAACTTTGGAAAATCATATCTTTAGTCCCGGTTTGTCCCGGTTTTTAATATTAATAAATGTCTTGAGTGTTACCTAATAAAGAGAGGGTTCATCTGTAGTCCCGGTTGGAGAAACCAACCGCGACTGAAGTGATTGCGGCAGACTGGGCCAGGCAACACTAATAATAGGGGTGAGTGTCGACATTATGTCGTGCGGCTTGTACCTTGTCCCGAATGGTGTCACCAACCGGGACTAAAGATGAACCTTTAGTACCAGTTGGAGACACCAACCGGGACAAAACATGAGTCAGCACTAATAATAGGGGTGAGTGTCGACATTATGTCGTGATTGTCGACATTATGTCGAGCTGCTTGTACTACAAATAGGCATCCTTGTGAGTCCAGTCCTCCAGCCAGTTTGAGGCATCTCCAAGACGGTTTTCGAGAGAAGAAACACCACTACGGCCAGTTTCAGGGAGATGCCGACGGAGCCCAGTCCTCCGGCATCTCCGAGAAACAGGTCATAGAGGCACTCCCTAATATGTGAAATTAGTTAGCTCCCAGGCGTATTGATCTAGTTAGAGAAATTACAAGCTGCAAGATGGTTTTCTAGAGCAGGGACACCACTACGGCCAGTTTTAGGGAGATGCCGACGGAGCCCAGTCCTCCGGCATCTCCGAGAAACTGGTCATAGAGGCACTCCCTAATATGTGACCTCACGCGTTTGGAGACCAGACCTTAATGGTATGTATGAATCGGGACTAAAGGCCCTCCTTTAGTCCCGGTCCAGCCACAAAACGGGACTAACACACTCAAGATTGTTTGCAGACAACACTATAAAAATGAACACATGCATGGAGCATCTTCACTCATAAAAATGTTACAATTATTACATATCATTTCTTCGCGTGTGTTCCTTTTTGATCCCGTCGTATCCATGGAGCATCTTCATTCATTAACATGATGCTTGGGTCATCCTTTACCGCGAAGGGTGGAATTTCATGAAACTTATCACAATCTTCTGACATGTCTGTCTTGTCCTCCACTCCCACGATGTTTCTTTTTCCTGAAAAACTATGTGGCGCTTTGGCTCATCGTCTGATGTATTCTTTTTCTTATTTTTTCTTTTTCTAGGTTTGGTAGACATGTCCTTCACATAGAAAACCCGAGCCACATCATTGGCTAGGACGAATGGTTCGTCTAAGTACCCAAGATTGTTGAGATCCAACGATGTCATTCCGTATTTCTTGTCTACCTCAACCCCTCCTCCTGTCAGCTTGACCCATTTGCACCGAAATAAGGGGACCTTAAAAGTAGGTCCATAGTCAAGTTCCCATATCTCCTCTATGTAACCATAATATGTGGTCTTTGACCCATTGTTGTCTGTTGCATCAAAGCGGACACCACTGTGTTGGTTGGTGCTCTTTTTATCTTGGGCTATCGTGTAAAATGTATACCCATTTATCTTGTACCCTTGGAAAGTCGATATAGTCGAAGATGGTGACCTAGAGAACAAGTATAGCTGATCTCCAAGAGTGTTGTTTTTGATGAGATGTTCCAACCAACCGCCAAAACTCTTCATGTGTTCATCTCTAATCCAAGAGTCATGATTTTCTTGTGTTCCTCGATATATGGGGTTGCCAAGATAGAATTCTGTAGAACGGTGTAATGTGCTTTGGTGTAAGAATGTTTGTCCCTACATATTATTGATTTCCTTCCTAGAGTACCCTTTCCACTCAGTCTCCCCTCATACCACGATTGAGGAAGACCAATCGACTTAAGGTCAGGAATGAATTCAACACAAAATTCAATGACCTCCTCTGTTTCATAGCCCTTGGAGATGCTTCCTTCTGGCCTAACACGGTTACGAACATATTTCTTTAAGATTCCCATGAACCTCTCAAAGGGAAACATATTGTGTAGAAATACAGGACCCAGAATGGAAATCTCTTTGACTAGGTGAACCAGCAGGTGCGTCATAATATTGAAGAAGGATGGTGGGAACACCAACTCAAAACTGACAAGACATTGGACCACATCATTCTGTAACCGTGGTATATCTTCAGGATTGATTATATTCTGAGAGATTGCATTGAGAAATACACATAGCTTCACAATGGGTACTCGAACATTATCTGGTAGAAACCCCCTCAATGCAATCGGAAGCATTTGCGTCATAATCACGTGGCAGTCATGAGACTTTAGGTTTTGGAACTTTTTTTCTGCCATATTTATTATTCCCTTTATATTCGACGAGTAGCCAGACGGGACCTTAATACTGCTTAGGCATTCAAAAATTTTTTTCCTTCTCTTGTTTGGTAAGAGCGTAGCTGGCATGACCTTGAAACCATTCTGGATGCAGGCCATCTGGGTACTTCATACGTTGATGGTCCTTTCGTGCTTCCGGTGTATCTTTTGTGTTCCCATACACGCCCAAGAAGCCTAGCAGGTTCACGCAAAGATTCTTCGTCACGTGCATCACATCGATTGCAGAGCGGACCTCTAAGAATTTCCAATATGGTAGCTCCCAAAATATAGATTTCTTCTTCCACATGGGTGCGTGTCCTTCAGCGTCCTTCAGAACAGATTTTCCTCCAGGACCCTTTCCAAAGGTTACCAGTTGATCCAAATCTTTGACCATATCAAATATATCAGCACCAGTACGCTCCTTAGACTTCGTCTGGTGACATGCCAGACCGTTGAAATGCTTGCCTTTCTTTCTTAAGGGATGCTTGGCCAAAATAAATCGATGATGCTCATTGTATACATTCTTCTTACAATGTTGCAAATATATACTTTCAGTCTCATCTAAACAGTGTGTGCATGCATTGTATCCCTTGTTTGACTGTCCTGAAAGGTTACTAAGAGCAGGCCAATCATTGATTGTTACGAAAAGCAATGCTCGGAGGTTAAATTCTTCCTACTTGTGCTCATCCCACACGCGTATCCCGGGTTCGTGCCACAACTGTAAAAGTTCTTCCACTAATGGCCTTAGGTACACATCAATGTCGTTGCCGGGTTGCTTCGGACCTTGGATCAACACTGGCATCATAATGAACTTCCGCTTCATGCACAACCAAGGAGGAAGGTTATAGATGCATAGAGTCACGGGCCAGTTGCTGTGACTGGAGCTCTGCTCCCCAAAGGGATTCATGCCATCTGTACTTATACCAAACCTTAAACTCCTTGCGTCATCTGCAAAGTCCGGGTACTTTCTATCAATTTTTCTCCATTGCGACCCATCAACGGGGTGTCTCAACATCCCTTCCGACTTACGTTCCTCTTTATGCCATCGCAACAACTTGGCGTGCTCTTTGTTTCTGAATAAGCGTTTCAACCGTGGTATTATAGAAGCATACCACATCACCTTCGCAGGAACCCTCTTCCGGGGGGCTCACCCTCAACGTCACCAGGGTCATCTCGTCTAATCTTATACCGAAGTGAAGTGCATACCGAGCATGCATCCAAATTCTCATACTCCTCACCGCGGTAGAGGATGCAGTCATTAGGGCATGCATGTATCTTCTGAACCTCTAATCCTAGAGGGCAGACAACCTTCTTTGCTTCGTACGTACTGGCGGGCAATACGTTATCTTTTGGAAGCATATTCTTCATCATTTTCAGCAACTTTTCAAATGAGGAGTCAGGTATAGCACACTCAGCCTTCCATCGCAGCAATTCCAGTGTGCTGCCCAGCTTTTTCAGACCATTTTCGCAATTTGGGTACAACAACTTTTTGTGATCCTCTAACATGTGATTGAACTTCTCCCTATCCTTTTTAGTTTCACAATATCTTCGTGCATCGGCAATGGTCCGACCAAGATCATCAGCGGGTTCATCATGTGTCTCTTCTTCATCCTCCCCTTCAGCATCCCCCATGGAAGTATCTCCGTACTCAGGGAAACCATGATAGTTGTCATCCTCCTCCTCTCCTTCGTTGTCTTCCATTATAACCCCTCTCTCTTCGTGCTTGGTCCAACAATTATAACTGGGCATGAAGCCGGACTTCAACAGGTGGATGTGAAGGGTTTTTGAGTCAGAGTAATCCTTCTGATTCCTACATCCATTACATTGACAGAATATAAAACCATTGCGCTTGTTTGCATCAGCAACACAGATGAATTCATACACGCCATTAATGAACTCGCCAGAGCGTCGGTCAGTACCGTACATCCATTCCCGTACCTTCTGCATTATCGTAAAAGTATATCAAAAACCATTACACAACATGATAAAACTATTACAAGTTATATTGAGAGCTTCGAGAGCATTAATTTTGAATTTTGAAAAATTTGCATGCACCAATTTGTGAATGTGGAGTTTTTTATTATTATTCTATCAGTAAAAACCTCATTCCATTCTAAGCTCTGAAACTCTAAAATTACACATTTCAATTTTCAGTAACTATGTGCCTAATCAAAATTTGTTACACATATATACCAAAATCCTTCTAGCTACTTCTAGAGCATGCATGCATTTGATCCATATCTCTATACTTCTAGAGCATTATAAAGCTAAAGTAGCAATAAGAGATGAAAGAATGAAGTTCTAACCTTTTAAAGCTTTGGATTTAGGTGTTGCAAACTAAATCTTGACAAATCTTGAGAAAAAATGGCATGAACTCTCTTGATTCTTTGAGAAAAATGGCCACCATATGCTTTAGGGTAGCGGGACAGGACGCAGATTATATAGTCGTGGACAACTAGTCCCGGGCTGTGATACGACCCGGGACTAATAGTCCACGAAAGGACCAGCTGGCCTGCTCCAGGTTATTAGTCCCGAGCCGTATTACAGACCGGGACTAATGACCTGGTCCGGCCCGGGACTAGTCACTACGGCCGTTTCTAGACGTTAGAGGCCTCATGGCCCGGGACTAGTGCTCCCACTAGTCACGGGCTGTGTCAGGCCGAGACTGCTGGGCTTTTTCTGATCGAACCGAAGATGGTTTTCCCAATTTCCGCTTGAACCGCCGCAGTACGGAGCTACTACGGTGAACTATTCCGGTAAGCATAGTGCACCCCTCTGCCTCTCGTTCACACGATCGTGTTCCCCTCGACCTTGCACATATGCTCATGCCTTTTTTTATCAACTCATGCCCTAGGTCTTCGTCCCCGTAGACGTCTGCAAGCAGCTGAGGCGCAACTCAACTCCGGCGAATAATCTCGGTAAAATTTGTGCGCCCCTTGACCTCTCCTTCACACGACTGCGTTCGCGTGACCTTGCGAGACCTCCTAATGCCAGCCGTTTGCCTTTTTGCGCCCTAGGTTGTGGTCTTCGTCACCGTTCAGGAACACCAGACGCCAGTATAAGATCCGACGAGGTTTTTCTGCCATGTCCATGCGCCCTTGTCCAAGCCCCGTCCATGTTGAGCTTCCCCACCTCCTCGCGACTGTGGTAAGTGACAGCACACACCCACTTGCCCTCTGACCTCGCCGGTATGTCACTGACAGTGGCGTCGCCTCCTCCTGAGCCATTCCCGCCGCTAGGTTTTGGTCAGGCAAGCCATGTCCGTTAGATCTGCATCTGATGGCCACCATTAGATCACTTGACAAAGCGGTATGATTTTATCTGGGCCATGCATAGCCACTTAGATCATATGGTGCGGAAACATGATCCGGCTGAATCGGTACGCGCCAATCAGGACGTGCCGCGTGGCTAGGGTTTTGATTTAAAAACTAGATTTTGTTCTATTAGGTATTTAAACTTGTAAATTCAATAATTTTTGTTTTGTTTATCCAAAAAATACAAAATATATATATATGGATTAAGAAAATTAATCTCTTTTCATCTATGGCCTTGATTTGGCCATTTTCTTCTGAAAAATTAAGATTTTATGCAGAAGCATTTGTAGGCTTATTTTGACTATATAATTATTTAGAATATTATTTTAGGTTGGTTTTTGTTTTATTTAGACTTTAGATTATATGCTTTGTCTTCAGTACTGCGAGTTTGATTTAAAAAGTATGGAAAAACATCATATTGCATTTTGCATGCATTCATATTATTTTTCTGTGTATAGTGATTTGTGAATATTTGTTGTATGAGTTTGTGTGTAGATTTTGTGGAATTTGGAGAGTGTGATTGTGACGATTGTGTCTATTCCCCTAGCTACCAAGGAAAGTGATACTTCATATTTTTGTCCTATTATTTTATCTATGCACTAGTGATATTTTGATTAGGATTTGCAGGTAAATTTCAAAGTATATGCTATGCTATGGTAGATCCTATAGATGATATCTTGGTAGAAATTTTTCCTAAGTCAAGATACATGTTGTACTAATATGATTATCCTAGCTATTAGAGTTCAAGGGTGCAAATTCATGCTATGATATTATGGCAAGTTTGTGCCTATGTGTTTTTGACTAAGAAAACAACTTGTTAATGAAACACCTGGGTGGAATGGGAAGAATGGTTTATGTTTAGTGGTTACACAAGGACCATTTCTATGGATTACCTTGTGTACCACACTTGTGGATGGCCACCCAGGAACAAAGGGATTTGAGATGTTTAGTGTTGAGAAGCTTCTAGTGCAACCACATGGCATATGGGCTCTTCCTTGACCAACTAGGTTGCAAGAACTTAGCCAGATGGACAGTTGGTGGTAGGGTTGATATGATGGAACGCATCTATGGTGGTCCGAGAGAATGCTTCTGAAAAGTCTCGTCTCGATGCATGTCAAGTCTTGTGGGAAAGTGCACCACCTCTCGAGAGGGCAAAACCTACGTACTTAGTCGTTGCCCTGGCAACAGACATTTTGAGCATCAAAGACATTGAAATGATCAAGGATCCCCTCATCCAAATTTCTCTAAGTTAAAACTTATGGGTGAACAAGGGTAGTGGTTCACCAATCTCTATTGGTGGTGCCTTAGAGTTTTTGTAAAGAAAAACTTAGCATTTTCAACTGGTAGGACAAAACTACTTTGTGCAAAGCCAGCCTAAAACCACACTTAGCCAAATTCATATAGATGATAGTCTCTACTATATAACTATGATATCACTTGCCAATACAATTCCAAATGTATTGACCCCTTGTGGCTGTAACTTATTATGTTGTAGGTTACTCTGATGGTGTGTAGGGTTATGAGTCTACACTCAACATGTTTTCCTGTGGCACATGAAGACGAAGACTTTACTTATTTACTTTGTAATAAGAACTCTATGTGTTAGCCTTGGGCTAATGAGTGTAAGAACTATTTGTATTCCTGGAATTACGATGTAATATGACCTTTGTATCTGTGTACTTCATCTTAAACTGTGGGTGCTAGCAATTATATCTAGGGACTAGCACTGTAATCATAGAGACCTTTACCTTAAAGGGTGAGGTCTTACATGACGCTTGAGTTGGGGTCTTTGAGTAACGCCTTATTGTGACTACCTTTCTATGGTGGTTACCTAACAATGCTTTAGGGGTTAGCTCCTGGTAGATTATGGGTTAACGAAGCCTATTTCTTCTTCCTCAGTCGGGGTGGAGGCAATTAGCTTCAAGGAGCACTATTAGAGAAAACCTTAGGCGAGGCGCACCTAAAAGCATATGCGAGGCGCATATCATATACACCTCTAGCTTTGAGCCTCGCCTATTTTTTATACGAGGCGCATACGGTATGCGCCTCCTATAGTTTACATATGCGAGGCGCATATTGGTATACGCCTCCTATAATATATAGGAGGCGCATATCGATATGCGCCTCGCATATGTGAAATATAGGAGGCGCATATCATATGCGCCTCGCATATTTTTTACAATGCGCCTCGTATATTTATAGTATATGCGCCTCCTATAATATTTTTAGGTATCGAGATTTGTATATTCTGTATATATATATATGTTTTCTTTTTTTCTGAAAACTAGCGAACATAGAATGTCCATACATGATTTTTTTTCAATTTTCTTTTGACATTCTGCTTTCAAGCAATTGGTTCATGTGCACTTGCGAGCCGAATTGGATTTCAAGTCGCAAATGGCCAACTTTAGACTTAAGCATAGACAAAGTAGCAGCGGAAAATCAGATTCAGTTTATCCTAATATCTGTACCTCATTTTTATAGACAAGAACAAAATTGCCAGATGATACCAAGCAATCAACACACATTATTGGAAGTAAAAGATAAGAAAAAACAAAGAAGTCGGCCGAGGCATCACGGCCTGTACCGAGCTCGTGCTCTTGCACTTGCTCTTGATCATTCCGCGTGTCAGGCCACGTCTTGCTTGCACTGCTGGAACACCTTCATCATGTCATGTTATGATGCAGTCCCGGCTCGCTGGCGCTTGCTGCTCGACGACCGCGAGTCTGGGCTCAGCGCTGCCTCCGGCTCTCCCGGCAGCTCCTCCGCTTCCTTCTCCTTCTGAAGGGTCTCCAAGAACGAGTCCTTCACCAACCCGTCGATCTGACACGATCAAGACATCACAGCAGAGAGAAGCAGAGCATCAATTCCAATTCTGACCTCCATGTTCCAGCAACAAACGCAGACGCGAGGCGAGGAGGACGCTAGAGGAAGGGGATGCCACGCCTGGCGCTCACCATGAGAGGGCAGAAGTCCGGCATGGGCCTGCCGATGGGGACGACGTCGTTGGGGGGGGCTTCGACATGGGCTCCACGGGCTCTAGCTCGAGCTCCACCTCCAGAAAGGGGATCCAGGGAGATGGAGGCGCGTGCGTGCGAGAAGGTTTTACTGTGGGTGGTCTGCTGGGTGCGTACGTGTTTGTGTTTTCTCTCAAGGAATGCCAGGCGTTGGATGTGGTTAGCGGTTCAGATCGTTGGGATTTTCCAGGTCGATCCGCGTGATGGTTGTTCCTCGGTTATCTGGCTAGAGATTAGTCCATCCGAATTGATTTTGTCTGGTGCCCTATTTTACCGTGAGTTAAACTCGATCCGTTGGTACAACATTCCTCTCTTCTAATTGGCTAGCGACCTGTTGACCAGACAAGGTAAGAAAAATATTAAACTTTTTGAAAAAAAGGTGTCGGGTTATAGGAGGTGCATATTGCTCCAAATGCGCCTCCTATACTTGAAACTATAGGAGGCGCATATTATCATATGTGCCTCGCATATGCGGTCACCTACCTCCATCCGGGCCCGCATGAGTTACTTGAGGCGCACTCTGCTGCATGCGTCTCGCATATTATCAAGTATAGGAGGCGCATATGACTATATGTGCCTCGCATATTCGACTACTGACTTCCACCCAGGCCCACACAGCTTATGCGAGGCGCATTCTTCACATATGCGTCTCGCCTATCTGATATATAGGAGGCGCATATGATTAGAATGTCTCTCGCATAGTCTGGGGCTGCCAGATTTCGTCCGTACAGAGATTATAGGAGGCTCATTCTAGTCATATGTGCCTCGCCTATTTTTATACTGGAGGCGCATATCAAGAAAGTGTGCCTCGCCTATTTTATAGAGGCACATATGGTCTAAATGTGCCTCCTATAAGCATGTCTCCTATAGCCTTTTCTCGAGTAGTGGAGGTTGTATTCACTTGACTTCTTTGTGTTGCTCTGGCTCGATGAGAAAGTAGACTCGTTGTCCTCGGGCATCCTTATCTTGTGTGTTTTGGGGAATTTATTTTATGGCGAGGACTTCTCGTGGGTTCTGTACAAGGTTGAATCAGATCGTCATTCCTTTGAGAGCGACCAAAAGTAGACATAGGAAGGGGTTGGCATAGATTTTTTTATGCGTCCACCCTGCTGAGGAGAGGTTTCAGTTTATTGGTTTAAGATGGTAAGCGTCGGGATACACAAACAAGGTGGGTCATACAAGATGGTCGAATGATCCAGGGCAAAGAAGCCACGCAATTCAAGCATTCTCATTTAGCACATGACAAGGAAGCAAGCACACCATGGTACTAGGGAATGACTACGCTCCATAAGGGGAATCCTATATTAAGTAAAGACATTTCGGGAGGTCTTGAATTTAGTCTTGCCATCCGGGGCTGTTGACGTCACACTTGATATGTTGGGGGCGATGGAAGGACTCCGTTGATGGGGCGGTCTTGTAGTGTATTTCGTTGTTGGTAGCTCCTCTAGTTTGTTTGTCTCTGGTGCTCTTCATCTCGGTATCACCGTCTTTGCAGTTTCCAAGTCAGACTTGTTTTTGAAAATGGAATTTTTGAATGTAGATGAGATATAGAGTAAGATTGTTTCAAAATGTTTAAGTCAGAGAAGATAAGATAAGAAATCTTTTGAAAAGCTTTTGAGAAAGTAGTTTTTGAAAGTAGGGGTTTTCACAAATAGTGGTTGTCCTGTCTAACTTCGATGGTAACTAAGGTCTCCTACATTCAGGATGGCTCTGATACCAAGTCCGTGGGACCCCAGATTTACGTTCCGAGAATCACCGTTATGCCTGCAATTCACATTACCATGATCAGTGATCCGTGAGCATAACTGACTAGTATCATTACAACATCTAGAAATTTACATGTACAAATCTTACATTCTTGCCATTATGGCGATTACAACAACAATACTAGAAGTATTCAATCGAAGAGCCCTTGTCATGCCTTAACCTATAGGCTATTAACTGGGAGATGGCATAGCTCGCATAAACGTCAGCTTCTTCATCATTTCTCGCTCGTCGGGAAATTTGGCCAAGTAAATAGCCAGGGACAATGCCGGTGAATACTTGGAATGTACTCGCAAACCACCTTAAGATAACAACAATAAAAGGATATGCAATATGGTTGTGGTAGTATGAGGGCTCCATGAAAGGTTCTTTTCTAAACTAGTTACTGTTGTAGATATAGCATCTACAAGGTTTTATTGAAAACTTTGGTAAAACAGTTTGGAAACCTTTTTGAATTTGTTTTAGAAAATACTAGGATTGGGTCATCCTATTTTATCTCCACGGTCCTAAACTGACTGGGTTATCCTCTTCCTTCTCTCATGTCCATCGGACTACCAGGTTTTAGAAAACACTTACTTTTCCAAAAATCATTTTGAAAACAAATTCAGCACCACTCTATAGCAACCTTCCCAACCGTCCATGACCGAGGACTCAGGTATTCGAATAGATTTACACTCTATAGAGGTTGTAAACTTTACCCACACCAAACGGGTACCCTGTACTGATCCTTACTGATCGTGGGTCGAGTAACCGATCATGACTCTTCGGATGCCACTCTAGCATGGGCCCTACCCTATGAGTTGTTCCTCTTAACACCGACACGTCAGGATCCACAGACCAACCAGAGTGCTCCCAACTCCTCCAGAGCCGACACTTTCAATGTGAGGCTCATAGTATCGCCCGACCACTCACATGGGTGGTATTGCTTCCTCTAGGTGACTGCCTAGCAGTTGACCCTTTTTGTAAAGGAAGCCCAGAATTAGAGGGGGCTGATTCCTTATAAGTAGTTGTGAGAATTCTCATACCAGAGTTGCAACCTTCAATCCAGCCCTATTCCCATTCCAGAGTAATGTGGTTGCACGAGTTAATTGTTCTGGCAAAATTGCAAATAACCAAGTGCCTTTTTGTAAACCCTTTTTCCTCTTCTTTCTTCAAGCATTTTTAAAAAAAAAACCTATTTATTTTTCAAACCTCTCTTGGTAGGTAGAACCTCACCAAGGTTTTCCAATAACCATTTTATAAACATTTTCCCGGGGTCTTCCCATCTTATACTTTTACTACGGCTAAAACAGGATCACCAAGGGGTTATGGTGTTATACACCATCTATCATGCTAGGGACAAGTAGAAGTCAAGAAATGGGATGTACCTAATGGTACTAAGGTGGTAATATTTTCGAGGATCCAAACACTCCCACATAAAAACATAGCACATTAAAACCATGCAATTTACATAAAGAATTGTTAAAACATGCATAAGTATAAAAGGTGGCTTGCCTGCGAAAAGCGGGATGTCCATGGACTTCTTCAATAGAATACCAGAATACCCATTATAATATTAATAAGAGTAAGATCTGAGGCTTCCTTCCTCTCGACATCACACAATCGCAACTATCGTTGTTATTGATCAAACATGCAATACACCAGTAAATATAACGCATACAAGCATCAAACACTACATCAAACAAACAAGGAAAACATGCTATAATTCAGTAGGGTTTAGGAAGAATGGATTTAGAAAGATTGGAATGGGTGTTGGAAGCCTTTGAAGGAATTCCAAAGTGAGTTATTATCTAGAAACTAGTTAGGGGAGGCTTTTTTAGACCAAGGCTAATTTCTATATGATATCAATATACTAAAATGAGATCATCAAAAAGGTTTTGATAAAATTAAACCACAAAAGTGGTTTCACTATTTTATTAATTACCAAAGATTTTTAAAGAGTTTTCTAGTGGATGAAAACCCTAGTTTTAGGAAATAATTCACCACAAAAGTTTTTGAGATCCAAAAATTATTTCCTTGGATACTTAGGTAGTGTTTGATATATGAATTCAAGGGGAGTTGGAATTATCTCAAAATATTTACCAGAATTCCTTTAGGAAATTCTCAAAGGCAGTACTAGAAGATATTTGTGTTTTTAAATAGAATTAATTTATAAGATATTTTAATTTTATTGCATGGAAAAATGTTAGGTACTTTGAATACCTTCCTTTAGAAATTAGAATCAAACTTTTTGGATTTACAGAACTACTGGGGTAAATTTATTGGTGAATAATCAATGCGAACATTTTAATTTACCAAAAATAGAGGGCCCAATAAATATTGGACGGATGTGGTTTGATAGATGTCGGTATATAAGTGTATTGGGAGTTGGAATTAGGTCAATACCAATGCTGGTTTGACCTAGAGAAATTCCTAAAGCCAGAAACAAAGGTTTTTTGTTATTTTTTCTATGGGCAAACTATGGCTCTACTGGGTATGAGGTTAGGGTCATGTGATAAATAGGTTAATTACATTTCGTAGGAAGTTGGATTCACTCCAAATGGAGATGTATACCCTAATTAGTGATTTATCTAGTTCATAAGATATCTTTTAGTAAAATAATTTCTAGAAATTAACTAAATTGGATATTGACATGAGACTAGTTCTGCATGTTTGAGAAATCATGTGGATACCAAAGTAAATTTATATCTACTCAATTGGAGTGGTTTAGCATTTTCATTTTGAATTAAACCAACCAGGTAATAAACAGATTTGAGGAAAAAAGGAAAAGGGATGGGGGCATCCTGGGCCGGATCCGGCCCGCTGTTGGCTTCACGGCGCCCGGCTGTCCTGCTTGAAGCGCAGTGAGCTCGCGGGACGCGAGTTGGGCCTGGCCAGTTAGGGAGCAAAGGGGTACGGGATACTGGGGACCGTCAGATCTAGTCACAATGGACGGCCCCAGGTGTTCTTATTTCTTCGACTCGCGGAGCAGGGATGAAACCCTAGCTGAGGACGGGGCTCGGCGGGGCGGATCACTTTAGTGTCAGTGGATACGATGGGGTGACAGGGACGATGCAGAAGGTGATGTCGACTCTGGAGAGGGGCAGCATGGAGTGGTTCATCGTCAGGAAGGCCTCGCGCGACTGCGCCCGTCCAGTGACCTTAGAGCTCCACGGCGCCGCCGGTATAGAGGGTCCTAGGCGAAACAGACAGTAGGGTTAAGTATCCCATGCTCATGCGAGCTCAAGGAGGTGACATGCAGCGCAAGGAGAGCAGAGGAGAGGGAGCTATGCTGAAGTTGTGGTGGAGGCTGAGATCTCCTCTTCTTCTCTCGAGGAGAGCAAGGTAGCGGATGAAGAGAGGTGCGTGGGGGAGGTAAGTGGGAGCAGGTGGAATCAAATGAGAAGCAGAGTGGGGTGATTGAGTGGCCCTGGCCCTTTATTTGGGAGGGGGTGGTCTAAGGTAGACCAAGCTCATGGACAGTAATGGGGAGGGGAAAATCATGGATGGATTGGTCTTGTGGGCGTGGGGAGCGGTTTCTAGTATGGTGTAGGGCAAAGGGGAGAGGTGGTAGCTTATGTGGTTTTAAATGAGGGACAAGAATTTATCTAGATAGGATTTGTCCTCACCTCCAAGCACTAGGGGACAAGGTTTTAAGTGGGCTACGGTGCTTGCAATAGTGCTGCACGATCAGGGTAGAGTGCTAGGGCTGGAGAGGAGTACTTGACAAGCTTGAAGGGGGTTTGGATGGGGTTTGATCATAGTTTTGGATTTTGACAAAACCTTGCCATAGTGATGGTTATCAATGAATTTTTCAAAACTTGATCCTGGCAGGAGGGGATAAAAGTGGTGGTAGATGGGTATGGTGAATAGACACCTCCTGGAATTGTTTGGGATTTTTTGGAATATTCAAATAGCGATGAAATGGTTTTTAGGACTTCCGTTGGATAGTTTTGAATTGGACAAGATGGGTTTTTGGGTTAAGATGGTCCCAATTATGGATATACGCTTAGGAGAATTTTCCCAAAATATATTCATGATTAGATGTATTTAAAACCATTATTTTTCCATTTCTGCAATTTAAGAAAAAGGGCAAAAAGAATTAATAAAGCTCTTCAAAAATATATTTATTTTTGAAGTGGGAAGATAGGAATTATTATATAGTCCTTAGATGTGTCAAAATTTTGATAAGTGTTTTGTAGAAAAACACACTTCCTTCTATAGGAGTGGTTTTTTAGATTTTATAAAGGAAAATAGTTAAATACTTTTAGGGCCAAAATAATTATGGAAATTATTTGATAATTTATTATATTCAAGGTAAATGATGTCAACCTAGTGTATCAAACATTTTCAACCTTGGGTCTTCAGATTCATACTTGATTTTGGAAGAAAACAAGATATGGAGGATCTAGGGATGAAATATTTTTATACCACCTAAACATGGTTGGAGTAGTGAGCTGAGAGCTCACCTTGGTACAAGGTATAGATGGATAGTTAGGGCAAGTTATATAGATGATCATGGAATCAAGATTTGTGCTTGGTTGTATTTTAGTTGATCTAGAACTGATGGCAAACTTTGTTGAAAACAAAGCTGCCATAACAGATGAGTCATGATGCCTCATAAACCATGTGGGTTTAAGAAGCACAAGGATACAATGAGAACAAGTGAGGTATGGGTAGATATACCATGGTTAGTAGATCATAACCATGCAGAGAGTTGGTCAAGGGGAGGTAGCATAAGGGTGTGAGCTTCTGCCAAAGTAGGCAAGATGATTAGATCTGCATAAAATATTATTTTATTGACTATAAAACCATCATGGATGAGTGGGTAAAAGGATGGCTTATCCAAGGGAAGGAGTGGTATTTGGTAGTACTCATGAAGTACTACAAGATGGTTCAGGCACATTCTCAAAAGTGCACACTGATTGGAATGGGTGGGATTCCAAAGATTGAATCTAGCTAAGCATTCCAGACTTGATGATTGTATCAGGTCCTTAATGAGTTGGTTGCTAATACAAAGGATTAGATCAGAAAGGATCTGGTGATATACATTAGAGGGTCAATTGGGTGACTTAAGATGGATCCATATTAGGATGATTGATTTGAGATTAATGATCTCTACTACTTGTTGGATACTAAAGGATTGGCTTGTAGATTAGCTCCCTCTAGCTCCTAAGCCATCATGGCGATTAGCAGACCAAGGCAATTCATCAAACATCAGATCAAGGTAATTCCTTTAATCACACTTATACAACTACTACTAAGGTTACCATCAAGTCTAGCTTGAGTTAAGCAGGGGTAATTTGAAGAGGTTGTGTGTTGAAATAAGATATGGTCATCTTGGTATTTCTACCAAGATTGGAATGAAAAGGTTTTAGAAAAGGTTTTGGATAACCTAGAGATAAGAGTAGTTCAAAGTTCTGTCTTGAAAACTTAAGGAGAGTATATATAGGTCTACATAGTTTTGTTAAAGCGAAGCTAGTAAAATAGTTTTTTGTGTAAAGTTCATCTTGGATCAAGTTTGAAATGTCAGAACATTTGAGAATATGGAGATGAGCCAAGACATCTCTTTTGTAAAATAGTTTTTGTCAACTGAGCTTGAGGTATGGAGTATATGATCTAATTTACAATCAGATGTATGCACATAAGCAACAAGCATTGCAACACTTAACAAGAAAAGTATTTGTTCCTCCTGATTTTTGCCTTTTTGACAACAAATCAGGATTGCTGAAATTGGGATGTTACAGATATGGCGGCCGAGTATGTGGTACGGATGGGTGGTACGACCAGAGCCTTCCCGTACCAAGTGAAAAACCTTGGGGTCGAAGGATGCTTTCTGCGGTGCACTCGGTACGGGTGCGTAGTATGGTCACGCGCACACATACTACTAGTAGTTATGTGGTTAGTAGGTTTGCTTAAAAATTGATATTTTTATCGTGGGTACGGTACGTGAGGAAGGTACGGTCTCCTGCGTCCGTACCAGTGGTCGTGGTTGGAGATATTCCCAAGAGGAAATAATAAAGTGGTTATTATTATATCTTTATGTTTATGATAAATGTTTATATCCCATTCTATAATTGTATTAATCAGAAACATTAATACTTATGTGTTATGTAAACATAAAATTTTACCTAGTAAGACTCTTGTTTAAATAACTTGTTTATTAATAGATGATCAGGGTTTCCTAGTCATGGACATTAGATGTTATTAATAACAAGGTCATATCATTAGGAGAATGATGTCATGGACACACACCCAAAGTATGCATAGCATAAGATCAAGTCATTAATATTGTTTTTCTACAATCTTTAAGATACATAGTAACCTAATCCTTCGACCATGAGATCATGTTAATCACCATCACCGAATGAGTAATTTGATGACATCAAATGCCACTTCCTTAACTGGGTGGTTATAAACATGGCATTAGGTATTCTGAAAGTATGTGTTGAAGCGCATCGATCAAGAGTGGGATTTGTCCATCCATATAATGGATAGATATACTCTGGGTCCTCTCGGTGGAATGTCATCCAATTGGCTTTCAAGCAAGTGACTAGGTCACAAGGGATGTCATATCATAGAACGAGTAAAGAGTACTTATCGGTAACGAGGTTAAACTAGGTATGGAGATACCGACGATCGAACCTCAGATAAGTAAAGTATCGCGCGACAAAGGGAATCAATATCATATGTGAATGGTTCATTCGATCATGAATTCATCATTGGATATGTGGGAGCCATTATGGATCTCCAGATCCCACTATTGGTTATTGATTGGAGAGGTGTCTCGATCATGTCTGCATAGTTTGCGAACCGTAGGGTGACACATTTAAGGTTCCATGTTGTTTAAATAGATATGGAATATGAGTTGGAGACTGAATGTTGTTCGGAGTCTCCGATTGGATCCAGGGGCCACCAGTGTGTAGCACCCCGGGTAAAACTACTACCATAAAATTGCCTGTTGTCATCTATTTTGTGCACCATCATTGCATCATGCATTTATTTTTGCCTCTCAAAATGTTTTAACTAAAGCTATTTTTGTTTAATGCAATACCTCTCCACTGTTTCAAAACAAAATCCTATATTTATCTGCCAAACTATTTGCTAAAAATATTTAAAACAAAACAAAATAATATTTTATTAAAATAATAAACCTAAGACTAGACCTAAACCGTCCAGGCCCAAAGGACCAACCGGCTGGACCCAACCAGACTAAACCACCACCTAACCCCTATCGCCGCCGCCACCCCCACTCAACTCCTACGTGCACACCCACGCGGCCAGTACAACACACACCCGTACCTAATGCCCCCGACTTGACCCAGCAGCACACCGGACTCGTTCCTGACCGCTAAACATGCACACAGGCCCTGGAACCTACATGTATGCCCCGCTCCCTAACCTCACCACCCCGTGAGGCGTTTTGTCCCCGACGACTACAACCTGTCTCGCGGCCCCCTTATCCTCCTAGCGCTCGCCACCGCCGTTTTTCCGGTGGCTCTCCTCCTTTCTGCTGCACCTCGCCGCCGGAGCCCGGTCGCCTGCTGACTCATCTTGGTGGCGGCCCTGCGAGCCTCCTCCGTTTGCGAGCAGAGCTGACGCCCGTTCGCTATGCCCGCCACCAGGTCGAGGCACGGCGCCCCGAAGCGGCCGCAAGCCCTCCTCCGCTCTTCCTCACCCTGTAGCAGCCGCAAGCCCCCTGAACCGCCGCCTCCCCGTCGTCAGCAAGCGGCGCCGCCCTCGTCAACCTCGCCGCTCCTCGTCATCCGGTGCCGCCGCTGGCCGCCTTCCATGTCAATCTGACGCTGCCGTGAAGCCCTGTGAGAACAATGACCTCCAGCAGTTCCTTTGATAGTAGCCACAATCGTTGATTCAGCGCCAAGACCACACGTTTCCTGCAGTGCGTGCTACTGATGTGCTTCTACCAAAAGAGTTGGTGGATGAACCTTCGGCAGTGTTTTCCAGGCAAGCATTCTCCACCTTTCTACCTATTTTATATTTATAGTATTTACTTCCTCATGTTGATCTATTGCTATCCGTGTTGTGATGCTTTAGATTCCGTACCCCTTTATATATCCCTGTAGCCTTTATATTGCCTTGGACACCTCCTATTGTCTGTTGTTTGGGTAGACAGTTGGCCTTGCGAGTCGTAGCCGCTTGCTTAGGCGCTGCTTCGTGTCGTCGATTTTCCACTGATGTTGGGGGTTGGCACATTTGTAATGGTGGTGATGATCATGGCTTTAATTACAGTTTAATAACTAATATTGAAAGTAGGTATAATAAATGCAGATGCATAGAGGGGTAATAGTTGAGATCTGGTTGTTATCCCGCCCCCCTGTTTCCATCTAGGACCCGAGTTCTTGACACATATTCCGAGACGAGCGCGCTAACCACATGTGGGGTGTCTGGGCACCCCTATCGGCTTAGTACCTGATTTCAAAGTACTGTTCTGGAGCCACAACACTAGTTCTGGCTTTATGCGTTACAACTATACTTATGCCATGTATGCCATGTATGAGATGTTTATTACCTATTGCTCGATGATCGTTTATTATTGTTGGGTAGGTGCGGCACTCTGTCACGGGAATATTTTGTCTATGACCTCTGCTCCCGTGCAAGTCCACGCAACCTCAGGGTCCATACGAGGAGGATTAGCTATACCTCCTATGGGTAGCTCTTTTGTGTGGCCCCCCTGTACTTGCTTTGGGTCAGGGAAAGCGTCGTGTCCTAGGCCCCGCCGACATACCAATGGAAGTATGTTAATTGATCTGGAAACAAGGGTCAAAGTGCGTGTGGAAAACTTTGGTGCACCCCTGCAGGGTTAAATATTTTCGAAAAGCTGTGTCAGCGGTTATGGACGACTTGGAGCATAGTATCTCGATCATACACAACTATAACTAAAGTTTACTATTATAATTTGACTAGTAAGTTGGATAACTACCATTGAAAGAATGAATAAAATTGCCAACCATGTGAGTTTCCTCGGCATGACTTCCTCATTTGGTCTCGAGGGGAAAATACCAAGATGGGTATGTTTGGTGGTAGTATCAGGTTGGATCCGGATAGGTCTTTCTCCTCTTTCTCTAATAGACAACAGTTGCATATTGAGTCTCTATAGGTTGTTTAGTGCATCCTGTGCTGCCGCTTCAGTCCACCATACCTATGTAGGCGAGGACCACCGATAAGACTCGTCGTGTACTGGCCTCAGTACTGACTGCTCTCTCTTTTTCCTTTGCCCTTTGTCGGCACCCCTTTTGTTTAGCAGGTTGATATCGATGTCGTTAGCAGGGTTACCCTTCCGGCTTGGCCTGGGCAGGTTTATGGACGCCATTGGTTATTCTTCAGGGCTCTTAGCTCAATTTTCATCTTGTTCGTCCTCGGACGCTTTATCGTTTTCAAGGTGATTTGGATCTTTAGATTGTATATATGTATTCTTGACACATGGAGTCGTATTGTATGTATGTTCTGTGGGTTCCATCATGGACTATTGTGTCATGATATTACTTCGTTTTCCACCCGCACGCAAGTGCCTGGTGGGCACCTTTGAATCGTTTCTATGCAGGTTTGGCGGGAATCGCTGAAACTTGCATAGGGCTGATCCGAGGGTGTTACACACTAGGACCACCACCTCGGGAGGGGCCACTTGGGCCGAGTCATGCCATGGGGGAACCCTAGGTCCTACCACACCAAATCCCAAGGGTCAAATTCGGCCACCAAAGGAATTGGGGACATACCCTAGTTTGTCAAACCCTAAATAAGGAAAGAGGCATGTTCCTACCTCTCCCTTGCTTGTGCGCCAAGTTGACTAGTTGGGGAAGGAATCGGCCAGGGGTGGAAACCCCTGCCATAGCCCCCATCTATATAAAGAGGGATGGGGGCACACCCTTCCTCCATCACCTCAACCGTAGCCGCCGGACTCCTCCCTCCTCCATCGTCCTGCTCCGGCTTAGGCGAAGCCCTGCAAATTTCTATCCTCCACCACCACCACCACACCGTCGTGCTGCTGGGATTCTGACGGGATCTACTGCGTCTGTTGTCTGCTGCAACGGGGATAGGAAGTTCTTCATCGACTCTGTACGTGTGACCGAGTGCGGAAGCGCTACCGAAACTCGGCGCCAGAATGATAGTCTACGCGATCTTGAGATCGGCAAGTGATCGACTACATCAACCACGAGAATCTGATATTGGTAAACGCTTTGGATCTACGACGGTTAGTTCTCTTCAATCTTGTTGCACCGATTTCATCGATTAGATCTTGGATTTTCCATATATTGGATCTTAATTTTATGAATTCTTGTGATATAAATATTTTGTTTTGCATGCAACGAACCCTATAATGATATTAGAGACGAATCTATGGGTAGATCTATTGCACGAGTAGAACACAATGGTTTTGTGGGCATTGATGATTTTGTTGTCACTTGCTTTTTGTGTACGTTGCATCTTGCGGGATGGTGGGATGAAGTGGCCCGGACTAACCTTAGATGTCAGCGTACATGAGACTTTCTTCACGCTCAACATGCAACTTGCATTGCACAAGTGTCTTTCGGGGTGTCTGTCTCTCTCACCATAGTTAAGATTCAATTTACAATGGGCACTTGACAACACTTGTATCAGCATTGTGTTTCATATTCGTAGGTAAGAACCGGTTCTTATTCGAAAGCCCCCAAGCCACGTAAAACATAGAAATAAAATTAGAGCTGTCTAACTTGTTTTTCCAGGGGCATGTGATTGATATGGCCATGAAATGATTGTTATTATATTTGATGTATGCAATGATTCTTATTGTAACATGGCAACTGGCATGAGCCTAATGGTTGTCTTTAAATTCGTTAAGACCTGCTTGTATATTCATCATGTAATAGCTTTATTCCAGGTAGTTGAAATAGTTGTTGTTGGTGATGGACAACCATGAAGCGGTGATACGTCCAAAACGTATCTACTTTCCCGAACACGTTTTCTATTGTCTCTTATCTAAACTTGTGTGATTTGGATACAACTAACATGAACTGACGCTGTTTTAGTAAAATTGCCTTGGTGTCCTGTTTTTGTGTAGAAAATCAACTATCAGGAAAAATCTTGGAAAATATGCCAAAAATCCTATTTCACCAGAAGACTCACGGAGCCAGAATACGAGACGAAGTGGAGGCCTGAGGGGCCCACTCCCGCGCGGGTAGGCCCAGGCCACGCTTGGAGGGGGTGTGGCTGCCCCAGGCACCACCTCGGCCTCCCTCTTTGCCTATAAGTTGCCTTCTGACCTAAAAACTCAGAGCGGGGGGTTTGATGTTTTTCTAGAAAGAGTTCCACTGCGCCGCCACCATCAAAAACCGCGATTCGGAAACAGAAACTTCGTTCTGGCACCCTGTCGGGACGGGGAATTTGGAGAGGATCATCACCATCGTCATCACCAACACCTCTCCATCAACCATCCATGTGTGAGTAATCCCCCGCTGTAGGCTATGGGGATGGTAGGGATTGGCTGAGTTCTATCATGTAATCGAATAAGATTGTTAGGGCATGGTGCCTAGTATCTCTTTTAGTGCTATTTGACTTTGTTGCAACTTGTTGTGCTTAATGCTTATCACTAGGGACAGAGTGCCATGATCTCAGATCTGAACGTATTATTGATTCATTATGATAGTATTGTTTGTGATATTATATGCAAGTTGTGTACACATATCATTGTCCGGATCCAAAGGCCCCGAAGTGACAGAAATTGGGATAACCTGAGGTGATGGTTGTGATGTGAGGATCACATGTGTTCACGGAGTGTTAATGCTTTGCTTCAGTGCTCTATTAGAAGGAGCACCTTAATTGCCAGTAGTTCCCTTGAGGCCCCGCTGCAACGGTCTGGCAGGACAAAAGATGTTGTGCAAGTTCTCATTGCGAGTACGCATGACTATATATGGAGCACATGCCTATGATTGTTTAGTACTTGGATGCTTTATCTTATTTATCTACAAATTCACTAGATCTTGAAGTTACATGTTTAGACACTTCCATGCAACGCCCGTCCATCCATCCGTATGCCTACCACACTCATATCCTAATGTTTGCTACTACTGCTACTATTGCTCCTGTTTTACTACTGTTGTTACTTTGCTGTTGCTACTGATAAAATTATATGAGCAAGAACTACTTCCAGGTGCATCTGAATTGACAACTCAGTTGTTAAGGCTTATAAGTATTCTTTGGCTCCCCTTGTGTCAAATCAATAAATTGGGTAATACTACCCTCGAAGACTGTTGTGATCCCCTATACTTGTGGGTCATCAAGACTATTTTCTAGCGCCGTTGCCAAGGAGCATAGCTTTATTTGTATGTTCACTTGGATCTTTTACTATTCACTACTGCTCCTTTCATCATTGGTAAGTCTTGTGATGTAAAGTTTCATATTTTACCATCCACTACAAGAAGAGGTACAATCCTAAACACCTCTGATGCTCTTGATTCATCGGCTGTTGTAAGTAAGCTTGTTACACCACCACCACATACACATGCTACACACACTTCTACTACTACTGAATCTAAAATTTCTTCTGATACTCATGATGTTACTTCTACTGTGCTTGATGCGAGTGGTTCATTAGGTCCTTTCCTAGATGCTACTATTGCTAAAACTATTTTGGGAAACACTGAAACTCCTAGTGAAGACACTGTTACACCTGTTAGATCTCCTAGGTCTAGAGAGAGATATGATATTAGTGATGGCTACATTGAAATGACTAATGATTTTATTGAAGAGTACCAAAACACACATGGTGCTAGTGCTATTAGAAGTCTCCTTGAGAGACGCACCATTATTCCTAAACTGTCTTCTGATCCTAAGTTTGCCACTTTTACCATAGATATTAAAGATGAAGATTATGATTTCTCTCTTGATTTATCCTATTTAGACATTGTTGAGAAAGAACCTTTTTGTGGGACTGAAAATGATACTGTTGTGGAACATATGAATGAGCTTTCTACTATGAGTGCCTTATTCTCTGGTGATTTTAAGATGCGCAAGTACTTTGTTACTAAGATCTTCCCTTTTTCACCAAAAGGGGAAGCTAAAGCTTGGTTTAATAGATTACCTCCTAGATCCATTGATAGGCCTGATTGCTTGATTGCTTCTTTCTTCCAGAAATATATTCCTCCCAGTGCAGAGACTTTTTGATTTTAAACAGGAAGAAGAAGAGAAATTGCCTGAGTCATGGACAAGGTTTTGTGCCTTGATTCATGCACATCCTGGATGTCCATTACCTAAAAATGAGCTTCTTGATATTTATTATAATGGACTAACTGATGATTCTAGGACATACCTAGATAGTTTTGCTGATTGTGTTTTGAGGAAAAGAACTACAAATGCTGAAGAATTAATGGATAAAATAAGCAAGAATTATGATGATTGTACTTCAACTGAGCTAGATACACCTGAGCCTATTACTCCTAAAACAGTTGGGCATGAACCAGTTCCAACACCAACACTGAAGAAGAGGGGAGTGATTGCATTAAATGATGAAGTGATGAAATAAGCTAAAAAATGTCTAAATGAGAAAGGTATTAGAGATGAAGATGTGAAGAATTGTAACACCCTCAGAATCGTCCCTATGCAAGTTTTCAGCGATTCCCACCAAACCCGCATAGAAACGATTCGAAGGTGCCCACCAGGCACTTTCGTGCGGGTGGAAAACGAAGTAATACCATTACACAATAGTCCACGATGGAACCCACAAAACATATATATACAGCAGCGACTCAAAGAGTCAAGAATACAGAGGTACAATACAAAGATCCAAATCACCTTTAAACGATATAGCGTCCGAGTACGGACAAGATGAAAATTGAGCTAAGAGCCCTGAAGAATAACCACTGGCGTCCATAACCCTGCCCAGGCCAAGTCGGAAGGGTAACCCTGCTAACGACGTCGATCTCAAAACCTGCTTAAACAAAAGGGGTGCCGAAAAAGGGCAAAGGAAAAAGAGAGAACGGTCAGTACTGAGGCCAGTACACGGCGAGCTAGAATTCGGCGGTCCTCGCCTACATAGGTATGGTGGACTGAAGCGGCAGCGGCAGCATGCACTAATCAACCTATAGAGACTCGATATAACTGTCGGCTATCCGAGAGGGGTAAGAAAGACTTATACGGAACCAACCTGATACTACCACCAAACATACCCATCCTGGTGTTTCCCCCTCGAGACCAAACGAGGAACTCAACCGAGGAACTCATACCGTTGGGAGTTTTATTTATTCAGTTATCATTGCAGCAATTACTAGTCAGGTATAAATAGTCATCCTGATATAATAAGCAGTGGGCACTTTAGTTAAACATTCCGTTGTAGTTGCAACACTTACTAGTCAGTTACAATTAGCATGAGATATCCCAAAACCTAGCAGTTTTTGGTACTTTTATTTAGCCATTCCGTTGCAGTGAAGCTGATTACTAGTCATATCGGATACAAGTCAAATTATAACAGTAAACTTTAGTTATAGTTGTCTATGATCGAGACCTGTGCTCCAAGTCGTCCATAACCGCGGACACGGCTTCTCGAAAAGATTTAACCCTGCAGGGGTGCACCAAAGTTTCCACACGCACCTACACCCTTGTTGTCGGATCAGGTAGGTACAAGATCACAAAACATACACCCAACGGTATGTCGACGGGGTTTCGGACACGACGTTTCCCAGACCCAAAGCAAGCACGGGGGGCCACCCCACTAAGCTACCCGCAACGAAGTCGGCCGGTCTCCGAGACGGACTCAGGGTTTGCGTCAGTGGCTGTAAATGACTGGGAACCCGAAACTCTCGGGCTTGTCGATACCGCGAAAACACTCCGCTTCCAAAACAGTACACGTGCAGTACCTCGCACAATTTAAATTAAGCAGTAAAGCATGGCATAAGTACAGAATAGTAATAAAGCCCCAAACTACTTGTGGCCCCCAGTACAGTACTTGGAATCAGGTACTAAATCGATGGGGGTGCCCATACACCCCACCTGTGGTTAGAGCGCTCGATCTCGGAACAGGTGTCAAGAACTCGGGGTCCTACGGGACACAAGTGGACGGTTAACAACCAAATAACATCTATTGCCCACCTGTGCCTCTGCATTTACCTACTTCAATTTTAGTTATTAAACAATAATTGAATTAAACGATAATTAAAGCCATGATCATCTCCAACATTAAACATACGGCAATACTCCAACAACTGTGGTACTTGGCGACACGCAACAGCACTTGAGCAAGCGACTACGACGCGCAAGTCCAACTATCTACCAAACAACGGGTAATAGGATGTGTCCAAGGCAATATAAGGCTGCAAGGGATAACACGGGTACGAAAACTCGAGCATCACAACACAGATAGCAATAGATCAACAGGAGGGAATAAATACTATAAAAGTAAGATAGGTAGAAAGGGGGGAGGTGCTCGCCTGAAAACATTGTCGAAGGTTCAACCGAAGATCGGGTCGGCACTCGCATCAACTCAACGGCCTTATCCGCGAAGAACCAAAACACTAGAAGAAACACCGGATGCACTATTTAATACTACGGCAAAAGATCGGGCATGATGCATGTATGATGTATGGCATGGCAAAGGTGCAAAGAAATTAGACAATATTAAGCGGAACCGGGGTCCCGACAATTAATTAAACGGTTCAAGTTATTTAGATACCCCACAATTTAAATATTGTCTTAACATGGCAAATTATAGTACCGGTTCGATGCACAAATTTAAATGGAACCAATATGAGACTAGATTTGTCCGCATATGGGCCCCATATTTAACTATGAGGTGACTCGGCATAATGCCCCCAAACCACACAAATATGCATGCGAGATGAATGATTTAATTATGCAACAAGTTGTATGTTATTTACAAAATAAGGGTCTCAGGAAAAGGGGTCACACATCTGGGGTTTTGGATCCAGGGTCTCGGGGTTCGGTCTCAGGGTTCGACGGGGATCAGGTGCGGATCAGGGCTACTGGGTCCGAGATGAAGAGCTTGGCGTTCGGCGTCCTTCGGTTTCATGTCGACGTGCTTGGCGTCCACGATGGAGAACTCGGCGTTCCGGGGAGAAGACCTTGGCGTGTCAAGGGCTCAGCCTTCGGATCCATGTCGGTGCACTCGGTGTTCCGGGTTGGAGATCATGGTGTTCCGCGAGGTAGATCTTGTCGGTTCCATCCCCGAAGGCCTTGTGGTTCCGTGACGGAGGTCTCCGGGTTCGGACTTGCCATGTTGGCGAACTTGGCGTACCGTGAAGATCTTGCGGTTTTTGTGAAGGAGATGCCTTCGAGGCCACAGTCGTCGGAGTCAGGTTCAACGGCGGCGTTCATCGGGTTTGGTCGGGTCTGGTCGATCTTGAGTGCGGCGCTCGAATTGCATCAACACCTCCACGCAATGCTCGCGGGTAGTCATCTGCAAAGGGACCAACACCAGAACGTTGCACGGGGGCATGTCCCACCTGGACATCACCACAAACACCTTATGGGCAAAACCGAAGCTGTCAAGAGGGGGCAGCGGCTTCGCGCGGCACTATGTGGAGGCGACGGGGTGCTCTGGCCATGTGGGCCCGAGGAACCTCGGCGACCTGCAGGCGGTGGACAACACAGCTCGGGCCGGGAGGAGGATGGCGACGGCGAGGCCAGCGGCGGCCGACGTCGGGGATGGGGACGCATGGCCGCTGGTATAGAGGCGATGAGGCGCTGGAGACGGCCGGGGGCGGGCTAGCAGGGGGACGAGGAAGGCGGCCGCGTGGCGTCCGGCGCGTCGGTGGAGGCGGCCTACGGGCCGGGGTCGCGCGAGCAGCAAGAGGCGGGGTCTGGCGAGCTTGGGAGGAGGGCGGCGGTCCGGCGCGAGGGGCGGCGAGGAGGCCGACGGGGGGGGGGGGGGGGGCGGCGGAGTGGAGATCGGGGCGCATGGAGGTTGGCGGCCGGCGGAGCTCGGGGCCGGCGGCGGAAAGCGTCTGCGGCGGCAGTTGCTGGCGAGCGTCGGGGTGGAGGTGGCTGGTGGTGGGGAGCGAGGCCGCTGGCGGCTGCGAGCAGAGCGGAGGGGAGAGGAAGGAGAGGTGCGAGGCGAGCGGGGTCGGGGAGAGAGGGCGTGCGGCGGCGCTGGGTGGTTGCAGAGGAGGAAGGTCGCGAGGAGGGTGTAGCGAGGATGGGGAGCGGGGAGGGAAGGCAGGTGGGCCAGGTGCGGTAGGTGGGGGGAGCGGGCCCGTGGTGGGTGGTGGGGCCGGATAGGAAGGGAGAGGGGTGGAGGTGGATCTGATGGAGAGTGGCCCAGGGGTTGGTGGGTGCTGTGTGTGTTGCGTGTGTGGGCAGGGGGAGAGGGAGGGAGTGGGGGTGAGGTGGCGTCATGGGAGAGGAGGGAGGAAGGGAGAGGATGAGGTAGCAGTTGGCTATTGGGTGGGATGAGGTGGAGGGAGGGTGGGTAGATTAGGATTGGGTAGTTTTAGGATTAGATATTTTGACTAGGGTTTTCTTTTATTTTAAAATAAATTTTGTAATTGGTTTTAGATAAATAAAAGATCCGGCTGGACCGACGATTTGGTTTGAACAAAGGGGAAGGATATTAATATAGAAAACAAAGTAGGTCTTTTAGCAAAAATAGTTTTAGACAGATAGATGTATGATGATGTCATGATGATGCAATGCACAAAAATAACGCGATTTTCTAGCAGTGGTTTTGCGGGATGCCACAAGAATCTACCTCCTATAGAATAATTATGTAAGCAAATTCCCCACTCATATACTATTGAGGTACACTCTCTCCGCTTTGATGAAGGTGATATTCCCTATGGTAAGCCTCCTAATCAATGCTTAGATGAACTTGCCACATTTATTGTTAAACAAGGTAATTTTAATAAACAAGTTCATAATCATTTATTGGAAAACTCTAGAGCTATTAATTAGTTGAAAGATATTATGGAAAGAACTGCTAATGTTGTTAAAATTCTTTGTAAACACTTTCAAATGGTTCAAACTCAAATTGATCAACTTGTTATGGTACAAATGGATATTCTAGTTAATGCCCCAGGGAATAAACATGCTTATGGAATTAGAACTACGAGTGGTATAGCTACTCAAGATCCTTTATATCCTGAAGGACACCCTAAAATAATTGAGCAGGATTCTCAAAAAGGTGAAAGTAGTGGTAGTACTCGTAAGAGAAAGAAAAAGAAACATAAAATAGTTGAGGAACCCTCTGAACCTACTGTAGATCCTAATAGTATATATCTCTGATGCTGAAACTAAAAGTGGTAATGATAAAAATGATGCTCCTGATAAGGAGGAAGTTGAGGAAGAACCTGAGAAGCACACTAAGAACACTATGTACTCTATGGAAGATTTTATTGCTAAAAAACATGGTAGTGAGAGAGAACCTTGGGTGCAGAAACCTATGCCTTTTCCCAATAAGAAACACAAGTCAAAGGAGGAAGAACACTACAACAAGTTTTATGTGTGGATGAATCCTTTATTTTTGCAAATTCCTTTGACTGATGCTATTAAGTTGCCTCCTTATTCAAAGTATATGAAGGATATTATCTCTAATAAAAGGAAGATTCCTAATGAGGAAATTTCTACTTTTCTTGCTAATTATTCCTTCAATGGTAAGGTTCCAAAGAAACTCGGTGATCCAGGTATACCAACTATTCCTTGTTCTATTAAAAATAATTATGTTAGAACTGCTTTATGTGATTTGGGAGCTGGAGTAAGTGTTATGCCTTTTTCTCTCTACAAGAGACTCCCACTAAAAAAGTTGATACCAACTGATATATATTTGCAAATGGCTGATAAGTCTACTACTGCCAACACCCGGATTTTTAATCCCAGATGCCTGTTATGCCATACATCGCAATCCCAGGATTACCTTTTTTGCGAGACATAACAGATTTGGATATCATAGTGCATCATCCATTACAAACCATACATAAGGTCTTACACAAATAGGGATCTCATGATCCAGTTCTTAATACAAAGCCATGAGTACTCTTTAAGTACTCACAAACTAACACTAACAAGTTAAGGGGGTTTTGTAGTAGGACACTAAGCTCTAGGGTTGTTTTGCAAAAAGCCAGATTTACCTCTACTAAGTTTAGAATCAAAGAAAGCTAGTTGAAAGTTTTATAGCACCTAAGTAGGAACTTGAATTTCATATCACAACCTTGTTGTGGTCAAGTCAAAGTCATAATTCATTTCAAAACTCATTTTGAAAACATCTGACGGGAAAACAGTATGGCCAGTCCAACTGTCCATAACCGCGGACGCGGCTATTCGAATAGTTTGACACTCTGCAGAGATTATACACTTTCACCACAACATTCGATACATCCGTCAGGAACAAATCCTGAATTCACCATACTCAGTATGCGGATAATCAATCCTAACCTTTCAATTAAACGCCCTAGTATAGGCACCTCTCCTGTGAGTTTGGCCTCCCAACCATGACCAAAAGTCATCTTGGGTACTGCACAGGTGGACAATCTTCACAAGGTAGCCTCAGCTTAGACCTTGGCCGTGAGGGAACCCATACTAAGGTATATAAGTTTCCAGTCAAGCCCTACCCAATTTTCGGGTATTGTGGTTGTACAGTAAAATTGGAATGGTATCGCATCTAGACAACCATCAGTTTTATAAAGGGCTAAGGCTCATGCCTCAACATTTTCATCATCAGAATCATCTGGTTTTCGGAAACACATGTCAAAACATCTCAGTAGAATGACTCATCATTCCAAGGTTTTCATAACCATTTTCACCAAGTATTCCCATCTAAAGTTGATCAAGTTTTATGCTTAGCACTAGCATCTACAAGTGGGGGAAAGTACTAATGAGGGGTGGTAAACAAGTGGAGGTTAACTAAGTTCAATCTCATGCCTTAGGATGACATCAAGAGTATCTAACTTAGGCCAAATTTAATGCTCTTTATGCCACCTTACATTATTCTTCTAGTATCTACAATTCACTATGTAAAATCTAAGAAAAAGCTTTGATAAAGAAATAAAGTAGAAAGCTTGTAAGTAAAACTAGGATGGTTTATCAAGTGGATATGATCACATATGCTTAAGGCATCTAGTGGTCATGGTAACAAGCAAGTATTAGCTTGCATAAGTAGGGTATCTTGCAAGGGTTAGCTTGCCTTGTGCAGAGCAGTGGTTGAAGTTGTCCTCGACTTCTTCCTCGTAGTATCCTCCTTCCTCCTCGTATCCTTGGTCGGTACAAGCGTGTATAAATAAATACGAGGTACACAATCACCAAACAATACTTAACTATTTTCACTCATCACACAAAGGTGTACTATAGATGATCTAGCATCATCACCTATCATTACAATATTAAAGCATTTGTCTTGTTTATTTTAATTTGAGAAAAGTAATTTCTACTCATTGAAAAACTACTTAGTATTTAATATTCTCTAACTCAAACATGGGATCATGTTGACACATGTCATCATCACATATTTCAGTACATGGGAATGTGATTTAAAGTGGTGTCACAATTTAATAATGTTTAACCTTTTTATTTTAAATAACTAAAGTGACTAGAAATGCCTATGTGGCCTTCTTTTATTACTTGAACATTATTTCTGTAAGTAAACCCAGATGTTTTTATATATTCTGAAAGGTATGATAAAATGTTATTTTTGAGAGTTGGAATCAACTCAAAAGCTCTTATGGTTGAATTTTAAAAAATGTTTGAATGTAGAAAAACTTCTGACTTGTTATTTTTACTAAGGTTGATCTACAAATCCAAATGATTTGAATCCAACGGGCTTGTATTAAGTATTTCAATACCTTTCTAACAAAATTAGTTTCATGCATTTTGGTTCACTGAATCGAGCTGGGTTGAATTTTGAATCTATGTACAGAACTGTGTTTGAATTAAAATGGAAAAATCTAAATTCAAATGGTTGGGTCGCGCGGGAGAGGTTAATGGGCCGGCCCACTATCACTTCGCAGCACGGGGCTCAGCTGACAGGGGGGTCTACTAGTCAGCGTCTCATAACACACGAAGCGGTACGGGGCTATGTGGGTCGTTGCATTAGAAGGGAGATCGACGGCTGGGGATCGTCGTCGATGATGAACATGTCACCGGCGAGCTCGAACCCTAGCGGCTCAGTGGGGGTGCATAGGGGGCATACCAGGGCTCCAGCGACGACGATGAGGCGAGCAAACGAACAGTGGTCGACGGCGAGGTCAGGGACGGTCTAGGCAGCTCCGGGGGTGGTCGCTATCAGTGGCCTGCTCCGGTGCAATTCCGGCGAGCTGGTGCTCCTCGTGTTCCGGCTAGAGGGTGAAACGATCAATGAGGTGAGGGGAGTGGAATGGTGTGCTTCAAATGGCTGGGGGTGGCCTCCTTTTATAGGCGCGACAACGAGACCCAGAGGGATGGGCAGGCGATGGTGGCGACATGGCTACGGGCGGATAGTGGCATGGCTGAGGTTAGCGATCGACGCGCGGTCTCCTGGTGATGCTCTAGGGCTTGAATGCGCTCTTAGGGGCGGTGGCAATCGGTCGGGAACATGCGGTGCTCTACGCGGTACCGCCGGCGAACTCCACGGCGTACGATGGCTACGGGGTACGAGCGAGGAAACGATCATGTCTAGTGGTCTCCTAGGACGGCGGGGTTCATGCTGGCGGGTGGCAAGGGCTCGAGGTGGTCGGGTTTAGTGGGAACGGCGCGTGTACGGTGGTGCGCGTCGGCATGGTCGGCAGCAGCGCGGGCATGACATTCCTGGTGGTTCTTGTCTCTGTCTTTGAGCTAGAGCTGGTCAAGAGAGGGCGGTGAGGCATGGGCAGCATTCTAGACAAGGTGGGCGCAGATAGTTCTTCCTCTAGCTTGCTGTCCACACTAGGGTGACATGGTGAGGCTCGGCCTGCTCACCATTAATGGCAATGGCAAGCTCACAGTGGTGCTAGAGATTACTAACTAAGCTAGATGATCTACTAAAGGTTTGCTATGAGCTAGAGAGGGGACAAGGTTAGCGAAATCACTGCTCAAAATAGTGTTTGTTCTTTGTTTGATTTGAATCTGCAAGGTGTTTGATAAAATGGCTGCAAGAACTTGAATTTTGAATTTTGAAAAGATTTTTGGTGGGTGCGATTGGCATGTGCTGAAGACTCTGTGGTTGCTTGGGTTTTGAAAATTGAGCTTGTCTGAGTGGTTTTTGAAACAGTGGGATCTTCCCATATGAGATAGAAACAATTTTAAACTGTCATTTAAACTTAGCATTTGCATGTTTTTGGAAGATTACAAAGTGGGCCTTGGTAACTCATTATGTGTACTAACAAGGGGTGCAAAGATCCAAAAATGTTTCTCTTAGGTTTTGAGTGCTAGGAATAGCCAAAGTAGGCACGAGAGTTAATTTGGCCAAAGTGACCATTCACTTCCTTTGTTCATTTTGAGTTGTTTGTCTTTGGGAAAAGTTTGGGAATGATTTAGATGATGTTTATTTCACCAAAGAATCATTTTACAAGCAAAGAAACACAGAACCATGGCAATTCGAAAGAATCCTAATTTTAAATACACAAACATATGAATGCTCTCATATTTTTAGATAGGAAAGTTTTTGTTAACCCTAATTTTTATGATTAGCATTTGATGATCCATGTTTAATATTTTTGGGATGTTACAACTACTATTCCTGTTGGTATATGTGAGGATGTTGCTATTCAAGTGGTTCATAATTTCTTGGTTTTAACTGATTTTGTTGTGCTTGAAATGCCTGAAGATGATAATATGTCTATTATTCTTGGGAGGCCTTTTCGTAATACTACAAGTGCTGTCATCAATTGTAATCAAGGAAAAGTAATATTTAATATTAATTACAAAGATCATACTGTCTATTTCCCCAAGAAGATTTATAAGAGCTATTGCCTGAATTCTATTGAAAATATTGCGAGCATCAAAGTTGGAGAAATATATTGTCCCATTCCACAAGAAAGTTTTGAAACTATTATGATTGGGACCATTGCTATCAAGTTTGAGGTAACATATTCACTTTGTGGAATGCAAAGTTTTGTTTAATATAAGATTGTTTTGGTAACAAGAATTGATCAACCTTGTTAACAAAAGAATTTTAATGAACAAAACAATGCTTTTAGAGTGGTTATACTTGCTCACTTTTATTCTCTCCTTCCTACTCTTTGCTCTTTCTCTTGTTAGCTTTAGTCTTGCTATTTGTTTGCTTGTTAGAGTGTCTTATAACTTCTGTAGTTTTGGTTCTGGTTTTCTTTTGCTTATTCTAAAAAATCTTTTTCTGTGAGAAAATCAATTTTCATAACCTGAAAATTGGCCAAAAATAAAGTTTCCCAAAAAATCCCAGAAAATTCATATTAAATTTTTCCTCGAAAATGGGGCAGAGAGATATCTGGAGTGGCCCAGGGGGACCCACCAGGCCAGCGCATCCCTGGTGGCGCGACTAGCCCCCAGGTTGCGCGTAGCCTGGGTGGGGCCCACCTGTGGCCCTCCAAGTTTTCTCCTCCCAGCCACTTCTTTATCTCTCCCGAAGAACACCGGAAAATTTTCTCAAGCTCGAGTTCCTGCTGTTCTTGCTCCCGATTTTCGATCTATTTCCTCAGCCCATCTTGTCCAATTAGATTTGTCCATGGTATGTGCCTCCTCCGCTTGTCCAATTAGATTTGTGATTGGTAGATTGTATCTTGAGTATTTTGATGTTGTAGGTGATAGGTTGTGTGATCTTGCATGCTTGTTCTATGCTTAGAGATTTCATTTTGATGCATGTTTAGCCCTCTAGCAAGTTCCTATAGTAGTTCCTCATCATTTATCAACTTGGAAATCACTTGGTTTGATTTTTGTCTAATTTTTTTAAGAAACAATTGTCATGGAGAACCACACCTTTGGTGAAGTATTTGAGAGTTATGCACCTAGGAGGACAAGGCCTTCAAGATCATCCTCCTGATCTAGGCCCTCATTCAATGAGGATCTCATTACACCGCGATTTGGCGACGAGGGAGATGAGGGGGATGCACACCCTTCCACCTTCCCTTGTCCAACCTTTTTTCAGGCTGCAGGGATTCTCATTGATTTCCTAACCTTGGTTCGGAGGGTTGGACCAACGAGTTATATGCAGGATGAGAGTGTGCAATATGATATGCTCACTAAAACCTTTGTGGAGAGTTTCTCTTTTTCTTAACAGCTCTTTCAAACCAGATGTATCTTTCATAATATATAACAGGCCTATTTCCATGACATTGAAGAAATTTTGTCACATCCCAAAATTTTCCAAATTTTGTAATGTGAAAAAATAAATAAACAAAATAAAAAAATTGTTGAATTTTAGGGTGAAAAGAAACTTTTTGTTTCTAAATGGAAACTTAAAATCCCATCTTGAACAAACTTTGATTAATGTTTGAATCTAACTAAATTCAAATCAAGTAGAATGCAATCTTCATAAGTGCATCTGGAAATTTAAACACTTGGAGAATAAACCAAAACCCTAAAACCCTAATGGAATAAAATCATTTCCAAGATATCTCTAAGACCATGGATTTGATCCATATAAAATTTTGTCAACAAACATTTATAAATGATCAATAATGACAAATAGAAATATTATAAAACCATATGAATTGGTTTCATTCAATTTGGAACCATAGATAAAACCTTATGAAATTAATAAGATAAGGGAATTGAATTTCCAAAGCTAAAAAAAGCACCTATCTATAAATCCATACCAAATAGTGAGCAAATAATCCTAAATATATTTAAAAGGATCAACAAATATTAAATAAGATTTTACAAATTGGAATCACCAAGTGTGGACCTATAAATAAAAAGATATGGATTTTATAAGATAAATAAAGAAATATTAAATGAGGAATATTTAAAGACCAAATTAAATCTTGACCTAATCCATAAGCAAATGGAATAAATATAGTCCAAATCCAAATAAAATAATGGATAAAGAATTTTCAAATAAAATAAAATAGCATTAACCAAATTCCATTTCCATTTGAATAAAGACAAAATACCTATTAGAAATGATTAATTAAATCAGGGGAAAAATATTTGGAATTTACCCAAGTGGAATAAAAGTTATTTAATTAATTTAAATAGGATCAAAGAAATCTTCCAAATAAAATTTATGGAATTAAAACTGTATTTAATTTCATTGGAATAAAGACAAATACCCAATTCAAATGATTTATAAATCATATTAAATATTTTCCAAATAATTCAAGGTGAAGTATTTGACACCCTAAAAAATAAATAAAACCTACTGAAAAGGTTTTGTGAAAAATTGAAATTAAATAAGAGTTAAAAATATATTTGTTATTAATTGAATTTAAAGCAAGGGCTTTGTTTTAAATAATTAAAAGACCCTAAAAGAATAAAATTATTATTCTAAATTGACTTCAGAATATGTTAATAAACAGAATTTGAATACACACAGGGATTGGTTGAAGTTTGAAATCAAATGAATGTTTGAATTGATTAAACAAAATCAAAACAAAATAAAAGAATTGGAAAAAGAAAAAACAGACAGGAGAAGAAAAAATAAAACGAAGCAGCCAGCCCAGCTAGCCCACTAAGCCCAGCAGTCCAGCCCACTCCCTATCACCCCGCAGAAAATGATTCGCACTCGCAGACGAACCCACTTGGTCACTGACTGCCTGGACCTACTTCTTCTCTCTCTCTCACTGACGTCTCGACCCCACGCCACATCATCGTCATCCCCACCCGCGCCAACCTCGCCGTCCGTTTCTGCCCGATTAAAACTCGCGTCAATGATCGTTACTGCCGCGTTGATTCAGTCTAGTGACCACGCAGTATTAAATTCCTTCTCCTCCTCTTTCATTCCCCTCAGACATCACCTCCTCACTGCCCCTAGGCTGCCTGTATTGCTTGCGACAACGCTCTCTACTCCGACGAGCTGTCCGGCTAATTCCGGCGCCGTCTGACCCTCTCTCGCCTCTTAGTTCACGCGAGCGTGATCTCCAGTCTCTGGCGCATCCCCTGTGCTTTCCGTTCATCCGCGCGAGCACCGTATCGTTGACAACGACCACACCCGAAGACCTCCACTATCTGCCTCATCTCCGGCGACCTCTCCCCGGTAAACCCGACCGCCCCTGTCATCCTCGTTGACACTCTCATACTCGCCTTCATCTTGCGAACCTAACTGTACATTCTACTTGTCCTAGCTCGACCTCTAGCTTCGCCTTTGATGACATCTGAGCATACCCGACGGTGAGCACAACTCCGGCGAGCAATTGCGATCGTCCTCGTGCGCCTCCTGCCTCCTCGCGAACACGTTGAGCATCAGTAGCATGCTGCAAACTCGGTGAGCCATCTCTCTCTTCCTCTCGCCTTCTGAATCACCGGCAACCTCACCGCCAGAGCGCACCGCCGCCTGTCGCCGCCGCTAGCGCCGCCCGTTTAGGGTTAGTGGCTTTAGGCCGTTCGATTTAGATCCCGTGGATACGATAGATCCACTTAAACAAAGAGGTACGAGTGTCTCTATTCCGCACGATCTGTTTAGATCCAATGCACCAGAAAGGCTGATCCAACCGAAGCGGTACCAGCCTATCAGAACACAAAGCGTGGCCCAGAGTTGATTTAAAACAGAAATTATGTTCTATTAGATGATCAATTTTGTAAAATTCATAACTTTCAAACCACATGTCCAAATTCTGCAAACTTTATATCAATGGAATCAGCAAGACAAGTACTTTCCAACCATGCACTTTGTTTAGTAAATTGCTTCTGTTAAAATGATGGTTTTTGCAGAAACTTGTGTAGGCATATTTTGAGTATAAAATTCTTTCTAAAATTATTTTGGTGTTAAAAATCTTTGGAAAATGGTTTGTTTTGAACCTACTGACCATAGAAATCAATTTGTGGTTTCAAAAACATATTTTGTGAAGAAAAAGAATAAATCTTTGTTTTAGACCATTTCTAGTCAAATAAAAATGTTGTTATATGTTTTCATTTAAACTCTCTGACCCTAAACACAAAGATTTATGTTTTGAAAACATATTTTGTGAACCCTATAAAAAAATTTATTGCTTTGCTAAAGGCAATTCTAACCACATAAAATATTGATTTTGTTTAAAAATGGTTTATAGGTAAAATCTTTTGCAAATAGTTTTGCCACTTTATAAAATGACCAATAAGTGTTTTAGAATGTTTATAACCTATTAGAAACCACTTGTGTAAATAAAACAATATTTGGCATGCTTGCATGCATTGTTTTATTTCTATTATTTTATGTGATGTTGCTTGAATGGTAGATTGAAATATTTCTTGCTTGATTGAATTGTAGTGATTTGAAGAGTGTGAATATTTCAATATCAAGGAGTGAACTTATATTCTCTACCAAAAAGGCAAGTGATGCTTCATATTTTTGTCCCATTATTTTCACTATGCATTAGTGATATTTCTAATGAAGGACTTGCATGGAATTTTTGCTAAGTGTAAACTATGCCATGGGAAATCCTAGTAGATGAAACCTTAGTGGAAAATTTCCTAAGTTAGGATTCCTACTACTATCATGCTTATATTAGCTAGTAGAAAACAAGGGTGGAATATATTCATACTATGGAATGTTTCTAAGTCAAGGACTTGTGTTTTGTTTAATAAAACAACTAACTGAATGAATCACCTGGGTGGAATGGGAGGAATGTTTGTGTTGAGTGGTTACTCAAGGCCCATTTCTATTGTTTACCTTGTGTATCTCACTTGTGGATGGCCACCCAGGAACAAACAGATTTGAGATGTCAAATGTTGAGAAGCTTCAAGTGCAGCCACTTGGCATTATGGGCTCTGCCTGGATCATATAGGTTGCAATAACTTAGCCAAATGGACAGTTGGTGGTAGGGGTTTGATAGGTTGGAGCGCGTCCATTCTGGTCTAAGGGAAGGCTTCTGAAAGATCTTGTCTTGGTGAAACCAAGTCTTGTGGGGAAAGTGCACCACCTCTGCAGAGTGAAAAATCTAAGTACATAACCATGTCCCTGGTAAAGGACAATTTGAGCATCAAGACATGGAAGCTATCAAGAATCTCCTCATCCAAATTTATAAGTTAAAACTTTGTGGTTGAACAAGGGTTGAAGGATCACCAATTTCTATTAGGAAATACCTTGGGTGATTTGTGTCAAGCAAAAACTTAGTGTTTCTGAATGATAAGGAAAATCTATTTTGAGCAAAGCAAGCCTAAGCTCCACCTAGCCAAATGCATATAGATAATAGATACCATTATATAACCATAGTATCACTTTCCAATACAATTCAAATGTATTGACCCTTGTGGCTGTAACTTATTATGTTGCAGGTTTGTTTGATGTTAGTGAAGTTTATTGATTAGGATTACAAGTCTACAACCAACATGACTGCCTGTGGCACTTTGAAGATGAAGGACCCCATGTTATTGTTATATTCTGCTGCATTGTAATGAGATAGCCAAATGAGCTATGTAAGATGTAATGAATTATTTTATTCCTAGTTATAAAGTTGTACTATGACCTTTGTTTCTTGATATTACATCTTAACTGTGGATGCTAGCTATTGATCCAGGGACTAGCATTGCAATCACAGGGATCCTTACCTTTATAAGGGGAGGGATCTTACAAATTTTGTGAAATATTGGGTATTGGCACCGCTGAGACGGTGAAGAAGATTCCAGCTCAACCCGCTGATCTGTTGGAGCTCTACCACGGGATAACTAATGATGATGACCGCAGAGCCCAGCACGGTAATATAAGAAATATTCAACTCCGAGCTATCAGGTATTTTGCTTATTATCTTGCCACTAGTGTTCTTGGTAGGGAGAACACTAGCAATATTTCCAACTATCATTTGGCGTTTCTAGCTACTGCACTCAACAATGAAACCAGGTATAATCTTGGTTCTCTCATTGCTCGTCGCCTAGCTACTAGAGGACCCATTTATGGGGGTTTTATTGCTGCACGTGTTGTTGCTGCCCTAGACCATTCTGTTGATCCAAATGATACAGTTTTGGCTTCTCAGAGGCTTGATTTAGATGCCATGAAAGCGCATCATTTTTTCACTACTAGCTCTACCCTTGATAATTTGGTGTATAGGATGATGTTTACTGACGGGGAAGAGAGGGAAATTCCTTTTCCCCAAACCACTTTGTTCAGTATTTCCCAGGGACCTTGTTCATGCTCCAAGGAGGAGATGGATGAGAAGCTATGCATTCGTGGTTTCCACGGACACTATGAGAGGGACGTGCCCTCATACGACCCCTTTGTGCACTACACAGGGGCTTCCTCGAGCTCATACCAGGACGAAGGGCCTCTTCATCGTACTACGGAGGTGCACCTTCTTGGTCACCATGGAGTTGAGCCCCAGTTAGGCCAAAATCCTAAGGTTGGGGGGAGGTACACCGACATCAGAATTATCTATATATCATGCTTCGTCGGTTCTTTGTATATCCATTGTTTCGCTTTCTTTTTGGTTTTTGTTTCTTCTTTCTCAAAACACAAAAAATACCAAAAATATTTTTGTTGTTTCTCTTGGTTTGTTTCTTTGCTTTTTAGCTTTGGTTTGCCTTAAAGAAAAATACAAAAAGATTTTTCTTTGTTTGTTTTTGCTTTGTGTGCTTGCTTTAAAAAATCGAAAACACCAAAAATATTTGCTGTTCTTCTTTAGTTTTGTGAAGTTCTTTGAAGGGTTCAGCAGTCCTCACTGGAGTTTGGTTTCATGTTACTATTCAAGCCACACAAGTGAAGAGCAATAATTAAGATTAAGAAAACTTGAGGTGTGGTAAGAGGCTGGTAACAAACTCTATTTGTTTTCATTTTTGTACATATACTCATCATTGTGGGCATGCTTAGTCTGTTCATGTAAGGTGTATGTTATTTATGGATTCTTAGTAGTTCTAGCTTTCTTATGATTAGTTCCATCTTGCTAATAGTTTGTAGCATGTCATATGAATGTTTGCTTGCATTGTTTTATTCATAACTTGGTATGATATTGTGGTATCCTCCTCTGAATGTTTCATGTGAATCGACTTGGAACATGCTAACGCATGCATATGACTGAACCATAGACAGTAAGCCTCGATGATTTATTTTGCCTCAAAGTTCTTGTATCACCTTCATGCCATAATTAGTCCTGTTTTGTTGCAAGCATGATTATGACAGTTATTACTCTCTTGTTAGTCGTTTCCTCTCTATTGCTAGCCTTCACTTGCACTCATTATGAGCTCTACTTGTGCATCCAACTCCCAAAAACCAATATTGCCAATAGTGTCCACCATACCTACCTATTAGCATCATTTGCTAATTCCATGAATATTCATTATGCTTGTTTTCTTCCAAATAAAATGTTTGACTATTTAGTTAGTAAAGATCTCACGAACTTGATGGCACACTTTATTTCTTGCACTTAATAAACCTGAACCATTGTGACTGTCCATGAAAGTTATATGCTTGCAAATTATAGGCTAGGAGTTAGTAGAACCGTGCTGTCACGGGGAACACTTTCAACATTGCACCTGTACTTTGCACCCAGTTGATACCACTCTATCATACCTTATTAGAGCATTGCAATGTTGCTTATGTTTATGTTTCATGCTACTTATTATTATTGAGTTGTAATCTCTTCATAGCTTGCAATGACTATTGATTAGACTTAGTTGCTTACTTCTTGTTGGGGAGGTGACCCCGGATAGGGTCAAGACATGGGAAGATAAAAGGAGTTTCCCCTGTCACCTGCCGAGTTACTGTTTATATCGGCCGATTCCTATAAAAGTCGGCCGAGATAAGCACGGCCATGATATCTACGAAGGGAGCGATTCCTGATCCAGCCGACATACGAGTTAAGTCGGCCGATTATGTATGTACAACTTGTAAAGGTCGAGCCGAGTAATCCAAGCCAAGGCCGAGTAACACGAAGCTTGCGGGAGAGGGAGGAGCCTAAGGTCAAACCCTAGCTGCTATAGGAGGAATCTAGTCAGAGCCAAGCGCTAAGGACAAAGAGTAGAGATGCAGAGGGGCAGACAGGCGTCACGGAGGTGACAGTGAGGAAGCCCGAGGCATACATGTGAGTCCCTCTGGAGCCTTGCCGCCGATAGAAGGGAGACACGGAAAGGAGCTCGCCGAGTTACCACTTTGGGACAAGCATATTCCAAGAATATGCTTGCCACGTCAGCCCTAGAAGGAGCCAAGGATCCCCTTTATAAGGAGAAGGATGGACTTCTGAAAGGGGGATCGATTCATTCAAGGCCGTTAGGCTCGTGTAGCTTTTCTCTTCTTCCTGCAAATAGCTCGAGGAGCACTTGTAGTCCAAAGAGGAGAAATAAAGATTTGCTTGTTAGCCATTTGTGTGTAGAAGTAACTGCATCTTCCCTCCCCGGATCCCTCTAGCATCCATTGGCCCCAAACATTAGCCTACCCATGGTATCTGTCGTGCCACCACCACGACAGTTGGCGCCCACCGTGGGGCCAGCAGCGGTGCTAGCTGGAGTCAAGGTTCGGACGGGAAACTTCATCCTCAACGGCGAGCGCGTTATCTCTGGCTTAGTCCAGAGATTTAATCTCTGTGACTATGTCAGTGATAACGCAGGCAGCTTCAGGAGAAAAGCTCCACCGCACAACGGCGTCTTCATCAACTTGGGCACACATCAGATCTACGTCGGCGTCGGCACAAATCAGGTCCGTGTGGAGAACGCCTCACCAGCAGCGTCGAGGTGATGGTCGCAGCCGGAGTACAGGCAGCAGCAGGAGGCGCCGGATCAAGCAAGGACCCGACGACAGGAGGACAGGTGACCACAAAGCAAATAGCTCCGCAGCCCATCGAGGTAGATCCTTCAGCATCCAAGCCAGCCGAGGTGAAGGAGACAACCCCGAAGGCACCAAGGGTAAAATGGCCACCTCTGGAAAGACCAGAAAATATTCTCCAGGCGACTATAGATAACCTGACCAAGCCTGTAGCGCCGATACATTATCCGGCTAATGCCCAGGCAGAGTTAGAAGAGACCAGGCAAAAAGTACTGGTAGAGGCGAAAAAGGTGTTGGCCTTGCGGGAGTCCCTGAACAGGACCCTGCGAGAATATGCCAAGGCAAATAAGCTAGATATTGCCCCAGAGCGGGTAGATGAGTTAAGATTGAGAGAAAAAAATCTCATGGATGATATCAACAAAGAACATGAGACTCGCAAGGAAGACTCAGTAGAGCTAGGCTTGCCTAGGTATAGCACCCCGGCAAAGAACCTAAGGGCGGCTAATGCCGCCGCATTAGAATTGGAACGACTAACCGGCGAAGCCCGACAAAAGCAACAAGAAAGAGTGAATGAGCTGGTACGCATCGCGAACCAGCAAAATGAAGAAATGCTTAGGGCTGACCCGGCGAGACCGGGAGCCTCGCGCATGGTTCATTCGGCTGGAGCAGCACCTGCCTTGTCAATGGCAGCAGTGTCCTCACCTGGAAACAACGGGCGAAAAGATAGAGCAGTAACTTCAGGAAAAAGGAATAAGCAAATTGTACCGTATGATCCAGCGGTAGCTGAAAAGGTCAATGAGAACAGAGGCAATGGAAGCCGAGGTAATGGAGACCTCGGAAGAGGAAATCATGAGAATGAAATCCCGGCGGAAGGAAGAAGGGACCCGCCGCCCAATCCTCAGCCGAGGTATGAACCTCGGCAAGAACGAGAAGTGAGACCAACTCACCATAATCACGCAAATGAGAGGTACAACGATGGTTACTCAGATATGGAGTATGCAGGGCATGGTGGAAATAACCATTATGGAATGCAAGAGAGAATCATGTATAGAGACTTACCGTCAAATGATGCAAGATTAAAACTGGACAGGTTGTATCGGTCCGAGTTGTTAGAAGAGCAGGGTCCGCCTGGTCCGGCATGTTTTGGACCTCGAATCATGGGCGAACCACCAGTGCCGAACTTTCAGCTCGCAAGGGGCACGAAAACATACAATGGGAGCACCAAGCCACAGGATTGGTTGATTGACTATGCTACTGCGGTAAAGATAGCTGGTGGGAATTTGCGATGGGTAGTAAGATATGCCCCGCAAATGCTTGAAGGACCAGCCAAAGTATAGTTGAACAATCTGCCAGCGGGAAATATTAACTGCTGGCTAGATTTTGAAGAGATGTTTGTCAGCAACTTCACCAGTACTTACAAGAGACCAAACAGGCCACAACACCTTGCAATGTGCAAGCAGAGGCCGAATGAGATAGACAGAGAATTCTTAACTCGGTGGTGTAACCTTAGGAACTCATGCGAGTGAGTTATAGAATCTCAAGCGATAGCTTGGTTCGCTCAAGGATGCCGATATGCCAGTGTCTTGTGGTAGAGACTGCAAAGAGATATGCCAACCACTTTGGCGGAAACCATAAGGATAGCGGATTCGTATGCATTGGGTGATCCGACGCAACCAGAACTGATGTCGGCAGAGCATCGGGAGCATCAAGGTCAGTATGCAAGAGATGCGGCCGGATCATCGAGGTAGAAGAAGAGAGGAAAGACCGGATTACAGATATGCCTCCAATCAGGTGGCAGCGGTAGTGCAAGATCAGCCGAGTCACGGAAACAGTCAGCGGCAGAAGAATGGTCCTCAGCAATGGACACCAAGGAATTATGGAAAGAGACAGTGGATGCCAGAACAGAAGAAGTAGTGGCATGAAAGGCCGAAGTACACGTTTGAATCCATGTTGGATCAACCGTGTAAATTTCACACTCCAAACCCAGCCAAGCCGGCTAATCATACAACTCGGCAATGCGCCTGGATGAAAAATGCAATGGAGAACCCAGTGGGCATGCAAGCACCTTCTCATCAGGCACATCAGCAGTAGCAGCCGCAATTGACTGGGGCAAATGCACAACAGTTAATGTTACCCCCTCTTCCCCCGAGGTATGATAACTCGGACCGGAGAGATGCAGTGCATCAAGTGATAAATCAGGGTCAGGATGGAAGGACAAACCCCGGAAATAATGGACGCAAAGATTACAGGGAACATCATCAATCATATTGCGTGTTCACAACAGAACAGCAAGACAGGCAAAGTGTACAGCGCCGGCATATGGAAGTGAATGCAGTTATGCCGGCAGTACCAAGATATGTACCTTGGTAAGATCAAGAGGTAACTTGGAGCATAAAGGATCACCCCCAAATAATGCCGAATCCAGGATCGTACGCACTCGTACTAGATCCGAATTTTGTCGGGCCCAGCATTGACGTGAAATTTTCAAAAGTACTCATTAACAATGGGAGAAGTATCAATATCATGTACAAAGATACAATGCATAAACTCGGAATATCGCAGAATATGCTGCAATCCACGAGAACCACTTTCCATGGAATAGTGCCCGGACTTTCATGCGAACCCATTGGGAAGGTTCGAGTGGATGTGTTATTCGGCACAAGGGATAACTCCAGAACGGAAAATTTGGAGTTTGAAGTGGTGGATCTACAAAGTTGCTATCATGCTTTCCTCGGGCGGCCGGCATTGGCCAAATTCATGAGAAGCTGCCACATCACTTACTTGAAAATGAAGTTACCCGGACGAGGAAGTGGGTTAGACTCGCCCACCCGCACGATTTCCGAGGCATGAGGCTCCTCTGAGGTGACCGTTGGTCGGCCTCCGGCGTTCGCCGGCGTCTCGCCGGCAAAGGTTTTGCATGGATTCCTCAGGGGGTTGTTGGAAGATCACCTACTCTAGTGTGACCACGGGTGGTAAGTTTCTTGAAGGCTCTCTCGTTCTCTCGGCAGATTCTTGGCTGGTTCTTCTCAATGCCAAAGGCTCTCCCCTTGAGGGTCGATGTTTGGAAAATGGGGAGAAGATCTCTATTGGATCTGTTTTGAGGTTCCCCTCTCATCTCTCTCGTGTTAATGATTCTTTGGATCCCTCTTCTGGATTTCTTGGTAGATCTCCTACCATCTCTGGATCAGACAAGGACACTGGTCTTAAATGGCATGAACTTTTCTCCTCTTTGCCGACTGATGATCTTGAGCCTTCTAAAGGATTTCTGATGCTTTTTCCTAGTTCCAAAAGGCTGGTGCTCCTCAACCGCAATGAGGTTGTGATTGATGCTAGATACTTGATTCAAGGTGAGGTGGTGGCCTCAGGCATTTCTATTGATCTCTAGGTGAAGAGGGTTGTTGTCGGTGCACAGATTTTGCCTAGCCCTTTGGTTAAGAAGTTTTCCACCAATATTGAGAAGATAGTGCCTAGATCTATGGATTTCACCAAGAACCTCCCCTCGGGGTGTGCTCCCAAGGATGTTTCTTTGAGTCGTCCTGCCCTGGATTTTTCATTAGGGCGGGATTTTGAGAAGAAGATTTTTGATAAATTCAGGCATCAAGTTAATTTCATTGGTGGTTTTAGGAAAAGACCTTTTTATCTAGTTGGTTCTTTTGGAAGAGAAAAATTTAAGTTGGATTTTCATACGGTTGGTCTTGCACTCCAAGCTTGTTTTGGTGGTCAGGCTACTAAATTACAGGTGAAGCTTCTGCAAGATAGAACTTTTCGTTTCTCGGTTGCTTCACGGGCAGTGGGTTTTGAAATCTACAATATTTCAATGTTTTCTTGTACTTCTTTTGTGATCCATGTCAACCTTTGGGGTAATGGGGGGCCAAACTGGATTCATGAAGAAAGGGAGTACTATAAAGAGTCTGCTGGAGAATGGAAAGTTGTCACGTACAAAAAAGAAAATCCCAAAAAATCTCCTTCGTTGAGGCCTTCCAGTAAAGGTGGTTCGGTTTTCCAGCGTCTCAAATTTCCTGCACCTCCTGCGGTTTCTTCGCCTGTGTCTGCGAAAAATATTAATGGTGATTTCAAATCAGGTATTCAAGACAGATCTTATGCTCAGCTTCTCGCTGATGGCGGTATTAAGTCGATTGTAATGCCGGTCGGGTCTTCTGGAGGCGCCAATCGCGCAGCATTTAAACTGCCTGGTCTCCTTCCTTTTCAGAAATTCCCCTCTTTCCCAAATTGTATTTGGCCCGACAATTCTTATGAGGGGTGGTTCAAAGCCCAGGCAGTTACAAATTCTCGGCCCATTATTCACAACAGTTTTCACGAGTTCACCACTTCTTTGCAAAAAACAACTGCCATTTCCCCTGTCTCCTCAACTCCCCCGACCGCTGAAACCCCATTCCCCTCTTGCTCGTCGCCGGCGAAGAGTGACGTAATGGCGAATATCCCGATTGATCCTGCTCCTTTCTTGCCAAATGGCTTCCGGATTATGCAGGTGGCTGGGCGGAATCGTATCAAAAGGGTGGTGGTGCCTCGGAGGTCGAGGTCGCATGAACAGTATGCCATTGCTACCATTAATCCCCTCCCCCCTAGTCCAGTTCCGTTCTTGAATATTCGTGATGTCCTGGTTGATTTCCTCAATAATGAGGTTCGAGTTCACTTTAGAGATGTCCAGGATTGTCCCATTGGGTCTGCTTATGTGTAGTTTCATCATGTCAGTGATCGGGATAGGCTCATTGCGGCTAGCCCGATTCCGTTTCAAGATGTGCATGTCTCTTTTGTTAAGCACAATGAGGGAGATAACTGGAGGAGGGCTCAGTTTAATAATGAGTGCTGGGTGATGCTAGTTGGGCCTCCTCTTGACCACTGGCATACGGAGGATCCGAATGCTGTCTTTGCTGATATTGGGAAGATTCTTTTATGGGAGAGGGACCCAGACCAAAAGGGTAGGATTCTTGCAAAGATTCGTGTTACTGACCTGGTCGAAATCCCCAAGAGTGTAAGGTTTACCATTGGTGACTTGGTGGAGTCTGAATCATGGACTTTTTCTGTTGAAGTATTACAAAGTGACTTGCTTGGGGGGGGGCCCACCTGAGGAGGACCCACTTCCAGATGACAATGAGGACCCACATCCTGTTCCTGTTCATGGCCCTGTCTTCGGGCCCCAAATTCCACCTCCTCCCCCTCCCCCACCTGCTCCTGGGGGTGGTTGGAGACAGTGGTTGGCCCCTGTGCAAGATCCTGCTCCTGATGGTGGTAATGATGAAGGTTGGGGCCCCTGGGAAGCTGCTGCTACTCCTGTTCAAGGCCCTGTCATTGCTCCTGGTGAAGACATGCCTGTTGACAATCAGCATCTTCCACCTCAAGATGTTAACAGTGGAGTTACAGGTGCTATCATTGTCCAAGACTGGGAGTCTGATGATGAAGAGTCTGTCAATGCTGAGCCTGAGGCTGCTGAGGAGCAGGGTGTGGCTGTTGAACCACAAGGTGTTGGCATTGGTGAAGGCCTACAGAATATTTTTCAGAACTATTTGGCTGATGATGATGAGGCAAACTCTGATGCTGAGGAGGAGGTGGGGAGCCCTATGGACTCAAGTACTGTTGCTGCTGATAATGATGACTAGATGTTGGAGGATTATCATCTTCTTTCTCCAAATGAGGCTCATCTTTAGGTGGGAATGGTGAGAACTTTTGTCTCCATTCCTGATGTGCACATTGCTAAGCAGGGATTTTCCCAACAAGGCTTGGAGCTCTAGGAGAAATATTTTGCTCCCCATATTCAGAAAGACACTTCTTCAATGGGCTCTCTCAAGTGTGATATCCCTGTAAGTTGGTTTAAATTTATTACTCTCATGCTTGCTACCCCTGAGAAGTTTAATTGGGTCAAGGGATTCCTTACTTCTCCTTTATGGAAAATTATTAAAGAACCTATTGCTGAGGAGAGTTCCATTTCTTTCATCATCCCTAATGAGAGCTTTTCCCAGATGGCTCCTTCTTGTCTGGGCATTGAAGCTAATAAGTCTTCCTGCTCTCCCTCCACCCCTGCCAGAAAGAGAAAAGGCAAGGAACCTCTTGTTGACACTGAGGTGAGAAGAAGCCCTAGAATTGTTGAACTGAATGGGGGCTTTAAAAGTCACATAAATTGTCTAATTGTTGATTGTCTGGTTTGTAATGATGTTCCTCCTTGCTTGAATCCTAAAGTGGTTAAAAATCTTGCTGCCTCCTTCTGCAAGGTTAAGGATGGGGACCTGGAGAAGACGTTGCTCAAGAAAGGGAAGGCCAATGAAGTGGCAGTTAAGGCTCCTCCAAAAGGCAGCATCAAAGGAAGTGTTTCTTCTAGCTTGAGCATTGGAGGCAAGAAGAAACCTAGGGCTGCTGGTACCTGTGGACAGCAAGCCAAGAAGAAGCCCTCCTCTTAAGTGATTAATGTATCAAACTAAGTCTTTTGCTGGAGTCTTGTTGACTCCCTGTCATGTGATCTGTTCTTGTGATCTTGTCATGTGTGTGGTACTTGTGGTGGAATATGTCTGTGGTGCTTTGATATGGATTGCCTTTTGCCTATGTGATTGTTGTTTCCACTCTTGGGTGATTACATTATTTATATCACCCCATATCTATACTTACTTTTGGTTTCTTAATGAATAACAAAAGAATTTGGAAGATCTTGAATTGGAATATCAGGGAATCAACTCTAAAAAAATGGATTGCTCTCGGAAATAAAATTGAGGAGTCTGGCTGTGACATTATTTGTCTTCAAGAAACTAAGAGAGAGGATTTTGACAGCTCTTACATCAAAAAATTCTGCCCCCCAAATTTACCAATTTTGAATTTCTTCCCTCCAGAGGAGCCTCTGGAGGTTTGATCACCATTTGGAATAGTTCCCTGTTCTCTGGGCATCTTTCCTTCCACAATGAGTTTTCCATCTCCATCACCTTGACATCTCTCTTGTCCAATGAATCTTGGATCCTTACCAATATTTATGGGCCATGTTTACCTGAAAAAAAGGCTGACTTTTTGGACTAGTTTGGAAACATTGTATGCCAGATGATTTGGACTGGCTCATTGTGGGAGACTTCAACTTCTGTAGACAGCCTTCTGATAGAAACAAATTGGGTGGAGATGTGAATGGTATGCTTCTCTTTAATGAAGACATTAATAATCTGGGTCTCATAGAGCTACCACTTAAAGGTAGAAAGTTCACTTGGAGTAACATGCAAAAAGATCCCCTTTTGGAAAGGTTGGACTGGTTTTTTACTTCTGCTTCCTGGACTCAGAGTTTTCCCTCAACTTTTGTTGCTCCTCTTACAAAACCTACCTTTGACCATTTTCCTTGTGTCATTTCCATTGGCACAATGATTCCCAAAGCTCAGGTGTTCATATTTGAAAATCATTGGATGCATCATAAGGAATTTAAAGCTATTGTTCAAAATGCCTGGAATATTCCTGTGGGTTTTCAGGATTCTGCAAAAAAAATCAATGCTAAATTCAAAAATGTGAGAAGGGGGCTGAAGCTCTGGGCCAAAAACCTGCCCTGCCTGAAATCACAAATCTGCAATGTTAATGCCACCATTGATCTTCTGGATGTCATGGAGGAAATGAGAACGCTTACTGTCCAAGAATGGAATCTCATGAAAAATCTTATAATCTCTCTGTTACAGGATCAAAATAATTATTGGAAACACAGGGGGAAAATTAAATGGGTTAAGCTGGGTGATGAAAACACAAAATTCTTTCATTCCAGAGCTACCATAAGCTTTAGGCATAACTACATTTCCATGCTTAAGGATGTTTCTAATGTTGAGGTTTATGATCATGATGGCAAAGCAAATCTCCTTTGGAATTCCTTTAAAAATAGAATGGGTACTTCTAATAAGCCTGAAATGCACTTCAATCTTAATGACTTGGCTGGGGAATGCTTAAGACATGAGGAAAGGGATGCTTTGGAAAAACCTTTCTCTGATGAGGAGATTGATGAGGTCATTAAAGATCCGCCAAATGATAAATCCCCTGGCCCTGATGGTTTTAATAATGAATTCATGAAACATTGTTGGACTATTATCAAGGATGATGTGAAACAACTCCTTGTGGATTTCTATGAGGGGCAAACTTCCTTGGAAAGTATTAATGCCTCTTTTATCACCCTCATTCCAAAAATTGCAGCTCCTTTGACTCCTGCTGATTTTAGGCCTATTTCTTTGCTAAATAGTGTCTTTAAGATTATCACCAAAATTCTGGCTAATAGACTGCAGAAGGTCATCCTTAAACTTGTTCACAAGAATCAATATGGTTTCCTCAAACAAAGATCTATCCAAGATTTTTTAGGTTGGTCATTTGAATACCTTGACCAATGTCACAAGTACAAGGAAGAAATTTTAATTCTTAAGCTTGACTTTGAAAAGGCTTTTGACAGAATTGAGCACTCTGCAATTATCAATATCCTTAAAGCCAAAGGTTTTTGTGATAAATGGATTTCTTGGATTCAGTTGATCTTTGGTTCAGCTTCTTCCTGTGTGCTTTTAAATGGAGTGCCTGGGAAAAAAATTTATTGCAGAAGAGGTGTTAGACAGGGGGATCCTTTATCTCCTCTACTGTTTGTCTTGGCTGCTGACCTCCTTCAAAGTATCCTCTATAAAGCAATGAATCTTGGTCTTCTATCTCTTCCCACTAAAGATGTGTTCTGTCCTGATTTCCATGTGGTACAGTATGCAGATGACACTCTATTAATCCCCAAAGCTGATTCTGAGCAACTTTTGTGCCTTAAGGCCATTCTTCATACTTTTGCTCTCTCCACTGGACTCAAAGTTAATTACTCTAAATCCAGTATGATGCCAATTAACATGGACTCTGAGAGGCTTGGACACTTTGCTAATACTCTTTCTTGCCTCACTGGCTCTTTGCCTTTCACCTACCTTGGTCTGCCTCTAAGTTTAAATAAGCCTGCAGTGGAACATTTCCTGCCTATTGTTCAGAGAGTTGAGAGAAGGTTGTGTGGGATAGCTGATTTTCTTAATTATGGGGGGAAACTGCAGCTAGTTAAATCTGTTTTGTCTTCCCTTCCCATATATTACATGAGCTGTTTTGATCTTCCTATCACTATTAAGGAACAGTTGATTAAATATGTGAGGCAATGTCTGTGGAGAAAGAAAACATCTGATGTTCAATCTAGAGGTAATGCTCTTGTAGCATGGAAGAAAGTTTGTTGGCCCAAGAACCAGGGGGGATTGGGAGTTCTTGACCTTAATGTTCAAAACTCTACACTTCTTTTGAAAAATTTGGATAAATTTTATAATCACAAGGATATCCCTTGGGTTCACCTTATATGGAACACTTATTACTATAATGGTAAACTCCCTGGAAGAAGTCTTGAGGGATCCTTTTGGTGGAAAGCTCATATGAAATTGATTGACATTTTTAAAGGAATTGCAAAGTGCTTGGTGGGAGATGGAAAATCCACACTTCTCTGGTCTGATATGTGGAATGATAGTTGTCTTCAGCATAAGCTTCCTCATCTCCTCTCCTATGCAAAAAACCCACACATCTTTGTCAGTGAGTTCCTGCAGACAGATAATACTCAAGATCTTTTTTACCTCCCTCTGTCACAACAAGCTTACCAGGAATATCAAAGTCTTGAGCAAATTCTTAATACTGGCAGGCAGGGGGAAGCTGATAACTGGAGTTACATTTGGGGCAGTAATTTTTCGGTCAAAAAGGCTTATTGTTCCTTATCTGGTTGCCAACCTGTATAGCCACATTTCTCTTGGTTGTGGAAATCCTCTTGTCAACAAAAGCACAAATTCTTCTTCTGGCGCTTACTGCTTGATAGGCTAAACACAAGAAACCTTCTGAAAAGGAAATTTTTTTCTCTGGCATCATATGAATGTGTGTTCCATGGCTGCATCAGTGAAGAAACCATTCTACATTTATTTTGGGACTGCCCTTTTGCAAGAGCTTGCTAGGATGAAATCTCACATGTCCAAGTGGCTGATAAAAATCTTTTTGAAGCTTTAGCCAGTATTAAAAAAGATCTTAAAGTCCCTTTTGCAATGGAAATTCGTATACTTGGAGCTTGGGGCATTTGGATTTGCAGAAACAATGAAATCTTCAACAACAAGCATGCTTCGCTTGAGGAATGGAGAGCTATTGTAGCTCAGGAATTAAGATGGGTCCTGTATAGAATTAAGAAGAAGTATTATCAGAGCCTCAAAGATTGGATTGAAAATAATTTACACAGGAGATAGCTGCTTAGAATGTTATCCCTCTTTTGAGGTGGATTGTGTTTGTAAATATTTTTTGTAACACTCTATGATATATAAAAATTGCAGTGGGGTATTTTGCCCTACTGTTTTACCCTCAAAAAAAAGATACCCGGACCACAAGGGGTGATAACAATAGCAGGAGATTACAGGAAATCAATGGAGTGTGCTTCGGCCGGATCAAACCTGGCCGAATCATTGGTGATCGCAAGAGAAAAAAGAAGGATTCAAGAAGTAGCAGCTCTCGCTCAGTCTGCACAGCTGAATATGCCAGCATTAGCCAACCCGCATGGAAGTGTTTCTTTCTAGCCGACTAAAGAGACAAAAAAGGTCCAGATAGATGAGAAGTTCCCAGAGCGCACCATCACGATTGGCGCTGGCCTGGATGCCAAATAGGAAGCGAGCTCACCAACTTCCTCCGTGAGAATCGGGATATCTTTGCTTGGTCAACCCAAGACCTGCAAGTTGTGCCGAGGGAGTTGGTTGAGCACTCTTTGCATGTAAGGCCAGGAGCAAGGCCGGTGAAGCAACCTCTTCGCCGCTTCGCCGAAGACAGGAGAAAAATAATAGGGGACGAGATAGCTCGGCTCCTGGCGGCCGGGTTCATCATGGAAGTACTTCATTCGGATTGGCTATCGAATCCGGTGTTGGTAGAAAAGAAAAAAGATGACCCAAATGTAGCCATCGTATGGCGAATGTGTATTGATTACACGAACCTAAACAAGGCGTGTCCCAAAGATCCTTTTCCTTTACCTAGGATAGGCCAAGTCATTGATTCGACCACTGGTTATGAGTTGTTATCATTTGTAGACGCGTATTCTGGTTTCCACCAGATACCGTTAAATCCGACCGATCAAATAAAGACTGCGTTTATTACCCCGTATGGGGCTTATTGCTATCGTACCATGCCATTCAGCATGCGCAACGCAGGAGCAACATACCAGAGATGCATGCAGAAGTGTCTACATGACCAGATAGGGAAAAATGTGCAAGTATATGTGGATGATGTGGTTATAAAAACCAAAGAAAGTAAAACACTCCTGGATGATATTCGGCAGACATTCGCAAACCTGAGAAGATTCCGAATGAAGCTTAACCCGGAAAAATGTACCTTCGGTGTACCGGCTGGGAAATTACTCGGTTTTCTCGTATCCAGCCGAGGTATAGAGGCAAATCCAACTAAAATACGAGCAGTTGAAAGAATGTAATTGCCGAAGTGTCTAAATGATGTACAAAAATTCACGGGTTGCCTAGCCTCGCTTAGTCGGTTTGTATGTCGGCTGGGGGAAAAGGAATTACCTCTATATCAACTGATGAAAAAATCTGAGAGGTTCATTTGGACACCGTAAGCAGATAACGCATTTCATGAATTAAAAAAGATGTTGTACACAGCACCAATTCTGGCCTCTCCATTATCAAAGGAGCCTATGTTACTTTATGTAGCTGCCACTAACAGAGTTGTAAGCGCGGTGGTTGTCGTGGAACGGAATGAACATGATAAGTCGGTACAAAGGCCGGTATATTACCTAAGAGAGGTATTATCAGCCTCAAAACATAACTACCCGCAATACCAAAAGATGGCTTATGGAGTATACATGTCGGCGAAAAAACTTAAACATTAGTTTGAGGAACATCCGATAAAAGTGATTTATGAAGCACCCATAGCCGAGATATTGAGAAATATAGATGCTAGTGGCCGAATAGCAAAATGGGCAATCGAGTTATCACCTTATGCCCCGCAATTTGATAGGCGAGATGCAATCAAATCTCAGGCGGTGGCAGATTTCTTTGTGGATTGGGCCATGGTACAATATGAGCCGCCATTACCAGATCCGAATTATTGGACAATGCACTTTGACGGATCCAAGCTAAGGAATGGCTTGGGGGCAGGAATAGTGTTAACCTCGCCAAAAAGAGATTAGGTGAAATATGTACTGCAAATAGATTTTGCCGCGTCAAATAATGTAGCCAAGTACGAAGCACTCGTCCATGGGTTAAAGGTGGCAAAAGAGATTGGCCTACGTCGGATCCTATGTTACGGCTATTCGGACTTAGTAGTACAGCAAGTATCAGGCAATTGGGATGCGCTAGATGCAAATATGGCCCTATATATATTTCATGTGCAAAAAATCAGTGGATACTTTGATGGGTGTGAGTTTCATCATATACCTCGCCCAGAAAATGACGCTGCAGACACGCTGTCAAAACTCGGATCAACTAGGCAATCAATTCCCCCGGGTATCGCCCTAGAACACCTGAGAAAACCATCAATAACACCATCACTAGAGTCCGAGTCCATCTATATCTCGGCAGAATCAAGAGAAGATAATATGCCAATGGAAGTTGACAGAGACTGTAACCCGGAAGTTCCAGAAGTGAACTCGGCCATCGCACCAATGGATATGGAAAAATCCGAGGCTGTTATGTCAGCAGAAAATATGGAAATAGATAATGAAATTATCCCAGAGAAAATTATTCCGACATGGGCCCAACCCATATTTTCCTTCCTTAAAGATGCAATTTTGCCGAATAATGAGGTACATGATTGACATACAGTAAGAAGAGCAAAGGATTATACAATCATAAACAACGAGCTGTATAAAAGAAGCGTCACAAGCGTGCTGCAGAGATGTGTTGACTCGGCAGAAGGCCAAGAAATCCTGCTAGATATACATCAAGGAGAATGCTGGAATCACGCCTCGTCTAGAGCTTTAGTGGCCAAAGCATTTAGGCATGGATTTTATTGGCCAATGGCGTTGAAAGAGGCCAAAGAATTGGTAGAAAAATGTAATGGTTGCCAAAGATACGCCAGGAAGATACATATGCCATCGTCCGATTTAAAGACAATACCAATTACCTGGCCATTTTCTGTATGGTGCTTGGATATGGTGGGACCATTCAAGCCAGCCCGGGGCAGAATGACTCACATTTTAGTCATGGTGGATAAGTTCACAAAGTGGATTGAAGTAAAACCAATAAAAAAGTGTGATGGACCAACAACAGTAAAATTCCTCAAAGATATTATCTTGAGATATGGTTATCCACATAGTGTTATTACAGACAATGGCACAAACTTTGCTGAAGGGGCTTTTGCCAGATTATGCGAAGAAAAACACATAAGACTAGATGTCGCCTCGGTGGCTCACCCAGCATCAAATGGCCAGGTAGAAAGATCTAATGGACTAGTATTGTCCGGAATAAAACCTCGACTCATCGAACCTCTGCAAAGGTCGGCAGGATGCTGGATCGAGGAACTACCAGCAGTGCTATGGAGCCTCAGAACTACACCAAATAGTTCAACAGGGTATACCCCGTTTTTTCTGGTATATGGGGCAGAAGCCGTGCTTCCAGCCGACATAATACATGATTCGCCAAGAGTAACCTAGTATACAACCGCTGAGGTAAATGAGGTAGCTCGGCAAGATGATGTCGATTTACTAGAAGAGGCCAGGGAGTTGGCACTATCAAGGTCAGCTATTTATCAGCAAGACCTACGACGATATCACATCAAGAAAGTCAATCCAAGAGTGTTCAAAGAAGGAGATTTGGTTCTTCGGCTAGTGCAACGCACAGCCGGCATGCACAAACTATCACCCCCATGGGAGGGGCCATTCATCATGAGTAAAGCATTACACAATGATGCATATTACCTAATCGATGCTCAGTCACCAGGAAAGAACAAGGCAAATAAATCCGGCGAAGAATCGAAAAGTCCATGGAACATAGCTTTACTTCGTCCATTTTACTCGTAGGAGCCATCTATGATACTTTGTAATATGACGCTTCAAGTCAAAGTATCAAATATGTATTAAACCTCGGCACCTTTGAGCAGTGACTCGGGGACTACCTTATGCTATTTCTTATCTGAGTTATGTATTAAACCTCGGCAGCTTTGAGCAGTGACTCGGGGACTACTGTATGTTATTTCTTATCTGAGTTATGTATTAAAAACCTCGGCACCTTTGAGCAGTGACTCTGGGACTGCCCTATGTTAATTCTTATCTGAGTTATGTACTAAACCTCGGCGCCCTGAGCAGTGACTTGAGGACTTCCCTATGTTATTTCTTATTTGGAATCATGCATTCAACCCCGACGCCTTGAGCAATGACTCAGGGGTTAACCCGTAAGGTTCTCTGCGTTAACCCATGAAATATATTTCGGCAACTAGGTTTGCAACTCGGAGACAACCACATGGCCCAAGGTAATTCTTTGAGCACACGCAAGAACTAGCCCAAGTGATAACTCGGGGACTGGTGGGTTTAATGGATTATTCGTCGACAAACACATAAAAATTCCATAGCTCAGCAAACAAAGATCTCTAAAAATGATGCAAAAAGAGTAACACTCCTAGCGAAACGAAGTATGATAAGGGGTGCAACTTATTGTTTCACTTTGCCTGATACGGACTTCGGGCTTTATATCTCGGATAGAGGTCAAGAACACAATGGCCAAGCCGTCAAATTTATAAAGGCCAGGCAATATAAGCGTCGAACTAAGGTTAACCACATGAAAACATACGATCCGAACCTATGAGATTGAATGTCGCCAAAGAAAAGATTTAAAGCTACAAGATCTGTTTAGACAAACTAATAATGATCACCATCAACCAGCCCTCAGCGGCAACAGGCAAAAAGGGTTCGTACCACACAGAAAGTCGGACAATTGTTTCACACACATCATATGCCCGGCATACCAGGGACTGGAAATAATTTAAGAAATTTTTGGAACCTAAGAGGCAGCGGCATGATTAGGCACTGGGTGCTCCAAGGTAGACGGCGCCTCGGCCGAAGTTACTTCACCTTCCACAGAAGCAGTGGTAACTTCAGGGGAAGCCTTGGGCTGCTGAGAAACATTAGTTTGAGCTTGAGAGTGCCCAGTCCCTTTGGAAGATGATCACGCATCGCCGTCCCCATCCGAGCTTGCGCTGGAATCACCGGAGTTGTCCGAGTCGCCCTCACCCTGGTCGACCGAATCATTATCAAAGGAATCTTCGATTTCAACGTCGTCCGCTGGATTGGGAAGAAAACTCGTCCCTTCAATCCAGTTATGCACATCAGCATACTCAACAAGCTGGAAGGCACAAGCTTGGCGGCGAGCGACGAATTCTGTATCCTCAACCCAACGGGAGCCAGTGCGCAAGTTTATCAAGGTGTCGAGCGAAATGTCCTCGTACCAAGACATAATGACTGTGAGCGCCATATCAGCACCAGCCCGTCCAGCGGATTCCCTCCAGAGATTTAACTGGCTCTTGGATGCCATTAATCTTTCCACCAGTATCTTGATCTCGTCAATATCAGGAGTTCCCGAAGTATTCGGCCAGAGAACATGGTAGGCCCGAATGGCTGCTTGCACCAAATCCCTTCCCATAATCTTCATCGGACCAACGGCAGCGCCAACGGAAACCAAGAAGTCTTCCATTGAATATTCTAGGCTCGAATCTGCGGGGACACCTCGACGCTGGAGAGCAGTAATGACTGCTCTAGAGCTCACGGGCCTAGCTTCCGGAAAATGATCTACGCAAAATAAAAGTATATCAGTTATAAGTAAGAAAGAGAAGAAGAGAACTCGGCCACGGCCAGAGACTTACGATGAATATAGCTCAACATTTTTTGGAGATCCTGTGTCTAGTCAACTTTAGTCTTCTCAAAGCGAGTGATTTCCTCGCTCATCGTTCGATTCTTAAGTTCAGCAGCCTCGAGGAGTTCTTTATCTTTCTGCAGTTGCAGACTTAGCCAATTCTTTTCTTCGGAGAACTCCTGATCAACTTTCTCTAACTCGGATTTTTGAGAAAGCTTGAGGGACTCCACCTCGGCACGCAACCGGGTTATTTCGTCATCTTTCTCTATCAATTGCGCCGAATGAGTGGCGACTTGCTCTAAAAATGCAGCATCATATCAGGCATGGGTATGCATTCTTGATGCGACGCTGCAAGAGTTTGTAACTCGGCTATACCAAAGCCAAAAGGCTATAAGAAACCCAGGATAAGTCTCAAACGAAAATCAATAGAGGAAAATCATAACTAACCTTCCAGAGCTTTGACTTTCTTCTCAAGACGGATATTAAGATTATTGATATTACCTGTTTACCAGCAAAATGGGTTAGCACCTCAAGTCGAAAATATTAAGAACTTAAGGGACAATACAAAGATTTGTTAAGTTACCAGCTTTCTTCACCACGGGAAGAACTTTCTCATACTTCTCTTGCAATTTCTTGTGCGCGAAAAGCAGCCTTTGGAATTCGGCTGTCCGGCGATCATGGGCAACCTAAGCGACAAAATAAATTACACAATCAAATATTCGAAGCTAAGACAGATCCGAATCAAGCAAAGCTTAACTCAGATCTAGGTGGCTGGATATTCGAAGCTAAGACATATCCGAATCAAGCAAAACTTAACTCGGATCTAGGAGGCTGGATATTCGAAGTTAAGACAGATCCGAATCAAGCAAAGCTTAACTTAGATCTAGGTGGCTGGATATTCGAAGCTAAGACATATCCGAATCAAGCAAAGCTTAACTCGGATCTAGGTGGCTGGATATTCGAAGCTAAGACAGATCCGAATCAAGCAAAGCTTAACTCGAATCTAGGTGGCTGGATATTCGAAGCTAAGACAGATCCGAATCAAGCGAAGCTTGACTCGGATCTAGGTGGCTAGATATTCGAAGCTAAGACAGATCCGAATCAAACAAAGCTTAACTCAGATCTAGGTGGCTATATATTCAACGCTAAGACAGATACGAATCAAGCAAAACTTATCTCGGACCTAAATAGCTAGGTAATCAAAGCTGAAACGGATCAGGATTCAGCGAACACTTAATATGGAGTTCAAATGAACCACGATGAGTCAAAATCATACAGGAAATTCACTTGGCACATAACGCACTTTAGGCATAACAAAGCTTCCAAACGAATAACAAGTTATTCGGTTGCAAGCTTCGGTGACTAGAGTATATATACTATCATTCGAATAACTAACCAAATGTCAACAAAAGTGATTACCTTGTTCATCTTATCGCTTTCAAGCACGATCTTAGCAGCCATATGCAAGCGACTGCTGATATCGGAGAGTTGAAATGGCTGATTGCTCGGATTGCCCTCAAGCTGATCAGCACCATTCCAATTATTGGCATACTCAACCAAGGAGCCGAGGCTGTTCCCACTCTCGGTAGGAGTCAGCACTTTACCTCGGACACATTGTGTAACCACCGCCGCCGCGGGACTCTTATGGAGAGTAAGCTATGTATCAGCGGCCGGGGTGACACCAGTCTTAGCAGAGGAAACCCCCTTGCGGAACGCATCAGAAATGTTGGGTTGAGAGGAGCCACCCGGCTCCTTATGAGATGATCAGGGTCTGGTAACAACAACCTTCTTACCCTTAGAAGAGACGTCGGTAGGGGCCGCTACCTCGGCACTTGGAGTGGCATCTTTGGGGGCCGGAGGAATTATGGTTTCCGAGGGCGCCGAGGTGGTGATATTATCGGCTGGAGTTGGAGTTACGGTTGGAATTGTGGGGGTCAAAGGAATCTCAGGAGAAACTTCGGGGTTCGCAACGGAGGCAACAGGTTCGGTAGGAGAATCTACTGGGGGAGTTATATCGGCATCAGCAATGGAGACCATGGGTACATCTTGTCGAGGTGATGTCTAAGTCGGAGCAGGAGGAGAGTCAACGCGAGCGGGACTAGGAGCTCCGGTATCTTTAGGAGGCGGAGGAGAAGGCAGCCGAGTTGTATGACTCGTCATACTCGGGCCACTTGGCTTAACAGAAAGAGGAGCGCTACAAAAGCACAGAAAGTCAAATCAAAAGATAGAAAGAGAGAAACAAGAAATACAAATGAAAATGAACTCACCCAGAAACTCCGGTCATGGTTTTACCCTTCGGAAGGTGCTGCGCTGACTTCTTTGTTCGCTTCTTGGGACCGACTTCGGAGACACCTGCTAGAGCGGTACGCTTCCTCGAGGGAGCAGGAGGTTGGGAGGCGAGAGGCTCGGTGTCGTGCACCTGACCGGCCTGATTAGCTGGGGAAGTAGAAGCCGGAAATGCATAAGATATAGGCATTGCGGCGACTACCTCAAGAATTTGGACGTCGTCCGAATCACCTTCCTCCCCGTGGGCCGAGGTCTTGCCACGGGCGCGAGTCGGAGCGAGGTATGACTTGGGAACAAAGTCCTCCAAGTCAGGCTCCCCACTGTCCGGGGTGTTCCGATCTGTGGTGCACGGGAGGGCCAGAACCTCGGCATCTTCGATCTTCTGCTGCGCAAATCTCTGCAAGAAAAGAGACAAAGAGGAATTAGCAAATAGAATCACAAACACAATTAGAAAGCAAGACTCAAATGCGTAAACTTACCTCGGGAGGAGGATTCCCGCGGGTGAACATCTTTAGCGCCCAGGTCCAGTCTTCCGGCATATCAGTCTTGAAGATAGCTCGGACACGCTTGTAAATAATATAATCCTCGTGCTAAACCGATGAGACTCGGTTGGGATCGAGGGGGCCGATCATGTAACAGAGTTTGTGCGTACGACGCTGGAAAGGGCACATTCGGCTGCTGACGAAGGTGGTCATCAGATCCTCGCCGCGTAGCCCGGCGCGGATCAACTCCTTCAGCCGAATCTCGAAGGCCTCGGCCAAAGCATGGCTTTTCCTGGGGTTGTAGGTCCAGTTCTTCTTGGAAGGGGGCCGATGGAGAAGGCAGGGAGCCGGATCTTGTCTTCCTTTCCATTGTTCTTGACATAGAAAAACGATCTATGCCACTTCTTGCAAGACTCGAGACCAGCAACACGAGGGAACTCGGATTTTCTACGAGGTGTGATGGACGCGGCCCCACACTGAGTAAGCAATTTCTCAGAAGGCTGAAGGGATTTGTCGGGGACGCTGTTAGATCGGATCTGGAAGAATTTGGACCATACATGCACAGACGGCCAGAGGCCGAGATAAAAGCGGATGGGGAGGCGATGGCATTAGCCGGAAGGTGATGCGGCTGGAGGCCGAAGAATTCGAGGAAATCCTTAGCGAAATCGCTAAGGGGAAGACCGAACCCACGAGCAAAGTGGGACATAAAGACGACATACTCGCCATCGTTGAGTATAGGAGAGGATACCTCGACAGGAATCCTGCGAGTCCTAATTAGCCACTCGATATCGCGACGAGTGACGGAGGAACGCTGACAGGAGCCCCGCTCTGGACCAGACGCTACGTTATCTTCTTCGACGAGCGCGCCACTAACTGAACTCGACATAGGGTCGCCGGAGGAATTAATAAAAGAAGAACTAACTGCGGAGCTAGGCTTAGAGGCATAGGGCCCCGTCGTGGTTCTAAGCGAAGACGACGGCGGAGTAGAAAGGAACCGCACGGGAAATCAGGAGAACGACAGATACGCCTAGGGAGAGAACCTAGCAGTGGGACCATAGAAAAACTCACCGGCAACGGCGCCAGAGCAGGCGCACGGTGATGGGGACGACGGAGCAGAGGAACTATGGCCTCGCCGTCGAAGATGTCGACGATGGCGCAGCCGCAGGAGCACGAACATACGCGCGGGAGCAAGGAGGAAGAAGAGCAACTGGTAAGATATGGGGGAAAGTGAACCCTCTAGCCTTGTGCCCCTCTTTATAACCACGCGGCCCTGGAAGTAGTGGGATCGTGCGTGCGAGCGTTAACCGTGTAGTTCGTGCGTGCAGTGGAACCGCTCACGGCTGAGTGGAGCCACACCAAGGATCACGCGACGCAGGAGAGGATCAGGCCTCCTGAACGATGCGGTGCGCGAGGCGTCGCAGCGCCGATGCGACAGGAGCAGTAATCAATGTAGCATGTCAGTGGGCTCTGTAGCAGAACAAAAAACTAGAGAAATGATGATAAGTGTTACAAGTAGGACGAGGCGTGCACGAGAAGCAACGTGGATACCTCGAACAGAAAAAAGTAACTCGGAGATGACGAGAAATGAGTATAGGGAAACTGATGTGGCACGGCCGAGGTTACGGGCAGGACCACACCAGCTTCGGGGACTAATGTTGGGGAGGTGACCCGGGATAGGTTCAAGACAGGGGAAGATAAAAGGAGTTTCCCTTGTCATCTGCCGAGTTACTGTTTATATCGGCCGAGTCCTGTAAAAGTCGGCCGAGATAAGCACGGCCATGATATCTATGAAGGGAGCGATTCCTGATCCGGCCGACATACGAGTTAAGTCGGCCGAATATGTATGTAAAACTTGAATGCAGGTAAAGTTCGAGCCGAGTAATCCAAGACAAGGCCAAGTAACACGAAGCTTGCGGGAGAAGGAGGAGCCTAAGGTCGAACCCTAGCTGCTAAAGGAGGAATCTAGTCAGAGCCAAGTGCTAAGGACAAAGACCAGAGATGTAGAGGGGCAGACAGGCGTCACGGAGGTGACCGTGAGGAAGCCCGAGGCGTACATGTGAGTCCCTCTGGAGCCTTTCCGTTGATAGAAGGGAGACACGGAAAGGAGCTCGCCGAGTTACCACTTTGGGACAAGCATATTCCAAGAATATGCTTGCCACGTCAGCCCGAGAAGGAGCCAAGGAGCCCCTTTATAAGGAGAGGCATGGACTCCAGAAAGGGGGATCAATTCATTCAAGGCCGTTAGGCTCGTGTAGATTTTCGTTTCTTCCTGCAAACAGCTCGAGGAGCACTTGTAGTCCAAAGAGGAGAAATAAAGATTTGCATGTTAGTCATTTGTGTGTAGAAGTAACTGCATCTTCCCTCCCCGGATCCCTCTAGCATCCATTGGCCCCAAACATTAGCGTACCCATGGAATCTGCCGTGCCAACACCACGACACTTCTTATTATGAATGGTTTAAGTATCTACTCCTGTGCTGAGAATATATACATCATATGAAGAAAATGTGTCTGTGAAAGTTCTTTTATCGCACTCAGTTTTCAACTGAATTGCTTGAGGACAAGAAATAAGCTAAGCTTGGGGGGAGTTGATATGTCCAAAATGTATCTACTTTCCCGAACACTTTTGTTATTGTTTCTCCTCTAAACTTGTGTGATTTGGACACAACTAACACGGACTGATGCTGTTTTCAGCAGAATTACCTTGGTGTCTAGTTTTTGTGCAAAAACTCAAGTATCAGGAAAAATCCTGGAAAATATGCCAAAAATCCTATTTCACCAGATGACTCACGGAGCCAGAATACGAGAAAGAGTGGAGGCTTGAGTGGCCCACACTAACGCCGCGCGGGTGGCCCTAGGCCGCGCCTGGAGGGGGTGTGGCTGCCCCAGGCACCCCCTCGTCCTCCCTCTTCGCCTATAAGTTGACTTCTGAACTAAAAACTCAGGGGGTTCAACGTTTTTCCAGAAAGAGTTCCGGTGCACCGCGACCACCAGAAACAGCGATTCAGAACCAGAAACTCCATTTTGGCACCCTGCCGGGACGTGGAATTTGGAGAGGCTCATTGCCATCATCATCACCAACTCCTCTCCATCAACCATCCATGTTTCCCTCATCCATGAGTGAGTAATCCCTCGCTATAGGTTATGGGGATGGTAGGGTTTGGATGAGTTCTATCATGTAATCGAATAAGATTGTTAGGGCATGGTGCATACTATCTCTATTAGTGCTATTTGACTTTGTTGCAACTTGTTGTGCTTAATGCTTGTCACCAGGGCCCGAGTTCCATGATCTCAGATCTGAACTTATTATTGATTCATGATGATAGTATTGTTTGTGATCTTATCTGCAAGTTGTGTACACATATCATTGTCCGGAACCACTGGCCCCGAAGTGACAGAAATTTTGACAGCCAGAGGGATTGGCTGTGATATGAGGATCAAATGTGTTCATGGAGTGTTAGTGCTTTTCTCCGGTACTCTATTGAAAGGAGTACCTTAATTGTCAGTAGATTCCCTTGAGGCCCCGCTGCAACGGGCTGACAGGATAAAAGATGTTGTGCAAGTTCTCATTGCGAGCACGTATGACTATATATGGAACACATGCCTATGATTGTTTAGTACTTGGATGATTTATCTTATTTATATGAAATTGCCCTATATCTTGAAGATACATGAATAGTCTCGTCCATGCAACGCCCGTCCATCCATCCCTATGCTACCGCACTCATATCCTACTGTTACTATTGCTCCTGTTTTACTGTTGCTGTTACTTTGCTATTGCTACTACAAAACTGTTGCTATTGATAAACTTCTGTGAGCAAGAACTATTTCCAGGTGTAGCTGAATTGACAACTCAGTTGTTAAGGCTTATAAGTATTCTTTGGCTCCCCTTGTGTCGAATCAATAAATTGGGTAATACTACCCTCGAAGACTGTTGCGATCCCCTATACTTGTGGGTCATCAAGAGGCGCCACTAACCTTGATGCCACGCTGGTGATGATGGAAATCATGTCCGTTCTTTGGAGATGGAGATCAAAGGCACAAGGATAAAGGCCATATCATATCACATATTATGAATTGCATGTGATGTTAATCCTTTTTATGCATCTTGTATTCCTTAGATCGCAATGGTAGCATTATAAGATGATCCATATCACTAAATATCAAGTAATAAATTGTTCCTCCTTAATAGGCACTGTTTCTAAGACTCGTCGTTTCGAATCATCTTGTGATGATCAGGTGTGATTGATTCTAGGTGTGCATACAATGGGTGCAATCTAGATTTGCACATGCAGATACTAAGGTTAACCTTGACGAGCTTAGCATGTACATACATGGCCTTGGAACATGGAATACCGAAAGATACAGCATGAGTCATATGGATGATATGATGAACATGTTGATTGTTTGGCTTTGACATTACACCGAGAGGGCCCAGCCATATGGATGGACAAATCCTACTATTGATCCATGTGCCTCAACACATACTTTCAGAACACTCAATGCCACCTTTATAACCACCCAGTTATGAAGTGGTATTTGATGTCATCAAAGCATCCATCCGATAATGGTGATTAGCATGATCTCATGGTCGAAGGAATTAGGTTACTATGTATCTGAATGCTTATAGCAAACGAACTATTGAAATGACTTGATCTTTATGCTATGCTTATCTATAGGAGTATGTCCTTCACACTGTAGAGGTCCCAACCTGATAAGGTAGAGATCCCTGTGTTTACAATGCTAGTCCCTAGATCAATAGCTAGCATCCACAGTTTAAGATGTAATATCAAGGAGCAAAGGTCATATTACAACTTATAACCAGGAATAAAATAATACATTACATCTTACATAGCTCGTTTGGCTATCTAATTACAATGCAGCAGAAATATCTATATAGCATGGAGTCCTTCATCTTCAAAGTGCCACAGGCAATCATGTTTGTTGTAGACTTGTAATCATATTCAACACACTTCACTAACATCAAACAAACCTGCAACATAATAAGTTATAGCCATAAGGGTCAATACATTTGAATTGTATTGGCAGGTGATACAATGGTAGAATAGTGGTATCTATCATCTATATGCATTTGGCTAAGTGGATCTTAGGCTTGCTTTGCTGAAAATAAGGTTTTCCTTATTAGTTGAAAACACTAAGTTTTTGTTTGACAAATCACCCATGGCATCTACCAACAAAAATTGGAGATCCTTTAACCCTTGTTCAACCACAAGCTTTTAACTTAGAAATTGGGATGAGGAGATCCTTGATAGCTTCCATGTCTTGATGCTCTAATTTTCCATTGTCGGGGACACGACTAAGTACTTACGTTTTACTATTGAGAGAGGTGGTGCACTTTCCCCACATGACTCGACATGCATCGAGACGAGATCTTTCAGAAGCCTTCCCTTAGACCAAATGGATGCGTTCCATCCTATCACCCCCTACCACCTTTTGTATATCTGGCTAAGTTATTACAACCTATATGATCCAGGGAGAGCCCAATTGCCATGTGGCTGCACTAGAATCTTCTTAACATTTGACATCTCAAATCTCTTTGTTCCTGGGTGACTTTCCACAAGTGTGATACACAAGTTTTCGCCAGTTTACTGGCCTTTTGTAACCACTCAACATAAATCCAACCAAGCAATTACCATTTCACCCAGGTGTTTCATTCACTTAGTTGTTTTTATTAAGCAAAACATAAGTCAAAAGACTTAACAAAAATTTCATAGCATCTTCTAAGCATACTAGTATAGAGAATCTTAACTTAGGGAAAATTCTACTAATGCATCTTCTACTAAGATTACCCAAGGCATAGCATACTTAGTAAAAATTCCATGCAAGTCCTACTCAAAATATCACTAATGCATAGTGAAAATAATAGGACAAAATGTATGAAGCACCACTTGCCTTTTTAGTAGATACTATAGGTTCACTCCTTGATCTTGCAATAGTCACACTCTTCAAAGTTCACTACAAGTAAATCAAGGCACAAATTCAAACTAGCATTCAAACAATTCACCACATTAAATAAAGAAAACAAACCAATGCATGCAAGCATGCAAAATATTGTTTTATTTGAAAAAGTGGTTTCTAATAATATTATAAACATTTTAAAACACCTATTGGTCATTTATAAAAGTGGAAAACCATTATGAAAATGGGCCATTTAAATCATTTTTGTTTTGCTAGAAATGATTTTAATCAAAGGAATAATTTCTAGTGTTTGACAAATATATTTTTAAACACAAATGTTTGTGTTTTATGGTAAAAGGGTTTAAAACTAATCCATTTGCAAAAGGTTTCACCGAAAAATCATTTTTAAATCAAAGCAACATTTTGTTTTACTAGAAATGCCTTTAATCAAAGTAATAATTTTCTAGGGTTAATCAAATATATTTCTCAAGCCAAAAGTTTGTGTTTCTAGTCAGTAGGTTCAAATCAAATCATTTGCAAAATATTTTACCAAAAAAATCATTTTTAGAATAATTTGTATACTCTAAATAGGCCTACAAATGTTTCTGCAAAAACACCCTATTTTCCAGAAGAAAAAATCTAAACTATGGACATGGTTGAAAACATTACATTTTTGTGAATCCATTGATATAAAATTTGCAAAATTTGGCCAAGCAGAACAAAAGTATGGAATTTACAAATTCAAACAACTAATAGATTCATTTTCTGTTTTAAATCCTAAGCCTGGCCACGTGTCAAGTTATTATTGGCGCATACCGGTTCACACAGAGCGGTCAGTGTGGGATGTTGGATCTAATTTATATCGCACGGCTCTGATCACGCGTACCTCTTTGATTAAACGAATCTATCGTGGCTCTACGATCTGGATCTAACGGCTGTTAATCATGCGACCATATCCTGGCGGTGCTGGCGATGGCGGCGCGGCGGCGACGCTCAGGCGATGCTGGTATGGCAGTTCTAGGAAGCAAATGAGAGCGTGCTAATGCTTACCAGGTTCGCAGTAGCGAGGAGATGCTCGAGGTGGTCGTGGGAAGGCTAGGGGCGCTCGGCCGTGATGGCAATTCCTCGCCGGAGTTGCTTCTGGCGACGGGCGTGCTCGACGTCATCGTTGGCAAGGCTACAAAGAATGGTAGGACAATCCTGAGGCAGTGTTAGGCGCGCAAGGGAGAGGTCAACACACGTGCATTATCGAGAAGGAGAGGGGTGGTCAGGGTTTATCGGGGAAGCTCGTTGGAGTGGGGGAAAATAGCGGCGGCATTCTATTGATGTCGTTGCCGATGCTCTAGGGCATGCACGGCCAAGAGGGAGGTACTAGCGGATGCTCAAGACGATGGGGGTGTTCTCGTGGAAACCAAGAGGCAAGGGGAGGTGAGGGCTGGCCGGAATTTGTGCTGGACCTCGTCGGAGGCAGTTGTGGAGCAGGGAGGAATCTGCGCAGCCTAGGGGCAGAGAGGGAGTGGTAAGTGAGGGGAAGTGAGGAGGAGAGCGAGGCGACTTAACGTGCATGGTCGCATGGGCGGTTTAATCGCGGCAGTAACGCGAATTTGCGTTGGCATTCAACGGCTGGAAACAGATAGAGGGGAATAGGGCGAGGTTAGCGCAGGGTTTACGATGATGAGGTGGCGCTAGTGGGGTCGATGCTGATGGGGATATGCTGACTGGGGTATACCCAGCAGGACGTTTCCTACTGGCCCATGCTGCCAGCGAGTGGGCCTGCAGGACGGCGACTGGATCAAGACCTGGTAAGGATCCAAGCGACTGGAAGCTGGAGGCCTAGAAGCGTAGCTAGGCCCAGTCGGATTAGGTCAAGAACTCTCTGAATCCTTAACTAATTAGGTTGTAGATCTGTAAACCCTAGCGAGGTGAGCCTATATAAACCTCCCTAGGGTACGCATAGAGGACACGTTCCATCATACACCCTAGAGACTCGCTGCCTACTCGTCGAGCTCGCCCTTGTACTCTCTCCATAATGCAATCTAAGTAGGAGTAGGTCTTTACCCTCCGGGGGCCCGAACCTGGGTAAATCCTTGTGTATCCGCCTTCATATCGCACCGCAGATGGCTGGACGCCCTTGCCCTTTGTTCTACCATTCGCTGCCGATTGCAGTATCTGCCGTGGCTATTCCCACGACAGTGGCGCCCACACTGGGGCCTGGCCGGTCAGGCTGGTGTTCTGCGGCGAGATCCAATCTGACCATCAACGAGATGATCTCCACCGGCCGCATGATTGTGATCGGCGAGATCCTCCAGATCTTGCCGAGCAGCTACGTCCCTGCGGCACGCCCCATCACACACACCGTGATCATGCCGGTCGGCATGATCAGCCTCTTCGTCGGCTTCACCGACGTCATCGTCTCGGAAGACTCGGATCGCATCCGCGAGTCGCCACCACGCGACCGACTCTCTGAGAGTCAGGTCCGCACCATCCACCACCTCGCCTCCGAGTACGACTCGGCCTACAACAATGTGGACGAAACCACCATGGTCGCGGACGACGCGGCCCTCAACGACGATGCCGACTCAGTGACCCTGACATCGGCCGCCAGATCCATCGTCATTGCGTCGCCCGCGGGCTCCATCACCCAGGTCTCCAACGTGGGAGACTTCGAGGATCTTTCCATCCTTGGGATCTTCGATTTTGACTCCGGGTCGGAGAACTCCGTCGACCTCCACGTCGGACCTGGTCGCAACATCGCGTCCTACATGGAGAATGGTGCGGATGCCCCGCCAGACCCTTTCTCCACGCTGATCCCGTCAACCACGACGGCAATAGAGATCGAGGAACTCCGCCTACAGTTGGAGGAGGCGGTCCGCAAGGAACAAGCCGAGCGCGAAAAATTTCGCCTCGAGCAGGTGACGGCGCAGGAGCTTTCACGCTACCACCAACTCCGCATCAGGTCATGCCTGAACCCCACCGTTCAGGGCCGCGCCCTGAACTTCGATGATGAAAACAACCCGGCCCGCATAGCTGAGCGCGCGATCTGCGAGAATGCGCCGCCAGGAGGGAGCTCCCAGCCACCACCAGGCGCAACGGCCACACCCCCCCCCTCCCCGGGATCAGCCAAGAATCCTGGTCTCCTCGCGGGAGCGAGACGTGAATGGCCTCCCGCTGTTCTTCACCCCGATGGACAATGTCGTCGCGAGCCAAGCCGCGGTCGATAACATCACCATGACCGGGAAAGGTGCCCTACAGATCCAGTACGCCAAGGCTTTACTCGCTAAGGCCGTCTAGCAACAAAACGGGGGAGCCGACTCACAGGTTCGCATGTACTCGCGTTCGTCAGGTAGCAGGGCGGCCTAGAGCCTCCGCCCAATGGTGGAAAACACCCTCAATTGCCCACCACCTGAGCCCCTGCAACTCCAACACCGACCCGCACACGCGGAACTCTCCACCAACGACCCTCGACCGGCGAACAACTTCGTCGCCGCCAATGGGCAGCCAGTCGATGCGAGCACCCACATCATCAACAATCAGAGCTGGCGCGCACGCTAGCCCGACGACTTGAGGCATACCCTCACCAACTGCCGCGACGGCGAACCAAGGGGATCGCTGAGCCGAGTCGGACCCTGGTGCTTCGGACCAATGATCCGAGGCGAAAGATATCCGGTGAACTTTAAGGCGCCAAAGGAGATCAAGAAGTACGACCCCTCGTACGACTCGTCTGTGTGGCTGGACACGTACCTCATGGCGATGGGAATCACCGGCCACACCGACTTGCTAGCCGCTCTCTAACTCCCCCTGATGATGGAGGGAGCATGCCGACAATGGATCAACACCCTCCCCGCGGACAGCATCGTCTCCTGGGAGGAAATGCGCGACGCCTTTGTTAGGCACTTCGAGGGCTCCTACACCCGCGCCACCACCATCGAGGACCTAGAGCGATGCGTCTAGAGACCCTACGAGTCGACCAACAGATGGGTCCAACGGTGGCAAGACCTGTGGTACAACACGTTCGGATTCCACCCGGACATCGCGATCCACTACTTCAAGACCTCGTGCCGCTACGAGCCCTTGGTCGCCAAACTCAAGTGGGTGTACAAAACACTCGACAACATACCAGACCTCCTCGAGATTGCCAAGCGGTACGCGGAGGAGGACCCAAACCAAGAAACCGACGACGAGTCGGAAGGGAATCGACGCACGAGCGGCCACGACAGCAGGAGACGACCCGAGCTATGCTACAGCAACACTCGCCTCACCGGCAAGCGTCATGGTGATGGGCGAGTCGAATTTGTCGACAATTCCGGCTACGCCCCACGCGAGCCCAAAAGGTTTCGCCGCGACGGCGCCAATGCTGCGACGGCGGCAACTACAAGGCAAAGCCAAGGTTCGACCCCGCGGCTCTCCTCAACCAGCCCTGTGTGTTCCACAGCAGGGAGGGGAAACCCGCCACGCACACGACCGCCGACTGCCACTCCCTGAGGGAGATCGAGAAGGCACGACACGCAAGGGAAGACCCCGACAACCACCCGCCAAACGGCGAAAAATTCGGCAACGACGCCAGCTCGCTTCACACCTTCACCGGCTTCAAGACGAAGCGCGAGAAGAAGGTCATCGCCCGCATTGTCACCGTCAACATAGTGTCCCAGGTCGACATCCCCCAGTTCCTCAACTGGTCCGAGCAACAAATCACCTGGAGCCGCGAAGACCACCCGCAACGGATCGAATATCCGGGCCGAGTCACCCTAGTGGTCAATCCCAAGGTGGGAGACTACTGGCTCCCCAAGACGCTGATGGACGGCGGCAGCTCCATCAACATTCTGTACCTGGACACGTTTAGGCGACTGTGGCTACCACAGTCGATGACCGAGATGACCTACACCACCTTCCACGGCATCGTCCCCGGTCAGAAGGCGTACTCGATCGGCAAGGTGACGCTGCCAGTCACCTTTGGCACACCAGCGAACTTCCACACCGAGCGGATCGTCTTCGAGCTGGTGTCGTTCAACAGCCCCTACCACTATGTCCTGGGGCGTCAGGCGTTCAACAAATTCATGGCATCTCCCCACTACGCGTACAACACGATGAAGCTCCCTGGGACGTGCAGCATCATCACTGTCCACAGTGACCCCAACATGGCCACAGAGTGCGAGGCCTCAGGCGCCGAGCTCGCCGACGCCATCATAGCGGTAGAAGCCAACGACGCAAAGGAGCTCGTCAAGTATGCGAGTGGGGTCAACAATGACGACCACACCATACTCAAGAAGCCCAAATCGGATGGTGGCGGCTCCACCCGCTTCGAGGCAACGACGCACACTCGCACCGTCGAGATGGTCCCAGGCGACTCCAGCCAGACGGTGACGATCGGGACGGGCATGAGCCCATCATAGGAAGGCATGCTCATCGAGTTCCTACGTGAGAATCGCGATATCTTTGCATGGAAACCATTCGGCATGCCTGGTGTCCCGAGGGAACTCGCTGAGCACAAACTCAACGCCGACCCCAAAGCGCGAACCGTCAAGCAGGCACTACGGCCCTTCAATGAAGAGCGCCGCCGAGCAATCGCCGAGGAGGTGCAGCATCTACTCGCTGCAGGCTTCATCCGTCCAATCAAATACTCCAAGTGGCTGGAAAACCTAGTCCTGGTCGAGAAGAAAAACGGGACCTGGAGAATGTGTATTGACTACACAAACCTCAACAGTGCCTGCCCGAAGGAGCAATTCGTCCTCCCGCGGATTGACCAAATCATCGACTCAACCACGGGCATGGAGTTGCTATGCTTCCTCGACGCCTACTCTGGGTACAACCAGATCAAAATGGCAGTCGAGGACGAGGAGAAGACGGTGTTCATCACGCCATTCGGAGCCTTCAGCTACACTGCCATGACCTACCAAAGGTGCATGCACGAGTGTCTCGCGAGCCAAATCGGCCGCAACATCCACGTCTACATCGACGACATGGTGGTAAAGTCCACTCGCCTGGGTGATCTACTCACCGACCTGGCGAAACCTTCGCCAACCTGCGGAGGTACAAGATAAAGCTAAACCCAGGAAAGTGCACCTTCGGTGTGCCTACTAGACAACTGCTGGGGTACGTCGTCTCCAAGCGCGGGATCGAGGCGAACCTCACCAAGATCAACACAATCACCCGGCTCTGCAGACCCGAGTGCCTGCGTAACATCAAGAAGTTGGCTGGGCGAGTCGCGGCTCTCAGTCGCTTCATCCCCCGGCTAGGCGAGAAGGCAATGCCCTTCTACCGCCTAATGCGCAAGAACCCCGCTTTCTAGTGGGACAAGGAGGCAGACGACGCGCTCCACACTCTCAAGGAGGTGCTACTAGCGGCACATCTACTCGCCGCCCCCGTCGACAAGGATCCCATGCTCGTCTATGTCGCGGCCTCCGAGCGAGTCGTTAGGGCCGTCATGGTCGTCGAACTACCAGAGGAAGGCAAGGAGCGCCCGGTGCAGCGACCTGTATACTACATCAGCGAAGTCCTCACCAAGTCGCCCAACGCTACCCGCAGTACCAATAATTGGTACATGCGGTCTTCAGATCCCAGCGGCGATTGCCACACTACTTCCAGGAGGACCCAATAACGGTCGTCTGCTCAGCACCATTGCAGGACATCATCCTCAACCGTGAGGCGACCGGGCGAGTCGCCAAGTGGGCCGTCGATATCGGAGTCCACAACATTAGGTACGAGCCGCGCAAGGCGATCAAGTCGCAGGCTCTCGCAGATTTTCTCGCTGTCTAGGAGGAGGCCCAGCAGCCATAGAAACTGCCATACCTCCATTACTGGAGCCTACAGTTCGACGGGTCCGAGAATGCAGATGGTGCAGGGACAGGGATCGTGCTCACATCTCCAAAGGGCGACAAGTTACACTACGTCCTGTACCTCGACTTCACCCCCTGCACCAACAACATGGCCGAGTACGAAGCGCTACTCCACGTCATGCGAGTAGCCAAGGAGATGAACCTCAATCGCCTGTGCTGCTACGGCGACTCCGACCTCGTCGCCGGGCAAGTCGCCGGCACCTGCGATGCAGTCTCTCCCACCATGGCGGCGTACCGCCAAGCTGTGGACCAACTGGGACGCCACCTCGCGGGCTACTCCGTCGAGTGGATTGACAGGTGGATGAACGAGGAGGCCGACGCACTCTCCCGCATCGGCTCGGCTCGACTCGCACAACCCGCCGGCATCTTCCTCGACACCATCACCAAACCTTCCGTTTCTCCCCCGAGGGAGATCGACATCGGAATTCTGCTGCAACCAGACGCAGCCCTGGTCGCGATGATCGCCGAGCCAACCGACTGGACCGCTCCATACGTCTCCTACCTGGAGGGAGGCACCCTACCCGCTGACGAAATGGATGCCCTGATGATAGCACGCCGCTACAAATCCTTCGTCATCATCAACGGTGAGCTCCACAAGTACAACGTTACCGGCGTGTTCCAACGCCGCGTCCAACCCGCAGAAGGACACAAGATCCTCTAGGACATCCACGCTGGCGCTCGCTCCCTAGTTGCCAAGGTCATGCGACATGGCTTCTACTAGCTCACCGCACATGCCGATGCAGTCGACATCGTCCAACGCTACGTCGGGTGCCAGAAATACGCCAGTCAAACTCAAGTACCGAGCTTGGCGCTCAAGACCATCCCCATCACCTGGCCATTCGCCTATGGGGCATGGAAATGGTAGGCCCCTTCAAGAAGGCCCCCTCTGGCTTCACCCACCTCCTAGTCGCGGTCGACAAATTCACAAAGTGGGTGGAGGCCAAGACAATCCGCAAGTGAGACGGGAAGACCGTAACAAAGTTCCTACGCGAGATCATCTATCGCTACGGGTTCCCGAACAGTAACATCACGGACAACGACACCAACTTCGCCAAAGGAGCCATGGCCGAATTTTGCGAGAAGCACAACATACGACTCGAACTCGCCTCGATCGCCCACCCGAAGTCCAACGACCAGGCGGAACGGGCCAACCAGAGCATCCTCCATGGCCTGAAGCCGCGACTTCAAGTCCCACTCGAGCGAACTCCTGGGTGCTAGGTCGAAGAGCTCCCCTCCGTCATCTGGGGCATCCGCACCTCCGTCAACAGGTCGACGGGATTCACCCCCTTGTTCATGGTGTACGGTGCCGATGCCGTCATGACAACCGACCTCGAGCACGACTCACCTCGGGTGGTCCACTACGCGGAGGCCGACAACGAGCTCTCACGCCAAGACGGAGTCGACCATCTCGACGAAGCATGCATCCTAGCTCGCTGCCGCACTGCCATCTACCAGCTAGGGATCCGCCGCTACCACAGTCAGCGAGTATGGACCCGCCCCTTCCAGGAAGGCGACCTGGTACTGTATCTGATCCAAGACAAGAAGGGCATGCACAAACTCTCTCCCCCTTGGGAGGGACCATTTGCCATCGGGCCAGTCCTGGGCAATGACGCCTACTACCTCGTCGACATCCGAGGTGACGGAAAACTCGACGTCAAGCGGCCATGGAATGTAAACCTCCTATATAAGTTCTACTCCTAGAACTCCAGACATGTACCTCCCACCCGCTATGAAATAAAGCATACCGATTCGCACAACGTGTGTCCACTCTCCGTATCTTGTGCCACTCGAACTCGTAATAACAGCGCTATGCTACTCGCAGAAGTCAACCCTTGGTGCCGCGACCGGCACGGCCAAGTAGTGCTACACGAGGGCATTGAAGAATTCAGGCCTCGTATTGTCCATGAAAAAACCCAACCCGGAGCCCCATCGGAGTCGCCTCGCTCGACTGGATTTCCGAGACAAGAAAACTGCATTCAGTTCCCACAGTGACCCTGTCCTCCACATCCTCGGCGCAGTGACTCGAACGGAAAAGTACCACGCTCGGGGACTGATGTCAGGCCAAACAGGAGCGGCCAGGGAAAAGGCCAAGTATGAGAGCGCGCCCTGGACTCGCCACGCGACTGATCTCACGTATCAGGTGAGGTCGCTTCGAATCACCTCCGTGGGCGAAATCTCTTGCAGATATGCCCGGATGCTAGTCGCTGACAGCACGGCAGAATCAACCAAAGTGGTGACGCATTGCCGCGCGTCATACGACTGCGCTTCTTCGGCATTATCAGTAATCAGGCCTGCAACATACAAATAAACTAGTAAGGGAGGATCCAGCAAAATAACGCGACCCACATGCTCGGGGACTCGCCAAAGTAAAACTCACAAATCAACGGGCGACAACGCTCCGTGATAAAATCCTGAAGACTGGATAGGTCATCTTGCAGCCCGGCGACGAGCGCGTCCGTCATCTTCCATTCTTCAGCAGCAGAGGCAACGGCTGCCTTGGCCCGCCCATATGCCGAGGTCGCCTCCGCCTTTGCCTCCTTGAGCTCACGCTCCAGGTCGGTGATTCGCTTCTCCGCGGCGCTCAAGGACGACCGTGCAGCCGTCAATTCACTCGCCGGAACAAGGCCCTGACGAGCCTTCTCCACCGCGGCTGATCTATCCTCTGCATCAACAACACCATGATTATGAGAAGAACAAGTTTATGACCAGGATCAAGCACGACGAACACTCACCCGCAGTCACTCGAAGCTGCTCGTTCGTGTCCTGAACAATGAGGATCTCCCTCTCCACACACTCCGCCAACTCGCGCTGCAGGCCCTGCTCACCCATGGAAGCGTCAGCGAAAGTTCCTAAGTGCCTAGCCGCTGAAATTCAGCGACTAGCCACTCGGGGACTGGACAACAAAAATTCCTAAGTGCCTAGCCGCTGAAATTCAGTGACTAGCCACTCGGGGACTGGGCAACAAAAGTTCTAAGCGCCTAGCCGCTAAAATTCAGCGACCAGTAACTCGGGGACTGGACTCAAAAACAATAAGAATCCGACCACCGAAATTCAGTGGCCCGATCCTCGGGGACTGGACATACCTGGATGGCGGCGCCTAGCATGCCGTGAATCTCCATTGCATCCACAGATGGGAGCATGAATGGAGTACGCCCGCGACGCTGCTCGACCTCCATACCGGCGGCCTCGTGAAGGAAATATGCCCTAGAGGTAATCATAGAGATGATTATATTTCATATGTATCCATGAGTTATTGTAATGTTCCTTGAATATCCATATCAGGCAACTTGTATTGATTGGCAATTATGTGAATTTTTTGTGAAACTCTTTACTTGTATGGTTAAATAGTTGTCCCTAGTTGGAGTTCATGTGAGGACACACGTGAATATTAGACTAGCACATCGATTGGTTGATGACTATGTTTCGCAAGTCATAGACATGGAGATGTCAAACCAATGATGTGGACACATGTTATGAACATGGGGTTGGACTGACCCGACCTGAGACTGGAAATTAGTTGTAGCTCTCTCTCTACACATCGTGTACGTTTTGTCCTTAGACCTGAGATTGTCGCATGTACTTGAGATGTGGATCGACCTACTTTGGGGCTATCAAATCCTGCACCGTAAATAGTTATAAAGGTAGCTTTCGGGTTTGTCCTGAAGCATGCTGCAAGGCATGGTCAATCAAGATGGGATTTTCCCCTCTCTACTTGAGAGAGATATCACTGGGCCCCTCGAGTGATCGGATCCCAAAATGCATGGCCGTGCTACATAAGGTTAAGAATTAACCTAGTAAAGGGATTCCGAATCACAGTATCGAGAAAGGGAGGTCAGCTTGGAGCTAGACCAAATATCGTGAGGCAAAGGGAAAGACATATACTAAAATTTGTGATGGTTCGTCCGATATGATCTTTGTATGCGTTTAGGAGTTCACACGTCTTGCTAGAGGCCGCTACCAATGATTGACAGAATAAGTGTATTCGTGTCATGTCTATACGTATATGAACCTATAGGGTCACACACTTAAGGGTCTGGAAGCCTAATGAGGATTGGATCCAAATAAGACCGGGCTTAGGCTACTAATGGGCTGCTAATGTAGAAGCCCACTAGGGACGCCTATATAAGAGAGGGTGGGGAGAGATGACCAAGGTGAGACCTTAGACCATTCCACCCAGCCGCCACACCTATCGCCTGTGTTGCCCGTGCGGACCTAGCAGTCCGGCGTCTGACGCTTCCACCCACACGTGTGGATACCTCGGAGGTGCCACATCTATGGGGAGATTCTCGTGGGACGAGGACAAGGAGGAGACGTGGAACGTCTGCACTGCCTCTATGCGCTTCATCAATATCCACAACTGCGCGTCTAGTGGTAATCCCGTGATCTATGGCAACAGTATTCCTGGTATACGCGGTAGAAATTTTTGATTTGCACTAGTGTAGCCTACCCGTATCCCTTCAGTGGTATCAGAGCTGATGCTGTTCAGTTATAGGTTCGGGATGTTTGCATATGGTGATATGAAGATTGATATGAATGATGTGATCGTTTATATTGCGGTGGTTCAGGATTGATCTATGATCTTGCTTTCCGTGATCGTGATTCTGAGGTTGTCGAACGACTTACCCCTACCAGTCGGTTTTCGCCATCAGGGTAGAAAGTGACACATAAATCCTGTTGAATCACGCGAAGATCAATATGATTGATCGAATCGGAACCTAGATAAAAAAATCGATGTATGGTGATCGAAGGAGTTTGATTGAATCGGGACAGGAGTCGGTTTATGGTAAATTTGATTTGCCGATCAAAATCCTTAAATAAAATTGTGAAGATTCGATCTCTCATTTTTCACGTTTTTCCGGACGGGAGGGGCTCTGCCCCTTCAAACCCCGCAGGGGAGACCCCCTAGACCCCCTTAATCATAGGCCCTTTTGTACCTTGTTAAGGTAACTAGGTGCTGCGATGTCACATGATCCGGTAGAATGCAATTCTATGCATAACTTGTTTTTGCAGGATGTATGTGATCAGTATGGTCCATATATGTATGTGATGCATGTATGAAATTTTTCATGACCTGCGTGTCGTGAGTAGGGCAACACGGCTGGAGCCATATGTGTTGTCATTTATTGTAATGGCGTGCGTGCCAACTTGTGATGATCCCAATACTATGTAATTTTTATTACTAGCTGTTAGGAGTAATAGCTTGTATTAGTTCTTAGAGGACTCATCACTTGGAAGATGGCTCACATGGGACATGAAGATGGAGATCATCATGGTGGACAGGTTCTATGGCGATGGAGATCACCATGAGAAAATGGGCCATACTGTGTCACATCTATGTGAATGCTATTATTATGTGTTTTACTAATATGCATGCTTAGATGATAGAAGTAGAACGATCCATCAGAAAGTTTAAGTTAAACCATGCCCTCCCAACCAAACATTGCACCATCCTATGCCATGTACAATCGTTGGTGGGACTATGAAATTAGGGTGCCGCGGTTTTCCTTGGCTGGATGGGTTTGTATCGGATACCTACACGCATAAGGGTTGGTGAGCTTGACAAGGTCATCTTAACAGTTAAGGACCTTGGGGCATAAAGGTTGGGCGCCTAGTTTTGACATAGAGATGTCACCCAACAACAAGAGTCATATGTGATATGATTAGCAAGTGTTGCTTACCGATTTACCTTGTCTTCTAGCAGTGATGCTAAAGCTCACTAGTCTACTTGTTAATTGTGGATCTTGAATCACTTAGTATCAATTGAGGGATGTTGATTTAAGTGGGAGTATATGGTATTAAATTGTTTAATATGTTTTACTCTTTCATGGTTACATGGCTTAGTATTTTGCATGTTTTCTGTTGTAGATCAATGGCACCAAACACTACATCACCTTTTTCTTTGCGTTCGATTCTTGAAAAACATAAACAAAATGGAACAAACTATTTGGACTGGGTCCGTAACCTGAGAATTGTTCTCAAGTCTGATAAAAAGGAAATGGTTCTGGATACCCCAATCCCCGATGAACCTTCTGGTAATGCATCTGCTGTCCTCAAGAATGCATACAAGAGAGCATGTGATGATTCTCTTGAGGTTAGATTTCTTATGCTTGCATGCATGGAACCTAAACTCCAAAAGAAGTTTGAGGATCAGGAAGCATACGATATGATCGTCGCGCTTAAGGACATGTTCCAAGATCAGGCAAGGACTGAGAGGTACAATGTTGCCAAGTCCTTTGTCGAATGCAAGCTAGAAGAGCGAGCAGCTGTAGGCCCCCATGTGATCAAAATGGTTGGTTACAGTCAGACTTTGGAAAAGCTTGGTTTTCCAATAGGCCAAGAGTTCGCCACTGATTTCATTTTGGCGTCTCTTCTATCCAGCTATGGGCAGTTCATTTCGAACTACCATATCCATGGGGTGGAGAAGGGACTTAATGAATTATGTGGGATGCTTAAAACAATAGAAAGTGACATGAAGAAGTGTGCAGGGCATAGCCATGTGATGGCTGTGCAGAACAAGCCTAGCTTCAAGAAAAAGGGTACTTATTGGAAGAAGAAGGGCAAGACTAAGGATACGATCCCTAAGTCTGCACCCAAGCAAAAGGCTAGACCTGCAGATGACACTGAGTGCTTCTTTTGTCATGAACATGGCCACTAAAAGAGAAACTACAACAAGTACCAGGCTTCTTTGAAGAAGAGTGGAAGTAAGAGTACTTCCCACTCAGGTACACTTGTTGTAAATGTTGTGGACATTCTTATCGCTGATTCCTATGTTAACTCTTGGGTATTTGGTACCGGATCGGTTTCTCATATTTGTAATTCGATGCAGGGGCTAATAAGGACTAGAGAAGTGCAGAAAGGCGAAGTGGATTTTCGCGTCAGAAATAAAGCAATGGTTGCTGCATTGTTCGTCGGCGTCATGCAACTTCACCTTCCGTCAGGATTTAGTATGGAGTTGAATAATTGTTATTGCATTCCTAGTATGGGTCGAAACATTTTATCACCTTCATGTTTGATGAGGGATGGTTATTCATTCGCGAGTGCAAACAATGGTTGTGTAATCTCTAAGAATGACATGTTTATGGCTAATGCTCCCATTGTGAATGGGTTATTTATTTTAAATCTTGATGATGCATATGTTTACAATGTTAGTGCTAAAAGGCTTCGGCCTAATGATTTGAGTCCTACATATTTATGGCATTGTCGTTTGGAGCATATAAGTGAAAGGCGGATGAAGAAGCTCCATGGTGATGGTCTTCTAACTTTGTTTGATTTTGAATCATACGAGACATGTCAAGCTTGTTTACTTGGAAAGATTACCAAGTCGCCTTTTTCGGGTTTACCCGAGAGAGCGACAGACTTCTTTGAACTCATACATACTGATGTATGTGGACCAATGAGCACGACAGCCAGAAGAGGATATCACTACTTCATTACTTTTACTGATGATTTCAGTAGATATGGTTATGTCTACTTGATGAGGCATAAGTTTGAAACTTTTGAAAAGTTCAAGGATTTTCAGAGTGAAGTAGAGAATCAACGTGGCAAGAAAATAAAAGCCTTGCGATCTGATCGTGGAGGTGAATATTTAAGTCACGAGTTTAGCGATGATCATAAGAGTTGTAGAATTGTTCCACAACTTACGCCGCCCGGAACGCCTCAAAGGAACGGGGTCTACGAACGGAGTAATAGAATTTTTTTGGACATGGTTCGATCGATGATGAGCCAGTCGGATTTGCCATTGTCATTTTGGGGTTATGCTCTAGAAACGACAGCTTTCACACTTAATAGGGTACCATCTAAATCCGTAGTTAAGACACCATATGAGATGTGGACTGGAAAGAATCCCAGTTTGTCTTTTCTAAAGATTTGGGGTTGTGATGCATTTGTCAAGAGACTTCAGTCGGACAAGCTAACACCAAAATCAGATAAGTGCATTTTCGTGGGATATCCGAGGGAAACCTTAGGTTATTACTTCTACAACCGAGAGGAGGGCAAAGTGTTTGTCGCTCATAGCGGTGTTTTCCTAGAGAAAGAGTTTCTCACAAAGCGAACAAGTGGAAGGTCGGTGCGACTTGAAGAAGTTCAAGATGAGCCAGTTGGGGATTCTTCTACGAGTGATGCTATTGTAGCAGAACAAGTTGAGGAACCCGTGGCAACAGAAGACCACAACCACAAAGGTCGTCCAGGCTCCGTGAAACGCGATAATTATTATTGTTAGACAATGATGAGACGACGACCTATGCAGAAGCGATGGTTGTTGGGGATATGCTATATGGGTATCCTAATAGCATGTCTCTTATCCGACTAACCCGGGTGGCCCATAGTCGCTAGCATGGCCTATGTCCTGCTGGGCGGCCCCGTTAGGTGGATCCAGAAGGGAGGCCCATGCCGGATAAAGGAAGGCTACGGTGGAGTCACCAGCGTACCCGGAGCCTTGGAGTACAAGATACACAAGACTAGTAATAGATGGTGTAGGACTCTGTAACCTGTCCGGCTAGGACTTTTCCCTGTAACCCTAGGACCTGGCGACTATATAAGTCGGGCCTATGGGAGCCTTTAGGGCACAATCTCATACAACATCAGACAACCTCGCACAGCGAACCTATCTCTCTTACTCGGCGTACTACCCTTATAGTGATTTATAGCACGAGTAGGGTTCCACCGCCGTTGTGGGATCTGAACCTGGGTAAGCTATGTTACCTCGTACCCGTCAACCGTCCGCCTTACCCCATGTCTCTAAACACGCACTATGAGGACCCCTCCATGGCGTACTCGTCGGCAATACCACGACAGTTGGCGCCCACCGTGGGGCAAGAGGCGCTTCAGGCTCTTCAGCGGGCGAGGACCAAGATCTTTGCGGGAATCAGCGAAACCGTAGCCATCGGACGTGTTCTATTCTCCGGCAACGTTCCGATCATCCCTCCTGACGAGTTCTGGATCCCGGCTAAGACAAACCCTACGCGGTGTTCGATCGTTCCTATCGGAGACATCCACCTCTTCATCGGCGAAACCGACTCAGGCACTAGTTCCCTAGGAGTCGGAGGAGCATCAAGACCCGCACGGACCGCCTACGGGCAGGATACGTTCGCGGAAGGATCGATGTCGGATCTCTCTTCGGAGTTGCCGGCAAAGATCAAAAAAATTCAAGACCCGCATGGACCGCCTACGGGCAGGATACGTTCGCGGAAGGGTCGATGTCGGATCTCTCTTCGGAGCTTGCCGGCAAAGATTGGAAAAATTCAAGGCCCACACAAACCGCCCCTGTGCAGGATATAAAGGTGGAAGACCACTGCAAATCCGCCGGCGTAGTCCGTGCGTCTAGACAAAAGAGATCCGAGTTCGTCGGCGTGGTTACCATCTTCGATCTGGCGCACTGCGTTCAGAGAGAGGGTGAAAACCCCCGCGATTACCTAGACAAGTGGCTCCGCATACTAGCTGACCTAGCCCACTACCCCAATGACTAGACCATGGCACGGTTCTCCGACATTCTCTTAGACGGCAGGTGTCAGGACGCCTTACTTTCGAAGGCATGGCGAACATCGTCAAAAACTATGTGGAGGACGAAGCTGCAGCTCAGACAGCGCTTCCGCTCATTGACAGAGCCCCTCTGATTCAGCCACCGCCACCACTGCCTCCGACCGCCATCGTCTTAGCAGCGCCACCACCTCCAGTCATTGTCGAGCCCATTGCACCTCCACCGCCCTTCATTGAGGAAGTCCTGGGGCCCTCCGACTCTGTCATTGACGCGCTTTATGCTGACTTCAGTGCAGATTCAAAGGAAATAGACTTCAGCCCAGAAGAGCTAGACTCCGCTATGCAGGAGATGGAGGAGGAGTACTCGCGCGACGAACAGGCCAACAACGTTGTCGCGTCCCGAGGGGTGTTCATCACCATTGGGACGGCGGTGGATGAAGATCAACCCGGACGAGCTCCGCCTACGACACTAGAAAAGGGGAAGGGGCCACTTATTGCTGCTGACGATGATCACGCAAAAGACATGCCTCCTCCGCCCAACCCAGTGCAGCAGCCGCAGGAACTCGGCACTGGCCCGAGTAACAACAACACCGCAAACTTGCCGCCTCCAGCATCTACGTCTGCAGCTGCCCAGGTTACTCCAGCCGATAGAGTGATGTACGACAATCTCCTCATCGAGCCACTGACCGTTGCTCATATCTGTAACATGACCCAGCTTGACGAGAAGTGCCAGCAGCTGCTGGAGGAAGCGCAAGCCATCGTGGAGCAAGGCGCTAAGCTAGATCGAGATCTGGTCAACGCGCAGAAGTCCATAGAGAAAGCTAGAGCAATGGAGGCCGAGTAAAAGACTCTGCTACAGCAGCAGAAGGCTAAGAAAGCTCCGGCCCGCGTCGTCAACGATCCTGGTGTACAACGCAACCTAGTATGGGCTCCCTCGAAGCCGGCACAAGCCAACCATACATTGAAAGTGAAGGCAAGCAGGTGATGCGCACCCCACTCCTTAACCTCGCCGTTGCCAAGACCCTTCTGGAGCAGGATAGATCGCCTGAGGCAGTGGAACAGGTCTATGACCTAGTGGCCAAGGCGGTGAAGCAGCAGAAAAAGGCCACCTCCTAGAGGCTTGAGTCTAACCCAGCGCTCTGCCAGTCTAGCTAGTACAAACCGCCAAGGGACAGATCTCCTCTTGATGTCGGGTCCCAGACGGGTTCCTTAGAACAAAGACGGAGGGATGCGCGCAACAGGAAGGATGCCGTCCCAATATCCTCCGACCACGGAGAAAAGGCCCGACCTCGTCGCCCATCTCCACCGCCCCGGTCTCCCCGACATCGCGAAGATTACAATGCTCACCATCGTACGGATATGCCCCCACCATAGAAGTGTGGCATCGTCATGACGGAAAGCGCAACGAAGGACATAAGAGCAGGTCACGCCATGACCCTCCGCGTCCGACAAGCAACCGTAACAGACGTGAGGCGTTGCAGGAGGGTAATAGCAGAAGGCTAACCCATCCCCTGTTGACAAGAAGAAAAAGAACCCGGAGCCATACGATCCACGTTCTCCGACAAGATCCACGAGGCCCGGGAAGGACCATACCTGGGACCACGTTGGTTTGGACCTGCAATACGGTCCGCAACTTACCCCAAATGTTTCCGGATTGACAAGACGATCAAGACCTATGATGGCACCGCCAAGCCAGCCACATGGTTGCAGGACTACGACAACGTGGTGGAGATTGCCGGAGGCAACCCCTACGTCGCCGTCAAGTACCTCCTGTTAATATTGGCGGGCACGGCCCGTCAATGGATCGACGACTTGCCGGAGAAATCTATCTACTACTGGCTGGACATGCAAGAAGCGTTCACCAAGAACTTTGAGGGTACATACAAGCGCCCCTGCACTGTGGGCGATCTACAGTGGTGCGTGCAAGAGAAAGACGAGACATCTCGCGCCTACCTCTCCCGATGGCTGGATATGAAAAGCTCCTGCGCAGGAGTGCATGCTCAGACCGCCATGGCCGCCTTCATCGATGGGTTGGAAAGGGGCACGTTGCTCCGACATAAGATGAAGCGCTTGCAGGACAATCACCATCTTGAATTGAACCAGATGATTCAGTTGGCTAGTTAGTTCACAGCTGCCGACGATGATGCCCGTGTCTCATTGCCGGCAACAGCCATTCCAACTCAAGCCCGGAGGAACAGCAGTACAAAGCGGAAAACCGCACCAGAAGAAAAGCAATCTACCGACATGGTCGCTATGACTTTTGCAGGACGAGGAGAGGGCGGACAGCGTGGCCGAGGAAGGGGAGCCGGCCGTGGGCAGCAACGAGGAACTGAAACCACCTCGGCGCGGCTCCATGTTCCCCAAACCTACGAGGAGTACCGTGATATGCCATTCCTCGTACACCTCGACGTCAACGGCAAAGACACCCATACCAATCGCCATTACAAGTTCGTCAACGACCTCAAGGAAGACCCGGAGTCCGGCTACAAGCGAAGTCGGAAGAACAGACCGCGCGGCAAGGGCAAGGGGAAGAAGAAGGAGGAGGAGTCCAAGGATTCAAGTGACATGGACGAAGACGTTGACCCCAAGAACGCCGCCAAGAGCGACGACAAGGGAAGAACCCCATCGCGAAGATGGCCCCAGTCTACCACACTTTCCTTGGCACCCCCACCGTCCGACAACAGAAGACCTCTCTGAGGATCCTGATGGCTACTCTCTCCCCAGTCCCTCAGTACCTGCGCTGGTCGGAGGTTACAATAACTTGGGATAGGACGGACCACCCAGACCTTATACCCACGGAGAACCAATACGCCATGGTCATCAACCCCTTGATTGACGGTGTGGAGTTCAAGTGTATGGTGGACAGTGGAAGCAGCATCAACATCATGTACCTGGATACACTGCAAAAGATGAACTTGACGGAGGCAAACCTAAGGCGGACCAACACCGTTTTCCATGGCGTAGTTCCTGGTCGGGAGGCTCGGTCCCTTCGGTGTATTACACTTCAGGTATCCTTGGCGATGTCAATAATTACCGCCAAGAGCACATGACCTTCGAGGTGGTCCCCTTCAAGAGCGTGTACCACGTCATATTTGGCCGCGACATATTCCACACGTTCATGGCCAAACCATGCTTCGTCTACAACAAACTCAAGATACCCGGACCAAACGGTGCCATCACCGTATCCGGAAGCTTTACCAAGGCAAGGGACTGCGAGATCAATGAAGCAGCCGTTGCAGAAGCTGTCCTCTAGAACGAAGAATTCAAAGAGATCCAGAGCAAGGTCAATGACTCAGAGATGCCCAGATCAAAGAAGCAGATCTCCCACTCCGCTCCTGCATTCAAGGATGCCATCGAAACCAAGCCTGTGGAACTTGTGGTAGGCGATGCCTCCAAGGTCACCGCCATTGGGACGAACCTGGATCCCAAATAGGAAAGCGCGCTCGTCGAGTTCCTCCGTGAGAACAGGGACATCTTTGCCTGGCAACCTGCCGACATGAAAGGTGTACCTAGGGAACTTGCCGAGCACAGCTTAAACATTGATCCAAAATCCAAACCAGTGAAACAACCTCTACGACGCTTCGGAGATGAGAAAAGACGCGCCATTGGCAAAGAGATAGCTAGGTTACTTAAGGCTGAGTTTATCCGAGAAGTCCTTCACACCCGATGGGTGGCCAATCCTGTACTTGTCCCCAAAAAGAGAACCAATGAATTAAGAATGTGCGTTGATTACACCGGCTTGAACAAAGCATGTCCCAAAGATCCGTTTGCTTTGCCTCGCATTGACCAAGTCATTGACTCGACGGCTGGCTCAGAACTTTGTGTTTTCTCGATGCATACTCAGGATACCACTAGATCAAGATGAGGAAGTCGGACCAATTGGCCACTTTGTTGACTACCCTCTACGGCACGTTTTGCTATGTCACGATGCCCTTTGGGCTGAAAAACGCAGGTGCTACCTACCAGCGGACAATGCAACGTTGCCTCCACGACCAAATTGGTCGAAACGTCCACGCCTATGTGGACGATATCACGGTGATGCATAAAAAGTCAAACGACTTAATCTCCGACTTAAAAGAAACCTTTGATAATCTCCGGAAATACAACATGATGCTCAACCCTAAGAAGTGCGTTTTCGGGGTTCCAGCCGGCAAATTGTTGGGCTTCATCGTTCCCCAGCGCGAAATCAAGGTCAACCCGGAGAAACTCAAGGCCATCTTAAACATAAAACGTCCGACATGCCTAAAGGACATTCAACGACTAACATGTTGTGTTGCAGCAGTTAGTCGGTTCATCAGCCGACTTGGAGAAAAGGCTTTACCGCTGTACAAGTTGCTGAAGAAGGCGGACAAATTAACGTGGACGGACGAAGCAGATGCAACATTGAAGCAGCTCAAGGAGATTCTTTCCTCAGCACCCATCCTTGCAGCACCCGAGCCTGGTGAGCCCATGTTAATCTACATGGCGGCAACCAACCGGGTTATCAGCATCGTCGTTGTCGTAGAGCGGAAGGAACCAGACTATGAACACGGAGTTCAATGACCAGTTTACTATGTAAGAGAGGTCTTGACGGAGTCCAAGCAGCGTTACCCGCACTACCAAAAGATAGCTTATGGAGTATTCCTCGCTTCTTGGAAGCTGAGGCATTACTTCTAGGAGCACCCAATCATAGTGGTGAGCAAAACTCCACTGTCCGACATTATCAATAACAGCGACGCTACATGAAGGGTCGCAAAGTGGGGCATTGAACTTGCCGCCTTCGAGATCACCTACAAGAGACACGACGCTATCAAGTCACAAGACTTGGCAGATTTTATTGCAGATTGGACGGAGATGCCAGATGCTACTCCGTTGCCAGAACCAGAGTATTGGGTGATGCACTTTGACGGATCAAAGTTGCTCAACGGCTCGGGGGCCGGTGTGTTGCTACAGTCACCAACAGTAGACAAGCTACACTATGTTCTGCAGATCCAATTCGAGGCTACAAACAACATGGCAGAGTATGAAGCACTCTTTCACGGACTACGTGTAGCTGAGGATATTGGCATCAAGCACATAGTTTGCTGTGGAGTTTCTGACTTGGTTGCCCAGCAAGTGGCTGGCACCTGGAATGCGCGGAACCCTATGATGGCGGCATATCGAGACGAAGTGGACGAGATAGCCAAGAGCTTCTTGGGCTACGAAGTTAAGTATGTGCCTAGGGAACAAGACGAGGCGGCTGATCTGCTATCTAAGCTAGGATCAGGGCGTAAGCGAATTCCGCCAGGAGTTTTCCTCGAACACCTGCACACACCATCCGTGAAGGGAGCCGACATCGACAACCCGGATAGAGCTGACTCTTTCATCAACACAGTGACTAAGGTCCCTCCATCTTGGACAAAACCGTTCATGGAATACCTCGAACACTAATCTTTGCCTGACGACAAAGTCGAAAGATGACAAATAGTACGACGAGCAAAGGGTTATACCATAATCAATGGGCAACTCTACAAAAGGATCACTACTGGTGTATACCTAAAGTGTGTTTCCCAGCTAGAAGGTATGGAAATCCTACGCGAAATCCATCTCGGAGATTGCGAGCATCACACCGCTCCTCGATCGTTGGTCGCGAAAGCCTTCCAGCAAGGATTCTACTGGCTGACCGCAAAGGCGGACGCCGACAATCTGGTTGAGACATGCATGGGATGCCAGTATTATGCCCGACAACCACATGTTCCTGCTGAAGAACTGCGAACAATACCAATCACTTGGCCGTTTGCGGTCTGGGGGCTAGACATGGTGGGACCGTTACAGACGGCACCTTGTGGGTTTACACATCTGCTTGTAGCGGTTGATAAATTCACCAAATGGATAGAAGCTAAACCCATTAGAAAGCTTGATGGGGCAACTGCCCTCAGGTTTGTCCGGGATCTAGTGGTGAGATTTGGTCTCCCACATAGCATTATCACCGACAACGGCAGCAATTTATCACTAGGAGAAGTGGAGGCATATTGCTGGGAGAAAGGCATCCGACTTGATCTTGCATCTGTGGCACACCCACAATCCAACGGTTAGGTTGAGCGAGCCAATGGATTAATTCTATAGGGTATCAAGCCACGTCTTGAGGCGCCACTACATAGAAAAGTCGGAGCCTGGGTGGAAGAATTACCATCTGTACTGTGGAGTTTACGAAATACACCTAACAGATCTACCGGCTACACCCCTTACTTCATGGTATATGGAGCAGAAGCCATCCCGCCTTCCGACATCCTCCACGATGCACCAAGAGTTGCCGCCTACGACGAAGATGATGCTGAAGAATCCAGACGCCTAGATGTGGACCTTCTCGAGGAGGAGCGTGTTTTGGCATGCCAAAATCCGCCATCTACCAGCAGAAGCTGAGCAACTACCATAGTCGCCGTGTTCGGCATCGCTCGTTTAAAGAGGGGGATTTGGTGCTCCGAGTTAAGCAGAAAAGTCACACAAATTATCCCCGCCATGGGAAGGACCGTTCATCATAAGCAAGGCGTTGCTCAATGGGTCTTACTACCTTGTTGACAATCGTGAACTAAAGGATAGACCCAACGAGGATCATAAGCGTAAGCGACGTTGACCCGGATGATGACTACCCGGAGCTTGATCGGCCATGGAACATAGCACAGCTACGTCCTTTCTACACTTAGCATTTTTATATAATTGTGTATCTCTTATATGATCAATGAAATAAAGCTCTTAGGTTCACTCATATTTCTGAGTCTTTTAACTCCTTTAGTGTTCATTTTTGGATCATATAAAACCTTTATGCACAAGCTTTGCGTTTGCACTTGTGAAAATTCCGCCTACGGGCGTTAGCTTAAGTTTTCTGGTCTACACGTTCTTTGTCGTTTTTATGTGGATTCTGGAGTAGTGACTTTTGGCACTTATTGTCGGCGATTTTGTGCTCAGGTTATTGAAGGTGCCATTGGTCATCATCACCTAAGCGCATGGTTCTGACAACGAGTCTTCCGACTCACGAAAAGTCAAGCATAAGAACCAAAGTAATGGATAAGCCAGCACTTGCTTAAAAAATATATACATGCTGGGAACTAAATTCTTAAGTAGCAGGACATAACAATCATTGTTTTCTGCCTTAAGTTACATCACCAAGTTATTCCCGTGCACACACCAAAGGTGAAACAGAAATTACAAAGTGTTTTTCATTCTTTGGGCGCAGGAGACTTGGAGGCTGCATCGTCCCCAGCCGGAGAATCACCCTCAACGTCGGCGCTATGATGAGACTCGGAGGAATCTTGGTTGACGCTGTCGATGGTGTTCATGGGAACGAAGACGTCGATGTCCACCAACTCGGCGACTCTGGTGTCATAACCCGCGAGTGATGACAAGATGGCTTCGTGATCAATCTCTTTGTCGTCATCATTAACGTCGGGGATGCCAGAGGTCACCGTATCAATGTCGGCATCTTCGTAGTGTGCCTTCACCATTGAGATCGCCATCATTGCGCCAGCCCGTGCACATGAAGCTTTCCAGCTCGTGACGCGCTCGGGGGCTCGACGCAGAATCTCCGAGTACTTCGTCATAGAGTCCGAAGCCTTGATATATATCTGGAGGGGCTTGGCAATCTCCTTGGCTTGGGCGATGGCGGTGTTGATGAAGTTGCTGGCAAGAACCATGCATTCCTTGTCCGAAGGAGGCGAGCGGGTTAAACCCATAGGCGCTGAAAATTCCCACAAGGATCGCATGAGTTCAATAAACTCTTAGTATCCAGACTACAAAAATACAAGGCGGAGGACACTTACTGAGGATGCTGGCCTTAGCCTGCCAGACGGTGTCCGCCAAGGATTTCTTCTCTTGTTGGAGGAGCTTAAACGCCTCGCTATGGCGATGTTTTTGCTCATCAGCAGCTTGCTTCTGGTCTTTTAAGATTGCAAGCTCCTCCTTCAAGCGATTGATCTCCGCGGAGGCGGAATCCTGCAGGGCTTTCATGGAATCCTCGTGCATCTTCAGCATCTCTTCCCTCTCCTTCTTAAGGATTTTGTTCTCACTGTCCAGCTGCTGAATGTGCTTGGACTGCTCGACAATATCCTTGGCCTTGGCGACATGCTCTACAAGTCGGAGAAAACAAAACACACAGTGAGTACTCGAAGAAGGAAGGCATAAAACCAAGACGGAATGCACAAAAAAGAAAACAGACTCTTGTTTTTGATGATCTGTTACTTCAAGATGGCAGTCTTATCCTTTTCGGCTTCAAGATCTGCGCGCATTTCTGGTACTTGTCGTTGGCCAGGCCCCACCGAGCATTCTCGTTCTATGAAACAAAGGAAAAAGTTAAAACTGTTGTTTAGTCTGCTTGGAGCACCTAGTCAGAAACTTTCCATCTAGGTGCTCGGGGGCTACAGCGAAAGTTTTTCAACTTAGAAATATGCTTAGCTTTTCTTTAAAGCATCTAGTCGGAGCTACTTCAGTTCTCGATTAGAAGCTTGGGGGCTACAATATAAAGTTTTAACTCGGAAAATGCTTAGCTTTTATTTAAGCATCTAGTCGGAACTAATTCAGTTACAACTAGAGGCTTGGGGGCTATAGTATTGAAAAATATAAACACTGCGTTTGCTAATCTTACAACATCTAGTCGGAATAGTTTCTTCCATCTAAATGCTTGGGGGCTACAGTGAGAGCTCTTTCTAACTTAGTCACTCTTAGAGCATATAGATGCAAAACCTATGGTTTTCCGTCTACATCCTCGGGGGATACAGTGGGATACTCATAATGAAATGCAAAAGCCAAAGTAAACCTTACAAGTGCAATAATCTTGAGGTTTGTAGCACTCTCGGCCAGCAGCTTGCCAAAGGAAATGCTATTTCCTCGCAAGATATCTACTTGTCGGAGCAGCTCCTGAATACCGCACGTCGGAGATGACGGCACTCCTCCAGGAACCATAGTTGTGTTACTCGGAAGGAGCGCCGGGTAAACTATCTTCGGGAACTCGAAGGGTTTCTGGGGAGCAGAGGCGCCGCCTTCGGCAGAGGTACCATCTCTCACTACCGCCTTGCCGCTACCGATGGCATCCTTAGCCGGAGCTTCAGCCATTTGAAGAGCAGCGCTCTCCTGCGTCGCCTGCTCGCCGACAACAGCAAGTTCGGTAGAAGTGCCAGAGTCCACTTCCATGGCGGAAGGGCCTGGTGCCTCCTGAGCTTGAGAGCTTGTCGGGGCAGAGGAAGGCTTGAAGGCAGGAGTAGCAGGGGCGATGACGGGGGAGGAGTCGCGATGCAGCATATCTTTGATATTTCTAGAAGCCCCCAAAGTCTTGGAGGTCTTCTTGAGGCTGGTTGTGGCTTTCTTCCTGAAACGTGCAAAGTGCATAAGTACAGGAACAAGACAGATAAATAAGACAATGTCGGAGAATGAGAAGATTACACTAGGGGGGTGCGTTGGCAAAAATCGCGGTGGCTTTTCTCTTTTCCGCCTCTAGGGCGGCGGTAGTCTTCTTGGAGGCTCCACCCTCCGTCTTCTTCTTCTTTCCTCCGTCGGCAGCATCAGAGGTGGAGCTCTTCCGCTTTTGCGCCAATGGGACATCGTCGTCGGACACGACCATGACTTCCTTCAACTTTAGATCGATGATTTGGGTAGCCAGGTTGTCCTCATCTAGATCGCTAAGCTGTTAAGTTAGAAATCACCGTGTTAGATGTGGTGGTAATGGCAAGATGGAGAAACTGGAGTATATGTCATACACGGAAAATACATATCTACCTTTGGGCACTTGCCTTCTACGAACATGTCGTAGGTGATGGTGAAGCCATGCTTCTTATCCTTCACCTTGACGATGTCCTTCAGGCGGAGCTTGACGGAGTCGCTCGAGAAGTTATCCACGGAGATCCGGAGGGTATCCCTTCGATCACTGGTATACTCGTGCATGCACTTCGCGCGGTGCTGCAGAGGCTGGATTCGCCTGATGAACCAGCACATGGCCAGGTCCATGCCGGTCAAACCCGTCTCTACGAACCATTCGATCCGCCTTATTGCGCGAGAAGCGTCGAGGTTGGAGGGAAGGGAGGCATGGGATCTCCATGTGGAAACTTCAGCGGCGGCTCCATCCACGAAGTCCGGGTACGTTACTTCTCGGGCCACCAAAGGAATGTCGGGGCCATAGAAGTACGTCCGCTGCCAGTTCTTGCAGGACTCGTGACCGACGATGTCGGGGAACCACCGGCCAGGTCGGATCTTGAAGCTTATGGTGCCGCAGTTCCTAAGCTCCTCCCTACTATGTTCGGCTTCATGTTTGACGGTGAAGAAGTACACGAACAAGTCTAACCTAGGCCTAATCCCTAGGTAACCCTCACAAGGTGCCGCGAAGGTGTTAAGCACTAAGATGCTATTGGGGGAGAGGTTATGGGGTTGGACCTTGTAGTGGTTCAAGATGGAGAGAAAGAAGTGGGAGATGGGCAAAGAAACGCCGCGTACCAGCTGAGCCTTGAGGTACACCTTTTCTCCGACTTGGGGAGAAGGTGTCACCTCGCCGGCCGGCACCGCCCACCAGGCGAGCCCCTCCGTTTTGGGGAGGTAGCCTTCGGCGACCATCTCTTGGATGTCGCGGTCGATGATGTCCAAGCCGCACCAGTAGCCCTTGTGAGAGTCTGGCTCTTCTTCCAGAGGCTCTAGCACCGCCAGCTTATGGTCACCGCCGGTGGTTTCAATCACCGCCGATGCTGGGATGACCAGGCCCTCTGGGGGCACGACGACGGAGCTCGCCGGCTTCTCCATGGCTTCGCTCGACGCCGCCATCGATGGGGAGGAGCTGCTGTTGGCCATGGGGTGCTGGAAGGATGTGACTGACGCAGAGGGAGGCTAGGGTATTCGAGGTTTCTCGCGGAGAGCTCGAGGAGGCGTGCGGCTGGAGGAAGAAGACGATGACGCGAGAGAATGAGGTAAAAAGTGGCAAGTGTCCCACGGTTACTATTTATCATGCTCTGCGTCAAGATTCGTGCAGCTGATCGGACGGTTGCCGCGTAGACGACGTGTTCGTGAACGTGCGCGGTAATTTCGCCACGTCTCCAACCGTAGCCGCCAACGGTTCGTATCACTCGCGCGGGAAAATCGGATATGATTACATTCTCTGCATGTGTGAGTTACGCGGCGTCGCTGACCTAAAACTACGTCGTCCTAGCTGACACGGGTAGATGAGCCATCACATCGAAGATTCCGGCATGGACGGATTTAATCCGACTACGGAAGAGTACGATGGAAGATTCAGCATTTCTCCGGCTTACCATTCGAAGACGGAGAAAACCTTGCAGGGTTCTTTGGGAGGACTACAAGATATTGCTTGAAGATTTGCCGACATCCGTCTAGACGGATCATTCAACGTGAAGAGGCAAGACGGCGCAAGATCTCCGAGTTCTCCGGGGGCTACTGTTAGGGATATGCTATACGGGTATCCTAATAGCATGTCTCTTATCCGAATAACCCGGGTGGCCCATACTCGGTAGCATGGCCTATGGCCTGCTGGGCGGCCCAGTTAGGTGGATCCAGAGGGAGGCCCATGCCGGATAAAGGAAGGCTACGGTGGAGTCACCAGCGTACCCGGAGCCTTAGAGTACAAGATACACAAGACTAGTAATAGACGGTGTAGGACTCTCTAACCTGTCCGGCTAGGACTTTTCCCTGTAACCCTAGGACCTGGCGACTATATAAGTCGGGCCTATGGGAGACTTTAGGGCACAATCTCATACACCATCAGACAACCTCGCACAGCGAACCTATCTCTGTAACTAGGCGTATTGCCCTTATAGTGATTTATAGCAGGAGTAGGGTTCCACCACCGTTGTGGGATCTGAACCTGGGTAAGTTGTGTTACCTCGTACCCGTCAACCGTCCGCCTTACCCCACGTCTCTAAACACGCACTGTGAGGACCCCTCCATGGCGTACTCGTCGGCAATACCACGACAATGGTGGACCCAGACTCTTAAGAAATGGCTGATCGCCATGAGATCCGAGATAGAGTCCATGGGAGACAATCAAGTTTGGAACTTGGTTGACCTGCCTGATGGTTTTAAAGACATCAAGTGCAAATGGATCTATAAGAATAAGAATGATATGGTGGAAATGTTCACATCCATAAAGCTCGAATTGTTGCAAAAGGTTTTAGACAAGTTCAAGGAGTTGACTAGGATGAGACTTTCTCGCCTGTAGCGATGCTTAAATCTATATGGATAATTCTAGCCATTGATGCACATTTTGACTATGAAATATGGAAGATGGATGTCATGACGGCTTTCCTAAATGGAATCCTAACTTAGGACGTGTATATGATGTAGCCCGAACGTTTTGTCGATCCAAACAATGCTGGAAAGGTATGCAAACTTCTGAAGTCCATCTATGGGCTGAAGCAAGCATCTCGGAGTTAGAACATTCGATTTGATGAAGTTGTCAAGGAGTTTGGCTTCATAAAAAATGAACAAGAATCTTGTGTTTACAAGAAGGAAAGTGGGAGACCTCTAGTATTTCTAATCTTATATGTAGATGACATATTGCTGATTGGAAATGACATTCCTATGCTCGAGTCTGTTAAGACCTCATTAAAAAATAGTTTTTCAATGAAGGACTTAGGAGAAGCGGCATATATTCTGGTCATCAAGATCTATAGAGATAGATCAAGGAGGCTAATTGGATTAAGACAAAGTACATACATTGACAAAGTGTTGAAACGGTTCAGCATGGAAGAGGCTAAGAAGGGGTTCTTGCCCATGTCTCACGGCATTAAACTCAGCAAGACTCAGTGTCCTTCGACTACTGATGAGCGTGAGCGCATGAGCAAGGTTCCATATCCTTTGGCTATTGGATCAATCATGTACGCAAATGATATGTACTCGCCTAGATGTTTCCTATGCTCTAAGTGTTACGAGCAGATACCAGGCTTATCCATGTGAAGGTCACTGGACAGCGGTAAAGGACATCCTTAAGTACTTAAAAAGGACTAAGGATGTGTTCCTAGTTTATGGAGGTGAGAATGAACTCAGTGTAAAGGGTTACACAGATGCGAGTTACCTTAACGACTCAGATGATTCGAAATCGCAATCAGGTTATGTGTTTGTCATGAATGGTGGTGCTGTGAGCTGGAAAAGCTCCAAGCAAGATACGGTGAACTCCTCTTCAATAGAAGCTGAATATATTGCTGCCTCTGAGGCCGTAAAGGAAGCTGTTTGGATTAGGAATTTCCTGATCGCTCTCGGTGTGGTTCAGGGCGCGTCCAATCCCTTGGACGTTTATTCTGACAGCACCAGAAGCCAAGGAACCTAGACAGCACCAGAAGAAAGAACATATTCGCATGTGTTACCATCAGATTCGAGTGTTCGTTGAGGATGGTAGTGTCATGATGTGCAAAATACATACACACTCAAATGTTGCTGATCCCTTGACTAAGCCTCTCCCACAGGCCGCGCATGAAGCGCACACAAGAGAAATTGGTATTAGATACATTTTAGATTGACTCTAGTGCAAGTGGGAGACTGAAGGAAATATGCCCTAGAGGCAATCATAGAGATGATTATATTTCATATTTATCCATGAGTTATTGTAATGTTCCTTGAATATCCATACCAGCCAACTTGTATTGATTGGCAATTATGTGAATTGTTTGTGAAACTCTTTACTTATATGGTTATTTAAAAGTTGTCCCTAGTCAGAGTTCATGTGAGGACACACATGAATATTAGACTAGCACATCGATTGGTTGATGACTATGTTTCGCAAGTCATAGACATGGAGATGTCAAACCAATGATGTGGACACATGTTATGAACATGGGGTTGGATTGACCCAACCTGAGACTGGCAATTAGTTGTAGCTCTCTCTCTACACTTCGTGTACGTTTTGTCCTTAGACCTAAGATTGTCGCATGTACTTGAGATGTGGATCGACCTACTTTGGGGCTATCAAAAGCTGCATCGTAATAGGGTAGTTATAAAGGTAGATTTCGGGTTTGTCCTGAAGCATGCTATAAGGCATGGTCAATCAAGATGGGATTTTACCCTCTCTACTTGAGAGAGATATCTCTGGGCCCCTCGAGTGATCGGATCCAGAAATGCTTGGTCGTGTTACATAAGGTTAAGAGTTAACCTAGTAAAGGGATTCCAAATCACAGTATCGAGAAAGGGAGGTCAGCTTGGAGCTAGACCAAATATCGTGATGGTTCGTCCGATATGATCTTTGTATGCGATTAGGAGTCGGCACATCTTGCTAGAGGTCGCTACCAACTATTGACAGAATAAGTATATTCGTGTCATGTCTATACGTATATGAACCTATAGGGTCACACACTTAAGGGGCTGGAAGCCTAATGAGGATTGGATCCGAATTAGACCAGGCTTAGGCTACTAATGGGCTGCTAATGTAGAAGCCCACTAGGGACGCCTATATAAGAGAGGGTGGGGCGAGATGACCAAGGTGAGACCTTAGACCATTCCACCCATCCGCCACACCTCTCGCATGTGTTGCATGCGTGGACGTAGCAGTCCAGAGTCTAACGCTTCCACCCCGCATGTGTGGATACCTCGGAGGTGCAGTATCTGTGGCACTTGGACGAGCCGCGCAAGGGGAGATTCTCGTGTGACGAGGACAAGGAGGAGACGTGGAACGTCTGCACTGCCTCTACGCGCTTCATCAATTCAGCAATTGCGCGTCTAGTGGTAATCTCGTGATCTATGGCAACAGTATTCCTCGTTTACGCGGTAGAAAATTTTGATTTGCGCTAGTGTAGCCTACCCTTATCCCTTCACCTCGGGAAGTTGGCTCGATGGCACCGATTCACTCGCTGCGGAGGGCCTCGCTACAAAGCGAGGGAACGTTGCCACCGCTGCTCCCGCACCACTCGAAGGGGGACCTGTTGCCCCAACCGATTCCACGGGCTCCGCCCGCTGCCACTCCGTGTCCACCATAACTCTCGGGGGTTGCGTCCGCTGCAATTGGAGCCTCGCTCGGGGCGACCGACGATTCGTCCAAAATTGTGACGACCTCGTCGCCCTTTGCTTTCTTTGCGCCTTCAACAGGCACCTCGACCTCGTCGCCCTTCCTCTTCTTCGAAGGGTCGACTGGAACCTTGGCCACCGAAGGGTGAGCTATCTTCTTCACTCCAGTCCTGCAGAACTACTTCGTTAGTGAACTCGCCAGTCGGACATAAATCAAGCAGACAAATGAGAAGAGTGAGAAACACTCACTTGGCGACTGGGATGAAACGCAGGCCAGTACGAATGCTGGCCGGCTTCTCCAACTCTGGCCCCAATTTCCGACTGAGGCCCTTCTGAAACACACTCTGCGCCCAAGACACCGACGTCTTCTTCGAGGACGAGGCCGCTGCAGGAGCTTCAGTGGCAATCGCCATGGGAACTCCCCTCGGCGGCGAGGTCCCCGCGGCTGGAGCGGCCATGAGCCTGGTGACTAGGACGAAGGGAGGCGGCAGCGACGCCAACGTCATCTCACCTTCTGCAACGGCCGATTCGGTCGCTGCGGTCGCGTGCGCCGGTGCGCCGGCTTTAGCTTCCTCGGTTGTGCTGGTAGCGTCGGAGCTAGTCGCGGACCGAGGCGGTGATGCCGGATTAGCCGGCTTATTCTTCTTTGGTGGCGGTGGCTTCTTCTTCGACGACGTAGCTTCGCGCCACCAGGTGTGTTCGGGGAGTTCCCTATCGTATTCATCATGAGCCTCGAGGCTCTTGCTGGCCTCGAGCTCGCGCTGGTGCTGCCCGCAGATTTTTTGAATCGTGGGTGCAGCGACCTCCACAGCCTCGTCGCCACCGTCGTCATCATCATCGTCGTCGTCGCCCCCGTCACTTATGACGCCGCCCTGGTCGAGTTCTCGTCGTCCACGGGCGGGAGCCAACCTTCCACCACCTGGAACAACTGCAACGACAAAACAAATCAGCATAACCGCGAATGCAAATCTGCGACTGCGAATATACAAGAAAGGAAGCATATACCGTTGGGGCCTCGTGCTTCGTGGTGTAAGGAGCGACCTCAGCCTTTGCATTAAGACACACCGCAAAAGTGATCTTCTTCAGGGCCAGGGTGTAATCGTTGAGTCTCCACTCGTCGTGGCAGGACTTTGTTGGGTCGTCCTTGCCCGTGTAGTCGTACATATAGTAGGCGCGGCTAGCCAGGGGCACGAGCCGTCACCCGAGCCAGCAATTGTAAAGGTTGATGGTTTGGAGGCCCTTCTTCTTCAGGTTGCGGATGGTTTGCAGCATCTCATTGACGACCATCCGCTGGTCCGGCGGAAGTTTGGTGACTTGGAGCCGATGCGGCTCGGGCCGTTTGGCAGAGTACGTCGGAAGCGCCACCTCATCGCCTGGCGGCGATGAGGTCACGTAAAACCAGTTCTTCTTCCACTCATTCGCTGCTTTAGCGGGCAGCAACAGATAAAAAAAGTACGACTTCGACTTCAGCTGAAAGGTCAGGCCGCCCGCGGCCAGCATCGTACCTCCTTCTTCTTCGCGGCTGATTCTCCCGTGGAACAGATCTTGCCATAGGGGAAATATGGCTGACAACCCAGATAGCACTCGCAGAACGCCACAAAAATGGCGAGCTTCTCGATGCTATGCGGCCCTAGATCTGACGGTTGGATGTCGTAGTAGGCGCAGAAGCGACAGAAGAAGAGGGAAGTGGGGAATCCGAGCCCCCACTCCGGATGACTAGTGAAGCAGATGAATTCTCCCTCATGTGGATTTGTGGTCACCTCCCCGGCCGCGGGGATGCGCCATCTCCTGGCGCGGAGGATCCCTGCCTCCTCGAACGACTTCAACAACGCTTTTGTGCACTTGGATCTACCCCACGGTTCCGCTGGAGGGGCCATCAATTGAGGGATCTAGGGCTATGAGTCACTCTGGTCGGTGCGTGGAATGGAGAATTGGGAAGGCACGGGATCGGAGGAAGTGAGGGAAGTGTTTTCCCCTGGCCGTTAACTCTCCTTATATAGCGGTTGTTACCCGCCATCTTTGGGGATCCGTTACCACGTGGTAATTACGCCGATATTACCGTTGGATTACCCAATGGCTACTTTGACCAGCGCTAACGGTCCAACTTCATCCATTCGACTCGCTATCTTCAACAACTTGACGATTCGCCGACCTGATCACTATAACAGTGACTTAACCACTCGCCGACCTATTAGCCAAGCTGCAATCTGAGTAGTCGTCGTTATTGCGACTAAAATGACTAGTTCCTTCTTTTATTCAGGGAGTCCACCGCTGATTCGACAGGGCGTCCGAATTGGACCTGCATACTCCGACTGCCAACGAACACCTGCGACGAATCAACGACGGCCTCGGGGACTACTGATGGGGATATGCCGACCGGGGTATACCCAGCAGGACGTTTCCTACTAGCCCAAGCTGCCAGCGAGTGGGCCTGCAGGACGGCGACTGGATCAAGACCTGGCAAGGATCCAAGCGACTGGAAGCTGGAGGCCCAGAAGCATATCTCGGCCTAGTCGGATTAGGTCAAGAACCCTCCGAATCCTTAACTAATTCGGTTGTAGATCTGTAAACCCTAGCAAGGTCAGCCTATATAAACCTCCCTAGGGTACGCATAGAGGCCACGTTCCATCATACACCCTAGTAACTCGCCGCCTACTCGTCGAGCTCGCCCCTATACTCTCTCCATAATACAATCTAGCAGGAGTAGGTCTTTACCCTCCGTGGGGGGCAAACCTGGGTAAATCCTTGTGTCTCCGCCTTTATCTCGCACCGCAGATGGCTGGCCGCCCTTGCCCTTTGTTCTACCATTCGCTGCCGATTGCAGCAACTACCGTGGCCATTCACACGACAGATGCATTAGTGGTTGTGCGGGTGTGATGCGCGGTGAGAAAAGAATGGCAGAGATAGGGGGAGTGGATTTTCCCGCGTGGGTTGGTATTGGGCTTGCTGGGCCTGCTGGCTGGGTAGGTGAGCTGGGATATTTGCTTTCTTATTTTTTCTCTCTTTTTTCCTTTTCCTTTTTCTATTTTGATTTTTTGTTTTGAATTCAAACCTCATTTGAATTCTGATTTCTTTTTCAAACCTTTTCCAAACTTTCAGTATGTGTTAATACTGTTTATTAATGCATTTTAAAGTCCTTTTTAGAATAATTTATTTTATTCTCTTGTGGTTAAATATTTATTTAAAATAGACATTTGTCTTTATTTAATTAAGATTTTAATTTTGGTTCCAATACATATTATTTTATTCAAATGATTTAAACTTCTATTTGAATTTTCAATTTTTGCAAAACCTTTTTCAGTAGGTTTTATTATCCATTTGTATTTTTAAATAATTCGCTTTGAATTATTTTCAAATGATTTAATATTTATTTATATGAATTTTTTGTCTTTATTTTAATGAATTTAAATATGGTTCCAAACGATATAATTATATTTAATTAATCCTTTATTCGTTTTAAGTTAATTAGATAACTTTTAATCCACTTGGGCAATTTCAATTATTATTTTCTCATGATTTGATTAATCATTTATATTAGGGATTTTGTCTTTATTCAAAACAAATATGGTTTATGTCCATATTAATTTTATTCAAATAATCTTTATTCCCTTATTATATTTGTATTATCTTTATTACATTTCCTTATGGATTTAATTCATGTTTTAAATTGTCTTCTAAATAATTTTCTTGGGATTTATAGTTTTATTTAAATATGGTTAAAAGCCCATATATTTTTATTTAAATAATCTTTTATTCTTTTTATTATTCAATAAAATTTAATTTGTTTATGGATTTGGCCAAGATATAATTTGTCTTTTAAATATTCCTTATTTATTTGTTTCCTTCTTTATCTTATAAAATCCATATCTTTTTATTTATAGTTCCAAAATTGGTGATTCCAATTTGTATAATTTTATTTAATATTTGTCTATCTTTTTAAATCCCTTTAGTATTAATTTGCTCACAATTTGGTATGGATCTTATCTAGGAGCTTTTATTAGCCTTGGAAATTATTTTCCTTTATCTTATTAAATTCATAAGTTTTTATCCATTGCTCCAAATTAAATGAAACCAATTTCTATGGTTTTATAATATTTTTGTTTATAATTTTTTATCATTTAAAAATGTTTGTTGCTGAATTTTTATATGGATCAAATCCATGGTCTTAGAGAGATCTTGAAAATGATTTATTCCATTAGGGTTTTGGTTGATTTTTCCCAAGTGTTTAATTTCAAGATTCTTTCCGTGCATAAAATTCATTTGATCTTGGGAAGTGATTTATTTCATTAAGATTTGGTTTTTGGTTTAACTTTTCCAAGTGTTTTAAATTTCAAGATGCATTCATTGATGAATGCATTTCACATGATTGAAATTTTGTTGGATTCCCTTTTCATTCAAATTTTTGTTCAAGAAGGGTTTTGATGTTTCCATTTAGAAACAAAAAGTTTCTTTTCACCCTAAATTTCAACAATTATTTCTTTTGTTTATTTATTTTTCACATTTCAAAATGTGGAAAATTTTGGGATGTGACACACACCATTCTCCTAATGATATGATCTTGTTGTTAATAACATCTCAATGTTCATGATCAGGAAACCATGATCATCTATCGACCAACAAGCTAGTATTATAAAGAGGCTTTACTAGGGACTATAATAAGTTTACCAATCACAAAAGTATTAATGTTTCCGGCTAATACAATTAAAGCATGAATGTAAACATTTATCATAAACACAAAGATATAATAATAAATACTTTTATTATTGCCTCTAGGGAATATCTCCAACAGTCTCCCACTTTCACTAGAGTCAACTAGTCTAGATTACCTGGTAATATATCGAACACCCATGGCGGTTTGGTGTTGGTCATGTTTTGCCCTTGGGAGAGGTTTAGTCAACGGATATGCCACATTCAGATCTATGTGTACTTTGCAAATCTTTATGTCATCATCTTGGACATGCTATTGAATAGAGTGAAAACGTAGCTTAATATGCTTCAGCTTCTTGTGTGACCTTGGCTCCTGCGCATTGGCTATGGTGCCCAGGTTATCACAATAGATAGACATTAGGTCCAGCGCACTAGGAACCACACCAAGCTCTTTAATGATCTCCTTCATCCATATCGCCTCTTGTGAAGCCTCCGAAGCAGCTATGTATTCCTATTCAGTTGAAGATCTCGCCACAACGCTTTGCTTTGCATTCCTCCAGCTTACTGCTGCACTATTCAAAGTAAATAAGTATCTAGTTTGAGATTTAGAATCATACGGATCGGTGTACCAACTAGCATCGGTGTAACCATTACCAACGAGTTGTTCATCACATCCATAAGAAAGAACCATATCCTTAGTTCTACTCAAGTACTTAAGGATGTTTTTGACCGCTGTCCAATGATCCACTCCTTGATCAAATTGATATCTGCTAGTCAAACTAACAACATATGTAATGTCAGGTCTAGTTCATAGCATGTCATACATGATAGATCGTATGGCCGAGGCATAGGGAGTCTTACTCATCCTTTCTCTATCTTCTACAATAGCAGGGCTTTGAGTTTTACTCCAGGTCGTATTGGGAAACATGGGAAAGAATCCTTTCTTTCTATCTTCCATTCCAAACCTCTTTAGAACTTTTTCCAAATAGGTACTCTGTGAAAGCGATATTAGGCTTCTTGATCTATCTCTATAAATCTTTATTCCTAATAAGTTAGAAGCTTCGCCAAGATCATTCATTGAAAAACTATTATTCAAATAAGCTTTGACACTATTAAGAAGGTCTACATCATTCCCACCTCCATAAGAAAGAACCATATCCTTAGTTCTTCTCAAGTACTTAAGGATGCTTTTGACATTGTCTAATGATCCACTCCTGTATTACTTGGATATCTGCTAGTCAAACTAACAACATATGCAATGTCGGGTCTAGTACATAGCATGGCATACATGATAGATCCTATGGCCGAGGAATAGGGAGTCTTACTCATCCTTTCTCTATATTCTACCATAGCGGGACTTTGAGTTTTACTCAAGGTCGTATTGGGCAACATGGGCAAGAACCCATTCTTGCTATCTTCCATTCCAAACCTCTTTGGAACTTTTTCCAAATATGTACTCTATGAAAGTGATATTAGGCATCTTGATCTATCTCTATAAATATTTATGCCTAATAAGTAAGCAGCTTCGCCAAGATCATTCTTTGAAAAACTATTATTCAAATAAGGTTTGACACTATTAAGAAGGTCTACATCATTCCCAATCAACAATATGCCGTCCACATAAAATACTAGGAATTCTATAGATCTCCCACTCACTTTCTTGTAAATACAAGCTTCTCCATAAGTTTGTATAAAACCAAAACTTTTGATCACCTTATCAAAATGTTGATTCCAACTTCGGGACGCTTGCTTCAATCCATAAATGGATTGTTGAAGTTTGCATACCTTGTTAGCATCTTTAGGATCGAAAAAAACCTTTGGGTTGTAACATATACAACTCTTCATAAATGTCTCCATTGAGGAACGCCGTTTTGATAACCATTTGCCATATTTCAGAATCATAATATGAAGCGATTGCTAACAAATCCTCATAGGCTTTAGCTTCGCTACTGGTGAGAAAGTCTCATCGTAGTCAACTCCTTGAATTTGTCGAAATTCTTTAGCGAAAAGTTGAGCTTTATAGACGGTAACATTATCATCAGCATTTGTTTTCTTCTTGAAAATCCAGCTGTTCTCGACAGCCTTTCGGCCATCCGGTAAGTCCACCAAAGTCCATACTTGGTTTTAGTACATGGATCCAATCTCGGATTTCATGGCTTCTGGCCATTTATTGGAATCTGGGCTCATCATCGCTTCCTCATATGTCGTAGGGTCGTTGGTGTTGTCCACCAACATGACACAAATAATGGGATCATACCAATTTGGAGTGGTATGAGTTCTCGTCGACCTGCGAGGTTCCGTAGTAACTTCGACCGAAGTTTCATGATCATCATCATTAGCTTCGTCTCTTATTGGTGTACGCGCCAGAGTAACTTCTTCAGGTGCTACGGTACTCTCAAATACGAGAGAAGGTTCGACAACCTCGTCGAGTTCTACTTTCCTTCTAGTCATTTCTTTCGAGAGAAACTCCTTCTCTAGAAAGGATCCATTCTTGGCAACAAAGATTTTGCCCTCGGATCAATGATAGAATGTATACCCAATAGTTTCCTTTGGGTATCCTATGAGGACGCATTTTTCCGTTTTGTGTTCAAGCTTGTCGGGTTGTAACTTCTTTACATAAGCTTCGCAATCCCAAACTTTAAGGAACGACAATTTAGGTTTCTTCCCAAACCATAATTCATACGATGTCGTTTCAATGTATTTAGATGGTGCCCTATTTAAAGTGAATGCGGCTGTTTCTAATGCATAACCCCAAAATGACAAAGGTAAATCTGTAAGTGACATCATAGAACGAACCATATCTAAGAGAGTTCGATTATGATGTTCGGATACACCATTATGTTGTGGTGTTCCCGATTGTGTCAATTGTGAAAGTATTCTTCATTTCTTCAAATGCTCGCCAAACTGGTAACTTAGATATTCACCTCCACAATAACATCATCGAAATTTAATCTTCTTGTTACGTTGATTCTCTACTTCACTTTGAAATTCCTTAAACTTATCGAATGTTTCGGACATATGTTTCATGAAAAAGATATACCCATATCTACTCAAGTCATCTATGAAATTAAGAACATAACGATAACCACCGCGCGATGCTACACTCATCGGGCCATACACATCGGTATGTATGATTTCCAATAAGTCCATCGCTCGCTCCATCATACCAGAAAATGGAGTCTTAGTCATTTTATCCATCAGACATGCTTCACATCTTTCAAGTGATTCAAGAAGTCCATCAGAATGGAGTTTCTTCATACGCTTCACTCCAATATGACCAAGACGACAGTGCCACATATATGTTGAGTTATCGCTTAATTTCAAATGTTTAGCTTCAATATTATTAACATGTGTATTACTACAATCGAGATTCAACAAGAATAGACCATCTATCAAAGGTGCGTGTGCATAAAACATATTACTCATATGAATCGAACAACCATTATTCTCGGACTTAAACAAGTAACTGTCTCGCAATAAACATGATCCGGATATAATGTTCATGCTCAACGCAGGCACCAAATAGCAATCATTTAAGTATAAAACTAATCCCAATGGTAGATTAAGAGGTAGCGTGCCGACCGCGATCACATCAAGCTTTGATCCATTTCCAACGCGCATCGTCACCTTGTTCTTCGCTAGTTTCCGTCTATTCTGCAGCACCTGTTTCGAGTTACTAATATGAGCAACCGAACCAGTATCAAATACCCAGGCACTACTTTGACTACTAGTAAGATACACATAAATAACATGTATATTGGATATAACTTTCTTCTTGATGTTGCCGTTCTTCAGATCTGCTAAGTACTTGGGGCAATTCTTCTTCCAGTGACCCTCTCCCTTGCAGTAAAAGCACTCAGTATCAGGCTTAGGCCCAGCCTTGGTCTTCTTTGCCGGCGCGGTAGCTTTCTTACCACCCTTATTGATGTTTCCCTTTTTCTTAGACTTGCCTTAATTTTATAAATTGGTGGTGTTATTGACCATCAATACTTGGTGCTATTTCTTGATCTCCACTTCCATAGACTTCAACATAGAGAAGAGTTATCGCAAGGTCTTATCCATGCGCTGCATGTTGTAGTTCATCACAAAGTTCTTGTAACTTGGTGGTAGTGATTGGAGAACATGATGAATCCCCAACGCATTAGGAATTGTTATGCCCAAGTTCTGGAGCTTACACTGGTGGAAAACATGCCTCTAGTCCCGGGCCGCAACGGGCTCTAGTCCCGGTTTTGGGCCCGGTACTGCGAAAACGGGACTAGAGCCCGCCCTCTAGTCTCGGCTCGCTACGGCCTGCGACTGATAACAGCCACATGGCTGTTTCAGCGCCGCGGGGGGCGGAAACCCTCTAGTCCCGGGCCGTAACACCACCCGGGACTAGAAGGTTTCCTGCCGCGGCAGAGAATTGTGTGTTTCTCTACCGCGGCAGAGATTGTGTATTTCCTTTTTTTTTGCCATTTCGTTCCTTTTTCGTTTTGTGTTTCACTATAATTCAAACATATATATCAGTATACATATTATACGCTACTACATACACACTACACGTCGATGCATTTATATAATTAATCGATCCCTTGCAAGCATACATATAATCAATCATCTCAAAAGGAAGAAATGTTTTGAAATTACATGGTCATTGATGAATATATATATATATCATATGAGCTACATGGATATGACTAAGGCAAATCGAGTTCCATGTCATCCGCATAATGCTCTCCATGTACATTAAGGACTTCCTTCATCATAAATCCCGCCAGCTCCTCTTGAATTGCTCTTATGCGTTGGTCTGGCTCTAGTTTCTCCCGCAAATCATAAATATAATGTGAGTCAACTTTCCGCTCACTGGTCAACTCGCGGCTGTACTCACAGACGTAGTATCCACATAAATGAGTTCCCGGTGGCTGTTGTAAACTCTTCGCCATTTTATAAGTTAGCTCCTCTTTGAATGGACCTGGTATTTTCTGTCTGAACCGTGTCCAACACCTGCTCGGCAAAGAAAATGAACAAAGGAGTTATTAGTTACATGATATCAGTAAATGAATGAAAGAGGACGATATAATGCGATAATGATTGAAATTACTTATGGAGCATTGCTTTCATGTCGCTCCACTGCTCTTGGTCCCAACTTAATGAGTCGTGGACTTCAACTAGGGAGTTGTCAACTTGAATGTTTAGCAAGATCCAGTGGAATCTGCGGACGTTTACATAAGCATACATGCATAGCTCATCGAGTAAGCAAAAATAAAATGTGTACAAGATATAAACACTCACTTGAAGTTGTAAGGAAATAGTATTTCCTTAAAAAAATTAATCTCGGTTAAGAACCTGCACAGGACTTCCTCCACGTCCTTGGGGTGATTCTTTAACTTATATTCATTAATAGATATATGGGTCAATGAACCCAACGTCGTATCTTCTAGCTCTTTTGCATTCAAGCATCTTCATTCTGCAGAATATAATATCATCATACAAAAAGATATATAGTTAGGATAATATATTAAATGCAATGAACAAGCTAAAGCTAAAACTTAATTATAGAAATAAATAACTTACAAACAGTAGCAACCAATGATAGATTTGTCTAGGGCGCGCTGGTTGTATAACTGAAACAGTTCGGTCATTTGAACCTGTATCGAGTATGGTTTGAAGTGATGCTCCATTCTAACGTCCACTGGAAACCAATCTTTCTGATGCTTTTTTGTGATTGCGACATGTACCATTCGTGCAGATTTCGCATATGTGTGGATAGACGCGTGAACTCCTCATTACTGACTAGAGGCTCCCCTTGGACATAACTGCCATACTATCTGACCCACTGGCGTATCTTCATAGCCTAAATATTGACCAAGAGACATATTTGCTTCGTTAGCAAGTGCTTTGTCCTGTGATACAGTGATTCCCATAAGTGCAGCATTATTACGGGCTCTATGGTCCATTATTTGCATGTCCATATCCATTTCAGCTCGGAAGGCCTTGTCGAGGTCTGAAATGACTTTGAGCGGGGCGACCGATTGATTCTTCCGTGCTCCGAGCTGGGCAACTTTCTTCCTTCTTTTTGCACTTGTGATTTTTTCTTCTGTGCTTACTTAATAATCTCTCGGTCATAGTCTGATTCCAGCTTCATCGATATCTGGGATGGTTGCTCAAGAAAGGACTTAGCCCACTTTTTGGTTTTTTCGTTATATACCGGCTTTGGCTCAGGATTTTTGGGTGCAAAATGTGCCTTAACTTGGGCAGCCGCATCCGCGTTAGTTTCCTCATCGGTCTTGTCGTAAGGTCTCTTTGGAAGAGCCGGCGGGATATCGACTATCTTCGGCGTTTGACATTTCTTCGATGTGGGGCGCGGGGGACCGTCGAACTTCCGTTTCTTCGACGAGGTAGTAGTATTGCACGGAGGCGGAGGCGGAGATCGAGTTAATGTACTCCTGCTGCGGTGATCGTCAGCGGGGCGGGGTGGACTTGGAGGTTGGCGATAATCGGGTTGGGGTGGACTTGGAGGTTGGCGATAATCGGGTTGGGTGGACTTAGAGGTTGACGATATTTGATGCGGGGTGGATTTCGATTCCTTGGAGTCGGTGGCCTTGGCGCCGAGCCTGGAAACTTGATGTACTTCTTATTCCATAGAATGATGTTGCGCTTGACATCTCCTAGTTTCGTAAGGCCTTCAGGCGTAGCGATTTCAATCTCTAGGTCCGCAAAATCCTCCACTATGTCATCCACTTTGAATAGGAAGTGAATGGTGGAGTTCTCCAGGTAGACAAGGTAAAGCAGTGCTGATCGCCACCTTGAAGGATAGGTTGTTCATTGGCTGATGTAGCTCACATTGTGCCATCTCTCTGACATCATGAATGGGGTAATGAGGAGCCGGTGCATCATCCAGCAGTGCTTGATCATCAGCACGGACCTTCTTGGAAGCCACGCTGCTTCTCCGTTGGCTAAGATCCAATGCAGGATCATCAGACCGCGGGTGAGTTGACGATGGCGGCCTTTGGCTAATTTCATGCATGAGGTTCTTCAGATCAGCTAGGTCCTGCTCTACCCTGGAGATCCGGTCTGCCTCCCGGTCCTTCTTTCTCTGACGGCTTCTGTAACTGGCATCGTACTGAGGAAACCCTTTCTTCCACGAGACACCGGCACCTTTGCCTCGTGTTCGTCCTCCCTTTTCAGGATTCCCTAGGGCGCGTGTCAGCTCGTCGTTCTCTCTCTCGGGACGGAACAATCCCAATTGAGCATCATTCATTGCTTTAATTAGGTTTTTAGAGGGTTTTAGAATTTTCTCATGAAATAATGTCTTCCCTGTTTCTGGGTCCAAGGATCCCCCGTTCCCGTACCACCAGTGCTTTGACCTCTCGGTCCATCCATCTGTACCAGGAGTGACGCCTCTAGCCCTCATTTCCTTCTCCATAGTTTCCCACTTAGGGACGACACTCTTGTAGGCACCTATCCCCATTTTATGATGGTATTTTTTTTGGCAGCATTTAACGCGTTCTTTGCCGACTTTGCCTTTGCTTTATCAGATTGCTTGTACTGTACAAAATCGGGCCACTGTTCTCTCAACTTCTCGTTTACTCCTTTGAAGTCTAGAGTTTTCTTTTTTGTGACATATTTCGCGTATAAACTTTTCTTGTGGTTCCGGTACAGTTCAGCCATCTTGCTCAGTGCCCACTCCTTGACTTTCTCTCTATTTTCAAGCCCACCCGGCCTTGGGGTAATACCATCTACCTCAAATTCCTCATACTCTGGAGGTAGTATGAAATGCGCTATGAGCTTCTGCCAAAGGTCATATTTGGCATCATCGGTGACATAGTTGTTGGATTCTTCACCCGCTTTCTTTGACTTATTCCATTCTTGGATGGTGATTGGCAGGTTGTCCCTAACAAGCACCCCGCATTGATTTATAAACATCCTCCGGTGCTTCTCTGGAGCAACCGGTTCACCATCATCATCTATTTCTTTGATGGTGAACCTCTGATTACCATCCAACTTTTTGTTCGGCCCTCGTTTCGTTCGAGCTGTCGATTGCTTCGATCCGGTGGGATAAAATAAGAAGAGAGAGTGATTAATATATATCTAGATCAGTTAATGAATAGAGGTAACACGAGACTTTATATATATATATATATGTACGTCGCCAGATCCTGTCAAGGGGCCATCATTATTGTTGTTATTTGTTTGCCCTTCGTCCATCTGGTCTTCCCCTTGGTACATTAGGTTTTCCTCTAGTCCATCACCGGATGGATTCAGATATGAGGATATCTCTTCTTCGAGCAAAATATCTTCGGCGCCGGTAGTAATATTAAGAGGAATTTCACCTCTTATCATGCCCTGAAGAAAACCTTCACCGATGCGACCAGGATCTTCGGATGGATCCATGACTTAATTATCTATAAAAAAGAGTTAAACAGGTTAGAAAAAACAATAAGGCAAGAAGAAACCTGGGGCTGCTGGTACCTGCGGACAGCAAGCCAAGAAGAAGCCCTCCTCTTAAGTGATTAATGTATCAAACTAAGTCTTTTGCTAGAGTCTTGTTGACTCCCTATCATGTGATCTGTTCTTGTAATCTTGTCATGTGTGTGGTACTTGTTGTGGAATATGTCTGTGGTGCTTTGATATGGATTGCCTTTTGCCTATGTGATTGTTGTTTCCACTCTTGGGTGATTACATTATTTATATCACCCCATATCTATACTTACTTTTGGTTTCTTAATGAATAACAAAAGAATTTGGAAGATCTTGAATTGGAATATCAGGGGAATCAACTCTGAAAAAATGGATTTCTCTCAGAAATAAAATTGAGGAGTCTGGATGTGACATTATTTGTCTTCAAGAAACTAAGAGAGAGGATTTTGACAGCTCTTACATCAAAAAATTCTGCCCCCCCCCCCAAATTTACCAATTTTGAATTTCTTCCCTCCAGAGGAGCCTCTGGAGGTTTGATCACCATTTGGAATAGTTCCCTGTTCTCTGGGCATCTTTCCTTTCACAATGAGTTTTCCATCTCCATCACCTTGACATCTCTCTTGTCCAATGAATCCTGGATACTTACCAATATTTATGGGCCATGTTTACCTGAAAAAAAGGCTGACTTTTTCGACTGGTTTGGAAACATTGATATGCCTGATGATTTGGACTGGCTCATTGTGGGAGACTTCAACTTCTGTAGACAGCCTTCTGATAGAAACAAATTGGGTGGAGATGTGAATGGTATGCTTCTCTTTAATGAAGCCATTAATAATCTGGGTCTCATAGAGCTACCACTTAAAGGTAGAAAGTTCACTTGGAGTAACATGCAAAAATATCCCCTTTTGGAAAGGTTGGACTGGTTTTTTACTTCTGCTTCCTGGACTCAGAGTTTTCCCTCAACTTTTGTTGCTCCTCTTTGTAACACCCCGGTTCTGAAAAGACCGTGGCCTCTATGTGACATGCCAATCCCTGGATCGGTTCATTGGCCCACAATAGAGTAAGATAGATAACATAGAAAAATATCCGTGTATCATGAATAACGAAGATCGAGAGTACCATTATTACAATAAAAGCTTAGCACAAAGCCAGCTCAAATTATTCAGGTAGCAACATAAATAAGGTAAATCCTCCATTCTTCAAATTGCCCACAAGTGAACAAGTGCCGAGTGGAGTACCGTGGCCTATAACGATCAATCAGAATCGGAATAACCTGCAACATGAGTAGCAGCCCCGAAGGGTCAATACATGGAATGTATGGCAAGTAGAGCTAGTAAAGGAGACAATAGTACTAACATCTACATGCATATTTGGCAATTGGAGCTGTGTCTGGCTTGCATTTGCAAATACATTTGTCCTACTTTCATAAACAGTTTTTGATTTTCTTTGAAAAGATCCCAATTAAGTTAACCCAACAATGTTAAAGCAATTATGAAATTAGAATGAGCGAGAAACATGTCATGGGATCAATATCTAGCAACTCAGATGTCCATAACCGGGGACACGGCTAATCGATTAGATTATACACTCTGCAGAGGTTAGTACACTTTACCCATGTGACTTGGCCAGCCCAGCTCGTACCATCACTCTCATTTTGGGTGATGATAGGGAGAAGTCCAAGAAGAGGCTGTTCGGGAAGTAGCACCCCAATCCCGACGCGCACCGGTCCAACCTACCAAAATTCTACATCTCTGGATACGCGGGTTCGAGTTACCACAACCTACTAAGTCCAACCAACCGCCCATTTCATTATTGGCACATGGTTGTACACGTAAGCTACACAATAAAGAAGCCAATCAATTTCTCTCGATACCTGGGTGCCTTTCCGCAATGAAACCACCAAAAATTATCAATACCATCACACCCAGGAGATTCATTGATTAGGTTGTTTTAGTTTTCACAAACCAATACTTTGAGAAAACAAGTATCAATGATGTAACCCAGCCCTTGTTCAACATAGCATGGCTAAGCACATCTACCAACGGTGTTTCATCTACAAGGAAGGCCCTACCACATAATAGGACATAGCATAGCGATAGTATCATCCTACACATGCAACTACAAAATACACGACAATGCATTGAAAATAGTAGGACGATATCATGAACAAAGTAGCATCTACTTTCCTTGGTTGTAGCGGTCGGAAGAACAATCCACACACGAGCAAGCGTTGCACTCGTCATAATCTACACGATACAATTGCATTCATAAACAAACAATCCACAACATATGCAACAAATATGATGCATGAAATGCAAGAACGACAAGTGAATTGGTGCTACAGCTGCACCACAACATCCTATACCATAATACTACCGATTGCATGCATGGAAAATAGTTTTAGCGCAAGGAAAACTACTAGACAAAGGTAATGCTCCAAACTAAACCTAGAACTTAAATAATTCACTACCGGTAGTATACTGTTTATAAAATCTTGGAAAAATTCTACCGCAAAGGCATCGCTGATTAGAAACAGTACCAACTGGAGTTACTCAAAAAGGAGTTATAAAACTTCCCGAGTAATTAAAACACTGCAGAAAGACATTAGACAAATACTGCAGAAGTTTTTACTGTAAGCCTATCTTTTTAATTCACGATGAGATTCCCCTCGTTCTCCCGAGTTCAGGGACATATCATACGCGATTTTTGGAGCTACGGATCTTTTTATACGAATTTATTACTCCAAAAAGGCCACTAACTAGTTTGATTAAACTGTACTAAACCTGGCAGTAAAAGTCTGAACCAAAGGTACAGCGAGATTCTACACGACTCACTGAATCTACACATATTTTATTTGCAATTTTTGGACAAGCGGTTGAATTTCTACGCAATTTACAAGGTTCTACCAAAATCTGTCAACTAAAAGGATTAACGAAATTGACCAGTCAATTGTGTCTGTTGACTGGTCAAAGCGTCTGCTGACTGGGCGCTGACTGTCTGACTAGTCAATGCCTGAGTCTGACCGGTCAACTAACGATCTGAGCCGCTGATCTGAGATCTGACGGTGGCTGCTGTCTTACCGGAAACGGACGGCGAAACGGACTCCGGAAGGTGCGGCGAGCTCCGGACGGCGGTGGCGAGCGGTTCCGGCGTCGGGGTCTTTCCTGCACGGACGTATACACGGTCAACTAACGGTCGAGAAAAATCAACCGCGCGCAAGGCGGCGCGTACGTGCGTGTATGTGTGCGCGTATATGCATGCATGCGATAATGCGCACGCGAGGCGGCGCGCACAGCAGCGAGGCGCGGCAGCAGCAGATGGCGCGGGAGGCGGCCGAGGCGGATGGCGGCACACGCGGTAGCGATGGCGCGCGGCGGCGGGGTCGGCGGCTGGCCGGCGCGGGCTCGCGCGCTGGCGCAGGGGGCGGGGAAAGGCGGCGAGGCGGCCCGGCGGCGGAGGCGGGTGCTGCCGGCGGCGGGGTCTCGGTGGCGGGAACGGAGAGGCAGCGGCGAGGCGCACCTGCTGGCGGTGGCCGCCGGCGGCGGAGGCGGGGTCTGGCGGCGGAGCAGATGGCGGCGGCGGCGGCCTTGGAGCGCGCGCGCAGGTGGCGGTATCGAGGCGGCGGGGATCGATCGCATGGGCAGGCGGTGGTTGCGGGCACGGAAACCGAGGCAGGTGGTGGGGTCCTTTAAGTGGCCCTGCGCGCGGAAATCCTAAACAGAAACGGTCCGCAGTTAGACTACAACTCGGAAATCGGTCCGGATTTTCGGACCGTTTTCCGGCGGTTTACTAAAACGTCCGAAGCTTTTCCATACGAACTCCGATTCGAGCGATTCTCGCGCCTACGGGTTCGTATCGTCGAGGGGAACAATCTAGTGTCAAGGTTTGAGCGAAACCTCGAACCTACAGGGGTGGTTGTCGCGAGTCCTACTAAAGCTTCCCGCAGGAATCACGTAGTGAAACAAAATAGGGTTTTGAAGGTGGCGTTTCGCCGAACCTTTCTACTCGACGGTTTTGCATGGAAAGATTTGATGCAATGCTATGAATGATATGCAAGACCAAATCTAAAATTTGGTATGTGACAAGACTAACCCCCTTAAGATGAATCTCGTCCTCGAGATTCGGCGCGGCTAGCAAATAGGTGTGGGTAGTCCTCTCGGATCTCATCCTCACGCTCCCAAGTGGCTTCCTCTTCGGTGTGGTGGCTCCACTGCACCTTGCAAAACTTGATTGTCTTGGTACGGGTAGTCCTCTCTGCTGTCTCCAGAATCTTGACCGGTTTCTCCTCATAGGTCAAGTCATTCTCGAGCTGAACCTCCTCTAGTGGCACAGTGTCTCTCAATGGTGTATCCACCATTTCCGGATGGCACTTCTTCAGCTGGGACACGTGGAACACGTTGTGAACAGCGGACAGAGCCTCTGGCAACTCCAAGTAATAGGCAACTTCTCCTTTGCGTGCTAAGACCCGATACGGTCCAATAAATCGAGGTGCCAGCTTACCCTTAATTCCAAATATCTTAATTCCACGAAGCGGCGATACTCTGAGGTATGCTCTATCACCTATCTCATACTCCACTTCCTTGCGCTTGGCGTCAGCGTAGCTCTTCTGCCTTGATTGTGCTACCTTCAGCCTGTCCCTAATCAAGGCGACCTTCTCCTCAGCGTCCTTGATCAAATCAGGCCCAAACAACTGACGTTCTCCTACTCCATCCCATAGCAATGGTGTCCGGCACCGTTTCCCATATAGCACATCGAACGGTGACGTCTTGATGCTGGTTTGATAACTATTGTTGTAGGAAAACTCAGCATACCGCAAATCCTCATCCCAACTAGAACCATGAGCCAAAGCGCAAGCTCTCAGCATGTCCTCCAAAATCTGATCCACCCTCTCGGTCTGTCCATCAGTCTGTGGGTGAAACGCTGTGCTAAACTCCAATCTAGTCCCAAGTGACTCGTGCAGCTGGCGCCAGAAGTGTGAGGTAAATTGGGTGCTTCTATCAGATACGATACTCTTGGGAACTCCGTGTAGGCACACAATTCTGTCCATGTAAATCTTGGCCAACTTCGCACTCGTATAGGTCGTCTTCACTGGTATAAAGTGGGCTACCTTGGTTAAATGGTCGACCACTACCCAAATAGAGTCATATCCTGACCTGGTCCTGGGCAGTCCTGTGATAAAATCCATCCCCACTCTATCCCACTTCCATTCCGGCACGGGCAACGGCTGTAGCAGTCCTGCTGGCTTTTGGTGTTCTGTCTTTACTCGGCTACATACATCACATAGGGCAATATGCTCCGCGATGTCTCCCTTCATGTTGTTCCACCAGAATATGTCCTTTAGGTCCATATACATCTTCGTATTACCCGGATGTATGGAGTATGGCGAGTCATGAGCTTCCTGCAGAATCAACTTCCTTATCTCGGGATCGTTGGGAACGCACAAGCGATCTCCGTACCACAGGGTTCCTTGCTCATCCTCGCGGAATTCTCTTGCTCGACCTTCCTTCATCTTTTCCTTAACTTCATCTATCTCTTTGTCTCCTATCTGAGCCTTTATGATCCTGCCCTGTAGCGTTGGTTGGACTTCCATTGTTGCCAGGTATCCTTCACATACTACCTCCAGTCTAAGGTCCTTGAATTGCTTGCACAAATCCTCAGGCAATTCACCAATTGTCAATCCATTGGCATAAACCTTCCGGCTCAGAGCATCTGCTACTACATTGGCCTTTCCTGGGTGGTATTGTAGATTCATATCATAATCCTTGATAAGCTCCAACCATCTCCTTTGTCTCATGTTCAATTCCTTCTGGGTAAATATGTACTTCAGGCTCTTGTGGTCGGTGTACACATCACAGTGTTTTCCCATTAAGTAATGCCTCCATACCTTGAGCGCATGAACCACTGACGCTAACTCCAAGTCGTGTGTGGGGTAATTCCGCTCATGGTGCTTGAGATGTCGTGAGGCATATGACACCACTCTCCCATCTTGCATCAGCACACTACCAAGTCCCTGTCGAGAAGCATCACAGTACACTTGGAAATCCTTCTGAAGATCTGGTAGACCCAGAACAGGCGATGTCACTAGTCGACGCTTCAGTTCCTAAAAGCTGGCTTCACATACGTTTGACCATTCAAACTTCCTCTCCTTCTTCAGAAGTTCAGTCATCGGCTTAGCAATCTTGGAAAAGTTTTCAATGAACCTCCTGTAATATCCAGCAAGTCCCAAAAAGCTTCGAATCTCTCCCGCATTCTTGGGTGCTTCCCACTCAGTTATTGCAGTCACTTTGCTTGGATCAACAGTGACTCCTTCTCCTGACACTACGTGTCCAAGAAACCCAAAGGTGTTAAGCCAGAATTCACACTTGCTGAATTTGGCATACAGCTGATGTTCCCTCAGTTTCTCCATAATCAGTCGCAGATGTTTTTCATGCTCAGCGTCATCCTTGGAATATATCAGTATGTCATCAATAAACACCACCACGAACTTGTCCAAATACTCCATAAATACCTTGTTCATCATGGTCATGAAGTATGCTGGGGCATTCGTTAGTCCAAAAGACATAACCGTATACTCATATGAACCATACCTAGTGGTGAAGGCGTTTTTTGTTACGTCCTCCTCTCGGATCTTCAATTGGAAGTAGCCTGATCGCAGATCAATCTTGCTAAACACCTTTGCTCCTTCCAGTTGATCAAACAAATCATTTATGTTCGGCAGAGGGTACTTGTTCTTGATAGTTACTTCATTCAGCGAACGATAGTCCACCACTAATCTCTTGGTGCTGTCTTTCTTCTCCACAAACAGAACAGGCGCTCCCCATGACGACGCACTAGGCTGAATGAATCCCTTTTCCAGCTGCTCCTTCAACTGTTTCTTCAATTCCTTCAGATCATCCACATCCATCTTATATGGTTTCTTTGCTATTGGTCCTGTTCCCGGCATCAGGTCGATAAGAAACTCTACATCCCTGTCAGGTGGCATCCCTGGCAGTTCTTCCGGAAACACGTCGGGGTAATGCCTAATCACTGGCACAGTATCCATGCTAACCCCCTTCAGAGAATTCAACTTACACCTTCTCGGTCGTGCAGCCGACTTGAATCTAATCCTCTTACCATCCGGGGCTTTGAGTGAAACAGCTCGCTGTGCACAATCTATGTGTCCCCCATGCATAGACATCCAATCCATACCCAGAATGACATCTAATCCCTGTGAATCCAACACTACCAAATGTGCAATGAAGTTGTGTGTTCCGATCCTCACAGTTAAATCGCGGCATCCCGCACTAGCTATCATATCTCCTCCAGGTGAACTCACTCTAAATGACCTTTTCATAGACTCAGTAGGTAACTTATACTTATCCACAAATGCCCTTGATATGAATGACTGCGATGCACCAGTATCGAAAAGTATAAGTGCAGGGTAAGTGTTGATTGGGAACTTACCAATCACAAGGTCAGGCTCATCTGGAATCTCCTCCACATTCATGTGGTTCACTGTGGCCTTCTCGTTGTTGGTTGGCTTCAGTCCTTTCCTCTCCGGACAGTTGTCAGCATAGTGTCCCTTCTGCTTACACTTGAAGCATGTCACCTCACTCAGATCCTTCTTCACGAAGCTGCGATCACGGTTGCGGTCATGTCCACCGTGTCCTCCAGAGTGGTGAGAGTGTCCTCCCTTGTGGCTGTGGTGATTGCTACTGTGGTTGTCATGGCGATGTCCATCGCGGCGGTCATGGCTCCCATGGTCACTTCCTCCATGCTTGGAGTATCCATCATATGAAGTGCGAGTCTTGTGGTGTGAACCAGAGTGGTGATTGTTGTTCTTTCTCTTGCGGTTCTCCACTTGCTTGTGCTTCCCCTCCAAGATCCTGGCCTTGTCCATAAGCTCCTAGAAAGTGGGGCAGTAAACCACCAGTAGCTGTACTGAAAGCTCATCACTGAGGCCATCTAGGAATCTCTCCCTCCTTTTGGCATCAGTGTCAACATCCTCAGGTGCATAACGGGACAGGTTGTTGAACTCCTCAATGTACTCGGCCACGGAACGATTGGTTTGGCGCAAGTTGCGGAACTCCTTCCTCTTCAGGCTCAGAACTCCTGAAGACACGTGGTTGGTCCTGAAACCTTCCTCAAACATTGCCCAAGTCACGGTATCCAGCGGGTGGGTGATCTGAAATGTGTCCCACCAAGAAGCGGCTAGTCCCTCCAGTAGGTGAGCGGCAAACCTCACCTTCTCAGCATCAGTGCATCCGACAGTTACTAGATCCTTGTTGACTGAACGCAACCAGTCGAGAGCAACCATTGGTTCCGTTGCAGTAGAGAACTTAGCTGGCCTTAACCTCAGAAATCTGGTGAGAGCATCTCCCTGAGGCTGATTGTTTCCATTGTTGTTGTTCTGGTTTGCCATGAACTGGGTCATCACTTGGGTCAGCTGTGCCTGAGCTGCCATGAGCTGCTCCATCTCAGTGGGTTGGCGGCGGGGAGGCATCTGCGGTTCAGCATAGGTAAGTTTAGAAAGAATCAACTACGATAATAGGATTCTACCCATGCATATGATCAAACAACAACAAGCAATAGCAGACAATCATAAGCAAGCAACACATCAACAAACAAGCGATCCAGCAACATCCCAGGGGTTATCCTAGCAGTATATACCTACTGATATAGTTTTACAAGAGTTGACAATGGTTAACTAAACAATAGATCAACTACACAACCAAAACAGCAATCTGCCAGAACAGTCCAGCAGCATTGACGAATTTTTCCGCCTGACTTAAACTCGTCAGAAAATTTAGCTGATTTTCTTTCATATGGCACAGAGTGTTTCGCATCAGCCCAATTTTTTTCAGATTTTTCTGAGTTACCAGAAAAATATGAAAAATCGCGCAGTACTGCTGTATCAGCAGAAAAACTGCAGCGAAAATAACACAGATGATAACCAAATTGCCATAACTCTTTTATATAATTCGCACAAATAATTCCTGGGATATTGGAGTACACAAATAAGCAAATAAACACTCTTAAACTAACACTAACTAAGCTTCACATCGATCGAGACTAATCCTAACGAATTTTGCCTAACGTGGACTAATTGGTGGACTTCTATCTATTTCTTGAAGAGGTTGAGGTAGGTCCTTGCGGTCATGCGTTGGCGCTTCGGCTCGCGGTACAACCATGGCGGCGGAGTGTACACCTCTCCTGAACCATCACTTGAAACTTCAAATTCCACCTCCTCTGGATCCTCCTCTTCTGCTTCACTCTCAGCTGCAACTGCAACAGCTTCATCTCCTCCACCATCATCGTCTCCATCATCATCATCCTCGTCCTCATCATCATCATCTCCACTGTCATCATCATCCCCATTTTTGCCATCATCTCCATTGTCATCATCAGAGGGTGGGTTTAGCTGTGCTTGGAGAGCGGCAATCTGGGCTGTCATAGCTTCAATAGTTTGATCCCTTTTTGGACTGTCCCTTGCAATTGCTGTATGTTCTGGGTGTTCTCCTGCACAGTACCATGAAGATGAGCTATGGTTGCATCTCTGGCTATCAGGGCATTCTCCAGAACTCCCACAGCTTCATGCAAAGTGTCAATCTCCTGTCCTTCGACCACCATACCATTGCTTGTGAAATCTGCAATCTCCTTTATCATCCTCACCTTCTCTGCTAGAGCTCCATTCTCCCTTTCCATGTCCTCTATGTGCCTCCGACGGGGCGGCATGTTGTTCCTGTCGCCCGGGGTAACCACAACGTTCCCTTCTTCATCACGCCTTCCATAGTCACGGTAGGGTGAATCTGCGGGCAGTAGGTGTCGGACATAGTGGCACTGGCGTGACAGGGCTTCATGTATGGCCAAGTTGATCCCAAGTCCCCAGTTGCAGTATGTCTTGGTGTAGACCAAGTGCGCGGGGTTTGGCAAGGCGGCATCTCTGAATATGAAGGTAGTGATCTCCCATGCATCCTCTCCATATCCATAGGTGTACAGCCTTCTTCCCTTGAACATGGGCAGTGGCAATCCCAATAACTGCGAGAGCTGTGCTAACTGCCTTGCAAAGGGCCTTGGTGACTCCATGGTGACATACTCAGTCCTGACGTCTCCCATCTATCAAGTAAAAGAGAAAATTGTGAGAATAGCATATGGTAAGAATTTACGAGGGTGAAAGGCATAAGATGAAAGACAGAGTTAATATAGGCTTTAATAATTCTATGGCTTCCTAATCCAATCCTAGGTCACGATCCTACAGTCGACACACGGGCTCTGATACCATCCTGTAACACCCCGGTTCTGAAAAGACCATGGCCTCTATGTGACATGCCAATCCCTGGATCGGTTCATTGGCCCACAATAGAGTAAGATAGATAACATAGCAAAATATCCGTGTATCATGAATAACAAAGATCCAGAGTACCATTATTACAATAAAAGATTAGCACAAAGCCAGCTCAAATTATTCAGGTAGCAACATAAATAAGGTAAATCCTCCATTCTTCAAATTGCCCACAAGTAAACAAGTGCCGAGTGGAGTACCGTGGCCTATAACGATCAATCAGAATCGGAATAACCTGCAACATGAAACGTAGCAGCCCCGAAGGGTCAATACATGGAATGTATGGCAAGTAGAGCTAGTAAAGGAGACAATAGTACTAACATCTACATGCATATTTGGCAATTGGAGCTGTGTCTGGCTTGCATTTGCAAATACATTTGTCCTACTTTCATAAACAGTTTTTGATTTTCTTTGAAAAGATCCCAATTAAGTTAACCCAACAATGTTAAAGCAATTATGAAATTAGAATGAGCAAGAAACATGTCATGGGATCAATATCTAGCAACTCAGATGTCCATAACCGGGGACACGGCTAATCGATTAGATTATACACTCTGCAGAGGTTAGTACACTTTACCCATGTGACTTGGCCAGCCCAGCTCGTACCATCACTCTCATTTTGGGTGATGATAGGGAGAAGTCCAAGAAGAGACTGTTCGGGAAGTAGCACCCCAATCCCGACGCGCACCGGTCCAACCTACCAAAATTCTACATCTCTGGATACGCGGGTTCGAGTTACCACAACCTACTAAGTCCAGCCAACCGCCCATTTCATTATTGGCACATGGTTGTACACGTAAGCTACACAATAAAGAAGCCAATTAATTTCTCTCGATACCTGGGTGCCTTTCCGCAATGAAACCACCAAAAATTATCAATACCATCACACCCAGGAGATTCATTGATTAGGTTGTTTTAGTTTTCATAAACCAATACTTTGAGAAAACAAGTATCAATGATGTAACCCAGCCCTCGTTCAACATAGCATGGCTAAGCACATCTACCAACGGTGTTTCATCTACAAGGAAGGCCCTACCACATAATAGGACATAGCATAGCGATAGTATCATCCTACACATGCAACTACAAAATACACGACAATGCATTGAAAATAGTAGGACGATATCATGAACAAAGTAGCATCTACTTGCCTTGGTTGTAGCGGTCGGAAGAACAATCCACACACGAGCAAGCGTTGCACTCGTCACAATCTACACGATACAATTGCATTCATAAACAAACAATCCACAACATATGCAACAAATATGATGCATGAAATGCAAGAACGATAAGTGAATTGGTGCTACAGCTGCACCACAACATCCTATACCATAATACTACCGATTGCATGCATGGAAAATAGTTTTAGCGCAAGGAAAACTACTAGACAAAGGTAATGCTCCAAACTAAAGCTAGAACTTAAATAATTCACTACTGGTAGTATACTGTTTGTAAAATCTTGGAAAAATTCTACCGCAAAGGCATCGCTGATTAGAAATAGTACCAACTGGAGTTACTCAAAAAGGAGTTATAAAACTTCCCGAGTAATTAAAACACTGCAGAAAGCCATTAGACAAATACTGCAGAAGTTTTTACTGTAAGCCTATCTTTTTAATTCACGATGAGATTCCCCTCGTTCTCCCGAGTTCAGGGACATATCATATGTGATTTTTGGAGCTACGGATATTTTTCTACAAATTTATTACTCCGAAAAGGCCACTAACTAGTTTGATTAAACTGTACTAAACCTGGCAGTAAAAGTCTGAACCAAAGGTACAGCAAGATTATACACGACTCACTGAATCTACACATATTTTATTTGCAATTTTTGTCCAAGAGGTTGAATTTCTACGCAATTTACAAGGTTCTACCAAAATCTGTCAACTAAAAGGATTAACGAAATTGACCAGTCAATTGTGTCTGTTGACTGGTCAAAGCGTCTGCTGACTGGGCGCTGACTGGGCATCTGACTAGTCAACGCCTGAGTCTGACCGGTCAACTAACGATCTGAGACGCTGATCTGAGATCTGACGGTGGCTGCTGTCTTACCAGAAACGGACGGCGAAACGGACTCCGGAAGGTGCGGCGAGCTCCGGACGGCGGTGGCGAGCGGTTCCGGCGTCGGGGTCTTTCCTGCATGGACGTATACACGGTCAACTAACGGTCGAGAAAAATCAACCACGCGCAAGGTGGTGCGTACCTGCGTGTATGTGTGCGCGTATATGCATGCATGCGATAATGCGCACGCGAGGCGGCGTGCACAGCAGCGAGGCGTGGCAGCAGCAGATGGCGCGGGAGGCGGCCGAGGCGGATGGCAGCGCACGCGGTGGCGATGGCGCGCGGCGGCGGGGTCGGCGGCTGGCGGGCGCGGGCTCGCGCGCTGGTGCAGGCGGCGGGGAAAGGCGGCGAGGCGGCGGAGGCGGGTGCTGCCGGCGGCGGGGTCTCGGTGGCGGGAACGGAGTGGCGGCGGCGAGGCGCACCTGGCGGTGGCGGCGGCCTTGGAGCGCGCGCGCGGGTGGTGGTATCGAGGCGGCGGGGATCGATCGCGTGGGCAGGCGGTGGTTGCGGGCCCGGAAACCGAGGCAGGTGGTGGGGTCCTTTAAGTGGCCCTGCGCGCGGAAATCCTAAACAGAAACGGTCCGCAGTTAGACTACAACTCGGAAATCGGTCCGGATTTTCGGACCGTTTTCCGGCGGTTTACTAAAACGTCCGAAGCTTTTTCATACGAACTCCGATTCGAGCGATTCTCGCGCCTACGGGTTCGTATCATCGAGGGGAACAATCTAGTGTCAAGGTTTGAGCGAAACCTCGAACCTACAGGGGTGGTTGTTGCGAGTCCTACTAAAGCTTCCCGCAGGAATCTCGTAAGGAAACAAAATAGGGTTTTGAAGGTGGCGTTTCGCCGAACCTTTCTACTCGACGGTTTTGCATGGAAAGATATGATGCAATGCTATAAATGATATGAAAGACCAAATCTAAAATTTGGGATGTGACACTCTTACAAAACCTACCTCTGACCATTTTCCTTTTGTCGTTTCCATTGGCACAATGATTCCCAAAGCTCAGGTGTTTAGATTTGAAAATCATTGGATGCATCATAAGAAATTTAAAGCTATTGTTCAAAATGCCTGGAATATTCCTGTGGGTTTTTAGGATTCTGCAAAAAAAATCAATGCTAAATTCAAAAATGTGAGAAGGGGGCTGAAGCTCTGGGCCAAAAACCTGCCCTGCCTGAAATCACAAATCTGCAATGTTAATGCCACCATTGATCTTCTGGATGTCATGGAGGAAATGAGAACTCTTACTGTCCAAGAATGGAATCTGAGGGATCTCCTGAAAAATCTTATAATCTCTCTGTTACAGGATCAAAATACTTATTGGAAACAGAGGGGGAAAATTATATGGGTTAAGCTGGGTGATGAAAACACAAAATTCTTTCATTCAATAGCTACCATAAGCTTTAGGCATAATTAAATTTCCATGCTTAAGGATGTTTCTAATGTTGAGGTTTATGATCATGATGGCAAAGCAAATCTCCTTTGGAATTCCTTTAAAAATAGAATGGGTACTTCTAATAAGCCTGAAATGCACTTCAATCTTAATGACTTGGCTGGGGAATGCTTAAGACATGAGGAAAGGGATGCTTTGGAAAAACCTTTCTCTGATGAGGAGATTGATGAGGTCATTAAAGATCTGCCAAATGATAAATCCCCTGGCCCTGATGGTTTTAATAATGAATTCATGAAACATTGCTGGCCTATTATCAAGGATGATGTGAAACAACTCCTTGTGGATTTCTATGAGGGGCAAACTTCCTTGGAAAGCATTAATGCCTATTTTATCACCCTCATTCTGAAAATTGCAGCTCCTTTGACTCCTGCTGATTTTAGGCCTATTTCTTTGCTAAATAGTGTCTTTAAGATTATCACCAAAATTCTGGCTAATAGACTGCAGAAGGTCATCCTTAAACTTGTTCACAAGAATCAATATGGTTTCCTCAAACAAAGATCTATACAAGATTGTTTAGGTTGGGCATTTGAATTCCTTGACCAATGTCATAAGTCCAAGGAAGAAATTTTAATTCTTAAGCTGGACTTTGAAAAGGCTTTTGACAGAATTGAGCACTCTACAATTATCAATATCCTTAAAGCCAAAGGTTTTGGTGATAAATGTATTTCTTGGATTCAGTTGATCTTTGGTTCAGCTTCTTCCTCTGTTCTTTTAAATGGAGTGCTTGGGAAAAAAAATTATTGCAGAAGAGGTGTTAGACAGGGGGATCCTTTATCTCCTCTACTGTTTGTCTTGGCTGCTGATCTCCTTCAAAGTATCCTCAATAAAGCAATGAATCTTGGTCTTCTATCTCTTCCCACTGAAGATGTGTTATGTCCTGATTTCCCTATGGTACAGTATGCATATGACACTCTATTAATCCTCAAAGCTGATTCTGAGCAACTTTTGTGCCTTAAGGCCATTCTTCATACTTTTGCTCTCTCCACTGGACTGAAAGTTAATTACTCTAAATCCAGTATGATGCCAATTAACATGGACTCTGAGAGGCTTGGACACTTTGCTAATACTCTTTCTTGCCTCACTGGCTCTTTGCCTTTCACCTACCTTGGTCTGCCTCTAAGTTTAAATAAGCCTGAAGTGGAACATTTCCTGCCTATTGTTCAGAGAGTTGAGAGAAGGTTGTGTGGGATAGCTGATTTTCTTAATTATGGGGGGAAACTGCGGCTAGTTAAATCTGTTTTGTCTTCCCTTCCAATATATTACATGAGCTGTTTTGATCTTCCTGTCACTATTAAGGAACAGTTGATTAAATATATGAGGCAATGTCTGTGGAGAAAGAAAACATCTGATGTTCAAGCTAGAGGTAATGCTCTTGTAGCATGGAAGAAAGTTTGTCGGCCCAAGAACTAGGGGGGATTGGGAGTTCTTGACCTTAATGTTCAAAACTCTGCACTTCTTTTGAAAAATTTGGATAAATTTTATAATCACAAGGATGTCCCTTGGGTTCACCTTATATGGAACACTTATTACTGTAATGGTAAACTCCCTGGAAGAAGTCTTGAGGGATCCTTTTGGTGGAAAGCTCATCTGAAATTGATTGACATTTTTAAAGGAAATGCAAAGTGTTTGGTGGGAGATGGAAAATCCACACTTCTCTGGTCTGATATGTGGAATGATAGTTGCCTTCAGCATAAGCTTCCTCATCTCCTCTCCTATGCAAAAAACCCACACATCTCTGTCAGTGAGTTCCTGCAGACAGATAATACTCAAGATCTTTTTTACCTCCCTCTGTCACAACAAGCTTACCAGGAATGTCAAAGTCTTGAGAAAATTCTTAATATTGGTAGGCAGGGGGAAGCTGATAACTGGAGTTACATTTGGGGCAGTAATTTTTCGGTCAAAAAGGCTTATTGTTCCTTATCTGGTTGCCAACCTGTACAACCACATTTCTCTTGGTTGTGGAAATCCTCTTGTCAACAAAACCACAAATTCTTGTTCTGGCTCTTACTGCTTGATAGGCTAAACACAAGAAACCTTCTGAAAAGGAAATGTTTTTCTCTGGCATCATATGAATGTGTGTTCCATGGCTGCATCAGTGAAGAAACCATTCTACATTTATTTTGGGACTGCCCTTTTGCATGAGCTTGCTAGGATGAAATCTCACATGTCCAAGTGGCTGATCAAAATCTTTTTGAAGCTTTAGCCAGTATTAAAAAAGATCTTGAAGTCCCTTTTGCAATGGAAATTATTATACTTGGAGCTTGGGGCATTTGGATTTGCAGAAACAATGAAATCTTCAACAACAAGCATGCTTCGCTTGAGGAATGGAGAGATATTGTAGCTCAGGAATTAAGATGGGTCTTGTATAGAATTAAGAAGAAGTATTATCAGGGCCTCAAAGATTGGATTGAAAATAATTTAGACAGGAGATAGCTGCTTAGAATGTTATCCCTCTTTTGAGGTGGATTGAGTTTGTAAATATTTTTTGTAACACTCTATGATATATAAAAATTGCAGTGGGGTATTTTGCCCTACTGTTTTACCCTCAAAAAAAATAACTAAAACAATATAATCCTAATTATAATAATCCTAATATTATTTGTGCTAAAACAGTAGTCATAATAACTAAAACAAAAAAAATAACCCTAATAAAACAATAATCCTAATATTATTTGTGGTAAAATAAAAAATAACTAAAACAATATAATCCTAATAAATAAAACAAAAAATAACTAAAACAATAATCCTAATCCTAATCCTAATTCTAATATTTTAATTAAAACAATAATCCTGATACTAATCCTAATAACTAAAACAATATAATCCTAATTATAATAATCCTAATATTATTTGTGCTAAAACAATAATCATAATAACTAAAACAAAAAAAACCCTAATAGAACAATAATCCTAATATTATTTGTGGTAAAATAAAAAATTAACTAAAACAATATAATCCTAATAAATAAATAAAAAAAATAACTAAAACAATAATCCTAATCCTAATTCTAATAACTAAAACAATAATCCTAATCCTAATAACTACTAAAACAATATAATCCTAATACTAATCCTAATAACTAAAACAATAATTATAATCCTAATAATTATCCTAACTAAAATAAAAAAACCACCCCGGCCTCGATCGATCGAGCGGTGCTCACCGACGCCGGCGCGCGACACGGCGAGGCGGCGAAACGGCGGAGTGCGGCACGGGGGAGCGGCGGCGTGGAGCGCGGCACGGCGGAGCGTGGAGCAGCGGAGCATGGCACGGCGGAGCGCGGAGCGGCGGAGCATGTCTCTGCGTTCGTCGTCTGTGCTTCGTCTTCATCGAGAAATGCAAGTGTTGGGCATAGGGGTGGTGGCGCGCGGAATATAAAGGGCCACCCCTTTACTCCCGGGCTAAGCCACCGCCCGCGACTAAAGGGTCTTTAGTCCCAGGCCGTGGCTTAACCCGCGACTAAAGACCCCCCCCCTTTAGTCGCGGGTTAAGCCGCGGCCCGGGACTAGTGTGTATTTTTTGGCCGCTTCTTTTTCGCGCGCGAAGGCAACCTTTAGTCCCGGGTCCAGCCACGACCCGTGACTAATTGTTTTTTTGTAAATTTTCTTTTTTTTAATTCAAAACTAATATAAAAACTTTGGAAAATCATATCTTTTATTATAATAATCCAAATAAAACAAATAATATGTCTATTATTATCAGAAAATATAAAGAATCTTAATATAATATCCATTTATCTGTTTGCATCATTTATAAATTATTTCATTTGTAAAATTTTATTTTTTTAATTCAAATCAAATATAAAAACTTTGGAAAATCATATCTTTTATTATAATAATCCAAATAAAACAAATAATATGTCTATTATTATCAGAAAAATATAAAGAATCTTAATATAATATCCATTTATCTGTTTGCATCATTTATAAATTATTCCATTTGTAAATTTTATTTTTTTAAATCAAATTAAATATAAAAACTTTGGAAAATCATATCTTTTATTATAATAATCCAAATAAAACAAATAATATGTCTACTATTATCAGAAAATATAAAGAATCTTAATATAATATCCATTTATCTGTTTGCATCATTTATAAATTATTTCATTTGTAAATTTTCTTTTTTAATTCAAATCAAATATAAAAACTTTGGAAAATCATATCTTTTATTGTAATAATCCAAATAAAACAAATAATATGTCTATTATTATTAGAAAAATATAAAGAATCTTAATATAATATCCATTTAGTCCCGATTGTAGTCACAAACCAGGACTAAAGATATTTCCCGCCATTTCCCAAAAATTCTTCGTCACATGCATCACATCGACTGCAGAGCGGACCTCTAAGAATTTCCAATATGGTAGCTCCCAAAATATAGATTTCTTCTTCCACATGGGTGCGTTTCCTTCAGCGTCTTTCGGAACAGATTTTCCTACAGGACCCTTTCCAAAGGTTACCAGTTGATCCAAATCTTTGACCATATCAAATATATCAGCACCAGTACGCTCCTTAGGCTTCGTCTGGTGACATGCCAGACCGTTGAAATGCTTGACTTTATTTCTTAAGGGATGCTTGGCCAAAAGAAATTGACGATGCTCATTGTATACATTCTTCTTACAATGTTCCAAATATATACTTTCAGTCTCATCTAAACAGTGTATTCATGCATTGTATCCCTTGTTTGACTATCCTGAAAGGTTACTAAGAGCAGGCCAATCACTGATTGTTATGAAAAGCAATGCTCGGAGGTTAAGTTCTTCCTGCTTGTGCTCATCCCACACGCGTATCCCGGGTTCGTGCCACAACTGTAAAATTTCTTCCACTAATGGCCTTAGGTACACATCAATGTCGTTGCCGGGTTGCTTCGGACCTTGGATCAACACTGGCATCATAATGAACTTCCGCTTCATGCACAACCAAGGAGGAAGGTTATAGATGCATAGAGTCACGGGCCAGGTGCTGTGACTGGAGCTCTGCTCCCCAAAGGGATTCATGCCATCTGTACTTAGACCAAACCTTAACCTCCTTGCGTCATCTATCAATTTTTCTCAATTGCGACCCATCAGCGGGGTGTCTCAACATCCCGTCTGACTTATGTTCCTCTTTATGGCATCGCAACAACTTGGCGTGCTCTTTGTTTCTGAATAAGCGTTTCAACCGTGGTATTATAGGAGCATACCACATCACCTTCGCAGGAACCCTCTTCCGGGGGGTCTCGCCCTCAACGTCACCAGGGCCATCTCATCTAATCTTATACCGAAGTGAAGTGCATACCGGGCATGCATCCAAATTCTCACACTCCTCACCGCGGTTAGGGCATGCATGTATCTTCTGAACCTCTAAACCTAGAGGGCAGACAACCTTCTTTGCTTCGTACATACTAGCGGGCAATACGTTATCTTTTGGAAGAATATTCTTCATCATTTTCAGCAACTTTTCAGATGAGGAGTCAGGTATAGCACACTCAGCCTTCCATCGCAGCAATTCCAGTGTGCTGCCCAGCTTTTTCAGACCATTTTCGCAATTTGTGTATAACAACTTTTTGTGATCCTATAGCATGTGATTGAACTTCTCCCTATCCTTTCCAGTTTCACAATCTCTTCATGCATCGGCAATGGTCCGACCAAGATCATCAGCGGGTTCATCATGTGTCTCTTCTTCATCCTCCCCTTCAGCATCCCCCATGGAAGTATCTCCGTACTCAGGGAAACCATGATAGTTGTCATCCTCCTCCTCTTCTTCATTGTCTTCCATTATAACCCCCCTCTATCCATGCTTGGTCCAACAATTATAACTGTGCATGAAGACGGACTTCAACAGGTGGCTGTGAAGGGTTTTTGAGTCAGAGTAATCCTTCTGATTCCTACATCCATTACATGGACAGAATACAAAACAATTGCGCTTGTTTGCATCAGCAACACAGATGAATTCATGCACGCCATTAATGAACTCGACAGAGTGTCGGTCAGTACCGTACATCTAGTGCCGGACCATCTGCATTATAGTAAAAGTATATCAAAAACCATTACACAACATGATAAAATTATTACAAGTTATATTGAGAGCTTCTAGAGCATTAATTTTGAATTTTGAAAAATTTACATGCACCAATTTGTGAATTGGAGAAAACAATCAACATGATAAATGTGGAGTTTTTTATTATTGTTATATCAGTGAAAACCTCATTCCATTCTAAGCTCTGAAACTCTAAAAATTACACATTTCAATTTTCAGTAACTATGTGCCTAATCACAATTTGTTACACATATATATCAAAATCCTTCTAGCTACGTCTAGAGCATGCATGCATTTGATACATATCTCTATACTTCTAGAGCATTATAGAGCTAAAGTAGCAATAAGAGATGAAAGAATGAAGTTCTAACGTTTTAAAGCTTTGGATTTAGGTGTTGCAAACTAAATCTTGACAAATCTTGAGAAAAAATGGCATGAACTTTCTTGCTTCTTTGAGAAAAATGGCCACCATATGCTTTAGGGCAGGTGGACAGGAAGCTGTATATATACTGATGGACAACTAGTCCCGGGTCGTGATACGACCCGGGACTAATAGTCCCCGAAAAGAGCTGTTGGCCCGCTCTAGGTTATTAGTACCGGGTCGTATTACGGACCGGGACTAATGACCTGGTCCGGCCTGGGACTAGTAACTACGGCCGTTTCTAGCCGTTAGAGGCCTCACGGCCCGAGACTAGTGCTCCCACTAGTCGCGGGCTATGACACGCCGGGACTGCTGGGCTTGTTATGATCGAACCGAAGATGGTTTTCAAGTAGTGTTATTAGCTTACCCAGACATCTTAAGCACATGCTCACTGACGGAGCTGCCCTCTTCCATCTTGTAGTTAAAGAACTTTTCAGAAGCTTCATAACTCTCAATTGCTGCGTGAGACTCAGATATCATTTTGAGTTCATGGAAAATATCATGTGGGTCAAAGTTCTCAAACCTCTTTGTAAGATCCGATTCCAAACCATACAATATATGACACTAAACCGTGGAGTACTAATTCTTCCGAGCACGAAAAACATTTTTCTCATCATCGGTATCATCATTTGCAGGTGGGTCACCCATCGTTGCATCCAGCACATAGGTCAACTAACTAGCATTGATGATAATCCTCAAATTGCGGAACCAATCTATGAAGTTGCTTCCATTGTTTTTGAACTTTTCTTTCTCTAGGAACGCATTAAAATTGATGGTACGGGCCTCCATTTATATACAACATATTTGCAATAGTTTAGACTAAGTTTATAACAAATTGAGTTCTAATTAATAGTTAAATTAATCTAGGTGAACTCCCACTCAAAACAATATCCCTCACATTGTTTTAGTGATCACATGAACCAAATCCACCACATCAAGTCCGATCATCACGAGACATAATGTAGCTTCGAAGGCGAACAATCGACATGTTCATCATATCTACTATATGACTCATGCTTTACCTTTCGGTGATCCATTTTCCGAGACCATGTCTGTACATGCTAGGCTCGTCAAGATCAAACCTTAGTTTCCGATGAGCAAATCTGGCTTGCTCCCATTGTGTACACTCGCATAATCTAACTCACCCGATCATCACGTGGTGTACTAAGGACGAAACAACGAATCTTGGCAATACAAGATGCATAAAAGGACGAATCTTGGCAACGACGCCTACTAAGGACGAACATTTTATAACTTGATATTTTGTGAGAGGGATCATATTATAATGCTACCATCACGATCTAAGAAATACAAGATGCATAAAAGGATTAACATCACATGCAATTCAAAATATGAGATATGATATGGCCTTTCTTCATGTGCTTCCGATGTCCATCTTCAAGCACGAACATGATCTCCATCATCACTGGCGTGGCGTCAAGGTCAATGGCACTGCTACATGGTTGTCGTCCACCAGTATCAACTATGACAACTACTTTGAATAATAGACACACAGGTCTTAACGAAATTAAAATACATCATATATAATCACAATCATGGCCATATCACATCATAGGACACCCCTGCAAAACAAAGTTAAACGCCTCTAATTTTCTTTGCATATTTTACGTGATTTGGGGCTTTCAATAAGTACCGTTCTAACTTACGAACGAGAACCACAATGTTGATGCTTGAACTATGAAATGCCCGTTGTAAATTGAATCTTTACTATGATGGGAGATATAGACACCCGCAAAGCCACTTATGCAATACAAGTTGCATGTTGAGCATGGAGCAAGTCTCATGAACGATGTCATGTAAGGTTAGCCTGAGGCGCTTCATACCACCATACCGCAAGATGAAAAGCACACAAAAAGCAATTGATAATAAAAGCACCACCGCCCATAATGACCATTGTGTTCTACTCGTGCAACAGATCTACATATAGACATGGCTCTGATACCATTGTAGGGGTTAATAGCATGAAAAACAAAAAATTTCTACCACATGAACACACAAAAGCCAATATCTATCTACTAGATTGTAGGAACGAGTCGATAGACTACTCACCCTGGAAGATTCCAAAGCGGTTAACGAGAGCAGATTCTAGTGGGTGATGTAGTTATTCACTTGCCGATCTCAAGATCGCGTAGACAATCCTTCCTTGCCATGTTCCGGAAGTTCTCCCGCAGTCGGCCACATGTTCGTTACTCGATGAAGACCTTCCTCTCCCTTGTTCTAGCAGGCAGAAGAGGTTGTAGCTCTCTCCACGCAATACCGGAAGCACGACGGCATCGTGTCAGAGATTAGAGGGGAGATCCTGGAGGGATTTGCCTTAAGACGGAGCAGGTAGGATGGAGTAGAGGAATTCCACGACGTCTATGATTTAGAGGCCAGAGAGGAGGAGGTGGGCCGGCGGCGGCTAGGGCAGTGGCTTGGCGGTGGCAGCTAGTGGGGCTGGAATCATTGTGGTGTAGGTCTTTGGGGTAGCCCCCTCCGCTCTTTTTATAAGAGGGAGGGGCAGCTATGGGAGGGTAAGGTCGTATACTCCCCCAACTCCCTCTCCTTGTCACGCGCGATAAAGGGAGAGGAGGTTTCCTCTCCTCCCTCCACCAGGAACCATTGTCCCAGTTTGACTATTCAAACTTACGTTTTGACTTTCAATTTTCGATTTTAATTTCTTTCTTTTAAACACACAACCAATTGACCTAGGACATGATGCAATCATTGCACTTAGTCGTGACACATTCATGTACCTTTCCCCTTCTGGCTTGACGAACCTTCTAGACCCTTCTAGATCATTCCGGTGAAAACACCAAAATCATTCCCGAACTCCGGAATTGGACTTTCCTTATATGAATCTTATTCTCTGGACCATTTCCGATCTCCTCATGATATCCCGAATCCCATCCGAGACTCCGAATAACATTTGGTCTTCTTACTCACATTCCATATCTACTAAACAACATCGAATCCTTAAGTGTGCCTCCCTACGGTTCGTGAATTATGCAGACATGACCGAGACTCTTCTCCGATCAATAACCAATAGAGGAATCTGGAAATTCATATGGATCCCACATATTTCTATGATTACTTTGCGATCGAATGAATCATTTACATACGATACCAATTTCCCTTTGTCTCGCGATATTTTATTATCTGAGGTTTCATCGTCGGTATCTCTACATACCTAGTTCAACCTCGTTACTAATAAGTACTCTTCAGTCATGTTTGGAATATGACCTAGAGGCAATCTTTAGGATGATATTTCCCATTTAATTCATAAAGTTATTAAGTGTCACATCCCAAAATTTTCCAAATTTTGAAATGTGAAAAATAAATAAACAAAATAAATAATTGTTGAAGTTTAGGGTGAAAATAAACTTTTTGTTTCAAAATGGAAACATCAAAACCCAACTTGAAATTTTTTGAATAAAATGGAATCCAACAAAATTCAAATCAAGTGAAATGCATTCATCAATGAATGTATCTTCAAATTTAAACATTTGGAAAAGTAAACCAAAACCCTAAAACCCTAATGGAAGAAAATCATTTCCAAGATCTCTAAGACTATGGATTTGATCCATATAAAAATTTGTCAACAAAACATTTATAAATGATCAAAAATGATAAACAAAAATATTATAAACCATAGAAATTGGTTTCATTTAATTTGAAGCCATAGATAAAAGTTTATGAATTTAATAAGGTAAAAGGAAATAATAAAGCTCCTATCTAAAATCCATACCAAATGGTGAGCAAAATAATCCTAACAAGATTTAAAAAGATAAACAAATATTAAATAAGATTTTACAAATTGGAATCACCAAGTTTGGATCTATAAATAAAAAGATATGGATTTTATAAGACAAAGAAAGAAAGAAATAAATAAATAAGGAATATTTTAAAGACAAATTAAATCTTGGCCAAATTCATAAGTAAATGAAATAAAGATAATCCAAATGAAATAAAGGGATAAGGAATATTCAAATAAAATAATATGGCCTTAACCAAATTCTATTTCATTTAAATGAAGAGAAAATCCCTAATAGAAATGATTAATTAAATCATGAGAAAATATAAATTGGAATTTACCAAAGTGAATTAAAAAGCTATCTAATTAACTTAAAATAATTATTTGAATAAAATTTATATGCAATTAAAACCATATTTGATTTTATTTGAATAAAGACAATTGCCCAATTTAAATGATTAATAAATCATATTAGAATAGTTCAAAGTGAATTATTTAACACCCTATTAAATAAATAAAACCTACTGAAAAAGGTTTGGTGAAAATTAGAGTTCAAATAAGAGTTTGAAAATATAATTTAAATCCTATTTGAATAAAAATAAGTGCCTAATTTAAATAAAGAATAAACCATAATTGAATAAAGGAATTATTCCAAAATGGTCTTTCAAAACACATTTATAATAGTACTAAAATATATTGAAAGTTTGGAAAAGTTTTGAATTAAAAAGAGGTTTGAAATCATTTGAACAAATCCAAAATAGAAAAAGAAAACAGAAAAATAAAAAGAAACAGGATAAAAAAAAGGGAAAGAAACTAGTCCAGCCCAACTAGCCCAACAGGCCCAACTCGCAGCCCATCTTCTTTCCCTCCTCGAAACATTTTCTCACCAGCATCTAAACCCGCGTAGTCACTGATATGTAGACCCCACTGTTTTCTCTCTCTCTATCACTTACGAAGTGACCCCACCTTCCAGTCGTCTTCTTCACCCTCGCGTGACCAGTTCGTTGCCGTTTCTGGCATTGATTCCGCGTCATTAATACGATTGATTGCGGCGCTAATTCCTCCCAGCGACCAAGCACCCTTAAACGCCCATGCCCTCTCTACCTTTCCCCTCATTCTCCGCACCCTCTCAGTCACCAGGTTGTGTGAATTAGCCCTTGAACCACCACTGCTCCGACGAGTTCTTTTCCCTGATTCCGGCGACGACAGCCCTCCCCTTTCTCCCGGGCCTCCATGAGACTACTCCCCATCGCCAGCCGCACACTCCAGTACCACCCACTTGCCCTTGCGCGCCCCAGATACCTGACTACATCTTCACCTGAGCGTCGCCACCGTTTTCCATTACTCCGTCGAGCTTCCTCGGTAACCTGTGACCGCTCCTCCCCCTCTCGATGAAACTCTCATTCTCTCCTCTCTCGCGCGCATCTAACGCACCCTTCGTTTTGCCTTGGCGTGCCTTGTAGCTTCGCCTCCGTCAATGACAGAGCGTGCCCGACGGAAGCAGGAGCTCCGGCGAGCAATTGTCGTTAACCCCATGCGCCCCTGTCTCCCCACGAGTACATTGAGCATCAGCAACGCACGGCGAATCTGGTGAGCTACTCCTCTCTGTCCCGCGCTTCCTGGTTTCGCCGTTACGCCATCGCCTAAGCGCCGCCGCCTCGCGCCACCGTCGAGCGCCGCCAGAGTATGGTCAAAACATTTTAGGCCATTAGATTTAAATCGTAAGGACACGTTAGATCCAATTAAGAGAAAGGGTAAGTTTGCATCTGTGCCACACAATTCTAATCAGATCCAACGCACCGCGTAGCTCGATCTGTGCGAACCGGTACCAGCGAATGAAAACACGACGCGTGACACAGTTTTGATTAAATAGACAAAAACATTTCTATTAGAAGGTTAGATTTGAAAAATTCATAACTTTCAATCTGAACGTCCAAATTTTACAAATTTTATATAAATAGAATCAACAAAAAGAGTACTTTCCAGCCATGCACTTTTTTAGTGATTTGCTTCTATAAAATTGGTTGTTTTTACAGAAATATGTTTAGGCATCTTTTGTGTATAAAATTCATTCTAAAAATGTTTTTAGGATAAAATCTTTAGTAAATGGTTTGTTTTGAACCTACTGACCATAGAAACCAACTTATGGATTTAAAAATATAGTTTGTGACACTTAGGAATTAATCCTTTGAATAAAAGTATTTCTAGTTAAATAAAAATGTTGGATATGTTTTAAAAATGTTTTTTGAGTAAAACCTTTGGAAAATGTTTTGAATTAAACTCTCTGACCCTAAACACCAAATTTTCTGAATTAAAAATATATTTGGTGAACCCTATAAAATTCTTACTTTGTTTAAAGACATTTCCAACAAAATAAAAGGTGCTGGATTTAAAAATGGAATTTGGATGAAACCCTTTGCAAATCGAATTGTTTTAAAACATTATGACCATAAACACTAAAATTGGTGTTTAAAAAACATTTTTCCAACACTAGAAATTATTCTTTGAATAAAATCAATTCGAGCAAAAAAAAGGGATTTAAAGTGGCCATTTTTACTAACATGTTATCAAATGGTTTTTCCACTTTGATAAATGACCAATAGGTGTGTTAAAATGTTTATAACCTATTAGAAACCACTTTTCCAAATAAAACAATCTTTGGCATGCTTGCATGCATTGCTTTGTTTTTATTATTTTATGAGTTGAATACTAGATTGAATTTGTGCCTTGATTGAATTATAGTGAAATTTGAAGAGTGTGACTATTGCAAGATCAAGGAGTGAACTTATATTCTCTACCAATAAGGCAAGTGGTGCTTCATACTTTTGTCCCATTATTTTCACTATGCATTAGTGATATTTTGAGTAGGACTTGCATGGAATTTTACGAAGTATGCTATGCCATGGGAAATCCTAGTAGATGATGCCTTAGTAGAATTTCCTAAGTTAGGATCCCTACTACTATCATGCTTAGCTTTGCTAGTAGAAAACAACGATGGATTATATTCATGCTATGAAATATTTATAAGTCAATGACTTGTGTTTTGTTTAATAAAAAAAACTATGTAAATGAAACACCTGCGTGGAATGGTGAGAATGTATTTATGTTGAGTGGTTACACAAGGCCAGGGGACTGGTGAACCTTGTGTATCACGCTTGTCGAAAGCCACCCAGGAACAAAGAGATTTGAGATGTCAAATGTTGAGAAGCTTCAAGTGCAGCCACTTGGCATTATGGGTTCTTCCTAGATCATATAGGTTGCAACAACTTAGCCAAATTGACAGTTGGTGGTAGGGGATGATAGGTTTGGGAACACGTCCATTTTGTTCTAAGGGCAGGCTTCTGAAAGATCTTGTGGGGAAAGTGCACCACCTCTCAAGAGAGTAAAATATAAGTACTTAGATGTGTCCCCGGCAATGGACAATTTGAGCATCAAGACATGGAATCTAACAAGAATCTCCTCATCCCAATTTCTAAGTTAAAAACTTGTGGTTGAACAAGGGTTAAAGGATCTTCAATCAATGATTGGTAGATGCCTTGGGTGATTTTTGCCAAACAAAAACTTAGTGTTTTCAACTGATAAGGAAAATCTATTTTGAGCAAAGCAAGCCTAAGCTCCTCTTAGCCAAATGCATATAGATGATAGTTACCACTATACTACCATAGTATCACTTGCCAATACAATTCAAATGTATTGACCCTTGTGGCTGTAACTTATTATGTTGCAGGTTTGTTTGATGTTAGTGAAGTGTGTTGATTAGGATTACAAATGAGCTATATAGTTATTTCTGCTGCATTGTAATGAGATACCAACATGATTGCCTGTGTCACTTTGAAGATGAAGGACTCCATGCTATATAGTTATTTCTGATGCATTGTAATGAGATACCAAATGAGCTATGTAAGATGTAATGAATTATTTTATTCCTGGTTATAAAGTTGTATTATGACCTTTGTTTCTTGATATTACATCTTAACTCTGGATGCTAGCTATTGATCCAGGGACTAGCATTGTAAACACAGGGATATCTACCTTATTAAAGGTTGGGACCTCTACATTAAGTTGTCCTTGTATGAGCCTCTTATGTATATCATCGAATATGTGATTCGGTTGTGGATCAATACATTCATGTTGTTTGTACTAAATATCCTTGGTCATTGAGGTTGTGTTGGACACACAACTCAGACCAATGTGAAAGTCGGCTTGATGACTTGGTTCCACTCGTCATGGGCATGGAGATGCTATTCTGCCTTACACAGATTCAGCTAAAGATTTTAGCGAGTCGGATTGACCCTTATTGAGGTAGAACGAACAAGTTGGCATTTGTATATCTCGATTAATGTAATCCTTAGACCTGTGGTTATTGCACAGTCTGAGTTGAGGATCAGCGACTTAGGTTCTATCAAACGCTGATCCGTAACTGGGCAGCTTTAAAGGTAGAGTTCGGGTCGACTGAGAATCAAGCTGCGTGATGTGAATAACCAAGATGGCATTTTGCCCCTCCACTTGGAGAGATATTCTCTGGGCCCTCTCGGATGATATGATTCAGAAAGCATGGCCATGCATGACTCGGTTAAGTGTTAACCGAGGCGATCGACTAAGAGTTAGTCAGATGAATCACTTATCTCGGATCGATAAGAGAGTCGAACTATTTAAGGGATGACAATTATTCGCCTATAGTCTGACAAGGTATATCGTGAGGCAAACGGGACTCAGACGCAAGTCGCATTGGAAAGGCAAGTTCTGCTAGGAGCCGCTACCGACTGATTGATTGAGAGTCAGACTCTAATCGGGTCCATGTAGCCATGATCCTGCGGGGTCACACAATTAAGAGTGGGAGAAAGTTCGGATTGGATCTAAACTAGAAATCTGGTTGGGTTGGACCTGAGCCAGATTTGGACTGAGTTAGTGAGTCGGATTCACGGTGATTGATATTATATGGTCTTTAGTGAATGGGCCACGTGAGTGGAGCCCACATTCACTCCCTATATATAATGGAGCACAGTAAACCAGAAGGGTTAATCGTTGATCGGTTAGGTCATTACATGTGTTGGAAACCATAGCTCCACAGCACTCCTGTCATCGAAACGAACCTAGCAATTCGTCGCCGGTGCTCCTCCTTGTACGTGTGCATACCGGCAGGGGTGCTATACGATCAGCACCAGGACGATCGAATCGTAAGGAATGCACTGCATTCAACTGACGTGCTTCATCACTAATCCACAACTGCGCGTCTAGTGGTAAACCTCGTGGCTTTCTACCTCACCTAGATCTTGGGATCACCACGTTAGAGGAAAAAGTTTTGTTTTAGCTCTACGTGGCCCAACAATGGTATCAGAGAGATAGCTTCTGGTTTTAGGCTCGAGATCTCGCATACGTGATATGCGGTTTGCTGTTAGATTAGATCTATGTGCTTTTTTGGTGGTCGATCTATGAGGTAGATCGGTTTTGTATGTTGTTGATTGGATCAACTGTACTCGGAGAATGGTAGATCTAATTTCCGTGATTGTATTGCTGAGGTCGTAGAACGACATACCCCTACCGGTCGGTTTCCGCCATCGGGGTAGACCGGGACCGCCGGCTTCGCCCTGTTGTAGCGCCTTAAACGTCGTTGCAATTTTCACAACGCCGGTAGATATCGTATCTATGGATAACTTGTTTTTGAAGGAAGTTGTGAATGGTATGGTTCATGTGCATGTGATGTATGTGTGTAATCCATACGTGATCTGCGAATCATGGTTTTTTCAGCCGACTGGAGCCTGGGTGTTATTATTTTATTGTATAACAACCTGCGTGTCGGATTCTCCATGTAATTTACTTTACTAAGCTAGTGTAGCTATGTGGAGAACCCGGATGGCATGCAAGGCGATGTACATGTCGGCGACATGGGGTAAGACGACAAGTGACAAGAGTTGGCATGAGTCGGATTACAGGCTTTGTGGATTTGGAGATCGCCATGAAGAGAGCCATACCATTTCACATTATATTTGATTTAGTTTTTGCTATTAATATGTGTCTATTTTACCTCTATTAGATAGTCAGTAAAACATAATCCCTCAAAGAAGGTCTAGTCGCTTTTCCCTCCAGTGTTTGCACCATCACAAGTGGGACATTTTTGGTAGTGGGCTCATAAAATTGAGGTGCTGCCAATTCTTTCCGACTAGGTGGGTTCGTGTCATACTCTTACTGCAGAAACACTCGATAAGCTAGACAGGTCTATCACAACGGTTGTGGGGCTCGGGGAAATGTCAGACGGGAGCCGGGGCATGTGATGCCACCCGACCAACAGTAGTCGTATCAGATGCGATTGACAAGGAGTTGTCTACCTAGATCACTTGGTGGCTAGCGGTGATGCTAAAGCTCACTAGCCGACTTGCTTATTTAGGATCCTAAATCACTAAGTAACCATCGAAGGGGTTTTGGTTCTAGTGGGAGCATAAAATATTAAAGTGTTTAATATGCTTGCTCTTTTATGAATACATGTCTTATGTGTTTTTGCATATTTCTGTTGTAGATCATGGAACCGAGTAGCAGTCACTCTCAAATATCTGGTTTTTCTTTGAGAACCATCCTTGAGAAAGATAAACTGAACAACACTAATTTTACCAACTTGTATCGAAATATCAAAATTGTTCTCAAACAAGAAAAGAAGGACCATGTCCTAGACAACCCACATACAGATGAGCCGAATGAGAATGCGACTACCACCAATGCCTACCGTCTGGCTAATGATGAGTCCATAGATATTAGTTGTATTAAGCTTGCTCACATGGAACCGTACTTGCAAAACCAGTTCGATAATGTTGAGGCCTACGATATGATCGAAAGCCCCAAAAGTATGTTCCAGGCTTAGGCTAAGACTGAGAGGTATCAAGTCTCTTTGGCTTTGTTGAGTTGCAAGCTTAATGATGGTGATCCACAGAGTCCGCATGTGATAAAAATGGTTGGTTATGTGTAGTCTCTGGAGAGGCTTGGCTACCCCATTAGCGAAGAGTTCACTACGGATATAATTTTGAACTCTCTTCCTAGTGCATATGGGCAGTTCATTTTGAACTACCACATGCATGGTATGGATAAGAAGCTCACTTAATTACATGGGATGCTCAAGCAGGCAGAGGCGGATCTCAAGAAGGGCACCAGTCAAATGTTGATGCTGCAGAATAAGGCTAAGTTCAAGAAGAGTTCTTGGACTAAGAAGAAGGCTAAGGCAGGAGCAAAGCAGGCTCAGGACCCAGTCCCAAGCGCTTCCTCAAGGACTAAGCCATCTCCTTTAGCCAGGTCCACTCGCTTCTACTGCAAGGCAGATGGCCACTGGAAGAGGAATTGCAGCAAGTACATGGTCGACAAAGCCAAGAGTGGAGGTATGACTTACGACTCAAGTACACTTGTTTGCAATGTTATAGACATTTATCTTGCTGATGAACCTAATAGTTCTTGGGTATATGATACCGGATCAGTTATACACATCTGCAACTCGTTGTAGGTACTGGTAAGAACTAGGAGCATAGCAAGAGGCAAGGTTGATATTCGAGTTGGCAACAAAGAAATAGCTTTTGCGTTGGAAGTCGGCACGATGCAGCTTCATTTACCATCCGGATTCATTATGGAACTGAGTAATTGTTATTATGTTCCTGTTCTCAGTCGAAACATTATTTCTACTTCATGTTTGACGAGGCAAGGCTATGAGTCGAATATCAAGAATAATGGTTGTTCTTTATATTGGAATGATATGTTTCACGGCTTTGCACCTCTCCAGGATGGGTTATTTATTTTGAATCTTGATGGTGAGTCGGTTTATAACATAAATGTTAAAAGGTTGAAACCGAATGATCTTAATATGACTTACTTTTGGCACTATCGGCTTGGTCATATAAGTTGGAAAAGCATGAAGAAGCTCCATGATGATGGACTCCTAACTTCGTTCGACTTGGAGTCATTCGAGACATGCGAATCTTGCCTACTCGGCAAAATGATCAAGACACCTTTTGCAAAGAGTTGTGAAAGGGCGTCCGACTTGTTGGGACTAGTACATAGTGATGTATGTGGACCAATGAGCACGACAGCCAGGGGTGGTTATGAGTACTTCATTACCTTCACTGATGATTTGAGTCAGTATGGATATTTCTACTTGATGAAACATAAGTCGGAAGCCTTTGAAAAGTTCAAACAATTCCATAATGAAGTACAGAATCAACTCGGCAAGAAAATAAAGTTTCTTTGGTCGGACCGAGGAGGCGAGTACATGAGCCATGAGTTTGATGACCATCTGAAAAATTGTGGAATAGTTCCTCAACTTACTCTACCAGGAACACAGCAAAGGAACGGTGTTTCGGAAAGGCGAAATCGGACCTTGTTGGACATGGTACGATCAATGATGAGTCAGACAGATCTGGATTTATCATTTTGGTGTTATTGTCTAGAAACAACAACGTTCACACTAAACAAAGTACCATCAAAGTCGGTAGAGAAGACACCGCATGAGATGTGGACAGGCAAAAAGCCGAGTTTGTCTTTTCTTAAGATTTGGGGTTGTGAAGCATTTGTCAAGCGACTTCAGTCGGACAAGCTTACGACCAAGTCGGATAAGTGTATTTTCGTGGGGTATCCAAGGGAAACCTTGGGTTACTACTTCTACAACCGAGAAGAGGGCAAAGTGTTTGTCGCTCGGAACAGTGTCTTCCTTAAGTAAGAGTTTCTCAGTCGGGGAGTCAGTGGGAGCACGGTGCAGCTCAAAGAAATTCGAGAGGAACCGGCTAGTAGCGAGTCGGAAAAAACCTTGGAGGTTGAGCCTGTCGTGGTAGCTGAGCTGGCAGCAGCACCTGTACTACGAAGATCGGCGAGATTACGAAGTGTTTGTGATGTATTACTGTTAGACAATGATGTGCCGGCAAAATATTCCGAAGCGATGGTGGGATCTGATTCCGATTCATGGATTGGAGCCATGAGATCCGAGTTAAAGTCCATGGATAAAAATCAAGCTTGGAACTTGGTAGATCTGCTAGACGGTGCAAGACCCGTAGAGTGCAAATGGGTCTTTAAGAAGAAAGCTGATATGGATGGAAATGTTTCCGTCTATAAAGCACGCCTTGTCGCGAAGGGATTCCGACAAGTTCAAGGAGTTGATTATGACAAGAATTTTTTGCCCGTAGCGATGCTTAAATCAGTTCGGATCATGTTAGCTATATCGGCCTATTTCGACTATGTGATATGACAGATGGATGTCAAAACGGCTTTCCTTCACGGAAATTTAACCGAGGACGTGTATATGATACAGTCCGAGGGTTTTGTCGATCCGGCTAATGCTGACAAAGTGTGCAAGCTTCGAAAATACATTTATGGGTTGAAGCAAGCATCTCGGAGTTGGAATATTCGCTTTGAGGAGGTAGTCAAATCGTTTGGCTTCATCAAGAGTGATCATGATTCTTGTTTATACAAGAAATTTAGTGGGAGCAAAGTAAACTTTCTAATCTTATATGTGGATGACATATTATTGATTGGAAATGATGTCCAGATGTTGCAAGAAACCAAGGAATCATTGGAAATAAGTTTCTCAATGAAAGACTTGGGTGATGCAACATATATTCTCGGAATCTGGATCTATAGAGATATATCAAGGAGGCTCATTGGATTGATTCAGAGTACTTATTTGGATAACGTGTTGAAGAAATTCAGCATGGAATCGTCTAAGAAAGGGTTCTTACCGATGTCCCATGGTGTAAAACTTAGCAAGACTCAATGTCCTTCGACAACTGGTGAGGGAAGTCGGATGAGTGCGATTCCATATGCTTCTGCACTCGGATCCATCATGTATGCCATGATTTCTACTAGGCCGGATGTTTCATATGCTCTAAGTGTTGTGAGCAGATATCAGGCTGATCCTGGAGAAATTCACTAGACAACGGCTAAAAATATCCTAAAGTACTTGAGAAGGACTAAGGGTATGTTCTTGGTTTATGGTGGTGAAGATGAAATCAGTGTAAAGGGTTACACAGATGTGAGTTATCTTACCAACTCTAATGATTCTCGTTCACAATCCGGATACGTGTTTATTATAAACGGAGGTGCTGTGAGCTGGAAGAGTTCCAAGCAAGAGACTGTGTCTACATCTACAACAGAGGCTGAGTATATTGCCGCCTCGGAGGCAACAAAGGAAGTTGTTTGGATGAGGAATTTCCTCATGTATCTTGGTGTGGTTCAGGTCGTCCAATCTGTTAGATGTGTATTGTGACAACAATGGTGCTATTGCACAAGCCAAGGAACCTAGACAACACCAGAAGAACAAGCACATACTCATGCGGTACCACCTAATTCGCTAGTTCGTGGATCAGGGTGATATCAAGTTATGCAAGGTACACACAGATGAAAATATTGCAGATCCATTGACAAAGCCTTTACCACAACCAAAGCATGAGGCGCACCTGAGTGCCATGGAATTAGATGCTTAGACATGTGATGTCGGAAGATTGACTCTAGTGCAAGTGGGATATTGTTGGGAATATGCCCTAGAGACAATCATGTATGATGATATTTTCCATTGTATTCATAAAGTTATTAAGTTGTCCTTGTATGAGAATCTGATGTATATCATTGAATCTGTGATTCGGTTGTGGAACTATACATTCATGTTGTTTGTACTAAATATCCTTGGTCATTGAGGTTGTGCTGGACACACAAATTAGACCAATGTGAAAGTCGGCTTGATGACTCGGTTCCACTCATCATGGGAATGGAGATGCTATTCTGACTTACATAGTTTCGGCTAAAGAGTTTAGCCCGTTGGATTGACCCATATTGAGGTACAACGAACAAGTTTTCATTTGTATATCTCAATCAATGTAATCCTTAGACCTAAGGTTATAGCGCAGTCCAAGTTGAGGAGCACCAACATAGGTTCTGTCAAATGTTGATCCGTAACTAGGCAGTTATAAAGGCAGAGTTTGGGTCGACTGAGAATCAAGCTGCATGATGTGAATAACCAAGATGGGATTTTGCCCCTCCACTTGGAGAGATATTCTCTAGGCCCTCTCGGATGATATGATTCGGAAATCATGGCCATGCATGACTCGCACTACTAGGAAAAGGCCCATCAGTGGAGCACCATTTTTGGACTTCTGTGGCGCATATGGGATACGCCACTGTTATCTCGCCACTAAAGTTCAGTTTTGTGGCACATATTGAAATTGGCCACAGAAGTCTGAAAAACTTCTGTGGCGCATATGGCCAAAATGCGCCACAGAAGTCCCGAACCAGATCTCAAACTTCTGTGGTGCATTTGGACAATATGCGCCACAGAAGTTTTTTTCAAATTTCAAAAAAAAACGCCGGCCAGAGCAGATCTGGCCGGAGGTGGTGCTCGTCGTCGGTGCGGGTCACCGATGGAGGAGAGAAAGAGGTCGCTGGTGGATGAGGTGGAGGTCGCCGGTGGAGGAGAGGAGGAGTCCGCCTCCGCCGGAGGAGGAGGAGGAGGAGGAGGAGGAGGAGGAGGAGGAGGAGAAGGTCGCCGGAGGAGGAGAAGGTCGCCGGAGGAGGAGCTCGCCAAGGTGGAGGAGGGAGGTGGGAGGAGGAGGAGATCGCCGGGGTGGAGGAGGAGGGAGGTGGGAGGAGGAGGAGGAGCTCACCGGGGTGGTGGTGGTGGAGGAGGAGGAGGAGGAGAAGCTCACCGGGGTGGAGGAGAATGAGGAGGAGAAGGAGGAGGAGGAGGAGAAGGTGAGGAGAATGAGATAAGAAGTGGAGGAGAAGAAGGAGGATGGAGGAGTGGAAGAGTATAAGAGAGGGAGAAGGGGGGGATTCAAAATTCGATTCCCTCCCAAAACTTCTGTGGCGCATATGGAAGAAATGCGCCACAGAAGTTTGTCGATCTTTTGGCCATAACTTTTTACTCTTTTCGAATTTTGAAAATCTAAATAATCGCTAAATGACCATAGGTTGTTGCGAGCGGATGCAAAAGTTAGATGGGAAGGTTGTTGCGAGCGGATGCGAAATCTCGTTCTCGTCATTTTGGTATATTATACGTATTTTTCGACATCGTATGCAAAAGTTACGCCCGTTTTACCGTGGCATAAACTTTTTTGTATAAAAAGTCAAAATGCATGTTTATTAATTTTCCTACGAACTAGACCATATTACCTATCACTATGTGAAAGGATTTTATTTTTTGAAGTGTTTTTCATTTTCTATTATTTTTTACAAGGCTAAAAAGGCGATCCACGAGGGGGGGGTGTAGAATCTGTTTTTCCTACAGAAACATCTGTGGCACATGCCTCTATATGCGCCACAGAAGATAAACTTTGTACAGTTAATGAATTCTGTGGTAGGGTCCACCCGAGCTTTCTGTGGCTGATATGTCCATATGCGCCATAGAACTTCCAACTTCTGTGGAGCATGTGGACATATGCGCCACAGAGGCGCATTTTTCCTATATGCGCCATAGAAGTTGGAAGACTTCTGTGGCGCATTTGATGAAATGCTCCACTGGACAACTTTTGTGGTGCATGGTCAGAACCATGCGCCACAGAAGGTCTGTCTATCTATAGCTAGTTTCCTAGTAGTGTCGGTTATGTGTTAACCGAGGCGATCGACTAAGAGTTAGTCGGATGAATCACTTATCTCAGATCAAGAAGAGAGTCAGAATATTTAAGGTATGACAATTATTCGCCTATATTCTGACAAGGTATATCGTGAGGCAATAGGGACTCAGATGCAAGTCGCATTGGAAAGGCAAGTCGTCATGACTCTTTGGTACTTGGGAGTCGGCAAGTTCTGCTAGGAGCCGCTACCGACTGATCGATTGAGTCGGACTCTAATCGTGTCGAAGTAGCCATGAGCCTGCGGGGTCACACACTTAAGAGCGGGAGCAAGTTCAGATTGGATCTAAACCAGAAATATGGTTGGGTTGGACCTGAGCCGGATTTGGACTGAGTCAGTGAGTCGGACTCATGGTGACTGGTATTATATGGGCTTTAGTGAATGGGCCATGTGAGTGGAGCCCATGTTCACTCCCTATATACAGTGGAGCATAGTAACCCAGAAGGGTTAATCGCTGATCGGTTAGGTCATTCCATGTGTTGGAAACCCTAGCTCCACATCAGTCCTGCCGTCGTAACGAACCTAGAAGGTAGCCGCCGGTGCTCCTCCTTGTACACGTGGATACCGGCAGAGGTTTTGTATGATCAGCACCAGGACGATCGGATCGTAAGGATTACACTGCATTCAACTCATGCGCTTCATCACTAATCCGCAACTGTGTCTAGTGTTAAACCTCGTGGCTTTCTACCTCAGCTAGATCTTGGGATCACCATGTTAGTGGAATTTTTTTTAATCTCTACATGGCCCAACAACTCGTTCCTGTGATATGTGATCCCTTGTGAGCCAGTCACATGCCTGCAAGATAATTAGATGACATTCCACCGAGAGGGCCCAAAGTATATCTATCCGCCATATGGATGGACAAATCCCGCTCTTGATCCATGTGCCTCAACACATACTTTCCAAACACTCAATGCCACCCTTATAACCACCCAATTATGAACTGGTGTTTGATGTCATCAAAGCATCCATCCTGTAATGGTGATTAGCATGATCTCATGGTCGAAGGAATTAAGTTACTATGTATCTAAAAGCTTATAGCAAACAAACTATTGAAATGACTTGATCTTTATGCTAGGCTTATCTATAGGAGTATGTCCTTCACACCATTCTCCTAATGATATGATCATGTTGTTAATAACATATTAATGTTCATGATTAGGAAACCATGATCATCTATCAAGCAACAAGCTAGTATTATAAAGAGGCTTTACTAGAGACTCTAATAAGTTTACGAATCACACAAGTATTAATGTTTCCGGTTAATACAATTATAGCATGAATGTAAACATTTATCATAAACACAAAGGTATAATAATAACTATCTTTATTATTGCCTATAGGGCATATGTCCAATAGAAACACCATATGAGTATGGAGTGTTCGAGATATGCAATGAAACCTTCTTTGACATGGTGAGATCAAAGGTGTTAGTTATAAAACTGCCATTATATTTTAAAGATTAAAAGCTTTAGTGACTATCGCTTTTACATTGAAAAAAGCACCATCGTGATCCGTTGAAATGACACCATTTAAGTTATGGTTTGGGATAAAACCCAAGTTGTCCTTTCTTAAATTTTGGTATGCTAGTCATTAGTAAAATGTTTACAACCAAAATCGGATGAGTGTGTCTTTGTATGTTATTTCAAATAACCGTTGAGTATTCCTCCATAACACCAAAGACAAAAGTTTTTGTCGCTTAGCACATCAAGTTTCTTTAGGAGGAATTTTTTGTCAAAAGTTAAGTAGGAGGACAATAGAACTTTGATAAGGTTATTGAACCTTAGCTAATATGTGCTGAGTTGCGTAGAGACGGAAAGTGTCCCGGAAGCAGCAACAATTCTCATGGCTCAAGTTCCTCAAAGGTTATGGTCACAAAGGTCTAAATTCCTATTGAACTAAGTAGGTCGGGTAAACAATCAAATACTAAGATTTGAGAGTAAATCATTGTTGTTTGACAATGATGAACCGACTACATGCAAAGAGGCGATGATGGGCCCTGACTCTTTCAAAATGGCTTGAATCCATAAAATCCATGATAGTTCCATACACGAGAACCATGTTTTTGATCTTGGAACCCTTTGGAAAGGTGTGAAAACTTTCAGTCGTACTTGGATCTACAAAGAAATAGACATGGATGTTTCACATCTATGAAATAGTCAACATGTTAGGAAAGAGTTTACGACAATGTTCAAGGAATTGACTATGACAATATTTGATCTTTCATAGCGATATTTAGTCTGTACGAATTAATGTAGAAACTACTACATATAATTTTTGTATGTGGTAGTTGAACAAACAAAACAAAGTTCTTATAATATAATGGTCACCTAGGACGTGTACATGACACGATCCAAAGGGTTTTGTTAATTCAACGGATTCTAATAGAGCATGCAAACCTCAATGGTTGAAGTAAGCATCACGGAGTTTGAATCTTCACCATGATGAAACTATGAAAAGAGTTTAATTTCATTGGAGACGATGAAGATGCTTGCATTAGCAAGAAATTAAGTGGGAGCGCTAAAACATATTTATAATACATTATGTGGAGGACATCTTGTTGATTGGAAATGATGTATCTTTTATTGACACAAGGTTAAGGATTTCGTTAAAAGTTTGTTTTTAATGAAAGACTTAGGCATAACCCAAATATTAGGCATCAATGTCTATGTGGATATATTGAGGCGCTAATATGGTTCCGGAAGTACATAGATGAGATATTGAAAGAGTTCAATATAGAAATAACAAGAAAGGTTATTGTCGCATAGGAAGGATTGTATCAAGGTTCAAGTGTATTGACACTTGGTAAGTGAAATGAGATTCAAGTTTTTTGACACTTGGTGAATGAAATCACAAAGAGTATTTTGATCAATCATATTGTGATATGTACCAATAGGGAAGCAGTTTAATATGTGGCCAAAGTGGGATGCAAGGTATGAACAATACCTCGCACTACCAATAGGGTTTACTTTTTTTGGATTTATAGATCTTCTAGAAGGATTTATTTAGTGGGAATAGACACTTCTTGGCATTTATTTTATCATGACAAGAGGAATATTATTACTCGCAAAGGAACTGTGCTACATGTTGGAGAAATCATGTGATTCTTAGAATAAAATTGGACCTGGCCATAATAGGGTGGTTTCCATTTTATTTAGCATTTAAACTTAAGGGCATACTTCAGATCTGCAAGAAATATGGAAAAAGAAAAGATGGAGGAGGTCAACGGGCCAGATTCGGAACCGGACTGGGCCGCCCAGCGGACCAGCCAGCCCATATAGCCGTAGGTGCATGCGCGTGGAAGGTAGTTGGCGTCCGCGCGGTAGGGCCCGCCTGTCAGCTGCTGTGGGAGCCCAAAGGGGTATCGAGGCAGGCTGCCCGTTGGATTACAAGGAGATCGGACGACGCTGGAGCGTCATCTTCCCCAGGAGGCGACGACGGGGTTCGAACCCTAGAGGAGCACGGGCATGAAGGGTGGGGCTTACCTGAGGGTGGAGGAAGGCCGGGGAGATTTGACGCCGGGATCGTTCCTGCGCAAGGATAGTCGTGCGGATCTCGTCGGGGATCCCTGGATAGGGTACCAGAGAACTATCGAAAAGAAGGGGAAGGGTACGATTAATACCAGAAGAGAGAGGGGGTCCTCGTGGTGTGACATGTGAAGGAAGAAGGTATAGGGGAAGAGAGCCTTTCTTGGTTGGGGAGGGAGGCCGAGGCTTATCTCCTTCCTTCTCTAGGGTAGTACATGGCACGGGAGAAGCACTAAAGCTGAGGGTTGGTAGATCTGGGGTAGAGGATCACACGGAGGCTACATGCAAGGGGAGGGGAAGCCAAGGGGAGGGCACCTCGAGCTCCATCTAAACCATCACCGAGGCTTGCTCTCTCACTCTCTCAGGTGACACTGGGCATAGAGGGAAGAGAGGGGCCTATGGAGGAGTGATTGGAGGAGGAAGGGGGCAAATGAGTCGAAGAAAGGGCGCTGGGGTGGCTCTTGGCCGCTTGGTGAACTATGTCCATTTGAGGGGAAAGGGAGGGGTAAACTAGGGGCTTTCCTTGCTGTGGGTGGTGGGGGGTGGTATGAGGGATTTGGGTTGAGTAGGGGAAGAGAGGTGTAGAGGGGTGGCTGCTGTAAGAAGTAATTTATGGGCAAGACATGACTTGGTCTTTGTCTCCTTCCTAGCCAAACATAAGAGACAAAGGTGAAAAGTGATGCTACAGTGGTGGTTGACGAGGGTGTGTGCTGGGTGCTGGAGAGACTTAGTTGAGAAGCTTTGATGTAGGTGGAAAAGGGGTTTAGGTCAAGTTTTGATGGTTTTGCAAAATTTGATCACATGAGAGCTTGTGAAGGATTTTGAAAATTTTGCATTGGGAAACATGGGGAGATAGTACTGGTGTGTGGATAGGGGCAATACATCACCCTCTAAATTGTTTGGGATTTTTCTAAAGAGTATGTCCATTTAAATGCATTTATTCAAAATATGTAGAAATGATTTCTAGAAATGTGACATTTTTACATTAGGTAAGGTGGGATTTTTGTGTGAGATGGTACTAAATATCATATTACACCTTGGGGAATTTTATTGGAACTTATTGAGATGGGAAAGTATTTGTAAAGAACTATTTCTTGTTTCTGCCATTTAAAAAAAAGGAAAAATAAATAATAAAGGATCTCAAGAATATTTATTTTTGAGTTGGGAAGATAAGATATGATATGTAAGAATCAAAGGTGCCTTGAGTTGGCAAAGTGGTTTGGAGGAAATTGAACATGTATTTATAGACAAGGTTTTGAGGATTTAGTAATTAAAGGAATTTAAATAGTTTTAGACTCCAAATAATTATGGGAATTATTTGGAAAATGTTTATATCAAGGTGGATGATGTCAACAAGATGTATCTATCATAGCCGACCATTTTTATTGCAAAACAAGATGGATTTTGGAAAGTGACAAGGATTAGGGGATCTAGGGTTTTATTATTATTATGTCACCTAAACATGGATGGGTGGGTGAGCTCAGAGTTCACCTTGATACAAGGGACATATGAATGGCTATACAAAGTTATATAGATTATCATGATGCCAAGAGTTTGGCTTGTTGTATTTGAGGTGATATAGTGGAGATGGCAAACTTTGTTGAAAACAAGGCTGCCATAGAAGGATTGTCATGATGCCTCATAAACCATGAGGGTCTAAGAAGCACAGGGATCCGATGGAATGAAGTGAAGTATGGATTGATAGAGAATGGTTAGTATATCATAACAATGCAAAGAGTTGGTCAAGAGGAGGTAGCATATAGATGTGAGCTTCTTCCAAAGTAGGGAATATGATAAGATTTGCATAAAATATTATTATCCTGGCTACAAAACCATCATGAATGAGTGGGAGATAGAATGCCTTAGCCAAGGGAAATAGTGGGCCTTGTTATTACTAATGATGTACTACAAGAAGGGTCAAGTGCTTACTCAGGGATGCACATAGATTGGAGTAGAGGGACTTCCAAAGATTTAATCTAGTTAACGGTTTCAGACTTAGCCAAATTTGGAAGACTAGTGGTTTTGGGACTAGTATGAGATAGGGAGACATTTGAGATATATGCAAAGGTTTATACTTAACATCAATGGATGATATTTAGGTATAGAATGAGTATCAGGGATTCATCCATGTATTTGGTCTTTGAGGAGTGGGATGTTAATACAAGGATTACCTCAGAGAAGATCTGGTTAAGGGCACTAGAGAGTCACTTGGTGACTAAGGTAGGTTTGGTTTTGGGATGCTTAGTTTGAGATTGATGATCTCAACTATTTCTTTGGTATTTAAGGATGAGCTCCTAGGTTGGATCATGCTACTTCCTAAGCAAACAAGGCAATCAGTAGATCAAGGCAATTCAACTAATCAAACTTATCAACTACTACTAAGGTTACCATCAAGCCTAGCTTGAGGTAAGCAATATATGACCTATTATATAAACACAAGCATCAAGGAACAGGCATTGCAACACTTAGCAAGAAAAAGTTTTTTTCCCCTGATTTTTGCCTTTTTGACAAAAGATCAGGATTACGGAAATTGGGATGTTACAGAAGCGCTGCCGGAGATCGGCAAGTGATCGACTACATCAACCAGGAGAATCGGATCTCGTAAAATCTTTGGATCTATGAGGGTTAGTTCTCTTCAATCTCGTTGCACCGATCTCGCGGATTACATCTTGTCTTTGCCATAGATTGAATCTTGATTTTATGTGTTCTTGTGATAGATTTTTTGTTTTCCATGCAATAAACCCTATAGTCCTTACGTCCAGTGTGTCCTGCTAAAAAAACAACACTTCTAAGTCCTAGAGCTGCGATGTGGTACGGACGCACGGTATGGGGTCTCTCGGCTGGACCAGTGTTCGTTATGTGACCTAGAAGCTGAAAAACTTGTGGAATTTGTTTCGTAGCTTCACGCGCCTTTGAACATCTTAGAAAATGACAAAATAACATCAAATAGACTTCATAAAAAAATCAATACCATCAGGCCATGTGTTAGTTAATAAAATATTGAGTATTAACTTGTTTTCTTCTCATCTCTCCAAAGGACTTTTTAAACACTATTTATTAAAAAACAAAACAAAAAAAAACAAAACAAACAAAATTAACACACGAATAAAGACTTTTATTTCACATGGGTTCCCTCCCATGAAGCGCTTCTAGTTAAGGTCAATTAGCTTCACCCATATGGTGATCATTTTGGTTTTGTGAGTGGAACACCTACTCCAAAGTAATAGTCTTTTAGTGTGATTATACCATCATCATTGTCATTATTAGGTTTGGCCTTTTTTCTAGGGAAGTGTACTATAAAGGATCTCTAGACGGTAGTCCTATTCTCACATTCCCTTCATGTAAATTGATTAAATCTTTAGTAGTTCTTAGGAATGGCCTACCTAGAATTATAGGTGCTATTTGATCTTCAGGCATGTCCACTATAACAAGATCAATAAGAGTAGGACTACCTTTAATTTCAACAACTATATTTTATTTTATCCCAACAACTTGTTTATAAGTTGAATCAGCAAGATGGAGTCTTATTTCATTGGTTGTAAAAGGCCCCAAATTTAACTTGTCAAATATACTCTTGGAAATTGTTGAGATGCTTGCACCAAGATCACAAAGTGCAAATATCTCATCAATACCAATTTTAGTTTTAATAGTCGGCTCAAATATATCATCTAGTTTAGTAGTAAGCTTATCAGCTAGTCTCTTATACTCCATTTCTAATTCTCGAACTTTAGATGCTACTTGTTATATAAATTGTTTGTATGTAGCACCGTTACCTTGTTCTAGACCGAGATTCTTTACGTTGATCATCTTTAAAAGATCTTTCATTGGTGTATTCAGATGTTGGCACGTTACTATAATCTAGCTCTTTAGGCTTCTCTTCATTCATTTGCACCCTCATCATCTTGAGGAATTCTACCGGATTTGGCTCGGGCTTTCAGCTACCTTGGCCAACTGTGTCTCCATAGTTTTTGTCCTTTTCTGTAGAGCCTCGGTGATTGAATTCACCCTTTTCGAGGTTCTTTCCACATGCCATTGGGCATGGTTGTTTTGCATATCATCAAGTAACTTCTTTGCAACACTCACTTTGCTTTCCCATGATTGTTCCTCCTGCTGTGGTATCCAGCATAGGCTTAGACATTGGGTTAAGGCCATTATAAAATAAATGCAATATAAGCCACTCTTCCATCCCATGACTAGTACAGTTTATTACAACTTCTTTCATCCTTTCCCATGAATGCGCTAGTGGCTTGCGGTCTTCTTGTCTAAAACTTGTAATGTTGGATATTAGCTAGGGAAAAATTAGTCATAAAGAGATTAGTGCATTCCTACCAAAATGTAATAGTTCCTTTAGGTAGATCTAGCAACCAGTCATTATCCTTTCCTCTTAGAGAGAAAGGAAACAAACGTAATTTAACAACATTTGGATCAACATCCTTAATACGCATTATGTCATAGATTTTAGTAGATGTATTTAGATTCAAACCTAAATCCTCAGAAGATTGCCAACACCCGGATTTTTAATCCCAGATGCCTGTTATGCCATACATCGCAATCCCAGGATTACCATTTTTGCGAGACATAACATAATTGGATACCATAGTACATCATCCATTACAAACCATACATAATTTCTTACACAAATAGGGATCTCATGATCCAGTTCTTAATACAACTTCAAGCAGCGGAATACGTAAAAATAACGGTAGCGTAGGCGAAGCTCCATCTTCGGGGTCACAGGCAATGCTGACGATGGGAGATGATCCTAGTTGTCGTAACCTTCCTGGGGTCCATCCTCCAGGTACTCCTCTTCATAGTCTGGCCACGGGAATAGCCAGGGACAAAGCCATGAGTACTCTTTAAGTACTTGCAAACTAATACTGACAAGTGAAAGGGGTTTTTGGTAATAGGACACTAGGCTCTAGGGTTATTTTGCAAAAGCCAGATTTATCTCTACTAAGTTTAGAAGCAACGAATGCTAGTTGATGTTTTATAACACCCAAGTGGGAACTTGTATTTCATATCACAACCCTGTTATGGTCAAGTCAAAGTCTCAATTCATTTCACAAGTTCTTTTAAAACATCTGACGGGGGAACAGTATGGCCACTCCAACTGTCCATAACCGCGGACGCGACTATTCGAATAGTTTGACACTCTGCAGAGACTGTAAACTTTCACCACAACATTCGATACATCCGTCAGGAACAAATCCTGAATTCACCATACTCAGTATGCAGATAATCAATCCTGACCTTTCAATTACATGCCCTAGTATAAGCACCTCTCCTATGAGTTTGGCCTCCCAACCATGACAAACTGTCATCTTGGGTACTGCACAGGTGAACCATCTTCACAAGGTAGCCTCAGCTCAGACCTTGGCCGTGAGGGAACTAATACTAAGGTATATAACACTACAAGGAATCTGGCTATATATGACCCTCCATTTTCGTCACAAAATCGTCATAGTAGTCTGTTTATGACGATTCTATGACGATTTTGAGATCGTCGAAAGCTGGGCGTCGCAAATGAACTATAACGACGTTTTTGGTAAAATCGTCATAACCGTCTATGACGATATTGGATCGTCATAACGTCTATGACGATCCAATATCGTCATGGGCCATCTAGCCTAGCCAAGTCATATCCTACGTGGCTGATCCTACGTGGCAAAATTGTGACGAAATTAAATCGTCTTAAATCAAAATCAGCCCAGTCCATTTTGATTGCTTACTTGGGCTGAGCCCATTAATTCTGGCCTTTTACTTGGCCGAATACGATGATTCGTTAATCTTATGGGCTTTGGCCATTGTGTTTCGCATTTCACTTTTGGGCCTTGGCCTTTTCACTGTCCAATTAGTTCTTAGCTTTTTCTATTTTTTTTGAAACATTTATGTATTTATTTGGGCCACGGCCTATTTAGAGCCCAACAATTAATACTTGGTCCAATACAATTTTCAGCCCTTTTTCCATATTTCTTCTATCCTAAAAATCACAGTCAATAATTTTATAAGATGATTCCCCTCATCAAATTTTTATTCATCATTACATAACATTTGTGTAACTGAAACATAAAAAACAGCCAGATATTAGAATCGTTACAAATTTTGAATAACATCCAAGAATAGTCTATTAGTCTATTACAATCATTACATGGTTCATTCCAAACAACTAGATATTTTGACTATTAGAATACAAGTAGCTCTTAAATATAGGGTCTTCAAGATTTTCTCGAATTTCTTTGGCTGGAACTCCTGGAAAAGAGAGGAAAGACAAGTTTTTAGAGTCAGGATATAGCAAATAATTGGCTAGTATTACGAAATAGTAGAATCATAAAATAGGCAACAATAGTTGAGAAAACACATCATGAGATTTGTTGATAAATTCTACAATAAGGTAGTTTTAAACATTACAATACAGACACCAGGCAACTTTGCATTTCATTTAATCTAATCTAACAAGACATGGTCAATCACACACGCATACAAACAAGCAGTCCATGTAAGAAAATGTGCACAACAATAAATTTAAGAGACACAAGATACAAGTTTTAGTTTTCCAAGTCATTCGAGAGAATGTACACCACAAACAGACTCTTCTGAAAACAGTTCTTTGATAACAAACTACCAATCCATCCCACGATAGTAACCAACCAATTGTAGTTTCCAACAAGTCATCTCTACGACTACCAATCCATCCCACGATACACCCATCCTTGACCTCACACCAGACATAGCACATACCACGATGGGCAGGAGAAGCGCAAATTATGAACAAGACATTGGGCGGATCTATCCTTTCACTCCATGATGGTGATCTGTTATTCTATTAGTATTAGTCACTATGGACAAGCTACAGCTGAGACCAATCATGAACCTAGTTTGCTAGTTTCCCAAATAAATAAAAAATCTTGAGATGCCCCAATCAACAAAACATCAGAGAGGCTGACATGTCCAGATTCTCTCTTACAATCACAAGACTATCTGAAGGATCACATAAAGGATGCAACAAGGGTGTTAACTCACCAAAGCTTTGCTGGAGCTCCCTTATTTTCTCTAAATCTGCAAGCATCATTCAGCAACAAAAAAAGTTCAAAACCACATCAGAACAAACACAAACAGAAAATTCAGTGGTACATAGACACTGAAGGTTTGCAGCAGACCTGGAGGGATAAATCGGTGACGTCGAGGAGCAACAGCCGGGCCTTGTAGTGGTGAGACAGAGCCTTGGCGAGCGACTGCAGGTAAGGGCTACAAAACTGCAGGAAGTGCTGCTGTATAGATGGTCCACAATAAGAACTACTGACAATAGTACTACAAGACACCAAAATAAGCAAGAATTGACAATGAAGTATTCATTCATTATTAGACCATAGGATCTGTAGCTCTGTTATTGTTTGCATAATACACCAGTAGTTGTTCACAGAAAGAAATAGAAAAGTATAGTGCTTGAGATACAATCATAATCACAAACTAAATTAGCCATCTGATGAGGACTACATATAAATCTGGTTGTCTCAACTAATTTCTATCTCAAGTTAATGCATTATTATAGCACAATCATCAAATTGCAATTTCTTGCTCTGCAACCACGCAAAACAAAATGAGAGTCTATTTCAAAGCAGATAGTACCAAAGCAACACTATGAATGAGATGGAACTATTGCATACCCAAGGGTTTAAGTCAGGATTGAGGGTCAGCCGTGCAACAAACACTGCTGAAGCCCCAACAACTGATGGTAAGAACCGGACACAGCCATACTCCAACAGGCTCAGCTCGGCAAGGTAGCTCCTCCTGATAGAGATGGAACTAATAAGTAGGAAAGAGAAGATGACAGAGATTACAACAGGCTCAACTCGACAGAGTTGCAAGATCTGACAGAGATGGAACTAATAAGCAGGAAAGAGAAGATGACACGCACCTCCTGCTTCATGTATGTGTTGTCGGTGATGTAGCAGAAGTCCTCCACGTTTGGGGGGCTGATCTCCTCATACTTCCTGGATCCACAGAAACGGATCCAAAATCAGACCCAATTCTCGAACTCTATGCAGTGTGAAATGGGGATAGGACGGGTGCTTACGAGGCAATGAGCATGGCGGAGACGCCGAGGAGATGCAGCTTCTGACGGTTGAGTGAGTTGGCGGAGAGGAAGCGGTCGATGTACGAGACGGTGAGGTAGAGGGTGTCGGAGATGAGCTTGTACTCCTCGGCGACCTCGACGAGCCAGTCGATGAGGATACCGCGCATGTTGGGCGTGATGTCCACCTGCATCCGCTCGATGTAGTCCGCCGCCGGCCGCCGCTTCACCTGGACCTGTAGTCAGTCAGACAGGGCTCGTTAGGATACTGCAGCGGAGCGATGAAACCGATGTGCGAGAAGGAGAAGGGCGCGCACGTCCATGGATCGGAGGTACTAGATAGAACACAAACTAATTGCTATTACCACTCAAATATACACATGTAGTTCATCAAATGCACGACCTAGACACTACAGGTACTAGATAGAACAAATATACTAGCACACATTAAGCTCCAGGAAATGCTCTGTGTATACGAAAAGAGCAGCAACAAGAAAATACCTTTCCACATCACATAGGAACTCGACAAAATAATATGTCATGGCACCTTGGCCTATCAACCAGGTAATAAAGGAATAGGATGGGAGAGATCAGAGACTTATCTAATCCATAAAGGGAACACCCCTGCCGTGGCAGCGTGCTGATCTCGACGCTGCAAATGTGGTAACATGGCAAAGGATGATGCGCTTCAGCACACAAGCAGCAGGGCTAGCTCCTTTGGGTCTGCGAGAACAATGGTTTGGGTCAATAAGGATCAAGAATGCTACTCTTGCATGTCAAACTAATGCATTACAGGGTTATTAAATGATTTTGAATCATAGTAGTAGCAGGTGAACTCAGACTGACTAGCAAAAGGCCAACATATTCAAAAATCACATATGGATTTAACATATTCTCAACAGCAGATATTACTAATTGTTTTCACAGATTCCATAAACCTATCATTAAAATCACCTACTAGTGCCTTGCATATGGAATTAAGTATGCCTAGATGAGCTTATGTACACTCCAGCACATCATATACATTTCAATTTACTAAAAACAACATGATTATGCTCTAGTTATACATAATAACTCCATCTGCATCTACTAGACCACCTAATCTACAACACAATAGGAGCTATAAACCAACCAGAAGAAGTACCACACTCCTAAGTGATCAACATATCACCAGGAACCTATTTATTAATTCACTCATTTAAGACCAGCAGCATTACCACATGATTAGTACCAGAACAGGAACTAGAAGTTGAACTCTATAAATTACAGTAGTAGTACACCACATGCTCTGTACCACAAACATGGTACAAGTCCAGGATACCACCAATACAACCAAATGAAACTAGACAGAGGGATTAGAGACTAGTAGGAGGCAATTGCATGTCACCAATACAACCAAATTCGCAAAGCAGTACTCTTCTCTTCTTCAGGAGTGCTAGTAGGAGGCAATTGCATGTCATGTCTTGGGATGCTCGGCTCAGAATTGGAACGCAAATGAAACTAGACAGAGGGATAAACCTGGTTGAGCAAAACTAAACAGAGGGATATAAACATAAGTGATAACAATTTGCTGCATCTAGGGGCATTAGAGACTTGGGTTGGGATTTTAAGTTCTGCACCACCACCATCTCGCGAATAGAAACTAGAAGAACTGACCCAACAATTCATCCAATCCAACCAACGAGCAAGCAAACCAAAGCAAATGATTCGAAATGGAAAGCGGTCGTACCCTGGCCTCCATGGTGGCCTTGAGCCGAGCAAGCACTGCGACGCCATCCTCCTTGGCCGCCGCAATCCCTCGGGCGAGCACCGTCACGCGCCACTCCGCTGAATCGGTGTGCTCTTGCAGCAGGACCACCTCGATGAGGTCGTACTTGTGGCTTCCCCTTCGTTGTAGTGGTTGTTCAAATTGACAAAGTTCATCCAACCTATCCATCCAGAGGAATGAAAGAACAAGGGGGCATTGAGTGATTGGCGTGAGCAGCAACAGAATACGACGAAGATACATACGAGAAGCGAAAGGAGGAAGGACTGACCGATCTGGGTTACCCGGTCGACGGTGAAGCAGTCCATGGCGGCGACGAGCTTGGAGGCGGACGGCCAGGAGCAGGCCCTCGAGCTTGGAGGCGGACGGCCAGGAGCAGGCCCTCGATCTTGGAGGCGGACGGCCAGGAGCAGGCCCTCGAGCTTGGAGGCGACGAGCTTGGAGGCTTGAAGTCGCGGTTGGCGCATCATCCGGCAAGAATGGAGGGCTCGAATGGAGGCGGGGGAAAGGAGGAGCGTCCGTGGCGGCTAGCCCCTGACGAAGATGGAGAGGGGATCTTGCTCGGGTGGCGCTGCTTCCCGTGTTTGTCATCGGGGAGGGAGAAGAAGATGGAGAGGGAGATCTGGGGCACAACAGATCGGGCCGGGCACATCGGCCCCAGATCTGGGGCGGTAGGTGGTGGCGGCAGGAGGTGGTGGCGGGGCTAGGTGAAATTGAGTGGAGGTGGAGATGGCGGAGTGGAGGACGGCCATGGCTTGCGGAGAAGGGCGGCGCCGGAGGGGAGCTATCGGCCAGGGAAGAAGCGGCGACAGCGTTCGATCTGGATCACGGTGGCGGCGCCAGGGAGAGAGAATAGAGGCTGCCACTGTGTTAGGTCATGGGCGCGTGGGGAGTTGGTGAGGCCGTGGGTGTGCTTCTTTAGCTAAGCTTGCACACGTTGGATGGACACTGAACGGTCCAGATTAGGCTAAGATGGAGGATCTGTGGGAGTTTGTTTCCAGCGATTTGATTGGTTGCAAAAAAATAGACACGTAGAGATGCCACGTAAGCCATTCATTTTAATATATCTTATTTTAGACGCTATATGACGATATAATTTGGTCATAGCCGCCTACAAACAAGGTCCTAACATGTATCATATATGTTATGACGATTTTGTCTATTCAAACTACGACGTTTTTGATCGAAATGGTCATAATTTAATAATGTTTTGGCCCTCCTAAATGGCTTACGACCATCGAGTTCGAAATCGTCATAGAACTATGACGATTTCGTTCACGGTCACTATTAGAAGGTCATAGAATAACAGATTTCTTGTAGTGTAAGTTTCCAGTCAAGCCCTACCCAATCTTCGGGTATTGTGGTTGTACGATAAAATTGGAATGGTATCGCATCCAGACAACCATCAGTTTTATAAAGGGCTAAGGCTCATGCCTCAACATTTTCATCACCATAAATCATCTGGTGTTCGGAAACACATGTCAAAACATCTCAGTAGAATGATCCATCATTCTAAGGTTTTCATAACCATTTTCACCAAGTATTCCCATCTAATGTTGATCAAGTTTTATGCTCAGCACTAGCATCTACAAGTGGGGGTAAGTACTAATGAGGGGTGGTGAACAAGTGGAGTTTTAACTAAGTTCACTCTCATGTCTTAGGATGACATCAGGATTATCTAGCTTAGGCCAAATTTTATGCTCTTTATGCAACCTTCACTTATCCTTCTAGTATCTACCACTTATTCCAGTAAACTCTAGGTATAAGCTTTGATAAAGAAATAAAGTAGAAGCTTGCAAGTAAAACTAGGATTGGGTATCATCAAATGTATCTAACCAAGCATGCTCAGTGCATTGCATAGGTTATTTAACTCTCATAATTGCAAGTGTTAGCTTGCCTTGTGCAGAGTAGTGGTTGAAGTTCTCCTCAGCTTCTTCTTCGTAGTATCCTCCTTCCTCCTCGTATCCTTGGTCGGTACTAGCGTCTATAAATAAATGCGATGTACACAATCACCAAACAATACTTAACTACTTGCAATCATCACACAAAAGGGTCCTATAGATGATCTAGCATCATCACTAACATTACAAGATTAAAGTTTGGTTTAATTCCTTTTATTTTTACAAAAGTAATTTCTACTCATTGAAAAACTACTTAAGATTTAATATTCTCCAAACCAAACATGGGATCATGTTGACACATGTCATCACCACATATTTTCGTTCATGGGAATGTGATTTAAAGTGGTGTCACAATTTAATAAGGTTTTACCCTTTTATTTTAATTAATTAAAGTGGCTAGAAATGCCTATGGGGCATTCTTTTATTACTTGAACATTATTTCTATAAGTAAACCTATATATTTTTATATATTCTGAAAGGTATGGTTAAATGTGATTTTTGAGAGTTGGAATCAACTCAAAAGCTATTATGGTTTTAATTTGAAAAATGTTTGAATGCAGAAAAGATTCTGCCTTGTTATTTTTACCATGGATGATCTACAGATCCAAATGACTTGAATCCAACGGGCTTGGATTCAGCACTTCCAGGCCTTTCTAACAAAATTAGTTTCATTCAATTTGGTGCACTGAATCGACCTGGGTTGATTTTTGAAACTGGGTACAGAAGTGTGTTTGAAATAAAATGGAAAATGTTAAATTCAAATAACTGGGCTGCGCGGGAAGCGATACTGGGCCGGCCTGCTAAGCACAGCGCTTCCACGGGCTGCATCTGTGGCTGTCCCCACGCGCCAGTGAGACGAGGGGGTGCGAAGCGGTATGGGGCAATGTGGTGCGTTCGATTTGGTTCTAATCCAACGGCTAAGAGTCATCGTCGACGTTGGGCAACGCCGGCGAGACAGAAACCTAGAGCGGCCAGTGGGGATCGTTGGGGGCTCACCGGGGTTCAGGCGAGGGTCGGCGAGGCGGGCGAACGACGAAGTCGACGACGGCGGTTCTCCTGGTACCGACAACTTCTCCTGGGGCGGCTCCAATTGCTGGCTCCCTTCTTCTCCAGCAGCGGCGGGCTCCGGTGAAATTCCGGCGAAGTGCTGCTCGCCTTGCTCCGGGAACAGGGTGGAATGGTCAGTGAGGAGAGGGGAGTGAGATGGTGTGCTCAATTCGGCTGGGGGTGGCCTCTATTTATAGTCGCAACGATGAAACCCAACGGGATGGGCAGGCGATGGTGGCGACATGGCTACGGGCGTCTAGAGGCATGGCCGGTGGTGGCGATCGCTTGGTGGTCTCCTGGCGATGCTCTACCGCTTTAATGCGCGCGTAGGGGCGGTGCGGTTTGGTCTAGAACACGCGACGCTCTACGCGGAAGAGGCGGCGTCTTCGACGGCGAGCGGTGGCTGTGAGGCATGGGGCGGTGAACGGGGATGTCTGGCGGTCTACTGGGTCGGTGGCGATCATGTATGCATGCGGCGAGGGTGGCGCGTGGTCTGTGGGCTTCAGTCGAGGGTGGGGCTCTGGCGCATGCTCGGCATGGTTGCTGGCGAGCTGGGCGCGGTCCGTGCATGTGATCTAGTGGTTGGCAACGTTCGAGCGCTGGACAGGGAGTGGCGTTGGACGGTGGGCTGCCTCCTAGACAAGGTTGGCACGGCTAAATCTCCTCCTAGCTTGCTGGCTCCACTGGGGTGGCATGGTGAGCTTCGGCTGTTCACCATTGATGTCATTGCCCAGCTTACAGTGAGGCTAGTGCTTGGTTTAACTTACTAGATGATCTACTGAGATGGTTGTGAGCTAGAGAGGGAACAAGTTAGGCTTCAATCACTGCTCACAATAGTGTTTAAGATTTTGATGATTTGTGTCTGCAATGTGTTTGATGAAATGGCTGCAAGAATTCAAGTTTTGAATTTTGAAAAGATTTTTGGTGGGTGTGCTAGGTTGGTGCTGGTGAGTCCGTAGATGCTTGGGTTTTGAAAGTTGAGCTTGTTTGAGTGGTTTTTGAAAAAGTGGGATCTTCCCATATGATAAAGATTCAATTTTGAATTGCCATTTAAACTATGCATTTGAAAGTTTCTAGATGATCACAAAGTGGGCCTTGATACTTTGTTATGAGTACAATCAAGGGGTGCAAAGATCCAGAAAAGTTTTTGTTAGGTTCTGAAATTTTGAGATAGCCAAAGTAGGCATGGGAGTTAAATTGGTCAAAATGACCATTCCCTTATTTTATTTGTTTTGATTTACTTGTCTTTGAGAAAAGTTTAGGAATTGTTTAGATGATGTTTATTCCACCTAAGCATCCATTTACAAGCAACGGAACACACAAACAAGGTGGTTCAAAATAATTAAAAATGAAATGCATACTCATGCATGCTTCCATAATTTTATTTAGAAAAGTTTTTGTTAACCCTAATTTTGATGATTAGAGTTTAATGATCTAAGTTTAGTATTTTTGGGATGTTACAAACCTTCCCCCCTTAAACAAAATCTCGTCCCGAGATTTGAAAAAGGACGAAAAAGATTACCTAGGATTTGAAGAGATAGGGAAACTCTGTCCTGATGTGATCTTCGTGCTCCCAGGTAGCTTCCTCTTCTGTGTGGTTGCTCCACTGAATCTTGAGAAATTGTTGCTTCGGGTTCCGGTAGTTCTGAAAGATTCTTCCAAAATACGGATGGGTACTTCGGGATAGGTCAGGTCATCGTTGATCTCTATGGTCCGGTGGTCGATGTTCTTGAACACTTCGGTCTTCTCTGGGACTTCGAGACACTTGCGCAGTAACGAGATATGGAACACATTGTGCACGGCTGACATCTCTTCGGGTAGTTCCAATTGATACGACACTTCTCCTCGACGGTTCAAAATCTTGAAGGGTCCGATATATCTGGGGGATAACTTTCCTTTAAGTTGGAAACGCTGCATTCCCTTCAATGGCGACACTTTCAGATAAACAAAATCTCCTATGTTGAAGGCGAGGTCTCTATGTCTCTTGTCGGCGTAACTCTTCTGTCTGGACTAGGCGGTCTTGAGGTGCTCATGAATCTTGTGAACCTTCTCTTCTTCTTCTTGTAGGATATCGGGTCCAAAAATCTGACTCTTTCCTACTTCCGACCAGTTCAAAGGGGTGCAACACTTCCTTCCGTACATGAATTCAAATGGGGCCATTTGCAGACTGGCTTGATAACTGTTATTGTAAGAAAATTCTGCAAACGGCAGATAGTCTTCCCACTTGGATCCATATTCTAACACACATGCTCTCAGCATATCTTCGAGTATTTGGTTTACTCGCTCCGTTTGTCCATTGGTCTGAGGGTGATACGCGGTACTAAAATCTATGAGGGTTCCTAAAACTTCTTGGACTTTCTTCCAGAATCTCGAGGTAAACTGAGTTCCTCGATCCGATACGATGTTCTTGGGGACTCCGTGCAAACTAACTATCCTAGCGATGTACAACTCCGCTAGGTTCGAACTATGATATGTGGTCTTGACGGGCAAGAAATGGGCGACTTTGGACAATCTGTCCACTGTGACCCAGATAGAGTCATTTCCCCTACTAGAAGTAGGCAGTCCAGTGATAAAGTCCATTCCAACGGAAGCCCATTTCCATTCCGGAATCTGTAAGGGTTGCAACAATCCAGCGGGTCTTTGATGTCCCGCCTTGACTCACTGACATATATCACACTTGGCGATATAGCTTCTGATTTCTCTCTTCATCTTATGCCACCAAAATCGCTCTTTTAAATCTTGATACATCTTAGTTCCTCCGGGATGGATAGAATAAAGAGTATCATGAGCCTCCTTTAGAATAACTTCTTTCAACTCAGAATCTGATGGTACACAAAGGCGTCCTTTGTACCATAGAACTCCTTCTTCGTCTTCGGTGAATCCGGGTACTTTGCCTGTACCGATACGACGCTTGATTCCGTCGATACTAGCATTTCCCTTCTGCGCCTCTTTGATCTGACTGATCAAAGTGGGTTGAAGTTCTATGCTAGCCAAAAATCCTTCACTCACTAATTCTATTCGAAAATCTTCCATCTCTTTGTGCAGGCTTGGTTGCTCCTTCAAAATCATGGAGTTCAAGTGGCACAGCAATCTGCTATGGGCATCTGCTACCACGTTGGCTTTACCAGGGTGATAGTGAATGTCCAGATCGTAATCCTTGATTAGCTCAATCCATCTCCTCTGTCTCATATTCAGCTCCTTCTGAGTGAATATATACTTCAGACTCTTCTGATCCGTATAGATCTCATAACGGTTTCCCATCAGGTAATGTCTCCAGTCTTCAGGGCTAGAACTACGGCTGCGAGATCGAGGTCATGGGTTGGGTAATTTTGCTCGTGTTGCTTCAGTTGTCGAGATAGATAAGATATAACTTTTCCTTCTTGCATTAGAACACATCCGAGACCGATCTTGGATGCATCACAATACACATCGCTTCACATTTGTCGGTCCATTCAAACTTGATATCTGGCATGATCAAGATTGGGGCTGAAATCAATCTCCTTTTGAGTTCTTGAAAACTCGCTTCACATTTGTCGGTCCATTCAAACTTCTTGTCCTTCTCCAGCAATTGGGTCATGGGTCTGGCGATACTCGAGAATCCTTCTACGAATTTCCGGTAATATCCCGCCAATCCGAGAAATGCACGAACTTGGGTTTGAGTGGTTGGGGCTTGCCAATCTTCTACATCTTTCACTTTGGCAGGATCAACGGCAATTCCTCCGGCTGATACAATGTGACCGAGGAATCCTACCTCCTGTAACCAGAATTCACATTTTCTAAACTTTGCATACAGCTGATGCTCTCTAAGGGTTCCAAGAATGGTCCTTAGGTGTAGCTCATGTTCTTCTTCTGATTTGGAATAAACCAGAATGTCATCGATGAAAACAACGACAAACTTATCCAGGAAGTCCATAAAAATCTTATTCATGAGATTCATGAAATAAGCGGGGGCATTGGTTAGTCCAAAAGACATGACTGTATACTCATACAATCCATATCTGGTGGTAAAGGCAGTCTTTGGAATATCCTCTGCACGAATCTTGAGTTGATGATAGTCAGTCCTAAGATCAATCTTAGAAAACACTTTGGCACCGGTCAACTGATCAAAAAAATCTTCTATCTTGGGAAGGGGTACTTGTTCTTGATGGTGACATCATTCAACTTTCGATAATCCATACACAAACGGTTACCTCCATCCTTCTTGTCCATAAACAAGATAGGTGATCTCCAAGGTGACACACTTGGTTGAATCAATCCAATTTCCAGCATGGCATCCAGTTGCTTCTTCAGTTCTGCTAGCTCTGACGGGTTCATACTATAGGGTCTCTGGGCTATGGGTCCAGTTCCGGGGATTAGTTCAATGATAAGCTCGATATCCCGATCTAGGGGCATACGGGGCAAAACATCTGGAAATACATCGGGGTATTCACAGACTATCCAGACTTGGTCAATGGTAGGTTGGGCTATACTCTTGTTACACTTGAATTGGCGAGGTAAGGTTTCAGATATATGCTCGACTGATATTCCGGCTGTACTAGTCATGGTTATGGATTTCTTGGCACAGTCAATCAATCCTTTATGTTTGGACATCCAATCCATTCCTAGTACTACTTCCAAACCTTTAGTTCCGAGTACTATCAGATTAGCATAAAAATATATGACATGGATTCGGATAGGGACGGCTTTGCAGATTTGCCTAGCCTTGGTGGTTGATCCCGGAATTTGAACAATTTTGACATGCTTCAGTTTGGTTGGTTGAATTTTACTAGTGCATGCAAATTCTTCGGTGACAAATGAGTGCGATGCAATAGAATCAAACAACACTCGTGCAAGTACTGAATTAACAAAAAACATACCCAGCACGACGTCTGGCGCTCCCTAAGCTTCTTTAGCATGCATGAGAAAAAGATGGCCATTGCGGTTGAGCGAATTCCCTGGGGCAAATCTTCTTCCAGGCTGAACACGATGCTGCTGCTGAGCTGGGAAATTGGCATTGAGGGCTGCGGCATTCTTCTTGTTGAGTGACTCGTTGGAATAGTGGCCTTTATTTTCGCAGTCATAACAAGTCACTTGCGACTTGTCCTTTGCTTCTACAGGCACAGCATTGCTTCCAGTCCTCGGGGCAATGTTGGTGTTGGTGGTAGCATTGTTGTTGTTGAACTTGGGTGTGGCACGGTTGAAATTGCTAGAGTTGCCGGGGTTGTTGTGATTTCCTCCGGGCCTAGGGTTTCCACGGTTGGGATAGGTCGGACGGTTCATCGGGGGTCTGTTGGGTTCCTGGATGATGCATCATACGACGCTTGCGGTTCTCATTGGCTTGGTTGATCTTTCCTTCCATCTGGATAGCAGAGTCGACAAGGGCTTCAATTTCCGCAAAGGGGATTGGACTAACACTGTCTGCATCTCATCATGCAGACCATTCAAGAATCTCTCTTTCTTCTTGGCTTCGGTGTCAATCTCATCCGGGGCATACCTAGCTAATGACAAGAATTTGTCACAGTATTCCACTACAGTAATCCGTCCTTGCTTCAGTTCTCTGAAATCGTCTCTCATCCTCTTGATCAAACCCGGTGGCACATGGGTTCTGCTAAACATGACCTTGAATTCCTCCTAGGTCATCATTTGGCCTCCGGTCATTGCGCGAACACTGTTCCACCATGCTCTGGCATCTCCGGCTAGATAGTGGGTGGCGAACAGAACTTTCTCGTTGGCTTCCACTCCAGCAACTTCTAGGTTATTTTCCATGGTTTGCAACCAATCATCAGCGTCTAGGGGCTCATCTGACTTAGTGAAAACAGGTGGGTTGGTATTCTGGATATTCTTGAGCTTAGATCCATGGTTGTCCTGATTTCCTTGGACTTGGTTGTTGTGGGCCAGCTGAGTTATCTATTGCAGGGTGGCTAGGTTGGCTTGACGTTTCGCTCTTGCAGCTTCGTGGTCAAAAGTCAACATTTGCAGAATCTGCAACATCGGGTCCGGGGATGAACCACTTCCTCCACGTGGCATCTGAAGATTGAGATAGATCATGAGAAAAGAGGGAAATTTCTAAGGTTTTGGGTCTTTGAAAAGTTTTTAAAGTTTGACTCAGGTTTTTCTAGCAACTTTCTTTTTCATTCATTCATTCATTCAGAGCACACGATACAACACATACCACAACAAAGAAGAACAGATGGTTTTAAGAACCATTCTGAAAACTACGATACAGTGGGACCGAATACTACTCACTACTCTAGTGCTCAAGTGCTACTACTCCTCGGAATCAGTGGCTTCATCATCCTCATCATCATCGATGAAGGAGAAATCATCCTCATCGGTGAAGAAATCCATAGCCTGATCCTCCAGAAAATCATCATCATCGCTGAGATAGGAGTAGGGGTCTCCACGAAGATCCTCTCTGGCATTCTCCCTTTCTTCCAACTGCATGTCTCTCTCGTGGATGGTCTCCTCCAAAGATGAGATATGGTGGCGAAGACGGGCAATGATGCGCTCCTTCTTGTCGAGCTGACGGCGGAGAGACTTGCGATCCTTTGCTAACATGGCGATGGTCTGATCCTTCGTCTTGATGATGGCAGACTTGTGGTTGGAGTAGTCACGGCAGTTGTCCAACTCCTGCTGACTATCATACATCATGAAGCTGAGGTGGTCCAATTGAGTCTTCAGCTCGGGGTGGTATGGGGCTTCCAGTGGTTGTCCATTAGCATCACGCCTTGGGCAAAACTCAAAGCGGGTTCCCTTGATCTGATTGATGCTCTGCCCACACAGACGGGAAAGAGCTTCCTGCATGGCCCTGGCAAGTCCATCGAGCCAGTTGTTCTCTCTTAAGGTAAACTGAATTCCCTCAGCAGTGGGAGGTTCAATCTTTCCTCGGAGACTTGCAACAATTAGCCGCTGCAGATCTTCTCCTCCTTGATCATTGAGCTGAGCTCCGAAGAACTCGGTGTGCTGACGCTCTAGAAGTTCCGAAAGCTAGTCCAAATCCCTCTCAAAGATAAGGTCTCCTCCATTCCCCAACTGATAAAACTTGCTGTACTTCACGTCCATCTATAAGAATATAGGAGGAGTAAGTTAGTAGAGTGATTAAGTGTGTCAATATTTTATGTATATTGCAAGAGTTTTTGAGGAACATGAATTTTCATGAAAGAATCAAAGGGATAAGAATGAGAATAAGTTTTTGTAAATATTTGTTTTCTTTTGTTTTGAAACTAAGTTTTAGATTCAACTTCCAGTCTAACTAGGGTCTCCTATGGTCAGGATGGCTCTGATACCAACTTGTCAACACCCGGATTTTTAATCCCAGATGCCTGTTATGCCATACATCGCAATCCCAGGATTACCATTTTTGCGAGACATAAAAGAATTGGATACCATAGTACATCATCCATTACAAACCGTACATAAGTTCTTACACAAATAGCGATCTCATGATCCAGTTCTTAATACAAATTCAAGCAGCGGAATACGTAATAATAAAGGTAGCGTAGGCGAAGCTCCATCTTCGTGGTCACAGGCAATGCTGACGATGGGAGATGATCCTAGTTGTCGTAACCTTCCCGGGGTCCATCCTCCAGGTACTCCTCTTCATAGTCTGGCCACGGGAATAGCCAGGGACAAAGCCATGAGTACTCTTTAAGTACTCGCAAACTAATACTAACAAGTGAAAGGGGTTTTTGGTAATAGGACACTAGGCTCTAGGGTTATTTTGCAAAAGCCTGATTTATCTCTACTAAGTTTAGAAGCAACGAATGATAGTTGAAGTTTTATAACACCTAAGTGGGAACTTGTATTTCATATCACAACCTTGTTGTGGTCAAGTCAAAGTCTCAATTCATTTCACAAGTTCTTTTAAAACATCTGACGGGGGAACAGTATGGCCACTCCAACTGTCCATAACCGTGGACGCGGCTATTCGAATAGTTTGACACTCTGCAGAGATTGTAAACTTTCACCACAACATTCGATACATCCGTCAGGAACAAATCCTGAATTCACCATACTCAGTATGCGGATAATCAATCCTAACCTTTCAATTACACGTCCTAGTATAAGCACCTCTCCTGTGAGTTTGGCCTCCCAACCATGACCAACTGTCATCTTGGGTACTGCACAGGTGGACAATCTTCACAAGGTAGCCTCAGCTCAGACCTTGGCCGTGAGGGAACTAATACTAAGGTATATAAGTTTCCAGTCAAGCCCTACCCAATCTTCGGGTATTGTGGTTGTACGATAAAATTGGAATGGTATCGCATCCAGACAACCATCAGTTTTATAAAGGGCTAAGGCTCATGCCTCAACATTTTCATCACCATAAATCATCTGGTGCTCGGAAACACATTTCAAAACATCTCAGTAGAATGATCCATCATTCTAAGGTTTTCATAGCCATTTTCACCAAGTATTCCCATCTAATGTTGATCAAGTTTTATGCTTAGCACTAGCATCTACAAGTGGGGGTAAGTACTAATGAGGGGTGGTGAACAAGTGGAGTTTTAACTAAGTTCACTCTCATGTCTTAGGATGACATCAGGATTATCTAGCTTAGGCCAAATTTTATGCTCTTTATGCAACCTTCACTTATCATTCTAGTATTGACCACTTATTCCAGTAAACTCTAGTTACAAGCTTTGATAAAGAAATAAAGTAGAAGCTTGCAAGTAAAACTAGGATTGGGTATCATTAAATGTATCTAACCAAGCATGCTTAGTGCATTGCATAGGTTATTTAACTATCATAATTGCAAGGGTTAGCTTGCCTTGTGCAGAGTAGTGGTTGAAGTTCTCCTCGGCTTCTTCTTCGTAGTATCCTCCTTCCTCCTCGTATCCTTGGTCGGTACTAGCGTCTATAAATAAATGTTATGTACACAATCACCAAACAATACTTAACTACTTGCAATCATCACACAAAAGGGTCATATAGATGATCTAGCATCATCACTAACATTACAAGATTAAAGTCTTGTTTAATTCCTTTTATTTTTATAAAAGTAATTTCTACTCATTGAAAAACTACTTAAGATTTAATATTCTCCAAACCAAACATGGGATCATGTTGACACATGTCATCACCACATATTTTAGTTCATGGGAATGTGATTTAAAGTGGTGTCACAATTTAATAAGGTTTTACCCTTTTATTTTAATTAATAAAGTGGCTAGAAATGCCTATGGGGCATTGTTTTATTACTTGAACATTATTTATGAAAGTAAACCTATATATTTCTATATATTCTGAAAGGTATGGTTAAATGTGATTTTTGAGAGTTGGAATCAACTCAAAAGCTATTATGGTTTTTACTGAAAAATGTTTGAATGCAGAAAAGCTTCTGCCTTGTTATTTTTACCATGGATGATCTACAGATCCAAATGACTTGAATCCAACGGGCTTGGATTCAGCACTTCCAAACCTTTCTAGAAAAGTTAGTTTCATTCAATTTGGTGCACTGAATCGACCTGGGTTGATTTTTGAAACTGGGTACAGAAGTGTGTTTGAAATAAAATGGAAAAGGTTAAATTCAAATAAATGGGCTGCACGGGAAGCGATACTGGGCCGGCCTGCTAAGCACAGCGCTTCCACGGGCTGTATAAGTGGCTGTCCCCACGCGTCAGTGAGACGAGGGGGTGCGAAGCGGTATGGGGCGATGTGGTGCGTTCGATCTGGTTCTAATCCAACGGCTGAGAGTCATCGTCGACGTTGGGCAACGCCGGCGAGACAGAAACCTAGCGCGGCCTGTGGGGGTCGTTGGGGGCTCACCGGGGTTCAGGCGAGGGTCGGCGAGGCGGGCGAACGACGAAGTCGACGAAGGCGGTTCTCCTGGTACCGGCAGCTTCTCCTGGGGTGGCTCCAATCGCTGGCTCCCTCCTCTCCAGCAGCGGCGGGCTCCGTTGAAATTCCGGCGAAGTGCTGCTCGCCTTGCTCCGGGAACGGGGTGGGTCAGTGAGGAGAGGGGAGTGAGATTGTGTGCTCAATTCGGGTGGGGGTGGCCTCTATTTATAGTCGCAACGATGAGACCCAACGGGATGGGCAGGCAACGGTGGCGACATGGCTACGGGCGGCTAGAGGCATGGCCGGTGGTGGCGATCGCTTGGTGGTCTCCTGGCGATGCTCTACGGCTTTAATGCGCGCGTAGGGACGGTGCGGTTTAGTCTGGAACACGCGACGCTCTGCGCGACAGAGGCGGCGTCATCGACGGCGAGCGGTGGGTGTGAGGAATGGGGCGACGAACGGGATGTCTGGCGGTCTACTGGGTCGGTGGCGATCATGTATGCACGCGGCAAGGGCGGCGCACGGTCTGTGGGCTTCGGTCGAGGGTGGCGCTCTGGCGCATGCTCGGCATGGTTGCTGGTGAGCTGGGCGCGGTCCGTGCGTGTGGTCTAGTGGCTGGCAATGTTCGAGCGCTGGACAGGGAGGGGCGGTGGACGGTGGGCTGCCTCCTAGACAAGGTTGGCACGGCTAAATATCCTCCTAGCTTGTTGTCTCCACTAGGGTGGTATGGTGAGCTTTGGCTGTTCACCATTGATGTCATTTCCCAGCTTATAGTGAGGCTAGTGCTTAGTTTAACTTGCTAGATGATCTACTGAGATGGTTGTGAGCTAGAGAAGGAACAAGTTAGGCTTCAATCACTGCTCACAATAGTGTTTAAGATTTTTATGATTTGTGTCTGCAATGTGTTTGATGAAATGGCCGCAAGAATTCAAGTTTTGAATTTTGAAAAGATTTTTGGTGGGTGTGCTAGGTTGGTGCTGGTGAGTCTGCAGATGCTTGGGTTTTTAAAGTTGAGCTTGTTTGAGTGGTTTTTGAAAAAGTGGGATCTTCCCATATCAGAAAGATTTAATTTTGAATTGCCATTTAAACTATGCATTTGAAAGTTTCTGGATGATCACAAAGTGGTCCTTGATACTTTGTTATGAGTACAATCAAGGGGTGCAAAGATCCAGAAAAGTTTCTGTTAGGTTCTGAAAGTTTGAGACAGCCAAAGTAGGCATGGGAGTTAAATTTGTCAAAATGACCATTCCCTTATTTTATTTGTTTTGATTTACTTGTCGTTGAGAAAAGTGTGAGAATTGTGTAGATGATGTTTATTTCACCTAAGCATCCATTTACAAGCAAAGGAACACACAAACAAGGTGGTTCAAAAGAATTCAAAATGAAATGCATACTCACATGCATGCTTCCATAATTTTATTTAGAAAAGTTTTTGTTAACCCTAATTTTGATGATTAGAGTTTGATGATATAAGTTTAGTATTTTTGGGATGTTACAAAGATGAGCCTCTAAATTGGTTCTACTGAACCAAACCTAAAATATTAGGCTTAATTTCATATTCTTCCACATCAACATTGGGCTGAGTAATAGGTACATGAATAAAATCCCCAGTAGGAGTAGTATACTCCCCAAGTTTCTTTTGAGCCATGGGTCTTTTCTTTTTTTATATTTAAAGTAAAAGAATCAACAAAAAAAGGAACTATTTATTAGGTTTTCAAATATATAATAAGAAAGTAAAATCATAACAAGAAATAAACTACAAACAAAAATAAAATTAAAAACAAGGTCTCTACTGACCTGATCAAGATAGCGAAATGCCTCCCTGGGAACTGCACCAAAAAAAGGGTTTATACCTTTGATCTAGATTCATGGATGTATTATAATAGCCTTTTTCCCGAGTAGATCTAGGTTTAGTCAAACCATGGGAAACAACGCTAAAAGGAATTAAAAAGGACAAGTCTAAAAGACTTTGATTTTTTGTTCTACTTTTGTTTACTGGACCAATCTAGTTTACTTTATAATGTGGGTTGATTTAATGGATGGAGATAGGCCAGAGTTGAAGATCCACCTACAACTGCACATCATATGTGATAAAAGATAATACTAGGCATAGTCATGACTAATATTTTAATACAGATAAACTTTTGTGGGCAGCACATCCTAATATACTAAAGCCCCTCCGATCCACATGCATAGAAATATCCTTTTGATTCAACCAGTTTACAAATAGTTATTAAGTGAAAAACACAAATCAAAACCTTAAGTAGAGATGACGATGTTGTTCCCGAATGGGTTGCTAAGTGAAGATCGTTTAGCCCTTTCTATCACTGGGTGTCCTATGAGATTGCCGCTAGCCAAGTATCTCACCTCAAGATTTTATCGATCTCGGGGGTCTTGGGTACCTACAAGTCCAAAGATCGAGGCAAGAAATAAAGAAACAAAAGATACAAAAATCCCTTACTCAAACAATACACAATACTCCCATGGATTAGATGCACATAATTGTTGTGAGGTTTCTCCCCAACCCACAACCCATGAGGACTAGTCACTCATAACAATAAGATCAAGGATAGAAAACATCGTACAAAATACTTAGATTGAAATCAAATATTCTTACAATGGTCTCCGAATCACATGGAGATCTCAAGTATAAAGTAATGGCTATGTCTAATGGAGAGGATGTAAGATGGATGGGATGAACTATGATGTGGATATCCTTTGGTGGTGTTGTGATGCAATTTGAGAATGGCGGCCCTCTGCGTGGCAGCTGGGACCTGCAAATATATAGGCATATTCACGAAAGTTCTAGGGTTTGACGAGACGAAGCCGCTGCCACATGGTACGAACGGGACATATAGGCAGTCCCTACCCATACCAGTGCACGTTATGGACTTCCTCGAAAGCTTAATTTATAAATCTTTTTCGCATTAAAAAGCATGATTTCCCGCACAACACAATTCAAAGCAATGGTTTACATATATTTGCAATAGTTAGTCATTAGTGGCTAGACTAGAGAGATTCTTTTCAATTGCTTGATGAAAAACAATGTTCAAACGCGAAAAAAGATATCTATGTATAGAGCCATCATGCAACCATATACATGAGCAAGTACACCCATAGTGATTGATCCCAAGTCCAATTAAGATAAAACAAGGGAATTATTAAGACATAAGTTCAACCACTGCACAAATATAATCCCCCATTGTTTAACCATGAATTAACATAAGATACACATCTAAGACTCGGGATCCGGTTTATGTTAAACTTCGTCTATCATCCTATCATCATGCAATAGTGAAAACCTTATGCATCCCCTAACATAGGCGTGCACTCATACATTAGTACAAAGGATCATCATAGAATATAATATATTTGTATGCAACCCATAACAAACTATTTCACAATTCACTACTCAAATAAAGACATAGAGATACAATAGATCATGTGAAAACAATAAATTGTATCACTTATCATGTTTTCCAAGAGATTATGTTAGGGGTATGGCGAAGATCTCACTATAGATGGTGATGGAGACATGCCTCCCCAAAGGGGAAAGGAAACTATGACATAGAGAGGCGTCCTGCCAAAAGGGCAGGGCGGCGGTGTCCTAGCGCCTCCCTAGGGCGGCGGCTTCCCTAGGGGATGGAGGTCCCTTGCCCCCTCTTCTTCCTTGGTGATGGTGATGTTGTGGAGGAGCTCCTACCCCTCCTTGGCGGGTGCCAAGAGGGATAAATTTCATGGATATGGATATATGCCTCTAAAAATATAGTTTCCCCTCAATATATAGACGAGGTGATGCAATCTAGGCCATGTGATGCATGCCCCCTTGATCCAAGGGCTCTTGGGAACCTATAGAACCTTCCTAGCAGGGGCATATCCAGGATTTGAGCATAGGGGGCCAAAGTAAATGTCGATCATAAGAAGTCTCATTAGTATACTATGAAATCAAGATGTAACGACATACGTAATGCAATTGAAAAGAAAGCTACATTTCTAGTATTTTGAAAATATATAAGTAAATCTATTCCTAGGCCTATTAAGAACTCAATTTTATGATGGGAAATTTACATATCAGTGGAATCGTGATTAGTGTTATTCTGTATGGTATGCTATTTGTAACCTCTATCTGCTCGGCTAAAAACATGTTTTCATCTGTCAAGTAGGAACCGAGGTCCAACCAACCAACTTAAATTATATTCAATAAACTATTATAAAAATAATATCATACCATAGATTCGATAAGAAAATCATCACGTAGAAACTACAATATATATTACTTGATCAAATGTGCATGAGAATAGTACCATGTAGTGATCAGGCTAGGAATTGGGCATGATGATGTAGCACGGGATTGGCAGTAGCTCGTAGTCGTTCATCGACAGTTGAGACGCAAAACATGATAATTGTGTAGATTCACTAATTACTGACGGGGCTCAAGTTCCGGGTGTACGTGTCCTGGCGGAAGCGGCGGCAGAGGTGTCGGTGATGCTCAATCACGAAACTGAATTGAACAGGAAGTCAGAAGTGGTATGTGTGATCGATTCTGTTTTTCCTAGGGTAGTATGTACATGTGACTAGGCCTTTGGCGCTTGGATATTTTTGATTTTGGCTTGTCCCATTAAATTAATCATGTTCGGCATCATTACGATTAATTATGCTTGTGCTAATGGCCGGAGTATTAGGCCGAATACAACTACTGGTTCCTTCTATGCATTGTTGAAGGGGGCGAACCATAGGGGGCCATGGCCACCGCTCGCCCCCTTGACCCCCCTCTAGTTCCTAGGACTCCCCTCTGTCCTTTGGGAGCTTCTTGGGTCGTGACTTGACCGAATTTATCATGTATGGTAAGAGTTGAAGTCAATCATATCACGGACTCTGGGAATCCCGAAACTACTTCTATACCCGTCAATAATCCGGGACAAAAAGTCTTGCATAGACTTTGTTTGAGCCGAAATTTATGTCTAGGATCATCAACGTAAAATTACCCACAATTTTCTTGGTTTAACTTTTCCCATTTGATGTCATATTCAGGGGCTGCCGGGGAAATCTATCTGGGTTGGTGCTAGAATGGCCTTGTCGTTGCTCAAGGCACACTATGAAGAAGCCGATGGCAGATTTCACTGCCTTGATGGTCATGTACAGGGGCTTGGATATCTTCTTGGCCTAAGTGATGGAAGTGTTGATGAAGTTTCTAGCAAGAATCATGCACTCCTTTGAATCCGGAGAACCTTCACCAAGTTGGATAAGACAATGGGGGTTGTGTTTTCGTAAGCTACAAAGATCATGATTTTTACAACAAATATAAAGAATTTGACTCACATAATTTGAGAAAGACGAGGGGGGTTACTAAAGATTCTGGTTTCAGCTTGCTTGCATGTTTATGTTAAGATTCCATGCTGCTTCTGAAGTTTATTGAATGCTTCAACGCTCTGAGTATTCTATTATGCGGTAGATTGGTTCTGTTCCTCGAGTTGTTCAATGTCATTCTTTAGGCCCTCCATCTTGGTGTTTGCATGCTCTTTCATATACTTCATTGCTTTGTCGTGCATGGCTACAACATCGGCGAGATCCTTCTCTAGAGTCTGTTCTCATCATCCAATTCTTGGATGTGCTTGGATTGGTCAACGATGCTCTTGGAATTGGTTATAGATTTTGCAAGTCGGATAAATAAAAGTACTATGAGTACTCAGAAGAAATATCTCGGGCAATAGATTCATGGGAGAATGAAAATAAAACATATGCTTGTTTTTTCTTATCTATTCCTTTAGAAAGGTAGTTTTACCCTTTTTGATCGCCAGTTCTTCCTGCAGCTTGGCAAACTTCTCATTGGCGGCCACCTTACGAGCATTATCGTTCTGCACAATTGATATGCTTAGTTTCCTTGAAGCATCTAGCCAGAACTTATTCCGATTCACCTAGTTGCTTGGGGGCTACAGTATAAGATTTTACTCCAAGGCATGCTTAGTATCTTTTGAGCATCTGGCTAGAACTTATTCAATTTCACCTATAGGACCAGGGGATACAGTTTTAGAATTTCAACACTTCGTATGCTTCTCTATGACTACCTAGCTGGAATATTTCATTCTAGCTAGATACTCGGGGCTATATTATCAAGCTTTTCACTTAGTAACTCTTAGAGCACTCAGGCTAAAAGACCTAAGGTTTTCCGCCTACGAGCTCGGGGGGCTACAGTGGGATATATCTTAAGTGAAATGTGAAGTATCGAAGACTTATGATGGCAATAATATTTAGGTTGTTCGCAACCTAGACATACGAGTCATGTAAGACCTTGGCTTTATTGCGAATAATATACTCCTGCCTAATTAGCTCTTCTAGGCTCGGTGTCGGATGAAGCTCTATTCGATCGTTGTGTTACAATGGTGGTTGTTGGCATAGAAGTTCCTGACTTGCTGGTGATTTGATGTTGTAGTTTCTCCCGCCATGAGCTCTTTCGCTTTTATAGTGGAATCATTAGCCGGAGCTTGAGACACCTTGGAGGAGGTGCTGTCTTGCATTGCTTGTATGCTGGGAACAACGTCCAAGACGGTAGCACCTGAGATATCTTGTGTATTATTGATATCTATATCCATGGTGGAGTTCTCAAGTGGAGAGGTGGACGGTGCTCCGTCAGAGCCTGTGGTTGGCTTGGAGGCATGAGTTAGAGGAGCGACTATGGGATAGGACTTGGAAATTATATCACAAATACATTGGGAACCTCCAGTATCCTTGGAGGTCCGCTTCATACTAACATTGGTTCTCTTCCTGAAACATAAAAATTTAACAAGTATAAGTATAGGAACGAGTAAAGAAAAGACAAAGTCGTAGAAGAGAGCACTTATACAATTGCAGGTGCCTTGGTCAAGGGGATGCTGCTAGACTTTCTCTTCTCTTCCTCCAACAAGGCAGTGGATGTCTTGGAGACTCCACTCTCCGGTTTCTTCTTCTTGATAGCGGAAGCAGTGTCAGAGGTGGATCTCTTCCGCTTTCTCATTGCCGGGGAAGGATGATCCTATTGAAGAATGCATCCCATGAAGAAACAAGGGTTCCAACGAGCCCTGAGTTTGCGATGGGGATGAAAACGTGTTCTAAGCCTCTCAACAGTGGCGGTGATGAGGATAGAGTAGCGGCATGATAGAGAGTGCACATGAGATGGTTTTTTACCCAGGTATGGGACCCTCGTGAGGAGGTAAAACCCCTACTCCATTTTTGTTGTATTGCTTGCGTGCTTCGCAAGGATACAATGGTAGATGAATGTCTGGGTTTGAGATCGCTAGGATCAACCCGTTCTATGGTAGGAGAATTTCCCTTATATAGCGGCATCAGGCCTCTTCCCCAAATTATTGGGAGGGAAGGTCACCAAAATGCCACCCCTCGGAGTCCCAGTCTACAGGGCTACTTTAGGTGGACTAAGTGCAATTCCTACGGGGGCTTCTCCATTCCTCCATAAAGCTGACTCCGTGAGCGTCTTTTGTTTCCGCATTGCGCCACCGCCTCCCTCTCTTGCGCTAAAACAGCAAAGAAGAGAACTGCCAGTTCTGAGGTCGTCTGCCCTGCTTTCGCACCAAATTGGCCAGACCGGCCTCTCTTTATCGAGGAGTTCAGGGTGGTCCTCAGAGTCGCGGCGCCCCTTGTTGGGTTCTGTTATCCTAGCTTCCTTTGCTACGAGATTATGAGCATGCCCCTGAGGCACGCTTCAAGGTATCTAAATCCCAAGGAGCACCGAAGTGTTGCCTGGGGCTCCTCTTCACATGATGCCTTCTTGAAGCCGAGCCATGCTGAGGCCAGGGCCTTGTAGGAATCATCCCCTAGCATCATCTCCTGAGGCGTCATAGCCTCCTAAGGGCACCTCTGCTCGGATGTTGGGCATGTTAACCTTCGGGACATGGCACCCTGGTTGCCAAGACCCCAATAGTATCCCACGGGAGCTTGTCGTGAACGTGTCCCTTGGTAGACATGAAGGGGCAAGGGCCCAAAAACGGTTGAGGGGTCCTAGTGCCCTCTTGGTCAACATGACTCTGCCATGCGCTCATCCCGACCATGCATATGAAACGGTCGTCCATCCTCCACCGTCAGTCGCGGTAGTGTCTTCCTTGCCTTGGGAGTTGTTCCCATGATATGATGGTTCATGGGGAGAAACATCGGTTAATGTCGTGTGCCCGACATAGTGACACATCCATTCGCCTTATCTTGTCAAGTTGGGGCACAGGCACGGTGCCCTCTACTTTACTCCATTTCATCCGCTCCTCCCCTTCCTTCTTGGTTCACATATCCAGGGCCTCGTTCTTCTCAATGGCGCCCAAGCATCTCACCGCCGACGAGAAGGGAAAGTCCGTGATGGTGGAGGTGGAGGATACCCCACCAGTGATGCGTGGCAGCGGGAGGCCACACGGAAGTGATCACGGGATACACGGAGGCCGCGACATTGCCCCGCTGTTGCCACTTCTTCTAGGTCTGCCGTGGTGGCTAAAGGGGAGGCGCCGGACAAATGTGTCTATTTTCGCCCTCACGGAAGTTGCCAGGGGTTCCGCGGGGGGCATGGTGGAGGGCTGGACAGCGGCCTGGAGTCCGCACGGCTCCCTTCTCTACCTCCTTCTCCGATTGTGATGAAGATTGAGGATGATCCCAAGCCCGTCCGGGTCATCGACTTCGTCATCCTCCTCGAAGACCTGGACTGGTTCGCGAGGGTGAAGCTTCCCTCGCGCTTCGCTCTCAGGTCACGTACGACCTTCCCGAGGAGGTGCAACTGTGCCACTCCGGCAACCGCGAGAGGTGGAGAGTGAGCGCCGATACTTCTTCGCTGAGAAAGATGTATCTCTCTGACGGTTGGAATCACTTCCTCATCGAGAACCGTATCCACAGCGGCTGCATGTTGCGGTTTCGTTACACCAGTAGGGGAGGCTTCTCTGCGTCAGTGTTTGACCCCATGATGTGCTGCATTAACTACCTGCGCGACCTCAGGTAGGTCTGAGCGGGGCCTCTGTCGCGGCTGTTGTAGCTCCAACGGGGCCATGGACCTTTTGCTAGTGTATATGTGATGTCGTAGTGCTTGTTAGCCTTCTACCTTATAAGAATGATTGTAATGATCCACTTTAAGTAGACTATAGTGCTAGTTGTCTTTCTTTCTGTGTGTTTTGTTGAGGTGACAGCTTGGGGAAGCCGGTGGGAGTTGACTGTGTGGTTAGCTTGGGTGATATTCCTCGTGAAGCCTCTTCGTACCGGCTCTCCACGGGTCGCTCTTTTGGTAGTACCCGGGGAGCATTCTTCGCAAAGAGGGAAGAGAGGGTGCCTCGCGTGGGAGCATAGATGAATTCGAACTTCGTCACCCAGAGGCAGCCACGACCGCATCATGCCCGAGCCACCTGAGGAGATGAACTCGCTCGAGGGCTATCCCGTGCCCCTCTTCTGCGGGGCTCATGCGTTTCCTATAGTTCTCTAGGGGAGATGTCCGTAGGCCTTGCGCATTCCAACCTATATGCTCTCGTGTGGAGAGGATCGTAGGGCCTGCGCTTGCTCTGTTGGCTTACTTGGGAGGAAATCAATAGGCACTACGTGTATGGGACCTTCTAGGTCGTGACGACTCTTGATGACCATGCCTTGGGTTCCGCATGGTGACACCCATGGGGCTTACGCGCTTTCGGCTAGGTTGTTCCCCACTTTGAGGAGGATCTCCAGTAGTAGGCGCAGTGTCGCTCGTGCACCAGGGCGAGCATGAATAGCTCCCCTGCGTGCCATTTCGAAGGGAAATGCTTTTAGCCTCTGTGATGAAGGCGCCCGACAGGTTGACCTGCCTCGCTCGTTCTGGAAGCCTAGAGGGAAGTCTGCACATGTGCTCGAGTCTTCGACGTTGAGAGGCGCTAATCTCGCGAGCCCTTTCGAGGAAAGAGACATGGGGTAGGAGCTTGCCTCATAGGCTCCATAAGGAGGTTATGTCGCAAGCATAGCTAGGTTTTAGTCCACTGGAAGGGGCTTCCCGCACAAGACACACGTAAGCCTCTCGAGGAGAAGTCCGTAGGGCAAATGCTTCTCATGTTGGTCCCTCTAGGAGGAGACCGTAGGTCTAGCAAAAAAAGGACGCTAGAGGGGTGCCCTCACGATCTGCCTCGTCATCCTCTCGAGGAGAAGGCCATAGGTAAAATGCTTCTCCTATTGGTCACTAAAGGAGGAGACCGAAGTTATATCATGAAAAATAGGCCGCTAGAGAAGGGTTCCCTCACGAGCCACCCCGTAAGTTTCTCTAGGAAAAGGATCTAGGGAAAATGATTCTCCTGTTGGTCCCTCGAGGAGGAGACTGTAGGTCTAGCAAGAAAAATAGGTCGTTGAAGGGGGGTGCCCTCACCAGCCGCCCCGTAAGCCTCTCGAGGATAAGGTCGTAGGGAAAATGCTTCTCCTTGTTGTCCCTCGAGGACGAGACCATAAGTATAGCAATAAAATAGGCCGCTGGAGGGGAGTGCCCTCATGAACCGCCCCGTAAGCCTCACGAGGAGAAGGTTGTAGGGAAAATGCTTATCCTATTGGTCCCTTGAGGAGGAGACCATAGGTCTAGCAAGTGAAATAGGCCGCTGGAGGTCGGGTGCCCTCACGAGACGCCTCGTATGCCTCTCGAGGAGAAGACCGTAGGGGAAAATGTGCACTGCTTAGATTCAGTGTGTATGTCGTGCAAGGGTCTCAAGCACCAGGAACTATGGGTGAGGTGACTTATCACCGAGCTAGTATGTAAGTTTAGAGCTCGACACTTTAAGCACTAATGTTGATGGGGAGAGACCCAGCGATGTACACCGTTCCTAGCCCCCTGCTCGTGGAATATGTAGGGGAACTTCCGCCATGCATGGCTTTGAAACAATTTCCCGGAAGGAAAGGAGAATGTAGAATAGTCAAAGGTGCAATATCGAAAAAACTGCTAGGGAGGTTCAAGCTAATTACAATGCCGCCGTGATCAGCACAAGGTCTTACAATAGATAAGGCTGTAGAGGATGAGAGTTTGAGGTTCACCTTCAAAATTTTGGGAAGCTAGATGCGTCACTTGGAGAGGTTTGTCCACCTTCCTGATGCCTGGTTCAGGTCCAAGGACGATGGCCCTTAAGGTGCTATCGAGGAGGCAGTTGATGTTTTATGTGCGCTGGTGCAGTCCATAGGGAAATCGGGAGCCCCCGAATCGTTGCCGTACTTGTGAGACTATATAGAGAACGTGATGGCGAGATGGGGTGGTCTTGAAGATTTTTTGTGGTTGCGGGTATCGGGCGCGACCTGGCACTCCTGAGATGGATACAGGGCGGCAGCTACCCTCTTTGCCATGGCGTTCTCTTGGGCCATCATTTGCTTCTTCCTTCTGGTACCCCCAATGTAGCCAAGTGCTTCAACGTCCTTAGGATGGGAAGTGGATGTGGTCTTGTAGGCTTTCTCGAGGGAGCACATATACTCTCTTTAGTGGTAGAGGATGGTGATGACCTTGCCGTTGCCTCCTAGCATCTTGATGATGTTTTAAGTGTGGTGGGTGTCCTCCATGAACTTGACCAGAGCAGGGTAGCCTATGATGACATTATAGGGGAGACCGATGTGCACCACGTCAAAGTTGATGAGGTTGGTTTGGTAGTTTTTGTGAGAACATGACAGAGAGGCTCACCTGCCCAATGAGTATGGTGGTAATGGTGGCCACTCCGAAGAACGACATGGTCGACATAAACTAGTTGTACGACACCTACAACTTGGCGAACGTCTTCGGGGAGATCACGTTCAGGTCGGCACCACCATCGATGAGCGTCTTGGCGACAATGATGTTTTTGATCGTGCGGGTGTAGATCATGGGTAGGCCTCCCACAGCCCTGGTGGAAGCGAGGTGGTCGCTGGCATCAAAGGTGATGGCGCATTGTGACAACTTGAGCTTCGGGGATAGAGTCCTAGGCCAGGCAGCGGCGACTTCGTGGGTGAGCTTCTTGAAGTGCTTTTTGGATGCCGGGGCCTGGGAGCCTCCAAGGATGCAAGCAATAGAACCCTTTGACTCCTGGTAGCTCTCGATGTTCTCCTCAGCTTCGCCTTTCTCCAAGGCATGATGATGCTGCTGCATGGTGTTGGCTTGGTGACCCTTCTGGTGGGTGCGTTGGCCATCATGGTTTTTATTTCAGCGCCCCCCTAAAAGGGCATGTGTGTCACATCCAAAAAAATTCCAAATTTTGAAATGTGAAAAAATAAATAAACAAAATAACTAATGGTTTAAATTTAGGGTGAAAAGAAACTTTTTGTGTCTAATTGGAAACATCAAAACCCTTCTTGAACAAAATTTGAATAAAAAGGGAATCCAACAAATTTCAATCAAGTGAAATGCATTCATCAATGAATGTATCTTGAAATTTAAACAATTGGAAAAGTTAAACCAAAACCATAAAACCCTAATGAAATAAATCATTTCCAAAGATCTCTCAAAGATTATGGATTTGAACCATATAAAAATTCAGAAACAATCATTTTAAAATGATCAAAAGTGATAAATAAAAATATTATGAAACCATAGAAATTGGTTTCACTTAATTTGGAGCCATGGATAAAAACTTATGAATTTATTAAGATAAAAGGAAAATAAATTTCAAAGCTAATAAAGCTCCTAACTAAAATCCATACCAAATTATGAGCAAAATAATCCCAAAAGGATTTACAAGTATAAACAAATATTAAATAAAATTCTACAAATTGGAATCACCAATTTTGGATCTATAAATAAAAATATATGGATTTTATAAGGCAAGGAAAGAATTAAATTAATAAGAAATATTTAAAAGCCAAATTAAATATTGGCCAAATCTGTCACATCCCAAGATTTTCCAAATCTTATAATGTGAAAAATAAATAAACAAAATAAATAATTGGTGAAATTTAGGGTGAGAAGAAACTTTTTGATTCCAATTGGAAACATCCAATTGAAATATTTAAAATCTTATAATGTGTTGTTGCTTAATATGGTAGATTGAAATTGTGCCTTGCTTGATTGAATTGTAGTGATTTGAAGAGTGTGATCATTGCAAAGACAAGGAGTGAACTTATATTCTCTACCAAAAAGGCAAGTGATGCTCCATACTTTTGTCCCACTATTTTCCCTATGCATTAGTGATATTTCTAAGTAGGACATCCATGGAATTTTGCTAGGTGTAAACTATGCCATGGGAAATCCTAGTAGATGAAACCTTAGTAGAAATTTCCTAAGTTAAGATTCCTACTACTATCATGCTTAGCTTAGCTAGTAGAAAACAAGGGTGGATTATATTCATACTATGGAATATTTCTAAGTCAAGGACTTGTGTTTTGTTTAATAAAACAACTAAGTGAATGAATCACCTGGGTGGAATGGAAGGAATGGTTTGTGTTGAGTGGTTCACAAGGCCCATTTCTATGGTTTAACTTGTGTATCTCACTTGTTGATGGCCACCCAGGAACAAAGAGATTTGAGATGTCAAATGTTGAGAAGCTTCAAGTGCAGCCACTTGGCATTATGGGCTCTGCCTGGATCATATAGGTCGCAATAACTTAGCCAAATGGACAGTTGGTGGTAGGGTAATGATTGGTTGGAGCACGTCCATTCTGGTCTAAGGGAAGGCTTCTGAAAGATCTTGTCTTAGGAAACCAAGTCTTGTGGGGAAAGTGCACCACCTCTGCAATGTGTGCCCCATATGTGGTTTTGATAATTACTGAAAATCTCTATGTACTAATGTTTGCATTGAGTTACACTTGTAGGAATTATTTATTGGCATCGCTTTGATCATGTGCTGGCTTCAAGATAGAAGAAATGAATAAGAATTATTATCCAAGGGCTTTGATCCTATTGGAATTATCTAGAAGTCGAAGAATGAAGAAAAGAAGATCAACTTGTGTGCTGAAGAAGAAGATAGAGTTCCTCATGTGTATCTTCAAGACATCATCCTAATGGAGTTAGAAGAAATGAAGTGCAAGGTCAAGATGCCCCGTCTCTAGGAGATCACATGCTTGAAGCTTTCCATTGTTGGTGATCATGGATTGATGAATAGAAGTTCAAAGAAGTGGTTTGCCCATGGTGTATGGGGGAGAAATTCGCAAGTCTTCATCAAGGAAGCACGAGGAAGGGGCTTGTTACTTTGTGTCATGGGAATGGCCACGACAGTCGCTACTCGGGGTAGTGATAGAGTCGAAGGAGGGCAAGAGCGAGTCGCCATTTGCGGATCGAGATTGGGAGTGAGACACATGGTTTACCCGGTTCGGCCCCTGTAGGGTAAAGACCTACTCCCTACTTGCTTGTATTTATGGAAGATGATTTACAAGTTGGGCGAACTTGGCATAAGGGCGGTGAGTCGCTTGGATAGGGTACAAAGGGAACCGTAGCAACGATTATATAGGGGTTCCTCACTAGGGTTTTATAGGATCTCATCCAAACCAGTAAATGTTTCGGTAGTTTTACCTAATCCGACTGGGCCTAACTACGGTCTTGGGCCTTCACATCCAGTCGTCGGTCTTCTTTGAAGCCTCCTTTATAGTTGTCGTTATTGTTGGCCCACTCGACATTGTCTTGGGCCAGTCGCTTCCTTTCCTTGTGGATACCCTGATTGGTATATCCCCATCAATAGTCCCCGAGTGCGTTAGCGGTTCGACGAAGGAGTCAACTTGGCAATCTGTGACGACCTCCTCCAGCAAAGGGAGAAGCTTCTATCCTTCAATCGCAGCAGTGGCGAATCATATTTTTTCAAGGCTTCCTGCTTAACCGATTGGAACAAGCGAATTGTGCAGGCAAATGCTATAGGCGAATGGTCAATTTGACCGAAGTTGGACCGTCAGCATGGTCAAAGTAGTCGTTAGTTAAATCCTAACGGTAACCTTGGAGATTTTACTGCGAAGTAACGAATAATCCTGTGATTACCCGAGACGCAGCGCTATAAATGGCAACCGACGGAGGGAACAAAGATCTCACCATATTCTTTCCGTACTTGCTCACTTCTTCATTCACATTCTCCCCTGATCCAACTCTTAGATCTAAGGGAACTCACCTCCATTGCGCCTTGATACGTCCAATTTGCATCACCATTTTATATCATAATTTGCCTCTATTCATTGATATATTTCTTATTAAGAGGTGTTACTTATGTTTTTTCATCTGTTTTTGCATGTTGGATGATTCTTGGAGGATAGACCGCCGGAGTCAGGATTCTGATGGAAAAAGAGGTGTTTTGATGCAATTTCGCGAAGATCAGAAAAATACCATAAAAATTATGGAAAATCATATTTTCCTAGAAGACGAAGGAAGCCAGAAGGGGAGGCGGAGATGGGCCACAGGGGCCCACACACCCCTAGGCGTCGGCCACCCCTAGGCCACACCTACAGGGGGTGTGGCCCACCTGGCCGGCCTCCGGCTCCGCCCTCTCGCCTATATCTTCTCCTCGGAACCCTAAAACAAGGGGAACGACCATAAAAAGACTCCCCTCCTCTGTGGGGCGGAAAACACCGAGAGAGAAAGAGCTCTCCGGCAGACAGATTTCTGTCGGGGAAATTCCTTCCCGTAGAGGGGATATCGTCGCCATCAACACCGTCATCAACAGACTTCATTGGGATGATCATCATCATCATCATCATCATCATCCACACCATCATATCCACCAGCACCATCATCACCACTCCATCCCACTATAACAATTGTGTTGAATACTTGCATAGTTCTTTGGGGAAAGTTTCCTAGTATTGATTACTATTGTAGTTGATGCTTGTGAGTGGAACCATTGGATTATTGTTTATGTTCAGATTGTTATCCATTAACATATCATCTTTGATCTTGATCCATATGATGTCTTGTGAGTAGTTTGTTTAGTTCTTGAGGACATGGGAGAAGTCATGTTGTTAGTAGTGGATTTGTGTTGAGATATTATTCAATGGTTTAGTATTTAAGTTGTCGTGCTATTCTTCTAGTGGTCTCATGTGAACGTCGAATACATGATACTTCACCATTTCTGGGCATAGGGGAATGCATTGTGTATTTGGCTACTAATTGTGGGGTTGTCGGAGTGACAGAAACCTGAACCCCCGTTAGGACACCATTGCACAAGGGAGTGTAGGATCTCAAAGTTTAAGGCCGTGGTTAGCTTTATATCTTAATTGCTTTACTGTAGTTGCAGATGCTTGAAGGGGGTTTAATCACAACTATGTATTAGTCCAAGTAAGGTCGGTACATTACCATAGGCTCACCCACACAACACTTACAAAACCAAAGAAGGGTACTCATCTATTTGAAGCGAAAGCACTTGACAGAATTCCAATGTGTCCTCGAGAACATTTGGTCCTTATAAGTGTTCCCACCAGCTTGTCCTTTGCTTAGAAAGGATTGGGACACTTGCTACAATTTTTCGTTGTCTTTATTACTTCCACTTTGTTTCTTTGCTTTATAAGAAAAACCCTAAAAATTCGTTTGCTAAGTATTTACAGAGATTTCCCGCTTCATACCACTAGTCAACACCTTATGCTCTAAGTTGGGATCGACACTCCTATTTATCAAAAGTACTATGATACACCCCCTATACTTGTGGGTCATCACTCCTTCATGGTCCAATCCAGATGCACCACACCCGTCCTATAGTCCTTCCTGGACGCATGTATCCTTGCCAAAGGCAACTGGGAAACTCCATCGCCCAATGAGAGCGAACTCAATCCGCTTCCCAGCGAATTCATCTCGTTCGTCAGCCACTTAGAGCGCGTCCTTGGCTTTCCCACTTCCCTTTTATTTGAACGGTTCCTCCATTTTTATGGAATTAAGCCCTCCGATCTAGGCCCTGACAGCATCAAAAAGATCGTGGTATTTATCACGTACTGTGAATCATACCTGGGGTGTCACCCATACTTCCCATTTGGCTCGATCTATTCCATGGACGAACCAGTCACGAGGGGAAGAAGGGGAACCTACTAGCGGCTGGCGGCATCACATTTCAAGTGAAGTCTGGTGCCTGTCGTCGGAATGGCCACGACGGATGCTACAATTGGCAGAGAGTAGTAGAACAAGGGGCAAGGGCGGCCTGCCATCTGGGACACGAGATGAGGGCAAAGACATAGGGATATACCCAGGTTCGTCCCCTAGAGGGTAAATACCTACTCCTGCTAGATTTTATTGATGAGAGATTACATACTAGGGAGTATCTAGTTAGTTGGATTAGTCAAGGGGCACTGGTTTGGTTGGGTTTTGAAAATTGGTGATCTTCACATATGATAAAGATTCAATTTTGAATTGTGATTTGAATGAGGTTTCCAAATGTTTCTATAAGTTTGAAAGGTGGGATTTGATTCACTGTTACTTGTTCTAGCAAGGGGTGAAAAGAATTGGAAAAGTTTCTGTTTGAAATCTTGGACTAGAAACACTCAAAGTGACATAGTGAGCAAGATTGACAAAAATGACCATTTCCTTTATTTGATTTGTTTTTTATTTTCTCTTGATTTGTTTCTGCATGGAAATGTTTTATATGATTTTATTTTACTCCTTAAACCATTTCTTGCAATTTAGGTTAATCACACAAGTTCATTCATGCATTTATCAAATCATCTCCTTCACACATGCATTCATATGATTTTAATTAATCAAAGTTTTGGTTAACCCTAATTTTAGTGATTAGAGTTTGATGATCCTTGTGTTATATTTTTGGGATGTTACAAACCTTTCCCCCTTAAATGAAATCTCATCCCGAGATTTGAAAAAGGAAGAAAAAGATTACCTAGGATTTAAAGAGATTGGGAAACTCCGTCCTTATGTGATCTTCGCGCTCCCAGGTAGCTTCTTCTTCAGTGTGGTTGCTCCAATGAATCTTGAGAAACTTGATTCTGCGGGTCCTGGTGGTTTTGAAAGCTTCTTCCAAAATACGGATGGGTACTTCGGGATAGGTGAGTTCATCATTAATCTCTATGGTCCGGTGATCAATGTTCTTGAAAACTTAGGTCTTCTCCGGAACTTCAAGGCACTTGCGAAGTAACGATATATGGATCACATTGTGCACTGCTGACATTTCCTCTAGCAGTTCTAATTGATATGATACCTCTCCTCGACGATTCAGAATCTTGAAGGGTCCGATATATCTGGGGGCTAACTTTCCTTTCGGCTGGAAACGTTGCATTCCTTTCAACGGTGACACTTTAAGGTACGTGGAATCTCCGATATTGAAAGCAAGGTCTCGACATCTCTTGTCGATGTAACTCTTCTGTCTTGACTGGGCGATCTTGAGGTGCTCACGAATCTTGTGAACTTTCTCTTCTTCTTATCATAGGATGTCGGGTCCTAAAATCTGACTCTCTCCTACTTCCGACCAATTCAAAGGGGTGCGACACTTCCTTCCATACATGAATTCAAATGGGGCCATTTGCAAACTAGCTTGGTAACTGTTGTTGTAAGAAAATTCTGCGAAAGGCAAACAGTCTTCCCATTTAGATATTTTCTCTATCACACATGCTCTCAACATATCTTCGAGTATTTGATTTACTCGCTCCGTTTGTCCCTCGGTCTGAGGGTGATACGCGGTGCTGAAATCTAGTCGGGTCCCTAAACCTTCTTGGACTTTCTTCCAGAATCTCGAGGTAAACTGAGTTCCTCAATCCGATACAATGTTCTTGGGGATCCCGTGCAAACTGACGATTCTAGCGAGGTACAATTCTGCTAGCTTCGAACTCTGGTACGTGGTCTTGACTGGTAAGAAATGGGCGACTTTGGACAATCTGTCAACTATGACCCAGATAGAGTCATTTCCCCTACTAGAAGTAGGTAATCCGGTGATAAAGTCCATTCCAACTGATCCCATTTCGATTCAGGAAGCTGTAGCGGTTGTAACAGTTCTGCGGGTATTTGATGTCCCGCCTTGACTCTCTGACATATATCACACTTGGTGATATAGCTTCCGATTTCTCTCTTCATCTTATGCCACCAAAATTGTTCCTTCAAATCCTGATAGATCTTCGTTCCTCCGGAGTGGATAGAATAAATAGTATCATGGGCCTCTTTCAAAATCACTTCTTTCAATTCCGAATCTGCTGGTACACAAAGGCGTCCTTTGTACCACAGAACTCCTTCTTCGTCTTCGGTGAATCCGGATACTTTGCCTGTACCGATACGACGTTTGATTCCGTCGATACTAGCATTTCCTTTCTGCGCCTCTTTGATCTAACTGGTCAAAGTGGGTTAAAGTTCTATGCTAGCCAAAAATCCTTCACTCACTAATTCCATTCGGAAATCTTTGTGCAAACTTGGTTGCTCCATCTCTTTGTGCAAACTTGGTTGCTCCATCAAAATCATGGAGTTTAAGCGGCACGGCCATCTACTAAGGGCATCTGCTACCACATTGGCTTTACCGGGGTGATAGTGAATGTCCAGATCATCATCCTTGATAAGCTCAATCCATCTTCTCTGTCTCATATATAGCTCCTTCCGAGTGAATATATATTTCAGGCTCTTGTGATCCAAATAAATCTCACAACGGTTTTCCATCAGGTAATGCCTCCATGTATTCAGGGCTAGAACTATGGCTGCTAGTTCAAGGTCATGGGTGGGGTAATTCTGTTCATGTTGTTTCAGTTGTCGGGATAGATAAGATATAACTTTGCCTTCTTGCATTAGCACACATCCGAGACCGATCTTGGATGCGTCACAATACACATCAGAGGGCTTTGTGATATCCGTCATGATCAAGATTGGGGATGAAATCAATCTCCTCTTGAGTTCTTCAAAACTCGCTTCACATTTGTCTGTCCATTCAAACTTCTTGTCCTTCTTTAGCAATGGGGTCATGGGTCCGGTGATACTCGAGAATCCTTGTACGAACTTGCGGTAGTATCCCTGTAATCCGAGAAATGCATTTACTTGGGTTTGAGTGGCTGGGGCTTTCCAATCTTCGACATCTTTTACCTTCGCAGGGTCAATGGCAATTCCTCCGGCTGATACAATATGTCTGAGGAATCCTACCTCCTCTAAGCAGAATTCACACTTGCTAAACTTGGCATATTGTTGATGCTCTCTAAGGGTTCCAAGAATGTTCCTTAGGTGTAGCTCATGTTCTTCTTCTAATTTGGAATAAATCAGAATGTCATCAATGAAAACAACAACAAACTTATCCGGGAAGTCCATCAAAATCTTATTCATGAGGTTCATGAAATAAGCAGGGGCATTGGTTAATCCAAAAGACATGACAGTATACTCATATAATCCATATCGGGTGGTAAAGGTAGTCTTTGGAATATCCTCTGCGCGAATCTTGAGTTGATGGTAACCAGTTCTAAGATCAATCTTAGAAAACACTTTGCCACCAGTCAACTGGTCAAACAGGTCTTTTATCTTCGGCAACGGGTACTTGTTTTTGATAGTGACATCATTCAACTTCCAATAATCTGTACACAAACGGTTACCTCCATCTTTCTTGTCCACGAATAAAACAGGTGATCTCCATGGTGATGCACTTGGTTGAATCAATCCAATTTCCAGCATGGCATCCAGTTGCTTCTTTAGTTCCGCTAGTTCCGATGGGTTCATACTATATGGTCTCTGGGCTATGGGTCCGGTTCTAGGGATTAGTTCAATGATAAACTCGATATCCCGATCTGGGGGCATACCGGGCAAAACATCTAGAAATACATCGGGGTATTCAAAGACTATCTGGACTTGGTCAATGGTAGGCTGGGCTACACTCTTGTTACACTTGAATTGACGAGGCAAGGATTCAGATATATGCTCGACTGATACTCCGGTTGTACTGGTCATGGTTATGGCTTTCTTGGCGCAGTAAATTAATCCTTTGTGTTTGGACATCCAATCCATTCCTAGTACTACTTCCAGACCTTTAGTTCCGAGTACTATTAGATTAGCATAAAAATCTATGCCATGGATTCGGATAGGGACAGCTTTGCAAATTTGCCTACCTTTGGTGGTTGAACCAGGTATTTGAACAATCATAACATGCTTCAATTTGGTTGGTTGAATCTTACTAGTGCATGCAAATTCTTCAGTGACAAATGAGTGCGATGCTCCAGAATCAAACAACACTCTTGCAAGTACTGAGTTAACAGAAAACATACCTAGCACGACATTTGGCGCTTCCTGGGCTTCTTCAGCATGCATGAGAAAAAGACGGCAATTATGGTTGAACAAGTTCCCTAGGGAAAACCTTCTTCCGGGTTGAACACGACGCTGTTGCTGAGATGGGGCATTTGCATTGGGGGCTGCTGCAATCTTCTTGGGGCACTCATTGGAATAGTGACCATTGGTTCCACATTCATAACAAGTCACTTGCGACTTGACCTTCGCTGCAACAGGCACAACATTGCTTCCAGTCCTTGGGGCAGTGTTGGTGTTGGTGGCGGCATTGTTTTTATTGAACTTGGGTGGTGCACGGTTGAAATTGCTATAGTTTCCTGGGTTGTTGTGGTTTCCTCCGGGCCTTGGGTTTCCATGGCTGGGATAGGTCATACGGTTCATCGGGGGTCTGTTGGTTCTCGGGGCAAATCCTGGAGATGGGTTGGGGCGATACTTTGGTGTATGGTGGGTTCCTGGTTGATGCATCATGCGGCGCTTGCGTTTTTCATTGGCTTGGTTGATATTTCCTTCCATATGAATGGCAGAGTCGGCTAGGGCTTCAATATCACCAAAGGGGATATTGACTAACACCGTCTGCATCTCATCATGTAGACCATTCAGGAATCTCTCTTTCTTCTTGGCTTCAGTGTCGATCTCATCCGGTGCATACCTAGCTAGTGACAAGAATTTGTCACGGTATTCTACTACTGTCATCCTTCCTTGCTTCAGTTCTCTGAATTCATCTTTCATCCTCTTGATCAAACCCGGTGGCACATGGGTTCTGCTGAACTTTACTTTGAACTATTCCCAGGTCATCATCTGACCTCTGGTCATTGCACAAACGCTGTTCCACCATGACCTTGCATCTCCGTCCAGATAGTGGGTGGCGAACAAAACTTTCTCATTAGCTTCCACTCCTGCGACTTCCAGATTGTTCTCCATGGTTTGCAACTAATCATCTACATCTAGGGGCTCTTCTGACATAATGAAAACAGGTGGATTGGTGTTCTGAAAATTCTTGAGCTTAGATCCATGGTTGTCCTGATTTCCATGGCCTTGGTTGTTGTTGGCCATCTGGGATATGTGTTGAAGGGTGGCTAAGTTGGCTTTACGTTCGGCTCGTTCAGCTTCGCGGTTAGAAACCAACATTTGCAAGATCTGCAACATCCGGTCCATTGCTGAGTTGCTTCGTCCTCTAGGCATATGAAGATTGAGATAGATCATGAGAAAAGAGGGAAATTTCTAAGGTTAAGGGGTTGTTGAAAAGTTTTTGAAGTTTGACTCAGATTTTTCTAGCAACTTGCTTTTCATTCATTCATTCATAGCACATGATACAAACACACACCACAACAAAGGAAACAGATGGTTTTAAGAACCATTCTGGAAACTACGATACAGTGGGACGGAATACAACTCACTAACGCTAGTGCTCATGTTCTACTACTCCTTGGAGTCAGTGTCCTCATCATCCTCATCATCATCATCATCATCATCATCGATGAAGGTGAAATCATCCTCATCGGTGAAGAAGTCCATAGCCTGGTCCTCTAGAAAGTCATCATCGCTGAGATAGGAGTAGGGGTCTCCACGAAGGTCTTCCCCTGGATTCTCCCTCTCCTCCAACTGCATGTCTCTCTCATGGATGGTCTCCTCCAAATCCATGATCCGGTGGCAAAGACGGGCAATGATGCGCTCCTTCTTGTCGAGCTGACGGCGATGAGACTTGCGATCCTTCACTAGCATGGTGATGGTCTGATCCTTCTTCTTGGCAATGGAGTACTTGTGGTTGGCTTGGGAACGTGCATTGTCCAATTCCTTCTAACGGTCATACATCATGAAGCTGAGATGTTCCAACTGAGTCTTCAAACTCGGGGTGGTATGGGGCCTCCAATGGCTGTCCCATAACATCGCGCCTTGGGTAGAAATCAAAACGGGTACCCTTGATCTGATTGATACTCTGCCCACACAGACGGGCAAGAGCTTCCTACATTGCCCTGGCCAGTTCATCGAGCCAGTTGTTATCTCTTAAGGTGAATTGAATTCCCTCTGCAGTGGGAGGTTCAATATTTCCTCGAAGACTTGCAACAACTAGCCACTGCAAATCTTCTCCTTCATGATCATTGAGCTAAGCTCCGAAGAACTCGGGGTGCAGACGCTCCAGAAGTTCTGAAAGCTGGTCCAAGTCACGCTCAAAGATGAAGTCTCCTCCATTCCCCAACTGATAAAACTTGTTGTACTTCATGGACATCTATAAGAATATAGGATGAGTAAGTTAGTAGAGTGATCAAGTGTGTCAAAATTTATGTAAGTTTGCAGGAATTTTTGAGGAACAATGAATTTTCATGAAAGAATCCAAGTGATAAGAATGGGAATAAATTTTTGTAAATACTCACTTTCTTTGGTTTTGAAACTAAGTTTTTGATTCCAACGTCCATTCTAACTAGGGTCTCCTATGGTCAGGATGGCTCTGATACCAACAGGTCAACACCCGGGTTTTCAATCCCAGATGCCAGTTATGCCATACATCGCAACCCCAGGATTACCATTTTTGCGAGACATATCTGATTTAGATATCATAGTACATCATCCATTACAAACCATACATAAGGTCTTACACAAATAAGGATCTCATAATCCAGTTCTTAATAGAACTCAAACAGCGGAATAACGTAAATATAAAGATAGCATGAGCGAACCTCCATCTTCGGGGTCACAGGCAATGCTGACGATGGGAGATGATCCTAGTTGTCGTAACCTTCCTGCGGTCGGTTATCCTGATACTCCTCTTCATAGTATGGCCACAGGAATAGATAGGGACAAAGCTGTTTTGCATAGGATATACTAAGCTCTAGGGTTGTTTTTCAAAAATCCATATTTACCTCTACTAAGTTCAGAAGCAAAGAAAACTAGTTGACGGTTTTACAACACCTAAGTGGGAACTTGAATTTCATATCACAACTCTCTTCTGGTCAAGTCAAAGTCATAAATCATTTCATAAGTCATTTTGAAAACATCTTACGATAGAACAGTATGGCCACTCCAACTGACCATGACCGCGGACATGGTTATTCGAAGAGTTTAACACTCTGCAGAGATTGTACACTTTCACCACAACATTCGATACATCCGTCAGGAACAAATCCTGAATTCACCATACTCAGTATGCGGATAATCAATCCTAACCTTTCAATTACACGCCCTAGTATAGGAACCTCTCCTATGAGTTTGGCCTCCCAACCATGACCAACTGTCATCTTGGGTACTCACAGGTGGACAATCTTCACAAGGTAGCCTCAGCTCAGACCTTGGCTGTGAGGGAACCCATACTAAGGTCTATAAATTTCCAGTCAAGCCCTACCCAATTTTCGGGTATTGTGGTTGTACGGTAAAATTGGAACGGTATCGCATCTAGACAACCATCCGTTTTGTAAAGGGCTAAGGCTAATGCCTCAACATTTTTATTATCAAAATCATCTGGTGTTTGGAAACACATGTCAAAACATTTCAGTAGAATGACTCATCATTCTATGGTTTTTATAACCATTTTCCACAAGTATTCCCATCTAAAGTGATCAAGTTTTATGCTTAGCACTAGCATCTACAAGTGAGGGTAAATACTAATGGGGGGTGGTAAACAAGTGGGGATTAGTGAAGTTCAATCCCATGCCAAATTTTATGCTCTTTATGCTACCTTCCAATATCTTTCTAATATCTACAAGTCACTAGTAAACTCTAAGAGAAAGCTTTGATAAGGAAAATAAAGTATAAATCTTGCAAGTAAAACTAGGATTGGGTATCAAGTGGGTGTAAGCTTGCTAAGTTAATAGCTTGCTCATTCAACTAGTAGTATTAGGCTTGCATAGTTATTAGTATAATCTTGCTAAGTTGCAAGGGTTAGATTGCAAATATTGGCTTGCCTTGTGCAGAGCAGTGGTTGAAGTTCTCCTCGGCTTCTTCCTCGTAGTATCCTCCTTCCTCCTCGTATCCTTGGTCAGTACTAGCGTCTATAAATAAATACAAGGTACACAATCACCAAACAATACATAACTATTTCCAATCATCACACAAAGGTTCATACTAGGTGATCTATCATCATCACTAGCATTATAAGATTAAAGCACTTGTCTTATTTATTTTATTTGAGAAAAGTAATTTCTACTCATTGAAAAATTACTTAAGATTTAATATTCTCCAACTCAAACATGGGATCATGTTGACACATGTCATCACAACATATTTCATTACATGGGAATGTGATTTAAAGTGGTGTCACAATTTAATAAGGTTTAAACTTTTTATTTTAATTAAAAAAGTGACTAGAAATGCCTATGTGGCATTCTTTTATTAATTTAACATTATTTCTATAAGTAAACCTATATGTTTTTATATATTCTAAAGGGTATGATCAAATGTGGTTTTTGAGAGTTGGAATCAACTCAAAAGCTCTTATGGTTGAATTTTAAAAAATGTTTGAATGCAGAAAAGATTATGCCTTGTTATTTTTACCATGGTTGATCTACAAATCCAAATGGTTTGAATCCAACGGGCTTCGATTAAGCATTTCAGTACCTTTCTAACAAAATTGGTTTCATGCATTTTGGTTTAGTGAATCGAGCTGGGTTGATTTTTGAATCTATGTATAGAAATGTGTTTGAAATTAAATGAATAAAGGTAAATTTGAATTGTTGGGTCGAGCGGGATGTTTTACTGGGCCGGCCCACTATGCACAGTGCATACACGGGCTGGTTAAGTGGTTGTCCCCACGCTTCAGTGAGACGGGGAGGGGCGAAGCGGTACGGGGCAATGTGGACCATGGGATCTAGTTCTAATCTAACGGCTCTGGTTCATCGTCCACGTCGGGCAGCGCCGGCGAGACAGAACCCTAACGCGGCAGGTGGGGGTCGTGGGAGGCTCACGGGGGCTTAGGGGAGGGTCGGCGACGGGGGCGAACGACGAAGTCGACTACGGCGGTTCTCCTGGTACTGGCAGCTTCTCCAGGGGAGGCTCCAATCGACGGCTCCCTTCTTCTCCAGCAGCGGTGGGCTCCGGCCAAATTCCAGCGATGCGCTGCTCGCCTTGCTTCGGGAGTGAGGTGGGGTGGTTCTGAGTGAGAGGGGAGAGAACTGGTGTGAAGAAAACAAGCGGTGGAGGACTCTATTTATAGTGGATGAAAGGGACCGACGAGCGCGAGCTGAGCTCGTCGTGGTCGACGGCACAAAGGGCTACAGGCATGGGCAACGGTAGGGGACGGTGTTGTGCTTCCTGGGGAAGCTCAACGGCATGGTGGCGAGGCGTTGGCGGTGCTGATCGGTCGGAATGTCGCGACGCTCTAAGCGGGTCCGACGGGAATTTTAATGGCGCACAACGCGTGTGGTCTGTGCGGCGGTGAACGGGCATGTCTGCGGGGTTGCTGGGGCGATGGTGATCACGCACGCACGCGGCGAGGGAAGCGCGCGGTCTGTGGGTGCTGGTCGAGGGTGGCGCACTGGCGCTCTCTCGGCTCGCGCGTAGAGTGGTTTGGCATGGTTGTGTCGTGTGGTCCAGGGGCTGGCATTGCTCGGGGCTAGGACAGAGAGTGGCGGTGGATGGTGGGGTGCCTGCTAGACATGCTCGTTAGGCTTAGTGTTGCTCCTAGCTTGCTGTCGACAATGGGGTGGCAAGGTGAGGCTCGACCTGCTTGCGATTGATGGCATGGTGTGGTTTACAGTGAGCTAGAGGGGTTAAACAAGGTAGGTGATCTACTGAGGGTGTAGTGTGAGCTAGATAGGGTTTGAGGTTTGTTTGCTGCACACTATAGTGTTTGAGGTTTGTTTTCTTTGTATCTGCAAGGTGTTTGATGAAATGGCCGCAAGAACTTTAAATTTGAATTTTGGATGGAAACTTGGTGGTTTTGCTGGGAACATACTAGGTAGTATCCGATTAGTTGGATTAGTCAAGGGGCACTGGTTTGGTTGGGTTTTGAAAATGGGTGATCTTCACATATGATAAAGATTGAATTTTGAATTGTGATTTGAATAAGGTTTCCAAATGACTATGTAAGTTTGAAAGGTGGGATTTGATTCACTTTTACTTGTTCTATCAAGGGGTGAAAAGAATTGGAAAAGTTTCTGTTTGAAATCTTGGACTAGAAACACTCAAAGTGACCTAGTGAGCAAGATTGGCAAAAATGACCATTTGCTTTATTTGATTTGTTTTTGATTTTCTCTTGATTTCTTTCTACATGCAAATGTTTTATATGATGTTATTTTCCTCCTTAAACCATTTCTTGCTATTTAGGTTAATCACACGAGTTCATTCATGCATTTATCAAATCATCTCATTCACACATGCATTCATATGATTTTAATTAATCAAAGTTTTTGGTTAACCCTAATATTAGTGACTAGAGTATGATGATCCTTGTGTTATATTTTTGGGACTTTACAAGGTCCAATTGGGACGCCCATTCGAATTGGCGATGGACTCCTTCAATGAAAGAAAGAACCTTTAGCATGCATGTTCTGTCGCAATAAAGGCGACTAATCGAATCGCTAATTAGCGAGTAGTCGAGTCGCAACTTTGGCGAATGGGTCGTTGAGTCGATTAGACCAAATTGGACCGTCAGCTTGGTCAAACTATCCATTAGGTAATCCAACAGTAATATCGGCGTAATTACCGCATGGTAATGGCTCCCCGAATTTGGAGGGAACCAACTGCAATATAAGGAGAGTGACCGGTGAGTTGCGAGCATTCCTCACAATTCTCTAACTCCGTGCGCCGTTCAGTCTCTCATTCCCTCCAGAGCCTCCAGAGTGATCCAACGAGCCCGGATCGTCGATCCGATGGCGCCTCTGAAGGGGTTGTGGGGGAAGTCCAAGTGTACGAGGGCGACACTTAAGTCCTTCGAGGACGCATAGACTCTCTTCGCCAAGAGATGGCAAGTTCCTGCGGCCGGAGAGGTGGAGCCAGATCCTTGCACGGGCAAACTTATTTGCTTCACCAGACATCTCGAGAGGGGGCTCATATTCCCTACCTCGCTCTTCTTCTGGCGATTTTGCGCCTACTACAGCATCTAGCCATCAGATCTGGGGCCACGCAGCATCGAGCAGCTCGCCATTTTCGTGGCGTTCTGCGAATTCTACTTGGGATGCCGATCGTAGTTTCCCCTGTGGGAGGAGCTGTTCCACGGGAGGATTAGTCGCGACGGGGCAGGTGGCCCGATGCTGGCAGCGGGTGGCCTCACATTCCATCTAAATTCCATGGCCTCCTTCCTCGATCTCATGCTGCCAAAGAAGGCGGCAAGCGAGTGGAATAAGCACTCATTCTACACCAGCGAGTCGATGCCGGACGGCGAGGTGCCACTCCCAGCGTACTCCGCCGAGCGGACCGAGCCGCGCCGGCTCCAAGTATCCAAGCTCCCGCATGACCAGCGGATGGTTGTAGACGAGATGCTGACAATGATTTGACAGCTGAAGAAGGATGGTCTCGAGAGAATCAATTCATATAATTACTGGTTCGGACGACGATTGGTGCCCCTCGCCAGTCGTGCTCACTGGATGTATGAATACACAGGTAAAGATGACGGGACCAAGGCCTGCACTGCCAAGTGGAAGGCCGACGACTACGCCTCCATGCTAAGGACGATCACCGACACGGAATACCGTGATCCGAAGGCCGGGAGCGCCCCATACATGTAACAAGCCTAGTTTTATTAAATAGTAATTAGGAAATGTTTCTGCATTCATCTAGCATCATCATCATTTAAAATGTGTGCAACAAATAGATCAAAACCCTAAACCCTAACTTCCCTCTCTATTTCAAACATTTATATGGTTTTGATTATTTGAAACATCACAAGTAGTGTGGAGCCCAAAATGTTTTCAAAGATCTTGTATTTTGGAAATATTCAAAACATAATTAAAATGAATTTACAAAAGAGAAAGGGAAAAACAGAAGTAGAAAATATTTCAGAAAGAAAAATATCTATCTAACCTAACTGGGCCGAGCCCAGCTCCTCTCTCCTTTCTCTCTGCCGCCCAGCACACTTCCCCGTAGCCCACCTAGGCCCATCCGCAGCCTAGCTTGGCCCGCGTACCCCTTCGACGTTCTATCTGCCGTCGTCCTCCTCGCCGGTAAGCATCTTCCTGGCGGCGCACACGCCGTCGATCTCCCTCGCGTTCCGATGCCCGTCGCCGCTGTTGGTCGAGAGGATAAGAACGGACGCTCTCCCCTCTCTGTCCCCATACCCGTATCTCCTTCTCTCGAGCTCTCTATAGTTTTTCCCCAAATCCGCATGAAACCCTAGCTTGGACCTCGCCGTCTGCTGTTGATCCTGATATCCCTGAGCCACGACGCTATGCTTAGGAGCTCCGTCGTGTTGGACTGAATCTACCCGTTGAAGGAATTGGACCGAGGCGCTCTCTATTGCCGCCGCCGACCTCACCTTCCCGAGCTCCGTCCATCATTATCTCCATAGAATCCGGCCACCCCGTGCCTTGTTATCACCCCCGTTCGCTTCCTGGTGAGCTCCTGGTCGTCATGGACCCCTCCGCTTGCTCTCTCCCTCTCTGTATCTTCGCCACCGCAACCACGGGCGAGCTCCGCCGTCGGCCTCCGTTGCACATGCTTCTCCGACGACGATTTGAGGGCGGCGCCCCTACTAATAGGTCAGCCTCGATCTCCACTTTCCAACCACCCCACCCACGAGGCCCCGCGCGCAGCAGATCGATGGGGGCTTTCTCAACCTGAGAGCACCTCCATTGCTGACGTCATGCTAACGTGAGCATAAGGTCATTATCCTTTTTTTAATTAAATGTTTTTCTGAAATAATTTCTGTAATTAACAAATACCTGAAAGGTGGGTCCACCATGTAAGTGAGATAAACATTTTCAGAAATGTTTTCTGATTAAATAAAAATGTTAAAGTAATTTCAACATGCAAATTATTTTGTAATATTCTAAAAATGATTTAAAATGAATTAAAAATGGAGAAATTCATAACTAATTCATTTTAAATCAGAAAAATTCAAATAATATATAAAAATGTTCAGCAAAATGAGACCTATCTCATAGCATTATAATCATGTATTATTAATCAACTTTCATGGCAAGTATAATTAGAAGAACAAAATGAACCCCATAGGTGATTTTGCACCTCTCGAACCCTGTTTAAAATGGTCGAGCATGCTTAGGGGTTTATTTCAATATCTTTTAACTTGTCATGTCATCATACTTGATTGATCATTGCATGGATACCATGTGTTGATTGTTTCCCTCTCCTTCCGGTGTTTGGTTCTTCTCCGGTAGAATACGATATCGAGATCAAGATCGAAGCCCGAGGTCAACACCGTCAAATCTCGAATATAAATACTTGGCCAACTATAACCAAGTCAAGTACTAGGTGTCTCGAACTCTTCTTTCTGGATATCAACTAGCAAAGGAAAGCGAAGCCCCACACATGATATAATCCTATGTTCTCAAAGTATTACATTCTTGCTACGTGCATACGATTCAAAAGTCTTTTATCCATAGATAGAGTAATCCTATCTGATGCATGTTTCCTATGTAGCCTATATTCCCTGATCCACTGCTCGTAGCATAACTAGGGTTTGGATTGTGAAGCGTTGCTAGAGTTGTTACATTCGTTGTGCTTAGCCATGCTTAGCAGTTACCACTAGTCCATCCGGTTGATGAATCAGAGCTGCGAATGAACCTAGTATGACATGATGACGTGGTATGATCAGAGATGAATAATAAACATGCTAAGGCTTGTATGGGAGGCCACGAGGATTGTGGTTTTTGCAGTCCCATACTTGCCACCCTTAGGACCCGATGTTCTTGCCTCTTGAACCAAGACGAGCTTACAGCCACATGGGGGCTTGGAAACACCCTCGACCAACTAACTTGCCGAGTAGATTCCATGAGTCACATAGTTTGGGCTTTCCATTCGACATACTCATCTTGCTTATTCTTGAATGGAGGTGAAGGAGGTGCATTCATAACAGGTAGGTAAGCGTGGCCGAGAACAAGAGATGCCCGGCATCCGTAATCTTGAACCCTGCGCACATCATTAGGGACCGGCTTCGGGACTCGACCCATTACGACAGCATCTCCCTAGTGCGTGACTCATGGTCTCGACGAAAGCAAGGTAAAGGTCGTGTCTAACCACCCTCTGCCGGCCTTCTAAGGAAGAGGGCTATTACTAGTGGCATTAAGAGAAGGTTATTACGTGTGGGTAAAGTTGTACACCCCTGCAGGGTTATTAATCTTTTCGAAAAGCCGTGTCCGCGGTTATGGACGAACTTGGGAACGGACGTGAAGATCATAGAGAACTTTAACCTAATTCATAAAATTTGGCAAGTTAAGTAATGTGTGCTTAAGGATGATCCTAGTTAGGTTCAGTTGATGATGATTCGGTGGATATCAAGAGATGATCAAAGCTAGTGATACCTCTCTCTTATCCCCTTTTAAAATATTCTGTTTAGTCGAGATTCTTCTCCCTCTTGTTTTACAAAACAAAGATGGCTTTATGCAAAATAACTCCACCAGCCATAAGTCTTGCGGAGTACACCCTATACTCACCCTTGCTTCGTTGATACTTTTGCAGTAGAGTAAGTTTTACCATAAAAGATGAGTTCTTCACAGCATCGACATCGACGAGTAGTTTGGAGTTCCCAGCCGGCAGTCTGGGATCTATGGATTGGACGTCATCGTTATGCTTCAGGACTTTTAGGCCATTTGTTAAGTTTGATATACTTAATAGCATAATTTTCCTTCCTTTGCTTGATGTTTGTGGTTAGTGACCTATGCTTGTAATATTTTGGTTATTCCCTTAGTTATGAGCTTGCTGAAATAATTTCTATGTCGTAGGGTCACTGTTGTGTTTTCAATTCTCTCTCTCTTTACTCTTTCGAGATTTAGGTTAGTCTTATATCAAACAGAGGTTTGGGATTTGTCTAGCCCTAATCCCGGGGGTGTCATAGGTTTTGGTATCAGAGCAGTACTGACTGTAGGAAACCTTTCTATTGGTCGATATTGAGTATAGTACTTGTGAAAACTATTTTCAAAGATGAAATTTTTGTGCGAAAACTCTGGTATGCTTCTTTTTCACCTTATCCAGTTTCGCTCTAACTCTGGGTCACCTTATCTTGTGTTGATTTGGAAAAGTTTTGCTATCTCGTCTCCTCCTTCAAAGCTTAGGTTCCTCTTCAGGCATGCCAGTTCTCAACCATTTGACCTAGTGTTAAGTTAACTAGAGTCAGTTGTGTGTGTTCCTTGATCCCCTTGTCCCCATTCAACTAAGAGATTTCTTTCTATCATAATCTCTATATTTTATGGGTCTACAACATCATGTTGATGGTTCCATATTGTTATGATCAAGGCTTCAAGGTTTCCTTTCGCCTAGTGTGCCTCCTTTTTATTTGTTTGGGTACTTCAAAAGTTGTATATTCTTTTGGAAGGTACCTCGTGATTACTATCTTGTAGTGTAAGCTTTGTCACTCAAGTAGTAGTTACTCCTTTCTTTGGCTTTTAACCCTTGGGCTTGAATCTAAGATCCTCGATTGTGCCGGATTCTTGTGTTGTGAATCTTGTACACGAAGCTGAACTTTAACCCAAGATCCATTTTGTTGACCCCTTGGTTAATGTTCACACATTACCTTAGAATGGCTAGTACCTTCTAGCATAGCCTTCAATCTTGTGGATATTGTCGCTACTGAACAGTGATGATAAAGGACTTCCCCGACCACCTACTATGGCAGATGTTCTTTAATGGAACTAAATAGATCACGACAAGGATACTCCTCGAGAGTCTCACATCTGTGCTCGTGACTCTACCACACCTTCCTTTCTCTGCATCAGTCTTTGGAAGATTGTTGACTTATGCATCCACTTCTTGGGATTCAATCCTAAGCATGTCCGTTCCCTTGTTGCTTTCCGAGCTTTATCTAACAATTAGTATCCAAGTAGTAAATGCATTGGTGTCTTCCGATGCAAGATACTCTTGTGGTTCGTCATGATAAACCATTTTCGGTTGTCAGGAGAAACAAACTCCAGTACCTCTTAGTGTTGTAGTCCAAGGATCAATAAGAATTGATTATTTTATGTTTTGTTCCACCTTAAAGTGTCACACTCTTTTATACTAAGAGGTCTTGTCGAGTTTCATGACCCTCTTAATGAAGTGCTGCTCTTACACATATTACCCACCCTTCCTCTGAGTTTTTGCGCTCTGGAATGATGCGTGTGCGTATTGATGTGGCCATCTAAGATTCTTAGAAATTATCATCGCTTTGAACTCTAAGGACATTTGTATCATTCTTAGTGTGACTAGTTAATCCTATCACTAAGCCAAGAATGATTGTGCTACCAAGTCCGTTATTCTAGTGCACTCTCTTCGGTCAAAGAGTTAGGCTTGTGCCGAACCTCCGCGACTATATCTTCTTGACTTACAAAGAAAGTTTCCTCTTGAGCTAAGTGACATATCGGTGGTTCGTGATATTCTGGATATCTTCTAGAAGTATCGCCATGTTGCCACATGACCGTGTTGTTAGATTCTTGAGTAAGTTGTTTCTTTAAACTGCTCTTTTCTCCAAGGATCTGTACTTTGTTCCTCTTTAAAGGGATGTCTAGTTTTGTTCATGTTGAAGTAAGATATTATGTCCTTTGTGGATATGTTATCTTCCCTCCATTGATTTGAGTTGGGCAATCATCAAATCAAACTCAGTTCTAAGGACTATGTTGATGGTGGATCCACCAGTGATGCCTCACTTAAGTGCATCTTCATGTCCTCTGGTCTGACCAGTAATTCTGCCTTGATCATACAACATATGATTCCATATTTTTGGAGTGTATAGATAAGTTTGTTATTGAGACCATCGATGACATTCTTAACTTCTCCATGTTATACCAGACTCAAACGGAACAATTGGCATTAATGTTGGAAACTTTTAAGAACCATCTTTGTGTCATCTCAAAGTATGTGTTCTGGATGTTAGAAGTAACCTTCTCCAGTTCACGTGCAAATGTTGAAAGATGTCTCCATGGATTTGAGTAGAGTTATCTTTTTTCCTGCGATGACCCAGCATACCACTTCATGATGTAGTATACTATAGTCGTTGACATAACACCAATGAAACACCGTTCACTAGTGTTACATCCCTCAAAATATCAGAACAGAAACACAGCGGGTTCAATACATGGCTTAAAGGTTACAACTCACTCTTTTACATAAGATCCAGAGAACCTCTAGGTTAAAGAGAGAGAAAGAACTTCTTACGGAGAAGAATGAAAGATAAACAATGCAAGAACGATTATACTATTAAGTCTAATATTCACACTAAGAGGTTGGCATTGCTGCTATTGCAACGCACTACAGAAATAGGTTCTTTGGTTAGAGATAATATTCCTATCTAATCTGTAACATTCATCTTCACTTTGGTTGAGGTATATGTTGACTTCCTTGTCTTTATTGAAGAGCTTTAGCTGGTCTTCATAAGTCCTGGAGCATATCTTGATGTAGACATTGTTTTAATGGCTTCAGAATATAGCAAGGGTTAAGAAGATACTTTGAGTACAAGCGTACTCAGCAAATTCACTAGAAAAGGAGTGTTTGATGCACTATATCTACAGCCACAGACCATAGGTCGTAGGCAATGCAAGTTTTCATAAACATTTCTTCAAAGGTTGCTTTTATTCTGAAAAGCTATGTCTGTTAGCCTTCACGGGTTTACTAGAACTTTCGTGGAGTTCCTTTCCCGCCGCGTTCATAGCTCCTTCCCGGAACAGGGAGTGACAAGTTACAGTTCTTACACTCTGCATAAGTGCGTTACTTTACCCATGAGAGATCAACTCTTTGTTGCACAACCGGGCATCTTATTCCCATCCACAATTCCATGATGTGGGGCCCAGAAGATGATCCAAGCCAATCACTGCCCCCTTCGCGACCTCGCATGCCTCCTTGGTGTACACCATTCCCACATAAAGAATTACGACAATGGTTTGTACAAACCGTTAGATGCCAGAACTATCTTGGGACGATGAGGGTTCCCACCCATATGCTGCATATCCTCTACGAATTACCAATTAATATGCACGCTACGAGGATAACAGCCACGACATGCACATCTGGCTTCATGCGAGAGGAAGAAGATACAACTGACTTGTCCGTCCCATTCCAAATCTCATGGTGAACGCCTAATATACGGCGCAAGAATCACTGGCGACATTGGTTGTTAAGTCCTAGGTGATATAGTTCTGAACAGTGGTATTCCAACTATCAGATTTACTAGATTAGCTGATCACCCTCGATTAGTAACCAATACTTCTCATTATTATTGAAAATAGTGCTTTCTGACCTTTTTCAAATGCAGGTGCAGACAACATTGGATTTTTTAAATGCTTTATAGAAAATAATTAAAGGACGTGAGAAAATGTGAACTTGCCTTTTGTGATTGCAAGATTATGCACTCACGGTCTTCGAGTCAGTGTATAAGATCCAAAATCTGAAATCAGCATCATTGGTCCGATAAGGCCTAATGTTTAAAGAAGCAATATGCTTTTATGCATAAGTAATGTGATGCACGTTCTAAGTGGAAATCCCGGGAATAACGTTGTTCTAGGGTTTGGATTCCGAAAATGGTTACTTTGGAATGTGTGGTCCTTTTAGATAAGTTTCATAGTTGTACTTTTATTAGAGTTTATGAGTGGTTGTAAACAACACATATGTAGGAGTAAAGTATACATTCTTATGACATACTAGTTAGGATTACTTATACAAGAGTTCTTATTTAAAGTGGCAAAAAGGATAACCTTCAAAGAAAAGGTTTCTCTTCTAAGGTCTAAACAAACTTTGTGGGTAGTTAGTGGTGGTTGATGTTATTTATTTGCTCAAATGGTTTGGCTTGAGTTTCTTTATAATTTAACTACTTCAGACCAAAGTTAACTATAAAACATATTGTAATGCTTATAGTGTTGGATTAAGATTCTGTAGACCAAAGTTAACTTTAAAGCAAAGATGATTTTGAGAGTATAATACTTATAACATTTGGATCTAGTGTATCTAAAATGTTTCCTTTAGGTTACTTAAGAATGGTCATTATTTTTACTTGGATAATGGTTTATTGTTTTGATTATGGAGTAATATAATTTATCTTTTATAAACAAGTGAGTATAGTTTATAATCTAGAACATACTATTACTTAACCACTTATGAGTTTATATAATGTTTTGGTAGTTTTTGCAATTTGGTAGTTAATATAGATAGGAAAGGTTGGGTGTATTTATAAGTTGTTCTTTAAGGTTTTTATTATAAATTTAAATACTTTGAGAATATAATCTTTACTTAGGGTTGCTGATAATTTAAATGAAAGATATTTATAATTTTTTTTAAACCCTTAAAGTTTCATTTCATTATTATTTAAGATTTGTACTATTTATTAAATTTAATTTACTCATTTTAAGAATATTAATAAATGTTATTTATCCTTATATGAATTATTAATGAAGTAAATAGGTTTAAATTTGGGTTATTAAAATATTTGAATATTTGTTTAATTCAAAGTATAATATTAGATTTTTATCATGTAGATATTATTTTTGTGATTATTTTGGTATATCACGATTTATTTTTGGGATTATTAAATAATAAGATATGTTTTTATAATTCTTATTATTTTATAATTACTAAATAGATAATAAGTATTTACTTAAGTGAAATAATAATACATAATTATAGTTTTATATTGGAATTATTACTTTTCCAAGATTTTTGGTATTTTATTTATATTATTAACATTTATCATTTAAAAAAAATGAATTATCAAAGTTTTATTATTAATAAAACCTTTATTAAATAACATTTATTTAAACAATCATCATAATAATATTTGATAATAGTTTTAAGTTGTAGATTTTATTTTTCTGAAAATTTTCATATATTATACATATTTTTCTGAATTATAAATAAAAAGTTATTGATTAAACAAGATTTAATCATCTTTTAAATTTCAGGAATATTATTAATTGGTTTATAACATTTTATTTGTTTCCTAACGAAAAATACTTTTACACCACGTCTAGAGCTAGCCCCAGTCACTGACCCATGGGCCATTGTCCACCTCAGCTCTCAGGTTAAGAGAATTGCATTTGTTATCGATTGGTTACCTACCCCCGTCAATCACCTATGGGCCCTGGGCCACGTAACTTACCACGCAGGAAAACGACCAGTCAAACTAGCTGACGTGGTGCGATCATGACGTCAAAATGGCGTTAGCACCACCGCCGCCGCCAGAGGTTGATCGCCGGTGAAGATCTACTGCACCCCCGCAAGCGAAATAGATCTAGTTCGAATCAGCGCAACCTACTGAACCTAATGGTGGAAGCGCCGCTCGGAAATAGTCATCAGAGCTTCAGCTCCGACGAGCTCCGACGGTGGCCGACGGTGACGCATGATGAAATGGCGATTTACAACGAGATCTAGTGATTGAATGTTACCGGGAGATTTAAGAACTCACCCTGATGATGATAGAGTGGTCGGGGAGACTTGGGGAGGCGTGACGACGGCGAATCGACGGGAATGGCCATGGTGGCCGAAGAAAGGGGACGCTTGATTTCACATGATTCCCGTCGAGCGGGCCTCCGTGCTTGGTCCTAGATGGTTCAGTCCTCGACGACGCGTCGAATGGTGGCTACCATGAAGCAAGGGGTGGTCGGTGTTGGCCCGGACAATGAACTCCGACGAGCTAGGTTTTTGGGTGAAGGAAATAAGGGATTCTGGGAAGTGATATTGTGGATGAGGATGAACAGGGGTGTTGCGGTGGCCTTCTTATCCTCTCCTAGCAGCGGCGGCATTGATCTTGGCGCAGCGACGATGATGACCGTTTTGCGGATAACACCTTGACGATCTTTGCTTCTCAACCCGCAGTCCTCTGCTGACCCCACTTGTCAGTCATAAACAGAAAAGAACATGGGCTGGTTACTGGGATGTTGTCGGCTGCACATAGGGGTCAAATAGGTGTGAATGTGTTGGGCTGCGGCCATGTTTGTTTTTTATTTGTTTTATCCTTTTTCTATTTTTTTGTTTTCTTATTCAGATTTGAATTTGATTTATATATTTTGAACTTTTCTTTGCAGGATTTATTTGCTGGACTATTTCAATAACACTAAAACATAGTTAATATTATTTGTGAATTTCTTTATTATATATATCTTATTATATGTCTTGTATTTTCTTAATATATGAACCCCTTTTAATATTTGTAAAAGCTCTTCCTATTATTTTATTTTCCTCCTTTATTTATGGATTTCTTGAATGATATATTCTTATTTGCTTAGCAAATTAATTTTAGTTGGCTCATATTTTGAATAGAACTTTTATATGGGTAATGATCCTATATCATTATTTGATGCATGAAATATAAAAGACATTGATACAGTTATTACTAATTCCATTGATTTGGAACATGACAATGTGTATATTCTATTGTAATAAACAAAGAAGTTTAAGGTTTTGTATTATACATATCTACCCTAAGGTTTAGGGTCTTTAATGACTTTATTCTCCTTTATGAATGTGGTTAAAGATTCAATAGCTAAACATATTATTTTTTGTTTGGAATCTTTGATAGCCTCACCCTTAGTACTAGAAAGTTATATCTAGAATATTTCATGGAAAATAATTGATAAAGATATACTTAAGCACATGTAGTTATGATGGTTGGAATTAACAGAGATGTGCTTATGTGATTTGCTCTTGAAAAAATATTTCTATAAAGTGATATGAATTTAAGATGGTAGATCAATCACATGAAATGGGTATTATGTTTCTCTACAAGGAATATGGCTATATATGAGCCTCTATTTTCTTCACAAAATCGTCACAATAGTCCGTTTATGACGATTATATGACGATTTTGAGATCGTCGAAAGCTGGGCGTCACAAATGAACTATAACGATGATTTTAGCAAAATCGTCATAACCGTCTATGACGATATTGGATCGTCATAACCATTATGACGATCTGATATCGTCATGGGTAAACTGGCCTCGCCAAGTCAGATCCTACGTGGCTAATCCTACGTGTCACACAATTAGCCCGGTCCATTCAATAGTTTACATGGTCCAAGTCCAAAATTCAGTCCATTAATTTATTCTTTGCTTCTTAGGTCAAGCCCAATATTTTGGCCTTTTTTATTTTCATGGGCAAAGGCCTTTTTAGCTCGCAATTCTTTCTTATTTCAACAATTTTTGTGAAAGATTGTTCACTTCTCCGGTCCAATATGTTTTGGGCCATGGCCTTTTTAGAGCCCAACTAACATTTGGTTCGTTTATAAAGTATAGACATTAAATATTCAATATTTCAGTATGCACAGCAAAAATCACATACAGTATATTACAATCAGACATAACCCAGGAATACATTACAATCATGTCTGTCAGTTGGAAAGAAAGCAATATTTTCTAAGATACATTACAATCATGTACAGTACAAATCAGGTATTTGGCTACCACATAGAACAAAATATCAGAATAACCAGCTCAACGAGCTACAAAACTTTGTTGGAGCATGCTACAACGGTTTTCTGAGATCTTCATACTGAAGCTCTTGATACATGCATCAAAAGGGACACTCCCATTCAAATGTTGCCAGCCTAGGATGAGAAAAGAAGGTCATCAAGTGCAAGAATCGTTAGAATGTAAATTATATAAAGAGACATAGATTTGCTACAAACTTGTGTCCAAAGTTTTCATTCAAATCAAAATCAAGTGCAAGAATCATTTTACAGTACTATTTCACAAAAATAATAACCTGAAGCTACATTCAGCACCACATAGTAATATATAGGGATGTAGCTCTCTATGTTGTTGGATTTCAACGTGTCATCAGAAGTATGAATGACAAAGTCTTTAAAAACCTTAATTGTATATTTATGGATGATAAGCTGAGAAAATTTTCTGGTACCTAGGTAAATATAGAGAAATGCACAAGATCTGTTGCCCATATGTACATACATTTCTCCAACAAGTGCAAATTTGTTTCTCTTACCAAACGAACTACTCAAGACTAAGGCCATAAATCAACATGCCCATATCCATTCGATAAGTCAAGTAGATACCTGAGATGCGATGGATGGGGATGTAGTTGAAGATACGATCCGCATCATGGTTGACGATGGTCATAGCAGGTACTTATCCATCGGCGTCTTTTGAGGAAGACCTAACCAAAGAGGATGTGGTCGAGAAGTACACATGAGATAAAGAAAGTATGCATCTAGCAAAGTTAGAAAAGCTCAGTAATCAAAATAAGTATTCAAGGGCCTGGAGCACTCAAGTATGGAAGCGCAAAAAATAATCGCTTGGCATGAGCGAAAAAAAGCTGCGGACACCTCTTCCTATGGTAGTAATTATACAGAATGGTGTCGGTGTGAACCTGCAAGACCACACACCGGTGTGATGATTTAGCACCTAACCGGTTATTTATCACAAGCCTTGTATGCACATAGGAATGATGCATTAAATATATCTAAGCAGAAGTAGAATAAGAAACAAATTACACTGCACACAAACAAAATGCGACAAGAATTTCATGGCTATACTGATGGAAATGTCATGAATAGCAAAGGAAAATAAACTAATGCAGTTACAATGGTAAACTGATAGGGAAAATGTAAAGCATGACCTGTCCAGTACTGCAATCCAACAGAGCAGGTCATTGCATTGACAGACCAAACATATATTTATGATTTGATACATCGAAGACGCAAGTAATGAACAAGTTCCATAGAAGTAATGATGAGAGAGATTACATCAAGAACAAAGAAGGGCCTTAGCTCCATCTAGCAGGTTGCTTGCAAGTAAAAAATGAAAATATGTAGATACATCTGCAAAAAGTTCAGACACAACACTCTGCTACATGGATCTTATTAGGTTCCTTGCAACTATGTCACATAACATGATGCTACATGGATCTTATCAGTAATATATTTTTCAAGATTTTGAGTAAAATAGAACTAGTCAAATATATTTTTCAATAAGCATATGCAAGCATCAATTATATTTTCAAGCATATTAATAATGTGCAAATAGAAGAGATGCCCAAGGATACATAGTTTTTATGCGACAATCAGCTAATGTGAGGCACACATCTCATATAGGGAATTAAATTGAGTACAAATCAGTAGGTACTCCTATAAAAAAATGTGAACCTACAATAACCCTAGGACCCTACAGGAACCCTAGCACTCCTACAGGTCTAGCAAAGCCTATCTAACAATCTAGCATAACCTCTCTTGGGAACAAAATAGGTTCAGATCAAAATAAAAGGGGAGGATCCGTGCATACTTGATTTAGTACATCACACCCCGCGAGGTCGACCAGGTAAATAGAGCAAACATTGTATCCTAGTAGTAAAAACAAGCTCCTGCCAAATTTAACAAAGCTATATCAGATCTGTATGAAAATATAGTGTTGCACTAAAGCCACATATGTCCAGAAAAATACCACAAATCATTACGTGGCCAATGCGAAAGTTTTTCCCCAAATCTACAAATCCACTAAGAACAGTTTATATTGAATATATAAGAAAGTTGCATTTTAGTGTTCAACAACTTTTAATAATACCATATAGCATAGGAAATTAAGAGTGACAATAATTTCAACTAATACTGCGGGGTAGTGTGCCCTCCCTTTCACCCTAATTGAGATGAAGTGTAGGTTCATTGTTGCAAAGGATCTTAAGTAGTTTATTTGTGAAGCAAATATCCCAAAACTTAGATGATTGCAGTATCTAGATGGTCTAGCACTCTAGTCAATATAAGAAAAAACCAAATAAGAGTACTACAATAATAAGAGCTACTTTGACATGAGTAACATTCATTAGCAGGACACATGCTTCTACTTTTAAATTATACAATGAGTTTCATGGCGCATAAAATAACACATGCTTCTGCTCATAATCATCTAAGTCATGACAGAAATGTGGTATTGCTGCTACCTTTTCTTGATTTTGATTAATGCAGAATCGCTAAACCAGACTGGAACTGACCTACTATGGGACATAAATCATCGGTCGATGATACATGGTCGCCTTGTCATCGCTGTCCTGACCGCCGGCCAGCTGCATCGCTAGCATCGGTCTCATCTCAGCTGGGCTGCAGATCTCGGGGCGTCAGGCGCGACCTTGGAGGGAGATGAACGCGCACGGCCAGATCAACAGTCGTCGGGCGCGGCGTTGCTCACGGTCACATCTAGGGGAGCCTGAAGAGAGAGAGAGAGAGAGAGAGAGAGAGAGAGAGAGAGAGAGAAAGAGAGAGAGAGAAGGGGATTGTTAGGGAACGCTAGAGAGAGAGGGATGGGATGGAAAGAGAGAGGAGGGGTCGCACAACTCGTGATTGAAAGAAGCGGGGGAGTATACCTTCGTGTAGACGCTCTCGCGGGCCTCCTCCCTATCACGAGCACCTTGACACCAGTATGTACCGCAGCCAGATCAACATGAAGCTCGTCGTCGCCGACCCGTCTGGGTTCTCGATGCCACAACTCTGCCTGCCCCCATTGAAATCGCCGCCTAAAAACCTAGAGATGGGAAGGACCTGACGTGAGGAAGGAAAAGAGAGGAGGGACATGGCGGCGACGGTCAAGGAGGGGAGGGTTAGAGCGTCACCCGCTGGAAGATGGCCGACCTGCTGGGAGGGACATGGCGGCGATGGTGAGGGAGGGGAGGGGATCAGGGCGGCTGTGAAGGGGCGGGGAAATGCGCAGACGCCGCTGGGAGGAGAAGGGTGCGGTGCTCCACGAGATCGAGAGGAGATGGTCGGCGGGAGGCGGAGCTGGGCTCAAGCCGGGGAGAGAGGAGGGGAGGGTGGATCTCATGGATGGAGCGGCGGCGCGGATCTCGCGTCTGGAGCGGCGGCGAAAGTTTTAGGGTTGGGGAGACGTTTGCTGGGAGGGTGAGGATGTGGCAGTTTTGGTTCGGTCGGCACGCGCGCAATGTGAAAATATTTGGTGCCTGCGCGCGATGGGTAGTGCCATGTCATCGATCCATGTCAAAGTTCCCGCATATCAGCATCCTGTCCGTCCATCTTGTTTGGATCCAACGGTCCATGTTGCTATCCTATATATTTAGATCTCCCTAGCTTTTATGACGATTTCATTTAAAGGAATTACGATGTTTTTGAGCAAAATCGTCATAGTTTACTAAGGCTTTGATCCTCCCAAGCAGCTTGAGCAGAATCTTCATAAATCTAAGACGATTTTGTAGATGGTCACTACCAAAACGTCACAAGCTGACACATTTCTTGTAGTTTTTGGCTGAAGATTTAAAGTTGGTTGTTTACCAATAATTACTATCTTCCATAATTCATAATTCTAGACTTCTTATTAAAGAATTCCTTTCTTAGATATACTACTTCTTTCTATTCATTAATATAGTTAGTATGATGAGCTTTACTTCACAAGAAGGTTCTTATTCACCTTTTATTCTTCTAAATTCATTGATAAACCTATTCAGCTTGACATTGGAACTCCTATAGTTTCCTTTAATTCATTCTGAATTATATCTACTATTCTACTATTGATAACCTTCCATTCAACAAGTAGTCCCTTCAAAATCCACTCATAGACTTCCTTAATCATCCATCCCTAATATTCCTTCATCAGATGTATGTATCCAACTACCTCTCTCTAAGGTTTATTATTCTTAAAAATAGTAACAGTACTTCCATAACTCCATACTATACTTCTTTGAATTGAATCATATGGTCCTATATTTACTCTAGCAACTCATACACCAATCTTACATTATATTATTGTGATTTGTAATGGTTAACCTAGGATAGTATATCTAGACTAGGGTTCAATAATATTCTATCCACCAAGGTCACTTATACATGATATAAGCATTCAATCTTGGTGAACAAGACATGATCATTAGTATCCTTTGATCATTATGGCTTAGGTTTCCAGTTGGCTAATCAAGGCCATTATCAATACAACCTTGTAGTTGTATTGAAATTATCTTCTGTTTAGCTCTATTGGATTAACAGATATAATTCATTAACTATACCTACTTGATCCAATAGGACTACTCCTAGTAACTATCTCCAGACTTAATCCTTGCAATCTTCTTTTCTATCAAGGAAGGATTTAGCTCCATCAACTATCTTATTGATTGGATTATTTTCAATCATTATTATCAAATAAATGACATCTAAAACTAGCATCACTATTTATCTCTTCTTCGTTGTTTCTTTATAGACAATTATTTGTAAGTTGTGTTATGATCAAATACTTGATAGGTTAAGAATGGATGCATCAATAGTTGATTTCTCAACATTGATGAACAACAGATATTAAGATAGGTTCCATAAAGATGGATATGGAAAGGAAGATATATGGTGGATGATCCTGACTTAGTCTCTTTCCAACTCCAACTCATTTAAGAGTTCAAGGTTAGGTATTACTATGATACTCACAGAATGTGCAGATGAGATTATGATATAGTTGCTACATTCTTATTATTTGAGTTATATCCTTAACTTGGTACTTACGAGTGATTATAATGAATACTATAATATGATGACCAAATGAACAAATATATTTCCCATTGTATTAAGGTTTAGCTTATAGTACATTTGATCTACCCTTAGATCAAATCTCTCTTACCCAAAATGAGATTTTAACAAAGGTCTTATTGAAACTTATCATAGTCAACTTGATGATCTACTTCAATTCCATCAAGCTAGCAGAAGCTTCAATCACTTTGGCAAGTTTTGTTTAAAAGCGCGAAAATTATTCGGATTTTCTATACATGAATGCAATGCACACATCTGGGTTCAGCTTATTTCTAGGCTCTAATGCTGGGATGTTACATTTCCCCAGGAATTATTTCAAGTTAGTCAAGCACGTGCAGAGAATTCTTGATATGGTAGGTTGATACCTTCACATCTCGAGAAGATCCTCCAAGCACACCAAGCCATTTATTGATTTATCATAGAAGATAAGAAGTCCAACAAAACATAGATATCCTCCTAAATATTTCGTAAACAGGATTCAGTTGTGTTACGTTGCAAACAATTCATGTAGATGCAATTATCTTTTGATAACTTGCTATCACATGGGTTCCGCAATCCAGATCATCTTTTGGAGCTTGACATTGAAATCTGTGTCTTGAGAATCTAGTGACTTTACCTCTGTGGTAAATGTTGCACCCTTTCTATTCGGACATGCTGAGTCTGAAGTATCTCTCCACTTAACCAAAGTTGAATCTCAAGAAGCAATGATGGTTGGTGTTTCTCAAGGTTTTGACATAGATCTCTCTACACATCCGGCAAGGTTGATGTAATGGTTGGCACAATCAGTCGGAAGACCTATTGTCATACTTCCTTGAATAAGCGATAACAACCACTCTTCATGAGGCCTCTTCTATATTTTATTATAGGAGTTGTACTTATGGTTTCCTTTGTAAACGAAGTCCGACCTTTACTTGATGACTGATTAAAGGCTTGTTAGTAGCCTTCTATCGGTGTCTCGAACATCAAGGAGAACATTTAAAGTAGTGTTGCTAAATGTCTCTCGGTCAATCCTCCAGACCCTTTTATGATGGCAGGCGTCTTGTTATGCCAAGTACTTGGAGTCTAAGAATGAAGTTTCTTTCTTCTCATGTCACCAGGAATCTTCTAAACTATTAGTCTTGGTGGTGTAAAGTGAAATCATGATCTTTGGTAAGGATTTTGATAGTCCTGGATGAATAAAGAGTTTACTTCCCGCTCTCTAAACATGTTCGAAGAGTGACCATGATTTTGGTAATCAATAGTTTCTCTTGTTACATGTTTCTTGTGACTCTTATGAGTCCTCTCCACCAAAACACCTTTCCGTCTTGGCCTTCTGTTCAACAAAAGAGTGAACCTCCTGTGTCAAAAGTAGTTCAACAGCTTGGTTTTGCTGGTATCTATCTTTTCCACCTGTAAATATCTATTAAGCTATTTAGTAGAGTTTTACCTCTTGATTTTTGTGTTCTTTATCTATTCTGTTGGAAGTTTTCATTCCTCATAAGTTTCCCCTCTTCTGTAATTTCCATGGTCTTAACCCTTATGAAGACCAGCTATTTGTCACATTGAAAACCATCTCCTTTTGTTCCTTTGTTACCTTGACATGTTTCATGTCGTTAGCTTTAGAGATGTTTGTGAAACATCTATTCATGAGTTGACCATGAGATACTTAGTTTATGGTTTCGTGTCATTCCCTCTCTCCCTTACTGTGAGTAGACACCTTGAAGATTATGAAGCGCTTCATCCACTCGTCATGGTGGCATGGATCAACCTCTTCGAGAAGATCGTCGAAATTTAGTGTAACCCTGTTCCTTCTATCTTCCTACCTAGGAATCTCGGGACGAGATTCTTTTAAGGGGGATAGAATTGTAACAACCCTAGTTTTATTAAATAGTAATTAGGAAATGTTTGTGCATTCATCTAGCATTATCATCATTTAAAATGTGTGCAACAAATAGATCAAAACCCTAAACCCTAACTTCCCTCTCTATTTGAAACATTCATATGGTTTTGATTATTTGAAACATCACAAGTAGTGTGGATCCCACATTGTTACAATGGCCCCTCAAGAATTTTTGAAATGTTTGAAAAGCTCTTGTATTTTGGAAGTATTCAAAATAGAATTAAAATGAATTTACAAAAGAGAAAAGGAAAAACCTGAAATAGAAAAGATTTCAGAAAGAAAAACATCTATCTAACCTAACTGGGCCTAGCCCAGCTCCTCTCTCCTTTCTCCATGCCGCCCAGCGTAGTTCCCCGCAGCCCACCTAGGCCCATCCGCAGCCCAGCTTGGCCCGCGTACCCCTTCGCCGTTCGATCTGTCGTCTTCCTCCTCGCTGGCAAGCAGCTGCCTGGCAGCACGCACGCTGTCGATCTCCCTCGCGTTGCGATGCCCGCCTCCGCCGTTGGTCGAGAGGATAAGAACGGCCGCTCTCCCCTCTCTCCCCATACCCATATCTTCTTCTCTCGAGCTCTCTGTAGTTTTTCCCCAAATCCGCATGAAATCCTGGCTCGGACCTCGCCGTCGGCCATTGATCCCGATCTCCTCGAGCCACGACGCTATGCCTCGGAGCTTCGCCGTGCTGGACTGAATCTACGCGTTGAAGGAATTGGCCCGAGGTGCTCTCTATTGCCCCCGACGAGATCACCTTCCCGTGATCCGTGCCCCGTTCTCTCCATCGAATCCGGCCACCCTGCGCCTCGTCGTCGCCCCCGTTCACTTCCTAGTGAGCTCCCGGTCGTCATTGACCCCTCCGCTTGCTCTATCCCTCTCTGTATCGTGGCCACCGCAACCACCTACGAGCTCCGCCGTCGGCCGCTTTTGCACATGCTTCTCCGACGACCATTTGAGGGCGGCGCCGCTACTAATAGGTCCGCCTCGATCTCCTCTTTCCAACCATCCCACCCATGAGTCCCCGCGCGCAGCAGGTCGATGGGGGCTTCCTCAACCTGAGAGCACCTCCATTGCTGACGTCAGCATGAGGTCATTATCCGTTTTGTTTTAATTAAATGTTTTTCTGAAATAATATCTGTAATCAACAAATACCTGACAGGTGGGTCCACCCTGTAAGTGAGATAAAAATTTTCAGTAATGTTTTCTGATTAAATAAAAATGTTAAAGTAATTTCAACATGCAAATTATTTTATAATATTCTAAAAATGATTTAAAATGAATTAAAAATGGAGAAATTCATAACTAAATCATTTTAAATCAGAAAAATACAAATAATATATCAAAATGTTCAGAACAATGAGACCTATCTCATAGCATTATAATCATGCATTGTTAATCAACTTTCATGGGAAGTATAATTAGAAGAACAAAATGAACCCCATAGGTGATTCCGAGGATCCCCTATTCTAGAGTTTGCACCTCTCGGACCCTGTTTAAAATGGTCGAGCATGCTTAGGGGTCTATTTCAATAACTTTTAACTTGTCATATCATCATCCTTGATTGAGCATTGCATGGGTGACATGTGTTGATTGTTTCCCTCTCCTTCCGTTTTTTGGTTCTTCTCCGGTAGAATACGATAGAGAGATTAAGATCGAAGCCCGAGGTCAACACCATCAAAGCTCGAAGATTAATACTTGGCCAACTATAACCAAGTCAAGTACCAGGTGCCCGGAACTCTGCTTTCTGGATATCAACTGGAAAAGGCAAGAGAAGCCCCACACATGATATAATCCTATGTTCTCAAAGTATTACATTCTTGCCATGTGCATATGATTCTAAAGTATTTTATCGATAAATAGAGTAATCCTATCTGATGCATGTTTCCTATGTAGCCTATATTCCCTGATCCACTGCTCCTAGCATAACTAGGGTTTGGCTCGTGAAGCGTTGCTAGAGCTGTTACATCTGTTGTGCTTAGCCATGCTTAGCTGTTACCACTAGTCCATCCGGTTGATGAATTAGAGCTGCGAATGAACCTAGTATGATAGGATGACGTGGTATGATCATACATGAATCATAAACATGCTAAGGATTTTATGGGAGGCCACGAGGGTTGTGGTTTTTGCAGTCCCATACTTGCCAGCCTTAGGACCCGATGTTCTTGCCTCTTGAACCAAGACGAGCGTACAATCACATGGGGACCTGGAAACCCCCTCGACCAACTAACTTGCCGAGTAGATTCCATGAGTCACATAGTTCAGGATTTCCATTCGACATACGCATCTTGGTTGTTGTTGAATGGGGGTGAAGGAGGTGCATTCATAACAGGTAGGTAAGCGTGGCCGGGAACAAGAGATGCCCGACATCCATAATCTTGAACCCTGCGCACATCATTAGGGACCGGCTTCAGGACTCGACCCGTTACGGCGGCATATCCCTTGTGCGTGACTCATGGTCTCGGCGAAAGCAAGGTAAAGGTCGTGTCTAACCACCTTCTGTCGGCCTTCCGAGGAAGAGGGCTATCACTAGTAGCAATTAGAGAAGGTTAGTACGTGTGGGTAAAGTTGTACACCCCTGCAGGGTTATTAATCTTTTTGAAAAGCCGCGTCCGCGGTTATGGACGAACTTGGGAACGGACATGAAGATCATAGAGAACTTGATCCTAATTTGTAAAATTTGGCAAGTTAAGTAATGTGTGCTTAAGGATGCTTCCTCAGGGATCGAGGGGGTGATCCTAGTTAGGTTCAGTTGATGATGATTCGGTGGATATCAAGAGATGATCAAAGCTAGTGATACCGCTCTATTATCCCCTTTTAAAATATTATGTTTAGTTGAGATTCTTCTCCTTCTTGTTTTACAAAACAAAGATGGATTTATGCAAAATAACTCCACCAGCCATAAGTCTTGCGGAGTACACCCTGTACTAACCCTTGCTTCGTTGATACTTTTGCAGCAGAGTATGTGTTACCATAAAAGATGAGTTCTTCACGGCATCGACATCGACGAGTAGTTTGGAGTTCCCAACCGGCAGTTTGGGATCTATGGATTGGACGTCATCGTTATGCTTCGGGCCTCTTAGGCCATTTGTTAAGTTTGATATACTTAATAGCATAATTTGTCTTCCGTTGCTTGATGTTTGTGGTCAGTGACCTCTGCTTGTAATATTTTGGTTCTTCGCTCAGTTATGATCTTGTTGTAATAATTTCTATGTCATAGGGTCACTGTTGTGTTATCAATTCTCTCTTTGTACTCTATCGAGATTTAGGTTAGGCTTATATCAGACAGAGGTCTGGGATTTGTCTAGCCCTAATCCCGGGGGTATCACAATACACTGCAAAGTGCAAGGCACCAACGGTAAGTTTGTTTTCCCTTGTTTATTGTCGCAGTCGCAAGAATGCAGTCGCGGTTTACTAATCATGTGTCATTGGTTCAGCTGTTCCAAGTTCTGGAGGGCTGGCTTCCTCTCGCCGATGACGAGAGCTCGGACGAGGCCGAGGGGGACGAGAGCGAGTCCTCCTCCTCCGACGATGATGATGATGAAGAAGACGACGATGATGATGACGAGGCCGTGGAGGTCGCCGCACCCATGGTTCGGAAAACTCGCACGCAGCGGCAACGCGAATTCGAGGCCAGCAAGAGCCTCAAGGGTCACGTCGGGGGGCGAGGGCGATGCCCACAAACACAACTCGCGGTGCATGGCCACACCGTCCAAGAAGTAGTCGCCAAAGAAGAAGAAGGAGGATCCCAAGACGATGTCACTGCCTCGGTCCACGACTAGCTCCGAAGCGACTAGCACGACCGACGATGCAGGGGCCGAGGCGTCGATGAATGTGCCAGAAACGGGGAGTACGGCCGTGGTGGAGGACAACGTGCCGTTGGCATCGATTACACCCCCGTTCTCAGCCGTCATGGGTCTCGGGGATGCTTTAGTCGCAGAGGCCTCGCCATCAAGGGAGGCGCCCGCATCGACTGGTGGGGAACTTCCTGCGGCCGTGGCCTCGTCGACGAAGAAGGCCTCAGTGACATTGGCTCCAACCCTGTTTGAAATGGGCATCAGCCGCAAGCTGGGCCCATAATTGGAGAAGCCGACGCACATCCGCACCGGCCTATGTTAACCCAGTCACCAGGTGAGTGTTTGCCATGTCAACTTGGATCACTATTTTGTAGATGTTGTATGAATCGTTGATCATTTCCTTCGCAGGACTGGCATGAAGAAGATTGGTCACCCTTCGGTGGCCAAGGTACCAGTAGACGCCTCAGGGAAGGAGGCTGATCCCTCGAAGAAGAGGAAGGGCGACGAAGCCGAGGCGCCAGCTGAGGGCACGAAGAAGGTGAAGGGTGACGATGTCATCATTGTCTTGGACGAGTCGGCCAACACGCCAAGTGAAGCTCCGACTGGAGTGGACGCAGCCGCGAAGGCCGACATGGGTGCGGGGTCACATCAGGTGGAGCCGGTAGCGCTGGTTGGGGCGTCAGGACCCATGATGAGTGCTTCGAGAGCGGTGGTGGAAACCTTCCCTCGCTTCATGGCGAAGGCCTCTACTGCAAGTGTCCTGGCACAATCGTCCCAAGTACCCGAGATATTGGGCTCGGATGTCGAGGATCATCGCAGACGCATGCCCAGTGTACGTGGTCGAGCTGCACAACATGTTGGGTTAGGCTATTCAGGTATGTCCAGTCCCCGAGGATCGACTCGCTGAATTTCAGCGGGTAGATTATTATTGCTTTTCGTTATCCAGTCCCTGAGTTGCTAGTCGCTGAATTGAACCGGCTAGGCACTTAGGAAATTATTTATTGTCCAGTTCCCGAGTGGTTAGTCGCTGGATTTCAGCGGCTAGGCGCTTAGAAAATTCTTCGATGTCCAGTCACGGAGTGGCTAATCGCTGAATTTCAGCGGCTAGGCACTTACGAAATTCTTCGATGTCAAGTCCCCAGTGGCTAGTTGCTGAATTTCAGCGGATAGGCACTTAGGAAATTCTTTGATGCTTACTTACATTAGTTTCATCTATGCAGGGCCTCCAACTTGAATTGGCGGAGCGACTGGCCGCCAAAGAGCGTCTAGAGCACGAAATCCGATCCGTACATGAGTTGAACCAGCAGCTACAGGCGACCACGGGTAGGTTTTTGAGTTACCCTCTCCATTGCTTTCTTGTGCTTGATTATGATCTCGCCCCTGTTTTGCTGCAGAGGGGCATTCGGCTGCGGTTGTGAAGGCCCGCGAGGGTTTTGTCCCGGCCAGCGAGTTGACGGTTGCCCAATCATCGTTGGCCACTGTGGAGACGCGGGTTGCCGAGCTAAAACGGGATCTCAAGGCCGCTAAGGGGGAAGCGGGCTCGATGGAGGAGAGGGCGAATGCGGCTGTCGCTGCCGCAGCTGACAAGTGGACGGTGTCTGATGCTCTTGTCGCAGGGCTGCAGAATGACTTTAGGGTCTTCAAGATTTCATCACGGGGCGCTGCCGTCCACTCATTGGTGAGTTTATTGGGATTGCAATTTTTGTATCAGCGAGTTCCCGAGCATGCGGGTCGCTTTTGGCATCGAGTCCCCGAGGGGGTGGACCCGAGTTGTGCATCCTTCTGACGCTAAGTTGTTGTTGTTGTTTTAAGGGAAGATTCTTGACGAAGAGCCCAAGTCTCAGTCGTATGACCCTAGGCAGTGTGTCACCATGCTGGTCGATTCTTCCTCCCTTTCGGCGACCTGTATTCGCGCATACCTCCAGGAGATCTATCCCACAGAAGTCATTCCTAGCGAGCTCATGGAGGTGTGGCACTACCTGGAGAGGGCGCCAGCAGTGGTGGAGTACATGTCGCGGTCAGCTTTCCGCCGCGCGGCCGTGACTGCGCTAATCCTTGGGCTTGCGCACTTCCCCGACAACTTCGATCTTAACGATGTTACCATCGGGTACCCATCGGCGACTGGCTCGGTTGAAATCGCTGAGGTGTTGAAGTTGACCGATAGGGAGGCTGTGTACCCCGAGCGGGTGCTGGCGATGGATGACATCATGTCGTACCAAGAGACGATCGTTGCTCCGAACGACCCTTAGTCGGTGCACCGCGACTTCAAGAAGGAGCAACCGTTCCATTCGATGATGGTGGGCACCTTGACCATGCACCCGTCGAACCCGTGGGTCCCCTTCATCCGTGATCGTGGTTGTAGTGGCGCATCTTCTTCGAAGCCTGCAGAGTAGATAGCTCGCCGATTGGTGTTAATTTAAATAAGTGTATGTCTGCCCTTGTAAGCGAACAATTTTTTGTTGGCGTAAGGAATGCAAATATGCTTGAGTCATCTTTGATTTGAGTTTGGATTGTTTTGTTGTGCGAGTCCATGAGCGCGTCCGCCCATTAATGGGCCTTACCTCGTTTTGCTTTGTGTATGTTTTTATACTATTAGTTAGTTGAGGTCGACGCGCCGTGGCTTGGGAAGCCAGTCGCTTGGCGACCCCAAGGGGTGCTCTATACTTAGCTATTTTCCTGGACGCGAACGGGGTCGGCTGGACGAGTCCCCGAGCGTGGTACTTAGACATTCTAGTCGCATGCCCAGGTTACGTGAGGACGGAGTGTGTTGTGCTTGGCGCGTCACTCCGCCTGAATCGAGGAGCCAGTCGCGTGGCGAGTCCAGGAGCGCTCTAATCCTTGGTGTTTTCCCTAACTGCGTAGGTTTGGACTGGCGTTAGTCCCATAGCGTGGTACTTGATAGTTCGAGTCGCTGCGCCAAGGATGCAGAGGACTAGGTCGCTGTGAGAAGCGAGTGCGGTTGTCTTGGCCCGGCGGGCCAGTCGAGCGGGGCGACTCCGACGGGGGCTCCAGGATGGCGTTTTCGTGGACGATGCAAGGCCTGAATTTCGTCGATGCCCTTGCGTCGCACTACTTAACCATGCGGGTCGCGCAACCAAGGGTTGACTTCCGTGATTAGCATAATGTTGTTGTTACGAGTGCGAATGGCAAAAGGGTTGGAGAGTAGACACATTTGTGCGAGTCGAATATCTTTATTGCATGGCGGGGGGAATACAGGTCGGAGTTCTATGTGTATAACTTCCTTAAGAGGTTTACATTCCACGGCCGCTTGACATTAAGTTTTCTGTCGCGTCGGACGTCGATGAGGTAGTAGGTGTCGTTGCCCAGGACTGTCCCTATGGCGAATGGTCCCTCCCATGGGGGAGAGAGCTTGTGCATGCCCTTTTTGTCCTGGATCAGTCGAAGGACCAGGTCACCTTCCTAGAAGGTGCGAGTCCGGACTCGGCGGCTGTGGTAGAAGCGGAGTGCCTGCTAGTAGATGGAGGTGCGGGAGCAAGCCAAGTCGCATGCTTCGTCGAGCTGGTCGACCCTATCTTGGAGTGCAAGCTCATTGTCGGCCTATCCGTAGTTGACGACATGAGGCGAGTCGTGCTCGAGGTCATTCGGCATGACGGCTTCGACGCCATACACCATGAAGAAGGGTGGGAACCTAGTTGATCGGTTGATGGAGGTGCGGATGCCGCAGATGACGGAGGGGAGCTCCTCGACCCAGCATCCTGGAGTTCGCTCGAGGGGAACTTCCAGTCGCGACTTGAGGCTACGGAGGATGCTCTAGTTGGCGCGTTCTGCCTGACCGTTGGATTCCGGGTGGGCGACTGAGGCAAGATCGAGCCGTATGTTATGCTCTTTGCAGTACTCGTCCATAGCGCCCTTGGCGAAGTTGGTTCCATTGTCCGTGATGATGTTGTGTGGGAATTTCAAGTGGTAGATGAGCTCGCGTAGGAATTTTGCAACAGTCTTCCCATCGCACTTGCAGACTGGCTTGGCCTCCACCCACTTGGTGAATTTGTTGACTATGACCAGGAGGTGGGTTTAGCCAGAGGGGTCCTTCTTGATGGGGCCCACCATGTCCATGCCCCATACGGCGAATAGCCAAGTGATGGGGATGGTCTTGAGCACCGAGCTGGGTACGTGCGTCTAGTTGGCATACTTTTGGCACCCGACGCCAGGTTGGACAATGTCGACCGCATCGACGTGCACGGTGATCTAGTAGAAGCCGTGTTGCATGGCTTTGGCGACGAGGAACCAAGCACCGGCGTGGTTGCCGCTGTCGTCGGCGTGGATGTCTTGGCGGATCTTGCGGCCTTCCGAAGGCTGCACGCAGCATTGGAACACGCCAGTCACGCTGCGCTTGTGGAGCTCGCCGTTGATGGTGATGAAGGATTTGGAGCGGCACGCGATCATGCGTGCCTCCGTCTCGTCTGCTGGAAAGGTCCCTCCCTCGAGGTTGGAGATATATGGAGTGGTCCAGTCGCTTAGCTCTGCGATTATGGCAACCAGGGCGGGTTCTATTTGTAGCGGGATCCCTAGGTCGATATCCTTCGGTGGAGAGACGGAGGGCTTGTGGATGGTGTCGAGGAAGACACCGGCGGGTGGCTCTTGATGAGCCGACCAGATGCGAGAGAGGGTGTGAGCCTCTTCATTCTTGTGCTGGTCGATCCACTCGACAGAGTAGCCGGCGAAGTGGCCCCCTAGCTGGTCCACTACTTGGCGCTATGCCGCCATGGTGGGGGATACAGCGTCGCAGTTACTGGCAACTTGCGCAGCGACGAGGTCGGAGTCGTCGTACCACCGTAGGTGATTGACGTTCATCTCCATGGCGGCTCACATGCGGTGAAGGAGGGCCTTGTAATCGGCCATGTCATTGGTGCAGGGGGTGAAGTCGAGGTACATCACGTAGCGGCAATTTCTCTGGCTACTGCGCCTCCTCCCAGTAGGCAAGGAAGTTCGCCAGGACCTACGACTTGATTGCCTTGCATGACTCGTACTTGATATTGTGGACGCCGATCTCGACGACCCACTTGGCTACTCGCCCAGTCGCCTCGCGATTGCGGATGATGTTCTGCAACGGCGTGGAGGAGACGGCCGTGATTGGGTGCTCCTGGAAGTAGTGCGATAGCGGTCGCTGGGCTCGGAAGACCGCGTACACTAGTTTCTGGTATTGCGGGTAGCGCTGTCGTGACTCGGTGAGGAGCTCGTTGATGTAGTAGACGGGGATCTACATGGGGCTCTCCTTGCCCTCTTCTGGCCGTTCGACAACCATGACGATGCTGATGACTTGCTCGAATGCCGTGACATAGACGAGCATTGGCTCCATGTCGACAGGGGTGGTGAGTAGCGGGGCCAAGAGTAGCACTTATTTGAGTGCGTGGAGTGCTTCGTTTGACTCCTTGTCCCACTGGAACGTGGGGTTCTTGCGCATTAGGTGGTAGAGAGGCATTGCCTTCTCGCCTAGCCGGGGGATGATGCGGCTGAGAGCCGCGACTCACCCGGCCAGCTTCTGGACATCGCGGAGGCACTCCGGTTTGCCGAGACGGGAAATCGTATCGATCTTGGTGGGGTTCGCTTCGATGCATCGCTTGGAGACTACATAACCTAGTAGTTATCTAGTGGGTACAACGAAGGTGCAATTCCCTGGGTTGAGTTTGATCTTGTACACCGAATGGCGTGATGAACACCATCTTCTCCTCGTCCTCGACCACCATTTTGATCTGGTTGTAACCAGAGTAGGCATTGTGGAAGCACAATGACTCTGAGCCCGTGGTCGAGTCGATGATCTGGTCGATGCGCGGGAGGACGAACTACTCCTTTGGGCAGGCGCTGTTGAGGTTTGTGTAGTCGATACACATTCTCCAGGTCCCGTTCTTCTTTTCGACCAGGACTAGGTTTGCCAGCCACTTGGATTATTTGATGTGCCGGATGAAGCCTGCAGCGGGTAGACGCTGCACCTCCTCGGCGATTGCTCGGTGCGCTCTTCATTGAAGCGCCGCAGCGACTGCTTGACAGGTCGTGCTTTGGGGTCGGCGTTGAGTTTGTGCTCAGCGAGTTCCTTCGGGACACCTAGCATGTTGGATGGCTTCCTGGCGAAGAAGTAGCGATTCTCGCGTAGGAACTCGATGAGTGATCTTTCCTATGCGGGGCTCATTCCTGTCCTGATTTTCACCATCTGGCTGGAGTCGCCTGGGACTAGCTCGACGGTGCAGGTGTGCATGGTGGCCTCAAACGCGGTCGAGCCGCCGTTCTGAGCGTTGGGCTTCTTGGGTATGGCGGGTTCGTCTTTGTAGACCCCGCTCGCATATCTGGCGAGCTCCTCCACGTGGTTGGCATCCGTGGCAATGACGACATCCGCGAGCTCGTCGCTGTGGACGGTGATGATGCCGCACGGCCCTAGGAGCTTCATCATGTTGTACACATAGTGCGGCGCCGCCATGAATTGGGCGAATGCTTGTCGCCCCAAGAGTTAGTGGTAGGGGCTGTTGAAGTTGACCAGCTCGAAGACGATCTGCTCGGTGCAGACGTTCACTGGTGTGCCGAAGGTGACTGGAAGCATCACCTTGCCGATCGGGTATGACTTCCGACCAGGGACGGTGCCCTGGAAGTTGGTGAGGGTCGTCTCGATCATCGACTGCGGGAGCTGCAGCCGCGTGAACGTTTCCAGGTAGAGTATGTTGATGGAGCTCCTGCTGTCCTTCAAAGTTTTGGGAAGCCAGTAGTCGCCCACTTTGGGCTTGACCACCAGGGTGACTCGCCCTGGATGTTCGATCCGTGGCAAGTGGTCCTCGTGGTTCCACGTGATGCGCTGCTCGGACCAGGTCTACAAGCGGGGGACATCGACCTGGGACACCGTGTTGACAGCGATGGCGCAGGCGAGGAACTTCTTCTCGCGCTTGGTGCCGAGCCTGGTGAAGGTGTGGAGAGATCCGACGTCATTGCCGAATTCCCCGCCGTTTGGCGGGTTATTGTTGGGGTCCTCCCTTGCGCGTCGTGCCTTCTCGATCTCCTTCAAGGAGTGGCAGTCGACGGTCGTGTGTGTGGCGGGCTTCCCCTCCCTGCTGTGAAACACGCAGGATTGGTTGAGGAGAGCCATGGGGTCGAATTTCGGCCTCGCTCGGTAGTTTTCGCTATCATGGCGTTGGCCTCCGTCGCGGCAGAAGCTCTTGGGGTCGCGTGGTGCGTGGCCAGTGTTGGCGACGAAGTCGACTCGCCCGTCACTGTGGCGCTTGTCGGTGAGGCGAGTGTTACTGTAGCGCAGCTCGCGCTGCCCGCCGTTGTCGTGGCCGCTTCGGCGGCGATGTCCACCCGACTCGTCGTCGGTTTCTTGGTTCGGTTCCTCCTCCGCGTACTGCTTGGCGATCTCTAGGAGGTCTGGGATGTTGTCGAGTGTCTTGTACACCCGCTTTAGCTTTGCGACCAGGGGCTCATAGCGGCCGGAGGACTTCAAGCAGTGGATCGCCGTCTCTGGGTGGATGCCAGCTGCGTTTGAAGGAAATATTCCCTAGAGGCAATCATAGAGATGATTATATTTCATACGTATCCATGAGTTATTGTAATGTTTCTTGTATATCCCTATCAGTCAACTTGTATTGATTGGCAATTATGTGAATTGTTTGTGAAACTCTTTACTTGTATGGTTATCGAATAGTTGTCCCTATTCAGAGTTCATGTGAGGACACACATGAATATTAGACTAGCACAACGATTGGTTGATGACTATGTTTCACGAGTCATAGACATGGAGATGTCAAACTAATGATGTGGAGACATGTTATGAACATGGGGTTGGACTGACCCAACTTGACACTGGCAATTAGACTTGCAGCTCTCTCTACACATCGTGTACATTTTGTCCTTAGACCTGAGATTGTCGCATGTACTTGAGATGTGGATCAACCTAATTTGGGGCTATCAACCACTACTCCGTACCTGGATAGTCATAAAGGTAGCTTTCGGGTTTGTGCTGAAGCATGCTTCAAGGCATTGGTCAATCAAGATGGGATTCGTCCCTCTCTACTTGAGAGCGATATCTCTGGTCCCCTCGAGTGATCGGATCCAGAAATGCATGGCCGTGCTACATAAGGTTAAGAGTTAACCTAGTAAAGGTATTCCGAATCACAGTATCCAGAAAGAGAGGTCAGCTTGGAGCTAGACAAAATATCGTGAGGCAAAGGAAAAAACATATACTATACCTTGTGATGGTTCGTCTGAATGATATTTATTTGCGTTTAGGAGCTGGCATGTCTTTCTAGAGGCCACTACCAACTATTGACGGAGTAAGTGTACTCATGTCATGTCTATACGTGTATGAACTTATAGGGTCACACTTTAGGTGCTGGAAGCCTAATGAGGATTAGATCCGAATTAGACCAGGCTTAGGCTACTAATGGGCTGCTAATGTAGAAGCCCACTAGGGATGCCTATATAAGAGAGGGTGGGCGTGTGGACCTAGCAGTCCGGCGTCTGACGCTTCCACCCCGCACGTGTGGATACCTTGGAAGTGCTGCATCTGTGGCACTTGGACGAGTCTCTCAAGGGGAGCTACTCGTGGGATGAGGATGAGGAGGAGACATAGAACATCTACACTGCCTCGACGCACTTCATCAAGTTCCGCAACTGCGTGTCTAGTGGTAATCCCGAGATCTATGACAACAATAATCCTGGTTTACGCGGTAGAATTTTTTTGATTTGCGCTACTGTAGCCTACCCGTATCCCTACAGTGGTATCAGAGCCGATGTTGTTTAGTTATAGGTTCGGGATGTTTGCATATGGTGATATGCAGATTGATATGAATGATGTGATCGTTTATATTGCGGTGGTTCAGGATTGATCTATGATCTTGCTTTTCGTGATTGTAATTCTAAGTTCGTCGAACGACTTACCCCTACCGGTCAGTTTTGACCATTGGGGTAGACAGTGACACATAAATCATGTTGAATCACGCGAAGATCAATATGATTGATCGAATCGGAACCAAGATCTAAAATAGATGTACCGTGGTCAAAGGAGTTTGATTGAATCGGAATGATAGTCGGTTTATGGTAAATTTGATTTGCTGATCAAAAAAATTGTGTAGATACCATTAGGGGCTCTGCCCCTTCGAACCCCGCAGGGTGAGACCCCCTAGACCCCCTTAGTCGTAGCCCCTATCGTATCTCATTAAGGTAACTAGGTGCTGCGATTTCACATGATCCGATAGAATGCGATTCTATGCATAACTTGTTTTTCAGGATGTATGTGATCAGTATGTCCCATATATGCATGCGATGCATGTATATATTTTATCATGACCTGCGTGTCGTGAGTACGGCAACACGGCTAGATCCATATGTGTTGTCATTTTTTGTAATGGCGTGCGTGCCAACTTGTGATGTGTAACATCCCTAAAATCATGATTCCAAAGATTGCATATCATACATGCATGCATATAATTTAGGGATCATTTTCCAAACTCATTTCAAGAAAACAGAAGCACTTAGTGCTATTATTTTATGTGAGCAAACATTAATCATTTACTACTCTCAATTGGGAGCATAAGTGTTTTAACCAAGTCTTGTTTGCTTCCTTGTTGTTTAGACTGAATGTAGAGTTTGGACAAAAATTTACAAAACAAATTTGGTTTCAAAACCATCTTCAAAACATTTCCAAACCAAGTGCTATAGCACTGTTTATTTTGTTTATTCAAAGGGACCAAGCAAGTACAGAGAGACCACATGGTTTTATGCCCAAAAGTATGATGGTTACACTTTACAAAAATCCGGAAAAGGTTTGAAATTCAAATGCCTTTGAATTTGATTGAAAATCATTCCAGAAAATCGATTTAGAAAAAGAAAAAAAGAGATAAGAAAGATAAAAGGGCCGGCGCCAGCAATTGAGCCCAGCAACAGACGCAGCCCACTAAGCCCACCCGGGTTCCCCCTCTCTCCTTCTCACTCGCAGACGAACCCGCTGAGAGACTGACGCCAGGACCCCACCCCCTCTCTGTTTTATTTGCTGAGAGGTAGGCCCCCTGCCACGTCTAGCTCGTCGTCAATCTCGCGCTGGAGACCTGCTCGCCGTGGCCGTTTCTTCCCCGACGCAAATGCGCTTAATTGGCATTGATTGCTCGCGAGATTCTCGCCCCCGCCTGGCCTACTTAAACCCCCTCTGCCCCCTCTCCATTTCCCCCCAAACTCCAAGCACAAAGCACCCCTAGGCTGCCCGCATTCATCCTCGCACCGCCGCAGACAGAGAGCACTCCGGCGATCGATTCCGGTGAGCCCCGTGCGCCCCTCTCCCTCTGGTTCTTGCAGACAGCCTCGCCACATCCTTGCACATCTACTGACACCGTTGGTTCCTTCTGTACCGCCCCAGGTCGTCGTCTTCGACAAGCACAACAAGCCCCCGACGACATCCTCAACTCCGGCGGTCAAATTCGGTGAGCCCCTTGTTCCCCTCTGCCTCTGATGCACACGATCTTGCTCGCCGTAGTCTTGCGGATCTCCTGATGCTGTTTGTGCATGCTAGGGTGACCAGGAGCCTCGCCAACGTCATCGTCCACCCAAGCCCGACGCCGCTAGCAACTCTGACGAGTTCCCTCGGCCACTCCAGAGCGCCCCTTGCCAAGCCATCGCCAGGTTGAGCATCAGTCCATCGCCGTGGTTCTGGTAAGCGCCCCCGACGACCCTAGAACCACCTGTAGCGCCGCGCCGCCGTAGGCAGAGCTCGCCGCCGCTAGTAGCGACCGCCAGCGCCGCCCAACTTTGGTCGTTTGATCCAGAGCCGTTGGATCTGGATCCAGCGCGCGAGATTAGATCACTTAACGAAGCGGTATAGTTATATCTGGGTCGTGCGGATTATGTTCATCTAACGGCTCACAGGCGCGATCGTGAGAGAAGCAGTACGGGCCAATTAGATTAAGACGCGTGGCAAATGTTTAGGTTTAAAAACAGAATTTGAATCTATTAGATGTTTAAATTTGTTTTGGCTATAACTTTTGATCCCCACGTTGGAATTTGACAAATTTTATATCGTTGGAATCAGGACAGCAAGCCCTTTCTAAATATGCAATGTGTTTAATTTTTTGCTTCTGTTAAAATGGTTTTATTTGCAGAAACTTGTGTAAGGCTAATTTGAGCATATGAATTGTTTAAGAAATGTTTGAGGGTTTAAATAGATGTTATTTGGCAAGTTTTTAACTTGTTTATGAACCAGTACTGTACACTTGCTTTGTTGAGTTTTGAAAATCATCACATATCATATTGCATGCATGCATATATTTTTGTTTGTATATGTTTTGTATGTGATTTGTGGCTATGATTCTTTGTGTAGATTTTGGTGCTAGTGATTGTGATTTTGAGGAGTGTAGCTACTCTCCAAACTACCAAGGCAAGTGGTGCTTCATGAATATTTTATCCCTATGTTTTCTACTAAGCATTAGAAATATTTTGCTAGTCTTGCATGCTATATTTTTTCTTATATGCCATGTTGGGAAATCCCAGTAGTTGTAGAATTGCTAGAAAATTTCTAAGTTAAGATGCTTATCTATGCCATACTTAGCCTAGCTAGTAGCAACCAAGGGTTGGTGAAATATACATGCTATGATAAAATATTTCTAAGTCTTTGGACTTGTGTTTTGCCTAATAAAACAACTAAGTTAATGAAACACCTGGGTGGAATGGAAGGAATGGTTTATGTTGAGTGGTTACACAAGGCCCATTTCTATGGTTTACCTTGTGTATCTCACTTGTGGAAAGCCACCCAGGAACAAAGAGATTTTAGAGGCCAAGTGTTGAGAAGCTTCTAGTGCAGCCACTTGGCAATGTGGGCTCTGCCTAGATCACATAGGTTGCTAGAACTTAGCCATTTGGACAGTTGGTGGTAGTGGGATGATAGGTTGGCACGTGTCCATTTGGTCTAAGGGAAGTCTTCTGAAAGGTCCTGTCTTGATGAAAATCAAGTCTGGTGGGGAAAGTGCACAACCTCTGCAGATGGAAGAATCTACGTACTTAGCCATGTCCCTGGAAAAGGACAACTTGAGCATCAAGACATGGAAGCTATCAAGAATCTCCTCATCCCAATTTCTAAGTAAAAACTTGTGGGTGAACAAGGGTGAAGGACCTCAATGTCTATTGGTGGTTCCTTGGGAAAAGTTTTGACAAATAAAAACTTAGTGATTTCAACTAATAGGCAAAACTAATTTGAGCAAAGCAAGCCAAGATACACTTAGCCAAATTGCATATACTATTTAGTCCACCTAAATTATACTAAGGTATCACTTGCCAATACTATTCCAATGTATTGACCCACTGTGGCTGTAACTTGTGATGTTGCAGGTTACTCTGATGAGGATTAGGAGTCATGAGTCTACAATCAACATGTTTGCCTATGACACATGAAGATGGAGACTTTTATTTATTTACTTATTCAAACTCTTGTACTAGGCCTGTGGCCTTGGAGTTGTAAAGACTATGTTTGTCTCTGGAATGACTGTAATAATGACCTTTGTTTCTGTGTACTTCATCTTAAACCGTGGATGCTAGCAATGATCCAGGGACTAGCATTGCAATCACAGGGATCCTTTTCCTTTATAAAGGAGGGATCTTACAGATGGTATCAGAGCACTGTGTTGCCTGTAGGATTATGACCCTAGGATTGGAAACCACTAAGGAAAAAATTTCAACAACTTCTACACTTGTCTATTCTTCTCGTAAACTTTTCTAATCTTCTTTTTCATCTCTAATTGTAGATGAAATCCATCAACTAAGCCGTAAGGAAGGGACCACTCATGACAATGACATTGGATTGTGAGACAGAATTCCCCAGGGCTCTCAAGGACCTCATGGTTGCAATGGAAATACATGGTGCAACTGTGTACAAAGGTTTTCCTGTGATGGATGAAGGAGTTGAGTACTGGTGGGTGCAACTTCACTTGTATAAAAACAAGGAAGACAACCACAAGGAAAAAGGATTCTACATGTTCACCAATTCAGTGGTGCACACTACATTCTTTGATTCAGCAAAGGATGCAGCTTGGAGGACCATCAAAGAACTTGGTGATAGAGTCAAGTGCAGAATGCTCAACCTCCAAAATGACCTAAAGGATGAGAAGAAACATAACCAAGAGTTGGAAGCTACCAACCAAACCTTAAGAGGAGACATTATAGACTTTGTGATGGAGTCATGTGAGCAAGATAGACTGATTGCTTCTAGAAACATTGTGTTAGACAACAGATCCAGTGAGATAGGTTTGTAAACGTACTTCGTTAGTTGGACCACCACTTATCACCTTATTTTCCAAATGTTGCTAAAAATAAGTTGAACCTTCGTTGTTGTAATGGATCCATGTATTCCATGACTTGTGTGTTTTGATTCCAAGGATATCTATGTGATGCTTTGCCTTGTGTTTTATCTTAAATTGTGATGTTCTATTCCCTGGAAAAGGACAACTTGAGCATCAAGACATGGAAGCTATCAAGAATCTCCTCATCCCAATTTCTAAGTAAAAACTTGTGGGTGAACAAGGGTGAAGGACCTCAATGTCTATTGGTGGTTCCTTGGGAAAAGTTTTGACAAATAAAAACTTAGTGATTTCAACTAATAGGCAAAACTAATTTGAGCAAAGCAAGCCAAGATACACTTAGCCAAATTGCATATAGTATTTAGTCCACCTAAATTATACTAAGGTATCACTTGCCAATACTATTCCAATGTATTGACCCACTGTGGCTGTAACTTCTGATGTTGCAGGTTACTCTGTTGAGGATTAGGAGTCATGAGTCTACAATCAACATGTTTGCCTATGACACATGAAGATGGAGACTTTTATTTATTTACTTATTCAAACTCTTGTACTAGGCCTGTGGCCTTGGAGTTGTAAAGACTATGTCTGTCTCTGGAATGACTGTAATAATGACCTTTGTTTCTGTGTACTTCATCTTAAACTGTGGATGCTAGCAATGATCCAGGGACTAGCATTGCAATCACAGGGATCCTTTTCCTTTATAAAGGAGGGATCTTACATGATGATCCCAATACTATGTAATTTTGATTACTAGCTGTTAGGAGTAATATCTTGTATTAGTTCTTGGAGGACTCATCACTTGTAGGATGGCTTACATGGAACATGAAGATGGAGATCATCATGGTGGACAGGTTCTATGACGATGGAGATCACCATGATAAAATGTTCCATTCTGTGTCACATCTATGTGAATGTTATTCTTATAAGTTTTACTACTCTGCATGCTTAGATGATAGAAGTAGAACGATCCCTCACAAAGTTTAAGTTAAATCATGCCCTCCCAACCAAACCTTGCACCATCCTATGCCCCGTACAATCATTGGTGGGCTATGAAATCAGGGTGCCGCTATTTTCCTTGGCTGGATGGGTTTGTATCGGATACCTACGCGCATAAGGGTTGGTGAGCTTAACAAGGTAATCTTAACAGTTAAGGACCTTGGGGCATAAAGGTTGGGCGCCTGGTTTAGACATAGAGATGTCACCCAACAACAAGAGTCATATGTGATATAATTAGCAAGAGTTGCTTACCGATTTACCTTGCCTTCTAGGAGTGATGCTAAATCTCACTAGTCGACTTGTTAATTGTGGATATTGAATCACTTAGTATCAATAGAGGGATATTGATTTATGTGGGAGTATATGCTATTAAATTGTTTAATATGATTTACTCTTTCATGGTTACATGGCTTAGTATTTTGCATGTTTTCTATTGTAGATCAATGGCACCGAACAATGCATCACCTTTTTCTTTGCGTTCGATTCTTTACAAAGATAAACTAAATGGAACAAACTATTTGGACTGGGTCTGTAACCTGAGAATTGTTCTCAGGTCTGATAAAAAGGAAAAAGTTCTAGATACCCCAATCCCCGATGAACCTGCTGATAATGCAACTGCTGCCCTTCAGAATGCCTACAAGAAAGCATGTGATAATTCTCTTTAGGTTAGCTGTCTTATGCTTGCATGCATGGAACCTGAACTCCAAAAGAAGTTTGAGGATAAGGAAGCATACGATATGATCATCGCGCTTAGGGACATGTTCCAGACTCAGGCCAGGACTAAGAGGTACAATGTCGCCAAGTCCGTTGTGGAATGAAAGCAGGCAGAGGGAGCAGGTGTAGGCCCCCATGTGATCAAAATGGTTGGTTACAGTCAGACTTCGGAAAAGCTTGGTTTTCCACTAGGCCAAGAGTTGGCTACTGATTTCATTTTGGTGTCTCTTCCTTCTAGCTATGGGCAGTTCATTTTGAACTACCATATGCATGGGGTGGAGAAGGACCTTAATGAGTTATGTGGGATGCTAAAAACAGCAAAAAGTGACATGAAGAAGTGTGCAGGGCATCCCATGTGATGACTGTGCAGAACAAGCCTAAATTTAAAAAACAGGGTACTTCCTGGTCGAAGAATAAGGGCAAGTCTAAGGATACAATCCCTAAGCCTGCACCCAAGCAAACGGCTGGACCTGCAGATGACACTAAGTCCTTCTTTTGTCATGAACATGGGCACTGGAAGAGAAACCACAGCAAGTACCAGGCTTATTTGAAGAAGAGTGGAAGTAAGAGTACTTCCCACTGAGGTACGCTTGTTGTAAATGGAGATTCTTATGTTAACTCTTGGGTATTTGATACCAGATCGGCTGTTCATATTTGCAATTCGATGCAGGGGATAATAAGGACTAGAGAAGTGCAGAAAGGCGAAGTGGATTTTTGCGTCGGAAATAAAGCAAGGGGCTGCATTCTTCATCAGCGTCATGCAACTTCACCTTCAGTCAGGATTTATTATGGAGTTGAATAATTGTTATTACATTCCTATTATGGGTCGAAAATTTTTATCACCTTCATGCTTGATGAGGGATGGTTATTCATTCGCGAGTGCAAACAATGGTTGTGTAATATATAATAATGATATGTTTATGGCTAAGGCACCCATTTTGAATGGGTTATTTATTTTAAATCTTGATGATGCATATGTTTACAATGTTAGTGCTAAAAGGCTCCCGCCTAATGATTTGAGTCCTACATATTTAATGCATTGTACTTTGGGGCATATAAGTGAAAATCTCATGAAGAAGCTGCATGGTGATGGTCTTCTAACTTTGTTTGATATTGAATCATATGAGACATGTCAGGCTTGTTTACTTGGAAAGATGACCAAGTCGCCTTTTTTGGGTTTTCCTAAGAGAGCGGCAGACTTGTTGGAACTCATACATATTGATGTATGTGGACCAATGAGAACGATAGCCAGAGGAGGATATCACTACTTCATTACTTTCACTGATGATTTCGGTAGATATGGTTATGTCTACTTGATGAAGCATAAGTCTGAATGTTTTGAAAAGTTCAAGGAGTTTCAGAGTTAGGTAGAGAATCAACGTGGCAAGAAAATAAAGGCCTTGCGATCTGATCGTGGAGGTGAATATTTGATTCACGAATTTAGCAATCATCTTAAGAGTTGCAGAATTGTTCCACAACTCACGCCGCCTAGAACGCCTCAAAGGAACAGGGTCTCCGAACAGCGCAATAGAACTTTGTTGGACATGGTTCGATCGATGATGAGCCAGTCGGATTTACCATTATCATTTTGGGGTTACGCTCTAGAAACGGCAGCTTTCACACTTAATAGGGTACAATATAAATCCATAGTTAATACACCATATGAGATGTGGACTGGAAAGAATCCCAATTTGTCTTTTATAAAGGTTTGGGGTTGTGATGCATTTGTCAAGCGACTTCAGTCGTACAAGCTAACACCCAAATCGGGTAAGTGCATTTTTGTGGGATATCCGAGGGAAACCTTAGGGTATTACTTCTACAACCGATAAGAGGGCAAAGTGGTTGTCAGTCATAGCGGTGTTTTCCTAGAGAAAGAGTTTCTCACAAAGGGAACGAGTGGAAGGTTGGTGCGACTTGAAGAAGTTCAAGATGAGCCAGTCGGGGATGTTCTAACGAGTGATGCTATTGTAGAAGAACAAGTTGAGGAACCCGTGGCAATAGAAGCACCACATCCACGAAGGTCGGCGAGCCTCCGCGAAGCGCGGGAATTATTATTGTTAGACAATGATGAGCCTGTGATGTATGCATAAGCGATGGTGGACCCAAACTATGAGAAATGGTTGACCGCCATGAGATCCGAGATATAGTCCATGGGAGACAATCAAGTTTGGAACTTGGTCGACTTGCCTGATGGTTTTAAAGCCATCGAGTGCAAATGGATCTATAAGAAGAAGATTGATATGGATGGAAATGTTCACATCCATAAAGCTCTACTTGATGCAAAAGATTTTCGACAAGTTCAAGGAGTTGACTACGACGAGACTTTCTCGCCCGTAGCGATGCTTAAATCTATACGGATCATTCTAGCCAATGATGTGCATTTCGACTAAGAAATATGGCAGGTGGATGTCAAGACGGCTTTATTAAATGGAATCCTTACTGAGGACATCTTTATGATGCATCCCGAAGTTTTTGTCAATCCAAACAATGCTGAAAAGGTATGCAAACTTCTAAAGTCCATTTATGGGCTGAAGCAAGCATCTCGGAGTTGGAACATTCGATTTGATGAAGTTGTAAAGGAGTTTGACTTCATAAAAAACGAACAAGAACCTTGTGTTTACAAGAAGGAAAGAGGGAGAGCACTTGTATTTCTAATCTTATATGTAGATGACATATTGCTGATTGGAAATGACATTCATATGCTCGAGTCTGTTAGGACCTTATTGAGAAATAGTTTTTCGATGAAGGACTTAGGAGAAGCGGCATATATTCTGGGCATCAAGATCTATAGAGATAGATCAAGAAGGCTAATTGGATTAAGCCAGAGTACATACATTGACAAAGTGTTGAAACGGTTCAGAATGGAAGAGGCTAAGAAGGGGTTCTTGCCCATGTCTCACGGTATTAAACTCAACAAGACTCAGTGTCATTCGACGATTGATGAGCGTGAGGGCATGAGCAGGGTTCCATATGCTTAGGCTATTGGATCCATCATGTATGCAATGATATGTACTTTCCCAGATGTTTCCTATGCTCTAAGTGTTACGAGCAGATACCAGGATGATCCAGGTGAAGATGAATGGACAGCGGTAAAGAACATCCTTAAGTACTAGAAAAGGACTAAGGATGTGTTCCTAGTTTATGGATGTGAGGATGAACTCAGTGTAAAGGGTTAGACAGATGCGAGTTACCTTAACGAGTCAGATGACTCCAAATCGCAATCAGGTTATGTGTTTGTCATGAATGGTGGTGTCATTGAGGATGGTAGTGTCATGATATGCAAAGTACATACGGACTCAAATATTTCTGATGCCTTGACTAAGCCTCTCCCGCAGCCCGCGCATGATGCGCACACAAGAGCAATTGGTATTAGATACATTTTAGATTGACTCTAGTGCAAGTGGGAGACTAAAGGAAATATGCCCTAGAGGCAATCATAGAGATGATTATATTTCATATGTATCCATGAGTTATTGTAATGTTTCTTGTATGTCCATATCAGGCAACTTGTATTGATTGGCAATTATGTGAATTGTTTGTGAAACTCTTTACTTGTATGGTTATCAAATAGTTCTCCCTAGTCGGAGTTCATGCGGGGACACACATGGATATTAGACTAGCACATCAATTGGTTGTTGACTATGTTTCTCAAGTCATTGACATGGAGATGTAAAACAAATGATGTAGACACATGTTATGAACATGGGGTTGGACTGAACCAACTTGAGACTGGAAATTAGACTCGCAGCTCTCTCTACACATTGTGTACGTTTTGTCCTTGGACCTGAGATTGTCGCATGTACTTGAGATGTGGATTGACCTACTTTGGGGCTATCAACAACTACTCCATAATTGGGTAGTCATAAACGTAGCTTTCGGGTTTGTCCTGAAGCATGCTGCAAGGCATTGATCAATCAATATGGGATCACCCCTCCCTACTTAAGAGATATATCTATGGGCCCCTCGAGTGATCGGATCCAGAAATGCATGGTCGTGCTACATATGGTTAAGAGTTAACCAAGTAATGGAATTCCGAATCACAATATCAAAAAAGAGAGGTCAGCTTGGAGCTAGACCAAATATAGTGAGGCAAAGGGAAATACATGTACTAAACCTTGTGATGATTCGTCCGATATGATCTTTGTATATGTTTAGGAGTTGGCACGTCTTGCTAGAGGCCGCTACCAACTATTGACAGGATAAGTGTATTCGTGTCATGTCTATATGTATTTGAACCTATAGGGAAAATCCCATCTTCATCAAGTTCATCAAGTTCCACAACTTCCCGTTTAGTGGTAATCCCGAGATCTATGACAATAGTAATCCTAGTTTACGCGGTATATTTTTTTGATTTGTGCTAGTGTATCCTACCCGTATCGACTCGCGGGGTCCCTGGATGGATCGCTCCAGGTCCTCGATGGTGGTGGTGCGGGTGTAGGAGCCCTCGAAGTTCCTGACGAAGGCGTCGCACATGTCCTCCTAGGAATCGATGCTGTCCGCGGGGAGGGTGTTGGTCCATTGCACAGTCTTTCCCTCCATGAGAAGGGGAGGTAGCGGGCGGCGATGCGGTTGGTGTGGCCAGCGATTACCATCGCCATGAGATATGTGTCCAGCCACATGGTCGGGTCGTACGTGGGATCGTACTTTTTGATCTCCTTCGGGGCTTTGAAGTTCGTCGGGTATTTCTCGCTCGGATAATCGGTCCGAAGCACTAGGGGCCGACTCGGCTGAGAAAGAGCCTTGGCTCGCCCTCATGGCGGTTGGTGAGGGTATGCCTCAGGTTGTTGGGCTAATGTGGGTCCGTGCGTCGACTGGCTGCCCATTGGCGGTGACCATGTTGTTCAATAGTCGCGGGTCGTTGGTGGAAAGAGCCATGTGCGCGGCCCTTGGCTGGAGCTGCAGGGGCTCGGGTGGCGGGCAGTTCAGGGTATTCGCCATTGATGGTCGGCCGCTCGAGGCTGCCCTGCTTCCGGAGGAGCGGGAGTACATGCGCCCCCGCGTGTCGGCTCCTGCGACTGGCTGCTCGACGGCCTTGGCGAGTAGGGCCTTGGCGTACTCAATTTACAGCGCGCCCTCCCCTGTGATGTTGAGGTTGGCAACTATTGCTCGTCCCGCGATGACATTGTACATCAGGGTGGAGTATAGGGGGAGGTCGTTCTTGTCCCGCTCTTGTGGAGAGATAAGGAATCTCTGCTGGTTAGGAGGGGGCGCGTGGCCTAGTGGCGGTGGGGGAGCTCCATTCGCTGGTGTGCCTGGTGGTGGCCAGGCACTGAAGCCTGGGGATGACCCACAAGTGTAGGGGATCAGAATAGTCTTCGCGGGTAGTATTACCCAATTTATTGATTGGACACAAGGGGAGCCAAAGAATACTTGCAAGCCTTAACAACTGAGTTGTCAATTCAGCTGCACCTGGAAATAGTTCTTGCTCACAGAAGTTTATCAGTAGCAACAGTTTGGTAGTAGAAACAGCAAAGCAACAGCAGCAGCTAAACAGGAGCAATAGTAACAGTAACGGTAACAGTAGGATTCGAGTGCGATAGGCATAGAGATGGATGGACGGGCGTTGCATGGACAAGTCTAAACATGTAACTTCAAGATCTAGGGCATTGCAGATACATAATAACAAGCATCCAAGGACTAAACAATCCTAGGCATGTGCTCCATATATAGTCATATGTGCTCGCAATGAGAACTTGCAACACATATTCTGTCCAGCCAGCCTGTGGTAGCGAGGTGTCTAGGGAACTACTGGCAATTAAGGTGCTCCTTTTAATAGAGCACCGGATCAAAGCATTAACACTCCATGAACACATGTGATCCTCACATCACAGCCATCCCCTCCGGTTGTCCCAATTATTGTTACTTCGGGGCCTTTGGATCCAGATAATGATATGTGTACACAACTTGCAGATAAGATCACAAACAATACTATCATAATGATTCAATAATAAGTTTAGATCTGAGATCATGGCACTCGGGCCCTAGTGACAAGCATTAAGCACAACAAGTTGCAACAAAGTCAAATAGCACTAATACAGATACTAGGCACTATGCCCTAACAATCTTATTCGATTACAAGATAGAACTCATCCAATCCCTACCATCCCCATAGCCTAAAGCGGGGGATTACTCACTCATCGATAGGGGAAACATCGATGGTTGATGGAGAGGCGTTGGTGATGACGATGGCGATGATCCTCTCCAAATTCCTCGTCCTGGCACGGTGCCAGAATGGAGTTTCTGGATCCGAATATTGGTTTCTGATGGTGGCAGCGGAGCGGAACTCTTACTGGAAAAACGTTGAACCCCCCTCGGTTTTTAGGTCAAGGGGAAACTCATAGGCGCAGAGGGAGCCCAAGGGGGTGCCTGGGGTGGCCGCACCACACTAGGCGCGGGGCAGGGCCCACCCACGCCTGGCAGGGGTGTGGCCCCCTAGGCTTCCACTCAGTTTCATCTTCTGGCTCTGTGGATCTTCTGGTGAAATATATTTTTTGGCATCTTTTCCAGTATTTTTCCTGATAGTCGATTTTCTGCCCAAAAACTAGACACCAAGGCAATCCAGCTGAAAACAGCGTCAGTCCATGTTAGTTGTATCCAAATCACACAAGTTTAGAGGAGAAACAATAGCAAAAGTGTTCAGGAAAGTAGATATGTTTTGGACGTATCAACTCCCCCCCCCCCGAAACTTAGCTTATTGCTTGTCCTGAAACAATTTAGTTGAAAACTGAGTGTGATAAAGGAACTTTCACGAACACATTTGCTTCATATGATGTATATATTCTCAGCACTGGAGTAGATGCTTAAACCATTCATAATAAGAAGTATGCAACTAAGTCTACTCAATATTCATTGCAAGCTATGAAGAGAAACCGACTCAATAATAATAAATAACATGGAACATAAACATAAGCAACATTGCAATGCTCATAGTAAGGTATGATAGAGTGGTATCTCACTTGCCTTTGTTTGTAGAACACAATATAAATGCCAAGGCACCTCTGAAGTTCAATTGAATACTAGAGGTAAAAATATGAGAGATAAAAGCATCAAAGTCATGACATAATTAACCAAATTTTCGAACAAACACAAGAATGACAACTATGCTCTTAAGAAGGTGCTCATAGAATAAGTGGTGACTCAACATGGAAGTGAAAAGGTTTTGAAAAGTTTGAAAGGGTTCCAAATGCTGAAAGGAAGGTACTCACTAGCTTTGATCTCTCATTGCCCCTATCATAGGCATCTTCATGTTGTTAAGGTGAAAGTGAGGTCCAATCTGAGTTATATGCTTGACAGACCATAAAATGGAAATCCCAAGCCCCTTGAGTACGAGGGCCACTCCGCATGCTACTCAACTTGGGTTACCTGCAAGTTATTGTCATTGTGCATACATGCATATCATAGAGAACCGCCAACATGGTACCCCTTGCACATGATACAGGAGCTATCCCGTGATCAAAACGACAAGGCAAGTAGACAACGAGCATCTCAGTGATCTTTTTATTTACTATGTGCATAGCTTTTTATTGAGGATGCTTCATAGAATGCTCATTATGGTGATGCTGCAAGTTTCCACCATGATTAGGCATGGCTTAGGCTAGCGGCCCAGGCGTTTCTCTAACACAATGTATAGAATCCATGAACTCACAAGATCCCCTTTTATTTCACACCGACGACATCCGCAAACAAAAGAGCAAGGTATCGACTGGATATGTATCCAAAAAGTGTTGAAAGCGTTCCTCGTGACATCATGGTTCTGCTAACTCCTAGCATGTAATTTGCAAGCATATAACTTTCATGGACAAGTCACAATGGTTCAGGATTATTAAGTGCAAGGAATAAAGTGTGCCATCAAGTTCATGAGAGCTTTACTAACTAACTTCCTCAAAACAGACAAACATTTTATTTGTAAGGAAACAAGGCATATAGAATATGCACTGAAATAGCAAATGATGCTAATAGGTAGGTGTGGTAGACATAGTGGAAATATTGGTTTTGGGGAGTTGGAGGCACAACTAGAGCTCATACTCAGTGCAGGTGAAGGCTAGAAATAGAGAGGGAGCGACAAACGAGAGAGCAATAACTGTCATAATCATGCTTGCAACAAAACAGGACTAATTATGGCATGAAAGTGATACTAGAACTCTGAGGAAAAATAAATCATCGAGGCTTAATGATTATTGTTTAGTCATATGCACGCGTGAGCATGTGCCAAGTCTATTCACATGAAACTTCCAAAATAGGATAGCACAATATCATACCAAAATATGAATAAAACAATGCAAGCAAACATTCATATGACATGCTACAAACTATTGGCAAGCTGGAGCTAATCATAGACAAGCAAGAAGTACGAAGCATCCATCAGTAACATACGCCTTACAATGAACATACTAAGCATTCTCACAATGATGAGTATCTGTACAAAAATGAAAACAAACAGAGTTAATTACTAGCCTCTTACCACACCTCGAGTTGTCTTAATCTTCATTATTGGCCTTTAGTTGTGTGACTTGAATAATTAGATGAAACCAAAATCCACTAAGGATGGCTCAAACCTGCAAAGAACTCACAAAACCAAAAAACAACAAATATTTTGGTGTTTTCGATTTGTCAAACAAGCCAACAAAGCAAATACAAACAAAGCTAAAACAAACCAAACAAAGCAAAATCTTTTTGGATTTTTCTTTTAAGGCAAACCAAGGCAAATAAGAAAACCAAGAGAAACAACAAATATATTTTTGGTATTTTTGTATTTTTGAGAAAGCAGCAACAAAAAACCAAAAAGAAAGCGAAACAATGGATATACAAAGAACCGACCGAACATGATATATAGATGAGTGTGATGTTGGTACCTCCACCCAACCTTAGGCTTTTGTCCTAAGTGGGGCTCAATCCCATGGTTCCCAAGTAGGTGAACCTCCGTAGTATGACGAGGAGGCACCCTTGTCCTGATATGAGCTCGAGGACGTCACATCCCAAAATTTTCCAAATTTTGAAATGTTAAAAATAAATGAACAAAAGAAATAATTGTTGAAATTTAGGGTGAAAAGAAACTTTTTGCTTCTGAATGGAAACATCAAAACCGTTCTTGAACAAAATTTGAATAAAAGGTAATCCAACAAAATTTCAAGAAAGTGAAATGCATTCATCAACGAATGTATCTTGAAATTTAAACTTGGGAAAATAAGCCAAAACCCTAAAACCATAATGGAAGAAAATCATTTCTAAGATCTCTCCAAGACTATGGATTTGTTACATATAAAAATCTATCAACAAACATTTATAGATGATCAATAATGATAAGTAAAAATATTAGAAAACCATAGAAATTGGTTTCATTAAATTTGGAACCTTGGAAATTTTTTTATGAATTTAATAAGATAAAAGGAATTAATTTCCAAAGCTAATAAAGCCCCTATCTAAAATCCATGCCAAATCTTGAGAAAAATAATCTTAAAAGGATTTAAAAAGATAAACAAATATTAAATAAAATTATAAAAATTGGAATCACCAATTTTGGATCTTTAAATAAAAAGATATGGATTTTACAAGGCAAAGAGACAAATAAATAAATAAGGAATATTTAAAAGCCAAATTAAATCTTGGCCAAATCTATAAGAAAATGGAATAAAGATAATCCAAATAAAATAAAGGGATCAACAATATTCAAATAAAAGTATATGGGATTAAGCCATATTCTAATTATATTTAAATGGGGACAAAATCCTTAAATTAAATGATTAATTAAATCATGGGAAAAATAATGGAAATTGCCAAGAGGATTAAAAGTTATCCAAATAACTTAAAAAGAATAAATGAATAAATAAAAAGATTAATATCGATTGGAACCATATTTAAAATCCTATTTAGTAAAAGAAAAAATGTCTATTTAAAATAAATAATAAACCCTAAGGGAATAAAAGAAATTATTCTAAAATGGACTTTATAATACATAAATAAACAGATTAAAAACCTACTAAATATTTGGAAAATATTTGAAAAGAAATATGAAATCAAAAGAGTGTTTGAATTTGAAAACAGAAAAACAGAAAAGAAAAAGGAAAAAGAATCAGAACAAAATGAAAACAAAGCAGCCCACTAACCTACCCAGCCAACAGACCCATCTAGCCCAACTAGAAGCCCACCTCCCCCTCTCTCCCCTAACCGTTATTTTCTAACATGCAAACAAACCCACTCAGCCACTAACCGCGTGGACCCATGCCATATAAGCATCATTGTCTCCACCCCTCGACCCGTTCCCCATTTCCTTCCCGGTCGTTTCTGTTCTTGATTCCTCGCTTCTATTCGTTTGAATGTGCCAGTAATTCCGCCTCGCGACCGTGCCTTCTTAATCGACCCTCTCTCCTCTCTCTCCTTTCCCTAGTTGCCACCCCACGAGAGCCCTCACTGTCTCCGGCAATCTCCGGTAAGAATTCCGGCGAGATCGACCCTCCCCTTACCCCCTAGTGCACGCGATCTCACTCCCCATCGATGTGCGCACCTGCCAGCACCTTCCCCTTGTCCGCGCGTGCCCCAGAGGATCGGCAACGACGACGCCTTCTCACCACCGCCTCCTGCTCTGACTCCGGCGACCTTTCCCCGTAAGCCCCATCCTACCCTCTCGCTCTGGATGGTACTCATGCCTTCTCTATTTCCTTGCGCGTCTAACGTTGCCCTCATTTAGATTTCCTGTGGCCTGTAGCTTCGTCTCCGTCGAAGACCGTGCGCACCCGACTGCAGCAAGAACTACAACGAGCGATTCAGGTCATCCTCATGCACCCCCTGATCTCCGAAGACCACGTTGAGCATCAGCAACACCCTGCGAACCTGGTGAGAACCCCCTCCCTCTCCCTTCCTTCCTGGTTGCGCCAGAACGCCGCAGCCCGAGCGCCGCCGCCGCCGCGCCACCGTCGCCAGCACCGCCAGGATATGGTCAAGACGATATGGGTCGTTAGATCTTGATCGAATGATTGAGATTTGAACTTAACCGAAGGGGTACGAATGCATCTGTGCCGCACGATTCTATTTAAATCTAACGATCCACATCACGCAATCCTACCGAAACGGTATGCACCAATAGGGTTAAGACATGTGGATGGTAGTTTGTTTTAAAAACAGAAACATTTCTATTAGATGTTTAGATTTGAAAAATTCATAACTTTTAATCCACACGTCCAAATTTTGCAAATTTTTTATCATTGGAATCACGAAAAAGAAACCTTTGCAACCATGCCATTTTTTAGTGTTTTGCTTGTGTAAAAGTAGTTGTTTTTGCAGAAACATTTCTAGGCCTATTTTGGTTATAAAAATCATTCTAAAAATTATTTTAGGGTAAAATCTTTTAAAAATCATTTTTTTTAACCTACTTACCATAAAAACCAACATTTGGATTAAAAATATATTTTTTGACAATAAGGAATTATTCCTTTGAATAAAAAGCTTTTCTACTAAAATAAAATTGGTGCTTGATTTAAAAATGATTTTTGAGTGAAACATTTTGTAAATGGATTTGTTTTAAACACTTTGATCATAAACACTAACATTTGCGTGTAAAAATATATTTGGCTAAACACTACAAAATATTACTATGATTTAAATCATTTCTAATAAAACAAAAATGATTTAATTGGCCCATTTTCACTAACTTGATTTTAAATGGCTTTGCCACTTTTATAAATGACCAATAGGTGTTTTAAAATGTTTATACCGTATTATAAACCACCTTTCCAAATAAAACAATCTTTTGCATGCTTGCATGCATTGTTTTGTTTCTTTATTTTATGTGATGAATTGTTTGAATGTTAGTTTGAATATTTGCTTGCTTGATTGAATTGTAGTGAACCTTGAAGAGTGTGACTATTGCAAGATCAAGGAGTGAACCTATATTCTCTAATAAAAAGGCAAGTGGCACTATCATCCATGTGCTACTATTTTCATTAAACTTAGTGGAATTTTTGGAGTATGCATGATAGGACTACTATGTTACTATGCTATGCTATGTCCTATTAGGAAATCCTTTATATCTACCTTAGTGGAAACATCATAGTTGTAGTATGCCTAGCCCTGCTATAGACTTGGGGTGGAATACCATGTTATGATTATATGAAGTGTTGGAAAAATATGTGTTTTATATAATAGAACAAGTACACAATGAATCTCCTGGGTGGAATGTGGATACTCAATTGTGGATAAGGTGGCAACAAAGGGAACCATATATATATGGCTATCTTTTGCGTGTCTGCACTAGAAGAAAACCACCCAGGGACTTAGAGATTGAACATGTTTCTCGTACAGTGGCTTCCGTGTACAGCCACATGCTAAATTGGCACTGGCTTAGTCAATTACATAGTGGAAGACCCTTGCATTGGCACCTATTCAGGTTAACTAGAATTATGTATTGGAAATATATCCCTACATTGGTGCCTGGTAGGTCTGCTAGCATTATGTCTTAGGAGGACTTCTATGGAAAGACTTTGTGACATTCTCGATCTACCGGTACTCCATTTGGTGTGTACTTATCCAGCGGCCACTGGTGGCTTCAAGACGAGATTGTGTCATGTGGTTAAAGTGTACAACTTTTGCAGAAGATCAAATTCTAAGTACTTAGTCGTGTCCCCGGTTACGGACAACTCTGAGCACCTAAGGCCTGAAGCTGTGGAAGATCTCGACATTCCAATTTCTCAAAGTAAAACTTGAGGGTGTCAACAAAGGATTAGAAGCACTTGGAGTTTTCCAAGGAGTTCACAAAGATTGTTAAAAGATCAAAACTATTTTGAAAAGATAGGATAAAACCATGTTGCTTTCTGCAAATGAGCCTAAACCATACTTAGCCAAATATGCATATATTGATAGGATCCAACTTATTTCCACATAGTAGTGAAACTTGCCAATACAATTCAAATGTATTGACCCTTGTGGCTGTAACTTATTATGTTGCAGATTTGTTTGATGTTAGTGAAGTGTGTTGAATAGGATTACAAGTATACAACCAACATGATTGCCTGTGGCACTTTGAAGATGAAGGACTCCATGGTATATAGATTTTTTTTGCTGCATTGTAATGAGATAGCCATAAGAGCTATGTAAGATGTAATGAATTATTTTATTCCTGGTTATAAAGTTTTATTATGACCTTTGTTTCTTGATATTACATCTTAAACTGTGGATGCTAGCTATTGATCCAGGGACTAGCATTGTTAACACAGGGATCTCTACCTTCTCAGGTTGGGACCTCTACAGATGGTATCAGAGCACTGTGTTGCCTGTAGGACTGTAACCCTAGGATTGGACAAAACCCCTTAGAAAAATAGGAGTTATATTTGTTCCAAAACTTATTTACAAACAATCTTGTAAACTCTTTCCTCAACATTTTTGGTTTTGATTGTACATCTCTTCCTTTGAACTTGATGGACAAAGCCCCCACCATGAACAAAGCCTCCACCATGACCAATGACTTCAACTTTAGTTTCACCAAGGACTTCCACTTGGACATCACTGAGGACCACAAATGAGACCCAAGAGACATTAGATTGCCTACCAACTATCTAAGACATTGATATCATGTTAGTGTATGGATCATACTGACCTATGTGGTATGACTATACTAGGTTGATTATTTCAAAAAACTTGTCGTTTTATTTGATTTGTAAGTTAAACTCATTAGTTGTTAAGTGATTATTTGCTTGTTGATTGTTTGATTGAACTTGTTTGTTTTGGGTTGTGTGCTAGAACTTCTTTAGATATATCTATCATTACTTATCCATATTAAACCAACAGATGCCTCCCCGTCGTGCCAACCCCAACCAAATAACAACAACATCATTCCCGAGATGCAGCAGTTGATCACATCTCAACCTCAACTGATGCAGATGATGACGCAACTTATGCAAAATCAGAATCAGAACAACAATAACAACAACAACAACAACAACAACAACAACAACAACAACAACAACAACAACAACAACAACAATCAGAACAATCCTCCAGCATTTGAGATGCTCACTAGATTTCTGAAACTGAGGCCTGCAAAGTTCTCTGGAACAACTGATCCAATGGTAGCCAATGACTAGTTACGTTTGGTGAACAAGGACTTAGTGACTGTCGGCTGCACTGATGAGGAAAATTTAGGTTTGCAGCACATCGGCTCGAAGGACCAGTAGCAACATGGTGGGACAAATTTCAGATCACCACTCCCCTTGAGGATGTAAGTTGGGCTATTTTTGAGGATGGTTTCCGTACAGCTCACATCTCATCCGGAGTGATGAACTTGAGGAAAAAGGAGTTCCACAACCTGAAACAGCATCTGTCGTGGTATTGCCGACGAGTACGCCATGGAGGGGTCCTCATAGTGCGTGTTTATAGAAGTGGGGTAAGGCGGACGGTTTACGGGTACGAGGTAACAGAGCTTACCCAGGTTCAGATCCCACAACGGTGGCGGAATCCTACTCCTGCTATAAATCACTATAAGGGCAATACGCCGAGTTACAGATATAGGTTCGCTGTGTGAGGTTGTATGATATTGTTTCCTAAAGGCTCCCATAGGCCCGACTTATATAGTCGCCAGGTCCTAGGGTTACAGGGAAAAGTCCTAGCCGGACAGGTTACAGAGTCCTACACTGCCTATTGCTAGTCTTGTGTATCTTGCACTCCAAGGCTCCGGGTACGTTGGTGAATCCACATTAGCCTTCCTTTATCCGGCATGGGCCTCCCTTCTGGATCCATCTAACTGGGCCTCCCAACAGGCCATAGGCCATGCTACCGACTATGGGCCACCCGGGTTAGCCGGATAAGAGACATGCTATAAGGATACCCATGTAGCATATCCCCAATAGTAGCCTCCGGAGAACTCCGATATCTTGCGCCGTCTTGCCTCTTCACGTAGAATGCTCCGTCTAGATGGATGTCGGCAAATCCTCAAGCAACATCTTGTAGTCCTCCCAAAGAACCCCGCAAGGCTTTCTACGTCTTCGACTTGTAAGTCGGAGAAATACTGAATCTTCTATCGTACTCTTCCGTAGTCGGATTGAATCCGTCTATGTCGGAATCTTTGATGTGACGGCTCATCTATCCATGTCAGCCAGGACGACGTAGGCTTAGGTCAGCAACGCCTCGTAACTCACACATGCAGAGAACGCAATCATATCCGATTTTCCCGCACGAGCGATACGAACCGTTGGCGGCGACAGTTGGAGACGTGGCGAAATTTCCGCGCACGTTCGCGAACACGTCGTCTACGTGACAACCGTCCGATGAAGCTGCATGAATCTTGACGTCGAGGATGATAAATAGTTATCGTGGGTAAATCTCCACTTTTTACCTCATTCTTCTCGCATCATCTTCTTCCTTCAGCCGCACGCCTCCTCGAGCTCTCCACAAGAAACCTCAAAAAAACCCTAGCTCCCATATGCACCAGTCGCACCCATCCTTCATCCCATGGCTAGAAGCACCTCCCCATCAATGGAGGCGTCGAGCGAAGCTGCGGTGAAGCCGCGGCGAAGCCAGCGAGCTCCATCATCGTGCCCCCAGAGGGCCTGGTCATCCCCGCATCGGCGGTGATCGAATACACCGGAGGCGACCAAAACTTGGCGGCACTAGAGCCACTGGAGGAGGAGCCAGATTCGCAAAAGGGTGACTGGCGCGGCTCGGACATCACCGACCGCGACATCCAAGAGATGGTCGCCGAAGGCTACCTCCCCGCGACGGAGGGGCTCGCCTGGTAGGCGGCGCCAGCCGGTGAGGTGACACCTTCTCCCCAAGCCGTAGAAAAGGTGTACCTCAAAGCTCAGCTGGTACGCGGCGTTTCTCTGCCCATCTCCCACTTCTTCCTCTCCGTCTTAAACCACTATAGGGTCCAGCCCCACAACCTCTCCCCCAATAGTATCTTAGTGCTTAGCAACTTCACGGAATTTTGCAAGGGATACTTAGGGATAAGGCCTAGGTTAGACCTTTTTGTGTACTTCTTCACCGTCAAACGTGAAGCCGGACATAGTAAGGAGGAGCTTAGGAACTGCGGCACCATAAGCTTCAAGATTCGACCTAGCCGGCGGTTCCCCGACATCGTCAGCCACGAGTCCTGCAAGAATTGGCAGCGGACATCCTTCTACGGACCTGACATTCCTTTGGTGGGCCGAGAAGTAATGTACCCGGGCTTCGCGGATGGAGCCGCCGCAGAAGTTTCCATGTGGTGATTCCAAGCCTCCCTTCCCTCCGACCTTGATGCTTCTCGCGCTATTAGGCGGATCGAATGGTTTGTAGAGACGGGTTTGAACGTCTTGGACCTAGCCATGTGCTGGTTCATCAGGCGAATCCAACCTGTGCAGCACCGTGCGAAGTACATGCACGAGTATACCAGCGACAGAAGGGATAGCCTCCGCATCTCCGTGGATAACTTCTAGAGCGACTCCGTCAAGCTCCGCCTTAAGGACATCGTCAAGGTGAAGGATAAGAAGCGTGGCTTCACCATCAACTACGACATGTTCGTAGATGGCAAGTGCCCAAAGGTAGGTATTTATTTTCCGTATACAACATATGCTCTAGTTTTTCCGTCTTGCCACTACCATCTTATCTAACACGGTGATTTCTTACTTAACAGCTTAGCGATCTAGATGAGGGCAACCTGGCTTCCCAAATCTAAGATCCAAAGATGAAGGAAGTCACGGTCGTGTCCGACGACGAGGTCCCGTTGGTGCGAAAGCGGAAGAGCTCCACCTCTGACGTTGCTGACGGAGGCAAGAAGAAAAAGACGGAGGGTGGAGCCTCCAAAAAGACTACCGCCACCCTGGAGGCGGAAAAGAGAAGAACCACCGGGATATTTGCCAAAGCACCCCCCTAGTGTAAGCCTCTCATTCTCCGACATTGTCTATTTATCTGTCTTGCTCCTGTACTTATGCATTTTGCATGTTTCAGGAAGAAAACTTTGGGGGCTTCTTGAAATATCAAAGATATGCTGCATCACGACGCCTCCCCCGCCATCGCCCTTGCTACTCATGCCGTCTAGCCTTTGTCTGCCCCGAAAAGCTCTCAAGCTAAGGAGGCACCAGGCCCTTCCGCCATGGAAGTGGACTCTGGCGCCTCTACCGAACTTGCTGTTGACGGCGAGCAGGCGACACAGAAGAGCACCTCTCACCAAATGGCTGAAGCTCCGGCTAAGGATGCCATCGGTGGCGGAAAGGCGGTGGTGGAAGCAGGTACTTCTGCCGAAGGGGGTGCCCTTGCTCCCCAGAAACCCTTTGAGCTTCCAAAGATAGTTTACTCGGTGCTTACGCCGAGTAACACAACTCTCGTTCCTGGAGGAGTACCGTCATCTCCGACATGCGGTCTTGAGGAGCTCCTCCGACAAGAAGAAATATTGCGAGGAAATAGCATTTCCTTTGGCAAGCTGCTAGCCAAGAGCGCTACAAACCTCAAGATCATCGCACTTTTAAGTTTACTTTGCCTTTTGCTTTTCATATGAGTATCCCACTGTATCCCCCGAGGATGTAGACGGAAAACCATAGGTTTTGCATCTATATGCTCTAAGAGTGACTAAGTTAGAAAAAACTCTCACTGTAGCCCCCAAGCATTTAGATGGAATGAACTATTCCGACTAGATGTTTTAAGAGTATCATACATAGTGTTTATAACTTTTCAATACTGTAGCCCCCAAGCCTCTAGTTGTAACTGAATTAGCTAAGCAGATTCCGAGTTAAAAAATTTATACTGTAGCCCCCAATCCTCTAATCGAGAACTGAATTAGCTCCGACTAGATGCTTAAAGAAGAGCTAAGCATATTGCTACGTAAACAACTCCTGCTGTAGCCCCCGAGCGTCTAGGTGGAAAATTTCCGACTAGACGCTTCCAAGTAGACTAAACAACAGTTTAACTTTTTTATTTTTTCCACAGAACGAGAATGCTTGGAGGGGCATGGCCAACAACAAGTACTAGAAGATGCGCGTAGATCTTGAAGCCGAAAAGGGTAAAACTGCCATCTTGAAGGAACAGATCATCAAAAACAAGAGTCTGTTTTCTTTTTGCACATTCCGTCTTGGTTTTGTGCCTACATTCTCCGAGTACTTTGTGTACTTTGCTTTCTCTGACTTTGCAGAACATGTCGCCAAGGCCAAGGACATTGTCGATCAGTCTAAGCACATCCAGCAGCTAGACAGCGAGAATAAGATCCTTAAGGGGGAGAGGAAAGAAATGCTGAAAATGCATGAGGATTCCATGAAGGCCCTGCAGGACTCCACCTCCGTGGAAATCAATCGCTTGAAGGAGGAGCTTGCGATCGTAAAATATCAGAAGCAAGATGCTGATGAGCAAAACCTTCGCCACAGCGAGGCGTATAAGCTCCTCCAACAAGAGAAAGAATCCCTGGCGGACACCCTCTGACAGGCTAAGGCCAGCATCTTCAGTAAGTTTCCTTCGCCCTGTATTTCTGTAGTCTGGATACTTTAAATTTGTTGAACTCATGTGCTCCTTGTCGGAATATGCAGCTCCTATGGGTTTAACCCGATCGCCTCCTTCGGACAAGGAATGCATGATTCTGGCCGAGAACTTTATCAACACCGCCATCAACCAAGCCAAAGAGATTGCCAAGCCCCTTCAGATACACATCAAGGCCTCAAACTCCATGGCGAAGTACTCGGAGATTTTGCACCGAGCCCCCGAGCGTGTCACAAGCTGGAAAGCTTCATGTGCACGGGCTGGCGCAAGGATGGCGTTGTCAATGGTGAAGTCACACTACGAAGGTGCCGACATCGACACGGTGACCTCTGGTATCCCTGACGTCGACGATGACGGCAAAGTTATTGATCATGAAGCCATCCTGTCGTCCCTCGCGGGCTATGACACCAGAGTTGCCGAGTTGGTGGACATCGACTTCTTCGTGCCCATGAACACCATCGACAGCGTCAACCAAGATTCCTCCGAGTCCCACCACAGCGCTGATGTTGAGGGTGATTCTCCGGTTGGTGACAATGCTGCTTCCAGGTCTCCTGCGCCAAAGGAATGAAAAATACTTTGTAATATTTGTTTCACCTTTGGTGTACGCGCGGAAAGAAACTTGGTGATGTAACTTAAGGCGGAAAACAATGCTTGTTATTTCCTGCTACTTAAGAACTAGTTTACAACATGTATATATTTTTTAAGCAAGTGCTGGCTTATCCATTACTTTGGTTCTTATGCTTGACTTTTCGTGAGTCGGAAGACTCGTTGTCGGAACCATGCGCTCAGGTGATGATGACCAATGGCACCGTCAATAACCTGAGCACGAAATCGCCGACAAAAAGTGCCGAAAGTCACTACTCCAGAATCCACATAAAAACAACAAAGAACGTGTAGACCAAAAAACTTAAGATAACGCCCGTAGGCGGAATTTTCACAAGTGCAAATGCAATACTTGTGAATAAAGGTTTTACATGATCCAAAAATGAACACTAAAGGAGGTAAAAGACTCAGAAATATGAGTGAACCAAAGAGCTTTATTTCATTGATCATATAAGAGATATACAATTAGAGAAAAAATGCTAAGTGTAAAAAGGACGTAGTTATGCTATGTTCCATGGCCGATCAAGCTCCGGGTAGTCATCATCCGGGTCACGTCGCTTACGCTTATGATCCTCGTTGGGTCTATCCTTTAGCTCACGATTGTCAACAAGGTAGTAAGACCCATTGAGTAGCACCTTGCTTATGATGAACGGTCGTTCCCATGGCGGGGATAATTTGTGTGACTTCTTCTGCTTAAGTCGGAGCACCAAATCCCCCTCTTTAAGCGAGCGATGCCGAACGCGGCGACTATGGTAGCTGTGTAGCTTCTACTGGTAGATGGCGGATCTTTGGCATGCCAAAATGCGCTCCTCCTCGAGAAGGTCCACATCTAGGCGTCTGGATCTTTCAGCGTCATCTTCGTCGTAGGCGGCAACTCTTGGTGCATCATGGAGGATGTCGGAGGGCAGGATGGCTTCTGCTCCATATACCATGAAGTAAGGGGTGTAGCCGGTAGATCTGTTGGGTGTAGTTCGTAAACTCCACAACATAGATGGCAATTCTTCCACCCAGGCTCCAGCTGCTCTATGTAGCGGTGCCTCAATACGTGGCTTGATTCCCTGCAGAATTAATCCATTGGGTCGCTCGACCTGACCGTTGGATTGTGGGTGTGCCACAGATGCAAGGTCAAGTCGGATGCCTTTCTCCCAGCAATACTCCTCCACTTCTCCGAGTGATAAATTGCTGCCGTTGTCGATGATAATGTTGTGTGGGAGACCAAATCTCACCACTAGATCTCGGACGAACCTGAGGGCAGTTGCCCCATCAAGCTTTCTAATGGGTTTAGCTTCTATCCATGTAGTGAATTTGTCAACTTCTACAAGCAGATGCGTAAACCCAAAAGGTGACGTCTGTAACGGTCCCACCATGTCTAGCCCCCAGACTGCAAACGGCCAAGTTATTGGTATTGTTCGTAGTTCTTCAGCAGGAACATGTGGTTGTCGGGCATAATACTGGCATCCCATGCATGTCTCAACCAGCTTGTCGACGTCCGCCTTCGCGGTCAGCCAGTAGAATCCTTGCCGGAAGGCTTTCGCGACCAACGATCGAGGAGCGGCGTGATGCCCGCAATCTCCGAGATGGATTTCGCGCAGGATTTCCATACCTTCTATCTGGGAAACACACCTTAGGTATACACCAGTAGTGCTCCTTTTGTAGAGTTGCCCATTGATTATGGTATAACCCTTTGCTCATCATACTATTTGCTGTCTTTCGACTTCGTCGTTGGACAAAGTTCCGTGTTCGAGGTATTCCATGAATGGTTTTGTCCAAGCCGGAGGGACCTTGGTCACCATGTTGATGAAAGAGTCAGCTCTAACCGGGTTGTCGATGTCGGCTCCCTTCACGGATGGTGTGCGCAGGTGCTCTAGGAAAACTCCTGGCGGAATTATCTTGCGACCTGATCCAAGCTTAGACAGCAGATCAGCTGCCTCGTTTTGTTCCCTAGGCACATACTTGACTTCGTAGCCCAAGAAGATCTTGGCTATCTCGTCCACTTCGTCTCGATATGCCGCCATCATAGGGTTTCGCGCATTCCAGGTGCCAGCCACCTGCTGGGCAACCAAGTCGGAATCTCCGCAGCAAACTATGTGCTTGATGCCAATATGCTTGGCTACACTTAGTCCGTGAATGTGTGCTTCTTACTCGGCCATGTTGTTTGTAGCCTCGAAGTGGATCTGCAGAACGCAGTGTAGCTTGTCTCCTGTTGGTGACTATAGCAATACACCAGCCCACGAGCCATTGAGCAGCTTTGATCTGTCAAAGTGCATCACCCAGTACTCTGGTTCTGGCAACGGAGTAGCGTCTGGCATCTCCGTCCAATCTGCAACAAAATCCGCCAAGGCTTGTGACTTGATAGCGTCACGCCTCTTGTAGGTGATCTCTAAGGCGGCAAGTTCGATGCCCCACTTCGCGACCCTTCCTGTAGCATCGCTGTTATTGATAATGTCGAACAGTGGAGTCTTGATCACCACTGTGATTGGGTGCTCCTAGAAGTAATGCCTCAGCTTACGAAAAGCAAGGAATACTCCATAAGCTATCTTTTGGTAGTGCGGGTAACGCTGCTTGGACTCCGACAAGACCTCGCTCACATAGTAAACTGGCCGTTGAACTCCGTGCTCATAGCCTGGTTCCTTCTGCTCTACCACGATGACGATGCTGATAACCCGGTTGGTTGCCTTCATGTAAATTAACAGGGGCTCTCCAAGTTCGGGTGCTGCAAGGATGGGCGCTGAGGAAAGAATCTCCTTGAGCTGCTTCAATGTTGCATCTGCCTCATCCGTCCACGTGAATTTGTCCGCCTTCTTCAGCAACTTGTACAGCGGCAGAGCCTTATCTCCAAGTCGGCTGGCGAACCGACTAACTGCTGCAACACAACCTGTTAGTCGTTGAATGTCCTTTAGGCATGTCAGACGGTTTATGTTTAAGATGGCCTTGATTTTCTCCGGGTTTACCTTGATTCCACGTTGGGAAACGATGAAGCCCAACAATTTTGCCGGCTGGAACCCCGAAGACGCACTTCTTAGGGTTAAGCATCATGTTGAATTTCCAGAGATTATCAAAGGTTTATTTTAAGTCGGAGATTAAGTCTTTTGACTTTTTAGACATCACCGCAATATCGTCCACATAGGCGTGAACGTTCCGACCAATTTGGTCATGAAGGAAATGTTGCATTGTCCACTGGTAGGTAGCACCTGCGTTTTTCAGCCCAAAGGTCATCGTGACATAGCAAAACGTGTCGTATGGGGTAGAGAACGAAGTGGCCAATTGGTCCGACATCCTCATCTTGATCTGGTGGTATCCGGAGTATGCATCGAGAAAACACAAAAGTTCCGAGCCAGCCGTCGATTCAATTACTTGGTCAACGCAAGGCAAAGCAAACGGATCTTTGGGACATGCTTTTTTCAAGCCGGTGTAATCGACGCAAATTCTTAATTCATTGGTTCCCTTTTTGGGGACAAGTACAGGATTGGCCACCCATTGGGTGAAGGACTTCTCGGATAAATCTAGCCTTCAGTAACCTAGCTATCTCTTTGCCAATGGCGCGTCTCTTCTCTTCTCCAAAGCGTCGTAGAGGTTGTTTCACTAGTTTGAATTTTGGATCAATGTTTAAGCTTGCTCGGCAAGTTCCCTAGGTACACCTTTCACGTCGGCAGGTTGCCAGGAAAAGATGTCCCTATTCTCATGGAGGAACTCGACGAGAGCGCTTTCCTATTTGGGATCTAGGTTCGTCCCAATGGCGACGGTCTTGGAGGCATCGCCTACCACAAGTTCCACTGGCTTTGTCTCGATGGCGGCCTTGAACGCAGGAGCGGAGTCGGAGATCTGCTTCTTCGACGCGGGCATCTTTGAGTCATTGACCTTGCTCTGGATCTCTTTGAATTCTTCGCTATAGAGGACAGCTTCTGCAATGGCTGCTTCATTGATCTTGCAGTCCCTTGCTTTGGTAAAGCTTCCGGATAGGGTGATGATACCGTCTGGTCTGGGTATCTTGAGTTTGTTGTAGACGAAGCATGGCCTGACCATGAACGTGTGGAATATGTCACGGCCGAATATGACGTGGTACACGCTCTTGAAGGGGACGACCTCGAAGGTCATGCGCTCTTGGCGGTAATTATTAACATCGCCAAAGGCAACCTGAAGTTTAATTTACCCAAGGGACCGAGCCTCCCGACTAGGAACTACGTCATGGAAGACGGTGTTGGTCGGCCTTAGGTTGGCCTCCGTCAAGTTCATCTTCTGCAGTATATCCAGGTACATGATGTTGATGCTGCTTCCACTATCCACCATACATTTGGTGAACTCCAAGCCGTCAATCAAGGGGTTGATGACCATGGCGTACTGGTTCTCCGTGGGCACAAGGTCTAGGTGGTCCGTCTTGTCCCAAGTTATTGGAACCTCTGACCAGCGCAGGTACTGGGGAACTGGGGGGAGAGTGGCCATCAGGATCCTCAGAGAGGTCTTCTGTTGTCGGACGGTGGGGGTGCCAAGGAAAGTGTGGTAGACTGGAGCCTTCTTTGCGAAGGGGTTCTTTTCCTTGTCGTCGCTCTTGGCTGCGTGCTTGGAGTCAACGTCTTCGTCCATGTCACTTGAATCCTTGGAATCCTCCTCCTTCTTCTTCCCCTTGCCCTTGCCTCGCGGTCTGTTCTTCCGACTTCTCTTGTAGCCGGACTCCGGGTCTTCCTTGAGGTCGTTGACGAACTTACAGTGTCGATTGGTATGGGTGGCCTTGCCGTTGGCGTCGTGGTGTACAAGGCACGGCATATCGCGGTACTCCTCGTAGGTTTGGGGAACACGGATCGGCGCCGAGGTGGTTTCACTTCCTCGCTGCTGCCCATGACCAGCTCCCCTTCCTCGGCCACTTGTCCGCCTTCTCCTCGTCCTGCAAAAGTCATAGCGACCATGTCGGTAGAGTTCTTTTCTTCTGGAGCGGTTTTCCACTTTGTACTGCTATTCCTCCGAGCTTGAGTTGGAACGGCCGTTGCCGGCAGGGAGCCGCGAGCGTGGTCGTCGGCAGCTGCGAACTCACTAGCCAACTGAATCATCTGGTTCAAGTCAAGCTGGTGATTGTCTTGTAAGCGCTTCAGCTTATGTAGGAGCAGCGTGCCCCTTTCCAACCCATCGATGAAGGCGGCCATGGCGGTCTGAGCATGCATTCCTGCACAGGAATTCTTCATATCCAGCCAGCAGGAGAGGTAGGCGCGAGATGTCTCGTCTTTATCTTGCACGCACCACTGTAGATCGCCTACGGTGCAGGGATGCTTGTATGTACCCTCGAAGTTCTTGGTGAATGCTTCTTGCAAGTCGTCGATCCATTGACTGGCCATGCCTGCCAACATTAACGGGAGGTACTTGACGGCGATGTTGGGGTTGCCTCCGGCAATCTCCACTGCGTTGCCGTAGTCCTGTAACCATGTGGCTGGTTTGGCGGTGCCACCATAGGGCTTGATGGTCTTGTTAATCCGGAAACCTTTGGGGTAAGTTGCGGACCGTATTGCAGGTCCAAAGCAACGTGGTCCCAGGTATGGTCCTTCCCGGGCCTCGTGGATCTTATCGATCGGCGAACGTGCATCATATGGCTCCGGGTTCTTCTTCTTTTTGTGAACAGGGGATGGGCTGTGTGAACGACGCGGGCCTCCTCCGCCATGGTGACTGCTTGGTGGTGACGGAGGCGGAGGTGGCGGTGGGTTAGCCTTCTTGTTGTTACCCTCCTGCGATGCCTCACGCCTGTCATGGTTGCTTGTCGGACGCGGAGGGTCATGGCGTGACCTGCTCTTGTGTCCTTGGTTGCGTTCTCCGTCATGACCGGTCTGCTCCGCGTTGTCGTGGATGATGATGCCGCACTGCTTTGGTCGGGGCATATCCGTACGATGGTGAGCCTTGTAATCTTCGTGATGTCGGGAGATCGGGGCGGTGGCGATGGGCGACGAGGTCAGGCCTTTTCTCCGTGGTCGGAGGATATGGGGATGGCATCCTTCCTGTTGCGCGCATCCCTCCGTCTTCGTTCTGATGAACCCATTTGGCACCTGACATTAAGAGGAGATCTGTTCCTTGGCGGCTTCTAGTGGCTAGATTGGCAGAGCGCTGGGTCAGACTCAAGCCTCTGAGAGGTGGCCTTTTCCTGCTGCTTCACCGCCTTGGACACTAGGTCATAGACCTATTCCACTGCCTCAGGCGATCTATCCTGCTCCAGAAGGGTCTTGGCGACAGCGAGGTTAAGGAGTGGGGTGGGCATCACCTGCTTGCCTTCACTGTCAATGTATGGTTTGGCCTGTGCCGGCTTCGAGGGATCCCATCCTAGGTTGCGCCGTACACCAGGATCGTTGATGACGCGAGCCGGAGCTTTCTTAGCCTTCTGCTGCAGCAACAAAGTCTTGTACTCGGCCTCCATTGCTCTAGATTTCTCTATGGACTTCTATGCGTTGACCAGATCTCGATCTAGTTGCGCGCCTTGCTCCGCGATGGCCTGCGCTTCCTCCAGCAACTGTTGGCGCTTCTCGTCAAGCTGAGTCACGTTCCGGATATGAGCAACGGTTAGTGGATCGACAAGCAGATTGCCGTACATCACTCTATCAGCTGGAGTAACTTGGGCTGCTGCCGACGTAGATGCTGGAGGCGGCAAGTTTGCGGTGTTGTTGTTTCTCGGGCCGGTGCCGAGTTCCTGCGGGTGCTGCACTAGGTTAGGCGGATGAAGAAATGGCTTTTGCGCGATCATCATCAGCAGCAATAAGTGGCCCCTTCCCCTTTTCCAGCGCCGTAGGCTGAGCTCGTCGGGGTTGATCTTCATCCATCACCGTCCCAATGGTGACGAACACCCCTCGGGACGTGACGGTGTTGTTGGCTTGCTCGTCGCGCGAGTACTCCTCCATCTCCTGCATAGCGGAGTCTAGCTCTTCTGGACTGAAGTCTATCTCCTCTGAATCTGCACTGAAATCAGCATAAAGCGCGTCAATGACAGAGTCGGAGGGTGCCCGGCCTTCCTCGATGACTGGCGGTGGAGGTGCAACGGCCTCGACGATGACTGGAGGTGGTGGTGCTGTTGCGACGATGGCGGCGGGAGGCGGTGGTGGCTGCTGAATCGGAGGTTCTCCGTCTCGGAGCGCAAGCTCCATTTGGGCTACTCCGTCAGCTTCCGCGTAGTTGTTGACGGTGCTCACCATCTCTTCGAGCGTAAGACGTCATGTTGCCTGCTGTCGTCTTAGAGAATGTCGGAGAAGCATGCCACGGTCCATTCCTTCCACAAAGTGATACAAAGCGTTATCATCGGGGTAGTGGGCCAGATCGGCTCGTATACGGAGCCACCTGGCCAGGTAATCGCGGGGGTTTTTGCCCTCTCTCCGAACACAGCGCGCCAGATCGAAGATGGTAACGACGCCGATGAACTTGGATCTCTGCTGTCCAGACGCACGGACGGAGCCGGCGGATTTGCAGTGATCTTTCACCTTTATATCCTGCACAGGGGCGGTTTGGGTGGGCCTTGAATTTTTCCGATCTTTGCCGGCAAACTCCAAGGAGAGATCCGACATTGATCCTTCCGTGAACGTATCCTGCCCGTAGGCGGTCCGTGCAGGTCTTGATGCTTTCCAATCTTTGCCGGGAAACTGCGAAGAGAGATCCGACATTGATCCATCCGCGAACGTATCATGCCCGTAGGCGGTCCGTGCGGGTCTTGATGCTCCTTTGACTCCCAGGGAACTAGTGCCCGACTCGGTTTCGCCGATGAAGAGGTCGATGTCTCTGATGGGAACGATCGAACACCGCGTAGGGTTCGTCTTCGCCGGGATCCAGAACTCGTCAGGAGGGACGATCGGAATGTTGCTAGAGAAGAGAACGCGATCGATGGCTACGGTTTCGCCGATTCCCATGAATATCTTGGTCCTTGCCCACTGAAGAGCCTGAAGCGCCTCTTTCCCCACGGTTGGCGCCAACTGTCGTGGTATTGCCGACGAGTACGCCATGGAGGGGTCCTCATAGTGAGTGTTTAGAGACATGGGTTAAGGCGGACGGTTGACGGGTACGAGGTAACACAGCTTACCCAGGTTTAGATCCCACAACGGTGGCGGAATCCTACTCCTACTATAAATTACTATAAGGGAAATACGCCGAGTTACATGGATTCGTTCGCTGTGCGAGGTGTGTGCTAATCGCTACTGGATTGTCTGAGGTTGTATGATATTGTGTCCTAAAGGATCCCATAGGCCCTACTTATATAGTCGCCAGGTCCTAGGGTTACAGGGAAAAGTCCTAGCCGGACAGGTTACAGAGTCCTACACTACCTATTACTAGTCTTGTGTATCTTGCACTCCAAGGCTCCAGGTACGTTGGTGACTCCACCGTAGCCTTCCTTTATCCGGCATGGGCCTCCCTTCTAGATCCATCTAACTGGGCCTCCCAGCAGGCCATAGGCCATGCTACCGACTATGGGCCACTCGGGTTAGCCGGATAACAGACATGCTATAAGGATACCCATATAGCATATCCCCAACAGCATCATCGCAGTGTGGCTGAGTACATTGAGGATTTCAACAATCTGGCACACTATGCACCTGATGAAGTTGATACAAATGCTAAGAGGAAAGATAAATTCCTCGAAGGACTTAATGATGAGTTGAACCTGCAGCTGTCTATTGCCTATGTTCCAACTTATCAATCACTCTATGATAAAGCAACCATCTTGGAAAACGAGATGAAGCAAGTTGAGAACAGAGAGAGGAAGCATAGCTTTGACAAGTATCATTTAGGATCATCACAAAAAAGCGTTCATTCAAAAAGAGCAATGGAGATTCTGGACCGCATTAGCATGAAGGAAATGGACACACTCATTATAAGAATCACCACAAAAACAATGGAAGTGATAATAATAATGGTAATTATACTGACAATGGAGATGACCTTGGTCAGAACCAACACGGCAATCCCAAGAAGAAATACATTAGCCAATTGTAGTGCTATAATTGCAAGGAACTTGGACGCTATGCATCAGACTGTCCTGAGAAGAAAAAGAATAAGGATGCTAGAAACTTCAATGGAAGCGATTCCAATGTGGCTCAGAGAGGACATGTGGACCACATCAACATGTATTGAACCCTTGAAGAATTAGATGATGTGGATGATAAGATTTAGCTAATTCAGTTGAGTCATATAAAGGATGCCATGTTTGGATATCAATTATTGAACCCATATTCAAGTGAACCATGAATGTAACCCTACAAAAATTCCTTTTAAGGGTGGTAGTACCCTAGTTGTCTTCAAGCCAACTTGTAACCTCTAGCCCTCCCAAATATCGGGACGAGATTTCTTTTAAGGGTGGTAGCCTGTCACATCCCAAAATATTCCAAATTTTGAAATGTGAAAAATAAATGAAGAAATGAAATAATTGTTGAAATTTAGGGTGAAAAGAAACTTTTTCCTTCTTAATGGAAACATCAAAACCCTTATTGAACAAAGTTTGAATAAAATGGAATCCAACAAAATTTCAAGAAAGTGAAATGCATTCATCAATGAATGTATCTTGACATTTAAACTTGGGAAAATAAACCAAAACCCTAAAACCCTAATGGAAGAAAATCATTTCCAAGATCTCTCCAATACTATGGATTTGTTCCATATAAAAATCTATCAACAAACATTTATAGATGATCAAGAATGATAAATAAAAATATTATAAAACCATAGAAATTGGTTTCTAAATTTGGAACCTTGGATAAAAACTTATGAATTTAATAAGATAAAAGGAATTAATTTCCAAAGATAATAAAACCCCTATATAAAATCCATGGCAAATCTTAAGAAAAATAATCCTAAAAGGATCTAGAAACATAAACAAATATTAAATAAAATTATACAAATTGGAATCACCAATGTTGGATCTTTAAATAAAAAGATATGGGTTTTATAAGGCAAAGAGAGAAATAAATAAATAAGGAATCTTTAAAAGTCAAATTAAATCTTGGCCAAATCCATAAGCAAATGGAATAAAGATAATCCAAATAAAATAAAGGGATAAAGAATATTCAAATAAAAGTATATGGTATTAAACCATATTCTAATTATATTTAAATGGGGACAAAATCCTTAAGGTAAATGATTAATTAAAGGACGCGACTACATCCAGGTCGACCTGGATTTATCTTATAGCCAGGTCGCTCCGACCAGGATTTTTTTTCCTTTTTGGACGCCGGAGGTCAGATAGCCCACTAATATTTCTATTTTTGGAATAGAAAAAGCAAATGAGTTTTTTCTTTATTCTAAAAAATGGATACACTACTCAGCATGCACTTTATCCCATGTATATAATTACAAAATCCAAAAATTTAAAATGTTTTCTAGCTCAAACCTTTTGTCCGATTCAAGATCTGTTTTTACCGTTGGACTTGTCGCGATGAGATCTTCAAAACTATATCACATGTTGATATGTTTAGACTATTTTTTTTAGAGGATGTAAGTTCGTGAAAGTTACATCCGATCAAAGTTACATCCAATTTACAAAAAAAATTATATCCAAGTTATCAGAAAGTTACATCCAGCAAAAAAATTACATCATACAGCAAAAAGTTACATCTGAGTTAGGAGAAAAAGTTACATCATCCAGCAAAAAAGTTACATCCCAGCTAGTAGAGAGAGTTACATCTAGCAAAAAGTTACATCCTCAAAAAAGTCAAATATTAAAACGATCAGTACTCCTGCTACGCGTACAACAAAGAAGCTACATGGGACTTAGGCTGCGGGCCGAGGGATTGTTGTGCGCCGTTGGATCCGAATCGTGCGACGCCAACACGTGACCTGACTGTAGTCTAGAACCAGGTCAGTCTAGAGTTATATTTCCCGTTAATTAAATCATTGGACAAATAATGGAAATTACCAAGAGGATTAAAAGTTATCCAAATAACTTAAAAGAATAAAAGAATAAATAAAAAGATTAATATGGATTGGAACCATATTTAAAATCCTATTTAGTAAAAGACAAAATGTCTATTTAAAATAAATAATAAACCCTAAGGGAATAAAATAAATTATTCTAAAATGGACTTTATAATACATAAATAAACATATTAAAAACCTACTAAATATTTGGAAAATATTTGAAAAAGAAATCTGCAATCAAAAGAGTATTTGAATTTGAAAACAGAAAAATCAAAAAAGAAAAAGGAAAAGAATCAGAAAAAAATGAAAACAAAGCAGCCCACTAACCTACCCAGCCAACAGACCCATCTGGCCCAACTAGAAGCCCACCTCCCCCTCTCTTCCCTAACCGTTATTTTCTCACACGCAAACAAACCCACTCAGCCACTGACCGCGTGGACCCATGCCACATCAGCATCATCGTCTCCACCCCTCAAACCGTTCTCCATTTCCTTCCCGGCCGTTTCTATTCTTGATTCCTCTCTTCTATTAGTTTGAATGTTCTAGTAATTCCACCTTGAGACCGTGCCTTCTTAATCGACCCTCTCTCCTCTCTCTCTTTTCCCCAGTTTCCACCCCACGAGAGCCCCCAGGCTACCCCTAATTTTGCTCGAACCCTGATTGTCTCCACCAAGCTCCGGTAAGAATTCCGGCGAGCTCGACCCTCCCCTTACACCCTAGTGCACGTGAGCTCACTCCCCCTTGACGTGCGCACCTGCCAGCACCTTCCCCTTGCCCGCGCGCGACCCAGAGGCTCAGCAACGACGATGCCTTCTCGCCACCGCCTCCTGCTCCGACTCCGGCGATCATTCCCTGTAAGCCCCGTCCTCCCCTCTCGCTCTGGATGGTACTCCTGCCTTCTCTGTTTCCTTTCGCTTCTAACGTTGCCCTCGTTTGGCTTTCCCGTGGCCAGTAGCTTCGTCTCCGTCGAAGACCGTGCCCACCCGACGGCAGCAAGAACTTTGGCGAGCAATTCAGGTCATCCTCGTGCGCCCCCTGCTCTCTGAAGACCATGTTGAGCATTAGAAATACCCTGCGAACCTGGTGAGCACCTCCTCCCTCTCCCTTGCTTCCTGGTTGCACCAGAATGCCGCAGCCCAAGAGCCACTATATTTGGCTAAACACTACAAAATATTACTTTTATTTAAATCATTTCTAACAAAACAAAAATGATTTAAAAGGCCCATTTTCACTAACTTGATTTTAGATGTCTTTGCCACTTTTATAAATGACCAATAGGTGTTTTAAAATGTTTATAGCCTATTATAAACCACCTTTCCAAATAAAACAATCTTTTGCATGCTTGCATGCATTGTTTTGTTTCTTTATTTTATGTGAAGAATTGTTTGAATTTTAGTTTGAATATTTGCTTGCTTGATTGAATTGTAGTGAACCTTGAAGAGTGTGACTATTGCAAGAACAAGGAGTGAACCTATATTCTCTACTAAAAAGGCAAGTGGCACTATCATCCATGTCCTACTAATTTCATTACACTTAGTGGAATTTTTGGAGTATGCATGATAGGACTACTATGTTACTATGATATGCTATGTCGTATTAGGAAATCATTTATATCTAACTTAGTGGAAACATTATAGTTGTAGTATGCTTAGCCATGCTATCGACTTGGGGTGGAATACCATGTTATGATTATATGAAGTGTTGGAAAAATATATGTTTTATATAAAAAACAAGTACTCATTGAATCACCTGGGTGGAATGTGGATACTCAATTATGGATAAGGTGGCAACAAAGAGAACCATATATATATGGCTATCTTTTTCGTGTGTGCACTAGAAGAAAACCAGCCAGGGACTTAGAGATTGAACAAGTTTCTCGTATAGTGGCTTCCGTGTACAGCCAAATGCTAAATGGGCACTGGCTTAGTCAATTACATAGTGGAAGACCCTTGCATTGGCACCTATTCAGGTTAACTAGAATTATGTATTGGAAATATATCCCTATATTGGTGTCTGGTAGACGTGCTAGCATTATGTCTTGGGAGGACTTCTATGGAAAGACTTTTTGACATTCTCGATATGCCGGTACTCCATTTGATGTGTACTTATCCAGTGGCCACTCGTGTCGTCAAGACGAGATTGTGTTATATGGGTAAAGTGTACAACTTCTGCAGAAGATCAAATTCTAAGTACTTAGCAGTGTCCCCAGTTACGGAAAACTCTGAGCAATTTAGGCCTGAAGCTATGGAAGATCTCGACATTCCAATTTCTCAAAGTAAAACTTGATGGTGTCAACAAAGGATTAGAAGCACTTGGAGTTTGCCAAGGAGTTCAGAAATATTGTTAAAGGATCAAAACTATTTTGAAAAGATAGAATAAAACCATATTGCTTTCTTCAAATGAGCCTAAACCCTATTTAGCCAAATATGCATATATTGATAGGATCCAACTTATTTCCACATAGTAGTGAAACTTGCCAATACAATTCAAATGTATTGACCCTTGTGGCTGTAACTTATTATGTTGCAGGTTTGTTTGATGTTAGTGAAGTGTGTTGAATAGGATTACAAGTCTACAACCAACATGATTGCTTGTGGCCCTTTGAAGATGAAGGACTCCATGCTACATAGGTTTTTCTGCTGCATTGTAATGAGATAGCCATAAGAGCTATGTAAGACATAATGAATTATTTTATTCCTGGTTATAAAGTTCTATTATGACCTTTGTTTCTTGGTATTACATCTTAAACTATGGATTCTAGCTATTGATCTAGGGACTAGCATTATAAACACAGGGATCTCTACCTTATCAGGTTGGGACCTCTACAGAGGACTATAACATCCTAGATTTTATATTAAGGTGTTACAAGAAGCATGCATAATCCTTGCATCATTGCATCCTACAAGTTAAATTTACATCAAAAACCCTATCACCAAACCCTAACAAAACCCTACTAATAATACCTATCTATGAGCAAGAAGGGTGCTACGTTGCTTGACCATCCTAAAGCTTTGTAAAAATAATATTATCTGGTTCTATGATGACCACCTTATTATTACAAAAATTTAGAAACTAGTTTCACTAGTTTTGGGCTTGTTATGCAAATGTTATTTAAGAGTTAGTAAAATAAAAAAATTGAAAAAGAAAAAGAATAACAAAAAAAACTAACTAACCTAAGCAGGCCAGCTAGGCCATTCCGCGACCAATCTACCGCCGCGCCTGGCAGCAAGCACCGCACAGCACGTGGGCCGGCCCGCCCCTTCCAGCTGTCTTGCAGCCCCCGCAGCGCGCAGCCGCTGACGTGGGGGCCCTACCCCATCGTCGTCCTCGTAGAGACCGTGATGAACATGCCCCCATCTGCCGCGAACGACGATCGGATCAACCCGAATCCCAACTTTTTCGTCCACCCCCTCCTCCATGTCTCTGGACTATAAAGGACCGACCCCCTCTCATCGTTTCCCCCTCGAAAAACCCTAGCTAAACACGCCGAATCGCTGCCAATTTCGAGCCGCCATTGTCGCTTCCGAAGCTCGGAGCTCACGGTTGAGCACAGCATCACCCCGAGAACATGCCAGGACGCCGCCGCCCATCGCCACCAACACCACTGCCGCCCATCGCCACCGTTGTTGCCCTGTAAGTCGCCGTCGTCTCCCCGTCTGTTAGATCGAGAACCGGCAGTTTAGATTAGACCATGTTAAGAGAAGGGTTATCGACGAATCGCGTGGTGCCGCGTGGCACGCTTGCATCATCACAGTTTCAGCGCCGCGTCACCTAGCCGGGCCAACCAGGAGCTGCCACTTGTCGCAGATCTGTTAGGGTTAGTTTTGAAATTGGCAGATTATGCTTAAATCTTGCAATATTCATATAAATTCAACCACTTGGCCAAAAATCGCATATAATATACCATTGGATTCAAAAAATTGTGTAGAACACAGATCTGAAATAAATTTTTTTTGCAGTAGTATTTTCTATGTAGTATTTAATCTCTAGTTTGGAGTATTTAATTCATAGAAAAATAATGAGAACTCCATTTTAGTTGATTCTTGTTGCGTTGGCTTTGTTATTACAATAACTACTGACTAAAATTATAAAATCTTGCTTAGAATATTTAGATCTGATTCAGGGCTAACTAGATGGCTGGATCTCCTTATGAGCCTATAAATTAAATTAATTATCCAAATTGATTAAAGTCTGTGGGAAATTAATACTAACAACATCCCCAACACATTAGCAACCCAAGAAGGATACCTTGGTCAAATTAGAACACAATCTTGCATATTACCATGTTGCATGCATGCATATTATTTCTGTAGCATTATTTTGTGCAAGTTGTGATTATATCCTCCTTTGTGTTTCGTTAGATTGTTCGGAGTGCGCTAAGGAGTACTATTGTGTAGAGTGCTGCTCGGATCAAGGAAAGTTACACCACTTGTTCATAATTTTGTCCTACATTTATTCTATGCATGTGATCCTCAAAATTCTGTAGTATGCATGTGAAGGATGTTCTAGTACAATTTTCTTAGTATTATTTTGCAAGTGCGATGATTTTTGTAGTATGCCATGAGTAGCTCTGTACTTAGGATTTTTCCCTTCCTAATAGGTTCCCCTTTTTTGCTAAGTACTACTTGCTATGCAATATATATAAAGTACCGTTGGGGGGTTTGAAAGACAATGAATTTTTCTAAGTGTAAAGGTTATCTTGAGCAATCTTTTCTTCTCAAATCCACTTCAAAATAAAAACTAAGTTTTATTCTGGGCGGAATGGTTGTCGGGAAAACGAGTGAGATTTTGGTGGAGGACGTCCGCCCAGGAATCAAAGAAGTTTGCCATGTTTCAGAATTCAGAAGCTTCCAGTGCAACCACAATACATATGGGCACTCTGTCTTGGCCTAGTACTTAGTGGGAAACCTCACCGGGGTACCAACATTTGGAGGTTCTTGGCACGGTTGGATACAGCTGGTAGAGGGTCTACTAAGGGTAAGCCTCGCCGTGGTCTTGTCTGTAAAAGGACTTGATCATGGATTGTGGGTAAAGTGCACAAACTCTTGAGAATATTGTAATCTGATAGATCATCCGTGTTCACAGAAACAGAACAACATTGAGCATCTGAAGGATCTTCCTCTCTCTCTTTCTAAACTTAAAGTTTTCTAAAAACCCAAGGCGTGAGTCATATCGCTATTGGGTGGGTTTTGGGAACTTGGTGAGTAATATCCAAGTGTTAGGTTGTTTGGACACTTGGTGAGTAATATCCTCGTGTGTCATTCGACCATATATTACTTAATTGAATGTTTACAAAGTAGGGAAATTCCCTCTCCTTTTCCATACTTAAGGAAATTAGCTTTGGGCAAATAAACTCCATAGCCTAAACTAGCCTTGCATGTAGAGTTAGTCTTTTTCTTTCCTTGGTGTAATTTGCCAATTCATTCAAAGTATTGACCCAACTTGTTGGCTGCACGTCTTATGTGCAGAAACCGAAGATTGAAAGGTGCATAGGGATCGTGAGTCTACACTCAACAAGCCTGGGGCGTTGATGGACTCAAGATATTTTATGTTTCCGCTGTTATTTGAGCTAGCTTAATGCTAAGAAAATTTGTAATAATTTCATACTCTAGATTCCTCGTGTAATAATGACTTTTTGTTTTACATGATATTCATCGACTGTGAGTGCTAGCTCATGATCCCGGGACTAGCATGTAAATCATAGGGACATAGGATCTTTATTGATCCAAGGTCATAAAAGATGGTATTAGAGCACATCGTTTCCTGTAGGACGTGACCCTAGGATTGGAACCAACTTTAACTTATGTGCCTTACTTTTTCTTCTAAGTTGTTTTCACGCACTTCTAGTACCTGCGTTTCCTCTACTTGTTTAAGTATCTAATATTCATTCCTCTAACTTAAAGATGACGAGCTTCTTCTACGAAACCGTCGTGGACATCGAGCCCCTTCGCTTCGGTGGATGCATCATGGACCTCCTCACACGTTTGGAACATCCCCTACCAACTATCCAGGGAAGCCCAGTGATGAAACCCCACAAGAACGGCTGCTGGGGAGTCAAAGTCATCCAGCTAGGACGAGATCGAGGCGAGCGCCCGGAGGAGGACATAGCAATCCACATCATTAACGACTCCAAGGATAAGGCCCTTAGCATAAGCTTGCAGCAGCTCATTGGTCGCCTATGTGGATGCCATCAAGAATATCTCCAAGGAAACCGCTGCGGCCTTTTTGGAAGGCGTGATGAAAAAGGAGTTCCCATGGAGTTGACCTTTGAAGAAAGGGCTTCTACCAAGCGCCGAAGGACGCAATACCAAGACTTGGAGTGCCACATCCATGACCTTGAAAAATGTAGCTCCCTCGAGATGCTAAGGAACGATGACCTATGCACACTCATCAAGGAGAAGGAGGAAATAATCAAGCAGCAGGAGGAGGCAATGCAGGAGATGAAGTTCCAGGAACAAAAGAAGAAGTTCACTAACCAAGAGAATAGGTGATAAATAAGAACAAGAGGATAGGGAACTCAATAAGGAGATCGAGGACACTGATGTGCAGATGTAGGGCCTTTGCAAGATAATCAATGATGTGCGTGCTTCCAAGACGGACTTGGCAAAGCAACTTGAAGCCGCGAAGAAGTCAAGCCTAGTGTAAGAACTTCAGGGAAAGGAGGGACTTCAGGAGAAGCTAGAAGCTACTACCAAGAAGCTGCAAGAAGATATAAAGGACCTCCAAGAGAAGATTGAAGCCACCACAAAGGAGATGGAGCTGTACAAGTAGACCCTAGAGCAGGAGGGCTACTCGTTCGACGACGAGGAAGAGGAAGGCGTGGAAGATGTTTAGTAGTTGGACCACCTTTAAATTCTATAGTGGAATGTTATTCGCGATTGTAATAAATACCAAGACATGTTTGTTTTAGTTAAACATGGATGATTTATGTGTTTTACTTGTGCTAATTATGCCTTGTGTGTCTTGTATGTTTTCATAAGGGTAGGAGTTTGCTACTTAGTCCTTCTGTCTATTCCTTAACTTGTTTCTCAAACCCCACAAATGCCGCCAAGACGTGCGAACACCGAAATCCCTCTAGATATTGCACAACTTTTGTCCACTCAGAACCAGCTGATCCAACTGCTCACTCAAATTATGCAAAACAACAACGCGCCACCTCCGCCACCCCCACCTCCACCACCACCTCAACAGGATCGCTTGACTAGGTTTTTGAGGTTGAACCCACCTACATTCACGAGCAGCACTGAACCAATCATTGCAGATGACTGGCTTCGCACAATTAACAAAAAGTTAGACACCATACAAGCTATCGGAGCCGACATGGTGCATTATGCCGCGCACCAACTGGAAGGACCTGCTGTAGAATGGTGGGATAACTACCAAGTCACCCACCTGGATATTGATGCTATCACCTGGAATCGGTTCAAGACAGCATTCCGCACTCATCATGTGGCCGCTGGTGTCATGACTCTCAAAAGGCGTGAGTTTCGCGACTTACACCAGCTGCACCGTTCTGTCACTGAGTATGGTGAGATTTTCAACAAACTAGCCAGTTATGCACCCGATAATGTTTCCACTGATGCCAAGAGGCAGGAGGAATTCTTAAGAGGACTCAATGATGAGATATCTATTCAGCTTGTGGCTCAGAAGTTTGACAACTTTCAGGAACTCTTGGACAGGGACATTGTGGTTGAATCCAAAAGGAAGAGCATAGAGAACGACAAGAGGAAGTCTAACCCTCACAAGCACTCTGTTCCGTACCAGAAGCAGCGCACTTCATCACCACCACTGTCGTGGTATTGCCGACGAGTACGCCATGGAGGGGTCCTCACAGTGCGTGTTTAGAGACGTGGGGGAAGGCGGACGGTTGACGGGTACGAGGTAACACAGCTTACCTAGGTTCAGATCCCACAACGGTGGGGGAATCCTACTCCTGCTATAAATCACTATAAGGGCAAATACGCCGAGTTACAGGGATTGGTTCGCTGTGCGAGGTGTGTGCTAATCGCTACTGGATTGTCTGATATTGTGCCCTAAAGGCTCCCATAGGCCCAACTTATATAGTCGCCAGGTCCTAGGGTTATAGGGAAAAGTCCTAGCCAGACATGTTACAAAGTCATACACCATCTATTACTAGTCTTGTGTATCTTGCACTCCAAGGATCCGGGTACGTCGGTGACTCCAACCGTAGACTTCCTTTATCCACCATGGGCCTCCCTTATGGATCCATCTAACTGGGCCGCCCAGCAGGCCATCGACCATGCTACCAACTGTGGGCCACCCGGGTTATTCGGATAGGAGATATGCTATGAGGATACCCATATAGCATATACCCAACAACCACCTTATAACAGTAATGACCACAACCATAACGATCATCACCATGGCGGTCAGAAACACAATGGGCATAAGCACCGCAATGGGAATGGAAGCAATGGAAAGGATCTCAGTGAAGTGACATGATTTAAGTGCAACAAGACAGGGCACTATGCAACTACTTGCCCCGAGAAAAAGAATGGGAATGGGAATGGACACAACCATGGTAATGGAAACGGGAAGAAGCCAAATCTGTTTGTCAAAGCCAGAGTGAATCATGTTTCCATGGAGGATGCTTGTGACGCACCGGACTCCGTGATTGGTAAGTTCAAGGTCAATTCCATTCCCGTAGTTGCTCTTTTTGATACTGGTGCATCGCACTGATTCATATCAAGGGTATTCCGACATGGATTTTATTGGCCAAGCGCACTGGCAGAAGCATAAGATCTAGTCGAAAAATGCAACGGTTGCCAGCATTATGCATCCAAGTCACACTTACCAGCATTTGAATTGAAGACTATACCAATCACTTGGCCATTCGCAGTATGGTGCCTGGATATGGTAGAACCATTCAAGCCAGCTAGGGGAGGCATGACTCATATATTGGTAATGATTGATAAGTTCGCCAAATGGATAGAAGTGAAGCCCATCAAAAAATTGTACGGAAAAACATCTGTCACATTCCTAAGGGACATAATCCTGAGATATGGTTACCCACACGGTGTAATCACAGATAATGGCACAAACTTTGCCAAAGGAGCTTTTGCTCGATTCTATGGAAAAAACCGAATAATACTTGACGTATCGTCGGTCGCTCATCCAGAATCAAATGGACAAGTTGAACGAGCTAATGGCTTAGTTTTATCCGGGATAAAACCCCGTTTGATGGAACCACTCCAAAGATCACATGGTTGCTGGATAGAGGAACTACCCTCAGTTCTATGGAGTCTAAGGACAACTCTGGATCGATCAATAGGCTACATGCCATTTTTCCTGGTGTATGGGGCAGAAGCAGTTTTGCCTGCCGACATAGAGTATGACTCGCCAAGAGTAAGGAAATACTCGGAAGCCGAGGTAAAAGAGGCCCAAGAATATGGAGTTTACTTACTCTAAGAAGCAAGGGAATTGGCATTATCTAGATCCGATATATATCATCAAAATCACCGATGCTATCATAGCCGGAAAGTTCAACCTCGTGTTTTTCGAGAAGGGGATATGGTGCTAAGACTAGTGCACTGAACAGCTGGAATGCATAAGTTATTACCGCCATGGGAAGGTCCATTCGTTGTAAGAAAAGCATTGCACAGTGATTCATATTATCTCATAGATGCTCATGAAGAACAAAAGAACAAGGCAGACAGAACAGGTGATGAGACCAAAAGGCCATGGAATGTGGCACTACTTCGCCCCATCTACACTTAGGAGAAGTAGTGCATGTATCACTCGAACTCTCATATGTCAGACGTTTGTGCCGGCTATGTGCTGATAATAAAATGGTATGACTCGAAAAACTAACTCGGGGACTGCCCCTTCGGTATAACCTTTCAATTATTTTATGCCGGCTGACGTAACACCTAAAGCTTATCTCGGAACAAGTAGTGTTTACTCGGAAAAAATCAACTCTTCGAATATGCTGTTGTCCGAAAACACGGCTTCATGGCAAGCAAGAGAAAAGGATGCAGGACGAGTAAACATGAACGTTGGTTAAGTAAAAGGAGAAGCACGAGTCGACCTTTTGTTTTTAACTAACCCACTGCAGGTTATATCGTATTGTATAATTGGATGATCCTGGGTCAAGTGATCTAAGTTTCATAGCCTCTAACTAAATCCTTAGCACTTTGAGACTCTAATGTCGAACACCGAAAAAGGTAGACAAGAGCCAAAGTCAAGGAAAAGTGAAACAACAAGATGAGACTCGGGGACTTGCCCTTGGATGATTCACATGCAAAATGTAACAAGAAATTTAAGCCTTATCACAAGGCACACACCCAACAATAAGTGCAATATATGTTACATTTGTACCCGGCATACCAGGGATCTCATCAAAGTTCAAGTATTTTCTACTCAGTATAAGAAGCATCTGGGCTTGGAGGAGCGGTATTGAAGTTGGGAGCATCTGCCGAGTCAGGGGCATCAGTAGCCGAGTCTTCGGGGTCATCCGACTTGGTGGCCTCGCTGCCAGCACCCTCCTCTTCAGCAACTTTAGCAAGTGGTTCACCGAGGTCGAGGAAGCTGGGCCCATCGCACCAACCATGCACCATAGTATACTCGATCATGGCGTAGGCTCGCTCCTGGCGTCTCTTGATCAACTCAGGATCATTCAGCCACTTGCTGTCCCCCCTTATGCATGCAAGAACATCAAGATTGATGTCCACATACCATGAAAGCATGAAGGAATGGGCCTTGTCCGCTGCAGCTCGGCCGGCCGACTCACGCCACTGATCCAGCATGTCTTCGGTAAGAAGCAGCCTTTCAGCAAGGGGCTCGATGAGTGTGGGTGCATCTTCACCCGGCCAGAACATGCGGAACGCATGTATCGATGATTTGAGAAAGTCCATGCCGCATGACTTGAGGGTCCTGACGCGCTCCGACAACGCTTCGAGATGCTCATCGTTAGTCACCTCACCATCAGCCGGAGCGCCAGACTCGGCTCTCACTCTCTTCATGGCCCGAATGGCGAACATATCGGCCTCGGGAAAGTTCTCTCCAAGCGAAAGAGGGCGTTAGCAAAATAATAAAGAAGAGGCAGGAGTCAAGAACAGAAAACACATTGCAAAAAATAGTAAGGACTCACTACCGAGGAAACAGTTGATGGCGCCGAGTTTGATTTGCCAAGCCTTGGCCTTGGATTGGAGCGCGTCGAGATCCATGTTAGCCGACTCAACCGTCGACTCGGCCTTCTTGAGAAACTCCCTGGTCTTCTCGGCACTGGAAGCATGCTGGCCATCTTTCTCGGCGAGTTCCTCCTTCAGCCCTTTCACCTCGGCTTTATGCTTCTTCTCCATGTCGGCCATCAACTTTTGTAGGGATACGGGTAGTCTACACTAGCGCAAATCAAAATTTTCTACCGCGTAAACCAGGAATACTGTTGTCATAGATCACGGGATTACCACTAGACATGCAGTTGCGGAATTGATGAAGCGCGTCGAGGCAGTGCAGACGTTCCATGTCTCCTCCTTGTCCTCGTCCCACGAGAAGCTCCCCTTGCCCGGCTCGTCCAAGTGCCACAAATGCAGCTCCTCCGAGGTATCCACACGTGCGGGGTGGAAGCGTCAGACACCGGACTTCTAGGTCTTCGCGTGTAACACAGGCGTGAGGAGTGGCGGCTGGGTGTAATGGTCTAACCCTGGTCAGCTCGCCCCACCCTCTCTTATATAGGAGTCCCTAGTGGGCTTCTACATTAGCAGCCGATTACTAGCCTAAGCCTGGTCTAATTCGGATCCAATCCTCATTAGGCTTCTAGCACCTTAAGTTTGTGACACTATAGGTTCATATACGTATAGACATGACACGAATACACTTATTCTGCGAGTAATTGGTAGCGGCCTCTAGCAAGATGTGCTAACTCCTAAACGCATACAAAGATCATATCGGACGAACCATCATAAGGTTTAGTACATGTCTTTCCCTTTGCCTCACGATATTTGGTCTAGCTCCAAGTTGACCTCCCTTTCTCGATACTGTGATTCAGAATCCCTTTACTAGGTTAACTCTTAACCTTATGTAGCATGTCCTTGCATTTATGGATCCGATCACTCGAGAGGCCCAGAGATATATCTCTCAAGTAGAGAGGGGCAAATCCCATCTTGATTGATCATGACTTGCAGCATGCTTCAGGACAAACCCGAAAGCTACCTTTATAACTACCCAGTTATGGAGTAGCATCTGATAGCCCCAAAGTAGGTCGATCCACATCTCAAGTACATGCAGCAATCTCAGGTCTAAGGACAAAACGTACACGATGTGTAGAGAGAGCTGCAAGTCAAATTTCCATTCTCAAGTTGGGTCAGTCCAACCCCATGTTCATAACATGTGTCCACATCATTGGTTTGACATCTCCATGTCTATGACTTGTGAAACATAGTCATCAACCAATCGATGTTCTAGTCTAATATTCACGTGTGTCCTCACATGAACTCCGACTAGGGACAACTATTAAATAACCATACAAGTAAAGAGTTTCACAAACAATTCACATAATTGCCAATCAATACAAGTTGCCTTATATGGATATTCAAGGAACATTACAATAACTCATGTATACATATGAAATATAATCATGTCTATGATTGCCTCGAGGGCATATTTACTTTAGATTTTTCCGCTGGGTCACCTCGTCTCGCTCCTTCTGGAGTTCGGCTTGGTGCTTCTCTGCTTATTCGGAACAAATTACTCGTAAGCAGCAACAGAACTATCTTGATTCGTCAGGATAAAATGGGCAAGGGAATGGTATGAACACAAAGCAGCACAACGATGGCTAAGGACTTACTCTCCGTCTCGCTGATCTGCGAGTGGAGCGCGTCGATGGTGGACTGGGCAGAAGCTGTGGGAAAAAATCGTGAAAAGATGAAGAAAATGAAGCAAGGAAAGATACGCAGGATAAAGATATCGCGAGTAAGAATGTTACCTTGGCCTTGAGTCTCGTCTTGCAGCTTCTAATGAGCAAGTTTGAGCTTGAGATGCTCCAGGAGGAGAGCTTGATGCACCTTGGTGCGCTCATTATGTGTAAGATGCACAAAGGAAAAATACAATGAATAAATGGAGAAGTCAAGCTCAAATCCGGATAAAGGGTGACTCCTATCTTAGAGCTTACAACCGAATAAGTTTCTCATTCGGCAGTAACCTCGGGGACTAGGGATCGAAAATTTAACATGCGAACTTGGCATGAGGAAATAAAAGCTAAGTTATTGCTTAGAGCTTATAGCGGAGTAAGTTCCTCACTCGGTAGTAACCTCGGGGACTAGGTGATATGTATAACATAAATGCTCTATAACACAAAAGAGTAAGAAGGTTATTTACCTCGCTCACTTCATCCGCGCGAGCCATTAAGACAATGGCCTGCTGGGTCATGTTGGAAAAGTCCTTGGGGCCTAGCTTCATCTTCTTGCCAGCACGAGAGCTGACCTCTTGCTCGCCAGCTGCGTTCAACGCCATAGCATAAGGCTCAGCGGCACCAAGGCCGTTCCCGCTGAGCGTACGAGTGAGAGCTTGTCCCTTCTTCAAGGTAGTTCCCACCTTGGCGCGGGTTGCAGCCGCACTGGTGTGAAGGGTAAAAGCTTTAGAGCCGCCACCCGACCCGGCAGCCGCAAATCCGCTCAGTTTACCCGTTGGGACCAGCATTGTTGCTAGTGTCGTGGGCCATATCTGAGGAGCGGTGCCCGGTGCACAGACCAAGGTTGTCTGTTTGGTGGAGGTGGTTTTGCCGGATGAGGTGTGAGCCGGACTAGGAGCAGCAAGCCGTGTCTGGTTCTTTGACAGAGGAGGAGAGTGAGAGGGTTTATTTGGAGATGAAATGGGAGCCGACTGACTGGGATCAGCAGTATTGCTGGCACCAAGATTAGAAAGTTATTCATGAACACCAACTTGTGGGCTGGTGCCAGAGGAACTGGTGGCGAAGGTCTTCTCGACGCGAGCGTTGCCGGCACCAAGATCAGGAAGTTGTTCCTGGTATGCGGCAGATGTGAGGGGCCGAGTCTCCTCTGCCGGGTGAGGCATAGGGTCTGACTAACACTAAGAAGAGCGAGCCTCAGCAGTGGGATCCTCGACTCGGACGGGGTTCTACACCGTATAATCAGTCGGAGGAGGCGTAGGCCTTAGCGGCGAGGCGATGCTAGGATAAGCCTGTTTAGCCGACAGAGGTGCAACGCTGAAAACAACAAGACACGCATGAGAAAGTAGAAGCAAAACTTAAGATGGAAAAACGCAATATAGGCGGGTCGCAAAAGCTTACCCAATAACAGTCGGGTCGCGCGGTGGGCGACGTGTGACTCGGCGCCCAGCCGCTTTGCGAGTCTCCGCCAGCGTGGCAGCAGCAGGGGCAGCAGAAGCGGCAAGAGCAGCCTTGCACTTCTTGGCCGAATGAGTACTGGAGGAGACCCCGCGTCGCTTATTCGGATTGGCGACAGGTATTTTACCGACTCCGCGCATAGCGAGAGGTGGAGTGTCCTGTACCTAGCTAGCTGCATAAGTAAATGACAGGCTTACTTGAATAAGTTAGACGGCTAAGGTCACAAGGCAAGTACCTCCAAAATCTCACAATCATCATCATCATCCTAATCAGACCAATCTTGTAAGGGGTTTCGAGATTGACTCTTACCCGGAGTTGAAGCAGCAGCCGCATGCGGAATGGGCATGAAGCACTCCAAAACATACTCGACTTCGTCGGAGTCGGAGCGGTCCTCGTTGTAAGCGCTAGGAGGGATAGTATTGTCATCAACCTGGTGAACAAGATTCTGTGAATGACAAACATAATAAGCATCGAAAACTAGACAGAGAATATCCAAACAAGCTAAAGCTCACTTGGCAGCGAAAGGTGACTCCGAAACTTACCAAGGGGAAAGGCTTGACCCGGCTAAATGGAGGGCAGCTCCAAGTCCAATCATCCGCCAATTTCAGCTTGAAGATCGAGCTTACTCGGCGAGCGACGGAATCGTGGGTGAGCTCCTTTGTGGAGTGCCGAGTGGGGTCATGCGTGCCGCTCATAAAGAACATCTTATGGATCCTGGCTTGGATGGGGCTGACCCGGTGTGCAATGAAAGTGCACATGAGGTCCGTGTCAGCGAGATGAAAGTTCTCATCCGGCGACAGCAACCTCTCCAAGATTACATTGGCCTCATTCACCGCAGCTTCTTGGTCGCGCGGGTCAAGCTGCCAGAACTTCTTGTTGGGGACCTCATACGAGAAAGGGGGGAGCCGGATGTAGTCAGCGGTCCCGCTGTTTTTGACATAGAAGAAAGTTCTATGCCATTTCTTGCATGAGTCAAGGCTAGTAACCCGAGGAAATATGGAGTCTCTCCTGGGTGTGATGCTAGCGGCACCGCACCGAGTCGGTTTTTTCTCGGCTCGGGGAGCACTAGGCTGAGGAACAACTTGCACCCTAAAACTAAAGTATTTGGCCCATAAAAGAACAGTAGGCCAAATGCCAAAATAGGAGTCGCAAGCGGAAATGAAGCAGGAAAGGGAGCCAATCGCGTTGGCAGGGAAATGATGGGTCTGGAGATGGAAGGTGGAAAGAAATGAAGTGAGGAAACTGCTCACTGGCAAGGCGAAACCTCTCTCAAAATGAGAGAGGAAAACCACCCTTTCATTGGCATCGGGTTTGGGGGAGATCTCACCGGCGGGAAGATGGCAGTCAACCTCGAGCGGGATGCGCCTGGTGGAGCGAATCCATTCGAGCTCCTCAGAGGAGACCTCTGAACCCTCCCAGCCGCCACGCTTGCCGGCGGGAACCTCCTGTTCTTCAGCTCCTTTAGCGCCGTCGCGTGCGTCCATGATCTCCCTGGACTCGATCTCCTCCACCGTTGGAAGAGGCTTGGAAGAACGAGGAACCGTAGTGCAATGAGAAGAGGGAAAGGGAAATCGCAAGAAAAGAACAGAAGGCAATAAGAACCGCAGAGGAGGAAGTTGGATTTTGGAGGCGCAAGGAAGAAGAAGAGGCTATGGGGAAACTGAACGGCCGAGGGAAGTTGTAATCCCCTCACCCCTACTTAAGGGCAGTAAAAAAACCGCAATCATGGGATCCCCCTATGCCGTGCGGACAGCGTGTGGCCATGTACCCGGCCGAGTGAGCCAATCAGCGGGCGCCACGTGACAACAATACACGAAAAATCCCCTGCCACATCACGAAAGGAAGGACAAGGGGCGCAGACCGATGGGACGACCACAGTGACGGGGAATAACTACGCATCCGTCACTGAGCAGTCACGGCTTGGACCAAAGTTACCATGATTACCAGCTCTCAGTGACTGAAGCATGCCGAAAATGACTCGGAATTTGCCAAAATGACTCGGCACGAGGCGAAGACGAGCCAGAAAGTCAAAGAACAGACCCAGAAATTATAAGATAGACTCGGCAAGATGCAAGATTGCGCCAAATAGTGCCCCTTAAGCGATAAATAAAGAAAAAAGAAGAAGTTCCAATTACATTAAAGGAACCTGGAGACGCCTAACAGCTAGAACTGCTAGACCTCACCAGCTTTGGGGACTAATGTCGGGGGGATAACCCCCGGTAGGGTCACAAGGGGTAAAACACATCCCAGCTTGGCTTACGCTGAGTGAAGAAAGAACAAGGCCAAGTAAGTACGGCCCGGTAAGAGGATCGTATACGGCCGACATAGAAACTATGTCGGCCCGTATAGGAGAAAGATGTTAACCTTGCAGGAACCAACGAGGTGAGTCTCCCGAGGACGGGCCAAGTCAGATAGGACATGTGGCACCTTTTCGAGCGAGGTTCAGGAGGGACCATAGTAAAGTGTGGTCAAAAGAGAAGTGCGACGTCGGGTGACACGAAAGGAGTCGGGTGACGCCCAAAGAAAGGGCTGACGTACAAAGTTACTGCTTGACGCCAAAAGGAACAGGAGGCGCCGTACCTGAAGACCGTTAGCTGTCAAGCTTTATGGACTAGGCCACTGGGCTTAGGGAAAGCCCATGACCCAACCCACATAGTAGGGACCAAGATCCAAACCGTAACCCTAGTACCCAAAGGGGTGTAACCTAGCTAGCTACGCCTATATAAGGAGGGGCATAGATGTAGTAGAAGGAGGTTGGACCATGTAGGGAACTAGTGCACGGAACACTAGTTCATACATCTCGAGGAGCAGTTGTAAACCTCTAGCATCAATAAAATTCCTAAGCGTGGAGAGTTCATCTTGTTCTTCATGCATGGAAAGACCGTGCACTCCCTCCCTGGTGACCACAAGCACCCATTCGGCCCCCAACTTAAGCCTACCCATGGCATCTGTCGTGACACCACCACGACACAAAATAAAACTCTTTGAAAGAGGCATCGTTTCCGAGTGGATGTTTTACCAAAGAAAAGATGATGAGGAGAAGGAGTTACATTGAGCAAGAGAAAGAGAAGGGATGTTCTACGCCTTTACCAGAATTATTTACCCATGTAACCACATTACCGAAGGAGATGGGGCTTAGCTCGTAGTTTGTCATATTTAGACTGGGAAGCTTGTACCTGCTAAAAGGGAGAAATCTCTGGAATTTCGGACGGGATCTAAAGGGTCTATAGATCTAAAGCCTGCATCTTGATTCGTCAAGAGTGAGCCTCTCTTGGCAGGAGTGCCGGTGCAACAATTGGGTCTCCCCTGGAGTGGAGAAGTAAGTGGATTCACCAAGTTAAGGTATACGCCAAGCAGCAGTTCGGGTATCCGTGTGTATAGAAGGGAGGATTATGGTGCTGGGCCACATACTCATTATTGGGGAGAACAAACCCAAAAGGAAAAGCAGCCGTTGCTAGGGATGACAAATGAAAGTTTTATTATCCGAACCCCCATTTACCGTGTGTAGCGGTCCATAGTTTTATCCTGATGGATGTATTTATTCTTGTCGGTAAAGTGCACAGACTATGCAGAGTATAATCTATTCGATTAGTCGTGTCCACGGTCAAGGACGATTGGAAAGGTGATCGCTAGGAGTACCCATGGGATGGTTTTGAGAGAATAAAAAGGGATGTGATTTGGTCATTAGGAAGCATGAGAACAAGTTTGTTTTGACCATGGCTGCTCAAAGAGGTTTTCAAAGGGGCTATTTCTCTAAAAAAATGTTTTATAAGCATTTCCATAAAAAGGATATGGCTATATACAGGTTTTCAAAAAGGAGGCATGTTTTCAAAAACTCTTTTTCAACAAAGATATATAGATGCCAGTTTAGGCTTTTCGAAAAAGAACTGTAGTGTAGAGCTACCTCACTATAGCCAAATGTGCATGATCCTTGCTTTCCTTATATCAGTGGTCTTGCGAGTACATTCAATGTACTCACTGGCTTTGTCCCTGGCTATTTACTTGGACGGACTTGCAAAAGCTAGAATGATAAAGATGTTGACGTCTATGCGAGCTAGGCCGTCTTCCCAGTCAATTTCCTATAGGTTAAGGCATGACATGGGATCTATGATTGAATAAGTCCGCTGCTATTGTTTGTACCGCCATAAAGACAACTATGTAAGTCTTCTACTCCGTTAATTTAAGGATGTTGGTGTGGTACTAGTACGTTATGCTCATGGCTCACTGATCATGGGAACATGATTTACAGGCATAACAGGGATTCTTGGACCGTAAATCCGAGGTCCCACAGCTCGTTCCCCCTTTCAGCAGTAAAAGGACAGATAGTCTTGTTGTGGAAGGCTTCCCTATTGTCGTTTTGGTGAAAGAAGGAAAAAGCAGAGAGCGTCGGATGAAGACAAGCGACGTCGACGAAAGATGCTTTATAGGAGGACGGAGTGAAGCACGGCGGGATGGACCCAGTACACCAAAGGTAGTCTCCTAGACCAGGATCTCGAGGATAGGCACTATGGACACCCTTCCCACCCAAAGGCTAGAGGGAAGAGGCCCGACGTCGCCCTATATAAGGGATCCACTTCCTACCTTAGAACAGATCGATCCCCTACGATCTAAACCCTAGATATACATCCTCCATTGTACTCTCATGAAGCAAGCGAGCAATACAACAAAGAAGGAATAGGGGCTTTAGCTCCTCACGACGGTCCTGAAGCTGGGTAAAAAAACCCGTGTCATCTCTCTGTCGTGTGCTTGATCCGCCTTCGCCACCATCGCCGAGGTTCTTTGTAACTACGGGTTCAGCCTACTCTCAAACCAAGGGATTGTTCGACCCTAGTTCCTTCATGGGACAAATCTTCGACAATAGTTTCTTAGGACATATATTTGTAAAGGATAAAAATGATGCTATTAGTGCTAGTCCTCCTGTTAAAAATGAAGAAAAGGAGTTTAGCTTTGATAGTGATATAGACGATGATCCTTTATTGCCTGATAGTAATATGTGTGGAACTATTGTGTCTAATACATGGGAGGATGAGAGTGATATAATTGACTTAGATGACCCCTTATGCTCATTAAATGAAAAGCATTTACATGGTGATTCTACTAAAAACTATGTGGTTGAGTTTACCTTTAATGCTTGCAGATATTACGAAAGAAGAAGACATAAGATCCCTCTTTATGTTTACACATTATTTAAAATCCAAGGTACTGATCATTATATGCATTGGCTACCACAAAGTTGCTGCTATTTATTCATATACAAAATGCCAATGCATAGGAAGAAAGTTAGACTTAAAGTTAATGGTTATGTGCTCCTTATGCTTTAAAAATACTATTCAGTTAGAGCACACCTTTTTATCCTTTTAACATGTCAAATAATTTATCTATTATTTTCTAACAATTAGTTTAGGATTTTAACAAAATAAAATTTCAGAAAGTAAAATGGTAAGGATGAGCAATGGAGAAGTTCGGGTCGACATTGAGCATGTTCTCTGGATAGGCTTGTAGACTGCTTCCGCATCCTCCTGGAGATTATTAACAAACTAGCAAGTGTGGTTTGTATGTGTAGACTTGGGCGACGACCTCTAGTGATTGATCCTCCTTGAATTGATTTCGGGCCGTAGAAATATTTTGGATAGGCGTTGGCATAACTTGTCGGCCTTCCTGTTGTAATACGCCACATCGGTGAGTTTGATTGGTTTGCCCACACGCTTAAAGGTCAAGGTGATTTCAAATACTTTTTGAGTTTCCTTATCATTGGTAGTGTTGTCGTGGTATTGCACGGCATATTCTACTGGTGGTAGCTTACGTAGAGGGAGCAAGGAGATGTAGGAGAATCCGGGAGCGAGATTGGCACACGATGTACCCAGGTTCACGTCCCCTCAGTGGAGGATCACTACGTTCTGCTATCAATCCAGTATATGATCATAGATTGGTTTACAAGGGAGCCGTCGTAGGTGGAGATAGAGACTAGATCTAATATGATGTGGGAGAAGATGTCCCCAAAGGGGTGCCCCTGGTGGCTTTATATATGCAGCCAGTTAGGGTTTACAAGGGTTTTGGTGGGCTACGTATTGTAGTCGTGTTTTTGGGCCTCTAGTCGGCGCCAGTCGTCTGGTCTAGTATGCGCCAGTCGTCGTATTGGGCGAGTCGACCCGCTCTGGGCTTGGCGTCAGTCGGCTCGATACCAGCTGGTGACTCCGCTTCGTGGGTATACCCCGATTGGTGATTCGACACGTGCTTGAGGTAGGACGCGAAGAGTCTTGGCGATGGGTCGTGGTGAATCGGCGACGAGCTCCTGAACAGAGAAAAGAACCATGAAGCGGGAGGCGGTCGGCGTGAGCCAGTCGGTGATGGCCAGTTAGCAAAAGACGCAGAGTGTCGGTGAAGCCGCGAGTTGCGACGAGTCCCCGAACATGGAGCATGCCGAGTCCCCGAGCGCGGCAAGTGGCGAGGTCAAGCTACCGGCGAGTGCCGAGTTCCCGAGCTCGCCGAGTGGCGAGGTTGAGCGACCGACGAGTAGCACTATCTGTAGCGCGCCGAGTCCCCGAGCGCGTTGAATACGCGAGGGCGATTTCGCGGTGGCGAGTCCCCGAGCGTGTTGAGTACGCGAGGGCGAGTCCGCGGTGACGAATCACCGAGCACGTTGAGTACACGAGGGCGAGTCCGCGGCGGAGAGTCCCCGAGTGTGTTGAGTACGCGAGGGCGAGTCCGCGTTGGTGAGTCCCCGAGGGCTATCCGCGGTCGTGAAACCATGCGTACACACAGTATGCCTAGGAGTAGTCCCCGAGTCTCGACTTGGCTTGTAGAGGCGACTTGAGGCTCTTTAGAGATGCATATTCTGAAAATAATAGTGGTTGCTGCCGAGCATGGAGAGTGGCGAGGTCGAGCGACCGGCGAGCGCCGAGTCCCCAAGCGCGGCGAGTGGCGAGGTCGGGCGACCGGAGAGCGCCGAGTCCCTGAGCGCGGCGAGTGGCGATGTCGGGCGACCGGCGAGCGCCAAGTCCATGAGCCCGGCGAGTGCCGAGGTCGGGCGACCGGCGAGTGGCGCTGTGTAGCGCGCTGAGTCTCCGAGCGTGGGGAGGGGCGAGGTCGAGCGACCGGCGAGCGCGGGGAGCGGTGAGGTCGAGCGACCGGCGAGCGCCGCGTCCCCGAGCGCGGCGAGCGACCGGCGAGCGCCGAGTCCTCGAGCGCGGCGAGAAAGACACTATTTTTCTGAGAAGGAGGAAAAAATACAACTGCAATAAGATGTATTTATGAAATATATTGAACATTTGTATGACGTGCAAATTGCAGATGTTGAAGAAATATACTTTTGTTATGTTGATCGATGGACAATATGTAAGCTTTATGTGTGTCTTTTCATGAGTAGACAGACCTACAGCATCAAACGCTTGCCTGATAACAGGGATACGATGCCAGACAGTTGAACCCGGAGACAAGGTCGGTCTTTTGGTACCCAGCCGCACTACTTCGACGGACACGAATAAACAGCATACAAAACTGAAACCAATCCCAAGTATGATTTTGGTCCCTGAAAAGGGTCATATGCAACTGCATGGTCGGTTTTAAAGAATGAATGGATATGTACATATGTTTTGAACCCATAACATGTGCGAGTGTAAGATGTTATCATGGCAATTCCGTGATGGCGAGTCTGCGAGTGTGGCGAGTCCGCGCTGGACGAGTCCGCGACCATGGCGAGTACGCGAGGGCGATCTCGCGATGGCAAGTCCCCGAGCGTGGCGAGTATGCAAGGACGAGCTCGCGGTGGCGAGTCCCCGAGCATGGTAAGTGCGCGAGGGAGAATACGCGATGATGAGTCCCAGAGCATGACGAGTCCATGATTATGCAATGATTTTGAACCAGCATATGTCCTGGATTAGTTCTCCCGCGGTATGCACGTGAGAAACCACGTAGGATGATTCATGTTCTGTGGTACATGTATTCAAGAAGCAATAGTAAAGGATTAAGATCAAATAAAATAAGCGATTGGAAGAGCGGTTAACGTGTAAAAGAATATAAGATTGAATAGGAAAATAATCCACTAGTCGTGGCCTTTCTAGGCTGGAGGGGGTTGGGTGAAAACCCATTTTCTTGTCTTCTGCTATCTTATTGGGAGATGATCCGGTTTTGCTTCGAGAATTTGATTCTCCAAACGATACATGACGACATAACTCAGCAGGTAGATTAAATAAAATAATCAATGGGAGAAGGAATTAAACAAAACCAATTAGCCGTATGGAACCGATGGTGAACGCCGGCGCGCCTGTGATTTTGCAGGTCGAGTGCACGCGCCTGTTCCGTGTCGGCGGATGCCACCAGATCAGAAAATCGTCATCCAATCTTGTAGTAATGGGTAATGTTCCAAATAGTACAAACGGGCAACGTCAATTATACTCAAATAAAATATTAAAATATTAATTGACGGAAAGAATAATCAATAGTGAGAGAGATGGGATAGAAGAAAAACAGTCGGCCATGGCCGCGCACGATCCAGCGCGTGTGAGCCTGACGAAGCACCTCCGATGTGGGAATAACCTCTCGTGGAGGCTGCCAAGCTTGATCCGCTTCAATCTCTCTCCCCATGTTGGTTTTGGCCATGCGCACGTGACGAAGCAGAATTTGATCTGGCTGCAAGCGCCGGTTTTATGATATGAATCAATCTACTGCCGCGTGAACGACCACACGGGCTAGAGGATTCCTCCCGGATTATCACCCTCCAAGGACCGCTTGCCCCACGATGGGCACCACTGTCGTGGGAATGGCCATGGCAGATGCTGCAATCGGCAGCGAGTGGTAGAACAAAGGGTAAGGGCGGCCAGCCATCTGCGGTGCGAGATGAGGGCGGAGACATAAGGATTTAACCAGGTTCTGCCCCCTGGAGGGTAAAGACCTATTCCTGCTAGATTATATCACGGAGAGATTACAAGGGCGAGCTCGACGAGTAGGCGGCGAGTTGCTGGGGTGTATGATGGAACGTGTCCCCTATGCGTACCCTAGGGAAGTTTATATAGGCTCACCTAGCTAGGGTTTACAGATCTACAACCGAATTAGTTAAGGATTCAGAGGGTTCTTGACCTAATCCGACTGGGCCTAGCTACGCTTCTGGGCCTCCAGCTTCCAGTCGCCTGGGTCCTTGCCAATCTCGCTCCCGGATTCTCCTACATCGCCTTGCTCCCTCTACGTAAGCTACCCCTAGTAGCATCTGCCGTGCAATACCACGACAGTTGGATCCGCCCCATGGTTCCGTCGTTGGCGCCCACCGTGCACTTGGATCTGCCCCATGGTTCCGCCGGAGGGGCCATCGATTAAGGGATCTAGGGCTATGAGCTGCTCTGGGTCGCTTTGGTCACTGCGCAGAATGGAGTGTTGGGAATACGCGAGATCGGAGGAAGTGTGAGAATTTTCTTCCCTCACCCATCACTCTCATTAAATAGCGGTTGCTACCCGCCATCTTCGGGGAGCAGTTATCGCGCGGTAATTACGCCAATATTACCATTGGATTACCCAACGGCTACTTTGACCAGCACTGGCGGTCCAACTTCATCCACTCGACTCGTTGTCATCAGCGACTTGCCGATTCGCCTACCTGATCACTAGCCGGCCTATTCGCCAAGCTGCGATTTGAGTAAGTCGCCGTTATTGCGACTAAAATGACTAGTTCTTTCCTTTATTCAGGGAGTCCGCCGCCCATTTGACTGGGCGTCCGAATTGGACCCGCATACTCCGACTGCCAACAAACACCTGCGACGAATCAATGATGGCCTCATGGACTACTGATGGGGATATGCCGACCCGGGTATACCCAGCAGGATGTTTCCTACTGGCCCAAGCTTCCAGCGAGTGGGCCTACAGGACGGCGACTGGATCGAGACTTGGCAAGGACCTAGGCGACTGGTAGCTGGAGGCCCAGTCGGATTAGGTCAAGAACCCTCTGAATCCTTAACTAATTTGGTTGTAGATCTGTAAACCCTAGTGAGGTGATCCTATATAAACCTCCCTAGGGTACGCATAGGGGACACGTTCCATCATACACCCCAGCGACTCGCCGCCTACTCGTCGAGCTCGCCGTTATACTCTCTCCGTAATACAATCTAGCAGGAGTAGGTTTTTACCCTCCGGGGGCCGAACCTGGGTAAATCCTTGTGTCTCCGTCCTCATATCGCACGGCAGATGGCTGACCGCCCTTGCCCTTTGTTCTACCACTCGCTGCCGATTGTAGCATCTGCCGTGGCCATTCCCACGACAAGTGTGATGGTGTTGTTTTTCTTCATCTCATCAATTATTCTCTTGTACTTAGTTTCTAGTGCCTTTTCCGTCTAAGGGATTCCTCTACTCTTGCCATGTCCTTGTCGATCTTTACATTCATCATCAAGACAAGTCTAGACTCCTCCAGAACTTCCTTGTTCTTCTCATCGAGTTGAGAAACATCTCTGATACGATCCAACATTATGGCTTCTGTGACGGTTTAGCCAAATATCATCTTGAAGGCGGGGGTGGTGAATGGATCTCCCTCCCTTGAGGACTAGGTCAAAAGCAGTGGAGATCCTTGGCGTTTTGGTTGGTTCTGTTTCTGCCAACTTGGAGTTCTTGTTAGTCCTGATTCTAAAACTAGATGACTACCTGAGGTAGCATATCCCTAGTTATGTCAACTGGGACTACAACTTCTACCTGTGGCAGTCGGCTTCATTGCTTTATCTACCGCTTCTGGCTCCAAGGCTCCAACTTTTACACTAACTACATCATTAGTGACGTTGTCCTGGTTGGCCATGAAGACTTGCTAGACGGTGGGGGTTTGTCTATGATCTTCTCATGAGTGAGTTCATCCTCTTATTCCTTCATCATAATGGCATACTACTCAAAGTTGGCAAAATTACTATTACAATCCAAGTCACCAATCCTAGAGTAAGCTCTCACCTACTGGATCTGATTCATCCATACTTCCTTGGGAGCGGATCCAACATCAGTATAGTAGGTCCTTGGATTTCCGGATAGTTGGGCTACTATGGCACGATCCTTGGTACACCATCTTCGGTGTACCGGCTAGCAATCTCGGTCATGTAATTGAGGTCAAGTTTGTGCTTCTCAACCAAATGTAAGAGCTTGGTGTAAGAAGCGAGAACTACGTGAGTCCATTAATGAAGGATTGCATGATTGAGTCATCTATGATTCTCTAGCAAGAATCATTCATCTCAATCCAAGAGGCGAGGAAGTTACTAAGGGTTTTTATGTCCTCTAGATGCACCGAGCCATATCTATCGTGTTGATATAGCCAACAAAATTATACCTCTACTTATATAACACCTAGTAGACCGAGCCGGATTTTATTTGGTCTTCCACCATTATCTATTTCCCTAGGGAGGTTTGGGTGGGGCTGGTGTTGTCGAAATCTAAAGCAGAAAACTCTTGAGAGATATCCTTCTTTGATCTATATTGCACAATATTCCCTAGCCTAAAGGCATTGCTAGCGTAAAGGTGTCTTACTGAGCGAAGGATCCTGATCCTACTTCTCTAATGAAAATGTGTACGCCACCAAAGGGGACGATGTGGTTGCGGGTGACGTTAAGCCTTTCCAGAGTCTAGAGGTGATCGTGGGGATGATCAAAGCATTGCTGGCGTAGAATCTGCGACCCATGGAGACAATATCACTAATGCCCAATAAGGCAAATCACTCCTAGATCCGTGCTCCAAGCGCTTCATGCCCCACAATCGGCGCCAACTATCATGGTATTATCTATGAGTACTCTATGAGGGGGTCCTAATGATGGGTTTAGAGAGATGGGGTGAGAGGTGGAGAGCATCCGGGAAGAGTGTGTAACATGAGTTACCCAATTTTAGATCTCATGGCGGTTGTGAGATCCTACTCCTATTATAAATCATTATAACGTCAATAGGTCTAGTTATAGGGATTGTGTAAGTTGTGAAAGGAATATGTCCGAGAGGAAATAATAAACTGGTTATTATGCTATTGTAGGTTTATAATAGATGTTTATTTTTATGCTAGAATTATATTAATAAGGAAACATTAATACATGTGTGATTTATAAACATAAATGGTTCCTAGTAAAGCCTCTCTTTACACTAGCCTGTTGATTAATGGATGATCAAAGGTTTCCTAATCATAACAATGGATGTTGTTAATAAAAGGGTCATATCATTGGATAATGGTATGATGAACAGTCACCCAAAGTAGATGTAGGAATACGATCATGTCATCAAGTTTAAAATACTATCACATTCGTAGTAACTCAATGTCCTTAGACCATGAGCTCACGTCAATCACTTTCACCGGAAGAGTACTTTGATTACATCAAACGTCACACCATAACAGGGTGATTATAAAGGTGTCGTCGTGTATTTGGAAAGTGTCAGTTGAGGCTCGTGGATAAATTTTGGGATTTTTCCATCCGGATGACGGAGAGATATACTTAGGGCCCTCTCAGTGATATCACATTGACATAGCCTTGCAAGCAAGTGATTTGATCACTAGAATGTGATATCACAAGAACGAGAAAATGAGTACTTTTCAGGAACAAGATTAAACAAGGTATAGATCATACTGAGTGATAGAATCTTGGACAAGTAATATATCGTGAGATAAAAGGAATTTGATTACAACAAAAGAGGTTCGGACGATCATGAGATCTTCAAGGAACTAGTGGGAGTCATTATAGATATTAGGTCCCGCTAATGATTATTGATCAGAGAAATTCTCGATCATGTCTATGTAGTTCCCGAACTTGTAGGGAAACACAGTTAAGGTTAACTGACGCGTTTGAGAGGATAGGTAACACATGGGAAGTCAATGGACATCGCATAAAATTGTTTTGTCGAATCTGCCTAAATATTTCCGGGGTATTGAAACAAAGCTAGGGATCAAAATATTAGTAAGTTCATTAAATGAAGTGTTCATTAAATGAATTAATCATTAAATGAAGTTTTAATTAAATTGAGTTGCATTAAAATGGAAATAAAGTGCTTTAATGGATAGACCTTTAAGGGAATTGAAGTGCTTTAATGGAATTAAATTCCTTTAATAGAAAGACCTTTAAGGGAATTAAAGTGTTTGCATAGACCATTAAAGGAATTAAAGTGCTTTAATGGAGATTGAATGAGAGGAGGCGAGGGGTCATCCACATGGCACTTATAAAAGGAGGTGGCCTCCTCCTCCTCTCCACACTCTCTCTCACAGGCTCTCTCATATGCCCCAAGGTTGTCATCTTCCCCCCTAGCTAGCCTTGTCCATTGCCAATAGAAAAGGTTCTTGGAGACGTCCTTCTCTGAATCTTACCCTCCACCACCACTACCATGGTATAGCCATGTTGAAGTTCCCATGGATTCGCTACTTACGTTGCCGAGTTGGAGGAAGGGATCAGGAGCCATCGGCACACTGAACGTGTGACCGATTACGGAGGCACTGCCCGTCTATGGCGCTGATCATCTGCACTTCCTTGAGGACGGTCATGTACCATCTACATCAGGAACATTTGTTTGTGGGAACGTTAACCCGCTTACGGTCTACGAGGGTGAGTCCATATATAATCGTTACAAAGTACTGCCTAGATTCAATCTTGGCAGTTGCAAACCGTAGGATTTTTTTTCTATCCAACAAACCCCATCAAGCTGTGCCCTTAGGATCTTGCAGGTCCGGCTTATAAAGGCACCGGAACCTAGGGTTACTGGGACTACTCCTAGCTAGACAGGTTACAGAGTTCTATAATAATACAAATAGATCTACATGTCATGGACTCCAAGACTCCGGCTTCGTATTAGGAAGTTCAAATAGCCTTCCTCTATTAGGCTAGACCTCCCTTTTGGAATCCTCTAACTAGGATACCCAACAGGCCATAGGCCTTGCCACCATCTATGGTCACTCGGGTTAGCCGAATTAACGCGATGCTATGGTTAGCGCATTATGAATATCCCAAACAAAGGGAACAAACAATTTGAAACCCAAAATGGGAGGGCCCTTATTTTGTGTAGGGAAACCCAAAATGGGAACAAACAGTCCGCCTAGAGACCAAAGATGTTATGTTAGTGGTAAAATCATGGAATATCCAGCACCCGCAAAAATACCACCTCTTCAAGTTCTACCCATAAGGAGCTCTAGTTTAAGGTTGTGTGTTGCCCCGCAACACATAAAGCTTTGGCGGGATCACCCCATAAACAAAAGTCCTAACTCAGTGGTTGGACGCTGCCGAACACTACTGGAAAAACCATCTTTGGTCCGACGTGAACAAGGCCTGTAGTCACGACCTGTCACAGCCCGCGACTAGTGGGAGCACTAGTCTCGGGGCGTGAGGCCTCTAACGGCTAGAAACGTCCGTAGTCAGTAGTCCCGGGCCGAACCAGATCTTTAGTCCCAGTCCCGGGACAAATGACCTGGAGCAGGCCAGCTGGTCTTTTCATGGACTATTAATCCTGGGTCGTATCACGGCCCTGGACTAGTTGTCCACCACTATATATTCTGCTTCCTGTCCTGCTGCCCTAAAGCATATGGTGGCCATTTTTCTCAAAGAAGCAAGAGAGTTCATGCCATTTTTTCTCAAGATTTGTCAAGATTTAGTTTGCAACACCTAAATCCAAAGCTTTAAAAGGTTAGAACTTCATTCTTTCATCTCTTATTGCTACTTTAGATCAATAATGCTCTAGAAGTATAGAGATATGGATCAATACATGCATGCTCTAGAAGTAGCTAGAAGGATTTTGATATATATGTGTAACAAATTTTGATTAGGCACATAGTTACTAAAAATTGAAATGTGTAATTTTAGAGTTTCAGAGCTTAGAATGGAATGAGGTTTTCACTGATAGAATAATAATAAAAAACTCCACATTTATCATGTTGATTGTTTTCTCCAATTCACAAATTGGTGCCTGTAAATTTTTCAAAATTCAAAATTAATGCTCTAGAAGCTTTCAATATAACTTGTAATAATTTTATCATGTTTTGTAATGGTTTTTGATATACTTTTACTATAATGCAGATGGTCCGGGAATGGATGTACGGTACTGACCGATGCTCTGGCGAGTTCATTAATAGCGTGCATGAATTCATCCGTGTTGCTGATGCAAACAAGCGCAATGGTTTTTTATTTTGTCCATGTAATGGATGTAGGAATCAGAAGGATTACTCTGACTCAAAAACCCTTCACAGCCACCTATTTAAGTCTGGCTTCATGCCCAGTTATAATTGTTGGACCAAGCACGGAGAGAGAGGGGTTATAATGGAACACAATGAAGAAGAGGAGGAGGATGACAACTATCATGGTTTCCCTGAATACGGAGATACTTCCATGGGGGATGCTGAAGGGGAGGATGAATAAGAGACACATGATGAACCCGATGATGATCTTGGTCGGACCATTGCCGATGCACGAAGATATTGTGAAACTGAAAAAGGATAGGGAGAAGTTTAATCACATGTTAGAGCATCACAAAAAGTTGTTGTACCCAAATTGTGAAAATGGTCTAAAAAAGCTGGGGAGCACACTGGAATGGCTGCGATGGAAGGCTGAGTGTGCTATACCTGACTCCTCATTTGAAAAGTTGCTGAAAATGATGAAGAATATGCTTCCAAAAGATAACGTATTGCCCGCCAGTATGTACGAAGCAAAGAAGGTTGTCTACACTCTAGGTTTAGTGGTTCATAAGATACATGCGTGCCCTAATGACTGCATCCTCTACCGCGGTGAGGAGTATGAGAATTTGGATGCATGCCCGGTATGCACTTTACTTCGGTATAAGATTAGGCGAGATGACCCTGGTGACGTTGAGGGCAAGCCCCCCCCCCCCCCCGAAATAGGGTTCCTGCCAAGGTGATGTGGTATGCTCCTATAATACCACGGTTGAAACTCTTATTTAGAAACAAAGAGCACGCTAAGTTGTTGCGATGGCATAAGAGGAATGTAAGTTAGACGGGATGTTGAGACACCCCACTGATGGGTCACAATGGATAAAAATCGATAGAAAGTACCCGGACTTTGCAGATGACGCAAGGAGTTTAAGGTTTGGTCTAAGTACAGATGGCATGAATCCCTTTGGGGAGCAGAGCTCTAGCCACAGCACCTGGCCCGTGACTCTGTGCATCTATAACCTTCCTCCTTGGTTGTGCATGAAGCGGAAGTTCATTATGATGCCAGTGTTGATCCAAGGTCCGAAGCAACCCGACAACGACATTGATGTGTACCTAAAGCCATTAGTGGAAGAACTTTTACAGTTGTGGCACGAACCCGGGATACGCGTGTGGGATGAGAACAAGCAGGAAGAATTTAACCTCTGAGCATTGCTTTTCATAACAATCAATGATTGGCTTTCTCTTAGTAACCTTCTAGGACAGACAAACAAGGGATACAATGCATGCACACACTGTTTAGATGAGACAGAAAGTATATATTTGGAACATTGTAAGAAGAATGTATACAATGAGCATCGTCGATTTATTTTGGCCAAGCATCCCTTAATAAAGAAAGGCAAGCATTTAAATGATCTGGCATGTCACCAGACGAAGCCTAAGGAGCGTACTGGTGCTGATATATTTGATATGGTCAAAGATTTGGATCAAATGGTAACCTTTGGAAAGGGTCCTGGCGGAAATTCTGTTCCAAAGAACGCTGAAGGACACGCACCCATGTGGAAGAAGAAATCTATATTTGGGGAGCTACCATATTGGAAAGTCTTAGAGGTCCGCTCTGCAATCGATGTGATGCATGTGACGAAGAACCTTTGCGTGAACCTGCTAGGCTTCTTTGGCGTGTATGGGAAGACAAAAGATACACCGGAAGCATGAAAGGACCATCAACGTATGAAAGACCCAGATGGCCTGCATCCAGAATGGTTTTAAGGTCATGCCAGCTACACTCTTACCAAACAAGAGAAGGAAATATTTTTTGAATGCCTAAGCAGTATTAAGGTCCTATCTGGCTTCTCGTCGAATATAAAGGGAATAATAAATATGGCAGAAAAAAAGTTCCAAAACCAAAAGTCTCATGACTTCCAAGTCCACCTCGCATCGAATATCGTCAACCTCCAAGTCCACCCCAACCAGATTATCGCCAACCTCCAAGTCCACCCCGCCCCGCTGACGATCGCCATAGCAGGAGTACATCAACTCGATCTTTGCCTCCGCGCAATACTAGATCTCTGCCTCCGCCTCCGTGCAATACTACTACCTCATCGAAGAAACAGAAGTTTGACGCTCCCCCGCACCCCACATCGAAGAAAGGTCAAACGGCGAAGATAGTCGACATCCCAGATATCGATGAATCTGGAATCAGATATCGATGAAAAAACCCAAAAGTGGGCTAAGTCCTTTCTTGATCAACCATCCTAGATATCGATGAATCTGGAATCAGACTATGACCGGGAGATTATTAATCAAGCACAGAAGAAAAAAATCACTAGTGCAAAAAGCGGGAAGCAAGTTGCCCAGCTCGGAGCACAGAAGAATCAATCGGTATCCCCGCTCAAAGTCATTTTAGGCCTCGACAAGGCCTTCAGAGCTGAAATGGATATGGACATGCAAATAATGGACCCCATAGCCCGTAATAATGCGGCACTTATGGGAATCACTGTATCGCAGGCCAAAGCACTTGCTACCGAAGAAAATATGTCTCTTGGTCAATATTGAGGCTATGAAGATACGCCAGTGGGTCAGATAGTACGACAGTATGTCCAAGGGGAGCCTCTAGTCAGTAATGAGGAGCTCGCGCATCTATCCACACATATGCGAAATCTGCATGAATGGTACATGTCGCCAGCATAAAAAAAGCATCAGAAAGAATGGTTTCCGGTGGACGTTAGAAAGGAGCATCACTTCAAACCATACTCGATACAGGTTCAAATGGCCGAACTGTTTCATTTATACAACCAACGCGTCCTCGAAAAATCTATCATTGGTTGCTACTGTCTATAAGTGATTTATTTCTATAATTAAGTTTGTAGCTCATCTCGTTCATTGCATTTAATATATTATCCTAACTATATATCCTTTTGTATGATGATATTATATTCTGCAGAATGAAGATGCTTGAATGCAAAAGAGATAGAAGATATGACGTTGGGTTCATTGATCCATATATCATTAATGAATATACGTTAAAGAATCACTCCAAGGACGTGGAGGAATACCTGTGGAGGTTCTTAACCGAGAATAATTTTGTTAAGGAAATACTATTTCCTTACAACTTCAAGTGAGTGTTTATATCTTGTACACATTTTATTTTTTCTTACTGGATGAGCTATGCATGTATGCTTATGTAAACATCCACAGATTTCACTGGATCTTGCTAAACATTCAAGTTGACCACTCCCTAGTTGAAGTCCACGACTCATTAAGTTGGGACCAAGAGTAGTGGAGCGACATGAAAGCAATGCTCCATAAGTAATTTCAATCATTATCGCATTATATCGTCCTCTTTCATTCATTTCCTGATATCAAGTAACTAATAACTCCTTTGTTCATTTTCTTTGCTGAGCGGGTATTGGACACGGTTCAGAAAGAAAATACCAGGTCCATTCAAAGTGGAGTTAACTTATAAAATGGTGAAGAGTTTACAACAGCCATCGGGAACTCATTTATGTGGATACTACGTCTGCGAGTATATCCGTGAGTTGACCAGTGAGCGTAAAGTTGACTCACATTATATTTATGATTTGCAGGAGAAACTAGAGCCAGACCAGCGCATAAGAGAAATTCAACAGGAGCTAGCAAGATTTATGATGAAGTCCTTGATGTACATGGAGAGCATTATGCGGATGACGTTGAACTCGATTTGCCTTAGTGATCTCCATGTAGCTGATATGATATATATATTCATCAATGACCATGTAATTTCAAAACATTTCTTCCTTTTGATATATATATCATCAATGTATGCTTGCAAGGGATCGATTAATTATATAGATGCATCAACGTGTACTGTGTATGTAGTAGCATAGAATATGTGTACTTAAATATATGTTTGAAATTATAGTGAAACACAAAACAAAAAAGGAACGAAATGGCAAAAAAAAGGAAATACACAATCTCTGCCGCGGCAGAGAAACACACAATTCTCTGCCGCGGCATGAAACCTTATAGTCCCGGTTGGTGTTATGGCCCGGGACTAGAGGGTTTCCGCCCCCCGCAACGCTGAAACAGCCACGTGGTTGTTATCAGTTGCGGGCCATAGCGAGCCGGGACTAGTGGGGGGCCTCTAGTCCCGTTTTCGCAGTCCCGGGCCCAAAACGGGACTAGATCCCTTTGCGGCCCGAGACTAGAGGCATGTTTTCCACCAGTGGAAGCAATGTTACCAGCGGTCTTGCCCACGGTTGGTATTGCACGCGGCAGTGCCGCCATGCAAGCAGATTACTTAGGGGATGCCCCTAGCATTAAAAAAGCCTTATGAGCAAGCTAGGTCCCATAACACAAGCAATGTATCCAGAAGCTGCCCCTATTGATGAATAAAAATGAGTTGGTATTTCTCGCACTCATTTCATTCTAAATTACAAGGGTGCTAGTTCAGAAAGGCGAGTCGCATTGCATGCCTTTGTCGGGCACTAGGGGCTTGTCCCCATAAGAGTATAGAAGTATCGTTACATGTGTTTGTCGGGCACTTGTGGTATGTCCCCATAAGTCTCAAAGTCACGTATTATGCCCCTCTCGGGCACTCGGGGGCCATACCTACAAGAGCATCAAGGTCATATTCGTGTCAATCAAGGTATAAGAGGAAAAAGCATAGAAGAAGAAGCGATGGATGCGACACAAAGCTAAGTACTCTTTTCATTCTCAAAAGAAAGAGTACAATATCTACATGAACCTAGATAGGGAAAGTCTTTTACCTTTCTTTCTACCTCATTACATGTGACCTGTGCACAAGATGGACATGAATTTCTTGTCGACCAGAGATCCAGAGGCACGTGACGGTTTTTGGCCTCCTAGACATCACAACCCTCATCGTATGAATACTCGATGTGGCTGGTTGCCACAGAACACCTTGATAGAGAGTGATGAGTACAAAATTTAAGCATATTTAAGTATACAAATTGTTCATATCGTCACTTATTACATGCTACATCTAGGTACAACTATGCCTATTATGTATGATTACTAGTTCACATTCATTTTCACATCGACTTTGCACATTAGTAGTTTTATTAGGATTTGATTACTTTTTCCTTGTCTTTGACTTGTTTGTAGGTGCTATGAATAATCATGGATAAAAGGACCCAAGAGGATTCAATATGGAGGAGTTGCAAGCACCAGCCTTAGCGATTTGAGGGGAGGAAAAAGTGAATTTTTCTATCAACTTCAAATGAAGATACAAGGTCATGGATTTGTATCCCTCGTCCATAAGAATCCAATGAGCAAAAGAACACCTTAATCGGATTCCTTATGAAGAAATGGCGGCCAAAACACTTCAGATTCCTGAGGGTGTAACGACCACTGGTACAAACAGAGCCTGCCCATACCGTATGGTCGTACCATCCTCCGACGGCTAATTTTTATCAACCAGAACAACATTTGTGATGTCCCAATGGGCATATTCGGCCCCTAGCTCCATCGGTTCGCGAAACCGACCTCCAGGTGCCTATTTAAAGAGGGGAAAACCCTAGAAGAAAAGAGAGAGAGAGAGAGAGAGAGAGAGAGAGAGAGAGAGAGAGAGAGAGGATACTTGCATCTTGAAGGGCCACTACTAGGAAAACGGCTATAGGTAATCCAAACATCCGTGGCGCACGTGCTAGTGGTGCCCCACGGGTAAAATAGGCGTGGCGCACTGCCCACAGGTCCCCTACGGCTAATTGTCGTAAGCGTGGCGCACATGGGGGTGGTGCTCCACGGCTATGTGTGGGTCAGGGCACAGGTGGCTACAACACACATACCCGTAGCACACTAGGTCAAGGTGCGCTGCGGATGTGAAACTTAGCCGTAGCACACCTTGACCTAGTGCGCTACAGGCATGTGTGCTGCAACAGCTGGGTCAACTTAGCCGTAGGGCACTATGTCCTAGTGCCCTACGGCTAAGTGCCCTGCACCAACTCCACACCCCCCAGTGGATCGCCTTTTTAGGCTTTGCAAAAAATAAAAGAAAATGATAAACACTTCAAAAAAAATCATTTCATATGTAGATAGGTAATGTGGTATAGTTTGTAGGAAAAATAACAAAAAATAATTTTGACTTTTTCTGCAAAAAAAAGTCATGCCATGGTAAAATAGCCATAACTTTTGCATATGATTTCGAAAAAAATCGTATAATATACCAAAATGACGAGAACGAGATTTCGCGATTATTTAGATTTTCAAAATTCAAAAATATTAAAAAATTTAGCGATTATTTATATTTTCAAAATTCAAAAAGAGTAAAAAGTTACGGTCAAATGACTGTTTTTTCCTGCAGAAAAAAAAGAGGGCAACTTACCCGTAGCGCACCACCACCTAGTGCGCTACTAGTAAGTTGGAAGGGATTCAAAATTTGAATCCCCACCCCGCCCACCTACCCCTCTTCTCTTCCCTCCCTCTTGCCCTTTTCATTTTCCTCCCTCCTCCTTTTCCTTCTCTCTTATCCTCCTCCTTTTCCTTCTCCTCCTTCCCCTTCTCCTCGCTCTGGACTCCTCCTCTCCTTGCACTAACAACGGCGATGGTGGCCTTCTGCTCCTCCTTGCTCTAGCATCCTCCTCTCCTTGTAGCGACGGTGGCCTTCTCTTGCACTCACGACGAGCGACGACGACCTCCTTGCGGCCTCATCCTCCTTGAAGTCACGACGAGCGGCGACGACGACCTTCTTGTACACCCGCTTTAGCTTTGCGACCAGGGGCTCATAGCGGCGCGAGGACTTGAAGCAGTGGATCGCCGTATCTGGGTGGATGCCAACTGATTTTGAAGGAAATAAGTAAATCATAGAAATTATTACATTTCATATGTATCCATGAGTTATTGTAATGTTTCTTGTATATCCCTATCAGGAAACTTGTATTGATTGTTAATTATGTGAATTGTTTGTGAAACTCTTTACTTGTATGGTTATCGAATAGTTGTCCCTATTCGGAGTTCATGTGAGGCCACACATGAATATTAGACTAGCACATGAAGATGTCAAACCAATGATGTGGAGACATGTTATGAACATGAGGTTGGACTGACCCAACTTGAGACTGGCAATTAGACTTTCAGCTCTCTCTACACATCGTGTACATTTTGTCCTTAGACCTTAGATTGTCGCATGTACTTGAGATGTGGATCAACCTACTTTGGGGCTATCAACCACTACTCCGTACATGGGTAGTCATAAAGGTAGCTTTCGGGTTTGTCCTGAAGCATGATGCAAGGCATTGGTCAATCAAGATGAGATTCGCCCCTCTCTACTTGATAGAGATATCACTGGGCCCCTCGAGTGATCGGATCCAGAAATGCATGGCCGTGCTACATAAGGTTATAAGTTAACCTAGTAAAGGTATTCCGAATTACAGTATCCGGAAAGAGAGGTCAGCTTGGAGCCAGACCAAATATCATGAGGCAAAGGAAAAGACATGTACTATACCTTGTGATGGTTCGTCTGAATGATATTTATATGCGTTTAGGAGTTGGCATGTCTTGCTAGAGGCCACTACCAACTATTGACGGATTAAGTCTACTTGTGTCATGTCTATACGTGTATGAACTTATAGGGTCACACTTAAGGGGTTGGAAGCCTAATGAGGATTAGATCTGAATTAGACCAGGCTTAGGCTACTAATGGGCTGCTAATGTAGAAGCCTAGTAGGGATGCCTATATAAGAGAGGGTGGGGCGAGCTGACCAAGGTTGAGCATTCCACCCAGTCACCACTCCTCATGCCTGTGTTGCACGCGTGGACCTAGCAGTCCGGCGTCTGACGCTTCCACCCCGCACGTGTGGATACCTCGGAAGTGCTACATCTGTGGCACTTGGACGAGTCGCGCAAGGGGAGATACTCGTGGGACGAGGATGAGGAGGAGACATAGAACATCTACTCTGCCTCGACGCACTTCATCAAGTTCCGCAGCTCCGTGTATAGTGGTAATCCCGAGATCTATGACAACAGTAATCCTGGTTTACGCGGTAGAATTTTTTTGATTTGCGCTAGTGTAGCCTACCCGTATCCCTACAGTGGTATCAGAGCCGATGTTGTTTAGTTATAGGTTCGGGATGTTTGCATATGGTGATATGCAGATTGATATGAATGATGTGATTGTTTATATTGTGGTGGTTCAGGATTGATCTATGATCTTGCTTTCCGTGATCGTAATTCTGAGGTCGTCGAACGACTTACCCCTCCGGTCGGTTTCTGCCATTGGGGTAGACAGTGACACATAAATCATGTTGAATCACGCGAAGATCAATATGATTGATCGAATTGGAACCAAGATCTAAAATCAATGTACCATGGTCAAAGGAGTTTGATTGAATCGGAATGATAGTCGGTTTATGGTAAATTTGATTTGCTGATCAAAAAAAATTGTGTAGATACCATGAGGGGCGCTGCCCCTTCGAAGCCCAAAGGGGGAGACCCCCTAGAACCCCCTTAGTCGTAGCCCCTATCATATCTCGTTAAGGTAACTAGGTGCTGCGATTTCACATGATCCGGTAGAATGCGATTCTATGCATAACTTGTTTTTGCAGGATGTATGTGATCAGTATGTCCCATAAATGCATGTGATGCATGTATATATTTTATCATGACCGGCGTGTCGTGAGTATGGCAACACGGCTGGAGCCATATGTGTTGTCATTTATTGTAATGGCATGCGTGCCAACTTGTTATGATCCCAATACTATGTAATTTTGATTACTAGTTGTTAGGAGTAATATCTTGTATTAGTTCTTGGAGGACTCATCACTTGAAGGATGGCTTACATGGAACATGAAGATGGAGATCATCATGGTGGACAGGTTCTATGACGATGGAGATCACCATGATAAAATGTGTCATACTGTGTCACATCTATGTGAATGTTATTCTTATATTTTTTACTACTCTACATGCTTAGATGATAGAAGTAGAACGATCCCTCACAAAGTTTAAGTTAAATCATGCCCTCCCAACCAAACCTTGCACCATCCTATGCCCCGTACAATCATTGGTGGGCCTATGAAATCAGGGTGCCACTGTTTTCCTTGGCTGGATGTGTTTGTATCAGATACCTACACGCATAAGGGTTGGTGAGCTTGACAAGGTCATCTTAATATTTAAGGACCTTGGGGCATAAAGGTTGGGTGCCTGGTTTAGACATAGAGATGTCACCCAACAACAAGAGTCATATGTGATATAATTAGCAAGAGTTGCTTACCGATTTACCTTGTCTTCTAGCAGTGATGCTAAATCTCACTAGTCGACTTGTTAATTGTGGATCTTGAATCACTTAGTATCAATAGAGGGATATTGATTTATGTGGGAGTATATGCTATTAAATTGTTTAATATGATTTACTCTTTCATGGTTACATGTCTTAGTATTTTGCATGTTTTCTGTTGTAGATCAATGGCACCGAACACTGCATCACCTTTTTCTTTGCGTTCGATTCTTGAAAAAGTTATACTAAATGGAACAAACTATTCGGACTGGGTCTGTAACCTGAGAATTGTTCTCAGGTCTGATAAAAAGGAAAAAGTTCTAGATACCCCAATCCCCGATGAACCTGCTGAGAATGCAACTGCTGCCCTTAAGAATGCCTACAAGAGAGCATGTGATAATCCTCTTTAGGTTAGCTGTCTTATGCTTGCATGCATGGAACCTGAACTCCAAATGAAGTTTGAGGATAAGGAAGCATACGATATGATCGTCACGCTTAGGGACATGTTCCAGACTCAGGCCAGGACTGAGAGATACAATGTCGCCAAGTCCGTTGCAGAATGCAAGCAGGCAGAGGGAGCAGGTGTAGGCCCCCATGTGATCAAAATGGTTGGTTACAGTCAGACTTCGGAAAAGCTTGGTTTTCCACTGGGCCAAGAGTTGGCTACTGATTTCATTTTGGTGTCTCTTCCTTCTAGCTATGGGCAGTTCATTTCGAACTACCATATGCATGGGGAGGAGAAGGACCTTAATGAGTTATGTGGGATGCTAAAAACAACAAAAAGTGAGATGAAGAAGTGTGCAGGGCATACCCATGTGATGGCTGTGCAGAACAAGCCTAACTTTAAAAAACAAGGTACTTCTGGTCGAAGAATAAGGGCAAGGCTACGGATACGATCCCTAAGCCTGCACCCAAGCAAAAGGCTGGACCTGCAGATGACACTAAGTCCTTCTTTTTTCATGAACATGGGCACTGGAAGAGAAACTGCACCAAGTACCAGGCTTATTTGAAGAAGAGTGGAAGTAATAGTACTTCCCACTCATGTACGCTTGTTGTAAATGCTATGGAGATTCTTCTCAGTGATTCTTATGTTACCTCTTGGGTATTTGATACCGGATCGGTTGTTCATATTTGCAATTTGATGCAGGGGCTAATAAGGACTAGAGAAGCGCAGAAAGGCGAAGTGGATTTTCGCATCGGAGATAAAGCAAGGGGCTGCATTGTTCATCGGCGTCATGCAACTTCACCTTCCGTCAGGATTTATTATGGAGTTGAATAATTGCTATTACATTCCTAGTATGGGTCGTAACATTTTATCACCTTCATGCTTGATGAGGGATGGTTATTCGTTCGCAAGTGCAAACAATGGTTGTGTAATAAATAAGAATGATATGTTTATGGCTAATGCACCCATTGTGAATGGGTTATTTATTTTAAATCTTGATGATGCATCTGTTTACAATGTTAGCGCTAAAAGGCTTCGGCCTAATGATTTGAGTCCTACATATTTATGGCATTATCGTTTGGGGCATATAAGTGAAAAGCGCATGAAGAAGCTCCATGGTGATGGTCTTCTAACTTTGTTTGATTTTTAATCATACGAGACATGTCAGGCTTGTTTACTTGGAAAGATCACCAAGTCGCCTTTTTTGGGTTTTCCCGAGAGAGCGATAGACTTGTTGGAACTCATACATACTGATGTATGTGGACCAATGAGAACGATAGCCAGAGGAGGATATCACTACATTACTTTCACTGATGATTTCGGTAGAGATGGTTATGTCTACTTGATGAAGCATAAGTCTGAAACTTTTGAAAAGTTCAAGACGTTTCAGAGTTAGGTAGAGAATCAACGTGGCAAGAAAATAAAGGCCTTGTGATCTGATCGTGGAGGTGAATATTTGATTCACGAATTTATCAATCATCTTAAGAGTCGCGGAATTGTTCCACAACTCACGCCGCCTAGAACGCCTCAAAGGAACGGGGTCTCCGAACAGCGCAATATAACTTTGCTGGACATGGTTCGATCGATGATGAGCCAGTCGGATTTACGATTATCATTTTGGGGTTACGCTCTCAAAACGGCAGCTTTCACACTTAATAGGGTACAATATAAATCCATAGTTAAGACACCATATGAGATGTGGACTGGAAATAATCCCAATTTGCCTTTTCTAAAGGTTTGGGGTTGTGATGCATTTGTCAAGCGACTTCAGTCGGACAAGCTGACACCCAAATCAGATAAGTTCATTTTCATGGGATATCCGAGGGAAACCTTAGGGTATTACTTCTACAACTGAGAAGAGGGCAAAGTGTTTGTCACTCGTAGCGGTGTTTTCCTAGAGAAAGAGTTTCTCACAAAGGGAACGAGTGGAAGGTTGGTGCGACTTGTAGAAGTTCAAGATGAGCCAGTCGGGGATGTTCCAACGAGTGATGCTATTGTAGAAGAACAAGTTGAGGAACCCGTGACAATAGAAGCACCACAACCACGAAGGTTGGCGAGCCTCCGCGAAGCGCCGAAATTATTATTGTTAGACAATGATGAGCCTGTGACGTATGCATAAGCGATGGTGGAACCAAACTCTGAGAGATGGCTGATTGCCATGAGATCCGACATGGGATACAATCAAGTTTGGAACTTAGTCGACTTGCCCGATGGCTTTAAAGCCATCGAGTGCAAATGGATCTATAAGAAGAAGATTGATGTTGATGGAAATGTTCACATCCATAAAGCTCTACTTGTTGCAAAAGATTTTTGACAAGTTCAAGGAGTTGACTATGACGAGACTTTCTCGTCCGTAGCGATGCTTAAATCTATACGGATCATTCTAGCCATTGTTGTGCATTTCCACTATGAAATATGGCAGATGGATGTCAAGACGGATTTCTTAAATGGAATCCTTATTGAGGACATGTAGATGATGCATCCTGAAGGTTTTTTCGATCCAAACAATGCTGAAAAGGTATGCAAACTTCTAAAGTCCATTGATGGGCTAAAACAAGCATCTCGAAGTTGGAACATTCGATTTGATGAAGTTGTAAAGGAGTTTGGCTTCATCAAAAACAAACAAGAACCTTGTGTTTACAAGAAGGAAAGAGGGAGATCACTTGTATTTCTAATCTTATATGTAGATGACATATTGCTGATTGGAAATGACATTCCTATGCTTGAGTCTGTTAAGACCTCATTGAAAAATAGTTTTTCGATGAAGGACTTAGGAGAAGCGACATATATTCTAGGCATCAAGATCTATAGAGATAGATCAAGAAGGCTATTTGGATTAAGCCAGAGTACATACATTGACAAAGTGCTGAAATGGTTAAGCATGGAAGAGGCTAAGAAGGGGTTCTTGTCCATGTCTCACGGTATTAAACTCAACAAGACTCAGTGTCATTCGACTATTGATGAGCGTGAGGGCATGAGAAGGGTTCCATATGCTTCGGCTATTGGATCCATCATGTGTGCAATGATATGTACTCGCCCAGATGTTTCCTATGCTCTAAGTGTTATGAGAAGATACCAGGCTGATCCAGGTGAAGGTCACTGGACAGCGGTAAAGAACATCCTTAAGTACTAGAAAAGGAGCTGATACCAGGATGATCTAGGTGACTTCCTCTTCAACAGAAGCTGAATATATTGCTGCCTTGGAGGCTGTAAAGGAAGCTGTTTGGATTAGGAATTTCCTGATCTCTCTCAGTGTGGTTCAGGGCGCGTCCAATCCCTTGGACGTTTATCGTGACAACAATGGTGCTATTGCACCAGCCAAGGAACTTAGACAGCACCAGAAAAACAAACATATTCGGACGTTACCATCAGATTCGTGAGTTCATTGAGGATGGTAGTGTCATGATATGCAAAATACATACGGACTCAAATATTGCTGATCCCCTGACTAAGCCTCTCTCGCAGCTCACGCATGATGCTCACACAAGAGAAATTGGTATTAGATACATTTTAGATTGACTCTAGTGCAAGTGGGAGACTGAAGGAAATATGTCCTAGAGGCAATCATAGAGATGATTATATTTCATATGTATCCATGAGTTATTATAATGTTCCTTGTATGTCAATATCAGGCAACTTGTATTGATTGGCAATTATGTGAATTATTTGTGACACTCTTTACTTCTATGGTTATCAAATAGTTGTCCCTAGTCGGAGTTCATGTGGGGACACACATGGATATTAGACTAGCACATCGATTGGTTGTTGACTATGTTTCGCAAGTCATAGACATGTAGATGTAAAACAAATGATGTAGACACATGTTATGAACATGGTGTTGGACTGACCCAACTTGAGACTGGAAATTAGACTCGTAGCTATCTCTACACATCGTTTACGTTTTGTCCTTGGACCTGAGATTGTCGCATGTACATGAGATGTGGATCGACCTACTTTGGGGCGATCAACCACTACTCCGTAATTGGGTAGTCATAAAGGTAGCTTTCGGGTTTGTCCTGAAGCATGCTGCAAGGCATTGGTCAATCAAGATGGGATCGCCCCTCTCTACTTGAGAGAGATATCTATGGGCCCCTCGAGTGATCGGATCCAGAAATGCATGGTCGTGCTATATATGGTTAACAGTTAACCAAGTAATAGGATTCTGAATCACAATATCAAAAAAGAGAGGTTAGCTTGGAGCTAGACCAAATATAGTGAGGCAAAGGGAAAGACATGTACTAAACCTTGTGATGATTCGTCTGATATGATCTTTGTATATTTTAGGAGTTGGCACGTCTTGCTAGAGGCCGCTACCAACTATTGACAGAATAAGTGTATTCGTGTCATGTCTATACGTATATGAACCTATAGGGCAAATACCATCTTCATCAAGTTCATCAAGTTCCGCAACTTTGCGTCTAGTGGTAATCCCGAGATCTATGACAACAGTAATCCTGGTTCATGCGGTAGATTTTTTTTGATTTGTGATAGTGTAGCCTACCCGTAACTACTCGCGGGGTCCCTGGACGGATCGCTCCAGGTCCTCGATGGTGGTGGCGCGGGTGTATGAGCCCTCGAAATGCCTGACGTAGGCGTCGCAGATGTCCTCCCAGGAATCGATGCTGTTCGCGGGGAGGGTGTTGGTTCATTGCACAGTCTTTCCCTCCAAGAGAAGGGGAGGTAGCGGGCGGAGATGCAGTTGGTGTGGCCGGCAATTCCCATAGCCATGAGGTATGTGTCTAGCCACATGTCCGGGTCGTACGTGGGATCATACGTTTCGATCTCCTTCGGCGCTTTGAAGTTCGTCAGGTATTTCTCGCCTCGGATAATCGGTCCGAAGCACTGGGGGCCGACTCGGCTGAGCGAGCCCCTTAGCTTGCCGTCATGGCGGTTGGTGAGGGTATGCGTCAGGTTGTTGGGCCGATGTGGGTCTGTGCGTCGGCTGGCTGCCCGTTGGCGGCGACCATGTTATTCAATAGTCGCGGGTCGTTGGTGGAAAGAGCCACGTGCGCGGCCCTTGGCTGGAGCTGCAGGGGCTCGGGTGGTGGGCAGTTCAGGGTATTCTCCATCGATGGGCGGCCGCTCGAGGCCGCCCTGCTTCCGGAGGAGTGGGAGTACATGCGCCCCCGCGAGTCAACTCCTGCGACTGGCTGCTCGACGGCCTTGGCGAGTAGGGCCTTGGCGTACTCAATTTGCAGCGCGCCCTCCCCTGTGATGTTGAGGTTGGCAACTGCTGCTCGTCCCGCGATGATATTTTCCATCGGGGTGGAGTATAGGGGGAGGCCGTTCTTGTCCCGCTCTTGTGGAGAGATAAGGAATCTTGACTGGTTAGGAGGGGGCGCGCGGCCTAGTGGCGGTGGGGGAGCCTGGTGGTGGCCGGGCACTGAAGCCTGGGGATGACCCACAAGTGTAGGGGATCAGAATAGTCTGAGCGGGTAGTATTACCCAATTTATTAATTCGACACAAGGGGAGCCAAAGAATACTTGCAAGCCTTAACAACTGAGTTGTCAATTCAGCTGCACCTGGAAATAGTTCTTGCTCACAGAATTTTATCAGTAGCAACAGTTTGGTAGTAGAAACAGCAAAGCAACAGCAGCAGAAAAACAAGAGCAATAGTAACAGTAACGGTAACAGTAGGATTCGAGTGCGATAGGCATAGCAATGGATGGACGGGCATTGCATGGACAAGTCTAAACATGTAACTTCAAGATCTAGGGCATTGCAGATAAATAATAACAGGCACCCAAGTACTAAACAATCCTAGGCATGTGCTCCATATATAGTCATGTGTGCTCGCAATGAGAACTTGCACAACATATTCTGTCGAGCCAGCCCGTGGTAGCAGGGCCTCTAGGGAACTACTGGCAATTAAGGTGCTCCTTTTAATAGAGCACCGGATCAAAGCATTAACACTCCATGAACACATGTGATCCTCACATCACAGCCATCCCCTCCGGTTGTCCCAATTACTGTTACTTCGGGGCCTTTGGATCCAGACAATGATATGTGTACACAACTTGCAGATAAGATCACAAACAATACTATCATAATGATTCAATAATAAGTTCAGATCTGAGATCATGGCACTCGGGCCCTAGTGACAAGCATTAAGCACAACAAGTTGCAACAAATTCAATAGCACTAATAGATATACTAGGCACTATGCCCTAACAATCTTATTCGATTACAAGATAGAACTCATCCAATCCCTACCATCCCCATAGACTACAGCGGGGGATTACTCACTCATTGATGGGGGAAACATCAATGGTTGATGGAGAGGCGTTGGTGATGACAATGGCGATGATCCTCTCCAAATTCCCCGTCCCGGCAAGGTGCCAGAATGGAGTTTCTGGATCTGAATCTTGGTTTCTGATGGTGGCGGCGGAGCGGAACTTTTTCTGGAAAAACGTCGAACCCCCTCGGTTTTTAGGTCAAGGGGAAACTTATAGGCGCAGAGGGAGCCCGAGGGGGTGCCTGGGGTGGCCGCACCCCACTAGGCGCGGGGCAGGGCCCACCCACGCCTGGCAGGGGTGTGGCCCCCCTAGGCCTCCACTCTGTTTCGTCTTTTGGATCTGTGGATCTTCTGGTGAAATATAATTTTTGGCATATTTTCCGGGATTTTTCTTGATAGTCGATTTTCTGCACAAAAACTAGACACCAAGGCAATTATGCTGAAAACAGCGTCAGTCCGTGTTAGTTGTATCCAAATCACACAAGTTTAGAGGAGAAACAGTAACCAAAGTTTCCAGGAAAGTAGATACGTTTTGGACGTATCAACTCCCCCCAAACTTAGCTTATTGCTTGTCCTAAAACAATTTAGTTGAAAACTGAGTGCGATAAAGGAACTTTCACGAACACATTTGCTTCATATGATGTATATATTCTCAGAACAGGAGTAGATGCTTAAACCATTCATAATAAGAAGTATGCAACTAAGTCTACTCAATAGTCATTTCAAGCTATGAAGAGAAATTCACTCAATAATAATAAATAACATGGAACATAAACATAAGCAACATTGCAATGCTCATAGTAAGGTATGCTAGAGTGGTATCTCGCTTGACTTTGTTTGTAGAGCACAATATAAATGCCAAGGCACCTCTGAAGTTCAAGTGAAGACTAGAGGTAAAAATATCAGAGATACAAGCATCAAAGTCATGACATAATTAACCAAGTTTTGGAACAAACACAAGAATGACAACTATGCTCTCAAGAAGGTGCTCATAGAATAAGTGGTGACTCAACATGGAAGTGAAAAGGTTTTGAAAACTTTGAAAGGGTTCCAAATGCTGAAAGGAAGGTACTCACTAGCTTTGATCTCTCATTTCCCCTATCATAGGCATCTTCATGTGGTTAAGGTGAAAGTGAGGTCCAATCTGAGTTATATGCTTGACAGACCATAAACTGGAAATCCCAAGCCCCTTGAGTATGAGGGTCACTTTGCATGCTACTCAACTTGGGTTACATGCAAGTTATTGTCATTGTGCATACATGCATATCATAGAGAACCGCCAACAGGGTACCCCTTGCACATCATACAGGAGCTATCCCGTGATCAAAACGACAAGGCAAATAGACAATGAGCATCTCAACGATCTTTTTATTTATTATATGCATATCTTTTTATTGAGGATGCTTCATAGAATGCTTATTATGTTGATGCTGCAAGTTTCCACCATGATTAGGCATGGCTTAGGCTAGCGGCCCAAGCGTTTCTCTAACACAACGTATAGACTCCATGAACTCACAAGCTCCCCTTTTATTTCACACCGACGACATCGACAAATAAAAGAGCAAGGTATCAACTGGATATGTATCAAAAAAGTGTTGAAAGCGTTCCTCGTGACATCATGGTTCTGCTAACTCCTAGCATATAATTTGCACGCATATAACTTTCATGGACAAGTCACAATGGTTCAGGATTATTAAGTGCAAGGAATAAAGTGTGCCATCAAGTTCATGAGAGCTTTAATAACTAACTTCCTCAAAACAGACAAACATTTTATTTGGAAGGAAACAAGGCATATAGAATATGCACTGAAATAGCAAATGATGCTAATAGGTAGGTGTGGTGGACATAGTGGCAATATTGGTTTTGGGGAGTTGGATGCACAAGTATAGCTCATACTCAGTGCAGGTCAAGTCTAGCAATAGAGAGGGAGCGACAAACAAGAGAGCAATAACTGTCATAATCATGGTTGCAACAAAACAAGACTAATTATGCAATGAAAGTGATACTAAAACTCTGAGGCAAAATAAATCATCGAGGCTTACCTCCCCCTCTCTCCTCTAACCGTTATTTTCTCACATGCAAACAAACCCACTCAGCCACCGACCGCGTGGACCCATGCCACATCAGCATCATCGTCTCCACCCCTCGACCCGTTCCCCATCTCCTTCTCGGCCGTTTCTGTTCTTGATTCCTCGCTTCTATTCGTTTGAATGTGCCAGTAATTCCGCCTCGCGACTGTGCCTTCTTAATCGCCCCTCTCCTCTCTCTCTTTTCCCCAGTTGCCACCCCACGAGAGCCCCCGGGCTGCCCCTAATTTTGCTCGAACCCTCACTGTCTCCGGCAAGCGCCGGTAAGAATTCCGGCGAGCTCGACCCTCCCCTTACCCCCAGTGCACGCGAGCTCACTCCCCATCGATGTGCGCACCTGCCAGCACCTTCCCCTTTCCCGCGCGCACCCCAGAGGCTCGGCAACGACGACGCCTTCTCTCCACCGCCTCCTACTCCGGCGACCTTTCCCCGTAAGCCCTATCCTCCCCTCTCGCTCTGGATGGTACTCCTGCCTTCTATTTTTCCTTGCGCATCTAACGTTACCCTCATTTGGCTTTCCTGTGGCCTGTAGCTTCGTCTCTGTCGAAGACCTTGCGCACCCGACGGCAGCAAGAACTGCGGCGAGCGATTCAGGTCATCCTCATGCACCCCTGCTCTCCGAAGACCATGTTAGGCATCAGCAACACCCTGCAAACCTGGTAAGCACCCCTCCCTCTCCCTTGATTCCTGGTTGCGCCAGAACGCCACATCCCGAGCGCCGCCGCCGCCGCGCCACCGTCGTCAGCACCGCCAGGATATGATCAAGACGATATGGGCCGTTAGATCTTGATCGAATGAGTGAGATTAGAACTTCACCGAAGGGGTACGAATGCATCTGTGCCGCATGATTCTATTTAAATCAAATGATCCACATCACGCGATCCTACCAAAACGGTATGCACCAATAGGGTTAAGACACGTGGCAGGTAGTTTGTTTTAAAAACAAAAACATTTCTATTAGATGTTTAGATTTGAAAATTTCATAAATTTTAATCCACACGTCCAAATTTTGAAAATTTTATATCATTGGAATCAGGAGAAAGAAACCTTTGCAACCATGCCCTCTGTTAGTGTTTTACTTCTGTAAAGTAGTTGTTTTTGCAGAAACATTTCTAGGTCTATTTTTGTTATAAAAATTATTCTAAAAATGATTTTAGGGTAAAATCTTTTACAAATGATTTGTTTTGAACCTACTGACCATAAAATACAACATTTGGATTTAAAAATATATTTTGTGACAATAAGGAATTATTCCTTTGAATAAAAAGCTTTTCTAGTAAAATAAAATTGGTGCTTGATTTAAAAATAATTTTTGAGTGAAACATTTTGGAAATGGATTTGTTTTAAACACTTTTACCATAAACACTAACATTTTTGTGTAAAAATATATTTGGATAAACACTACAAAATATTACTTTGATTTAAATCATTTTTGTTTTGTTAGAAATGATTTAAATGGCCCATTTTCACTAACTTGATTTTAAATGGCTTTGCCACTTTTATAAATGACCAATAGGTGTTTTAAAATGTTTATAGCCTATTATAAACCACCTTTCCAAATAAAACAATCTTTTGCATGCTTGCATGCATTGTTTTGTTTCTTTATTTTATGTGATAAATTGTTTGAATGTTAGTTTGAATATTTGCTTGCTTGATTGAATTGTAGTGAACCTTGAAGAGTGTGACTATTGAAAGATCAAGGAGTGAACCTATATTCTCTACTAAAAAGGCAAGTGGCACTATCGTCCACGTGCTACTATTTTCATTACACTTAGTGGAATTTTTGGAGTATGCATGATAGGACTACTATGTTACTATGCTATGCTATGTCCTATTAGGAAATCCTTTATATCTACCTTAGTGGAAACATCATAGTTGTAGTATGCTTAAACCTGCTATAGACTTCAGGTGGAATACCATGTTATGATTATATGAAGTGTTGCAAAAATATATGTTTTATATAATAAAACAAGTACTCAATGAATCACCTGGGTGGAATGCGGATACTCAATTGTGGATAAGGTGGCAACAAAGGGAACCATATATATATGGCTATCTTTTTCGTGTCTGCACTAGATGAAAACTAGCCAGGGACTTAGAGATTGAACATGGTTCTCGTACAGTGGCTTCCGTGTACAGCCACATGCTAAATGGGCATTGGCTTATTCAATTACATAGTGGAAGACCTTGCATTGGCACCTATTCAGGTTAACTAGAATTATGTATTGGAAATATATCCCTACATTGGTGCCCGTAGACGTGCTAGCATTATGTCTTGGGAGGCCTTCTATGGAAAGAGTTTTTGACATTCTCGATCTGCCGGTACTCCATTTGGTGTGTACTTATCTAGCGGCCACTCGTGGCGTCAAGACGAGATTGTGTCATGTGGGTAAAGTGTACCACTTCTGCAGAAGATCAAATTCTAAGTACTTATCCGTGTCCCTGGTTATGGACAACTCTGAGAAATTAAGGCCTGAAGCTATGGAAGATCTCGACATTCCAATTTCTCAAAGTAAAACTTGACGGTCTCAACAAAGGATTAGAAGCACTTGGACTTTGCCAAGGAGTTCAGAAAGATTGTTAAAAGATCAAAACTATTTTGAAAAGATAGAATAAAACCATATTGCTTTCTCCAAATGAGCCTAAACCCCATTTAGCCAAATATGCATATATTGATAGGATCCAACTTATTTCCACATAGTGGTGAAACTTGCCAATACAATTCAAATGTATTGACCCTTGTGGCTGTCACTTATTATGTTGCATGTTTGTTTGATGTTAGTGAAGTGTGTTGAATAGGATTACAAGTCTACAACCAACATGATTGCCTGTGGCACTTTCAAGATGAAGGACTCCATGCTATATAGATTTTTTCTGCTACATTGTAATGAGATAGCCATAAGAGCTATATAAGATGTAATGAATTATTTTATTCCTCATTATAAAGTTGTATTATGACCTTTGTTTCTTGGTATTACATCTTAAACTGTGGATGCTAGATATTGATCCAAGGACTAGAATTGTAAACACAGGGATCTCTACCTTATCAGGTTGGGACCTCTACAGAGGACTGTAACATCCTAGATTTTATATTAAGGTGTTACTAGATGCATGCATCATCCTTGCATCATTGCATCCTACAAGTTAAATTTACATCAAAAACCCTATCACCAAACCCTAACAAAACCCTAATAAAATTTCTATCTATGAGCAAGAAGGGTTATACCTTGCTTGACCTTCCTAAAGCTTTGTAAAAATAATATTTTTTGGTTCTATGATGACCACCTTATTATTACAAAAATTTAGAAACTAGTTTCACTAGTTTTGGGATTGTTATGCAAAAGTTATTTAAGATTTAGTAAAACATACAAATGTAAAAAGAATAAAAAAAAACTAACTAACCTAAGAAGGCCAGCTAGGCCAGCCCGCGACCTATCTACCGCCGCTCCTGGCAGCAAGCGCTGCACAGCACGTGGGCCGGCCCGCCCCTTCCAACTGTCTTCCAGCCCACGCAGCGCGCAGCCGCTGACACGGGGCCCCCACCCCGTCGTCGTCCTCGCAGAGACCGTGAAGAACACGCCCCCTCTGCCGCGAACAACGATCGGATCAACCCGAATCCCAACTGTTTTTGGCCACCCCCTCCTCCAATTCTCTGGACTATAAAGGCCTGAGCCCCTCTCATTGTTTCCCCCTCGAAAAACCCTAGCTAAACATGTCGAATCGCTGCCGATTTCGAGCCGCCATTATCACCGCCAAAGCTCGGAGCTCACGGTTGAGCACACCATCGCCCCGGGAACATGCCAGGACGCCGCTGCCCGTCGCCACCAACGCCATTGCCGCCCGTCGCCACCGTCGTTGCCCTGTAAGTCGCCGTCGTCTCCCCGTCTGTTAGATCGAGAACTGGCGGTTTAGATTAGACCATCTTAAGAGAAGGGGTACCGACGGATCGCGTGGTGCCGCGTGGCACACTTGCATCAGCACAGTGTCAGCGCCGCATCACCTAGCCGGGCCAACCAGGAGCTGCCACTTGTCGCGGATCTGGTAGGGTTAGTTTTGAAATTGGTAGATTATGCTTAAATCTTGCAAAATTCATAGAAATTCAACCACTTGGCCAAAAATCGCGTATAATATACCGTTGGATTCACAAAATTGTGTAGAACACAGATCTGAAATAAAATTTTTTTGCAGTAGTATTTTCTGTGTAGGATTTAATCTCTAGTTTGGAGTATTTAATTCATAGAAAAATAATGAGAACTCCATTTTAGTTGATTCTTGTTGCGTTGGCTTTGTTATTACAATAACTACTGACTAAAATTATAAAATCTTGCTTAGGATCTTTAGATCTGATTCGGGGCTTATTAGATGGTTGGATCTCCGTATGAGCCTATAAATTAAAGTAATTATCCAAATTGATTAAATTCTGTGGGAAATTAATACTAAAAACATCCCCAACACATTAGCAACACAAGAATGATACCTTGGTCAAATTAGAACACAATATTGCATATTACCATGTTGCATGCATGCATATTATTTCTGTAGCATTATTTTGTGCAAGTTATGATTAGATCCTCCTTTGTGTTTCGTTAGATTGTTCGGAGAGCGCTAAGGAGTACTATGGTGTAGAGTGTTGCTTGGATCAAGGAAAGTTACACCACTTGTTCATATTTCTATCCTAGATTTATTCTATGCATGTGATCCTCAAAATTCTATAGTATGCATGTGAAGGATGTTCTAGTAGAATTTTCTTAGTTTTATTTTGCAAGTGCGATGATTTTTGTAGTATGCCATGAGTAGCTCTGTACTTAGTATTTTTCCCTTCCTACTAGGTTCCCCTGTTTTTTCTAAGTACTGCTTGCTATGCTATATATATAAAGTACCGTTGGGGGGTTCGAAAGACAATGAATTTTTCTAAGTCTAAAGGCTATCTTGAGAAATCTTTTCTTCTCAAATCCACTTAAACATAAAAACTAAGGTTTCTTCTAGGAGGAATGGTTGTCAAGAAAACGAGTGAGATTTTGGTGGAGGACGGCTGCCCAGGAATCAAAGAAGTCTGCCATGTTTCAGAATTCAGAAGCTTCCGGTGCAACCACGATACATATGGGCAATCTGTCTTGGCATAGTACTTAGTGGGAAACCTCACCGGGGTACCAACATTTGGAGGTTCTTGGCTCGGTTGGATAGAGATGGTAGAGGGGCTACTAAGGGTAAGTCTCGCCATGGTCTTGTATGTAAAAGGACTTGATCGTGGATTGTGGGTAAACTGCATAAACTCTCGAGAGTATTGTAATCTGATCGATCAGTCGTGTTCACGGAAACATAACAACATTGAGCATCTGAAGGATGAAGACTCTGAAGAATCTTCCTCTCTCTCTTTCTAAACTTAAAGTTTTCTAAAAATCCAAGGCGTGAGTCATATCGCTATTGGGTGGGTTTTGGGAACTTGGTGAGTAATATCCAATTGTTAGGTTGTTTGGACACTTGGTGAGTAATATCCTAGTTTGCCATTCGACCATATATTACTTAATTGAATGTTTACAAAGTAGGGAAATTCTTTCTCCTTTTCCATACTTAAGAAAATTATCTTTGAGCAAATAAACTCCATAGCCTAAACTAGCCCTGAATGTAGAGTTAGTCTTTTTCTTTCCTTGGTGTAATTTGCCAATACATTCAAAGTATTGACCCAACTTGTTGGCTGCATGTCTTATGTGCAGAATCCAAAGATTGAAAGGTGCGTAGGGATCGTGAGTCTACACTCCACAAGCCTGGGGCATTGATGGACTCAAGCTATTTTATGTTTCCGTTGTTATTTGAGCTAGCTTAATGCTAATAAAATTTGTAATAATTTCATACTCTGGATTCCTCGTGTAATAATGACTTTTTGTTTTACATGATATTCATCGACTATGAGTGCTAGATGATGATCCAGGGACTAGCATGTAAATCACAGGGACTTAGGATCTTTATTGATCCAAGGTCACAACAGATGGTATCAGAGCACATCGTTTCCTGTAGGAAGTGACCCTAGGATTGGAACCAACTTTAACTTATGTTTCTTAATTTTTCTTCAAAGTTGTTTTCACGCACTTCCATTACCTGCTTTTCCTCTACTTGTTTAAGTATCTAATATTCATTCCTCTAACTTAAAGATGACGAGCTTCTTCTACGACACTTCCGCGGACATCGAGCCCCTTCGCTTTTGTGGATGCCTCATGGACCTCCTCACACGTTTGGAACTTCCCCTGCCAACTATCCAGGGAAGCCCAATTATGAAACCCCACAAGAACGACTGCTGGGGAGTCAAAATCATCCAGCTAGGATGAGATCGAGGCGAGCGCCCAGAGGAGTACATAGCAATCCACATCATTAGTGACTCCAAGGAGAAGGCCCTTAGCATCAGCTTGCAGCAGCTCATTGGTCGCCTATGTGGACGCCATCAAGAATATCTCCAAGGAAACCGCTGCGGCCTTTTTGGAAGGCGTGATGAAAAAGGAGTTCCCATGGAGTTGACCTTTGAAGAAAGGGCTTCTACCAAGCGCCGAAGGACGCAATACCAAGACTTGGAGTGCCACATCCATGACCTTGAAAAAGGTAGCTCCCTCGAGATGCTAAGGAACGATGACCTATGCACACTCATCAAGGAGAAGGAGGAAATAATCAAGCAGCAGGAGGAGGCAATGCAGGAGATGAAGTTCCAGGAACAAAAGAAGAAGTTCACTAACCAAGAGAATAGGTGATAAATAAGAACAAGAGGATAGGGAACTCAAGAAGGAGATCGAGGACACTGATGTGCAGATGTAGGGCCTTTGCAAGATAATCAATGATGTGCGTGCTTCCAAGACGGACTTGGCAAAGCAACTTGAAGCCACAAAGAAGTCAAGCCTAGTGGAAGAACTGCAGGGCAAGAAGGAGGGACTTCAGGAGCAGCTAGAAGCTACTACCAAGAAGTTGCAAGAAGATATAAAGGACCTCCAAGAGAAGCTTGAAGCCACCACAATGGAGATGGAGCTGTACAAGCTGACCCTAGAGCAGGAGGGATACTCGTTCGATGACGTGGAAGAGGAAGGAGTGGAAGATGTTTAGTAGTTGGACCACCTTTAAATTCTATAGTGGAACGCTATTCGCGATTGTAATAAATACCAAGACATGTTTGGTTTAGTTAAACATGGATGATTTATGTGTTTTACTTGTGTTTCTTATGCCTTGTGTGTCTTGTGTGTTTTCATCAGGGTAGGAGTTTGCTACTTAGTCCTTCTGTCTATTCCATAACTTGTTTCTCAAACCCCACAAATGCCGCCAAGACATGCGAACACCGAAATCCTCCAGAGATTGCACAACTTTTGGCCACTCAGAACCAGCTGATACAACTGCTCACTCAAATTATGCAAAACAACAACAACGCGCCACCTCCACCACCCCCACCTCCACCACCACCTCAACAGGATCGCTTGACTCGGTTTTTTAGGTTGAACCCACCTACATTCACGACCAGCGCTGGACCAATCATTGCAGATGAATGGCTCCGCACAATTAACAAAAAGTTAGACACCGTGCAAGCTGTCGGAGCCGACATGGTGCATTATGCCGTTCACCAAGTTGAAGGACCTGCTGTAGAATGGTGGGATAACTACCAAGTCACCCACCCAGATATTGATGCTATCACCTGGAATCGGTTCGAGACAGTCTTCCGCACTCATCATGTGGCCGCTGGTGTCATGACTCTGAAAAGGCTTACACCACCTGCACCGTTCTGTCACTAAGTATGGTGAGCTTTTCAACAAACTAGCCCGTTATGCACCCGATGATGTTTCCACTGATGCCAAGAGGCAGGAGGAATTCTTAAGAGGACTAAATGATGAGATATCTATTCATCTTGTGGCTCAGAAGTTTGATAACTTTCAGGAACTCTTGGACAGGGCCATTGTGGTTGAATCCAAAAGGAAGAGCATAGAGAACCAAAAGAGGAAGTCTAACCCTCACAAGCACTCTGTTCCGTACCAAAAGCAGCGCACTTCATCACCACCACTATCGCAGTATTGCCGACGAGTACGCCATGGAGGGGTCCTCACAGTGCGTGTTTAGAGACGTGGGGGAAGGCGGACGGTTGACGGGTACGAGGTAACATATCTTACCCAGGTTCAGATCCCACAACGGTGGCGGAATCCTACTCCTTCTATAAATCACTATAAGGGCAATACGCTGAGTTACAGGGATTGGTTCGTTGTGCGAGGTGTGTGCTAATCGCTACTGGATTTTCTGAGATGGTCTGAGATTGTGCCCTAAAGGATCCCATAGGCCCGACTTATATAGTTTCCAGGTCATAGGGTTACAGGGAAAAGTCCTAGCCGGACAGGATACAGAGTCCTACACCGTCTATTACTAGTCTTGTGTATCTTGCACTCCAAGGCTCCGGGTACGTCGGTGACTCCAACCGTAGCCTTCCTTTATCCGGCATGGGCCTCCCTTCTGGATCCATCTAACTGGGCCGCCCAGCAGGCCATGGGCCATGCTACCAACTGTGGGCCACCCGGGTTATCCGGATAGGAGACATGCTATGAGGATACCCATATAGAATATCCCCAACAGTAGCCCCCGGAGAACTCCGAGATCTTGTGCTGTCTTGCCTCTTCGTGTGGAATGCTCCGTCTAGATGGATGTCGGCAAATCGTCAAGCAATATCTTGTAGTCCTCCCAAAGAACCATGCAAGGCTTTCTCCGTCTTCAATATGTAAGTCAGAGAAATGTTGAAACTTCCATCGTACTTTTCCATAGCCGGACTGGATCCGTCCATGCCGGAATATTCTGATGTGACGGCTCATCTGCCTATGTCAGCTAGGGCGACGTAGGCTTAGGTCAGCGACGCCTCGTAACTCACACATGAAGACAACGCAATCATGTCCGATTTTCCCGCTCGAGCGATATGAACCGTTGGCAGCGATAGTTGGAGACGTGGCGAAATTTCCTCGCACATTCGCAAACACATCGTCTACACGGCAACCGTCCTATCAAGTTGTACGAATCTTGATGCTGGAGATGATAAATAGTAACCGTGGTGGAATTTTCAACTTTTACCTCATTCTCTCCTTGCATCGTCTTCTTCCTACAGTTCGTGCCTCCTCGAGCTCTCCGCGCAAAACTCGCGAAAAACCCTAGCCTCAATCCGCACCAGTCACCTCCAACCTCTCTCCATGGCTAGAAGCAGCACCTGTCCTTGCAGGGCGGCGTCGAGCGAAGCCGGTGAGCTCTATCGTCGTGCCCCAGAGGGCCTGGTCATCCCCGTGTTGGCGGTGATTGAGTCCACCGGCACCGACCATAATCTGGCGGCGCTGGAGCCGATGGAGGAGGAGCTTCACTCGCACAAGGGCGATTGGCGCGGCTCATATATCACGGACCGTGATATCCAGGAGCTGATCGCCGAGGGCTACCTCCCTGCGACGGAGGGGCTCGCCTGGCGGGCGGCGCTGGCCGGCGAGGTGACACCTTCTCCCCAAGCCGGAGAAAAGGTGTACCTCAAAGCCCATCTGGTACGCGGCGTCTCCCTGCCCATCTCCAACTTCTTTCTCTCTAGCTTGAACCACTACAGAGTCCAACCCCAGAATCTTTCTCCCAATAGTATCTTAGCGCTTAGCAACTACGCGGCGCTCTGCGAGGGTTACATAGGGATAAAGCCTAGGCTAGACCTCTTCGTGTACTTCTTCACCGTCAAGCGTGAAGCCGGAGCTAGTAAGGAAGAACTTAGGAATTGCGGCACCATAAGCTTCAAGATCCGTCCTGGCCGGCGGTTCCCCGACATCGTCGGTCACGAGTCCTGCAAAAACTGGCAGCGTACTTACTTCTATGGCCCAGATATCCCTCTGTTCGGCCGATAAGTAATGTACCCGGACTTTGTTGACGGAGCCGCCGCTGAAGCCTTGTCATGGAGATCATAGGCCTCCCTTCTCTCCGACCTCAATGCTTCCCACGCCATAAGGCGGATAGAATGGTTCGTAGAGACGGGTTTGACCGACTTGGACCTATCCATGTGCTGGTTCATCAGGTGAATCCAACCTCTGTAGCATCGAGCGAAGCTCATGCACGAGTATACCAGCGATAGAAGGGATAGCCTCCGCATCTCCGTGGACAACTTCTCGAGCGACTCCGTCAAGCTCCGCCTTAAGGACATCGTCAAGGTGAAGGACAAGAAGCGTGGCTTCAGCATCACCTACGACATGTTCGTAGACGGCAAGTGCCCAAAGGTAGTTATTTATTTTCCGTGTATGACATATACTCCAGTTCTTCCGTCTTGCAAATGTCATCTCATCTAACACAGTGACTTCTCACTTAACAGCTTAGCGATCTAGAGGAGGACAACATGGCTGCCCAAATCTATGATCCAAAGATGAAGGAAGTCACGGTCGACGATGCTCCATTGGCGCGAAAGCGGAAGAGCTCCACCCCTGACGCTGCCGATGGAGGCAAGAAGAAGACGGAGGGTGGAGCCTCCAAGAAGACTACCGCCGCCCTGGAGGCGGAAAAGAGAAAAGTTACCGGGATCCCCTTTGCTAAAGTACCCCCACTTGTGTAAGCTTCTTTCTCTCCAACATTGTCTATTTATCTGTCTTGCTCTTGTACTTATGCATTTTTGCACGTTTCAGGAAGAAAACCACGACCATCCTGAAGAAGACCTCCAAATTGGGGGCTTCTAGAACCATCAAGGACATGTTGCATCGCGAAGCATCTCCCGCCATCGCCCCTGCCACTCCCTCCGTCAAGACCTCATCTGCCCTGACAAGATCACAAGCTAAGGAGGCATCTGGCCCTTCCGCCATGGAAGTGGACTCAGGTGCCTCTACCGAGGTTGCTGTCGTCCACGAGCAGGCGACGCAAGAGAGTGCCGCCCAACAAATGGCTGAAGCTCCGGCTAAGGATGCCATCGGTGGCGGTAAGGCGGTGGTGGAAGCAGGTACTTCTGTCGTTGGCGGCGCCCCTACACCCAAGAAAACCATAACCTATCCAAATATAGTATATCCGGTACTTACACCGGGTAGCACTGCTCTGGTCCCTGGTGCGGCACCGACATCTCCGACGTGCGGTCTAGAGGAGCTCGCCGACAAGTAGAAATCTTGCAAGGAAACAGCGAATCCTTTGGAAAGCTGCTGGCCGAGAGTGCTATGAACCTCAAGATCATTGCACTTGTAAGTTTTATTTGCCTTTTGCATTTCATATGAGTATCCCACTATAGCCCCCGAGGATGTAGACGGAAAACCATAGGTCTTTGCATCTACATGCTCTAAGAGTGACTAAGTTAGAAAAGCTCTCATTGTAGCCCCCAAGCATATAGATGGAATGAATAATTCCGACTAGATGCTTTAAGAGTAGCATACGCAGTGTATATAAATTTCAATACTGTAGCCCCCAAGCTTCTAGTTGTAACTAAATTAGTTCCGACTATATGCTTAAAGAAAAGCTAAGCATACATCCGAGTTAAAAAAAACTTTATACTTTAGCCCCCAAGCTTCTAATCGAAAACTGAATTAGTTCCGACTAGATGCTTAGAGAAAAGCTAAGCATAATGCTAAGTCAAAAATTACCGTTGTAGCCCCCGAGTGTCTAGGTGGACAATTTCCGTCTAGATGCTCCAAGGAGACCAATCAACGTTTTAACTTTGACCTTTTTTCCACGGAATGAGAGTGCTCGGAGGGGCATGCCCAATGACAAGGACCAGAAGATGCGCGCAGATTTGGAAGCTGAAAAGGGTAAAACCGCCTTCTTGAAGGAACAGATCACCAAGAGCAAGCGTCTATTTTCTTTTTCGCATTCTGACTTGGTTTTGTGCCCATATTATCCGAGTACTCACCGTTTACTTTGCTTTCTCCGACTTGCAGAAACCATTGCCAAGGCCAAGAATATTGTCGAGCAATCCAAGCACATTCAAGAGCTGGATAGCGAGAACAAAATTCTTAAGCAGGAGAGGAAGGACATGCTGAAAATGCATGAGGAGTCAATGAAGGCCCTGCAGGACTCCACCACCGAGGAAATCAATCGCTTGAAGAAGGAGATCTCTATCTTAAGTGATCAGAAGCAAGCTGCCGATGAGCAGAATCAACGCCATAGTGAGGCGTATAAGCTCCTCCAACAAGAGAAATAATCCTTGGCGGACACCCTCTGGCAAGCTGAGGCCAAAATCTTCAGTAAGTTTTCTCTGCCTTGGATTTCTGTAGTCTGGGTACTCTGAAGTTTTGAACTCATGCGCTCCTTGTCAGAATTTGCAGCTCCTATGGTTTTAACCCGATTACCTCCTCCAGCCAAAGAATGCATGGTTCTAGCCAGCAACTTCAACAACACCACCATCACGCAGGCTAAGGAGATCGTCAAGCCCCTCCAGATAAACATCAAGGCATCGGACTCTATGGCGAAGTACTCGGAGGTTCTGCGTCGAGCCCCCAAGCGTATCACAATCTGGAAAGCTTCATGTGCACGGGCTGGCGCAAGGATGGCGCTGTCTATGGTGAAGGCACACTATGAAGATGCCGACATCGACACGGTGACCTATGGCATTCCCGACGCAGACGATGATTGCAAAGAGATTAACCATGAATCCATCTTATCGTCGCTCGCGGGCTATGATACCAGAAGTGCCGACTTGGTCGATATCAACGTCTTCGTGCTGATGAACACCATCGATGGTGGCAACCAAAGCTCCTTCGAGTGTCTTCACACCGCCGACTTCGAGGGTGACTCTCCTGCTGGTGATGACGCTGCTTCTAAGTCTCCTTCCTCAAAGGAATGAAGAACAACTTTGTAATATTTGGCGGAAAACTTATGGCGGAAAAAACTTATTTATGTAACTTATGGCGGAAAACAATGGTTGTTATTTCCTGCTACTCAAGAACTAGTTTCTAGCATGTATATATTTTTTAAGCAAGTGTCGGCTTATTCATTACTTTGGTTCTTATGCTTGACTTTTCGTGAGTCGGAAGACTCGTTGTCGGAACCATGCGCTCAGGTGATGATGCCCAATAGCACCGTCAATAACCTAAGCACAAAATCGCCGACAACAAGTGCCAAAAGTCACTTCTCCAGAATCCACATAAAAATGACAAAGAACGTGTAGACCAGAAAACTTAAGCTAACGCCCGTAGGCTGAATTTTCACAAGTGCAATCGCAAAGCTTGTGCATAAAGGTTTTACATGATCCAAAAATGAACACTAAAGGAGGTAAAAGACTCAGAAATATGAGTGAACCAGAGAGCTTTATTTCATTGATCATATAAGAGGTACACAATTAGATAAAAAAAGCTAAGTGTAAAAAGGACGTAGCTGTGCTATGTTCCATGGCCGATCAAGCTCCGGGTAGTCATCATCCGGGTCATGTCGCTTACGCTTATGATCCTTGTTGGGTCTATCCTTCAGTTCACGATTGTCAACGAGGTAGTAAGACCCATTGAGTAGCTCCTTGCTTATGATGAACGGTCCTTCCCATGGTGGGGATAATTTGTGTGACTTCTTCTGCTTATGTCGGAGCACCAAATCCCCCTCTTTAAACGAGCGATGCCGAACGCGGCGACTATGGTAGCTGCATAGCTTCTGCTGGTAGATGGCGGATCTTTGGCATGCCAAAACGCGCGTGCTCCTCCTCGAGAAGGTCCACATCTAGGCGTCTGGATTCTTTAGCGTCATCTTCGTTGTAGGTGGCAACCCTTGGTGCATCGTGAAGTATGTCGGAAGGCAGGATGGCTTCTGCTCCATATACCATGAAGTAAGGGGTGTAGCCGGTGGATCTGTTGGGTGTAGTTCGTAAACTCCAAAGCATAGATGAAAATTCTTCCGCCCAGGCTCCAGCTGCTCTATGCAGCAGTGCCTCAAGACGTGGCTTGATTCCCTCCAGAATTAATACATTGGCTTGCTCAACCTGACCATTGGATTTTGGGTGTGCCACAGATGCAAGGTCAAGTCGGATGCCTTTCTCCCAACAATAATCCTCCACTTCTCCGAATGATAAATTGCTACCGTTGTCGGTGATAATGCTATGTGGGAGACCAAATCTCACCACTAGATCCCGGATAAACCTGTGGGAAGTTGCACCATCAAGCTTTCTAATGGGTTTAGCTTCTATCCATTTAGTGAATTTATCAACTACTACAAGCAGATGCGTAAACCCACAAGGTGCCGTTTGTAACGGTCCCACCATTTCTAGCCCCCAGACTGCGAACGGCCAAGTTATTGATATTGTTCGCAATTCATCAGCAGGAACATGTGGTTGTCGGGCATCATACTGACATCCCATGCATGTCTCAACCAGCTTGTCGGCGTCCGCCTTCGCGGTCAGCCAGTAGAATCCTTGCCAGAAAGCTTTCGCGACCAACGATCAAGGAGCGGCGTGATGCCCGCAATCTCCGAGATGGATTTCGCGTAGGATTTCCATACCTTCTAGATGGGAAATACACTTTAGGTATACACCAGTAGTGCTCCTTTTGTAGAGTTGCCCATTGATTATGGTATAACCCTTTGCTCGTCGTACTATTTCTCGTCTTTCGACCTTGTCGTCAGGCAAACTTTCGTGTTCGAGATATTCCATGAACGGTTTTGTCCAAGCCAGAGGGACCTTGGTCACCATGTTGACGAAAGAGTCAGCTCTATCCGGGTCGTTGATGTCGGCTCCCTTCACGGATGGTGTGCGCAGGTGCTCTAGGAAAACTCCTGGTGGAATTCTCTTGCGACCTGATCCAAGCTTAGAATGCAGATCATCCTCCTCGTTTTGTTCCCTAGGAACATACTTGACTTCGTAGCCCAAGAAGCTCTTGGCTATCTCGTCCACTTCGTCTCGATATGCCGCCATCATAGGGTTCCGCGCATTCCAGGTGCCAGCCACCTGCTGGGCAACCAAGTCGGAATCTCCACAGCAAACTAACCGCTTGATGCCAATATCCTTGGCTACACGTAGTCCGTGAATGAGTGGTTCATACTCCGCCATGTTGTTTGTAGTCTCGAAGTGGATCTGCAGAACATAGTGTAGCTTGTCTCCTGTTGGTGACTGGAGCTGTACACCAGCCCCCGAGCCGTTGAGCAGCTTTGATCCGTCAAAGTGCATCACCCAGTACTCTGGTTCCGGCAATGGAGTAGCATCTGGCATCTCCGTCCAATCTGCAACAAAATCCGACAAGTCTTGTGACTTGATAGTGTCGCGTCTCTTGTAGGTGATCACCCAGTACTCTGGTTCCGGCAAGGCAGCAAGTTCAATGCCCCACTTCACGACCTTTCCTGTAGCATCCTTGTTGTTGATTATGCCGGACAGTGGAGTCTTGCTCACCACTGTGATTGGGTGCTCCTGAAAGTAATGCCTTAGCTTCCTATAAGCAAGGAATACTCCATAAGCTATCTTCTGGTAGTGCGGGTAACGCTTATTGGACTCCTTCAAGACCTCGCTCACATAGTAAACTGGTCGTTGAACTCTATGCTCATATCCTGGTTCCTTCCGCTCTACCACGACGACGATGTTGATTACCCGATTGGTTGCCGCCATGTAGATTAACAGGGGTTCTCCAGGATCGGGTGCTGCAACGATAGGCGCTGAGGAAAGAATCTCCTTGAGCTGCTTCAATGTTGCGTCTGCTTCGTCTGTCCATGTGAATTTTTCTGCCTTCGTTAGCAACTTGTACAGCGGTAGAGCCTTCTCTCCAAGTCGGCTGACGAACCGACTAACTGCTGCAACACAACATGTTAGTTGTTGAATGTCCTTTAGGTATGTCAGACGGTTTATGTTCAAGATGGCTTTTATTTTCTCCGGGTTGTCCTCGATTCCACGCTGGGAAACGATGAAACCCAACAATTTGCCGGCTGGAACCCCAAAGACGCACTTCTTAGGGTAAAGCATCAAGTTGTATTTCCGGAGATTATCAAAGGTTTCTTTTAAGTCGGAGATTAAGTCGTTTGACTTTTTAGACATCACCGCGATATCGTCCACATAGGCATGAACGTTCCGACCAATTTGGTCGTGAAGGCAACGTTGCATTGTCCGCTGGTACGTAGCACCTGCATTTTTCAGCCCAAAGGGCATCGTAACATAGCAAAACGTGTCATATGGGGTAGTGAACAAAGTGGCCAATTGGTCCGACTTCCTCATCTTGATCTGGTGGTATCCTGAGTATGCATCGAGAAAATACAAAAGTTCCGAGCCAGCTGTCGAGTCAATGACTTGGTTAATGCGAGGCAAAGCAAACGGATCTTTGGGACATGCTTTGTTCAAGCCGGTGTAATCAACGCACATTCTTAGTTCATTGGTTCCCTTTTTGGGGACAAGTACAGGATTGGACACCCATTGGGTGTGAAGGACTTATCGGATAAATCTAGCCTTAAGTAACCTAGCTATCTCTTTGCCAATGGCGCGTCTCTTCTCATCTCCAAAGCGTCGTAGAGGTTGTTTCACTGGTTTGGATTTTGGATCAATGTTTAAGCTGTGCTCAGCAAGTTCCCTACGTATACCTTTCATGTTGGCAGGTTGCCAGGCAAAGATGTCTCTATTCTCACGGAGGAACTCGACGAGCGCGCTTTCCTATTTGAGATCCAGGTTCTTCCCAATGGCGGTGACCTTGGAGGCATCGCCTACCAAAAGTTCCACCGGCTTGGTCTCGATGGCGTCCTTGAACGCAGGAGCAGAGTCGGAGATCTACTTCTTCGACGCGGGCATCTCTGAGTCATCGACCTTGCTCTGGATCTCTTTCAATTCTTTGCCGTAGAGGATGGCTTCTGCAACGGCTGCTTCATTGATCTCGTAGTCCCTTGCCTTGGTAAAGCTTCCGGATACGGTGATGACACCGTTTGGTCCGGGTATCTTGAGTTTGTTGTAGACGAAGCATGGCTTGGCCATGAACGTGTGGAATATGCCGCGGCCGAATATGACGTGGTACACGCTTTTTAAGGGGACCACCTCGAAGGTCATGCGCTCTTGGCGGTAATTATTAACATCGCTAAAGGCAACCTGAAGTGTAATGCACCCAAGGGACTGAGCCTCCCGACCAGGAACTACGGCATGGAAGATGGTGTTGGTCCGCCTTAGGTTTGCCTCCGTCAAGTTCATCTTCTGCAGTGTATCCAGGTACATGATGTTGATTCTACTTCCACTATCCACCATACACTTGGTGAACTCCACGCCGTCAATCAAGGGGTTGATGACCATGGCGTACTGGTTTTTAGTGGGGATAAGGTCTGGGTTGTCCGTCCTGTCCCAAGTAATTGGAACCTCCGACCAGCGCAGGTACTGGGGAACTGGGGAGAGAGTAGCCATCAGGATCCTCAGGGAGGTCTTCTGTTGTCAGACGGTGGGGGTGCCAAGGAAAGTATGGTAGACTGGCGCCTTCCTCGCGAAGGGGTTCTTGCCCTTGTCGTCGCTCTTGGCGGCGTGCTTGGGGTCAACGTCCTCATCCATATCACTTGAATCCTTGGACTCCTCCTCCTTCTTCTTCCCCTTGCCCTTGCCTCGCGGTCTGTTCTTCCGACTTCGCTTGTAGCCGGACTCCGGGTCTTCCTTGAGGTCGTTGTCGAACTTGCATTGTCGATTGTTATGGGTGGCCTTGCGTTGACGTCGAGGTGTACGAGGCACGACATATCACGGTACTCCTCGTAGGTTTGGGGAATGCGGAGCGGTGCCGAGGTAGTTTCACTTCCTCGTTGCTGCCCACGACCAGCTCCCCGTCCTCGGCCACGTTGTCCGCCATCACCTCGTCCTGCAAAAGTCATAGCGACCATTTCGTTAGATTGCTTTTCTTCTGGAGTGGTTTTCCTCTTTGTGCTGCTGTTCCTCCGAGCTTGAGTTGGAACGGCTGCTGCCGGCAAAGAGCCACGAGCATCATCGTCGGCAGCTGCGAACTCACTGGCCAACTGGATCAGCTGATTCAAGTCAAGCTGGTGATTGTCCTGCAAGAGCCTCAGTTTATGTCGGAGCAACGTGCCCTTTTCCAACCCATCGATGAAGGCAGCCATGGCAGTCTGAGCGTGCACTCCTGCGCAGGAATTCTTCATGTCCAGCCAGCGGGAGAGGTAGGCGCAAGATGTCTCGTCTTTCTCTTGCACGCACCGCTGTAGATCGCCAACAGTGCAGGGACGTTTGTATGTACCCTCAAAGTTCTTGGTGAACACTTCTTGCATGTCCAACCAATTGTAGATGGATTTCTCTGGCAAGTCATCGATCCATTGATGGGCCGTGCCCACCAACATTAACAGGAGGTACTTGACGGCAACGTTGGGGTTGCCTCCGGCAATCTCCACCGCGTTGCCATTGTCCTGCAACCATGTGGCTGGCTTGGCGGTGCCGTCATAGGGCTTGATGGTCTTGTCAATCCGAAAACCTTTTGGGGTAAGTTGCGGACCATATTGCAGGTCCAAAGCAACGTGGTCCCAGGTATGGTCCTTCCCGGGCCTCGTGGATCTTATCGATCCGCGAACGTGCATCGTACGGCTCCGGGTTCTTCTTCTTGTCAACAGGGGATGGGCTGCGTGAACGACGCGGGCCTCCTTCACCATGGTGACTGCTTCGTGGTAATGGAGGCGGAGGTGGCGGTGGGTTAGCCTTCTTGCTGTTACCCTCCTGCGATGCCTCACATCTGCCACGGTTGCTTGCCGGACGCGGATGGTCATGGCGTGACTTGCTCCTATGTCCTTGGTTGCGCTCTCCGTCATGACGGGTCTACTCCGCGTTGTTGCGGATGACAATGTCGCACTGCTTTGGTGGGGGCATATCCGTACGATGATGAGCCTTGTGATCTTTGCGATGTCGGGGGGACCGAGGCGGTGGCGATGGGCGACGAGGTCAGGCCTTTTCTCCGTGGTCGGAGGATATGGGGATAGCATCCTTCCTGTTGCGCGCATCCCTCCATATTTGTTCTGATGAACCCGTCTGGGACCCGACATCAATAGGAGATATGTCCCTTGACGGCTTATACTGGCTAGACTGGCAAAGCGCAGGGTCAGACTCAAGCCTCTGAGAGGTGGCCTTTTCATGCTGCTTCACCGCCTTGGCCACTAGGTCATAGACCTGTTCCACTGCCTCGAGCGATATATCCTGCTCTAGAAGGGTCTTGGCGACGGCGAGGTTAAGGAGTGGGGTGGGCATCACCTGCTTGCCTTCACTGTCAATGTATGGCTTGGCCTGTGCCGGCTTCGAGGGAGCCCATCCTAGGTTTCGCCTTACACCAGGATCGTTGATGACGCGAGCTGGAGCTTTCTTGGCCTTCTGCTACTGCAGCAGAGTCTTGTACTCGGCCTCCATTGCTCTAGCTTTCTCTATCGACTTCTGCGCGTTGACCAAATCTCGATCTAGCTTAGCGCCTTGCTCCGCGATGGCCTGCGCTTCCTCCAACAGCTACTGGCGCTTCTCGTCAAGCTGAGTCACGTTCCGGATATGAGCTACGGTCAGTGGTTCAACGAGGAGATTGCCGTACATCACTCTATCAGCTAGAGTCACTTGGGCTGCTACAGTCGTAGATGCCGGAGGCGTCAAGTTTGAGGTGTTGTTGTTGCTCGGGCCGGTGCCGAGTTCCTGCGGCTGCTGCACTTGGTTAGGCGAAGGAGGCATGACCTTTGCGCGATCATCGTCAGCAGCAATAAGTGACCCCTTCCCCTTCTCCAGCGCTGTAGGCGGAGCTCGTCCGGGTTGATCTTCATCCATTGCCGTCCCAATGGTGACGAACACCCCTCGAGACGTGACGGTGTTGCTGGCTTGCTCGTCGCGCGTGTACTCCTCCTCCATCTCCTGCATGGCGGAGTCTAGCTCTTCTGGACTGAAATCTATCTCCTCTGAATATGCACTGAAGTCAGCATAAAGCGCGTCAATAACAGAGTCGGAGGGTGCTAGGACTTCCTCGATGACAGGCGGTGGAGGTGCAACAGCAGCATCCGATGACTAGAGGTGGCGGCGCAGCTGCGATGATGGCGGCCAGAGCGGTGGTGGCGGCGGCTGAATCAGAGGATCTCCATCAATGAGTGCAAGCATTGTCTAGGATGTCGCGTCAGCCTCCGCATAGTTGTTGACGGTGCTCACCATGCCTTCGAGGGTAAGGCGTCCCGACGCCTACTGCTATATTAGAGAATGCCGGAGAAGCATGCCATGGTCCAGTCCTTCCACGAAGTGATATATAGCATTATCATCGGGGTAGTGAGCTATATCGTCTCATATACGGAGCCACCTAGCAAGGTAATCGCGGGGTTTTTTGCCCTCTCTCTGAACGCAACGCGCCAGATCGAAGATGGTAACCATGCCGACGAACTTGGATCTCTGCTATCCAGCCGCACGGGCGAAGCCGGCGGACTTGCAGCGATCTTCCACCTTTATATCCTGCACAGGGGCGGTTTGGGTGGGCCTTGAATTTTTCCGATCTTTGCCGGCAAACTCCAAAGAGAGATCCGACATTGATCCTTCCGCGAACGTATCCTTCCCGTAGGCGGTCCGTGCGGGCCTTCATGCTCCTCCGACTCCTAGGGAACTAGTGCCCGAGTCGGTTTCGCCGATGAAGAGGTGGATGTCTCTGATAGGAACGATCGAACACCGCGAAGATCTTGGTCCTCGCCGGGATCCAGAACTTGTCAGGAGGGAAGATCGGAACATTTCCGGAGAAGAGAACGCGACCGATGGCTACGATTTCGCCGATTCCCGCAAATATCTTGGTCCTCGCCCGCTGAAGAGCCTGAAGCGCCTCTTGCCCCACGGCGAGCGCCAACTTTCGTGGTATTGCCGACGAATACGCTATGGAGGGGTCCTCACGGTGCGTGTTTAGAGACGTGGGGGAAGGCGGACGGTTGACGGTTACGAGGTAACACAGCTTACCCAGGTTCAGATCCCACAATGGTGGCAGAATCCTACTCCTGCTACAAATCACTATAAGGGCAATACGCCGAGTTATAGGGATTGGTTCGCTGTGCGAGGTGTGTGCTAATTGCTACTGGATTGTCTGAGATTGTGTCCTAAAGGCTCCCATAGGCTCGACTTATATAGTCTCCAGGTCCTAGGGTTACAGGGAAAAGTCCTAGCCGGATAGTTTACAGAGTCCTACACCGTCTATTACTATTCTTGTGTATCCTGCACTCCAAGCCTCCGGGTATGTCAGTGACTCCAACTGTAGCCTTCCTTTATCCGACATGGGCCTCCCTTCTGGATCCATCTAACTAGGTCGCCCAGCAGGCCATGGGCCATGCTACCAACTATGGGCCACCCGGGTTATCTGGATAGGAGACATGCTATGAGGATACCCATATAGCATATCCCCAACAACCACCTTATAACAGTAATGGCCACAACCATAACAGTCATCACCATGGCGGTCAGAAACACAATGGGCATAAGAACCGCAATGGAAAGGATCTTAGTGAAGTGACATGATTTAAGTGCAACAAGATAGGGCACTATGCAACTACTTGCCCCGAGAAAAAGAATGGGAATGGCAATGGGAATGGGAATGGACGCAACCATGGTAATGGAAACGGGAAGAAGCCAAATCTGTTTGTCAAAGCCAGAGTGAATCATGTCTCCATGGAGGATGCTTGTGACGCACCGGACTCCGTGATTGGTAAGTTCAAGCTCAATTTCCTTCCCGCAGTTGTTCTTTTTGATACTGGTGCATCGCATTGATTCATATCAAGGGTATATGTGGATAGAGGGAAAGATACCTACAAAGACTATAAATTCTCCCCTAAGGGTAAGTTCTCCTGGAGGAGAAATAGTGGAAAACTCCGGTTGTCGGGGGTTAGAACTAAGGATTGGGACACACATCTTCCCTAAAAGTCTAGTAGTTCTGGAGTCACAATAATTAGACATAATCTTGGGCATGAATTGGATGACCGAATATGAAGGAGTCATAGATTGTGCCAAAAGGACTGTCATGATCACAACACCGGAACGGAAGAGGATTCGTATCAAGTAACATTTTGCACTTACGGAAGTTCTGTTGAATTCTCTTAAGGGGGTTAGCTTGGAGGATGTACCCATTGTGAAGGAATACCTAGATGTCTTTCCGGAAAAGTTACCCGGGATGCCTCCCGACCGTGATATTGAGTTTCTCATTGACTTGATGGCAGGCACAGGGCCGATAGCCAATAGACCATACGAGATGGATGTGGACGAGTTGAAGGAACTCAAGAAACATCTTAGGGAACAATTGGTTAAGGGATTCATCAACCTAGCGCATCATCTTAGGGAGCGCCTGTCCTATTCGTGGAAAAGAAGGATAAAACCAAGAGGTTAGTTGTGGACTACCGATCGTTGAATTAAGTGACAATCAAGAACAAGTACCCTCTGCCTAACATCAATGACCTGTTCGATCAGTTAAAGGGAGCCAGTGTATTCTCAAAAATCGATCTGCGATCAGATTACTTTCAGCTAAAGATTCGAGAACAGGATGTGCCCAAAATAGCCTTCACCACAGGAAAGGGTTGTATGAATACACCGTGATGTCGTTTGGTCTAACCAATGCCCCGGCATACTTCATGACCATGATGAACAAGGTGTTCATGGAATATTTGGACAAGTTTATCGTGGAATTCATATATGATATACTTATATACTCCAAGGATGAGAAGGAACATGAGAAGCATCTGCGCCTAATTATGGAGAAGCTAAGGGGACACAAGGTGTATGCCAAGTTTAGCAAGTGCGAGTTCTGGTTAAAAGAAGTGGGTTTCCTTGGTCATGTTGTGTCGGCAAAAGGAGTTGTAGTAGACCCTAGTAAGATAGCTTCTATAACTGAGTGGGAGTCGCCCAAGAATGTGGGAGATATTAGGAGTTTCTTGGGCCTAGCAGGATATTACCGGAGGTTCATTGAAAACTTTCCAAAATAGCAAAACCCATGGCAGAACTGTTGAAGAAGGAAAATAAATTCCTATGGACAGAGGATGTGAAGCAAGCTTTCAAGAGTTGAAGAAATGCCTCGTAACGGCACTAGTTCTGTGTCTGCCTGATATCCAAAAGGATTTCCTGGTCTATTGTGACGCTTATCAGCAAGGACTTGGAAGTGTACTGACACATGATGGGAAGGTAGTATCCTATGCCTCTCAACAAATTAAGAACCACGAACACAACTACCCCACACATGATTTGGAACTTGCTTCTATGGTACATGCACTCAAGGTATGGAGACACTACCTCATGGGCAAACATTGTGATATGTTCACGGATCATATGAGTTTGAAGTACATCTTCACCCAAAAGGAGTTGAATATGAGGCAAAGAAGATGGCTTGAACTGATTAAGGATTATGAATTGGATTTACAGTAACACCCCGGAAAGGATAATGTAGTAGCTGATGCCTTAAGTCGTAAAGTTTATGTGAGTGGACTTACCGCAGGGGAACTCCTAGAGGATTTTGCAAGCAGTTTAAAGATCTCAGGCTAGAAATAGTTCCGAAAGGACACGTAGCGACTATGGAAATAGTGCCTACTCTTCAAGAGAGAATCAAGCAAGCACAAAATGGAGATAAATAGTTGGAGGAAATAAGAGTCAAAATAAGTGAAGGGAAGGCAAAAGATTTCAGTATGGATGAACAAGGAACCCTTTGGTACGGAAAGCATCTGTGCGTTCCCAATGACTCCTATATCAGAAAGTTGATTTTATAAGAGGCTCTTGATTCACCATACTCAGTTCATCCGGGTAACACAAAAATGTACATGGATGTGAAGGATAGATTCTGGTGGAACAATTTGAAAAGGGAAATTGCTGAGTATATTTCCCTGTGTGACGTATGCAATAGGGTTAAGGTCGAGCATCAGAAACTGGCCGGGTTGCTGCAACCACTACCTATACCCGACTAGAAGTGGGACAAAGTAGGCATGGACTTTATCACGGGATTGCCCCTGACTCGTTCAGGATTTGATTCTATCTGGGTAGTGGTGGACCACTTTTCCAAAGTGGCTCACTTTATCCCCGTAAAGACCACATACACAAGTGCTAAGCTTGCCAAGATATATATGTCAAGAATTGTTAGTTTGCATGGTGTTCCCAAGGGAATTGTGTCAGATAGAGGCACCCAGTGCACTTCAATGTTTTGGCGATAGCTACATGAGTCTCTCGGAACCAGACTAGAATTCAGTACTGCTTTCCACCCTCAAACAAATGGCCAAACAGAAAGGGTGAACCAGATTCTGGAGGATATGGTGAGAACTTGCGCACTAGACCATGGGTCTAGTTCGGAGGATAACTTGCCGTATGCTGAGTTCTCGTATAACAACAGTTACCAAACAAGTATCAAGATGGCTCCGTCTGAAGTTCTATATGGCAGGAAGTGTAGGACTCCACTGTTATGGAGTGGAGTTGGAGAACGTATTCTGTTTGGACCTGAATTGATCAAGGATGCCGAGGAAAAGGTATTACAGATTCAAGATAGGCTAAAGGTAGCCCAATCCCGACAAAAGAGCTACGTTGAATCCAAGCGCAGAGATGTTACTTATAATGACCACCTTATTATTACAAAAATTTAGAAACTGGTTTCACCAGTTTTGGGCTTGTTATGCAAAAGTTATTAAAGATTTAGTAAAACAGAAAAATGGAAAATGAAAAAGAATAACAAAAAGAAAACTAACCTAAGCGGGCCAGCTAGGCCAGCCCGCGACCTATCTACCACCGCTCCTGGCAGCAAGCGCCGCATAGCGCGTGGGCCGGCCCGCCCCTTCCAGCCATCTCGCAGCCCACACAGCGCGCAGCCGCTGACGCGGGGGCCCCACCCCGTCGTCGTCCTTGCAAAGACCGTGACGAACACACCCCCCTCTGCCGCGAACGACGATCGGATAAACCCGAATCCCAACTGTTTTCGGCCACCCCATCCTCCAAGTCTCTGGACTATAAAGGCCCGACCCCCTCTCGTCGTTTCCCCCTTGAAAAACCCTAGCTAAATACGTCAAATCGCTGCCGATTTCGAGCCGCCATTGTTGCCGCCGAAGCTTGGAGCTCACGGCTGAGAACCACGCCCGTCACCCCTTGCCCCTTTATAAACTAGCATGCTACCCTGTGCAACACCTCCTCACCCCGTTCCTTCCTTTCCTTCCCTTGTACAACACGTCACCGGGAATTGCTGGCCGACACGTCGCCGGAGCTCGCGGACGCTAGCGGAGGTTTGCAGCGGGAGGAGGAGGAGGACGACGACACTGTCTGTTCAAGGAGGACCGCGAGGAGCTGCTACATCTCGTCGACCACACCATCGCCCTGGGAACACGCCATGATGCCGCTTCCCGTCACCACCGACGCCACCGCCACCCTTCACCACCGTCGTTTCCCTGTAAGTCGCCATCGTCTCCCCGTCCGTTAGATCGAGAATCGGCGGTTTAGATTAGATGATCTTACACGAAGGGGTACCAAAGAATCGCGTGGTGCCGTGTGGAACGCTCGCGTCAGCGCCGCGTCACCTAGCCGGGCCAACCAGGAGCTGCCACTTGTCGCGGATCTGTTAGGGTTAGTTTTGAAATTGGCAGAGTATGTTTAAATCTTGCGAAATTCAAAGAAATTCAACCACTTGGCCAAAAATCGCATATAAGATACCATTGGATTCACAAAATTGTGTAGAACACAGATATGAAATAATTTTGTGTTTTTGCAGTAGTATTTTCTGTGTACGATTTAATCTCTAGTTTGGAGTATTTAATTCATAGAAAAATAATTAGAACGAATAAAATTTTAAAATATTGGTTAGGATCTTTAGATCTGATTCGGGGCTGATTAGATGCTTGCATCTCCTTATGAGCCTATAAATTCAAGTAATTATCCAAATTGATTAAAATCTATTGGAAATTAACACTAAAAGCATCCCCAACACATTAGCAACCCAAGAAGGATACCTTGGTCAAATTAGAACACAATATTGCATATTACCATGTTGCATGCATGCATATTATTTCTGTAGCATTATTTTTTGCAAGTTGTGATTAGATCCTTGTTTGTGTTTCGTTAGATTGTTTGGAGTGCGCTGAGGAGTACAATTGTGTAGAGTGCTGCTCGGATCAAGCCAAGTTACACCACTTGTTCATATTTGTGTCCCAGATTTATTCTATGCATATGATCCTCAAAATTCTGTAGTATGCATGTGAAGGATGTTCTAGTAGAATTTTCTTATTATTATTTTGCAAGTGCGATGATTTTTGTAGTATGCCATGAGTAGATCTATACTTAGGATTTTTCCCTTCCTAATAGGTTCCCCTATTTTTGCTAAGTACTGCTTGCTATTCTATATATATAAAGTAGCGTTGGGGGGTTCAAAAGACAATCAATTTTTCTAAGTGTAAAGGCTCTCTTGAGCAACCTTTTCTTCTCAAATCCACTTCAAAATAAAAACTAAGTTTTCTTCCGGGCGGAATGGTTGTCGGGACAACGAGTGAGATTTTGGTGGAGGAAGGCCGTCCAGGAATCAAAGAAGTCGGCCATGTTTCAGAATTCGTAAGCTTCCTGTGTAACCACAATACATATGGGCTCTGTCTTGGCCTAGTACTTAGTGGTTAACCTCACCGGGGTACCAACATTTGTAGGTTCTTGGCACGGTTGGATCTAGCTGGTAGAGGGGATACTAAGGGAAAGCCTCACCATGGTCTTGTCGGTAAAAGGACTTGATCGTGGATTGTGGGTAAAGTGCACAAACTCTCAAGAGTATTGCAATCTGATCGATCAGCCGTGTTCACGGAAACAGAACAACATTGAGCATCTGAAGGATGAAGCCTCTAAAGGATCTTCCTCTCTCTCTTTATAAACTTAAAGTTTTCTAAAAACCCAAGGCGTGAGTCATATCGCTATTGGGTGGGTTTTGGGAACTTGGTGAGTAATAGCCAAGTGTTAGGTTGTTTGGACACTTGGTGAGTAATATCCTCGTGTGCCATTCGACCATATATTACTTAATAGAATGTTTACAAAGTAGGGAAATTCTCTCTCCTTTTCCATACTTAAGAAAATTAGCTTTGAGGAAATAAACTCCATAGCCTAAACGAGCCTTGCATGTAGAGTTAGTCTTTTTATTTCCTTGGTGTAATTTGCCAATACATTCAAAGTATTGACCCAACTTCTTGGCTGCACGTCTTATGTGCAGAATACTAAGATTGAAAGGTGCGTAGGGATCGCGAGTATACACTCAACAAGCCTGGGGCGTTGATGGACTCTAGCTATTTTATGTTTCCGCTGTTATTTGAGCTAGCTTAATGCTAAGAATTTTTTTAATTTCATACTCTGGATTCCGCGTGTAATAATGACTTTGTGTTTTACATGATATTCATCGACTGTGAGTGCTAGCTTATTATCCAGGGACTAGCATGTAAATCACAGGGACTTAGGATCTTTATTGATCCAAGGTCACAACAAGGACTCCCATGTGTAATGTACAATGGGGTCATATGAGGGCGCTTCCTCCCGATAGTGCCCATGGAAGCTAAGAGATCACAGATTGTCATCCATATCCTCCTTGGAGCGTGACAAAGGTCCCTGAGAAATACTGAACAAAGTGGTTTGGGGGAGAGGGATCTCTCTCCGATGGCTGGAAGCTGAATGTTTCTTATCTTTCCCTATTGAGATCTACGGTTATCATCATTGGTTATTACACGGTAGAGCTACAACAAATCAGCCGGTTGAGCTGGAATCTTCTTTGCTGACCCAGCTGTACCGAGTCCCAGATCCTCACAAAATTTCTTCAATCTCATATAGTAAGACTTGCCATAAATTTTTAAATAAACATCTGGATTGAACATGCTGTTAGTAAAGGAGAAGCTATCCAAAAATGTTTTAGTAAGAGTATCATATTGCATGCTCTCATCATGCTCCCATGCTGAATGTTTCGAACCAAGGTCATAAAATCATCAAGAATCCCAGCAGCCCGCAAGAAGGTTTGGCAAGGAAAGGCGGAGGGGTGTGCATCCCCCTCATCTCCCTTGTCGCCGAATCGCAGAGTGATGAGATCCTCATTGTATGAGGGCCTAGCATGGGAGGATGATCTTGAGGGTCTTTCCCTTCTAGGTGCATCGCTCTCAAATATCTCTCCAAATGTGTGGTTGTCCATGACCACTCTTTTCTGAAATTTTAGACAAACATCAAACCAAGTGATTTCCAAATTGATAAATGAAGAGAAACTACTATAGGAACTTGCTAGAGGGCTACACATGCATCAAAATGAAATTTCTAAGCATAGAACAAGCATGAAAGCTCACACAACCTGTCACCTATAGCAGCAAAATACTCAAGATACAATCTACCAATCACAAATCTAATTGGGCAAGTGGAGGAGGCACATACCAAGGAGCAATCCCTGCAAAAATCAGCAGCAAAGATGGGCTAAGCAAGGAGATCGAAAATCGCGAGCAAGAACAGCAAGAACTCGAGATTGAGAAAGTCGTCAGGTGTTTTTCAGGAGAGAGAAAGAAGATGGTTGGGAGGAGGCACCTTGAAGGGGACACTCCCCCTAGGCGCGACCCATAGGAAGACCGTGCCTACCTGGGGTGTGGGCGCCTGGGGTGGGCCCCTAGGTGAGTCCAGGTGTCCCTCTGCCCCTTTTTCGAGGAAAAAATTATTTTCAATTTTCTGGGATTTTTCGGGAAACTTTATTTTTGGCCAATTTTTAGGGTATGAAAATTGATTTTCTCGCAGAACCAGTTTGTTTTAGAAGAAGCAAAAGAAAACCAAAAACCAAACTACAGAAGTTCTAAGAAACTCTAACAAGAAAACAACTAAGAAAACCAAAGCTAGCAAAAGAAAAGGCAAAGACTAGGCAGGAGAAAAGTAAAAGAAAGCAAGTATAACCATAGTGAAAACATTATTTTGTTCATTAAAATCCTTTTGTTAACAAGGTTGATCAAGTCTTGTTACCAAAACAATCTTATATGAAACAAAACTTTGCATTCCACAAGATGATTATGTTAGCTCATACTTGATAGCAATGGTCCCAATCATAATAGTTTCAAATATTTCTTGTGGAATGGGACAATAAATTTCTCCAACCTTGATGCTCTCAATATTTTCAATGGAATTCAGGAAATAGATTTTAGCAACCTTCTTGGGGAAATAAACAGTATGCTCTTTATGATTAATATTTAATGTTACTTTCCCTTGATTACAATTGATAACAACACCTGCAGTATTAAGAAAAGGTCTCGCAAGAATAATAGACATATTATCATCTTCAGGCATTTCAAGCACAACAAAATCAGTCTGAAACAAGCAATTATGAGCCACTTGCATAGGAACATCCTCACATATACTAACAGGAATAGTAGTTAACTTGTCAGCCATTTGCAAAGATATATCTATTAGTATCAACTTTTCTAGATGGAGTCTCTTGTAGAGAGAAAAAGGCATAACACTAACTCCGGCTGCCAAATCACATAAACCAGTTCTAACATAATTATTCTTAATAGATCAAGGAATAGTTGGTATACCTGGATCACCAAGTTTCTTTGGACTCTTACCATTGAAGGAGTAATTAGCAAGCAAAGTAGAAACATCCTCATTAGGAATTTTCCTTTTATTAGAGACAATGTCCTTCATATACTTTGAATAAGGAGGCAACTTAATAGCATCAGTCAAAGGAATTTTCAAAAATAAAGGTTTCATCCACTCACAAAACTTGTTGTAGTGTTCTTCCTCCTTTGACTTGTGTTTCTTACCTGGAAAAGGCAAAGGTTTCTGCACCCAAGGTTCTCTCTCACTACCATGTTTCTTAGCAATAAAATATTCCTTTGTGTACCTAGTGTTGTTATTGTTCTTCTCAAGTTCTTCCTCACCTTCCTCATTATCAGGAGCATCATTTTTATCATTACCACTCTCAGTTTCAGCATCATATACAGATATACTATTAGGATCTATAGCAGGTTCAAGTGGTTCCTCAACTATTCTATGTTTCTTTTTCTTCCTCTTACGAGGACTAACACTATCTTCACCTTGCTGAGAGTCCTGCTCAATTCTTTTAGGGTGTCCTTCAGGATATATATGATCTTGAGTAGCTATACCACTCCTAGTTCTAATTCCATAAGCATGTTTATCTCCTGAGGCATTAACTAGCATATCCTTTTGTACCTTAGCAAGTTGATTTTGGACCATTTGAAAGTGTTTACAAAGAATTTTAATATCATTAGAAGTTTTTTCTAGAATATTTTTTTACTCATTAATAGGTCTAGAATTTTCCAATAAATGATTCTGAACTTGTCTATTAAAGTTACCTTGCTTAACAATAAAAATGCCAAGTTCCTCTAAGCATTGATCAGGAGGCTTCCCATAGGGAATATCACCTTCATCAAAGTGTTGGAGAGAGTGTACCTCAATAGTTGATGAGTGGGGAATTGGCTTACATAATTCTTCTATAGGAGGTAGATTCTTCACATCTTCAGCTCTAATACCTTTCTCCTTAATACATTTCATAGCTTCCTTCATCACTTCATCATTTAATGCAATAACTACCCTCTTCTTTGGTGTTGGTGTTAGAACTGGTTCAGGCACAACTGGTTCAGGAGTAATAGGCTCAGGTGTATTTAGCTCAGTTGAAGTCCAATCATCATAATTCTTGATTATATTAGCCGTTAATTCTTCAGCATCAGTAGGAGTTCTTTTCATGAAAACACAATCATCAAAGCTATCTAGGTATGTCCTAGAATCATTAGTTAATCTATTATAATAAATATCAAGAAGCTCATTTTTAGGTAATGGACATCCAGGATGTGCATGAATCAAGGTAGAGAACCTTGTCCATGACTCAGGCAATTCTTCTTCTTCTCCCTGTTTAAAATCCAAAAGTATCTACAAAGCAGCATGTCTAGCACTGGGAGGAAAATATTTCTGGAAGAAAGAAGCAATCAAGCAATCAGGGCTATCAATGGAACCAGAAGGTAATCTATTATACCAAGCCCTAAATTCTCCTTTTAGTGAAAAAGGGAAGATCTTGGTAACAACGTACTTGCGCATTTTAAAATCATCAGAGAACAAAGCATTCATAGTAGAAAGCTCATTCATATGAGCCAGAGCACTCTCATTTTCAGTCCCACAGAAAGGTTCTTTCTCAACAATATCTAAATAGGATAAATCAATAGAGAAATCATAATCTTTATCTTTAATATCTATGGGAGAGGTGGCAAACTTAGGATCAGAGGAAAACTTAGGAATAATGGTGCGTCTAGCAAGGAGACTTTTAATAGCACTAGTACCATGTGTGTTTCGGCACTCTTCAAAAAATTCATCAGTGAACTCAATGTAACCATAATTAATATCATAACTCTCTCTAGACTCAGGTGAGCTAACAGGTGTAACAGTATCTTCACTAGGAGTTTCGGTATTTCCTAGACTAGCCATAGTAGCATCTAGAAAAGAACCTAATGAACCACTCTAATCAAGCATAGTAGAAGTAACATCATGAGCATCAAAAGCAGTTTCAGATTCAGCAGTAGTAGAAGTGTGTGTAGCATGGGTATGTGGTGGTGGTGTGACAAGCTTACTTATAACACACGGTGAATCAAGAGAAACATAGGTGTTTAGGACTGTACCTCTTCTTGTAGTGGATGGTAAAATAGGGAACTTTCCATGATGAGATTACCCATAATGAAAGGAGTAGCAGTGAACAATAATAGATCCAAGTGAACTCTCAAATAAATCTATGCTCCCCGGCAACGGCGCCAGAAAATAGTCTTGATGACCCACAAGTGTAGGGGATCGCAACAGTCTTCGCGGGTAGTATTACCCAATTTATTGATTCGACACAAGGCGAGACAAATAATACTTGCAAGAATTGACAACTGAGTTGTCAATTCAGCCGCACCTGGAAATAGTTCTTGTTCACAGAAGTTTATCAGTAGCAACAGTTTGGTAGTAGCAACAGCAAAGCAACAGCAGCATCAAAACAGGAGCAATAGTAAGAGTAACGGTAACAATAAGATTCGAGTGCGGTAGGCATAGGGATGCATGGAAGGGCGTTGCATGGACGAGTCTAAACATGTAACTTCAAGATCTAGGGCATTGCATATAAATAATAACAAGCATCCAAGTAATAAACAATCCTAGGCATGTGCTCCATACATAGTCATACATGCTCGCAATGAGAACTTGCACAACATCTTTTGTCCATCCAGCATGTGGCAGCGGGGCCTCTAGGGAACTACTGGCAATTAGGGTGCTCCTTTTAATAGAGCACCGGAGCAAATAATTAACACTTCATGAACACATGTGATCCTCACATCACAGCCATCCCCTCCGGTTGTCCCAATGATTGTCACTTCAGGGCCTTTGTATCCGGACAATGATATATGTACACAACTTGCAGTAAGATCACAAACAATACTATCATAATGATTCAATAATAAGTTCAGATCTGAGATCATGGAACTCGGGCACTAGTGACAAGCATTAAGCACAACAAGTTGCAACAAAGTCAAATAGCACTAATAGAGATACTAGGCACTATGCCCTACTAATCTTATTCGATTACAAGATAGAACTCATCCAATCCCTACCATCCCCATAGCCTACAGCGGGGTATTACTCACTCATGTATGGGGGAAACATTGATTGTTGATGGAGAGTTGGTGATGACGATGGTGATGATCCTCTCCAAATTCCCCGTCCAGGCAGGGTGCCATAACGGAGTTTCTGGATCCGAATCTAGGTTTCTGATGGTGGTGGTGGAGCGGAACTCTTTCTGGAAAAATGTCGAACCCCCCTTGGTTTTTACGTCAAGGGGCAACTTATAGGCGCAGAGGGAGCTCGAGAGGGTGCCTGGGGTGGACGGACCACCTAGGCGCAGTGAAGGGCCCACCCGCGCCTGGAAGGGGTGTGGGCCCCCAGGCCTCCACTCAGTTTCGTCTTCTAGCTCCATGGATCTTCTGGTGAAATATATTTTTTGTCATATTTTCCGGGATTTTTCCTGATAGTCGATTTTCTGCACAAAAACTAGACACCAAGGTAATTCCGCTGAAAACAACGTCAGTACGTGTTAGTTGTATCCAAATCACACAAGTTTAGAAGAGAAACAATAGCAAAAGTGTTTGGGAAAGTAGATATTTTTTAGATGTATCACCCGATGGCGCATTCTCGCAGATCACGCGATCGGCCACATGAGCCAGATCGTTATCATCGTCGAAGTTCAGGTCGCAGCCCTGAACTGTGGGGTTCAAGCGCGTCCTGATGTGGCACTTGTGGTAGAGCAATAGCTCCTGCGCCGTGGACTGCTCGAGGCGGAAGTTTTAGCGCTCGGCTTGTTCCTTGCGTGTTGTCTCCTCCAAGCGCAGGCGTGCCTCCTCAACCTCCCCCGCCGTCGCGGTTGGCGGGATCGGCATGGAGAAGGGGTCCCGCGGGGCGCTCGTGTCGCCTTCCATGTAGGTCACGATGAAGCGACCGGATCCGGCGTGGAGGTCGCCGGAGTTCTGCGATCCGGAGTCGGACTCGAAGATCCCGAGGATAGATGGATCCTCGAAATCCCCCACGTTGGAGACTTGGGTGATGGAGCCCGCTGGCAACATGGCAACAATGGATTCGGCTATTGAGGCCGGGGTCGCCGAGTCGGCGTCGTTGTTGAGGGCCGCATCATCTGCGGCCACGTTGGTCTCGGCCATATTGCTGGTGGCCGAGTCATACTCGGCGGCGTGGCGGTGGATGGTGTGGACGTGGATCTCAGAGAGCCGATCGCATGGCGGCGACTCGTCGATGCGCGTCGAGTCCTCCGAGACGATGACATCGGTGAAGCCAAGGAAGAGGCTGATTGTGCCAATCGGCATGATGACGCTGTGTGTGACCGGGCATGACGTCGGGATGTAGTTGCTGGGCAAGATTTGGAGGATCTCACCGATGGTGATCATGCGACCGGTTGCGATCGTCCGGTTGATCGGCAAATAGGGTCTCGCCGCAGAACACATGCCTGACCGACCGAGCCCCACAGTGGTTGCCATTATCATGGGAATGACCACGGCAGATGCTGCGATTGGCAGCAAGTAGTAGAACGAGGGGCAAGGGCGGCCAGCCATCTGAAGTGCGAGATGAGGGCAAAGACAAAGGGATTTACCAAGGTTCGTCCCCTCAGAGGGTAAAGACCTAATCCTGCTAAATTGTATTGATGAGAGATTACAAAGGATAATCTCGGCGGCTAGGCGGCATTTCGAGGGGGTGTATGATGGAACATAAGTCCTATGCGTGCCCTAGGGAGGTTTATATAGAGTCATCTCTCTAGGGTTTACCGATCTACAACCGAGTTAGATAAGGACTCGGAGGGTTTTGACCTAATCCGACTGGGCCTAGCTACGCTTCTAGGCCTTCACTATCCAGTCACCTAGCTTCCTCTTGGGTTGCGGTCCAGTCGCCGTCCTGCTGGCCCACTTGCTGAGAGTATGATCCAGTAGGGAATGTCCTGCTGGGAATACCCCACTCGGCATATGCCCATCAGTGCCCATTTCTTTAAACTAATGTTCCCGAAGAAGGCGGCTAGCGACTAGAAAAATAACTGGTTTTACATGAAGGAGTCGACCCAGTCCGGGGAGGTGGCTATCCCGACATACACCACAGGGCAAAATGTTCCGTGGCAGCTATCGATGAAGGAGCTGTCGCGGCCATAAAGAATTGTGGTCACAGAGATGATCGCCCGGATGAACAAGCTATAGGACGAGTGGTTGAAGACGATCAACCTCTTCAATTGCTAGCTCGGCCGCCGGCTGATTCCACTGACGAACCACAACACTGATGTGCGAGTATACTGGGCTCACCGATCCCTCGAGGGCAAAATCGGTGCAGTGGAAGGCGAAGGACTATGCCGCCGCTCCCAAGAAAATCACAGAGGCGACGTACGCCGGGATGGCCGATGAACTCGCCCTATACAAATAGAACGACGTCTCGGCCCACACAGTAAGTGTCTTCTAAACTATTTACTTTCCAGTTGCACTTATTTATTTTGCATTGACATATGCGACTGCCTTCAGAAATTCTAGATCTTGGAGAAGTGGCCGCCTCCTCTGGATGAATATGTGCCACAAGAGATCCTCTAGGTGGAAACATGATACTCCTCCGCCTTGCGAGGAGGAGGAAGGAGAAGTCGTCGAAGATGAGCGTGACCATCCATGGGCGACCCATAATATGTGCGGCCAACTGCACCATGAGACCGTGGCTAGTCTTATCCTCGGTGAAGGAGATAGTGATCCAGAGGTCACCGTGGAGGCAAGCTCCAAGTGGGATCCAACACCTTCCAAGCCCGCAGGCGAGCCGAAGGCTCCGCCAAAGCAGCAGCTCCAAGCGAGCTTGCTGGAGGTGGGGCTATCGCGGCCCATTGGGCCAGAACTGGAGAAGCCCGCTCATATAACTACCGAGCTACGAATGATCCAAGCCTCCAAGTAAGTGTTGATTTCGATCCCTTTTAAAATTGTTTGTGTTTATTTGGATCACCCAACTTAGCTGTCATAATGTTTTCTAGGGGCAGACCAAGAAAGAGCCAGTGTGGTACCACGGCGAAGGTCTTGGGAAAGCCTTTTGTGGTAGAAGAAGATCCTTCCATGAAGAGGAAGGATATCAGAACCGAGGCGCCCGAAGCGGGCATCAAGAAGAAGAAGGTCGCCACTTCGGCGACATGTGCGTCAAAAGCGGCCGAAGCTGGTGCTGCAGCGTTTCAAGCGGCGGGGTCATACGCCGAGGAGGTCGGAGTCGTGGAGGTAGATCCTCCCGTCAAGGACAAGCCTACGGCGACCAAGTCACCGGCAGCGAAGCCCGCCTCGTTTCCGCTGTTCATGGATAAGGACACTAACGTTCAATCGTCAGTGGTCCCAGAAGTGATTTACAATCGAGCCGAGTCTGGGTCACAGCCTCCAGGTGGTGTGTTGGATCTGACGTCCTCTGCGGGTACTTTAGAGCTTCACCGCCTGCTGGGCATAGCCATCCAGGTAATCTCAGACCCCGAGTGCTCAGTCGTGAAGGTTTGGCGGTGGAGATTCTAGCCGCGGGAATCTTACCCCGGCACCTTTAGAGGACCGGCGGGTAGGCAACTCGACAGAGGAGAGTGTCGAACACCATAACAAAGAAGTTTTCCTGCACCAGTGAAGCGAAAGCGCAACACGGAGCCACGACAGATGTGGTGGGTGATGAGGAAGCGGCTCCAGCCCGACTAAGGTACATCTCGTCAGGAGAAAGGGTCTGGACACTCACCCTCCATTTCCCGTGCCCCCCGGAGTGCCGCAGCTCCCCCTCCTTGGGGAGGCTTTCCATGAATCCAAGGGCGAAGTGTGATGGGAGCCTCATGCGGACGAATCAGGAATGGGGTCGTCCTCCACCTCGATCACCACATGGGGGAGAACAGCGACAAGCGAGGAAGGTCCAGATTCGACCCTGTACCTACCGCCATTCCCCTGTGAAAACCTCAGCCACTTCCGTGGGACGGCCGTACCCATGTCTGACAGGGGTTTCCCTAACGGCCTATTCTACCTCCAAAGACGTGACCATGGTGAGGGCCGCACCACGATCGCCACGCCTCCCTCGGACACTTCCGCGTGTATGCCCATAGCCACGCTTCACCGGCGGAGCTTCCGCCGTTCCAGCCAAAGTCGGGGCAACCTGCGTCTCGACCAGCACATCCTCGCTAGCCGCAGAAAGGGGAAGACGTGGGACGCCATGGAAGGGGGCGAGGATTTGGCTTAGAAGCACAAAAGGGAGAAGGGGAGCAGTGGCGTGGAAGTGAAAATATTCTTTCCCCACCCCTTGATTTAACCAGGCCAGTTGAAAAGATGCATCACTGTGTTGTGTGAGCAGTATTAACCGCTAGGTCCCACGGGACATCGCGTTGTGGGAACAACTCCCGGAGCGAGAGCTGCGTGCCCGAGATCATCGGACGAGAGTGCACGACCAGTTGGTCTTCACGAGAAATATTCAAGCATGGTAGGTCCTCATTGACCAAGCTAGCATGGATGCCCGTCCATCATCTAAGGCCGCTTGCCCCTACTATCCCACCAAGGGGCATGCGCAGTCCAAGCACCTGGGGGCTACTATGGTGGATCTTAAGACTTCGAGGCTTCTCAAGATCCATCCCTACTATGGTGGGATAGTAGGGGGCTACCTTGGTGCTATGACTGATAGTAGGCCGCTTGCCCCTACTATCCCTACTGCTATGTCGCACCATGCCCTCGAAGCCTCGAATACCTTGGATCGTGTCAAGGGTAGGGCGATAACTTCATTGAGTGTAGTGCGAGATATAGTCCGAAAGGAAGTATAGTGGTACTGTGGAGCTAGTCAGCTCGGTAAAGGAAAGCATGTGTAACATCCCAATTTCAGCAACCTAGATTTATGGTCCAAAATGCAGAAATTCGGGGTTACAATTTTTTTATTTCTCTTGATAAGTGTTGCAATGTTTGTTTAATGGTTTGCTTGTGCTCATGCAACTGATTGTGTATTAGATCATATACTCCTTACCTCAACCCTATTTGACACAAATTGTTTTTCAAAAGAAATGTCTTGGATCATCTTTCAAATTATCAAATGTTCTAGCGTTCCAGACCTGATCTAGGATGAATTTGACACAACAAAATGTTCTATTAGTTTCTATTAACAGAACTATGGAGACCTATGTTTTCAAGAAAGAACTTTCAACTACTCTTACCTCTAGGTCTTCCAAGAACCTTTCCGAAAACTTTTTCATTCCAATCTTGGTAGAAATACCAAGAGGCCTTATCTTACTTCAAAACACAACCTCTTCAAATTAACCATTCTTACCTCAAGCTAGGATTGATGGTAACCTTAGTAGTATTTTTTGCTTGACAAGATGAGTTTCCTTGATCTGCTGATTGCCTTGTTTGTTTAGGAACTAGAGTGAGCTAATCTAGTATCTCATCCCTTAGGACCAAACCAATGGTTAAGTTAACCAAATATTGAACCAAGACTCCTAAGCTGGATCTATCCTAAGTCACCAAGTGAACCTCTAATCCCCTTAACCAGATCAATCCTTAGCTAATCCTTTGGATTAGCCTCTAACTCATCAAAGACGATATACAAGCATGAATCTCCTCTACAAAGCGATCCTTCAACATCATCCAATTTAATGATAAGAATGGACACTTGCATCTTCTCCAAATCCTTTCCTCTTTCATATTAGTCGAAATCCACAAATATGCCAGATTTGGCTAAGTCTGAAATCCTTATCTGGATTCAACTTTGAGACTCCACCTATATCAATCAGTGTGCATTCTTGAGAAGGTACTTGAACCATATTGTAATACATCGTTAGTACTAACAAAGCCCAATCTTTCCCTTGTTTATACCCTACTTATACCCACTCATCCATAATGGTTTTGTAGTCAAGAAAACAATCTTATATGCCAACCATATCATCTTGCCTACTTTGGCAGAAGCTCACATCCATATAATACCTTCACTTGACCAAGTGTTTGCATGGTTATGATCTACTTACCATGATATATCAATCTACGCTTAACTTGTTCTTAATTGAGCTTTGTTCTTCTTAAAACCCAGATGGTTTATGAGGCTTCCAGATAATCTGCTATCGCAGCCTTATCTTTAACAAAGTTTGCCATCACTTCAAGACCACCTCAAATATAATCAAGCCGAACTCCTATCGGCATGATCATATATATAAATTGGTATACCATCCATCTATCTCTGGTATCGAGGTGATATTTGAGCTCCCTAATCCAACCTAAAATCTAGAATCCTTCCATTTCCAAGGTAGATTTTCAACATCAAAACCCTATATCCTCTAACATCTAGACTCCTTCCATTTCCAAGGTAGATTTTTGAACTCCAAGGTTGTTTATGATAGATACTTCAAGTTGACATCATCCACCTTGGATATAATCATTTACCAAATAATTTCCACAATTATTTGTGCCCTAAAAACATTTAACTTCCATTCTTGGAAAAATCTTCAAAACCTTTCCTATAAAGGAAAGTTTGTTTTTCTCCAAACTACCTTGCCAACTCAAGTAACACTTGATTCCTATATATCATATCCTACCTTCCCAACTCAAAAATAAATATTTTTTAGATCCTTTATTATTTATTTTTGCCCTTTCTCTTAAATGGCAGAAACAAAAAATAATTGTTTAAAAATACTTTTCTATCCAATTAAATTCCAAGAAAATTCCCAAATGTGTGACATGGTATTTAGGACAATCTCACATCAAAAACCACATTTGTCCAATGTAGGAGTGTAGTCTTGAAAATATATCCTAACTAGTACCTTTGGCTCATCTTGCCTAATGCAATCCTGAGTTGCTTCATAAATCTCTATATTTGAAAACTTTCAAACTCATATCTCTAAACCCCCCAAAAGCTCTACTAATATGGGCAAGCAAGTATCCCCAGCACTCATCCACCCTCCTATTGGAAATAAATGTAGAAACACTATAGAACCATTTCCCTTTTGTCCACTAGCTTGTGGAGATAGTGAGAGAGAGGGGCAAGAATATCTTGCCAAATCTTGCTCATTAAGTGAGATGCATCAATCCCTCTGACCTCTGCCCTTCCAAAGCATCCTCACACCTCTCTCCACCGCACACTCGACCAACTGTAAGTCCCTACTCCTTTATCTTGTTCCCATGGACTTTGTCCACCATGCACCATGCCAACTTGGGATGAATACCCATATGCCACCCATCACCTCCCCCTTCGCCCCATTTGCGTCCTCCGCTCAGCTCTCCTGAGCTCCCGTTCCCCTCCTTACTTCTCTGCTGGCCACAAGAATAAGAAATATCACTTTTGGCCATTGTTGAACTCGAGATCGAGGTCGCCCTCTCCTCTGATCACCTACTCCTGCATGTAGACAAATTGGACTCTCCTACCTATGATCTACCTCCCTTTGCTTATTTTTCTGCTGCAGGACCCCTGGAGCATTCCACTATTGTGCATCCCATTTGGGATCTCCCCGTCCAGCCTGACGGACCCGAGCCCCTGCATGCCTCGCCTAGACCGGCCTGACGTTTCCTCGGACCTCTGAATCCTCTCTAAGTCCCCTCCTTCGCCATGATGACAGTCAAGGGCGGGCTCGATGATCTCCTGAGTGAACTCCGTCGTGGGAGGCATGACTCCCCTTCCTGTCTCGAAGCATATCGATGCTGCCCCTCTACGGAACCGTCTCGTCGTGCCGCATCTCCCCGTCGCCTCCACGGTCGTCCTAGATCAGCCAGGTGAGCTCCCGCGACCTCTCAGCGCTGCCCTAGGGTTCTTCCTCGCCACCGCGTATTCCAGGGAAAACGATGACCCAAGGCCATGGATCTGTCCTTAATACGACGGGCCCTATCTCTTGGTAACCCTTCGCCGAACACCAAATCTGATCCGTGGGCTCCGCCTGGCGGGTTTTGGAAAATCTCCTCCAGCGCGAGAAGCTACCAGGTGGGCCATTTCCCCCTTGAGTGGCCCCTCTCCTAGCAGATCCTACCCAGATCCGCTTTTATGTTTACTTATTTTTCCCCAGATCTACAATCTAATCATTTAGTTTAAATCATTTCAAAACTAGAAAATACCCCCAAATATTCAGCTAGCATTTTCACACATGCCTGAACATCTACTCTAACATGCATATTTAGAATTGTACTAAAATACTTTTAAGATATTTTCTAGTAAATAAAATACCATAATGTGTCCTTTTCAGTATATAAATCCCTTAGAAAGTTTCATGAGTCCAAATGTAGTAAACCCAACTTCCTCTGGTAGTCCCTGAAGGCACCTACCACTCATCATTGGTCTCATCTTATTTTTCTTCCTAAATTGTCCCCAGTAAAAATAACAAAACTAAGCCATCCTATTCCTTAGGTTTTTCTCTAGGTGTAACCAAGAATGGTACTGGCCTAATTCCAAATCTGAAAACATACAAATACCAATATCCATCAAACCCTAGCAGCCCCAAATTAATTAAGCCCCCATTGATTTATTGTGAATTAAATAGTTACGTACACAGTTAATTCGCTAATAAAATCACTACACTAGTTATGTAAATCCAAAAAGGGTGATTCCAAGTCCTATAGAAAGGAAATTCAAATACCTAACATGTGCCTTTCGAATCATATCAAAAGCCTATGTATATTAATTCTGGATAAAAAGACAAAAACCTTATAGTACTTCCTTTGGGAATTTACTGAGGGAATACTGTTAAATTTTTTACATGATTCTAACTCTCTGTGAATCAGTACATCAAAAACTATATAACCGTCTAAGTAAATAATTTTTGGACCTATAGAACTTTTCTGGTGAATTATTTTGCTAAAACTAGAGCTTTATCACTAGGGAATCCATAGTAATTCAAAGTAAATTGATAAAATAGTGAAACCACTTTTGTTGGTTTCATTTTATCAACACCTATCTGATGGTATCATTTTTATACAATGGTATCATACATAATATGACCTTGGTCTAAAACCCCTCTCCTAAGTAATTTCTAGACCTTAAATCTTATTAAAATTTCTACAAATGCTTCCAAGTCATTTACCGATCTCATCAAGCCAATCTTCCAGCACACTACTATTTTATATCATGTGATTATATTTGCCTTGTTGTTTGGTATCAATGTTTGTATGCCTTGTTTGATTGTGGCCTTGCTTGTTTGCATGTTTGCTCAATAATGGCGATAGATGTGATGGTGCGACATTGAGAAGAAGGAATTCTCCTTATTATTATTATATTTGGGTATTCTCGGTATTCTGGTATTTCTAATGAAGTCAAGAGACATCACGCTAGTCACAGGAAAGACACCATTACTCAATCCCGATACTTTCCCTATTCCTTTTTATCACTTGTTTTGTATCTCGTTTATGAACTACATAGCTACTTGCATGGTTTGTTTAATATAAAAGAACGATAGTAACTTGGCTCCTCCAAGTTATGGATGAGTGTATCGTAGGACACCTACCCTTATTGCCACCAACTTTTACCCTTTAGATCGACGTTAGGATGATTAGCATCTCACCTCCTTGGAAACTGTTGTTTTCAATGATAAAAATATTTTGGGGTTTTACCCCACCATAGTGTTTTCAAAATGTCAGGGGGATAACCACCGGTAGGGTCACAAGGGGTAAAACACAACCCTGCTTGGCTTACGCCGACTGAAGAAAGAACCAGGCCGAGTAAGTACGGCCGGGTAAGAGGATCGTATACGGCCGACATAGAAACTATGTCGGCCCGTATAGGACAAAGATATCCCATTTGCTCCCCTAGCTTTCGTCTCTCAGTGTCAGTGCCCCGAAAACCCAAGGTTTCCTCCGCAAGGTTTGTCCACGGAGGGTGAGTCAGGGCCTAAGATCAGGACGAAAGGCGTAGTCGATGGACAACAGGTCAATGTTAACCTTGCAGGAACCAACTAGCCGAGTCTCCCGAGGAGGGGCCGAGTCAGATAGGACGTGTGGCACCTTTTTGAGTGAGGTTCAGAAGGGACCATAGTAAAGCGTGGTCAAAAGAGAAGGGCGACGCCGGGTGAGACAAAAGGAGCCGAGTGACACCCAAAGCAAGGGCGGACGTACAAAGTTACTACATGATACCAAAAGGAACATGAGGCGACATACCTGAAGATCGTTACCTGTCTACCTTATGTACTGGTCCACTGGGCTTAGGGCAAGCTGTTGTGGTGGTGGCACGGCAGATGCCATGGGTAGGCTAAAGTATGGGGACAATGGATGCTAGTGGGATTCGGGGAGGGAAGATGTAGTGATTTCTACACTCGTATTCTCAACTAATAAATCTCTATTCCTCTTCTCAGTGAATACAAGTGCTCCTAGAGCTGTCTCATAGAGAGGAAGAACACTACTACACGAGCCTTACGGCGTAGAATGAATCGATCCCCTCTCAGGAGCCCGCGTCTCCTCTTATAAAGGGGCGCCTTGGTTCCTTCTAGGGCTGAAGTAGCAAGCATATTCTTGGAATATGCTTGTCCCAATATGGTAACTCGGCGGCCTCCTTTCCGTGTCCCCCTTCTATCGGCGGCAATGTTCTAGAGACCTTCACATGCGCGCCTTGGGCTCCCTGACTGTCACCTCTGTGAACTTCTTCTGCCCTTCTACTGCTTTGCTCCTTGTCCTTTATGATTGGATCTGTTTAGATTCCTCCTAGCCAATGACTAGAGATTCCTTTCGTCTTTCCCCTGTCTTGACCCTATCTGGGGTCACCTCCCCAACATTAGTCCCCGAAGCTGGTGTGGTCCTGCCGGAGACCTCGGCCAGGCCGCATCAGTTTCCCGAGATTCTCCTCTCTTTCTTTCCGAGATATTTTTCTCTGTCCGAGGTATTTGTGCAGCTTCCTGTGTACGCCTCCTCCTACGTGTACTACTCATCATTGCTATTCTATTTTTTGGTTCCCCTACAGTGCCCACTGACAAGCTACAGTGATTACTGCGCCTGTCGTGTCGGCGCAGTGACACCTCGAGTACCGCATCGGTCAGGAGGCCCGATCCCCTCCTGCGCCGTGTGGTCTTCGGTGTGGCTCCACTAGTTGCGAGCGGTTCCGCCACGCGCGCGAGTATGCGGTTATAGTGGCGCACCCATGATCCCACTACCGCTAATACTGCACGGTTATAAAGAGGGGAGCGGGTCTAGACGATTTTACTTTCCCCCTTTGTTTGCCCTTCTTCTTCCTCCTCGCGCCGGCGCCTCCGTTCGTGCGCTAGCGGCCGCGCCATCGTCGACCTCCTCGACGGTCACGCTGCTATTCTCCTACTCCTACGACCTCACCGATGTTCCCTTCTCCGTCGCCTTCGCTGGTGAGTTATCCTACGGCACCGCCGCTAGATTTCCGCCCTAGGCAATCCCTCTGTTTCCTAGATTCCTCGCGGCGTTTCTTCTTTGTTGCGCCGCCGCGCTCGTTAGAATCACGACGGGGGCCTGCACTTCAACGCCTCTCCCCGCCGCTAGTTTCTCCTCCGTTGATTCCTCCAACGAGCCCATGTCTAGTTCTGCCAGCGGAGCCCTCGTCGAGGAGGATGATTTTGCGTCCGGTCCAGAATGGGGTTCTTGGCAGGGTTCCACTGTCACTCGTCGTGAGGTAGAGTGGTTAATTAAGACGCACCGGATCCCTACCAAGGTAAGCTATCACTTGCCCGGCAAAGAATCCTCTCCAGTGCTCAACGAGGGAGAGTACGTATTCTTCATGTCCCATTTTGCTCGTGGGTTTGGCCTCCCCCTTAGCGATCTTGCTAGGGGGTTCCTCGATTACTTCGGCCTCCAGCCGCATCATCTGCCCTCCAATTGTCGTGGTATTACACGGCAGATGCTACTGGGGGTAGCTTACATAGAGGGAGCAAGGAGACGTAGGAGAATCCGGGAGCGAGATTGGCACACGATGTACCCAGTTCACGTCCCCTCGGTGGAGGATCGCTACGTCCTGCTATCAATCCAGTATATGATCATAGATTGGTTTACATGGGAGTCGCCGTAGGCGGAGGGAGAGACTAGATCTAATCTATTGTGGGAGAAGATACCCCGTGGGGGTACCCCTGGTGGCTTTATATGTGCAGTCACCTAGGGTTTACAAGTGTACTAATGGGCTTTGTATTGGAGTCGCCGTCTTGGGCCTCCAGTCAGCGCCGTTTATCCGGGTCCAGCGTGCGCCAGTCACCGTATTGGGCGAGTCGACCCGCTCTGGGCTTGGCGCCAGTCGGCTCGATCCAGCTGGCGAATCCGCTTCGTGGGTATACCCCGATTGGTATTCCCCCATCAGTAGTCCCCGAGCGTGTTGTTGATTCGACGTGGGCTTGAGGCATGGTGCGGAGAGTCTTGACGATGGGTCGTGGCGAATCGGCGACGAGCTCCTGAACAGAGGAAAGAACCATGAAGCGGGAGGCAGTCGGTGTGAGCCAGTCGGTGATGGCCAGTTGGCGAAAGACGCAGGGTGTCGGTGAAGCCGCTAGTTACGGCGAGTCCCCGAACATGGAGCGTTCCGAGTCCCCGAGCGTGGCGAGTGGAGAGGTCAAGCGACCGGCGAGTGGCGCTGTCTGTAGCACGCCGAGGCCCCGAGCGCGTTGAGCACGCGAGGGCGAGTCCGTGGTGGCGAGTCCCCGAACATGGAGCATTCCGAGTCCCCGAGCGTGGCGAGTGGCGAGGTCAAGCGACCGGCGAGTGGCGCTGTCTGTAGCACGCCGAGGCCCCGAGCGCGTTGAGCACGCGAGTGGAGAGTCCGCGGTGGCGAGTCCTCGAGCGTGTTGAGTACGCGAGGGCGAGTCCGTGGTGGCGAGTCCCCGAGCGTGGAGAGTATGCGAGTGGAGAGTCCGCGGTGGCGAGTCGACGAGGGCGAGCCGCGGTCATGGAACCACGCGTACATGCAGCATGCCTAGGAGTAGTCCCCGAGGCTCGAGTTGGCTTGTAGAGGCGACTTGAGGCTCTTTAGAGATGCATATTCTGAAAATAGTAGTGGTTCCTGCCGAGCATGGCGAGTGGTGAGCGCGGCGAGTGGCGAGGTCGAGCGACCGACGAGGTCGAGCGAGCGACGAGCGCCGAGTCCCCGAGCGCGGCGAGTGGCGAGGTCGAGCGACCGACGAGCGCCGAGTCCCCGAGCACGGAGAGTGGCGAGGTTGAGTGACGAGTTCCCGAGCATGGTGAGTGGCGAGGTCGATCGACTAGCGAGCGCCGAGCCCCCGAGCGCGGCGAGTGGCGAGGTCGAGCGACCGGTGAGCGTTGAGCCCCGAGCGCGGTGAGTGACGAGTCCCCGAGCGCGGCGAGCGGCGAGGTCGGGCGACCGGTGAGTAGTGCTGTCTGTAGCGTGCCGAGTGGCGAGGTCGGGCGACCGGTGAGTAGCGCTGTCTGTAGCATGCCGAGTGGCGAGGTCGGGCGACCGGCGAGTGGCGCTGTCTGTAGCACGCCGAGGCCCCGAGCGAGTTGAGCACGCGAGGTCGGGCGACCGGTGAGTAGAGCTCTCTGTAGCGTGCCGAGTGGCGAGTCCTCGAGCGTGTTGAGTACGCGAGGGCGAATGTGGCGAGTCCGCGATGATTGCGAGTCTGCGATGATGTTGATTACGATGTTTTGTTAGCGGGTCTCTCGTCTTGGCCCGGGGGGGCCAGTCGCATGGCGACTCCAAAGATGGCTCTCGACTTGGCGTTCTTCCTGGACGATCCGAGGCTCGGTTTGCGAGTCCTCGTCCGTAGTACTTGGCCGTGCAAGTCGCACTATCTAAGGTTGAGGAGGACATGGTGCTGTTTGTGTAGCACTGCCATTTGTCTTGGCCCAGAAGGCCAGTGGAGCAAGGCGACTCCAATGATGTCTCTCGGTTAGCGTTTTTCGTGGACGAACCGAGGCTCGGTTTGCGAGTCCTCGTCCGCACTACTTGGCCATTGCGAGTCGCTCTTTCAAAGGTTGACAAAAGCGAATTGATTCTTCCCGAGGGGAAGAGACGCCCAGTGGTGAGTCCATGCAGTGTGGCAAGCGACCCTCTCTGGCGACTCGGACAATGAAGGTCCCTTAGCAGGCGTGACGTACGCATTCGACACAGCGGACGGGGTTGCACGGAGTTTAACCGGAAAAAGTCGATGCGGCGGACAAGGAGTCGACGCGGCGGATAGTGATCGCAGTATGGAGAAGTCGACGCGGTGGACACGGGGTCGACGCGGCGGACGGAGGTCGCGCTGTGGAGAAGTCGACGACGGCGGGACCGCGAGGGCGAGGTTGTGATGGCGTTCCCGCGACTGGCAAGTCTCCGAGCGTAGCGAGTTCGCGTTTATGCGTGTCCGCGTTTAAGCATGTTCCGGAGCATGGCGAGTCGGCGAGCCGGTAGATTGTTGAGTCGGCGATGGACGAGGCCGTGAGAGGCGAGTCCGCGAGGGCGGCGACCGCAAGGGGCGAGTCTGCGGCGGACGCGTCCCCGGGCGTGGAGAGGTCCACGATGGTGAGTCCCCGAGCGTCCGGTGTGGCGTTTAGCCGGAGGGAGTGGATGTGGCGGCAAGGAGCGGTAGCGACCTCGATCGGACCGCGGGCGGAGTCAGTCGAGCATGCTTTATTGGAGCTGCTCACATGCACGATTAAGTCGCCAAGCTTAATTTTTGTGCCACCTTATATGGACAGTTTTGATCGATTTGTTCCTTGTACGTAAGACAAGTAAAACGAGAGATTAGCATCCAATTATACGATCTCAACTTATTTAAACGAGTGCAAAGCCTGAACAAGCAAATCGAGAGAATACAAAGTAGACAAATACTAGATATATTATAATTGATCTACACATGCTTTGCTATGCCCGTACTACTTGCCAATTTATCTGGTCGTTGTGCCGGCAAAAATACTTTGCATATACATATTAATAATTAAATTCGCTTTTCTCTTCCTTTGAACCGAAGCTGCTGCAGCTCGCCGTACGTGGCCGTACGTGGCCGTATGGGATCAAGCATGTTTGCTTGTGGGTCGATCTGGAAGCTGAGTTCTTCCTCTAATACTTTCGGATAACCCTGCCTTGGTATCAGATTGAACCTCGCAGCGGGGCCGAGCTCGACCATAGAGCCATGGACTGCGCCGCTGCAACTTGGATCGCTTGGCTTTTCTGCTTCTTCGATCCAAAATAATAGGATCTTCTAGGAACTCAGTTGCAGTACTGATGTATGCAACCAATCGGGCATTAACGTATGACCGAGCTTCATCAGCACGCCGTCTTGGACGACGATCAGCCAGAACCAGCTCAATGCGATCTGGTCAGTGTTGATGGTGAGGGATCCCGCCCGGATTATCACCCTCCAAGCACCGCTTGCCCCACGGTGGGCGCCAACTGTCGTGGTATTACACGGCAGATGCTACTGGGGGTAGCTTACGTAGAGGGAGCAAGGCGACGTAGGAGAATCCGGGAGAGAGATTGGCACACGATGTACACGTCCCTTCGGTGGAGGATCGCTACGTCCTGCTATCAATCCAGTATATGATCATAGATTGGTTTACATGGGAGCCGCCGTAGGCGGAGGGAGACACTAGATCTAATCTATTGTGGGAGAAGATACCCCGTGGGGGTACCCCTGGTGGCTTTATATATGCAGTCACCTAGGGTTTACAAGTGTACTAATGGGCTTTGTATTGGAGTCGCCGTCTTGGGCCTCCAGTCGGCGCCGCTAATCCGGGTCCAGCATGCGCCAGTTGCCGTATTGGGCGAGTCGACCCGCTCTGGGCTTGGCGCCAGTCGGCTCGATCCAGCTGGCGAATCCGCTTCGTGGGTATACCCCGATTGGTATTCCCCCATCACCAATGCTATCGCCTCTTTGTCAGCTTTTATCTCGGCTTTGGAGGGGTACTTCGGCCTTTGGCCCTCCGTACATGTCTGGTCCAAATTCTTCCAAATCTGATCTAATGTCATGCCAGACAAATATGTTCACCCTTCCGAGAAATCTCTTACCCAATGCGGGGCTGCATCCATTACACCTCTAAGGAACTCTAAGTTCCCGCGTGTCGCCGGCCTCGAATCTTGTAAGAAATGGCATAAATAATTTTTCTATGTCAAAAATACTAGGAAAGAAGATAAGATTCAACTCCCTGCTTTTTCTATTGGCCCCCCTTCCAAGAAGAATTGGAACTGCAATCCTAGGAAGAGCCATGCTTTGGCCGAGGCATTCGAGATTCGGCTCAAGGAGTTGATTCGTGCCGGGCTCCGTGGTGAGGATCTGATGACTACATTCATCAGCAGCCGAATCTGCCCTTTTCAGCTTCGCTCTCACAAGCTTTGTTATATGAGTGGTCCTATCGATCCCAACCGAGTTTCAACGGTTGAGCTCGACGATTATCACATTTACAAGCGTGTCTAGGCTATCTTCAAGACCGATATGCCGGAGGAGTGGGCATGGGGAGTAAAGCCCTTCACTCGCGGGAATCCCCCTCCTTAGGTAAATTTACGCATTGATGTTTGCTTTCGAGTTGCACTCGTTATTGTTCCTTTGCTAATCCTTCCTTGTTTCTTCTCTCGCAGAGGTTTACCGAGCAAAAGACAGAGGATGTCGAGGTTCTGGCTCTTCCATGGACCGCAGATCGCAATACTCCAGACACCGGAGAACGTGACTCGGAGGAGTTTGTCCCTAAGTCAGATGTCGCTCCGGTTCGTGTCCGAGGCAAGACCTCGTCTCATGCGGATGAAGGTGACTCGGACGACTTCCAAATTCTTGAGGTAGTTGCTGCGGTGCCTATCTCTTACACATTTCCGGCTCCTTCTTTCCCAGCTAATCCGGCTAGTCAGGTGCACGATGCCGAACCTTTCGCTTCTCAAGCTCCTGCTCCTTCGAAGAAGCGCACCGCTTCGGCAGATCCCTCTTGTGATGCCCCCAAGAAGCGAGTGAAGAAGTCTTCACAGCATATCCCGAGGCGTAAGACCATGCCTGTGGTTACTGGGTGAGTTTATTTTCATTTGTATTTCTTGTTTTTCTCTTTCTGCCTATTGACTCAACTTTTTATCTTTCGCAGAGCTCCTCTCTCTGCGAAGCCAAGCGGTTCGAGTATAACAAGCCATGCTACTCGTCAACCTTCTCCTCCGGAAGATACTCGGGCTCCCAGTCCCTCTCGTGTTGACTCTCCTCCTGCACCGACCCATACATCACGTCAGCGAGATGCACCCACTGATTCCACCGTTAATGCCGACATAACGCCGCCACCAGATCATCCTGTTGAACCTGTTCCCCTCCTTAGACCGCCGAGGTTTCTCCCAACGACCCTTTGATCACCACGATCCCAGCTGCTACTCCCGCTCTAGCTGAAGATATCACCATCTCGCCCCCGTTGGAAACCATAGTTCCTCCTGCCCCTCAGGACATGATTCCTAGTGCCAAGGTTGCTGCCCCTACCGAAACCTCTCATAAAAGTAGGAAGGTTGTTGTTACCAAACCTTTAGGATCTCAGAAGGGGCCGGCTAGCTCTTCTCAGCCCAACATAGCTGATGAACTTCTCAAGGGGGCTTCTTCTGCTAAGCCTGGTGTCACCCTGGCCGCTGACACTCATCTTACTCTTCACAAGAGTATGGTGACGGCGGTAGTCACACAACGGGCCCGAGGTAAAGTGTTGACCCGCACTAAGAGCGGAAACAACCTCGGCTCTTTGGTGGAGTATGCCAATAACTGGAATGCCGCTGATCAACTTTAATGCAATCCGAGTAGCCAACCATTTCAGCTTTCCGACATCAGCAGTCGCTTGCATATGGCTGCTAAGATTGTTCTTGATAGTGACAAGATGAACAAGGTAAGTGCTTTCGTTGATATTTTGTCTGTTATTCAAGTGGTACTATATATGCACTAGTCCCCGAAGCTTGCAACCGGATTACTTGTTGTTCGTTTGGAAGCTTTATTAGGCTTCAATTGCATTTCTTGCTAACTTAACCCTTTTGCGATTCGGATTAACCATGGTCCATGCATATCCGAGTCAAGTTTTATTTGATTCGGATCTGCCTGAACTTTGAGTATCCAGCCACCCAGATCCGAGTCAAGTTTTACTTGATTCGGATATGTTTTAGCTTTAAATATCCAGCCACCTAGATCTGGGTCAAGTTTTGCTTGATTCGGATCTATTTTATCTTTGAATATCCAGCCACCTAGATATGAGTCAAGTTTTACTTGATTCGGATATGTTTTAGCTTTAAATATCCAGCCACCTAGATCCGGGTCAAGTTTTGCTTGATTCGGATATATTTTAGCTTTGAATATCCAGCCACCTAGATCCGAGACAAGTTTTGCTTGATTCAGATCTATTTTAGATTTGAATATCCAGTCTTTTAACCTCTCATTATGTCTAGGTTGCCCATGATCGGCGGACGACCAAATTTCAAAGGTTGCTCTTTTCCCACAAGAACCTACAAGAAAAATATGAAAAGGTTGTTCCTCTGGTGAAGAAGACTGGTAATCTAACTAATCCGTGTACTGTTCCTTCAGTTCGTAATACTATTTGGCTTGTCGTGCTAATTCACTTCTCGTTGGCGTGCAAGTAGTATCAACAATCTAAATACCCGCCTTACCCAGAAGGTTGCTGCTCTTGAAGGTTGGTTCCTCTTTGGTTTTTAACCTATTAATTCTTCTCCGAGATAAATATTGGGTCTCTTACAACCTTCCGGATTTGGTATAGCCGAGCTACAAATACTTGCAGCATCGCATGAAGAATGCATACCTATGCCTGATATGATGCTGCATTTTTTAGATCAAGTTGTCGCTCATTCGACGCAACTCCAAGAGAAGGACGATGAGATAACTCGGTTACGCGCCGAGGTTGAGTCTCTCAAGCTTTCCCAGAAGTATGAACTGGAAAAGGTTGATCAGGAATTTTCTGAAGAAAAGAATCGACTGAGCCTGCAGTTGCAGAAAGATAAAGAACTTCTTGAGGCTACCGAGCTAAAGAACCGGGCGATGAATCAGGAAATCACTCATTATTTTCTTATCTATCTTATTTTTAACTGATATGTTTTCCTTGCGTGTAGATCATTTTCCGGAAGCGAAACCAATGAGCTCTAACGCAGTGATTTCTGCTCGTCAGCGCCGAGGTGTCCCCGCTGACTCGAGTCCAGAATACTCGATGGAAGACTTCCTAATTGCCGTCGGTGTTGGTATTGGACCAATGAAGATTATGGGAAGAGATCTGGTGCATGCAGCCATTCGGTCCTACCATGTTCTTTGGCCGAATACCTCTAGAATGCCTGATATTGATGAAGTTAAAGTGCTTGTGGCGAGGCTAATGGCATCTTAGACCCAATTAAATCTCTTGAGGGAATCTGCAGGGAGGGCTGGTGCTGATATGGCACTTACAGCCGTTTTGTCTTGGTACGAGGATATCTCACTCGATACTCTGATGAATTTGCGTACTGGCTCTCGTTGGGTTGAGGATCCAGAGTTCGTCGCTCACCGCCAAGCTCGTGCCTTCCAGCTTATTGAGTATGCTGACGTGCATAATTGGATCGAAGGGCTGAGTTTTCTTCCCAATCCGGCGGATGATGTCGAAGCTGAAGATCCATCAGGTGATGACTCGGCCGATCAGGATGAATCGGAGGGTGATTCGGATAACTCCCGTGATTCAAACGAGAACTCGGGCGATGATGGCGACACGCGATCGTCCTCTAAAGGGACTGAAAACTCTAGAGCTCAAACTGATGTCCCTCAGCGGCCGGGGCTTGTATCCGAGGTTACTATGGATTCTTTCGAAGCCGAGGTAACTTCAGCTGGGGCAGCAACTACCTCAGAGCACCTAGTTCATGAGGATACCCTTCTGAAGGAGACCGAGGTCCCTCCGCCAGTGTCCGAGATACCCATGCCCGATGCTCCTGACAATGCTATTTCCCCTTAAGGGTTGTTTGGCCTCTTCTGGTGTTTAGGCTTGAAAAACTTCAATTTTCTTTAAGTCCCCGGCATGTCGGGCGTATGATGTTTGTGAAACAATTGTCCGTCTTTTGTGTGTGGTGTGAACCTTTTTGCCTTGCGCTGCCGAGGCATTGTTGATGGTAACTATTGTCATTTCGTCTAAGTTAAGATATCTGTTTCATATCTTTGCCTTGCCCAACTTTAATTTCGTAAGGCCAGATCGTATTCTCCCATGTAATTGATCTTCGTCCGGCATTTATCTTGCTTGCCCTTTGTAAACTTGGTTGTATAGTTGTTGTTTTCGCGATTTCTACTTGAAGTATAATGCTCCAACCTCATAGGTCGTCTTGTATCCCTTATCATACTTCGACTTGCTGAGGTCGTTACCTCTATAAATCATAAATTATTTTCTCCTTGTTGTTCCTTTGTCGATCGAGGCATGCTTATGTTGCATCTTATGAATTACGGGCAGCAAATTGGGGTATTCCCCGAGTTTCTGCTGAAGCTATCGAGCTCTTATATGAATGGAAGAATTAATGAGTGGTGTAAGTCATCCCCGAGTTATCCCTTGAGTCGATGAAGGTTTATATCTGTTTAGATAATATCAAATAACACGAGACAGTCCCCGAGTTACAAACTGGGTTGCCGAAGTATAATTCATAGCTCAATGCAGAGAATACCACGGTGCAGTCCCCGAGTCATTGCTCGAGGTGCCGAGGTTTAATACATATTTCAAAACAAGAAACAATCATGGGGCAATCCACGAGTCGATGCTCGAGGTACCGAGGTGTAATGCATAATCCGAAATAAGGGATAACACGGTGTAGTCCCCGAGTCACTGCTCGAGGTGCTGAAATTTAATACATAATTCAAAATAGGAAATAACACGGTGCAGTCCCCGAGTCACTGCTCGAGGTGGCGATGTTTAATACATAGTCTTAAAAAATAGAAACAACATTGTGCAGTCCCCGAGTTGCTGCTCGAGGTGCCGAAGTTTAATACATGCTTGATACTCCAACTTGATGCATCGCATCACGACGTACAACATATGGCTTCTAAGTGTAGAATGGGAGAAGTAACACTATGTTCCATGGTCTTTTTGATTCGTCTCCGGACTTATTTGCTTTATTCTTCTCTGGTGGCTAAGCGTCGATCAGGTAATATGCATTATTGTGCAATACTTTACTCACAATGAATGGTCCTTCCCATGGGGGTGAGAGTTTGTGCATGCCAGCTGTGCACTGCACTAGCCGAAGAACCAAGTCTCCTTCTTTAAAAACTCTTGGATTTACTTTTTTGCTATGGTATCGTCTGAGTTTTTGCTGATAAACAGCTGATCTTGATAATGCCAATTCCCTTGCTTCCTCTAGCAGATCCACATCGTCTTGTCGTGATACTTCATTTACTTCGGCCGTCGTGTATTGGATTACTCTTGGCGAGTCAAGCATTATGTCGGCTGGAAGCACAACTTCTGCCCCATATACTAGAAAGAACGGGGTATACCCTGTCGACCTGTTTGGGGTGGTCCTGAGGATCCACAGTACTGCTGGAAGCTCCTCAATCCAGCATCCTGCGGACCTTTGTAGTGGTTCGATAAGACGGGGTTTTATTCCTAACAATACCAGTCCATTTGATCTTTCTACTTGCCCGTTTGATGCTGGGTGAGCCACCGAGGCAACATCTAGTCTTATGTGTTTTTCTTGGCAGAATCTAGCAAAGGCTCCTTCAGCAAAATTTGTGCCATTATCCGTGATAACACTGTGTGGATATCCATATCTAAAGATAATATCTTTTAGAAATTTTACCGCTGTTGGTACATCACATTTTCTTATTGGTTTCACCTCGATCCACTTTGTGAATTTGTCCACCATGACTAGAATGTGAGTCATTCCGCCTCGGGATGGTTTCAACGGACCTACCATATCCAAGCACCATACAGAAAAAGGCCAAGTGATTGGTATCGTTTTTAACTCGGACGAGGGCAGATTTACCTTGCTGGCGTATGTCTGGCAACCATTACATTTTTCCACTAATTATTTTGCCTCCTTTAATGCCGTCGGCCAATAAAACCCATGCCTAAATGCTTTGGCCACTAAAGCTCTGGATGAGGCGTGATGCCCGCATTCTCCCTGATGTATATCCAGGAGTACTTACTGTCCTTCTGCCGAGTCAACACATCTTTGTAGTACGTTCATGACGCTTCTCTTATACAGCTCATTGTTTATGATTGTGTAACCTTTTGCTCTTCTTACTATTTGTCTAGCCAGTACTTCATTACTCGGCAAGATTGCCTCTTTAAGGAATGAGAATATGGGTTGCGCCCATATCGGCGTGATTTTCTTTGGGATAATTTCATTGTCAATTTTTATATTTTCCCTCGACATAACAACTTCGGATTTTTCTGTGTTCGCTCGTGCGATGGCCGGGTTCACCCTTAGAAAATCCGGGTCGCATTCTTTGTCGATTTCCATTGGCACACTTCCTTCTTTCAGTTCTGCCGAGATACGAATTGACTCGGATTCTGGTGATAGTGTAATCGATGGTTTTCTCAGGTGCTCTAGGGCAATACCTGGGGGAATTGACTACCTAGTTGATCCGAGTTTTGACAGTGTGTCTGCAGCATCATTTTCCGCCCGGGGTATATGATAAAACTCGCATCCATCAAAGTAACCACTGATTTTTTGCACATGAAATCTATATAGGGGCATATTCGCATCTAGTGCGTCCCAATTTCCTAATACTTGTTGTACTATCAGATCTGAATCCCCGTAGCATAGGATCCGACGTATATCAATCTCTTTTGCCACCTTTAACCCATGGACGAGTGCTTCATACTCGGATACATTGTTTGACGCAGCGAAATGTATCTGCAACACATAATTCAGCTGATCTTTTTTCGGCGAAGTTAACACTATCCATGCCCCCAAGCCATTTCTCAGCTTGGATCCGTCAAAATGCATTGTCCAATAATTCGGATCTGGTAATGGCGGCTCATATTGTACCTCGGCCCAATCCACCAAGAAGTCGGCCACCGCCTAAGATTTGATTGCATCTCGCCTATCGAACTGCGGAGCATAAGGTGATAACTCGATTGCCCATTTTGCTATTCGGCCACTTGCATCTTTGTTTCTCAATATCTCGGCTATGGGCGCTTCACAAATCACTTTTATCGGATGTTCTTCGAAGTAATGTTTGAGTTTTTTTGCCGACATGTATACTCCATAAGCCATCTTCTGGTAGTGCGGGTAGTTCTGTTTTGAGGCCGATAGTACCTTGCTCAAGTAATATACCAGCCCTTGTATTGACTTATCCCCTTCATTCCGTTCCACGATAACCACCGCATTTACCACTATGTTTGTGGCAGCCACATAAAGTAACACAAGTTCTTTTGACAGTGGAGAAGCCAAGATTGGTGTTGTGACCAACATATTTTTTAACTCATTAAACGCATTATCTGCCTGTGATGTCCATATGAATTTATCAGACTTTTTCATCAGTTGATATAGAGCTAATGCCTTTTCCCCCAGCCGACATACGAATCGACTCAGCAAAGCCAGGCAGCCCGTGAATTTTTGTACATCATTTAGACACCTCGACAGTTCCATTTTTTCAACTGCTCGGATTTTAGTTGGATTTGCCTCTATACCTCAGCTGGACACGAGGAAACCGAGTAATTTTCCAGCTGGCACACCGAAGCTACATTTTTCCGGGTTAAGCTTCATTCGGAATCTTCTCAAGTTCGCGAATGTCTCCCGAATATCATCAAGGAGCGTTTTTCTCTCTTTGGTTTTTATAACCACATCATCTACATATACTTGTACATTTTTCCCTATCTGGTCATGTAGACACTTTTGCATGCACCTTTGGTATGTTGCTTCTGCATTACGCTGGCCGAATGGCATGGTGCAATAGCAATAAGCCCCGTACGGGGTAATAAACGCAGTCTTTATTTGATCGGCCGGATATAACGGTATCTGGTGGAAACCAGAATACACGTCTACAAATGACAACAACTCACAACCAGCGGTCGAATCAATGACTTGGTCTATCCTAGGTAAAGGAAAAGGATCTTTGGGACACGCCTTGTTTAGGTTCGTGTAATCGATACACATTCGCCATACGACGGCTACATTTGGGTCATCCTTTTTCTTTTACTCTAACACTTGATTCGATAGCCAATCCGGATGAAGCACCTCCATGATGAACCCGGCTGCAAGGATCCGATATATCTCATCCCCTATTATTTTTCTCCAGTCTTCGGCGAAGCGGCGGAGAGGTTGCTTCACCGGCCTTGCTCCTGGCCTTACATGCAAAGAGTGCTCAGCCAACTCCCACGGCACACCTTGCAGGTCTTGAGTTGACCATGCAAAGATATCCCGATTCTCATGGAGGAAGTTGGTGAGCTCGCCTTCCTATTTGGCATCTAGGCCGGCACCAATCGTGATGGTGCGCTCTGGGAACTGCTCATCTATCTGGATCTTTTTCGTCTCTTTAGTCGGCTGGAAAGAAACACTTCCATGGGGGTTGGCTAGTGCCGGCATATTTAGCTGTGCCAACTGATCCAGGGCCGCTACCTACTGAATCCTTCTTTTTTCTCTTGCAATCACCATTGACTCGGCCAGGTTCGATCTGGCCGAAACACACTCCATCGACTTTCTGTAATCTCCGGCTACTGTTATCACCCCCTGTGGCCCGGGTAACTTCATTTTCAGATAAGCAATGTGACAGTTGCTCATGAATTTAGTCAGCGCTGGCCGTCCGAGTAAAGCATGATAGCAACTTTCTAGGTCCACCACTTCAAACTCCAAGTTCTCCGCTCTGCAATTCTCCCTTGTGCCGAATAACACGTCTACTCGGACTTTCCCAATGGGTTCACACGAGAGACCCGACACTATTCCATGGAACGTGGTTCTTGTGGATTGTAGCATATTCTATGTTATTCCAAGTTTGTGCATTGTGTCCTTGGACATAATGTTGATACTACTCCCATTATCAATGAGTACTTTTGAGAATTTGACGTTAATGCTGGGTCCGACAAATGTCGGATCCAGTACCAGTGCATACGACCCTGGACTCGGCATTATCTTCGGGTGATCTTTGATGCTCCAGGTTATTTCCTGATCGTACCAAGGCACGTATCTTGGTACTGCCGGCATAACATCATTCACTTCCATATGTCGGCGTTGTACACTTTGCCTGTCTTGCTGTTCTGTTGTGAACAAACAATATGATTGATGATGCTCCCTGTAATCATTACGTCCGTTGTTTCCGGGGTTTGTCCTTCCATCCTAACCTTGATTTATCACTTGATGCACTGCATCTCTTCGGTCCGAGTTATCATACCTCGGAGGAGGTGGTGGTAACATTAACTGATGCGCATTTGCTCTAGTTAGATGTGGCTGCTGCTGATGCGCTTGATGAGGGGGCGCTTGCATGCCCGCTGGGTTCCCCATTGCATTTTTCATCCAAGCACATTGACGAGTTGTATGATTAGCCGTCTTGGCCGGGTTTGGAGTGTGGAATTGACATGGTTGATCCAACATGGATTCAAACGTGTACTTCGGCCTCTCCTGCCATTGCTTCTTCTGTTCTAGTGTCCAATGCCTTTTCCCTTCATTCCTCGGCGTCCACTGCTGAGGACTGTTTTTCTGTCGCTGATTGTTTCCATTACTCGGCTGGTCTTGTACTACCGCTGCCACCTGATTGGATGCATATATGTAATCCGGTCTTTCCTCCCTTCTTCTACCTCGGAATTCGTTGCGCCTCGATGATCCGGCTGCATTTGCTCCCGATGCTCCCGATGCTCTGCCGACATTAATTATAGTTGCGTCGGATCCCCTAATGCATACGAATCTGCTATCCTGATGGTCTCTGCCAAGGTGGTCGGCATATCTCTTTGTAGCCTCTGCCATAGTACACTGCCATATCGCCAGCCTTGAGCAAACCAAGCTATCGCTTGAGACTCTATGACCCCTTCGCATGAGTTTCTGAGGTTACACCACCGAGTCAAGAATTCCCTATCTGTTTCATTCAGCTTCTGTTTGCACATAGAGAGATGTTGAGGCTTATTCGGCCTCTTATATGTACTGGTGAAATTGCTGACAAACATTTCTTCAAAATCTAGCCAACAGTTGATACTACCTATCGGCAGATTGTTCAGCCATACTCTGGCTGGTCCTTCCAGCATTAGTGGGACGTATCTCACCGCCCATCATAGGTTTCCACCAGCTATTTTTACAGCAGTGGCATAGTCAATCAACCAATCTTGTGGTTTTGTGCTCCCATTGTATGTTTTGTGCCCCTTGCCAATTGGAAATTCGGCACTGGTGGTTCGCCCATGATCCGAGGTCCGAAACATGCCGGACCTGGCGGACCCTGTTCTTCCAATAACTCGGACCGATATAATCTATCCAATTTTAGTCTCGCGTCACTTGGCGGCAAGTTTCTATAAACTATTATCTCTTGTATTCCATAATGGTTATTCCCACCATGTCCTGCATGCTCCATATCCGATTAACCATCATTGTACCCATCATTTGCCTGATTATGGTGAGCTGGTCTCACTTCTCGCTCTTGCCGAGGCTCATACCTCGGCTGAGGATCTGGTGGAGGGTTTCTCCTTCCCTTCGCCGGGTTATTGTTCTCATGATTTCCCCTTCCGAGCTCTCCGTTCCCTTTGTTCGTATGGCCAGGGTTTCTATCTCCACTGTTACCTCGACTACCGTTCCCTCTGTTATCATTGAAATTTCCGGCTACCGCCGGATCATACAGAACAATTTGCTTATTTCTTTTTCCTGAAGTCACCACTCTATCTTTTGGCGTGTTGTTTCCGGGTGAGGATGCTGCCACCGCAGATAGTGAGGGTGCTGCTCCAGCCGAATGAACCATACGCGAGGCTCCCGGTCTTGCCGGGCCAGCCCTAAGCATTTCTTCATTCTGCTGGTTCGCAATGCGTACCAGCTCATTCACTCTTTCTTGTTGTTTCTACCGGGCTTCACCGGTTAATCCTTATAGATCCAAAGCAGCGGCATTTTCCGCCCTTAGGTTCTTTGCCGGGGTACTATACCTCGGCAAGCCTAGATCGACTGGATCACCTTCACGAGCTTCATGCTCTTTGTTGATATCGTCCATGAGGTTCTTTCCTCTCAATCTTAATTCATCTACCCGCTCGGGGGCCACATCCAGTTTGTTTGCCTTAGAATATTCTCGCAGGGTCCTGTTCAAGGACTCCCGCAAGGCCGACACCTTTTTTGCCTCTACCAATACTTTTTGTCTAGTCTCTTCTAACTCTGCCTTGGCGTTAGCCGGATCAAGTATCGGCGCCACAGGCGTGGTTAGATTATCTAAAGTTTCCTAGAGAATATTCTCTGGTCTTTCCAGAGGCGGCCATCTTACCCTTGCTGCCTTTGGGGTTGTCTCCTGCACCTCGGCTGACATGGCTGCTAGCGGATCTACCTCGGTGGGCTGTGGAGCTGCTTGCTTCGTGGTCACCTGTCCTCCTGCCGCCGGGTCCTTGCTTGGTCTGGCGCCTGCTCCTCCCGCCTGTGTTGCGGCTGTCACCATCACCTCGATGCTGCCGACAGGGCTTGCTCCACGCGGACCGTCAGCAGCATTGAGGAGAGGCTCTCCTGCATCAATAACTCGGTGAGGATAGACGCAGGAGGTGTCGACGCCGACGTAGACCTTGTGCGTGCCCAGGTTGATGAAGACGCCGTTGCGCGGAGGCGCTTTCCTCCTGAATCTACCTGCGTTATCGCTGACATAGTCCCAGAGATTAAATCTCTGGACTAAGCCAGAGACAACCCGCTCGCCGGTATGGATGAAGTTTCCCGTCCGGATCTTGACTCCAGCTAGCACCGCTGCTGGCCCCACGGTGGGCGCCAACTGTCGTGGTGGTGGCACGGCAGATGCCATGGGTAGGCTAAAGTACGGGGCGAATGGATGCTAGTGAGATTCGGGGTGGGAAGATGTAGTGATTTCTACACTCGATTGCTCAACTAATAAATCTCTATTCCTCTTCTCAGTGAATACAATTGCTCCTAGAGATGTCTCATAGAGAGAAAGAACACTACTACACGAGCCTTATGGCGTAGAATGAATCGATCCCCTCTCAGGAGCCCGCATCTCCCCTTATAAAGGGGCGCCTTGGTTCCTTCTAGGGCTGACGTGGCAAGCATATTCTTGGAATATGCTTGTCCCAATATGTTAACTCGGCGGCCTCCTTTCTGTGTCCCCCTTCTATCGGCGGTAATGTTCCAGAGACCTTCACATGCGCGCCTCGGGCTCCCTGACTGTCACCTCCGTGACCTTCTTCTGCCCTTCTGCTGCTCTGCTCCTTGTCCTTTGTGCTTGGCTCTGTTTAGATTCCTCCTAGCCAGTGACTAGCGTTTGACTATAGGCACCTCCTTCTCCTGCAAGCTTCGTGTTACTCGTCCTTGTCTCGCATAACTTGGACCGGCCTTCACCTGCATTCAAGTTAGTCAGACTCATTCGGCCAACTTAACTCATATGTCGGCCGGATAAGGCGTTACTCATTTTTTATCTGTCATGGCCTTGCTTATCTCGGCCGACTCTTACATGACGCGGCCGATACAAACAGTAATTCGGCTCACGACTAGGGAGATTCCTTTCGTCTTTACCCTGTCTTCACCCTATCCAGGGTCACCTCCCCAACACAAGCCCATGACCCAGCCCGCATAGTAGTGACCAAGATCCAAACAGTAACCCTAGAACCCAAAGGGGTGTAACCTAGCTAGCTACGCATATATAAGGAGGGGCATAGCTATAGTAGAAGGAGGTTGGACCAAGTAGGGAACTAGTGCATAGAACACTATTTCATACAGCTCGAGGAGCAGTTGTAAACCTCTAGCATCAATAAAATTCCTAAGTGTGGAGAGTTCATCTTGTTCTTCGTTCATGGAAAGACCATGCACTCCCTTCCCGGTGACCACAAGCCTACCCATGGCATCTGCCCTGAAACCACCACGACAGTTGGTGCCCACCCTGGGGCAGAAGCAGGTGCTTGATGGAGTCTTCATACGGACGGGCAACATCACCGCCAAGACCAGCGAGCGCGTCTACTCCGGCCTCATCCAGAGGTTTGGAGCGCTCAAATTTGTCAGCGACAACGCGGGGTGCTTCAGGACAAAACCGTTCCCAAGGGGCGGTCGATTCATCAAGTTTGGCGAGCACCAGGTCTACGTCGCGGTGCGCATGGAGCACGCATATCGGGAGCGCATCGTCCTGGCGCCGGATCCACCTGCAGTTCCTGTCGCATAGATGCTTCACCAACTCGTATTTGTTGAGGTAATGATGACAACCCCTAACCCAGCAGATCCTCTAGTAGCTCCAGTTTTGAAGGGGAATGCTAAGGGAGGAAATCAAGAGGAGACACCTAGGGCTGCAAGAACAGCAAAGGAACCGCTAGAAAAGCCAGAAAACATAGCTAGGAGTAAGAGGGCTAAAGAGCTGCAAGACGCAATAGACAAGTTGGCAAGGCCAGTAGAGCAAGCAACTAATCTGGAACGCGTGTAGTCCGAGTTAGAGGAGGCCAGGATAAGGTTTTGGAGAAGGCAAAGCAGTTAGCGTAGTTACAACAAGATGTGGATATCACAATCCAAGATCTCAACTCAGCAAATCGAGTCAAGGGCGCAAAGACTCGGCTTGATGCAACCAGATTAAGAGGAAGAAACCTCAATGAGGAGCTGGCGGATGCAATGTCAAAAATAACACCAGAGAACATTAACGAAACAACAATGCAGACGACATACAATACAGCAGCAGCTAACCTGCAAGCCACATAATCAGCAATGGCAGAGCTACCCCATTTGACGGGTGAAGCGAAGAAAAGACAACAAGAGCGAGTCAATGAACTGGTAAGAGCAGCAAGCATGATGAACGAAGCATACTACAGGGCGAATCCGGGTATAGCAGGGAGGTGACGGCTAGTTCATTCGGCAACTCCTATCCCGGCACGATTAGCAGGTCATACGGCATCCTCACCCGGAGCGGCGCCAAGACAAAGAAAAGAAAAGAGTGTGGATTTAGGGAGGAACAAGCAAATGATCACCTATGACCTGGCAATGGCTCAGGGAAACCCAGCGCATACACAGGGAATGAAAAGGAATAACGCCCAGGGAAATGAGAACCAGGAAAATGCAGGCAAGCAGGGCAAAGGAATGACAATGGAGAGCAAAATTTTGCGCCTCAACTTAGGCGTGGAGCTCACTCTAAAGGAGGAGGAAATCCAGCACCGAATAATGCTCCAGCCCAGCCCGAAAGAAGACAGCAAAGTATGGTAAAAGCAGTACAACAACCTGCTGACCCGAACGCAAATAGATACAATGATGGTTACTCGGCAATGGTGAACGACGGGTATGAATTGTCGGATCACGCATATCAAGCAATGGGAGCCAGACTTGAAGGCAGGAACCTTCAGCCGGATCATGCAAGGCTGAAGCATGACTGAATAAAGATGGAAGGGTTGATCGAGTCGCAAGGTCCACAGGGTCCACCATGATTTGGCCCAAGGATCATGAAGGATCCACCTATACCAAATTTCCAGCTATCCAGAGGAACAAAAACTTATGATGGAAGCACAAAGCCAGTAGACTGGCTCATAGATTATGGAACTGCCGAGAAAATTGCACAGGGAAATTTGAGATGGGCAGTATGATATGTACCGCAAATGTTAGAAGGACCAGCACGGGTATGGATGAACAACTTGCCACCTAGAAGCATCAACAGCTGGATCGATTTTCAGGACGCTTTTGTGAGCAATTTCACGAGCACCTACAAGAGGCCGAATAGCCTACAACATCTAGCAATGTGCAAGCAAAGGCCGAATGAGACAGACAGAGAGTTCCTCACAAGATGGTGCACAATGCGAAACTCTTGCAAAGGGGTAATCGAATCACAGGCAATCGCTTGGTTTTCTCATGGATGCAGACACGGAAGTGTTTTGTGGAAAGGTTACAGAGGGATATGCCGGCAAGCTTGGCAGAAACAATAAGGATTGCTGACTCGTATGCGTTAGGAGATCTGACTCAGCCTCTGCTCATGTCGGAAGACGGGATGACAGAGACTCAGATCTATGATGCTGTCGGGTCGCAAAGGCGCTAGGAAAGGGCTGAATACAGAAGCAAAAGAAGAGATGAAGGGACAGACTATAGATATGGTTCGACTGAGGTGGCGGCCGTGAGCCAGGATCATCCAGATGATGGAAGTAGCCAACGTCAAAGGACAAATGGACAACAGCAGTGGATACAAAATAATGATGGCAAAAATCCATACAAACATAGAAAGCAGTATCGGGACAGATAGAAGTATACCTATGATATGATGCCAGACCAGCCGTGTAAATTTCACACGCCTAGTCCGAGTAAGACGGCAAATATCACAACAAGAAAATGCACTTGGTTTCAGAAAGGAGATAGAGTGAATTCGCCGAGTAAGCAACTACCACCACCTCCCCCTCCACCACTCATAGGAGGGAATGCTCAAGCTGTGGGAGCTGATAATAGATATGAAAACAGGCAGCCGAGGTATCATAATCAAGAAAGAAGGGAAGCTGTGCACCAGGTGCACAATCCAAGAGGTGACGATTCTCATGTCGGCCACGGAACTAGAAATGAGTACAGGGAACATCACCAGAGCTATGTCGTCTTCGTCATAGAGCCGAATGACAAAAATAGCCAGCAGAGTCGAATGATGGAAGTGAATGCCACAATGCTGGAAATTTCTAAGTACATGCACTGGTTTGAATAGGAGATAACTTGGAGCATAAAGGATCACCCCAAGATCATGCCAACCCCAGGAGGTTATGCTATAGTCTTAGATCCAACTTTCATGGGCCCTGATATCAATGTGAAGTTTTCCAAGGTACTGATCGATGATGGCAGTAGCATCAACATCATGTACAAGGATACCATGCTCAAGTTAGGCATTACCATAAACATGTTGGAGCAATCTAAGACAACGTTCCATGGCATCATGTCGGGATTGTCCTATGAGCCAATTGGCAAGATCTGGGTCGACGTCTTATTCGGCAACAGAGATAATTGTTGCACTGAAGCTATAGAGTTCGAAGTGGTCAACTTGGTTAGCTCATACCATGCCTTACTCGGCAGGTCGGCTATGGCAAAGTTTATGGATACTCCTGACATTGCTTACTTAAAGATGAAGCTGCCAGGTCCATGTGGGGTGATCACAGTCGAAGGAGATTACAAAAGATCTATTGCTTTTGCCTCAGCCGGATCTTCACTGGCCAAGTCACTGGTCATAGCACAGGAAAAGCATCAAATGTTGGAGGTCGCAGCGTTTGCCAAAGCAGCACAAATTTCCATGCCGGCTCTCACTAATTCGCATGGCAATGTGTCATTCCAAGCTACCAAAGAGACCAAGAAGGTACAAGTGGATGATACTTTCCTAGAGCACAGTTACCATTGGGGCAGGGCTAACTGACAAATAGGAAAGCAAGCTCACCAGCTTCCTCCGTGAGAATTGGGATATCTTTGCATGGTCCACATAGGATTTGCAAGGAGTTTCGAGGGAGCTGGCTGAGGACTCTCTTCATGTAAGGCCAGATGCCAAGCCGGTGAATCAACCCCTCCGCCGCTTCGCTGAAGATAGGAGGAAAGTGATAGCTGCTGAGATAGCCAGGCTCTTAGCCGCTGGATTCATCATGGAAGTACTGCACCCGGATTGGTTATCAAATCCAGTCTTGGTCGAGAAGAAAAAGGATGACCCGAATGTGGCGGTGGTGTGGCGCATGTTTATTGATTACACGAACCTCAATAAGGCGTGTCCAAAAGATCCATTCCCCTGCCACGGATCGATCAAGTCATAGATTCTACTGCCGGGTGTGAGTTGTTGTCATTTGTGGACGCGTACTCTGGATTCCACCAGATACCACTGAATCTGAATGATCAAATAAAAATAGCTTTTATCACCCCGTACGGGGCTTATTGCTATTGTACCATGCCATTCGGATTGATAAATGCAGGCGCAACATATCAAAGATGCATGCAAAAATGCTTGCAAGATCAATTGGACAAAAATGTTCAAGTATACGTCGATGACGTGGTGATAAAAACCAAGCAAAGTCATACTCTAAATGAGGACCTGCGTCAAACATTCGAAAACTTAAGAAGATTCTATATGAAACTCAACCCGGAAAAATGCACATTTGGTGTCCCGGCTGGCAAGTTACTCGGATTTCTTGTAACCAGCCGAGGTATTGAGGCTAACCCGACAAATATTAGGGCCATCAAAAGAATGGAATTGCCAAAAACCCTCAACGATGTCTAGAATTTCACAGGATGCCTAGCGTTGTTGAGTAGGTTTATTAGTCGGCTGGGTGAAAAATCCCTACCACTACATCAACTGTTGAAAAAAACAGACAAATTCACATGGAAACATCAAGCTGATAGCGCTTTCCATGAACTCAAGAAGATATTGGCAACAACACCAAAAGTAGCATCACCACTATCCAAAGAGCCAATGTTGCTCTATGTTGCCGCAACCAACAGAGTTGTAAATGCAGTAATAGTGGTTGAACGCGAGGAAGAGGGAAAATCAGTCCAAAGGCCAGTTTAATACTTGAGCTAAGTGCTCTCTATATCAAAGAAGAATTACCCTCATTACCAAAAAATGACATATGGGGTATATATGGCAGCAAAGAAGCTGAAACATTATTTTCAAGAACACCCAATCCGGGTAATATGTGAGGTGCCTATATCGGATATATCAGGCAGCAAAGATGCCAGTGGCCGAGTCACAAAATGGGCCATAGAGCTATCACCATATACTCCACAGTATGATAGGCGAGATGCGATTAAATGTCAAGCCGTGGTAGATTTCTTCGTGGATTGGATGGAGATGCAATACGAACCACCTCTCCTAGATACGAATTATTGGAAGATGCATTTTGATGGATCCAAGACGAAAATGGGTTTCGGCGTCGGAATAGTGCTCACGTCGCCAAAGAGGAATCAACTCAAGTATGTGTTACAGATCCATTTTGCTGCTTCCAACAACGTTGCCGAGTATGAAGCACTTGTTCACGGCATCAAAGTGGCCAAAGTGATTGGCATCAAAAGTATCATGTGTTTTGGTGATTCAGATTTGGTGATCCAGCAAGTTTCTGGGAATTGGGACGCGTTGGACGAAAACATGGCACTATATCGTTTCCATGTGCAACAAATTTCGGGATACTTTGACGGGTGTGAGTTCCATCACGTACCAAGAGCATAGAATGAGGCAGCAGATGTACTATCCAAGTTAGGCTCATCTCGGTAAGCAATACCACCAGGAATCGTGTTGGAACATCTCAGGAAACCATCGATCAAGCCCTCACTAGCATCTGAGTCAATATTCATCCCGAAAACACAAGAGTCTAACATTGTACCAATGGACATTGACTCAGGGGCAGGTTCGAGCCACTCGAGGACTGATCTGCTCACCTTAGTGGTAGCCGAATCACACTCGAGGACTCCTCAGTTCATGTCGGCAGAACATATGTTGACTGAGCCAATGGAAATTGATGGGGAAACAGATCCGGCACCACTGATACCAACATGGGCGCAGCATACACCATAATCAACAAGGAGCTGTACAAGAGAAGTGTGACGAGTGTACTGTAGTGTTGCATTAGTTCAGAGAAAGGCCAAGCAATTTTATTGGATATTCACCAAGGAGAATGTGGGAACCATGCATCATCAAGGGCATTGGTGGCCAAAGCATTCCGACATGGATTTTATTGGCCAAGAGCACTGGCAGAAGCACAAGAGCTAGTCAGAAAATGCAACGGTTGCCAGCATTATGCATCCAAGTCACACTTAACAGCATCTGAATTGAAGACTATACCAATCACTTGGCCATTCGCAGTATGGTGCCTGGATATGGTAGGACCATTCAAGCCAGCTAGGGGAGGCATGACTCATATATTGGCAATGATTGATAAGTTCGCCAAATGGATAGAAGTGAATCCCATCAAAATTGTACGGAAAAACAGCTGTCACATTCCTAAGGGACATAATCCTAAGATATGGTTACCCACACGGTGTAAACATAGATAATGGCACAAACTTTTCCAAAGGAGCTTTTGCTCGATTCTGTGGAAAAAACCGAATAAGACTTGACATAGCGTCAGTCGCTCATCCAGAATCAAATGGACAAGTTGAACAAGCTGATGGCTTAGTTTTATCCGGGATAAAACCCCGTTTGATGGAACCACTCCAAAGATCACATGGTTGCTGGATAGAGGAACTACCCTCAGTTCTATGGAGTCTAATGACAATTCCGAATCGATCAATAGACTACACACCATTTTTCCTGGTGTATGGGGCAGAAGCAGTTTTGCCTACCGACATAGAGTATGACTCGCCAAGAGTAAGGGAAATACTCGGAAGCCGAGGTAAAAGAGGCCCAAGAAGATGGAGTTGACTTATCCAGATCCGCTATATATCATCAAAATAACCCACGCTATCATAGCCGGAAAGTTCAACCTCGTGTTTTTCGAGAAGGGGATATGGTGCTAAGCCCAGACGCTTTGCGAGTCTCCGCCAGCGTGGCAGCAGCAGGGGCAGCAGGAGCGGCAAGAGCAGCCTTGCGCTTCTTGGACGGATGAGTACTGGAGGAGGCCCCGCGTTGCTTATTCGGCTTGGTGACAGGGATTTTACCGACTCCGCCCATAGCGAGAGGTGGAGTGTCATGTACCTAGCCAGCTGCATAAGTAAATGACAGGCTTACTCGAACAAGTTAGACGGCTAAGTTCACAAGGCAAGTACCTCCAAAATCTCACAATCATCATCATCATCATCATCATCATCAAACCAATCTTGTAAGGGGTTTCGAGATTGACTCTTACCCGGAGTTGAAGCAGCAGCCGCATGCGGAATGGGCATGAAGCACTCCAAATCATACTCGTTGTAAGCGCTAGGAGGGATAGTACTGTCATCAACCTGGTGAACAAGATTCTGTGAATGACAAACAGAATAAGCATCAAAAACTATACAGATAATAGCCAAACAAGCTAAATCTGACTCGGCAGCGAAAGGTGACTCGGAAACTTACCAAGCGAAATGGAGGGCAGCTCCATGCCCAATCATCCACCAATTTCATCTTGAAGATCGAGCTTACTCGACGAGCGACGGAATCGTGGGTAAGCTCCTTTGTGGAGTGCCGAGTGGGGTCATGCGTGCCGCTCATAAAGCAAATCTTATGGATCCTGGCTTGGATGGGGCTGACCCGGCGATCAATGAAAATGCACATCAGGTCCGTGTCGGCGAGATGAAAGTTCTCATTCGGCGACAGCAACCTCTCCAAGATTACATTGGCGTCATTAACCGCAACTTCTTGGTCACGCGGGTCAAGCTGCCAGAACTTCTTGCTGGGGACCTCATCCGAGAAAGGGGGGAGCCGGACGTAGTCAGCGGTCCAACTGTTTTTGAAATAGAAGAAAGTTCTATGCCATTTCTTGCAAGAGTCAAGGCTAGTAACCCGAGGAAAGACGGAGTCTCTCCTGGGTGTGATGCTAGCGCCACCACACCGAGTCGGTTTTTTCTCGGCTCGGGGAGCGCCAGGCTGAGGAACAACTTGCACCCTAAAACTAAAGTATTCGGCCCATAGAAGAACAGTAGGCCAAATGCCACAATAGGACTCACAAGCGGAAAGGAAGCAGGAAAGGGAGCCAATCACGTTGGCACGCAAATGATGGGTCTGGAGATGGAAGGTGGAAAGAAAGGAAGTGAATAAACTGCTCACGGCAAGGCGAAACCTCGCTCAAAATGAGAGAGGAAAACCACCCTTTCATTGGCATCGGGTTTGGGGGAGATCTCACCGGCGGGAAGACGGCAGTCAACCTCGAGCAGGATGCGCCTGGTGGAGAGAAGCCATTCGAGCTCCTCAGAGGAGACCTCCGAACCCTCCCATCCGCCATGCTCGCCGGTGGGAACCTCCTGTTCTTCAGCAACTTCAGCACTGTCGTGTGCGTCCATGATCTCCCTGGACTCGATCTCCTCCGCCGTTGGAAGAGGCTTGGAAGAACGAGGACCCGTAGTGCAATGAGAAGAGGGAAATGGAAATTGCAAGGAAAGAACAGAAGGCAATAAGAACCTCAGAGGAGGAAGTTGGATTTTGGAGGCGCAAGGAAGAAGAAGAGGCTATGGGGAAACTGAACGGGCGAGGGAAGTTGTAATCCCCTCACCCCTACTTAAGGCTAGTAAAAAACCCCAATCATGGGATCCCCCTGCACCGTGCGGCCAGCGTGTGGCCGTGTACCCAGCCGAGTGAACCAATCAGCGAGCGCCACGTGACAACAATACACGAAAAATCCCCTGCCACATCACGAAAGGAAGGACAAGGGGCGCAGACCGATGGGACGGCCACAGTGACGGGGAATAACTGTGCAGCCGTCACTGAGCACTCAGGGCTTGGACCAAAGTTACCATGATTACCAGCTGTCAATGACTGAAGCACGCAGAAAATGACTTGGAATTGGCCAAAATGACTCGGCACGAGGCAAAGACGAGCCAGAAAGTCAAAGAACAGACCCGGAAACTGTAAGATAGACTCGGCAAGATGCGAGATTGCGCCAAACAGTGCGCCTTAAGCGATAAATAAAGATAAAAGAAGAAGTTCCAATTACATTAAAGAGGAACCTGGAGACGCCTAACAGCTAGAACTGCTAGACCTCACCAGCTACGGGGACTAATGTCGAGGGGATAACCCCCGATAGGGTCACAAGGGGTAAAACACAGCCCAGCTTGGCTTACGCCGAGTGAAGAAAGAACCAGGCCAAGTAAGTACGACCAGGTAAGAGGATCGTATACGGCCGACATAGAAACCATGTCGTCCCATATAGGACAAAGATGTTAACCTTGCAGGAACCAACGAGGCGAGTCTCCCGAGGAGGGGCCAAGTCAGATAGTACATGTGGCACCTTTTCGAGCGAGGTTTAGGAGGGACCATCGTAAAGCGTGGTCAAAAGATAAGGGCGACGCCGGGTGACACGAAAGGAGTCGGGTGACGCCCAAAGCAAGGGCTAACGTACAAAGTTACTGCGTGACGCCAAAAGGAACAGGAGGCGACGTACCTGAAGACCGTTAGCTATCAAGCTTTATGGACTGGGCCACTGGGCTTAGGGAAAGCCCATGACCCAACCCACGTAGTAGGGACCAAGATCCAAACAGTAACCCTAGAACCCAAAGGGGTGTAACCTAGCTAGATACGCCTATATAAGGAGGGGCATAGCTGTAGTAGAAGTAGGTTGGACCAAGTAGGGAACTAGTGCACGGAACACTAGTTCATACAGATCGAGGAGTAGTTGTAAACCTCTAGCATCAATAAAATTCCTAAGTGTGGAGAGTTCATCTTGTTCTTCATGCATGGCAAGACCGTGGACTCCCTCCCTGGTGACCACAAGCACCCATTCGGCCCCCAACTTAAGCCTACCCATGGCATCTGTCGTGACACCACCACGACACAAAATAAAACCCTTTGAAAGAGGCATCTTTTCCGAGTGGATGTTTTACCAAAAAAAGATGATGAGGAGAAGGAAGAACATTGAGCAAGAGAAAGAGAAGGGATGTTCTACGCCTTTACCAGAATTATTTACCCGTGCAACCACATTACCGCTGGAGATGGGCCTTAGCTCATAGTTTGTCGTCTTTAGATGGGGAAGCTTGTACCTGCTAAAAGGGAGAAATCCCTAGAATTCCGGGCGGGATCTAATGGGTGTACAGATCTAAAGCCTGCATCTTGCTTCGGCAAGAGTGAGCCTCTCTTGGTAGGAGTGCCGGTGCAACAATTTGGTCTCCCGTGGAAGGTATTCTTTAGGAGTGGAGAAGTAAGTGGATTCACCAAGTTAAGGTATACGCCAAGCTATAGTTCGGGTACATGTATAGAAGGGAGGATTATGGTGCTGGGCCACATACTCATTATTGGGGAGAACAAACCCAAAAGGAAAAGCAGCCGTTGCCAGGGATGACAAATGAAAGTTTTATTATCCGAACCCCCATTTACCGTGTGTAGCGGGCCATAGTTGTATCATGATGGATGTATTGATTCTTTCCGGTAAAGTGCACAAATTATACAGAGTATAATCTATTTGATTAGTCGTGTCCACGGTCAAGGACGATTGGAAAGGTGATCGCTAGGAGTACCCATGAGATGGTTTTGAGAGAATAAAAAGGTATGTGATTTGGTCACGAGGAAGCATGAGAACAAGTTTTGTTTTGACCATGGCTTCTCAAAGAGGTTTTCAAAGGGGCTATTTCTCTAAAAAAATGTTTTATAAACATTTCCATAAAAGGGATATGGCTATATCCAGGTTTTAAAAAAGGAGGCTTGTTTTCAAAAACTCTTTTTCAACAAAGATATAGAGACGCCAATTTAGGCTTTTTGAAAAAGAACTGTAGTGTAGAGCTACCTCGCTATAGCCAAATGTGCATGATCCTTGCTTTCCTTATATTAGTGGTCTTGCGAGTACATTCAATGTACTCACTGGATTTGTCCCTGGCTATTTACATGGACAGATTTGCAAAAGCTAGAAGGATAAAGATGCTGACGTCTATGCGAGCTAGGCTGTCTTCCCAGTCAATTTCCTGTATGTTAAGGCATGACATGGTCTATGTGATTGAATAAGTCCGCTGCTCTTGTTTGTACCGCCATAAAGACAACTATGTAAGTCTTCTACTCCGTTAATTTAAGGATGTTGTTGTGGTACTAGTACGTTATGCTCATGGCTCACTGATCATGGGAACATGAATTGTAGGCATAACGGGGATTCTTGGACTGTAAATCCGAGGTCCCACAGCTCGTTCCCCCCTTTCACCAGTAAAAGGATAGATGGTCTTGTCGTGGAAGGCTTCCCTGTTGCCGTTTTGGTGAAAGAAGGAAAAAGCAGAGAGCACCGGATGAAAACAAGAGACGTCAACGAAAGCTGCTTTACAGAAGGACGGAGTGAAGCACGGCGGGATGGACTAAGTACACCAAAGGTAGTCTCCTAGACCAGGATCTCGAGGATAGGCACTGTGGACGCCCTTCCCACCCAAAGGCTAGGGGGAAGAGGACCGACGCCGCCCTATATAAGGGATCCACCTCCTACCTTAGAACAGATCGATCCCCTGCTATCTAAACCCTAGATATACATCCTCCATTGTACTCTCGTGAAGCAAGCGAGCAGTACAACAAAGCAGGAATAGGGGCTTTACCTCCTCACGACGGTCCTGAACCTGGGTAAAAAAAACCGTGTCATCTCTCTGCCGTGTGCTTGCTCTGCCTTCGCCACCGTCATCGAGGTTCTTTGTAACTACGGGTTCAGCCTACTATCAAACCAAGGGATTTTTCGACCCTAGTTCCTTCGTGGGACAAATCTTCGACAATAGTTTCTTAGGACATATATTTGTAAAGGATAAAAATGATGCTATTAGTGCTAGTCCTCCTGTTAAAAATGAAGAAAAGGATTTTAGCTTTGATAGTGATATAGACGATGATCCTTTATTGCCTGATAGTAATCTGTGTGGAACTATTGTGTCTAATACATGGGAGGATGAGACTGATATAATTGACTTAGATGACCCCTTATGCTCATTAAATGAAAAGCATTTACATGGTGATTCTACTAAAAACTATGTGGTTGAGTTTACCTTTAATGCTTGCAGATATTATGAAAGAAGAAGACATAAGATCCCTCTTTATGTTTACACATTATTTTAAATCCAAGGTACAGATCATTATATGCATTGGCTACCACAAAGTTGCTGCTATTTTTTCATATACAAAATGCCAATGCATAGGAAGAAAGTTAGACTTAAAAGTTAATGGTTATGTGTTCCTTATGCTTTAAAAATACTATTCAGTTTGAGGACACCTTTTTATCCTTTTAACATGTAAAATAATTTATATATTATTTTCTAACAATTAGTTTAGGATTTTAACAAAATAAAACTTCAGAAAGTAAAATGGTAAGGATGAGCTATGGAGAAGTTCGGGTCGACATTGAGCATATTCTCTGGATAGGCTTGTAGACTGCTTCCGCGTCCTCCTGGAGATTATTAACAAACTAGAAAGTGTGGTTTGTATGTGTAGACTTGAGCGACGACCTCTAGTGATTGATCCTCCTTGAACTGATTTCGGGCTGTAGAAATATTTTGGATAGGGGTTGGCATAACTTGTCGGCCTTACTGTTGTAATACGGCACATCGGTGAGTTTGATTGGTTTGCCGACACGCTTAAAGGTCGAGGTGATTTCATTGGTAGTGTTGTCGTGGTATTGCACGGCAGATTCTACTAGTGGTATGTCGTGGTATTGCCGACGAGTATGCCATGGAGGGTTCCTCACAGTGCGTGTTTAGAGACGTGGGGTAAGGCGGACGGTTGACGGGTACGAGGTAACACAGCTTACCCAGGTTCAGATCCCATGACGGTGGCGGAATCCTACTCCTGCTATAAATCACTATAAGGGTAATACGCCGAGTTACAGAGATAGGTTCGCTGTGCGAGGTTGTATGAGATTGTGCCCTAAAGGCTCCCATAGGCCCGACTTATATAGTCGCCAGGTCCTACGGTTACAGGGAAAAGTCCTAGCCGGTCAGGTTACAGAGTCCTACTCTGTCTATTACTAGTCTTGTGTATCTTGTACTCCAAGGCTCCGGGTACGCTGGTGACTCCACCATAGCCTTCCTTTATCCGGCATGGGCCTACCTTCTGGATCCACCTAACTGGGCCGCCCAGCAGGCCACAGACCATGCTACCGACTATGGGCCACCCGGGTTAGTCGGATAAGAGACATGCTATGAGGATACCCATATAGCATATCTCCAACAGTAGCCCCCGGAGAACTCCGAGATCTTGCGCCGTCTTGCCTCTTATCGTGGAATGCTCCGTCTAGATGGATGTCGGCAAATCATCAAGCAATATCTTGTAGTCCTCCCAAAGAACCATGCAAAGGATTCTCCGTCTTCTATGAGTAAGTCGGAGAAATGCTGAATCTTCCATCTTACTCTTCCGTAGTCGGATTAAATCCGTCCATGCCGGAATCTTCGATGTGACGGCTCATCTACCATGTCAGTTATGACGACGTAGGCTTATGTCAGCGACACCTCGTAACTCACACATGCAGAGAACGCAATCATATCCGATTTTCCTGCGCGAGCGCTATGAACCGTTGGCGGCGGCGGTTGGAGACGTGGCAAAATTACCGCGCACGTTCACGAACACGTCGTCTACGCGGCAACTGTCCGATTATCCACACGAATCTTGACACAGAGTAAGATAAATACTAACCGTGGGACACTTTCTACTTTTTCACCCCATTCTCTCGCGTCATCATCTTCTTCCTCCAGCCGCACGCCTCCTCGAGCTCTTCACGGAAAACCTTGAAGAAACCCTAGCCTCTCTCTGCACCAGTCACATCCTCCCAGTCCTCCATGGCCAGCAGCAGCTCCACCCCGTCGATGGCGGCGTCGAGCGAAGCCACGGCGAATCCGACGAGCTCCGTCGTCGTGCCCCCAGAGGGCCTGGTCATCCCCGCGTCGGCGGTGATTGAAACCACCGGCGGCGACCACAATCTGGCGGTGCTAGAACCTCTCTAAGAAGAGCCAGACTCGCACAAGGGCGACTGGCGCGGCTCGGACATCACCGACCGCGACATCCAAGAGATGGTCGCCGAAGGCTACCCCGTGACGGAGGGGCTCGCCTGGCGGGCGGCGCCGGCCGGCAAGGTGACACCTTCTCCCCAAGCCGGAGAAAAGGTGTACCTCAAGGCTCAGCTGGTACGCGGCGTTTCTCTGCCTATCTCCCACTTCTTTCTGTCCATCTTTAACCACTTCAAGGTTCAACCCCATAACCTCTCCCCCAATAGTATCTTAGTGCTTAGCAACTTCGCGGCACTTTGTGAGGGTTACCTAGGGATTAAGCCTAGGTTAGACTTGTTCGTGTACTTCTTCACCGTCAAACGTGAAGCCGGACATAGTAGGGAGGATCTTAGGAACTGCGGCACCATAAGCTTCAAGATCCGACCTGGCCGGCGGTTCCCCGACATCGTCGGCCACGAGTCGTGCAAAAACTGGCAGCGGACGTACTTCTACGGCCCCGACATTCCTTTGGCGGGCCGAGAAGTGACGTACCCGGACTTCGTGGATGGAGCCGCCGCTGAAGTTTTCACATGGAGATCCCATGCTACTCTTCCCTCCGACCTCAACGCTTGACGCGCAATAAGGCGGATCGAGTGGTTCGTAGTGACGGGTTTGACCGGATTGGACCTAGGCATGTGCTGGTTCATCAGGCGGATCCAACCTCTGCAGCACCGCGCGAAGTTCATGCACGAGTACACCGGTGATCGAAGGGATACCCTCCGGATCTCCGTGGATAACTTCTCGAGCGAATCCGTCAAGCTCTGTCTGAAGGACATCGTCAAGGTGAAGGATAAGAAGCATGGCTTCACCATCACCTGCGACATGTACGTAGACGGAAAGTGCCCAAAGGTAGGTATTTATTTTCCGTGTATGACATTGCTCCAGTTTCTCCGTCTTGCTAGTGCCATCTTACCTAACACGGTGATTTCTTACTTAACAGCTTAGCGATCTAGATGAGGAAAACCTGGCTGCCTAGATCTACGATCCAAAGATGAAGGAAGTCACGGTCGTGTCCGATGACGATGTCCCGGTGGCACGAAAGCAGAAGAGCTCCACCTCTGACGCTGCCGACGGAGGCAAAGAAGAAGAACACGGAGGGTGGAGCCTCCAAAAAGAGTACTGCCGCACTGGAGGCGGAAAAGAGAAAAGCCACCGGGATTTTTGCCAAAGCGCCTCCCCTAGTGTAAGCCTCTCATTCTCCGACATTGTCTTATTTATCTGTCTTATTCCTGTATTTATGCATTTTGCACGTTTCAGGAAGAAAGCTACAACCAGCCTCAAGATGTCCTCCAAGACTCTTGGGGCTTCTAGAAATATCAAAGATATGCTGCATCGCGACTCCTCCCCCGCCATCGCCCCTGCTACTCCTGCCGTCAAGCCCTCCTCTGCTCCGACAAGCTCTCAAGTCCAGGAGGCACCAGGCCCTTCCGCCATGGAAGTGGATTCTGGCGCCTCTACCGAACTCGCTGTTGTCGGCGAGCAGGCGAAGCAGGAGAGCGCTGCTCTTCAAATGGCTGAAGCTCCGGCTAAGGATGCCACCGGTAGCGGCAAGGCGGCGGTGGGAGATTGTACCTCTGCCGAAGGCGGTGCCTCTACTCCCCAGAAACCTTTTGAGTTTCCGAAGATAATTTACCCGGCGCTCACGCCGAGTAACACAACTCCGGTTCCTGAAGGAGTACCGTCATCTCCGACGTGTGGTCTTGAGGAGCTACTTCGACAAGCGGATATCTTGCGAGGAAATAGCATTTCCTTTGGCAAGATGATAGCCGAGAGTGCTACAAACCTCAATATTATTGCACTTGTAAGTTTTTACTTTACCTTTTGCATTTCGTATGAGTATCCCACTGTATCCCCCGAGGATGTAGACGGAAAACCATAGCTTTTGCATCTATATGCTCTAAGAGTGACTAAGTTAGAAAGAACTCTCACTGTAGCCCCCAAGCATTTAGATGGAAGAAATTATTCCGACTAGATGCTTTAAGAGTAGCATACACAATGTTCATAATTTTCAATGCTGTAGCCCCCAAGCCTCTAATCGAGAACTGAAGTAGCTCCGACTAGATGCTTTAAAGAAAAGCTAAGCATATTTGCTAAGTTGAAAAACTTTCGCTGTAGCCCCCCGAGCGCCTAGATGGAAAATTTCCGACTAGGTGCTCCAAGCAAACTAAACAACAGCTTTAACTTTGTATTTGTTTCCACAGAATGAGAATGCTCAGAGGAGCATGGTCAACAAAAAGTATCAGAAGATGCGCGCAGATCTTGAAGCCGAAAAGGGTAAAACTGCCATCTTGAAGGAACAGATCATCAAAAACAAGTCTGTTTTCTTTTTGCGCATTTCCGTCTTACTTTTGTGCCCATAATCTCCGAGTACTCACTGTGTACATTGTTTTCTCCGACTTGCAGAACATGTTGCCAAGGCCAAGGACATTGTCGAGCAGTCCAAGCATATCCAGCAGCTGGACAGCGAGAACAAGATCCTAACGGAGGAGAGGAAGGAGATGCTGAAGATGCACGAGGATTCCATGAAAGCCCTGTAGGATTCCGCCTCCGCGTAGATCAATCGCTTGAAGGAGGAGCTTGCGATCCTAAAGGATCAGAAGCAAGCTGCTGATGAGCAAAACCTTCGCCATAGCGAGGCGTTTAAGCTCCTCCAACAAGAGAAGGAATCCTTGGCGGACACCGTCTGGCAGGCTAAGGCCAGCATCTTCAGTAAGTGTCCTCCGCCTTGTATTTCTGTAGTCTGGATACTTAGAGTTTATTGAACTCATGCGATCCTTGTCGGAATTTTCAACGCCTATGGGTTTAACCCGCTCGCCTCCTTCGGACAAGGAATGCATGGTTCTTGCCGGCAACTTCATCAACACCGCCATCGCCCAAGCCAAGGAGATTGACAAGCCCCTCCAAATATATATCAAGGCATCAGACTCCGTGACGAAGTACTCGGAGATCCTGCGCCGAGCCCCCGAGCGTGTCGCGAACTGGAAGGCTTCATGCACACGGGCTGGCGCAAGGATGGCGCCGTCTATGGTGAAGGCACACTATGAAGATGCCGACATCGACAAGGTGACCTCTGGTATCCCCGACGTGGATGATGACGGCAAGGAGATCGATCACGAAGACATCCTGTCATCACTCGCGGGATACGACACCAGGGTTGCCGAGTTGGTGGACGTTGACGTCTTCGTGCCCAGGAACCTCATCGACATCGTCAACCAGGATTCCTCCGAGTCTTATCACAGCGCCGACGTCAAGGGTGATTCTCCGGCTGGTGATGATGCGGCCTCCAAGTCTCCTGCGCCCAAAGAATGAAAAAAACTTTGTAATTTCTATTTCACCTTTCGTGTGTGCACGGGAAAAACTTGTTGATGTAATCTTCAGGTGGAAAACAATGATTGTCGTATCCTGCTACTTAAGAATTAAGTCCCAGTATGTATATATTTTTAAGCAAGTGTTGGCTTATCCATTACTCTAGTTCTTATGCTTGACTTTTTGTGAGTCGGAATACTCGTTGTCAGAACCATGCGCTTAGGTGATGATGCCCAATGGCACCGTCAATAACCTGAGCACAAAATCGCCGACAATAAGTGCCGAAAGTCACTACTCTAGAATCCACATAAAAACGAGAAAGAATGTGTAGGCTAGAAAACTTAAGCTAACGCCCGTAGGCGGAATTTTCACAAGTGCAATCGCAAAACTTGTGCATAAAGGTTTTATTAGATCCAAAAATGAACACTAAAGGAGGTAAAAGACTCAGAAATATGAGTGAACCAAAGAGCTTTACTTCATTGATCATATAAGAGGTACACAATTAGATAAAAAATGCTAAGTGTAGAAAGGACATAGTTGTGCTATGTTCCATGGCCGATCAAGCTCCGGGTAGTCATCATCTGGGTCATGTCGCTTACGCTTATGATCCTCGTTGGGTCTATCCTTGAGTTCACGATTGTCAACAAGGTAGTAAGACCCATTGAGCAGCACCTTGCTTATGATGAACGGTCCTTCCCATGGCGGGGATAATTTGTGTGACTTCTTCTGCTTAAGTAGGAGCACCAAATCCCCCTCTTTAAACGAGCGATGCCGAACGCGGCGACTATGGAAGCTGCGTCGCTTCTGCTGGTAGATGGCGGATCTTTGGCATGCCAAAACACGCTCCTCCTCGAGAAGGTCCACATATAGGCGTCTGGATTCTTCAGCGTCATCTTCGTCCTAGGCGTCAACTCTTGGTGCGTCGTGGAGGATGTCGGAAGGTAGGATGGCTTCTGCTCCATATACCATGAAGTAAGGGGTGTAGCCGGTGGATCTGTTGGGTGTAGTTCGTAAACTCCAGAGCACAGATGGCAATTCTTCCGCCCAGGATCGAGCTGCTCTGTGTAGCGGTGCCTCAAGACGTGGCTTGATTCCCTGCGGAATTAATCCATTGGCTCGCTCAACCTGACCATTGGATTGTGGGTGTGCCACAGATGCAAGGTCAAGTCGGATTCCTTTGTCCCAGCAATAGGCCTCCACTTCTCCGAGTGACAAGTTGCTTCCGTTGTCAGTGATGATGCTTTGTGGGAGACCAAATCTCACCACTAGATCCCGGACAAACCGAAGGGCAGTTGCCCCATCAAGCTTTCTAATGGGTTTAGCTTCTATCCATTTGGTGAATTGTCAACTGCTACAAGCAGATGCGTAAATCCACACGGTGTCGTCTGTAACGGTCCCACCATGTCTAGCCCCCAGACTGCAAACGGCCAGGTTATTGGTATTGTTCGCAATTCTTCAGCAGGAACATGTGGTTGTCGGGCATAATACTAGCATCCCGTTCATGTCTCAACCAGCTTGTCGGCGTCCGCCTTCGCGGTCAGCCAGTAGAATCCTTGCCAGAAGGCTTTCGCGACTAATGATCTAGGAGCGGCGTGATGCCCGCAATCTCCGAGATGGATCTCGCGTAGGATTTACATACCTTCTAGCTGGGAAACGCACTTTAAGTATACACCAGTAGTGCTCCTTTTATAGAGTTGCCCATTGATTATGGTATAAACCTTTGCTCGTCGTACTATTTGTCGTCTTTCGACCTCGTCGTCGGGCAAAGTTCCATGTTCGAGATACTCCATGAACGGTTGTGTCCAAGCCGGAGGGATCTTTGTCACCATGTTGACGAAAGAGTCAGCTCTATCCGGGTTGTCGATGTCGGCGCCCTTCATGGATGGTGTGCGTAGATGCTCTAGGAAGACTCCTGGCGGAATCCGCTTGCGCCCTGATCCAATCTTAGACAGTAGATCAGCCGCCTCGTTTTGCTCCCTAGGCACATACTTGACTTCGTAGCCCAAGAAGCACTTGGCTATTTCGTCCACTTCATCGCGATATGCCACCATCATAGGGTTTCACGCGTTCCAGGTGCCAGCCACCTGCTGGGCAACCAAGTCGGAATCTCCACAGCAAACTATGCGCTTCATGCCAATATCCTTGGCTACACGTAGTCCGTGAATGAGTGCTTCATACTCCGCCATGTTGTTTGTAGCCTCGAAGTGGATCTGCAGAACGTAGTGCAGCTTGTCTCCTTTTGGTGACTGTAGCACTACACCAGCCCCCGAGCCGTTGAGCAACTTTGATCCGTCAAAGTTCATCACCCAGTACTCTGGTTCTGGCAGCGGAGCAGCATCTGGCATCTCCGTCCAATCTGCTATAAAATCCGCCAAAGCTTGTGACTTGATAGCGTCGCGTCTCTTGTAGGTGATCTCGAAGGAGGCAAGTTCAATGCCCCACTTCGCGACCCTTCTTGTAGCGTCGCTGTTATTGATAATGTCGGACAGTGGATCCTTGCTCACTACTGTGATTGGGTGCTCCTGAAAGTAATGCCTCAGCTTTCGAGAAGCGAGGAATATTCCATAAGCTATATTTTTTAGTGCGGGTAACGCTGCTTGGACTCCGTCAAGACCTTGCTCACATAGTAAACTGGTCGTTGAAATCCATGCTCGTAGCCTGGTTCCTTCCGCTCTACCACGACGATGATGCTAATAACCGGGTTGGTTGCCGCCATGTAAATCAACAAGGGTTCTCCAGGATCGGGTGCTGCAAGGATGGGCGCTGAGGTAAGAGTCTCCTTGAGCTGCTTCAATGCTGCATCTGCTTCGTCTGTCCATGTGAATTTGTCCGCCTTCTTCAGCAACTTGTACAGCGGCAAAGACTTCTCTCCAAGTAGGCTGACGAACCGACTAACTGCTGCAACACAACCTGTTAGTCATTGAATGTCCTTTAGGCATGTCAGACGATTTATGTTTAAGATGGCCTTGATTTTCTCCGGGTTGACCTCGATTCCACGCTGGGAAACGATGAAGCCCAACAGTTTGCCGGCTGGAACCCTGAAGACACACTTCTTAGGGTTGAGCATCATGTTGTATTTTCGGAGATTATCAAAGGTTTCTTTTAAGTCGGAGATTAAGTCGTTTGACTTTTTAGACATCACCGTGATATCGTCCACATAGGCATGAACGTTCCGACCAATTTGGTCGTGAAGGCAACGTTGCATTGCCCGCTGGTAGGTAGCACCTGCGTTTTTCAGCCCAAAGGGCATCGTGACATAGCAAAATGTGTCGTATGGAGTAGTGAACGAAGTGGCAAATTGGTCTGACTTCCTCATATTGATCTGGTGGTATCCTGAGTATGCATCGAGAAAACACAAAAGTTCTGAGCCAGTCGTCGAGTCAATGACTTGGTCAATGCGAGGCAAAGCAAACGGATCTTTGGGACATGCTTTGTTCAAGCCGGTGTAATCAACGCACATTCTTAATTCATTGGTTCCCTTTTTGGGGACAAGTACAGGATTGGCCACCCATCGGGTGAGAAGGACTTCTCGGATAAACCCCGCCTTAAGTAACCTATCTATCTCTTTGCCAATGGCGCGTCTCTTCTCATCTCCGAAGTGTTGTAGAGGTTGTTTCACTGGTTTACATTTTGGATCTATGTTTAAGCTGTGCTCGGCAAGTTCCCTAGGTACACCTTTCATGTCGGCAGGTTGCCAGGCAAAGATGTCCCTATTCTCACGGAGGAACTCGACGAGCGCGCTTTCCTATTTGGGATCCAGGTTTGTCCCAATGGCGACGGTCTTGGAGGCATCGCCTACCACAAGTTCCACCTGCTTGGTCTCGATGGCGGCCTTGAATGCAGGAGCGGAGTCGGAGATCTGCTTCTTCGACGCGGGCATCTCTGAGTCATTGACCTTGCTCTGGATCTCCTTGAATTCTTCGCTGTAGAGGACAGCTTCTGCAACGGCTGCTTCGTTGATCTTGCAGTCCCTTGCCTTGGTAAAGCTTCCGGATACGGTGATGACACCGTATGGTCCGGGTATCTTGAGTTTGTTGTAGACGAAGCATGGCTTGGCCATGAACGTGTGGAATATGTCGCGACCGAATATGACGTGGTACACGCTCTTGAAGGGGACCACCTCAAAGGTCATGCCCTCTTGGCGGTAATTATTAACGTCACCAAAGGCTACCTGAAGTGTGATGCACCCAAGGGACAGAGCCTCCCAACCAGGAATTACGCCATGGAACACGGTGTTGGTCCGACTTAGGTTTGCCTCGGCCAAGTTCATTTTCTTCAGTGTATCCAGGTACATGATGTTGATGATACTTCCACTATCCACCATGCACTTGGTGAACTCCACACCGTCAATCAATGGGTTGATGACCATGGCGTATTGGTTCTCCGTGGGCACAAGGTCTGGGTGGTCCGTCCTGTCCCAAGTTATTGGAACCTCCGACCAGCGCAGGTATTGGGGAACTGGGGGAGAGTGGCCATCAGGATACTTAGAGAGGTCTTCTATTGTCGGACGGTGGGGGTGCCAAGGAAAGTGTGGTAGACTGGGGCCTTCTTTGCGAAGGGGTTCTTTCCCTTGTCGTCGCTCTTGGCGGTGTGTTTGGGGTCAACATCCTCGTCCATGTCACTTGAATCCTTGGACTCCTCCTCCTTCTTCTTGCCCTTGCCCTTGCCTCGCAGTCTGTTCTTCCGACTTCGCTTGTAGCCGGACTCCGGGTCTTCTTTGAGGTCGTTGACGAACTTGCAGTGTCGATTGGTATGGGTGGCCTTGCCGTTGGCGTCGAGGTGTACGAGGCACGGCATATCGCGGTACTCCTCGTAGGTTTGGGGAACGCGGAGCGGCGCCGAGGTGGTTTCACTCCCTCGCTGCTGCCCGCGGCCTGCTCCCCTTCCTCGGCCATGTTGTCCGCCTTCTCCTCGTCCTGCAAAAGTCATAGCGACCATGTCTGTAGATTGCTTTTCTTCTAGATCGGTTTCCCGCTTTGTACTGCTGTTCCTCTGAGCTTGAGTTGGAACGGCTGTTGCCGGTAATGAGCCACGAGCATCGTCATCGGCAGCTGCGAACTCACTAGCCAACTGAATCATCTGGTTCAGGTCAAGCTGGTGATTGTCCTGCAAGAGCTTCAGCTTGTGTCGGAGCATCGTGCCCCTTTCCAACCCATCAATGAAGGCGGCAGTGGCATTCTGAGCGTGCACTCCTGCGCAGGAATTCTTCATGTCCAGCCAGCGGGAGAGGTAGGCGCGAGATGTCGTGTCTTTCTCTTGCACGCACCGCTATAGATCGCCCACAGTGCAGATCCAACCAGTTGTTGGTGAATGCGTCTTGCATATCCAGCCAGTTGTAGATAGATTTCTCTGGCAAGTAGTTGATCCATTGACGTTCCGTACCCGCTAACATTAACGGGAGGTACTTAACGGCGACGTTGGGGTTGCCTCCGGCAATCTCCACCGTGTTTTCGTAGTCCTGCAACCATGTGGCGGGCTTGGCGGTGCCGTCATAGGGCTTGATGGTCTTGTCAATCCGGAAACCTTTGGGGTAAGTTGCGGACCGTTTTGCAGGTCCAAAACAACGTGGTCCCAGGTATGGTCCTTCCCGGGCCTCGTGGATCTTATCGATCCACGAACGTGCATCGTAGGGCTCCGGGTTCTTCTTCTTGTTGTCAATAGGGGACGGGCTGCGTGAATGACGCAGGCCTCTTACGCCATGGTGACTGCTTGGCGGCCACGGAGGCAGAGGTGGCAATGGGTTAGTCTTCTTGTTGTTACTCTCCTGCGAAGCCTCGCGCCTGTCACGGTTGCTTGTCGGACGCGGAGGGTCATGGTGTGACCTGCTCTTGTGTCCTTGGTGGCGCTCTTCATCATGACGGGTATGTGCCGCGTTGTCGCGGATGACGATGCCACACTGCTTTGGAGGGGGCATATCCTTACGATGGTGAGCCTTGTAATCTTTCTTACGTCGGGGGGATCGGGGCGGTGGCGATGGGCGGCGAGGTCGGGCTTTTTCTCCGTGGTCGGAGGATACGGGGATATCATCCTTCCTGTTGCGCGCATCCCTCCGTCTTCGTTCTCATGACTCTGTCTGTGATCCGACATCCTGAGGAGATCTGTCCCTTGGCGGTTTGTACTGGCTAGATCGGCAGAGCGCTGGGTCAGACTCAAGCCTCTGAGAGGTGGCCTTTTCCTGCTACTTTACCGCCTTGGCCACTAGGTCATAGACCTGTTCTACTGCCTCAGGCGATCTATCCTGCTCCAGAAGGATCTTGGCAACGGCGAGGTTAAGGAGTGGGGTGGGCATCACCTGCTTGCCTTCACTATCAATGTATGGCTTGGCCTGTGCCGGCTTCGAGGGAGCCCATCCTAGGTTGCGCCATACCACCAGGATCGTTGATGACGCGAGCCAGAGCCTTCTTAGCCTTCTGCTGCTGCAGCAGAGTCTTGTACTCGGCCTCCATTGCTATAGCTTTCTCTATGGACTTCTGTGCATTGACCAGATCTCGATCTAGTTTAGCGCCTTGCTCCGTGATGGCTTGCGCCTCCTCCAGCAGCTGCTGGCGCTTCTCATCAAGCTGAGTCACGTTCCGGATATGATCAATGGTTAGTGGCTCGACGAGGATATTGTCGTACGTCCCTCTATCAGCTGGAGTAACATGGGCTGCTACTGACATGGATGCTGGAGGCGGCAAGTTTGCGGTGTTGTTGTTTCTCGGACCGGTGCCGAGTTCATGTAGCTGCTGCACTGGATTAGGCGGAGGAGGCATGATCTTTGCGCGATCATCGTCAGCAGCAATAAGTGCCCCTTCCCATTTTCCAACGCCGTAGGCAGAGCTTGCCCGGGTTGATCTTCATCCATCGCTGTCCCAATGGTGACGAACACCCCTCGAGACATGACGGTGTTGTTAGCTTGCTCGTCGCGCGAGTACACCTCCTCCATCTCCTGCATAGCAGAGTCTAGCTCTTCTGGACTGAAGTCTACCTCCTCTGAGTCTGCACTGAAATCAGCATAAAGCGCGTCAATGACAGAGTCGGAGGGTGCCAGGACTTCCTCGATGACGGGCGGTGGAGGTGCAACGGCCTCGACGATGACTAGAGGTGGTGGAGGTGCTCCGTCAATGAGCGCAAGTGTTGTTTGAGCTGCCGCTTCGGCCTCCGCATAGTTGTTGACGGTGTTCACCATGCCTTCGAAGGTAAGGCGTCCTGACGCCTGTTGCCGTCTTAGGGAATGTCGAAGAAGCGTGCCATGGTCCAGTCCTTCCACAAAGTGATAGATAGCATCATCATTGGGGTAGTGGGCCAGATCGGCTCGTATACGGAGCCACCTGGCCAGGTAATCGCGGGGGTTTTCGCCCTCTCTCTGAACGCAGCGCGCCAGGTCGAAGATGGTAACCACGCCGACGAACTTGGATATCTGCTATCCAGATGCGCGGATAAAGCCGACGGATTTTCAGTGATCTTCCACCTTTATCTCCTGCACAGGGGCGGTTTGGGTGGGTCTTGAATTTTTCCGATCTTTGCCGGCAAACCCCGAGGAGAGATCCGACATCGATCCTTCCGCGAACTAATCCTGCCCGTAGGCGGTCCGTGCGGGTCTTGATGCTTTCCGACCTTTCCCGACAAACTTCGAGGAGAGATCCGACATCGATCCTTCCGCGATCGTATCCTTCCCGTAGGCGGTCCGTGTGGGTCTTGATGCTTTCCGACCTTTGCCGGCAAACTCCGAGGAGAGATCCGACATCGATCCTTCCGCGAACGTATCCTGCCCATAGGCGGTCCGTGCGGGTCTTGATGCTTCTCCGACTCCCAGGGAACTAGTGTCCAAGTCGGTTTCGCCGATGAAGAGGTGGATATCTCCGATAGGAACGATCGAACACCGCGTAGGGTTCGTCTTCGCCGGGATCCAGAACTCGTCAGGGGGGACGATCGAAACGTTGCCGGAGAAGAGAACACGGCCAATGGCTACGGTTTCGCTGATTCCTGCGAAGATCTTGGTCCTCGCTCGCTGAAGAGCCTGAAGCGCCTCTGGCCCCAAGGTGGGCGCCAACTGTCGTGGTATTGCCGACGAGTACGCCATGGAGGGGTCCTCACAGTGCGTGTTTAGAGACGTGGGGTAAGGAGGACGGTTGACGGTTACGAGGTAACACAGCTTACCCAGGTTCAGATCCCACGACGGTGGCGGAATCCTACTCCTGCTATAAATCACTATAAGGGTAATACGCCGAGTTACAGAGATAGGTTCGCTGTGCGAGGTTGTATGAGATTGTGCCCTAAAGGCTCCCATAGGCCGGACTTATATAGTCGCCAGGTCCTAGGGTTATAGGGAAAAGTCCTAGCCGGACAGGTTACAGAGTCCTACACTATCTATTACTAGTCTTGTGTATCTTGTAATACAAGGCTCCGGGTACGCTGGTGACTCCACCGTAGACTTCCTTTATCCTGCATGGGCCTCCCTTCTGGATCCAGCTAGCTGGGCCGCCCAGCAGGCCACAGGCCATGCTACCGACTATGGGCCACCCGGGTTAGTCAGATAAGAGACATGCTATGAGGATACACATATAGCATATCCCCAACATGGTAGCTTACGTAGAAGGAGCAAGGAGATGTAGGAGAATCCGGAAGCGAGATTGGCACACGATGTACCCAGGTTCATGTCCCCTCGGTGGAGGATAACTACGTCTTGCTATCAATCCAGTATATGATCATAGATTGTTTTACAAGGGAGCCGTCGTAGGCGGAGGTAGAGACTAGATCTAATATGATGTGGGAGAAGATGTCCCCAAAGGGGTGCCCCTGGTGGCTTTGTATATGCAGCCAGTTAGGGTTTACAAGGGTTTTGGTAGGCTACGTATTGTAGTCGCCGTCTTGGGCCTCCAGTCCGCGCTAGTCGTCTGGTCCAGTATGCGCCAGTCGTCGTACTGGGCGAGTCGACTCGCTCTGGGCTTGGCTTCAGCCTGCTCGATACCAGCTGGCGACTCCGCTTCGTGGGTATACCCTGATTGGTATTCCCCCATCAGTAGTCCCCGAGCGCGTTGTTGATTCGACGCGGGATTAAGGTAGGACGCGGAGAGTCTTGACGATGGGTCGTGGTGAATCGGCGATGAGCTCTTGAACAGGGAAAACAACCGTGAAGCGTGAGCCAGTCGGTGATGGCCAGTTAGAGAAAGACGCAGGGCGTCGTGAAGCCGCCAGTTGCGACGAGTCCCCGAACATGGAGCATGCCGAGTCCCCGAGCGCGGCAAGTGGAGAGGTCAAGCGACCGGCAAGTGCCGAGTTCCTGAGCTCGACGAGTGGCGAGGTTGGGCGACCGGCGAGTGGCGCTGTCTGTAGCGTGCTGAGTCCCCGAGCGTGGGGAGGAGCGAGGGCGACCGGCGAGTCCGCGGTGGCGAATCCCCGAGCACGTTGAGTACGCGAGGGCGAGTCCGTGGCGGCGAGTCCCCGAGTGTGTTGAGTACGCGAGGGTGAGTCCGCGGTGGTGAGTCCCCGAGGGCAAGCCACGGTCGTGAAACCATGCGTACACACAATATGCCTAGGAGTAGTCCCCGAGTCTCGAGTTGGCTTGTACAGGCGACTTGAGGCTCTTTAGAGATGCATATTCTGAAAATAGTAGTGGTTGCTGCTGAGCATGGAGAGTGGCGAGGTCGAGCGACCGGCGAGCGCCGAGTCCCTGAGCGCGGAGAGTGGCGAGGTCGGGCGACCGGCGAGCGTCGAGTCCCTGATTGCGGGGAGTGGCGAGGTCGGGCGACCGGCGAGCGCCGACTCCACGAGCCCGGCGAGTGGCAAGGTCGGGCGACCGGCGAGTGGCGCTGTCTGTAGCGCGCTGAGTCCCCGAGCTTGGGGAGGAGCGAGGTCGAGCGACCGGCGAGCGCCGGGTCGCCGAACGCGGTGAGCGGTGAGGTCGAGCGACCGGCTAGCGCCGCGTCCCCGAGCGCGGCGAGCGGCGAGGTCGAGCGATCGGCGAGCGCCGAGTCCTCGAGCGCGGCGAGAGAGACACCGTTTTTCTAAGAAGGAGGAAAAAATACAACTGCAATAAGGTGTATTTATGAAATATATTGAACATTTATATGACGTGCAAATTGTAGATGTTGAAGAAAATGCACTTTTTGTTATGTTGATCGATGGACAGTATGTAAGGTTTATGCATGTCTTTTCATGAGTAGGCAGAACTCCAGCATCAAACGCTTGCCGGAGAACAGGGATACGATGCCAGATTGTTGAACCCGGAGATAAGGTCGGTCTTTTGTTACCCAGCCGCACTACATCGACGGACGCGAATAAACAACAGACAAAACTGAAACCAATCCCAAGTATGATTTTGGTCCCTAAAAAGTGTCATATGCGACTACATGGCCGGCTTTGAAGAATGAATGGATATGCACATATGTTGTGAACCCATACCATGTGCAAGTGTAAGCTGTTATCATGGCAATTCCCGTGACGACGAGTCCGCGACCGTGGCGAGTAAGAAAGGGCGAGATCGCGATGGCAAGTCCCCAAGCGTGGATTAGTTCTCCCGCGGTATGCACGTGAGAAACCACGTAGGCCGATTCATGTTCTGTGATACATGTATTTAACAAGCAATACGTAAAGGATTAAATTCAAATAAAATAATCGATTGAAAGAGCGGTTAATGTGTAAAAGAATATGAGATTGAATAGGAAAAGAATACACTAGTCGTGGCCTTTCTAGGCTGCGAAGGGGTCGGGCTTGTCTTTTGCTATCTTATTGGGAGATGATCCGGTTTTGCCTCGAGAATTTGATTCTCCAAACGATACATGACATCACTTAGGATGTTAGATTAAATAAAATAATCAATAGGAGAAGGGACTAAACAAAACCAATTAGCCGTATGGAACCGATGGTGAACGCCGGCGCGCCTGTGATTTTACAGGTCGAGTGCACGCGCCTGTTCCGTGCCGGCGGCCGCCACCGGATCGGAAAATCGTCATCCAATCTTGTAGTAATGGGTAATGCTCCAAATAATACAAACGGGCAACGTCAATTAGACTCAAATAAAATATTAAAATATTAATTGACGGAAAGAATAATCAATAGTGAGAGAGATGGGATCAGATAGAAGAAAAACAGTCGGCCATGGCGGCCGCACGATCCAGCGCGTGTGAGCCTGATGAAGCACCTCCAATGTGGGGAATAACCTCTCGTGGAGGATGCCAAGCTTGATCCGCTTCAATCTCTCTCCCCATGTTGGTCATGGCCATGTGCACGTGACGAACCAGAATTTGATCTGGCTGCAAGCGCCGGTTTTATGATATGAATCAATCTACTACCGCGTGAACGACCACACAGGATAGAGGATCTCGCCCGGATTATCACCCTCCAAGCACCGCTTGCCCCACGATGGGCGCCACTATCGTGGGAATGGCCATGGCAGATGCTGCAATCGGCAGCGAGTGGTAGAACAAAGGGTAAGGGCGGCCAGCCATCTACGGTAGATGAGGGCGGAGACACAAGGATTTACCCAAGTTCGGCCCCTTGGAGGGTAAAGACCTAATCTTGCTAGATTGTATTACAGAGAGAGTACAAGGACGAGCTCGACGAGTAGGCGGCGAGTTGCTGGGGTGTATGATGGAACATGTCCCCTATGCGTACCCTAAGGACGTTTATATAGGCTCACCTCACTAGGGTTTACAGATCTATAACCGAATTAGTTAAGGATTCGAAGGGTTCTTGAACTAATCCGACTGGGCCTAGCTACGCTTCTGGGCCTCCATCTTCCAATCGCCTGGGTCCTTGCCAATCTCGCTCCCGGATTCTCCTACATCGCCTTGCTCCTTCTACGTAAGCTACCCCCAGTAGCATCTGCCGTGCAATACCATGGCAGTTGGATCTGCCCCATGGTTCCGCCATTGGCGCCCACCGTGCACTTGCATCTGCCCCATGGTTCCGCCGGAGGGGCCATCGATTAAGGGATCTAGGACTATGAGCTACTCTGGGTCGCTTTGGTCGCTGCGCGGAATGGAGGGTTGGGAATACGCGAGATCGGAGGAAGTGTGAGAATGTTCTTCCCTCACCCGTCACTCTCCTTAAATAGCGGTTGCTACCCGCCATGTTCGGGGAGCCGTTACCGCGCGGTAATTACGCCGATATTACCGTTGGATTACCCAACGGCTACTTTGACCAGCACTGGCGGTCCAACTTCATCCACTCGACTCGTTGTCTTCAACGACTTGACGATTCGCCTACCTGATCACTCGCTGGCCTATTCGCCCAGCTGCGATTTGACTAAGTTGCCGTTATTGCGACTAAAATGACTAGTTCTTTCCTTTATTCAGGGAGTCCGCCGCCGATTTGACTGGGCGTCCGAATTGGACCCACATACTCCGACTGCCAACGAACACCTACGAGAAATCAACGATGGCCTCGGGGACTACTGATGGGGATATGCCGACCGGGGTATACCCAGCAGGATGTTTCCTACTGGCCCAAGCTTCCAGCGAGTGGGCCTAGGCAAGACTTGGCAAGGACCAAGGCGATTCCAGCGATCGAGACTTGGCAAGGACCCAGGCGACTGGAAGCTGGAGGCCCAGAAGCATAGCTAGGCCCAGTCGGATTAGGTCAAGAACCCTCTGAATCCTTAACTAATTCGGTTGTAGATCTGTAAACCCTAGAGAGGTGAGCCTATATAAACCTTCCTAGGGTACGCATAGGGGACACGTTCCATCATACACCCCAGCGACTCGCCGCCTACTCGTCGAGATCGCCCTTGTTCTCTCTCGGTAATAAAATCTAGCAGGAGTAGGTTTTTACCCTTCGGGGGGCCGAACCTGGGTAAATCCGTGTCTCCGCCCTCATCTCGCATGGCAGATGGCTGGCCGCCCTTGCCCTTTGTTCTACCACTCGCTGTCGATTGCAGCATCTGCCGTGGTCATTCCCACGACAAGTGTGATGGTGTTGTTTTTTCTTCATCTCATCAATTATTCTCTTGTACTCAGTTTCCAGTGCCTTTTCCGTCTAAGGGATTCCTCTATTCTGGCCATGTCCTTGTCGATCTTTACATTCATCATCAAGACAAATCTAGCTTCCTCCAGAACTTCCTTGTTCTTCTCATCGAGTTGAGAAACATCTCTGATACGATTCAACATTATAGCTTCTGTGACGGTTTAGCCAAATATCATCTTGAAGGCGGGGGTGGTGAATGGATATCCCTCCCTTGAGGACTAGGTCAAAAGCAGGGAAGATCCTTGGCGTTTTGGTTGGTTCTGTTTCTGCCAACTTGGAGTTCTTGTTAGTCTTGATTCTAAAACTAGATGACTACCTGAGGCAGCATATCCCTAGTTATGTCCATAGGGACTACACCTTCTACCTGTGGCAGTCGGCTTCATTGATTTATCTACCGCTTCTGGCTCCAAGGCTCCAACTTTTACAATAACTACATCATTAGTGACGTTGTCCTGGTTTGCCATGAAGACTTGCTAGATGGTGGGGGTTTGTCTATGATCTTCTCATGAGTGAGTTAAACCTCTTATTCCTTCATCATAACGTCATACTACTCAAAGTTGGCCAAATCGCTATTGCAATCCAAGTCACCTATCCTAGAGTAAGCGCTCACCTACTGGATTTCATTCATCCATACTTCCTTGGGAGCGGATCCAACATCAGTATAGTAGGTCCTTGGCTTTCCGGATAGTTGGGATACTATGGCATGATCCTTGGTACACCATCTTCGGTGTACCGGCTAGCAATCTCGGTCATGTCATTGAGGTCAAGTTTGTTCTTCTCAACCAAATGTAAGAGCTTGGGTGTAAGAAGCGAGCCCTATGTGAGTCCATTAATGAAGCATTGCATGATTGAGTCATCTATGATTCTCTAGCAAGAATCATTCATCTCAATCAAAGAGGCGATGAAGTTAGTAAGGGTTTTTCTGGCCTCTAGACGCACCAAGCCAGATCTATCGTGTTGATATAGCCAACAAAATTATACCTCTACTTATCTAACACCTAGGAGACCGATCCGGATTTTATTTGGTCTTGCACCATTGTCTCTTTCCCTAGGGAGGTTTGGGTGGGGCTGGTTTTGTCTAAATCAAAAGTATAAAACTCTTGAGAGATATCCTTCTTTGATCTATATTGCACAATATTCTCTAGCCTAAAGTCATTGCTGGCGTAAAGGTGGCTTAATGAGCGAAGGATCCTGATCCTACTTCTCCGATGAAAATATGGACGCCACCAAAGGGGACGATGTGGTGGCGGGTGACGTTCTGCCTTTCCAGAGTCTAGAGGTGATCGTGGGGATGATCAAAGCACTGCTGGCGTAGAATCTGCGACCCATGGAGACAGTATCACTAATGCCCAAGAAGGCAAATCACTCCTAGATCCGTGCTCCAAGCGCTTCATGCCCCACAATGGGCGCCAACTATCATGGTATTATCTATGAGTACGTCATGAGGGTGTCCTAATGATGGGTTTAGAGAGATGGGGTGAGAGGTGGAGAGCATCCGGGAAGAGTGTGTAACATGAGTTACCCAGGTTTAGATGTCATGGGGGTTCTCAGATCCTACTCCTGTTATAAATCATTATAGCGTCAATAGGTCTAGTTATAGGGATTGTGTAAGTTGTGAAAGGAATATGTCCGAGAGGAAATAATAAAGTGGTTATTATGCTATTCCAGGTTTATAATAGATGTTTATTTTTATGCTAGAATTGTATTAATAAGGAAACATTAATACATATGTGATTTATAAACAGAAATGGTTCCTAGTAAAGCCTCTCTTTACACTAGCCTGTTGATTAATGGGTGATCAAAGGTTTCCTGATCATAACAATAGATGTTGTTAATAAAAGGGTCATATCATTGGATAATGATATGATGAACAGTCACCCAAAGTAGATGTAGAAATACGATCATGTCATCAAGTTAAATTACTATCACATTCGTAGTAACTCAATGTCCTTAGACCATGAGATCACGTCAATCACTTTCACCGGAAGAGTACTTTGATTACATCAAACATCACACCATAACAGGGTGATTATAAAGGTGTCGTCGTGTATTTGGAAAGTTTCAGTTGAGGCTCGTGGATAAAGATTGGGATTTTACCATCCGGATGACCGAGAGATATACTTAGGGCCCTCTCAGTGATATCACATTGACATAGCCTTGCAAGCAAGTGATTTGATCACTATAATGTGATATCACAGGAACGAGAAAAAGAGTACTTGTCAGGAACAAGATTAAACAAGGTATAGATCATACTGAGTGATCGAATCTTGGACAAGTAATATATTGTGAGACAAAAGGAATTTGATTACAACAAAAGAGGTTCGGACGATCATGAGATCTTCAAGGAACTAGTGGGAATCATTATAGATCTTAGGTCCCTCTAATGATTATTGATCAGAGAAAGTCTCGATCATGTCTACGTAGTTCCCGACCTTGTAGGGAGACACACTTAAGGTTAACTGACGCGTTTGAGAGGATAGGTAACACATGGAAAGTCAATGGACATCGCATAAAATTGTTTTGTCGAATCTGCCTAAATAGTTCTGAGGTATAGAAACAAAGCTAGGGATAAAAATGTTAATAAGTTCATTAAATGAATTACTCATTAAATGAAGTTTTAATTAAATTGAGTTGCATTAAAATGGAATTAAAGTGCTTTAATGGATAGATCTTTAAGGGAATTAAAGTGCTTTAATGGAATTAAATTGCTTTAATAGAATGACATTTAAGGGAATTAAAGTGTTTGCATAGACCTTTAAAGGAATTAAAGTGCTTTAATGGAGATTGAATGAGAGGAGGCGAGGGGTCATCCATATAGCACCTATAAAAGGAGGTGGCCTCCTCCTCCTCTCCACACTCTCTCTCACAAGCTCTCTCATATGCCCCAAGGTTTTCATCTTCCCCCCTTGCTAGCCTTGTCCATTGCCAATAGAAAAGGTGCTTGGAGACGCCCTTCTCTGAACCTTAACCTCCACCACCACTACCATGGTATAGCCATGTTGGAGTTCCCATGGATTCGCTACTTCCGCTGCCCAGCTGGAGGAAGGGATCAGGAGCCATCGGCACATTGAATGTGTGACCGATTCCGGAGGCACTGCCCATTTATGGCACTGATCATCTGCATTTCCTTGAGGACAGTCATGTACCATCTACATCAGAAACATTTGTTTGTGGGAACGTTATCCCGCTTACGGTCTACGAGGGTGAGTCCATATATAATCGTTACAAAGTACTGCCTAGATTCAATCTTGGCAGTTGCAAACTGTAGGAATTTTTTTGTTTTCTATCCAACGAACCCCATCAAGTTGTACCCTTAGGATCTTGTAGGTCCGTATTATAAAGGCACCGGAACCTAGGGTTACTGGGACTATTCCTAGCTAGAGAGGTTACAGATTTCTACAATAATACAAATAGATCTACATTTCATGGACTCCAAGACTCCGGCTTCGTATTAGGAAGTTCACGTATCCTTCCTCTATTAGGCTAGACCTCCCTTTTGGAATCCTCTAACTAGGACACCCAACAGGCCATAGGCCTTGCCACCATCTATGGTCACTCGGGTTAGCCGAATTAACGTGATGCTATGGTTAGCGCATTATGAATATCCCAAACAAAGGGAACAAACAAATTGAAATCCAAAATGGGAGGGACCTTATTTTGTGTAGGGAAACCCAAAATGGGAAAAAACAGTCCGCCTGGAGACCAAAGATGTTATGTCAGTGGTAAAATCATGGAATATCCAGCACCCGCAACAATACCACCTCTTCAAGTTATACCCATAAGGAGCTCTAGTTTAAGGTTGTGTGTTGCCCCGTAGCACATAAAGCTTTGGCGGGATCACCCCATAAACAAAAGTCCTCACTCAGTGGTTGGACGCTGACAAACACTACTGGAAAAACCATCTTCGGTCCGACGTGAACAAGGCCAGCAGTCCCGGCCTGTCACAGCCCGCGACTAGTGGGAGCACTAGTCCCGGGCCATGAGGCCTCTAATGGCTAGAAACGACCGTAGTCACTAGTCTCGGGCCAGACCAGATCTTGAGTCCCGTCCCGTAATACGGACCGGGACTAATGACCTGAAGCAGGCCAGTTGGTCTTTTCGTGGACTATTAGTCCTAGGTCATATCACGGTCTGGGACTAGTTGTCCACCACTATATATTCTGCTTCTTGTCCTGCTGCCCTAAAGCATATGATGGCCATTTTTCTCAAAGAAGCAAGAGAGTTCATGCCATTTTTTTCTCAAGATTTAGTTTGCAACACCTAAATCCAAAGCTTTAAAAGGTTAGAACTTCATTCTTTCATCTCTTATTGCTACTTTAGCTCTATAATGCTCTAGAAGTATAGAGATATGGATCAATGCATGCATTCTCTAGAAGTAGCTAGAAGGATTTTGATATATATGTGTAACAAATTTTGATTAGGCACATAGTTACTGAAAATTGAAATGTGTAATTTTAGAGTTTGAGAGCTTAGAATGGAATGAGGTTTTCACTGATACAACAATAAAAAATTCCACATTTATCATGTTGATTGTTTTCTCCAATTCACAAATTGGTGCATGTAAATTTTTCAAAATTCAAAATTAATGCTCTAGAAGCTCTCAATATAACTTGTAATAATTTTATCATGTTGTGTAATGGTTTTTGATATACTTTTACTATAATGCAGATGGTCCGGGAATGGATGTACGGTACTGACCGATGCTCTGTCGAGTTCATTAATGGCATGCATGAATTTATTCGTATTGCTGATGCAAACAAGCGCAATGGTTTTGTATTATGTCCATTTAATGGATATAGGAATCAAAATGATTACTCTAACTCAATAACCCTTCACAACCACCTTTTGAAGTCCGGCTTCATGCCCAGTTATAATTGTTGGACCAAGCACGGAGAGAGAGGGGTTATAATGGAAGACAATGAAGAAGAGGAGGAGGATGACAACTATCATGGTTTCCCTGAGTACGAAGATACTTCCATGGGGGATGCTGAAGGGGAGGATGAAGAAGAGACACATGATGAACCCGCTGATGATCTTGGTCGGACCATTGCCGATGCACGAAGAGATTGTGAAACTGAAAAGGATAGGGAGAAGTTCAATCACATGTTAGAGGATCACAAAAAGTTGTTGTACCCAAATTGCAAAAATGGTCTGAAAAAGCTGGGCAGCACACTGGAATTACTGCGATGGAAGGCTGAGTGTGCTATACCTGACTCCTCATTTGAAAAGTTGCTGAAAATGATGAAGAATATGCTTCCAAAAGATAACATATTGCCCGCCATTACGTATGAAGCAAAGAAGGTTGTCTGCCCTCTAGGTTTAGAGGTTCAGAAGATACATGCATGCCCTAATGACTGCATCCTCTATGGCGGTGAGGAGTATGAGAATTTGGATGCATGCCCGGTCTGCACTTCATTTCAGTATAAGATTAGACTAGATGACCCTGGTGACGTTGAGGGCGAGCCCCCCGGAAGAGGGTTCCTGCCAAGGTGATGTGGTATGCTCCTATAATACCACGGTTGAAACGCTTATTCAGAAACAAAGAGCAAGCCAAGTTGTTGCGATGGCATAAAGAGGAACGTAAGTCAGACGGGATGTTGAGACACCCCGCTGATGGGTCGTATGTCACGACCCGGGATCCGGGCTAGACAAATACGAGATCCTTATCTGATATAAGCCTAACAAAAATTCCGAAACGCGTATGGAAAGATCGGTAACATTACAGAACATACAACATACATTAATAAGGTAAACTCTTAAGAGAGTTACAAACCAGTCATACAAGCCAGGGGTCACAGACCCATCATTACATCATAGAACGGAAGCAAACAAGTTGTTCTAAACAACAAACTTAGCAAAGGCCTAAGAGGCCATAATAGAAGTAGCGACCCTTCCATAGATCCTAGGCTGCTGATCGGGAACCCCAACTACTCGTCGACTTCGACGTAGAAACCACCTTCAGTTGGAGTAGCATCATCTGTAGAAAAACATCAACAAGGCAAGGCTGAGTACAGGGTGTACTCCGCAAGACTTATGGCTAGTGGAGTTATTTTTGCATAAAGCCATCTTTTGTTTTGCAAACAAGAGGGAGAAGAAACTCATCTAGTCAGATCATTTTTAAAAGGGGATAAGAGAACTACAACTCAAGGTCTTATAATCATCTTTGATATCCACCAAGTATCGTCATCAACTGAACCTCTCTTCCCGGACTACCCCCTCAAACAACCCCGAGGAAGTACTCCGGATCTCACATTAGTTGACAAGTTTTAACATTTGGTTATAGTTCTCTATAATCTTCACGTCCGTTCACAAGTCGTCCATAACCGTGGACACGGCTTTTCAAAAATATTAATAACCGTGCAGGGGTGCACAACTTTACCCACACGTACCAACCGATTCTTAATGACAAATATTATTAGCCCTCTTCCTTGGAAGGCCGGCAAAGAGTGGTTGACCACGACCTTTACCTTGCTTTCGCCGAGACCATGAGTCACGCACTACGGAGATGCTGCCGTAACGGGTCGAGTCCCGAAGTCAGTCCCTAGTGATGTGAACAGGGTTTGAGATTACGGATGCCGGGCATCTCCCATTCCCTGCCACGCTTACCTACCTGTATGAATGCACCTCCTTCACCTCCATTCAAGAACGACCAAGATGCGTATGTCGAATGGAAAGCGCGAACTATGTGACTCATGTAATCTACTAGGAAAGTTAGTTGGTCGAGGGGGTTTCCAGGCCCCCGTGTGGTTGCACGCTCGTCTTGCTTCAAGAGGCAAGAACATCGGGTCCTAGGGGTGGAAAGTATGGGACTACAAAAACAACAACCCATGTGGCCTCCCATACAAGCCTTAGCATGTTTATCATCCATATCTGATCACATCATCACATCCTACCATACTAGATTCATTCGCATCTCTGGTGCATCACCTGAATGATCAGCATTTGACCACTAAGCATGGCTAAGCTTGACTGAACCGTGGCACTAGCGACGCTCTTAAGCTAAACCCTAGTTATGCTAGGAGTAGTGGATCAGGTAATATAGTTCACAAAGGAAAACATGCATCAGATAGGATTACTCTATCTACTGATAAAAGACTGTTGAACCGAATGCATATGACGAGAATGGAAAACTTTGTAAACTTAGGATTCATATCAATGAGTGGGGCTTCGCTTGCCTTGTCCGTTGTTGGACTGGTACTGCTCTTCGGTGGCGTTGACTTCATCTTCGGGTTCGGTTCCTATTCGCGAGAACCAATCACCGGAAAAGGGAAAACAACACTCAACACATGGCATGTGCAATGCTCATACAATATGGATGATATGACAAGTTAAATAGTGTTGAATTGAACCCTAAAACATGCTTGGTCACTTTAAAGGGGGTTCCGAAGATCCAAACCCTAGAACAGGGGAATCATCGGAATCACCTGTGGGGTTCAATTGGTTCTTCTAATTAAACTTGCTATCAAAGGTGATTAACTATGTATGATTATAGCTTAGTTAGTTAGGTTTCATTTTTATGAACATTTTGGTATATTATTTGTATTTTTATGATTTAAAATGAATTAGTTATGAATTTCTCAAATTTTAATTCATTTTAAATCATTTTTGGAATATTTGAAATACTTTCCAAACTTGGGCCCACATGTCAGACTTTTATTATTTTCAGAAAACATTTACAAAAATGATTAAAACACTGACAGGCAGGGCCGACCTGTCATAAATTTTCCATTTAATAAAAACAATTACATAAAACATTTAAATAAAATAAATAGCGGGTTTATGACCTCATGTTGATGTCATGCTGACATCAGCAATGGGTTTTGCCCCATATCGAGCACGGGATCGGCGGCAGGGCGCGCGCTAGGCTGCGAGAGGGGGCGCGCTGGACGCCGGCGTGTGCGCTGAGCCGAATAGAGGCGGCACCGCCCTGGAATGGTCGTCGGAGCAGTGTGTGCGATGGCGGCCGACGGCGAGGCTTGCAGGCGGTTGTGGCGGCGGCGATACATACAAGGAGAGAGTGAGCGGAGGGGTTCGTTAGAACCGTGAGCTTACCCTGAGCGCGATGGTGGTGACGGCGAGGCCGGCGATGGTCGAACGACGTCGAATCGACGGCAACAACCTCTGCGACTGGCGGCGGTTCGGGGACGATTCCGGCGAGGAGAGTGCTTCCCTGCTTGCGTGCTTCGGTGAGGAGGACGAGGGAGGCGAGGCGCTTCTAACGATGGTTTCGTCTTGGCGCCTGGTGGCCGGAGACGACGGGGAAGAAAACCTCTGGCCGGCTAGGGTTTGGCCATGGCGAGAAGAAACAGGGAAAAGAGGGGGAACTGGCAGCTAGGGTTCGTCGGCGGCTGCTCTAGGGGTCATATGGGTGCTTGTGGGCGGCGGCATGAATCGCGGCGCTCGCCGTCGTCGGTGGCGCCGCCAGCGAGCTTCTTAGCTCGATCTGGGAGGTGGAAGACGGCTGACAGTAACGACGGAACGGTACGGGGCCAGGTTGGGCTTCTGCTGGGCCAGACTTGGTCTCCGGGTGGGCTGGATGGGGAGTTCATAGGCGACAGGGGGAGAGGGATAGGAGTGGGATGCAGCCCAAAAAGGGTTAGTGTTAGTTTTTATTTGGAATTTTCTTTTTATATTTCTGTTTTATATCTTGTTTTGTAATTTCCATTTGTAATTCTGTTTTTGAATAATTCAAATCACAGAAACTTATATAAAATATATAAAATAGTTTGGGACCCTTTTATATACTTTGGGTTCCATTCATTTTGATAATTTTCAAAATCTTAAAACCCATTTGAATGGTTTTAAGAGGGTAATAAATTAGGGTTTTACTTGTTCTTATTTGGTTAAATCATAGTGCAAGTGTGATGCATGCATTAAATGCTCAAACATATCCTTATTTATATTACACAAAAGGGTGGTATGTTACAGCTCTAACCCACTTAGAAGAATCTCGACCCGAAATTCCTAGGTTTTAGAGAAGAAGGCAGGGTACTCAGATCAAAGACGATCTTCGTGTTCCCAGGTTGCTTCTGACTCAGAGTGATGAGACCATTGAACTTTCAGGAACTTGATGGTTTGAAGACGATTCTTGCGCTCGGTTTCATCAAGAATACGAACAGGGTATTCTCGGTAGGTTAGATCATCTTGGAGATCCAAAGTTTCGTGGTCCACACTACGAGTGGGATCTTTGAAGCAACGCTTGAGTTGAGACACATGAAATATATCATGAACCTCTGGAAAATATGAAGGTAGATCCAATTTATAGGAAAGCTCACCCCGCTTGGAGAGAATGCAAAAGGGACCAACGTAGCCAATTTTCCTTTGATACCGAATCGATGGACACCCTTCAGAGGAGTGACCCGGAGATTAACTTGATCACCAACTTCATAATGAACATCAAGTTGATGACGTCGTAGTTGGTCTTCTAACGGGATTTAGCGGCCTTCAGACGCTCTTGAATTAGGAGAACTTGATCTAGTGCTTCTTGGATCTTGTCTGGACCAAAGAATTGTCTTTCGCCAGTTTCTGTCCAGTTCAGCGGTGTTCGACATGTTCTCCCATACAGAAATTGGAAAGGTGCCATGCCCAAACTGGATTGGAAACTGTTGTTATAGGAGAACTCCCCAAAAGGAAGACATTTCTCCGAGTTCTTTCGAAAGGATATAACACACGCTCTGAGCATGTCTTCAAGAATTTGATTCACTCTTTCAGTTTGTCCATCGGTTTTAGGATGATAGGCTATGCTGAAGGAGACATGATTTCCCATTGCTTCTTGGAAACTTTGCCAGAATTTGGAAGTAAACAAACTTCCACGACCAGAGATGATCTTCTTGGGAACACCATGGAGAACGACGTTCCGAGAGATGTATAGGTCAGCCATTTGACTAGCATGGATAGTTTCTCGAACCGGGAGGAAATGAGCAACTTTAGATAACCGATCAACTATTACCCATATGGCATCATTTCCTGCTTGTGTTCTTGGGAGTCCAGTGATAAAATCCATACCAATTTCATCCCATTTCCACTCAGGAATTTTCAATGGTTGAAGAAGTCCAGCAGGCCTTTGGTGTTCAGCCTTTACATGACGGAAAACGTGATACTCTGCCACAAAGCAAGCGATTTCTGGTTTCATTCCACTCCACCAGAATCTTTGACGGAGATCTCGGTACATCTTGGTACCACCAGGATGGATAGACAGAGGGGATTCATGAGCTTCCAAGAGGATTAGATCTTTCATTTTCCGACTGTTTGGAACCACTAGCCGATTACCAAAATAGAGAGTACCTTGATCATTGATGGAGAAACATTTAGCTTCACCACTTGCCACACGTTCTTTGATCTCGGTGATCTCTCCATCTTGTTTTGAGCTTCCTTGATTTGGTCCTTGAGAGAAGATTTTATTTCAAGGTTAGCCAGGAATCCACAAGGAACCACTTCAAAGTTAAGACGCTTGATTTCCTCGTAGAGAACAAGCTGGGCTTGTGAAATCATCAGATTGTTGCCGTAAGACTTCCGACTTAGCGCATCAGATACGACATTGGCTTTGTCGGGTTGATAGTTGAGACTCAAATCATAATCTTTGATGAGTTCCAACCATCGTCTTTGCCTGAGATTCAGATCTGGCTGGGTAAAGAGGTACTTTAGGCTTTGATGATCCGAGTAAAGTTCGCAATGGTTACCGATGAGGTAATGTCGCCACTGCTTAAGAGCATGAACAATAGCAGCGAGTTCAAGATCATGGGTTGGATAATTGTTCTCATGTGGCTTCAAATGCTGAGAAGCATAGGCCACTACATGACCATCTTGCATCAAGACACAACCGAGCCCTTGGAGAGAAGCATCACAATAGATGACGAATTCCTTGCTTGTATCCGGAAGGACAAGCACAGGAGCAGTGGTTAGCTTAGTTTTCAAAGCTTGGAAGATTTCTTCTGCCTTTTTCTGACCATTCAAATTTATTATCTTTCTTACGAAGATCGGTCATAGGCTTGGCTATCTTGGAGAAGTCCTCGATGAATCGACGGTAATATCCTGCCATTCCAAGAAAACTTCGGACTTCCTTGACTGAAGAAGGTGACTTCCATTCCAGAATGGTCTGAACCTTATCCAGTATGACAGTAACACCACTTGTAGATACAACATGACCAAGGAGGACAAGCTCTTGTAACCAGAACTCACATTTGGAAAACTTAGCGTAGAGACGATGTTCACGAAGTTTAGTCAATACCAAACGTAGATGTTCGGCATGCTCTTTGTCGGTCTTGGAGTAGATTAGAATGTCATCAATGTATACCACGACGAACTTGTCGAGATACTCCATGAAGACGGAGTTCATGAGCCTCATAAATGTGGCAGGGGCATTGGTCAACCCGAAGGACATCATTGTATACTCATAAAGACCATAACGAGTTGTGAATGCTGTCTTTGGGATATCTTCCGTTCTGATCTTGATTTGATGATACCCTGATCTTAAGTCTATTTTGGAGAAGATAGTGGCACCACTTAATTGATCAAAGAGGTCATTTATCCGGGGAAGTGGGTACTTATTCTTGATTGTCACCGTGTTGAGTGGACGGTAATCAACCACCAATCTTGGAAAATTTGTATCCCGCTTCTTGACAAAGATGGTAGGGCAACCCCAAGAGGATGTGCTAGGTTGGATGTATCCTAGACCCTCTAACTCTTCGAGTTGCTTCTTCAACTCAACCAACTCATGAGGAGGCATGCGGTAAGGTCTTTTGGAGATAGGAGCAGTTCCAGGAACTAGGTCTACGAAAAACTCCACACTTCGATCAGGTGGCATGCCAGGCAACTCTTCAGGGAAGACATCCGGGAAATCACAGACCACTAGAACATCTTGGACCCCGAGAGTAGGCAGGACATCCATGGCATACAACTCCGAGAAAGGTTTAAGAACTGCTGACGGAGACATTGAACCATCGGTCCAATACTTGACAGTTATGCCAATAGGAGAGGTCACAGAAACTGTTCTGAGTGCACAGTCAATGACGGCTTGATACTTGGTTAACCAGTCCATGCCAAGAATGACATCAATGTCACATGACTTGAGTGCAACAAAATACGTGGGGAACTTCTGGTAGGCTATGTCAATCTCATTCCCATGACCAACCATAGTGGTGAACCAGCTAGAACCCGAGGAATGGATGGTCAAAGGGGTAGACAAGGGTTCAAAATTTATCCCATGCTCTTGAGCAAACAAATTTGACATGAATGTATGTGATGCTCCAGAATCAAACAAGACTGTTGCGATAACTGAATTGACACGGAGTGTACCCAAAATGACGCGTGGATCTTCCTGAGCTTCCTCAACAGTGACATGGGTATAACTACCACGTCCGGCACCTTTGAGATTTATCATTCTTCTTTGCCTACTGATCATTGCGTCCGGCAGCCCTTTGAGAACACTCCCTTGATTAGTGACCAGGCTGACCACAGGAGTAACAGGTAACTCCAGTGTGGGAACCAGCAGGAGGATAATAGTTTGCTCCACCAGTATTTGACTGTGGCTGACGAGAATTATTGCCAGAAGACTTGGGTGCATAAGGAGCACGAGGCACATCACTGTATGGAACAAAGACATGGCGCTTCTTGTTACCAGAGGAAGAAGCACGAGAATTTCCTTCTTCACGCTTCTGAGAGACTTCCATATCCTTTCTTCCATGCTCCAGAGTAAGAGCCTGATTGTGCAGATCCTGGAAAGACTGGAACTTGAAGGGAAACAACTCATAACAAAGTGCAGATCCAGAAACTCCCTCCTTTTAATATCCATGACGGGCTTAGGGATATATGAGGCACGAAATGCTGCAACAAACTTGTAAAACCCCAGTTCTAGTAAAACATTATTTAGGGTTTGATTGTGCATCATGATCATCATCTAATAAAATTTCATGCAAGAAAATAAGGACCAAATCCTAAAATACTAATATCTCCCCTCTCTTTAAAATTCCTTCAAAATGGTTTTGAAATATCTGAAAATTACCAAAGTATGTGGAGCCCAATTGGTTATGGGCGTCCCACAAATATTTTATGGAAGCTTCTGATATTTTGAAAATATTCAAAACAGAATTCAAAATGAAATTTACAAAAGAGAAATATATTTCAGAAAAGGAAAATCGTTTCTGAATAAAAATAACCAGAGAGCAGCCAGTGGGCCGCACCCATCTTCCCCTCCCTTCCCTCTCTTCCACGTGTGCAGCAGCCAGCGGCCCAGTCCGGCCAACTCGGCCCAGTACCCATTCGACGTCCCTCACCTTTCTTCCTCCTCGGACGAAGGACGAGCGAAGCAGCTCGCTATCCTGCGCTTATGACGTCGCCTCGCCGCTGCGCCGCAATGCGTGTTGCCGCCCTAGAGACGTGGATAAGACCCCTGCGGTGCCCTGCCTCTTCCTTATCCTCTCCCTTTCCTGTTGGAGCTCTCTCCCTCATTCCCCACCTCTGGCTGAAACCTAGCCCCACAGTTGCTCACTGGCGTCGCTGTTCCCGACCGCCCTAGCCCGAGCCGTGGCCATCGTTGAGACCGCCATGGTGGACTCGTTCTTCCTACCAAGCGGAGCAAGCCGAGGTGGCCCAAGATGCCCCAATCGCCACCTCCTTCCCGAGCTCTGGCCGCCGTTGTCCCCGGCAATTCCGGCCTCGCATGGCTTCACCGACCACGCTGACGTCCTCCTGGTGAGATGGTGATCCTCCTAGTCTCGTTCATCCTCCCTCTCTCGCTCTGTGCCCATCACCCGACGATGCTCTGCAAGCACCGCCGCTCGGCCTCGTCTCCGGTCGTGCTCCGTTGACCTCCTGCTAGCGGTGCCGCCATTTTATTGCTCCTCATGTCGCTCTGCTTCGATCCGTCGAAACCGCGCATCCCCACTCGCCCTCAAACTTCGTTCCCCGCCGCCGCCTGCGGTGCTCGCCAGCGAGCCCGCGTGGCGCCTGCGTGGCATGTTGACCTGACCCAAGCCCCACCCATCAGTGGCAGTGGGTAGCTTCTGCCTAGGTGAGAAATAACAACCAGCCCCCCGGTCCCTCTTGCTTGCGTGGCGTGCTGAGGTGGCCAGTACCCCACTGGTCAGTCATAGTGGCTAGGCTCAGTAGCGGTGCAAAAAGTTTAACCCCCCCAGCTGATGTCACAGTGATGCAATAAACCTTTTAAATTGATTTATAATCCCATAAAATGATTAAATATTGTAAAATTCATATCTTATTATTTATAAGTCAGAAAAATATGTATAATATATCAAAATGTTCAGAAATATGAAACCTAGCTATTTAAGCTATAATCATGCATTGTTCAATAACTTAAATGACAAGTTTAATTAGAACAACCTAGTAACCCTAATAGATGATTCCGGAGTTTCCCCGAGTTAGGGTTTGCGCCCCTCGGAGCCCCGTTTAATTTGTCGAGCATGCCTTAGGGTTACTTTTCAATACTAATAAACTTGTCATATCATCATTCTTGTTTGAGCATTGCATTGATGCCATGTGTTGATTGTTTCCCCTTTCTTTCCGGTGTTTGCTTCTCTCCGGTAGAATACGATATCGAGATCGAGATTGAAGACCGAGATCAAGACCATTGAAGATCGATGAAAAATACTTGACCAACTGTAATCAAGTCAAGTACAAGGCTCCCGAAGATCTTCTTATCTGCTATCAACTGGCAAAGGCAAGCATAGCCCCACCATGATACAATCCTATGTTTACGAAAGAATTTCAATTCCTGCCATGATGCACACGATTCTACTGTGGTCTTTTATCGATAGATAGAGTATCCTATCTACTGCATTACTCCCTTTGAGCTTATATTACCTGATCCACCACTCCTTGCATAACTAGGTTTGGCTTGTGTGCACTGCTAGAGCTTTTATCTGTGTCTTGCTTAGCCATGCTTAGCTGTTGAGTCTGGTTCATCCAGATGATGTATCAGATGCAGAGAATCTAGTATGACAGGAGAACATGATGAGATGATATCGGTGATATGAGTTAAACATGCTAAGGCTTGTATGGGAGGCCACGGTGGGATGTGGTTTTTCTAGTCCCATGCTCGCCACCACTAGGAACTGAGTTCTTGCCTTTGGAACCGAGACGAGCGTACAGCCACACGGGGCTTGGGAACCCCTCGCCTGATTAACTTGCCTAGTAGATTTCATGAGTCACATAGTTCGGGCGTTCCATTCGACATATGCATAGAAAATCTTTTGAAAGATTTGCCGGGTGAAGTTGGTGCATTCATAACAGGTAGGTAAGCATGGCCGGGGTTGCTTGGGGTCGATGGAGCCCTTGTTAACCAACCTCGCCTCACATCTTTAAGTACCGGCTTCGGGATTTGACCCGTTATGGCGGAACCATACTTATTGCATGACTCATGGTCTCGGCGAAAGCAAGGTAAAGGTCGTGGCCAACCACCCTTTGCCAGCCTTCCAAGGAAGAGGGCTAATAGCTTGGCATTAAAACTTGGTTGGTACGTGTGGGTAAAGTTGTACACCCCTGTAGGGTCATAATCTTTTCGAAAAGCCGTGTTCACGGTTATGAACGCTTGGTGACCAGATTCTAAGATCATAGATAACTATAACCTAATTGTAAAACTTGGCAGATCAACGTGTGCTTAAGGATGCTTCCTCATGGGTACGAGGGGGTGATCCTAGTTGGTAGATGATGATGACTTGGTGGATATCAAAAGATGATGATCAATATTTCAGAGATGTCGCTCTCTTATCCCCTTTGAAAATATTCTGATTATACGAGCTTCTTCTCTCTCTCTTGTTTTATAAACAAAGATGGCTTTATGCAAAACAACTCCACCAGCCATAAGTCTTGCGGAGTACACCCTGTACTCACCCTTGCTTTGCTGATACTTTTGGCAGAGTAAGTGTTCACCTAAAGACGAGTTCTGTACTACATCGACATCGACGAGTAGCTTGGGGTTCCCGGCCGGCAGCCTGGAATCTATGGGCTGGGACGTCATCGTTATGCTTCAGGCCTCTTAGGCTATTTGTTAAGTTTGATATACTTAATAGCATAGTTTACCTTCCGTTGTTTGATATTTGTGTTCAGTGACCTCTGCTTGTAATAATTTGGTTCTCTGCTCAGTTATGAGCTTGCTATGATAAATTTTTGTGTCGTAAGGTCACTGTTGTGTTACCGATTCTTCACTGGATATTCTCGAGCTCAAGATTAAGCTTATTTCAGACGGAGGTCTGGGATTTGTTTAGCCCTAACCCCGGGGGTGTCACAGTTCTTGGTATCAGAGCAGTACCGACCGTAGGAAAACCTTGCTCTTGGTCGATGTTTAGTCTAGTGTTTGTGAAAACTATTTTAAAGCTGAAAAGTATTTGTGAAAACTCTAGTATGCTTATTTTTCTCCTTATCCAGTTTTGCTCTAACTCTGGGTTATCTTATCTTGTGTTGTCTTTGAAAAGTTTTGATATCTCTTCTAATCTTTCAAAACTTAGGTGCCTTCTTGGCATGTCACTCCTAAGGCAGTTGAACTAGTGTTGAGTTCTCTGGAGTTGTGTGTGTTGTGAATTCCTTGTCCCCTTGCTGTTGTTCATCTGAGAGATTTCTTTCCACCATGATCTCTTTATCTTTTTGACCCACAATTTTATATTGTTGGATCTGCAGTGTTCTATTCTAGGCTTCGAGGTTTCCTTTCGCCTCGAGTGCCTCCTTTTTGTTTGTTGGGTACTTCAGAAGTCGTTTCTTCTCTTGGAAGCTACCTCGTGAATACTATCTTGCAGTGTAGACTATGTCACGCAAGTAGTAGTTACTTCTTTCTTTGGGTTTTAACCCTTGGACTTGAACCGAAGATCCCTGATTGTGTTGGATTCTAGTTTTGTGAATCTTGTACATGAAGCTGACCTTTAACCCAAGATCCCTTTTGTTGACCTCTGTCGTTAATGTTCATACATTACTTCAGGATGGCTAGTACCTTCTAGTATAGCCTTCAATCTTGTGGTTTTGTCGCAATTGAATTGTGACAGCAAAGGACTTCCCCTACCACATGCTATGGCAGATGTTCTCTAATGGAACCAAATAGATCACGACAAGAGTACTCCTCGTGTGTCTCGCATCTATACCGTGACTCTGCCACACCTTACCTTTCTTTGCATTGGTTTTCGGAAGGTTCTTAACTTATGCATCCACATCTTGGGATTCTATCCTGAGCATGTTCATCTTTTTCCCTTGTTGTTTTTCGACCTTTGTTTACCAGTTGGTAGCCATGTAGTAAATGTGCATTGGTGTCTTACGATGCAATATACTCTTGTGGTCCGTCAAGACAAACCATTTCGGAATGTCTAGGAGAAACAAACTCCAGTACCTCGTCGTATCTAGGACCAGGTCAAAGTGTTGTAATCCGCAGATCAAGAGGCATTGATTATCTTCCATATGTTCTATATTAAAGTATCACACTCTTCTATACTAAGAGGTCGAGTTAAATTTCATGACCCCTTAATGAAGTGATGCTCTTACACATATTTACCCACTGTTTCTCGAGTTTTCGTGCTCGTGAGTGATGCGTGTGCATAAAAATGTGGCCATCTGAGATTCTAGCAATTCTTATTGTTTGAACTCTAAGGACATTTGTGTCATTCTTAGAATGATCGGTTAACCCCGTCACTAAGCAAAGGATGATTGGGCTACCAAGTCCATTATTCTGGTGCACTCTCTTTGGTGAAAGGGTTAGGCTTGTGCCGAAGCTCTGAGACTATGTTTTCTTGCTTTACCAAGCAAGTTTCCTCTCGAACTAAGTGACATATCGGTGGTTCGTGATATTCTAGATGTCTACTAGAAGTATCGCCATGTTGTCACATGACCGTGTTGTCAAGTTCTTGAGAAAGTAAGTTCTCTGAACTGCACCTTTCTCCAAGGATCCATACTAGATACCTCTGAACTAGTTGGTTGAGCTTAAACAACAACTTGGAGAGTTGCAGGACAAAAGTTCTATCCAACTCAGTTCCTTCTAAAAGGGATGTCTAGTTTTGTTCGTGTTGAAGAAAGACAATATCTCCTTTGTGGATATGTTATTTTTCCCAGTCTTTGATTTGATTTGGGTTATCGTCAAATCAAACTCATTTTCATGGACTATCTTGATAGTGTTTATTTTCGTGATGTTTCGCTTGAGTACATTTTCATGTCCTTTGGTCTGACCAATATGTTTGCCTTGTTCAGGAAACATATGAGTCCATCTTCTTGGAGAGTTTTGATAGGTTTGTTGTTGATCCCATCGATGACATGCTTATCCTCTCCATGCTAGATTTGATTCATATGGAACATTTGGCATTAATGTTGGAAAAATTCGAGAACCTTCTTCGAGTTATCTCAAAGTATGAGTTCTGGATGTTAGAAGTAACCTCCTCCGGTTCAAGCGCATATGCTGAAAGATGTCGCCGTGGATTCGAGAAGAGTTATCTCTGTTACTTAAGGACACATGTGTGGGTTATTGTTAGTACTTTATGTATGTGCATTTGTCCTTCGACAAGTTGCTAATGCATAGGTCTAGCAATCTAGCTCGTCTTTCGGAGCTTGACATTGTAGTCCCTGTCTTGAGAATCTAGTAACTTTACCTTTGCGGTAAATGTTGCAAAATTTCTATTTGGACATGCTGAGTTTGAAATATCATTCCACCTAACCAAAGTTGAATCTCAAGCGGCAACGATGGTTGGTGTTCCCCAAGGTTTTGACATGGGTCTCTTTGAAAATTTGGCAAGATTGATGTAATGGTTGGCACACTTAGCCGGAAAGACCTACCGTCACATTACTGTGATTCATCAATATCAACCACTCTTCATGAGACTTCTTCTATATGTTATTATAGGAGTTGTGATTATGGTTCCTTTGAGTCCGAAGTCTGACCTTTACTTGATATCTTTCTTGAACATCAAGGAGAACATTTAAAGTAGTGTTGCTAAATGTCTCTCGGTCAATCCTCTAGACCCTTTATCTTGGCAAGCCTCTTGTTGTGCCAAGTAATTGAAGTCTGAGAATGAAGTTTATTTCTTCTCGTGTCATCAGGAATCTTCTTAACTACTCATCTCAGTGGTGTAAATTGATACCATAATCTTTGGCAAAGATTTTGGTATAGCTGGATGAATAAAGAGTTTCCTTCGTTTTCTTTTTCATGTTTTAAGAGTGACTATGATTTCGGTAATCAGAAGTTTCTCATTCTACATGTTCCTTGTGACTCTTATGAGTCCTCGCCACAAAACACCTTTCTGTCTTGGCCTTCTGTTGGATGAAAAAGTGACTCTTCTGTGTCAAAAGTAGTTCAACAACTTGGTTTTGTTGATTCCAATCTCTGCAACCTGAGATCCTTGCTTAAGCCGTTTAGTAGAGGTTCATATCGAAGTCTGTGGTTATGTTCTTTCCGTTGAAACCTTCCTTTTTAGAATCTTAAACTCTTCTGTAAGTTCCATGGTCTCAATTTTTATGACGACCATCTATCTAGCAACTTGAAACCTTCTCCTCTTGTTTCCTCCGTTACCTTGATGTATTTCATGTTTGTCATCTCAGAGTTGTTTCTAAACACTCCATCCAAGAGTTGACCATGAGATACTCTATGTGTTGTTTAGTGTGTTTTCCCCCTTATCTTTAGAGTGACCGTGTTTCTTTCTCTCTCTATTTTTTCCTACCTTTGGAATCTCGGGTCGAGATTCTCGTAAGGGGGATAGAGCTGTAACACCCCAGTTCTAGTAAAACATTATTTAGGGTTTGATTGTGCATCATGATCATCATCTAATAAAATTTCATGCAAGAAAATAAGGAACAAATCCTAAAACCCTAATATCTCCCCTCTCTTTGAAATTCCTTCAAAATGGTTTTGAAATATCTGAAAAGTACCAAAGTATGTGGAGCCCAATTGGTTATGGGGGTCCCACAATAGTTTGTATATTTTATGGAAGCTTCTGGTATTTTTAAATTATTCAAAACAGAATTCAAAATGAAATTTACAAAAGAGAAATAGATTTCAGAAAAGGAAAACTGTTTTTGATTAAAAATAATCAGAGAGCAGCCAGTGGGCCGCACCCATCTTCCCCCTCCCTTCCCTCTCTTCCGCGTGTGCAGCAGCCAGCGGCCCAGTCCGTCCCACTCGGCCCAGTACCCCTTCAACGTCCCTCACCTTTCTTCCTCCTCGGACGAAGGACGAGCGAAGCATCTCGCTGTCCTGCACTGATGTCGTCGCCTCGCAGCCACGTCGCGATGCGTGTTGCCGCCCTGGAGACGTGGATAAGACCCCTGCAGTGCCCTACCTCTTCCTTATCCTCTCCCTTTCCCGTTGGAGCTCTCTCCCTCATTTCCCACCTCTGGATGAAACCTAGCCCCACAGTTGCTCACCGGCGTCACCGTTACCGACCGCCCTAGCCCGAGCCGTGGCCATCATTGAGACCGCCATGGTGGACTCGTTCTTCCTACCAAGCGGAGCAAGCCGAGGTGGCCCGAGATGCCCCAATCGCCACCTCCTTCCCGAGCTCTGGACGCCGTCGTCCCCGTCAATTCCGGCCTCACATGGCTTCACCGACCGCGCTGACGCGCTCCTGGTGAGATGGTGATCCTCCTGGACCCCTTCATCCTCCCTCTCTCGCCCTGTGCCCATCACCCGACGATGCTCTCCAAGCGCCGCCGCTTGGCCTCGTCGCCGGCTGTGCTCCATTGACCTCCCCCTAGCGGCGCCGCCATTTTATTGCTCCTCGTGTCACTCCGCTTTGATCCATAGCGACCGCGCATCCCCACTCGCCCTCAAATGTCGTTCCCCGCCGCCGTCTGCGGTGCTCGCCGGCGAGCCCGCGTGGCGCCTGCGTGGCATGTTGACCCGACCCAGGCCCCACGTGGCAGTGGGTAGCTTCTGCCTAGGTGAGAAATAACAAGCAGCACCCCCGATCCCTCTTGCTTGCGTGGCGTGCTGAGGTGGCCAGTACCCCACTGGTAGGCTCAGTAGCGGTGCAAAAATTTTAGCACCCCAGAAAAATATGTATAATATATCAAAAAATTTCAGAAAAATGAAACCTAGCTATTTATGCTATAATCATGCATTGTTCAATAATTTAAATGAAAAGTTTAATTAGAACAACCTAGTAACCCTAATGGATGATTCCGGAGTTTCCCCGAGTTAGGGTTTGCGCCCCTCGGAGCCCCGTTTAATTTGTCGATCATGCCTTTGGGTTACTTTTCAATACTAATCAACTTGCCATATCATCATTCTTGTTTGAGCATTGCATCGATGCCATGTGTTGATTGTTTCCCCTTTCTTTCGGTGTTTTCTTCTCTCTAGTAGAATACGATATTGAGATCGAGATTGAAGACCGAGATCAAGACCATCGAAGATCGACGAACAATACTTGACCAACTGTAATCAAGTCAAGTACAAGGCTCTCGAAGATCTGCTTATCTGCTATCAACTGGCAAAGGCAAGCATAGCCCCATCATGATACAATCCTATGTTGACGAAAGAATTTCAATTCCTGCCATGATGCATACGATTCTACTGTGCTCTTTTATCGATAGATAGAGTATCCTATCTATTTCATTACTCCCTTTGAGCTTATATTACCTGATCCACCGCTCCTTGCATAACTAGGTTTGGATTGTGTGCACTGCTAGAGCTTTTATCTGTGTCTTGCTGAGCCATGCTTAGCTGTTGAGTCTGGTTCATCCAGATGATGTCTCATATGCAGAGAATCTAGTATGACAGGATAATGTGATGAGATGAGATCAGTGATATGAGTTAAACATGTTAAGGCTTATATGGGAGGCCACGGTGGGATGTGGTTTTTCTATTCCCATACTCGCCACCACTAGGAACTGAGTTATTGCATTCGGAACCGAGACGAGCGTACATCCAGATGCGGCTTGGGAACCCCTCGCCTAATTAACTTTCCTAGTAGATTCCATGAGTCACATAGTTCGGGCTTTCCATTCGACATACGCATCTTGGTCGTTCTTGAATGGAGGTGAAGGAGGTGCATTCATACAGGTAGGTAAGCGTGGTAGGGAATGGGAGATGTCCGGCATCCGTAATCTCAAACCCTGTTCACATTGCTAGGGACCGACTTCGCGACTCGACCCGTTACGGCGGCATCTCCTTAGTGCGTGACTCATGGTCTCGGCGAAAGCAAGGTAAAGGTCGTGGTCAACCACTCTTTCCCGGCCTTCCAAGGAAGAGGGATAATAATATTTGGCATTAAGAATCGGTTGGTACGTGTGGGTAAAGTTGTGCACCCCTGCAGGGTTATTAATCTTTTCGAAAAGCCGTGTCCACGGTTATGGACGACTTGGGAACGGACGTGAAGATCATAGAGAACTATAACCGAATATTAAAACTTGTGAACTAATGTGAGATCCGGAGTACATCCTCGGGACTGTTTGAGGGGGTAGTCCGGGAAGAGAGGTTCAGTTGATGATGATACTTGGTGGATATCAAAGATGATTATAAGAGCTGGGGTTGTAGTTCTCTTATCCCCTTTTGAAAATGATCTGAATAGACGAGTTTATTCTCCCTCTTGTTTGCAAAACAAAAGATGGCTTTATGCAAAGATAACTCCACTAGCCATAAGTCTTGCGGAGTACACCCTGTACTCAGCCTTGCCTCTTTGATGTTTTTCTATAGATGATGCTACTCCAACTGAAGGTGGTTTCTACGTCGAATTCGACGAGTAGTTCGGGTTCCCAGGCAGCAGCCTAGGATCTATGGAAGGGTCGCTACTTCTGTTATGGTCTCCTAGGCCTTTGCTAAGTTTGTTGTTTAGAACAACTTGTTTGCTTCCGTTGTATGATGTAATGATGGGTCTGTGACCCCTAGCTTGTATGACTGGTTTGTAACTCTCTTAAGAATTTACCTTATTAATGTATGTTGTATGTTCTGTAATGTTACCGATCTTTCCCTTCGTGTTTTGGAATTTAGGTTAGGCTTATATCAGAAGAGGATCTGGTATGTGTCTAGCCCTGATCCCGGGGCATGATAGATTTTGGTATCAGAGCAGGACTACATCTAGGAAACTCTTCTAGTTGGTCGATGTTGAGTCTAGAGTTTGAGAAAACTATATGAAAGCTAAAAACTATTTGCAAAACTCTGAATAGGACTCTTTTTACTCCTTATCACGGGTTATTCTATTGCTGAGTTATCTTACCTCATTTGCTTTGCATAGTTTTCAGTTCTCGTCTATCATTTCAAACTCTTAGGATATACGGGTTTGGGTTGTTTTTACCTAGTACTCCGTACTTGGTTGCAAGGCTCAGAGTTTCCAAGATATATCTGTGCAACTGAAGCAATGTTTTTCAACTTTGTTAAGGCTGCCTCTAATCCCGCTCCCAATTCTTTTGTGACTTGTTGGTATCATATCATGCTTGCATTCCATTGTGATGGTTTGTATCTAAGTTGGTAGTGTATACATTTCGTATGCTTGTTCTACTGCCATACTTAATGCATTGATATAATTATCACCCGCATGTTCACCTCTACCATGATCTTTTGATATGGTTTTGTCATCCTTTGTTGTACCCTTTTTGGTGAATCCATTATCATGGTTTCTATTTTCTCCTCAGGATGCTGGCTGGTACTCGTGGTTCTGTTGGCCGTCGAGGAAAGAACGATGCTGATCAGGAACTTCCGCCACCTCCCATAATGGCCGAGGTTCCCAACAACATTGAGACCAACCGTCTGAGGAATTAACGCCTTCTGGGGCGTGTGGCGCAGAACACTGAAGGGTCGTCCTGACGACTCTGTCACACTAGGAGATATCATCCGCTCTTTTCCTCCAATCTTCACCCACTCTAAGGATCCCCTTGAAGCTGATGATTGGCTCCGCACTATAGAGTGCAAGTTCAGTGCTCTTCGTGTCCGTCCCGCTGATCGTGTTAACTTTGCCACCTAAACCCTAAACCCTAAACCCTCAAACGTCGTTCCCCGCCGCCGTCTGCGGTGCTCTCCGGCGAGCCCGCATGGCTCCTGTGTGGCATGTTGACCCGACCCAGGCCCCACCGTCAGTGGCAGTGTGGTAGCTTCTTCCTAGGTGAGAAATAACAACCAGCCCCCCCCCCCCTGGTCCCTCTTGCTTGCGTGGCATGCTGAGGTGGCCAGTACCCCACTGGTCAGTCAAAGTGGCTAGGCTCAGTAGAGGTGCAAAAATTTTAGCCCCCCATCTGATGTCACAGTGACGCAATAAACCTTTTAAATTGATTTATAATCCCAGAAAATGATTAAATATTGTAAAATTCATATCTTATTATTTATAAGTCAGAAAAATATGTATAATATATCAAAATGTTCAGAAAAATGAAACCTAGCTATTTAAGCTCTAATGATGCATTGTTCAATAACTTAAATGACAAGTTTAATTAGAACAACCTAGTAACCCTAATAGATGATTCCGGAGTTTCCCCGAGTTAGGGTTTGCGCCCCTTGGAGCCCCGTTTAATTTGTCGAGCATGCCTTCGGGTTACTTTTCAATACTAATCAACTTGTCATATCATCATTCTTGTTTGAGCATTGCATCGATGCCATGTGTTGATTGTTTCCCCTTTCTTTTGGTGTTTGCTTCTCTCCGGTAGAATACGATATTGAGATCGAGATTGAAGACCGAGATCAAGACCATCGAAGATCGACGAACAATACTTCATCAACTGTAATCAAGTCAAGTACAAGGTTCCCGAAGATCTGCTTATCTGCTATCAACTGGCAAAGTAAGCATTGCCCCATCATGATACAATCCTATGTTTACGAAAGAATTTCAATTCCTGCCATGATGCATACGATTCTACTGTGCTCTTTTATCGATAGATAGAGTATCCTATCTATTTCATTACTCCCTTTGAGCTTATATTACCTGATCCACCGCTCCTTGCATAACTAGGTTTGGATTGTGTGCACTGCTAGAGCTTTTATCTGTGTCTTGCTGAGCCATGCTTAGCTGTTGAGTCTGGTTCATCCAGATGATGTATCAGATGCAGAGAATCTAGTATGACAGGATAATGTGATGAGATGAGATCAGTGATATGAGTTAAACATGTTAAGGCTTATATGGGAGGCCACGGTGGGATGTGGTTTTTCTATTCCCATACTCGCCACCACTAGGAACTGAGTTATTGCATTCGGAACCGAGACGAGCGTACATCCAGATGGGGCTTGGGAACCCCTCGCCTAATTAACTTTCCTAGTAGATTCCATGAGTCACATAGTTCGGGCTTTCCATTCGACATATGCATAGAAAATCTTTTGAAAGATTTGCTGGGTGAAGTTGGTGCATCCATAACAGGTAGGTAAGCGTGGTCGGGGTTGCTTGGGGTCGATGGAGACCTTGTTAACCAACCTCGCCTCACATCTTTAAGTACCGGCTTCGGGACTTGACCCGTTACGGTGGCACCATACTTATTGCGTGACTCTTGGTCTCGGCGAAAGCAAGGTAAAGGTCGTGGCCAACCACCCTCTGCCAGCATTCCAAGGAAGAGGGCTAATAGCTTGGCATTAAGAGTCGGTTGGTATTTGTGGGTAAATTTGTACACCCCTGCAGGGTAGTAATATTTTCGAAAACTATAACCTATAACCTAATTGTAAGACTTGGTAGATCAACGTGTGCTTAAGAATGCTTCCTCATGGGTACGAGGGGGTGATACTAGTTGGTAGATGATGATGACTTGGTGGATATCAAAAGATGATGATCAATATTTCAGAGATGTCGCTCTCTTATCCCCTTTTAAAATATTCTGATTAGACGAGCTTCTTCTCTCTCTCTTGCTTTATAAACAAAGATGGCTTTATGCAAAACAACTCCACCAACCATAAGTCTTGCAGAGTACACCCTGTACTCACCCTTTCTTTGTTGATACTTTTGGCAGAGTAAGTGTTCACCTGAAGAGGAGTTCTGTACTACATCGACATCGACGAGTAGCTTGGGGTTCCCGGTCGGCAGCCTGGAATCTATGGGCTGGGACATCATCGTTATGCTTCAGGCCGCTTAGGCCATTTGTTAAGTTTGCTATACTTAATAGCATAATTTGCCTTCCGTTGTTTGATATTTGTGGTCAGTGACCTCTGCTTGTAATAATTTGGTTCTCTGCTTAGTTATGAGCTTGCTGTGATAAAAAAAATTGTCGTAAGGTCACTGCTGTGTTACCGATTCTTCACTGGATATTCGCGAGCTCAAGGTTAAGCTTATTTCAGACGGAGGTCTAGGATTTCTTTAGCCCTAATCCCGGGGGTGTCACAAAACTCCTCCGAGGTAACGACATGTCCCTGAGCTTGCATATTCTGAAAACCTTCCCACCAAACACCAGCCTCACCTGAACTTGCGCTCTATAGTGAGGAGCCAATCATCATCTTCAAGGGTATCCTTGGAGTGGGTGAAGATTGGAGGAAAAGAGCGGATGAAATCTCCCAGTGTGACAGATTCGTCAGGACGACGTTCAGTGTTCTGCGCCACACGCTCCAGAAGGCGTTAATTCCTCAAATGATTGGTCTCAATGTTGTTGAGAACCTCGGCCATTGTGGGAGGTGGCGGAAGTTCCTGATTAGCATCGTTGTTTCCCCGACGGCCAACAGAACCACGAGTACCAGCCGACATCCTGAGGAGAAAACAGAAACCATGAGAATGGATTCACCAAAAAGGGTACAGCAAAGGATGGCAAAACCATATCAAAAGATCATGGTAGAGGTGAACATGCGGATGATAATTATATCAATGCATTAAGTATGGCAGTAGAACAAGCATATGAAATGTATACACTACCAACTTAGATACAAACCATCACAATGGAATGCAAGCATGATATGATACCAACAAGTCACAAAAGAATTGGGAGCGAGATTAGAGGCAGCCTTAACAAAGTTGAAAAACATTTCTTTAGTTGCACAGATATATGTTGGAAACTCTGAGCCTTGCAACCAAGTATGGAGTACTAGGTAAAAACAACCCAAACCCGTAGATCCTAAGAGTTTGAAATGATAGACGAGAAGTGAAAACTTTTCAAAGCAAATGAGGTAAGATAACTCAGCAACAGAACAACCTTGGATAAGGAGTAAAAAGAGTCCTATTCAGAGTTTTGCAAATAGTTTTTAGCTTTCAAATAGTTTTCTCAAACTCTAGACTCAACATCGACCAACTAGAAGGGTTTCCTAGATGTAGTCCTGCTCTGATACCAAAATCTATCATGCCCCGGGATCAGGGCTAGACAAATACCAGATCCTCTTCTGATATAAGCCTAACCTAAATTCCAAAACACGCAGGGAAAGATCGGTAACATTACAGAACATACAACATACATTAATAAGGTAAACTCTTAAGAGAGTTATAAACCAGTCATACAAGCCAGGGGTCACAGACCCATCATTACATCATACAACGTAAGCAAACAAGTTTTTCTAAACAACAAACTTAGCAAAGGCCTAGGAGGCCATAACAGAAGTAGCGACCCTTCCATAGATCCTAGGCTGCTGCCTGGGAACCACAACTACTCGTTGACTTCGACGTAGAAACCACCTTCAGTTGGAGTAGCATCATCTCTAGAAAAACATCAACAAGGCAAGGCTGAGTACAGGGTGTACTCCGCAAGACTTATGGCTAGTGGAGTTATTTTGGCATAAAGCCATCTTTTGTTTTGCAACCAAGAGGGAGAAGAAACTCGTCTAGTCAGATCATTTTCAAAAGGGTATAAGAGAACTACAACTCCAGCTCTTATAATCATCTTTGATATCCACCAAGTATCATCATCAATTGAACCTCTCTTCCCGGACTACCCCCTAAAACAGCCCAGAGGAAGTACTCCGGATCTCACATTAGTTGACAAGTTTTAACATTCGGTTATAGTTCTCTATGATCTTCACGTCTGTTCCCAAGTCGTCCATAACCGTGGACATGGCTTTTCGAAAATATTAATAACCCTGCAGGGGTGCACAACTTTACCCACACGTACCAACCGATTCTTAATGCCAAATATTATTAGCCCTCTTCCTTGGAAGGCCGGCAGAGAGTGGATGACCACGACCTTTACCTTACTTTCTCCGAGACCATGAGTCACGCACTAAGGAGATGTCGTCGTAACGGGTCGAGTCCCAAAGTCGGTCCCTAGCGCTGTGAACAGGGTTTGAGATTACGGATGCCGGACATCTCCCATTCCCTGCCACGCTTACCTACCTGTATTAATGCACCTCCTTCACCTCCATTCAAGAACGACCAAGATGCGTATGTCGAATGGAAATCCCGAACTATGTGACTCGTGTGGTTGCACGGTCGTCTTGGTTCAAGAGGCAATAACATCGGGTCCTAGGGGTGGCAAGTATGGGACTACAAAAACAACAACCCATGTGGCCTCCCATACAAGCCTTAGCATGTTTATCATCCATATCTGATCACATCATCACATCCTACCATACTAGATTCATTCGCATCTCTGGTGCATCACCTGAATGATCAGCATTTGACCACTAAGCATGCCTAAGCCTAACTGAACTGTGGCACTAGTGACGCTCTTAAGCCAAACCCTACTTATGCTAGGAGCAGTGGATCAGGTAATATAGTTCACAAAGGAAAACATGCATTAGATAGAATTACTCTATCTACTAATAAAATACCGTTGAACCGAATGCATATGACGAGAATGAAACACTTTGTAAACTTAGGATTCATATGTATGAGTGGGGCTTCGCTTGCCTTGTCCGTTGTTGGACTGGTACTGCTCTTCGGTGGCGTTTACTTCAGCTTCGGGTTCGGTTCCTATTCGCGAGAACTAATCATTGGAAAAGGGAAAACAACACTCAACATATGGCATGCCAATGCTCATACAATATGGATGATATGACAAGTTAAATAGTGTTGAATTGAACCCTAAAACATGCTTGGTCACTTTAAAGGGGGTTCCAAAGATGCAAACCCTTGAATAGGGGAATCATCGGAATCACCTGTGGGGTTCAATTGGTTCTTCTAATTAAACCTGCTATCAAAGTTGATTAACAATGTATGATTATAGCTTAGTTAGGTTTCATTTTTCTGAACATTTTGGTATATTATTTGTATTTTTATGATTTAAAATGAATTAGTATGAATTTCTCAAATTTTAATTCATTGTAAATCATTTTTGGAATATTTGAAATAATTTCCAAACTTGGGCCCACATGTCACACTTTTATTATTTTCAGAAAACATTTACAGAAATGATTAAAACCCTGACAGGCAGGTCCCACCTGTTATAAATTTTCCATTTAATAAAAACAATTACGTAAAACATTTAAATAAAACAAATAGGGGGTTTATGACCTCATGCTGATGTCATGCTGACATCAGCAATCGGGTCTGCCCCAGATCGAGCACGGGATCGGCGGCAGGGCGCATGCTGGGCTGCGAGAGGGGGCGCGCTCGACGCGGGCGTGTGCGCTGAGCCGAATAGAGGCGGCGCCGCTCTGGAATGGTCGTCGGAGCAGCGTGTGCGACGGTGGCCGACGGCGAGGCTTGCGGGCGGTTGTGGCGGCGACGATACAGAGAGGGAGAGAGTGAGCGGAGGGGTTAGTTAGAACCGTGAGCTCAACCTGAGCGCGATGGTGGTGATAGCGAGGCCGTGGACGGTCGATTGGCGTCGAATCGACGGCGACAACCTCGGCGACTGGCGGCGGTTCAGGGACGATTCCGGCGAGGAGAGTGCTTCCCTGCTTGCGTGCTTCGGTGAGGAGGACGAGGGCGGCGAGGCGTGTCTAACGATATCCTCGACTTGGCGCAGGGTGGCCGGAGACGGCGGGGAAGAAAACTTCTGGCCGGCTAGGGTTTGGCCATGGCGAGAAGAAACGGGGAAAAGAGGGGGGAACTGGCAGCTTGGGTTCGTCGGCGGTTGCTCTAGGGATCATATAGGTGCTTGGGGGCGGCGGCAACGAATCGCGGCGCTCGCTGGTGACGGTGGCGCCGCCAGCGAGCTGCTTAGCTCGATTGGGAGGTGGAAGACGGCTGACAGTAACGACAAACTGGTACGGCGCCAGGCTGGGCTGCTGCTAGGGAGTGCATAGGCGACAGGGGGAGAGGGAGAGGAGTAGGCTGCGGCCCAAAAAGGGTTAGGGTTAGTTTTTATTTGGAATTTTCTTTTTATATTTCTATTTTATATCTTCTTTTGTAATTTCCATTTGTAATTCTGTTTTTGAATAATTCAAATCACAAAAACTTTTATAAAATATATAAAATAGTTTGGGACCATTTTATATACTTTGGGTTCCATTCATTTTGATAATTTTCAGAATCTTAAAACCCATTTGAATGGTTTTAAGAGGGTAAGAAATTAGGGTTTTGCTTGTTCTTATTTGGTTAAATCATAGTGCAAGTGTGATGCATGCATGAAATTCTTAAACATATCGTTATTTATATTACAGAAAAGGGTGGTATGTTATAGCTCTACCCCACTTAAAAGAATCTCGACCCGAGATTCCTAGGTTTTAGAGAAGAAGGCAGGGTACTTAGATCGAAGACGATCTTCATGTTCCCAGGTTGCTTCTGACTCAAAGTGATGAGACCATTGAACTTTCAGGAACTTGATGGTTTGACGACGAGTCTTGCGCTCGGTTTCATCAAGAATACGAACAGGGTATTCTCGGTAGGTTAGATCATCTTGGAGATCCAAAGTTTCGTGGTCCACACCACGAATGGGATCTTTGAAGCAATGCTTGAGTTGAGACACATGAAAGATATCATGAATCTCTGGAAAAGATGAAGGTAGATCCAATTTATCGGCAAGCCCACCCCGCTTGGAGAGAATGCGAAAGGGACCAACATAGAGGGGAGCCAATTTGCCTTTGATACCAAATCGATGGATAACCTTCAGAGGAGTGACCAGGAGATAAACTTGATCACCAACTTCATAATGAACATCAAGATGATGATGATCGAAGTTGGTCTTCTGACGGGATTGATCGGCCTTCAGACGCTCTCGAGTTAGGTGAACTTGATCTTCTGCTTCTTGGATCATGTCCGGACCAAAGAATTGTCTTTCACCGGTTTACTTCCAGTTCAGCGTTGTTCGACAGGTTCTCCCATACAGAAATTGGAAAGGTGCCATGCCCAAACTGGATTGGAAACCGTTGTTATAGGAGAACTCCGCAAAAGGAAGACATTTCTCCCAGTTCTTTCCAGAGGATATAACACACGCTCTGAGCATGTCTTCAAGAATTTGATTCACTCTTTCAGTTTGTCCACCGGTTTTAGGATGTTAGGATGTGCTGAAGGAGACATGAGTTCCCATTTCTTCTTGGAAACTTTGCCAGAATTTGGAAGTAAACAAACTTCCACGATCAGAGATGATCTTCTTAGGAACACCATGGAGAACGACGATCCGAGAGATGTATAGGTCAGCCATTTGACTAGCACCGATAGTTTCTCGAACTGGGAGGAAATGAGAAACTTTAGATAACCGATCAACTATTACCCATATGGCCTCATTTCCTGCTTGTGTTCTTGGGAGTCTAGTGATAACATCCATACTTATTTCATCCCATTTTTACTCAGGAATTTTCAACAGTTGCAAAAGTCCAGCAGGCCTTTGGTGTTCATCCTTTACACGATGGCAAACATCGCACTCTTCCACAAAGCGAGCGATTTCTGGTTTCATTCCACTCCACCAGAATCTTTGACAGAAATCTCGGTACATCTTGGTACCACCAGGATGGATAGACAGAGGGGATTCATGAGCTTCTAAGAGGATTAGATCTTTGATTTCCAGACTTCTTGGAACCACTAGCCGATTACCAAAATAGAGAGTACCTTGATCATTGATGGAGAAAATATGGCTCTTGGTCAAAATTTACACTATGAATATACGCTAGTGGGTCAGATAGTACGGTAGCATGTCCAAGGGGAACCTCTAGTCAGTAATGAGGTGCTCGCGCTTCTATCCACACATATGCGAAATTTGCACGAATGGTACATGTCGCAATCAGAAAAAGCATCAAATGACCGAACTTTTTAAGTTATACAACCAACGCGCCCTCGACAAATCTATCATTGGTTGCTACTGTATGTAAGTGATTTATTTCTATAATTAAGTTTGTAGCTCGGCTCGTTCATCGCATTTAATATATTATCCTAACTATATATCCTTTTGTATGATGATATTATATTCTGCAGAATGAAGATGCTTGAATGCAAAAGAACTAGAAGATACGACGTTGGGTTCATTGACCAATATATCGTTAATGAATAGACATTAAAGAATCACCCCAAGGACATGGAGGAAGACCTGTGCAGGTTCTTAACCGAGAATAATTTTGTTAAGGAAATACTATTTCCTTACAACTTCAAGTGAGTGTTTATATCTTGTACACATTTTATTTTTGCTTACTGGATGAGCTATGCATGGATGCTTATGTAAACATCCGCAGATTCCACTGGATCTTGCTAAACATTCAAGTTGATAACTCCCTAGTTGAAGTCCACGACTCATTAAGTTGGGACCAAGAGCAGTGGAGCAACATGAAAGCAATGCTCCATAAGTAATTTAAATCATTATCGCATTATATCGTCCTCTTTCATTCATTTCCTGATATCAAGTAACTAATAACTCCTTTGTTCATTTTCTTTGCCGAGCAGGTGTTGGACACGGTTCAGATAGAAAATATCAGGTCCATTCAAAGAGGAGTTAACTTATAAAATGGTGAAGAATTTACAGCAGCCACCGGGAACTCATTTATGTGGAAACTACGTCTGTGAGTACATCCGCGAGTTGACCAGTGAGCGTAAAGTTGAATCACATTATATTTATGATTTGCAGGAGAAACTAGAGCCAGACCAGCGCATAAGAGCAATTCAAGAGGAGCTGGCGGGATTTATGATGCATGAAGTCCTTGATGTACATGGAGAGCATTATGCGGAAGACGTGGAACTCGATTTTCCTTAGTGATATCCATGTAGCTGATATGACATATATATTCATCAATGACCATGTAATTTCAAAACATTTCTTCCTTTTGATATATATATCATCAATGTATGCTTGCAAGGGATCGATTAATTATATAGATGCATCAACGTGTACTGTGTATGTAGTAACATAGAATATGTGTACTTAAATATACGTTTGAAATTATAGTGAAACACAAAACGAAAAAAGGAACGAAATGGAAAAAAAAGGAAATACACAATCTCTGCCGCGGCAGAGAAACACACAATTCTCTGTCGCGGCAGGAAACCTTATAGTCCCGGGTGGTGTTACGGCCCGGTACTAGAGGGTTTCCGCCCCCCGCAGCCCTGAAATAGCCACGTGGCTGTTATCAATCGCGGTCCGTAGCGAGCCGGGACTAGTGGGGGGCCTCTAGTCCCGTTTTCGCAGTCCTGGGCCCAAAACCGGGACTAGAGCCCTTTGCGTCCCGGGACTAGAGGCATGTTTGCCACCAGTGAAAGCAATGTTACAGACGGTCTTGCCCACGGTTGGTATTGCATGCGGCAGTGCCGCCATGCAAGTAGAATACTCAGGGGATGCCCCTAGCATTAAAAAAGCCTACTGAGTAAGCTAGGTCCCATAACACAAGCAATGTATCCAGAAGCTGCCCCTATTGATGAATAAAAATGAGTTGGTATTTCTCGCACTCATTTCATTCTCAATTACAAGGGTGCTAGTTCAGAAAGGCGAGTCGCATTGCATGCCTTTGTCAGGCACTAGGGGCTTGTCCCCATAAGAGTGTCGAATTATCATTACATGTGTTTCTCGGGAACTTGGGGTATGTACCCATAAGTCTCAAAGTCACGTATTATGCCCCTCTCGGGCACCCGGGGGCCATACCTACAAGAGAATCGAGGTCACATTCGTGTCAATCAAGGTATAAGAGGAAAAATCATAGAAGAAGAATCAATGGATGCGACACAAAGCTAAGTACTCTTTTCATTCTCAAAAGTAAGAGTACAATATCTACATTACCCTAGATAGGGAAAGTCTTTAACCTTTATTTCTACCTCATTACATGTGACCTATGCACAAGATGGACATGAATTTCTTGTCGACCAGATCTCCAGAGGCACGTGACGGTTTTTGGCCTCCTAGACATCACAAACCTCATCGTATGAATACTCCATGTGGTTGGTTGCCACAGAACACCTTGACAGAGAGTGATGAGTCCAAAAATTAAGCATATTTAAGTATACAAATTATTCATATTGTCACTCATTACATTCTACATCTAGCTACAACTATGCCTATTAATATGATTACTAGTTCACATTCATTTTCACATGGAATTTGCACATTAGTAGTTTTATTAGGATTTGATTACTTTTTCCTTGTCTTTGACTTGTTTGTAGGTTCTATGAATAATCATGGATAAAAGGTCCCAAGAGGATTCAATATGCAGGAGTTGCAAGCACCAGACTTAGCCATTTGAGGGAAGGAAAAAGTGAATTTTTCTATCAACTCCAAATGAAGATATAAGGCCATGGATTTGTAGCCCTCGTGCGTAAGAATCCAATGAGCAAAAGAACACCTTAATCGGATTCCTTATGAAGAAATGGCGGCTAAAACACTTCAGAGTCCCGAGGGTGTAACGACCACTGGTACAAACAGAGCCCGCCCATACCGTATGGTCGTACCACCCTCCGACGGCTAATTTTCATCAACCAGAACAACATTTGTGATGGCCCAATGGGCATATTCGGCCCCTAGCTCCATCGGTTTGCGAACCGACCTACAGATGCCTTTTTAAAGAGGGGAAAACCCTAGAAGAAAAGAGAGAGAGAGAGAGTCCAAACACGCCATAGGGGCGAAGCCCTTCCACTCAACCTCCTCCATAGTTGTCGCCCACAAGATATACACCACCATACTACTCAAGGGAGAGAGGATACTTGCATCTTGAAGGGCCACTACTAGGAAAACGTCTATAGGTAATCCAAATATCCGTGGCGCATGTGCTAGTGGCGCCCCACGGGTAAAATAGGCGTGGTGCACTGCCCACAGGTGCCCTACGGCTAACTGTCGTAAGCGTGGCGCACATGAGGGTGGTGCTCCACGGATATGTGTGGGCCAGGGCACAGGTGGCCGCAGCACATATACCCGTAGCGCACTAGGTCAAGGTGCGCTACGGATGTGAAACTTAGCCGTAGCGCACCTTGACCTAGTGCGCTGCAGGCATGTGTTCTGCAACAGCTGGGTCAACTTTGTCGTAGGGCACTATGTCCTAGTGCCCTACGGCTAAGTGGCCTGCATCAACTCCACACCCCCCCCCGTGAATCACCTTTTTAGGCTTTGCAAAAAATAAAAGAAAATGATAAACATTTCAAAAAAATAAAATCATTTCATGTGTAGATAGGTAATGTGGTATAGTTTGTAGAAAAATAACAAAAAATAATTTTGACTTTTTCTACAAAAAAAAGTCATGCCACGGTAAAATGGCCGTAACTTTTGCATACGATGTCGAAAAAAATCGTATAATATACCAAAATGACGAGAATGAGATTTCGCGATTATTTAGATTTTAAAAATTCAAAAAGAATGAAAAGTTTAGCGATTATTTAGATTGTCAAAATTCAAAAAGAGTAAAAAGTTACGGTCAAATGACTGTTTTTTCTTGCAGAAAAAAAAGAGGGCAACTTACCCGTAGCGCACCACCACCTAGTGCGCTACGAGTAAGTTGGGTGGGATTCAAAATTTGAATCCCCACCCCGCCCACTTACCCATCTTCGATTCCCTCCCTCCTCTCATTTTCATTCTCCTCCCTCCTTCTTTTCCTTCTCTCTTCTCCTCCTCCTTTTCCTTCTCCGCCTTCCCCTTCTCCTCTCTCTGGACTCCTCCTCTCCTTGCACTAACAATGGCGACGGTGGCCTTCTACTCCTCCTTGCTCTGGCATCCACCTCTCCTTGTAGCGACGGTGGCCTTCTCTTGCACTCATGACGAGTGACGACGACCTCCTTGTTGCCTCCTCCTCCTTGAAGTCACGACGAGCGGCGACGACGACCTCCTTCTCCTTGCAGCCTCCTCCTCCTTGCAGTCACGACGAGCAGTGACGACGACGACCTCCTCCCTTCTCCAGCCACACCTCCTTTTCCTTCTCTTCCTCGATGCCGGTGAGGACTAGCATGGCCACGGCCTCCTGCACCTCCCTGTGGTGGTAGGTCGTGTCCACGACCACCATGCTCCAGCGACGGCGGCGATGTGGACCCGATTGCTTTTGCAATTCAAAATGAGGGTGTTTTTTGCATTTTTTTTGTTTTTCGAAAAAAACATCTGTGGAGCATCTGTACCCCTACCCGTGGCGCACTTGGTAGTGCTCTACGCCTATCCCCATATAACCGTAGCGCACCAGGGTAGTGTGCTACGGGCACTTTTTAGCCGCAGCGTACGCTTAGTGGCACACCACTAGTGCGCTACGGATGGGCTTTTTAGGTGTGCCACGAAGAACCCTTTTCCTAGTAGTGGGATACACATCGATCTTCATCAACAACATCTTCAACTTCGATCCCCTTTGTTTACTTTGATGTGATCCAATATCTAGCGGGGATTTGCACTTGTATTCAATTGTACCTTCATATATCATCCATACTATTGCCATGATGTTGATACCCTTCATTCATGAGTAGTTTCCTTATTTTTGGGAGAGATGGTGAAACCCGAGTATTATTATGCATTGAAATAAATATGATCTATAACTTTGGTCTTTGATCTATTGAATTATGATATTGTGTTACTTTTTAGATGAAATGTGAAGTTGGCCACATGTCATTTTCCTACAAGACTAAAGAGAGGGTGAAATCCTTCGGACGTGTATGGGAGTATGTCAAGTGTTATTTGTGACTACAAGCATTGACTTATAGCCTATGTAGTCAAAGGAGGAATAAAGAGAGACTCACTAAGATTATTATGATATCCATGGTGAAACCCTTAATTGTGGTAGTCTGTATGAGTGACTCTCTCAGGCATCGTGGTGGTTATTTAGAGATGACCTCATTCCTGACTTAAGAAAGTGACTGCCTATGAGCCTTGTAGTGTACATCTTATTCTTGTGCTCTCTCCACACATATCATGACAAAAAACATAGATTATCCTAATCATTCATAATTCTCCCATGCTAGTGGTGAATCCTACACTCCTTCAGAACTCCTCAATCATATCACACAACACTTCATAGATACTCTCTTGCTTTAGTTTACTTTTGTTATTTACTTTGTTAGTTACTATTTCAAATCTCTCTTGTTTACTAATCTTGAAACTTATAATGTAGACTATTTTCAAATACCATTTTGGGTGCGAACATGGCCTCACTGACAATGTGGCTACGAGGTTATGTTGATTGCCATCCGCAAAGCTTCTAAGGGACGAACTTTATAAATAATATTTGCTGCTACAAGTACTTCAATAACCTTGTTATTGATCGTAGGAAACCCAGTCATGAGAGAGATCCTCCACCCCATCAAAGGAGAAGAAGTGAATTTCCACGTGCTGGAGGCAAAGCTTCTTGGAAAAGCGTGGCCAGCCTAACTAGAGGCACATGCCGCCTCCTTCGTTGGTGAACACCCTCGCCATCTAGAGGTTGGAGGCGTAGCCGATAGACTGCAATTTAAAGGTGTAAGTGTAGAGATTACCGAACGAGCACGCAAACATATCTGGGAGCCTCAGGGTCCCTGCAATATTACAATGCACCTGCGCATAGTAGAAGATGGCAATATTAGGCCAAGATCCCTGCAAGTGATCAACTAGAGGAGGCTTACCCCAACGTTGACCGTGGCTTGACCCTTGACCGTGCTGGCGGCCTCCACAACCACAGACTCCATCGACATCCAAGGTAGATTTTCAAAACTCTATATCTTCTAAAATCTAGACTCCTTCCATTTCCAAGGTATATTTTTGAACCCCAAGGTTGTTTATGATAGATACTTCAAGTTGACATCATCCACCTTGGATATAATCATTTTCCTAAAAATTTCCACAATTATTTGTGCCCTAAAAACATTTAAATTCCATTCTTGGCAAAATCTTCAAAACTTTTCCTATAAAGGCAAGTTTTTTTCTCCAAACCACCATGCCAATTCAAAGCACACTCGATGCTATATATCATATCCTACCTTCCCAACTAAAAACTAAATATTTTGAGATCGTTTATTATTTCTTTTTGCCCTATTTCTTATATGGCAGAAACAAGAAATAATTTTTAAAAATGCTTTTATATCCCATTAAATTCCAAGAAAATTCCCCTATGTGTGACATGGTATTTAGGACAATCTCACATCAAAAACCACACGTGTCCAATGTAGGAGTGTTTTCTTGACCATATATCCTAACCAGTACCTTTGGCTCATCTTAACTAATGCAAAAATCCAGAGTTGCTTCATCAATCTCTATTTGGCCAATATTTGAAAACTTTCAAACTCATATCTCTAAACCCCCCCCCCCCAAACCTCTACTAATATGTTCAAGAAAACTTCCCCATCACTCATCCACTCTCCTGGTCGAAATGATTGTAGAAACACTATAGCACCCTTTCCCTTTCGTCCACTAGCTTGTGGAGATAGTGAGAGAGAGGGGCAAGCATATCTTGTCAAATCTTGCTCATTAAGTGAGCTGCATCAATCCCTTTGACCTCTGCCCTTCCAAACCACCCTCACACCTCTCTCCATTGCCCACTCGACCAACCAGATGCCCCTACCCATCTCTCTTGTTCCAATGGACTTTTTCCATCATGTAGCATGCCAACTCGGGATAAATCACCACAGGCCACCCATCACCTCCCCCTTTGCCCCAGTTGCTTCCTCCACTCCTCACTCAGCTCCCCCGAGCTCCCCTTCCCCTCCTTACCTCTCTGCTGGCCACAAGAAGAAGAAATACCACATTCGAAAATTGTTGAACTCGAGCTCGAGGTTGCCCTCTCCCGTGCACCCCTACTCCTACATGTAACCTAACTAGACTCTCCTACCTCTGATCTCCCTCCCATTGCTTCTTTTTCTTCTATAAGACCCCTCGAGCAGGCTTCGTTGTGCATGCCCGTTTGGGAGCTCCCCGTGGATCCCAACGGATCCGAGCCCCTGCATGCATTGCCTAGACCAGCGCGACGTTTCCTGGACCTCTGCATCCTATATGAGTCCCCTCTTCGCCATGATGATAGTCAAGGTTGGGCTCGACGAGATCCTGAGCGAACTCTGTCACGGGAGGCATGACTCCTCTTCCTGTCTTGAAGCAGATCGATTACGCCCCTCTCCGGAACCGTCTCGTCGTGCCGCGTCTCTCGGTCTCCTCCACGGTCGTCCTAGATCAGCCAGGTGTGCTCCTGTGACCCCGTAGCACCGCCCTAGGGTTCTTCCACCCACCGTGTGTTCTTGGGAAAACGATGACCCAGGGACGTGGATCTGTCCATAATACGACGGCCCCTGTCTCTTGGTAACCCTTCGCCGGCCACCACCTCTGACCCGTGGACCCCGCCTGGCGGGTTTCGGAAAATCGCATCCGGCGCGAGAAGCTATTGGGTGGGCCATTTCCCCCTTGAGTGGCCCATATCCTAGAAGATCCGGCCCAGATCCCCTTTTCTATTTACTTATTTTTCCCCAGATCTACAATCTAATCATTTAGTTTAAATCATTTAAAAAATGGAAAATACCCCCAAATATTTAGCTAGCATTTTCACACATGCCTCATATATTTTCTAGTAAATAAAATACCAGCATGTGTCCTTTTCATTATATAAATCCCTCAGGAAGTTTCGTGAGTCCAGATGGAGTAAAAACAAGTTCCTTTGGTAGGCCCCGAAGGCATCTACCACTCAGTATTGGTCCCATCTTATTTTGCTTCCTAAATTATTCTAGTAGAAATAACAAAACCAAGCCATCCTAGCCCTAAGGTATTTCCCTAGGTTTAACCAAGAATGGTAATGACCTAATTCCAAATCTGAAAACATACAAATACCAATATCCATCAAACCCTAGCAGCCCTAAATTAATTAAGCCCATGTTGATTTGTTGTGAATTAAACAGTTATGTGCATAGTTAATTCACTAATAAAATGACTACAATAGTTATGTAAATCCAAAAAGGGTGATTCCATGTTCTATAGAAAGGAAATTCAAATACCTAACATGTGCCTTTGGAATCATATCAAAAGCCTATGTATATTAATTCTGGATAAAAAGAAAAAAAACCTTATAGTATTGCCTTTGGGAATTTCCTGAGGGAATCCTGTAAAATATTTTGACATGATTCTAACTCTCTTTGAACAAGTACATCAAAACCTATATAACCATTCAAGTAAATATTTTTTGGACCTATAGAAATTTTCTAGTGAATTATTTTCCTAAAACTAGAGCTTTATCACTAGGGAATTCATAGTAATTCAAAGGAAATTGATAAAATAGTGAAACCACTTTTGTTGGTTTCATTTTTTCAACACCAATATGATGGTATAATTTTTATACAATGGTATCGTACATAATATGACCTTGGTCTAAAACCCCTCTCCTAAATAATTTCTAGACCTTAAATCTTATGAAAATTTCTACAAATGTTTCCACGTAATTTATCGATCTCATCATGCCAATATTCCAGCACCCTACTGTTTTATATCATGTGATTATATTTTTCTTGATGTATGGTATCAATGTTTGTATGACTTGTTTGATTGCGGCCTTGCTTCTTTGCATGTTTGCTCAATAACGACGATAGATGCGATGGTGAGACATTGAGATGAAGGAATTCTCCTTATTATTATTATATTTTTGGTATTCTCGGTATTCTGGTATTTCTAAAGAAGTGAAGAGACATCACGCTGGTCACAGGAAAGCCAAAATTCCTGAATCCCTGTACTTGCCCTATTTCTTTTTATCACTTGTTTTGTATCTCGTTTTTTAACTGCATGGCTACTTGCATGGTTTGTTTCAAATAAAAGAACGATAGTAACTTGCCTCCTCCAAGTTATGGATGAGTGTCTCGTAGTACACCTACCCTTATTGACACCCACTTTTACCCTTTAGATCGACATTAGGATGATTAGCATCTCACCTCCTTGCAATCTACTGTTTTCGATGATAAAAATATTTTGGGATTTTACCCCACCACAGAGTTTTCAAAATAAAACCCTTAGAAAGAGGAATCATTTCCGAGTGGATGTTTTACCAAGAAAAGATGATGAGGAGAAGGAAGAACATTGATCAAGATAAAGAGAAGGGATGTTCTATGCCTTTACCGGAATGATTTACCCGTGTAACCACATTACCCAGGAGCTAGAGATTATCTTATAGTTTATCGTCTTTAGCCGGGGAAGCTTGTATGTGATAAAATAGAGAAATTCCTAGAATTCCGGGCGGGCGCTAACGGGTCTACAGATCTGAAGTCTGCAGCTTGCTTCGGCAAGAGTGAGCCTCTCTTGGAAGGAGTGCCGGTGCAATAATTGGGTTCCCCATGAACGGTATTATTTAGGAGTGGAGAAGGAAGTGGAGTCACCAAGTTAAGGTATATTCCAAGCTGCGGTTCGGGTATACACGTGTACAGAATGGAGGACTATGGCACTAGGCCACATACTCATTGCTGGGGAGAACAAACCCAAAAGGAAAAGGTGTTGTTGCTAGGGATGACAAATGATGTGTGTAGCGGGCCGTGGTTGTATCCTGATGGATGTATTGATTCTTGTGGGTAAAGTGCACAAACTAAGCAGAGTATAATCTATTCGAATAGCCATGTCAATGGTCAAGGAAGATTGGAAAGGTGATTGCTAGGAGTACCCTTGGGATGGTTTTGAGAGAATAAAAAGGGGTGTGATTTGGTCACGAGGAAGCATGAGAACAAGTTTTGTTTTCACCATGGCTAGTCCAAGAGGTTTTCAACAGGGCTATTTCTCTACGAAAATTATAAAGGTTTTCATAAAAAGGATATGTCTATATCTAGTGTTTCAAAAAGGAGGCATGTTTTCAAAAACTCCTTTTCAACAAAGATATAAAGATGCCAATTTATGCTTTTTGAAAAACAACTATAGTGGAGAGCTACCTCTCTATAGCCAAATGTGCATTATCCTTGTTTTCCTTATATGGGTGGTCTTCCGAGTACATTCAATGTACTCACCTGCTTTGTCCCTGGCTATTTACTTGGCCAGATTTGCAAAAGCTAGAAGGATAAATATGCTAACATCTATGCGAGGTAGGCCGTCTTCCCAGTCAATTTCCTGTATGTTAAGGCATGACATGGGCTTTGTGATTGAATAATTCTTATGCTATTTTTTTATCGCCATAAAGGCATCTATGTAAGTCTTCTACTCCGTTAATTTAAGGATGTTGTTATGATACTGGTCTGTTATGCTCACGGATCACTGATCATGGGAACGTGAATTGCAGGCATAACGGGGATTCTAGGACCGTAATTATAGGGTCCCATAGCTTGTTCCGCCCCATTTCTGGAAGTAAAAGGACATACGGTCTTGTGGTGGAAGGCTTCCCCCTATTGTTGTTTTGGTGAAAGTAGGAAAAAGCAGAGAGCGCCGGATGAAGACAAGTGATGTCGACGAAGGCTGCTTTACATAAGGACGAAGTGGAGCACGGCGGAATGGACCAAGTCCACCAAAGTTAGTCTACTAGACCAGGATCTCGAGGAGCAGAATTATGGACGCCCTTCCCGCCGAAAGGTTGGGGGAAGAAGCCCGACGCCGCCCTATATAATGGATCCACCTCCTACCTTAGAACAGATCGATCCCCTGCGATATAAACCCTAGATATACATCCTCCATTGTAACCTCGTGAAGTAAGGGAGCAATACAACAAAGTAGGAATAGGGTCTTTACCTCCTCACGAGGGTCTTGAACCTAGGTAAAAAACATGTGTCTTCTCTTTGTTGTGTGGTTGCTCCGCCTTCGCCACCGTCGCCGAGGTTCCTTGTAACTACGGGTTCAACCCCCTCTCAAACCAAGTGATTTTTGGACCCTGGTTCCTTCTTGTGACAAATCTTCGACAATATTTTGTTAGAACATATATTTGTAAAGGATAGAAATGATACTATTATTGTAGTCCTCCTGTTAAAAATGAAGAAAAGGAGTTTAGCTTTGATAGTGCTATAGACGATGATCCTTTATTGCCTGATAGTACTCTATGTGGAACTATTGTGTCTAATACATGGGAGGATGAGAGTGATATAATTGAGTTAGATGACCCCTTATGCTCATTAAATGAAACATATTTACATGGCGATTCTACTAAAAACTATGTGGTTGAGTTTACCTTTAATGCTCGGAAATATTATGTAAGAGGAAAAGATAAGATCCCTCTTTATGTTTTCAGTTTATTTAGAATGCAAGCTACTGATCATTATATGCATTGGCTACCAGAAATTTGCTACTATTTATTCATATACAAAATGCCAATGCATAGGAAGAATGTTAGACTTAAAAGTGAATGGTTATGTGCTCCTTATGCTTTAAAAATACTATTCAGTTTGAGCACACCTTTTTATCCTTTTAACATGTAAAATAATTTATCTACTATTTTCTAACAATTATTTTTGGAGTTTAACAAGATAAAATTTGGGAAAGTAAAAGGAAAGGATGAGTAATGGAGAAGTTGGGGTCGACATTAAGGATGTTCTTCTAGATAGGCTTGTAGCCTGCTTCTGAATCCTCCTTAAGATCGTTAACAAACTAGCAAGGGTGTTTTGCATGTGTAGACTTGGGCGACGACCTATAGTGATTGATCGTCCTTGAACCGAGTTCGGGCTATAGACATATTTTCGATTGGGGTTGGCATAACTTGTCGGCCTTCCTTGTTATAGTATGGCACATTAGTGAGTTTGATTGGTTTTCCCACACGCATAAAGACCAAGGTGATTTCAAATACTTTTTGAGTTTCCTTATCATTGGTAGCGTGATGTTGTTGTTTTTTCTTCAGCTCATGAATTATTCTCTTGTACTCAGTTTCTAGTGCTTGTTCCACCTTAAGGAATACCTCTATTATGGCCATGTCCTTGTCGATCTATACATTTGTAACATCCCAAAAATTCATGAATTGTAAAAGCATACATTGCATTCATATCATCTTAGCATCTAGAGCTTGCACAAAAATTTTCAAAGTTTGAAACCAAATAAAACCATATTTATGCCCATTTTATTATGTTGGGAATATTCCCTAGAGGCAATCATGTATGATGATATTTCCCACTGTATTCATAAAGATATTAAGTAGTCCTTGTATAAACATCTGATGTGTATCATTGAATATGTGATTCGGTTGTGGAACTATGCATTCATGTTGTTTGTACTAAATATCCCTGGTCATCGAAGTTGTGCTGGACACACAACTTAGACCAATGTGAAAGTTGGCTTGATGACTCGGTTCCACTTGTCATGGGCATGGAGATGCTATTCCAACTTACACAGATACCGCTAAAGGGTTTAGCTAGTCGGATTGACCCATATTGAGGTACAACGAACAAGTTGTCATTTGTATATATCAATTAGTGTAATCCTCAGACTTGAGGTTATTGCATAGTCTGAGTTGAGGATCACCGACTTAGGTTCTGTCAAACGTTGATCCGTAACTGGGCAGTTATAAAGGCAGGGTTCGGATCGGCTGAGAATCAAGTTGCGTGATGTGAATAACCAAGATGGGATTTTGCCCCTCCATTCAGAGAGATATTCTCTGGTCCCTCTCGTGAGATATGATTCGGAAAGCATGGCCATGCACAACTCGGTTAAGTGTTAACAAAGGCGATCGACTAAGAGTTAGTCGGGTGAATCACTTATCTCGGATCGAGAAGAGAGTCGGACTATTTAAGGGATGACAATTATTCGCCTATAGTCTGAAAAGGTATATCGTGAGGCAAAAGGGACTCGGACGTAAGTCGCATTGGAAAGGCAAGTCGTCATGACTCTTTGGTACTTGGGAGTCGGCATGTTCTGCTAGGAGCCGCTACCGACTGATCGATTGAGAGTCGGACTCCAATCGTGTACAAGTAGCCATGAGCCTGCGGGGTCACACACTTAAGAGTGGGAGCAAGTTCGGATTGGATCTGAATATGTAACCGGATTGGGACTGAGTTAGTGAGTTGGACTCACGGTGACTAGTGTTATATGGGCTTTAGTGAATGGTTCGCGCAAGCAGAGCCCACGTTCACTCCGTATATATAGGGGAGCACCTTAACCTAGAAAGGTTAATCGTTGTTCAGTTAGGTCATTCCATGTGTTGGAAACCCTAGCTCCACAGCAGTCCTGCCGCTGTACCGAACCTAGCAGTTCGCCGCCGGTGCTCCTCCTTGTATGTGTGGATACCAGCAGAGGTGTTGTACGATCAGCACCAGGACGATCGGATCGTGAGGACTGCACCGCATCAACTGATGCGCTACATCAGTAATCCGCAACTGCGCGTCTAGTGGTAAACCTCGTGGCCTTCTACCTCAGCTAGATCTTGGGATCACCACGTTGTAGGGAAAATTTTTGTTTTTTCTCCGCGTGGCCCAACATATTATTCATATGAGGCATGGTTTTATTTTTATTTTCAAAAGACCAAGATGTTTTGAGTGAACAGATGTATTTGTCACACTTTTGAGTGCAAGGTTCATAGTACAAAAATCTAGAAAATATTTGAATTCAAAAAAGTTTGAATTAGGGTTTCAAATTTATTCCTAAAAATCAAAACAGAAAAAGAAAAGGTTAAAGAAAAAAATAAAACTGAGCGCTACTTATTCAGCTCAACACCAGAACCGGCCCATATAGCCCACCTGGGTCCCCCTCCACCTCTCTCTCTCTCACGCGTGCAAACCCTACCCCGCACTCTCTACCAATGGGCCCAACGCCAGCTCATCCCTTCGTCCTCAAACCTCGCGCGTAGACCACGTCGTTGCCGCTGTTTCCTCCTTCACTGCCGCGATTGATTCGAGCTTAATTGCCGATGAATGCATGCATAATTCTATCGCCCCTCACCGGCTACTTAATCCCCTCTGCACTGTGGCCATTTCCCCTCACCAAGCCCCCACTTAGCGCCCCCAGGCTGCCCATATTCAAGATTGCATCTTCGCTGCCGACAAACGACGGTGAGTGATTCCGGTGAGTTTCGTCCACCCCGTGCCTTCTGGTTCATCCTGACGTGCTCGTCACTCTCTTGCGCTACTTATCATGCTCTATGTTTGCCTTCTTGTGACCCAGAGCGTCGACCCATCAACCCCTGCAAGCACCCGACGCCGTCCACAACTCCGGCGAGTAATTCCGTTCAGGTATGCACGCCCCTTACCTTCTAGATCAAACTAACATGTGTGCCTTGTCCTTGTCCATGTTCTGATATCCTTTGTTTGCGCTATGGTGACATAGGTCGTCGCCTCCGTCCGCTTTTGAAAAAACCCGATGCCAGCAGCTACTCCGACGAGCTCCCACAGCCGCAGCAGCACGCCCCTATCTAAGCCAGCTACACCTTGAGCTTCCTCGCGTCTGTGCAAACCTGTTAAGCCACGCCACCACCCCTAGCCCCCTCTGGATTCGCCGGAGCGTCGCCAGCAGAAGCGCCGCCGCTGCAAGTGCCATTTGCGCCGCTCACTTTTGGTCGCACGTTCGAGGGTCGTTAGATCTAGATCGTGCGCTATAGATTAGATCGTGAGTGAAGCGGTTAGATTTGATCTGGCGCGTTAGATCTGACTTGATGCAATGGCACGGAAGGGTGATCCTACATGAAACGGTATCAACCAATCAGATGCGTCCACGTGTCTAGCTATGTGATTTAAAATCTGTTTTTGAATCTATTAGTTGATTTAACTTGTAAAATTCATAACCTTAGTTCTATTTGGACAAAATTTGCAAATAATATAACATTGGATTCATAAAATTAAACCCTACACTTCTGTGGCCTGGAATTAGAATTTTGCTTCTAGAAAAATAGGATTATTTGCAGAACCAATTATAGGCTTATTTTGACTATATAAAATGTTTTAAAAATTGTTTTAGAGTGAATTTGTTTTATTTGAACCTTATGAAGTTTACTTTGTGTTCAGTACTGTTTGGTGTGACTTGTTTAGTGTAGAAAACCATTTCATTTCATTTGAATGCATTTATATATATTTTTGTTTGAATATTTGAATGTGAATTTGGTGTTATGATTTTATGTGTAGATTTTGGTGATAGTGGTGATTGTGATTGTGAGGACCGTTGCTACTCCCCCAACTATCAAGGCAAGTGATGCTCCATATATTTTTGTCCTATTATTTTTTGACTATGCACTAGTGATATTTTGAGTAGGACTTGCATGGATTTTTCTAAGTATATATATGCTATGCTATCTTGGGAAATCCTAGTAGTTGTAATCTTAGTAGAATTTTCTCTAACTTAAGAAAACTTGTTATGTTATCATGCTTAGCCTAGCTAGTAGCAAACAATGGTGGAATATTCATGCTATGAAATTTTTGCTAAGTCTGTGACTTGTGTTTTTGATTAATAAAACAACTTTGCGAATGAATAACCTGGGTGGAATGGTATGTTGGTTTATGTTGAGTGGTTACACAAGGCCCATGTCTATGGTTTACCTTGTGTATCACACTTGTGGAAAGCCACCCAGGAACAAAGGGATTTGAGATGTTTAGTGTTGAGAAGCTTCTAGTGCACCCACATGGCATATGGGCTCTGCCTTGACCACATAGGTTGCAAGAACTTGGCCAGATGTACAGTTGGTGGTAGGGTGATAGAATGGAACGCGTCCATGGTGGTCTAAGGGAATGCTTCTGAAAGGTCGCGTCTTGATGCATGTCGAGTCTTGTGGGGAAAGTGCACCACCTCTCGAGAGCGTAAAAACCTAAGTACTTAGCCGTGTCCCTGGCAACCGACAATTTGAGCATCGAAGACATTGAAGCAATCAAGGATCTCCTCATCCCAATTTCTAAGTTAAAAACTTGTGGTTGAACAAGGTTAAAGGTTCACCAATGTCTATTGGTGGTTCCTTGGGTGTCTTGGATTCTGAATGGTCACCAACTCAGAAATGTATATGTCATTCTTTGACTCTACAAGAAATGCAGCTTGGAATGCTATCAAGGAGCTTGGTGAAAGACTCAAGTGTAGAATGCTCAACACTCAAAATGACCTTAGAGAGGAGAAGAAATATACCCAAGACTTGGAGACCGCCATAAACGTCTAAGGGAAGATATCCTAGACTTAGCATATGAGTGAGAAATTTGACGTACTCCGATTGTTGGCCCACCACACTTGTCATTTTTCTCGCGTTAGAAATTTGATCATACCAACCAATGTGGTATGGCAAGTTTTTTGTCCAAATTATGTTTGAACCTTTGTGCTTGTGATATATTTTGTATGCCATGACTTGAATGTTTCATTGTTGAATGTATGCTTTTGGCTTTTGTTTCACTATCTGATGATTTTCTCTCTACTTGTATTGTTTCTAATTTTTCTCTATCTTATGCAATAGATGCCTATCTTTGTTTTCAGCACTGCCAGGAGTTCAAGGGAAATCGTTTCAGTTCTCATCTTGTGGAGCTCACTAGTGTGCTCAATCTCCCACTCCCTAGTATTAAGGAACTTCAGCTCACCATGTTTGAGAGGAAGGATCTTTGGGGCTTTACAGTCTCGCAGCCAGTATGCCAGACGGAGCCACTCACCGAGGAGATTACCTTCAAGTTGATGCATGATGACAAGGAGAATGGACTAGACGTAGTCATGCAGGAGCTACTTGGAAGCCTCTGCGAATGACACTCCATCGAGTTCAGGGGCCTCTACTTCCACTCATTCGGGAGACGCAAGTAGCAGGGAGAGGCTATTGTGTATGACGACACTGCTAGAGAGACTATCGAGCATGTTCGTCTCTACCTTCTGGACCTAGAGAGCCTCATTAGACACCTCGACACAGATAGGACGAACATCGTGCTTAGCAATGACGAGATTCATGTTCAGTTGAGGGAGAAGGACAAGATCTTCGTGGAGCGTGACGATATCATCAAGGAGATGGAGGCCAGATTTGAGAGCCAAGACAAGAAGTTCAAGAATCAATAGAAGAGAGTACATGATAGAAACAAGAAGATCAAGGACATGAGGTCTGAGATAGAGCTCAAGGATCTTGAGACAGAGACTCAACAGGGAGTGATAGAGAGGCTGCGCTCACAGAAGAGGGCCCTTCATGCGAAGATTGAGGGCTTGACCACCAATGTGGATGAGTACAAGACAACCATGGAGACAGCTGGACTTACTCTAGTGGACGAGGAGGTCGACATGGAGGAGTAGTGTTGACTACTCGACTATCTATTTATCTATCATCCTTTGATTTATCGAGTCGCAATGACCATCCAACATATGGATGGCTTGCTAGTGTGTTTACTTTTCCAAAACTTGTTGTTTACGTTGTTCAAACTCTAAGTTTCATCTCATGCTTGTTTATTTTGTGATTGTTGCTATGTGATGTATTATGCATGTTAGCATCTATGGGTTATATCTCATTACTTATCCTTATTGAAACCACAGATGCCTCCCCGTCATGTGAATCCCAACAAAAACAACAATAACAACAATGGAAATGAGATGCAGCAGTTGATGACAGCTCAAACTCAGTTGATGCAGATGATGACCCAGTTCATGGCAAATCAAAACAACAAAAACAACAAAAACAATCAAAACAACCCACCAGACTTTGACATGCTTACAAGGTTTTTGAGGTTGAGGCCTGCCAAGTTCTCGGGGACCACTGATCCCATGGTAGCCAATGAATGGCTATGTTCTGTGAATAAGGACTTCGTCACCGTGGGCTGCACAAATGAAGAAAAGCTCAGATTTGCCGCACATCTGCTTGAAGGACCAGCAACCACATGGTGGGATAACTTCCATATCACCACTCCCATTGAGGATGTGACTTGGGAAATATTTGAGGATGGTTTCCGCACTACCCGTATCTCATCAGGAGTGATGAATCTGAAGAAGAAAGAGTTCCAAAATCTTAAGCAACATCACCGCAGTGTGTAGAATATATTGAGGAGTTAAACAATCTAGCACGCTATGCACCGGATGAGGTTGATACTAATGGCAAGAGGAAGGAGAAATTCCTCGAGGGATTGAATTATGAGATGAACCTGCAGCTATCTGTTGCATACGTTCCAACTTATCAATCACTGTGTGACAAGGCCACCATCTTGGAAAGCAAGATGAAGCAGGTTGAGAACAGGAAGAGAAAGCATCATTTTGATAACCATAGTTCTGGATCGTCACACAAGCGTTCTCATGGTTCTGATTGTGGAGGTTCTGGGTCCCACGAGCATGGGAAGTATAACAGCCACCACAATAGTAACTGTCACCATGACAACAAGCACCACCATAACCATGACAATGATAGATATAAGAACCACAAGAGTGGACTCAAGAGCCACCACAGTGGGAATGGTAATGGGGGTCAGTCTGCAAAAAGGGACATCAATCAGGTTGAGTGCTTCAAGTGCAAGAAAACTGGGCACTATGCAAACGAATGCCCAGAAAAGAAGGCTGATGGAGCCAACAATCCCAACCCTTTCCAGAAGGGACAAGTGAACCACATCAACATGGAAGAAATCTATGAGGAATCTGATGTTGTGGCTGGTAAGTTCAAGCTTAATTCTTTTCCAGCACTTGTTCTTTTTGATACCGGCGCATCGCATTCATTCATATCAAGAGCATTTGTTGATAAAATTGGACATCCAACTGAAAACATTGGGTGTCCTATTAAAGTAAGCTCTCCCGGTGGGGAGATGATTGTGAATTTTGGATGTCATGATCTAGTGATAGAATTTGGAAAGTATAAGTTTCCAGCTAGTCTGATAATCCTAGATTCCCAAGGATTGGATGTAATTTTGGGCATGGATTGGATGACTAAGTATGAAGGAGTAATAGATTGTGCCAATCGTACTGTTACACTCACAACCCCGGATAAGAAACGGATCAGGTTCAAGTCTAACTTTGAATCCAAAGGGAGTAGGCTAAATTCTCTTAAGGGGGTTAGTATAGATAGTGTACCAGTTGTGCAGGAGTACTCGGATGTGTTTATAGAGGAATTACCAGGAATTCCACTAGATAGAGATGTGGAGTTTCTGATTGACTTACTGCCAGGATCTGGATCAATAGAAAAGAGACCCTACAAGATGTCGGTTGATGAGTTGAAAGACCTCAAGAAACAACTTGGAGAATAGTGGCAGAAAGGATTTATCCAACCAAGTTCTTCATCTTGGGGTGCACCAGTTATGTTTGTTGAGAAGAAGGATAGAAGTAAAGGTTATGCATAGATTACCGTTCACTCAATGAAGTGACTATAAAGAACAAGTACCCTTTGACTATAAAGAAGGATCCCGTGTGTTCTCAAAGATTGATCTCTGATCAGGATGCTTTCAGCTAAATATTAGAGAGCAAGACATACCTAAGACTGCTTTTACCACTAGGTATGGTTTGTATGAGTATACCGTGATGCCATTTGGATTGACAAATGCACCAGCTTATTTCATGAACATGATCAACAAGGTGTTCATTAAATTCCTTGACAAGTTTGTTGTCGTATTCATCGATGACATTTTGATCTATTCCAAGAGCAAAGAATAGCATGAAGAACATTTGTGTTTGATACTTGAGAAGCTCAGGGAGCACAAGTTGTATGCCAAGTTCAGCAAGTGTGAATTCTGGTTGAATGAAGTTGGATTTCTCGGACATATTGTGTCGGGAAATGGTATAGCTGTCGATACCGCAAAAGTGTCAGTTGTAACTGAGTAGTAATCTCCCAAGTCAGTTAAAGAAGTTCGAAGTTTCCTAGACTTGGCAGGATACTATAGAAGATTCATTGAGAATTTCTCAAAGGTAGCTAAGCCAATGACGGAGTTACTTAAGAAAGAAAAGAAGTTTGATTGGACTGAAGGATGTGAAATCAGTTTCCAAGAATTGAAGAACAGACTAGTATCAGCACTAGTCTTATGTCTGCCAGATTTGGAAAAGGATTTCCAAGTATATTGTGATGCATCTCACCAAGGATTGGGTGGAGTTTTGATGCAAGAAGGGAAATTTGTGGCTTATGCCTCAAGACAACTCAAGACTCATGAAGTGAATTATCCTACTCATGATTTAGAGTTAGCCTCTGTTGTCCATGCACTCAAAACATGGAGGCATTATCTTTTGGGAAAGCATTGTGAAGTGTTCACGGATCACAAGAGTTTGAAATATATCTTCACCCAGAAGGAACTCAATATGAGACAAAGAAGGTGGCTAGAGCTCATTAAGGACTATGACTTGAGTTTGCAATACCATCCTGGTAAAGCAAATGTTGTAGCGGATGCTTTAAGATGGAAGGTTTATGTGAATGGCCTTACTAAAGGAGAATTTCTAGATGATCTATGTGCCCAATTCAAAGATCTCGGATTAGAGATAGTGCCTGAAGGATATCTCATGTCATTGGATGTCCAACCAACATTGTCGGAATAGATATGATCAAAGAAGCCCAAAAGTTGGACAAGGAAATAGAGGAGATTAAGAGTAAAATTAGCAAAGGGAAGGCTAAAGGATTCCATGAAGATGAACAAGGTACTTTTTGGTATGGAAAGCGTATCTGCATTCCGCAAGATCCGGAACTTCGGAAATTGATTCTGCAAGAAGCACACAATTCACCGTATTCTATTCATCTACGTAACACCAAAATGTACATGGATGTGAAGGAAAGATTTTGGTGGAACAACCTCAAGAAGGATATTGCCTTATGTGATGTGTGTAGTCGAGTTAAGGCGGAACATCAAAAACTGGAAGGGTTATTGCAACCACTACCTATTCCTGATTGGAAGTGTGATAATATTGGTATGGATTTTATCACTAGACTACCAAGGACTAGATCCGGATATGATTCTATTTGGGTTGTTGTAGATCGCCTAACTAAAGTGGCTCATTTCATACCCGTGAAGACTACCTATACAAGTGCTAAGGTAGTCAATATCTATATGAACAGGATTGTATGTCTATATGGAGTACCTAACACTACTAGGAAAAGGGATATAGGTAATCCGCATATCTTTGGCTCACATGGTTGAAGTTCCCCACGGGTAAATTAGGCGTGGCTCACCTATGGGTAGTGCCCTACTAGTAACTAGAACAGCCATGGCGCACATGGGGTATGTGCGCCACAAATATGTGTTGGCCAGTGGCCTGCCAGCCGCATGCCACATACCTGTAGCGCACATGGGGTATGTGCAATACGGTTGCGGCAAGTTCTGTGGTGCACTATGCTATGTGCGCCACGGATGTGTAAACTTAGCCGTAGGGCACCTTTCCCTAGTGCCCTACGGCTAACTACCCTGCAGCAACTCCACCCCCCATGGATCGCCTTTTTAGGCTTTGCAAAAAATAAAAGAAAATGATAAACAATTCAAAAAATAAAATCCTTTCATATTTATGTAGATAATGTGGTATAGTTTCTAGGAAAATTAACAAACATGAGTTTTCACTTTTTCTGCAAAAAAGTCATGCGACGGTAAAATGACTGTAACTTTTGCATGTGATGTCGAAAAAATAGTATAATATACCAAAATGACGAGAACGACATTTCGCATTCGCTCGCAATGACCTTTGGTCGTTTAGCGATTATTTAGATTTTTAAATTTCGAAGAGTAAAAGTTATGGTCAAAAGACCGTTTTTTCCTGCAGAAAAAAAAATTAGAGGGGAACTTACCCGTAGCGCGCTACGAGTAAGTTGGGCGGGATTCAAAATTTGAATCCCCACCCCGTCCACCTACCCCTCTTCTCTTCCCTCCCCCTTCTCTCATTTTCATTTTCCTCCCTTCTACTTTTCCTTTTCCTCCCTTCTCCTTTCCTTCTTCTCCTCCTCCTTCTCCTTCTCCTTCTCCTCCTCCTCCTCCTCCTCCTTCTATTTCTACTTCTCCTTCTCCTCCTCCTCCTCCTCCTCCTTGCAGTGAAGATGGTGACGGCGGCCTACTCCTTGCAACGGCGACAGTGATGTCGGGCTCCTTCTTCTTCTCCTCCTCCTCCTCCTTGAAGTGAAAACAACGATGGCGACGGCGGGCTCTCTCCTCCTCCTTCCAATGACAACGACGATGGCAACGGCGGGGTCTCTCCTCCTCCTCCTCCTTGTAGTTCCGACGTTGACAGCGGGCTCTCTCCTCCTCCTCCTCCTCCTCCTCCTCCTTGTAGTCGACGACACCGACGAGCGACGGCACTGACGGCGACGACATCGACGAGATCCATATCTCCCACTTTTTGTTGGAATTTTGAAATTTGTATCTGTGGCACACAGCACCTAGTGCACCACGGCTAGCTTTTCATATGTGTGGCACACAACACCTAGTGTGCCACAGTTATCTTTTCATACGCGTGGCGCACCACCTAGTGCGCCACGGCTAAAAGTTAGGCGCCGCGTGTGCTTTGTGGCGCACACCTAGTGCGCCACGGATGGCCAAAACAGGTGCGCCACGAATTAGCATTTGTGTAAGAGCATTGTGTCTAATAGAGGAACTCAGGTCACTTTGCATTTTTGGCGACAACTGCATGAATCATTGGGAACAAAATTGGAATTCAGCATAGCTTTTCACGCCCAGACTGATGGTATGTTGAGGGCATGTGCCCTAGACTATGGTGCTAGTTGGGATGAAGTCTGTCTTATGCAGAATTCTCTTACAATAATAGCTATGAAGCAAGCACTGAGATGGCTCCGTTTGAATTTATTGATGGAAGGAAGTGTACTACGCCATTGCTATGGAGTGGAGTAGGAGAAAGGAATTTGTTCGGACCAGAACTTATCAAAGAAGCCAAAGAGAAAGTCAAATTGGTATAGGACATATTGAACATAGCCCAGTCCCGACAAAAGATCTACGCAGATCCAAAGCATAGAGAAGTCACCTATGAAGTAGGGGATAGAGCTTATCTTAGAGTCTCATCACTTTGTGGTGTGAAGAGATTTGGAGTCAAAGGAAAATTGGCACGTAGATATGTTGGAACATTCAAAATTTTAAGCCGCAAAGGAGAAGTGTCTTATGAGATTGAAGTTACCGGAATCACTGTCGCAGTTCATAATGTGTTTCATGTGAGTCAGTTGAAGAAGTGTCATCCGGAAATGGAAGAAACTTCATTGAAGGACACTATACCATTGGAAGAGGTTCAGTTGGAGAGTGATCTCACTTATGAAGAGAATACTATCAAGATTATTGAGACTGCAGAAAGAGTTACTCGTACCAAGACTATCAAATTCTGAAAGGTACAGTGTAATCATCATACCGAAGAAGAAGCAACTTGGGAAAGGGAAGATGACCTAAGGAAAGATCACCCAAACCTATTTGCTAGCTAATCTGAATCTCGAGGGCGAGATTCATCTTAAGGGGGTTAGATTTGTAACATCCCAAAAATTCATGAATTGTAAAAGCATGCATTGCATTCATATCATCTTAGCATCTAGAGCTTGCACAAAAAATTTCAACGTTTGAATCCAAATAAAACCATATTTATGTCCATTTTATTATCCATATGAGGCATGGTTTTATTTTTATTTTCAAAAGACCAAGATGTTTTGAGTGAACAAATGTATTTTTCACACTTTTCAGTGCAAGGTTCACAGTACAAAAATATAGAAAAGATTTGAATTCAAACAAGTTTGAATTAGGATTTCAAATTCATTCCTGAAAATCAAAACAGAAAAAGAAAAGGTTAAAGAAAAGGTTAATGAACCGGCCCATCTAGCCCACCCAGGTTGCCCCTCCCCCTCTCTCTCGCACCCGCGCAAACCCTACCCCGCACTCTCTGCCACTGGGCCCAACGCCAACTCATCCCTTCGTCCCCAAACCTCGCGCAGACCACGTCGTAGCCGATGTTTCCTCCTTCACTGCCAGGATTGATTAGAGCTTAATTGCCGATGAATACGTGCATAATTATCTCACCCCTCATCGGCTACTTAACCCCCTCTGCACCACGGCCATTTCCCCTCACCAAGCCCCCACTTAGCGCCCTCAGGCTTCCCGTATTCAAGCTTGCACCACTGTTGCCCGATGTCGTGGTATTGCCGACGAGTACGCCATGGAGGGGTCCTCACAGTGCGTGTTTAGAGACGTGGGGTAAGGCGGACGGTTGACGGGTACGAGGTAACACAGCTTACCCAGGTTCAGATCCCACAACGGTGGCGGAATCCTACTCCTGCTATAAATCACTATAAGGGAAATACGCCGAGTTACAGAGATAGGTTCGCTGTGCGAGGTTGTCTGAGATTGTGCCCTAAAGGCTCCCATAGGCCCGACTTATATAGTCGCCAGGTCCGAGGGTTACAGGGAAAAGTCCTAGCCGGACAGGTTACAGAGTCCTACACCGTCTATCACTAGTCTTGTGTATCTTGTACTCCAAGGCTCCGGGTACGGTGGTGACTCCACCGCAGCCTTCCCTTATCCGACATGGGCCTCCCTTCTGGATCCACCTAACTGGGCCGCCCAACAGGCCATAGGCCATTCTACTGAATCTTCCATCGTACTCTTCCGTAGTCGGATTAAATCCGTCCATGCCGGAATCTTCGATGGGACGGCTCATCTACCATGTAAGTTATGACGACGTAGGCTGTAGGTCAGCGACGCCTCGTAACTCACACATGCAGAGAACGCAATCATATCTGATTTTCCCTCGCGAGCGATACGAACCGTTGGCAGCGGCGGTTGGAGACGTGGCGAAATTACCGCGCACGTTCACGAACACGTCGTCTACGCGGCAACCGTCCGATTAGCTGCACGAATCTTGATGCAGAGTAAGACAAATAGTAACCGTGGGACACTTGCTACTTTTTCACCCAATTCTCTTGCGTCATCATCTTCTTCCTCCAGCCGCACGCCTCCTCGAGCTCTTCGCGGAAAACCTCGAAGAAACCCTAGCCTCTCTCTGCACCAGTCGCATCCGCCCAGTCCTCCATGGCCAGCAGCAGCTCTTCCCCGTCGATGGCGGCGCCGAACGAAGCCACGGCGAAGCCGGCGAGCTCCGTCGTCGTGCCCCCAGAGGGCCTGGTCATCCCCGCGTCGGCGGTGATTGAAACCCCCGGCGACGACCACAATCTGGCGGCGCTAGAGCCTCTGGAAGAGGAGCCAGACTCGCACAAGGGCGACTGGCGCGGCTCGGACATCACCGACCCTGACATCCAAGAGATGGTCGCCGAAGGCTACCTCCCCGCGACGGAGGGGCTCGCCTGGCGGGCGGCGCCACCGCGAGGTGACACCTTCTCCCCAAGTCGGAGAAAAGGTGTACCTCAAGGCTCAGCTGGTACGCGGCGTTTCTCTGCCCATCTCCCACTTCTTTCTGTCCGTCTTCAACCACTTCAAAGTCCAACCCCACAACCTCTCCCCCAATAGTATCTTAGTGCTTAGCAACTTCGCGGCACTTTGTGAGGGTTACCTAGGGATTAAGCCTAGGTTAGACTTGTTCGTGTACTTCTTCACCGTCAAACGTGAAGCCGGACATAGTAGGGAGGAGCTTAGGAACTGCGGCACCATAAGCTTCAAGATCCGACCTGGCCGGCGGTTCCCCGACATCGTCGGCCACGAGTCGTGCAAAAACTGGCAGCGAACGTACTTCTACGGCCCCGACATTCCTTTGGCGGGCCGAGAAGTAACGTACCCGGACTTTGTGGATGGAGCCGCCGCCGAAGTTTCCACATGGAGATCCCATGCCTCCCTTCCCTCCGACCTCAACGCTTCTCGCGCAATAAGGCGGATTGAGTGGTTCATAGAGGCGGGTTTGAACGGCTTGGACCTAGCCATGTGCTGGTTCATCAGGCGAATCCAACCCCTGCAGCACCGCGCGAAGTTCATGCATGAGTACACGGGTGATCGAAAGGATTCCCTTCGGATCTCCGTGGATAACTTCTCGAGCGACTTCGTCAAGCTCCGTCTGAAGGACATCGTCAAGGTGAAGGATAAGAAGCGCGGCTTCACCATCACCTGCGACATGTACGTAGACGGCAAGTGCCCAAAGGTAGGTATTTATTTTCCGTGTATGACATTGCTCTAGTTTCTCCGTCTTGCCAGTTCCATCTTATCTAACACGGTGATTTCTTACTTAACAGCTTAGCGATCTAGGTGAGTGAAAGGATACGAATGTCGCCTAGAGGGGGGTGAATAGGCGATTAAAACTTTTCCTAGAGTGGCTCAACAAAGGCGGAATAAAACTAGTGTTTACTTTGTAAAGAACAACCTAGAAACAACTAAGGTTTACCTATGTGCACCAACAACTTATGCTAAGCAGTACAAGCAACAAAGTGATAGCAAGATATATATTACTTCAAGCACGAAGGCTATCACAATGTAAAGTGCATAAGTAAAGAGCTTGGGTATAGAGATAACCGAGGCACGCGGGGACACCGATATTTTACCGAGTTCCTCCCAACATGGAGTACGTCTCGTTTGGAGAGGGGGTGGTATCAAACCACCAACGCCACAAAATGCCTCCCTTATTCTCCGGTGAATCTCACCCCAATGGGATCGATCCACACTTCCACTATCGGTGCACTTGTCGGTGGCAACCGAAACCTCTCACAAGGTTGGGGCACAACTCCACAACTTAATTGGAGGCTCCCAACAAACGCCACAAAAGGCCTCAACAAATTCCACCAAGGCTACAATGCCACCAAGGCCACAAAAACCTTCTAGGGTTCCAAGAACCCAAGAGGGACAAGCTCCAATGAGAAATTCAAACCAAATCCTCCGAGGAGAACCCAAACCGATGAAACCAATGCAAATGGCAAGAACAACACAAAGATGCTCAAATCCCTCACTCTCAAGTTCCAACAAAGCTACCAAAGCTATTGGGGAACAAGAGAGGAGAAATCAAAGAGAGACACAAAATCCCCCAAAATCTAGATCCCAAAGATACACTCACAAGGAGATGTTTTGGTTTGGTCAAAACGTGGATCTAGATCTCCTCCAACAACCCCTCAAATATATGCAAGAATAAATGGAGGGGTGTGTAGAAATCAAGCTTAAGGAGTAGAGCAAATGGGGGCAAAGCTTGGGCAAGAAAAGGAGGAAGAAGTAACCCTAAAAGACAAAGGGGCAAAGATATTTAAAGGGCTAGGCAAAATCTGCCCATTGGGGTATATTTCCTGGACGGTCCGGTAGTACCGGAATTTACCGGTAGTACCGGACCAAACCAGCGAATGCCAGGCAAAATGAAGCAGCAGCACAAAGAGCAGAGTGGGGCCAGGCGTGCGGGCAGGCGCGCGCGCGGGCATGAGAGCATCAGCAGCAGGGACCGCAGGTGGGGCAGGCAGCAGCTGCTGCATGTGGCAGAGCAGCAGCAGTGCGGCAGCGCGGGGGCGGGCCCGGCTAGCGGTAGCAGCAAGCGGCGCAGCAACTTGCATGCAGCAGCGGCTCGGCAGACGCACGCGCGCGGGCGCGCAGCAGCTAGCAGCTAGCAGGCCCGCAGCAGCGGGCTTGCAGCAGCGCGGCATCTCGCGGGGCGTGCAGCAGCGCGGCAGCTCGCGGGGCGCGTAGCAGGCAGGCGCGCGCGCAGCAAGCCGCAGCGATCAGCGCCAGCGCCAGCGGCGCAGAGCAGCGCAGCGCACGCGGCGCACGGGTCGAGAGAGTCAATGCGTAAGGCGAGTGGGCGCGCGGAGCAGATCTGGATCTGGGCAAATAAACGGGCCGGTCGATACTACCGGCCCACCCGGGCGGTACTACCGGGCCGGCCGGTACTACCGCAAAAAGGTACCTAGCGAGGCAGAAGGAAAACGGGCCGCTTTTAGGCCCGGGCGGTAGTACTGGCCCGTCCGGGCGGTACTACCGCTTGGCCCAAAAACAGACCGACAAGCAAATATTCAAACGGCAATAACTTTTGACTGGAAGCTCCGATTGACCTGATTCAAATTGCGTTGGATAGAGGGCGACAAGGGCTTCCCAATAAAACCAAATATTGTTTATCACCAAGTGAGAAAGTATCAAGTATAATAATGTGTTATACCTCACTTGGTGAGAAACCGAAAAGCCGCATAAATCAAAATCGCAACAAGATACAAATGGGAGATCCGATTTAGATGAACAAGAGCTTGTTATGAAGATTACCACAAGCTCTATATCATCACATGGATAAGACCAAATAACAACCAAATATGATGATGCAAGTATGCCAAGGTTTGAGCTCTCTCCGAACGATGTGACCGAATTACTCATACGAGAGCCCCTCTTGATAGTAGGGTTATCTATCCTAAACCTGGTCTCACACACACAACGTGAGACCGGCAAAAGGGAAAACCTATCAATATTATAACTGTGCCTTGGGCATTCCACTTGAGCTCGATGTAGACGATCTTGCCCTTCTCAAGATGGAACGCCTTCCTTAATTCCTCATCATCGACCTCGCATAATGAGCTTGCCCAACAAATCTTCTTTGCATTTCATTGACCTTGAAGCCAACACATGCTCCAAGCGATGCCAATGGACAAATCCTACAAGTATAACTTAATACACACATTAGTCCATAAAGATTGTCATTAATTACCAAAACCACACATGGGGCCCAACATGTTCTTTCAATCTCCCCCATTTTGGTAATTGATGACAATCCCTTTACGAGGGTTTATATAAGGAATATTAATGAATAAAATGGTAATATCAATATCAAATACTACAAAAGTATGTGATATTGGTACCACCATCATATATAGAGCAAACTCCCCCACAATCTATGCATGTGTGATGAACTTGAATTTCATTGCATATATTGCCAATCATTATCATTGGTGGAGTTTCCTCTATATATACCACATGCTAAGCAACAACAAAGATGCAAGAGCATGAGAAGTAAATGCACAAGAACAAGCTCAATGCATAAACCAACTTCCCTTAAATCCTCTAAAACTTCTCCCCCATTGGCATCGATTGCCGAAATGGGTGACAAGTTCTAGAAGGCAAATATAGTAATAATTCCTCCAAAGGTGTGCCTTCGCACATATCCAATGATGAATACTTGGGAGGGAGTAGAACTATATCGAGGACCCGAAGATTGCAAAAGTAAAGTCAAATGAGGCAAGCAACTACAAGGTCCGACAAACCAATTGAAAACAACAAATGAGTTCAAATGGAACCTACAAAATATTATGATATGAGCAAGAGAGTGCTTTAAATAACAAATAGAGAAGCTCCCCAAGATTTGTGCACTATTCAACATAAATGCATTAGAATACATATTGCACAAATATGGAATCCTCGCTCCCCCATAAGCATTTAAAACACAACAAATGTGAAAGAATGCAAATGAGCATTATTAAATGAATTAGATGAGCTCCCCAAAGAGAATGCACCAATTATGATAATTGCATTTGGGAACGAGGTGCATAGTCATGGACTCCTCACTCATCCAAATTCCTTTAACAATACAAGACATGAAAGAGCAAATATGAGTGTCCGAAGATGCAAACAAGAGGAACAAGCACTCATAGGAAAATAAATTTGGAAGCCAGCGAAGAATCAAAAGGAATAGAAAGGTGGTCTCCAAGGATTAAAAATCAACTAAAATTATCTTCTCATATGAGTATATGTCTCTAAGTGGAAAATATCACAAAGACATATTCCAAAGAAGAAAAATGCACACATAAAGACGATTATACAAGAAAGCACATGAAAGGCAAGGATGAAGTCATAACATATATCAATAAGATTTTTGCTTCAAAGGCTCACATATATCTTATTGTACATAATGGACTTCAAACACCAACACACTCCATATATTACAACTATCACCAAGGGAAAGGGAGAAAGTTGGAATATATGGAGAAAGGCAACAAGTATCATAAGATAAAATAGACTAGCAAAAATCTCACTATTGCACATGAGAGAAGTTGATTAAATGATAGGCAATAAAATTTCTAGATTGACATATTTGGGATTGGAGGATCATATGCATGATTTTGTATAGTCCCAATTATATGCACTCATCTCAACTTAAACACATATACAATATAGAGTCCTCTTAAAACCATGGCTAGAACTACAACAATTACAAATACACTAATTCATGCTAGAAGGCAACCGACAAACGATTGGAATCAAGATATATGAGCATGAGAAAGAGATACTTGTTACCGAGATATAATTGGTAGGATGTAGAGGATCTGAATTCATTGATCATCCTATATCTTGTCTCAGATTTTCATGTATGCACCTCTTCTTCAAAATTGAGAGACAAGCATCCAATATATCTCCAATGTACCTAAAACACAATTAAGTACAAGATGGTCCCCAAACATATTGGGTCCAAAGTAGCTAGAGAAACTACAATACATAGGAGAGACTCCATATAGTAAAAATGCATGCATAAAGCTTTCAAGAACCAAAAAGGAGATACAATTTGAACAAAACACCAAGTAAACCGAGATGGCACACACAATAGTGTGACAAGACAAGAGGTGTCCAAATTGTATCAAAGAACCAATTCAACACATGAAAGATCACACGTTCAACAAATGAACTAGGCTAAGGCCAAAAAGAGCAAAAATAGATAGAAAAAAAAATGCTCAAGGATTTATCTCATTCTAAAATGGTCAACTCAAGAAGCAAGGAATGAGACAAAACCAACTCCCAAAAGGAGCAAGGTTTCAACAAGAAACCAAACTCCCCAAACTTCTCATGATGGCACAAAATACCAAAACGAAAAGATTGAGGTTCCAAGCACATAAAACCCGATATGGACCAAACAAAGAAGCATAAAAGGATTGTTCTAGATAATATATGAGAGCTCACCCATAAGTAGTACATTATATAGAATTTTTGCTTTTGAATGCAAAATGCACACAAATGAGATCATCACTACTACCTACATTAAATAAAACACAAGAGGATACCAAATAAAAATAACAGGATCGAAAAGAAGCAAGGAATACATGGGAGCACACAATACATTTACTTGGCCAAAGATAGGAGAATATTAAGCAAAGGCCAAAGTGAATATGATCAATAAATTCTACCATAATTTAGTACTCATTGTCCAAGGACAAGAAATATTGGGAATAAATTTCCCAAGGTAGCTTGCATGGATATCCAAGATCATATTCACAACAAGAAGCATATAACTAAATATAATAAATTAAGCATGATACTTCGAACAAGATTCTTGGTAGCTTCCAATAGTCACACAATCACTAGTGATTAGAGTAACTTGAAGCAAATGGTTTCCACGAGGATATATATATCTAAATATGAGGAAACACATACCAAGAACCATTCTCATATACAAGATCCAAAATAAGATCAACAACAACATTCAAGCGAACTGGAACTTGTATGAGCAAATGTGTCACATAGGCGCTAGATAATTATCAATATCAATTCTAAGTGACACAACCTCGAATATTCACATTTTCTAGGATTGTAATATGCACTAAGCATATGACTCCCCCATAATGTGATACTACCATAAAACCAACGCGAGGCAAAAGGATACAAATAGAGATAATTAATGGACATTATAAACTTTAAATTTCTCAAGAGACTTGTACCACATAGAGACTTGACAATATCCAATATAAGTACTAGGTGGTATTCCTCATGTACACAAAATTTTAGGATTGTGGAATGCCCAAGCATAACACTCCCCCAAAATGGGATAATCCATTAATTTATCACAAGAGTCAAATAAGATATAAAATATAATCAAGAAAGGCTCAACCACAAGAAACACACATACATGGAGTTCCACCTAATCATACACAAACATGCTTGATACCTCAAGATAATTAAGTGGAAAGCACAACATGTACAAAAGCATGGAAGATACAAAACCAACACATGCACAAGGGGGCGAGTAACTTTCAATGTAAAGAGTTTAGCATATGTTACCACAAGGAGGAACATTGGAAATATAATAAAATCATGATAATCCAATGGCTTGGCTTGACAATAATAATTGATGAAGATCCCTCAATTCTTCATAATGTAGCCAAGACTCCAATGCCCTCCAAAACACACCTATTGATCAAGTTTTGGCTTGTTGGTCCCCAACCAAGTTGGGTCCTAAGAAGTTAGTCACAATAGGCTTGGCAACCCAAATGATTCTTTTCTTGACACCACATTGAGCACCAAGAAATTTGGAAAACACATTGCCAACCTCATCCTTACGAAGTGAATAAGCATCATCAATCAAGATAGGATGGGATGAGGAGATACCAATAGTGCATGAGGAAGAAATGTGCCCCTTCTCGTGGCATATGTAGCAAGTTCTACTCTTGCCATCTTTCTTCTTGGATGAAGAAACAACTTGAGGAAGAGCTTGAGTCTTCTTGGGAGGAAGCCCATCTCTAACAATATGTAGGGCTTGAGGCCGCTTCCCTTGTTGCTTCTTGCCAAGGGACTTCTTCTTTAATGGGCAATGTTTGACATGATGCCCTTCTTCCTTGCACTTGAAGCAAACAATGTTGGCCGGATCCTTGACTTGATCTTGGCCAATCTTCTTGTTATCCTTGTGCTTCAACTTGATAGTGGACTTGTTCTTGACATTGGAGTTGAATCCAAGCCCACTCTTGTCATTGGGGGATTTTTGCACACTCAAGATTTTGTTGAGTGCGGCCTTCCCTTGTTGACCCTTTTTCAAGTCATTCTTCAAAGAAGTGACTTGATCCTTGAGATCTTTGATTTCCTCTACATGGTTAGTTTCAATACAAGTACTAGAGGAAGTAGATGCTACATTGTTAGAGCAACAAGGCATGGAATGTAATTCATCATGAGATATAGCATGGTTGTGAGAGGATGAATTACAAGGACTAGCACATGGCAATATAACATTTGGAGTAGAAATAGTGCTAATGTCCACATGAGGCCCACTAGATGTTACCTTTGACATGATGGCCTCATGAGCCAACTTTAGCCTACCATGGGAGACTAGGAGATCCTCATGCGAGCTTGAGAGCTTAACATGGCTTTCTTCTAATTTCCCATAGTTGCTAGTTAGCAAAGAAAGTTGATCCTTTAGCTTAACATTCTCCTTCATAATAGATGCTTCACAAGAAATAGAGTTAGTAGAACAAGCATCATTACTATTAGCAAGAGGCGAGGGAAACTTGTCAAGCTCTTTTGAATATGAGGCTTTAAGTTGCTCATGTCACTCGGTGAGTTTGATGAGCTCACCCTTTATGATCCTAGAGCCATTTTTGAGGTGCTCAAAATGCTCAACATGTTTAGCATAAGCAACTTCAAGTTCATCATTTTTAATCTTGAAGGAGTTAGCCACCGCAAGTTCTCTATCATGGTATTCCTTTACTCTAGATAATTCTAGAGTAAAAGTCTCCTCAAGAGATTCTTTGGTGGTTTGTTCTTCTTCAAGGGAGTCCTTTACTTGAGCAAGTTCATTAGCATATTAACGCTCAAGTGCAAACTTTTCATCAATTATGTTTTCTTTCTCCTCAATAAGATCATTGCCTTCTATAGCATAATTCAAGATTTCAAGAAGGTTGGAGGAAGACAGTTTATTTTTGTAGAGAGCAATATAGAAAACCTCTCCCATTTTATTAATAGAGGTAATATCATACTTACCTCTATAATCATCATTATCATTCTCAAACTCATCATCATCATCATCATGAGATACAATGGGATTCAAAGAGGTTACCTTTGTTCCCTTAGCCATAAGGCACATGTGAGAACCGGAGGAAGGTGATGATGAGATTGCACTTGAAGCTCTCTTCAAGACTTTGTCTTGGCCCATAGAATCTTCATTTTACTCTACATGGTTAGCAACACAAGCACTAGAGGAAATAGAAGCATTTTTATCATGGCAACAAGACAACATGAGCTTATCATCATGAGATTTGTTCAACTCATTTCTACATGATATGCAAGGACTATTAACACAAGAATGTGAGGAATTTTGAGTGCTAGAAGTTTTAAGGTCCAAAGATAGATCATTGCAACTAGATAGATATGAGGGATTACAAATAGTGAACACACTATCCATATTGCAATTTCTATCACCACTCACCATATCATTACCTTGTGAAAATCACATGTTGGTGAAGTGGTAGACGATGAGAACTCATCTCGACCGGAAGTGGAAGCAACACAATCATCCTCAATAATGTTGGACTTGCTATATTTATCATGAAGCTTGGTCCATATCTCACAAGCGCTTGAATAAGGCATGATAGACAAAAGAACTACATTGCTCACAACATGCAAAAGAATTTTAGTAGCTAGAGCATCTATATGAGAGTTCAACTTCTCCTCTAAAGATTCGTTTTGGGTATCCATAGGAGAAGAGAAACCCACATATAGATAGCCCTCCATAATTGGGTGAATTTCCCGAAATAAATTAAGCATGCGAATTTTCCAAACATCATAGTTTGTGCCATCAAATGTGAGTGTGTCCTTGTGCACTAATCCTCTAGCCGACATCTTTACTCTCAAGGCGGTGAAGCCTAAAATGAGAGACCGGGCTCTGATACCAATTGAAAGGATATGAATGTCGCCTAGAGGGGGGGTGAATAGGCGATTAAAACTTTTCCTAGAGTGGCTCAACAAAGGCGGAATAAAACTAGTGTTTACTTTGTAAAGCACAACCTAGAAACAACTAAGGTTTACCTATGTGCACCAACAACTTATGCTAAGCAATACAAGCAACAAAGTGATAGCAAGATATATATTACTTCAAGCACGAAGGCTATCACAATGTAAAGTGCATAAGTAAAGAGCTCGGGTATAGAGATAACCGAGGCACGCGGGGACACCGATATTTTACCGAGTTCCTCCCAACATGGAGTACGTCTCGTTTGGAGAGGGCGTGGTATCAAACCACCAACGCCGCAAAAGGCCTCCCTTATTCTCCAGTGAATCTCACCCCAATGGGATCGATCCACGCTTCCAGTAACGGCTTATCCATTACTCTGGTTCTTATGCTTGACTTTTCGTGAGTCGGAAGACTCGTTGTCGGAACCATGCGCTTAGGTGATGATGCCCAATGGCACCGTCAATAACCTAAGCACAAAATCGCCGACAATGAGTGCCGAAAGTCACTACTCCAGAATCCACATAAAAACAACAAAGAACGTGTAGACCAGAAAACTTAAGCTAACGCCCGTAGGCAGAATTTTCACAAGTGCAAGCGCAAAACTTGTGCATAAAGGTTTTATAAGATCCAAAAATGAACACTAAAGGAGGTAAAAGACTCAGCAATATGAGTGAACCAAAGAGATTTATTTCAGTGATCATATAAGAGGTACACAATTAGATAAAAAATGCTAAGTGTAGAAAGGACGTAGTTGTGCTATGTTCCATGGCCGATCAAGCTCCGGGTAGTCATCATCCGGGTCACGTCGCTTACGCTTATAATCCTTGATGGGTATATCCTTGAGTTCGCGATTGTCGACAAGGTAGTAAGACCCATTGAGCAGCTCCTTGCTTATGATGAATGGTCCTTCCCATGGCGGGGATAATTTGTGTGACTTCTTCTGCTTAAGTCAGAGCACCAAATCCCCCTCTTTAAACGAGCGATGCCGAACACGGCGACTATGGTAGCTTCATAGCTTCTGCTGGTAGATGGCGGATCTTTGGCATGCCAAAACGCGCTACTCCTCGAGAAGGTCCACATCTAGGCATCTAGATTCTTCAGCATCATCTTTGTTGTAGGTGGCAACTCTTGGTGCGTCGTGGTGGATGTCGGAAGGTAGGATGGCTTCTGATCCATATAACATGAAGTAAGGGGTGTAGCCGGTGGATATGTGGGGTGTAGTTTGTAAAATCCTAAAGCACAGATGGCAATTCTTCCGCCCAGGATCCAGCTGCTCTATGTAGCGGTGCCTCAAGACGTGGCTTGATTCCCTGCAGAATTATTCCATTGGCTCGCTCAACCTGACCATTGGATTATAGGTGTGCCACAAATGCAAGGTCAAGTCCGATGCCTTTGTCCCAGCAATAGGCCTCCACTTCTCTGAGTGACAAGTTGCTTCCGTTGTCGGTGATGATGCTATGTGGAAGACCAAATCTCGCCACTAGATCCCGGACAAACCTGAGGGCAGTTGCCCCATCAAGCTTTATAATGGGTTTAGCTTCTATCCATTTGGTGAATTTGTCAACTACAACCAGCAGATGCGTAAATCCACACGGTGCCGTCTGTAACGGTCCCACCATGTCTAGCCCCCAGACTGCAAACGGCCAAGTTATTGGTATTGTTCGCAATTCTTCAGCAGGAACATGTGGTTGTTGGGCATAATACTAGCATCCCGTGCATGTCTCAACCAGCTTGTCGGCATCCGCCTTCTCGGTCAGCCAGTAGAATCCTTGCCGGAAGGCTTTCGCGACCAATGATCGAGGAGCGACGTGATGCCCGCAATCTCCGAGATGGATCTCGCGCAGGATTTCCATACCTTCTAGCTGGGAAATGCACTTTAAGTATACACCAGTAGTGCTCCTTTTATAGAGTTGCCCATTGATTATGGTATACCCCTTTGATCGCCGTACTATTTGCCATCTTTCGACCTCGTCGTTGGGCAAAGTTCCGTGATCGAGATACTCCATGAACGGTTTTGTCCAAGCCAGAGGGATCTTTGTCACCATGTTGACGAAAGAGTCAGCTCTTTCCGGGTTGTCGATGTCGGCGCCCTTCACGGATGGTGTGCGTAGATGCTCTAGGAAAACTCCTGGCGGGATTTTCTTGCGCCCTGATCCAAGCTTAGATAGTAGATCAGCCGCCTCGTTTGCTCCCTAGGTACATACTTGACTTCGTAGCCTAAGAAGCTCTTGGCTATCACGTCCACTTCGTCACGATATGCCGCCATCATAGGGTTCCGTGCATTCCAGGTGCTAGCCACCTGCTGGGCAACCAAGTCGGAGTCTCCACAGCAAACTTTGCGCTTGATGCCAATATCCTTGGCTACACGTAGTCCGTGAATGAGTGCTTCATACTATGCCATGTTGTTTGTAGCCTCGAAGTGGATCTGTAGAACGTAGTGCAACTTATCTCCTTTTGGTGACTGTAGCATTACACCAGCCCCCGAGCCATTGAGAAACTTTGATCCGTCAAAGTGCATCACCCAGTACTCTGGTTCTGGCAACGGAGTAGCATCTGGCATCTCCGTCCAATCCGCAATAAAATCTGCCAGAGCTTGTGACATGATAGCGTCGCGTCTCTTGTAGGTGATCTCGAAGGCGGCAAGTTCAATGCCCCACTTCACGACCCCTTCCTGTAGTGTCGCTGTTATTGATAATGTCGGACAGTGGAGTCTTGCTCACTACTGTGATTGGGTGCTCCTGAAAGTAATGCCTCAGCTTCCGAGAAGCGAGGAATACTCCATAAGCTATCTTTTGGTAGTGCGGGTAACGCTGCTTGGACTCCATCAAGACCTCGCTTACATAGTAAACTGGTCGTTGAACTCCGTGCTTGTAGCGTGGTTCCTTCCGCTCTACCACGACGACGATGCTAATAACCCGGTTGGTTGCCGCCATGTAAATTAACAGGGGCTCTCCAGGCTCGGGTGCTGCAAGGATGGGCGTTGAGGAAAGAATGTCCTTAAGCTGCTTCAATGCTGCATCTGCTTCGTCTGTCCATGTGAATTTGTCCGCCTTCTTCAGCAACTTGTACAGCAGCAAAGCCTTCTCTCCAAGTCGGCTGACGAACCGACTAACTCCTGCAACACAACCTGTTAGTCGTTGAATGTCCTTTAGGCATGTCGGACGGTTTATGTTTAAGATGGCTTTGATTTTCTCCGGGTTGACCTCGATTCCGCGCTGGGAAATGATGAATCCCAACAATTTGCCGGCTGGAACCCCGAAGACGCACTTCTTAGGGTTGAGCATCATGTTGTATTTCCGGAGATTATCAAAGGTTTCTTTTAAGTCGGAGATTAAGTCGTTTGACTTTTTAGACATCACCGTGATATCGTCCACGTAGGCGTGAACATTCCGACCAATTTGGTCGTGAAGGCAACGTTGCATTGTCCGCTGGTAGGTAGCACCTGCGTTTTTCAGTCCGAAGGGCATCGTGACATAGCAAAACGTGTCGTATGGAGTAGTGAACGAAGTGGCCAATTGGTCCGACTTCTTCATCTTAATCTGGTGATATCCTGAGTATGCATCGAGAAAACACAGAAGTTCCGATCCAGCTGTCGAGTCAATGACTTGGTCAATGAGAGGCAAAGCAAACGGATCTTTGTGACATGCTTTGTTCAAGCCGGTGTAATCAACGCACATTCTTAATTCATTGGTTCCCTTTTTGGGGACAAGTACAGGATTGGCCACCCATCGGGTGTGAAGGACTTCTCGGATAAACCCAGTCTTAAGTAACCTAGCTATCTCTTTGCCAATGGCGCGTCTCTTCTCATCTCCGAAGCGTTGTAGAGGTTGTTTCACTGGTTTACATTTTGGATCTATGTTTAAGCTGTGCTCGGAAAGTTCCCTAGGTACACCTTTCATGTCGATAGGTTGCCAGGCAAAGATGTCCCTATTCTCACGGAGGAACTCGACGAGCGCGCTTTCCTATTTGGGATCCAGGTTCGTCCCAATGGCGACGGTCTTGGAGGCATCGCCTACCACAAGTTCCACCGGCATGGTCTCGATGGCGGCCTTGAACGCAGGAGCGGAGTCAGAGATCTACTTCTTCGACGCGGGCATCTTTGAGTCATTGACCTTGCTCTGGATCTCCTTGAATTCTTCGCAGTAGAGGACAGCTTCTGCAACGGCTGCTTCATTGATCTTGCAGTCCCTTGGCTTGGTAATGTTTCCGGATATGGTGATGACACCGTTTGGTCTGGGTATCTTGAGTTTGTTGTAGACGAAGAATGGCTTGGCCATGAACGTGTGGAATATGTTGCGGCCGAATATGACGTGGTCCACGCTCTTGAAGGGGACCACCTCGAAGGTCATGCGCTCTTGGCGGTAATTATTAATGTCGCCAAAGGCTACCTGAAGCGTAATGCACCCAAGGGACCGAGCTTCCCGACCAGGAACTATGCCATGGAACACGGTGTTGGTCTATCTTAGGTTTGCCTCCGTCAAGTTCATCTTTTGTAGTGTATCCAGGTACATGATGTTGATGTTGCTTCCACTATCCACCATGCACTTGGTGAAATCCACGCCGTCAATCAATGGGTTGATGACCATGGCGTATTGGTTCTCCGTGGGCACAAGGTCTGGGTGGTCCGTCCTGTCCCAAGTAATTGGAACCTCCGACCAACGCAGGTATTGGGGAACTGGGGGAGAGTGGCCATCAGGATCCTTAGAGAGGTCTTCTGTTGTCGGATGGTGGGGGTGCCAAGGAAAGTGTGGTAGACTGGGGCCTTCTTTGCGAAGGGGTTCTTGCCCTTGTCGTCGCTCTTGGCGGCGTTCTTGGGGTCAACATCCTCGTCCATGTCACTTCAATCCTTGGACTCCTCCTCCTTCTTCTTCCCCTTGCCCTTGCCTCGCGGTCTGTTCTTCCGACTTTGCTTGTAGCCAGACTCCGGGTCTTCCTTGAGGTCGTTGACGAACTTGCACTGTCGATTGGTATGGGTGGCCTTGCCGTTGACATCGAGGTGTACGAGGCACGACATATCGTGGTACTCCTCGTATGTTTGGGGAACGCGGAGCGGCGCCGAGTTGGTTTCACTTCCTCGTTGCTGCCCGCGGCCTGCTCCCCTTCCTCGGCCACGTTGTCCGCCTTCTCCTCGTCCTGCAAAAGTCATAGCGACCATGTCGGTAGATTGCTTTTCTTCTGGAGCGGTTTTCCGCTTTGTACTGCTGTTCCTCCGAGCTTGGGTTGGAACGGCCGTTGCCAACAAAGAGCCATGAGCATCGTTGTCGGCCGCTGCGAACTTGCTAGCTAACTGAATCATCTGATTCAAGTCAAGCTGATGATTGTCCTGCAAGCGCTTTAGCTTATGTCAGAGTAACGTGCCCCTTTCCAACCGATCAATGAAGGCGGCCATAGCGGTCTTAGCGTGCACTCCTGCGCAGGAATTCTTCATGTCCAGCCAGCGGGAGAGGTAGGCGCGAGATGTCTCGTCTTTCTCTTGCACGCATCGATGTAGATCGCCCACAGTGCAGGGACGTTTGTATGTACCCTCAAAGTTCTTGGTGAATGCTTCTTGCATATCCAGACAGTTGTAGATAGACTTCTCCGGCAAGTCGTCGATCCATTGAGGGGTCGTACCCGCCAACATTAACGGGAGGTACTTAACGGCGACGTTGGGGTTGCCTCCGGCAATCTCCACCGCGTTGCTGTACTCCTGAAACCATGTGGCGGGCTTGGCGGTGCCGTCATAGGGCTTGATGGTCTTGTCAATCCGGAAACCTTTGGGGTAAGTTGCAGACCGTATTGCAGGTCCAAAGCAACGTGGTCCCAGGTATGGTCCTTCCCAGGGCTCGTGGATCTTATCGATCCTCGAACGTGCATCGTATGGCTCCGGGTTCTTCTTCTTGTTGTCAACAGGGGATGCGCTACGTGAACGACGCAGGCCTCTTTCGCCATGGTGACTTCTTGGAAGTGACGGAGGCGGAGGTGGCGGTGGGTTAGCCTTCTTGCTGTTACCCTCCTGCGACGCCTCACGCCTGTCACGATTGCTTGTCGGACGCGGAGGGTCGTGGTGTGACCTCCTCTTGTGTCCTTGGTGGCGCTCTTCATCATGACGGGTCTGTGCCGCGTTGTCGCGGACGACGATACCACATTGCTTTGGAGGGGGCATATCCGTACGACGGTGAGCCTTGTAATCTTCCTGACGTCGGGGGGATCAGGGCGGTGGCGATGGGCGGCAAGGTCGGGATTTTTCTCCGTCTTCGTTCTGATGAACCTGTCTGTGATTCGACATCTTGAGGAGATATGTCCCTTGGCGGTTTGTACTGGCTGGATCGGCAGAGCGCTCGGTCAGACTCAAGCCTCTGAGAGGTGGCCTTTTCCTGCTTCTTTACCGCCTTGGCCACTAGGTCATAGACCTGTTCTACTGCCTCAGGCGATCTATCCTGCTCTAGAAGGGTCTTAGCGACGGCGAGGTTAAGGAGTGGGGTGGGCATCACCTGCTTGCCTTCACTATCAATGTATGGCTTATCCTGTGCCGGTTTCGAGGGAGCCCATCCTAGGTTGCGCCGTACACCAGGATCGTTGATGAAGCGAGCCGGAGCTTTCTTAGCCTTCTGCTGCTGCAGCAGAGTCTTGTACTCGGCCTCCATTGCTCTAGCTTTCTCTATGGACTTCTACGCATTGACCAGATCTCGATCTAGTTTAGCGCCTTGCTCCGCGATGGCTTGCGCCTCCTCCAGCAGCTGCTGGCGCTTCTCGTCAAGTTGAGTCATGTTCCGGAGATGATCAATGGTTAGTGGCTCGACGAGGAGATTGTCGTACATCACTCTATCAGCTGGAGTAACATGGGCTGCTGCCGACGTGGATGCTGGAGGCGGCAAGTTTGCGGTGTTGTTGTTGCTCGGACCGGTGCCGAGTTCCTGCGGCTGCTGCACTGGGTTAGGCGGAGGAGGCATGACCTTTGCACGATCATCGTCAGCAGCAATTAGTGGCCCCTTCCCCTTTTCCAGCGCCGTAGGCGAAGCTTGACCGGGTTGATCTTCATCCATCGCTGTCCCAATGGTGACGAACACCCCTCGAGACATGACAGTGTTATTAGCTTGCTCGTCGCGCGAGTACTCCTCCTCAATCTCTTGCATAGAGGAGTCTAGCTTTTCTGGAATGAAGTCTATTTCCTCTGAATCTGCACTGAAATCAGCATAAGGTGCGTCAATGACAGAGTCGGAGGGTGCCAGGACTTCCTCGAAGACGGGCGGTGGAGGTGCAACGGCCTCGACGATGACTGGAGGTCGTGGTGCTGCTACGACGATGGCGGCCGGAGGCGGTGGCGGTGGTGGCTGAATCGGAGGGGCTCCGTCAATGAGCGCAAGCGCTGTCTGAGCTGCCGCTTCGGCCTCCGCGTAGTTGTTGACGGTGTTCTCCATGACTTCGAAGGTAAGGCGTCCTAACGCCTGTTGCCGTCTTAGAGAGTGTCGGAGAAGCGTGCCATGGTCCAGTCCTTCCACAAACTGATAGATAGCATCATCATTGGGGTAGTGGGCCAGATCTGCTCGTATACGGAGCCACCTGACCAGGTAATCGCGGGGGTTTTCGCCCTCTCTCTGAATGCAGCGCGCCAGATCGAAGATGGTAACCACGCCGACGAACTTGGATCTCTGCTGTCCAGACGCACGGATAAAGCCGGCGGATTTGCAGTGATCTTCCACCTTTATATCCTGCGCAGGGGCGGTTTGGGTGGGCCTTGAATTTTTCCGATATTTGCCGGTAAACTCCGAGGAGAGATCCGAGATCGATCCTTCTGCGAACGTATCCTTCCCGTAGGCGGTCCGTGCGGGTCTTGATGCTTTCCGATCTTTTCCGGCAAACTTCGAAGAGAGATCCGACATTGATCCTTCCGCGAAAATATCCTGCCCGTAGGCGGTCCGTGAGGGTCTTGATGCTCTCCGATCTTTGCCGGCAAACTCCGAAGAGAGATCCGACATTTATCCTTCCGCGAACGTATCCTGCCCGTAGGCGGTCCGTGCGGGTCTTTATGCTCGTCCGACTTCCAGGGAACTAGTAACCGAGTCGGTTTTGCCGATGAAGAGGTGGATGTCTCCGATAGGAACGATCGAACACCACGTAGGGTTCGTCTTCGTCGGGATCCAGAACTCATTGGGGGGGACGATCGGAACATTGCCAGATAAGAGAACACGGCCGATGGCTACGGTTTTGCTGATTACCGCGAAGATCTTGGTCCTCGCCCGCTGTAGAGCCTGAAGCGCCTCTTGCCCCACGGTGGGCGCCAACTGTCGTGGTATTTCCGACGAGTACGCCATGGAGGGGTCCTCATAGTGCCTGTTTAGAGACGTGGGGTAAGGCGGACGGTTGACGGGTACAAGGTAACACAGCTTACCCAGGTTCAGATCCCACAACGGTGGCGGAATCCTACTCCTGCTATAAATCACTATAAGGGCAATACGCCGAGTTAAAAAGATAGGTTCGCTGTGCGAGGTTGTCTGAGATTGTGCCCTAAAGGCTCCCATAGGCCCGACTTATATAGTCGCCAGGTCCTAGGTTTACAGGGAAAAGTCCTAGCCGGACAGGTTACAGAGCCCTACACCGTCTATCACTAGTCTTGTGTATCTTGTACTCCAAGGCTCCAGGTACGCTGGTGACTCCACCGCAGCCTTCCCTTATACGGCATGGGCCTCCCTTCTGGATCCACCTAACTGGGCCACCTAACAGGCCATAGGCCATGCTACCGACTATGGGCCACCCGGGTTAGTCGGATAGGAGACATGCTATGAGGATACCAATATAGCATATCCCCAACACCCGACGAACGACGACGAGTGATTCCGGTGAGTTTCGTGCACCCTATGCCTTCTGGTTCATCCTGACTTTCTTGCCACTCTCTTGCGCTTCTTCTCATGCTTTCTGTTTGCTTGCTTGTGACCCAGAGCGTCGACCCCAGCAACCCCTGCAAGCACCGGACGTCGTCCACAACTCTGGCGAGTAATTCCGTTCAGGTCCGCATGCCCCTTGCCTTCTAGATCAAACTAACTTGTGCACCTTGTCCTTGTGCATGTTCTGATGCCCTTTTGTTTGTGCTATGGTGACCTAGGCCGTCGCCTCCGTTGCCGTTTGCAAAAACCCGATGCTAGAAGCTACTCCGACATGCTACCATGGCCGCATCAGCACGCCCCTGTCCAAGCCAACTACGCCTTGAGCTTCCTCGCATCTGTGCGAAACTGGTAAGCCACGACACCAACCCTAGCCCCCTCTGGATTCGTCGGAGCTTCGCCAGAAGAAGCGCCTCCACCAGTGCCATTTGCACCACTCACTTTTGGTCGCACGCTCCAGGGTCGTTAGATCTAGATTGAGCCACTACTAGGAAACTAGCTATAGATAGACATACCTTCTATGGCGCATGGTTCTGACCATGCGCCACAAAAGTTGTCTAGTGGCGCATCTTGAGAAATGCGCCACAAAACCATGAAACTTCTGTGGCACATGGCCATGGGAGATGCGCCACAAAAGTTTGGTGGGACCCACACCAGCCCTTGGACCATGAAACTTCTGTGGCGCATCTTGCTATATGCGCCATAACAGTTTTATGATCTACGGCGCACATTGACGGATGCGCCATAGAATCATCAGGTGGGACCCACAGCAGGCGGGGTCTGACCGTGCTCTGACCAAACTTCTGTGGCGCATACCAGGATATGCGCCACAAAAGTTTATATCTTTTGTGGCGCATATAATGATATGCGCCACAGAACAATTATGTGGGCCCCACTCTCTGGACACCTATGAACAAGCTTCATATAACAAACTTCTGTGGCACATGTGTGCAATATGCGCCACAGAATGTTGCGTGCTACTCAGATTATATTGAGTGTTTCTAGTACACACATTTTCCTCTTGTTCTTTTCCCAACTAAACAAGTACCAGTGGAATAGGTAGAATACAAGACAATCTAGTAGATAGACATGTGGCATACATCGTTGCAAATGCACATGCGCATAGCCTTGAATAGCAGAGCAACAATGGCATACATCATTGCAAATACACAAACTACAACATTGCAAATCCCTTCACAGAGATAGTGGGGGCGATGGAGGTGGAAAATGCCAAAAATCCATGTTCACGTGCGCCTGCAGCCTTGTCAACACCCGGATTTTTAATCCCAGATGCCTGTTATGCCATACATCGCAATCCTAGGATTACCATTTTTGCGAGACATAACATAATTGGATACCATAGTACATCATCCATTACAAACGATACATAAGTTCTTACAGAAATAGGGATCTCATGATCTAGTTCTTAATACAACATCAAGCAGCGGAATACGTAATAATAACGGTAGCGTAGCGAAGCTCCATCTTTGGAGTCATAGGCAATGCTGACGATGGGAGATAATCCTAGTTGTCGTAACCTTCCTGGGGTCCATCCTCCAGGTACTCCTCTTCATAGTCTGGCCATGGGAATAGCCAGGGACAAAGCCATGAGTAATCTTTATGTACTCGCAAACTAATACTAACAAGTAAAAAGGGTTTTTGGTAATAGGACACCAGGCTCTAGGGTTATTTTGCAAAAGCCAGATTTATCTCTACTAAGTCTAGAAGCAAATGAATGCTAGTCACAATTTTATAACTCCTAAGTGGGAACTTGTATTTCATATCACAACCCTGTTGTGGTCAAGTCAAAGTCTCAATCCATTTCACAAGTCATTTTGTAAAAAGTCTGACGGGGGAACAGTATGGTCACTCCAACTGTCCATAACCGCGGACGCGGCTATTCGAATAGTTTGACACTCTACAGAGATTGTACACTTTCACCACAACATTCAATACATCCGTCAGGAACAAATCCTGAATTCACCATACTCAGTATGCGGATAATCAATCCTAACCTTTCAATTACACTCCCTAGTATAAGCACCTCTCTTGTGAGTTTGGCCTCCCAACCATGACCAACTGTCATCTTGGGTACTGCACAGGTGGACAATCTTCACAAGGTAGCCTCAGCTCAGACCTTGGCCGTGAGGTATATAAGTTTCCAGTCAAGCCCTACCCAATATTCGGGTATTGCGGTTGTACGATAAAATTGGAATGGTATCGCATCCAGACAACCATCCGTTTTATAAATGGCTAAGGCTCATGCCTCAACATTTTCATCACTAAAAATCATCAGGTGTTTGTAAACACATGTCCAAAACATTTCAATATAATGATCCATCATTCCAAGGTTTTCAAAACCATTTTTCCACCAAGTATTCCCATCTAAAGTTAATCAGGTTTTATGCTTAGCACTAGCATCTACAAGTGGGGTAAGTACTCAATGAGGGGTGGTAACTAGTGGAGTTTTGACTAAGTTCAATCTCATGCCTTAGGATGACATCAAGATTATCTAGCTTAGGCCAAATTTTATGCTCTTTATGCAACCTTGAAGTATCCTTCTAGAATCTACAATTCACTTAAGTAAGCTCTAAGTAGGAGCTTTGATAAAGTAATAAAGCTTGTAAATAAAACTCGGATTGGTTTATCAAGGGGATATGATCACATATGCTTAAGGCATATAGTGGGCATAGTAACAAGTAGGGGTTTGTGGCATCAGTAGAGTATTTTGCAAGTGCTAGCTTGCAAGGTTAATAGCTTGCAAGTATTGGCTTGCATTGTTCCAATTATGTAGTAAATCTTGCATAGGTAAAGTATCTTGCAAGTATTAGCTTTTACATTCACTAGTAGTATTAGGCTTGCCTAGTGCAGAGCAGTGGTTGAAGTTCTCCTCGGCTTCTTCCTCGTAGAATCCTCCTTCCTCCTCATATCCTTGGTCGGTACTATCGTCTATGAATAAATAAGAGGTAAACAATCACCAAACAATACTTAACTACTTGCAATCATCACACACAAGGGTCCTATAGATGATCTAACATCATCACTAACATTATAAGATTAAAGCTTGGTTTAATTCCTTTTATTTTTAGAAAAGTAATTTCTACTCATTGAAAAACTACTTATGATTTAATATTCTCCAAAGCAAACATGGGATCATGTTGACACATGTCATCACCACATATTGTAGTCCATGGGAATGTGATTTAAAGTGGTGTCACAATTTAATAAGGTTTTACCCTTTTATTTTAATTAATTAAAGTGGCTAGAAATGCCTATGTAGCATTCTTTTATTGCTTGAACATTATTTCTGCAAGTAAACCTATATATTTTTATATATTCTGAAAGGTATGGTTAAATGTGATTTTTGAGAGTTGGAATCAACTCAAAATCTATTATGGTTTAAATTTGAAAAATGTTTGAATGCAGAAAAGCTTCTGCCTTGTTATTTTTACCATGGGTGATCCATAGATCCAAATGACTTGAATCCAATGGGATTGGATTCAGAATTCTCAGAACTTTCTAACAAAATTGGTTTCATTCAATTTGGTGCACTGAATAGATCTAGGTTGATTTTTGAAGTTGGGTACAGAAGTGAGTTTGAAATAAAATGGAAAAGGTTTAATTCGAATAACTGGGCTGCGGGGGAAAAGGTACTGGGCCGGCCTACTAAGCGTAGCGTTTCCGCGGGTTGTTTAAGTGGGTGTCCCCACTTGTCAGTGAGACAGGGGGTGCGAAGCGGTACGGGGCAATGTGGATAGTTCGATCTAGTTCTAATCCAACGGCTGAGAGTCATCGTTAACGCGAGGCAACGCCGGCGAGAAAGAAACCTAGAGCGGCCAGTGAGGGGTGCTGGGGGCTCACCGGGGTGCAGGCGAGGGTCAGCGAGGCGGGCAAACGACGAAGTCAATGACGACGAACTCAGGGGTGGTCGCGGCAGCTCCTGGGGTGGACGAAATCGATGGCTCCCTTTTTCTCCAGAGGCGGCGGGCTCCGGTGCAATTCCGGCAAAGTGTTGCTCGCCTTGCTCCGGGAACGGTGTGGCACGATCAGTGGTGAGAGGGGAGTAGAATGGTGTGAAGAATTCGAGCGGTGGTGGCCTCTATTTATAGTCGAGCGAGGGGACCGACGAGGCGCATAGTGAGCTCGTCGGGGGCGATGGTACAGATGGCTATTGGCATGGGCGAAGGTAGGGGCGGTGCGGTGTTCCCTGGCGATGCTCAACGACATGGTTTCGAGGCGTGGGGCAGTGTGGCTTGGTCTGGAACACGCGACGCTCTGCGCGGCAGAGGCGGTGTCTTCAACGGCGAGCGGTGGCTATGCGTCATGGGGAGGCGAACGAGGATGTCTGGCGGTCTCCTAGGTCGGTGGCAATCGTGTATGCGCGCGGTGAGGGCGGCGCGCGGTCTGTGGGCTTCGGTCGAGGGTGGCGCTCTGGAACACGCTCGGCATGGTCGCTGGCGGTCTGGGCGCTGTCTGTGCGTGTGGTCCAGGGGTTGGCAAGGTTCGAGCGGTGGACAGGGAGTGGCGGTGGACGGTGGGCTGCCTCCCAGACATGCTGGCTAGGCTTGTTTCTCCTCCTAGCTTGCTGTCTACACTGGGGTGGCAAGGATGCACTCGGTTGTTCACCATTGATGGCAATGCCAAGCTTACAGTGGGGCTAGTGCTTGGTTTAACTTGCTAGATGATCTAATGAGATGGTTGTGAGCTAGAGAGGGAACAAGTTAGGCTTCAATCACTGCTCACTAGAGTGTTTAACTTGCTAGATGATCTAATGAAATGGCCACATGAAATAAATTTTTGAATTTTGAAAAGATTTTTGGTGGGTGTGCTAGATTGGTGCTGGTGAGTCTGCAGATGCTTGGGTTTTGAAATATGAGCTTGTTGGGGTGGTTTTTGAAAAAGTGGTATCTTCCCATATGATAAAGATTAAATTTTGAATTGTCATTTAAACTATGCATTTGAAAGTTTCTGGATGATCACAAAGTGGGCCTTGCTACTTTGTTATGAGTACATTCAATGGGTGCAAAGATCCAGAAAAGTTTCTGTTAGGTTCTGAAAGTTTCAGACAGCCAAAGTAGGCATGGGAGTTAAATTGGTCAAAGTGACCATTCCTTTATTTTATTTGTTTTGCTTTATTTGTCTTTGGGAAAAGTGTGGGAAATGTTTTAGATGATGTTTATTTCACCTAAGAAACATTTTACAAGCAAAGAAACACACAAACAAGGTGGTTCAAAAGAATTTCAAATTCAATGCATACTCATATGCATGCATTCTTAATTTTATTTAGAAAAGTTTTTGTTAACCCTAATTTTGATGCTTAGAGTTTGATGATCCAAGTTTAGTATTTTTGGGATGTTACAAACCTTCCCCCCTTAAACAAAATCTCGTCCCGAGATTTGAAAAATGACGAAAAGATTACCTAGGATTTGAAGAGATCGGGAAACTTCGTCCTGATGTGATCTTCGCGCTCCCAGGTAGCTTCCTCTTCTGCGTGGTTGCTCCACTGAATCTTGAGAAACTTGATGCTTCGGTTTCGGGTAGTTCGAAAATCTTCTTCCAAAATACGGATGGGTACTTCGGGATAGGTCCGGTGATCGATATTTTTGAACACTTCAGTCTTCTCGGGGACTTCGAGACACTTGCGAAGTAACGAGATATGGAACACGTTGTGAACGGCTGATATCTCTTCGGGTAGTTCCAATTGATATGATACTTCTCCTCGACGGTTCAGAATCCTGAAAGGTCCGATATATCTGGGGTCTAACTTTCCTTTGAGTTGGAATCGTTGCATTCCATTCAATGGAGACACTTTCAGATAAACAAAATCTCCTATGTTGAAGGCGAGGTCTCTACGTGTCTTGTCGGCGTAACTCTTTTGTCTGGATTGGGCGGTCTTGAGGTGCTCACGAATCTTGTGAACCTTCTCTTCTGCTTCTCGTAGGATGTCGGGTCCGAAGATCTGACCCTCTCCTACTTCCGACCAGTTCAAAGGGGTGCGACACTTCCTTCCGTACATAAATTCAAATGGGTCCATTTGCAAAATGGCTTGATAATTGTTGTTGTATGAAAATTCTGCAAACGGCAGACAGTCTTCCCACTTGGATCCATATTCTAACACGCATGCTCTCATCATATCTTCGAGTATTTGGTTTACTCGCTCCGTTTGTCCATCGGTCTGAGGGTGATACGCGGTGCTAAAATCTAGACGGGTTCCTAAACCTTCTTGGACATTCTTCCAGAATCTCGAGGTAAATTGAGTTCCTCGATCCGATACGATGTTCTTGGGGACTCCATGCAAACTAACTATCCTAGCGATGTACAACTCCGCTAGCTTCAAAATCTGATATGTGGTCTTGACGGGCAAGAAATGGGCGACTTTGGACAATTTGTCCCTATGACCCAGATAGAGTCATTTCCCCTACTAGAAGTAGGAAGTCTAGTGATAAAGTCCATTCCTACAGAATCCCTTTTCCATTCCGGAATCTGCAATGGTTGCAACAATCCAGCGGGTCTTTTATGTCCTGCCTTGACTCGCTGACATATATCACACTTGGCGATATAGCTTCTGATTTCTCTCTTCATCTTATGCCACCAAAATTGCTCTTTTAAATCTTGATACATCTTAGTTCCTCTGGGATGGATAGAATAAAGAGTATCATGAGCCTCCTTCAAAATAACTCCTTTCAACTCAGAATCTGATGGTACACAAAGGCGTCCTTTGTACCACAGAACTCCTTCTTCGTCCTCGGTGAATCCGGGTACTTTGCCTGTACCGATACGACGCTTGATTCCGTCAATACTACCATTTCCCTTCTGCGCCTCTTTAATCTGACTGATCAAAGTGGGCTGGAGTTCTATGCTAGCCAAAAATCCTTCGCTTACTAATTCTATTCGAAAATCTTCCATCTCTTTGTGCAAACTTGGTTGCTCCGTCAAAATCATGGAGTTCAAGCGGCACGGCAATCTGCTAAGGGCATATGCTACCACGTTGGCTTTACCAGGGTGATAGTGAATGTCCAGATCGTAATCCTTGATTAGCTCAATCCATCTTCTCTGCCTCATATTCAGCTCCTTCTGAGTGAATATATACTTCAGGATCTTGTGATCCGAATAAATCTCACAATGGTTTCCCGTCAAGTAATGTCTCCATGTTTTCAGGGCTAGAACTACGGCAGCGAGTTCGAGGTCATGGGTTGGGTAGTTTTGCTCATGTTGTTTCAGTTGTTGAGATAGATAAGATATAACTTTGCCTTCTTGCATTAGCACACATCCGAGACCGATCTTGGATGCATCACAATACATATCGAAGGGCTTCGTGATATCTGGCATGATCAAGATTGGGGCTGAAATCAATCTCCTCTTGAGTTCTTGAAAACTTTCTTCACATTTGTCGGTCCATTCAAACTTCTTGTCCTTCTTCAGCAATTGAGTCATGGGTCTGGCGATACTAGAGAATCCTTCTACGAATTTGCGGTAATATCCTGCCAATCCGAGAAATGCACGAACTTGGGTTTGAGTGGTTGGGGCTTGCCAATCTTCTACATCTTTCACTTTGGCAGGGTCAACGGCAATTCCTCCGGCTGATACAATGTGACCGAGGAATCCTACATCCTGTAACTACAATTCACATTTGCTAAACTTTGCATACAGCTGATGCTCTCTAAGGGTTCCAAGAATGGTCCTTAGGTGTAGCTCATGTTCTTCTTCTGATTTGGAATAAATCAGAATGTCATCGATGAAAACAACGACAAACTTATCCAGGAAGTCCATAAAAATATTATTCATGAGATTCATGAAATAAGCGGGGCCATTGGTTAATCCAAAAGACATGACTATATACTCATACAATCCATATCTGGTGGTAAAGGTAGTCTTTGGAATATCCTCTACACGAATTTTGAGTTGATGATAGCCAGTTCTAAGATCAATCTTAGAAAACACTTTGGCACCGGTCAACTGATCAAACAAATCTTCTATCTTGCGCAAGGGGTACTTGTTCTTGATAGTGATATCATTCAATTTCCGATAATCCGTACACAAACGGTTACCTCCATCCTTCTTGTCCACAAACAAGACAGGTGACCTCCAAGGTGATGCACTTGGTTGAATCAATCCAATTTCCAGCATGGAATCCAGTTGCTTCTTCAATTCTGCTAGCTCTGACGGGTTCATACTATATGGTCTCTGGGCTATGGGTCCAGTTCCGGGGATTAGTTCAATGATAAACTCGATATCCCGATCTGGGGGAATACCGGGCAAAACATCTGGAAATACATCGGCGTATTCACAGACTATCCGGACTTGGTCAATGGTAGGTTGGGCTAGACTCTTGTTGCATTTGAATTGGCGAGGTAAGGTTTCAGATATATGCTCGACTGATATTCCGGTTGTACTGGTCATGGTTATGGCTTTCTTGGCACAGTCAATCAATCCTTTATGTTTGGACATCCAATCCATTCCTAGTACTACCTCCAAACCTTTAGTTCCGAGTACTATCAGGTTTGCATAAAAATCTATGCCATGGATTCGGATAGGGACGGCTTTGCAAATTTGGCTAGCCTTGGTGGTTGATCCGGGAATTTGAACAATCATAACATGCTTCAATTTGGTTGGTTGAATTTTACTAGTGCATGCTAATTCTTCGGTGACAAATGAGTGTGATGCACCAGAATCAAACAACACTCATGCAAGTACTGAATTAACAGAAAACATACCCAGCACGACGTCTGGCGCTTCCTGAGCTTCTTCAGCATGCATGAGAAAAAGACGGCCGTTGCGGTTGAGTGAATTCCCTGGGGCAAATCTTCTTCTTGGCTGAACACGACACTGCTGCTGAGCTGGAAAATTGGCATTGGGGGCTGTAGCATTCTTCTTGTTGGGGCAATCGTTGGAATAGTGGCCTTTATTTCCATAGTCATAACAGGTCACTTGTGACTTGTCCTTGGCTGCTACAGGCACAGCATTGCTTCCAGTCCTAGGGGCAGTGTTGGTGTTGGCGGTAGTATTGTTGTTGTTGAACTTGGGTGGGGCACGATTGAGATTTCTAGCGTTGCCGGGGTTGTTGTGATTTCCTCCGGGTATAGGGTTTCCACGGTTGGGATAGGTCGGACGGTTCATCGGGGGTCTGATGGGTTGGGGCGATACTTTGGGGTCTGATGGGTTCCTGGTTGATGCATCATGCGACACTTGCGGTTCTCATTGGCTTGGTTGATCTTTCCTTCCATCTGGATAGTTGAGTCGACAAGGGCTTCAATATACGCAAAGGGGATATTGACTAACACTGTCTGCATCTCATCGTGCAGACCATTCAGGAATCTTTCTTTCTTCTTGGCTTCAGTGTCGATTTCATCCGGGGCATACCTAGCTAATGACAAAAATTTGTCACGGTATTCCACTACAGTCATCCTTCCTTGCTTCAGTTCTCTGAACTCGTCTCTCATCCTCTTGATCAAACCCGGCGGCACATGGGTTCTGCTAAACTTGACCTTGAATTCCTCCCAGGTCATCATCTGGCCTCCGGTCATTGCGCGAACACTGTTCCACCATGCCCTAGCATCTCCGGCGAGTTCTAGGTTATTTTCCATGGTCTGCAGCCAATCATCTGCGTCTGGGGGTTCTTCTGACTTAGTGAAAACAGGTGGGTTGGTATTCTGGAAATTCTTAAGCTTAGATCCATGGTTGTCCTGATTTCCGTGGACTTGGTTGTTATGGGCTAGCTGGGCTATCTGCTGAAGTGTGGCTAGGTTGGCTTGACGTTCGGCTCTTTCATCTTCGCGGTCAGAAGTCAACATTTGCAGTATCTGCAACATCGGGTCCGGGGATGAACTACTTCCTCCGCGTGGCATCTGAAGATGGAGATAGATCATGAGAAAAGAGGGAAATTTCTAAAGTTTTGGGGTCTTTGAAAAGTTTTTAAAGTCTAACTCAGATTTTTCTAGCAACTTGCTTTTTCATTCATTCATTCATTCATAGCACACGATACAACACACACCACAACAAAGGAAAACAGATGGTTTTAAGAACCATTCTGGAATCTATGATACAGTGGGACCGAGTACTACTCACTATGCTAGTGCTCAAGTGCTACTACTCCTCTGAATCTGTGGCTTCGTCATCCTCATCATCATCGATGAAGGAGAAATCATCCTCATTGGTGAAGAAATCCATAGCCTGATCCTCCAGAAAATCATCATCATCGCTGAGATAGGAGTATGGGTCTCCACGAAGATCCTATCCGGCATTCTCCCTTTCCTCCAACTGCATGTCTCTCTCATGGATGGTCTCCTCCAGAGATGAGATGCGGTGGCAAAGAAGGGCAATGATACGCTCCTTCTTGTCGAGCTGACGGCGGCGCGACTTGCGATCCTTTGCTAATATGGCGATGGTCTGATCCTTCGTCTTGATGATGGCAGACTTGTGGTTGCATTAGTCACGGCAGTTGTCCAACTCTTGCTGACGATCGTACATCATGAAGCTGAGGTGGTCCAATTGAGTCTTCAGCTCAGGGTGGTATGGGGCTTCCAGTGGTTGTCCATTAGCATCACGCCTTGGGCAAAACTCAAAGCGAGTACCCTTGATCTGATTGATGCTCTGCCCACACAGACGGGAAAGAGCTTCCTGCATTGCTCTGGCAAGTCCATCGAGCCAGTTGTTTTCCCTCAAGGTAAACTGAATTCCCTCCGCAGTGGGAGGTTCAATCTTTCCTCGGAGACTTGCAACAATTAGCCACTGCAGGTCTTCTCCTCCTTGATCATTGAGCTGAGCTCCGAAGAACTCAGGGTGCGGACGCTCCTGAAGTTCCGAAAGCTGGTCCAAATCCCTCTCAAAGATAAGGTCTCCGCCATTCCCTAACTGATAAAACTTGCTATACTTCACGTCCATCTATAATAATATAGGATGAGTAAGTTAGTAGAGTGATCAACTGTGTCCAAATTTTATGTATTTTGCAAGAGTTTTTGAGGAACATGAATTTTCATGAAATAATCAAAGGGATAAGAATGAGAATAAGTTTTTGTAAATATTTTTTTTTTTGGAAAATAAGTTTTTGGTTTAAACGTCCAGCCTAACTAGGGTCTCCTATGGTCAGGATGGCTCTGATACCAACTTGTCAACACCCGGATTTTTAATCCCAAATGCCTGTTATGCCATACATCGCAATCCTAGGATTACCATTTTTGCGAGACATAACAGAATTGGATACCATAGTACATCATCCATTACAAACGATACATAAGTTCTTACACAAATAGGGATCTCATGATCCAGTTCTTAATACAACATCAAGCAGCGGAATACGTAATAATAAAGGTAGCGTAGGCGAAGCTCCATCTACGGGGTCACAGGCAATGCTGACGATGGGAGATGATCCTAGTTGTCGTAACCTTCCTGGGGTCCATCCTCCAGGTACTCCTTTCTGGCCATGGGAATAGCCAGGTACAAAGCCATGAGTACTCTTTAAGTACTCGCAAACTAATACTAACAAGTAAAAGGGCTTTTTGGTAATAGGACACTAGGCTCTAGGGTTATTTTGCAAAAGCCAGATTTATCTCTACTAAGTCTAGAAGCAAATGAATGCTAGTCACAATTTTATAACTCCTAAGTGGGAACTTGTATTTCATATCACAACCCTGTTGTGGTCAAGTCAAAGTCTCAATCCATTTCACAAGTAATTTTGTAAAAAGTCTGATGGGGGAACAGCATGGCCACTCCAACTGTCCATAACCGCGAACGCGGCTATTCGAAAAGTTTGACACTATGCAGAGATTGTACACTTTCACCACAACATTCGATACATCCATCAGGAACAAATCCTGAATTCACCATACTCAGTATGCGGATAATCAATCCTAACCTTTCAATTACACTCCCTAGTATAAGCACCTCTCCTGTGAGTTTGGCCTCCCAACCATGACCAACTGTCATCTTGGGTACTGCACAGGTGGACAATCTTCACAAGGTAGCCTCAGCTCAGACCTTGGCCGTGAGGGAACTAATATTAAGGTATATAAGTTTCCAGTCAAGCCCTACCCAATATTCGGGTATTGTGGTTGTACGATAAAATTGGAATGGTATCGCATCCAGACAACCATCAGTTTTATAAAGGGCTAAGGCTCATGCCTCAACATTTTCGTCACTAAAAATCATCAGGTTTTCGGAAACACATGTTCAAAACATTTCAATATAATGATCCATCATTCCAACGTTTTCATAACCATTTTTCCACCAAGTATTCCCATCTAAAGTTAATCAGGTTTTATGCTTAGCACTAGCATCTACAAGAGGGGTAAGTACTCAATGAGGGGTCGTAACTAGTGGATCTTTGACTAAGTTCAATCTCATGCCTTAGGATGACATCAAGATTATCTAGCTTAGGCCAAATTTTATGCTCTTTATGCAACCTTGAAGTATCCTTCTAGAATCTACAATTCACTTAAGTAAGCTCTAAGTAGGAGCTTTGATAAAGTAATAAAGCTTGTAAATAAAACTAGGATTGGTTTATCAAGGGGATATGATCACATATGCTTAAGGCATATAGTGGGCATAGTAACAAGTAGGGGTTTGTGGCATCAGTAGAGTATTTTGCAAGTGTTAGCTTGCAAGGTTAATAGCTTGCAAGTATTGGCTTGCATTGGTCCACTTAGGTAGTAAAGCTTGCATAGGTAAAGTATCTTGCAAGTGTTATCTTGCACATTCACTAGTAGTATTAGGCTTGCCTTGTGCAGAGAAGTGGTTGAAGTTCTCCTCGGCTTCTTCCTCATAGAATCCTCCTTCCTCCTCGTATCCTTGGTCGGTACTATCGTCTATGAATAAATACGAGGCACACAATCACCAAACAATACTTAACTACTTGCAATCATCACACACAAGGGTCCTATAGATGATCTAACATCATCACTAACATTATAAGATTAAAGCTTGGTTTAATTCCTTTTATTTTTAGAAAAGTAATTTCTACTCATTGAAAAAAACTACTTAAGATTTAATATTCTCCAAACCAAACATGGGATCATGTTGACACATGTCATCACCACATATTGTAGTCCATGCGAATGTGATTTAAAGTGGTGTCACAATTTAATAAGGTTTTACCCTTTCATTTTAATTAATTAAAGTGGCTAGAAATGCCTATGTAGCATTATTTTATTGCTTGAACATTATTTCTGCAAGTAAACCTATATATTTTTATATATTCTGAAAGGTATGGTTAAATGTGATTTTTGAGAGTTGGAATCAACTCAAAAGCTATTATGGTTTAAATTTGAAAAATGTTTGAATGCAGAAAAGCTTCTGCCTTGTTATTTTTACCATGGGTGATCCATAGATCCAAATGACTTGAATCCAACGGGCTTGGATTCAGCATTCCCAGACCATTCTAACAAAATTGGTTTCAATCAATTTGGTGCACTGAATCGATCTAGGTTGATTTTTGAAGTTGGGTACAGAAGTGAGTTTGAAATAAAATGGAAAAGGTTTAATTCAAATAACTGGGCTGCGCGGGAAAAGGTACTGGGCCGACCTGCTAAGCGTAGCGTTTCCGCGGGCTGTTTAAGTGGGTGTCCCCACTCGTTAGTGAGACAGGGGGGTGCGAAGTGGTACGGGGCAATGTGGATCGTTCGATCTTGTTCTAATCCAACGGCTGAGAGTCATCGTCAACGCGAGGCAATGCCGGCGAGAAAGAAACCTAGCGCGGCCAGTGAGGGGTGCTGGGGGATCACCGGGGTGCAGGTGAGGCGGGTGAACGACAAAGTCGACGACGGCGAACTCAGGGGTGGTCGCGGCAGCTCCTGGGGTGGACGAAATCGATGGCTCCCTTCTTCTCCAGATGCGGCGGGCTCCGGTGCAATTCCGGCGAAGTGTTGCTCGCCTTCTCCGGGAACGGTGTGGCACGATCAGTGGTGAGAGGGGAGTAGAATGGTGTGAAGAATTCGAGCGAGGGTGGCCACTATTTATAGTCGAGCGAGGGGACCGACGGGGCACACGGTGAGCTCGTCGGGGGCGATGGTACATATGGCTATTGGCATGGGCGAAGGTAGGGGGCAGTGCGGTGTTCCCTGGCGATGCTCAACGACATGGTTTCGAGGCGTGGGGCGGTGCGGCTTGGCCTGGAACACGCGACACTCTGCGCGGCAGAGGCGGCGTCTTCAATGGCGAGCAGTGGCTGTGCGTCATGGGGCGGCGAACGAGGATGTCTGGTGGTCTCCTGGGTCGGTGGCGATCGTGTATGCGCGCGTTGAGGACGGCGCGCGGTCTGTGGGCTTCGATCGAGGGTGGCTCTCTGGCGCACGCTCGGCATGGTCGCTGGCGGTCTGGGCGCGGTCCGTGCGTGTGGTCCAGGGGTTGGCAAGGTTCGAGCGGTGGACAGGGAGTGGCGATGGACAGTGGGCTGCCTCTCAGACATGCTGTCTAGGCTTGTTTCTCCTCCTAGCTTGCTGTCTACACTGGGGTGGCAAGGATGCACTCGGTTGTTCACCATTGATGGCAATGCCAAGCTTAAAGTGGGGCTAGTGCTTGGTTTAACTTGCTAGATGATTTACTGAGATGGTTGTGAGCTAGAGAGGGAACAAGTTAGGCTTCAATCACTGCTCACTATAGTATTTAGATTTTGTATGATTTGTGTCTGCAACCTTTTTGATGAAATGGCCGCATGAAATCATGTTTTGAATTTTGAAAACATTTTTGGTGGGTGTGCTAGATTGGTGCTGGTGAGTCTGCAGATGCTTGGGTTTTGAAAGTTGAGCTTGTTGGGGTGGTTTTTGAAAAAGTGGTATCTTCCCATATGATTAAGATTCAATTTTGAATTGTCATTTAAACTATGCATTTGAAAGTTTCTGGATGATCACAAAGTGGGCCTTTAGTCCTTGTTATGAGTACATTCAAGGGGTGCAAAGATCTAGAAAATTTTCTGTTAGGTTCTGAAAGTTTGAGATAGCCAAAGTAGGCATGGGAGTTAAATTGGTCAAAGTGACCATTCCTTTATTTTATTTGTTTTGCTTTATTTGTCTTTGGGAAAAGTGCGGGAAATGTTTTAGATGATGTTTATTTCACCTAAGAAAAATTTTACAAGCAAAGAAACACACAAAAAAGGTGGTTCAAAAGAATTTCAAATTCAATGCATACTCATATGCATGCATTCTTAATTTTATTTAGAAAAGTTTTTGTTAACCCTAATTTTGATGTTTAGAGTTTGATGATCCAAGTTTGGTATTTTTGGGATGTTACAAGCCTGCGGACGTGGTCCTCCATGGACACATTAGGGTCGAGCACCGGCCGCCACCCGATTGGTTCCGCCATGCGCGCCCTCTCCTCCGGGGACGCGAGCACGTCATACAACCTCATGTCCTTGTTGTAGAGGGCCTCGTGCCGCAGTTTGGCCTCCTCCTCGATTAGGTTGACCTCCGAATCCCGCGGCGGCTGACTCCAAGCACTGCCCCTCGACCTCACCCCTCCACTCAGTGTTCTGTGGCGCATACAATTGATATATCTGCCACCTTTATTTCATGCAGATCTGCACTCAGTGTCCTGTGGCGCATATCACCAATAAGCACCACAGAACACTGAGTCCAGGGGCCCACAGTCTGGCCACTGCACCCTATGGCCAAGGTTCTGTGGATCATATGTGTGATATGCGCCACAAAACATTGAGTCCCGGGGACCACAGTCTGCCCCCACTGCACCCTATGGCCAAGGTTTTGTGGTGCATACAGGCAATATGCGCCATAGAAGATTGAACTTCTGTGGCACATATTGCCTGTATGCGCCACAGAACCCTGCGACCAGATCTGCAAAAAAGGTGGCAGCTTTGCACCCCCTCTATCTACCACCATCCATTGCACATCCTTCTTCCCCCTCCTCCCAGCTCGTCTTCCTCCTCTCTCCCACCCCATTGTGTCCATAATTTTCTACATTTTGTTGTATTTAAACCTACTATAGTTGATAGATTGGTTAGGAAAAGTCTTTCTGCAACTAGTAGATCTAAAACACACTTACTTTTCTCCTCCACATCTCTATTTGTGTACCATTATCTCTCTATAGATCTATTGGTCCACACTCTATCACATCGCGCTCTTGACTCGGTATTCAATCTATCCAGTGAGTAATTGGCCATGAATATGCATGTTTTGTAGGTGTAAAGCTTGTCGGGCGGGCGGTGTGTACATGCGATGCATGCATGGCGCGAAGATGATGGTTGTGCGTGAAGCTTGTGTGGTGCATGAATGCTTGCATGGGAAGAAGTTTCTTGTTTTTGCTTGTCTGCCCCGGTGTGGTGCATGGATGTTTGCCTAAATGTTGATTCATTTCCATTTCGGCAAATTTTTGCACCGCACATCTGTCCTACTTTTAGGAAAGGTCATGCTGAATTTTTCCGGCGACCATGCATGTGTGTTTGTGTGTGCATAAGGTGTGGTTTCTTATTAACCTACTCTTTGTCTTTTTCTCTATATGTGCATACCGCACAGGATACCATGGTTGTCAGCATGAGCGAAAGTCAAGTTACTAGGTATAAGAAAGACACGAAGGCGGACATGATTCGGAACAACAAGACCCAGATAAGATGTCCATGTCGAACATGCAAACTCCAGCGCTGGATCGACCCTGATTCTGGACAATTGGAGGATCACCTGCTCAGGGTTTCATGCGCGACGACTTTGATGAGGAGATGGCAGTAAATGGTGGTGGTCATCATGAAGACTTGGGCGGGTGAGAAGTCGAAGAGTCTCCCGACGGGCATGGTCATGATGACGAAGAATATACCGGCGGGCATGATCATCATGACGAAGAAGGAGATGTCGACGGGCATGACCATCATTAAGAAGGAGAAGAAGCGAACACCTAGACGCTGCTAACTTCGGTGTTAAGGGACCCTCATGTTCAGGAACTGCTTCTCAAGGAGACGAGCAACACCAAAGCGGCAGCCAGAGAGAAAGCCAAGCTGGCGCAAATGGAGTTAGATGGGATGACTTCATTGTATCCTGGGTGTCGGCCCGAGGATACACACCTGAGTGTAACGCTCAAGGCTCTAGAGATGAAGGCGGAACACAAATGGACCGACGTGAGCTTCAATGCTAACATGGAATTCTGGCACGATCGTCTTCCTAATGGGAACACATTGCCAACAAGTATAGAGGAGGCCAAGAAAATCGTGTGCCCTCTCGACCTACCGCACGTTAAATACCATGCATGCATCAATTATTGTGCACTTTATCCTAACGAGTACGCGAAGAGAACCACATGTCCGGTGTGCAGCCATGGATGGTACAAGAGAGGGAACAAGAAAGTTCCTCGAAAATTGGTATGGTACTTTCCTATCACTCCTCGTCTACAGAGATATTTTGTAGATCCTAAGGAAGCAAAGCTAATGCAATGGCAACCGGAAAGGGAGAAACCCAAAGATGATCCAGAGAAGGGCAAGATCCTAACACACCCTTCAAACGCTAGCCAGTGGAATGCATTGGACATCGAGTTCGAAGAGTTCGGGGGCGATGCAAGGAATGTCAGGCTAGGTATGAGCACCGATGGACTCAATCCTTTTGGCAACCAGAGTAGCACGCATAGCAACTGGCCCGTGTTTGTATGGCCGTACAACATCCCTCCATGGCTCTACACAAAGCAAAGGTATGTACACATGAGCATTCTTATTCAGGGGCCGAAACAGCCAGGTGTCGATATGCATCTTTATCTCGGGCTATTGAAAGAGGTGTTAGCCACGTTGTGGGAGACTCCAGCCCATACGTGGGACGCCTACACTAAGGAATATTTCCGTCTAAGAGCCGCGTTGCTCACGACGGTGCAGGACTATCCTGGTTACGCATATGTATCGGCCTAGGTGAACCACAGACACAATGCATGTGTCAAGTGCATGGATAAGACCCCGCATCTCCAGCTACCCAAGGATCCCGGGTCTCTGAAAACCGTGTTCCAAGGGACTCGAAAGTGGCTTCGCATGGATCACCCGTGGAGAAAACGCGGTGACCTGTTCAATGGTAAAGACGAGCTCGAAAGAGCCCCACGTACGAGGAGCGGTGAAGAAATCGAGGAGCTTCTGAATAATTGGGATGAGTGCCCAGCACCAGGAAAGAAGCGACCAAGGACAAAGCCGCTTCTGGGTGTATGGAAGCGAGGTCTGTTTTCTGGGACCTGCCATACTGGAAGGTCCTCCACATGCCCCATAGCCTCGATGTAATGCACATCACGAAGAACGTTACCGAGAGTCTGCTTGGCACTCTCGTCAACATGCCGGAGAGGACCAAGGATGGGCCGAAAGCAAGAAAAGACCTGAAATTGCTTGTCATCAAGAAGGAGCTTCAGTACCCTAATAGTGATGATGATGACGATCAAACGGAAGGGACTCAGGGTCGCCACAAAAAGGGTTAAGAAGAATGAGGTGTTTGTGCTTCGCACTGCCTGCTTCACTCTGTGTCTGGAGGAGATCGAGTAGTTTTTCAGGTGCCTCCTAGGAGTCAAATTTCCTCACGGTTACTCGGGCAAGATAAGCAGATATCTCGACGTAGTGAAGAAGAGGTTCAGCGGTATGAAGTCCCACGACTGTCACGTGATGATGACACAAATACTTCCAGTTGCCATACGAGGGATAATGGACGAGCATGTCTATGAGACGTTGTTTGGCTTGTGCAACTTTTTCGACGTCATCTCTAGGAATTTGATTGGCATGAAGCAGCTCGACAGGCTACAAGAAGAGATCATGGTGATACTATGCGAGCTCGAGATTTACTTTCCGCCCGCATTCTTTGACATCATGGTGCATCTACTTGTCCATGTTGTGGATGACATCATCTAGCTTGGGCCGACATTCCTACACAACATGATGCTGTTTAAAAGGCTGAATGGTGTCATCAAAGGGTTCGTTCGCAACAGGTCCCGTCCAGATGGAAGCATAGCCAAGGCCTTTCTGATCTACGAGTGCATCTCATTCTTCCAGAACTATCTAACCACCGAGAACGAGGATGTTGGAATACCCACCAAGAAGCACCTCGGCAGGTTCGCTGCGTATGGTCACCGCGGGGGCCACCACTCACTGCATGTCGCCATTGCTAATCGACGCGTTGACTTTGGCAGAGCACACCGAGTCGTACTACAACACATTGAATTGGTCATCCCTTGGGTGGAAGAGCATAAAAGCTTGATCGAGCAAGAGTACGTGGACCGGGCCCGCCCCTTTTATCGCTTCGTTCTTACCATTGTCACTCAGGAGAGCTCTTTCAGGAGCGGATTTTCTCTTCACTCGTTGTGGAGCGGGGGTTGCAGTCTACCTCCTATATCGCGAGTTTTGGAAGAAAGGAGACATAACAATAGAACACAACTCCAGCTTCATGGGTTGGTTCAAGAAAAGGCTGCTGGACAATCCCCCACAAACGCCTTCTACAGAATATCAACAACTCATAATCTCCTTGTCATAGGGCCCAGTGCATAACGTAAAGACCTATCAGGAATACGACATCAACGGTTACAGATTCTACACCGAGGAAAAGGACATGAATAGCGAATATCAAAACTCAGGAGTAACTATGATGTCCTTCGTTGATGACGAGACTGTGTCATCGAAAGATTCTACGGAAGGATCGAGGAGATATGGGAGCTCGACTACTGTGGAGAGACGGTACCGATGTTCCATGTTAGATGGGACAAGAACGTCGAAAAATAAGGCCGATATTTCACCACATGCGTTATACCCGATGCCAAGTCGGCAAAGAAGGCCTCCGCGAAAAATGAACCGTGGATACTCGCTAGCCAAGTTGATCAATGTTTCTTTATTACCGACCCGTCAAAGCCCAATCGTGTTGTAGTGAGGAGGTGCAAGAGGAGCATCATCGGAATGGAAGGATCCGAAAACGAGCAATACTTTGACAATAACGGCGATCCGAAGATCGAAGAGGAGTTCAACAAGTACTTCAACATGCCTACTACTACTACAGTAAGAAGAAAGACCACACTACCTACTAAAGGTTGTCTGTTCACGATAAGAAATCTCATAGTGCCCAGGCTAAAGTATTCAACCGCGAAGAAAAAGGGCAAGAAGATTGTGAAGAGAGGCTAGCTCGACACATCATATGACGACGTGTGACCTTTTTTGTCTATTAGTTAGAGACTAAAACATATATCGTGATATTCGTATATATATGCATGTGTATGTTCTTGGTTTTAAATATATTTGTAACATATATATATTTGTTATTGCTTGTTTTAATATAACATAATTAAATATATTTGTAACATATAATTAAATATATTTTTTAATTAAGGAAAAAAGTTTGAAATAGCCAGGATTTGAACCTGGGCTGCCCAGATTTAGAGCCCCAAGACTGTCCACTAGGCTCGATTGTTGTTTGATGCAAACTACTACGCCGCACTACTTTTGGACCAAGCACACATGTTATATGGCGCATTCATCCAATATGCGCCACAGAAGTTGAAACTTCTGTGGCGCATATCGGAGGAATGCGCCACAGAAGTTTCACACTTAGCCAAAATAACGGTTCGGCCTTCCCCTTCCCCCTCTTGCCAACTTCCACCCACACGAGCCCGCACGCACCAGAACCCTAGCGCCGCTCGCCCCCGCACACCTCCGATTGAATCGAAACCTAGCCCATCAGCCGTCGGAGCCAGTGGAGGACCAGGAGCCAGTGGTGGAGGAGGAGCCGTCGTCGGAGACCGTGGAGGAGCAGGCGCAGGAGACCGTGGTGGAAGAGGAGCCGTCGCCGGAGCCCGTGGAGGAGCAGGAGCAGGAGCCCGTGGTGGAGGAGGAGCCGCCGCCGGAGCCCGTGGAGGAGCAGGAGAAGGAGCCCGCGGAGGAAGAGCAGGAACGCAACCTAGCCGTCCACGCCACCTCGCCGTCCACACCACCTCGCCATCCACCCCTTGGTGAGCATCGCCCAGTTCTCCCCTCCCCTCTCTCTCTCCTAGTATTCTGCATCTGTTCGACTTGCATAGACAATTTTATTGTTTCCAATTTCGACTTAATTTAGCCATGTGTGAACTATCATGCTGCTAGATTTCTTAAGCTCTTGGAGTCTTTAATTTAGCCATGTGTGAATTTTGTAGTGGAGCTTTGTGAGTTAGCAGTCATGTACTCTGATGGAAAGTGAATTTTGTAGTGGAGCTAGGGTCCTCACAATAAATATGTGTGGTTAAAGATAAAGATAGAAAAACCCATTGCTCTGTAGTGGAGCTAGGGACCTCTCTTGTTTATGACGGCCAGACGTGTGGTTATTCATTGTTTATGCTATCATTATCCATCGAATCGGCTAAATTTAGGTTGCTTTCCTCCCATTTCTCTATTCCTTTGTTAGTGTTATGCACATTGTCTTCCTTTGCTAGTGTTATTATGCACATTGTCTTTTAGCAGAGTACTTTTTTTAGATACCTCTTGTTCTTGGTTTGCTCGAGTGCGAATATCATTGTCAGTTATATTTCATCCTATTACCAATAGTCTAAGCTCGCTGAGAGAAATCAAAACTGAGTTGGAATACAGGTACTACTTGATGATTGTTAAATTTGACTGAAACAAATTGATATATTACCTAGCAGTAGTTAACAATATGTTTCCTTCTGTAACAGCGATCTTGTAGCATGTATTAGATAAACTTTTCTTCTATCTAATCACTAGAGTTGCAAGATGCAATCAGTATATATTCCAACTATGATTACTCCTGTGTAGATGCAAGATGCAAGCATTATATATGCAATCAACTTTTGTTTTGTTCTTTGCTGACTACCCAAAGTGACATGCCTTGTGACCCAATGGTCTACCACCCTAGGCAGTCACTCTTGAGTGTCTTGGATAGACATACCACGTTTCTTCAATGAGTGTCTTTAGACTATGTTTATCCAAGTTGACGAGAAGGTAACGCGATTGTGCTTGTGATTATGCATCTGACTGCCCACTGGTCCCTAGCTAGGAGCAATGGACTGAAAATAAAACTAGACTATGCTTAAAGATAAAGATAGAAAAACCCTTTCTATATGTCTATGCTTAACTACATTGAAAATCAAATTGAAAATCAAACTTAACATCTAAAGATTAGTTTGTTTCTTAAGGAAGATACAGTACCTAGAGCCCTAGGCTGGGACCAGTGGGTTTGAAAAAAAAGCATTGCACTAGTATAGATACTATCTGATTATAGCTAGTTTGCAGCTAGGTTTAACCATCAGTGAAACCATCTAACTATCAGTTAAACTATCTGATTACAGCTAGTGTCGATTCAATTGAGTTTCCCGTTTCTCCCGAAGTGTTGATTCACTTCCGTTTCGGTTGATAAATGGGCACTCGTAGGTCCAAAAATTAGCAAAGGTCATGCCGAATTTTTCGGCCGATATTTGTGCTAACTTTTTTCCTCTTTTTTCAGTAATAAAGCGCAACATGTTGACTAACGATGAGGCCGGTCCTTCTAAACAAATGAGCGTCGAGGATCTAGCCCGAGAGGCCAACAAATCGTTTTGGGGGCCGTCCTAAGAGCATGAGGAGGTGGATGAGATGAGAATGACACCACCACCGGCGACCGTCATTGGAGGTGCTAGGGGCAACGAGGAAGATCCAAATTATGAGGGGGACGACGACTACAATGGTACTAGTGAAGGCGGGGAGGAGGGTAACACCACCTCGGATGGCGGCGAGCGCACAGATGGTGGTAGCGGAAACCCTACCGCTATACATAAGAAGAAGAAGAAGGATATTAAGGATCGGAAGCCGCAAGTGCTCGCCAACGTCTTTGATGAGTTCACCGAGGTCACAGCAGGTGGCCAACCCATTGCGCCTGCATCGATTGCCTGCGGGTACGGCATGCAACTCGGGTGCATCGTCCAGGAAAGCATGTCGATCAACACGAAGTACATGCGATGTAATCAAGCTTTGGTTGAGAACCTCCTTAAGAATCTTCACAAGCGATTAGAAGTTCAGAAACCTGGAGAGTAAGAACCCGGTGAACAAACTAGCACTGACAAAGATGAGGAATGCCTTGAGCAGCTGGAAAACCCGGGTAAAGAACATCATTGACAAAGGTGAAAGCTGGGAGATTATAAGTAGGAAAAATCCGATGCTCGACAAAGAAGAGTTCAAGATATTCAAGGAGTACTTAGATACCGCTGCCTCTAAAGCATGCACTGATTGGGGAAAGACTATGCGAGAGAAGAACAGAGGTAACCACCGGCTTGGAAGAGGCGGATACAGAGGGAAACAACCCATTTGGTACAAGGAGGACGCCGATCTTGAACGCCTGGGTAAAGAGAACCCATGGCATAAAATCACAGAGCTGCAGATCCAACTATTTGTCCGGGCCCGCTACTACCTGGACCCTGTTACAGGGGAGTTCATCACCGACGACCCAGATGTGAAGGCCTTTGAGGATGAGCTGGTAAGGATTTTACGGTGGATCTCTAATTAAAATAATTAAGCCAAGAATCTAAATGCATGGGTTCTCACGTCTCCTTGTCTCTATGCAGGAGAAGGAATTGAACGCTACCGAGGACTTGTCGTCCCAGGATTCGGCAGCGGAGCCATGGGACACTGTTTTCAACAGGGCGACGAACACTTACAAGAAGAGGGAGAAGAATTTTCCGCCAAAATCAGTTGGCCATGTGTCCGGCTTCGGTACAAGCATGAAGTTTACCAAGTACTACAAAGAGGACGCAAAGAAGAAGAGGGAGAGGAAGAACCAGTCGGCGGCTAAAGATAAAGCCGAGGTTGAAGAGTTGAAGTTGAAGGTGAAGACATTAGAGGAAAAGTGGACGACAAAGCAATGGACAAGTTATTGGAGGAGAAGCTTCGCGCGATAATCCCCCCTGGGTTGATGGAGGGGCTAGCTATTTAGAAAGCGGGAGGTCGACAAGGGCCGATTCACGTGCCCAGCTTTAGCGGCAGCAACTCGAGCATCAATGTTAACGCGTCACCGGACTTGGTGACCCCTCCGGCCACCATCGTCGCGGCGCATACGCAAGAGCTGGTCGTCGCATAGTTGCCCCCTGCTGCTCCCGCCAAAAATACCAGTATCTCATAGCCGGCGGTTGCACCAGTACCGCGGGAGAATGCTGATGATATGACTGCCGCCAGGACCGGCCGTGTGTCGACATTAGCCGAGCACAACGCCATCACCAGGGTAACTAATTAGTTACTTCGCTTCATCTTATTTATGCGCCTTTGGTGACTGCCACCTCGATCATGATGCCCAACACATATGTGTTTTGACTCAGTACGTTGCTTGCGTACTACTCCACAAAGTTGCCGGCGACGAGTTGAGGGATGTTGCCAAGGGCAATATCATACAACCGACGAACCGCACGATGCACAACAATGCAATGGACGATGCCCTGATGAGGGTCCGGATTGCTCGGGTGTTGCCAGTGTGCAACGACATGGACCCCCCTTTCAACCTCAGGGAGCCGACGAACGCAAGACCCTTCCAGAATGCAACGGCTGGCCCTTGACAAGGCCGAAGACTCAGATTCGTCTTACGAGGCACAGTAGCGCCACCTAAATCGTTCGGCCACCACCTCGGATGCCACCTGTCACAGGCGCCACCTCGATCGTCCGGCCACCACCTCGGAAGCCACCTGTCATCGTCGCCACCACCAGTCGCCACCAACAACTGTTGGGAGCGTGTGGGCCGCCCCAAGGCAAAGACGTCGCAACGCAACCGCCGTCGCCCCCTCCACCACCATCACCACATGGCGGCAACAACGATGATGATGAAGAATTTATGAGCGTCGACGACTACATCAACACCGGCGTCGACATAGGATTGTACATGCCTGCTGTGGATGAAGAACCTTTCGTCGCTCGCGAGGGTCAAGGTGGGCGTCCCACTACATGCACGTAATGCCTGGTCTTCCATGGTTTATCTCAAGAGACGCCTCTAGCCGATGATCAACAGGAGAAACCTGTTGGATTTGTCTTTAGCTCTGGCACACTCCAAAAGGCGGCCGTTGAGCACTAAGCATCCCCAGTGGAGTAGCCTGCTTAGAAGACGAAGAAGCACAGGAATAGAGGTAAGAAAGCTGAGCGCCAACCTCCTCCGAAGAAGATCCGGGCTAAGGATGACGTCGTACCAGCCCGCGAGGATGGCTTGCCCAGGATACATATAGCCGGTGATGCGATACTGACTCCGGAGCTGCTTCGCCTTGCTGGTGGACATATGCTCGCTTTGAGTGATAGTATCTAGACACTAGAGGGTATTCTTCTTAAAGACAAAGATCCAAATTACCCAGTTTTCACTATCAAGGTGCCATCGGACGTGGACTTCGTCCATGAAGCCCTCGCGGACATGTTCGTCATAGCGTGCGAGGACGTCTTCAAGCTGTTTCTCTCGAAACGGCTAGACTATAACATGGTCTGCCTATTCGTGCTCAATCTGGCGATGAAGACCAAGAGAGAGCAAACCCCCTACATCGCGATAGTGGATCCCTACTACATGCGTGATAGCCAGTTGAGGGAAGGATCAAAGACGCGTGCCAAGGCGACAGCGTACCTCGAGAAGTTCATGGTGGACCACAAGAGGATGAACACGCTTCTTTTGCCTTTCTTTCCCGAGTAAGTACACACACCCCCTAGAATTGGTAACTTAGACTTTCTTATATCTTTCTTCCTTTGCCGTTTTCCAACATCCTGTTTCAATCGTGTTGTGTAGAGACAAATACTGCACACTCATTGTCATTTTCACAAAGTACTCGATAGCATCGTATTTCGACTCAGCGAGTCATAATAAGAAGAAGGACTACACCAGAATAAGAGGTGTTCTCAATGAGGCTCTCGAGGGCTACGCTATAAAGGGATGCCCCTTCGTCAACAAGGGGGAATGTATAAAGGATGACAAGCAGGTGCTCGAGTTCCCCAGCGTCAAGGAGCCGGCTACTAGCGGCGCCAAGGAGGCCTTCTACGCCATGCTTCACCTTAAAGGGTTTGTCCAGGATTGCTAGAACCTAACTCTGCCATCTAGTTTCCGAGCATGGGCCAAAAATTTGGAGCGAAGCGACGATGATGATCTTAGAGAAGACTTCCATCGCGTCCAGGTTAATTTGTCGCAAATCATCGTGGAAGATGTCAACACAAGGGGAGGGGTCCTAAAACACAACAGAGGGTTGACTAAGAGGGAGATTGAAAATATTCTTCGTAAACAGGGTGACAACAGGACATGGATGACGAAGGATGGCTATCTACCGTTCCCGAAGCCGAGCGTTAGCAGTTCTCAACAATGATCGATGTGTGCGCCTAGAATTATCATAGATGTCTATGTGTAGTGTTGTGTCACAAACTATACTACTGTGGTCATATGTTGTAAACTTCACTATTGTGGTCGTTTTCGTCAAAGTTGTATGATTGTGATCGATGTGCTATCTTATATGTTTACTGATATTTTCCTTTAGTTTATGTGAGCATATATGCATGTGAACCAATTTAGTTCTTTCTGTTGCATGATTTACTAATATGCCTTATCTATAGAGATGACGAAGTGGTACGTGGTGTACAAGGGTTGGGTTCCAGGAGTCTATGATGAGTGGGAGGACTGTCAGAAACAGGTGAACAAGTTTAGCGGCAACAACTACAAAGGATACGCGACTCGATATGAGGCAGTAGCCAAGTGGAGGAACCACCTGTGGAAGGAGAACCAGATGAAGATATTGCTAGTGCTCTTGCTCTTGCTTACCGTCATCACAACTGTATTCTATTTGATTCTAGTGTAGGCGATGAACACTTCATTTGTAATGTGATGAGATGGTGAACTTTGTACCAAACACTTGTATAAATATTCGCCACCTTTGACTTGTATTGTAATATGATGACCACTTGTCTACCTCGATCGGGGGTTCTAAGTAGTGTGATGGCACTATATTCGTGTTTGTATTATATTTGTTTTCATATACTAAGTCAAATATACTGTTTCTGTATAATACTGTATATTTGGACAAGTATGGTTTTTTTAATACCTAATATTCAAACGAGTGGCGCATCACTTCTACCTTCTCTGGCGCATAGCTCTTCAGTGGCGCATTTTTCCAGAATGCGCCACTAAACAGAGTCATGTGGTGCATTCACGAGAATGCGCCACACAAGTATCACGACTTCTGTGGTGCATTTTGAAATGCGCCACAGAAGTTTTCATCGGTGGCGACGTAATAGTGGCGTCCCTGCCATGCGCCACAGAAGACCAATATCAATGCGCCAATAATGAATGACTTCCTAGTAGTGTGCGTTGTAGATTAGATCGTGAATGAAGCGGTAAGTTTTGATCTGGTGCGTTGGATCTGACTTGATCCAACGGCGCGGAAGGGTGATCCTGCACGAAACGGTATCAACCAATCAGATGCATCCATGTATCTGGCTGTTTGATTTAAAATCTATTTTTGAATCTATTAGTTGATTTAACTTGTAAAATTAATAACCTTAGTTATCTTTGGCCAAAATTTGCAAATAATATATCATTGGATTCAGAAAATTAAAACCTACACTTCTGTGGCGTTGAATTATAATTTTGCTTCTGCAAAAATAGGATTATTTGCAGAACCAATTATAGGCTTATTTTTACTCTATAAAATGTTTTAAAAATTGTTTTAGAGTGAAACTTGTTATATTTGAACCTTAGGAAGTTTACTTTTTGTTTAGTACTGTTTGGTGTGACTTGTTTAGTGTAGAAAACCATTTCATTGCATTTGCATGCATTCATATATTTTTTTTGAATATTCGAATGTGAATTTGGTGTTATGATTTTATGTCTATATTTTCGTGATAGTGGTGAGTGTGATTGTGAGGACTGTTGCTACTCCCCCAACTATCAAGGCAAGTGATGCTCCATATATTTTTGTCCTATTATTTTTTGACTATTCACTAGTGATATTTTGAGTAGGACTTGCATGGATTTTTCTAAGTATATATATGATATGCTATCTTGGGAAATCCTAGTAGTTGTAATCTTAGTAGAATTTTCTCTAAGTTAAGAAAACTTATTATGTTATCATGCTTGGCCTAGCTAGTAGCAAACAAGGGTGGAATATTCATGCTATGAAATTTTGCTAAGTTTGTGACTTGTGTTTTTGATTAATAAAACAACTTTGCGAATGAATCACCTGGGTGGAATGGTATGTTGGTTTATGTTGAGTGGTTACACAAGGCCCATGTCTATGGTTTACCTTGTGTATCACACTTGTGAAAATCCACCCAGGAACAAAGGGATTTGAGATGTTTAGTGTTGAGAAGCTTATAGTGCAACCACATGGCCTATGGGCTCTGACTTGACCACATAGGTTGCAAGAACTTAGCCAGATGGACAGTTGGTGGTAGGGTGATAGGATGGAACGCGTCCATGGTGGTATAAGGGAATGCTTCTGAAAGGTCACGTCTTGATGCATGTCGAGTCTTGTGGGGAAAGTGCACCACCTCTCGAGAGGGTAAAAACCTAAGTACTTAGCCGTGTCCCCGGCAACGGACAATTTGAGCATCAAAGACATTGAATCAATCAAGGATCTCCTCATCCCAATTTCTAAGTTAAAAACTTGTGGTTGAACTGTAGGGTTTGCAGCATAGAAAACAAAAAATTTCATACGAAGGGAACAACTAAGTACCAAGGTCTATCTACTAGATACAAGTAACGGGTGGATATACATCCATATAATACATACCCTCGAAGACCGACTAGCGTTAACGAGGTTGTAATCATGGATGATGTAGACGAACGCTTGCCGATCTCAAGATCGTGATAAAGTCCATCTGGTCCAGCCGGTCCGGCACCATCAAGTCCAGCACCGCAAAGAAGTGGTGCATCCGTGATCACACACACGTCCGGGTACCCCGACAACCTCCGCGCCCTCGCTCCAGCGAAGCAGTGGATGCAACAAATCCTTCTAGAAAAAGCCACTGGGAACATGTATCTCGCTGATCCGAGACCATGGGGAAATTCTAAAGGGGGGAGAGAGATCCTTCGCGAGGAGGTGTGCTTTGAGAGGAGGAGAGGGGGCCTTTATAGGGGGAGGGGGCACCCCAAGGGGCATGGTGCGCAGCCAAGGTGGCTGCACCCACCTCTTCCACATTCATGTGGGTGAAGATCCCACTCAAAATGAAAAGCCTCCAATCCCATAAAATATCCTCCACCCCAAAATCCACTCACACGCATTAAATGTCCACCAAATTTAATGCAAGCTCTCATTTAAATAGACCTCTTTTATTTATTTATTCGGAATTTTGTTAATTACTTTAATTAACAAACATTCTCATAAAACCCCTTGCTAGTATTCAATTTCACATGCAGAACTAGTTTCAGCAATTTCAACCGAAACCGTTCCGGTGTCTAGTGAAATAAATTCATGCGCTTTCCTTTTTCTTTCTCTGGCATATTATTTCCCCCAAATGGTGTCGGTATCCCTTAAGTGTGTCACCCTACGATTCATGAATAATGTATTGTAGAGGTCCCAACCTTTAATAAGGTAGAGATCCCTGTGTTTACAATGCTAGTCCCTGGATCAATAGCTAGCATCCACAGTTAAGATGTAATATCAAGAAACAAAGGTCATAATACAACTTTATAACCAGGAATAAAGTAATTTATTACATCTTTCATAGCTCATTTGGCTATCTAATTACAATGCAGCAGAACATAACAATAGCATGGGGTCCTTCATGTTCAAAGTGCCACAGGCAGTCATGTTGGTTGTAGACTTGTAATCCTAATCATTAAACTTCACTAACATCAAAGAAACCTGCAACATAACAAGTTCCAGCCACAAGGGTAAATACATTTGAATTGTATTGGCAAGTGATACTATGGTAGTATAGTGGAGTCTATCATCTATATGCATTTGGCTAAGTGGAGCTTAGGCTTGCTTTGCTCAAAATAGATTTTCCTTATCATTTGAAAACACTAAGCTTTTGCTTGTCAATATCACCCAAGGCATCTCCCAATAGAAATTGGTGATCCTTCAACCCTTGTTCAACCACAAGTTTTTAACTTAGAAATTGGGATTAGGAGATTCTTGATAGCTTCCATGTCTTGATGATCAAATTGTCCTTTACTAGGACATGGCTAAGTACTTAGATTTTACACTCTGCAGAGGTGGTGCACTTTCCCCATAAGACTTGGTTTCACCAAGAAAAGATCTTTCAGAAGCCTTCCCTTAGACCAGAATGGACGCGTTCCAACCTATCATCCCCTATCACCAACTGTCCATTTCGCTAAGTTATTCCAACCTATATGATCCAGGCAGAGCCCATAATGCCAAGTGGCTGCACTTGAAGCTTCTCAACATTTGACATCTCAAATCTATTTGTTCCTGGTTGGCATTCCACAAGTGTGATACACCAGGGTAGTCCATTTAAATGGGCCCTCAGTAACCACTCAACACAAACCATTCCTTCCCTTCCACCCAGGTGATTCATTCACTTAGTTGTTTTATTAAACAAAACATAAGTCCTTGACTTAGAAATATTCCATAGCATGAATATAATCCACCCTTGTTTTATACTAGCTAAGCTAAGCATGAAAGTAGTAGGAATCTTAACTTAGGAAAATTCTACTAAGGTATCATCTACTAGGATTTCCCATGGCATAGTTTATACTTAGCAAAAATTCCATGCAAGTCCTACTTAGAAATATCACTAATGCATAGTGAAAATAATGGGACAAAAGTATGGAGCATCACTTGAATTTTTGGTAGAGAATTATAAGTTCACTCCTTGATCTTGTAATAGTCACACTCTTCAAATTGCACTAAAATTCAATCAAGCAAGCAAATATTCAATCTACCAATCAACCAAACATCACATAAAATAATAGAAACAAAATAATGCTTGCAAGCATGCAAAAGATTGTTTTATTTGGAAAAGTGGTTTATAATAGGTTATAAACATTCTAAAACATCTATTGGTCATTTTATATAAGTGGCAAAATCATTTCCAAAAGATTTTCTCTATAAACCCTTTTTAAACCAAAACATTATTTTATGTGGTTGAAAATGCCTTTAGGAAAGAAATAATATTTATAGGGTTCACCAAATACATTTTTAATTATAAAACTTGGTGTTTGGGGTCAGAGAGTTTAAATAAAAACATTTCCCAAAGGTTTTTCTCCAAAAAGTATTTTCAACATATAAACAACATTTTTATTTGACTAGAAATGTTCTAAATCAAAGATTCATTCTTTTGCTTCACAAAATATGTTTTTGAAACCACAAGTTGATTTAGATGGTCAGTAGGTTCAAACAATCCATTTTCCCAAAGGTTTTATCACAAAAATAATTTTAGGATGAATTTTATATTCAAAATATGCCTACACAAGTTTCTGCAAAAATAACCATTTTACCAGAAGCAATTCACCAAACAAAGTGTATGGTTGGAAAGTACTTGTCTTGCTGATTCCATTTATATAAAATTTGCAAAATTTGGACGTGTGGTTTTAAAGTTATGAATTTTGCAAGTTTGAGTATCTAATAGAATAGTTTCTATTTTTTTAAAACAAAAGGTTGGCCACGTGGCTGCTTCCTATTGGGCAAAAACGGTTCGTGCGGATCGATCAGGTCTGGCCGCGGGATCTAACTTAATCGCACGGCACAGATTGCAGGATACCTCTTCACTTAGGTTCTATAGTATCCACTAGATGATGATCTAACGGCTCTTAGGCATTGACCATCCACTGGCGGCGCTGGCGGCGGCAAGTGGCGGCGGCGCGCTCGGGCTGCAAGCTTGCCGGCGAACCAGGTCGCGCGGGAGAGGGAGAGGTTGTGCACCAGCCTTGCAGGAGTGTGGCGAAGCTCAGGGTATTGTCTTCTTGTCGAGGGGCGCTCTGGGTGGACGACAATTGCTCGCCGGAGTCTGCACAGCGTCGGGCACGCTCTGGTCGTCGTAGTTGGCGAGGCTACAGGCCACGGGAAGGAAAAATAACGACTGTGTTAGATGCGTACGGGGTCGGCGATCATGTGTGCATCAACGAGAGGAAAGGGGGTGGTCTGATGCTACCTGGGGTACTCGCCGGAGTTGAAGGAGACCGTGCGACGCTCAGTCGAGGTGGTTGCCAATGCTCTGGGTCAAGCGCGGGAAAGCCGAGGGTGCAGAGAGAAGTGCCTGGGAATAGGGAGCATGTTCGTGTGGTCGAGGAGGTGAGGGGCGACGGGGTTTGGCCGGAATCGTCACCGGAAGGTTGTCGGGGCCGCGGCAGTGCAAAGTCGATTCGAGGCAGCCTAGTGGCTCCGGAGGCATGGGGTTTGAGGGGAAATGGAGAGGGATCGTGGGCGTTTAAGGAGGCTTGGTCACAGCGAGGAGTAACCGCGGTGTTAAGGCAAATTACGCCGGCAATCAATCGGCAGCAACGACCGGGGAGGCGTGGTCAGCGCGCGGGGTGGAGACGACGATCTGACCGGTGGGGTCTTGTTGACAACGAGAGAGAGAAAGAGGAGGTTGGGCCTGCTAGTCAGCGACGCTGTGGGTTCCTTCTACGGTGAGAAAAAACGCTTCGGGGAGAGAAGAGAGGTGGGCTGCTGGGCTTAGTGGGCTAGCTAGGTTGGGCTGGCTTTGCTCACTTTTTTTTCTGTTTTGTTTCTCTTTCCTTTTCCAATTCTAATATTCTGTTTTGATTTTGTTTGATTATTTCAAACCACAATTTGAATTCAATTTTCTACCAAAGTTTGTGTATATTCCAATACTGTTTACTAATACATTTTAAAGTCAAATTTAGAATATTTCTTTTATTCTTTTTAGGGTCTTTTAATTATTTAAAATAGGCCCTTGCATTTATTCCATAAGATTTAATAATGTTTTCAAACTCCATTTGAATCTAAATCTTTCGAAATATTTTCAATAGGTTTTATTTATTTATTAGGGTGTCAAATAATTCATCTTGAATTATTTGGAATAATTTTATTATGATTTATAAGTCATTTAAATTGGGTATTTGTTTTTATTCCAATGAAATGATTTATGGTTTTAATTCCATAAATTTTATTTAAGTGATTTCCTTGATTCCATTTAAGTTAATTAAATAACTTTTATTCCACTTGGGTATAATTCAATATTATTTTCCCATGATTTATTTAATCATTCTTATTAGGGATTTCTCTTTATTCAAATAGAAATAGAATTTGGTTAATGCCACTTTATTTTATTTGGAAAATTCTTTATCCTTTTATTTTATTTGGATTTGGATTATATTTATTCCATTTGTTTATGGATTAGGCCAAGATTTAATTATATTTTTAAATATTCCTCATTTAATATTTCTTTCTTTATCTTATAAAATCCATATTTATTTAAAGATCCAAACTTGGTGATTCCAATTGGTAAAATCTTATTTAATATTTGTTTATCCTTTTAAATCTCTTTAGGATTATTTGCTCACCATTTGGTATGGATTTTAGATAAGTGCTTTATTAGTTTTGGAAATTACTTTTCCTTATCTTATTAAATTCATAAGATTTTATCTATGGCTCCAAATTAAGTGAAACCAATTCATATGGTTTTATAATATTTCTATTTGTCATTCATGATCATTTTGGAATGTTTGTTTGAACAATTTTATATGGTTCAAATCCATAGGCTTAGAAATATCTTTTGAAATGATTTTCTTCCAATAGGGTTTTAGGATTTTGGTTTATTTTCCAAGTGTTTTAATTTTCAGATGCAATTATGAAGAACACATTTCACTTGATTTGAATTTAGTTGGTTTCAAACATTTAACCAAAGTTTGTTCAAGATGGGATTTTAAGTTTCCATTTAGATATAAAAAGTTTCTTTTCACCCTAAATTTCAACAATTATTAATTTTGTTTATTTATTTTTCACATTACAAAATTTGGAAATTTTTTGGATGTGACAGGCTACCACCCTTAAAATAAATCTCATCCCGAGATTTGGGAAATATAGGGGTTACAAGTTGGCTCAAAGCAACTAGGGTACTACCACCCTTAAAATTTTCCAACTAGATTACTTCTTGGCTTGTTTGGGATCTTGTTGAAACTTCTCTGGGCAAACATCTGCATAGTGTCCTCCATACTTGAAACATGTGACAAGGCTGAGATCCTTCATAGGCTTTATCTTGTGCTTCATCTTTTCTGGACAATTGCTTGCATAATGTCCTTGGTTACCACAATTGTAACATGTGACCAGATTGAGATCTTCACGTATCTTCTGTCGACAAGTTGATACATAATGGCCTAGCTCTTTGTAGTTGTTGCAACGTACTTGGTTAATCTCCTTATATTTTTGTTTCTTCTCAGGACATTCATTGGCATAGTGTCCCATCTCTTTGCAATGGCAACATTGCACTTGGCTTTTGTCCTTCTTCTTCTTGGGTTTCTCCAAAGCTAGGAGTGCTTCTAGTTCATGATCTTCATATCTTATCTCAATGGTGGGAAAGTTTCCTGGTCTCCTTGATCTTTTCCTTGGATAATACATATGTCTCCTCTTTGGTCCATCAAATCGAGTCATATTGCATGGATGTGCAAGCTGAGATTTTCCTTTGTCTTCACCCTTCTTGGTAGAAGTTGTTCCCTCATGGAAGTATACAATCTGTTGTTGCACTCCACCTTGTTTCCTTTGTTGAACTATGGAATAGATGGGGCATTGGATAGGGACATGATTATCTCCTTCACATAGGAAACAAGTAGCTTGAGATGTGGGGCATTGACTAGTTGGATGTTTCTCTTCACAATTAGTTGGATGTTTCTCTTCACAAAAATGAAACTGAGCAGCCCAGCCCAGCTAGCCCACTAAGCCCACTCGCAGCCCACCTCTCCCTCTCTCCCCCGAAACGTTTTCTCACCGCGGAACAAACCCGCTCTGTCGCTGACGACCAGGCCCTGCCTCCTCCTCTCTCACTCGCTGTCAAACAGGACCCACAGCCCCACCTGTCAGCTTTCTCTCCTACCCCGCGACGACCCCTTCTTCCCCCAACTCCGATGCCATTGCTGCACTGATTTCTCGGATTAAATCCGCCTTAATGCCGCGTTTATTCCTCGCCGTGACCATGTTGTATTAATCGCCAGGCTCTCCTCTCTCTTTCTCCTACATCGTCATACTCTCCTCGCCACCGGGCTGCACTAATTCGTCCAGATACCACGCACTATTAAGAAGAGCTCCGCGAGAAATTCCAGCAGCCCCGCGTCACCCCTCTCCCCCTCGACCACACACACGTGCTCCACGTACCCTGGCACACCTCCCAGTAGCCTTAGCTCGCTCGCGCGTGCCCCCCAGCGTCGGCAACGACGACGACCAGCAGCGCCGCCGTCTGCTTTTTCTCCGACGAAGCCTCCAGGTAGTCTCTGACCGCGCCGTCCCCTCTCATTGATGCTCCCACACTCCCTACTCTCTTATGCGTCTAACGCACCCTTTGTTTTGCATTGGCGCGCCTTGTAGCCTCGTCCCCGACAACGGACGAGCGAACCCGTCGCCAGGAGCAACTCCGACGAGCGATTCCTATCGACCCCGTGCGCCCCTCGATGAGCTATCATCATGTTGAGCATCGTCACGTCCCCGCGAACTTGGTGAGCATCTCCCTACACTCTCTCGCTTCCTGTAGCGTCAACACCGCCACCGTCTGACCGTTCCGCCGCCACCTGCTGCCGCCGCCAGCGCCGCCCATCTCTGGCAAGTGTGCTGTACACCGTTCGATCACGATCTAGTGGCTAGGAAAGAAACTAACCCGAAGGGGTAAGTAGTGCCTCTGAGCCGTGCGATGTTACTTAGATCCAACGGCTCGCATCTGTCGATCCGCACGAAGCGGTACAGACCAATCGCAGCACGACGCGTGGCCAGTGTGTTGATTTAAAAACACAATTTGATCTATTTGTGGTTCAATTTTGTAAAATCCATAACTTTCAAACCACACGTCCAAATTTTGCAAATTTTATATCAATGTAATCAGAAAGTCAAGTACTTTCTGACCATGCACATTGTTTAGTAAAATGCTTCGGTTAAATTGATTGTTTTTACAGAAACATGTGTATGCATGTTTAGAATATAAAAATTGTTCTAAAATGATTTTTTAGATAAAACCTTTGGAAAATGGATTGTTTTGAACCTACTTACCATAGAAATCAATTTGTGGGTTCAAAAATATATTTGGTGAAGCAAAAGAATGAATCTTTTATTTAAAAACATTTCTAGCCAAATAAAAATGTTGATTATGGTTTAAAAATGATTTAGGAGGAAAACCTTTGATAAATTTTTTGATTTAAACACTTTGACCCCAAGCACCAAGTTTTATGATTTAAAAATGTATTTGGTGAACCATATAAAAAAAATTCTTTGCTAAAGGCACTTTCAACCACATGAAATAATGATTTGGTTTAAAAATGGTTTATAGGAAGAATCTTTTGCAAATAGTTTTTTCCACTTTATAAAATAACCAACAAGTGTTTTAGAATGTTTATAACCTATTATAAAACACTTTTGTAAATAAAACAAAGTCTGGCATGCTTGCATGCATTGTTTTGTTACTATTATTTTATGTGATGTTGCTTGAATGGTAGATTGAAATTGTGCCTTGCTTGATTGAATTGTAGTGATTTGAAGAGTGTGATCATTACAAAGACAAGGAGTGAACTTATATTCTCTACCAAAAAGGCAAGTGATTCTTCATACTTTTGTCCCATTATTTTTACTATGCATTAGTGATATTTCTAAGTAGGACTTGCATGGAATTTTGCTAGGTATAAACTATGCCATGGGAAATCGTAGTAGATGAAACCTTAGTAGAATTCTCCTAAGTTAAGATTCCTACTACTATCATGCTTAGCTTAGCTAATAGAAAACAAGGGTGGATTATATTCATGCTATGGAATATTTCTAAGTCAAGGACTTATGTTTTGTTTAATAAAACAACTAAGTGAATGAATCACCTAGGTGGAATGGAAGGAATGGTTTGTGTTGAGTGGTTCACAAGGCCCATTTCTATGGTGTACCTTGTGTATCTCACTTGTGGATGGCCACCCAGGAACAAAGAGATTTGAGATGTCAAATGTTGAGAAGCTTCAAGTGTAGCCACTTGGCATTATGGGCTCTGCCTGGATCATATAGGTTGCAATAACTTGCCAAATGGACAATTGGTGGTAGGGGAATGATAGGTTGGAACGCGTCCATTCTGGTCTAAGGGAAGGCTTCTGAAAGATCTTGTCTTGGTGAAACCAAGTCTTGTGGGGAAAGTGCACCAACTCTGCAGAGTGTAAAATCTAAGTACTTAGCCATGTCCCTGGTAAAGGACAATTTGTGCATCAAGACATGGAAGCTATCAAGAATCTCCTCATCCCAATTTCTAAGTTAAAAACTCGTGGTTGAACAAGGGTTGAAGGATCACCAATTTCTATTGGGAGATGCCTTGGGTGTTTTTGTCAAGCAAAAACTTAGTGTTTTCAAATGATAAGGAAAAGCTATTTTTAGCAAAGCAAGCCTAAAGCTCCACTTAGCCAAATGCATATAGATGATAGACTCCACAATATTACCATAGTATCACTTGCCAATACAATTCAAATGTCTTGACCCTTGTGGATGTAACTTATTATGTTGTAGGTTTGTTTGATGTTAGAGAAGTTTTTTGATTAGGATTACAAGTCTACAACCAATATGTCTGCCTATGGCACTTTGAAGATGAAGGACCCCATGCTATTGTTATATTCTGCTGCATTGTAATGAGATAGCCAAATGAGCTATGTAAGATGTAATAAATTATTTTATTCCTGGTTATAAAGTTGTATTATGACCTTTGTTTCTTGATATTACATCTTAACTGTGGATGCTAGCTATTGATCAAGGGACTAGCATTGCAAACACAGGGCTCTCTACCTAATTAAAGGTTGGGAACCTTACAGATGGTATCAGAGCATTGTGTTGCCTATAGGATTGTAGCCCTAGGATTGGACAAAAACCCCTTAGAAGAATAGGAGTTGTATTTGTTCCAAAACTTATTTACAAACAATCTTGTAAACTCTTTCCTCAACCATTTTTGTTTTTGATTCTACATCTCTTCTATTTTCATCTTGATGGATAAAGCCTTCCCCATGGCCAAAGACTTCACCATGTGCAAAGGACTTCATCAACTCAAATGACTTCAACATCTTCAAGTGATTTCAACTTTATTTTCACCAAGGACTTCAACTTGGATATCACTAAGGACTACAAGTGAGACAAGGAATATTGCTCAAGACTTGAAGACTAAGGAAACACAACTTAGAAGGAATCATCATCACCTTTGGGTTTTGTGACCAAGAGACAAAAAAAATTCCCAAGGAAACCATGATCTCATTCAAGAATAATCAACTAAGAGTGATGGAATGATTTCAAGTTAACCATATAGTTGGAGCACCATGTTTAGTTTAAATTAAACTCACCAACTTATGTGGTGTAGCAAAAATATGTTGTTGCCTAATAATGTGCTTGAACTTTGTTGTTTGAGTGGAGTGTTTGTTTGTGATTGCTTGCACATTTCTTGAGTGAATTATGATGTGTGTGATTAGAATTGTTTCCTTAGAAATCTTTTGCCTATTCTAATCCCAATCCAATCCAAACATATGACTACTCCAAGAAACTCAAACATAAAGGATGGAAACAACAACAACCAAGAGATGCACATGAGAGAACAACTACTAGCAAACCAAACCCAGTTGAACCAAGTGACAACTAAGTTTTTAGCCAACAACAATGGATTAGACCCAACCATACAAAAGTTTTTGGAAATTCAATCCCAATTGTTGCAAGGAATGGCCACTCAAATGATCAACATGGGAGACAACCTTTCCAAAGGAGTTTGTGACAACAAGGATGTCAAGGATGATATTTTCGAAGGAACCCAAGCTTGCAATATTTGTGGAGACAAGGACCACACTTCCAAAGAGCATGAAGATCAATGCCCCAATTGTGAAGAGAAACATCCAAATAATCAATGCCCCACATCTCAAGCTACTTGTTACCTATGTGAAGGAAATAATCATGTCCCTATCCAATGCCCCATCTATTCCATAGTTCAACAAAGGAAACAAGGTGGAGTGCAACAACTGATTGCAGACTACCATGAGAGAACAAAGTCTACCAAGAAGGATGAAGACAAAGGAAAATCTCAGCTTGCACCACCATGCAATATGGTTCAATTTAAAAGACCAAAGAGGAGACATATGTATTATCCAAGGAAAAGGTCAAGGAGACCAGGAAACTTTCCTACCTTTGAGATAAGATATGAAGAGCATGAACTAGAAGAACTCCTAGCTTTGGAGAGACCCAAGAAGAAGAAGAAGAAATGCCCCAACCCTAGCAAGAAGGATATTACCCAAGAGCAATGTTACACATGCAAAGAGATGGGACACTATGCCAATGAATGCCTAGAAAAGAAGAAGAACCAAGGAAACAAACAAGAGGCAATGATACCAAAGGAAAAGAAAGATATCAGCCAAGTGATGTGTTTCAATTGCAAAGAACCAGGACATTACGCAAGCAATTGTCCATAAAAGATGAATCACAAGATAAACAAGCCTATGAAGGATCACAACCTTGTCACATGTTTCAAGTGTGGAAACAAAGGACACAATGCAGATGTTTGCCCAGAGAAGTTTCAACAAGATTCCAAGCAAGCCAATAAGTAATCTAGTTGGAAATTTTTTAAGGGTGGTAGTACCCTAGTTGCTTTGAGCCAACTTGTAACCCTAGCCTTCCCAAATCTCGGGACGAGATTTATTTTAAGGGTGGTAGCCTATCACATCCCATGATTTTCCAAATCTTGTAATGTGAAAAATAAATAAAAAAATAAACAATTATTGATTTTCAGGGTGGGAAGAAACTTTTGATTCCAATTGGAAACATCAAAACCTATTTTGATCAAATAAAATCCTAAAAGTATTTCAAAAGATAAACAATTAATAAATAAAGTTAAAATAGTTGGAATTACTATTTTTGGATCTTTAAATAAAAAGATATGGTTTTTATAAAGCAAAGGTAGAAATATAAATAAGGATTATTTTATAGAGCCAAATTAAATCTTGGCCAAGCTTTTGAAATAAAATGTTTTTACTTGATAAAAAGAGTAAAGGTTTATTTAAATAAAATAATGAGGATTTATTAAAATCCATTTTTATTAAAGTAAAGGTTTTTCCATTTTAAATAAACACTAAAACTTGTTAATTTATTTTAATTAAGATTTCCAAATGTTTTCATGCTTTCAAAATAAAAACCTACTGAAAAGATTTTGATATTATTTAGATTTTAAAAAGAGTTTTAAAATAAATTAAAACCTGTTTGAATTAAAGACTTTGGACTATTTATTTAATTATTAATAAATCCTAAAAGGAATAAAAGATTTATTCCAATTATGACTTCAGAATGTATTACTAATCAGTGTTTGAGTATTCACAAAATTTGTCAAAGTATTGAATTCAAATGAGTGTTTGAATTGTTTAATCAAAATCAAAACAGAATTAAAGAAATGTAAAAGGAAAAACATTCAGAACAAAAAAAGATGAAACTGAGCAGCCTAGCCCAGCTAGCCCACTAAGCCCACTCGCAGCCCACCTCTCCCTCTCTCCCCCGAAACGTTTTCTCACCGCGGAAAGAACCCGCTCTGTCGCTGACGACCAGGCCCCACCTCCTCCTCTCTCTCACTCGCTGTCAAACAGGACCCACAGCCCCACCTGTCAGCTTTCTCTCCTACCCCGCGACGACCCCTTCTTCCCCCAACTCTGCTGCCGTTGCTGCACTGATTCCTCGGCTTAAATCCGCCTTAATGCCGCGTTTATTCCTCGCCGTGACCATACTGTATTAATCGCCAGGCTCTCCTCTCTCTTTCCCCTACATCGCCATACTCTCCTCGCCACTGGGCTGAACTAATTCGTCCAGATACCACGCACTGTTCCGATGAGATCCGTGAGAAATTCTGGCAGCCCCGCGTCACCCCTCTCCCCCTCGACCACACACGCGTGCTCCACGTACCCTGGCACACCTCCCAGTAGCCTCAGCTCGCTCGCGCGTGCCCCCCAGCGTCGGCAACGACGACGACCAGCAGCGCCGCCGTCTGCTTTTTCTCCGACGAAACCTCCAGGTAGTCTCTGACCGCGCCGCCCCCTCTCTTTGATGCTCCCACACTCCCTACTGTCTTACGCATCTGACGCACCCTTTGTTTTGCATTGGCGCGCCTTGTAGCCTCGTCCCCGACAACGGCCGAGCGAACCCGTCGCCAGGAGCAACTCCGGCGAGCGATTCCTATCGACCCCGTGCGCCCCTCGACGAGCTATCATCATGTTGAGCATCGTCATGGCCCCGCGAACTTGGTGAGCATCTCCCTGCACTCTCTCGCTTCCTGTAGCATTGACACCGCCACCGTCTGACCTTTTTGCCGCCACCTGCCGCCGCTAGCGCCGCCCATCTCTAGCAAGCGTGTTGTACACCGTTCGATCACGATCTAGTGGCTAGGAAAGAAACTAACCCGAAGGGGTAAGTAGTGCCTCTGAGCCGTGCGATGTTACTTAGATCCAACTGCTCGCATCTGTCGATCCGCACGAAGCGGTACAGACCAATCGCAGCACGACGCATGGCCAGTGTGTTGATTTAAAAACATAATTTGATCTATTTGTGGTTGAATTTTGTAAAATCCATAACTTTCAAACCACACGTCCAAATTTTTCAAATTTTATATCAATGGAATCATAAAGACAAGTACTTTCTGACCATGCACTTTTTTTAGTAAAATGCTTCGGTTAAATTGATTGTTTCTACAAAAACTTGTGTATGCATGTTGAGAATATAAAAATTGTTCTAAAATGATTTTTGAGATAAAACCTTTGGCAAATGGATTGCTTTGAACCCACTGACCATAGAAATAAATTTGTGGTTTCAAAAATATATTTGGTGTAGCAAAAGAATGAATCTTTGATTTAAAAACATTTCTAGCCAAATAAAAATGTTGATTATGGTTTAAAAATGATTTTGGAGGAAAACCTTTGAGAAATATTTTGATTTAAACACTTTTACCCCAAGCACCAAGTTTTATGATTTAAAAATATATTTGGTGAACCATATAAAAATTGTTGCTTTGCTAAAGGCATTTTCAACCACATGAAATAATGATTTGGTTTAAAAATGGTTTATAGGAATAATCTTTTGCAAATAGTTTTTTCCACTTTATAAAATGACCAACAAGTGTTTTAGAATGTTTATAACCTATTATAAAACACTTTTGTAAATAAAACAAAGTCTGGCATGCTTGCATGCATTGTTTTGTTACTATTATTTTATGTGATGTTGCTTGAATGGTAGATTGAAATTGTGCCGTGCTTGATTGAATTGTAGTGATTTGAAGAGTGTGATCATTACAAAGACAAGGAGTGAACTTATATTCTCTACCAAAAAGGCAAGTGATGCTTCATACTTTTGTCCCATTATTTTCACTATGCATTAGTGATATTTCTAAGTAGGACTTGCATGGAATTTTGCTAAGTATAAACTATGCCATGGGAAATCCTAGTAGATGAAACCTTAGTAGAATTCTCCTAATTTAAGATTCCTACTACTATCATGCTTAGCTTAGCTAATAGAAAACAAGGGTGGATTATATTCATGCTATGGAATATTTCTAAGTCAAGGACTTATGTTTTGTTTAATAAAATACCTAAGTGAATGAATCACCTGGGTGGAATGGAAGGAATGGTTTGTGTTGAGTGGTTCACAAGGCCCATTTCTATGGTTTACCTTGTGTATCTCACTTGTGGATGGCCACCCAGGAACAAAGAGATTTGAGATGTCAAATGTTGAGAAGCTTGAAGTGCAGCCACTTGGAATTATGGGATCTGCCTAGATCATATAGGTTGCAATAACCTAGCCAAATGGACAGTTGGTGGTAGGGGAATGATAGGTTGGAACGCGTCCATTCTGGTCTAAGGGAAGGCTTCTGAAAGATCTTGTCTTGGTGAAACCAAGTCTTGTGGGGAAAGTGCACCACCTCTGCAGAGTGTAAAATCTAAGTACTTAGCCATGTCCCTGGTAAAGGACAATTTGAGCATAAAGACATGGAAGCTATCAAGAATCTCCTCATCCCAATTTCTCAGTTAAAAAACTCGTGGTTGAACAAGGGTTGAAGGATCACCAATTTCTATTGGGAGATGCCTTGGGTGTTTTTGTCAAGCAAAAACTTAGTGTTTTCAAATGATAAGGTAAAGCTATTTTGAGCAAAGCAAGCCTAAAGCTCCACTTAGCCAAATTAATATAGATGATAGACTCCACAATATTACCATAGTATCACTTGCCAATACAATTCAAATGTATTGACCCTTGTGGCTGTAACTTATTATGTTGCAGGTTTGTTTGATGTTAGAGAATATTATTGATTAGGATTACAAGTCTACAACCAACATGTCTGCGTGTGGCACTTTGAAGATGAAGGACCCCATGCTATTGTTATATTCTACTTCATTGTAATGAGATAGCCAAATGAGCTATGTAAGATGTAATAAATTATTTTATTCCTGGTTATAAAGTTGTATTATGACCTTTGTTTCTTGATATTACATCTTAACTGTGGATGCTAGCTATTGATCCAGGGACTAGCATTGTAAACACAGGGCTCTCTACCTTATTAAAGGTTGGGAACCTTACAGAAATCCTACAAAATTTCCTTTTAAGGGTGGTAGTACCCTATTTATCCTGAAACTCAACCTATTCTTTATATCCTTCTGAAATTACGGGACGAGATTCCTTTTAAGGGTGGTAGTCTGTCACATCCCAAAATTTTGCAAATTTTGTAATGTGGAAAAACTTAAACAAAATGTTAAATAAAACAATTTTGAAATATTCAGAGGGAACAAAAACCTTTTGACTATTTAATATAACTCCTTCAAAACAAATGTTAAATAAAACAATTTTGATTCTAAGTTGTATGCACGTTTTCAAAACCTCAAAATCATGAAGCATGCATTGTTGCATTTTAAAACTAAGGGAAATAACTTTCTTGTCAAAATTGAATTGACCACTTAACAACATGAGACTTTGGATATATTCCAAATTTAAAATATACAAAAGAATTCCTAAGTGAGCAATAAAGATAAAGGGCAAAATTATAAAACCGTAGAAATTAGTTTGACTCTATTTGAATCTCCATATAAAATGATATGAAATTTATAAAAAATTGGTTTAAACCTTTTCGAGTCCTAAGTCAAAATATATGATTTTTATAAGAAAAAAAATAGAAAATAATAAAACTAGGCATATGTACCATGATTAATTTTTTTAAATGAATTATAATTTATTAAAAAAATTCCAAATACTCTAAATTGGAGTAAACTATCAACTTTGTTTTATATAAATTTTCTAAAAAGGTTTGGTATAAATTTGAATCAATTTAAAAAATTAAATCAATTGATAAAAGACAAAACAGAAAAAAAGAAGAAGAAGAAATCGGTTAAAAAAAGATAGGGAGCAGCAGCAGCCTAGGCCAATCAACCCCTATTTCTATCTTTTTTTTACTCTACCATTCATTATTCTTGGGCCAAATTTCCTGGACCCATTTAGGAACGGAACTACACGAGCGCTCGAGCTTGTCTTCCTCCTGGGAAGAATGTACATGGCTGTGAGAACCATCACTACCTCTTCCTCTCCTCCCATCAATTCTATTGAACGTTTCTTGTCGACTTAAATACAAAACTTATTACAAATTTAGTGGGGTATCTGTTCAGGAAAGTAATTTTGCATTTAGGTGAGTAAATACATCAAATCGAACCAATGATCCGAACATCACTTGGCGGCATACGTCTTTCGATCTCTTTCCACATTCCACCTTAGCAATAACCGAAGAGAGCACCGTATTCCCCTCCGTCTCCTCCATCATTTTCATTCTTATAATTTCTCGAGAGGACCTCTATAGAACACACACCAACCATGCCAAGATCAGCCTAAAACCAGAGTTCATCACTAGATTTCTTCGTCCTTGGTGAGTCCCTTGTCAATTCCTTCTACCATAAGACTACTCTTGATGTTGTCTACCGCCAGGACATGATTGTTCATCATATTGTTGTAGTTGGCTGGGCCGCCGACGTCGCACGTTGCTCCAGCCGTAGATTGTTGAAACCATTGGAGACGAATGACCTCACAATCACATCCAGTAGCACCACCTCGATGTTCTCTACGCCATCCGCATCTTCTTCTACTCATGATACATCTGTAGCGATGGAAACGTCAACGCCAAGCCCGTGCCCGCAAATCCGACGAACTTCTCCGGCGAGATTTTTTGGTAAGCCATCCTGGACCATTAGATCTTCATCTAAAGGCCAGCATAGATCACTTAAACGAAGGGGTATCCTCCAATCAGAATCTGCCAAGTGTCATATCTATTCCTATTTCTGTTCATTTTAGACAGATTTACATAGAAACTTGTAAAAATCATATCTTTAGTTCTGTATATCCAAATTTAGCAAATAATATGTGTCACATCCCAAGATTTTAGAAATTGGGACTAGAAAAAAAATTGCATTTGCATGAAATTCATGAGCATTGCATTGCATATTTTCATCAAGAAAAATTCCTAAATAGAAATAAAGGACTAAAACCCCAAATAGTATGTGCCACTTTGTTCCTAAAGGGAATTAAATTGGCTTTATAAAACCCTCTGTCGCTAAGGCAGCGATTATTGCTAAATTATAGTCGAAAAATATCCAATTAATATTACAAAATTTTAGAAACAAAATTGAGCTTATTTGGAGCTATTATGAAAAAGTTATGGAATAAATACAAACAAATAAAGAAATAAAATAAAATATACAAGGAGTTATAAATACACAATTTTCAAACTAGTAAAAATATTATAAACATGATTCTATAATGATTTATTCGATTTTCAAAAAATTAGAAACAAGAATCATATCATTTGGAGTTCGTATGCAAAAGATATGAGGGAAACAAATAAATAAAACAGGAACAGAAAAAAAAAGAAAAAAAACTAACGGGCCAGCCCACCAGACCGAACCGGCCCAGCCAGCAGACCAGGCGCGCGCGACACGATCCCATGTCTGCTTTAAAAAGCGTGCAAAACAGTTTTTATCAAACCTATCTCTATTCAAACTCTTATAACTTTTAATATACAACTCCGAATCGACTTCCGTTTGTTTCTAATTGTTCCCTAACCCAAGACCTATCTCTACACCATCGTAAATCTCCATATAAACTCGTGGAGCCACAGCTGTACGAGTTTCCCTTCTTGAAATCCCGAATCTACACATGCCCGAATTTTATTTCGCTTTTTAACCCATCTAGACTTCGTCGTTTGCCTTCGGCCAAAAAACGAAAGTTGTAGATCTCGTCGAAATCATTTCATCCCGAAAAAACTCACCTATTTTCATCCACCACAGCTGGAGAATTTCGCACCGCAATATTTCAGATATGACGGTGTAAATCCAAGATGTACTCGCGCTCGTTTCTTTAAATCCAAATTCCTTTGGTAATAAGGTAGGACTAATGATTCCTCACAAATTTCATGTTGTATGTTTTTCAATTTTACCTACATATTTTTCTCTCTAACACAGATCTATTTCTTGTCTATTCTGAGCCAAAATCGGGTCAATCTCCTCTTCTAACCACTGGATCTCATCCCAACGGTCAAGATTAGAGCTTATCAACGAAGGGGTACGATCCAACCGGATCTCGCCATGTGTCAACACCAGGTCAGCCCCGCGTCCCAGTCAGCATAGAATATTCCCAGGGAATATTCCCTGTAGATTTGAAATAGAATTTAATTTACATAAAATTGTGTAAACTTGCAAAAATCATATAAAAGATCCATAGATCCAGAAATAGCAAATAATATATCAATAGATTCAGAAAAATGTGTAGAATATTATTATGGCATTAGATTCAACCTTTACGGTATGCGTTTACTGCAGTAACTTAATTAGTTTTAATAGTCTTTTAGGTTAATAAATTCATAGGAAATTATATGTAACTCTGAAAATATGAACAATATATCAAATTGAAGCTAATATAATGTAGATTAATAATATATGGTTGGATCCAGCCTTTGCAGATTATTTACCCCGTAGTGATTTAATTAGTTTTAATGGCTTTAAAAATCATTAAATTCATAGTAAATTATTTAAATATCACAAAAATATAAATGATATACCGATGGAAAGTGGGTTCCATGTAGATCATCAATACGTATTTGGTTCAGGCAAATACTGTAAGGTTATTCTGTAGATATTTAAACAAGCTAATGCCCATTTTTGAGTAATAAATTCATAAAAAAATAAATACTATTCAGAAAATTGCAAATAATATGTCCCTGGAATCACAATAAAGAGTAGAACCAGTTTCTGAATTAAAATTATAGGTGTATAGTACGTATAATGTTAGGAGAATTATCTTGGAATTATGACCTAGAGGCAATAATAAAGATGTTATTGTTATAATTCTTGTTCATGATAGTTTATATTCCATGCTAGAATTGTATTAAGCGGAAACTTTGATACTTGTGTGGTTTATGAACAACACCGTGTCCCTATTACACCTCTATGGACTAGATCATTGATTAATGATGGTTAAAAGTTTCCTAAACATAGACATGAGTTGTCGATTAATAATGAGATCATGTCATTAGGAGAATGATATGATGGACAGACCCAAATTAAGCAGAGCAATTAGATCGTGTCATCGTGTTCTTCTTTGTGAAGCTTTTTCTTATGTCAAGTATTGTATTCCTTAGACCATGAGATAATACAACTCCCTGGTATCGGAAGAAAGCTTTGAGGTCATAAAACATCATCCTATGTGAGGGTGATCATAAAGGTGTCTCTCTGGTGATCGGAAAGTGCTTGTTGGGTTGTATGTATCGAGATGAAATTTGTCCCTCTCAAGTTGGAGAGATATACTTCGGGCCCACTCGGTAATTGATATTAACACCGCTTTCAAGCATGTGGTTAAGGAGTTAATCACAAAGTGATAATCGAATTACGGAACAAGTAAAGTACTTGCTGTGAACGAGATTGAACTAGGTATGCCGATACCAACGATCGAATCTCGGGCAAGTAAAATATCGCGTGACGAAGGGAATACATATATGGGATTAATTGAATCCTGGCATCATGGTCTGTCAACACCCGGATTTTCAATCCTAGATGTCTGTTATGCCATACATCGCAATCCCAGGATTACCATTTTTGCGAGACATAAAAGAATTGGATACCATAATACTTCATCCATTACAAACGATACATAAGTTCTTACACAAATAGGGATCTCATGATCCAGTTCTTAATACAACATCAAGCAGCGGAATACGTAATAATAACGGTAGCGTAGGAAAAGCTCCATCTTCGGGGTCACAGGCAATGCTGACGATGGGAGATGATCCTAGTTGTCGTAACCTTCCTGGGGTCCCTCCTCCAGGTAGTCCTCTTCATAGTCTGGCCATGGGAATAGCCAGGGACAAAGCCATGAGTACTCTTTAAGTACTCGCAAACTAATACTAACAAGTAAAGGGGTTTTGGTATAATAGGACACTAGGCTCTAGGGTGGTTTTGCAAAAGCCAGATTTTTCTCTACTAGGTTCCAGAGCTAGTCACAATTTTATAATTCCTAAGTGGGATCTTGTAATTCAAGTCACAACTCTGTTGTGGTCAAGTCAAAGTCTCAATTCATTTCTCAAGTCATTTTGGAAAAGTCTGACGGGGAACAGTATGGCCACTCCAACTGTCCATAACCGTGGACGCGGCTATTCGAATAGTTTGACACTCTGCAGAGATTGTACACTTTCACCACAACATTCAATACATCCGTCAGGAACAAATCCTGAATTCACCATACTCAGTATGCGGATAATCAATCCTAACCTTTCAATTACACTCCCTAGTATAAGCACCTCTCCTGTGAGTTTGGCCTCCCAACCATGACCACTGTCATCTTGGGTACTGCACAGGTGGACAATCTTCACAAGGTAGCCTCAGCTCAGACCTTGGCCGTGAGGGAACTAATATTAAGGTATATAAGTTTCCAGTCAAGCCCTACCCAATATTCGGGTATTGTGGTTGTACGCTAAAATTGGAATGGTATCGCAACCAGACAACCATCAGTTTTATAAAGGGCTAAGGCTCATGCCTCAACATTTTGATCACCAGAATCATCAAGTGTTTGGAAACACATGTCCAAAACATTTCAATAGAATGATCCATCATTCCAAGGTTTTCATAACCATTTTTCCACCAAGTAATCCCATCTAAAGGTTGATCAAGTTTTAAGCTTAGCACTAGCATCTACAGGTGGGGGTAGTACTAATGAGGGGTGGTAACTAGTGGTGTTTCACTAAGTCCAACCTTATATCTTAGGCTGATATCAAGGTTTCTAGCTTAGGCCAAAATTTTATGCTCTTTATGCAACCTTCAGCACACTGTCTGGTATTTACCAAACTCTTAGGTAGACTCTAAGTAAGCTTTGATAAAGAAATAAAGTAAGAAGCTTGCCATAAAACTAGGATTGGTTTAACCAGTAGGTAGGATCATAAGTATGGGTTTGTGGCATCAGTAGGGTATCTTGCAAGGGTTAGCTTGCACAATATCAGTATAAGCTTGCATAGGTATAGTATCTTGCAAGTGTTAGCTTGCCTTGTGCAGAGCAGTGGTTGAAGTTCTCCTTGGCTTCCTCTTCGTAGTATCCTCCTTCCTCCTCGTAGTATCCTTGGTCGGTACTAGCGTCTATGAATAAATACGAGGTACACAATCACCAAACAATACTTAACTACTTGCAATCATCACACACAAGGGTCCTATAGATGATCTAGCATCATCCCTAACATTACAAGGTTAAAGCTTGGTTTAAATCCTTTTTATTTTTAGAAAAGTAATTTCTACTCATTGAAAACTACTTAAGATTTAATATTCTCCAAACTAAACATGGGATCATGTTGACACATGTCATCACCACATATTGTAGTCCATGGGAATGTGATTTAAAGTGGTGTCACAATTTAATAAAGTTTTACCCTTTTATTTTAATTAATTAAAGTGGCTAGAAATGCTTATGAAGCATTCTTTTATTACTTGAACATTATTTCTGTAAGTAAAACTATATATATTTTTATATATTCTGAAAGGTATGGTTAAATGTGATTTTTGAGAGTTGGAATCAACTCAAAAGCTTTTATGGTTGAAATTTGAAAAATGTTTGAATGCAGAAAAGCTTCTGCCTTGTTATTTTTACTATGGGTGATATACAGGTCCAAATGACTTGAATCCAACGGGCTTGGATTAAGCATTCACAGACCTTTCCAACAAAATTGGTTTCATCCCATTTGGTGCACTGAATCGATCTGGGTTGATTTTTGAAGTTGGCTACAGAAGTGTGTTTGAAATGAAATAGAAAAGGTGTAATTTGAATCACTGGGCTTGCGTGGGAAATTCTAACGGGCCGGCCTGCTAAGCGCAGTGCTCCCGCGGGCTGCTTAAGTGGGTGTCCCCACTCGTCAGTGACACGGGGCTGGGCGAAGCGGTATGGGGCAACGTGGATCGTTCGATCTAGTTCTAATTCAACGAAGTCGACGACGGCGAACCTCCTGGTACCGGTGGCTTCTCCTGGGGCGGCTCCAATCGCTGGCTCCTTTCTTCTCCGGCAGCGGCAGGCTCCAGTGAAATTCCGGCAAGGTGGTGCTCGCCTTGCTCTGAGAATGGTGTGGCATGGTCAGTGGGGAGAGGGCAGTGAGATGGTGTGAAGAAATCGTGCGGGGGTGGCCTCTATTTATAGTCGAGCGAGGGGACCGTCGGGGCGCACGGTGAGCTTGTTGGGGGCGACGTTACAGGCGGCTATAGGCATGGGCAATGGTAGGGGACGGTGCTGTGTCTCCTGGCGATGCTCAACGACATGGTCGCGAGGCATGGGGCGGTGTGGTTTGGTCTGGAACGGCCGGTGCTCTGCGCGGCAGAGGCGGCGTCTTCGACGACGGGCGGTGGCTGTATGGCACGGGGCGGCAAACAGGGGTGTATGGCGGTCTCCTGGGTCGGTGGTGATCGTGTGTGCACGCGGTGAGGGCGGCACGCGGTCTGTGGGTGATGGTCGAGGGTGGCGCTCTGGCGCACGCTCGGCATGGTCTGGGCGCGGCTTGTGCGCGTGGTCCAGGGCTTGGCAACGCTCGCGGCTGGGATAGGCAGTGGCGGTGGACGGTGGGCTGCCTCCCAGACATGCTGGATAGGCTTGCTGCTGCTCCTAGCTTGCCGTCCACAATGGGGTGACATTGAGGTGCTCGGCTGTTCACCATTAATGGCAATGGCAAGCTCACATGGGTGCTAGTGTTGGGCTAATCTTTCTAGATGATCTACTGAGGTGTGTGTGAGCTAACTAGGGAACAAGTTAGGCAAGAATCACTGCACACTATAGTGTTTGATGTTTTGTTTGATTTGTGTCTGCAACCTATTTGATGAAATGGCCGCATGAAATCAAGTTTTGAATTTTGAAATGATTTTTGGTGGGTTTGCTAGATTGGTGCTAGTGATTCTGCATATGCTTGGGTTTTGAAAGTTGAGCTTGTTTGAGTGGGTTTTGAAAAAGTGGGATCATCCCATATGAAGAAGATTCAATTTTGAATTGTCATTTAAACTATGTATTTGAAAGTTTCTGGATGATCACAAAGTGGGCCTTGATACTTTGTTATGAGTACATTCAAGGGGTGCAAAGATCCAGATAAGTTTTTATTAGGTTTTGAAAGTTTGAGATAACCAAAGTAGGCATGGGAGTTAAATTGGTCAAAATGACCATTCACCTCATATATTTGTTTTGATTTACTTGTCTTTAGGAAAAGTGTGGGGAATGTTTTAGATGATGTTCATTTCACCTAAGAAACATTTTACAAGCAATGGATCACACAAACAAGGTGGTTTTTAAAGAAATTCAAAATCCATGCATACACATATACATGCATTCATGGGTTTACTTAGAAAAGTTTTTGTTAACCCTAATCTTGATGATTAGTGTTTCATGATCTAAGTTTGGTATTTTTGGGATGTTACAAACCTTCCCCCCTTAAACAAAATCTCGTCCCGAGATTTGAAAAAGGACGAAAAGATTACCTAGGATTTGAAGAGATCTGGAAACTCCGTCCTAATGTGATCTTCGCGTTCCCAGGTAGCTTCCTCTTCTGCGTGGTTGCTCGAAAGGCTTCTTCCAATATACTGAATCTTGAGAAACTTGATGCTTCGGGTTCTGGTAGTTCGAAAGGCTTCTTCCAATATACGGATGGGTACTTCAGGATAGGTTATGTCATCATTGATCTCTATGGTCCGGTGATCGATATTCTTGAACACTTCGGTCTTCTCGGGAACTTCGAGACACTTGCGAAGTAACGAGATATGGAACACATTGTGCACAGCTGACATCTCTTCAGGTAGTTCCAATTGATATGATACTTCTCCTCGACGGTTCAGAATTTTGAAAGGTCCGATATATCTGGGGGCTAACTTTCCTTTGAGTTGGAAACGCTGCATTCCCTTCAATGGCGACACTTTCAGATAAACAAAATCTCCGATGTTGAAGGCGAGGTCTCGACGTCTCTTGTCGGCGTAACTCTTTTGTCGGGATTGGGCTGTCTTGAGGTGTTCACGAATCTTGTGAACCTTCTCTTCTGCTTCTCGTAGTATGTCGGGTCCGAAGATCTGACTCTCTCCTACTTCCGACCAGTTCAAAGGGGTGCGGCACTTTCTTCCGTACATGAATTCAAAGGAGGCCATTTGCAAACTGGCTTGGTAACTATTGTTGTAGGAAAATTCTGCAAACGGCAGACAGTCTTCCCACTTGGATCCATATTCTAGCACAGATGCTCTAAGCATATCTTCGAGTATTTGGTTTACTCGCTCCGTTTGTCCATCGGTCTGAGGGTGATACGCGGTACTGAAATCTAGGCGGGTTCCTAAACCTTCTTGGACTTTCTTCCAGAATCGCGAGGTAAACTGAGTTCCTCGATCTGATACTATGTTCTTGGGTACTCCATGCAAACTAACAATTCTAGCGATGTACAACTCTGCTAGCTTCGAACTCTGATAGGTGGTTTTAACGGGCAAGAAATGGGCGACTTTGGACAATCTGTCCACTATGACCCAAATAGAGTCATTTCCCCTACTAAAGTAGGTAGTCCAGTGATAAAGTCCATTCCTACAGAATCCCATTTCCATTCCGGAATTTGCAAAGGTTGCAACAATCCAGCGGGTCTTTGATGTCCTGCCTTGACTCGCTGACATATATCACACTTGGCGATATAGCTTCCGATTTCTCTCTTCATCTTATGCCACCAAAATTGCTCTTTCAAATCTTGATACATCTTAGTTCCTCCAGGATGGATAGAATAAAGAGTATCGTGAGCCTCCTTCAAGATAACTTCTTTCAACTCTGAATCTGCTGGTACACAAAGGCGTCCTCTATACCACAGAACTCCTTCTTCGTCCTCGGTGAATCCGGGTACTTTGCCTGTACCGATACGACGCTTGATTCCGTCGATACTACCATTTCCTTTCTGTGCCTCTTTAATCTGACTGATCAAAGTGGGCTGAAGTTCTATGCTGTCCAAAAATCCTTCACTTACTAATTCCATTCGAAAATCTTCCATCTCTTTGTGCAAACTTGGTTGCTCCTTCAAAATAATGGAGTTCAAGCGGCACGGCAATCTGCTAAGGGCATCGGCTACCACATTGGCTTTTCCAGGGTGATAGTGAATGTCCAGGTCGTAATCCTTGATTAGTTCAATCCATCTTCTCTGCCTCATATTCAGCTCCTTCTGGGTGAATATATACTTTAGGCTCTTGTGATCCGAATAAATCTCAGAACGATTTCCCATCAGGTAATGTCTCCATGTCTTCAGGGCTAGAACTACGGCTGCGAGTTCGAGGTCATGGGTTGGGTAATTTTGTTCATGTTGCTTCAATTGTCGTGATAGATAGGATATAACTTTGCCTTCTTGCATTAGCACACATCCGAGAGCAATCTTGGATGCGTCACAATACACATCGAAGGGCTTTGTGATATCCGGCATGATCAGAATTGGGGCTGAAATCAATCTCCTTTTGAGTTCTTGAAAACTCGCTTCACATTTGTCGGTCCATTCAAACTTCTTGTCCTTCTTCAGCAATTGGGTCATGGGTCTGGCGATACTAGAGAATCCTTCTACGAATTTGCGGTAATATCCCGCCAATCCGAGAAAAGCACGAACTTGGGTTTGAGTGGTTGGGGCTTGCCAATCTTCTACATCTTTCACCTTGGCAGGGTCAACGGCAATTCCTCCGGCTGATACAATGTGACCGAGGAATCCTACTTCCTGTAACCAGAATTCACATTTGCTGAACTTGGCATACAACTGATGCTCTCTAAGGGTTCCAAGAATGGTCCTTAGGTGTAGCTCATGTTCTTCTTCTGATTTGAAATAAATCAGAATGTCATCGATGAAAACAACGACAAACTTATCCAGGAAGTCCATAAAAATCTTATACATGAGGTTCATGAAATAAGCGGGGGCATTGGTTAATCCAAAAGACATGACTGTATACTCATACAATCCATATCTGGTGGTAAAGGCAGTCTTGGGAATAACCTCTGCACGAATTTTGAGTTGATGATAGCCAGTTCTAAGATCAATCTTAGAAAACACCTGGGCTCCGGTCAACTGATCAAACAAATCTTCTATCTTAGGCAAGGGGTACTTGTTCTTGATGGTGACATCATTCAACTTTCGATAATCCGTACACAAACGGTTACCTCCATCTTTCTTGTCCACAAAAAAGACAGGTCATCTCCATGGGGACGCACTCGGTTGAATCAATCCGATTTCCAACATGGAATCCAGTTGCTTCTTCAGTTCTTATAGTTCCGACGGGTTCATACTATAGGGTCTCTGGGCTATGGGTCCTGTTCCGGGGATTAGTTCGATGATAAACTCGATATCCCGATCTAGGGGCATACCGGGCAAAACATCTGGAAATACATCGGGGTATTCGCAGACTATCCGAACTTGGTCAACGGTAGGTTGGGCTATACACTTGTTACACTTGAATTGGCGAGGTAAGGTTTCAGATATATGCTCGACTGATATTCCAGTGGTACTGGTCATGGTAATGGCTTTCTTGGCACAGTCAATCAATCCTTTATGTTTGGACATCCAATCCATTCCTAGTACTACTTCCAAAACTTTAGTTCCGAGTACTATTAGGTTAGCATAAAAATCTATGCCATGGATTCGGATAGGGACGGCCTTGCAAATTTGCCTAGCCTTGGTGGTTGATCCGGGAATTTGTACAATCATCACAAGCTTCAATTCGGTTGGTTGAATTTTACTAGTGCAAGCAAATTCTTCAGTGACAAATGAATGCGATGCACCAGAATCAAACAACACTCGTGCAAGTACTGAATTAACAGAAAACATACCCAGCACGACGTCTGGCGCTTCCTGAGCTTCTTCAGCATGCATGAGAAAAAGACGGCCATTGAGGTTGAGTGAATTCCCTGGGGCAAATCTTCTCCCTGGCTGGACACGACGCTGCTGCTGAGCTGGGTCATTGGAGTTAGGGGCTGTAGCATTCTTTTTGTTGGGGCACTCGTTGGAGTAGTGGCCTTTATTTCCACAGTCATAACAGGTCACTTGTGACTTGTCCTTGGCTGCGACAGGCACAGCATTGCTTCCAGTCATCGGGGCAGTGTTGGGGTTGGAGGTTGCATTGTTGGTGTTGAACTTGGGTGGGGCGCGGGTGAAATTTCTAGAGTTGCCGGGGTTGTTGTGATTTCCTCCGGTTCTAGGGTTTCCACGGTTGGGTTAGGTTGGACGGGTCATAGGGGGTCTGTTGGTTCTTGGGGCAAATCTTGGAGATGGGTTGGGGCGATACTTTGGGGTCTGATGGGTTCCTGGTTGATGCATCATGCGACGCTTGCGGTTCTCATTGGCCTGGTTGATCTTTCCCTTCCATCTGGATAGCAGAGTCGACAAGGGGATATTGACTAACACCGTCTGCATCTCGTCATGTAGACCATTCAGGAATCTTTCTTTCTTCTTGGCTTCGGTGTTTATCTCGTCCGCGGCATACCTAGCTAATGACAAAAATTTGTCACGGTATTCCACTACAGTCATCCTTCCTTGATTTAGCTCTCTGAACTCGTCTCTCATTCTCTTGATCAAACCTGGTGGCACATGGGTTCTGCTAAACTTGACTTTGAATTCCTCCCAGGTCATCATCTGGCCTCCGGTCATTGCACGAACACTGTTCCACCATGCCCTGGCATCTCCGGCTAGATAATGGGTGGCAAACAGGACTTTCTCGTTGGCTTCTACTCCGGCTACTTCTAAGTTATTTTCCATGGTTTGCAGCCAATCATCGGCGTCTAGGGGTTCTTCTGACTTGGTGAAAACGGGTGGGTTGGTATTCTGGAAATTCTTGAGCTTAGATCCATGGTTGTCCTGATTTCCATGGCCTTGGTTGTTGTGGGCTAGCTGGGCTATCTGTTGCAGAGTGGCTAGGTTGGCTTGACGTTCCGCTCTTTCAGCTTCGCGGTCAGAAGTCAACATTTGCAGGATCTGCAACATCGGGTCCGGGGCTGAACCACTTCCTCCACGTGGCATCTGAAGATTGATATAGATTATGAGAAAAGAGGGAAATTGCTAAGGTTTTGGGTTTTTGAAAAGTTTTTAGAGCTTGACTCAGGTTTTTCTAGCAACTTGCTTTTTCATTCATTCACTCATAGCACACAGTACAACACACACCACAACAAAGAAAAACAGATGGTTTTAAGAACCATTCTGGAGACTACGATACAGTGGGACCGACTACTACTTACTACGCTAGTGCTCAGTGCTACTACTCCTTGGAGTCTGTGGCTTCATCATCTTCAGCATCATCGATGAAGGCGAAATTATCCTCATCGGTGAAGAAGTCCATGGCCTGATCCTCCAGAAAATCATCGTCATCGCTGAGATAGGAGTAAGGGTCTCCACGAAGATCCTCTCCGGCATTCTCCCTTTCCTCTAACTGCATGTCTCTCTCGTGGATGGTCTCTTCGAGAGAGGAGATGCGATGGCGAAGACGGGAAATAATGCGCTCCTTCTTGTCGAGCTGACGGCGGCGAGACTTGCGATCCTTTTCTAGCATGGCGATGGTCTGGTCCTTCGTCTTGTTGATGGCAGACTTGTGGTTGCAGTAGTAACGACAGTTGTCCAACTCCTGCTGACGATCATACATCATGAAGCTAAGGTGGTCCAATTGAGTCTTCAGCTCGGGGTGGTATGGGGCTTCCAGTGGTTGTCCATTTGCATCACGCCTTGGGCAAAACTCAAAGCGAGTACCCTTGATCTGATTGATGCTCTTCCCACACAGACGGGAAAGAGCTTCCTGCATTGCTCTAGCAAGTCCATCGAGCCAGTTGTTTTCCCTCAATGTAAACTGAATTCCCTCCGCAGTGGGAGGTTCAATCTTTCCTCGGAGACTTGCAACAATTAGCCACTGCAGATCTTCTCCTCCTTGATCATTGAGCTGAGCTCCGAAGAACTCGGGGTGCGGACGCTCCAGAAGTTCCGAAAGCTGATCCAGATCCCTCTCAAAGATAAGGTCTCCACCATTCCCCAGTTGATAAAACTTGCTGTACTTCACGTCCATCTATAAAAATAGAGGATGAGTAGATTAGCAGAGTGATCAAGTGTGTCAAAATTATATCTATTTTGCAAGAGTTTTTGAGGAACATGAAGTTTTATTAAAGAATTAAAGAGGTAAGAATGAAAATAATTTTTCGTAAATATTTTTGTTCTTTGGTTTTGAAACTAAGTTTTTGGTTCAACGTCCAATCTAACTAGGGTCTCCTATGGTCAGGATGGCTCTGATACCAACTTGTCAACACCCGGATTTTTCAATCCTAGATGCCTGTTATGCCATACATCGCAATCCCAGGATTACCATTTTTGCGAGACATAACAGAATTGGATACCATAATACTTCATCCATTACAAATGATACATAAGTTCTTACACAAATAGGGATCTCATGATCCAGTTCTTAATACAACATCAAGCAGCGGAATACGTAATAATAACGGTAGCGTAGGCGAAGCTCCATCTTCGGGGTCACAGGCAATGCTGACGATGGGAGATGATCCTAGTTGTCGTAACCTTCCTGGGGTCCCTCCTCCAGGTACTCATCTTCATAGTCTGGCCATGGGAATAGACAGGGACAAAGCCATGAGTACTCTTTAAGTACTCACAAACTAATACTAACAAGTAAAGGGGTTTTGGTATAATAGGACACTAGGCTCTAGGGTGGTTTTGCAAAAGCCAGATTTTTCTCTACTAGGTTCCAGAGCTAGTCACAATTTTATAATTCCTAAGTGGGATCTTGTAATTCAAGTCACAACTCTGTTGTGGTCAAGTCAAAGTCTCAATTCATTTTGGAAAAGTCTGACGGGGAACAGTATGGCCACTCCAACTGTCCATGACCGCGGACGCGGCTATTCGAATAGTTTGACACTCTGCAGAGACTGTACACTTTCACCACAACATTCGATACATCCGTTAGGAACAAATCCTGAATTCACCATACTCAGTATGCGGATAATCAATCCTAACCTTTCAATTACACTCCCTAGTATAAGCACCTCTCCTGTGAGTTTGGCCTCCCAACCATGACCACTGTCATCTTGGGTACTGCACAGGTGGACAATTTTCACAAGGTGGCCTCAGCTCAGACCTTGGCCGTGAGGGAACTAATACTAAGGTATATAAGTTTCCAGTCAAGACCTACCCAATATTCGGGTATTGTGGTTGTACGCTAAAATTGGAATGGTATCGCAACCAGACAACCATCAGTTTTATAAAGGGCTAAGGCTCATGCCTCAACATTTTGATCACCAGAATCATCAAGTGTTTGGAAACACATGTCCAAAACATTTCAATAGAATGATCCATCATTCCAAGGTTTTCATAACCATTTTTCCACCAAGTAATCCCATCTAAAGGTTGATCAAGTTTTAAGCTTAGCACTAGCATCTACAGGTGGGGGTAGTACTAATGAGGGGTGGTAACTAGTGGAGTTTCACTAAGTCCAACCTTATATCTTAGGCTGATATCAAGGTTTCTAGCTTAGGCCAAAATTTTATGCTCTTTATGCAACCTTCAGCACACTGTCTGGTATTTACCAAACTCTTAGGTAGACTCTAAGTAAGCTTTGATAAAGAAATAAAGTAAGAAGCTTGCCATAAAACTAGGATTGGTTTAACCAGTAGGTATGATCATAAGTATGGGTTTGTGGCATCAGTAGGGTGTCTTGCAAGGGTTAGCTTGCACAATATCAGTATAAGCTTGCATATGTATAGTATCTTGCAAGTGTTAGCTTGCCTTGTGCAGAGCAGTGGTTGAAGTTCTCCTCGGCTTCCTCTTCGTAGTATCCTCATTCCTCCTCGTAGTATCCTTGGTCGGTACTAGCGTCTATGAATAAATACGAGGTACACAATCACCAGACAATACTTAACTACTTGCAATCATCACACACAAGGGTCCTATAGATGATCTAGCATCATCCCTAACATTACAAGGTTAAAGCTTGGTTTAAATCCTTTTTATTTTTAGAAAAGTAATTTCTACTCATTGAAAACTACTTAAGATTTAATATTCTACAAACTAAACATGGGATCATGTTGACACATGTCATCACCACATATTGTAGTCCATGGGAATGTGATTTAAAGTGGTGTCACAATTTAATAAAGTTTTACCCTTTTATTTTAATTAATTAAAGTGGCTAGAAATGCTTATGAAGCATTCTTTTATTACTTGAACATTATTTCTGTAAGTAAACCTATATATATTTTTATATATTCTGAAAGGTATGGTTAAATGTGATTTTTGAGAGTTGGAATCAACTCAAAAGCTTTTATGGTTGAAATTTGAAAAATGTTTGACTGCAGAAAAGCTTCTGCCTTGTTATTTTTACTATGGGTGATCTACAGGTCCAAATGACTTGAATCCAACGGTCTTGGATTAAGAATTCATAGACCTTTCCAACAAAATTGGTTTCATCCAATTTGGTGCACTGAATCGATCTGGGTTGATTTTTGAAGTTGGCTATAGAAGTGTGTTTGAAATGAAATAGAAAAGGTGTAATTTGAATCACTGGGCTTGCGCGGGAAATTCTAACGGGCCGGCCTGCTAAGCGCAGTGGTCCCGCGGGCTTCTTAAGTGGGTGTCCACACTCGTCAGTGACACGGGGCTGGGCGAAGCGGTATGGGGCAACGTGGATCGTTCGATCTAGTTCTAATCCAACGGCTGAGGGTTATCATCGACGCGAGACAACTCCGGCGAGAACGAAACCTAGCGCGGCCAGTGAGGGGTCCCGGGGGCTCACCGGGGTACGGGCGAGGGTCGGCGATGCGGGCGAACGACAAAGTCGACGACGGCGAACCTCCTGGTACCGGTGGCTTCTCCTGGGGCGGCTCCAATCGCTGGCTCCTTTCTTCTCCGGCAGCGGCAGGCTCCAGTGAAATTCCAGCGAGGTGGTGCTCGCCTTGCTCTGAGAATGGTGAGGCACAGTCAGTGGGGAGAGGGGAGTGAGATGGTGTGAAGAAATCGTGCAGGGGTGGCCTCTATTTATAGTCGAGCGAGGGGACCGTCGGGGCGCACGGTGAGCTCGTCGGGGGCGACGTTACAGGCGGCTATAGGCATGGGCAAGGGTAGGGGACGGTGCTGTGTCTCCTGGCGATGCTCAACGACATGGTCGCGAGGCATGGGGCGGTGTGGTTTGGTCTGGAACGTCCGGTGCTCTCCGCGGCAGAGGCAGCGTCTTCGACGGCGGGCGGTGGCTGCATGGCACGGGGCGGCAAACAGGGGTGTCTGGCGGTCTCCTGGGTCGGTGGTGATCGTGTGTGCACGCGGTGAGGGCGGCGCGCGGTCTGTGGGTGATGCTCGAGGGTGGCGCTCTGGCGCACGCTCGGCATGGTATGGGCGCGGCTTGTGCGCGTGGTCCAGGGCTTGGCAACGCTCGCGGCTGGGACAGGCAGTGGCGGTGGACGGTGGGCTGCCTCCCAGACATGCTGGCTAGGATTGCTGCTGCTCCTAGCTTGCTGTCCACAATGGGGTGACATTGAGGTGCTCGGTTGTTCACCATTAATGGCAATGGCAAGCTCACAGGGGTGCTAGTGTTGGGCTAATCTTTCTAGATGATCTACTGAGGTGTGTGTGAGCTAACTAGGGAACAAGTTAGGCAAGAATCACTGCACACTATAGTGTTTGATGTTTTGTTTGATTTGTGTCTAAAACCTGTTTGATGAAATGGCCGCATGAAATCAAGTTTTGAATTTTGAAATGATTTTTGGTGGGTTTTCTAGATTGGTGCTGGTGAGGCTGCAGATGCTTGGGTTTTGAATTGAGCTTGTTTGAGTGGGTTTTGAAAAAGTGGGATCTTCCCATATGAAGAAGATTCAATTTTGAATTGTCATTTAAACTATGCATTTGAAAGTTTCTGGATGATCACAAAGTGGGCCTTGATACTTTGTTATGAGTACATTCAAGGGGTGCAAAGATCCAGAAAAGTTTCTGTTAGGTTTTGAAAGTTTGAGATAGCCAAAGTAGGCATGGGAGTTAAATTGGTCAAAATGACCATTCACCTCATATATTTGTTTTGATTTACTTGTCTTTAGGAAAAGTGTGGGGAATGTTTTAGATGAAGTTCATTTCACCTAAGAAACATTTTACAAGCAATGGATCACACAAACAAGGTGGTTTTTAAAGAAATTCAAAATCCATGCATACACATATACATGCATTCATGGGTTTACTTAGAAAAGTTTTTGTTAACCCTAATCTTGATGATTAGTGTTTGATGATCTAAGTTTGGTATTTTTGGGATGTTACATGGTCATCCGATATGATCATTGCAATATGTGGGAGTCAATATGGGTTTCCAGATCCCGCTGTTGATTATTGATAGAAGATCATGTCTGCATATTCTCGAACCCGTAGGGTCACACGCTTAACGTGCCTCGACGCTAGGATAGAATGGATAATTGGTTTATGAGTTTTTGTTCGGAGTCTCGGATGAGATCCAAGACATCACGATAGGTTCCGTAATGGTCCGGAGAATAAGATTCATATAAGGAAAGCAGTTTTTGGATTTCGGAATCGTTTTGGAGTTTATCGGTATTGTACCGAAAGGTTCCAGAAGGTTCCGGAGTAGGACCAACGTGGGCCCACTTATCGGGGGCCTGCGTGGGCCTAAGGGGAAGTGCCCTGGCTGCATTGGGCCAGGGGCACAAGGCCCCAAAGGCCCAGCCGGCCAGCCTAGGGGAAACCCTAGGGAGATCTTCTAGAAGGAGGGGGAAACTTGCCCCCCACTCCAACCCTTGGGGCCGCCGCCCTAGGGCTTGGAGGAGGGGCCAAGGGGTCCGGCCAACCCCCTATATAAAGAGGGCAGGGGCACACCCTCCCCTCCTACTCCTCCAACCCTAGCCGCTGTCCTGCTGCCCCTCCACCTCTCTCTCTCCCGACTACGCGTAGGCGAAGCCCTGCCGCAGAAACTCTTCACCATAGCACCACGCCGTCGTGCTGTAGATCCAATCCATCTCTCCACCCCACTTTCTGGACCAAGGAAGGAGGAGACGTCGCGGCACCGTACGTGTGCATCTCTTGGAGGCGCCGCCACTTGCGGCGTTGGATCGGATCGGATCGCGAAGAGGAGAAGGCTAGTTCGACTACATCACCCACGTTCTGTTGAACGTTTCTGTTGTGTGATTTCTTCAAGGGTATGAAGATATCATCTATCTATCTCGTTGATTGCATCTCCTAGATTAGATCTTGGATTTCTTGTTCGCATCCATAGATTTTTTTTGATTTACTATGCTCCAAAACCCTTCAGTGGTATCAGAGCTAGATCTATGCGTAGATGTGTTTCACGAGTAGAACGCAACATGCTTGTTGCGGGTGTTGATTTTTTCTGTTGCAAGCCTCTTGTTTTGTGTTTCTTATGGCGCAGCATAGTGAGATCAAAGCGGTCCAGGCCAACTTTACGCGACCTCGTTCGCGAGACCGGCTCCGCACTTGACGTGCGGCTTGTTCCACACATGCGGCTGGTGGATGTCATTTTCTCTCACTATAGTAGTTATGGGATTTACACCGGATGTTAGCAACCATAATATCACCGTTGTGGCTTTCCGTAGGTAAGAATCGTTCTTATCTTGTTACTCCCATAAGCCACGTAAAACATGCAACAACAAAGTAGAGGCGTCTAACTTGTTTTTGTAGGGAGTGTTTTCTGATATGGTATGGCCCAAGACATGATGTGTATGATGTATGCAATGATCATGTTTTGTAATATTTCACGACTTGCATGTCGATGAGTACACAACCAGCAGGAGCCATATGGTTGTATTTATAATTGTGTATGACCTGTGTGTCAACTTCTTATACGCCATGTAATAGCTTTACTTTATCGCTAAGTAGTTAGCAATAGTCGTAGTTGCTATTCGTGGTGGAGGCAATCATGGTGGAGTGATGGAGATCATGCTGGCATGCACAAGATGGAGATTGGCTATACCATGTCACATAAAATTATATGCATGTGATGTTTATCCTTTTATGTATCTTATCATGCTTAGATCGCGACGGTAGCATTATAAGATGATTCCTCACCTAAAGATCAAGATAAAATTGTGTTCTCCCCATGTATGCACTGTTGCGAAAGTTCGTCGTGTTCAAGCACCTCGTGATGATCGGGTGCTATAAACTCTACGTTCACATACAACGGGTGCAAGCCATTTTTGCACACGCGGAAATACTTGGGTTTGACTTGACGAGCCTAGCATGTAAAGACATGGCCTCGGAACACACGAACCGAAAGGTTAAGCATGATTCATATGAATGATATGATCGACACTTTGTTGTCCCCCATTGAAACCACATCTCTTTTCGTGAAGATCGGATTAGGTGTAGTGAATTTGGATCATGTTCACTAAACAACTTGAGGGATGTTGAATTTAGTGGGAGTTCATCTAGTAATTTGATTAAGTTGAACTAGTTATCATGAACATAGTCTAAATTGTATTTGCAAATTTTGTAGATCAAATGGCTAAGTCCAACTTCAACTTCAACATTTTTGGTGAGAAAGAAAAGCTTAAGAACAATGGGTCTAACTTCACCAACTGGTTCCGCAATCTGAGAATCATTCTCACTGGCGGTCAAAAGGACTATGTACTAGAGAAAGCGCTAGGTGACGCCCCTGCTACTGATGCGCCGGCTGATGAAAAAGTTGTTTATCAGTCGTGCAAAGATGATTATGGAGTGATTAAGAGTACCATGTTGTTTGATATGGAACCGGACCTTCAAAATCGTTTTGAGGAGTTCGTCGGGCCCTTTGAGATACTTGAGGAACTGAAAACCATGTTTCAGACTCAGGCCCGTTCTGAGAGATATGAGATCTCTGAGAAGTTCTTTAACTGGAAGATGGAGGAAGGGAGTTCCGTTAGTGAGCACGCCATTAAGATGTCGGGCTACACTCAACGTCTTGAGCAACTAGACTACAAGATTCCAGAAGATCTCCAGATTGACAGAGTTCTGCAATCACTCTCTCCCAGCTACAAAGGTTTTGTAGTCACTCACAATCAAATTGGTTCCACTGATACGATCACTGAGCTCTTCGCTAAGCTTAAAGCTGCGGAGGTGGATATCAAGAAAGATAATCATGTGTTGATGGTCAACAATACCCCTAGGTTTAAGAAAGGTAAGCGTGCAAAGAAATCCTTCAAGAAAGGCAGCGGCAAGCACGTTGCCCCTGCTGAGAAGAAGCTCAAGTATGGACCTAAGCCGGACACTGAGTGATTCTATTGCATGGACAAGGGTCACTGGAAGCGCAATTGTCCGAAGTACTTAGCAGACAAGAAGGCTGCACCATTAAAGGTATATTTGATATACATGTTATTGATGTTTACCTTACTAGCGCTCGTTGTAGTGCCTGGGTATTTGATAGTGGTTCAGTTGCTAATATTTGTAACACGAAACAGGAGCTACGGAATAGATGGCGGCTAGCAAGGGATGAGGTGAAGATGCGCGTTGGCAATGGATCAAAAGTTGATGTGATGGCCGTCGGCACGCTCTCCTTAGTTTTACCTTCGGGATTAGTTTTAAACCTTAATAAGTGTTATTATGTGCCTGCGTTGAGCATGAACATCATATATGGATCATTTTTATTGCAAGACGGTTATTCATTTATATCGGAGAATAATGGTTGTTCTATTTACTTGAATAACATCTTTTATGGTCATGCACCTGTTGTGAATGGTTTATTTCTTCTGAATCTCGAAAGCAATGAGACGCACATCCATAAAATTGAGGCTAAGAGATCAAAAGTAGATAGTGATAATCCAACTTATTTGTGGCACTGCCTTCTAGATCATATTGGTGTAAAACGCATGAAGAAACTCCATTCTGATGGACTTTTGGAGTCTCTTGATTTTGCATCATTTGACACGTGCGAGTCGTGCCTCATGGGCAAGATGATCAATACCCCGTTCTCTGGAATAATAGAGCGAGCAACGGACTTATTGAAAATCATACATATCGATGTATGCGGACCAATGAGTGTTTCGACGCGCGGTGGATATCGCTATTTTCTCACTTTTACTGATGACTTAAGTAGATATGGGTATATCTATTTAATGAAACATAAATCTAAAAAGTTTGAAAAGTTCAAGGAATTTCACAACGAAGTGGAAAACCATCGTAATAGGAAAATTAAATTTCTATGATCCGATCGTGGAGGTGAATATTTAAGTTATGATTTTCTCACGCATCTTAAAGAAAGCGGAATCGTTTCACAACTCACGCCACCCGGAACACCACAGCGCAATGGTGTGTGTGAACGCCGGAATTGAACTCTATTAGATATGGTGCGATCAATGATGTCTCTTACAGATTTGCCGTTATCATTTTGGGGTTATGCATTAGAAACCGCTGCATTCACTTTAAATAGGGCACCATCTAAATCCGTTGAGACGACACCGTATGAACTATGGTTTGGTGCTAAACCTAAGTTGTCGTTTCTTATAGTTTGGGGATGCGAAGCTTACGTCAAGAAGTTGATGCCGGACAAGCTCAAACCCTAAGCGGAGAAATGCGTCTTCATAGGACACCCTAAGGAAACTATTGGGTATACCTTCTACCACAGATCCGAAGGCAAAGTGTTTGTCACAAAGAACGGATCCTTTCTTGAGAAGGAGTTTCTTTTGAAAGAAGTGAGTGGGAGGAAGGTAGAGCTAGACGAGGTTATTGAACCTTGTCTCGAGTTGGAGAGTAGCGCAACACCTGAAATTGTTCCAGTGCCGTTTGCACCAACAAGGGAGGAAGCTAATGACGAGGATCATGAAACTTCCAACGATGCTACTACTGAACTTCACAGGTCGACAAGGTAATGTTCCACTCCTGAACGGTACAACAACCCTGTCTCAACCGTCTTGTTGTTAGACAACAGTGAACCTGCGAATTATGAGGAAGCAATGATGAGCCTAGACTCTGAGAAATGGCTAGAGGCCATGAAATCCGAATTGGGATCCATGAGCGAAAACCAAGTATGGACTTTGGTGGACCCTCCTAGCGACCGTAAGGCCGTTGAGTGCAAATGGATTTTCAAGAAGAAAACGGACGCAGATGGTAATGTTACTGTCTATAAATCTCGACTTGTCGCAAAAGGGTTTCGGCAAGTTCAAGGTGTTACTATGATGAGACTTTCTCTCCCTTAGCGATGTTTAAGTCCATTCGGATTTTATTATCAATTGATGCGTTTCATGATTATGAAATATGGCAGATGGATGTCAAGACTGCGTTCCTCAATGGCAACATTGATGAAGAGTTCTATATGATGCAGCCCGAAGGTTTTGTCGATCCTAAGGATGCTGATAAGGTGTGCAAACTTCAGCGTTCCATTTATGGACTAAAGCAAGCATCTCGGAGTTGGAACCTTCGTTTTGATCAAGTGATCAAGAGTTTTGGATTTGTTCCAAATTGCTATGAAGCTTGTATCTACAAGAAAGTGAGTGGGAGCTCGGTGACATTTTTAGTACTATATGTGGATGACATATTGATTATTGTAAATGACATTGTTATGCTTAACGATGTGAAGAGTTATTTGAATAAATGTTTTTCAATGAAATACCTAGGAGAATCTTCTTATATATTAGGCATCAAAATCTATAGAGATAGACAAAGACGGCTAATAGCTTTAAGCCAAAGTACATATCTAGACAAAGTTCTGAAAAGGTTAAGAATGGATAAAGCAAAGAAAGGTTCATTGCCCATGTTGTCAGGTAAGATATTGAGCAAGGCTCTGTGTCCAGCTACTGTAACAGATAGAGATACTATGAGCAAAGTGCCATATGCCTCGTCCATAGGTTCTATTATGTATGCCATGCTATGTACTAGACCGTATGTGTCCAATGCTCTTAGTTTGATGAGCAGATACCAAAGTGATCCAGGAGTGGAACACTGGACAGCCGTAAAGAACATCCTAAAGTATTTAAATAGGACTAAAGAAATGTTCTTGGTCTATGGAGGTGATGATCAGCTCGTCGTAAAAGGTTACTTCGACGCTAGTTTCGACATTGACCCGGATGATTCTAAATCTCAGACAGGATACGTTTATATTTTGAATGGAGGAGCTGTGAGCTGGAGAAGCTGCAAGCAAAGCGTGATCGCGGGATCTACAACGGAAGAGGAATACATGGCTACTTCAGAAGCGTCAAGTGAAGGAGTTTGGATCAGGAACTTCATCACTGAGCTTGGTGTGGTTCCAAGTTCCTTGGACCCACTGGAGATATTGTGCGACAACACTGGCGCCATAGCACTGGCTAAGGAACCAAGATATCATCCAAAGACCAAGCACATCAACCGTTGTTTTCATATAATTCGAAATTATATAGCAGATGGAGATCTGAAGATTAGCAAAGTACACATGGATCTGAATGTCGTAGATCTGTTGACTAAACCTCTTCCACGAGCAAAACATGATCAGCACCTTAATGCCATGGGTGTTAGATTGTTTCCAGATGTAAACTAGATTATTGACTCTAGTGCAAGTGGGAGACTGTTGGAATTATGCCCTAGAGGCAATAATAAAGATGTTACTGTTATAATTCTTGTTCATGATAAAGTTTATATTCCATGCTAGAATTGTATTAAGCGAAAACTTTGATACTTGTGTGGTTTATGAACAACACCGTGTCCCTAGTACGCCTCTATGGACTAGCTCATTGATTAATGTTGGTTAAAGGTTTCCTAACCATAGACATGAGTTGTCGATTAATAATGAGATCATGTCATTAGGAGAATGATATGATGGACAGACCCAAATTAAGCAGAGCAATTAGATCGTGTCATCGTGTTCATCTTTGCAAAGCTTTTTATTATGTCAAGTATTGTATTCCTTAGACCATGAGATAATACAACTCCCTGGTATCGGAAGAAAGCTTTGAGGTCATAAAACATCATCCTATGTGAGGGTGATCATAAAGGTGTCTCTCAGGTGATCGGAAAGTACTTGTTGGGTTGTATGTATCGAGATGGAATTTGTCCCTCCCGAGTCGGAGAGATATACTTCGGGCCCACTCGGTAATCGATATCAACACCGCTTGCAAGCACATGGTTAAGGAGTTAATCGCAAAGTGATATCGGATTACGGAACGAGTAAAGTACTTGCTATGAACGAGATTGAACTAGGTATGCCGATACCAACGATCGAATCTTAGGCAAGTAAAATATCGCGTGACGAAGGGAATAAATATATGGGATTAATTGAATCCTGGCATCGTGGTTCATCCGATATGATCATCGATGAATATGTGGGAGTCAATATGGGTTTCCAGATCCCGCTGTTGATTATTGATAGAAGATCATGTCTGCATAATCTCAAACCCGTAGGGTCACACACTTAACGTGCCTCGACGCTAGGATATAATGGATAATTGGTTTATGAGTTTTTGTTCGGAGTCTCGGATGAGTTCCAGGACATCACGAGAGGTTCCGGAATGGTCCGGAGAATAAGATTCATATAAACTAAAGAAGTTTTTGGATTTCGGAATCGTTTTAGAGTTTATCAGTATTGTACCGAAAGGTTCTAGAAGGTTCCGGAGTAGGACCAACGTGGTACCACTTGTCGGGGCCTGCGTGGGCCTAAGGGGAAGTTCCCTGGCCGCATTGGGCCAGGGGCACAAGGCCCCAAAGGCCCGGCCGGCCAGCCTAGGGGAAACCCTAGGGGAGATCTTCTAGAAGGAGGGGGGAAACTTGCCCCCCACTCCAACCCTTGGGGCCGCCGCCCTAGGGCTTGGAGGAGGGGACAAGGGGGTCAGCCATCCCCCTATATAAAGAGGGAAGGGCCGCACCCTTCCCCTCCTACTCCTCCAACCCTAGCCGCCGTCCTGCTGCCCCTCCGCCTGTCTCTCTCCCGACTGCGCGTAGGCGAAGCCCTGCCGCAGAAACTCTCCACCATAGCACCACGCCGTCGTGATGTAGATCCAATCCATCTCTCCACCCCACTTGCTAGACCAAGGAAGGAGGAGACTTCGCGGTACCATACGTGTGCATATCTCGGAGGCGCCGCCACTTGCGGCGTTGGATCGGATCGTATCGCGAGGAGGAGAAGGCTAGTTCGACTACATCACCCACGTTCTGTTGGACGTTTCCGCTGTGCGATTTCTTCAAGGGTATGAAGATCTCATCTATCTCTCTCGTTGATTGCATCTCCTAGATTAGATCTTGGATTGCTTGTTCGCATCCGTAGAATTTTTTTGATTTACTATGCTGCGAAACCCTTCACATTATAATACATTATGTAGTATTTTAATTATTTAAAAAGATATATAACTCCAATTATGGTGAATCCAACGCTTAATGGTTCGTATTAACGTCCTCTATCCAGTAAACCCAAGAAACAATTAATTTGACAGTTAGAATAGGCGTTACAATAGAACTATTAAAAACCCTATATTGGCAAGTAATTTTTAATAACAAGTACTCCATTGCATTAATTGGCCTCTTGCATGCATCATATACTTCAGTATTGTTTAGAGAACTAAAGTAACAACCATTGTGACATATTAAATTGTCATGCATGCATTTGTTCATCATTGTTTTGTTGTATTGTGCATAGTTGCATTGTTTTGAATGGTGTGTTTGTTGTGCACTTGTTTTGATCGATAGATTGCGAGGAGTGCAACATTTGTGATTGTGACGAGTGCAATCTTCTCTATTGTGACGATTATTTGATCGACTACATCTTCTACAACAAAGGCAAGTAGAGCTATCATAAATGTCCTACTATTTTTCCTATGCATGTAGTATGATTTTCAGTAGTGATGCATGTGTAGGTGTTTTTACTACTATGCTATGCTATGATACCTAGGCATGATTGCCATATCTCCATGACTTGATTCCTTTGAGCCATCGTATTGTAGTTGCTTAGCCATGCTTATTAGATGCGCAAAAGGGAATTCATGATTGATTATGTCATGGAAAAGTTATGTTTTGTTATAATGAAAACAACTGGATTTTAATGAATCTCCTGGGTGTGATGGATTGATGTTTTTGGATGGTTTATTGCGGAAAGCACACCTAGGCTTCAGAGATTGGACAGGTTTCTTGTGTAGTAGCTTCGAGTACAGCCGCAGTCATTATTTGTCTTGACTTAGTAAGTTGTGGGAACCTGACCCGACGTGACTAGCAGATGTAGGGGATGTAGGTTGGTATGGGTCCATCCTAAGGGTTCTGCTTCTGAAAGGTTTCTTCTTGGTTTTCTCCCTACCATGGCACAAAATGAGTGTAATGGTAAGAGTGGGTTGACTGGGTCGTGTGGGTAAAGTGTACAACCCCTGCAGGGTGTCTAAACTAAGTACTTAGCCGTGTCCCCGGTTATGGAAAACTATGAGCAACTGGGCCTGAAACTGTTTGGAAGATCTCACTCATCCCAATTTCTTAATTACTAAAACTTGATGGCTGAACATGGGTTTAGGAGCATACGAAAGCTAAACTGTCTTGTTTCTACATGTGTTTATGCTGGTATGTCGTTAGAAGATCGTTTTTGAAGAAAGAAAAGTATTTTGAAAGTAGGGAAAAGTTGTATTGCTTTTAGCAAATGAGCCTGAACTCCACCTAGCCAAATATGCATGTAGTTGATAGATCCTTTGTACTCATTAGTTCTACTTGCCAATACATTCAAAGTATTGACCATTCGTGGCTGCAACCTTTCATGTTGCAGGTTATATCGTTTTTAAGTGATCGTTATAGGTTGCGAGACTCCACTCAATGATTGTTCGCCTGTGGCACATTTGAAGGATGGAGATCTACCTTGTATTCATTTTCCGCTATGTACTTGAATAAATAATGTAAATTCTGGATCATATTCGTTGTATTTATGATGCATAGTTATATTTGGTATCATTTTGTACTGTGTGTGTCAGTGAACCGATCCAGGGATTGGCATTATACACATGAACTCAGCCTTATCAGGCGAGGGTGTTACATGATGGTATCAGAGCTGTGTGTTGACTGTAGGATCGTGACCTTAGAAATGGATTAGAAATAGGATACCTCTATTAGGAAAACAATCATATTTTCTACTTATTAGAGTTCTTATATTCATTATCTATCTTTTCTAAAACCTCTTCCTATTCAAACATTTATAGTTGTCCATTCTTATGATACCTATATGAGAGTTAGCTAAGTAAAAGATCAAATAGTATGACATAAATAAACATTTCATCAAGTTTGGTTAGGTCTAGACCACCATGTTCTATCTCTTTAGGAGATCATCGCTATCGTGTTAGAATATTGTTCTTACCAACTTATGTGATATGACAATATAGGTTGCTTGCTTGTTTGTACTGAACCATATCGTGTAATGCCTTGTTTAGGATCTGTTGTTTTGAAACTCTAAACTTGCTGGAGTTTTCGTGTGGTTTAAAATTATTTTAATGATGTGAATTGATTGAAATTCGTGGAATTACTGCTGTAGTCTTTTGCCTGACCTGTTGTAACGCGCGATTTTTTATATTTTATTGGTAATTCAGAAAAATATAAAAACATAGGATATGGAAAGTAATTGCCTGTAGTATATGCACAAAAATTGGCTAAAATTCTTCACGAGTTTAAGTTGGTAAGAAAAATTCGTGAAGTCTGCTGTACCGTTTTGACAGATTTTGTTTATTGCTTATATGTTGCTATGTTTTACTCTAGTATTGTTCCCAATGCTTGTAACATCCCTAAAATCATGTTTTCAAAGATTGCATATCATTCATGCATACATATCATTTAGGGATCAAATTCAAACTCATTTCAAGGAAACAGAAGCACTGAGTGCTTATTATTTTTATGTAAGCAAGCATTGATCCAATGCCACTCTCAAGTGAGAGAATAATTGTTTTAAACCAAGTTTTGTTTGCTCATAAGTTGGATTGGTTGAGTGTTAAAGCTTGGACAAAATTTCCAAAACAAATATGGTTTTAAAACCATTTTCAAATCTTTATCAAATCTTCTGCTAAGGCACTGTTTATTTTAAATTTCAAAGGAACCAAACTAGTCCAGTGAGACAACATGGTTTTATACCCAAAAATATGAAGGTTGCACTTTATAAAAATCCAGGAAAGTTTGGAATTCAAATGCTTTTGAATTTGTTTGAAAAGGATTCCTGAAAATCGATTTAGAAAAAGAAAAGGAATTAGAAATCAATACTGGGCCTGGCGCCACCTTTCCAGCCCAACAAACAAAACATCCCACCCGGGGTCCTCCTTTTTCCTCTGTTTCTCACTGCGCCCGCGCACACCCCCTCGCTGACCACTGGGCCTCGCAGCCACGTCCTCTCATCGTCCCCAAATCACGCCTGCGACCAGCGCCGCCGCGGCCGTTTCCTCCCGATGTAAATGCACTTAAATTCCATTGATGCGGTGCGTGATTCTCACCCCTTCTCCGGCTACTTAACCCCCACCCCTCTACGACCATTTCCCCTCGCTCAGCACACTCACCTTGCCACCAGGCTGCCAGTATTTCGAACTGCACCACCGCTGCCCGACGAGCTCCGGCAAGCTATTACGGTGAGCTCCGACCGCCCCTCTGCTTCTGGTTCAAACGAGCGTGACCCTCTCCGTCTTTGTTCACGCCCGCAAATGCCAGAACCGCCGCTCAACCCCGACGAGCAACTTAGGTAAAATCCGAGCGCCCCTTGACCTCGCATGCATGCTATCAGATCCGCCGTGTCCTTGCGCAACTGCTAACACCACTGGCTTGTGCTAGGGCGATCCCGAACGTCGTCAACATCGCCGTTTGCACGAACCCGACGCCGCCAGCAACTCCGACGAGGTCCTGCCGCTGCGTCCGTGCGCCCCTCGACAAACTACTGCCACGTTGAGCTTCATCGTGACCTTGTGAGTCTGGTAAGCCACGCCACACACCCTAGTCCCTCCAGTATTCACCGGAGCGTCGCTGACAGAGCGCCGCCACCGTGCCACCATCGCCGGCGCCGCCAATCCTTGGTCGTTTGATCGCGAGCCGTTAGATCTAGATCTAACACGTGAGATAGAATCACTTAACGAAGGGGTACGAGTTAGATCTGGCCATGCGATTTCATTTAGATCATGCGGTCCAAACTGGTCGATCAGTGCGAAGCGGTACCAACGAATCAGAGAGCGCCGCGTGGCCTGAGTTTAGAATTAAAACAAAAATTTGATCTATTAGTTAATCAAACTTGTAAAATTAATAACTTTTGATCCACACGTTCAAATTTTACAAATTTTATATCATTGAAATCAAGAGAGAAAATCCTATCTGTTTATGCAATGTGTTTAATGTTTTGCCTATGTAAAATTGGTTGTTTTTGAAGAAACTTTTGTAGGCTTAATTTGAGTATAGAAATTGCTTGAAAAATGTTTTAAAGATCAAATAAAGTTTAAATTGAGTTTCTTAAACTTGTTTATGTTTTAGTACTGTACACTTGTCTTGTTTGGTGTAGAAAAATCATCACATGGCATTTGCATGCATTCATATATTTTTGTTTGTATATATTTTGTTATGTGATTTTTGGTGCCCTTATTTTATGTGTAGATTTTGGTGCTAATAGTGATTGTGGTTGTGAAGATTGTTGCAACTCCCCAAACTACCAAGGCAAGTGGTGCTTCATATTTTTATCCCGATATTTTCACCTATGCACTAGAAATAATTTGTATAGGACTTTGCATGAATATTTTGATATTTATCTTTATGCTATGTGTAAGATCCCAACCTTTAATAAGGTAGAGATCCCTGTGTTTACAATGCTAGTCCCTGGATCAATAGCTAGCATCCACAGTTAAGATGTAATATCAAGAAACAAAGGTCATAATACACCTTTATAACCAGGAATAAAATAATTTATTACATCTTACATAGCTCATTTGGCTATCTCATTACAATGCAGCAGAATATAACAATAGGATGGAGTCCTTCATCTTCAAATTGCCACAGGCAGACATGTTGGTTGTACACTTGTAATCCTAATCAATAAACTTCCCTAACATCAAACAAACCTCCAACATAATAGGTTACAGCCACATGGGTCAATACATTTTAATTGTATTGGCAAGTGATACTATGGTAGTATAGTGGAGTCTTTTATATATATGCATTTGGCTAAGTGGAGCTTAGGCTTGCTTTGCTCAAAATAGATTTTCCTTATCATTTGAAAACACTAAGTTTTCGCTTGACAAAAATCTTTCCAAGGCATCTCCCAATAGAAATTGGTGATCCTTCAAACCTTGTTCAACCACAAGATTTTAACTTAGAAATTGGGATGAGGAGATTCTTGATAGCTTCCATGTCTTGATGCTCAAATTGTCCTTTGCCAGGGACATGGCTAAGTACTTAGATTTTACACTCTGCAGAAGTGGTGCACTTTCCCCACAAGACTTGGTTTCCCAAGACAAGATCTTTCAGAAGCCTTCCCTTAGACCAGAATTGACGCGTTCCAACCTGTCAATCCCCTACCACCAACTGTCCATTTGGGTAAGTTATTGCAACCTATATGATCCAGGCAGATCCCATAATGCCAAGTGGCTGCACTTGAAGCTTCTCAACATTTAACATCTCAAATATCTTTGTTCCTGGGTGGCCATCCAAAAGTGAGATACACTAGGGTAGTCCATAGATATGGGCCCTGTGTAACCACTCAACATAACCCATTCACAACCATTCCACCCAGGTGATTCATTCACATAGTTGTTTTATTATACAAAACACAAGTCATAGACTTAGAAATATTTCATAGCATGAATATAATCCACTCTTGTTTTCTACTAGCTAAGCTAAGCATGATAGTAGTAGGAATCTTAACTTAGAAAATTTCTACTAAGGTTTCATCTACTAGGATTTTCCATGGTATAGTTTACACCTGGCAAATTTCCATGCAAGTCCTACTTAGAAATATCACTAATGCATAGTGAAAATAATGGGACAAAAGTATGAAGCATCACTTGCCTTTTTGGTATAGAATATAAGTTCACTCCTTGATCTTTGCAATGTTCACACTCTTCAAATTCCAATACAATTCAATCAAGTAAGCAATATTTCAATCTACCATTCAAGCAACATCACATAAATGATTAGAAACAAAACAATGCATGCAAGCATGCCAAACTTTGTTTTATTTACCAAAGTGGTTTATAATAGGTTATAGACATTCTAAAACACTTATTGGTCATTTTATAAAGTGGCAAAACTATTTGCAAAATATTTTACCTATAAACCATTTTTAAACCAAATCATTATTTTATGTGGTTGAAAATGCCTTTATCAAAGTAGCAATCTTTATAGGGATTACCAAATACATTTTTAAATCATAAAACTTGGTGCTTGGGGTCAGAGAGTTTCAATCAAAACATTTCCCAAAGGTTTTCCTCCAAAATCATTTTTAACAATTAAACCATATTTTTATTTGACTAGAATTGTTTTAATTCAAGGTTTTATTCTTTTTCTTCACCAAATATGTTTTTGAAACCACAGATTGATTTATATGGTCAGTAAGTTAAAAACAAACCATTTGCCAAAGGTTTTATCTCAAAAATCATTTTAGAACAATTTTTATATTCTAAACATGCATACACAAGTTTCTGCAAAAACAATCAATTTAACAGAAGCATTTTACTAAACAAAGAGCATGGTCAGAAAGTACTTGTCTTGCTGATTCCATTGATATAAAATTTGCAAAATTTGGACGTGTGGTTTGAAAGTTATGAATTTTTCAAAATTGATCATCTAATAGGAAAGTTTCTGTCTAATTAATCAAACGCTGGCCACGTGGTGTGATTTTACTGGCTGGTACCGATTCGGTTGGATCAAGCGATGTGGGGCGTTGGATCTAATGACGATCGTGCGGCACAGATCTATCCGTAACGGTTTAGTTAAGTGGTCTATCGTATCCCTATGATCTTCATCTAACGGCTATCAACACCACGACCAGGAACCGGCGGTGCTGAGCAACGGTGAGCGGCGGCGACACTCGGGCTGCGAGAACGCAAGGGGCGCACGGTGGTGGCGTGGATTCCTCGCCGGAGTTGAACTGCACCTCGGGCTCGTCTGTTCGTCGACGGGGGCGACGATATATGGCATGATAAGGCAAATAAAGGGCACCGTTAGGTTCATATGGAAGTCGCGATCATGTGAGCATCCAAGAGAGGGAAAGGGGCGGTCTATTCTTACCAGGAGGACTCGGCGGAGTTGCGGGGGTCGTCGGTGGCGCTCAGACAAAGATGGAGGCGAGTTTGTGGGGTATGCGTGGGCGAATGAAGACCATGGGCAGGTGCGCGAGATGATGGGGATCAAGCTGGTGTGAGCTAGGAGGTAGGAGAGGGTCGGGGCTCGCCGGAATCGACGTCGGAACTCGTCGGGGCAGCGGAGTTTCGAAGAGAAATTAAGACGGCCTGGGGGTGTAGAGGATCTGGCGAGCGAGGGGAATGAGAGAGGCGGCGCAGGCGACTTAGTACGCGTGATCGCGGGGTTGAATTGTTGAGGCATTGACGCGAATTTACGCGAGCGATTATAGCCAGAAACGACCGGCGAGGTGAGGGGAAGGAACAGGTCCGTGGGTTGAAGACGCTGACGAGGCAGGTGGGGTCCGCTTGTCGGCTTAAGAGAGAAAAGGAAGGTGGGTCTATGCAGTCAGCGACGCTGTGGGTTTTTCCTGCGGTGAGAAAACTTTTCGGGGAGAGAGGGGTGAGATGGGCTGCGAGTGGGCTTAGTGGGCTGGGCTGGCTGGGCGGAGTCCTTTTCATTTTTTTTGTTCAGATTGTTTTTCCTTTTTCATTTCTAATATTCTGTTTTGATTTTATTTAATCAATTCAAGCATCCATTTGAATTCAAACCTTTGTCAAATTTTGTGTGGCTTCAAACACTGATTAATAAAACATTCTGAATTCAATTTTTGAATAAATCTTTTATTGTTTTTAGGGTCTTTTAATTATTTAAAATAGGCTCTAGTATTAATTAAATAACATTTATTAATATTTTTCAATCTCCTTTTGAATTCAAATCATCACCAAACTCTTGGGTGAATTTTAATTCTGTTTATCAACATATTTCAAAGTCCAAAATAAAATAATTCTTTTATTCTTTTAAGATCTATTATTAATTAAATAAATAGACCATAGTCTTTAATTCAAATAGGTTTTAATTTATTTTAAAACTCTTTTTTTAAAACTAAATAATACCAAAATCTTTTCAGTAGGTTTCATTTGAAAACTAAAACACTTGGAAATCTTAATTAAAATAAATTAATAAGTTTTAGTGTTTATTTAAAATGGAAAAACCTTTACTTTAATAAAAATGGATATTAATAAATCCTCATTATTTTATTTAAATAAACCTTTACTCTTTTTATAAAAACATTTTCTTTCAAAAGCTTCGCCAAGATTTAATTTGGATCTATAAAATAATCCTTATTTATATTTCTACCTTTGCTTTATAAAAACCTAATCTTTTTATTGAAAGATCCAAAATTAGTGATTCCAATTCATATGGTTTTATAGTATTTCTAATAGTCATTCTTGATCAATTTGAAATGTTTGTTTGACCAATTTTTATATGGATCAAATCCATAGTCTTTAGAGATAACTTGAAAATGATTTTCTTCCATTAGGGTTTTAGGGTTTTGGTTTATTTCTCAAGTGTTCAAATTTCCAGATGCATTTATGGTGAATGCATTTCACTTGATTTGCATTTAGTTGGATTCAAACATTTACCAAAGTTTGTTCAAGATGGGATTTTAAGTTTCCATTTAGACACAAAAGTTTCTTTTCACCCTAATTTTCAACAACTATTTATTTTGTTTATTTTTTTCACATTACAAGATTTGGAAAATCTTGGGATGTGACAGGCTACCACCCTTAAAATAAATCTCGTCCCGAGATTTGGGGAGGTTAGGGTTACAAGTTGGCTCAAAAGCAACTTGGAATCTTGTTGAAACTTCTCTGGGCAAACATCTGCATTGTGTACTTTGTTTCCACACTTGAAACATGTGACAAGGCTGAGATCCTTCATAGGCTTGTTTATATTGTGCTTCATCTTTTCTAGACAATTGCTTGCATAATGTTCTGGTTCTTTGCAATTGAAACACATCACTTGGCTGATATCTTTCTTTTCCTTTGGTATCATTGCCTCTTGTTTCTTTCCTTGGTTCTTCTTCTTTCGTGGGCATTCATTGGCATAGTGTCCCATCTCTTTGCAAGTGTAACATTGCTCTTGGGTAATATCCTTCTTTCTAGGGTTGGGGCATTTCTTATTCTTCTTCTTGGGTCTCTCCAAAGCTAGGAGTTCTTCTAGTTCATGCTCTTCATACTTCACCACATAGGTGGGAAATCTTTCTCTCTTCTTGGGGCATTTACTAGAGATATGATCTTCTTCTTCACAAGAGTAGCAACACTTTGTGATCACTTTGTATTTGGCCTTATGATGTATAGTTTTGACTTTGCTTTCATCCTTCTTGGTAGAAGTTGTTACCTCATGAGGGTTTGCAAACTGTTGTTGCACTCCACCTTGTTTCCTTTGTTGAACTATGGTATAGAGGGGGCATTGGATAGGGACATGATTATTTCCTTCACATAGGAAACAAGTAGCTTGAGATGTGGGGCATTGATTAGTTGGATGTTTCTCTTCACAATTGGGGCATTGATCTTCATGCTCTTTGGAAGTGCGATCCTTGTCTCCACAAATATTGCAAGCTTGGGTTCCTTCTAAAATATCATCCTTGACATCCTTGTTATCACAAACTCCTTGGGAAAGGTTGTCTCCCATGTTGATCATTTGAGTGGCCATCCCTTGCAACAATTGGGATTGAATTTCCAAAAACTTTTGTATGGTTGGGTCTAATCCATTGTTGTTGGATAAAAACTGAGTTGTCACTAGTTTCAACTCGGTTTGGTTTGCTAGTAGTTGTTCTCTCATGTTGACCTCTTGGTTGTTGGTGTCACCCTTCCTGATGTTGGAGTCTCTTGGAGAGGTCATCTGTTTGGGTTGGATTGGGATTAGAATAGGCAAAATATTTCTAAGGGAATCAATTCTAATCACACACATCACAATTCACTCAAGCAATGTGCAAGCAATCACAAACAAACACTCCATTCAAACAACAAGTTTAAGCACATTTTTAGGCAACAAAATATTTTTGCTACACCACATAAGTTGGTGTGTTTGACTTAAACTAAATATGGTGGTCCATCTATATGGTTCACTTGAGATTTTTCCATCCTTCTTAGTTGATTCTTCTTGAATGAGGTCATGGTTTCCTTGGGAAAATTCTTCGTCACAAAAACTTCAAAGGTGATGATGATTCCCAAGTTGTGTTTCCTTAGTCTTCAAGTCTTGAGTAATATTTCTTGTCTCACTTGTAGTCCTTAGTGATATCCAAGGTTGAAGTCCTTGTTGAGAATAAGTTTGAAATCTCTTAAAGATGTTGAAGTCATTAGAGTTGATGAAGTACTTGCTCATGGTGAAGTCTTTGGCCATGGGGTAGGCTTTGTCCATCAAGTTGAAATAGAAGAGATGTAGAGTTAAAACCAAAAATGGTTGAGGAAAGAGTTTACAAGATTGTTTGTAAATAAGTTTTGGAACAAATACAACTCCTAATTTTCTAAGGGGTTTTGTCCAATCCTAGGGTTACAATCCTACAGGCAACACAATTCTCTGATACCATCTATAAGATCCCAACTTTTAATAAGTTAGAGATCCCTGTGTTTACATTCTAGTCCCTGGATCAATAGCTAGCATCCACAGTTAAGATGTAATATCAAGAAACAAAGGTCATAATACAACTTTATAACCAGGAATAAAATAATTTATTACATCTTACATAGCTCATTTGGCTATCTCATTACAATGCAGCAGAATATAACAATAGGATGGAGTCCTTCATCTTCAAATTGCCACAGGCAGACATGTTGGTTGTACACTTGTAATCCTAATCAATAAACTTCCCTAACATCAAACAAACCTCCAACATAATAGGTTACAGCCACAAGGGTCAATACATTTTAATTGTATTGGCAAGTGATACTATGGTAGTATAGTGGAGTCTTTTATATATATGGATTTGGCTAAGTGGAGCTTAGGCTTGCTTTGCTCAAAATAGATTTTCCTTATCATTTGAAAACACTAAGTTTTCGCTTGACAAAAATCTTTCCCAAGGCATCTCCCAATAGAAATTGGTGATCCTTCAAACCTTGTTCAACCACAAGATTTTAACTTAGAAATTGGGATGAGGAGATTCTTGATAGCTTCCATGTCTTTATGCTAAAATTGTCCTTTGCCAGGGACATGGCTAAGTACTTAGATTTTACACTCTGCAGAGGTGGTGCACTTTCCCCACAAGACTTGGTTTCCCAAGACAAGATCTTTCAGAATCCTTCCCTTAGACCAGAATTGACGCGTTCCAACCTGTCAATCCCCTACCACCAACTGTCCATTTGGCTAAGTTATTGCAACCTATATGATCCAGGCAGATCCCATAATGCCAAGTGGCTGCACTTGAAGCTTCTCAACATTTAACATCTCAAATATCTTTGTTCGTGGGTGGCCATCCAAAAGTGAGATACACTAGGGTAGTCCATAGATATGGGCCCTGTGTAACCACTCAACATAACCCATTCACAACCATTCCACCCAGGTGATTCATTCACATAGTTGTTTTATTATACAAAACACAAGTCATAGACTTAGAAATATTTCATAGCATGAATATAATCCACTCTTGTTTTCTACTAGCTAAGCTAAGCATGATAGTAGTAGGAATCTTAACTTAGAAAATTTCTACTAAGGTTTCATCTACTAGGATTTCCCATGGTATAGTTTACACTTGGCAAAATTCCATGCAAGTCCTACTTAGAAATATCACTAATGCATAGTGAAAATAATGGGACAAAAGTATGAAGCATCACTTTCCTTTTTGGTATAGAATATAAGTTCACTCCTTGATCTTTGCAATGTTCACACTCTTCAAATTCCACTACAATGCATTCAAGCAAGCAATATTTCAATCTACCATTCAAGCAACATCACATAAATTAATAGAAACAAAACAATGCATGCAAGCATGCAAACTTTTTTTATTTACCAAAGTGGTTTATAATAGGTTATAGACATTCTAAAACACTTATTGATCATTTTATAAAGTGGCAAAACTATTTGCAAAAGATTTTACCTATAAACCATTTTTAAACCAAATCATTATTTTATGTGGTTGAAAATGCCTTTATCAAAGTAGCAATCTTTATAGGGTTTACCAAATACATTTTTAAATCATAAAACTTGGTGCTTGGGGTCAGAGAGTTTAAATAAAAACATTTCCCAAAGGTTTTCCTCCAAAATCATTTTGAACAATTAAACCATATTTTTATTTGACTAGAAATGTTTTAATTCAAGGTTTTATTCTTTTGCTTCACCAAATATGTTTTTGAAACCACAAATTGATTTCTATGGTCAGTAGTTTCAAAACAAACCATTTGCCAAAGGTTTTATCTCAAAAATTATTTTAGAATAATTTTTATATTCTAAACATGCATACACAAGTTTCTGCAAAACAATCAATTTAACAAAAGCACTTTACTAAACACACAGTGCATGGTCTTGCTGATTCCATTGATATAAAATTTGCAAAATTTGGACGTGTGGTTTGAAAGTTATGAATTTTTCAAAATTGATCATCTAATAGGAAAGTTTTTGTCTAATTAATCAAACGCTGGCCACGTGGCGTGATTTCACTGGCTGGTACCGATTCGGTTGGATCAAGCGATGTGGGGTGTTGGATCTAATGACGATCATGTGGCACAGATATATCCGTAACGGTTCAGTTAAGTGGTCTATCGTATCCTTACGATCATCATCTAACGGCTATCAACACCACGACCAGGAACCGGCGGTGCTGAGCAACGGTGAGCGGCGGCGAAATAGGAAGTGAGGGAGGAAGAGGAGTGGCTCACCAGGTTCGCGTGGTGTCGCTGATGCTTGTTGTAGTCGAGAGAAGGAAAGGGGCGCAGGGTGGTGGCGTGGATTCCTCGCCGGAGTTGAACTGCACCTCGGGCTCGTCTGTTCGTCGATGGGGGCAACGATATATGGCATGATAAGGTAAATAAAGGGCACCGTTAGGTTCGTATGGAAGTCGCGATCATGTGAGCATCCAAGAGAGGGAAAGGGGCGGTCTATTCTTACCAGGAGGACTCGCCGGAGTTGCGGGGGTCGTCGGTGGCGCTCAGACGAAGACGGAGGTGAGGTTGTGGGGTATGCGTGGGCGAACGAAGACCATGGGCAGGTGCGCGAGATGATGGGGATCAAGCTGGTGTGAGCTAGGAGGTAGGAGAGGGTTGGGGCTCGCCGGAATCGACGCCGGAACTCGTCGGGGCAGCGGAGTTCCGAAGAGAAATTAAGACGGCCTGGGGGCGTAGAGGATCTGGCGAGTGAGGGGAATGAGAGAGGGGGCGCAGGCGACTTAGTATGCGTGATCGCGGGGTTGAATTGCTGAGGCATTGACGCGAATATACGCGAGCGATTATAGCCAGAAATGGCCGGCGAGGTGAGGGGAAGGAATGGGTCCGCGGGTTGAAGACGCTGACGAGGTAGTGGGGTCCGCTTGTCGACTTAAGAGAGAAAAGGAAGGTGGGTCCATGCAGTCAGCGATGCTGTGAGTTTTTCCTGCGGTGAGAAAATGTTTCGGGGAGAGAGGGGTGAGGTGGGCTGCGAGTGGGCTTAGTGGGCTGGGCTGAGTCCTTTTCATTTTTTTTGTTCAGATTGTTTTTCCTTTTTCATTTCTAATATTCTGTTTTGATTTTATTTAATCAATTCAAGCATCCATTTGAATTCAAACCTTTGTCAAATTTTGTATGGCTTCGAACACTGATTAATAAAACATTCTGAATTCAATTTTTGAATAAATCTTTTATTCTTTTTAGGGTCTTTTAATTATTTAAAATAGGCTCTATTATTAATTAAATAACATTTATTAATATTTTTCAATCTCCATTTGAATTCAAATCATCACCAAAATCTTAGGTGAATTTTAATTCTGTTTATCAACATATTTCAAAGTCCAAAATAAAATAATTCTTTTATTCTTTTAAGATCTATTATTAATTAAATAAATAGACCATAGTCTTTAATTCAAATAGGTTTTAATTTATTTTAAAACTCTTTTTTGAAAACTAAATAATACCAAAATCTTTTCAGTAGGTTTCATTTGAAAACTAAAACACTTGGACGTCTTAATTAAAATAAATTAACAAGTTTTAGTGTTTATTTAAAATGGAAAAACCTTTACTTTAATAAATATGGATATTAATAAATCCTCATTATTTTATTTAAATAAACCTTTACTCTTTTTATAAAAACATTTTATCTCAAAAGCTTGGCCAAGATTTAATTTGGATCTATAAAATAATCCTTATTTATATTTCTACCTTTGCTTTATAAAAACCTAATCTTTTTATTAAAAGATCCAAAATTAGTGATTCCAATTCATATGGTTTTATAGTATTTCTAATAGTCATTCTTGATCAATTTGAAATGTTAGTTTGACCAATTTTTATATGGATCAAATCCATAGTCTTTAGAGATAACTTGAAAATGATTTTCTTCCATTAGGGTTTTAGGGTTTTGGTTTATTTCTCAAGTGTTTAAATTTCTAGATGCATTTATGGTGAATGCATTTCACTTGATTTGAATTTAGTTGGATTCAAACTTTTACCAAAGTTTGTTCAAGATGGGATTTTAAGTTTCCATTTAGACACAAAAGTTTATTTTCACCCTAATTTTCAACAACTATTTATTTTGTTTATTTTTTTTCACATTACAAGATTTGGAAAATCTTGGGATGCGACACTATGCTTGGGAAATCCTAATAGTTGTAGAATTGTTAGAAATTTCTCTAAGTTAAGATGCTTACCATTGCCATGCTTACCCTAGCTAGTAGCAACCAAGGGTGGTTAGATATTCATGCTATGTAAAAATGTTGCTAAGTCTATGACTTGTGTTTTTGCTTAATAAAACAACTAAGTGAATGAAACCCCTGGGTGGAATGGAAAGAATGGTTTGTGTTGAGTGGTTACACAAGGCCAATTTCTATGGTTTACCTTGTGTATCTCACTTGTGGAAAGCCACCCAGGAACAAAGGGATTTGAGATGCCATATGTTAAGAAGCTTCTAGTGCAGCCACATGCCATTATGGGCTCTGCCTGGATCATATAGGCTGCAATAACTTAGCCATTTGGACAGCTGGTGGTAGTGGGATGATAGGTTTGGAGCGCATCCATTTGGTCTAAGGGAAGGCTTCTGAAAGGTCCTGTCTTGGTGAAAATCAAGTCTTGTGGGGAAAGTGCACAACCTCTGTAGATGGAAGAATCTAAGTACTTAGCCATGTCCCTGGTATTGTACAACTTGAGCATCAAGACATGGAAGCTATCAAGAATCTCCTCATCCCAATTTCTAAGTTAAAACTTGTGGTTGAACAAGGGTGAAGGTTCACCAATGTCTATTGGTGATTCCTTGGGAAAGTTTTGTCAAATAAAAACTTAGTGTTTTCAACTAATAGGTAAAAACTACTTTGAGCAAAGCAAGCCTAAGCTACACTTAGCCAAATTCATGTAGTATCTAGATGCTAATATTCTACTAAGGTATCACTTGACAGTACTATTCCAATGTATTGACCCACTGTGGCTGTAACTTGTGATGTTGCAGGTTATTCTGATGATGATTAGGGGTTATGAGTCTACACTCAACATTCTTGCCTGTGGCACATGAAGATGAAGACTTATTTATCTTATTATATAGTTGAACACTTGTATTAGGCCTGTGGCCATGGAGTTGTAAAAGACTATGTTTGTCTCTGGAATGATATGTAATAATGACCTTTGTTTCTGTGTACTTCATCTTAAACTGTGGATGGTAGCATTGATCCAGGGACTAGCATTGCAATCACAGGGATCCTTACCTTTATAAAGGGAGGGATCTTACAATATTTTTAAACTATTTTTTGGTTATATACTGCTATATTTAGACCCCTGTAATGTTATTATACAAGTGTTTGATTGTGTGTTGATCTCCTATGATTGTTTCCTTGTTTGTGACATTGATTGCTTCATATAGTTATGAGTAGTATTATTTTATTAGTAGTTTCTTTCCTATTAGTAGTTTCTTCCCTATCTTGAACCCTTGGAGATATAATGATGTGTTAAGTGGAAGGTTTGACAACACAATGCATTTAGGAAGGAGAATGCTTTATCTAATGGAAAAAAAGGAGATGTGGGAGTATGAAGTGTTGAAATGATGTTATGTAGTAGATTACGCAACCCGAAAGTTGAAGTATCGATAGTTTAGTTTTAGTAGTAGCTTTGTTGATTGAATACATGGGAGTCTACATAGAGCATTAGTTCGTGCCCATGGAAACATTCTTCAAGGAAAGTGAGGATGCCTGAGTGATAGAAAACGTGATTCACCTATCCTCATATAGGGTAATGATTTGGGTGCAGGATGGATTGATCACCATTCCTACTACTCTTGTTATTCGCTCTTGTAATGTTGGCTTTGTGAATCTCGAGTGCCTTTCAACCATAGCAAAGAGCCGGCGTTGAGCTTAAACCATAGAGATTGGAGCACATAAAAATTTCCCACTAGCTAGATTATATTGGATTCACATGACATAGTAGTAATAGTAGACATAGACTAGATGGTTAAATAAAATGCTCGAATTTTTGGTGCACAATTTGATAACTACACTCACAATCATAGAGGGAGGAAGAACAAGATATAGTTTATCAACTAGCCTTGGAGATGCAAGTTTAATTTTCTTAAGGGGGTTAGCCTCGACATCAACACCCATACCCTTGCTAGCCATTCCGAATCTCAGGACGAGATTCATCTTAAGGGGGTTAGTCTGTCACATCCCAAGATTTTAGAAATTGGGACTAGAAAAAAATTTGCATTTGCATGAAATTCATGAGCATTGCATTCCATATTTGCATCAAGAAAAATTTCTAAATAGAAATAAAGGACTAAAACCCCAAATATTATGTGCCACTTTGTTCCTAAAGGGAATTAAATTGGCTTTATAAAACCCATTGTTGCTAAGGCAGCGATTTTTGCTAAATTATAGCCTAAAAATATCCAATTAATATTACAAAATTTTAGAAACAAAATTGAGCTCATTTAGAGCTATTATGAAAAAGTTATGAAATAAATACAAACAAATAAATAAAAAATGAAATATACAAGGAGTTATAAATCCACAATTTGCAAACTAGTAAAAAGATTATAAATATGATCCTACAACGATCTTTTCGATTTTAGAAAAAAATAGAAACAAGAATCATATCATTTGAAGTTCGTATGCAAAAGATATGAGGGAAACAAATAAATAAAAAAGGAAAAGAAAAAAGAAAAAAAAAGAAAAAAAATGTAACGGGCCGGCCCACCGGACCGAACCCGCCCAGCCAGCCGACCAGGCGTGCGCGTAGATCCCAGGTCTGCTTTAAAAAGCGTGCAAAACAGTTTTTGTCAAACCTATCTCTATTCAAACTCTTATAACTTTTAATCTACAACTCTGAATCGACTTCCGTTTGTTTCTACTTGTTCCCCACTCCAAGACCTATCTCTACACCATCCTAAATCTCCATGTAAACTCGTGGAGCCACATCTGTATGATTTTCCCTTCTCGAAATCCCGAATCTACACATGCCCGAATCTTATTTCGCTTTTTAACCCATCTAGACTTCGTCGTTTGCCTTCGGCCAAAAAACAAAAGTTGTAGATCTCGTCGAAATCTTTCAATCTCGATAAACCTCACCTCTTTTCATCCACCACAGCCGGAGAATTTCACACCATAATATTTCAGATATGACGGTGTAAATTCAAGATGTACTCGCGCTCGTTTCTTCAAATCCAAATTCCTTTGGTGATAAGGTACGACTAATGATTCCTCACAACTTTCATGTTGTAAGTTTTGCGATTTGACCTACGGATTTGTCTCTCTAACACAGATATATTTCTTGTCTATTCTGAGCCAAAATCGCGTCAATCTCCTGTCCTAACCACTGGATCTCATCCCAACGGTCAATATTAGAGCTTATCAACGAAGGGGTACGAGCCAACCGGATCTCGCCACATATCAACGCCAGGTCAGCCCCGCGTCCCAGTTAGCATAGAATATTCCCAGGGAATATTCCTTGTAGATTTGAAATAGAATTTAATTTGCAGAAAATTGTGTAAACTTGCAAAAATCATATAAAAAGATCCGTAGATCCAAAAATAGCAAATAATATATCAATAGATTCAGAAAAACGTGTAGAATATTAATATGGCATTAGATTCAACCTTTACAGTATGCATTTACTGAAGTAACTTAATTAGTTTTAATGGTCTTTTAGGTTAATAAATTCATAGGAAATTATCTGTAACTCCGAAAAATATGAACAATATATCAAATTGAAGCTACTATAATGTAGATTAATAATATATGGTTGGATCCAGCCTTTGCGGATTATTTACCCCGTAGTGATTTAATTAGTTTTAATGGCTTTAGAAATCATTAAATTCATAGTAAATTATTTGCATATCACAAAAATATAAATGATATACCGATGGAAAGCTGGTTCCATGTAGATCATCAATACGTATTTGGTTCAGGCAAATACTGCAAGGTTATTCTGTAGATATTTAAACAAGCTAATGCCCATTTTTGAGTAATAAATTCATAAGAAAATAAATAATATTCCGAAAATTGCAAATAATATGTCCCTGGAATCATAAGAAAGAGTAGAACCAGTTTCTGAATTAAAATTTTAGGTGTACAATACGTATAATGTTAGGAGCATTATAATACATTTTGTAGTATTTTAATTATTTAAAAAGATATATAACTCCAATTAGGGTGAATCCAACGCCTACTGGTTCGTATTAACGTCCTCTATCCAGTAAACCCAAGAAACAAATTTAATTCGACAGTTAGAATAGGCGTTACAACAGAACTATTAAAAACCCTATATTGGCAAGTAATTATTAATAACAAGTACTCCACTACATTAATTGGCCTCTTGCATGCATCATATACTTCAGTATTGTTTAGAGAACTAAAGTAACAACCATTGTGACATATTAAATTGTCATGCATGCATTTGTCATCATTGTTTTGTTGTATTGTGCATAATTGCATTGTTTTTAATGGTGTGTTTGTTGTGCACTTGTTTTGATCGATAGATTGCGAGGAGTGCAACATTTGTGATTGTGACGAGTGCAATCTTCTCTATTGTGAGGATTATTTGATCGACTACATCTTCTACAACAAAGGAAAGTACGGCTATCATAAATGTCCTACTATTTTTCCTATGCATGTAGTATGATTTTCAGTAGTGATGCATGTGTAGGTATTTTTACTACTATGCTATGCTATGACACCCAGGCATGATTGCCATATCTCCATGACTTGATTCCTTTGAGCCATCGTATTGTAGTTACTTAGCCATGCTTATTAGATGCGCAAAAGGGAATTCATGATTGATTATGTTATGGAAAAGTTATGTTTTGTTATAATGAAAACAACTGGGTTTTAATGAATCTCTTGGGTGTGATGGATTGATGTTTTTCGATGGTTTATTGCGGAAAGCACACCTAGGCTTCAGAGATTGGACAGTTTTCTTGTGTAGTAGCTTCCAGTACAGCCGTATGTCATTATTTGTCTTGACTTAGTAAGTTGTGGGAACCTGACCCGACGTGACTAGCAGATGTAGGGGATGTAGGTTGGTATGGGTCCGTCCTGAGGGCTCAGGGTTCTTCTTCTGAAAGGTTTCGTCTTGGTTTTCTCCCTACCATGGCACAAAATGAGTGTAATGGTAAGAGCGGGTTGACTGGGTCGTGTGGGTAAAGTGTACAACCCTTGTAGGGTGTCTAAACTAAGTACTTAGCCGTGTCCCCGATTATGGACAACTATGAGCAACTGGGCCTGAAAATGTTTGGAAGATCTCACTCATCCCAATTTCTTAATTACTAAAACTTGATGGGTGAACATGGGTTTAGGAGCATACGAAAGCTGAACTGTCTTGTTTCTACATGGGTTTATGCTGGTATGTCCTTAGAAGATTGTTTTTGAAGAAAGAAAAGTATTTTGAAAGTAGGGAAAAGTTGTATTGCTTTTAGCAAATGAGCCTGAACTCCACCTAGCCAAATATGCATGTAGTTGATAGATCCTTTTTACTCATTAGTTCTACTTGCTAATACATTCAAAGTATTGACCATTCGTGGCTGCAACCTTTCATGTTGCAGGTTATATCGTTTCTAAGTGATCGTTATTGGTCGCGAGACTCCACTCAACGATTGTTCGCTTGTGGAACATTTGAAGGATGGAGATCTACCTTGTATTCGTTTTCCGCTATGTACTTGAATAATTAATGTAAATTCTGGATCATATTCGTTGTATTTATGATGCACAGTTATATTTGGTATCATTTTGTACTATGTGTGCCACTGAATCGATCCAGGGATTGGCACTATACACATGAACTCAGCCTTATCAGGCGAGGGTGTTACAATATGTCTATGGATTCACAAAAACGAGTATAACACAGTGGAGCCATAATTTGGTATTCTTGAGTCATTTAAAATCACGTTTTATATAGAACGATTTGTGGAGTATTTTGAGTATAAAAATTGTTGTGTAAATTATTTTTAAGTGAATCCTTTTGCATATGGTTGTAAATTGAATCCTCCGTACAGTAAGAGCAAAATATAATTTTATTCTAGTATAAATATGACTGTTGCAATTATTTAGTGAGAATGGCCTTTCCAACTATTAGAAAATGTTGCTAATTGCTACAATTGCACAAATGGTTCCATTTTAATCTTGAAATATAAAATGTTCATAAATCACTTAGTAATGTTCAGAACCTTGTGATAACAATTTGTACAATAAAAATTGTCATCTTGAATGTTTGCATACTTTGCATGATTTTTGTGTTGCCATTAGAGTTGATCTTGTGTATGTTTTGTCTTGGTTGTTTTGTTTGATAGATTGTGTGAATTGACAAGTTTGTAACTGCGAAGAGTGTACCAACATCGCCAACTACTAAGGCAAGTGGCACTATCATCCATGTCCTACTATTTTCATTACACTTAGTAGAAATTTTGTAGTATGCATAATAAGACTACTATGTTACTATGCTATGCTATGTCCTATTAGGATACCTTTTATTTATTCCTTAGTAGAAACATTGTAGTAGTAGTAGTATGCTTAGCCCTGCTATATATTTGGGGTGGAATACCATATTATGAATATATGAAGTGTTGGAAATAATATATGTTTTATATAATAAAACAAGTACTCGATGAATCACCTGGGTGGAATGTGGATACTAAGTTGTGAATAAGGTGGCAACGAAGGGAACCGTATATATAGCTATCTTTTTCGTGTGTGCACTAGAAGAATACCACCCAGGGACTTAGAGATTAAAAATTCGTACATTGGCTTTCGTGTACAACCACATGCTAAATGGGCTTTGGCTTAGTCAATTACATAGTGGAAGACCCTTGCATTGGTACCTATTCAGGTTAACTAGAATTATGTATTGGAAGTATATCCTTACATTGGTGTCTGGTAGACGTTCTAGCATTATGTATTGGGAGGACTTCTATGGAAAGAAGTTGTCACATTCTCGATTTGTCGGTACTCCATTTGGTGTGTACTTATCCAGCGGCTACTGGTGGCGTCAAGACGAAATTGTGTCATGTGGGTAAAGTGTACAACTTCTGCAGAAGATCAAATTCTAAGCACTTAGCCGTGTCCCCGGTTATGGAAAACTCTGAGGAACTAAGGCCTGAAGCTATGGAAGATCTCGACATTCCAATTTCTCAAAGTAAAAGTTGATGGTGTCAACAATGGATTAGAAAGATTGCTGAAAGATCAAAACTATTTTGAAAAGATAGGATAAAACCATATTGCTTTCCACAAATCAGCCACTTAGCCAAAATGCATGTATTGATAGACTCCAACTTATTTCCACATAGTAGTGACACTTGCCAATACAATTCAAATTTATTGACCCTTGTGGCTGTAACTTATCATGTTGTAGGATTACTTGATGATAGTGATATTTGATGAGTAGGGGTTACGAGTTTGCACCCCACATGTTTGCTTGTGACACATGAACAAGAAGGACTCCATGCTTTACTTTTATTCCGCTGCTTTGTAATAAGATAGCCTATGGCTATGAGATTGTAATAAAGTACTTATATTTTGGATCATGTGATGTAATATGACCTTTGTATCTTGATATTACATCTTAAATTGTGGGTGCTAGCTATTCGATCCAGGGACTAGCACTATAATCACAGGGATTTCGAACCAAGCTTTGGTTCGGGTCCGCTACATGTGGCTGCTGACCCTGATAGGATGGAGAGTAGAGAATATTTGATTGATTCAAACTATGGGCCTAACTATGGGACTGATGAGGAAGAGGAATGTGAGGATGGGAAAATGGGATGCAGATACAATGAATAAGACAAGGAAAGGTTTTGGGGATATGCTAAAAGGGTATCACCATAGCATGTCTCTAATCCGGATAACCCGGGTGGCCCACAGTTGGTAGCAAGGTCCATGGCCTGCTGAGCGACCCAGTTAGATGAATCCAGAAGGGAGGCCCATGCCGGATAAAGGAGGGATACAGAGGAGTCACCATCGTACCCGGAGCCTTGGAGTGCAAGACACGTTAGACTAGTTGTGTATCGTGTAGGACTCTGTAACCTGTCCGACTAGGATTTTGCCTGTAACACTAGGATCTGGCGACTATATAAGCCGGACCTATGGGAGCCTTTAGGACAAGATAACCTAGATAGAACAACTCATATCGCGCACAGCGAATAGATCCCTGTAACTCGGCATATTGCCATTATAGTGATTTATAGAAGGAGTAGGATCCCGCCACCGTCATGGGATCTGAACCTAGGAAAGATGTGTTACCTCGTACCCACCAACCTTCCGCCTTACCCCACATCTCTAAACACGCTCTGTGAGGACCCCTCCATGGTGTACTCTTCGGCAATACCACGACTGTTGGCGCCCATTCTAGGGCAAGAGGCGCTTCAAGCTATACAAAGGGCGAGGTCCAAGCTCTTCGCGGGAATCGGAGAAACCGTAACCATCGGCCGTGTTCTCTTCTCCGGAAACCTTCCGATCATCCCTCCCGACGAGTTTTGGATCCCGGCGACGAACCCCACCCGCTGCTCGATCGTCCCAATCGGGGACATCAACTTCTTCATCGGAGAAACCGACTCGGGCAGTAGTTCTCTGGATGTCGGAGGATCGTCAAGGCCCGCACAGACCGCCTACGGGCAGTACACGTTCGCGGAAGGAACAAAGTCGGATCTCTCTTTGGAGTTGGCCAATATAGATCGAAAATATTCAAGGCCCACCCAAACCGCCCCTCTGCAGGATATAATGGGGGAAGATCGCTGCAAGTCCGCCGGCTTCGCCCATGCGTCTAGACAGTAGGGATCCAAGTTCGTCGGCGTGGTAACTATCTTTGATCTGGCGCGTTGCGTTCAGCGAGAGGGTGAAACCCCCGCGATTACCTAGCCAGGTGGCTCCGTATATGGGCCGATCTGGAACATTACCCCAATGATGATGCCATCTATCACTTTGTGGAAGGACTGGACCGCGGTACACTTCTCCGGCATACTCTAATACGGTAGCAGGCCGCATGTCTCCTCACTTTCGAGGGCATGGTTCACACTGTCAACAACTACGCGGCTGTGAAAGAAGACGCTCAGGCAATTCTCGCAGCTGTATCTGGTGCCCTGCCGCCTCATACATAGCCACCATCGCCTCCAGTCAATGTCCCTATAGCCGCACCACCACCACCACCACCACCACCCATCATTGAGGAGGCCCCGAGACCCTCCGACTCCGTTTTGGATGCACTCTACACCGACATCAGCGCTGACTCGGAAGAGATAGACTTCAGCCTGGAGGAACTCGACTCTGCTATGCAAGAGATGTAGGAGGACATCAGACGCGACGAGTAGGCCGACAAGGCCATCACATCCCGAGAGGTGTTTGTCGCCATTGGGAGCGTGATGGAGGAAGATCAACCCGGACAAGCTCCTCCTACAGCGATGGACAAGGGGAAGGGACCACCTGTTGCTGCTGAAAATGATCGTGCAAAGTCCATGCACCCTCCGCCTAACCCAGTGTAGCATCCGCAGGAACTCAATGTCGGTCCGAGTAACAACAAGACCACAAAACCGCCACCTCCGGCATTTACGTCTACGGTTGCCCAAATCACTCCAGCTGATAGAGTGATGTACGACCATTTTCTCGTCGAGCCCATGACTGTGGCTCATATACGTAACGTAGTCCAGCTTGAAGAGAAGCGCCAGCAGCTGCTAGAGGAAGCGTAGGCCATCACGGAGCAAGGCACAAAGTTAGATCAAGATCTGGCTAAGGCGCATAAGTCAATAGAGAAAGCTAGAGCCATGGAGGCCGAGTACAAGACTCTGCTCAAGCAGTAGAAGGCTAAGAAAGCTCTGGCTCGCGTCATCAACGATCCTGGTGTACGGCGAAACCTATGATGGGCTCCCCCGAAGCCGCCACAAGCCAAGCCATATATTGATAGCGAGCGCAGGCAGGTCATGCCCACTCTTATTCTCAACCTAGCCGTCGCCAAGACCCTTCTGGAGCAGGATAGATCACCCGCAGCTGTGGAACAGGTCTATGACCTTGTAGCAAAGGCGGTGAAATATGTGAGACCCTAGCGCATGGCTCAATAGGATTGATAGGAAACCCATTCCAACAAGTTGCAACTTCTTTTCCGGAAGCTCATTCGAAAAGAACTCTAAGGTTAAGCGTGCTTGGCCTAGAGCAATTCTAGGATGGGTGACCGACCGGGAAGTGGGTAACCGGGTGCGTAGAAAAGACTAGTGTTGGTCTGTGGGGCTAGTCTAGAGATCCTATTGAGCTGCCAGAAGAGACAGCCATCGGTCCAGAGTGACCGGAGGTGTTACAAATTGGTATCAGAGCCGACCCTCGTGGTTACATGGGCATGTGCGCATCAGTGGAGGACATGTGTAGCATGGCGCGTGTGGCCCGGAGTGGACACGGCATGGAAATGTGCCGGCATTGGACGAACAGACATGTGCCAAGAGGGGACGTTCCTAGCTTGTGGTTGACCGACGAGGACGTCGATCTTCTAAGGGTGGGTGTATGTGAGACCCTGGCGCATGGCTCAATAGGATTGATAGGAAACCCATACCAACAAGTTGCAACTTCTTTTCCGGAAGCTCATTCGAAAAGAACTCTAAGGTTAAGCGTGCTTGGCCTAGAGCAATTCTAGGATGGGTGACCGACCGGGAAGTGGGTAACTGGGTGCGCATGAGTGAGGACAAAGTGCGCAGAAAAGACTATTGTTGGTCTGTGGGGCTAGTCTAGAGATCCTATTGAGCTGCCAGAAGTGACAGCCGTTGGTCCGGAGTGACCGGAGGTGTTACAAAATAGCAGGAAAACGCCACCTCCAGAGGCTTGAGTCTGACCCAGCATATGACCAGTCTAGCAATCCTAAGCCGTCAAGGGACCGATCTCCTCAGGATGTCGGGTCACAGACGAATTCATCAGAACAAAGACGGAGGGATGCACGCAACAGGAAGGACGCTATACCCATATCCTCCGACCACGGAGGCAAGGCTCATCCGCGTCGCCCAGCTCCACCGTCCCTGTCTCCCCGACATCGCAAAGACCCCAAGGCTCACCACCGCACAGACAAGCCTCCGCCAAGGCAAAGAGAAATCGTCATCCGCGACAACGCAGAGCAGCCCGTCGTGATGGAGAGCGCAACCAAGGACACAAGATCAGGTCGCGTCATGACCCTCCGCGTCCGACAAGCAACCGTGATAAGCGCGAGGCGTCGCAGGAGGGTAACAGCAAGAAATCTAACCCACATCCACCTCCGCCTCTGTCGCCACCTATCAATCACCACGGCGGAGGGGGCCTGCATTGTTCATGCAGCCCATCCCCTGACGGAAAGAAGAAAAAAGCAAGCCCGGAGCCATAAGACGCGCGTTCATGCCTGGACAAGATTCACGAGCCCCGGGAAGGACCATACCTGGGACCACGTTGCTTTGGACCTGCAATACGGACCACAACTTACCCTAGGGGCTTCCAGATTGACAAGACGATCCAGCCCTATGACGGCACCACCAAACTAGCTACGTGGTTGCAGGACTAGGGAAACGCGGTGGAGATCGGCACGGGTAACCCCAACGTTGCCTTGAAGTACCTCCCACTGATGTTGACGGGCACGACCCGCCAATGGATCGATGACTTGCCGGAAAAGTCCATCTGCAACTGGTTGGACATGCAAGAAGCGTTCACCAAGAACTTCGAGGGTACGTATAAGCGTCCCTGCACTGTTGGCAATCTATAGCGGTGCGTGCAAGATAAAGACGAGTCATCTCGCGCCAACCTCTCCCACTAGCTGGATACAAAGAATTCTTGCGTAGGAGTGCACGCTCAGACCTCCATGGACACCTTCATCAATGGGTTGGAGAAAGATACATTGCTCCGACATAAGTTGAAGCGCCTATAGGACAATCACATGCTCGATCTCAACCAGATGATCTAGCTGGCCAGTGAGTTCGCGGCTGCCGACAATGATGTGCGGGGCTCCTTGTTGGCAACAGCCGTTCCAACTCAAGCTAAGAGGAACAATAGCACCCAGCGTAAGAACCCGCCAGAAGAAAAGCAAACCTCCGACATGGTCGCCATAACATTTGCAGGACGAGGTGATGATGGATAGCGTGGCCGAAGACGGGGAGCTGGTCGTGGGCAGCAGCGAGGTAGTGAAACTACCCCAGCAGCGCTCCATGTTCCTCAAACGTACGAGGAGTACCGTGATATTCCATGCCTCCTAAACCTCGACGCAAACGGCAAGGCCACTCACGCCAATCGCCATTGCAAGTTCGTCAACGACCTGAAGGAGGACCCAGAGTCCGGTTACAAGCGAAGTCGGAAGAACAGACCGTGAGGGAAGGGCAAAGGGAAGAAGGAAGAGGAGTCCAAGGATTCAAGTGACATGGACGAGGACGTTGCCCCAAGCACGCCTACAAGGGCGATGGAAAAGGCAAGAACCCCTTCGAGAACAAGGCCGCCGTATACCACACTTTCCTTCGCACCCTACCGTCCGAGCACAGAAAACCTCCATGAGGATACTGATGGCCACCCTACCCCAGTTCCCCAGTACCTGCGCTGGTCAGAGATTCCAATCACTTGGGACTGGAAGGATCACCCAGACCTCATCCCTACGGAGAATCAGTACGCCATGGTCATCAACCCCGTGATTAACGGCAACGAGTTCACCAAATGCATGGTGGACAGTGGAAGCAGCATCAACATCATGTACCTGGATACGCTGCACAAGATGAACTTGATAGAGGCCAACCTAAGGAGGACTAGCACCGTGTTCCATGTCATAGTTTCTGGCCGGGAGGCTCTGTCCCTTGGGTGCATCACGCTTTTGGCGATGTTAATAATTACCGCCAAGAACTCATGACCTTCGAGGTGGTCCCCTTCAAGAGCGTGTACCACATCATCTTCGGGCGCGACATCTTCCATGCCTTCATGGACAAGCCATGATTCGTCCACAACAGACTCAAGATACCCGGACCAAACGGCATCATCACCATATCCAGAAGCTTTACCAAAGCAAGGGAATGCAAGATTGGAGAAGCAACCTTTACAGAAGCTGTCCTCTACAATGAAGAATTCAAGGAGATCCGGAGCAAGGTCGATGCCACAGAGATGCCAGCATAGAAGAAGCAGATTTCTGATTCTGATCCCGTCTTCAAGGCTGGCATCGAGACCAAGCCAGTGGAACTTGTGGTAGGCGATGCCTCCAAGACCATCGCCATTGGGACGAACCTGGATCCCAAATAGGAAAGCGCGCTCGTCGAGTTCCTCCGTGAGAATAGGGACATATTTGCCTAGCAACGTGCCGACATGAAAGGTGTATCGAGGGAACTTGCCGATCACAGCTTGAATATTGATCCAAAATGCAAACTGGTGAAACAACCTCTACGATGCTTCGGAGACGAGAAGAGACAGGCCATAGGCAAAGAGATAGCTAGGTTACTTAAGGCTAGTTTTATCCGAGAAGTCCTTCTCACCCGATGGGTGGCAAATCCTATACTTGTCCCCAAAAAGGGAACCAAAGAATTAAGAATCCGCTACATTAGGGGCATTGATGCTCTAAGAGGAAAAAAGCTTTGGCAAGAAAAAAGGATAAGAAAAGAGTCTTCATAAATAGGTTTTCTATTCCAGTAGAGGGGCCTACCGGTGTGTCTAAACGCTGGAGCATACTTGGTTTTCCTAGACTCGTGTCTAAGATTTTCTTTAGACTCAACCGAAGCTATGCAAGAAATGAGCTTTGACATGAAGAAAAGAATAGGAAAAGAGCCCTTTTAAATAGGTATTTTATTCTAACATTGGGGCCAATTAGTGTGTCTAAACGCTGTAGCATATTTCCCTCTATTAGACTCGTGTCTAATATTTTTGCTAGACTCAAACAACGATGTACACGCTCTTACAATTTGGCTATTCTATCCGAAGATGTCATTAAAGCTACCGTACATAGATTAAATTTAGGCTCAAGTGACCCTAATCGACTATGCCTCTCCCGCTGTCTTCGTCATGCACGTCGTCCTCCATGTCGCCGTCTGCCTCTTCGAAGTCTAAATCGATGAGGACGAGCCCGGTGGCGTTCCTCTTCACGAGTTCTGCATGGAGCGCAGCATCGATAACGGTGGAGGGCGTACGCCGAGGCACTACCTAGAAGAGCTGCCTCCCTTCGGGGTTAGACAGATACGGGTGGATCTCAGAATGGTGTGCTCTGCAAATCCAAATCAACGCCTCCCTCTCCTTCTTGAAGCACCTTGGCCAGTATGCGCTGGTGCGTGCGTATCGCTCCATTGCCCTCTTCTGCTCCGGCAGCTGGTGGCGACGCTCCTCGATCTACCTTGATAGCGCGATGTCGTGCAGGACCGGTTCCACGGGCACCCCGGCGTAGATGAGCTCGTAGCCGGCCGGTAGCCTCGCTAGCGCCAGCGCGAGTATATCGAAGTGGGCGAACAACTCGGCCTTGTGCAAGCTGAGATGGGGCCTCTCCATGGAAAAGCGTTGTTTCTTTAGGTGGGATTCAACGCTTGTGCTGACACGAGTTGCAGTGAACGAACGGGGTTTGAGCTTTGGCCACATGGTCGCGTTTATAAAGCCAAGGAGGTAGGTCTACTTGTGGTTTCTAGGGCCAATAGGGACGCAGAAATGCCTACTCGCGGATTTCCATTGCAAAGGACGATCCTTATCGTCCATTCTCCCCAATCCAACAATGCCTAACTATTGGGATGCAGAATCAACATGGCCCCGTGGTAGGATTCTAGAAGGCCCTAATCTTGCAGCTACTTTGGGAAAACGCCGCTTTTTCGTGTTCAGAAAATGGAAAGTCGAGATTTATCCAAAGCAACACGAAATCTCTAGTTGGAGAAGTCGCTTGCGATGCCTAGAGGGAGCTAGGTTCCTGGTTTGGGATCAATCCATGGAATGGTTCCATGTTTTGGGCATAGAGGGGAGGAATCTAGGGTAGGAAGCCATGTTAACTCACACTCGATAGACATCCTGGTGGTGCCTTGGGTGCCAAAGGACCTGGTATGCCCTGTCTATGATTTTATGAGGGCAGTGGGTCACATGCAAGGGCTCTAGGAGTCATTTTCACGTTTTTTTAATTTTTTTAGATTTTGTTTGGTGCTTCCCAAAAAAGGAGAAACCTGCCGGCGGCCGCGGCAACGCGACGGTCGGTGCAATCTTGGAACCAGGCATGCATCCAGCCTAGTTAACCCATGGGGCACCCCAAACGATTTTTCCCTAAAAATTGAGAGTGTCTTATTGGGTACATACAGTTAGAAACCGCATTTACCGGGTTGTAACTCAAAAAATACACTATATGCTTGTGCCACGAGATAAATACCCACCTCCCGGGAATGGCCATGCACCATGGTGTAGCATACTTGGAAATTACTTCGGGCCCATGGGCACGCCCTAATCTTCACCTCCTATGGGAAAACGCCGGTTTTTCGGGTTTAGAAAATGGAAAGTCGATATTTCTCCAAAGCACCACGAAATATCTAGTTGGAGAAGTTGCTTGTGATGCCGAGAGGGAGCTACATGCCGAGTTTGGGCTTAATCCATGGAGTGTTTCCATTTTCTGGGCAGCGAGGGGGGAATCTAGGGTTGGAAGCCATGTTAACTCAGATTTTCCCTCTATTCTAGTCACGAATACTCGTAATGCCCTTACTATAGGTCACACAGAAACCTGCATGCCTTGATTGGTCAAACATTTTTCATGCGGATCGTGTCAGCCAACCGTTGATCCTCTTTGATCTAACGGCCACACGAAATTGTTATAGTAGCAACATCCCAATATTATTACACACGATATGGTAGTTACAACAATTACAATGCAGGATGTGGCAGTTGAAGGGTTCGCAGCATAGAAAACAAAAAATTTCCTACGATGGGAACTACGTACCAAGATCTATCTCCTAGATAAAAACAACGGGCGGATGTATATCTGTAGAGAACATACCCTTGAAGACCAACAAAGCTTAACGAGTTCAACTCGTGGTTGATGTAGACGATCTCTTGCTGATCTCAAGATCGAGAGGAAGTCCTAGCGCCGCAAAGCAGCAGCACATCCGTGCTCGCACACACGTACAAGACAACGAGCAACTGCTGCCTCCTCGCTCCAGCGATCTAGCGGAAGAACAACCCTTTCTTGCCGAATAGCCACCGGGAACATGTATCTTGCTAGTCCGAGACCATGGGGGATAAATTCTAGAGGGGGAGAGAGATCCTTCACGAGGAGGTGTGAGTGAGAGAGAGGAGAGGGGGTGCCTTTTATAGGAGGAGGGGGGCACCCAAGGGGGTGGCCGCCGGCCATGGGGGCTGCCCCCTCCTCTCCTTCATTCATGTGGGTGGACACTCCACTCACAAAAATCCATTCAAATCCCTCCACTCAAAATCCCACTCAAACTTGCCATTAAATTTCCACCAAATTTAATGCAAACTCTCATTAAATAAAACTCTTTTATTTTATTCAGAATTTTGTCAATTACTATAATGACAAACATTAAAAAATAACCCCTTGCTAGAATTCTATTTCACATGCATAACCTCTTTATGCAATTTCACCCGAAAACCTGTTTCGGTATCTAGTGAAATAAATTCCTGCACTTGTTTATTCTTTCGGTATGAAACATTTGCTCCAACTGGATGTCAGTGTCCCTTAAGTGTGTCACCCTACGGTTCGCGAATAATGCGGACATGATAGAGACCCTTCTCCGATCAATAATCAGTAGCGGGACCTAGAGATCCATACTGACTCCCACACATTCAACGATGACTCTCCTGTGATCGTCGGAACCTTTTATGCTTGTATCTTAATCCCTTTGTTTCACGATATATTACATGTCCGAGATTCGATCATCGGTATCACCATACCTATTTTGATCTTGTTACTGACATGCAATCTTTTCTCGTTCCCGTGATGTAACATTCTTGTGATCAAATCACTTGCTTGCAAGCTAACCAATGTGATATCACCGAGAGGGCCCAGAGTATATCTATCCTTCATCGGGATGAAAAAATTCCACTCTTTATCCATGATTCTAAACACAACACTTTAGTAGCTTTGAAGCCATCTTTATAATCACCCAGTTACGGAGTGACGTTTGATGTCAACAAGAAACTCTTCCGGTGTTAGTGATTGGCATGATCTCATGGTCTAAGGATTAGGACTACTTCGTAAGTTGTTTATAGCAATATAAACTCAATGACTTTGATTGTAATGCTATACTTCGGATGAATGTTCATCACACCATTACACTAATATTGCGATCTCGTTATTAACAACATCAAATGTCTATGATCAGGAAACTGTGATCATCTTGTTAATCAATGAACTAGTTTATGAGAGAGGCATAACTAGGAACTTTCTGTTTGTTTTTTAAACAGACATGTATTAACGTTTCCGTATTAATACAATTATAGCATGCAGAATAAACATCTATCATATACTTGGAGTACACATAATAAACACATTATTATTGCCTCTCAGGGCATATTCCCTTCAGCAGTTAAATATGTAATAACAATACTAGCAACAGAACATTAGTCGTCGTTGTCGTCCTTGTTATCATCTTCGGTGGCGGCGGTGGTGTCCTCCGATGACTCGTCGGCAACTCCCTCCTCGTATATATGAGCCCTCTCCTCATTGAAGTACTCCTCCTCCTACTCGTAGTCACACGGGTCAACGTCACTCTCCTCCGCTTCTGCCTCCAACTACTCCATGAACGCCTCCTCGTTGCCCGAGTGGGAGTGGTCCTCGTCGCTGGCTCCTCTATTCCTATTACTCTTATTCATGATGGTCTTGCATGCTTTCCTTCAGCGCTCCTCCGTCTTGGCTTCTGCTTGGCGATCCTCCATCTCTGCCGGTGCAATGCGCTTCTCGGGTATGAAAAGATTCGACATCGCGGTGTCCTCGAGCGCCGATGTCGATGGATATAGGCGCGGTTAGTGAAGGGGTTCCTAGCATGGAAAACAAAAAATTTCTATCGCATACAAACAAACAAGCCAAGATCTATCTACTAGATTGTAGCAACGAGTCGATGGAATAACTTACCCTCGAAGATTCCAAAGTGTTTAACGAGAGCGGATTCTCGTGGGTGATGTAGTCGTACTCTTCACGATCTCAAGATCGTGTAGACGATCCTTCCGGCGCTGCGTTCCGGCAGCGCTCCCGCAGTCGGTCACACGTTCGGTACTCGACGAAGACCTTCCTCTCCCTTGTTCCAGCAGGCAGCGGAGGTTGTAGCACTCTCCTCGCGATTCCGGCAACACAACGGCGTGGTACCGGAAGTAGAGGGGAGATCCCGCAGGGCTTCGCCTTAAGCCGGAGCGAGTATGGTGGAGTATGAGAGAGGGCTATTAGTGGTCTAGGGATTAGACACACCAATTAGAAGGCTCTAAACCGAAGGCTAGGGCAATTAGAAGCTCTAAACCAAAACGGCTCTAAACCGGAGATTAGAGGATAGGAACTTGTGTGTCTAGAGGAGGAGGCCCTGCCCCTCCTCTTATAGGTGGGAGGCGCGGCCAAGGGGAGGGGAGTCCCTCCCCAAGTCGGCCTTGGGTGGCGCGCCGGCTAATATGAATCTTATTCTCCGGACCTCTTATATCGTGAGACATTCCGGAACCTTCTAGAACATTCACCGAAATCATTTCCGAACTCCGAAACGGGACTTTCCTTATATGAATCTTATTCTCCGGACCATTCCGGATCACCTCGTGATATCCCGGATCCCATCCGAGACTCCGAACAACATTCGGTCTCTTTCTCATAATACCATGACTACTCAAACAACGTCGAATCCTTAAGTGTGTCTCCCTATGGTTCGTGAATTATGCGGACATGATCGAAACACTTCTCCGAACAATAACCAATAGAGGAATCTGGAAATTCATATGGCTCCCACATATTTCTATGATTACTTTGCGATCGAATGAACCACTTACATACGATACCAATTTCCCTTTGTCTCACGATATGTTACTTATCCGAGGTTATGATCGTCGGTATCTCTGCATACCTAGTTCAACCTCGTTACTGATAAGTACTCTTTTCTCGTTCCCGTGATATGTGATCCCTTGTGAGCCAGTCACATGCTTGCAAGCTAATTGGATGACATTCCACCGAGAGGGCCCAGAGTATATCTATCCGTCATATGGATGGACAAATCCCACTCTTGATCCATGTGTCTCAACCAATACTTTCTGAACACTCAGTGCCACCTTTATAGCCACCCAGTTACGGTGTGGTGTTTGATGTCATCAAAGCATCCATCCGGTAAAGGTGATATGCATGATCTCATGGTCGAAGGAATTATGTTACTATGTATCAGAAAGCATATAGCAATTGAACTATTGAAATGACTTGATCTTTATGCTACGCTTATCTATAGGAGTATGTCCACCATATCATTCTCCTAATGACATGATCTTGTTGTTGATAACATCTCAATGTTCATGATAGGGAAACCACAATCATTTATCAACCAACAAGCTAGTGAAGTATAGAGGCTATACTAGGGACTTCAAATTAAGTTTACAAATCACACAAGTATTAATGTTTCCTTGTTAATACTATTATAGCATGAATGTAAACATTTATCATAAACACAAAGATATAATAATAACTACATTTATTATTGCCTCTAGGGCATATCTCCAACAGTTAGACACGTCGTGGTGCCTCAGATGGCTACCGGCGGGCACGAACGATGCCGCGACGGTCAGCCACCGGGAAGGATCTGCCACTGCCACGACACGGTTCCATCCCGCGCGAGGAAGTTGTTCAGAAATGCGTGATGGCGGGAACGCGGAGATGGGTGCCGATCCTATTAGGGGAGCCAGGAGCATCTCATAGTCTAGTCACGTAAAAATTGTGCTACATCGTAAAATATCTACGTACTGGGAGTGTTGACACGTAACAAACCACAAAATGCACCGTGTGGCAGCGTTGGGAAGTGTCTAGTGCGTTCCTGTCGACGTGGAGTTGAATGTTCTAGCATGTTCTGTCCGTGCAGCAGTTGTGCGCGTCATGAAAACCCCTTGAACACGCACACACGTTGGACGTGTATCCCGTAATTACTTCCTCCCTCGTAGTCCCACCCCTATCCACGGGATACTAGGCGGCGCGCGCCGAAGCCCCCGCTGAACCGTCCATCTCATTAAAGCCAGTCTAATCGAGTCCCATCGTGTGGACTTTGGGGTTTTATTCCCTGGTTCTGCCAGTCACGCTTCTTTGAGAAGTAAGCGACATAGGCCATTGATTAACAAATGAACGGTGGATGTACGTTGACATAGCACCGAAGTAAACGGTGATCTTGTATAAGACTGTCCCACGGACTGGACTCTTTGACCATTCTCCCCCGCCCATCACTTTCTTCTTCCTCCTGCCCCCACCTTCCTCCATCTGCATTAGCCATGGCTCCCCAGGGGAGAGGCAGATCGACCGTGCGCGCGGAGAGAATGGAGAAAAATTGCCGCCTTGGACTTACTGCTCAACCAGCTGCTCAGTCCCACCTTGCACAAAGACTCAATCTCTCCTAGCAATGGCGTTGAATGTTTGTGGCATCCCGCAAAAACCACTACTAGAAAATCGCGTTAAATTTGTGCATTGCATCATCCTGACCGCATGCTCATGTCATCATGCCACATTGAATTTGAGCATCGTCATCATCTTGCATTTGCTTGCATAAAACTATTTGCGGAAAACCTGTTTTTGTTTTCTAAACGCCCCGTCTTTGTCAAACGCAAAACCCGGGGTCACCGGATTATTTTGTTTTGTTTGCTATCGGTTTGCAAAAGTCTGTTGAAACAAATAAAATTATTTAATTATTTTTAGTGGGGCAGTCGAACGGGCCGATTTGACCCGAACGACCACCCCTAGAACAAAATCGGTCCAACCTAGAAACCTTTTTCTACCCGGTCCTATTCTACCCAGCCCCCCTCCACCTCACCCCAACCAACCCCTTCTCGACACCTCACCTCACCCTTCCCCCCTAGCCAATCAAACCCTGCCACCTAATCCTACCCTTTCCCCACCTCTCTCTCTCTCCCCACAGCCCACACCCCACCCACACACGCACGCAACACACACAAGCCACCCACGCGGTCAATCCCACCCTGCCACCGGGCCCCACCCCTGGCCCCTGTCCCCGCGCCTCCCTCTTCCTCTCTCTCCCTTCCCACGCGAGCACCCCGACGCCGCCGCTCCACCCTCCCTCTCCCCCGTCCGGCCACCGCCCCTCCTCCCTTTCCCTCTCTTCTCCGCTCGCCGCTCGAGCTCGCCCCAGTTCCGCCTTCCCCACGCCTCCTCTTCTGCTCTGCCTCGCCCCTGCCTCCGCCCCGCCATGCTCGCCGGCCCCCTCCTTCCTTCAACCTCGCCGGCCAACCGCCTCCGCCTCGGCTCCGACCGCGAGCACACCGCCGCCCTGGATCCTCCGCCTCCGGCCCCGTTCCCCTCCGCCTGACCTCCACCTTCCCCGCGGCCGGCCGCCCGCCGACGCCGCGTCGTCACTCGGTTCTCCTCCCAGTCCGGTCGCGGCCTCCCCGTCCTCCGTCCGTCGCCGTCTGCGGCCCCCCGTCCCCTCTGCAGCTCCGCCCCGCGGACCCGCCCTCCTGGCCGCGCCTCCCCGCCATCGAGCCCCGCGCGCGTCCGCCCCTCCGTCCACTCCGGCGTCGACCCCGCCAGAGCCGCTCGTCCCCGCCGCCCAGAGCTCCGACGCGTCCTCCGCCCGTCCAAGCTCCGCCGCATGCCCCTCGTCCCCGCACGAGCTCGACTCCAGCGCCGCCAGGGGAGCAAGTGCTCGAACAAGCCAGCCAGCCCGGGGCTTGCTGTATTACAGGATGGTTCTCAAGAAACTGCTTCAACTGTTTGGAGTTGCAAAGAAGAAGAAGATTCCAAGAAGAAAGGCAAGTCCGTGGACCCTCTTTGGCAAGATCTCAAGTACCACGACAATCGATGCCAAGAGCAACTGAACATGGAGAACCTGGACAAAACGACAAGATCTTCATCGATGACAAGACCGCCGGGATCTGCCAAGTTCGACTACCGCCGGTGCCACTCGAGACCGACATCAACCACCGGGATCCAGGATCTGGGGACAGCGATGCTCGACCCAAGGTCCCCTTCCATGGAGTGCCAAGATCGTCGACATCGATCCGATGGTCGAACCCTGAAGCCTCGTGTCTGAAGACCGATCCTGTCGAGACCGAACCCCGTGGACCGACATGATCTCCTTCACGGATACGACAAGCACTTCACCGCGGGACACCGATAATGCCGACATGGAACCTGGAACGACAAGTTCTCCTTCAAGGATCCGATGGCCGAGACCCTGAAGACCGATCTAGAGCGCCGAGGCCTTCGCATGGAGTCGGCAAGATCATCCGGAAACGCCAAGATCAACTGCGCGGCCCCGACAAGTTCGACACCGTACAGGGCGAGACCGATGCGCCCCGACGCCAAGCCAAGTTCGTCTACCCGAACGCCAAGATCTACATCCTCGATCCGAAGACCCTAAACCCCGGAGTCCGAGAGCGATCTCGTCGAACCCTGGACCTGAGACCGAACCCCGAACCCCCGGAACCCCAAGTTCGTCGAGACCCCTAATGTGTGAACCCCTTCCCGAAACCCTATTTTATAATATAATACAACTTGTCGCATATTAATTGTTCATGCATGCATATTGTCATGTGGTTTGGGGTCCTTATGCCGATTCACCTAATAATTAAATATGGGGCCCATATGCGGGCAAATCTAGTCTTATATTGGCCTCATTTAAATTTGTGTAGCGAAGAGGTAACTTGTTTTGCCATGTTATAACAACATTTAAATTGCGGGGTATCTAAACAACTAGAACCATATATTTAATTGTCGGGACCCCGGTTCCGCTTAATATAACCCAATTGCATCGCACCTTTGCCATGTCATGCATCATACATGCATCATGCCCGATCTTTGCCGTAGTATTAAATATTGTATCCGGTGTTTCTTCTAGTGTTTTGCTTCTTCGCGGATAAGGCCGTTGAGTTGATGCGAGTGTCGACCCGATCTTCGGTTGAACCTTCGACAATGTTTTCAGGCGAGCATCTCCCCCTTTCTACCTATCTTACTTTTATAGTATTTATTCCCTCCTGTTGTTCTATTGCTATCTGTGTTGCGTTGCTCTAGTTTTCGTACCCATGATATCCCTTGCAGCCCTATATTGCCTTGGACACCTCCTATTACCTGTTGTTTGGTAGATAGTTGGACTTGCGCGTCGTAGTCGCTTGCTCAAGTGCTGTTGCGTGTCGTCAAGTGCCACAGTTGTTGGTGTATGGTAGCATGTTGATGTTGGAGATGATCATGGTTTATTTATGGCTCACTTTAATTATTGTTTAACAACTAAAATTGAAGTAAGTAAGCAGAGGCATCGGTGGGTGATAGATAATATTTGGTTTCCGACCGCCCACTTGTGTCCCGTAGGACCCCGAGTGCTTGATACCTGTTCCTTGATTTATCGCGCTATCCACATACGGGGAATTATGGGCCCCCCTTAGCCAGAGCTTGATTCAGTCTTATTTCTTGGGGCCACAAACTAGTTTGGGGTTTTATTTACGATCCTGTACGTATGCCATGCTTTACTGCTTTATTACGATTGTGCGATGGATAGCACACTGTACTGTTTAGGTAAGCGGAATGTTTTCGCGGTATTGACACCCCGAGTTTTCGGGTTCCCAGTCGTTTACAGCCATTGACGCAAACCTTGAGTCCGTCTCGGAGCTAGCTTACTTCGTTGCGGGTCTACTCAATGGGGTGGCCCCCTGAAATATTTCTGAATCCTGTGATTGCTTTGTCGTGAAAGCCTCGTTGGGTTTTGATTTGGTTTTTCCGAGGTTGATCGTGTGTGTGTTGCTATTTGTGCACCCCGGCCGGGTTAAAACTTTATGAAAGCCGTGTCCGCGGTTATGGACGACTTGGAGCACAGTATCTCGATCATAGACAACTATAACTAAAGTAGTGCTATAAATTTGACTTTATAATGACTAGTAATCAGCTTCACCATAATGGAATGGCTACTAAAACTGCCCACAATTGCTTGTTTGGTTTGTCGCTTGCGACAACTGTATCTGACTAGTAAGTATTGCAACTACAACAGAATGGCTAAATAAAAGTATCAACAACTGCTGGGTTTTGGGTTATCTCATGCTATTTGTATCTGACTAGTAAGTGTTGCAACTACAACGGAATGGGTAACTAAAATGGCCCACTGCTTATTTTATCAGGACGATTATCTACACCTGACTAGTAATTGCTGCAACGATAACTGAATAAATAAAACTGCCAACGGTGTGAGTTCCTCGGTTGACTTCCTCGTTTGGTCTCGAGGGGGAAACACCAGGATGGGTTTGTTTGATGTTAGAATCAGGTTGGATCCGAATAGGTCTTTCTTACCCCTCTCTTATTGCCGCTAGTTGTATCGAGTCTCTATAGGTTGTTAGTGCATGCTGCCGCCGCCGCTTCAGTCCACCATACCTATGTAGGCGAGGACCGCCGAATTCTATTCTCGCCGTGTACTGGCCTCAGTACTGACGCTCCTCTTTTTCCTTTGCCCTTTGTCGGCACCCCTTTTGTTTAAGCAGGTTTTGAGATCGACGTCGTTAGCAGGGTTACCCTTTCGTCTTGGCCTGGGCAGGGTTATGGACGCCATTGGTTATTCTTCAGGGCTCTTAGCCCCATTTGCATCTTGTCCATAGTCGGACGCTCTATCGTTTCAAGGTGATTTGGATCTTTGTATATTATATCTGTATTCTTGACTCTTTGAGTCGCTGTTGTATATATCTGTTCTGTGGGTCCCATCGAGGACTGTTGTGTAATGTTATTCCTTCGTTTTCCACCCGCACGAAAGTGCCTGGTGGGCACCTTTGAATCGTTTCTATGCGGGTTTGGCGGGTTTCGCTAAAACTTGCATAGGTCCGATTCTGAGGGTGTTACAGAGTGGTATCCGAGCTCAGCAGTTGCGATACCCCACAAGTCCAGCCTGTAGGATAACCTAGCTAACGGTCGAAGTAGAGTGTCAAAACTATTTTTGCAAAATCGGTCGGATAGCTCTGATTAGGTCTGATTTTACTCCTTACCCCTTTGCTATTCTCCTCTTATCTCGACGTGTTTTGAATCTGCTCTCTTATCTTCTCTTCGAGTCCAGGATTTCTCGAGGTTGGGTTTCTGTCGTACCTTCAGGGTTTCGCTTCCTCCTTTGGTGACGGTGTTGCTACATCTGGTCTTCATGCTATCCGAGGAATCCTTCGTCTGGTGGACTTCTCTTTGTTCCTTCTCGTGCCTTCCGGTGTTTTCAGACGCGACGTCATCATCTACGCCAGATCCGATGCAGAGTCTGCATCACTCCTTTGTTCCGACCCTCGTTCGTCGAGATCTTCAGTCTGATTCCGAGAATGGTTGCACGCTTTTCCACTGATCGTGCGGAGTAATAGTTTGGGTGCGTGATGGATTGGCCCCCATGCCGACTACCCCTTCTATTCGCTTTTGTACATTGAAGTGGATGAGAATGCATCGGTTCCCTCTTTTCATCGAAGCTAGAGGTGGCTTAATTTGTGGATACCTCTACCTTCGACCTTTTGTTCCCGGAGTGTTCCCTCGACGATCACGGACAACGACCTCTTGTTAGTGGTGTCGCGAAGATCTACACGAAGCGAGAAGATGCAGATCACCGACCTTCTTTCCGGTACCATGAGGCGGATCTCGAGGGCGAGATCCATTGTTAGTGGTGTCGAATTGTGGCATCCCGCAAAAACCACTACTAGAAAATCGCGTTAAATTTGTGCATTGCATCATCCTGACCGCATGCTCATGTCATCATGCCACATTGCATTTGAGCATCATCATCATCTTGCATTTGCTTGCATAAAACTATTTGCGGATAACCTGTTTTTGTTTTCTCAACGCCCCGTCTTTGTCAAACGCAAAACCCGGGGTCACCAGATTATTTTGTTTTGTTTGCTAGCGGTTTGCAAAAGTCTGTTGAAACAAATAAAATTATTTAATTATTTTTAGTGGGGCAGTCGAACGGGCCGATTCGACCCGAACGACCACCCCCAGAACAAAATCGGTCCAACCTAGAAACCTTTTTCTACCCGGTCCTATTCTACCCAGCCCCCCTCCACCTCACCCCAACCAACCCCCTCTCGACACCTCACCTCACCCTTCCCCCCTAGCCAATCAAACCCTGCCACCTAATCCTACCCTTTCCCCACCTCTATCTCTCCCCACAGCCCACACCCCACCCACACACGCACGCAACACACACAAGCCACCCACGCGGTCAACCCCACCCTGCCACCGGGCCCCACCCCTGGCCCCTGTCCCCGCGCCTCCCTCTTCCTCTCTTTCCCTCCCCACGCGAGCACCCCGACGCCGCCGCTCCACCCTCCCTCTCCCCCGTCCGGCCACCGCCCCTCCTCCCTTTCCCTCTCTGCTCCGCTCGCCGCTCGAGCTCGCCCCAGTGCCGCCTTCCCCGCGCCTCCTCTTCCGCTCTGCCTCGCCCCTGCCTCCGCCCCGCCATGCTCGCCGGCCCCCTCCTTCCTTCAACCTCGCCGGCCAACCGCCTCCGCCTCGGCTCCGACCGCGAGCACACCGCCGCCCTGGATCCTCCGCCTCCGGCCCCGTTCCCCTCCGCCTGACCTCCACCTTCCCCGCGGCCGGCCCCCGCCGACGCCGCGTCGTCGCTCGGTTCTCCTCCCAGTCCGGCCGCGGCCTCCCCGTCCTCCGTCCGTCGCCTTCTGCGGCCCCCCGTCCCCTCTGCAGCTCCGCCCCACGGACCCGCCCTCCCGGCCGCGCCTCCCCGCCATCGAGCCCCGCGCGCGTCCGCCCCTCCGTCCACTCCGGCGTCGACCCCGCCAGAGCCGCTCGTCCCCGCCGCCCAGAGCTCCGACGCGTCCTTCGCCCGTCCAAGCTCCGCCGCATGCCCCTCGTCCCCGCACGAGCTCGACTCCAGCGCCGCCAGGGGAGCAAGTGCTCGAACAAGCCAGCCAGCCCGGGGCTTGCTGTATTACAGGATGGTTCTCAAGAAACTGCTTCAACTGTTTGGAGTTGCAAAGAAGAAGAAGATTCCAAGAAGAAAGGCAAGTCCGTGGACCCTCTTTGGCAAGATCTCGACAAGATCGTCCAAAGACCCAAGTACCACGACAATCGATGCCAAGAGCAACTGAACATGGAGAACCTGGACAAAACGACAAGATCTTCATCGATGACAAGACCGCCGGGATCTGCCAAGTTCGACAACCGCCGGTGCCACTCGAGACCGACATCAACCACCGGGATCCAGGATCTGGGGACAGCGATGCTCGACCCAAGGTCCCCTTCCATGGAGTGCCAAGATCGTCGACATCGATCCGATGGTCGAACCCTGAAGCCTCGTGTCTGAAGACCGATCCTGTCGAGACCGAACCCCGTGGACCGACATGATCTCCTTCACGGATACGACAAGCACTTCACCGCGGGACACCGAGAATGCCGACATGGAACCTGGAACGACAAGTTCTCCTTCAAGGATCCGATGGCCGAGACCCTGAAGACCGATCTAGAGCGCCGAGGCCTTCGCATGGAGTCGGCAAGATCATCCGGAAACGCCAAGATCAACTGCGCGGCCCCGACAAGTTCGACACCGTACAGGGCGAGACCGATGCGCCCCGACGCCACGCCAAGTTCGTCTACCCGAACGCCAAGATCTACATCCCCGATCCGAAGAACCTAAACCCCGGAGTCCGAGAGCGATCTCGTCGAACCCTGGACCTGAGACCGAACCCCGAACCCCCGGAACCCCAAGTTCGTCGAGACCCCTAATGTGTGAACCCCTTCCCGAAACCCTATTTTATAATATAATACAACTTGTCGCATATTAATTGTTCATGCATGCATATTGTCATGTGGTTTGGGGGCCTTATGCCGATTCACCTAATAATTAAATATGGGGCCCATATGCGGGCAAATCTAGTCTTATATTGGCCTCATTTAAATTTGTGTAGAGAACCGGTAACTTGTTTTGCCATGTTATAACAACATTTAAATTGCGGGGTATCTAAACAACTAGAACCATATATTTAATTGTCGGGACCCCGGTTCCGCTTAATATAACCCAATTGCATCGCACCTTTGCCATGTCATGCATCATACATGCATCATGCCCGATCTTTGCCGTAGTATTAAATATTGTATCCGGTGTTTCTTCTAGTGTTTTGCTTCTTCGCGGATAAGGCCGTTGAGTTGATGCGAGTGTCGACCCGATCTTCGGTTGAACCTTCGACAATGTTTTCAGGCGAGCATCTCCCCCTTTCTACCTATCTTACTTTTATAGTATTTATTCCCTCCTGTTGTTCTATTGCTATATGTGTTGCGTTGCTCTAGTTTTCGTACCCGTGATATCCCTTGCAGCCCTATATTGCCTTGGACACCTCCTATTACCTGTTGTTTGGTAGATAGTTGGACTTGCGCGTCGTAGTCGCTTGCTCAAGTGCTGTTGTGTGTCGTCAAGTGCCACAGTTGTTGGTGTATGGCCGCATGTTGATGTTGGAGATGATCATGGTTTATTTATGGCTCACTTTAATTATTGTTTAACAACTAAAATTGAAGTAAGTAAGCAGAGGCATCGGTGGGTGATAGATAATATTTGGTTTCCGACCGCCCACTTGTGTCCCATAGGACCCCGAGTGCTTGATACCTGTTCCTTGATTTATCGCGCTATCCACATACGGGGAATTATGGGCCCCCCTTAGCCATAGCTTGATTCAGTCTTATTTCTTGGGGCCACAAACTAGTTTGGGGTTTTATTTACGATCCTGTACTTATGCCATGCTTTACTGCTTTATTACGATTGTGTGATGGATAGCACACTGTACTGTTTAGGTAAGCGGAATGTTTTCGCGGTATCGACACCCCGAGTTTTCGGGTTCCCAATCGTTTACAGCCATTGGCGCAAACCTTGAGTCCGTCTCGGAGCTAGCTTACTTCGTTGCGGGTCTACTCAATGGGGTGGCCCCCTGAAATATTTCTGAATCCTGTGATTGCTTTGTCGTGAAAGCCTCGTTGGGTTTTGATTTGGTTTTTCCGAGGTTGATCATGTGTGTGTTGCTATTTGTGCACCCCGGCCGGGTTAAAACTTTCTGAAAGCCGTGTCCGCGGTTATGGACGACTTGGAGCACAGTATCTCGATCATAGACAACTATAACTAAAGTAGTGCTATAAATTTGACTTTATAATGACTAGTAATCAGCTTCACCATAATGGAATGGCTACTAAAACTGCCCACAATTGCTTGTTTGGTTTGTCGCTTGCGACAACTGTATCTGACTAGTAAGTATTGCAACTACAACGGAATGGCTAAATAAAAGTATCAACAACTGCTGGGTTTTGGGTTATCTCATGCTATTTGTATCTGACTAGTAAGTATTGCAACTGCAACGGAATGGGTAACTAAAATGGCCCACTGCTTATTTTATCAGGACGATTATCTACATCTGACTAGTAATTGCTGCAACGATAACTGAATAAATAAAACTGCCAACGGTGTGAGTTCCTCGGTTGACTTCCTCGTTTGGTCTCGAGGGGGAAACACCAGGATGGGTTTGTTTGATGTTAGAATCAGGTTGGATCCGAATAGGTCTTTCTTACCCCTCTCTGATTGCCGCTAGTTGTATCGAGTCTCTATAGGTTGTTAGTGCATGCTGCCGCCGCCGCTTCAGTCCACCATACCTATGTAGGAGAGGACCGCCGAATTCTAGTCTCGCCGTGTACTGGCCTCAGTACTGACGCTCCTCTTTTTCCTTTGCCCTTTTTCGGCACCCCTTTTGTTTAAGCAGGTTTTGAGATCGACGTCGTTAGCAGGGTTACCCTTCCGGCTTGGCCTGGGCAGGGTTATGGACGCCATTGGTTATTCTTCAGGGCTCTTAGCCCCATTTGCATCTTGTCCGTAGTCGGACGCTCTATCATTTCAAGGTGATTTGGATCTTTGTATATTATATCTGTATTCTTGACTCTTTGAGTCGCTGTTGTATATATCTGTTCTGTGGGTCCCATCGAGGACTGTTGTGTAATGTTATTCCTTCGTTTTCCACCCGCACGAAAGTGCCTGGTGGGCACCTTTGAATCGTTTCTATGCGGGTTTGGCGGGTTTCGCTAAAACTTGCATAGGTCCGATTCTGAGGGTGTTACAATGTTCCAGCAGGCTGGGGCTCCTGCCGCTCTCGGTACAGTCTTCTTCTTCTACTTCTCTATTTTCTTCTTCTTCTATGTCTACTTCTTCTTCTTATTATTATTATTCTTATTACTATGCTACATATTCTAGGGCGTTCGTGGACCCTAAAAGCAACACGATGGCGGCGGCGGTGCTACATGTTGCAGCAGGCCAGGTCTCCTCCTGGTACAGTCTTCTTCTTCTTTGTCTACTTCTTATTCTTCTTCTTCTTACTATGCTACATATTCCAGGGCCGCCGTGGACCCTAAAGCAGCAAGATGGCGGCGGCGCTGAGTGTTCTAGCAGGCCAGGGATCCTCCCGGTATAGTCTTCTTCTTCTTCTGCTGCTATGTCTACTTCTTCTTCTTCTTCTTACTCTACTACATATTCAAGGGCGGTCGTGGATCCTAAAACCAGCACAATGGCGGCGGCGCAGGACCCGTTCGACCCTGTTCCCCGGCTCAGCGAGGTAGGAAATCCCGACATGCATTTGGTTTTATTTTTGAGATTCTAAATTTGGAAATATTCTCGTGTCTGCCCGCAAGTAGCCCCCAAGTAGGGACCACGCTCAATCTTCTTAGACACATTTGGGTTTTTTATGACTTGAATATGTGCTTCCCTAGAACATTCAGTACAATTATAGAATAGCTATTTTAAATAACATGAACGATGCAGCAAGCGAAGGATGATTGCCGTGAGAAGGTGGCGGCGATCAATGCCATGATAGACAACCAACTTCATGGTGCACGCTCCTTAACCCAGGCTAATGATAGCCTTCAAAGGTGTTTGTCTCTGCAGAAGGAGATCACGCTTGATTTTTCACTTAACATCAAGCGGCTCGAAGCAGAGCGCGACAAGCTACAGAGGGTGATCGACGAGCTACAGAAGTTGATCGCACACAGCTTTTCCAAACAAGACCTGGCCATCAACTTAATTACGAAGCTCTTGTGTGAAAAGAAGAATCTCGAGAATAGATACATCCTCTTGTTGGACGAAGCCACCGAGACACGCAGAGAACGCATCATCGAAGCAAATGTTGTCATCAAAGCCTACAATGACAGGGTCCGTTGCCTGGATGCATTGAGACAGATGAAGAAGGACATGGGCCAAGGTCTCACCATGCCCAAGAGTCCAAACACGGAGAACGGGGAGCTAATAGCAATGCCGAATTCAGATTCACAGTAGAGGGGGAGGAATCTCAGTTCATGCTCCGCTGCATTTGTAATTTATACATGTCGTGCAATTAAGGAATCTTGGAGCAACTCCTTATTTCTCTATTTATCTTACTTGCCTATCAACTGAATTATGGGTTTGTGTTCTCATGAATGGTCATCATCCTTTCTTTCCATTATGTATCCTTTCTTTAAATTTTGGTGGCATTTATATGCTTTCCACTGTTTATTTTCTAAAAATACATAGTTAACTTAAGCCAGGCACCGGTCAAATACGGGAGGTCTCCTCAAGATATGGATTTCTATCACTAGCATGGTGACATACATTTCGGTGGCATTTATGTGCTTCTCACTTTTTATTTTCTAAAAAAGACAGTAGTAATAAAATAAGAACGAGGGGAAATGCACCTATATAATAAGGCTAGCCAGGGATAAACTTGAATGTGTAGAATAGGAGAGCTACCGTGGACAAATTCATTCTTATTGTTCACTCTTTTGACCATGTACTTGTTGAAAACATAACTACTTTTTGTGATCAACATAATGACATGATGCATAAAATTATTAAGGCGGTCCTAAAAAATCTTATAAGTGGCACATAATGGTATAATTTACGAATAATAAGGTACCATTATTGCTGACATAGTCTAGTTAACAAATTTCACAATTGGCATACTGTAGATAATCCCTGATTCTACACCAAGATTTCGTGTTGTACCAATAGCTTCATTAAGTTGGAGCCCCGAAGTTGCACGGCAATAGAAGTTCACTAGCCAAGACAAGGGTGCACGGCAATAGAAGTTCACACACAAATTTCTTCTAATCTGCTCAAGTAAACCTCAATTACTTCTCCTTTTGAATATTCAGGAAATAAGTCTGGTTTCTGAAAGCTGCAGGACGAAATAGGTCACTAACCCAAATATGTACAGATTATTAGTTGCAAATAAACCATACTAATGTTTTGGGTTCTTTCTGATCAGTTAATTAATTAGTCAGAACATTACGCATGAACACTAGACTACATTTGGCACTAGAGTGAGTGAGGTGAGAGTCACTGCCTTTACTAAATAATTTCCTCGCTCATTTCAGCCTTCAGGGTCATGGCTAATCCTGGTATCCACTTGTGACATGCCTGACGGTGAACCACTAATAGCACGGGTAGAAAATTACGAACCTGTGATTATGGCCGTGAGATGGTTGGCATTGCCGTCGGCGGCGACCTCCTCGGTGGTAGATGCGGAGATGAATCCGAACATCCCTCTACGCCCCCGGGATCTAGCCCCAAATCCCCATCTATGCCTACATGGTTACCACCGACCATCAACAGGTGATGCGGCAAGGATGCAGTACCAAGATTGTGTATGGGACAAGCATATGGAAAATGAGATATGGATCTAAAAGGGGAAACGAAAGAGAAGTCACACCTGGATAGACCATGGTCCGCCATGACAACTATGCTCCGTCTTGCCCTTCTTCTTGGACCTGCGTTGACACACCATTCAGTGCATGCCGCCTCGTGTGGTCTCCGAGCAGCAACAACAGCAACCTGACTCCAAGAGGCTCGGGCGAGGGTAGCCATAGAGGAATCTTGGTCGGCAGCTTGATCTGTGGCAGCGCCCCATTTTCTCACGAGCACTAGTGCTAGGGTTGGCTGGTGGAGAGAAAGACATCGCGAGTTGGGATCAGGGTGCTGAGGTGGGGGCGGATTGCAGACAGATGTGTGGGGACGTGCCGAGGTTGTGTTTAGATACACATGTTGGCTCCATTGCGACTTATTTGTTGTTGTAGTGGTTGTTGTTCTGGTTGTTATTGGTGTTATTGTTGTTGTTCAGATTTTGATTCTGATTGTTGATGGTTGCTATGAATTGTGTCATCATCTACATTAGCTGAGTCTGTGCAGTCATCATCTGTTGTATCTCATTTCCATTGTTGTTGTTTCCATTGTTGTCACGGTTGTTGGCACATCTCGGAGGCATCTGTTGGTTTAGTAGGGATAAGTAATGATAGATATATCTAAACAAGTTCTAACACACAACCCAAAACAAACAAGTTCAATCAAACAAGCAACAAGCAACTAATCACTTAACAACTTATGAGTTTAACTCATGAGTTTAATAAAACAACAAGTTTTCTTGAAACAATCAATCTAGTATAGTCATACCACATAGGTCGGTATGATCCATACACTAGCATGATACATAAGTCATAAATAGCCGGTAGGCGATCTAATGTCTCTTTGGTCACACTATATTAACATCATTGGGAGCTCTCTTTCGAGTTGGGCAATCATAAGTGAAGTCTCATGTCTTCTGGCAGCAATGGCAAAACACCTTTGTCATGTCTCGGGTCCTTTTCCTTGAATTGTTGTTGTGGTTGTCTTGAAGTTCGTGTTCTAGAAATTCATTGATAATGTGTCCTTCCTCCTTGCATTTTGAGAAGGTGATATGGCTAAGGTTTTCTTCTATCTTCCTAAGAGCTTGATACATTCCACCCTTGACTTGTCCATTCACTTGTTGCACTATGAAGTCGAGATGGCACTTGGCAGGAATGTGGTCGGTTTCTTCACATAGGAAACAAGTGACTTGAGATACAGGGCATTCTTCAACTAGATGGTTGGAATCACAATAGGGACATTGATCTTGATGTTCCTTAGAGGTGTGGCCTATTTATCCACATATTTTGCAAGATCGAGGACTTGTCGGAACTTGTATCTTGAACTTCTTGTTGACATGATCCATCTTGAAGGTCCTCGGAGAAAGTAAAAGGCTAGTCTTCTACATGTTTGAAGGAGAAGAGATTTCGTAAAGAATGATCAAGGTATACAATAAAATCTACTAAGTATAAAATTATAAGTTCATTCCTAACAAGGGTCTTTGTAAACATCCTAGGGTTATGATCCTACAGGCAACACAGTGCTCTGATACCATCTATAGCAGACCCGAACCCGGCTTGGTTCGAAATCCCTGTGATTACAGTGCTAGTCCCTGGATCAAATAGCTAGCACCCATAGTTTAAGATGTAATATCAAGATACAAAGGTCATATTACATCGCATGATCCAGAATATAAATACTTATTACAAGCTCATAGCCATAGGCTATCTTACTACAAAGCAGCGTAATAAAAGGAAAGCATGGAGTCCTTCATCTTCATGTGCCACAGGCAAACATGTTGGATGTAGACTCGTAATACTTATCATTGTTCCTGTCTTATCAAATAGAATATACCTGCGACATGATAGATTGCAGCCACAAAGGGTCAATACTTTGAATGTATTGGCAAGTGTCACTACTATGTGGAAATTAGTTGGATCCTATCAATACATGCATATTTGGCAAAGTAGAGTTTGGGCTCATTTGCAGAAAGAAATATTGTTTTATCCTATCTTTTAAAAATAGTTTTGATCTTTCAACAATATTTCTGAACTTCTTGGTAAACTCCAAGTTCTTCTAATCCGTTGTTGACACCATCAAGTTTTACTTTGAGAAATTGAAATGTAGAGATCTTCCATAGCTCTTCAGGCCTTAGTTTCTTAGAGTTATCCGTAACCAGGGACACATCTAAGTACTTAGAATTTGATCTTATGCAGAAGTTGTACACTTTACCCACATGACACAATCTCATATTGATGCCACAAGTGGCCGCTGGATAAGTACACACCAATTGGAGTACAGGCAGATCGAAAATGTGACAAAGTCTTTACACAGAAGTCCTCCCAATATATAACCCCAGCACGTCTACTAGGCACCAATATAAGTGATAGTTTGAGAGAATAATAACTTGTATTGATTTTAGCCATGGTGGGCTGTTTAGATAGATTACAACTGACTTGGACTCCAAGACTAATAGAGATAGAGTTACAATTCGAATAGGAAGGGGAGAGGCGGCCGGTGCCCTAGCCGCTCCGACCTATACTCTAATAGTAAGGATATACTTCCAATATATAATTCTAGTTAACTTGAATAGGTACCAGTACATGGGTCTTCCACTATGTAATTGACTAAGCTAGAGCCTATTTAGCATGTGGTTGTATATGGAAGACACTGTACGAGAAACATGTTCAATCTCTAAGTCCCTGGATGGTATTCTTCTAATGCACACACGAAAGAGATAGCCATATATATGGTTCCCTTCTTTGCTACCTTATTCACAACTCAGTATCCACATTCCACCCAGGTCATTCATTGAGTACTTGTTTTATTATATAAAACATATCTTTTCCAATACTTCATATAATTATAACATCATATTCCACCCCAAAACTATAGCATGGCTAAGCATACTACAACTTACGTTGTTTTCACTAACTAAAGTATAAATGATATCATATATAGGACATAGCATAGCATAGTACATAGTACAATATTATCCTACACATGCATTTCTACCAAAAACCCCTACATGTATAGAAAATAATGGGACGTCATGATAGTGTCACTTACCTTAATAGTTGGTGGTGTTGGTACACTCTTCTTAGTAAGACACTTGACAATCAACACAATCTATCAAGCAAAACAACCAAGACAAAACAATCACAAGATCAATACTAATGACAAAAAAAATCATGCAAAGTATGCAAACATGCAAGATGGCAATTCTTGTTGTACAAATTGTTATAACAAGGTTCTGAACATTACTAAGTGATTTCTGAACATTTTATATTTTCAAGATTACAAATGCAACCATTTGTGCAATTGTAGAAATTAGCAATATTTCTAACACTTGGCAAGGCCATTCTCACTAAATAATTGCCACGATATTATTTATACTAGAATAAAATTATATTTTGGTCTTAATTTAGGGAGGATTCAATATAAAATCATTTGCAAAAAGATTCACTTAAAAATAATTTACACAACAATTTTTAAACTCAAAATACTCCACAAAAGGTTCTATATAAAAATTGATTTTAACCGACTCAAAAATACCAAATTATGGCTCCACTCAGTTCTACTCGTTTTTGTAAATCCATAGACATATTATTTTTAAATTTAGATATACAGAACTAAAGATATGATTTTTACAAGATTCTATGTTCTTATGTCTAAAAATCCAAAAATAGGAATAGATATGACAGTTGGCAGAATCTGGTTGGATGGTACCCCTTCGTTTAAATGATCTATGATAACCTTTATATGAAGATCTAACGTTCCAGGATAGGTCACCGAAATAACTCGTCGGAAAAGTTCACCGGATTTGCGGGCACGGACTTGGCGTTGCCGGTCCCGTCGCTAGGAATATATCTCTAGTAGAAGTAGATGCGGACGGCGTAGAGGACGTCGAGGCAGTGCTAGTGGACGTGATTGAGAGGTTGTTCAGCCCCAACGGTGACGACAATTCATGGCTAGAGCAACGTGCAACGCCGGCGGCGCGACGAACTGCAACAAGATGATGCACAATCATGTCCTGGAGATAGGCAACGTCTGGGAACAACTTCTGGTAAAAGAAATCGATGAGATTCTTACCAAGGACGATGCAATCTAGCGATAAACTCCGGTTTTAGGATGATATTGGTATGGTTGGTATGTGTTCTACAGAGCTACTCTCGAGAAAATTTAGGAATGATAGTGATGGAGAAGGAGAGGAATATGGTGCTCGCTTCGGTTTTCTCTGAGGTGGTCTATGGAGGGAGATCGAGAGACGTATGCCGCCAAGTGACATTCAGTTCACTGAAGCGATTTGGATATTTAAGAAATCTAAGTAGGGAATCAACTCTCTGAATGGATTCTCCACTTAATTATAAAGAAGTTTCACGTTTATGGTGAGTTAAATCATCTACTCAAATTGATGAAAGAGGGAGAGGAAGCAATGCATCCATGTACGTGAACCAACCAGGAAGACGATCGATCGATTGAGTCGGTCTCCTTGATGGCTAGAAAGTGCGGCCTAAAAAGAAAACGAAGGGGAAAATAGAGTGGGGACAGATGGTCTGGGCTGTGCTGCTTACCGTGTTGGGCTGGGTAGGATTGATGTAGGCTTTTTTTTCCATAACCGATTTGTTATTTTATTTTTCTGTTTTGTTTATATCAGTTGATTTAACATTTTAAATTGATTTAAATTTATATTAAACCTTTTCATAAATTTTATATAAAATATAGTTTGACAGTTTACTGCAATTTAGAGTATTTGAAATATTTTTTTAATAAAGTATAATTTAATTTAAAAAAATAAGCATATTACGATATGCCTAGTTTCATTATTTTCTAGTCCCTTTTCTTATTAAAACCATATCTTTTAACTTAGGACTCTAAAAAGGTTTAAACCAATTTCCTTAGCTTTATAATTTTATTCTCTATCATAATCACTCATTTAAGAATACTTTTATTTTGTTTTAGTCATTGCCTTAACATGACTTTATTTTTCATTCTATATGTTATAAATTTCATATAATTTTATCTGGAGCTTCAAATAGAGTCAAACTAATTTCTATGGTTTTATAATTTTGTCCTTTATGTTTTAGCTTACTTAGGAATTCTTTTGTATATTTTAAATATGGAATATATCCAAAGTCTCATGTTGTTATGTGGCCATTTCAACTTTGAGAAGAAATTTTTTTCTCTTAGTTTTAAAATGCAACCATGCATGCTTAATGATTTTGAGATTTTGAAAACATGCACATAACTTGACAGAGAAAATTGTTTTATTTAACTTTTTTTGAAGGAGTTATATTAAATAGTCAAAAAGTTTTTGTTCCCTCTGAATTTCTTTTAATTTTCACATTTCAAAATTTGCAAAATTTTTGGATGTGACATTAATGTAATGACGAGGGAGAGAATATAACCAATTTAGAGCCTTGCCTTTAAGAGACTAACAGAATAATTTTAGAGGGGAGAAATCTCTTGGAAAACCTTTTGGTCCAATTGATGTTATCACATCATTGAGCTCTCTAAGATGTCGTCCCGGGTCTTCATCTTCCCTTCCACTGAAATCTTTTTCCTGTAAAATTTTAATAATCTCGCCATCAAATTGACATTCTCTAACTCTAGGATTAGGAAATTCAATTGGTTATTTAATATAAGAAGGATCTGTAGCATTGTATGCTTTGAGAGTTTTCTCAGGTTTCTTCACAGTTGTCTTGTGAATGGACATGATTTCCATAAAATCACTCAGGTTTTCAAATTCAACCTTAATTGATCTCAAAAGTTTTTCAAGATTTTCTTCACGCCTTTGAGAAGTCACGCGTTCAAAATAACTTGGTATATAGATCCTACTAGAGCGTGTAGACCCTTTGTCTCCTAGGGAGACCATTTGGTAGTAGTAACACCTGAAATGTCAAGAGACAAACAATTAGCCCTTAGCTCCCCGACAACGGCACCAGAAAATAGCTTGATATCTGCAAGTGCACAAATCATTCGTAGCTAGTTTCGAATTTAAGATATCGATCCCACAGGGAGCCCAAAGGAAAGTTTTTATGAATGAAGTTTCTGTCACACTCAAAATTGTCACAGGTCTTCGGGTGAATTGACTGCAAGTGTTGAAACAAGAATAAAATTTGGATTAAACTGAATCTATATAAATAAAACTAAAATATAAAATTTAGAAAAAAAAGCATAACAGTAAAGAATGATTCGATTATTTGTTGTTTTCCATAGATGACAAAGTAGGCGCGGGTATATACACTTCATGGTGATAGTGATTGTGCCAGGTGGATGAGTGATAAGTGTAACAATTATAATCTTATAAGTGTGTGTGTAGGAGAGCAACCCATAATTATCCGAAACTCCTCTTGGTAGATTTCATAGTCTGTTACCAAAACCATGGTCAGTCACTAGGCAATTAAGATCCTTTAGATTGCTTAGCAATTCTTCTTGGATTGAACTAATGCAATAGGCACAGTGGCTCCTCGTGCTCCTCGAGTTAAACTAGTTTTCCACTGATATCCCCGTGTCACTCGGGGGGGGGGGAGGCGGCGTCGGTCTGCTAGCAAATAATATCTTATCTATGTAAAACAAAGTATCATGTTTTCTGGGCCCTTATTTGGACAACAAGCATTAGGAATACCACAGATAGTCCAGCACATATAATATATTAATTAAAATCAATCACAAATTAATGGAAAATATATAGGCACATCACATCTCACCAATCCCCTACATCTCCCACGCCCGAAGAAACTTACTCACACATGAGAGAAGAAAGCATCATCAATATAATTAAATAAGAGGAGTTCTTATCTATATTACCGTGGAGATCCACAATAAGAATAGAAAATCAATCCAACACAATTCAAGATCGGAAGAAACAGTCTCAAACCCTAATCTTGCAAGGTGAAGATCTTTCTCTCTCCCAAGTACAAGTAATGGCTACTGGGGTGTTGTGGCTAGGAGGTCGAAGATCGTGGAGCGAGATGAAGAACGCCTTCCCCTTATTCTCGGGATCTCTTGTTTCTCCATTCTGGATGGATCGGAGGCTGTTGTATTATGTTTTCGTGTATGCCTCCTTCATGAAAGTTGTTCCTTTTGACTAGACAAAGGCGGTGGCAACTAGACGGCGAGACCTATACGGCCAGAGAAAATTTTCCTGCCGTATAGTTGGTCGTAAAACCTACTGGTTGTCGTCCTTGATTTCTTCCAAAAAGAGACTTTCTTGTTTTCGCCTAAATATTGTATTTTTGCTGTTGAAACCCTCTGTTGATGTTTACAACCTGAAACATACAATAAAAACCAACTTTTCTTCGCTACCGAAGTATTATCGTTAGGTAAAGCTAGAAAACCATCAAATCAAGACGAAAACCATGAAGAAAAGCCATTAAAAATCAAATTTCATAGCTATCACATGAATATCTTCTTAGTTGGATGTCGAAGTAAGAGCTCGTAATTCCATCATAGATTGATTGTTCACCATCCATGGTATGCTTGATAAGAAGTAATTAGTGGCCACTGGGTTTGGCCCGATGTGGCACGATAGGATCTATCTCATCCTCGCTTCTTCGTCTTCACGTGTTTTCTAAATGGTAATTCCATCCTCTCTTCGAAAAAAATGCGTGAAAGCTTCCCGGATGGTACGATAAGAACATAACCCTCCCTAAAAGAATTACCCTTGCAAGTCGGTACTCATGGACACAACAATATACCGCTCCACGGCCATTCCGCTATCCAATTGGGCTCACAAAAGGATTATAAAGATCGTTAGAAACTTCGTGTGGGATAGAGACGAATGAGAGCATTCAGCGAATGGAAAAGCGTTTGTCAACTAGAAGACTATTTGCAGTCCTAAGGCTTTGGGAGGTCTAGGGACGACTGACATTGAGCGTACCGGGTGAGCTCTGAGACTGTGTGGGCCTTGTCTCTAGTGGAATGACCCTGACCGCACTTGGGAAGGATCAAAGTTCCCCCTACAGTTCTGCTGACATGACCCTCTTCAGGGCATCCATGACGATAACTATTGGGAATGGAGAAACGACCTCCTTCAGGCATGAAAACCGGAGCGGTCATGGGCCTCTTAGGCTTCAAGATCTTGACCCTAACAAGATTGCCACAAGGAAAAAAAGGTCCGTTACAAAAGAGATATCTGGAGCAAATTGGATCCGCTCCGTCGCAAGACTACACACTCCTACTTAGATTTCCCAATACCTAGAAGTTTGGGATGTTATCCAGGATATTCGCCTAAACCCTTTGGAAAAGGACATCATGAGATGGAACTTGACTACTGATGGAAGCCCCAGGAACTACGTCTTACCTATATAAGGATTGTCCATTCACGACAGTGTTCTGGAACACAATGTAGTCTTGGGACAACGAGGAAATGAGCAATCATGACACTTCCTTCCCCTCCATCTCTAAATGCTGAGACGATATGATCCTAGGTAGATCTAAAACCGAGCAAAAACGCCAAAGTGGCCACCTATTGTACAACTTGTGGAATTCATGGAAGAAAAAATAATAGAATCTTCACAGGCAGGCGCCTCTTCTATAACAAGGTGGCTTCCATCAGAGACGGATCCAAGGGATGTGAGTGGTGGCCAGGCATCCCTATGGTTCATCCACCCCTTCAACAATGCATAACAGGGACCAGTAGCTGTATTAGGCCTTATACTACGGCCATTAGCATAGACCTATTTAATTGTAATGGTGCCCAGCGTGCTGAATTAAATGGGCCAAGCCCAAACCAAATAGCCAAGCGTCAAAGGCCATAGTCTCATGTACATACTACCCTAGGCAAAATGGAATCAATCGCACATACTACTTTAGACTTCCTATTCACTACTGGAAAAACCATCTTCGGTTCAACGTGAACAAGGCCAGCAGCCCCGGCCTGGCACAACCCGCGACTAGTGGGAGCACTAGTCCCGGGCCGTGAGGCCTCTAACGGCTAGAAACGGCCGTAGTAACTAGTCCCGGGCCGGACCAGGTCATTAGTCCAGGTCTGTAATACGGCCCGGGACTAATAACCTGGAGCAGGCCAGCTGGTCTTTTCGTGGACTATTAGTCCCGGGTCGTATCACGGCCCGGGACTAGTCGTCCACCACTATATATTCTGCTTCCTGTCCTGCTGCCCTAAAGCATATGGTGGACATTTTTCTCAAAGAAGAAAGAGAGTTCATGCCATTTTTTTCTCAAGATTTAGTTTGCAACACCTAAATCCAAAGCTTTAAAAGGTTAGAACTTCATTCTTGCATCTCTTGTTGAAACTTTAGCTCTATAATGCTCTAGAAGTATAGAGATATGGATCAAATGCATGGATGCTCTAGAAGTAGCTAGAAGGATTTTGATATATATGTGTAACAAATTTTGATTAGGCACATAGTTACTGAAAATTGAAATGTGTAATTTTAGAATTTCAGATCTTAGAATGGAATGAGGTTTTCACTGATAGAACAATAATAAAAAAATCCACATTTATCATGTTGATTGTTTTCTCCAATTCACAAATTGGTGCATGTAATTTTTTCAAAATTCAAAATTAATGCTCTAGAAGCTCTCAATATAACTTGTAATAATTTTATCATGTTGTTTAATGGTTTTTGATATAATTTTACTATAATGCAGATGGTACGGGAATGGATGTACGGTACTGACCGACGCTCTAGCGAGTTCATTAATGGCGTGCATGAATTCATCCGTGTTGCTGATGCAAACAAGCGCAATGGTTTTGTATTATGTCCATGTAATGGATGTAGGAATCAGAAGGATTACTCTGACTCAAAAACCCTTCACATCCACCTGTTGAAGTCCGGCTTCATGCCCAGTTATACTTGTTGGACAAAGCACGGAGAGAGAGGGGTTATAATGGAATACAATGAAGAAGAGGAGGAGGTTGACAACTATCATGGTTTCCCTGAATACGGAGATACTTCCATGGGGGATGCTGAAGGGGAGGATGAAAAAGAGACACATGATGAACCCGCTGATGATCTTGGTCGGACCATTGCTGATGCACGAAGATATTGTGAAACTGAAAATGATAGAGAGAAGTTCAATCGCATGTTAGAGGATCACAAAAGGTTGTTGTACCCAAATTGCGAAAATGGTCTGAAAAAGCTGGGCAACACAATGGAATTGCTACGATGGAAGGCTGAGTGTGCTATACCTGACTCCTCATTTGAAAAGTTGCTGAAAATGATGAAGAATATGCTTCCAAAAGATAATGTATTGTCCGCCAGTACGTACGAAGCAAGGAAGGTTGTCTGCCCTCTAGGTTTAGAGGTTCAGAAGATACATGCATGCCCTAATGACTGCATCCTCTACCGCGGTGAGGAGTATGAGAATTTGGATGCATGCCCGCTATGCACTTCACTTCGGTATAAGATTAGACAAGATGACCCTGGTGACGTTGAGGGCGAGCCCCCCCGGAAGAGGGTTTCTGCCAAGGTGATGTGGTATGCTCCTATAATACCACGGTTGAAATGCTTATTCAGAAACAAAGAGCACGCCAAGTTGTTGCGATGGCATAAAGAGGAACGTAAGTCAAACAGGATGTTGAGACACCCCGCTGATGGGTCGCAATGGAGAAAAATCAATAGAAAGTACCCGGACTTTGCAGATGACGCAAGGAGTTTAAGGTTTGGTCTAATTACAGATGGCATGAATCCCTTTGGGGAGCAGAGCTCCAGTCACAACACCTGGCCCGTGACTCTATGCATCTATAACCTTCCTCCTTGGTTGAGCATGAAGCGGAAGTTCATTATGATGCCAGTGTTGATCCAAGGTCCGAAGCAACCCGGCAACGACATTGATGTGTACCTAAGGCCATTAGTGGAAGAACTTTTACAGTTGTGGCATGAACCCGGGATACGCGTGTGCGATGAGCACAAGCAGGAAGAATTTAACCTTCGAGCATTGCTTTTCGTAACAATCAATGATTGGCCTGCTCTTAGTAACCTTTCAGGACAGTCAAACAAGGGATACAATGCATGCACATACTGTTTAGATGAGACTGAAAGTATATATTTGGAACATTGTAAGAAGAATGTATACAATGAGCATCATCGATTTCTTTTGGCCAAGCATCCCTTAAGCAAGAAAGGCAAGCATTTAAACGGTCTGACATGTCACCAGACGAAGCCTAAGGAGCGTACTGGTGCTGATATATTTGATATGGTCAAACATTTGGATCAAATGGTAACCTTTGGAAAGGGTCCTGGAGGAAAATCTGTTCCGAAGGACGCTGAAGGACACGCACCCATGTGGAAGAAGAAATTTATATTTTGGGAGCTACCATATTGGAAATTCTTAGAGGTCCGCTCTGCAATCGATGTGATGCATGTGACGAAGAATCTTTGCGTGAACCTGCTAGGCTTCTTGGGCGTGTATGGGAAGACAAAAGATACACCGGAATCACGAAAGGACCATCAACGTATGAAAGACACAGATGGCCTGCATCTAGAATGGTTTCAAGGTCATGCTAGCTACGCTCTTACCAAACAAGATATGGAAATATTTTTTGAATGCCTAAGCAGTATTAAGGTCCCGTCTGGCTTCTCGTCGAATATAAAGGGAATAATAAATATGGCAGAAAAAAAGTTCCAAAACCTAAAGTCTCATGACTGCCATGTGATTATGACGCAAATGCTTCCGATTGCATTGAGGGGGATTCTACCATATAATGTTCGAGTACCCATTGTGAAGCTATGTGCATTTCTCAATGCAGTCTCTCAAAAGATAATCAATCCTGAAGATCTACCACAGTTACAAAATGATGTGGTCCAATGTCTTGTCAGTTTTGAGTTGGTGTTCCCACCATCCTTCTTCAATATTATGACGCACCTGCTGGTTCACCTAGTCGAAGAGATTTCCATTCTCGGTCCTGTATTTCTACACAATATGTTTCCCTTTGAGAGGTTCATGGGAATCTTAAAGAAATATGTTCATAACCGTGCTAGGCCAGAAGGAAGCATCTCCAAGGGCTATGGAACATAGGAGGTCATTGAATTTTGTGTTGACTTCGTTCCTGACCTTAAGTCGATTGGTCTTCCTCAATCGCGGTATGAGGGGAGACTGAGTGGAAAGGGTACTCTAGGAAGGAAATCAATAATATGTAGGGACGGACATTCTTACACCGAAGCACATTACACCGTTCTACAGAATTATATCTTGGCAGCCCCATATATCGAGGAACACAAGAAAATCTTACGCTCCAACAACCCTGGAAAGCAACACTCTTGGATTAGAGATCAACACATGAAGAGTTTCGGTGGTTGGTTGCAACATCTCATCAAAAACAACACTCTTGGATATCAGCTATACTTGTTGTCTAGGTCACCATCTTCGACTATATCGACTTTCCAAGGGTACGAGATAAATGGGTATACATTTTACACGATAGCCCAAGATAAAAAGAGCACCAACCAAAACAGTGGTGTCCGCTTTGATGCAACAGACAACAATGGATCAAAGACCACATATTATGGTTACATAGAGGAGATATGGGAACTTGACTATGGACCTACTTTTAAGGTCCCCTTGTTTCGATGCAAATGGGTCAAGATGACAGGAGGAGGGGTTGAGGTAGATAAGAAATACAAAATGACATCGTTGGATCTCAACAATCTTGGGTACTTAGACGAACCATTCGTCCTAGCCAATGATGTGGCTCAGGTTTTCTATGTGAAGGACATGTCTACCAAACCCATAAAAAGAAAAAATAAGAAAAATAATACATCAGACGATGAGCCAAAGGCGCCACATAGTTCTTTCAGGAAAAAGAAACATCGTGGGAGTGGAGGACAAGACAGACATGTCAGAAGATTGTGATAAGTTTCATGAAATTCTGCCCTTCGCGGTGAAGGATGACACAAGCATCATGTTAATGAATGAAGATGCTCCATGGATACGACGGGATCAGAAAGGAACACACGCGAAGAAATGATATGTAATAATTGTAACATTTTATGAGTGAAGATGCTCCATGTGTCCATTTTTATAGTGTTGTCTGCAAACAATTTTGAGTGTGTTAGTCCCGTTTTGTGGCTGGACCGGGACTAAAGGAGGGCCTTTAGTCCCGATTCATACTTACCATTAAGATCTGATCTCCAAACGCGTGAGGTCACATATTAGGGAGTGCCTCTATGACCAGTTTCTTGGATATGCCGGAGGACTAGGCTCCGGCGGCATGTCCCTGAAACTGGCCGTAGTGGTGTCCCTGCTCTCGAAAACCATGAAGATGCCTCAAACTGGCTGGAGGACTGGACTCACAAGGATGCCTATTTATAGTACAAGCAGCTCAGCATAATGTTGACACTCACAAAATAATGTCGACACTCACCCCTACTATTAGTGCTAACTCATGTTTTGTCCCGGTTGGTGTCTCCAACCGGGACTAAAGGTTCATCTTTAGTCTCGGTTGGTGACACCATCCGGGACAAGGTACAAGCCACACGGCATAGTCGACACTCACCCCTATTATTAGTGTTGCCTGGCCCAGTCTACCGCAATCCCTTCAGTCGCAGTTGGTTTCTCCAACCGGGACTAAAGATGAACCCTCTCTTTATAGGCATTTCCCTCTATTTATTAGGTAACACTCAAGACATTTATTAATATTAACAACCGGGACAAACCGGGACTAGCTAACACTCAGGACTAAAGCCGCCCCCTTTAGTCATAATCATGCCTAGTCCTATAGTACGCAGCTTCAGGGTCTTCTTCGTCATTGTCATCATCATCGTCATCGTCGCCTGACACTCCGGGGATCCTCATCCCATCCATGGCATATACCAGGGGCCATTCCAGCCTCGGATTCACGGCGGACGGGGGAGGGGTCTCCTGGAAGATGATGCCGCTACCGTCGGGCCGGTGTGGGGCCTTTTTGTGGCTCTGTGGCGGGTGGACTCATGGGAACCGCAGGCGAGGATGGTCTCCCCCAGCGATGTAGCGCATCACTCCGATGATAGTACGGTTCTCCCACCACAGACGACGGCCGGCTTCGTTGTGCTTCACCGGGGCGGGCCATCACCCTTGTACCTGGCGAGCTCCCTTTCCCGCCTATTAGCGAAGAAGGCATTCTAGGTGTCATAGTTGTCGGGATCCCACTGGGGATCCATCCGCTGCTCCGGCGCGAGCTCGTGGTAGAAGTGGTTTGTGATGGCCGCCTAGCGTGCGGAACCTTGAGGGACAGGAGGGACAGGAACCCCTCCAGCGCTCAGCATCCAGCCGACGGGCGGCCGGTAGCCCGGCGGACAAGGGTAGTTGGAGGCGCACAGCGCCTCGGCCTCCTCGAGGGTCAGAATGGCCCAGTAGGCGTTGTCCATTGTTCTAAGAGAGGAAGGTGTGGATGTGTGGATAGCCATGGCACGAGCGCCCTAAATATAGAGGGAAAGGGCGGGAAAACTTGGCGTGAAGCTTTGGGAAATGGAGGGAAATATCTTTAGTCCCCGTTAGTGACTACATCTGGGACTAAAAGCTCTCGTAGAAAGGAAAGGGCGGGAAAATATGGCGGGAAGCGGCGGGAAATGGCAGGAAATATCTTTAGTCCCGGTTTGTGACTACAATCGGGACTAAATGGATATGATATTAAGATTCTTTATATTTTTCTGATAATAATAGACATATTATTTGTTTTATTTGGATTATTACAATAAAATATATGATTTTCCAAAGTTTTTATATTTGATTGAATTAAAAAAAGAAAATTTACAAATGAAATAATGTATAAATGATGCAAACAAATAAATGGATATTATATTAAGATTCTTTATATTTTTCTAATTATAATATACATATTATTTGTTTTATTTGGATTATTACAATAAAAGATGTGATTTTCCAAAGTTTTTATATTTGATTTGAATTAAAAAAGAAAATTTACAAATGAAATAATTTATAAATGATGCAAACAGATAAATGGATATTATATTAAGATTCTTTATATTTTTTCTGATAATAATAGACATATTATTTGTTTTATTTGGATTATTACAATTAAAGATATGATTTTCCAAAGTTTTTATATTTTTTCTGAATTAAAAAAAGAAAATATAGAAAAAAACAATTAGTCGCGGATCGTGGCTGGACCCGGGACTAAAGGGTGCCTGCGCGCGCGAAAATGAAGCTGCCAAAAAACACTTTAGTCCCAGGCCGTGGCTTAACCCGCGACTAAAGGGGGGGGGTCTTTAGTCGCGGGTTAAGCCACGGCCCGGGACTAAAGACTCTTTAGTCCCGTCCCGTGGCTTAGCCCGGGACTAAAGGTTTGACCCTTTATATACGCGCGCTCGCCCCTGGCGCGCCGAGCCAGCACTTAGCAAGATTTGACGATGAAGACGAGGTGCCATCGACGCAGAGAACAGGGGAGGTGCTGCCCGCCGGCCGATTCCTGCGCCGCCGCCCTCGTCTCCGGCCGCCCCTCCGTACCGCAGAGCCGCCGCACGTCGCGCCACCCGCCGAGCCTCTGCGCCGCCCGCCGTACGTCGCTCGTGCCGCCATGCCGCACCGCCCCGCAGTGCCGCGCCGCCCCGCAGTGCCGCGCCGCCCCGCCGTGCCGCACCGCCTCGCCGCGCCATTGTTCCTCCGGCCTCCCACCTCGCCGGAGGAGGTTATTTAATTATATAGTTAGGTTTTTGTATATAATTAGTCTAGTATTAATTAGAAGTATATTTATGTTTTTGTAGTAATATTTATTATTATTAGTAGTAATATTTAGGTTTTGTATAAATGTTAGGAAATGTTAGTACTTTTTATAGTTTTTTATAGTTTCTGGTTATATTTTTTTCTATAGTTTTTTATAGTTTTTAGGATTAGTTATTGTTTTAGTTATTAGGATTAGTATTAGGATTATTATAATTAGGTTTATTAGGGTTTTTTGTTATAGTTTTTTCTATAGTTTTTTTTATATTAGGGTTTTTTTGTTTTAGTATTAGTATTATTGTTTTAATTAAAATATTAGAATTAGGATTAGGATTATTGTTTTAGTTATTTTTTTGTTTTATTTATTAGGATTATATTGTTTTATTTATTGTTTTATTAGGGTTTTTTTTGTTTTAGTTATTATGATTATTGTTTTAGCACAAATAATATTAGGATTATTATAATTAGGATTATATTGTTTTAGTTATTAGGATTATTGTTTTTTCTAACCTGTTTAACTCTCTTTTTGTTATAGATAATTAAGTCATGGATCCATTCGAAGATCCTGGTCGCATCAGTGAAGGTTTTCTTCAGGGCATGATAAGAGGTGAAATTCCTCTTAATATTACTACCGACGAAGATATTTTGCTCGAGGAAGAGATATTCTCATATCTGAATCCATCCGATGATGGACTAGAGGAAAACCTAATGTACCAAAGGGAAGACCAGATGGACAAAGGGCAAACAAATAACAACAATAATGATGGCCCCTCGACAGGATCCATCGAGGTACATATATATATATATATATATATATAAAGTCTCGTGTTACCTCTATTCATTAACCGATCTAGATAATTATTAATCACTCTCTCTTCTTCTTTTAGCCCACCGGATCGAAGCAATCGACAGCTCGAACGAAATGAGAGCCGAACAAAAAGTTGGATGGTAATCAGAGGTTCACCATCGAAGAAATAGATGATGATGGTGAACTGATTGCTCTAGAGAAGCACCGGAGGATGTTTATAAATCAATGCGGGGGTGCTTGTTAGGGACAACCTTCCAATCACCATCCAAGAATGGAATAAGTCAAAGAAACCCGGTGAAGAATCCAACAGCTATGTCATCGATGATGCCAAATATGACCTTTGGTAGAAGCTCATAGCGCATTTCATACTACCTCAAGAGTATGAGGAATTTGAGGTAGATGGTATTACCCCAAGGCCGGGTGGGCTTGAAAATAGAGCGAAAGTCAAGGAGTGGGCACTGAGCAAGATGGCTGAACTGTACCGGAACCACAAGAAAAGTTTATACGCGAAATATGTCGCGAAAAAGAAAACTCCAGACTTCAAAGGAGTAAACGAGAAGTTGAGAGAACAGTCGCCCGAATTTGTACAGTACAAGCAATCTGATAAAACAAAGGCAAAGTCGGCAAAGAACGCGTTAAATTCTGCCAACAAGAAATACCATCATAAAATGGGGACAGGTGGCTACAAGAGTGTCGTCCCTAAGTGGGAAACTATGGAGAAGAACATGAGGGCTAGAGGCGTCACTCCTGGTACAGATGGATGGCCCGAGAGGTCAAAGCACTGGTGGTACGGGCACGGGGGATCCTTGGACCCAGAAGCAGGGAAGACATTATTTCATGATAAAATTCTAAAACCCTCCCAAGACCTTATTAAAGCAATGAACGATGCTCAATTCGGATTGTTCCGTCCTGAGAGAGAGAATGACGAGCTGACACGCGCCCTAGGGAATCCTGAAAAGGGAGGACGAACACGGGTCAAAGGCGCCGGTGTCTCGTGGAACAATGGGTTTCCTCAGTATGATGCCAATTACAGAAGCCGTCAGAGAAAGAAGGATCGGGAGGCAGACCGGATCTCCAGGGTAGAGCAGGACCTAGCTGATCTGAAGAACCTCATGCATGAAATTAGCCAAAGGCCTCCGTCGCCAACTCACCCATGGTATGATGATCCTACATTGGATCTTAGCCAGCGGAGAAGCAGCGTGGCTTCCACGGAGGTCCGGGCTGATGATCAAGCACTACTGGATGATGCACCGGCTCCTCACTACCCCATGGATGATGTCAGAGAGATGGCACAATGTGAGCTACATCAGCCAATGAACAACATGTCCTTCAAGGTGGCGATCGACGCTGCTTTACCTTGTCTACCTGGAGCACTCCATCATTCACTTCCGATTCCACCAGGCTATGCTCGTGTCACGGTGGATGACATAGTGGAGGATTTTGCGGACCTAGAGATTGAAATCGCTACGCCTGAAGGCCTTACGAAACTAGAAGATGTCAAGCGCAACATCATTCTATGGAAGAAGAAGTACATCAAGTTTCCAGGCTCGGCGCCAAGGCCACCGACTCCGAGGAATCCAAGTCCACCCCGCATCGAATATCGTCAACCTCCAAGTCCACCCCAACCCGATTATCGCCAAGCTCCAAGTCCACCCCGCCCCGCTGACGATCTCCGCAGTAGGAGTACATCAACTCGATCTCCGCCTCCGTGCAATACTCGATCTCCGCCTCCGCCTCCGTGCAATACTACTACCTCATCGAAGAAACGGAAGTTCGACGGTCCCCCGCACCCCACATCGAAGAAAGGAAAAACGCCGAAGATAGTCGACATCCCGCCGGCTCTTCCAAAGAGACCTTATGACAAGACCGATGAGGAAACTAACGCGGATGTGGCTGCCCAAGTTAAGGCGCATTTTGCACCCAAAAAGCCTGAGCCATAGCTGGTATATAATGAAAAAAAACAAAAAGTGGGCTAAGTCCTTTCTTGATCAACCATCCCAGATATCGATGAATCTGGAACCGGACTATGACCGGGAGATTATTAAGCAAGCACAGAAGAAATAAATCACAAGTGCAAAAATCGGGAAGCAAGTTGCCCAGCTCGGAGCACAGAAGAATCAATCGATCGCCCCGCTCGAAGTCATTTCAGACCTTGACAAGGCCTTCAGAGCTAAAATGGATATGGACATGCAAATAATGGACCCTAGAGCACGTAATAATGCTGCACTTATGGGAATCACTATATCGCAGGCGAAAGCACTTGCTAACAAAGCAAATATGTCTCTTGGTCAATATTTAGTCTATGAAGATACGCCAGTGGGTCAGATAGTACGGCAGTATGTCCAAAGGGAGCCTCTAGTCAGTAATGAGGAGCTCGCGCGTCTATCCACACATATGCGATATCTGCACGAATGGTACATGTAGCAAGCAGAAAAAAGCATCAGAAAGATTGGTTTCCGGTGGACGTTAGAAAGGAGCATCACTTCAAATCATACTCGATACATGTTCAAATGATCGAACTGTTTCAGTTATACAACCAGCGCCTCCTTGACAAGTCTATCATTGGTTGCTACTGTCTGTAAGTTATTTATTTCTATAATTAAGTTTGTAGATCAGCTCGTTCATTGCATTTAATATATTATCCTAACTATATATCCTTTTGTATGATGATATTATATGCTGCAGAATGAAGATGCTTTAATAAAAAAGAGCTAGAAGATACGACGTTGGGTTCATTGACCCATATATCATTAATGAATATACGTTAAAGAATCACCCCAAGGACGTGGAGGAAGACCTGTGCAGGTTCTTAACCGAGCATAATTTTGTTAAGGAAATACTATTTCCTTACAACTTCAAGTGAGTGTTTATATCTTGTACACATTTTATTTTTGCTTACTGGATGAGCTATGCATGTATGCTTATGTAAATGTCCGCATATTCCACTGGATCTTGCTAAACATTCAAGTTGACAACTCCCAAGTTGAAGTCCACGACTCATTAAGTTGGGACCAAGAGTAGTGGAGCGACATGAAAGCAATGCTCCATAAGTAATTTCAATCATTATCGCATTATATCGTCCTCTTTCATTCATTTCCTGATATCAAGTAACTAATAACTCCTTTGTTTATTTTCTTTGCCGAGCAGTTGTTGGACACGGTTCAGACAGAAAATACCAGGTCCATTCAAAATGAGTTAACTTATAAAATGGTGAAGAGTTTACAGCAGACACCGGGAACTCATTTATGTGGATACTACGTCTGCGAGTACATCCGCGAGTTGACCAGTGAGCGGAAAGTTGACTCACATTATATTTATGATTTGCGGGAGAAACTAGAGCCAGACCAGCGCATAAGATCAATTCAAAAGGAGCTGGCGGGATTTATGATGAAGGAAGTCCTTGATGTACATGGAGAGCATTATGCGGATGACGTGGAACTCAATTTTCCTTAGTCATCTTCATGTAGCTGATATGATACATATATTCATCAATGACCATGTACTTTTAAAACATTTCTTCCTTTTGATATGATTGATTATATGTATTCTTGCAAGGGATCAATTAATTATATAAATGCATCGACGTGTAGTGTATATGTAGTAGCGTATAATATGTATACTGAAATATATGTTTGAATTATAGTGAAACACAAAACGAAAAATGAAGGAAATGACAAAAAAAAATACACAATCTCTGCCGCTACAGAGAAATGTGTGTTTCTCTGCCGCGGCAGAAAACCTTTTAGTCCCGGGTGGTGTTACAGCCCGGGACTAGAGGGTTTCCGCCCCTCCCCCCCCCCCCCCCCCGCGGCGCTGAAACAACCACGTGGCTATTATCAGTCGCGGGCCCTAGCGAGTCGAAACTAGAGAGAGGGCCTCTAGTCCCGTTTTCGCAGTCCCGGGCCCAAAACCGGGACTAAAGCTAGTTGCGGCCCGGGACTCGAGGCCCTTTTTCCACCGGCTATTTAGTTTCGTGATTGAGCATCACTGCCGCCTCCGTCATCGCCGTTGCCAGGAAATGACCACCTGGAACTTGAGCTCCGTCGGTAATTAGTGAAGCTACACAATTCACAGGTTTTGCGTCTCAACTGTCGACGAACGACTACGAGCTACTGCCGACCCCGCGCCACGCTATCACGCCCAATTCCTATCCCAATCGCTCCATTGTACTATTCTTCTACACATTTGCTTAAGTAATATATATTGTAGTTGCTAGGCGCCGATTTCTTATCGAATCTCTAGTGTGATTTGATAGTTATAATAGTTTATTGATTATATTTCAAGCTGGTTGGTTGGACCTCGGATCCTACTTGACAAATGAAAACATGTTTTTAGCCGAGCAGATAGATGTTATAAATAACATACCGATACATAATAATTCCAATCTCGATCCGGTTGGGTTGTAAATTTTTCACCAGAAAGATGAGTTGATTAATAGGCCTGGGCATAGATTTACTCATATTTTTTCAAACTACTAGAAAGGTAGCTTTCTTTTCAATTGCATTACATATGCCGTTACATCTTGATTTCGTAGTATTACTTATAAGACTTTTCATGATCGATATTTTATTCGGCCCCCCTAAGCTCAAATCCTAAATCCGCCACTCACTTCCGTCACTCGAGGCAACATTTTTCAGCAGGCTGGCACCTTTGCTGCGTTTGGTGCGGCTATCCCAGCCGAGGTAGACTAATTTTTGATGTTTTTTCTTTTCAGTGGTTTTGGCATGTTTCCAATTCAAACTAAATATGCCTTTTTATACTGAGACCGTTTAATTCGCTCTTCTAACATAATAGGCAGCGGTCCTGCCGCCGGTTGGTCTGAAAAAAATTAGTAGTTCGTGGCCAGCAGCTCTGTTGGTACACTGCCCAACTGGCCATGTGTATGTATGCACTATGCACGCACTACTGTGCAAATCAGCTGCTAGCTCATCTCGCCAGAGCCTCCCTATAGTAGCACCCACGGGAGCAGAGCCGTGGTGATTCCAGCTATAAATATAGATGCAAGGCGAGGGATGGAATCTGAGGGTCGAGAAAAAGGCAGCGCAGTGCATGTCCAACTCAGTTTCTTGGCTCCTCGCAATGGAGATTAGATGGTACCTGTGCATGGTGGAGAAGCAGGGCACGTGCACTACCATCCAGTGGCGTCATGGAATAGCTCCCTCACCTGAGCAAGCGCATGCCTGGATGGATGGTTATTCATGTGCCCGTCTTCTCCACCGGGCACAAACTGTCTCAACATTTTAGAGACGCTCAAGCTCAACCCGCGTCACAGGGCGTTCGGCCCAGGCTGTTCTGGTCAGTGGTGTTCAGTTTGCAAAGATCCATGGATAGGAGAAGGTTTGCTTGTTATGTCTCTTGCATCTTTGGTGTTTGTATTTGATATCTGATTCTCTGCAACCGAAGCTCTAGTAGTTTTAAGTAGCCTCCATATGTCAGGAGTTTGTTAATTCCTTCTAGATATACGCATGCTATGGAATTTGGCATAACCTCTGGATAGATCAGCTTGTAGTGTTTCTTTGAGCGACTAATTTGTCTCTCGTCCAGCAAGCTCTTCACTGCTCTAAGCGTTCTTTTTTCAATGAAAATACGGGCCCCCACCGACACAAGAATATACTGGTAAATCAATGAGCAGTATATTCACTGTTCTACTGTGCCGCGCTTAATGCAATCATGTCGATTAGAACATGGAAATTTTAGTCCTAACACGCAATCATTCTCGACGTTGCGATAGACATGCCTCCCATTGGGAGTCTCATCACCCTTGTCGACATCGGCTGGCTGACAGCAATGCACTATGCATCCTATATGCACATATTGGCCGTACAAACAACAATGTTCCTGAAAGGAACAACCCAGAGGTGTCGTTGCTGTCCTTTCTGAAACTGTATCAGAGAAGAAATGAAGTTTTGGTCCTTGAAAGTTTCTACCCAAAACAAGAAATGTTACATGAGTACATGTGTTGAAGAAATCAGCTTCAAACATTAATTGTTTGTCGTTCAGACCCATCTCTTAATTAACAGTGTTTATTTTTTTGCTACAGTTTTCATGTTGAGATGTGCAAAGGATGACAGACACAGGTTCAGCCGGCCACTAGCTATCTCCTATCTGGATTAGAACTGTACACGATGAGGCCATGATGTGTGAGTACTGCTCAACCAGGCAACAGAAGCACTAGAAAACTTTATCACTTTTGGTACTGCTACTACGCTCGATTGAAAGAAACCTGTACTGCATCTAATTATATGCGGGGTTAAATGCATGATGTGCATTCACCACTGCAATACTCAGGTATATGTACAGTAAAGCTTTCAATGTCTTTTTTTGGTATACTGCTACCCAGCGCTCGATCAAACCACTCATATTCTCAACCATTCGTTCTTGAAATGGACCTGTACATTCGTTCCATAGATCCTGTACGATTGATTCCTAATTTTATTGGTGACCAGATCATATTTTGAACTTATGACCTCTTGCCTTTTGAATTTATGTGTTGATTAGTACCTGGACAAAACAGTAAGCTCTACTAGAGGGAATAATGGATCGCACTAGTAGTACCATATACATATCTTTGGTGACATTCTAATGATTCTGGATCTAACACCTAATACCTCAGTGGTCCTCTGCTCCCTACATAATGCAGAAGAAAGATGGACTGCTACGGCCATTTACACAGTGAGAGTGGTCCTCCTGGATGTCCTTCTGTGTACCGAACGATCCACAACTTAGCACATATAGCTGAGCTCATTTCAGGCAAGCTTTGCTTCCAGATCTAGAAAAGACGTCTGCTTGTGCTAAAGTAGGGACGCAAACCTCCACTACGGGACCCAGTTTTGCCGTCAACTTAAACAGGACCGTCAGCGTAATCTATTAGACTAACGGCACAGCGACGGTGTCTAGTATGTCGACGGGTTTCACACCTATACCGACGGCTTTGCCGTCGGCGTACCTATTTTTCTTTTAGCCACATTAATCTTAGAAAAATCATAACTAAATCATTTAAATTCAGAAAAATACATATAATATATTAAATTTTACAGAAAAATGAGATCTATCTATATAAACTCATATATTACATATTTTGTTTCAAAAAAATATAAAAATACAAATATTTCGTATAACATATTTTTTATTTTCCGAGTGCAATAAACAGGGTGTTTTGTAAAGCAACCACCAAATAAAAGTTTCAAAATGATACTACCCCATATTTCAAAAATAGTAGACCATCTTGAATGGACAATTTTCTAACCTGGATATCTCAAACCTTTTCATCCACCACTCGTGAAAAAATACAAATTCCTGCCGAATCGACGGAAAATGAGTTAGATTTGAACTACGGGTACTACATGATATGATGCTCATAATGTTTTGCAACAATCATTTTCAGGTTCAAAATATGCTATTTCATCAGAGATCCAACACAAGTTTAGTGAGGCTCAGCCCCGAGCTAAGAATCTTCATGCCCGCCGATTTAAAAAGTTTGACAATAGTTTGAAATGGGCAAAAAAATTTCAAAAATGATCGAAACAATACAAAACCTTCGCGTAGTGTTATATTATGTGACATAGTTGCATGGGAAAATATCAAACTTGGTATATTGATTGTGTCTCAAAAAAAACCTTCACAAAATGACCTATCTCAATCGAGGTTTTCTGGATTTCAAGTCAAATGACCAATGTTATTGCTAGAATTACGGTATAGTTTGCGATAATATGCCCATATTGTGAACGCATGTGTATCATGGGATGTCAAATAATGTTGCACGAGAAAGTTTTCCTTTTTGTCGCACCGAAAAGCTATTTTTTATTTTCCGAATGCAAAAAATGGCGTGTTTTGTGAAGAAACCACCAAATGAAAGTTCGAAAATGATAATACTTATTTTTCAAAATTACTAGACCATATTGAATAGATAATTTTCCAACCTGGATATCCCAAACCTTTCCATCCACCCCTCGTGAAAAAGACAAATTTCTGCCGAATCGGTAGGAAATGAGTTAGATTTGAACTACAGGTAATATGATATGTTGCTCATGATTTTTTGCAAAAATAATTTTTAGGTTCAAAATATGCTATTTCATCAGAGGTCCAATGAAAGTTAGTGAGGCTCAGCCCCGATCTAAGAATCTTCATGCCCCTCGATTTAGAAAGTTTGACAACAGTTTGAAATGGGCATAAAAAATTCAAAAACGATCGAAACAATGCAAAACCTTCGCGTGGTGTCATATTATGTGACATAGTTACATGGAAAAATACTAAACTTGGTATATTCATTGTGTCTCAAAAAAACCTTCACAAAATGACCTATCTCAATCGAGGTTTTCTGGATTTCAGGTCAAATGACCAATCTTATTGCTAGAATCACGGCATAGTTTGTGATAATATGCCCATATTATGCACGCATGTGTGTCCTGGGATGGCGAACAATGTTGCAGGAGGAAGTTTTCCTTTTTGTCGCACCGAAAAGCCATTTTTTATTTTCCGAGTGCAAAAAGGGGTGTTTTGTGAAGCAACCAGCAAATGAAAGTTTCAAAATGATAATACCACATTTTTCAAACATACTAGACCATATTAAATGGAAAATTTCCCAACCTGGGTATCTCAAACCTTTCCGTCCAACCCTCGTGAAAAAGACAAATTCCTGCTGAATCGGGAAGAAATGAGTTAGATTTGAACTATAAGTACATGATATGATACTCATAATTTTTTACAAAAATCATTTTTAGGTTCATCATATGCTATTTAATCAGAGATCCAATGCAAGTTTAGTGAGGCTCAGCACCGAGCTAAGAATCTTCATGCCCCTCGATTTAGAAAGTTTGACGATAGTTTAAAATATGCATAAAAAATTCAAAAACGATGAAACAATGCAAAACCTTTGCATGGTGTCATATTCTGTGACATACTTTCATAGAAAAATACCAAACTTGGTATATTCATTGTGTCTCAAAAAACCTTCACAAAATGACCTATCTCAATCGGGGTTTTCTAGACTTCAGGTCAAATAACTAATGTTATTGCTAGAATCGTTGTATAGTTTGTGATAATTTTCCCATATTGTGCACACATGTATATCATAGGATGGTGAACAATTTTGCAGGAGGAAGTTTTCCTTTTCGTCGCATGGAAAAGCCATTTTCTATTTTCCGAGCACAAAAATAAGGCGTTTTATGAAGCAACCACCAAATGGTTAATTCAAAATGCTACCACCCATTTTCCAAAAATACTAGATCACCTTACATAGACAATGTCCCAACCGGGGGAGCTCGAACCTTTCCATCCACCGCTGGTGAAAAATACAAATTCGTGCCGAATCGGTAGGAAGTTGGTACGATTTGAACTACATGTACATTATGTGATGCTTAAGATTTTTGGCAAAAATTATTTTTATAATCACAACATTATATTTCATTAGATATCCACTTTAAGTTTTCTTTTTTGTCGCACCAATAAGACATTTTTTTCCGAGTGTAAAAAAGGGTGTTTCATGAATCCTAACATAGTTTCGGTTGTTCTAGTATTTACAAGATACGATACATAACTAAATATATTATAGGGATTTCATATTTGGATTCCTATCATGTTTCTGATCGATTTGGATATATTATTTGTCGAATTATGATTTACGGATTTGTAGATGTGAATTATTCAATATTAAATGGAAAAAGGAAAAATAAATAAATTTTGTTTATTTTAATTTGAATTCAAGATTGCAATTACTTATTTATTATTGTTTACTTAAATAAATGTTTGAAATTTAAAAAATAAAGGTGTGTGATACCATCGTCCAGGGGTTAATAGGATTGATATGGTAATATTATGAGTAAGGTCTAATTTCCTAATTGGAAGCTCATAAGAAAGGAACAGAGAAGTTAAGTGTGTTGGGGCTGGAGTAGTGTTAGGATGGCTGACCGATGGAAAGTTTGACCATTAGTATAATTTAATCGGAAATTAATTATACTTAAAGTTAAAAAATTCTTGTGAGATAAACAAGTCAAATAATTAAAAAAATGCTTATGAGATTAATAATTCAGAACAAAAACAAAAAATATTCAAAAAAATGGAAAAAAGATAGGCCGACGGCAATGCCGTCGGCGCAGCTCCAGCCAAACCCTCTAGGCCGACGGCAATACCGTCGGCATAGCTGCCGCCAGGGCAAACAACCATCAACCGTGTGATGTGGGCCCCACATCCTTTACACCGACAGGAAAACCGGTTATGCCTACGGGGTCGTACGCTGACGGTCATACACCGACGGCAATCAGTGGCTACGCCGACGGGGTCTGGCCGTCGGTGCCTGGCCTGTTTCCTGTAGTGCTCACCAGTAGGGGCGTGTTTGGTTGATCGCATGCCCGTTTCCCGCATCAGGCCGGTAGAAAAAAGACCGTTTGGAGACTCGTACGTCCGGCCAAACTCGTATCGCACGGGTCTTAAAGCACCCTAAATCATGGCCCGCTAGGAACGCCAAAATCGTCTATTTCTGCGGGGACAGGCCTTGGGGAGCCAAAAGCGCGGACACGGCTGCACGCGGGGGGAAAGGCGGGAGACTCCACGAAGCATCGGGAACGCGCGGCATAAATGTAACATCCCAAAAATACTAAACTTGGATCATCAAACTCTAATCATAAAATTTAGGGTTAACAAAAACTTTTCTAATTAAAAATATGAAAGCATCCATATGTGTGTGTATTAAAATTTGGATTCTTTTGAATTGCCATGATTCTGTGTTTCTGTGCTTGTAAAATAATTCTTAGGTGAAATAAACATCATCTAAACAATCACCAAACTTTTCCCAAAGACAAACAAGTTAAAATAAACAAATTAGGTGAATGGTCACTTTGGCCAAATTAACTCCCATGTCTACTTTGGCTATCTCTAACTTTCAGAACTTAACAGAAACATGTATGGATCTTTGCACCCCTTGATAGTACTCATAATAAGGTACCAAGGCCCACTTTGTGATCATCGAAAAACATTTAAATGTTTACTTTAAATAACAGTTTAAAATTGAATCTATTTTATATGGGAAGATCCCACTATTTCAAAAACCACTCAAACAAGCTCAATTTTCAAAACCCAAGCACCCACAGAATACTCAACACATGCCTAGCACACCCACCAAAAATCTTTTCAAAATTCAAACCTCAAGTTCATGCGGCCATTTCATCAAACAGGTTGCAGATTCAAATTAACAAAATCAAAAACACTATTTTGAGCAGTGTTTTGGCCAACCTTGTTCCCTCTCTGGTTACAACTAGCCTTAGTAGGTCATCTAGCAACCTTAACTAACCTCTAGCACCACAGTGAGCTTGCCAATGCCATCAATGATGAGCAGGCCGAGAGCACACTTGTCACACCAGTGTGGACAGCAAGCTAGGAGAAGAACTAGCCGTGCCAACCTTGTCTAGCATGCAACCCATGCCTCACCGCCCCCTCTCGACCAGCCCTAGCTCGAAGACAGCGACCAGAACCGCCAGGAACGCCGCGCCCGCGCCGCTGTCGACCATGCCAACACGCACCGCAGAGCACGCCGTTCCCACGCAACCCGACCACCTCGAGCCCTCGCCGCCCGCCAGCATGCACCCCACCGTCCCAGGAGACCACCAGACATGTTCGTTTCACCGCCCGTACCCCGTAGCCACCGCTCGCCGCGGAGTACGCCGCCTCTGTCTCGCAGAGCATCGCACGTTCCCGACCAATTGCCACCTCCCCTACATGCGCATTCAAGCTCTAGAGCATCGCCAGGAGACCGCCCGTCGATCGCGAACCTCGGCCATGCCTCTAGTCGCCCGTAGCCGTGTCGCCACCGTCGCCTGCCCATCCCTCTCGGTCTCGCCGTCGAGCCTATAAAAGGAGACGACCCCTGCTCGATTTCTTCACACCATCTCACTCCCCTCACCTCACTGATCCTTCCACCCCTTATCCGGAGCACGAGGAGCAGCAATTCGCCGGAATTGCGCCGGAGCAGGCCGCCTCTGGATAAGAAGGGAGCCGTTGATTTCGACCACCCCCAGAGCTGCCGCGACCACCCTTGAGTTCGCCATCGTCTACTTCGTCATTTTCCCGCCTCGCCGTCGTCACTAGAGCCCCGGTATGCCCCCTATGCACCCCCACCAAGCCGCTAGGATTCGAGCTCGCCGGTGACATGTTCATCGTCGACGACGACCCTCAGCCGTTGATCTCACTTCTAATCCAACGAACCAAATCGCCCCGTACCGCTTCGCGTGTTATGAGCCACTGACCGGTAGACCCCCCTGTCAGCTGAGCCCCGCGCTACGGAGTGACACTGGGCCGGCCCATTAACATCTTTCGTGCAGCCCACTCGTTTGAATTTAGCTTTTTCTATTTTAATTCAAACTCAGTTTTGTACCTAGTTTCAAAAATCAACCCAGCTCGATTCAGTGAACCAAATTGCATGAAACCAATTTTGTTAGAAAGGTACTGACATGCTTAATCCAAGACCGTTGGATTCAAATCATTTGGATCTGTATATCAACCTTGGTAAAAATAACAAGGCAGAAGCTTTTCTGCATTCAATTTTTTTTCAAATTTGAACCATTATAGCTTTTGAGTTGATTCCAACTCTCAAAAATCATATTTGATCATTCCTTTTAGAATGTATAAAAACATATGGGTTTAATTACAGAAATAATGTCCAAGTAATAAAAGAATGCCACATAGGCATTTCTAGTCACTTTAATTATTTAAAATAAAAAGGTTAAACCTTATTAAATTGTGACACCACTTTAAATCACATTCCCATGTACTAAAATGTGTGGTGATGACATGTGTCAACATGATCCCATGTTTGAGTTGGAGAATTTTAAATCTTAAGTAGTTTTTCAATGAGTAGAAATTACTTTTCTAAAAATAAAATAAATAAGACAAAGGCTTTAATCTTGTAATGTTAGTGATGATACTAGATCATCTATAGAACCCCTTGGTGTGATGATTGAAAATAGATAAGTATTATTTGGTGATTGTGTACCTTGTATTTATTTATAGACGCTAGTACCGACCAAAGATACGAGGAGGAAGGAGGATACTACGAAGAAGAAGCCGAGGAGAACTTCAACCACTGCTCTGCACAAGGCAAGCCTAATACTACTAGTTGATTGAGCAAGTTAACACTTGCAATTATGAAAGTTAGATAACCTAGGCAATGCATTAAGCATGCTTGGTTAGACATATTTGATGATACCCCCTCCTAGTTTTACTTGCCATCTTTCTACTTTATTTCTTTATCAAAGCTATTACTTAGAGTCTACTTAAGTGACTTGTAGATTCTAGGAAGAAAATTGAAGGTTGCATAAAGAGCATTAAATTTGTCCTAAGCTAGATAATCTTGATGTCACCCTAAGGCATGATATTGAACTTAGTTAAACTCCACTTGTTTACCACCCCTCATTGGTACTCACCCTCACTTGTAGATGCTAGTGCTAAGCATAAAACCTGATCAACTTTAGATGGGAATACTTGGTGGAAAATTGTTATGAAAACCTTAGAATGATAAGTCATTCTACTGAGATTGTTTTGAAATGTGTTTCCGAACACCAGATGATTTGTATGGTGAAAATGTTAAGGCATGAGCCTTAGCCCCTTATAAAACTGATGGTTGTCTGGATGCGATACCCATTCCAATTTTACCGTACAACCGCAATACCCGAAATTTGGGTAGGGCTTGACTAGAAACTTATATACCTTAGTATGGGTTCCCTCACGACCAAGGTATGAGCTGAGGCTACCTTGTGAAGATTGTCCACTTGTGCAGTACCCAAGATGACAGTTGGTCATGGTTAGGAGGCCAAACTCACAGGAGAGGTGCCTATACTAGGGCGTGTAATGGAAAGGTTAGGATTGATTATCCGCATACTGAGTATGGTGAGTTCAGGATTTGTTCTGACGGATGTATCGAATGTTGTGGTGAAAGTGTACAATCTCTGCAGAGTGTCAAACTATTCGAATAGTCGCGTCCGCGGTTATGGACAGTTGGAATGGCCATACTGTTCCCCCGTCAGATGTTTTCAAAATGACTTGTGAAATGAATTGAGATTTTGACTTGACCACAACAGAGTTGTGATATGAAATACAAGTTCCCACTTAGGGGTTATAAAATTTCAACTAGCTTTTCTTGCTTCTGAACTTAGTAGAGGTAAATCTGGCTTTTTGCAAAAAAAGCCTAGAGCTTAGTGTGCTACTACAAAAACCCCCTTCACTTGTTAGTATTAGTTTGCGAGTACTTAAAGAGTACTCATGGATTTGTCCCTGGATATTCCCGTGGCCAGACTATGAAGAGGAGTACCAGGATGAAGGACCTCAGGAAGGTTACGACAACTAGGATCATCTCCCATCATCAGCATTGCCTGTGACCCCGAATATGGAGCTTCGCCTACGCTACCGTTATTATTACGTATTTCCGCTGCTTGAGTTGTATTAAGAACTAGATCATGAGATCCTTATTTGTGTAAGACCTTATGTATGGTTTGTAATGATGATGTACTGTGGTATCCAAATCTGTTATGTGTCGCAAAAATGGTAATCCTGGGATTGCGATGTATGGCATAACAGGCATCTGGGATTAAAAATCCGGGTGTTGACAATAAATACCCTCACCACTCGCTCACCGCTCTCCCCCTATTCGCAACCACCCCTTACTCCCGTCTCACCGTCGACGGTTCCTCTCCCACCGGAAGAACAAAGACCACCGGCGCGGCAAGCAGACGGTGGTAGATCAAGGGGCTACTCCGCTTTTCGTGGCCGGAGCGGATCGACTACTGGGACTGTGGCTGCTTCTTCAACCCGATGCTCGAATCCTTCAGCAATGGCGGTAAGGCCTCAAACCACCAACTCTCTAAGGTTTTAGCAGCTCAGATCTATCTCCTACGGACTCATTTCCCGAGTACGAGTGACATGCAGGGTAGATTTCGACTGATATGTGCTATTTATGGTAGATTCGATGTGTAAGGGTCTTTTTTTGCTTCTTGTTCCTTCACAAGCACTAGATCTACAGATGAATTGGTTCCATCTGTGCTTGTTAGTTGCTAGATTCTGGCAGATTTGGTTATTAGGGTTCGTCCGACTTGGAAAATGGGGATTTTGCACTGTTTATCTTCTTGCGCCTAGGCCGATGATTAAAACTATGACCGAAAGACAGTGGGGGTGATTCTATACTACCTTCAATCGTTCATAACAAACCATGTTTGTCGCGGTATTGCACGACAGATGCTACTGGGATAGCTTACGTAGTGGGAGCAAGGAGACATAGGAGAATCCGGGAGCGAGATTGGCACACGATGTACCCAGGTTCATGTCCCCTCGGTGGAGGATCGCTACGTCCTGTTATCAATCCAGTATATGATCATAGATTGGTTTACATGGGAGCCGCCATAGGCGGAGGGAGAGTCTAGATCTAATCTAATGTGGGAGAAGATGCCCCGTGGGGGTGCCCCTGGTGGCTTTATATATGCAGCCAATTAGGGTTTACAAGTATTTGGTGGGATTTGTATACGAGTCGCCATCTTGGGCCTCCAGTCGACGCCACTCGTCTGGGTCCAGCATGCGCCAGACGCTGTATTGGGCGAGTCGACCCGCTCAGGGCTAGGTTTCAGTCGGCTCGATCCAGCTGGCGACTCCGCTTCATGGGTATACCCCGATTGGTATTCCCTCATCAGTAGTCCCCGAGCGCGTTGTCGATTCGACGCGGGCTTGAGGCAGGACGCTGAGAGTCTTGACGATGGGTCGTGGCGAATCGGCGATGAGCTCCTGCACAGAGAAAAGAATCGTGAAGCGGGAGGCGGTTGGCATGAGCCAGTCGATGATGTCCAGTTGGCGAAAGACGCAGGGTGTCGGTGAAGACGCCAGTTGTGGCGAGTCCCCGAACATGGAGCGTGCCGAGTCCCCGAGCGCGGCGAGTGGCAAGGTCGAGCGACCGGCGACTGCCGAGTCCCCGAGTGTGCCGAGTGGCGAGGTCGGGCGACCGACGAGTGGCGCTGTCTGTAGTGCGCCGAGTCCCCGAGCATGTTGAGTACGCGTGGGCGAGTCCGCGGGGGCGAGTCCCCGAGCGTGTTGAGTACGCGAGAGCAAGTCTGTGCTGGCGATTCCCCGAGCGTGTTGAGTACGCGAGGGCGAGTGTCCGCGGTGGCGAGTCCCCGAGCGTTGGAGAGTACGCGAGTGGAGAGTCCGCGGTGGTGAGTCGACGAGGGCGAGCCGTGGTCGTGGAACCATGCGTACACGCAAGATGCCTAGGAGTAGTCCCCGAGGCTCGAGTTGGCTTGTAGAGGCGACTTGAGGATCTTTAGAGATACATATTCTGAAAATAGTAGTGGTTGCTCCCGAACATGGCGAGTGGCGAGGTCGAGCGACCGGCGAGCGCCGAGTCCCCGAGAGCGGCGAGTGGCGATGTCGAGCGACCGGCGAGCGCCGAGCCCCCGAGCGCGGCGAGTGGAGAGGTCAAGCGACCAGCGAGCGCCGAGTCCCCGAGCGCGACGAGCGGCGAGGTCGAGCGACCGGCGAGCGCCGAGTCCCCGAGCGCGGCGAGTAGCGTGGTCGAGCGACCGGGGAGCGCCGAACCCCCGAGCTCGGCGAGTGGCGAGGTCGAGCGACCGGAGAGCGTCGAGTCCCCGAGCGCGGCGAGTGACGAGGTCGAGCAACCGGCGGGCGCAGAGTCCCCGAGCGCGACGAGCGGCGAGGTCGAGCGACCGATGGGCGCCGAGTATCCGAGCGCGGCGAGCGGCGAGGCCGAGTCCCCGAGCGCGGCGAGTGGCGAGAAAGACACTGTTTTGCTGAGAAGGAGAAAAGATACAATTGCATTAAGGTGTACTTGCATAATATATTGAATAATTGTAAGACGTGCGAATTGTAGGCGTTGAAATAAAATGGACTTTTGTTATATGGATTGATGGACAGTATGTAAGTTTTATGCGTGTCTTTTTACGAGTATGCAGACCTCCAGCATCAAATGCTTGCCGGGTAACAGGGACGCGATGCTAGACTGTTGAACCCAGAGACAAGATCGGCCTTTTGGTACCCAGCCTCACTACTTCGACGGACACGAATAAACATCAGACAAAACTGAAACCGATCCCAAGTATGATTTTGGTCCCTGGAAGGGTCATATGCGACAGCATGGTCGTCTTTGAAGAAGGAATGAAGATGCATATATATTTTAAACCCATGATATGTATGAGTGTAAAGAAACTTAGTTGTTAGCATGGCAATTCCGCGATGGCGAGTCATGACGGCGAGCCCGCGACGACGAGTTCACCACGGGCGAGTCCCCGGTGATGCATTGGTTGTACACCAGGGATTAATGATCCGTGTTTGGTCTTTTATCTGGTTGCTTCATCGGGTATAGACGTAGAGAATGAGTTGAGAATTGCTCCACGCTCCAGGACGTGAATTGTGCAGAAGGGCGCTCATGGGAAGATACAATGTATCCGGTCGCGCGTGCGCGTGTTGGGACCTCGGGATCGCCGATCTGATTTTGCCTCATGGTGCAGTTCTCCAAACGGTATACATGCAAAAAATTATCATGTGAGGGGATTAGATCTGACTAAAATAACTGATTACTTAATATAAACGAGAGGGATTGCTGGATGTATAATCAAAGCCAGTGAAGTGCCAATCTCTGCATGCAATGGGAATTTATTTGCGCACACATGCAGCTCCCACGAACGACCTGCATGAGCGCGTCGGAAAAGATCTACGATGGTCGATCTGCATGTTTGATAATCTCCACCGGCGGTGCGTCAACTACACGTAGGCGCCTTCTCGACGAACGGGATGTGTCGGCCATGTTGTCCGTAAGATTGGATCTTCAATCTTGCTGATGAGAATTTGAGGGATCTCGTCCATATTATCATTTCCAAGCACCGCTTGCCCCATGGTGGGCGCCAACTGTCGTGGTATTGCACGACAGATGCTACTGGGGGTAGCTTACGTAGTGGGAGCAGGGCGACGTAGGAGAATCCGGGAGCGAGATTGACACACGATGTACCCAGGTTCACGTCCCCTCGGTGGAGGATCGCTACGTCCTGCTATCAATCCAGTATATGATCATAGATTGGTTTACATGGGAGCCGCCGTAGGCGGAGAGAGAGACTAGATCTAATCTAATGTGGGAGAAGATGCCCCGTGGGGATGCCCCTGGTGGCTTTATATATGCAGCCAGTTAGGGTTTACAAGTATTTGGTGGGATTTGTATACGAGTCGCCATCTTGGGCCTCCAGTCGGCGCCACTCGTCTGGGTCCAGCATGCGCCAGACGCTGTATTGGGCGAGTCGACCCGCTCAGGGCTAGGTTTCAGTCGGCTCGATCCAGCTGGCGACTCCGCTTCATGGGTATACCCCGATTGGTATTCCCTCATCAGTAGTCCCCGAGCGCGTTGTCGATTCGACGCGGGCTTGAGGCAGGATGCTGAGAGTCTTGACGATGGGTCGTGGCGAATCGGCGATGAGCTCCTGCACAGAGAAAAGAATCGTGAAGCGGGAGGCGGTTGGCGTGAGCCAGTCGATGATGTCTAGTTGGCGAAAGACGCAGGGTGTCGGTGAAGACGCCAGTTGTGGCGAGTCCCCGAACATGGAGCGTGCCGAGTCCCCGAGCGCGGCGAGTGGCAAGGTCGAGCGACCGGCGACTGCCGAGTCCCCGAGTGTGCCGAGTGGCGAGGTCGGGCGACCGACGAGTGGCGCTGTCTGTAGTGCGCCGAGTCCCCGAGCATGTTGAGTACGCGAGGGCGAGTCCGCGGGGGCGAGTCCCCGAGCGTGTTGAGTACGCGAGAGCAAGTCTGTGCTGGCGATTCCCCGAGCGTGTTGAGTACGCGAGGGCGAGTGTCCGCGGTGGCGAGTCCCCGAGCGTTGGAGAGTACGCGAGTGGAGAGTCCGCGGTGGTGAGTCGACGAGGGCGAGCCGTGGTCGTGGAACCATGCGTACACGCAACATGCCTAGGAGTAGTCCCCGAGGCTCGAGTTGGCTTGTAGAGGCGACTTGAGGATCTTTAGAGATACATATTCTGAAAATAGTAGTGGTTGCTCCCGAGCATGGCGAGTGGCGAGGTCGAGCGACCGGCGAGCGCCGAGTCCCCGAGAGCGGCGAGTGGCGATGTCGAGCGACCGACGAGCGCCGAGCCCCCGAGCGCGGCGAGTGGAGAGGTCAAGCGACCAGCGAGCGCCGAGTCCCCGAGCGCGACGAGCGGCGAGGTCGAGCGACCGGCGAGCGCCGAGTCCCCGAGCGCGGCGAGTAGCGTGGTCGAGCGACCGGGGAGCGCCGAACCCCCGAGCTCGGCGAGTGGCGAGGTCGAGCGACCGGAGAGCGTCGAGTCCCCGAGCGCGGCGAGTGATGAGGTCGAGCAACCGGCGGGCGCAGAGTCCCCGAGCGCGACGAGCGGCGAGACCGAGCGACCGATGGGCGCCGAGTATCCGAGCGCGGCGAGCGGCGAGGCCGAGTTCCCGAGCGCGGCGATTGGCGAGAAAGACACTGTTTTGCTGAGAAGGAGAAAAGATACAATTGCATTAAGGTGTACTTGCATAATATATTGAATAATTGTAAGACGTGCGAATTGTAGGCGTTGAAATAAAATGGACTTCTGTTATATGGATTGATGGACAGTATGTAAGTTTTATGCGTGTCTTTTCATGAGTATGCTAACCTCCAGCATCAAATGCTTGCCGGGTAACAGGGACGCGATGCTAGACTGTTGAACCCGGAGACAAGATCGGCCTTTTGGTACCCAGCCTCACTACTTCGACGGACACGAATAAACATCAGACAAAACTGAAACCGATCCCAAGTATGATTTTGGTCCCTGGAAGGGTCATATGCGACAGCATGGTCGTCTTTGAAGAAGGAATGAAGATGCATATATATTTTAAACCCATGATATGTATGAGTGTAAAGAAACTTAGTTGTTAGCATGGCAATTCCGCGATGGCGAGTCATGACGGCGAGCCCGCGACGACGAGTTCGCCACGGGCGAGTCCCCGGTGATGCATTGGTTGTACACCAGGGATTAATGATCCGTGTTTGGTCTTTTATCTGGTTGCTTCATCGGGTATAGACGTAGAGAATGAGTTGAGAATTGCTCCACGCTCCAGGACGTGAATTGTGCAGAAGGGCGCTCATGGGAAGATACAGTGTATCCGGTCGCACGTGCGCGTGTTGGGACCTCGGGATCGCCGATCTGATTTTGCCTCATGGTGCAGTTCTCCAAACGGTATACATGCAAAAAATTATCATGTGAGGGGATTAGATCTGACTAAAATAACTGATTACTTAATATAAACGAGAGGGATTGCTGGATGTATAATCAAAGCCAGTGAAGTGCCAATCTCTGCATGCAATGGGAATTTATTTGCGCACACATGCAGCTCTCACGGACGACCTGCATGAGCGCGTCGGAAAAGATCTACGATGGTCGATCTGCATGTTTGATAATCTCCACCGGCGGTGCGTCAACTACACGTAGGCGCCTTCTCGACGAACGGGATGTGTCGGCCATGTTGTCCGTAAGATTGGATCTTCAATCTTGCTGATGAGAATTTGAGGGATCTCGTCCATATTATCATTTCCAAGCACCGCTTGCCCCACGGTGGGCGCCAACTGTCGTGGTATTGCACGACAGATGCTACTGGGGGTAGCTTACGTAGTGGGAGCAGGGCGACGTAGGAGAATCCGGGAGCGAGATTGACACACGATGTACCCAGGTTCACGTCCCCTCGGTGGAGGATCGCTACGTCCTGCTATCAATCCAGTATATGATCATAGATTGGTTTACATGGGAGCCGCCGTAGGCGGAGAGAGAGACTAGATCTAATCTAATGTGGGAGAAGATGCCCCGTGGGGGTTCCCCTGGTGGCTTTATATATGCAGTCAGTTAGGGTTTACAAGTATTTGGTGGGCTTTGTATACGAGTTGCCATCTTGGGCCTCCAGTCGGCGCCACTCGTCTGGGTCCAGCATGCGCCAGTCGCCGTATTGGGCGAGTCGACCCGCTCAGGGCTAGGTTTCAGTCGGCTCGATCCAGCTGGCGACTTCGCTTCATGGGTATACCCCGATTGGTATTCCCCCATCAATGTTGTACATTGTACTATGTAGTACAGAGTCCTCTCCCCAGTGTTTGTGTGCACCTCATGCATGAGGCCTTCATTACTTAGCACAACACTCTTCATGATCTCCTTATGCGGCCGATGATTAATTTACATTCTGTAGCCAAGATCCCAATATGTTGCACTTCTAGCATGCCTGTTATGATTCATCTTGGACACACAATGCCTAATATGAGGCACAATTTATGTGACTGCCGATGATTAGATACGCACTTCAAGCTAATGGAAGCATTGATGCTTTCGAACCTGGTTCTATCATCTATTCTAGGTGATGGAACTTGGTTCGGTCCGTTAACACAACTTGTGATGACACCTAGTACAATGCTTTCATAGATCTGGGGCTATCGGAACCTGATGGTATGCATAACAAAATTGGCTTTTCATGTCCTCTGGTTCCGGTAGCACCAGCTCTACCTTGTTTGTGCTAGTAATTCTGAAGCTGGGCATCGATTTGGTAGTGTTTTGCTTCCTTTGACTGGTGATTACTTAAGTAGCACACTGACATGCAAAGGATCCTCTCCATAAACAAATTGGCGTGCTAATCAAATTCATTGTTCATTTCTGTTGCTCATGGGGGGAATCTATTTTCTTATTATGCCATTGCATATGAGGACATGTGTTTTGACGATCAAATGTGTTATGTTCATTCATCATGTCTGATCACATGTGTTACGTTCATTCATCTTGTCTGATCACATGTGCTGATACTTGTTGTAGTCCTCGAAGTCGTTGATTGGAGGTCCGCTCCCCACCAATGGAGGAGCATGATCCAAGGATGATGCTGAGGGTAGTTGTTAGACCCCTCCTTTATAAAGGAAAGGATCCCTGTGATTGCAATGCTAGTCCCTGGATCAATGCTAGCATCCACAGTTTAAGATGAAGTACACAGATACAAAGGTCGTTTATTACATTCATCCCAGAGATAAAATATAGTCTTTTACAACTCATGGCCATAGGCCTAATACAAGAGTTTTTAAGGAACAAGTAATAAACATAAGTCTTCATCTTCATGTGCCACAGGCAAGCATGTTGAGTGTAGACTCATGACTCCTATTCATCATCAGAGTAACCTGCAACATCACAAGTTACAGCCACAGAGGGTAAATACTTTGGAATAGTATTGGCAAGTGATACCTTATTATATTTTAAGTGGACTATATTACTATATGCATTTTGGCTATGTGTAGCTTGGCTTGCTTTGCTTGAAAATAGGTTTTTCCTATTAGTTGAAATTACTAAGATTTTCTTTGTCAAAAACATTCCCAAGGAACCACCAATAGACATTGAGGTCCTTCACCCTTGTTCACCCATCAAATTTTATTTAGAAGTTGGAGTGATGAGATTCTTGTAGCTTCCATGTCTTGATGCTCAAAGTGTCCATTTCCTTGGACAAGGCTAAGTACTTAGGTTTTCCATCTGCAGAGGTTGTGCACTTTCCCCACCAGACTTGGTTTCCCATCTGCAGAGGTTGCATTTCCGGGGTGATGTTGTTGGGGTTGGGGTTTGCGCGACGGGGAGGCATCTGTGGTTTGTTCAAATAGATAAGAATGAGATACCCATAGATGTTTCATGCACAATACATCATAAGCAAACACATAACAAGCAACATAAGAAAAAGAAGTTCAACAAACACATAACAAGCTCATGAGGTAAACACACAAGTGGCAAGCCATCCACATGTCGGATGGTCCAATAATATGTTCACAATAACAAGTATGAATATGAAAAAAAGTAAACGAGCAGTCAAGTCTACTCATCAGCGTCAATCTCCTCCTCAACGAAAGTAAGACCTGCGTTTTCCATCGCGGTCTTGTTCTCCTCAATCGTAGTGGTCAAGGAATCGACCCTGGCCTTGAGAGCCCTCTTCTGGGAGCGAAGTCTCTCAATAACCATCTGCTGCTGCTCAAGCTCGAAGTCCTTGGACTTCAGTTCCTCGGTCATGTCCCGGATTTTCTTGTTCCTATCCTGGACGCGTTTCTCCTGATTCTTGAACTTGCGATCTTGAGCCTCGAACTTCGTCTCCATTTCTTTGATCATCTCATCCTGCTGTGCGAAAAGCTTGTCCTTCTCGCGTAGCTGCACCTGAAGCTCGTCGTTGCCAAGCATGATGTTCGTCCTATCCGTATCTACGTGCCTGAGAAGAGTCTCTAAGTCCTGAAGATAGAGGCGTATCGGCTCTGCAGTGCTCCTCGAGTCGTCCTCAAAGTCGATGGAATCTCCATCAACATCACGCCTTCCGAAGGCGTGGAAGTGAGTGCCCCTAACCTATCGGGAGTGACGGCCTAACAGTCGTCCTATCAGGTCCTGCATGACTACCTCCATGCCTCTCTCCCTGTCGTCGTGCATCAGCTTGAAGACAATGGCCTCCGTAGTAGGCTCAGTCTGGCGTCCGGGCTGGCTCACCTTGAAGTCCGAGAGGTCCTTCCTCTCAAACTTGGTGAGTGGGTACACCGTGATGGTAGGAAGAGGGAGATCGAGCAGAGTGGTAAGCTCAACGATACGGGGTACGAAACGAGTAACCTGGAACTCCTCAACGGTGCTGACGGCAATAGGCATCTATTTATAACATTGAAAAGTTAGAACAACACTTATTTAAAATGAACACAAAACAATCATCTCATATATAACCATGGAACACAATTTCACTCAAGTCATGCTTACATCAATCCATTACATCAAACAAGGTCCAACTTATTTAAGGTATCATTTTGGAAAATAAGGTGATAAGTGGTGGTCCAACTAACGAAGTGTTCTTACAATCCAATCTCACGGGATCTATTATTAAACACAATGTTCCTAGAGGCAATCCACCAATCTTGCTCCCTTGACTCTATCACTAAGTCTATAACATCTCCCCTTATCTCTTGGTTGGTGTCTTCTAATTCTTGAGTAAGCTCCTTCTCTTTCTCTAAGTCCTTTTGGAGGTTGAGCATTCTGCACTTGACTCTAGCACTTAGTTCTTTGATAGTCCTCCAAGCTGCATCCCTGGCTGACTCAAAGAATGTGGTGTGCATTGTAGTGTTGGTGTACATGCAGAATCCCCTTTCTTTGTGGTTGTCTTCCTTGTTTTTGTACAAGTGAAGTTGCACCCACCAATACTCCACTCCTTCATCCATCACTGGGAATCCTTTGTACACGGCTTCACCATGTGCATCCATTGCTTCCATGAGATCCTTGAGAATACTGGGAAACTCCGTCTCACACTCCAAGGTCATGGTCATGAGTGGTTCCTTCTTCACGGCTTCGTTGATGGAGTTCATCTACAAAGGAAGTTGAAAGAGTTTAGAAAAGTTTTACGAGAAGAATAGACAAGTGTAGAAGTATTTGAAAAACTTTTTCCTTAGTGGTTTTCCAATCCTAGGGTCATAATCCTACAGGCAACACAGTGCTCTGATACCATCTGTTAGACCCCTCCTTTATAAAGGAAAGGATCCCTGTGATTGCAATGCTAGTCCCTGGATCAATGCTAGCATCCACAGTTTAAGATGAAGTACACAGATACAAATGTCGTTTATTACATTCATCCCAGAGATAAAATATAGTCTTTTACAACTCATGGCCATAGGCCTAATACAAGAGTTTTTAAGGAACAAGTAATAAACATAAGTCTTCATCTTCATGTGCCACAGGCAAGCATGTTGAGTGTAGAGTCATGACTCCTATTCATCATCAGAGTAACCTGCAACATCACAAGTTACAGCCACAGAGGGTAAATACTTTGGAATAGTATTGGCAAGTGATACCTTATTATATTTTAAGTGGACTATATTACTATATGCATTTTGGCTATGTGTAGCTTGGCTTGCTTTGCTTGAAAATAGGTTTTTCCTATTAGTTGAAATTACTAAGATTTTCTTTGTCAAAAACATTCCCAAGGAACCACCAATAGACATTGAGGTCCTTCACCCTTGTTCACCCATCAAATTTTATTTAGAAGTTGGAGTGATGAGATTCTTGTAGCTTCCATGTCTTGATGCTCAAAGTGTCCATTTCCTTGGACAAGGCTAAGTACTTAGGTTTTCCATCTGCAGAGGTTGTGCACTTTCCCCACCAGACTTGGTTTCCCAAGACAGGACCTTTCAGAAGCTTTTCCTTAGTCAAATGGACGCGTTCCATCCTATCAACCCTTCTACCACCAACTGTCCAAGTGACTAAGTTCTAGCAACCTATATGATCATGCAGAGCCCATATTGCCAAGTGGTTGCACTGTAAGCTTTCTCAACACTTGGCCTCCAAATCCCTTTGTGCCTGGGTGGCATACCACAAGTGAGATACACAACCCAAGTCCATGGCCTTGTGTAACCACTCAACATAACCCAATCTTTCCATTCCACCCAGGAGGTTCATTTGCCTTAGTTGTTTTATTAAGAAAATATAAGTCCCTTGACTTAGAATATTTTTATCATAAACTAAATAGATGTTCACCACCCTTGTTTACTATAAGCTAGGCTAAGCAAAGTATGGTATCTTATCTTAGGAAAATTTCCCTAGCAATTCTACTATTTCACTCTACTTAGGATTTCCCATCTTAGCACTAAGCAAAATATCATGCATTTACTTTAGCAATATATCTAATGCAAGTATAAAACTTAGGGTAGGAAATTCATGAAATATCACTTGCCTTGGTAGGGGGAAGAGTAGCACTCTTCACAATCACAATCACTAGCAAAATCTACACAAGAAACAATAGCATACAATTACACACAAATATATCCAACCAAAAATATTATGAATGCATGTATGCAAGAATTTACTAAGTGGTGATTTTTGAAAATTATACCAAGTATGTTCATGAGTACAGAAACTTAACATGACACAAGTTTGCCAACTAAACTTATTTGGCCCCAAAATAATATACAAGAATAGAACTATATCTAAAATAGCCCTAAACATGTTCCACAATAAAAATCATTTTTAACTGTTACTATATGCTAAATAAAGTGGATATTCAGAAAGGTCTTGTTTCACTGAATCCAACGGTATAAAGTTTGCAAAAATCCAACGTGGCATTCAAAAGTTATAAGCATTTGAAGTTTGAATCTAAATCTGGTTTTAAATTCTGTTTTTAATCTAAACCCTGCCACGCGTCGTGTTTTCATTCGCCCGTACCGCTTCGCATCGGATCAAGATCCACAGCCGTAGGATTTAAATGAAATCAGGCAGCTCAGATCGCGTACCGTTTCAGAGTAAGTGATTCTTTCCTAGCGCTACGATAAGGATCCGACGGCTGCTATTGTACTGACTAAGATCCGGCGGCGGAGCGGCGGCTACCGGCGGCGGGACTATCAGTCGTTGACGGAGACGGTGCTACAGAGGGTAAGAGAGAGCGAGGAGTAGCTCACCGTGCTCAGGAGATCTTGGCGAGGCTCGACGTACTCGTGGTTGGTCAGGGGGCGCTCGGGCACGGCTGTGATTCCTCACCGGAGTTTGGTGGCAGCGTTGGTTACGTCAGGTGGTCGTCGTGGACGTCGCTGTGAACCACCCCAAGGCATGATGAGGACACGGTTAGATTGACAGGGTCAAGGGGAAGTTGTGTGCATGAACGGGGAGGCGAGGGGCGGTCTGTGCTTACCGGGAAAACTCGTCGGAGTTGATGTCGCCGTCAGTGCTCACGGTGTCGAGTGGAACCGGCGACCTGGGGCAGTACAAGACGGACTAGTGAGGTCAGGAGATGCGCAAAGATGCGTTGAGTCAGGCAGCAAGAACGATAGGCAGAGGGGAACGCGAGGCTCACCTGAATCGCTCGCCGGAGAGGGTTCTGTCAGCGGCGATTCGTGGAGGATTGTGGGCAGCCTGGTGGCGGAGTGAGTGAGGTGTTTGGGGGAAAAAGATCGCGGGGCAGAGAGGGTCTTATAGCCGGGGAATCGACAAGAAACGCTCGAGGATTACTGCCCATTTACTCCGCGCCATTACCGGCCATCACTGCCGCAGCGACGTGGTCACAGGCGCAGTCTGGGGAAGACGAGGGTGACGTGGTCTGGTCCCGCTTGTCAGCGTAACGCGCAAAGTGATTGTGGGGTCGTATTGTCAGCGTCTGTCTGCGTGTGTTCGCGCGTGTGAGAAGAAACGAGGATCCCCGGGTGGGCTTGCTGGGCTTGCTTGGCTGCTGGGCCAGATTCTGGCCGCGCGGCCCTTTTCTTTTGTTTGTTTCTTTTCTTTTTCTATTTCTATTTTTTGGAATGATATTTGATATGAATTCAAATCCTTTTGAATCCAAGCTGTTCTGGGAATTTTTGCAGGGTTTTGTGGATTCAAAAACAGTCATTTTAACTAAGTGTTTACCATGCAAGGCTTGGTCAAGCTTGATTTTCAAAGTAAACAGAGATTTGCTCTAGTTTGTAAATATTTGAAAAAGATTTTGAAACCATTTCCAAATTTGAAAACTTGGGTAAAAGCTTCACCTAAACTTTCCATCAATGGAGTCAAGTGAACCAGTATTTAAACTTTCACATTTCAAAGGGTGATGGTCACTGTGGAATAAAAATGCCCACATGAAATCATAGCCCCAACTTCTGTTTCTAAGTGATTTTTGAGGAAACCCTAAATGGATGAATGATGCATAGATGATATGAATGAGTTTTGAAACTATGATTTTTGGGATGTTACAAATCTAACCCCCTTAAGATGAATCTCGCCCTCGAGATTCGGTTTGGCTAGCAAATAGGTGAGGGTGGTCTTTCCGAAGATCATCTTCTCTTTCCCATGTTGCTTCCTCTTCGGAGTGATGGTTCCATTGCACTTTACAAAACTTGATAGTCTTGGTCCTAGTGACTCTTTCTGCTGTCTCTAGAATCTTGACAGGCTTTTCCTCATAAGTGAGATCACTTTCTAGCTGAACTTCTTCCAAAGGTATGGTATCCTTCAAGGAAGACTCTTCCATTTCTGGGTGACATTTCTTAAGCTGACTCACATAAAATACGTTATGGACTGCTGATAGAGATTCTGGCAATTCAACTTCATATGCAACTTCTCCCTTGTGACTTAGAATCTTGAATGGCCCAACATATCTTGGTGCTAACTTTCCTTTGACTCCAAATCTTTTCACTCCACGAAGTGGTGATACTCTGAGATAAGCTCTATCCCCAACTTCGTAGGTGACTTCTCTACGCTTAGAATCCGCGTAGCTTTTCTGTCGGGACTGTGCTATTTTCAATCTGTCCTTAACCAATTTGACTTTCTCTTCGGCGTCCTTGATAAGATCAGGTCCAAATAAGTTTCTTTCTCCCACACCATTCCATAATAATGGGGTGGTACATTTCCTTCCGTAGAGTAACTCAAACGGTGCCATTCCAATACTAGATTGATGGCTATTATTGTAAGAGAACTCCGCGTAGGACAAACTTTCATCCCAGCTTGCTCCATAATCTAGAGCACAGGCTCTCAACATGTCCTCAAGAATTTGGTTGGTCCTTTCTGTTTGTCCATCTGTTTGAGGATGAAAAGCAGTGCTAAACTCCAATCTCGTTCCTAAGGATTCATGAAGCTGTCTCCAAAAGTGAGATGTGAACTGGGTTCCTCTATCTGACACAATACTCTTCGGCACACCGTGAAGGCATACAATCCTGCTCATATAAATTTTTGCTAACTTGGCACTTGTATAAGTTGTCTTCACTGGTATAAAATGAGCCACTTTAGTTAGGCGATCCACTACCACCCATATGGAATCATACCCTGACCTGGTCCTTGGTAATCCGGTAATGAAATCCATACCAATATTTTCCCACTTCCATTCAGGAATTGGCAGTGGTTGAAGCAAACCTGCTGGTTTCTGGTGCTCCGCTTTGACTCTGCTACACACATCACACAAAGCAATATGTTCGGCGATGTCCCTTTTGAGATTGTTCCACCAAAACCTTTCTTTCATGTCCATGTACATCTTGGTATTTCCCGGGTGAATAGAATACGGAGAGTTGTGACCTTCCTGTAAGATCAGTTTCCGCAATTCTGGGTCTTGTGGAACACATATACGTTTCCCGTGTCATAAAGTGCCCTGTTCGTCAACATGAAAACTCTTAGCTTTCCCTAGACCAATATTTACTTTAATCTTTTCAATTTCCTCATCAGTCTTCTGGACTTCTCGGATCTTGTCAAATAGAGTGGGTTGAACATCCAAGGACATGAGATGCCCTTCTGGTACAATCTCCAATCTGAGTTCTTTGAATTGCTTACACAAGTCATCTGGCAATTCCCCTTTTGTAAGGCCATTTACAAAAGTCTTACGACTTAGAGCATCCGCTACTACATTTTGCTTTACCGGGGTGGTATTGCAAACTTAAGTCGTAATCCTTGATAAGTTCTAGCCATCTTCTTTGTCTCATGTTGATTTCCTTCTGGGTGAATATATACTTCAAACTCTTATGATCGGTGAACACTTCACACCGCTTACCCAAAAGGTAATGTCTCCATGTTTTGAGTGCATGGACGACAGAGGCTAACTCCAAATCATGGGTAGGATAGTTTACTTCATGTGTTTTGAGTTGTCTCGAAGCATAGGCCACGACTCTACCGTCTTGCATAAGTACGGCACCCAAACCTTGATGAGAAGCATCACAATACACTTGGAAATCCTTTTCCAAATCTGGCAGACATAGAACTGGTGCTGTTACAAGTCTCTTCTTCAATTCTTGAAAACTAACTTCGCAACCTTCAGACCAAGCAAATTTCTTGTCCTTCTTTAAGAATTCTGTCATTGGCTTAGCAACCTTCGAGAAATTTTCAATGAACCTTCTGTAGTAACCTGCTAAGCCGAGGAAACTACGAACTTCTTTCACATTCTTAGGTGATTCCCATTCTGTCACAGCTGAAACCTTAGCAGGATCAACTGCCACACCATCTTTTGTCATCACATGACCAAGAAAACCAACTTTCTCTAACCAGAACTCACACTTGCTGAATTTGGCATATAGCTTATGTTCCCTTAGTTTCTCCAGTATCGAGCGTAAGTGTCTCTCATGCTCTTCCTTGCTCTTGGAGTAAACCAAGATGTCATCGATGAAAACGACAACGAACTTGTCAAGGAATTCCATGAACACCTTGTTCATCATATTCATGAAGTATGCTGGAGCGTTGGTTAATCCAAAAGGCATCACAGTATACTCATACAATCCATACCTTGTGGTGAACGCTGTTTTTGGTATGTCTTGCTCTCGTATCTTGAGTTGAAAATAACCTGACCGAAGATCAATCTTCGAGAATACACATGCTCCTTCTAGCTGGTCAAATAAGTCGTTGATTCTTGGCAAAGGATACTTGTTCTTGATGGTAACCTCGTTGAGAGAACGGTAGTCAATACATAGCCTTTGTGTTCTATCCTTCTTCTCCACGAACAAAACTGGGGCTCCCCAAGATGAAGAACTTGGTTGAATAAACCCTTTCTGTAACTGTTCACCTAGTTGTTTCTTGAGATCTTTCAATTCATCAACAGACATTTTGTATGGTCTCTTAGCTATTGGTCCTGATCCTGGCACCAAATCTATCAGAAACTCCACATCTCTATCCGGTGGCATTCCTGGTAGTTCCTCCGGAAACACATCCGGATACTCACATACTATTGGTACACTGTCCATGCTAACCCCCTTAAGAGAATTTAACTTACTTCCTTTGGATTCAAAGTTTAACTTAAATTTTATTCTTTTTCCTTCTGGGGTTGTGAGGGTAACTGAACGGTTGGCACAATCTAATACTCCTTCATACTTAGCCATCCAATCCATTCCCAAAATCACATCCAGTCCTTGGGAATCCAGAATTATTAGGTTCATTGGAAACTTATATTTTCCAAACTCTATGACTAAGTCATGACAACCTGAGTTTACTATCATTTCTCCCCCCGGAGAACTTACTCTTATAGGACACCCAATGGTTTCTACCGGCAGTTCATTTCTTTCAACAAATGCCTTTGATATGAATGAATGAGATGCACCGGTATCAAAGAGTACAAATGCTGAAATTGAATTGAGTCTGAACTTACCAGCCACGGCATCAGGCTCCTCATAGACCTCTTCCACATTGATGTGGTTAACCTGTCCTTTCTGGAAAGGATTCGGCTTGTTAGGTCCTTCCACCTTCTTTTCGGGGCACTCATTTGCGTAGTGTCCCATCTTCTTGCATTTGAAGCATTCAACCTGACTGATGTCCTTTTTAGGAGGTTGGCCTCCACTTCCACTACCATTTCCACTATAGTGGCTCTTATGTCCACCCTTGTGGTTCTTGTACTTGTCCTTGTCATGACTGCGGTGATGCTTGTTGTCATGACGGTTGTGCTTGCTGAATTTCCCATGTTTATGGGATCCTGAGTTGCCAGTGTCATCATAGTGAGATCGTTTGTGAGACGATCCCGAGCTGTGCTTGTCGGAGTGTTTCCTCTTTCTACTCTCGACTTGTTTCATTTTACTTTCCAAAATAGCAGCCTTGTCACACAACGACTGATAAGTTGGAACATATGCCACAGACAGCTGTAGGTTCAGCTCATCATTCAAACCTTCCAAGAACTTTTCCTTTCTCTTGGCATCTGTATCAACCTCATCCGGTGCGTAGCGCGCCAGATTGTTGAATTCTTCTATGTATTCTGCCACACTGCGGTGGCGCTGTTTCAGGTTGTGAAACTCCTTCTTTTTCAGACTCATTATCCCTGATGAGATATGAGCCGTGCGAAAGCCATCTTCAAAGATAGCCCAAGTCACTTCATCAATAGGAGTGGTGATTTGGAAGTTGTCCCACCATGTGGCAGCTGGTCCTTCCAACAGATGTGCTGCAAACCTGACCTTTTCAGCATCCGTGCAGCCCACAGTCACTAAATCTTTGTTCACAGAACGTAACCAGTCATTGGCTACCATGGGATCAGTTGTTCCCGTAAACTTTGCTGGCCTCAGACGCAGAAATCTGGTGAGCATATCGAAACCCGGTGGGTTGTTGTTGTTGTTGTTGTTGTTGTTGGGGTCGTTGTTGTTGTTGTTGTTATTATTCTGGTTTTGGATGAACGTTGTCATCATTTGCATAAGCTGCGTTTGTGCATTCATCATTTGTTGCATTTCCGGGGTGATGTTGTTGGGGTTGGGGTTTGCGCGACGGGGAGGCATCTGTGGTTTGTTCAAATAGATAAGAATGAGATACCCATAGATGTTTCATGCACAATACATCATAAGCAAACACATAACAAGCAACATAAGAAAAAGAAGTTCAACAAACACATAACAAGCTCATGAGGTAAACACACAAGTGGCAAGCCATCCACATGTCGGATGGTCCAATAATATGTTCACAATAACAAGTATGAATATGAAAAAAAGTAAACGAGCAGTCAAGTCTACTCATCAGCGTCAATCTCCTCCTCAACGAAAGTAAGACCTGCGTTTTCCATCGCGGTCTTGTTCTCCTCAATCGTAGTGGTCAAGGAATCGACCCTGGCCTTGAGAGCCCTCTTCTGGGAGCGAAGTCTCTCAATAACCATCTGCTGCTGCTCAAGCTCGAAGTCCTTGGACTTCAGTTCCTCGGTCATGTCCCGGATTTTCTTGTTCCTATCCTGGACGCGTTTCTCCTGATTCTTGAACTTGCGATCTTGAGCCTCGAACTTCGTCTCCATTTCTTTGATCATCTCATCCTGCTGTGCGAAAAGCTTGTCCTTCTCGCGTAGCTACACCTGAAGCTCGTCGTTGCCAAGCATGATGTTCGTCCTATCCGTATCTACGTGCCTGAGAAGAGTCTCTAAGTCCTGAAGATAGAGGCGTATCGGCTCTGCAGTGCTCCTCGAGTCGTCCTCAAAGTCGATGGAATCTCCATCAACATCACGCCTTCCGAAGGCGTGGAAGTGAGTGCCCCTAACCTATCGGGAGTGACGGCCTAACAGTCGTCCTATCAGGTCCTGCATGACTACCTCCATGCCTCTCTCCCTGTCGTCGTGCATCAGCTTGAAGACAATGGCCTCCGTAGTAGGCTCAGTCTGGCGTCCGGGCTGGCTCACCTTGAAGCCCGAGAGGTCCTTCCTCTCAAACTTGGTGAGTGGGTACACCGTGATGGTAGGAAGAGGGAGATCGAGCAGAGTGGTAAGCTCAACGATACGGGGTACGAAACGAGTAACCTGGAACTCCTCAACGGTGCTGACGGCAATAGGCATCTATTTATAACATTGAAAAGTTAGAACAACACTTATTTAAAATGAACACAAAACAATCATCTCATATATAACCATGGAACACAATTTCACTCAAGTCATGCTTACATCAATCCATTACATCAAACAAGGTCCAACTTATTTAAGGTATCATTTTGGAAAATAAGGTGATAAGTGGTGGTCCAACTAACGAAGTGTTCTTACAATCCAATCTCACGGGATCTATTATTAAACACAATGTTCCTAGAGGCAATCCACCAATCTTGCTCCCTTGACTCTATCACTAAGTCTATAACATCTCCCCTTATCTCTTGGTTGGTGTCTTCTAATTCTTGAGTAAGCTCCTTCTCTTTCTCTAAGTCCTTTTGGAGGTTGAGCATTCTGCACTTGACTCTAGCACTTAGTTCTTTGATAGTCCTCCAAGCTGCATCCCTGGCTGACTCAAAGAATGTGGTGTGCATTGTAGTGTTGGTGTACATGCAGAATCCCCTTTCTTTGTGGTTGTCTTCCTTGTTTTTGTACAAGTGAAGTTGCACCCACCAATACTCCACTCCTTCATCCATCACTGGGAATCCTTTGTACACGGCTTCACCATGTGCATCCATTGCTTCCATGAGATCCTTGAGAATACTGGGAAACTCCGTCTCACACTCCAAGGTCATGGTCATGAGTGGTTCCTTCTTCACGGCTTCGTTGATGGAGTTCATCTACAAAGGAAGTTGAAAGAGTTTAGAAAAGTTTTACGAGAAGAATAGACAAGTGTAGAAGTATTTGAAAAACTTTTTCCTTAGTGGTTTTCCAATCCTAGGGTCATAATCCTACAGGCAACACAGTGCTCTGATACCATCTGTTAGACCCCTCCTTTATAAAGGAAAGGATCCCTGTGATTGCAATGCTAGTCCCTGGATCAATGCTAGCATCCACAGTTTAAGATGAAGTACACAGATACAAATGTCGTTTATTACATTCATCCCAGAGATAAAATATAGTCTTTTACAACTCATGGCCATAGGCCTAATACAAGAGTTTTTAAGGAACAAGTAATAAACATAAGTCTTCATCTTCATGTGCCACAGGCAAGCATGTTGAGTGTAGAGTCATGACTCCTATTCATCATCAGAGTAACCTGCAACATCACAAGTTACAGCCACAGAGGGTAAATACTTTGGAATAGTATTGGCAAGTGATACCTTATTATATTTTAAGTGGACTATATTACTATATGCATTTTGGCTATGTGTAGCTTGGCTTGCTTTGCTTGAAAATAGGTTTTTCCTATTAGTTGAAATTACTAAGATTTTCTTTGTCAAAAACATTCCCAAGGAACCACCAATAGACATTGAGGTCCTTCACCCTTGTTCACCCATCAAATTTTATTTAGAAGTTGGAGTGATGAGATTCTTGTAGCTTCCATGTCTTGATGCTCAAAGTGTCCATTTCCTTGGACAAGGCTAAGTACTTAGGTTTTCCATCTGCAGAGGTTGTGCACTTTCCCCACCAGACTTGGTTTCCCAAGACAGGACCTTTCAGAAGCTTTTCCTTAGTCAAATGGACGCGTTCCATCCTATCAACCCTTCTACCACCAACTGTCCAAGTGACTAAGTTCTAGCAACCTATATGATCATGCAGAGCCCATATTGCCAAGTGGTTGCACTGTAAGCTTTCTCAACACTTGGCCTCCAAATCCCTTTGTGCCTGGGTGGCATACCACAAGTGAGATACACAACCCAAGTCCATGGCCTTGTGTAACCACTCAACATAACCCAATCTTTCCATTCCACCCAGGAGGTTCATTTGCCTTAGTTGTTTTATTAAGAAAATATAAGTCCCTTGACTTAGAATATTTTTATCATAAACTAAATAGATGTTCACCACCCTTGTTTACTATAAGCTAGGCTAAGCAAAGTATGGTATCTTATCTTAGGAAAATTTCCCTAGCAATTCTACTATTTCACTCTACTTAGGATTTCCCATCTTAGCACTAAGCAAAATATCATGCATTTACTTTAGCAATATATCTAATGCAAGTATAAAACTTAGGGTAGGAAATTCATGAAATATCACTTGCCTTGGTAGGGGGAAGAGTAGCACTCTTCACAATCACAATCACTAGCAAAATCTACACAAGAAACAATAGCATACAATTACACACAAATATATCCAACCAAAAATATTATGAATGCATGTATGCAAGAATTTACTAAGTGGTGATTTTTGAAAATTATACCAAGTATGTTCATGAGTACAGAAACTTAACATGACACAAGTTTGCCAACTAAACTTATTTGGCCCCAAAATAATATACAAGAATAGAACTATATCTAAAATAGCCCTAAACATGTTCCACAATAAAAATCATTTTTAACTGTTACTATATGCTAAATAAAGTGGATATTCAGAAAGGTCTTGTTTCACTGAATCCAACGGTATAAAGTTTGCAAAAATCCAACGTGGCATTCAAAAGTTATAAGCATTTGAAGTTTGAATCTAAATCTGGTTTTAAATTCTGTTTTTAATCTAAACCCTGCCACGCGTCGTGTTTTCATTCGCCCGTACCGCTTCGCATCGGATCAAGATCCACAGCCGTAGGATTTAAATGAAATCAGGCGGCTCAGATCGCGTACCGTTTCAGAGTAAGTGATTCTTTCCTAGCGCTACGATAAGGATCCGACGGCTGCTATTGTACTGACTAAGATCCGGCGGCGGAGCGGCGGCTACCGGCGGCGGGACTGTCAGTCGTTGACGGAGACGGCGCTACAGAGGGTAAGAGAGAGCGAGGAGTAGCTCACCGTGCTTAGGAGATCTTGGCGAGGCTCGACGTACTCGTGGTTGGTCAGGGGGCGCTTGGGCACGGCTGTGATTCCTCACCGGAGTTTGGTGGCGGCGTTGGTTATGTCAGGTGGTCGTCGTGGACGTCGCTGTGAACCACCCCAAGGCATGATGAGGACACGGTTAGATTCATAGGGTCAAGGGGAAGTTGTGTGCATGAACGGGGAGGCGAGGGGCGGTCTGTGCTTACCGGGAAAACTCGTCGGAGTTGATGTCGCCGTCAGTGCTCACGGTGTCGAGTGGAACCGGCGACCTGGGGCAGTACAAGACGGACTAGTGAGGTCAGGAGATGCGCAAAGATGCGTTGAGTCAGGCAGCAAGAACGATAGGCAGAGGGGAACGCGAGGCTCACCTGAATCGCTCGCCGGAGAGGGTTCTGTCAGCGGCGATTCGTGGAGGATTGTGGGCAGCCTGGTGGCGGAGTGAGTGAGGTGTTTGGGGGAAAAAGATCGCGGGGCAGAGAGGGTCTTATAGCCGGGGAATCGACAAGAAACGCTCGAGGATTACTGCCCATTTACTCCGCGCCATTACCGGCCATCACTGCCGCAGCGACGTGGTCACAGGCGCAGTCTGGGGAAGACGAGGGTGACGTGGTCTGGTCCCGCTTGTCAGCGTAACGCGCAAAGTGATTGTGGGGTCGTATTGTCAGCGTCTGTCTGCGTGTGTTCGCGCGTGTGAGAAGAAACGAGGATCCCCGGGTGGGCTTGCTGGGCTTGCTTGGCTGCTGGGCCAGATTCTGGCCGCGCGGCCCTTTTCTTTTGTTTGTTTCTTTTCTTTTTCTATTTCTATTTTTTGGAATGATATTTGATATGAATTCAAATCCTTTTGAATCCAAGCTGTTCTGGGAATTTTTGCAGGGTTTTGTGGATTCAAAAACAGTCATTTTAACTAAGTGTTTACCATGCAAGGCTTGGTCAAGCTTGATTTTCAAAGTAAACAGAGATTTGCTCTAGTTTGTAAATATTTGAAAAAGATTTTGAAACCATTTCCAAATTTGAAAACTTGGGTAAAAGCTTCACCTAAACTTTCCATCAATGGAGTCAAGTGAACCAGTATTTAAACTTTCACATTTCAAAGGGTGATGGTCATTGTGGAATAAAAATGCCCACATGAAATCATAGCCCCAACTTCTGTTTCTAAGTGATTTTTGAGAAAACCCTAAATGGATGAATGGTGCATAGATGATATGAATGAGTTTTGAAACTATGATTTTTGGGATGTTACAGTAGTGGCCCCAAGAGGGGGAACGATGGAGGTGAGGGAAGCGACATCAAGAGGGCAAGGGGCAGGGCTCTCAAGGCAGGGCACTTCCACAACCAGGTACGTCCAACCCATTTTGCCAAGCTGATCTTGACACCTAGGTTAGAAATGCTTCGAATCCCAGATGGCTTCAGGCCTTTCCTCAGTAATATGCCGAGGACGATCATACTGAATACGTACATCGGATGCAGCTGGATGGTGAAGCTCTGGGATGTCAGCGGCATGATCTTCCTTGACCAGGGGTGGCCTGGCTACGCCATTGCACACCAGGTGAAGATCGGGTTCTTCTTAACCTTCAAGATGCTAAAGGGTGACATGTTCAAGGTCACCATCTTCGACTACACCATGACTGAAGTCACCAAGAAGTGCCCATAGCATGATCCAGCCCTTGCCATGATCAACCTATGATCTTTGTTGTCTACTTTGATGTCTGTTCAGTTGCTGTGAACTTATGTCGTGATGTTGCTACAATGTTTATGCTTCCTACTTGGTGTGTGTTAGCTGTGGTTAAGACACACTTGTGGTTTGTGGTAAGCTCACCATCTAGGAAAAAGATTACTAGAGAACATGCCATAGCTGAAAGAAAACACACTTATTTCTTTTTCCTGGGCCTAATACAGCCATCCAAACAATAGGTCCTCAATTCTGCTGAAGTGCTAAATAGTGTCAATGCGGGGAACCAAATAAGGGTGAGAATTTGGTCCAAGGCCTGATACCGGCGTGCAGTCCCCGCGCGTGCAAGTTGCACGCACAAGGAAAAACTCGCACTGAAACCAAACATGCCCTAGACGAACAGGAGCGTTTCACAGCGTGGCCGCTGAGGTACAGTTATGGACGCTTTGATTTGTGAGGGGATATCGTCTCTGTGGTTTTAGTGTAACTATACATAGGGCACTCAAAGACCTTCTGTAGCATACAGGCCTTCTCAATTACCTGCTTCTCACCGAGTGCGGTCTGCTAGCCGTTGGGTGGATAAAGTACGACTTATTTAGCACCGTTATGTTGTTTATTTGCAATAGTCATACTATCAGAGTCTAGAGCAAAACACGGTCGGAAGATTTTTTTCTCAGACCATAATATTTCATGTGGGGTCAATTTATAAGTGCTCAGGTTTCTTGGACTAGTAACTAAGACTAAAATGTTTCTCATTAATTAGTTTAAATTTTGGAAAATATTTGTTCTGAATGGTCGCTGGTTGTCCAAACTTGGCGAGTCTTTCTGACAACGATCGCTTCCAACTAATTCTTCGAACAACCCATAAACAAAAACTACTGACATTATTAATATTTAATTCATAATTACGAAAATTCAAAATTGTAGCGGACCCAAACCCATCTTGGTTCGAAATCCCTGTGATTAAAATTCTAGTCCCTAGATCGAATAGCTAGAACCCACATTTTAAGATGTAATATCAAGATACAAAGATCATATTACATCGCATGATCCAGAATATAAATACTTTATTACAATCTCATAGCCATGGGCTATCTTATTACAAAGCAGCAGAATAAAAGTAAAGCATGGAGTCCTTCATCTTCATGTGCCACAGGCAAACATGTTGGGTGCAGACTCGTAACCCCTACTCATCAAACATCACTATCATCGAGTAATCCTACAACATGATAAGTTACATCCACAAGGGTCAATACTTTGAATGTATTGGCAAGTGTCACTACTATGTGGAAGTAAGTTGGAACCTAACAATACATGCATATTTGGCTAAGTAGAGTTTAGGCTCATTTGCAGAAAGTAATATGGTTTTATCCTATATTTTTAAAATAGTTTTGATCTTTCAACAACTTTCTGAACTACTTGGCAAACTCCAAGTGCTTCTAATCTCTTGTTGACACCATCATGTTTTACTTTGAGAAATTGGAATGTCGAGATATGTTGGAGATATGCCCTAGAGGCAATAATAAATGTAGTTATTATTATATCTTTGTGTTTATGATAAATGTTTAAATTCATGCTATAATAGTATTAACAAGAAACTTTAATACTTGTGTGATTTGTAAACTAAATTATAGTCCCTAGTAAAGCCTCTTTTTAATACTAGCTTTTTGATTAATAAATGATCATGGTTTCTTGATCATGAACATTTGAGATGTTGTTAATAACAAGATCATATCATTAGGATAATGGTATGGTGGACATACTCCTATAGATAAGCGTAGCATAAAGATCAAGTCATTTTAATAGTTCAATTGCTATAAGGTTTCTGATACATAGTAACCTAATTCCTTCGACCATGAGATCATGCTTATCACCATCACCAGAAGGATACTTTGATGACACAAAACACCACACCGTAACTGGGTGGCTATAAAGGTGGCATTGAGTGTTCGGAAAGTATGGGTTGAGACACATAAATCAAGAGTGGGATTTGTCCATCCATATGACAGATAGATATACTCCGGGCCCTCTCCGTGGAATGTCATCCAATTAGCTTGCAAGCATGTGACTGGCTCACAAGGGATCACATACCACGGGAACAAGAAAATAGTACTTATCAGTGACGAGGTTGAACTAGGTATGCAGAGATACCGACGATCAAAACCTCGGATAAGTAAACTATCGTGAGACAAAGGGAAATTGGTATCGTATGTAAGTGGTTCATTCGATCACAAAGTAACCGTAGAAATATGTGGGAGCCATATGAATTTCCAGATTCCTCTATTGGTTATTGTTCGGAGAAGTGTCTCGATCATGTCCGCATAATTCACGAACTGTAGGGAGACACACTTAAGGATTCGATGTTGTTGAGTAGTTATGGAATAATGAGTAAGAGAGTGAATGTTGTTCGGAGTCTCGGATGGGATCTGGGATATCACGAGGAGATCCGAAATGGTCTGGAGAATAAGATTCGTATAAGGAAAGTCCTATTTCGGAGTTGGGGAATGATTCCGGTGTTTTCACCGGGAATGTTCTAGAAGGTTCCGGAAGGTCCGGCACTCCGGAGGGGAAGGGTACATGAATGTGTCATGACAATTTGGAATGGTTGCATCATGTACTAGGTATCATGGCTGAGCAAAATAAAGGGATAAATCAAATCCTAGTTTGAAAAGTCAAACGCCAATTTGAAAAGTCAAACGGCAGTTTTGCTTGGTGGAGGGAGAGTAGGAAACCTACTTGGGGAGGAGTTCCTCTCCCTCCACCCGCCGGCCAAGGAGGCCGACCTTGGGGAGGACTCCATCCCCTTGGCCAGCGCCCTCCCACCTATAAAATAAGGGGCAGGGGTGCCCCTCTAGCCTAAACCTCTCACACCCAAAACCCTAACCCTAGCCGCCGACCTCCTGTAGTCACCGCCGCCCTAGGGTTTCCTTCTAGCCGCCGACTTGGGGCTTCTCCAAGCCCTAGGCCACCGGCCAAGCCTCCTCCCTTGGTGCCTCTAAACCCTAGATCACCAAGGCCTCTCTCATAGTCCACCATACTCGCTCCGGCTTAAGGCGAAGCCCTGCGAGATCTCCCCTCTACTTCCGGTACCACGTCGTCGTCCTGCCGGAATCGCGAGGAGAGTGCTACAACCTCTGCTGCCTGCTGGAACAAGGGAGAGGAAGGTCTTCATCGAGTACCGAACGTGTGACCGACTGCGGAAACGCTGCCGGAACGCAGTGCCGGAAGGATCGTCTACACGATCTTGAGATCGGCAAGAGTACGACTACATCACCTACGAGAATCTGCTCTCGTTAAACACTTTGGAATCTTCGAGGGTGAGTTCTTCTATCGACTCGTTGCTACAATCTTGTAGATAGATCTTGGCTTGTTTGTTTGTATGCGGTAGAAATTTTTTGTTTTCCATGCTACGAACCCCTATAGTGGTATCAGAGCCTTGTCTATATGTAGATCTATTGCACGAGTAGAACACAATGGTCATTATGGGAGGTGGTGCTTTTATTATCAATTGATTCTTGTGTACTTTGCATCTTGCGGTATGATGGGATGAAGCGGCCCGGGCTAACCTTACATGACATCGTTCATGAGACTTGATCCACGCTCAACATGCAACTTTTATTGCATAAGTGGCTTTGCGGGTGTCTGTCTCTCCCATTATAGTATAGATCCAATTTACAATGGGCACTTGATAGTTCAAGCATCAACGTTGTGGTTCTTGTTCGTAAGTTAGATCGACACTTATTGAAAGCCCCAAACCACGTAAATATGCAAAGAAAATTAGAGGCGTCCAACTTTGTTTTGCAGGGGTGTGCTGTGATGTGATATGGCCATGATTGTGATTATATTTGATGTATGCAATGATTATTATTGTAAGTTGGCAACCGGCAGGAGTCATATGGTTGTCTTTAAATTCTGTTAAGACCCGCGTGTCTATTCAAAGTAGTTGTAATAGTTGAAGCTGGTGGACGACAACCATGGAGCGGCGTCATTGACCTTGACGCCATACCGGTGATGATGGAGATCATGTTCGTGCTTGAATATGGAGATCAGAAGCACAAGAAGAAAGGCCATATCATATCACATATTATGAATTGCATGTGATGTTAATCCTTTATGCATCTTGTATTGCTTAGTTAACGACGGTAGCATTATAAGATGATCCCTCATGCACATTAATTTCAAGTTTTAAAGTGTTCATCCTTAGTAAGCACCGTTGCTAAAGCTTGTTGTTTCGAAGCACCACGTGATGATCGGGTGTGTTAGATTCTGCAAGTGTATACAACGTGAGCAAGCCAGATTTGCTCATGCAGAAGCTAAGGTTTGATCTTGACGAGCCTAGCATGTACAAACATGGTCTCGGAACACGGATCACCGAAAGGTAAAGCATGAATCATATAGTAGATATGATGAACATGTCGATTGTTCACCATTGAAGCTACATCAACTCTCGTGATGATCAGTTTTGATGTGGTGGATTTAGTTCGTGTGATCACTAAAACAATGTGAGGGGTATTGTTTGAGTGGGAGTTCACCTAGATTAATTTAACTATTAATTAGAACTCAATTTTTCATAAACTTAGTCTAAACTATTGCAAATATGTTGTAGATCAATGGCGACCCCTACCATCAATTTTAATGCGTTCCTAGAGAAAGAAAAGTTGAAAAACAATGGAAGAAAATTTGCGGATTGGTTCCGCAATTTGAGGATTGTCCTCAATGCTGGTAATTTTACCTATGTGCTGGATGCACCGCTGGGTGACCCGCCTGCAGCTGATGCTACCGATGAAGTAAAGAATGTTTACCTCGCTCGGAAGAATCAGTACTCCACAGTTCAGTGTGCTATCTTGTATGGTTTGGAATTGGAGCCTCAGAAAAGGTTTGAGAACCATGACCCACATGATATTGTCCGTGAACTCAGATTCATATTTGAGACTCACGCGGCAGTTGAGAGTGATGAAGCTTCTGAAAAGTTCTTTAACTGCAAGATGGAAGTGAGCAGCTCCGTCAGTGAGCATGTGCTTAAGATGTCTGGGCACGCAAACAAACTTCAAAGCTTGGGTATAGTGATTCCTAATGCTTTGGGGATTTAGCGTGTCCCCCAATCACTGCCACCAAGTTACAAGAACTTTGTGATGAACTACAATATGCAAAGCATGAACAAGAAGTTGCCAGAACTCTTCTCCATGTTAAAATCTACAGAAGTGGAGATCAAGAAAGAGCACCAAGTGTTGATGGTCAATAAGACCACCAAATTCAAGAAAGGCAAGTCTAAGCAAAGGGGAAACTTCAAGAAGGGCGGTAAGAAAGTTGCTGCACCGGCGAAGAAGAGCAAAGCTGGACCTAAGCCTGATACTAAATGCTTTTACTGCAAGGGAGAAGGTCACTAGAAGTGGAATTGCCGAAAGTACTTGGCGAATTTGAAGAACGACAACATCAAGAAGAAAGGTATATCCGATATACATGTTATTGATGTGTATCTCACTAGTACTCGTAGTAGTGCCTGGGTATTTGATACTGGTTCGGTTGCTCATATTTGTAACTCAAAACAGGTGCTGCAAAATAAACGGAAGCTAGCTAAGAACGAGGTGACGATGCGCGTTGGAAATGGATCAAAGGTTGATGTGATCGTGGTCGGCACGCTACCTCTTCATCTACCATCGGGATTAGTTTTATACTTAAATAATTGTTATTTGGTGCCTGCGTTAAGCATGAATATTATATCGAGATCTTGTTTATTGCGAGACGGTAACTTGTTTAAGTCCAAGAATAATGGTTGTTCGATTTATATGAGTAATATGTTTTATGCACATGCACCTTTGATAGATGGTCTATTCTTATTGAATATCGATAGTGGAAATACACATATTAATAACATTGAAGCTAAACGTTTGAAATTGAGAGATAACTCGACCTATATGTGGCACTGTCGTCTTGGTCATATTGGAGTGAAGCGTATGAAGAAACTCCATTCCGATGGACTTCTTGAATCACTTGAAAGATGCGAAGCATGTCTGATGGGTAAAATGACTAAGACTCCATTTGCTGGTATGATGGAGCGAGCTACGGACTTATTGTAAATCATACATACCGATGTGTGTGGTCCAATGAGTGTAGCATCGCGCGGTGGTTATCGTTATTTTCTTACCTTCACGGATGACTTGAGTAGATATGGGTATATCTATTTCATGAAACATAAGTCTGAAACTTTCGAGAAGTTTAAGGAATTTCAAAGTGGGGTAGAGAATCAACGTAACAAGAAGATTAAATTTCTACGTTTTGATCGTGGAGGTGAATATCTAAGTTACGAGTTTGGCGAGCATTTGAAGAAATGCGGAATACTTTCACAATTGACACCGCCGGGACACCACAGCGTAATGGTGTGTCCGAACATCGTAATCGAACTCTATTAGATATGGTTCGTTCTATGATGTCACTTACAGATTTACCGCTATCATTTTGGGGTTGTGCATTAGAAACAACCGCATTCACTTTAAATAGGGCACCATCTAAATCCGTTGAGATGACACCGTATGAATTATGGTTTGGGAAGAAACCTAAATTGTCGTTCCTTAAAGTTTGGGGTTGCGAAGCCTATGTAAAGAAGTTACAACCGGACAAGCTTGAACCCAAAGAGGAAAAATGCGTCTTCATAGGATACCCTAAGGAAACTATTTGGTATACCTTCTATCATAGAACCGAAGGCAAAATATTCGTTGCCAAGAATGGATCCTTTCTAGAGAAGGAATTTCTCTCGAAAGAAGTGACTGGAAGGAAAGTAGAACTCGACAAGGTTGTTGAACCTTCTCTCGAACTTGCGAGTAGCGCAACACCGGAAGTAGTTCCTATGGCGCCTACACCAATAAGAGAGGATGCTAATGATGATGATCATGAACCTTCGGTTGAAGTTGCTACAGAGCCTCGCAGGCCAACGAGAACTCGTACAACTCCTGATTTGTATGATCCCGTTATGAGTGTCATGTTCGTGGACAACACCGATGACCCTGCGACATATGAGGAAGCAACGATGAGCCTAGATTTCAATAAATGGCAAGAGGCCATGAAATCCGAAATTGGATCCATGTACGAAAACCAAGTATGGACTTTGGTGGACTTACCGGATGGCCGGAAGGCTGTCGAGAACAAATCGATTTTCAAGAAGGAAACAGATGCTGATGGTAATGTTACTATCTATAAAGCTCGAGTTGTCGCAAAAGGGTTTCGAAAAATTCAAGGAGTTGACTACGATGAGACTTTCTCACTAGTAGCGAAGCTAAAGTCTGTGAGGATTATGTTAGCAATCGCTGCATATTACGATTATGAAATATGGCAGATGGATGTCAAAACATCATTCCTCAATGGAGAAATTGATGAAGAGTTGTATATTATGCAACCCAAAGGTTTTGTCGATCCTAAAGATGCTAACAAGGTGTGCAAACTTCAACAGTCCATATATGGGTTGAAGCAAGCATCCCGAAGTTGGAATCAACGTTTTGATAAGGTAATCAGAAGTTTTGGTTTTATACAAACTTATGGAGAATCTTGTAGTTACAAGGAAGTGAGTGGGAGCTCTGTAGCATTATTAATACTATATGTAGATCACATATTGTTGATTGGGAATGATGTAGACCTTCTTAATAGTGTCAAGGAATATTTGAATAATAGTTTTTGAATGAAAGATCTTGGCGAAGCAGCTTACATATTAGGCATACAGATTTATAGAGATAGATATTTGGACAGTACATATCATTGTCACACAGTACATATTTGGACAAAGTTCTAAAGAGGTTTGGAATGGAAGATAGCAAGAAAGGGTTCTTGCCCATGTTGCCCAATACGACGTTGAGTAAAACTCAAAGTCCAGCAACGGCAGAAGATAGCGAAAGGATGAGTAAGACTCCCTATGCCTCAGCCATAGGATCTCTAATGTATGCCATGCTATGTACTAGACCCGACATTGCATATGCTGTTAGTTTGACTAGCAGATATCAAAGTGATCCAGGAGTGGATCATTGGACAGCAGTCAAAAACATCCTTAAGTACTTGAGAAGAACTAAGGATATGGTTCTTTCTTATGGAGGTGATGAATAGCTAGTTGTTAATGGTTACACCGATGCTAGTTGGAACACCGATCCAAACGATTCTAAATCTCAATGTGGATACGTATTTACTTTGAATGATGCAGCAGTTAGCTGGAGGAGTGCAAAGCAAAGCGTTGTGGCGAGATCTTCAACTGAATCGGAATACATAGCTGCTTCGGAGGCTTCACAAGAAGCGATATGGATGAAGGAGTTCATTACAGAGCTCGGTGTGGTTCCAAGTGCACTGGACTCAATGTCTATCTAATGTGATAACATGGGCGCCATAGCCAATGCGCAAGAACCAAGGTCACACAAGAAGCTGAAGCACATCAAGCTACGTTTTCACGCTATTCGAGAACATGTCCAACATGGTGACATAAAGATTTGCAAAGTACACATAGATCTGAATGTGGCGGATCCGTTGACTAAACCTCTCCTGAGGGCAAAACATGACCAACACCAAACTGCCATGGGTGTTCAGTATATTACCATGTAATCTAGATTAGTTGACTCTAGTGCAAGTGGGAGACTGTTGGAGATATGCCCTAGAGGCAATAATAAATGTAGTTATTATTATATCTTTGTGTTTATGATAAATGTTTACATTCATGCTATAATAGTATTAACAAGAAACATTAATACTTGTGTGATTTGTAAACTAAATTAGAGTCCCTAGTAAAGCCTCTTCTTAATACTAGCTTGTTGATTAATAGATGATCATGGTTTCTTGACCATGAACATTTGAGATGTTGTTAATAACAAGATCATATCATTAGGAGAATGGTATGGTGGACATACTCCTATAGATAAGCGTAGCATAAAGATCAAGTCATTTTAATAGTTCAATTGCTATAAGCTTTCTGATACATAGTAACCTAATTCCTTCGACCATGAGATCATTCTTATCACCATCACCGGAAGGATACTTTGATGACACCAAACACCACACCGTAACTGGGTGGCTATAAAGGTGGCATTGAGTGTTCGGAAAGTATGGGTTGAGACACATGAATCAAGAGTGGGATTTGTCCATCCATATGACAGATAGATATACTCTGGGCCCTCTCGGTGGAATGTCGTCCAATTATCTTGCAAGCATGTGACTGGCTCACAAGGGATCACATACCACGGGAACGAGAAAAGAGTACTTATCAGTGACGAGGTTGAACTAGGTATGCAGAGGTACCGACGATCAAAACCTTAGATAAGTAAACTGTCGTGAGACAAAGGGAAATTGGTATCGTATGTAAGTGGTTCATTCGATCGCAAAGTAATCGTAGAAATATGTGGGAGCCATATGAATTTCCAAATTCCTCTATTGGTTATTGTTCAGAGAAGTGTCTCGATCATGTCCGCATAATTCACGAACCGTAGGGAGACACACTTAAGGATTCGATGTTGTTGAGTAGTTATGGAATAATGAGTAAGATACTGAATGTTGTTCGGAGTCTCGGATGGGATCCAGGATATCACGAGGAGATCCAAAATGGTCCGGAGAATAATATTCCTATAAGGAAAGTCATGTTTCGGAGTTGGGGAATGATTCCGGTGTTTTCACCGGGAATGTTCTAGAAGGTTCCAAAAGGTCCGGCACTCCATAGGGGAAGGGTACATGAATGTGTCATGACAATGTGGAATGGATGCATCATGTACTAGGTATCATGGTTGAGCAAAATAAAGGGATAAATCAAATCCTAGTTTGAAAAGTCAAACGCTAATTTGAAGTCAAACAGCAGTTTTGCTTGGTGGAGGGAAAGTAGGAAACCTACTTGGGGAGGAGTTCCTCTCCCTCCACCCGCCGGCCAAGGAGGCCGACTTGGGGGAGGACTCCCTCCCCTTGGCCGGCGCCCTCCCACCTATAAAAGAAGGGGCAGGGGTTCCCCTCTAGCCTACACCTCTCACACCCAAAACCCTAACCCTAGCCGCCGGCCTCCTGCAGTCGCCGCCGCCCTAGGGTTTCCTTCTAGCCACCAACTTGGGCCTTCTCCAAGCCCTAGGCCGCCGGCCTAGCCCTCTCTCCTTGGTGCCTCTAAACCCTAGATCACCAAGGCCTCTCTCATAGTCCACCATACTCGCTCCGGCTTAAGGCGAAGCCCTGTGAGATCTCCCCTCTACTTCCGGTACCACGCCGTCGTCCTGCCGGAATCGCGAGGAGAGTGCTACAACCTCTGCTGCCTGCTGGAACAAGGGAGAGGAAAGTCTTCATCGAGTACCGAACATGTGACCAACAGCGGAAGCGCTGCCGGAACGCAGCGCCGGAAGGATCGTCTACACGATCTTGAGATCGGCAAGAGTACGACTACATCACCCACGAGAATCTTCTCTCGTTAAACACTTTGGAATCTTCGAGGGTGAGTTCTTCTATCAACTCGTTGCTACAATCTAGTAGATAGATCTTCCATGCTACGAACCCCTACAAGATCTTCCATAGCTTCAGGCCTTAGTTGCTTAGAGTTGTCCGTAACCGGGTACACGACTAAGTACTTAAAATTTAATCTTCTGCAGAAGTTGTACACTTTACCAATATGACACAATCTTGTCTTGACGCCACTAGTGGCCGCTGTATAAGTACACACCAGATGGAGTACCGGAAGATCAAGAATGTGACAAAGTCTTTCCATAGAAGTCCTCCCTATACATAATGCTATCACGTATACTAGGCACCAATATAAGGATATACTTCCAATATATAAATCTAGTTAACCTTAATAGGTACCAATGCAAGGGTCTTCCACTATGAAATTGACTAAGCCAGAATCCATTTAGCATTTGGCTGTACACAGAAGCCACTATATGAGAAACATGTTCAATCTCTATGTCCCTGGGTGGTATTCTTCTAGTGCACATACGAATAAGATAGCCATAGATATGGTTCCCTTTGTTGCAACCTTATTCACAACTGAGTATCCACATTCCACCCAGGTGATTCATTCAGTACTTGTTTTATTATATAAAACATGTCTTTTCCAAATACTTCATATAATCATAACATGATATTCCACCCCGAAACCATGGTAGGACTAAGCATACTACACCTTATGATGTTTTCACTATGTAAATTCTAAAGGATATCCTATATAGGACATAGCATTTCATAGTACAATATTTTCCTACACATGCATTTCTACCAAAAACTACTACATGTATAGAAAATAATGGGACGTCATGATAGTGTCATTTGCCTTAGTAGTTGGTGGTGCTGGTACACTCTCCGTAGTAACATACTTGACAATTAACACAATCTATCAAGCAAAACAACCAAGGCAAAACAACCACAAGATCAATACTAATGACAACACAAAAAATCTTGCAAAGTATGCAAACATGCAAGATGGCAATTCTTATTGTAAAATTTTTTATAACAAGGTTCTGAACATTACTAAGTGATTTCTGAATATTTTATATTTTCACGTTTACAAATGCAACCATTTGTGCAATTGTAGCAATTAGCAATATTTTCTAACACTTGGAAAGGCCATTCTCCCTAAATAATTTCCACGGTATTATTTGTACTAGAATAAAATTATATTTTGGTCTTACTATACAGAGGGTTCAATATACAAACATTTGCAAAAGGATTCACTTAAAAATAATTTACACAACAATTTTTATACTCAAAATACTCCACAAATGGTTATGTATAGAACGTGATTTTAACCGACTTAAAAATACCAAATTATGGCTCCACTGTGTTCTACTCGTTTTTGTGAATCCATAGACATATTATTTTCTAAATTTGGATATACAAAACTAAAGATATGATTTTTACAAATTTCTTTGTTCTTATGTCTAAAAATCCGAAAATAGGAATAGATATGACACTTGGCATATCCTGGTTGGAGGATACCCCTTAGTTTAAGTGATCTATGATGACCTTTAGATGAATATCTAACGGTCCAGGATAGCTCACCATAAAATCTTGCCGGAAAGTTGACCGGATTTGCGGGCATGGGCTTGGCGTTGCCGTTCCCGTCGCTAGGAACGTATCCGGAGTAGAAAAAGATGCGGGCGGCGTAGAGGACATCGAGGCTGTGCTATGGGATGTGATTGAGAGGTCGTTCGTCTCCAAAGGTGACGACAATCCATAGCTGGAGCGATGCGTGACGTCGAGCGGCGCGGCCAACTACAACAAGAAGACGCACAATCACATTAGTGGGAAAAAGCCTATCCGTGACGCACGCTTTTTGGAGTTAGTGGCGCACCCCCCGTGCGCCACGAATAAGACGCCACTAACTACAGGAGGTTCGTGGCGCATCCCGACGTGCGCCACTAACTAGCATGTTATCCGTGGCGCACCATCCTGCTGTGCGCCACGAATGTCATCCGTGGCACACCCTGTTTCGATGCGCCACTAATAACTTGCGCTACTAACTAGATAAACGTGTGCGCCACTAAGTTGTCTCAGGATTTCAAAAAATAGCAGAATACAGCAGAAATACACAGGAAATATACCAGAATGCAATATATCACATAAATGCACAGAACTCAGAGGAATACCCAGAAACTCACTGAAATTCATACAAAGTGCCATAATACATCAATATGGAGAGTCCAAGTGTTACACACAAGTCATGGGAGAGTACAAATTCGAAATCACACATGCATCTCGATACATATTCGATCATCGTTGATCATGACCTAGACTATGACTGAATAGACAACGGCGGTGGCGGTGAGCAAGGAGAAGACCATGATGATCTTCATCCGGTTCTGCTTCCATAGGTGCCTCCTCCACTTGGCTACCTCTAACTCTCGAGTCTTGTACCCCTTGTAGCTGTTGCCGCTGAAGTTGATCACTTGTTGCTCGCAGTCCTCCCACTCCTCATAGACTCCTGGAACACGGCCCATGTACACCATGTAACAGTTTTCCTTCGCCATCACTGCGGACAAGAAAAAAATATAGACATAGTAGGCATTCATGTTATGCAATGAATAGAACGACATGATAACAAAATATAGCAAAGACATTCTTACACCTAAAACAATAGTAGCACACATAATTAAACAGGTCCAATATAGGCACAAGGATCCTCGGTAACTTAAGGTTTACGACTCCCACACACACACACACATGTCCGACACGACAGTTTCCTAAACATCACAATGATAGTCGATCAAGTCCATGACATACAGATGACACACACGACACACACTAGCCGGTAGTCTTCTTGGGCAAGGGTCGGCAGCCCTCTCTCGTCATGAAGGTCCTGTCATCACGCTGCATCTCGAGGCGGTCTTCGATCTCGCGGTTAGTCAGCAGTCTGCCGCCGTAGTGGAAGGCCCCTCCTCTTGTCATGACATCTTCATGTATGCATAGACAAATCTGAATCTGGATGCGCCAGAACTGTTCCATGAGGTCTGAATAGTCGATTGTCGACAACTTTTCGGCAAAAACTCGGGGATTAGCCGGCAGCTCCTCCATCCGTGAATCATGCATGTACATCCTTACATGATGGAAGGCGTAGAAGGCCTCCTTCACACTGCCCACCGGCTGCTTGATGCATGTGAACTTGGTGGCATGGCTGCAGATGTTCCTTCCATCCTTCTTTCTTTCGCCCCCCTTGCTGAACTTGCCTCCCTTGGCGGCATAGACTTGTATAGCAAGATATAGGACAAACTTGATTCAGTCCCATCTCTTCGGATTCGTTTCACTGAATGAGTCCAAGTACGTTGCTTGCGATAACCTCGGGTCGACGGAGATGAGTGTGCAATATATGCCACTACGCAGAACAATAGAAACGGAACTGTTGGAAGAAGGGGAAGAAAGGAATCTAAGGATGTGTTTCGATGGATGGAGACTGGTTTTGTGCACATACTCGGGGAAGGCATGGACAAGTATCCTGAGGTATTGCGACACTGCTTCCATGTATTCGTCGCTCGCAAGCATTTCGTCGCGCATGTAGTAGGGGTCCACAATGGCTACGCCTTTGATTTTCTCCCTATGGATCCTCTTCGACATCTGGAGGGCAAAGAGGCGGACCAAGTTGTAGTCCAGAAGCTTTGAGTGCATCAGATCGTAGATGTCCTCGTACCACAGGAAGAACATGTCCGCGGGTGCTGCATCGACGAAGCCATGTCCATTTGACACCTTGCATGTGAAGACTGGGTACTCGGGGTTCTTATCTTTCAGAAGCATGCTCTCGAGATGCAGAATGTTGTGATGCAAATGCTTCATGGATGCATCCGCGACATCGAGCAACTGCTTAGTCAGAATCGGCTGGCCCGCTATATGCATCGTGTAAGGCCGGGGCGCTTCTGTGAAGGCGGCGTCATGATGCCAAAAAACTGCCTGCTTCTTCTGAGCCGGCTGGCTCGCTGAACCCTTCTTGCTCCGGCTATGCTTCCGGCACTTCGACTTCTTAGCGGCTGGGTCAGCGGAACCCGCCAGCTCCTCACCGACCGCCTTGTGTAGTGTGTTGGGGCTGATTATCATCGTAGGAGGACCACCGGCGTCAGCGTCGGGCATCTCCTAGGAACCGCCAAACCGCAGACGCTGCATGCATGACAAGGGACGGCCGGCCGGTTCACCGCGAGGGGCTGGCTCTCCAAGTGGAGGCATGAACAATCCGTCGTTGGCCATGGCGTTGGTGTTGAAGTAGTCATCCACGTTGACCTCCAGATCATCATCGTCATCATGTGCAACCTCCACGTCATCATTGGGCTATGGCGACAGCGTGTGTGCGCAAAAGCCTTATATCATGCAGTGTTGGCGACGACGAGCGGTACCTTCTTTGGTGTGGTGGCGCATGCTGTGTCGTCCTTCGCAAGACGAAGCTGGCTCTTTGGCCATAGCATGGGCCAGCCGTAGCAGCCTTCAAGGTCCTTATGTTCTTCGGCTCCCTTGGGTTGCCTATGTGGGTCGATTCTTTCGAAACCCTTCAGGGCCCTCATGACCTTGAACCGGAACCAGCCAGCAGGGATTGGCTTGTTGTGCATCATGAGCCCCTTGGGTTGAATGATGGCGCCCTTGCCTACATCCCTCAACACGTCGTCGACCTTGTGAAGCAGTGTGCAATTGGCGTCCTGCGGGACAACATATATGTGTGTTGGTTCATTGTGTTTGATGTCGCTAGCCCTACGATGAAGCATTCAACACTTAATGTTGTGAGGGCGTCGAGCTCGGCAAGTGTGGACATGCGAGGCTGCGTCAGCTCTTGCTCCCAGTCATGCCGAAGCAACGGCGCCGCTGCGGGTTGGTGTTGGGCGTCGGCGCTGCTGCAGGCTGAGCTTGGGTGTTGGGCGCCGCCGCTGTCGGCTGCGGGCTCACCAATGTGGGAAGAGGATGCGCGGAGGGGTTGGAGGGCGGGGTCACAAAGTTTGGCGACGGGTGCTGTTGAGAGTTGCTGCCGCTCACGATGGCCACCGGTATCGGCCCAACTCCACCCGCCGCATTCCACTTGGCCAAACCCTCCCACAGGTGAGGAGGGAACATACTCCGCAGCTTCTCTTCCATCTTTGCCTCCATCTTGACCTCCAATTTTTACGGTAGCTCGGCCACTTCTGCCTCGAGCTGCTCGATCTTCCGTTCCTTCTCCGCCGCTCTCTTGTCCCTCCTCTTCCTGGTCTTTGCGTCCTCTTTGAAGTGGACGCCGACCTTCGTGGTCAGCCCAAAGATATCAACACATCCACCGGACGTCATATTCTTGTTCTTGGGCCTCTTCGAACTCCATGTCCAGTGCCTTCCACTGGTTAGTGTATGCAGGGTGTGTCAGGATCTGGCCCTTCTCGGATCATCTTCCGGCGGAACCCTTTTCACGTGCCATTGCATGAGCTTCGCTTCCTTAGGGTCGACGAAATACCATTGCAGACGGGGAGTGATAGGAAAATACGATACAACTTTATGAGGAACTTTCTTGTTACCCCTCTTGTATCGTGGTTGGCCGCACACCGGACATGTCACTCTATCCTCGTACTTGTCCCGATAAAGTGCGCACTCATTGATGCGTGCGTGATACTTGACGTATGGTAGGTCAAGAGGGCACACGACTTTCTTGGCCTCATCGATGCTTCTTGGCAATGTGTTATTCTCGGGAAGCACAACGCCCCAGAATTCCATGTTATCGTTGAAACTCACGTCGGTCCATCTGTTGTTCACCTTCATCTCCAAAGCCTTGAGGGTTACATTCAGAGTGTATGCTCGGGCCGGCACCCAGGATACAATAGAGTAACAGCGTGTTTCTCCATTTGTGCCAACTTTGCTTTCTCTCTCGCGGCCGATATTATGTTGTAATCCCCTTGAGGAGCACTTCTCGAAGATGAGGGTCCTGTATGGCCGAACTTAGCGGTGTCTGCGTGTCTGTGTCTTCTCCTCCACTGGCGTCTCCTTCATCGTGGTGATCATGTCTGGCATCTCGTTCATCATCATCGTACTGATGATCATCATGTCCGGCATCTCCTTCATCGTCATGATCATCATCATGTCCGGCATCTCCTTCAACATGATCATGTCCGGGTGCCTCTTCCTCCTCCACGACATCATTGTAGCCGGGCATGAATCCACCCATGAGAAAGTGCTTCTCCAATGTCCCGGAATCAGGTTTGATTAGGGTCCCGAGTTTGCAAGTCTTGCAAGGACATCTTATCTTGGTCTTGTTGCTATGAAGCATGACGGCCGTCGCCCGAGCCTTGTATCTAGCCACCATACCTTCGCTCATTTGGCGCACCATGGTTGCCTGCGCACAAGAGAAATGAATCACACCATATATATGCATGCATGTCTCGCCAGAAAATTTCGGCAGCACGTCCCTTGTAAATAGGGCATATGGGTGGTGCAAAAGTTGGCCGAAACATAAATGAATCAACATTTCAGCAACCATGCACCACACTGGCACCTGCACACAAACACACAAAATCATACACAAGCATATACATGCGATGAAGACGCCGGCAGCCTTCACATACAACACACATCCGCGCCATGCATACACCGCCGATCGACGTCCCGGCCCGCGACACATGCATATGCATGTCCAAGAACTCACAGACAAGCATGTGCCATCCAACACAAATCACCTAGTAGACAAGTTGATGGAGACCGTGTGTGAGGGAGCGTGTGTCTTGTGGAGGCAAACTTGATGGAGATGTGACGAATAAATGATGTATATGTGAGGCTTTTAGTGAATCTACATGGTGGAGAGGGACTCCCTCCCCACACCCATCCAACCAAAAGGTGTTTGGCAACCTAAAATGGAGGTAGAATTGAAGAAAATGGGGTGAGGAGGAGGGGGTCGAGCTAGATCTAGGAGAAGTAATGGCTTGCTTGTGGTGGTAGGTAGGAGAAGGTGCCACCTTTACGGAGGGTGGGACGACAGGTTCGTGGTGCACCTGGTTTTCGTGCGCCAAAGACTACCCAGATTCGTGGCGAACCGAAATAGGGTGCGCCACAAACGTCCATGGAAAATTCTGCAGGGCCTGGCCCATCGTAGTTCGGGGCGCACGCACGAAAGGGTGCATCACAGACTCCACCCACGTTCGTGGCACACCCCCAATTCCGCGCGCCACGGATAGTGGTGGCCGACCGTCAGAGGTGGGCCCCGCCTTATGCGTGGCGCACCGATCCTGCGCGCGCCACAGATATGTTGGGGTTAGTGGCGCATAATTCATGCGTGCACCACATATAACGTAGTTAGTGGTGCATGATATCAGGTGCTCCACGAACAAGGGGCCTGTGGATAAGGGTTTTCCCACTAGTGTCATGTCCTGGAGGTAGGCAACATCAAGATTAGTCTTCTGGTAGAAGGAATCAACGAGGGACTCACCATGGACGACAAGATCTGACGATGAACTCCTATATTAGGCTGATCTTGGCATCATCGGTATAGGTTCTACAGAGCTCCTCTCAACAAATTATAGAAACGAAAGTGATGGAGGAGGACTAGAGGTACACGCTAGTTCTCTCGGTTCGTATTGATATGCTCTATAGAGGGAGATCGAGAGATGTATGCTAACGGTTGACGTTCGGTTCACGAGGTTGATTTGCGAGATTAAGGAAGCTAAGTGGGAAATAAATTGTCTAGACGGATTCTCCATTGAATTTCGAATAACTCTTGTGTTGAAGTTGAAACGAAATGCTCACTAGATTGACTGGAATTTAGAGGGAAAAAAGTAATTGCCATAAAGGTTGATGTTCTCTAACGTGTACGTGAACGCGAGGTTGAATACGATCGATCCGTAAGTTAGGACAAAAATCAGCCCAACAAGAAAATGAAGAAAAAAAAGAGATAAGGGATTTGGCTAGCTGGGCCTAGATTGGTTAGCTGGTTGGGCTACTTCTCTTTTCTTTTTTTTGAATTGATTTCTTCTTTTCTTTTTCTATTTTATTTTATAGTTTCTAATTTTTCATTGTTATTGTTCTGGTTGTTGTTGGATTGTTGTTGTTCTGGTTGTTATTGTTATTATTATTGTTCAGATTCTGATTTTGATTTTGATTGTGGATGGTTGCCATGAATTGTGCCATCATCTACATTAGCTGAGACTGTGAAGTCATCATCCGTTGTATCTCATTTCCATTGTTGTCACGGTTGTTGGCACGTCTTGAAGGCACCTATTAGTTTAATAGGGATAAGTAATGATAGATAGATAGATCTAAAGAAGTTCTAACACACAACACAAAACAAACAAGTTCAATCAAACACTCAACAGGCAACTAATCACTTAACAACTTATGAGTTTAAATCATGAGTTGAAGAAAACAACAAGTATTCTTGAAACAATCAACCTAGTATAGTCATACCACATAGGTCGGTATGATCCATACACTAACACGATACGAAAGTCTTAAATAGCTGGTAGGTAATCTAATGTCTCTTGGCTCACACTATGATAACATCAGTGGGAGCTCTCTTTTGAGTTGGGCAATCATCGGTGAAGTGTCTTGTCTTTTGGTAGCAATGGAAAAACACTTTTGTAATGTCTCGGGTCCTTTTCCTTGAAGTGTTGTTGTGGTTGTCTTGAAGTTCCTTCTCTAGACATTTATTACTATTGTGTCTTTTTTCTTGCATTTGGAGCAAGTGATAGATATAAGGTTTTCTTCTATCTTCCTGAGATCTTGATACATCCCATCCTTGACTTATTCTTTCACTCGTTGCACTATGAAGTCGAGATGGCACTTGGCAGGAATATGGTTGATTTCTTCACATAGGAAACACATGACTCGATATATGGGGCATTCTTCGAATGGATGGTTGGAATCACAATAGGGACATTGATCTCGATGTTCCTTAGAGTTGTGGCCTACTTCTCCACATATTTTGCAAGCTCAAGGACTTGTTGCAATTGTATATATCTTGAACTTCTTTTTGACATGATCCATCTTCAAGGTCCTTAGAGAAAGAAAATGGCTCGTTTTCTACATGTTTGAAGGAGAAGATATTCAGTAAAGAATGATCAAGGTATACGAGAAAACCTACTAAGTATAAAATTATAAGTTTATTCCTAACAAGGGTCTTTGTCCAAATCCTAGGGTTAGGAACCTATAGGCAACACAGTGCTCTGATACCATCTGTAGCGGAACTGAACCCATCTTGGTTCAAAATCCCTGTGAATATAGAGCTAGTCCCTGGATCGAATAGCTAGCACCCACAGTTTAAGATGTAATATCAAGATACAAAGGTCATATTTACATCGCATGATCCAGAATATAAATACTTAATTACAATCTCATAGCCATGGGGTATCTTATTACAAAGTAGCGGAATAAAAGTAAAGCATGAAGTCCTTCATCTTCATGTGCCACAGGCAAACATGTTGGGTGTAGAATCGTAACCCCTACTAATCAAACATCACTATCATCAAGTAATCCTGCAACATAATAAGTTACATCCACAAGGGTCAATACTTTGAATGTATTGGCAAGTGTCACTACTATGTGGAAATAAGTTGGAACCTAAGAATACATGCATATTTGGCTAAGTAGAGTTTAGGATCATTTGCAGAAAGCAATATGGTTTTATCCTATATTTTAAAAATATTTTTGATCTTTCAACAACTTTCTGAACTTCTTGGCAAAATCCAAGTGCTTCTAATCCCTCGTTGACACCATCAAGTTTTACTTTGAGAAATTGGAATGTCGAGATCTTCCATAGCTTCAGGCTTTAGTTGCTCAGAGTTGTACGTAACCGGGAACACAGCTAAGTACTTAGAATTTGATCTTCTGCAGAAGTTGTACACTTTACCCATATGACACAATCTCGTCTTGACGCCACCAGTGGCCGCTGGATAAGTACACACCAGATGGAGTACCGACAGATCGAGAATGTGACAAAGTCTTTGCATAAAAGTCCTCCCAATACATAATGCTAGCACGTCTACTAGGCACTAATGTAAGGATATCCTTCCGATAGATAAATCTAGTTAATCTGAATAGGTAACAATGCAAGGGTCTTCCACTATGTTATTAACTAAGCTAGATCCCATTCAGCATGTGGCTGTACATGGAAGCCATTGTACAAGAAACATGTCCAATCTTAAGTCCCTGGGTGGTATTCTTCTAGTGCACACACGGAAAATATAGCCATAGATATGGTTCCCTTCGTTGCCACCTTAATCACAACTGAGTATCCACATTCCACCTAGGTGATTCATTGAGTATTTGTTTTATTTTATAAAACATATCTTTTCCAATACTTCATATAATCATAACATGATATTCCACCCCAAAACTATAGCAGGACTAAGCATACTACAACTTATGATGTTTTCACTAAGTAAAGTCTAAAGGATATCCTATATAGGACATAGCATAGTGTAAGGTTCCCAACCTTTAATAAGGTAGAGATCCCTGTGTTTACAATGCTAGTGCCTGGATCAATAGCTAGCATCCACAGTTTAAGATGTAATATCAAGAAACAAAGGTCATAATACAACTTTATAACCAGGAATAAAGTAATACATTACATCTTACATAGCTCATTTGGCTAACACATTACATTGCAGCAGAATATCTATAAAGCATGGGGTCCTTCATCTTCAAAGTGCCACAGGCAATCATGTTGGTTGTAGACTTGTAATCCTAATCATCACACTTCACTAACGTCAAACAAACCTGCAATATAATAAGTTGCAGCCACAAGGGTCAATACATTTGAATTGTATTGGCAAGTTTCACTACTATGTAGAAATAAGTGGATCCTATCCTTTACATGCATATTTGGCTAAGTAGGGTTTAGGCTCATTTGCAGAAAGCAATATAGTTTTGTCCTATCTTTTCAAAATAGTTTTGATCTTTGTCAAATCTTTCTAAATTCCTTGTAAAACTCGAAGTGCTTCAAATCCCTTGTTGTCACCATCAAGTTTTACTTTGAGAAATTGGAATGTCGAGATCTTCCATAGCTTCAGGCCTTAGTTGCTCAGTAGTTGTCCATAACCGGGGACACGGCTAAGTACTTAGAATTTGATCTTCTGTAGAAGTTGTACACTTTACCCACATGACACAATCTCATCTTGATGCCACCAGTGGCCGCTATATAAGTACTCACCAAGATGGAGTACCGGCAGATTGAGAATGTGACAAAGTCTTTCCATAGAAGTCCTCCCAATATACAATGCTAGCTTGTCAACCAGGCACCAATGTAGGGATAAATTTCCCTTACAAAATTCTAGTTAACCTGAAGATGCCAATGCATGGGTCTTCCACTATGTAGTTGACTAAGCCAGAGCCCATTTAGCATGTGGCTGTACACGGAAGCCACTGTACGAGAAACATGTTCAATCTATATGTCCCTGGGTGGTTTTCTTCTAGTGCACATACAAAAAGATATAGTCATATAAACATGGTTCCTTTTGTTGCCACCTTGTCCAATCTTGAGTGTCCTTGTCCACCCAGGTGGTTCATTGAGTACTTGTTTTATTATATAAAACATATGTCTTTTCAACTCTTCATATAATCATATCATGTATCCCATCACAATATATAGCAGGGCTAAGCATACTACAACTACATTGTTTCCACTAAGGGAGATATAAGGGTATCCTATTAGGATTTAGCATAGCATAAAATATAGTAGTTCTTATAATGCATGTTACCAAAATCCACTAAGTGTAATGAAAATAGTAGGACTTGGATGATAGTGTCACTTGCCTTTTTTAGTAGAGAATGTTGGTTCACTTCTTGATCTTGCAATATCACACTCTTCTAATTCCACTACAATTCAATCAAGCAAACACAAATTCAACTAGCATTCCAACCAATTTATCACACATAAAAATAGTAGAAACAAGGTCATGCATGCAAGCATGGAAAAGATAGTTTTACTTGCAAAAGTGGTTTCTAATAGGCTCTAAACATTGTAAAGCTCAAAAGTGGTCATTTACTAAAGTGGTAAAACCATTTGCAAAAGGTTTTATCTATAAACCATTTTTAAATCAAATCATTATTTTATGTGGTTGAAAATGCTTTTAGCAAAGCAATATTCTTTAAAGGGTTCACCAAATATATTTTAATTCTCAAAAATTGGTGTTTAGGGTCAGAAGGTTTGAATCAAATCATTTCCCAAAGGTTTTACATAAAAATCATTTCTAAATCAAAAACAATATTTTTATTTGACAAGAAATGTGCTACTTCAAATATTTACTCTTTAACTTCACAAAATACATTTATTAAATCCATAAGTTGGTTCCTATGGTCAGTAGGTTCATAACAATCCATTTTGCAAAGATTTCATCTCAAAAACATATCTAGAACAATTTTTATATTCAAAATAATCCTACACATGTTTCTGCAAATTCAACCAATTTTCCAGAAGCAAAACATTAAACAAAATGCATGGTTGCAAAGTACTTGTTCTACTGAATCCATTGATATAAAATTTGCAAAATTTGGACGTGTAGAATTAAAGTTATGAATTTTACAAGTTTGCAATTCAAACAGATTCTATTTTCTGTTTTTATCAAAACCTTGTCCACGTGGCTCATTCTTATTGGCCGGTACCGCTTCATGCGGATCAGCCTCTCTGGACCGTAGGATTTAACTAAGATCGAGCAGCACTAATCAACTCGTACCCTTCGGTTGGATCTAATCCTAGCCGTAAGATCAAGATCTAACGGGCATTGTGCCTCTGACCATTGCCTGGCGGCGGCGCACGCTCGGGCGGTGGCGTCGCGGCGATTTCAGGAAGCAAGGGAAGAAGGGAAGCAGCTCACCGTGCTTGCAGGGAGATGTTGAAGCTCAACGCGTGGTCGGCTTGGCGAGGGGCGCTCAGGAACGGAGGGAATTGCTCGTCGGAGACGGCGTCGGCGTCGGGTTGCTCTGTTTGACGACGGGGGCGAGGCTGTAGGTCGCCCTAAGGCAAGATAGGGGCACGGTTAGATGTGGGTGAGCGCGTAGATGATAGGAGTATCAACGGAAAGGCTCGGGGTGGTCAGAGCTTACCGTGGAGTTCGCCGGAGCAAACACAGACGACGGCGGCGTGTTGAGATTGTCCTTGCCGACGCTCTGGGGCAAGAGCAGGCGAACGAGTGGCACGGGAAGATGCGCCAGGAGGTGGGGAGCAAGTCCGTATGCAGTTGGAGGCGTGGGGCGGTTGGTCGGCGCCGGAATCGACGGAAACCTCGTCGGAGAAGAGAAGGTTTGAGCGCAAAATTTACCCAGCCTGGGGGCAGAGAGGGAGAGGCAAGCAAGGGGAAAGAGAGAGGAGGCGTGGGCGTTTATGTACGCGTGGTCACCGGAGGAATTAAGCCGGACAATTAAGCGAATTCAACACCGGAGTAAATGGCAGAAACGGCGAGGGAGACGTGGTCGCGAGGGAGACGATGCTGAGGTGGCGTGGGGTCCGTCTGTCAGCGAGGTGGAGGAAGAGGGAGTGGGGTCGAGCGTTCAGTGACTTCGCGGGTGCGCGTGGGTGAAAAACGATTGGCTGAGGGGGGGAAGTTGGGCTGCGAGTGGGCTTGCTGGGCCTGTTGGGTTGGGTCTGTTTGTTTCACTTTTTTTTATTCTAAAAGCTTTTTCTTTTTCCAATATGAATTTCTGTTTTGATTTTCAAACAAATAATTCAAACAACAAATCAAACCATCACCAAACTTTGTACTGATTTTAATTCTATTTTAACAACATAATCCAAAGTCCAAAACAAAAAAAAATTATTCTTTTTAGGATCCATTAATAATTAAATAATAGACCTTAGTCATTAATTCAAATAGGATTTAATTTATTTAAAAACTCTATTTGAAATCTAAAATAATACCAAAATCATTTCAGTAGGTTTTATTTGAAAATATAAATAACTTGGAAATCTTATTTAAAATAAATTAACAAGTTTTAGTGTTTATTTAAAATGGAAAATCCTTTACTTTAATAAAATTGGATATTAATAAATCCTCATTATTTTATTTAAATAAACATTTACCCTTTTACCAATCAAAATATTTTATTTCAAAAAGCTTGGCGAAAATTAAATTTGACTCTTTAAAATAATCCTTATTTATATTCCTACCTTTGCTTTTGAAAACCATATCTTTTTATTAAAAGATCCAAAAAAAGAAATTCCAACTATCATAACTTTATTTATTATTTGTTTATCTTTTTAAATCCCTTTAGGATTTTATTTGATCAAAATAGGTTTTGATGTTTCCATTTGGAATCAAAAAGTTTCTTCTCACCCAAAATTTCAACAATTGTTTATTTTGTTTATTTATTTTTCACATTTTAAAATTTGGAAAAATTTGGGATTTGACAGGCTACCACCCTTAAAATAATTCTCGTCCCGATATTTGGGAAGGCTAGGGTTACAAGTTAGCTTCAAGGCAACTAGGGTACTACCACCCTTAAAATAAAGTCTCATAGGATTACATTGATGGTTCACTTGACTATGGGTTCAACACTTAATATCCAGACAAGGAATCCTTATTTGACTCTTCTGAGTTAACTAGTTCCTGACATCCACTTCTTCTATCTCTTCAAAGTTTCCATCCATGTCAATGTGGTTCACATGTCCTTTCTGGGTCACATTGGAGTCACTTCCATTGGCTCTTCTAGCATCCTTTTTCTTTTTCTTCTCAGGACAGTCTGATGCATAGTGTCCAAGCTCCTTACAATTATAGCACTGCAACTGGCTAATGTCTTTCTTCCTGAAAGTGTCATGTTGATTCTGACTAAGGTCATCTCCATTGTCAGTATCATTTCCATTATTATCACTTCCATTGTTGTTGTGGTGATGCTGATGTGGTTCAGAATCTTCATTGCTCTTTTTGAATGAATGTTTCTTTTTTGATGATCCTGAGTGATACTTGAGTTTATGCTTCCTTTTCCTGTTCTCAACTTGATTCATCTTGTTTTCCAAAATGGTGGCTTTGTCACAAAGTGATTGATAAGTTGGGACATAGGCAACAGCTAGCTGCAGGTTCAAATCATCATTAAGTCCTTCAAGAAATTGCTCCTTTCTCTTAGCATCTGTGTCAACTTCATCGGGTGCATAGCGTGCCAGATTGTTGAATTCTTCAATATACTCAGCCACAATGAGGTGACGCTGTTTCAGATTGTGAAACTCCTTTTTCTTCAAGTACATCACTCCAGGTGAGATGTGAGCTGTACAGAAACCATCCTCAAAAATAGCCCAAGTTACATCTTCAAGGGGAGTGGTGATCTGAAAGTTGTCCGACCATGTTGCTGCTGGTCCTTCAAGCAGAAATGCTGCAAACCTAACTTTTTCTTCATCGGTGCAGCCAATAGTCAGTAAGTCTTTATTCACCGAACGTAACCAGTCATTGGCTTCCATTGGATCAGTTGTTCCAGGGAACCTTTCAGGCCTAAGTTTCAGAAACTTGGTGAGCATATCAAGTGCTGGAGGATTATTCTGATTGTTGTTGTTGTTGTTTTTGTTGTTGTTGTTGTTCTGATTCTGTATGAATGTGGTCATATCCTGCATCAGTTGTGTCTGAGCTGTCATCATCTGCTGCATCTCAGGAGTGATGTTGTTGTTTTGGTTGGGGTTGGCACGACGGGGATGCATCTGTTGGTTTGAGTAATTATGCATAGGTTTTTAAGAAGTTCTAACACACAACTCAAAACATCCAAGTTCAACCAAACAATCAATCAATCAACAAGAAACTATCCACTTAACAACTTATGAGCTTAACTCATGAGTTGAAGGAAACAACAAGTTTTCTTGAAATAATCAACCTAGTATAGTCATACCTCATAGGCCAATATGATCCATACTCTAACTTGATATCAATGTCTTTGTTAGGCAATCTAATGTCTCTTGGTTCTCACTTGTAGTCCTTAGTGATGTCTAAGTTGAAATCTTTGGTGAGACTAAAGTTGAAGTCATTGGTCATGGTGAAGGCTTTTGTCCATCAAGTTGAAAAGGAAAAGGTGTAGAATCAAAACCAAAAGGTTGAGGAAAGAGTTTACAAGATTGTTTGTAAATAAGTTTTTGGAACAAACACAATTCCTATTTTTCTAAGGGGTTTTGTCCAATCCTAGGGTTACAATCCTACATGCAACACAGTGCTCTGATACCATCTATAAGGTTCCCAACCTTTAATAAGGTAGAGATCCCTATGTTTACAATACCCGTCCCTGGATCAATAGCTAGCATCCACAGTTTAAGATGTAATATCAAGAAACAAAGGTCATAATACAACTTTATAACCAGGAATAAAGTAATACATTACATCTTACATAGATCATTTGGCTATCACATTACATTGCAGCAGAATATCTATAAAGCATGGGGTCCTTCATCTTCAAAGTGCCACAGACAATCATGTTGGTTGTAGACTTGTCATCCTAATCATCACACTTCACTAATGTCAAACAAACCTGCAACATAATAAGTTGCAGCCACAAGGGTCAATACATTTGAATTGTATTGGCAAGTTTCACTAATATGTAGAAATAAGTGGATCCTATCCTTTACATGCATATTTGGCTAAGTAGGGTTTAGGCTCATTTGCAGAAAGCAATATAGTTTTGTCCTATCTTTTCAAAATAGTTTTGATCTTTGTCAAATCTTTCTAAATTCTTTGGAAAACTCCAAGTGCTTCAAATCCCTTGTTGTCACCATCAAGTTTTACTTTGAGAAATTGGAATGTCGAGATCTTCATAGCTTTAGGCCTTAGTTGCTCAGTAGTTGTCCATAACCGGGGACACGGCTAAGTACTTAGAATTTGATCTTTTGCAGAAGTTGTACACTTTACCCACATGACACAATCTCATCTTGATGCCACCAGTGGCCGCTGGATAAGTACTCACCAAGATGGAGTACTGGCAGATTGAGAATGTGACAAAGTCTTTCCATAGATGTTCTCCCAATACACAATGCTAGCTTGTCAACCAGGCACCAATGTAGGGATAAATTTCCCTTAGACAATTCTAGTTAACCTGAAGATGCCAATGCATGGGTCTTCCACTATGTAGTTGACTAAGCCAGAGCCCATTTAGCATGTGGCTGTACACGGAAGCCACTGTACGAGAAACATGTTCAATATCTATGTCCCTGGGTGGTTTTCTTCTAGTGCACATACAAAAAGAGATAGCCATATAAACATGGTTCCTTTTGTTGCCACCTTGTCCAATCTTGAGTGTCCTTGTCCACCCAGGTGGTTCATTGAGTACTTGTTTTATTATATAAAACATATGTCTTTTCAACTCTTCATATAATCATATCATGTATCCCATCCCAATATATAGCAGGGCTAAGCATACTACAACTACATTGTTTCCACTAAGGGAGATATAAGGGTATCCTATTAGTATTTAGCATAGCATAAAATATAGTAGTTCTTATAATGCATGTTACCAAAATCCACTAAGTGTAATGAAAATAGTAGGACTTGGATGATAGTGTCACTTGTCTTTTTTTAGTATAGAATGTTGGTTCACTTCTTGATCTTGCAATATCACACTCTTCTAATTCCACTACAATTCAATCAAGCAAACACAAATTCAACTAGCATTCCAACCAATTTATCACACATAAAAATAGTAGAAACAAGGTCATGCATGCAAGCATGCATGCAAAATATAGTTTTACTTGCAAAAGTGGTTTCTACTAGGCTCTAAACATTGTAAAGCTCAAAAGTGGTCATTTACTAAAGTGGTAAAACCATTTGCAAAAGGTTTTATCTATAAACCATTTTTAAATCAAATCATTATTTTATGTGGTTGAAAATGCTTTTAGCAAAGCAATATTCTTTAAAGGGTTCACCAAATATATTTTAATCCTCAAAACTTGGTGTTTAGGGTCAGAAGGTTTGAATCAAATCATTTCCCAAAGGTTTTACATAAAAATCATTTCTAAATCAAAAACAATATTTTTATTTGACAAGAAATGTGCTACTTCAAATATTTACTCTTTAACTTCACAAAATACATTTATTAAATCCATAAGTTGGTTCCTATGGTCAGTAGGTTCATAACAATCCATTTTGCAAAGATTTCATCTCAAAAACATATCTAGAACAATTTTTATATTCAAAATAATCCTACACATGTTTCTGCAAATTCAACCAATTTTCCAGAAGCAAAACATTAAACAAAATGCATGGTTGCAAAGTACTTGTTCTACTGAATCCATTGATATAAAATTTGCAAAATTTGGACGTGTAGAATTAAAGTAATGAATTTTACAAGTTTGCAATTCAAACAGATTCTATTTTCTGTTTTTATCAAAACCTTGTCCACGTGGCTCGTTCTTATTGGCCGGTACCGCTTTGTGCGGATCAGCCTCTCTGGACCATAGGATTTAACTAAGATCGAGCAGCACTAATCAACTCGTACCCCTTCGGTTGGATCTAATCCTAGCCGTAAGATCAAGATCTAACGGGCACTGTGCCTCTGACCATTGCCTGGCGGCGCTAGCGGCGGCTGGCGGCAGCGCACGCTCGGGCGGTGGCGTCGCGGCGATTTCCGGAAGCAAGGGAAGAAGGGAAGCAGATCACCGTGCTCGCAGGGAGATGCTAAAGCTCAACACGTGGTCGGCTTGGCGAGGGGCGCTCAGGAACAGAGGGAATTGCTCGTCGGAGACGGCGTCGGCGTCGGGTGGCTCTGTTTGACAACGGGGGCGAGGCTGTAGGTCGCCCTAAGGCAAGATAGGGTCACAATTAGATGCGGGCGAGCGCATAGATGATAGGAGTATCAACGGAAAGGCTCGGGGTGGTTAGAGCTTACCGTGGAGTTCGCCGGAGCAAAGACAGACGACGGCGGCGTGTTGAGGTTGTCCTTCCCGACGCTCTGGGGCAAGCGTGGGCGAACGAGTGGCACGGAAAGATGCACCAGGAGGTGGGGAGCAAGTCCGTATGTAGTGGGAGGCGAGGGGCGGTTGGTCGGCGCCGGAATCGACGGAAACCTCGTCGGAGCAGAGAAGGTTTGAGCTCAAAATTTACCTAGCCTGGGGGCAGAGAGGGAGAGGCAAGCGAGAGGAAAGAGAGAGGAGGCGTGGGCGTTTATGTACGCGTGGTCACCGGAGAAATTAAGCCGGCCAATTAAGCGAATTCAACGCCGGAGTAAATGGCAGAAACGGCGATGGAGACGATGCTGAGGTGGCGTGGGGTCCGTCTGTCGGCGAGGTGGAGGAAGAGGGAGTGGGGCCGAGCGTTTAGTGACTTCGCGGGTGCGCGCGTGGGTGAAAAACGATTCGCTGAGGGGGGGAGTTGGGCTGCGAGTGGGCTTGCTGGGCCTGTTGGGTTGGGTCTGTTTGTTTCACTTTTTTTATTCTGAAAGCTTTTTCTTTTTCCAATATGAATTTCTGTTTTGATTTTCAAACAAATAATTCAAACAACAAATCAAATCAAACCATCACCAAACTTTGTATTGATTTTAATTATGTTTTAACAACATAATCCAAAGTCCAAAACAAAATATTTTTTATTCTTTTTAGGATCCATTAATAATTAAATAAATAGACCTTACTCATTAATTCAAATAGGATTTAATTTATTTAAAAACTCTATTTGAAATCTAAAATAATACCAAAATCATTTTAGTAGGTTTTATTTGAAAATATAAAACACTTGGAAATCTTATTTTAAATAAATTAACAAGTTTTAGTGTTTATTTAAAATGGAAAATCCTTTACTTTAATAAAATTGGATATTAATAAATCCTCATTATTTTATTTAAATAAACATTTACCCTTTTATCAATCAAAATATTTTATTTCAAAAAGCTTGGCCAAAATTAAATTTGACTCTTTAAAATAATCCTTATTTATATTCCTACATTTGCTTTTGAAAACCATATCTTTTTATTAAAAGATCCAAAAACAGAAATTCCAACTATCATAACTTTATTTATTATTTGTTTATCTTTTTAAATCCCTTTAGGATTTTATTTGATCAAAATAGGTTTTGATGTTTCCATTTGGAATCAAAAAGTTTCTTCTCACCCTAAATTTCAACAATTGTTTATTTTGTTTATTTATTTTTCACATTTCAAAATTTGGAAAATTTTGGGATGTGACACATAGCATAGTACAATATTTTTTCCTACACATGCATTTCTACCAATAACTACTACATGTATAGAAAATAATGGGACGTCATGATAGTATCACTTGCCTTAGTAGTTGAAGGTGGTTGTACACTCTTCGCAGTAACACACTTGACAATCAACATGATCTATCAAGCAAAAAAACTAAGACAAAACAACCATAAGATCAATACTAATGACAACACAAAAAATCATGCAAAGTATGCAAACATGCAAGATGGCAATTCTTATTGTACAAAATGTTATAACAAGGTTCTGAAAATTACTAAGTCATTTCTGAATATTTTTATTTTCAAGATTACAAATGCAACCATTTGTGCAATTGTAGCATAGCAATATTTTCTAACACTTGGAAAGGCCATTCTCACTAAATAATTGCCACGATATTATTTATACTATAATAAAATTATATTTTGGTCTTACTATACAGAGGGTTTAATATACAACCATTTGTAAAAGGATTCACTTAAAAATAATTTACACAACAATTTTTATACTCAAAATACTCCACAAATGGTTTTGTATAAAACTTAATTTTAACCGACTTAAAAATACCAAATTATGGCTCCACTGTGTTCTACTCATTTTGTGCATCCATAGACATATTATTTGCTAAATTTTGATATACAGAACTAAATATATGATTTTTACAAGTTTCTATGTTTTTATGTCTAAAAATCCGATAATAGGAATAGATATGACGCTTGGCAGATTCTGGTTGGAGGATACCCGTTCGTTTAAGTGATGTATTATGATCTTTAGATGAAGATCTAATGAACCAGGCTAGCTCACGGAAAAGCTCGCCGGAATGTTCGCCGGATTTGTAGGCACGGGCTTGGCATTGATGTTCCCGTCGCTAGGGACGTATCCGGAGTAGAAGAATATGCGGATGGCGTAGAGGACGTCGAGGTGGTGCTACTGGATGTGATTGAGAGGACGTTCGTCTCCAAAGGTGACAACAATCCACATCTAGTGTGATGCGTGACGTCCGACGGCGCGACCAACTACAACAAGAAGATTAGTCTTCTGGTAGAAGGAATCCACGAGGGAATTGATACACCCAATTTGCATCACCATTCTATATCATAATTTACCTCTATCCATTGATATTTGTGTTATTATGAGGTATTACTTATGGATTTTTCATCTGTTTATGCATGTTGGATGATTCTTGGAGGATGGACTGCCGGAGTTTGGATTCTGATGGAAAAGAAGGCGTTTTGGTGAAATTTCACAAAGATCAGAAAAATACCAGAAAAATATGGAAACATATTATTTTACTAGAAGAATGAGGGAGCCAAAAGGAGGGACGAAGAAGGGCCTCAGGGGGCCCACACCCCCTATGCGCGGGCCCACCCGACCCCGCGCCTAGGGCAGGTGTGGCCCACCTGCCCGGCCTCCGACTCCGCCTCTTCGCATATATCTTCCCTACGGAACCCTAAACCACGGAGAGCGACCACATATAGATTTCCGCCGCCCTTGGGGAAGATAACATCGAGAGAAAAGATCTCTCCGGCAGACAGATTTCTGCCGGGGGAATTCCTTCCTAGAGAGGGGAGATCGTCGCCATCAACACCATCATCAAGCTAGGCTTCAAGGGGATCATCATCATCATCATCCACACCATCATCTCCACCAGCACCATCATCACCACTCCGTCCTGCTGTAACAATTGTGTTGGATATTGCTTTATTTCTTAGGGGAATCTTTCCCCGTGTTGATTACTATTGTAGTTGATGATTGTGAGTGGAACCATTGGATTATTGTTTATGTTCAGATTGTTATCCATTACCATATCATATTTGATCTTGATCCATATGATGTCTTGTGAGTAGTTCGTTTAGTTGTCGAGGACATGGGAGAAGTCATGTTGTTAGTAGTGAATCTCTGATGAGTTATTATTCAATGGTTTAGTATTTAAGTTGTGGTGCTATTCTTCTAGTGCTATTATTCAATGGTTTAGTATTTAAGTTGTGGTGCTATTCTTCTAGTGATGTTATGGTATATCTCAAAGTAAGCCCAATGAAAGGAGTTAAGAGATTCGGAGCTAAAAGAAAATTGAGTCCAAGATATATAGGACCATTGAAAATACGGAGTCAGAACAGGACTATTGCTTATGATTTAGAGTTACCACCAAGACTGGCTCAAGTTCATAGTGTTTTCCAACTTTCACAACTCCGAAAATGTCTTAAGGTTCCAGATGATGCAATCACACATCAAGAAGTGGAATTATAAGCAGATCTGACTTACATCGAGAAACCCTGTAAATTCTGGAAGAAAATTGGGAAAAACAGCAAAATAGAGCAATTAAGTACTGCAAGGTACAGTGGGAACATCACCCTGAGCAAGAAGCCACACGGGAGAAAGAAGATGACCTAAAAGAATCCTATCCAGAACTATTCAGGTACACTTCAGCAAACTTTGGGACGAAGTTTAATTTAAGGGGGGAAGTTTGTAACATCCCAGCATTTAGGAACCGACGAAGGGTAGAAATAGGATTTGGTGCATATGCATGTATTCATCTGTAAAATGTGGGTAAATTTTTTCGCCAAACAAAAACCTAATGTGATCAGTGTTTCTTTCACACTCTAGGTGTAGAGATAGCTCTTGAGAGTGATCATTATAAATTTTGACATGACCTTTATGAGTTATTGTGTTTTGGGGGAAATAATTTGAATTCAAATATGAATTTTGAATCAATAGGAAAAATATTTAAAATTTAGGATTTGGTATTTTAAAATGATTTCCAAAATCATTTAGTAATATTATTTTCTCTGATAAAGATATAATAAATAATCATAAGAAATTAATATAAATAAATTCAAATAAGAAATAAATTATCATTTCTTATCTTTATTTCATAAACATTCTACAATGTAGAAATCATACAACCAATGAAATGATTCATTACAGTAAAGAAATTACAATAAAGGAAATTCTAGTATAAATAATTATTACAAAATTCTTACAAGTGAATCAAATAAAGAATACAATAAGAACCTATCTATCTATCTATCTAATCCTATACTAAATCTTGAGCACCAGATCTTGAACCTACAAAAAATACAAATCAAACAAAACGAAAATAAAACATTAATTGTTAGAATGACTCTCAGTTGAGAGCAATGAAATGCACTGCTTAAGATACATCATTGAGTAATATTAAAAAGGGGCAAGTTTCACCAATGTGTAAATATATGTTCTTTTATATGAAAAGAGCCACAAGCCAATATATCAACAACAAGTAAAAGGAGCAAGTTTCACCAGGTGAGTGAAATGTAAAAGGTTAAAAGGTGAAACACATCACTGATCTAATCCACACATTGCACCAAAAAACCAGGCAACACAGTCATCTAACTGCATGGATTGTGCTGTCAACACAGCAGCAACAGACACACAAGCAAAAGGAGAGTGCATAGCCGTAGCACAGCCCAGCATCTTATTCTCTCTCCCAAGCACCAAACCAGGAACACATCAATCCTCCCAAAGCCAAGAGAAACCACCAGCCAAACCATAAACAGATCATCCAAAGCTTCACCAGATGGTGACATAAAGAGGGGTGGAGTAGGTGGATAGCAAGATCAAGGACAAGCTTTGAGGAGCTAGAAGTAGCAGGTGAAGCTCCAGGAGGAGAAGACCCAGATCAGGCCAGTAACAAAAGCTAGCAAGATCAAGTCACCAGATCAACCAGTAACCACACCAACAACCCAACTGTTTTGGTCAGTAATATACAACCCTCACATGATCTAACTATCTTATCAAGATAAGAATTCATGTGTTGTTCTATATTTAACCTCTCAGAAATGACCCAAGTGGGGTGAATCCATCATAGAGTATTTTTGAATACAAAAGCCATAAGTAATGTATACAAACTAAACCAGGATCTTAAACCAATATCATTGATCCTGGATATAAAGTTATATTCCATATTCCAAAATAAACATAGCCAAAGTTATGAATTCTGGGGACATCTCTTAAAAGAGTAGCACCCAGGATCCATAGATCATATGGATCCATATAACCTAATAAGCACACCAACCATTTTATCAAAAGGATTCCAGAATAAGTAACTGGTATCAATACCAGAACATATCTATGAGGGACAGCAAGATAGGAATCTAATTCCTAAGCCTTAGACCAACATCATAGGCACATATGTTTAAAAGAAGCTTTCAACTTATATTTGGCATTAATCAGATCTTTAGCACTAACAAAATCAAGCCCAGTAGTAGAATCAAAACTTGTGTGCCATTTTAAGATGGTGTGACAAGAACAAGTTCTAAACCAACCAGATTAATTACCCATTTTTCATAAATAAACTTGCAAGCCACTGATTATCATTTTCCTGCAATCAATCACCAGAAATCATTACCAAGTTTATACATACAAAGCATCACTGTAATAAACTGATTAACCTCAATCTGCAGATGATCACACAAGCCAACATATATAGATGCAGTGAATACATCACTGATAGAACTACTATCAATATCAGGATCATGACTGTAGTGAAGTCCCAAATCACCAGAACCATAATCAACATTTTCACAAAAACAGTATAATCTAGGCCATGTCCAATTACCAATTGAAATTAGTCTGATAAGCCACTAGATTCACAAAAACCAATTGTAGACAGTAATCCACATTAAATAAGCATTCACGATCCTCAATAACCACTACTACTAATTCCAACCCATCATATATAACCAAAACAAAGGGATGAACCCTAATCAAGACATGAAATCTAATTAGGGATGCACACTAGATACACACATATGTGATCAAGAGAGGCAGAGGACAGAAGGCATGAGAGGTGATAAGACTAAACTCACCAGTGGTCCTCGCTGTAGATTAGAAGAGGAAGTAGAGGGGCTGACAAGCGCATGGCGACATGAGCAGCACCCGAAGGGCGTTGCAACCCGGACCGAGCCGAGGCGGTGGCCACAAAAACGCATGAGGACGAACAACACCCCCACAATAACGCACGAGCACCTCACAACACCATGGGGGGAAGCGGCGAAGGCATCACCGGTAGCACCCCAAACCCTAGGGTTTGGGACCGAGTCAGCCTGGCCGAAGGAGAGGCCTAGAGCCAAATCAAAATGGACCAGACAAAGGAGCAGGGTCAGCAACCTCACCATACACCATGGAGGCGGCAAGGAAGACCCAAGCGGCATGAATCACACGACGGCGGTGTCGATAGCACCACGGATTCGAGGAAGAAGGAGACGAGAGAGAGAGTGGAGCGTACTAGGCCGATAGGGTCCAGTACCACTTCAGGGAGTTGTTTAGACCAGGCCAATTGGGCCAAGTTGGGCCCAAATAGCCCAATGGGGTTGGCCCAAATATTAAAAGAAAAGGAATTTAATAATTTAGCAAAAGACCAAAATACTCCTAGGATTTAATAAATTCTAGAAACAACCTAAAAATACAAATAATATATTTTTAGGTTTATAATAATTCAATCTACTTAATTAAATTAAGAAGTCTATTTTTAATAGCATAAATTTAAGTTAAAGATTTTTATAATATATATTCCTTATGGAATTTTACAAAAATAAATAAAATATCTAAAAATAAATAAAAATAACTTTTATCATCCTTAATTATTATAGCATTTTAGAAAAATACTAAAGGGATATTTAAGATATCAAAATAAAATATTTTAAAGTAAAAAATGCTTATTCTTAAAAATAATATTAATAAAATAATTATAGGAGTTAAAATTAAAACAATTAGTTTTTAACTCGATTAATAATATAATACATTATAAAAATAGTGAATGTAATATTTATAAAATATTAAAGATTATTCCTTAAAATGAATTCCTTTATTACATAAAGAAATTCCAGAAACTAAAATATTGGGTAAAACACACAAAGAAGATAAATAATAAATTATGCATTACATTACTATGCATATTCATTTTGCTTCTTTAAATATTGTCCTTACCAGGCAATAATGGTGTTTTGTAGACATAGAAGCTCAAGGTACAGTGCAAGCATCCGACTTCACTACCTTGCGATCACAAGGCAAGTTCATCACTTGCTCATGTCCTTTGAAGAGTCTTTATCAAAGAATTTACAAACTGTGTGTTATCATCTATGTTTCGAAGAATGAAAATATTATTTTCTCAAAACAAATAAATTGTTGATATCATCCTAAGTGATGATATGGATGAGGTGAGCAATGTAACTTAGGTTTCCATTTGCAATGAGATTAAACATCTAGGACTTAACAAGCCATGACATCAGTGACTCTAGCGTCGTATATCACACGTTAACCATGACATTTGGAATGGGACGAAGAAGTCAGTTGTATCTTCTTCCTCTCGGATGTAGCCAGATGTGCAGGTCATGGATGTTATCCTCGTAGCGTGCATTAATTGGTAATTCGTAGAGGATATGTAGCATATGAGTGGGAACCCTCAACGTCCCACGATAGTTCTGGCATCTGACGGTCTGTACAAACCAGTGCCGTAATTCAATGGGTGGGCTTGGTGTACACCAAGGAGACATGCAGGGTCGTGAAGGGGCCAGTGATCACCTAATCGGCCCCACATCATGGAAATATGGACGGGAAAGTATGCCCGGTTGCACAACAAGGAGTTGATCTCTCATGGGTAAAGTAACGCACCCTCTGCAGAGTGTAAGAACTGTAACTTCTTATTCCCTATTCTAGGAAGGAGCTATGAACGCAGCAGGAAAGGAACTCCATGAAACTTCTGGTCAATCTGTGAAGGCTGATGGGCATAGTTTTTGATAATAAAACAAATCTTTTAAGAAAGATTTACGAAAATTGCATATTACCAAGGACTAATAGTCCTATGTGGTAGATAGAGCATCAAACTTCCCACCGTAAATATAATGAAATTGCTGAGAAACGCTATTACTCACCCTTTCCTTTGATTCCCAGCTTAGACTCTGAGGATCCAGAAGATATCCCGTTGTACGCAGTTGAAGGTCAAGAGGATGTATACTATGAGGAACCAGATCTATCTGGAGGAATGGAAAGAGTTGACTATGATATCAGATATGGAGTAGATGGGAACGAGTCAGATTAGTTGCCTTAGTTATTAGTAGTATATTGACCCGAGCAGCATGAACCTTATATAATAAGTTGTTGACCTCAATTCGATGTTTAAGTTGAAACTTTAAATCTTCCGCTGAAATAGTTTAAATTGGTTTGTAATTTGAATCTTTGAAGTCTTGAACTTCTGTTATTGTAATAATAATAAGTGCGTATGTTTATAATATGGACCTGCAATGTTTCTGTTGTACCACTCTGAGGGATGTGATATTTACGGAACGGTGTTCTGTGGATGTGATGGCAAAGACGATAGTGTACTACACATGTAGTGGTATGCTAGGTCACCTCAATGGCCCACCAGAACACCACCTGAACCGCCTCCTCCCGCGGCTCACACGCTGCAGAACTGGTAGGACACATGAGAATTATGGCCTACGACATGCCTGGATCGGCGAGCCAAGGAGAGCGAGAGGATATCCCCTTTTGTGCCCTCTATGATGCTCGCCTCCACTTGGTGGGAGCCTATGTGCTCTGTGTCCTGGGAGCACCAACCCAGTCGTGGCTGTGTGCCCACCGCCGAGCGTGGCCAACTGTCGCAACACACTAGTTGTGGTGTCCGCGCTATTTCAGTTCCCTCCTCCAGTAGACGCCTCCCGGAGGGAAGGTTGGTCCGCCCGACTATTTGAGCTCATCACCTTCGTGTGGAGTTTAGGAGATAACTCGAGCCCATCATGAAAGCTCAAGGGCTGGATCTAGCCAACAGCAGGGCGACCTCCCCATCCTCCATCGCCTTTGGGTTGAGGAACATCATCGCGCTCGTAGGGACTGGAGCGAAGCAAGCCCACGCGCGGGTATAGTCACATGTAGGCCATACGAAGGAGCCACAGTGAAAGGACACGTGGAATAACTCTAAATTGTTCTACCCCAAGTAACGACAACACCAGTCCCCCCGCCAAGGGCCAAGGGTCTCGGGGATGGCGCTGGATATGCCCGTCCGCCAAAACGGTGAGGTCACCCTCCTCCTCTAATCGCTCTAGGCGAGCGCGCCGACATCGGAGGAGCTAGAAAGGTACATCGAGCGTGGGGTCTAGACACTCATGTTCAGGCTACCAACCGTGTGATCGCCATGATGGCAAGCGTGCCCCAAGAACGGTGTCCTCGTCGAAGGGCGTGAGGGGCTCAGCCAATGGCTGGCCAGGGAACCGGCGCTCTCCCATGTTCCTCCAAAATCTAGTGCACAAGCTCTCAACATGTCTTCTAGTATTTGATTTGTTCTTTCAGTTTGACCTCCTGTCTCAGGATGATATGTCGTGCTGAAATCTAACTTTGAACCAAGTACTTCATGCAATTGCTTCCAAAATGCTGAAGTAAACACTGATCCCCTATCAGTTACGATCTTTTTGGGTACTCCATGCTTACTTACTATCTCTTTGACATATAATTCAACTAACTTCTCGGCATTATCCTTTTGGTTCACTGGAATAAAATGTGCACTCTTAGTGAGTCTGTACACAATTACCCATATCATATCCTTTCTTTTTGGTGTCATAGGTAATCCTGTAATGAAGTCCATACCTATTTCCTCCCATTTCCATTCAGGAATTTCCAAGGGTTGTAATGGTCCTGCTGGACTTTGTGTTCAGCCTTCACCCTTTGACAAGTATGGCATTCAGATACATATTTAGAAATATCCCTTTTCATGTTATTCCACCAGAATAGTTCTTTCAAATCCATATACATCTTAGTACTCCCTGGATGTATAGAATATGGTGTATCATGTGCTTCTTTGAGTATGTAATTTATGATCTCAGTCACATCTGGAACACATAGACGATCTTGGAACCATATAGACCCATAATCCCCAAGGCGAAAAACTGATTTTTGCCATTGAGATATCCTCTGAATTTCCTCAGTAATAAAAGGATCTTCTTATTGATGTCTAAAAACTTCTTGCTTAAGATCACTATCCTGCTCTGCAACTACCTGCATAGTAGCTAACCCTCCAAGAACCTCTGTTCTGATGAATTGAAGTTCTAATCTTTCCAAGTGTCGTGGGAATGGTCAAGGCAGATGCTGCAATCGGCAGCGAGTAGTAGAACGAGGGGCAAGGGCGGCCAGCCATCTGCGGTGCGAGATGAGGGCGGAGACACAGGGTTTTACCCAGGTTCGGCCCCCCGGAGGGTAAAGACCTACTCCTGCTAGATTGTATTATGGAGGTGGCACAATGGGAGAGCTCGGCGGCTAGGAGGCGAGTCGCTTGGGTGTATGGTGGAACGTATCTCTACACGCCCCGTAGGGAGGTTTATATAGGCTCACCTCCCCTAGGGTTTACATATCTCAACTGAATCAGTTAAGGCTTCGATACTTGTTTAACCTAATCCAACTGGGCCTATCTACTCGCCTGGGCCTTCAGCTTCCAGTCGCTTGGATCCACGCCGGGCCACGATCCAGTCGCCGTCCTGCAGGCCCACTCGCCAGTTCTTGGGCCAGTCGGAAACGTCCTGCTGGGTATACCCCGGTAGGCACATCCCCATCAGTAGTCCCCGAGGCCGTCGTCGATTAGGCGTAGGTGGCTGCTGGCAGTCGGAGTATACGGCTTCAGAGTAGACATCCTGTCGAATCATCGGCGGGCTCCTGTATAAAGGAAAAAACTAGTCATCCTGGTCGCAGCTTTGGCGATTCGAGTCGGCGAAACACTGTCATAGTGATCGGGTCGGCGAGCCGAGTGGCTGAAGTTGGACCGTTAAACTTGGTCAAACTAGCCGTTGGGGTAATCCAACGGTAACTTTTGGCGTAATCACCGCGTAGTAACGACTCCCTGATTTGGCGGGTAACAACCGCTATATAAGGGGAATGGCAGGCGATCAGAGAACCACCTTCTCGCCATTTCCTCCGATTGCGCGCACTTTCGCCTCCCTTCGCATCGTGATCCAGCCAACCTGAAATCCTCCGACCCCCCACAAATCCTTCCGCCATGGCCCTCTCCACCGAACCTTGGGGTAGATCTAAGTGTACGAGGGTGCAACTGGCTTCCTTTGAGGAGGCCGGGATCCTGCGCGCCGGCTGTTGGCGCATCCCCGCGGCCGGAGATGTGACCCCGAACCCGCGCGAGGGGGAATTCATCTGCTTCACCAGCCACCTGGAACGGGGGCTAGGATTCCCTACGTCCCTGTTCTTCCGGCGCTTCTGCGCCTACTACGGGATCCAGCCATCGGACCTGGGTCCTCACAGCATTGAGCAGCTCGCCATCTTCGTGGCGTTCTGTGAGTGCTACTTGGGCTGCCGGCCCTACTTCCCTCTGTGGCAAGATCTGTTTCACGGACGGATCATCCGCGAGGAAGCGGGCGGCCCAATGCTTGCCGCGGGCGGCCTAACTTTCCAACTGAAGTCGAAGGCTTCGTTCTTTGACTTGATGCTGCCCGCCAAGGCGCCGAGCGACTGGAAGAAATCTTGGTTCTATGTTGCCGAGGTGACCCCGGAGGGCGAGACGGCGATCCCCCGATACTCCGCCAACCGGTCCGAACCGCGCCATCTTCAAGTCGGCAAGCTCCCCAGCGACCAGCGGATGGTCGTGGACGAAATGCTCCAAACCATCCGCGGTCTGAAGAAGAAGGGCCTCCAGACGATCAACTTGTACAACTGCTGGCTCGGGCGGCGGCTCGTCCCTCTGGCTCGGCGCGAGCACTACATGTACCAGTATACCGGCCGGGAGGACTCAACGAAGTCCAGCGTAGCTGAGTGGAAGCTCGAGGACTACACCGCAGCACTGAAGAAGATCACCCAGGAGGTGTACCTGGACGCACAGGCTGGGGTCGCCCCCTATACCGCAAAGCGTCCAGCCCCAACGGTAATCACCTCGCATCATTCGCAGTCGCAGTTTTTTGCAGTTGCGGTCATTCTAATTTCATCTTGCGTTTATTGCAGCTATTCCAAGTGGTGGAAGGATGGCTCCCTCCTTCGGACGATGAGAATTCGAGCTCGTCCGTCCAGGATATGGGCGAGTCGCCTCCCGCCAAGGGCGACGCCGGGAGCGACGAAAGTGACGGCGACGACGATTCCAAGGAGGAGGTCGCCCCGCTGGTCCGCAAGACCCGCGGGCAGCGCCAACGTGGGCTTGAGGCGAGCAAAAGCCTCGAGCGTCATGATGACGATGAAGAACTTCCGGAGACCACCTCGCGGCGCCAGGCTACTCCGTCGAAGAAGAAGAAGAAGAAGAAGGAGAAGGAGGCGAAGGCCCCTCCGAAGAAGAAGACGAAGCCGATGAGGTCGGCCTCGCCACCGCGCTCGGCGAGCAGCTCCGACGCCCCCAGCCCGGCCAAGGACGAGGCGCCACCGATGGCAACCGCGCTAGACACGGCCACTGTCGAGGTGCCACTGGCTTCGCTGCCTCCGCCATTCGCCCCAGTTTCTGGGCTGGGGGATGTTCCGGCTGCGGCGGCTTCGCCTCGCAGGGAAGCTCCTGCCGAAGATGTCCCAGAGGCTCCCGTTGCGGCCTCGACGGTGAAGATGCCGTCCATGTCTTGGGCACGCGACGTCCTGGAGATGGGGCTCAGCCGCCGACTGGGCCCTGAACTGGAGAAGCCGGCCGGCCTCCGCACGGGGCTACGCTTCATTCCAGTCGCCAAGTGAGTTTACTCACCTACCTTTGTCTTCCATAGCAGCTTGAATTATCTTGCTTACATGATTGATGTACAAGACCGGAGTGAAGAGGATGGGCCACCCGAGCGTGGCTAAGGTGCCACCCGTCGTCAGCGAGGAGGATCCTTCCCATAAGAGGAAGGCAGACGAGGTCGTCGTCCCTACGGATGGCGGCAAGAAGGCCAAGGGCGATGATGTCGTCACGATTTCTAACGACACGGCGGTCGCGCCGACTGAACCCGCAACAGAGGCGGCCGCATCCACGAAGGAGGGCGCTCCCTCGCCTGGAGCGGCCGAGCCGACCTCCTTTGGTGCGGGTGCCTCCATCGCGACATTTCCGCGCTTCATGGCCAAAGCGGCCGCAGCGAGTGGAACTTCGCCCTCGAGCCGTGCACCTGGGTCCGCCGATGAGGAAGTCGAGCAGCGTCGTGGGTACACGCCAGCTCTCCTCGCGTCCGTGGACGCGATACAAATTCATGGCATGCTTGGCGCAGCCATCCAGGTATGTCCAGTCCCCGAGGATCAGGTCGGTGTTTTGCAGCGGTCTGATTCTTTTAGTGTCTTGTTATTATTTTTCGCATCCAGTCCCCGAGTGCGCACTCGCTGAATTTCAGCGGGTGGGCACTTAGGATTTCGCTTTGGTTAACTGTTTGAATTGTGTGCAGGGTCTGCAACGTGAGTCAGCTGACCGATTGGCAGCGAAACACCGCATGGAGAAGGAACTGGCTGCCGTCCAAGAGGCGAATAAGGGGCTTCAGGCAGTTGCCGCGAAGGCCGAAGAGGCTCGCCAGGGACTTTTCCCCGCGGGTGAGTTGGCAGCGGCGCAATCGGCTTTGAGCTCGGCTGAGAAGCGGATCGCCGATCTCGAGCGCGAGCTAAGGGGGCAAAGGAGGAAGCGAGCTCGGCTGATGGGCGAGCCACGGCCGCCATTACAGCCGCTGAAGAGGATCATAAAGTGTCCGATGCCCTTGTTGCTGGGCTTCAGGACGACTATACTTCGCTTCAACGCTTCATCACGGATCTCGCCCGCCCCTTGATTGGTAAGTGTATCTGCTTCTGCCAGTAGCGGGTGCCTTTTTGTGATATCCGATGTACTCACTGTTGTCTTCTACTCGCAGGTCGTATCCTTGATAGTGCGGAAGAGGCGAACTCGTTCGACGCGCGACAATGTGTGGCCACGCTCGTTGACTCGGCGACGTTGTCGGCGACGTGCATCCGAGCCTACCTCCAGGAGATATCGCCTACGGAAGTAATTCCCAGCGACCTTGTCGAGGTGTGGAAGTATTTGGAGAAGGCGCCGTCGGTCGTTGAGTTCATGACGCGATCGGCGTTCCGGCGCGGAGCTGCGACGGCGCTTAGCCTTGGGCTTGCTCATTTCCCGGAAGACTTCGACCTCGACGACGTGACGAGTGGCTACCCGTCGTCTACTGGCCCGGTGGAGCTCTCCGAGGTGCTCAAGTTGACGGACCGCGCCACGATGTTCTCCGAGCGTGTCTGGGCAATGGGCGACCTCCTTCCGTACCAGGAGACGGTCGTCGCACCCAACGACCCCGAGCCGCAACACCGGGATTTCAAGGTTGAGCAGCCCTTCCGCGCGGCGATGGCGGGTGAGCTGACGACGTACCCGTCGAACCCGTACACGCCGTTCATCCACAATCGCCAGGGTGCTGGCGAGTCGTCGTCGAAGCCTGCAGAATAGGGTAGTTTGCCCTAGGGCGTTAGTAACAGGTCTTCCGTTTGGGCATACTTTGTATTCTGAGATGATTGCAACATGCTATAAATGTGATATCGTGTTTGTTTTATGACTTGTCATGTGAATTCCGATTGAGGTTTGAACGAGTCCCCGAGCGCGTCCGCCCTTTTGTGGGGTTTACCTCGTGTGTGATGTGTTTGTGGTTTTTGAATGTTTTGTTTTTTTGGTCGACTCGCCCGGACTCGAAGAGCCAGTCGCCGGGCGACTCCCTTGAGCGCTCTATACTTCACCGTTTTCCCTTGCGCGAACGAGGTCGGGTGGCCGAGTCCCCGAGCGTGGTACTTGGTTGTTCTAGGTGCGGCTCGAGGGTGGGTGAGGACTTGGCGCGTTAGTTTGGGCGCATCACTCCTGCCTGGCCCGTTGGGTCAGTCGCGTGGTGAGTCCTGGGCATTCTCTCCTACTTGGCGTTTTCCCGAGCCGCTCGCGATGAACTGGTCGTCAGTCCCCGAGCGTGGTACTTGGCCGTTCGAGTCGCTATGTCGAGGATGCGGAGGACCATGGTCGCTGTAAGAAGCGAAGGCAGTTGTCTTGGCTCGTAGAGCCAGTCGGGCTGGGCGACTCCAATGGGGCTCCGGGTAGGCGTTTTTCGTGGACGATGCAAGACCTGAGGTGACTCAATGCTCTTGCACCACACTACTTAGCCGTGCCGATCGCTGTACCAAAGGTTGACTTCTGCGGTTAGCTTGACGCTGTTATTACGAGTGCGAGTGGCACAAGACACAGAGAGTAGGCGCAATTTGCGGTAACCGATTCTTTTTATTTCATAGCGACTGGAGAGTACATATGTGGGGTTCTAGGGGTAGAACTTCCGTAGGAGGTTTACATTCCATGGTCGCTTGACGTCGAGTTCGCCGTCCCCGCGGACGTCGATGAGGTAGTAGGCGTCGTTGCCGAGTACTCGCCCGATGGCGAATGGTCCCTCCCACGGAGGGGAGAGCTTGTGCATGCCCTTCTTGTCCTGGATGAGGCGCAACACCCGGTCGCCTTCTTGGAAGGTGCGAGTTTTCACCCGCCGGCTGTGGTAGCGGCGGAGTCCCTCCTGGTAGATGGCCTGTGCGTGACCGAGCGAGGTCGCGTGCCTCGTCGAGTTAATCGACTCCGTCCTGGCGGGCGAGTTCGTTTGCAGCCTTCGTGTAGTGGACGACCCGCGGCGAGTCGTGCTCGAGGTCGGTGGGCATGACTGCCTCGGCGCCGTACACCATGAAGAAGGGGGTGAATCCTGTCGACCTGTTGACCGAGGTGCGGATCCCCCAGATGACGGAGGGCAGCTCCTCGACCCAACACCCGGCGGTGCGCTCGAGTGGTACTTGGAGTCGCGGCTTCAGGCCGTGGAGGATGCTTTGATTGGCCCGTTCCGCCTGGCCGTTGGATTCCGGGTGGGCGACCGACGCGAGGTCGAGCCGGATGTGGTGCTCTTCACAGAATTCGGCCATGGCTCCTTTGGCGAAGTTGGTGCCGTTGTCCGTGATGATGCTGTTTGGGAACCCTTAGCGATATATGAGCTCGCGTAGGAATTTGGTGGTGGTCTTCCCGTCGCATTTCCGGACTGGCTTGGCCTCCACCCACTTTGTGAATTTGTCGACCGCGACCAGGAGGTGGGTGTAGCCGGAGGGAGCCTTTTTGAAGGGGCCTACCATGTCCATGCCCCACACGGCGAATGGCCAGGTGATGGGGATTGTTTTGAGCGCTGAGCTCGGCACGTGCGTCTGGTTGGCGTACTTCTGGCACCCGGCGCACCGCTGGACAATGTCAACGGCGTCGGCGTGTGCGGTGGGCCAGTAGAATCCATGCCGCCTGGCCTTGGCAACCAGAGAGCGGGCGCCTGCGTGGTGGCCGCAGTCACCGGAGTGGATGTCGTGGAGGATCTTGCGTCCTTCGGCGGGTTGGACGCAGCGTTGGAACACGCCGGTGACGCTACGCTTGTGGAGCTCGCCATCGATGATGGTGTAGGACTTGCATCGGCGTGCGATCATCCGAGCGTCCGTCTCGTCTGCCGGCAAGGTGCCGGCCTCCAGGTAGGCGATGTAGGTCTTGGTCCAGTCGTCTGGCTCGGTGACGAGTGCGACCAGGGCTGCCTCCGGTTGTAACGGGACTCCGATGTCGATCTCCCTCGGGGGAGAGACTGATGGCTTGGTGATTGTGTCGAGGAAGACGCCGGCGGGTGGTGCGAGTCGAGCCGACCCAATGCGAGAGAGTGCGTCGGCCTCCTCGTTCTTCCGCCTGTCGATCCACTCGACGGAGTAGCCTGTGAAGTGTCCGCCCAGCTTGTCCACTGCTTGGCGGTACGCCGCCATGGTGGGGGAGACGGCATCGCAGGTGCCAGCGACTTGCCCAGCGATGAGGTTGGAGACTCCGTAGCAGCGTAGGCGGTGACATTCATCTCCTTGGCGGCTCGCATGCTGTGGAGTAAGGCCTCGTACTCGGCCATGTTGTTGGTGCAGGGTGTGAAGTCGAGGCAGAGGACGTAGCGGAGCTTGTCGCCCTTTGGTGAAGTGCAGGCTCCAGTAATGGAGGTATGGCAGCTTCTCTGGCTGCTGGGCCTCTTCCCAGTCGGCGATGAAGTCCGCTAGGGCCTGCGACTTGATCGCTTTTCGTGGCTCGTATTTGATGTTGTGGGCGCCGATCTCGACGACCCACTTGGCGACCCGCCCGGTCGGCTCGCGGTTGCGGATGATGTCCTGCAGTGGTGCTGAGGAGACGACTGTGATCGGGTTCTCCTGGAAGTAGTGCGGCAGGCGCCGCTGAGCTCTGAAGACCGCGTATACCAGCTTTTGGTACTGCGGGTATCGCTGGCGTGACTCGGTGAGGACCTCGCTGATGTAGTACACCGGTCGCTGTACTGGGCGCTCCTTTCCTTCCTCCGGTCGCTCGACGACCATGACGGCGCTGACGACGCGATCGGAGGCCGCGACGTAAACCAACATGGGTTCTTTGTCGGCGGAGGCGGCGAGTAGCGGTGCGGCGAGTAGCACCTTCTTGAGGTCACGGAGCGCGTCATCCGCCTCCTTGTCCCACTGGAAGGTGGGGTTCTTGCGCATCAGGCGGTATAGGGGCATCGCCTTTTCGCCCAGGCGAGGGATGAAGCGACTGAGAGTCGCTACTCGCCCGGCCAGTTTCTGGACGTCGCGCAGGCACTCGGGTTTGCCGAGCCGGGCGATCGTGTCGATCTTCGTGGGGTTCGCCTCGATCCCTCGCTTGGAGACGACGTACCCCAGTAGTTGTCCTGCTGGTACACCGAAGGTGCATTTGCCTGGGTTAAGCATTATCTTGTATTTTCGCAAGTTGGCGAATGTTTCCGCCAGGTCGGCGAGTAGGTCGCCCTGGCGAGCGGACTTTACGAACACGTCATCGATGTAGACGTGGATGTTGCGGCCAATTTGGCTCGCGAGGCACTCTTGCATGCACCACTGGTAGGTCGCCCCGGTGTTCTTGAGGCCGAAGGTCATGGCGGTGTAGCAGAAGGCTCCGAATGGCGTGATGAACGCTGACTTTTCCTCGTCCTCGACGGCCATTTTGATCTGGTTGTACCCAGAGTAGGCGTCGAGGAAACATAGCGACTCCGAGCCCGCGGTGGAATCGATTATTTGGTCGATCCGCGGGAGGACGAACTGCTCCTTTGGGCAGGCGCTGTTAAAGTTTGTGTAGTCGATACACATCCTCCAGGTCCCGTTCTTCTTCTCGACCAGGACTGGGTTTGCCAGCCACTTGGAGTATTTGATTGGCCGGATGAAGCCTGCGGCGAGTAGACGCTGCACCTCCTCGGCGATTGCTCGGCGGCGCTCTTCATTGAAGGGCCGCAGCGACTGTTTGACGGGTCGCACTTTGGGTCGGCGTTTAGCTTGTGCTCAGCGAGCTCCCTAGGGACACCAGGCATGTCAGATGGCTTCCATGCGAAGATGTCCCTGTTCTCACGGAGGAACTCGATGAGCGCGCCTTCCTAGGCTGGGCTCATGCCCGTCCCGATCGTCACCGTCTGGCTGGAGTCTCCCGGGACCAGCTCGACGGTGCGGGTGTGCGTTGTCGCCTCGAAGGTTGAGGTGTTTGCGCCCTCTAAGTTGGGCTTCTTGAGTATGGTGGGGTCATCGTTGTTGACCCCGCTTGCGTACTTGGCGAGTTCATCGGCGTGTTTGGTCTCTGCCGCGATGACGGTGTCAGCGAGTTCGGATCCTTTGGCCTCTCACTCGGCGGCCATGTCGGGGTCGCCGTTGATGGTGATGACGCCGCATGGCCCGGGGAGCTTCATCGCGTTGTACGCGTAGTGGGGCGCTGCCATGAACTTGGCGAACGCCTGGCGCCCCAGGACGCAGTGGTAGGGGCTGTCGAAGGGCACCAGCTCGAAGACGATCCGCTCGGTGCGGAAGTTTGCTGGTGTGCCGAAGGTGACTGGCAGCGTGACCTTGCCGATCGGGTACGCCTTCCGACCGGGGACGATGCCATGGAACGTGGTGTGGGTCGTCTCGATCATCGACTGCGGGAGCCGCAGCCGCCTGAAGGTGTTGGGCTGCTCCGACCAGTTGAGGAACTGGGGAACATCCACCTGAGCCACCGCGTTGACGGCGACGGCGCGGGCGATGACCTTCTTCTCGCGCTTCGTGTTGAAGCCTGTGAAGGTATGGAGCGAGCCAGCCACTTTGCCGAATTTTCCGTCGTTTGGCGGGTCATTGTCGGGGTCCTCCCGTGCTCGCCGTGCCTTCTCGATCTTCCTGAGGGTGTGGCAGTCGGCGGTTGTGTGCGTTGCGGGCTTCCCTTCCCTGCTATGAAACGCACAAGGTTGGTTAAGGAGGGCCGCGGCGTCGAACCTTGGCTTGGCCTTGTAGTTGCCGCCGTCGCGGCATTGTCCTCCGTCGCGGCGGAAGCTCTTGGGCTCGTGCTGTGCGTGCCCGGCGTTGGCGACGAAGTCGACTCTCCCGTCACTACGGCGCTTGCCGGTGAGGCGAGTGTTGCTGTAGCGTAGGTCGGACCGTCGTCCGCTGTCGTTGCCGCTCGTGCGGCGCTGACCTCCCGACTCGTCGTCGGTTTCCTGGTTCGGATCTTCCTCCGCGTACCGTTTGGCGATCTCGAGGAGGTCTGGTATGTTGTCGAGTGCGCGAGAGTGTCGCTTGAGCTTGGCGACCAGAGGCTCGTAGCGGCACGAGGTCTTGAAGCAATGGATCGCGGTGTCCGGGTGGATGCCGACCGCGTTGTACCATAGTTCTTGCCACCGTTGGACCCAGTTGCGGGTCGACTCGCGGGGTCCCTGAACGCATCGCTCTAGGTCCTCGATGGTGGTGGCGCGGGTGTAGGAGCACTCGAAGTGCCTGACGAAGGCATCGCGCATCTCCTCCCAAGAGTCGATACTATCCTGGGGGAGGGTGTTGATCCACTGCCTGCACGTCCCCTCCATCATCAGGGGGAGGTAACGGGCGGCTAGCAGGTCGGTGTGGCCTGCGATCCCCATTGCCATGAGGTATGTATCGAGCCAGACGGCGGGGTCGTACAAGGGGTCGTACTTTTCTATCTCCTTCGGCGCCTTGAAGTGTGGCGGGTACTTCTCGCCTCGGATCATTGGCCCGAAGCACTTGGGGCCGAGTCGACTGAGCGACCCCATGGGTTTGCCGTCGTGGCGATTGGTTAGGGTGTGTCGCAGGTCGTCGGGATGGCGTGCGTGCCAGCTTTGGTTGTTGATGATGTGGGTGCGGGCGTCGATGGGTTGACCGTTGGCGGCGACGAAGTTGGTCGCTGGCCTGGGGTCGTTGGTGGAGAGTGCCGCGTTCGCGGGTCGATGTTGGAGCTGCAGTGGCTCTGGTGGCGGGCAGTTGAGGGTGTTTGCCACCATTGGGCGGCCGCTTGAGGCCGCTCTGCTTCCCGAAGAACGCGAGTACACTCGACCCTGCGAGTCGGCGCCTGCGTTTTGCTGCTCGACGGCCTTTGCGAGCAGGGCCCTGACGTACTGGATCTGTAGGGCGCCGTCGCCGGTGGCCGTGATGTTGTCGGCTGCTGCTCGGCCCGGCACGAGGTTGTCCATCGGGGTGGAGAACAGTGGGAGGCCGTTCGCGTCTTGCTCCCGTGAGGAGACTACTATACGCGGCTGATCCCTGGGGGGTGTGCGGTTGGGTGGAGGTGGGGCGCCCATCGCCGTTGACCCTGGCGGGGGCCGGGCTCTTCCTCCTGGTGGCGCGTTCTCGCAGATCGCGCGCTCGGCCACGCGGGCCGGGTCCTTTTCGTCATCGAAGTTCAGGGCGCGCCCCTGAACGGTGGGGTTTAGGCGCGACCTGATCCGCTGCTGGTGGTAGCGCGATAGCTCCTGCGCTGTCACCTGCTCGAGGCGAAATTTTTCGCGCTCGGCTTGCTCCTTGCGCACTGCCTCCGCCATCTTCAGGCGGAGTTCCTCGACCTCCGTTGCCGTGGCATTTGGAGGGATCGGGGTGGAGAAGGGGTCCTCCGGCGGTTCGGTGCCGGTCGCCATGTAGGTCGCGGTGTGGCGACCGGTCCCGTCGCGGAGGTCGCCGGAATTTTCCGACCCGGAGTCGAAGTCGAAGATTCCAAGGATGGAGGGGTCCTCGAAGTCTCCCATGTTGGAGACCTGGGTGATGGATCCCGCGGGTGAAGCCGCGGTGATGGATCCGGCGAGTGACGCCGGGGTCGCCGAGTCGGCGTCGTCGTCGAGGGCCGCGTCTTCTGCGGCCGCTGAGTTTTCGGCAACGTTGCTGTGGGCCGAGTTGTACTCGGAGGCGAGGCGATGGATCGTGCGGATCTGGCTCTCGGAGAGCTGCTCGCATGGCGGCGACTCGCGGATGCGAGCCGAGTCCTCCGAGACGATGACGTCGGTGAGGCCGACGAAGAGGCTGATCGTGCCGACCGGCAGGATCACGCTGTGCGTGACGGGTCGCGCCGCCGGGACGTAGCTGCTCGGCAAGATTTGGAGCATCCCGCCGATCGCTATCATGCGGCCGGTGGCGATCGTCTCGTTGATGGGCAGATTGCATCTCGCCGCAGAACACCGGCCAGACCGGCCAGGCCCCACGGTGGGTGCCACTGTCGTGGGAATGGTCACGGCAGATGCTGCAATCGGCAGCGAGTAGTAGAACGAGGGGCAAGGGCGGCCAGCCATCTGCGGTGCGAGATGAGGGCGGAGACACAGGGTTTTACCCAGGTTCGGCCCCCCGGAGGGTAAAGACCTACTCCTGCTAGATTGTATTATGGAGGTGGTACAATGGGCGAGCTCGGCGGCTAGGCGGCGAGTCGCTTGGGTGTATGGTGGAACGTATCTCTACACGCCCCGCAGGGAGGTTTATATAGGCTCACCTCCCCTAGGGTTTACATATCTCAACCGAATCAGTTAAGGCTTCGATACTTGTTTAACCTAATCCGACTGGGCCTATCTACTCGCCTGGGCCTTCAGCTTCCAGTCGCTAGGATCCACGCCGGGCCACGATCCAGTCGCCGTCCTGCAGGCCCACTCGCCAGTTCTTGGGCCAGTCGGAAACGTCCTGCTGGGTATACCCCGGTAGGCACATCCCCATCACCAAGTCTATTTGTAACTATTTTGGTAGCTCCCTATTGCTAGGCTGAATATCTGCACTCTTTCTGCTTAAAGCATCTGCTACAACATTTGCTTTCCCTGGGGTGTAATTGATTGTTAAATCATAATCCTTGATTAATTCTAACCAACACTTCTATCTCATGTTCAATTCCTTTTGAGTGAAGAAATATTTGAGAATTTTATGGTCAGTGTATAACTAAGATCTGGCTCCATAAAGAAAATGCCTCCATCCTTTCAGCACAAAGACTACTGCTGCTAACTCTAAATCATGAGTTGGATAGTTGACTTCATGTGGTTTCAATTGTCTTGAACCATAAGCAATCACTTTCCGATCTTGCGTTAACACACAACCCAAACCTTCTTTAGACGCATCACAGTATACGGTGAAGTCCTTCCCTGTTTCACGAACTGCTAAGATTGGAGCAGTGGTTAATCTAGTCTTCAACTCTTGGAAACTTGCTTCACATTTCTCATCCCACTTGAATGGTGTATTCTTCCTTAATAATTTGGTCATTGGTCCGGCTATTTTGGATAAACCTTCAATGAATCTCCGATAATAACCAGCAATTCCTAAGAAACCTCGAATTTGTTTCACATTGGTCGGTGCAGTCCACTCTAGTACCGACTAAAATTTAGATGAATTCACAGCAATCCCATCCTTACTGATCACATGACCGAGGAATTCTACCTCATCTAGCCAGAACTCACACTTACTGAACTTAGCATAAAGCTTATGTTCTCTTAAAGTCTGTAATGCTATCCTCAAATGGTCAACATGCTCTTCCTTATCCTTGGAATATATCAGAATATCATCAATAAAAACGATGACAAACTTGTCCAAATATGGCATGAAAATCTTGTTCATCAGATTCATGAATATTGCCGGTGCATTGGTCAAACCAAATGGTACTACCAGATACTCATGGTGTCCATATCTTGAGACAAATTCTATTTTTGGAACATCTTCCGGCTTGATTTTTATTTGATGGTATCCAGATCTTAAATCGATCTTTGAAAAGACTCCAGCTCCTTTCACTTGGTCAAACAAATCTTGAATTATTGGTAAAGGATACTTATTCTTTATAGTCACGTTGTTCAGATTTCTATAATCACCACACATCTGTCTTCCACCATATCTTTTATCCACAAAGATTACTGGTGTTCCCCATGGAGATACACTTTCCTGTATAAATCCTTTCCTTGCTAACTCATAAATTTTCTCTTTGAGTTCTTTCAACTCCTTGGGTCCCATTTTATATGGTGCTTGAGCTATTGGTGTTGTACCAGGTATTAGGTCAATGGTAAACTCTATCTCCCGGTCTGGTGGCGTTCCCAGTAACTCTGTTGGAAAAACATCTTGGAATTCCTTAACTATAGGAATCTCTTCTAATTTAACTTCTTTCATTGAATTCAACTGCAGATCCACCATGATATGACAGTGTTTATCTGCTTGGTAAACTATCCTTGCTCCACTTGGAGTTTTGATTGAGACAGTTTTCTTCTCACAATTTATCTGAGCTCCGTGTTCCATCATCCAATCCATCCCCAGCACTACTACAATTCCCTTCAATGGAATCACATAAAGGTCTGCGAAATATGTACAACCACAGATCGAGATAACCTGATCTTGTTTTATGTGGCATACAATCACATTCCCTCCTGCCGTAACTAGGGTCATAGGACTTTCTAACGTTGCCCTTCTAATCCCGAACTTATCACAAAATTCTTCAGAAATGAATGAAGTAGTTGCACCAGTATCAAATAGAACTTTGTCGGATTTGGTAAGGATATTGAGCGTACCTATTACTGCATGCTCCGAATTATCCACCTCATCGAGGGTTGCACAGCTCAGTTTTCCGGTAGGTCGGTTTCTCTTGCCATTGTTGTTCTTGCCATTGTTTCCTCCTTTATTGGGATGTCCTTTACCTCCACTGGCTTGTCCTCCTCCCTTGGTAGGCCATCCTCCTGGTGGTTTGCTCGGACAATCTGGCTTGATCTGCCCCTTCTGGCCACAACCGTAACAGATCACTACAGGCTTTTTGCATTCCCTCTTGAAATGCCCTGGAATTCCACAATTGTTACAGATAACATTCCTTCTCGGATTAGATTGATTTCCACCACTGCCCTTGTTATTGTTATTTTTATTTTTATTGTTGTTGTTGCCATAATTCCTATTCCGAGGTTTGAACTCCAGGTTAGGTTTAGGTTTGCTTGCCTGAAATCTCTTGGTTTCCTTCTTGGCTCTCTTCCTCCGATCCTCTTGGACATTCTTGTAGTCATCTTCAAAAGTAATGGATGCATCCAACAACTGCTGATAAGTTTGCTTATTGGCTAACCTTAGCTGCATCCTCACAAATGGATTTAATCCATGCAAGAAAATCTTCTTCCTCTTCTCTTCAGTATTAACATCCTCCTCAGCATAATGAGACAGTTTGCTAAACTCCCGGATGTACTTCATGACACTAGTATATCCTTGCTGAAGCTCCTCAAATTCTCTCCGCTTCAACTCCATGACACTTTCTGGAACTTGATATTCACAGAATCTCTGCTTGAACTCCTCCCAGGTAAACTCCCTTCCTGGCTGTTGCATGGCTAACTGATTTTCCCACCATGATGCTGCAGGTCCAGTCAGCAGATGAGTTGCATACCTCAATTTTTCCTCATCGTTGCAACCCACAGTTTTCATCTTCCTTTCTGTATCTGCTAGCCAGTCTTCTGCATCCATTGGTTCAGGAGCTGATGCAAAAGGTAACGGTCTTGCATTCTGGAAATCAGATAAACTCACTCCTCCACCTTCAGGTGACCTCTGATTTGTTCTCCCCTGCAGCTCTTCCATGAACTTGTTCTGGGTCTCTTGCATCATTTGCATGCATTGCATAAAGTTCTGCTCCATTACCGACCTCATTGGTGGTGGTGGTAATGCTTCTTGGTTAGCTGCATCCGCATCGGCCTTTTCCTTGGCCTCTCGCTCCATTCGCTGCTGCTCAGTTTCCTTTCCTACACCCGTATCCATGACCCTCTAGTCCTGAAACATAAAGCGAATACTCATAATTACATCATGCACATGTGTTCTGAGCTCGACTTTACGCACAGAACTAGTCACACAATGAAGATCCAAAGAACATCCAAATATGCATTTCACAAATTTACATAATATCATAATTGTAGACAGTCATTACAACATATACCATATTGGTATTATTACAAAACTACCTTATTACTTGGGTACAAGACACAGTACTTGATACTATTGACTACTTATCTCCTCCTAGTAGTAACTACGCTCATCGTACATTCCTGATGTCCAACCGTGATGACGTGTTGTTCGTCGCACAGTTTGTGGAACATATGGCCTTCCAGAAGGAACATACTCTGTATCTGAAGTATCGGGACTTGAGTCATTACTCAACCTGAGTGCATTGACTCCCTCCAGCTTAGCTAAAAAGTCTTCAGAAACATATTCAACATTATCTCCAGCCTGCATCTCCTGAGCTTCATTTATTGAGTTGTCAACAGGATACATAGATCCTGCTGCTCCCCATGTGCTCTCGTGGACAAGATAATTAAATACTGGATAATGTATATTCCCTGGGTTTTGAGAAGATGGTGATGATTCAAACACTCTCTCCTCAGGATCTTCTTCTTCATCCTGATTATCTATTGACATGGTATTTATTCTACTATTATTAAGGTTCATCCTTGCACCCATCCAACTAGATTGTCCAACATTCCTGTCGGAACCATCTGTGGACATCTGATGTTCGTGAGATCCATTATATGATCCCATTCTCCAACCAACTGAATTCTCAATAGGAAGTTCTGAGTCAGAACCATCCTCTGAGCCTTGTGGTACTGCATACCGCATATCCATAGTAGGATCATGTGTTTGTTCAGGCCTTGGTGAGTAAGGATATGGTATAAAAGATTCCGGATCTATAGGTATATCCTTAAAGATAGGTATTGCACTACTACTTGCTTCTTTCTCTAACTGGAATGCTAACTGCTTCCTCCTTTCCGGATTAGTTAGATCCTCTAACATGTCATTTTTATCTTCAACAATCACTTGATGAGTCTTATAAAAAGACGCAACGAGTGTTCGGTATCTATCCATAAACTTGGAAGCTAACTTAGGATGCTTCTTAACCAAAGTAAGATGATCCGGTATAGGCTCCGAGTCTATAGAATCGGTATCGCAGAGCATGTGCTACCTTCTAATTCCTTGCTTTTCTGCTCCCGGATATTAGCTATTGCCTCCACAACAGCAACATGATAGGCTGCTAAATGACTCCTACCTTCTCCTATGGTTAGATCGTGATATAATCCAAGCTTCTCTAGAAGTTGGATACTCACACGATACTTGGATAACATCCGGCCATCAAGGTAAGTGATAGTGTTCACTGGAATTTTAGTTGGACAACTAAAGAGCTTTAAAAGTTGACGAAGTTGGTCTATAAATGATCCTTGATAATCATCAAGAGTCTCCTCTTTCCATACCAAAGTCTGTTTTGGAAACTTTGGTGCCATATCTCTGTACATCAGAAAAATATTTTTTGATTAGTATCCAATGATATATTGCATCATAACAAAGAATTATCGCACTAAAATATATAATAGAATATTCTCATTTGAATACCCATTATATTAATTTTAGAGAATTCTTTATTGTTGCTAATACTCCTACAGGTAATACCCTTTACTAGGTTTCCAACCTAAGGTCAAAGCAATTTGCTCTGATACCAACTGCGGTGACCCAGCATACCACTTCATGTGTAGTACACTATAGTCGTTGACATGACATCCCTCAGAGTGGTACAACAGAAACAGTGCGGGTCCATATTACATAAGTACACACATTATTATTATTACAATATCGGAAGTTCAAGACTTCCAAAAGATCCAACTTACAAACCAAAATATAAAGTGTTCAGCGGAAATTTAAAAGTAACAAATCCGACTAGGAGTTGAGCTCAACAGCTTATTCTATAGAGTTCATGTTGCTCGGCTCCGTTAGTTACTACTAACTAGATACTTAATTGGACTAGTTCTCATCGACACCGTAGCGGATCTCGTAATCCACTCCTTCAACTCCTCCGGACAGATCAGGTTCCTCATAGAACACATCTTCTTGGCATTCGGCTGCATACATTGGCACGTCTTTGGGATCCTCAGAGTCTAAGCAAGGGATCAAAGGAAAGAATGAGTAACAACGTTACCCAACAAGTTCATTATATGCAAGGTGGGAAGTTTGATGCTCTAACTACCACCTCGGATTATAAATCCTTGGCACTATGCAGTTTTTGTAAATCTTTCTTCAAAGATTTATTTTATTCTAAAAAACTGTGACAATCAGCCTTCACAGGTTGACCAGAACTTTCATGGAGTTCCTTTCCTGCCGCGTTCGTAGCTCCTTCCCGGAACAGGGAGTAACAAGTTACACTTCTTACACTCTGCAGAGGTGCGTTACTTTACCCATGAGAGATCAACTCCTTGTTGCACAACCGGCCGTACTTTCCCGTCCACAATTCCATGATGTGGGGCCCAGTAGTTGGTCCAAGTCAATCACTGCCCCCTTCGCGACTCCGCATGCCTCCTTGGTGTACACCATGCCCACATAATGAATTATGGCAATGGTTTGTACAAACCATTAGATGCCAGAACTATCGTGGGACGATGAGGGTTCCCACCCATATGCTGCATATCCTCTATGAATTACCAATTAATATGCACGCTACGAGGATAACAGCCACGACCTGCACATCCGGCTTCATGTGAGAGGAAGAAGATACAGCTGACTTCTCTGTCCCATTCCAAATCTCATGGCTAACGCGTAATATACGGCGCTAGAATCACTGATGTCAGGGGTTATTAAGTCCCTACTTGATCATTATTGTTGCAATTAGAACTCTAAGTTCTATTGCTCCATCATATCACCACTTAGGATGATATCTAAATTTCTTTACTTGTGAAAATAATATATTCTTTCTTTTATACCATATATGATAACACACAATTTGCAAATACTTTGATAAAGACTCTTCAAAGGACATGACCAGGTGATGAACTTGCCTTGTGATGGCAAGGTAGTGAAGTCTGATGCTTGCACTGGACCTTGAGCTTCTAGTTCTATAAAAACATCATTATTGCCCGGTAAGGACAATATTTAAAGAAGCAAAATGATTAAGTAAGTAATGTAATGCATTATTTAATTCTATATGCATTTTTCCTATATAAGGTGCCTTTTAATAAAGCATTTATAAATATTATTATTTCTTTTTAATATTTATTGCATATATTATTTTATTTTATTTCCTTTTTATTTTACTTTTATTGATTTAATAATTCTATTAGGAATTATTAATTATACTTTAAATTTATTATTAAATATTTATTAAGTATTTTTCAAAAATACTGTAATATTAATAATTAATGAAAGTGATTTTTATTTATTTTTATCATCTTTCAATAATTTTGTAAAATTCCATAAGGAATATATAAATTACAAAAATTTTATAAAAATTTAAATGTCCAAAATTTTATATCTTATTTTATTTGGATAGAGTGGATTATTGTGAATCCAAAAATATTTTATTTATAATTTTTGGACTTTTATTTTATTTTCTAGAATTTTATTGAGGTCAGGGGCATTTTGGTCTTTTCCAATTGATTAAAATAGTTTTTTTTTAAAACTTGGGCTATCCTTTTGGGCTTATTGGGCAAGTGTGGCCCAATAGGGTAGTGTCAAAATAGCTCCCCAGAGGGGTTTTGGCCCACCCAGCCCACACTCTCTGCCTCCCTTCGTTCTCACCTTTCCTCTTCCTCGACCCCACGAGATGTGGCGCCCCCGCTGGCGATGGCCGCCGTTGTGGCTTCCCCTGGCCGCTGCCGTGGTGGAGAGCAAGGTTTGCAACTACGCTTGTTCGTCTAGTACAACTCGATTTGCCTCCGGGGCTTCCCCGTGGTCAGATTCACCCCGTTCCCGAACCCTAGGGTTAGGGAAAGGTGCTGTCGCCACCGCCGCGGTACCGCCTGCGGTGGTGTGCTGGGATCATGTGCTGCTGTGGCCACCGCCGTTGGTGCAGGTTGCAGCGCCCTCTGGGTGCTCCCTGTGCAACCACGGTTCGTCGGCCAATCTACTTCCTCTTCGATTCATTAGCGAGGACCTCAGGTAAGTTGCTTCTGTGGTTCTTGTTCATGCTACTACCATGAATCTCTATGTGTGTCTAGTGGCTTCTCATGCCTAGTGATGATGTTCTGATTAGGGTTCATCTCCTAATTAGGGTTCTTGTTCTGATTATGGTTCATAACACCATGTTGATCATATCCATGATGCTTTAGATCTAGTGTTGATCATACTTGAGCATGAAGAATGTTTGTTTGCTGTGGATCATGATTTGTAGTGGCTTTGATGATGCTAGTGGCTTGTCAGATTTATTCTAGTGGTAATCCACTATGATCCCATGCTAGTGTTTCTATGGAATCCCTGATTGGATTATGTTGTTGATCTGAGAACTTACTCTACTGTCAGAATGCTTATACTGACAGTAGTTTTCTCTCAGTAGCTGCTTACTGCAATTATAATGGTAGGCTTGTATGAGATTATACATACTGAATCTAATCATTACATGTAATGATTTTCTGTGGATGTATAGATTAATATGATATTTATTCCTGGCACTTGGCTTCAGGAAGATGATATGTATTGGTTTGTCCCTTTTATCTGTGGGAACTAAGCAAAGATTGGTTTTAGCTCATTAAAACTTGTCCTTGTGATACAATTGTAATCTGGCACACAAGTGATTTGGTTTTTATTTATGGGCTTAGCTTTGTCAATACTTGTGATTAATACTGGCAAGATAGAATAAAAGCTTTTCTTAACTCTCCTGCCTATGATGTTGGTCTGAGGCTCTAGGATTTTAAGTCCTAGTTAGTTGAGCAAATAGTTTGTTTGTAGCTTGTCAGATTAGAGGTGCTACTCTTTCTGGGAGATGTGCCCTGATCTGATAATACAAATGAAAGATGATTTAAGTTGCATAAATTAACACTAAACTCTATGATGCTGGTCTGAGAGTTTTAGTGCTTTTGGATGAGTTTGATGTCTTATCTTTATACTTGAAATCTCTAGGATAGATTCACCTCACTTGGGTGATTATTGAGAGATTATTTCATAAAGCAACACATGCTTCTGTTCAGATACTATGAATGAATTATGTGATGGTTTTATGAGGCTGACCACAAAATCTGATGTTGATGTAGTAAGTTGATGATGATGATGATCTTGATCTATTTTTGATGGACTCCTGAGCTTGCTCTTGACCTTGTCTGCTCCTCCTAGCTACTGGGATTGATCTTGCCGTCCACCTGATTCATCCCCCTCCTTATGTCACCATCTTGGTGATGTTTGGTTGATCTGGGGTGGTTTGGTTTGGCTGTTGTTCTTGGTTTAGCTGATGTCTACATTGGCTGTGTTTGTGTGTTGTGTAGTGGAGAGATACACTAATGTGCTCCTCCACGATTGTGCTGTGGTTTTGTGAGATTGGCTATGCTTGTGAGCTTGACAATACACCACATGCATGCTGGTGTCTGTCCAGCTTGTGTGCCTGCTATGCACTTGTGGATATGTTCAAAAAAATTGAACTTACTATTACTAGATTACATTTACCTGGCTGGTGAATTGGTCCCTTTTGGCTGTCATTTGACTTCTGGCTTTGTATTTATGAAAGATGGAATCTTTCATATTGGTAAAACTTACCCCTTTTGTAACATTTCTCAATGATGAATTTGTCAAGTGCATTTCACTGACATATCTGAGAGAAATATACTAACACTAATCTTATTTTGTTTCTATTTAGTCTTTGTTTTGCAGGTACAAAGATAAAGATGAATATTTAGAGTAGATTTAGGTATAGGATAGTTAGTAGATATTCAAATGTAATTTTCTTATTCTTTTGTAATTTTTCTTTTTTTATTCTTGTAATATTTATTTTATTCAATTGTAATAAAGATTATATTATTATTAGTAAAGAATATTCTTATTCTTTATTCTTTTGTAAATTCTGAAGTTTGGAAATGGCTTCAGTATGTTACATTCTTTGTAACTTGTTTATGTATTTATAATATGAAATAAGTTTCATATTCAATATTGTTTTTAGATAAAATTTAAGATATAATACTTATCTCTTAATTAATTTAAGATTCAAAACTTATATCTAAATCATTCAAATTATAATTCAAACACTCAAGTTTAAAATTCAAATTTATTTTAAACACATAACTCCATAAGATCATCTCCAAGTTTTTAACAATCATCTTTTAAGACTAAACCTAATCTCAAAGTATGAAAGAAACATTGATCACTTAGGTTTTTTTATTTGGAGAAAATTTTACCCACATTTTCGCAGATGAATGCATAAAACAATTCATGTTCCTAAATCTACCCTTCGTTAGGTCCTAAATGCTGGGATGTTACACCCCCTCTACATTTTCCATAAGAGCAGTAGTCATTATGTTCCCTGCGATAAGCGCGCACTTGTTTGTGTGTGGTTTGTCCGTGAGAAGGGCGCTGAGACGAAAGCTCCATTCTCGGGATGCTGGCTAGATCCGTTCCAGAGCACTCCTGACAAGAGTGTACTTGTAGAAAGAAAGAATGGCCTGATAGAGGCGAGTTGCCCCTAGTGCCGATTGGATCCGCTTCGAGGTACCATATGTTAGCAATATTAATCCCTAACGACACCGGTTTGGTGTCACGTGCATGTGCCTGAATGTTCCCTAACAGAATAGGACTAATTCTCTTAACCGATTCGTATTGGCACTGCGTTGCTTCCGGGTATTTATATCCCTTGTACGTACCCTGTAACAAGTGTGAGTTGAGAAATACGAAAACCAGCAAGAGCGACAATCCCTTGTGGCCATCATATATGTTTTGCGTGCGTACGTGTTGTGTGCTATGAGCTAGCTCAAATTTATCAGAATCGATTAGCTGCTTGCTATTGGTTGCACACATGTATGTCTCGGCGGAAATAGAAGTTGTTGTACATACGTGACGTCTCACCGGAACTCTTTGTCGTCAACGCCGGACTGCACTCGGCGCGATTGGGGCTGGGCCAACAATTGGTATCAGAGCCTCGCGAAGGATCTCCTAGTAACGGGAGGTCATGACGGGCAAGCAGCTAGGCGAGTACTTCGGTGCGGCTGCGGGTGCATCGGTGTCGTTGCAGTACCCGCGGTATGATCGCGGAAACTACACGACGTGGGCGAAACGGATGGAGTGGGCCATGGAGGGCAACGACATCTGGGAGGCTGTCGATCCTGGCGGTGAAGAGTTCAAGAAGGGCACGTCGAAGTACCGCAAGGACCGACAGGCACTCACGGCCATCGGCTCCGTGGTTCCGGCGGACGTGATGCAGCACCTGAGCTCGAAGGTCTCTTCAAAGGAGGCGTGGGAGACACTCAAGACGTTGAATCTTGGGCACGAGCGCGTTCGCATGGCGACCCTACAAATCTTGCAGAAGAAGTACGAGAACCTAGAGATGGGAGAATATGAGACGTTGGACGCTTTTGCCTCGAGGGTAGCCACAATTGTCAATGGGATTCGCGCGCAAGGTGAGAAGCTGGAAGAGATATCACCACCCTCACGATGGATGACCTGGTTGGACGGTTTAAGGCGCATGACGAGCGGATGAAGATCACCTACGGCGACGCGAATCAAGAAGAGCACCTCATGCTTACGCGTGCCCAGTGGCAGGCAATGGTTGCTAACGAGAGGAGCGATAAAACATCTAGCAGTGGAGATGGTTCGGTCCCGGCGAAGAAGCCGAAGAAGAAATTCGACAAGTAGAATCTTCGCTGCCATAAGTGCAATCAGCTCGGGCACTTCAAATCGGAGTGTCCCAACCGTTCAAAGGAGAAGGCTCTCATGGCGAAGGAAGGAGATGATGGACCGATGATGCTAATGCTCGAAGCTTGCAAGTTAATGACCACCAAGGAATCAACTCCTCAGGAGTCCACTACGGAGATAGTCACGCTCGTGGAAGAGAAGGTCTTCCCGCGGAGGATGCAGACGGCTCACAACGTTTGGTACCTCGACACAGGCGCTAGCAACCACATGACCGGCGACAAGGCTCAGTTTTCTGAGTTGAACCTCACGGTTGGAGGCTCCGATTGATTTGGCGATGGGTCGAAGGTAGAGATTGCAGGGCGAGGCACTGTCCTGTTTGAGTTGAAGGATGGAGGTCACAAGGTACTCACTAATGTGTACTATATTCCCAAGATAAAGACCAACATCATCAGTCTTGGTTAGCTCGCGGAGCGTGGATGCAAGATCGTGTTGGAGGACGAGTTCCTGTGTGGATATGACCGCCAAAGGCAGCTCATCATGAAGGTGAAGAGGTCGAAGAATAGACTCTACATCCTCAATCTCAATCGGGTGGATCCTGTATGTTTGATGACAACCATGGAAGACTCGGCGTGGAAGTGGCATGCACGCTACGGACATCTAAATTTCCAAGATCTACGACAACTTGGACAAAAGGAGATGGTGCGTGGGTTACACTGTGTCAATCACGTTGAGCAGTTGTGCGACGGTTGTCTCGGTGGGAAACAAAGGCGAGCCCCGTTTCCAAGGGAGGGACAATATCGAGCAAGCAAGGTTCTTAAGTTGGTCCATGGAGACTTGTGTGGACCGATCACGCCAGCGACCCCCGCTGGGAACAAGTACTTCTTGCTCATCATAGACGACTTCAGTAGATACATGTGGCATGTGTTGCTGAAGAGGAAGGATCAAGCTTTGCAAGCATTTAGGATCGTGAAGATGGCAACCGAGGTGGAGTCTGAGGCAAAGTTGAAGGCCCTCTGTACCGATCGGGGTGGAGAGTTCAAATCCAATGAATTCAAGGCGTTTTGCAAAGCTCATGGGATCCAGCGGTACCTTACCGCGCCATATTCACCACAACAAAACGATGTTGTGGAGAGAAGGAACCAAACCGTGGTGGCCATGGCACGTAGCATGATGAAAAGAAAAGGCGTGCCGGGCAAGTTTTGGGGCGAGGCGGTCACGACGGCCGTCTATTTGCTGAATAGGGCGCCAACTAAGAGTGTGGTTGGTATGACACCGTACGAAGCATGGTACGGACGCAAGCCCTCGGTTGACCATGTTCACACTTTCGGGTGCGTGGCGCATGTCAAGACGGTTACCGGGCATACTAGCAAGTTGGCGGATCGAGGTACTCCAATGGTCATGATCGGCTATGAAGCTGGTTCGAAGGCATATCGCACGTACAATCCAGTGAAAAAACAGTTGGTGGTGACACGCGACGTTGTCTTCGAGGAGGAGAAATCATGGAATTGGGGCTCCGTGGGACCGGTACAATCAATTTCTGGTGAAATATTTACTGTAGTCTACAGTGATTCGCATGCATATGATCAAAAAACAGCGTCCCGTGGCGTTACGGATTTAGGCGCTGGTTCAGAAGATGGAGGTCCGGAAGCGAGCAGTAGCAGCGCTACGCCTGGAGACGTCTCTCCGCGTGGGAGTCCCGGCACGAGCAGCAGCTCACGTGCTGGACCTGGAGGCTCGACGTTGCCCTCCAGTCCACGCGCGGACGAGAGCCCTGGCACAAGTGGCCCATCAGCTGCACACTCCCGTCCAGCAGGGACTAGCGGCAGTCCAGAAGTGGACGCGAGCAACGATGTCACGTCGCCAACATGTAGTACACCGACAAAAACTGCAGGAAATTCAGCAGACGCTGAAACAAGTACTACGTCAGCTTCCGCGTCTCCTCCAAGTGCACAGGAAGAAAGGACACGGCCGCCTACTCCAGAAAAATTCTGAAGTGTACTGGAATTGTATCCGCTGGAGACCCTTCGTACAGTGCGTGCGCGAGGGAGAGGACAAGGTCGGTGTTTACTCACCGAGGAGCCGACAAAATTTGAGGACGCTAATACGGGGGAGTGTTGGCGTCGTGCTATGGATGAGGAGTAGGGATCGATCAAAGACAACGATACATGGGAGCTTGTCGATCTACCCAACAATCACGAGGCCATAGGGCTCAAGTGGGTGTACAAGATCAAGAAGGATACCGAAGGGAAGTTGGTGAAACACAAAGCTCGGCTAGTTGCCAAGGGGTATGTGCAAGAGCAAGGTGTAGATTTCGAAGAAGTGTTCGCTCCTGTTGCAAGGATGGAATCGGTGAGATTACTTATCGCTCTCGCAGCTCAAGAATCTTGGAAATTGCATCACATGGATGTGAAATCAGCGTTTTAGAATGGGGAGTTAGAAGAAGAAGTTGATGTGAAGCATCCACCGGGATACATCAAAGAGGGAGAAGAACACAAGGTTTCGAAGCTACATAAGGCGTTGTACGGGCTACGGCAAGCCCCTCGGGCGTGGAACATCAAGCTTGATCGTACATTGATCTCTCTCGGATTCGAGAAGAGCCCACTGGAGCATGCGATGTATAAGCGAGGTAAAGGAAGGGATCATCTACTAGTTGGCATATATGTTGATGATCTATTGATAACTGGAGCAGATGAGAAGGAGATTGCAAAGTTCAAGCTACAGATGAAGGAGTTATTCAAGATGAGTGATCTAGGCTTGTTGAGCTACTACCTTCGGATCGATATACATCAAAAGTTGGGTGAGATCACACTATGCCCAGAGGCATATGGAAGAATGCAATCCAACTCATGTTCCGATGGAACCTCGCCTTAAACTGAGCAAAAGGAGTGAAGCACTTGCGGTTGATGCAACGGAGTATAGGAGTGTGGTCGGAAGTTTGAGGCATCTCATCAACTCAAGACCGGACCTGGCCTATTCCGTTGGCTATGTGAGTCGCTTCATGGAAGCATCCACAATGGAGCATTGGACAGCTGTGAAGCATATACTCAGGTATATCAAAGGTACTACAAACTTTGGTAATGTCTACTCGAAAGAGAAGGAGGAGGTGAAACTAATTGGCTACAGTGATAGCGACATGGAAGGAGATATTGACGAACGTAAGAGTACCTCGGGCGTGGCATATTTCTTGGGAAGAAGCATAGTAAGTTGGCTATCACAAAAACAAAAATTGGTGGCACAGTCATCCTATGAAGCTGAGTATATTGCGGCTGCAACTGCGGCGTGTCAAGGTGTGTGGCTAAGGAGTCTACTCGATGATCTCACCAATCGGGAGGCGGAACGAGTGGTGCTCAATATTGACAACAAGTCTGCAATTTCATTGTGCAAAAATCCGGTGCATCATGACAGGAGTAAGCACATTGATACGAAGTATCACTACATACGGAAGTGTGTAGAGGAGAGCAAGATTGAAGTCAACTATATTTGCACCGATGATCAACTTGCGAATATCCTAACTAAATCTTTGGGACGAGTGAAGTTCGCGGAGATGCGAGGAAGGATAGGCGTTCAAGCTGTGAAGACAAGCACGTCGGGCTTAGGGGGGGTGATAGTTAGCAATCTTAATCCATAATGACACCGGTTTGGTGTCATGTGCATGTGCGTGTGTGTTTCCTAGCAGAGTAGGACTAGTTCTCTTAACCGATTCATATTGGCACTGCGCTGCTTCCTGGTATTTATATCCCTTGTAAGTACCCTGTAACAAGTGTGAGTTGAGCAATACGAAAACCAGCAGGAGCGACTAGCCCATGTGGCCATCATATCTGTTTTGCGTGCGTACGTGCTGTGTGCAACGAGCTAGCTTAAATTATCAGAATCGATTAGCTTTGCTGTTTACGTCTCAGCAAAAATAGAAGCAGCTGTACGTACATGACGTCTCGCCAGAACTCTTTGTCGTTAACGTCGGACTGCACTCGGCGCGATTGGGGCCAGGACAACACCATAATCAGGTAACTGCATGTTTGAGGTCCGCCCTGAAATGTGGGGCACCAACACATGGCAAAACTCGACATGATGATTATTGCAGGAAGGAGCAGAACAAAAGAATCTGGCTACTAGCAGCAACACATTACCAGTACAGTCATTGTTCAAAACCAGAATTGCTAATACAGTTGCGATCTTAAATGTCTTACAGGGCGTCATTCATGAAGCATCGGGTTCACGGGGAAAGCATCGGCAATAGAAGGTTGAGGTTTCACCTCCTCGGTTACTCTCTCAACCACAAGCATCATATCCACCTTGGCCAAAGAAAGCACTGCTGGAGGCATCTCCTGGATCATCTGGGAGAAAGGGATATTGGAGTTGAGGTAGTAGAGCTGGCGAAGCACAAACCTGGCTGTCATTCGTACCACCTCTTTGTCCTCCTTGATCATTTACGAGTATAAATCCTTCGATAAAAACCTCGCCTTCTCCACCACCTTCATAGATATGTCAAGGCTCCCAACATGCTCGTCGAGTCCGTGACCTTCGGGGGAATATTGTCCATATGCAGCTCCAGTGTGGGGGATAGGTGCTCCGTGTAGCTCCTGACGAGCCACGCATACAGTCCCCTCGTGTCGGTAAGCTCTTCCAGGGATTTTCGTGCTCACCGGAGCTCTTCCTCCGCCGTGGCTCGGCCTTGGCGGACGACTCTGGCCCGGCCTCCATGCTCTTTAGCTAGTCATGGATCCACTTCAGCGACACCAGGAGTTGCGTCTCGCGCTCTGCAGCCATCAGTATGGCATCCCGCCTCTTCTACTCACCCTGCTCCGTTATCATCGAGATCTCACCGTGTTCCTAGGTTAACTGACCGCCGTGACCCTTGAGTGTCTAGAAGTGGTCCAGCTCCAGCTTAGCAAGCTCCTGCCAATTCTCCAAATGCAGGGCCACTAGCTGCTGCGCTTGGCTAGCTTCACAGCAAGCCAAGGCATGTTCTCCCTCCAGCACTTGTGCCTCACGCATGATGAGAGCGACAAGTGATCTGTAAAATCATTCTCAAGAAGCCCAAATCCCTGTCGGGCCACTGTGAAGAAGTCTGCGTCCTCTCCTTGCAGCTCTGAAGCGTGATGAGTGCCCCCTCTCCATCAGCCTTAGGGGCATGCCCGAGGGCTCCAGAATGGGGCCTCCTTCAATAAGAGGAGTCATTGCCTCCCGCGTGATCTCTAGGGAAGGGTCGTGCGGCATGCGACTCTCAGCGGAAGCCTGCGTGGGTGGAGGCATCCCCATCCCCAGCGTCTCCGCCACCTAGGGACCTGCCTCCACCATGTGAAGTGCTGGCATCTTGTCGGCCACCACCTTAGAGGGCCAGCCTAATTTTGGGTCTTCCATAAGGAGAGTCGCGCCACCATAGGGCTGGAAGAAGAAGCCGCCGTTTCGTGTCCACCCTCAACGGTCCCGCATACAAGTGTGCGGGTTGGCAAAACGAAAAAGAAGAATAAAAAGGGGTGAGGCTGTGTGACTCACCATCCATGAGAGTCGAGGTCTCAAGGAGTGCTGAGTTCCCGCTGATCCATTAGAGCATCTTCGCTCGTTTGCCAACCCAGACTAAAATCCGGACCAAACTTTGTCCGGACGGCGCAAATTTTCGGCTTGGGTACGTCTAGTTTTCCACTCGCGTACCCAGGCCGAGTTCCCGGGTCGTCTGTTTTCACTCAAATTCGGCTCAAATTGGCTCAAGTTTATTCAGATTTCGGCATAGTTCGTTATAGAATATTTTAAGACCAAAGTTCGGAGAAATTTTAAACAAAGTTCGGCGTAAATATAAACATAGTTAGGCTTGCAATAAAAGTATAACATATTTTGACCAAGTTTGGCCAGTTCATGCTCGACATCTACGTCGCGTTGCCCCTGCATATTTATAGGTGCTCGACAAGATCATCATGCAGCTGTTGATGCATCGCCGGATCTCGGATCTCCTGACGCATTGCGATGAATGCAGCCCATGTTGGAGGCACCTGATGATGAGGCTTGGCAACAGGACCCTGTCTGTAGTATGGCTCGTCCTCCTCGAGCAAACTCACTGGATCCTTCCTCTCACTAATGCAGAACGTTCCATGTGTCCCGGTTGGTAAGAGGCTTTAGTCCCAGTTCCCCAACCGGGACGGGGCAATCGGGGTCCAACCTTTAGTCCAGGTTGCCCCACCAACTGGGACAAAAGGGCGTACACGTGGCCATAGCAGAGGGCGAGGTGGATGGAGCAACCGTCCCGGTTCGTAACACGAACCGGGACAAATAACCCTCTGTCGTGGCAGAGATTTGACACATTTCTCTGCCGCGGCAGAAAATTCATTTTGGCAACTTTTGTTGTCGTGGTGGCATTTTGGCAACTTTTTGTGCCGCGGCATAGAATTCATTTATATTGTTTTATTGTTTATTTAGTGTTTTGCACTCATCAATGAAGGAACCATTATATTACACAAGATCATCATGACAATATAGATCCAAGTGTCGAACATATTACATTCGATAGACAGATCAAGTTCATGCACTACATACAAAATAAGATCTCTGTACCATCCCTATTATTTATACACACCCGAATAGTATTCCCCTTTTGGGTTTAGGACTTGTGTATCCAAGAATCCCGCCAATTACTCCTGAATTGCTCGTACGCGATCCTTTGGCAGAAGACCGTCTCGTAGACGTTCGATCTGATTTAAAAAAGGAGTCAGCCTATATGAATGAAACTAAACACAATTTGATGGTAATTAAAAACTATAGAAATTTTTTACGTACGTGGAGTTGCTCTAAATTTCTACCCTTCTCATAGCACATCTGACGGATGAACTTGCAAACATAGTATCCACATAAATTTTTCCCTGGTCCCTGCGTCAGGCACTTTACGAGAACATAGTTCAATCAAAATAATAATCAAGCATGATAATAATGGTATCAAAACTAGAATCAAAGAGATGCGCGGATATAGCTAGTGGTGCTTACATCTAGTGGTTGAAATGTAAGCTCCTCTTTCCAAACACCCCTAGTCTTGTTGGTGAACCGTTTCCAAGCGCTGCTCGGCGAAGAAAACGAATAAAAAAAGTTATTAATTTTTTGATATCATAAAATTCACGAACATTGCTGATATAGTGTCTTAATGATTAGAATTACCGCTGGAGAAGCATCTGCATGTCCTTCCACTGCTCAAGGGGTTTATGTTTCGAGTCCATGACTAGTACACGCCCTTTGTCAAGTTGAATGATTAACAGAATATAGTGGAAGCTGCGGATGCATAACTAATAAATTATATACTTAACATCGAGTAAGCGAAATAGAAAGTGTATACAAGACAATAACACTCACTCGAAGTTGTAAGGAAATAGTATTTCCCTTCTGGTTTCTTGAAACCTTAACGCGTGTACGATATTATCCTCTGTATCTTGGGGGTTTGTTTTGAGATTAGCTTGATGAACCCAATATGGGTAAATGAACCCAATGTCATAGATTTGTCCTCTGCTGTATTCGAGAATCTTCATTCTGCATATTATAGTACGATTATATACATGCAATAAACGTGGTGAGATAGCTAGAGACTAAATTAATTACAGAATTAGTACTTACAGACAATAGGCACTGATGATCGATTTGTCTAAGGCGTCTTGATTGAATAATTGAAATAGTTCATCAAATTAAATGGATATCATGTCATCTATTTCTTTCCCATAATGCTTTTTTATAACCCTCAGCACTATCCAGTTAGCCCCGGCCTTTGTTGCATGCATGTACCAGTTATGCAATCTTCGCATTTTTGTTGGAAGATTATTTACCTCCTCAGGTTTGACGAGAGGTTTGCCGTACTGGTATTTGTATGCTACTTCACACACGGGGAGGTACTCTAACTGGGATAAGTACTGGGCAATACTCATACGTTGAGCAGCAGCAGCTTCTCCGTATTGTGCAACTACCTCTGGATCATTGTGCTCTTCGGTCACATATTTGCTCGACCCCACATTGGTATGGGAAATCACCTTGAGAGGGGCGCAAGACTGTTTTGCTTGTTCTCCGAGCTGGGCAACAGATTTCTCGCTTGCATCAGTACTGCTCTTCGAGGCTTGTTGTGCCGCATGTGACCTGAGAATAGAACGCTCATAGTCTGATGACAACTTTGGCTCGGGTTGATGAAGAGTCTTTAGCATTTTGAACACTCTGGCTTTTTCTTTTTTGGTGCTGGGGAACTCTGGCTCTTTCAGCCGCCTCAGCTTATCAAAAAACGCTGTCGTTTCCGCATCAACGATAGCCGTAGTCTCCTCTTTAGTACAGTCATAAGCTCTCTTGGGAGGAACCTTTGGTACTTTTGAAAGAGGCTCTTGTATACGTTTCGGCGATCGCTTACCACGACGCAGAGTAGCGGTGGTACGCTTATGCTTTTTATCCTAAGGCGCCGGCGATGGCTGCGGCGGCGATGGCTGCGCCGGAGATTGGTGAGGCGACGGAGATGGGTGAGGCAATTTAGCCGGGTGAGGCAACAAAGACGGCTGCCGCGGCGGCGACGACCTCGCTGGAGACGGGTGAGGCGGCGGTGAAGATGGCCTTGGCGTGTGATTTCGAAGCACGATACATTCCTTTGGCCATAGAATGGTGACGTTTGTTGTGTCTCCCAGTTCAGTCACATCCCCTTCACCTGCAGGATAGTCAATCTTCAAAACTTCAAAGGTGGGCATGATTTCATCCACCCCGACAACAGCGTAGCCCTGTGGAACCGTATGACAGTGGTAAGTTGGTGTGGGTCCAATTGGTAAGGCATAGCCAACCGCCACCTTCATTGATATGTTCACAACTTTGACATGTAGCTCGCAGTGTGTCATCTGTGTGATATCATCCACTGGGTAGCCAACAGGAGCCATCGTCGGTGCACCATCGTCATCGTCATTGTCATCACCCGGGACCTAGGTGGAAGCCACACTGCTTTTTCGATTATTCGATAGGCCAGTAGCATTGAATGTAGTGTGCTGCTGAGATGAGCCGGTAGTACTTTGCTCTTTAAATGCGTTAGTTTCATCTTGTTGTTGCTTTATTCGTTCTTCAATTATACGCATTCGCTCTTTCTTAATATCTGCTTCAACTTCCGCCTTGTCCTTTCTCCTCTGACGGCTTCTATCAGGATATTTCTTCCTCTCTTCGGGAAACCCAGTCCTCCATGGTTTGGAGCCTATTGTGCCTCGTGTTCGTCCATCATGTTCCTTATTTCCAAGGGCGAGTGTGAGCTCATCATTCTCTCTATCAGGAATGAAGTCCCCATCTTTAACAGCCTTTACTGCTTTTCTCATCTTCTCGATTGGAAAGGGGTCTTCTTTATGTCGTATGTTATATATACACTTCCCTTCCGAGTCCAAGTTGCCCCCATGCCCGTAAAACCAATTCCTTGCACGTTCGATCCAATCGTCTGTCTCTGGGATGATCTTTTTAGCACGCAGTTCATTCTCAAGTTTCTCCGACTTAGGAATGCCAACCCTGTAGCCACCTTGCCTCATAGTATGGTGATACTTCTTGTTAGCAGCATTCAGCTTATTTGTTGCAGACATTTTCTTAGCTTTTTCTGACATCTTGTAATTCACAAACTCAGCCTAGAGTGGTTTTATCTTCTCAAACTGAATCTTCTTGAAATCTGGAGTCTTCTCTTTCACGACATAGTCAAGGTGCAATCTTTTCTTCCAGTTGGTGAAACACTGGCCCAGCTTCTTCATAGCCCACTCCCTGACCTTAGTCTCCATGGCTCTCCCATGTTCTAAGGCGTCCTCAACTGGATCCTCTGCATTTGGATCCAGCTCTATCTTCGGTAGTTTGAAATTAACCATGAGCCTCTTCCATAGTAAATTTTTGGCCTTGTTAGGGACAAATAAACAGGTTCCCTCTTCTTCTTCATCAGCAGGCCTAGGTGATCGGGATTCAGTCCCTAACGATTAGTCCGCATTGTGCCACAAATTTGTTTGCAACAACTTCGGGAGCCGTCGGTTTGCCGCCTTCACCGATATCTTCGATCCTGAACCTCTCATGGTCTTCCAACATTTTGGTTGGGCCTCGTCTGCTCTTTTCAGTAGATTTCTTCGATTCGGAGGGCTAAAAGAAGAAAGATCATCGTTACTATTTCTATATAGATAGCAGATGATTAATTAATGAATTAATTATATTACATGCACCTCGCCGGAGCGGTTGTCTTCTCGATCACACAAGGCATCGCCTTATCCCTCGCGGAAGGCATCACCTTCAACCTCAAACAAGTTGTCTCTTCCGGCAAAAAGAGGATCACCCTCACCGGAGTTGTTCAGAAACATCGATACATCTAAATTTTCTTCCCCGCGGATCACACCTTGGATCAACTCTTCCTTCTCTTCATCTCTGTCATGTGGGTCCATATTTTCTGCATAGGTGGAAAAATGGATAAGTCAAAGAGGCTATGGGAGAATGTTAGGTACGGTGTTGAGAGATATAAACCCTAATTTGGAGAAACCCTTATATATACATACACAATAATAAAAATGAATTTACAATATTAGAAACCCTAATTCAGAGAAACCATCGGGCTCGGATCCTATCGTGAAGAACCAATACTGGAAAGAAAGGCGGAAATCAATCAACCCTCGGGTTCGGGATGCCCTGGCGAGGACACACCGGCTCACCCTAGTTGCAACATCGATTCAACTAGGGTCTATGACAACTAATATCATGCCTAAGCATCTACAATACGATGGCTATCAAGAAATCTTCGATCTTCGATGGTGTTGACCTCGGTCTTTGATCCCGATCTCTTATTGTACCGCGAAGAACCGAATATCGGAAAGAGATGGGAACAATCAACACATGGCATTGATGCAATGATCAAACAAGGATGATGATATGACAAGTTAATTTGTACTGAAAAGTAACCCTAAAGCATGCTCGACAATTAAACGGGGTTCCGAGGGGCGCAAACCCTGACTCGGGAAAACTCCGAAATCACCTGTGAGGGGTTACTATGTTCTTCTAATCAAACTTGTCATTTAAGTTGCTTAACAATGCAGGATTATAGCTTAAAGAGGTAGGTTTCATATTTTTGAACATTTTGGTATATTATACATATTTTTCTAACTTATAAATAACAAGTTATTGATTTTACAATATTAAATCATTTTATAGAATTTATTTAATCAATTTTAAAACATTTATGACCTCAAGCTGACGTCACCACAGGCTGGGAAACATTTCTCACTCGATCTGGGGCTACTCACAGTCACTCATGTCTGGGCCCCATGGGTTTTATTATTATTTCCATAAAAGAATTACAGGAATGATTTTAATAAAAAGAAAAGAGGATATATTCCCTCATGCTGATGTGAGCATGACATCAGCAATGGGGATCCTCGGGTTGGGCTCGAATCCGTCGATTCGCTACACGCGCGGGCTAGTGGGTAGGCTAGTTGGAAAGAGGAGACCGAGGCGGACCCAGTGGTGGCAGCGCCGCCTACTTGTGGTCATCGGAACAGTGGTCACGATGGCGGCGAGCAGCGAGCTTGCTGGGACACGACGCGCGGAGGCTACAACAAGCAAGAAGGCAAACGGAGCTCGCCTTGAGCTTCAGAAACTCACCAGGAGCTCGAAAAACTTGACGGCGGGGTTCGGGGTGGCCGGAATCAGTGGTGGAGGCGGTGGCTGGAGTCGGTGAGGCTCAGAGCACCGGCGAGGAGCACGCGGAGGCGCGACAGCGGGGGCAGCACGTGGAGTCCAACGGCGGGGCAGCGCGTGCAGGCCGACAGAAGGGCGGTGGTTGGGCAGCCTGACGGCGTCCGAGCACTTGTCCTCATAGCGGCGGCGATCTGTTGCGGGTGACTGAAGAGGAACGGCGAAGAAGGAGAAGGAGAAGGGGCGTCGTGTATAAAGGGGAGGGAGAATACGTCCCGGTTGATGCCAACAACCGGACTAAAGGGTCATACGTCCCGGTTGGAGCCACCAACTGGGACGTATACTTCACCTTTCTTTCATCAGCCCAAGGGGCACCCGCAAGGGTCTTTAGTCCCGGTTGGTGGCTCCAACCGGGAAGTATGACCCTATTTTCAAAAAAATTCAGGAATTCTGTTCCTGCCTTATTTTTTATTTTGGGGTTTCAATTTGTATTTTTTTTTAAATGATAATTAATTTGAAATTTAGAAAAACTCTAAACATAAAAAGTGTTTGAATTTGAATAACTAATTCAAAACCATATTCTGTTTTTAAAAATAATTAATGTAACCATTTAAACTATGAACCATTTAAAATTAAAAATGAATTAACTTATATTTTTTGAATATTAATTTGGAATTTAGAAAAACTTTAAAAATAAAAAGTGTTTGGATTTGAATAAATAATTCAAAAGCATTTTCTGTTTTTTTAATATTTAATGTAACCATTTAAAATTAAAAATGAATTAACTTATATTTTTTGAATATTAATTTGGAATTTAGAAAAACTTTAAACATAAAAAGTGTTTCAATTTGAATAAATAATTCAAAACCATTTATTGTTTTTAAAAATAATTAATGTAACCATTTAGACTATGAACCATTTAAAATTAAAAATGAATTAACTTATATTTTTTGAATATTAATTGGGAATTTAGAAAAACTTTAAACATAAAAAGTGTTTGGATTTGAATAACTAATTCAAAAATATTTTGTGTAATTAAAAATAATTAATGTAACCATTTAAAATTAAAAATGAATTAACTTATATTTTTTGAATATTAATTTGGAATTTAGAAAAACTTTAAACATAAAAAGTGTTTGCATTTGAATAACTAATTCAAAACAATTTTCTGTTTTTAATTTGGATTTGAATTAACTTATATTTTTTATATATTAATGGGCAGGAAAAAAAGGATGGGAAATAATGGGCGGGATGAAAATTTTATTAGGATAGAACTGGAATTAAAGTACATAACGCAACTAACACTGAGTTACATAGAAGAACTGAAAATTAAGATACATGGCCAGATTAAGCCACAATCGGCTGAACTTGTTTTGCAATATTGGAGTGATTCAGTCATGCTCCTGACTACACCTGTAATACTCGCCACTGTAGTCGTCGTACTCGCTGCGGCCATCGTCGCTGTCATCGTCGGGGTCGTCGTAGTTGAACCTTGAAGGCTGAGTACGAGTGTGCTAGACTTGAGGGTAGTGCAGGCGGGGGTTAGAGTCGGCGGCCGTGTCGTAGGCCATGACAGCCGCGCCACCACAGCCGACGGCCGGCCTCGTTGAAGTTCGGAGGAGGTGGGCCATCCTCCTCGTGCCTGGTGAGTGCCCTCTCACGCGGATCCACGAAGAAGGCTTCCCAAGTTGGGAAATAGTCGGGATGCCATCTGGGATTCCTCCGCTGCTCCGGCGTGAGCTCGAAGTAGTAGTGGTTCGTGATAGCCATCCGGCGCGCCACACCTAGAGGGACAGGAGGAGCCGGCGCTCAGCATCCAGCCGACGGGGACACAGTAGCCCGGCGGGCAGGGGTAGTTCGAGGCGCAAAGCGCCTCCGCCTCCCTGGGGGGTTAGTGCTACGGTGGAAGTCATGGGAAAGAGTGATGAGGTTGCATATATGAGTCTAGAGATGTGCAATGATAATGGAGGCCAACCCTACATATATATAATGAGAAATGGCAGGAAGATAACTGGGGGGAAGAACTGGCGGGAAAAAATGGCGGGAAGAAAAATGGCTCATTTAGAACTTGCATTGGATCTCTGAAGAAACAACATATTGCGAGTCTAAAAATTATTTTTTCAAAAAATCACGGGCGTTAGATCATGTACCTGTAGTACAAACCGGACCCACTTCCTACCGATTCTCTAGACATTTGTCCTTTTTACCCGGGATGGACAAAAAAGTTTGAGATGTCCCGGTTAGGAGATAGTCCATGTAAGGTGGTCTAGTATTTTAGAAAAATGGGACGGTAGCATTCTGAAACAGCATTTTGGTGGTTACTTCACAAAACGACCTTTTTTTGCGCTGGAAAATGGAAAAGGGATTTTCCGTGCGACGAAAAGGAAAACTTCCTCCTGCAACATTGTTCTCCATACCAATGTCCACATGCATGCATAATATGGGCACATCATCACAAACTATGCCGTGATTCAGCATATAACATCGGTCATTTGGACTGAAAGCCATGAAACCTCGAACATGATAGGTCATTTTGTGAAGGTCTTTTTGAGACATGATCAATATACCAATTCTGGTATTTTTCCTTTCAACTATGTCACATAATATGACACCACACGAAGAATTTTCATTGTTCGATTTTTTTTGAATTTCTTATGCCCGTTTTGAATTTTTTGAATTTCTCACTATGGTCGAACCGGCGTGCATGAAGATAGGGGACGAGCATCGTTAGAAATTGCATTGGATCTATGAAGAAACCACATATTGCGAGTCTAAAAATGATTTTTTTCAAAAAATCTCGGGCGTTAGATCATGTGCCTGTAGTACAAACCGGACCCACTTCCTACCGATTCGGCAGACATTTGTCCTTTTTACCCGTGATGGACGAAAAGGTTTGAGATGTCCTGGTTGGGAGATAGTCCATGTAAGGTGGTCTAGTATTTTAGAAAAATGGGACGGTAGCATTCTGAAACAGCATTTTGGTGGTTACTTCACAAAACGACCCGTTTTTTGCGCTCGGAAAATGGAAAAGGGCTCTTCCGTGCGACGAAAAAGAAAACTTCCTCCTGCAACATTGTTCTCTATACCAATGTCCACATGCACGCATAATATGGACACAACATCACAAACTATGTCGTGATTCAGCACGTAACATCGGTCATTTGGACCGAAAGCCATGAAACCTCGAACATGATACGTTATTTCGTGAAGGTTTTTCCGAGACATGACCAATATACCAAGTCTGGTATTTTTCCTTTCAACTATGTCACATAATCTGACACCACGCAAAGGATTTTCATTGTTTGGATTTTTTTTGAATTTCTTATGCCTGTTTTGAATTTTTTGAATTTCTAACTATGGTCGAACCGGCGTGCATGAAGATAGGAGATGAGCATCGTTAGAAATTGCATTGGATCTATGAAGAACCACATATTGCGAGTCTAAAAATGATTTTTTTCAAAAAATATCGGGCGTTAGATCATGTACATGTAGTACAAACCGGACCCACTTCCTGCCGATTCGGCAGACATTTGTCCTTTTTACCCGGTGTAGATGAAAAGGTTTGAGATGTCCCGGTTGGAATATAGTACATGTAAGGTGGTCTAGTATTTTATAAAAATGGGACGGTAGCATTCTGAAACAGCATTTTGGTGGTTACTTCACAAAACGACCCGTTTTTTGCGCTCGGAAAATGGAAAAGGGATTTTCCGTGCGACGAAAAGGAAAACTTCCTCCTGCAACAGTGTTCTCCCTACCAATGTCCACATGCATGCATAATATGGGCACGGCATCACAAACTATGCCGTGATTTATCACATAACATCGGTCATTTGGACCGAAAGCCATGAAACCTCGAACATGATAGGTCATTTTGTGAAGGTTTTTTCGAGACATGATCAATATACCAAGTATGGTATTTTGCCTTTCAACTATGTAACATAATATGACACCACACGAAGGATTTTCATTTTTCGGATTTTTTTTGAATTTCTTATGCCCGTTTTGATTTTTTTGAATTTCTAACTATGGTCGAACCGGCGTGCATGAAGATAGGGGATGAGCATCGTTAGAAATTGCATTGTATCTATGAAGAAACCACATAGTGCGAGTCTAAAAATGATTTTTTCAAAAAATCACGGGTGTTAGATCATGTACCTGTAGTACAAACCGGACCCACTTCCTACCGATTCGGCAGACATTTGTTCTTTTTACCCGGTATAGACGAAAAGGTTTGAGATGCCCCGGTTGGGAGATAGTCCATGTAAAGTGGTCCAGTATTTTAGAAAAATGGGACGGTAGCATTCTGAAATGGCATTTTGGTGGTTACTTCACAAAACGACCTGTTTTTTGCGCTCAGAAAATAGAAAAGGGCTTTTCCGTGCGACGAAAAGGAAAACTTCCTCCTGCAACATTTTCTCCATACCAATGTCCAGATGCATGCATAATATGGGCACAACATCACAAACTATGTTGTGATTCAGCACATAACATCGGTCATTTAGACCGAAAGCCATGAAACCTCGAACATGATCTGTCATTTTGTGAAGTTTTTTTGAGACATGATCAATATACCAAGTATGGTATTTTTACTTTCAACTATGTCACATAATATGACACCACGCGAAGGATTTTCATTGTACGGATTTTTTTTGAATTTCTTATGCCCGTTTTGAATTTTTTGAATTTCTAACTATGGTCGAACCGACGTGCATGAAGATAGGGGACGAGCATCGTTAGAAATTGCATTGGATCTATGAAGAAACCACATATTGCGAGTCTAAAAATGATTTTTTTTAAAAATCACGGGCGTTAGATCATGTACCCGTAGTACAAACCGGACCCACTTCCTACCGATTCGGCAGACATTTGTCCTTTTTACCCAGGATGGACGCAAAGGTTTGAGATGTCCCGGTTTGGAGATAGTCCATGTAAGGTGGTCTAGTATTTTAGAAAAATGGGACGGTAGCATTCTCAAATAGCATTTTGGTGGTTACTTCACAAAACGACCCGTTTTTTGCGCTCGGAAAATGGAAAAGGGCTTTTCCGTGCGACGAAAAGGAAAACTTCCTCCTGCAACATTGTTCTCCATACCAATGTCCACATGCATGCATAATATGGGACAGCATCACAAACTATGCCATGATTCAGCACATAACATCGGCCATTTGGACTGAAATCCATGAAACCTCGAACATGATAGGTCATTTTGTGAAGGTTTTTTGAGACATGATCAATATACCAAGTCTGGTATTTTTCCTTTCAACTATGTCACATAATATGACACCATGCGAAGGATTTTCATTGTTTGGATTTTCAATATACTAAAGGTTTATCTTTAGTCTTGGTTGGAGGGATTTCGGCAGGCTAGGCTAGGCAGCACTAATGATAGGGGTGAGTGTCGACATTATGTCGTGCGGCGTGTACCTTGTCCTGGATGGTTTCACCAACCAGGACTAAAGATGAACCTTTAGTCCCGGTTGGAGACACCAACTGGGACAAAACTCCAGTCAGCACTAATAATAGGGGTGAGTGTCGACATTATGTCGTAAGTGTCGACACTATGCCAAGATGCTTGTACTATAAATAGGCATCCTTGTGAGTCCAGTCCTCCAGCCAGATTGAGGCATATCCAATATTTTTTTTGAGAGCAGGGACACCACTACGACCAGTTTCAGGGAGATGCCGCCGAATCCCAGTCCTCCGGCAAACCCAAAAAACTTGTCATAGAGGCACTCCTAATATGTGAAATTAGTTAGCTCCCAGGTGTATTGATCTAGTTAGAGAAGTTACAAGCTGCAAGATGGTTTTCAAGAGCAGGGACACCACTACGACCAGTTTCAGGGAGATGCTGCCGGATCCCAGTCCTCTGGCATCTCCAAGAAACTGGTCATAGAGGGACTCCCTAATATGTGAAATTAGTTAGCTCCTAGGTGTATTGATCTAGTTAGAGAAGTTACAAGTTGCAAGATGGTGTGCGAGAGCAGGGACACCACTACGACCAGTTTCAGGGAGATGCCGCCGGATCCCAGTCCTCCGACATCTCCAAGAAACTGGTCATAGAGGCACTCCCTAATATGTGACCACACGCGTTTGGAGATCAGATCTTAATGGTAAGTATGAATCGGGACAACTTCTTCATAGTTCGGGAAAGTCGTTCTACGAATCGGGACTAAAGGCCCCCTTTAGTCCCGGTCCAGCCACAAAATGGGACTAACACTCAAGGCATTTATTAATTTTACAAACTGAGACTACAAAACCGGGACTAAAGGCCCCCCTATATATAGTCGCGGTCAAGCCACAAACTGGGATTAACACTTAATACATTTATTAAACTTGGAAAATTGCAAACATCATAAGATATCCTGGCCAGACATGAACTAGAGTTACATAATATGAGCATGAACTTCTTGGCAGTCCTTCCTTATGATCGCTTCAGACGTAACCATGGAGCATCTTCTTTACTTAACGGAATGCTTGGGTCAGTTTTCACTATGAAGGGCGGAATTTCATCAAACTTATTATAATCTTCTGACATGTCTGTCTTGTCCTCTATTCCCACGATGTTTGTTTTCACTGAAAGAACTATGTGACGCTTTGGATCATCATATGATGTATTCGTTTGCATATTTTTTTCTTTTTTTCGGTCTAGAGGACATGTCCTTCACATAGAAAACCTGAGACACATCATTGGCTAGGACGAATGGTTCATCTCTATAACCAAGATTGTTGAGATCCACTGTTGTCATTCCGTACAACTGGTCTATCTTTACCCCTTCCCCATTCAGGTTGACCCATTTGCAGCGAAACAAAGGGACCTTAAAAGAGACCCCATAGTCTAGTTCCCATATCTCCTCTATGTAACCATAGTATGTGTCCTTTTGTCCATTCTCGTCTGTTGCATCAAAGCGGACACAACTATTTTGGTTGGTGCTCTTTTTATCTTGGGCGATCGTGTAGAATGTATTCCCATTTATTTCGTACCCATGGAAATTGAATATAGTAGAAGATGGTGACGCGGCCAACAAGTATAGTTGATCTCCAACAGTGGTGTCATTCAAGAGATGTGTCCGCATCCAACCACCGAAATACTTCATGTGTTCATCTGTAATCCATGATTCAGGATTCCCCGGGTTTTTGGAGCATACAATATTCTTGTGTTCCTCGATATACGGAGCTGCCAAGGTGGAATTATGTAGAACTGTGTAGTGTGCTTTAGTGAAAGAATCCCCGTCCCTACATATCATTGCTTTCTTTCCCAGTGTGCCTTTTCCACTTAGTCTTCCCTCATGCCGCGAGTCAGAAACACCAATCGGCTTAAGGTCAGGAATAAAGTCAACACAAAACTCAATGACCTCCTCTGTTCCATATCCCTTGGAGATGCTTCCTTCTGGTCTAGCACGGTTATGAACATATTTCTTTAAGACTCCCATGAACCTCTCAAAGGGGAACATATTTTGAAGAAATACCAGACCGAGAATGGCAATCTCTTCCACTAGGTGAACCAGGAGATGCGTCATAATATTGAAAAAGCATGGTGGGAACACCAACTCAAAACTAACAAGACATTGTACCACATCCTTCTGTAACCTTGGCAGAATATCTGGATTGATTACCTTCTGAGATATTGCATTGAGGAATGCACACAACTTCACAATGGATACTCAAACATTTTCCGGTAGATGCCCCCTCAATGCAATCGGAAGCAACTGCGTCATAATCACGTGATAGTCATGAGACTTCAGGTTTTGGAACTTTTTCTCTGTCATATTTATTATCCCCTTTATATTAGATGAGAAGCTAGACGGCACCTTGATACTGTAAAGGACTTCAAAAAAGATTTCCTTATCTGCTTTGGTAAGAGCATAGCTGGCACGACTTAAGTGACGCCCTTTATCTGTCTTGTTCTGTGTATGCATGTTCTTTGGGTCTTTCATAATTTGTTGGTCCCCAGTGCTTCTGGTGTATCTTTTGTCTTCCCATACACGCCTAGGAATCCTAGCAGGTTCACGCAAAGATTCTTCATCACGTGCATCACGTCGATTGAAGAGCGGACACGTAGGACTTTCCAATATGGCAGCTCCCAAAATATAGGTTTCTTCTTCCACATGGGTGCGTGTCCTGTAGCGACGTCGTTCGGAACTGGTTGACCGCCGGGACCCTTTCCAAAGATTACTTCTATGTCCTTGACCATACCAAATACATCATCACCAGCACGGAGTTCAGGCTTCTTCCGGTGATCTGCCTCACCTTTGAAATGCTTGCCTTTCTTTCTTACGGGATGATTGGTCGGAAGAAATCGTCGATTCGCCAGGTACAGAACCTTCTTGCATTTATGCAAATATGTACCTTCAGTCTTATCTAAACAGTGTGTGCATGCCTTATATCCCTTGTTTGTCTGTCCTTAAAGGTTACTAAGAGCAAGCCAATCATTGATGGTTACGAAAAGCAACCCTCGTAGGTCAAATGGCTCCTATTTGTTCTCATCCCACGCATATACACCTGGTTTTCCCCATAGTTGTAAGAGTTCTTCAACTAATAGCCTAAGGTACACATCAATGTCGTTGCCCGGTTGCTTCGGGCCTTGGATGAGCACTGGCATCATAATGAACTTATGATTCATGCACAACCAAGGAGGAAGGTTGTACATACATAGAGTCATAGGCCAGGTGTTGTGACTGCAGCTCTGCTCCCCAAAAGGATTCATGCCATCCGTACTTAGACCAAACCATAAGTTCCTTGCGTCACTTGCAAAGTCCGGGAAGTCTCTCTCGATTTTTCTCCACTGTGATCCATCAGCAGGGTGTCTCAACTTCCGGTCTTTCTTACTGTCTTGTTTGTGCCATCGCAACAACCTAGCATGCTCTTTGTTTCTGAACATCCATTTCAACCTTGGTATTATAGGAGCATACCACATAACCTTAGCAGGAACCCTCTTCCGGAGGGGCTCTCCCTCAACATCACCAGGGTCATCTCGTCTGATCTTATACCGCAGTGCATTGCATTCCAGGCACTTACCTAAATTCTCATACTCCTTACCGGGGTAGAGGATGCAGTCATTAATGCATGCATGCATCTTTTGCACATCTAATCCTAGAGGACAGAGAGTCTTCTTTGCTTCGTAGGTACTCTCGGGAAGTTCGTTATGTTTTGGAAACTTCGGCTTCATTATTTTCAGCATCTTTTCAAATGAGGAGTCAGTTAGACCACACTCTGCCTTCCATCGCAGCAATTCTAGTGTGGTACCGAGCTTTGTGCTGCCATATTCACAATTTGGATACAACAATTTCTTGTGATCTTCTAACATGCCCTCTAACTTCAACTTCTCATTTTCTGTTTCACAGTCTCGCTTTGCATCAGAAATGACCCTACCAAGTTCATCAGCAGGCTCATCTGATGCCCGTCCTTCACCTCCTTCCTCTTCATTGTCTTCCATTGCAGTATCACTGTATTTAGGAAACATATGATGATAGTTGTCATCATCATCTTCTTCTTCACCGTCTTCCATCATAACCCCTCTTTCCCCGTGCTTGGTCCAGCAATTATAGTTGGGCATGAAACCTTTCACAATCAGGTGGCCACGAATGATTTTCGAGGAAGAATACTCCTTGTTGTTCCGACATTGAACACATGGGCAACGTATAAAATCATTCTCTTTGTTTGCCGTAGCCACATTGATAAATTTATCCACGCCTTTCATATACCCGGGTACACGCCGGTCACCGTACATCCATTCCCGACCGTTCATCTGCATCATATAAGTAAGTTTATCAAAAACATGACATCATAAATAGTGAAATGACCAATTCACATCGACACATGCATTGTATCAATGACAGAGAAAAGGTAAGATTACTAACCTTGATCGAGGGAAATAAAGAGAAGAAAGCTCAAGTGCGTCTCGGACACCTTCTATATTTTTGTTCTATGAGAAATTGAACGGGATCATTCACTCAAACATCTCATCAAACACCTTGAATGCATGCATAGGAAAAAAATAAACTATCACACCTCCCACACCTTCCACCAAGAAAAAATAGAGGGGAGGCAGAGGGTTGGGGCGTCGTATTTATAGAGGGCGGGATCATACATCCCGGTTTGTAACACAAACCGAGACTAAAGATGTGTGCCAGGCCATGTGGCTGGCGCCCAACATTTAGTCCCGGTTTGTCATGCCCCCTACCAACCGGGACGCATGCCTCCGGCCCCCGTGCCCGCTCGAACCGGGACGCGTGCCAGCATTAGTCCCGGTTCCGCCACAAACGGATAGCCTGTTTTCTACTAGTGTCTCATCCTCAATGATCATGTTGTGCAAGGTCACACAACAATTCATCACTTCCCACATCTGATCTTTCGACCAGGTCATAGAAGGGAACTGGACAACTACAAACCTCTGCTGGAGCACACCAAATGCCCGCTCCACGTCCTTCCTGCAAGCTTCATGTTCCTTGGCAAAGTGAGAATGCTTGGGGAGCATTGGGCTTGAGATAGTCTTCACAAATGTTGGCCATCTTGGATAGATGCCATCTACTAGATAGTATCCCTCGTTGTATGTAACACCCTCAGAATCGGACCTATGCAAGTTTTAGCGAAAACCCGCCAAACCCGCATAGAAACGATTCAAAGGTGCCCACCAGGCACTTTCGTGCGGGTGGAAAACGAAGTAATAACATTACACAACAGTCCTCGATGGGACCCACAGAACAGATATATACAACAGCGACTCAATGAGTCAAGAATACAAATATAATGTACAAAGATCCAAATCACCTTGAAAATGATAGAGCGTCCGACTACGGACAAAATGCAAATTGAGCTAAGAGCCCTGAAGAATAACCAATGGCGTCCATAACCCTGCCCAGGCCAAGCCGGAAGGGTAACCCTGTTAACGACGTCGATCTCAAAACCTGCTTAAACAAAAGGGGTGCCGACAAAGGGCAAAGGAAAAAGAGGAGCGTCAGTACTGAGGCCAGTACACGGCGAGGCTAGAATTCGGCGGTCCTCGCCTACATAGGTATGGTGGACTGAAGCGGCAGCGGCAGCGTGCAGAGAACAACCTATAGAGACTCGATACAACTAGCGGCTATCAGAGAGGGGTAAGAAAGACCTATTCGGAACCAGCCTGATACTACCACCAAACATACCCATCCGGGTATTTCCCCCCCCTCGATACCAAACGAGGAAGTCAACCGAGGAACTCACACAGTTGGCATTTTTATTTATTCAGTTATTGTTGCAGCAATTACTAGTCAGGTATAGATAATCATCCTGATAAAGATAAGCGGTGGGTCATTTTAGTTAGTCATTCCGTTATAGTGGCAGCACTTACTAGTCAGATACAATTAGCATGAGATAACCCAAAACCCAGCAGTTGTTGGTACTTTTATTTAGCCATTCCGTTGTAGTTGCAATATTTATTAGTCAGGTACAATGGTCGCAAGCGACAATTCAAACAAGCAATGGTGGGCAGTATTATTAGCCATTCCATTATAGTGAAGCTGATTACTAGTCATTATAAAGTCAAATTTATAGCAATAAACTTTAGTTATGCTTGTCTATGGTCGAGATACTGTGCTCCAAGTCGTCCATAACCGCGGACACGGCTTTCAGAAAGTTTTAACCCGGCCGGGGTGCACAAATAGCAACACACACACGATCAACCTCGGAAAAACCAAATCAAAACCCAACGAGGTCTTCACGACAGAGCAATCACAAGATTCGGAAATATTTCAGGGGTCCACCCCATTGAGTAGATCCCGCAACAGAGTAAGCAAGCTCCGAGATGGACTCAAGGTTTGCGCCAATGGCTGTAAGCGACTGGGAACCCGAAAGTGTGGCTGGGCTTGTCGATACCGCGTAATCACTCCGCTTACCTAAACAGTACAGTGTGCTCCTCGCACAATCGTAAAATAAAGCAGTAAAGCATGGCATAGGTACAGGATAGTAAATAAAACCTCAAACTAGTTGTGGCCCCAAGAAATAAGACGGAATCAAGATCTGGCTAAGGGGGGCCCATACTCCCCATATGTGGATAGCGCGATAAATCAAGGAACAGGTATCAAGTACTCGGGGTCCTACGGGACACAAGTGGGCGTTCGGAAACCAAATGTTATCTATCACCCACCGATGCCTCTGCTTACTTCAATTTTAGTTGTTAAACAGGAATTAAAGTGAACAAGAAGTAAAACTATGATCATCTCCAACATCAACATGCGGCAATACATCAACAACTGTGGCACTTGACGACACGCAACAGCACTTGAGCAAGCGACTACGACGCGCAAGTCCAACTATCTACCAAACAATAGGTAATAGGATGTGTCCGAGGCAATATAGGGCTGCAAGGGATATCACGGGTACGGAAAACTAGAGCATCGCAACACAGATAGCAATAGATCAACAGGAGGGAAGTAAATACTATAAAAGTAAGATAGGTAGAAAGGGGGAGATGCTCGCCTGAAAACATTGTCGAAGGGTTCAACCGGAGATCGGGGCGAAGCTCACATCAACTCAACGGCCTTATCCGCGAAGAACCAAAACACTAGAAGAAACACCGGAGGTAGTATTTAATACAACGGCAGAAGATCGGCATGATGCATGTATGATGTATGGCGTGGCAAAGATGCGATGCAATTAGGTCATATTAAGCGGAACCGGGGTCCCGACATTTAATTAAACGGTTCAAGTTATTTATATACCCCGCAAATTAAATGTTGTTTAACAAGGCAAAACATAGCACCGGTTCGCTACACAAGTTTAAATGAGGCCAATATGAGACTAGATTTGCCCGCATATGGGCCCCATATTTAATTATTAGGTGAATCGGCATAAGGCCCCCAAACCACATGACAATATGCATGCATGAACAATTAAGATGCGACAAGTTCATTATATTATAAAATAGGATTCTCGGAAAGGGGTTCACACATTGAGGGGTCTCGACGAACTTGGGGTTCCGGGGTTCCGGGGTCGGTCTCGGGGTCCGGATCTGGGGTTCGGGGTTCGACGGGATCGTTCTCGGATAATTGGGGTAGGTCTTGTCGCATCCGGGTTCTCGGCGTTCTCGGCGTCCGGAAAGGGGTACTTGGTTCGGTGTCGGGGCGCATCGGGTGCTTCCGGGTCGGTGTCGTTCTTGTCGTCGTGTCGATCTTGTCGGGTCCCACAGGGTCGATCTTGTTGGGCGAGGGTCTTGTCGGGTCCGCGCCATCGAGTCGATCTTGGCGTCCGGGGGTTCGTCGGGGTTCAGGGTTCCGTGTCGAAGGCCTTGGCGTTTCGCCTCCTCGTGATGGTCTCGGGGCGTCGAATCCGGAAAGGAGAGCTTGGTGGTCTTCACGTTCGGACTTCGCCTCCGGGAACGGGCCTTGGCGTTATCGTGAGTTCTCGGCGTCGGCAGATCTTGGTGGGGGTCGATGCACCCGTCACGGGGTCGGTCTGCGGTTCATTGGGTCCACGTGGAAGAACTTGGCGCCCCCGGAGTCCGATAACGGGTCTTGGCGGAACTTGGCGTTGATCTGTACTTGGAAGATCTTAGCGACATCACAGACTGCTACAGCCGAATGGTCTTGGCGTTCCCCGAACACTGACGAACTTTAGCGGTACTACAGATCTTGCGTCTGACGCATGACGGCGCTGCGAGGCTGCACCAGAGGACGTCGACCACCGATACGAACTTGCTGCCCTTGGTTTGCCTGCAGGGGATGCACGCACAGTGGCGTGGCCGAGGACGGCAGGGCCCGGCGGCGGAAGGAAGGAGGCCCTGGGCGGCGCGGGAAGCCGAGGACGCGGGGGCTGCGCCGCGGCAGCAGGAGCTCGCCGGAGGGAGCCCAGGGAGGGCCGGGGACGGCGACCCTGGCCGGAGGCGAGGCGAGGCGAAGAGGGCGACGGCTTGCGCGGCGCCGGCGGGGTCGGGCGACGGCGGCAGCCACGCAGAGCTCGGCTCGAGCGGGGAGGGCCGAGGCGGCTACGGCGGCGGTTGGTCGGAGGCGGGCCGAGGGCGGCGGGCGCAGCGCCGGCGACGTCCGGGTCGGGGCGGAGCCGCACGCGGCAGGCGGCGCCGGGTCGGTGGAGGCCGGCGGTTGCAGCGGAAGGGTCACCGGCAGGAGGCTCGCGGGGCGGGCCCTGGGCACACGGCGGACCGGCGGTGGCGGGGGCCGACGCCGGCGAGGGAGGGGCGAGCGCGAGGCAGAGCGGCGGCAGAGAGCACGTCGGGGCAGGAGGGTGAACGGAGTGCGGGGCGGCGCAGGGACGCGGTGGAGAGAGGGAGCTGCGGCGAAGGGGAGAAGGGCGGGCGGCCTCGCCGCTGGGCGAGCCGGCAGAGAGGGGGAAGAGGAGGCGGCGCGGCGCGGAGGCTGGGGGGCGGCAGGCGAGCGCCGGAGAGGAGAGAGCGGGGCGGCGGGGCGCTGCGCGGTGGAAAGCGTGTCGGGGAGAGAGAGCTGATGGGGGAGAGGAGAGAGGCGGTGGGGTCGGGCGTGGGCCGGGGACAAGGGGTGGTGGGTCCAGGTGGAGGGTGGACCGGGTCCTGGGGAGGGGCTGGCGCGTGGTGTTGTGGGTGTGGGTGTGAGGAGTGAGGTGAGGGAGAGAGGAGTGGGGGTGATGTGTCAGCGTCTGATTGGAGGGGGTGAGGGAAGAGGGTGAGGTGGCACACACTGATTGGGTGGGATGATGTGGAGAGGAGGGCTGGGTATATTAACTGGTAGCTTTAGGTTTGTCTGGTGGACCGATATTAAATCCTGGGGGTGGTCGTTCGGGTCAATCGGCCCGTTCGACTGCCCCGCTAAAATAATAAATATTTTTATTTATTTCAAACAAGGCTTTTGTAAACCGATATCCGACAAAATAAAATAATCCGGAGACCCGGGTTTTGATATTTGAATAAAGATGGGGCGTTTTAGTAAACAAAACGGGCTTTGCGAAATAGTTTTATGCAACAATGCATGATGATGACGATGCAATGCACAAATTCAACGCGATTTTCTAGTAGTGGTTTTGCGGGATGCCACAATTCGACACCACTAACAAGGGATCTCGCCCTCGAGATCCGCCTCATGGTACCGGAAGAAGGTCGGCGAACTGCGTCTCCTCGCTTCGTGTAGATCCTCGCGACACCACTAACAAGAGGTCGTTGTCCGTGATCGTCGAGAAGACACTCCGGAAACAAAAAGGCGAAGGTAGAGGTATCAACAAATAAAGCCACCTCTAACTTCCGTGGACGGAGTAAAACTGCTGGATCCACTGATTCGACGTACAAGAGCGAATGATAAGAGCAGTGGTAGGGTAGCTACTCCATCCCGCACTCAAACCATTACTCTGCACACGAATAGACGGATTATGCAACCAACTCTCGGAATTAGACTGAAGATCTCGACAAGCGAGGTTCGGAACAAGGGAATGATGCAGACTCTGCATCAGATCTGGCGTAGATGATGTCATCACATCGGGAAACACCGGAAGATACAACAGAAATCGTATGAAAGACACACTGATTAGGTTTCGCGATGGTTCCATTGGCATGAACAACACATGCTCAAGGTATACTCCAACTTCACCAATGCTCGTCCTTCTCATATGTTTTTCAACGACACGGATATCCAGCAAGGAACACATATGGATAAAGAGCTCAAGAACAAAAGATTGGAGGAAGGGTTCAACAGACAAGTTGCAGATTGATGATCGTAGCACCTCCGTTACAAAAGGGAGAAAGCGAAACCCTGAAGGTATGACGGAAACCCAGCCACGAGAAATCCTGGACTCGAAGAGAGAGAAGAGAGCGGATTCAAAACACGTCGGGATAAGAGGAGAAGAGCAGAGGGGTAAGGAGTAAAATCAGACCTAATCAGAACTATCCAACCGATTTTGCAAAATAGTTTTGACACTCTACTTCGGCCGTTAGCTAGGTTATCCTACAGGCTGGACTTGTGGGGTATCGCAACTGCTGAGCTCTGATACCACTCTGTAACACCCTCAGAATCGGACCTATGCAAGTTTTAGCGAAAACCCGCCAAACCCGCATAGAAACGATTCAAAGGTGCCCACCAGGCACTTTCGTGCGGGTGGAAAACGAAGTAATAACATTACACAACAATCCTCGATGGGACCCACAGAACAGATATATACAACAGCGACTCAATGAGTCAAGAATACAGATATAATGTACAAAGATCCAAATCACCTTGAAAATGATAGAGCGTCCGACTACGGACAAAATGCAAATTGAGCTAAGAGCCCTGAAGAATAACCAATGGCGTCCATAACCCTGCCCAGGCCAAGCCGGAAGGGTAACCCTGCTAACGACGTCGATCTCAAAACCTGCTTAAACAAAAGGGGTGCCGACAAAGGGCAAAGGAAAAAGAGGAGCGTTAGTACTGAGGCCAGTACACGGCGAGGCTAGAATTCGGCGGTCCTCGCCTACATAGGTATGGTGGACTGAAGCGGCAGCGGCAGCGTGCAGAGAACAACCTATAGAGACTCGATACAACTAGCGGCTATCAGAGAGGGGTAAGAAAGACCTATTCGGAACCAGCCTGATACTACCACCAAACATACCCATCCGGGTATTCCCCCCCCCCCTCGATACCAAACGAGGAAGTCAACCGAGGAACTCACACAGTTGGCAGTTTTATTTATTCAGTTATCGTTGCAGTAATTACTAGTCAGTTTAGATAATCATCCTGATAAAGTAGGCAGTGGGCACTTTTAGTTAACCATTCCGTGATAGTGGCAACACTTACTAGTCAGATACAATTAGCATGAGATAAACCCAAAACCCAGCAGTTGTTGGTACTTTTATTCAGCCCTTCCGTTGTAGTTGTCATACTTACTAGTCAGGTACAATGGTCGCAAGCGACACTCCAAACAAGCAATTGTGGGCAGTATTAATTAGCCATTCCATTATAGTGAAGCTGATTACTAGTCATTATAAGTCAAATTTATAGCAATAAACTTTAGTTATGCTTGTCTATGGTCGAGATACTGTGCTCCAAGTCGTCCATAACCGCGGACACGGCTTTCAGAAAGTTTTAACCCGGCCGGGGTGCACAAATAGCAACACACACACGATCAACCTCGGAAAAACCAAATCAAAACCCAACGAGGTCTTCACGACAGAGCAATCACAAGATTCAGAAATATTTCAGGGGGCCACCCCATTGAGTAGATCCCGCAACAGAGTAAGCAAGCTCCGAGACGGACTCAAGGTTTGCGCCAATGGCTGTAAGCGACTGGGAACCCGAAAGTGTGGCTGGGCTTGTCGATACCGCGTAATCACTCCGCTTACCTAAACAGTACAGTGTGCTCCTCGCACAATCGTAAAATAAAGCAGTAAAGCATGGCATAGGTACAGGATAGTAAATAAAACCTCAAACTAGTTGTGGCCCCAAGAAATAAGACGGAATCAAGCTCTGGCTAAGGGGGGCCCATACTCCCCATATGTGGATAGCGCGATAAATCAAGGAACAGGTATCAAGTACTCGGGGTCCTACGGGACACAAGTGGGCGTTCGGAAACCAAATGTTATCTATCACCCACCGATGCCTCTGCTTACTTCAATTTTAGTTGTTAAACAGGAATTAAAGTGAACAAGAAGTAAAACTATGATCATCTCCAACATCAACATGCGGCAATACATCAACAACTGTGGCACTTGATGACACGCAACAGCACTTGAGCAAGCGACTACGACGCGCAAGTCCAACTATCTACCAAAAAATAGGTAATAGGATGTGTCCGAGGCAATATAGGGCTGCAAGGGATATCACGGGTACGGAAAACTAGAGCATCGCAACACAGATAGCAATAGATCAACATGAGGGAAGTAAATACTATAAAAGTAAGATAGGTAGAAAGGGGGAGATGCTCGCCTGAAAACATTGTCGAAGGGTTCAACCGGAGATCAGGACGAAGCTCACATCAACTCAACGGCCTTATCCGCGAAGAACCAAAACACTAGAAGAAACACCGGAGGTAGTATTTAATACAACGGCAGAAGATCGGCATGATGCATGTATGATGTATGGCGTGGCAAAGATGCGATGCAATTAGGTCATATTAAGCGGAACCGGGGTCCCGACATTTAATTAAACGGTTCAAGTTATTTATATACCCCGCAAATTAAATGTTGTTTAACAAGGCAAAACATAGCACCGGTTCGCTACACAAGTTTAAATGAGGCCAATATGAGACTAGATTTGCCCGCATATGGGCCCCATATTTAATTATTAGGTGAATCGGCATAAGGCCCCCAAACCACATGACAATATGCATGCATGAACAATTAAGATGCGACAAGTTCATTATATTATAAAATAGGATTCTCGGAAAGGGGTTCACACATTGAGGGGTCTCGACGAACTTGGGGTTCCGGGGTTCCGGGGTCGGTCTCGGGGTCCGGATCTGGGGTTCGGGGTTCGACGGGATCGTTCTCGGATAACTGGGGTAGGTCTTGTCGCATCCGGGTTCTCGGCGTTCTTGGCGTCCGGAAAGGGGTACTTGGTTCGGTGCCGGGGCGCATCGGGTGCTTCCGGGTCGGTGTCGTTCTTGTCGTCGTGTCGATCTTGTCGGGTCCCACAGGGTCGATCTTGTTGGGCGAGGGTCTTGTCGGGTCCGCGCCATCGAGTCGATCTTGGCGTCCGGGGGTTCGTCGGGGTTCAGGGTTCCGTGTCGAAGGCCTTGGCGTTTCGCCTCCTCGTGATGGTCTCGGGGCGTCGAATCCGGAAAGGAGAGCTTGGTGGTCTTCACGTTCGGACTTCGCCTCCGGGAACGGGCCTTGGCGTTATCGTGAGTTCTCGGCGTCGGCAGATCTTGGTGGGGGTCGATGCACCCGTCACGGGGTCGGTCTGCGGTTCATTGGGTCCACGTGGAAGAACTTGGCGGCCCCGGAGTCCGATAACGGGTCTTGGCGGAACTTGGCGTTGATCTGTACTTGGAAGATCTTGGCGACATCACAGACGGCTACAGCCGAATGGTCTTGGCGTTCCCCGAACACTGACGAACTTCAGCGGTACTACAGATCTTGCGTCTGACGCATGACGGCGCTGCGAGGCTGCACCAGAGGACGTCGACCACCGATACGAACTTGCTGCCCTTGGTTTGCCTGCAGGGGATGCACGCACAGCGGCGTGGCCGAGGACGGCAGGGCCCGGCGGCAGAAGGAAGGAGGCCCTGGGCGGCGCGGGAAGCCGGGGACGCGGGGGCTGCGCCGCGGCAGCAGGAGCTCGCCGGAGGGAGCCCAGGGAGGGCCGGGGACGGCGACCCTGGCCGGAGGCGAGGCGAGGCGAAGAGGGCGACGGCTTGCGGGCGCCGGCGGGGTCGGGCGACGGCGGCAGCCACGCAGAGCTCGGCTCGAGCGGGGAGGGCCGAGGCGGCTACGGCGGCGGTTGGTCGGAGCGGGCCGAGGGCGGCGGGCGCAGCGCCGGCGACGTCGGGGTCGGGGCGGAGCCGCACGCGGCAGGCGGCGCCGGGTCGGTGGAGGCCGGCGGTTGCAGCGGAAGGGTCGCCGGCAGGAGGCTCGCAGGGCGGGCCCTGGGCACACGGCGGACCGGCGGTGGCGGGGGCCGACGCCGGTGAGGGAGGGGCGAGCGCAAGGCAGAGCGGCGGCAGAGAGCGCGTCGGGGCAGGAGGGTGAACGGAGTGCGGGGCGGCGCGGGGACGCGGTGGAGAGAGGGAGCTGCGGCGAAGGGGAGAAGGGCGGGCGGCCTCGCCGCTGGGCGATCCGGCAGAGAGGGGAAGAGGAGGCGGCGTGGCGCGGAGGCTGGGGGGCGGCAGGCGAGCGCCGGAGAGGAGAGAGCGGGGCGGCGGGGCGCTGCGCGGTGGAAAGCGTGTCGGGGAGAGAGAGCTGATGGGGGAGAGGAGAGAGGCGGTGGGGTCGGGCGTGGGCCGGGGACAGGGGGTGGTGGGTCCAGGTGGAGGGTGGACCGGGTCCTGGGGAGGGGCTGGCGCGTGGTGTTGTGGGTGTGGGTGTGAGGAGTGAGGTGAGGGAGAGAGGAGTGGGGGGTGATGTGTCAGCGTCTGATTGGAGGGGGTGAGGGAAGAGGGTGAGGTGGCACACACTGATTGGGTGGGATGATGTGGAGAGGAGGGCTGGGTATATTAACTGGTAGCTTTAGGTTTGTCTGGTGGACCGATTTTAAATCCTGGGGGTGGTCGTTCGGGTCAATCGGCCCGTTCGACTGCCCCGCTAAAATAATAAATATTTTTATTTATTTCAAACAAGGCTTTTGTAAACCGATATCCGACAAAATAAAATAATCCGGAGACCCGAGTTTTGATATTTGAATAAAGATGGGGCGTTTTAGTAAACAAAACGGGCTTTGCGGAATAGTTTTATGCAACAATGCATGATGATGACGATGCAATGCACAAATTCAACGCGATTTTCTAGTAGTGGTTTTGCGGGATGCCACATTGTAGTGGTGCCCACCGATCTCAAATTCCACGGGGGGAGCATGACCCTCAACAAGCTTGGAAAAGACAATTGAGGAGTTGAGGACGTTGATGTCTTTGTTCGATCCTGCCATTCCAAAGAAGGAGTGCCAGATCCAAAGATCATGTGTAGCAACTACCTCAAGTATCACAGTGCATCCTCCTTTGTGGCCTTTGTACATTCCTTGCCATTCAAATGGATAGTTATTCCACTCCCAATGCATGCAATCTATGCTTCCAAGCATACCAGGAAATCCTCTACTTTCATTGACTGCGAGGATCCGAGCAGTGTCTTCAACATTGGGTGATCTCAAGTACTGTTCCCCGAACACTGCAATCACTACCCTACAGAACCTGTACAAGCAATCAAGGGCGATGGACTCGGCGATCGGAGATAGTCATCGGCACTGTCAGCCGGCGCTCCATATGCAAGCAACCTCATCGCCACGGTGCACTTCTGAAGCGAGGAAAACCCAACCAAGCCGGTGCAGTCCTTCTTGCAAAGGAAATATGGGTCGAACTCCTGGATGGCATGCACGATCTTGAGGAAGAGCTTCCGGCTCATCATGAAATGGCGGCGAAACACGTCCTCTCCATGGAGTGGCTGGTCAGCGAAGTAGTCGGCATAAAACATGCAGTAGCCCTCTATCCTTTGTCTCGCCTTGCACTTCCGGCGACCTGGCGCCGAACCACCACGCTTCGGCTTTGCCATATGCATGTACAGCTGGGCAAGCGATGCGAGGATCAGCAAGTGCTCTTCACCTTCGGCGACTTTGGTGCTCTCCTCCTCTAGGAGTACGGCGAGCATCTCTGTAACACCCCCGGTCACTCTGGACCGATGGCTGTCACTTCTGGCATCTCAATAGGATCTCTAGACTAACCCCACCGACCAACACTAGTCTTTTCTACGCACTTTGTCCTCACTCATGTGCACCCGGTACCCACTTCCCGGTTGGTCACCCATCCTAGAATTTCTCTAGGCCAAGCACGCTTAATCTTAGAGTTATTTTCGAATGAGCTTCCATAAAAGAAGTTGCAACTTGTTGGTATGAGTTTCCTATCAATCCTATCGAGCCATGCTCCAGGGTCTCACATACATCCACCCTTATAAAATTGACGTCCTCGTCGATCAACCATAAGCCAGGACGTCCCCTCTTGGCACACGTCTGTGCGTCCAGTGCTGGCACATTGCCATGCCGTGTCCACTCCAGGCCACACGCGCCATGCTACACATGTCCGCCACTGACCTGCACACGCCCATGTAACTGCGAGGGTCGGCTCTGATACCACTTGTAACACCCTCGTTCTCTCCGGACCGACGGCTGTCACTTCTGGCAGCTCAATAGGATCTCTAGACTAACCCCACAGACCAACACTAGTCTTTTATGTGCACTTTGTCCTCACTCGTGTGCACCCGGTACCCACTTCCCGGTTGGTCACCCATCCTAGAATTTCTCTAGGCCAAGCACGCTTAATCTTAGAGTTATTTTCGAATGATCTTCCGGAAAAGAAGTTGCAACTTGTTGGTATGGGTTTCCTATCAATCCTATTGAGCCATATGCCAGGGTCTCACAATCTCCTCGTTGTCGGAGTCCATGGCGATTATCTGGTCCTCCTCGGAGTTAGTGGCGAGTATCTCGTCGCCGTCGGAGTCCATGGCCGAATCCGGCCAAATGTCGAACACTCGGCGGGCGTAGTGGTGGGAGCATGTAGGGAAGCAGAACTACAGCGAGGCTAGGTCGGCGAGATCGGCGGAGGAGAAGGCGTGGTGTTGGGTGGCAACTACGGCGAGCGTAGAAAGAGGCGTGGGCATGCCTCGGCGCGCAGGAGCTCCGCCAGCGAAGTCATGGCGACAGGGGGCGTTGGGAGCTCTTCGCGGTAGCCTAGACGAGTGGAGTGGGTGGGAATGGGAATGTATCGCTGACAGAGCTGGCCCACACCCTTTTTTGCGGCGTTCGGCGTCCCCAGGGCGTACCCGAGAACCTGGGTTCGGCCTGGGTAGGCCGGACCAAAACACGCCGAAATCCGGACGAAAACAGGTCCCTGGGTACGCGACTAGGCCGATTTTCGGCGTCCGGACCGAATTTCGGTGTCTGGATCGGCGTCCTGGGTAGGCGAGTGGAGATCCTGTTAACTCGGTGGCTCGGTGGCAGAGGGATCTCCACCACGCAGCAGAACCTTTTGGGTGCCAGTTCGGAAAAATCGCTACATAAAAGAAGCAGGTACAACCGCATCCCCTTGCAGTGGCAGGAACAAGGAGAAGAAAGTGTGATGGTAAATAGGATGCTGCATACCTCTCAGAAGGCCCTACCTAGCTTGTAACACCCATAGATCGGCCCTATGCAAGTTTTAGCGATTCCCGCGAAACCTGCCTAGAAACGATTTAAATATGCCCACGAGGCACTTGCGTGTGGGTGGAAAATGATGTAATATCATTACACGATAGTCCACGATGGAACCCACAGAACAAATATTTTCAACAATGACTCCATGAATCAAGAATACAGATATACAGTACAAAGATGAAAATCACCTTGAAAACGATAAAACATCCGAGTACGGATAAGATGCGAATTGAGCTAAGACCCCTAAAGAATAACAAATGGCATCCATAACCCTGCCTAGGCCAAGCCGGAAGGATAAACCTGCTAACAACGCCAATCTCAAACCTGTTCAACAAAAGGGGTGCCGACAAAGGGCAAAGGAAAAAGGGGAGCAGTCAGTACTGAGGCTAGTACACAGGGGGAATTAGAATTCGGCGGCTCTCGCTTACGTAGGAATGGTGGACTGTAGCTGCAGCACAACATGAACTAAATAACCTATAAGGACTCGATATAAGTGATGACTATCAGAGGTGGATAAGAGAGCCGTATTCGGAACCAACCTAATACTAACACCAAACATACACATCCTGGTATTCCGCGTCGAGACCAAACAAGGAAGTCATGCCGAGGAAACTCACACGATTGATAGTTTTACTCACTCCATTATAGTTGCAGCACTTACTAGTCAGATATAGACAGCATGAGTCAGCCTAATATCATAAGCAGTGGGCAGTTTTATTTAACCATTCCGTTGTAGTTGCAATACTTACTAGTCAGATACCTATAGCATGAGACAATCCTAAATCCAGCTATTGTTGGCACTTTTATTTACTCATTCTGTTGTAGTGAATCTGATTACTAGACATATAAAAGCCAAATTTATAGAACTACTTCAGTTATAGTTGTCTATGATCGAGATACTGTGCTCCAAGTCGTCCATAACCATGGACACGACTTTCAGAAAGATTTATCCTACATGGGTGCACAAATAGCAATACACGCATGATCAACCTCGGAAAAACAAAATGAAAACCCAACGAGGCATCACGACAAATCAATCACAAGATTCATAAAATATTTCAGGGGGCCACCCCACTAAGCTACCCGCGACGAAGTTGGCCAGCTGTGAGACGGACCCAAAGGTTTGTGTCAATGGCTGTAAATGACTGGGAACCCGAAAGTGTGACTGGGCTTGTCAATATCACAAAAACATTCCACTTACCTAAATAGTATAGTAGTAAACGCTCTCGACAAGCAACAATAGTAAATAGAGCAGTAAACATGGCATAAGTACTGGATAGCAATAAATCCCCAAACTAGTTTGTGGCCCCAAGAAATAATATATGACTCAAGCTCTGGATAAGGGGATTCATTGTCCCACATGCGGCTAGTGCGATAGTCAAGGAACAGGTATCAAGTACTCGGGGCCTATGGGACAACGGTGAGCGGTTAAAAACCAAATAACATCTACTGCCCACCGGTGCCTCTACATTAGTTATAACTATTCCCAACATTTTAATAACAAGTTGTAATTAAAGCCATGATCATCTCCAACATTAAGCATGAGGCATTCCTCCAAGAACTGTGGAACATCGACGACATGAAGCAACACCTGCATAAGCAACTATGACTCATAGGGCCGACTAGGTACCAACCAATAGGTAATAGGGGGTGTCCATGGCATTGTAGACTGCAAGGGATATAAAGTGGTACGAAATCTAAAGCATCACAACACATATAGCAATACATCAACAGGAGGATGTAAAGACTACAAATGTAAAATAGGTAGAAAGGGGGAGAATGCTCGCCTGAGAACACTGTCGAAGGTTCATTCGAAGATCGGATCGACACTCATATCAACTCATCAACCTAATACGTGAAGAAGCAAAAGCACTAAAAGAAACACCGGAGGCACTATTTAATACTACGATAGACACTAGTAGAAAACACCTCTTCAGTGGCGCATATGTGATACACCACTGTTACGTCGCCACTGATATATTTGCTTTCTGTGGCTCATATAAATATGGGCCACAGAAATCTCAGACTTCTGTCGTGCATTTCTAATTATGTGCCACAGGAGTATGTTTAGTGGAGCATGTATACCAACACGCCACAGAAAGTATATGCGCCACAGATACTTCCTCTATATGCGCCATTGACTATGTTACATGTATTCAAAATAGAAGACGAGCCTGGTGTATAATCAGGTATTTATACAAGATTTATACAGTATTTATCCAAATCAGTATAAATAGTACATTGCACATATATATAGTAGATAAAAACCGAGATATAATACAAACACAAGTATAATGTCATTACACTTAGAGCCCGATATAGTGTCGTGCCGAATTTTTACACAAGTGCCGAATACAAAGTTCATATCATCTCACATTACAAATATGAAGTGGTCACCGCCTACACTAGGATCAAATAGAATACATCGGTGATGACGGTGAGCAAGAGCACGAGCCCGACTAGTATCTTCATCCGGTTCTTCTTCCACAGGTGGTTCCTCCACTTGGCTACTGCCACCTCTCTACTCGTGTGTCCTTTGTAGTTGTTGCCGCTGAACTTGTTCACTTGTTTATGATAGTCCACCCACTCCTCGTAGACTCCTGGAACCCGGCCCTTGTACACCACATACCACACCATCGCTATAGATAACAAGGCATATTAGTAAAACATTGCATCTAAAATAATTAAAGGGTTCACATGCATATATGTTCACAAAATATAAAGCAAAGGATCCATAAACCTAAAAGATAGCATCACGATCATCATAGAAGTAATAAGTTCAACGATAACACGACCACAATATAGCTAAGTCTAACAACAATGACCGTTTCGACCACAAGGTAGTAAAGTTTATGACACACACACTAGACACGTCCATCAACAATATACACACACTCGATCATGGTAGGCACACATCAATCGTGAAGACTTCTTCTTGCTCAGCTTCGGGAATGGTTGATAGCCCTCCTTCGTCATCCATGTCCTTGTGTCACCGCTTACGAAGGTGTTCTTCGATCTCCCTCTTAGTCAACCCCCTGCCTTGTTGTAGGCCCCCCTTGTGTTGACATCTTCAATGATGATTTGCGAAAACTACATCTGAATGCGATGGAAGTCTTCTCTAAGATCATCATCATCGCTTCGCGCTAAAGTTTTGGCCCATCCTCGGAGACTAGATGGCAGCGTTAGGTTCTAGAAATCCCGAACATAGCCTTTAAGGTGATGGAGGACGTAGAAGGCCTCCTTGGTGCTACCAGTAATCGGATGCTTGACGCAGGGGAACTCGAGCACGTGCTTGAACACGTGTTTTCCATCCTTGATACATTCCCCCTTATCTACGAAGGTGCATCCTGCCGTCGTATTGCCGACAAGTATGCCATGGAGGGGTCCTCACAGTGCATGTTGAGAGACGTGGGGGAAGGCGGACGGTTGACAGGTACGAGGGTACACATCTTACCCAGGTTCAGATCCCACGATGGTGGCAGAATCCTACTCCCGCTATAAATCACTATAAGGGCAAATACGCTGAGTTATAGGGATTGGTTCGCTGTGCGAGGTGCGTCGTAGTCGACACTATATTTTCTGAGATTGTCTTATGTTGTGCCCTAAAGGCTCCCATAGGCCCGACTTATATAGTTGCCAGGTCCTAGGGTTACAGGGAAAAGTCCTAACCAGACAGGTTACAGAGTCCTACACTGCCTACAACTAGTCTAGCGTGTCTTGTACTCCAAGGCTCCGGGTACGTCGATGACTCCTTCGTAGCCTTCCTTTATCCAGCATGGGCCTCCCTTCTGGATCCATCTAACTGGGCCGCCCAGCATGCCATGGGCCATGCTACCAACTATGGTCCACCTGGGTTATCCGGATAGAGGACATGCTATGAGGATACCCATATAGCATATCCCCAACACATCCCTCCTTGGCGTAGCCCTCCAGAGCCTCATTGAGAACACCCATTATTCTGGTGTAGTCTTTCTTCTTCGTCAAACTCCCTGAGTCGAAATACATGGCTAGCGAATACCTCGGGGCAAGGACGATGAGTGTGCAGTATTTTTCTTTGCGCAACACAATTGGAACGACATGTTAGAAAAGAGCAAAGGAAGAAATCTATAAGAAAGGCACAAGTTACGGAGGGCGAGCGAGTGTGTACTTACTCGGGAAAGAAAGGAAAAATAAGTGTGTCCTTCCTCTTGTTGTCCACCATGAACTTCTCGAGGTATGCCGTCGCCTTGGTCCGTGTCTCTGATCCTTCGACCAACTGGCTGTCCCGCATGTAGTAGGGATCCACTATCACGACTTGCGGGGTACTCTCTCTCTTGATCGTCATCGCCAGATTGAGAGCGTAAAGGCGGACCAAGTTATAGTCCAGCCGTTTCGAGAGAAACAACTTGAAGATGTCCATGTATGCTATGAAGAATAGATCCACGGGAGCTTCATGGACGTAGCCCACGTCCGATGGCACTTTGGCTATGAAAACCGGGTAATTTGGATCTTTGTCTTTAAGGAGGAGGCCCTCTAGTGTCTTGATACCCTCATGCAAAGTTAACATGGGTCCAAGCGCGATGTGGAGCAGATCCGGAGTCAATATCGGATCACCAACTACATGCACTCGGGGTAAGCCATATTGTGTGGATTGTACGACGACGGCGTCCTGAGCACGCATCCTCTTTGGAAGAGGCTGGCTCGTACCCTTCTTACCTCTCTTCCTTTCCTTCTTCTTATTTTTCGCAGTACTGTCCTCCACTGGGGATGCTAACTACTCACCGGCCCCTTTTGGAGTGTTCTAGGGCTACAAATGATTCCCGATTTGTCCCATGGATCGGCGACCGAAGGCGTCTCTTGAGGAAAACCATGGAAGACTAGGTGATGCGTGCATGTACTAGGACGACCAGCTTGATCATGATCGCGAGCTGTGAAGGGTTCTTCATCCACACAAGGCATGTACAATCCTGCTTTGTCAGCGCCGGTGTTGATGAAGTCATCGACATCGACCAATTCATTATCTTCGTGGTTGCCATCATGTGGTGGTGGTAGCGGGGAAGACGGTGGTTGTGGTGCAACGCCTTTGCCATGGGGCGGTACACACGCTCCCAAGAGTTGTTGGTGATGACTGGTGGTGGCGATGACGACGGCTGCTAGCTTCCGAGGTGGTGGCCGGACGATCAAGGTGGCGCCGGTGTGCCCCAACGCAAGACGAATTTGGGTCTTCGACCATGTCAAGGGCCAGTTGTAGCATTCTCCAAGGGTCTTGTGTTCGGCGGCTCCCTGAGGTTGAAAGGGGGGTCCATGTCCTTGCACCCTAGCAACACCCGAGCCAACCTGACCCTCATCACGTCATCATCCATTGGATTGTTGTGCATCGTGCGGCTCGCCGGTTGTATGAGAGTGCCCTTGGCAACATCCTTCAACTCATCGCTGACATCTTTAAGCAGTACACAAGAAGTGTCGTGAGGCAAAACATTTTGGGCATCATGAGATGGAAGTCATCAAAGGCATAAAGGAGATGACATGCACTAACTAATTAATTAGTTATACCTTGGTGATGGCGTTGAGCTCGGCTAATGTAGATACACGACCGATCCTGGAGGCCATCCTTGTAGGGGTTCGTAGCATGGAAAACAAAAAATTTCTACCGCATACAAACAAACAATCCAAGATCTATCTACTAGATTGTAGCAACGAGTTGATAGAATAACTCACCCTCGAAGATTCCAAAGTGTTTAACGAGAGCGGATTCTCGTGGGTGATGTAGTCGTCCTCTTGCCGATCTCAAGAACGTGTAGACGATCCTTCCGGCGTTGCGTTCCGGCAGCGCTCCCGCAGTTGGTCACACGTTTGGTACTCGATGAAGACCTTCCTCTCCCTTGTTCCAGCAGGCAGCGGAGGTTGTAGCACTCTCCTTGCGATTCCGGCAGCATGACGGCGTGGTACCGAAAGTAGAGGGGAGATCTCGCAGGGATTCGCCTTAAGCCGGAGCGAGTATGGTGGACTATGAGAGAGGCCTTGGTGATCTAGGGTTTAGAGGCACCAAGGTGAGTGGGATAGGCCGGCGGCTAGGGCAAGGGGAGAGCCCCAAGTCGGCGGCTAGGGCAAATCCTAGGGCGGCGGCGGCTGTAGGAGGGCCGGCGGCTAGGGCTAGGGTTTAGAGGAGAGAGGTGTGTCTCTAGAGGGGCAGCCCTGCCCCTCCTTTTATAGGTGGGAGGGCGCCGGCCAAGGGGAGGGAGTCCTCCCCCAAGTCGGCCTCCTTGGTCGGAGGGTGTAGGGAGAGGAACTCCTCCCCAAGTAGGTTTCCTACTCTCCCTCCACCAAGCAAACTTGCCGTTTGACTTTGCAAATTGGCGTTTGACTTTTCAAACTAGTATTTGATTTATCCCTTTATTTTGCTCAGCGAAGACACCTAGTACATGATGCAACCATTCCAACTTGTTATGACACATTCATGTACCCTTCCCCTCCGGAGTGCCGGACCTTCCGGAACCTTCTAGAACATTCCCGATGAAAACACCGGAATCATTCTCCAACTCCGAAACAGGACTTTCCTTATATGAATCTTATTCTCCGGACCATTCCGGATCTCCTCGTGATATCCCGGATCCCATCCGAGACTCCGAACAACATCCGAACTCTTACTCATGATTCCATAACTACACAACAACATCGAATCATTAAGTGTGTCTCCCTACGGTTCGTGAATTATGCGGACATGATCGAGACACTTCTCCGAACAATAACCAATAGAGGAATCTGGAAATTCATATGGATCCCACATATTTCTACGATTACTTTGCAATCGAATGAACCACTTACATACGATACAAATTTCCCTCTGTCTCACGATAGTTTACTTATCCGAGGTTTTGATCGTCGGTATCTCTGCATACCTAGTTCAACCTCGTTACCGATAAGTACTCTTTTCTCGTTCCCGTGATATGTGATCCCTCGTGAGCCAGTGTCACATCCCAAGATTTTCCAAATCCTGTAATGTGAAAATAAATTAATAAAACAAAACTTTGTTTGATTTTCAAGGCCAGAAGAAACTTTTTGAATCTAAATGGAACCTCAAACACATTTGAATTAAATAAATCCTAAAGGGATTTAAAAATATAAACATTTTAAATAAAGGAAAACAAAATATTTGGGAAATACTATTTTAGATCTTTTAATAGAAGGATTTGGTATTCAAAAGAAAAGATGGATTTATAAATAAGGATTATTTTATAAAGCCAAATTAAACTTGGCCAAGATTTTGAAACCAAAGAGTTTTCTTTGACTAAAATAATAAAAGTTTATTTTAAATAAAGTAATAAGGATCTAACATCCAACCTTATTTGAAGATAAAAGGTTTTACCAATTTAAATTGAAACATCAAAACTTATTAAATTATTTAAAATAAGTTTCCCCAATTATTTGAAATTCACAAATAAAATCTACTAAAGTGATTTGGCTTTATTTTAGATTTCAAAATAAATATCTCAATAAAACAAATCCTATTGGATTTAATAAATGAAATTTTATTATATTAATTAATAATGGACATTAAAGTAAAAGGTTATTTTGTTTTTAAACAAATTTCCAAATATTATATATTTCCCAAATTTAACCTACTAATTTGATTTTGAAAATATTTAGGTTCAAATAAAGTTTTTATTAATAAAATCAAACCCTATTTGATTTAATAACTAAGGTCCATTTTATTTAATTATTAATGGACCCTAAAGTAAAAGGATTATATTATTTTAAACAAGTTTTCAAAATATTCTTTACTAACAAATAAAACCTACTGATTTGGATTTGAAAGCATTTGGATTTCTAATGAAGATTTTATTAATTAAAACAAACCCTAATTTATTAAATAACTAAAGATCCATTTTTTTAATCAATAAATGAGTCTTAAAATAAATAAAAATATTATTTTATTTTGGACTTTGGACTTTGTTGATGAACAGAACCAAAAACACAATGCAAAGTTTAATGATTGTTTGAATTGTTGAATTATTTGAATGCTTGAATAATTGTTTGAAATAACAAATCAGGAAATAGAAATGGAAAAAGAAAAACGATTGGATAGAAAAAATAGAACAAAACGAGCAGCCCAACCATCTGGCCCAGCTCCAGCCCATCTAGCCCAGCTCCCCTCTCCCCTCCCCCGAAGCGTTTCTTTTCTTACTCAGAAACCTACTCAGACAGAGACTGACCGGTGGCCCCCTCTTCTCCCTCTCTCTCACTCGCTGACAAGACGACCCCACACCACTGTTCTTCTCTCTCACCCGCCGCTGACCGAGCCTTCCCCTTCGCTGCCATTGCTGCCTTCAAACCGCGGATTGAATTCGAATTAACGCGACCACCGTTACTCGAGTTGATCACGCAGACGTAAACGCCCGTGTCTCCTCTATATTTCCCCTCTGACACCTCGCGCTCGCACGCCCCAGACCGCCCCCAATTTCTCCTTGAGCTCCTCTGTTCCGACCACCGTCCCCGAGCAATTCAGACGAAGCCTCGCCGCCCCTTGCCTCCTCGACCATCCTCTCGTGATCCCCACCTCCTGGCGATCATCCCCGTAGCACCAGCTTGCCCCGAGCGATCCAGAGCGTCGACAACCACGACGACCACCGTCGCCACCGTCTGCCTCTTTCTCCGACGAGCCCCACATGTAGATTCTGGTCGCCCCTCTCCTCCCCGAGAACACGATGATGATCTCCAAGTTCATACGAACCTAACAACACTTCCCGTTTGTCTTAGGGCGCCCCCAATCCTCGCCATCGTGAAGCACAGAGCGCCGCCGTGTCTGCTTCTTCTCCGGCGACGTCTCCCAGGTGAACCAGACCGCCCCGCGCCTTCTCGTTCACGCACACACCTTCGCCGTGTCCTTGCGCTCCTGACTATGTGTTTTATTTACCTCCTGGTGATCTGCAGCATCGTCCTCGACAGCAACCTGAGAGCACCGCCGCCCGCAGCAACTCCGGCGAGCAGTCTTGCCAAGACCAGAGCACCCCTTGACCAACCACGAGTACCCTGAGCTTCGCCGTGACCCCCTGAGCCCGGTGAGCAACCCCTCCTTCTCCCTCACCTCCTGTAGCGTCGCCTCCGTCGTTGACCGACCGCTCCGCCACCGTTAGCCGCCGCAGCGCCGCTCGTCTATGGTTCAACACCCCACAGCCGTTAGATCTAGATCGGACGCACTGGACAGAATCACTTAACGCGAAGAGGTATGTCCTCTGGACCGCACGATTTGAGTTAGATCCAACGCCTCTCGACGCTTGATCCAACCGAAACGGTATCAGCGAATAGGGTTAGGACACGTGTCTGTTATTTTGTTTAAAACAGAATTTGAAAACAGAAACTTTTGCAAACTTCAAACCCTTGTATCTTTGGATCCACACGTCCAAATTTGACAAATTTTATATCAATGGATTCAGGAGAATAAGCCCTAGCCAACCATGGCATTAGTTTGACAAATAATATCTGTTAACTTGTTTGAATTTGCAGAAACTTTTGTGTACTTGTTTAGGGTAGAAAAATTGTTTAAAATTGAATTTAAGGATAAAACCTTTGCAAATTGGATTGTTGTGACCTTACTGACCCTAGGAACCAACCCTTGGTGTTAAAAATGATTTTGGTAAGATTTAGGTTGGATTACTTGACTTAGTCATTTTCTAGCCAAATAAAAAGAATGATTTTATTATGGAAATGTTTTTGCAAGGAAAACTTTGGGAAAAATGTTTTGGACCAAACTTACTGCCCAAAACACCAAGCCATGCCAAGGGCAACTCACTTGGTGAAAAACCTAAAGTTTTGCTTTGATAAGCATAATTTTCACCACATAAAATGATGAATGAATTTTAAAATGGTCTTAAGATAAAACCCAAATGCAAATGACTTTGCCATTTTGGTAAATGACCAATTTGGGCCTTACAAAGTTTATAAACCTAGTAGAGACCAACCTTGCAAAAGAACCCCCTTTGCATGACTTAGACTCCATTGCTATGTGTGAGAAATTGTTTGTTTAACCTTGGTTTGGAATGTTAGTTGATTTTGTGTCTTGCTTGATTGACTTGTAGTGAAAATTAACAAAGTGTGAGACTAGCAAGATCAAGGAGTGAACCCACATTCCCTACCAAAAGGCAAGTTACACTATCATACAAAAGTCCTACTACTTTCATTATACTTAGTGGATTTTGAAAACATGCATGAAAAGATATTTCTATACTTATGCTATGATAAATCCTAATAGGATTCCCTATACACTCCTTAGTGAAAATATTGAAGTTGTACATGCTTAGCCATGCTATATGCTATAATTTGAAAAAGAGATACATGTTGAGATTTTACAAAGGTTGAGAAAAGGACTTGTGTTTTACATAATAAAACAAGGACTCAATAAACCACCTAGGTGGAGGATACTTTAAGTTTTGGAGAAGGTGGCAACAAAAGGGAACCATGTCTATGGCAATCACTTTGTGTTGGGCTCCAAAAGAAAACCACCTAGGAAACTTAGAGATCAAACATGCTTCTCCAATTGTGGCTTTCGTGTGCAACCACATGCTATTATGGCTCTGGCTTAGTCAATTACATTAGGAAGACCCATACATTGTCTTTAGTTACTGGACATGGGGATCTGGAATGCTTCATGGGGGCTGAAGACAAAGCTAGCAATGATGTATGGGAGGACCTTTTGGAAAGACTTCGTCACATTCTCAATCTGCCAGTACTCCATCTTGGTGAGCACTAATCCAGTAGGCCACTGGTGGCAAAAGGATGGGATTGTGACATGTGGGTAAAGTGTACTCCTTCTGAAGAAGTAAATAAAATCTAAGTACTTAGTCGTGTCCCCGGTTATGGACAATACTGAGCAACTAAAGTTTGAACTATGGGAGATCTCGACATTCCAACTTCTTATATAAAAACTTGATGCCCTTGTGTGTCTACCAAGGAATTCAAAGAGATTTTGTAAAGCTTGTTGCACTTGGGGTTACCAAGGTGCTCAAGAGCATGATGTACTTGGGGTTACCAAGGAACTCATGAGTTTTGATAAAACTTGTTGCACTTGGGGTTACCAAGGTGCTCAAGAGATTTTGACAAGGATTTGAACACTTGAGTTTCTACCAAGGAGTTCAAGGAACTTGGAAAAGAAATTTGACAAAGGACTTTAAAACCCTTTTGAAAAGATTAGGATAAAATATTGCTTTATGCAAATAAGCCTTAAACTCTACTTAGCCAAATATGCATATAATGATAGGATCCACTCATATTATACATAGAAGTGAAGCTTGCCAATACAATTCAAAATGTATTGACCCTTGTGGCTGTAACTTGAAATGTTGCAGGTTGATTGTTTTTAAAATGAAGATTGTTTGATTGACTAGGACTACAAAGTCTACAACCAACATCTGCCTGTGGCACTTTGAAGATGAAGGACCCATGACTATAATTATTCCGCTGCAATGTATTGTAATAGCCAAATGAGCTATGTTTGATGTAATAAACTTATATTATTCCTGGTTATAAATTTATATTATGACCTTTGTATCTTGATATTACATCTTAACTGTGGATGCTAGCTAATGATCCAGGGACTAGCATTGTAAAACACAGGAGGGATCAATCTTATCTAAGGTTGGGAACCCTACAGATGGTATCAGAGCATTGTGTTGCCTGTAGGATTTGTAAACCCTAGGATTGGACAAAAACCCTTAGAAAAATAGGAGTTGTACTTTGTTCCAAAACTTATTTACAAAAACACTTGTAAACTCTTTCCTCAACCATTTTGGTTTAACTCTACACCTCTTCTACATCAACTTGATGGAAAAGCCTATTCCATGACCAAAAGAGTACACCATGTGCAAAAGACTTCTTCAATATCTTCAACTCTAATGACTTCAACATCTTCAGCATATTCACCAAGGACTTCCAACTTGGAAACTACTAAGGACCACAAGTGAAACAAGGAAATCTTGCTCAAGATTTAGAGACTGAGGGAATGCAAAATAAGAAGAAGCCATCAACAACTTTGAAGTATTGTGACCAAGAGTTTTCTCAAGGAAACCAAGATCTCATACAAGAAGAATCATGAAGGAAGGAAAGATCACAAGTAAACCATATAGATGGACCACCATTTATAGTTAAGTCAAACACACCAACTTATGGGGTGTAACAAAAATATTTTGTTGCCTAAAAGTGTGCTTGAACTTTGTTGTATGAGTGAAAGGATTGTTTGTGATTGCATGCACATTGTTTGTGTAAGTTGTGATGTGTGTGATTAGAAATAATTCCTTAGAAATATCTTGCCTAATCTAAACTCACTTCAAACCCAAACAGATGACTACTCCAAAAGACTCCAAGGTTGATGACACCAACACCAACCAAGCTGACAGCATGAGGGAGCTCATAGCAACCCAACACCAGTTGAATCAACTGACAGCTCAGTTCATAGTCAACAATAGTGATAAAGATCCAGCACTACAAAGGTTTTTGGAAGAGCAGTCTCAACTGATGCTTAAGGTGACTAATCAAATGATTAGCATGGAAGAAAACTATCCAAAGAGAATGTATGATAACAAGGATGAAAAGAATATTGTTCTAGATGGAGCCCCAGCTTGCATTATTTGTGGAGACAAGGATCATACTTCCAAGGAGCATGAAGGACAATGCCCCAATTGTGAAGAAGATCATCCTGTTGGACAATGCCCCACCTCTCAAGCTACTTGTTACCTTTGTGAAGGAAGTGATCATACTCCAGGTCTATGTCCTATCTATGCCATGGTGGAACAAAGGAAACAAGAAGGATCCAAGTCTACCAAAGGAAAAGGACCACTTCTACATCCAAAGAAGACAACCCAATTCAAAGGATCAAAGAAAATCAAGAAGCCCAAGCAAGACATGAGCCTTGTGCAATGTCGTAAATGTAAGGAAATGGGACACTACTCCAGTGGATGCCCAGAGAACAAGAAGAATAAAGATATTGACCAAGTGTGGTGCAACAACTGCAAAGAACCAGGCCACTATGTAGCAACTTGCCCACAAGAGCAACGCAAAGAACTCAAGGACATTCATTGTTTCAACTGCAAGAATCCAGGACATTATGCAAGCAACTGTCCAGAAAGGATGAAAAACAAGTTGAACAAGCCTATGGAGAAACTCAACCTTGGCCCATGAATCAAGTGTAGAAATAAAACAAAGGTTTGCTTAGAGAAGTTTTCCAGGACCCAAGAAGGCCAATATGTAATTTTTGTTTGAAAATTTTTAAGGGTGGTAGTACCCTAGTTGTTTTGAACTTGCTTGTAACCCCAGCCTTCCCAAATCTCGGGACGAGATTTATTTTAAGGGTGGTAGCCTGTCACATCCCAAGATTTTCCAAATCATGTAATGTGAAAATAAATTAATAAAACAAAACTTTGTTTGATTTTCAAGGCCAGAAGAAACTTTTTGAATCTAAATGGAACCTCAAACACATTTGAATTAAATAAATCCTAAAGGGATTTAAAAAGATAAACATTTTAAATAAAGGAAAACAAAATATTTGGGAAATACTATTTTAGATCTTTTAATAAAAGGATTTGGTATTCAAAAGAAAAGATGGATTTATAAATAAGGATTATTTTATAAAGCCAAATTAAACTTGGCCAAGATTTTGAAACCAAAGAGTTTTATTTGACTAAAATAATAAAAGTTTATTTTAAATAAAGTAATAAGGATCTAACATCCAACCTTATTTGAAGATAAAAGGTTTTACCAATTTAAATTGAAACATCAAAACTTATTAAATTATTTAAAATAAGTTTCCCCAATTATTTGAAATTCACAAATAAAATCTACTAAAGTGATTTGGCTTTATTTTAGATTTCAAAATAAATATCTCAATAAAACAAATCCTATTGGATTTAATAAATGAAATTTTACTATATTAATTAATAATGGACATTAAAATAAAAGGTTATTTTGTTTTTAAACAAATTTCCAAATATTATATATTTCCCAAATTTAACCTACTAATTTGATTTTGAAAATATTTAGGTTCAAATAAAGTTTTTATTAATAAAATCAAACCCTATTTGATTTAATAACTAAGGTCCATTTTATTTAATTATTAATGGACCCTAAAGTAAAAGGATTATATTATTTTAAACAAGTTTTCAAAATATTCTTTACTAACAAATAAAACCTACTGATTTGGATTTGAAAGCATTTGGATTTCTAATGAAGATTTTATTAATTAAAACAAACCCTAATTTATTAAATAACTAAAGATCCATTTTTTTTAATCAATAAATGAGTCTTAAAATAAATAAAAATATTATTTTATTTTGGACTTTGGACTTTGTTGATGAACAGAACCAAAAACACAATGCAAAGTTTAATGATTGTTTGAATTGTTGAATTATTTGAATGCTTGAATAATTGTTTGAAATAACAAATCAGGAAATAGAAATGGAAAAAGAAAAAGGATTGGACAGAAAAAAATAGAACAAAACGAGCAGCCCAACCATCTGGCCCAGCTCCAGCCCATCTAGCCCAGCTCCCCTCTCCCCTCCCCCGAAGCGTTTCTTTTCTTACTCAGAAACCTACTCAGACAGAGACTGACCGGTGGCCCCCTCTTCTCCCTCTCTCTCACTCGCTGACAAGACGACCCCACACCACTGTTCTTCTCTCTCACCCGCCGCTGACCGAGCCTTCCCCTTCGCTGCCATTGCTGCCTTCAAACCGCGGATTGAATTCGCCTTAACGCGACCACCGTTACTCGAGTTGATCACGCAGACGTAAACGCCCGTGTCTCCTCTATATTTCCCCTCTGACACCTCGCGCTCGCACGCCCCAGACCGCCCCCAATTTCTCCTCGAGCTCCTCTGTTCCGACCACCGTCCCCGAGCAATTCAGACGAAGCCTCGCCGCCCCTTGCCTCCTCGACCATCCTCTCGTGATCCCCACCTCCTGGCGATCATCCCTGTAGCACCAGCTTGCCCCAAGCGATCCAGAGCGTCGACAACCACGACGACCACCGTCGCCACCGTCTGCCTCTTTCTCCGACGAGCCCCACAGGTAGATTCTGGTCGCCCCTCTCCTCCCCGAGAACACGATGATGATCTCCAAGCTCATACGAACCTAACAGCACTTCCCGTTTGTCTTAGGGCGCCCCCAATCCTCGCCATCGTGAAGCACAGAGCGCCGCCGTGTCTGCTTCTTCTCCGGCGACGTCTCCCAGTTGAACCAGACCGCCCCGCGCCTTCTCGTTCACGCACACACCTTCGCCGTGTCCTTGCGCTCCTGACTATGTGTTTTGTTTACCTCCTGGTGATCTGCAGCATCGTCCTCGACAGCAACCTGAGAGCACCGCCGCCCGCAGCCACTCCGGCGAGCAGTCTTGCCAAGACCAGAGCACCCCTTGACCAACCACGAGTACCCTGAGCTTCGCCGTGACCCCCTGAGCCCGGTGAGCAACCCCTCCTTCTCCCTCACCTCCTGTAGCGTCGCCTCCGTCGTTGACCGACCGCTCCGCCGCCGTTAGCCGCCGCAGCGCCGCTCGTCTATGGTTCAACACCCCACAGCCGTTAGATCTAGATCGGACGCACTGGACAGAATCACTTAACGCGAAGAGGTATGTCCTCTGGACCGCACGATTTGAGTTAGATCCAACGCCTCTCGACGCTTGATCCAACCGAAACGGTATCAGCGAATAGGGTTAGGACACGTGTCTGTTATTTTGTTTAAAACAGAATTTGAAAACAGAAACTTTTGCAAACTTCAAACCCTTGTATCTTTGGATCCACACGTCCAAATTTGACAAATTTTATATCAATGGATTCAGGAGAACAAGCCCTAGCCAACCATGGCCTTAGTTTGACAAATAATATCTGTTAACTTGTTTGAATTTGCAGAAACTTTTGTGTACTTGTTTAGGGTAGAAAAAATGTTTAAAATTGAATTTAAGGATGAAACCTTTGCAAATTGGATTGTTGTGACCTTACTGACCCTAGGAACCAACCCTTGGTGTTAAAAATGATTTTGGTAAGATTTAGGTTGGATTACTTGACTTAGTCATTTTCTAGCCAAATAAAAAGAATGATTTTATTATGGAAATGTTTTTGCAAGGAAAACTTTGGGAAAAATGTTTTGGACCAAACTTACTGACCCAAAACACCAAGCCATGCCAAGGGCAACTCACTTGGTGAAAAACCTAAAGTTTTGCTTTGATAAGAATAATTTCACCACATAAAATGATGAATGAATTTTAAAATGGTCTTAAGATAAAACCCAAATGCAAATGACTTTGCCATTTTGGTAAATGACCAATTTGGGCCTTACAAAGTTTATAAACCTAGTAGAGACCAACCTTGCAAAAGAACCCCCTTTGCATGACTTAGACTCCATTGCTATGTGTGAGAAATTGTTTGTTTAACCTTGGTTTGGAATGTTAGTTGATTTTGTGTCTTGCTTGATTGACTTGTAGTGAAAATTAACAAAGTGTGAGACTAGCAAGATCAAGGAGTGAACCCACATTCCCTACCAAAAGGCAAGTTACACTATCATACAAAAGTCCTACTACTTTCATTATACTTAGTGGATTTTGAAAACATGCATGAAAAGATATTTCTATACTTATGCTATGATAAATCCTAATAGGATTCCCTATACACTCCTTAGTGAAAATATTGAAGTTGTACATGCTTAGCCATGCTATATGCTATAATTTGAAAAAGAGATACATGTTGAGATTTTACAAAGGTTGAGAAATGGACTTGTGTTTTACATAATAAAACAAGGACTCAATAAACCACCTAGGTGGAGGATACTTTAAGTTTTGGAGAAGGTGGCAACAAAAGGGAACCATGTCTATGGCAATCACTTTGTGTTGGGCTCCAAAAGAAAACCACCTAGGAAACTTAGAGATCAAACATGCTTCTCCAATTGTGGCTTTCGTGTGCAACCACATGCTATTATGGCTCTGGCTTAGTCAATTACATTCGGAAGACCCATACATTGTCTTTAGTTACTGGACATGGGGATCTGGAATGCTTCATGGGGGCTGAAGACAAAGCTAGCAATGATGTATGGGAGGACCTTTTGGAAAGACTTCGTCACATTCTCAATCTGCCAGTACTCCATCTTGGTGAGCACTAATCCAGTAGGCCACTGGTGGAAAAAGGATGGGATTGTGACATGTGGGTAAAGTGTACTCCTTCTGCAGAAGTAAATAAAATCTAAGTACTTAGCCGTGTCCCCGGTTATGGACAATACTGAGCAACTAAAGTTTGAACTATGGGAGATCTCGACATTCCAACTTCTTATATAAAAACTTGATGCCCTTGTGTGTCTACCAAGGAATTCAAAGAGATTTTGTAAAGCTTGTTGCACTTGGGGTTACCAAGGTGCTCAAGAGCATGATGTACTTGGGGTTACCAAGGAACTCATGAGTTTTGATAAAACTTGTTGCACTTGGGGTTACCAAGGTGCTCAAGAGATTTTGACAAGGATTTGAACACTTGAGTTTCTACCAAGGAGTTCAAGGAACTTGGAAAAGAAATTTGACAAAGGACTTTAAAACCCTTTTGAAAAGATTAGGATAAAATATTGCTTTATGCAAATAAGCCTTAAACTCTACTTAGCCAAATATGCATATAATGATAGGATCCACTCATATTATACATAGAAGTGAAGCTTGCCAATACAATTCAAAATGTATTGACCCTTGTGGCTGTAACTTGAAATGTTGCGGGTTGATTGTTTTTAAAATGAAGATTGTTTGATTGACTAGGACTACAAAGTCTACAACCAACATCTGCCTGTGGCACTTTGAAGATGAAGGACCCATGACTATAATTATTCCGCTGCAATGTATTGTAATAGCCAAATGAGCTATGTTTGATGTAATAAACTTATATTATTCCTGGTTATAAATTTATATTATGACCTTTGTATCTTGATATTACATCTTAACTGTGGATGCTAGCTAATGATCCAGGGACTTGCATTGTAAAACACAGGAGGGATCAATCTTATCTAAGGTTGGGAACCCTACAGCCAGTCACATGCTTGCAAGCTAATTAGATGACTTTCCACCGAGAGGGGCCAGAGTATATCTATCTGTCATATGGATGGACAAATCCCACTCTTGATCCATGTGTCTCAACCCATACTTTCCGAACACTCAATGCCACCTTTATAGCCACCCAGTCACGGTGTGGTGTTTGATGTCATCAAAGCATTCTTCCGGTGATGGTGATAAGCATGATCTCATGGTCGAAGGAATTAGGTTACTAGGTATCAGAAAGCTTATAGCAATTGAACTATTAAAATGACTTGATCTTTATGCTACGCTTGTCTATAGGAGTATGTCCATCATACCATTCTCCTAATGATATGATCTTGTTGTTAATAACATCTCAATGTTCATGATAGGGAAACCACAATCATTTATTAACCAACAAGCTAGTATTGTGAAGAGTCTTTACTAGGGACTCTAATTTAGTTTACAAATCACACAAGTATTAATGTTTCCTTGTTAATACTGTTATAGCATGAATGTAAACATTTATCATAAACACAAAGATATAATAATAACTACATTTATTATTGCCTCTAGGGCATATCTCCAACAGTCTCCCACTTGCACTAGAGTCAACTAATCTAGATTACATGGTAATATACCGAACACCCATGGAAGTTTGGTGTTGGTCATGTTTTGCCCTCGGGAGTGGTTTAGTCAACGGATCCGCCACATTCAGATATGTGTGTACTTTGCAAATCTTTATGTCACCATCTTCGACATGTTCTCGAATAGCGTGAAAACGTAGCTTGATGTGCTTTAGCTTATTGTGTGACCTTGGTTCTTGCGCATTGGATATGGCGCCCATGTTATCACAGTAGATAGACATTGGGTCCAGCGCACTTGGAACCACACCGAGCTCTGTAATGAACTCCTTCATCCATATCGCTTCTTGTGAAGCCTCCGAAGCAGCTATGTATTCCGATTCAGTTGAAGATCTTGCCACAACGCTTTGCTTTGCACCTCCAGCTAACTGCTGCACCATTCAAAGTAAATACGTATCCAGATTGAGATTTAGAATCATCCGGATCGGTTTTCAAACTAGCATCGGTGTAACCATTAACAACGAGATGTTCATCACCTCCATAAGAAAGAACCATATCCTTAGTTCTTCTCAAGTAATTAAGGATGTTTTTGACCGTTGTCCAATGATCCACTCCTGGATCACTTTGATATCTGCTAGTTAAACTAACAGCATATGCAATGTCGGGTCTAGTACATAGCATAGCATACATTAGAGATCGTATGGCTGCGGCATAGGGAGTCTTACTCATCCTTTCTCTATCTTCTGTCGTTGCTGGACTTTGAGTTTTACTCAAGGTCGTATTGGGCAACATGGGCAAGAACCCTTTCTTGCTATCTTCCATTCCAAACCTCTTTAGAACTTTGTCCAAATATGTACTTTGTGACAATGATATTAGGCGTCTCGATCTATCTCTATAAATCTTTATGCCTAATATGTAAGCTGCTTCCCCAAGATCTTTCAGTGAAAAACTATTATTTAAATATTCCTTGACGCTATTAAGAAGGTCTACATCGTTCCCAATCAACAATATGTCATCTACATATAGTATTAAGAATGCTACAGAGCTCCCACTCACTTTCTTGTAAATACAAGCTTGTCCATAAGTTTGTATAAAACCAAAACATTTGATTACTTTATCAAAACGTTGATTCCAACTTCGGGATGCTTGCTTCAATCCATACATGGACCGTTGAAGTTTGCGTACCTTGTTAGCATCTTTAGGATCGACAAAACCTTTGGGTTGCATCATATACAACTCTTCATCAATGTCTCCATTGAGGAACGCTGTTTTGACATCCATATGCCATATCTCATAATCATAATATGCAGCAATTGCTAACAAAATCCTCACAGACATTAGCTTCGCTACTGGTGAGAAAGTCCCATCGTAGTCAACTCCTTGAATTTGTCGAAACCCTTTTGCGACAAGTCGAGCTTTACAGACAGTAACATTACCATCAGCATCTGTTTTCTTCTTGAAAATCCATTTGTTCTCGACAGCCTTCCGGCCATCCGATAAGTCCACCAAAGTCCATACTTGGTTTTCGTACATGGATCCAATCTCGGATTTCATGGCTTCTTGCCATTTATTGGAATCTGGGCTCATCATCGCTTCCTCATATGTCGCAGGGTCATCGGTGTTGTCCACCAACATGACACTCATAACGGGATCATACCAATCAGGAGTGGTACGAGTTCTCGTTGACCTGCGAGGTTCTGTAGCAACTTCAACCGAAGTTTCATGATCATCATCATTAGCTTCCTCTCTTATTGGTGCAGGCACCACAGAAACTTCTTCCGGTGCTGCGCTACTCGCAAGTTCGAGAGAAGGTTCGACAACCTCATCGAGTTCTACTTTCCTTCCAGTCACTTCTTTCAAGAGAAATTCCTTCTCTAGAAAGGATCCATTCTTGGCAACAAAGATTTTGCCTTCGGATCTATGATAGAAGGTATAACCAATAGTTTCCTTTGGGTATCCTATGAAGACGCATTTTTCCGCTTTGGGTTCAAGCTTGTCCGGCTGTAACTTCTTTACATAGGCTTCGCAACCCCAAACTTTAAGGAACGACAATTTAGGTTTCTTCCCAAACCATAATTCATATGGTGTCATTTCAACGGATTTAGATGGTGCCCTATTGAAAGTGAATGCGGCTGTTTCTAACGCATAACCCCAAAATGATAGCGGTAAATATGTAAGTGACATCATAGAACAAACCATATCTAAGAGAGTTCGATTACGACATTCGGACACACCATTATGCTGTGGTGTTCCCGGCGGTGTCAATTGTGTAAGTATTCCGCATTTCTTCAAATGCTCGCCAAACTCGTAACTTAGATATTCACCTCCACGATCAGAATGTAGAAATTTAATATTTTTGTTACGTTGATTCTCCACCTCACTTTGAAATTCCTTAAACTTCTCGAAAGTTTTAGACTTATGTTTCATGAAATAGATATACCCATATCTACTCAAGTCATCCTTGAAGGTAAGAACATAACGATAACCACTGCGCGATGCTACACTCATCGGACCACACACATCGGTATGTATGATTTCCAATAAGTCCGTAGCTCTCTGCATCATACCAGAAAATGGATTCTTAGTCATTTTACCCATCAGACATGCTTCGCATCTTTCAAGTGATTCGATATCAAGTGATTCAAGAAGTCCATCGGAATGGAGTTTCTTCATACACTTCACTCCAATGTGACCAAGATGACAGTGCCACATATAGGTCGAGTTATCGCTCAATTTCAAATGTTTAGCTTCAATGTTATTAATATGTGTATTTCCACTATCGAGATTCAATAAGAATAGACCATCTATCAAAGGTGCATGTGCATAAAACATATTACTCATATAAATCGAACAACCATTATTCTCGGACTTAAACAAGTAACCGTCTCGCAATAAACAAGATCCCGATATAATGTTCATGCTTAACGCTGGCACCAAATAACAATTATTTAAGTATAAAACTAATCCCGATGGTAGATGAAGAGGTAGCATGCCGACCGCGATCACATCAACTTTTGATCCATTTCCTACGCGCATCGTCACCTCGTTCTTCGCTAGCTTCCGTTTATTCTGCAGCACCTGTTTCGAGTTACAAATATGAGCAACCGAACCAGTATAAAATACCCAGACACTACTACGAGTACTAGTGAGATACACATCAATAACATGTATATTGGATATACCTTTCTTCTTGATGTTGTCGTTCTTCAAATCCGCCAAGTACTTTGGGCAATTCCGCTTCCAGTGACCTTCTCCCTTGCAGTAAAAGCACTCAGTATCAGGCTTAGGTCCAGCCTTGGTCTTCTCCGTCGGTGCGGCAACTTTCTTACCACCCTTCTTGAAGTGTCCCTTTGTCTTGGTGGTCTTATTGACCATCAACACTTGGTGCTCTTTCTCGATCTCCACTTCTGCAGATTTTAACATGGAGAAGAGTTCTGGCAACTGCTTGTTCATGCTTTGCATATTGTAGTTCATCACAAAGTTCTTGTAACTTGGTGGTAGTTATTGGAGGACACGGTAAATTCCCAAAGCATTAGGAATCACTATACCCAAGCTTTGGAGTTTGTTTGCGTGCCCAGACATCTTAAGCACATGCTCACTGACGGAGCTGCCCTCTTCCATCTTGCAGTTAAAGAAATTTTCAGAAGCCTCATAGCTCTCAACTGCCGCGTGAGTCTCAAATATCAATTTGAGTTCACGGACAATATCATGTGGGTCTGAATTCTCAAACCTTTTCTGAAGCTTCGATTCCAAACCATACAACATAGCACACTGAACTGTGGAGTATTGATTCTTCCGAGTGAGGTAAACATTCTTTACTTCATCGGTAGCAGTAGCTGCAGGCGGGTCACCCAGCGGTGCATCCAGCACATAGGTCAAATTACCAGCATTGAGGACAATCCTCAAATTGCGGAACCAATCCGCGAAGTTGCTTCCATTGTTTTTCAACTTTTCTTTCTCTAGGAACACATTAAAATTGATGGTAGGGGCCTCCATTGATCTACAATATATTTGCAATAATTTAGACTAAGTTTATGAAAAATTGAGTTCTAATTAATAGTTAAATTAATATAGGTGAACTCCCACTCAAAACAATATCCCTCACATCAAAACCGATCATCACGAGAGTTGATGTAGCTTCAATGGCGAACAATCGACATGTTCATCATATCTACTATATGATTCATGCTTTACCTTTCGGTGATCCGTGTTCCGATACCATGTCTGTACATGCTAGGCTCGTCAAGATCAAACCTTAGCTTCTGCATGAGCAACTCTGGCTTGCTCACGTTGTATACACTTGCAGAATCTAACACACCCGATCATCACGTGGTGCTTCGAAACAACAAGCTTTAGCAACGGTGCTTACTAAGGATGAACACTTTAGAACTTGAAATTTATGTGCATGAGGGATCATCTTATAATGCTACCGTCGTTAACTAAGCAATACAAGATGCATAAAGGATTAACATCACATGCAATTCATAATATGTGATATGATATGGCCTTTCTTCTTTGTGCTTCCGATCTCCATCTTCAAGCACGAACATGATCTCCATCATCACTGGCATTGCATCAAGGTCAATGACACTGCTTCATGATTATCGTCCACCAGCTTCAACTATTACAACTACTTTGAATAGACACGCGGGTCCTAACAGAAATCAAAGACAACCATATGGCTCCTGCCGGTTGCCAACTTACAATAAGGATCATTGCATACATCAAATATAATCACAATCATGGCCATATCACATCACAGCACACCCCTGCAAAACAAAGTTAGACGCCTCTAATTTCTTTGCATATTTTACGTGGTTTGGGGCTTTCAATAAGTGTCGATCTAACTTACGAACAAGAACCACAACGTTGATGTTTGAACTATCAAGTTCCCATTGTAAATTGGATCTATACTATAATGGGAGATACAGACACCCACAAAGCCACTTATGCAATACAAGTTGCATGTTGAGTGTGGAGCAAGTCTCATGAACGATGTCATGTATGGTTAGCCCGGGCCGCTTCATCCCATCATACCGCAAGATGCAAAGTACACAAGAAGCAATTGATAATAAAAGCATCACCGCCCACAATGACCATTGTGTTCTACTCGTGCAACAGATCTACATATAGACACGTCTCTGATACCACTGTAGGGGTTCGTAGCATGGAAAATAAGAATTTTCTACCGCATACAAACAAACAAGCCAAGATCTATCTACTAGATTGTAGCAACGAGTCGATAGAATAACTCACCCTCGAAGATTCCAAAGTGTTTAACAAGAGCGGATTCTCGTGGGTGATGTAGCCGTACTCTTGCCGATCTCAAGATCGTGTAGACGATCCTTCCGGCGTTGCGTTTCGGCAGCGCTCCCGCAGTCGGTCACACGTTCGGTACTCGATGAAGACCTTCCTCTCCCTTGTTCCAGCAGGCAGCGGAGGTTGTAGCACTCTCCTTGCGATTCCGGCAGCACGACAGCGTGGTACCGGAAGTAGAGGGGAGATCTCGCAGGGCTTCTCCTTAAGCCGGAGCGAGTATGGTGGACTATGAGAGAGGCCTTGGTGATCTAGGGTTTAGAGGCACCAAGGAGAGAGGGCTAGGCCGACGGCTAGGGCAAGGGGAGAACCCCAAGTCGATGGCTAGGGCAAACCCTAGGGTGGCGGCGGCGGCTGCAGGAGGGCCCGTGGATAGGGCTAGGGTTTAGAGGAGAGAGGTGTGTCTCTAGAGGGGCAACCCTGCCCCTCCTTTTATAGGTGGGAGGGCGCCGACCAAGGGGAGGGAGTCCTCCCCCAAGTTGGCCTCCTTGGCCGGCGGGTGGAGGGAGAGGAACTCCTCCCCAAGTAGGTTTCCTACTCTCCCTCCACCAAGCAAACTTGCCGTTTGAGTTTTCAAATTGGCGTTTGACTTTTCAAACTAGGATTTGATGTATCCCTTTATTTTGCTCAGCGACGACACCTAGTACATGATGCAACCATTCCAACTTGTTATGACACATTCATGTAACCTTCCCCTCCGGAGTGCTGGACCTTCCGGAACCTTCTAGAACATTCCCGATGAAAACACCGGAATCATTCTCCAACTCCGAAACAGGACTTTCCTTATATGAATCTTATTCTCCGGACCATTCCGGATCTCCTCGTGATATTCCGGATCCCATCCGAGACTCCGAACAACATTCAGTCTCTTACTCATCATTCCATAACTACTCAACAACATCGAATCCTTAAGTGTGTCTCCCTATGGTTCGTGAATTATGCGGACATGATCGAGACACTTCTCCGAACAATAACCAATAGAGGAATATGGAAATTCATATGGCTCTCACATATTTCTACGATTACTTTGCGATCGAATGAACCACTTACATACGATACCAATTTCCCTTTGTCTCACGATAGTTTACTTATCCGAGGTTTTGATCGTCGGTATCTCTGCATACCTAGTTCAACCTCGTTACCGATAAGCACTCTTTTCTCGTTCCCGTGATATGTGATACCTTGTGATCCAGTCACATGCTTGCAAGCTAATTGGATGAAATTCCACCGAGAGGGCCCAGAGTATATCTATCCGTCATATGGATGGACAAATCCCACTCTTGATCCATGTGTCTCAACCCATACTTTCCGAACACTCAATGGAACCTTTATAACCACCCAGTCACGGTGTGGTGTTTGACGTCATCAAAGCATTCTTCCGGTGATGGTGATAAGCATGATCTCATGGTCGAAGGAATTAGGTTACTATCTATCAGAAAGATTATAGCAATTGAACTATTAAAATGACTTGATCTTTATGCTACGCTTATCTATGGGAGTATGTCCATCATACCATTCTCCTAATGATATGATTTTGTTGTTAATAACATCTCAATGTTCATGATAGGGAAACCACAATCATTTATTAACCAACAAGCTAGTATTGTGAAGAGGCTTTACTAGGGACTCTAATTTAGTTTACAAATCACACAAGTATTAATGTTTCCTTGTTAATACTGTTATAGCATGAATGTAAACATTTATCATAAACACAAAGATATAATAATAACTACATTTATTATTGCCTCTAGGGCATATCTCGAACAATCCTATCATCTGCATTCTCCCGCTCGGGTGCCTCACGAAGCACTACCACCGTCGGCTACGTCGTGGTATCTTTGGCGGGAGGGGGCGTCGGTGCGACCAAAATGAGCGACTGTGTCCCGGCGTTGACGCCTGGCGGGGTCACCAGGTCCAGCGACATGCTAATGTTAATGATCGAGTTGCTGCCGCTTAAGCTAGGCATATGTATCGGCCCATGTAGACCTCCAGCATTCCACTGTTTTCTCGTCCACTGCTTTTTCCTCTAGTGTTTGAACCTTCATCTTCAGATCTTCAAAAGCGGCTTTATCCTTAGCCGCCGACTGGTTCTTCCTCTCCCTTCTTCTCTTGGCATCCTCTTTGTAGTACTCCTTAAACTTCATGCTCGTACCAAAGCCGGACATACGACCAGCTGAGGACGGCGACAACCCCTTGTCCCTCTTCTTGTAAGAATTCGTCGCCCTGTTGAAAACCGTGTCCCACGGCTCCATCAAATCCTGGGAAGACTCTTCGGTAGGAGCGTTCAGTTAATCCTCTTACAGAGACAAGGAATGGTGAACCCATTTAAATTCCTGGCTTCATTATTTTAATTAGAACGCAATAGACTTGAGATCAGCGGTAAATTCCTTACCATCTTCTTCTCGAATGCCGTCACCTCCGGATCATCGGTGACAAACTCCCTTATAGCCGGGTCCAGGTATTAGCAGGCCAGAAGAAAGTTCCTAAGCTGCAAGTCCGTGATTTTAAGCCAAGGGTTGTCTTTACCCAAACATTCAAGCTTTGCGTCCTCCTTGTCCCAAATGGCATGTTTCCCTCTATAACCGCCGCTTCAAAGATGGTGGTTACCAGTGTTATGTTCCTGCATACTCCTGCCCCAGTTATTCCATTTTATAGCTTCTGTAGGGTTCGTAGCATAGAAAACAAAAAATTTCCTACGATGGGAACAACTATGTACCAAGATCTATCTACTAGATACAATAAACGGGCAGATATACATCTGTAGAGAACATACCCTTGAAGACCGACAAAGCTTAACGAGGTTGAACTCGTGGTTGATGTAGACGTTCTCTTTCCTATCTCAAGATCGAGAGGAAGTCCTAGTGCCGCAAATCAGCGGCGCATCCGTGCTCGCACACACGTCCGAGGCACCGAGCAACCTCCGCCTCCTTGCTCCAGTGTAACACCCTCAGAATCGGACCTATGCAAGTTGGAGCAAAATTCGCCAAACCCGCATAGAAACGATTCAAAGGTGCCCACCAGGCACTTTCATGCGGGTGGAAAACGAAGTAATAACATTACACAACAGTCCTCGATGGGACCCACAGAACAGATATATATAACAGCGATTCCAAGCGTCAAGAATACAGATATAATATACAAGATCCAAATCACCTTAAAACTGATAGAGCGTCCGACTACGGACAAGATGCAAATGGGGCTAAGAGCCCTGAAGAATAACCAATGGCGTCCATAACCCTGCCCAGGCCAAGCCGGAAGGGTAACCCTGCTAACGACGTCGATCTCAAAACCTGCTTAAACAAAAGGGGTGCCGACAAAGGGCAAAGGAAAAAGAAGGAGCGTCAGTACTGAGGCCAGTACACGGCGAGACTAGAATTCGGCGGTCCTCGCCTACAAAGGTATGGTGGACTGAAGCGGCAGCGGCAGCAAGCACTAAACAACCTGTAGAGACTCGATACAACTGGCGACAATCAGAGAGGGGTAAGAAAGACCTATTCGGAACCAACCTGATACTACCACCAATCAAACCCATCCTGGCGTTTCCCCCTCGACACCGATCGAGGAAGTCAACCGAGGAACTCACACAGTTGGCAGTTTTATTTATTCAGTTATCGTTGCAGTAATTACTAGTCAGTTTAGATAATCATCCTGATAAAGTAGGCAGTGGGCACTTTTAGTTAACCATTCCGTGATAGTGGCAACACTTACTAGTCAGATACAATTAGCATGAGATAAACCCAAAACCCAGCAGTTGTTGGTACTTTTATTCAGCCCTTCCGTTGTAGTTGTCATACTTACTAGTCAGGTACAATGGTCGCAAGCGACACTCCAAACAAGCAATTGTGGGCAGTATTAATTAGCCATTCCATTATAGTGAAGCTGATTACTAGTCATTATAAGTCAAATTTATAGCAATAAACTTTAGTTATGCTTGTCTATGGTCGAGATACTGTGCTCCAAGTCGTCCATAACCGCGGACACGGCTTTCAGAAAGTTTTACCCGGCCGGGGTGCACCAATAGCAACACACACTCGATCAACCTCGGAAAAACCAAATCAAAACCCAACGAGGCTTTCACGACAAAGCAATCACAGGATTCAGAAATATTTCAGGGGGCCACCCCTTGTAGTACACCCGCAACGAAGTAAGCTAGCTCCGAGACGGACCCAAGGTTTGTGGGGCCGGCGGTAAACGACAGCAGATCCCCAAACGGGGACTGTCGATACCACGTAAACGGGTCACAATTCCTAAACAGTACAGTGTGCTCCTCGCACAATCGTAAATAAAGAAGTAGCATGGCATAAGTACAGGATCGTAAATAAACCTCAAACTAGTTTGTGGCCCCAAGAAATAAGACGGAATCAAGCTCTGGCTAAGGGGGGTCCCATATACCTCCCGGATGTGGATAGCGCGATAAAACAAGGAACAGGTATCAAGTACTCGGGGTCTTACGGGACACAAGTGGGCGTTCGGAAACCAAATATTAGCTATCACCCACCGATGCCTCTGCTGATTCAATTTTAGTTGTTAAACAGAAATTAAAGTGACGATAAGTAAAACTAGAATCATCTCCAACAACAACATGCGGCAATACATCAGCAACTGTGGCATATGACGACACACATCAGCACTTGAGCAAGCAACTACGACGCGCAAGTCCAACTATCTACCAAACAACAGGTAATCGGATGTGTCCAAGGCAATATGAGGCTGCAGGGAATATCACGGGTACGGAAAACTAGAGCATCGCAACACAGATAGCAATAGATCAACAGGAGGGAAGTAAATACTATAAAAGTAAGATAGGTAGAAAGGGGGAGATGCTCGCCTGAAAACATTGTTGAAGGGATCAACCGAAGATCGGGGCGAAGCTCACATCAACTCAACGGCCTTATCCGCGAAGAAGCAAAACACTAGAATAAACACCGGATGCGATATTTAATACAACGGCAGAAGATCGGCATGGTGCATGCATGATGTATGGCATGGCAAGGTGCGATGCAATTAGGTCATATTAAGCGGAGCCGGGGTCCCGACAATTAATTATATTGTTCAAGTTATTTAATTACCCCGCAAATTAAATGTTGTTATAACAAGGCAAGCTAAAATACCGGTTCGCTACACAAGTTTAAATGAGGCCGATATGAGACTAGATTTGCTCGCATATGGGCCCCATATTTAATTATTAGGTGAATCGGCATAAGGCCCCCAAACCACAGATATGCATGCGAGATGTCAATTAAGTATGCAACAAGTTGTTATGTTATAAAAATAGGGTTCTCGGATAAGGGTCACACTTTAGGGTTCTCGACGATCTTGGAGGTTCCGGGGTTCGGGATCGGGGTCGGGGTCCAGGGTCCGACGGGACCGGTCTCACGGGAGTGTTATCGGATATCGGGGGGTAGATCTTGTCGAATCCGGGTTCTCGGGTCATGTTGACGGTCGTGGCGTTCAGGGGGAAGTTCTCGGTGTCCGTGAGGTAGACCTTGGCGTTCACGAGGGAGTACTTGGTTCGGCGTCGGGGCGCATCGAATTCTCTCTGGTCGATGTCGTTCTTGTCGTCGCGACGATCTTGTCGGGTCCGGTCTTCGTCTCCGGGAACGGGTCCTCAGGGTCTCGACAACTTCGGTTCTCTGTGGGCGATCTTGGCACTCGATGTCCGTGAAGTAGAACTTGTCGCACCTACCGTCTTCGGGTTCGCTCCAATCGGGTCCATGTCGGAGTACTTGTCATCCCATGAAGGAGATCTCGCGTCTAGGGTCTCGGCGAACTTGGCGGTTCCGAGGGGAAGATCTTGGCATCCGGTTCTCGGCGAACTTGTCGTGTCCGCGAAGGAGATCATGTCGGCCCACGGGGATCGTCGAGGGTTCGGGGTCTCGGAGTTGCATCAATTACTTTGGGTTGGTTTGTCCGTGAGGAGACCTTGGCGCCTGAAGTCGGTGAGGGAGATCTTGTTCTTGTGCAGCGGATCATGTCTCTCCAACTCGATCTTGTAGCACCACCGTCTTCCGAGCGTCACCATACTACACCATGTACACGTCTACATCGACCACTGTACAGCTTCTCTTGGTATTCCTTCGCGGGTCATACCAACTTCGGTTGCAGCACTTGGTCCCAGGGAGCTCACGCGGGACGGCGTCGGGGCACCGATGACTAGGACCGGAGCCGCGCTGGGGAGACCGGCGGTAGAGCCCCCACGGCGACCAGGCACAGGGCATGGCGGCGGGGAAGGCAGGGGGCCGCGGGCTCGGAAGGGGACCGGCGGCGACGACGGAAGCTCGGGGAAGGCGGTGACGGGCGGAGCCGACGCCGGAGGCGAGGAAGGAGGGGGGTGGTTCGGCGCGGGGTGCTGGGGTGGTGAGCAGAGGGCGGGGTCGACGGAGGCGGGGCGTAGCCGGGCGGCGCGCGGAGCGCGGGCCGCGGAAGGCGCGCGGCGGCGGACGGGAGGTGCGGTCGCCGGCGCGGAACGGCGGAGGGGCGAGCGAGGCCTGGCGGGCGCGGAGCAAGCGAGGCCGCTGAGGGTGGGGAGCGGCGGCGGCTGGCGCGGGGCTTTGCGCGCTGGGGAGGTGGGAGGAGGCGTGGCGCGGCGGAGCGAGCTCGCATCGGAGGCGGGGAAGACCGGCCGGCGAGCGGCTGCGGGCTAGCTGAGGCGCTGGGGAGGTGGCCGGACTTGGGGGAGAGGGAGGAGAACGGGGAGGTTGGGGAAGAAGCACAGGCGCGGGGGAGGCAGGATGCGTGGTGGCCAGCGGGTCAGGTGGGCCGGGTGGGTCCCAGGGAGGTGGGATCTGGGGGAGGCAGCGCGTGTGTGGTGTGTGTGGGTTTGGGGAGAGAAAGGAGAGAGAGGGGTTGGGGTGGTGAGGTGGCAGTGAGGGATTGGTGGAGGGAGAGAGGTGCGCTGAGGTGGCATGTGTTGATAGGTGGGAGTGAGGTGGAGGGGAGAGTTGGGTAGGAAGATGGGTAGGTTTAGGAATAAAGGGTGGGCTGGTTGGACCGTTTTTTTTTATATTTTCTGGGGTGGTCGATCGGGTCAATTGGCCCGTTCGACTGCCCCGCCCAAAAATAATTTAATATTTTTATTTGATTGCGACGACTTTGTAAATAGTTTTGGGCCAACAAAAATATCCGGCAGCATCAGGGATTTGCGTTTTGTATAAAAGACGGGGCGTTTGGAAAACAAAGCGGGTGCTGCGAAAATAGTTTTGGCAAACAATGCATGATGATGACGATGCAATGCACAAATTCAACGCGATTTTCTAGTAGTGGTTTTGCGGGATGCCACAATTCGACACCACTAACAATGGATCTCGCCCTCGAGATCCGCCTCATGGTACCGGAAGGGAGGTCGGCGATCTGCGTCTTCTCGCTTCGTGTAGATCCTCGCGACACCACTAACAAGAGGTCGTCGATCCCGTTCGTCGACACTCCGGATAAACAACGGACGAAGTTAAAGGTAAGGCCACCGCTAACTTCCATGGAAGGAGTAGAATTGCATCGATCCACTATTCAATATACCGAGCAAATGATAAGAGTAGTGGTATGGTCGCGACTCCATCCCGCACTCAAAGCATTACTATGTACACGAATAGACAGATTATGCAACCAACCCTCGGATTCAGACTGAAGATCTCGACAAGCGAGGTTCGGAAACAAAGGAGTGATGCAGACTCTGCATCGGATCTGACGTAGAGGATGTCGTCGCGTCGGAAAACACCGGAAGGCACGAGAAGGATCAAGAGAAATCCACCAGACGGAGGATTCCTTGGATAGCATGAAGACCAGATGTAGCAACACCGTTAACAAAGGAGGAAGCGAAACCCTAAAGGTACGACGGAACCCAACCACGAGAATTCCTGGACTCGAAGAAAGAGGAGAGAGTGGATTCAAAACGCGTCGAGATAAGAGGAGAATAGCAGAGGGGTAAGGAGTAAAATCAGACCTAACCAGAACTATCCAACCGATTTTGCAAAAATAGTTTTGTTACTCTACTTCGGCCGTTAGCTAGGTTATCCTACAGGCTGGACTTGTGGGGTATCGCAACTGCTGAGCTCTGATACCACTCTGTAACACCCTCAGAATCGGACCTATGCAAGTTGGAGCAAAATTCGCCAAACCCGCATAGAAACGATTCAAAGGTGCCCACCAGGCACTTTCGTGCGGGTGGAAAACGAAGTAATAACATTACACAACAGTCCTCGATGGGACCCACAGAACAGATATATATAACAGCGATTCCAAGCGTCAAGAATACAGATATAATATACAAGATCCAAATCACCTTAAAACTGATAGAGCGTCCGACTACGGACAAGATGCAAATGGGGCTAAGAGCCCTGAAGAATAACCAATGGCGTCCATAACCCTGCCCAGGCCAAGCCGGAAGGGTAACCCTGCTAACGACGTCGATCTCAAAACCTGCTTAAACAAAAGGGGTGCCGACAAAGGGCAAAGGAAAAAGAAGGAGCGTCAGTACTGAGGCCAGTACACGGCGAGACTAGAATTCGGCGGTCCTCGCCTACAAAGGTATGGTGGACTGAAGCGGCAGCGGCAGCAAGCACTAAACAACCTGTAGAGACTCGATACAACTGGCGGCAATCAGAGAGGGGTAAGAAAGACCTATTCGGAACCAACCTGATACTACCACCAATCAAACCCATCCTGGCGTTTCCCCCTCGACACCGATCGAGGAAGTCAACCGAGGAACTCACACAGTTGGCAGTTTTATTTATTCAGTTATCGTTGCAGTAATTACTAGTCAGTTTAGATAATCATCCTGATAAAGTAGGCAGTGGGCACTTTTAGTTAACCATTCCGTGATAGTGGCAACACTTACTAGTCAGATACAATTAGCATGAGATAAACCCAAAACCCAGCAGTTGTTGGTACTTTTATTCAGCCCTTCCGTTGTAGTTGTCATACTTACTAGTCAGGTACAATGGTCGCAAGCGACACTCCAAACAAGCAATTGTGGGCAGTATTAATTAGCCATTCCATTATAGTGAAGCTGATTACTAGTCATTATAAGTCAAATTTATAGCAATAAACTTTAGTTATGCTTGTCTATGGTCGAGATACTGTGCTCCAAGTCGTCCATAACCGCGGACACGGCTTTCAGAAAGTTTTACCCGGCCGGGGTGCACCAATAGCAACACACACTCGATCAACCTCGGAAAAACCAAATCAAAACCCAACGAGGCTTTCACGACAAAGCAATCACAGGATTCAGAAATATTTCAGGGGGCCACCCCTTGTAGTACACCCGCAACGAAGTAAGCTAGCTCCGAGACGGACCCAAGGTTTGTGGGGCCGGCGGTAAACGACAGCAGATCCCCAAACGGGGACTGTCGATACCACGTAAACGGGTCACAATTCCTAAACAGTACAGTGTGCTCCTCGCACAATCGTAAATAAAGCAGTAGCATGGCATAAGTACAGGATCGTAAATAAACCTCAAACTAGTTTGTGGCCCCAAGAAATAAGACGGAATCAAGCTCTGGCTAAGGGGGGTCCCATATACCTCCCGGATGTGGATAGCGCGATAAAACAAGGAACAGGTATCAAGTACTCGGGGTCTTACGGGACACAAGTGGGCGTTCGGAAACCAAATATTAGCTATCACCCACCGATGCCTCTGCTGATTCAATTTTAGTTGTTAAACAGAAATTAAAGTGACGATAAGTAAAACTAGAATCATCTCCAACAACAACATGCGGCAATACATCAGCAACTGTGGCATATGACGACACACATCAGCACTTGAGCAAGCAACTACGACGCGCAAGTCCAACTATCTACCAAACAACAGGTAATCGGATGTGTCCAAGGCAATATGAGGCTGCAGGGAATATCACGGGTACGGAAAACTAGAGCATCGCAACACAGATAGCAATAGATCAACAGGAGGGAAGTAAATACTATAAAAGTAAGATAGGTAGAAAGGGGGAGATGCTCGCCTGAAAACATTGTTGAAGGGATCAACCGAAGATCGGGGCGAAGCTCACATCAACTCAACGGCCTTATCCGCGAAGAAGCAAAACACTAGAATAAACACCGGATGCGATATTTAATACAACGGCAGAAGATCGGCATGGTGCATGCATGATGTATGGCATGGCAAGGTGCGATGCAATTAGGTCATATTAAGCGGAGCCGGGGTCCCGACAATTAATTATATTGTTCAAGTTATTTAATTACCCCGCAAATTAAATGTTGTTATAACAAGGCAAGCTAAAATACCGGTTCGCTACACAAGTTTAAATGAGGCCGATATGAGACTAGATTTGCTCGCATATGGGCCCCATATTTAATTATTAGGTGAATCGGCATAAGGCCCCCAAACCACAGATATGCATGCGAGATGTCAATTAAGTATGCAACAAGTTGTTATGTTATAAAAATAGGGTTCTCGGATAAGGGTCACACTTTAGGGTTCTAGACGATCTTGGAGGTTCCGGGGTTCGGGATCGGGGTCGGGGTCCAGGGTCCGACGGGACCGGTCTCACGGGAGTGTTATCGGATATCGGGGGGTAGATCTTGTCGAATCCGGGTTCTCGGGTCATGTTGACGGTCGTGGCGTTCAGGGGGAAGTTCTCGGTGTCCGTGAGGTAGACCTTGGCGTTCACGAGGGAGTACTTGGTTCAGCGTCGGGGCGCATCGGATTCTCTCTGGTCGATGTCGTTCTTGTCGTCGCGACGATCTTGTCGGGTCCGGTCTTCGTCTCCGGGAACGGGTCCTCAGGGTCTCGACAACTTCGGTTCTCTGTGGGCGATCTTGGCACTCGATGTCCGTGAAGTAGAACTTGTCGCACCTACCGTCTTCGGGTTCGCTCCAATCGGGTCCATGTCGGAGTACTTGTCATCCCATGAAGGAGATCTCGCGTCTAGGGTCTCGGCGAACTTGGCGGTTCCGAGGGGAAGATCTTGGCATCCGGTTCTCGGCGAACTTTTCGTGTCCGCGAAGGAGATCATGTCGGCCCACGGGGATCGTCGAGGGTTCGGGGTCTCGGAGTTGCATCAATTACTTTGGGTTGGTTTGTCCGTGAGGAGACCTTGGCGCCTGAAGTCGGTGAGGGAGATCTTGTTCTTGTGCAGCGGATCATGTCTCTCCAACTCGATCTTGTAGCACCACCGTCTTCCGAGCGTCACCATACTACACCATGTACACGTCTACATCGACCACTGTACAGCTTCTCTTGGTATTCCTTCGCGGGTCATACCAACTTCGGTTGCAGCACTTGGTCCCAGGGAGCTCACGCGGGACGGCGTCGGGGCACCGATGACTAGGACCGGAGCCGCGCTGGGGAGACCGGCGGCAGAGCCCCCACGGCGACCAGGCACAGGGCATGGCGGCGGGGAAGGCAGGGGGCCGCGGGCTCGGAAGGGGACCGGCGGCGACGACGGAAGCTCGGGGAAGGCGGTGACGGGCGGAGCCGACGCCGGAGGCGAGGAAGGAGGGGGGTGGTTCGGCGCGGGGTGCTGGGGTGGTGAGCAGAGGGCGGGGTCGACGGAGGCGGGGCGTAGCCGGGCGGCGCGCGGAGCGCGGGCCGCGGAAGGCGCGCGGCGGCGGACGGGAGGTGCGGTCGCCGGCGCGGAACGGCGGAGGGGCGAGCGAGGCCTGGCGGGCGCGGAGCAAGCGAGGCCGCTGAGGGTGGGGAGCGGCGGCGGCTGGCGCGGGGCTTTGCGCGCTGGGGAGGTGGGAGGAGGCGTGGCGCGGCGGAGCGAGCTCGCATCGGAGGCGGGGAAGACCGGCCGGCGAGCGGCTGCGGGCTAGCTGAGGCGCTGGGGAGGTGGCCGGACTTGGGGGAGAGGGAGGAGAACGGGGAGGTTGGGGAAGAAGCACAGGCGCGGGGGAGGCAGGATGCGTGGTGGCCAGCGGGTCAGGTGGGCCGGGTGGGTCCCAGGGAGGTGGGATCTGGGGGAGGCAGCGCGTGTGTGGTGTGTGTGGGTTTGGGGAGAGAAAGGAGAGAGAGGGGTTGGGGTGGTGAGGTGGCAGTGAGGGATTGGTGGAGGGAGAGAGGTGCGCTGAGGTGGCATGTGTTGATAGGTGGGAGTGAGGTGGAGGGGAGAGTTGGGTAGGAAGATGGGTAGGTTTAGGAATAAAGGGTGGGCTGGTTGGACCGTTTTTTTTTATATTTTCTGGGGTGGTCGATCGGGTCAATTGGCCCGTTCGACTGCCCCGCCCAAAAATAATTTAATATTTTTATTTGATTGCGACGACTTTGTAAATAGTTTTGGGCCAACAAAAATATCCGGCAGCATCAGGGATTTGCGTTTTGTATAAAAGACGGGGCGTTTGGAAAACAAAGCGGGTGCTGCGAAAATAGTTTTGGCAAACAATGCATGATGATGACGATGCAATGCACAAATTCAACGCGATTTTCTAGTAGTGGTTTTGCGGGATGCCACATCCAGCGATGCAGCGGAAGCACAACTCTTTCTTGCCGAATAGCCACCGGGAACATGTATCTCGCTAGTTCGAGACCATGGGGGATAAATACTAGAGGGGGAGAGAGATCCTTCACGAGGAGTTGTGAGTGAGAGAGAGGGAGGGGCTCCTTTTATAGGAGGAGGGGGACACCCAAGGAGGGGGGCGCTGGCCATGGGAGCTGCCCCCTCCCCTCCTTCATTCATGTGGGTGAAAGCTCCACACACAAAATGACCCTTCAATTTTCTCCACTAAAAAACCCACTCAAATTCCCATTAAATTTCCACCAAATTTAATGCAAACTCTCATTAAATAAAACTCCTTTTATTTATTCAGAATTTTGTTAATTACTTTAATGACAAACATTCACATATAACCCCTTGCTAGTATTTTATTTCACATGCAGAAACACTTTCTGCAATTTCACCCGAAACCAGTTTCGGTATCTAGTAAAATAAATTCTTGCGCTTGTTATTCTTTTTAGCATGAAACTATTTGCTCCAAATGGTGTCGGTGTCTCTTAAGCGTGTCACCCTACGGTTCACGAATAATGCGGACATGATCAAGACCCTCTCAGATCAATAATAAGAAGCGGGACCTGGAGATCCATACTGACTCCCACACATTCAACGATGACTTTCTTGTGATCATGAGAACCTATTACGGTAGTTTCTTAATCCTTTTATTTCCCAATATATTACATGTCCGAGACTCAATCATCGGTATCTCCATACCTAGTTTGATCTCATTACTGACATGTACTCTTTTCTTGTTCCCGTGATATAGTATTCTAGTAATTAAATCACTTGCTTGCAAGCTAATCAATGTGATATCACCAAGAGGGCCGAGAGCATATCTATCCGTCATCGGGATGAACAAATTCCACTCTCGATCCATGGGCCTCAACATAACACTTTAGTAGTACTGAACCCATCTTTATAATCACCCTGTTACGGTGCGATGTTTGATGTTATCAAGATACTCTTCTAGTGTTAGTGATTGACATGATCTCATGGTCTAAGGATTAGGATCACTTCGTATGTTGTTATAGAAATATAAACTCAATGACTTTGATCGTAATGCTATACTTTGGATGAATGTTCATCACACCATTCCAATAATGTTGTGACCTCGTTATTAACAACATCCAATGTCCATGGTTAGGAAACCTTGATCATCTTGTTAATCAACGAGCTAGTTTATGAGAGTGGCATAACTAAGAACTTTCTGTTTGTTTATTAAACACACATATATTAATGTTTCCGTATTAATAAAATTATAGCATGCAAAATAAACATCTATCATATACTTGGAATATACATAATAACCTCTTTATTATTGCCTCTGAGGGCATATTCCCTCCAGTCTTCCACTTGCACTAGAGACAATAATCTAGTTACATAGTGATAAATCTAACACCCATGGAGTTCTGGTGTTGATCATGTTTTTCTCTAGAGAGAGTTTTAGTCAACGGATCTGCTACATAGAGATCCGTGTGTACTTTACAAATCTTTATATCTCCATCCTTGACATGCTCGCGGATGTAGTGAAACCGGCGCTTAATATTCTTGGAATTCTTGTTAGACCTTGGTTCTTTGGCATATGCTATGGCACCATTGTTGTCACAATAGATCACCATTGGGCCAACACGCTCGGAACCACACCTAGTTCGGTTATGAACTCCTTCATCCAAACTGCTTCCTGAGACGCTTCCAAAGCAGCAACATATTCGGCCTCTGTTATTGATCCATCCACCACGGGTTGTTTGGAACTCCTCCAACTAACCGCTGCACCATTCATGAGAAATACGTATCTTGATTGAGACTTAGAGTCATCCAGATCAGTGTCAAAGATAGTGTCGACATAACACTTAGCGACGAGCTCTTCTTCACCTCCGTACACAAGAAACATATCCTTAGTTCTTCGCAAGTACTTAAGGATATTCTTGACCGCTATCCAGTGTTCTGATCCTGGATCAGATTGGTACCTACTAGTCAAACTAATAGCATGTGCCACATATGGTCTTGTACATAGCATGGTGTACATTATAGAGCCTATGGATGAAGCATAGGGGAATTTGTCCATTATCTCGCTTTCTTCAGCTGTAGCCAGACTTTGAGTCTTACTCAATGTCTTGCCTTTCAACATAGGTAAGAACCCCTTCTTACTTCCGTCCATTTTAAACTTCTTTAAAATCTTATCAAGATATGTACTTTCCAATAGCCCTATTAGGAGCCTAGATATATCCCTCCAGATCTTTATGCCTGATATGTATGACGCTTCACCTAGGTCCTTCATTGAAAATTTGCTATTTAGATAACTTTTAACATTGTTTAAAAGATCTAAATCATTTCCGATCAATAATATGTCATCCACATATAATATCATAAATGCGACATTGCTCCCACTAACTTTCTTGTAAATACAAGCCTCTCCATAAGTTTGGACAAATCCAAACTCTTTGATCACCTACTCAAAGCGGAGATTCCAACTCCGAGATGCTTGCTTCAGTCCATAGATTGATTGCTGAAGCTTCCATACCTTGTTAGCATCCTTAGGATTGAAAAAACCCTTTTGTTGTATCATATACAACTCTTCTTCGATGTTGCCATCGAGGAACGCAGTTTTGACATCCATCTGCCATATCTCATAGTCGAAATATGCAACAATTGCTAACATAATCCTAACTGACTTTAGCATCGCTATGGGAGAGAATGTCTCATCGTAGTCAACTCCTTGAATTTTTCGAAACCCCTTTGTGAAAAGTCGAGCTTTATAGACGGTTACATTACCATTAGCATCAGTTTTCATTTTGAAAATTCATTTATTCTCCACGGCCTTTCAGTCGTGAGGTAAGTCCACCAAGGTCCAAACCTGGTTTTCGTACATGGATTCCATCTCGGATTTCATGGCTGCTAACCATTTGTTGGAATCCGGGCTCATCATCTCTTCTTCATACGTCGCACGGTCATCAATTTCATCGACCATGAAATTCATAACAGGATTTCCGTATAGCTCGGGAGCTGCATGCGTCCTGCTAGACCTGTGAGGTCCGGTAGTATTCTCTTTTGGAGCTTCATGATCGTTATCATTAGTTCCCTCTTCAATTTTTGAATCCATCTCCGGAACGACTTCCGGAGATGCGATACTCACCATACTATGAAGAGAAGGTTCTACAACCTCTTCGAGTTCTACCTTCCGACTACTCACGCCTTTCGCGAGAAACTATTTCTCTAGAAAGGATCCATTCTTAGCAACAAAAACCTTGCCCTCGGATCTGTGATAGAAGGAATACCCAATAGTTTCCTTAGGGTATCCTATGAAGATGCATTTTTCCGCTTTGGGTTCGAGTTTATCCTGTTGAAGTTAGTGAATGTAGCAGTTTCTAGTGCATAATTCCCAAAATGACAGTGGCAAGTCCGTTAGAGACATCATAGATCAAATCATATCAAATAAAGTACGATTACGGTGTTCCGACACACCTTTTCGCTGTGGTGTTCTGGAAGGTGTGAGTTGTGAAACTATTCCATACTCTTTCATATGAGTGCTAAACTCGTAACTTAGATACTCACCTCCATGATCGGACCATAGAAATTTGATCTTTCTATTACAATGATTTTCCACTTCACTCCGAAACTCCTTGAATTTCTCAAAGGTTTCAGACTTGTGTTTCATCAAGTAGATATAACCATATCTACTCAAATCATCCATGAAAGTTACAAAATAGCGATATCCACCTCACACCAACACACTCATTGGACCACACACATCAGAATGTATGATTTCCAATAAATCTGTCGCCCGTTCCATTGAACCCGAAAACGGTGTTCTAGTCATCTTGCCCATAATACATGGCTCACATGTATCAAATGATTAAAAATCAAGTGATTCCAAAAGTCCATCCAAATGGAGCTTCTTCATGCGTTTAACGCCAATATGACCTAGACAGCATTGCCACATATATTCGGATATATCATCATTAAGTTCAATCCTTTTAGCATCAACATTATGAATATGTGTAACATTATTATTGAGATCCAATAGAAATAAACCATTCATCATCGGTGCATGACCATAAAAGATTTCATTCATATAAATTGAACAACCATTGTTCTCAGATTTAGATGAATAACCATTGCGCATCAAACAGGATCCGGATACAATGTTCATGCTTAGTGTTGGCACCAGATAACAATTATTCAATTTTATAACTAATCCTGATGGTAAGTGGAGAGGTAGCATTTCGACGGCGATCACATCAACGCTTGATACATTTTTGACACGCATCTTGACCTCACCCCTTGCTAACGGTCGCTTGTTTCGCAGCCCCTGATTCGAGTTACAAATATTAGCAACTGAACCGATATCAAATACCAAGGTGCTACTGCGAGTACTAGTCAAGTACACATCAATAACATGTATATCATACATACCTTTATTTTCCTTGCCGGCCTTCTTGTCAGCCAAATACTTGGGGCTGTTGCGCTTCCAGTGGCCAGTCCCCTTGCAATAATAGCACTCGGTATCAGACTTAGGGGCAACTCGGGGTTTCTTTTCAGTCACGGGAATCGGCTTGCCGCCCTTCTTTCCCTTCTGTTTACCCTTCTTGTCTTTATCGAAACCAGTGGTCTTATTGATCATCAATACTTGATGTTCTTTCTTGATCTCCACTTCTATAGTTTTAAGCATTGACACAAGCTCGGGGAGAGACTTCTTCATGCCTTGCATATTATAGTTCATCACAAAGCTCTTATAGCTAGGTGGCAGAGATTGGAGAACACGATGGATGCCTAAGTCAATGGGAATCGTTATTCCCAAGGACACAAGCTTATCGGCGTAACCCGAAATCTTGAGTACATGCTCACTTACGGAGCTGTTCTCTTCCATCATTCAGCTAAAGAACTTTTCTGAAGCATTGTAACTCTCTACAGCAGCATGGGTGTCGAAAATCATTTTCAGCTCACCCATTGTATCAAAAGCATTGCCGTTTTCGAAATGCTTTCGAAGATCTGGCTCTAGCCCATACAATATGCCGCAATAAACTAAGTTGTTGTCCTCTTGACGAGTCTGATAGACATTCTTTTCCTCGTCAGGGGCATCATCAAGTGGTGGGGGGCCTAGCGGCGATTCTAGCACATATTGCTTTTGTGCAGCAGTGAGGAGAATCCTCAAATTCATGGCCTAGTCGATAAAGTTGCTACCGTTCGTTGCAAGTTTCTCTTTCTCCATGAACACATTGAAATTAAAAGCAGGTGGTGCCATCTGCAATAGAATTTGTAAAGTTTAGACTAAGTTTATGATTGATTGAGTTCAGCTAATCGAAATTAAGAATGAATTCCCACTCAAAAACGACATCCCTCATGCCTTTTTGGTGATTACAGGAACCAAATCCACTACACCAAGTTCGATCATCACGTGAGTCAGTGTAGCTTCGAAGGTGAGCATCAAATGGGCATCATATCTTCCATATGACTCATGCTTAACCTTTCGGTCCGTGTTCCGAGGCCATGTTTGTACATTCTAGGCTCTCCAAGTAAGACCCTTAGTATTCGCGTGTGTAACTGTCTTACACACGAAATATGATCGTGGATGTCTAGGAGCGACGAAACATAATCGGTACATAATTAAGGGAGAACACATTTTTATCTTGATATCTAAATGAGGGATCATCTTATTATGCTAATAAAACGCCAAACAAGCAATATAAGATGCAACAAACATCACATGTTAATAAGTGAAATGATATGGTTCTTGCACTTGATCTCCATCATGTGCATCGTGGTATGATCCTCATCATACCTTTATGTGTAAGGCCAAGGTCTATGGAACATACACGTTATGTGTGTTGTAAGAGTATCGACTTATACTTCTACTTACAACATCATCATATCATGACACTAGCCCATCAACAATCTAAACTAGACACCTCTAATTTATCCATTGCAAGTTTTACGTGGCTTAGGGCTTTTGAAGATAGAACTGTTCTTACCTACGAACATGAACCACAACGAGGATAACCAAATTGTTGTAAACTCGTTGCAAATTAGATATTGACTATAGTAGGAGAGACAGACACCTGCTAGCCACTTATGCAAAACTAGTTGCATGTGAAGCGTGGAACAGGTCTCATGTGCGAGGACATGTAAAGTTTGTCCGAGCCGCTTCATCCCACTATGCCACCAATATCCAAAGTACAACTAAGAAGAAATAAGATGATCATCATCGTCCACATACTCATATGTGTACTACCCGTGCAAAGCATCTACTCCTAGATCCGGCTCTGATACCACTGTAGGGTTCGCAGCATAGAAAACAAAAAAATTCCTACGATGGGAACAACTATGTACCAAGATCTATGTACTAGATACAAGAAATGGGCGGATATACATCCGTGGAGAACATACCCTTGAAGACCGACAAAGCTTAACGAGGTTGAACTTGTGGTTGATGTAGACGATCTCTTTCCTATCTCAAGATTGAGAGGAAGTCCTAGTGCCGCAAATCAGCGGTGCATCCGTGCTCGCACACAAGTTCGAGGCACCGAGCAACCTCCGCCTCCTCGTTCCAGCGATGCAGCGGAAGCACAACTCTTTCTTGCCGAATAGCCACCGGGAACATGTATCTCGCTAGTTCGAGACCATGGGGGATAAATACTAGAGGGGGAGAGAGATCCTTCACGAGGAGTTGTGAGTGAGAGAGAGAGGGAGGGGCTCCTTTTATAGGAGGAGGGGGACACCCAAGGAGGGGGCGCTGGCCATGGGAGCTGCCCCCTCCCCTCCTTCATTCATGTGGGTGAAAGCTCCACACACAAAATGACCCTTCAATTTCCACCAAATTTAATGCAAACTCTCATTAAATAAAACTCCTTTTATTTATTCAGAATTTTGTTAATTACTTTAATGATAAACATTCACATATAACCCATTGCTAGTATTTTATTTAACATGCAGAAACACTCTCTGCAATTTCACCCGAAACCAGTTTCGGTATCTAGTAAAATAAATTCCTTCGCTTGTTATTCTTTTTAGCATGAAACTATTTTCTCCAAATGGTGTCGTTGTCTCTTAAGTGTGTCACCCTACGGTTCACGAATAATGCGGACATGATCAAGACCCCTCTCAGATCAATAATCAGAAGCGGGACCTGGAGATCCATACTGACTCCCACACATTCAACGATGACTTTCTTGTGATCATGAGAACCTATTACGCTAGTTTATTAATCCTTTTGTTTCGCGATATATTACATGTCCGAGATTCAATCATCGGTATCTCCATACCTAGTTTTATCTCGTTACTGAGATGTACTCTTTTCTTGTTCCCGTGATATAGTATTCTAGTAATCAAATCACTTGCTTGCAAGCTAATCAATGTGATATCACCGAGAGGGCCCAGATCATATCTATCCGTCATCGGGATGAACAAATTCCACTCTCGATCCATGTGCCTCAACATAACACTTTAGTAGTACTAAACCCATCTTTATAATCACCCTGTTATGGTGTGACATTTGATGTTATCAAGATACGCTTCTAGTGTTAGTGATTGACATGATCTCATGGTCTAAGGATGAGGATCACTTTGTATGTTGTTATAGCAATATAAACTCAATGACTTTGATCATAATGCTATACTTCAGATGAATGTTTTTCACACCATTCCAATAATGTTGTGACCTTGTTATTAACAACATCCAATGTCCATGATAAGGAAACCTTGATCATCTTGTTAATCAACGAGCTAGTTTATGAGAGAGGCATAACTAGGAACTTTCTGTTTGTTTATTAAACACACATATATTAACGTTTCCATATTAATATAATTATAGCATGTAAAATAAACATCTATCATATACTTGGAATATACATAATAACCACTTTATTATTGCCTCTCAGGGCATATCCCCTTCAGCGTCATCGGTAGCTATACCCGCCTTGAATATCTTAAATTCCTCTTCGTCGAGCATTGTATTTTTCTTACTAATATCAGTTGCTCAAGGCGTTGCTCATCTTCGTGAGGGCTAGTTTGTTCACTGGGTTCTCTCTCTCCAGGTTTCTGAACCGCTCTGGGAATCTTTATCGCTTGTGATGCTTCTGAAGGAGGTTATCGACCAAAGCCGCATTGGCAACACATCTGATGTACTTCGTGTTGATCGACATGCTTTTCCGGACGATGCACCTAAGTTGCAGGCCGTACCCTTTGGCAAACGCCTATGGCGCAATGGGTAGGCCACTTTATGTGACTTCAGTGAACTCATCGCAGACCGTGGCGAGCACTAGCACCTTCCGATCCTTCCTTTCCTTCTTCTTCTTCTTCTGTGTAGCGGCCGGGTTGCCGCTACCGCTATCGGTGCACTCGCCGCCATCGGTGGTGTCATCCTCCTCGCCGCCTTCACTAGTTTCAACGTAGTCGTCTTTGTCCTCCTCGTAATCAGCATCTCCTCCCTCACTGCCCCCAGCAGCTCTGGTGGCGGTTGCCTCCTCCTCCGGTGGTGGTTTCATCCTCATCTCCTCCTCCTCCAGCTGTTGGGACCCCCGCCGGAATGACTTGTTGGCCTGTCTAGCTTGTTCTTTGACGCTCATGTTCTTAGAAGGCCTGGCCTCGTCGTTGCCCAACATGTTTGCACTCTATTAAAAAGAGGCGAAAAGTTAGCATAAATCTCGGCCGAAAAATTTGGCATGACCTTTGTTAATTTTTTAAACTAGGAGTGCCCATTTCTCAACAGAAAAGAAAGTGAATCGACACTTTAGGAGAAACGGGCAACTCAAATGAAATCCCTGCAATAAGAAATAGCCCTAGCCCCATCCCCATTGACAACCCAAATCATCAATTTGCTACTAGCACTAGTAGCACATCCCTATAACAGTAGCAACACCATTTCACACCCAAATGTAATAAGAACAGCAACACCATTTCACAGCAGCATAGCAGCACCATTTCACAGCAGCACATCAGGACCATTTCATAGCAGCACCATTTCACAACAGCACCATTTCATCTAGAGGTATGTATAGAGGCAGGTATATCACAAGGATTAAGAACTCCTTGCTGATGAGATTTAACGATAATCGTATGTGGTTCTATAAAAATTTAAGTATGTGTTCATTCGGTGTAAGTTTTGCTTGTGACTCTAACTACTGAAAATTTGTGTGTATAGAGGCATGAATGGAGGCATGTATAGAGGCATGTAAAAAATAGCTTAATAGAGGCATGTATAACAAATTCCATATATTATTTTTTCTAGCTTAATAGTTAACAGGGAGGTGCATGCCTAGCTTAATAGCTTAATAGTTAACAGGGAGGGGCATATATTATTCTGTCTAGCTTAATAGTTAACAAATTCCATATATTATTCTGTATAAAAATGATCCGTAGCTACATCTTATTGATCCATAGCTATACATACATATTTTCATGTTGCTGATTGCTGCTCGTTGGTTTATGTGTGTCTTATATCTAGCTGGACAACAGCGATACCATGGCCACAGATGACGATACTGACACCGAGAATTGCATTAACCCCCAGGCAAGCGATCTCTGTCTCACCTTTTCCCCCTTTTCTATTTATCCACATGCATGCTGCCATCACCTACGTCCACTTCTTTATGTTTGCATCAGGCCAGGTGCCATTTAGTTACTACTCTTATTTCGAATTTCACCCAAATAACTAAACTCGACCAGTTTGCAATTACCATTCCGTGTTTGTAGGCAAATCAATCTTTTTTAGTGATCTCGAATTCCAAAATTAAGATCATATATATGTAATATCCGTGATTTCTACTGTGTGCACTTTTAACTACATAACCACCATTTTTCTGCTTACATGATCATGAGACATTGAAGACCTGGGGGGTGTGTGCAGATGCAGAGTATAGAGAGCCAGGTGAAGGATGCAAACAAGGGAAGAATCGGCCAGGGGAAGAATCAGAGATTACATGGCGGACGGTGGACGGAAGACGGCAAGGTGGACGCTAGCTGGCCGACAGTGAACGGCGAGGTGGTGGCTGCTGGTGCCAGTGGCGGCGAGCGATGACCGCGTGCACTGCCCTTCTCCTCCTACGCGCTGCGGACGAGTTCCTCTCCACGGGCTCCTCCTCCACGGCTCCAGCGGCGGGGGCGGCTCTCCTCCACGGGCTCCTCCTCCACGGCTCCTCCACGTACGGCCTGCGGTGAGGACGAGGGAGGTGAGGCTAGGGTTTGCGCGGCGCGAGGCTACTAGGAACTAAAGAAATGGAGAAGGGGATTAGCAGGAGAAGGCCGGACCATTTATTTGGCTAAGTTCACAGATTCTGCGCATTTCGACAATATGCGCCACAAGGAACTGAAGAAATGGAGAAGGGGATTAGCAGGAGAAGGCCGGAACATTTATTTGGCTAAGTTCACAGATCTGTGACGCATATTGTCGAAATGCGCCAGATAATCTGTGGACATAGTACAAACCACGGAGCGCGTAGTAGTTTGACAAGATCACACACTTGCCTTAATTAGTGGTCTACTTTCTTGTGCCATTCTAAACCTAGGGCAGCCAGGTTTGAATCCTGATTGTCTCAAACTTTTTTCCTTTTTCTTTTTAATATTTATAACTATATATATATGTTTAAAATAAAGAAAGAACATATACAAACATGCATATTTATTCAAAAAAACTCTCTCCCCAAACATATACAATCACGTTATATGTTTTAGTCTAGCTCTAACTAATATATATTTTGCGAGCACACATAAAGCAAGAACATATACAAACATGCATATTTATTAAAAAACTCTCTCCCTGAACATATACAATCACATTATATGTTTTAGTCTAGCTCTAACTAATATATATTTAATTTGCGAGCACACGTGTGAACTAATACACAAAAAAGTCACACAATTGCTAACGTCTCTTCACAATCTTCTTGCCCTTTTTTATCGCAGTTGAATACTTTAGCCCGTGCACTTTGAGATTTATTATTGGGAATGGACAACCTTCAGTAGGTAGGGTGGTCTTCCTTCTTACTTTAGTAGTAGTAGGCATGTCGAAGTACTTGTCGAATTCCTCTTCGATCTTTAGATCGCCGTTCTTGTCGAAGTTTTGCTCGTTGGTGGCTCCTTCCATTCCGATGATTCTCCTCTTGCCCCTCCTAACTACGACATGGTTGGGCTTTGACGGGTCCGTAATAAAAAAGCATTTATCAACTTGGCTAGCGAGTACCCAAGGCTCATTTTTTATGGAGGCGTTCTTTATCGATTTGGCATCTGGTATAACCATTGTGGTGAAATACCGGCCTTCTTTTTCCATGTTCTTGGCCCATCTAACACGGAACATCGGTACGATATCTCCACAGTAGTCGAGCTCCCATATCTCCTCGATCCTTCCGTAGAATCTTTCCATGACAGTAGTCTCGTCATCGGCGAAGGATAACATAGTTACTCCTGAGTTTTGATATTCGCTATTCCAGTCCTTTTCCTCGGTGTAGAATCTGTAACCGTTTATGTCGTATGACCGATAGGTCCTTAGGTTGTGCCCTGGCCCTGCGACAAGGAGAATATGAGTTTTTGATCTTCCATAGAAGGCGTCTGTGGGGGATTGTCTAGTTGCCTTTTCTTGAACCGACCTGTGAAGCTGGCGTTGTGCTCTCTTGTGCCGAACAATTCAATGTGCAGTAACGTGCCTCGGTTTGCCCTGTCAAAGTCGGTGCGTCGACCGTCAATGCCAACATGCAGTGAGCGGTAGCCCTCGCGGTGACCATATTGTAACATCCCAAATTTCATCAAATACAAATCATATTATTGCATTCATATCATCATAGCGTATTGATCTTGCACAAAAATTTCAAAACAAAACCCCTAATAGAACCATATTTAAACCCCTCTTATCATCTATACATGGGGCATGGTTTTATTTTTATTTCAAAGACCCAAAATGTTTTTGAGTGGTTAGATGTGTTTGGTACACTTTTTGACACTAGGATCACAGTACAAAAACTTGGTGAAAGTTTGAATTCAAACAGATTTGAAATAGAATTTCAAATTCATTCTAGAAAATCAAAACAGAATTGGAAAAAGACAAAGAGAAAAAAATAAAACAGGACCCATTCTGTCCCAGCAAGCCCCAGCAGCCCACTAAGACCACCCGGGAGCTTTCCCTCTCTCCCCGCAAATTTTTCACTCACGCGCGCATACCCCCACCCGCTGACCACTGGGCCAGTTGCCACATTAGCGTCGTCGTCCCCAAACCTCTCCCGCGACCAGCTCGCCGCTCGTTTATTCCCCGCACTCACTGCCGCGATTGAATTCGATTAATTGCCGATGAATGAGCGTGTGATTTTTGCCCCTGCTCCGGCTACATAATCCCCTCCCCTCGCAGCCATTTCCCCTCACCTAGCCAACACCAAGCGCCGCCAGGCTACACAGATTTCGCCTTGCACCGTCGTAGAGCCGAGCCACTCCGGCGAGTGATTGCGGTGAGTCCCGCGCGCCCCCTTACCTATGGTTCATACGATCGTGATCCCCTTGCTCTTGCGCGTCTAACCATGCCTCTGGTCTGTCCCAAATCGCCCCAGGTCGTCGTCCCCGTCAACCCCTTCAAGCAACCGAGGCGCCGCTCGACTCCGACGAGCAATCACGGTAATTTCCGAGCGCCCCTTGACCTCTGCTCCATACGACTAGGTTTGTCGTGTCTTTGCGTAGTTACTAATGCCTCTTGTTTTCCCTATGGTGACCTAGTTCGTCGCCTTTTTCTCTGGCAGTGAGCACCCGACGCTAGGTCAAACTCCGACGAGATTTTCTAGCCGTGTCCGTGTGCCCCTGTCCAAGACAAGTCCACGTTGAGATTCCTTATGTCTTCGCGACTCTGGTAAGCATCAGTGCCCCTCCCCTAGCCCCCTAGACTCGCCGGCGTGTCATCGGCAGTAGCGCCGCCGCCGCTAGTGCCATGCGCGCCACCATTCTTTGGTCGTTTAGATCTAGACCTTTAGATCTACATTCAGCGGCTAGGATTAGATCACTTATAGAACCGTTTTGTTTTGATCTGAACCATGCATAGTCACTTAGATCTAATGGCGCGGAAGTGCGATCCAGCGTGAAACTATACGCGTCAATCATGAGCAGCCACGTCTCTGTGATTTAGATTTAAATTAAGTTTTTGATCTATTAGATGAATTAACTTTGTTATGTTTGTCCAAAAATTAAAAAATTTATATCATTGGATTTAGGAAATTGATCCCTACACATCTATGACCTTGGTTAGGCCATTTACTTCTGTAAAATTAGGATTTTGTACAGAAACATTTGTAGGCTTATTTTGGTTATAAAAATTGTTTAGAGAATTGTTTTAGATTAATTTTTTGGGTTATTTAGACTTTAGAAAGTTTACCTTGTGTTTAATATTGTTTAGTTTGACTTATTTAGTGTGGAAAATCATTCCATTGCATTTGCATGCATTTATATGTATTTTTGTTTGTATATTGAATGTGAATTTAGTGTTATGATTTTATGTGTAGATTTTGGTGATTGTGATTGTGAGGATTGTTCCTACTACCCCAACTACCAAGGCAAGTGATGCTTCATATTTTGTCCTACTATTTTAACTATGCACTAGTGATCTTTTAAGTAGGATTTGCATGGAGATTTTTTTCTAAGTATAAGCTATGCCATGGGAAATCCTATATATATTTTCTTAGTAGAATTATCCTAAGTTAGGAGACTTTTTATGTTAGCATGCTTAGCCTAGCTAGTAGAACACAAGGGTGGATTATTCATGCTATGATATTATGTAAATTCTATGACTATGTTTTTGATTAATATAACAACATGTGAATGAATCACCTAGGTGGAATGGAGAGAATGGTTTGTGTTGAGTGGTTACACAAGGCCCATGTATATGGTTTACCTTGTGTATCACACTTGTGGATGTCCATCTAGGAACAAAGGGATTTGAGATATTTAGTGTTGAGAAGCTTCTAGTGCAACCACATGGGATATGGGCTCTGCCTTGACCAAATAGGTTGCAAGAACTTAGCCAGATGGACAGTTGGTGGTAGGGTTGATAGGATGGAACGCGTCCATGGTGGTCTAAGGGAATGCTTCTGAAAAGTCTCGTCTCTATGCATGTGGAGTCTTGTGGGGAAAGTGCACCACCTCTCAAGAGGGTAAAACCTAAGTACTTAGTCGTGTCCCCGGCAACGGAAAATTTGAGCATCAAAGACATTGAAATGATCAAGGATCTCCTCATCCCAATTTCTCTAAGTTAAAACGTGTGGCTGAACAAGGTTAAAGGTTCACCAATGTATATTGGTGGTTCCTTAGGTGTTTTGTCAAACAAAAACTTACTATTTTCAACTAATAAGAAAAACCTTATTTTGAGCAAAGCCATCCTGAAATACACTTAGCCAAATTCATATAGTTATTAGATGTTTCTATACTACAATGGTATCACTTGCTAATACAATTCCAAATGTATTGACCCTCTGTGGTTGTAACTTATGATGTTGTAGTTTACTCTAATGGAGACTAGGGTTATGAGTCTACACTCAACATGTTTGCCTGTGACACATGAAGATGAAGACTTCTATTTATTTACTTTATGTTATGAACTTTAAGTATTAGCCTTGGGCTAATAAGTTGCAAAGACTATGTTATCTCTGGAATGACGATGTAATAATGACCTTTGTATCTTTGTACTTCATCTTAAACTGTGGATGCTAGCAATTCGATCCAGGGACTAGCATTGCAATAACAGGGGCCTTTACCTTCAATGGTGGGGTCTAACAGATGGTATCATACCACTGTGTTGCCTGTAGGATTATGATCGTAAGATGGATTAGACTAAGGAAACATCTAAGAAAAATGCAACTCTTTGCAAATTCCACACTTGTCTCTTTTCTTCTCGTAAACCTCTCCTAATCTTCTTTCTCATCTCTATTTGTAGATGGCCGCCATCAACGAAGCCGTCAAGAAGGGACCACTCATGACCATGACCTTAGAGTGTGAGACGAAGTTTTCCAAGGCATTTAAGAACCTTATGGTTACCATGGGGATACATGGTTCAACAGTGTACAAAGGATTCCCCATGATGGATGAAGGGGAAGAGTATTGGTTGGTACAACTCCACTTTTACAAAAACAAGGAGGATAACCACAAAGATTCAAGATTCTACATGGTCACCAACTCTGAAATGCACATATCATTCTTTGACTCCGCAAGAAACGCAACATGGAATGCCATCAAGGATCTTGGTGAAAGACTCAAGTGTAGAATCCTCAACACTCAAAATGACCTTAGAGAAGATAAGAAGTATACCCAATACTTAGAGACAGCCATAAAACGTCTAAGGGAGGATATCATAGACTTAGCATATGAATGAGAATTGTGCCGTATACCAATAGTTGGACCACCACACTTGTCGTTTTCTCGCGTTAATAATTTTGATCATACCAACCTATGTGGTATGGCAAAATTTTTGTCTAAGTTATGTTGGAACCTTTGTGTTTGTGATTGACTATGGTATGCTATGACTAGTGTGTTTTATTGTTGAATGTATACCTTTGGATTTTGTTTCACTACCTTATGTTTTTCACTTACTGGTGTTGTTTCTAATTTTTCGCTATCCTATGCAATAGATGCCTAGCTTTGTTCTCACCACTACCGAGGAGTTCAATGGAACTAATTTTGGATTCTGTATCGTGCATCTTGTCGATGTAGTTGGTCTTCCCCTCCCTAGCATTAAGGGACTTCAACTCCAGAAGTTTGAGAGGAAGGACTTATGGGGATTCAAAGTCTACCAGCCAGGACGCCAGTTAGATCCCCTACCGTGGAGATTGCCTTCAAGATTATGCATGCTGACAAGGAGAAGGGACTTGACGTCGCCATGCAGGAGCTACTTGGGCGCCTCTATGGACACCACTCCGCCAAGCTCACGGGCCTCTACTTCCACCCATTTAGGAGACATGACGAGGAGGGAGAGGCTGTAGTGTATGACGATGCCACTAGGGAGACTATTGAGCTAGTGCGTCTCTATCTTAAGGACCTAGAGAGCCTTCTTAGACACCTCGATACTGATAGGACTAATGTCATACTTAACAATGATGAGCTACGGGTTTAGTTGAGAGAGAAGTACAAGGCCTTTGCAGAGTAGGATGAGAGCATCAAGTAGATGGTGGCTAGGTTCGAGAAGCAAGACAAGAGGTTCAAGAACCACGAAAAGATAGTGCGGGATAGGAACAAGAAGATCAATGAGATGAAGGCCGAGATAGAGCTAAAGGATCTTGAGCTAGAGACACAGTAGGGAGTGATACAGAGGCTGCGCTCACAGAAGAGAGCCCGTCGGGCGAAGGTTGATGCTTTCACCACCAACGTGGAGGAGTACAAGGCAACAGTGGATCCAGTAGGACTTGCTCTTGTAGACGAGGAGGTCGGAATGGTGTAGTGTTGACTACTTGGCTACCTACCTATCTATCATTCTTTTATTTATGGGGTCGCATTGATCATCTGACATGTGGATGACTTTGCCATTATGTTTAATTTTCCAAAACTTGTTGTTCCCGTTGTTTAAACTCTAAGTTTATTGTGCTTGCTTATTGTGATTGCTGCTATGTGATGTATTGTGCATGTTAGAATCTATGGGTTATATCTCATTACTTATCCTTATTGAAACCACAGATGCCTCCCCGTCGTGCCAATCCCAAAACTAACAACAATAACAAAAATGGCAATGAGATGCAACAGTTGATGATAGCCCAGACTCTGTTGATGCAAATGATGACCCAGTTTATGGCGAATCTGAATCAGAATAAAAACAACAACAATAACAACAACAACAATCAAAACAACCCACCAGCCTTTGATATGCTTACAAGGTTTCTGAGATTGAGGCCTGCTAAGTTTTCAGGGACCACTGATCCAATGGTAGCCAATGACTGGTTACGTTCTGTGAACAAGGACTTGGTCACTGTGGGCTGCACTGATGAGGAAAAGGTCAGATTTGCAGCACATCTGCTTGAAGGACCAGTAGCTACATGGTGGGATAACTTTCAAATCACCACTCCTATTGAGGATGTGACTTGGGCAATATTTGAGGATGGATTCCACACTTCTCATATCTCTTCAGGAGTGATGGGTTCGAAGAAGGAATTTCACAATCTTAAGCAACATCACCGCACTGTGGCAGAATATATTGAGGAATTCAAAATCTATGCACCGGATGATTTTGACACTGATGCTAAGAGGAAGGAAAAATTCCTTGAAGGGCTGAATGATGAGATGTGCATGCAACTATCTGTTGCATATGTTCCAACTTATCAATCACTGTGTGATAAAGCCGCCATCTTGGAAAGCAAGATGAAGGAGGTGGAGAGTAGGAAGAGGAAGCACCACTTTGCTAAGCATGGATCGGGATCTTCTCACAAACGTTTCCATGGTGAAGATAGTGGCGGTTCTGGATCCCACAAACACGTGAAGTATAACAGCCACCACAACAGTAACCGTCACCATGACAACAAGAGTCACCATAGCCATGACACTGGTGGATATAAGAACCACAAGAGTGGACAGAAGATCCATCACAGTGGGATATCAGTCAGGTTGAATGCTTCAAGTGCAAGAAAACTTGGCACTATGTAAATGAATGCCCAGAAAATAAGACTGATGGAGCCAACACGCCAAACCTTTTTTAGAAGGGAAAAGTGAACCACATCAACGTGGAAGAAATTTATGAGGAGTCTGATGCTATGGCTGGTAAGTTCAAGCTTAATTCTTTTCCAGCACTTGTTCTTTTTGATATCGGCACATCGTATTCATTCATATCAAGAGCATTTGTTGATAAAAATGGACTTCCAACTAAAACTATTGGATTTCCTATTAAAGTAAGCTCTCCAGGTGGAGAGATTATAGTGAGTTTTGGATGTCATGACCTAGTGATAGAGTTTGGAACATATAAGTTTCCAGTTAGTCTGATAATCCTAGATTCCCAAGGATTGGATGTAATTTTGGGCATGGATTGGATGACTAAGTACGAGGGAGTTATAGATTGTGCCAATCGTACTGTTACACTCACAACCCCGGATAATAAACGGATTAAGTTCAAGTCTAACTTTGAATCCAAAGGGAGTAAGTTAAGTTCTCTTAAGGAGGTTAGCATAGACAGTGTACCAGTTGTGAAGGCATATCCATATGTGTTTCCAGAGGAATTATCAGGAATGCCACTAGATAGAGATTTTCAGTTTTTGATTGACTTACTGCCAGAATCTGGACCAATAGCAAAGAAACCCTAAAAGATGTCAGTTGATGAGTTGAAAGAACTCAAGAAACATCTTGGAGAACAGTTGCAAAAAGTATTTATCCAACCAAGTTCTTCATCTTGGGGTGCACCAGTCCTTCAGGATAGATGTCAAAGGCTATGCATATATTATCATTCACTCAATGAGGTGACAATAAAGAACAAGATCCTTTACCGAGAATCAACGATCTATCTGATTAGCTAGAAGGAGCCCGTGTGTTCTCAAAAATGGATCTCCGATCAGGCTACTTTCAGGTAATGATTAGAGAGCAAGACATACCTAAGACTGCTTTTACCACTAGGTATGGATTGTATGAGTATACCGTGATGCCATTTGGATTGACCAATGCACCAACTTATTTCATGAACATGATGAACAAGGTGTTCATGGAGTTTCTTGACAAGTTTGTTTTCGTATTCATCGATCACTTATTGATCTATTTCAAGAGCAAACAAGACCATGAGGAACATTTGCATTTGATTATTGAGAAACTGAGGGAGCAAAAATTGGATGCCAAGTTTAGTAATTGTGAATTTTGGTTGAGTGAAGTTGGATTTCTCGGACATATTGTGTCGGGAGATGGTATAGTTGTCGATCCCGCAAAGGTGTCAGCTGTAATCGAGTGGGAATCTCCCAAGTCAGTTAAAGAAGCTTGTAGTTTCCTAGGCGTGGCAGGATACTATATAAGGTTCAACAAGAATTTCTCGAAAGTGGCTAAGCCAATGACGGAATTTATTAAGAAAGAGAAAAAGTTTGATTGGACTGAAGGGTGTGAAATTAGTTTCCAAGAATTGAAGAAGAGACTAGTGTCAGCACTAGTCTTATGCCTACCAGATTTAGAGAAGGACTTTCAAGTTTATTGTGATGCATCTCACCAAGGATTGGGTGGAGTATTGATGCGAGAAGGGAAATTTCTGGCTTATGCCTCGAGACAACTCAACACTCATGAAGTAAACTATCCTACTCATGACTTAGAGTTAGCCTCTGTTGTCCATGCACTCAAAACATGGAGACACTATCTTTTGGGAAAGCGTTGTGAAGTGTTCACGGACCACAAGAGTTTGAAATATATTTTATCCCAGAAGGAACTCAATATGAGACAAAGAAGGTGGCTAGAGCTCATCAAGGACTATGACTTGAGTTTGCAATACCATCCCGGTAAAGCAAATGTTGTAGAGGATTCTTTAAGCCGTAAATTTTATGTGAATGGTCTCACCAAAGGAGAATTGCCAGGTGATTTGTGTGCCCAATTTAAGGAGCTAAGATTGGAGATTGTGCCTGAAGGATATCTCATGTCATTGGAAGTTCAACCAACATTGTTGGATAAGATAAAAGAAGCCCAAAAGTTTGACAAGGAAATTGAAGAGATTAAAGGTAAAATTAGTAAAGGAAAGGCTAAAGGATTCCATGAAGATGAACAAGGTACCTTATGGTATGGAAAGCGTATCTGCATACCACAATATCCGGAGCTTCAAAAATTGATTCTGCAAGAAGCACACAATTCACCATATTCTATTCATCTGGGTAACACCAAGATGTACATTGATGTGAAGGAAAGATTTTAGTGGAACAATCTTAAGAAAGATATTGTGGAGCACATTGCTTTGTGTGATGTGTGTAGTAGAGTGAAGGCGGGACATTAGAAACCGGCAGGGTTATTGCAACCACTACCTATTCCTGATTGGAAGTGGGATAAGATTGGTATGGATTTTATCACCAGACCGCCAAGGACCAGATTTGGATATGATTCTATATGGGTTGTTGTGGATCGCATAACTAAAGTGGCTCATTTCATACCCGTGAAGACTACCTATACCAGTGCTAAATTGGATAAGATCTATATGAATAGTGTCGTGGGAATGACCACGGCGGATGCTTCAATCGGCAGCGAGTAGTAGAACATGGGACAAGGGCGGCCAGCCATCTGCGGTGCGAGATGAGGGCGGAGACACAAGGGTTTACCCAGGTTCGGCCCCCGGAGGGTAAAGACCTACTCCTGCTAGATTGTATTATGGTGAGAGTACAATGGGGCGAGCTCGACGACTAGGCGGCGAGTCTCTTGGGTGTATGATGGAACGTATCTCCTATGCGTACCCTAGGGAGGTTTATATAGGCTCACCTCGCTAGGGTTTACAAATCACAACCAAATTAGTTAAGGATTCGGAGGTTCTATGACCTAGTCCGACTGGGCCTAGCTACGCTTCTGGGCCTTCAGGTTCCAGTCGCCTGAGTAGTCCCCAAGGCCGTCGTTGATTTGTCGCAGGTGTTTGCTGGCAGTCGGAGTATGCGGGTCCAATGCGGACGCCTATCGAATCGGCGGCGGACTCCTGAACAAAGGAAAGAACTAGTCATTTTACTCGCAATAACAGCGACCAATCGTATCGCAGCTTGGAGAACGGGTCGGCGAGTACTTAGTCACTGTTACAGTGATCGGGTCGACGAATAATTTGTCACTGTTATAGTGATCGGGTCGGCGAATCGTCGAGTCGCTGGGACCAACGAGTCGAGTAGATGAAGTTGGACCGTCAATCATGGTCAAACTATCCATTGGTTAATCCCAACGGTAATATTGGCATAATTACCGCGTAGTAACGGCTCCCGAAAATGGCGGGTAAGAACCGCTATATAAGGAGAGTGAAGGGCGAACAGGGAAAACACTTCTTTCGCTTCCTCCCATATCGCGCCTCCCTGTTTCCCCATTCCGCACAGCGACCAGAGCGAGATCCAGAAAGTTCTGACCCCCACGATCCTGAGCCGATGGCCCCCTCCATCGAGCCATGGGGTAGATCCAAGTGCACGAAGGCACTGCTAGCATCTTTCGAGGAGGCGGCGATTCTCCGCGCCCGTAGATGGCGCATCCCCGCGGCTGGAGAAGTAGTTCCGGATCCACGCGAGTGGGAGTTCATCTGCTTCACCAGCCACCTGGAGAGGGGACTCGGCTTCCCAACTTCCCTCTTCTTTCGGCATTTCTGCGCCTACTACAGAATCCAACCATCAGATATGGGTCCGCATAGCATCGAGCATCTCGCCATTTTCGTGGCGTTCTGCGAGTGCTATCTGGGCTGCAGGCCCTACTTCCCCCTGTGGCAAGACCTGTTCCACGTGAGAATCAGCCGTGAAGAGACAGGCGGCCCAATGCTAGCCGCGGGCGGCCTGACGTTCGAGCTGAAGTCGAATGCATCGTTCTTTGACTTGATTTTGCCCGCCAAAGCGGCGAACGAGTGGAAGAAGTACTGGTTCTACGTCACTGAGTCGACTCTAGGCGACGAAGTGGCGCTTCCAAGGTACTCCGCCGACCAGCCCGAGCAGCGTCGGCTCCAGGTCATCAAACTCCTGCTGGATCAGCGGATGGTTGTTGACGAAATGTTACAAACCATCCGCAGCCTGAAGAAGAAAGGCCTTCAGACCATCAACCTCTACAACTTCTGGCTCGGGCGACGGCTCGTGCCCCTGGCCAGCCGTGACCACTACATGTACCCAAGCGGTATATCTCGATGCGAAAGCCAGGGTCGCCCCTTATACCGCGAGGTGTCCAGCTCCAACGGTAAGCCGTTATTCCGTTTGCACTCGCAGTCGCAGCTTATGCATTCACGGTCGTGCTAACATCGTTTGTTCTTGTTGCAGTTGTTTCAAGTGGTGGAAGGGTGGCTTCCAGCCGCAGACGACGAGAACTCGAGCTCGCCCGCCCAGGACGTAAGCGAATCATCGCCCACCAAGGGCAACGCCGAGAGTGACGGAGGTGACAACGACTATGACGAACCCGTGGAAGTCGCTGCGCCCACGGTTCACAAAACTGGCGGGCAGCACCAGCGTGAGCTCGAGGCCAGCAAGAGCCTCGAGTCTCACAATCATGACGACAACGAGCTCCCTGAGCACACCTCACATCGCGAGGCTACGATGTCGAAGAAGAAGAAAGCTCCGCCGAAGAAGAAGACGAGGCCGGCGAAGCCGATATCTCTGCCTCGATCTGCGAACAGCTCCGACGCCACCAGCTCGGCTGAGGGCACAACGGCGCATGCAGCCGCGGCGGCTGGCGCTACCGCCACCAGGGACGAGGCGGCGCTGGCATCGTTGCCACCACCATTCTCCCTAATCGCTAGCTTCGGGGCTGCACCAGCCACAGGGGCCTCGCCACCAAGGGGGGTTCCCATAGCAATTGCCACGGAGGCTCACTCGGAGAAGCCGTCAGTGTCTTGGGCACACGATGTGTTCGAGACGGGCCTCACTCGGAAGTTGGGGCCCGGACTGCAGAAGCCGGCCAGCATCCGCAGCGGTCTACGATTCATTCCAGTCGCCAAGTGAGTGCTCCTCTGTCCTTTACTCGTCTACTTGCTTTGCGTTTCAATCGGACAGTTTTATTGATAGAACTATTTCACAGGACTGGTGTTAAAAAGTTCGGCCATCCTTCTATGGCCAAGGTTCCGCCATTCTCCATCGAGGTGCTAGCAGATTCCTCGCGGAAGAGGAAAGGCGACGAGGTCGTTGCTCCCACCGAAGGCGTCAAAAGGACAAAAGGCGATGATGTCGTCACGGTCTCTGATGATCCGTCGGTTGCTCCGAGCGAACCTCTAACCGCAGCGGAAGTGGCTTCGAGAGCCAAAGAGGGTGTTGAGTCGCAGTATGTGGTGCATGCGGGCTCACCCGATGTGGCCCAGCCGACCCCAAGTGGCGCAGCGGCCGCTGCAGCGACCTTCTCCCGCTTCATGGCGAAGGCGGCCACAGCGAGTGCCTTGGTGCCGGCAAGCCAACTTCCTGGCGCCACCGAGACGGAAGTTGAACAGCGTCGCAGCCACACTCCGGTCGTGCTCACGTAGGTGGATGCGCTGGAGTTTCATGGCATGCTAGGCGCTGCTATCCAGGTATGTCCAGTCCCCGAGGATCTGGCCACTAAATTTCAGTGGTCGGATTCTTAATGTTTTTATGTTATCCAGTCCCCGAGTGCCTAGTCGTTGAATTTCAGCGGGTGGGCACTGAGGAATTTTATTGTCTAGTCCCCGAGTGCCTAGTCATTGAATTTCAGCGGATGGGCACTGAAGAATTTCATTATCCAGTCCCCGAGTGCCTAGTCGCTGAATTTCAGCGGGTGGGCACTGAGGAATTTCATTGTCCAGTCCCCGAGTGCCTAGTCGCTGAATTTCAGCGGGTGGGCAATTATGAACTATTTGTTGTTGATACTGTAGTTTGTGCGCAGGGCCTGCAGCGTCGGTCAGCCGAACAGCTTGCTGCAAAGTATCGCTTGGAGAAGGAGCTCGTTACCGTCCAGGAGACGAACAAGGAACTTCAAGCAGCTGCAGCCGAGGTGAAGGAGGCCCGCCAAGGCCTTGTCCCGGTGGGTGACTTGACGGCGGCTCAATCCGCTCTGAGTGCGGCCGAACAGCGAGTCAACGACCTGGAGCGCAAACTCAAGGAGGCGAAGGCGGAAGCGAGCTCAGCGGAGGGACGAGCCAAAGCTGCCATTACTTCTGGCGCTGAAGAGCACAAAGTTTCTGATGTGCTCATTGCTGGGTTGCAGAATGACTTTTCTTCTCTTCAAAGCTTCATCACGGACCTCTGCCGACCATTAATTGGTAAACCCTCCTTCAACCAACTTCCGACTGCAGTAACTGTATTGTGATGTCGATGTTTTTCTTACTGCTTGCTTCTATGCTGCAGGCCAGATCATTGATAACGCGGAAGAGGCGCAGTCGTATGACGCGCGGCAATGTGTGACCACCCAGGTCGACTCAGCCGCGTTGTCAGCGACTTGCCTTCGTGCCTATCTTCAGGAGATATCGCCCACGGAGGTCATCCCCAGCGACCTTGTCGAGGTATGGCGCTACCTGGAGAAGGCTCCGTCGGTCGTCGAGTTCATGACGCGGTCGGCCTTCCGTCGTGGGGCAGCGATGGCGCTCAGCCTTGGGCTCACCCACTTTCTGGAGGACTTCGACCTCGACGATGTCACGAGTGGTTACCCTTCGTAGACGGGCTCGGTGGAGATTGCCGAGGTGCTGAAACTGACGGACCGGGCCGCGGTATACTCCGATCGCGTTTGGGCGATGGGCGACCTCATCCCCTATCAGGAGACGATTGTCGCTCCCAATGATCATGTACCGAAGCATCGGGACTTCAAGGTCGAGCAGCCATTCCGTGCGGCAATGGCAGGCGAGCTGACGACGTACCCATCGAACTCGTACGTGCCCTTCATCCGCAGCCGCAAGGACGGTTGCGCGTCTTCATCAAAACCTGTGGAGTAGAAGTATTTTGCCATTGGGCATTAGTACGGAATAACTATGTAACTTTCCTTGTATGTGGAACAAATTGTGCTGCTATAAAGGAAGCTCGTGTTATTTTGTCATTCGTTTCACGATTTTGTATGTTAATTGTGCGAGTCCCCGAGCGCGTCCGCCCTTTTATGGGGTTTACCTCGTTGTTATATGTTTTGTTAACTTTTAGTGAGTTAAGATCGACTCGCCATGGCTCGGGGAGCCAGTCGCATGGCGAATCCCAGGGGTGCTCCTTACTTGAAGGTTTTCCCGGGCGCGAACGAGGTCGGGTTGCCGAGTCCCCGAGCGTGGTACTTGGTCGTTCTAGTCGCAGGCCCAGGGTAGGTGAGGACTAAGCGCATCATTGTAAGCGCGTCACTCCTGCCTGTTCCGGAGGATCAGTCGCATGGCGAGTCCTAGGCACGCTCTCATACTTGGCTTTTTCCCTAGTCGCTTGTATTGGGCCGTGTGTCAGTCCCCGAGCGTGGTACTTGGCCGTTCGAGTCGCTTCGCCAAGGATGCGGAGGACTTGGTCACTGTGGGGAGTGAGTGCAGTTGTCTTGGCTCGGGGAGCCAGTCGAGCTAGGCAACTCCAATGGGGCTCCGGGTTAGCATTTTTCATGGACGTTACAAGGCCTAAGGTTTCCCAGTGTCCTCGTACCGCAATACTTGGCTATGCCGGTCGCTTTGCCAATGGTTGACTTCTGCGAATAGCGTAACGCTGTCATTACGAGTGCGAGTGGCACAAGACACGGAGAGTAGACACAACTTTGCGGTAACCGATCTATTTTATTTCATAGCGGGTGGGGGTACATGTCTAGAGTTCTAAGAGTAGAACTTCTGTAAGAGGTTTACATTCCATGGCCGCTTGACGTCGAGTTTCCCGTCTCCTCGGACGTCGGTGAGGTAGTAGGCGTCGTTGCCCAAGACTCGCCCGATGGCGAATGGTCCCTCCCAAGGGGCTGAGAGCTTGTGCATGCCTTTCTTGTCCTGGATTAGATGCAGTACCAGGTCGCCTTCCTGGAAAGTGCGCATCCTCACTCGCCGGCTATGGTATCGGCGGAGCCCTTGGTGGTAGATGGCAGTGCGGCCCTTTGGATAAGTTGGTGCTGTTGTCCGTGATGATGTTGTTTGGGAACCCGTAGCGATAGATGAGATCGCGTAGGAACCTGGTGGTGGTCTTCCCATCGCACTTGCGGACTGGCTTGGCCTCCACCCATTTTGTGAATTTGTCGACTGCGACTAGGAGGTGTGTGAAGCCGGAGGGGGCCTTCTTGAAGGGGCCCATGCCCCATATGGCGAACGGCCAGGTGATGGGGATTGTCTTGAGTGCCGAGCTCGGCACGTGAGTCTGGTTGGCGTATTTCTGGCATCCAACGCACTGCTGGACCATGTCGACATCGTCTGCGTGTGCGGTGAGCCAGTAGAAGCCGTGCCGCATAGCCTTTGCGACCAGAGAGCCGGCGCCGGCGTGGTGGCCGCAGTCGCCGGCTTGGAGGATTTTGCGTCCTTCAGCGGGTTGAACGCAGCGTTCGAATACGCCGGTCACGCTGCACTTGTGGAGCTCACCGTTGATGATGACGAAGGATTTGCAGCGGCGTGCTATCATCCGGGCCTCTGTTTCATTGGCGGATAGGGTGCCTCCCTCCAGGTAGGCGACGTACGGCGTGGTCCAGTCGCTTGTCTCGGTGATTAGTGCGACCAGGGCTGCTTCTGGTTGCAATGGGATTCCGATGTCGATCTCCCGTGGGGGAGAGACGGACGGTTTGGTGATGGTGTCGAGCAAGACGCTGGCGGGTCGTGCGAGTCGAGCCGAGCCAATGCGAGAGAGTGCGTCGGCCTACTCGTTTTTCCGCCAGTCGATCCACTCGACGGAGTAGCCTGCGAAGTGTCCACCCAGCTGGTCCACTGCTTGGCGGTATGCCGCCATGGCGGGGGAGACGGCGTCGCAGGTGCGGGCAACTTGCCCGGCGACGAGGTCGGAGTCTTCGTAGCAGCGCAGGCGATTGACATTCATCTCATTGGCTGCTCGCATGCCGTGGAGTAGCGCCTCGTACTCGTCCATGTTGTTGGTGCAGGGGGTGAAGTCGAGGTAGAGGACATAGCGAAGCTTGTCGCCCTTCGGGGATGTTAGCACGATCCCCGCCCCTACGTCGTCCGCGTTCTTGGAGCCGTCGCAGTGTAGGCTCCAGTAATGGAGGTATGGCAGCTTCTCTGGCTGCTGGGCCTCCTCCCAATCGGTGAGGAAGTCTGCGAGAGCCTGCGATTTGATCGCCTTGCGCGGCTCGTACTTGATGTTGTGGATGCCGATCTCGATGGCCCACTTGGCGACTCGCTCGGTCGCCTCGCGGTTGCGGATGATGTCCTGCAACGGTGCTGAGGAGATGACCGTTATTGGGTGCTCCTGGAAGTAGTGCGGCAGTCGCCGCTGTTCTCTAAAGACCGCGTATACCAATTTCTGGTATTGCGGGTAGCGCTGGCACGACTCGGTGAGGACTTCGCTGATGTAGTACACGGGTCGCTGCACCGGGCGTTCCTTACCTTCCTCTGGCCGTTCGACGACCATGACGGCGCTGACGACGCGTTCGGAAGCCGCGACACAGACCAGCATGGGTTCCTTGTCGACGGGGGCGCGAGTAGTGGTGCTACGAGTAGCACCTCCTTGAGGGCGTGGAGCGCGTCGTCTGCCTCCTTGTCCCACTGGAAGGTGGGGTTCTTGCGCATTAGGCGTAGAGGGCATCGCCTTTTCGCCTAACCAGGGGCCGAGTCGAGCGATCGTGTTGATCTTGGCGGGGTTCGTCTTGATTCGTTGCTTGGAGACGATGTATCCGAGTAGCTGTCCGGTTGGCACACCGAAGGTGCACTTTCCTGGTTTTAGCTTTATCTTGTACTTTCGCAGGTTGGCGAATGTTTCCGCCAGGTCGGCGAGTAGATCGCCCTGGCGAGTGGATTTTACCACCACGTCATTGATGTAGACGTGGATATTGCGGCCAATCTGGCTCGCAAGGCACTCCTGCATGCACCGCTGGTAGGTCGCTCCGGCGTTTTTGAGGCCGAAGGTCATGGCAGTGTAGCAGAAGGCTCCGAACGGCATGATGAACGCCGTCTTCTCTTCGTCCTTGACGTCCATTTTGATCTGGTTGTACCCAGAGTAGGCGTCGAGGCAGCATAGGGCCTCCGAGCCCGCGGTGGAATCGATGATTTGGTCGATCCGCGGGAGGACACATTGCTCCTTCGGGCAGGCGCTGTTTAAGTTTGTGTAATCGATACACATTCTCCAGGTCCCGTTTTTCTTCTCGACCAGGACTGGGTTTGCCAGCCACTTGGAGTACTTGATTGGCCGGATGAATCCTGCAGCGAGTAGACGCTGCACCTCCTCGGTGATGGCTCGGCGGCGTTCTTCGTTCAAGGGTCGCAGCGACTGCTTGACGGGACGCACTTTGGGGTCGGCGTGGAGTTTTTGCTCCGCGAGTTCCCTCGGGACACCAGGCATGTCGGATGGCTTCCATGCGAAGATGTCCCTGTTCTCACGGAGGAACTCGATGAGCGCGCCTTCCTATGCTGGGCTCATGCCCGTCCCGATCGTCACCGTCTGGCTGGAGTCGCCTGGGACCATATCGACTGTGCGGGTGTGCGTCGTTGCCTCGAAGGCGGTGGAGTTGTCACCCTCCAAGTTGGGATTCTTGAGTATGGTGGGGTCGTCACTGTTGACCCCGCTCGCATACTTGGCGAGATCCTCAGCGTGGTTGGCCTCCGCCACGATGACGGCGTCAGCGAGCTCGGCCCCTTTGGCCTCCCATTCTGCGGCCATGTCGGGGTCACCATGGATAGTGATGATGCCGCACGACCCATGTATCTTCATCGCATTGTACGCGTAGTGGGGTGCTGCCATGAATTTGGCGAACGCCTGGCGCCCCAGGACGCAGTGGTAGGGGCTGTCGAAGGGCACCAGCTCGAAGACGATCCGCTCGCTGCGGAAGTTTGCTGGTGTGCCGATGGTGACTGGCAGCGTCACCTTGCTGATCGGGTACGCCTTCCGACCGGGGACGATGTCGTGGAAGGTGGTATAGGTCGTCTCGATCATCGACTGCGGGAGCCGCAGTCGCCTGAAGGTTTCCAGGTACAGGATGTTGATGGAGCTGCCGCCGTCCATCAGCGTTTTGGGGAGCTAGTAGTCTCCCACCTTGGGTTTGACCACTAGGGCGACTCGGCCCAGATACTCGATCCGTGGCGAGTGGTCCTCGCGACTCCAGGAGATTGGTTGCTCAGTACAGTTGAGGAACTGGGGGATGTCTATCTGGGACACCGCGTTGATGGTGACGGCGCAAGCGATGACCTTCTTCTCGCGCTTCGTGTTGAATCCTGTGAAGGTGTGGAGCGAGCCGGCGGCGCTGCCGAACTTTCCGCCGTTCGGCGGGTTGTTGTCGTGGTCTTCCCGCGCGCGCCGTGCCTTCTCGATCTACTTGAGAGAGTGGAAGTAGGCGGTCGTGTGCGTGGCGGGCTTTCCTTCCATCCAATGAAACACACAGGGTTGGTTAAGAAGGGCCATGGGATCGAACCTTGACTTTTCCTTGTAATTGCCACCGTCGCGGTGCTGTCCTCCGTCGCGGCGGAAGCTCTTGGGCTCACGCTGCGCGTATCCGGCGTTGGCGACGAAGTCGACTCGGCCGTCACCGCGGTGCTTGCCGGTGAGGCAAGTGTTGATGTAGCGTAACTCTGGTCGCCTCCTGTTGTCGTAGCTGCTCGTGCGGCGGTGTCCTCCTGACTCGTTGTCGGTTTCTTGCTTTTGGTCCTCCTCTGCGTACTTCTTTGTGATCTCTAGCAGGTCCGGTATGTTGTCGAGTGTTCTGTACACTTGCTTGAGTTCGTTGCGGCACGAGGTCTTTGTCGTGGTATTGCCGATGAGTACGCCATGGAGGGGTCCTCACAGTTCGTGTTTAGAGACGTGGGGTAAGGCGGACGGTTGACGGGTACGAGGTAACACAGCTTACCTAGGTTCAGATCCCACGACGGTGGCGGAATCCTACTCCTGCTATAAATCACTATAATGGCAATACGCCGAGTTACAGAGATAGGTTCGCTGTGCGAGGTTGTCTGAGATTGTCTATGAACGTGCCCTAAAGGCTCCCATAGGCCCGACTTATCTAGTCACCAGGTCCTAGGGTTACAGGGAAAAGTCCTAGCCAGACAGGTCATAGAGTCCTACACCGTCTATTACTAGTCTTGTGTATCTTGCACTCCAAGGCTCTGGGTACGCTGGTGACTCCACCGTAGCCTTCCTTTATCCGGCATGGGCCTCCCTTCTGGATCCACCTAACTGGGCCGCCCAGCAGGCCATAGGCCATGCTACCGACTATGGGCCAGCCGGGTTAGTCGGATAAGAGACATGCTATAAGGATACCCATATAGCATATGCCCAACAGTAGCCCCCAGAGAACTCCGAGATCTTGCGCCGTCTTGCCTCTTCACATAGAATGCTCCGTCTTGCCTTTTCCCATGTCGGTAGATCGTCAAGCAACATCTTGTATCCTCCCAAAGAACCCTGCAAGGTTTTCTTCGTCTTCGAATGGTAAGCCAGAGAAATGCTGAATCTTCCATCGTACTCTTCCATAGTCGGATTAAATCCGTCCATGATGGAATCTTCGATGCGACGACTCATCTACCCGTGTCAGCTAGGACGACGTAGGCTTAGGTCAGCGACGCCTCGTAACTCACACATGCAGAGAACGCAATCATATCCGATTTCCCCGCGCGAGCGATACGAACCGTTGGCGGCAGCGGTTGGAGACGTGGCGAAATTACCACACACGTTCACGAACATGTCGTCTACGCGGCAACCGTCCGATTAGCTGCACGAATCTTGATGCAGAGCATGATAAATAGTAACCGTGGGACACTTTCCACTTTTTACCTCACTCCTCTCGCGTCATCGTCTTCTTCCTCCAGCCGCACGCCTCCTCGAGCTCTCCACGAGAAACCTCGAAAACCCTAGCCTCCCTCTGCGTCAGTCGCATCCTTCCAACACTCCATGGCCAGTAGCAGCTCCTCCCCATCGATGGCAGCGTCGAGCGAAGCTGCGACGAAGCCGGCGAGCTCCGTCATCGTGCCCCCAGAGGGCCTGGTCATCCCCGCATCGGCGGTGATCGAAACCACCGGCGGCGACCATAATCTGGCGGTGCTGGAGCCACTGGAAGAAGAGCCAGACTCGCATAAGGGTGACTGGCGCGGCTCGGACATCACCGACCGCGACATCCAAGGGATGGTCACTGAAGGCTACCTCCCCGCGTCGGAGGGTCTCGCCTAGCGGGTGGCGCCGGCCGGTGAGGTGACACCTTCTCCCCAAGCCGGAGAAAAAGTGTACCTCAAGGCTCAACTGGTACACGGCGTTTCCCTGCCCGTCTCCCACTTCTTCCTCTCCGTCTTGAACCACTACAATGTCCAACCCCATAACCTCTCCCCCAATAGCATCTTAGTGCTTAGCAACTTCGCGGCACTTTGTGAGGGTTACCTAGGGATTAGGCCTAGGTTAGACTTGTTCGTGTACTTCTTCACCGTCAAACGTGAATTCGGACATAGTAGGGAGGAGCTTAGAAACTGCGGCACCATAAGCTTCAAGATTCGACCTGGCCGGCGGTTCCGCGACATCGTCGGCCACGAGTCCTGCAAAAACTAGCAGCGGACGTACTTCTATGGCCCCGACATTCCTTTGGCAGGCCGAGAAGTAATGTACCCGGACTTCGCGGATGGAGCCGCTGCTGAAGTTTCCACATGGAGGTCCCATGCCTCCCTTCCCTCCGACCTCGATGCTTCTCACGCAATAAGGCGGATCGAATGGTTCGTAGAGACGGGTTTGACCGGGTTGGACCTAGCCATGTGCTGGTTCATCAAGCGAATCCAACCTCTGTAGCACCGCGCGAAGTTCATGCACGAGTATACCAGTGATCGAAGGGATACCCTCCGGATCTCCGTGGATAACTTCTCGAGCGACTCCGTCAAGCTCCGCCTGAAGGACATCGTCAAGGTGAAGGATAAGAAGCGTCGCTTCACCATCACCTACGGCATGTTCGTAGACGGCAAGTGCCCAAAGGTCGATATGTATTTTATGTGTACGACATATGCTCTAGTTTGTCCGTCTTGCCATCACCATCTCATCTAACACGGTGATTTCTTACTTAACAGCTTAGCGATCTAGATGAGGACAACCTGGCTGCCCAATTATGATCCAAAGATGAAGGAAGTCACGGTCGTGTCCGACAACGATGTCCCGTTGGCGCGAAAGCGGAAGAGCTCCACCTCTGACGCTGCCGACGGAGGCAAGAAGAAGACAGAGGGTGGAGCCTCCAAAAAGACTACCGCCGCCCTAGAGGCGGAAAAGAGAAAAGCCACCGGGATATTTGCCAAAGCACCCCCCCTAGTGTAAGCTTCTCATTCTCCGACATTGTCTATCTGTCTGTTTTGTTTCTGTAGTTATGCACTTTGCACGTTTCAGGAAGAAAGCCACAACCAGCCTCAAGAAGACCTCCAAGACTTTGGGGGCTTCTAGAAATATCAAGGATATGCTGCATCACGACTCCTCCCCCACCATCGCCCCTGCTACTCCTGCCGTCAAGCCTTCCTCTGCCCCGACAAGTTCTCAAGCCCAGGAGGCACCAGGCCCTTCCGCCATGGAAGTGGATTCTGGCGCCTCTACCGAACTCGCTGTTGTCGGCGAACAGGCGACGCAGGAGAGCACTACTCTACAAATGGCTGAAGCTCCGGCTAAGGATGCCATCGGTAGCAGAAAGGCGGTAGTGGGAACTGGTACCTCTGCCGAAGGCGGCGCCCCTGCTCCCCAGAAGCCCTTCGAGTTCCCGAAGATAGTTTATCCGGCGCTCACGTCGAGTAACACAACTCTGGTTCCTAGAGGAGTGCCATCGTCTCCGACGTGTGGTATTGAGGAGCTTCTCCGATAAGCGGATATCTTGCAAGGAAATACCATTTCCTTTGGCAAGCTGCTAGTCGAAACCGCTACAAACCTCAAGATTATTGCACTTGTAAGTTTTATTTTACCTTTTGCATTTCATATGAGTATCCCATTGTAGCCCCCGAGGATGTAGACGAAAAACCATGGGTTTTGCATCTATATGCTCTAAGAGTGAGTAAGTTAGAAAGAACTCTCACTGTAGCCCCCCAAGCATTTAGATGGAAGAAACTATTCCGACTAGATGCTTTAAGAGTAGCTTACGCAATGTTTATAATTTTCAATACTGTAGCCCCCAAGCCTCTAGTTGTAACTGAAGCAGTTCCGACTAGATGCTTAAAGAAAAGCTAAGCATTTTCCGAGTTAAAACTTTATATTGTAGCCCCCAAGCGCTTAGATGGAAAGTTTCCGACTAGGTGCTCCAAGCAGAATAAACAACAGTTTAACTTTTTCCTTTTTTCCACAGAATGAGAATGCTCGGAGGGGCATGGCCAACGACAAGTACCAAAAGATGCACAGATCTTGAAGCCGAAAAGGGTAAAACTGCCATCTTGAAGGAACAGATCATCAAAAACAAGAGTCTGTTTTCTTTTTTGCATATTCCGTCTTGGTTTTATGCCTTCATTCTTCGAGTACTCACTGTGTACTTTGTTTTCTCCGACTTTGCAGAACATGTCGCTAAGGCCAAGGATATTGTCGAGCAGTCCAAGAATATCCAACAGCTGGACAGCGAGAACAGAATCCTTAAGAAGGAGAGGGAAGAGATGCTGAAGATGCACGAGGATTCCATGAAAGCCCTGCAGGATTCCGCCTCCGCGGAAATCAATCGCTTGAAGGAGGAGCTTGCGATCTTAAAAGATCAGAAGCAAGCTGCTGATGAGCAAAACCAACGCCACAGCGAGGCATTTAAGATCCTCCAACAAGAGAAGGAATCCTTGACGGACACCCTCTGGCAGGCCAAGGCCAGCATCTTCAGTAAGTTTCCTCCACCTTGTATTTCTGTAGTCTGGATACTTAGAGTTTATTGAACTCATGCGCTCATTGTCGGAATTTTCAGCTCCTATGGGTTTAACCCGCTCGCCTCCTTCGGACAAGGAATGCATGGTTCTTGCCGACAACTTTATCAACACCGCCATCACCCAAGCCAAGGAGATTGCCAAGCCCCTTCAGATATATATCAAGGTCTCGGACTCCGTGACGAAGTATTCAGAGATTTTGCACCGAGCCCCCGAGCGTGTTACGAGCTGGAAAGCTTCATGTGCACGGGCTGGAGCAAGGATGGCGCTCTCAATGGTGAAGGTACACTACGAATATGCCGACATCGACACGGTGACCTCTGGTGATGGGGATATGCCTACCGGGGTATACCCATGTTAGACCCCTCCTTTATAAAGGAAAGGATCCCTGTGATTGCAATGCTAGTCCCTGGATCAATGCTAGCATCCACAGTTTAAGATGAAGTACACAGATACAAAGGTCGTTTATTACATTCATTCCAGATATAAAACATAGTCTTTTACAACTCAGGGCCATAGGACTAATACAAGAGTTTAAGGAATAAGTAAATAAACATAAGTCTTCATCTTCATGTGCCACAGGCAAGCATGTTGAGTGTAGACTCATGACTCCTATTCATCATCGGAGTAACCTGCAACATCACAAGTTACAGCCACAGAGGGTCAATACTTTGGAATAGTATTGGCAAGTGATACCTTAGTATATTTTAGGTGGACTATACTACTATATGCATTTTGGCTAAGTGTAGCTTGGCTTGCTTTGCTTGAAAATAGGTTTTTCCTATTAGTTGAAGTCACTAAGTTTTTCTTTGTCAAAAACATTCCCAAGGTACCACCAATAGACATTGGGGTCCTTCACCCTTGTTCACCCATCAATTTTTATTTAGAAGTTGGAGTGATGAGATTCTTGTAGCTTCCATGTCTTGATGCTCAAAAGTGTCCATTTCCTTGGACAAGGCTAAGTACTTAGGTTTTCCATCTGCAGAGGTTGTGCACTTTCCCCACCAGACTTGGTTTCCCAAGACAGGACCTTTCAGAAGCTTTTCCTTAGTCAAATGGACGCGTTCCATCCTATCATCCCATCTACCACCAACTGTCCAAGTGACTAAGTTCTAGCAACCTATATGATCATGGCAGAGCCCATATTGCCAAGTGGTTGCACTGTAAGCTTTCTCAACACTTGGCCTCCAAATCCCTTTGTGCCTGGGTGGCTTACCACAAGTGAGATACACAACCCAAGTCCATGGCCTTGTGTAACCACTCAACATAACCCATACTTTCCATTCCACCCAGGAGGTTCATTTGACTTAGTGGTTTTATTAGAAAAGTATAAGTCTCTTGACTTAGTAATATTTTCTTTGTAGTAAGTGTAGTTTTTCACCAACCCTAGTTTTGCTATAAGCTAGGCTAAGCAAAGTATGGCAACCTATCTTAGGGATAATTCCTTAGCAAATCTACTAGACTACATAGGATTTCCCCATCTTTTGCATTAGACAAAATAACATGCAATACTATAACAAAATATCTAATGCTAGTTGAAAACATAGGACAAATTTATTCATGTAAATATCACTTGCCTTGGTAGTGGGGAGAGTAGCACTCTTCACAATCACAATCACTAGCAAAATCTACACAAGAAATTAAAGCATACAATTACTCACAATTATATACAACCAAAAATAATATGAATGCATGCATGCAAGAATTTACTAAGTGGTGATTTTTGAAAATCCTACCAAGTATGCTCATGTCTACAGAAACTTAACATGTCACAAGTTTGCCAACTAAACTTATTTGGCCCCAATATAATTTACCAAATTAAATCTATATCTAAAATAGCCTTAAACTTGTTCTACAAATAAAATCATTTTTAACTGTTACTATATGCTAAATAAATTGGATATTCAGAAAGGCCTTGTTTCACTGAATCCAACGGTATAAAATTTGCAAAAATCTAACGTCGCATTCAAAAGTTATAAGCATTTGAAGTTTGAATCTAAATCTGGTTTTAAATTCTGTTTTTAGTTTAAACCTTGCCACGCGTCGCATCCTTACTGGTGCGTACCGCTTCGCGCGGATCGCGCTCCGTGGACCGTACGATCTAAGTGGGATCTGGCGGCTCAGATGCGCGCTTACCCTTTCGTTTAATGTTCTATCTTAACCCTACGATGCAGATCCAATGGCTGCTATCGATCTGACCAAGAACTGGCGGCGGAGCGGTGGCTACCGGCGGCGGAACTGTCGGTCGATGACGGAGGCGGCACTACAGGGGGTAAGAGAGATCGAGGAGTAGCTCACCGGGCTCAGGGGGTCACGGCGAAGCTCGTCGTACTTGCGGTTGGTCAAGGGGCGCTCGGACACGGTTGCGATTGCTCGCCGGAGTGGAGGGCGGCGTTGGTGTGTCGGGTGGTCGTCGTGGACGTCGCTGTGCACCACCCCAAGGCAAGACGAGGGCACGGTTAGATTCACAGAGTCAAGGCAGAGTCGTGTGCTTGAACTAGAAGACGCGGGGCGGTCGGGGCTTACCACTAGAACTTGCCGGAGTTCGTGCAGAAGACGGTGGCGGTCCAGTCGTCGACGTTGCCGAAGCTATGGGTCATGCGGAGGCAAACGGAGAGTGTCAGAAGATGCACAGAGGTTCACTGAACAAGACAGCGTGAACGCGAGACCGAGGGGAACTCGAGACTCACCGGAATTCGCCGGCGCAGTCGTCGGAGACGGCGGGGTTGCAGAGAGAAATGCGCGCAGCCTGGGGGCGTTCTGTGCTTGGGGTTTGGGGGAACAGAGAGAGGGGACAGAGGGGGTTTATATAGCCTGGTCAAGCGCGAGAATCACTCGGCCATTGATTCGAATTGACGCCGCGATTAACACACAGGAAACGTCCGTGTTGATTGGGGACGAACAGGTCGTGCGGGTGGAGACGATGCTGGCGTGGAGATGGCCCGCTTGTCAGCGAGGTGCGCGGAGTGCAGGTGGGGTCTGCTTGTCAGCGGCTCAGCGCGTGCGCTCGCGCGTGAGAGGAGAAATAAAAGATCCCGGGTGGCTTGCTGGGTTCGATTTGTTGCTGGGCCAGATTCTGGCCGCGCGGCCTTTTTCTTTTGTTTAAGTCTTTTCTTTTTCTATTTCTATTTTCTGGAATGATTTTTGATATGAATTCAAATCCTTTTGAATCCAAACTGTTTTGGGAATTTTTTGCAGGGTTTTGTGGATTCAAAATCAGACATTTTAACTAAGTGGTTACCTAGCAAGACTTGGTCAAGCTTGGGTTTGAAAATAAACAGAGATTTGCTCTAGTTTGCAAATATTTGAAGAAAGGATTTTGGAACTATTTCTAAATTTGGAATCTTGGTTTAAAAGTTTCACCTAATCTTTCCATCAATGGAGGCAAGCAAACAAGTATTTAAACTTTCAAATTTCAAAGGGTGATGGTCATTTGGGATAAATTGCCCACATGAAATCATAGCTCCAACTTCTGTCTCTAAATGATTTTTAAGAAAACCCTAAATGGATGAATGATGCAAAGATGATATGAATAAGTTTTGAAACTATGATTTTTGGGATGTTACAAATCTAACCCCCTTAAGATGAATCTCGCCCTCGAGATTCGGTTTGGCTAGCAAATAGGTGAGGGTGGTCTTTCCGAAGATCATCTTCTCTTTCCCATGTTGCTTCCTCTTCGGAGTGGTGGTTCCATTGCACTTTACAAAACTTGATAGTCTTGGTCCTGGTAACTCTTTCTGCGGTCTCTAAAATCTTGACAGGCTTTTCCTCATAAGTGAGATCACTTTCTAGCTGAACTTCTTCCAAAGGTATGGTATCCTTCAAAGAAGACTCTTCCATTTCTGGGTGACATTCCTTAAGCTGACTCACATGAAATACGTTATGGACTGCTGATAGAGATTCTGGCAATTCAACTTCATATGCAACTTCTCCCTTGCGACTTAGAATCTTGAATGGCCCAACATATCTTGGTGCCAACTTTCCTTTGACTCCAAATCTTTTCACTCCACGGAGTGGTGATACCCTGAGATAAGCTCTATCCCCAACTTCGTAGGTGACTTCTCTACGCTTAGAATCCGCGTAGCTTTTCTGTCGGGACTGTGCTATCTTCAATCTGTCCTTAACCAATTTGACTTTCTCTTCGGCGTCCTTGATAAGATCAGGTCCAAATAAGCTTCTTTCTCCCACACCATTCCATAATAATGGGGTGGTACATTTCCTTCCGTAGAGTAACTCAAATGGTGCCATTCCAATACTAGATTGATGGCTGTTATTGTAAGAGAACTCCGCGTAAGGCAAACTTTCATCCCAACTTGCTCCATAATCTAAAGCACAGGCTCTCAACATGTCCTCAAGAATTTGGTTGGTCCTTTCTGTTTGTCCATCCGTTTGAGGATGAAAAGCAGTGCTAAACTCCAATCTCGTTCCCAAGGATTCATGAAGCTGTCTCCAAAAGTGAGATGTGAACTGGGTTCCTCTATCTGACACAATACTCTTTGGCACACCGTGAAGGCATACAATCCTGCTCATGTAAATTTTAGCTAACTTGGCACTTGTATAGGTTGTCTTCACTGGTATAAAATGAGCCACTTTAGTTAAGCGATCCACTACCACCCATATGGAATCATACCCTGACCTGGTCCTTGGTAATCCGGTAATGAAATCCATACCAATATTTTCCCACTTCCATTTAGGAATAGGCAGTGGTTGAAGCAAACCCGCTGGTTTCTGGTGCTCCGCTTTGACTCTGCTACACACATCACACAAAGCAATATGTTCGGCGATGTCCCTTTTGAGATTGTTCCACCAAAACCTTTCCTTCATGTCCATGTACATCTTTGTATTTCCCGGGTGAATAGAATATGGAGAGTTGTGACCTTCCTGTAAGATCAGTTTCCGTAACTCTGGGTCTTGTGGAACACATATACGTTTCCCGTGCCATAAAGTACCCTGTTCGTCAACGTGGAAACTCTTAGCCTTCCCTAGACTAATATTTTCTTTAATCTTTCCAATTTCCTCATCAGTCTTCTGAACTTCTCGGATCTTATCCAATAGAGTGGGTTGAACATCTAAGGACATGAGATGTCCTTCTGGTACAATCTCCAATCTAAGTTCTTTGAGTTGCTTACACAAGTCATCTGGCAATTCCCCTTTGCTAAGGCCATTTACAAACGTCTTACGACTTAGAGCATCGGCTACTACGTTCGCTTTACCGGGGTGGTATTGCAAACTTAAGTCGTAATCTTTGATAAGTTCTAACCATCTCCTTTGTCTCATGTTGATTTCCTTCTGGGTGAAGATATACTTCAAGCTTTTATGATCGGTGAACACTTCACAACGCTTACCCAAAAGGTAATGTCTCCATGTTTTGAGTGCATGGAAGACAGAGGCTAACTCCAAATCATGAGTAGGATAGTTTACTTCATGAGTTTTGAGTTGTCTTGAAGCATAGGCTACGACTTTACCATCTTGCATAAGTACGGCACCCAATCCTTGATGAGAAGCATCACAATACACTTGGAAATCCTTTTCCAAATCTGGCAGACATAGAACTGGTGCTGTTACAAGTCTCTTCTTCAATTCTTGGAAACTGACTTCGCAACCTTCAGACCAAGCAAATTTCTTGTCCTTCTTTAGCAATTCTGTCATAGGCTTAGCAACTTTCGAGAAATTTTCAATGAACCTTCTGTAGTAACCTGCTAAGCCGAGGAAACTACGAACTTCTTTCACATTCTTGGGTGATTCCCATTCTATCACAGCTGAAACCTTAGCAGGATCAACTGCCACACCATCTTTTGTCATCACATGACCAAGAAAACCAACTTCCTCTAACCAGAACTCACACTTGTTGAATTTGGCATATAGTTTATGTTTCCTCAGTTTCTCAAGTATCAAGCGTAAGTGTCTTTCATGCTCTTCCTTGCTTTTGGAGTAGACCAAGATGTCATCGATGAAAACGACAACAAACTTGTCAAGAAATTCCATGAACACCTTGTTCATCATATTCATGAAGTATGCTGGAGCGTTGGTTAAACCAAAAGGCATCACAGTGTATTCATACAATCCATACCTTGTGGTGAATGTTGTTTTTGGTATATCTTGTTCTCTTATTTTGAGCTGAAAATAACCTGACCGGAGATCAATCTTCGAGAATACACATGCTCCTTCTAACTGATCAAACAAGTCGTTGATTCTTGGCAAAGGATATTTATTCTTGATGGTCACCTCGTTGAGAGAACGATAGTCAATACATAATCTTTGTGTTCTATCCTTCTTCTCCACGAACAATACCGGGGCTCCCCAAGATGAAGAACTTGGTTGAATAAACCCTTTCTGTAACTGTTCTCCTAGCTGTTTCTTGAGCTCTTTCAATTCATCAACAGACATTTTGTACGGTCTCTTGGCTATTGGTCCTGATCCTGGCACCAAATCTATCAGAAACTCCACATCTCTATCCGGTGGCATTCCTGGTAGCTCTTCCGGAAACACGTCCGGATACTCACATACTATTGGTACACTGTCCATGCTAACCCCCTTAAGAGAATTTAACTTACTTCCTTTGGATTCAAAGTTTGACTTGAATTTTATTCTTTTACCTTCGGGGGTTGTGAGGGTAACTGAACGGTTGGCACAATCTAATACTCCTTCATACTTAGCCATCCAATCCATTCCCAAAATCACATCCAGTCCTTGGGAATCCAGAATTATTAGGTTCACTGGAAACTTATATTTTCCAAACTCTATGACTAAGTCATGACAACCTGAGTTTACTATCATTTCTCCCCCTGGAGAACTTACTCTTATAGGACACCCAATGGTTTCTACCGGCAGTTCATTTCTTTCAACAAATGCCTTTGATATGAATGAATGAGATGCACCGGTATCAAAGAGTATAAATGCTGAAATTGAATTGAGTCTGAACATACCAGCCACGGCATCAGGCTCCTCATAGACCTCCTCCACATTGATGTGGTTAACCTGTCCTTTCTGGAAAGGATTCGGCTTGTTAGGTCCTTCCACCTTCTTTTCGGGGCACTCATTTGCATAGTGTCCCATCTTCTTGTATTTGAAGCATTCAACCTGACTGATGTCCTTTTTAGGAGGTTGGCCTCCACTTCCACTACCATTTCCACCATAGTGGCTCTTATGTCCACCCTTGTGGTTCTTGTACTTGTCCTTGTCATGACTGCGATGATGCTTGTTGTCATGACGGTTGTGGTTGTGCTTGCTGAATTTCCCATGTTTATGGGATCCTGAGTTGCCACTGTCATCATAGTGAGATCGTTTGTGAGACGATCCCGAGTTGTGCTTGTCGGAGTGTTTCCTCTTTCTACTCTCGACTTGCTTCATTTTACTTTCCAAAATAGCAGCCTTGTCACACAACGACTGATAAGTTGGAACATATGCCACAGACAACTGTAGGTTCAGCTCATCATTCAAACCCTCCAAGAACTTTTCTTTTCTCTTGGCATCTGTATCAACCTCATCCGGTGCATAGCGCGCCAGATTATTGAACTCTTCTATGTATTCTGCCACGCTGCGGTGGCGCTGTTTCAGGTTGTGAAACTCTTTCTTTTTTAGACTCATTATCCCTGATGAGATATGAGCCGTGCGAAAACCATCTTCAAAGATAGCCCAAGTCACCTCATCAATAGGAGTGGTGATTTGGAAGTTGTCCCACCATGTGGCGGCTGGTCCTTCCAACAGATGTGCTGCGAATCTGACTTTTTCAGCATCCGTGCAGCCCACGGTCACTAAGTCTTTGTTCACAGAACGTAGCCAGTCATTGGCTATCATGGGATCAGTTGTTCCCGAAAACTTTGCTGGCCTCAGACGCAGAAATCTGGTGAGCATATCAAAACCCGGAGGGTTGTTGTTGTTGTTGTTGTTGTTGTTGTTGTTGTTGTTGTTGTTGTTGGGGTCGTTGTTGTTGTTGTTGTTGTTGTTATTCTGGTTTTGGATGAATGTTGTCATCATTTGCATAAGCTGTGTTTGCGCATTCATCATTTGTTGCATTTCCGGGGTGATGTTGTTGGGGTTGGGGTTCGCGCGACGGGGAGGCATCTGTGGTTTGTTCAAATAGATAAGAATGAGATACCCATAGATGTTTCATGCACAATACAACATAAGCAAACACATAACAAGCAATATAAAAACAAAGGTTCAACAACCACATAATAAGCTCATGAAGTAAAACACACAAGTGGCAAGCCATCCACATGTCGGATGGTCCAATAATAAGTTCACAATAACAAGTATGAATATGAAAGGTAAACGAGTAGTCAAGTCTACTCATCAGCGTCAATCTCCTCCTCAACGAAGGTAAGACCTGCGTTCTCCATCGCGGTCTTGTTCTCCTCAATCGTAGTGGTCAAGGAATCGACCTTGGCCTTGAGAGCCCTCTTCTGGGAGCGAAGCCTCTCAATAACCATCTGCTGCTGCTCAAGCTCGAAGTCCTTGGACTTCAGTTCCTCGGTCATGTCCCGGATTTTCTTGTCCCTATCCTGGACGCGTTTCTCCTGACTCTTGAACTTGCGATCCTGAGCCTCGAACTTCGTCTCCATTTCCTTGATCATCTCATCCTGCTGTGCGAAAAGCTTGTCCTTCTCGCGTAGCTGCACCTGAAGCTCGTCATTGCCAAGCATGACGTTCGTCCTATCCGTGTCCACGTGCCTGAGAAGTGTCTCTAAGTCCTGAAGATAGAGACGTATCGGCTCTGCAGTGCTCCTCGAGTCGTCCTCAAAGTCGATGGAATCTCCATCAACATCACGCCTTCCGAAGGCGTGGAAGTGAGTGCCCGTAACCTGTCGGGAGTGACGGCCTAACAATCGTCCTATCAGGTCCTGCATGACTACCTCCATGCCTCTCTCCCTGTCGTCGTGCATCAGCTTGAAGACGATGGCCTCCGTAGTAGGCTCAGTCTGGCGTCCGGGCTGGTTCACCTTGAAGCCCCAGAGGTCCTTCCTCTCGAACTTGGTGAGTGGATACACCGTGATGGTGGGAAGAGGGAGATCAAGCAGAGTGGTAAGCTCAACGATACGGGGTCCGAAACGAGTAACCTGGAACTCCTCAACAGTGCTGACGGCAATAGGCATCTATTTATAAAATCGAAAAGTTAGAACAACACTTATTTAAAATGAACACAAAACAACCATCTCATACATAACCATGGAACACAAATACCACATATGTCATGCATACACAATCCATTACATCAAACAAGGTCCAACTTATTTAAGGTATCATTTTGGAAAATAAGGTGATAAGTGGTGGTCCAACTAACGAAGTGTTCTTACAATCCAATCTCACGGGATCTATTATTAAACACAATATTCCTAGAGGCAATCCACCAATCTTGCTCTCTTGACTCTATCACTAAGTCTATAACATCTCCCCTTATTTCTTGGTTGGTGTCTTCCAACTCTTGGGTAAGATCCTTCTCTTTCTCTAAGTCCTTTTGGAGGTTGAGCATTCTGCACTTGACTCTAGCACTTAATTCTTTGATAGTCCTCCAAGCTGCATCCCTGGCTGACTCAAAGAATGTGGTGTGCATTGTAGTGTTGGTGTACATGCAGAATCCCCTTTCTTTGTGGTTGTCTTCCTTGTTTTTGTACAAGTGAAGTTGCACCCACCAATATTCCACTCCTTCATCCATCACTGGAAAGCCCTTGTACACGGCTTCACCATGTGCATCCATTGCCTCCATGAGATCCTTGAGAACATTGGGAAACTCAGTTTCACACTCCAGGGTCATGGTCATGAGTGGTCCCTTCTTCACGTCTTCGTTAATGGAGTTCATCTACAAAGGAAGTTGAAAGAGATTAGAAAAGTTTTACGAGAAGAATAGACAAGTGTAGAAGTAGTTGAAAAACTTTTTCCTTAGTGGTTTTCCAATCCTAGGGTCATAATCCTACAGGCAACACAGTGCTCTGATACCATCTGTTAGACCCCTCCTTTATAAAGGAAAGGATCCCTGTGATTGCAATGCTAGTCCCTGGATCAATGCTAGCATCCACAGTTTAAGATGAAGTACACAGATACAAAGGTCGTTTATTACATTCATTCCAGAGATAAAACATAGTCTTTTACAACTCAGGGCCATAGGCCTAATACAAGAGTTTAAGGAATAAGTAAATAAACATAAGTCTTCATCTTCATGTGCCACAGGCAAGCATGTTGAGTGTAGACTCATGACTCCTATTCATCATCGGAGTAACCTGCAACATCACAAGTTACAGCCACAGAGGGTCAATACTTTGGAATAGTATTGGCAAGTGATACCTTATTATATTTTAGGTGGACTATACTACTATATGCATTTTGGCTAAGTGTAGCTTGGCTTGCTTTGCTTGAAAATAGGTTTTTCCTATTAGTTGAAGTCACTAAGTTTTTCTTTGTCAAAAACATTCCCAAGGTACCACCAATAGACATTGGGGTCCTTCACCCTTGTTCACCCATCAATTTTTATTTAGAAGTTGGAGTGATGAGATTCTTGTAGCTTCCATGTCTTGATGCTCAAAAGTGTCCATTTCCTTGGAGAAGGCTAAGTACTTAGGTTTTCCATCTGCAGAGGTTGTGCACTTTCCCCACCAGACTTGGTTTCCCAAGACAGGACCTTTCAGAAGCTTTTCCTTAGTCAAATGGACGCGTTCCATCCTATCATCCCATCTACCACCAACTGTCCAAGTGACTAAGTTCTAGCAACCTATATGATCATGGCAAAGCCCATATTGCCAAGTGGTTGCACTGTAAGATTTCTCAACACTTGGCCTCCAAATCCCTTTGTGCCTGGGTGGCTTACCACAAGTGAGATACACAACCCAAGTCCATGGCCTTGTGTAACCACTCAACATAACCCATACTTTCCATTCCACCCAGGAGGTTCATTTGACTTAGTGGTTTTATTAGAAAAGTATAAGTCTCTTGACTTAGTAATATTTTCTTTGTAGTAAGTGTAGTTTTTCACCAACCCTAGTTTTGCTATAAGCTAGGCTAAGCAAAGTATGGCAACCTATCTTAGGGATAATTCCTTAGCAAATCTACTAGACTACATAGGATTTCCCCATCTTTTGCATTAGACAAAATAACATGCAATACTATAACAAAATATCTAATGCTAGTTCAAAACATAGGACAAATTTATTCATGTAAATATCACTTGCCTTGGTAGTGGGGAGAGTAGCACTCTTCACAATCACAATCACTAGCAAAATCTACACAAGAAATTAAAGCATACAATTACTCACAATTATATACAACCAAAAATAATATGAATGCATGCATGCAAGAATTTACTAAGTGGTGATTTTTGAAAATCCTACCAAGTATGCTCATGTCTACAGAAAATTAACATGTCACAAGTTTGCCAACTAAACTTATTTGGCCCCAATATAATTTACCAAATTAAATCTATATCTAAAATAGCCTTAAACTTGTTCTACAAATAAAATCATTTTTAACTGTTACTATATGCTAAATAAATTGGATATTCAGAAAGGCCTTGTTTCACTGAATCCAACGGTATAAAATTTGCAAAAATCTAACGTGGCATTCAAAAGTTATAAGCATTTGAAGTTTGAATCTAAATCTGGTTTTAAATTCTGTTTTTAGTTTAAACCTTGCCACGCGTCGCATCCTTACTGGTGCGTACCGCTTCGCGCGGATCGCGCTCCGTGGACCGTACGATCTAAGTGGGATCTGGCGGCTCAGATGCGCGCTTACCCTTTCGTTTAATGTTCTATCTTAACCCTACGATGCAGATCCAATGGCTGCTATCGATCTGACCAAGAACTGGCGGCGGAGCGGTGGCTACCGGCGGCGGAACTGTCGGTCGACGACGGAGGCGGCACTACAGGGGGTAAGAGAGATCGAGGAGTAGCTCACCGGGCTCAGGGGGTCACGGCGAAGCTCGTCGTACTTGCGGTTGGTCAAGGGGCGCTCGGACACGGTTGCGATTGCTCGCCGGAGTGGAGGGCAGCGTCGGTGTGTCGGGTGGTCGTCGTGGACGTCGCTGTGAACCACCCCAAGGCAATACGAGGGCACGGTTAGATTCACAGAGTCAAGGCAGAGTCGTGTGCTTGAACTAGAAGACGCGGGGCGGTCGGGGCTTACCACTAGAACTTGACGGAGTTCGTGCAGAAGACGGTGGCGGTCCAGTCGTCGATGTTGCCGAAGCTATGGGTCATGCGGAGGCAAACGGAGAGTGTCAGAAGATGCACAGAGGTTCACTGAACAAGATAGCGTGAACGCGAGACCGAGGGGAACTCGAGACTCACCGGAATTCGCCGGCGCAGTCGTCGGAGACGGCGGGGTTGCAGAGAGAAATGCGCGTAGCCTGGGGGCGTTCTGTGCTTGGGGTTTGGGGGAAAAGAGAGAGGGGACAGAGGGGGTTTATATAGCCTGGTCAAGCGCGAGAATCACTCGGCCATTGATTCGAATTGACGCTGCGATTAACACACAGGAAACGGCCGCGTTGATTGGGGACGAACAGGTCGTGCGGGTGGAGACGATGCTGGCGTGGAGATGGCCCGCTTGTCAGCGAGGTGCGCGGAGTGCAGGTGGGGTCTGCTTGTCAGCGGCTCAGCGCGTGCGCTCGCGCGTGAGAGGAGAAATAAAAGATCCCGGGTGGCTTGCTGGGTTCGATTTGTTGCTGGGCCAGATTCTGGCCGCGCGGCCTTTTTCTTTTGTTTAAGTCTTTTCTTTTCTATTTCTATTTTCTGGAATGATTTTTGATATGAATTCAAATCCTTTTGAATCCAAACTGTTTTGGGAATTTTTGCAGGGTTTTGTGGATTCAAAATCAGTCATTTTAACTAAGTGGTTACCTAGCAAGACTTGGTCAAGCTTGGGTTTCAAAATAAACAGAGATTTTCTCTAGTTTGCAAATATTTGAAGAAAGGATTTTGGAACTATTTCTAAATTTGGAATCTTGGTTTAAAAGTTTCACCTAATCTTTCCATCAATGGAGGCAAGCAAACAAGTATTTAAACTTTCAAATTTCAAAGGGTGATGGTCATTTGGGATAAATTGCCCACACGAAATCATAGCTCCAACTTCTGTCTCTAAATGATTTTTAAGAAAACCCTAAATGGATGAATGATGCAAAGATGATATGAATAAGTTTTGAAACTATGATTTTTGGGATGTTACAACCCAGCAGGACGTTTCCTACTGGCCCAGGTGCCAGCGAGTGGGCCTGCAGGACGGCGACTGGATCAAGATCAGGCGTGGACTCAAGCGACTGTAAGCTGAAGGCCGAGAAGTGTAGATAGGCCCAGTCGGATTAGGTTAAAGAATCGTTGAAACCTAAATTGATTCGGTTTAGATCTGTAAATCCTAGGGAGGTGAGTCTATATAAACCTCCCTAGAGGATGCATAGAGGGTACGTTCCATCATACACCCAAGCGACTCGCCGCCTAGCTGACGAGCTCGCCCCATTGTACTCTCGCCATAATACAATCTAGCAGGAGTAGGTCTTTACCCTCCGGGGGGCCGAACCTGGGTAAATCCTTGTGTCTCAGCCCTCATCTCCCACCGCAGATGGCTGGCCGCCCTTGCCCCATGTTCTACTACTCGCTGCCGATTGCAGCATCTGCCGTGGTCATTCCCACGACAGTGGCGCCCACCGTGGGGCCTGGCCGGTCAGGCCAGTGTTCTGCGGCGAGATCCAATCTGCCCATCAACGAGACAATCGCCACCGGCCGCCTGATCGCGATCGGCGAGATGCTCCAGATCTTGCCGAGCAGCTATGTCCCGGAGGCCCGGCCCGTCACGCATAGCATGAACCTGCCGGTCGGCACGATCAGCCTCTTCGTCGGCCTCACCGACGTCATCATCATGGAGGACTCGGCTCGCATCCGCGAGTCGCCGCCACGTGACCGGCTCTCTGAGAGTCAGGTCCGCACGATCCACCGCCTCGCCTCCGAGTATGACGCGGCCCACAGCAACGTGGACGAAACCACCGCGGCCGCGGAAGACGCGACCCTCAACGACGACGCCGATTCGGCGACCCCGGCGTCACTCGCCGGATCCATTGTCACCGCGTCACCCGCGGGATCCATCACCCGCGGGATCCCTCTATCCTCGGGATCTTTGACTTCGACTCCGTGTCGGAGAACTCTGCCGACCTCCGTGACAGTACCGGCCGCCACGCCGTGACCTACATGGCGACTGGCGCCGACCCATCAGAACATCCATTGTCCACTCCGATCCCTCCCAACACGACGGCAACGGAGGTCGAGGAACTCCGCCTGAAGCTAGCGGAAGCAGTCCACAAGGAACAAGCCGAGCGCGAATTTTTTGCCGCGAGCAGGTGACAGCGCAGGAGCTGTCGCGCTACCACCAGCTCCGAATCAGGTCGCGCCTGAACCCCACTCTCCAGGGGCGCGCCCTGAATTTTGACGACGATAATGACCCGGCCCGCGCGGCCGAGCGCGCGATCTGCGAGAATGCGCCACCAGGAGGTAGCACTCGGCCTCCACCAGGGTCAACGGCCAATGGCGCCGCGCCACCACCCAACTGCGCACCCCCCAGGGACCAGCCGAGGATCGTGGTATCCTCACGGGAGCGAGACGCGAAGGGCCTACCGCTGTTCTCCACCCCAATGGACAACCTCGTCGCGAGCCGAGCAGCAGTCAACAACATCGCAACCACTGGTGAAGGCGCCCTACAGATCCAGTACGCCAAGGCCCTGCTCGGAAAAGCGGTCGAGCAACAAAATATAGGCGTCGTCACAGGGTCAGATGTACTCGCGTTAATCGGGCAGCAGAGCGGCCTCAAGCGGCCGCCCCAAGGCGGCAAACACCCTCAACTGCCCGCCACCCGAACCACTACAGCTCCAACACCGACCCATGAACGCGACACTCTCCACCAACGACCCCCGGCCGGCGACCAACTTCGTCGCCGCCAACGGTCAACCCATCGACGCCCTCACCCACATCATCAACAACCAGAGATGGCGCGCACGCCAGCCCAACGACCTGCGGCATACCCTCACCAACCTCCGCGACGATGAGCCGAGGGGGTCGCTAAGCCAACTCGGGCCCCGGTGCTTCGGACCGATGATCCGAGGCGAGAGATACCCGGCGAACTTCAAAGCGCCGAAGGAAATAGAGAAGTACGATCCCTCCGTGTGGCTGGATACCTACCCCATGGCGATGGGGATCGCCGGCCACACCAATCTACTAGCCGCCCGCTACCTTCCCCTGATGATGGAGGGAGCGTGCAGGCAGTGGATCAACACTCTTCCCGCGGATAGCATCGACTCCTGGGAAGATATGCGCGACGCCTTCGTCAGGCACTTCGAGGGTTCATACACCCGCGCCACCACCATCGTGGACCTGGAACGATGCGTCCAGGAACCTCGCGATTCAACCCGCAGCTGGGTCCAACGGTGGCAAGAACTGTGGTACAACGCGGTCGGCATCCACCCAGACACCGTGATCCACTGCTTCAAGACCTCGTGCCGCTACGAGCCCCTGGTTGCCAAGCTCAAACGAGCGTACCGCACACTCGACAACATACCGGATCTCCTGGAGATCGCCAAAAGGTACGCAGAGGAAGATCCAAACCAAGAAACCGACGACGAGTCGGGAGGACAACGCCGCACGAGCGGCCACGACAATGGAAGACGATCCGATCTACGCTACAACAACACTCACCTCACCGGCAAGCGCCACAGTGACGGGCGAGTCGACTTCGTCGCCAACGCTGGATACGCGCAGCGCGAGCCCAAGAGCTTCCGCCACGACGGGGTCCAACGCCGCGACGGCGGCAACTATAAGGCGAAGCCAAGGTTCGACCCCGCGGCCCTTCTTAACCAACCTTGTGTATTTCACAGCAGGGAAGGAAAGCCTGCTACGCACACGACCGCCGACTTTCACTCTCTCAAGGAGATCGAGAATTCACGGCGCGTGCGGGAAGACCCCGACAACAATCCACCAAATGGCGGAAAATTCGGCAGTGTGGCCGGCTCGCTCCACACCTTCACAGGCTTCAACACGAAGCGCTAAAAGAAGGTCATCGCCCGCGCCCAGGTGGACGTCCCCCAGTTCCTCAACTGGTCTGAGCAACCAATCACGTGGAGCCGCCAGGACCACTCGCCATGGATCGAGTACCCAGGCCGAGTGGCCCTGGTGGTCAAGCCCAAGGACTGGATATTGAAAATCCTAAGTGCCCACCTGCTGAAGTTCAGCGACTAGGCACCTAGATACTATACGCTACAAAATATTAAGAATCTGACCACTGAAATTCAGTGGCCCGATCCTCGGGGACTGGACATACCTGGATGGCTGCGCCCAGCATGTCGTGAAGTTGCAGCGCGTCCACAGACGCAAGCATGAGCGGAGTATGGCCGCGACGCTGCTCGACCTCCGTCTCGGCGACCCCAGGCGTCCGACTCGATTGTGCCGTGCCACTCGCCGCGGCCGGCTTGGCCATGAAGCGAGGGAAAGTTGCAGCGGACACCGCGGCACCACTAGGAGCCGGCTCGTCCACTTTGGGCGAGGCACAGCCTCCTTGGTCTTCGAGGCCACCTCCGCCGCAGTCGGAGGTTCACTCGGAGCAACCGCCGTGTCATCAGAGACAGTGACGACGTCGTTGCCTTTTGCCCTCTTGGCACTGTCAGCGGGAGCAGCGACTTCGTCGGTTTCGCTCTTCCGTGAGGGGTCCTCCTCGGTGACGACTGGCGGAACCTTGGCCACAGAAGGATGGCCGATCTTTTTAACTCTAGTCCTATGAAACAATGATATGAATAAGACTGTCCGACTAGAACGTAAGACAAGCACATGAACATGACTTACTTGGCGACTGGTATGAACCGCAGACCGGTGCGGATGCTGGCAGGCCTTTCCATCTCGGGCTCCAACTTCCGACTGAGGCCCATCTCGAATACACCGTGTGCCCAAGACACAGAAGGTTTCTTCGAAGACGAGGCTGCGACAGGAGCCTCCGTGACGACGGCTGCAGGAGCTTCCCTAGGAGGCGAAGCTGCTGCGGCCGGAGTAGGTCCCAACCCAGAGACTGCGGCGAATGGAGGTGGCAGCGCCGCTAGAGGCACCTCGTCCAGGGGGGCTGCAGCGTCTGGCGCCACGGCCGTGTGCGCCGCCTCGCCCTTAGCCGAGCTGGTGGCGTCAGAACTGGTCGCGGATCGGGGCGGAGACGTCTGCTTTGCCGGCTTCGTCTTCCTCTTCGGCGAAGCCTTTGCCTCTTTCTTCTCCTTCTTCTTCTTCTTCTTCGACGGCGTGGCCTCACGATGTGAGATGTGCTCGGGAAGCTCGTCATCATCATCATCATCGTGAGGCTCGAGGCTTCTACTCGCTTCGAGCTCGCGCTGGTGTTGCCCGCGAGTCTTGCGAACTGTTGGGGCGGCGTCTTCCACGGGCTCGTCTTCATCATCACCATAGTCGCTCCCGACGTCGCCTTTGGCGGACGGCGACTCGCTCCCGTCCTGGACGAACGAGCTAGAGTTTTCGTCGTCTGCGGGTGGGAGCCAGCCTTCCACCACTTGGAACAACTACAACAAACATGAGACAACGTCAGCACAACCGCGAATGCATCATCTGTGACTGCGAGTGGTGGAGAAATAACGGCTTACTGTCAGAGCTGGGCGCCTTGAAGTATAAGGGGCGACCCCGGCCTTTGGGTCCAGATACACCGCCTGGGTAATTTTCTTCAGGGCCAGAGTGTAGTCGTCAAGATGCCATTCGGGGAAGGAAGACTTCATCGGATCGTACTTACCCGTGTACTCGTACATGTAATGGTCGCGGCGGGCCAAGGGCACGAGACGCCGCCCGGACCAGCAGTAGTAGAGGTTAATGGTCTGGAGGCCCTTCTTCTTTAGACTGCGGATGGTTTGCAACATTTCGTCGACAACCATCCGCTGATCCAGCGGGAGCTTGCCGACCTGGAGCCGACACGGTTCGGGCCGGTCGGCGGAGTACCTTGGAAGCGCCACCTCACCGTCTGGAGTCGACTCGGTGACGTAGAACCAGGATTTCTTCCATTCGTTTGCCGCCTTGGCGGGCAGCATCAGGTCGAAGAACGACGCCTTCGACTTCACCTGGAATGTCAGGCCACCCGCAGCCAGCATCGGGCCGCCTGATTCTTCGCGGCTGATCCTCCGATGGAACAGATCTTGCCACAAGGGGAAATAGGGCCTGCAGCCCAGATAGCACTCGCAGAACGCCACGAAAATGGCGAGCTACTCGATGCTGTGTGGGCCTAGGTCCGACAGCTAGATCCCGTAATAGGTGCAGTAATGCCGGAAGAAGAGGGAAGTGGGAAACCCTAGCCCCCGCTCCAGGTGGCTGGTGAAGCAGATGAATTCTCCCTCCCGCAGGTCCGGAGTCACTTCTCGGGCCGTGGGGATGCGCCATCTGCCGGCGTGCAGGATCCCGGCCTCCTCGAAGGACGCTAGTAGCGCCCTGGTACACTTGGATCTGCCCCATGGTTCGGTGGAGGGGGCCATTGGTTGGAAGTTCACGGAGGTCGGGGCTCTCTGGATTGGTTGGATCGCGATGCGGAGTGGAAAACGGAGATGGGAGAGATCGGAGGAAGGACGAAGGAGTGTTAACCCGTTCGCCTATCATTCTCCTTATATAGCGGTTGCTACCCGCCAATTTCCGGAGCCGTTACTACATGGTAATTATGCCGAAGTTACCGTTGGATTACCCCAACGGCTAATTTGACCCTGATTGACGGTCCAACTTCATCCATTCGACTCGTCGCTCCGCGCGACTCGACGATTCGCCGACCCGATCACTATAACAGTGACTGAGTATTCGCCGACCCGTTCGCCGAGCTGTGACCCGATTGGTCACCGTTATTGCGACTAGAGTAACTAGTTTTTCCTTTATTCAGGAGTCCGCCGCCGATTCGACTGGGAGTCCGCATTGGACCCGTATACTCCCACCGCCAGCGAACGCCTGCGACCAATCAATGACGGCCTCGGGGACTACTGATGGGGATATGCCTACCAGGGTATACCCAGCAGGACGTTTCCTACTGGCCGAGGTGCCAGCGAGTGGGCCTGCAGGACGGCGACTGGATCAAGATCAGGCGTGGACTCAAGCGACTGGAAGCTGAAGGCCGAAAAGCATAGATAGGCCCAGTCAGATTAGGTTAAAGAATCGTTGAAACCTAAACTGATTCAGTTGAGATCTGTAAACCCTAGGGAGGTGAGTCTATATAAACATCCCTAGAGGATGCATAGAGGGTACGTTCCATCATACACCCAAGCGACTCGCCGCCTAGCTGACGAGCTCGCCCCATTGTACTCTCCCCATAATACAATCTAGCAGGAGTAGGTCTTTACCCTACCGGGGGCCGAACCTGGGTGAATCCTTGTGTCTCAGCTCTCATCTCGCACCGCAGATAGCTGGCCGCCCTTGCCCCATGTTCTACTACTCGCTGCTGATTGCAGCATCTGCCGTGGTCATTCCCACGATATCTAGTATCCCCGACGTTGATGATGACGACAAAGAGATTGATCACGAAGCCATCTTGTCATCACTCGCGGGTTATGACACCAGAGTTGCCGAGTTGGTGGACATCGATGTCTTCGTGCCCATGAACACCATCCACAGTGTCAACCAAGATTCTTCCGAGTCTCATCATAGCGCCGACGTTGAGGGTGATTCTCCGGCTGGGGACGATGCTGCTTCCAAGTCTCCTGCGCCCAAAGAGTGAAAAAAAACTATGTAATATTTGTTTTGCCTTTGGTGTATGCGCAGAAAAAACTTGATGATGTAACTTAAGGCGGAAAACAATGGTTGTTATTTCCTGCCACTTAAGAACTTAGTTCCCAGCATGTTATATTTTTAAGCAAGTGTTGGCTTATCCATTACTTTGGTTCGTATGCTTGACCTTTCGTGAGTCGGGAAGACTCGTTGTCGGAACCATGCGCTTAGGTGATGATGCCCAATGGCACCGTCAATAACCTGAGCACAAAATTGCCGACAATAAGTGCCGAAAGTCACTACTCCAGAATCCACATAAAAACGACAAAGAACGTGTAGACCAGAAAACTTAAGCTAATGCCCGTAGACGGAATTTTCACAAGTGCAAACGCAAAGCTTGTGCATAAAGGTTTTACATGATCCAAAAATGAACACTAAAGGAGGTAAAAGACTCAGAAATATGAGTGAACCAAAGAGCTTTATTTCATTGATCATATAAGAAATACACAATTAGATAAAAAATGCTAAGTGTAAAAAGGACGTAGCTGTGCTATGTTCCATGGCCGATCAAGCTTCGGGTAGTCATCATCCGGGGCACGTCGCTTACGCTTGAGATCCTCGTTGGGTCTGTCCTTTATTTCACGATTGTCAACAAGGTAGTAAGACCCATTGAGCAGCACCTTGCTTATGATGAACGGTCCTTCCCATGGCGGGGATAATTTGTGTGACTTCTTATGCTTAAGTCGGAGCACCAAACCCCCCTCTTTAAACGAGCGATGCCGAACACGGCGACTATGGTAGCTGTGTAGCTTCTGCTGGTAGATGCCGGATCTTTGGCATGCCAAAACGTGCTCCTCCTCGAGAAGGTCCACATCTAGGAGTCTAGATTCTTCAGCGTCATCCTCGTCGTAGGCGGCAACTCGTGGTGCATCATGGAGGATGTCGGAGGGCAGAATGACTTCTGCTCCATATACCATGAAGTAAGGGGTGTAGCCGGTAGATCTGTTGGTTGTAGTTCGTAAACTCCATAGCACAGATGGCAATTCTTCCGCCCAGGCTCTAGCTGCTCTATGTAGCGGTGCCTCGAGACGTGGCTTGATTCCCTGCAGAATTAATCCATTGGCTCGCTCAACCTCACCGTTGGATTGTGCGTGTGCCATAGATGCAAGGTCAAGTCTGATGCCTTTCTCCCAGCAATATGCCTCCACTTCTCCGAGTGATAAATTGCTTCCATTATCGATGATAATGCTATGTGGGAGACCAAATCTCACCACTAGAGCTCGGACGAACCTGAGGGCAGTTGCCCCATCAAGCTTTCTAATGGGTTTAGCTTCTATCCATTTAGTGAATTTATCAACTATTGCAAGCAGATGCGTAAACCCACAAGGTGCCGTCTGTAACGGTCCCACCATGTCTATCCCCAGACTGCAAATGGCCAAGTTATTGGTATTGTTGACAGTTCTCCAGCAGGAACATGTGGTTGTCGGGCATAATACTGGCATCCCATGCATGTCTCAACCAGCTTGACGGCGTCCGCCTTCGCGGTCAGCCAGTAGAATCCTTGCCGGAAGGCTTTCGCGACCAACGATCGAGGAGCGGCGTGGTGCCCATAATCTCCGAGATGGATTTCACGTAGGATTTCCATACCTTCTAGCTGGGAAACACATGTTATGTATACACCAATAGTGCTCCTTTTGTAGAGTTGCCCATTGATTATGGTATAACCCTTTGCTCGTCGTACTATTTTCAGTCTTTCGACTTCGTCGTCAGGCAAAATTCCGTGTTCGAGATATTCCATGAATGGTTTTCTCCAAGCCGGAGGGACCTTAGTCACCATGTTGATGAAAGAGTCTGCTCTATCCGGGTTGTCGATGTCGGCTCCCTTCACGGATGGTGTGCGCAGGTGCTCTAGGAAAACTCCTGGTGGAATTCGCTTGCGCCCTGATCCTAGCTTAGATAGCAGATCAGCCGCCTTGTTTTGCTCCCTAGGCACATACTTGACTTCGTAGCCCAAGAAGATCTTGGCTATCTCGTCCACTTCGTCTCGATATGCCGCCATCATAGGGTTCCGTGCATTCCAGGTGCCAGCCACCTGCTAGGCAACAAAGTCAGAATATCCACAGCAAACTATGCGCTTGATGCCAATATCCTTGGCTACACGTAGTCCGTGAATGAGTCCTTCATACTCTGCCATGTTATTTGTAGCCTCGAAGTGGATCAGCAGAACGTAGTGTAGCTTGTCTCCTGTTGGTGACTGTAGCAATACACCAGCCCCCGAGCCGTTGAGCAACTTTGATCCGTCAAAGTGCATCACCCAGTACTCTGGTTCTGGCAACGGAGTAGCATCTGGCATCTCCGTCCAATCTGCAAAAAAAATCCGCCAAAGCTTGTGACTTGATAGCGTCGCGTCTTTTGTAGGTGATCTCGAAGGTGGCAAGTTCAATGCCCCACTTCGTGACCTTTCTGTAGCATCGCTGTTATTGATTATGTCGGACAGTGGAGTCTTGCTCACCACTGTTATAGGGTGCTCCTGAAAGTAATGCCTCGGCTTCCGAGAAGCAAGGAATACTCCATAAGCTATCTTTTGGTAGTGCGGGTAACGCTGCTTAGACTCCGTCAAGACCTCGCTCACAAAGTAAACTGGTCGTTGAAATCCGTGCTCATAGCCTGGTTCCTTCCGCTCTACCACGACGACGATGCTGATAACCCGGTTGGTTGCCGCCATGTAAATTAACAAGGGCTCTCCAGGCTCGGCTGCTGCAAGGATGGGCGCTGAGGAAAGAATCTCCTTGAGCTTCTTCAATGATGCATCTGCTTCGTCTGTCCACGTGAATTTGTCCGCCTTCTTCAGCAAATTTTACAGCGGCAGAGCCTTCTCTCCAAGTCGGCTGACGAACCGACTAACTGCTACAACACAGCCTATTAGTCGTTAAATGTCCTTTAGGCATGTCGGACGGTTTATGTTCAAGATGGCCTTGATTTTCTCCGGGTTGACTTTGATTCCACGCTGGGAAACGATGAAGCCCAACAATTTGCCGGCTAGAACCCCGAAGACGCACTTCTTAGGGTTAAGCATCATGTTGTATTTCCAGAGATTATCAAAGGTTTCTTTTAAGTCGGAGATTAAGTCGTTTGACTTTTTAGACATCACCGCGATATCGTCCACGTAGGCGTGAACGTTTCGACCAATTTGGTCGTGAAGGCAACGTTGCATTGTCCGCTGGTAGGTAGCACCTGTGTTTTTCATCCCAAAGGGCATCGTGACATAGCAAAACATGTCGTATGGGGTAGTGAACGAAGTGGCCAATTGGTCCGACTTCCTCATCTTGATCTGGTGGTATCCTGAGTATGCATCGAGAAAACACAAAAGTTCCGAGCCAGCTGTCGATTCAATGACTTGGTAAATGCGAGGCAAAGCAAATAGATCTTTGGGACATGCTTTGTTCAAGCCGGTGTAATCAACGCACATTCTTAATTCATTGGTTCCCTTTTTGGGGACAAGTACAGGATTGGCCACCCATTGGGTGTGAAGGACTTCTCGGATAAATCTAGCCTGAAGTAACCTAGCGCGCGCTGTGCGCAGTGGGCCAACCCAGTTAACTTCCCGCATGACCCAGTAGTTTGAATGTAGGTTTATTAATTTAATTTCAAACCTAGTTCTGCCTATAGATTCAAAAATCATTTCAGAGAGATTCACTGAACCAAATTGCATGAAACCAATTTTGCTAGAAAGCTGAAAATATTAATCCAAGCCCGTTGGATTCAAATCATTTAGAATGGTAGATCACCTATAGTAAAAATAACAAGGCAGAGACTTTTCTGCATTCAAACATTTTTCAAAATTCAACCACAAAAACTTTAAGTTGATTCCAACTCTCAAAAATCACATTTAACAAGACCTTTCTGAATATATAAAAATATCTAGGTTTACTTGCAGTAATAATGGACAAGTAATAAAAGAATGCCTCATAGGCAATTCTAGTCACTTTATTTAATTAAAATAAAACGATTAAACCTTATTAAATTGTGACACCACTTTAAATCACATTCCCAAGTACTGAAATATGTGGTGATGACATGTGTCAACACGATCCCCTATTTTATTAGGAGAATATTAAATCTTAAGTAGTTTTTCAATGAGTAGAAATTACTTTCCTAAAATAAAATAAATAAAACAAGTGCTTTAATCTTTGTGATAATAGTGATGATGCTAGATCATCTAGTGTGAACATTGGTCTGATAAATAGAATTAGTTAAGTATTGTTTTGTGATTGTGTACCTCGTATTTATTTATAGACGCTAGTACCGACCAAGGATACGAGGTGGAAGGAGGATACTACGAGGAAGAAGCCGAGGAGAACTTCAACCACTACTCTACCCAAGGCAAGCTATCTAAGCAAGATGGAACTTTGCAAGATCACCCTTGCATTATAACTATGCCAACAAGATTCATTAAACATGCATTAGTTACACCACTTGATTATACCAAACCCAGTTTTATTTGCATGCTTAGTTCTTTTATTTCTTTATCAAAGCTCCTTAGTTTTGGTTACTTAGTGACTTGTAGATTTTAGAAAGACTTTAGAAGGTAGCATAAAGAGCATAAAACATGGCCTAAGTTAGATAAATCTTGATGCCATCCTAAGGCATGAGATTGATCTTAGATCATTTCACACTTGATTATCACCCCTCATTAGTCTTACCCCCACTTGTAGTTGCTAGTGCTAAACATAAAACTTGATCACTTTAGATGGGATTACTTGGTGAAAATGGTTATGAAAACCTTAGAATAATGAGTCATTCTACTGAAATGTTTTGACATGTGTTCTTGAAACCAGATGATTTTGATGATTTAAATGTTGATCCATGAGCCTTAGAGCTTTATAAAACTAATGGTTGTCTGGATGCGATACAATTCCAATTTTACCGTACAACCACAATACCTGAAATTTGGGTAGGGCTTAACTGGAAATTTATATACCTTAGTATGTGTGCCCTTGCGGCCAAGGTCTGAGCTGAGGCTACCTTGTGAAGATTGTCCATCTGTGCAATTCCCAAGATGACAGTTGGTCATTGTTGGGAGGCCAAACTCATAGGAGAGGTGCCTATACTAGGGCGTGTAATTGAATGGTTAGGATTGATTATCCACATACTGAGTATGGTGAACTGAGGATTGTTACTGACGGATGTATCGAATATTGTGGTGAAAGTGTACCAGCTCTGTAGCGTGTCAAACTATTTGAATAGCCAAGTCCGCGGTTATGGATAGTTGGAGTGGCCATACTGTTCCGTCATCAGATGTTTTCAAAATGACTTGTGAAATGAATCATGACTTTGACTTGACCACAACAAGGTTGTGATATGAAAACTCAAGTTCCCACTTAGGTGTTATAAAACTTTCACCTAGCTTTGTTTGCTTCTGAACTCAGTTAGAGATAAACCTGGCTTTTTGCAAAACAACCTAGAGCTTAGCATTCCTATTCAAACCCACTTCACTTTTTATTATTAGTTTGCGAGTATTTAAAGAGTACTCATGGCTTTGTCCCTGGCTATTCCCGTGGCCAGACTATGAAGAGGACTATCGGGACGATGGACCGCAGGAAGGTTACGACGACTAGGATCATCTCCCATCGTCTGCATTGCCTGTGACCATGAAGATGGAGCCTCGCCCACACTACCGTTATTATTATATTATTCTGCTGCAATGGTTTGTAATGTATGATTTACTGTGATATCCAATCTGTTGTGTGTCGCAAAAATGGTAATCCTAGGATTGCGAGGTATGGCATAATAGGCATCTGGGATTAAAAATTCGGGTGTTGACATTAGGCTTAATGGAAAACAACAAAAAATTTAGAGAGCTTTATAGTATTTATCTTGAGTTAGGACATGAAGTATTTGAAGAGAAAATTAAAAAACCTATGGAACTTTATTTGCATGCTAATAGCAATGTTATTAGTATGAATTCTTTGAACACCATTATTGCTAATGCTATGGAAAAGTGTAATCTTGGGGAAGCTAGTTTTTATGAAAATGATATTTTTAGTTCCCCAGCTTTAGAGGAGAAAATTTGTTATGACGATAATATACCTCCAATATATGATGATTACAATGATGAATATGATATTTTTTTAGTCCACCTACTTTAGAGGAGGAAATTTGCTTTGATGATGCTATACCTCCAATATATGATGATTACAATGATGAATATGATATTTTAAGTCCACCTAATATTGAGGAGAAAATTAATTATGATAACAATATGCCTTCTATATTTGATGATTATGGTGATGAGAATAATACTGATGGCTATTTTTTTGAATTTGCTCCTACTACAATTAATAAGAATGACTATGCTTATGTGGAGAGTAATAATTATTATATGCATGTGGCTCATGATAAGAATGTTCTATGTGATAGTTATATTGTTAATTTTATGCATGATGTTACTGAAATTTATTATGAGAGAGGGAAACATGGTTTTATGCATCTCAAAAATATTGGGTATCCCCTCTTTATGTTGAAAATTTTGAAGTTGCACTTGTTTTTCTTTCCTATGCTTGTTGCTTTGTCCTTTCATGACTTGTGTCTTTACAAGATTATTTTTCATAGGAAGTGGATTAGACTTAAATTTGTTTTATATTTTCTTCTTTATTCTCATTTTTACTTCAATTCATATTTCTTATGTGAGCATCATCGAAATTATTATGCCTAACTTAAAGGCGTTAAAGAAAAGTACTAATTGGGAGATAACCCAAATTTAGTTAGGTTTTTCTTTTGTTGAGTCTTGTAAGCTATTACTTATGTAATAACCTCTCCTTATTCTCTTTGCGTGGTTTTTGTACCAAGAATAATCTCTAATGAGAGGGAAGTAAGATTTGGGGAAGTTGCTGTCCCGAAACAGATTTTTGTGCTTCACTAGAAAAATTCGTGAAAAATTCCTGTATGTCGGATTAACCTGTAATTTTATTTTCTTATGACCAAGGTTGTTATGTAACTTTCGTTAGTTCAATACTTTTCGATTTGAGAAACAGAAGGTCTTCGAAAAAATTGGTTTTTACCTGCTGGTCTGTTTTGACAGATTTCTCCCATTATTTGCATTTGCCTCTTATTGGTTACTTTTTGAGTTCTATTTGATCACTTGAGCATTAAAAGGAATTTCTACAGTAACTTGTGTTTTAATTGAAGTTTTACTTTTGCTGAAACTAAACCCAAGGGCTTATTATCTTGAATACACTAATGTTGCTAATGAAGATTGTGTGAAGTTTTGTATGAAGGAAATTTTCAAGTGTAGGGGAAGAATGATGTGATGAGATGAAGAAAGGACAAAATATCAAGATTGGGGATGCCACCCGGTGTCACCCCTAGAAATATTCAAGAGGCCCAAGCATCAAATCTTGGGGATGCCTAAGGCATCCCCTTCTTCATCAATAAAAATCCCAAGTCTCTTTGTAGACACTTCATTTTTATTATTTCATGCACTGTTGTGTGGTTCATGGAGCGTCTTTGTTTTCATTTTTAGTTTTCCTTTGGTTTGTTTGCTGCAATATGTTGGTTGGATGCCATCACACTTCTTTTGGAGAGAGACACACTCTGTTTTCATTGCCTAGAACACTCTAGTTTTCACCCTTATTGTTTTGTGAGTGTTCTCTTTTGCTAGAACTGCGTTTAGCCTTAGTTTTCTTATGCTTTCTGCTTAGAACTTTTTAGTTCTTCTTTGTGGATTTGTAAGACATTCTCACTAATATTTATTGATTATTATCATTATGAGTTGTTTCAAATAAGTTGATTGGTGTTGGAAAAAGAGTAGAAAGTTTCATGCTTAGGTGGTACAAAAGGGAGCTTGTTTTGACTATGGCTTAGACTTTATCATGTCCTGATAGATGTTGCTTTAACCTTATGCTTAGTGATTACTACTGTAGCATGACTTGTTCCAAACAATTGATATTGTTTAATGTTCCTTGGAAGAATCGTGCGTTGTTTTAGCATATAAAAGCATAGTATTGTGGTATTCTCCTTTGATGTTTTGTTTGGGTTGACTTGGCACATGCTCACACCATGTTATGACTATGAACAAGTCACCTTAGCCTTTATGATCATTTAGTTTTTGACTTGTGAAACCACTTTATTCTTTAATTCATACTGTTTTTTGCTCTGCATGATTATGGCCATTATTTCTCTCTTAGTTGGTAACTCCCAGTATTTTGTGATACGTCGGAAACGTATCTATAATTTTTGTTGTTCCATGCTTGTTTAGTATCTACTTTGATTTGCTTTGTCTACAATTTGAGGTGTTTTTATATGCTTTCTGGTACTAACCAATTAACAATATGCCACAGTGCCAGGTGCCTGTTTTCTTCTGTTTTTGGTTCCAGAAAAGGCATAAAAACAATATTCTCGGAATTGGACGGGACAAAAGCCATAGTCAGTATTTTACCGTGGGGAACACGAAGCCAAAATACGAGACGGAGAAGAGCCACCAGGGGGACACACACCTTGGCCATGCGACCTATGTGGGCCCGCGCCTGGGGGGTGCGGCCATCCTGGGTGCCCTTGCCTCGCCTCTTCGCCTATAAAGAGCCCCCGATACCAAAACCATAAGTACCCGATCAATATCCCACGAAATAGTCTTTAGCCACCGCCACCATCGCCCTAGATCGGGGGGATTTGAAGTTCTTCTCGGCACCCTGCCGGAGGGGAGATCATCCCGGAGGCCTTCTTCTTAATCATGCTGGCCTCCGGTATGAAGCGTGAGTAGTTCCACCTTGGACTACGGGTCCATGTAGCAGCTAGATGGTTGTATATTCTCCTTTGTGATGTTTAGATCTTGTGGTCTCCGTTCATGATCAAGATCATCTATTTCTAATCATGCATGTTGTGTTCGCGGGGATCCGATGGATATTGAGACTACTATGTCACATGGAATAATGTATTTGTCTTATTGATTCTATCATGTATGTTTTGTTTGTGATCTTCCATGCTCTCCGTTTCTAGTAGCTATCTTGGCCAAGTAGATGCTATTGACTCCAAGAGGGGTATTTATGCTCGATAATGGGTTCATGCCACTATTTAATCTAAGGGAAGTGACAGAAATCACTAAGGTTGTAGATGTGTTGTTGCTACTAGGGAGAAAAAAATGGTATCTTGTTCATGGAACAAGTGGATTGTTTACCTTACACACTTTGCTTAAAGCAGTTATTCGTTGCTTGCAACTTAATAATGTAGGGGGTTCGGATGATAACCTGAAGGTGGATTACTAGTCATAGATGTAGTTTGATGGCGGTCTATGTATCTTGTATTGCCCAATCGAATCTCATAGGATCATGAATGTCTATTATTGCATTGTTATGCCTTGCTCAGTCCTGTCAATTGCCCTTCTGTAATTTGTTTACCCAGCATTCCATGTTTGTTTATCTTAATTAGAACACCTGTAGTGAACTATGGACCACGGTCCTGTAACATCCCAATTTCAGCAACCCTGATTTATAGTCAAAAAGGCAAAAATCAAGGGGAACAAAAACTTTTTCCTGCTATGCTTGCTTACTTGTTTTCTTGTGCTCAAGCACCTGTTTGTGTATTAGTTGTGTACTCCTCATCTCAACACTAGTTCACAAAAACTATTTTACAAAAAGAGATGTCTTGGCTCATCTTTCATATTATCAAATGTTCTGGCATTGCAAAAACCTGAGCCAAGATGACTTTGACCCAACCAAATACTTTAATAGTTCCTATTGCCAAAACTATGGAGACATATATATACTCTCCTTATGTTTTCAATATAGAACCTTCAACTACCCTTATCTGTAGGTTTTCCAAAAACCTTCATTAAAACCTTTTCATCTCAATCTTGGTAGAGATACCAAGATGGTACATATCTTACATCAAAGCAAAAACCCTTTCCACATACCCATCCTTACCTCAATCTAGGCTTGATGGTAACCCTAGTACTAGTTGGATAAGTAATAAGATGAATTTCCTTGATCTGATGTTTGATGAATTGCCTTGATCTGCTGTCTGATGAATTGCCTTTATCTGCTGGTTGCCTTGCCTGCTTAGGAACTAGAATGAGATAATCTAGTAGCTCATCCTTTAGGACCCAATATATGCATGTGATCATCAATGTCAAAGCAAGCATCCAAGTCTGGATCTATCGTAAAAGCCACTCAAGTGATCATCTCATCTCATGCTTATCTCAATCTAGGGATAATCCCTCTTGATGGTTTCCAACTTAGTGGAGACACAATCCATGTTTGGGTCCCCTCTCTTCAATCTATACCTCAACATCAACCACTTGAGGGAAGGGATAAACCTTTGCCACCCTCTCAGTTGTTTCCCTCTTGAACACTAGTCGAAATCACCAAATCTGCCAAAATGTCTAAGTCTGGATTTCCTATCTGGATACCATTTTTTGGAGCTCTACCTCTTCCAACCAATGTGCATTATTGAGAATGCACTTGAACCATATTTTTGTACATCAGTAGTACTACCAAAGCCCACTCTTGCCCTTGGCTAAGCCATTCTAATCCCACTCATCCATGATGGTTTTATAGTCAAGATAATTATCTTTTCTGCAAATCTTATCATCTTGCCTACTTTTGCAGAAGCTCAGATCTATATGCCACCTCCCCTTGACCAACTCCTTTCTTGGTTATGATCTACTAATCATGGACTATCAACCCCCACTTCACTTGTTTCCATTGGAGCCTTGTGTTTCCTAAACCCACATGGTTCAGGAGACTACCTGATGTATCTGCTATGGCAGCCTTATTTCCAACAAAGTTTGCCATCTCATCATGATCACCTCAAATGCAACCAAGCCTAAATATTGATTCCATGATCATCTATATGACTTGGTAAATCCATCCATATAACCCTTGTACCAAGGTGATCTCTGAGCTCCCTAATCCAACCCTGTTTAGGTGGCATCAGAATAACCAAACCCTAGATCCTCCCATATCTAGTTTTCCACCCTTTTCACCACTTTCCTTCAATACCAAGGTTGATGCCTATATCAAGTTTACATAATCTACCTTGGATATAAGTATCCCCAAATAATTTCCACAATTATTTGGATTATTAAACTATTTTACTATTTTATTTCTATAAAGGCAAGTTTGTTTTTCTCCGAATAGCTTTTCCAACTCAATGCATAATTGAGTTCTCCTAATCATACCCCATCTTTACAACTCAAAAATGAATATTTTTGAGATTCTTTATTATTTCTTTTTTCCCTTTTTCTTAAATGGCAGAAACAAGAAATAATTCCCCAAAAATAATTTTCCTCCTCAATAAATCCCAATAAAATTACCCAATGTGTGTTATGGTATTTAGGACCATATCACATAAAAAACCAAGGTTTCCCAATGTAAAATTACCATCTTAGCTTCCATAATCTACTTCAACACTTTTTGTAGAAGTGCATTTAAATGGGATTATAATCTCTGGAAAAATCCCATTTAAATCATGGAGAGATTAGTTAATCTACTCCACCTACCAGTACCATTTCCACACTTTGACCAATGCAACCTTTGCAACTTTATTCACAAGCCTCCACTTGTTCAATTTTGCCAAAACAATGCAAACTTGATTCAAACGAATCCCAAATATCACCAAACCTTGTCAAGAACTACACCACTGCACCGTCTACACTCCTGGTCGTGTGCACTATAGCACTATAGTTCCTAGACCCTCCCTTGTCCCATGTGCTTGAGAGACAGAGGAAATCTTGCAAAAATCTTTGTAATAAAGGGACAACAACTACACCACTCCCCCACTCCTTCTCTGGTCGAGCTACTGGCCCCACCACACCCCAGCACCTCCCCTCTCACCCAATGAGCAGCCACCAACCCTAGACCTTGCCCAAATGGACTTGGCCCCTCTCACACTACCCCCTCTTGTTTATAAGGCCCAAGGCCAGTACCACACCCCCCTCCAGTTCATTCCCCCTCTCCCCCCACTCTCCTCCCCAGAGCTCCCTCTCCCTTGCTCTGCCTTGCCCGAGAGAGAGAATCAAGGTTCGCCCATGGCAAGGAAACCGATCCCCAAGCTTCCCTCTCCCTATTCCTCCTCTACATGTCACACCCTCGTATTCCCCTCGCTCTCCTGCCCCTAACCCTAACTTCTTTTCATCCCAGGGACCCCTCTACTGAAGCCACGACGAAGCACCGACGAGCTATTCCTCGGTAGTCTCCCTGCGAGGTCGTTCCCGAAGGCAGGGCCCCACTTGCCGCCCATCATCCTAACCGTCGTTGCCGACCGCATCGCCTCGTCTCCCCCACGGCCTCCCTTGAGCCCATGGTGAGCCTCCCCGCTCCCTCTCCGACTTCCCTAGGGTTTCCTCGTGGCGGAGCTGTGGCTCGCAGGGAAGAAGGTCGTGCGCCGTCGATCCTTCCTAGATCGAACGACCATGCCTCCCCCTTACGGCTTCAGTTCTTGGGCCGTTGACGACCGGGCCCAGCGCGCGGTGGATTATTCCGTGCTGCTGGCTGCGCTCGCCCCGCGGTGGGCCGCTTTCCCCTGTGGCGGCCCATCTGCTGCAGATCTGGCCCGTTGACCGCCCTGGCCCTTCTACCTTTTTGCTAAAAATTCAGATCTGCAGAATAGGGTTCGGTTTAATTCAAAATAAAATATAAAAGTGTTTCAAAACTCTCAGATCTAAATTTTCTCAGTTACCTGTATGTTTTCCCCAACATGCAGACTCAGATCTGGACCAAAATGGTGTCTAAATTAAATCTGATATATCCTATACTAGGACCTGTCCATACCACTAAATAGATTCTCCAAAAAATTTGGTACCACCAAATGGAGTAAATCCAATTATTTCTGGAAGGTATAAACCATAACTTTCATGTCCCACTGGCCCCACCTTAGTTTGTTTCTTATCTTGCTTTTAGTGAAAGTATTAAAAACACGTCTTTTCTGCCTTTAGGAAATTCCCTAGGTCAAACCAAATGAGGTTTGGACCTAATTCCAACTTCTCTTGAACACACATGACTATATATTTCAAAATCCATCAGCTCATATTTTTATGAGCCTCTGTTGAATTTTAGTGAAATAAATTCTTATGTGTATCGTTTATTCACTAATAAAATCATTACAGTAGCTCTATAACTCAAAAAATGTTGATTCCAATTTCTAAAGAAAGGTATTCTCAGTACCTAACATGTGTCCTTCGAATCAACTAAAACTCTTCTGTAAAATAAATCTGATGAAAAAGACAAATCCCATCCAGTACTGCCTTTGGGGATTTCTTAAGGGCATTCTGGTAATTTTTTTGAGGTGATTCTAACTCCTCTTGAATCAGTCCACCAAATTCTACTTAATCATCCAAGTAAATAATTTTTGGAACTCCAGAACAGTTCTGATGAATTATTTCCTAAAACTAGGGTTTTACCCACTATAAAATCCTTCTATAAATCAAGGGAAATTGATAAAATAGTGAAACCACTTTTGTTGTCTTCATTTTATCAATACCTACCTGATGGTTTCATTTTTATACAATGGTATCATACAGATCAAGCCTTGGTCAAAAACCCCCTCTTAGGTAGTTCCTAGATATTAAATTCAAAGGGAGCCTCTCCCTAAGATCTCCAAATCTTCTCCCAATCCAATCAAATCAAACCTCCAACATCCTACTGATGTGTATCATGGATCTATCTTTTGCCTGCTGTATGGTTTGATGCTTGTATGCTCTGTATTGATTGTGGTATTGCTTGTTTGCATGTATGCTCGATAACGACGATAGTTGCGATTGTGTGACGCCGAGAAGAAGGAAGCATCAGTATTATCTTTATTATTGTTGTATTGGTATTCTGGTAATCTAACGCCGTACAGGGACATCTCGCTGGTCGCAGGAAAGCCACCATTCCTGAACTCCTATATTAACCTACTCCTTTTTCTCAAATTTTTTATATCTCGTTTATGAATTGCATGGTTAGAGGCATGGTTTGTTTCAAATAAAAGTGCGTGAGTAACTTGGATCCTCCAAGTTATGGATGAGTGTCCATTAGGACACTTACACTATTGACACCTATTTTTACCCCCTTTAGGTCGAGGCTAAGATGCTTAGCATCTTCCCTGTTGGAACCCCCGGATTTTCAATGATAAAACTATTTTGGGTTTTACCATATTACAAAGTTTTCATAATAAAACCCTTGGAAAGAGGCATCGTTTTCGAGTGGAAGTTTTACTAAAGAAAATATGAGGTGGATGAAGAGAGAGTCAAGAAAGAGAAAGAGAAGGGATGTTCTAAGCCAATGTCCGGAATAATTTTATCCGTGCAACCACATTACCCAGACGCTGGGGCTTAGCTCGTAGTTTGTGGTCTTTAGCCGGGGCTGCTCGTACTCGCTAAAGGGGAGAAATACCCTAAAATCCGGACTGCTTGGGGCAAGGTACCGGTGCAACAATTGGGTCTCTCGCCGATGGTTAGATTTTTGGCTAGTACGGGAGGAAGTTATTGTCACAATTGCTACCGGTCAAACTACGGTTTTGAGGTAGGGGTCAGTACGGGAGGAAGGACCAGGGTCGTCATACCCCATACCCGTACCAGAGAGAACAACCCAACAGGAAAAGCCGCCGTTGCTAGGGATGGACAAATGAAAAGTCTAGGTTTGATTATCCGAACCCCTGTCTACCGTGTGTAGCAGGCCGTGGTTTTATCCTGGCGGATGTATTGATTTTTGTGGGTAAAGTGCACCAACTCTGCGGAGTCTAATCTATTCGAATAGCCGTGTCCATGATCAAGGACGGTTTGAATGACAAGTGCTAGGAGGACCCTTCAGTTATGGTGATGAAATAAAGGATGAGACTTGGTCACGAGAAAAGATAAGAATGAGTTTGGTTTTGACCTGAGATGGTCGAAGATGTTTACAAAGGGTTTTACAACAAAATTGCTTTATATCTTTTTAACAAGGATGTGGAGATGTCCAGATTTTCTAAACGGAGGCATACTTTCCGAAAACTCTTTTTCAACAAAGATATAGAGATGCCATGGTTAGGTCTTTCAACAACAACTATAGTGTAGAGCTATCTCGCCACAACCAAATATGCATTATTCTTATTACCTTGTCTCAGTGGTTTGTGAGTACATTCAAAGTACTCACCGGCATTGTCCCTCGTATTTACTTGGCCAGATTGAAGATGTTAAGAAGTGATGAAGGTGCTGACGTCTATGCGAACTAGGCCGTCTTCCCAGTCAGTTGCCTGTAGGTTAAGGCATGGGCTCTGCGCTGAAGACTTCCACTACTTGTATTGTATTTTCCATAATGGCCGGTTTGTAAGTTTTGTACTCGTTACTTTATGGATTGTAAACACCCAGATTTTTAATCCCAGCTGCCTGTTATGCCATACATCGCAATCCCAGGATTACCATTTTTGTGAGACATAACAGATTTGGATACCACAGTACGTCATCCATTACAAACCATACATAAGGTCTTGCACAAATAAGGATATCATGATCCAGTTCTTAATACAACTCAAGCAGCGGAATAACGTAATAATAAAGGTAGCATAGGCGAAGCTCCATCTTCGGGGTCACAGGCAATGCTGACGATGGGAGATGATCCTAGTTGTCGTAACCTTCCTGGGGTCCATCATCCTGGTACTCCCCTTCATAGTTTGGCCATGGGAATAGCCAGGGTCAAAGCCATGAGTACTCTTTAAGTACTCAAAAACTAATACTAACAAGTGAAGGGGGGGGGGGTTGTAGTAGGACACTAAGCTCTAGGGTTGTTTTGCAAAAAGCCAGATTTACCTGTACTAAGTTCAGAAGCAAGAAAAATAGTTGAATCTTATATGCCTAAGTGGGAACTTGAATTCATATCACAACTCTGTTGTGGTCAAGTCAAAATCTCAATTCATTTCACAAGTCATTTTGAAAACATCGGATGGGGGAACAGTATGGCCACTCCAACTGTCCATAACCGCGGACGCGGCTATTCGAATAGTTTGACACTCTGCATAGATTGTACACTTTCACCACAACATTCGATACATCCGTCAGGAACAAATCCTGAATTCACCATACTCACTATGCGGATAATCAATCCTAACCTTTCAATTACACGCCCTAGTATAGGCACATCTCCTGTGAGTTTGGCCTCCCAACCATGACCAACTGTCATCTTGGGTACTGCATAGGTGGACAATGTTCACAAGGTAGCCTTAGCTCAGACCTTGGCCGTGAGGGAATCCATACTAAGGTATATAAGTTTCCAGTCAAGCCCTACCCAATTTTCGGGTATTGTGGTTGTACGGTAAAATTGGAATGGTATCGCATCCAGACAACCATCAGTTTTATAAAGGGGTAAGGCTCATTCCTCAACATTTTCATCATCAAAATCATCTGGTGTTCGGAAACACATGTCAAAACATCTCAGTAGAATGACTCATCATTCTAAGGTTTTCATAACCATTTTCACCAAGTTTTCCCATCTAAAGTTGATCAAGTTTTATGCTTAGCACTAGCATCTACAAGTGGGGTAAGTACTAATGAGGGTGGTAAACAAGTGGGGGTTAATTGAGTTCAATCTCATGCCTTAGGATGACATCAAGATTATCTAGCTTAGACCAAATTTAATGCTCTTTATGCAACCTTCAATTATCTTCCTAGAATCTACAAGCCACTTAAGTAAACTCTAAGAGAAAGCTTTGATAAAGAAATAAAGTATAAAGCTTGCAAGTAAAACTAGGATTGGGTATCATCAAATGTGTCTAACCAAGCATGCTTAGTGCATTGCATAGTTTATCTAACTTTCATAATTGCAAGTGTTAGCTTGCATAGGTCAACTTGGGTAGTAAGGCTTGCACAAGTATCAGTATAAGCTTGCTAAGTAAATAGTTTGCAAGTATTGGCTTGCATAGGTCAACTTGGTTAGTAGGGCTTGCATAAGTATCAGTAAAAGCTTGCTAAGTTGCAAGTATTAGATTGCATAGGTCAACTTGGTTAGTAAGGCTTGCATAAGTATCAGTATAAGCTTGCTAAGTTGCAAGTGTTAGCTTGCATAGGTCAACTTGGTTATTAAGGCTTGCCTTGTGCAGAGCAGTGGTTGAAGTTATCCTCTGCTTCTTCCTCGTAGTATCCTCCTTCCTCCTCGTATCCTTGGTTGGTACTATCGTCTATGAATAAATACGAGGTACACAATCACCAAACAATACTTAACTATTTTCAATCATCACACAAAGGTGTTCTATAGATGATCTAGCATAATCACTTAACATTACAGGATTAAGGCAAATTTCTTATTTATTTTATTTTTAGAAAAGTAATTTCTACTCATTGAAAAACTACTTAATATTTAATATTCTCCATATCAAACATGGGATCATGTTGACACATGTCATCACCACATATTTCAGTACATGGGAATGTTATTTAAAGTGGTGTCACAATTTAATAAGGTTTAACCTTTTTATTTTAAATAATTAAAGTGACTAGAAATGCCTATGTGGCATTCTTTTATTACTTGAACAGTATTTATGTAAATAAACCCATATGTTTTTATATATTCTGAAAGGTATGATCAAATGTGATTTTTGAGAGTTGGAATCAACTCAAAAGCTATTACGGTTGAAATTTGAAAAATGTTTGAATGCAAAAAATCTTCTGAATTGTTATTTTTACCAAGGTTGATCTACATATCCAAATGGGTTGAATCCAATGGGCTTGGATTAAGCATTTCAGTACCTTTCTAAAAAAATTGGTTTCATGCAATTTGGTTCACTGAATCGAGCTGGGTTGATTTTTGAATATAGGTACAGAACTGAGTTTGAATTAAAAAGGAAAAGTCTAAATTCAAACTGTTGGGTCGCGCGGGAGAGTTTAACGGGCTGGCCCAGTGTCACTCCGCAGCACGGGGCTCAGCTAACAGGGGGTTCCACCAGTCAGTGGCTCATAACATGCGAAGCGACACGGGGCGGTGTGGTTCGTTGGATTAGAAGGGTGATCGACGGCTGAGGGTCGTCGTCGACGATGAAAATGTCACCGGCGAGCTCGCACCCTAGAGGCTCAGTGGGGGTCGTGGGAGGCTCACCGGCGCTCAGGCGAGGGTCGGCGATGGGGGAGAACGACGAAGTCGACGACGACGATTCTCCTGGCACCAGCAGATCTCCTGGGGCGGCTCCAATCGACGGCTCCCTTCTTCTCCAGCAGCGGCGGGCTCCGGCCAAATTCCGGCGATGCGCTGCTCGCCTTGCTCCGAGGAAGGGTGTGGGATGCTCGGTGAGGTGAAGGGAGTGGGATGGTGTGATTCAATCGGCTGGGGGTCGCCTCCTTTTATAGGCTCGATGGCGAGACCGAGAGGGATGCGCAGGCGAAGGTGGCGACACGGCTACGGGCGGCTAGAGGCATGGCTGAGGTTGGCGGTCGTCGGGCGGTCTCCTGGCGATGCTCTAGAACTTGAATGCGAGCTTAGGGGCGGTAGAAATTGGTCGGGAACGTGCGGTGCTCTGCGAGGCAGAGGCGGCTAACTCCGCGGTGAGCGGTGGCTACGGGGTACGGGCGATGAAACGAACATGTCTGGTGGTCTCCTGGGACAGTGGGGTGCATGCTGGCGGGCGGCAAGGGCTCGGGGTGGTCAGGTTGTGTGGGAACGGCACGTGCACTAGGGTGCGCGTCGGCATGGTCGACAGCAGCGCGGGCGCGGCGTTCTTGGCGGTTCTGGTCTCTGTCTTAGAGCTAGGGTTGGTCGCGAGGGGGCGGTGAGGCATGGGCTACCTCCTAGACAAGGTGGGCACCGCTAGTTCTTCCTCTAGCTTGCTGTCCACACTGGGGTGACATGGTGAGGCTTGGCCTGCTCACCATTGATGGAAATGGCAAGCTCACAGTGATGCTAGAGGTTAATAACTAAGCTAGATGATCTACTAGATGCTTGTTGTGAGCTAGAGAGGAGACAAGGTTGGCCAAAACACTGCTCAAAATAGTGTTTGTGATTTGTTTGATTTGAATCTGCAACCTGTTTGATGAAATGGCCGCAAGAACTTGAGTTTTGAATTTTGAAAAGATTTTTGGTGGGTGTGCTAGGCATGTGCTGGGGATTCTGTGGGTGCTTGGGTTTTGAAAATTGAACTTGTTTGAGTGGTTTTTGAAATAATGGGATCTTCCCATATGAGATAGATTCAATTTTAAACTGTCATTTAAACTTAGCATTTGAATGTTTTTGGATGATCACAAAGTGTTCCTTGGTACCTTATTATGAGTACTAACAAGGGGTGCAAATATCCATACATGTTTCTGCTGAGTTTTGTAAATTAGAGATAGCCAAAGTAGGCATGGGAGTTAATTTGGCCAAAGTGATCATTCACTTAATTTATTCATTTTGAGTTGTTTGTCTTTGGGAAAAGTTTGGGGATTGTTAGGATGATGTTTGTTTCACCTAAGAATCATTTTACAAGAAAAGAAACACAGAACCATGGCAATTCAAAAGAATCCAATTTTTGAATACACACACATATGAATGCTTTCATATTTTTAGTTGGGAAAGTTTTTGTTAACCCTAATTTTGATGATTAGAGTTTGATGATCCAAGTTTAATATTTTTGGGATGTTACATGGATGTTGTAATGATACTAGTCGGTTATGCTCATGGCTCACTAATCATGGGAACGTGAATGGTATGCATAATGGGTATTCGGACCATAAATCCGGGGTGCCATAGGTCCAATCTTTACCATTGATACATCTTCCACCGTTATTGTTTACCTTTCTGCAAACCACCATTAACTTCCACACCATACGGTTAACACTTTGTTTTCAACAAACCGGTGAGATTGACAACCTCACTGTTCATTAGGGCAAAGTCTTGAGTTTGTGTTGTGTAGGTTTCCAAGTTGCTAGCAACACCTTTGAGTCGTTTCCTTCCACCTACTGGTTCGATAACCTTGGTTTCTTACTGAGGGACTCCCAACAAAGTGTTGCTGCACTCATTAGTTATCTCCCAATAAGTACTTTTCTTTAACGCCTTTAAGTTAGGCACAAGAAGCAAGAATCAACTATATTCAAATAAGTACTTTTCTTATTATTTTGTGAGTGTTCTCTTTTGCTTCTTCATTTGAAAATACTTGATTCTTGCTTCTTGTTCCTAACTTAAAGGCGTTATAGAAAAATACTTATTGGGAGATAACTAAGGAGTGCAACAGCACTTTGTTGGGAGACCCCAAGAGGAAGGTATGATGAGCACAGCAACAAGATTTCCCTCAGTGAGAAACCGTGGTTATCGAACCAGTAGGAGGAAGGAAACGACTCAAAGGTGTTGCTAGAAACTTGAAGACCTGCGCAACACAAACTCAAGACTTTGCTAGAATGAATAGTGAGGTTGTCAATCTCACTGGTTTGCTATAACAAAGGATTAACTGTATGGTGTGGAAGGTAATGGTGGTTTGCAACAAGTAAACGGTAAACAGTGGAAGATGTATCAATGGTAAAGATTGGAATGGGGTCCATAGTTCACTATAGGTGTTCTCCTTAGATAAACAAACATGGCATGCTGGGTAAACAAATTACAGCAGGGCAATTGACAGGACTAAGCAAGGCATAACAATGCAATACTAGACATCATGATCCTATGAGATTAGATTGGGCAATACAACAAGATTCATAGGCCACCATCCAACTGCATCTATGACTAGAAGTCCACCTTTGGGTTATCATCCGAACCCCCTCCAGTATTAAGTTGCAAGCAACAGATAACTACTTTAAACAAAGTGTGTAAGGTAAACAATCCGCTTGTTCAATGAACAAGAGACCATTGTTTTCTCCCTAGTGGCAACATGACATCTACAACCTTAGAGATTTCTGTCACTTACCTTAGATTAAATATAGGCATGAACCCACTATCAAGCATAAATACCCCCTCTTGGAGTCACTAGCAACTACTTGGCCAAGATATCTACTAACAACAGAGAGCATGCAAGATCACAAACAACACAGACATGATAGAATCAATAAGACAAAACCATTAATCAATCTGGCATAGTAATCTCAATATCCATCGGATCCCCGCAAACATAACATGCATGATTACAAATAGATGGGATCTTGATCATGAACAGAGCTCACAAGGTCTATACATGAAAGCAAAAAGGAGGAGATACGACCATCTAGCTACTACATGGACCCGTAGTCCATGGTGGAACTACTCACACTTCATACCGGAGGCTGGCATGATGAATAAGAAGGCCTCCAGGATGATCTCCCCTCTGATAGGGTGCTGGGAAGAGCTTCAGATCGCCCTGATCTAGGGACGATGGTGGCGGCGGCTACAGACGTTTTCGTGGAATATTGATCGGGTACTTAGGGTTTAGGGATCGGGGGCTTCTTATAGGCGAAGAGGGAGGCCGAAGGGGTGCCCGAGGCGGCCTGGCACTGTGGCATCTTGTTAATAGGTTAGTACCAGAAATTATATAAAAACACCTCAAAGTGTAGACAAAGAAAAGCAAAGTAGATACTAAACAATCATGGAACATCAAAAATTATAGATACGTTTCCGACGTATCAAGCATCCCCAAGCTTAACTCCTGCTCGTACTCGAGTAGTTAAGTCAATAAAAGAATAATTATTGAGGTGACATGCACCATCAAGATCAAACCATTTGCAAGCATTGAAAGCTGGGATCAAAGAACTCTAAACAAGTGCATAAAATATGGAGTTCTAATAGTAATACAAAGTAACTATGCATGCAACATGAAAGGCTACAAACAAAGATCATGAATAACATGCATTGAAAAACGTTTGTTTGTTTCACATACAGAAAACATGGCATAGTGGCAATCAGCTTGTCCCTCATAGAGTAGCAAATAGATGCATATGACACCTTCAAAGTTCATAAGACTGACTAGATACAAATAGCACAAGAAAAAGCAATATCAACAATATGCATCAATCAATAAGTTTTGGGACAATGCACACATAACTAAGAATGGCAACTTTTCTCTCTTAACTGTTACCTAAGGATAGAAGGTGGAGGCTCAATATAATGGTGGAAGAAATGCCCTTCTCAAAAGGGAAGCAGGGATTTAAAGTCTCAAAAAGAGATTCCAAAAAATTATGGTACTTGTTAGCTTTTAGGTTAAGGTTAAAGTGATTAAGGTGAAAGTGAACATGTGTATCATAGAGAACCGCCAATGGGGTACCCCTTGCACATGGTACAGGAGCTATCCCATAACCAAAATGAGAAGGCAAGCAGACAATGAGCATATCAGCAATCTTCTTATTTACCATGGGAACATGGTGCTTTTTTCTCTCTTTCCTCTTTTCTCAATATGTCTCTTTCTTAATAAGAAGACAACTTCATAGATTGCTCACTAAGGTGATGCTGCAAGTTTACACCATGATTAGGCATGGCTTAGTCTAGCGGCCAGCCATTGCTCTAACACACATACATAACTCCATGGACTTACAAGCTCCCCTTTCATTTCAAACCGACGACATCCATAGACAAGAGAGCATGATATCAACTATGTACAATGTACAAGTGCAATGTTGAAAGCGTTCCCCGCGATAGCACGGTTCTGCTAATTCCATCGTATAAGTGCAAGCATATACAACATAGATGACACAATGGTTCAATTTTATTAGGGCAAGAAATATAAAGTGTGCCATCAAGTTCGTGAGAGCTTTAATCACTAAGTTTTCACATAACAAAATACTTTTGAATTGGAAGGTAGATGAAAGAAAGAATATACTTGGAATGGTGTAACACACCATGCATAGGAATTTATAGTGGACACTTTGGAATAACTTGGTTTCTTGGGAGTTGGAAGCATGAGTAGAGCTTACTCATACAAGTGGAGGCTAGCAAAAGACTGGGATCAACCAACTAAGAGAGCAATAATGGCCATAATCATGCAGAGCGACAAAACATTACTAATCAAAAGCATAGAGTGGTACTACAAGTCAAGGACTAAATGATCATAGAGGCTATGGTGATGTGTTCATAGTCAAAACATGGTGTGAGAATGTTCCAAGTCAACCCAAACAAAGCATCAAAGGATAATACCACAATACTATGCTTTTGCATGCTAAAACAATGCATGATTCTTTCAAGGAACACTAAGCAATCCCAATTGTTTGGAAAAAGTCATGCTACAACAATAATCACTAAGCATAAGGTCAAAACAACACCTAGCATGACATGCTAAAGTCTAAGTCACGGTCAAAGGAAGCTCCACTTGCACTATTTCAAGCAAGAACTTTCTACTCCTTTCCAACACCAATCAACTTATTTGATACAACACAGCGAGAATGGGGGTCCAAACTAATGTATTCAACCAACTAATCAAACTAAGCAAAGCAAACGAAAAATAAGACACTCCAAGAACAACACAACCGTGCATGAAACAATAAAAAAGAAGTGTCTAGAAAGACCTGAACTTTTTATTGATGAAGAAGGGGATGCCTTGGGCATACCCAGGATTTTACGCTTGTACCTCTTGAATATTTATTTGGGTGACACGGGGTGGCATCCCCAAGCTTAAGCTTTTGTCCATTCTTCATCTAATTACATCATTCTCTCTCTACACCTGAAATTTTTCATTCATACAAAACTTCATGCAATCTTCATTAGCAACATTAGTGTATTCAAAATATAATAGACCTTTGGGCTTAGCTTTAGAACAGCAAAACTTTCACTAAAAACACTATCTACGGTAGCAATTCCCTCAAAAAGCTCAATTTCCCAAAAAGAACCCAAAAGGAATCAATAAGAAGCAAACACAAATAATGGCAGAAATCTGTCAAAACAGACCAGCATGTAGAAACCGATTTTTTCTAAGACCTTCTCTTGCTAAAGTTAGATAACATACTGCGGGATTTATTCGTAAAATATCAGCTCAATCCGGATTACAGAGATTCCTCACGAATTTTATGGTGGAGCACAAAAATCTGTTTCGGGACAGCAACTCCCCAAATCTTACTTCCCTCTCATTAGAGGTCATTCTTGACACAAAAAGCAAACAAAAAGAATAAGGATAGGTCATTACTGAAGTAATAACTTCCAAGACTCAAGAAAAATCTGGGGTTATCTCCCAACAAGTACTTTTCTTTAACTCCTTTAAGTTAGGCACAAGAAGCAAGAATCAAGTATTTTAAAATGAAGAAGCATTAACATCAAACCTTGCTTTCAAAGGAGGAGCAAAAAGCAACTTCTCTCTCCTCATATGGAAGTGTTCAATACCTTTCTTGAATGGAAATTTATATTTAATGGTGTCTTCTTTCATATCAATAATGGCACCAACAGTTCTAAGAAAAGGTCTTCCCAAAGTAATAGGACAAGAAGCATTGTATTCAACATCCAAAACATAGAAATCAACAGGGACATAAGCAATGTTAACCATAATAATAAAATCATTAATTCTCCCCATGAGTTTCTTCTTAGCATTATCATTAAGTGGGACATCGAAATAAAAATCTTCCAAAGGTGGCAAATCAAGTGTAGAGGTCCCAACCTTGATAAGGTAGAGATCCCTGTGTTTACAATGCTAGTCCCTGGATCAATAGCTAGCATCCACAGTTTAAGATGTAATATCAAGAAACAAAGGTCATAATACAACTTTATAACTAGGAATAAAATATTTCGTTATATCTTACATAGCTCATTTGGCTATCTCATTACAATGCAGTAGAAATAACTATAGCATGGGGTCCTTCATCTTCAAAGTGACACAGGCAATCATGTTGGTTGTAGACTTGTAATCCTATTCAACACACTTTACTAACATCAAACAAACCTGCAACATAATAAGTTACAGCCACAAGGGTCAATACATTTGAATTTTATTGGAAAGTGATACTATGGTAGAGTAGTGGTATCTATCATCTATATGCAATTTGGCTAAGTAGAGCTTAGGCTTGCTTTGCTCAAAATAGATTTTCCTTATCATTTGAAAACACTAAGTTTTTGTTTGTCAAAATCACCCAAGGCATCTACCAATCAAAGATTGAAGATCATTTAACCCTTGTTCAACCACAAGTTTTTAACTTAGAAATTGGGATGAGGAGATCCTTGATAGCTTCCATGTCTTGATGCTCAAATTGTCCATTGCTGGGGACACGGCTAAGTACTTAGAGTTTACTCTCTCGAGAGGTGGTGCACTTTCCCCACTAGACTCGACATGCATCGAGTCAAGATCTTTTAGAAGCCTTACCTTACACCAAAATGGACGCATTCCCAAACCTATCACCCCCGACCACCAACTTTCCATCTGGCTAAGTTATTGCAACCTATATGATCCAGGCAGAGCCCATATTGCCATGTGGCTGCACTTGAAGCTTCTCTACATTTGACATCTCCAGTCTCTTTGTTCCTGGGTGGCATTCGACAAGTGAGATACACAAGGGTAGTCCATAAATATGGGGCCCTGTGTAACCACTCAACATAATCCATACAAGTCCCATTCCACCTAGGTGATTCATTCACATAGTTGTTTTATTAAACAAAGCACAAGTCATTGACTTAGAAATATTTCACAGCATGAATATAATCCACCCTTGTTTTCTACTAGCTAAGCTAAGCATGATAGTAGTAGGTATCTTAACTTAGGAAAATTCTACTAAGGCATCATCTACTAGGATTTCCCAAGGCATAGCATACTTAGTAAAATTCCATGCAAGTCCTACTCAAAATATCACTAATGCATAGTGAAAATAATGGGACAAAATGTATGAAGCACCACTTGCCTTTTTAGTAGAGAATATAGATTCACTCCTTGATCTTGCAATTGTCACACTCTTCAAATTTCACTACAATTCAATCAAGGCACAAATTCAATCTAGCATTCAAACAACTCATCACATAAAATAATAAAAATAAAACAATGCATGAAAGCATTCAAAAGATTGTTTTATTGGGAAAGGTGGTTTCTAATAGGTTATAAACATTTTAGAACACCTATTGGTCATTTATAAAAGTGGAAAGGTCATTTGAAAAACAAGTTAGTGAAAATGGTCATTTAAATCATGTTTTTTGCGAGAAATGATTTAAATCAATGTAATAATTTCTAGTGTTAGCCAAAATGTTTTTAAACACAAATATTAATAATTAGAGTCAAAGTGTTTTAAAACAAATCTATTTACAAAAGGTTTCAACCAAAATCATTTTTAAATCGAAGCAACATTTTATTTGTCTATAAATGCCTTTAATCAAAGTAATAATATTCTGGGGTTTAATCAAATACATTTATAAATCCAAAAATTATTGTTTAGGATCAGAGAGTTTAATTCAACTCATTTGCAAACGGTTTTACTCAAAAACTATTTTTAAAACATAATCCATAATTTTATTCTACTAGAAATGCTTTTACTCAAGGAATAATTCCTTAGTGTCACAAAATATACTTTTAAATCCATAGGTTGGTTTTTATGGTCAGTAGGTTCAAAACAATCCATTTACAAAAGATTTTACCCTAAAAACATTTTTAGAATAAATTTTATACTGAAAATAGGCCTAAACATGTTTCTGCAAAAACAACAAATTTTACACAAGAAAACTACTAAAAAATGGCATGGTTGCAAAGTTTTCATTTTTCTGAATCCAGTGATATAAAATTTGCAAAATTTGGACGTGTGGATTTAAAGTTATGAATTTTTCAAATCTAAACATCTAATAGACATGTTTTTGTTTATAAAACAAAACTCAGGCCACGTGGAGCGTTTCTACTGGTGCATACCGTTTCGCACGGATCAATCTATTCAGAGCGTTGGATCTAAAGGGAATCGCACGGCTCAGAGTTCTTGATACCGTTTTAGTTAAGTCATCTATCTACCCCGCTGGATCTGGATCTAACGGTTGATGATCAAGCGACCACTAACTGGCGGCGCTTGGCGACGGCGCGCGGTGGCAACACTTGGTTAGAAGCGTTCCGGCGACTACAGGAAGCGAGGAAAGGAGTGCAGTAGATCATCGAATTCGCAGTGATGAGAGGATGCTCGAGGTGGTCGTCATCATTGAAGGCGCGCACAATGTTGACCTGAATCGCTCGCCGGAGTCGTCTCTGTCGACGGGCAAGCTTGGCGACGTTGTTGGCGAGGCTGTGGTGCGTGCTAAGACAAACCAGAGGTGTAGTTAGACTCAGCTGAGGGAGGCGTGCACGTGAGTGTCAAAGAGAGTGAGGGAGACGGTCCGGTTTTACCAGTAGGGTCACCGGAGCGGATGTAGACGACGACGGTGCTCGGGCGAGGTTGTTGCCGATGCTGTGGAGCGTGCGCGGGCGAGAGGAAGGCACTGGCAGGTGCGCCTGAGGTTGCAGATCAGACTCGTGTGGGCTAGGAGGTAGGAAAGGGTCGGGGCTCGCAAGAATTGGCCAGGAATGTCATCGGAGCCGTGGTGCTTCGGGCTTGCGATTCTTGCAGCCTGGTGGGAGAGAGTGGATGGCGTCAGGGGGAAAGATAGACGGAAGAGGGGCGATTAAACGAGAGGAATCACGAGGCGGAATTGCTGCATCATTACTCGAATTTACTAGGATTTACAACGGGCAGAAACGGCAGAGAGAATGGGGCAAGGTCAGCGCAAGGATGAAGACGGTGAGCTGGCAGGTAGGGCAGGGTCGTCAGCGAGAGAGAGGGGGTGCACGTGGGGTCACCAAGTCAGTGGGTGAGTGGGTATGTGTTGCGGTGAGAAAAACGTTTCGCGAGAGGGTTGCCGGGTGGGCTGCGGGTTGGGCCTCCTGGGTTGAGGTTAGCTGGGATGGATCCTTTCCATTTTTTCTTTTGTTTTCTTTTTCTTTTTCTGTTTTCGTTTCATTTTTTGAATTCAAACAATCATTTGCATTCAGATTTCTTTTTCAAATCTTTTCCAAATATTCAGTATGTTCTAATACTATTTAAAAAAGTATTTTAGAATCCATTTTTGAATATTTTCTTATATTCTTTTATGATTTATTATTTATTTAAAATTGGCACTTGTCTCTATTTAAATAAGATTTTAAATATATTTTCAAACTTCTATTTTAATTCCAATTTTTACCAAACCTTTTTCATTAGGTTTTACTTTAATCATTAGTGTAAATAATTCACTTTGAATTATTTTAATATGATTTAATGTTCATTTAAATTGGGGATTTGTCTTTATTCAAATTAAATCAAATATGGTTTTAAACCCTTATAAATTCTATTCAAATCTTTTAAATAAGTTAATTAGATAACTTTTTAATCCACTTTGGCAAATTCCAATTTATTATTTTCTCATGATTTAATTAATCATTTTATTAGGGATTTTGTCTTCTTTCAAATAGAATTGAATTTGGTTAATGCCATATAATTTTATTTGAATATTATTTATCCCTTTATTTTATTTGTATTATCTTTATTCCATTTGCTTATGTATTTTAACTCAATTTTTAAATTGTCTTCTAATTAATTTTTATTGGGATTTATTATTTAGTTTAGGCAATTTGTCTTCATTTAAATAAAATTGGATATTGTTCAATCCTTATGATTTTATTTAACTAATCTTTTACTCCTTTTTATTATTCAATAAACTTTCATTTGTTTATGGATTTGGCCATGATTTAATTTGGATTTTTAAATATTCCTTATTTATTTTCTTTCTTTCTGTCTTATAAAATCCATATCTTTTTATTTATAGTTGGTGTTTCCAATTTGTATAATTTTATTTAATATTTGTTTATCCTTTTAAATCCTTTTAGGATTTATTTGCTCAATATTTGGTATGGATTTTTGATAGGAGCTTTATTAGCTTTGGAAATTATTTCTGTTTAACTTATTAAATTCATAAGTTTTTATCCATGGCTCCAAATTAAATGAAACCAATTTCTGTGGTTTTATGATATTTTTGTTTATCATTTTTGATCATTTATAATTGTTTGTTGCTAAATTTTTATATGGATCAAATCCATAGTCTTAGAGAGATATTGGAAATGATTATCTTCCATTAGGGTTTTAGGTTTTTGGTTTAACTTTTCCAAATGTTTAAATTTAAAGATTCATTCATTGATGAATGTATTTCACTTGATTGAAATTTTGTTGGTTTCCCTTTTATTCAAAAAAATTTCAAGTAGGGTTTTGATGTTTCCATTTAAAAACAAAAAGTTTCTTTTCACCCTAAATTTCAACATTTAATTCTTTTGTTTATTTATTTTTCACATTTCAAAATTTGGAAAATTTTGGGATGTGACATCAAGCATTTCATAAATCTTCCTAGGAATAATAGAGACACTAGAACCAAGATCACATGATGTTTTGAGATCAAAGTCATTCAATTGCATATTAATAATGGGTTCCCAACTATCTTCTACTTTCCTAGGAATAGAAGCTTTGTGTTTCAACTTCTATTCCTTAATTTTAGCAAGAGCATATGTAATGTGTTTTGTGAAATCTACATGCATATCACCAGCATCAGGACTTCTAGCAAGCTTTTGTAGGAACATAATCACTTCAGAAATATTGCAACCATCAAGATCAAAGTCAAACTTAGCATCACTATTAGTAGACTCATTGGGCTTAGGCATTGTAGGATGAGGAATAGGGACTTATTGTGGTTTAGTGGCATCCATATTGGTGGTGGTGATGGTGCACACACTATTTTTTCTATAAATTTCAGCTTCTCTTTCCCACTTAGCATGAAGTTGGGATAATAGTCTAACATTTTCATTAATAGTAACTTGTATGGCATAAGTAGTAGCGAAGGTACTCTCCATGGTTTCAGGTTTACCAGCCATTTTATTAATCAAAGAGGACTGTGCTTTAGACAAAGAGGAAATATTTTTCTCAACATTTAAAAGCTTTTCCTCCACAGCCTTGTTGAAACTGGTTTGTTTACTAATAAAGTCTTTGAGAATGACGTCATGTTCAGAGGGGGAACTTCTAGTATTGTTGTAGGAGTTTCCATAGGTATTGCCATTATTAGGAGGATAAGGCCTATAATTGTTGTTACTACCAAAATTATTCCTATAGGCACTATTGTTGAAATTGTTGTTTCTAATGAAGTTCACATAAAATTTCTCTTATTGAGCAACCAAAGAGGCTAAGGGAACATTATTAGGATCTAAAGGAGCTTTTCCATTAACAAGAATAGCCATGATAACATCAATCTTATCACTCAAAGAGGAGGTTTCTTCAACAGAATTTACCTTCTTACCATGTGGAGCCCTCTCAGTGTGCCATTCAGAATAATTAACCATCATATTATCAAGGAGTTTTGTTGCAGCACCCAAGGTGATGTTCATAAAGGTACCTCCAGCAGCTGAATCCAACAGGTTTCTTGAAGATAAGTTCAAACCTGCATAAAAAGTCTGGATAATCATCCAAGCAGTAAGTCCATGAGTGGGACAATTCTTAACCAAAGTTTTCATTCTTTCCCAAGATTGAGCAACATGTTCATTATCAAGTTCTTTAAATTTCATAATATCACTTCTCATAGATATAATCGTAGCAGGAGGGTAGTACTTTCCAATAGAAGCATATTTGCACTTAATCCAAGAATAAATACTATTTATAGGCAAGGATAGCAACCATTCTTTAGCTTTTCCTCTCAAGGAGAAAGGAAACAACTTGAGATTAATAATATCTCCATCTACATCCTTATACTTTTGCATCTCACAAAGTTCAACAAAGTTATTGAGATGGGCAGCAGCATTATCAGAACTAACACCAGAAAATTGCTCTCTCATCACAAGATTTAACAAGGCAGGCTTAATTTCATAAAAGGTAGCATCAGGAGCAGGTGGAGCAATAGGAGTTCTTAGGAAATCATTGTTGTTTTTTCTAGTAAAGTCACACAACTTGGTGTTCTCAACAGAGTTCATTTTGGAAAAACTGGATCAAGACAAAATAGCAGCAACAACTAGAGCAGGATCTAATTTTTTTGTTTTTTATAAGGGAAAGCAAACCAAACTAAACTAATTATTTTTGGAGTTTTTGATAAAAAGAGGCAAACAAATCCAAGCAAAACAAACTAAGAAAAACAAAAACAAAGTAAAGAGAAAGGTTGAGAAGGAATCCCCTTGTGAAGACGTCCTTGGCCTCCCCGGCAACGGCGCTAGAAAAAGGCTTGATGAGTGCAGCAACACTTTGTTGGGAGACACCAAGAGGAAGGTATGATGAGCACAGCAGCAAGTTTTCCCTCAGTAAGAAACTGAGGTAATCGAACCAGTAGGATGAAGGAAACGACTCAAAGGTGTTGCTAGCAACTTGGAGACCTGCACAACCCAAACTCAAGACTTTGCCCCAACTAACAGTGAGATTGTCAATCTCACCGGTTTGCTGTAACAAAGGATTAATTGTATGGTGTGGAAGGTAATGGTGGTTTGCAAAAAGTAAATGGTAAACAGTGGAACATGTATCAATGATAAAGATTGGACCGGGGTCCATAGTTCACTAGAGGTGTTCTCCTTAGATAAACAAACATGGCTTGCTGGGTAAACAAATTATAGCCGGGAAATTGATAGGACTGAGCAAGGAATAACAATGCAATACTAGACATCATGATCCTATGATATTCGATTGGGCAATACAACAAGATACATAGACCGCCATCCAACTGCATCTATGACTAAAAGTCCACATTTGGGTTATCATCCGAACCCCCTCCAGTATTAAGTTGCAAGCAACAGACAACTTCTTTAATCAAAGTGTGTACGGTAAAAAAATCCACTTGTTCCATGAATAAGAGACCTTGTTTTCTCCCTAGTGGCAACAACACATCTACAACCTTAGAGATTTCTTTCACTTCTCTTAGATTAAATAGAGGCATGAACCCACTATCGAGCATAAATACCCCCTCTTGGAGTCACTAGCAACTACTTGGCCAAGTTAGCTACTAACAACAGAGAGCATGGAAGATCACAAATAATACATACATGATAGAATCAATAAGACAAAGCCATTAATAAATCTGGCATAGTAATCTCAATATCCATCGGATCCCCGCAAACACAACATACATGATTACAAATATATGAGATCTTGATCATGAATGAAGCTCACAAGATCCAGACATGAAAGCACAAAGGAGGAGATACGACCATCTAGCTACTACATAGACCTATAGTCCAAGGTGGAACTACACATGATTCATACCGGAGGCTGGCATGATTAAGAAGAAGGCCTCCGAGATGATCTCCCATCTGGCAGGGTGCTGGGAAGAGCTTCAGATCACCCCTGATCTAGGGACGATCGTGGCGGTGGCTACAGACGGTTTCGTGGAATATTGATTGGGTACTTAGGGTTTAGGCATTGGGGGCTTCTTATAGGCGAATAGGGAGGCCGAGGGCGTGCCCGAGGCGGCTGCACCCCCAAAGGCATAGGGTTGGTCCACCCGTGCGGCCAGGGGGTGTGGCCCCCTCGAGTCCCTTCTCCGTATCATCTTCTGGCTCCGTGTTCCCCACGGTAAAATATTGACTTTGGATTTTGTTCCGTCCAATTCCGGGAATATTAATTTTTTGCCTTTCTGGAACCAAAAATAGAAGAAAACAGGCAACTGGCAGTGTGGCATCTTGTTAATAGGTTAGTACCAGAAAACATATAAAAACACCTCAAAGTGTAGACAAAGCAAAGAAAAGTAGATACTAAACAAGCATGAAACATCAAAAATTATAGATACGTTTCCAACATATCAATAATCGAAAAGTTTTCTTGAGGCTTGGAAGTTATTACCTCTGTAGTGACCTCTCCTTATCCTCTTTATTTTCTTTTTGTGCCAAGAATAACCTGTAATGAGAGGGAACTAAGATTTGGGGAGTGGCTGTGCCGAAATAGATTTTTGTGCTCCATTGTACAAATTCTTGTAAAATATCTGTAAGTCGGATTGAGCTGTTATTTTCTGAATAAATTCCCCAGTATGTTAGCTAACTTTCATTAATTCAACACTTTTTGATTTGAGCAACAGAAGGTGTTCGAACAAATCGGTTTCTACTTACTGGTCTGTTTTGACAGATTTCTGCCATTATTTGCATTTGCTTCTTATTGATTCCTTTTTGGGTTCTTTTTGGGAAATTGAGCTTTTTGAGGGAATTTCTATAGTAGCTTGTGTTTTTCTATTCTAAAACTAAAACCCATGGGTCTATTATCTTTTGAATACACTAATGTTGCTAATGAAGATTGTGTGAAGTTTTGTATGAAGGAAAATTTTCAGGTGTAGAGATAGAATGATGTAATGAGATGAACAAAGGACAAAAGCTCAAGCTTGGGGATGCCACCTCGTGTCACCCCAAGAAATATTCAAGAGGTACAAGCGTAAAATCTTGGGGATGCCCAAGGCATCCCCTTCTTCATCAATAAAAATCTAAGGTCTTTCTAGACACTTCGTTTTTATTATTTCATGCACTGTTTTGTTGTTCTTGGAGTGTCTTAGTTTTCATTTTAGTTTGCTTAGTTTGCTTGAATAAAGTAGTTTGGACCCTATTCTTGCTGTGTTGTTGCAAATAAGTTGATTGGTGTTGGAGATGAGTAGAAAGTTCTTGCTTGAATAGTGCAAGAGGAGCTTGCTTTGACTATGACTTAGACTTTCGCATGTCATGCTAGATGTTGTTTTGACTTTATGCCTAGTGATTATTGATGTAGCATGACTTGTTCCAAAAAATTGGGATTGCTTAATGTGCCTTGAAGGAATCATGCGTTGTTTTAGCATACAAAAGCATAGTATTGTGGTATTCTCCTTTGATGCTTTGTTTGGGTTGACTTGGCACATGCTTACACCCTGTTATGACTATGAACAAGTCACCATAGCCTCTATGATCATTTAGTCATTGACTTGTAGTACCACTTTATGCTTTGATTAGTAATGTTTTGTCCCTCTACATGATTATGGACATTATTGCTCTCTTAGTTGGTCGCTCCCAGTATTTTGCTAGCCTCCACTTGTATGAGTAAGCTCTACTCATGCATCCAACTCCCAAGAAACCAAGTTATTCCCAAGTGTCCACTATAAATTCCTATGCATGGTGTGTTACACCATTCCAAGTATATTCTTGTTTTCATCTACCTTCCAATTAAAAAGTATATTTGTTATGTGAAAACTTAGTGATTAAAGCTCTCACTAACTTGATGCCACACTTTATTTTTCTTGACCCTAATAAACTTGAACCATTATGTCATCTATGTTGTATATGCTTGCACTTATACGTTGGAATTAGCAGAACCGTGTTGTCACGGGGAACGCTTTCAACATTTGCACTTTTACATTGTACACAGTTGATATCATTCTGTTTTGACTATGGATGTCGATGGTGTGAAATAAAAGGGGAGCTTGTAAGTCCATGGAGTTATGTATGTGTGTTAGAGAAACACCTGTGCCGCTAGACTAATCCATGCCTAATCATGATGGAAACTTGCAGCATCACCTTAATGAGCAATCTATGAAGCTTTCTTCTTATAAAAAAATAGACATCTTGAAAAGTGGAAAGAGAGAAAAAAATCACCATTTTCCCATGATAAATAAGAAGATTGCTGAGATGCTCATTGTCTGCTTTCCTTGTTATTTTGATTATGGGATAGTTCCTGTATCATGTCCAAGGGGTACCCTGTTGGCGGTTCTCTATGATACACATGTACTTATTATGATAAGAACTTACATGTGACTAAAGTTGAGTAGCATGAGGAGAGGCCCTCGTATTCAAGGGACAGGAGATTGCCAACTTATACTTTGTCAAGCATATACTTCATTGTTTGTTCACTTTAACCTTAATCACTTCAAGATGCTTATGATAGGGGCAATGAGGGCTGAAAGCTAACAAGTACCATAATTTTTGGAAGCTCTTTTTAAGACTTGAAATCCCTGCTTCCCTTTTGAGAAGGGCCTTTCTTCCACCATTATATTGAGTCTCCACCTTCTATCCTTAGGCACCAGTTAAGAGAGCATAGTGGCCATTCTTAGTTCTATGTGCATTGTCCCAAAACTTATTGATTGATGCATATTGTTGATATTGCTTGTTTTTGTGATATTTGTATCTAGTCAGTCTTATGAACTTTGAACGTGTCCTATGCATATATTTGCTACTCCATCAGGGACAAGGTGAATGACACTATGCTATGTTTTCTATATGTGAAACAACCAAACTTTTTCATGCATTGTTATTCATGATATTTGTTTGTAACCTTTCATGTTGCATGCATAGTTACTTTGTCTTATTGTTAGAACTCCATCTTTCATGCTCATGTTTAGAGTTCTCTGATCCCAACTTTTAATGCTTGCAAATGGTTTGATCTTGATTTTGATGGTGCATATCACCTCAAAAAATATTATTTTTATCACTTACCTACTCGAGGACAAGCAGGAGTTAAGATTGGGGATGCTTGATATGTCGGAAACGTATCTATAATTTTTTATGTTCCATGCTTGTTTAGTATCAACTTTGCTTTTCTTTGTCTACACTTTGAGGTGTTTTAATATATTTTCTGGTACTAACTTATTAACAAGATGCCACACTGCTAGTTGCATGTTTTCTTCTGTTTTTTGTTCCAAAAAAGGAAGAAAATCAATATTCTTGGAATTGGACGGGACAAAAGCCAAAGTCAATATTTTATCGTGGGGAACACGAAACCAGAGTACGAGACGAAGAAGAGCCACCAGGGGGCCACACCCCCTGGCCGCGCGACCAAGGTGGGCCCACGCTTGGGCTGGTGTGGCCACCCTGGGTGCCCCCTGCCTCGCCTCTTCGCCTATAAAGAGCCCTTGATACTGAAACCCTAAGTACCCAATCAATCTTCCATGAAACAGTCCATAGCCGCCATCACCATTGTCCCTAGACCAGGGGGATATGAAGTTCTTCCCGGCACCCTGCCGGAGGGGAGATCATCCCTGAGGCCTTCTTCTTCATCATGCCAGCCTCTGGTATGAAGCGTGAGTAGTTCCACCTTGGACTACGGGTCCTTGTAGTAGATAGATGGATGTATCTCCTCATTTGTGCTACCATGTTTAGATCTTGTGAGATCCGTTCATGATCAAAATCAACTATTTGTAATCATGCATGTTGTGTTTGCGGGGATCTGATGGATATTGAGATTACTATGTCAGATTGATTATGGTTTTGTCTTATTGATTCTATCATGTCTATGTTGTTTGTGATCTTGCATGTTCTACGTTTCTAGTAGCTATCTTGGCCAAGTAGATGATAGTGACTCCAAGAGGGGGTATTTATGCTCGATAGTGGCTTCATTCCTCTATTTTATCTAAGGGAAGTGATAGAATTCTCTAAGGTTGTAGATGTGTTGTTTCTACTAGGGAGAAAACAACGGTCTCTTGTTCATGGAATAAGTGGATTGTTTACCTTATAAATTTTCTTAATACTGTAGGGGGTTCGGATGATAACCTGAAGGTGGATTACTATTCATAGATGCAGTTGGATGGCGGTCTATCACTACTAGGAAAACATTCATTAGTGGCGCATCAATTTTCGCCTTCTGTGGCGCATATCGGATGCGCCACTATTACGTCGGCACTGATGAAAACTTCTATGGAGCATTTCGAAATCCGCCACAAAAGTCATGATACTTCTTTGGCGGATTCTGTCAGATGCGCCACAGGACAGCGTTCAGTGGCGCATTCTGGAGAATGTGCCACTGAAGTGCTATGTGCCACAGAACATCAAAACAGATGTGCCACTGGTGAGTATATCAGGTATTAACAAAAATAAGTACTGGTCCATAATCAGTGTTGTTGTATAGGTGTTATACAGTATTATACAGGTATTATACACATAGAAGTAGAAACAGTATATTTCACTTAGTATATGAAAACAAGCATAATACAAACACGAATATAGTGCCATCACACTACTTAGAGCCCGATCGAGGTATACAAGTGGTAATCACATTACAATACAAGTCAAAGGTGGCGAATATTTATACAAGTGTTTGGTACAAAGTTCACCATCTCATCACATTACAAATGAAGTGGTCACCGCCTACACTAGAATCAAATAGAATACAACTGTGATGACGGTGAGCAAGAACAAGATCACTAGCAATATCTTCATCCGGTTCTCCTACCACTTGGCTACCGCCTCTTCTCGAGTCGCGTATCCTTTGTAACTGTTGCCGCTAAACTTTTTTACCTGTTTCTGACAGTCCTCCCACTCATCATAGACTCCTGGAACCCAACCCTTGTACACCACGTACCACTTCGTCATCTCTATAGATAAGGCATATTAGAAAATCATGGAACAAAAAGAACTAAATTGGTTCACATGCATATATGTTCACATAAACTAAAGCAAAAGATAAGTAAACATAAAAGATAGCACATCGATCACAATCATAGAACTTCGACGACAACAACCACAATAGTGAAGTTTACAACATATGCCCACAGTAGTATAGTTTGTGACACAACACTACACACAAACATCTATGATAATTCTAGGCGCACACATCGATCATTGTTGAGAACTGCTAACGCTCGGCTTTGGGAACGGTATATAGCCATCCTTCGTCATCCACGTCCTGTTGTGACCCTGATTACGAAGAATATTTTCAATCTCCCTCTTAGTAAACCCTCTGTTTTGTATTAGGACCCCTCCCCTTTTGTTGACATCTTCCACGAGGATTTCTGACAACTTAAGCTGGATGTGATGGAAGTCTTCTCTAAGATCATCATCGTCACTTTGCGCCAAATTTTCGGCCCATGCTCGGAGACTAGATGGAAGAGTTAGGTTCTGTCAATCCTGGACAAACCCTTTAAGGTGATGCATGAGGTAGAAGGCCTCCTTGGTGCTGCCAGTAGCCGGCTCCTTGACATAGGGGAACTCGAGCACGTTCTTGAAAATATGTTTGTCATCCTTGATACATTCACCCTTGGTGACGAAGGGGCATCCCTTTATAGCGTAGCCCTTGAGAGACTCATTCAGAACACGTCCGCTGGGGCTTCATGGATGAAGTCCATGTCCGATGGCAGCTTGACAGTGAAAAACGGGTGATTTGGATCTTTGTATTTAATAAGTATGCCCTCTAGTGTCTTGATACTATCACTCAAAGCGAGCATATGTCCACGATCAAGGCGAAGCAGCTCCGGAGTTAGTATCGCTTCACCGACTATATGTATCCTGGACAAGCCATCCTCGCGGGCTGTTACGACGTCATCCTTAGCCCGGATCCTCTTTAGAGGAGGTTGGATCTCGGCTTTCTTACCTCTCTTCCTAGGCTTCTTCGTCTTCCGAGAAGGCTCCTCCACTGGGGATGCTAAGTTCTCAATGGCTGCATTTTGGAGTGTGCTAGGGCTAAAGACGAATCCAACTAGTTTCTCCTGTTGATCGGCGGCCGGAGGCGTCTCTTGAGATAAGCCACAGAAGACCAGGCGTTGTGTGCATGTAGTGGAACGCCCACCTTGACTGTCGCGAGCGACGAAGGGTTATTCATCCATAGCAGGCATGTACAATCCTTTGTTGGCGCCGGTGTTGATGAAGTCGTCGACATTGACAAATTCTTTATCATCATCGTTGTTGCCACCATGTGGTGATGGTTGTGGCGGGGGCGACAACAGTTGCGTTGCGACGGCTTTGCCTTAGGGTGGCCCACATGCTCCCAACAGTTGTTGGTGGCGACAAGTGGTGGCGACGACAACCGGTGGCTTCCGAGGTGGTGGTCGGACGATCGAGGTGGCGCCGGTCACAGCTGGCTTCCAAGGTGGTGGCTGGACGATCAAGGTGGCCCCGGTGTGCCCCGTAAGACGAATCTGAGTCTTTGTCCTTGTCAAGGGCCAGCGGTGGCATTCTGCAAGGGTATTGTGTTCGTTGGCTCCCCGAGGTTGAAAGGGGGATCCATGTCGTCGCACCCTGGAAACACCCGAGCAATCCGGACCCTCATCACGGCATCGTCTATTGCATTGTTGTGCATCGTGTGGTTCGTCAGTTGTATGATAATGCCCTTGGCAACATCCGTCAACTCGCCGCCGGCATTATGGAGTAGTACGCAAGCACCGTCCTGAGTCAAAACACATATGTTGGGCATCATGATCGAGGTGGCATTCACCAAAGGCGCATAAAGAAGATGAAGCAGAGTAAGTAATTAGTTACCTTGGTGAGGGCATTGAGCTCGTCTAATGTCGACACACGGCCGGTCCCGGCGGCAGGCCTATCATCAGCATTCTCCCGCAGTACTAGTGCTGCCGCCGACTGCGGCTTGGTATTTTTGGCGGGATCAGCAAGGGGTAGCTGTGCAACGACCATCTCTTGCGGCTGCGTCGCGGCGATGGTGGCCGGCGGGGTCACCATGTCCAGCGACGCGTTAACGTTGATGCTCGAGTTTCTACCGCTAAAGCTGGGCACCTGTATCGGCGCCTGTGGAGCTGCAACATTCCAAACAGCTAGCCCATCCATCAACCTAGGGGGGATGATCGTGCGAAGCTTCTCGTCCACTAACCTGTCCATTGCTTTATCGTCCACTTTTTACTCTAATGTCTTCACCTTCAACTTTATCTCTTCAACCTCGGCTTTATCTTTAGCCGCCAACTGGTTCTTCCTCTCCCTCCTCTTCTTTGCGTCCTCTTTGTAGTACTCGTTAAACTTCATGATCGTAACGAAGCCGGACACATGGCCAGCTGATTTTGGCGGCAAATTATTCTCCCTCTTCTTGTAAGTGTTCGTCGCCCTGTTGAAAACAGTGTCCCATGGCTCCGCCGCCGAATCCTGGGACGACAAGTCGCCGGTAGCGTTCAATTCCTTCTCCTACAGAGAGAAAAGGAGAGGTGAACCCATGCATTTAGATTCTTGGCTTAATTATTTTAATTAGAAACTCTTGAGAGATCCGCAGTAAATTCCTTACCAGCTCCTCCTCAAAGTCCTTCACATCCGAGTCGTCGGTGATGAACTCCCCTGTAACAGGGTCCATGTAGTAGCGGTCCCACACAAAGTTTCGGATCTGCAGGTCTGTGATTTTATGCCATGCGTTCTCTTTACCCAGGCGTTCAAGCTCGGCGTCCTCCTTGTCCCAAATGGGTTATTTCCTTCTATATCCGCCGCTTCCAAGCCGGTGTTTACCTATGTTCTGCTCTCGCATAGTCTTTCCCCACTCAGTCCATGCTTTAGAGTAAGCGGTATCTAAGTCCGCCTTGAATATCTTGAATGCTTCTTCGTCGAGCATCGGATTTTTCCTACTTATAATCTCCCACCTTTCACCTTTGTCAATGTTGTTCTTTACCCGGGTTTTTATCTGCTCAGGGCGTTGCTCATCTTTGTCAGTGCTAGTTTGTTCACGGAGTTCTTTTTCTCCAGGTTTCTGAACTTCTCTGGGAATGTGTATCGCTTGTGAAGCTTCTTAAGGAGGTTCTCGACCAAAGCCTAATTACTTCGAATGTACTTCGTGTTGATCGACACCCGCAGGCAATCGATGCAGGCGCAATGGGTTGGCCACCTTCTGTGACCTCGGTGAACTCATCAGAGACGTGGGCGAGCACTTGTGTCTTCCGATCCTTAATCTCCTTTGTCTTCTTCTTCTGTATAGCGGCTGGGTTGCCGCTGCCGCCGTCTGTGCGCTCGCCACCATCCGTGGTGGTGTTACCCTCCACCCCACCTTCACTAGTTCCATCATAGTCGTCGTTGTCCCCCTCGTAATCTGGATCTTCCTCGTCGCCCCCAGCACCTCCGACGATAGTTGCCGGTGGTGGTGTCATTCTCATCTCCTCCGCCTCCTCATGCGGCCCCCAGAACAACTTGTTGGCCTCTCGAGCTAGATCCTGGACGCTCATGTTTTTGAAGGATCGGCCTTGTCGGTAGTCCACATGTTTGTGCTTTATTACTAAAAAAGAGGCAAAAAGTTAGCACAAATATCGACTGAAAAATTCGGCATGACCTTTGCTAATTTTTGGACCTACGAGTGCCCATTTCTCAACCGAAATGAAAGTGAATCAACACTTCAGGAGAAACGAGCAACTCAATTGAAATACCTATAAGAAAAAATAGAACCAGCCCCAGTGACAACCCCACTGAACCCATCCATCATCATCCATCACAACACCATCTCATTCACAAAAGAAACTAACTCTCAGCTGCTGCCTTGAATTTTTGGTACTAGTAGTACTAGGGAACAAACATGGTGCTGGCTGCTGCCTGGAATTTCTGGTACCTTGAAACAAACAGCACTACTAGGAAACAATCACAATAAGATTAATAAAAAGTGTACTACAACATGTAATAAGATATAAAGCAGCAGCAGCACCATCTCATTCAAAAAAGAAACAACTCTGATTCTTAATTTGATAGGAAAATCATATAAGGAAAACATGGTCTAATATGCCAGTAAAATCATATAAGGAAAAGTAGCAGCAGTACTATGTACTTTTTTGAATTACAGTAGTTTTTTGACAGGAAAATCATATGACATCAACTCTGATTCTTACTGACTGCCTACATATGTGGTTTAAATGTACATGCATGACTCATGGACTATATATAAAAGAACAGTAACATTGAAATAGAAGTACATACATAATTCACTTACAAATGTGGTTCAAATGTAGTAAACCCACACAAGATCCTACTAGTAGTGTATTACACACAAGCTGTTTTCACAGGAGATCATCTAAATGTATAACAGATTCAAATGAAGCATAACAGATTCATGTAAACCCACACAAATTCATGTAAGCCCATTGTTCACAAAGCTTCAAATGAAGCATAACAGATTCAAATGAAGCATCTGAATGAAGCAAGGGATTTTATCATAACAGATACACACTATCCTAGAGTAGAAACTGTTTTTTAACAAAATCAGGGGATTTTACCATATTCAAATGAAGCATAACAGAGTCAAATGAAGATGTTTTTTTAACAAAATCAGTATTAGGGGATTTTACCATAGAAGATTTTCAACTAAATGAACATTCTGAGCCATATTTTAACTTTGTTCCTGACATGTAATCTGTATGATTTTTTTCAGCTTAACTAGTGGTGTCATGCATATTGCAGCAGGGTTCTGTAAATTGTGGCTGTGTATGTGAAGAAAGAACATGTAAGCAAGACATGTAACTGAATTAAGATATAAAGTTCAGAGATTTTTCAGAGATATAAAGTTAACAAGAATATCACTAACACACCATAACTGAATTAAGATATAAAGTTCAGATAAGAACTACTCTACTGAAGCATTTGAGAAGAACTACTCTACTGAATAAAGAAGAGTACCTGCAGAAGGGGAGGTGGTCGTGGACAAGGTGGCGCGGTGGTGGTTCTCCTACTGCGGGACTGGCCTGCTCCTCCTAGGGCGCACGGTGGCTCCACGGGCTCCGGCGGCTCCTCCTCCATGGGCGCATGGTGGCTCCTCCTAGGGCGCACGGCGGCTCCTCCTCCACGGGCTCCACGATGGTGGCTCTCCTCCTCCTCCACGGGCTCCTCCTCCACCTCCGGTGTGCAGGCTCTAGGGCGAGCGGCGGAGGCGTCCGGCGGTGGAGGCGTGCGGGCGAGCGGCAGGCGAGCGACAGAGGCATGCGGCGGCGTAGGCGCAGGCGAGTGGCGGTGGTTTGTATAGGCTAGGGTTCGCTTCGGGTGCGCATGGGGGAAAAGGAAAAGCTAGGGGAAAGGTCCAAGCTTCTGTGGCGCATAGAATGCGCCATAGAAGTTCTTCTATGGCGCATTCCAGTGATATTGCCATAGAAGCTTGGCACTTAGTTAAAACCGGCGCGCGGTTGTAGTTTGACACGACATAGACACTAGCTCAATGGTTGTGAGGCATGTAGTTGGACATGAGCCTGTGGCAGCCAGGTACGAATCCTGGCTGCATCAATTTTTTTCTTTATTTAAAAATTAGATGATACAAATATATTTAAACCGAGCACATACACATATGTATATTTATTCAAAAGACCTCCCTAAATTATATGTATATATTGTGCTTCTCACAAACACATGTGAATTTGTATACCCACACAAATATCATGATATATGTTTAATTAGTTTCTAACTAATACACAAAAAAGTCACACGTCGTCGTGTGATGTTTCGAGCTAGCTATCCTCTCTTCACAATATTCTTGCCCGTTTTCCTCACGGTTGAATACTTTAGCCCGGGCACTATGAGATTTCTTCTCGTGAACGGACAAACTTTAGTAGGTAGTGTGGTCTTTCTTATTACTGTAGTAGTAGTAGGCATGTTGAAGTACTTGTTGAATTCCTCTTCAATCTTCGGATAGCCATTCTTGTAGAAGTCTTGCTCGTTGGCGGATCCTTCCATTCTGATGATGCTCCTCTTGCCCCTCCTCACTACAACACGACTGGGCTTTGACGGGTCTATAATAAAGAAACATTGATGAACTTGGCTAGCGAGTATCCACCACTCATTTTTCATAGAGGCCTTCTTTGCCGACTTGGCATCGGGTATAACGCAGGTGGTGAAATATCGGCCTTCTTTTTCGATGTTCTTGGCCCATCTAACACGGAACATCGGTACCGTCTCTCCACAGTAGTCGAGCTCCCATATCTCCTCGATCCTTCCGTAGAATCTTTCCATGACAGTAGTCTCGTCATCGGCAAAGGACATCATAGTTACTCCTGATTTTTATATTCGCTATTCATGTCCTTTTCCTCTGTGTAGAATTTGTAACCGTTGATGTCGTACGACTGATAGGTCTTTATGTTATGCGATGGGCCTTGTGACAAGGATAATATGTGTTGTTGATCTTCCGTAGAAGGCCTCTGTGGGGATTGTCCAGCAGCCTTTTCTTGAACCAACCCGTGAAGCTAGAGTTGTGTTCTCTTGTTACGTCTCCTTTATTCCTCGGGCGGGCCCGGTCCATGTACTCCTGCTCGATCAAGCTTTTGTGCTCTTCCACCCAAGGGCTGACCAATTCAATGTGTTGTAGTGCGACTCGGTGTGCCCTGCCAAAGTCGGCGCATCGATTAGCAATGCCGACATGCAGTGAGCGGTGGCCCTCGCGGTGGGTATTCTAACATCCTCGTTCTCGGTGGTTAGATAGTTCTGCAGAAAGAGATGCACTCATAGATTAGAAAGCCCTTGGCTATGCTTCCATCTGGACGGGACCTGTTGCGAACGAACCCTTTGATGACACCATTCAGCCTTTCAAACTGCATCATGTTGTGCAGGAATGTCGGCCCGAGCTGGGTGATGTCATCCACGGAATGGACAAGTAGATGCACCATTATGTGGAAGAATGCGGGCATAAAGTAAATCTCGAGCTCGCATAGTATCACCACGATCTCTTCGTGTAGCCTGTCGAGCTGCTTCATGCCGATCGACTTCCTAGATATGACGTCGAAAAAGTTGCATAGGACAAACAGCGTCTCACGGATGTGCTCGTCCATTATCCCTCGTATGGCAACTAGAAGTATTTGTGTCATCATCACGTGACAATCGTGGGACTTCATACCGCTAAACCTATACTTCGCTACGTCGAGATATCTGATTATCTTTCCCGACTAACCGTGAGGAACTTTGACTCCTAGGAGGCACCTAAAAAACTGCTCAATCTCCTCTTGACATAGAGTGAAGTAGGCAGCGCGAAGCATAACAACCTCATTCTTATTAACCCTTATGCGGCCACCTTGAGTCCCTTCCATTTGATCGTCATCATCATCCTCACTATCAGGGTACTGAAACTCCTTCTTGATGCCAAGCAATTTCAGGTCGTTTCTTGCTTTCCGCCCATCCTTGGTCCTCTCCGGCATGTTGAGGAGAGTGCCAAGCAGACTCTCGGTAACGTTCTTCGTGATGTGCATTACACCGAGGCTATGGGGTGTGTGGAGGACCTTCCAATACGGCAGGTCCTAGAAAACAGACCTCGCTTTCCATACACCCAAAAGCGGCTTTGTCCTTGGTCGCTTCTTTCCTGGCGCAGGGCACTCATCCCAATTATTCAGAAGTTGGTCGATTTATTTGCCGCTCCTCATACGCGGGGCTCTTTCGAGCTCGTCTTTACCATTGAACAGGACACCGCATTTTCTCCACGGGTGATCCATGCGAAGCCACTCTCGAGTCCCTTGGAACATGGTTTTCGAAGACCCGGGATCCTTGGGTAGATGGAGATGCGGGGTCTTATCCATGCACTTGACACATGCGTTGTTTCCTTGGTTAACCTGGGCCGATACATATGCGTAACCAGGAGAGTCTTGTACCGTCGTGAGCAACGCGGCTCTCAGAGGGAAATATTCTTTAGTGTAGGCGTCCCACGTAGAGGCTGGCGTCTCCCAAAACATGGCTAACTCCTCTTTCAGCAGCCCGAGATAAAGATGCATATCGACACATGACTGTTTTGGCCCCTGAATAAGAATTCTCATGTGTACATACCTTTGCTTTGTGCAGAGCCACGGGGGGATGTTGTATGGCCATACAAACATGGTCCAGGTGCTATGTGTGCTACTCTGGTTGCCAAAAGGATTGAGTCCATCGGTGCTCATACCTAGCCTGACGTTCCTTGCACCGCCCCCGAACTCTTCGAACTCGATGTCCAATGCATTCCACTGGCTAGCGTCTGAAGGGTGTGTTAGGATCTTTCCCTTCTCTGGATCATCTTCGGGTTTCTCCCGTTCCGCGTTCCATTGCATTATCTTTACTTCCTTAGGATCTACGAAATATCTCGGTAGACGGGGAGTGATAGAAAAGTACCATACCACTTTTCGAGGAACTTTGTTGTTCCCTCTCTTGTACCTTCCATGGCCGCACATCGGACATGTGGTTCTCTCCGTGTACTCGTTATGATAAAGTGCGCAAACATTGATGCATGCGTGGTATTTAACGTGCGGTAGGTCGAGAGGGCACACGATTTTCTTGGCCTCCTATATACTTGTTGGCAATGTGTTCCCGTTAGGGAGACGATCGTGCCAGAATTTCATGCTAGCATTGAAGCTCACGTCGGTCCATTTGTGTTCTGCCTTCATCTCTAGAGCCTTGAGCGTTACACTCAGACGTGTATCCTCTGGCTGACATCCAGGATACAATGGATTCATCCCATCTAACTCCATTTGCGCCAGCTTGGCTTTCTCTCTGGCTGTAGCTTTGGCGTTGCTCGGCTCCTTGAGAAGCAGTTCCTGAACATGAGGGTCCCTTAACACCGAAGTTAGTAGCGTCTGGGTGTTCGCTTCTTCTCCTTCATAATGGTCATTCCCGTCGACATCTCCTTCTTCATCATGATTATCATTCCCACCGGTATATTCTTCGTCATCATGACAATGCCCGCAAGGAGACACTTCATCTTCTCGCCCGCCTAGGTATTCATGATGACCACCATCATTTACTGTCGGCTCCTCGTCGAAGTCGTCGCGCATGAAACCGCGCCTGAGCAGGTGATCTTCCAATTGTCGAGAATCAGGGTCGATCCAGTGCTGGAGTTTGCATGTTCGACATGGACATCTTATCTGGGTCTTGTTGTTCCGAATCATGTCCGCCTTCACGTCTTTCTTATACCTAGCAACTCCTAGCAACTCGACCTTCGCTCATCCTGACGACCATGGTAGCCTGCACGGTATGTACGTATAAAGCAAAAGACAGAGTAGCTTAATTAGAAACCACACCTTATGCACACACAAACACACATGCATGGTCGCCAGAAAAATTCAGCATGACCATTCCTAAAAGTAGGACATATGGGTGGTGCAAAAATTTGCCGAAATGGATATGTATCAACATTTCGGAAAATATCCATGCACCACACCGGGGCAGACAAGCAAAAACAAGAAACTTCTTCCCATGCAAGCATTCATGCACCACACAAGCTTCATGCACAAACATCATCTTTGCGCCATGCATCGCATGTACACACCGCCTGCGCAACAAGATTTACACCTACAAAACATGCATATTCATGGCCAATTACTCGCCGGGTAGATTGAATACCGAGTCGAGAGCGCGATGTGAGAGAGTGTGGACCAATAGATCTATGGAGAGATAATGGTACACACATAGAGATGTGGAGGAGAAAAGTAAGTGTGTTTTAGATCTACGAGTTGGAGAAAGGCTTTCCCTAACCAATCTATCAACTATAGTAGGTTTAAATACAAAAAAATGTAGAAAATTATGGGCACAATGGGTTGGGAGAGAGGAGTAAGACAAGATGGGAGGAGGGGGAAGAAGGATGTGAAATGGATGGTGGTAGATAAGGGTGCAAAGCTGCCACCTTTTTTGTGCAGATCTGGACGTAGGGTTCTGTGGCGCATATTGTCTATATGCGCCACAGAAGATTGAACTTCTGTGGTTTATATAGCCAATATGCGGCACAGAACCTTGGCACTAGGTGGGCCCACATACTATCGGTCAGAGTCCGGTCAAAACCAGATCTGGACTCAGTGTTCTATGGCGCATACTGGCTATATGCGCCACAGAAGTTCAACCGCATATGTCCAATATGAGCCACAGAACTATGCGTCGAGATCTGGAAAAAAATAAAGGTGGTAGATAGCACCTTTAATGACACACCTCTATATATAGCACACTCCCAGTCCAAAGCTGAAGGAAATATGCCCTAGAGGCAATCATAGAGATGATTATATTTCATATGAATCCATGAGTTATTGTAATGTTCCTTGAATATCCATATCAGGCAGCTTGTATTTATTGGCAATTATGTGAATTTTTTGTGAAAATCTTTAATTGTATGGTTATTTAATAGTTGTCCCTAGTCGGAGTTCATGTGTGGACACACGTGAATATTAGACTAGCACATCGATTGGTTGATGACTATGTTTTGCAAGTCATACACATGGAGATTTCAAACCAATGATGTGGACACATGTTATGAACATGGGGTTGGACTGGGCCAACATGAGACTTGCAATTAGACTTGCAGCTCTCTCTATACATCGTGTGCGTTTTGTCCTTAGACCTAAGATTGTTGCATGTACTTGAGATGTGGATCGACCTACTTTGGGGCTATCCGACGCTACTCCGTAACTGGGTAGTTATAAAGGTAGCTTTCAAGATTGTCCTTAAACATGCTGCAAGGCATGGTCAATCAAGATGGGATTTGCCCCTCTCTACTTGAGAAAGATATCTCTGGGCCCCTCGAGTGATCGGATCCAGAAATGCATGGTCATGCTACATAAGGTTAAGAGTTAACCTAGTAAAGGAATTCCGAGTTACGGTATCGAGAAAGAGGGGTCAACTTGGAGCTAGATCAAATATCGTGAGGCAAAGGGAAAGACATGTACTAAACCTTGTGATTGTTTGTCCGATATGATCTTTGTATGCGTTTAGGAGTTGGCACGTCTTGCTAGAGGCCACTACCAACTATTGGCAAAATAAGTGTATTTGTGTCATGTCTATACATATATGAACCTATAGGGTCACACACTTAAGGGGCTGGAAGCCTAATGAGGATTGGATCCGAATTAGACCAGGCTTAGGCTACTAATGGGTTGCTAATGTAGAAGCCCACTAGGGACGCCTATATAAGGGAGGGTGGGGCAAGCTGACGAGGGTTAGACCATTCCACCTAGCCGCCACTCCTCACGCATGTGTCGCACGCGCGGACCTAGAAGTCCGGCGTGTGACGCTTCCACCCCGCACGTGTGGATACCTCGGAGGTGCTGCATTTGTGGCACTTGGACGAGCCGCGCAAGGGGACTTGCTCGTGGGACGAGAACAAGGAGGAGACGTGTAACCTCTGCACTGCCTCGGCGCACTTCATCAATTCCGCAACTGCGCGTCTAGTGTTAATCCCGTGATCTATGACAACAGTGTTCCTGGTTTACGCGGTAGAAAATTTTGATTTGCGCTAGTGTAGCCTACACGTATCCATTCAAAAGCATCATCCCTGCCCCTGATGTCTTCTTCCCACAACTCGTCGGAAGACTCGCTGGAGAGCACAACCCGCCTGCGTACAGTGCAGCCTACTCGAAGTGGAGGGGCGAGGTTGAGGGGCAATGCTCGTAGTCAGCCGCCGCGGGATTCAGAGGTCAAACTAATCGAGGAGGAGGCCAGGCTGTGGCACGAGGCCCTCTACAACAAGGCCATGAGGTTTTACATCGTGCTCGCGTCCCCGGAGGAGAGGGCGAGCATGGCGGAACCAATCGGGTGGCGGCCGGTGCTCGAACCCAACCTGTCCATGGAGGAGCACGTCCGCAGGCTGCAGGCGTGCGTGAACAGGCAGGTTTGGCATCTTCCAGCACCATCACCCCCACCAACTTTGTGAAGGAATTTGCAATGTTTGTAGTTTGTGCATTTGCAATGATGTATGCCATTGTTGTTTTGCTATTCAAGGGATATGTGCATGTGCATTTGCAATGATGTATGCCACTGGTACTTGTTTAGTTGGAAAAAACAAGAGGAAAATGTGTCACTACTAGAAACAGTCAACATATTCTGAGCACCGATGGACTCATGTATGCATAGATTGTCTACTAGAAACACATATTCTGAGTAGCAGCTCACACCATTTTGTGGCGCATATTGCAGATATGCGCCACAGAAGTTTGATCTTCTGTGGCGCATTTCCACTTATGCGCCACAGAAGCTTGGTCCTAGGTGGCCAGACTGTGGGGCCCACATTACTGTTCTGTGGCGCCACAGAAGATATAAACTTGGTTAGAGTACGGTCAAACCCCGCCTGCTGTGGGTCCCACCTAATTATGCTGTGGCACATATGACTATATGCGCCACAAAAGTGAAAACTTCTGTGGCGCATATAGTCATATGCGCCACAGAAGTTTCATAGACCAAGGCCTGGTGTGGGTCCCACCTTTCTTCTGTGGCGCATTGACAATTTGTATGCGCCATAGAAGATTTAGGCTTCTTTGGCGCATTGTTCCAGATGAGCCACTGGCAATCTTTTGTGGTGCATGGTCAGAACCATGCGCCACAAAGTGTTTGTCTATCTATAGCTAGTTTCCTAGTAGTGTATGTATCTTATTGTTTTGCCCAATCGAATCTCACAAGATCATGAATTTCTAGTATTTCACTGTTATGCCTTCCTCAGCCCTGTCAATTGCTTACTATAATTTGTTTACCCAACATGCCATGTTTGTTTATCTTAAAGAGAGCACCTCTAGTGAACTATGGACCCTGGTCCAATCTTACCATTGATACATCGTCACTGTTATTTTTTAACTTTCTGCAAACCACCATTACCTTCCACACCATACGGTTAACCCTTTGTTTTCAGCAAAGCCGATGAGATTGACAACCTCACTGTTCGTTGGGGCAAAGTATTGAGTTTGTGTTGTACAGGTTTCCAAGTTGCTAGCAACACTTTTGAGTCGTTTCCTTCCTCCTACTGGTTCCATAACCTTGGTTTCTTACTGAGGGAAGACTTAATGCTGTCCTCATCACACCTTCCTCTTGGGGACTCCCAACAAAGCTCTATAGTGATCTGAGCTGCCATCATTTTGCTAGCCTCCACTTGTACTGAGTAAGCTCTACTCATGCATCCAACTCCCAAGAAACCAAGTTATTCCAAAGAGTCCACTATAAATTCATATGCATGGTGTGTTACACCATTCCAAGTATATTCTTGTTTTATCTATCTTCCAAATTAAACTTGTTTTGTGAAAATTAGTGATTAAACCTCTCCCAAACTTGATGGCACACTTTAGTGAAGATTAGCAAAACCGTGCTGTCACGGGGAACGCTTTCAACACCTGTAAATATCTACCTAATTGATATCATGCTCTTTTGTTTATGGATGTCAGCGGTGTGAAATAAAAGGGGATCTTGTAAGTCCATGGAGTTATTTATATGTGTTAGAGAAACGCCTGGGCCACTAGCCCTAAGCCATTCCTAATCATGGTGGAAACTTGCAGTATCACAATAGTGAGAAATCTATGAAGCATTGTTCTTATAAAAATAAGAGAGATAGAAAAAGATAAGAGAAAAAGAAAAAAAAGAGGAAAGAAGAGAGAAAAAAGCACCATTTTCCTATGGTAAATAAGAAGATTGCTGAGAGGCTCATTGTTTGTTGCCTTGTCATTTTGATATGGGATAGCTCCTGTGTCATCGGGCAAGGGGTACCCCGTTGGCGGTTCTCTATGATAAACATATACTTACAATGACAAGAACTTACCGATAACTAAAGTTGAGTAGCATGAGGAACGACCCTCGTACTCAAGGGACATGAGATTGCCAACTTATACTTTGTCAAGCATATACTCCATACTATGTTCACTTTAACCTTAATCACTTCAAGATGCTTATGATAGGGGCAATGAGACCTGAAAGCTAATAAGTACCATAATTTTTGGAAGCTCTTTATGAACTTGAAATCCCTGCTTCCCTTTGAAGGGCCTTTCTTCCACTTTTATATTGAGTCTCCACCTTCTATCTTTATGAACCAATTAAGATATCATAGTTGTCATTCTTAGAATTATGTGCATTGTCCCAAAACTTATTGATTGATTCATAATGTTGACATTGCTTGTTCTTGAACTATTTGTTTCTAGTCACCCTTATGAACTTTGAAGGTGTCCTATGCATTTATGTATTACTACTACAAGAGGGATAAGCTGAATACCACTATGCTATGCTTTATATATGTGAAACAAACAAACTTCTTTTAATGCATTGTTATTCATGATCCTTTGTTTGTACCTTGCATGTTGCAACATAGTTGCTTTGTCTCATTGTTAGAACTACATCTTTCATGCTCATGTTTAGAGTACTATGATCCTAGATATCAATGCGTTACAATAGTTTGATCAAGATTGTGATGGTGCATGTCACCTAAAAAATTATTCTTTTTATCACTTACCTACTCGAGGATGAGAAGGAGTTAAGCTTGGGGATGCTTGATATGTTGTAAACGTATCTATTATTTTTGATGCTCCATGCTTGTTTTGTATCGACTTTCTTATGTTTTGTCTACACATTGAGGTATTTTTATACATTTTATGGAACTAACCTATTGACAAGATGACACAGTGCCAGATGCCTGTTTTCTGCTATTTTTGGTTTCAGAAAAGTCAGAGAAGAAATATTCTCATAATTGGATGGAACAAAAGCCAAAGTCAATATTTTACCTGACACGACACGGAGTCCGAAGGAGAGATGGAGGAGGGAACCAGGGTGGCCACACCATATGGTGTGGGCCCCCTGGCCCACCACCGACCTTGCCCTTTCGCCTATAAAAAGCTCCCAATGCAAAAACCCTAAAACAATCGGCATACATCCACGAAAAGTTCCACAGCATCGCTGCCACTGAAGGGGAGATTCGGGGGAGAGAAGTCTCTGTTCCAGCACCCTGCCGGGACAGGGAATTGCCCCCGAAGCCATCTCCATCGACTCCACCACCATCTCCATCGCCATTGCTAATTCCCATGATTTGTAATCAAGTAGGTCTACTCTGTTACTCAAGTGATTTAATTAATCTCCGGCTATCCCCACGTGTGTGATGGTGACGGTGTGCACACCGTGTGGCACTTAGGCTAAATATTACATAAATACTTATCATGAGTTATATTTGGATTTGGTTTTCTCTATGAAATTGTGGTGTTTGTAGGAACCATCTAGCGCTCAAGGTGACAGTGTGGGGTTATCTAGATGGGGAAAGCGAACTTTGAGGTGTGCTATTATAGACCTACCATGGATTAGAGTTGTCCAACCGGAGAGTAGTTCAGAGTAGTATCATGAAGAGAAGATATTTATATGAGAGTGTCCACTAGTGAATGTATAATCCCTAGGCCTTTTCTATAAGCATTGAAACACCGTTTACAACTAGATATGTTACATGTTTGCTTGCTGCCATGTTTATTTCAGATTGCCTTTAGTCTCTTCCTCCCCATCAAGATCGTTTCTGGCACCATTGTCTTATAATCATCCAAACTACTTGTATTTCACTGTCTCTTCGCCAAACTAGTGCACCTATACACTTGACAAGTGTATTGGGTGTGTTGGGGACACAAGAGACTTCTTGTATCTTGATTGCATGGTTGCTTGAGAGGGATACCTTTGACCACTTCCTCCTTGAGATCGATAAACCTTGGGTAATCCACTGAAGGGAAAATTGCTGCTGTTCTACAAACATCTGCACTTGGAGGCCAACAACTGTCTACAAGAATAGAAGCGTGCATAGACACCAGTCCTCCTTTGCGTCTTTCTTGTACCTAGCAATTCGACTTTCTCTCATCGTGATGACCATGGTTGCCTGAGCGGTCACAACAGAGAGTAGGTTAAAACCACACCATATGCACACACACACACATGCATGGTAGCCAAAAAAATTCGGCATGACCTTTCCTAAAAGTTGGACATATGGATAGTGCAAAAATTTGCCGAAATGGAAATGAATTAACATTTCGGCAAACATCCATGCACCACACTGGCCGGGACAACAGCAAGCAAGCAACAAAAAACTTCCTCCCAATGCAAACATTCATGCACCACACAAGCTTCATGTATAAGCATCGTCTTGACATGCATCGCACACACCGCCCGTGCGACAAGCTTCACCTAAAAAACATGCATATTCATGTCCAAGTACTCACCTAGTAGATTCAATAATAGCGAGATGATACCACACGATGATAGAGTATGGACAAATAGATCTACAAGTTGGTGGAGAGGAAATTAGTAAACAAATAGAGATGTGGGAGAGAAAAGTAAGGAATTTTTAGATCTACAAGTTGGAGGGAGGCTTCCGCTTAACAATCTATGAACTAAAGTAGTTTTAGTTAAAATAAATTGGAGAAACTATGGGCAAAATGGGGTGGGAGGGAGGAGGAGGATGAGCATGGATGTGTAGAAGGGAAGAAGAGATGTGAAATGGGTGGTGGTGGATAGAGGGGGTGAGCTTGCCACCTCTTTGCACATGGATCTGGATGCATTGTTCTGTGGTGCATATTCCACTTATGCACCACAAATATTTAAACTTCTGTGGCGCATAGCTGCAATATGCGCCACAGAACATGGTGGTGCACTTTCTGCGGTGGGACCCGTGTCAACTTTTTGTGGCACATAAGTTGATATGCGCCACAGAAACCAAACATTTATGTGGCGCATATTCTCGTATGTGCCACAGATAGTGGGTCAAAAAGATTCCGTGGTGGGGTTCGGCTCCACTTTCTATGGCGCATTATCAAGTATGCACCACAAAACTTACAACTTCTATGGGGCATATGTCCGTATGCACCACAGAAAGTTGGTCGTCCCACCCCAGTTGGCGGGCCCCACATACTATTTGTGGCGCATGTCTTCTTAAATGCACCACAGAATTGTGAAAGTTTCTGTGGAGCATTTCCTGGTGTGCGCCACTGATATTTTTCTGTGGCACATGGTTTCGTATATGCGCCACAGATTAGCTCGTCTATCTATAGTCGTTTTCCTAGTAGTGAGAAGATTGGTCATGATGCATCGATGATGCATGACATGGCGAAGATGCGATGCATTTAGGCAATATTAAGCGGAATCGGGGCTCCGATAATTAATTAATTATTTTATGTTATTTATATACCCCGCAATTTAAATGTTGTCTTAACAAGTCGACAAAATATCGGTTCGCTACATAAATTTAAATGGATCCAATATAAGAGTAGAAAATCCCGCACATGGTCTCCATATTTAATTATGAGGTGAATTAGGAAAATACCCCAAACCACATGATATGAGTGCAAGCATGTGCAATTATATGCAACAGGTCGATGTCATATATTATAAAAATACAGGTCTCAAAAAGGGATCACACTTTGGGGGGTTTGGATCCGGGAGTCTCGGGGATCTTGGTAGTCGGTTCCATGTCGATGGTCATGGCGTCCGGCAAGGCGATCTCGGTTCTGTGCTTTGTATCCTTGGCATCGGGGTCATTGGCTCTGGTAGAAACTCTTGATGTTCCATGTCGTATGACTAGGGGTTCCAGCTTCTGTTTTTGACAATGTAGATGGTTCTATGCTAGTGTGGTCTTCGAGAGCCGCGAGTTCTCGATGTGGTGCTCTCGGTTTCAGACATGTTCTCAAAGGGGGTCGTGATGTACCACGATTATGGTTTACCAAGAGGACTGCGGGAGTCAACAGGAGCAACAACTGGGCACCACCTCACTTTCAAGCAGCAAAACACCACAAGATAGTAGTACGGTGGTCAAAAACCACCTTTGTGACTTAAATCCCTTCGGGGCAGAGAACGAGCTCGCTGGCATGCTTGGAAGTGCCACTTGGGCGGAGGACAGCAACGAGAGGGCACATGGCGAGCACGGGCCATAGGCGCCGGAGATGGAGGAGACGGGGCCATGCTGGCGAGAGGTAGGGAAGAACCAATGATGAGGAGGACGTGCGCGACGCGCAACTTTATGAACAATGGCCACGAGTGTAGGCAGCTCGAGATAGTGAGAGCCAGCTGGTGGCGCCGGAGCACGGCTGAGTTGCAGGGGCATAACTGCAGGAAGCTCGGTGAGGGCTCCAGCGAGCTTGGGGGCTTGTGGAGGATGGAGGGGTCCGCTGGGCCATGATGCTCGATGATGAAGGGCACGGGGTAGTCGGAGGATGCAGACAAGAGGGAGGAGGAGGTGAGGATGGACGCAGCGGCGAGGGAAGTCACCAGCATTGGCGACGGGAGAGAGTAAGTAGGAGATAGGAATCTGGCCAAGGCGGACGGGAAGAGAGGGTATGGGTGGGTCCGGGGGAAGCGTTATGAGAGAGACGGCAGGAGTGGGGCGTTTTGACCGCATTAGTCGTACGCGCGATGGCCGGGGTGGATCGAGAGTGGGGAGCAACGTGGGGAGCTGGGCCAAGGGTTGGTGGCCGCGGGGTGGTTGCGATGGATGGCGATGGGCTGGCTGGGATCGATCGGGGCACCCGTGGTTGGTGGCCCCTGCATGGTTCGTGCGTGTGTTACATGCAGGGAGGGACGCGTCAGTTGCGTGCATAGGGTAGGCACAGGGTTGGTTCAGGTAGACTGGCTCTAGGGATGTATACATGTACACAGGTGTGTGCGCGGGCGGGGTGGAATGTGTGGAGGCGGCTTCGGGTGAAATTGGGGAGCGATTAGGGTTTAGGCTAGGGTGGAGGGATAGATTAGGATTAGGGTTTTATAGATCTAGGGTAGTAGGATGCTGCTAGCTGGGCCTTTGGGCTTGGCTGGTGGTGGCCTCCCCTAGAAAAAAATAGTTTTCTGTATTTATTTTTTTAGTTTTTAAGAATTCCTTTATAAATAGTTTTAGGCAAATAAAGGATCCGGCCAGACCGACGTTTTTTATTTGAATTGAAGAAGGGCATATCTAGAAAAAAAGGTAGGTTTATAAAATAGTTTTAAGTTTAGATATGCCTGATGACATGACGATGCTCAAATGCAAGATGTCATGATGACATGAGCAAGCGTTCATGGAGATGCGAAAAATAAAAAAACAATACACGATTATCTAGTAGTGGTTTTATCCAGGGTTCTACATAGCTCCAATCCCTCTTCTACTGTTAGAGGAAGATGATGGGGGCATTGTGCAGTGTAACCAGCCGCAGCGGCACAACTGTCTCCTTGGGGGCTGCGACTAGAGAAGGGATCAATGACAATACTACCCTAGCGGTGGCCCAACAGTACCGCAGAGGAATCTTGTCATCCTTATCATCTGAATCCTCCTAGCAAGTCTCGATAGGCGGTTGGGGCATGCTGGGCGAAGAGTCGTTCATGTGGGTTTTCTCCTTGTCATTATCGTCGTCCCCCAAGTCAACCACACACACCTCCCCTGTAGCGCTGCTCAAAGTCGTGGCCACCATGGAGGAATCCTTCCTCGGAGCACGTCGACGGCCAAGGGCTAGGGGCTCCACAATGCACTCCCCGCTGATCTCTTGATCCTCACACTCTAGTATCGTCGAAAAAAGAAGGCCACGATTGGGATCGTCCCAGAATATCACATGAGTCTGGGGATAGGGCGGGAATGTCTCCAGCCCAAAGATGGCGTACATCTATTGCCCAAGGTAAGTCACGCTCAGGTTCCTTGAGGAGCCGATGCCAAGGAGCCTATGGTCATGCGATCCCTCATATTCCCATGCAGGATGCGGCCGCTCCTGGAGAGGATCTACACACCTGCCAAGAAAAAAGCGACCACTGGATGAAGCGTGAGACCGTTCTTCTAGAGGAACATGATGCGCTGTAGCACCAACTTGAGCTTGTCAACCAGTGGTGTCGACTGCCACCAATCTCCTCGAGGCGATGCCCTCATTGTGGGAGCAGCGTAACATGGCCACCGGGCCGAGGTACCACGAAGCACCAGAGTTCGCGCCACTGCTAAGCTAGGAATCGAGGATCGTCGATTATAAATTCTTGGTACCTGGTGGGGCGTAGAGACCATGTCACCCAGCCTAAGATGGCCCCCGATGTCGAGACAAATGGGACGTAGAAGTGGTGAAATAGCCTCACCGATGGCATCATACCAATGAAGTTCTCGAAGAGATGCTGGAAGGCCGCCATCGTGGCCACCTCCGGTGGGCTCAAATGGCACAAGAGGATGCCGACTGCATCCAGCATGGCCAGGAACAAGACTAAGAAGGGCGGGACCATCCCCTCTGCCAGGAAAGAAGCACTACAAGAATATGAATGGTCCATGATGATCTTATATCGTCGTGGATCAGCGGAAAAATGTCACCGATAATAATCCGCGATGAATTTTGCAACAAAAAAGGTCATGAAACTCACGTCATAATCTGATCCGTGACATTTTTTCTGTCTCAAAACTCCATGGTCGTCTATGACATTCCTTCAGTTTCGTCACAATCAATGGGACCGGCCTAGCCCAGGCCCAGCCATTCGTGACGTTTTTTTCATCATGGTCGATGACACATGGCAGACGGTGCCGCGGGCGGCTGTTAGAGATGTCATCTCATGTCGTGTTGACCTCAATGACATCATCATCGGCCTGACGTTTTGTTTTTGTTGCAGATATTTTCCATTCTCGGAGCTTCCATGACGTCATACATCTCGTTCCTGACGTCATCAAGGCTATGATGAATTTGTTTTTTTTGCCAACTATCTTTGACCTGCTGACACATGGATGAATTGAACGACACCACCACGTGGGGAACCCACTTCTTAACACTTGGTCTAATCAGAATGGGACACGTATTTCCTAACCATGACGAACTCTGCGTAATGACGTCATCATTGTCCTTGAAGTTCCTGTTTTTTTCTAGGTAGTTGACCAATGAAAGCGGTCCACGTGGGCGTTTATCTATGACGGATATATTATTTCATGTACTTACGAGACGAATTTGTTATCTTCGTGGATGCGAGCTAGCGTCAGGGGCCATTTGTGTGTGTAATGCTCGCGGGTAAAATTCTACTAGCCCTAATTGTTTTTGGCCCATTTCAATCAAGATGCATCAAATAACATAATTTGACAAAAAAATTCAGGACAAGTTTGCACATAAATTTGACAGCAGCTCCCAAAGCCAAAAGCCTCACAAGTTTCCACACCGTTAACATTCCCTGCCCACAATATGAGAAGTTTCAACCAGCACTTCACAAATTTCCCTGCCCAAAAATCATCACAAGTTTTTCCACACCACTAAACATTCCTTGCTCACCATAGGTGTAGCGGACTGGACCTGATAAGGCACAAGTCCCTGTGTTTATAGTGCTAGTCCCTGGATCGAATAGCTAACACTCGCCGTTAAGATGTAATATCAAGAAACAAAGGTCATATTACATCACATATCCAGGAATAAAATAGTTCAATACAACTTACATAGCTCATATGGATATCTTATTACAAAGCAATAGATATAACTATAAAGCATGGAGTCCGCCATCTTCATTTTCCACTGATGACCCACAAGTATAGGGGTGTATCGTAGTACTTTCGATAAATAGGAGTGTTGTTCCCAACGAGGAGCAGAAGGTGTTGACTAGTGCTATGGAGCAGGAAATCTCTATAAATACTTAGCAAACTAATTTTTAGGGGTTTTCTGATAAAGCAAAGAAATAAAGTGCAAGTAATAAAGACAACGAACAGTTGCAGCAAGTGGCCCAATCCTTTCTTAGCAAAGGACAAGCCGGTGGAAATACTTATAAGTACCAAACGTTCTCAAGGACACATGGGAATTCTGTCAACTGCTTTCGCTTCATATAGCTGAGCAGTCTTGTTTGGTTTTGTAAGTGTTGTGTGGGTGAACCTGTGCTAATGTACAGACCTTACTTGGACTAATACATACTTGTGATTAAACCCCCTGCAAGCATCCACAACTAGAGGAAATCAATTAAGATATGAACCTAGCCATAGCCTTAAACTCTGAGATCCTACGCTCTCTTGTGCAATGGTGTCCTAACTGGGGTTCAGGTTTCTGTCACTCCGTCAACCCCACAATTAGTAACCAAATACACAATGCATTCCCCTAGGAACAAAAATGGTGAAGTATCATATAGTGGACATTCACATGACACCACTAGAAGAATAGCACCACAACTTAAATACTAAACCATTGAATAATATCTCAACACAAATCCACTACTAACAACATGACTTCTCCCATGTCCTCAAGAACTAAACGAACTACTCACGAGACATCATATGGATCAAGATCAAAGATGATATGATGATGAATAATAATATGAACATAAACAATAATCCAATGGTTCCACTCACAAGCATTAACTACAATAGTAATCAACACCGGGAAAATTTCCCCTAAGAACTATGCAAGTATTCAACACAATTGTTACAGCGGGACGGAGTGGTGATGATGGTGCTGGGGGAGATGATGGTGTGGATGATGATGATGATCCCGATGAAGTCTAGCTTGATGATGGTGTTGATGGCGACGATCTCCCCCCTCCGAGAAGGGATTTCTCCGACAGAAATCTGTCTGCCGGATAGCTCTTTCTCTCTCGGTGTTTTCCGTCCCATAGAGGAGGCGGAATCTTTCTGCGGTTGCTGTCGTGATATTTCCGACGAGTACGCCATGGAGGGGTCCTCACAGTGCGTGTTTAGAGACGTGGGGTAAGGCGGACGGTTGACCGGTACGAGGTAACATAGCTTACCCAGGTTCAGATCCCACGACGGTGGCGGAATCCTACTACTACTATAAATCACTATAATGGCAATACGCCGAGTTATAGAGATAGGTTCGCTGTGCGAGGTTGTCTGAGATTGTCTACGAACGTGCCCTAAAGGCTCCCATAGGCCCGACTTATATAGTCACTAGGTCCTAGGGTTACAGGGAAAAGTCCTAGCCGGACAGGTCACAAAGTCCTACACCGTTTATTACTAGTCCTGTGTATCTTGCACTCCAAGGCTCCGGGTACGCTGGTGACTCCACCGTAGCCTTCCTTTATCCGACATGGGACTCCCTTCTGGATCCACCTAACTGGGCCGCCCAGCAGGCCATAGGCCATGCTACCGACTATGGGCCACCTAGGTTATTCGGATAAGAGACATGCTATAAGGATACCGATATAGCATATCCCCAATAGTAGCCCCCGGAGAACTCCGAGATCTTGCGCTGTCTTGCCTCTTCACATAGAATGCTCCGTCTAGATGGATGTCGGCAGATCGTCAAGCAACATCTTGTAGTCCTCCCAAAGAACCCTGCAAGGTTTTCTCCGTCTTCGAATGGTAAGCCGGAGAAATGCTGATCTTCCATCGCATTCTTACGCAGTTAGATTAAATCCGTCCATGCCAAAATATTCAATGCGACGGCCCATCTACCCGTGTCAGCTAGGACGACCTAGGTTAGGTCAGCGACGCCTCATAACTCACACATGCAGAGAACACAATCATATCCGATTTTCCCGCGCGAGCGATACGAACCGTTGGCGGCGGCGGTTGGAGACGTGGCGAAATTACCGCACACATTCACGAACACGTCGTCTACGCCGCAACCGTCCGATTAGCTGCATGAATCTTGACGCAGATCATGATAAATAGTAACCGTGGGACACTTTCCACTTTTTACCTCATTCTTCTCGCGTCATCGTCTTCTTCCTCCAGCCGCACGCCTCCTCGATCTCTCCGCGAGAAACCTCGAAAACCCTAGCTTCCCTCTGCGTCAGTCGCGTCCTTCCAAAACTCCATGGCCAGTAGCAGCTCCTCCCCATCGATGGCGGCGTCGAGCGAAGCCGCGGCGAAGCCGACGAGCTCCATGGTCGTGTCCCCAGAGGGCCTGGTCATCCCCGCATCGGCGGTGATTGAAACCACCGGAGGCGACCATAATCTGGCGGCGCTAGAGCCACTGGAAGAAGAGCCAGACTCGCACAAGGGTGACTGGCGCAGCTCGGACATCACCGACCGCGACATCCAAGAGATGGTCGCAAAAGGCTATCTCCCAGTGACGGAGGGGCTCGCCTGGCGGGCGGTGCCGGCCGGCGAGGTGACACCTTCTCCCCAAGCCGGAGAAAAGGTGTACCTCAAAGCACAGCTGGTACGCGACGTTTCCCTGCCCATCACGCACTTCTTCCTCTCCGTCTTGAACCACTACAAGGTCCAACCCCATAACCTCTCTCCCAATAGCATCTTAGTGCTTAGAAACTTCGCGGCACTTTGTGAGGGTTACCTAGGGATTAGGCCTAGGTTAGACTTGTACGTGTACTTCTTCACCGTCAAACGTGAAGCCGTACATAGTAGGGAGGAGCTTAGGAACTGTGGCACCATAAGCTTCAAGATTCGACCTGGCCGGCGGTTCCCTGACATCGTCGTCCACGAGTCCTGCAAAAACTGGCAGCGGATGTACTTCTACGGCCCCGACATTCCTTTGGCGGGCCGAGAAGTAACATACCCGGACTTTGCGGATGGAGCCTCCGCTGAAGTTTCCACATGAGGTCCCATGCCTCCCTTCCCTTCGACCTCGACGCTTCTCGCGCAATAAGGCGGATCGAATTGTTCGTAGAGATGGGTTTGACCGGCTTGGACCTAGCCATGTGCTGGTTCATCAGGCGAATCCAACCTCTACAGCACCGCGCGAAGTATATGCACGAGTATACCAGTGATCGAAGGGATACCCTCCGGATCCGTGGATAACTTCTCGAGTGACTCCGTCAAGCTCCGCCTGAAGGACATCGTCAAGGTGAAGGACAAGAAGCGTGGCTTCACCATCACCTATGACATGTTCGTAGACGTCAAGTGCCCAAAGGTAGATATGTATTTTCTGTGTACGACATATGCTCCAGTTTGTTCGTCTTGCCATTACCATCTCATCTAACACGGTGATTTCTTACTTAAAAGCTTAGCGATCTAGATGAGGACAACCTGGCTGCCCAAATCTACGATCCAAATATGAAAGAAGTCACGGTCGTGTCCGACGACGATGTCCCGTTGGCGCGAAAGCGGAAGAGCTCCACCTCTGACGCTGCTGCCGGAGGCAAGAAGAAGAATACGGAGGGTGGAGCCTCCAAGAAGACTACCGCCGCCCTGGAGGCGGAAAAGAGAAAAGCCACCGGGATTTTTGCCAAAGCACCCCCCCTAGTGTAAGCTTCTCATTCTCCGACATTGTCTATCTGTCTGTTTTTTGTTTCTGTACTTATGCACTTTGCATGTTTCAGGAAGAAATCCACAACCAGCGTCAAGAAGACCTCCAAGACTTTGGGGGCTTCTAGAAATATCAAGGATATGCTGCATCGCGACTCCTCCCCTGCCATTTCCCCTGCTACTCCTGCCGTGAAGCCTTCCTCTGCACCGACAAGTTCTCAAGTCCAGGAGGCACCAGGCCCTTTTGCCATGGAAGTGGATTCTGGCGCCTCTACCGAACTCGCTGCTGTCGGCCAACAGGCGACGCAGGAGAGCACTGCTCTACAAATGGCTGAAGCTCCGCCTCATGATGCCATCGGTAGTGGCAAGGCGGTAGTGGCAAGGCGGTAGTGGGAACTGGTACCTCTGCCGAAGGTGATGCCCCTGCTCCCTAGAAGCCCTTCGAGTTTCCGAAGATAGTTTACCCGACGCTCACGCCGAGTAACACAACTCTGGTTCCTGGAGGAGTGCCGTCGTCTCCGACGTGCGGTATTGAGGAGCTTCTCAGACAAGCGGATATCTTGCAAGGAAATAGCATTTCCTTTGGCAATCTGCTAGCCGAAAGCGCTACAAACCTCAAGATTATTGCACTTGTAAGTTTTACTTTACCTTTTGCATTTCATATGAGTATCCCACTGTAGCCCCCGAGGATGTAGAAGGAAAACCATGGGTTTTGCATCTATATGCTCTAAGAGTTACTAAGTTAGAAAGAACTCTCACTGTAGCCCCCCAAGCATTTAGATGGAAGAAACTATTCCTACTAGATGCTTTAAGAGTAGCATACGCAGTGTTTATAATTTTCAATACTGTAGCCCCCAAGCTTCTAGTTGTAACTGAATCAGTTCCGACTAGATGCTTAAAGAAAATCTAAGCATTTTCCGAGTTAAAACTTTATACTGTAGCCCCCAAGCTTCTAATCGAGAACTGAATTAGCTTCGACTAGATGTTTAAATAAAAGCTAATCATATTGCTAAGTTAAAAACTCTCACTGTAGCCCCCGAGCGTCTAAGTGGAAAGATTCCGACTAGATGCTCCAAGTAGACTAAACAACGGTTTACCTTTTTTCCTTTGTTCCACTGAACTAGAATGCTCGGAGAGGCATGGCCAACGACAAGTACCAGAAGATGTGCGCAGATCTTGAAGCCGAAAAGGGTAAAACTGTCATCTTGAAGGAATAGATCATCAAAAACAAGAGTCTGTTTTATTTTTTGCGCATTCCGTCTTGGTTTTATGCCTTCATTCTCCGAGTACTCACTGTGTACTTTGTTTTCTCCGACTTTGCAGAACATGTCGCCAAGGCCAAGGATATTGTCGAGCAGTCCAAGCACATCTAGCAACTGGACAGCGAGAACAGAATCCTTAAGGAGAGGGAAGAGATGCTAAAGATGCACGAGGATTCCATGAAAGCCCTGCAGGATTCAGCCTCCGCGGAAATCAATCGCTTGAAGGAGGAGCTTGCGATCTTAAAAGATCATAAGCAAGCTGCTGATGAGAAAAACCAATGCCACAGCGAGGCGTTTAAGCTCATCCAACAAGAGAAGTAATCCTTGGCAGACACCCTTTGGCAGGCCAAGACTAGCAACTTCAGTAAGTTTCCTCCGCCTTGTATTTCTGTAGTCTGGATAATTAGAGTTTATTGAACTCATGCGCTCATTGTCGGAATTTTCAGCTCCTATGGGTTTAACCCGCTTTCCTCCTTCGGACAAGGAATGCATGGTTCTTGCCGGCAACTTTATCAACATTGCCATCACCCAAGCCAAGGAGATTGCCAAGCCTCTCCAGATATACATCAAGGCCTCGGACTCTGTGACGAAGTACTCGGAGATTCTGCGACGAGCCCCGATCGTGTTACGAGCTGGAACGCTTCATGTGCACGGGATGGCGCAAGGATGGCTCTCTCAATGGTGAAGGCACACTACAAAGATGCCGGCAATGACACGGTGACCTCTGGTATCCCCGACGTTGATGATGACGGCAAATAGATTGACCACGAAGCCATCTTGTCATCACTCACGGGTTATGACACCAGAGTTGCCGAGTTGGTGGACATCGATGTCTTCGTGCCCATGAACACCATCGACAGTGCCAACCAAGATTCTTCCGAGTCTCATCATAGCGCCGACGTTGAGGGTAATTCTCCGGCTGTGGACGATGCTGCTTCCAAGTCTCCTGCGCCCAAAGAGTGAAAAACACTATGTAATATTTGTTTTGCCTTTGGTGTATGCGCGGAAAAAACTTGATGATGTAACTTAAGGTGGAAAACAATGGTTGTTATTTCCTGCCACTTAAGAACTTAGTTCCCAGCATGTATATATTTTTAAGCAAGTGCTGGCTTATCCATTACTTTGGTTCTTATGCTTGACCTTTCGTGAGTCGGAAGACTCGTTGTCGTAACCATGCGCTTAGGTGATGATGCCCAATGGCACTATCAATAACTTGAGCACAAAATCGCCGACAATAAGTGCCAAAAGTCACTACTCCATAATCCACATAAAAATGACAAAGAATGTGTAGACCAGAAAACTTAAGCTAACGCCCGTAGACGGAATTTTCACAAGTGCAAACGCAAAACTTGTGCATAAAGGTTTTACATGATCCAAAAATGAACACTAAAGGAGGTAAAAGACTCAGAAATATGAGTGAACCAAAGCCCTTTATTTCATTGATCATATAAGAGGTACACAATTAGATAAAAAATGCTAAGTGTAAAAAAGACGTAGTTGTGCTATGTTCCATGGCCGATCAAGCTCCGGGTAGTCATCATCCGGGTCACGTCGCTTACGCTTATGATCCTTGTTGGGTCTGTCCTTTAGTTCACAATTGTCAACAAGGTAGTAAGACCCATTGAGCAGCGCCTTGCTTATGATGAACGGTCCTTCCCATGGCGGGGACAATTTGTGTGACTTCTTCTGCTTAAGTCGGAGAACCAAATCCCCCTCTTTAAACGAGCGATGCCGAACGCGGCGACTATGGTAGCTGCGTAGCTTCTGCTGGTAGATGGCAGATTTTTGGCATGCCAAAACGCGCTCCTCCTCGAGAAGGTCCACATCTAGGCGTCTGGATTCTTTAGCGTCATCCTCGTCGTAGGCGGCAACTCGTGGTGCATCATGGAGGATGTCGGAGGGCAGGATGGCTTCTTCTCCATATACCATGAAGTAAGGGTTGTAGCCGGTAGATCTGTTGGGTGTAGTTCGTAAACTCCACAGCACAGATGGCAATTCTTCCGCCCAGGCTCCAGCTGCTCTATGTAGCGGTGCCTCAAGACGTGGCTTGATTCCCTACAGAATTAATCCATTGGCTCGCTCAACCTGACCGTTTGATTGTGGGTGTGCCTAGATGCAAGGTCAAGTCGGATGCCTTTCTCCCAGCAATATGCCTCCACTTCTCCGAGTGATAAATATCTGCCATTGTCGGTGATAATGCTATGTGGGAGACCAAATCTCACCACTAGATCTCGGACAAACCTGAGGGCAGTTGCCCCATCAAGATTTCTAATGGGTTTAGCTTCTATCTATTTAGTGAATTTATCAACTACTCCAAGCAGATGCGTAAACCCACAAGGTGCCGTATGTAACGGTCCCACCATGTCTAGCCCCCAGACTGCAAATGGCCAAGTTATTGGTATTGTTCGCAGTTCTTCAGCAGGATCATGTGGTTTTCGGGCATAATACTGGCATCCCATGCATGTCTCAACCATCTTGTCGGCGTCTGCCTTCGCGGTCATCCAGTAGAATCCTTGCCGGAATGCTTTCGCGACGAACGATCGAGGAGCGGCGTGGTGCCCACAATCTCCGAGATGGATTTCGCGTAGGATTTCCATGCCTTCTAGCTGGGAAACACATTTTAGGTATACACTAGTAGTGATCCTTTTGTAGAGTTGCCCATTGATTATGGTATAACCCTTTGCTCATCGTACTATTTTCCGTATTTTGACTTCGTCGTCGGGCAAAATTCTGTGTTCGAGATATTCCATTAACGGTTTTGTCCAAGCCGGAGGGACCTTAGTCACCATGTTCATGAAAGAGTCAGCTCTATCCGGGTTGTCGATGTCGGCTCCCTTCACGGATGGTGTGCACAGGTGCTCTAGGAAAACTCCTGGCGGAATTCGCTTGCGCCCTGATCCTAGCTTAGATAGCAGATCGGTCGCCTCGTTTTGCTCCCTAGCACATACTTGACTTCGTAGCCCAAGAAGCTCTTGGCTATCTCGTCCACTTCGTCTCGATATGCCGCCATCATAGGGTTCCGCGCATTCCAGGTGCCAGCCACCTGCTGGGCAACCAAGTCGGAATATCCACAGCAAACTATGCGCTTGATGCCAATATCCTTGGCTACACGTAGTCCGTGAATGAGTGCTTCATACTCCGCCATGTTATTTGTAGCCTCGAAGTGGATCTGCAGAACGTAGTGTAGCTTTTCTCCTGTTGGTGAATGTAGCAATACACCAGCCCCCGAGCCGTCGAGCAGCTTTGATCCGTCAAAGTGCATCACCCAGTACTCTGGTTCTGGCAACGGAGTAGCATCTGGCATTTCCGTCTAATCTGCAACAAAATCCGCCAAAGCTTGTGAATTGATAGCGTCGCGTCTTTTGTAGGTGATCTCGAAGGCGGCAAGTTCAATGCCCCACTTCACGACCCTTCCTATAGCGTCGCTATTATTGATTATGTCGGACAGTGGAGTCTTTCTCACCACTGTTATTGGGTGCTCCTGAAAGTAATGCCTCAGCCTTCCGAGAAGCAAGGAATACTCCATAAGCTATCTTTTGGTAGTGCGGGTAACGCTGCTTAGACTCCGTCAAGACCTCGCTCACATAGTAAACTGGCCGTTGAACTCCGTGCTCATAGCCTGGTTCCTTCCGCTCTACCACGACGACGATGCTGATAACCCAGTTGGTTGCCGCCATGTAAATTAACAGGGGCTCTCCAGGCTCGGGTGCTGCAAGGATGGGCGCTGAGGAAAGAATCTCCTTGAGATGATTCAATGCTGCATCTCCTTCGTCCGTCCACGTGAATTTGTCCGCCTTCTTCAGCAACTTGTATGGCGGCAGAGCCTTCTCTCCAAGTCGGCTGACGAACCGACTAACTGCTGCAACACAGCCTGTTAGTCGTTGAATGTCCTTTAGGCATGTCGGACGGTTTATGTTTAAGATGGCCTTGATTTTCTCCAGGTTGACTTTGATTCCACGCTGGGAAACGATGAAGCCCAACAATTTGCCGGCTGGAACTCCGAAGACGCACTTCTTAGGGTTAAGCATCATGTTGTATTTCCAGAGATTATCAAAGGTTTCTTTTAAGTCGGAGATTAAGTCATTTGACTTTTTAGACATCACCGTGATATCGTCCACGTAGGCATGAACGTTCCGACCAATTTGGTTGTGAAGGAAACATTGCATTGTCCACTGGTAGGTAGCGCCTGCGTTTTTCAGCCCAAAGGGCATCGTGACATAGCAAAACGTGTCGTATGGGGTAGTGAACAAAGTGGCCAATTGTTCTGACTTCCTCAGCTTGATCTGGTGGTATCCTGAGTATGCATCGAGAAAACACAAAAGTTCCGAGCCAGCCGTCGAGTCAATGACTTGGTCAATGCGAGGCAAAGCAAACTGATCTTTGGGACATGCTTTGTTCAAGCCGGTGTAATCAACGCACATTCTTAATTCATTGGTTCCCTTTTTGGGGAAAAGTACAGGATTGGCCACCCATTGGGTGTGAAGGACTTCTCGGATAAATCTAGCCTTAAGTAACCTAGCTATCTCTTTGCCAATGGCGCGTCTCTTCTCATCTCCAAAGCGTCGTAGAGGTTGTTTCACTGGTTTGCATTTTGGATCAATGTTTAAGCTGTGCTCGGCAAGTTACCTAGGTACACCTTTCATGCCGGCAGGTTGCCAGGCAAAGATGTCCCTGTTCTCACGGAGGAACTCGACGAGCGCGCTTTCCTATTTAGGATCCAAGTTCGTCCCAATGGCGGTGACCTTGGAGGCATCGCCTACCACAAGTTATACCGGCTTGGTCTCGATGGCGGCCTTGAACTCAGGAGCGGAGTTGGAGATCTGCTTCTTCGACGCGGGCATATCTGAGTCATCGACCTTTCTCTGGATCTCTTTGAATTCTTTGCTGTAGAGGACAGCTTCTACAATGGCTGCTTCGTTGATCTCGCAGTCCCTTGCCTTGGTAAAGCTTCCGGATACGGTGATGATGTTGTTTGGTCCGGGTATCTTGAGCTTGTTGTAGACGAAGCATGGCTTGGCCATGAACGTGTGGAATATGTAGCGGCCAAATATGATGTGGTACACGCTCTTGAAGGGGACCACCTCGAAGGTCATGCGCTCTTGACGGTAATTATTAACATCGCCAAAGGCAAACTGAAGTGTAATGCACCCAAGGGACCGAGCCTCCTGACCAGGAACTACGCTGTGGAAGATGGTGTTGGTTCGCCTTAGGTTTGCCTCCGTCAAGTTCATCTTTTGCAGTGTATCCAGGTACATGATGTTGATGCTGCTTCCACTATCCACCATACACTTGGTGAACTTCACGTCGTCAATCAAGGGGTTGATGACCATGGCGTACTAGTTCTCTGTGGGTATAAGGTCTGGGTGGTCCGTTCTGTCCCAAGTTATTGGAACCTCCGACCAGCGTAGGTACTGGGGGACTCGGGGAGAGTTGCCATCAAGATCCCCAGAGAGGTTTTCTGTTGTCGGACGGTGGGGGTGCCAAGGAAAGTGTGGTAGACTGGGGCCTTCTTCGCGAAGGGGTTCTTGCCTTTGTCGTCGCTCTTGGCGGCGTGCTTGGGGTCAACGTCCACATCAGTGTCACTTGAATCCTTGGACTCTTCCTCCTTCTTCTTCCCCTTGCCCTTGCCACACGGTCTGTTCTTCCGACTTTGCTTGTAGCCGGACTCCGGGTCTTCCTTGAGGTCGTTGACGAACTTGCAGTGTCGATTGGTATGGGTGGCTTTGCCGTTGACATCGAGGTGTACGAGGCATGGCATATCGCGGTACTCCTCGTAGGTTTGGGGAACGCGGAGCGGCGCCGAGGTGGTCTCACTTCCTCGTTGCTGTCCACGACCAGCTCCCCTTCCTCGGCCATGTTGTCCGCCCTCTCCTCGTCCTGCAAAAGTCATAGCGACCATGTCGGTAGATTGCTTTTCTTCTGGGGCGGTCTTCTGATTTGTACTGCTGTTCCTCCGAGCTTGAGTTGGAACGGCCGTTGCCGGCAAGGAGCCACGAGCGTCGTTGTCGGCAGCTGCGAACTCACTAGCCAACTTAATCATCTGGTTCAAGTCAAGCTGGTGATTGTCCTGCAAGCGCTTCAGTTTATGTCAGAGCAACGTACCCCTTTCCAACCCATCGATGAAGGCGGTCTGAGCGTGCACTCCTGCACAGGAATTCTTCATGTCTAGCCAGCGGGAGAGGTAGGCACGAGATGTCTCCTCTTTTTCTTGCACGCACCGCTGTAGATCGCCCACAGTGCAGGGACGCTTGTACGTACCCTCAAAGTTCTTGGTGAACGCTTCTTTCATGTCCAACAAGTTGTAGATAGATTTCTCCGGCAAGTTGTCGATCCATTGACGGGCCGTACCTGCCAACATTAATGGGAGGAACTTGACGGCGACGTTGGGGTTGCATCCGGCAATCTCCACCGCGTTGCCGTAGTCCTGCAACCATGTGGCCGGCTTGGCGGTGCCGTCATAGGTCTTGATGGTCTTGTCAATCCGGAAACCTTTGGGGTAAGTTGCGGACCGTATTGCAGGTCCAAAGCAACGTGGTCCCAGGTATGGTCCTTCCCAGGCCTCGTGGATCTTATTGATCCACGAACGCGCATCGTATGGATCCGGTTTCTTCTTCTTGTCAACAGGGGATGGGCTGCGTGAACGACGCAGGCCTCCTCCGCCATGGTGAGTGCTTGGTGGTGACGGAGGCGGAGGTGGCGATGGGTTAGCCTTCTTGCTGTTACCCTCCTGCGACGCCTCACGTCTGTCACCATTGCTTGTCGGACATGGAGGGTCATGGCACGACCTGCTCTTATGTCCTTGGTTGCGTTCTCCCTCATGACGGGTCTGCTCCACGTTGTTGCGGATGACGATGCCACACTGCTTTGGTGGGGGCATATCCGTACGATGGTGAGCTTTGTAATCTTCGCGATGTCGGGGAGATCGGGGCGATGGCGATGGGCGACGAGGTCGGGCCTTTTCTCCATGGTCGGAGGATATTGAGATAGCATCCTTCCTGTTGCGTGCATCCCTCCGTCTTCGTTCTGATGAACCCGTCTAGGACCCGACATCAAGAGGAGATCTGTCCCTTGGCGGTTTGTACTGGCTAGACTGGCAGAGCGCTGGGTTAGACTCAAGCCTCTGAGAGGTGGCCTTTTCCTGCTACTTCACCGCCTTGGCCACTAGGTCGTAGACCTGTTCCACTGCTTCAGGCGATCTATCCTGCTCCAGAAAGGTCTTGGTGATGGCGAGGTTAAGGAGTGGGTTGGGCATCACCTGCTTGCCTTCATTGTTAATGTATGGCTTGGCCTGTGCCGGTTTAGAGGGAGCCCATCCTAGGTTGCGCCGTACACCAGGATCGTTGATGACGCGAGCCGGAGCTTTCTTAGCCTTCTGCTGCTGTAGCAGAGTCTTGTACTCGGCCTCCATTGCTCTAGCTTTTTCAATGGACTTCTGCGTGTTGACCAGATCTCAATCTAGCTTAGCTCCTTGCTCGGCGATGGCTTGCACCTCCTCCAGCAGCTGCTGGCGCTTCTCATCAAGCTGGGTCACGTTCCGGATATGAGAAACAGTCAGTGGCTTGATAAGGAGATTGACGTACATCACTCTATCAGCTGGAGTAACTTGGGCTACTGCAGACGTGGATGCTGGAGGCGGCAAGTTTGTGGTGTTGTTGTTGCTCGGGCCAGTGCCGAGTTCATGCGACTGCTGCACTGGGTTGGGCAGAGGAGGCATGACTTTTGCACGATCATCGTCAGCAGCAATAAGTGCCCCCTTCCCCTTTTCCAGCGCCGTAGGAGGAGCTCGTCCGGGTTGATCTTCATCCATCGCTGTCCCAATGGTGACGAACACCCCTCGGGACGCGACGGTGTTGTTGGCATGCTCGTCGCGCCAGTAATCCTCCTCCATCTCCTGCATAGCGGAGTATAGCTCTTCTGGATTGAAGTCTATCTCCTCTGAATCTGCACTGAAAACAGCGTAAAGCGCGTCAATGACAGAGTCGGAGGGTGCTATGACTTCCTCGATGACGGGCGGTGGAGGTGCAACGGGCTTGACGATGACTAGAGGTGGTGGTGCTGCTACGACGATGGCGGCAAGAGGCGGTGGTGGTGGCTGCTGAGCCGGAGGTTCTCCGTCTCTGAGCGCGAGCTCCATCTGGGTCGCCGCGTCAGCTGCCGCGTAGCTGTTGACGGTGCTCACCATCTCTTCGAGGGTAAGGCGTCATGTTGCCTGCTGGCGTCTTAAAGAATGTCGGAGAAGCGTGCCATGGTCCAGTCCTTCCACGAAGTGATACAAAGCGTTATCATCGGGGTAGTGGGATAGGTCGGCTCGTATACGGAGCCACCTGGCCAGGTAATCGCGGGGGGTTTCGCCTTCTCTCTGAACGCAGCGCGCCAGATCGAAGATGATAACCACGCCGACGAACTTGGATCTCTGTTGTCCAGACGCACGGACTAAGCCGGCGGATTTGCAGTGATCTTCCACCTTTATATCCTGCACAGGGGCGGTTTGGTTTCGCCGATGAAGAGGTGGATGTCTCTGATAGGAACGATCGACCACCGCGTAGGGTTCATCTTCGCCGGGATCCAGAACTCGTCGGGAGGGATGATCGGAATGTTGCCGGAGAAGAGAACGCGACCGATGGCTACGGTTTTGCCGATTCCTGCGAAGATTTTGGTCCTCGCCCGCTAAAGAGCCTAAAGAGCCTCTTGCCCCACGATGGGCGCCAACTGTCATGGTATTGCCGACGAGTACGCCATGGAGGGGTCCTCACAGTGCGTGTTTAGAGACGTGGGGTAAGGCGGACAGTTGACGGGTACGAGGTAACACAGCTTACCCAGGTTCAGATCCCACGACGGTGGCGGAATCCTACTCCTGCTATAAATCACTATAATGGCAATACGCCGAGTTATAGAGCTAGGTTCGCTTTGCGAGGTTGTCTGAGATTGTCTATGAACGTGCCCTAAAGGCTCCCATAGACCCGACTTATATAGTCACCAGGTCCTAGGGTTACAGGGAAAAGTCCTAGACGGACAGGTCATAGAGTCCTACACCGTCTATTACTAGTCTTGTGTATCTTGCACTCCAAGGCTCCGGGTACGCTGGTGACTCCACCGTAGCCTTCCTTTATCCGGCATGGGCCTCCCTTCTGGATCCACCTAACTGTGCCGCCCAGCAGGCCATAGTCCATGCTACCGACTATGGGCCACCTGGGTTAGTCGGATAAGAGACATGCTATAAGGATACCCATATAGCATATCCCCAACAGTTGCTCCCCGTGTTTTAGGGTTTCGAGGAGAATATATAGGCGAGAGGGCGGAGCTAGAGGTGGGCTAGGTGGGCCACACCCTTGTAGGCACAGCCTAGGGGTGGCCCGCGCCTGGGGGGTGTGGGCCCCCTGTGGCCCATATCCGCCTCCCCTTCTAGCTTTCTTCGTCTTCTGGGAAAATATGATTTTCCATAGTTTTTCTGGTATTTTTTTGATCTTTGCGAAATTGCATCAAAACACCTCTTTTTCCATCAGAAACCTGACTCCGGCAGTTCATCCTCCAAGAATCATCCAACATGCAAAAACAGATGAAAAGAAATAAGTAACACCTCTTAATAAGAAATGTATCAATGAATAGAGGCACATTATGATATAGAATGATGATGCAAATTGGAGGTATCAGCCACATGAAATATGTTGGTTGCTGACTCGTAATTCGTACTCATCAAACTTCACTATCAACAAGTAATCCTGCAACATGATAAGTTACAACCACCAGGGTCAATACATTTGAATTGTATTGACAAGTGATACCATATTGATGTAGAGAACCTAACATTTACATGAATATATGGCTAAGTGGTGTTTTGGCTGGCCTTTGCATAAAGTAAGTTTTCCCTATCCTTTGTAAAATAGTTTTTCTCCTTTTCCTCAACACTTGATCAAACTTGGCACTCTGGATACCCTCTAGGTGCTTCCCTTGTTCACCCAACAAGTTTTAACTTAGAGAAAATGAAATGATGAGATTCTTGACTCTGCTTCATTGTCTTGATGCTCAAAAAGTTGTCCATAACCGGGGACACAGCTAAGTACTTAGTTTTATCCTCTCGAGAGGTGGTGCACTTTCCCCAAAAGACTCGACATGCATTGGGATGAGACTTTTCAGAAGCAATCCCTCAGACCACCACGGACGTGTTCCATCCTATAATCACTACCACCCTTTGTCCGTCTGGCTGAGTTCTCGCAACTTAGTCGGTCAAGGCAGATCCCATATGCCATGTGGCTGCACTAGAAGCTTTGCGACAAGAACATCTCCAATTTACTACTTCCATCAAAATATGTGTTCAATTTTATTTTGTTGATGTTCCTGGTCAGAGGGATCAATATAAAACCATTTGCAAAAGGATTCACTCAAAAATAATTTACACAACAATTTTTACACTCAAAATACTCCACAAAAGGTTCTGCTGGAAAATCAGTTTTTACAAAAGTAATTGAACAAAACGAGGTCAATGCACTGAAGTTCTCATTTTTATGAATCCATGGACACAAAGTTTGTATTGTTTTAATTTGTGGTTCAAAAGTTATTGAATTTCTAAATTTAACTACTTGTTTAGTCTATTATTCAAATTGACAGAAATTGAATCTACGTGGCCCAATCTTATTGGCCAGTACCGGTTCGGATGGATCGGCAACACAGGCCATTGGATTTTAATGGAAACGAGCGGGCCAGATTGGTTGATACTTTTTCGGTAAGTGATCTAGTCCTAGCCCTAGGATGCGTATCCGTTGGATCACAGCACCTGGCCATGAACTAGCGGTGCCGTCCAGTGCGCGCAGTGGCGATGCAGCGAGAGGGTGGTGTTACGGTGAATCTAAAGGGGTATGGGGAACATGGACTATTACCTGGGGTTGTGACGGTCGAGGGGGTCTCGATGGTGGTCGCGGTTGAGGAAGGGGCGTCTAGTTCATCCTTGATTCCTCGCCGGAGTTCTTGCCGAAGGTTGATCTTGTGACTGGCAATGGTGGAGTCGTCCTGGGGCTCAAGATATCAAAAAAGGAGTCAGGGATATGCGCGACCAAAAACTAGGTAGGTTAACAGAGAAATGGAGGTGCAGGGGTGTCCTTCTTCACCGGAATTGATGCCGGAGTTCATCGGAGACTGCGAGACGAAGAGCTCGAATTCGAGCAACCTAGTGGCTCATGAGTGGTGATGGTTGAGGGTAAATGAAGAGGGGCCAGAGGGGATTAAGAGGTCGTGGTCGGAGTGGAGAATTACTCCTGCTATCAATCGAATTGAATCGAAATGACTCGAGAGGAAATGGTTAGGAGTGGAGCAGGTTCTTTCGTCGCTAGTTGAAGACGCTGACGAGGCAGTGTGGCGTCGGCTGTCAGTAAGTGGGTGCGGAGAGGGGTCGGTGGGAACAGAAAACCAGCGGGGAGAGGGAGAGTGCTAGGTGGGCTGTTCGATTGGTTGTTGGGTCGGGGTATTATTCTTGTTCTTTTTCTTTTCTATATTCTGTTTTTATTCACAACAATTGATTCAACCTCGAAATTGATTCAAATTTGTATCAAACATTTTCAGGCAAATTTATATAAAATATAAGTTGGTTATTTAGTCCAATTAGAGTATTTCGAATATTTTTATAAATTATTATTCATTTAAAAATTAAGTGTGGCACATTGGCACTATTTTAATAAAATTTCAATATAGTACCTAAGACGACATAGTTTTATTGTCATTTTTCTTATTTCTTTTTCTCCTTATCTTAAAGTTCTCATAACATTTTATCTAGAGCTCCAAGCATAGTCAAACAAATTTCCATTGTTTTATTTAATAAACATTTATCCTTTTATATCATTTAAATATACTTTTATTCCATTAACTTATGGATTTTAGAAATGGCTTAAATTGACTTTGCAATATGTCTTATTTGTTTTTCTTCTTGTCTTATATAAATCATATGTTTTTATCCATGGCTCCAAATAGAGTGAAACCAAATCTTATGGTTTTGTAATATTGTTGTTTACCATTATATATTATCTAGAAATGATGTTGCTCGATTTTTATATGGATCATATCCTTAGTCTTGAATTGAACTTGATGATGATTTCTCTTATTAGGGTTTAGGTTTTAGGTTTATCTTATCCTACACATTTAAAATGCAAGTGCTCAATATCAAGATACATTCCATGCATGAATTCATTTGATCTTTTGAAAATTTGTTTATTACTTTCACATTCAAAATTATTATTTTTGTTTAAGTAAGGTTTTGATGTTTCCATAGAAGCAAAAAAGTTTCTTTTCCCCCTAAATTATCATTTATTTCTTTTGTTTGTTTATTTTTCACATTTCAAAATTTAGAAAATTTTGGGATGTGATAGGCTACCACCCTTAAAAGGAATCTCGTCACGAGATTCGGGAAGGCTAGAAAGAATATGTTGGGTTTCAGGAAAACAGGGTACTACCACCCTTATAAGGATTTTAATAGATTGCATCTTGGCTTACTTGGTGTCTCGATGTAATTTCTCTAGATAGTTGTTTACGTAGTGTCCCTTATTCCCACATTTGAAACAAGTGACAAGGTTGAGGTCCTTCCTAGGTTCGCTTGTCTTGTTCTTCTCTTTTTGTAGACTATCAGACGCATAATGGCCTAACTCTTTGCAATTGTAGCACACCACCTGGATAATATCTTTCTTTATGCTTTGTATCAATATCTCTTGTTTCTTTCCTTGGCCCTTCTTCTTTTCTGGGCATTCATTAGCATAGTGTCCCATCTCCTTGCAATTGAAACATTGCATCTAACTAATGTCTTTCTTGCTGGGGTTGGGGCGATTCTTCTTGTTCTTGGGTTTCTCCAAGGCTAGTAGGTCTCGTAGTTCACGTTCTTCATATTTCACCACAAATTCAGGAAACATTTCTCAGTTCTTAGAACGATTCCAAGGATACAGTCCACGTTTCCTATTTTTCACACCAAAGTTGGTCACATTGTATGGTGGTGCATCCTGAGATTTCACTTTGTCTTCATCATTCTTGGTGGAAGTTGTACCTTCATGGGTGTTTCCAACGACTTGATGTATTCCATCCTTAGCTTGATCTTCCATCTGTTGAACTATAGGATAGATGTGGCATTGGACAGGGACATGATCAGTTCCTTCACATAGGAAACATGTAACTTGAGATGTGGGGCATTGTCCAGCTGGATGGTTCCCATCACAATTAGGGCACTGGTCAATATGCTCTTTATACGTGTGTCCTATGTCTCCACAGATTTTGGAGGATCGTGTTCTTTCCACAATATCATCCTTGAAATCATTGTTGTCATAATCCCTTTGGGAAGGGTTGTTTCTCATGTTGATCATCTGATTTGTCATCCTTTGCAACAATTGGGATTGGGATCCCAAGAACTTTAGCATGGACGGGTCTAACTTAGTGTTGTTGCGGTTGTTGGCTAAAAACTGGGTTGTCACTTGATTTAACTTAGTTTGGGTTGCTAGCAGTTGCATTGTCATGTGCATCTCGAGGTTGCTGTTGTCACCATCGTTGATGTTGGAGTTGTGGTCTCTTGGAGAAGTCATCTGCTTGGGTTGGGTTAGAATTAGAATAGACAAAAGAATTCTTGGGAAAGAATTCTACTCACACACAACAAATCACACAAATCAATATTCAAGCAATATCAATCATACATTCCATAACTCAAACAACAAGGTTCAAGCATATCTTAGGAAAACAAAATATTATAATCACACTACATAGGTTGGTATGATCGATAAACGATCAGGAAGTCCATTTAAATGAAATACTTAGTATGGTGGTCCAACTATAGGGTATCACTTGAGATCATTCCATCATTCTTCATAGCTACTACATCAGGAATGAGATAAAGGCGTCCTTGGAAGAAATTATGTCACCTTGTCACAAAGTTCAAAGGCGATGTCTATAATGGTTCCTCCTAAGTAGAGTTTCCTTAGACTCCAGGTATTGATTATTATTATTATCTTACTTGAAGTCCTTCCAAGTGTTTTGTAGTCTATGCCTGAGTATTTCTCCAAGTTCTTCAATAGCTTTCCACGTAGCACTTCTTGTAGAGTCAAAGAATGACGTATGAGGTCCTGAGTTGGTGAACATCCAAAGTCCCATTGGCTTGTTATTATCTTCCTTGATAGATTTGTTGATGCATCCAAATGAATTAAGATAGTTCCACTTCCACAAGAAACAAAAACAAAGATAACCTAGTAAAACCATAATAGATAAGTTTCTCATCCTATGGTCTTTCCTAATTCCTCTCTCATATTTTCCTTCTTCTACTAAACTCGAACTTATCCATTGATCTTGGGCCTCTCTTCTTGATCCTAGAATGCCTTGTCCTTCTCATTGATTTGGGCGTGTAGCTCATCATTTCCTTAGTTGGTTGCGACTATCATAAAAAATATCCTAAATAAAATTTCTAGGTCCTAAAACTATTGAAGCACAATTTTCCTTCTGAATCTTCTTCACTTGAATTCTTTTATTGATGGAGATAGGTTGATCCATCATATTGATGATGTTGAGAAGTCCAATTCCTAGTAGGTGGTATTTAATTCCTTAGTGATGCCGAAGTTGAAGTCATTGATGATGTTGAAGTTGAAGTCCTTAGCCATCAAGTTTAAAAGGAAGAGATGTAGAAACAAAACAGAATACTAAGGAAATGCTAAGTTTAAATGATAGTTTAAAATTGAATCTATCTCATATGGAAGATCCCACTATTTCAAAAACCACTCAAACAAGCTCAATTTTCAAAACGCAAGCACCCACAGAGTCTCCAGCACATGCCTAGCACACCCACCAAAAATCTTTTCAAAATTCAAAAGAAAGTTTCTTGCGGCCATTTCATCAAACACTTGGTAGGAAAATTTAAACCAAATCAAATTCACTGTTTTTAATAGTGTTTTCGCCTAACTTTTTCCATCTCTAGCTCACAGCAACCATTTAGTAGATCATCTAGCCTAATTGGAAACCCCTAGCCTCACTTTAAGCTGGCCATTTTCATCAATGGTGAGCAAGTCGAGCACACCTCGCCGACCAACTTGGTGGCTGCCGCAGCATACCGCCTCCCTCCCTCTCGCCATGTTTGGGTGCTAGCCAGCACTTCACCACCACCCATTGTCCCCTCCCCAAGCCAAGGCAAGACGTGGACCACCGATCACACCCCGCGCCCAGTGCTACTGCGACATGCCAAGCACGCCCCAGAGCGCCGCACCCGGCACGCGCGCACATGCCGCCCCTCGACCGCAACCCGTCCCCATCGCTTCGCCATGACCCAAGGAACATGCCAAACATCACCGTTCGCCGCCCAATGCCTCACAGCCACCGCTCGCTATCGAAGACGCCGCCTCTGCCGTGCAGAGCACCGCACGTTCCCGACTGATTGCCACCGCCCCTAAGTGCGCATTCAAGTTCTAGAGCATCGCCAGGAGACCGCGCATCGATCGCCAACCTCAGCCATGCCTCTAGCCGCCCGTAGCCATGTCGCCACCGTCTCCTGCCCATCCCTGTCGGTCTCGCCGTCGAGCCTATAAAAGGAGGCCACCCCTAGCCGTTTGAAGCACACCATTCCACTCCCCTCACCTCATTGATCGTTCCACCCCCAGCCGAAGCACGTGGAGCTGCAGCTCGCCGGAATTGCACCGGAGCAGGCCGCCTCTAGAGGAGAAGGGCGCCGCTGATTGCGACCACCCCCGGAGCTTCCTCGTCAGTCCCTGAGCTCGTCGTCGACCACTCGTTCGTTTGCCCGCCTCGCCGTCGTCGCTGGATCCCTGGTATGCCCCCTATGCACCCCCACTGAGCCTCTAGTGTTTGATCTCGCCGGTGACAGGTTCGTCGTCGACGATGATCCCTAGCCGTCGATCTCCCTTCTAATCTAACAACCCACATAGCCCAGTACCGCTTCGCGTGTTATGAGCCGCTGACTGGTAGACCCCCCTGTCAGCTGAGCCCCGCGCTGCGGAGTGACACTGGGCCGGCCCATTAACCTCTCCCGCGCGACCCAACCGTTTGGATTTATATTTTTCTATTTTAATTCAAACAGAGTTATGTACATAGATTTAAAATTCAACCCAGCTCGATACAATGAACCAAATTGCATGAAACCAATTTTGTTAGAAAGGAACTAAAATGCTTAATCCAAGCCCGTTGGATTCAAATCATTTGGATCTGTAGATCACCCTTGGTAAAAATAACAAGGAAGAAGCTTTTCTGCATTCAAACATTTTTCAAAATTAAACCATAATAGATTTTATGTTGATTCCAACTCTCAAAAATCACATTTGATCATACCTTTCATAATATATAAAAACATTTGGGTTTACTTATAGAAATAATGTTCAAGTAACAAAAGAATCTTATTAAATTGTGACCAAATAATGTTCTAGTCACTTTATTTATTTAAAATAAAAAGGTTAAACCTTATTAAATTGTGGCACCACTTTAAATCACATTCCCATGTACTGAAATATGTGGTGATGACATGTGTCAACATGGTCCCATGTTTGAGTTGAAGAATATTAAATCTTAAGTAGTTTTTCAAGTAGAAATTACTTTTCTCAAATTAAAATAAATAAGACAAATGCTTTAATCTTGTAATGATAGGTGATGATGCTAGATCATCTATAGTACACCTTTGTGTGATCACTGAAAATAGTTAAGTATTGTTTGGTGATTGTGTACCTCGTATTTATTTATAGACGCTAGTACCGACCAAGGATACGAGGAGGAAGGAGGATACTACGAGGAAGAAGCCGAGGAGAACTTCAACCACTGCTCTGCACAAGGCAAGACTTACTACACAAATTGACCTATGGAAGCTAACACTTGCATCCTAGCAAGTTTATACCACTATATTAGCAAGCCAAACCATGCAAGTTTTACTTGCAAGCTTATACCATTTGATAAACCATCCTAGTTTTACTTACAAGCTTTCTACTTTATTTCTTTATCAAAGTTTTCTCTTAGAGTTTACATAGTGAATTGTAGATACTAGAAAGATAATGGAAGGTTGCATAAAGAGCATTAAAATTGGCCTAAGTTAGATAATCTTGATGTCATCCTAAGGCATGAGATTGAACTTAATTAATCTTCACTTATTTACCACCCCTCATTAGTGCTTACCCCCACTTGTAGATGATAGTGCTAAGAATTAAACTTTATCAACTTTAGATGGGAATACTTGGTGAAACTGGTTATGAAAACCTTAGAATGATGAGTCATTCTACTGAAATTTTTTGACATGCGTTCTCGAACACCAGATGATTTTGATGATGAAAATGTTGAGGCATGAGCCTTAGCCCTTGATAAAACTGATGGTTTTCTGGATGTGGTACCATTCCAGTTTTATCGTACAACCACAATACCCGAAAATTGGGTAGGGCTTGACTAGAAACTTATATACCTTAGTATGGGTTCCCTCACGGCCAAGTTCTGAGATGAGGCTACATTGTGAAGATTGTCCACCTGTGCAGTACCCAAGATGACAGTTGGTCATGGTTGGGAGGCCAAACTCACAGGAGAGGTGCCTATACTAGGGCATGTAATTGAAAGGTTAGGATCGATTATCTGCATACTGAGTATGGTGAATTCAGGATTTGTTCCTGACAGATGTATCGAATGTTGTGGTGAAAGTGTACAATCTCTGCAGACTGTCAAACTATTCAAATAGCCGCGTCCGCGGTTATGGACAGTTGGAGTGGCCATACTGTTCCCCCGTCAGATGTTTTCAAAATGACTTGTGAAATGACTTGAGACTTTGACTTGTTCACAACAGGGTTGTGATATGAAATTCAAGTTCCCACTTAGGTGTTATCAAACTTTCAACTAGTTTTCTTTGGTTTTGAACTTAGTAGAGGTAAATCTGGCTTTTTGCAAAACAACCATAGAGCCTAGTGTCCTAACTATAAAAACCCCCTTAACTTGTTAGTATTAGTTTGCGAGTACTTAAAGAGTACTCATGGATTTGTCCCTGGCTATTCCCCTGGCCAGACTATGAAGAGGAGTATCAGGATGATGGACCGCAGGAAGGATACGACAACTAGGATCATCTCCCATCGTCAGCATTGCATGTGACCCCGACGATGGAGCTTCGCCTACGCTATCTTTATTATTACGTTATTCTGCTGCTTGAGTTGTATTAAGAACTAGATCATGAGATCCTTATTTGTGTAAGACCTTATGTATGGTTTGTAATGGATGATGTACTGTGATATCCAAATCTGTTATGTCTCGCAAAAATGGTAATCCTGGGATTGCGATGTATGGCATAACAGGCATCTGGGATTAAAAATCCGGGTGTTGAAGTTGGTATTGGAGCCATCTTGACCATAGGAGACCCTAGTTAGACTAGACGTTTGAATCAAAAACTTAGTTTCAAAACCCAAGGAAGTGAGTACTTACAAACTCTTATTCCCATTCTTATCACTTTGATTCTTTCTTGAAAATTCATGTTCCTCAATTTTTTTTGCAAAATACATAAAATTTGACACACTTGATCACTCTACTAACTTACTCGTCCTATATTCTTATAGATGGACGTGAAGTACAACAAGTTTTATCAGTTTGGGAATGGAGGAGACCTCATCTTTGAGCATGACTTGGACCATCTTTCGGAACTTCTGGAGCGTCCGCACCCCGAGTTCTTCGGATTTGAGCTCAATGATCAAGAAGGAGAAGATCGGCAGTGGCTAGTTGTTGCAAGTCTCCGAGGAAATATTGAACCTCCCACTGCAGAGGGAATTCAGTTCACCTTACGAGAGAACAACTGGCTCGATGGACTTGCTAGGGCCATGTAGGAAGCTCTTGCCCGTCTATGTGGGCAGAGTATCAATCAGATAAAGGGTACCCGCTTTGAGTCCTATCCAAGGCGTGATGCTATGGGACAGCCACTGGAAGCCCCATATCACCACGAGCTGGAGACTCAGTTGGACCACCTTAGCTTCATCATGTATGATCGTCAGCAGGAACTAGACAATGCCCGTGACTACTCCAACCACAAGTCCGCCATCATCAAGACGAAGGATCAGACCATTGCCATGCTAGTGAAAGATCACAAGTCTCGTCGCCGTCAGCTCGACAAGAAGGAGTGCATCATTGCCCATCTTCGTCACCGTCTCAGGGATTTGGAGGTGACCATCCACGAGAGAGACATGCAGTTGGAGGAATAGGAGAATGCCGGAGAAGATCTTCGTGAAGACCCCTACTCCTATCTCAGCGATGATGATGACTTTTTGGAAGATCAGGCCATGGACTTCTTCACCGAAGAGGAGGATTTCGCCTTCATCGATGACGACGATGATGATGAGGATGATGATGACACCGACTCCGAGGAGTAGTATCACTTGAGCACTAGCGTTAGTGAGCTTTATTCGGTCCCACTGTATCGTAGTTTCCAGAATGGTTCTTAAAACCATCTGTTTTCCTTTGTTGTGGTGTGTGTTGTATCGCGTGATATGAATGAATGCATGAAAAGCAAGTTGCTAGAAAATCCGAGTCAAACTTTAAAAACTTTTCAAAGTCCCTGAACCTTAGAAATTTCCCTCTTTTCTCATGATCTATCTCAATCTTCAGATGCCTCGCGGAGGAAGTGGTTCATCCCTGGACCCGATGTTGCAGATCCTGCAAATGTTGGTTTCTGACCGAGAAGTTGAAATAGAAGAACGTCAAGCCAACTTAGCCACCTTTCAGCAGATAGCTCAGCTGTCCCACAACAATCAAGGCCAAGGAAATCATGACAACCATGGATCTAAGCTCAAGAATTTCAGAACACCAACCCACCTGTTTTCACTAAGTTGGAAGAGCCCTTAGATGCAGATGATTGGCTGAAGACCATGGAGAACAATCTGGAAGTCGCCATAGTGGAAGCTAACGAGACATTTCTGTTCGCCACCCACTATCTAGTCGGAGATGCAAGTGCATGGTGGAACAGTGTTCGTGCAATGACCAGAGGGCAGATGATGACCTGGGAGGAATTCAAGGTCAAGTTCAGCAGAACCCATGTGCCACCAGGTTTGATCAAGAGGATGAGAGATGAATTCAGAGAAATGAAACAAATAAGGATGACCGTAGTGGAATACTGTGACAAGTTCTTGTCATTATCTAGGTATGTCCCGGATGAGATCGACACTGAATCCAAGAAGAAAGAAAGATTCTTGAATGGTCTGCATGATGAGATGCAGACGGTCTTGGTCAATATCCCCTTTGCCGATATTGAAGCCCTCGTCGACTCTGACATTCAGATGGAAGGAAAGATCAACCAAGCCAATGAGAACCGCAAGCGCCGCATGATGCATCATTCAGGAAACCATCATACACCAAAGTATCGCCCCAACCCATCTCCAGGATTTGCCCCGAGAACCAACAGACCCCTGATGAACCGTCCGACCTATCCCAAACGTGGAAACCCAAGACCCGGAGGAAACCACAACAACCCCGGAAACTCTGGTAATTTGAACCGTGCACCACCTAAGTTCAACAACAACAATGCCACCACCAACACCAACACTTCCCCGAGGACTGGAAGCAATGCTATGCCTGTTGTAGCAAAGGACAAGTCACAAGTGACTTGTTATGACTATGGAAATAAGGGTCACTACTCCAATGAGTTCCCCAAGAAGAATGCCGCATCCCCCAATGCAAATTCCCTAGCTCAACAGCAGCGTCGTGTTTAGCCCGGAAGAAGGTTTGCCCCAGGGAACTCGCTCAACCGCAACAGCCGTCTTTTTCTCATGCATGCTGAAGAAGCCCAGGAAGCGCCAGATGTCGTGCTGGGTATGTTTTCTGTTAATTCAGTACTTGCTAGAGTGTTGTTTGATTCTGGTGCATCGCACTCATTTGTCACCAAAATTTTGCATGCACTAGTAAGATTCAACCAACCAAACTGAAGAATGTTATGATTGTTCAAATCCCCGGTTCAACCACCAAAGCTAGGCAAATTTGCAAAGCCGTCCCTATCCGAATCCATGGCATAGATTTTTATGCTAATCTGATAGTACTCGGAACTAATGGTTAGGAAGTAGTACTAGGAATGGATTGGATGTCCAAACATAAAGGATTAATTGACTGAGTCAAGAAAGCCATCACCATGACCAGTACAGCCGGAATATCATTCGAGCATGTATCTGAAACCTTACCTCATCAATTCAAGTGCAACAAGAGTATAGCCCAACCTACCATTGACCAAGTCCGGATAGTCTGTGAATACCCTGATGTATTTCCAAATGTTTTGCCCGGTATGCCCCCAGATCGGGATATTGAGTTTATGATTGAAGTAATCCCGGGAATAGGACCCATAGCCCAGAGACCATATAGAACTAGCAGAACTGAAGAAGCAACTGGATGCCATGTTGGAAATTGGATTGATTCAACCAAGTGCGTCACCATGGAGATCACCTATCTTGTTTGTGGACAAGAAGGATGGAGGTAACCGTTGGTGTATGAATTACCGGAAGTTGAATGATGTCACTATCAAAAACAATACCCGTTGCCCAAGATAGAATATTTGTTTGATCATTTGGCTGGTGCCAAGGTGTTTTCTAAGATTGATCTTAGAACTGGCTATCATCAACTCAATATTCACGCAGAGGATACTCCCAAGACTGCCTTTACCACCAGATATGGATTATACGAGTATACTGTCATGTCTTTTGGATTAACCAATGCCCCCGCTTATTTCATGAATCTCATGAATAAGATTTTTATGGACTTCCTGGATAATTTTGTCGTTGTTTTCATCGATGACATTCTGATTTATTCCAAATCAGAAGAAGAACATGAGCTACACCTAAGGACCATTCTTGGAACCCTTAGAGAGAATCAGTTGTATGCCAAGTTTAGCAAATGTGAAAATTGTTACAGGAGGTGGGATTCCTCGGCCACATTGTATCAGCCGGAGGAATTGCCGTTGACCCTGCAAAGGTGAAATATGTCGAAGATTGGCAAGCCCCAACCACTCAAACCCAAGTTCGTGCATTTCTCGGATTGGCGGGATACTACCGCAAGTTCGTAGAAGGATTCTCGAGTATCGCCAGACCCATGACCCAATTGCTGAAGAAGGACAAGAAGTTTGAATGGACGGACAAATGTGAAGCGAGTTTTCAAGAACTCAAGAGAAGATTGATTTCCGCCCCAATCTTAATCATGCCGGATATCATGAAGCCCTTTGAGGTGTATGTGACGCATCCAAGATCGGTATCGGATGTGTTCTAATGCAAGAAGGAAAAGTTATATCCTATCTATCCCGACAACTGAAACAACATGAGCAAAACTATCCAACCCATGACCTCGAGCTCGCAACCATAGTTCTAGCCCTGAAGACATGGAGGCATTACCTGATGGGAAATCGTTGTGAGATTTATTCGGATCAAAGAGCCTGAAGTATATATTCACTCAGAAGGAGCTGAATATGAGATAGAGAAGATGGATTGAGCTAATCAAGGATTACGATCTGGACATTCACTATCACCCCGGTAAAGCCAATGTGCTAGCAGATACCCTTAGCAGATTGCCGTGCCACTTGAACTCCATGATTTTGAAGGAGCAGCCAAGTTTGCCCAAAGAGATGGAAGATTTCCGAATGGAATTAGTGAGTGAAGGATTTTTGGCTAGCATAGAACTTCAACCCAACTTGATCAGCCAGATCAAACAGGCGCAGAAAGGGAATTCTAGTATCGACGGAATCAAGCGTCGTATTGGTATAGGGAAAGTACCCGGATTTACCGAAGACGAAGAAGGAGTTCTGTGGTACAAAGGACGTCTTTGTGTACCAGCAGATTCAGAGTTGACAGAAGTTATTCTGAAGGAAGCTCATGATACTCTTTATTCTATCCACCCCGGAGGAATGAAGATGCATCAGGATTTGAAGGAACAATTTTGGTGGCATAAGATGAAGATAGAAATCGGAAGCTATATCGCCAAGTGTGATATATCTCAGAGATTCAAGGCGAGACATCAAAGACCCGCTGGATTGTTGCAACCGCTACAGATTCCGGAATAGAAATGGGATTCCGTTGGAATGTACTTTATCACCAGATTGCCTACTTCTGGTAAGGGAAATGACTCTATCTGGGTCATAGTGGACAGATTGTCCAAAGTCGCCCATTTCTTACCAGTCAAGACCACCTACCAGAGTTCGAAACTAGCTGAGTTATACATCGCTAGAATCGTCAGTTTGCACGGAGTCCCCAAGAACATCGTATCGGATCGAGGAACTCAGTTTACCTCGAGATTCTGGAAGAAAGTACAAGAAGGTTTAGGAACCCGACTAGATTTCAGCACAGCTTATCACCCTCAGACCGACGGACAAACGGAGCGAGTAAATCAAATACTCAAAGACATGTTGAGGGAATGTGTGTTAGAGTATGGATCTAAATGGGAAGAATGTCTGCCATTTGCAGAATTTTCATACAACAACAGTTATCAAGCTAGTTTGCAAATGGCCCCTTTTGAATTCATGTAAGTGCCGCACCCCTTTGAATTGGTCGGAAGTAGGAGAGAGTCGGATTTTCGGACCCGACATCCTACGAGAAGCATAAGAGAAAGTTCACAAGATTTGTGAGCACCTCAAGACCGCCCAGTCAAGACAGAAGAGTTACACCGACAAGAGACGTCGAGACCTCACTTTCAATATCGGAGATTTTGTGTATCTGAAAGTGTCGCCATTAAAGGGAATGCAACGTTTCCAACTGAAAGGAAAGTTAGCCCCCAGATATATCGGCCCTTTAAAGATTCCGAATCATCGAGGAGAAGTGTCGTATCAATTGGAACTTCTAGAAGAAATGTCAGCCATGCACAATGTGTTCCATATCTCATTACTTCGCAAGTGCCTCGAAGTTCCGGAGAAGACTGAAGTGTTCAAGAACATTGATCACCGGACCATAGAGATCAATGATGACCTGACCTATCCAGAAATACCCATCCGTATTTTGGAAGAAGCTTTCAGAACTACCAGAACCCGAAGCATCAAGTTTCTCAAGATTCAGTGGAGCAACCACACAGAAGAAGAAGCTACCTGGGAGCGCGAAGATCACATCAAGACGGAGTTCCTAGATCTCTTCAAATCCTAGGTAATCTTTTTCGTCCTTTTTCAAATCTCGGGACGAGATTTTGTCTAAGGGGGGAAGGTTTGTAACATCCCAAAAATATTAAACATGGATCATCAAATGCTAATCATCAAAATTAGGGTTAACAAAAACTTTTCTATCTAAAAATATGAGAGCATTCATATGTATGTGTATTTAAAATTAGGATTCTTTTGAATTTCCATGGTTCTGTGTTTCTTTGCTTTTAAAATGATTCTTAGGTGAAATAAACATCATCTAAATCATTCCCAAACTTTTCCCAAAGACAAACAACTCAAAATGAACAAATGAAGTGAATGGTCACTTTGGCCAAATTAACTCTCATGCCTACTTTGGCTATTCCAACCACTCAAAACTCAACAGAAACAATTGTGGATCTTTGTAACCCCTGTTAGTTCACATAATGAGGTACCAAGGACCACTTTGTGATCTTCCAAAAATATTCAAATGCTAAGTTTAAATGACAGTTTAAAATTGAATCTATCTCATATGGGAAGATCCCACTATTTCAAAAACCACTCAAACAAGCTCAATTTTCAAAACCCAAGCACCCACAGAGTCTCCAGCACATGCCTAGCACACCCACCAAAAATATTTTCAAAATTAAAAAGAAAGTTTCTTGCGGCCATTTCATCAAACACTTGGTAGGCAAATTTAAACCAAATCAAATGCACTGTTTTTAATAGTGTTTTGGCCTAACTTGTTCCCTCTCTAGCTCACATCAACCATTTAGTAGATCATCTAGGCTAATTGGAAACCACTAGCCTCACTGTAAGCTGGCCATTGTCATCAATGGTGAGCAAGCCGAGCACACCTCGCCGGCCACTTGGTCGCCGCCGCAGCAGACCGCCTCCCTCTCTCTCACCATGTATGGGAGCTAGCCAGCACTTCACCGCCACCCACTGTCCCCCCCCCCCCCCCGAGCCAAGGCAAGTCGTGGACCACCGAGCACACCCCGCGCCCAGTGCCACTGCGACATGCCGAGCACGCCCTAGAGCGCCACACATGGCACGCGCGCACACGCCGCCTCTCGACCGCAGCCCGTGCCCACCGCTTCGCCATGACCCAAGGAACACGCCAGACATCACCGTTCGCCGCCCAATGCCTCACAGCCACCGCTCGCCGTCGAAGACACTGCCTCTGCCGCGTAGAGCACCGCACGTTCCCGACCGATTGCCACCGCCCCTAAGCGCGCATTCAAGTTCTAGAACATCGCCAGGAGACCGCGCGTCGATCGCCAACCTCAGCCATGCCTCTAGCCGCCCGTATCCATGTCGCCACCGTCGCCTGCCCATCCCTCTCGGTCTCTCCGTCGAGCCTATAAAAGGAGGCCACCCCCAGCCGTTTGAAGAACACCATTAATCTCCCCTCACCTTACTGATTGTTCCACCCTCTAGCCGGATCACGAGGAGCAGAAGCTCGCCAGAATTGCACCGGAGCAGGCCACTTCTAGAGGAGAAGGGGGCCGCAGATTGCGACCACCCCCGGAGCTGCCTCGACCGTCCCTAAGCTCGCCGTCGACCACTCGTTCGTTTCCCCGCCTCGCCGTCGTTGCTGGAGCCCTGGTATGCCCCCTATGCACCCCCACTGAGCCTCTAGGATTCGAGCTCGCCGGAGACAGGTTCATCGTCGACGACGAGCCTCAACCATCGATCTCCCTTCTATTCCAACGACCCACATAGCCATGTACCTCTCGCCGGTAGACCCCCCTGTCAGTTGAGCCCCGCGCTGTGAAGTGACACTGGTCCGGCCCATTAACCTCTCCCGCGCGACCCAACCGTTTGAATTTAGATTTTTCTATTTTAATTCAAACACAGTTCTGTAGATAGATTCAAAATTCAACCCAGCTCAATTATATGAACCAAATTGCATGAAACCAATTTTGTTAGAAAGGTACTGAAATGCTTAATCCAAGCCCGTTGGATTCAAATCATTTGGATCTGTAGATCACCCTTGGTAAAAATAAGAAGGCAGAAGCTTTTCTACATTCAAACATTTTTCAAAATTTAACCATAATAGATTTTGAGTTGATTCGGACTCTCAAAAATCACATTTGATCATACCTTTCAGAATATAAAAAAGCATTTGTGTTTACTTACAGAAATAATGTTCAAGTAACAAAAGAATGCCAGATAGGCAATTCTAGTCATTTTATTTATTTATAATAAAAAGGTTAAACCTTATTAAATTGTGACACCACTTTAAATCACATTCCCATCTACTGAAATATGTGGTGATGACATGTGTCAACATGATCCCATGTTTGAGTTGGAGAATATTAAATCTTAAGTAGTTTTTCAATGAGTAGAAATTACTTTTCTCAAATTAAAATAAATAAGACAAATGCTTTAATCTTGTAATGATAGTTGATGATGCTAGATCATCTATAGTAGACCATTGTGTGATGATTGAAAATAGTTAAGTATTGTTTGGTGATTGTGTACCTCGTATTTATTTATACACGCTAGTACCGACCAAGGTTACGAGGAGGAAGGAGGATACTACGAGGAAGAAGCCGAGGAGAACTTCAACCACTACTCTTCACAAGGCAAGCCTTACTACACAAATTGACCTATGCAAGCTAACATTTGCATCCTAGCAAGTTTATACCACTATCTTAGCAATCCAAACCATGCAAGTTTTACTTGCAAGCTTATACCATTTGATAAACCATCCTAGTTTTACTTACAAGCTTTCTACTTTATTTCTTTATCAATGCTTTCTCTTAGAGTTTACATAGTGAATTGTAGATACTAGAAAGAAAATGGAAGGTTGCATAAAGAGCATTAAAATTGGCCTAAGTTAGATAATCTTGATGTCATCCTAAGGCATAAGATTGAACTTAATTAATCTTCACTTGTTTACCACCCCTCATTAGTGCTTACCCCCACTTGTAGATGCTAGTGCAAAGCATAAAACTTGATCAACTTTAGATGGGAATACTTGGTGAAACTAGTTATGAAAACCTTAAAATGATGAGTCATTCTACTGAAATGTTTTGACATGCGTTCTCGAACACCAGATGATTTTGATGATGAAAATGTTGAGGCATGAGCCTTAGCCCTTGATAAATCTGATGGTTGTCTGGATGCAATACCATTCCAATTTTACCGTACAACCACAATACCCAAAAAATGGGTAGGTCTTGACTGGAAACTTATATACCTTAGTATGGGTTCCCTCATGGCCAAGGTCTCAGCTGAGGCTACATTGTGAAGATTGTCCACCTGTGCATTACCCAAGATGACAGTTGGTCATGGTTGGGAGGCCAAACTCAGAGGAGAGGTGCCTATACTAGGGCGTGTAATTGAAAGGTTAGGATTGATTATCCGCATACTGAGTATGGTGAATTAAGGATTTGTTCCTTACGGATGTATCGAATGTTGTGGTGAAAGTGTACAATCTCTGCAGAGTGTCAAACTATTCGAATAGCCGCGTCCGCAGTTATGGACAGTTGGAGTGGACATACTGTTCAACCGTCAGATGTTTTAAAAATGACTTGTGAAATGGCTTGAGACTTTGACTTGAACACAACAGGGTTGTTATATGAAATTCAAGTTCCCACTTAGGTGTTATCAAACTTTCAACTAGTTTTCTTTGCTTCTGAACTTAGTAGAGGTAAATCTGGCTTTTTGCAAAACAACCCTAGAGCCTACTGTCCTAACTATAAAAACCCCCTTAACTTGTTATTATTAGTTTGCGAGTACTTAAAGAGTACCCATGGCTTTGTCCCTGGCTATTCCTGTGGCCACACTATGAAGAGGAGTATCAGGATGATGGACCGTAGGAAGGTTACGACAACTAGGATCATCTCCCATCGTCAGCATTGCCTGTGACCCCGAAGATGGAGCTTCGCCTACGCTATCTTTATTATTACGTTATTACGCTGCTTGAGTTGTATTAAGAACTGGATCATGAGATCCTTATTTGTGTAAGACCTTATGTATGGTTTGTAATGGATGATGTACTGTGATATCCAAATCTGTTATGTCTCGCAAAAATGGTAATCCTGGTATTGCTATGTATGGCATAACAAGCATCTGGGATTAAAAATCCGGGTGATGAAAACCACAGAGAACGCTCACGCCCATTTCTCTGCGACCATGTCCAGAGCGTGCCAGAGCGCCGCGCTCGACACGCTCGCACAGACCATGCCCCGCCTTCGCCGTCCGCGTACATGATCACCACCGCCCCAGAAACCTCCCAAACAACCCTGTTTGCCGCTGCGTGACCCATAGCCACTGTGCGCCATCAAAACTGATGTCGATGCTGCCGAGAGTGTCGACGTGTTCCGAGCGAATTGCACCACCACTTGCCGCACCATCAAGACATTGAGCTTCGCCAGGAGACCACGCACCGGCCCCTACCTTTGGCCATGCCTATAGCTCATTGTGAAGCCGACCACGACATGATCAGCCCGCACCATTCGGTCCCCTCGTCGTAGTATAAATAGAAGCCTTTAACGTTCGATTTATTCACAATATTCTACTTCCCACCTCTCACTGATCATGCCCACTTCTTCCTGGAGCAAGGCAAGTGCAGCATCGTCGGAATTTCGCCGGAGCCTACCGCTACTAGAGGAGAAGGGCGCCGTCAATTGGAGCAACCCCAAGAGGAGCCACCAGTACCAGGAGAACTGCCTCGTCGACTTCATCGTTCGCCCCATCAGCGACCATCGCCTGAGCCCCCGTGAGCCGCCATAGACCCCAACTGGCTACACTAGGGTTCGTGCTTGTCGTGTTCTATTCAGACGTTGACGATGACCCTCGGCCATTGATCTTACATCTAATCCTACGGTTGTAATAGCCCCATACCGCTTCACAGCCCCTTGTCTCACTGACTAGTGGGGACAACCACTTAACCCGCCCGCGCGCGCTGTGTGCAGTGGGCCGGCCCAGTTAACTTTCCCGCGTGACCCAATTCATTTGAAATTAGGTTTATCTATTTAATTTCAAACTTAATTCTAGCAGTATATTAAAAAATCATTTCAGAGAGATTCACTAAACCAAATTGCAGTTGTTTGTTGCTTACAACTTAATACTGGAGGGGGTTCGGATGATAACCTGAAGGTGGACTTATAGTCATAGATGCAGTTGGATTACGGTCTATGTATATTGTCGTATTGCCCAATCAACTTCATAGGATCTTTCTAGCTAGTAATTGCATTGTTATGCCTTGCTCAGTTCTTGTCAATTGCCCCTCTGTAATTTGTTTACCCTTCATGCCATGTTGTTTATCTAAGGAGAGCAGCTCTAGTGTACTATGGACCCCGGTCCAATCTTTACCATTGAGACATCCTCCGCTGTTACTTGTTTACTTGCTGCAAACCATTACCTTCCAAACCACGCGTTTAATCCTTTGTTACAGCAAAACGGTGAGCTTGACAACCTCACTGATTCGTTGGAGCAAAGTCTTGAGTTTGTGTTGTGCAGGTCTCCACGTTGTCAGCAACACCTTTGAGATGTTTCCTTCCTCCTTTAGGTTCGATAACCTTGGTCTCTACTGAGGGAAACTTATTGTTGTGCTCATCACACCTTTCTCTTGGTTTTACAACGAAGTTGTAGCACCCCGGGTAAAACCACTACTAGAAAATCGCTTGCTGATTTTTATCTTTGTTCATCATCATCATATCATCATGCATATTATTTCCCAAATATTATTTCATCAAAGTCTCTCTTTGTTTTCCAAATAATCCTCGTCTTTATTTAAAATCAAACCCCGGATGTTTCCGGATATTTTGTTTGTCTAAAACTAATAAAAAAATCTTTTACTAAATTAAAACAAACATTTTTCTTAATAAAACTGTTTTGATCGGGGGAGGCAGCCTGACCCGAAAGCCATGCCACCTACCACGCCTATCGGCTAAACCCAACCCAGATCAGCCAAAACCTAACCCTAATACCATCTAACCCTAACCTCCCTCATCCCGCAGCGCCGCAACCCACACCCCACATAGCCGCCCCGCTCCCTTGGCCCACCACCCCTTGCATCAACCGCGTCCACCCCGCGTGGAACTCACACGGTCAAACTGCAGCCCACCCGCGGGGCCCACCTCCGCGTCTCCTCCACGCAAACCACCCCCACCTCTCGTTCGTTCCCCTCTCCCTAGACATCAACCCCAGAGCGTCACCGTCGCTGGTTCCCCTCCTCGACGCTCTCGCGGCCACTCTCTGCTGCCTTCGCCCGTGACCCCCTCCACCTCTGGCCCCGTGGCCCTCTGCTTCTTCCAACACTACCGCCGGCCGCGGCCTCCCCTGCCTGCAGAGCACCGCCTCGCCCTGGCCACCTCCCCGTCGTAGAACTGCTGATGAGCGCCCGCCCTGTCCCGAGCTCCTCCCTGCAGAGTCCCCCCGCCAAGCTTCGGCCGGCTTCCAGGACGCCGCATTTCACCGCCGACCCTGCGTCTTCCCAACGCCCCGAGCACCGCCGAACCTCGCCAGCCGTGCCTCTCGGTTGATCTCCGACCGTGCCCCTGGGCCTCCTCTGCCATGCCCTCACCCCGCCGTCCTCTGCTTCACCAGACCCGCGCCAGGCCACCGCGGACCTTCTCTGCCTCCTCTCTTTGAGCCTGGCCATGTCGCCGGGTCCCCCTGCCTCGGTCCAGCCGCCCGGGCTCTCCTCCTCCTGGGCTTGCCCTATCGGTCGTGCCCCTCCTTCGCGCCCCGTTCCTCCTGCGAGTCGGCCGACAGCTGTCACCCAGGGATCCCTGCACGCCACGCGCGCTCACCACCGTCGTGTTCAAGATAGCTCGCGAGGCCTTCTTTCTGCCACGCCACCCGAGCCCGCACCCCTGCGGCTGGCCTTTGATGCCCAAGGCTTCCTCCTCCCGTATCTCCCGATGTCGGCTGCCTCTGTACGCTCCTCCAAGGTCCTGGTGGCCTGGCCTCACCCTGCTTGTTGGTTGGTGTCCAACAGCAAAACAATGTGGTGGTTTTGTTGTGTTGAGCTTCAGATTCTACCTATGTGTTGATACCTCTTGAGTCCTCTGATGTGAAGTTGTGGTGTTCAGTGCACGTGGAGATGTTGTTGGGTGGGCGATACACTAGAAAATGGTACCCTGCCAAGATCGACATCGACCGAGAAGATTTGATGAACCCCCGGTGCCCATTCGAGTTTGCCATCAACCACAAAGTCGGAGTCCGAAGCTCCTCTTAATGGAAACCAAGCGCTCCTCACAGACATGAAGACCCTCGATCCACGGATCCGAACCCCGATGCTCTGATCCGAAGACCGATCCTAGCGTTAAGACCAAACCCTCGGCGAACCCCAAGATCATCGATCCAATGTGTGACCCCTATCTTATCCGCCCCTATTTTGTAATATAACATCTATATTGTTGCATAATTAAATTATCATGCTTGCATACATATTGTGGGTGTTTGCGGGTGTTTCGACGATTCACCTAAATCAAACTATGAAGACCATATGCGGGCGAATCTAGTCTAATATTGGTCCCATTTAAATTTGTGCATCGAGCCGGTGATATAATTTTGCCTTGTTAAAACAACATTTAAATTGCGGGTTATCTAAACAACATCAACTTAATAATTAATTGTCGGGACCCCGGTTCCGCTTAATTGCCTAATTGCATCGCATCCTTGCCATGTCATACATCATACATGCATCATGCCCGATCTTCTGCCGTAGTAGTAAATATTGCATCCGGTGTTTGTGCTAGTGCTTTGCTTCTTCACGGATTAGGCCGATGAGTTGATGCGAGTGTCGACCCGATCTTCAGATGAATCTTCGGCAATGTTTTCCAGGCGAGCATTCTCCCCCTTTCTACCTATCTTACTTTTATAGTCTTTATTTCCTCATGTTGATCTATTGCTATCTGTGATGCGATGCTCTATTTTTCGTACCCGTGATATCCCTTGGAGCCATTAAATTGCCTTGGACACATCCTATTACCTGTTGTTTGGTAGATAGTCAGCTTTGGGAGTCGTAGTTTCTTACACAGGTGTTGCGTCGCGCCATTGATGTTCCACAGTTGTTGGAGTAATGCCTTATGTTTAATGTTGGAGATGATTATAACTTTAATTACCGTTTAATAAATAAAATTGAAGTAGGTAAATAATGTTATTTGGTTTTTAACCGTCCACTTGTGTCCCGTAGGACCCCGAGTACTTGATACCTGTTCTTTGAATATTCGCACTATCCGCATGTGGGACCATGAATCCCCCTAGCCAGAGCTTGAGTCATATATTTTTTCCTGGGGCCACAAACTAGTTTGGGGCTTTATTACTATCCTGTACTTATGCCATGCTTTACTGCTTTATTTACGATTACGCGTGGAGCGCCTGTACTGTTTAGGCAAGTGGAATGTTTTCACGGTATCGACAAGACCAGTCACACTTTCGGGTTCCCAGTCGTTTACAACCATTGACACAAACCTCTGGGTCCATCTTAGAGCCGGCCAACTTCGTCGCGGGTTGCTTAGTGGGGTGGCCCCCAGAAATTTATATGAATCTTGCAATTGCTCTGTCGTGATGCCTCGTTGGGTTTTTATTGGTTTTTCTCGAGGTTGATCGTGCGTGTGTTGCTATTTGTGCCCCCTGCAGGGTAAAACTTTCTGAAAGTCGTGTTCGCGGTTATGGACGACTTGGAGCATAGTATCTCGATCATAGACAACTATAACTAAAGTAGTGCTATAAATTTGACTTTATAATGACTAGTAATCAGCTTCAGTGTAATGGAATGGCTAAATAAAAGTGCCAACAACTGCTGGATTTCGATTGTCACATGTTACCATTGTATCTGACTAGTACAGCTACAACGGAATGGTTAACGAAAACTGCCCACTACTTATGTTATCAGGATGACTCATGCTATCTATATCTGACTAGTAATTTGTGCAACTATAATGGAATTAATAAAATTGCCGACTGTGTGAGTTCCTCGGTCCGACTTCCTCGTTTGGTCTCGAGGGGGAAACGCCAGGTTGGGTATGTTTGGTGTTAGTATTATGTTGGTTTCGAATAGGTCTTTCTTATCCCTCTCTGATAGCCGCCAGATGTATCGAGTCTCTATAGGTTGTTTAGTGCATGCTTTGCTGCCGCTTCATTCCACCATACCTATGTAGGCGAGGACTGCCGAATTCTAGTCTCGCCGTGTACTGGCCTCAATACTGACCGCTCTGTTTTTCCTTTGCCCTCTGTCGGCACCCCTTTTGTGTAAGCAGGTTTTGAGATCGACGTCACTAGCAGGGTTACCCTTCCGGCTTGGCCTAGGCAGGGTTATGGACCCCATTGGTTATTCTTCAGGGCTCTTAGCTCAATTTGCATCTTGTTCGTACTTGGACGCTATATCGTTTTAAAGGTGATTTGGATCTTTGTATTGTATATCTGTATTCTTGACTCTTTGAGTCATTATTGTATATATCTGTTCTGTGGGTTCCATCCTGGACTATTGTGTAGTGGTATTACTTCGTTTTCCACCCGCACGAAAGTGCCTGGTGGGCACCTTTGAATCGTCTCTATGCGGGTTTGGCGGGAATCGCTGAAACTTGCATAGGGTCGATTCTGAGAGTGTTACAGAAGTGTCCCACATCAACACAGGGTGCACGCATCAATAGGTTCACTCCTTGATCTTGCAATTGTCACACTCTTCAAAGTTCACTACAATTCAATCAAGGCACCAATTCAATCTAGCATTCAAGCAATTCATCACAAAGAATAAAAAAACAAAACAATGCATGCAAGCATGCAAAAGATTGTTTTATTGGAAAAGTGGTTTCTACTAAGGCTATAAACATTTTAAAACACCTATTGGTCATTTATAAAAGTGGAAAACCATTTAAAATCAATTTAGTGAAAATGGTCCATTAAAATCATTTTTGTTTTGTTAGAAAGGATTTAAATCAAAGTAATATTTTGTAGTGTTTAGCCAAATATATTCTTATACACAAATGTTAGTGTTTATGGTCAAAGTGTTTAAAACAAATCCATTTCCAAAAGGTTTCACAAAAAAATCATTTTTAAATCATGCACCATTTTTTTTCACTAGAAAAGCTTTTTATTCAAAGGAATAATTCCTTAGTGTCACAAAATATATTTTTAAATCCAAAAATTGGTTTTTATGGTAAGTAGGTTCAAAACAAATCATTTGTAAAAGATTTTACCCTAAAATCATTTTTAGAATAATTTTTATAACCAAAATATGCCTAGAAATGTTTCTGCAAAAACAACTACTTTTACAGAAGCAAAACACAAACAAAGGGCATGGTTTCAAAATTTTCTTTTTCCTGATTCCAATGATATAAAATTTGAAAAATTTGGACGTGTGGATTAAAAGTTCTGAATTTTTCAAATCTAAACATCTAATATAAATGTTTCTGTCTATTTAAAACAAAAGTTGGCTACGTGTCTTGTTCTCATTGGCCGATACCGATTCGCACGGATCAAGCAGCATGGATCGTTGGATCTAAAGGAAATCGTGTGGCTCTGATCTAGCGTACCCTTTCGTTTTAAGTGATTCTATCGCAGCCACCGGATCGAGATCTAACGGACAGAGGCGAGATGGTTGTCAAGATTGGGCGGCGCTAGCGACAGCGAGTGGCGGCGGCGCGCTCGGGCAGTGGTGTACTGGCGACTACAGGAAGTGAGGAAGAGGGAGGAGTAGCTCATAGTGCTTGCAGAGCATTGCTGATGCTCAACATGGTTGTAGTGGACGAATGGGCACACGAAATTGTGGTGAATCGCTCACTGGAGATGGTCCTGCCGACGGGTGAAATCGGCGTCGTCGATGGTGAGGCTGTACGTCACGGGAGACAATTATGAAGCTTGCGTTAGAAGCGTTCGAGTGAGTAGAGTAGGCGTGGGTCAACCATAGGGGAGAGGGTGGTCAGGGTTTACCGGGGAGGGTCGCCGGAGTCGCTAACGGCGTCGGGCACCTGCAGTGCTTGATGGAGGCGACTATCTGGGCCATGAGCAGAGGAAGTAGAGGTATGAGAAGAAGCGCGCAAGCAGGGGAAGAACGTTATAGAGCATCAGAGGGCACGGGGCGGCGTGTACTCACCGGAATTGCCGCCGGAGTGTGTCGGAGCAGTGGTGATGCAAGGATGAATTGGGACAGCCTGGGTGTAGAGAGGGAGCGACGAGTGAGGGAAATGAAAGAGGGGACGTGGGCGCTTAATATGGCATGGTCACGACGAGTAATTATCGCAGCATTGATGCGAATTAACGGCGATGGAATTTTGGGGAAGAACGGGTCTGCGGGGTGGAGAGGACGACCTGGCTGTGGGGTCTGTCTGTCAGCGAGAGAGAGGGTATGCGTGGGGTCGACACGTGATTGACTGCACGGGTTCGTCTGCGAGTGAAATAAAATGGTTCGGGGAAGGAGAGAGGGAGTGGGCTGCGCTAGGCCTGTTGGGCTAGCTGGGCTGGGCTGCTTCTTTTTATTTTTTTCTTCTTCTGTTTTCTCTTTCTTTTTCTATTTCAGATTTCTGTTTTGAATTTATTTAAATGATTCAAACACTTGTTTGAATTCAAACTTTTCGCAACTTTCAGTATGTTTTAATATTTTTTTAACAATGTATTTTTGAATATTTTCTTACATTCTTTTATGGTTTATTATCTATTTAAAATAGACACTTGTCTTTATTTAAATAATATTTTAAATATATTTTCAAACTTATATTTTGAATTCCAATTTTTACCAAACCCTTTTCATTAGGTTTTATTTATTCATTAGTGCAAATAATTCACTCTGAATTATTTAAAATATTTTAATATTATTTAATGTTCATTTAAATTGGTCATTTGTCTTTATTCAAATAAAATCAAATATGGTTTTTAATCCCATATGAATTTGTTCAAATATTTCTTTTATTCATTTTAAGTTAATTAGATAACTTTTTAATCCACTTTGACTATTATCAATTTTTATTTACTCATGATTTCATTAATCATTTACTTTAGGTATTTTGTCTCCATTTAAATAGAATTGAATTTAGTTAAAGTCCATAAAATTTTAAATTGAATAATCTTTATTCCTTTATTATTCAATAACTTTCTTTTATTTATCAATTTGGCCAAGATTTAATTTGGATTTTAATTATTCCTTATTTATTTCTTTCTTTATCTTATAAAATCCATATCTTTTTATTTGTAGATCCAAAATTGGTGATTCCAATTTGTATAATTTTATTTAATATTTGTTTATCTTTTTAAATCATTTTAGGATTATTTTTCTCACAATTTGGTATGGATTAAAGATAGGATCTTTATTAGCTTTGGAAATTATTTCCTTTTATCTTATTAAATTCATAAGTTTTTATCTATGGCTCCAAATTAAATGAAACCAATTTCTATGGTTTTATAACATCTTTATTTATCATTTTTTATCATTTATAAATGTTTGTTGCTGAATTTTTATATGGATAAAATCCATAGTCTTAGAGAGATTTTGTAAATGATTTATTCCATTAGGGTTTTGGGGATTTTGATTTAACTTTTCCAAGTGTTTAAATTTCAAGATACACTCATTGATGAATGCATTTCACTAGATTGAAATTTTGTTTGATTCCCTTTTCATTCAAAAAGAAATTCAATAAGGGTTTCGATGTTTCCATTTTGAAACAAAAAGTTTCTTTTCACCCTAAATTTCAACAATTATTTCTTTTATTTATATTTTTCACATTTCAAAATTTGGAATTTTTTTGGATGTGACAGGCTACCACCCTTAAAAGAAATCTCGTCCGAGATTTGGGAAGGATAGAGGTTACAAGTTGGCTTCAAGACAACTAGGGCACTACCACCCTTAAAAGGTTTTCAACTATATTACATCTTGTCTTACTTGGGATCTTGATGTAACCTCTCTGGACAGTTGTTGGCATAATTTCCATTGTTTCCACACTTGAAATATGTAACAAGGTTGATGTCTTGAGGTATCTTCTTCTTCTTTTCAGGACATTCATTGGCATAGTGTCCCATCTCTTTGCAACTGTAACATTGCTCTTGGGTAATGTCCTTCTTGCTAGGGTTGGGGCATTTCTTCTTCTTCTTTTTGGGTCTCTCCAAAGCTAGGAGTTATTCTAGTTCATGCTCTTCATATCTCGCCACAAAGGTGGGAAATCTTTCTCTCTTCTTGGGGCAGTTACTAGAGATATGACCTTCTTCTCCACATGAATAACAACACTTTGTGGTCACCTTGGATGTGGCCTTATGAGGCATGGTTCTGACTTTTCCTTCATCCTTCTTGGTAGAATTTATTCCTTTATGGAGGTTTTAGAACATTTGATTCATTCCATCTTGTTTCATTTCTTGAACTATTGGATAGATGGGGAATTTTATAGGGACATGATCATTGCCTTCACATAGGAAACAAGTCACTTGAGATGTGGGGAATTGTTTAGTTGGATGTTTCTCTTCACAATTAGGGCATTGGTCCACATGTTCTTTATAAGTGTGTTCCATGTCTGCACAAATATTTCATGCTTGAGTTCCTTCCATAATATCCTCCTCGACATGATTGTTGTCACAATCTCCTTGGGAAAGGTTGTCTGTCATGTTGATCATTTGATTTGTCATCTTTTGCAACAATTGGGATTGGATTTCCAAAAAAATTTGCATGGTTGGGTCTAACTCATTGTTGTTGGCTAAAAATTGAGTTCTCACTTGATTCAACTAGTCTTGGGTTGCTATAAGTTATTCTCTCATGTGCATCTCTTGGTTATTGTTGTCACCATCCTTGTTGTTGAAGTCTCTTGGAGAAGCCATCTGTTTGGGTTGGATTGGGATTAGATAGGCAAAAGATTTCTAGGGAAGAAGTCTAATCTCACACAACTATTCACACAAGCAGTGAGCAAGCAATCACAAACATGCATTCCACTCAAACAACAAGATTCAAACATATTTTTAGGCAACAAAATATTTTTTCTACACCACATAAGTTGGTGGGATCAAACTAATCACTAGTATGGTGGTCCAACTATGGGATTTTCTTGAGATCATTCCATTATTCTTAGTTGTTTCTTCATGAAAAAGATCATGTTATCCTTGGAAAAATTCTTGCATCTTGGTCACAACTTCAAAGGTGATAATGGTTTCTTCTAAGTTGGGTTTCCTTAGTCTCCAAGTCTTGAGTAACATTCTTGTCTCACTTGTAGTCCTTAGTGATGGCCAGATTGAAGTCCTTGCTCATGGTGAAGTCTTTGTCCATCAAGTTTGAAAAGGAAGAGATGTAGAATCAAAACAAAAAAGGTTGAGGAGAGAGTTTACAAGATTGTTTGTACTAAGTTTTGAACAAATACAACTCCTATTTTTCTAAGGGGTTTTGTCCAATCCTAGGGTTACAATCCTACAGGCAACATAGTGCTCTGATACCATCAGTAGAGGTCCCAACCTGATAAGGTAGAGATCCCTGTGTTTATAATGCTAGTCCCTGGATCAATAGCTAGCATCCAAAGTTTGAGATGTAATATCAAGAAACAAGGGTCATAATACAATTTTATAACCAGGAATAAAATAGTTCATTACATCTTACATAGCTCATTTGGCTATCTCATTACAATGCAGCACAAATAACTATATAGCATGGAGTCCTTCATCTTCAAAGTGCCACAGGCAATCATGTTGGTTGTAGACTTGTAATCCTATTAAACACACTTCACTAACATCAAACAAACCTGCAACATAATAAGTTACAGCCACAAGGGTCAATACATTTGAATTGTATTGGCAAGTGATACTACGGTAGATAGTGGTGTCAATCATCTATATGCATTTGGCTAAGTGGAGCTTAGGCTTTCTTTGCTCAAAATAGGTTTTCCTTATAAGTTGAAAACACTAAGTTTTTGTTTGTCAAAATCACTCAAGGAACAACCAATATAATTGGTTAACCTTTAACCCTTGTTCAACCCATAAGATTTTAACTTATAAATTGGGATGAGGAGATCCTTGAGAGCTTCCATGTCTTGATGCTCAAATTTTCCATTGCCAGGGACACGGCTAAGTACTTAGATTTTACTCTCTCGAGAGGTGGTGCACTTTCCCCACAAGACTCGACATGGATCGAGACAAGATCTTTCAGAAGCCTTCCCTTAGACCAAAATGGACGCGCTCCAACCTTATCACCCCTACCACCAATTGTACATTTGGATAAGTTATTGCAACCTATATGATCCAAGCAGAGCTCATATTGCCATGTGGCTGCACTTGAACCTTCTCAACATTTTACATCTCAAATCTCTTTGTTCCTGGGTGGATTTCCACAAGTGTGATACCAAGTTTTCCCCAATATATTGGACTTGGTGATACCCAAGTTTTCCCAAGTATAGTGGACTTGAGTAACCACTCAACACAAACCTTTCATTCCATTCCACCCAGGTGATTCATTCACATAGTTGTTTTATTAAACAAGACACAAGTCATGGACTTAGAAATATTTCATAGCATGAATATAATCCACCCTTGTTTTCTACTAGCTAGGCTAAGCATGATAGTAGTAGGAATCTTAACTTAGGGAAAATTCTACTACGGCATCATCTACTAGGATTTCCCATGGCATAGCATACTTAGTAAAAATTCCATGCAAGTCCTACTTGGAAATATCACTAATGCGTAGTCAAAATATTAGGACAAAATGTATGAAGCACCACTTGCCTTTTTAGTAGAGAATATAGGTGATACGTCGGAAACATATCTATAATTTTTGATGCTCCATGCTTGTTTAGTATCTACTTTGCTTTACTTGTCTACACTTTGAGGTGATTTTTACATGTTTTCTGGTACTAACCTATTAACAAGTTGCAACACTGCCAGATGCCTGTTTTCTGCTGTTTTTGGTTTCAGAAAAGTTAGTAAAGAAATATTCTCGAATTTGGACAGGACAAATGCCAAAGTCAATAACTTTCCATGGGAAACAAGAAGTCCAGAGGAGAGCCGGAGGGGCTGGCCAGGGGGGCAGACCCACCCCAGGCGCGGGGTTAGGTGGACCCGCGCCTGGGTAGGGTTTGGCGACCCTGGTCGCCTCCCGGACTCACCCCTTTGCCTATAAGAAGCCCCCGATATAGAAACTCTCGATACCCGATCAAAAATCTACGAAACCGTATGTAGCCTCCGCCACCATCGTCCCTAGATCGGGGGGATCTAAAGCTCTTCCCGGCACCCTACAGGAGGGGAGATCATCCCGGAGGCCTTCTCTCCGGTATGATTTGTGAGTAGTTCCACGTTGGACTATGGGTCGATGTAGTAGCTACATGGTTGTATCTCCTCCTTTGTGCTTTCATGTATAGATCTTGTGAGCTCCGTTCATGATCAAGATCTAATCTATTTGTAATCATGCATGTTGTGTTTGCGGGGATCCGATGGATATTGAGATTATTATGTTGGTTTTATTAATGGTTTTATCGTTATGATTCTATCATTTATGTGTTGTTTGTGATCTTGCATGCTCTCCGTTGCTAGTGGTTATCTTGGCCAAGTAGTTGCTAGACACTCCAAGAGGGAGTATTTATGCTCGATAGTGGGTTCATGCCTCTAGTTTCCAAGGGAAGTGACAGAAATCTCTTTGGTTGTAGATGTGCTGTGGCTACTAGGGAGAAAACAACGGCCTCTTGTTCATGGAACATGTGGATTGTTTACCTTAAACACTTTGTGAAGGGACCCAACATACCACTGCATGTGTGGTACACTAACATCCACAGAACATCGTTCTGTAAATATCACATCCCTCAGAGTGGTACAACAGAAACATTACGGGTCCATATTACAAACAATCACACATTATTTTTATTACAATACCATAAGTTCAAGACTTCAAAAGGATTCAGCTTACAAACCAAAATATAAAGTGTTTCAGCGGAATTTAAAAGTAGGAACTCCAACTAGGAGTTGAGCTCAGCAGCTTATTCTATAGAGTTCATGCTGCTCGGCTCCATCGGTTACTACTAACTAGGATACTTAGTTGGACTCGTTATCATCGACACCATAGCGGATTTCGTAATCCACTCCTTCAAAACCTCCTGATAGGTCAGGCTCCTCGTAGAACACATATTCTTGACATTCGGCTGCATACATTGGCACGTCTTCGGGATCCTCAGAGTCTAAGCAAGGGATCAAAGAAAAGGGTGAGTAACAGCGTTACCCAACAAGTTCATTATATGCAAGGTGGGAAGTTTGATGCTCTAACTACCACCTCGAATTATAAATCCTTGGCACTATGTAATTTTTGTAAATCTTTCTTCAAAGATTGAGGTTATTATCAAAATCTATGACCATCAGCCTTCACATGTTGACCAGAACTTTCATGGAGTTCCTTTACTACCGCGTTCGTAGCTCCTTACCGGAACATGGAGTAACAAGTTACAATTCTTACACTCTGCAGAGGTGCGTTACTTTACCCATGAGAGATCAACTCCTCGTTGCACAACCGGGCGTACTTTCCCGTCCACAATTCCATGATGTGGGGCCCAGTAGTTGGTCCAAGCCAATCACTGCCCCCTTCGCGACCTCGCATTCCTCCTTGGTGTACACCATGCCCACATATTGAATTACGGCAATGGTTTGTACAAACCGTTAGATGCCAGAACTATCGTGGGACGATGAGGGTTCCCACCCATATGCTGCATATCCTCTACGAATTACCAATTAATATGCACGCTACAAGGATAACAGCCACGACCTGCACATCAGGCTTCATGCGAGAGGAAGAAGATACAGCTGACTTCTCTATCCATTCCAAATCTCATGGCTAACGCGTAATATACGGCCCGCTAGAATCACTGATGTCAGGGGTTATTAAGTCCCTAATTGATCATTATTGTTCCAAATAGAACCCTAAGTTCTATTGCTCCATTATATCATCACTTAGGATGATATCTATGATTTATTTTTTGTGAAAATAATATTTTATTTCTTTGGAGTATATATGATAACACACAATTTCTAAATACTTTGGTAAAGACTCTTCAAAGGATATGAGCAAGTGATGAACTTGCCTTGTGATGGCAAGGTAGTGAAGTCTGATGCTTGCACTGGACCTTGAGGTTCTATGTCTACAAAAACATCATTATTGCCCGATAAGGAGAATATTTAAAGAAGCAAAATGATTATGCAAAGTAATGTAATGCATCATTTAGCTTTATATGTATTCTTCCCCATTTATTTAAATTATAAAAATTCTTTTAATGAGAAAGAATTTGTAAATATTAATTTTTAATATTTATTTAATATTGTATTCTTTTACTTTATTTTAATTTATTGGTTTTTTATTTAATTAATAATTCCTTTAAGAATTATAATTAAATACCAAAAATTTACATTACATATTTGTTAAAATACTACAATATTAATATATAATGAAAGTGGTTTTTATTTATTTTTATCATATTTCAAGAATTTTGTAAAATTCCATAAGGAATATATATATTACAAAATTCTTAATAAAATCTATATGTCTAAAATTTTATCTCTTAATTTATTTGGATAGTTTCGATTATTGTGAATCCAAAAATATTTTATTTATAATTTTTGGACTTTTATTTTATTTTCTAGAATTTATTTAAGTTCAGGGGCATTTTGGTCCTTTTCCAATTATTAAAACAGGCTCTAAAGGATTTTGGGCTCATTGTTTGGGTTTATTGGGCCCTTGTGGCCCAATAGGGAAAAGTAGAAACAACACCCCGAAGAGGTATTGGCCCAACCTAGCCCAACACTCTCTGTCTCTCTCTCTCGAGCTCACCTCTCTTCTTCTCCTCCCCCGACCACGTGGTCAGCGATGCTGTCGTCGGTGATTCGCGCTGCCGTGGACCTTCCTGGCCGCTGCCGTGGTGCAGGATGAGGTTGTTGGCCCCGCTCTTCCCTCCTGTCGAATTAGATTTGGACCAGGAGCCCTCGTGCATCCAGATCGATGTCGTTTCGAACCCTAGGGTTTAGGGATGTCGTTGGTGCTGACGCCGCCGCTGCTGTCGTGTGCCGTGTTGATGCTCCTCGCCCCCAGACGTGTCTATGGTCGCCGCCGTGGCATGGTGTGGGTTGCAGCGCCCCCTTGGGGTGCTCCCCATGCTGCCATGTTCGTCGGCCTCCTCTTCTTCCTCTTCTATTCTAAAGCGAGGACCTTCAGTAAGTTGTTCCTCTCCCTCTCGTGCACTCTGTGCTAGGCCATCCCATGCTAGATGTTGGTAGTGGCCTTTCCTGGTTAGTGTCCTGTATGATTCAGATGGTTTGTTCTGCTTAGGGTTCATACCCCTCTATGGATTAAATATTTGATGAATTGGATCATGTATTGATGATCCTTGAATCTATTGAGTGGTGACTTGCTGTGGATTACTGTTGATGGTTAGCTGTGGTGATGCTAGTGGTTTATCAGATGATTCTATGGATTAATTTTAATATGGTTCAGATGGTAAAGTTGCTCTAGAAGCAATACATTGAAAATCTAGTGGTTTAATAACTCACCACTGTCATTACTTGGTTAATGACAGTGAGTGTTGTGTGATGAAGTCACTGTATTAGTACTGTTGGCTTAAGAATTCATATTTAGCTTGAGATCAAATGGTTTCAAATAGTGAGGATATATATATGGATTTTCCTGATTATTATTCCTGTGATGTCAGGAAATTGATTTATAGTTGGTTGGTTGTATCTGTGAAGATTGGATGCTTAACCTGCTTAGTTTAGAACTGTTCTTGTGACACCATCCTTTTATGGCACACAAGATTAGATTGTATTACTTGGATTGGTCTTGTTCAAGCTTAAGATGAGTTTGGCATTAAAGATAAGTAGAAACTTCCTTTCTTAAATCCCTAAGACCCATGATGTTGGTCTTAGGTTTAGGGATTAAGCCTTTATGTTGTTGATTCAAATGGATGGGTTCTGGTAGTGATACCAGCAACTGTTTCTTGAATCAAAGTTGGGGAAAAATGATGGTAGACTTGCTAACTGATATAGATCCATAAGATTAAATTCTAAGGTGTTACTCCTGTCTTAGAGATGTGCCTAGAAGTTTAAATCTTGGCTATATTTATTCTTGAATTGAAATATAGCTTGATAGCTAGGTCAATGATGTTGTTTGGAGATCTAGTTGGATCTTTATGGTTTTCTGATTGCTTTCAGTGTTTAGAACTTCAGTGATGGATTCACCCCACTTGGGTGTTTTCTGAGAATTTGAGTAAGATACAAATCATGAATGTTTGTCTAATCTTCGACAGATAGATCATGTGATGGTCTATTTTACTCACCACACTTATTTGATGTTGGGGTTGCTGGTGGTTGATCTTGTAGTAGCTTGATCTGGTGCTCTCCTGGTATTTCTAGCTCCTGCCTTGTCCTTGATCTAGCCCTTCACCTCCTGGTCCTGATGGCTTGAACTTGTCCTTGCTATCCACCTGATCTACCCCTCCTTATGTTACCATTTTCGTGATGTGATCTAGGGTTTTGATTGGTGTGATCTTGCTTGGCCTTGATTTAGTTTAGCTGGGCTGCTGTTCTTGGTGTGTATGATCAAGAAAATGGTATGGGGATGTCTCCCACGGCTGTACTTGAAGGGAATATGCCCTGAGAGGCAATAATAAAGTGTTTATTATGTGTATTCAAAGTATATGATAGATGTTTATTTTGCATGCTATAATTGTATTAATACAGAAACGTTAATACATGTGTGTTTAATAAACAAACAGAAAGTTCCTATTTATGCCTCTCTCATAAACTAGCTCGTTGATTAACAAGATGATCAAGGTTTCCTGATCATGGACATTGGATGTTGTTAATAACGGGATCACAACATTAGTGTAATGGTGTGATGAACATTCATCCGAAGTATAGCATTACGATCAAAGTCATTGAGTTTATATTGCTATAACAACTTACGAAGTGATCCTAATCCTTAGACCATGAGATCATGTCAATCACTAACACCGGAAGAGTTTCTTGATAACATCAAACGTCACACCGTAACAGGGTGATTATAAAGATGGATTCAGAACTAATAAAGTGTTATGTTGAGGCTCATGGATCGAGAGTGGAATTTTTTCATCCCGATGATGGATAGATATACTCTGGGCCCTCTCGGTGATATCACATTGATTAGCTTGCAAGCAAGTGATTTGATCACTAGAATGTTATATCACAGGAACGAGAAAAGAGTGCATGTCGGTAACGAGATCAAACTAGGTATGGAGATACCGATGATCGAATCTCGGACATGTAATATATCGTGAAACAAAGGGATTAAGATACTAGCGTAAAAGGTTCCGACGATCATAAGAAAGTCATCGTTGAATGTGTGGGAGTCAGTATGGGTCTCCAGATCCCGCTTCTGATTATTGATCCGAGAGGGGTCTCGATCATGTCCGCATTATTCACGAACCGTAGGGTGACACACTTAAGAGACACCGACATCAAATTGGAGCAAATGTTTCATGCCGAAAGAATGAACAAGCGCAGGAATTTATTTCACTAGATACCGAAACAGGTTTTCGGGTGAAATTGCATAAAGTGGTTATGCATGTGAAATAGAATTCTAGCAAGGGGTTATTTGTGAATGTTTGTCATTAAAGTAATTGACAAAATTCTGAATAAAATAAAAGAGTTTTATTTAATGAGAGTTTGCATTAAATTTGGTGGAAATTTAATGGGAATTTGAGTGGACTTTTGAGTGGAGGGAATTTAAAGGAGATTTGTGAGTGGAGTGTCCACCCACATGAAGAGGGGAGGGCAAGGGGGCAGCCCCATGCGCCGGCCACCCCCTTGGGGTTCCCCCCCTCCTCCTATAAAAGGAGCCCCCCTCCTCACTTATCTCTCACACCTCCTCGTGAAGGATCTCTCTCCCCCTCTAGAATTTATCCCCCATGGTCTCGGACTAGCGAGATACATGTTCCCGGTGGCTATTCTGCAATAAAGAGTTGTGCTTCCGCTGCATCGCTGGAGCGAGGAGGCGGAGGTTGCTCGGTGCCTCGAACATGTGTGCGAGCACGGATGCGCTGCTGATTTGCGGCGCTAGGACTTCCTCTCGATCTTGAGATCGGCAAGAGATCGTCTACATCAACCACGAGTTGAACTCGTTAAGCTTTATCGGTCTTCAAGGGTATGTTCTATACGGATATACATCCGCCCGTTGTTTGTATCTAGTAGATAGATCTTGGTATATAGTTCACATCGTAGGAAAATTTTTGTTTTCTATGCTGCGAACCCTACAGTGGTATCAGAGTCGGATCTATGCGTAGATACTTTACACGGGTAGTACACATATGAGTATGTGGGCAATGATGATCATGTTGTTGCTCCTTTGTTGTAATTTTGGATATTGGTGGCATAGTGGGATGAAGCGGCCCGGAGAAACTTTACATGTCCTCGCACATGAGACCTGTTCCACGCTTGACATGCAACTAGTTTGCATAAGTGGCTAGCGGGTGTCTGTCTCTCCTACTATAGTCAATATCTATTTTGCAAGCGAGTTGTCAACAATTTGATTATCCTCGTTGTGGTTCATGTTCGTAGGTAAGAACGGTTCTATCTCGAAAGCCCTAAGCCACGTAAAACTTGCAATGGATAAATTAGAGGCGTCTAGTTTAGATTATTGCTGGGCTAGTGTTATGATATGGTAGTGTTGTAAGTAGAAGTATGAGATGATACTCTTACAACACACATAGCGTGTAAAATCCATAGACCTTGGATTTACACATATAGGTATGATAGTGATCATACCACGATGCACATGATAGAGATCATCTTCGGGAACCATATCATTTCACTAATAAACATATGATGTTTGATAGCATCTTATATTGCTTGTTTAGCGCTTTGTTAGCATAATAAGATGATACCTCATTTAAATATCAAGATAAGAATGTGTTCTTCCTTTAGTATGCACCGATTATGTTTTCGTCGCTCCAAGACATCACGTGATGATCGGGTGTTCTTGGATCCACGACCATATTTCGGGTGTAAAACAGTTACACACGCGAATACTAAGGTTCTAACTTGGCGAGCCTAGCATGTACAGACATGGCCTCGGAACACGGACCGAAAGGTTAAGCATGAGTCATATAGTTGATATGATGCCCATTTGATGCTCTCCTTTGAAGCTATACCGACTCACGTGATGATCGGACTTGGTATAGTGGATTTGGTTCATGTAATCACCAAAAAGGCACGAGGGATGTCGTTTTTGAGTGGGAGTTCATTCATAATATGGATTATTTGAACTCAATCTATCATACACTTAGTCTAAACTTTACAAATTCTGTTGTAGATGGCACCACCTGCTTTTAATTTCAATGTGTTCATGGAGAAAGAGAAACTAGCAACGAACGGTAGAAACTTTTCCGAATGGGCCATGAATTTGAGGATTCTCCTCTCTGCTGCACAAAAGCAATATGTGCTAGAAGCGCCGTTAGGCCCCCCACCTTTTGATGTTGCCCCTGACGAGGAGAAGAATGTCTATCAGACTCGTCAGGAGGACCACAACTTAGTTCATTGCGGCATATTGTATGGGCTAGAGCCGGAACTTCTAAAGAGTTTCGAAAACGGCAATGCATTTGATACAATGGGTGAGTTGAAAATGATTTTCGACACACATGCTGCTGTAGAGAGCTACAATGCTTAAGAAAAGTTCTTTAGCTGCATGATGGAAGAGCACAGCTCCGTTAGTGAGCATGTACTCAAGATGTCGGGTTACGCCGATAAGCTTGTGTCCTTGGGAATATCGATTCCCATTGACTTAGGCATCCATCGTGTTCTGCAGTCTCTGCCACCTAGCTATAAGAGCTTCGTGATGAACTATAATATGCAAGGCATGAAGAAGTCTCTCCCCGAGCTTCTGTCAATGCTTAAAACTGCAGAAGTGGAGATCAAAAAGGAACATCAAGTGTTGATGATCAATAGGAACACTGGTTTCAAGAAAGACAAGAAGGGAAAACGGAAGGGAAGTAAGGGCGGCAAGCCTGTTGCCGCGCCTGAAAAGAAACCCCGAGTTGGACCTAAGTCTGATTCCGAGTGCTACTATTGTAAGGGGACTGGCCACTGGAAGCGCAACTGCCCCAAGTATCTGGCAGACAAGAAGGCCGGCAAGGAAAACAAAGGTATATATGATATACATGTTATTGATGTGTACTTGACTAGTGCTCGCAGTAGCACCTGGGTATTTGATACCGGTTCAGTTGCTAATATTTGTAACTCGAATCAGGGGCTGCGGAACAAGCGACCGCTAGCAAGGGGTGAGGTCAAGATGCGTGTCGGCAATAGATCAAGCGTTGATGTGATCGCCGTCGGAACGCTGCCTCTCCACTTGCCGTCGGGGTTAGTTATAAATTTGAATAAATGTTATCTGGTGCCTGCACTGAGCATGAACATTGTATCTGGATCGTGTTTGATGCGAAGTGGTTATTCATTTAAATCCGAGAACAATGGTTGTTCCATTTATATGAATGAAATCTTTTATGGTCATGCACCGATGATGAATGGTTTATTTCTATTAGATCTCGATGATAATGTTACACATATTCATAATGTTGATGCTAAAAGGATTAAACTTAATGATGATATATCCGCATACATGTGGCACTGCCGTCTAGGTCATATTGGCGTTAACCGCATGAAGAAGATCCATTCGGATGGACTTTTGGAATCACTTGATTATGAATCATTTGATACATGTGAGCCATGCCTTATGGGCAAGATGACTAGAACGCCGTTTTCCGGTTCAATGGAACGGGCGGCAGATTTATTGGAAATCATACATTCTGATGTATGTGGTCCAATGAGTGTGTCGGCGCAAGGTGGATATCATTATTTTGTTACTTTCACGGATGATTTGAGTAGATACGGTTATATCTACTTGATGAAACACAAGTCTGAAACCTTTGAAAAGTTCAAGGAATTTCAGAATGAAGTGGAAAATCATCGTAATAGAAAGATCAAATTTCTACGGTCCGACCGTGGAGGTGAGTATCTAAGTTACGAGTTTAGCACTCACATGAAAGAGTGTGGGATTGTTTCACAACTCACACCTGCCGGAACACCACAGCGAAATGGTGTGTCGGAACGTCGTAATCGTACTTTATTAGATATGGTTCGATCTATGATGTCTCTGACGGACTTGCCGTTGTCATTTTGGGGTTATGCACTAGAAACTGCTGCATTCACTTTAAATCGGGCACCATCTAAATCCGTTGAAAAGACACCGTATGAATTGTGGTTTGGAAACAAACCTAAGCTGTCATTTCTTAAAGTTTGGGGATGCGATGTTTATGTGACGAAACTTGAACCGGATAAACTCGAACCCAAAGCGGAAAAATGCGTCTTCATAGGATACCCTAAAGAAACTATTGGGTATTCCTTCTATCACAGATCCGAGGGCAAGGTTTTTGTTGCCAAGAATGGATCCTTTCTAGAGAAAGAGTTTCTCGCGAAAGGTGTGAGTAGTCGGAAGGTAGAACTCGAAGAGGTTGTGGAACCTTCTCTTCAAAGTATGGCGAGTAGCGCAGCGCCGGAAGTTGTTCCGGAGTTGGCTCCACCTGTTGAAGAGGGAACTAATGATAATGATCATGAAACTCCGAAACAGAGTACTACCGAACCTCGCAGGTCAAACAGGACGCGTGCAGCTCCCGAGCTGTACGGAAATCCTGTCATGAATTTCATGGTTGATGAAAATGATGACCCTGCGACGTATGAAGAAGCGATGATGAGCCCGGATTCCAACAAATGGTTAGAAGCCATGAAATCCGAGATGGAATCCATGTATGAAAATCAAGTTTGGAACTTGGTGGAATTACCTCACGACCGAAAGGCCGTGGAGAACAAATGGATTTTCAAAAGGAAAACTCATGCTGATGGTAATGTGACCGTCTATAAAGCTCGACTTGTCGCAAAGGTGTTTCGAAAAATTTAAGGAGTTGACTACGATGAGACTTTCTCTCCCGTAGCGATGCTAAAGTCAGTTAGGATTATGTTAGAAATTGCTGCATATTTCGATTATGAGATATGGCAGATGGATGTCAAAACCGTGTTTCTCAATGGTAATATTGAAGAAGACTTGTATATGATACAACCAAAGGGTTTTGTCGATCCTAAGGATGCTAACAAGGTGTGCAAGCTTCAGCGATCCATCTATGGATTGAAGCAAGCATCACGAAGTTGGAATCTCCACTTTGATGAGGTGATCAAAGAGTTTGGATTTGTCCAAACTTATGGAGAATCTTGTATTTACAAGAAAGTGAGTGGGAGCAATGTGGCATTTCTGATATTATATGTGGATGACATATTATTGATCGGAAATGATATAGATCTTTTAAACAGTGTTAAAAGTTATCTAAACAGCAAATTTTCAATGAAGGACCTAGGTGAAGCGTCATACATATTAGGCATAAAGATCTATAGAGATAGATCTAGGCGCCTAATAGGGCTATCGCAAAGTACATACCTTGATAAGATTTTAAAGAAGTTTAAAATGGACGGAAGTAAGAAGGGGTTCTTACCTATGTTGCAAGGCAAGACATTGAGTAAGACTCAAAGTCCGACTTCGGCGGAAGAAAGAGAGATAATGGACAAAGTCCCCTATGCTTCAGCCATAGGCTCTATAATGTACGCCATGCTATGTACAAGACCGGATGTGGAACATGCTATTAGTTTGACTAGTAGGTACCAATCGGATCCAGGTTTGGAACACTAGATAGCGGTCAAGAATATCCTTAAGTACTTACGAAGAACTAAGGATATATTTCTTGTATACGGAGGTGAAGAAGAGCTCGTCGCTAAGTGTTATGTCGACGCTAGCTTTGACACCGATCCGGATGACTCTAAGTCTCAATCCGGATACGTATTTCTCATGAATGGCGGAGCGGTTAGTTGGAGGAGCTCCAAACAACCTGTGGTAGCGGGATCAACAACGGAGGCTGAATATGTTGCTGCTTCAGAAGCGGCTCAGGAAACAGTTTGGATGAAGGGGTTCATATCCGAACTAGGAGTGGTGGCAAACGCGTTGGACCCAATGGTGATCTATTGTGACAACAATGGTGCCATTGCCAATGCCAAAGAGCCAAGGTCTCACAAGCATTCCAAGCATATTAAGCGCCGGTTTCACTCCATCCGCGAGCATGTCAAGGATGGAGATATAAAGATTTGTAAAGTACATACGGATCTCAATGTAGCAGATCCGTTGACTAAAACTCTCCCTAGAGCAAAACATGATCAACACCAGAACTCAATGGGTGTTAGATTTATCACTATGTAACTAGATTATTGTCTCTAGTGCAAGTGGGAGACTGAAGGGAATATGCCCTGAGAGGCAATAATAAAGTGTTTATTATGTGTATTCCAAGTATATGATAGATGTTTATTTTGCATGCTATAATTGTATTAATACGGAAACGTTAATACATGTGTGTTTAATAAACAAACAGAAAGTTCCTAGTTATGCCTCTCTCATAAACTAGCTCGTTGATTAACAAGATGATCAAGGTTTCTTGATCATGGACATTGGATGTTGTTAATAACGGGATCACAACATTAGTGTAATGGTGTGATGAACATTCATCCGAAGTATAGCATGACGATCAAAGTCATTGAGTTTATATTGCTATAACAACTTACGAAGTGATCCTAATCCTTAGACCATGAGATCATGTCAATCACTAACACCGGAAGAGTTTCTTGATAACATCAAACGTCACACCATAACAGGGTGAATATAAAGATGGATTCAGAACTAATAAAGTGTTATGTTGAGGCTCATGGATCGAGAGTGGAATTTTTTCATCCCGATGACGGATAGATATACTCTGGGCCCTCTCGGTGATATCACATTGATTAGCTTGCAAGCAAGTGATTTGATCACTAGAATGTTATATCACAGGAACGAGAAAAGAGTGCATGTCGGTAACGAGATCAAACTAGGTATGGAGATATCGATGATCGAATCTCGGACATGTAATATATCGTGAAACAAAGGGATTAAGATACTAGCATAAAAGGTTCTGACGATCACAAGAAAGTCATCGTTGAATGTGTGGGAGTCAGTATGGGTCTCCAGATCCCGCTTCTGATTATTGATCCGAGAGGGGTCTCGATCATGTCCGCATTATTCACGAACCGTAGGGTGACACACTTAAGAGACACCGACATCCAATTGGAGCAAATGTTTCATGCTGAAAGAATGAACAAGCGCAGGAATTTATTTCACTAGATACCGAAACAGGTTTTCGGGTGAAATTGCATAAAGTGGTTATGCATGTGAAATAGAATTCTAGCAAGGGGTTATTTGTGAATGTTTGTCATTAAAGTAATTGACAAAATTCTGAATAAAATAAAAGAGTTTTATTTAATGGGAGTTTGCATTAAATTTGGTGGAAATTTAATGGGAATTTGAGTGGACTTTTGAGTGGAGGGAATTTAAAGGAGATTTGTGAGTGGAGTGTCCACCCACATGAAGAGGGGAGGGCAAGGGGGCAGCCCCATGCGCCGGCCACCCCCTTGGGGTTCCCCCCTCCTCCTATAAAAGGAGCCCCCCTCCTCACTTGTCTCTCACACCTCCTCGTGAAGGATCTCTCTCCCCCTCTAGAATTTATCCCCCATGGTCTCGGACTAGCGAGATACATGTTCCCGGTGGCTATTCGGCAAGAAAGAGTTGTGCTTCCGCTGCTTCGCTGGAGCGAGGAGGCGGAGGTTGCTCGGTGCCCCGAACGTGTGTGCGAGCACGGATGCGCTGCTGATTTGCGGCGCTAGGACTTCCTCTCGATCTTGAGATCGGCAAGAGATCGTCTACATCAACCACGAGTTGAACTCGTTAAGCTTTGTCGGTCTTCAAGAGTATGTTCTCTACGGATATACATCCGCCCGTTGTTTGTATCTAGTAGATAGATCTTGGTATATAGTTCACATCGTAGGAAATTTTTTGTTTTCTATGCTGCAAACCCTACAGTACTGATGGTTTTGTGTGTGTGTGGCTATTGTTGTAATGCTGACAGCACACACCATGCAGTTTGGTGTGTGTGCTGCTTGTGTGTCTGCTGCACATCCTATGGATATGCTCTGGTTGTGAAGTTACCTTTATCTGGTTACTCTTACTTGGCTGGTGAAACTCGCCCCTCCTTACTGTTCATTTTACTTATGGATTGACATTATGAAAGATGTATTCTTTCATATTGGTGAAACTTTCCCCTTAAATTACTCAATGATGAAAAAATGAACAGCGCACTTCACTGTCAAATCTGAGAGTAAAATAATTCTAATCCTAAATTTTTTTAATGTTTCTGTTTATTTTGCAGGTACCAGATTTGAGATCAAGACTTTAGTTTAGATTTTTATTTTTCTTTATAGAATAATCACTTGTAATATATTTATTCTTTTGTGATTTTATTTCTATCCTTTTTTAAAAAAGATTGTACTATTATTCAATAAAGAAATATTATTCTTCTATTTATTTACTATTGTAAAGATTGTTGCTCATTTCCATAAGTTACATTTTGTATCTCATTATTGAATGAAGTTTTGGAATATTCATTTTATTGATTATTTTCTTTCATTTAAAGTTTGAGTTATTATTGGTTAACTCTTAATTAAATCAAATACTCAAACATCATTCAAAATCCTTTTGAAGTATAATTCAAACACTCAAGTTTTAAATTCAAATTTTATTTCCCAAAACACTCTAATCCACAAAGATCATATCAAAGTCTATAACAATCATCCTTCAAGACTATACCTAAGCTCAAAGCATGAAAGAAACTTTAATCACTTTAGGTTTTTATTTGGCGAAAAATTTACCCACATTTTCACAGATGGATGCATGGAATATCTCAAATTCCTAAATCTACCCTTCATTAGTTCCTAAATAGTTGCTTAAAACAGTTGTCTGATGCTTGCAACTTAATACTGGAGGGGGTTCAGATGATAACCTGAAGGTGGAATTCTAGTCATAGATGAAGTTGGATTACGGTCTATGTATATTGTTGTATTGCCCAATCAACTTCATAGGATCTTTCTAGCTAGTAATTGCATTGTTATTCCTTGCTCAGTTATTTTCAATTGCCCTGCTATAATTTGTTTACCCTTCATGCCATGTTGTTTATCTAAGGAGAGCACCTCTATTGAACTATAGACCCCGGTCCAATCTTTACCATTGATACATCCTCCACTGTTACTTGTTTACTTGCTAAAAACCATTACCTTCCACACCATATGTTTAATCCTTTGTTATAGCAAACCGGTGATCTTGACAACCTCACTAATTCGTTGGGGAAAAGTCTTGAGTTTGTGTTGTGCAGATGTCCATGTTGTCAGCAACACCTTTGAGACGTTTCCTTCCTCCTTCAGGTTCGATAACCTCGGTCTCTACTAAGGGAAACTTGCTTCTGTGCTCATCACACCTTGATCTTGGGGTTCCAACGAAGTGTCCCACATCGACACGGGGTGCACGCATCAATAGGTTCAATCCTTGATCTTGCCATTGTCACACTCTTCAAAGTTCACTACAATTCAATCAAGGCACCAATTCAATCTAGCATTCAAGCAATTCATCACATAGAATAAGGAAAACAAAACAATGCATGCAAGCATGCAAAAGATTGTTTTATTGGAAAAGTGGTTTCTACTAAGGCTATAAACATTTCAAAACACCTATTGGTCATTTATAAAAGTGGCAAAACCATTTGAAATCAAGTTAGTGAAAATGGGCCATTTAAATCATTTTTGTTTTGTCAGAAAGGATTTAAATCAAAGTAATATTTTGTAGTATTTAGCCAAATATATTTTTAAATACAAATGTTAGTGTTTATGGTCAAAGTGTTTAAAACAAATCCATTTCCAAAAGGTTTCACTCAAAATCATTTTTAAACCACGCACCATTTTTATTTCACTAGAAAAGCTTTTTATTCAAAGGAATAATTCCTTAGTGTCACAAAATATATTTTTAAATCCAAAAGTTGTTTTTTATGGTCAGTAGGTTCAAAAAAAATCATCTGTAAAAGATTTTACCCTAAAATCATTTTTAGAATAATTTTTATAACCAAAATAGGCCTAGAAATGTTTCTACAAAAACAACTACTTTTATAGAAGCAAAACACTAAACAAAGGGCATGGTTGCAAAGGTATATTTTTCCTAATTCCAATGATATAAAATTTGCAAAATTTGGACGTGTGGATTAAATGTTATGAATTTTTCAAATGTAAATATCTAATAGAAAAGTTTCTGTCTATTAAAAACAAAAGCTGGCTACGTGTCCTGTTCTCATTGGCAGATACCGATTCGCACGGATCGAGAAGCGTGGATCGTTGGATCTAAAGGAAATCGTGCGGCTCTGATCTAGCGTACCCTTTCGTTTTAAGTGATTCTATCACAGCCACCGGATCGAGATCTAACGGACAGAGGAGAGATGGTCAAGATTGGGTGGCACTAGCGATGGTGAGTGGCGGCGGCACGCTCGGGCAGTGGTGTACCGACGACTACAGGAAGCGAGGGAGAGGGAGGAGTGGCTCATAGTGTTCACAGTGCATTGCTGATGCTCAACGTGGTTGCAGTGGACGAAGGCGACGGGCGAGCTCGGCGTCATCGATGGCAAGGCTAGACGACACGGGGAGACAATTATGAAGGTTGCGTTAGACGCGTGCGAGTGAGTAGAGTAGGCGTGGTTCAACCAGAGGGGAGGGGGTGGTCAGAGTTTACCGAGGAGGGTCGCCGGAGTCGCGGACGGCGTCAGGCACCTATAGTGCTTGATGGAGGCGACTATCTGGGACATTACCAGAGGAAGCAGAGGTATGAGAAGAAGCGCGCAAGCAAGGGATGAACGTCAGAGAGAAGCAGAGGGCACGGGGCGACATGTACACACCGGAATTTCCGTTGGAGTGTGTCAGAGCAGTGGTGATGCGAGGATGAATATGGACAGCCTGGGGGCAAAGAGGGAGCAGCGAGTTAGGGAAAGGGAAGAGGGGACGTGGGCACTTAAGATGGCGTGGTCACGTCGAGTAATTATCGCGGCATTGATGCGAATTAACGACGCGAATCAAGGCAGGAAACATCGACGGAATTTTGGGGAAGAACGGGTCTACGGGGTGGAGACGACGACCTGGCTGTGGGGTCTGTCTGTCAGCGAGAGAGAGAGGGGGTATGCGTGGAGTCGACACTTCAGTGGCTGCGCGGGTTCGTTTGCGAGTTAAATAAAACGGTTCGGGGAAGGAGAGAGGGAGTGGGCTGTGCTGGGCCTATTGGGCTAGCTGGGCCGGGCTGCTTCTTTTTATTTTTTTCTTCTTCTGTTTTTTTTTTCTTTTTATTTCTGATTTCTGTTTTGAATTTATTTAAATGATTCAAACATTTGTTTGAATTCAAACTTTTTCCAACTTTCAGTATGTTTTAATATTGTTTTAACAATGTATTTTAGAATCCATTTTTTAATATTTTCTTACATTCTTTTATGGTTTATTATCTATTTAAAATAGACACTTGTCTTTATTTAAATAAGATTTTAAATATATTATCAAACTTATATTTTGAATTCCAATTTTTACCAAACCCTTTTCATTTGGTTTTATTTATTCATTAGTGCAAATAATTCACTTTGAATTATTTAAAATATTTTAATATGATATAATGTTCATTTAAATTGGCCTTTTTTCTTTATTCAAACAAAATCAAATATGGGTTTTAATCCCATATGAGTTTTATTCAAATATTTCTTTTATTCCTTTTAATTTAATTATATAACTTTTTAATCCACTTTGACTATTATCAATTTTTATTTACTCATGATTTAATTAATCATTTACTTTAGGGATTTTGTCTCCATTTAAATAGAATTGAATTTAATTAAAGTCCATAAAATTTTAATAGAATAATGTTTATTACTTTATTATTCAATAACTTTCTTTTATTTATGAATTTGGCCAAGATTTAATTTGGCTTTTAATTATTCCTTATTTATTTTTTTATTTTTTTATCTTATAAAATCCATATCTTTTTATTTATAGATCCAAAATTGGTGATTCCAATTTGTATAATTTTATTTAATATTTTTTTATCTTTTTAAATATTTTTAGGATTATTTTGCTCACAATTTTGTATGGATTCTAGATAGTATCTTTAAATTCATAAGTTTTTATCTACGGCTCCAAATTCAATGAAACCAATTTCTATCGTTTTATAACCTCTTTATTTATCATTTTTGATCATTTATAAATGTTTGTTGCTGAATTTTTATATGGATCAAATCCATAGTCTTAGAGAGATTTTGGAAATGATTTATTCCATTAGGGTTTTGGGGATTTTGATTTAACTTTTCCAAGTGTTTAAATTTCAAGATACAGTCATTTAATGAATGCATTTCACTTGATTGAAATTTTGTTTGATTCCCTTTTCATTCAATTTTTTTTCAAGAAGGGTTTTGATGTTTCCATTTTGAAACAAAAAGTTTCTTTTCACCCTAAATTTCAACAATTAGTTCTTTTGTTTATTTATTTTTCACATTTCAAAATTTGGAAAATTTTGGGATGTGATAGAATCCGACCACCCCTTGCCCCCTGGTTCATGCAGGCTTGCTCGCCATTGTCGTGTGCACATGCCGGCATTCCCCGTGTAATCGCCCGTGCCCTGGACGCTCGGAAACGACCTCCCCTGCAAGCAACCGACATCGGCCACAACTCCGGCGAGCAAATTCCCGTGAGCCCGACCATCCCTTGCCCTATAGTTCAAACCACCGTGCTCGCCATCGTCTTGTGCATCCTCTCATACTCGCCATTCGCCTTCTCGTGCTCCATAGAGCCGCCTCCGAAAACGCTCATGCGTGCCCAACGAAGACCACCTTGAGCACCGCGACGACCCTGCAAACTTGGGAAAACCCTGCACCCCTTCCTTGCCTCCTGGTTTCGCCGGACCGCCGCCGCGTGCAGTTGTCAGCGCCGCCCATCTTTGGTCAGTGAACCTTGAACCGTAGGATCTAGATCTAAGGGATACAATAGAACACTTAAACAAAACAGTATCAGTCCATCTGCGCTGTGTGATTCCACTTAGATCCTATGGCTCACATTGATCGATCCGCACGAAACGGTACCGACCAACCAGAATGGGCCATGTGTCTGTGATTTTGTTTTAAAATATAGAAATTTGATCTATTAGATGTATAAACTTACAAAATAAATCATAACTTTTGATCTATCTGTCAAAAAATTGCAAATTTGGTGTCTATGGATTCAGAAAAATGTGTACTTTGCACCTGTGGACTTACTTTGGTCATTTTCTTCTGAAAATTTAGGTTTTTATGCAAAAAAATTAATAGGACTATTTTGAGTATAAAAATTGTTCTAAAAATTATTTTTGAGTAAATCCTTTTGCAAATGGTTTTGGTTTGAACCCTGTGACCATAAACACTAACATTTGAATTTAAAAATATATTTTGTTAACACTAGGAATTATTCCTTTGAATAAAAGCATTTCTAGTAAAATAAAAATGCTTTTAAATGACTTATTTTCACTAACTTAATTTTAAATGAATTCACACTTTTATAAAAGACCAGTAGGTGTTTTCCAATGTTTAGAGCCTTGTTAGAAACCACTTTTTGAATAAAATAACCTTTTGCATGCTTGCATGCATTTCTTTGTTTTATTGTTTTGTGTTGTGAACTGTTTGAGTGCTAGTTTTGAATGTGTGCTTTTCTTGAATGTATTGTCGTGATAGGAATGTGACAACTGCAAGATCAAAGAGAGTACCTAGATTCTCTACTCAAAAGACAAGTGATACTTTGGTCATCAAAAGTCCTATCTTTTCAATATTGCATTAGTGATATTTTTGTAGTATGCATGATAGGACTATTTTTATATATTGCTATGCTATAGTATATCCTATGAAATGTATCTTGGTAGGAATCTTCCTAAGTCAAGAGACAAGTTATGATAGTATGCTTAGCCAAGCTATTAGAATACAAGGGTGAAATATTCATACTATGATATTATGCATAGTCTATGACTATGTTTTTGATTAATAAAACAACTATGTGAATGAATCACCTTGGTGGAATGGGAAGAATGGTTTGTGTTGAGTGGTTACCCAGGGCCTATTTCTATGGTTCACCCTGGTGTATATCACTTGTGGATGGCCACCCTGGAACAAAGAGATCTGAGATGTTTTGTGTTGAGAAGCTTCTAGTGCAACCACATGGCACATGGGCTCTGCCTTGACCAACTAGGTTGCAAGAATTTAGCTAGATGGACAGTTGGTGGTAGTTATGATAGGATGAAACGCGTCCATGGTGGTCTGAGGGATTGTTTCTGAAAAGTCTCATCTTGATGCATGTCGAGTCCTATGGGAAAAGTGCACCACCTCTCGGGAGTGTAAAACCTAAGTACTTAGCCATGTCCCCGGTAATGGACATTTTGAGCATCAAATACATTGAAATGATCAAGGAAATCCTCATCACAATTTCTCTATGTTAAAACTTGTTGGGTGAACAAGGGAAGCGCCTGGTGTGTATCCAGTGTGTAATGTGTGATGAAATGTTTTGAAAAGAGAAAAACTTACTTTCAAAGGATAGGGAAAACTTATTTTATGCAAAGGCCAGCCAATACTCCACTAAGCCATATATTCATGTAGATGATAGATTCTCCATATCAATATGATATCACTTGCTAATACAATTCAAATGTATTGACCCTTGTGGCTATAACTTATTATGTTGCAGGTTTGTTGATGTTTGTGAAGTTTGTTGAGTAGGGATTACAAGTATACAACCAATATGATTGCCTGTGGCACATGAATATGAAGGACTCCATGTTTATAGATATATCCGCTGCTTTGTAATAAGATAGCCATATGAGCTATGTAAGTTGTGATGAACTATTTTATTCCTGGTTATAAGTTGTAATATGACCTTTGTTTCTTCATATTACATCTTAAACTGTGGGTGCTATCTATTCGATCCACGGACTAGCACTATAAACACAGGGATCTCTACCTTATCAGGTATTTGATGATAGAGTTGTAAGTATGCTCATTCTAATGATAGAGTTGTTTCCTGTGACAGTTATATTATGAACTTTATTCAAAGTTCTACTGAAAGTTATTATGAGAGAGGGAAACACGGTTTTATGCATCTCAATAATATTAAGTTTCCCCCTTTTATGTTGAAAGCTTTGAAGTCGCATTTGTTTTGTCTTCCTATGCTAGTGGCTTTTTGTTCCAATCATTTGTTTTCTCATTAAACTCTATGAAGTGGGCCAGACTCAAATGTGTTGTATATTTGCTTCTTGATGCTCTCTTTAACTTCAAATATATATCTCATATGTGAGCATCTTTGAAATTTTCAAGCCTAATTTAAAGGCATTAAAGAAAAGTACTTCTTGGGATATAACTCAATAGTTTTGTTGAGTCTTGGAAGTTATTACCTTAGTAATAACCGCTCCTTATCCTTTTTGTTTTGGTTTTTGTGTCAAGATCAACTACTTTTGAGAAGTAGAGGAGTTGTGAAAAGTGGCTGTCCTGGGACAGATTTTTGTGCTGCATCGTAAAAATTTGTGAAGGAGTTCAGTACTTCGGATGGAGCTGTCTTTTTATGTGCTTGTTATCCAAGTTGTTATCCAACTTTCATTAGTTTTGTAATTTTTGATTTGAGCAACAGAAGGTTTTCGAAAAAATCAATCTTTACCCGCTAGTCTGTTTTGACAAATTTCTGCCTTCATTTGCATTTGCCTCTTATTAATTCCCTTCCAGATTCTTTTTGGGATTTTGAAAAGGAGTATCTACAGTAGCTTTTGTTTTGATTGATTTCAATTGAAGTATGAACCCAAAGGTTTATGTTTTTGCATACACTAATGTTTCCATTGAGGTTTGTGTAAGGCCTTGTATGAAGGGAATTTCCAGGAGAAGGAGAAAAGGAGTCTGCAGAGTTCGTCTTTGAATAGGTAAAAGTGGTGAAAACAGAAGGTTCATGAAAGCCCAATCTTTTTATATTTTTTATGTTTTTATTACATACAGAAGGTTACGAGACGAAACAGAGGAGGAAATAGAGGCTAGGGTGGCCACACCCACCCTAGGCACGGGCCCCCAGCTGGCCGCACCTGGAGGGGGTGTGAGCCTCCTGAGCTCCGTATCCTCCTTGTTTTCACATAGTACCTTCCTTATGCATTGAAACTTTGTAATATATAACCCTCGGATCCCCTGAGGTTCGTATATCGTGTTCTCATCGTGTATTCGTTTTGATATGTTTCTGTCAGGAAATCTTCTCGAGTTTAGAGAACCATGGTCTCCGCCAATGATAAAGGCAAAGAGCCTGTGGAAGAAGAAAGGATTGCTGCTAGGCACGAAGACATGGAGGAGGACGAGCATCCAGACACCCGCGCTACCATTGCAAGCATTGGAGTGGTGGCAAAATAATCTTAGGAGGACATCACGGATGTCTACAGGAGGGAACACCCCGCATCATATCCTCGCTCCACGGTCACCTCCTTCACGAACCAAGAATCCATTCCATACTATTATACATGAGCAACAATTCCAACAGGTTCCCAAAGTGAACTTGCCTCCGGTTTGGGATCTGCCTCGTTCGAACCATGCCGGGAAGGAACACTCTAGGATGGAAGAGTAGGAAAAGAATAACAAGGACTGGGATTCTCGGAATGACATGATCATGAACCTCATTAAGAACAATTCAGAGTTGATTCGTACTCTAACCTTCGAGATTGAGGATTTGAGGAAACTGGTTGAGGAGCTTATCAAGGGAACACCACCACCACCGAAGGAGTGATTCTTCATCAGGTTTGGCATCCCCTTGGCTTGTTCCATGCTTGGGGGAGTGTCGCGGTATCACATCATTATCTTTTATCTTTTACCCTTTTAGTAGAGCTATATCTTTGGTAGAGAAGTTATCTTATAGGTTGGTTTGCATGTGGAAGTATCTCTCTGTTAGTTGACTATCTATGTATCCCTTCGTGTGAGTGCCTTTATTGAATATTAATGAGAAGTTTCATCTTTTACTTTTTGCACTTCTTATTTTAGTTTGCAATCTCTATTATATGATTGATCTAGTCGATCAGTATTGGCATCACTTTGGAAGAATCAAGTAGATCTAAATTGGTTTTGCCAAACCGCGCTCTGGTTAGTAGCAACACTTTTTGAAGTTTGAAAGGAAAAGAAAAAAAGCTTACAAGTATTTTGTATCATTTATTTTCTTTCTTGATTGGCCCTTAAGCTTAGTATTCTTTATTTAAGATCTTTTGTGACTTCAAGGAAGATTGCATGTTTGACTTTATCACTTGTAGGTTTGCTTAATTCTTTGAACACTTTTGCTTGCTACCCAGCCTTGCTAGCCAAAAACCTATTTTGAGAAGGCATACTTCTCATGCATCCAATCCCTTTGAACCAAAACCTGTGCCATTTGTGTCCACCATATCTACCTATTAGCGTTATTGCTATTCCAAGCAAATTCTCAAGCTTCATCTATCTTTGGAATTAAAAACTATTTTGTTATGTGAAAACTAGTTAGTAAAGCTCTCACGAACTTGATGGCACACCTTATTTTCTTGCCGCTAATAAACTTGAACCATTATGTCATCGAAGTTGTATATGCTTGCATCTATACGTTGGGATTAGCAGAACCGTGCTCTCACGGGGAACGCTTTCGACACTTATGGATACATATCTAGTTGATATCATGCTCTTTTGTTTGCGGATGTCGTCGGTGTGAAATAAAAGGGGATCTTGTAAGTCCATGGAATTTTGTATGTGTGTTAGAGAAACGCCTGGGCCGCTAGCCTAATCCATGCCTAATCATGGTGGAAACTTGCAGCATAACCATAGTGAGCAATCTGTGAAGCATCCTCAATAAAAACCTATGCAAATAGCAAATAAAGAGATTGCTGAGATGCTCACTGTCTGCTTGCCTTGTCATTTTGGTTATGGGATAGCTCCTGTACAATGTGCAAGGGGTACCCCATTGGCGGTTCTTTATGATGCACATGTACTTATAATGACAAGAACTTACCGGTAACTAAAGTTGAGTAGCATGAGGAGCGGCCCTCGTACTCAAGGGACATGAGATTGCCAACTTATATTTCGTCAAGCATATACTCCATCTTTGTTCACTTTAACCTTAATCACCAGAAGATTCTTATGATAGGGGCAATGAGGGATCAAAACTAGTAAGTACCATAATTTTTTGGAAGATCTTTATGAACTTGAAATCCCTGCTTCCCTCTATGAAGGACCTTTCTTCTACTTCTAAGTTGAGTCAGTAAACCTACTTCCTCTCTACCTCCAGCAAGCATTTGAGTTTTTGTGTTTCAAGCATTCATATGATGATTTATTCAATCATGTTCTTCATCTCCCTTGTTTGCACAAAACTCTTATCTAAATGAGTATTACTTTGAAAGCCATCATTGTGAAAAACTTTTTTTTGATCAAAGACTGACATGGTTATACCCCACGGGTACATGATCTCAGCATACCTGGTCCAGCCCAAGGAAGGCCCATGGAAATTACACACCGGCCCATGAAGATTTTAGGGTGGCCAAGGCCCATGACGCTTCCGGATCCTTGGAGAGCAAGACTATAGTAGATAGGAAATTCAAAGGGGTAAAACCCTAGAACCTGTAACCGACTAGGTCTACGCCCGGGACCTGCCTAGATCTATATAAAGGCTAGGAGGGCATGACCTAGATCTTCTCCTCATACTTTCGCATACACACCTCCACGCCAGATTGCATCTGCGCACCACTGTAACCTTCGGTTCCACCATAATCAAGAGCAGACAAGCAAGAGTAGGGTTTTCCCTCCAGGGGCCTAAACCTGGGTAAACCTTGTGTCCCCGTGTTGCTTGTTTGCTAACCGTTCCACGATCTCCAGCATCCCCATCTTCTCCAAAACCCAAGTCCATAACAATGGGCATTGATGAGATCAAACCTCGTCAATTGGCGCTGTCTGTGACCTCCTCTTCGGCGCTTTCGACTTCACCACCCACTCACCAGCCACCATGAAGGACTTCGAGCCCGTAGGCGATGGACTCGAGATCCTGTTCGGGAGCTTCTGCTTCCAGGTGGGGCAAACTAGCACCCTCCGCCTCCCTAAGTGGGTGCCCCTACCATCAACCAGGCCCTCTTCATGGACCCCACACCCTGTGCTACGCACAACATCATCAACAGATGATTCCTACGACAGTAGCAGCTGCAACTCCGATCTATGTGATCCGCCATCGGATGAAGGGACCTACGGTTCCGGATCTGAAAGCTGCGGTAGCAGCGGACCAATCTACGAGCGCTACCAATGTGCCGTAGTCATACAGGCTGACGGGGATCAGCAAACACCTAACCCGCCGCCCAACCCGACACCTAATCCGCCAGATCGAAACGGCGGGAATAGAAGAAGCCAGTCCCCCCCACCCGAAGGGGACAACAACGGCCATGTCATCCGCCTTAGCAAAGAAGGATGGGCCCAGGCACGCAACGCCGTGGCGGGCAACATAGTCCTGCCTGCAGACTCATCCCGGGATCTGCTGATGGCCTACCATCTGCTCCTGATCGAGGAGCACAAGAAGCAGGTCAAGATGCAGGAGGTGCTTGACAAACGCAAGCAAGCAGCCTCAGAGTCCAACGCGCGATGAGCCGCGCTCTCCGCCATGGGCATCGGCTCCAGCTCGAATGGCAACCAGGGCAACAAGCACCGCTCTCGGATGGAGAACATGGATCCCAAGGAGCGTCGTGAGGTGACCCGAACCCTCCACTCATCCTTTATGGAGATGGCGCCGATGGAAACGTCATCCCGAAAACGCCGCAGGCTGCGATCATGGCAGCCACTGCGTACCTCGCGGCCCACCCACCACCGGAGGGAGACCCGAAAAGAGCCATGCACAAGTCCGCACTTACCGGACTCGGACTCGTCGGAGCTGCGCTCCAGCAGGAAGCTCCTACGGAGCCGAAGAAGAAAGCTCCGGTCAGGTTCGACCGCAGCCCCACCCCTTCATCCGAAGAAGAGGACCACGACCTTCCTCGAAGGAACAAGAGTTCGCGTCACCACAACCGCGATTACGACGCCAGGGATGTGCTCACACAGCGCAAAATCGACACAGTGCGAGCAAAGCGTGCATGCTCGTCTGAATCCGAGATGGACGAAGACAAAGGAGAACTCTGCGGAGCACGATGCTTCAGCAGATCTGTTCGACGAACAAGGATGCCGCAAAATTTCAAGCTTCCTTCGGATACTCCGAAATTCGACGGCACACAGGACCCAAAGGCATGGCTCAGCGACCACCTGTCATCCGTCAAATTGCATGGCGGAAACAAGGAAACCGCCATGCAATGCCTTCAGCTGCAGCTGACAGGAGCAGCCCGGATCTGGCTTAGTAGCCTATCTTCAGGGTCAATCCGAAGTTGGCATGAGCTATCTTCCAGCTTCATCAGAAACTTCAAGGGCACCAGCAAGAGGCCCGCCTCAATCGAAGAGTTGCGGGCCTGCACTCAACGAATGGGCGAATCCATTCGCTCATACATACTATGCTGGTCCAACACCAAGAACTCCGCAGCGCACATCTCCGAAGAGAGGGCCATCGACGCCTTCAGGGACGGCGTCAAGCGCCAAGACTTCAAGGAGGAACTCAGGCGCGTCAAGCCCAAAACACTCGACCACCTCATGGACATCGCCAACAGGTGGGCTGACGGCGAAGATTCCATCCACCGAGCACAATCGGAAGAAGAGGACGACTACGGCCGATGACATGAGCGTTGTAGCAAGAGAAGGTCGCGCGTCTACGACAATCGCGATGGACCTGACATGGTCGCGGCCGGCTATGCCGATCGCCGCAACGACGCCAACCGCAACAGCAGAGGATACCGCGGAGGAAAGTTCCGCGATGGAGGACGCCCAGCACAGTCGTGGCAGCGCCGCGACCGCGATAACGGACCCTCATCATACAAAAACTTTCGGGTCCCTGCACCATCCACTTCTACATCGACAAGCAAGATGGCAAGAAGAAGGCAAGCCACATGCCCAAGGACTGCCGCGAGTTCCAGAAACTCAGCGAAAGCATGGTCCAGATGAGGCAGCAAGCTCCACTTCCTGGATTCGGGAACACACCCGTGCCAGGTGAGATAGCGCATGGAGCTCCTCCACCGCCACCTGTAGGAGGCCCGAACCAACCAGTCGCACCAGCATAGAACAACGCTGGGAACGGGTACCCCCCGCCGAAAGGAGCACTGATGATCCAGAATGGGCGCCCCACGAATAGGGTACAGAAGAAAATCACCCGTCAAATCAACCTGGTTGTGGCAACTCCACCCGCCATCCCTGAGTACCTCAGCGGATCGGAGTCCTGCATCACGTTCAGTCGTTCGGATCACCCTTGAAAGATCCCTCTCCCAGGTCATGCTGCCCTGGTGCTGGAGGCGTAGATCAGAGGTTTCGAGATGAGCCGTGTCTTCATGGATGGCGGCAGCGGCATCAACCTGATGTTCGCAAGTACTCTAGCAGCAATACGGATCCCGCAGTGCAGCCTGGAACAGTCAGACACGACGTTCCACGACATCGTCCCAGGAAAGGGCATATTCCCCCTGGGCAAAATATGGCTCGACGTCATCTTCGGCAAGCCGGACAACTTCCGACTCGAGCGGCTCGAATTCAAAGTGGTGGACTGGCCATCACAATACCACGCCATCCTCGGGCGTGTAGCATTCGTAAGGTTCTTGGCCGTCCCACGCTACGCATACCTGCTACTCAATATGCCAGGACCAAAGGGCGTCATCACAATCCATGGGAGCTTCACCCGATCGGAACAATGCGACAGGGATTTCAACAGAATCTCCCAATCATTCGGCATGCAGGAGGAGCTCGGAAGGCTCCGCGAGGTGACCGACAATGGGGCACCCCCAGTCGCACGACAAAACGCACCTGACATGTCCTTCGACTCCACCGTCAACACAAAGAAGGTGCAGGTCCATCCGACGGATGCCTCCAAGACGGCGCTGATCGCCAACGACCTCAGCACCGCATAGGAAAGCGTGCTCGTCGAATTCCTCCGTGAGCGCTGTGAAATCTTCGCCTGGTGTCCTGCGGACATGCCAGGAGTTCCCAGGGAATTCGCCGAGCATGCACTCAACGTCTTTCTAGACACCAAGCCAGTCAAGCAGTCCATCCGGAGAGTGTCTGAGCCAAGGGCCGAAGCAATCGGGAAGGAAATAAACAGGCTACTCGCCGCAGACTTCATCAGGGAGATCAAAGAAAGCGAGTGGCTCGCAAAAACAGTGATGGTTCCCAAGAAGGACACGGATATCCTGCGGATGTGCGTGGACTTCACGTCGCTGAACAAGCACTATCCAAAGGACCACTTCCCTCTTCCTCGGATCGACCAGATCATCGATTCGATCGCAGGATGCGAGAAACTCTCCTTCCTCGGCGCCTACTCACGCTACAACCAGATTCGACTCAAGGTCGAATATCAAGAGAAAATGGCGTTTATCACACCGTTCGGAGTGTTCTGCTACAACACAATGCCCTTCGGGCTAAAGAACGCAGGTGCCACGTACCAGCGATGCATGCAGGAATGCCTCAAGGACCAGATCGGTCGCAACGTCCAAGTCTATGTCGATGACATAGTCATCAAAACAAGGGAGGCAAGAACGCTCATCGACGATCTCCGCGAGACGTTCGATAACCTCGATTGCTACAGGATCAAGCTCAACCCCGAAAAGTGCGCCTTCGGCGTCCCATCGGGCCAGCTACTTGGGTACTTCATCTCTCAGCGAGGGATCGAGGCGAACCCGAAGAAAATCAGGGCCATCATGGCAATGGAGAAGCCGAAAAACCTCAAGGTCGCCCAGCAGCTCACACGACGAATAGCGGCGTTGACCAGATTCATCAGCCGCATGGGCGAGAAGGCCCTGCCATTTTATCAGCTGCTACGCAAGGCAGATAAATTCGAGTGGACGCCCGAAGGCGATAATTCGTTCGAAAGCCTCAAACGGCTACTCTCCACCTCGCCCGTTTTGGTCACGCCAAAGGAGCACGAGCCTCTGCTGATGTACATAGCAGCCACACACTAGGTGGTCATCACCGTGCTAGTGGTCGAACGACCCGAAGAAGGCAAGACCCATGGGGTCCAACGCCCAATCTACTACCTCAGCGAAGTACTGACGCCGACAAAGCAGAGGTACCCTCACTACCAGAAACTCGCCTACGGCGTGTTCATGACGGCTCGACGACTGAGCCATTACTTCTAGGAGCACCAGGTGATGGTCGTCAATGAGGCACCCCTGAACAGCATCCTGAATAACCCAGAGGCCACAGGATGCGTAGCCCTATGGGGCATCGAACTGTCATCCCTAGACATCGTCTACGAGAAGCGACTCGCAATCAAGTCTCAAGTCCTCCCGGACTTCCTTGTACACTGGATGGAGTTGCAGCTGCCAGACACCCCAGATATGTCGCAGTCATGGACGATGCACTTTGATGGCTCCAAGCGTGAAGATGGAGCAGGAGCCGGGGTCATACTGACCTCCCCGCAGGGCGACCAGATGAAGTACGTCCTCCAGATGAAATTCCGAGCTTCCAACAACGAGGCCGAATACGAAGCCCTCATCCACGGCATGAGGATGGCAAAGATCTGCGGCGCGACGCGCCTGGTCATATACGGTGACTCCAACCTCGTCGTCCAGCAGACGATGAACGAGTGCGACGCACACGCCGAAAACATGATCGCGTACCGCGCACTCTACAACACACTCGAAGGAGAATTTGACGGGTGCGAGCTTAAACACGTTGGAAGAGAAAGCAACGAGGAAACTGACAGACTTGCCAACATCGGCTGCACCTGCGCAAAGGCGCCACCGGGTGTGTTTCTCGAACAGATCTGCATGCCATCCATCAAGCGGAAATTCCCCAAGGGATCACCCGAAGAAGCAGAACACTCACGGGCTATGCTGCCCGAAGGATACGAAGGACCCGAGAAACTGGACACAGAGGTCGCCATGGTAAACCTGATGTAGGTCATGGCAGTCGAAGAAACTTGGACACGACAGTACCTCCAGTTCTTGATAAACGGAGAACTGCCTGACAGCCCGACGGATGCCCAGCGCATATCTCATCGGTCAAAAGCTTTCACCATCATCAATGGCGAGCTGTACAAGCGCAGTATTACGGGTGTACTACAAAGGTGCGTCACCATCGGCGACGGGAAAACCATCCTCCAAGACATCCACGAGGGCATCTGCGGCCATCACGTAGGCAGCCGCTCCCTTGTCTCCAAAGCTCTACGAGCTGGATTCTACTGGCCAATGGCCATGAGCGATGCAAAGGTTATCATCCGAAGATGCAACGGGTGCCAAAGGTTCGCCGACAAACCGCATGCACCCGGGTCAGAACTCAGACCCATACCTATAGCCTAGCCCTTTGCTCAATGGGGCCTCGACATGATCGACAAACTGCCAAAGTCCTCGAAAGGGGGACACGTCTACCTCTTGGTCGCGGTCGACAAATTCACCAAGTGGGTCAAAGCCATGCCGGTCACCAACCAAAAAGGCAAGACTGCCGTCAAGTTCTTCGAATACATTGTCTACAGGTTCGGCGTACCGCACAGCATCATCACCGACAATGGATCGAACTTCATCTCCAAAGAATTCCAAGACTTCTGCGAAGGCCTCGGGATCAACATCAAGTACGCCTCAGTGGCTCACCCGCAAACAAATGGGCAGGTCGAAAAGGCCAACGGCCTAATCGGCGCTGGCATCAAGAAGCGCCTCATGAGCCCACTCGAACGAAAGGCCGGAGCCTGGACAGAAGAGCTATCATCCGTCCTATGGAGTTTGCGCACCACGCCAAACAGCTCCACCGGCTACACGCCGTTCTTCATGGTGCACGGAGCCAAAGCCGTGCTACCAGCCGAAGTACGCCACCAGTCCACCCGGGTCGTCTCTTACAGCGAAGCCGAATCCACGGCTGCACTCAAAGATGCCGTCGACACACTTGACGAGGCAAGAGACGTAGCAGCAGCTCGATCAGCGGTGTACTAGAAGATTCTCCGCAACAACCATAGCCGCCGGCTGCGCCCAATGTCCGTCGTCGAAGGAGACCTCGTCTTGCGACTCAAGCAAGAGCGACCGAAGAAATTCGAGTCACCATGGGAAGGACCCTACATCATCACCGAAGTCATCCCAGGTGGCGCCTATCGCCTCAAACACGTGGAGTCTGGAGTCGCATACTCCAACCCACGGAACATCGCACACTTGCGACAATTCTACCCCTATCTACCTACCCCTTTACTTTCAATAAGGCTTTTCAGCCAAGGCTATCCAGCCGAACAATGTACTTCCTCCATTACGATATAAATAAAGCTAAGTGTCTGGCCCCAAAATTTTCGTTCGCTATTTTCAACTTTACTTCATGCTACAAACGCACTCGGGGGATCCCCCCACCTCACGATGTCATCGACTGAGGATAACACGTGTACACCTGAGTAGCTGACAACGTCAGGCTAACGAAAAGGACACGTACTCAAATAAATGCACTGCGTACTCAAACAAACCTTCATAACAAAGGGCACAACATGCCCAATCGAAATATACAAATTTTACATCTATCTCTTTTACAGGTACTACCTATTATGAAGAATAACTTGAGCACGCTGCTCAAACAAATCTACGACCTGCTCGGCATACTGCCTTATAGCCGCATAATGCGGACGCATATCCCACTCGCCACCATCCGACCGAAGAGGTGGCCTAGCAGCTACAACAGACAGATCTACATCAGGACGATGCAGCCTAACAAGGAGAACGCAGCCTTCACCCCTGCAACGAGTTGCTGCCTCACTAATTCCTGGACACGAGTCACACTCCGAAATCTAGACAGAAGACCGGACAAGGTTGTTGGCACAGCATCCAGGGGAAACATCACATGCAGAACCGACGAGAGTGAAGTCTGCACTTGACGAAGCACCCGCGATACTTGGTGAACGCGATCCTGCATCGTTGCCAGAGCCATGCCTCGGTCGCGATCCATCCAGAAGAACCCGCCAGCTTCCATGTCCTGTTGAGTCAAACAATTGACCCGAAGAGCAACCCGCTCTTTCTCCTCCCTTGGATCAAGGTTAGCACCTACGATACTCGCACAAAAGTAAGATGCAAGGCCAGCATACGCATCCGAAGAAACGAGCAGCAGCTCGAAAAAACTTACACTGAAGCTGTTCAGACAGTCGAAGCAGTTCCGCCATCAAGTACTCCTCTCTGGCCGCACCGCGATCCGCCTTGGACTTCCAAACATCGGCATGGCCACGCATCCCAAGCAACTCCTTTTCGAGACTACGAACACGGTCTCGAAGGAAAGCAATCTGCGACGAATCATCCAAGGATGGCCGCAGCCGCGCGGCAGGCGAGGCGTCAACGGGATCAGCACCCGGAGGACCCTAGAGCAGCAGAAAGGCAAAGACATGAACACTCAGACAGAAGAGAACACATCTCAACAGATTTCATTAAGTGCATAAAAGGCCACTACGTGGCACAAGGATTTGATCATCAACATAATTACAACAAAAAAAAACTAAAGCTATCCTATAGCTACAACACCTAAGATGCGACACCCTGAGTAGCCTTGGAGCCGGACTGCCTCGCCTTGGCTTCCCCCTGCTGCCGTAGTGCGTACCCGGCCAGCAGATCAATCAGCTTTGGCCCATATCGCTTACAGCGAGCAGAATAGGTAGCGAAGGCTACCTCAGATCCATCCGTAGTCGTCGGCATCCGGGAGGTGATCTGGGGAAGGTCCAGCTCCGCTCCAGCCGTCGCCAGCCCGACAGATACGCTGATGCCCTTCTGCTTGCGCTTGTACGCAGCAAGCGCTTCGGCTGGCAGTGCCTCCGCCAGGGCGTCAACATCATCAAGGGTCGCGCCCTTGGGCACAAGATCCTTGTAGAAGAGGCCAAGGACCTCCTTGGCCTTGGCGAGTGAGCTAATGACGGTCCTGCAGCGATCTTCGACCGCCGCAGTAGCATCATCTAGAGCACTCCCGTGCTCCAGAGCATCGCGATCAAACTCGATGCCCGCGGCATCTGAGACAATAAAGAGAAGCAATGAGCAACAACTCCGTAGAAGAAAAACAAGAAAATGCAAGTGAAGATACTCACCCGAAACATCCTTGGCAGCCGCCATGAGCTTGCCTGTCACCTCTATTTCACGCGCAGCCGTAGTAGTAGCAAGCTGCTCCTCGTGGTCCGTGGCCTCCTGCTGCAGGCGCTTGTTAGCCTCGGCCGAAGTAGCCAGCTCCAGCTCAGGGCGCTCCTTCGCACCAACGTCCACCTTGGCCTTCTTCTCCGCTTGACCGAGGCTCTTTTTGAGAGCATCAATCTCACGAAGGGAGGTGTTATGCTCCTTTGCATCCAAAAAATACAGGCGTCAGATAACAGGACAAGAATACACGAATAAGCAAACATCAAAGGCATAACAGTACCTTGAAGCTGTTAAAGGCTGGCTTCTAGCACCAGGTGCTCCTGCACCAGTCGCTTGGCATCCTGCACAAAAGGCTGCAAGAAGAAGACCTACCAGTCAGAAAAAGGACTCGGGGGCTAAGCCCAACAGAAAAGAATAGAAGCAAAAAACGCACATGAAAACGCTCGGGGGCTACCCCCGAGACTCGAAGAACAAAACAAGAAAACTCTTTTACAAACGCTCGGGGGCTCCCCGCATGGCAGGAGACTTACATGATCCGACGGCGACGTCGAAGGTCCGCTAGCAAAATTCTGAGGCACAACCACCTGAACCTCCTGCGGAGGAGGGTTCGGAGCAGCGCCCTCAGAAGTTGCCACCGTCTGAGGAGGAGGAGACACAACTTTCGACTCCCCCATCATCTCTCGAGCGCCATCACTGGAGGAATCGTTGGAAGAGTGCCTGCACAAGGACAAATTAGCACAAGCACAAAGTCAACAACACAGAAAAAGAAGTACAGAGGAAACTTACGAGTCTAGCAAGCTAAGGTTGAAGACAGGAGGGGTCCTTCGGACCCTCTTCTCCTATTTCTTCTCTTCCTTTTTCTCTTCCTTCTTCTCTTCCTTCTTCCGCTTCGCTGGCGGGTGCGGCGCTACAGCCCGCACGGGAAGAGCAGGAATAGGAGAGGAAGAGCCTCCATGCCCGTCACTATGACGCTCAAGACACGAAGGGTTCCTAGGAGTCGGAGGAGTCGAAGCATCCGAAGACTCGCTGGAGCTCCGCGCTCGTTTGCGCGTGTGGTCCTCGCTCGAATCGTTGGCATGTTCAGCCGGAGATCGCGGCGATGGAAGCTCGGACATGGAATCCACCACATCATTATCCGGAGCATCCGGATATACTTCGGGTAACGGAGGCGACATACCCGGCACTTTGAAGATCTGCACAAGAGAAGAACAAGTTGTTAGCAAACAAACACAAATACGATGCAGTCAAAAAATAGCGCTACGCGCACGGATCTACACCTGTGGAACAGGAAGCGAAGAAGAAAACGGAGGAGTCAGCGACTTCCCTAGGATATCCTCTCCAGCCTTGAACTTCAGCAGCAAGCGAAGGGCCCTGTCGAGATCTCCATGGGAGAATTTCTCAGCCGAAACCCTCGTCGGATCACGCCGGCCAGCATAAAGGAACATCGGGTGTGCCCTAGCCTGGAGTGGCTGCACCCGATGCTCAAGAAAGGTGCGGATGATATCCACACCGTTCACTTCCTTCTCTGGAATCAACTGGAGATCCTCCACCCGACGGTAGAGAGCCTCTATCTCCGCCACCTCGCCATCCAAGACCTTGTTTTTCCAAGACCTTTTTAGCTCAATTTTTTGGGAGGGGTCGAAAGGAACAAGACCAAAATCTTGCCCAGGCACTACAGAGTCGCGGATATAAAACCATCGCCTCCGCCAGTACTGGACAGATTCGGACATGGAAAAAGAAAAGAAAAGCAGTTTGGGCTTGACGGAGATGATGCAACCTCCAATGGGATAAACACCATCCGAACCAGATTGCCTCTTCACGGAATAAAGTTTCCGGAAGAGGCCAAAGTGCGGCTCAATACCGAGCCAGCACTCACAGAAAGTGATAAAACAGGCAATGTGAAGAAGAGAATTGGGGGAAAGATGGTGCAATTGGACACCATACAGAAAAAGCAGTCCACGAAGGAAGTTGTGGACTGGGAAGGAAAATCCGCGCAAGACAAAGGCAAGGAACATAACCCGATACCCAACGGGGGGACGGGGGATTACCTCATTGCCTGGGAGTTTAACGGCCTCCCTATCCTGCGGGATCAGGCCCCGCTCGCGAAGCCTATGGAGATCACTTTCCCGCGTCTCCGATCGCCGCCAGCCACCATCGGTGACACGAGTAGCGGCGGCACTTTTCTTCCCTCCAACGGCGCTGGTACCAACCGCAGATGATGACTTCTCTTCGTCTTTCCCATCGCGGTACGGCGGCGCCGGCGGCGAGAGCGCAGAATGGAAGAAGGAAATGTGAAGGAATATTCCAGCGCGCAGCAAGAGCTCTCAGAACGCAAGGAAGCAGTGAAAGAAAGAACAGACGGGGTGAAAACAAACTAAAGTTTTCCCAAGGATTATAACGACGAGGACGACGCACGGCAGCCGTCCATCAAGAAGACCTAACGCCAACGGCAGGATCTGGCCATACACGTGTCAGCATCACAACGAACCGTCGCTAACACGCCGTCCACTACGCACGGAAATCAAGGCGACCCCGTAATTATCTCCACGCCACGCGTGACCGGTCAATTCAAGGTCAGACAGTGGGACCCACGTTCGTCCAGTCAAGTCATCTTTGGCGCAGCAGACGCTTGAGGTCATCGATCGTCAGCACTGACGTCATCAAAATCTACACTAGCAGCAGCTACAATTGTTTCGACTTCAAAGCTAAGAGTACTCACTCGAATCTACGATTCGACCAATTACTCGGGGGCTACTCCTATCAGGAGCACTGGACGCGCACCCGAAAGATAAATAGAAATGAACTATTACTTCGAGTCCTCCGTCGAGTCTACGACTCCACTACGGACTCGGGGGCTACTCCCATAGGGAGGACGGATTTAATCATCCAAAAAAAAATTGTGTCCTACGGACTTACAACTGAACAACCTCCGAATTAAAGTCTCCGCTCGAGTCTACGACTCGAACAGACACTGGGGGGCTACTCCCATAGGGAGCGCTGGTCGCGCACCCTATGAATTTTTAGACCGCGATCCTTCAGATCAGCATACGAAAAAATTTCGGAAACTCTGCCCCAACTAAACGTTAAGTGAGCAACATTCTACTTGACCACTCGAAACATCTCCTCGGTGATAAACATTCGGATGCTGTGTCTGAGACACAAATATAAGACCTACAGATATCATCTGATGTCCTGGCAACGCACACGACTGCGCTCTGCTAGTAAAAACCCGTGCTAACAGGTGCGATGAAAAATCCCGACGAACGCGTTGGGTACATCAATTAAATTCACTGGAATTCCACTCCTGTAAGTCCTCCACGGCCTGAGTCGAATTACGCCAGCATATGTTCCGGGTTCGAGTTGAGGGACTCCAACCTGAAGAAGATCGTGTTGTTTCATCCTAACACAGTTAACTGACCTTGATCTGTCGGGAGAGTCAGGCACACGCATCAACAATCCCTGCACATGAACTATTGAAATACATAGCTGCACCCGAAAGATTGCAGAGTCCTCAGCCGAATCTACGATTCGACTGAATACTCGGGGGCTACTGACATGGTTATACCCCACGGGTACATGATCTCAGCATACCTGGTCCAGCCCAAGGAAGGCCCACGGCAATTACACGCTGCCCATGAAGATTTTCGGGTGGCCAACGCCCATGACGCTTTCAGATCCTTGGAGAGCAAGACTAGAGTAGATAGGAAATTCAAAGGGGTAAAACCCTAGAACCTGTAACCGCCTAGGTCTACGCCCGGGACCTGCCTAAGTCTATATAAAGGCTAGGAGGGCACGACCTAGATCTTCTCCTCATACTTTCTCATACACACCTCCACGTCAGATTGCATCTGCGCACCACTGTAACCTTCGGTTCCACCATAATCAAGAGCAGACAAGCAGGAGTAGGGTTTTCCCTCCGGGGGCCTGAACCTGGGTAAACCTTGTGTCCACGATCTCTAGCATCCCCATCTTCTCCAAAACCCAAGTCCATAACAATGGGAATTGATGAGATCAAACCTCGTCAAAGAGTACTCCTGTTGTCAAACTTCTACAAAAGCTGTTTGTGAAACTGTTTGCCAGCTATTCTCTGACCAAGAACAAAGTTTGCGAATCCTAATTATGATTTATCTTTATGCATCTCTATTGTGACTCCTGTACTTGTTGCAAGCTAAGTAATATAATGGTGAGTTGATTTCTTCTATGAGTTGAGTAATTGTAAGTGTGATGCTTCTTGTCCATATTCTTTTATCAATACTTCACTCCATAAACCTATGGACATGTTTACTGAGCTCAGTTTTCGCTCGGGGACAAGGAAGGTCTAAGCTTGGGGGGAGTTGATACGTCCAATTTGCATCACCATTCTATATCATAATTTTCCTCTATTCATTGATATATTTTATATTAAGAGGTTTTACTCATGTCTTTTCATCGGTTTTGCATGTTGGATGATTCTTGGAGTATGAACTGTCGGAGTCAGGATTCTGATGGAAAAGGAGGTGTTTTGATGAAATTTTGCGAAGATCAGAAAAATACCAGAAAAACTACGGAAAATCATATTTCCTAAGAACACGAAGAAAGACAGAAGGGGAGGCGGAGATGGGACACAGGTGGCCCACACACCCCCAGGTGCGGGCCACCCCTAGGACACACCTACAGGGGCTATGGCCCACCTGGCCCACCTCTGGCTCCGCCCTCTCGCCTATATATTCTCCTCCAAACCCTAAAACATGAGGAGGAACCACAAAAAGATTTCGCCGCCTCTACGGGGCGGAAAACACCGAGAGAGAAAGTGCTCTCCAGCGGACAGATTTATGCCAGGGAAATTCCTTCCCGGAGAGTGGAATAGTCGCCATCAACACCATCATCAAGCTAGACTTCATCGGTATCATCACCTTCATCATCCACACCATCATCTCCACCAGCACCATCATCACCACTCCATCCCGCTATAACAATTGTGTTGAATACTTGCATAGTTCCTAGGGGAAACTTTCCCGGTGTTGATTACTATTGTAGTTGATGCTTGTGAGTGGAACCGTTGGATTATGGTTTATGTTCATATTGTTATTCATCACCATATAATCTTTCATCTTGACCCATATGATTTCTCGTGAGTAGTTCGTTTGGTTCTTGAGGACATTGGATAAGTCATGTTGTTAGTAGTGGATTTGTGTTGAGATACTATTCAATGGTTTAGTATTTAAGTTGTGGTGCTATTCTTCTAGTGGTGTCATGTGAACATCGACTACATGATACTTCACCATTTATGGGCCTAGGGGAATGCATTTTGTATTTGGCTACTAATTGTGGGGTTTCCAGAGTGACAAAAACCTAAACCCCCGTTAGGACACCATTGCACAAGGGAGTGTAGGATCTCAGAGTTTAAGGCTGTGGTTAGGTTTATATCTTAATTGTTTTCCTGTAGTTGCAGATGCTTGCAGGGGGTTTAATCACAAGTATGTATTAGTCCAAGTAAGGTCGGTACATTAGCACAGGTTCACGCACACAACACTTACAACACCAAAGAAGACTACTCAGCTATTTGAAGCGAAAGCACTTGACAGAATTCCCATGTGTCATCAAGAACGTTTGGTCATCATTAGTATTTCCACCGGCTTGTCCTTTGCTAAGAAAGGATTGGGACACTTGCTGCAATTGTTTGCTGTCTTTATTGCTTGCACTTTATTTCCTTGCTTTATCAGAAAACCCCTAAAAATCCGTTTGCTAATTTTTTACAGAGATTTCCTACTCCATACCACTAGTCAACACCTTCTGCTCCTCGTTGGGCTCGACACTCCTATTTATCGAAAACACTACGATACACCCCGTATACTTGTGGTTATCACCCATGACACAGGAGCTATCCCGTATCAAAATGACAAGGCAACAGACAATGAGCATCTCAGCAATCTTTTTATTACTGTGAGCATGGTGCCTTTTTTTTCTTGTTTTTATATATTTTTTTAAATATGCTTCATATATTGCTCACTATGGTTATGCTACAAGTTTCCACCATGATTAGGAAAGGCTTAGGCTAGCCACCCAGGCGTTTATCTAACCTATATACATAACTCCATGGACTTACAAGCTCCCCTTTTATTTCACACCACCGACATCCATAAACAAAAGATCATGATATCAACTGGATAATATTTACTAGTGTTGAAAGCGCTCCCTTTGACAGCATGGTTCTGTTAATTCCCAACTTATAAGTGCAAGCATATAAAAACATAGATGGAACAATGGTTCAAGTTTATTAGGTGCAAGAAATAAAGTGTGCCATCAAGTTTGTGAGAGCTTTAATCACTAATTTTCACATAACAAGTTTAATTTGGAAGGTAGATAAAAAATGAATATACTGGAAATGGTGTAACTGGTTCATAGTCTTAACATGGTGTAAGCATGTGCCAAGTCAAAAACTGAATGATCATAGAGGCTAAGGTGAATGGTTCATAGTCTTAACATGGTGTAAGCATGTGCCAAGTCAACCCAAATAAAGCATCAAAGGGGAATACCACAATATTATGCTTTTGTATGCTAAAACAACGCATGATTCTTTCAAGGCACATTAAGAAATCTCAAATGTTTGGAACATGTCATGATACTACAATAATCACTAAGCATAAGGTCAAAGCAACATCTAGCATGACATGATAAAGTCTAAGCCACGGTCAAAAGAAGCTCCCTTTTGTACCACTATAAGCATGAAACTTTCTACTATTTTTCCAACACCAATTGACTTATTTGAAACAACTCAGAAAGATAATAATCAATAAAGATCAGTGAGCTTTTGTCCATAATTCATCTCATCACATTATTCTTCCCCTACACTTGAAAATTTCCTTCATACAAAACGTCACACAATCTTCTTTAGCAACATTAGTGTATTCAAGATAATAAGCCCTTTGGTTTAGTTTCAACACAAGTAAAACTTTCTTTAGAACATAAGCTACTATAGCGATTACTTTTAAAATCTCAAGTGATCAAGGAGAACTCAAAAAGAAACCGATTAAGAGGCAAATGCCAATAGTGGCAGAAATCTGTCAATACAGACTAGCAGGTAAAAACCGATTTTTTCGAAGACCTTCTGTTGCTAAAATTTAAAAGTGTTGTAGTAACGAAACTTAGATAATAACCTCGGGAATATTCTTAGAAAATTACAGCTCAATCCGATGTACTGAGATTTTTCACGAATTTTTATAGTGAAGCACAGAAATCTGTTTCAGGACATCAACTTCCCCAACTCTTACTTCTCTCTCATTAGAGGTTATTCTTGGAACAAAAACAACACAAAAAGGATAAGGAGAGGTTATTACAGAGGCAATAACTTCCAAGACTGAACAAAAGAAAAACCTACTGAAATTTGGGTTATCTCCCAATAGCACTTTTCTTTAACTCCTTTAAGTTAGGCATGATAATTTCGATGATGTCACATAAGAAATATGAATTGAAGTAAAATAGAACATCAAGAAGAAAATATAAAACAAATTTAAGTCTAACCCACTTCTTATGAAAAATAATCTTGTAAAGGAACAATTCATGAAAGCACAAAGCAACAAGCATAGGAAAGCAAAACAAGTGCAACTCCAAGATTTTCAACATAAAGAGAGGAAACTTAATATTGTTGAGATACATAAAACCATGTTTCCCTCTCTCATAATAACTTTCAGTAGCAACATGAATAAAATTAATAATATAACTATGACATAATCCATTCTTATCATGAGCCACATGCATAAAATAATTGTTACTCTCCACATAAGCATAGTCATTTTTATTAATTGTAGTGGAACAAATTCAACAAAATAGCTATCATTATTAATCTCATCACCATAATCATCAAATATAGGAGGCATATTGTAATCATAATTAATTTTCTCCTCAATAGTAGGTGGACTAAAAATACCATACTTATCATTATAATCACCATAAGAAATAGAATAGCTATCTTCCAAAGTGTGTTCATTTGTAAACATATCATCATTGGAAAGAACATGGATAGTACTAATAGTACAACAATTATTAATATCATCATTTTTAGAATTGGTACCAAAGAGATTTTCAATATCAAAAGTAGTGTGTTTTTCCCAATCATGATCACTACTATATGTAACAGGCATAGGAACATCATCTAGTTCAGACTCATCAGCAAAATTTATAATAGGAGCAACATGCTTAGGGGAAGGTACTGTTTCCTCTATCATTTTACTCCTCTTCTTCTTCAACTCTTTAGGAGGGAGAGGCTTGAAAGGAAGCTTCTCCATATACCCTGGTTTATTGTTAGAGACAATAGAATAAACTTTAGAGGATTCTTCCTTTTCATTAATAAGAACAAAACACATATCAGACATGTCATATTTTGGTAAAATATCATCTTTTATAAGATTTTGTATGTAAGTATTTGCGTGGAAATTATCAACACAATAAAGATGAAAGCCATGCATGATGTTATTCATATCAAAATCACTCATGTCTACCAAAGAAGTTTTTCTTGATAACTCTTCACACCCCAAAAATAATGTAAAAAGTTCATCATGTTGATTAAAAGTGATCATGTTATCACAATAAAAACTGGCAGCACTCATTGGATTAGAAAGGTCATTATTATGGCCTGAGCATTGAAAATTGAAATGACCCACTTCATTGCAGAGTTCACAAATAAAAGGATATAGGGCACAAACTTTTTTACCAATATCATTTAGAGACTTATACGACGTTCTAGTTTTTTCATTCTTGTGGGTGATACAATATTATTCTTCTATTTTATTATTTTCACAAGGTCTATGTATTCCACAAAAATTAACATGCTTATAAGAAATAGTACTTTCAGAAGTTTGAGCTTCTTTATTGCAATCATTAATAACAATTTCATTTTTCATGCAAGTGTCTTTAAAAGGCTCATGATAAATGTCCCATTTTTATTTAGGGGCATTAATATGAGAAGCAAAGGCTCTACAACAACCAACAAGAATTTGAGGATCATGATCATATTTAGCACCAAGCTCTTGAAAATCAGCAGTTTCAGCGAAAGACTTAATGCAGTCATACTTATAGTTTATACCTGGTTCTTTACCTTTGTCGTTATCCTGATATTCGGTATTCCTTTCAATTGTTTCAAGAAGATCCCACTTAGCTTTTACCTCCTTACTAGTGAAGTATCCCTCTAAATAGGTATCTAGATAGTCCTTGTAATGTCCTAAAAGCCTTGCATAAAAAATATTAATAATAATATTACTAGGGAGCTCATGAATGGGACATTTGAGCATTAATGACTTCAATATCCCTCAAGGTTGGGAAATACTTTCTCCATCATGAGGGTGAAAATTATAAATATAATTCCTATCTTTATGGATTTCATGAGGAGGATAAAATTTAGAGTAAAAGAGAGATTCAAGTTCCTTCCATTCCAAATGATTAGGATCATATAGTGACTTATAACACTCCCTTGCTTTGTCCCTAAGTGATAAAGAGAATAGCTTCCTCTTAACTTGGTCCATTCAAATACCTTCACACTTGAACAACTCGCATAATTCATGTATAAAGAGTAAATGATCACCAGGATGGACAATTCCATCTCCAAAATAGTAGTTATTCATAACACGTTCAACAATTTCCATATGTATTTTAAAAGGGAAACTTTCAGTATGTGTCTTTAAAATATCACAAGCATCATTAGAATTACCACATATGGGAGATAAAGTATCATCACAACAAATTTTCTTCCCTAAAGTTGGGAACTAAACAGCTTCCCCAAGCTTAGACATTTCCATAGCATTGGTAACAATGGTGTTAAAAATATTCATACTAATAACATTGCTATTAGCATGCAAAGAAAGTTCCATAGGTTTTTTAATTTTCTGTCCACGCCATTTATGTTCTAACTCAGGAAAAATACTAAAAATATCTATAATTTTGTTGTTGTTTTCCATTAAGCCTAACTAGTGAAAATAAAAACAAGAAACAAAAAGATATAATTGCAGAATCTAAAGGAAATAACTTTGAGCACTCACACACCAGCAACAGTACTAGAAGATAGCTTAGTAGCCAGAGGATGTGAGTACCTTTTACCTTACCTCGCCAGCAACGGCGCTAGAAAAGATCTTGATGTCTATGCACGATTCTATTCTTGTAGACAGTTGTTGGGCCTCCAAGTGCAGAGGTTTGTAGAACAGCAGCAAGTTTCCCTTAAGTAGATCACCCAGGGTTTATCGAACTCAGGGAGGAAGTTGTCAAAGGAATCCCTCTCAAGCAACCCTTCAATCAAGATACAAGAAGTCTCTTGTGTCCCCAACACACCCAATACACTTGCCAGGTGTATAGCTACATTAGTTCGACAAGAGATAGTGAAATACAAGTAATATGGATGATTATATGTGGTAATTGCAATCTGAAATAAATATGGCAGCCAGCAAACATGTAACATGACTAATTGTAAATGGTGTTTCAATGCTTAGAAACAAGGCCTAGGGATCATACTTTCACTAGTGGACACAAATATAAATATCTTCTCTTCATGATGCTACTCTGAACTACTCTCCGGTTGGACAACTCCAATCCATGGTAGGTCTACAGAATCTCTCCTTAAAGTTCACTTTCCCCATCTAGATAACCCCACACTGTCACCTTGAGTGCTAGATGGTTCCAGCAAACACCACAATTTCATAGAGACATCCAACTCAAAATATAACGCATGATAAGTATTTTTGTAATCTTTAGCCTAAGTGCCACACAGTGTGCACACTGTTAACTTCACACACATGGGGATAACCAGAGATTACAATTAAATCACTTGAGTAGCAGAGTAGATCTACTTGATTACAAATATCATGACCAAAATAAGATCACGCATAGATAGAGATGAACACATAGCTACCGGTACAGCCCTTAGCCTCGAGGGAGAACTACTCCCTCCTCATCATGGGAATCAGCAACGACGATGGAGATGGTGGTGGAGATCGATGGAGATGCCTCCGGGGGAAATTCCCCGTCCCGGCAGGGTCCCGGACTAGAGACTTCTGTCCCCTGAATCGCCTCTTCGGTGCTAGTGGCGCTGCGGAACTTTTCGTGGATGGAGGCTGATTGTTTTAGGGTTTTCACATCGGAGAGAATATATAGGCGGAAGGGCGATGTCAGGAAGTGGACTAGGGGCCCACACCACACCCTGGCGCGGCCAGGGGACCGCCACCAGGGGGTGTGGCTACCTCCTGGCCCTCCTCCGTCTCTTCTTTGGACTCCTTCCCGTGTCTGGAAAAATAGGAACATAAGTCTTCGTTTCGTCAGATTCTGAGAATATTTCCTTACAGGATTTTCCAAAACCAAAAATAGCAAAAAACAGGCAAGTGGCACTGCGACATCTTGGAAATAGGTTAGTTTCGGAAAATGTATAAAAATACCTCAAAGTGTAGAAAAAACATAAGAAAGTCAATACAAAACAAGGATGGAGCATCAAAAATTATAGATACATTTATGACGTAGCATCATTCACTTGACGATCTCAAGATCGTGTAGGCGATCCTTCCGGCGCCAAGTTCTGGCAGCGCTTCCACAGTCGGTCACACGTTCGGTACTCGATGAAGACCTTCCTCTCCCTTGTTCTAGCAGGAAATGGAGGTTGTTGATCTCCTCATGATTCCAGTAGCACGATGGTGTGGTGGTGGAGGTGGAGGAATAGATCCTGCAGGGATTCGCCTAAAAAGGAGCAGGTATGGTGGAGGAGAGAGGACCTCGACGGCTAGGGCATAGGCCCTAAGGGGAGGAGGCGTCGATAGATTAGGGTGTAGGAAGCGACGACTTTGAGGGCTAGGGCACCGACGGCTTGGGGCAAGGCGGCGACAACGACCTAGGGTTTGTCGGGTGGAGGGGTGGGGCACCCCCTCCCCTCCTTATACGGGTGCGGGGAGGCGACAAGGGGAGTCCGAATCCTCCCCCAACTTCCTCTTGGCTGGGGGATTAGGGAGGGAGAGGCAAACCTCTCACCTTTAGGTTTCCTCTCCTTCCTCCATAAGGACCTTGACTTTTCAAATTGGGATTTGATTTTTCAAACTAGAGTTTCACTAATCAAACTAGAGTTTGATTATCTCTTCCATATCCTTGGCCGACTTGACCTAGTGGTCTATGATCCTACCCCATTATGGTATGGTGCATTCCAAGTACCCCCTCCGGGTGGTGGACCTTCTAGAACATTCTAGAAGCTTTCGGTGAAAACACCGAAAACATTTCCAAACCCCAGAAATTGACTTTCCTTATATGAATATTATTCTCCAGACCATTCCGGATCTCCTCGTGATGTCCTAGATCCAATTCGAGACTCTCAACAACATTCGTTCTCCAAATGATATTCCATATCTACTAAACAACATATAATCCTTAAGTGTGTCTCCCTTTGGTTCGTGAACTATGCAGACATGATCGAGACACCTCTTCGATCAATAAACATTTGAGGAATCTGGAAATCCATTATGGATCCCACATATTTCTATGATTACATTGTGATCGAATGAACCATATACATATGATACCAATTCCCTTTGTCGCGTGATACTTTACTTATCCGAGGTTTGATCGTCGGTATCTCTATACCTAGTTCAACCTCGTTACTGATAAGTACTCTTTACTCGTTCCATGATATCTTATCCCTTGTGACCTAGTCACATTCTTGCAAGCCAATTGGATGACATTCCACCGAGAGGCCCAGAGTATATCTATCTTTCATAAGGATGGACAAATCCCACTCTTGATCCCTGTGCCTCAACACATACTTTCAGAATACCTAATGCCACCTTTATAACCACCCAGTTACAAAGTGGTGTTTGATGTCATCAAAGCATCCATCCGGTGATGGTTATTAACATGATCTCATGGTCAAAGGATTAGGTTACTATGTATTTGAAAGCTTGTAGCAAATGAACTCTAAATGACTTGATATTATGCTACACTTACTATAGGAGTGTGTACATCATATCATTCTCCCGATGACATGATCTTTTTATTAATAACATCTAATGTCCATGATTAGGAAACCATGATCATCTATTAATCAACAAGCTAGTTCAACAAGAGGCTTACTAGGGACTACATTTATGTTTACAAAACACACAAGTATTAATGTTTCCCGTTAATACAATTATAGCATGGGATGCAAACATTCATTATAAACACAAATATATAATAATAACAAATTTTATTATTGCCTCTTGGGAATATCTCCAACTTACTCACTTTCACTAGAGTCAATAATCTAGATTACATTGTGATGTACCTAACACCCACGACGTTCTGGTGTTGGTCATGTTTTGCCCTAGGGAGAGGTTTAGTCAACGGATCTGCCACATTCAGATCTGTGTGTACTTTGCAAATCTTTATGTCACCATCTTGGACATGCTCACGAATAGCATGAAAACGTAGCTTGATATGCTTCAGCTTCTTGTGTGACCTTGGCTCCTGTGCATTGGCTATGGCACCCATGTTATCACAGTAGATGGCCATTGGGTCAAACGCACTAGGAACCACACCAAGCTCCGTAATGAACTCCTTCATCCATGTCGCCTCTTGTGAAGCCTCTGAAGCAGCTATGTATTCCGATTTAGTTGAAGATCTCTCCACAATGCTTTGCTTAGCACTCCTCCAGCTCACTACTGCACCATTCAAAGTAATACATATCTAGATTGCAACTTAGAGTCATCCGGATCGATGTTCCAACTAGCATCAATGGAACCGTTTACAACGAGCTATTCGTAACCTCCATAAGAAAGAACCATATCCTTAGTCCTTCTTAAGTACTTTAGGATATTTTTAACCGCTAACCAGTGATCTACTCCTGGATCACTTTGATATCTGCTAGTCAAACTAATGGTATATGCAATATCTGGTCTTGTGAACATCATGGCATACATGATAGATCCTATGGCTGGCATAGGGAGTTTTGCTTATCTTCTCTCTATCTTCTACCGTAGTTGTACTTTGAGTTTTACTCAAGGTTGTATTGGACAACATGGGTGTAGAGGGAGTGTCCCAACCTTTACACAATATAAGGTGGAGCCTCCTGTGTTTACAATGCTAGTCCCTGGATCAATAGCTAGAATCCACAGTTAAGATGTAATATCAAGAAACAAAGGTCATAATATAACTTTATAACCAGGAATAACATAAGTTTATTACATCTTACATAGCTCATTTGGCTATTACATTGCAGCGGAATAACTATAGTCATGGGGTCCTTCATCTTCAAAGTGCCACAGGCAGACATGTTGGTTGTAGACTTTGTAATCCTAATCAATCAATCAATCTTCTCTAAAACAATCAAACCTGCAACATTACAAGTTGCAGCCATAAGGGTCAATACATTTGAATTGTATTGGCAAGTTTCACTACTATGTAGAATATAAGTGGATCCTATCATTACATGCATATTTGGCTAAGTAGAGTTTTAGGCTCATTTGCATAAAGCAATAATTTATCCTATCTTTTAAAAATGGTTTTGGTTCTTTTGTCAAATCTCTTTATCAAAATCCCTTGAACTCCTTGGTATCCCCAAGTATTCAAGTCCTTGTCAAAAATCTCTTGAGCTCCTTGGTACCCCCAAGTGCTTCAAGTTTTATCAAAATCTCTTGAGCTCCTTGGTAACCCCAAGTGCATCAAGTTTTCATCAAAATCTCTTGAGTTCCTTGGTACCCCCAAGTACGTCAAGTTTTATCAAAATCTCTTGAGTTCCTTGGTACCCCCAAGTACATCAAGTCTTTAAAAGTTTTCTTTTAGAAATTAGAATGTCGAGATCTCACATAGCTTCAAACTTTAGTTGCTCAGTATTGTCCATAACCGGGGACACGGCTAAGTACTTAGATTTTATTATCTTCTGCAGAAGTAGTACACTTTACCCACATGTCACAATCCCATCTTGTTGCCACCAGTGGCCGCTGGATTAGTACTCACCAAGATGGAGTACTGGAAGATTGAGAATGTGACGAAGTATTTCCAGAGGGTCCTCCCATACACCATTGCTAGCTTTTCTTCAGCACCCATGTAGGATTCCAGGTCCCCATGTCCAGTAAACTGAAGATAATGCATGGGCCTTTCCAATGTAGTTGACTAAGCCAGAGCCATAAATAGTATGTGGTTGCACACGAAAGCCACAATTGGAGAAACATGTTCAATCTCTAAGTTTCCTGGGTGGTTTTCCTTTGGAGCACAACACAAAGAAATTGCCATAGACATGGTTCCTTTTGTTTCCACCTTCTCCAAAAACTTAAAGTATCCTTGTCCACCCAGGTGGTTCATTGAGTCCTTGTTTTATTATATAAAAATCACAAGTCCTTTTCTCAACTTCATAAAATCTCAACATGTATCTCTTTTCAAAATACAGCATGGCTAAGCATGTAACAACTACATTGTTTCCACTAAGGAATGTATAGGGTATCCTATTAGGATTAGCATAGCATAAGTATAGAAAATTCTTTTCATGCATGTTTTCAAAATCCACTAAGTATAATAAAAATAGTAGGACTTTAGATGATAGTGTAACTTGCCTTTCTTTTGGTAGGGAATGATGGTTCACTCCTTGATCTTTCTAGTCTCACACTTTTCTAACTTCACTACATCAATCAAGCAAACACAATATCAACTAGCATTCCAAACCAATAATCAATCAAACAATTTCACTCACATAAAACAATGGGATCTAAGTCATGCATGTAAGCATGCAAGAGGTGGTTCTATTTGCAAAGGTTGTCTCCACTAGGTTTCTAAACTTTGTAAGGTTCAAAGTGGTCATTTTCCAAAGTGGCAAAGTCATTTGCAAAAGGGTTTTGTCCAAAACCATTTTTAAATCCAATCATTATTTTATGTGATGGAAAAATATTTTTATCAAAGCAACAACTTTAAGTTGTTCACAAAATAAGTTGTTGTTTCTCAAAACTTGGTGTTTAGGGTCAGTAGGTTTAATCCAAATCATTCTCCCAAAGTTTTTACTCCAAAAACATTTTCATAGCAAAACCATTATTTTTATTTGGCTAGAAACGGGCTAAAACAATTAATCCATCCTAAACTTCACCAAATCCATTTTCAAAACCATGGGTTGGTTCCTAGGGTCAGTAAGTTCACCACAAATCAATTTGCAAAGATTTCCACCTCAAAAACATTTTTGAACAATTTTTCTAATCTAAACAAGCATACAAATGTTTCTGTAAAAACAACAAATCTACCAGATACTATTTTCTAAACAAATGGCACAGTTGGCTAGGACTGGTTCCACTGATTCCAACGATATAAAGTTTGTAATTTTTGGACGTGTGGATCAAAAGTTATAGGGATTTCAATTTGCAACTCAAATCTGTTTTCAAATCTGTTTTTAAATCGAATCTAGCCACGCGTCGCTTTCCTATTTGCTGGTACCGGTTCGGGTGGATTGCGCTCTCTAGTGCGTTAGATCTAGACAGATCGCACGGCTCAGATGCTTCCATACCGGTTCGCTTAAGTCATTCTATCTACGCCACAGGATGGGGATCTAACGGCTCTCGCGTATTTGACCAAAAGCTGGCGGCGCTGCGCGGCGACAGACAGCGGCGACAATCAGGCGAGGTGCTAGTGGTGGTTCTAGGAAGCAAAGAACGAGGTGGGGATGCTCACCGTGATCGCGAGGACGTGGTGATGCTCGTCGTGTGGTCGGCGTGGCAAGGGGCGCTATGGGACAGCAGCGATTGCTCGCCGGAGTTGGGTCTGGCGTCAGGCGGCTCTGGTTGTGGTCGGAGTCGACGCTACAGATCACGAGAAGGCAAACAGAGGGCATGGTTAGGTGCGTAAGACCAAGGCGAAGATGCTTGCATGATCGAGAAGAAGAGGGGCGGTCGGATTCTACCTGGGGAACTCGCCGGAGTAGAAGACAGACGCGGTGGCGCTCAGAGCTTGTCGAAGACGACGTTCGGGGGCGCCCGCGGTTGAACGGAGGGTACAGGGAGATGCTCCTGGGAGTGGGGAAGGTGTGAGCTTTGTCGGGGAGGTAAGGGGTGGCGCGGTTCGGTCGAAATTTTTGCCGGAGTGTCGTCGGAGCAGCGGCGGTGCAAGGCTGATTCGAGGCAGCCTAGGGGCTCTCTGGTAGCGGGGTTTGAGGGGAAATGAAGAGGAGAGGGAGGGGATTTATCACGCGTGATCACTGCGAGGTTTAAACTCTGCATTAAGGTGAATTGACGACGCAAAATCAACGGCATAAACGGGGAAGAACGGGTCGCGGGTGTATACGATGAATAGGAGATGTGGGGTCCTGTTGTCAGTGAGTGAGAGAGTTAGGGAAGAGGTCCACCAGTCAGTCGCAGAGTGGGTGAGTAAGTGAGTGTGAATCGTTTTTCTGTGGGAGGGAGAGAGGGGCTGGTACTGGGCCTTGTTGGGCTTGGCTGGCTGGGCTGGTCCAAATCTATATTTTTTTCTGAATGCTCTTCTTTTTCTGAATCTATTTTCTGTTTTTGAAAATTCAACAACAAATCAACATTCAAATCAATTCAAATAATCAACACACTTTACAACTTTGAACTTGGTTTTGTTCAGCAACATAAACCAATTACCAAAATAAAATAATATTTTTATTTTAGAGTCCATTTATAATTAATAAAATGGACCTTGGTTATTAAATCAAAATAGGTTTAGTTTTATTTAAATTCTTTATTTGAAAACTAAATATTTTCAAAACCAAATAGGTTTTATTTGAAAATAGAAGATTCTTGGGAAACTTATTTAAAATAAATAAGTTTTGAGGTTTTATTTAAAATAGTAAAACCTTTTATTTTTAATAAACTTGGATATTAAATCCTTATTAATTTATTTTGAATAAACCTTTACTATTTTTATCAAATAGAAATATTTTATTTCAAAGGCTTGGTCAAGTTTTATTTTGGTTCCATAAAATAATCTTTATAAAAAAACTTCTATTTCATTTGAAACCAAATCTTTTTATTTAAAAGATCCAAAAATAGTATTTCCAAATATTTTTATTTTCCTTTATTTAATGTTTTGTCTTTTCAAATCCCTTTAGGATTTGTTTGATCAAAATAGGTTTGAAGGTTCCCATTTGAATTCAAAAAGTTTCTTCTCACTCTGAAAATCAACAAAGTTTTATTTTATTCATTTATTTTTCACATTACAAGATTTGGAAAATCTTGGGATGTGACAGGCTACCACCCTTAAAATAAATCTCGTCCCGAGATTTGGGAAGGCTAGGGGTTACAAGTAGGCTCAAAACAACTAGGGTACTACCACCCTTAAAATATAATTTCAAACAAAATTACGTATTGGCCTTCTTGGGATCCTCGGGAAACTTCTCTGGGAAAATATCTGCATTGTGTCCTTTGTTTCCATACTTGACTCATGGGCCAAGGTTGAGTTTCTCCATAGGCTTGTTTAACTTATTCTTCATCTTTTCTGGACAGTTGCTTGCATAATGTCCTGGGTTCTTGCAATTGAAACAGTTGATGTCTTTGAGTTCTTTACGTGTCTCTTGTGGACAAGTTGCTACATAATGGCCTAGCTCTTTGCAGTTGTTGCACACCACTTGGCCAATCTCTTTATTCTTCTGATTCTCTGGGCATTCACTGGAATAGTGTCCCATTTCTTTACATTTATGACATTGCACATGGCTTTTGTCCTTCTTTTGCTTTTTGGGCATCTCCAAAGCTAGGAGTGCATCCAGTTCATGTTGTTCATATGTTATCTGGTAGGTAGGAATGTCTACATGTTTCCTGGGCCTTCTCTTGCTCTTTGTATAATTCATAGGCCCTTTCTTTGGTCCTTTGAGTTGGGTTGTCTTGTCTGGAGGTATAAGCGGTCCTTTTCCTTTGTCATCAACCTTCTTGGTAGACTTGGATCCTTCTTGATGGTTTGCAATCATTTGTTGCACTCCACCTTGTTTCCTTTGTTCAACAATGGAATAGATGGGGCATTGGATAGGAACATGGTTGTTTCCTTCACATAGGTAGCAGGTAGCTTGAGAAGTGGGACATTGTCCAACAGGATGTTTCTCTTCACAGTTGGGGCATTGATCCCCATGCTCCCTAGAAGTATGGTCCTTGTCTCCACAAATAATGCAAGCTGGGGCTCCATCTAGAATAACATTTCTGTCATCCTTGTTGTCACAATTTTTTTTGGAATAGCTTTCTTCCATTTTGATCATTTGATAAGTCACCTTAAGCATCAATTGGCCTTGAGTTTCCAAAAATCCTTGCAGGGTTGGATCTTCTCCACTAGTGTTGGCTATGAATTGAGCTGTCACTTGGTTCAACTGGTGTTGGGTTGCTATGAGCTCTTTCATGCTGTCCTCTTGGTTGGTGTTGGTGTCATCAACCTTGGAGTCTCTTGGAGTAGTCATCTGTTTGGGTTGAATGAGGATTAGAATAGGCAATATATTTCTAAGGAATCAATTCTAATCACACACATCACAATTCACTCAGACAATGTGCAAGCATTCACAATCAACTTTTCACTCAAACAACAAAGTTCAAGCACATACTTAGGCAACAAAATAATTTTTTGTTACACCACAGAAGTTGGTGTGTTTGACTTATAATATGGTGGTCCATCTATATGGTTCACTTGTGATCTTTCCTTCCTTCTTGGTTGCTTCTTCTTACTTGAGATCATGGTTTCCTTGGAAAAACTCTTGGTTACAATACTTCAAGGGAAGTAAATTCCTTCTAATTTTGCATTCCCTTAGTCTCTAAATCTTGAGCAAGATTTCCTTGTCTCACTTGTAGTCCTTAGTGGTATCCATGTTGGAAGTCCTTGGTGAATCTGCTGAAGATGTTGAAGTCATTAGAGTTGAAGAAGTTGAAGTCATTAGAGTTGAAAAAGTCCTTTGCACATGGTGTAGTCTTTGGTCATGGGGTAGGTTTTCCATCAAGTTTGAAATAGAAGAGATGTAGAATCAAAACCAAAATGGTTAAGGAAAGAGTTTGCAAGATTGTTTGTAAATAAGTTTTTGGAACAAGTACAACTCCTATTTTTCTAAGGGTTTTTGTCCAATCCTAGGGTTTACAAATCCTACAGGCAACACAATGCTCTGATACCATCTGTAGAGGGAGTGTCCCAACCTTTACAGAATATAAGGTGGAGTCCCCTGTGTTTACAATGCTAGTCCCTGGATCAATAGCTAGCATCCATAGTTAAGATGTAATATCAAGAAACAAAGGTCATAATATAACTTTATAACCAGGAATAACATAAGTTTATTACATCTTACATAGCTCATTTGGCTATTACATTGCAGCGGAATAACTATAGTCATGGGGTCCTTCATCTTCAAAGTGCCACAGGCAGACATGTTGGTTGTAGACTTTGTAATCCTAATCAATCAATCAATCAATCTTCTCTAAAACAATCAAACCTGCAACATTACAAGTTACAGCCACAAGGGTCAATACATTTGAATTGTATTGGCAAGTTTCACTACTATGTAGAATATAAGTGGATCCTATCATTACATGCATATTTGGCTAAGTAGAGTTTTAGGCTCATTTGCATAAAGCAATAATTTATCCTATCTTTTAAAAATGGTTTTGGTTCCTTTGTCAAATCTCTTTATCAAAATCCCTTGAACTCCTTGGTATCCCCAAGTATTCAAGTCCTTGTCAAAAATCTCTTGAGCTCCTTGGTACCCCCAAGTGCTTCAAGTTTTATCAAAATCTCTTGAGCTCCTTGGTAACCCAAGTGCATCAAGTTTTCATCAAAATCTCTTGAGTTCCTTGGTACCCCCAAGTACATCAAGTTTTATCAAAATCTCTTGAGTTCCTTGGTACCCCCAAGTACATCAAGTCTTTAAAAGTTTTCTTTTAGAAATTAGAATGTCGAGATCTCACATAGCTTCAAACTTTAGTTGCTCAGTATTGTCCATAACCAGGGACACGGCTAAGTACTTAGATTTTATTATCTTCTGCAGAAGTAGTACACTTTACCCACATGTCACAATCCCATCTTGTTGCCACCAGTGGCCGCTGGATTAGTACTCACCAAGATGGAGTACTGGCAGATTGAGAATGTGACGAAATCTTTCCAGAGGGTCCTCCCATACACCATTGCTAGCTTGTCTTCAGCACCCATGTAGGATTCCAGGTCCCCATGTCCAGTAAACTGAAGACAATGCATGGGTCTTTCCAATGTAGTTGACTAAGCCAGAGCCATAAATAGCATGTGGTTGCACACGAAAGCCACAATTGGAGAAACATGTTCAATCTCTAAGTTTCCTGGGTGGTTTTCCTTTGGAGCACAACACAAAGAAATTGCCATAGACATGGTTCCTTTTGTTGCCACCTTCTCCAAAAACTTAAAGTATCCTTGTCCACCCAGGTGGTTCATTGAGTCCTTGTTTTATTATATAAAAATCACAAGTCCTTTTCTCAACTTCATAAAATCTCAACATGTATCTCTTTTCAAAATACAGCATGGCTAAGCATGTAACAACTACATTGTTTCCACTAAGGAATGTATAGGGTATCCTATTAGGATTAGCATAGCATAAGTATAGAAAATTCTTTTCATGCATGTTTTCAAAATCCACTAAGTATAATAAAAATAGTAGGACTTTAGATGATATTGTAACTTGCCTTTCTTTTGGTAGGGAATGATGGTTCACTCCTTGATCTTGCTAGTCTCACACTTTTCTAACTTCACTACAATCAATCAAGCAAACACAATATCAACTAGCATTCCAAACCAATAATCTATCAAACAATTTCACTCACATAAAACAATGGGATCTAAGTCATGCATGTAAGCATGCAAGAGGTGGTTCTATTTGCAAAGGTGGTCTCCACTAGGTTTCTAAACTTTGTAAGGTTCAAAGTGGTCATTTTCCAAAGTGGCAAAGTCATTTGCAAAAGGGTTTTGTCCAAAACCATTTTTAAATCCAATCATTATTTTATGTGGTGGAAAAATATTTTTATCAAAGCAACAACTTTAAGTTGTTCACAAAATAAGTTGTTGTTTCTCAAAACTTGGTGTTTAGGGTCAGTTGGTTTAATCCAAATCATTCTCCCAAAGTTTTTACTCCAAAAACATTTTCATAACAAAACCATTTTTTTATTTGGCTAGAAATGGGCTAAAACAATTAATCCATCCTAAACTTCACCAAATCCATTTTCAAAACCATGGGTTGGTTCCTAGGGTCAGTAAGTTCACCACAAATCAATTTGCAAAGATTTCAACCTCAAAAACATTTTTGAACAATTTTTCTAATCTAAACAAGCATACAAATGTTTCTGCAAAAACAACCAATCTACCAGATACTATTTTCTAAACAAATGGCACAGTTGGCTAGGTCTGGTTCCACTGATTCCAACGATATAAAGTTTGTAATTTTTGGACGTGTGGATCAAAAGTTATAGGGATTTCAATTTGCAACTCAAATCTGTTTTCAAATCTGTTTTTAAATCGAATCTAGCCACGCGTCGCTTTCCTATTTGCTGGTACCGGTTCGGGTGGATTGCGCTCTCTGGTGCGTTAGATCTAGACAGATCGCATGGCTCAGATGCTTCCATACCGGTTCGCTTAAGTCGTTCTATCTACGCCACAGGATGGGGATCTAACGGCTCTCGCGTGTTTGACCAAAAGCTGGCGGCGCTGCGTGGCGGCAGACGGCGGCGACGGTCAGGCGAGGTGCTAGTGGTGGTTCTAGAAAGCAAAGAACGAGGTGGGGACGCTCACCGTGATCGAGAGGACGTGGTGATGCTCGTCGTGTGGTCGGCGTTGCAAGGGGCGCTCTCGGACAACAGCCATTGCTCGCTGGAGTTGGGTCTGGCGTCAGGCAGCTCTGGTTGTGGTCGGAGTCGACGCTACAGATCACGAGAAGGAAACAGAGGGCATGGTTTGGTGCATAAGACCAAGGCGAAGATGCTTGCATGATCGAGAAGAAGAGGGGCGATCGGATTCTACCTGGGGAACTCGCCGGAGTAGAAGACAGACGTGGCGGCGCTCAGAGCTTGTCGAAGACGATGTTTGGGGGCGCCCGTGGTTGAACGGAGGGTACAGGGAGATGCTCCTGGGAGTGGGGAAGGTGTGAGCTTGGTAGGGGAGGTAAGGGGTGGCGCGGTTTGGTCGAAATTGTCGCCGGAGTGTCGTCGGAGCAGCGGGGGTGCAAGGCTGATTCGAGGCAGCCTAGGGGCTCTCTGGTAGCGGGGTTTGAGGGGAAATGAAGAGGAGAGGGAGGGGATTTATCACGCGTGATCACTGCGAGGTTTAAACGATGCATTAAGGTGAATTGACGACGCAAAATCAACGGCAGAAACGGGGAAGAACGGGTCGCCGGTGTAGACGATGAATAGGAGATGTGGGGTCCTGTTGTCAGTGAGTGAGAGAGTTAGGGAAGAGGTCCACCAGTCAGTCGCAGAGTGGGTGAGTAAGTGAGTGTGAATCGTTTTTCTGCGGGAGGGAGAGAGGGGCTGGTACTGGGCCTTGTTGGGCTTGGCCGGCTGGGCTGGTCCAAATCTATATTTTTTTTTCTGAATGCTTTTCTTTTTCTGAATCTATTTTCTGTTTTTGAAAATTCAACAACAAATCAACATTCAAATCAATTCAAATATTCAACACACTTTACAACTTTGAACTTGGTTCTGTTCAGCAACATAAACCAATTACCAAAATAAAATAATATTTTTATTTTAGAGTCCATTTATAATTAAATAAAATGGACCTTGGTTATTAAATCAAAATAGGTTTTGTTTTATTTAAATTCTTTATTTGAAAACTAAATATTTTCAAAACCAAATAGGTTTTATTTGAAAATAGAAGATTCTTGGGAAACTTATTTAAAATAAATAAGTTTTGAGGTTTTATTTAAAATAGTAAAACCTTTTATTTTTAATAAACTTGGATATTAAATCCTTATTAATTTATTTTGAATAAACCTTTACTATTTTTATCAAATAGAAATATTTTATTTCAAAGGCTTGGTCAAGTTTTATTTTGGTTCCATAAAATAATCTTTATAAAAAAACTTCTATTTCATTTGAAACCAAATCTTTTTATTTAAAATATCCAAAAATAGTATTTCAAAATATTTTTATTTTCCTTTATTTAATGTTTTGTCTTTTCAAATCCCTTTAGGATTTGTTTGATCAAAATAGGTTTGAAGGTTCCCATTTGAATTCAAAAAGTTTCTTCTCACTCTAAAAATCAACAAAGTTTTATTTTATTCATTTATTTTTCACATTACAAGATATGGAAAATCTTGGGATGTGACAATGGGCAAGAACCATTTCTTGCTATCTTGCATTCCAAACCTCTTTAGAACTTTGTCCAAATATGTACTTTGTGAAAGCGCTATTAAGTGTCTTGATCTATCTCTATAAATCTTGATTCCTAATATGTATGCAGCTTCGGCAAGATCCTTCATTGAAAAACTATTATTCAAATAGTCTTTGACACTTTTAAGAATTTAAAGATCATTCCCAATCAACAATATGTCATCCAAATATAGTACTAGGAATTCTACAGAGCTCCCACTCACTTTCTTGTAAATACAAGTTTCTCCATAAGTTTGTATAAATCCAAAGCTTTGGATCACCTTATCAAAACGTTGGTTCCAGCTCCGGGATGCTTGCTTCAATCCATAAATGGACCGTTGAAGTTTGCATACCTTGTTAGCATCTTTAGGATCGACACAACCTTTGGGTTTAAAATATACAACTCTTCATCAATGTCACCATTAAGAAACGTTGTTTTGACATCCATCTGCCATATCTCATAATCATAAAATGCAGCGATTGCTAACAAAATCCTCACAGACTTTAGCTTCACTACTGGTGAGAAAGTCTTATCTTAGTAAACTCCTTGAATTGGTCGGGACCCTTTCGCGAAAAGTAGAGCTTTATAGATGGTTACATTACCATCAGCATATGTTTTATTCTTGAAAATCTATTTGTTCTCTACAGCCTTCCGGCCATCCGGTAAGTCCACCAAAGTCCACACTTGGTTTTACATGGATCCAATATTGGATTCATGGATTCATGCCATTTGTTGGAATCTAGGCTCATCATTGCTTCCTCATACGTCGCAGGGTCATTGGTATTGTCCGCCAACATGACATTCATAATAGGATCATACTGATTAGGACCGGTACGAGTCCTCGTCGACCAACGAGATTCCATAGTAATTTTGTTCGTAGTTTCATGATCATTATCATTACCTTCCTCTCGTATTAGTGCAGGCGACACAAGAACATCTTCCGGTGCTGCACTACTCTGAAATCCAAGGGAAGGTTTGACAACCTCATCGAGCTCTACTTTCCTTCCAGTCACTTCTTTCAAGAGAAACTCCTTCTCGAGAAAGGATCCATTATTGGCAATGAAGATTTTGCCTTTGGATCTATGATAGAAGGTATACCCAATTGTTTCTTTAGGGTACCCTATGAAGACGTATTTTTCCGCTTTGGGTTCAAGCTTGTCGGCCTATAACTTCTTTACATAAGCTTCGCACCCCAAACTTTAAGGAACGACAATTTAGGTTTCTTCCCAAACCACAATTCATATGGTGACGTTTCAACGGATTTAGGTGGTGCCCTATTTAAAGTGAATGTGTCTATTTCTAATGCATAACCCCAAAATGATAACGGTAAATCCATAAGAGACATCATAGAATGAACCATATCTAAGAGAGTTTGATTATGACATTCGGACACACCATTGCGTTGTGGTGTTCCTGGCGGTGCCAATTTGTGAAAGTATTCCACATTTCTTTAAATGCTTGCCAAACTCGTAACTAAGATACTCACCTCCATGGTCAGATAGTAGAAATTTAATCTTCTTGTTATGCCGATTCTCTACTTCACTTTAAAATTCCTTAAACTTTTCAAAAGTTTTGGACTTATGTTTCATGAAATAGATATACCCATATCTACTCAAGTCATACGTGAAAGTAAGAACATAATGATAACCACTGAGCGATGCCACACTCATCAGGCCACACACATCAGTATGTATGATTTCCAATAAGTCCATAGCTCACTCCATTATGCCAGAGAATGGAGTCCTAGTCATTTTTTCCATCAGACATGCTTCGCATCTTTCAAGTGATTCAAAATCAAGTGATTCAAGAAGTCCATCAGAATGGAGTTTCCTTATACGCTTCACTCCAATGTGACCAAGGTGACAGTGCCACATGTATGTAGAATTATCATTCAATTTCAATCGTTTAGCATCTATATTATGAACATGTGTATCACTAATATCAAGATTCAATAAGAATAGACCATCTATCATAGGCGCATGACCATAAAAGATATTACTCATATAAATCGAACAACCATTATTCTCGAACTTAAACAAGTAACCATCTCGCAATGAACCAGATCCATATATAATGTTCATGCTTAACACATGCACCAAATAACAATTATTTAAGTATAAAACTAATCCCAACGGTATATGAAGATGGAGCGTGCCGATAGAGATCACATCAACCTTGGAGCCATTTCCAACACGCATCGTCACCTCGTCTCTCGCTGGACTTTGCTTATTCTACAGCACCTGTTTTGAGATACACATCAATAACATGTATATCGAATATACCTTTCTTCTTGATGTTGCCGTTCTTAAGATCTGCTAGGTACTTGGGGCAATTCCGCTTCCTGTGACCTTCTCTCTTGCAGTAAAAGCACTCAGTACCAGGCTTAGGACCAGCCTTGGGTTTCTTTGCAGGCGCAACAGCTTTCTTGCCGCCCGTCTTAACGTTACCCTTCTTCTTAGGCTTGCCTTGATTCTTGAAATCGGTGGTCTTATTAACCATCAACAATTGGTGCTCTTTCTTGATATCCACTTCCACAGATTTCAACATGGAGAAGAGTTTAGGCAACGACTTATCCATGCGCTGCATGTTGTATTTTATCACGAAGTTCTTATAACTAGGTGGTAGTGATTGGAGGACACGATGAATACCCAACGCATTAGGAATTGTTATTCCCAGATCTGCGAGTTTATTTGCGTAACCATACATATTAAGCACATGCTTGCTAGCGAAGATGCCCTCTTACATCTTGTACTTAAATAACTTCTCGGAGGCTTCATAGCTTTCATCATCCGCATGAGTCTCAAATATCATTTTGAGATCACGGACAATATCATAAGGCTTATAGTTCTCAAACCGCTTATGAAGCTACGACTCTAAACCGTACAAGATGGCTCACTGAACTGTGGAGTATTGATTCTTCCGAGTGAGGAAAACATTCTTCACCTCATCGGTAACATCATCTGCAGGAGGGTCACCAAGCGGTGCATCTAGCACATAGGTAAATTGACCAGCATCGAGGACAATCCTCAAGTTGCAGTCCATGAAGTTTCTTCAATTGTTTTTCATCTTTTCTTTCTCTAGGAACACATTAAAATTGATGGTAGGGTCCGCCATGATCTACAACATATTTACAAAGAGTTTAGACCAAGTTTATGAAACATTGAGTTCATATTTAATACTTAAATTAACGTGTGAACTCCCACTCAAATAAACATCCCTCACATATTCTTAGTGACCACACAGACCAAATCCACTACACCAAATCCGATATATCACGAGAGATGATGTAGTTTCAAAGGCGAACAATCAACACTTTCATCTTATCAATCATCTGAATCATGTTTTACCTTTAAGTATTTCGTCTTCCGAGACCATGTATGTACATGCTAGGCTCGTCAAGGTTAACCTTACTAGGCGCATGTGCAAATCTAGCTTGCACCCATTGTATGAACACGTAGAATCTATCACACCCGATCATCACGTGGTTCTTTGAAATGACGAGTCTTAGCAACGGTGCCTACTAAGGATGAACACTTTATTACTTGATATTTACTGAAAGGGATCATCTTATAATGCTACCGTCGCAATCTAAACAATACATGATGCATAAAACGATTAACATCACATGCAATTCATAATATGTGATATGATATGGCCTTTCTTCTTATGCCTTTGATCTCAATCTCCAAAGAACGAACATGATCTCCATCATCACCGGCGCGGCGTCATGGTCAATGGCGACGCTTCTTGGATGTCCACCACTAACAACAACTATTACAACTACTTTGATTTAAAGACAAGCATGTATAATCATAAGGCTCCTTCCAGTTGCCAACTTACAATAAGGATCATTGCATACATCATATATAATAACAATCACGGACTTATCACATCACAACACAAGCCCTGCAAAAACAAGTTAGACTCCTCTAATCTTCTTTGCATGTTTTACGTGGCTGGGGCTTTCCCATAAGAACCGTTCTAACTTACGAACATGAACCACAGCGTTGATACAAGTATTTTCAAGTGCCTTTTGTAAATTGAATCTTCATTATGGTGGGAGAGACAGACACCTGGAAAACCACTTGTGCAATGCAAGTTGCACGTTGAGTGTGGAGCAAGTCTGATGTACGATGACATGTAAGGTTAGCCCAGGCTGCTTCATCCCACCATCCCGCAAGATCCAAAGTACACAAAAATAAATCGACAACAAAATCATCAAAGCCCACAAAAAACATTGTGTTCTACTTGTGCAATAGATCTACGCATAGACACGGCTCTGATACCACTGTAGGGGTTCGTAGCACGGAAAACAAAAAAATTCTATCGCATGGACACACAAAAGCCAAGATCTAATCTACGAGATCGGTGTACGGATTCGTAGCATGGAAAACAAAAAATTTCTATCGCATGAATACACAAGCCAAGATATAATCTACTAGCTCGGTGCAACGAGTTGATAGAGTACTAACCCTCGAAGATCGAAAGCGGCTAACGAGATCGGATTCTCATGGGTGATCTAGTCGTTCACTTGGTGATCTCAAGATTGCCTAGATGATCCTTCTAGCGCCGTGTTCCGGCACCGCTCCCGCAGTCGGTCACATGTTCAGTACTCTATGAAGACCTTCCTCTCCCTGGTTCTAGCAGGGCAACGCAGGTCGTAGATCTCTCCTCGCGATTCCAATAGCACGACGGCGTGGTGGTGGTGTAGAGGGGAAATCCCGCAGGGCGTCACCTAAGCCAGAGCGGGTATGGTGCAGTAGAAGAGGGCCTCAGCGATCTTCGGTTTAGAGAGCCGAGGTGTGGTGGTGGCCGGCGGCTAGGGCATGTCCAAGGGGGCAACTTGGAGGAACCCTAGGCGGCGGTGACTTGAGAGAGGGAGGTGGCGGCCGGCTAGGGTTTTGGTGTAGTAGGGCAAGGGGGCGCCCCGTCCCCTCTATATATGAGAGGGAGAGGCAGTTTGGGGGGAGGGGAGTCCTCCCACAACTCGTCCTTGTGGTCGGCGGAAAGGGGAGGGAGGAATCCTTCCCTAGGCGGTTTCCTCCCTCCACTAGGAAACCATGTTGGGATTTGACTTTATCAATTTGGCGTTTGACTTTCAAACTAGAGTTTGATTTCTCTCTTCCCATTGCCTAGCCAAGTGACCTAGGACATGATACAACTATTCCACTTTGATATGATACATCCATGTACCCTTCCCACTTCGGAGTGATAGACCTTCTAGACCCTTCTAGAACATTCCAGTGAAAACACCGATACCATTCCCATACTTCGGAATTGGACTTTACTTATATGAATATTATTCTCCAGACCATTCCGGATCTCCTCGTGATATCCCGGATCCAATCTGAGACTCCGAGCAACATTCAGTCTCTTACTCACATTCCATATCTACTAAAAAACATCAAATACTTAAGTGTGTCTCCCTACGGTTCGTGAATTATGCAGACATGATCGAGACTCTTCTCCGATCAATAACCAATAGAGGAATCTGGAAATTCATATGGCTCCCACATATTTCTACGATTACTTCATGATCGAATGAACCATTTAGATACGATACCAATTTCCCTTTGTCTTGTGATACTTTACTTATCCAAGGTTTGATTGCCGTTATCTCTGCATACCTAGTTCAACCTCGTTAAGTACTCTTTACTCATTCCTATGATATGTGATCCCTTGTGAGCCAGTCACATGCTTCCAAGCCAATTCGATGACATTCCACCGAGAGGGCCTAGGGTATATCTATTTGTCATATGGATGGACACATCCCACTCTTGATCCATGTGTCTCAACACATACTTTTAGAATACTCAATGCCACCTTATAACACTAGTGCAGAACACCCCCTCTAACAGTGGTTCAGAACACCCTCTAACAGCGGTTTCAGAACTGTTATTGAGAGTTCGGTGTTAGAGCCCCCCTTTAACAGCGGTTCTTATACGAACCATTGTTAAAGAGTGGCGCACATGGGGCTGCCGCAGCGCTTAGCCCCCCCCCCTTTAATACCGGTTCATAACACAAACCGGTGTTAAAGTTTCTCTGTCGCGGAAGAAAAACAACATAAATCACTGCCGCGGTAGAGTTCTGTCGATGCCCCATTTTGGGCGGATTTCTGCGGCGCGGCAGGGACGGTGGGGGGAGGGGGATCGATCGGAAGAGGTATACACATACATCATCAGTACATATATATGAGTACATGAATAATTAATAAACTATTATTATACACAAACACGTTCAAGCATATATACAATATAACATCTCTGTACACGTTCATTTTGGATATCTAAAGAGTTCTCCGCCAAGCGTGACGACCTCATCAAGTATGAACCCCGCCAATTCCTCTTGAATGGCTCGTATGCGGTCAAATGGTAGGAGTTTGTCCCGCATCCGTTCGATCTAAATATATATGAAGAATGGGGTAAATATATATATATATATATAAGAATGAAACTCAACACAACTGATGTTAATAAAATAATGTTGTGTATACTTTGTTTACTTACTCTAAGTTGTTCTAGTTCGGCTTGGCCCGTCGCACATATCATGTTGCGAATGAACTTGCAAACATAGTATCCACATAAGTTATTGCCAGGTCCCTGATGCACGCACTTTACAAGAATAGAGAGTGCAATCAAAATAAGAATCAATAAAGCATGATATAATGGAATTGGAAGCAGAATCAAAGAGATATGTAGACCTAGCTGGCTAGTATTAATTACATTTTGATCTATAAATTTTAGTTCTTCTGACCATTCACCCACGTCCCTGCCCGTGAACCTTTTCCAAACCCTATCCTGCAAAGAATATGGATAAAGGAGTAATTAATTACTTGTTGTCACGAAAGTTGCCGATCTAGTGCGATAATATAATTGAAATTACCTCTGGAGCATCTACTGAAAGTCTTCCCATAGCTCTTGGTCTTTTCGTAACGAGTCCATGACAAGGACTTTTCCTGAGTCAACTTGAATGACTAGCAGAATAAAGTAGAACCTACACGCATGCATAACTCATCATCAATTACACTTAACATCGAGTAAGGCGAAAAAGAATGTGTACAAGAGAGGGTAACACTCACGAGAATTTGTAAGGTAGTAGTATTTCCCTTTTGGTTTATTGTCTCAGTAAAGACCTTAGCAAGAAATCTTCTGTTTGCCCGGGTTTGAGTTTTACCACTTGTTCATGAACTCTATTTGGGTCAACGAACCCAATGTCAAAAGGGCCTCCTTTCATGCATTCCATAACCTTTTTCTGCATAATAGTATATACATATATGGTGAGCATATATATACATGCAATTAATGAATTGAATTAGCTGAGATAGAAATTACAGAAATAGTACTTACACACAATAAAGGCTGATGGCAGCTTTGTCGAGTTCCTTCTGATTGAATAAAAAATGCAAGTCTTGAATGTTGAAGGTGATCTTGTCGTCTCCGCACAAGAAAATTTGATCTCTTATATGCGTCGTGATCCATTCTTCCTTTCTCGTCTTGTAGAAATCAAGGTACCACTCATGCAATCTTCGCATCTTTGTTGGTAGACTCTTGAGCTCCTCTTTGTTGACGAGATTCTTCCTATACTTCCATGGCTGTATGGGGTTGACATCGCCTTTGGGCAAGTGGTCTCCAATGATGTTTAAGTATGAAATGTAATTCATCCCCATCTTATTGGCCTTTCTTTGTAGCTATCCGTGTGTCGAACACTTGGAGCAGGGCGCGCGATTGGTTTTCCTGCTCTCCGAGCATGGGAACTGTTTTCTGGGGTGCCGCATCACTACTACTTTTAGACTCCCTCCGCCTTACATCCCCTTCATAATCTGGCGCTCGTAGTCTGGCACAAGTGAGGTTTCAGGTTTCAAAAGATTATTGTAAAACTTCTCCACCACCGCCAGATCTAGTTTCTCCTTTGGCTCGGCCCGTCTAGGTGCAAAGAATTTCTTGACCTCTTCTTTCGAGACCCTCCTGCGATTCCACGGTAATACCGGCAATGTCTTGGCGGAAGGCTGCGGGACGTAGTTTCTTGAACTCTTCGATGTACGGTTTCCTGCAGATTTCTTCGTGGTAGTGCTAGTCCTCTTCGGGGAAGTGCTCTTCCTCTTACGCTGACGCACAGGAGATGGCTGGCGCGTCGGAGATGGCTGACGCGCAGGAGATGGCTGGCGCGCCAGAGATGGCTGACGCGCAGGAGATGGCTGAAGCGGCGGAGATGGATGATGCGGCAGAGACGATAGGGGAGTATTCTGATGACCCGAAGACGGCTGAGGCAGCTTAGACTGCTGACACTGCAGAGACAGCGGGGGTGCCGGTGGCCTCCAATTTGGAAGCACAATGTGTTCCTTCTTCCAAAGAATGGTTTTTTTCACTTCGAATTAGAGGTGAGTTTCCCATTCACCTGTAGCATGGTCAAGATGTGCTTCCTCATATTCCTTCACAACCTCATCCTCCCCGACAATAGTATAGCCAACTAGAATCGGTCGGCAGTGCTAAGTTCCACAAGCTACAGGAGGTAAGGCATAGCCGACCACCACCTTAATGGATAAGACCATTAATCTCACATGCAGCTCAGCGTGTTCGCTCTACGTGATCTCATCCACGGGGTATCGAGAACCGGCCATTTGAAGCGTGGGCTGCATGTTTTCCATGGAAGCCACGCTGCTTTTCCGCGCAGAGTCTGGGCCGCCGGCAGCTTCCAATGCAGGCTCTTCGTGTCACTGAGATGACCCGGTAGCTTGCTGGCTATTTTGTGCATTCACTAGCGCCTGCAGCGCCGTAAGTGCATGTTCTATCTGTGTCATCCGGTGTGTACTCTCTTTTTCTTTTCTGTCGCGCCATCTGTAAGAGTCGCCCCACTCGGCACACCCATCCTTTCACGTCATACCCCATGTGCCTCGTGCAAGTCCAGGGTGTTCTTTTTTACCGATGGCGCGTGTCAGCTGTACATTCTCTCTGTCAGGATGGAAGGTCCTGGCGGTTGTTTCCTCGTATGCCATCATGAGTTCAATGACAGCTTTGGCAAGAATTATTGGGAAGATACACAATCCCGTTTCTGGGTCCAACCTTGCCCCGATTCCGTAGAACTAAGTCTTTGCACGTAGGTCCCACCCCTCTATCTGGGGTGTGATCCCTCTATCGCGTAGGGCCTTCTCAGCTTCCTCCCACTTAGGCATATGAGATATGTAGCCACCTGACCCCGTCCTCTGGTGATATTCCTTCTTCTAGGCATTAAGCGTATTGGTTTCTGACCTCTTTGTAGCTATAGCACCTTCCTTGTACGCCACAAATTCGGGCTAGTGAGGTCTTATCTTCGCATAATATGCGTCTTCGAAAATATGGAGTCTCGCGAGCTTTGATAAATTTGTTAAATTTTGTCTTCCAGTTGCGGAAAGCGTCAGCCATCTTCTTTAGAGTGCACTCTTTTACCTTTTCATTTATAACTAGTTTATTTTCATCCTCCTCTGGCGGTAGGGTAAAATTTAACAACAGCGAATTCCAGAGCGTTTCTTTAGATCTTTCATCGACAAAGGTACCGTCGCCCTTCTTTGGCTTATTCCAATATTCAATTGTGATTGGGATTTGGTCCCTAACAAGAACTCTATCCTGACGTATAAATTTTTCTGTGGCCTTCTTGGGCTCCATCAGCCTACCATCAACACAGAATGCTTCGATCGTGAACTTTGCACGATCTTTCAACAGATGGCTCGTGCCTCGCTTGCTCTTTTTCGTAGAAGAAGATTGTTGCTGGCTGGTCGATCCGGAGGGCTAAAAGAAGAAAGAAGCGTTAATTAATACATGTACATATATACAAATCAATCCGTGCAAGTCAGCAGAGGCTTAATCCATGCATATACCTCGACGGACTTTGTAATCACTAAAGTGTGTTCATCGGAGACGTCATCTTCTCCATGACTACTTCAGCTGTCATCATGTCCCTCCAAGTTCAGATATTGTGAGGTGTCCTCGTGGATCATGTTCTCCATTATTTCTTCCTCTTCAAGGTTTCTACTTAGTGGATCCATAGTTTCTAAAACAATAATATTATCACACAAATATTAGTAATATATCTATTAAAATGCTCAAGCAAGGATGATGATATGACAGGTTCAAAGTATTGAAATGTAACCCTAATACATGCTTGGTCATTCCAAACCCTAGTTCGGAGAAACCCTGTATTCATATGAGAGGGTGCATTTACTTCTTCTAATTAACTTGTCATGAAAGTTGATTAACAATGCTAGGGCGGCGGTAGGGCGAGAGCGTGGCCGGGATGCGTGGGGGTGTGCGTTCAAACCAGCACGACGTGGGCTACCTAAAATGGGCGACTCACCGTCGACGCGTGTGTAGGCTCAGCGAGGGCAGATGTGGTCAGGGTCGACGGCATAATGGTGGCGGTGGTCGTCGGCGTGGCACAAAATTAATATACACATATACAATACACATACAATACAATGCATATATATACATAGACATACACATACAAATATACAAATAAATAGATAGATACACCTATAGATATAATATACATATATACATACACATACAAATATTACAACATATATAGATATATACATATATATAGATACAATATACACATATATACATATATAGATACAATATACATGTCTATGCAAAAAAAAGATACAATATAAATGCAAGGGCGACGGTGCTCCCGTGGGCTAGCGAGGGCGAGGGCGGTGACGGTCGGCGAGGGAGTGAACGTCATGGCCCGGCGACGGCGCTCCCGCAGGACGGCAACGACGAGGGCGTGGATGGTGATGGCGGCGACAGCGAGGGCATGGACGGCGACGCGCAGCTAGCTCTCCTCTGCTTCTTCCTCTGCGCTTGATCGATCTGGCTAGGGAAGAAGGAAGAGGCGCGTGCATTATAACCCCCCCCCCTTTAACACTGGTTTGTGGCTGGAACCAGTGTTAAAGGGGGGATTCGTTTTGCGCCCCCCTTTAACACCGGTTCCACAAACCGGTGTTAAAGGGGGGGTGTGGGGATTTTGTTTCGCGTGCACCCAACCCACTTTAACACCGGTTCGTGGCTGGAACCGGTGTTAAAGGGGGTGCATTTATTTCGTACATTAAAGGGGTGGGGGCATTTTTAATTCAAAAAATAGGATAGAATTTAGAAAATTCATACCTTTTTCATCTCAAAAAAATATGAATAATATATCATAATTTTTAGAAAAATAAGACCTATCCATTCATATAAAAACAGTTTATAGTTACTGTACATGTAAATTTTCAAAATGATTAAAACACTTACATATAAATTTTGATTATTGAATTAAGACAAAAATAAAATAGTCAAACCCTAAAACTTTGAACTTAAGAAATATTAAGCATCTAAAAAGGAATCTAACTCTATTTTATTAGAGAAAATCATATTTTATTTTGTATTAACATTTTTGAATTGTTTGGATATTTAAATTTAACATCTTTTGTATAATTTGGAATATGACAAAACTTTCAACATGAAAATTATTTGCATTTAAATAAATAATCCTAAAACATTTTTTGTTTTAAAAAAATAAAATTCTAACTATTCAAACTATTAACAAATGGGAAAGGGAGGGCATAATGCGCGGGAGGAAAAGGGCGGGAAGAAAATTTTATTACGACAGAACTGGAATTAAAGTACATAACGCAACTAACAAAGCACGACTAAAAATTAAGATACATAGAAGAACTGAAAATTAAGATACATGGCTAGATTAAGTCACAATCGGCCGAACTTGTTTTAGAATATTGGAGTGATTCAGTCATGCTCCTGTCTACACCTGTAATACTCGCTACTGTAGTCGTCATTGGGGTTGCCGTAGTTGAACCTTGAAGGCTGAGTACGCGTGGGCTGGACTTGAGGGTAGCACAAGCAGGGGTTAGAGTCGGCGGTCGTGTCGTAGGCCATGACACTTTGGAGAGTCTGGCCGTGCCACCACAGCCGACGGCCGTACTCGTTGAAGTTCGGAGAAGCTGGGCCGTCCTCCTCGTGTCTGGCGAGCACCCTCTCACACCGATCCCCGAAGAAGGCTTCCCAAGTCGGGAAATAGTCGGCATGCCAGTTGGGATTCCTCCGTTGCTCCGAGGTGAGCACGAAGTAGTGGTTCGTGATGGACATCCGGCGTGCCACACCTAGAGGGACAGGAGGAACCGGGACGCCTCCGGCTCTCAGCATCCAACGGACGGGGACGCAGTAGCCTGTCGGGCAGGGGTACTTCGAGGCGCAAAGCTCGTCCGCCTCCCTGGGGGTTAGTGGTATGGTGGAAGCCATGGGATAGAGTGATGAGGTTGTAGATATGAGTCTAGAGATGTGGAATGACGATGGAGGCCAATCCTACATATATATAGTGAGAAATGGCGGGAAGAAAACTGGCGGGAAGAACTGGCGGGAAGAAAAATGGCGGGAAGAACTGACGGGAAGAAAAATGGCGGGATGAAAAATGGCGAGAAGAAAAATAGCTTATTTAATACATATAGTGTTAACGGAAGAAATATGACATTGATTTCCATGTTGAGATACATTTGTGTGCCAAAAATGGCTCATTTAATACATATATAGTGTTAACAAAAGAAATATGACATTGATTTCCATGTTGACATACATATGTGTGCAAAAATTGTATCATTTAATACATATAGTAAATATTATGATCGCGTCGGCCGTAACCATGGAGTATCAGCACCGTTTAACAAGATGGTTGGCTCGGTCTTCACTTTGAAGGGCGGAATTTCATCAAACTTATTATAATCTTCTGACATGTCTGTCTTGTCTTCCACTTCCACGATGTTTATTTTCCCTGAAAAAACTACGTGACGCTTTGGCTCATCATGTGATGTATCTGTTTGCTTATTTTTTCTTTTTTCGGTTTGGTAGACATGTCCTTCACATAGAAAACCTGAGCCACATCATTGGCTAAGACGAATGATTCGTCTAAGTTCTTGTCTACCTTCATAAGATTGTTGAGATCCACTGTTGTCATTCCGTACTTCTTGTCTACCTCAACCCCTCCTCCTATTAGCTTGACCCATTTGCACCGAAACAAGGGGATCTTAAAATTAGGTCCATAGTCAAGTTTCCATATCTCCTCTATGAACCCATAATACGTGGTCTTTTTCCCATTGTCTTCTGCTGCATCGAAGTGGACACCACTGTTTTGGTTGGTGCTCTTTTTATCTTGGCCTCTCGTGTAAAATGTATTCTCATTTATCTCGTACCCTTGGAAAGTATATACAGTCGAAGATAGTGTCCTGGCCACCAAGTACAACTGATCTTCAACAGTGGTGTTATTTGTGAGAAGTCTTTGCAGCCAGTCGCCAAAACTCGCCATGTGTTCACTTATAATCCATTCATCAGACTGCCCCGGGTGTTTGAGGCGTATAAAATTCTTGTGTTCATTGATATACGAGGCAACCAAGATAGATCTTTATAAAACCGTGTAGTGTGCTTGATTGAGAGAATGGCCGTCCCTACATATCATTGCTTTACATCCTAGGGTGCCTTTTCCACGCAGTCTCTCCTCATGTCGTGATTGTGGAACACCAATCGCCTTAAGGTCAGGAATAAAGTCAACATAGAACTCAATGACCTCCTCTGTTACATAGCCCTTGGAAATGCTTCCTTCTGGCCTAGCACGGTTATGAACATATTTCTTTAAGACTCCCATGTACCTCTCAAAGGGGAACATATTGTGTAGAAATACAGGACCGAGAATGGCAATCTCGTCTACTAGGTGAACCAGGAGATGCGTCATAATATTGAAGAAGGATGGTGGGAACACCAACTCGAAGCTGACAAGACATTGGGCCACATCTGTCTGTAACCCTGGTAGGCTTTCTACATCGATTACCTTCTGAGATATTGCATTGAGGAATGCACAAAGCTTCACAATGGGTACTCAAACATTTTCACGTAGAAGCCCCCTCAATGCAATCAGAAGCAATTGCGTCATAATCACGTGGCAGTCATGAGACTTCAGCTTTTGGAATTTTTTCTCTGCCATATTTATTATTCCCTTTATATTCGATGAGAAGCCAGACGGGACCTTGATACTGCTTAGACATTCAAAAAATATTTCCTTCTCTGCTTTGGTAAGAGCGTAGCTGGCAGGAGTTAAGTGTCGTACTTTACCCTTCTCGTTCTCATAATCTGTAGTTAGACCAAACCTTAAGTTCCTTGCGTCACGTGCAAAGTTCGGGTACTCTCGCTCGACTTTTCTCCACTGTGACCCATCAGCGGGGTGTCTCAACATCGCGTCTTTCTTACGGTCTTCCATGTGTCATCGCAATAACTTGGCATGCTCTTTGTTTCTAAAGAGACGTTTTAACCGTGGTATTATAGGATCATACCACATAACCTTGGTAGGAACCTTCTTCCTAGGGGCCTCGCCCTCAACATTGTCAGGGTCGTCTCGTCTGATCTTATACCGCAGTGCAGTGCATACCGGGCATGCATCCAAATTCTCGTACTTATCATCGCGGTAGAGGATGCAGTCATTAATGCAGGCATGTATCTTCTGCACGTCTAATCCTAGAGGGCAGACAACCTTCTTTGCTTGGTATGTACTGTCGGGAAATTCATTATTTCTTGGAAGCAGATTCTTCATTTTTACCAACAACTTTGAAAATGCGTTGTCAGTCACACCGTTCTCTGCCTTCCATTGCAGCAAATACATTGTGTTGCCTAGCTTTTTGTGGCCATCTTCGCAAGTTGGGTACAACAATGTTTTGTGATCCTTTAACATCTGCTTCAGCTTCTCCTTCTCCTTTTCAGTTTCACATTCTTCCTTTGCATCAGTAATGGCCCGACCAAGATCGTCATCAGCGGGCCCATCTCCTGCCTCTTGATCTTCATTATCTACCCCCGTTGCAGTATCATCGTATTCAGGATACATATTATGATAGTTGTCATCATCCTCTTCTTGTTCGTTGTCTTCCATCATAACCCCTCTTTCTTCGTGCTTGGTCCAACAATTATAGTTGGGCATGAAACCGGATCGAAGCAGGTGGGCGTGAATGGTTTTGGTATTTGAGTAGTCTTTCTTATTCTGACAGTGAACACACGGACAACACATAAAACCAATGTGACCACGGTTTTCCTTAGCCACAACGATGAAATTTTGGAGGCCCGTAATGTACTCGGAAGTGCGTCGGTCACCGTACATCCATTGCCGGTTCATCTGCATTATATAGTATATCAAAAATTAATAGAGAGATGACCACTTATACAGTACATCAACGACACATGAAAGGATAAAGTTGCCTATCTCGACCGAGAAGGAAAGAGCAATGAGAAAACTTAATTCGAGCACCTCTTGTGCATAAGAACTAGCACACCTCTCACCCTCTTGCTAAGCTCCAAAATGAGAGAGTGAAAAAATAAGAGAGAGGGGTGTGGGCTGTGGTGTGTTATATAGGCGCACCCCCTTTAACACCGGTTCAATCCACGAACCGGTGTTAAAGGGGGAGCTGCGCGGGGGGGAGGTGCAGGGCCGTTAACACCTGTTCGTGGCTCGAACCGATGTTAAAGGAGGTGCGCCTTTCTGCTTTCTAGACCACGCTAGTACGGGCGCCCCCTTTAACACCAGTTCGTAGAAGAACCAGTGTTAAAGCCCATTTCCAACCTCAACCAAAGGCCTCGTTTCTACTAGTGTAACCACCTATTTACTAAGTGGTGTTTGATGTCATCAAAGCATCCATCCGGTGATTGTGATTGATCTCATGGTCGAAGGATTTAGGTTACTATGTATTTGACAGCTTATAGAAAGTGAACTATTTAAATGACTTGATCTTGTGCTACTCTTAACTATAGCAGTATATCCATCACATCATTCTCCTAATGATATGACCTTGTTATTAATAACATCCAATGTTCATGATCAGGAAACCATGATCATCAATTAATCAACAAGATAGTTTAACAAGAGGCTTTACTAGGGACTCTTTTATGTTTACAAATCACATAGGTATTAATGTTTTCGGTTAATACATTTATAGCATGGGATGTAAAATTTTATCATAAATATAAAGATATAGCTGAATGCCCGTGCTTTGCCACAGTTATCCAATTTGGTTTCTTGCAAACATAATAACTACATACCTCGTGCATAGTTACAGAAATGTATATATAGTGAAATTTTGGCAAATCGTCATTCCATTTTTGTAACACGCGTCGTTTAACATTTGCTTGATTATATGGGGGTAGAGAAAATGTCATACAACGATGGCATGTAGTAAACAGAAATAAATAAGATTAGGGATTTTTGAGTGTTTATTTTGTATGGAGGTATTAAGCTAGGTCCCATCACATCAACAAAGATTCTCCGCGGTGGTAGACGTGTGACCCTTGTCTTTCAAGAAACATTTAAAGGAATTAATAAGCTAAATGCCTGGTTTATTTAATTGATTTCAAGAAAGGAAACCGAGTCCAAAAGCTGCATGATATGAAGAAGCAGAGTAATAATAAGAAATCTCATACAAGGCTAGCTCATCCTCAGGAAAAAATGATCATATGCTAGAGTACAATCAATACTCAAGTAGCTGGTAGTAGTGCAATGAAGCTTTGCTCCGTCCATCTAGCTAGCGAGCTAGCCGCATGTAGGACACACACAAAGATTCTTGAACTGACGGAATAAACAACAGAGTGCAAACATAGAGGACCATAGAACTTCACGTTGATGTCAGAGAGAACACAAACTAAGCACCCACAAGGATGACTTATGAGCGCAGGGGAAGCATCACTGCAGCAGTGATGAAGATTGAGCCGATGGCGACGAAGTCAGACACCCCATCCACATAAGTTAATAGATGCAGTGGTAAGCAGAAACAAGAAACGGATCAAACAGATAGTGACGAACTAAGTATAGGAAACATGATACCCACAGGATCTTATTGATGTGACGTCCTTTCTCCGGGGTTGCAATTAACAAAATGGATATAGCGGAACTCAGAGAAGCTAAGTAATTAAAGGCACGTACACCGAACCATATCTGAACTGCGATCCTCTAGCTCGATACTTCAAAGTTCATTAAAATACAAGAAGAATTTCTGAGAAAGTGCAGATCTAGCACCATTGCAATTTATCTCTGGATACGGCAAAATTACAAGTGGTATTGAATGGTATTACATAAAAAAAATCGCCCCATCGGCATGGAGTGCTCCTCCTCGCCACGGCAATGGTGACGCCGCACCACCATGGCCGTCCACCACCGGTTCGAGGCCAAGTGGCCAAAAAAACCGAACTTCCGCCGGGTCGTACGCCGCGCTGGGCGCTCATGCGCGCGAGGGCGGCCGCAAAGCCGCCGCACGAGGGCGGCTAGCAGGAGGACTTGCTGCGACGCCGGCCGGCTTTCTACCTCCTGCAACCTCGGGAATCAGTGATGGAGGATGAGGAGGAGGCGGAGGCGGCAGAGGCGAGGGCTCGGGGTCGAGCTGGAGGTGAGGAAGAGCTCGGGGAAGAGGCGGCAGAGACGACCTCGGGAATCAGCGATGGAGTCGAGCTCGCGGCGCGGAACCGTCAGGCGCGCTTTCACGGGAGGGAGCTCGGGAAAGAGGTGGCGGAGGCGACCTCAGGAATCGGCGATGAAGTCGAGCTCATGGCGCGGAAGCATCAGGTGCGCTTTTACGGGAGGGAGGAGGTCCGAGATTCGGCGTCGGTGACATCCTGGAAGCTGGACACCTCCTCTTGGCTACTGGAAGCTGTCCACCTCGATCCGGACGATTGTTGGTTACAGAACACATATCTCTTTTGTTTTATAGACCAGGACAAGCATATGTTCAAACAACGGACAAAATTTGGTGTGTACAAAAACCACCTCAAACTAAATTAATCACTTCATTATTATTATAGTTTTTTGGCATATCTCTAATAGTCTCCCACTTATACTAGAGACAATAATCTAGTTTCAAACCTTTGTGCATTCAACACTTATGGCTTTCCGGTGTTGTATATACATGATTGCTAGTGGTTAACTGATCTTCGGATTCTACACTTTTAGGTGCGTGCGCAATTGTATGTCTTGTGTTTCTGCGCATCACACATTCTCTAATGAGATGTCATTATAAATTTAGTCCTTTGGTGAGACCTTTAGTTTCTTTGGGATTAAACTATGTCGATAATTGTTGCACAATATATCTTCATAGTACTAGCCCGTTGTGAACCACACCTAGTTTGATAACAAACTACTTGACTCAAATAGCCTCTTTTGCTGCTACAATAACAGTCATATACTTAGCCTTTTGTTATAGTATCTGTCACAATGTCTTAACTTTGGAACTCATCCAAATCCGTTATGGAAGCTCCTTTCCATTACATTGTGCCACCCATAGTTTAAATTTAGATAAACTTAATTTATACTTTCTGACAAAACTAGTATCAATGTAATACGTTACAATGAACAATCCATCTATTTGTCACCTCTAAAAAAATAACATATTCTTAGTTCTTCCAAAAGATCATAAGAATATCCTTACTACCGTCCAATGATCATCTTATGAATCATTATGGTATATGCTTATAACATTTATAGTATAGGACATATTTCAATGTGTACATATCACATTATGATTGATCAAAAATACTCTTCGTGATTTCATTCACCAAGCAAAAATACTTGAATCTTTGTTTCACTTACCAAGTGTCGATACACTTGAATTTTTATTTAATCCTTTTTGTGTCGCAAGAACCTTTCTTGTCATTTCCATATTGAACTCATTCAATATCTCATCTATTTACATTTGGCACAACCATATTAGCGTCTCAATCTATCCATATAGATATTAATGCCAAACATTTGGGTCTTGCCTAAGTCTTTTATCAAAATGAAACTCTTAACCTGTGTCAATAAAGGATACATCATTTCCAATCAACAACATGTCTTTCACATAATGTATTAGAAATATGTCTTGGTGCTCCCACTTAATTTCTTGCAGATGTAAGCATCGTCATCATCTCCGATGAAATTAAAACTTTTAATAGTTTCATCACGGTGAAGATTCCAACTCCTCGATACTTACTTCAACCATTGAGGTTTGCATACTCTTTTAGCATCATTTGAATTAACAAAACCCTTTGTACCGAGTCATTTACATGTCCTAGGTAATCATTATATTAGAAGAACTTGTTTTGTTTATTCAACTACCACATAACAAAATTATATGTAGTGGTTGCTACATTAATCCGTCTAGAATAAATATTGCTATGAAAGATCAAATCTTGTCATAGTCAACTATATGAACATTCTCGTTAACTCTTTCCTGACATGTCGACTATTTAATAGATGTGAAACATCCATGTCTATTTCTTTATATATACAAATACGACTGTAAGGTTTTTACACCTTTCTAGAGGATTTTCCAAGTTCAAAGTTTGATTTCTCTTGTATGGAACTATCATGGATTTTATGGCTTCAAGCCATTTTGATGGAGTCAGGGACCATCATCGCTTCTTTTCATGTAGTTGGTTCATCATTCTCAAATAATGATTTATCTCTCAAATCTTGGTATTTGATTGTTTACCCGACCTAGTTGGTTCAATAGGAACTTATACATCTGTGACCACAACCTTTGAGGCACGGGAGCCATGAGCATTGTTGCTGCCTCCGGGATGCTTTCCGGTGCTGCGCAAATCAGTACATATAGGTAAGGTTCTTTTAACCTTATCAAAGTTCTATTGTCCTCCCACTTAACTTTTTACAAAAAATTCCTTCTTAAGAAACTTGACGTTCTAAGCGACAAACACTTTTGTCTTCGGTGTTATGGAGGAATACTCAACGGTTATCCAAAATAACCTACAAAGACACGCTTATCCGTCTTTGGTTGTAAAAATTTACTTATTCATAGCATACCAATGTATAAGAAAGGACAACTTGGGTTTTACCCAAAACCATAACTTTATATGGTGTCATTTCAACGGATCATGATGGAGCTCTTTTTAGTGAAAAACGGTAGTCCCTAAAGATTTAATCGTTAAAATAAAATGGCAGTTTGATATATTACAACTTTCATTTTACCATGTTTAAACAAGGTTTCATTATATATCTCGAACACTCCATACTACTATGGTGTCTTCGGGAAACATAAATCTATGGAATGATTCCTCAAATCTAGGTGTTTTGCTAAACTTGTAACTCAAAAATCTTCCTTTATGATCTTATCATAAATTTTTCATTTTCTTGTTACATTGATTTTCCACTTCATCTTGAAAGTCTTCGAACATGTTCAAATGTTTCACACTTCATCCTCATTAAGTAAATATACATATATTCACTCAAAATTTCCGGATAAAGCATATGAAGTTGAAATCCATCACTCTCGACTACACATAATGGGCTTCATACATCTATATGTACAAGTTTCAATAAGCTAGTCATTCGTTCCCTTTTGGCCTATGAACGGAGTTCTAATAATCTCTAGGAATGTTTCACAAGCATCATTTGATCAAAAAAACAAAATACTCCAAAATTCCATCAACATGGACTTTCTTCATGTTTTCTTTCCAATATAAATTAAATGGCGATGTCACTTCCTAATTGATCTTTCAATCAATTATCTTTCGATGTTTTTAGCATTAGTTTTATGGGTGTGATTTCTCCAACGAGATTTGTGAACCAGCCATATTTTATGGATTATGTCAATTATTTGAACAATCCTTTTGTTCTCATAATACCTGATCGAAATAAAAATTATTGAAACAAATCTTGAAGGGAAGATTTGATATTAACGAGCAACATAACAACACTTTGTTTGTTTTTGATGAACATCAGCACCTATTCTGTTGCTAATTACTTAGGCCATTGGAGTTCATGAATTGTGTTGTTTTGTATGACATTTAAGACCAACAAATTCAGTATCCAATACCTAAGAACCACATTGATTAATAAGCAAACAATACAGGCATAACATGTATATCATCTATATACCTAAGCTGAACAATTCTAGTCTTTTCTTTTCTGCCAAATATTTCTTAGATTCTCTTTCACCATTTCCTTTTCCTTTTAAAAGAATCTATCAACATCAATAGTGGTGCCATACACATGACACATAGTCCAACGCGTGTATAGTCAAATACTATTATCTTTGGACTTGCATTTTGAAGTAGATCACCATCATCAAATGTTTGGCATTCTTTCGAATTCCATTCTTTAGTAATCTTTTAGTGTAGTAAAAATTTTACCTACACATTATATTCATCCTTATCGTGGAAATTTTCATGATCAAGCTACCTTAGCTTATAACGGTGAATCGCGAGTATAATGTTGCTCACCAAAACCTTTTGGAGGATTTAGGACGACTAGCCTCTCCAAACTTTTGTGAATTATCATCAAATATGAGAACTTATTTTTTTCCCATATTATACTCTGTTGCAGCCAAAACTTGTTTCAGATATCACAATATCTTCCACACATGATGGTTACTGAAAAATTCTTTCAGCTCCTAGATAACCTTGATATTAAAACAATCTTTTGATTATCAAGAATCATGGAGACAAACATGATACTTTAGATACTAACACTGGAATTGTTACTCTTTATTTAATACTAATGTCACATCCTTGATCTTGCTAGTCTCTCAATGTGCTAATTTCACTACAATCGAACAAGCATGGTATCAAGTAGCATTCCATACCAACATTCAAACATTATTTCACATACACAAAGCAATGGATCCTATCTCATGCAGAAGAGGGTTCTATTGCAAGGTTGGTCTCTACTAGGTTTATAAACTTTGTAAGGTCCACATTGGTCATTTACCAAAATGGCAAAGTCATTGGTTAGAGGGTTTTGCTCAAAGTATATTTTAAAATCCATTCAACATTTTATGTGGTGAAAATTATTCTTTTCAAAGCAAAACTTTATGTTTTTCACCAAGTAAGTTGCCTTTGGCAAGGCTTGGTGTTTTGGATCAGTAAATTTGGTCCATAACATTTTTCCAAAGTTTTCTTTGCAAAAACATTTCCATAATAAAATCAATGAGTTTATTTGGCTAGAAAATGGCTAGGTTAAATAATTCAACTTGAATTTCACCAAAATCATTTTTAACACTATGGGTTGGTTCCTAGGGTCAGTAAGGTCACACAAATCCATTTTGCAAAAGATTTAATCCTTAAATCAATTTTAAACAATTTTTATACTCTAAACAAGTACACAAATGTTTCTGCAAATTCAATCAAGCTAACAGATACTATTTTCAAAACTAAGGCCATGGTTAGCTAGGGCTTGTTCTCCTGAATCCAATGACATAAAATTTGCAATTTTTGGACGTGTGGTTTGAAAGTTACAAGGGTTTGAAGTTTGCAAATAAATCTGTTTTCAAATTTCTTTTTAAAACGAATTAGGTGACACGCGGCGTGTTTTAACTGGACGATACCGGTTCGGGTGGATCGTGTGCTGCAGAGCGTTGGATTTAAGTTGGATCGTGCGGCACAGAACGTGTACCTCTTCGCGGTAAGTGATCTAATCTCGCTCGTTCAAACTAGATCTGACGGCTGTGGATGGCCTGACCTAATTCTGGCGGCGCTTAGCGGCAGCGTGCGGCGGCGACGCTCTGCTAGCGGCGGAGCTGGTGTTGCAGGAAGCAAGAGAGAGGCTGGCAGGGCTTACCAGGCTCGCAGAGACCTGCTGATGCTCGAGGTGGGGTTGGCTACTCGAGGGGCGCAAGGGGTTGCTGCTAATTGCTCGTCGGAGAAGCTGCGGGCGGCGGTGCTCTCGGGTTGCTGTCGAGGACGATGCTGCAGATCACCAGGAGGTAAACAAAACACATAGTCAGGAGCGCAAGGACACGGAGAAGGTGTGTGCGTGAACGAGAAGGCGCGGGGCGGTCTGGTTCACCTGGGAGACGTCGCCGGAGAAGAAGCAGACACGGCGGCGCTCTGTGCTTGACGATGGCGAGTATTGGGGGCGCCCTAAGACAAACGGGAAGTGCCGTTAGGTTCGTATGTGCTTGGAGATCATCATTGTGTTCTCGGGGAGGAGAGGGGCGAACAGAATCTACCTGTGGGGCTCGTCGGAGAAAGAGGCAGACGGTGGCGACGGTGGTCGTCGTGGTTGTCGACGCTCTGGATCGCTCGGGGGCAAGCTGGTGTTACGGGGATGATCGCCAGGAGGTGGGGATCACGAGAGGATGGTCGAGGAGGCAAGGGGCGGTGAGGGGCTGCCGGAATTGCTGCGACAGCTCTTCGGAGACGGCGGTGGTGCGAGCTCAAATTGTAGCAGCCTCGGGGCAGAGAGGGAGTGGCGAGTGAGGGGAAAAGAGGAGGAGGAGCAGGCGGTTAAATGGATGTGGCCGCGACGAGGAATTAACGTGGCGTTAAGGCGAATTAAACGCGCGGAATCAAGGCCTGCAACGGCAGCGAGGGGGAAGAGGCGTGGTTCGCGGGTGGGGAAGAAGGGGTGTGGAGTGGGGTCCTCTGGCAGTGAGAAAAAGGGAGTGGAGATGGGGCCAGTAGTTAGTCCCTCGGTGGGTAAGTTAATTTGTGCGAATCATTTTCTGCGGGGAAAGAAGCTGGGCTGGTTGGTGGGCTTAGTGGGCTGCCTGGGTTGGGTTGGCCCTTTTCCTTTTTTTTACTCTGTGTTCTTTTTCTTTTCTATTTCTGAATTTCTGTTTGAATTCTCTATCAAACAAACATGGTTCAAATAAATTCAAACAACACCCATACTTTGTAAATTTTATTTGGTTATGTTCAGTAGTCTGAACCTAAATCTAAAATCCATAATTTTTAAATAATAAAGTCCATTATTAGTTATAATAAATGACCATTGCTAATTATCAACTTTGGGTTTGATTTATTTCAACCTCAATTTAAATCCATATATTTTCCAAAACCAAAATAGTGGGTTGTATTTGAAATAAGGTATATTTAAAAAGCTTTGTTTAAAATAAATAACAATTTTGTTAAAGGTTCCATTTATAATTTAAATAAATGGATCATGGTTTATTAATAAAATAGGGTTTGGTTTATTAATAAGATCTTCATTTAAAACTCCAATATTTTTCAAAACCAATTCAGTAGGTTTTATTTGGAATATCAATTATTTGGAAAACTTACTTTAAATAATTTAACAAGTTTTGATGTTTCACTCAAATTGGTAAAACCTTTTATTTAAAATAAAGTTTGGATATTAATTCCTTATTATTTCATTTAGCAATCCTTTATTATTTTTAAACAAACTTTTGCTATTTTATTCAAATCAAAATGTTTTAAATCCAAAGCTTGGCCAAGGTTTAATTTGTCTTTTGAAAAATAATCTTTATTTATAAATCTATCTTTTCTTTTGAAAACCAAATATTTTTATTCAAAGATTCAAAATAACAAATTTAAGACATTTTAATTTCCTTTAATAAATGTTTAACTTTATAAATCTTTTAGGGATTTTATTTGATTCAAATGGGTTTGAGGTTCCATTTAAATTCAAAAAGTTTCTTCTGGCTCTGAAAATCAAACAAAGTTTTATTTTATTAATTTATTTTCACATTACAAGATTTGGAAAATCTTGGGATGTGACAATGATCATGGCAGAGCCCATATTGCCAAGTGGTTGCACTGTAAGCTTTCTCAACACTTGGCCTCCAAATCCCTTTGTGCCTGGGTGGCATTCCACAAGTGAGATACACAAGCCAAATCCATGGCCTTGTTTAACCACTCAACCAAAACCACCATTCAAGTCCCATTCCACCCAGGAAGTTCATTGACTTAGTTGTTTTATTAAGAAAAGCATGAGTCCAAAAGGACTTAGAATTATTTCACCATAGCATGTACATACTTTACCAACCTTGTTTTCTACTAGCTAGGCTAAGCATGGCATGGTAACTTAACTTAGGAAAATTTCCTAGCAATTCTACAATTCTACACTACATAGGATTTCCCAACATAACATTTGGAAAAATTAACATGCAAGACTTAGCAAAAATAATTCTAATGCTTATTCAAAATAAAGGGTGGAAATATCATGTAGTATCACTTGCCTTGGTAATGGGGAGAGTGGCACTCTTCACAATCACAGTCACTAGCAAAATCTACACAAGAATTTTGTAGCACACAATTATATAAAAGCAAAAATATGAATGCATGCATGGAAGAAAATGCTAAGTGATGATTTTTGAAAACTCTACCAAGCAAGTGCATGAAACAAAAACATAACCAAGCCAAAAGTTTGCTAACTAAACTTGTTTAGCACTAGTACAAATTTCCAAACTAAATCTATGCTCAAAATAGACCTAAATATGTTTCTGCACACAAAGTCATTTTAACAGATACTATTTGTTAAACACATTGCAGATTTAGAAAGGCCTTGATTCACTGATTCCAACGATATAAAATTTGCAAAAATCTAACGTGGGAATCTCAAGTTATAGCCATTTGAAATCTGGATCAAAATCTGTTTTTGAATTCTGTTTTTGAATCAAACCTAGCCACGCGTCACGATATTACTGGCGCGTACCGGTTCGCACCGGATCACCCTTCCGCGCCGTAGGATCTAAATAGATCGCACGGTCCTGAGCGCTTACCTCCTCGCTGTTAAGTGATTCTATCCTGACGCTTGGATCTAGATCTAACGGTGCTCGAGCACGCGACCATGTCCTGGCGGCGCGCGGCGTCAGCGAGCGGCAGAGCGCTCTGTCTACGGCGGCGCTAGCGATCTAGGTCGCGCGCGAGAGGAAGAAGGGTCGTACCAGATCCGCAGTGGTGTGCTGAAGCTCGACGTGGTGTTGGTTTGCGAAGGGGCGCGCTGGCACGGTCTCAGGAGCTCGTCGGAGTTGCGGGCAGCGTCGGTCGCTTGCAGCCGTGGTCACAGGCGAGGTTTGGCTTCTCCCTAGCACGAACCAGAGGCATCAGGAGTTGCGCAAGTTGCAGGCGATCAAACTCGTGTGAAGGAGGGGGCAAGGAGCGCTCGGGTTTTACCTTAATTGGTCGCTGGAGTCAGGCGGCGGCGCAGGTGGTTTCGGTCGTGGACGGAGACGACAACCTGGGTCACGAGCAGGCAAAGGAAAGGTGTCAGCAGGTGCGCAAGAACGTGCTGAGCATCCTCGTTTGAACGAGAGAGAGGGGGGCGGTCGAGGCTCACCGGAATCGGTCGCCGGAGTCGTCGATACAGCGGGGCTTCGAGAGCTAATGCGCGCAGCCTGGTGGCGGAGTGAGCAAGGAGAGTGGGGGAAAAAGCTCGCGGTGCAGAGGGGATTATATAGGCCCAGGCGCTACAGGAAACGCCTGCGTCATTAAGGCCAATTACGCCGCGCCATTACCGGCTTCACTGTAGCGGCGACGTGGTCGCGGGCGCGATTTGGGGAAGACGAGGGCAACGTGGAGAGGGCCCGCTCGTCAGCGAAGCACGCGAAGGGGAGGTGGGGTCTGGCTGTCAGCGGCTGTGGGGGTGCGCTGGCGCGTGCGAGAGAGAAAGAAATGGCCCGGGTGGGCTAGCTGGGCCTTCTTCGTTGCTGGGCTAAAATGGCAGCGCTTGGCCTTTTTCATTTGTTTACCTGTTTTCTTTTTCTGGTTCGATTTTCTGAATAGATTTTTAAATGAATTCAAGTTCCATTTGAATTCAAATTTTCTTGGGATTTTTGCAGTGAGCAGTGGTCTCAAATATAGGTATAAGATCATGTGGTTGCTTTGCAAGGGCTTGGTCAAGCTTGGAGAATCAAAATAACAGAGACTTGGTATTTGGTTTGCAAAATTTGAAAAATAGTTTTTGAACCTATTTCCCAATTTGAAAAATTGGTTCAAAATCTACACCTAAACTCATCTTCATACAAGGCAACAAACTTGGTTTATAAACAATCAAACATTCAAATGGGGATACCCATTTGATTTAAATCTGTTCACATAAAATCATAGCACCAAGTGCTTCTGTTTTTCTGAAATGAGTTTGAAATTTGATCTCAAATCTATATGCATGCATGAATGATATGAAAACTTTGAAATTATGATTTTAGGGATGTTAGAAATCTAACCCCCTTAAGGTGAATCTCGCCCTCGAGATTCGGATTGGCTAGCAAATAGGTGAGGGTGGTCTCTCCGAAGATCATCTTCTCTTTCCCATGTTGCTTCCTCTTCGGAATGATGATTCCGTTGCACTTTGCAAAACTTGATAATCTTTGTCCTTGTGACTCTTTCTGCAGTCTCAAGAATCTTGGTAGGCTTTTCCTCATAATTGAGATCACTTTCTAGTTGAACTTCTTCCAAAGGTATGGTATCCTTCAAAGAAGTTTCTTCCATTTCTGGGTGACATTTCTTAAGCTGACTCACATGAAACACATTATGGACTGCTGATAGAGATGCTGGCAGTTCAATTTCATAAGCAACTTCTCCTTTACGACTCAGAATATTGAATGGCCCAACATATCTTGGTGCCAATTTTCCTTTGACTCCGAATCTTTTCACTCCACGGAGTGGTGATACTCTAAGATAGGCCCTATCACCGACTTCGTAGGTGACTTCTCTACGCTTAGGATCTGCGTAGCTTTTCTGTCGGGACTGTGCTATCTTCAACCTGTCCTTAACCAATTTGACCTTCTCTTCGGCTTCTTTGATAAGATCTGGCCCAAATAAACTTCTTTCTCCCACACCATTCCATAACAATGGGGTGGTACATTTTCTTCCGTAGAGAAACTCAAACGGTGCCATCTCAATGCTAGCTTGATAGCTGTTGTTGTAAGAAAATTCTGCGTAGGGCAGACTTTCATCCCAACTTGCTCCATAATCTAGGGCACATGCCCTCAACATGTCTTCCAGAATTTGATTAGTCCTTTCTGTTTGTCCATCGGTTTGAGGATGAAAAGCAGTACTGAATTCCAACCTCGTTCCTAATGACTCATGTAGCTGTCTCCAAAAATGGGAAGTGAATTGGGTTCCCCTATCGGACACAATACTCTTAGGCACACCGTGAAGTCATACAATTCTACTCATGTAGATTTTAGCTAACTTGGCACTTGTATAGGTTGTCTTCACGGGTATGAAATGAGCCACTTTAGTTAGGAGATCCACTACTACCCATATGGAATCATATCCTGATCTGGTCCTTGGCAATCCGGTGATGAAATCCATACCAATTTTGTCCCATTTCCAATCAGGAATAGGTAGTGGTTGAAGCAAACCTGCTGGTTTCTGATGCTCCGCTTTCACTCTACTACACACATCACACAGATCAATATGCTCGGCGATGTCCCTCTTGAGATTGTTCCACCAAAATCTTTCTTTCATGTCCATGTACATTTTGGTGTTACCTGGGTGAATAGAATACAAAGATTTGTGGGCTTCTTGTAGAATCAGTTTCCGCAACTCCGGATCTTGTGGAACACAGATACGTTTCCCATGCCATAACGTACCCTGTTCGTCTTCATGGAAATTTTTAGCTCTCCCTTGGCCAATATTTTCCTTAATCCTTTCGATTTCCTTATCAGTTTTCTGAGCTTCTCGGATCTTGTCCAACAAAGTGGGTTGAACATCCAAAGACATGAGATGTCCTTCAGGCACAATTTCCAATTTGAGTTCTTTGAATTGATTACACAAATCATCTGGCAATTCTCCTTTGGTAAGGCCATTTACAAACACCTTACGACTAAGAGCATCTGCTACCATGTTTGCTTTACCGGGATGGTATTGCAAACTCAAGTCATAATCCTTGATAAGCTCTAACCATCTTCTTTGTCTCATATTGATTTCCTTTTGGGTGAAGATATACTTCAAACTTTTGTGGTCCGTGAACACTTCACAACGCTTTCCCAAAAGGTAATGTCTCCATGTTTTGAGTGCGTGGACGACAGAGGCTAACTCCAAATCATGAGTAGGATAGTTTACCTCATGAGTTTTGAGTTGTCTCGAGGAATAGGCCACAACTTTACCGTCTTGCATAAGTACGTCACCCAAACCTTGATGAGACGCATCACAATATACTTGGAAATCTTTTTCCAAATCTGGCAGACACAGAACTGGTGCTGTTACAAGTCTCTTCTTCAACTCTTGGAAGATGACTTCACAACCTTCTGGCCAAGCAAATTTCTTGTCCTTGTTTAACAATTCAGTCATTGGCTTAGCAACCTTTGAGAAATTTTCAATGAACCTTCTGTAGTAACCTGCTAAGCCAAGGAAATTGCGTACTTCTTTCACGTTCTTGGGAGATTCCCATTCTGTCACAGCTGAAACTTTAGCAGGATCAACGGCCACACCATCCTTTGTCATAACATGACCAAGAAAGCCAACTTCCTCTAACCAAAACTCACACTTGCTGAATTTGGCATAAAGTTTATGCTCTCTTAATTTTTCAAGTATCAAACGCAAGTGCCCTTCATGCTCTTCCTTGCTCTTGGAGTAGACTAAGATGTCATCGATGAAAACGACAACAAACTTGTCAAGAAATTCCATGAACACCTTGTTCATCATATTCATGAAGTATGCTGGAGCATTGGTTAAGCCAAAAGGCATCACGGTATACTCATACAATCCATACCTTGTGGTGGATGCTGTTTTAGGTATGTCTTGCTCTCTTATCTTAAGTTGAAAATAGCCTGACCAGAGATCAATCTTTGAGAACACACATTATCCCTCTAGCTGATCAAACAAGTCATTAATTCTTGGCAAAGGGTATTTGTTCTTGATAGTTACCTCATTGAGCGAACGATAATCTATGCATAACCTTTGGCTTCTATCTTTCTTTTCCACGAACAATACTGGGGCTCCCCAAGATGAAGAACTTGGTTGAATAAATCCTTTCTGCAACTGTTCTCCTAGTTGCTTTTTGAGTTCCTTCAGTTCATCAACTGACATTTTGTACGGTCTTTTTGCTATTGGTCCGGAACCTGGTACCAAATCTATCAGAAATTCCACATCTCTATCTGGTGGCATTCCTGGCAACTCTTCCGGAAATACATCCGGATACTCACACACAATTGGCACACTGTCTATGCTAACCCCCTTAAGGGAATTCAGCTTACTTCCTTTGGATTCAAAGTTTGACCTGAATTTTATTCTTTTTCCTTCTGGGGTTGTGAGTGCAACAGTACGATTAGCACAATCTAGTACTCCTTCATACTTAGCCATCCAATCCATTCCCAATATTACGTCTAGTCCTTGGGAATCTAGGATTATCAGGCTCAATGGAAACTTATGCTTTCCAAACTCTATGACAAGATCCCGGCATCCAAGACTTACTATCATATCTCCTCCCGGGGAACTAACTTTTATTGGACACCCAATGTTTTCAGATGCAAACCCATTTCTATCAACAAATGCTTTTGATATGAATGAATGAGATGCACCAGTGTCAAAGAGTACAAATGCTGGAATGGAATTGAGTCTGAACTTACCAGCAACAGCGTCAGGCTCCTCATAGACCTCCTCCACATTAATGTGGTTCACCTGACCTTTCTGGAAAGGATTGGGCTTGACAGGTCCTTCAACTTTCTTTTCGGGGCACTCATTTGCATAGTGTCCCATCTTCTTGCATTTGAAGCACTCAACCTGACTGATGTCTCCTTTAGCAGGCTGATTTCCACTTCCACTACCATTCCCACTGTGGTGGCTCTTATGTCCACTCTTGTGATTCTTATACTTGTCATTGTCATGACTGCGGTGATGCTTGTTGTCATGACGGTTGTGGTTGTGGTGCTTGTTGAATTTCCCATGCTTATGGGATCCCGAGCTGCCACTATCATCATAGTGAGATCGCTTGTGAGACGATCCCGAGCTGTGCTTGTCGGAGTGTTTCCTCTTCCTACTCTCGACTTGCTTCATTTTATTCTCCAAAATAGCAGCCTTGTCACACAGAGACTGATAAGTTGGAACATATGCCACAGACAACTGCAGATTCAGCTCATCGTTCAATCCTTCCAGAAACTTTTCCTTTCTTTTGGCATCTGTGTCAACCTCATCCGGTGCATAGCACGCCAGATTGTTGAACTCTTCTATGTATTCAGCCATGCTGCGGTGGCGCTGCTTCAGGTTGTGAAACTCCTTTTTATTCAGACTCATCATTCCTGATGAGATATGAGCAGTGCGAAAGCCATCTTCAAAGATAGCCCAAGTCACCTCATCTAAAGGAGTGGTGATTTGGAAGTTGTCCCACCATGTGTCGGCTGGTCCTTCCAATAGATGCGCTGCGAACCTGACCTTTTCAGCATCCGTGCAGCCCACGGTCACTAAGTCCTTGTTCACAGAACGTAGCCAATCATTGGCCACCATGGGATCAGTTGTCCCCGAAAACTTAGCTGGCCTCAAACGCAGAAATCTCGTGAGCATATCAAAACCCGGAGGGTTGTTGTTGTTGTTATTGTTGTTGTTGTTATTGGGGTTGTTGTTGTTGTTATTCTGGTTTTGGATGAATGTTGTCGTCATCTGCATAAGCTGTGTCTGAGCATTCATCATCTATTGCATTTCTGGAGTGATGTTGTTGGGGTTGGGGTTTGCGCGACGGGGAGGCATCTGTGGTTTGTTCAAATAGATGAGAATGAGATACCCATAGATGTTTATGCACATTACAACACATAAGCAAACACATATCATGCAACACAAGGATAAAAGCTCAACAACGGAATAACAAAGTCTCAAAATAAAACACACAAGTGGCAAGCCATCCACATGTCGGATGGTCCAATAATAAGTTCACAAATAGCAAGTACGAATATGAAAGATAAACGAGTAGTCAAGTCTACTCATCAGCATCAATCTCCTCCTCGACAAAGGTAAGACCTGCGTTCTCCATCGCGGTCTTGTTCTCCTCAATCGTAGTGGTCAAGGAATCGATCTTGGCCTTGAGAGCCCTCTACTGGGAGCGAAGCCTCTCGATCACCATCTGTTGCTGCTCTAGCTCGAAATCCTTGGACTTCAGTTCCTCGGTCATGTCCCGGATCTTCTTGTTCCTATCCTGGACGCGTTTCTCCTGACTCTTGAACTTACGGTCCTGGGCCTCGAACTTCGTCTCCATTTCCTTGACTATCTCGTCCTGCTGTGCGAAAAGCTTGTCCTTCTCGCGAAGCTGCACCTGGAGCTCGTCATTGCTGAGCATGACGTTGGTCCTGTCCGTGTCCACGTGCCTAATAAGAGACTCTAAGTCCTGGAGATAGAGACGTATCGGCTCTGCTACGTCCCTCGAGTCGTCCTCAAAGTCGATGGACTCTCCATCAACATCACGTCTTCCGAAGACGTGGAAGTGGGTGCCCCTAACCTGTCGGGAGTGACGGCCTAACAGACGTCCTATCAGGTCCTGCATGACGACCTCCATGCCTCTCTCCCTGTCATCGTGCATAAGCTTGAAGACGATGGCCTCTGTAGTAGGCTTTGTCTGGCGTCCGGACTGGTTCACCTTGAAGCCCCAGAGGTCCTTCCGCTCGAACTTGGTGAGTGGGTGCACCATGATGGTGGGAAGAGGGAGATCGAGCAAAGTGGTAAGCTCAACGATACGAGGACCGAAACGGGTAACCTGGAACTCCTCAACAGTGCTGATGGTGATAGGCATCTATTTATAAGATAGAAAATTTAGAACAACACTATTTAAGATAAACAAAGACAAACATCACATGCACATCCTTGGAACACAAAATCACACAAGTCATGCATACATGAATCCATTACATCAATCAAGGTCCAAACTTATTTAAGGTATCATTTTGGAAAATAAGGTGATAGGTGGTGGTCCATCTAACGAAATGTGTTTACAACCCTATTTCACTGGATCTGTTGGCTAACACAATATTCCTAGAGGCAACCCACCTATCTTGTTCACATGATTCCATCACTAAGTCTATAATATCTCCCCTTAAGGTTTGGCTGGTGGCTTCCAACTCTTGGGTAAGCTCCTTCTCTTTCTCTAAGTCTTTTTGGAGGTTGAGCATTCTGCACTTGACTCTAGCACTTAGTTCTTTGATAGTCCTCCAAGATGCTTCTCTTGCTGACTCAAAGAATGTGGTGTGCATCACAGTGTTGGTATACATGCAGAATCCTCTTTCTTTGTGGTTGTCTTCCTTGTTTTTGTACAAGTGAAGTTGCACCCACCAATACTCCACTCCTTCATCCATCACTGGGAAGCCTTTGTAAACAGCTGCACCATGTGCTTCCATTGCCACCATGAGGTCCTTGAGAATTTTGGGAAACTCAGTTTCACACTCCAAGGTCATGGTCATGAGTGGTCCTTTCTTCACGGCTTAGTTGATGGAGTTCATCTACAAATAGAGATGAGAATGAGAAGATTAGAAAAGTTCTACGAGAAGAATAGACAAGTGTAGAAGTAGTTGAAAATTTTTCCTTAGTGGTTTTCCATTCCTAGGGGTCATAATCCTACAGGCAACACAGTGCTCTGATACCATCTGTAAGATCCCTCCTTGGTAAAGGTAAGGATCCCTGTGATTGCAATGCTAGTCCCTGGATCATTGCTAGCATCCACAGTTTAAGATGAAGTACACAGATACAAAGGTCGTTTATTACATTCATTCCAGAGATAAAACATAGTCTTTTACAACTCATGGCCACAGGCCTAATACAAGAGTTTATGGAATAAGTAAATAAACACAAGTCCTCATCTTCATGTGCCACAGGCAAGCATGTTGAGTGTAGACTCATGACTCCTACTCATCATTGGAGTAACCTGCAACATCACAAGTTACAGCCACAGTGGGTCAATACTTTGGAATAGTATTGGCAAGTGATACCTTAGTAAATTTTAAGTGGACTATATTACTACATGCATTTAGGCTAGGTGTAGCTTGGCTTTCTTTGCTTGAAAATAGGTTTTCCCTATTAGTTGAAAATCATTAAGTTTTCCTTTGTCAAAAACTTTCCCAAGAAACCACCAATAGACATTGGGGTCCTTTACCCTTGTTTCACCCACAAGTTTTACTTAGAAGTTGGAGTGATGAGATTCTTGTAGCTTCCATGTCTTGATGCTCAAGTTGTCCATTGCCATGGACTTGGCTAAGTACTTAGATTTTCCATCTGCAGAGGTTGTGCACTTTCCCCACCAGACTTGGTTTCCCAAGACAGGACCTTTCAGAAGCCTTTCCTTAGTCAATTGGACGCGCTCCAACCTATCATTCCCACTACCACCAACTGTCCAAGTGACTAAGTTCTAGCAACCTATATGATCATGGCAGAGCCCATATTGCCAAGTGGTTGCACTGTAAGCTTTCTCAACACTTGGCCTCCAAATCCCTTTGTGCCTGGGTGGCATTCCACAAGTGAGATACACAAGCCAAATCCATGGCCTTGTGTAACCACTCAACCAAAACCACCATTCAAGTCCCATTCCACCCAGGAAGTTCATTGACTTAGTTGTTTTATTAAGAAAAGCATGAGTCCAAAAGGACTTAGAATTATTTCACCATAGCATGAACATACTTTACCAACCTTGTTTTCTACTAGCTAGGCTAAGCATGGCATGGTAACTTAACTTAGGAAAATTTCCTAGCAATTCTACAATTCTACACTAAATAGGATTTCCCAACATTGGCAAAAGTAACATGCAAGACTTAGCAAAAATAATTCTAATGCTTATTCAAAATAAAGGGTGGAAATATCATGTAGTATCACTTGCCTTGGTAATGGGGAGAGTGGCACTCTTCACAATCACAGTCACTAGCAAAATCTACACAAGAATTTTGTAGCACACAATTATATACAATTCATATACAAGCAAAAATATGAATGCATGCATGCAAGAAAATGCTAAGTGATGATTTTTGAAAACTCTACCAAGAAAGTGCATGAAACAGAAACATAACCAAGCCAAAAGTTTGCTAACTAAACTTGTTTAGCACTAGTACAAATTTCCAAACTAAATCTATGCTCAAAATAGACCTAAATATGTTTCTGCACACAAAGTCATTTTAACAGATACTATTTGTTAAACAAATTGCAGATTTAGAAAGGCCTTGATTCACTGATTCCAACGATATATAATTTGCAAAAATCTAACGTGGGAATCTCAAGTTATAGCCATTTGAAATCTAGATCAAAATCTGTTTTTGAATTCTGTTTTTGAATCAACCCTAGCCACGCGTCACGATATTACTGGCGCGTACCGGTTCGCACCGGATCACCCTTCCGCGCCGTAGGATCTAAATAGATCGCACGGTCCTGAGCGCTTACCTCCTCGCTGTTAAGTGATTCTATCCTGACGCTTGGATCTAGATCTAACGGTGCTCGAGCACGCGACCATGTCCTGGCGGCGCGCGGCGTCAGCGAGCGGCGGAGCGCTCTGTCTACGGCGGCGCTAGCATTCTAGGTCGCGCGCGAGAGTAAGAAGGGTCGTACCAGATCCGCAGTGGAGTGCTGAACCTCGACGTGGTGTTGGTTTGCGAAGGGGCGCGCTGGCACGGTCTCAGGAGCTCGTCGGTGTTGCGGGCGGCGTCGGTCGCTTGCAGCCGTGGTCACAGGCGAGGTTTGGCTTTGCCCTAGCACGAACCAGAGGCATCAGGAGTTGCGCAAGTCGCAGGCGATCAAACTCGTGTGAAGGAGGGGGCAAGGAGCGCTCGGGTTTTACCTTAATTGGTCGCCGGAGTCAAGCGGCGGCGCAGGTGGTTTCGGTCGTGGACGGAGACGACAACCTGGGTCACGAGCAGGCAAAGGAAAGGTGTCAGCAGGTGTGCAAGAACGTGCTGAGCATCCTCGTTTGATCGAGAGAGAGGGGGGCGGTCGAGGCTCACCGGAATCGGTCGCCGGAGTCGTCGGTACAGCGGGGCTTCGAGAGCTAATGCGCGCAGCCTGGTGGCGGAGTGAGCGAGGAGAGTGGGGGAAAAAGCTCGCGGTGCAGAGGGGATTAAATAGGCCCAGGCGCGACAGGAAACGCCTGCGGCATTAAGGCCAATTACGCCGCGCCATTACCGGCTTCACTGAAGCGGCGACGTGGTCGCGGGCGCGATTTGGGGAAGACGAGGGCAACGTGGAGAGGGCCCGCTCGTCAGCGAAGCGCGCGAAGGGGAGGTGGGGTCTGGCTGTCAGCGGCTGTGGGGGTGCGCTGGCGCGTGCGAGAGAGAAAGAAATGGCCCGGGTGGGCTAGCTGGGCCTGCTTCGTTGCTGGGCTAAAATGGCAGCGCTTGGCCTTTTTCATTTGTTTGCCTGTTTTCTTTTTCCGATTCGATTTTCTGAATAGATTTTTAAATGAATTCAAGTTCCATTTGAATTCAAATTTTCTTGGGATTTTTGCAGTGAGCAGTGGTCTCAAATATAGGTATAAGATCATGTGGTTGCTTTGCAAGGGCTTGGTCAAGCTTGGAGAATCAAAATAACAGAGACTTGGTATTTGGTTTGCAAAATTTTAAAAATAGTTTTTGAACCTATTTCCCAATTTGAAAACTTGGTTCAAAATCTACACCTAAACTCATCTTCATAGAAGGCAACAAACTTGGTTTATAAACAATCAAACTTTCAAATGGGGATACCCATTTGATTTAAATCTGTTCACATAAAATCATAGCACCAAGTGCTTCTGTTTTTCTGAAATGAGTTTGAAATTGGATCTCAAATCTATATGCATGCATGAATGATATGAAAACTTTGAAATTATGATTTTAGGGATGTTACAGCAACAAGTATGAGGGTCACAATAAATATGCATAAAGATAAATCATAATTGGGATTGGTAAACTTTGTTCTTAGTCAGAGAACAGCTGGCAAATAGTTTTCAAACAAAGCTTTTGTAAAGAAGTTTATCGTAGGAGTAATTTCCTCCCATTTCATAGATTGTCCATTCTTCAGCAGCTTATACCATTCTTCAGCTCTTCCTTTTAATGATATAGAGAGTAACTTCTTCTTCACCTATTCATTTGTGATACCTACACACTTAAACAATCCGCATAATTCATGGCTAAAAATCAAATGATCACCAGGATGGACAGTTCCATCCCCAAAATAATAATTATCCATAACATGATCAACAATACTTGTAGGTATCTTAAAAGGATCTATATCAACAGGTGGTGATTCATCTACTACCGTAACAGTGGTAGTAATTTCCCAAACAGGAAACCAAGTGGGTTATGCATATTGGAAACAATGTAACAAACAAAAATAAAAAGCAATACTTATAGTAGAAGTTTCCTTTACTAGCTCCACTCTTCAATGGTGCTTCACTCCCCAGTAACGGCGCCATAAAATAGTCTTGATGACCCACAAGTATAGGGGGTGTATCATAGTACTTTCGATAAATAGGAGTTTCGATCCCAACAAGGAGCAGAAGGTGTTGACTAGTGGTTTGGAGCAGGCAATCTCTCTAAATACTTAGCAGACGGATTTTTAGGGGTTTTCTGATAAAACAAGGAAATAAAGTGCAAGTAAATAAAACAGCAAATAATTGCAGCAAGTGGCCCAATCCTTTCTTAATAAAGTACAAGCCGTTGGAAATACTAATGAGGAACAAACGTTCTCGAGGACACATGGGAATACTGTCAAGTGCTTTTGTTTCATATAGTTGATTAATCTTCTTTGGTTTTATAAGTGTTGTGTGGGTTACCTGTGCTAATGTACCAACCTTACTTGGAATAATATATACTTGTGATTAAACCCCTTGCAAGCATCCGCAACTGCAAGAAATCAATTAAGATAAAAACCTAACCACAGCCATAAACTTTGAGATCCTACACTCCCTTGTGCAAATGTTTCCTAACGGGGGTTCAGGTTTCTGTCACTCCGTCAACCCCACAATTAGTATCCAAATACACAATGCATTCCCCTAGGCCCATAAATGGTGAAGTATCATGTAGTCGACGTTCACATGACACCACTAGAAGAATAGCACCACAACTTAAATATTAAACAATTGAATAATACCTCAACACAATTCCACTACTAACAACATGACTTCTCCCATGTCCTCAAGAACTAAACAAACTACTCACGAGACATCGTATGGATCAAGATCAGAGATGATATAATGATGGATAACAATCTAAATATAAACAATAATTCAATGGTTCCACTCACAAGCATCAACTATAATAGTAATCAAAACCGGGAAACTTTCCCCTAAGAACTATGCAAGATTCAACATAATTGTTACAGCAGGATGGAGTGGTGATGATGGTGCTGGTGGATATGATGGTGTGGATGATGATGATCCCGATGAAGTCTAGCTTGATGATGGTGTTGATGGCGATGATCTCCCCTCTCCGGGAAGGAATTTCCTTGGCAGAAATCTGTCTGCCGGAGAGCTCTTTCTCTCTCGGTGTTTTCCGCACCGCGTGGCGGAACCTTTCTATGGTCGCCCTCCTGACTTTAGGGTTTCGATGAGAAGATATAGGCGAGAGGGCAGAGCCATATGTGGGTCAGGCGGCCACACCCCCTGTAGGCGCGGCCCAGGCTGGCCCGCACCTGGGGTGTGGGTTGGCCCAACTCCGCCTCTCCTTCTGGCATCCTTCGTCTTCTAGAAAAATATATTTTTCTGTAGTTTTTCTGGTATTTTTCTGATCTTCGCGAAATTGCATCAAAACACTGCTTTTTCCATCAAAATCCTGACTCAGTCAGTTCATCCTCCAAGAATCATCCAACATGCAAAAACTGATGAAAAGACATAAGTATCACCTCTTAATATGAAACATATCAATGAATAGAGGTAAATTATGATATAGAATGGTGATGCAAATTGGACGTATCAATTGGTCATGTGTTTCACTTCATCAGGACATTTCCTTGTTACTTGGTTCAAAGGGAAATTATCAAAATACTTATTCTTCAGATGGTGGCGTTGATTTCTTGCATTCCTCATAAACGGAAGGTCTCAATGCTTCTTCACGTCAAGAAGAGTTGTGTCCATGGAAAACTTTTGCTGAAGCAAAACATGGATCATCAACAATTGCATGAACATATAAACAAAAAGTTGAAGGAGAGATGAGTTATAGAACATACAGAAACTATGCCTATGAATTCTGATTTCACATCCTCCTCGCCTTGTAATATTTCTAGTGGGGGAAGATAGGCATGCGAGTCTTGACTATTATTGCACACTCCATGGAAAACTTGGCAGCAACGTCCGGCTCTGCTGGTCTAGTTCTTCCTATAGGAATAGTAAGTGAAAGCCTCCCTCCTTTGGACATCTTGGCAATCTTCTTCCCCATGTTTTCTCCCTAAACACCACTTCACGATCAACATGCAAAACTATATATTCAGAATGTCGGGTTGATGGCAGCTCAGATCACTGTAGATCTTCGTTGGGAGTCCCCAAGAGGAAGGTGTGATGAGAACAACAGAAAGTCTTCCCTCAGTAAGAAACTGTAGGGGTTCGTAGCATGGAAAACAAAAAATTCTACCGCATGAAAACACAATCAAGATCTAATCTATGATCAAGCCAAGATCTATCTACTATATCGGTGCAACAAGTTGATAGAGTACTAACCCTCAAAGATCCAAAGCGGTTAACGAGAGCAGATTCTCGTGGGTGATGTAGTTGTTCACTTGCCGATATCAAGATCGCGTAGACGATCCTTCCAACGCCGTGTTCTGGCAGCGCTCCCGCAGTCGGTCACACGTACGGTACTCGATGAAGACCTTCCACTCCCTTGTTTCAACAGGCTACGGAGGTTGTAGCTCTCCCCTCGCGATTCCGGCAGCACGACGGCGTGGTGTCGGAAGTAGAGGGGAGATCCCGGAGGGCTTCGCCTAAGCCGGAGAGAGGATGGTGGAGTAGAGGGAGCCCTGGTGATCTAGGGTTTAGAGGGCCGAGGTTTAGAGGTAGCTAGAAACAAGATTTTAGCTAGTCGGTAGCGGTTTAGAAGAGATCTAGATTGGTCGCAACTAGAGATGGGGGCGGTGGCCAACCTAGGGTTTCTTGGGCGCCCAGGGCAAGGGGGATACCTTGGAGTGCGCGCCTACCCCTCCTTATATAGGTGGGGGCGTCCAAGGGTGTTCCCAACCTAGGTGGAAAGCCTCCCTAACTTAGAAACCCTCCCCAACTCGGAAACCATGTTGCGATCTGACTTTTTCAAACTTCCTTTTTGACTTTCAAATTAGAGTTTGATATCTCTTTTACAAGTGTCCAGCCAAGTGACCTAGGACATGATGCAACCATTACACTTTGTAATGACACATCCATGTACCCTTCCCCTTCCGGATCGGTGAACCTTCTAGACCCTTCTAGAACATTCTGGTGAAAACACCGGAATCATTCCAGAACTCCGAAATTGGACTTTCCTTATATAAATCTTATTCTGCAAACCATTCCGGATCTCGTCGTGATATCCCAGATCCCATCCAAGACTCCTAACAACATTCAGTCTCTTTACTCACATTCCATATCTACTAAACAACATCGAATCTTTAAGTGTGTCTCCCTATGGTTCGTGAATTATGCAGAAATGATCGAGACTCTTCTCCGATCAATAACCAATAGAGGAATCTAGAAATTCATATGCTCCCACATATTTCTATGATTATTTCGTGATCGAATGAACCATTTACATACGATACTAATTTCCCTTTGTCTCACGATACTTTACTTATTCGAGGTTTGATCGTCGGTATCTCTGCATACCTAGTTCAACCTCGTTACCAATAAGTACTCTTTTCTTGTTCCCGTGATATGTGATCCCTTGTGAGCCAGTCACATGATTGCAAGCTAATTGTATGACATTCCACCGAGAGGGCACAGAGTATATCTATCTGTCATATGGATGGACAAATCCCAATGTTGATCCATGTGCCTCAACACATACTTTCCGAACACTCAATGCCACCTTTATAGGCACCTAGTTACGGTGTTGTGTTTGATGTCATCAAAGCATCCTTCCGGTGATGGTGATTAGCATGATCTCATGGTCGAAGGAATTAGGTCACTATGTATGAGAAAGCTTATAGCAAGTGAACTATATTAAATGACTTGATATTTATGCTACACTTAACTATAGGAGTATGTCCATCACATCACTCTCCTAATGATATGACCCTGTTGTTAATAACATCTCTATGTTCATGATCAGGAAACCATGATCATATATTAACCAACAAGCTAGTTTAACAAGAGGCTTTACTAGGGACTCTTTTATGTTTACAAATCAAACAAGTATTAATGTTTCCGGTTAATACAATTATAGCATGGTATGTAAACATTTATCATAAGCATGGAGATATGATAATAACCACTTTATTATTGCCTCTTGGGCATATCTCCAACAGTCTCCCACTTGCACTAGAGTCAATAATCTAGTTTCAAACCTTTGTGCATTCAACACCTATGGCTTTCCAGTGTTGTATTTACACGATTGCTAGTGGTCAAGTGATCTTCGGATCCGACACAATTTCAGGTCCGTGTGTAATTGCATGTATTTGTGTCTCTACGCATCACTCATTCTCTAATGAGATGGCTTTGTATAAATTTGGTCCTGTGGTGAGACCTTTAGTTCCTTGGGGTTAAAACATGTTGATAATATTGTCGTACAATATATCTTCATAGTACAATCCCGCTGTGAACCACACCTAGTTTGATAACAAACTACTTGACACAAATGCCCTCTTTTGCTGCTATTATAGCAGTCATATACTTAGCGTTTCGTTGTAGTAGCTGTCACAATGTCTTAACTTTGGAACTAATTTGTACTTTGTGACAAAACTAGTATCAATGTAATACATTTACAATGAACTAACCATCTATTTGTCACTTCTACAAAATAATATATTCTTAGTTCTTCTAAAAGATCATAAGAATATCTTTATTATCGTCCAATAATCATCTTATGAATCATTCTGGTATACGCTCATAACATTTAGAGAATAGGACATATCTGGATTTTTACACATGACAGCATGATTGATAAAGTACTCTTTGTGATTTTATATATCAAGTATCAAAAATACTTGAATCTTTATTCAATCCTTCCTGTGCAACAAGAACCTTTCTTGTAGTTTCTATATTGAACTCATTCAATATCTCATCTATGTACTTCTGGCATAACCATATTAGCGTCTCAATTTATCCATATAGACATTGATGCCAAATATTCGGGTTCTGCCTAAGCCTTTCATCGAGATGAAATTCTTAACCCGTGTCAATAAAAAGATACATCATTTCCAATAAACAATATGTCTTCCACATAATGTATTAGAAACATGTCTTCGCGCTCCCACTTAATTTCTTGCAAATGCAAGAATCTTCATCGTCTCTGATAAAATTAATCTCTTTTAACAGTTTCATCATAGTGAAGATTCCAACTCCGCGATTCTTACTTCAACCATTGAAGTTTGCATATGCTTTTAGCATCCTTTAAATTAACAAAACCCTGTGGACTGTGTCATGCACACGTCCTAGGTAACCATTCTATTATAAGAACTTGTTTTGTTTATTCAACTACCACATAACAAAATTATATGTAGTGGTTTCTACATTAATCCGTCTAGACTAAATATCTCTTAATGAAAGATCTGATCTTGTCATAGTCAACTCTTTGAACATTGTGGTGAACTCTTTCCCGACATGTCGATAATTTCATAGATGTGAAACATCCATGTCTATTTCTTTATAGATCCAAATACGACTATAAGGTCTTGCACCTTTTCAGAGGGTCTTTCAAGTTCAAAGCTTGATCTCTCATATATGGAACTATCACGGATTTTATGGCTTCAAAACATTTGACAGAGTCAGGGCCCATCATCGCTTATTTCCATGTAGTCCGATCATTATTGTCAAATAATGATTTAACTCTCAAATCTTTGTATTTGATTGGTTACCCGACCTACTTGTTTCAATAGGAAATTAGACCTCCGTGACCACAACCTTTGAGGCACGTGAGCCGTGAGCATTGTTGCTGCCTCCGGAACACTTTTCAGCTTTGCACATATAGCTAAGGTTCTTTTAACCTTATCAAAGTTCTATTGTCCTCCCACTTAAATTTTCACGGAAAATTTCTTTCTCAAAGAAACTTGACGTTCTAAACGACAAACATTTTTGTCTTTGGTGTTATGGAGGAATACTCAATGATTATTCAAAATAACATACAAAGATATGTTCATCCGATTTTGGTTGCAAACATCTTTCTTATGCATAGCATACCAATGTTTAAGAAAGGACAACTTGGGTTTTATCCCAAACCATAACTTTATATGGTGTCATTTCAACGGATTATGATGGAGCTCTTTTCAATGGAAAAACAGTAGTCTCTAAACCTTTATTTTTTAAAATATAATGGCAGTTTTATCAATTATACCTTTTATCTTACCATGTCAAACAAGGTTTCATTGCATATCTCGATTATTCCATACTCATATGGTGTTTCGGGAAACGCAAATCCATGGAATGATTCCTCAAATCTTAGGTGTTATTCTAATCTTTATAACTCAAATATCTTCCTTTACGATCCTATCATAATTTCTTTATTTTCTTGTTACATTGATTTTGCACTTCATCTTGAAAGTCTTTAAACTTTTCAAATGTTTCACACTTCATCCTTATTGAGTAAATACTCATATATTCACTCAAATTTTTAGAGAAAGCATATGAAGTTGAAATCTATCGCTCTTGACTACACATAATGGACTTCATACAACAATATTTACAAGTTCCAATAAGCTAGTCATCTGTTACCTTTGGCCTATGAGCAGAGTTTTAATTATCTCTAGGAAAATTTCACAAGCGTCATTTGATCAAAAATCAAAAGACTCCAAAATTCCATCCACATGGAGTTTCTTCATGTTTTATTTCCAATATAATTTAAACGGCGATGTCACTTCCTAAGTGGTCTTTCTTATCAATTGTCGTTTGACATTTTTAGCAATATTTTGTGGATGTCATTTATCCAACGAGATTTGTAAATCATCCATCTTTTATGGATTGCGGCAATTATTTGAACAACCCTTTTGTTCTCATAATACCTGATAAAACAAATCTTGAAGGCAAGCTTTGATGTTAACGAGCAACACAACAACCCTTTATTTGTTCTCGATGAACATCATCACATATTCTTTTGCTAGTTACTTAGGCCATTGTAGTTCATGAATTTTGTTGTTTCACATGACGATTCACACCAACAAATTCAGTATCCAATACTTAAGAACCACATTGTTTAATGAGCAAAGAATATAGCTATAACCTGTATATCCTCTATATACCTAAGCTGAACAATTCTAGTCTTTTCTTTTCTGCCATATGTTTCCAAGATTCTCTTTCAGTATTTCCTTTTCTGTTCGAAAGAATCTACCAACATCAATAGTGGAGCCATACACATGACACATAGTCCAAAGCATGTATAGTTAAATACCAATGTCTTTGGACTTGCACTTTGAAGTAGATCACCATCATCAAATACTTGGTGTTCTTTCAAATTCCATTCTTTAGTAATCTTTTAGTGTAGTAAACATTTTATCAAATATTCACCCTTATCATGGAACTATTCATGATCAAGCTACTTTTAGCTTATAACGGTGAATCGCGAGTATAATGCTGCTCTCCAAAACCTTTTGGAGGATTAGGAAGACAAGCGTCTCCAACCTTTTTCAAATTCTCATCAAATATGAGAACATAAACTTTGCCATATTATACTCTCTCATGTTGCAACCAAAACATCATTTCAGATATCGCAATATCTTCCACACATCATGGTTTCTGAAACAACTCTTTCAGATCCTAGATAACCTTGATATTAAAACAATCTTTTGAATATAAAGAATGATGGAGACAAACATGATACTTATATACTAACACTGGAATTGTCACTCTTGATTTAATACCAATTATTAAACTTCACGGAGTAACCAGAACTTACGGAAAGTTTGCAATAGGACTTTTAAACTTTAGATTAACACTTCAAAAACAATACAATACCAGTTCGTAAAGTAACTAACCATAATTCTATAGTTCTATTATCTCAATTATAACTAAGCACAAGGTGGTAAACGGATGCCAATGACTACAACAACTATGCAAATCTACTTTGATTTAATTTATGATAAATAGTGTTCAACTTTTAATCATATTGCTATTGAACTCCCACTCAAAACAATATCCCTCACATTGTTTTAGTGATCACATGAACCAAATTCACTACACCATGTCCGATCATCACGTGACATGATATAGTTTCAAAGGCGAATAATCATCATGTTCATCATATCATCTATATGACTCATGCTTTACCTTTCGGTATTCCGTGTTCCGAGACCATGTCTGTACATGCTAGGCTCATCAAGATGAAACCTTAGCTTCCGCATGAGAAAATCTGGCTTGCTCCCATTGTATACACTAGCAGAATCTAGCACACCCGATCATCACGTGGTGCTTCGAAACAACGAACTTTGGAAACAGTGCCTACTAAGGACGAACACTCTATAACTTGATATTTTTTGAGAGGGATCATCTTATAATGCTACCGTCATGAACTAATCAATACAAGATACATAAAAGGATTAATATCAGATGCAATTCAAAATATGTGATATGATATGGCCTTTCTTCTTGTGCTTCTGATCTCCATCTTCAAGCACGAACATGATCTCCATCATCACCGGCGTGGCGTCAAAGTCAATGGAGCCGCTCCATGGTTGTCGTCCACCAGCATCAACTATTACAACTAATTTGAATAATAGACACGCAGGTCTAGACGAAATTGAAAGACAACCATATGGCTCCTGCCGGTTACCGACATACAATAAGGAACATTGCATACATCATATATAATCACAATCATGGCCATATCACATCACAGCACACCCCTGCAAAACAAAGTTAGACGCCTCTAATTTTTTTGCATGTTTTACGTGGTTTGGGGCTTTCAATAAGTGTCGTTCTAACTTACGAACAAGAACCACAACGTTGATGCTTGAACTATCAAGTGCCCGTTGTAAATTGAATCTTTCGTATGATGGGAGAGACATACACCCGCAAAGCCACTTATGCAATACAAGTTGCATGTCGAGCATGGAGCAAGTCTCATGAACGATGTCATGTAAGTTTAGCCTGGGCCGCTTCATCCCACCATACCGCAAGATGCAAAGTACACAAGAAGCAATTGATAATAAAAGCACCACCACCAAGAATTACCATTGTGTTCTACTCGTGCAACAGATCTACATATATACACGACTCTGATACCACTGTAGGGTTTTGTAGCATGTAAAACAAAAAATTCCTACCGCATGAACACACAATCAAGATCTAATCTATGATCAAGCCAAGATCTATCTAATAGATCGGTGCAACAAGTTGATAGAGTACTAACCCTCGAAGATCCAAAGCGGTTAACGAGAGAAGATTCTCGTGGGTGATGTAGTTGTTCGCTTGCCGATCTCAGGATCGCGTAGACGATCCTTCCGGCGCCGCGTTCTGGCAGCGCTCCCGCAGTCAGTCAAACGTACGGTACTCGATGAAGACCTTCCTCTCCCTTTTTCCAGTAGGCAGCGGAGATTGTAGCTCTCTCCTCGCGATTCCGGCAGCAGGACGGCGTGGTGTTGGAAGTAGAGGGGAGATCCCGTAGGGCTTCGCCTAAGCCGGAGCAAGTATGGCAGAGTAGAGGGATCCCCGGCAATCTAGGGTTTAGAGGGCTGAGGTTTAGAGGTAGCTAGCAACTAGAGTTTAGCTAGTCGGTAGCAGTTTAGAGGAGATCTAGATTGGTCGCAACTAGAGAGGGGGGCGGCGGCCAACCTAGGGTTTCTTGGGCGCCTAGGGCAAGGGGATACCTTGGGGTGTGCCCCTACCCCTCCTTATATAGGTGGGGGGCGTCCAAGGGTGTTCCCAACCTAGGTGGAACCCTCCCTAATTCAGAAACCGTCCCCAACTCGGAAACCGTGTTGGGATTTGACTTTTTCAAACTTCCTTTTTGACTTTCAAATTAGAGTTTGATTTGTCTCTTCCAAGTGTCCAGCCAACTGACCTAGGACATGATGCAACCATTACACTTTTTCATGACAGATCCATGTACCCTTCCCACTCCGGATCGGTGAACCTTCTAGACCCTTCTAGAACATGCCGGTGAAAACAAATGAATCATTCCTGAACTCCGAAATTGGACTTTCCTTATATGAATCTTATTTTTAGAACCATTCCGAATCTCCTCGTGATATCTCGGATCCCATCCTAGACTCCGAACAACATTCGGTCTCTTTACTCACATTCCATATCTACTAAACAACATCGAATCCTTAAGTGTGTCTCCCTACGGTTCGTGAATTATGTAGACATGATCGAGACGCTTCTCCGATCAATAACCAATAGAGGAATCTGGAAATTCATATGGCTCCCACATATTTCTATGATTAATTCGTGATCGAATGAACCATTTACATACGATACCAATTTCCCTTTGTCTAACGATAGTTTACTTATTCGAGGTTTGATCATCGGTATCTCTTCATACCTAGTTCAACCTCGTTACCAATAAGTACAATTTTCTCTTTCCCGTGATATGTGATCCCTTGTGATCCAGTCACATGCTTGCAAGCTAATTGTATGACATTCCACCGAGAGGGCCCAGAGTATATCTATCCGTCATATGGATGGACAAATCCCAATGTTGATCCATGTGCCTCAACACATACTTTCCGAACACTCAATGCCACCTTTATAGGCACCTAGTTACGGTGTTGTGTTTGATGTCATCAAAGCATCCTTCCGGTGATGGTGATTAGCATGATCTCATGGTCGAAGAAATTAGGTCACTATGTATGAGAAAGCTTATAGCAAGTGAACTATATTAAATGACTTGATCTTTATGCTACGCTTACCTATAGGAGTATGTCCATCACATCATTCTCCTAATGATATGACCCTGTTGTTAATAACATCTCTATGTTCATGATAAGGAAACCATGATCATATATCAACCAACAAGCTAGTTTAACTAGAGGCTTTACTAGTTTAACAAGTATTAATGTTTCTGGTTAATACAATTATAGCATGGTATGTAAACATTTATCATAAGAATGAAGATATGATAATAACCACTTTATTATTGCCTCTTGGTCATATCTCCAATGGAAACCAAGGTTATTGAACCAGTAGGAGGAAGGAAACGACTCAAAGGTGTTGCTAGAAACTTGGAAACTTGCATAACACAAACTCAAGACTTTGCCCCAACGAATAGTGAGGTTGCCAATCTCACCGGTTTGCTGAAAACAAAGGGTTAACTGTAGGTGTGGAAGGTAATAGTGGTTTGTAGAAAGGTAAACAATAACAGTGGAATATGTATCAATGGTAAAGATTAGACCGGGGTCCATAGTTTACTAGAGGTGTTCTCCTTAAGATAAACAAACATGGCATATTGGGTAAACAAATTACAGCAGGGCAATCGACAGGACTGAGCAAGGCATAACAATGCAATACTTGACATTCATGATCCTGTGAGATTCGATTGGGAAATACAACAAGATACATATACCGCCATCCAACTGCATCTATGACTAGTAATCCATCTTCAGGTTATGATCCGAACCCCCTACAGTATTAAGTTGCAAGCATCGTATAACTACTTTAAGCAAGGTGTGTAAGGTAAATAATCCACTTGTTCCATGAACAAGAGACCGTTGTTTTCTCCCTAGTAGCAATAGCACAACTACAACCTTAGAGATTTCTATCACTTCCCTTAGATTAAATAGAGGCATGAACCCACTATCGAGCATAAATATCCACTCTTGGAGTCAGTAGCATCTACTTGGCCAAGATAGCTACTAGAAACGGAGAGCATGCAAGATCACAAACAACACAGACATGATAGAATTAATAAGACAAAACCATTAATCAATCTGACATAGTAATCCCAATATCCAATGGATCCCTGCAAACACAACATGCATGATTACAAATAGATGATCTTGATCATGAACGGAGCTCATAAGATCTAAACATGATAGCACAAAGGAGGACAAACAACCATCTAGCTACTACATGAACCCATAGTCCAAGGTGGAACTACTCACGCTTCATACCGAAGGCTGGCATGATGAAGAAGAAGGCCTCCGGGATGATCTCCCCTCTGGCATGGTGCCGGGAGGAAATTCAGATCCCCCCGATCTAGGGACGATGGTGGCGGCAGCTACAGACTGTTTCGTGGAAGATTGATTAGGTACTTAGGGTTTTAATATCGGGGGCTCTTTATAGGCGAAGAGGCGAGGCAGGGGCACCCAGGGTGGCCGCACCCCCAAGCATGGGCCCAGCCTGTCCGCGCGGCCAGGGTGTAACACCCTCAGAATCGGCCCTATGCAAGTTTTAGCGAAAACCCGCCAAACCGGCATAGAAACAATTCGAAGGTGCCCACCAGGCACTTTCGTGCGGGTGGAAAACGAAGTAATAACATTACACAACAGTCCTTGATGGGACCCACATAACAGATATATATACAACAGCAACTCAAAGAGTCAAGAATACAGATATAATATACAAAGATCCAAATCACCTTGAAAATGATAGAGCGTCCGACTACGGACAAGATGCAAATGGGGCTAAGAGCCCTGAAGAATAACCAATGGCGTCCATAACCCTGCCCAGGCCAAGCCGGAAGGGTAACCCTGCTAACGGCGTCGACCTCAAACCTGCTTAAACAAAAGGGGTGCCGACAAAGGGCAAAGAAAAAAGAGGAGCGTCAGTACTGAGGCCAGTACACGGCGAGACTAGAATTCGGCGGTCCTCGCCTACATAGGTATGGTGGACTGAAGCGGCAGCGGCAGCAAGCACTAAACAACCTATAGAGACTCGATACTACTGGCGGCTATCAGAGAGGGGTGAGGAAGACCTATTCGGATCCAACCTGATACTATCATCAAACAAACCCATCCTGGCGTTTCCCCCTCGAGACCAAACGAGGAAGTCAACCGAGGAACTCACACAGTTGGCAGTTTTACTTATTCAGTTATAGTTGCGGCACTTTACTAGTCAGGTTTAGATACTCATCCTGATGAAGTAAGCAGTGGTTACTTTTAGTTAACCATTCCGTTATAGTGGCAACACTTACTAGTCAGATACAATTAGCATGAGATAACCCCAAAACCCAGCAGTTGTTGGTCCTTTTACTTAGCCATTCAGTTGTAGTGAAGCTGATTACTAGTCATATCGGATACAAGTCAATTTATAACAATAAAATTTAGTTATAGTTGTCTATGATCAAGCACTGTGCTCCAAGTCGTCCATAACCGCGGACACGGCTTCTCGAAAAGATTTAACCCTGCAGGGGTGCACCAAAGTATCCACAGGCACTTCGACCCTTTTTGCCAGATCAGTTAACATACACCCATCGGTATGTCGGCGGGGCCTAACTCACAACGTTCCCAGACCCAAAGCAAGTACATGGGGGCCACCCCACCAAGTCGACACCCGCAACGAAGTCGGCCGGTCTCCGAGACGGACTTAGGGTTTGCGTCAGTGGCTGTAAACGACAGCAAATCCCCAAACGGGGACTGTCGATACCGCGAAAACACTCCGCTTCCTAAACAGTACAGTGTGCTCCTCGCACAAACGTAAATAAAGCAGTAAAGCATGGCATAAGTACAGGATCGTAAATAAAACCTCAAACTAGTTTGTGGCCCCCAGTACAATACTTTAAAATCAGGTAATAATCAATGGGGGGCCCATATCTCCCCACCTGTGGTTAGCGCGCTCGATCTCGGAACAGGTGTCAAGAACTCGGGGTCCTACGGGACACAAGTGGGCGGTCGGAAACCAAATATTATCTATCGCCCACCGATGCCTCTGCTTAATTCAATTTTAGTTGTTAAGCAGTAATTAAAGTGAACATTAAATAAAGCCATGATCATCTCCAACATCGAACATGCGGCTCTTCTCCAACAACTGTGGCACTTGACGACACGCAACAGCACTTGAGCAAGCGACTACGACGCGCAAGTCCAACTATCTACCAAACAACAGGTAATGGGAGGTGTCCATGGCAATATAGGGCTGCAAGAGATACCACGGATACGAAAACTAGAGCAACACAACACGGATAGCAATAGATAATAGGAGGGAATAAATACTATAAAAGTAAGATAGGTAGAAAAGGGGGAGGTGCTCGCCTGAAAACATTGTCGAAGGTTCATCCGAAGATCGGGGCGAAGCTCACATCAACTCAACGGCCTTATCCGCGAAGAAGCAAAACACTAAAAGAAACACCGGATGCAATATTTAATACTACGGCAAAAGATCGGCATGATGCATGCATGATGTATGGCATGGCAAAGATGCGTTGCAATTAGGTCATATTAAGCGGAACCAGGGTCCCGATAATTAATTAAACGGTTCAAGTTGTCTAGAACCCCCGCAAATTAAATGTTGTTTTAGCATGGCAAAAGATAGCACCGGTTCGCTACACAAATTTAAATGAGGCCGATATGAGACTAGGTTTGTCCGCATATGGGCCCCACATTTAATTATATGGTGAATCGGCATAAGGCCCCCAAACCACATGACAATATGCATGCGAGTATGACAATTTAATATGCAACAATTTATATTTGGCATTTATAAAATAGGGTTCGGGAAAAGGTTCACACATTAGGGTTCGGCAGATCTTGGGGTTCCGGGGTTCGGGGTCAGTCTCAGGGTCCAGGGTTCGACGGGTCGGCGAGGTTCGGATCTGGGGTTCGACGGGATCGTTCTCGGACTCTGGGATTGCTCTCAGATAACGGGGTAGATCTTGGCGTATCCGGGTGGAAGGGCTTGGTTCGGTGTCGATCTTGTAGTCGCGAAGATCTTGTCGTCGATGGCGAACTTGAGTGGATCGGGTACCGGGGTCTTGGTTCCGTGAAGGAGAGCTTGGCGTCCGAGGGGAAGTTCATGTCGTATCCGTGTCGTCGACCTGGGTGTTATGGGGGCGTTCTCGGTGTTCTGTGTGGGAGGCCTCGAGGGTTTGGTGACGGAGATCTTGACGGGTCCATGCCGGAACACTCGGCGCCTTTAGATTCGAAGATCGGTTCTCATGTCCGTGTAGGAGTGCTTGATGGTCCGAGAGGGAGTTCTGGTCCGTGGTTCTTCGAGCACCTTCGGGGTACGGGGATTTGATGGCGTCGAAGGGATCTAGCCCGAGGTCCTGGAATGTGGGCGAAGCTCTTGGTACTGCTTTATTACGTCAACACACCGACACCGACAGTTACATGCGCAGACGCCAACGTGCGTCACCTGGCCGCCGGGCAGGGGCAGGCCTGCGGGGTCGACGACCGCGGGCGGCCCAGCGAGGTCAGGCAGCGAAGTCGGAAGGCGAGGGCGTCGACCGGCAGCGGAGGACGGGGCGTTTAGAAAACAAAACCAGGCTTTTCCGAAAATATTTTTATACAAGCACATGCAAGATGATGACGATGCTCAAATGCAATGCGGCATGATGACATGAGCATGCGGTCATGACGATGCAATGCACAAAAACAACGCGATTTTCTAGTAGTGGTTTTGCGGGATGCCACAATTCGACACCACTAACAATGGATCTCGCCCTCGAGATCCGCCTCATGGTACCGGAAGGATGGTCGGCGATCTGCGTCTTCTCGCTTCGTGTAGATCCTCGCGACACCACTAACAAGGATGCTTCCTTCGTCTTGAAATCGGCGACACCACCAACAAGATGTCGTTGATCCTGTTCGTCAAGAGATCACTCCGGATAACCAACGGACGAAGTTAAAGGTAAGGCCACCTCCAACTTTCATGGACGGAGTAAGAATTGCATCGATCCACCATTCAATATACAAAGCAAATGATAAGAGTAGTGGTATGGTCCCGACTCCATCCCGCACTCGAAGCATTACTCTGTACACGAACAGGTAAATTATGCAACCAACCCTCAGGATTCAGACTGAAGATCTCGACAAGCGAGGTTCGGAAACAAAGGAGTGATGTAGACTCTGCATCGGATCTGGCGTAGAGGATGTCGTCGCGTCGGAAAACACCGGAAGGCACAAACAAGGAACGCAGGATGGTACCACAGACGACGGATTCCTCGGATAACATGAAGACCAGATGTAGCAACACCGTTATCAAAGGAGGAAGCGAAACCCTGAAGGTACGACGGGAACCCAACCACGAGAAATCCTGGACTCGAAGAAAAGATAAGAGAGTAGATTCAAAACACGGAGAGGTAAGAGGAGAATAGCAGAGGGGTAAGGAGTAAAATCAGACCTAATCAGAACTATCCAACCGATTTTGCAAAATAGTTTTGACACTCTACTGCGGCCGTTAGCTAGGTTATCCTACAGGCTGGACTTGTGGGGTATCGCAACTGCTGGGCTCTGATACCACTCTGTAACACCCTCAGAATCGGCCCTATGCAAGTTTTAGCGAAAACCCGCCAAACCCGCATAGAAACGATTTGAAGGTTCCCACCAGGCACTTTCGTGCGGGTGGAAAACGAAGTAATAACATTACACAACAGTCCTCGATGGGACCCACAGAACAGATATATATACAACAGCGACTCAAAGAGTCAAGAATACAGATATAATATACAAAGATCCAAATCACCTTGAAAATGATAGAGCGTCCGACTACGGACAAGATGCAAATGGGGCTAAGAGCCCTGAAGAATAACCAATGGCGTCCATAACCCTGCCCAGGCCAAGCCGGAAGGGTAACCCTGCTAACGGCGTCGACCTCAAACCTGCTTAAACAAAAGGGGTGCCGACAAAGGGCAAAGGAAAAAGAGGAGCGTCAGTACTGAGGCCAGTACACGGCGAGACTAGAATTCGGCGGTCCTCGTCTACATAGGTATGGTGGACTGAAGCGGCAGCGGCAGCAAGCACTAAACAACCTATAGAGACTCGATACTACTGGCGGCTATCAGAGAGGGGTGAGGAAGACCTATTCGGATCCAACCTGATACTATCATCAAACAAACCCATCCTGGCGTTTCCCCCTCGAGAACCAAACGAGGAAGTCAACCGAGGAACTCACACAGTTGGCAGTTTTACTTATTCAGTTATAGTTGCGGCACTTTACTAGTCAGGTTTAGATACTCATCCTGATGAACTAAGAAGTGGTTACTTTTAGTTAACCATTCCGTTATAGTGGCAACACTTACTAGTCAGATACAATTAGCATGAGATAACCCCAAAACCCAGCAGTTGTTGGTACTTTTACTTAGCCATTCAGTTGTAGTGAAGCTGATTACTAGTCATATCGGATACAAGTCAATTTATAACAATAAACTTTAGTTATAGTTGTCTATGATCAAGCACTGTGCTCCAAGTCGTCCATAACCGCGGACACGGCTTCTCGAAAAGATTTAACCCTGCAGGGGTGCACCAAAGTATCCACAGGCACTTCGACCCTTTTTGCCAGATCAGTTAACATACACCCATCGGTATGTCGGCGGGGCCTAAGTCACGACGTTCCCAGACCCAAAGCAAGTACATGAGGGCCACCCCACCAAGTCGACACCCGCAACGAAGTCGGCCGGTCTCCGAGACGGACTTAGGGTTTGCGTCAGTGGCTGTAAACGACAGCAAATCCCCAAACGGGGACTGTCGATACCGCGAAAACACTCCGCTTCCTAAACAGTACAGTGTGCTCCTCGCACAAACGTAAATAAAGCAGTAAAGCATGGCATAAGTACAGGATCGTAAATAAAACCTCAAACTAGTTTGTGGCCCCCAGTACAATACTTTAAAATCAGGTAATAATCAATGGGGGGCCCATATCTCCCCACCTGTGGTTAGCGCGCTCGATCTCGGAACAGGTGTCAAGAACTCGGGGTCCTACGGGACACAAGTGGGCGGTCGGAAACCAAATATTATCTATCGCCCACCGATGCCTCTGCTTAATTCAATTTTAGTTGTTAAGCAGTAATTAAAGTGAACATTAAATAAAGCCATGATCATCTCCAACATCGAACATGCGGCTCTTCTCCAACAACTGTGGCACTTGACGACACGCAACAGCACTTGAGCAAGCGACTACGACGCGCAAGTCCAACTATCTACCAAACAACAGGTAATGGGAGGTGGCCATGGCAATATAGGGCTGCAAGAGATACCACGGATACGAAAACTAGAGCAACACAACACGGATAGCAATAGATCAACAGGAGGGAATAAATACTATAAAAGTAAGATAGGTAGAAAAGGGGGAGGTGCTCGCCTGAAAACATTGTCGAAGGTTCATCCGAAGATCGGGGCGAAGCTCACATCAACTCAACGGCCTTATCCGCGAAGAAGCAAAACACTAAAAGAAACACCGGATGCAATATTTAATACTACGGCAAAAGATCGTCATGATGCATGCATGATGTATGGCATGGCAAAGATGCGTTGCAATTAGGTCATATTAAGCGGAACCAGGGTCCCGACAATTAATTAAACGGTTCAAGTTGTCTAGAACCCCCGCAAATTAAATGTTGTTTTAGCATGGCAAAAGATAGCACCGGTTCGCTACACAAATTTAAATGAGGCCGATATGAGACTAGGTTTGTCCGCATATGGGCCCCACATTTAATTATATGGTGAATCGGCATAAGGCCCCCAAACCACATGACAATATGCATGCGAGTATGACAATTTAATATGCAACAATTTATATTTGGCATTTATAAAATAGGGTTCGGGAAAAGGTTCACACATTAGGGTTCGGCAGATCTTGGGGTTCCGGGGTTCGAGGTCAGTCTCAGGGTCCAGGGTTCGACGGGTCGGCGAGGTTCGGATCTGGGGTTCGACGGGATCGTTCTCGGACTCTGGGATTGCTCTCGGATAACGGGGTAGATCTTGGCGTATCCGGGTGGAAGGGCTTGGTTCGGTGTCGATCTTGTAGTCGCGAAGATCTTGTCGTCGATGGCGAACTTGAGTGGATCGGGTACCGGGGTCTTGGTTCCGTGAAGGAGAGCTTGGCGTCCGAGGGGAAGTTCATGTCGTATCCGTGTCGTCGACCTGGGTGTTCTGGGGGCGTTCTCGGTGTTCCGTGTGGGAGGCCTCGAGGGTTTGGTGACGGAGATCTTGACGGGTCCATGCCGGAACACTCGGCGCCTTTAGATTCGAAGATCGGTTCTCATGTCCGTGTAGGAGTGCTTGATGGTCCGAGAGGGAGTTCTGGTCCGTGGTTCTTCGAGCACCTTCGGGGTACGGGGATTTGATGGCGTCGAAGGGATCTAGCCCGAGGTCCTGGAATGTGGGCGAAGCTCTTGGTACTGCTTTATTACGTCAACACACCGACACCGACAGTTACATGCGCAGACGCCAACGTGCGTCACCTGGCCGCCGGGCAGGGGCAGGCCTGCGGGGTCGACGACCGCGGGCGGCCCAGCGAGGTCAGGCAGCGAAGTCGGAAGGCAAGGGCGTCGACCGGCAGCGGAGGACGGGGCGTTTAGAAAACAAAACCAGGCTTTTCCGAAAATAGTTTTATACAAGCACATGCAAGATGATGACGATGCTCAAATGCAATGCGGCATGATGACATGATCATGCGGTCATGACGATGCAATGCACAAAAACAACGCGATTTTCTAGTAGTGGTTTTGCGGGATGCCACACAGGGGGTGTGGCCCCCTCGTGGCTCTTCTCCATCTCGTAATCTGGCATCGTGTTCCCCATGGTAAAATATTGACTTTGGCTTTTTTCCTGTCCAATTCCGAGAATATTGATTTACTACCTTTCTTGAACCTAAAACAGGCAACTGGCATTGTGGCATCTTGTTAATAGGTTAGTACCAAAATAACCTCAAAGTGTAGACAAAGCAAAGCAAAGTAGATACTAAACAAGCATGGAACATCAAAACTTATAGATACGTTTCCGATGTATCAAGAATCCCCAAGCTCAACTCCAGCTCGTCAGCGAGTAGGTAAGTGATCAAAATAATAATTTTTGAGGTGACATGCACCATCAAAATCAAGTTCAAACCATTTCCATGTATTGAAAGATAGGATCAAAAAACTCTAAATATGAGCATGAAAGATGGAGTTCTAATAGTAAGACAAAGTAACTATGCATGCAACATGAAAGGTTACAAACAAAGATCATGAATAACAATGCATTGAAAGAAGTTTGTTTTTTTCACATATAGAAAACATAGCATAGTAGCATTCAGCTTGTCCCTCATGGAGTAGCAAATTGATGCATAGGACACCTTCAAAGTTCATAAGAGTGACTAGATACAAATAGCACAAGAACAAGCAATATCAACAATATGCATCAATCAATAAGTTTTGGGACAATGCACATAGAACTAAGAATGGAAGCTATGCTCTCATAACTGGTGCCTAAGGATAGAAGGTGGAGACTCAATATAATAGTGGAAGAAAGGCCCTTCATAAAGAGGTAAGCAGGGATTTCATGTCTCAAAAAGAGCTTCCAAAAATTATGGTACTTGTTAGCTTTCAGCCCTCATTGCCCCTATCATAAGCATCATGAAGTGATTAAGGTTAAAGTGAACAAACTATGGAGTATATGCTTGACAAAGTATAAGTTGGCAATCTCATGTCCCTTGAATACGAGGGCCGCTCCTCATGCTACTCAACTTTAGTCACCTGTAAGTTCTTGTCATAGTAAGTACAGGTATATCATAGAGAACCGCCAAAGGGGTACTCCTTACACATGATACATGAGCTATCCCATAATCAAATTGACAAGGCAAGCAGACAATGAGCATATCAACAATCTTCTTATTTACCATGGGAAAATGGTGCTTTTTTCTCTCTTTCCTCTTTTCAATATGTCTCTTTTTTATAAGAAGAAAGCTTCATATATTGCTCACTATGGTGATGCTGTAAGTTTCCACCATGATTAGGCATGGCTTAGGCTAGCGCCCATGCGTTTCTCTAACACACATACATAAATCCATGAACTTAGAAGCTCCCCTTTTATTTCACACCGATGACATTAATATATAAATAGCATGATATCAACTGTGTACAATGTACAAGTGCAATGTTGAAAGCGTTCCCCATGACAACACGGTTCTGCAAATTCCAACGTATAAGTGCAAGCATATACAACATAGATGACACAATGGCTCAAGTTTATTAGGGTAAAGAAAAATAAAGTTTGCCATTAAGTTCGTGAGAGCTTTAGTGACTAAGTTTTCACATAACAAAAAGACTTTTTAATCGGAAGGTAGATGAAAACAAGAATATACTTGGAATGGTGTAACACACCATGCATAGGAATTTATAGTGGAAACTTTGGAATAACTTGGTTTCTTGGGAGTTGGGTGCATGAGTAGAGCTTACTCATACAAGTGGAGGCTAGCAAAATACTGGGAGCGACCAACTAAGAGAGCAATAATGGCCATAATCGATCCTCTATATACCTAAGTTGAAAAATTCTAGTCTTTTATGATGAGAGCCATGGTGACCACGCCACAACCTAAACCCTAAAACATTCCTCACCGGCGATCTCCCTGATCTCTGGTGATCTCTAGATCCAACCCATTCTCCTCCACATCCCTATAGTTTCTTTGTCTCAAACAATCTAATGATCCCCCCAACATGGCAATGGAAAATCTGCTACACCACAACGAAGGATCCTGATCATGGACGTCTGAAGGCGTATGATAGTGAGTTACATCTCTGGAAACCTCGTGATTGGCTTGTTCTCATGAATTCCAAGGGCTCTCCCTTAGGGGGGAAATTCTTGGTAGATGGAGAAATGATACGAATTGGATCTACTATTAAAATCTCAGATCAAATTATTTTGGTCCTTTCTTGTCTTTCTAAGCCTATTACTGGAAGCACTGAGCCTTCTATGCATAAGCCCATGGAGCATATTTCTATGAATCTGGATTTCTCTTTAGGTTATGATTTAAGAAATGATGTGAAGATCAAGTTTGGATCAACAGTTCATCCCTTAGGTAAGTCTAACCACTTTCTGATGGTGGTGTCTTTTGTCTGTTCAAAGTTTAAATTGGATGATATTCTGTCAGTCTGGCTTTGGAATCTTGTATCGGTGGCCTTAGCAAGGAGCTTGCAGTCTTTCAACTTTCTCATAGGGTTTTTAGATTTTCTGTGGCTTCAAAATTTGTTGGTTTCATGATCAATGCGTTATGCTTGTTCTATTGCCATCAGTTTAAATGCTTCTTTAATTTATGGAGCAATGGAGGTCCTTTGTGTTGTAGGGAATTCAATGATTGGCAAAATTAATGCAATTAAGAATGGACAATAATTAGTATTAATAAGAAGCGAACTGATTGGGCTTTAAATGCACTAAAGAAAAAGCCACCTGCTCCCAGTATCCGAAAGTCAACGTTTGGACATCATAATTATCAGGTGAAAAAAAGAATTTGTTTTGCTACAGTGGAACGCTATGATGCTTGTGAAGGTTATGAATACCCTTCTAGTAAAGAAGAGGCTCTTTGTTATATGGAGGCTGGATATGATTGTCCACAAATTCGGAAAAAATCTAGTGTTATTCTACCTGCTTCTTTACACGAATCTATATCAAAAATAAACTTTGGTACTATTTCTTCTGTGGAACTGGGTGAATCATCAAAAAGCAGTTTTGATCCTTCCTCTCTTACTAGTCCCAATAATAATGCTTTGGATGAGGATGTAGCTTTTGAAAAAATGATTGATCACATGGTATATAAAGTTCTCAATTGTGGAAGATGTCTCTCTATGGGCCATAGCACCTCTCAATGTGTCAATGATATTCGGTGTCAGGCCTGCTTTCGTTATGGGCACATAAAGAAGGATTGTCTGAATTCCAAGAGCCAAGTTGATAAACGCTAGGTCAAAAGAAAAAAAATCACCTGACGGTTTGGACAAGGAGTCTATTATAGACAAGGTTGAATAGTGCATGGACTCTTGGGCTTCGATATCCTCTCTGCACTCTTCGTGCATCGTCTCTAACACTTTTCCTTCGCAAAAAAACCCTACCCCAAATCCTTTGCCGAAGATCCTCCCGACAACAATGGCAAACTTTCTGCTGGATCTAACAAGGTGGATACCTGAAGGGCATCAGATCATTGATGGTGGTCCAAAAAGACTGCCGAGGACATACTACACACCCTCGGTGGTTCCGCTCCGTCGTCATGACCATATCTGCATTGCCGAGCTTATGCCACCACCGCCGCATTAACATGAAGCCTTCTAGAGAAAGTAGGTCCGGGATTTTATTGTTCATCAGTTGCATAGGGCCGTCAACCATGTCTGTTTGGAGTTGGTCTCTTTGTCCTTTGTAGTCAGGCAGCCAGATCAGCTCTGATTGATCATCCTCCATTCCAGCTTCATAATGGCACTTTTGTGCGTTTTTTAGCGCATGATGATAGGCAAAATCATAAGGCTGAAGTGGGGTTTAGTACTGGATGGTTAATGTTTCTTGGTTTTACTTTAGATTACAGAAACGATTATGACATTGCTAATGCAATTGGCACTTTTGGTAAATTTCTGCATTGGCATCAGAACCCTAATGTCCATGAAAGAACAATGGTTTATGCCTCTTACCAGCCATTACAAAGGTACCCAGAGATGTTGTGTTTGGGAATTATGCTTCAGTTGGTGGAGTGATGGAAGGATGGACCACAATCTATTATATCCTGACACCACAATTTGCTGATGCTCTGCCCAACGATGAGGATCCAATGCCTTTTGATGGTAATCCACATCGCATGCCTGGTCAGATGCATATGAATTTTAACAACTTTGTTGGACCATAGTATCCTGAAATTGGTTGGGATCAAAATCCTGAGCAAGGGCCACATGACCAAGGTGGAAACTTTCAGCCTGAAAACCAAGATATGCCAGATGACATGCAGGATGAGGTGCAACATCAGGACCAGGGCAATGTAGCATAGCAGGAACATGAGGTGGAGAAAATTGATGACTCCATTATCATTGATGGATCTGATGATTCAAGGGGGTATTTTAACAATGACAATGTTATGGCACACAATCAACTGATAATTAATCATGTTAGGATTGCCCATGTGGAAAGCATGTTTCTGCCATCTTCATATGGTCCTGTGATCCCACCAAGTATGCAGATGGATAAATTGCTGCAGTTTATGATCCCTCACTTCTGTAAGCAGGTTCCTCCTTCTTTCTTGTTAGTTATTCAGACTTCCAATTCAGTTTTGGAAAAAAGAAATTGCCCTACTTCTTTCAATAGAAAATGTGAGTGCTCTGTCACCTGGGATCATGAGAAGGACAAACACAGGATGAATATAAAAGTCAGATCAATCAATAGAAGTTATACTTCACCAAACACCAATGATTAGCATTTTGTACCTATGGCCTTTAAATCCTCTTCACTCAGTGTTCCCAAGAGGACCAGAAAGGCTTACACAGAGCTCTCAACTAGAGTAACAAGAAGTGCTGCAAAATGTAAAAAGCATGTGCATGCTAAGCCTCTTTTTGTGGGAAGGGATGATGCTCAGATTCACAGTTATCTAGTTAGGAGGAGTGTAAGAACTGCTAATATGGATGTAGGTTTCAAAGTTTGCATTACTAAAACACAAAGGACAAAAAAGAAGGCAAGGTCTGCCAAGCCATTACAGGAACTAGCAGAATTTTTCATACCAATTCCTGTTGTCGTGGTATTGCCGACGACTACGCCATGGAGGGGTCCTCACAGTGCGTGTTTAGAGACGTGGGGTAAGGCGGACGGTTGACGGGTACGAGGTAACACAGCTTACCCAGGTTCAGATCCCACAACGGAGGCGGAATCCTACTCCTGCTATAAATCACTATAATGGCAATACGCCGAGTTATAGTGATAGGTTCGATGTGCGAGGTGTATGTAAAAATGATACTAGGGTGTGCCCTAAAGGCTCCCATAGGCACGGCTTATATAGTCGTCAGGTCCTAGGGTTACAGGGAAAAGTCCTAGCCGGACAGGTTACAGAGTTCTACACCGTCTATTACTAGTCTTGTGTATCTTGCACTCCAAGGCTCCGGGTACGCTGGTGACTCCACCGTAGTCTTCCTTTATCCGGCATGGGCCTCCCTTCTGGATCCAACTAACTGGGCCGCCCAGCAGGCCATAAGCCATGTTACCGACTATGGGACACCCGGGTTAGCCTGATAAGAGACATGCTATGAGGATACCCATATAGCATATCCCCAATAGTAGCCCCCGGAGAACTCCGAGATGTTGCGCCGCCTTCCTCTTCTCGTGGAATGCTCCGTCTAGATGGATGTCGGCAAATCGTCAAGCAATATATTGTAGTCCTCCCAAAGAACCCTGCAAAGATTTTCTCCGTCTTCTATGAGTAAGTCGGAGAAATGCTGAATCTTCCATCATACACTCCCGTTGTCGGATTAAACCCGTCCATGCCGGAATCTTCAATGGGATGGCTCATCTACCATGTCAGTTATGACGATGTAGGATGTAGGTCAGCGACGCCTCGTAACTCACACTTGCAGAGAACGTAATCATATCCGATTTTCCCGTGCGAGCGATACGAACCATTGGCGGCGACGGTTGGAGACGTGGCGAAATTACCGTGCACGTTCACGAACACGTCGTCTACGCGGCAACCGTCCGATTAGCTGCACGAATCTTGACGCAGAGTAAGATAAATAGCGGTCATGGGACACTTGCCACTTTTTCACCCCATTCTCCAGCGTCATCGTCTTCTTCCTCCAGCCGTGCGCCTCCCCAAGCTCTCCGCGAAAACCTCGAGAAACCCTAGCCTCTTGCCTGCACCAGTCGTGTCCTCTTCCTCCTCCATGGCTAGCAGTAGTTCAACCCCATCAATGGCAGCGTCGAGCGAAGCCGCGGCGAAGCCGGCGAGCTCCGTCGTCGTGCCCCCAGAGGGCCTGGTCATCCTCGCATCGGCGGTGACCATAACCTGGCGGCGCTGGAGCCCCTAGAAGAGGATCCAGATTTGGACAAAGGCGACTGGCGCGGCTCGGACATCACCGGCCGCGACCTCTAAGAGATGGTCGCTGAGGGCTATCTCCTTGTGACGGAGGGGCTCGCCTGGCGGGCGGCGCCGGCCGGCGAGGTGACCCCTTCTCCCCAAGTCGGAGAAAAAGTATACCTCAAGGCGCAATTGGTACGCGGCGTTTCTCTACCCATCTCCCACTTCTTCCTTTGCGTCTTGAATCACTTCCAGGTCCAACCCCACAACCTCTCCCCCAATAGTATCCTAGTGCTTAGAAACTTTGCGGCACTTTGCGAGGGTTACCTAGGGATTAGGCCTAGGTTAGATCTGTTTATCTATTTCTTCACCGTCAAACGTGAAGCCGGACACAGCAAGGAGGAGCTTAGAAACTGCGGCACCATAAGCTTCAAGATCCGTCCTGGCCGGCGGTTCCCCGACATCGTCGGCCACGAGTCCTGCAGGAACTGGCAGCGGACGTACTTCTATGGCCCCAACATTCCTTTGTCGGGCCGAGAAGCAACGTACCCGTACTTTGTGGACGGAGCCGCCGCCGAAGTCCCCACATGGCGGTCCCATGCCTCCCTCCCCTCTGACCTCAATGCTTCTCGCGCAATAAGGCGGATCGAATGGTTTGTAGAGACGGGTATGACCGGCTTGGACCTAGCCATGTGCTGGTTCATCAGGAGGATCCAACCTCTGCAGCACCGTACGAAGCTTATGCACGAGTACACCGGCGACCGAAGGGATACCCTTCGGATCTCCGAGGACAACTTCTCGAGCGACTCCATAAAGTTCCGCCTTAAGGACATCGTCAAGGTGAAGGACAAGAAGCGTGGCTTCACCCTCACCTACGACATGTTCGTAGACGGAAAGTGCCCAAAGGTAGACATTTATTTTCTGTGTATGACATTGCTCCATTTTTTCCGTCTTGCTAATACCATCTTGTCTAACACAATGACTTATCACTTAACAGCTTAGCGATCTAGATGAGGGCAACCTAACCGCCCAAATCTACGATCCCAAGATGAAGGATGTCATGGTTGTGTCTGACGATGATGCTCCGTTGGCGCGAAAGCGGAAGAGCTCCACCTTTGACGCTGCCGACGGAGGCACGAAAAAGAAGACGAAGGGTGGAGCCTCCAAAAAGAGTACTGCCGCCCTGGAGGCGGAAAAGAAGAAATCCACTGGGATGTTTGCCAAAGCGCCCCCCCTAGTGTAAGCTTCTTATTCTCCGACATTGTCTTGTTTATCTGTCTTATTCCTGTACTTATGCATTTTTGCACGTTTCAGGAAGAAAGCCACAACCAGCCTCAAGAAGTCCTCCAACACTCTTGGGGCTTCTAGAAATATTAAAGATATGCTGCATCGCGACTCTTCCCCTGCCATCGCCCCTGCTACTCCTGCCGTCAAGCCCTCCTCCGCTCCGACAAGCTCCCAAGTCCAGGAGGCACCAGGCCCTTCCGCCATGGAAGTGGATTCTGGCGCCTCTACCGAACTCGCAATTGTCAGCGAGCAGGCGACGCAGGAGAGCGCTGCTCTTCAAATGGCTAAAGCTCCGGCTATGGATGCCATCGGTAGCGGCAAGGCAGTGGTGGGTGCTGGTACTTCTGCGGAAGTCGGCGCCTCTGCTCCCCAGAAACCCCTCGAGCTGCCGAAGATTATCTTCCCGGTGCTTACGCCGGGTAGCACAACTACGGTTCCTGAAGGAGTGCCGTCATCTCCGACGTGCGGTCTTGAGGAGCTACTCCGTCAAGCAGACATCTTGCGAAGCAACAACGTTTCCTTTGGCAAGTTGCTGGCCGAGAGTGCTACAAACCTCAAGATCATCGCACTTGTAAGTTTTACTTGACCTTTTGCACTTCATATGAATATCCCACTGTAGCCCCCGAGGATGTAAATGGAAAACCATTGGTTTTGCATATATATGCTCTAAACGTGACTAAGTTAGAAAAAACTCTCACTGTAGCCCCCAAGCATTTAGATGGAATGAATTATTCCGTCTAGATGCTTTATGAGTAGCATACACAGTGTTCATAATTTTAAGTGTTGTAGCCCCCAAGCCTCCAGTTGCAAATGAATTAGTTCCGACTAGATACTTAAAGAAAAGCTAAGCATTTTCCGAGTTAAAACTTTATACTGTAGCCCCCAAGCTTCTAGTTGAGAACTGAATTAGCTCCGAATAGATGCTTAAAGAAAAGCTAAGCATATTGCTAAGTTAAAAACTCTCGCTGTAGCCCCCGAGCACCTAGATGGAAAATCTCCGACTAGGGGCTCCAAGTAGACTGAACAATGACTTGACTTTGTATTTGTTTCCACAGAATGAGAATGCTCGGAGGGGCATGGCCAATGATAAGTACCAGAAGATGCGTGCGGATATTGAAGCTGAAAAGGGTAAAACTACCATCTTGATGGAACAGATCATCAAAAACAAGAGTCTTTTTTTCTTTTTGCGCATTTCCGTCTTACTTTTGTGCCTTCCTCTTTCGAGTACTCACTGTGTACTTTGCTTTCTCCGACTTGCAGAGCATGTCACCAAGGCTAAGGATATTGTCGAGTAGTCCAAGCACATCCAGCAGCTGGACAGCGAGAACAAGATCCTTAAGAAGGAGAGGGAACAAATGCTAAAGATGCACGAGGATTCCATGAAAGACCTGCAGGACTCCGCCTCCCCTGAGATCAATCGCTTGAAGGAGGAGCTTGCGATCCTAAAGGATCAGAAGCAAGCTGCCGATGAGCAAAACCTTCGCCATAGCGAGGCGTTTAAGCTCCTCCAACAAGAGAAAGAATCCTTGGTGGACGTCATCTGGCATGCTAAGGCCAGCATCTTTAGTAAGTGTCCTCCGCCTTGTAGATCTGTAGTCTGGGTACTTAGGATTTTAGAACTCATGCAATCGTTGTCGGAATTTTTAGCGCCCCTGGGTTTAACCCGCTCGCCTCCTTCGGACAAGTAATGCATGATTCTTGACGGCAACTTCATCAATACCGCCATCACCCAAGCCAAGGAGATTCCCAAGCCCCTCCAAATTTATATCAAGGCCTCCGACTCCGTGACGAAGTACTCGGAGATTCTGCGCCGAGCCCTTGAGCGTGTCGCAAGCTGGAAAGCTTCATGTGCACGGGCTGGCACTAGGATGCCGTTGTGCATGGTGAAGGCACACTATGAAGGTGCCGACATCAACACGGTGACATTTGGTATCCCCGACGTGGATGATGACGGAAAGGAGATTGATCACGGAGCCATCATATCATCACTCGCGGGTTATGACACTAGGGTTGCCGAGTTAGTGGACGTCGACGTCTTCGTGCCCAGAAACTTTCTTGACAACGCTGACCCTGAATCCTTCGAGTCTCCTCACAGTGGTGACGCTGAGGGTGAATCTCCGACTAGTGATGATGCGGCCTCCAAGTCCCCTGCACCCAAGGAGTGAAAAACACTTTGTAATTCTTGTTTCACCTCTGGAATGTGCATTGAAAAAACTTGGTGATGTAATCTTATGGCGGAAAACAATGTTTGTCGTATCCTGCTACTTAAGAATTAATGCCCAGTATGTATATATTTTTTAAGCAAGTGCTGGCTTATCCATTACTTTGGTTCTTATGCTTGACTTTTCGTGAGTCGGAAGACTCGTTGTCGGAACCATGCGCTTAGGTGATGATACCCAATGGCACCGTTAAAAACCTTAGCACAAAATCGCCGACAATGAGTGCCGAAAGTCACTACTCCAGAATCCACATAAAAACAACAAAGAACATGTAGACCAGAAAACTTAAGCTAACGCCCGTAGGCGGCATTTTCACAAGTGCAATCGCAAAGCTTGTGCATAAAGGTTTATATGATCCAAAAATGAACACTAAAGGAGGTAAAATACTCAGCAATATGAGTGAACCAAAGAGCTTTATTTCATTGATCATATAAGAGGTACACGATTAGATAAAAAGTTCTAAGTGTAGAAATCACGTAGCTGTGCTATGTTCCATGGCCGATCAAGCTCCGGGTAGTCATCATCCGGGTCACGTCGCTTACGCTTATGATCCTTGTTGGGTCTATCCTTGAGATCACGATTGTCGACAAGGTAGTAAGACCCATTGAGCAGCGCCTTGCTTATGATGAATGGTCCTTCCCATGGCGGGGATAATTTGTGTGACTTCTTCTGCTTAAGTCGGAGCACCAAATCCCCCTCTTTATACGAGCAATGCCGGACGCGGCGACTATGGTAGCTGCGTAGCTTCTGCTGGTAGATGGCGGATCTTTGGCATGCCAAAACGCGCTCCTCCTCATGAAGGTCCACATCTAGGCGTTTGGATTCTTCAGCATCATCTTCGTCGTAGGCGGCAACTCTTGGTGCATCATGGAGGATGTCGGACGGTAGGATGGCTTCTGCTCCATATACCATGAAATAGGGAGTGTAGCCGGTGGATCTGTTGGGTGTAGTTCGTAAACTCCACAGCACAGACGGCAATTCTTCCGCCCAAGCTCCAGCTGCTCTATGTAGCGGTGCCTCAAGACGTGGCTTGATTCCCTGCAGAATTAATCCATTGGCCCGCTCAACTTGACCATTGGATTGTGGGTGTGCCACAGATGCAAGGTCAAGTCGGATGCCTTTGTCCCAGCAATAGGCCTCCACTTCTCCGAGTGACAAGTTGCTTCCATTGTCGGTGATGATGCTATGTGGGAGACCAAATCTCACAACTAGATCCCGGACAAATCTAAGGGCAATTGCCCCATCAAGCTTTCTAATGGTTTTAGCTTCTATCCATTTGGTGAATTTATCAACTGCTACAAGCAGATGCGTAAACCCACACGGTGCCGTTTGTAACGGTCCCACCATGTCTAGCCCCCAAACTGCAAACGGACAAGTTATTGGTATTGTTCGAAATTCTTCAGCAGGAACATGTGGTTGTCGGGCATAATACTGGCATCCTGTGCACGTCTCAACCAGCTTGTGGGCGTCCGCCTTCGCGGTCAGCCAGTAGAATCCTTGACAGAAGGCTTTCGCGACCAACGATCGAGGAGCGGCGTGATGCCCGCAATCTCCGAGATGGATTTCGCATAGGATTTCCATACCTTCCAGCTGGGAAACACACTTTAGGTATACACCAGTAGTGCTCCTTTTGTAGAGTTGCCCATTGATTATGGTATAACCCTTCGCTCGTCGTACTATCTGCCGTCTTTCGACCTTGTCGTCAGGCAAAGTTCCGTGTTTGAGATATTCCATGAACGGTTTTGTTCAAGCCGGAGGGGTCTTTGTCACCATGTTGACGAAAGAATCTGCTCTATCCGGGTTGTCGATGTCGGCGCCCTTCACGGATGGTGTGCGTAGATGCTCTAGGAAAACTCCTGGCGGAATTTTCTTGCGCCCTGATCCAAGTTTAGACAATAGATCAGCCGCCTCGTTTTGCTCCCTAGGCACATACTTAACTTCGTAGCCCAAGAAGCTCTTGGCTATCTCGTACACTTCGTCTCGATATGCCACCATCATAGGGTTCCGCGCATTCCAGGTGCCAGCCACCTGCTGGGCAACCAAGTCAGAATCTCCACAGCAAACTATGCGCTTGATGCCAATATCCTTGGCTACACGCAGTCCGTGAATGAGTGCTTCATACTCCGCCATGTTGTTTGTAGCCTCGAAGCGGATCTGCATAACGTAGTGTAGCTTGTCTCCTTTTGGTGACTGTAGCAATACACCAGCCCCCGAGCCGTTGAGCAGCTTTGATCCGTCAAAATGCATCACCCGGTACTCTGGTTCTGGCAACGGAGTGGCATCTGGCATCTCCGTCCAATCTGCAATAAAATCCGCCAAGGCTTGTGACTTGATAGCGTCGCGTCTTTTGTAGGTGATCTCGAAGGCGGCAAGTTCAATGCCCCACTTCACGACCCTTCCTGTAGCGTCGCTGTTGTTGATAATGTCGGACAGTGGAGTCTTGCTCACTACTGTGATTGGGTGCTCCTGAAAGTAATGCCTCAACTTCGGTGAAGCAAGGAATACTCCGTAAGCTATCTTTTGGTAGTGCAGGTAACGCTGCTTGGACTCCGTCAAGACCTCGCTTACGTAGTAAACTGGTCGTTGAACTCCGTGCTCATAGCCTGGTTCCTTCCGCTCTACCACGATGACGATGCTGATAACCCGGTTGGTTGCCGCCATGTAGATTAACAGGGGCTCGCCAGGATCGGGTGCTGCAAGGATGGGTGCTGAGGAAAGAATCTCCTTGAGCTACTTCAATGCTGCATCTGCTTTGTCCGTCCATGTGAATTTGTCCGCCTTCTTCAGCAACTTGTATAGCGGCAGAGCCTTCTCTCCAAGTCGGCCGATGAACCGACTAACTGCTGCAACACAACATGTTAGTCGTTGGATGTCCTTTAGGCATGTCGGACGGTTTATGTTTAAGATGGCCTTTATTTTCTCCGGGTTAACCTCGATTCCGCGCTGGGAAACGATGAATCCCAACAATTTGCCGGCTGGAACCCCGAAGACGCACTTCTTAGGGTTGAGCATCATGTTGTATTTCCGGAGATTGTCAAAGGTTTCTTTTAATTCGGAGATTAAGTCATTTGAATTTTTAGACATCACCGCGATATCGTCCACATAGGCGTGAATGTTCTGACCAATTTGGTCGTGAAGACAATGTTGCATTGTCCGTTGGTAGGTAGCACCTGTGTTTTTCAGCCCAAAGGGCATCATGACATAGCAAAACGTGTCGTACAGGGTAGTGAACGAAGTGGACAATTGGTCCGACTTCCTCATTTTGATCTGGTGGTATCCTGAGTATGCATCGAGAAAACACAAAAGTTCCGAGCCAGCCGTCGAATCAATGACTTGGTCAATGCGAGGCAAAGCAAACGGATCTTTGGGACATGCTTTGTTCAAGCCGGTGTAATCAACGCACATTCTTAATTCATTGGTTCCCTTTTTGGGGACAAGTACAGGATTGGCCACCCATCGGGTGTGAAGGACTTCTCGGATAAATTCAGCCTTAAGTAACCTAGCTAACTCTTTGACAATGGCGCGTCTCTTCTCATCTCCGAACCATCATAGAGGTTGTTTCACTGGTTTACATTTTGGATATATGTTTAAGCTGTGCTTGGCAAGTTCCCTAGGTACACCTTTCATGTCGGCAGGTTGCCAGGCAAAGATGTCCCTATTCTCACGGAGGAACTCGATGAGCGCGCTTTCCTATTTGGGATCTAGGTTCGTCCCAATGACGACGGTCTTGGAGGCATCGCCTACCAGAAGTTCCACCGGCTTGGTCTGGATGGTGGCCTTGAACGCAGGAGCGGAGTCAGAGATCTGCTTCTTCGACGCGGGCATCTCTGTGTCATTGACCTTGCTCTGGATCTCTTTGAATTCTTCGCTGTAGAGGACAGCTTCTGCAACGGCTGCTTCATTGATCTCGCGGTCCCTTGCCTTGGTAAAGCTTCCGGATACGATGATGACACCGTTCGGTCCGGGTATCTTGAGATTGTTGAAGACGAAGCATGGCTTGGCCATGAACGTGTGGAATATGTCGCGGCCGAATATGACGTGGTACACGCTATTGAAGGGGACCACCTCAAAGGTCATGGGCTCTTGGCGGTAATTGTTAACGTCGCCAAAGGCTACCTGAAGTGTGATGCACCCAAGGTACCGAGCCTCCCGTCCAAGAACTACGCCATGGAACACGGTGTTGGTCCGCCTTAGGTTTGCCTCCGTCAAGTTCATATTTTGCAGTGTATCCAGGTACATGATGTTGATGCTGCTTCCACTATCCACCATGCACTTGGTGAACTCCACGCCGTCAATCAGTGGGTTGATGACCATGGCGTAGTGGTTCTCCGTGGGCACAAGGTCTGGGTGGTCCGTCCTGTCCCAAGTTATTGGAACCTCCGACCAGCGCAGGTATTGGGGGACTGGGGGGAGATTGGCCATCAGGATCCTCAGAGAGGTCTTCGGTTGTCGGACGGTGGGGGTGCCAAGGAAAGTGTGGTAGACTGGGGCCTTCTTTGCGAAGGGGTTCTTGCCCTTGGCGGCGTGCTTGGGGTCAACATCCTCGTCCATGTCACTTGAATGCTTGGACTCCTCCTCCTTGTTCTTCCCCTTGCCCTTGCCTCGCGGTCTGTTCTTCCGACTTCGCTTGTAGCCGGACTCCGGGTGTTCCTTGAGGTCGTTGAAGAACTTGCATTGTCCATTGGTATGGGTGGCCTTGCCGTGGACATCGAGGTGTACGAGGCACGGCATATCGCCGTACCCTTCGTAGGTTTGGGGAACGCGGAGCGAAGCCAAGCTGGTTTCACTTCCTCGTTGCTGCCCACGGCCTGCTCCCCTTCCTCGGCCACATTGTCCGCCTTCTCCTCGTCCTGCAAAAGTCATGGCGACCATGTCGGTAGATTGCTTTTCTTCTGGAGAGGTTTTCCGCTTTGTACTGCTGTTCCTCCGATCTTGGGTTGGAACGGCCGTTGCCGGCAAAGAGCCACGAGCATCGTCGCCGGCAGCTGTGAACTCACTAGCTAACTGAATCATCTGATTCAAGTCGAGCTGATGATTTTCCTGCAAGCGCTTTAGCTTATGTCGGAGTAACGTGCCTCTTTCCAACCCATCGATGAAGGTGGCCATGGCGGTCTGGCGTGCACTCCTGCGCAGGAATTCTTCATATCCAGCCAGCGGGAGAGGTAGGCGTGAGATGTCTCGTCTTTCTCTTGCACGCACCGCTGTAGATGACCCACCGTGCAAGGACGCTTGTATGTACCCTCAAAGTTCTTGGTGAACGCTTCTTGCATGTCCAGCCAGTTGTAGATAGATTTATCCGGCAAGTCGTCGATCCATTGATGGGTTGTGCCCACCAACATTAACGGGAGGTACTTGACGGCGATGTTGAGGTTGCCTCCGGCAATATCCACCGCGTTGCCGTAGTCCTACAACCATGTGGCAGGCTTGGCGGTGCCGTCATAGGGATTGATGGTATTGTTAATCCGGAATCCTTTGGGGTATGTTGCGGACTGTGTTGCAGGTCCAAAGAAACGTGGTCCCAGGTATGGTCCTTCCCGGGCCTCGTGGGTCTTATCGATCCGTGAACGTGCGTTGTACGGCTCCGGTCTTTTCTTCTTTTTGTCAATAGGGGATGGGTTGCATGAACGACGCGGACCTCTTCCGTCATGGTGACTGCTTGGCGGCGACGGAGGCGGAGGTGGCGGTGGGTTAGCTTTCTTGCTGTTACCCTCCTGCGACGCTTCACGCCTGTCGCGGATGCTTGTCGGACGCGGAGGGTCATGGCGCGACCTTCTCTTATGTCCTTCGTTGTGCTTTCTGTCATGAAGGGTTTGCTCCGTGTTGTCGCGGATGACGATGCCACACTGCTTTGGTTGGGGCATATCCGTACGACGGTGAGCCTTGTAGTCTTCCTGACGTTGGGGGGATCGGGGCGGTGGCGATGGGCAGCGAGGTTGGGCTCTTTCTCCGTGGTCGGAGGATATGGGGATAGCGTCCTTCCTGTTGCGCGCATCCCTCCGTCTTTGTTCTGAAGAACCCGCCCGTGATCCGACATCCCGAGGAGATCTGTCCCTTGGTGGTTTGTACTGGCTAGATTGGCAGAGCGGTGGGTCGGACTCAAGCCTCTGAGAGGTGGCCTTTTCCTGCTGCTTTACCGCCTTGGCCACTAGGTCATAGACCTGTTCCACTGCCTCAGGTGATCTATCCTGCTCCAGAAGGGTCTTGGCGACGGCGAGGTTAAGGAGTGGGGTGGGCATCACCTGCTTGCCTTCACTATCAATGTATGGCTTGGCCTGTGCCGGCTGCGAGGGGTCCCATCCTAGGTTGCGCCGTACACCAGGATCGTTGATGACGCGAGCCGGAGCTTTCTTAGCCTTCTGCTGTTGCAGCAGAGTCTTGTACTCGGCCTCCATTGCTCTTGCTTTCTCTATGGATTTCTGCGCGTTGACCAGATCTCGATCTAGTTTAGCGCCTTGCTCCGCGATGGCTTGCGCCTCCTCCAGCAGCTGCTGGCGCTTCTCGTCAAGCTGAGTCACGTTCCGGATATGATCAACAGTTAGTGGGTCAACGAGGAGATTGCCGTACATCACTCTATCAGCTGGAGTAACATGGGCTGCAGCCGACGTAGACGCTGGAGGCGGCAAGTTTGCGGTGTTGTTGTTGCTCGGACCGGTGCCGAGTTCCTGCGGCTGCTGCACTGGATTAGGCGGAGGAGGCATGACTCTTGCGCGATCATCGTCAGCAGCAATAAGTGGCCCCTTCCCCTTATCCAGCGCCGTAGGCGGAGCTTGCCCGGGCTGGTCTTCATCCATCGCTGTCCCGATGGTGACGAACACCCCTCGAGACATGACGGTGTTATTAGCTTGTTCATCGCGCGAGTACTCCTCCTCCATCTCCTGCATGGCGGAGTCTAGCTCTTCTGGACTGAAGTCTATCTCCTCTGAATCTGCACTGAAATCAGCATAAAGCGCGTCAATGACAGAGTCGGAGGGTGCCAGGACTTGCTCGATGACGGGCGGTGGAGGTGCAACGGCCTCGACGATGACTGGAGGTGGTGGTGCTGCTGCGACGATGGCGGCCGGAGGCGGTGGTGGTGGCTGAATCGGAGGTGCTATGTCAATGAGGGCAAGCGCTGTCTGAGCTGCCGCTTCAGCCTCCGCGTAGTTGTTGACGGTGTTCACCATGCCTTCGAAGGTGAGGCGTCCTGACGCCTGTTGCCGTCATAGAGAATGTCGGAGAAGCGTGCCATGGTCCAGTCCTTCCACAAAGTGATAGATGGCATCATCATTGGGGTAGTGGGCCAGGTCGGCTCGTATACGGAGCCACCTGGCCAGGTAATCGCGGGGGTTTTCGCCCTCTCTCTGAACATAGCGTGCCATATCGAAGATGGTAACCACGCCGACGAACTTGGATCTCTGCTGTCCAGACGCACGGATGAAGCCAGTGGATTTGTAGTGATCTTCCACCTTTATATCCTGCATAGGGGCGGTTTGGGTGGGTCTTGAATTTTTCCGATCTTTGCCGGCAAACTCCGAGGAGAGATCCGACATCGATCCTTCCGCGAACGTATCCTGCCCGTAGGCGGTCCGTGCGTGTCTTGATTCTTTCCGATCTTTGCCGGCAAACTCTGAAGAGAGATCCAACATCGATCCTTCCGCGAACGTATCCTGCCCGTAGGCGGTCCGTGCGGGTCTTGATGCTCCTCCGACTCCCAGGGAACTAGTGCCCGAGTCGGTTTTGCCGATGAAGAGGTGGATGTCTCCGATAGGAACGATCGAACACCGCGTAGGGTTCATCTTCGCCGGGATCTAGAACTCGTCGGGAGGGGGGGGGGACGATCGGAATGTTGCCGGAGAAGAGAACGCGACCAATCTCTACGGTTTCGCCGATTCCCGTGAAGATCTTGGTCCTCGCCCGCTGAAGAGCCTGAAGCGCCTCTTGCCCCATGGTGGGCGCCAACTGTCGTGGTATTGCCGACGAGTACGCCATGGAGGGGTCCTCACAGTGCGTGTTTAGAGACGTGGGGTAAGGCGGACGGTTGACGGGTACGAGGTAACACAGCTTACCCAGGTTCAGATCCCACAACGGTGGCGGAATCCTACTCCTGCTATAAATCACTATAATGGCAATACGCCGAGTTACAGAGATAGGTTGGCTGTGCGAGGTGTATGTAAAAATGATACTAGGGTGTTCCCTAAAGGCTCCCATAGGCCCGGCTTAAATAGTCGTCAGGTCCTAGGGTTACAGGGAAAAGTCCTAGCCGGACAGGTTACAGAGTTCTACACCGTCTATTACTAGTCTTGTGTATCTTGCACTCCAAGGCTCCGGGTACGTTGGTGAGTCCACCGTAGACTTCCTTTATCCGGCATGGGCCTCCCTTCTGGATCCACCTAACTGGGCCTCCCAGCAGGCCATAAGCCATGCTACTGACTATGGGCCACCCGGGTTAGTCGGATAAGAGACATGCTATGAGGATACCCATATAGCATATCCCCAACACCTGTCCTCCAAAGGACAGGTAAGGACTTAGAGATTCCACCAGAAGAACTCTCCCAGGACAAGCTTATGGCTGATCCTTCCTCCAACAAGGACAAAAATTCCCCCAATGAAGAGTGATGCTAGCTTTTACTAGTGTGGTCTAGGGTCTGTGCTTCTAGTTTCTCATATCTTTATGTCTCCTTGTAATGAACTATTGGTGGTCATGCGGTCTTCTGTTGTATGTTGGCACTATCAGTTATCTGGTTTTCATGATGAGTCACTATCTAAGTCAGTCTACAATTATTGCCTAAAGTTGGTACCTTGTTTTTGTTGCTAGTTTGTTGTGCATGCCAAATGGATGTTCTCACACAGTGTTTTCCAATGGATAGTTTCTCTACTTTAAATCATGACTAGTTGGTCTTGTGTTGGAATGTCATAGGTTTAAATGATAAAGATAAAAGATTGGTTGTGTATAAAAAAATTAATGAAAGTCATTGCTCAGTTATTTGTCTTCAAGAGACAAAATGTGAATATTTTGACCATTCTTTTATCAAAACTTTTTGTCCAAGACGGTTTGACCGGTTTGTTTTTTCCCCATATGATGGTGCCTCTGGTGGCTTAATAGTTTTATGGAATAGATCTGTTTTTGTGGAAACTTTACTAGAAACGACAGACTCAGCAATAAGAATCAAGTTTTGCTCAACCCATAACTCAGATAACTAGACACTTGTAAATAATCAAGTTTTAGCGTGCCATGGACCTTGTAGAGGTTTGAAGAGGGATTTGTTTGTACAGTGGTTATATGATCTAAATATCCCAAATTATGAAGAATGGTTATTATTGGGGGATTTTAGTTGCATTAGGTCACTGGATAATAGAAATAAGGAGTGGGCTGATCTCAATGACATCTTCTTGTTCAATAGCATCATTATTCATCATTGTTTGTTAGAACTGCCTTTAAAGAGAATCCTTTGTTAGAACAATTGGATTGGTTTTTTACAACTCCTGGCTAGACCTTGAAATTCCCCAACACTCTGGTCAATCTTTTATCAAAATCAATTTCTGACCATGTACCTTGTGTGGTTAGTATATCTACCACAATGCCAAGGGCAAAAATTTTCAGGTTTGAGAATATTTGGATTGAGCAGCCTGGTTTCTTTCAAGTAGTGAAACAAGCTTGGAATCAACCTGTTAGGCAAGGACCCACTTCTAATATCATTACTGCAAAATTTAAAAATCTAAGATATGCTCTGAAGATATGGGGGAAACGATTGTCACACATTAAGATCCTGATTGATAAGTGTAATAAATGTAGTTTTGAGTTGGATGATATTGAGGATAAGAGGCCCCTTAGCACACCAGAGTTTAACTTTAGAAATATTTTTAAATTACATCTCAAAAATCTACTCAACACTCATTCTATTTACTGGAAAAACAGATGCACAATTAGATGGGACAAGCTTGGAGGGGAAAATACAAAATACTTTCATGCTAAAGACACAGAAAGATATAGAAACACTGTCATCAATCAAATTAAAGATGAGGATGGAAATATTTTGGTCCAACATAAAGAAAAGGCAGAGGCATTATGGAGTTTCTATAAAAATAGAATGGGGGTTTCTTTCCCTATTGAATGCAGGACAAATATATCTCACTTTGTTCCAAAAGTGGATAAACTAGATTGCCTCTCTGAGGAGTTCAGTGCAGATGAAATTGAAGATGTTGTTAAATATATGAAGACTGATAAAGCTCCAGGGCCTGATGGTTTTAATGGGATGTTTGTGAAAAAGTGCTGGCACATAATTAAAGATGATTTCACTAAGTTATGTCATGATTTCCACAAGGGTCTAACTCCTCTTGCAATAATTAATGGTTCTTTCGTTACTCTAGTCCCTAAGAAGAACTCTCCTTAGTCTATCAATGATTTCAGGCCTATTTCTCTCACAAACACCTGTCTTAAATTCTTGACAAAATTGGCTGCAAACAGGCTACAGAAGCAAATAAAAAGGTGCATTCATGAGAACCAGTATGGATTCATTAAATGCAGAACAATACAAGATTATTTGGGTTGGAATTTTGAATATTTTCATCAATGTCATGCCTCAAAGAAACAGATTGTGGTAATAAAATTGGATTTTGAAAAGGATTTTGACACAATTAAACATGATGCAATAATTAGAATTTTGAAATGCAAGGGTTTTGATGATATACACATTGGCTGGGTTAAAGAAATATTAGCATCTGGCTCTTCAAATATATTACTTAATGGAGTACCTGGCAGAAATTTCATATGTAAGCGAGGGGTTAGACAAGGTGATCCTCTATACCCATTGCAATATGTTCTTGGGGGAGATTTTCTACAGAGCTTCATTAACAGGCCTTCAGTGAAGGAAGGTTAATGGCACATATCCCCATTAGAGGCACTAATGATTTTCCTGTTGTGCAATATGCTGATGACACTAACATTATAATGCAGGCTGATCCACAGCAGTTACACGCTCTCAAATAGATTCTTGAAGAATACACTGCATTCACTGGACTTAAGGTTAATTATCATAAATCTTCATTGATACCTATAAATCTAACTCAGGATGAGGCTACCTCCATGGCTTTGGAAATTGGTTGTGTCACAGCAAAAATGCCTTTCACTTACCTTGGGCTGCCCATGGGGATTACAAAACCAACTATCAAAGACCTCTCTCCTCTGACTGACAGAGTTGAAAGAAGACTGATAGCCTCAGCATCCTTTTTGTCTTATGGGGACAGACTTGTTTTGGTGAACTCTGTGGTATCCTCACTACCTCTGCACTACATTAGTTCTATGAGTGTCCCCAAGGGAATAATTGAAGATTTAAACAGAGCAAGAATACTTTTTTTATGGAGGAAGAGTAAGGATGATGCTAAATCCAACTCTATGGCATCTTGGGAAATGATCAGTAAACCAAAAGACAAGGGTTGTTTAGGAATCATAAATCTTCAAATCCAAAATAAATGTCTGTTTATGAAACACTTGCATAACTTTTACAATAAAGCTGATCTGCCTTGGGTGAAATTAGTCTAGAACACATATTATCATGGCAGAGTACCTCACACTGTTACTATTTGTGGATCTTTCTAGTGGCGTAGTATTATGAGTTTGCATGGGGAATACCTCTTAAATTTCAAATGTTCAGTGGGATCTAGAGACACAGCTTTATTCTGGGTAGATAACTGGAACAACAACCTTCTCAACTCAACATATCCACATTTATTTTCACATGTACTTGATAAACACTGCTCTATTAAGCAAGCAATCTTAATCACTCAGATGTCTGAAGCTTTTCATCTACCAATATCTGCTGAAGCTAGTACTGAATTACAACATTTACAATTGCAACTGGCTCAAGTCACTCTTCAACATACTAAACATGATGAATGGAAAAGTTTGAGCTCAAAAACAGGAGATTATTTTGTCAGTGATATGTACAAGGGATATTTCAAGCACATACCAAATCATTTTCCATCATAGTGGATCTCGAGTAGTAATTGCACTTCCAAACATAAGTCCTTTGCCTGGCTGATAATCCATGATCGCATTAATAACAAAGATATGCTGCTCAGAAGGCATTGGAATGTTTCTAATAATCATAATTGTGTTCTTTGCCCTTGCCATACCCTTGAAGACTAGTCACATTTATTTTTTGAATGTGATTTCAGTATGAGAATACGGACATATCTTCAGGTTGTCTGGGTATAGGGTCTGGACCAGATATTTTGAAACGTGCAAAACAGAAATTCAAGGGCCCATGCTTCATAGAGATTACTATCCTAGCCTGTTGGAATATTTGGAAGCAGAGAAATGAAAAAAATTTCAAACGAATAAGACCTTCCTTCAGCTCTTGGAAATCATGGTTCATCTGTGATGTTTCACTCCTAAAATACAGAATCAGAAAGAAGACCATCACAGATCTTAACTCCTAGATTGATTCGTTTTTGTAATTTTGTATAGTTTTGTCTTTTTTTCTTTTGTTTTGTTTTAGGCTGGTAGCTTGTACATAAGACTTCCTGCTTTATTTTAATGAAGGACTTTGGGGGGCTCCCCTGCAGTAAATATTCAATAATGGCCATAATCATGCAGAGCGACAAAACATTACTAATCAAAGCATAAAGTGGTACTACAAGTCAAGGACTAAATGATCATAGAGGCTATGGTGACTTATTCATAGTCTTAACATGGTATAAGCATGTGCCATGTCAACCCAAACAAAGCATCAAAGGAGAATACAACAATGCTATGCTTTTGTATGCTAAAACAACCCACGATTCCTTCAAGGCACATTAAGCAATCCCAATTGTTTGGAACAAGTCATGCTACAACAAAAATCACTAAGAATAAAGTCAAAACAACATCCCAATGCTACCACCCAGATGGAGTGCTCTTGGAAGTAGTGCTTGAGTTCTTGGCGGCCATGTACACGCCATACACCAACTTCTGGTAGTGGGGGTAGTTCTGCTTGGAGAGTGATAGTACCTCGCTTAGGTAGTATACGGGGCGCTAGACCGGCTGGGCCTTCCCCTCTTCTAGATTTTCCACTACTAGTACCACACCGACCACTCTTTTTGTGGCCACGATGTACATCAGCATAGGCTCCTTTACTGCTGGTGCCGCCAGAATAGGTGGTGAGGTGAGCATGTGCTTGAGGTCCCGGAAAGCTTCGCCTGCCTGAGAAATCTAGACAAACTTGTTCGTCTTCTTTATCAGCTGGTACAGGGGGAGGGTTTTCTCACCCAGCCGACTGACGAACCGGCTGAGGGAGGCCAGGCATCAGGTGGACTTCTATATGTCGTGTAGGCAGCTCCATGCGCTCAATGGCTCTGATCTTCTCCAGGTCGCCCTCGATTCCTGGCTCAGAGACGAGGAAACCGAGGAGCTTGCCGGCTGGGACACCGAACATGCACTTCTCCGGGTTCAGCTTGATCTGGAAACGGCGGAGGTTGTCGAATGTTTCCTTTAGTTCCTCGAGAAGTGTGTGCCGCTCCTTGGTCTTGATAACGACGTCGTCAACATAGGCGTGCATGTTTTTGCTAGTCTGCTTCTGCAGGCATTTCTGCATACAACGCTGATAGGTTGCTCCTGCGTTTTTCAAGCCGAAGGGCATGGTGGTGTAGCAGTAAGCTCCATACGGGGTTATGAATGATGTATTTATTTGATCGGTTAAATTGAGCTTGATCTGGTGATAGCCCGAGTAAGCGTCCAGAAAAGACAACAAATCACATCCTGCGGTGGACTCGATGACTTTATCAATCCGCGGTAGAGCGAAAGGATCCTTGGGCCATGCCTTGTTGAGGCTGGTGTACTCAACACACATGCGCCATTTCTTGTTCTACTTGAGCACCAACACCGGGTTGGCGAGCCATTCTGGGTGGAAGACTTCCATGATGAAGCCGGCTGTGAGCAGCCATGTGATCTCCTCACTGATGGTTCTTCTTTTTTCTTCTGTGAAGCAGCGTAAAGATTGTTTGATCGGCTTCACGTCTGGTCGAACATGAAGAGAGTGCTCGGCGAGCTCCCTCGGGACACCTGGCATGTCTTTGGGGAACCATGCGAAAATGTCCTTATTCTCACGGAGGAAGTCGACGAGCGCGCTTTCCTATTTGCTGTCCAGGTCGTCTCCGACCAGAACGAACTTGCTTGGGTCCTCCTCGTTTAGCAGGATCTTCCTTGTGCCTTGCGAGGGCTTAAACTGTGATTCTCTAGCCGGTTTAGGTTCTTCAGCTAGCATATCCTTCTACAGAACCGCCACGTTCCGCATTATGACGCACTTCTCCTTAGCGATGATCATTGCTCCGGCTAGCTTGGAGCCGTCTGAGGCGCACTCGATCAAACGCTTGTAGCAGCCGTCAATGGTGATCACTCCCTTTGGTCCTGGCAGCTTCTTCTTGAGGTACGCGTAGTGTGGCAGTCCCATGAACTTGGTGAGGGCTGGGAGCCCTAGTATGGCGTGGTAGGCGTTGGAGAGGTTCACAACCTCAAACCAAATTGGTTCGCGATGAAAGTTGTTCTCGCTGCCGAAGATGACGTCCAGCCGGATCTTGCCGATTGGCGAGTGCGACAGACCTGGTACCGCTCCATGAAACGAAGTACTTGAGGGCTACAACTGGGACACTGATGCCGAGCCCCTCGAGGCTGCTGCGGTACAGGAGGTTGATGCTGCTGCCGCCGTCGATCAGCACACGAGAGAAACGACACGAGTGCTTCTTGGAGATGATGATGGGGTCGAGGACCAGCGCGTAGCTGCCGGGGTTTGGTAGCACAGCCGGCTAATGTTCCTTGCTCCAAAGTGATCGCCTGGTACGACCAATGCAGGTATTGGGGGACGGGAGGGACGATTGCGTTCACCTTCGCCTCGCGCCTCCGCTTGGCGTGCTTTGTCTCCGGCTCCGCGAGGAATATGTGGTAATTTCCAACTTGTCGTGGGTAACCGTCTTCGTCATCCTCATGGTGGTTTCGTCGCTCCCTGTTGTCCGGTGGGCCTCCGGCTGGCGGTGGAGGTGGTGGTGGGAGCTCGCCGGCTTCAGTCATCTTCTTCGTCCACCTGCACTAGAGTGTTGTGTGGTTCGCGGGCTTGCTGCCACCGCTGTGGAACTTTCACGGCCCATCGAGCATGGACTCCATGGTGTACTTGGGCCGAGGCGGCCTATCATCCGGTCTCTGCCTCCGGCTGCCGCCTGCAGCCGGGTCCTCATGCACGACAACTACTTACTTGGTGCCGTACTGGCTGTCTGGTTGGTCGTATTTCCTCTTGTCGTGGCGGTTGTCATGGCCGTGCCGCCTGGGGTGATGGTCGCCCTGCTGGATGCGCTCCGCCTACTCGTCCGTGACGATTTGGCCTTGGTCATCCACCATGATGGGCTTCTTCATAGCCGTGTCGGCGGTGGCGTACTTGTCCGCGATAGCCATGACCTGGGCCATGGTTTGCTTGTCTGCCCGGCTGAGCTTATGCTTCAGCATGGTGCCGTCTCGGCAACCATTGGTGAAGTAGTCTATCGTCTAGTGGTCGCGCACCCCTTCGCACGAGTTGTGCATGCTGGTCCACCGGGTGAGGTAAGCGCGGTCGGACTCATCCTTGCCTTGCACGCAGAACACTTGTATGTTCCAGTGAAGTTGCGAATGAACGCTTCTTTGAAGTCCAGCCAGGCGTTGATGCTGTTGTCAGGGAGGTTGTTGAGCCATGTTCTTGCCAAATCGACGAGCATGAGGGGGACGTAGCGAACGGCCAGGCGGAGATTCCTGTTGGCGATTCCCACCGCGGTAGTGTAATCCACAAGACAATCTGCCGGCTTGACCATGTCGTTATACTTCGGCGTGTCCCTTGGAAGTGACAAACCCTTCGGAAACGGATCGTTTCGGATGCGCGGGCCAAAACACTTAGGGCCAGCCGGACATTCCTCTTCTAGCGCACACGACTACACCAGGAGGTCGATGCGCTCGCGCGCGTGAGCCGGTTCTCGGGGGCTGAGCCGGCCCTTCAAGAGTGATGGAGGTAGGTCCTTGTTCGCGTCTGCTCCTTCATCCGGGGAGCACGTCTTCTTCCCTTGGGTATCTCCTGCTGTCGGGGCGCAGCTTACGCTAGAAGCAGCGGCGTCTCGGTTGTGGCGGCCGCGGTTGCCGGATTCGCCACACGGGAGGCTATTTTGCCCGACTCCTCCTGGGAGAACGCCTGCTGATGCTTGATTCCCCCGTGCGCCATCTGATCTGCGCCTTTGCAAACGACGTTTTCTTGGGAGTTGCCCATCTGTCTGGGGGTGCCCTCGGCTTGCTGCTTGTTAGAGTTGGCGACGAGGAGATGGACACGCTCCTGCTGGCGATAAAGCTCTTCGCCCTCGAGGTGTTTCAGCTCCACGGCTGCCACCTCGGACACCCTCATGTTCTTTGCGGGGGTGTTGTAGACGGGCTGCGCCACACCTGCATGTGAATCAGCGGCACGGTCCTGCTCTGACTCTAGGTCACGCCCCCGGTGCTGGATCTTCCTGGCGAAGCCGTGGGCCATGTTGTACTCATGCACGGTAGCATTCAGCCGACGCTGGTTAGCTGCAACCTTGGTGGCCTCCTCCAGGAGCTTCTAGCACGTAGCTTCGAGCGCGGCCGCGGCGGCTGCCGGGTCCGCCTCGACGACGACCGGAGCGCGCAAGTGCTGGATGGAGGCAGTGAGCGGGTCTTGCTCTTGCTCGGGCGCGGATTTCTCTCCTCCCGCCCGGGGCTCCTGAGGCGGGCGATGGTTTTCGCGGGCCTTTACCACCATGACCTCGACGCAACCACTCACGATGGCCGGGCCGTTGGCGAGGGGATGAGGGGCACGTCGAGGACGGGGGTGACAATGCTAGGGAAAACCTTAGCGATAGTGGCGACGTAGACGCAGATGTCTCCAAAATGCATGATGGAGCCGTAGACGGGGAAGGTGTTTGCGGCGAAGCATGCGGCATTGTCGACAACGCAGTCGAAAGCGCCGAACGTGAGAACGAGGTCAGAGGCCACGTGTTCACCGGCGACCGCGAAAGTCCTGTGCGGAAGATGATCCCAGCCGAAGCGCTGTGCCCCACGGCGGGCGCCAACTGTCGTGGTATGGAACACGCCAGTGCCATCGGGGATGGCTAAGAAGGTACACTCGGATGCAATCGGTGGCTCATGCAATGGGTTGGGCATGGTAAACTGCAGACACAGTGATGTACCTAAGTTTGGGGATCTCTCGGAGAGGTAACACCCCTACTCCTACAAGATGAACTATGTAAGGGGGAAAATGCCCAATATAGGTGCTCATGGAGCTGTTTCCTTAGCTACTGATGAGAGCTAGATGAAGATAAGAACTATCTAGTAGCACTTCTCTCCTTCTATTGTTGCCTACCTAGAACCCCAGCTCTGCCCTGCCTTATATACTGGCCTGGGAGGGGCACGTCGAGGACGGGGGTGACCACGCTGGGGAAAACCTCAGAAACAGTGGCGATGTAGACGCGGATGTCTCAAAAATGCATGATGGATCCGTAGGCGGGGAAGGTGTTCCCGGCGAAGTATGCAGCGTTGTCGACAACGCAGTCGAAAGCGCCGAACGTGAGAACGAGGCTAGAGGCCACGTGTTCACCGGCGACGAGCGGAAGCCCCGTGCGGACTGTCGTGGTATGGAACATGTCAGTGCCATCGGGGATGGATAAGAAGGTACACTCAGATGCAATCGGTAGCTCACGCAACGGGTTGGGCAGGGTAAACAGCAGACACAGCGACGTACCCAGGTTCGGGGCCCTCTCGGAGAGGTACCACCCCTACTCCTACAAGATGAATTATGCAAGGGGCGAATGCCTAGTAGAGCTGTTTCCTTAGCTACTGACGAGAGCTATAGGAAGATAAGAACTAGCTACTAGAACTTCTCTCCTTCTATTTTTGCCTACCTAGAACCCCAGCTCTGCCCTCCCTTATATACTGGCCTGGGAGGGGCAGATTACAAATCGGGCCCTAGGGTTTACTGTTTGGATATGGGTCTACAGGACAGGGCCGGCTACAGGGCCCAACCGGTGGGCCAGGATCCAGTCCGCCCTTCTTTTAGCGTCATCCTCTTCTTTAGCGGTCACCCGGGCTACCTTTGGGGCGTCACCCTTGCTTTAACGGTCACCTGGACTGCTTTCGCCAGTCAGCCGACCACTTTGAACTCCATGATTCTGAAGGAGCAACCAAGTTTACACAAGGAGATGGAAGATTTCAGAATGGAATTAGTAAGATGAAGAAGGAGTTTTGTGGTACAAACGGCGTATCTGTGTGCCAGCGGACTTAGAATTGGAGCAAGCTATTTTGAAGGAAGCCCATGATACTCTTTATTCTATCCATCCTAGAGGAACGAAGATGTATCAGGATTTGAAGGAACAATTCTGGTGGCATAAGATGAAAAGAGAAATCAGAAGCTACATAGCCAAATGTGATATCTGTCAGAGAGTCAAGGCGGGATATCAGAGACCCGCACGACTGTTGCTACCATTGCAGATTCCAGAATGGAAATGGGATTCTGTTGGAATGGACTTTATCACCGGTTTACCTACATCTAGTAGGGGGAATGACTCTATTTGGGTCATAGTTGATAGATTGTCCAAGGTCGCCCATTTCTTACCAGTCAAGACCACTTACCAGAGTTCGAAACTAGCAGAGTTGTACATTGCTAGAATCGTTAGTTTGCACGGAATCCCCAAGAACATTGTATCGGATCGAGGAACTCAGTTTACCTCGATATTTTGGAAGAAATTCCAAGAAGGACTAGGAACAAGACTGGATTTTAGCACATCTTATCACCCTCGACCGATGGACAAATGGAGCGAGTAAATCAAATACTCAAAGATATTTTGAGAGCCTGTGTGCTAGAGTATGGATCCAAATGGGAAGATTGCCTGCCTTTCGCAGAATTTTCATACAACAACAGTTATCAAGCCATCTTGCAAATGGCCCCATTTGAATTCATTTATGGAAGGAAGTGTCGTACCACTTTGAATTGGTCGGAAGTAGGACAGAGTCAGATTTTCGGACCCGAAATCTTACGAGAAGTGGAAGATAAAGTTCACAAGATTCGTGAGCACCTCAAGACCGCCCAATCCAGACATAAATGTTAAGCCGATAAGAGATGTTGAGACCTCGCTTTCAATATCAGAGATTTTGTGTATCTCAAAGTGTCGCCTTTGAAAGGAATGCACCGTTTCCAGCTCAAAGGAAAATTAGCCCCTAGATATATTGGACCTTTCAAGATTCTGAATCATCGAGGAGAAGTATCGTATCAACTAGAAAAGCCAGAGGATATGTTAGCTGTGTATAATGTGTTTCACATCTCGTTACTTCGCAAATTCCTAGAAGTCCCGGAGAAGACCGAAGTTTTCAAGAACATTGATCACCAAACCATAGAGATCAACGATGACATGGCATATCCCGAAATACCCATCCGTATTTTGGAGGAAGCTTTCAGAACCACCAGGACCCGAAGCATCAATTTCTCAAGATTCAGTGGAGCAATCACACTTAAGAAGAATCTACCTGGAAGCAAGAAGATTAGATCAAGACGGAGTTTCCCAAATCTCTTTAAATCCTATTTTTATTTTTCTCAAATCTCGGGATGAGATTTTTTGGAAGGAGGGAAGGTTTGTAACATCCCAAAAATATTGATCAAGGTTATCAAATTCCAATCACCAAAATTTGGGTTAACAAAAACTTTTGTTAATTAAAATCATTATGAATGCATGTGTGTATGGGATGATTGTATGAATGCATGAATGGACTTGTGTGATTGTTGTAAATGGCAAGGAATGGTTTAAATATGAAAACAACATCAGCTAAAACAATTCCAAGCTGAAACAAATCAAGACAAATTCAAAAAAACAAACAAAACAAGCAAATGGTCATTTTTGCCAATCTTCCTCACTAGGCCACTTTATGTGTTTCTTGTCCAAGATTTCAAACAGAAACAATCCTATTTCTTTTCACCCCTTTCTATACCAAGTGAAAGTGAACCCAAGCCCACCTTTCAAACTCACAAAAACATTTGGAAACTTGATTCAAATGACAATTCAAAATTGAATCTATATCATATGTGAAGATCATCATTTCTCAAAACCCAACCAAACCAGTGCACCTTGAAAATTCCAAGCAACTAGAGACTACCTATTATGTGACTAGTAGACCCACCAATTTTCATCCAAAAATTCTAATTCAAATCTGTTTTGGCCATTTCATCAAACACCTTGTAAACAAAAATCAAACACTATAGTGAGCAGTGTTTGTGCTTAACTTTTCTCCCCTCTTGCTCACATCACACTCTTAGTAGATCATCTAGTTCATTTAACAAGCTCTAGCTCACTGTAAGATTGCCATTGTCATCAATGGTGACCATTGTCGAGCCTAACTTGCCACCCCAATGTCGACAACAAACTAGGGCATCACCAAGCCTAGCCACCTTGTCTGGGACACAAGCCACCGTCCACTGCCACCCCCTGTTCAATACCCAAGAACTATCAGCCCCTCGACCACCCTAGAACCGTCGCGCCCTATGCCTATGTGCCATGCTGAGAGCGCGCCAGAGAGCCGCGCTCGACAGGCGAGCACAGACAGCACCCCACCCTTGCCGCTTGCGTGCGTGATCACCACCACCCCAAGAACCGCTCGGACATGCCCGTACGTCGCCGCGCGACCAGGAGAACCCGTGCACCATTAAAATACCCATCGGACCCGTCTAGAGCACCGCAACATTCTGACCAATTTGCACCACCCCACGCCTCGCCACCATGCCATTGATCTTCGCCAGGAGGCAGCACACTGTCCCCTACCCACAGCCATACCGTTAGCTCACTGTGACGACGACCATGATGAGATCAACCCTCAACCTTCGGTCCCCTCTTTGCACTATAAATAGAGGCCTCCCCCGTTTGATTTCAGCACACCATCTCACTCCCCTCTCTCTCAGAAGCACCCCACCTCATCCCCGTAGCAAGGCAAGCACTAGGTGGCCGGAATTTCGTCGGAGTCTGCCGCGGAGGAGGAGAAGAGGCGTCGTCGATTGGAGCCGCCCTAGGAGGAGATACCAGTACCAGGAGGATCGCCGTCGTCGACTTCGTCGTTTGCCCCCATCACCGATCATCGCCGGAGCCCCGGTGAGCCCCACAGACCCCCACTAGCCGCGTTAGAATTCTGTCTTGCCGGCGCTGTCCGAAGGAGACGACAAGCCCCAAACATTGGATTAGATGTTAATCACATGGTCTAGATTGCCCCGTACCCCTTCACACCCCCTGTCTCGCTGACTGGTGGGGACAACCACTTAAACCAGCCCGAGTGCTATGCGCAGTTGGCCGGCCCAGTTACACTCCCACGTGACCCAGTAGTTTGAATTTAGGTTTTATCAATTTAAGTTCAAACCTAGTTGTGCCTATAGATTCAAAAATCATTTCAGAGATATTCAGTAAACCAAATTGCATGAAACCAATTTTCCTAGAAAGGTATTGGAATTCTTAATCCAAGCCCGTTGGATTCAAATCAGTTGGAATTGTAGATCACCTAGAGTAAAAATAACAAGGCAAAGACTTTTCTGCATTCAAAAAAATTTCAAAATTCAACGACAAAAGCTTTTGAGTTGATTCCAACTCTCAAAAATCCCATTTATTAAGTCCTTTCTGAATATATAAAAATATCTAGGTTTACTTGCAGAAATATTGGATAAGCAATAAAAGAATGCCCCATAGGCATTTCTAGTCACTTTATTTAATTAAAATAATAGGGTTAAACCTTATTAAATTGTGACACCACTTTAAATCACATTCCCAAATACTGGAATATGTGGTGATTACATGTGTCAACATGATCCCCTATTTTAGTTGGAGAATATTAAATCTTAAGTAGTTTTCAATAAGTAGAAATTACTTTTCTAAAATAAAATAAATAAAACAAGTGCTTTAATTGTTGTGATAATAGTGATGATGCTAGATCATCTAGTGTGAACCTTGGTGTGATAAATAGAATTAGTTAAGTATTGTTGGTGATTGTGTACCTCGTATTTATTTATAGATGCTAGTACCGAACAAGGATACGAGGAGGAAGGAGAATACTACGAGGAAGAAGCCGAGGAGAACTTCAACCACTATTGTGCACAAGGCAAGCAAACACTTGCAATTGTGAAAACTATATAACCTATGCGATGCATTAGGCATGCCTTGGTTATACCAAATGATTATACCAAACCCAGTTTTACTTGCAAGCTTAGTTATTTTATTTCTTTATCAAAGCTTTCTATTTGAGTTTACTTAGTGACTTGTAGATTTTGGAAAGATATTTAAAGGTAGCATAAAGAGCATACAATTTGGCCTAAGTTAGATAATCTTGATGTCATCCTGAGGCGTGAGATTGAACTTAGATCATTCACACTTGTTTACCACCCTTCATTAGTGTTTACCCCCACTTGTAGATGCTAGTGCTAAGCATAAAACTTGATCACTTTAGATGGGATTACTTGGTGAAAATGGTTATGAAAACCTTAGAATGATGAGTGATTCTACTAAAATGTTTTCACATGTGTTCTTGAACACCAGATGAATTTGATGATGTAAATGTCGAGGCATGAGCCTTAGCCCTTTATAAAACTGATGGTTGTCTGGATGTGATACCATTCCAATTTTACTGTATAACCACAATACCCGAAATTTGGGTAGGGCTTGACTGGAAGTTTATATACCTTAGTATGGGTTCCCTTGCGGCCAAGGTTTGAGTTAAGGCTACCTTGTGAAGATTTTACACCTGTGCAGTTCCCAAGATGACAGTTGGTCATGGTTTGGAGGCCAAACTCATAGGAGAGGTGCCTATACTATGGCGTGTAATTGAAAGGTTAGGATTGATTATCCGCATACTGAGTATGGTGAATTCAGGATTGTTCCTGACGGATGTATTGAATATTGTGGTGAAAGTGTATCACCTCTACAGAGTGTCAAACTATTCGAATAGCCGCGTCCGCGGTTATGGAAAGTTGGAGTGGCCATACTGTTCCGTCGTCAGATGTTTGCAAAATGACTTATGAAATGAATCAAGACTTTGACTTGACCACAAAAGGGTTGTGATATGAAAACTCAAGTTCCCACTTAGGTGTTATAAAACTGTTAACTAGCTTTATTTCCTTCTGAACTCAGTTAGAGATAAATCTGGCTTTTTGCAAAACAACCTAGAGCCTAGTACTTCCTACTCAAAACCACTTCACTTGTTAGTATTAGTTTGCGAGTACTTAAAGAGTACTCATGGCGTTGTCCCTGGCTATTCCCGTGGCCAGACTATGAAGAGGACTATCAGGAGGATGGACCGCAGGAAGGTTACGACAACTAGGATCATCTCCCATCGTCAGCATTGCCTGTGACCATGAAGATGGAGCCTCGCCCATGCTACCATTAGAATTACGTTATTCTGCTGCTATGATTGTATTCATACTAGATCATGAGATCCTTTATATTGTTGTAAGACTTTATGTATGGTTTGTAATGGACGATGTACCGTGATATCCAACCTGTTATGTCTCACAAAAATGGTAATCCCGGGATTGCGATGTATGGCATAACAGGCATCTGGGATTAAAAATTTGGGTGTTGACAATAGGCTATGGGGATGGTAGGGATTGGATGAGTTCTATCATGTAATTGAATAAGATTGTTAGGGCATGGTTCCTAATATATCTATTAGTGCTATTTGACTTTGTCGCAACTTGTTGTGCTAAATGCTTGTCACTAGGGCGCGAGTGCCATGATCTCAGATCTGAACTTACTATTGAATCATTATGATAGTATTGTTTTTGATCCTATCTACAAGTTGTGTACACGTATCATTGTCCGAATCCAAAGGCCATGAAGTGACAGAAATTGTGACAACCTGATGGGATGGCCGTGATGTGAGGATCACATGTGTTCACGGAGTGTTAATGCTTTGCTACGGTGCTCTATTAAAAGGATCACCTTAATTGCCAGTAGTTCCCTTGAGGCCCCGCTGCAACGGGCTGGCAGGACAAAAGATGTTGTGCAAGTTCTCATTGCAAGCACGCATGACTATATATGGAGCACATGCCTATGATTGTTTATTACTTGGATGATTATTCTTATTTATCTACGATTTCCCTAGATCTTGAAAGTTACATGTTTAGACTTGTCCATGCAACGCCCGTCCATCCATCCCTATGCCTACTGCGCTCATATCCTACTGTTTGCTACTAATGTTACTATTGCTCCTCTTTTGCTACAGTTGTTACTTTGTTATTGCAACTAAAAAACTGTTTCTACTGATAAACTTCTGTGAGCAAGAACTATTTCTAGGTGTAGCTGAATTGACAACTCAGTTATTAAGGCTTGCAAGTATTCTTTGGCTCCCCTTGTGTCGAATCAATAAATTGGGTAATACTACCCTCGAAGACTGATGTGATCCCCTATACTTGTGGGTCATCACTAAGAACATTCAGTACCAATTGGGTTCATGCCATTTGGAAATACCAAACTCTCTGAAATCATTTATTAGTGGAAACAGGTACTTCTTGCATTTATTTTACCTAGAAAATATGGTAATTCTTTTGGGCATAAGACCTTATCTACAAGTTTGTCAATGCACACAGGGACATGTACAAATTTGGATCTATGAAATTTGGGTTGTTTTCCATTTTCAAACTGATTTAAACCAAACTGCACTTTCGGATCTGGAATTTTAATTAAAAGAAAAGTGGAGCTGAGGGGGTTTTGCGGGCCGGATCTACGGCGAATTGGGACGCACAAGGGAGACATGGACCACCCGGGCGGCGCTGTGTGGGCGCCGGGATTTTGAATCCCTCTTAACGGGGCCCAGCGGTTAGCAACCCGGGGCCACGTAGGGGTACAGAGCCTCGCGGGCCGTTTGATCCAGTGAGGATTAATCACCGCGGCTCGTCGTCCTCCTCACAAATGAGCGTCAGAGGCGGGAACCCTATCTCAGGACAGAGGGTATGTGGGAGGCTCACCTGAGGGCTGGGACACGGGTGGGAGTGGCGGAGATGAAGCAGCACTCGACAGCGGCCCCGGTGATGGGCGGCACGGCCTGGTTCCGCGACTGGATCTTGCTCGCGCAAGCACGCCCGCGGAGCACATTCAGGATCTCACCGAGATGGCGTCCATGGTTGCTGCATGCCAGAATAAGGAACACCGTCAGTACTAGAAGGAGGAGGGGAGCTCAGAAATGCAACATGCAGAGGGGGGGAGAGGAGGGGTGGAGCTCGGGGCTTGATTTCTTTGAGAAGGCCGAAGTGCATTCTCCTCCATCTCTCGTTCAAAACAGAGCAGGGGAACGAGGGAGGGAGCTCAGGGGAGGTCTAGTGGGGTGAGAGGAAGCAAATGGGGGGATTGGTAGCGGGGTTGGTGGCCTCTAGCCTTTTATCCCGACGGGGTTGGGTGTAGGATGGACAATGTCCATGGAGGGCTTAAGAGGGGTAGATGGATAAGGATTGGCTCTTAGGCATGGCGGAGTGGTCGTGTGGGACTAGTAGCTTGACCAGGGAGAGGGGGAATTGGTGGTGGGTTTTTATTGCCCAAGATTTTTGGATGCATGTCTTTCCCTCTCACTTACAAGAACGTGGGACAAAAGAAAGGGTGGCCCTACAGTAGTGCTACAGTGCTAGTCGACCAGAGGGGCTAGGGTTGCTGTGGTGAAGTCTTTGGCAAGATTTGATGGGTTTGGATGGTTTTGATTTCGGCAAATGCTTGATTGGCAAAAGTGATCCAAACAATGGTTGTGAAGGAAGTTTGAAAATTTGCATTAAGGAATCTGAGGAAATGGTACTGGTAGATAGAGGATTTCAACTCATCTCATCAATATTTATTTGGGATTTTTCAAATGATTACAAGCCCATTTAAAAGCATTTATCCAAAAACTGCAAAAGTTGTTTCTAGAAGGTCATGTGATATTTTTACATTGGACAAGGTTGGTTTTTGATGCGATATGGTCCTAAATACCATATTACACGTTGGAGAATTTTATTGGAATTTATTGAGATGGAAAAGTATTTTTAAGGAATTATTTCTTGTTTCTGTCATTTAAGAAAAAGGGGAAAAGAAATAATAACGTATCTCAAAAATATTTATTTTTTAGTTTGAAATATAGGGTATGAGGTAGAGAAATCAAATGTGCATTGAGTTGGCAAAGTGGTTTGGATAAAAACAAACTTTCCTTTATAGGAGAGATTCGAGAATTTTGCAAAAAATAAGTATCTAAATAGTTTGAGGATCCAATAATTATGGTAATTATTTGGGGAATTATAATATCCATGGTAGATGACGTGAACTTGATTTATACATCATTTAAAACTTGGTTGTTGAAGATTAATGGTGAGAAGGGAAGAAAACTATATTTGGGAGAATCTAGGGTTTGGATATTTATATGCCACCTAAACATGGTTGGATTTGTGAGTTCAGAGCTCACCTTGATATAAGGGATAGATGGGTGATTGTACCAAGTTATATATATGTTCATGGCCACAATATTTGGGCTTGGTTGTATTTGAGGTGTTCTAGAAAAGATGGAAAACTTTGTTGAAAATAAGGCTGCCATAACAGAGTTGTCATGATGCCTCATAAACCATGGGGGTTTAAGAAGCACAAATGATGTACGACAATATGGGTCAATACATTCCCAAGAGTGCACATAGGTTGGAAAAGGTAGAGCTCCAAAGATTTAATCTAAGTAAGCGTGCCACACTTAGCCATTTTGGCAGACTTAGGGTTTTAGACTAGATTACAAGAGGGAAACATTTAAGAGAGTGGCAAGGGTTTATCCTCTTCATCAAGTGGTTGATATTGAGGTATGGATTGGATGGAAGAGATCCATTCTTGTATTGGGTCTTCATTGAGGTTGGAGCTATCAAAAAGGGATTATCTCTAGATTGATCTGATTAGGAGATGAGATAGCCACTCTAGTGGCTTAGCATAGATCTAGATTTGATGCTTGGTTTGAGATTAATGATCACCAACATAGATTGGGTCCTAAGGGATGATCTACTATATTAGATCACTCTAGTTCCTAAGCAAACAAGGCAATCAGTAGATCAAGGCAATTCATCTAATCAAACTTGTCAAACTACTACTAAAGTTATCCTCAAGCCTATCTTGGGGTAAGCATGGGTGTTTTGAAGAGGTTCTGCTTTGAATTAAGGTAGGTACCTCTTAGTATCTCTACCAAGGTTGGAGGGAAAAGGTTTTTGGAAAAACTAGAGGTAAGAGTAGTTGAAGTTCTGTCTTGAAATCATAAGGAGATGATATGTACGTCTCCATAGTTTTGGTAATAGAACTAGTAAATTTATTTGTTGTATCAAAATCATCTTGAATCAAGTTTTAAATGCCAAAACATTTGAGAATATGAAATATGAGTCAAGACATCTCTTTTGTGAAATAGTTTTTGTCAACTTGGGTTGAGATGAGAAGTATATTACCTAATACACAATTAGTTGCATGAACACAGGCAAACAAGTAAACAAATATTGCAACATGTAACAAGAAAAAGTTTTTGTTCCCCCTGATTTTTTCCTTTTTGACAACTATTCAGGGTTGCTGAAATTGGGATGCAGACCTTTCCCCTTAAAATAATCTCGTCCCGAGATTAGGGAGGAGTAGGGTTGGGTGATAACATCCTCTTAGCAATTTCAGCGATGGAAATATAAGATGCTAAAAGGTTTCCAACAAACAAGCGTGGTCCGTTACGGGCCGGAGCTGAGTGGCTTCTAATTGAGTTGTTTAGATTAAACAAGTGAAAAAGATGAAGTATTTTCCCCTTAGGACGATTTGAGGTAGGTTTAGCTTCACAAGGTCCTTCTTTCTTGTAAGATCCCTCCTTTGTAAAGGAAAGGATCCCTGTGATTGCAATGCTATTCCCTGGATCAATGCTAGCATCCACATTTTAAGATGAAGTACACAGAAACAAAGGTCATTATTACATATCATTCCAGAGACAAACATAGTACTTTACAAACTCCATGGCCACAGGCCTAATACAAGAGTTCAAATATATAATATGATAAATAAGTCTTCATCTTCATGTGCCATAGGCAAGCATGTTGAGTGTAGACTCATGACTCCTAATCATCATCAAAATAACCTGCAACATCACAAGTTACAGCCACAGTGGGTCAATACATTAGAATAGTATTGTCAAGTGGTACCTTAGTATAATATTGGTAGTCTAAACACTATATGCATTTTGGCTAAGTGTAGCTTAGGCTTGCTTTGCTCAAAATAGGTTTTGCCTATTAGTTGAAAACACTAAGTTTTTCTTTATAAAAATCTTTCCCAAGGAACCACCAATAGACATTGGGGTCCTTCACCCTTGTTCAACCACAAGTTTTTACTTAGAAATTGGGATGAGGAGATTCTTGATAGCTTCCATGTCTTGATGATCAAGTTGTCCAATACGAGGGACATGGCTAAGTACTTAGATTCTTCCATCTGCAGAGGTTGTGCACTTTCCCCACAAGACTTGATTTTGACCAAGCAGGACCTTTCAGAAGCCTTCCCTTAGAGCAAATGGACGTGTTCCAACCTATCATCCCACTACCACCAACTGTCCAAATGGCTAAGTTATTGCAACCTATGTGATCCAGGCAGAGCCCATATTGCCAAGTGGCTGCACTAGAAGCTTCTTAACATTTGGCCTCTCAAATCCCTTAGTTCCTGGGTGGCTTTCCACAAGTGAGATACACAAGGTAAACCATAGAAATGGGCCTTGTGTAACGACTCAACATAAACCATTCCTTCCATTCCACCCAGGTGTTTCATTCACTTAGTTGTTTTGTTAAGCAAAAACATAGTCCAAAGACTTAGAAATATTTATTCATAGCATGAATATAACCACCCTTGGTTGCTACTAGCTAGGATAAGCATGGCATTGATAAGACTTAGAAATATTTCTAGCAATTCTACAACTACTAGGATTTCCCAAGCATAGCATATAGATCAAAAATATCCATGCAAGTCTAGCAAAATATTTCTAATGCATATTTGAAATCATAGGAATAAAACCATGAAGCACCACTTGCCTTGGTAGTTTGGAGAGTAGCTACAATCCTCACAATCACAATCACTATTTGCACCAAAATCTTCACGTAAAATGATAGCACCAAATCACATACAAAGTAAATACAAGCATAAATATATGGATGCATGCAATATGATATGTGATGATTTTCCATACTCAACAAGACAAGTGCACAGTATTGATTCATAAACAAGTTCAAAACTTGCCAAACAACTTTTATTTGAACATTAAAACATTTTCCAAATATTTGTTATACACAAAATAGGCCTACACATGTTTCTATAAAAATAACCATTTTAACAGAAACAAAACATTAAACACATTGCATATATGGAGAGGGCTTTCTCTCCTGATTCCATTGATATAAAATTCATCAAATTTGGACGTGGAAATCATAGGTTATGAATTAAACAAGTTTAAACAACTAATAGATAAAAAATCTGATTTTAAATCAAAGAACTGGCCACGCGGCAGCGTCTGATTGGCTGGTACCGCTTCGCGCTGGATCGCGTCTGCGAACCGTTAGATCTAACTAAAACGTGCGGCACGGATATAAACTTACCCCTTCGGCTATGATCTATCGCATCCACTAGATCTAAATCTAACGGCCCTAAGCATCTGACCATCAAGTGGCGGCGCTAGCGGTGGCGACAGGCGGCGGCGTGCTGTGTCAGCGGCGGAGCCGGCGAACTAGGTCACCCGAGGAGGTGGGAGGATGCTCACCAGATTCGCCGCGATGAGGAGATGCTCAACATGTGCACGGTTGGCGAAGGGGCGCTCTGAGTTGTCGCGGATTGCTCGTCGGAGAAGTCCCTGGCGGCGGTGTTCTCTGTTGGCGACAGAGTCGACGTTCTGGGCCACGCTAAGATGAGAGAAGGGTGCCGTTAGACGCGCAGGACACTGGGGATCTCATGCGCAGGACACTAGGGAACGGTCGCCGGAGTTCGAGCAGAGGGTGGCGGAGCTCAGTCGTTGACGTTGCCGAGGCTACAGATCATGCGCGAGCAAACGGAGATTGTCAGTAGGTGCGCACGGAGATGTAGAACAAACCAGTACGAATCATAGGCAGAGGGGAGCACGGTGCTCACCGGAATTCGACGACGAACTCGTCGGAGAAGAGGGCGTCCAGAGAGAAATTCAAGCAGCCTGGTGGCTGCGGTAAGGTGTGGTTTGGGGGAAAAGTAGGATGGGAGCATGGTGTTTAAGTAGGAGAGACGGGGGCATGAATCACTCAGGAATTGAATGGGAATTGACGCCACGAATTAAACAGGAAATGCCCGGCGTAATTTTGGGGATGAACTGGTCGCTGGGTGGAGACGACGATAGTCGTGTGGGCCGTGGTTGTCAGCGAGAGATAAGGAGTGGGGGTGGGTCCAGACAGTCAGCGACTCAGTGGGTGCGGGTGCGAGTGAAGGAAAACGATTCGCGGGAGAGGGGTTGCTGGGCTAGCTGGGTCGAGTGGGCTGGGTTGGGCCAGATTGGCTGTTTGCTTATTTTTTTCCTCTTTACTCCTTTTCTTTTTCTGATTGGTTATCTAGAATTGGTTTTCAAACTCCATTTGAATTCAGTTTGAATTCAAACCTTCTCTAGCTTTTTGTACAGTGTACTTTGTACTCAAATATGTGTCAAACACTTTTGTTCACTCAAACCTACTTGGGTCATTTGAAAAATAAAATAAAACCAAGCCTTTAGAAGATATAATAATAGGCATAAACTTGGTTCTATTTCATACTTTGTTTTGAAACTTGGCTCAAGCTTTTGAAATCATTTATGTTTGAACTCAAAACATTACTGAATGGATATTAGTACCTTTCTCATTAGCAAGTAGCACAAAGGCTAGAGTATTCATACATATAATAATGAGCAACATATGCTCCTATTTTTGAAAAGATTTTGAGGTGAAACCCTAAATGATTCATGGATGCATGGATGATACGCATGAGTTTTGAAACATGATTTTAGGGATGTTACAAATTGAACCCCTTAAGGTGAATCTCGCCCTCGAGATTCGGGTTGGCTAGAAAATAGGTGAGGGTCGTCTTTCCGAAGATCATCTTATCTTTCCCATGTTGCTTCTTCTTCGGAATGATGGTTCCATTGAACTTTGCAGAACTGGATGTCTTAGTCCGAGTAACTCTTTCTGCAGTCTCAAGTATCTTGATAGGTTTCTCTTCATAGGTGAGATCACTTTCCAATCGGACCTCTTCCAAAGGTATAGTATCCTTCAAAGAAGTCTCTTCCATTTCCCGATGACATTTCTTAAGTTGACTCACATGAAACACATTATGAACAGCAGACAGTGACTCTGTAAATTCAATCTCATAAGCTACTTCTCCTTTACGACTCAGAATTTTGAATGGTCCAACATATCTTGGGGCCAATTTACCTTTGACACTAAACCTCTTCACTCCACGAAGTGGTGACACTCTAAGATAGGCTCTATCACCTACTTCATAGGTGACTTCTCTATGCTTAGGATCTGCGTAGCTCTTTTGTCGGGACTGTGCTATCTTCAACCTGTCCTTAACCAGCTTGACTTTCTCTTCAGCCTCTTTGATTAGTTCTGGTATGAACAAACTTCTTTCTCCCACACCATTCCATAGCAATGGGGTGGTACACTTTCTCCCATAGAGAAACTCAAATGGTGCCATCTCAATACTGGCTTGATAGCTGTTATTGTAAGAGAATTTTGCGTAAGGCAGACTTTCATACCAACTGGCTCCATAGTCTAGAGCACATGCTCTCAACATATCTTCAAGAATCTGATTAGTCCTTTCTATCTGTCCATCAGTTTGAGGATGAAATGCAATGCTGAATTCCAACCTCGTTCCCAATGATTCATGTAGTTGCCTCCAAAAATGAGAAGTGAACTGAGTTCCCCTATCAGCCACAATACTCTTGGGTACTCCATGTAGACATACAATTCTACTCATATAGATCTTGGCTAAATTAGCATTTGTATATGTTGTCTTCACGGGTATGAAATCAGCCACTTTAGTTAGGCGATCCACTACTACCCAAATAGAATCATATCCTGACCTGGTCCTCGGCAATCCGGTGATGAAATCCATGCCAATCTTGTCCCACTTCCAATCAGGAATAGGTAGTGGTTGTAACAATCCTGCTGGTTTCTAATGTTCTACTTTCACTCTACTACATACATCACACAAAGCGATATGTTCGGCGATGTCCTTTTTGAGATTATTCCACCAAAATCTTTCCTTCATATCCATGTACATTTTGGTGTTACCTGGATGAATGGAATACGGTGAGTTGTGTGCTTCTTGTAAAATCAGTTTCTGAAGCTCTGGATCTTGTGGAACACAGATACGTTTTCCATGCCATAAAGTACCCTGTTTGTCTTCATGGAATCCTTTGGATTTTCCCTTGCCAATCTTTTCCTTAATCTCTTCAATTTCCTTATCTGCCTTTTGGGATTCTTTGATCTTGTCCAACAAAGTGGGTTGAACATCCAAAGACATGAGATGTCCCTCGGGCACAATCTCCAATCTGAGATCTCTAAATTGGGCACATATATCATCTGGCAATTCTCCCTTAGTAAGGCCATTCACAAAAACCTTACGGCTTAGCGCATCCGCTACAACATTTCCTTTACCGGGGTGGTATTGCAAACTCAAGTCATAGTCCTTGATGAGTTCTAGCCATCTTCTTTGTCTCATGTTAATTTATTTCTGTGTGAATATATACTTCAAACTCTTGTGATCTGTGAACACTTCACATCGCTTTCCCAAAAGATAATGTATCCATGTTTTGAGTGCATGGACAACAGAGGCTAACTCTAAATCATGAGTAGGGTAGTTTACCTCATGAGTTTTGAGTTGTCTCGAGGCATAAGCCACAACTTTCCCTTCTTGCATAAGTACTGCACCTAATCCATGATGAGATGCATCACAATATACTTGGAAATCTTTCTCCAAATCTGGCAAACATAAGACTGGTGCTATCACTAGTCTCTTCTTCAATTCTTGGAAACTGAGTTCACAACCTTCAGACCAAGAAAATTTCTTATCTTTCTTTAGCAATTCTGTTATGGGTTTTCCTACCTTGGAGAAATTCTCAATAAATCTTCTGTAGTATCCTGCCAAGCCAAGGAAACTACGAACCTCTTTTACTGACTTAGGAGATTCCCATTCAGTTACAGCTGAAACTTTAGTAGGATCAACTGCTACACCATCTCCTGACATAACGTGTCCAAGAAATCCAACTTCATTTAACCAAAATTCACACTTGCTGAATTTGGCATACAACTTATGCTCTCTAAGCTTCTCAAGTATCAAGCGTAAATGTCCTTCATGCTCTTCTTTGCTCTTGGAGTAGATCAAAATGTCATCGATGAAAACGACAACAAACTTATCAAGAAATTCCATGAACACCTTGTTCATCATATTCATGAAGTATGCTGGTGCATTGGTCAAACCAAATGGCATCACGGTATACTCATACAATCCATACCTTGTGGTGAAAACTGTCTTAGGTATGTCTTGTTCCCTTATCTTGAGCTGGAAATAACCTAACCGGAGATCAATCTTTGAGAACACACAAGCTCCTTCCAACTGATCAAACAAGTCATTGATTCTAGGCAAAGGGTATTTGTTCTTGATAGTCACCTCATTGAGTGAACGGTAATCTATGCATAACCTTTGACTTCTGTCTTTCTTTTCCACAAACAAAACTGGTGCTCCCCAAGATGAAGAACTTGGTTGGATAAATACTTTTTGCAATTGTTCTCCAAGTTGCTTCTTGAGTTCTTTCAACTCATCAACTGACATCTTGTAAGGTCTCTTTGCTATTGGTCTAGATCCTGGTAGCAAATCAATACGAAATTCCACCTCTCTATCTGCTGGCATTCCTGGAAATTCTTCCGGAAACACATCCGGATATTCACTCACAATTGGCACACTGTCTATGCTAACCCCCTTAAGAGAATTAAGCTTACTCCTTTTTGCTTCAAAGTTGGTCTTGAATCTGATTCTTTTGTTTTCTTGAGTTGTGAGTGAGACAGTATGGTTTGCACAATCTATCACTCCCTTGTGCTTAGTCATCCAGTCCATTCCCAAAGTAACATCCAATCCTTGGGAATTTAGGATTACCAGGTTAACAGGAAAGTTATACTTCCCAAAGTCTATGACTAGATCATGACATCCTGAATTCACTATCATTTCTCCGCCAGGAGAACTTACTTTTATAGGACACCCAATAGTTTCTACCGGTAGTTCATTTCTTTCAACAAATGCTCTTGATATGAATGAATGAGATGCACCAGTATCAAAGAGAACAAATGCTGGAACAAAATTGAGTTTGAACTTACCAGCAACAGCATCAGGTTCCTCATAGATTTCTTCCACATTGTGGTTCACTTGTCCCTTTTGAAAAGGGTTGGGCTTGTTGGGTCCTTCAACTTTCTTTTTTGGGCATTCATTTGCATAATGCCCCATCTTCTTGCACTTAAAACACTCAACCTGACTAAGATCCTTCTTGACAGGCTGGCTTCCACTGCCACTTCCACTTCCATTGTGGTGGCTCTTATATCCACCCTTGTGATTCTTATACTTATCATTGTCATGACTACGATTGTGCTTGTTGTCATGATAACGGTTGTGGTTGTGGCGCTTGTTGAACTTCCCATGCTTGTGGGATCCAGAACTCCCACTGTCATCATAATGGGAATGCTTGTGAGATGATCTCGAGCTGTGCTTGTCAGAGTGCTTTCTCTTCCTGCTTTCAACTTGTTTCATCTTGCTCTCCAAAATAGCAGGCTTGTCACAAAGAGACTGGTATGTGGGAACATAGGCCACAGCTAACTGCAGGTTCAGTTCATCATTCAACCCTTCAAGGAACGTTTCCTTCCTCTTAGCATCACTGTCAACTTCATCCGGTGCATACCGCACCAGATTGTTGAACTCCTCAATATATTCATCCACGCTGCGGTGACACTACTTCAGGTTATGGAACTCTTTCTTCTTCAAACTCATCACTTCGGATGAGATGTGAGCAATACGGAAACCATCTTCAAAGATAGCCCATGTCACATCCGCAATGGGAGTGGTGATCTGGAAGTTATCACACCAAGTGGCTGCTAGTCCTTCCAACAGGTGAGCTGCAAATCTGACTTTCTCTTCATCAGTACAGCCAACAGTTACCAAGTTCTTGTTCACAGAGCGTAGCCAATCAGTGGCCACCATAGGATCAGTAGTTCCTAAGAACTTTGCTGGCCTCAGTCTCAAGAACCTGGTAAGCATGTCAAAACCCGGTGGGTTGTTCTTATTGTTGTTGTTATTGTTGTTATTGTTGTTGTTGTTGTTGTTGTTGTTGTTGTTGTTGTTGTTGTTGTTGTTGTTGTTCTGATTCTAGATGTACGTAGTCATCATTTGCATCAACTGAGTCTGAGCTGTCATCATTTGCTGCATCTCAGGGGTGATGTTGTTGTTGTTGGGGTTGGGATTGGCACGTCGGGGAGGCATCTGTGGTTTGTTCAATAGAGATAAGAATGAGATACCCATAGATGCTAACATGCACAATACATCACATAAACAATCACCAAACATGCATCACAATAATAAAATTTCAACAACATAGACAACAAGTTTGCAAGGTAAACACACCAATAGCAAGCCATCCACATGTTGGATGGTCATTGCGACTCAATAATCAAAGACATGGTAAATAAAGGTAAATGAGTAGTCATCACTACTCCTCGGCATCAACCTCCTCATCAACAAATGTAAGACCTGCATTCTCCATAGCGTTCTTGTATTGCTCAACATTGGTGGTAAAGGTCTCTACTTTGGCTTTGAGAGCCCTCTCCTGTGAATGAAGCCTCTCTATCACGGTCTGCTGATGCTCGAGCTCGAAGTCCTTAGACTCTAGTTCTGCAGTCATGTATCGAATCCTCTTGTTCCTATATTGGACTCGCTTCTCTTGACTCTTGAACTTTCTGTCCTGACTCTCAAACTTGGCCTCCATCTCTTTGACTATCTCATCTTGCTCCGCGAAGAGTTTGTCCTTCTCATGAAGCTGCACCTGGTGTTCGTCATTGCTAAGCATGACTTTGGTCCTATCAGTGTCTATGTGCCTAAGAAGAACCTCTAAGTCCTGGAGATATAGGCGAATCGGCTCTGCCGTCTCTATCGAAGTAGCCTCAAAGTCAATGGCCTCACCATCATCATCACGTCTACCAAAGGTGTGGAAGTGAGTACCCCTAAGCTCTCGAGAGTGTCTCCCTAGTAAGCGTCCAATCAAATCCTGCATGACTACCTCTAGGCCTCTCTCCTTGTCATCATGCATGAGCTTGAAGATGATGGCCTCCATGGCTGGCTCAGTCTGGCGTCCTGGCTGATTGACCTTGAAGCCCCAAAGGTCTTTCCTCTCAAACTTGGTGAGGGGAAGCATCATGATAGTAGGAAGAGGGAGATTGAGCAGACTAGTGAGCTCAATGATACGAGGGGCAAATCGAGGTCCCTTGAACTCTTCAGCCGTGCTGATAGTAACATTAGGCATCTATTTATAAGATTGAAAAAGTTAGGATCAACACAATTTAAGACAATTTACAAGACAAGGCATAACATGCATAACTTTGGAAATCAAAACACACAAGTAATGGCATACCTAACACAAACAACCTAGTTTCAATATAACTTAGTCAATTTTTGGAAATGTAATGATGAGTGTGGTGGTCCAACTAATAAGGCTCAATTCTTCTTTCACTTTCTAATCTAAAGGCTAACAATGCATCCTCCTAACAAAGAAGATTAGAAAAGTTTACTAGAAGAATAAGACAAGTGTGGAAGTTTGTTGAAAATTTTTCCTTAGTGGTTTCCAATCCTAGAGTCATAAACCTACAGGCAACACAGTGCTCTGATACCATCTGTAAGATCCCTCCTTTGTAAAGGAAAGGATTCCTGTGATTGCAATGCTAGTCCCTGGATCAATGCTAGCATCCACAGTTTAAGATGAAGTACACAGAAACAAAGGTCATTATTACATATCATTCCAGAGACAAACATAGTCTTTTACAAACTCCATGGCCACAGGCCTAATACAAGAGTTCAAATATATAATATGATAAATAAGTCTTCATCTTCATGTGCCACAGGCAAGCATGTTGAGTGTAGACTCATGACTCCTAATCATCATCAGAATAACCTGCAACATCACAAGTTACAGCCACAGTGGGTCAATACATTGGAATAGTATTGGCAAGTGATACCTTAATATAATATTGGTAGTCTAAACACTATATGCATTTTGGCTAAGTGTAGCTTAGGCTTGCTTTGCTCAAAATAGGTTTTGCCTATTAGTTGAAAACACTAAGTATTTCTTTATCAAAATCTTTCCCAAGGAACCACCAATAGACATTGGGGTCCTTCACCCTTGTTCAACCACAAGTTTTTACTTAGAAATTGGGATGAGGAGATTCTTGATAGCTTCCATGTCTTGATGCTCAAGTTGTCCAATACCAGGGACATGGCTAAGTACTTAGATTCTTCCATCTGTAGAGGTTGTGCACTTTCCCCACAAGACTTGATTTTCACCAAGACATGACCTTTCAGAAGCCTTCCCTTAGACCAAATGGACGCGTTCCAACCTATCATCTCACTACCACCAACTGTCCAAATGGATAAGTTATTGCAACCTATGGGATCCAGGCAGAGCCCATATTGCCAAGTGGCTGCACTAGAAGCTTCTTAACATTTGGCGTCTCAAATCCCTTTGTTCCTGGGTGGCTTTCCACAAGTGAGATACACAAGGTAAACCATAGAAATGGGCCTTGTGTAACCACTCAACATAAACCATTCCTTCCATTCCACCCAGGTGTTTCATTCACTTAGTTGTCTTGTTAAGCAAAAACATAGTCCAAAGACTTAGAAATATTTATTAATAGCATGATTATAACCACCCTTGGTTGCTACTAGCTAGGCTAAGCATGGCATTGACAAGACTTAGAAATATTTCTAGCAATTCTACAACTACTAGGATTTCCCAAGCATAGCATATAGATCAAAAATATCCATGCAAGTCTAGCAAAATATTTCTAATGCATATTTGAAATCATAGGAATAAAACCATGAAGCACCACTTGCCTTGGTAGTTTGGAGAGTATCTACAATCCTCACAATCACAATCACTATTTGCACCAAAATCTACACATAAAATGATAGCACCAAATCACATACAAAATAAATACAAGCAAAAATATATGGATGCATGCAATATGATATGTGATGATTTTCTATACTCAAAAAGACAAGTGCATAGTACTGATTCATAAACAAGTTCAAAACTTGCCAAACAACTTTTATTTGAACATTAAAACATTTTCCAAATATTTGTTATACACAAAATAGGCCTACACATGTTTCTGTAAAAATAACCAATTTAACAGAAACAAAACATTAAACACATTGCATATATGGAGAGGGATTTCTCTCCTGATTCCATTGATATAAAATTCATCAAATTTGGACGTGGAAATCAAAAGTTATGAATTAAACAAGTTTAAACATCTAATAGATATAAAATCTGATTTTAAATCAAAGAACTGGCCACGCGGCAGCGTCTGATTGGCTGGTACCGCTTCGCGCTGGATCGCGTCTACGAACCGTTAGATCTAACTAAAACATGCGGCACGGATCTAAACTTACTCCTTCGGCTATGATCTATCGCATCCACTGGATCTAAATCTAACAGCCCTAAGCATCTGACCATCAAGTGGCGGCGCTAGCGGCGGCGACAGGCGGCGGCGCGCTCTGTCAGCGGCGGAGCCGGCGAACTAGGTCGCCCGGGGAGGTGGGAGGATGCTCACTAGATTCTCCGTGACGAGGAGATGCTCAACTTATGCACGGTTGGCGAAGGGGCGCTCGGAGTTGTCGCGGATTGCTCGTCGGAGAAGTCCCTGGCGGCGGTGTTCTCTGTTGGCGACGGAGTCGACGTTCTGGGCCATGCTAAGACGAGAGAAGGGTGTCATTAGACGCGCAGGACACTAGGGATCTCATGCGTATCAAACAGAGGAAGAGGGAAGTGGGGACTTACGGGGAACGGTCGCCGGAGTTCGAGCAGAGGGTGGCAGAGCTCAGTCGTTGACGTTGCCAAGGCTACAGATCATGCGCGAGCAAACGGAGATTGTCAGTAGGTGCGCACGGAGATGTAGAACAAACCAGTACGAATCATAGGCAGAGGGGAGCACGGTGCTCACCGGAATTCGACGACGAACTCGTCGGAGAAGAGGGCGTCCAGAGAGAAATTCAAGCAGCCTGGTGGCTGTGGTGAGGTGTGGTTTGGGGGAAAAGTAGGATGGGAGCATGGTGTTTAAGTAGGAGAGACGGGGGCGTGAATCACTCAGGAATTGAACGGGAATTGACGCCACGAATTAAACAGGAAACGCCCGGCGTAATTTTGGGGATGAACTGGTCGCTGGGTGGAGACGACGATAGTCGTGTGGGCCGTGGTTGTCAGCGAGAGATAAGGAGTGGGGGTGGGTCCAGACAGTCAGCGACTCAGTGGGTGCGGGTGCGAGTGAAGGAAAACGATTCGCGGGAGAGGGGTTGCTGGGCTAGCTGGGTCGAGTGGGCTGGGTTGGGCCAGATTGGCTGTTTGCTTATTTTTTTCCTCCTTACTCCTTTTCTTTTTCTGATTGGTTTTCTAGAATTGGTTTTCAAACTCCATTTGAATTCAGTTTGAATTCAAACCTTCTCCAGCTTTTTGTACAGTGTACTTTGTACTCAAATATGTGTCAAACACTTTTGTTCACTCAAACCTACTTGGGTCATTTGAAAAATAAAATAAAACCAAGCCTTTAGAAGATATAATAATAGGCATAAACTTGGTTCTATTTCATACTTTGTTTTGAAACTTGGCTCAAGCTTTTGAAATCATTTATGTTTGAACTCAAAACATTACTGAATGGATATTAGTACCTTTCTCATTAGCAAGTAGCACAAAGGCTAGAGTATTCATACATATAATATGAGCAACATATGCTCCTATTTTTGAAAAGATTTTGAGGTGAAACCCTAAATGATTCATGGATGCATGGATGATACGCATGAGTTTTGAAACATGATTTTAGGGATGTTACATTTCTTGAGGGAGGACAGTAGGTTGAGCCTTCCTGAACGCTTTACCAAGGTAGTCGACAAGTCATGATGCACCGGGGTGTTGGCTGAGGAGTCATATTGATGATGGAGGACTCTCCTAAGGTATCTTCGCGTTCTGGAGAAGTGCCGATGGTCGTCCTTCTTGCAGGTTCGATGATTCGGATTTACAGGAGTGGTCATCACTTAACGATAACTTGTGTTCGACTCTAGGGTTCTATCAAGTTTTGGGTGGGAAAGACGTAGTCTTCACCCCCCTTAGAGCGACACTATGGGTTCTTGGTGGAGTCGCCAACTTTCTTGATTGGCATCGTATGCTGATGTTGGGGAATGGCGTTGCACCTTTCATCCGAAGGTGGTTATCTTTTTTCAACCTTGTATAATCAGCTTCGTGAGAGAGGTCTGATACGTCGGAAATGTATCTATAATTTTTGATGTTCCATGCTGGTTTAGTATCTAGTTTGCTTTGCTTTGTCTACACTTTGAGGTGTTTTTATATGTTTTCTGGTACTAACCTATTAACAAGATTCCATAGTGCCATTTGCATGTTTTCTTCTCTTTTTGGTTCCAGAAAAGCTAGTAAAGAAATATTCTCGGAATTGGACAATACAAAAGCCAAAGTCAATATTTCACCAAGGATAACACGGAGTCCAGAGGAGAGACGGAGGGGAGCCACAGGGCGGCCGCACCACCCCAGGTGCGGGCCTACCCTAGGCCACGTCTGGGCAGGGTCTAGGTGTAGCATCCCAAAAATATTAAACAAGGATCATCAAACTCTAATCATCAAAATTAGGGTTAACAAAAACTTTCCCAACTAAAAATATGAAAGTATTCATATGTGTGTGTATTAAAATTTGGATTCTTTTGAATTGCCATGGTTCTGTGTTTCTTTGCTTGTAAAATTATTCTTTGGTGAAATAAACATCATCTAAACAATCCCCAAACTTTTCCCAAAGACAAACAACTCAAAATGAATAAATTAAGTGAATGGTCACTTTGGCCAAATTAACTCCCATGCCTACTTTGGCTATATCTAATTTTCAAAACTCAACAAAACATGTATGGATCTTTGCACCCCTTGTTAGTACTCATAATAAGTTACCAAGGCCCACTTTGTGATCATCCAAAAACATTCAAATGCTAAGTTTAAATGACAGTTTAAAATTGAATCTATCTCATATGGGAAGATCCCATTATTTCAAAAACCACCCAAACAAGCTCAATTTTTAAAACCCAAGCACCCACAGAATCCTCAACACATGCCTAGCACACCCACCAAAAATCTTTTCAAACTTCAAAAAATAAATTTCTTGCGGACATTTCATCAAACACTTGGAGACAGAAAATCAATTTGGCCAAACTTCACTGTTTTGAGCAGTAATTTGGCTAAGAATTCTTCACCATTGATCACACTTGTCTCCCCCAGTGCCAACCAGTGCCTTGACCACCCCTAGACCCTACCCATTGCACCATGCCAACCCGAAGGAACCCCTGCCAGCCGACCATGGCTAGCTAGCCAGAGCAAGCACCAAGCCTAAACACCATGTCTAGGACGCACGCCACCGTCCACCGCCACCCCCTGTCCAGTGCTTGAACCCTGCCAGCCACTGGACCACACGCCCAAGCCATGCCAAACTTCTCTGAGAGCATGCCGAGAGCGCGCCAGAGCGCCACCCTCGATACACGCCCTTGTCGCGTGCACGCGTGATCACCACCACCCCAGCAACCCCGCAGACACGCCAGTTCGCCGCCGCGCGGACCATGCGTGCTGTGCGCCAGCAAAACCTCCGTCGGACCCTCCTAGAGCATGGAAGCATTCCGACCGATCAGCACCGCCCCACACCTCTCCACCACGCTGTTGAGCTTCGCCAGGGAACATAGAACCGCCCCTACCGTCGCCCACGCCAATAGCTGCCTGTGTCGTAGACCACGACGAGCTCAGCTCGCGCCCGTCGGTCCCCTCTCACCACTATAAATAGAGTCCTCCCCTGCTCGATTTCTTCACACCAGTTCGTTCCCCTCTCTCTCAGAAACATCCCACACCCTTCCTCGGAGCAAGGCGAGCACCAGGTGGCCAGAATTTCACCGCAGTTCGCCGCTATAGAGGAGGAGAGGCACCGTCGATTGGAGCCGCCCCAGGAGGAGCTGCCGGAGCCAGGATAATCGCCGTTGTCTACTTCGTCATTCGCCCCCATCGCCGACCCACGCCTGAGCCCCGGTGAGGCTCCCACTACCCCCACGGAGCCGCTAGGGTTCGAGCTCACCGGTGACATGTTCATCGTCGACGACGACCCTCAGCCGTTGATCGCCCTTCTAATCCAACGAACCACATCGCCCCGTACTGCTTCGCTTGTTATGAGCCACTGACGGGTGGAACCCCCCTGTCAGCTGAGCCCCGCGCTGCGGAGTGACACTGGGCCGGCCCATTAACCTGTCCCGCACAGCCCAACCGTTTGAATTTAGCTTTTTCTGTTTTAATTCAAACACAGTTCTGTACCTATATTCAAAAATCAACCCAGCTCTTTTTATTAGAAAGGTACTGAAATTCTTAAGCCAAACCCGTTGGATTCAAACCATTTGGATCTGTAGATCAACCTTGGTAAAAATAGCAAGTCGGAAGCTTTTATGCATTCAAACATTTTTCAAATTTCAACCATAATAGCTTTTTAGTTGATTCCAACTCTCAAAAATCACATTTTATCATACCTTTCAGAATATATAAAAACATATGGGTTTACTTACCGAAATAATGTTCAAGTAATAAAAGAATGCCACATAGGCATTTCTAGTAACTTTATTTATTTAAAATAAAAGGTTAAACCTTATTAAATTGTGACACCACTTTAAATCACATTCCCATGGACTGAAATATGTGGTGATGACATGTGTCAACATGATCCCATGTTTGAGTTGGAGAATATTAAATCTTAAGTAGTTTTTCAATTAGTAGAAATTACTTTTTTAAAAATAAATAAGACAAATGCCTTAATCTTGTAATGTTAAGCGATGATGCTAGATCATCTATAGAACACCTTTGTGTGATGATTGAAAATAGTTAAGTATTGTTTGGTGATTGTGTACCTCGTATTTATTCATAGACGCTAGTACCGACCAAGGATACAAGGAGGAAGGAGGATACTACGAAGAAGAAGAAGCCGAGCAGAACTTCAACCACTGCTCTCCTCAAGGCAAGCTTATACTGATACTTATTCAAGCCTTACTAACCAAGCTGACCTTGCAAGCTAACACTTCCAACTATGAAAGTTAGATAACCTATGCAATGCACTAAGCATGCTTGGTTGGACACATTTGATGATACCCAATCCTAGTTTTACTTGCAAGCTTTATACTTTATTCCTTTATCAAAGCTTTCTCTTAAAGTTTACTTAAGAGACTTGTAGATACTAGAAAGATATTTGAAGGTTGCATAAAGAGCATTAAATTTGGCCTAAGCTAGATAATCTTGATGTCATCCTCAGGCATGAGATTGAACTTAATTAATCTCCACTTATTTTACCACCCCTCATTAGTCCTTATCTCATTTGTAGCTCCTAGTGCTAAGCATAAAACTTGATCAACTTTAGATGGGAATACTTGGTGAAAATGGTTATGAAAACCTTGGAATCATGAGTCATTCCACTGAAATGTTTTAACATGTGTTTCCGAACAAGAGATGATTTTGATGATGAAAATGTTGAGGTAGGAGCCTTAGCCCCTTTATAAAACTGATGGTTGTCTGGATGCGATACCATTCCAATTTTACCATACAACCATAATACCCGAAAACTGGGTAGGGCTTGACTAGAAACTCATATACCTTAGTATGGGTTCCCTCACGGCCAAGGTCTGAGCTGAGGCTACCTTGCGAAGATTGTCCACCTGTGCAGTACCCAAGATGACAGTTGGTCATGGTTGGGAGGCCAAACTCACAGGAGAGGTGCCTATACTAGGGCGTGTAATTGAAAGGTTAGGATTGATTATCCGCATACTGAGTATGGTGAATTCAGGATTTGTTCCTGACGGATGTATCGAATGTTGTGGTGAAAGTGTACAATCTTTGCAGAGTGTCAAACTATTCGAATAGCCCCGTCCGTGGTTATGGACAGTTGGAGTGGCCATACTATTCCCCCGTCAGATGTTTTCAAAATGACTTGTGAAATGAATTGAGATTTTGATCTGACCACAACAGAGTTGTGATATGAAATTCAAGTTCCCACTTAGGTGTTGGAGATATGCCCTAGAGGCAATAATAAATGTAGTTATTATTATATCTTTGAGTTTATGATAAATGTTTACATTCATGCTATAATAGTATTAACAAGGAAACATTAATACTTATGTGATTTGTAAACTAAAATAGAGTCCCTAGTAAAGCCTCTTTTTAATACTAGCTTGTTGGTTAATAAATGATTGTGGTTTCCCTATCATGAACATTGAGATGTTATTAACAACAAGATCATATCGTTAGGAGAATGATATGGTGGACATACTCCTATAGATAAGCGTAGCATAAAGATCAAGTCATTTTAATAGTTCAATTGCTATATGATTTCTGATACATAGTAACCTAATTCCTTCGACCATGAGATCATGCATATCACCTTCACCGGAAGGATATTTTGATGACATCAAACACCACACCGTAACTGGGTGGCTATAAAGGTGGCATTGAGTGTTTGGAAAGTATTGGTTGAGACACATGGATCAAGAGTGGGATTTGTCTATCCATATGACGGATAGATATACTCTGGGCCCTCTCGGTAGAATGTCATCCAATTAGCTTGCAAGCATGTGACTGGCTCACAAGGGATCACATATCACGGGAACGAGAAAAGAGTACTTATCAGTAACAAGGTTGAACTAGGTATGCAGAGATACCGACGATCAATACCTCGGATAAGTAAACTATCGTGAGACAAAGGGAAATTGGTATCGTATGTAAGTGGTTCATTCGATCGCAAAGTAATCGTAGAAATATGTGGGAGCCATATGAATTTCCAGATTCCTCTATTGGTTATTGATCGGAGAAGTGTCTCGATCATGTCCGCATAATTCACGAACCGTAGGGAGACACACTTAAGGATTCGACGTTGTTTGAGTAGTTATGGAATGATGAGTAAGAGACTGAATGTTGTTCGGAGTCTTGGATGGGATCCGGGATATCATGAGGAGATCCGGAATGGTCCGGAGAATACGATTCATATAAGGAAAGTCCTGTTTCGGGGTTGGAGAATGGTTCCGGTATTTTCATCGGGAATGTTCTAGAAGGTTTCGGAATGTCCGGCACTCCGGAGGGGAAGGGTACATGAATGTGTCATATCAAGTTGGAATGATTTCATCATGTACTAGGTGTCATCGCTGAACAAAATAAAGGTTTTAATCAAATCCTAGTTTGGAAAGTCAAACGCCAATTTGAAAAGTCAAACGACTATTTTGGAAGGTGGAGGGGAAGTAGGAAACCTTCTTGGGGAGGAGTTCCCTACCTCCACCGCCGGCCCACTTGGGATCCGAGTTGGGGAGGGACTCCCCTCCCCTTGGCCGGTGCCTCCCACCTATATAAGGAGGGGCAGGGCTGCCCCTCCTAGCACACAAGTTGCCCCCCTCCAAACCCTAACCCTAGCCGCCGCCCACCATAGCCGCAGCTGCCTAGGGCATCTCGCCGCCGCCTAGGGCAAACCCTAGCCTCCAGCCTTTCCCCCTCCTTGGTGTGTCTAAACCCTAGATCGTCGAGGCTCTCTCTCATAGTCCACCATACTCGCTCCGGCTTAAGGAGAAGCCCAGCGAGATCTCCCCTCTACTTCCGGTACCACGCCGTTGTGCTGCCGGAATCGCGAGGAGAGTGCTACAACCTCCGCTGCCTGCTGGAACAAGGGATAGGAAGGTCTTCGTCGAGTACCGAACGTGTGACCGACTGCGGAAGCGCTGCCGGAACGCAGCTCCGGAAGGATCGTCTACGCGATCTTGAGATCGGGAAGAGTACGACTACATCACCCACGAGAATCCGCTCTCGTTAAACAATTTGGAATCTTCGAGGGTGAGTTATTCCATCTACTCGTTGCTACAATCTAGTAGATAGATCTTGGCTTTTTTGTTTGTATGCGGTATAAATTTTTTGTTTTCCATGCTACAAAACCCTACAGTGGTATCAGAGCCGTGTCTATATGTAGATCTGTTGCACGAGTAGAACACAATGGTCATTGTGGGCGTTGATGCTTTTGTTGTTGATTGCTTCTTATGTACTTTGCATCTTGCGGGACGGTGGGATGAAGCGGCCCGGGCTAACCTTACATGACGTCGTTCATGAGACTTGCTCCACGCTTGACATGCAACTTGTATTGCATAAGTGGCTTTGCGGGTGCCTGTTTCTCCCATCATAGTTAAGATTCAATTTACAACGGGTGATTGACAGTACTAGTATCAATGTTGTGGTTCTTGTTCGTAAGTTAGAACGACACTTATTGAAAGCCCCAAACCACGTAAAACATGCAAATAAAGTAGAGGCGTCTAACTTTGTTTTGCAGGGGTGTGCTGTGATGTGATATGGCCATGATTGTGATCATATTTGATGTATGCAATGTTCCTTATTGTAAGTTGGCAACCGGCAGGAGCCATATGGTTGTCTTTAATTTCTGTAAGACCCGTGTGTCTATTCAAAGTAGTTGTAATAGTTGAATCTGGTGGACGACAACCTTGGAGCAGCGTCATGGACCTTGATGCAATGCCGGTGATGATGAAGATCATGTTCGTGCTTAAAGATGGAGATCGGAAGCACAAAGAAGAAAGGCCATATCATATCACATATTCTGAATTGCATGTGATTTTAATCCTTTATGCATCTTGTATTGCTTAGTTAACGACGGTAGCATTATAAGATGATCCCTCATGCACATGAATTTCAAGTTCTAAAGTGTTCATCCTTAGTAAGCACTGTTGCTAAAGCTTGTTGTTTCGAAGCACCACGTGATGATCGGGTGTGTTAGATTCCGCAAGTGTATACAACGTGAGCAAGCCAAATTTGCTCATGCAGAAGCTAAGGTTTGATCTTGACGAGCCTAGCATGTACAGACATGGTCTCGGAACACGGATCACCGAAAGGTAAGGCATGAATCATATAGTAGATATGATGAACATGTCGATTGTTCACCATTGAAACTACATCAACTCTCGTGATGATCGGTGTTGATGTGGTGGATTTGGTTCGTGTGATCACTAAAACAATGTGAGGGATATTGTTTTGAGTGGGAGTTCACCTAGATTAATTTAACTATTAATTAGAAATCAATTTGTCATGAACTTAGTCTAAACTATTGCAAATATGTTGTAGATCAATGGCAGCCCCTACCATCAATTTTAATGCGTTCCTAGAGAAAGAAAAGTTGAAAAACAATGGAAGCAACTTCGCGGATTGGTTCCGCAATTTGAGGATTGTCCTCACAGCTGGTTATTTGACCTATGTGCTGGATGCACCGCTGGGTGACCCACCTGCAGCTACTGCTACCTATGAAGTAAAGAATGTTTACCTCGCTCGAAAGACTCAGTACTCCATAGTTCAGTGTGCTATCTTGTATGGTTTAGAATCGGAGCTTCAGAAAAGGTTTGAGAATTCAGACCCACATGATATTGTCCGTGATCTCAAATTGATCTTTGAGACTCACGCGGCAATTGAGAGCTATGAGGCTTCTGAAAAGTTCTTTAACTGCAATATGGAAGAGGGCAGCTCCGTTAGTGAGCATGTGCTTAAGATGTATGGGCACGCAAACAAACTTCAAAGCTTGGGTATAGTGATTCCTAATGCTTTGGGGATTTATCGTGTCCTCCAATCACTACCACCAAGTTACAAGAACTTTGTGATGAACTACAATATGCAAAACATGAACAAGCAGTTGCCAGAACTCATTGCCATGCTAAAATCTGCAGAAGTGGAGATCAAGAAAGAGCACCAAGTGTTGATGGTCAATAAGACCACCAAATTCAAGAAAGGCAAGTCTAAGCAAAAGGAACACTTCCAGAAGGGTGGTAAGAAAGTTACCGCACCGACGAAGAAGACCAAGGCTGGACCCAAGCCTGATACTGAGTGCTTTTACTGCAAGGGAGAAGGTCACTGGAAGCAGAATTTCCCAAAGTACTTGGCGGATTTGAAGAACGGCAACATCAAGAAGAAATGTATATCCGATATACATGTTATTGATGTGTATCTCACTAGTAATCGTAGTAGTGCCTGGGTATTTGATACTGGTTCGGTTGCTCATATTTGTAACTCGAAACAGGTGCTGCAGAATAAACGGAAGCTAGCGAAGAACGAGGTGACGATGCGCGTGGGAAACGGATCAAAGGTTGATGTGATCGCGGTCGGCACGCTACCCCTTCATCTACCATCGGGATTAGTTTTATACTTAAATAATTGTTATTTGGTGCCTGCGTTAAGCATGAACATTATATCGGGATCTTGTTTATTGCGAGACGGTTACTTGTTTAGGTCCGAGAATAATGGTTGTTCGATTTATATGAGTAATATGTTTTATGGACATGCACCTTTGATAGATGGTCTATTCTTATTGAATCTCGATAGTGGAAATACACATATTAATAACATTGAGGCTAAACGTTTGAAATCGAGCGATAACTCGACCTATATGTGGCACTGCCGTCTTGGTCACATTGGAGTGAAGCGTATGAAGAAACTCCATTCTGATGGACTTCTTGAATCACTTGATTTCGAATCACTTGAAAGATGCGAAGCATGTCTGATGGGTAAAATGACTAAGACTCCATTTTCTGGTATGATGGAGAGAGCTACGGACTTATTGGAAATTATACATACCGATGTGTGTGGTCCAATGAGTGTAGCATCGCGCGGTGGTTATCGTTATGTTCTTACCTTCACGGATGACTTGAGTAGATATGGGTATATCTGTTTCATGAAACATAAGTCCAAAACTTTCGAGAAGTTCAAGGAATTTCAAAGTGAGGTTGAGAATCAACGTAACAAGAAGATTAAATTTCTACGTTCTGATCGTGGAGGTGAATATATAAGTTACGAGTTTGGCGAGCAGTTGAAGAAATGCGGAATACTTTCACAATTGACACCGCCGGGAACACCACAGCGTAATGGTGTGTCCGAACGTCATAATCGAACTCTCTTAGATATGGTTCGTTCTATGATGTCACTTACAGATTTACAGCTATCATTTTGGGGTTATGCATTAGAAACAGCCGCATTCACTTTAAATAGGGCACCATCTAAATCCGTTGAAATGACACCGTATGAATTATGGTTTGGGAAGAAACCTAAATTGTCGTTCCTTAAAGTTTGGGGTTGCGAAGCCTATGTAAAGAAGTTATAGCCGGACAAGCTTGAACCCAAAGCGGAAAAATGTGTCTTCATAGGATACGAAGGAAACTATTTGGTATACCTTCTGTCATAGATCCGAAGGCAAAATCTTCGTTGCCAAGAATGGATCCTTTCTAGAGAAGGAATTTCTCTCGAAAGAAGTGACTAGAAGGAAAGTAGAACTCGACGAGGTTGTCGAACCTTCTCTCGAAATTGTGAGTAGCGCAGCACCGGAAGAAGTTCCTGTGGTGCCTGCACCAATAAGAGAGGAAGCTAATGATGATGATCATGAAACTTCGGTTGTAGTTGCTATAGAGCCTCGCAGGTCAACGAGAACTCGTACCACTCCTGATTGGTATGATCCCGTTATGAGTGTCATGTTGGTGGACAAAACCGATGACCCTGTGACATATGAGTAAGCGATGATGATCCCATATTCCAATAAATGGCAAGAAGCCATGAAATCCGAGATTGGATCCATGTACGAAAACCAAGTATGGACTTTGGTGGACTTACCGGATGGCCGGAAGGCTGTCGAGAACAAATGGATTTTCAAGAAGAAAAAAGATGCTGATGGTAATGTTACTGTCTATAAAGCTCGACTTGTCGCAAAAGGGTTTCGACAAATTCAAGGAGTTGACTACGATGAGACTTTCTCACTTGTAGCGAAGCTAAAGTCTGTGAGGATTATGGTAGCAATCGCTGCATATTATGATTATGAGATATGGCAGATGGATGTCAAAACAGCATTCCTCAATGGAGATATTGATGAAGAGTTGTATATGATGCAACCCAAAGGTTTTGTCGATCCTAAAGATGCTAACAAGGTATGCAAACTTCAACGGTCCATCTATGGATTGAAGCAAGCATCCCGAAGTTGGAATCAATGTTTTGATAAGGTAATCAAAAGTTTTGGTTTTATACAAACTTATGGAGAAGCTTGTATTTACAAGAAAGTGAGTGGGAGCTCTGTAGCATTCTTAATACTATATGTAGATGACATATTGTTGATTAGGAATGATGTAGACCTTCTTAATAGTGTCAAGGAATATTTGAATAATAGTTTTTCAATGAAGGATCTTGGCGAAGCAGCTTACATATTAGGCATAAAGATTTATAGAGATAGATCGAGACGCCTAATATCATTGTTACAAAGTACATATTTGGACAAAGTTCTAAAGAGGTTTGGAATGGAAGATAGCAAGAAAGGGTTCTTGCCCATGTTGCCCAATACGACCTTGAGTAAAACTCAAAGTCCGACAACGGCAGAAGATAGAGAAAGGATGAATAAGACTCCCTATGCCTCAGCCATAGGATCTCTAATGTATGCCATGCTATGTACTAGACCCGACATTGCATATGCTGTTAGTTTGACTAGCAGATATCAAAGTGATCCAGGAGTGGATCATTGGACAGTGGTCAAAAACATCCTTAAGTACTTGAGAAGAACTAAGGATATGGTTCTTTCTTATGGAGGTGATGAACAACTCATTGTTAATGGTTACACCGATGCTAGTTGGAACACCGATCCGGATGATTCTAAATCACAATCTGGATACGTATTTACTTTGAATGGTGCAGCAGTTAGCCGGAGGAGTGCAAAGCAAAGTGTTGTGGCGAGATCTTCAACTGAATCAGAATACATGGCTGCTTCGGAGGCTGCACAAGAAGCGATATGGATGAAAGATTTCATTACAGAGATGGGTGTGGTTCCTAATGCGCTGGACCCAATGTCTATCTACTATGATAACATGGGCGCCATAGCCAATGCGCAAGAACCAAGGTCACACAAGAAGCTGAAGCACATCAAGCTACGTTTTCACGCTATTCGAGAACATGTCCAAGATGGGGACATAAAGATTTGCAAAGTACACACGGATCTGAATGTGGCGGATCCGTTGACTAAACCTCTCCCGAGGGAAAAACATGACCAGCACCAAACTGCCATGGGTGTTCGGTATATTACCATGTAATCTAGATTAGATGACTCTAGTGCAAGTGGGAGACTGTTGGAGATATGCCCTAGAGGCAATAATAAATGTAGTTATTATTATATCTTTGAGTTTATGATAAATGTTTACATTCATGCTATAATAGTATTAACAAGGAAACATTAATACTTGTGTGATTTGTAAACTAAAATAGAGTCCCTAGTAAAGCCTCTTTTTAATACTAGCTTGTTGGTTAATAAATGATTGTGGTTTCCCTATCATGAACATTGAGATGTTATTAACAACAAGATCATATCGTTAGGAGAATGATATGGTGGACATACTCCTATAGATAAGCGTATCATAAAGATCAAGTCATTTTAATAGTTTAATTGTTATATGCTTTCTGATACATAGTAACCTAATTCCTTCGACCATGAGATCATGCATATCACCTTCACCGGAAGGATGCTTTGATGACATCAAACACCACACCGTAACTGGGTGGCTATAAAGGTGGTATTGAGTGTTTGGAAAGTATTGGTTGAGACACATGGATCAAGAGTGGGATTTGTCCATCCATATGACGGATAGATATACTCTGGGCCCTCTCGGTGGAATGTCATCCATTTAGCTTGCAAGCATGTGACTGGCTCACAAGGGATCACATATCACGGGAACGAGAAAAGAGTACTTATCAGTAACGAGGTTGAACTAGGTATGCAGAGATACCGACGATCAATACCTCGGATAAGTAAACTATCGTGATACAAAGGGAAATTGGTATCGTATGTAAGTGGTTCATTCGATCGCAAAGTAATCGTAGAAATATGTGGGAGCCATATGAATTTCCCGATTCCTCTATTGGTTATTGATCAGAGAAGTGTCTCGATCATGTCCGCATAATTCACGAACCGTAGGGAGACACACTTAAGGATTCGACGTTGTTTGAGTAGTTATGGAATGATGAGTTAGCGACCGAATGTTGTTCGGAGTCTCGGATGGGATCCGGGATATCACGAGGAGATCCGGAATGGTCCGGAGAATAAGATTCATATAAGGAAAGTCCTGTTTCGGGGTTGGAGAATGGTTCCGGTATTTTCATCGGGAATGTTCTAGAAGGTTCCAGAATGTCCGGCACTCCGGAGGGGAAGGGTACATGAATGTGTCATATCAAGTTGGAATGATTACATCATGTACTAGGTGTCATCGCTGAACAAAATAAAGGGTTTAATCAAATCCTAGTTTGAAAAGTCAAACGCCAATTTCAAAAGTCAAACGGCTATTTTGGAAGGTGGAGGGGAAGTAGGAAACCTACTTGGGGAGGAGTTCCCTCTCTCCACCGCCGGCCCACTTGGGATCCGAGTTGGGGAGGGACTCCCCTCCCCATGGCCGGCGCCTCCCACCTATATAAGGAGGGGCAGGGCTGCCCCTCCTAGCACACAAGTTGCCCCCCTCTAAACCCTAACCCTAGCCGCCGCCGCCCACCATAGTCGCAGCCGCCTAGGGCATCTCGCCGCCGCCGCCTAGGGAAAACCCTAGCCGCTGGCCTTGCCCCCTCCTTGGTGTGTCTAAACCCTAGATTGCCGAGGATCTCTCTCATAGTCCACCATACTCGCTCCGGCTTAAGGCGAAGCCCAGCGAGATCTCCCCTCTACTTCCGGTACCACGCCGTTGTGCTGCCGGAATCGCGAGGAGACTGCTACAACCTCCTCTGCCTGCTGGAACAAGGGAGAGGAAGGTCTTCGTCGAGTACCGAACGTGTGACTGACTGCGGAAGCGCTGCCGGAACGCAGCGCCGGAAGGATCGTCTACGCGATCTTGAGTTCGGGAAGAGTACGACTACATCACCCACGAGAATCCGCTCTCGTTAAACACTTTGGAATCTTCGAGGGTGAGTTATTCTATCGACTCGTTGCTACAATCTAGTAGATAGATCTTGTCTTGTTTGTTTGTATGCGATAGAAATTTTTGTTTTCCATGCTACGAAACCCTACATTAGGTGCTATAAAACTTCAACTAGCATTCTTTGCTTCTGAACTTAGTAGAGGTAAATCTGGCTTTTTGCAAAACAACCCTAGAGCTTAGTGTCATACTACAAAAACCCCCTTAACTTGTTAGTATTAGTTTACGAGTACTTAAAGAGTACTCATGGCTTTGTCCCTGGCTATTCCCGTGGCCAAACTATGAAGAGGAGTACCAGGATGATGGACCGCAGGAAGGTTACGAAAACTAGGATCGTCTACCATCATCAACATTGCCTGTGACCCCGAAAATGGAGCGCCGCCTACGCTACCCTTATTATTACGTTATTCCGCTACTTGAGTTGTATTAAGAACTGGATCATGAGATCCTTATTTGTGTAAGACCTTATGTATGGTTTGTAATGGATGATGTACTATGGTATCCAAATCTGTTATGTCTCGCAAAACTGGTAATCCTAGGATTGCGATGTATGGCATAACAGGCATCTGGGATTAAAAATCCGGGTGTTGACACTAGGCCCCCTGGCCGCCTTCCTACCTTTCCTCTTCGCCTATAAGAAGCCCCCGATGCCTAAACCCTAAGTGCCCGATCAATATTCCACGAAATCGTCTGTAGTCGTCGCCACCATCGTCCCTAGATCAGGGGGATCTGAAGCTCTTCCCGGCACCCTACCGGAGGGGAGATCATCCCGGAGGCCTTCTTCTTCATCATGCCAGCCTCCGGTATGAAGCGTGAGTAGTTCCACCTTGGACTACAGGTCCATGTAGTAGCTATATTGTTGTATGTCCTCCTTGTGCTTTCATGTCTCGATCTTGTGAGCTCCATTTATGATAAAGATCTCATCTATTTGTAATCATGCATGTTGTGTTTGCGGGGATCCAATGTATATTGAGATTACTATGTAAGATTGATTAATGGTTTTTTATTATATATTCTATCATGTTTGTGTTGTTTGTGATCTTGCATGCTCTCCGTTGTTAGTAGCTATCTTGGCCAAGTATTGCTAGTGACTCCAAGAGGGGGTATTTATGCTCGATAGTGGGATCATGCCTCTATTTAATCTAAGGGAAGTGACATAAATCTCTACGGTTGTAGATGTGTTGTTGCCATTAGGGAGAAAACAACGGTCTCTTGTTCATGGAACAAGTGGATTGTTTACCTTGCACACTTTGCTTAAAGCAGTTGTCTGTTGCTTGCAACTTAATACTAGAGGGGGTTCGGATGATAACCCAGAGGTGGACTTCTAGTCATAGATGCAGTTCGATGGCGGTCTATGTATCTTGTTGTATTGCCCAATAGAATCTCATATGATCATGATGTCTAGTATTGCATTGTTATGCCTTGCTCAGTCCTATCAATTGCCCTACTGTAATTTGTTTACCCAGCATGCCATGTTTGTTTATCTAAGGAGAGCACGTCTAGTGAACTATGGACCCTGGTCCAATCTTTACCATTGATACATCTTCCACTATTACTATTTACTTTCTACAAACCACTATCACCTTCCACACCATACAGTTAATCCTTTGTTACAACAACCGGTGAGATTGACAATCTCACTGTTCATGGGGGCAAAGTCTTGAGTTTGTGTTATGCAGGTTTCCAAGTTGCTTGCAACATCCTTGAGATGTTTCATTCCTCCTACTGGTTTGATAACCTCGGTTTCTTACTGAGGGAAAACTTGCTGCAGCGCTGCATCACACCTTGCTCTTGGGGTTTCCCGACGAAGCGCTCCCACGTTGATAAAGCATCATAAAGCTTTTTCGGTGCCGTTGCCGGGGAGGCTAAGGACGTCTTCACAAGGGGATTCCTCCACAACCTTTCTCTTTACTTTGTTTTTGGTTGGCTTAGTTTATTTTGCTTGGTTTCTTTGCCTCTTTTTATCAAAAACTCCAAAAAATTAGTTTAGTTTGGTTTGCTTTCTCTTATCAAAAACACAAAAAATTAGTTCTTGCTCTAGTTGCTGCTGCTGTTGGCTTGCTCCACTTTTGCCAAAATGAATCTGCTGAGAACACCAAGTTGTGTGACTTCAGTAGCACAAACAATAATGATTTCCTAAGCACTCCTATTGCTCCACCTTCTCCTGATGCTACCTTTTTTGAAATTAAGCCTGCTTTGTTGAATCTTGTGATGAGAGAGCAATTTTTTTGTGCTAGTTCTGACGATGCTACTGCCCATCTCTGGAGATATTAAGCTCAAATTGTTTCCTTTCTCCTTGAGAGGAAAAGCTAAAGAATTGTTGCTATCCTTGCCTAGAAATAGTATTGATTCTTGGAATAAGTGCAAAGATGATTTTATTGGAAAGTATTACCCTCCTTCTAAGATTGTATCTATGAGAAGTGATATTATGAAATTTAAACAACTTTATAATGAACATGTTGCTCAATCTTCGGAAAGAATGAAATCTTTGGTTAAGAATTATCCCACTCATGGACTTACTGCTTGGATGATTATCCAGACTTTTTATGCAGGTTTGAACTTCTCTTCAAGAAACCTGTTAGATTCAGCTGTTGGAGGTACCTTTATGACCATCACCTTGGGTGGTGCAACAAAACTCCTTGATAATATGACGGTTAATTATTCTGAATCGCACACTGAGAGAGCTCCACATGGTAAGAAGGTAAACTCTGTTGAAGAAACCTCCTCTTTGAGTGATAAGATACATGTTATTATGGCTATGCTCGTGAATGGAAAAGCTCCTTTAGATCCAAATAATGTTCCCTTAGCCTATTTGGTTGCTCAAGAAGAGCAAGTTGATGTGAACTTCATTAGAAACAACAATTTCAACAACAATGCCTATATGAATAATTTTGGTAGTAACAAAAATTATAGGCCTTATCCTCCTAATAATGGCAATACCTATGGAAACTCCTACAACAATGCTAGAAGTTCCCCCTCTGAACTTCAAGTCATGCTCAAAAACTTTATTAGTAAACAAACTACTTTCAACAAGACTGTGGAGGAAAAGCTTTTGAATCTAGAGAAAAATATTTCCTCTTTGTCTGAAGCACAGTCCTCTTTGATTAATAAAATGGCTGCTAAACCTGAAACCATGGAAAGTACCTTTGATGCTACTCATGCCATACAAGTTACTATTGATGAAAATGTTAGAATTTTAGCCCAACTTCATGCTAAGTGGGAAAGGGAAGCTAAAATTGCTAGAAACAATAGTGTGTGCACCATCACCACCAATATGGATGTCACTAAACAACAAGAAGTCCCTATTCCTCCTCCTACAATGCCTAAGCTGTAACTACCTCAGTGAATTATGCTCCTAGTTACAATCCTGGATGAGCGGAAATGGTTGAAATAGTACGGTGGGGCCCAAATGCCACTCACAGGTAGACCTTGCGGCCGTCCCAACCATTTCCAATTCATCGGGGCAAGAACGGGCGGCGTAATCGGCAGGCGAAGGAATCAACTACATACACAAATGAGTATGTATGCAAGCCACCATACAACAGTACATCAGAGCCATACCATCTAAAAAGAAGGGAAATATAGCAACGCCATACGGCAAGATTCAAATGTCCTAGATAGATATAATAGTTTAGGATATCTCCTCATACATCACACATCAGAGTAACAGGCGGAAGCGGCAAACAAGATCCGAGTACGGATAAGAAGCAAATCGGCATAAGATGCCCCACAAATAAGCACATCCCGCCCACAGATCTCACGGATCCCCGTTCCCGGAATCTCTACACCGAACGATTGTTGCCCACATCATCCGCCTCCTCCACCCAGTATCCATCTTGAGAGTGTACCTGTTCATCTGAATCAAATAATTTATCGTGTGAGACCCTAGGGGTACTCAGCAAGTCTTTATGCCTCTAAAGGGGACACAACCTGGGGTGATGCAATTGCAGCAAAAGATAAACCCTAACAGTTCTATAGATAATCGCTAACCATCCGCCTAACCAAAGATAGACGGATGTCCGTGAATTAATGACAACAGTTATAACAGTAATATCCACAGATCCATCCTCCTCCTCGCTTACCGACGAGGAAGCGGACGAACAACCCCCCCATCCGTTGGCAGTTTTATTAACCATTCCATGAGTGTTGCACTATTTACTAGTCAGTTATTTAGTCAAGTTAAAAGCGGTACTTTAGTTATGCTTGTCTATGATCGAGAAACTGTGCTCCAAGTCGTCCATAACCGCGGACACGGCTTTCAGAAAGTTTTACCCTGCAGGGGTGCACAAATAGCAACACACACTCGATCAACCTCGGAAAAACCAAATCAAAACCCAACGAGGCCTTCACGACAAAGCGATCACAGGATTCAGAATTATTTCAGGGGGCCACCCCATTGAGTAGACCCGCAACGAAGCTAGCTGACTCCGAGACGTACTCAAGGTGTGCGACAATGGCTGTAAACGACTGGGAACCCAAAACTGGGATTGTCGATACCGCGAAAACATTCTGCTTACCTAAACAGTACAGTCTGCTCCTCGCACAATCGTAAATAAAGCAGTAAAGCATGGCATAAGTACAGGATCATAAATAAAACCTCAAACTAGTTTATGGCCCCAAGAAATAAGAATGAATCAAGCTCTGGCTCAGGGGGGTCCCATAAGCCTCCCGGATGTGGATAGCGCGAATATTCAAGGAACAGGTTTCAAGTACTCGGGGTCCTACGGGACACAAGTGAGCAGGAAAAACCAAATAGCAGATATTGCTCACCGGTGCCACTTTCATTAGTTATCCCATTACTACTCAGGTGAAGTTGTTTAGGTACCTCGTTATCCAACAGACACTCACATACCCTACACATGCTGTTCTACGACTCGCATGGCTCAAACAACTCCTGTAGTAATGGCTCATGGGATGGAGGAACAAGCTTGGTGGGGTTTAAAAGTAAAGGCTATGCAATTACTTGGGATTCAGTTTAATGCAATCGCGACTCAATGATGCAAGAGTAAGATAGAGGCAATAGGTACTGTATGTATGCAAGCATGTGGTAGTGCTTGCCTAGCAACTCAGTTGAAGCGAGAGACGGATCTGGGTAGTGCTCCTGGTTCTCTTGATATATCCCCTGCTCAGAGTCTATTCGAAGAAGAACCAAACAAACAAGGGCCAACATGAATAAAGTGCACAAGCATATGAATAAAATGCGTCAAGCAAACAATCATGCCATGATGAATGATGCACAATTTACATGGCATTGATGTAGCATGGCATGGGTGAGGTGTAGAGTACAAGAAATAAGCATTTTATTTAGTTTTGGTCACATTTAAGCCCTAGTTAAGTTGCTGTATACTTTATATTTATATGATGCATGCTGCAATTTAAGTCATGGATAGCATAAACAGAAAGGTCTTGTTGAGCTAATCATTTTAGACATATCATTTGTTAAATTCAGAGTTATAAAATAAAAGTTATTAAATAAATAAGGAAAAGGGCATTTTATGTAATTATATTAAACTTGGAAAATAAAGTGCCCAAATGAAATTTTGGATGGCATATTTGAAATCCTCATATTTTTCTGATTCAAAATCATATATCATTTGTTTAATTTGGGTTTGTAATTCAAAAGTTATTTAAATGCAGAATTCAATTTGAATTCAAATTCATTTGAAAAGATTTAAGTCAAAACAGATAAACAGAAAAACCCCTTTATTACCCAGTCGAACCTAGCCCCAATCACTGACGGTGGGACCACCGCAACCACAGGGCCACACGCGGGCGCGCCAGCGGGGGCGTGCCACGTGGAGGAGCTGGGGACCGCGGGTTGAGGCTGTGAAAACTTGGGGATCCTTTTTATAAAAAGGCAGAGAGACAGACATCTGTCGTCAGGCACGCGCGCGACAGCGGACAGAGCGCTGCGGGGGCTCGAACCCGTGACCTCGGGCGCGCTAGCGGCGGCGGCTACCGCTGTGGTGGGTGTGGGCTTGTGACAGAAGGGAGGGAGAGGGCTAGGTAGGGTTCTGCGCGGAGCGCGAGCGTGCAGATGCCAGCGAGCGGCGGCGCGCGCAGGCTGTTCGTCGAAACGATCGGCGCGTCCAGGAAGCAACATGCGGAGGGAGGTTGTCTAGGAGGGAGTACTGCTCACCGCGGGGATGTTGGTGTTGTCGGCGGAGCTCGGGGTGGTTGCGATCGTCGACACGGCTCGCGGACGGCGGCTAGGGTTTCGCGTCGGGTGGCGGCGGTGATCTGCGGTTCCAGGGCTCCTCCTCCTCGCTGGAGCGTGCAGGGCGAAGCAGAGGGACGCGACGAGCTTCCTCGACACCCTTAAATGCCACGCCACCGGCTGGTTCGGCGAGAAGCGGTGGAGGCCGACGGTGGTAGATGGAGAAGGAAGAGGGAGATGGTGTCGGTGGGGGAGAGGAAGGGAAGGTGAGGCAGGGCCTCGGGCGGATCTGGGGGGTGCAGGGAAAGCCGAGAGAGGGGGTAGATAAGGACGGGGCAGAGGGAGAGGGTGCCGTGGGGAGGTGGTAAGCTAAAGGTGGCTTCGACCACCTTTCGGCTCTCCTCACGTGCTCGGCATGGGGGGCAGGCAGGTGGGGCGCAGGTAGGGGAAGGCTCGGGCTGGGGCCCATATGGCAGGGAGTGAGAGAGGGAGACAGAGGGTGGAGCTAGGCCCGGGCTAGCTAGGGTCGGGTTAGGGTTTAGGGTTGGGTAGGCTCGGTGTAGCTAGGGTTGGAGGGGTGGCTCGGGTAGGGTTGGTGCCTCGGCATGGAGAGAGGAGGGTGGTGAGGAGATAGGTAAGGTGGAAGCTCAACAAAAGGGAAAACAATTAAAATTCCAAGCAACCAAGGGAGATCAAATAGTGGTGATGGTTGCATGGGACATGCATTACATTTAATGCACTCCCTAAGAGGTTGGTGCAAGCTTGCATGGGCCATGCATAAGCATTAAATGCCATGTTTTAATCTTGTGAAAACAAAACAATTATTCAGGGCACTCATACATATGCATTCCAGAAATATGGAACAAGCCAAGCAAAAGAATTTAGAATTGGATCCATCCAACCCACATGAGCTAGAAATAAAATCCAAAGAAAAGAATTACAAGCTCATAGGTTATTGGAATGGTGGAAGCGTAAGGTGGTGACAAAGAAAAAGGTGGTGGAATGGAATAAAAGATATGCCCCCAACTCAACTTGGGCATTTAAACAATATATCAAGAACCAAATACAATATCAAGAGGCAAAATACAAATAATGATGCATATGAGATAAGAACCAAAACACAAGGGTTTTTGTATGATGCTCAAATGCAAGGTGGCATGATGACATGAGCATGATATGATGATGATGCAACAATTATATGTAGGAAGTAGCCATTATATTACTAGACCAAGTAGCATTACAGTTGTTAGACAAATGGGATGCTACATAAGCCCAATGAGTCTACTACTAGTGATGCTAAGTTTGATTTTGATCTTGATGGTTGCTATATTTCTGAAGTGATTATGTTCCTGTAAAAGCTTGCTAGAAGTCCTAGTACTAGTTATATGCATGTTGCTTTCACCAAACACATTACAGATACTCCTGTTAAAATTAAGGAAGATAAGTTGAAACACAAAGCTTATATTCCTAGGAAATTAGAAGATAGTTGGGAACCTATTATTAATATGCAAGTGAATGACTTTGATCTCAAAGCTTCATGTGATCTTGGTTCTAGTGTCTCTATAATGCCTAGGAAGATTTATGAAATGCTCAATTTTCCACCTTTGGAAGATTGTTATTTGGATGTCCCACTTAATGATAATGCTAAGAAGAAACTCAGGGGAAGTATTAATGATGTTCTCATTATGGTTAACAATGCTTATGTCCCTGTTGATTTCTATGTTTTGGATGTTGAATACAATGCTTCTTGTCCTATTAATTTGGGTAGACCTTTTCTTAGAACTGTTGGTGCCATCATTGATATGAAAGAAGGCACCATTAAATATAAAATTCCATTCAAGAAAGGTATTGAACACCTCGCTATGAGGAGAGAGAAGTTGCTTTTTCCTCCTCCTTTGAAAGCAAGGTTTGATGTTAATGCTTCTTCATTTGAAAATACTTGATTTCTTTCTTCTTGTGCCTAACTTAAAGGCGTTAAAGGAAAGTACTTGTTTCGAGATAACCCAAAAGTTTTATTTAGTCTTGGAAGTTATTACTTCAGTAATGACCTCTCCTTATCCTTTTTGTTTGCTCTTTGCACCAAGAATGACCTCTAATGAGAGGGAAGTAAGATTTGGGGAGTTGTTGTCCCGAAACAGATTTTTGTTCTCCACCATAAAAATTCGTGACAGTCTCTTTAAGTCAGATTGAGCTGAAAATTTATGAATAAATCCCACAGTATGTTAGATAACTTTCGTTAGCAACAGAAGGTCTTCGAAAAAATCAGTTTCTACCTGCTGGTCTGTTTTGACAGATTTCTGCCATTATTTGCATTTGCTTCTTATTGATTCCTTTTTGGGTTTTTTTGTGAAATTGAGCTTTTTGAGGGAATTGCTACAGTATCTCGTGTTTTTAGTGAAAAGTTTTGCTGTTATAAAGCTAAACCCAAGGGTCTATTATCTTTTGAATACACTAATGTTGCTAATGAAGATTGTGTGAAGTTTTGTATGAAGGAAAAAATTCAGGTGTAGAGAGAAAATGATTGAATGAGATGAAGAATGGACAAAATCTCAAGCTTGGGGATGCCACCCTGGTGTCACCCCAAGAAATATCCAAGAGGTACAAGCGTCAAAGCTTGGGGATACCCAAGGCATCCCCTTCTTCATCAATAAAAAGCCCAGGTCTTTCTAGACACTTTGTTTTATTGTTTCATGCACCGTTGTGTTGTTCTTGGAGCATCTTAGTTTTCGTTTGGTTTTCTTAGTTTGCTTGAATAACTTAGTTTGGACCGCCGTTCTTGCTGTGTTGTTTCAAATAAGTTGATTGGTGTTGGAAAGGAGTAGAAAGTTCTTGCTTGAGTAGTGCAAGAGGAGCTTGCATTGACTGTGACTTAGACTTTAGCATGTCATGCTAGGTGTTGTTTTGACCTTATGCTTAGTGATTATTGTCGTAGCATGACTTGTTCCAAACAATTGGGATTCCTTAGTGTGCCTTGAAAGCATCATGCGATGTTTTAGCATACAAAAGCATAGTATTGTGGTATTCTCCTTTGATGCTTTTTTTGGTTGACTTGGCGCATGCTCACACCATGTTATTACTATGAACAAGTCACCATAGCCTCTATGATCATTTAGTCCTTGACTTATAGTACCACTCTATGCTTTGATTAGTAATGTTTTGTCGCTTTGCATGATTATGGCCATTATTGATCTCTTAGTTAGTTGCTCCTAGTCTTTTGCTAGCCTCCACTTGTATGAGTAAGATCTACTCATGCATCCAACTCCCAAGAAACGAAGTTATTCCAAAGTGTCCACTATAAATTCCTATGCATCGTGTGTTACACCATCCCAAGTATATTCTTGTTTTTAGCTATCTTCCAATTAAAAAGTATTTTGTTATGTGAAAACATAGTGATTAAAGCTCTCACAAACTTGATGGCATACTTTATTTTTCTTGCCCCTAATAAAATTGAACCATTGTGTCATCTATGTTGTATATGCTTGCACTTATACATTGGAATTAGCAGAACCATGCTGTCATGGGGAACGCTTTCAACATTGGACTTGTACTTTGTACACAGTTGATATCATGCTCTTTTGTCTATGGATGTCGCCGGTGTGAAATAAAAGGGGAGCTTGTAAGTCAATGTAGTTATGTATTTTGTGTTAGAGAAACGCCTGGGCCGCTAGCCTAAGCCATGCCTAATCATGGTGGAAACTTGCAGCATCACCATAATGAGCAATATGTGAAGCATCCTCAATAAAAACCTATGCAAATAGCAAATAAAAAGATCGCTAAGATGCTCATTGTCTGCTTGCCTTGTCATTTTGGTTATGGGATAGCTCCTCTACCATGTGCAATGGGTACTCCATTGGCGGTTCTCTATGATACACATGGACTTACTATGACAAGAACTTACAAGTGACTAAAGTTGAGTAGCATGAGGAGAGGCCCTCATATTCAAGGGAAATGAGATTGCCAACTTACACTTTTTCAAGAATATGATAGGGGAAATAAGGGCTGAAAGCTAACAAGCATAATTTTTGTAAGCTTTTTAATATTGAAATCCCTACTTCCCTTTATGAAGGGTCTTTCTTACACCATTATATTGAGTCTCCACCTTCTACCTCTAGGCACCAATTAAGAGAGCATAGTTACCATTCTTAGTTCTATGTGCATTGTCCCAAAACTTATTTATTGATGCATATTGATGATATTGCTTGTTCTTGTGCTATTTGTATCTAGTCAATCTTATGAACTTTGAAGGTGTCCTATGCATCTATTTGCTACTCTATGAGGGACACGCTGAATGCCACTATGCCATGTTTTCTATTTGTGAAACAAACAAACATTTTTTCAATGCATGTTATTCATGATCTTTGTTTGTAGCCTTTCATGTTGCATGCATAGTTACTTTGTCTTACTGTTAGAACTCCATCTTTCATGCTCATGTTTAGAGTTCTTTGATCCCAGCTTTCAATCCTTGCAAATGGTTTCATCTTCGTTTTGATGGTGCATGTCACCTAAAAAATAATTCTTTTATCACTTACCTACTCGAGGACGAGTAGGAGTTAATCTTGGGGATGCTTGATACATCGGAAGAGTATCTATAATTTTTTATGTTCCATGCTTGTTTAGTATCTACTTTGCTTTGTCTACACTTTGAAGTGTTTTTATATGTTTTCTGGTACTAGCCTATTAACAAGATGCCACAGTGCCATTTGCCTATTTTCTTCTATTTTTGGTTCCAGAAAAGCTAGTAAAGAAGTATCCTCGATACTGGAAGGGACAAAATCCAAAGTCAATATTTCACCGAGGAGAACACGGAGTCCAGAGGAGAGACAAAGGGGAGCCACAGGGCGACCGCACCCCCCAGGCGCGGGCCCACCCTAGGCCGTGCCTGGGCAGGGTGTGGGCCCCCTGGCCGCCCTCCTTCCTCGCCTCTTTCCCTATAAGAACCCCCGATGCCTAAACCCTAAGTACCCGGTAAATATTCCATGAAACCGTCTATAGCCGCCGCCACCATCGTCCCTAGATCGGGGGGATCTGAAGCTCTTCCGGCACCCTGCCAGTGGGGAGATCATCCCGGAGGCCTTCTTCTTCATCATGCCAGCCTCCGGTATGAAGCGTGAGTAGTTCCACCTTGGAATACGGGTCCATGTAGTAATTAGGTGGTTGTATCTCCTCCTTGTGCTTTCATGTCTAGATCTTGTGAGCTCCTTTCATGTAAGACCCCACCTTTATAAAGGTAAAGGCCCCTGTGATTACAATGCTAGTCCCTGGACCAAATGCTAGCATCCACAGTTTAAGATGAAGTACACAAATACAAAGGTCGTTATTACAACGTCATTGTAGAGATAACATAGTCTTTTACAACTCAATAGCCAAAGGCTAGTACAAGAGTTAATAACATAGGTAAATAAAATAAAGTCTTTATCTGCATGTGTCACAGGCAAGCATGTTGAGTGTAGACTCAAAATCCTAATCCTCATCAGAGTAACCTGCAACATCATAAGTTACAGCCACAAGGGGTTAATACATTTGGAATTGTATTGGCAAGTGATACCTCAGTAGAATAGCAATGAGTAACATCTATATGATTCTGGATAAGTGTAGCTTGGGCTTGCTTTGCTCAAAATAGAGTTTTCCTTATCAGTTGAAAAACACTAAATTTTTGTTTGACAAAAACTCCCAAGGAACCACCAATATACATTGGTGAACCTTTACCCTTGTTCATCCACAAATTTTAACTTAGAAATTGGGATGAGGAGATCCTTGATATCTTCAATGTCTTGATGCTCAAATTGTCCATTGTCGGGGACACGGCTAAGTACTTAGGTTTTACCCTCTCGAGAGGTGGTACACTTTCCCCACAAGACTCGACATGCATAGATACGAGACCTTTTAGAAGCCTTCCCTTAGACCACCATGGATGCATTACATCCTATCACCCTACCACCAACTGTCTATCTGGCTAAGTTATTGCAACCTATATGATCAAGGCAGAGCCCATATGCCATGTGGTTGCACTAGAAGCTTCTAAACACTAAGTATCTCAAACCCCTTTGTTCCTGGGTGGCTTTCCACAAGTGTGATACACAAGGTAAACCATAGACATGGGCCTTGTGTAACCACTCAACACAAACCATCATTCCATTCCACCCAGGTGATTCATTAACTTTAGTTGTTTTATTAAGCAAAAACACAAGTCTAAAGACTTAGCAAAATTTCCATAGCATGATTATATTCCACCTTGTTTGCTACTAGCTAGGCTAAGCATGATATCATAACAAGTATCTTAAGTTAGAGAAAATTCTACTAAGACTACAACTACTAGGTTTTCCCCAAGCATAGCATATAGATACTTAGCAAAAATTTCATGCAACGACTATTCAAAATATCACGAGTGCATAGTCAAAAAATAATAGGAAAATACAGGAAGCACCACTTTCCTTGGTAGTTGGGGGAGTAGCAACAATCTTCACAATCACAATCACCACTAGCACCAAATTGACATTCCAATATTCAAGCAAAACAAATATTATGAATGCATGCAAGTGCAATGAAATAATTTTTATATACTAAACAAGTCAAGTCAACCAGTACTAAACACAAATCCAACTATTTACATTCTAAATAAACTTAAATTTGCTTTAAAATCATTTTATAAATAATTTATATAGCCAAATTAAGTCTATATTTGATTCTGCAAATAAACCTAATTTTACAGAATCAAAATACAAATTAAATCCCACAGTTGTGTAGGTCTAATTTTTTTGAATCCAATGATATCTTATTTGCATTTTTCGGATAAACGGAACAAAAGTTATGATTTTTACAAGTTAAAATCTCTAATAGATTCAAAAATAGATTCTAAATCTAAATCTCAGACACGTGGACACATCTGATTGGCCCGTACCACTTCACACGGATCGTCCAACATGGGCTATAGGATTTAAGTTAGAACATGTGGCTCAAATCTAAGTGTGCCCCTTCATTAAGTGATCTAATCAGATCCACTAGATCTAGAACTAACGACGCTGGTTGCTTTGACCAAAGACTGGCGACGCGCGTGGCTACAGTGGCGGCGGCGGTCCGGCATTTGCAGAGGGGGATAAGGGTTGTGCTATGGCTTACCAGTGTTTCTAGGTCGCGATGAAGCTCAACGTGGCTTCGGCTTGGACAGGGGCGAGCTGCTATGGTCGCTGGGCTCGTCGGAGTTGCGAGCAGAGTTGGTTTCGTGCGGGCAGCGACGGAGACGATTAACTGGGCCACCCTAGCACAAACCAGAAGCATCAGCGTGTGCACAAGGACTAGGCGAACATCATTGTTTGAACTAGAGGTCAGGGGTGGTCGCATATTACCAGAATTGCTCGTCGGAGATGAGGACGACATCAGGTGTTCATGACGCTTGACGAAGCCGACGTTCTGGGGCAGTACAAGGCGAACCAAAGGCACAGTAAGCTTCGCAAAGTCAAGGGAAGCACGATAGTATGAACCAGAGGGGGCGGGGTAGAAGATGCTCACCGGAATACCTCGTCAGAGTTTGTCGGACAACATTGATTCAAGCTCAAATGCGCGCAGCCTGGTGTCGTTCTGCCGAGGAAAGTTGGGGGAAATGACCGTGGTGCGGAGAGGTTTAAGTATCCATCAAGGACGAGGGAATCACACAGAGGATCAATGGCAATTAAGCCCGAAATCAACGAGGCGTTGATGGCGGAGGAAACGGGCAGCAACGACGTCTGCGCTCGGGGTGGGGAAGACGACGCTGAGCTAGCACGGGGCCACTGGCAGTGTCAGCGGGGTAAGAGAGCTCGGGTGAGAGAGAGGGGAGAGGGGAAAATGGCCCGGGTGAGCTGCTGGGATGTTTGTGGCTCTAGGTTGAATAGTTGGCGCATGTTTTTATTTTTTTCATTTTGTTTTTCTTTTTCTATTTGATTTTTCAGGAATGGTTTTGAAACCTTTTTCAAGTTTGTTTGAATTCAAATTTTCTCTAGGTTTTCATACAGTGAACCCTGCACTCTAAAGTGTGACAAACACACTTGACCACTCAAATTCACCTTGGACCTTTGAAAAATAAAATAAAACCAAGCCACATATAATTAATAAAGTAAAACCAAGCCACATATAATTAACCAAGCCACCTTGGCATATTAATGGTTTTATTTGGATTTTTGATTTGGAACTTTTTGTGCAAGACAAATATGACATGATAATATGAATGCAATGCATGCTTTTGTAATTCATGAATTTTGGGATGTTATAAACCTAACCCCCTTAAGATGAATCTCGCCCACGAGATTCGGATTGGATAGCAAATAGGTGAGGTTGATCTTTCCGAAGGTCATCTTCTCTTTCCCAAGTTGCTTCTTCTTCGGAATGGTGGTTCCACTGAACTTTGGAAAATTTAATAGTCTTGGTATGAGTAACTCTTTCTGTAGTTTCAAGGATTTTGATGGGTTTCTCCTCATAGGTGAGATCACTCTCCAACTGAACCTCTTCCAAATGTATAGTATCCTTCAAAGAAGTTTCTTCCATCTCCGGATGGCATTTCTTCAATTGACTCACATGAAATACATTGTGAACTGCAGATAGTGATTCGGGAAATTCAATCTCATAATCCACTTCTCCTTTGTGGCTCAAGATCTTGAATGTTCCAACATACCTTGGTGCCAATTTTCATTTGACTCCAAATATCTTCACTCCACGAAGTGGTGAGACTCTAAGGTAAGCTCTATCACCTACCTCATAGGTGACTTCTTTATGCTTTGGATCTGCGTAACTCTTCTGTTGGTACTGTGCTATCTTCAATCTGTCCTTTACCAATTTGACTTTCTCTTCAGCTTCCTTGATCAATTCTAATCCGAACAAATTTCTTTCTCCAACACCACTACATAGCAATGGTGTCGTACATTTCCTTCCATAGAGAAATTCAAACGGTGCCATCTCAATGCTGGCTTGATAGCTGTTATTGTAAGATAATTCTGCGTAAGGCAGACTTTCATCCCAACTAGCACCATAGTCTAGGGCACATGCCCTCAACATATCCTCCAAAATCTGATTGGTCCTTTCTGTCTATCCATCAGTCCGGGGGTGAAAAGTTGTGCTGAATTCCAATCTCGTTCCCAATGACTCATGCAGTTGTTGCCAGAAATGCGAAGTGAATTAAGTTCCTCTATCAGACACAATACTCTTGGGTGCTCCATGCAGACATACGATCCTGTTCATATAGATCTTGGCTAACCTAACACTTGTATAGTTTGTCTTCACGGGTATGAAATGAGCCACTTTAGTGAGGCGATCTACAACAACGCAAATAGAGTCATATCTGGATCTAGTCCTTGGCAGTCTGGTGATAAAATCCATGCCAATCTTATCCCACTTCCAATCATGAATAGGTAGTGGTTGCAATAATCCTTCCGGTTTCTGATGTTCCGCTTTCACTCGACTACACACATCACATAAGGCAATATGTTTTGCGATGTCCTTCTGGAGGTTATTCCACCAGAATATTTCCATCACATGCATGTACATTTTGGTATTACCTGGATGAATGGAATATGGTGAATTGTGTGCTTCTTGCAGAATCAGTTTTCGAAGATCCGGATCTTGCGAAATGCAGATACGTTTTCCATACCATAAAGTACCATGTTCGTCTTCATGGAATCCTTTAGCTTTCCCTTTGCTGATTTTACCTTTTATGTCTACAATTTCCATGTCTAACTTTTGGGCTTCTTTGATCTTGTCCAACAATGTGGGTTGAACATCCAATGATATAAGATTCCATTCAGGTACAATCTCCAATCTGAGATCTTTGAATTGGGTACACAGATCATCTGGCAATTCTCCCTTATTAAGGCCATTCACATAAACCTTACGGCTTAAAGCATCTGCTACAACATTTGCTTTACCGGGGTGGTATTGCAAACTCATGTCATATTCTTTGATGAGATCAAGCCACCTTCTTTGTCTAATGTTGATTTCTTTCTGAGTGAAGATATACTTCAAACTTTTGTGATCTGTGAACACTTCACAACGCTTTCCCAAAAGATAACGTCTCCATGTTTTGAGTGCATGGACAACAAATCATGACCGGTGCTGTCACTAGTCTCTTCTTCAATTCCTGGAAACTTACTTCACAACCTTCAGTCCAGTCAAACTTCTTATCTTTCATAAGTAACTCCGTCATGGGCTTAGCTACCTTTGAGAAATTCTGAATGAATCTTCTATAGTACCCTGCCAAGCCTAGGAAACTGCAAACTTCTTTCGCTGACTTGGGATATTTCCACTCAGTTACAGCTGACACCTTTGCGGGATCGACAACTATACCATCTCTTGACACAACATGTACGAGAAATCCCACTTCACTCAACCAGAATTCACACTTACTGAACTTGGCATACAGCTTGTGCTCCCTGAGCTTCTCAAGTATCAAACATAAATGTTCTTCATGCTCTTCTTTGCTCTTGGAATAGATCAAAATGTCGTTGATGAATACAACAACAAACTTGTCAAGAAACTCCATGAACACTTTTTTATCATGTTCATGAAATAGGCTGGTGCATTTGTGTCACATCCCAAAATTTTCCAAATTTTGAAATGAGAAAAATAAATAATTGTTGAAATTTAGGGTGAAAAGGAACTTTTTTGTTTCTAAATGGAAACTTAAAAACCCATCTTGAAAAAACTTTGAAAAGGGAATCAAACAAAATTCAAATCAAGTGAAATGCTTTCATCAAATGAATGTATCTTGAAATTCAAACTTGGAAAAAATAAACCAAATCCTAAAACCCTAATGGAATAAATTATTTCCAAGATATCTCTAAGACTATGGATTTGATCCATATAAAAATCTATCAACAAACATTTATAAATGATCAGAATGATAAATAAAAATATTATAAAACCATAGAAATTGGTTTCATTTAATTTGGAGACATGGATAAAATCTTATGAATTTAATAAGATAAAGAAATTAAATTTCCAAGACTAATAAATGCTCCTATCTAAAATCCATACCAAATTGTGAGAAAAAAAAATAATCCTAAGGGATTTAAAATGATAAACAAGTATTAAATAAAATTCTACAAATTGGAATCACCAAGTTTGGATCCACAAATAAAAGATATGGATTTTATAAGATAAAGAAAGAAATAATTAAATAAGGAATATTTAAAAGCCAAATTAAAACTTGGCCCAGCAAATGAAATAAAGGTAAATCAAATAAAATAAAGGGATAAGGAATATTAAAATAAAATAATATGACATTAACCAAATTCTATTCTATTTGAATAAAGACAAAATCCCTAATAGAAATGATTAATTAAATCATGGGAAAATAATAATTGGAATTTGCCCAAGTGGAATAAAAGTTAGTTAATTAATTTAAATGGAATAAAGGAATCATTTAAATAAAAATTTATATGGAATTAAAACCATATTTGATTTTATTGGAATAAAGACAATTGCCCAATTAGAATGATTAATAAATCATATTAAAAATATTTCAAATAATTCAAAATGAATTATTTTACACCCTATTAAATAAATAAAACCTACTTAATAAGGTTTGGTGAAAATTTAGAATTCAAATAAGGGTTTGAAAATAAAATCAAAATCTTATTTGAATACAAACAAGTGCCTAATTTAAATAAAGAATAAACCATAATTGAATAAAGGAAATATTCCAAAATGGTATTTAAAAACACATTTATAACAGTACTAAAGTATATTGAAAGTTTGGAAAAGTTTTGAATTAAAAAGAGGTTTAAAATCATTTGAACAAATTCAAAACAGAAAAAGAAAACAGAAAGCCCAGCAGATCAGGCCCAGCAAGCCCAGTCCGGCCCAGCTAGCCCATCTCTCTCTCCCCGCAGGAAAACGATTCACACCAGAACTCACACTCACTCAGTCGCTGACGATTGGACCCCACCACACCCTCTCTCTTTCGCTGACTAGCCAACCCCACTTTCAAGTCGTCGTCCTCACCGCGGACTCGTTCTTTTCCCCCTGACTGCCATTCTCTGTCAATCAATCCTCGAGTAAATTCGTGTAATTGCAGCGTTGATTCTGTCCGGTAACCTCGCTCATTTAATCACCCCGTTCCCCTCTTCCTTTTACCCCAGACATCACGCCACCGGAGCCCCTAGGCTGCCCGAATCACAACCTCGAACTCCCTCTGCCCTTCGATACTCCGGCGATGATTCCGGCCAGACACTACCTCCCCTTGCCTCCCAGTTCACACCAGCACGCTTCCCATCATCCCCTGCATCTCCCAGGACCACCCACTCTCTCGCGCGCGCCCCGGAGACTCGCCTCCGTCTCCAACTGAGCGCCACCGACAGCAAGATCAACTCCGACAACCTCTCCCCATAGGTACAGACCGCACCTATCCCTCTCGATGACGCTCGTGTGTTCACCTCTCCCTTGAGCGCCTAACACTTCCTCTGGATTTTCTTTTTGTGTCTTGTAGCTTTGCCAACATCGACGCCCGAGTACGCCCGTCGTCAGTAGCATCTCCGGCGAGCAATTACCGACGCGACCGTGCGCCCCTGACCATACCACGAGGACCTTGAGCTTCGCCACACCTCTACGAACTTGGTAAGCCCTTCCCCTCTCTCTAGCCTCCTGTATCGCCGGCAACCTCACCGCCAGAGCACGCCGCCACCAGCGACCATCGCAGTGCTGCCATAGTATGGTCAAAGCAATCCAGGCCGTTAGATTTAAATCGTAAGGACACGTTAGATCCACTTAAGCGAAAGGGTAAGTTTTCATCTGAGCCGCACAATCCTAATTATATCCAACGAACCGCATTGCTTGATCCACGCGAACTGGTACCAACGAATAGAAATCAGCCACGTGGCCTGTAGGTTGTTTGAAAAACCGAAACATTTCTATTAGATGTTTAAACTTGCAAAATTCATAACTTTTAATCTACACGTCCAAATTTTACAAACTTTATATCAATGGAATCAGGAAAAAGAATTATATCCAACTATGCCATTTTTTTAATGAAATGATTCTGTAAAATTAGTTGTTTTTGCAGAAACTTGTGTAGGCATATTTTGTGTATAAAATTTATTCTAAAAATGTTTTTAGGGTAAAATATTTTGTAAATGGATTGTTTTTAACCTATTGACCATAGAAACCAACTTGTAGATTTAAAAGTGTATTTTGTGGAGCTAAAGAATAAATCATTGAATAAAAGCATTTCTAGTTAAATAAAAATATTGTTTATGTTTTAAAAATACTTTTTGAGTAAAACCTTTGGATAATGATTTGAATTAAACTCTCTGACCCTAAACATCAAGTTTTAGGATTTAAAAATATATTTGGTGAACCCTAGAAAATTATTACTTTGTTTAAAGGGATTTCCAACAAAATAAAATATTGCTTTGATTAAAAATGGTTTTTAGATGAAACCTTTGGCAAATGGTTTTAATATTAAACACATGACCTTAAAACACTAAAATTTGTGTTTAAAAATATATTTGACAAACACTAGAAATTATAACTTTGATTTAAATCATTTCTAACAAAACAAAAATGATTTAAAGTGGCTATTTTCACTAACTTAATATCAAATGGTTTTGCCACTTTTATAAATGACCAATAGGTGAGTTAAAATGTTTATAGAAACTTATCGAAATAAAACAATCTTTGGCATGCTTGCATGCATTGCTATGTTTTTATTATTATGTCATGAATTGTTTGAATGCTAGTTTTGAATTTGTGCCTTGCTTGATTGAATTATAGTGAACTTTGAAGAGTGTGACTATTGCAAGATCAAGGAGTGAACTTATATTCTCTACCAAAAAGGCAAGTGGTGCTTCATACTTTTGTCCTATTATTTTCACTATGCATTAGTGATATTTCTAAGTAGGTCTTGCATGGAATTTTCTAAGTATAAACTATGCCATGGGAAATCCTAGTAGATGAAAACTTAGTAGAATTTTCCCAAGTTAAGATTCCTACTACTAGCATGCTTAGCTTAGCAAGTAGAAAACAAGGGTGGTTTAGTATTCATGCTATGGAATATTTCTATGTCTAGGACTTGTGTTTTGTTTAATAAAACAACTATGTGAATGAATCACCTGGGTGGAATGGTATTGTGTCACATCCGAAGATTTTCCAAATCTTGTAATGTGAAAAATAAATAAACAAATTAAATAATTGTTGAAATTTAGGGTGAGAAGAAACTTTTTGATTCCAAATAGAAACTTCAAAACCTATTTTGATCCAATAGAATCCTAAAGGGATTTAAAAAGATAAAAAATTAATAAATAACATTATAATAGATGGAATCACTATTTTGGATATTTTAATAAAAGATATGGTTTTCAAAAGCAAAGGTAGAAATATAAATAAGGACTATTTTAAAGAGTCAAAATTAATCTTGGCCAAGCTTTTAAAATAAAATATTTTGTTTGATAAAAAGAGTAAAGGATTATTTAAATAAAATAATAAGGATTTATTAATATCCAATTTTATTTAAGTAAAGGCTTTTTCCATTTTAAATAAACACTAAAACTTGTTAAAGTATTTTAAATAAAAATTCCAAGTGTTTTATATTTTCAAATAAAACCTACTGAAAAGTTTTTCGTGGAAATTTAGAAAGTAAAATAGAGTTTTAAACATATTTGAACCCTATTTGAAATAAAGACTAAAGCCTATTTATTTATTTCTAATAAATAATAAACCCTACAAATAATTGTTCTATTTTGGACTTTGGAATGTATTGCTAAACAGAATTAAAATATACCCATAGTTTGGTGGTGGTTTGAATTGAATTGGAGTTTGAATTGTTTGAATGAAAATCAAATCAGGAAATTCAAAACAGAAAAGGAAAAACATTTTGTATAAAAAAAATTGAAACGAAGCAGCCCACTGCCAAGGCCCAGCCCACTAGCCCAGCAGCCCACCTCTCCCTCTCTCCCCGAAGCTTTTTTCTTACCGCAGAAAGAACCCGCGCAGTCACTGATCACTGGCCCCCACCTCCTATCTCTTCCTTTCGCTGACAAATGGACCCCATCGCCACCTCAGCGTCTCCCTCACCCGCCCGCTGACCATGCCTCGCCCGCCGTTGCAGCCGTTTCAATGCCGGCGTAAATTCGCGTTAACCACGCCATGAAACGGCCCCGCGATCACGCGTACTAAATCCCCTGTGCCCCCTCTCTCTTTCCCCTATCTCACCCGGCCCTCTCTGCCCTCGGGCCGTCCCCATTTCTGCTCGCACTGTCGCGGTCTCCGACGAACTCCGATGTTGATTCCGACCATCCTCCATCGCACCTCGCCTCCTCGACCACACGAGCACGATCCCCAGACTCCTGCGCATCTTCCAATGGCCTCGACTCGCCCCCGCGCGCTCCACAGCATCGGCAATGACGACAACCTCTCCCATCCGCCGTCTGCCTCTACTCCGACAAGCCCTACAGGTAGTCCCTGACCGCGCCTCCTCTTCTCTTTGATGCTCCGATACTCTCCACTCATATGTGAATCTAACCACGCCGTTTGCTTGCTCCCTCATACACCGTAGAGTCGCCTTCGTCGACGACTGACCGCACCCGACGGTTCCACGAACTCCGGCGAGCAATCAACAACGTCTCCGTTCGCCCCTTCGCCAAACGAGCACACGTCGAGCATTCCCTCGCCACGACGATTCTGGTGAGCTACTCCTCTGTCTGCCTTGCTTCCTAAATCGCCGGCAACTGCATCGTCTGACCGCGCCGCCGCCTGCCGCCGTTGCAGCGCCACCACTTTGTGGTCGAGTAGATCAGAACCGTGCGATGTAGATCGGACGGAGGCGACAAAACATAACGAAAGGGTACGAGAGAATATGTGTCGTGCGATCAAGTTAGATCCTGCGGTCTGTATCTGTCGATCCACGCGAACTGTTTTTGTCCAATAGGAAGCAGCCACGTGGCCCAGAGTTTGTTATAAAAACAGAAATTGATCTATTAGATGTCCAATTTTGTAAAATTCATAACTTTCAAACCACACGTCCAAATTTTGCAAATTTTATATTAATGGAATCGGCAACACAAGTACTTTCCAACCATGCACTTTTTTAGAAAATTGCTTCTGTTAAATTGTTTGTTTTTGTAGAAACATGTGTAGGCATATTTTTGATATAAAATTTGTTCTAAAATTATTTTGGTGATAAAACCTTTGGGCAAATGGATTGTTTGAACCTACTGACCATAGAAACCAACTTCTGGATTCAAAAACATATTTTGTGAAGCCAAAGAATAAATCTTTGAATAAAAGCATTTCTAGCCAAATAAAAATGTTGATTATGGTTTAAAATGATTTTGGAGGAAAACATTTGGGAAATGTTTGGATTTAAACTCTCTGACCCCAAACACCAAGTTTGATGAATTAAAAATGTAATTGGTGATACTTATAAAAATTATTGCTTTACTAAAAGCATTTTCAACCACATAAAATATTGATTTGGTTTAAAAATGATTTATAAGTAAAATCTTTTGCAAATGATTTTGCCACTTTTATAAAATGACCAATAGGTGTTTTAGAATGTGTATAACCCATTTAGAAACCACTTTTATAAATAAAAAAATCTTTGGCATGCTTGCATGCATTGCTTTGTTTCTATTATTTTATGTGATGTTTGCTTGAATGGTAGATTGAATTCTTGCTTGCTTGATTGAATTGTAGTGAAATTTGAAGAGTGCGAATATTGCAAGATCAAGGAGTGAACTTATATTCTCTACCAACAAGGCAAGTGATGCTTCATACTTTTGTCCCAATATTTTCACTATGCATTAGTGATGTTTCTAAGTAGGACTTGCATGGAATTTTTGCTAAGTATAACTATGCCATGGGAAATGCTAGTAGATGAAACCTTAGTAGAATTATTATAAGTTAAGATTTCTACTACTATCATGCTTAGATTAGCTAGTAGAAAACAAGGGTGGATTATATTCATGCTATGGAATATTTCTAAGTCAAGGACTTGTGTTTTGTTTTAATAAAACAACTAAGTGAATGAATCACCTGGGTGGAATGGAAGGAATGGTTTGTGTTGAGTGGTTACACAAGGCCCATTTCTATGGCTTACCTTGTGCATCTCACTTGTGGATGGCCACCAAGGAACAAAGATATTTGAGGTGTCAAATGTTGAGAAGCTTCAAGTACAGCCACTTGACATTATGGGCTCTGCCTGGATCATATATGTTGCAATAACTTAGCCAAATGGACAGTTGATGGTAGGGGTTTGATAGGTTGGAACGTGTCCATTCTGGTCTAAGGGAAGGCTTCTGAAAGATCTTGTCTTGGTGAAACCAAGTCTTGTGGGGAAAGTGCACCACCTCTGCAGAGTGTAAAATCTAAGTACTTAGCCATGTCCCTGGTAAAGGACAATTTGAGCATCAAGACATGTAAGCTATCTGTCTCCTCATCCCAATTTCTAAGTTAAAAACTTGTGGTTGAACAAGGGTTGAAGGATCACCAATTTCTATTGGGAGATGCCTTGGGTGATTTTGTCAAGAAAAAACTTAGTGTTTTAAAATGATAAGGAAAATCTATTTTGAGCAAAGCAAGCCTAAGCTCCACTTAGCCAAATGCATACAGATGATAGACTCCACTATACTACGATAGTATCACTTGCCAATACAATTCAAATGTATTGACCCTTGTGGCTATAACTTATTATGTTCCACGTTTGTTTGATGTTAGTGAAGTTTACTGATTAGGATTACAAGTCTACAACCAACATGACTGCCTGTGGCACTTTGAAGATGAAGGACCCCATGCTATTGTTATATTCTGCTACATTGTAATGAGATAGCCAAATGAGCTATGTAAGATGTAATAAATTATTTTATTCCTGGTTATAAATTTGTATTATGAACTTTGTTTCTTGATATTACATATTAACTATGGATGCTAGCTATTGATCCAGGGACTAGCATTGTAAACACAGGGATCTCTACCTTATTGAAGGTTGGAAACCTTACAGATGGTATCAGAGCATTGTGTTGCCTGTAGGATTGTAACCCTAGGATTGGACAAAACCCCTTAGGAAAATAGGAGTTGTATTTGTTCCAAAACTTATTTACAAACAATCTTGTAAACTCTTTCCTCAACCTTTTGGTTTTCACTCTACCTCTCTTCTATTTCAAACTTGATTGACAAAGCCTCCACCATGATCAAGGACTTCAACATGAGAAAGGACTTCCCCAACTCAAGTGATTTCAACCTTATTCTCAACAAGGACTTCAACTTGGATATCACTAAGGACTACAAGTGAGACAAGAAATGTTACTCAAGAATTGAAGACTAAGGAAACACAAATTAGAAGGAACCATCATCACCTTGAAGTTTTGTGACCAAGATGCAAGAAATTCTCTAAGGATACAAAGATCTTGTTCATGAAGAATCAACTAAGAAGGAAGGAATGATGTCAAGTGAACCATATAGTTGGACCACCATGTTTAGTTTAAATCAAACCAACCAACTTATGTGGTGTAGCAAAAATATTTTGTTGCCTAAAAATGTGCTTGAAACTTGTTGTTTGAGTGGAGTGTTTGTTTGTGATTGGTTGCACATTGCTTGTGTGAATTGTGATGTGTGTGATTAGAACTATTTCCTTAGAAATCTTTTGCCCACTCTAATCCCAATCCAACCCAAACAGATGACTACTCCAAGAGACTCCAACATCAAGAATGGTGACAACAACAACAACCAAGAGATGCACATGAGAGATCAACTACTAGCAAATCAAACCCAGATGAAACAAGTGACAACTCAGTTTTTAGCCAACAACAATGGGTTAGACCCAGCCATACAAAAGTTTTTGGTAATCCAATCCCAATTGTTGCAAGGGATGACCACTCAAATGATCAACATGGGAAACAACCCTTCCCAAGGAGTCTATGATAACAAGGATGTCAAGGATGATATACTAGAAGGAACCCAAGCTTGTAATATTTGTGGAGACAAGGATCATACTTCCAAAGAGAATGAAGATCAATGCCCAAATTGTGAAGAGACACATCCAACTAATCAATGCCCCACATCTTAAGCTACTTGTTTCCTATGTGAAGGAAAAACCATGTCCCTATCCAATGCCCAATCTATTCCATAGTTCAACAAAGGAAACAAGATGGAGTACATCAACAGTCTGTAAACCCACATGAAGGAACAACTTCTACCAAGAAAAATGAAGGCAAAGTCAAAACCATGCATCATAAGGCCAAATCCAAAGTGACCACAAAGTGTTGCTACTCTTGTGGAGAAGAAGGTCATGTCTCTAGTAATTGCCCCAAGAAGAGAGAAAGATTTCCCACCTTTGTGGTGAATTATGAAGAGTGTGAACTAGAAGAACTCCTAGCTTTGGAGAGAGCCAAAAAGAGGAAGAAGGACATAAGCCAATTGCAATGTTACAATTGCAAAGAAATGGGACACTATGCCAGTGATTGCCCAGAAAAGAAGAAGAACCAAGGAAATAAACAAGAGGAAATGATACCAAAGAAGAAGAAGGATAATAGCCAAGTGATGTGTTTCAAATGCAAAGAGATAGGCCATTCTGCAGAAAAGTTTCCAGAGAAGCTTCATCAAAACCCCAAGCAAGCCAAGACGTAATCTAGTTGGAAATTTTTTTAAGGGTGGTAGTACCCTAGTTGCTTTGAGCCAACTTGTAACCCCTATCTTTCCCAAATCTCGGGACGAGATTTATTTTAAGGGTGGTAGCCTGTCACATCCCAAGATTTTCCAAATCTTGTAATGTGAAAAATAAATAAACAAAATAAATAATTGTTGAAATTTAGGGTGAGAAGAAACTTTTTGATTCCAAATGGAAACATCAAAACCTATTTTGATCCAATAGAATCCTAAAGGGATTTAAAAAGATAAACAATTAATAAATAAAGTTATAATAGTTGGAATCACTATTTTGGATCTTTTAATAAAAGATATGGTTTTCAAAATCAAAGGTAGAAATATAAATAAGGACTATTTTAAAGAGTCGAAATTAATCTTGGCCAAGCTTTTAAAATAAAATATTTTGTTTAATAAAAATAGTAAAGGATTATTTAAATAAAATAATAAGGATTTATTAATATCCAATTTTATTTAAGTAAAGGATTTTTCCATTTTAAATAAACACTAAAACTTGTTAAAGTATTTTAAATAAACATTCCAAGTGTTTTATATTTTTAAATAAAACCTACTGAAAAGTTTTTGTGGATATTTAGAGATTCAAATAGAGTTTTAAACATATTTGAACCCTATTTGAAATAAAGACTAAAGCCTATTTATTTATTTCTAATAAATAATAAACCCTACAAATAATTGTTCTATTTTGGACTTTGGAATGTATTGTTAAACAGAATTAAAATATACCCAAAGTTTTGTGGTGGTTTGAATTGATTTGGAGTTTGAATTGTTTGAATGAAAATCAAAACAGGAAATTCAAAACAGAAATGGAAAAACATTTTGTATAAAAAAATGAAACGAAGCAGCCCACTGCCAAGGCCCAGACCACTGGCCCAGCAGCCCACCTCTCCCTCTCTCCCCGAAGCATTTTTCTTACCGCAGAAAGAACCCGCGCAGTCACTGATCACTGGCCCCCACCTCCTATCTCTTCCTTTCGCTGACAAACGGACCCCATCGCCACCTCAGCGTCTCCCTCACCCGCCCGCTGACCACGCCTCGCCGGCTGTTGCAGCCGTTTGAATGACGGCGTAAATTCGCGTTAACCACGCCATGAAACCTCCCCGCGATCACGCGTACTAAATCGCCTGCGCCCCCTCTCTCTTTCCCCTCTCTCACCCGGCCCTCTCTACCCCAGGTCGTCCCCATTTCTGCTTGCACTGTCGCGGTCTCCGATGAACTCCGACGTTGATTCCGGCCATCCTCCACCGCGCCTCGCCTCCTCCACCACACAAGCACGATCCCCAAAATCCTACGCATCTTCCAGTGGCCTCGACTCGCCCCCCCCCCGCGCTCCACAGCATCGGCAACAATGACAACCTCTCGCATCCGTCGTCTGCCTCTACTCCGACAAGCCCTACAGGTAGTCCCTGACCGCGCCTCCTCTTCTCTTTGATGCTCCGATACTCTCCACTCATATGTGCATCTAACCATGCCGTTTTCTTGATCCCTCATGCACCGTAGAGTCGCCTTCGTCGATGACTGACCGCACCCGACGGTTCCACGAACTCCGGCGAGCAATCAACAACGTCTCCGTTCGCCCCTTCGCCAACCGAGCACACGTCGAGCATTCCCTCGCCAAGACGATTCCGGTGAGCTACTCCTCTGTCTTCCTTGCTTCCTAAATCGCCGGTGACTGCATCGTCTGACCGCATCGCCGCCTGTCGTCGTCGTAGCGCCGCCACTTTGTGGTCGAGTAGATCAGACCCGTGCGATGTAGATCGGACATACGCGATAGAACATAAACGAAAGGGTACGAGAGCATCTGTGCCAAGCGATCAAGTTAGATCCTGCGGTCTGTATCTGTCGATCCACGTGAACCATTTTTGTCCAATAGGAAGCAGCCACGTGGCCTAGAGTTTGTTATAAAAACAGAAATTGATCTATTAGATGTTCAATTTTGTAAAATTCATAACTTCCAAACCACACGTCCAAATTTTGCAAATTTTATATCAATGGAATCAGCAAGACCAGTACTTTCCAACCACGCACTTTGTTTAGTAAATTTCTTCTGTTAAATTGTTTGTTTTTGCAGAAACATGTGTAGGCATATTTTTGATATAAAATTTGTTCTAAAATTATTTTGGTGATAAAACCTTTGGGCAAATGGATTGTTTGAACCTACTGACCATAGAAACCAACTTGTGGATTCAAAAACATATTTTGTGAAGCAAAAGAATAAATCTTTGAATAAAAGAATTTATAGACGAATAAAAATGTTGATTATGGTTTAAAAATGATTTTGGAGGAAAACCTTTGGGAAATGTTTTGATTTAAACTCCCTGACCCCAAAAACCAAGTTTTATGAATTAAAAATGTAATTGGTGAACCCTATAAAAATTATTGCTTTACTAAAAGCATTTTCAACCACATAAAATATTGATTTGGTTTAAAAATGATTTATAAGTAAAATATTTTGCAAATGATTTTCCACTTTTATAAAACGACCAATAGGTGTTTTAGAATGTTTATAACCCATTAGAAACCACTTTTATAAATAAAACAATCTTTGACATGCTTGCATGCATTGCTCTGTTTCTATTATTTTATGTGATGTTTGCTTGAATGGTAGATTGAATTCTTGCTTGCTTGATTGAATTGTAGTGACATTTGAAGAGTGTGAATATTGCAAGATCAAGGAGTGAACTTATATTCTCTACCAACAAGGCAAGTGATGCTTCATACTTTTGTCCCAATATTTTCACTATGCATTAGTGATGTTTCTAAGTAGGACTTGCATGGAATTTTTGCTAAGTATAATTATGCCATGGGAAATCCTAGTAGATGAAACCTTAGTAGAATTATTATAAGTTAAGATTTCTACCACTATCATGCTTAGATTAGCTAGTAGAAAACAAGGGTGGATTATATTCATGATATGGAATATTTCTAAGTCAAGGACTTGTGTTTTGCTTTAATAAAACAACTAAGTGAATGAATCACCTAGGTGGAATGGAAGGAATGGTTTGTGTTGAGTGGTTACACAAGGCCCATTTCTATGGCTTACCTTGTGCATCTCACTTGTGGATGCCCACCCAGGAACAAAGATATTTGAGGTGTCAAATGTTGAGAAGCTTCAAGTGAAGCCACTTGGCATTATGGGCTCTGCCTGGATTATATAGGTTGCAATAACTTAGCCAAATGGACAGTTGGTGGTAGGGGTTTAATAGGTTGGAACACGTCCATTCTGGTCTAAGGGAAGGATTCTGAAAGATCTTGTCTTGGTGAAACCAAGTCTTGTGGGGAAAGTGCACCACCTCTGCAGAGTGTAAAATCTAAGTACTTAGCCATGTCCCTGGTAAAGGACAATTTGAGAATCAAGACATGGAAGCTATCAAGAATCTACTCATCCCAATTTCTAAGTTAAAAACTTGTGGTTGAACAAGGGTTGAAGGATCACCAATTTCTATTGGGAGATGCCTTGGGTGATTTTGTCAAGCAAAAATTTAGTGTTTTCTAATGATAAGGAAAATCTATTTTGAGCAAAGCAAGCCTAATATCCACTTAGCCAAATGCACATAGATGATAGACTCCACTATACTACCATAGTATCACTTGCCAATACAATTCAAATGTATTTACCCTTGTGGCTGTAACTTATTATGTTGCAGGTTTGTTTGATGTTAGTGAAGTTTACTGATTAGGATTACAAGTCTACAACCAACATGACTGCCTGTGGCATTTTGAAGATGAAGGACCCCATGCTATTGTTATATTCTGCTACATTGTAATGAGATAGCCAAATGAGCTATGTAAGATGTAATAAATTATTTTATTCCTGGTTATAAAGTTGTATTAGGACCTTTGTTTCTTGATATTACATCTTAACTGTGGATGCTAGCTATTGATCCAGGGACTAGCATTGTAAACACAGGGATCTCTACCGTATTAAAGGTTGGGAACCTTACATATTGCTTGGTATCAGAGCATTGTGTTGCCTGTAGGATTGTAACCCAAGGATTGGACAAAACCCCTTAGGAAAATAGGAGTTGTATTTGTTCCAAAACTTATTTACAAACAATCTTGTAAACTCTTTCCTCAACCTTTTTGGTTTTGATTCTACATCTCTTCTATTTCAACTTGATGAGCACTCAACATGAGAAAAGACTTGAACATGAGCAAAGACTTCAACTTGAACAAAGGACTTCACCAACTCAAATGACTTCAACTTCAACATCACCAATGACTTCAACTTTAGTTTCACCACGGACTTCAACTTGGACATCACTAAGGACTACAAGTGAGACAAGAATAATACTCAAGACTTGAAGACTAAAGAAACATAACCTAGAAGGAACCATCATCACCTTTGAATACGATGATCTTGTTCATGAAGAAAGAACCAAGAAGAATTGAATGATCTCAAGAAAACCATATAGTTGGACCACCATACTAGTGTTTAGTTTAGATCAAACACACCAACTTATGTAGTGTAGCAAAAATATTTTGTTGCCTAAAAATGTGCTTGAACCTTGTTGCCTGAATGGAATGTTTGATTGTGATTGCTTGCACATTGCTTGTGTGAATTATTGTGTGTGGTTAGACTTCTTCCTTAGAAATCTTTTTCCTATTCTAATCCCAATCCAACCCAAACAGATGACCTCTCCAAGGGACTCCAACATCAAGAATGGTAACACCAACAACCAAGAGATGCACATGAGAGAACAATTACTAGCAAACCAAACCCAGTTGAATCAAATGACAACTCAGTTTTTAGCCAACAACAATGAGTTAGACCCAACCATGCAAACGTTTTTGGAAATCCAATCCCAATTGTTGCAAGGGATGACCACTCAAATGATCAACATGAAATACAACCTCTCGCAAGGAGTTTGTGACAACAATGATGTCAATGATGATATTATAGAGGGAACTCAAGCTTGCAATATTTGTGGAGACATGGATCATACTTCCAAAGACCATGAAGATCGATGCCCTAATTTTGAAGAGAAACATCCAACTAAACAATACCCCACATCTGAAGTGACTTGTTTCCTATGTGGTGGAAATAATCATTTACCTATCCAATGCCCCATCTATCCTATAGTTCAACAAGTGAAACAAGAAGGAATGCATCAAAAATATGGAAAACCCCATGAGGAAACAACTTCTATCAAGAAGGATGAATACAAGGGAAAACCTCAGCTTACACCTCCATACATTAGGAATCACCTTGATGGACAAAAGAGGAAACATAGGTATTATCCAAGGAATCGTTGAAGGAACCGGGGAAGCTTTCCCACCTTTGAGGTGAGATATGAAGAACATGAACTAGAAGAACTCCTAGCTTTGGAGAAACCCAAGAAGAAGAAGAATAGGTAAATTAGCCAAGTGTGGCGCAACAACTTCAAAGAGCTAGGCCATTATATATCAACTTGTCCAGAGAAGATACGTGAAGAACTCAACCTTGTCACATGTTACAAGTGTGGTGACAAAGGACATTATGCAAGCAATTGTCCAGAAAAGGAGAAGTACAAGACAAGCAAGCCTATGAGGGATCTCAGCCTTGTCACATGTTTCAAGTGTGGAAACAAAGGACACTATTCAGATGTCTGTCCAGAGAAGTTTCATCAATACCTCAAGTAAGCCAAGATGCAATATAGATAAAAACCTTTTTAAGGGTGGAAGTACCCTAGTTGTTTTGAAGCCAACTTGTAACCTCTAGCATTCCCAAATCTCGGGACGAGATTTCTTTTAAGGGTGGTAGCCTGTCACATCCCAAAATTTTCCAAATTTTGAAATGTGAAAAATAAATAAACAAAATAAATAATTGTTGAAATTTAGGGTGAAAAGGAACTTTTTGTTTCTAAATGGAAACTTAAAAACCCATCTTTAACAAACTTTGAAAAAAGGGAATCCAACAAATATCAAATCAAGTGAAATGCATTCATCAAATGAATGTATCTTGAAATTCAAACTTGGAAAAAAAATAAACCAAAACCTAAAACCCTAATGGAATAAATTATTTCCAAGATATCTCTAAGACTATGGATTTTATCCATATAAAAATCTATCAACAAACATTTATAAATGATCAGAATGATAAATAAAAAATATTATAAAACCATAGAAATTGGTTTCATTTAATTTGGAGTCATGGATAAAATCTTATGAATTTAATAAGATAAAGAAATTAAATTTCCAATACTAATAAAAGATCCTATCTAAAATCCAAACCAAACTGTGAGAAAAAATAAACCTAAGTGATTTAAAAGGATCAACAAGTATTAAATAAAATTCTACAAATCGGAATCACCAAGTTTGGATCCACAAATAAAAGATATGGATTTTATAAGATAAAGAAAGAAATAATTAAATAAGGAATATTTAAAAGCCAAATTAAAACTTGGCCAAGATAATGAAATAAAGATAAATCAAAGAAAATAAAGGGATAAGGAATATTCAAATAAAATAATATGACATTAACCAACTTCTATTCTATTTGAATAAAGACAAAATCCCTAATAGAGATGATTAATTAAATCATGGGAAAATAATAATTGGAATTTGCCCAAGTGGAATAAAAGTTTGTTAATTAATTTAAATGGAATAAAGGAATCATTTAAATAAAAATTTATATGGAATTAAAACCATATTTGATTTTATTGGAATAAATACAATTGCCCAATTAGAATGATTAAAAAATCATATTAAAAATATTTCAAATAATTCAAAATGAATTATTTTACACCCTATTAAATAAATAAAACCTACCGAATAAGGATTGGTGAACAATTAGAATTCAAATAAGCGTTTGAAAATAAAATCAAGATCTTATTTGAATAAAAACAAGTGCCTAATATAAATAAAGAATAAACCATAATTGAATAAAGGAAATATTCCAAAATGGTCTCTAAAAACACATTTATAACAGTAATAAAGTATATTGAAAGTTTGGAAAAGTTTTGAATTAAAAAGAGGTTTGAAATCATTTGAACAAATTCAAAACAGAAAAAGAAAAAGGAATCAAAATAAAAAAAATGATGAAACAACCCAACCCAATAGACCAGGCCCAGCAAGCCCAGTCCGGCCCAGCTACCCCATCTCTCTCTCCCCGCAGGAAAACGATTCACATCAGAACTCACACTCACTCAATCGCTAACGATTGGACCCCACCGCACCCTCTATCTCTTTCGCTGACTAGACGACCCCACTTTCCAGTCGTTGTCCTCATCGCGGACTCGTTCTTTTCCCCCTCACTGCCATTCTCTGTCAATCAATCCCCGAGTAAATTCGTGTAATTGCAGCGTTGATTCCTTCTGGTAACCTTGCTCATTTAATCGCCCCATTCCCCTCTTCCTTTTCCCCCAGACATCACGCCACCGGAGCCCCTAGGCTGCCCGAATCACAACCTCGAACTCCCTCTGCCTGATGATACTGCGGCGACGATTCCAGCCAGACACCGCCTCCACTTGCCTCCCAGTTCCCATGAGCTTTCTCCCCATCATCCCCTGCATCTCCCAGTACCACCCACTCTCTCGCACGCGCCCTAGAGACTCGCCTCCGCCTCCAAGTGAGCACCACCGATAGCAAGATCAACTCCGGCGACCTCTCCCCGTAGGTACAGACCGCGCCTCTCCATCTCGATGACGCTCGTGTGTTCACCTCTCCCTTGAGCGCCTAACACTACCTCTGGATTGCCTATTCATGCATTGTAGCATCGCCAACGTCGACGCCCGAGTACGCCCGTCGTCAGTAGCATCTCCGGCGAGCAATTACCGACGAGACCGTGCGTCCCTGACCATACCACGACGACCTTGAGCTTCGCCACACCTCTGCGAACTTGGTAAGCCCTTCCCCTCTCTCTCTAGCCTCCTGTATCACCGGCAACCTCACCGCCAGAGAACGCTGCCGCCAGCCACCGTCGTAGTGCTGCTAGAGTATGGTCAAAGCAATCCAGGACGTTAGATTTAAATCGTAAGGACACGTTAGATCCACTTAAGCGAAAGGGTAAGTTTGCATCTGAGCCACACAATCCTAATTATATCCAATTCACTGCATCGCTTGATCCACGCGAACCGGTACCGACGAATATAAATTATCCACGTGGCATGTAGTTTGTTTTAAAAACCAAAACATTTCTATTAGATGTTTAAAATTTTAATCTACACGTCCAAATTTTACAAACTTTATATCCATGGAATCAGGAAAAATAATTCAATCCAACCATGCCATTTGTTTAATGAATTGCTTCTGGAAAATTAGTTGTTTTTGCAGAAACTTGTGTAGGCATATTTTGTGTATAAATTTTATTCTAAAAATGTTTTTAGGGTAAAATCTTTTGTAAATGGATTGTTTTGAATCTACTGACCATAGAAACTAACTTGTAGATTTAAAAGTGTATTTTGTGAAGCTAAATAATAAATCATTGAATAAAAGCATTTCTGGTTAAATAAAAATATTTTTATGTTTTAAAAATGCTTTTTGAGTAAAAACTTTGGATAATGATTTGAATTAAACTCTATGACCCTAAACTTCAAGTTTTAGGATTTAAAAATATATTTGGTGAACCCTAGAAAATTATTACTTTGTTTAAAGGCATTTCCAACAAAATAAAATATTACTTTGATTAAAAATGGTTTTTAGATGAAACCTTTGGCGAATGGTTTTAATATTAAACACTTAACCTTAAAACACTAACATTTGTGTTTAAAAATATATTTGACAAACACTAGAAATTATTACTTTGATTTAAATCATTTATAACAAAACAAAAATGATTTAATGTGGCCATTTTCACTAACTTAATATCAAATGGTTTTGCCACTTTTATAAATGACCAATAGGTGTGTTAGAATGTTTTTATTATTATGTGATGAATTGTTAGAATGCTAGTTTTGAATTTGTGCCTTGCTTGAATGAATTGTAGTGAACTTTGAAGAGTGTGACTATTACAAGATCAAGGAGTGAACTTATATTCTCTACCAAAAAGGAAAGTGGTGCTTCATACTTTTGTCCTATTATTTTCACTATGCATTAGTGATATTTCTAAGTAGGTCTTGCATGGAATTTTCTAAGTATAAACTATGCCATGGGAAATCCTAGTAGATGAAACCTTAGTAGAATTTTCCTAAGTTAAGATTCCTACTACTATCATGCTTAGCTTAGCTACTAGAAAACAAGGGTGGTTTATATTCATGCTATGGAATATTTCTAAGTCAAGGATTTGTGTTTTGTTTAATAAAACAACTATGTGAATGAATCACGTGGGTGGAATGGTATTGCTTGGATAGATTTTTGTTGAGTGGTTACACAAGGCCAGGGGACTGGTGAACCTTGTGTGTCACACTTGTGGAATGCCTCCCAGGATCAAAGAGATTTGAGATGTCAAATATTGAGAAGCTTCAAGTGCAGCCACTTGGCATTATGGGCTCTGCCTGGATCATATAGGTTGCAATAACTTAGCCAAATGGACAGTTGGTGGTAGGGGATGATAGGTTTGGGAACGCGTCCATTCTGGTCTAAGGGAAGGCTTTGGAAAGATCTTGTCTCGATGCATGTCGAGTCTTGTGGGGAAAGTGCACCAACTCTCGAGAGAGTAAAATCTAAGTACTTAGCCGTGTCCCCGTCAATGGACAATTTGAGCATCAAGCATGGAAGCTATCAAGGATCTCCTCATCCCAATTTGTAAGTTAAAACTTGTGGTTGAACAAGGGTAAAGGATATTCAACCTTTGATTGGTAGATGCCTTGGGTGATTTTGACAAACAAAAAATGAGTGTTTTAAAATGATAAGGAAAATCTATTTTGAGCAAAGCAATCCTAAGCTCCACTTAGCCAAGTGCATATAGATGATAGATACCACTATTCTACCATAGTATCACTTGCCAATAAAATTCAAATGTATTGACCCTTGTGTATGTAACTTATTATGTTGCAGGTTTGTTTGATGTTAGTGAAGTGTGTTGATTAGGATTACAAGTCTACAACCAACATGATTGCCTGTGGCACTTTGAAGATGAAGGACTCCATGCTATATAGTTATTTCTGTTGCATTGTAATGAGATAGCCAAATGAGCTATGTAAGTGTAATGAATTATTTTATTCCTGGTTATAAAATTGTATTATGACCTTTGTTTCGTGATATTACATCTTAACTGTGGATGCTAGCTATTGATCCAGGGACTAGCATTGTAAACACATGGATCTCTACCTTATTAAAGGTTGGGACCTCTACAATTTGTCAAACCAAATGGAATCACTGTGTACTCATACAACCCATACCTAGTGGTGAAGGCAGTCTTAGGTATGTCTTGCTCTCTAATCTTTAGCTGAAAGTAGCCTGATCGGAGATTAATATTTGAGAACACACGGGCTCCTAACTGATCAAATAGATCGATGATTCTATGTAAAGGATACTTGTTCTTTATAGTCACCTCATTGAGTAAACGGTAATCTATGCATAACCTTTGACTTCTATCCTTCTTCTCAACAAACAGAGCTGGTGCACCCCAAGATGAAGAAATTGGTTGAATAAATCCTTTCTGCAACTGTTCTCCAAGTTATTTCTTGAGTTCTTTCAACTCATCACTGACATCTTGTAGGGTCTCTTTGCTATTGGTCCTGATCCTGGCAGTAAGTCAATCGGAAACTCCATATCTCTATGTAACATCCCAAAAATCATAGTTTCAAAACTCATTCATATCATCTATGCATCATTCATCCATTTAGGGTTTTCTCAAAAATCACTTAGAAACAGAAGTTGGGGCTATGATTTCATGTGGGCATTTTTATTCCACAATGACCATCACCCTTTGAAATGTGAAAGTTTAAATACTGGTTCACTTGACTCCATTGATGGAAAGTTTAGGTGAAGCTTTTACCCAAGTTTTCAAATTTGGAAATGGTTTCAAAATCTTTTTCAAATATTTACAAACTAGAGCAAATCTCTGTTTACTTTGAAAATCAAGCTTGACCAAGCCTTGCATGGTAAACACTTAGTTAAAATGACTGTTTTTGAATCCACAAAACCCTGCAAAAATTCCCAGAACAGCTTGGATTCAAAAGGATTTGAATTCATATCAAATATCATTCCAGAAAATAGAAATAGAAAAAGAAAAGAAACAAACAAAAGAAAAGGGCCGCGCGGCCAGAATCTGGCCCAGCAGCCAAGCAAGCCCAGCAAGCCCACCTGGGGATCCTCGTTTCTTCTCACACGCGCGAACACACGCAGACAGACGCTGACAATACGACCCCACAATCACTTTGCGCGTTACGCTGACAAGCGGGACCAGACCACGTCACCCTCGTCTTCCCCAGACTGCGCCTGTGACCACGTCGCTGCGGCAGTGATGGCCGGTAATGGCGCGGAGTAAATGGGCAGTAATCCTCGAGCGTTTCTTGTCGATTCCCCGGCTATAAGACCCTCTCTGCCCCACGATCTTTTTCCCCCAAACACCTCACTCACTCCGCCACCAGGCTGCCCGCAATCCTCCACGAATCGCCGCTGACAGAACCCTCTCCGGCGAGCGATTCAGGTGAGCCTCGCGTTCCCCTCTGCCTATCGTTCTTGCTGCCTGACTCAATGCATCTTTGCGCATCTCCTGACCTCACTAGTCCGTCTTGTACTGCCCCAGGTCACCGGTTCCACTCGACACCGTGAGCACTGACGGTGACATCAACTCCGACGAGTTTTCCCGGTAAGCACAGACCGCCCCTCGCCTCCCCGTTCATGCACACAACTTCCCCTTGACCCTGTGAATCTAACCGTGTCCTCATCATGCCTTGGGGTGGTTCACAGCGACGTCCACGACGACCACCTGACGTAACCAACGCCGCCACCAAACTCCGGTGAGGAATCACAGCCGTGCCCGAGCGCCCCCTGACCAACCACGAGTACGTCGAGCCTCGCCAAGATCTCCTGAGCACGGTGAGCTACTCCTCGCTCTCTCTTACCCTCTGTAGCGCCGTCTCCGTCAACGACTGACAGTCCCGCCGCCGGTAGCCGCCGCTCCGCCGCCGGATCTTAGTCAGTACAATAGCAGCCGTCGGATCCTTATCGTAGCGCTAGGAAAGAATCACTTACTCTGAAACGGTACGCGATCTGAGCCGCCTGATTTCATTTAAATCCTACGGCTGTGGATCTTGATCCGATGCGAAGCGGTACGGGCGAATGAAAACACGACGCGTGGTAGGGTTTAGATTAAAAACAGAATTTAAAACCAAATTTAGATTCAAACTTCAAATGCTTATAACTTTTGAATGCCACGTTGGATTTTTGCAAACTTTATACCGTTGGATTCAGTGAAACAAGACCTTTCTGAATATCCACTTTATTTAGCATATAGTAACAGTTAAAAATGATTTTTATTGTGGAACATGTTTAGGGCTATTTTAGATATAGTTCTATTCTTGTATATTATTTTGGGGCCAAATAAGTTTAGTTGGCAAACTTGTGTCATGTTAAGTTTCTGTACTCATGAACATACTTGGTATAATTTTCAAAAATCACCACTTAGTAAATTCTTGCATACATGCATTCATAATATTTTTGGTTGGATATATTTGTGTGTAATTGTATGCTATTGTTTCTTGTGTAGATTTTGCTAGTGATTGTGATTGTGAAGAGTGCTACTCTTCCCCCTACCAAGGCAAGTGATATTTCATGAATTTCCTACCCTAAGTTTTATACTTGCATTAGATATATTGCTAAAGTAAATGCATGATATTTTGCTTAGTGCTAAGATGGGAAATCCTAAGTAGAGTGAAATAGTAGAATTGCTAGGGAAATTTTCCTAAGATGAGATACCATACTTTGCTTAGCCTAGCTTATAGTAAACAAGGGTGGTGAACATCTATTTATTTTATGATAAAAATATTCTAAGTCAAGGGACTTATATTTTCTTAATAAAACAACTAAGGCAAATGAACCTCCTGGGTGGAATGGAAAGATTGGGTTATGTTGAGTGGTTACACAAGGCCATGGACTTGGGTTGTGTATCTCACTTGTGGTATGCCACCCAGGCACAAAGGGATTTGGAGGCCAAGTGTTGAGAAAGCTTACAGTGCAACCACTTGGCAATATGGGCTCTGCCATGATCATATAGGTTGCTAGAACTTAGTCACTTGGACAGTTGGTGGTAGAAGGGTTGATAGGATGGAACGCGTCCATTTGACTAAGGAAAAGCTTCTGAAAGGTCCTGTCTTGGGAAACCAAGTCTGGTGGGGAAAGTGCACAACCTCTGCAGATGGAAAACCTAAGTACTTAGCCTTGTCCAAGGAAATGGACACTTTGAGCATCAAGACATGGAAGCTACAAGAATCTCATCACTCAAACTTCTAAATAAAATTTGATGGGTGAACAAGGGTGAAGGACCTCAATGTCTATTGGTGGTTCCTTGGGAATGTTTTTGACAAAGAAAATCTTAGTAATTTCAACTAATAGGAAAAACCTATTTTCAAGCAAAGCAAGCCAAGCTACACATAGCCAAAATGCATATAGTAATATAGTCCACTTAAAATATAATAAGGTATCACTTGCCAATACTATTCCAAAGTATTGACCCTCTGTGGCTGTAACTTGTGATGTTGCAGGTTACTCTGATGATGAATAGGAGTCATGAGTCTACACTCAACATGCTTGCCTGTGGCACATGAAGATGAAGACTTATGTTTATTACTTGTTCCTTAAAAACTCTTGTATTAGGCCTATGGCCATGAGTTGTAAAAGACTATATTTTATCTCTGGGATGAATGTAATAAACGACCTTTGTATCTGTGTACTTCATCTTAAACTGTGGATGCTAGCATTGATCCAGGGACTAGCATTGCAATCACAGGGATCCTTTCCTTTATAAAGGAGGGGTCTAACAGATGGTATCAGAGCACTGTGTTTCCTGTAGGATTATGACCCTAGGATTGGAAAACCACTGAGGAAAAAGTTTTTCAACTACTTCTACACTTGTCTATTCTTCTCGTAAAACTTTTCTAAACTCTTTCAACTTCCTTTGTAGATGAACTCCATCAACGAAGCCGTGAAGAAGGAACCACTCATGACCATGACCTTGGAGTGTGAGACGGAGTTTCCCAGTATTCTCAAGGATCTCATGGAAGCAATGGATGCACATGGTGAAGCCATGTACAAAGGATTTCCAGTGATGGATGAAGGAGTGGAGTATTGGTGGGTGCAACTTCACTTGTACAAAAACAAGGAAGACAACCACAAAGAAAGGGGATTCTGCATGTACACCAACACTACAATGCACACCACATTCTTTGAGTCAGCCAGGGATGCAGCTTGGAGGACTATCAAAGAACTAAGTGCTAGAGTCAAGTGCAGAATGCTCAACCTCCAAAAGGACTTAGAGAAAGAGAAGGAGCTTACTCAAGAATTAGAAGACACCAACCAAGAGATAAGGGGAGATGTTATAGACTTAGTGATAGAGTCAAGGGAGCAAGATTGGTGGATTGCCTCTAGGAACATTGTGTTTAATAATAGATCCCGTGAGATTGGATTGTAAGAACACTTCGTTAGTTGGACCACCACTTATCACCTTATTTTCCAAAATGATACCTTAAATAAGTTGGACCTTGTTTGATGTAATGGATTTATGTAAGCATGACTTGAGTGAAATTGTGTTCCATGGTTATATATGAGATGATTGTTTTGTGTTCATTTTAAATAAGTGTTGTTCTAACTTTTCAATGTTATAAATAGATGCATATTGCCGTCAGCACCGTTGAGGAGTTCCAGGTTACTCGTTTCGGACCCCGTATCGTTGAGCTTACCACTCTGCTCGATCTCCCTCTTCCTACCATCACGGTGTACCCACTCACCAAGTTTGAGAGGAAGGACCTCTGGGGCTTCAAGGTGAGCCAGCCCGGACGCCAGACTGAGCCTACTACGGAGGCCATTGTCTTCAAGCTGATGCACGACGACAGGGAGAGAGGCATGGAGGTAGTCATGCAGGACCTGATAGGACGACTGTTAGGCCGTCACTCCCGACAGGTTAGGGGCACTCACTTCCACGCCTTCGGAAGGCGTGATGTTGATGGAGATTCCATCGACTTTGAGGACGACTCGAGGAGCACTGCAGAGCCGATACGCCTCTATCTTCAGGACTTAGAGACTCTTCTCAGGCACGTAGATACGGATAGGACGAACGTCATGCTTGGCAACGACGAGCTTCAGGTGCAGCTACGCGAGAAGGACAAGCTTTTCGCACAGCAGGATGAGATGATCAAAGAAATGGAGACGAAGTTTGAGGCTCAAGATCGCAAGTTCAAGAATCAGGAGAAACGCGTCCAGGATAGGAACAAGAAAATCCGGGACATGACCGAGGAACTGAAGTCCAAGGACTTCGAGCTTGAGCAGCAGCAGATGGTTATTGAGAGACTTCGCTCCCAGAAGAGGGCTCTCAAGGCCAGGGTCGATTCCTTGACCACTACGATTGAGGAGAACAAGACCGCGATGGAAAACGCAGGTCTTACTTTCGTTGAGGAGGAGATTGACGCTGATGAGTAGACTTGACTGCTCATTTACTTTTTTTCATATTCATACTTGTTATTGTGAACATATTATTGGACCATCCGACATGTGGATGGCTTGCCACTTGTGTGTTTACCTCATGAGCTTGTTATGTGTTTGTTGAACTTCTTTTTCTTATGTTGCTTGTTATGTGTTTTCTTATGATGTATTATGCATGAAACATCTATGGGTATCTCATTCTTATCTATTTGAACAAACCACAGATGCCTCCCCATCGCGCAAACCCCAACCCCAACAACATCACCCCGGAAATGCAACAAATGATGAATGCACAAACGCAGCTTATGCAAATGATGACAACGTTCATCCAAAACCAGAATAATAACAACAACAACAACGACCCCAACAACAACAACAACAACAACAACAACAACAACAACAACAACAACAACAACAACAACAACAACAACAACCCACCGGGTTTCGATATGCTCACCAGATTTCTGCGTCTGAGGCCAGCAAAGTTTACGGGAACAACTGATCCCATGGTAGCCAATGACTGGTTACGTTCTGTGAACAAAGATTTAGTGACCGTGGGCTGCACGGATGCTGAAAAGGTCAGGTTTGCAGCACATCTGTTGGAAGGACCAGCTGCCACATGGTGGGACAACTTCCAAATCACCACTCCTATTGATGAAGTGACTTGGGCTATCTTTGAAGATGGCTTTCGCACGGCTCATATCTCATCAGGGATAATGAGTCTGAAAAAGAAGGAGTTTCACAACCTGAAACAGCACCACCGCAGTGTGGCAGAATACATAGAAGAATTCAACAATCTGGCGCGCTACGCACCGGATGAGGTTGATACAGATGCCAAGAGAAAGGAAAAGTTCTTGGAAGGTTTGAATGATGAGCTGAACCTACAGCTGTCTGTGGCATATGTTCCAACTTATCAGTCGTTGTGTGACAAGGCTGCTATTTTGGAAAGTAAAATGAAACAAGTCGAGAGTAGAAAGAGGAAACACTCCGACAAGCACAGCTCGGGATCGTCTCACAAACGATCTCACTATGATGACACTGGCAACTCAGGATCCCATAAACATGGGAAATTCAGCAAGCACAACCGTCATGACAACAAGCATCACCGCAGTCATGACAAGGACAAGTACAAGAACCACAAGGGTGGACATAAGAGCCACTATAGTGGAAATGGTAGTGGAAGTGGAGGCCAACCTCCTAAAAAGGACATCAGTCAGGTTGAATGCTTCAAATGCAAGAAGATGGGACACTACGCAAATGAGTGCCCGGAAAAGAAGGTGGAAGGACCTAACAAGCCGAATCCTTTCCAGAAAGGACAGGTTAACCACATCAATGTGGAAGAGGTCTATGAGGAGCCTGATGCCGTGGCTGGTAAGTTCAGACTCAATTCAATTTCAGCATTTGTACTGTTTGATACCGGTGCATCTCATTCATTCATATCAAAGGCATTTGTTGAAAGAAATGAACTGCCGGTAGAAACCATTGGGTGTCCTATAAGAGTAAGTTCTCCGGGGGGAGAAATGATAGTAAACTCAGGTTGTCATGACTTAGTCATAGAGTTTGGAAAATATAAGTTTCCAGTGAACCTAATAATTCTGGATTCCCAAGGACTGGATGTGATTTTGGGAATGGATTGGATGGCTAAGTATGAAGGAGTATTAGATTGTGCCAACCGTTCAGTTACCCTCACAACCCCAGAAGGAAAAAGAATAAAATTTAAGTCAAACTTTGAATCCAAAGGAAGTAAGTTAAATTCTCTTAAGGGGGTTAGCATGGATAGTGTACCAATAGTATGTGAGTATCTGGATGTGTTTCCGGAGGAACTACCAGGAATGCCACCGGATAGAGATGTGGAGTTTCTGATAGATTTGGTGCCAGGATCAGGACCAATAGCTAAGAGACCATACAAAATATCTGTTGATGAATTGAAAGAGCTCAAGAAACAACTAGGTGAACAGTTACAGAAAGGGTTTATTCAACCAAGTTCTTCATCTTGGGGAGCCCCAGTGTTGTTCGTGGAGAAGAAGGATAGAACACAAAGGCTATGTATTGACTACCGTTCTCTCAACGAGGTTACCATCAAGAACAAGTATCCTTTGCCAAGAATCAACGACTTATTTGACCAGCTAGAAGGAGCATGTGTATTCTCGAAGATTGATCTTCGGTCAGGTTATTTTCAACTCAAGATACGAGAGCAAGACATACCAAAAACAGCGTTCACCACAAGGTATGGATTGTATGAGTATACTGTGATGCCTTTTGGATTAACCAACGCTCCAGCATACTTCATGAATATGATGAACAAGGTGTTCATGGAATTCCTTGACAAGTTCGTTGTCGTTTTCATCGATGACATCTTGGTTTACTCCAAGAGCAAGGAAGAGCATGAGAGACACTTACGCTCGATACTGGAGAAACTAAGGGAACATAAGCTATATGCCAAATTCAGCAAGTGTGAGTTCTGGTTAGAGAAAGTTGGTTTTCTTGGTCATGTGATGACAAAAGATGGTGTGGCAGTTGATCCTGCTAAGGTTTCAGCTGTGACAGAATGGGAATCACCTAAGAATGTGAAAGAAGTTCGTAGTTTTCTCGGCTTAGCAGGTTACTACAGAAGGTTCATTGAAAATTTCTCGAAGGTTGCTAAGCCAATGACAGAATTGTTAAAGAAGGACAAGAAATTTGCTTGGTCTGAAGGTTGCGAAGTCAGTTTTCAAGAATTGAAGAAGAGACTTGTAACAGCACCAGTTCTATGTCTGCCAGATTTGGAAAAGGATTTCCAAGTGTATTGTGATGCTTCTCATCAAGGTTTGGGTGCCGTACTTATGCAAGATGGTAGAGTCGTGGCCTATGCTTCGAGACAACTCAAAACACATGAAGTAAACTATCCTACCCATGATTTGGAGTTAGCCTCTGTCGTCCATGCACTCAAAACATGGAGACATTACCTTTTGGGTAAGTGGTGTGAAGTGTTCACCGATCATAAGAGTTTGAAGTATATCTTCACCCAGAAGGAAATCAACATGAGACAAAGAAGATGGCTAGAACTTATCAAGGATTACGACTTAAGTTTGCAATACCACCCCGGTAAAGCAAATGTAGTAGCGGATGCTCTAAGTCGTAAGACTTTTGTAAATGGCCTTACAAAAGGGGAATTGCCAGATGACTTGTGTAAGCAATTCAAAGAACTCAGATTGGAGATTGTACCAGAAGGGCATCTCATGTCCTTGGATGTTCAACCCACTCTATTTGACAAGATCCGAGAAGTCCAGAAGACTGATGAGGAAATTGAAAAGATTAAAGTAAATATTGGTCTAGGGAAAGCTAAGAGTTTTCATGTTGACGAACAGGGCACTTTATGGCACGGGAAACGTATATGTGTTCCACAAGACCCATAATTGCGGAAACTGATCTTACAGGAAGGTCACAACTCTCCGTATTCTATTCACCCGGGAAATACCAAGATGTACATGGACATGAAAGAAAGGTTTTGGTGGAACAATCTCAAAAGGGACATCGCCGAACATATTGCTTTGTGTGATGTGTGTAGCAGAGTCAAAGCGGAGCACCAGAAACCAGCAGGTTTGCTTCAACCACTGCCAATTCCTGAATGGAAGTGGGAAAATATTGGTATGGATTTCATTACCGGATTACCAAGGACCAGGTCAGGGTATGATTCCATATGGGTGGTAGTGGATCGCCTAACTAAAGTGGCTCATTTTATACCAGTGAAGACAACTTATACAAGTGCCAAGTTAGCAAAAATTTATATGAGCAGGATTGTATGCCTTCACGGTGTGCCGAAGAGTATTGTGTCAGATAGAGGAACCCAGTTCACATCTCACTTTTGGAGACAGCTTCATGAATCCTTAGGAACGAGATTGGAGTTTAGCACTGCTTTTCATCCTCAAACAGATGGACAAACAGAAAGGACCAACCAAATTCTTGAGGACATGTTGAGAGCCTGTGCTCTAGATTATGGAGCAAGCTGGGATGAAAGTTTGTCCTACGCGGAGTTCTCTTACAATAATAGCCATCAATCTAGTATTGGAATGGCACCGTTTGAGTTACTCTACGGAAGGAAATGTACCACCCCATTATTATGGAATGGTGTGGGAGAAAGAAACTTATTTGGACCTGATCTTATCAAGGACGTCGAAGAGAAAGTCAAATTGGTTAAGGACAGATTGAAAATAGCACAGTCCCGACAGAAAAGCTACGCGGATTCTAAGCGTAGAGAAGTCACCTACGAAGTTGGGGATAGAGCTTATCTCAGAGTATCACCACTTCGTGGAGTGAAAAGATTTGGAGTCAAAGGAAAGTTAGCACCAAGATATGTTGGGCCATTCAAGATTCTAAGTCGCAAGGGAGAAGTTGCATATGAAGTTGAATTGCCAGAATCTCTATCAGCAGTCCATAACGTATTTCATGTGAGTCAGCTTAAGAAATGTCACCCAGAAATGGAAGAGTCTTCCTTGAAGGATACCATACCTTTGGAAGAAGTTCAGCTAGAAAGTGATCTCACTTATGAGGAAAAGCCTGTCAAGATTCTAGAGACAGCAGAAAGAGTCACTAGGACCAAGACTATCAAGTTTTGTAAAGTGCAATGGAACCATCACTCCGAAGAGGAAGCAACATGGGAAAGAGAAGATGATCTTCGGAAAGACCACCCTCACCTATTTGCTAGCCAAACCGAATCTCGAGGGCGAGATTCATCTTAAGGGGGTTATATTTGTAACATCCCAAAAATCATAGTTTCAAAACTCATTCATATCATCTATGCATCATTCATCCATTTAGCGTTTTCTCAAAAATCACTTAGAAACAGAAGTTGGGGCTATGATTTCATGTGGGCATTTTTATTCCACAATGACCATCACCCTTTGAAATGTGAAAGTTTAAATACTGGTTCACTTGACTCCATTGATGGAAAGTTTAGGTGAAGCTTTTACCCAAGTTTTCAAATTTGGAAATGGTTTCAAAATCTTTTTCAAATATTTACAAACTAGAGCAAATCTCTGTTTACTTTGAAAATCAAGCTTGACCAAGCCTTGCATGGTAAACACTTAGTTAAAATGACTGTTTTTGAATCCATAAAACCCTGCAAAAATTCCCAGAACAGCTTGGATTCAAAAGGATTTGAATTCATATCAAATATCATTCCAGAAAATAGAAATAGAAAAAGAAAAGAAACAAACAAAAGAAAAGGGCCGCGCGGCCAGAATCTGGCCCAGCAGCCAAGCAAGCCCAGCAAGCCCACCCGGGGATCCTCGTTTCTTCTCACACGCGCGAACACACGCAGACAGACGCTGACAATACGACCCCACAATCACTTTGCGCGTTACGCTGACAAGCGGGACCAGACCACGTCACCCTCGTCTTCCCCAGACTGCGCCTGTGACCACGTCGCTGCGGCAGTGATGGCCGGTAATGGCGCGGAGTAAATGGGCAGTAATCCTCGAGCGTTTCTTGTCGATTCCCCGGCTATAAGACCCTCTCTGCCCCGCGATCTTTTTCCCCCAAACACCTCACTCACTCCGCCACCAGGCTGCCCGCAATCCTCCACGAATCGCCGCTGATAGAACCCTCTCCGGCAAGCGATTCAGGTGAGCCTCGCGTTCCCCTCTGCCTATCGTTCTTGCTGCCTGACTCAACGCATCTTTGCGCATCTCCTGACCTCACTAGTCCGTCTTGTACTGCCCCAGGTCGCCGGTTCCACTCGACACCGTGAGCACTGACGGCGACATCAACTCCGACGAGTTTTCCCGGTAAGCACAGACCGCCCCTCGCCTCCCCGTTCATGCACACAACTTCCCCTTGACCCTGTGAATCTAACCGTGTCCTCATCATGCCTTGGGGTGGTTCACAGCGACGTCCACGACCACCACCTGACGTAACCAACGCCGCCACCAAACTCCGGTGAGGAATCATAGCCGTGCCCGAGCGCCCCCTGACCAACCACGAGTACGTCGAGCCTCGCCAAGATCTCCTGAGCACGGTGAGCTACTCCTCGCTCTCTCTTACCCTCTGTAGCGCCGTCTCCGTCAACGACTGACAGTCCCGCCGCCGGTAGCCGCTGCTCCGCCGCCGGATCTTAGTCAGTACAATAGCAGCCGTCGGATCCTTATCGTAGCGCTAGGAAAGAATCACTTACTCTGAAACGGTACGCGATCTGAGCCGCCTGATTTCATTTAAATCCTACGGCTGTGGATCTTGATCCGATGCGAAGCGGTACGGGCGAATGAAAACACGACGCGTGGCAGGGTTTAGATTAAAAACAGAATTTAAAACCAGATTTAGATTCAAACTTCAAATGCTTATAACTTTTGAATGCCACGTTGGATTTTTGCAAACTTTATACCGTTGGATTCAGTGAAACAATACCTTTCTGAATATCCATTTTATTTAGCATATAGTAACAGTTAAAAATGATTTTTATTGTGGAACATGTTTAGGGCTATTTTAGATATAGTTCTATTCTTGTATATTATTTTGGGGCCAAATAAGTTTAGTTGGAAAACTTGTGTCATGTTAAGTTTCTGTACTCATGAACATACTTGGTATAATTTTCAAAAATCACCACTTAGTAAATTCTTGCATACATGCATTCATAATATTTTTGGTTGGATATATTTGTGTGTAATTGTATGCTATTGTTTCTTGTGTAGATTTTGCTAGTGATTGTGATTGTGAAGAGTGCTACTCTTCCCCCTACCAAGGCAAGTGATATTTCATGAATTTCCTACCCTAAGTTTTATACTTGCATTAGATATATTGCTAAAGTAAATGCATGATATTTTGCTTAGTGCTAAGATGGGAAATCCTAAGTAGAGTGAAATAGTAGAATTGCTAGGGAAATTTTCCTAAGATAAGATACCATACTTTGCTTAGCCTAGCTTATAGTAAACAAGGGTGGTGAACATCTATTTAGTTTATGATAAAAATATTCTAAGTCAAGGGACTTATATTTTCTTAATAAAACAACTAAGGCAAGTGAACCTCCTGGGTGGAATGGAAAGATTGGGTTATGTTGAGTGGTTACACAAGGCCATGGACTTGGGTTGTGTATCTCACTTGTGGTATGCCACCCAGGCACAAAGGGATTTGGAGGCCAAGTGTTGAGAAAGCTTACAGTGCAACCACTTGGCAATATGGGCTCTGCCATGATCATATAGGTTGCTAGAACTTAGTCACTTGGACAGTTGGTGGTAGAAGGGTTGATAGGATGGAACGCGTCCATTTGACTAAGGAAAAGCTTCTGAAAGGTCCTGTCTTGGGAAACCAAGTCTGGTGGGGAAAGTGCACAACCTCTGCAGATGGAAAACCTAAGTACTTAGCCTTGTCCAAGGAAATGGACACTTTGAGCATCAAGACATGGAAGCTACAAGAATCTCATCACTCCAACTTCTAAATAAAATTTGATGGGTGAACAAGGGTGAAGGACCTCAATGTCTATTGGTGGTTCCTTGGGAATGTTTTTGACAAAGAAAATCTTAGTAATTTCAACTAATAGGAAAAACCTATTTTCAAGCAAAGCAAGCCAAGCTACACATAGCCAAAATGCATATAGTAATATAGTCCACTTAAAATATAATAAGGTATCACTTGCCAATAATATTCCAAAGTATTGACCCTCTGTGGCTGTAACTTGTGATGTTGCAGGTTACTCTGATGATGAATAGGAGTCATGAGTCTACACTCAACATGCTTGCCTGTGGCACATGAAGATGAAGACTTATGTTTATTACTTGTTCCTTAAAAACTCTTGTATTAGGCCTATGGCCATGAGTTGTAAAAGACTATATTTTATCTCTGGGATGAATGTAATAAACGACCTTTGTATCTGTGTACTTCATCTTAAACTGTGGATGCTAGCATTGATCCAGGGACTAGCATTGCAATCACAGGGATCCTTTCCTTTATAAAGGAGGGGTCTAACACTCTATCTGGTAACATTCCTAGCAACTCTTCTAGAAACACATCCGGATACTCTTTCACAATTAGCACACTGTCTATGCTAACCCCCTTAAGAGAATTTAGCTTACTCCTTGTAGCTTCAAAGTTAGACTTGAACCTAATTCATTTCTTGTCCGTGGTTGTGAGTGTAACAGTACGATTGGCAGACTCTAGTACTCCCTCATACTTAGTCATGGAATCCATGCCCAAAATAACATCCAATCCTTGTGATGGGGATATGCCTACCGGGGTATACCCAGCAGGACGTTTCCTACTAGCCCAGGCGCCAGCGAGTGGGCCTGCAGGATGGCGACTGGATCAAGATCTGGCGTGGACTCAAGCGACTAGAAGCTGAAGGCCCAGAAGCGTAGATAGTCCTAGTCGGATTAGGTTAAAGAATCGCTGAAACCTTAACTGATTCGGTTGAGAACTGTAAACCCTAGGGAGGTGAGTCTATATAAACCTCCCTAGAGGACGCATAGAGGATACGTTCCATCATACACCCCAGCGACTCGCCGCCTAGCCGTCGAGCTCGCCCCATTGTACTCTCACCATAATACAATCTAGCAGGAGTAGGTCTTTACCCTCCGGGGGGTCGAACCTAGGTAAACCCTTGTGTCTCAGCCCTCATCTCACACCGCAGATGGCTGGTCGCCCTTGCCCCATGTTCTACTACTCGTTGCCGATTGCAGCATCTGACGTGGTCATTCCCACGACAGTGGCGCCCACCGTGGGGCCTGGCCGGTCAGGCCGGTGTTCTGCGGCGAGATCCAATCTGCCCATCAACGAGACGATCGCCACCGGCCGCATGATCGTGATCGGCGAGATGCTCCAGATCCTGCCGAGCAGCTATGTCCCGGCGGCGCGACCCGTCACGCATAGCATGATCCTGCCGGTCGGCACGATCAGCCTCTTCGTCGGCCTCACCGACGTCATCGTCTCTGAGGACTCGGCTCGCATCCGCGAATCGCCGCCACGCGACCGGCTCTCTGAGAGTCAGGTCCGCACGATCCACCGCCTCGCCTCCGAGTACGACTCGACCCACAGCAACGTGGCCGAAACCACCGCGGCCACGGAAGACGCGACCCTCAACGACGACGCCGATTCGGCGACCCCGGCGTCACTCGCCGGATCCATTGTTGTCGCGTCACCCGCGGGCTCCATCACCTAGGTCTCCAACATCGGAGACTTCGAGGATCCCTCTATCCTCGGGATCTTTGACTTCGACTCCGTGTCGGAGAACTCCGCCGACCTCCGCAACGGAACCGGCCGCCATGCCACGACCTACATGGAGACTGGCGCCGAACCGCCGGAAGATCCATTCTCCACGTCGATCCCTCCCAACGCGACGGCAATGTAGGTCGAGGAACTCCGCCTGAAGCTGGCGGAAGCAGTCCGCAAGGAACAAGCCGAGCGCGAATTTTTTTGCCTCGAGCAGGTGACAGCGCAGGAGCTGTCGCGCTACCACCAGCTCCGAATCAGGTCGCACCTGAACCCCACCGTCCAGGGGCACGCCCTGAATTTCGATGACGAGAACGACCCGGCCCGCGCGGCCAAGCGCGCGATCTGCGAGAACGCGCCACCAGGAGGAAGCACTTGACCCCCACCAAGGGCAACGGCCAATGGCGCCCCGCCACCACCCAACCGCGCACCCCCCAGGGACCAGCCAAGGACCGTGGTCTCCTCACGGGAGCGATACGCGAACGGCCTCCCGCTGTTCTCCACCCCAATGGACAACCTCGTCGCGGGCCGAGCAGCAGTCGACAACATCGCGGCCACTGGTGATGGCGCCCTGCAGATCCAGTACGCCAATGCCCTGCTCGCAAAGGCGGTCCAGCAACAAAACGCAGGAGTCGACTCACAGGGTCGGATGTATTCGTGTTCATCGGCCAGCAGAGCGGCCTCAAGCGGCCGCCCCATGGCGGCAAATACCCTCAACTGCCCGCCACCCGAACCACTACAGCTCCAACACCGACCCGCGAACGCGGCACTGTCCACCAACGACCCCCGGCCGGCGACCAACTTCGTCGCCGCCAATGGTCAACCCGTCAACGCCCGCACCCACATCATCAACAAACAGAGCTGGCGCTCACGCCAGCCCGACGACCTGCGGCACACCCTCACCAACCGCCACGACGGCGAGCCGAGGGGGTCGCTAAGCCGACTCGGGCCCCGGTGCTTCGGACCGATGATCCGAGGCGAGAGATACCCAGCGAACTTCAAAGCGCCGAAGGAAATAGAGAAGTACGACCCCTCGTACGATCCCTCCGTGTGGCTGGATACCTACCTCATGGCGATGGGAATCCCCGGCCACACCGATCTACTAGCCGCCCGCTACCTTCCCCTGATGATGGAGGGGGCGTGCAGGCAGTGGATTAACACTCTTCCCGCGGATAGCATCGACTCCTGGGAAGAGATGCACGACACCTTTGTCAGGCACTTCGAGGGTTCATACACCCGCGCCACCACAATCGAGGACCTAGAATGGTGCGTCCAGGGACCTCGCGAGTCGACCCGCAGCTGGGTCCAACAGTGGCAAAACCTGTGGTACAACGCGGTCGAAATCCGCCCAGACACCGCGATCCACTGCTTCAAGACCTCGTGCCGCTACGAACCCCTGGTCGCCAAGCTCAAACGAGCATACCACACACTCGACAACATACCGGATCTCCTGGAGATTGCAAAAAGGTACGCGGAGGAAGACCCAACCAAGAAACCGACGACGAGTCGGGAGGACAACGCCGCACGAGCGGCCAGGATAATGGGAGACGACCCGATCTACGCTACAGCAACACTCGCCTCACCGGCAAGCGCCGCAGTGACGGGCGATTCGACTTCATCGCCAACACTGGATACGCGCAACGCGAGCCCAAGAGCTTCCGCCGCGGCGAGGGACAACGCCGCGACAGTGGCAACTACAAGGCGAAGCCGAGGTTCGACCCCGCGGCCCTTCTTAACCAACCTTGTGTATTTCACAGCAGGGAAGGAAAGCCCGCTACGCACACGACCGCCAACTGCCACTCTCTCAAGGAGATCGAGAAGGCACGTCGCGCGCGGGAAGACCCCGACAACAACCTGCCAAATGGCGGAAAATTCGGCAGCATCGCCGGCTCGCTCCACACCTTCACAGGCTTCAACACGAAGCGCGAGAAGAAGGTCATCGCCCGCGCCGTTGTCGTTAACGTGGTGGCCCAGGTGGACATCCCCCAGTTCCTCAACTGGTCTGAGCAACCAATCACTTGGAGCCGCCAGGACCACTCGCCATGGATTGAGTACCCAGGCCGAGTCGCTCTGGTGGTCAAGCCCAAGGTGGGAGACTACTGGCTCCCCAAGACATTGATGGACGGCGGCAGCTCCATCAACAACTTGTACCTGGACACCTTCAGGCGACTGCGGCTCCCTCAGTCGATGATCGAGACGACCTACACCACGTTCCACGGCATCGTCCCTGGTCGGAAGGCGTACCCGATCGGCAAGGTGACGCTGCCAGTCACCTTCGGCACACCGGCAAACTTCCACACCGAGCGGATCGTTTTCGAGCTGGTGCCCTTCGACAGCCCCTACCACTGTGTCCTGGGGCGCCAGGCGTTCGCCAAGTTCATGGCAGCGCCCCACTATGCGTACAACGCGATGAAGCTACCCGGGCCGTGCGGCGTCATCACCATCCACGGCGACTCCGACATGGCCGCCGAGTGCAAGGCCAAAGGATCCGAACTCGCCAACGCCGTCATCGCGGCAGAGGCCAACCACGCCGACGAGCTCGCCAAGTACGCGAGCGGGGTCAACAACAATGACCCCACCATACTCAATAAGCCCAACTCGGTGGGCGGCAACCCCACAGCCTTCGAGGCAACGACGCATACCCGCACCGTCGAGCTGGTCCCAGGCGAATCCAGCCAGACAGTGACGATTGGGATGGGCATGAGCCCAGCATAGGAAGGCGCGCTCATCGAGTTCCTTTGTGAGAACAGGGACATCTTCGCATGGAAGCCCTCTGACATGCCTGGTGTCCCTAGGGAACTCGCTGAGCACAAACTCAACGCCGACCCCTAAGTGCGACCTGTCAAGCAGTCGCTGCGGCCCTTCAATGAAGAGCGCCGCCGAGCCATTGCCGAGGAGCTGCAGCGTCTACTCGCTGCAGGCTTGATCCGAGCAATCAAGTACTCCAAGTGGCTAGCAAACCCAGTCCTGGTCGAGAAGAAAAACGGGACCTGGAGGATGTGTATCGATTACACAAACTTAAACAGCGCCTGCCTGAAGGAGCAATTCGTCCTCCCGCGGATCGACCAAATCATCGATTCCACCGCGGGCTCGGAGTCGCTATGCTTCCTCGACGCCTACTCTGGGTACAACCAGATCAAAATGGCCGTTGAGGACGAAGAGAAGACATCGTTCATCACGCCATTCGGAGCCTTTTGCTACACTGCCATGACCTTTGGCCTCAATAACGCCGGGGTGACCTACCAGCGGTGCATGCATGAGTGCCTTGCGAGCCAAATTGGCCACAATATCCACATATACATCGACGACATGGTGGTGAAGTCCGCTCGCCAGAGCGACCTACTCGCTGACCTGGCGGAAACATTCGCCAACCTGCGGAAATACAAGATAAAGCTAAACATAGGCAAATGCACCTTCGGTGTACCAGCTGGGCAGCTACTGGTATACGTTGTCTCCAAGCGTGGGATCGAGGCGAACCCCACCAAGATTGACACGATCGCTCGACTCAGCAAATCCGAGTGTCTGCGCGACGTCCAGAAGCTGGTTGGGCAAGTCGCGGCTCTCAGTCGCTTCATCCCCCGGTTGGGCGAAAAGGGGATGCCCCTCTACCGCCTGATGCGCAAGAACCCCACCTTCCAGTGGGACAAGGAGGCCGATGATGCGCTCCACGACCTCAAGAAGGTGCTACTGGCAGCACCGCTACTCGCCGCCCCCGTCGACAAGGAACCCATGCTGGTCTACGTCGCGGCTTCCGAGCGCGTAGTCAGCGCCGTCATGGTCGTCGAACGACCAGAGGAAGGAAAGGAGCGCCCGGTGCAGCGACCAGTGTAATACATCAGCGAAGTCCTCACCAAATCGCGGCAGCGCTACCCGCAATACCAGAAACTGGTATACGCGGTCTTCATAGCACAGCGGCGACTGCCACACTACTTCCAGGAGCACCCGATAACGGTCGTCTCCTCAGCACCGTTGCAGGACATCAACCGCAACCGTGAGGCGACCGGGCGAGTCGCCAAGTGGGCCGCCGAGATCGGCGTCCACAACATCAAGTACGAGCCGTGCAAGGAGATTAAGTCGCAGGATCTCGCGGACTTCATCGCCGACTGGGAGGAGGCCCAACAACCAGAAAAGCTGCCATACCTCCATTAGTAGAGCTTACACTTCGACGGTTCCAAGAACGCGGACGGCACAGGAGAAGGGATCGTGCTAACTTCTCCGAAGGGCGACAAGCTCCACTACGTCCTCTGCCTCGATTTCACCCCCTGCACCAACAACATGGCCGAGTACGAGGCGCTACTCGACGGCATGCGAGCAGCCAAGGAGATGAACGTTAACCGCCTGCGTTGCTACGGAGACTCCGACCTCGTCGCCGGGCAAGTCGCTGGCACGTGCGACGCCATATCCCCTACCATGGAGGCATACCACCAAGCAGTGGACAAGCTGGGTGGACACTTCGCAGGCTACTCCGTCGAGTGGATTGACAGGCGGAAGAACGAGGAGGCTGACGCACTCTCGCGCATCGGCTCGGCTCGACTCGCACCACCCACCGGTGTCTTCCTCGACACCATCACCAAGCCTTCCGTATCTCCCCCAAGGGAGATCGACGTCGGAATCCCGCTGCAACCAGAAGCAGCCCTGGTCGCACTTATCGCCGAGCCAGACGACTGGACCGCGCCGTACATTGCCTACTTGGAGGGAGGCACCCTGCCAGCGGACGAAACGGACGCCCGGAGGATAGCACGCCGCTGCAAATCCTTCATCATCATCAACGGCGAGCTCCACAAGCGCAGCATGACCAGCGTGTTCCAACGCTGCGTTCGACCCGCTGAAGGACGCAAAATCCTCCATGACATTCACTCCGGCGATTGCGGCCACCACGCTGGCGCCCGCTCTCTAGTCGCAAAGGCTATGCAACACGGCTTCTACTGGCCCACCGCACACACAGACGCTGTCGACATTGTCCAGGGGTGCGTCAGATGCCAGAAATACGCCAACCAGACCCACGTGCCGAGCTCGGCGCTCAAGAGAATCCCCATCACATAGCCGTTCGCCGTTTGGGGCATGGACATGGTAGGCCCTTTCAAGAAGGCCCCCTCCGGCTTCACCCACCTCCTGGTCGCAGTCGACAAATTCACAAAATGGGTAGAGGCCAAGCCAGTCCGCAAATGCGACGGGAAGACCGCCACCAAGTTCCTACGCGGGCTCATCTATCTCTACAGGTTCCCAAACAGCATCATTACGGACAACGGCACCAACTTCGCCAAAGGAGCCATGGCCGAGTTCTGCGACAAACACCAGATCCGACTCGACCTCGCTTTAGTCGTCCACCTGGAGTCCAACGGCCAGGCGGAACGCGCCAACCAGAGCATCCTCCATGGCCTGAAGCCACGGCTCCAAGTACCACTCGAGCGCACGGCCGCGTGCTGGGTCGAGGAGCTACCCTCCGTCATCTGGGGCATTCGCACCTCCGTCAACAGGTCGACAAGGTTTACACCCTTCTTCATGGTGTACGGCGCCGAGGCAGTCATGCCCACCGACCTCAAGCACGACTCGCCAAGGGTGGTCAACTACACGGAGGATGCAAACGAACTCGCACGACAAGACGGAGTCGGCCAGCTCGACGAGGCAGGCGACCTAGATCGCTCCTGCACCGCCATCTACTAGCAAGGGCTCCGCCGCTACCATAGCCGGCGAGTAAGGACTCACACTTTCCAGGAATGCGTCCTGGTACTACGCCTCATCCAGGACAAGAAGGGCATGCACAAGCTCCCCCCCCCCTTGGGAGGGACCATTCGCCATCGGGCGAGTCCTAGGCAACGACGCCTACTACCTCACCAATGTCCGAGGAGACAGAAAACTCGACGTCAAGCGGCCGTGGAATGTAAACCTCCTACAGAAGTTCTACTCCTAGAACTCCATACATGTACTCTCCACCTGCTATGAATTAAAACAGACCGCTTACCGCAAAGTGCGTCTACTCTCCGTGTGTTGTGCCACTCGCACTCGTAATAACAGCGTTAAGCTATTCGCAGAAGTCAACCTCTGGTAAAGCGACCGGCACGGCCAAGTAGTGCGGTACGAGGGCACTGGGAGACCCCAGGACTTGTAACGCCCATGAAAAAGCCAACCCGGAGCCCCATTGGAGTCGCCTAGCTCGACTGGCTTAACGAGCCAAGACAACTGCCCTCGCTCCTCACAGCGACCAAAGTCCTCCGCATCCGTGGCACAACGACTCGAACGCCCAAATACCATGCTCGGGGACTGACGTCCAGTCAAATATGAGAGGCTAGGGAAAAACGGCAGTATGAGAGCATTCCCAGGATTTGCCATGCGACTGATCCTTCGGGTCAGGAAGGAGTGACGCGCTTACCTTAACGCGCTTAGTCCTCGCCTACCTTGGAACTGCGACTAGAACCACCAAGTACCACGCTCGGGGACTCGGCTACACGACCTCGTTCGCGCACGGGAAAGCGGTCAAGTAAAGATCACCCAAGGGAGTCGCCCTGCGACTGGCTCTTCGAGCCCTGGCGAGTCGACCTCAATCCATTAAAAATTCGCAAACACAGAACAAACGATGTAAACCCCATAAAAAGGCGGACGCGCTCGGGGACTCGTCCAATCAACATTCAAATCGCGAAACAAATGACAAAACAACACGAATTTCGATTATAGCAGAACAAAGTCATTCCAAAATACAAGAAAAGTTCAATGGCTATTTTTTACTAACGCCCCAGGGCACAACGCTTATAATCCGTAGGTTTCGACGCCGACTCGCCGCCACCCCATCGGTTGCGAATGAAGGGCACGTACGGGTTCGACGGGTACATCGTCAACTCGCCCGCCATCGCCGCACGGAACGTCTGTTCGACTTTGAAGTCCAGATGCTTTGGTTTGGGATCTTTGGGGGCGACAATCTTCTCTTGATAGGGGAGGAGGTCGCCCATCGCCCAAACACGATCGAAATACACCGCGGCCCGATCCGTCAGCTTCAGCACCTCGGCAATCTCCACAGAGCCCGTGGACGAGGGGTAGCCGCTCGTCACATCGTCGAGGTCGAAGTCCTTCGGGAAATGGGCAAGCCCAAGGCTGAGCGCCGTCGCCGCCCCACGCCGGAAGGCTGACCGCGTCATGAATTCGACGACTGACGGAGCCTTCTCCAGGTAGTGCCATACCTCGACGATGTCGCTGGGAATAACTTCCATGGGCGATATCTTCTGAAGATATGCCCGAATGTAAGTCGCGGACAACGCGGCCGAGTCGACCAGAGTGGTCACACACTGCCGCGCGTCGTATGACTGCGCCTCCTCCGAGCTATCAATAATCCGGCCTCTAGACAAAAGCCGGAAGTGAGTACACCTACGACTCCACAACGCAGCTGTTGCAGGCAGAGGAAAGAGGAAGAAAGGTTTACCAATTAGCGGACGGCAGAGGCCCGTGATGAAGCTTTGAAGCGAGGAGAAGTCGTTCTACAGCCCAACAACGAGTGCGTCACACACTTTTCGCTCTTCAGCGGCAAACGTAACAGCAGCTTTGGCTCACCCCTCCGCCGAGCTCGCCTCCGCCTTCGCCTCCTTGAGCTCACGCTCCAGATCAGCGATTCGCTTCTCGACCGTACTCAAAGCAGATTGAGCTGCCATCAGGTCACCCGCCGGGACAAGGCCCCGGTGGACCTTCTCCGCCTCGGCTGCAATTGCTTGGAGTCCCTTGTTCGTCTCCTAGACGTCAACGAGTTCCTTCTCCATGCGACACTTTGCTGCAAGCCGATCGGCTGATTCGCGCTGCAGGCCCTGCGCACAAACTAAACCATCAACAACATTGAAAATCCTAAGTGCCCACTCGCTGAAATTCAGCGACTAGGCACTCGGGGACTGGACATTGCAAATCCTAAGTGCCCACCCGCTGAAATTCAGCGACTAGGCACTCGGCGACTGGACATTGAAAATCCAAAGTGCCCACCCGCTGAAGTTTAGCGACTAGGCACTTGGAGACTGGACGCTACAAAAACATTAAGAATCCGACCACTGAAATTCAGTGGCCCGATCCTCGGGGACTACTGATGGGGATATGCCTACCGAGGTATACCTAGCAGGACGTTTCCTACTGGCACAGGCGCCAGCGAGTGGGCCTGCAGGACGGCGACTGGATCAAGATCGGGCGTGGACTCAAGCGATTGGAAGCTGAAGGCCCAGAAGCGTAGATAGGCCCAGTCGGATTAGGGTAAAGAATCGCTGAAACCTTAACTGATTCGGTTGAGATCTGTAAACCCTAGGGAGGTGAGTCTAAATAAACCTCCCTAGAGGACGCATAGAGGATACGTTCCATCATACACCCCAGCGACTCGCCGCCTAGCCGTCTAGCTCGCCCCATAATACAATCTAGCAGGAGTAGGTATTTACCCTCCCGGGGGCCGAACCTGAGAAAACCCTTGTGTCTCAGCCCTCATCTCGCACCGCAGATGGCTGGTCTCCCTTTCCCATGTTCAACTACTCGCTGCCGATTGCAGCATCTGCTGTGGTCATTCCCACGACACCTTGGGAATCTAGGATTATCAAACTAACTGGAAACTTATATTTTCCAAATTATATCACTAGATCATGGCATCCACAGTTCATAATCATCTCTCCACCGGGAGATCTTACTTTTATAGGACACCCAATAGTTTCACTTGGAAGTCCATTTTTATCAACAAATGATCTTGATATGAATGAATGTGATGCGCCGGTATAAAAAAGAACAAGTGCTGTAAAAGAATTTAACTTGAACTTACCAGCTACAGCATCAGACTCTTCATAAATTTCTTCCACATTGATGTGGTCCACTTGTCCTTTATTAAAATGGTTGGGCTTGTTGGCTCCTTCAACTTTATTTTCTGGGCATTCATTTGCATAGTGCCCAGTTTTTTTGCATTTGAAGCACTCAACCTGACTGATGTCTCTTTTTGCAGGCTAACTCCCATTATCATTTCCACTATGGTGGCTCCTGTGTCCACTCTTGTGGTTCTTATACTTTTGATTGTCATGACTATGATGATGCCTGGTGTCATGGTAATGGTTATGGTTGTGGTGGCTGTTATACTTCCCATGCTTGTGGAATCCAGAACCTCCACTATTATCATTATGGGAACGCTTGTGAGACGATCCCGAGCTGTGCTTATCAAAGTTATGCTTCCTCTTCCTACCCTCAACCTGTTTCATCTTGTTTTACAAGATGGTGGCCTTGTCACAGAGTGATTGATATGTTGGGACATAGGAAACAGATAGCTGCAGGTTCAATTCATCATTCAATCCTTCAAGGAACTTCTTCTTCCTCTTGGCATCAGTATCAACCTCATCCGGTGCATAGCGCGCCAGATTGTTGAACTCCTCAATGTACTCGGCCACACTACGGGTACGCTGTTTCAGATTGTGGAACTCTTTCTTCTTCAGGTCCATCACTCCTGATGAGATGTGGGCAGTGCGGAAACCATCCTCAAAGATATCCCATGTCATATCCTCAAGGGGAGTGGTGATCTAAAAGTTATCCCACCAGGTTGCTGATGGTCCTTCAAGAAGATGTTCTACGAACCTGACCTTTTCTTCATCGGTGCAGCCAACAATGACTAAGTCTTTGTTCACGGAATGTAACCAGTCATTGGCTACCATTGGATCAGTTGTTCCCGAGAAGTTGGCTGGCCTCAACCTTAGAAACATGGTGAGCATGTCAAAAGCTGGTGGGTTGTTGGGATTGTTGTTGTTGTTGTTATTATTGTTCTGATTCTGATTAGCCATGAACTGGGTCATCATCTGCATCAGTTTAGTTTGAGCTGTCATCAACTATTGCATATCGGGATTGACATTATTGTTGTTTTTGGTTGGGTTGGGATTGGCACAACGGGGAGGCATATGTGGTTTCAATAAGGATAATTAATGAGATATAACCCATAGATGCTATGCACAATACATCACAAAACAACAAACACGATAAACAACCATAAGGTAAACATAGAGTTTAAACAATGTAAACAACAAGTTTGGAAAAGTAATCATAATAGCAAGCCATCCACATGTTGGATGATCATTGCCACTCAATAAATCAAAGGATTATAGATAAATAGGTAGCCGAATAGTCATCTACTCCTCCATGTCGACCCTCACGTCCACAAGACTAAGTACGGCTATCTCCATAGCTGACTTGTACTCCTCCACGCTGGTGGTCAAGGCCTCAATCTTCGCGCGAAGAGCTCTCTTCTGCGAGCGAAGCCTCTCTATTACTCCCTGCTGAATCTCTAACTCGAAGTCCTTGGCCTCTATCTCGGCCCTCATGTCCTTGATCTTATTCTTCCTGTCCTGAACTCTCTTCTCCTGATTCTTGAACTTCTTGTCCTGGCTCTCGAATTTGGCCTCCATCTTCTTGACGATCTCGTCTTGCTCCGCGAAGATCTTGTCCTTCTCCCTCAACTGAACCTAAAGATCATCATTGCTAAGAATGATGTTGTTCCTGTCCGTGTCGAGGTGTCTAATAAGACCCTCGAGGTCCTGGAGGTATAGACGAACTGGCTCTATTATCTTTCTAGTAGCGCCCTCATACACCAATGCCTCTCCATCCTCATCACGTCTCCCGAACGGGTGGAATTAGAGGCCTCTAAGCTCGGTGGAGTGGCGTCCGCAGAGGCGTCCGAGTAGCTCCTGCATGACTACATCTAGACCCTTCTCCTTGTCATCGTGCATCAGCTTGAAGGAAATCTCCTCTGCGAGTGGCTCCATCTGGCATCCAGGCTGTTTGACTCTAAAGGCCGAAAGATCCTTCCTCTCGAACTTGGTAAGCTGGAGTGCCTTGATACTAGGAAGTGGGGGGTTGAGCATTGATACGTCAGAAACGTATCTATAATTTTTGATGCTCCATGGTTGTTTAGTATCTACTTTTCTTTGTTTTGTCTACACTTTGAGGTGTTTTTATATATTTTCTAGAACTAACCTATTAACAAGTTGCCACAGTGCCAGTTGCCTGTTTTGTTCTGTTTTTCATTCTAGAAAGGCAGAAAATCAATATTCTCGAAATTGGACGGGACAAAAGCCAAAGTCAATATTTTACCGTGAGGACACGAATCCAGAAGACGAGACGGAGACGTGAACCAGACCGGCCAACCCCCCCCCCCCCCCCCTAGGCGCGGCCAGGGGTGGGCCCACGCCTAGGAAGGGTGTGGCCCCCCTGGTCGCCTCCTGGCCTCGCCTCTTCGCCTGTAAGAATCCCCCGATACAGAAACCCTAAGTACCCGATCAAAACTCCACGAAATCGTCTGTAGCCGCCGTCACCGTCGTCCCTAGATCAGGGGGATCTGAAGTTCTTCCTGGCACCCTGCCGGAGGGGAGATCATCCTGGAGGCCTTCTCTCCAGTATGATACGTGAGTAGTTCCACCTTGGACTATGGGTCCATGTATAGATCTTGTGACCACCTTGGACTATGGGTCCATGTATAGATCTAGATGGTTATATCTCCTCCTTGTGATTTCATGTATAGATCTTGTGACCTCCGTTCATGATCAAGATCTAATCTATTTGTAATGATGCATGTTGTGTTTGCGGGGATCCGATGGATATTGATATTACTATGTCAGATTGATTAATGGTTTTTTCTTTATGATTCTATCATGTATGTGTTATTTCTGATCTTGCATGCTCTCCGTTGTTAGTAGCTATGTTGGACAAGTAGTTGTTAGTGACTCCAAGAGGGGGTATTTATGCTCGATAGTGGGTTCATGCCTCTAGTTTCCAAGGGAAGTGACAGAAATCTCTTCGGTTGTAGATGTTCTGTTGCTACTAGGGAGAAAACAACGGTCTCTTGTTCATGGAACAAGTTGATTGTTTACCATACACACTTTGGTTAAAGCGGTTGTATGTTGCTTGCAACTTCATACTGGAGGGGGTTCGGATGATAACCTGAAGGTGGACTTATAGCATAGATGTAGTTTGACGGTGATCTATGTATATTGTTGTATTGCCCAATCGAATCTCATAGGATATTTTTGTCTAGTATTGCATTATTATGCCTTGCTCAGTTCCTGTCAATTGCCCTGCTGTAATTTGTTTACCCTTCATGCCATGTTGTTTATCTAAGGAGAGCACCTCTAGTGAACTATGGACCCCGGTTCAATCTTTACCACTGATACATCTTCCACTTTTACTTGTTTACTTGCTCCAAACCATTACCTTCCACACAATACGTTTAATCCTTTGTTACAGCAAATCGGTGAACTTGACAACCTCACTGATTCGTTGGGGCAAAGTCTTTAGTTTGTGTTATGCAGGTCTTTGCATTGCTTGCAACACCTGTCTGGCGTTTCCTTCCTCCTACTGGTTCGATAACCTCGGTTTCTTACTAAGGGAAGACTTGATGTTGTGCTGCTTCAAACCTTTCTCTTGGGGTTCCCAACGAATCGCTCCTACATCAACTCAGCGCTGCATCAAGCCTTATGTCATGGTATTGCCGACGAGTACGCCATGGAGGGGTCCTCACAGTGCGTGTTTAGAGACGTGGGGTAAGGCGGACGGTTTACGGGTACGAGGTAACACATCTTACCCAAGTTCAGATCCCACGACGGTGGCGGAATCCTACTCCTACTATAAATCACTATAAGGGCAATACGCCGAGTTACAGAGATAGGTTCGCTGTGTGAGGTTGTGTATGTGATTGTGCCCTAAAGGCTCCCATAGGCCTAGCTTATATAGTCGTCAGGTCCTAGGGTTACAGGGAAAAGTCCTAGCCGAACAGGTTACAGAGTTCTACACCGTCTATTACTAGTCTTGTGTATCTTGCACTCCAAGGCTCCGGGTACGTTGGTGACTCCACCATAGCCTTCCTTTATCCGGCATGGGCCTCCCTTCTGGATCCACCTAACTGGGCCGCCCAGCTGGCCACAGGCCATGCTACCGACTATGGGCCACCCGGGTTAGTCGGATAAGATACATGCTATGAGGATACCCATATAGCATATCCCCAACAGTAGCCCCCGGAGAACTCCGAGATCTTGCGCCATCTTGCCTCTTCTCGTGGAATGCTCCGTCTAGATGGATGTCGGCAAATTGTCAAGCAATATCTTGTAGTCCTCCCAAAGAAACCTGCAAAGGTTTCTCCGTCTTCTACGAGTAAGTCGGAGAAATGCTGAATCTTCCATCGTACTCTTCCGTAGTCGGATTAAATCCGTCCATGCCGGAATCTTCGATGCGACGGCTCATCTACCATGTCAGTTATGACGATGTAGGCTTAGGTCAGCGACGCCTCGTAACTCACACATGCAGAGAACGCAATCATATCCGATTTTCCCGTGCGAGCCATACGAACCGTTGGCGGCGGCGGTTGAAGACTTGGCGAAATTACCGCGCACGTCCACGATTACGTCGTCTACGCGGCAACCGTCCAATTAGCTTCACAAATCTTGACGCAGAGTAAGATAAATAGTAACCGTGGGACACTTGCCACTTTTTTACCCCATTCTCTCGCGTCATCATCTTCTTCCTCCAGCCGCACGCCTCCTCGAGCTCTCCGCGGAAAACCTTGAAGAAACCCTAGCCTATCTTTGCATCAGTCGCGTCCTCCCAATCCTCCATGGCCAGCAGCAGCTCCTCCCTGTCGATGGCGGCATCAAGTGAAGCCACGGCGAAGCCGGTGAGCTCCGTTGTCGTGCCCCCAGAGGGCCTGGTCATCCCTGCGTCAGCGGTGATTGAAACCACCGGCGGTGACCACAATCTGGCGGCGCTAGAGCCTCTGGAAGAAGAGCCAGACTCGCACAAGGGCGACTGGCGCGGCTCGGACATCACCGGCCGTGACATCCAAGATATTGTCGCCAAAGGCTACCTCCCCGCGACGGAGGGGCTCGCCTGGCGGGCGGCGCCGGCCGGCGAGGTGACACCTTCTCCCCAAGCCAGAGAAAAGGTGTACCTCAAGGCTCAGCTGGTACACGGCGTTTCCCTGCCCATCTCCCACTTCTTTTTGTCCGTCTTGAACCACTTCAAGGTTCAACCCCATAACCTCTCCCGCAATAGTATCTTAGTGCTTAGCAACTTCGCGACACTTTGTGAGGGTTACCTAGGGATTAGTCCTAGGTTAGACTTGTTCGTGTACTTCTTCACCGTCAAACGTGAAGCCGGACATAGTAGGGAGGAGCTTAGGGACTGCGGCACCATAAGCTTCATGATCCGACCTGTCCGGCGGTTCCCCGACATCGTCGGCCACGAGTCATGCAAAAACTGGCAGCGAACCTACTTCTATGGCCCCGACATTCCTTTGGCGGGCCGAGAAGTGACGTACCCGGACTTCGTGGATGGAGCCACCGCTGAAGTTTCCACATGGAGATCCCATGCCTCTCTTCCCTCCGACCTCGACGCTTCACGCGCAATAAGGCGGATCGAGTGGTTCGTAGAGACGGGTTTGACCGGCTTGGACCTAGCCATGTGCTGGTTCATCAGGCAAATCCAACCTCTGCAGCACCGCGTGAAGTTCATGCACGAGTACACCAGTGATCGAAGGGATACCCTCCGGATCTCCGTGGATAACTTCTCGAGCGAATCCGTCAAGCTCCGTCTGAAGGACATCGTCAAGGTGAAGGATAAGAAGCGCGGCTTCACCATCACCTGCGATATGTACGTAGACGGCAAGTGCCCAAAGGTAGGTATTTATTTTCCGTGTATGACATTGCTCCAGTTTCTCCGTCTTGCTAGTACCATCTTATCTAACAAGGTGATTTCTCACTTAACAGCTTAGCGATCTAGATGAGGACAACCTGGCTGCCCAAATCTACGATCCAGAGATGAAGGAAGTCACGGTCGTGTCCGACGACGATGTCCCATTGGCGCGAAAGCGGAAGAGCTCCACCTCTGACGCTGCCGACAGAGGCAAGAAGAAGAAGACGGAGGGTGGAGCCTCCAAAAAGAGTACTACCGCCCTGTAGGCGGAAAAGAGAAAATCCACTAGGATTTTTGCCAAAGCGCCCCCCTTAGTGTAAGCCTCTCATTCTCCGACATTGTCTTATTTATCTGTCTTATTCCTGTACATATGTATTTTGCACGTTTCAGGAAGAAAGCCACAACCAGACTCAAGAAGTCCTCCAAGACTCTTGGGGCTTCTAGAAATATCAAAGATATGCTGCATCGCGACTCCTCCCCCGCCATCGCCCCTGCTACTCCTACCGTCAAGCCCTCCTCTGCTCTGACAAGCTCTCAAGTCCAGGAGGCACCAGGCCCTTCCGCCATGGAAGTGGATTCTGGCGCCTGTACCGAACTCGCTGTTGTCGGCGAGCAGGCGATGCAGGAGAGCGCTGCTCTTCAAATGGCTGAAGCTCCGGCTAAGGATGCCATCCGTAGCGGCAAGGTGGTGTTGGGAGCTGGCACCTCTGCCGAAGGCGGCGCCCCTACTCCCCAGAAACCCTTCGAGTTCCCGAAGATAGTTTACCCGGCGCTCCTACCGAGTAACACAACTATGGTTCCTGGAGGAGTGCTGTCATCTCCGACGTGCGGTATTGAGGAACTTCTCCGACAAGCAGATATCTTGCGGGGAAATAGCATTTCCTTTGGCAAGTTGCTGGCCGAGAGTGCTACAAACCTCAAGATTATTGCACTTGTAAGTTTTACTTTGCCTTTTGCATTTCATATGAGTATTCCACTGTAACCCCCGAGGATGTAGACGGAAAACCATAGGTTTTGCATCTATATGCTCTAAGAGTGACTAAGTTAGAAAAACTCTCACTGTAGCCCCCAAGCATTTAGATGGAATGAATTACTCCAACTAGATGCTTTAAGAGTATCATACACAGTGTTCATAATTTTCAATGCTGTAGCCCCCAAGCCTCTAGTTGTAACTGAATTAGTTCCGACTAGATGCTTAAAGAAAAGCTAAGCATATTGATAAGTTAAAAACTCTCGTTGTAGCCCCCGAGCATCTAGGTGGAAAATCTCCGACTAGGGGCTCCAATTAGACCAAACAACGACTTAACATTGTATTTGTTTCCACAGAATGAGAATGCTCGGAGGGGCATGGCCAACGACAAGTATCAGAAGATGCGCGCAGATCTTGAAGCCGAAAAGGGTAAAACTGCCATCTTGAAGTAATAGATCATCAAAAACAAGAGTCTGTTTTCTTTTTGCGCATTTCCGTTTTACTTTTGTGCCCATAATCTCCGAGTACTCACTGTGTACGTGGTTTTCTCCAACTTGCAGAACATGTCGCCAAGGCCAAGGACATTGTCGAGCAGTCCAAGCATATCCAGCAGCTGGATAGCGAGAACAAGATCCTGAAGGAGGAGAGGAAGTAGATGCTGAAGGTGCACGACGATTCCATGAAAGACCTGCAGGATTCCGCCTCCGCGGAGATCAATCGCTTGAAGGAGGAGCTTGCGATCCTAAAGGATCAGAAGCAAGCTGCTGATGAGCAAAACCTTCGCCATAGCGAGGCGTTTAAGCTCCTCCAACAAGAGAAGGAATCCTTAGCGGACACCGTCTGGCAGGCTAAGGCCATCATCTTCAGTAAGTGTCCTCCGCCTTGTATTTATGTAGTCTGGATACTTTAGAGTTTATTGAACTCATGCGATCCTTGTAGGAATTTTCAGCGCCTATGGGCTTAACCCGCTCGCCTCCTTCGGACAAGGAATGCATGGTTCTTGCCGGCAACTTCATCAACACCACCGTCGCCCAAGCCAAGGAGATTCCCAAGCCCCTCCAAATATATATCAAGGCATCGGACTGCGTGACGAAGTACTCGGAGATCCTGCGCCGAGCCCCCGAGCGTGTCGCGAACTGGAAGGCTTCATGCGCACGGGCTGGCGCAAGGATGGCGCTTTCTATGGTGAAGGCACACTATGAAGATGCCAACATCGACACGGTGACCTCTGGTATCCCCGACGTGGATGATGACGGCAAGGAGATCGATCATGAAGCCATCCTGTCATCACTCGCGGGTTATGACACCAGGGTTGCCTAGTTGGTGGACATTGACGTCTTCGTGCCGAGGAACCTCATCGACAACGTCAACCAAGATTCCTCCGAGTCTCATCACAGAGCCGACGTCGAGGGTGATTCTCCGGCTGGTGATGATGCGGCCTCCAAGTCTCCTGCGCCCAAAGAATGAAAAACACTTTGTAATTTCTGTTTCACCTTTGGTGTGTGCACGGAAGAAACTTGGTGATGTAATCTTAAGGCGGAAAACAATGATTGTTAAGTCCTGCGACTTAAGAACTAATTCCCAGTATGTATATATTTTTAAGCAAGTGCTGGCTTATCCATTACTCTGGTTCTTATGCTTGACTTTTCGTGAGTCAGAAGACTCGTTGTCGGAACCATGCGCTTAGGTGATGATGCCCAATGGCACCGTCAATAACCTGAGCACAAAATCGCCGATAATAATTGCCGAAAGTCACTACTCCAGAATCCACATAAAAACGACAAAGAATGTGTAGACCAGAAAACATAAGCTAACGCCCGTAGGCGGAATTTTCACAAGTGCAATCGCAAGACTTGTGCATAAAGGTTTTATATGATCCAAAAATGAACACTAAAGGAGGTAAAAGACTCAGCAATATGAGTGAACCAAAGAGCTTTATTTCATTAATTATATAAGAGGTACACAATTAGATAAAAGGTGCTAAGTGTAGAAAGGACGTAGCTGTGCTATGTTCCATGGCCGATCAAGCTCTGGGTAGTCATCATCCGGGTCACGTCACTTACGCTTATGATCCTAGTTGGGTCTATCCTTGAGTTTAGGATTGTCGACAAGGTAGTAAGACCCATGGAGCAGCGCATTGCTTATGATGAACGTTCCTTCCCATGGCGGGGATAATTTGTGTGACTTCTTCTTCTTATGATAAACGAGCGATGCCGAACGCGGCAACTATGGTAGCTGCGTAACTTCTGCTGGTAGATGGCGGATCTTTGGCATGCCAAAACGCGCTCGTCTTCGAGAAGGTCCACATCTAGGCGTCTGGATTCTTCAGCGTCATCTTCGTCGTAGGCGGCAACTCTTGGTGCGTCGTGGAGGATGTCGGAAGGTAGGATGGCTTCTGCTCCATATACCATGAAGGGGTGTAGCCGGTGGATCTGTTGGGTGTGGTTCGTAAACTCCATAGCACAGATGGCAATTCTTCCGCCCAGGCTCCAGCTGCTCTGTGTAGCGGTGCCTCAAGACATGGCTTGATTCCCTGCAGAATTAATCCATTGGCTCGCTCAACCTGACCATTGGATTGTGGGTGTGCCACAGATGCAAGATCAAGTCGGATGCCTTTGTCCCAGCAATAGGCCTCCACTTCTCCGAGTGACAAGTTGCTTCCGTTGTCGGTGATGATGCTGTGTGGGAGACCAAATCTCACCACTAGATCCCAGACAAACCGAAGGGCAGTTGCGCCATCAAGCTTTCTAATGGGTTTAGCTTCTATCCATTTGGTGAATTTGTCAACTGCTAAAAGTAGATGCGTAAATCCACACGGTGCCGTCTGTAACGGTCCCACCATGTCTAGCCCCCAGACTGCAAACGGCCAAGTTATTGGTATTGTTCGCAATTCTTCAGCAGGAACATGTGGTTGTCGGGCATAATACAGGCATCCCGTGCATGTCTCAACCAGCTTATCGGCGTCCGCCTTCGCGGTCAGCCAGTAGAATCCTTGCCGTAAGGCTTTTGTGACCAATGATCGAGGAGCAGCGTGATGCCCGCAATCTCCGAGATGGATCTCGCGCAGGATTTCCATACCTTCTAGCTGGGAAACGCACTTTAATTATACACCAGTAGTGCTCCTTTTATAGAGTTGCCCATTGATTATGGTATAACCCTTTGCTCGTCGTACTATTTGTCGTCTTTCGACCTCGTTGTCGGGAAAAGTTTCGTGTTCGAGATACTCCATGAACGGTTTTGTCCAAGACGGAGGGATCTTTGTCACCATGTTGACGAAAGAGTTAGCTCTATCCGGGTTGTCGATGTCAGCGCCCTTCACGGATGGTGTGCGTAGATGCTCTAGGAAAACTCCTGGCGGAATTTGCTTGCGCCCTGATCCAAGATTAGACAGTAGATCAGCCGCCTTGTTTTGCTCCCTAGGCACATACTTGACTTCGTAGCCCAAGAAGCTCTTGGATATCTCGTCCACTTCGTCGCGATATGCTGCCATCATAGGGTTCCGCGCGTTCCAGGTGCCAGCCACCTGCTGGGCAACCAAGTCGGAATCTCCACAGCAAACTATGCTCTTGATGGCAATATCCTTGGCTACACGTAGTCCGTGAATGAGTGCTTCATACTCCGCCATGTTGTTTGTAGCCTCGAAGTGGATCTGTAGAATGTAGTGCATCTTGTTTCCTTTTGGTGACTGTAGCAGTACACCAGCCCCCGAGCCGTTGAGCAACTTTGATCCGTCAAAGTGCATCACCCAGTACTCTGGTTCTGGCAGCGGAGTAGCATCTGGCATCTCCGTCCAATCTGCAATAAAATCCGCCAAAGCTTGTGACTTGATAGCGTCGCGTCTCTTGTAGGTGATCTCAAAGGCGGCAAGTTCAATGCCCCACTTCGCGACCCTTCCTGTAGCGTCGTTGTTATTGATAATGTCGGACAGTGGAGTCTTGCTCACTACTGTGATTGGGTGCTCCTGAAAGTAATGCCTCAGCTTCCGAGAAGCGAGGAATACTCCATAAGCTATCTTTTGGTAGTGCGGGTAACGCTGCTTGGACTCCGTCAAGACCTCGCTCGCATAGTAAACTGGTCGTTGAACTCCGTGCTCGTAGCCTGGTTCCTTCCGCTCTACCACGACGACGATGCTAATAACCCGGTTGGTTGCCGCCATGTAAATTAACAGGGGCTCTCCAGGCTCGGGTGCTGCAAGGATGGGCGCTGAGGAAAGAATCTCCTTGAGCTGCTTCAATGCTGCATCTACTTCGTCAGTCCATGTGAATTTGTCCGCCTTCTTCAGCAACTTGTACAGAGGCAAAGCCTTCTCTCCAAGTCGGCTAACGAACCGACTAACTGCTGCAACACAACCTGTTAGTCGTTGAATGTCCTTTAGGCATGTCGGATGGTTTATGTTTAAGATGGCCTTGATTTTCTCCGGGTTAACCTGGCTAAGTTATTGCAACCTATATGATCCTGGCAGATCCCATATACCATTTGTTTGCACTAGAAGCTTCTCAACATTTGACATATCAAATCTCTTTGTTCCTGTGTGGCTTTCCATAAGTGTGATACACAAGGTTTCCCCAGTTTATTGGACTTGTGATACACAAGTTTTCCCCAGTTTACTGTACTTGTGTAACCACTCAACATATCCCATTCTCACCATTCCACCCAGGTGACTGATTCACTTAGTAGTTTCATTAAGCAAAAACATAAGTCAAAAGACATAGCAAAATTTTCATAGCTTGTGTATAAAATCCACCCATGTTTACTAGTAGCTAGAATAAGCATGATATCAACTAGTATCTTAAATTAGAGAATAATTCTATCAAGACTACAACTACTAGGATTTCCCATAGCATAGCATATAGATACTTAGCAAAAATTTCATGCAAGCTCTATACAAATTAATACTAATGCATAGTCAAAATAATAGGACAAATACATGTAGCATCACTTGCCTTTTTAGTAGATAATATAGGTTCACTCCTTGATCTTGCAAATGTCACAATATTCAAAGTTCACTACAAGTCAATCAAGGAACAAATTCAAAACTAACATTCAAACAATTTCACCACATAAAATAATAAAAACAAGGCAATGCATGCAAGCATGAAAAAGATTGTTTTATTTGGAAAGGTGGTTTATAATAAGCTATAAACATTTTAAAACACCTATTAGTCATTTATAAAAGTGGCAAGACCATTTAAAATCAAGTTAGTGAAAATGGGCCATTTTAAATCATTTTTGTTTTGCTAGAATGATTTAAATCAAAGTAATATTTTGTGGAGTTAGCCAAATATGTTTTTAAACACAATTTTAGTGTTTAGGATCCAAAGTTTTTAAATCAAATCCATTTACAAGAGGTTTCACCCAAAAATCATTTTTAAATCAAAGCAACATTTTATTTTTCCAGAAATGCCTTTAATCAAAGTAATCATTTTCCAATGTTAAAAAAATATATTTATAAACCCAAAAGTTTCTGTTTCTGGTCAGTAGGTTCAAATCAAATCATTTGCAAAATATTTTAACCAAAAATCATTTTTAGAATAATTTTTATGCTCAAGATAGGCCTAGAAATGTTTATGAAAAAACGCCCTATTTTCCAGAAGAAAAATGCTAAACTAAATGAATGGTTACAAAGGTTTCTTTTTCCTTATTCTAATGATATAAAATTTGCAAATTTTGGACGTGTAGATTGAATTTTTCAAAGTCAATCATCTAATAGATAAAAATTTGTTTGTAAAACAACAGGCAGGGACACGTGTCTTGTTTTTATTCGCTGGTACCGGTTCGCACGGATAGAGCTACGTGGTGCGTTGGATTTAACTGAGATCGCACGGATCAGATCAGCCCATACCGATTCAGTTAAGTGATCTATCCTACCGCTTGGATCTAGATCTAACGGTTGAAATTTACTTGGCTAGTAACTGGCGGCGCTGCGACGGCTGAGCGGCGGCGATGCTCAGGAGGTTACGTTGCCGGCGAAATAGGAAGCGAGAGAGAGAACTAAGGGTGTTACCAGACTCACAGGGTCACGCTCATACTCGACTTGGTCGCCGCAGGAACAGGGGCGCACGATGCTGCTGGCGATTGCTCGCCGGAGTTGCTACTAGTGACGGGCGTGCTCGGCATCGTTGTTGGCGAGGCTACAAGGCATGGTAGGACTATCCAGAGGCAGTGTTAGGCACGCAACGGAGAGGTGAACACACGAGCGTCATCGAGAGGGGGAGGCGCGATCTGTACATACAGGAAGGGGTCACTGGAGTTAACGCAGACATCGGTGGCACTCGGACTTGGTCGTTGCCGACACTCTGGCGCACGCGCGGGCGAGAAAAGGGTACTTGTAGATGCACCTGGTTCTGGTGAGAACGCTCATGCCGTTTAGGGGGCCCGGGAGTGTCTGGTTTGGCCAGAATTTGAACTGGAGGTTGTCGGAGACAGCGGTGGTTCGAGGTGGAATCAGGGCAACCTGTTGACTCTCGCGGTGTGGTGTCAGAGGGGAAAGAGAGAGGAGAGAGGGGTGCTTAAGTAGGGCATGGTCGCGGGAGAATTACTAGCGTGATTGATGTGAATTGATGAGGTTTAACCACAGGCAGAAACGGCAGCGAGGTGAGGGGAAAGAACTGGTCGCGCTGGAGAAGATGCTGAGCTAGCGATGGGGTCCACTGTCAGCGAATGAGAGGGGGTACGGTGGGGTCGCTTGGTCAGTGGCTGTGCGGGTTTGTTCGCGAGTGAGAAGAACGGTTCGGGGAGAGAGAGGTGTCGGGTGGGCTGGTAACGGGCTCATTGGGCCAGGGAGCTGGGTAGGATTAGATGGGCTACTTTGTTTTCATTTGTTTTCTTCTCTGTTTTCTTTTTCCTTTTTAATTTCTGATTTCTATTTGAATTTATTCAAATGATTCAAACACTTGCTTGAATTCAAATATTTATCAAACCTTTTCAGTAGGTTACTACTGATTATTAATGTGTTTTAAAGTCCATTTTAGAATAATTTATTTTATTCTTTTATGGTTTATTATTTATTTAAATTAGACACTTGTCTTTATTTAAATAAGATTTTAAATATGGTTCCAATCCATATTATTTTATTTAAATTATTTAAACATCTGTTTTAAATTCAGATGTTTATCAAACCTTTTAAGTACGTTTTATTTATTCATTAGTGTGTTTAAATAATCCACTTTGAATTATTTCAAATATTTTAATATGATTTAATATTTTTTAAATTGGGCATTTGTCTTTATTCAAATAAAATCCAATATGGTTTTAAACTCATATAAATTTTATTCAAATAAATCTTTTATTCTTTTTAAGTTAATTAGATAACTTTTTAATCCACTTTGGCTAATTCAATTATTATTTTCCCAAGATTTGATTAGTCATTTATTTTAGGGATTTTGTCTTTATTCATAACAAATATGGTTCAAGTCCATATAAGTTTTTATTCCAATAATATTTATTCCCTTATTTTATTTGGATTATTTTTATTCCATTTTCTTATGGATTTAATTCAAGTTTTAAATTGTATTCTAAATAATTTTATTGGGATTTATTATTTAATTTAGGCAATTTGTCTTTATTTAAATAAAATTGGATATGGTTCAATCCTTATGATTTTATTTAAATAATATTTTACTCCTTTCATTATTCAATAACTTCCATTTGTTTATGGATTTGGCCAAGATTTAATTTGGCTGTTAAATATTCCTTATTTATTTATTTATTTATTTATCTTATAGAATCCATATCTTTTTATTTATAGATCCAAATTTGGTGAGTCCAATTTGTATAATATTATTTAATATTTGTTTACCTTCTTAAAACCCTTTAGGATTAATTTGCTCAAAATTTGTCATGGATTTTAGCTAGGAACTTTATTAGCTTTGAAATTTATTTTCTTTCTCTTATTAAATTCATAAGTTCTTATCCATGGCTTCAAATCAAGTGAAACCAATTTCTATGGTTTTATAATATTGTTGTTTATTATTTTTGATCATTTATAAATGTTTGTTGCTGAATTTTATATGGATCAAATCCATAGTCTTAGAGAGATCTTGGAAATGATTTTCTTCCATTATGGTTATGGGGTTTTGGTTTATTTTCCCGAGTGTTTATATTCAAGATTCTTTCCATGAATAAAATGCATTTGATCTTTGGAAGTGATTTCTTTCATTAAGATTTGTGGTTTTGGTTTAACTTTTCCAAATGTTTAAATTTCAAGATACATTCATTGTTGAATGCATTTCACTTGATTGAAATTTTGTTGGATTCCCTTTTCATTCAAAAAATTTCAAGAAGGGTTTTGAAGTTTCCATTTAGAACCAAAAAGTTTCTTTTCAACCTAAATTTCAACAATTAATTCTTTGTTTATTTATTTTTCACATTTCAAAATTTGGAAAATTTTGGGATGTGACAAAACAATAGTGTGTGCACCATCACCACTAAACCACAACTAGTCCCTATTGATCCTACTACTAGTGATGCTAAGTTTGATTTTGATATTGATGGTTGCAATATTTCTGAAGTGATTATGTTCCTACAAAATCTTGCTAGAAGTCCTGATGCTAGTGATATGCATGTTGCTTTCACTAAACACAATACAGATGCTGTTGTTAAAATTAAGGAAGAGAAGCTAAAACACAAAGCTTCTATTCCTAGGAAAGTAGAAGATAGTTGGAAACCCATTATTAATTTGCAAGTGAATGACTTTGATCACAAAGCTTCATGTGATCTTGGTTCTAGTGTCTCTATTATGCCTAGGAAGATTTATGAAATGCTTGATTTGCCACCTCTGGAAGATTGTTATTTGGATGTCCCACTCAATGATAATGCTAAAAATAAACTCATGGGGAGTACTAATGATATTCAAGTTATGGTTAACAATGCTTCTGTCCCTGTTGATTTCTATGTTTTGGATGTTGAATACAATGCTTCTTGTCCTATTACTTTGGGAAGACATTTTCTTAGAACAGTTGGTGCCATCATTGATATGAAAGAAGGCACCATTAAATATCATTTTCCATTCAAGAAAGGTATTGAACGCTTCCCTATGAGTAGAGATAAGTTGCTTTTTGGTCCTCCTTTGAAAGCAAGGTTTTATGTTAATGCTTCCTCATTTGAAAATACTTGATTATTGTTGCTTCTTGTGCCTAACTTAAAGGCATTAAAAAATTACTTGTTGGGAGATAACCCAAGAGTTTACTTGAGTCTTGTAAGTTATTACATCAGTAATAACCTCTCCTTATCCTTTTTGTTTGCTTTTTGTGCCAAGAATGACCTCTAATGAGAGGGAAGTAAGATTTGGGGAGTTGCTATCCCGAAACAGATTTCTGTCCTCCACCAAAAACATTCGTGAGGAGTCTCTGTAACTCGTATTGAGCTCAAAATTTATGAATAAATCCCCCAGTTTGTTAGATAAATTTTGTTAGTTCAACACTTTTTGATTTGAGCAACAAAAGGTCTTCGAAATAATCGGTTTCTACCTGTTGATCTGTTTTGACAGATTTCTGTCATTATTTGCATTTGCTTCTTATTGATTCCTTTTTGAGTTCTCTTTTGGGGATTTGAGCTTTTTTAAGGAGTTACTACAGTATCTTGTGTTTTTAGTGAAAATACTTGTTGTTCCAAAGCTTTTCTAGAGGTCTAATATCTTTTGAATAAACTAATGTTGCTAATGAAGATTGTGTGAAGTTTTGTATGAAGGAAAAAATTTTAGGTGTAGAGAGAGAATGATGTAATGAGATGAAGAATGGACAAAATCTCAAGCTTGGGGTTGCCACTCTGTTGTCACCCCAAGAAATATCCAAGAGGTATAAGCGTCAAATCTTGGGGATGCCTAAGGCATCCCTTTCTTCATCAATAAAAAGATCATGTCTATCTAGACACTTTGTTTTTATTATTTCATGCATAGTTGTGTTGTTCTTGCAGCGTCTTATTTTTCGTTTTCTTTGCTTAGGTTGTTTAGTTTTCTTGAATAAAGTAGTCTGGACCCCCGTTCTTGTTGTGTTGTTTTGCAAATAAAATTTCTTGGTGTTGGGAAGGAGTAGTAAATTCTTGCTTGAAAGTGCAAGAGGAGCTTGCATTAACTATTACTTAGACTTTAGCATGACATGCTAGGTGTTGTTTTGACCTTATGATTAGTGATTATTGCTGTAGCATGTCTTGTTCTAAATAATTGGTATTTCTTAGTGTGCCTTGAAAAAATTATGCGTTGTTTTAGCATGCAAAAGCATAGTATTGTGGTATTCTCCTTTGATGCTTTGTTTGGGTTGACTTGGCACATGGTCACACCATGTTATGACTATGACACGTCACCATAGCCTCTATGATAATTTAGTCCTTGACTTGTAGTACCACTCTGTGCTTTGATTAGTAATGCTTTGTTTCTCTGCATGATTATGGCCATTATGCTCTCTTAGTTGGTTGCTCCTAGTCTTTTGCTAGCCTCCACTCGTATGAGTGAGCTATACTCATGCTTTTAGCTCCCAAGAAACCAAGTTTTTCCAAAGTGTCCATTATAAACTCCTATGCATGGTGTGTTACACCATTACATGTATATTCTTGTTTTCAGCTATCTTCCAATTAAAAACTATTTTGTTATGTGAAAACTTAGTGATTAAAGCCCTCACAAACTTGATGGCACACTTTATATTCTTTGCCCCTAATAAACTTGAACCATTGTGTCATCTATGTTGTATATGCTTGCACTTATACGTTGGAATTAGCAGAACCGTGCTATCACGACAAACGTTTTCAACATTGGACTTGTACTTTGTACTCAGTTGATATCATGCTCTTTTGTCTATGGATGTCACTGGTGTGAAATAAAGAGGGAAATTGTAAGTCCATGGAGTTTGTGTTTTGTCTTAGGGAAACGCCTAGGACACTAGCCTAATCCATGCCTAATCATGGTGGAAACTTGCAGCATCACCATAATGAGCTATCTAGGAAGGATCCTCAATAAAAAGTTGTGCATATAGTAAATAAAAAGATCGCTGAGATGCTCATTGTCTAGTTTCCTTGTCATTTTGTTTATGGGATAGCTCCTGTAGAATGTCCAAGGGGTACCCCGTTGGCGGTTCTCTATGATACGCAAATACTTAAAGTGACAAGAACTTACAAGTGACTGAAGTTGAGTAGCATGAGGTGTGGCCCTCGTATTCAAGGGACTTGAGATTGCCAACTTATACTTTATCAAGCATATATACTCCATATTTGTTCACTTTAACCTTAATCACTTCAAGATGCTTATGATAGGGGCAATGAGGGCTGAAATCATGTACCATAATTTTTGGAAGCTCTTTTCGAAACTTGAAATCCCTGCTCCCTTTGTGAAGGGCCTTTCTTCCGCCGTTATTAAGAGAGCATAGTTGTCATTCTGTATGTAGTGTCCCAAAGCTTATTGATTGATGCATATTGTGATATTACTTGTTCGTGTGCTATTTGTTTCTAGTCACCCTTGTGAACTTTGAAGGTGTCCTATGCATCTATTTTCTGTATGTGAAACAAACAAACGTTTTTCAATGCATGTTATTCATGATATTTGTTTGTAACCTTTCATGTTGCATGCATAGTTACTATATCCTATTGTTAGAAATCCATCTTTTATACACATGTTTAGAGTTCTCCGATCCCAGCTTTCAATTCTTGCAAATGGTTTGATCTTGGTTTTAATGGTGCATGTCACCTCAAAAATTATTCTTTTTATCACTTACCTACTCGAGGACGAGCAGGAGTTAAGCTTGGGGATGCTTGATACGTCGGAAACGTATCTATAATTGTTGATGATCCATGCTTGTTTAGTATCTACTTTGCTTTTCTTTGTCTACACTTTGAGGTGTTTTTATATCTTTTCTAGAACTAACCTATTAACAAGTTGCCATAGTGCTAGTTGCCTGTTTTCTTCTATTTTTGGTTCCAGAAAGGCAGAAAATCAATATTCTCGGAATTGGACGGGACAAAATCCAAAGTCAATATTTTACCATGAGGGACAGGAATCTAGAAGATGAGACGGAGATGCGAAGCAGGGCGGCCAAACCCCCCTAGGCACAGCCAGGGGTGGGCCCACTGTTCGCCTCCCGGCCTCGCCTATTCGCCTATAATAAGCCCCTGGTACAGAAACCCTAAGTACATGATCGAAGCTCCACGAAACCTTCTGTAGCCGCCGTCACCGTCGTCCCTAGATCAGTGGGGTCTCAAGTTCTTCCCGGCACCCTACCAAAGGGGAGATCATCCCGGAGGCCTTCTCTCCGGTATGATGCGTGACTAGTCCCACCTTGGACTATGGGTCCATGTAGTAGCTAGATGGTTGTATCTCCTCCTTGTGCTTTCATGTATAGATATTGTGAGCTCCGTTCATGATCAAGATCTAATCTATTTGTAATCATGCATGTTGTGTTTGCGGGGATCCGATGGATATTGAGATTACTATGTCAGACTAATGGTTTTGTCTTTATGATTCTATCATGTCTGTGTTGTTTGTGATCATGGATGCTCTCCGTTGTTAGTAGCTATCTTGGCCGAGTAGTTGCTAGTGACTCCAAGAGGGGGTATTTATGCTTGATAGTGGGTTCATGCCTCTAGTTTCCAAGGGAAGTGATAGAAATCTCTTCGGTTGTAGATGTGATGTTGCTACTAGGGAGAAAACAACGGTCTCTTGTTCATGGAACAATTTGATTGTTTACCTTACACACTTTGCTTAAAGCAGTTGTCTGTTGCTTGCAACTTAATACTGGGGGGGGGTTCATATGATAACCTGAAGGTGGACTTCTAGTCATAGATGAAGTTGGATGGCAGTCTATGTATATTGTTGTATTTCCCAATCGAATCTAATAGGATATTTTTGTCTAGTATTGCATTATTATGCCTTGCTCAGTTCCTGTCAATTGCCCTGCTGTAATTTGTTTACCCTTCATGCCATGTTTTTTATCTAAGGAGATCACCTCTAGTGAACTATGGACCCCGGTCCAATCGTTACCATTGATACATCTTCCACTGTTACTTGTTTACTTGCTGCAAACCATTACCTTCGACACAATACATTTAATCCTTTGTTACAGCAAACCGGTGAGCTTGACAACCTCATTAATTCATTGGGGAAAAGTCTTGAGTTTGTGTTGTGCAGGTCTCCGTGTTGCTTGCAACACCTGTGTGGCGTTTCCTTCGTCCTACTGGTTCGATAACCTCGGTTTATTTCCGAGGGAAAACTTTTTGTTATGCTGCTTCACACCTTGCTCTTGGGGTTCCCAACGAAGCGCTCCTACATCAACTCAACACTGCATCAAGCACACTAGTGAGCTGCAAAGATACGTGAACCAAAACAAGTTCCATTGAACTCCTCGGCAGTGTTGATCACAAAGCTAGGCATCTAATGTAAGATAGAGAAATATTAACAACACAAGTAAGAGAAAACAAGACAATAAAAAGATAGCAAAAAGTATACAATCATCCATAAATCATACAAGTCATGGCATACAAAGTCCGCCACAAACACTAAGGTTCAAACATAACTTAGACAAAAAAATTGCGAGAAAACAACAAGTGTGGTGGTCCAACTAGCGGAGTATGTTACAATTCTCACTCATATGCTAAGCCTATGATATCTTCCCTTAGACGTTCTATGGCGGTCTCTAAGTCTTGGGTATACTTCTTCTCCTCCTTAAGGTAATTTTGGGTGTTGAGCATTATATAATTGAGTCTTTCACCAAGCTCCTTGATATCATTCCAAGCTGCATTTCTTGCTTAGTCAAAGAATGTTGTATACATTTCCAAGTTGGTTCCCATATAGAATCCCGACTCTTTGTGGTTGTCTCCCTTGTTTTTTTACAAGTGAAGTTGCACCCACCAATATTATTGTCCTTCATCCATCACAGGGAATCCCTTGTACACGGCCTCACCATGTATCCCCAAGCTAACCATAAGGGTTTTGAGTTCTTTGGGAAACTCCGTCTCACATTCTAAAGTCATGGTCATGAGTGGTCCCTTCTTGAAGAATTTGTTGATGGCGTCCATCTACAAATTGAGATGAGAAAGAAGATCAGAAGGGTTTACGAGAAGAAAAAAGCAAGTGTGGAATTTGCAAAGAGTTGCATTTTTCCTTAGTGGTTTTCTTAGTCTAATCCAACCTAGGGTCATAATCCTACAGGAAACAAAGTGCTTTGATACCATCTGTAAGACCCCACCTTTATAAAGGTAAAGACCCCTATGATTGCAATGCTAGTCCCTGGATCAAATGCTAGCATCCACAGTTTAAGATGAAGTACACAGATACAAAGGTCGTTATTACATCGTCATTCCAGAGATAACATAGTCTTTTACAACTCAATAGAAAAAGGCTAGTACAAGAGTTCATAACATAAGTAAATAAAATAAATTCTTCATCTTCTTGTGCCACAGGCAAGCATGTTGAGTGTAGACTCATAACCCTAATCCTCATCAGAGTAACCTTCAACATCATAAGTTACATCCACAACGGGTCAATACATTTGGAATTGTATTGGCAAGTGATACCTTATTAGAATAGCAATGAATGACATCTATATGATTCTAGCTAAGTGTAGCTTAGGCTTGCTTTGCTCAAAATAGATTTTTCCTTATCAGTTGAAAAACACTAAGTTTTTGTTTGACAAAAACACCCAAGGAACCACCAACAAACATTGGTGAACTTTTACCCTTGTTCATCCACAAATTTTAACTTAGAAATTGGGATGAGGAGATCCTTGATAGCTTCAATGTCTTGATGCTCAAATTGTCTGTTTCCGGGGACACGGCTAAGTACTTAGGTTTTACCCTCTCAACTGGTGGTGCACTTTCCCCACAAGACTCGACATGCATCAAGACGAGACCTTTCAGGAGCCTTCCCTTAGACCACCATGGACACATTCCATCCTATCACCCTACCACCAACTTTCCATCTAGCTAAGTTATTGTAACCTATATGATCAAGGCAGAGCCCATATGCCATGTGGTTGCACTAGAAGCTTCTAAACACTAAGTATCTCAAACCCCTTTGTTCCTAGGTGGATTTCCACAAGTGTGGTACACAAGGTAAACCATAGACATGGGCTGTGTGTAACCACTCAACGCAAACCATCATTCCATTCCACCTCGGTGATTCATTCAATTTAGTTGTTTTATTAAGCAAAAACACAAGTCCAAAGACTTAGCAAAATTTCCATAGCATGATTATATTCCACCCTTGTTTGCTACTAGCTAGGCTAAGCATGATATCATAACAAGTATCTTAACTTAGAGAAAATTCTATTAAGACTACAAATACTAGGTTTTCCCCAAGCATAGCATATAGATACTTAGCAAAAATTTCATGCAAGTCCTATTCAAAATATCACTAGTGCATAGTCAAAAAATAATAGGACAAATACATGAAGCACCACTTGGCTTGTTAGTTGGGGTAGTAGCAGCAATCTTCACAATCACAATCACCACTAGCACCAAAATCTACACATAAAATAATAACACCAAATTCACATTTCAATATTCAAGAAAAAAATATTATGAATGCATGCAAATGCAATGAAATTATTTTTCTATACTAAACAAGTCAAGTCAAGTCAACCAGTACTTAACACAAAACACACTATTTACATTTTAAATAAACTTCAATTTTCTTTTAAATCATTTTCTAAATAATTTAGATAGCGAAATTAAGTCTATATGTGATTATGCAAATAAACCTAATTTTACAGAATAAAAATACAAATTCATGCCCACAGTAGTGTAGGGCTCATTTTTCTGAATCCAATATTATCTTATTTGCATTCTTTGGATAAACAGAACTAAAGTTATGAGTTTTACAAGTTTAAATCTCTAATAGATTCAAAAATAGAGTTTAAATCTAAATCTCAAACACGTGAACGCATCTGATTGGCCCGTACCGCTTCGTGCAGATCGGCCAACGTGGGCCGTAGGATTTAAGTTAGATCCTGTGGCTCAGATCTAAGCATACCCCTTCGTTAAGTGATCTAATCAAATCCACTAGATCTAGATCTAACGGTGGCGGTTGCTTTGACCAAAGACTGGCGGCGCACGTGGCTACAGCGGTGGTGGCGCGACTGGCGAAAGCGCTCCAGCGATTGCAGAGGGGGATAGGGGATGCGCTGTGTCTTACCAGCGTTGCTAGGTCGCGAGGAAGCTCAATGTGGCTTTAGCTTGGACAGGGGCTAGCTGTTGTGGTCGCTAGGGCTTGTCAGAGTTGCGAGCAAAGTCGGTTTCGTGTGGGAGGCAACAGAGACGATGAACTGGGCCATGCTAGCACAAACCAGAAGCATCGGCGTGTGAACAAGGACCATGCGAACATCATCGTTTGAACTAGAGGTCAGTGGGTGGTCGCATATTACCAGAATTGCCCGCCAGAGACGAGGGAGACATCGGGTGTTCATGGCGCTTGACGAAGCCGATGTTCTGGGGCAGTACAAGGCGAACCAAAGGCACAGTAAGCTTCCAAGGGACAAGGGAAGCACAATAGTATGAACGAGAGGGGGCGGGGTAGATGATGCTCACCGGAATACCTCGTCGGAGTTCGTCGGATAGCGTAGTTTCAAGCTCAAATGCGTGCAACTTGGTGGTGTTCTGGTGAGGGAAGTTGGGGGAAATGACCACGGTGCAGAGAGGTTTAAGTAGCCAGCGAGGGAATCATACAGAGGATCAATGGAAATTAAGCCCTAAATCAACGCGATGTTGATGGGGGAGGAAATGGGCGGCGACGGCGTATGCGCGCGGGGTGGGGAAGACAACGCTGAGCTGGCACGGGACCACTGGCAGTGTCAGCGGGGTAAGGCGAGTGCGGGTGAGAGAGAGGGGAGAGGGAAAATGGCTCGGGTGGGCTGCTGGGCCGTTTCTGGCTCTGGGATGAATAGTTGGCGCCTGTTTTTATTTTTTCTATTTTTTTTTTCTTTTTCTATTTGATTTTTCAGGAATGGTTTTGAAACCTTTTTCAAGTTTGTTTGAATTCAATTTTTCTCTAGGTTTCCATACAGTGAACCTGGCACTCTAAAGTGCGACGAACACACTTGACCACTCAAATTCACCTTGCTCTTTGAAAAATAAAATAAAACGAAGCCACATATAATTAATAAAATGGGCATATTAATGGTTTTATTTGGATTTTTGATTTGAAACTATTTTTGCAAGACAAATATGACATGATAATATGAATGCAATGCATGCTTTTGTAATTCATGAATTTTGGGATGTTACAGTTCATGATCAAGATCTCATCTATTTGTAATCATGCATGTTGTGTTTGCGAAGATCCGATGGATATTGAGATTACTATGTCAGATTGATTAATTCTATCATGTCTGTGTTATTTGTGATCTTGCATGCTCTCCATTGTTAGTAGCTATCTTGGCCAAGTAGTTGCTAGTGACTCCAAGAGGGGGTATTTATGCTCGATAGTGGGTTCATGCCTCTATTTAATCTAAGGGAAGTGACAGAAATCTCTAAGGTTGTAGATGTGCTGTTGCCACTAGGGATAAAACAACGGTCTCTTGTTCATGGAACAAGTGGATTATTTACCTTACACACTTTTCTTAAAGTAGTTGTCTGTTTCTTGCAACGTAATACTGGAGGAGGTTCGAATGATAACCCAAAGGTGGACTTCTAGTCATAGATGCAGTTGGATGGCAATCTATGTATCTTGTTGTATTACCCAATCGAATATCATAGGATCATGATGTCTAGTATTGCATTGTTATGCCTAGCTTAGTCCTATCAATTGCCCTACTGTAATTTCTTTACCCAGCATGCCATGTTTGTTTACCTAAGGAGAGCACCTCTAGTGAACTATGGACCCCGGTCCAATCTTTACCATTGATACATCTTCCACTGTTACTGTTTACTTTATGCAAACCACTATCACCTTACACACCATATAGTTAATCCTTTGTTACATCAACCGGTGAGATTGACAACCTCACTTTTCGTTGGGGCAAAGTATTTAGTTTGTGTTGTGCAGTTTTCCAATTTTCTTGCAACACCTTTGAGATGTTTCCTTCCTCCTATTGGTTCGATAACCTCGGTTTCTTATTGAGGGAAAACATGATGTTGTGCTGCATCACACCTTCCTCTTGGGGTTTCCTGACGAAGCTCTCCTACGTTGATAAAGCGCCAACAACGTCGATACCACTTCTTGAATTAGGAGGTCTACCCGAAAGGGCATCTACTAGCTTCCTGGTAGCTAGTTCTGAGCTAGTTAGGGGCCCGATGGGTTGAAGGATGTCGTTGGCGGTTGGTGGTGTAGGAACGCGGTCCTTTGGAAGGAGGTCGTTCTGGGCTTGGTCTGATGCAACGTCGTGTGTAAAACACGCAAAGAACGACATCGTACTTGTATATGATCCAGGAATTTAGCAGGTTCGTGCCGGCCGGTGGCGGAGGTACATAAGATGATACAAAACAGGTCTGTGCCGCAGGGCGTCGAAGCACTTAGAGTTTTACATAACAGGTTCTGGGACGATACATAGTTCTACCCTAGGCTAGTAGGTTGTGGAGTACTTAGAGGAATCCTCCTTGGCTTCATCTTCGCCTTCGGGGAGGCGGGTGGAGGATCCTTGTATATCTTGGGGTGGCTTGAACCTCTTGAGATACTACTGGGCGGGGACGCACTTCTTTCTTCCTTGGAGGATGCGGCTTCCAGAGGTCTCTTCCGGTTTCTTGATCATGGATTGACTCCTTTGCTAGACTTCCAGAGTTTCCTTGCGATTCAAGATGGCTTGTACATGATGAAGCTCCATTTGGGTGTGGCAGTATTCATCTGCAATAGCGGTGAGGAGCTCATTTCCATAATAGCTATATCGGGCTTGTAGCTACAGTGCGGGGTAGGTCAAGTGAGGATCTTGGGATTGTCCGGATGAGTCAACGCTTCCTTTGAGGGGTAGATAGAAGGTTGTGGGCGACCTCATTTCAGGAAGAACATCACGAATGGGAAATAGGGCCTCTCTTGCGGCCATATCGAGAGCTAGCACTGGGGTTGGCATTCGAAGTCCAGTGGCATAAACGGGTTCTCCTGATACTTCATACTTTGGAGGAATGGTAACTTGTCCTAGATATAGCCCGGTTACCAGTCCTTTGTGAAGAGTATAAGTGGCAGGTTGAGTGTATCTGCAAAGCTGCAGGGAGTCCCAGAGGAGCATGTGGAACCCTGCGCTTAACCATGATTCGTCAATGGGTTCCATTTGCACAATAGAGGGTTTTTGGGTTAGGGGTGGAGTTAAACAGATAGATGCAGAGTTATCAAGGTATATGGTTAGTATGAAACACAAGTACGTCTTTGGGTTCCTCTGATGACTCTCGAACTGGTGTTTGGAGCAGGTTGTTGGACGGAAGATCTTTCCTGAATTATCTTCTCATAGGCGGTCTTCTGGATTTGAGTGGAAAGACACAGTCTTTCCACCTTAGAACCGTAGTTGGGGTCGTCGAGGCTGGGGTAGGTCCTTCGTCTTGGAGCAAGGCGCGACGCTTGAGTTCGGGGTCTTCGAGTGATGCCTTATTGCGACTACCTTTCTATGGTGGTTACCTATCAAAGCCGTTAGGGTTAACTCGAGGTTGTTTTAGGGGGCGATTAGAACTAGGCACAAATAGGGGTTGTTTGAGATTTCTATAGGTGACCATACTGCTGAGGAGACGTTTCTAGTTAGGGGTTATGGCTAATGAAAGGTCATGGCGTTAAACACAAACGAGGTGGTCATACAATAGGATCGAGTGGTTCGAGGAAGCCAAGTAACACTCTCCAAGCATCATATAAGCACATGAAAAACAAACAAGGCATACCGTAGATACTAAGGGGTGACTACGCGCCATAAAAGGGGAATCCTATACTGGGGATATTGGCCCTAGGTACGTACTTCACGGGGGTCTTTACTTCTTTCTTGCCATCTAGTGTCGTTGGTGCCGTACTTGATAGATTTGGCGGCGATGAAGGACTCTGTTTCTAGGGCAATCTTGTAGTGTCTTTCGTCATTGGTAGCTCCTTTGGTTTGCTTGTTTCGGTGTCTCTTCATCTCGGGGTCTCCGTCTCATAGTCTCCAAGTCGGACTTTGTTTTTGAAAACGGAACAGTTGAAGTAGACGATATATAGAGTAATTCATTTTCAAATAGTTTAAGTCAGAGAAGGTGAGATAAGAAATTCTTCGAAAAAAGCTTTTAAGATATAGTTTTCGAAAGCCGGTGTTTTCAGAAATAGGGGTTGTCCTGTCTAACGTCCATGCTAACTAAGGTCTCCTATAGTCAGGATGGCTCTGATACCAAGTCTAGGGCACCCCGGATTTACAGTCTGAGAATACCCGTTATGCATACAAGTCACGTTCCCATGATCAGTGCGCCATGAGCATAACCGACCAATATCATTACAACATTGAGAAACTTTACAAATAAAAATCTTACATTGTTGACATTATGGAGATCATAACACAAATAGCGGAAGTCTTCAAGCGCAGAGCCCATGTCATGCCTTAACCTACAGGCAGCTGACTGGGAAGACGGCCTAGCTCGCATAGACGTCAGCAACCTCCATCGCTCCTCTTGCTTCTGAAATTCTGGCCAAGTAAATAGCCAGGGACAATGTCGGTGAGTACTTTGAATGTACTCGCAAACCACCTTAAAAGAACAATAATAAATGATATGCAATATGGCTGTAATAGGCAGGCTCCATAAGAGGTTCTTTTATAAACTAGTTTATCTTGTATATATAGCATGTCTCTATATCTTTATTGAAAAAGTTTGGTAAAACATTTTGGAAACCTTTTTGAAAAGTTTTAAGAAAACACTAGGATTGGGTCACCCATTTGTTTTTCCTTCCGGTCATCCCATCATCAAACTCCTTCCTCCATTTTTTAGACCATCCTATGGTCAAAGCATTTTCAAGCCATTGCTTCTCTGAAGTCCTTTTTGAAATCAAAACCATCACCCGCCAGCCGCCACCATCACAACCGTCCATGACCGATGTAAACACCCAGATTTTTAATCCCAGATGCCTGTTATGCCATACATCGCAATCCCAGGATTACCATTTTTGCGAGACATAACAGAATTGGATACCACGGTACATCATCCATTACAAACCATACATAAGGTCTTACACAAATAGGGATATCATGATCCAGTTCTTAATACAACTTCAAGCAGCGGAATACGTAAAAATAACGGTAGCGTAGGCGAAGCTCCTTCTTCGGGGTAACAGGCAATGCTGACGATGGGAGATGATCCTAGTTGTTGTAACCTTCCTGAGGTCCATCCTCCAGGTACTCCTCTTCATAGTCTGGCCATGGGAATAGCCAGGGACAAATCCATGAGTACTCTTTAAGTACTCGCAAACTAATACTAACAAGTGAAAGGGGTTTTTGATAATAGGACACTAGGCTCTAGGGTTGTTTTGCAAAAGCCAGATTTATCTCTACTAAGCTGAGAAGCAAGAGAAGCTAGTCACACTTTTATAACTCCTAAGTAGGAACTTGTATTTCATATCACAATCCTGTTGTGGTCAAGTCAAAGTCTCAATTCATTTCACAAGTCTTTTGAAAACATCTGACGGGGGAACAGTATGGCCACTCCAATTGTCCATAACCGCGGACGCGGCTATTCAAATAGTTTGATACTCTGCAGAGATTGTACACTTTCACCACAACAATCGATACATCCGTCTGGAACAAATCCTGAATTCACCATACTCAGTATGCGGATAATCAATCCTAACATTTCAATTACACGCCCTAGTATAAGAACCTCTCATGTGAGTTTGGCCTCCCAACCATGACCAACTGTCATCTTGGGTACTACACAGGTGGACAATCTTCACAAGGTAGCCTCAGCTCAGACCTTGGCCGTGAAGGAACTAATACTAAGGTATATAAGTTTCCAGTCAAGCCCTACCCAATCTTCGGGTATTGTGGTTGTACGATAAAATTGGAATGGTATCGCATCCAGACAACCATCGGTTTTATAAAGGGCTAAGGCTCATGCCTCAACATTTTCATCACCAAAATCATCAGGTGTTCGGAAACACATGTCAATACATCTCAGTAGAATGATCCATCATTCTAAGGTTTTCATAAACATTTTCACCAAGTATTCCCATATAATGTTGATCAAGTTTTATGCTGAGCACTAGCATCTACAAGTGGGGGTAAGCACTAATGGGGGATGGTAAACCTAGTGGAGTTTCCACTAAGTTCAATCTTATGCCTTAGGATGACATAACGATTATCTAGCTTAGGCCAAATTTTATGCTCTTTATGCAACCTTCAATATATCTTTCTAGAATCTACAAGTCACTTAAGTCAACTCTAAGTTAAAGCTTTGATAAAGAAATACAGTAGAGGGCTTGCAAATAAAACTAGGATTGGTTTGTCAAGTGGATATGATCACATATGCTTAAGGCATATAGTTGACATATTAGCAAGTAAGTATTAGCTTGCCCAATTGCAATTATAAGCTTGCATAGGTCAACTTGACTAGGAAGGCTTGCTAAATTAGAGTATCTTGCAAGTGTTAGCTTGCATCAATATTAGTATAAGCTTGCATAGGTAAACTTGATTAGTAAGGCTTGCTAAATTAGAGTATCTTGCAAGTGTTAGCTTGCATCAATATCAGTATAAGCTTGCCTTGTGCAGAGCAGTGGTTGAAGTTCTCCTCGGCTTCTTCTTCGTAGTATCCTCCTTCCTCCTCGTATCCTTGGTCGGTACTAGCGTCTATGAATAATATGAGGTACACAATCACCAAACAGTACTTAACTACTTGCATTCATCACACACAAGGGTCCTATAGATGATCTAGCATCATCACTAACATTACAAGATTAAAGCTTGGTTTAATTCCTTTTATTTTTAGAAAAGTAATTTCTACTCATTGAAAAACTACTTAAGATTTAGTATTCTCCAAACCAAACATGGGATCATGTTGACACATGTCATCACCATATATTTTAGTCCATGGTAATGTGATTTAAAGTGGTGCCCCAATTTAATAAGGTTTTTCTCTTTTATTTTAATTAATTAAAGTGGCTATAAATGCCTATGTGGCATTCTTTTATTACTTGGTCATTATTTCTGTAAGTAAACCTATAGGTTTTTATATATTCTGAAAGGTATGATCAAATGTGATTTTTGAGAGTTGAAATCAACTTAAAAGCTATTATGGTTTAAATTTGAAAAATGTTTGAATACAGAAAAGCTTCTGCCTTGTTATTTTTACCATGGATGATCTACAGATCCAAATGACTTGAATCCAACGGGCTTGGATTCAGCATTCCCAGACCTTTCTAACAAAATTGGTTTCATTCAATTTGGTTCAGCGAATCGACCTGGGTTCATTTTTGAAACTAGGTATATAAGTGAGTTTGAAATAAAATGAAAAAGGTTAAATTCAAATAACTGGGTTGCGCGGGAAGCGATACTGGGCCGGCCTGCTAAGCACAGCGCTTACGCGGGCTGGTTAAGTCGCTGTCCCCACGCGTCAGTGAGACGGGGGGGGGGTGCGAAGCGGTATGGGGCGATGTGGTGCCTTCGATCTGGTTCTAATCCAACGACTGAGGGTCATCATCGACGTTGGGCAATGCCGGCGAGACAGAAACCTAGGGCGGCAGGTGGGGGTCGTTGGGGGCTCACCGGGGCTCAAGCGAGGGTCGGCAAGGCGGGCGAACGACAAAGTCGATGACGACGAACCTCCTGGTAGCGGCATGGTTGCTGGCGAGATGGGCGCGGTCCGTGCGTGTGGTCCAGGCTTTAGCAACGCTCGCGGCTGGGACAGGGTGTGGCGGTGGACTTCCAGACAAGGTTGGCACGGCTAAATCTCCTTCTATCTTGCTGTCTCCACTGGGGTGGCATGGTCAGCTTCGGCTGTTCACCATTGATGTCATTTCCTAGCTTACAGTGAGGCTAGTGCTTGGTTTAACTTGCTAGATGATCTACTGAGATGTTTGTGAGCTAGAGAGGGGACAAGTTAGGCTTCAATCACTGCTCACAATAGTGTTTAAGATTTTGATGATTTGTGTCTGCAAAGTGTTTGATGAAATGGCCGCAAGAATTCAAGTTTTGAATTTTGAAAAGATTTTTGGTGGGTGTGCTAGGTTGGTGCTGGTGAGTCTGCAGATGCTTGGGTTTTGAAAGTTGAGCTTGTTTGAGTGGTTTTTGAAAAAGTGGGATCTTCTCATATGATAAAGATTCAATTTTGAACTATCATTTAAACTATGCATTTGAAAGTTTCTGGATGATCACAAAGTGGGCCTTGATACCTTGTTATGAGTACAATCAAGTGGTGCAAAGATCCAGAAAAGTTTCTATTAAGTTCTGAAATTTTGGGATAGCTAAAGTAGGCATGGGAGTTAAATTCGTCAAAAGGACCATTCCCTTATTTTATTTGTTTTGATTTATTTGTCTTTGAGAAAAGTTTGGGAATTGTTTAGATGATGTTTATTTCACCTAAGAATCCATTTACAAGCAAAGGAACACACAAACAAGGTGGTTCAAAAGAAATCAAAATTGGAATGTATACACACATGCATGCTTTCATATTTTTATTTAGAAAAGTTTTTGTTAACCCTAAATTTGATGCTTAGAGTTTGATGATTCAAGTTTAGTATTTTTGGGATGTTTCAAACCTTCCCCCCCTTAAACAAAATCTCATCCCGAGATTTGAAAAAGGACAAAAAGATTACCTAGGATTTGAAGAGATCGGGAAACTACGTCCTGATGTGATCTTCACGCTCCCAGGTAGCTTCCTCTTTTGTGTGGTTGCTCCACTAAATCTTGAGAAACTTGATGCTTCGGGTTCCGGTAGTTCTGAAAGCTTCTTCCAAAATATGTATGGGTACTTCAGGATAGGTCAGGTCATCGTTGATTTCTATGGTCCGGTGATTGATATTCTTGAACACTTCGGTCTTCTCTGGGACTTTGAGACACTTGTGAAGTAACGAGATATGGAACACATTGTGCACGGATGACATATCTTCAGGTAGTTCCAATTGATACGATACTTCTCCTCGACGGTTCAGAATCTTGAAAGGTCCGATATATCTGGGGGCTAACTTTCCTTTGAGTTGGAAACGCTTCATTCCCTTCAATGGCGACACTTTCAGATATACAAAATCTCCTATGTTGAAGGCGAGGTATCTACGTCTCTTGTCGGCGTAACTCTTCTGTCTGTACTGGGCAGTCTTGAGGTGCTCACGAATCTTGTGAACCTTCTCTTCTGCTTCTCGTAGGATGTCGGGTCCGAAAATCTGACTCTCTCCTACTTCCGACCAGTTCAAAGGGGTGCGGCACTTCCTTCCTTACATAAATTCACATGGGGCCATTTGCAAACTGGCTTGATAACTGTTATTGTATGAAAATTCTGCAAATGGCAGACAATCTTCCCACTTAGATCCAAATTCTAACACACATGCTCTCAGGATATCTTTGAGTATTTTATTTACTCGCTCCGTTTGTCCATCGGTCTGAGGGTGATATGCGGTGATGAAATCTAGGCGGGTTCCTAAACCTTCCTGGACTTTCTTCCAGAATCTGAGGTAAATTGAGTTCCTCGATCCGATATGATGTTCTTGGGGACTCCATGCAAACTAATTATTCTAGCGATGTACAACTCTGCTAGCTTCGAACACTGATATGTGGTCTTGGCGGGTAAGAAATGGGCGACTTTGGACAATCGGTCCACTATGACCCAGATAGAGTCATTTCCCCTACTAGAAGTAGGCAGTCCAGTGATAAAGTCCATTCCAACGGAATCCCATTTCCATTCCGGAATCTGCAATGGTTGCAACAATCTAGTGGGTCTTTGATGTCCTGCCTTGATTCGGTGACATATATCACACTTGGCGATATAGCTTCCGATTTCTCTCTTCATCTTATGCCACCAAAATTGCTCTTTTAAATCTTGATACATCTTAGTTCCTCCAGGGTGGATAGAATAAAGAGTATCATGAGCCTCCTTCAGAATAACTTCTTTCAACTCAGAATCTGATGGTACACAAAGGCATCCTTTGTACCACAGAACTCCTTCTTCATCTTCGGTGAATCCAGGTACCTTGCCTGTACCGATACGACGCTTGATTCCGTCAATAAAGCTGATATGACTTGGGTGAAATTAGTCTGGAATACATATTATCATGGAAGAGTACCTCACACTGTTACTATTTGTGGATCTTTCTGGTGGCGTAGTATTATGAGTTTGGATGAGGAATACCTCTTAAATTTCAAATGTTCAGTGCGATCTAGAGACACAGCTTTATTCTGGGTAGATAACTGGAACAACAACCTTCTCAACTCAACATATCCACATTTAGTTTCACATGTACTTGATAAACACTGCTCTATTAAGAAAGCAATCTTAATCACTCAGATGTCTGAAGCTTTTCATCTACCAATATCTGCTGAAGCTAGTACTGAATTACAACATTTACAATTGCAACTGGCTCAAGTCACTCTTCAACATACTAAACATGATGAATGGAAAAGTTTGAGCTCAAAAACAGGAGATTATTTTGTCAGTCATATGTACAAGGGATATTTCAAGCACATACCAAATCATTTTCCATCACAGTGGATCTCGAGTAGTAAATGCACTTCCAAACATAAGTTCTTTGCCTGGCTGATAATCCATGATCACATTAATAACAAAGATATGCTGCTTAGAAGGCATTGGAATGTTTCTAATAATCATAATTGTGTTCTTTTCCCTTGCCATACCCTTGAAGACTAGTCACATTTATTTTTTGAATGTTATTTCAGTATGAGAATATGGACATATCTTCAGGTTGTCTGGGGTATAGGGTCTGGAACAGATATTTTGAAACATGCAAAACAGAAATTCAAGGGCCCATGCTTCATAGAGATTACTATCCTAGCCTGTTGGAATATTTGGAAGCAGAGAAATGACAAAATTTTCAAACGAATAAGACCTTCCTTCAGCTCTTGGAAATCATGGTTTATTTGTGATGTTTCACTCCTAAAATACAGAATCAGAAAGAAGACCATCACAGATCTTAACTCCTAGATTGATTCTTTTTTGTAATTTTGTATAGTTTTGTCTCTTTTTTTCTTTTCTTTTGTTTTAGGCTGGTATCTTGTACATAAGACTTCCTGCTTTATTTTAATAAAGGACTTTGGGGGGCTCGCCTGCAGTAAATATTCAATAATGGCCATAATCATGCAGAGCGACAAAACATTACTAATCAAAGCATAAAGTGGTACTACAAGTCAAGGACTAAATGATCATAGAGGCTATGGTGACTTATTCATAGTCTTAACATGGTCTAAGCATGTGCCATGTCAACCCAAACAAATCATCAAAGGAGAATACAACAATGCTATGCTTTTGTATGCTAAAACAACCCATGATTCCTTCAAGGCACATTAAGCAATCCCAATTGTTTGGAACGAGTCATGCTACAACAATAATCACTAAGAATAAAGTCAAAACAACATCCCAATTCTACCACCCAGATGGAGTGCTCTTAGAAGTAGTGCTTGAGTTTCTTGGCGGCCATGTACACGTCATACACCAACTTCTGGTAGTGGGGGTAGTTCTGCTTGGAGAGTGATAGTACCTCGCTTAGGTAGTATACGGGGCGCTGGACCGGCTGGGCCTTCCCCTCTTCTGGATTTTCCACTACCAGTACCACGCCGACCACTCTGTTTGTGGCCGCGATGTACATCAGCATAGGCTCCTTTACTGCTGGTGCCGCCAGAATAGGTGGTGAGGTGAGCATGCGCTTGATGTCCCGGAAAGCTTCGACTGCCTGAGCAGTCCAGACAAACTTGTTCGTCTTCTTCATCAGCTGGTACAGGGGGAGGGTTTTCTCACCCAGCCGGCTGACGAAACGGCTGAGGGAGGCCAGGCATCAGGTGAACTTCTGTATGTCGTGCAGGCAGTTCCATGCGCTCAATGGCTCTGATCTCTTCCAGGTCGCCCTCGATTCCTAGCTCAGAGACGAGGAAACCGAGGAGCTTACCGGCTGGGACACCGAACACACACTTCTGCGGGTTTAGCTTGATCTGGAAACGGCGGAGATTTTCGAATGTTTCCTTTAGTTCCTCGAGCAGTGTGTGCCGCTCCTTGGTCTTGATGACGATGTCGTCAACATAGGCGTGCACGTTTTTGCTAGTTTGCTTCTGCAGGCATTTCTGCATACAACGCTGATAGGTTGCTCCTGCGTTTTTCAAGCCGAAGGGCATGGTGGTGTAGTAGTAAGCTCCATACGGGGTTATGAATGATGTCTTTATTTGATCGGTTTAATTGATCTTGATCTGGTGATAGCCCGAGTAAGCGTCCAGAAAAGACAACAAATCACATCTGGCGGTGGAGTCGATGACTTGATCAATCCGCGGTAGAGCCAAAGGATCCTTGGGGCATGCCTTGTTGAGGCTGGTGTACTCAACACACATGCGCCATGTCTTGTTCTTCTTGAGCACCAGCATCGGGTTGGCGAGCCATTCTGGGTGGAAGACTTCCATGATGAAGCCGGCTGCGAGCAGCCGTGTGATCTCCTCACTGATGGTTCTTCTTTTTTCTTTTGTGAAGCGGCATAAAGATTGTTTGACCGGCTTCGCGTCTGTTCGAACATGAAGAGAGTGCTCGGCGAGCTCCCTCGAGACACCTGGCATCTCTTTGGGGCACCATGCGAAAATGTCCTTATTCTCATGGAGGAAGTCGACGAGCGCGCTTTCCTATTTGTTGTCCAGGCCGTCTCCGACCAGGACGAACATGCTTGGGTCCTCCTCGTTTAGCAGGATATTCCTTGTGCCTTGCGAGGGCTTAAACTGTGATTCTCCAGCCGGTTTAGGTTCTTCAGCCAGCATATCCTTCTACAGAACCGCCATGTTCTGCATTATGACACGCTTCTCCTTAGCGATGATCATTGCTTCGGCTAGCTTGGAGCCGTCTGAGGCGCACTCGATCGAACGCTTGTAGAAGCCGTCAATGGTGATCACTCCCTTTGGTCCTGGCAGCTTCATCTTCAGGTACGCGTAGTGTGGCAGTCCCATGAACTTGGTGAGGGCTGGGCGCCCTAGTATGGCATGGTAGGCGTTGGAGAGGTTCACAACCTCAAACCAAATTGGTTCGCGACGAAAGTTGTTCTCGCTGCTGAAGATGACGTTCAGCCGGATCTTGCCGATTGGCGAGTGCGACAGACCTGGTACCCCTCCATGAAACGAAGTACTTGAAGGCTGCAACTGGGACTCACTGATGCCGAGACCCTCGAGGCTGCTGCGGTACAGGAGGTTGATGCTGCTGCCGCCGTCGATCAGCACATGAGAGAAACGACATGAGTGATTCTTGGAGATGATGATGGGGTCGAGGACCAGCGCATAGCTGTCGGGGTTTGGTAGCACAGCCGGCTAATCTTCCTTGCTCCAAAGTGATCGCCTGGTACGACCAATGCAGGTATTGCGGGACGGGAGGGACGATTGCGTTCACCTTCGCCTCGCGCCTCCGCTTGGCGTGCTTTGTCTCCGGCTCCGCGAGGAATATGTGGTAATTTACCACTTGTAGTGGGTAACCGTCCTCGTCATCCTCATGGTGGTTTCGTCGCTCCCTGTTGTCCGGTGGGCCTCCGGCTGGCGGTGGAGGTGGTGGTGGGAGCCCGCCGGCTTCAGTCATCTTCTTCGTCCACCTTTACTAGAGTGTTGTGTGGTTCGCGGGCTTGCTGCCACCGCTGTGGAACTTGCATGGCCCATCGAGCATGGACTCCATGGTGTACTTGGGCCGAGGCGGCTTATCATCCGGTCTCTGCCTCCGGCTGCCGCCTGCAGCCGGGTCCTCATGCACGACAACTACTTACTTGGTGCCGTACCCGGCTATCCGGTTGGTCTTCTTTCCTCTTGTCGTGGCGGTTGTCATGGCTGTGCTGCCTGGGGTGATGGTCGCCCTGCTGGATGCGCTCCGCCTGCTCGTCCGTGACGATTTAGCCTTGGTCATCCACCATGATGGGCTTCTTCATAGCCGCGTCGGCGGTGGCGTACTTGTCCGCGATAGCCATGACCTGGGCCATGGTTTGCTTGTCTTCCCGGATGAGCTTATGCTTTAGCATGGTGCCGTCTCGGCAACCATTGGTGAAGAAGTCTATCGCCTGGTGGTCGCGCACCCCTTCGCACGAGTTGTGCATGCTGGTCCACCGGGTGAAGTAAGCGCGGTCAGAGTCATCCTTGCCTTGCATGCAGAACGCTTGTATGTTCCGGTGAAGTTGCGAATGAACGCTTCTTTGAAGTCCAGCCAGGCGTTGATGCTGTTGTCGGGGAGGTTGTTGAGCCATGTTCTTGCCAAATCGACGAGCATGAGGGGGACGTAGCGAACGGCCAGGCGGAGATTCCTATTGGCGATTCCCACCACAGTAGTGTAATCCACAAGACAATATGCCGGCTTAACCATGTCGTTATACTTCGGCGTGTCCCTTGGAAGCGACAAACCCTTCGGAAACGGCTCGTTTTGGATGCGCGGGCCAAAACACTTAGGGCCAGCCGGACTTTCCTCTTCCAGCGCACAGGACTACACCAGGAGGTCGATGCGCTCGCCCGCGTCAGCCGGTTCTCGGGGGCTGAGCCGGCCCTTCAAGCGTGATGGAGGCAGGTCCTTGTTCGCGTCTCCTCCTTCATCCGGGGCGCACGTCTTCTTCCCTTGGGAATCTCATGCTGTCGGGGCTAAGCTTACGCTAGAAGCAGCGGCGTCTCGGTTGTGGCGGCCGCGGTTGCCGGATTCGCCACACGGGAGGCTATTTTGCCCGACTCCTCCTGGGAGGACGCCTGCTGATGCTTGATTCCCCCGTGCGCCGTCTGATCCGCGCCTTTGCAAACGACGATGTCTTGGGAGTTGCCCATCTGGCTGGGGGTGCCCTCGGCTTGCTGCTTGTTAGAGGTGGCGACGAGGAGCTGGACGCGCTCCTGCTGGCGACAAAGCTCTTCTCCCTCGACGTGTTTCAGCTCCACGGCTGCCGCCTCGACCACCCTCATGTTCTTGGCGGGGGTGTTGTAGACGGGCTGCGCCACGCCTGCATGTGAATCAGCGGCACGGTCCAGCTCTGACGCTAGGTCGTTCCCCCGATGCTGGATCTTCCTGGCGAAGTCGTTGGCCACGTTGTAGTCATGCACGGTAGCATTCAGCCGACGCTGGTTAGCTTCAACCTTGGTGGCCTCCTCCAGGAGCTTCTAGCACGTAGCTTCGAGCACGGCCATGGCGGCTTCCGGGTCCGCCTCGACGACGACCGGAGCACGCAATTGCTGGATGGAGGCAGTGAGCGGGTCTTGCTCTTTCTCGAGCGCGGAGTTCTCTCCTCCCGCCCAGCGCTCCTGAGGCGGGCGATGGTTTTCGCGGGCCTTTACCACCATGACCTCGATGCAACCACTCACGATGGTCAGGCCATTGGCGAGGGGCTGAGGGGCACATCGAGCACGGGGGTGACAATGCTAGGGAAAGCCTTAGCGATAGTGGCGACGTAGACGCGGATGTATCCAAAATGCATGATGGAGTCGTACGCGGGGAAGGTCTTCGCGGCGAAGCATGCGGCGTTGTTGACAATGCAGTGGAAAGCGCCGAACGTGAGAACGAGGTCGGAGGCCACGTGTTCACCGGCGATCGCGGAAGTCCCGTGCGGAAGATGATCCCAGCCGAAGCGCTGTGCCCCACGGTGGGCGCCAACTATCATTGTATGGAACACGTCAGTGCCATCGGGGATGGCTAAGAAGGGACACTCGGATGCAATCAGTGGCTCACGCAATGGGTTGGGCATGGTAAACTCCAGACACAGTGATGTACCTAGGTTTGGGGCCCTCTCGGAGAGGTAACACCCCTACTCCGACAAGATGAACTATGTAAGGGGGCAAATGCCCAATATAGGTGCTCATGGAGCTGTTTCCTTAGCTACTGATGAGAGCTAGAGGAAGATAAGAACTAGCTAGTAGCACTTATCCCCTTCTATTGTTGCCTACCTAGAACCCCGGATCTTCCCTCCCTTATATACTGGCCTGGGAGAGGCACGTCGAGGACGGGGGTGGCCACGCTAGGGAAAACCTCAGAAACAGTGGCGACGTAGACATGGATGTCTCCAAAATGCATGATGGAGCCGTTGGCGGGGAAGGTGTTACCGGCGTAGTATGCGGCGTTGTCGACAACACAGTCGAAAGCGCCGAACGTGAGAACGAGGCTAGAGGCCACGTGTTCACCAGCGACGAGCGGAAGTCCCGTGCGAATGATGATCCCAGCCAAAGCGATATGCCCCACGGTGGGCGCCAACTGTCGTGGTATGGAACATGTCAGTGTCATCGGGGATGGATAAAAAGGGACACTCAGATGCAATCGGTAGCTCACGCAACGGGTTGGGCAGGGTAAACTGCAGACACAGCGACGTACCCAGGTTCGGGGCCCTCTCGGAGAGGTAACACCCCTACTCCTACAAGATGAATTATGTAAGGGGGCGAATGCCCAGTACAGGTGCTCCTGGAGCTGTTTCCTTAGCTACTGAAGAGAGATAGAGGAAGATAAGAACTAGCTACTAGCACTTCTCTCCTTCTATTGTTGCCTACCTAGAACCCCAGCTTTGCCCTCCCTTATATACTGGTCTGGGAGGGGCAGATTACAAATCGGGCCATAGGGTTTACTGTTTGGATATGGGTCTACAGGACAGGGCCGGCTACAGGGCCCAGCCGGTGGGCCAGGATCCAGTCCGCCCTTCTTTTAGCGTCATCCTCTACTTTAGCGGTCACCTGGGCTACCTTTGGGGCGTCACCCTTGCTTTAACGGTCACCCGGACTGCTTTCGCCAGTCAACCGACCACTTTGAACTCCATGATTCTTAAGGAGCAACCTAGTTTACACAAGGAGATGGAAGATTTCAGAATGGAATTAGTAAGATGAAGAAGGAGTTTTGTGGTACAAACGGCGTATCTGTGTGCCAGCAAACTTAGAATTGAATCAAGCTATTTTGAAGGAAGCCCATGATACTCTTTATTCTATCCGTCCTAGAGGAACGAAGATGTATCTGGATTTGAAGGAACAATTCTGGTGGCATAAGATGAAAAGATAAATCGGAAGCTACATAGCCAAATGTGATATCTGTCAGAGAGTCAAGGCGGGACATCAGAGACCCGCAGGACTGTTGCAACCATTGCAGATTCCGGAATGGAAATGGGATTCCGTTAGAATGGACTTTATCACCGGTTTACCTACATCTAGTAGGGGGAATGACTCTATTTGGGTCATAGTTGATAGATTGTCCAAGGTCGCCCATTTCTTACTAGTCAAGACCACTTACTAGAGTTCGAAACTAGCAGAGTTGTACATTACTAGAATCGTTAGTTTGCACGGAGTCCCCAAGAACATTTTATCGGATCGAGGAACTCAGTTTACCTCGATATTTTGGAAGAATGTCCAAGAAGTACTAGGAACAAGACTGGATTTTAGCACATCTTATCACCCTCGGACCAATGGACAAATGGAGCGAGTAAATCAAATACTCAAAGATATTTTGAGAGCCTGTGTGCTAGAGTATGGATCCAAATGGGAAGATTGCCTGCCTTTCGCAGAATTTTCATACAACAACAGTTATCAAGTCATCTTGCAAATGGCCCCATTTGAATTCATGTATGTAAGGAATTGTCGTACCACATTGAATTGGTCGGAAGTAGGACAGAGTCAGATTTTTGGACCCGAAATCCTACGAGAAGTGGAAGATAAAGTTCACATGATTCATGAGCACCTCAACACCGCCCAATCCAGACATAAGATAAAGTTCACATGATTCGTGAGCCGATAAGAGATGTTGAGACCTCGCTTTCAATATCAGAGATTTTGTGTATCTCAAAGTGTCGCCTTTGAAAGGAATGCACCGTTTCCAGCTCAAAGGAAAATTAGCCCCTAGATATATTGGACCTTTCAAGATTCTGAATTGTCGAGAAGAAGTATCGTATCAACTAGAAAAGCCAGAGGATATGTCAGCTGTGCATAATGTGTTTCACATCTCGTTACTTCGCAAATTCCTAGAAGTCCCGGAGAAGACCGAAGTTTTCAAGAACATTGATCACCAAACCATAGAGATCAATGATGACATGGCATATCCCAAAGTACCCATCCGTATTTTGGAGGAAGCTTTCAGAACCACCAGGACCCAAAGCATCAAGTTTCTCAAGATTCAGTGGAGCAATCACACTTAAGAAGAATCTACCTAGGAGCAAGAAGATTAGATCAAGACGGAGTTTCCCGATCTCTTTAAATCCTATTTTTCTTTTTCTCAAATCTCGGGACGAGATTTCGTGGAAGGAGGGAAGGTTTGTAACATCCCAAAAATATTGATCAAGGTTATCAAATTCCAATCACCAAAATGAGGGTTAACAAAAACTTTTGTTAATTAAAATCATTATGAATGCATGTGTGTATGGGATGATTGTCTGAATGCATGAATGGACTTGTGTGATTGTTGTAAATGGCAAGGAATGGTTTAAATATGAAAACAACATCATCTAAAACAATTCCAAGCTGAAACAAATCAAGAGAAATTCAAAAAAAAAAACAAGCAAATGGTCATTTTTGCCAATCTTCCTCACTAGGCCACTTTATGTGTTTCTAGTCCAAGATTTCAAACAGAAACAATCCTATTTCTTTTCACCCCTTTCTATACCAAGTGAAAGTGAACCCAAGCCCACCTTTCAAACTCACAGAAACATTTGGCAACTTGATTCAAATGACAATTCAAAATTGAATCTATATCATATGTGAAGATCACCATTTCTCAAAACCCAACCAAACCAGTGCACCTTGAAAATTCCAAGAAACCAGAGACTACCTAGTATGTGACTAGTACACCCACCAATTTTCATCCAAAAATTCAAATTCAAATCTCTTTCGGCCATTTCATCAAACACCTTGTAAACACAAATCAAACAAAACATCAAACACTATAGTGAGCAGTGTTTGTGCCTAACTTGTCTCCCCTCTAGCCCACATCACACTCTTAGTAGATCATCTAGTTCATTTAACAAGCTCTAGCTCACTGTAAGCTTGCCATTGTCATCAATGGTGACCATTGTCGAGCCTAACTTTCCACCCCAATGTCGACAGCAAGCTAGGGGCTCACCAGGCCTAGCCACCTTGTCTGGGACACAAGCCACCGTCCACCGCCACCCCCTGTCCAATGCCCAAGTACTATCAGCCCCTGGACCACCCTAGAACCGTCGCACCCTATGCCTATGTGCCATGCCGAGACCACGCCAGAGAGCCGCGCCCGACACGTGAGCATAGACCGCACCCCACCCTTGCCGCTTGCGTGCGTGATCACCACCACCCCAAGAACCACTCGGACATGCCCGTTCGTCGCCGCGTGACCAGGAGCGACCGTGAACCATTAAAATACCCGTCGGACCCGTCTAGAGCACCGCAACATTCTGACCAGTTTGCACCACCCCACGCCTCGCCACCATGCCATTGATATTCGCCAGGAGGCAGTGCACCGTCCCCTACCCACAACCATACCGTTAGGTCACTGTGATGACGACCATGACGAGATCAACCCGCAACCTTTGGTCCCATCTTTGCACTATAAATAGAGGCCTCCCCCGTTTGATTTCAGCACACCATCTCACTCCCCTCTCTCTCAGAAGCACCCCACCTCATCCCTTTAGCAAGGAAAGCACCAGGTGGCCGGAATTTCGTCGGAGTCTGCCGCGATGGAGGAGAGGAGGCGCCGTCGATTGGAGATGCCCTAGGAGGAGCTACCAGTACCAGGAGGATCGCTGTCGTCGACTTCGTCGTTCGCCCCCATCGCCGACCATCGCCGGAGGCCCGAGCCCCACAAACCCCCACTAGCCGCGTTAGAATTCTGTCTTGTCGGCGCTGCCCGAAGGAGACGACAAGCCCCAACCATTGGATTAGATGTTAATCGCACGGTCTAGATTGCCCCGTACGCCTTCGCACCCCTGTCGCGCTGAATAGTGGGGACAACCACTTAAACAGCCCGCGCTCTATGCGCAGTTGGTCGGCCCAGTTACACTCCCGCGTGACCCAGTAGTTTGAATTTAGGTTTTATCAATTTAAGTTCAAACCTAGTTCTGCCTATAGATTCAAAAATCATTTCAGAGATATTCACTAAACCAAATTGCATGAAACCAATTTTCCTAGAAAGGTATTGGAATTCTTAATCCAAGCCCGTTGGATTCAAATCAGTTGGAATTGTAGATCACCTATTGTAAAAATAACAAGGCAGAGACTTTTATGCATTCAAACATTTTTCAAAATTCAAGGACAAAAGCTTTTGAGTTGATTCCAACTCTCAAAAATCCCATTTAGTAAGACTTTTCTGAATATGTAAAAATATCTAGGTTTACTTGCAGAAATATTGGATAAGAAATAAAAGAATGCCCCATAGGCATTTCTATTCACTTTATTTAATTAAAATAAAAGGGTTAAACATTATTAAATTGTGACACCACTTTAAATCACATTCCCAAGTATTGAAATATGTGGTGATTACATGTGTCAACATGATCCCCTATTCTAGTTGGAGAATATTAAATCTTAAGTAGTTTTTCAATAAGTAGAAATTGCTTTTCTAAAATAAAATAAATAAAACAAGTGCTTTAATCGTTGTGATAATAGTGATGATGCTAGATCATCTAGTGTGAACCTTGGTGTTATAAATAGAATAAGTTAAGCATTGTTGGTGATTGTGTACCTCGTATTTATTTATAGACGCTAGTACCGAACAAGGATACGAGGAGGAAGAAGAATACTACGAGGAAGAAGCCGAGGAGAACTTCAACTACTGTTGTGCACAAGGCAAGCAAACACTTGCAATTGTGAAAACTATATAACCTATGTGATGCATTAGGCATGCCTTGGTTATACCAAATGATTATACCAAACCTATTTTTACTTGCAAGCTTTGTTATTTTATTTCTTTATCAAAGCTTTCTATTTGAGTTTACTTAGTGACTTGTAGATTTTTGAAAGATATTTAAAGGTAGCATAAAGAGCATAAAATTTGGCCTAAGTTAGATAATCTTGATGTCATCATGAGGCATGAGATTGAACTTAGATCATTCACACTTGTTTACCATCCTTCATTAGTGTTTACCCCCACTTGTAGATGCTAGTGCTAAGCATAAAACTTGATCACTTTAGATGGGATTACTTGGTGAAAATGGTTATGAAAACCTTAGAATGATGAGTCATTCTACTGAAATGTTTTGACATGTGTTCTTGAACACCAGATGAATTTGATGATGAAAATGTTGAGGCATGAGCCTTAGCCCTTTATAAAACTGATGGTTGTCTGGATGCGATACCATTCCAATTTTACTGTTCAACCACAATACCCGAAATTTGGGTAGGGCTTGACTGGAAGTTTATATACCTTAGTATGGGTTCCCTTGCGGCCAAGGTTTGAGTTGAGGCTCCATTGTGAAGATTTTCCACCTGTGCAGTTCCCAAGATGATAGTTGGTCATGGTTTGGAGGCCAAACTCATAGGAGAGGTGCCTATACTAGGGCGTGTAATTTAAAGGTTAGGATTGATTATCCGCATACTGAGTATGGTGAATTCAGGATTTGTTCCTGATGGATGTCTCGAATGTTGTGGTGAAAGTTCACAATCTTTGCAGAGTGTCAAACTATTCGAATAGCCGCGTCCGTGGTTATGGACAGTTGGAGTGGCCATACTGTTCCGTCGTCAGATGTTTGCAAAATGACTTATGAAATGAATCATGACTTTGACTTGAACACAAAAGGGTTGTGATATGAAAACTCAAGTTCCCACTTAGGTGTTATAAAACGGTTAACTAGCTTTATTTGCTTCTAAACTCAGTTAGAGATAAATCTAGCTTTTTGGAAAACAACCTAGAGCCTAGTACTTCCTACTCAAAACCACTTCACTTGTTAGTATTAGTTTGCGAGTACTTAAAGAGTACTCATGGCTTTGTCCCTTGCTATTCCCGTGGCCAGACTATGAAGAGGACTATCAGGAGGATGGACCGCAGGAAGGTTACGACAACTAGGATCATCTCCCATTGTTAGCATTGCTTGTGACCATGAAGATGGAGCCTCGCCCATGCTACCGTTAGAATTACGTTATTCTGCTGCTATGATTGTATTCAGACTGGATCATGAGATCCTTTATATTGTTGTAAGACCTTATGTATGGTTTGTAATGGACGATGTATCGTGATATCCAACCTGTTATGTCTCACAAAAATGGTAATCCTGGGATTGCGATGTATTGCATAACAGGCATCTGGGATTAAAAATTCGGGTGTTGACAATAGGCTATGGGGATGGTAGGGATTGGATGAGTTCTATCATGCAATTGAATAAGATTGTTAGGGCATGGTGCCTAATATATCTATTAGTGATATTTGACTTTGTTGCAACTTGTTGTGCTTAATGCTTGTCACTAGGGCCCGATTGCCATGATCTCATATCTGAACTTATTATTGAATCATTATGATAGTATTGTTTGTGATCATATCTGCAAGTTGTGTACACATATCATTGTTCGAATCCAAAGGCCATGAAGTGACAGAAATTGGGACAACCTGAGAGGATGGCCGTGATGTGAGGATCACATGTGTTCATGGAGTGTTAATCCTTTGCTCTGGTGCTCTATTAAAAGGATCACCTTAATTGCCAGTAGTTCCCTTGAGGCCCCGCTGCAACGGGCTGGCAGGACAAAAGATGTTGTGCAAGTTCTCATTGCGAGCACGCACTTGGATGATTATTCTAATTTATCTACAATTTCCCTAGATCTTGAAAGTTACATGTTTAGACTCGTCCATGCAACGCCCGTCCATCCATCCCTATACCTATTGCGCTCATATCCTACTGTTTGCTACTAATGTTACTATTGCTCCTGTTTTGCTGCTGTTGTTACTTTGTTATTGCTACTACAAAACTGTTGCTACTGATAAACTTCTGTGAGCAAGAACTATTTCTAGGTGTAGCTGAATTGACAACTCAGTTATTAAGGCTTGCAAGTATTCTTTGGCTCCCCTTGTGTCGAATTAATAAATTGGGTAATACTACCCTCGAAGACTGATGTGATCCCCTATACTTGTGGGTCATCACTAAGAACTTTCAGTACCAATTGGGTTCATGCCATTTGGAAATACCAAACTCTCTGAAATCATTTATTAGTGGAAACAGGTACTTCTTGCATTTATTTTACCTAGAAAAGATGGTAATTCTTTTGGGCATAAGACCTTATCTACAAGTTTGTCAATGCACACAGGGACATGTACAAATTTGGATCTTTGAAATTTGGGTTGTTTTCCATTTTCAAACTGATTTAAACCAAACTGCACTTTCAGATCTGGAATTTTAATTAAAATAAAAGTGGGGCTGAGGGGGTTTTGCGGCCGGATCTAGGGAGAATTGGGACGCACAAGGGAGACATGGCCCACCCGGGCGGCGCTGTGTGGGCGCTGGGATTTTGAATCCATCGCAACGGGGCCCAACGGTTAGCAACCCGGGGCCACGTAGGGGTACCGAGCCTCGCGGGACGTTTGATCTAGTGAGGATCAATCACCGCGGTCGTCGTCCTCCTCACAAATGAGCGTCAGAGGCGGGAACCCTAGCTCACAGAGGGTATGTGGGAGGCTCACCTGAGGGCTGGGACACGGGTGGGAGTGGCGGAGATGAAGCAGCACTCGACAGCGGCCCCAATGATGGGCGGCACGACCTGGTTCCGCGACTGGATCTTGCTCACGCAAGCACGCCCGCGGAGCACGTTCAGGATCTCACCGAGATGGCGTCCATGGTTGCTGCATGTCAGAATAAGGAACACCGTCAGTACTAGAAGGAGGAGGGGAGCTCAGAAATGCAACATGCAGAGGGAGGGAGAGGAGGGGTGGAGCTCGGGGCTTGATTTCTTTGAGAAGGCCGAAGTGCCTTCTCCTCCATCTCTCGGTCAAAACAGAGCAGGGGAACGAGGGAGGGAGACTAGGGGAGGTCTAGTGGGGTGAGAGGAAGCAAATGGGGGGAGTGGTAGCGGGGTTGGTGGCCTCTAGCCTTTTATCCCGACGGGGTTGGGTGTAGGATGGATAATGTCCATGGAGGGCTTGAGAGGGGTAGATGGCTAGGGATTGGATCTTAGGCGTGGGGGAGTGGTTGTGTGGGACTAGTAGCTTGACTAGGGAGAGGTGGAATTGGTGGTGGGTTTTTATTGCCCAAGATTTTTAGGATGCATGTCTTTCCCTCTCACTTACAAGAACATGGGACAAAAGAAAGGGTGGCCCTACTGTAGTGCTACAGTGCTAGTCGACTAGAGGGGCTAGGGTTGCTATGGTGAAGTCTTTGGCAAGATTTGATGGGGTTTGGATGGTTTTGATTTCGGCAAATGCTTGATTGGCAAACGCGATCCAAACAATGGTTGTGAAGGAAGTTTGAAAATTTGCATTGAGGAATGTGAGGAAATGGTACTGGTAGATAGAGGATGTCAACTCATCTCATCAATATTTATTTGGGATTTTTCAAATTATTACAAGCCCATTTAAAAGCATTTATCCAAAAACTGCAGAAGTTGTTTCTAGAAGGTCATGTGATATTTATACATTGGACAAGGTTGGTTTTTGATGCGATATGGTCCTAAATACCATATTACATGTTGGAGAATTTTATTGGAATTTATTGAGATGGAAAAGTATTTTTATGGAATTATTTTTTGTTTCTGTCATTTAAGAAAAAGGGGAAAAGAAATAATAACGTATCTCAAAAATATTTATTTTTTAGTTTGAAATATAGGGTATGAGGTAGATAACTCAAATGTGCATTGATTTGGCAAATTGGTTTGGATGAAAAAAAACTTTCCTTTATAGGAGAGATTCGAGAATTTTGCAAAAATTAAGAATCTAAATAGTTTGAGGATCCAATAATTATGGTAATTATTTGGGGAATTATAATATCCATGGTAGATGATGTGAACTTGATTTATACATCATTTAAAACTTGGTTGTTGAAGATTAATGGTGAGAAGGGAAGAAAACTAGATTTGGGAGAATCTAGGGTTTGGATATTTATATGCCACCTAAACATGGTTGGATTTGTGAGTTTAGAGCTCACCTTGATTTAAGGGATAGATGGGTGATTGGACCAAGTTACATATATGTTCATGGACACAAGATTTGGGCTTGTTTGTATTTGAGGTGTTCTAGAAAAGATGGCAAACTTTGTTGAAAATAAGGCTGCCATAACAAAGTTGTCATGATGCCTCATAAACCATGGGGGTTTAAGAAGCACAAATGATGTACGACAATATGGGTCAAGTACATTATCAAGAGTGCACATAGGTTGGAAAAGGTAGAGCTCCAAAGATTTACTCTATGTAAGCATGCCACACTTAGCCATTTTGGCAGACTTAATGTTTTAGACTAGATTATAAGAGGGAAACATTTAAGATAGTGGCAAGGGTTTATCCTCTTCATCAAGTGGTTGATATTGAAGTATGGATTGGATGGAAGAGATCCATTCTTGGATTGGGTCTTCATTGAGTTGGGAGCTATCAAAAAGGGATTATCTGTAGATTGATTTGATTAGGAGATGAGATAGCCACTCTGGTTGCATAGCATAGATCTAGATTTGGATGCTTGGTTTGAGATTAATGATCACCAACATAGATTGGGTCCTAAGGGATGATCTACTAGATTAGATCACTCTAGTTCCTAAGCAAACAAGGCAATCAGTAGATCAAGGCAATTCATCTAATCAAACTTGTCAAACTACTACTAAAGTTATCCTCAAGCCTATCTTGAGGTAAGCATGGGTGTTTTGAAGAGGTTGTGCTTTGAATTAAGGTAGGTACCTCTTGGTATCTCTACCAAGGTTGGAGGGAAAAGGTTTTTGGAAAAAATAGAGGTAAGAGTAGTTGAAGTTCTGTCTTGAAATCATAAGGAGATGATATGTACGTCTCCATAGTTTTGGTAATAGAACTAGTAAATTTATTTTCTGTATCAAAATCATCTTGACTCAAGTTTTAAATGCCAGAACATTTGAGAATATGAAAGATGAGTCAAGACATCTCTTTTGTGAAATAGTTTTTGTCAACTTGGGTTGAGATGAGAAGTATATTACCTAATACACAATCAGTTGCATGAACACAGGCAAACAAGTAAACAAATATTGCAACATGTAACAAGAAAAAGTTTTTGTTCCCCCTGATTTTTTCCTTTTTGACAACTATTCAGGGTTGCTGAAATTGGGATGTTACAGACCTTTCCCCTTAAAATAATCTCGTCCCGAGATTAGGGAGGAGTAGGGTTGGGTGATAACATCCGCTTAGCAATTTCAGCGATGGAATATAAGATGCTAAAAGGTTTCCAACAAACAAGCGTGGTTCATTACGGGTCGGAGCTGAGTGGCTTCTGATTGAGCTGTTTAGATTAAACAAGTGAAAAAGACGAAGTATTTTCCCCTTAGGATGATTTGAGGTAGGTTTAGCTTCACAAGGTCCTTCTTTCTTGAGTCAGGACAGTAGGTTGAGCCTTCCTGAACGCTTTACCAAGGTAGTCGACAAGTCTTGATGCACCGGGGTGTTGGCTAAGGAGTCATATTGATGATGGAGCACTCTCCTAAGGTATCTTCGGGTTCTGGAGAAGTGTCGATGGTCGTCCTTCTTGCAGGGTCGATGATTCGGATTTACAAGAGTGGTCATCACTTAGCGATAACTTGTGTTCGACTCCAGGGTTCTATCAGGTTTTGGGTGGGAAAGACGTAGTCTTCACCCCCCTTAGAGCGACACTATGGGTTCTTGGTGGAGTCGCCGACTTTCTTGATTGGCATCGTATGCTGATGTTGGGGAATGGTGTTGCACCTTTCGTCTGAAGGTGGTTATCTTTTTTCAACCTTGTATAATCTGCTTCATGAGAGACGTCTGATACGTCGGAAACGTATCTATAATTTTTGATGTTCCATGCTTGTTTAGTATCTACTTTGCTTTGCTTTGTCTACACTTTGAGGTGTTTTTATATGTTTTCTGGTACTAACCTATTAACAAGATGCCACAGTGCCAGTTGCATGTTTTCTTCTATTTTTGGTTCCAGAAAAGCTAGTAAATAAATATTCTCAGAATTGGACAATACAAAATCCAAAGTCAATATTTCACCAAGGATAAAACGGAGTCCAGAGGAGAGACGGAGGGGAGCCACAGGGCGGCCGCACCACCCCAGGCGCGGTCCCACCCTAGGCCGCGCCTAGGAAGGGTCTAGGTGTAGCATCCCAAAAATATTAAACAAGGATCATCACACTCTAATCATCAAAATTAGGGTTAACAAAAACTTTCCCAACTAAAAATATGAAAGTATTCATATGTGTGTGTATTAAAATTTGGATTCTTTTGAATTGCCATGGTTTTGTGTTTCTTTGCTTGTAAAATGATTCTTAGGTGAAATAAACATCATCTAAACAATCCCCAAACTTTTCCCAAAGACAAACAACTCAAAATGAATAAATTAAGTGAATGGTCACTTTGGCCAAATTAACTCCCATGACTACTTTGGCTATCTCTAATTTTCAAAACTCAACAGAAACATTTATGGATCTTTGCACCCCTTGTTAGTAATCATAATAAGTTACCAAGGCCCACTTTGTGATCATCCAAAAACATTCAAATGCTAAGTTTAAATGACAGTTTAAAATTGAATCTATCTCATATGGGAAGATCCCATTATTTCAAAAACCACCCAAACAAGCTCAATTTTCAAAACCCAAGCACCCACAGAATCCTCAACACATGCCTAGCACACCCACCAATAATCTTTTCAAAATTCAAAAATAAATTTTTGCGGCCATTTCATCAAACACTTGGAGACAGAAAATCAATTTGGCCAAACTTCCCTGTTTTGAGCAGTAATTTGGATAAGCATTGTTCACCATTGATCACACTTGTCTCCCCCAGTGCCAACCAGTGCCTTGACCACCCCTAGCCCCTACCCATTGCACCCTGCCAACCCGAAGGAACCCCTGCCAGCCGACCATAGCTAGCTAGCCAGATCAAGCACCAAGCCTAAACACCATGTCTAGGACGCATGCCACCGTCCACCGCCACCCCCTGTCGAGCGCTTGAACCCTGCCAGCCACTGGACAACACGCCCAAGCCATGCCAAACTTCTCTGAGAGCATGACGAGAGCGCGCCAGAGCGCCACCCTCAATACACGCCCACAGACCGCGCGTCGCCCTTGCCGCGTGCACGCGTGATCACCACCACCCCACCAACCCCGCAGGCACGCCAGTTCGCCGCCGCGCGGATCATGCGTGTTGTGCGCCAGCAAAACCTCCTTCGGACCCGCCCAGAGCGTGGAAGCGTTCCGACCGATCAGCACCGCCCCACACCTCGACACCACGCCGTTGAGCTTCGCCAGGGAACATAGAACCGCCCCCTACCGTCGCCCACACCAATAGATGCATGTGTCGTCGACCACAACAAGCTCAGCTCGCGCCCGTCGGTCTCCTCTCGCCACTATAAATAGAGGCCTCCCCTGCTCGATTTCTTCACACCAGTTCGTTCCCCTCTCTCTCAGAAACATCCCACACCCTTCCTCAGAGCAAGGCGAGCACCAGGTGGCCAAAATTTCACCGGAGTTCGCCGCTGCAGAGGAGGAGAGGCGCCGTCGATTGGAGCCGCCCCAGGAGGAGCTACCGGAGCCAGGAGAATCGCCGTCGTCGACTTCGTCGTTCGCCCCCATCACCGACCCACGCCTGAGCCTCGGTGAGCCTCCCACTACCCCCACTGAGCCGCTAGGGTTCGAGCTCGCCGGTGACATGTTCATCATTGACGACGACCCTCATCCATTGATCGCCCTTCTAATCCAACGAACCACATCGCCCCGTACTGCTTCGCTTGTTATGAGCCACTGACGGGTGGAACCCCCCTGTCAGCTGAGCCCCGCGCTGCGGAGTGACACTGGGCCGGCCCATTAAGCTGTCCCGCGCAGCCCAACCGTTTGAATTTAGCTCTTTCTATTTTAATTCAAACACAGTTCTATACCTATATTCAAAAATCAACCCAGCTCTATTTATTGAACCAAATTGCATGAAACCAATTTTGTTAGAAAGGTACTGAAATGCTTAATCCAAACCCGTTGGATTCAAAACATTTGGATCTGTAGATCAACCTTGGTAAAAATAGCAAGTCAGAAGCTTTTCTGCACTGAAACATTATTCAAATTTCAACCATAATATCTTTTGAGTTGATTCCAACTCTCAAAAATCAATTTGATCATACCTTTCAGAATATATAAAAACATATGGGTTTACTTACAGAAATAATGTTCAAGTAATAAAAGAATGCCACATAGGCATTTCTAGTAACTTTATTTATTTAAAATAAAAGGTTAAACCTTATTAAATTGTGACACCACTTTAAATCACATTCCCATGGACTGAAATATGTGGTGATGACATGTGTCAACATGATCCCATGTTTGAGTTGGAGAATATTAAATCTTAAGTAGTTTTTCAATGAGTAGAAATTACTTTTCTAAAAATAAATAAGACAAATGCCTTAATCTTGTAACGTTAAGCGATGATGCTAGATCATCTATAGAACACCTTTGTGTGATGATTGAAAATAGTTAAGTATTGTTTGGTGATTGTGTACCTCGTATTTATTTATAGACTCTAGTACCGACCAAGGATACGAGGAGGAAGGAGGATACTACGAAGAAGAAGAAACCGAGGAGAACTTCAACCACTGCTCTGCTCAAGGCAATCTTATACTGATACTTATGCAAGCCTTACTAACCAAGTTGACCTTGCAAGCTAACACTTCCAACTATGAAAGTGAGATAACCTATGCAATGCACTAAGCATGCTTGGTTGGACACATTTGATGACACCCAATCCTAGTTTTACTTGCAAGCTTTATACTTTATTCCTATATCAAAGCTTTCTCTTAAAGTTTACTTAAGTGACTTGTAGATACTAGAAAGATATTTGAAGGTTGCATAAAGAGCATTAAATTTGGCCTAAGCTAGATAATCTTGATGTCATCCTAAGGCATGAGATTGTACTTAATTAATCTCCACTTATTTTACCACCCCTCATTAGTACTTATCTCATTTGTAGCTGCTAGTGCTAAGCATAAAACTTGATCAACTTTAGATGGGAATACTTGGTGAAAATGGTTATGAAAACCTTGGAATCATGAGTCATTCCACTGAAATGTTTTGACATGTGTTTCCGAACACCAGATGATTTTGATGATGAAAATGTTGAGGCAGGAGCCTTAGCCCCTTTATAAAACTGATGGTTGTCTGGATGCGATACCATTCCAATTTTACCGTACAACCACAATACCCGAAAACTGGGTAGGGCTTGACTGGAAACTTATATACCTTAGTATGGGTTCCCTCACGGCCAAGGTCTGAGCTGAGGCTACCTTGTGAAGATTGTCCACCTGTGCAGTACCCAAGATGACAGTTGGTCATGGTTGGGAGGCCAAACTCACAGGAGAGGTGCCTATACTAGGGCGTGTAATTGAAAGGTTAGGATTGATTATCCGCATACTGAGTATGGTGAATTCAGGATTTGTTCCTGATGGATGTCTCGAATGTTGTGGTGAAAGTGTACAATCTTTGCAGAGTGTCAAACTATTCGAATAGCCGCGTCCGTGGTTATGGACAGTTGGAGTGGCCATACTGTTCCCCCGTCAGATGTTTTCAAAATGAATTGAGATTTTGATCTGACCACAATAGAGTTGTGATATGAAATTCAAGTTCCCACTTAGGTGCTATAAAACTTCAACTAGAATTCTTTGCTTCTGAACTTAGTAGAGGTAAATCTGGCTTTTTGCAAAACAACCCTAGAGCTTAGTGTCCTACTACAAAAACCCCCTTAACTTGTTAGTATTAGTTTGCGATTACTTAAAGAGTACTCATGGCTTTGTCCCTGGCTATTCCCGTGGCAAAACTATGAAGAGGAGTACCAGGATGATGGACCGCAGGAAGGTTACGACAACTAGGATCATCTACCATCGTCAGCATTGCCTGTGACCCCGAAGATGGAGCGCTGCCTACGCTACCCTTATTATTACGTTATTCCGCTGCTTGAGTTGTATTATGAACTGGATCATGAGATCCTTATTTGTGTAAGACCTTATGGATGGTTTGTAATGCATGATGTACTATGGTATCCAAATCTGTTATGTCTCGCAAAAATGGTAATCCTAGGATTGCGATGTATGGCATAACAAGCATCTGGGATTAAAAATCCGGGTGTTGACACTAGGCCCCCTGGCCGCCCTCCTGCCTTTCCTCTTCGCCTATAAGAAGCCCCCGATGCCTAAACCCTAAGTACCCGATCAATATTCCACGAAACCGTCTGTAGCCGTCGCCACCATCGTCCCTAGATCGGGGGGATCTGAAGCTCTCCCCGGCACCCTGCCGGAGGGGAGATCATCCCGGAGGCCTTCTTCTTCATCATTCCATCCTCCGGTATGAAGCGTGAGTAGTTCCACCTTAGACTACAGGTCCATGTAGTAGCTATATTGTTGTATCTCCTCCTTGTGCTTTCATGTCTCGATCTTGTGAGCTCCGTTTATGATCAAGATCTCATCTCTTTGTAATCATGCATGTTGTGTTTGCGGGGATCCAATGTATGTCAGATTGATTAATGGTTTTTTCTTCTATATTATATCATGTCTGTGTTGTTTGTGATCTTGCATGATCTTCGTTGTTAGTAGCTATCTTGGCCAAGTATTGCTAGTGACTCCAAGAGGGGGTATTTATGCTCAATAGTGGGATCATGCCTCTATTTAATATAAGGGAAGTGACATAAATCTCTAAGGTTGTAGATGTTTTGTTGCCACTAGGGAGAAAACAACGGTCTCTTGTTCATGGAACAAGTGGATTGTTTACCTTGCACACTTTGCTTAAAGAAGTTGTCTGTTGCTTGCCACTTAATACTAGAGGGGGTTCGGATGATAACCCAAAGGTGGACTTCTAGTCATATATGTAGTTGGATGGCGGTCTATGTATCTTGTTGTATTGCCCAATAGAATCTCATATGATCATGATGTCTAGTATTGCATTGTTATGCCTTGCTCGGTCCGGTCAATTGCCCTGCTGTAATTTGTTTACCCAACATGCCATGTTTGTTTATCTAAGGAGAAAACCTCTAGTGAACTATGGACCCTGGTCCAATCTTTACCATTGATACATCTTCCACTATTACTATTTACTTTCTACAACCACTATCACCTTCCACACCATACAGTTAATCCTTTGTTACAACAACCGGTGAGATTGACAATCTCACTGTTCATGGGGGCAAAGTCTTGAGTTTGTGTTATGCAGGTTTCCAAGTTGCTTGCAACACCTTTGATATGTTTCCTTCCTCCTACTGGTTTGATAACCTCGGTTTCTTACTGAGGGAAAACTTGTTGCTGCGCTGCATCACACCTTGCTCTTGGGGTTTCCCGACGAAGCGCTCCCACGTTGATAAAGCATCATAAAGCTTTTCCGGTGCCGTTGCCGGGGTGGCTAAGGACGTCTTCACAAGGGGAGTCCTCCACAACCTTTCTCTTTACTTTGTTTTTGGTTGGCTTAGTTTATTTTGCTTGGTTTTTTTGCCTCTTTTTATCAAAAACTCCAAAAAATTAGTTCAGTTTGGTTTGCTTTCTCTTATCAAAAACACAAAAAATTAGTTCTTGCTCTAGTTGCTGCTGCTGTTGGCTTGCTCCAGTTTTGCCAAAATCAACTCTGCTGAGAACACCAAGTTGTGTGACTTCAGTAGCACAAACAACAATGATTTCCTAAGCACTCCTATTGCTCCACCTTCTCCTGATGCTACCTTTTTTGAAATTAAGCCTGCTTTGTTGAATCTTGTGATGTGAGAGCAATTTTTTGGTGCTAGTTCTGATGACGCTGCTTCCCATCTCAATAACTTTGTTGAACTTTGTGAGATGCAAAAGTACAAGGATGTAGATGGAGATATTATTAAGCTCAGATTGTTTCCTTTCTCCTTGAGAGGAAAAGCTAAAGAATTGTTGCTATCCTTGCCTAGAAATAGTATTGATTCTTGGATTAAGTGCAAAGATGATTTTATTGGAAAGTATTACCCTCCTTCTAAGATTGTATCTATGAGAAGTGATATTATGAAATTTAAACAACTTTATAATGAACATGTTTCTCAATCTTGGGAAAGAATGAAATCTTTGGTTAAGAATTATCCCACTCATGGACTTACTGCTTGGATGATTATCCAGAATTTTTATGCAGGTTTGAACTTCTCTTCAAGAAACCTGTTAGATTCAGCTGTTGGAGGTACCTTTATGACCATAACCTTGGGTGGTGCAACAAAACTCCTTGATAATATGACGGTTAATTATTCTGAATGGCACACTAAGAGAGCTCCACATGGTAAGAAGGTAAACTCTATTGAAGAAACCTCCTCTTTGAGTGATAAGATACATGTTATTATGGCTATGCTTGTTAATGGAAAAGCTCCTTTAGATCCAAATAATGTTCCCTTAGCCTATTTGGTTGCTCAAGGAGAGGAAGTTGATGTGAACTTCATTAGAAACAACAATTTCAACAACAATGCCTATATGAATAATTTTGGTAGTAACAAAAATTATAGGCCTTATCCTCCTAATAATGGCAATACCTATGGAAACTCCTACAACAATGCTAGAAGTTCCCCCTCTGAACTTCAAGTCATGCTCAAAAACTTTATTAGTAAATAAACTACTTTCAACAAGACTTTGGAGGAAAAGCTTTTGAATCTAGAGAAAAATATTTCCTCTTTGTCTGAAGCACAGTCCTCTTTGATTAATAAAATGGCTGCTAAACCTGAAACCATGGAAAGTACCTTTGATGCTACTCATGCCATACAAGTTACTATTGATGAAAATGTTAGAATTTTCGCCCAACTTCATGCTAAGTGGTAAAGGGAAGCTCAAATTGCTAGAAACAATAGTGTGTGCACCATCACCACCAATATGGATCTCACTAAACAACAAGAAGTCCCTATTCCTACTCCTACAATGCCTAAGCCCCATGAGTCTACTACTAGTGATGCTAAGTTTGATTTTGATCTTGATGGTTGCAATATTTCTGAAGTGATTATGTTCCTGTAAAAGCTTGCTAGAAGTCCTAATACCAGTGATATGCATGTTGCTTTCACCAAACACATTACAGATACTCCTGTTAAAATTAAGGAAGAGAAGTTGAAACACAAAGCTTATATTCCTAGCAAATTAGAAGATAGTTGGGAACCCATTATTAATATGCAAGTGAATAACTTTGATCGCAAAGCTTCATGTGATCTTGGTTCTAGTGTCTCTATTATTCCTTGGAAGATTTATGAAATGCTTGATTTTCCACCTTTGGAAGATTGTTATTTGGATGTCCCACTTAATGATAATGCTAAGAAGAAACTCATGGGAAGTATTAATGATGTGCTCATTATGGTTAACAATGTTTATGTCCCTGTTGATTTCTATGTTTTGGATGTTGAATACAATGCTTCTTGTCCTATTACTTTGGGAAGACCTTTTCTTAGAACTGTTGGTGCCATCATTGATATGAAAGAAGGCATAATTAAATATAAAATTCCATTCAAGAAAGGTATTGAACACCTCGCTATGAGGAGAGAGAAGTTGTTTTTTCCTCCTCCTTTGAAATCAAGGTTTGATGTTGATGCTTCTTCATTTGAAAATACTTGATTTCTTGCTTCTTGTGCCTAACTTAAAGGCGTTAAAGAAAAGTACTTGTTTCGAGATAACCCAAAAGTTTTATTGAGTCTTGGAAGTTATTACTTTAGTAATGACCTCTCCTTATCCTTTTTGTTTGCTCTTTGCGCCAAGAATGACCTCTAATGAGAGGGAAGTAAGATTTGGGGAATTGTTGTCCTGAAACAGATTTTTGTGCTCCACCATAAAAATTCGTGACAGTCTCTATAAGTCAGATTGAGCTGAAAATTTATGAATAAATCCCACAGTATGTTATCTAACTTTCGTTAGTTCAACACTTTTTGATTTGAGCAACAGAAGGTCTTTGAAAAAATCGGTTTCTACCCGCTGGTCTGTTTTGACAGATTTCTGCCATTATTTGCATTTGCTTCTTATTGATTCCTTTTTCGGTTCTTTTTGTGAAATTGAGATTTTTGAGGGAATTGCTACAGTATCTTTTGTTTTTTGTGAAAAGTTTTGCTGTTATAAAGCTAAACCCAAGGGTCTATTATCTTTTGAATAAACTAATGTTGCTAATGAAGATTGTGTGAAGTTTTGTATGAAGGAAAAAATTCAGGTGTAGAGAGAAAATGATGTAATGAGATGAAGAATAGACAAAATATCAAGCTTGGGGATGCCACCCTGGTGTCACCTCAAGAAATATCCAAGAGGTACAAGCGTCAAAGCTTGTTGATGCCCAAGGCATCCCCTTCTTCATCAATAAAAAGCTCAGGTCTTCCTAGACACTTTGTTTTATTCTTTCATGCACCGTTGTGTTGTTCTTGGATAATCTTAGTTTTTGTTTGGTTTGCTTAGTTTGCTTGAATAACTTAGTTTGAACCGCCGTTCTCGTTGTGTTGTTTCAAATAAGTTGATTGGTGTTGGAAAGGAGTAGAAAGTTCTTGCTTGAGTAGTGCAAGAGGAGCTTGCATTGACTGTGACTTAGACTTTAGCATGTCATGCTAGGTGTTGTTTTGACCTTATTCTTAGTGATTATTTCTGTAGAATGACTTGTTCCAAACAATTGGGATTCCTTAGTGTGCCTTGAAAGAATCATGCGATGTTTTAGCATACAAAAGCATAGTATTGTGGTATTTTCCTTTGATGCTTTGTTTGGGTTGACTTGGCGCCTGATCACACCATGTTATGACTATGAACAAGTCACCATAGCTTCTATGATCATTTAGTCCTTGACTTATAGTACCACTCTATGATTTGATTAGTAATGTTTTGTCGCTTTGCATGATTATGGCCATTATTGCTCTCTTAGTTGGTTGCTCCTAGTCTTTTGCTAGCCTCCACTTGTATGAGTAAGATCTACTCATGCATCCAACTCCCAAGAAACCAAGTTATTCCAAAGTGTCCACTATAAATTCCTATGCATGGTGTGTTACACCATCCCAAGTATATTCTTGTTTTCAGCTATCTTCCAATTAAAAAGTATTTTGTTATGTGAAAACTTAGTGATTAAAGCTCTCACAAACTTGATGGCATACTTTATTTTTGTTGCCCCTAATAAAATTGAACCATTGTGTCATCTATGTTGTATATGCTTGCACTTATACTTTGGAATTTGCAGAACCATGCTGTCATGGGGAACACTTTCAACATTGCACTTGTACTTTGTACACAGTTGATATCATGCTCTTTTGTCTATGGATGTCGTTGGTGTGAAATAAAAGGGGATCTTGTAAGTCAATGGAGTTATGTATTTTGTGTTAGAGAAATGCCTGGGCCGCTATCCTAAGCCATGCCTAATCATGGTGGAAACTTGCAGCATCACCATAATGAGCAATCTATGAAGCATCCTCAATAAAAACCTATGCAAATAGCAAATAAAAATATCGCTGAGATGCTCATTGTCTGCTTGCCTTGTCATTTTGGTTATGGGATAGCTCATCTACCATGTGCAATGGGTAATCCATTGGTGGTTCTCTATGATACACATGTACTTACTATGACAAGAACTTACAAGTGACTAAAGTTGAGTAGCATGAGGAGCGGCCATCTTATTCAAGGGAAATGAGATTGCCAACTTATACTTTTTCAAGCATATGATAGGGGAAATAAGGGCTGAAAGCTAACAAGCATAATTTTTGTAAGCTTTCTAATATTGAAATCCCTGCTTCCCTTTATGAAGGGTCTTTCTTACACCATTATATTGAGTCTCCACCTTCTACCTCTAGGCACCAATTAAGATAGCATAGTTACCATTCTTAGTTCTATGTGCATTGTCCCAAAACTTATTTATTGATGCATATTGTTGATATTGCTTGTTCTTGTGCTATTTGTATCTAGTCACTCTTATGAACTTTGAAGGTGTCCTATGCATCTATTTGCTACTCTATGAGGGACACGCTGAATGCCACTATGCCATGTTTTGTATTTGTGAAACAAACAAACGTTTTTTCAATGCATGTTATTCATGATCTTTGTTTGTAGCCTTTCATGTTGCATGCATAGTTACTTTGTCTTACTGTTAGAACTCCATCTTTCATGCTCATGTTTAGAGTTCTTTGATCCCAGCTTTCAATGCTTTCAAATGGTTTCATCTTGGTTTTGATGGTGCATGTCACCTAAAAAATTATTCTTTTATCACTTACCTACTCGAGGACGAGTAGGAGTTAATCTTGGGGATGCTTGATACGTCGGAAGCGTATCTATAATTTTTGATGTTCCATGATTGTTTAGTATCTACTTTGCTTTGTCTACACTTTGAAGTGTTTTTATATGTTTTCTGGTACTAACCTATTAACAGGATGCCACAGTGCAATTTGCCTATTTTCTTCTGTTTTTGGTTCCAGAAAAGCTAGTAAAGAAGTATCCTCGAAACTGGACGGGACAAAATCCAAAGTCAATATTTCACTGAGGAGAACACGGAGTCCAGAGGAGAGACAAAGGGGAGCCACAGGGCGACCACACCCCCCAGGCCACCCTCCTTCCTCGCCTCTTTGCCTATAGGAAGCCCCCGATGCCTAAACCCTAAGTACCCGGTCAATATTCCATGAAACCGTCTGTAGCCGCCGCCACCATCGTCCCTAGATCGGGGTGATCTGAAGCTCTTCCAGCACCCTGCCAGTGGGGAGATCATCCCGGAGGCCTTCTTCTTCATCATGCCAGCCTCCGGTATGAAGCGTGAGTAGTTCCACCTTGGAATACGGGTCCATGTAGTAACTAGGTGGTTGTATCTCCTCCTTGTTCTTTCATGTCTAGATCTTGTGAGATCCGTTCATGTAAGACCCCGCCTTTATATAGGTAAAGGCCCCTGTGATTGCAATGCTAGTCCCTGGATCAAATGCTAGCATCCACAGTTTAAGATGAAGTACACAGATACAAAGGTCGTTATTACATCGTCATTGTAGAGATAACATAGTCTTTTACAACTCAATATCCAAAGGCTAGTACAAGAGTTCATAACATAGGTAAATAAAATAAAGTCTTTATCTGCATGTGTCACAGGCAAGCATGTTGAGTGTAGACTCAAAATCCTAATCCTCATCAGATTAACCTGCAACATCATAAGTTACAGCCACAAGGGGTTAATACATTTGGAATTGTATTGGCAAGTGATACCTCAGTAGAATAGCAATGAGTAACATCTATATGATTCTGGATAAGTGTAGCTTGGGCTTGCTGTGCTCAAAATAGAGTTTTCCTTATTAGTTGAAAAACACTAAATTTTTGTTTGAAAAAAACTCCCAAGGAACCACCAATATACATTGGTGAACCTTTACCTTTGTTCATCCACAAATTTTAACTTAGAAATTGGGATGAGGAGATCCTTGATAGCTTCAATGTCTTGATGATCAAATTGTCTGTTGTCGGGGACACGGCTAAGTACTTAGGTTTTACCCTCTCGAGAGGTGGTACACTTTCCCCACAGGACTCGACATGCATCGATATGAGACGTTTTAGAAGCATTCCCTTAGACCAGCATGTATGCGTTACATCCTATCACCCTACCACCAATTGTCTATCTGGCTAAGTTATTGCAACCTATATGATCAAGGCAGAGCCCATATGCCATGTGGTTGCACTAGAAGCTTCTAAACACTAAGTATCTCAAACCCCTTTGTTCCTGGGTGGCTTTCCACAAGTGCAATACACAAGGTAAACCATAGACATGGGCCTTGTGTAACCACTCCACACAAACCATCATTCCATTCCACCCAGGTGATTCATTCACTTTAGTTGTTTTATTAAAAAAAAACACAAGTCTAAAGACTTAACAAAATTTCTATAGCATGATTATATTCCACCCTTGTTGCTACTAGCTAGGCTAAGCATGATATCATAACAAGTATCTTAAGTTAGAGAAAATTCTACTAAGACTACAACTACTAGGTTTTACCCAAGCATAGCATATAAATACTTAGAAAAAATTTCATGCAAGGACTATTCAAAATATCACGAGTGCATAGTCAAAAAATAATAGGAAAATACAGGAAGCACCACTTTCCTTGGTAGTTGGGGGAGTAGCAACAATCTTCACAATCACAGTCGCCACTAGCACCAAAATCTACACATAAAATAATAGCACCAAATTGACATTCCAATATTCAAGCAAAACAAATATTATGAATGCATGCAAATGCAATGGAATAATTTTTATATACTAAACAAGACAAGTCAACCAGTACTGAACACAAATCCAACTATTTACATTCTAAATAAACTTAAATTTGCTTTAAAATCATTTTATAAATAATTTATATAGCCAAATTAAGTCTATATTTGATTCTGCAAATAAACCTAATTTTACAGAATCAAAATAAATTAAATCCCACAGTTGTGTAGGTCTCATTTTTCTGAATCCAATGATATCTTATTTGCATTTTTCAGATAAACAGAACAAAAGTTATGATTTTTACAAGTTGAAATCTCTAATAGATTCAAAAACAGATTCTAAATCTAAATCTCAGACACGTGGACACATCTGATTGGCCCATACCACTTCACACGGATCGGCCAACATGGGCTATAGGATTTAAGTTAGAACATGTGGCTCAGATCTAAGTGTGCCCCTTCATTAAGTTATCTAATCAGATCCACTAGATCTAGATCTAACGGCGCTGGTTGCTTTGACCAAAGACTGGCGCCGCGCGTGGCTACAGTGGCGGCGGCGCTCTGGCATTTGCAGAGGGGGATAAGGGTTGTGCTATGGCTTAACAGCGTTTCTAGGTCGCGAGGAAGCTCAACGTGGCTTCGGCTTGGACAGGGGCGAGCTGCTATGGTCGCTGGGCTCGTCGGAGTTGCGAGCAGAGTCGGTTTCGTGCGGGCGGCGACGGAGACAATTAACTGGGCCACCCTAGCACAAACCAGAAGCATCAGCATGTGCACAAGTACTAGGCGAGCATCATTGTTTGAACTAGAGGTCAGGGGGTGGTCGCATATTACCAGAATTGCTCGCCGGAGACGAGGGCGACATCAGGTGTTCATGACGCTTGACGAAGCCGGCGTTCTGGGGCAGTACAAGGTGAACTAAAGGAACAGTAAGCTTCGCAAAGAAAAGGGAAGCACGATAGTATGAACCAGAGGGAGCGGGGTAGACGGTTCTCACCGGAATACATCGTCAGAGTTCGTCGGACAATGTTGTTTCGAGCTCAAATGCGCGCAGCCTAGTGGCGTTCTGGCGAGGAAAGTTGGGGGGAAATGACCGCGGTGCGGAGAGGTTTAAGTATCCATCGAGGGCGAGGGAATCACACAGAGGATCAATGGCAATTAAGCCCAAAATCAACGCGGCGTTGATGGCGGAGGAAACAGGCAGCAACGGTTTTGATTTTTCAGGAATGGTTTTGAAACCTTTTTCAAGTTTGTTTGAATTCAAATTTTCTCTAGGTTTTCATACAGTGAACCCTGCACTCTAAAGTGTGACAAACACACTTGACCACTCAAATTCACCTTGGCCCTTTGAAAAATAAAATAAATCCAAGCCACATATAATTAATAAAATGGGCATATTAATGGTTTTATTTGGATTTTTGATTTGAAACTTTTTGTGCAAGACAAATATGACATGATAATATGAATGCAATGCATGCTTTTGTAATTCATGAATTTTGGGATGTTATAAATCTAACCCCCTTAAGATGAATCTCGCCCACGAGATTCGGATTGGCTAGCAAATAGGTGAGGATGATCTTTCCGAAGGTCGTCTTCTCTTTCCCAAGTTGCTGCTTCTTCGGAATGGTGGTTCCACTAAACTTTGGAAAATTTAATAGTCTTGGTCCGAGTAACTCTTTCAGTAGTTTCAAGGATTTTGATGGGTTTCTCCTCATAGGTGATATCACTCTCCAACTGAACCTCTTCCAAAGGTATATTATCCTTCAAAGAAGTTTCTTCCATCTCCGGATGGCATTTCTTCAATTGACTCACATGAAATACATTGTGAACTACAGATAGTGATTCGGGAAATTCAATCTCATAAGCCTCTTCTCCTTTGCGGCTCAAGATCTTGAATGTTCCAACATACCTTGGTGCCAATTTTAATTTGACTCCAAATCTCTTCACTCCACGAATTGGTGAGACTCTAAGGTAAGCTCTATCACCTACCTCATAGGTGACTTCTCTATGCTTTGGATCTGTGTAACTCTTCTGTTGGTACTGTGCTATCTTCAATCTGTCCTTTACCAATTTGACTTTCTCTTCAGCTTCCTTGATCAATTCTAGTCCGTACAAATTTATTTCCCCAACACCACTCCATAGCAATGGTGTCGTACATTTCCTTCCATAGAGAAATTCAAACGGTGCCATCTCAATGCTGGCTTGATAGCTGTTATTGTAAGATAATTCTGCGTAAGGCAGACTTTCATCCCAACTAGCACCATAGTCTAGGGCACATGCCCTCAACATATCCTCCAAAATCTGATTGGTCCTTTATGTCTATCCATCAGTCTGGGGGTGAAAATCTATGCTGAATTCCAATCTCGTTCCTAATGACTCATGTAGTTGTTGCCAGAAATGCGAAGTGAATTGAGGTCCTCTATCAGACACAATACTCTTGGGTGCTCCATGCAGACATACAATCCTGTTCATATAGATCTTGTCTAACTTAACACTTGTATAGGTTGTCTTCACAGGTATGAAATGAGCCACTTTAGTGAAGCGATCTACAACAACACAAATAGAGTCATATCCGGATCTAGTCCTTGGCAGTCTGGTGATAAAATCCATGCCAATCTTATCCCACTTCCAATCATGAATAGGTAGTGGTTGCAATAATCCTGCCGGTTTCTGATGTTCCGCTTTCACTCGACTAGACACATCACATAAGGCAATATGTTTTGCGATGTCCTTCTGGAGGTTATTCCACCAGAATCTTTCCATCACATCCATGTACATTTTGGTGTTACCTGGATGAATGGAATATAGTGAATTGTGTGCTTCTTGCAGAATCAGTTTGCGAATCTCCGGATCTTGCGGAATGCAGATACGTTTTCCATACCATAAAGTACCATGTTCGTCTTCATGGAATCATTTAGATTTCCCTTTGGTGATTTTACCTTTTATGTCTTCAATTTCCATGTCTAACTTTTGGGCTTCTTTGATCTTGTCCAACAATGTGGGTTGAACATCCAATGACATAAGATGTCATTCAGGTACAATCTCCAATCTGAGATCTTTGAATTGGGTACACAGATCATCTGGCAATTCTCCCTTATTAAGGACATTCACATAAACCTTACGGCTTAAAGCATCCGCTACAACATTTGCTTTACCGGGGTGGTATTGCAAACTCAAGTCATAGTCTTTGATGAGCTCAAGCCACCTTCTTTGTCTAATATTGATTTCTTTCTGAGTGAAGATATACTTCAAACTTTTGTGATCTATGAACACTTCACAACGCTTTCCCAAAAGATAATGTCTCCATGTTTTGAGTGCATGGACAACAAATCATGAACGGTGATGTCACTAGTCTCTTCTTCAATTCCTGGAAACTGACTTCACAACCTTCAGTCCAGTCAAACTTCTTATCTTTCTAAAGTAACTCCATCATGGGCTTAGCTACCTTTGAGAAATTCTCAATGAATCTTCTATAGTACCCTGCCAAGCCTAGGAAACTACAAACTTCTTTCGCTGACTTGGGATATTTCCACTCAGTTACAGCTGACACCTTTGGGGGATCAACAGCTATACCATCTCTTGACACAACATGTACGAGAAATCCCACTTCACTCAACCAGAATTCACACTTGGTGAACTTGGCATACAGCTTGTGCTCCCTGAGCTTCTCAAGTATGCAACGTAAATGTTCTTCATGCTCTTCTTTGCTCTTGGAATAGATCAAAATGTCGTTGATGAATACAACAACAAACTTGTCAAGAAACTCCATGAACACTTTTTTTTATCATGTTCATGAAATAGGCTGGTGCATTTGTGTCACATCCCAAAACTTTCCAAATTTTGAAATGTGAAAAATAAATAAACAAAATAAATAATTGTTGAAATTTTGGGTGAAAAGGAACTTTTTTGTTTCTAAATGGAAACTTAAAAACCCATCTTGAAAAAACTTTGAAAAAGGGGAATCCAACAAAATTCAAATCAAGTGAAATGCATTCATCAAATGAATGTATCTTGAAATTCAAACCTGGAAAAATTAAACAAAACCCTAATGGAATAAATTATTTCCAAGATATCTCCAAGATATCTCTAAGGCTATTTCCAACAAAACCCTAATGGAATAAATTATCTCCAAGATATCTTCTTCCTCTAGCCGCACGCCTCCTCGAGCTCTCCGTGGAAAACCTTGAAGAAACCCTAGCCTCTCTTTGCATCAGTTTCCTCCTCCCAGTCCTCCATGCCCAGTAGCAGCTCCTCCCCGTCGATGGCGGCGTCGAGCGAAGCCACGGCGAAGCCGGTGAGCTCCGTCGTCGTGCCCCCAGAGGACCTGGTCATCCCTGTGTCGGCGGTGATTAAAACCACCGGCGGTGACCACAATCTGGTGGCGCTAGAGCCTCTGGAAGAAGAGCCAAACCCGCACAAGGGCGACTAGCGCGGCTCGGACATCACCGGCCGTGACATCCAAGAGATGGTCGCCGAAGGCTACCTCCCGGCGACGGAGGGGCTCGCCTGGCGGGCGGCGCAGGCCGGCGAGGTGACACCTTCTTCCCAAGCTGGAGAAAAGGTGTACATCAAGGCTCAGCTGGTACGCGGCGTTTCCCTGCCCATATCCCACTTCTTTTTGTCCGTCTTGAACCACTTCAAGGTTCAACCCCATAACCTCTCCCCAATAGTATCTTAGTGCTTAGCAACTTCGCGCCACTTTGTGAGGGTTACCTAGGGATTAGGCCTAGGTTAGACTTGTTTGTGTACTTCTTCACCGTCAAACGTGAAGCTTACATAGTAGGGAGGAGCTTAGGAACTGCGGCACCATAAGCTTCAAGATCCGACCTGGCCGGCGGTTCCCCGACATCGTCGGCCACGAGTCATGCAAAAACTGGCAGCGGACCTACTTCTACGACCCCGACATTCCTTTGGCGGACCGAGAAGTGGCGTACCCGGACTTCATGGATGGAGCCGCCGCTGAAGTTTCCACATGGCGATCCCATGCCTCTCTTCCCTCCGACCTCGACGCTTCACGCGCAATAAGGCGGATCGAGTGGTTCATAGAGACGGGTTTGACCGGCTTGGACCTAGCCATGTGCTGGTTCATCAGGCGAATCCAACCTCTGCAACAACGCATGAAGTTCATGCACGAGTACACCAGTGATCGAAGGGATACCCTCCGGATCTCCGTGGATAACTTCTCGAGCGAATCCGGCAAGCTCCGTTTGAAGGACATCGTCAAGGTGAAGGATAAGAAGCGCGGCTTCACCATCACCTGCGACATGTACGTAGACGGCAAGTGCCCAAAGGTAGGTATTTGTTTTCCGTTTATGACATTGCTCTAGTTTGTCCGTCTTGCCAGTGCCATCTTATCTAACAAGGTGATTTCTCACTTAACAGCTTAGCGATCTAGATGAGGACAACCTGGTTGCCCAAATCTACGATCGAAAGATGAAGGAAGTCACGGTCGTGTCCGACGATGATGTCCCGTTGGCACAAAAGCTGAAGAGCTCCACCTCTGACGCTTCCGACGGAGGCAAGAAGAAGAAGACGGAGGGTGGAGCCTCCAAAAAGAGTACTGCCGCCCTGTAGGCGGAAAAGAGAAAACCCACCGGGATTTTTGCCAAAGCGCCCCCCTAGTGTAAGCTTCTCATTCTCCGACATTGTCTTATTTATCTGTCTTATTCCTGTACTTATGTATTTTGCACGTTTCAGGAAGAAAGCCACAACCAGCCTCAAGAAGTCCTCCAAGACTCTTGGGGCTTCTACAAATATCAAAGATATGCTGCATCGCGACTCCTCCCCCGCCATCGCCCCTTCTACTCCTGCCGTCAAGCCCTCCTCTGCTCTGACAAGCTCTCAAGTCTAGGAGGCACCAGGCCCTTTCGCCATGGAAGTGGATTCTGGTGCCTCTACCGAACTCGCTGTTGTCGACGAGCAGGCGACGCAGGAGAGCGCTGCTCTTCAAATGGCTAAAGCTCCGGCTAAGGATGCCATCGGTAGCGGCAAGGCGGTGGTGGGAGCTGACACCTCTGCCAAAGGCGGCGCCCCTACTCCCCAGAAACCCTTCGTGTTCCCGAAGATAGTTTACCCGGCGCTCCTACCGAGTAACACAACTATGGTTCCTGGAGGAGTGCCGTCATCTCCGACGTGCGGTATTGAGGAACTGCTCCGACAAGCAGATATCTTGCAGGGAAATAGCATTTCCTTTGGCAAGCTGTTGGCCGAGAGTGCTACAACCCTCAAGATTATTGCACTTCTAAGTTTTACTTTGCCTTTTGCATTTCATATGAGTACTACACTGTAGCCCCCGAGGATGTAGACGGAAAACCATAGGTTTTGCATCTATATGCTCTAAGAGTGACTAAGTTAGAAAAACGCTCACTGTATCCCCCAAGCATTTAGATGGAATGAATTAATCCGACTAGATGCTTTAAGAGTAGCATACATAGTGTTCATATTTTCCAATGTTGTAGCCGCCAAGCCTCTAGTTGTAACTGAATTAGTTCCGACTAGATGCTTAAAGAAAAGCTAAGCATATTCATAAGTTAAAAACTCTCGCTGTAGCCCCCGAGCATCTAGGTGGAAAATCTCCGACTAGGGGCTCCAAGCAGACCAAACAACGACTTAACTTTGTATTTGTTTCCACAGAATGAGAATGCTCTGAGGGGCATGGCCAACGACAAGTATCAGAAGATGCGCGCAGATCTTGAAGCGGAAAAGGGTAAAACTGCCATCTTGAAGGAACAGATCATCAAAAACAAGAGTCTGTTTTCTTTTTGCGCATTTCCGTCTTACTTTTGTGCCCATAATCTCCGAGTACTCACTGTGTACGTGGTTTTCTCCGACTTGCAGAACATGTCGCCAAGGCCAAGGACATTGTCGAGCAGTCCAAGCATATCCAGCTGCTGGACAACAAGAACAAGATCCTGAAGGAGGAGAGGAAGGAGATGCTGAAGATGCACGAGGATTCCATGAAAGCCCTGCAGGATTCCGCCTCCGCGGAGATCAATCGCTTGAAGGAGGAGCTTGCGATCCTAAAGGATCAGAAGCAAGCTGTTGATGAGCAAAACCTTCGCCATAGCGAGGCGTTTAAGCTCCTCCAACAAGAGAAGGAATCCTTGGCGGACACCGTCTGGCACCCTAAGGCCATCATCTTCAGCAAGTGTCCTCCGCCTTGTATTTCTATAGTCTGGATACGTTAGAGTTTATTGAACTCATGCGATCCTTGTCGGAATTTTTAGCGCCTATGGGCTTAACCCGCTCGCCTCCTTCGGACAAGGAATGCATGGTTCTTGTCGGCAACTTCATCAACACCGCCATCGCCCAAGCGAAGGAGATTTCCAAGCCCCTCCAAATATATATCAAGGCTTCGGACTCCGTGACGAAGTACTCGGAGATCCTGCGCCGAGCCCCCGAGCGTGTCGCGAACTATAAGGCTTCATGCGCATGGGCTGTCACAAGGATGGCGCTTTCTATGGTGAAGGCACACTATGAATATGCCGACATCGACACGGTGACCTCTGGTATCCCCGACGTGGATGATGACGGCAAGGAGATCGATCACGAAGCCATCCTGTCATCACTCATGGGTTATGACACCAGGATTGCCAAGTTGGTGGACGTTGACGTCTTCGTGCCCAGGAACCTCATCGACAATGTCAACCAAGATTCCTCCGAGTCTTATCACAGTGCCGACGTCGAGGGTGATTCTCTGGCTGGTGATGATGCGGCCTCCAAGTCTCCTGCGCCCAAAGAATGAAAAACACTTTGTAATTTTTGTTTCACCTTTGGTGTGTGCACAGAAGAAACTTGGTGATGTAATCATAAGGCGGAAAACAATGATTGTTAAGTCCTGCGACTTAAAAACTAATTCCCAGTATGTATATATTTTTAAACAAGTGCTGGCTTATCCATTACTCTGGTTCTTATGCTTGACTTTTCGTGAGTCGAAAGACTCGTTGTCGGAACCATGCGCTTAGGTGATGATGCCCAATGGCACCGTCAATAACCTGAGCACAAAATCGCCGACAATAAGTGCCAAAAGTCACTACTCCAGAATCCACATAAAAACGACAAAGAATGTGTAGACCAGAAAACTTAAGCTAACGCCCGTAGGCGGAATTTTCACAAGTGCAATCGCAAGACTTGTGCATAAAGGTTTTATATGATCCAAAAATGAACACTAAAGGAGGTAAAAGACTCAGCAATATGAGTGAACCAAAGAGCTTTATTTCATTAATCATATAAGAGGTACACAATTAGATAAAAGGTGCTAAGTGTAGAAAGGACGTAGCTGTGCTATGTTCCATGGCCGATCAAGCTCCGGGTAGTCATCATCCGGGTCACGTCGCTTACGCTTATGATCCTCGTTGGGTCTATCCTTGAGTTCACGATTGTCGACATGGTAGTAAGACCCATTGAGCAGCGCCTTGCTTATGATGAACGGTCCTTCCCATGGCGGGGATAATTTGTGTGACTTATGCTGCTTAAGTCGGAGTACTAAATCCCCCTCTTTAAACGAGCGATGCCGAACACGGCGACTATGGTAGCTGCGTAGCTTCTGCTGGTAGATGGTGGATCTTTGGAATGCCAAAACGCGCTCCTCTTCGAGAAGGTCCGCATCTAGGCGTCTGGATTCTTCAGCGTCATCTTCGTCGTAGGCGGAAACTCTTGGTGCGTCGTGGAGGATGTCAGAAGGTAGGATGGCTTCTACTCCATATACCATGAAGTAAGGGGTGTAGCCGGTGGATCTGTTGGGTGTGGTTCGTAAACTCCACAGCACAGATGGAAATTCTTCTGCCCAGGCTCCAGCTGCTCTGTGTAGCAGTGCCTCAAGACATGGCTTGATTCCCTGCAGAATTAATCCATTGGCTCGCTCAACCTGACCATTGGATTGTGGGTGTGCCACATATGCAAGGTCAAGTAGGATGCCTTTGTCCCAGCAATAGGCCTCCACTTCTCCGAGTGACAAGTTGCTTCCGTTCTCGGTGATGATGCTGTGTGGGAGACCAAATCTAACCACTAGATCTCGGAAAAATCGAAGGGCAGTTGCCCCATCAAGCTTTCTAATGGGTTTAGCTTCTATCCATTTGGTGAATTTGTCAACTGCTACAAGTAGATGCGTAAATCCACATGGTGCCGTATGTAACAGTCCCACCATGTCTATCCCCAGACTGCAAACGGCCAAGTTATTGGTATTGTTCGCAATTCTTCAGCAGGAACATGTGGTTGTCGGGCATAATACTGGCATCCCGTGCATGTCTCAACCAGCTTGTCGGCGTCAACCTTCGCGGTCAGCCAGTAGAATCCTTGCCAGAAGGCTTTCGCGACCAATGATCGAGGAGCGGCGTGATGCCCGCAATCTCCGAGATGGATCTCGCACAGGATTTCCATACCTTCTAGCTGGGAAACGCACTTTAAGTATACACCAGTAGTGCTCCTTTTATAGAGTTGCCCATTGATTATGGTATAACCCTTTGCACGTCGTACTATTTGCCGTCTTTCGACCTCGTCGTCGGGAAAAGTTCCGTGTTCAAGATACTCCATGAATGCTTTTGTCCAAGCCGGAGGGATCTTTGTCACCATGTTGACGAAAGAGTCAGCTCTATCCGGGTGGTCCATGTCGGCGCCCTTCACGGATGGTGTGCGTAGATGCTCTAGGAAAACTCCTGGCGGAATTTGCTTGCGCCCTGATCCAAGCTTAGACAGTATATTAGCCGCCTCGTTTTGCTCCCTAGGCACATACTTGACTTCGTAGGCCAAGAAGCTCTTGGCTATCTCGTCCACTTCGTCGCGATATGCTGCCATCATAGGGTTCTGCGCGTTCCAGGTGCCAAACACCTGTTGGGCAACCAGGTCGGAATCTCCATAGCAAACTATGCGCTTGATGCCAATATCCTTGGCTACACGTAGTCCGTGAATGAGTGCTTCATACTCCGCCATGTTGTTTGTAGCCTCAAAGTGGATCTGCAGAACGTAGTGCAGCTTGTCTCCTTTTGGTGACTGTAGCAGTACACCATCCCCTGAGCCGTTGAGCAACTTTGATCCGTCAAAGTGCATCACCCAGTACTCTGGTTCTGGCAGCGGAGTAGCATCTGGCATCTCCGTCCAATCTGCAATAAAATCCGCCAAAGCTTGTGACTTCATAGCGTCGCGTCTCTTGTAGGTGATCTCGATGGCGGCAAGTTCAATGGCCCACTTCGCGACCCTTCCTGTAGCGTCGCTGTTATTGATAATGTCGGACAGTGGAGTCTTGCTCACTACTGTGATTGGGTGCTCCTGAAAGTAATGCCTCAGCTTCCGAGAAGCGAGGAATACTCCATAAGCTATCTTTTGGTAGTGCGGGTAACGCTGCTTGGACTCCGTCAATACCCCTCTCACATAGTAAACTGGTCGTTGAACTCCGTGCTCGTAGCCTGGTTCCTTCCGCTCTACCACGACGAGCATTCTAATAACCTGGTTGGTTGCCGCCATGTAAATTAACACGAGCTCTCCAGGCTCGGGTGCTACAAGGATGGGCGCTGAGGAAAGAATCTCCTTGAGCTGCTTCAATGTTGTATCTGCTTCGTCTGTCCATGTGAATTTGTCCGCCTTCTTCAGCAACTTGTACAGCGGCAAAGCCTTCTCTCCAAGTCGGCTAACGAACCGACTAACTGCTGCAACACAACCTGTTAGTTGTTGAATGTCCTTTAGGCATGTCGGACGGTTTATGCTTAAGATGGCCTTGATTTTCTTCGGGTTGACCTCGATTCCGCGCTGGGAAACGTTGAAGTCCAACAATTTGCCGGCTGGAACCCCGAAGACGCACTTGTTAGGGTTGAGCATCATGTTGTATTTCCGGAGATTATCAAAGGTTTCTTTTAAGTCGGAGATTAAGTCGTTTGACTTTTTAGACATCACCGCGATATCGTCCACATATTTGCCATGAAACACAGTGTTGGTCCGCCTTAGGTTTGCCTCCGTCAAGTTCATCTTCTGCAGTGTATCCAGATACATGATGTTGATGCTGCTTCCACTATCCACCATGCACTTGGTGAACTCCACGCCGTCAATCAATGGGTTGATGACCATGGCGTACTGGTTCTCCGTGGGCACAAGGTCTGGGTGGTCCGTCCTGTCCCAAGTTATTGGAACCTCCGACCAGCGCAGGTATTGGGGAACTGGGGGGAGAGTGGCCATCAGGATCCTTAGAGAGGTCTTCTGTTGTCGGACGGTGCGGGTGCCAAGGAAAGTGTGGTAGACTGGAGCCTTCTTTGCGAAGGGGTTCTTTCCCTTGTCGTCGCTCTTGGCTGCGTGCTTGGGGTCAACGTCTTCATCCATGTCACTTGAATCCTTGGACTCCTCCTCCTCCTTCTTCCCCTTGCCCTTGCCTCGCGGTCTGTTCTTCCGACTTCTCTTGTAGCCGGACTCCGGGTCTTCCTTGAGGTCGTTGACGAACTTACAGTGTCGATTGGTATGGGTGGCCTTGCCGTTGGCGTCGAGGTGTACAAGGCACGGCATATCGCAGTACTCCTCGTAGGTTTGGGGAACACGATCGGCGTCGAGGTGGTTTCACTTCCTCGCTGCTGCCCATGACCATCTCCCCTTCCTCGGCCACTTGTCCGCCTTCTCCTCGTCCTGCAAAAGTCATAGCGACCATGTCGGTAGAGTTCTTTTCTTCTGGAGAGGTTTTCCACTTTGTACTGCTATTCCTCCGAGCTTGAGTTGGAACGGCCGTTGCCGGCAGGGAGCCGCGAGCGTGGTCGTCGGCAGCTGCGAACTCACTAGCCAACTGAATCATCTGGTTCAAGTCAAGCTGGTGATTGTCTTGCAAGCACTTTAGCTTATGTCGGAGCAGCGTGCCCCTTTCCAACCCATCGATGAAGGCGGCCATGGCGGTCTGAGCGTGCATTCCTGCACAGGAATTCTTCATATCCAGCCAGCAGGAGAGGTAGGCGCGAGATGTCTCGTCTTTATCTTGCACGCACCGCTGTAGATCGCCTACGGTGCAGGGATGCTTGTATGTACCCTCGAAGTTCTTGGTGAACGCTTCTTGCATGTCCAGCCAGTTGTAGATAGATTTTTCCGGCAAGTCGTCAATCCATTGACGGGCCGTGCCTGCCAACATTAACGGGAGGTACTTAACGGCGACGCTGGGGTTGCCTCCGGCAATCTCCACCGCATTGCCGTAGTCCTGCAACCATGTGGCAGGTTTGGCGGTGCCGTCATAGGGCTTGATGGTCTTGCCGATCCGGAAACCTTCAGGGTAAGTAATGGACCGTATTGCAGATCCAAAACAACATGGTCCTAGGTATGGTCCTTCCCGGGCTCTTATCGATTCGCGAACGTGGATCGTACGGCTCTGGGTTCTTCTTCTTGTTGTCAACAAGGGATGGGCTGCGTGAATGACGCGGGCCTCTTATGCCATGGTGACTGCTTGGCGGCGACGGAGGCGGAGGTGGCGGTGGGTTAGCCTTCTTGTTGTTACCCTCCTGCGACGCCTCGCGCCTGTCACGATTGCTTGTCGGACGCGGAGGGTCGTTGTGCGACCTGCTCTTGTGTCCTTGGTGGCGCTCTTCATCATGACGGGTCTGCGCCGTGTTGTCGCGGATGACGATGCCACACTGCTTTGGAGGGGGCATATTCATGCGATGGTGAGCCTTGTAGTCTTCCTAACGTCAGGGGGATCGGGGCGGTGGCGATGGGCAGCGAGGCCGGGCTTTTTCTCCGTGGTCGGAGGATATGGGGATAGCATCCTTCCTGTTGCGCGCATCCCTCCATCTTCGTTCTGATGAACCCATCTGTGATCCGACATCCTGAGGAGATATGTCCCTTGGCGGTTTGTACTGGCTAGATCGGCAGAGCGCTGGGTCAGACTCAAGCCTCTGAGAGGTGGCCTTTTCCTGCTACTTTACCGCCTTGGCCACTAGGTCATAGACCTGTTCTACTACCTCAGGCGATCTATCCTGCCCCAGAAGGGTCTTGGCGACGGCGAGGTTAAGGAGTGGGGTGGGCATCACCTACTTGCCTTCACTATCAATGTATGGCTTGGCCTGTGCCGGCTTCGAGGGAGCCCATCCTAGGTTGCGTCGTACACCAGGATTGTTGATGATGCGAGCCGGAGCCTTCTTGGCCTTCTGCTGCTGTAGCAGAGTCTTGTACTCGGCCTCCATTGCTCTAGCTTTCTCTATGGACTTCTACGCGTTGACCAGATCTCGATCTAGCTTAGCGCCTTGCTCCGCGATGGCTTGTGCCTCCTCCAGCAGCTGCTGGCGCTTCTCGTCAAGCTGAGTCACGTTCCGGATATGATCAACGGTTAGTGGCTCGACGAGGAGATTGTCGTACATCACTCTATCAGCTGGAGTAAAATGGGCTGCTGCCGACGTGGATGCTGGAGGCAGAAAGTTTGCGGTGTTGTTGTCGCTCGGACCGGTGCCGAGTTCCTGCGGCTACTGCACTGGGTTAGACGGAGGAGGCATGACCTTTGCGCGATCATCGTCGGCAGCAATTAGTGGCCCCTTCCCCTTTTCCAGAGTCGTAGGCGGAGCTTTCCCGGGTTGATCTTCATCCATCGCTGTCCCAATGGTGACGAACACCCCTCAAGACATGACGGTGTTGTTAGCTTTCTCGTCGCGCGAGTACTCCTCCTCCATCTCCTGCATAGCGGAGTCTAGCTCTTCTCGACTGAAGTCTACCTCCTCTGAATCTGCACTGAAATCAGCATAAAGCGCATCAATGACAGAGTCGGAGGGTGCTAGGACTTCCTCGATGACGGGCGGTGGAGGTGCAATGGCCCCGACGATGACTGGAGGTGGTGGTGCTGCTACGATGATGGCGGCCGGAGGCGGTGGCGGCGGCTGCGAAACCGGAGGTTCTCCGTCTCTGAGCGCAAGCTCCATCTGGGCTACCGCGTCAGCGGCCGCGTAGCTGTTGACGGTGCTCACCATCTCTTCGAGGGTAAGGCGTCCTGCTGCCTGTTGCCGACGTAAAGAATGTCGGAGAAGTGTTCCGCGGTCCAGTCCTTCCACGAAGTGATACAAAGCGTTATCATCGGGGTAATTGGCCAGGTCGGCCCGTATACGGAGCCACCTGGCGAGGTAGTCGCGGGTGTTTTTGCCCTCTCTCTGAATGCAGCGCGCTAGGTCGAAGGTGGTAACCACGCCGACGAACTTGGATCTCTGTTGTCGAGACGCGCGGATAAAGCCGATGGATTTGCAGTGATCTTCCACCTTTATATCCTGCACAGGGGCGGTTTGGGTGGGTCTTGAATTTTTTCGATCTTTGCCGGCAAACTCCGAGGAGAGATCCGACATCGATCCTTCCGCGAACGTATCCTGCCCATAGGCGGTCCGTGCGGGTCTTGATGCTTTCCGATCTTTGCCGGCAAACTCCGGGGAGAGATCCGACATCGATCCTTCCGCGAACGTATCCTGCCCGTAGGCGGTCCGTGCGGGTCTTGATGCTTCTCCGACTCCCAGGGAACTAGTGCCCGAGTCGGTTTCACCGATGAAGAGGTGGATGTATGCGATAGGAACGATCGAACACCGGAACGTAGGGTTCGTCTTTGCCGGGATCCAGAACTCGTCAGGGGGGACGATCGAAACGTTGCCGGAGAAGAGAACACGGCCGATGGCTACGGTTTCGCCGATTCCTGCGAAGATCTTCGTCCTCGCCCGCTGAAGATCCTGAAGCGCCTCTTGCCCCACGGTGGGCGCCAACTGTCGTGGTATTGCCGACGAGTACGCCATGGAGGGGTCCTCACAGTGCGTGTTTAGAGACGTGGGGGTAAGTAGGACGGTTGACGGGTACGAGGTAACACAGCTTACCTAGGTTCAGATCCCACGACGGTGGTGGAATCCTACTCCTGCTATAAATCACTATAAGGGCAATACGCCGAGTTACAGAGATAGGTTCGCTGTGCGAGGTTGTGTTTGTGATTGTGCCCTAAAGGCTCCCATAGGCCCGACTTATATAGTCGCCAGATCCTAGGGTTACAAGGAAAAGTCCTAGCCGGACAGGTTACAGAGTCCTACACCGTCTATCACTAGGCTTGTGTATCTTGCACTCCAAGGCTCCGGGTACGCTGGTGACTCCACCGTAGCCTTCCATTATCCGGCATGGGCCTCCCTTCTGGATCCACCTAACTGGGCCGCCCAGCAGGCCACATGCCATGCTACCGACTATGGGCCACCCGGGTTAGTCGGATAAGAGACATGCTATGAGGGTACCCATATAGCATATCCCCAACACCTTATCTTGCGCCGTTGCCGGGGGGTTAAGGACGTCTTCACTAGGGGAGTCCTCCACTTCCTTTCTCTTTACATTGTTTTTAGTTTGCTTAGTTTATTTTTCTTGGTTTTGTTTGCATCTTTTTAAAAAACCCCAAAAAATTAGTCTAGTTTGGTTTGCTTTCTTTATTCAATAACACAAAAAAATTAGTTCCTGCTCTAGCTGCTGCTGCTATTTTTTTGGCTTGCCCACCTTTTCCAAAATGAACTCTGCTGAGAACACCAAGTGGTGTGACTTCACTAGCACCAATAACAATGATTTCCTTAGCACTCCTATTGCTCCACCTGCTCTGGATGCTATCTTTATTAAATTAAGCCTGCTTTGTTGAATCGTGTGATGAGAGAGCAATTTTATGGTGTTAGTTCTGATGATGTTGCTGCCCATCTCAATAACTTTGTTGAACTTTGTGAGATGCAAAAGTATAAGGATGTAGCTGGAGATATTATTAAGCTCAAGCTTTTTTCCTTTCTCCTTGAGAGGAAAAGCTAAAGAATGGTTGATATCTTTGCCTAAAAATAGTATTGATTCTTGGACTAAGTGCAAATATGCTTTTATTGGAAAATACTATCCTGATAAGATTATATCTATGAGTAGTGACATTATGAAAATTAAACAACTTGATAATGAACATGTTGCTCAAGATGGTGAAAGAATGAAATCTTTGGTTAAGAATTGCCCCACTCATGGACTCACTGCTTGGATGATTATCTAGACCTTTTATGCAGTTTTGAACTTCTCCTCAAGAAACCTATTGGATTCAGCTGCTGGAGGTACCTTTATGAGCATCACTTTTGGTGCTGCAACTAGACTCCTTGATAATATGATGGTTAACTACTCTGAATGGCACACTGAGAGATCTCCACATGGTAAGAAGGTAAATTATGTCAAGGAAACTTCCTCTTTGAGTGATAATATTGATGTTATTATGGTTATGCTTGTTAATGGGGAAGCTCCTCTAGATCCTAATAGTGTTCTCTTGGCCTCTCTAGTTGCTCAAGAAGACCAAGTTGACGTGAACTTCATTAGAAACAATAATTTTGGCAACAATACTTATGGTAATTATAGGCCTTATCCCCCTAGTGGAAGTGCTTATCATGGTAGATCTGGAATGCATAGCGAAGAAAGGATTCTAGAAGTAGAGAGATCCACTAAGAATTTTATGCATGTGCAATATGAGCAAAATAAGATTTTCACTAAAACTATGGATGAACAATCTATTATCTTGAAAAACATTAGTCATCAGCTTGAGAATCTGAATATAGAAATTCCTAGTTTATAGTCAAAAAAATTGAGTGCTGAGAAAAATATATCCTCTCTGTCTGAAGCTCAGTCCTCCTTGATTAATAAAATGGCTGCTAGAACCTGAAAACATGGAAAATACCTTTGCTACTTCTCATGCCATACAAGTTATTATTGATGAAAATGTTAGGATGTTAGCTCAACTTCATGCTAGGTGGGAAAGGGAAGCTGAAATTGATAGAAACATGTAGAGGTCCCAACCTGATAAGGTAGAGGTCCCTGTGTTTACAATGCTAGTCCCTGGTTCAATAGATAGCATCCACAGTTTAAGATGTAATATCAAGGAACAAAGGTCATATTACAACTTATAACCAGGAATAAAATAATACATTACATCTTAGATAGCTCATTTGACTATCTCATTACAATGCACAAGAAATATCTATATAGCATGGAGTCCTTCATCTTCAAAGTGCCACATGCAATCATGTTGGTTGTAGACTTGTAATCCTATTCAACACACTTCACTAACATCAAACAAATCTACAACATAAGTTACATCCACAAGGGTCAATACATTTGAATTGTATTGGCAAGTGATACTATGGTAGAGTAGTGGTATCTATCATCTATATGCATTTGGCTTAGTGGAGCTTAGGCTTTTTTTGTTCAAAATAAGGTTTTCCTTATCAGTTGAAAAACACTAAGTTTTTGTTTGTCAAAATCACCCAAGGAACAACCAATAGAATTGGTTAACCTTTAACCCTTGTTCAACAACAAGTTTTTAACTTAGAAATTGGGATGACAAGATCCTTGATAGCTTCCATGTCTTGATGCTCAAATTATCCATTGTCGGGGACACGGCTAAATACTTAGATTTTACTCTCTCGAGAGGTGGTGCACTTTCCCCACAAGACTCGACATTCATTTAGACAAGATCTTTCAGAAGCCTTCCCTTAGACCAAATGGACGTGTTCCAATCCTATCATCCCCTAGCACCTTATGTCCATCTGGCTAAGTTATTGCAACCTATATGATCCTGGCAGAGCCCATATACCATTTGTTTGCACTAGAAGCTTCTCAACATTTGACATCTCAAATCTCTTTGTTCCTGGGTGGCTTTCCACAAGTGTGATACACAAGTTTTCCCCAGTTTATTAGACTTGTGATACACAAGTTTTCCCCAGTTTACTAGACTTGTGTAACCACTCAACATATCCCATTCTCACCATTCCACCCAGGTGATCATTCACTTAGTAGTTTCATTAAGAAAAAACATAAGTCAAAAGACTTAGCAAAATTTTCATAGCTTGTGTATATAATCCACCCATGTTTACTAGTAGCTAGACTAAGCATGATATCAACTAGTATCTTAAATTAGAGAATAATTCTATCAAGACTACAACTACTAGGATTTCCCATAGCATAGCATATAGATACTTAGCAAAAATTCCATGCAAGCTCTATACAAAATAATACTAATGCATAGTCAAAATAATAGGACAAATACATGTAGCACCACTTGCCTTTTTAGTAGATAATATAGGTTCACTCCTTGATCTTGCAAATGTCACAATCTTCAAAGTTCACTACAAGTCAATCAAGGAACAAATTCAAAACTAACATTCAAACAATTTCACCACATAAAATAATAAAAACAAGGCAATGCATGCAAGCATGCAAAAGATTTTTTTATTTGGAAAGGTGGTTTATAATAAGCTATAAACATTTTAAAACACCTATTGGTCATTTATAAAAGTGGCAAGACCATTTAAAATCAAGTTAGTGAAAATGGGCCATTTAAATCATTTTTGTTTTGCTAGAATGATTTAAATCGAAGTAATATTTTTTGGAGTTAGCCAAATATGTTTTTAAACACAATGTTAGTGTTTCAGATCAAAAGTTTTTAAAGCAAATCCATTTACAAGAGGTTTCACCCAAAAATCATTTTTAAATCAAAGCAACATTTTATTTTTCTAGAAATGCCTTTAATCAAAGTAATCATTTTCCAATGTTAAAAAAATATATTTATAAACTCAAAAGTTTTGGTTTCTGGTCAGTAGGTTCAAATAAAATCATTTGCAAAAGATTTTAACCAAAAATCATTTTTAGAATAATTTTTATGCTCAAGATAGGCCTAGAAATGTTTATGAAAAAACGCCCTATTTTCCAGAAGAAAAAATCTAAACTAAAGGGATGGTTACAAAGGTTTCTTTTTCCTTATTCCAATGATATAAAATTTGCAAATTTTGGACATGTAGATCAAAAGTTATGAATTTTCAAAGTCAATCATCTAATAGATTAAAATTTGTTTTTAAAACAACAGGCAGGCCCACGTGTCTTGTTTTCATTCGCTGGTACCGGTTCGCACGGATCGAGCTATGCAGTGAGTTGGATTTAACTGATATCGCACGGATTAGATCAGCCCATACCGATTCAGTTAAGTGATCTATCCTACTGCTTGGATCTAGATCTAACGGTTGAAATTGACTTGGCCAGTAACTGGCGGCGCTGCGACGGCTGCGCGGCGGCGACGCTCGGGAGGTTACGTTGCCGGTGAAATAGGAAGCGAGAGAGAGAACGAAGGGTGTTACCAGACTCACAGGGTCACACTGATACTCGACTTGGTCGCCGTAGGGACAGGGGCGCACGATGCTGCTGGCGATTGCTCGCCGGAGTTGCTACTGGCGATGGGCATGCTCGGCATCGTTGTTGGCGAGGCTACAAGGCATGGTAGGACTATCCAGAGGTAGTGTTAGGCACGCAACGGAGAGGTGAACACACGAGCGTCATAGAGACGGGGAGGCGCGGTCTGTACTTACGGGGAGGGGTCACTGGAGTTGACACAGACATCGGTGGCACTCGGACTTGGTCGTTGCCGACACTCTGGCGCACGCGTGGGCGAGAAAAAGGTACTGGTAGATGCGTCTGGTTCTGGTGAGAACGCTCGTGCCGTTTAGGGGGCCGGGGAGGGTCTGGTTTGGCCAGAATTTGCACTGGAGGTTGCCGGAGACAGCGGTGGTTCGAGGTGGAATCAGGGCATCATGTTGGCTCTCGCGGTGTGGTGTCAGAGGGGAAAGAGAGAGGAAATAGGGGTGCTTAAGTAGGGCATGGTCGCGGGAGAATTTATGAGGTTTAACCACAGGCAGAAACGGCACCGAGGTGAGGGGAAAGAACTGGTCGCGCTGGAGAAGATGCTGAGCTAGCGATGGGGTCCACTGTCAGCGAATGAGAGGAGGGTACGATGGGGTCGCTAGGTCAGTGGCTGTGCGGGTTCGTTCGCGAGTGAGAAGGACGGTTCGGGGGAGAGAGAGGTGTCAGGTGGGCTGGTAACGGTCTCATTGGGCCAGGGAGCTGGGTAGGATTAGATGGGCTACTATGTTTTCATTTGTTTTCTTCTCTGTTTTCTTTTTCCTTTTTCATTTCTGATTTATATTTGAATTTATTCAAATGATTCAAACAATTGCTTGAATTCAAATATTTATCAAATCTTTTCAGTAGGTTACTACTGATTATTAATGTGTTTTAAAGTCCATTTTAGAATAATTTATTTTATTCTTTTATGGTTTATTATTTATTTAAATTAGACACTTGTCTTTATTTAAATAAGATTTTAAATATTGTTCCAATCCATATTATTTTATTTAAATTATTTAAACATCTATTTTAAATTCAAATGTTTATCAAACATTTTAAGTAGGTTTTATTTATTCATTAGTGTGTTTAAATAATCCACTTTGAATTATTTCAAATATTTTAATATGATTTAATATTTTTTAAATTGGGCATTTGTCTTTATTCAAATAAAATCCAATATGGTTTTAAACTCATATAAATTTTATTAAAATAATTCTTTTATTATTTTTAAGTTAATTAGATAACTTTTTAATCCACTTTGGCTAATTCTTTTATTATTTTCCCAAGATTTGATTAATCATTTATTTTAGGGATTTTGTCTTTATTCATAACAAATATGGTTCATGTCCATATAAGTTTTTATTCCAATAATATTTATTCCCTTATTTTATTTAGATTATTTTTATTCCATTTGCTTATGGATTTAATTCAATTTTTAAATTGTATTCTAAATAATTTTATTGGGATTTATTATTTAATTTAGGCAATTTGTCTTTATTTAAATAAAATTGGATATGGTTCAATCCTTATGATTTTATTTAAATAATCTTTTACTCCTTTTATTATTCAATAACTTCCATTTGTTTATGGATTTGGCCAAGATTTAATTTGGCTTTTAAATATTCCTTATTTATTTATTTATTTATTTATCTTATAGAATCCATATCTTTTTATTTATAGATCCAAATTTGGTGAGTCCAATTTGTATAATATTATTTAATATTGTTTACCTTTTTAAATCCCTTTATTAGCTTTGAAATTTATTTTCTTTATCTTATTAAATTCATGAGTTTTTATCCATGGCTTCAAATCAATTGAAACCAATTTCTATGGTTTTATAATATTTTTGTTTATTATTTTTGATCATTTATAAATGTTTGTTACTGAATTTTATATGGATCAAATCCATAATCTTTGAGAGATCTTGGAAATGATTTTCTTCCATTAGGGTTTTAGGGTTTTGGTTTATTTTCCCAAGTGTTTATATTCAAGATTCTTTTCATGCATAAAATGCATTTGATCTTTCGAAGTGATTTTTTTCATTAAGATTTGGGGTTTTGGTTTAACTATTCCAAATGTTCAAATTTCAAGATACATTCATTGAGGAATGCATTTCACTTGATTGAAATTTTGTTGGATTCCCATTTCATTCAAATTTCTTCAAGAAGAGTTTCGAAATTTCCATTTAGAAGAGAAAAGTTTCTTTTCTCCCTAAATTTCAACAATTAATTCTTTGTTTATTTATTTTTCACATTTCAAAATTTGGAAAATTTTGGGATGTGACAGGCTACCACCCTTAAAATAAATCTCGTCCCGAGATTTGGGAAGGATAGAGGTTACAAGTTGGCTTCAAGACAACTAGGGTACTACCACCCTTAAAAAGGTTTTCAACTAGACTACATCTTGGCTTACTTGGGGTCTTCATGAAACTTCTATGGACAGTTGTTTTCATAGTGTCCTTTGTTTCCACATTTGAAACATGTGATAGTGCTGATGTCTCTCATAGGTTTTCTTGTCTTATCTTTCTCCTTTTTTGGACAATTTGATGCATGATGGCCTAGTTCCTTGCATTTTTGGCACATCACTTGGCTCTTGTTTGTTTGCTTGGTTCTTCTTCTTTTTTGGACATTCATAGGCATAGTTTCTCATCTCTTTGCAATTTTAACATTGCACCTGGATAATGTCTTTCTTGCTAGGGTTGGGACATTTCTTCTTCTTGGGTCTCTCCAAAGCTAGGAGTTCTTGTAGTTCATGTTCTTCATACTTCACCTCAAAGGTGGGAAATCTTTCTCTCTTCTTGGGGCAGCCACTAGAGATGTGGCCTTGTTCTCCACATGAGTATCAACACTTTGTGGTCACTTTGGATGTGGCCTTATGAGGTATGGTTCTGATTTTGTCTTTATCCTTCTTGGTAGAAGTTGTTCCCTTATGGAGGTTTCCAAACATTTGAGGCATTCCATCTTGCTTCATTTGTCGAACTATAGGATAGATAGGGCATTGGATAGGGACATGATCATTTCCTTCACATAGGAAACAAGTAACTTGGGATGTGGGGCATTGTTTAGTTGGATGTTTGTCTTCACAATTAGGGCATTGGTCCACATGCTCTTTGTAAGTGTGTTCCATGTCTCCACAAATATTACAAGCTTGAGTTCCTTCTATAATATCATCCTTGATATCATAGTTGTTATAATCTCCTTGTGAACGGTTGCTTCTCATGTTGATCATTTGATGGGTCATCCATTGAAAAAATTGGGATTGGGTTTCCAAAAAAATTTGCATGGTTGGGTATAACTCATTGTTGTTGGCTAAAAACTGAGTTGTCACTTGATTCAACTGGGCTTGGGTTGCTAGTAGTTGTTCTCTCATGTGTATCTCTTGGTTTTTGCTGTGGTCACCATTCTTGATGTTGGAGTCTCTTGGAGAAGTCATCTCTTTATGTTGGATTGGGATTAGAGTAGGCAAACGATTTCCTAGAGAAAGAAGTCTACTCACACACAACATTTCACACAAGCAATGTGCAAGCAATCACAATCAAATATTTCACTCAAACAACAAAGTTCAAACAATTTTTAGGCAACAAAATATTTTTTCCTACACCACATAAGTTGGTGTGATCAATATATGATATAAACTAAACACTAGTATGGTGGTCCAACTATATGGTTCACTTGAGATCATTTCATTCTTCTTAGTTGTTTCTTCATGAACAAAATCATGGTTTCCTTGGAAACAATTCTTGCATCTTGGTCACAAAATTTCAAAGGTGATTATGGTTCCTTCTAAGTTGTGTTTCCTTAGTCTTCCAAGTCTTGAGTATCATTTATTGTCTCAGTTGTAGTCCTTAGTGATATCTAGGTTGAAGTCCTTGATGAAACTAAAGTTGAAGTCATTGGTGATGTTGCTCATGTTGAAGTCTTTGTCCATCAAATTTGAAAAGGGAGATATGCAGAATCAAGAAAAAAAGGTTGAGGAAAGAATTTAAAAGATTGTTTGTAAATAATTTTGAACAAATACAACTCCTACTTTTCTATGGAGTTTTGTCCAATCCTAGGGTTACAATCCTATAGGCAACACAGTGCTCTGATACCATCTATAGAGGTCCCAACCTGATAAGGTGGATATCCCTGTGTGTACAATGCTACTCCCTGAATCAATAGCTAGCATCCACAATTTAAGATGTAATATCAAGGAACAAAGGTAATATTACAACTTATAACTAGGAAGAAAATAATACATTACATCTTACATAGCTCATTTGGCTATCTCATTACAATGCAACAGAAATATCTATATAGCATGGAGTCCTTCATCTTCAAAGTGCCATAGGCAATCATGTTGGTTGTAGACTTGTAATCCTATTCAACATACTTCACTAACATCAAACAAATCTACAACATAATAAGTTACAGACACAAGGGTCAATACATTTGAATTGTATTGGCAAGGGATACTATGGTAGAGTAGTGGTATCTATCATCTATATGCATTTGGCTAAGTGGAACTTAGGCTTTCTTTTCTCAAAATAAGGTTTTCCTTATCAGTTGAAGAACACTAAGTTTTTGTTTGTCAAAATCACCCAAGGAACAACCAATAGAATTGGTTAACCTTTAACCCTTGTTCAACCACAAGTTTTTAACTTGGAAATTAGGATGAGGATATCCTTGATAGCTTCCATGTCTTGTGTCACATCCCAAGATTTTCCAAATCTTGTTATGTGAAAAATAAATGAATAAAATAAAACTTTGTTGAATTTCAGGGTGAGAAGAAACTTTTTGAATCCAATTGGGAACTTTCGAAACCTATTTGGATCAAATAAAATCCTAAAGGGATTTAAAAAGTTAAATAAACAATAAACTTTAAATATTTAAAATTACTATTTTGGATCTTTTAATAAAAGATTTTGTTTTCAAATGAAAAGGTGGATTTATACATAAAGATTATTTTATAAAGCCAAATTAAACCTTGGCCAAGCTTTGAATTAAAACATTTTGTTTTGAATAAAAATAGCAAAGGTTTATATAAATAAAATAATAAGGATTTAATATCCAAATTTTATTAAAGTAAAGGCTTTTCCCATTTTAAATAAACACTAAAACTTATTTATTTATTTTAAATAAGTTTTCCAAGTATTTTATATTCTCAAATAAAACCTACTAAAGTGTTTTGGTTTTATTTAGATTTCAAATAAAGATTTTAAATAAATCAAACCCTATTTGATTAAATAACTTAAGGTCCATTTTATTTAATTAATGAATGGATCCTAAAAAGAATAAAAATATTATTTTAATTTGGGATTTGGTTTATGTTGATAAACAGAACCAAAAACTCATTACAAAGTTTAGTGATTGTTTGAATTGTTTGAATGTTTGAATAGTTGATTGAGATTCAAAACAGAAATTGATTTGGAAAAAGAAAAACAATCAGGAAAGAAAAAAATGGATTTGGACCTAGCCCAGCCGGCCAAGCCCACAAGCCCATCAAACAGCCTAGCTCCCCTCTCCCACAACGAAACGTTTTCCACTCACTTCCAGACCCGCAAAGAGACCGACTGGTGGACCCTTCCCCTCACTTCTTTTCTCACTGACCAGCCGACCCCACCTTCCTGTTCATCCTCCTCACCCGCGCGACTTCTTCTCCCTTCCCCGTCGCCGTTTCCTGCAGTGATTCCGCGGCACTAATTCGTCTTAACGCGGCCACCATTACTCGCCTTGACCATGCACGTTAAAACGCCAGCGTCTTCTCCTCCCTTCCCCTCTGTCGCCCCACCTCGACACGCCCTCAGGCTGCCGAATTTCACTCAACACCACCCTCTGCTCCGACGAGGTCCGGTGCCAATTCCGGCGACTCAACACCGCCCCGTGCCTCCCTAAGCACACTAGGAGATTCCCCACCTCCTGAAGCATCTGTCCGTGCCCCTCGTTTGACCATGGGCGTCCCTGAGCGTCGACTCCGACCATGCTCTGACCGCCGCCGTCTGTCTTCAACTACGACAACGACTCCCAGGTAAACCAGACCGCCCCGCGCCTCCTCGTTCACGCTCCCTCACTCGCCTTGACCATGCGCATCTAACCCTACTCTCGGTTTTCCCCCTTGTGACCTGCAGCGTCGCCCTCGACAGCAACTGGAGCCACCTGACGTCTTTCTCCACTCCGGCGAGCAATTGCTGCAGTCCCAGAGCGCCCCTTGTCAAGCCAACCACACGTCGAGCATCACCACTCCCTTGCGACCTTGGTGAGCACTTCCGCTCACCTCTTTGCTTCCTAAAACCACCGTAGCGCCACCGCCTGGCCGTGCGTCGCCGCTAGCCACCGTCGGTGCCACTCACATTTGGTCAAGCAGACCAGCGCCATAGGATCTAGATCGGGCGAGCAAGATTAGATCACTTAACCGCGAAGGGGTACGCGTCCTGTGCCGCACGATCTGATTAGATCCAATGGCTGCAACTACGCGATCTGGCCGAACCGGTACCAGCGAATGACGATGCGACGTGTGGCTAGACTTTGGTTAGAACTGATTTTTGAAATCAGATTAGATTGTGATTTTCAAACCATTGTAACTTTTGATCCACACGTCCAAAAATTGCAAATTTGGTATCATTGGAATCAGTGGAACAAGCCCTAGCCAACCATGCCATTGGTTTAGTAAATAGTAACTGTTAGATGGTTGTTTTTGCAGAAACTTTTGTATGCTTGTTAAGAATGTAAAAATTGTTTAAAAATGAATTTGGGGATAAAATCTTTTGCAAATGGTGTGATTTGAACCTACTAACATTAGGAAGCACTTTGTGGATTCAAAAATGAATTTGGTGAAACAAAATAATGATCCTTTGATTTAAAACCATTTCTAGTCAAATAGAAATGTGGTTTATTTATTGAAAATGATTTTGAAGGAAAACCTTTGGGAAATTATTTGTTTCAAACTCTCTGACCCCAAACACCAAGTTTTGTGGTTTGGAAACATATTTGGTGAACCCTATAAATTAATGCCTTAGTAAAAATATTTCTACACCACATAAAATGATACTTTGTTTTGAAAATGGTTTTTGAAGTGAAACCTTTTGCAAATGACTTTGCCACTTTACAAAATGACTATTAGGTGTTTTCAAAATGTCTATGACCCATTAGGAACCACTTTTTCAAACAAAACAAAGCTTGGCATGCTTGCATGCATTACTTTGACTTTGTCATTTTATGTGATGTTTTGCTTGATTGGTAGATTGAGTTTGTGCCTTGTTTGATTGGATTGTAGTGACTTGAAGAGTGTGATTGTTGCAAGGACAAGGAGTGAACCTATAACCTCTACCAAAAAGGCAAGTGATGCTTCATACTTTTTGTCCCATTACTTTCACTATGCATTAGTGATTTTCTCTAAGTAAACTTGCATGGAATTTTGCTAAGTATAAACTTTGCTATAGGAAAACTGGTAGATGAAACCTTAGTGGAAATCTTCCTAAGTTAAGATTCCTATTACTATCAAGCTTAGCCTAGCTAATAGAAAACATGGGTGGAATATATATTCACACTATGGAAAAATATTCTAAGTCTGAGGACTTGTGTTTTGTTTAATAAAACAACTAAGTTAATGAACCACCTGGGTGGAATGGGACTTGCTTGGTGGATTTTGGTTGAGTGGTTCACAAGGCCCATGTCTATGGTTGACCTTGTGTATCTCACTTGTGGATTACCACCCAGGAACAAAGATATTTGAGATGTCAAATGTTGAGAAGCTTCAAGTGCAACCACTTGGCATTATGGGCTCTGCCTAGATCATATAGGTTGCAAGAACTTAGCCATATGGACAATGGGTGGTAGTGTTTGATAGGTTGGAGCACGTCCATTTTGGTCTAAGGGAAGGCTTCTGAAAGATCTTGTCTTGGGAAACCAAGTCTTGTGGGGAAAGTGCACCACCTCTGCAGAGTGTAAAATCTAAGTACTTAGCCATGTCCCTGGTAAAGGACAATTTGAGCATCAAGACATGGAAGCAATCAAGAATCTCATCATTCAAATTTCTAAGTTAAAACTTGTGGTTTGAACAAGGGTTAAAGGATCTTCAATCTTTGAATGAGAAAAATGATTTTGTCAAAGCAAAAACTTAGTATTTTCAAATGTTAAGGAAAAATCTTTTTTGAGCAATGCAAGCCTCAACTCCACTTAGCCAAATGCATATAGATGATAGACTCCACTATATTACCATAGTATCACTTGTCAATACAATTCAAATGTATTGACCCTTGTGGCTGTAACTTGTAATGTTGTAGGTTTGATTGATTTATTGAAGTGTGTTGATTAGGATTACAAAGTCTACAACCAACATGTCTGCCTGTGGCACTTTGAAGATGAAGGACCCCATGACTATAGTTATTCCGCTGCAATGTAATGTAATAGCCAAATGAGCTATGCGAGATGTAATAAAATTATGTTATTCCTGGTTAAAAAAGTTGTATTATGACCTTTGTTTCTTGATATTACATCTTAACTGTGGATGCTAGCTATTGATCCAGGGACTAGCATTGTAAACACAGGGGACACCACCTTATGTTAATAAAGGTTGGGACACTCCCTCTACAGATGGTATCAGAGCATTGTGTTGCCTGTAGGATTTGTAAACCTAGGATTGGACAAAAACCCTTAGAAAAATAGGAGTTGTACTTGTTCCAAAAACTTATTTACAAAAACACTTGTAAACTCTTTCCCTCAACCAATTTGGTTTCAACTCTACATCTCTTCTACTTCAACATGATGGACAAACCCACCCCATGGCCAAAGACTACACCATGTGCAAAGGACTTCTTCAACTTCTTCAACTCTAATGACTTCAACATCTTCAGCATGTTCACCAAGGACTTCCAACTTGGATATCACTAAGGACTACAAGTGAGACAAGGAAATCTTGCTCAAGATTTAGAGACTGAGGAAATGCAAAAGTTAGAAGGAGCCTACATCATTTGAAGTATTGTAACCAAGAGTTTTTCTCAAGGAAACCATGAACTCAAGTAAGAAGAAGCAACCAAGAAGGATGGAAAGATCACAAGTGAACCATATAGGTGGACTACCATATTTTAGTTAAGTTAAACACACCAACTTATGTGGTGAAACAAAAATATTTTGTTGCCTAAAAATGTGATTGAACTTTGTTGTTTGAGTGGAATGTTTGTTTGTGATTTCTTGCACATTGCTTGTGTGAATTGTGATGTGTGTGATTGGAATTATTCCCTTAGAAATATTTTGCCTATTCTAATCCCAATCCAACCCAAACAGATGACTACTCCAAGAGACTCCAACATCAAGGTTGATGAGAACAACAACAACCAAGAGGACAACATGAGAGAACTTATAGCAACCCAAAACCAGTTGAGCCAAGAGACAACTCAGCTTTTAGCCAACAACAATGGACTGGACCCAGCCATACAAAGGATTTTGAAACTTCAATCCCAATTGTTGCAAGGATTGGTTACTCAAATGATCAACATGGGAGAAAATTTTTCCCAAAGAGCTAATGACAACAAGGATGACAAAGAAGCTAATCTAGAAGGAACCCAAGATAGCAATAATTTTAGAGACAAGGATCATGCATCCAAGGAACATGAAGATCAATGCCCCAATAAGAGAGAAAGATCTCCCACCTATGAAGAACATGAACTAGAAGAACTCCTAGCTTTGTAGAGACCCAAAAATAAGAAGAAGAAGAAGAAGAAGAAATGCCCCAACCCTAACCAGGAGGATATTACTCAAGTGCAATGTTACAATTGCAAAGAGATGGGACACTATGCCAATGAATGCCTAGAAAAGAAGAAGAACCAAAGAAACAAACAAGAGGCAATGAAACCAAAGGAAAAGAAAGATATCAGCCAAGTGATGTGTTTCAAATGCAAGGAACTAGGCCACTATGTAAACAATTGTCCAGAAAAGATGAAGAACAAGTTAAACAAGTCTATGAAGGATCTCAACCTTGGCCCATGAGTCAAGTGTGGAAACAAAGGACACTATGCAGAAGGTTGCCCAGAGAAGTTTCCCCAGGATCCCAAGCAAGCCAAGATGTAATTTAGTTGAAAAAATTTAAGGGTGTTAGTACCCTAGTTGTTTTGAACCATCTTGTAACCCCTAGCTTCCCCAAATATCGGGACGAGATTTATTTTAAGGGTGGTAGCCTGTCACATCCCAAGATTTTCCAAATCTTGTTATGTGAAAAATAAATGAATAAAATAAAACTTTGTTGAATTTCAGGGTGAGAAGAAACTTTTTGAATCCAATTGGGAACTTTAAAAACCTATTTGGATCAAATAAAATCCTAAAGGGATTTAAAAAGTTAAATAAAAACAATAAACTTTAAATATTTAAAATTACAATTTTGGATCTTTTAATAAAAGATTTTGTTTTCAAATGAAAAGGTGGATTTATAAATAAAGATTATTTTATAAAGCCAAATTAAACCTTGGCCAAGCTTTTGAATTAAAACATTTTGTTTTGACTAAAAATAGCAAAGGCTTATATAAATAAAATAATAAGGATTTAATATCCAAATTTTATTAAAGTAAAGGCTTTTCCCATTTTAAATAAACACTAAAACTTATTTATTTATTTTAAATAAGTTTTCCAAGTATTTTATATTCTCAAATAAAACCTACTGAAGTGTTTTGGTTTTATTTAGATTTCAAATAAAGATTTTAAATAAATCAAACCCTATTTGATTAAATAACTAAAGGTCCATTTTATTTAATTAATGAATGGATCCTAAAAATAATAAAAATATTATTTTAATTTGGAATTTGGTTTATGTTGATAAACAGAACCAAAAATTCATTACAAAGTTTAGTGATTGTTTGAATTGTTTGAATGTTTGAATAGTTGATTGAAATTCAAAACAGAAATTGATTTGGAAAAAGAAAAACAATCAGGAAAGAAAAAATAGATTTGGACCTAGCCCAGCCGGCCAAGACCACAAGCCCATCAAACAGCCCAGCTCCCCTCTCCCACAACGAAACGTTTTCCACTCACTTCCAGACCAGCAAAGAGACTGACTGGTGGACCCTTCCCCTCACTTCTTTTCTCACTGACCAGCCGACCCCACCTTCCTGTTCATCCTCCTCACCCGCGCGACTTCTTCTCCCTTCCCCGTCGCCGTTTCCTACAGTGATTCCGTGGCACTAATTCGTCTTAACGCGGCCACCATTACTCGCCTTGACCATGCACGTTAAAACGCCAGCGTCTTCTCCTCCCTTCCCCTCTGTCGCCCCACCTCGACACGCCCTCAGGCTGCCGAATTTCACTCAACACCACCCTCTGCTTCGACGAGGTCCGGTGCCAATTCCGGCGACTCAACACCGCCCTGTGCCACCCTGAGCACACTAGGAGATTCCCCACCTCCTGACGCATATGTCCGTGCCCCTCGTTTGACCACGGGCGTCCCTGAGCGTCGACTCCGACCAAGCTCTGAGCGCCGCCGTCTGTCTTCAACTGCGACGACGACTCTCAGGTAAACCAGACTGCCCCGTGCCTCCTCGTTCACGCTACCTCACTCGCCTCGACCATGCGCATCTAACCCTACTCTCGGTTTGCCCCCTTGTGACCTGCATCGTCGCCCTCGACAGCAACCAGAGCCACCTGACGTCTTTCTCCACTCCGGCGAGCAATTGTTGTAGTCCCCGAGCGCCCCTTGTCAAGCCAACCACACGTCGAGCATCACCACTCCCTTGCGACCTCGGTGAGCACTTCCCCTCACCTCTTTGCTTCCTGAAACCGTCATAGCGCCACCGCCTGGCCGTGCGCCGCCGCTAGCCACCGTCGGCGCCGCTCACATTTGGTCAAGCAGACCAGCGCCGTAGGATCTAGATCGGGCGAGCAAGATTAGATAACTTAACCACGAAGGGGTACGCGTCCTGTGCCGCACGATCTGATTAGATCCAATGGCTGCAACTACGCAATCCGGCCAAACCGGTACCAGCGAATGACGACGCGACGCGTGGCCAGACTTTGGTTAGAACTGATTTTTGAAATCAGATTAGATTGTGATTTTCAAACCATTGTAACTTTTGATCCACACGTCCAAAAATTGCAAATTTGGTATCATTGGAATCAGTGGAACAAGCCCTAGCCAACCATGCCATTGGTTTAGTAAATAGTAACTGTTAGATGGTTATTTTTGCAGAAACTTTTGTATGCTTGTTAAGAATGTAAAAATTGTTTAAAAATGAATTTGGGGATAAAATCTTTTGCAAATGGTGTGATTTGAACCTACAAAAATGAATTTGTGGAAAAAAAATGAATTTGGTGAAACAAAATAATGATCCTTTGATTTAAAACCATTTCTAGTCAAATAGAAATGTGGTTTATTTATTAAAAATGATTTTGAAGGATAACATTTGGGAAATGTTTTGTTTCAAACTCTCTGACCCCAAACACCAATTTTTGTGGTTTGAAAACATATTTGGTGAACCCTATAAATTAATGCCTTAGTAAAAATATTTCTACACCACATAAAATGATACTTTGTTTTGAAAATGGTTTTTGAAGTGAAACCTTTTGCAAATGACTTTGCCACTTTACAAAATGACTATTAGGTGTTTTCAAAATGTCTATGACCCATTAGGAACCACTTTTTCAAACAAAACAAAGCTTGGCATGCTTGCATGCATTACTTTGAAGTTTTGCTTGATTGGTAGATTGAGTTTGGGCCTTGTTTGATTGGATTGTAGTGACTTGAAGAGTGTGATTGTTGCAAGGACAAGGAGTGAACCTATAACCTCTACCAAAAAGGCAAGTGATGATTCATACTTTTTGTCCCATTACTTTCACTATGCATTAGTGATTTTCTCTAAGTAAACTTGCATGGAATTTTGCTAAGTATAAACTTTGCTATAGGAAAACTGGTAGATGAAACCTTAGTGGAAATCTTCCTAAGTTAAGATTCCTATTACTATCAAGCTTAGCCTAGCTAATAGAAAACATGGGTGGAATATATATTCACGCTATGGAAAAATATTCTAAGTCTGAGGACTTGTGTTTTGTTTAATAAAACAACTAAGTTAATGAACCACCTGGGTGGAATGGGACTTGCTTGGTGGATTTTAGTTGAGTGGTTCACAAGGCCCATGTCTATGGATGACCTTGTGTATCTCACTTGTGGATTGCCACCCAGGAACAAAGAGATTTGAGATGTCAAATGTTGAGAAGCTTCAAGTGCAACCACTTGGCATTATGGGCTCTGCCTAGATCATATAGGTTGCAAGAACTTAGCCATATGGACAGTGGGTGGTAGTGTTTGATAGGTTGGAGCGCGTCCATTTTGGTCTAAGGGAAGGCTTCTGAAAGATCTTGTCTTGGGAAACCAAGTCTTGTGGGGAAAGTGCACCACCTCTGCAGAGTGTAAAATCTAAGTACTTAGCCATGTCCCTGGTAAAGGACAATTTGAGCATCAAGACATGGAAGCAATCAAGAATCTCATCATTCAAATTGCTAAGTTAAAACTTGTGGTTTGAACAAGGGTTAAAGGATCTTCAATCTTTATTGAGAAAAATGATTTTGTCAAAGCAAAAACTTAGTATTTTCAAATGTTAAGGAAAAATCTTTTTTGAGCAATGCAAGCCTCAACTCCACTTAGCCAAATGCATATAGATGATAGACTCCACTATACTACCATAGTATCACTTGCCAATACAATTCAAATGTATTGACCCTTGTGGCTGTAACTTGTAATGTTGCAGGTGTGATTGATTTAGTGAAGTGTGTTGATTAGGATTACAAAGTCTACAACCAACATGTCTGCCTGTGGCACTTTGAAGATGAAGGACCCCATGACTATAGTTATTCCGCTGCAATGTAATGTAATAGCCAAATGAGCTATGTAAGATGTAATAAAATTATGTTATTCCTGGTTATAAAAGTTGTATTATGACCTTTGTTTCTTGATATTACATCTTAACTGTGGATGCTAGCTATTGATCCAAGGACTAGCATTGTAAACACAGGGGACACCACCTTATGTTAATAAAGGTTGGGACATTCCCTCTACATCTTGATGCTCAAATTGTCCATTGCCAGGGACACGACAAGTACTTAATTTTACTCTCTCGAGAGGTGGTGCACATTCCCCACAAGACTCGACATGTATCGAGACAAGATCTTTCAGAAGCCTTCCCTTAGACCAAATTGACGCGTTCCAATCCTATCACCCCCTACCACCTTCTTTCCATCTAGCTAAGTTATTGCAACCTATATGATCTTGGCAGAGCCCATATACCATGTGGTTGCACTAGAAGCTTCTCAACATTTGACATATCAAATCTCTTTGTTCTTGGGTGGCTTTCTACAAGTGTGATACACAAGTTTTCCGCATTTTACTGGACTTGTGATACACAAGTTTTCCCCAGTTTACTGGACTTGTGTAACCACTCAACATATCCCATTCTCACCATTCCACCCAAGTGATTCATTCACTTAGTAGTTTTATTAAGCAAACACATAAGTCAAAAGACTTAGCAAAATTTTCATAGATTAAATTAGAGAATAATTCTATCAAGACAACAACTACTAGGATTTCCCATAGCATAGCATATAGATACTTAGCAAAAATTCCATACAAGCTCTATACAAAATAATACTAATGCATAGTCAAAATAATAGGACAAATTCATGTAGAACCACTTGACTTTTTAGTAGAGAATATATGTTCACTCCTTGATCTTGCAAATGTCACACTCTTCAAAGTTCACTACAAGTCAATCAAGGAACAAATTCAAAACTAACATTGAAACAATTTCATCACATAAAATAATAAAAACAAGGCAATGCACGCAAGCATGCAAAAGATTGTTTTGTTTGGAAAGGTGGTTTCTAATAGGATATAAACATTTTAAAACACCTATTGGTCATTTAAAAAAGTGGCAAAACCATATAAAATCAAGTTAGTGAAAATGGGCCATTAAAATCATTTTTGTTTTGCTAGAATGATATAAATCAAAGTAATATTTTGTGGAGTTAGCCAAATATGTTTTTAAACACAAAGTTAGTGTTTAGGTTCAGAAGTGTTTAAATCAAATACATTTACAAGAGGTTTCACCAAAAAATCATTTTTACATCAAAGCAACATTTTATTTTTCTATAAATGCCTTTAATCAAAGTAATCATTATCCAATGTTAAAAAAATATATTTCTAAACCCAAAAGTTTGTGTTTCTGGTCAGTAGGTTCAAATCAAATCATTTGCAAAATATTTTACCCAAAAATCATTTTTAGAATATTTTTATGCTCAAGATAGGCCTAGAAATGTTTCTGCAAAACACCCTATTTTCCAGAAGAAAAATGCTAAACTAAGGGCATGGTTGCAAAGGTTTGGTTTTCCTGATTTCAATGATATAAAATTTGCAAATTTTGGACGTGTAGATTGAATTTTTCAAAGTCAATCATCTAATAGATAAAAATTTGTTTTTAAAACAACAGGCAGGGACACGTGTCTTGTTTTCATTAGCTGGTACCGGCTCGCACGGATCGAGCTACGTGGTGCGTTGGATTTAACTGAGATCGCACGGATCAGATCAGCCCATATCGATCAGTTAAGTGATCTATCCTACCGCTTGGATATAGATCTAACGGTTGAAATTGACTTGGCCAGTAACTGGCGGCGCTACGACGGCTGCGCAGTGGCGACGCTCGGGATTTTACGTTGCCGGCAAAATAGGAAGCGCGAGAGAGAACGAAGGGTGTTACCAGACTCACAGGGTCACGCTGATACTCGACTTGGTCGCCGCAGGGACAGGGGTGCACAATGCTGCTGGCGATTGCTCGCCGGAGTTGCTACTGGCGACGGGCGTGCTCGGCATCGTTGTTTGCAAGGCTACAAGGCATGGTAGGACTATCCAGAGGTAGTGTTAGGCACACAACGGAGAGGTGAACACACGAGCGTCATCGAGAGGGCGAGGCGCGTTCTGTACTTACGTGGAGGGGTCAGTGGAGTTGACGCAGACATCGGTGGCACTCGGACTTGGTCGTTGCCGACACTCTGGTGCACACGCGGGCAAGAAAAAAGTACTGGTAGATGCGCCTGGTGCTGGTGAGAACGTGCTTGCCATTTAGGGGGCCGGGGAGGGTCTAGTTTGGCCAGAATTTGCATTGGAGGTTGCCGGAGACAGCAGTGGTTCGAGGTGGAATCAGGGCAGCTTGTTGGCTCTCGCGGTGTCATATCAGAGGGGAAAGTGAGACGAGAGAGGGGTGCTTAAGTAGGGCATGGTCACGGGTGAATTACTAGCGTGATTGATGCGAATTGACGAGGTTTAACCACAGGCAGAAATGGCAAGGATGTGAGGGGAAAGAACTGGTCGCGCTGGAGAAGATGCTGAGCTGGCGATGGGGTCCGCTATCAGCAAATGAGAGGGGGGTACGATGGGGTCTCTAAGTCAGTGGCTGTGCGGGTTCGTTCACGAGTGAGAAGAACGGTTCGGGGGAGAGAGAGGTGTCGGTGGGCTGGTAACGGGCTCGTTGGGCCAGGGAGCTGGGTAGGATTAGATGGGCTGCTTTGTTTTCATTTGTTTTCTTCTCTGTTTTCTTTTTCCTTTTTCATTTCTAATTTCTATTTGAATTTATTCAAATGATTCAAACATCTGTTTGAATTCAAATATTTATCAAATCTTTTCAGTAGGTTACTACTGATTATTAATGTGTTTTAAAGTCCATTTTAGAATAATTTATTTTATTCTTTTATGGTTTATTACTTATTTAAATTAGACACTTGTCTTTATTTAAATAAGATTTTAAATATGGTTCCAATCCATATTATTTTATTTAAATTATTTAAACATCTGTTTAAATTCAAATGTTTATCAGACCTTTTGAGTAGGTTTTAATTATTCATTAGTGTGTTTAAATAATCCACTTTGAATTATTTCAAATATTTTAATATGATTTAATATTTTTTTAAATTTGGCATTTGTCTTTATTCAAATAAAATCCAATATGGTTTTAAAATCATATAAATTTTATTCAAATAATTCTTTTATTCTTTTTAAGTTAATTAGGTAACTTTTTAATCCACTTTTGCTAATTGATTTATTATTTTCCCAAGATTTGATTAATCATTTATTTTAGGTATTTTGTCTTTATTCATAATAAATATGGTTCAAGTCCATATAAGTTTTAATTCCAATAATATTTATTCCCTTATTTTATTTGGATTATTTTTATTGCATTTTCTTATAGATTTAATTCAAGTTTTAAATTGTATTCTAAATAATTTTATTGGTATTTATTATTTAATTTAGTAAATTTGTCTTTATTTAAATAAAATTGGATATGGTTCAATCCTTATGATTTTATTTAAATAATCTTTTACTCCTTTTATTAATCAATAACTTCCATTTGTTTATGGATTTGGCCAATATTTAATTTTCCTTTTAAATATTCCTTATTTATTTATTTATTTCTTTATCTTATAGAATCCATATCTTTTTATTTATAGATCCAAATTTGGTGATTCAAATCTGTATAATTTAAATTAATATTTTTTACCTTTTTAAATCCCTTTAGGATTAATTTGCTCTCAATTTGTCATGGATTTTAGCTAGGAGCTTTATTAGCTTTGAAATTTATTTTCTTTATCTTATTAAATTCATAAGTTTTTATCCATGGCTTCAAATCAAGTGAAACCAATTTCTATGGTTTTATAATATTTTTGTTTATTATTTTTGATCATTTATAAATGTTTGTTACTGAATTTTATATGGATCAAATCCATAATCTTTGAGAGATCTTGGAAATGATTTTCTTCCATTAGGGTTTTAGGGTTTTGGTTTATTTTCCCAAGTGTTTATATTCAAGATTTTTTTCATGCATAAAATGCATTTGATCTTTGGAAGTGATTTATTTCATTATGATTTGGGGTTTTGGTTTAACTATTCCAAATGTTTAAATTTCAAGATACATTCATTGATGAATGCATTTCACTTGATTGAAATTTTGTTGGATTCCCATTTTATTCAAATTTCTTCAAGAAGAGTTTCGAAGTTTCCATTTAGAAGAGAAAAGTTTCTTTTCTCCCTAAATTTCAACAATTAATTCTTTGTTTATTTATTTTTCACATTTCAAAATTTGGAAAATTTTGGGATGTGACGGGCTACCACCCTTAAAAGAAATATCGTCCCGAGATTTGGGAAGGATAGAGGTTACAAGTTGGCTTCAAGACAACTAGGGTACTACCACCCATAAAAAGGTTTTCAACTAGACTACATCTTGGCTTACTTGGGGTCTTCATGAAACTTCTATGGACAGTTGTTTTCATAGTATCCTTTGTTTCCACATTTGAAACATGTGATAGTGCTGATGTCTCTCATAGGTTTTCTTGTCTTATCTTTCTCCTTTTTTGGACAATTTGATGCATGATGGCCTAGTTCCTTGCATTTTTGGCACATCACTTGGCTAATATCCTTCTTGTTCTTTGGTATCATTGCCTCTTGTTTGTTTGCTTGGTTCTTCTTCTTTTTTGGACATTCATAGGCATAGTTTCTCATCTCTTTGCAATTTTAACATTGCACCTGGATAATGTATTTCTTGCTAGGGTTGGGGCATTTGTTCTTCTTGGGTCTCTCCAAAGCTAGGAGTTCATGTAGTTCATGTTCTTCATACTTCACCTCAAAGGTGGGAAATCTTTCTCTCTTCTTGGGGCAGCCACTAGAGATGTGGCCTTGTTCTCCACATGAGTATCAACACTTTGTGGTCACTTTGGATGTGGCCTTATGAGGTATGGTTCTGATTTTGTCTTTATCCTTCTTGGTAGAAGTTGTTCCCTTATGGAGGTTTCCAAACATTTGAGGCATTCCATATTGCTTCATTTGTTGAACTATAGGATAGATAGGGCATTGGATAGGGACATGATCATTTCCTTCACATAGGAAACAAGTATCTTGGGATGTGGGGCATTGTTTAGTTGGATGTTTGTCTTCACAATTAGGGCATTGGTCCACATGCTCTTTCTAAGTGTGTTCCATGTCTCCACAAATATTGCAACCTTGAGTTCCTTCTATAATATCATCATTGATATTATAATTGTTATAATCTCCTTGTGAACGGTTGCTTCTCATGTTGATCATTTGATGAGTCATCCTTTGCAAAAATTGGGATTGGGTTTCCAATTTTTTTTGCATGGTTGGGTACAACTCATTGTTGTTGGCTAAAAACTGAGTTGTCACTTGATTCAACTGGGCTTGGGTTTCTAGTAGTTGTTCTCTCATGTGTATCTATTGGTTGTTGTTGTGGACACCATTCTTGATGTTGGAGTATCTTGGAGAAGTCATCTCTTTAGGTTGGATTGGGATTAGAGTAGGCAAAATATTTCCTAGAGAAAGAAGTCTACTCACACACAACATTTCACACAAGCAATGTGCAAGCAATCACAATCAAACATTCTACTCAAACAACAAAGTTCAAACAATTTTTAGGCAACAAAATATTTTTTCCTACACCACATAAGTTGGTTTGATCAATATATGATCTAAACTAAACACTAGTATTGTGGTCCAACTATATATTTCACTTGAGATCATTTCATTCTTCTTAGTTGTTTCTTCATGAACAAAATCATGGTTTCCTTGGAAAAAATTCTTGCATCTTGGTCACAAAATTTCAAAGGTGATGATGGTTCCTTCTAAGTTGTGTTTCCTTAGTCTTCCAAGTCTTGAGTATCATTTATTGTCTCAGTTGTAGTCCTTAGTGATATCTAGGTTGAAGTCCTTGGTGAAACTATAGTTGAAGTCATTGGTGATGTTGCTCATGTTGAAGTCTTTGTCCATCAAGTTTGAAAAGGGAGATATGCAGAATCAAAACCAAAAAGGTTGAGGAAAGAGTTTAAAAGATTGTTGTAAATAATTTTGAACAAATACAACTCCTATTTTTCTATGGAGTTTTGTCCAATCCTAGGATTACAATCCTATAGGGAACACAGTGCTCTGATACCATCTATAGAGGTCCCACCCTGATAAGGTAGATATCCCTGTGTGTACAATGCTAGTCCCTAAATCAATATCTAGCATCCATAGTTTAAGATGTAATATCAAGGAACAAAGGTCATATTACAACTTATAACCAGGAATAAAATAATACATTACATCTTACATAGCTCATTTGGCTATCTCATTACAATGCAGCAGAAATATCTATATAGCATGGATTCCTTCATCTTCAAAGTGCCACAGGCAATCATGTTGGTTGTAGACTTGTAATCCTATTCAACATACTTCACTAACATCAAACAAATCTGCAACATAATAAGTTACAGCCACAAGGGTCAATACATTTGAATTGTATTGGCAAGGGATACTATGGTAGAGTAGTGGTATCTATCATCTATATGCATTTGGCTAAGTGGAACTTAGGCTTTCTTTGCTCAAAATAAGGTTTTCCTTATTAGTTGAAAAACACTAAGTTTTTGTTTGTCAAAATCACCCAATGAACAACCAATAGAATTGGTTAACCTTTAACCCTTGTTCAACCACAAGTTTTTAACTTAGAAATTAGGATGAGGATATCCTTGATAGCTTCCATGTCTTGATGCTCAAATTGTCCATTGCTAGGGACACGACAAGTACTTAATTTTACTCTCTCGGGAGGTGGTGCACTTTCCCCACAAGACTCGACATGCATCGAGACAAGATCTTTCAGAATCCTTCCCTTAGACCAAATGGACGCGTTCCAATCCTATCACCCCCTACCACCTTTTGTCCATCTAGCTAAGTTATGGCAACCTATATGATCTTGGCAGAGCCCATATACCATGTGGTTGCACTAGAAGCTTCTCAACATTTGACATATCAAATCTCTTTGTTCTTGGGTGTCTTTCCACAAGTGTGATACACAAGTTTTCCGCAGTTTACTGGACTTGTGATACACAAGTTTTCCCTAGTTTACTGGACTTGTGTAACCACTCAACATATCCCATTCTTACCATTCCACCCAGGTGATTCATTCACTTAGTAGTTTTATTAAGCAAACACTTAAGTCAAAAGACTTAGCAAAAATTTTATAGCTTAAATTAGAGAATAATTCTATCAAGACTACAACTACATGGATTTCCCATAGCATAGCATATAGATACTTAGCAAAAATTCCATGCAAGCTCTATACAAAATAATACTAATGCATAGTCAAAATAATAGGACAAATTCATGTAGCACCACTTGAATTTTTAGTAGAGAATATAGGTTCACTCCTTGATCTTGCAAATGTCACACTCTTCAAAGTTCACTATAAGTCAATCAAGGCACAAATTCAAAACTAACATTCAAACAATTTCATCACATAAAATAATAAAAACAAGGCAATGCACGCAAGCATGCAAAAGATTGTTTTATTTGTAAATGTGGTTTATAATAGGATATAAACATTTTAAAACACCTATTGGTCATTTAAAAAAGAGACAAAACCATTTAAAATCAAGTTAGTGAAAATGGGCCATTTAAATCATTTTTGTTTTTCTAGAATGATTTAAATCAAAGTAATATTTTGTGGAGTTAGCCAAATATGTTTTTAAACAAAAAGTTAGTGTTTAGGTTCAAAAGTGTTTAAAGCAAATCCATTTACAAGAGGTTTCACCCAAAAATCATTTTTAAATCAAAGCAACATTTTATTTTTCTATAAATGCCTTTAATCAAAGTAATCATTATCCAATGTTAACAAAATATATTTGTAAACCAAAAAGTTTGTGTTTCTGGTCAGTAGGTTCAAACCAAATCATTTGCAAAAGATTTTACCCAAAAATCATTTTTAGAATATTTTTATGCTCAAGATAGACCTAGAAATGTTTCTACAAAACACCCTATTTTCCAGAAGCAAAATGCTAAACTAAGGGCATGGTTGCAAAGGTTCGTTTTCCTGATTCCAATGATATAAAATTTGCAAATTTTGGACGTGTAGATCAAAAGTTATGAATTTTTCAAAGTCAATCATCAAATAGATAAAAATTTGTTTTTAAAACAACAAGCCGGGCCACGTGCCTTGTTTTCATTCGCTGGTACCGGTTCGCATGGATCGAGCTACACGGTGCGTTGGATTTAACTGAGATCGCACGGATCAGATCAGCCCATACCAATTCAGTTAAGTGATATATCCTACCGCTTGGATCTAGATCTAACAGTTGAAATTGACTTGGCCAGTAACTAGCCGGCGAAATAGGAAGCGAGAGAGAGAACGGAGGGCGTTACCAGACTCACAGGGTCATGCTGATACTCGACCTGGTCGCGGCAGGGACAGGGGTGCACGGTGCTGCTGGTGATTGCTCACCGGAGTTGCTACTAGCGAAGGGCGTGCTCGGCGTCGTTGTTGGCGAGGCTACAAGGCATGGTAGGACAATCCAGAGGAAGTGTTAGGTGCGCAAGGGAGAGGTGAACACACAAGCGTAATCGAGAGGGGGAGGCACGGTCTGTACTTACGGGGAGGGGTCGCCGGAGTTGACACAAACAGCGGTGGCGCTCAGAATTGGTCGTTGCCGACGCTCTAGGGCACGCGCGGGAGAGAAAAAGGTACTGGTAGATGCGTCTGGTGCTGGTGAGAACGCTCGTGTAGTTTAGGGGGCTGTGGAGGGTCTGGTTTGGCCGGAATTTGCATTGGAAATTGCCAGAGACAGCGGTGGTTCGAGGCGGAATCAGGGCAGCCTGGTGGCTCTCGCGCTGTGGTGTCTGAGGGGAAAGAGAGAGGAGGGAGGGGTGCTTAAGTAGGGCATGGTCGCAGGCGAATTACTGGCATGATTTATGCGAATTGACGAGGTTTAACCACATGCAGAAACGGTAGTGAGGTGAGGGGAAACAACTGGTCGCTGGAGAAGATGCTAAGCTGGCGATGGGGTCCGTTGTCAGCGAATGAGAGGGGGTACGGTGCGGGTTCATTCGCCAGTGAGAAGAACGGTTTGGGAGAGAGAGAGGTGCCAGGTGGGCTGAATGGGCTTGTTGGGCCATGGAGCTGGGTAGGATTAGATGGACTACTTTGTTTTTTTCTTTGTGTTCTTTTTCCTTTTTCATTTTTGATTTATGTTTTGAATTTATTCAAATGATTCAAACACCTGTTTGAATTCAAATATTTATCGAATATTTTCAGTAGGTTACTACTGATTATTAATGTGTTTTAAAGTCCATTTTAGAATAATTTCTTTTATTTTTTATGGTTTATTATTTATTTAAATTAGACACTTGTCTTTATTTAAATAAGATTTTAAATATGGTTCCAATCCATATTATTTTATTTAAATTATTTAAACATCTATTTTAAATTCAAATGTTTATCAAACCTTTTAAGTAGGTTTTATTTATTCATTAGTGTGTTTAAATAATCCACTTTGAATTATTTTAAATATTTTAATATGATTTAATATTTTTTTAAATTGGGCATTTGTCTTTATTCAAATAAAATCCAATATGGTTTTACACCCATATAAATTTTATTCAAATAATTATTTTATTATTTTTAAGTTAATTAGATAACTTTTTAATCCACTTTGGCTAATTCATTTATTATTTTCCCAAGATTTGATTAATCATTTATTTTAGGGATTTTGTCTTTATTCATAACAAATATGGTTCAAGTCCATATAAGTTTTTATTCCAATAATCTTTATTCCCTTATTTTATTTGGATTATCTTTATTCCATTTGCTTATGGATTTAATTCAATTTTTAAATTGACTTCTAAATAATTTTATTGGGATTTATTATTTAATTTAGGCAATTTTTCTTTATTTAAATAAAATTGGATATGGTTTAATCCTTATAATTTTATTTAAATAATCTTTTACTCCTTTTATTATTCAATAACTTCCATTTGTTTATGGATTTGGCCAATATTTAATTTGGCTTTTAAATATTCCTTATTTATTTATTTATTTATCTTATAGAATCCATATCTTTTTATTTATAGATCCAAATTTGGTGAGTCCAATTTGTATAATATTATTTAATATTTGTTTACCTTTTTAAATCCCTTTAGGATTAATTTGCTCATAATTTGTCATGGATTTTAGCTACGAGCTTTATTAGCTTTGAAATTTATTTTCTTTATCTTATTAAATTCATAAGTTTTTATCCATGGCTTCAAATCAAGTGAAACCAATTTATATGGTTTTATAATATTGTTGTTTATTATTTTTGTTTATTTATAAATGTTTGTTGCTGAATTTTATATGGATCAAATCCATAGTCTTAGAGAGATCTTAGAAATGATTTTCTTCTATTATGGTTTTTGCGTTTTGGTTTATTTTCCCATGTGTTTATATTCAAGATTCTTTCCATGCATAAAATGCATTTGATATTTGGAAGTGATTTCTTTCATTAAGATTTGTGGTTTTGGTTTAACTTTTCCAAATGTTTAAATTTCAAGATACATTCATTGTTGAATGCATTTCACTAGATTGAAATTTTGTTGGATTCCCTTTTCATTCAAAAAATTTCAAGAAGGGTTTTGAAGTTTCCATTTGGAAGCAAAAAGTTTCTTTTCAACCTAAATTTCAATAATTAATTCTTTGTTTATTTATTTTTCACATTTCAAAATTTGGAAAATTTTGGGATGTGACAAAACAAAAGTGTGTGCACCATCACCACTAAACCACAAGTAGTCCCTATTCCTCCTTCTACTATTCCTAAGCCTATTGATCCTTGTCACATCCCAAGATTTTCCAAATCTTGTAATGTGAAAAATAAATGAATAAAATAAAACTTTGTTGATTTTTAGGGCGAGAAGAAACTTTTTGAATCCAATTTGGAACTTTCAAAACCTATTTGGATCAAATAAAATCCTAAAGGGATTTAAAAAGCTAATTAAACAATAAACTTCAAAATATTTGGATTTCTATTTTTGATCTTTTAAATAAAAAGATTTGGTTTCAAAAGAAATAGAAGTTTTACAACTAAGGATTATTTTGTAAGCCAAATTAAAACTTGGCCAAACCTTTGAAATAAAATAATTCTATTTGATAAAAATAATAAAGGTTTATTTAAAATAAATTAATAAGGGTTTAATATCCAAGTTTTATAAATAAAGGTTTTACTATTTTAAATAAACACTAAAACTTATTTATTTATTTTAAATAAGTTTTCCAAGTCTTTTATATTCTCAAATAAAACCTACTGATTTGGTTTTGAAAATATTTAGATTTCAAATGGAGTTTTTTTTAAAAAAATTAAAACCTATTTGATTTATTAACTAGTGTCCATTTTATTTAATTATAAATGGACTCTAAAATAAAAATATTATTTTATTTTGGACTTTGGTTTATGTGTTAAACAGAACCAAATTTAAATGAAAAGTATGGTGATTGTTTGATTTGTTTTGATTGTTTGATTTGTTGTTTGATTTTCAAAACACAAAATAGAAACAGAAAAGGAAAAACAATTTGAAAGAAAAAAAAATAAGAATTGGACTCAGCCCAACTGGCCAAGCCCAACAAGACCCAATCCAGCCCACCTACTCTCTCCCGCGGCGAAACGTTTTCCACTCAGAACCGCACCCGCACAGAAGCTGATTGGTGGACCTCCTTTCCTTCTCGCCTCCTCACTGACGATAGGACCCCACCTCTCCTGTTCATCGTCCTCACCACGAGCTAATTCCTCCTCGCCGTTTCCTGCCTTAACGCCGGCGATCAGTTCGCGATAATCACGACCATTACTCCCCCTGCGACCACGTCCTATTAAACGCCTGCATCTTCTCCTCCTTTCCCCTCTGTCTCCATAACCAACACGCCACCAGGCTACACAAATTTCGCCAGAGACCACCCTCGGCTCCGACGAGTTCCGGTGCCAATTCCAGCGACCCAACACCGCCCCTTGCCTCACCAACCATGCACACATACTCTCCAGCTCCTGGCGCATCTGTCCGTGCCTTTCGTTCAACTGCGGGCACCCCAGAACGCCGTCCTCGACAAAGCCCTGAGCGCCGCCGCGTCTGCAACTTCTCCGGCGAGTTCCCCAGGTGAAATCTGACCGCCCCTCTTATTCTCCTTCACCCACACGGCTTTGCCTTGATCTTGCGCACCTAACCATGCCCTCTGTTTGCCTTCTCGTGATCTGTAGCGACGACTCCGACCACGACCAGGACCACCCGACGCTGTTCTCCACTCCGGCGAGCAATCGCTGCTGTTCCAGAACGCACCTTGCCACGCCGACCACACGACGAGCATCACCACGTCCTCGCGATCACGGTGAGCATCCCCACCTCGTTCTTTGCTTCCTAGAACCACCGCTAGCACCTCGCCTGACCGTCGCCGGCGTCTGCCGCCGCGCAGCGCCGCCAGCTTTTGGTCAAGCACGCGAGAGCCGTTAGATCCCCATCCTGTGGCGTAGATAGAACGACTTAAGCAAACCGGTATGGAAGCATCTGAGCCTGCACGATTCGCATTAGATCCAACGCACCATAGAGCTGATCCAACCGAAGCGGTACCAGCCAATGGCTTTGTGACGCGTGGCCAGTATTAGATTTAAAAACAGATTTGAAAATAGATTTGAGTTGCAAATTGAAATCCCTATAACTTTTGATCCACACGTCCAAAAATTGCAAACTTTATATCGTTGGAATCACTGGACAACCATGCAATTTGTTTAGTAAATAGTATGTGTTAGATTTTTTTGTTTTTGCAGAAACATTTGTATGCTTGTTTAGATTAGAAAAATTGTTCAAAAATGTTTTTAAGGTTAAAATCTTTGCAAATTAGTTTGTGGTGAACTTACTGACCCTAGGAACCAACCCACGGTTTGAAAATGAATTTTGTGAAGTTTAGGATGGATTAATTGGTTTAGTCCATTTCTAGCCAAATAAAAATAATGGTTTTGTTATGAAAATGTTTTTGGAGTAAAAACTTGGGAAAATGATTGGAACAAACCTACTGACCCTAAACACCAAGTTTTGAGAAACAACTTATTTTGTGAACAACCTAAAGTTTTTGCTTTGATAAAAATGTTTTTCACCACATAAAATAAAGAATGGATTTAAAATGGTTTGGGAATAAAACCCTTTTTGCAAATGACTTTGCCACTTTGGAAAATGACCACTTTGAACCTTACAAAGTATAGAAGCCTAGTGGAGACCACCTTTGCAAATAGAACCATCTCTTGCATGCTTACATGCATGAATTAGATCCCATTGTTTTATGTGTGTGAATTGTTTGATTGACTATTGGTTTGGAATGCTAGTTGATATTGTGCTTGCTTGATTGATTGTAGTGAAATTATAAAATTGTGAGACTAGCAAGATCAAGGAGTGAACCATCATTCCCTACCAAAAAGGCAAGTTACACTATCATCTAAAGTCCTACTATTTTCATTATACTTAGTGGATTTTGAAACATGCATGAAAAGAACTTCTATACTTATGCTATGCTAAATCCTAATAGGATACCCTATACATTCCTTAGTGAAAACAATGTAGTTGTTACATGCTTAGCCATGCTATATTTTGAAAAGAGATACATGTTGAGATTTTATGAAGTTGAGAAAAGGACTTGTGTTTTTATATAATAAAACAAGGACTCAATGAACCACCTGGGTGGCCAAGGATACTTTGAGTTTTGGAGAAGGTGGCAACAAAAGGAACCATGTCTATGGCAATCTCTTTGTGTTGTGCTCCAAAGGAAACCACCCAGGAAACTTAGAGATTGAACATGTTTCTCCAATTGTGGCTTTCGTGTGCAACCACATGCTATTTATGGCTCTGGCTTAGTCAACTACATTGGGAAGACCCATGCATTGTCTTCAGGCTACTGGACATGAGGACCTGGAATCCTACATGGGTACTTGAATACAAGCTAGCAATGGTGTATGGGAGGACCCTCTGGAAAGACTTAGTCACATTCTCAATCTGCCAGTACTCCATCTTGGTGAGCACTAATCCAGTGGCCACTGGTGGCAAAAGATGAGATTGTGACATGTGGGTAAAGTGTACTACTTCTGCAGAAGATAATAAAATCTAAGTAGTTAGCCGTGTCCCCGGTTATGGACAATACTGAGCAACTAAAGTTTGAAGCTATGGGAAATCTCGACATTCTAATTTCTAAAAGAAAACTTTTTAAAACTTGATGTACTTGGGGGTACCAAGGAACTCAAGAGATTTTGATGAAAACTTGATGTACTTGGGGGTACCAAGGAACTCAAGAGATTTTTGATAAAACTTGATGCACTTGGGGTTACCAAGGAGCTCAAGAGATTTTGATAAAACTTGATGCACTTGGGGGTACCAAGTATCTCAAGGGATTTTTGACAAAGATTTGAATACTTGGGGATACCAAGGAGTTCAAGGGATTTTGATAAAGAGATTTGACAAAGGAAACAAAACCATTTGAAAAGATAGGATAAATTATTGCTTTCTGCAAATGAAGCCTTAAACCCTACTTAGCCAAAAATGCATGTAATGATAGGATCCACTCATATTAAACTTAGTAGTGAAACTTGCCAATACAATTCAAATGTATTGACCCTTGTGGCTGTAACTTGTAATGTTGCAGGTTTGATTGATTTTAGTGAAGATTGATTGATTAGGATTACAAAGTCTACAACCAACATGTCTGCATGTGGCACTTTGAAGATCAAGGACCCATGATTATAGTTATTCCGCTGCAATGTAATGTAATAGCCAAATGAGCTATGTAAGATGTAATAAAATTATGTTATTCCTGGTTATAAAGTTATATTATGACCTTTGTTTCTTGATATTACATCTTAACTGTGGATGCTAGCTATTGATCCAGGGACTAGCATTGTAAACACAGGGGACTCCACCTTATATTATATAAAGGTTGGGACACTCCCTCTACAGATGGTATCAGAGCACTGTGTTGCCTGTAGGATTTGTAAACCTAGGATTGGACAAAAACCCTTAGAAGATAGGAGTTGTTCTTGTTCCAAAACTTATTTACAAACAATCTTGTAAACTCTTTCCTCAACCATTTTGGTTTCAAATCTACATCTCTTCTACTTCAACTTGATGGAAAAACCTACCCCATGGCCAAAGACTACACCATGTGCAAAGGACTTCTTCAACATCTTCAACTCTAATGACTTCAACATCTTCAACTCTAATGACTTCAACATCTTCAGCATATTCACCAAGGACTTCCAACTTGGATATCACAAAGGAGTACAAGTGAGACAAGGAGGACTTGCTCAAGATTTAGAGACTGAGGAAATGCAAAAGCTAGAAGGAGCCCAGATCATTTGAAGTATTGTAACCAAGAGTTTTCCAAGGAAACCATGATCTCATGCAAAAAAAAAGCAACCAAGAATTATGGAAAGATCACAAGTGAACCATATAGATGGATCACCATATTTTAGATAAGTCAAACCCACCAACTTATGTGGTGTAACAAAAATATTTTGTTGCCTAAGTAGGTGCTTGAACTTTGTTTTGAGTGAAATGTTTGGTTTGTGATTGCATGCACATTTCTTGTGTGAATTGTGATGTGTGTGATTAGAATTGATTCCTTAGAATTGTCTTGCCTATTCTAATCTCCATTCAACCCAAACAGATGACCACTCCAAGAGACTCCAACATCAAGGTTGATGACACCAACACCAACCAAGAGAACAGCATGAAAGAGCTCATAGCAACCCAGAACCAGTTGAACCAAGTGACAACTCAATTCATAGCTAACACCAGTGGAGAAGATCCAACCCTGCAAGGATTTTTGGAAACTCAAGGCCAATTGATTCTTAAGGTGACTGATCAAATGATCAATATGGAAGAAAGCTATTCCAAAAGAGTTTGTGACAATAGGGATGACAGAAATGTTATTCTAGATGGAGCCCCAGCTTGCATTATTTGTGGAGACAAGGATCATACTTCCAAGGAGCATGGAGATCAATGCCCCAACTGTGAAGAGAAACATCCTGTTGGACAATGTCCTGTTGGAGATATGCCCTAGAGGCAATAATAAATATAGTTATTATTATATCTTTGTGTTTATGATAAATGTTTATATTCATGCTATAATAGTATTAACAAGGAAACATTAATACTTGTGTGAATTGTAAACTTAAATTGAAGTCCCTAGTATAGCCTCTATACTTCACTAGCTTGTTGGTTAATAGATGATTGTGGTTTCCCTATCATGAACATTGAGATGTTATTAACAACAAGATCATATCGTTAGGAGAATGATATGGTGGACATACTCCTATAGATAAGCGTAGCATAAAGATCAAGTCATTTCAATAGTTCAATTGCTATATGCTTTCTGATACATAGTAACCTAATTCCTTCGACCATGAGATCATGCATATCACCTTTACTGGATGGATGCTTTGATGTCATCAAACACCACACCGTAACAGGGTGGCTATAAAGGTGGTATTGAGTGTTCGGAAAGTATTGGTTGAGACACATGGATCAAGAGTGGGATTTGTCCATCCATATGACGGATAGATATTCTCTGGGCCCTCTCGGTGAAATGTCATCCAATTAGCTTGCAAGCATGTGACTGGGTCACAAGGGATCACATATCACGGGAACGAGAAAAGAGTACTTATCAGTAACGAGGTTGAACTAGGTATACAGAGATACCGACGATCATAACCTCGGATAAGTAACATATCGTGAGACAAAGGGAAATTGGTATCGTATGCAAGTGGTTCATTCGATCGCAAAGTAATCGTAGAAATATGTGGGAGCCATATGAATTTCCAGATTCCTCTATTGGTTATTGTTCGGAGAAGTGTCTCGATCATGTCCGCATAATTCACGAACCGCAGGGAGACACACTTAAGGATTCGACGTTGTTTTGAGTAGTTATGGTATTATGAGAAAGAGACCGAATGTTGTTCGGAGTCTCGGATGGGATCCGAGATATCACGAGGTGATCCGGAATGGTCCGGAGAATAAGATTCATATAAGGAAAGTCCCGTTTCGGAGTTGGGGAATGGTTCCGGTGTTTTCATCGGGAACATTCTAGAAGGTCCCGGAATGTCCGGCACTCCGGAAGGGGAAGGGGGTACATGAATGTGTCATTGCATGTTGGAATGATTGCATCATGTACTAAGTGTTCTCGCTGTCCGAAATAAAGGGTTAATTCAAATCCTAAATTGAAAAAGTCAAACTGCCAGTTTTCGGTCAAACTGCCAGTTTTCGGAAAGAGGAGAAAGAGGAGGAGAGGTGGAGGCCGAGTTGGAGGAGGGTTCCTCCCCTTGGCCGGCGCACCTCCCAAGGCCGAGTTGGGGAGGAACTCCTCCCCTTGGCCGCCGGCCCTCCCACCTATAAAGGGAGGGGCAGGGCTCCCCTCTCTACACAACACAAGTTTCCTATCCTCTAAACTAAACCCTAGATCTAGACCCCGGTTTAGAGCTATTCGGTTTAGAGCCTTCTAATTGGTTTAGAGCCCTCTAATTGGTGTGTCTAATTACTAGACCACTAATAGCCTCTCTCATAAGCTCCACCATACTCGCACCGGCTTAAGGCGAAGCCCTGCGGGATTTCCCCTCTACCTCCGGTACCACGCCGTTGTGCTGCCGGAATCGCGAGGAGAGTGCTACAACCTCCGCTGCCTGCTGGAACAAGGGAGAGGAAGGTCTTCGTCGAGTACCGAACGTGTGACCGACTGCGGGAGCGCTGCGGGAACGCGGCGCCGGAAGGATCGTCTACGCGATCTTGAGATCGGAAAGAGTACGACTACATCACCCACGAGAATCTGCTCTCGTTAAACACTTTGGAATCTTCGAGGGTGAGTTATTCCATCGACTCGTTGCTACAATCTAGTAGATAGATCTTGGCTTGTTTGTTTGTATGCGATAGAAAATTTTTGTTTTCCATGCTACGAACCCCTACAGTGGTATCAGAGCCGTGTCTATATGTAGATCTGTTGCACGAGTAGAACACAATGGTCATTGTGGGCGTTGATGCTTTTATTGTAGATTGCTTTTTGTGTACTTTGCATCTTGCGGTATGTTGGGATGAAGCGGCCCGGGCTAACCTTACATGACATCGTTCATGAGACTTGCTCCACGCTTGACATGCAACTCGTTTTGCATAAGTGGCTTTGCGGGTGCCTGTTTCTCCTAGCATAGTAAAGATCCAATTTACAACGGGTAATCAACAATGCTAGTATCAATGTTGTGGTTCTTGTTCGTAAGTTAGAACGACACTTATGGAAAGCCCCAAACCACGTAAAATATGCAAAGAAAGTAGAAGCGTCTAACTTTGTTTTGCAGGGGTGTGCAGTGATGTGATATGGCCATGATTGTGATTATATTTGATGTATGCAATGTTCCTTATTGTAAGTTGGCAACCGGCAGGAGCCATATGGTTGTCTTTAATTTCTGTTAAGACCTGCGTGTCTATTCAAAATAGTTGTAATAGTTGAAGCTGGTGGACGACAACCATGAAGAAGCGTCATTGACCTTGATGCCATGCCGGTGATGATGGAGATCATGTTCGTGCTTGAAGATGGAGATCGGAAGCACAAAGAAGAAAGGCCATATCATATCACATATTATGAATTGCATGTGATGTTAATCCTTTATGCATCTTGTATTGCTTAGTAGACGACGGTAGCATTATAAGATGATCCCTCATGCACATAAATTTCAAGTCTAAAGTGTTCGCCCTTAGTTAGCACCGTTGCTAAAGCTTGTTGCTTCGAAGCACCACGTGATGATCGGGTGTCTTTGATTCCACGGGTGAATACAACGTAAGCAAGCCAGATTTGCTTATGCGGTAGCTAAGGTTTGATCTTGACGAGCCTAGCATGTACAGACATGGCCTCAGGAACACGGATCGCCGAAAGGTAAAGCATGAATCATATAGCAGATATGATGAACATGTCGATTGTTCGCCATTGAAAACTATATCAACTCTCGTGATGATCGGTGTTGATGTAGTGGATTTGGTTCATGTGATCACTAAAACAATGTGAGGGATGTTGTTTTGAGTGGGAGTTCACCTAGTTTAATTTCATTAATTAATTTGAACTCAATTTGTCATAAACTTAGTCTAAACTATTGCAAATATGTTGTAGATCAATGGCAGCCCCTACCATCAATTTTAATGCGTTCCTAGAGAAAGAAAAGTTGAAAAACAATGGAAGCAACTTCGCGGATTGGTTCCGCAATTTGAGGATTGTCCTCACAGCTGGTAATTTGACCTATGTGCTGGATGCACCGCTAGGTGACCCACCTGCAGCTGATGCTACCGATGAAGTAAAGAATGTTTACCTTGCTCGGAAGAATCAGTACTCCATAGTTCAGTGTGCTATCTTGTATGGTTTAGAATCGGAGCTTCAGAAAAGGTTTGAAGAGTCAGACCCATATGATATTGTCGAGGATCTCAAATTAATTTTTGAGACTCATGCGGCAATTGAAAGTTATGAAGCTTCTGAAAAGTTCTTTAACTGCAAGATGGAAGAGGGTAGCTCCGTCAGTGAGCATGTGCTTAAAATGTCTGGGCACGCAAACAAACTTCAAAGCTTGGGTATAGTGATTCCTAATACTTTGGGAGTTTACCGCATCCTCCAATCACTACCACCAAGTTACAAGAACTTTGTGATGAACTACAACATGCAGAACATGAACAAAGAGTTGCCAGAACTATTTGCTATGTTAAAGTCTGCAGAAGTGGAGATCAAGAAAGAGCACCAAGTGTTGATGGTCAATAAGACCACCAAATTCAAGAAAGGCAAGTCTAAGCAGAAGGGACACTTCAAGAAGGGTGGTAAGCAAGTTACCATGCCGACGAAGAGGACCAAGGCTGGACCTAAGCCTGATACTGAGTGCTTTTACTGCAAAGGGGAAGGTCACTGGAAACGGAATTGCCCAAAGTACTTGGCGGATTTGAAGAACGGCAACATCAAGAAGAAAGGTATATTTGATATACATATTATTGATGTGTATTTCACTAGTATTCGTAGTAGTGCCTGGGTATTTGATACTGGTTCGGTTGCTCATATTTGTAACTCGAAACAGGAGCTGCAGAATAAACGAAAGCTAGCGAAGAACGAGGTGACGATGCGCGTGGGAAACGGATCAAAGGTTGATGTGATCGCGGTCGGCACGCTACCTCTTCATCTACCATCGGGATTAGTTTTATACTTAAATAATTGTTATTTGGTGCCTGCGTTGAGCATGAACATTATATCTGGATCTTGTTTATTGCGAGACGGTTACTTGTTTAAATCCGAGAATAATGGTTGTTCGATTTATATGAGTAATATGTTTTATGCACATGCACCTTTGATAGATGGTCTATTCATATTGAATCTCGATAGTGGAAATACACATATTAATAACATTGAAGCTAAACGTTTGAAATCAAGCGATAACTTGACCTATATGTGGCACTGTCGTCTTGGTCACATTGGAGTGAAGCGTATGAAGAAACTCCATTCCGATGGACTTCTTGAATCACTTGATTTTGAATCACTTGAAAGATGCGAAGCATGTCTGATGGGTAAAATGACTAAGACTCCATTTTCTGGTATGATGGAGCGAGCTACAGACTTATTGGAAATCATACATACCGATGTGTGTGGTCCAATGAGTGTAGCATCGCGCAGTGGTTATCGTTATGTTCTTACCTTCACAGATGACTTGAGTAGATATGGGTATATCTATTTCATGAAACATAAGTCCGAAACTTTCGAGAAGTTTAAGGAGTTTCAAAGTGAGGTAGAGAATCAACGTAACAAGAAGATTAAATTTCTACGTTCTGATCGTGGAGGTGAATATCTAAGTTACGAGTTTGGTGAGCATTTGAAGAAATGTGGAATACTTTCGCAGTTGACACCGCCGGGAACACCACAGCGTAATGGTGTGTCTGAACGTCGTAATCGAACTCTCTTAGATATGGTTCGTTCTATGATGTCACTTACAGATTTACCGCTATCATTTTGGGGTTATGCATTAGAAACAGCCGCATTCACTTTAAATAGGGCACCATCTAAATCCGTTGAAACGACACCATATGAATTATGGTTTGGGAAGAAACCTAAATTGTCGTTCCTTAAAGTTTGGGGATGCGAAGCCTATGTAAAGAAGTTACAGCCGGACAAGCTTGAACCCAAAGCGGAAAAATGCGTCTTCATAGGATACCCGAAGGAAACTATTGGGTATACCTTCTATCATAGATCCGAAGGCAAAATCTTTGTTGCCAAGAATGGATCCTTTCTAGAGAAGGAATTTCTCTCGAAAGAAGTGACTGGAAGGAAAGTAGAACTCGACGAGGTTGTCGAACCTTCTCTCGAAATTGCGAGTAGCGCAGCACCGGAAGAAGTTCCTGTGGTGCCTGCACCAATAAGAGAGGAAGCTAATGATAGTGATCATGAAACTTCGGTTGAAGTTGCTACAGAGCCTCGGAGGTCAACGAGAACTCGTACCACTCCAGATTGGTATGATTCCGTTATGAATGTCATGTTGGTGGACAACACCGATGACCCCGAGACATATGAGGAAGCGATGATGAGCCCAGATTCCAATAAATGGCAAGAAGCCATGAAATCCGAGATTGGATCCATGTACGAAAACCAAGTATGGACTTTGGTGGACTTACCGGATGGCCGGAAGGCTGTCGAGAACAAATGGATTTTCAAGAAGAAAACAGATGCTGATGGTAATGTTACTGTCTATAAAGCTCGACTTGTCGCAAAAGGGTTTCGACAAATTCAAGGAGTTGACTACGATGAGACTTTCTCACCGGTAGCGAAGCTAAAGTCTGTGAGGATTATGTTAGCAATCGCTGCATATTATGATTATGAGATATGGCAGATGGATGTCAAAACAGCATTCCTCAATGGAGACATTGATGAAGAGTTGTATATGATGCAACCCAAAGGTTTTGTCGATCCTAAAGATGCTAACAAGGTATGCAAGCTTCAACGGTCCATCTATGGATTGAAGCAAGCATCCCGAAGTTGGAATCAACGTTTTGATAAGGTAATCAAAAGTTTTGGTTTTATACAAACTTATGGAGAAGCTTGTATTTACAAGAAAGTGAGTGGGAGCTCTGTAGCATTCTTAATACTGTATGTGGATGACATATTGTTGATTGGGAATGATGTAGACCTTCTTAATAGTGTCAAAGAGTATTTGAATAATAGTTTTTCAATGAAGGATCTTGGCGAAGCAGCTTACATATTAGGCATAAAGATTTATAGAGATAGATCGAAACGCCAAATATCATTGTCACAAAGTACATATTTGGACAAAGTTCTAAAGAGGTTTGGAATGGAAGATAGCAAGAAAGGGTTCTTGCCCATGTTGCCCAATACGACCTTGAGTAAAACTCAAAGTCCGACATCGGCAGAAGATAGAGAAAGAATGAGTAAGACTCCCTATGCTTCAGCCATAGGATCTCTAATGTATGCCATGCTATGTACTAGACCCGACATTGCATATGCTGTTAGTTTAACTAGCAGATATCAAAGTGATCCAGGAGTGGATCATTGGACAGCGGTCAAAAACATCCTTAAGTACTTGAGAAGAACTAAGGATATGGTTCTTTCTTATGGAGGTGATGAACAGCTCGTTGTTAATGGTTACACCGATGCTAGTTGGAACACCGATCTGGATGATTCTAAATCACAATCTGGATACGTATTTATTTTGAATGGTGCAGCAGTTAGCTGGAGGAGTGCAAAGCAAAGCGTTGTGGCGAGATCTTCAACTGAATCGGAATACATGGCTGCTTCGGAGGCTTCACAAGAAGCGATATGGATGAAAGAGTTCATTACAGAGCTGGGTGTGGTTCCTAGTGCGCTGGACCCAATGTCTATCTACTGTGATAACATGGGCGCCATAGCCAATGCGCAAGAACCAAGGTCACACAAGAAGCTGAAGCATATCAAGCTACGTTTTCACGCTATTCGAGAACATATCCAGGATGGGGATATAAAGATTTGCAAAGTACACACAGATCTGAATGTGGCGGATCCGTTGACTAAACCTCTCCCGAGGGCAAAACATGACCAACACCAAACTGCCATGGGTGTTCGGTATATTACCATGTAATCTAGATTAGATGACTCTAGTGCAAGTGGGAGACTGTTGGAGATATGCCCTAGAGGCAATAATAAATATAGTTATTATTATATCTTTGTGTTTATGATAAATGTTTATATTCATGCTATAATAGTATTAACAAGGAAACATTAATACTTGTGTGAATTGTAAACTTAAATTGAAGTCCCTAGTATAGCCTCTATACTTCACTAGCTTGTTGGTTAATAGATGATTGTGGTTTCCCTATCATGAACATTGAGATGTTATTAACAACAAGATCATATCGTTAGGAGAATGATATGGTGGACATACTCCTATAGATAAGCGTAGCATAAAGATCAAGTCATTTCAATAGTTCAATTGCTATATGCTTTCTGATACATAGTAACCTAATTCCTTCGACCATGAGATCATGCATATCACCTTTACTGGATGGATGCTTTGATGTCATCAAACACCACACCGTAACAGGGTGGCTATAAAGGTGGTATTGAGTGTTCGGAAAGTATTGGTTGAGACACATGGATCAAGAGTGGGATTTGTCCATCCATATGACGGATAGATATTCTCTGGGCCCTCTCGGTGAAATGTCATCCAATTAGCTTGCAAGCATGTGACTGGGTCACAAGGGATCACATATCACGGGAACGAGAAAAGAGTACTTATCAGTAACGAGGTTGAACTAGGTATACAGAGATACCGACGATCATAACCTCGGATAAGTAACATATCGTGAGACAAAGGGAAATTGGTATCGTATGCAAGTGGTTCATTCGATCGCAAAGTAATCGTAGAAATATGTGGGAGCCATATGAATTTCCAGATTCCTCTATTGGTTATTGTTCGGAGAAGTGTCTCGATCATGTCCGCATAATTCACGAACCGCAGGGAGACACACTTAAGGATTCGACGTTGTTTTGAGTAGTTATGGTATTATGAGAAAGAGACCGAATGTTGTTCGGAGTCTCGGATGGGATCCGAGATATCACGAGGTGATCCGGAATGGTCCGGAGAATAAGATTCATATAAGGAAAGTCCCGTTTCGGAGTTGGGGAATGGTTCCGGTGTTTTCATCGGGAACATTCTAGAAGGTCCCGGAATGTCCGGCACTCCGGAAGGGGAAGGGGGTACATGAATGTGTCATTGCATGTTGGAATGATTGCATCATGTACTAAGTGTTCTCGCTGTCCGAAATAAAGGGTTAATTCAAATCCTAAATTGAAAAAGTCAAACTGCCAGTTTTCGGTCAAACTGCCAGTTTTCGGAAAGAGGAGAAAGAGGAGGAGAGGTGGAGGCCGAGTTGGAGGAGGGTTCCTCCCCTTGGCCGGCGCACCTCCCAAGGCCGAGTTGGGGAGGAACTCCTCCCCTTGGCCGCCGGCCCTCCCACCTATAAAGGGAGGGGCAGGGCTCCCCTCTCTACACAACACAAGTTTCCTATCCTCTAAACTAAACCCTAGATCTAGACCCCGGTTTAGAGCTATTCGGTTTAGAGCCTTCTAATTGGTTTAGAGCCCTCTAATTGGTGTGTCTAATTACTAGACCACTAATAGCCTCTCTCATAAGCTCCACCATACTCGCACCGGCTTAAGGCGAAGCCCTGCGGGATTTCCCCTCTACCTCCGGTACCACGCCGTTGTGCTGCCGGAATCGCGAGGAGAGTGCTACAACCTCCGCTGCCTGCTGGAACAAGGGAGAGGAAGGTCTTCGTCGAGTACCGAACGTGTGACCGACTGCGGGAGCGCTGCGGGAACGCGGCGCCGGAAGGATCGTCTACGCGATCTTGAGATCGGAAAGAGTACGACTACATCACCCACGAGAATCTGCTCTCGTTAAACACTTTGGAATCTTCGAGGGTGAGTTATTCCATCGACTCGTTGCTACAATCTAGTAGATAGATCTTGGCTTGTTTGTTTGTATGCGATAGAAAATTTTTGTTTTCCATGCTACGAACCCCTACATGTCCCACTTCTCAAGCTACTTGCTACCTATGTGAAGGAAACAACCATGTTCCTATTCAATGCCCCATCTATTCCATTGTGGAACAAAGGAAACAAGGTGGAGTGCAACAAATGATTGCAAACCAACAAGAAGGATCCAAGTCTACTCAGAAGGTTGATGACAAAGGAAAAGGACCACTTATACCTCCAAACAAAACAACCCAATTCAAAGGACCAAAGAAAGGACCTATGAATTATCCAAAGAGCAAGAGAAGGCCCAGGAAACATGTAGACATTCCTACCTACCAGATAACTTATGAACAACATGAACTAGATGCACTCCTAGCTTTGGAGAAACCCAAAAAGCAAAAGAAGGACAAAAGCCATGTGCAATGTCATAAATGTAATGAAATGGGACACTATTCCAGTGAATGCCCAGAGAACCAGAAGAATAAAGAGATTAGCCAAGTGGTGTGCAACAACTTCAAAGAGCTAGGCCACTATGTAGCAACTTGTCCACAAGAGCCACGTAAAGAACTCAAGGATATCAACTGTTTCAATTGCAAGAACCCAGGACATTATGCAAGCAACTGCCCAGAAAAGATGAAGAACAAGTTGAACAAGCCTATGGAGAAACTCAACCTTGCCCCATGAGTCAAGCATGGAAACCAAGGACACAATGCAAATGTTTGCCCAGAGAAGTTTTCCCAGGATCCCAAGAAGGCCAATATGTAATTTTTTTGTTTGAAAATTTTAAGGGTGGTAGTACCCTAGTTGTTTTGAGCCTACTTGTAACCCTAGCTTTCCCAAATATGGGGACGAAATTTATTTTAAGGGTGGTAGCCTGTCACATCCCAAGATTTTCCAAATCTTGTAATGTGAAAAATAAATGAATAAAATAAAACTTTGTTGATTTTCAGGGTGAGAAGAAACGTTTTGAATCCAATTGGGAACTTTCAAAACCTATTTGGATCAAATAAAATCCTAAAGGGATTTAAAAAGTTAATTAAGCAATAAACTTCAAAATATTTGGATTTCTATTTTTGATCTTTTAAATAAAAAGATTTGGTTTCAAAAGAAATAGAAGTTTTACAACTAAGGATTATTTTGTAAGCCAAATTAAAACTTGGCCAAACCTTTGAAATAAAATAATTCTATTTGATAAAAATAATAAAGGTTTATTTAAAATAAATTAATAAGGGTTTAATATCCAAGTTTTATAAATAAAGGTTTTACTATTTTAAATAAACACTAAAACTTATTTATTTATTTTAAATAAGTTTTCCAAGTATTTTATATTCTCAAATAAAACCTACTGATTTGGTTTTGAAAATATTTAGATTTCAAATGGAGTTTTTTTAAAATAAATTAAAACCTATTTGATTTATTAACTAGTGTACATTTTATTTAATTATAAATGGACTCTAAAATAAAAATATTATTTTATTTTGGACTTTGGTTTATGTGTTAAACAGAACCAAATTCAAATGAAAAGTATGGTGATTGTTTGATTTGTTTTGATTATTTGATTTGTTGTTTGATTTTCAAAACAGAAAATAGAAACAGAAAAGGAAAAACAATTTGAAAGAAAAAAAAATAAGAATTGGACTCAACCCAACTGGCCAAGCCCAACAAGACCCAATCCAGCCCACCTACTCTCTCCCGCGGCGAAACGTTTTCCACTCAGAACCGCACCCGCACAGAAGCTGACTGGTGGACCTCCTTTCCTTCTCGCCTCCTCACTGACGACAGGACCCCACCTCTCCTGTTCATCGTCCTCACCCCGAGCTAATTCCTCCTCGCCGTTTCCTGCCTTAACGCCGGCGATCAATTCGCGATAATCACGACCATTACTCCCCCTGCGACCACGTCCTATTAAACGCCTGCATCTTCTCCTCCTTTCCCCTCTTTCGCCATAACCAACACGCCACCAGGCTACACAAATTTTGCCAGAGACCACCCTCGGCTCCGACGAGGTACGGTGCCAATTCCAGCGACCCAACGCCGCCCCTTGCCTCACCAACCACGCACACATACTCTCCACCTCCTGGCGCATCTGTCCGTGCCTTTCGTTCAACTGCGGGCGCCCCAAAACGCCGTCCTCGACAAAGCCCTGAGCGCCGCCGCGTCTGCAACTTCTCCGGCGAGTTCCCCAGGTGAAATCCGACCGCCCCTCTTCTTATCCTTCACGCACACAGCTTTGCCTTGATCTTGCGCACCTAACCATGACCTCTGTTTGCCTTCTCATGATCTGTAGCGACGACTCCGACCACGACCAGGACCACCCGACGTTGTTCTCCACTCCGGCGAGCAATCGCTGCTGTTCCAGAATGCACCTTGCCACGCCGACCACACGACGAGCATCACCACGTCCTCGCGATCACGGTGAGCATCCCCACCTCGTTCTTTGCTTCCTAGAACCACCGCTAGCACCTCGCCTGACCGTCGCCGGCGTCTGCCGCCGCGCAGCGCCGCCAGCTTTTGGTCAAGCACGCGAGAGCCATTAGATCCCCATCCTGTGGCGTAGATAGAACGACTTAAGCAAACCGGTATGGAAGCATCTGAGCCTGCACGATTCGCATTAGATCCAACGCACCATAGAGCTGATCCAACCGAAGCGGTACCAGCCAATGGCTTTGTGACGCGTGGCCAGTATTAGATTTAAAAACAGATTTGAGTTGCAAATTGAAATCCCTATAACTTTTGATCCACACGTCCAAAAATTGCAAACTTTATATCGTTGGAATCAGTGGAACAAGCCCTCAACAACCATGCAATTTGTTTAGTAAATAGTATCTGTTAGATTGTTTGTTTTTGCAGAAACATTTGTATGCTTGTTTAGATTAGAAAAATTGTTCAAAAATGTTTTTAAGGTTAAAATCTTTGCAAATTAGTTTGTGGTGAACTTACTGACCCTAGGAACCAACCCATGGTTTAAAAATGAATTTTGTGAAATTTAGGATGGATTAATTGGTTTAGTCCATTTCTAGCCAAATAAAAATAATGGTTTTGTTATGAAAATGTTTTTGGAGTAAAAACTTGGGAAAATGATTGGAACAAACCTCCCGACCCTAAACACCAAGTTTTGAGAAACAACTTATTTTGTGAACAACCTAAAGTTGTTGCTTTGATAAAAATGTTTTTCACCACATAAAATAAAGAATGGATTTAAAATGGTTTGGGAATAAAACCCTTTTTGCAAATGACTTTGCCACTTTGGAAAATGACCACTTTGAACCTTACAAAGTATAGAAGCCTAGTGGAGACCACCTTTGCAAATAGAACCATCTCTTGCATGCTTACATGCATGAATTAGATCCCATTGTTTTATGTGTGTGAATTGTTTGATTGACTATTGGTTTGGAATGCTAGTTGATATTGTGTTTGCTTGATTGATTGTAGTGAAATTATAAAAGTGTGAGACTAGCAAGATCAAGGAGTGAACCATCATTCCCTACCAAAAAGGCAAGTTACACTATCATCTAAAGTCCTACTATTTTCATTATACTTAGTGGATTTTGAAACATGCATGAAAAGAACTTCTATACTTATGCTCTGCTAAATCCTAATAGGATACCCTATACATTCCTTAGTGAAAACAATGTAGTTGTTACATGCTTAGCCATGCTATATTTTGAAAAGAGATACATGTTGAGATTTTATGAAGTTGAGAAAAGGACTTGTGTTTTTATATAATAAAACAAGGACTCAATGAACCACCTGGGTGGCCAAGGATACTTTGAGTTTTGGAGAAGGTGGCAACAAAAGGAACCATGTCTATGGCAATCTCTTTGTGTTGTGCTCCAAAGGAAACCACCCAGGAAACTTAGAGATTGAACATGTTTCTCCAATTGTGGCTTTCGTGTGCAACCACATGCTATTTATGGCTCTGGCTTAGTCAACTACATTGGGAAGACCCATGCATTGTCTTCAGGCTACTGGACATGAGGACCTGGAATCCTACATGGGTACTTGAATACAAGCTAGCAATGGTGTATGGGAGGACCCTCTGGAAAGACTTCGTCACATTCTCAATCTGCTAGTACTCCATCTTGGTGAGCACTAATCCAGTGGCCACTGGTGGCAAAAGATGAGATTGTGACATGTGGGTAAAGTGTACTACTTCTGCAGAAGATAATAAAATCTAAGTACTTAGCCGTGTCCCCGGTTATGGACAATACTGAGCAACTAAAGTTTGAAGCTATGGGAAATCTCGACATTCTAATTTCTAAAAGAAAACTTTTTAAAACTTGATGTACTTGGGGGTACCAAGGAACTCAAGAGATTTTGATGAAAACTTGATGTACTTGGGGGTACCAAGGAACTCAAGAGATTTTTGATAAAACTTGATGCACTTGGGGTTACCAAGGAGCTCAAGAGATTTTGATAAAACTTGATGCACTTGGGGGTACCAAGTAGCTCAAGGGATTTTTGACAAAGATTTGAATACTTGGGGATACCAAGGAGTTCAAGGGATTTTGATAAAGAGATTTGACAAAGGAAACAAAACCATTTGAAAAGATAGGATAAATTATTGCTTTCTGCAAATGAAGCCTTAAACCCTACTTAGCCAAAAATGCATGTAATGATAGGATCCACTCATATTAAACTTAGTAGTGAAACTTGCCAATACAATTCAAATGTATTGACCCTTGTGGCTGTAACTTGTAATGTTGCAGGTTTGATTGATTTTAGTGAAGATTGATTGATTAGGATTATAAAGTCTACAACCAACATGTCTGCATGTGGCACTTTGAAGATCAAGGACCCATGATTATAGTTATTCCGCTGCAATGTAATGTAATAGCCAAATGAGCTATGTAAGATGTAATAAAATTATGTTATTCCTGGTTATAAAGTTATATTATGACCTTTGTTTCTTGATATTACATCTTAACTGTGGATGCTAGCTATTGATCCAGGGACTAGCATTGTAAACACAGGGGACTCCACCTTATATTATATAAAGGTTGGGACACACCCTCTACAGATGGTATCAGAGCACTGTGTTGCCTGTAGGATTTGTAAACCTAGGATTGGACAAAAACCCTTAGAAGATAGGAGTTGTTCTTGTTCCAAAACTTATTTACAAACAATCTTGTAAACTCTTTCCTCAACCATTTTGGTTTCAACTCTACATCTCTTCTACTTCAACTTGATGGAAAAACCTACCCCATGGCCAAAGACTACACCATGTGCAAAGGACTTCTTCAACATCTTCAACTCTAATGACTTCAACATCTTCAACTCTAATGACTTCAACATCTTCAGCATATTCACCAAGGACTTCCAACTTGGATATCACAAAGGAGTACAAGTGAGACAAGGAGGACTTGCTCAAGATTTAGAGACTGAGGAAATGCAAAAGCTAGAAGGAGCCCACATCATTTGAAGTATTGTAACCAAGAGTTTTCCAAGGAAACCATGATCTCATGCAAAAAGAAAGCAACCAAGAATGATGGAAAGATCACAAGTGAACCATATAGATGGATCACCATATTTTAGATAAGTCAAACCCACCAACTTATGTGGTGTAACAAAAATATTTTGTTGCCTAAGTAGGTGCTTGAACTTTGTTTTGAGTGAAATGTTTGGTTTGTGATTGCATGCACATTTCTTGTGTGAATTGTGATGTGTGTGATTAGAATTGATTCCTTAGAATTGTCTTGCCTATTCTAATCTCCATTCAACCCAAACAGATGACCACTCCAAGAGACTCCAACATCAAGGTTGATGACACCAACACCAACCAAGAGAACAGCATGAAAGAGCTCATAGCAACCCAGAACCAGTTGAACCAAGTGACAACTCAATTCATAGCTAACACCAGTGGAGAAGATCCAACCCTGCAAGGATTTTTGGAAACTCAAGGCCAATTGATGCTTAAGGTGACTGATCAAATGATCAATATGGAAGAAAGCTATTCCAAAAGAGTTTGTGACAATAGGGATGACAGAAATGTTATTCTAGATGGAGCCCCAGCTTGCATTATTTGTGGAGACAAGGATCATACTTCCAAGGAGCATGGAGATCAATGCCCCAACTGTGAAGAGAAACATCCTGTTGGACAATGTCCCACTTCTCAAGCTACTTGCTACCTATGTGAAGGAAACAACCATGTTCCTATTCAATGCCCCATCTATTCCATTGTGGAACAAAGGAAACAAGGTGGAGTGCAACAAATGATTGCAAACCAACAAGAAGGATCCAAGTCTACTCAGAAGGTTGATGACAAAGGAAAAGGACCACTTATACCTCCAAACAAAACAACCCAATTCAAAGGACCAAAGAAAGGACCTATGAATTATCCAAAGAGCAAGAGAAGGCCCAGGAAACATGTAGACGTTCCTACCTACCAGATAACTTATGAACAACATGAACTAGATGCACTCCTAGCTTTGGAGAAACCCAAAAAGCAAAAGAAGGACAAAAGCCATGTGCAATGTCATAAATGTAATGAAATGGGACACTATTCCAGTGAATGCCTAGAGAACCAGAAGAATAAAGAGATTAGCCAAGTGGTGTGCAACAACTTCAAAGAGCTAGGCCACTATGTAGCAACTTGTCCACAAGAGCCACGTAAAGAACTCAAGGATATCAACTGTTTCAATTGCAAGAACCCAGGACATTATGCAAGCAACTGCCCAGAAAAGATGAAGAACAAGTTGAACAAGCCTATGGAGAAACTCAACCTTGCCCCATGAGTCAAGCATGGAAACCAAGGACACAATGCAAATGTTTGCCCAGAGAAGTTTTCCCAGGATCCCAAGAAGGCCAATATGTAATTTTTTTGTTTGAAAATTTTAAGGGTGGTAGTACCCTAGTTGTTTTGAGCCTACTTGTAACCCTAGCTTTCCCAGATATGGGGACGAGATTTATTTTAAGGGTGGTAGCCTGTCACATCCCAAGATTTTCCAAATCTTGTAATGTGAAAAATAAATGAATAAAATAAAACTTTGTTGATTTTCAGGGTGAGAAGAAACTTTTTGAATCCAATTGGGAACTTTCAAAACCTATTTGGATCAAATAAAATCCTAAAGGGATTTAAAAAGTTAATTAAGCAATAAACTTCAAAATATTTGGATTTCTATTTTTGATCTTTTAAATAAAAAGATTTGGTTTCAAAAGAAATAGAAGTTTTACAACTAAGGATTATTTTGTAAGCCAAATTAAAACTTGGCCAAACCTTTGAAATAAAATAATTCTATTTGATAAAAATAATAAAGGTTTATTTAAAATAAATTAATAAGGGTTTAATATCCAAGTTTTATAAATAAAGGTTTTACTATTTTAAATAAACACTAAAACTTATTTATTTATTTTAAATAAGTTTTCCAAGTATTTTATATTCTCAAATAAAACCTACTGATTTGGTTTTGAAAATATTTAGATTTCAAATGGAGTTTTTTTAAAATAAATTAAAACCTATTTGATTTATTAACTAGTGTACATTTTATTTAATTATAAATGGACTCTAAAATAAAAATATTATTTTATTTTGGACTTTGGTTTATGTGTTAAACAGAACCAAATTCAAATGAAAAGTATGGTGATTGTTTGATTTGTTTTGATTATTTGATTTGTTGTTTGATTTTCAAAACAGAAAATAGAAACAGAAAAGGAAAAACAATTTGAAAGAAAAAAAAATAAGAATTGGACTCAGCCCAACTGGCCAAGCCCAACAAGACCCAATCCAGCCCACCTACTCTCTCCCGCGGCGAAACGTTTTCCACTCAGAACCGCACCCGCACAGAAGCTGACTGGTGGACCTCCTTTCCTTCTCGCCTCCTCACTGACGACAGGACCCCACCTTTCCTGTTCATCGTCCTCACCCCGAGCTAATTCCTCCTCGCCGTTTCCTGCCTTAACGCCGGCGATCAATTCGCGATAATCACGACCATTACTCCCCCTGCGACCACGTCCTATTAAACGCCTGCATCTTCTCCTCCTTTCCCCTCTTTCGCCATAACCAACACGCCACCAGGCTACACAAATTTTGCCAGAGACCACCCTCGGCTCCGACGAGGTACGGTGCCAATTCCAGCGACCCAACGCCGCCCCTTGCCTCACCAACCACGCACACATACTCTCCACCTCCTGGCGCATCTGTCCGTGCCTTTCGTTCAACTGCGGGCGCCCCAAAACGCCATCCTCGACAAAGCCCTGAGCGCCGCCGTGTCTGCAACTTCTCCGGCGAGTTCCCCAGGTGAAATCCGACCGCCCCTCTTCTTATCCTTCACGCACACAGCTTTTCCTTGATCTTGCGCACCTAACCATGACCTCTGTTTGCCTTCTCATGATCTGTAGCGACGACTCCGACCACGACCAGGACCACCCGACGTTGTTCTCCACTCCGGCGAGCAATCGCTGCTGTTCCAGAACGCACCTTGCCACGCCGACCACACGACGAGCATCACCATGTCCTCGCGATCACGGTGAGCATCCCCACCTTGTTCTTTGCTTCCTAGAACCACCGCTAGCACCTTGCCTGACCGTCGCCGGCGTCTGCCGCCGCGCAGCGCCGCCAGCTTTTGGTCAAGCACGCGAGAGCCGTTAGATCCCCATCCTGTGGCATAGATAGAACGACTGAAGCAAACCGGTATGGAAGCATCTGAGCCTGCACGATTCGCATTAGATCCAACGCACCATAGAGCTGATCCAACCGAAGCGGTACCAGCCAATGGCTTTGTGACGCGTGGCCAGTATTAGATTTAAAAACAGATTTGAGTTGCAAATTGAAATCCCTATAACTTTTGATCCACACGTCCAAAAATTGCAAACTTTATATCGTTGGAATCAGTGGAACAAGCCCTCAACAACCATGCAATTTGTTTAGTAAATAGTATCTGTTAGATTGTTTGTTTTTGCAGAAACATTTGTATGCTTGTTTAGATTAGAAAAATTGTTCAAAAATGTTTTTAAGGTTAAAATCTTTGCAAATTAGTTTGTGGTGAACTTACTGACCCTAGGAACCAACCCATGGTTTGAAAATGAATTTTGTGAAATTTAGGATGGATTAATTGGTTTAGTCCATTTCTAGCCAAATAAAAATAATGGTTTTGTTATGAAAATGTTTTTGGAGTAAAAACTTGGGAAAATGATTGGAACAAACCTCCCGACCCTAAACACCAAGTTTTGAGAAACAACTTATTTTGTGAACAACCTAAAGTTGTTGCTTTGATAAAAATGTTTTTCACCACATAAAATAAAGAATGGATTTAAAATGGTTTGGGAATAAAACCCTTTTTGCAAATGACTTTGCCACTTTGGAAAATGACCACTTTGAACCTTACAAAGTATAGAAGCCTAGTGGAGACCACCTTTGCAAATAGAACCATCTCTTGCATGCTTACATGCATGAATTAGATCCCATTGTTTTATGTGTGTGAATTGTTTGATTGACTATTGGTTTGGAATGCTAGTTGATATTGTGTTTGCTTGATTGATTGTAGTGAAATTATAAAAGTGTGAGACTAGCAAGATCAAGGAGTGAACCATCATTCCCTACCAAAAAGGCAAGTTACACTATCATCTAAAGTCCTACTATTTTCATTATACTTAGTGGATTTTGAAACATGCATGAAAAGAACTTCTATACTTATGCTATGCTAAATCCTAATAGGATACCCTATACATTCCTTAGTGAAAACAATGTAGTTGTTACATGCTTAGCCATGCTATATTTTGAAAAGAGATACATGTTGAGATTTTATGAAGTTGAGAAAAGGACTTGTGTTTTTATATAATAAAACAAGGACTCAATGAACCACCTGGGTGGCCAAGGATACTTTGAGTTTTGGAGAAGGTGGCAACAAAAGGAACCATGTCTATGGCAATCTCTTTGTGTTGTGCTCCAAAGGAAACCACCCAGGAAACTTAGAGATTGAACATGTTTCTCCAATTGTGGCTTTCGTGTGCAACCACATGCTATTTATGGCTTTGGCTTAGTCAACTACATTGGGAAGACCCATGCATTGTCTTCAGGCTACTGGACATGAGGACCTGGAATCCTACATGGGTACTTGAATACAAGCTAGCAATGGTGTATGGGAGGACCCTCTGGAAAGACTTCGTCACATTCTCAATCTGCCAGTACTCCATCTTGGTGAGCACTAATCCAGTGGCCACTGGTGGAAAAAGATGAGATTGTGACATGTGGGTAAAGTGTACTACTTCTGCAGAAGATAATAAAATCTAAGTACTTAGCCGTGTCCCCGGTTATGGACAATACTAAGCAACTAAAGTTTGAAGCTATGGGAAATCTCGACATTCTAATTTCTAAAAGAAAACTTTTTAAAACTTGATGTACTTGGGGGTACCAAGGAACTCAAGAGATTTTGATGAAAACTTGATGTACTTGGGGGTACCAAGGAACTCAAGAGATTTTTGATAAAACTTGATGCACTTGGGGTTACCAAGGAGCTCAAGAGATTTTGATAAAACTTGATGCACTTGGGGGTACCAAGTAGCTCAAGGGATTTTTGACAAAGATTTGAATACTTGGGGATACCAAGGAGTTCAAGGGATTTTGATAAAGAGATTTGACAAAGGAAACAAAACCATTTGAAAAGATAGGATAAATTATTGCTTTCTGCAAATGAAGCCTTAAACCCTACTTAGCCAAAAATGCATGTAATGATAGGATCCACTCATATTAAACTTAGTAGTGAAACTTGCCAATACAATTCAAATGTATTGACCCTTGTGGCTGTAACTTGTAATGTTGCAGGTTTGATTGATTTTAGTGAAGATTGATTGATTAGGATTACAAAGTCTACAACCAAAATGTCTGCATGTGGCACTTTGAAGATCAAGGACCCATGATTATAGTTATTCCGCTCCAATGTAATGTAATATCCAAATGAGCTATGTAAGATGTAATAAAATTATGTTATTCCTGGTTATAAAGTTATATTATGACCTTTGTTTCTTGATATTACATCTTAACTGTGGATGCTAGCTATTGATCCAGGGACTAGCATTGTAAACACAGGGGACTCCACCTTATATTATATAAAGGTTGGGACACTCCCTCTACAGATGGTATCAGAGCACTGTGTTGCCTGTAGGATTTGTAAACCTAGGATTGGACAAAAACCCTTAGAAGATAGGAGTTGTTCTTGTTCCAAAACTTATTTACAAACAATCTTGTAAACTCTTTCCTCAACCATTTTGGTTTCAACTCTACATCTCTTCTACTTCAACTTGATGGAAAAACCTACCCCATGGCCAAAGACTACACCATGTGCAAAGGACTTCTTCAACATCTTCAACTCTAATGACTTCAACATCTTCAACTCTAATGACTTCAACATCTTCAGCATATTCACCAAGGACTTCCAACTTGGATATCACAAAGGAGTACAAGTGAGACAAGGAGGACTTGCTCAAAATTTAGAGACTGAGGAAATGCAAAAGCTAGAAGGAGCCCACATCATTTGAAGTATTGTAACCAAGAGTTTTCCAAGGAAACCATGATCTCATGCAAAAAGAAAGCAACCAAGAATGATGGAAAGATCACAAGTGAACCATATAGATGGATCACCATATTTTAGATAAGTCAAACCCACCAACTTATGTGGTGTAACAAAAATATTTTGTTGCCTAAGTAGGTGCTTGAACTTTGTTTTGAGTGAAATGTTTGGTTTGTGATTGCATGCACATTTCTTGTGTGAATTGTGATGTGTGTGATTAGAATTGATTCCTTAGAATTGTCTTGCCTATTCTAATCTCCATTCAACCCAAACAGATGACCACTCCAAGAGACTCCAACATCAAGGTTGATGACACCAACACCAACCAAGAGAACAACATGAAAGACCTCATAGCAACCCAGAACCAGTTGAACCAAGTGACAGCTCAATTCATAGCTAACACCAGTGGAGAAGATCCAACCCTGCAAGGATTTTTGGAAACTCAAGGCCAATTGATGCTTAAGGTGACTGATCAAATGATCAATATGGAAGAAAGCTATTCCAAAAGAGTTTGTGACAATAGGGATGACAGAAATGTTATTCTAGATGGAGCCCCAGCTTGCATTATTTGTGGAGACAAGGATCATACTTCCAAGGAGCATGGAGATCAATGCCCCAACTGTGAAGAGAAACATCCTGTTGGACAATGTCCCACTTCTGAAGCTACTTGCTACCTATGTGAAGGAAACAACCATGTTCCTATTCAATGCCCCATCTATTCCATTGTGGAACAAAGGAAACAAGGTGGAGTGCAACAAATGATTGCAAACCAACAAGAAGGATCCAAGTCTACTCAAAAGGTTGATGACAAAGGAAAAGGACCACTTATACCTCCAAACAAAACAACCCAATTCAAAGGACCAAAGAAAGGACCTATGAATTATCCAAAGAGAAAGAGAAGGCCTAGGAAACATGTAGACATTCCTACCTACCAGATAACTTATGAACAACATGAACTAGATGCACTCCTAGCTTTGGAGAAACCCAAAAAGCAAAAGAAGGACAAAAGCCATGTGCAATGTCATAAATGTAATGAAATGGGACACTATTCCAGTGAATGCCCAGAGAACCAGAAGAATAAAGAGATTAGCCAAGTGGTGTGCAACAACTTCAAAGAGCTAGGCCACTATGTAGCAACTTGTCCACAAGAGCCACGTAAAGAACTCAAGGATATCAACTGTTTCAATTGCAAGAACCCAGGACATTATGCAAGCAACTGCCCAGAAAAGATGAAGAACAAGTTGAACAAGCCTATGGAGAAACTCAACCTTGCCCCATGAGTCAAGCATGGAAACCAAGGACACAATGCAAATGTTTGCCCAGAGAAGTTTTCCCAGGATCCCAAGAAGGCCAATATGTAATTTTTTTGTTTGAAAATTTTAAGGGTGGTAGTACCCTAGTTGTTTTGAGCCTACTTGTAACCCTAGCTTTCCCAAATCTCGGGACGAGATTTATTTTAAGGGTGGTAGCCTGTCACATCCCAAGATTTTCCAAATCTTGTAATGTGAAAAATAAATGAATAAAATAAAACTTTGTTGATTTTCAGGGTGAGAAGAAACTTTTTGAATCCAATTGGGAACTTTCAAAACCTATTTGGATCAAATAAAATCCTAAAGGGATTTAAAAAGTTAATTAAGCAATAAACTTCAAAATATTTGGATTTCTATTTTTGATCTTTTAAATAAAAAGATTTGGTTTCAAAAGAAATAGAAGTTTTACAACTAAGGATTATTTTGTAAGCCAAATTAAAACTTGGCCAAACCTTTGAAATAAAATAATTCTATTTGATAAAAATAATAAAGGTTTATTTAAAATAAATTAATAAGGGTTTAATATCCAAGTTTTATAAATAAAGGTTTTACTATTTTAAATAAACACTAAAACTTATTTATTTATTTTAAATAAGTTTTCCAAGTATTTTATATTCTCAAATAAAACCTACTGATTTGGTTTTGAAAATATTTAGATTTCAAATGGAGTTTTTTTAAAATAAATTAAAACCTATTTGATTTATTAACTAGTGTACATTTTATTTAATTATAAATGGACTCTAAAATAAAAATATTATTTTATTTTGGACTTTGGTTTATGTGTTAAACAGAACCAAATTCAAATGAAAAGTATGGTGATTGTTTGATTTGTTTTGATTATTTGATTTGTTGTTTGATTTTCAAAACAGAAAATAGAAACAGAAAAGGAAAAACAATTTGAAAGAAAAAAAAAATAAGAATTGGACTCAGCCCAACTGGCCAAGCCCAACAAGACCCAATCCAGCCCACCTACTCTCTCCCGCGGCGAAACGTTTTCCACTCAGAACCGCACCCGCACAGAAGCTGACTGGTGGACCTCCTTTCCTTCTCGCCTCCTCACTGACGACAGGACCCCACCTCTCCTGTTCATCGTCCTCACCCCGAGCTAATTCCTCCTCGCCGTTTCCTGCCTTAACGCCGGCGATCAATTCGCGATAATCACGACCATTACTCCCCCTGCGACCACGTCCTAATAAACGCCTGCATCTTCTCCTCCTTTCCCCTCTGTGGCCATAACCAACACGCCACCAGGCTACACAAATTTTGCCAGAGACCACCCTCGGCTCCGACGAGGTACGGTGCCAATTCCAGCGACCCAACGCCGCCCCTTGCCTCACCAACCACGCACACATACTCTCCACCTCCTGGCGCATCTGTCCGTACCTTTCGTTCAACTGCGGGCGCCCCAGAACGCCGTCCTCGACAAAGCCCTGAGCGCCGCCGCGTCTGCAACTTCTCCGGCGAGTTCCCCAGGTGAAATCCGACCGCCCCTCTTCTTATCCTTCACGCACACAGCTTTGCCTTGATCTTGTGCACCTAACCATGACCTCTGTTTGCCTTCTCATGATCTGTAGCGACGACTCCGACCACGACCAGGACCACCCGACGCTGTTCTCCACTCCGGCGAGCAATTGCTGCTGTTCCAGAACGCACCTTGCCACGCCGACCACACGACGATCATCACCACGTCCTCACGATCACGGTGAGCATCCCCACCTTGTTCTTTGCTTCCTAGAACCACCGCTAGCACCTCGCCTGACCGTCGCCGCCGTCTGCCGCCGCGCAGCGCTACCAGCTTTTGGTCAAGCACGCGAGAGCCGTTAGATCCCCATCCTGTGGCGTAGATAGAACGACTTAAGAGAACCGGTATGGAAGCATCTGAGCCGCAAGATTCGCATTAGATCCAACGCACCACAGAGCTGATCCAGCCGAAGCGGTACCAGCCAATGGCTTTGTGACGCGTGGCCAGTATTAGATTTAAAAACAGATTTGAAAACAGATTTGAGGTGCAAATTGAAATCCCTATAACTTTTGATCCACACGTCCAAAAATTGCAAACTTTATATCGTTGGAATCAGTGGAACAAGCCCTCAACAACCATGCAATTTGTTTAGTAAATAGTATCTGTTAGATTGTTTGTTTTTGCAGAAACATTTGTATGCTTGTTTAGATTAGAAAAATTGTTCAAAAATGTTTTTAAGGTTAAAATCTTTGCAAATTAGTTTGTGGTGAACTTACTGACCCTAGGAACCAACCCATGGTTTGAAAATGAATTTTGTGAAATTTAGGATGGATTAATTGGTTTAGTCCATTTCTAGCCAAATAAAAATAATGGTTTTGTTATGAAAATGTTTTTGGAGTAAAAACTTGGGAAAATGATTGGAACAAACCTCCCGACCCTAAACACCAAGTTTTGAGAAACAACTTATTTTGTGAACAACCTAAAGTTGTTGCTTTGATAAAAATGTTTTTCACCACATAAAATAAAGAATGGATTTAAAATGGTTTGGGAATAAAACCCTTTTTGCAAATGACTTTGCCACTTTGGAAAATGACCACTTTGAACCTTACAAAGTATAGAAGCCTAGTGGAGACCACCTTTGCAAATAGAACCATCTCTTGCATGCTTACATGCATGAATTAGATCCCATTGTTTTATGTGTGTGAATTGTTTGATTGACTATTGGTTTGGAATGCTAGTTGATATTGTGTTTGCTTGATTGATTGTAGTGAAATTATAAAAGTGTGAGACTAGCAAGATCAAGGAGTGAACCATCATTCCCTACCAAAAAGGCAAGTTACACTATCATCTAAAGTCCTACTATTTTCATTATACTTAGTGGATTTTGAAACATGCATGAAAAGAACTTCTATACTTATGCTATGCTAAATCCTAATAGGATACCCTATACATTCCTTAGTGAAAACAATGTAGTTGTTACATGCTTAGCCATGCTATATTTTGAAAAGAGATACATGTTGAGATTTTATGAAGTTGAGAAAAGGACTTGTGTTTTTATATAATAAAACAAGGACTCAATGAACCACCTGGGTGGCCAAGGATACTTTGAGTTTTGGAGAAGGTGGCAACAAAAGGAACCATGTCTATGGCAATCTCTTTGTGTTGTGCTCCAAAGGAAACCACCCAGGAAACTTAGAGATTGAACATGTTTCTCCAATTGTGGCTTTCGTGTGCAACCACATGCTATTTATGGCTCTGGCTTAGTCAACTACATTGGGAAGACCCATGCATTGTCTTCAGGCTACTGGACATGAGGACCTGGAATCCTACATGGGTACTTGAATACAAGCTAGCAATGGTGTATGGGAGGACCCTCTGGAAAGACTTAGTCACATTCTCAATCTGCCAGTACTCCATCTTGGTGAGCACTAATCCAATGGCCACTGGTGGCAAAAGATGAGATTGTGACATGTGGGTAAAGTGTACTACTTCTGCAGAAGATAATAAAATCTAAGTACTTAGCCGTGTCCCCGGTTATGGACAATACTGAGCAACTAAAGTTTGAAGCTATGGGAAATCTCGACATTCTAATTTCTAAAAGAAAACTTTTTAAAACTTGATGTACTTGGGGGTACCAAGGAACTCAAGAGATTTTGATGAAAACTTGATGTACTTGGGGGTACCAAGGAACTCAAGAGATTTTTGATAAAACTTGATGCACTTGGGGTTACCAAGGAGCTCAAGAGATTTTGATAAAACTTGATGCACTTGGGGGTACCAAGTAGCTCAAGGGATTTTTGACAAAGATTTGAATACTTGGGGATACCAAGGAGTTCAAGGGATTTTGATAAAGAGATTTGACAAAGGAAACAAAACCATTTGAAAAGATAGGATAAATTATTGCTTTCTGCAAATGAAGCCTTAAACCCTACTTAGCCAAAAATGCATGTAATGATAGGATCCACTCATATTAAACTTAGTAGTGAAACTTGCCAATACAATTCAAATGTATTGACCCTTGTGGCTGTAACTTGTAATGTTGCAGGTTTGATTGATTTTAGTGAAGATTGATTGATTAGGATTACAAAGTCTACAACCAACATGTCTGCCTGTGGCACTTTGAAGATGAAGGACCCATGATTATAGTTATTCCGCTGCAATGTAATTTAATAGCCAAATGAGCTATGTAATATGTAATAAAATTATGTTATTCCTGGTTATAAAGTTATATTATGACCTTTGTTTCTTGATACTACATCTTAACTGTGGATGCTAGCTATTGATCCAGGGACTAGCATTGTAAACACAGGGGACTCCACCTTATATTAAATAAAGGTTGGGACACTCCCTCTACAATCCTACTACTATTCATGCTAAGTTTGATTCTGATATTGATGGTTGCAATATGTGTGAAGTGATTATGTTCCTACAAAAGCTTGCTAGAAGTCTTGATGCTAGTGATATGCATGTTGCTTTCACTAAACACATTACAGATGTTGTTGTTAAAATTAAGGAAGAGAAGCTAAAACACAAATCTTCTATTCCTAGGAAAGTAGAAGATAGTTGGAAACCCATTATTAATGTGCAAGTGAATGACTTAGATCACAAAGATTCATGTGATCTTGGTTCTAGTTTCTCTATTATGCCTAGGAAGATTTATGAAATGCTTGATTTGCCACCTCTAGAGATTGTTATTTGGATGTCCCACTCAATGATAATGCTAAAAAGAAACTCATGGGGAGTATTAATGATGTTCACGTTATGGTTAACAATGCTTCTGTCCCTATTGATTTCTATGTTTTGGATGTTGAATACAATGCTTCTTGTCCTATTACTTTGGGAAGACATTTTCTTAGAACAGTTGGTGCCATCATTGATATGAAAGAAGGCACCATTAAATATCATTTTCCATTCAAGAAAGGTATTGAACGCTTCCCTATGAGTAGAGATAAGTTGCTTTTTGCTCCTCCTTTGAAAGCAAGGTTTTATGTTAATGCTTCCTCATTTGAAAATACTTGATTATTGTTGCTTCTTGTGCCTAACTTAAAGGCATTAAAAAAGTACTTATTGGGAGATAACCCAAGAGTTTACTTGAGTCTTGGAAGTTATTACTTCAGTAATAACCTCTCCTTATCCTTTTTGTTTGCTTTTTGTGCCAAGAATGACCTCTAATGAGAGGGAAGTAAGATTTGGGGAGTTGCTATCCCGAAACAGATTTCTGTCCTCCACCAAAAACATTCGTGAGGAGTCTCTGTAACTCGGATTGAGCTCACAATTTATGAATAAATCCCCCAGTTTGTTAGATAACTTTCGTTAGTTCAACACTTTTTGATTTGAGCAACAAAAGGTCTTCGAAATAATCGGTTTCTACCTGCTGGTCTGTTTTGACAGATTTCTATCATTATTTGCATTTGCTTCTTATTGATTCCTTTTTGAGTTCTCTTTTGGGGAATTGAGCTTTTTGAAGAAGTTACTACAGTATCTTGTGTTTTTAGTGAAAATACTTGTTGTTCCAAAGCTTTTCTAGAGGTCTAATATCTTTTGAATAAACTAATGTTGCTAATGAAGATTGTGTATGAAGGAAAAATTTCAGGTGTAGAGAGAGAATGATGTAATGAGATGAAGAATCGACAAAATCTCAAGCTTGGGGTTGCCACTCTGGTGTCACCCCAAGAAATATCCAAGAGTTATAATCGTCAAAGCTTGGGGATGCCTAAGGCATCCCTTTCTTCATCAATAAAAAGCTCATGTCTATCTAGACAGTTTGTTTTTATTGTTTCATGCATAGTTGTGTTGTTCTTGCAGCGTCTTAGTTTTTGTTTTCTTTGCTTAGGTTGTTTAGTTTGCTTGAATAAAGTAGTCTGGACCCCCGTTCTTGTTGTGTTGTTTTGCAAATAAAATTTCTTCGTGTTGGGAAGGAGTAGTAAATTCTTGCTTGAAAGTGCAAGAGGAGCTTGCATTGACTGTTACTTAGACTTTAGCATGACATGCTAGGTGTTGTTTTGACCTTATGATTAGTGATTATTGCTGTAGCATGTCTTGTTCTAAATAATTGGTATTTCTTAGTGTGCCTTGAAGAAATTATGCGTTGTTTTAGCATGCAAAAGCATAGTATTGTGGTATTCTCCTTTGATGCTTTGTTTGGGTTGACTTGGCACATGTTCACACCATGTTATGACTATGACACGTCACCATAGCCTCTATGATCATTTAGTCCTTGACTTGTAGTACCACTCTATGCTTTGATTAGTAATGCTTTGTTTCTCTACATGATTATGGCCATTATGCTCTCTTAGTTGGTTGCTCCTAGTCTTTTGCTAGCCTCCACTCGTATGAGTAAGCTATACTCATGCTTCCAGCTCCCAAGAAACCAAGTTTTTCCAAAGTGTCCATTATAAACTCCTATGCATGGTGTGTTACACCATTCCAAGTATATATTCTTGTTTTCAGCTATCTTCCAATTAAGAACTATTTTTTATGTGAAAACTTAGTGATTAAAGCCCTCACAAACTTTATGGCACACTTTATATTCTTTGCCCCTAATAAACTTGAACCATTGTGTCATCTATGTTGTATATGCTTGCACTTATACGTTGGAATTAGCAGAACCGTGCTATCACGAGAAACGTTTTCAACATTGGACTTGTACTTTGTACTTAGTTGATATCATGCTCTTTTGTCTATGGATGTCACCGGTGTGAAATAAAGAGGGAACTTGTAAGTCCATGGAGTTTGTATTTTGTGTTAGGGAAACACCTAGGCCACTAGCCTAATCCATGCCTAATCATGGTGGAAACTTGCAGCATCACCATAGTGAGCTATCTAGGAAGCATCCTCAATAAAAAGTTGTGCATATAGTAAATAAAAAGATCGCTGAGATGCTCGTTGTCTAGTTGCCTTGTCATTTTTTATGGGATAGCTCATGTAAAATGTCCAAGGGGGTACCCCGTTGGCGGTTCTCTATGATACGCAAATACTTACAGTGACAAGAACTTACAAGTGACTGAAGTTGAGTAGCATGAGGCGTGGCCCTCATATTCAAGGGACTTGAGATTGCCAACTTATACTTTATCAAGCATATACTCCATCTTTGTTCACTTTAACCTTAATCACTTCAAGATGATTATGATAGGGGCAATGAGGGCTGAAATCATGTACCATAATTTTTGGAAGCTATTTTTGAAACTTGAAATCCCTGCTCCCTTTGTGAAGGGCCTTTCTTCCACCGTTATTAAGAGAGCATAGTTGTCATTCTGTGTGTAGTGTCCCAAATCTTATTGATTGATGCATATTGTGATATTACTTGTTCGTGTGCTATTTGTTTCTAGTCACCCTTGTGAACTTTGAAGGTATCCTATGCATCTATTTTCTATTCCATGAGGGACAAGCTGAATGCCACTATGCCATGTTTTCTGTATGTGAAAGAAACAAACGTTTTTCAATGCATGTTATTCATGATCTTTGTTTGTAGCCTTTCATGTTGCATGCATAGTTACTGTGTCCTATTGTTAGAAATCCATCTTTTATACACATGTTTAGAGTTCTCCGATCCCAGCTTTCAATGCTTGCAAATGGTTTGATCTTGGTTTTGATGGTGCATGTCACCTCAAAAATTATTCTTTTTATCACTTACCTACTCTAGGACGAGCAGGAGTTAAGCTTGGGGATGCTTGATACGTCGGAAACGTATCTATAATTGTTGATGGTCCATGCTTGTTTAGTATCTACTTTGCTTTGCTTTGTCTACACTTTGAGGTGTTTTTATATCTTTTCTAGATCTAACCTATTAACAAGTTGCCATAGTGCTAGTTGCCTGTTTTCTTCTGTTTTTGGTTCCAGAAAGGCAAAAAATCAATATTCTTGGAATTGGACAGGACAAAAGCAAAAGTCAATATTTTACCATGAGGGACACGAATCTAGAAGACGAGACGGAGATGCGAACCAGGGCGGCCAAACCCCCCCCCCTAGGCACAGCCAGGGGTGGGCCCCCTGGGCACCTCCCGGCCTCGCCTCTTCGCCTATAATAAGCCCCTGATATAGAAACCCTAAGTACACGATCAAAGATGCACGAAACCTTCTGTAGCCGCCGTCACCGTCGTCCCTAGATCAGTGGGGTATCAAGTTCTTCCCGGCACCCTACCAAAGGGGAGATCATCCCGGAGGCCTTCTCTCCGGTATGATGCGTGACTAGTCCCACCTTGGACTATGGGTCCATGTAGTAGCTAGATGGTTGTATCTCCTCCTTGTGCTTTCATGTATAGATACTGTGAGCTCCGTTCATGATCAAGATCTAATCTATTTGTAATCATGCATGTTGTGTTTGCGGGGATCCGATGGATATTGAGATTACTATGTCAGATTGACTAATGGTTTTGTCTTTATGATTCTATCATGTCTATGTTGTTTGTGATCTTGCATGCTCTCCGTTGTTAGTAGCTATCTTGGCCGAGTAGTTGCTAGTGACTCCAAGTGGGGGTATTTATGCTCGATAGTGGGTTCATGCCTCTAGTTTCCAAGGGAAGTGACAGAAATCTCTTCGGTTGTTGATGTGCTGTTGCTACTAGGGAGAAAACAACGGTCTCTTGTTCATGGAACAATTTGATTGTTTACCTTGCACACTTTGCTTAAAGCAGTTGTCTGTTGCTTGCAACTTAATACTGGGGAGGGGGGTTCATATGATAACCTGAAGGTGGACTTCTAGTCATAGATGAAGTTGGATGGCAGTCTATGTATATTGTTGTATTTCCCAATCGAATCTAATAGGATCTTTTTGTCTAGTATTGCATTATTATGCCTTGCTCAGTTCCTGTCAATTGCCCTGCTGTAATTTGTTTACCCTTCATGCCATGTTTTTTTATCTAAGGAGAGCACCTCTAGTGAACTATGGACTCCGGTCCAATCGTTACCATTGATACATCTTCCACTGTTACTTTTTTACTTGCTGCAAACCATTACCTTCGACACAATACGTTTAATCCTTTGTTACAGCAAACCGGTGAGCTTGACAACCTCATTAATTCATTGGGGAAAAGTCTTGAGTTTGTGTTGTGATGGTCTCCGCGTTGCTTGCAACACCTGTGTGGCGTTTCCTTCCTCTACTGGTTCGATAACCTCGATTTATTTCCGAGGGAAAACTTGTTGTTGTGCTGCTTCACACCTTGCTCTTGGGGTTCCCAACGAAGCGCTCCTACATCAACTCAACACTTCATCAAGCACACTAGTGAACTGCAAAGATACGTGAACCAAAACGAGTTCCATTGAACTCCTCGGCAGTGTTGATCACAAAGCTAGGCATCTAATGTAAGATAGAGAAATATTAACAACACAAGTAAGAGAAAACAAGACAATAAAAAGATAGCAAAAAGTATACAATCATTCATAAATCATACAAGTCATGGCATACAAAGTCTGCCACAAACACTAAGGTTCAAACATAACTTAGACAAAACAATTGCGAGAAAACAACAAGTGTGGTGGTCCAACTAGCGGAGTATGTTACAATTCTCACTCATATGCTAAGCCTATGATATCTTCCCTTAGACGTTTTATGGCGGTCTCTAAGTCTTGGGTATACTTCTTCTCCTCCTTAAGGTAATTTTGGGTGTTGATCATTCTATACTTGAGTCTTTCACCAAGCTCCTTGATATCATTAAAAGCTGCATTTCTTGCTTAGTCAAAGAATGTTGTATACATTTCCAAGTTGGTGCCTATATAGAATCCCGACTCTTTGTGGTTGTCTCCCTTGTTTTTGTACAAGTGAAGTTGCACCCACCAATATTCTTGTCCTTCATCCATCACAGGGAATCCCTTGTACACGGCCTCACCATGTATCCCCAAGCTAACCATAAGGGTTTTGAGTGCTTTGGGAAACTCCGTCTCACATTCTAAAGTCATGGTCATGAGTGGTCCCTTCCTGAAGAATTTGTTGATGGCGGCCATCTACAAATTGAGATGAGAAAGAAGATTAGAAGGGTTTACGAGAAGAAAAAAACAAGTGTGGAATTTGCAAAGAGTTGCATTTTTCCTTAGTGGTTTTCTTAGTCTAATCCAACCTAGGGTCATAATCCTACAGGCAACACAGTGCTCTGATACCATCTGTAAGACCCCATGTAACACCACGGTTCTGAAAAGACCGTAGGTTCTATGTGACATGCCAATCCCTGGATCGGTTCATTGGCCCACAATAGAATAAGATGAATAACATAGCAAAATATCCGTGTATCATAAATATCGAAGATACAGAATATCATTATTACAATAAAAGCTTAGCTCAAGGCTAGCTCAATGTTATTCAAGTAGCAACATAAATATAGTAAATCCTCCATTCTTCAAATTGCCCACAAGTGAACAAGTTCCGAGTGGAGTACCGTGGCCTAAATCGATTACTCAGAATCGGAATATCCTGCAACATGAAACGTAGCAGCCCTGAAGGGTCAATACATGGAATGTATGGCAAGTAGAGCTATTAAAAGAGACAATAGTGCTAACATCTACATGCTTATTTGGCAAGTGGAGCTGTGGCTAGCTTGCATTTGCAAATACATTTGTCCTACTTTCATAAACAGTTTTTGATTTTCTTTGAAAAGATCCCAATTAAGTTAACCAAGCAACATTAAAGCAATTACGAAATTTGAATGAGCGAGAAACATGTCATGGAATCAATATCAAGGAACTCAGACGTCCATAACCAGGGACACGGCTAATCGATTAGATTATACACCCTGCAGGGGTTAGTACACTTCACCCATGTGACTTGGCCAGCCCAGCTCGTACCATCACTCTCATATTGGGTGATGATATGGAGAAGTCCAAGAAGAGACCGTTCGGGAAGTAGCTCCCCAATCCCGACGCGCACCGGTCCAACCTACAAAAATTCTACTTCTCTGGATACGCGGGTTCGAGTTACCACAACCTACTAAGTCCAACCAACCGCCCATTTCATTATTGGCACATGGTTGTACACGTAAGCTACAAAATAAAGAAGCCAATCATTTTCTCTTGATACCTGGGTCCCTTTCCGCAATGATACCACAAAAAATTATCATTCCCATCACACCCAGGAGATTCATTTATTCATTTGTTTTTAGTTTTAAACAAACACTTTTAGAAACAACTTATAGTGATGTAACCCAGCCCTCGTTCATCATATCATGGCTAAGCACATCTACCAACGGTGGTTCATCTACAAGGAAAGCCCTACCACATAATAGGACATAGCATAGCGATAGTATCATCCTACACATGCATCTACAAAATACAGGACAATGCATCGAAAATAGTAGGACAACATCATGAACAAAGTAGCATCTACTTGCCTTGATAGTTGGTGAAGTCGTTCAAGCACTCGTTGCAATCACACACGTTGCACTCCTCGCAATCTATCGAGCAAACCATTGCATACAACATAAGCAATAGCACATAGAGATCAAACAAATGCAACAAATGCATGCATGACAATTTAATAAGTCACAATGGTTGTTACTTTAGTTCTCTAAACAATACTGAAGTATATGATGCATGCAAGAGGCCAATTAATGCAATAAAGTATTTGTTATTAATAAATACTTGCCAATATAGGGTTTTTAATAGTTCTGTTGTAATGCCTGTTCTAATTGTCGAATTAAATTTGGATCTGAAGTTTAATGGATAGAGTGCATTAATATAAACCAATAGGCGTTGGATTTACCCTAATCGGATTTATAGATCTTTTTGTATGATTTAAATAGTGTCTAATGGGTTTTAAATCATTTATATAGTTTTTGTTGCCTAAAAATCAAACTAAAAATAGATCTGTAATCTCCATGGAATTTTGATTCCAGGGACATATTATTTGTAATTTTCTAAACATTATTTATTTTCTTATGAATTTATTACTCTAAGTAAGCCATTAAACCATTTATTTAATTACTGCAAAACCTTACAGTATTTGACTTAACCATTTGCATATTGATGATCTACACACAATTGTGAATCCATAGGTATATTATTTGTGATTTTTCGACCAGTAGATATTTTACTATGAATTTATTAACCTAAAAGACCATTAAAACTAATTAAATTATTACAGTAAACACGTACTGTAAAAGTTAAATCCAACTTGATATTAATAATCTACTCAATTTTATGAATCTATTGATATACTATATGCTATTTTTGGACCTACCAATCTTTTTATATGAATTTTACAAGTTTATACAATTTTCTGCAATTTTAATTCAATTTTAAATTCACAGGGAATATTCCCTGGGAATATTCTTCGCTGACTGGGCGCAGGAGCTGACCTGGCGCTGACGTGTACGCTGACGGAGCGGCGATGCTGCACGCTGACTGTGCTGCCACGCGTCAAAGCCTGAGTGGCCGGTACCCCTTCGCCCTTCTTCTAATCGCGACTGTCCAGCGAGGATCCAACAGTCCTGGTGGAAAGCTTCTGGGCTGGGTGGGTCAACGGCGGTCGGCGGCGGCGGTAGCGCTCGGTGGCGACGGTGGCAGCGGCTCCGGCGAGTTCTCAGCGAGGGCGAGGTGGTCTACGAGATGCAGGAGGACTGGGCGGGAATCTTGGTGTCTTCTATGCGGCTTCTCGTTTCCTCGAGCAACGGTGGCGGGCGGCCTAAGCTGTGCGGCGACGGTGGTACTCCAGCGAAGCTCCGGTAGGGAATTCTTGCGGCCCTGATGCGCTGCAGAGAGGGAAAGTGGGTCAGGGAGAATCGGTGGAGCACGGGGAGAAGGATGAGGGGTATAGGAGGGGTGCGGGGTGAAGAGGACCTCCTATTCGAGATGGGTTCCGAAGCTCTGGCGGTGGAAAGATCGGGATCTGAGCGTGGCGATGCTAGGGTTCGTATTTTGTCAAAAAAAACGAGAGGGATCCGACGAGGGAGGTTATATGGGTGCGGAGGCATGGAGAAGGGGTAAGGGGCGTCCGAATAGGGGCGGATTTGACGGGGATCGATCGGGGCAGGGGGTCGTGTTCTTCCTGGTCACCCGGTCGAGAGGAGGAAGAAGGGAGTGGGCCCCGCTGGTCAGCGGCAGAGAGCGGAGCGCGGGCTGCCGCTGGGCCGGCCTTGGGCTGCTTCCTCGGTGCTGCGGTGCTTGCTCGCTTCGCTGGCTGCTGCGCGCGCGCGGTAGGCAGGAGGGCGGGGCAAGTGGGCAGGGCCGGGGGCTCACCGGGTAGTTTAGGTTAGTTAGTTTTTTTTGTTCTTTTTCTTTTATTCATATTTCTTTTCTTATTTCTTTTATAACTTTTTAATAGATAATCCAATTGAATTGATTTTTGTTTTCAAATTTTTCTAAAATTCAGTGGATCATCTTAGGATCATTTTTGCATCATTTCCACTAGTTCGCAAATAGTGGATTTTTAATTCATTGCATAATCCTTTGTAGGTGCATTTTAGTAACTCAAAATAGGGTTTATATATGAGGTTATTAAATTCAAATTTTTCTATGAATGAAAAATGCTATGCCAATGCAATGCAAATTCAAATTTTTTTGTAGTCCCAATTTTCAAAATCTTGGGATGTGACACCCCACCTTTATAAAGGTAAAGACCCCTGTGATTGCAATGCTAGTCCCTGGATCAAATGCTAGCATCCACAGTTTAAGATGAAGTACACTGATACAAAGGTCGTTATTACATCGTCATTCCAGAGATAACATAGTCTTTTACAACTCAATAGCCAAAGGCTAGTACAAGAGTTCATAACATAAGTAAATAAAATAAATTCTTCATCTTCTTGTGCCACAGGCAAGCATGTTGAGTGTAGACTCATAACCCTAATCCTCATCAGAGTAACCTTCAACATCATAAGTTACAGCCACAAGGGGTCAATACATTTGGAATTGTATTGGCAAGTGATACCTTATTAGAATAGCAATGACTAACATCTATATGATTCTAGCTAAGTGTAGCTTAGGCTTGCTTTTCTCAAAATAGATTTTTCCTTATCAGTTGAAAAACACTAAGTTTTTGTTTAACAAAAACACCCAAGGAACCACCAACAAACATTGGTGAACCTTTACCCTTCTTCATCCACAAATTTTAACTTAGAAATTGGGATGAGGAGATCCTTGATAACTTTAATGTCTTGATGCTCAAATTGTCCGTTGCCGGGGACATGGCTAAGTACTTAGGTTTTACCCTCTCAACAGGTGGTGCACTTTCCCCACAAGACTCGACATGCATCAAGACGAGACCTTTCAGGAGCCTTCCCTTAGACCACCATGGACGCATTCCATCCTATCACCCTACCACCAACTTTCCATCTAGCTAAGTTATTGCAACCTATAGGATCAAGGCAGAGCCCATATGCCATGTGGTTGCACTAGAAGCTTCTAAACACTAAGTATCTCAAACCCCTTTGTTCCTAGGTGGATTTCCACAAGTGTGATACACAAGGTAAACCATAGACATGGGTTGTGTGTAACCACTCAACACAAACCATCATTCCATTCCACCCAGGTGATTCATTCAATTTAGTTGTTTTATTAAGCAAAAAACACAAGTCCAAAGACTTAGCAAAATTTCCATAGCATGATTATATTCCACCCTTGTTTGCTACTAGCTAGGCTAAGCATGATATCATAACAAGTATCTTAACTTAGATAAAATTATATTAAGACTACAAATACTAGGTTTTCCCCAAGCATAGCATATAGATACTTAGCAAAAATTTCATGCAAGTCCTATTCAAAATATCAGTAGTGCATAGTCAAAAAATAATAGGACAAATACCACTAGGCTTGTTAGTTGGGGGAGTAGCAGCAATCTTCACAATCACAATCACCACTAGCCCCAAAATCTACACATAAAATAATAGCACCAAATTCACATTCCAATATTCAAGAAAAAAATATTATGAATGCATGCAAATGCAATGAAATTATTTTTCTATACTAAACAAGTCAAGTCAACCATTACTTAACACAAAACCAACTATTTACATTTTAAATAAACTTAAATTTGCTTTTAAATCATTTTCTAAATAATTTAGATAACCAAATTAAGTCTATATGTGATTCTGCAAATAAACCTAATTTTACAGAATAAAAATACAAATTCAAGCCCACGGTAGTGTAGGGCTCATTTTTCTGAATCCGATGATATCTTATTTGCATTTTTTGGATAAACAGAACTAAAGTTATGGTTTTTACAAGTTTAAATCTCTAATAGATTCAAAAATAGAGTTTAAATCTAAATCTCAAACACGTGAACGCATCTGATTGGCCCGTACCGCTTCGCGCAGATCGGCCAACATGGGCCGTAGGATTTAAGTTAGATCCTGTGGCTCAGATCTAAGCATACCCCTTCGTTAAGTGATCTAATCAAATCCACTAGATCTAGATCTAATGGTGCTGGTTGCTTTGACCAAAGACTGGTGGTGCGCGTGGCTACAGCGGTGGCGGCGCGACTGGCGAAAGCGCTCCAGCGATTGCAGAGGGGGATAGGGGATCTGCTGTGTCTTACCAGCGTTGCTAGGTCGCGAGGAAGCTCAACGTGGCTTCAGCTTGGACAGGGGCGAGCTGTTGTGGTCGCTGGGGCTCGTTAGAGTTGTGAGCAAAGTCTGTTTCGTGTGGGAGGCGACAGCGACGATGAACTGGGCCACCCTAGCACAAACCAGAAGCATCAGCGTGTGAACAAGGACCACGCGAACATCATCGTTTGAACTAGAGGTCAGTGGGTGGTCGCATATTACCAGAATTGCCCGCCAGAGACGAGGGCGGCGTTGGGTGTTCAAGGCGCTTGACGAAGCCGATGATCTGGGGCAGTACAAGGAGAACCAAAGGCACATTAAGCTTCCAAGGGACAAGGGAAGCACGATAGTATGAACGAGAGGGGGCGGGGTAGATGATGCTCACCGGAATACCTCGTCGGAGTTCGTCGGACAGCGTGGTTTCGAGCTCAAATGCGCGCAGCTTGGTGGTGTTCTAGCGAGGGAAGTTGGGGGAAATGACAGCGGTGCGGAGAGGTTTAAATATCCAGCGAGGGAATCACACAGAGGATTAATGGCAATTAAGCCCGAAATCAATGCGATGTTGATAGGGGAGGAAATGGGCGGCGACGGCGTCTGCGCGCAGGGTGGGGAAGACGACGCTGAGCTGGCACGGGGCCACTGGCAGTGTCAGCGGGGTAAGGCGAGCGCGGGTGAGAGAGAGGGGTGAGGAGAAAATGGCCCGGGTGGGCTGCTGGGCCGTTTCTGGCTCTAGGATGAATAGCTGGCGCCTGTTTTTATTTTTTTTTATTTTTGTTTTTCTTTTTATATTTGATTTTTCTGGAATGGTTTTGAAACCTTTTTCAAGTTTGTTTGAATTCAATTTTTCTCTAGGTTTTCATACAGTGAACCTGGCACTCTAAAGTGTGACGAACACACTTGACCACTCAAATTCACCTTGCTCTTTGAAAAATAAAATAAAACCAAGCCACATATAATTAATAAAATGGGCATATTAATGGTTTTATTTGGATTTTTTATTTGAAACTATTTTTGCAAGACAAATATGACATTATAATATGAATGCAATGCATTCTTTTTTAATTCATGAATTTTGGGATGTTACAGTTCATGATCAAGATCTCATCTATTTGTAATCATGCATGTTGTGTTTGCGAGGATCCGATGGATATTGAGATTACTGTCACATTGATTAATTGTTTTGTCTTATTGATTCTATCATGTCTGTGTTGTTTGTGATCTTGCATGCTCTCCATTGTTAGTAGCTATCTTGGTCAAGTAGTTGCTAGTGACTCCAAGAGGGGGTATTTATGCTCGATAGTGGGTTCATGCCTCTACTTAATCTAAGGGAAGTGACAGAAATCTCTAAGGTTGTAGATGTGCTGTTGCCACTAGGGATAAAACAACGGTCTCTTGTTCATGGAACAAGTGGATTATTTACCTTACACACTTTGCTTAGAGCAGTTGTCTGTTTCTTGCAACTTAATACTGGAGGAGGTTCGAATGATAACCCAAAGGTGGACTTCTAGTCATAGATGCAGTTGGATGGCAGTCTATGTATCTTGTTGTATTACCCAATTGAATCTCATAGGATCATGATGTGTAGTATTGCATTGTTATGCCTAGCTTAGTCCTATCAATTTCCCTACTGTAATTTTTTTACCCAGAATGCCATGTTTGTTTATCTAAGGAGAGCACCTCTAGTGAACTATGGACCCTGGTCCAATCTTTACCATTGATACATCTTCCACTGTTACTGTTTACTTTATGCAAACCACTATCACCTTACACACCATACAGTTAATCCTTTGTTACATCAACCGGTGAGATTGACAACCTCACTTTTCGTTGGGGCAAAGTATTGAGTTTGTGTTGTGCAGGTTTCTAATTTTCTTGCAAAACCTTTGAGATGTTTCCTTCCTCCTATTGGTTCGATAACCTCGGTTTCTTATTGAGGGAAAACATGATGTTGTGATGCATCACACCTTGCTCTTGGGGTTTCCTGACGAAGCTCCCACGTTGATAAAGCGCCAACAACGTCGATACCACTTCTTGAATTAGGAGGTCTACCGGAAAGGGCATCTACTAGATTCCTGGTAGCTAGTTCTGAGCTAGTTAGGGGTCCGATGGGTTGAAGGATGTCGTTGGCGGTTGGTGGTGTAGGAACGCGGTCCTTTGGAAGGAGGTCGTTCTGGGCTTGGTCTGATGCAATGTCGTGGGTAAAACACGAAAAGAAGGACATCGTACTTGTATATGATCCAGGAATTTAGCAGATTCGTGCCAGTCGGTGGCAGAGGTACATAAGATGATACAAAACAGGTCTGTGCCGCAGGGCGTTGTAGGGGTCTCAACCTAATAAGGTAGATTCCTCCTGTGTTTTACAATGCTAGTCCCTGGATCAATAGCTAGCATCCATAGTTAAGATGTAATATCAAGAAACAAAGGTCATAATATAACTTTATAACCAGGAATAACATAATTTTATTACATCTTTCATAGCTCATATGGCTATTACATTACATTGCAGCGGAATAAATATAAGCATGGGGTCCTTCATCTTCAAAGTGCCACAGGCAGATGTTGGTTGTAGACTTTGTAATCCTAATCAAACAGTCTTCACTAAAATCAATCAAACCTGCAACATACATGTTACAGCCACAAAGGGTCAATACATTTGAATTATATTGGCAAGTGATACTATGATAGTATAGTGGAATCTATCACCTATATGCATTTGGCTAAGTGGAGTTGAGGCTTGCATTGCTCAAAATAGATTTTTCTTATCATTTTGAAAATACTAAGTTTTTGCTTGACAAAATCATTTTTCTCAATCAAAGACTTCAAGATCCTTGTACCAAGCCATCTCTCCATCAATGATTGAAGAATTCAAACAACCCTTGTTCAAACCACAAGATTTTAATTTAGAAATTGGAATGATGAGATTCTTGATTGCTTCCATGTCTTGATGCTCAAATTGTCCTTTACCAGGGACATGGCTAAGTACTTAGATTTTACACTCTGCAGAGGTGGTGCACTTTCCCCACGAGACTTGGTTTCCCAAGACAAGATCTTTCAGAAGCTTTCCCTTAGACCAAAATGGACGCGCTCCAACCTATCAAACACTACCACCCACTGTCCATATGGCTAAGTTCTTGCAACCTATATGATCATGGCAGAGCCCATATTGCCAAGTGGTTGCACTTGAAGCTTCTCAACATTTGACATCTCAAATCTCTTTGTTTCCTGGGTGGCCATCCACAAGTGAGATACACAATCCAAGTCCATGGCATTGTGAACCACTCAACCATTCTCCACCAAGCAAGCCCATTCCACCCAGGTGATTCATTAACTTAGTTGTTTTATTAGACAAAATCACAAGTCCTTAGACTTAGAATATTTTCCATAGTGTGAATATATATTCCACCCATGTTTTCTATTAGCTAGGCTAAGCTTGGTAGTAATAGGAATCTCTAACTTAGGAAAATCCTACTAAGGATTCATCTACTAGGTTTTCTTATAGCAAGGTCTATACTTAGCAAAATCCATGCAAGTTTTACTTATCAAAATCACTAATGCATAGTAAAAGTAATGGGACAAAAAGTATGAAGCATCACTTGCCTTTTTGGTAGGGAATGGTGGTTCACTCCTTGATCTTTCTAGTCTCACACTTCACTACAAATCAATCAAGCAAACACAAATTCAATTCACATTCCCAACCAAAGTCAAACAAACAATTCTTTACACACACAAAGTAATGGAATCTAAGTCATGCATGGGAGCATGCACAAGATAGTTTTATTTTGCAAAGGGGGTCTCTATGGGGTTTCTAAACTTTGTAAGTTCCAAGTTGGTCATTTACCAAAATGGCAAAGTCATTTGCAAATAAGTTTTGTCCATAAACCATTTTTAAAACCATTCATCATTTTATGTGGTGAAAAATGTTTTTATTAAGGCAAAACTCTTTGTTGTTCACCAAATGAGTTGCTATTGCAAAGCTTGGTGTTTTTGGGTCAGTAGGTTTGGTTCAAACCATTTTCTCCAAAGTTTTTACTCAAAATCATTTTCATAAACAAATCAATAGTTTTATTTAGCTACAAATGGACTAAACCAATAAATCCATTCTAAACTTTTCCAAATCCATTTTGCAAATCATGGGTTGGTTCCTAGGGTCAGTAAGGTCACAACAAACCAATTTGCAAAAGTTTTATCCTTAAATTCAATTTTAAACAATTTTTATACTCTAAACAAGCTCACAAAAGTTTCTGCAAATTCAAACAAGCTAACAGATACTATTTGTCAAACTAAGGCCATGGTTGGCTAGGGCTTGTTCTCCTGAATCCATTGATATAAAATTTGCCAAATTTGGACGTGTGGTTCAAAAGTTATAAGGGTTTGAAAATGGCATTTAAATCTGGTTTCTAAATCTAATTCAGTTCATCTGGTGCCACGCGTCCTAATATCATTCGTCGGTACCGCTTCACTCGGATTGCACAGCTGCAGCCGTTGGATCAAGTCAGATCGTGCGGCACGCAGATGCTACTTACCGTTTCACCTAGCTTCTATCCTAGCCACTAGATCGGGATCGAACGGTTGACGCATGCTCGACCAAAAGCTAGCGGCGCTGCGGCGGCTGCTGGCGGCGGAGCGACCAGACGATGGCGGCGTCGGCGGTACAGGAAGCAAAGGAGGGTGTGGAGATGCTCACCGGATTCGCTGACGCTCGCTGATGCTCAACGTGGTACTTGTCCGTCGAGGGGCGCTAGGGGGCAGCTACGATTGCTCGCCGGAGTTGGTACTGGCGACGGACGTGCGCGGTCGAGGTCGAGGACGACGCTAGGAATCACCCGGAGACAAACGAGGCACACGGTCAGGAGCGCAAGGACACAAAGAAGGCGTGTGCGTGAACGAGAGGGGTCGGGGTAGTCTGAGTTCACCTGAAATGCTCGACGGAGCAATGGCAGACAGCGGCGCACGCTCGGTGCATCGTTGCTGATGCTCAGGGGCGCCCGCGGTTGAACGGAGGGTACAGAGATGAGCGTCAGGGAGTGGGGAACTTGTTCGTGTGCTCAATGTGGCATGGGGTGGTCCGGTTTGGATGGAATCGTCAACGGACCTCGTCGGAGACAGGGAGAGTGGTTGGCGAAATACTGCAGCCTGGGGGCGTGCTCGGGGAAGGAGGCAGAGGGAAAACGAAGAGGGGAGGGTGACGATTAAATGTGCGTGATCACTGCAGGCTTAACTCGCGGCATTAAGGTGAATTAAGCTGGAGGATTCAATGGCAGAACGGGGAAGAACGGGTCTCAGAGGGTGAGGACGAAGAATAGTTGGGGGTGGGGTCCGCTGGCAGTGAAAGAAAGGAAGAAGGGGAGGGGTCCACTTGTCATTTGCTTAGCGGGTCGCTTCTGCGGTGAAGAAAAACGGTTCGGGGAAGAGGGGAGCTGGGCTGGTTGGTGGGCTTCCTGGGCTTGGCCGGCTGGGCTGGGTCCAAACTCTATTTTTTTTTCTGTCTGCTGTTTTTTTTTCTTTTTCCAATTCTATTTCCTGTTTTAAATTTCAAATCAATCAAACAATGTTCAAATCAATTCAAACCATCATCAATATTTGCCTTGGGTTTTGGTTCTGTTTAACAGAAATTGTCCAAGTCCCAAAATAATAATATAATTTTATTTTAGGGTCCATTTATAATTAAATAAAATGGATATTAGTTATCAAATCAATTAGATTTTTGTTTTATTTAAAAACTCCATTTGAATTCAAATCATCACCAATTTTTAGGTGAAGTTTTATTCTGTTTTGTCAACATAATTTCATTGTCTAAAATAAAATAATTTTTAATCTTTTTAGGACCCACTAATAATTAAATAAAATGGATCTTTAATTATTTAATAAAATAGGGTTTGATTTTAATTAATAAAATCTTCATTTGAAATCCAAATACTTTCAAAACCAATTCAGTAGGTTTTATTTGAAAGTAAGGAATACTTGGAGATTTGTTTAAAGTAAAATAACATTTTATTTTAGGGTCCATTATCAATTAAATATAATAGACTTTCATTATTATTTCAAATATGATTTATTTTATTTGAGATATTTATTTTGAATCTAAAATAAGGTCAAAACACTTTAGTAGGTTTTAATTAAGAAAATAAAATACTTAGAAAACTTATTTAAAATAATTTAATAATCTTTAATGTTTTAATAAAAATGGTAAAACCATTTATTAAATAAAGTTGGATATTAAATCCTTATTAGTTTATTTAAACAATCCTTTATTATTTTTAATTAAACCTTTGCTATTTTATTTAAAATAAAATGTTTTAATTCAAAAGCTTGGCCAAGGTTTTAATTGGCTTTATAAAATAATCTTTATTTATGAAACTTCTATTTCATTTGAAAACAAAACTCTTATTAAAGGATCCAAAATAGTAATTCAAAAATATTTTAATGTTTATCTTTATGAATCCCTTTATGTTTTATTTTAATTCAAATGGGTTTGAAGTTCCAATTGAATTCAAAAAGTTTCTTCTGGCTCTGAAAATCAAACAAAGTTTTATTTTATTCATTTATTTTCACATTACAAGATTTGGAAAATCTTGGGATGTGACAGGCTACCACCCTTAAAATAAATCTCGTCCCGAGATTTGGGAAGGTTAGGGTTACAAGCAAGTTCAAAGCAATTAGGGTACTACCACCCTTAAAAATTTTCAAACAAAAATTACATATTGGCCTTCTTGGGTCCTGGAAAACTTCACTAAGCAAACTTTTGTTTTATTTCTATACTTGATTCATGGGCCAAGGTTGAGATTCTCCATAGGCTTGTTCAACTTGTTTTTCATCCTTTCTGGACAGTTGCTTGCATAGTGTCCTGGATTCTTGCAGTTGAAACAAATCACTTGGCTGATATCTTTCTTTTCCTTTGGTATCATTACCTTTTGTTTGTTTCTTTGTTTCTTCTTCTTTTCTGGGCATTCATTGGCATAGTGTCCCATATCTTTGCAAGTGTAACATTGCACTTGAGTAATATCCTTCTTGTTAGGGTTGGGGCATTTCTTCTTCTTCTTGGGTCTCTCAAAAGCTAGGAGTTCTTCTAGTTCATGTTCTTCATGAGTGGGAGATCTTTCTCTCTTCTTGGGGCATTGATCTTCATGCTCCTTGGATGCATGATCCTTGTCTCTAAAAATATTGTTGGCTTGGGTTCCTTCTAGAATAACATCATTGTCATCCTTGTTGTCATTAGCTCTTTGGAAAAAGTTTTCTCTCATGTTGATCATTTGAGTAACCATTCCTTGCAACAATTGGGTTTGTAGTTTCAAAATCCTTTGTATGGCTGGGTCTAGTCCATTGTTGTTGGCTAAAAGCTGAGTTGTCTCTTGGCTCAATTGGTTTTGGGTTGCTATGAGTTCTCTCATGTTGTCTCCTTGGTTGGTGTTGGTGTCATCAACCTTGATGTTGGAGTCTCTTGAAGTAGTCATCTGTTTGGGTAGGTTTGGGATTAGAATGGACAAGATAATTCTAAGGAAATTTTTCTAATCACACACATCACAATTCACACAAGCAATGTGCATGTAATCACAAACAAAACATTCACAAACAACTTTGCACTCAAACAATAAATTTCAAGCACATTTTTAGGCAACAAAATATTTTTGCTACTCCACATAAGTTGGTGGTTTTAACTTAGCTAAAATATGGTGGTCCATCTATATGGTTCACTTGTGATCTTTTCTTCCTTCATGATTCTTCTTGTATGAGATCTTGGTTTCCTGGAGAAAACTCTTGGTCACAATACTTCAAAGTTGATGATGGTTCCTTCTAAGTCTTCAAGTCTTGAGTAACATTCTTGTCTCACTTGTAGTCCTTAGTGATGTCCAAGTTGAAGTCCTTGATGAAACTAAAGTTGAAGTCATTGGTGATGTTGAGGTCTTTGCTTAAGTTGATGTCTTTGTTCTTGTTGAAGTATTTGTCCATCAAGTTGAAAAGGGAGAGATGTAGAAATAAAACCAAAAATGGTTGAGGAAAGAGTTTACAAGATTGTTTGTAAATAAGTTTTGGAACAAATACAACTCCTATTTTTCTACGGGGTTTTGTCCAATCCTAGGGTTACAAATCCTACAGGCAACACAGTGCTCTGATACCATCTGTAGGGGTCTCAACCTAATAAGGTAGATTCCTCCTGTGTTTTACAATGCTAGTCCCTGGATCAATAGCTAGCATCCACAGTTAAGATGTAATATCAAGAAACAAAGGTCATAATATAACTTTATAACCAGGAATAACATAATTTTATTACATCTTTCATAGCTCATATGGCTATTACATTACATTGCAGCGGAATAAATATAAGCATGGGGTCCTTCATCTTCAAAGTGCCACAGGCAGATGTTGGTTGTAGACTTTGTAATCCTAATCAAACAGTCTTCACTAAAATCAATCAAACCTGCAACATACAAGTTACAGCCACAAAGGGTCAATACATTTGAATTGTATTGGCAAGTGATACTATGATAGTATAGTGGAATCTATCACCTATATGCATTTGGCTAAGTGGAGTTGAGGCTTGCATTGCTCAAAATAGATTTTTCTTATCATTTTGAAAATACTAAGTTTTTGCTTGACAAAATCATTTTTCTCAATCAAAGACTTCAAGATCCTTGTACCAAGCCATCTCTCCATCAATGATTGAAGAATTCAAACAACCCTTGTTCAAACCACAAGATTTTAATTTAGAAATTGGAATGATGAGATTCTTGATTGCTTCCATGTCTTGATGCTCAAATTGTCCTTTACCAGGGACATGGCTAAGTACTTAGATTTTACACTCTGCAGAGGTGGTGCACTTTCCCCACGAGACTTGGTTTCCCAAGACAAGATCTTTCAGAAGCTTTCCCTTAGACCAAAATGGACGCGCTCCAACCTATCAAACACTACCACCCACTGTCCATATGGCTAAGTTCTTGCAACCTATATGATCATGGCAGAGCCCATATTGCCAAGTGGTTGCACTTGAAGCTTCTCAACATTTGACATCTCAAATCTCTTTGTTTCCTGGGTGGCCATCCACAAGTGAGATACACAATCCAAGTCCATGGCATTGTGAACCACTCAACCATTCTCCACCAAGCAAGCCCATTCCACCCAGGTGATACATTAACTTAGTTGTTTTATTAGACAAAATCACAAGTCCTTAGACTTAGAATATTTTCCATAGTGTGAATATATATTCCACCCATGTTTTCTATTAGCTAGGCTAAGCTTGGTAGTAGTAGGAATCTCTAACTTAGGAAAATCCTACTAAGGATTCATCTACTAGGTTTTCTTATAGCAAGGTCTATACTTAGCAAAATCCATGCAAGTTTTACTTATCAAAATCACTAATGCATAGTAAAAGTAATGGGACAAAAAGTATGAAGCATCACTTGCCTTTTTGGTAGGGAATGGTGGTTCACTCCTTGATCTTTCTAGTCTCACACTTCACTACAAATCAATCAAGCAAACACAAATTCAATTCACATTCCCAACCAAAGTCAAACAAACAATTCTTCACACACACAAAGTAATGGAATCTAAGTCATGCATGGGAGCATGCACAAGATAGTTTTATTTTGCAAAAGGGGTATCTATGGGGTTTCTAAACTTTGTAAGTTCCAAATTGGTCATTTACCAAAATGGCAAAGTCATTTGCAAATAAGTTTTGTCCATAAACCATTTTTAAAACCATTCATCATTTTATGTGGTGAAAAATATTTTTATTAAGGCAAAACTCTTTGTTTTTCACCAAATGAGTTGCTATTGCAAAGCTTGGTATTTTTGGGTCAGTAGGTTTGGTTCAAACCATTTTCTCCAAAGTTTTTACTCAAAATCATTTTCATAAACAAATCAATAGTTTTATTTAGCTAGAAATGGACTAAACCAATAAATCCATTCTAAACTTTTCCAAATCCATTTTGCAAATCATGGGTTGGTTCCTAGGGTCAGTAAGGTCACAACAAACCAATTTGCAAAAGTTTTATCCTTAAATTCAATTTTAAACAATTTTTATACTCTAAACAAGCTCACAAAAGTTTCTGCAATTCAAACAAGCTAACAGATACTATTTGTCAAACTAAGGCCATGGTTGGCTAGGGCTTGTTCTCCTGAATCCATTGATATAAAATTTGCCAAATTTGGACGTGTGGTTCAAAAGTTATAAGGGTTTGAAAATGGCATTTAAATCTGGTTTCTAAATCTAATTCAGTTCATCTGGTGCCACGCGTCCTAATATCATTCGTCGGTACCGCTTCACTCGGATTGCACAGCTACAGCCGTTGGATCAAGTCAGATCGTGCGGCGCGCAGATGCTACTTACCGTTTCACCTAGCTTCTATCCTAGCCACTAGATCGGGATCAAACGGTTGACGCATGCTCGACCAAAAGCTAGCGGCGCTGCGGCGGCTGCTGGCGGCGGAGCGACCAGACGATGGCGGCGCCGACGGTACATGAAGCAAAGGAGGGTGTGGAGATGCTCACCGGATTCGCTGACGCTCGCTGATGCTCAACGTGGTACTTGTCCGTCGAGGGGCGCTAGGGGGCAGCTGCGATTGCTCGCCGGAGTTGGTACTGGCGACGGACGCGCGCGGTCGAGGTCGAGGACGGCGCTAGGAATCACCCGGAGACAAACGAGGCACACGGTCAGGAGCGCAAGGACACAAAGAAGGCGTGTGCGTGAACGAGAGGGGTCGGGGTAGTCTGAGTTCACCTGAAATGCTCGACGGAGCAATGGCAGACGGCGGCGCACACTCGGTGTCGTCGTTGCTGATGCTCAGGGGCACCCGCGGTTGAACGGAGGGTACAGAGAGGAGCGTCAGGGAGTGGGGACCTTGTTCATGTGCTCAGTGTGGCATGGGGTGGTCCGGTTTGGATTGAATCGTCAACGGACCTCGTCGGAGACAGGGAGAGTGGTTGGCGAAATACTGCAGCCTAGGGGCGTGCTTGGGGAAGGAGGCAGAGGGAAAACGGAGAGGGGAGGGTGATGATTAAATGTGCGTGATCACTGCAGGCTTAACTCGCGGCATTAAGGTGAATTAAGCTGGAGGATTCAATGGCAGAACGGGGAAGAACGGGTCTCAGAGGGTGAGGACGAAGAATAGTTGGGGGTGGGGTCCGCTGGCAGTGAAAGAAAGGAAGAAGGGGAAGGGTCCACTTGTCAGTTGCTTAGCGGGTCGCTTCTGCGGTGAAGAAAAACGGTTCGGGGAAGAGGGGAGCTGGGCTGGTTGGTGGGCTTCCTGGGCTGGGCCGGCTGGGCTGGGTCCAAACTCTATTTTTTTTTCTGTCTGCTGTTTTTTTTTCTTTTTCCAATTCTATTTCCTGTTTTAAATTTCAAATCAATCAAACAATGTTCAAATCAATTCAAACCATCATCAATATTTGCCTTGGGTTTTGGTTCTGTTTAACAAAAATTGTCCAAGTCCCAAAATAATAATATAATTTTATTTTAGGGTCCATTTATAATTAAATAAAATGGATATTAGTTATCAAATCAATTAGATTTTTGTTTTATTTAAAAACTCCATTTGAATTCAAATCATCACCAATTTTTAGGTGAAGTTTTATTCTGTTTTGTCAACATAATTTCATTGTCTAAAATAAAATAATTTTTAATCTTTTTAGGACCCACTAATAATTAAATAAAATGGATCTTTAATTATTTAATAAAATAGGGTTTGATTTTAATTAATAAAATCTTCATTTGAAATCCAAATACTTTCAAAACCAATTCAGTAGGTTTTATTTGAAAGTAAGGAATACTTGGAGATTTGTTTAAAGTAAAATAACATTTTATTTTAGGGTCCATTATCAATTAAATATAATAGACTTTCATTATTATTTCAAATATGATTTATTTTATTTGAGATATTTATTTTGAATCTAAAATAAGGTCAAAACACTTTAGTAGGTTTTAATTAAGAAAATAAAATACTTAGAAAACTTATTTAAAATAATTTAATAAGCTTTGATGTTTTAATAAAAATGGTAAAACCTTTTATTAAATAAAGTTGGATATTAAATCCTTATTATTTTATTTAAACAATCCTTTATTATTTTTAATTAAACCTTTGCTATTTTATTTAAAATAAAATGTTTTAATTCAAAAGCTTGGACAAGGTTTTAATTGGCTTTATAAAATAATCTTTATTTATGAAACTTCTATTTCATTTGAAACAAAACTCTTATTAAAGGATCCAAAATAGTAATTCAAAAATATTTTAATGTTTATCTTTATGAATCCCTTTATGTTTTATTTTAATTCAAATGGGTTTGAAGTTCCAATTGAATTCAAAAAGTTTCTTCTGGCTCTGAAAATCAAACAAAGTTTTATTTTATTCATTTATTTTCACATTACAAGATTTGGAAAATCTTGGGATGTGACAGGCGTCGAAGCACTTAGAGTTTTACATAACAAGTTCTGGGACGATACATAGTTCTACCCTAGGCTAGTAGCCGCTTGTGGAGTACTTAGAGGAATCCTCCTTGGCTTCATCTTCGCCTTCGGGGAGTCGGGTGGAGGATCCTTGTATATCTTGGGGTGGCTTGAACCTCTTGAGATACTACTGGGCGGGGACGCACTTCTTTCTTCCTTGGAGGATGCGGCTTCCAGAGGTCTCTTCCGGTTTCTTGATCATGTCTTGACTCCTTTGCTAGACTTCCAGAGTTTCCTTGCGATTCAGGATGGCTTGTACACGATGAAGCTCCATTTGGGTGTGGCAGTATTCATCTGCAACAGCGGTGAGGAGCTCATTTCCAGAATAGATATATCGGGCTTGTAGCTACAGTGCGGGGTAGGTCAAGCGAGGATCTTGGGATTGTCCGGATGAATCAACGCTTCCTTTGAGGGGTAGATAGAAGGTCGTGGGCGACCTCATTTCAGGAAGAACATCACGAATGCGAAATAGTACCTCTCTTGCAGCCATATCGAGAGCTAGCACTGGGGTTGGCATTCGAAGTCCAGTGGCATAAACGGGTTCTCCTGATACTTCATACTTTGGAGGAATGGTAACTTGTCCTAGATATAGCCCGGGTACCAGTCCTTTGTGAAGAGTATAAGTGGGAGGTTGAGTGTATCTGCAAAGCTGCAGGGATTCCCAGAGGAGCATGTGGAACCCTGCTCTTAACCATGATTCGTCAATTGGTTCCATCTGCACAAGCGATGGTTTTTGGGTTAGGGGTAGAGTTAAACAGATAGTGAAGGAAATATGCCCTAGAGGCAATCATAGAGATGATGATATTTCATATGTATCCATGAGTTATTGTAATGTTCCTTGAATATCCATATCAGGCAACTTGTATTGATTGGCAACTCCGTGAATTGTTTGTGAAACTCTATACTTGTATGGTTATTTAAGAGTTGTCCCTAGTCGGAGTTCATGTGAGGACACACATGAATATTAGACTAGCACATCGATTGGTTGATGACTATGTTTCGCAAGTCATAGACATGGAGATGTCATACCAATGACGTGGACACATGTTATGAACATGGGGTTGGACTGACCCAACCTGAGACTAGCAATTAGTTGCAGCTCTCTCTCTACACATCGTGTACGTTTTGTCCTTAGACCTGAGATTGTCGCATGTACTTGAGATGTGGATCGACCTACTTTGGGGCTATCAAACGCTGCAACGTAACTGGGTAGTTATAAAGGTAGCTTTCGGGTTTGTCCTGAAGCATGCTACAAGGCATGGTCAATCAAGATGGGATTTGCCCCTCTCTACTTGAGAGAGATATCTCTGGGACCCTCAAGTGATCGGATCCAGAAATGCATGGCCGTGCTACATATGGTTAAGAGTTGACCTAGTAAAGGGATTCCGAATCACGGTATCGAGAAACGGAGGTCAGCTTGGAGCTAGACCGAATATCGTGAGGCAAAGGGAAAGACATGTACTAAACCTTGTGATGGTTCGTCCGATATGATCTTTGTATGCATTTAGGAGTTGGAACGTCTTGCTAGAGGCCGCTACCAACTATTGACAGAATAAGTGTATTCGTGTCATGTCTATACGCATATGAACCTATAGGTTCACACACTTAAGGGGCTGGAAGCCTAGTGAGGATTGGCTCCGAATTAGACCAGGCTTAGGGTACTAATGGGCTGCTAATGTAGAAGCCCACTAGGGACGCCTATATAAGATAGGGTGGGGCGAGCTGACCAGAGTTAGACCTTAGATCTCAGATCATTCCCAGCCGCCACTCCTCACGCCTATGTCGCACGCGCGGACCTAGCAGTCCGGCGTCTGACGCTTCCACCCTGTACATGTGGATACCTCGGAGGCGCTGCATCTGTAGCGCTTGGACGAGTCGTGCTAGGGAAGCTTCTCGTAGGACGAGGACAAGGAGGAGATGTGGAACGTCTGCACTGCCTCAACGCGCTTCATCGATTCCGCAACTGCGCGTCTAGTGGTAATCCCGTGATCTATGACAACAGTTATCCTGGTATATGCGGTAGAATTTTTTTGATTTGCGCTAGTGTAGCCTACCCGTATCCCTACGGATAGATGCAGAGTTATCAAGGTATATGGTTAGTATGAAACACAGGTATGTCTTTGGGTTCCTCTGATGACTCTCGAACTGGTCTTTGGAGCAGGTTGTTGGACAGAAGATCTTTCCTGAATTATCTTCTCATAGGCGGTCTTCTGGATTTGAGTGGAAAGACACAGTCTTTCCACCTTAGAACCGTAGTTGGAGTCATTGAGGCTGGGGTAGGTCCTTCGTCTTGGAGCAAGGTGCGACGCTTGAGTTGGGGGTCTTCGAGTGATGCCTTATTGCGACTACCTTTCTATGGTGGTTACCTATCAAAGCCGTTAGGGTTAACTCGGGGTTGTTTTAGGGGGCGATTAGAACTAGGCACAAATAGGGGTTGTCTGAGATTTCTATAGGTGGCCATACTGCTGAGGATACGTTTCTAGTTAGGGGTTATGGCTAATGAAAGGTCGTGGCGTTAGACACAAACGAGGTGCTCATACAATAGGATCGAGTGGTTCGAGGCAGACAAGTAACACTCTCCAAGCATCATATAAGCACATGAAAAACAAAGAAGGCATACCGTAGATACTAAGGGGTGACTACGCGCCATAAAAGGGGAATCCTATACTGGGGATATTGGCCCTAGGTACGTACTTCACGGGGGTCTTTACTTCTTTCTTGCCATCTAGTGTCATTGGTGCCGTACTTGATAGATTTGGCGGCGATGAAGGACTCCGTTGGTAGGGCAATCTTGTAGTGTCTTTCGTCATTGGTAGCTCCTTTGGTTTGCTTGTTTCGGTGTCTCTTCATCTCAGGGTCTCCGTCTCATAGTCTACAAGTCGGACTTTGTTTTTGAAAATGGAACAGTTGAAGTAGACGATATATAGAGTAATTCATTTTCAAATAGTTTAAGTCAGAGAAGGTGAGTTAATAAATTCTTCGAAAAAAGCTTTTAAGAAATAGTTTTCGAAAGCCGGTGTTTTCAGAAATAGGGGTTGTCATGTCTAACGTCAATGCTAACTAAGGTATCCTATAGTCAGGATGGATCTGATACCAAGTCTACGGCACCCCGGATTTACAGTCCGAGAATACCCGTTATCCATACAAGTCACGTTCCCATGATCAGTGCGCCATGAGCATAACCGAACAATATCATTACAACATTGAGAAACTTTACAAATAAAAATCTTACATAGTTGACATTATGGCGATCACAACACAAATAGAGGAAGTCTTCAAGTGCAGAGCCCATGTCATGCCTTAACCTACATGCAGCTGACTGGGAAGACGGCCTAGCTCGCATAGACGTCAGCAACCTCCATCGCTCCTCTTGCTTCTGAAAGTCCGGCCAAGTAAATAGCCAGGGACAATGTCGGTGAGTACTTTGAATGTACTCGCAAACCACCTTAAAAGAACAATAATAAATGATATGCAATATGGCTGTAGTAGGCAGGCTCCATAAGAGGTTCTTTTATAAACTAGTTTCTCTTGTAGATATAGCATGTCTCTATATCTTTGTTGAAAAAGTTTGGTAAAATATTTTGGAAACCTTTTTGAAAAGTTTTAAGAAAACACTAGGATTGGGTCACCCATTTGTTGTTCCTTCCGGTCATCCCATCATCAAACTCCTTCCTCCATTTTTTAGACCATCCTATGGTCAAAGCATTTTCAAGCCATTGCTTCTCTGAAGTCCTTTTTGAAATCAAAACCATCACCCGCCAGCAGCCACCATCACAACCGTCCATGACTGATGTCAACACCCGGATTTTTAATCCCAGATGCCTGTTATGCCATACATCGCAATCCCAGGATTACCATTTTTGCGAGACATAACAGAATTGGATACCACAGTACATCATCCATTACAAACCATACATAAGGTCTTACACAAATAGGGATCTCATGATCTAGTTCTTAATACAACTTCAAGCAGCGGAATACGTAATAATAATGGTAGCGTAGGCGAAGCTCCATCTTCGGGGTAACAGGCAATGCTGACGATGGGAGATGATCCTAGTTGTCGTAACCTTCTTGAGGTCCATCCTCCAGGTACTCCTCTTCATAGTCTGGCCATGGGAATAGCCAGGGACAAATCCATGAGTACTCTTTAAGTACTCGCAAACTAATACTAACAAGTGAAAGGGGTTTTTGATAATAGGACACTAGGCTCTAGGGTTGTTTTGCAAAAGCCAGATTTATCTCTACTAAGAAGAGAAGCAAGAGAAGCTAGTCACACTTTTATAACTCCTAAGTAGGAACTTGTATTTCATAGCACAACCCTGTTGTGGTCAAGTCAAAGTCTCAATTCATTTCACAAGTCTTTTGAAAACATCTGACGGGGGAACAGTATGGCCACTCCAACTGTCCATAACCGCAGACGCGGCTATTCGAATAGTTTGACACTCTACAGAGATTGTACACTTTCACCACAACAGTCGATACATCCGTCAGGAACAAATCCTGAATTCACCATACTCAGTATGCGGATAATCAATCCTAACCTTTCAATTAAACGCCCTAGTATAAGCACCTCTCCTGTGAGTTTGGCCTCCCAACCATGACCAACTGTCATCTTGGGTACTGCACAGGTGGACAATCTTCACAAGGTATCCTCAGCTCAGACCTTGGCCGTGAGGGAACTAATACTAAGGTATATAAGTTTCCAGTCAAGCCCTACCCAATCTTCGGGTATTGTGGTTGTACGATAAAATTGGAATGGTATCGCATCCAGACAACCATCAGTTTTACAAAGGGCTAAGGCTCATGCCTCAACATTTTCATCACCAAAATCATCAGGTGTTCGGAAACACATGTCAAAACATCTCAGTAGAATGATCCATCATTCTAAGGTTTTCATAACCATTTTCACCAAGTATTCCCATCTAATGTTGATCAAGTTTTATGCTTAGCACTAGCATCTACAAGTGGGGGTAAGCACTGATGGGGGATGGTAAACCTAGTGGAGTTTCCACTAAGCTCAATCTTATGCCTTAGGATGACATAACGATTATCTAGCTTAGGCCAAATTTTATGCTCTTTATGCAACCTTCATTATATCTTTCTAGAATATACAAGTAACTTAAAGCAACTCTAAGTTAAAGCTTTGATAAAGAAATAAAGTAGAGGGCTTGCAAATAAAACTAGGATTGGTTTATCAAGTGGATATGATCACATATGCTTAAGGCATATAGTTGACATAGTAGCAAGTAAGTATTAGCTTGCCCAATTGCAAGTATAAGCTTGCATAGGTCAACTTGATTAGTAAGGCTTGCTAAATTAGAGTATCTTGCAAGTGTTAGCTTGCATCAATATCAGTATAAGCTTGCATAGGTCAACTTGATTAGTAAGGCTTGCTAAATTAGAGTATCTTGCAAGTGTTAGCTTGCATCAATATCAGTATAAGCTTGCCTTGTGCAGAGAAGTGGTTGAAGTTCTCCTCGGCTTCTTCTTCGTAGTATCCTCCTTCCTCCTCGTATCCTTGGTCGGTACTAGCGTCTATGAATAAATACGAGGTACAGAATCACCAAACAATACTTAACTACTTGCATTCATCACACACAAGGGTCCTATAGATGATCTAGCATCATCACTAACATTACAAGATTAAAGCTTGGTTTAATTCCTTTTATTTTTAGAAAAGTAATTTCTACTCATTGAAAAACTACTTAAGATTTAATATTCTCCAAACCAAACATGGGATCATGTTGACACATGTCATCACCACATATTTTAGTCCATGGGAATGTGATTTAAAGTGGTGTCACAATTTAATAATGTTTTTCTCTTTTATTTTAATTAATTAAAGTTGCTAGAAATGCCTATGTGGCATTCTTTTATTACTTGGTCATTATTTCTGTAAGTAAACCTATAGGTTTTAATATATTCTGAAAGGTATGATCAAATGTGATTTTTGAGAGTTGGAATCAACTCAAAAGCTATTATGGTTTAAATTTGAAAAATGTTTGAATGCAGAAAAGCTTTTGCCTTGTTATTTTTACCATGGATGATCTACAGATCCAAATGACTTGAATCCAACGGGCTTGGATTCAGCATTCCCAGACCTTTCTAACAAAATTGGTTTCATTCAATTTGGTTCAATGAATCGACCTGGGTTGATTTTTGAAACTAGGTATTGAAGTGTGTTTGAAATAAAATGAAAAAGGTTAAATTCAAATAACTGGGCTGCGCGGGAAGCGATACTGTGCCGGCCTGCTAAGCACAGCGCTTACACGGGCTGGTTAAGTCGCTGTCCCCGCGCGTCAGTGAGATAGGGGGTGCGAAGCGGTATGGGGCGATGTGGTGCGTTCGATCTGGTTCTAATCCAACGGCTGAGGGTCATCGTCGACGTTGGGCAACGCCGGCGAGATAGAAACCTAGCGCGGCAGGTGGGGGTCATTGGGGGCTCACCGGGGCTCAGGTGAGGGTCGGCGAGGCAGGCGAACGACAAAGTCGACGACAGCGAACCTCCTGGTACCGGCAACTTCTCCTGGGGCGGCTCCAATCGCTGGCTCCCTTCTTCTCCAGAGGCGGCAGGCTCCGGCGAACTTCTGGCGAAGTGCTGCTCGCCTTGCTTTGGGAACGGGGTGGCACGATCAGTGAGGAGAGGGGAGTAGAATGGTGTGAAGAGTTTGAGCTGGGGTGGCCTCTATTTATAGTCTCGACGACGAGACCAAACGGGATGGGCAGACGACGGTGGGGACATGGCTACGGGCGGCTAGAGGCATGGCCGGCGGTGGCGATCGCTTGGTGGTATCCTGGCGATGCTCTACGGCTTTAATGCGCGCGTAGGGGCGGTGCGGTTTGGTCTGGAACGCGCGATGCTCTGCACGGCAGAGGCGGCGTCTTCGACGACGAGAGGTGGCTGTGCGGCATGGGGCGGAGAACGGGGATGTCTGGCGGTCTCCTGGGTTGGTGGCGATCATGTATGCACGCGGCGAGGGCGGCGCGCGGTCTGTGGGCGTCGGTCGAGCATGGCTCTCTGGCGCATGCTCGGCATGGTTGCTGGCGAGCTGGGCGCGGTCCGTGCGTGTGGTCCAGGGTTTGGCAACACTCGCGGCTGGGATAGGGTGTGGCGGTGGACTTCCAGACAAGGTTGGCATGGCTAAATCTTCTTCTAGCTTGCTGTCTCCACTGGGGTGGCATTGTGAGCTTCGGCTGTTCACCATTGATGTCATTGCCCAGCTTATAGTGAGGTAGTTTTTGGTTTAACTTGCTAGATGATCTACTGAGAATGTTGTGAGCTAGAGAGGGGACAAGTTAGGCTTCAATCACTGCTCACAATAGTGTTTAAGATTTTGATGATTTGTGTCTGCAAAGTGTTTGATGAAATGGCCGCACGAATTCAAGTTTTGAATTTTGAAAAGATTTTTGGTGGGTGTGCTAGGTTGGTGCTGGTGAGTCTGCAGATGCTTGGGTTTTGAAAGTTGAGCTTGTTTGGGTGGTTTTTGAAAAAGTGGGATCTTCTCATATGATAAAGATTCAATTTTGAACTGTCATTTAAACAATACATTTGAAAGTTTCTAGATGATCACAAAGTGGGCCTTGATACCTTGTTATGAGTACAATCAAGGGGTGCAAAGATCCAGAAAAGTTTCTGTTAAGTTATTAAATTTTGGGACAGCAAAAGTAGGCATGGGAGTTAAATTGGTCAAAAGGACCATTCCCTTATTTTATTTGTTTTGATTTATTTGTCTTTGAGAAAAGTTTGGGAATTGTTTAGATGATGTTTATTTCACCTAAGAATCCATTTACAAGCAAAGGAACACACAAACAAGGTGGTTCAAAAGAAATCAAAATTGGAATGTATACACATATGCATGCTTTCATATTTTTATTTAGAAAAGTTTTTGTTAACCCTAAATTTGATGCTTAGAGTTTGTTGATTCAAGTTTAGTATTTTTGGGATGTTACAAACCTTCCCCCCTTAAACAAAATCTCGTCCCGAGATTTGAAAAAGGACGAAAAGGTTACCTAGGATTTGAAGAGATCGGGAAACTTCGTCCTGATGTGATATTCACGCTCCCATGTAGCTTCCTCTTCTGTGTGGTTGCTCCACTGAATCTTGAGAAACTTGATGCTTCAGTTTAGGGTAGTTCTGAAAGCTTCTTCAAAAATATGGATGGGTACTTTGGGATACGTCAGGTCATCGTTGATTTCTATGGTCCGGTGATCAATATTCTTGAACACTTCGGTCTTCTCTGGGACTTCGAGACACTTGCGAAGTAATGAGATATGGAACACATTGTGCATGGCTGACATCTCTTCAGGTAGTTCCAATTGATATGATACTTCTCCTCGACAATTCAGAATCTTGAAAGGTCCGATATATCTGGGGGCTAACTTTCCTTTGAGATGGAAACGCTGCATTCCCTTCAATGGCGACACTTCCAGATATACAAAATCTCCTATGTTAAAGGCGAGGTCTCTACGTCTCTTGTCGGCGTAACTCTTCTGTCTGGACTGGGCAGTCTTGAGGTGCTCACGAATCTTGTGAACCTTCTCTTCTGCTTCTCGTAGGATGTCGGGTCCGAATATCTGACTCTCTCCTACTTCCGACCAGTTCAAAGGGGTGCGGCACTTCCTTTCGTACATAAATTCAAATGGGGCCATTTGCAAATTGGCTTGATAACTGTTGTTGTATGAAAATTCTGCAAACGGCAAACAATCTTCCCACTTAGATCCATATTCTAACACACATGCTCTTAGCATATCTTCGAGTATTTGATTTACTCGCTCCGTTTTTCCATCGGTCTGAGGGTGATATGCGGTGCTGAAATCTAGGCGGGTTCCTAAACCTTCTTGGACTTTCTTCCAGAATCTAAGGTAAATTGAGTTCCTCGATCCGATACGATGTTCTTGGGGACTCCATGCAAACTAACTATTCTAGCGACGTACAACTCTGCTAGCTTCGAACTCTGATATGTGGTCTTGACGGGTAAGAAATGGGCGACTTTGGACAATCGGTCCACTATGACCCAGATAGAGTCATTTCCCCTACTAGAAGTAGGCAGTCCAGTGATAAAGTCCATTCCAACGGAATGCCATTTCCATTCCGGAATCTGCAATGGTTGCAACAATCCAGCGGGTCTTTGATGTCCTGCCTTGACTCGCTGACATATATCACACTTGGCGATATAGCTTCCGATTTCTCTCTTGATCTTATGCCACCAAAATTGCTCTTTTAAATATTGATACATCTTAGTTCCTCCGGGGTGGATAGAATAAAGAGTATCATGATCCTCCTTCAGAATAACTTCTTTCAACTCAGAATCTGATGGTACACAAAGGCGTCCTTTGTACCACAGAACTCCTTCTTCGTCTTCGGCGAATCCAGGTACTTTGCCTATACTGATACGACGCTTGATTCCGTCAATACTAGCATTTCCCTTATGCGCCTCTTTAATCTGACTGATCAAAGTGGGCTGGAGTACTATGCTAGCCAAAAATCCTTCACTTACTAATTTTATTCAAAAATCTTCCATCTCTTTGTGCAAGCTTGGTTGCTCCTTCAAGACCATGGAGTTCAAGCGGCACGGCAATCTGCTAAGGGCATCTGCTACCACATTGGCTTTACCAGGGTGATAGTTAATGTCCAGATCGTAATCCTTGATTAGCTCAATCCATCTTCTCTGTCTCATATTCAGCTCCTTCTGAGTGAATATATACTTCAGACTCTTGTGATCCGTATAGATCTCACAACGATTTCCCATGAGGTAATACCTCCATGTCTTCACGGCTAGAACTACGGCTACGAGTTAGAGGTCATGGGTTCGGTACTTTTGCTCATGTTGCTTCAGTTGTCGAGATAGATAAGATATAACTTTTCCTTCTTGCATTAGCACACATCCGAGACCGATCTTGGATGCGTCACAATACACATCGAAGGGCTTCGTGATATCGAGCATGATCAAGATTGGGGCTGAAATCAATCTCCTCTTGAGTTCTTGAAAACTCGCTTCACATTTGTCGGTCCATTCAAACTTCTTGTCCTTCTTCAGCAATTGGGTCATGGGTCTGGCGATACTCGAGAATCCTTCTACGAACTTGCGGTAATATCCCGCCAATCCGAGAAATGCACGAACTTGGGTTTGACTGGTTGGGTCTTGCCAATCTTCGACATCTTTCACCTTTGCGGGATCAACGGCAATTCCTCTGGCTGATACAATGTGACCAAGGAATCCTACCTCCTGTAACCAGAATTCACATTTGCTAAACTTGGCATACAACTGATGCTCTCTAAGGGTTCCAAGAATGGTCCTTAGATGTAGCTCAAGTTCTTCTTCTGATTTGGAATAAATCAGAATGTCATCGATGAAAACAACGACAAACTTATCCAGGAAGTCCATAAAAATCTTATTCATGAGATTCATGAAATAAGCGGGGGCATTGGTTAATCCAAAAGACACGACTGTATACTCGTACAATCCATATCTGATGCTAAAGGCAGTCTTTGGAATATCCTCTGCACGAATCTTGAGTTGGTGATACACAGTTCTAAGATCAATCTTAGAAAACACCTTGGCACCAGTCAACTGATCAAACAGATCTTCTATCTTGGGAAAGGGGTATTTGTTCTTGATGGTGACATCATTCAACTTCCGATAATCCGTACACAAACGGTTACCTCCATCCTTCTTGTCCACAAACAAGACAGGTGACCTCCATGGTGACGCACTTGGTTGAATCAATCCAATTTCCAAAATGGAATCCAGTTGCTTCTTCAGTTCCTCTAGTTCCGACAGGTTCATACTATATGGTCTCTGGGCTATGGGTCTAGTTCCGGGGATTAGTTCAATGATAAACTCGATATCCCGATCTAGGGGCATACCGGGAAAAACATCTGGAAATACATCGGGGTATTCACAGACTATCCGGACTTGGTCAATGGTAGGTTGGCTATACTCTTGATGCACTTGAATTGACGAGGTAAGGTTTCAGATATATGCTCAACTGATATTCCGGCTGTACTGGTCATGGTTATGGCTTTCTTGGCACAATCAATTAATCCTTTATGTTTGGACATCCAATCCATTCCTAGTACTAGTTCCAAACCTTTAGTTCTGAGTACTATCAGGTTAGCATAAAAATCTATGCCATGGATTCGGATAGGGTCGGCTTTGCAAATTTTCCTAGCCTTGGTGGTTGATCCAGGAATTTGAACGATCATAACATTCTTCAGTTTGGTTGGTTGAATTTTACTAGTGCATGCAAATTCTTCGGTGTCAAATGAATGCGTTGCACCAGAATCAAACAATACTCTTGCAAGTATTGAATTAACAGAAAACATACCCAGCACGACGTCTGGCGCTTCCTGAGCTTCTTCAGCATGCGTGAGAAAAAGACGGCCATTGCGGTTGAGCGAATTCCCTGGGGCAAACCTTCTTCCGGGCTGAACACGACGCTGCTGCTGAGCTGGGGCATTGGCATTGGGTGCTGCGGCATTCTTCTTGTTGGGGCACTCGTTGGAGTAGTGGCCCTTATTTCCACAGTCATAACAAGTCACTTGCGACTTGTCCTTTGCTGCTACAGGCACAGCATTGCTTCCAGTCCTTGGGGCAGTGTTGGTGTTGGTGGCAGCATTGTTGGTGTTGAACTTAGGTGGGGCGCGGTTGAAATTGCTAGAGTTGCCGGGGTTGTTGTGATTTCCTCCGGGCCTAGGGTTTCCATGGTTGGGATAGGTCGGACGGTTCATTGGGGGTCTGTTGGTTCTCGGGGCAAATCCGGGAGATGGGTTAGGGCAATACTTTGGGGTCTGATGGGTTCCTGGCTGATTCATCATGCGACGTTTGCGGTTCTCATTGGCTTGGTTGATCTTTCCTTCCATCTGGATAGCAGAGTCGACAAGGGATTCAATATCAGCAAAGGGTATATTGACTAACACTGTCTGCATCTCATCATGCAGACCATTCAGGAATCTCTCTTTCTTCTTGGCTTCGGTGTCGATCTCATCTGGGGCATACCTAGCTAATGACAAGAATTTGTCACGGTATTCCACTACGGTCAGTCTTCCTCTTTATAAAACCCGGTTCTATGAACTTGTCTCTCATCCTCTTTATCAAACCCGGTGGCACATGGGTTCTGCTAAACTTGACCTTGAATTCCTCCCAGGTCATCATCTGTCCTCCGGTCATTGCGCGAACACTATTCCACCATGATCTGGCATCTCCGGCTAGATAGTGGGTGGAGAACAGAACTTTCTCGTTGGCTTCCACTCCGGCGACTTCTAGGTTATTTTCCATGGTTTGCAGCCAATCATCGGCGTCTAGGGGTTCTTCTAACTTAGTGAAAACAAGTGGGTTGGTATTCTGGAAATTTTTGAGCTTAGATCCATGGTTGTACTGATTTCCGTGGCCTTGGTTGTTGTGGGCTAGCTGAGCTATCTGTTGCAGGGTGGCTAGGTTGGCTTGACGTTCCGCTCTTTCAGCTTCGCGGTCAGAGGTCAACATTTGCAGAATCTGCAACATCGGGTCCGGGGATGAACCACTTCCTCCACGTGGCATCTGAAGATTGAGATAGATCATGAGAAAAGAGGGAAATTTCTAAGGTTTTGGGGCTTTGAAAAGTTTTTAAAGTTTTACTCAAATTTTCTAGAAACTTGCTTTTCATTCATTCATTCATAACACCCGATACAAACACACACCACAACAAAGAAAACAGATGGTTTTAAGAACCATTCTGGAAACTACGATACAATGGGACCGAATACTACTCACTACGCTAGTGCTCAAGTGCTACTACTCCTTGGAGTCGGTGTAGTCGTCATCCTCATCATCCTCGTCGTCATCGATGAAGGCGTAATCGTCCTCATCGGTGAAGAAATCCATAGCCTGATCCTCCAGAAAATCATCATCATCGCTGAGATAGGAGTAGGGGTCTCCATGAAGATCCTCTCCGGCATTCTCCCTTTCTTCCAACTGCATGTACCTCTCGTGGATGGTCTCCTCCAAAGATGAGATACGGTGGCGAAGACGGGCAATGATGCGCTCCTTCTTGTCGAGCTGACGGCGGCGAGACTTGCGATCCTTCGCTAGCATGGCGATGGTTTGGTCCTTCGTCTTGATGATGGCAGACTTGTGGTTGGAGTAGTCACGGCAGTTATCCAACTCCTGCTAACGATCGTACATCATGAAGCTAAGGTGGTCCAATTGGGTCTTCAGCTCAGGGTGGTATGCGGCTTCCAGTGGTTGTCCATTTGCATCACGCCTTGGGCAAAACTCAAAGCGGGTACCCTTAATCTGATTGACGCTCTGCCCAGACAGACGGGAAAGAGCTTCCTGCATGGCCCTGACAAGTCCATCGAGCCAGTTGTTCTCTCTTAAGGTAAACTAAATTCCCTCAGCAGTGGGAGGTTCAATCTTTCCTCGGAGACTTGCAACAATTATCGACTGCAGATTTCTCCTCCTTGATCATTGAGCTGAGCTCCGAAGAACTCGGGGTGCGAACGCTCCAGAAGTTCCGAAAGCTGGTCCAAATCCCTCTCGAAGATAAGGTCTCCTCCATTCCCCAACTGATAAAACTTGCTGTACTTCACGTCCATCTAAAAGAATATAAGATGAGTAAGTTAGTAGAGTGCTCAGGTGTGTCAAAATTTTATGTATTTTGCAAGAGTTTTTGAGGAACATGAATTTTCATGAAAGAATCATAGGGATAAGAATGAGAATAAGTTTTTGAAAATATTGGTTTTCTTTGGTTTTGAAACTAAGTTTTTGATTCAAACGTCTAGTCTAACTAGGGTCTCCTATGGTCAGGATGGCTCTGATACCAACTTGTCAACACCCAGATTTTTAATCCCAGATGCTTGTTATGCCATACATCGCAATCCCAGGATTACCATTTTTGCGAGACATAACAAAATTGGATACCACTGTACATCATCCATTACAAACCATACATAAGGTCTTACACAAATAGGGATCTCATGATCCAGTTCTTAATACAGCTTCAAGCAGCGGAATACGTAATAATAACGATAGCGTAGGCGAAGCTCCATCTTCGGGGTCACAGGCAATGCTGACGATGGGAGATGATCCTAGTTGTCGTAACCTTCCTGAGGTCCATCCTCCAGGTACTCCTCTTCATAGTCTGGCCATGGGAATAGCCAGGGACAAATCCATGAGTAGTCTTTAAGTACTCGCAAACTAGTACTAACAAGTGAAAGGGGTTTTTGATAATAGGACACTAGGCTCTAGGGTTGTTTTGCAAAAGCCAGATTTATCTCTACTAAGCTGAGAAGCAAGAGAAGCTAGTCACACTTTTATAACTCCTAAGTAGGAACTTGTATTTCATTTCACAACCCTGTTGTGGTCAAGTCAAAGTCTCAATTCATTTCACAAGTCTTTTGAAAACATCTGACGGGGGAACAGTATGGCCACTCCAACTGTCCATAACCGCGGACGCAGCTATTCGAATAGTTTGACACTTTGCAGAGATTGTACACTTTCACCACAACAGTCGATACATCCATCAGGAACAAATCCTGAATTCACCATACTCAGTATGCAGATAATCAATCCTAACCTTTCAATTACACGCCCTAGTATATGAACCTCTCATGTGAGTTTGGCCTCCCAACCATGACCAACTGTCATCTTGGGTACTGCACAGGTGGAAAATCTTCACAAGGTAGCCTCAGCTCAGACCTTGGCCGTGAGGGAACTAATACAAAGGTATATAAGTTTCCAGTCAAGCCCTACCCAATCTTCGGGTATTGTGGTTGTACGATAAAATTGGAATGGTATCGCATCCAGACAACCATCAGTTTTATAAAGGGCTAAGGCTCATTCCTCAACATTTTCATCACCAAAATCATCAGGTGTTCGGAAACACATGTCAAAAAATCTCAGTAGAATGATCCATCCTTCTAAGGTTTTCATAACAATTTTCACCAAGTATTCCCATCTAATGTTGATCAAGTTTTATGCTTAGAACTAGCATCTACAAGTGGGGGTAAGCACTAATGGGGGATGGTAAAGTAGTGGAGTTTCCACTAAGTTCAATCTTATTCCTTAGGATGACACAACGATTATCTAGCTTAGGCCAAATTTTATGCTCTTTCTGCAACCTTCAATATCTCTTTCTAGAATCTACAAGTCACTTAAGTCAACTCTAAGTTAAAGCTTTGATAAAGAAATAAAGTAGAGGGCTTGCAAATAAAACTAGGATTGGTTTGTCAAGTGGATATGATCACATATGATTAAGGCATATAGTTGACATAGTAGCAAGTAATTATTAGCTTGCCCAATTGCAAGTATAAGCTTCAATAGGTCAACTTGATTAGTAAGGCTTGCTAAATTAGAGTATCTTGCAAGTGTTAGCTTGCATCAATATCAGTATAAGCTTGCATAGGTCAACTTTATTAGTAAGGCTTGCTAAATTAGAGTATCTATCAAGTGTTAGCTTGCATCAATATCAGTATAAGCTTGCCTTGTGCAGAGCAGTGGTTGAAGTTCTCCTCGGCTTCTTCTTCGTAGTATCCTCCTTCCTCCTCGTATCCTTGGTCGGTACTAGCGTCTATGAATAAATACGAGGTACACAATCACCAAACAATACTTAACTACTTGCATTCATCACACACAAGGGTCCTATAGATGATCTAGCATCATCACTAACTTTACAAGATTAAAGCTTGGTTTAATTCCTTTTATTTTTAGAAAAGTAATTTCTACTCATTGAAAAACTACTTAAGATTTAATATTCTCCAAACCAAACATGGGATCATGTTGACACATGTCATCACCACATATTTTAGTCCATGGGAATGTGATTTAAAGTGGTGTCACAATTTAATAAGGTGGCATTCTTTTATTAAAGTGGCTAGAAATGCATATGTGGCATTCTTTTCTTACTTGGTCATTATTTCTGTAAGTAAACCTATAGGTTTTTATATATTCTGAAAGGTATGATCAAATGTGATTTTTGAGAGTTGGAATCAACTCAAAAGCTATTATGGTTTAAATTTGAAAAATGTTTGAACGCAGAAAAGCTTCTGCCGTGTTATTTTTACCATGCATGATCCAAATGACTTGAATCCAACGGGCTAGAATTCAGCATTCCCAGACCTTTCTAACAAAATTGGTTTCATTCAATTTGGTTCACTGAATCGACCTGGGTTGATTTTTGAAACTGGGTACAGAAGTGTGTTTGAAATAAAATGAAAAAGGTTAAATTCAAATAACTAGGCTGCGCGGGAAGCGATACTGGGCCGGCCTGCTAAGCACAGCGCTTATGCGGGCTGGTTAAGTCATTGTCCCCACGCGTTAGTGAGACAGGGGGGTGCGAAGCGGTATGGGGCGATGTGGTGCGTTCGATCTTGTTCTAATCCAACGGTTGAGGGTCATCGTCGACGTTGGGCAACGCCAGCGAGACAGAAACCTAGCGTGGCAGGTGGGGGTCGTTGGGGGTTCACCAGGGCTCAGGCGAGGGTCGGCGAGGCGGGCGAACGACGAAGTAAACAATGGTGAACCTCCTGGTACCGGCAGCTTCTCTTGGGGCAGCTCCAATCGCTGGCTCCCTTCTTCTCCAGAGGCGGCAGGCTCAGGCAAAATTCCGGCGAAATGCTGCTCGCCTTGCTTCATGAACGGGGTGGCATGATCAGTGAGTAGAGTGGAGTAGAATGGTGTGAAGAGTTTGAGCTGGGGTGGCCTCTATTTATAGTTTCGACGACGAGACCGAACGGGATGGGCAGACGACAGTGGCGACATGGCTACGGGGGCTAGAGGCATGGCCGGCGGTGGCGATCGCTTGGTGGTCTCCTGGCGATGCTCTACGACTTTAATGCGCGCGTAGGGGCGGTGCGGTTTGGTCTGGAACGCGCGATGCTCTGCGCGGCAGAGGCGGCGTCTCCACGGCGAGCGGTGGCTGTGCGGCATGGGGCGGAGAACGGGGATGTCTGGCGGTCTCCTGGGTTGGTGGCGATCCTGTATGCACGTGGCGAGGGCGACGCGCGGTCTGTGGGCGTCGGTCGAGCGTGGGCGAGCTGGGCGCGGTCCGTGCGTGTGGTCCAGGGTTTGGCAACGCTCGCGGCTGGGACAGGGTGTGGCGGTGGACGGTGGGCTGCCTCCCAGACAAGGTTGGCACGGCTAAATCTCCTTCTAGCTTGCTGTCTCCACTGGGTGGCATGGTGAGCTTCGGCTGTTCACCATTGATGTCATTGCCCAGCTTACAGTGAGGCTAGTGCTTGGTCTAACTTGCCAGATGATCTACTAAGATGGTTGTGAGCTAGAGAGGGGACAAGTTAGGCTTCAATCACTTCTCACAATAGTGTTTAAGATTTTGATGATTTGTGTCTGCAAAGTGTTTGATGAAATGGCCGCAGGAATTCAAGTTTTGAATTTTGAAAAGATTTTTGGTGGGTGTGCTAGTTGGTGCTGGTGAGTCTGCAGATGCTTGGGTTTTGAAAGTTGAGCTTGTTTGAGTGGTTTTTGAAAAAGTGGGATCTTCTCTTATGATAAAGATTCAATTTTGAACTGTCATTTAAACTATGCATTTGAAAGTTTCTGGATGATCACAAAGTGGTCCTTGATACCTTGTTATGAGTACAATCAAGGGGTACAAAGATCCAGAAAAGTTTCTGTTAAGTTCTGAAAGTTTGGGACAACCAAAGTAGGCATGGGAGTTAAATTGGTCAAAAGGACCATTCCCTTATTTTATTTGTTTTGATTTATTTGTCTTTGAGAAAAGTTTGCGAATTGTTTAGATGATGTTTATTTAACCTAAGAATCCATTTACAAGCAAAGGAACACACAAACAAGGTGGTTCAAAAGAAATCAAAATTGGAATGTATACACACATGCATGCTTTCATATTTTTTTTTAGAAAAGTTTTTGTTAACCCTAAATTTGATGCTTAGAGTTTGATGATTCAAGTTTAGTATTTTTGGGATGTTACAACCGAGGACTTAGCTGTTCGAATAGACTTACCCACACCATCCGATTACCCATCCCTGATCTACACTAATCGTGGGTCCAATAACCGGTCAAGACCTTCCGGATGCCCTCTCTCATACAAGTTCCTACCCTATGAGGTTAATTCCCTCAAAACCGGGACGTCCTATATAGTTACCAGCCAACTAGAGCACGTTTTGCATTTTTATGGGTATGCGCTTTCAATGAGGGGCTCATAGTATCGTGTGGAGGACCAGAGACCCTTTGTTCCTTCTCCCGGCCGATGCTACGCATAGACCGTTTGGCCGGAGAAGGCCCACCCTCCAGGGATTGTTTGCCCCTGTAGTAGTGTGAGATACCTATACCAGATTAGACAAACTTCCAGCCCAGCCCCGTCCCATTCCAGAGTAATTTGGTTGCACGGGTTAATTGTTCTGGACTAGAAAACTGCATGGCCCAGCGTGTTTCGTAAACATTTTTCCTCCATCATCCGTCCAACCATTTTTTAAAAACCAAAACCTTCTCATTTTTCCAAATCACTTGGTAGGCCAGACCTCACCAAGGTGTTCAAATGAAAAAAATGGTAAACCTTTTTCCGGGGTCTTCCCATCCCATAATTTTCGCTTCGGCTAAAACGGGGTTTCCAAAGGGGCATGGTGTTATACACCATCTACCATACTAGGGGAAAGTAGGTGTCATCAAAGGGGGTTTTACTTAATAGTACAAAGGGTAATTAGCTGGAGGAGCCAAGCCACTACCATATATAAAATCATCATAAGTAAAACAATGAAATTTCATAAACAGTAGATAAAACATGCATAAGTAAAATGGTAGGATAAGGTATTATTAGCAAGAAGGTGGATTTCCTATGACAATCTAGATGTCTCGTGACTTCTTTAGAATACCAAAATACCAATAATCATAATAATAAGAAAAACCCGATGCTTCCTTCTTCTCAGTGTCACACAATCGTAACTATTGCCGTTATCGAGCAAACATGCAAGCGAACAACACCACCACCATCAATACAATACATACAAGCATCAAACCATACAGAAAACAAACAAGTAATACGAGATACAATTCAGTAGGTTTGGAATAATAGATTTAGAAAGATTGGAAAGTGTCTTGGAGCATTTGAAGGAAATCTATATGGGTTTTATAGTCTAGAAACTAGATAATAGAGGGGTTCTGGTCCAAGGACATATTCAGTAGGATATCATGGTATAAAAATAATATCTTCAGATAGGTAATGATAAAATCAAACCAAAAAAGTGGTTTCACTTTTTTATCAATTACCATTGATTTTTAGTGATTTTTATAGTGAATAAAACTACAGTTTTAGTAAATAATTCACTAGAATTGTTCCGTAGTTCCAAAAAATATTTCCTTGGGTGATTAGGTATGATTTGATGGAATGATTCAAGAGGAGTTGGAATCAACCTAAGATAACTACCAGAATGCCCTCAGGAAAATCCCAAAGGAAGTACTGGATGGGTTTTGTCGTTTTCCTCTGATTAAATTTATAAGTGCTTTTGATGTGATTCCATAAGCACAAGTTAGGTACTTTGAATACCTTTCTATACAAGTTGGAATCACCCTTTTTGGATTTACAGAAATAATGGTATGAATTTATTGGTGAATTACCCCTGCATAGAAAAGATTAATTCACCAAAATTCAAAGAGAGCTCAATAAATGTTTGGCTCCTGGGTTTTGATAAGTATGGGTACGTGGATGTCCATAGAGTTGTAATTAGGTCAAAACCGTTTGTGGTTTTGTCTAGAGAATTTTATAAAGGAATAAAGGCCTTTTTTTTGCTATTTTTACTAAAGGGAAACTAGGAAGTCATTTTATGTGGGCCAGCGGAACATGCAAGGTATGGCTAAGACCTTTCAGTACCAATTGGGTTCATGCCATTTGGAAATACCAAACTCTCTAAAAAAAATTATTAGTGGAAACAATTACTTCTTGGATTAATTTTACCTGGAAAATATGGTAATTATTTTGCGCATAAGACCCTCTCTACATGTTTGTACAAGCACACATGGACATGTACAAATTTGGATCTATCAAATTTGGGTCGTTTTCCATTTTCAAACTGATTTAAACCAAACTGCACTTTCAGATCTAGAATTTTAATTAAAAGAAATGTGGGGCTGAGGGGGTTTCGCGGGCCGGATCTAGGGAGAATTGGGCCGCATAGGGGTGATACGGCCCACCCGGGTGGCGCTGCACGGGCATTGGGATTTTGAAGCCCTGGTGAAAGGGCATTTATTGTCATAATCACTTTTGGTGTTCGTTAACAACAAGTAGATCATTTATAGTTTGTCACTGTCCACAGGTTGGTATTATGATAGATGAACGGCACCCTCAATCTTGGGAAAAGACCACATTCATATGCCAATGTTCTGGCAAGACCGGAGTCTCCGGTGTGGTCCGGAGTTTCTGGTTCTGGCTTCGGTGGTGCCTCCCAGGATCTGGCTGGGACATTCTTTCTGGGGCTCCGGAGCCTGCAACGGAGGTTACTCCTGAGTGTCCGTACTTTGTTCAGTCCGGAGTCTCCGGTGTTGGAAGACCGGATTCTCCGGTGTTGCTGGGGCAGGATTGGTCTGGGTTAGTCAGATGGGCAGTCTGGAGGCTGGTCCGGAGATTGGTCGGAGTCTCCGGTCTACAAACCGGAGTCTCCGGTCTGACTTTTCTACAACAGTCAAAAAAGGTTCGTGGAGGGGGCTGCCTATAAAAAGGGACCCTTATCTTCTTCCTCCAGCTGCTCGAGCTGCTCAAGAACACCAACCCCATTAGAGCCACCAAATCTACAAGATCTCTTCATCCAACCATCCAAAGTCATTGATCTTTGGAGAATCGAAGGAGGAGGCCGTGATTTACATCTTCACAAAGGGAGATCTTCATTTCCCCCTCATTCACTTGAGGGCCCCCAAGCTCTAGTGTTTCATTGGAAACCCTAACTTTGATTTGGTTCTTACAAGCTTGTCTTTGATTTGTCTTGACAGCTTGCTTGTATTTGGGAGCCTCCAATTTATTCGTGGATGTGTGCCCTGAACTTGTTGTAAAGGTGTCGGCTTCCACCTCGAAGGTTGCCGATATAGTGGAAGGTGAATCGAGCCCGTTGGGGTGAGGTTCATCGGAGAACAAGGGAGGCCCCTCGTGGCGTTGGTGGTTTTAAACCACCCCCTCTCTAAACGTAGACGTACATCCCCCCCAAAAGGAAGGAACTACGGGAAACAAATCCTTATGTCTCCGCGTCCACTCCTTTGGTTACTTCTATCCTTTACCACAGTTTACTTACTTGTTCTTGCGTAGTGTTGTGTTTGCTTGTGCTTGATTGACATATAGGTAAATTCACCATAGTTGCATATTCTAGAGAATTTACCTTTCTTGTCAAATCCTAATTTGAAAAAGAGTAAAATTTGAAGTAGCACCTATTCACCCCCCCCTCTAGGTTCCCATACGATCCTTTCAATTGGTATCAGAGCCTCGGCTCTTTATTTGGGCTTTACCACCTAAGAGAATATGGGTAGACAAGAAGGGGATGGTGGTAGTGAGCCGACCCCGGTGACCATGGAAGATCTCAGAAACTTGGAAAAAACATTGAGCTCTTCCTTGGTCAACAAAGTCAAGAAGATGCTTGAGCAACTTCTTAAAGACAAAGATGGCTCATCACCCCCATCTCCTCAAGAGGATCTACCATCCGTTGTACCTAAAGGGAATACTTCGGTATCCCCCGAGGGTATGGTGGTGGGGGGTAAACTAGACAACTCTAATTCCTCCACACAACTTGATGGGGGGAAGGGTGAGCACCATGATTCTTGGTACTCTCCCGATCCTCCCGTCCCTCACCCTCATGTGTACAATAGAGGTGACACACCTAAGCTAGAAGAGTCTGCTACATTTGCTCAATAGCAATCACTAATGAGAACTCATGTGCGCAGCTCTTGCATTGAACTATGGAACACCATCGAGCATGGACTCTTTATTGGGGATCCAAACAACTTGACAAGAAGAGAGGTTGTCAATAGTCAACTCAATGCACTGCTTTGCATATGATTCAACAAGGATTGGGAACAAAGGATTACCCACACATTGAGCACTTTAGCATTGCCAAGGAAGCTTGGGATGCTCTCACTGTGTTGTTTGTTGGAAATGAGAGTATGAGAAGGAACCGATATGATGCTCTAAGCAATGAAGCCGAAGGCTTCTACATGAAAGAAGGTGAAGATCATGAAGACATGTACCGAAGTCTCAAGACCACTGCCACCGCTTTTAGAAATGTGGGTGCCTCACATGTGGATGATGCATGGATAAAAATGAAATATGTGAGTGCACTCATACCTTTTGAGCCCACCGACTTGAAGAGTCTACAAGGAAGACACAACTACCATATCATGACCTCAAATGAAGTTATGCAAGAGATGGCCTATTTCAAGGTTGCCGCCAAGAATTCCAAAGATGCCCATGCTCGTGCCCTTGGTATGAGCAATGTTGTCAATGTTGCTTTGAAGGACAAAGTTGTGGATCATGGGGATGAAGATGATAGTGATGAAGGGCTCTCCATGGACCACCCCGATGAATTCAAGATTGCTCATATTCAATATATGGCCTTCTATGCTAAGAACTTTTGGAAGAACCCCCACTACTAGGAAACTAGCTATAGATAGACACACCTTCTGTGGCGCAAGGTCCTGACCATGCGCCACAAAAGTTACCCAGTGGCGCATCCGGAGAAAATGTGCCACAGAACCACCAAACTTCTGTGGCGCACCATCCAGAGCAATGCGCCACAGAAGTTTGTGGGACCCACACCAGCCATTGGACCATGAATCTTCTGTGACGCATTACTCTGTATGCGCCACAAAAGTTTGGTGGGACCCACAGCAGGCGGGGTCCGACCGTTCTCTGACCAAACTTCTGTGGCGCATACAAAGAGATGCGCCACAGAATATATAAACTTCTGTGGCGCATACAAGGAGATGCACCATAGAAGTTTATATCTTATGTGGCGCATTGTTTCATGTGCACCACAGAAGAACAAACTTTTGTGGCGCATGTGTGTAGTATGCGCCACAGAAAGCTTCGTGCTTCTCAGATTATTTTCCTCTTGTGTTTTTCCCGACTAAACAAGTACCAGTGGAATAGGTAGAATATACTAGACAATCTAGTAGATAGACATGTGCAGTGGCATACATCGTTGCAAAATGCACATGCGCATAGCCTTGAACAGCAAAACAACAATGCCATACATCATTGCAAATACACAAACTACAACATTGCAAATCCCTTCAAAGAGCTGGTGGGGGCGATGGCGGTGGAAGATGCCAAACCTCCCTGTTCACGCGCGCCTGCATCCTGTGGACGTGGTCCTCCATGGACACGTTGGAGTCGAGCACCGGCCGCCACCCGATTGGTTCCGCCATGCGCGCCCTCTCCTCCGGAGACGCGAGCATGGCGTACAACCTCATGGCCTTGTTGTAGAGGGCCTCGTGCCGCAGTCTGGCCTCCTCCTCGATTAGGTTGACCTCTGAATCCCGCGGCAGCTGACTCCGAGCACTGCCCCTCGACCTCGCCCCTCCACTGCGAGTAGGCTGCAGGGAACGCGAGCGGGTTGTGCTCTCCAGCGAGTCTTCCGACGAGTTATGGGAAGAAGACATGAGGGCAGGTATGTTGCTTTGGACATGGAGTGTGGCATATATAGAGGGGTGTCATTAAAGAGCTCTATCTGCCACCTTTATTTGGTGCATATCTGTGCCTCAGTGTTCTGTGGCGCATGGGTCAGACATGTGCCACAGAAGTTTAACCTTCTATGGCGCATAACCACAGTATGCGCCACACAACCTTGAGTGCCGGGCCCACAGGTTCTATGGCGCATTCGTTGGCCATGCTCCACAGAACATTGAGTCAGGGCCTACTTGGCCCACTGCACACCCTATGGCCAAGGTTCTGTGGCGCATACAGGCCGTATGCGCCATAGAAGATTGAACTTCTGTGGCGCATACGACCTCTATGCGCTACAGACCCTTCGACCAGATCTGCACAAAGGTGGCAGCTTTGCTTCCTCCTCTCTCCCACCATCCATTTCACATCCTTCTTCCCCCTCTCCCAGCTCGTCTTCCTCCTCTCTCCCACCCCACTGTGTCTATACTTTTCTACATTTTGCTGTATTTAAACCTACTATAGTTAATAGATTGGCTAGGGAAAGTCTTTCTCCAACTAGTTGATCTAAAACACACCTACTTTTCTCCTCCACATCTCTATTTGTGTACTAATATCTCTCTATAGATCTATTGATCCACACTCTCTCACATTGCGCTCTCGAGTCGGTATTCTATCTACCTGGTGAGTAATTGGCCATGAATATGCATGTTTTGTGTATATGCGATGCATGCATGGCGCGAAGATGATGTTTGTGCATGAAGCTTGTGTGGTGCATGAATGCTTCCATGTGAAGAAGATTCTTGTTTTTGCTTGTATCTGTCCCGGTGTGGTGCATGGATGTTTGCCGAAATGTTGATTCATTTCCATTTTGGCAAATTTTTGCACCACCCATATGTCCTACTTTTAGGAAAGGTCATGCCGAATTTTTCCGGCGACGACCATGCATGTGTGTTTTGTGTGTGTATATTTCTAATTAACCTACTCTCTGTCTTTTTTCTCTATATGTGCATACCGCGCAGGCTACCATGGTCGTCAGCATGAGCGAAGGTCGAGTTACTAGGTATAAGAAAGACGCCAAGGCGGACATGATTCGGAACAACAAGACCCATATAAGATGTCCATGACGAACATGCAAACTCCAGCGCTGGATCGACCTTGATTCTGGACAATTGGAGGATCACCTGCTCAGGCGCGGTTTCATGCGTTACGACTTCGATGAGGAGCTGGCAGTAAATGGTGTTGGTCATCATGAAGACTTGGGCGAGCGAGAAGACGAAGAGTCTCCCGACGGGCATGGTAATGATGACGAAGAATATACCGGCGACAGGCATGATCATCATGACAAAGAAGGTGATGTCGACGGGCATGACCATCATGAAGAAGGAGAAGAAGCGAACACCGAGACGTTGCTAACTTCGGTGTTAAGGGATCCTCATGTTCAGGAACCGCTTCTCAAGGAGACGAGCAACGCCAAATCTGCAGCCAAAGAGAAAGCCAAGCTGGCGCAAATGGAGTTAGATGGGATGACTCCATTATATCCTGGGTGTCGGCCCAAGGATACACGCCTGAGTGTAACGCTAAAGGCTCTAGAGATGAAGGCGGAACACCAATGGACCGACGTGAGCTTCAATGCTAACATGGAATTCTGGCACGATGGTCTTCCTAACGGGATCACATTGCCAACAAGTATAGAGGAGGCCAAGAAAATCGTGTGCCCTCTCGACCTACCGCACGTTACATACCACGCATGTAAAAATGATTGTGCACTTTATCGTAACGAGTACGCGGAGAGAACCACATGTCCGGTTTGCGGCCATGGACGGTACAAGAGAGGGAACAAGAAAGTTCCTCGAAAAGTGGTATGGTACTTTCCTATCACTCCCCGTCTACAGAGATATTTCATAGATCCTAAGGAAGCAAAGCTAATGCAATGGCACGCGGAAAGGGAGAAACCCGAAGATGATCTAGAGAAGGGCAAGATCCTAACACACCCTTCAGACGCTAGCCAAGGGAATGCATTGGACATCGAGTTCGAAGAGTTCGGGGGCGATGCAAGGAACGTCAGGCTTTGTATGAGCACCGATGGACTCAATCCTTTTGGCAACCAGAGTAGCACGCATAACACCTGGCCCGTGTTTGTATGGCCATACAACATCCCCCTGTGGTTCTGCACAAAGGAAAGGTACGTACACATGAGCATTCTTATTCAGGGACCGAAACAGCCAGGTGTCGATATGCATCTTTATCTCGGGCTGTTGAAAGAGGAGTTAGCCACGTTGTGGGAGACGCCAGCCCATACGTGGGACGCCTACACTAAAGAATATTTCCCTCTGAGATCCGCGTTGCTCATGACGGTGCAGGACTATCCTGGTTAAGCATATGTATCGGCCCAGGTGAACCACGGACACAATGCATGTGTCAAGTGCATGGATAAGACCCCGCATCTCCAGCTACCCAAGGATCCCGGGTCTTCGAAAACCGTGTTCCAAGGGACTCGAAAGTGGCTTCGCATGGATCACCCGTGGAGAAAACGCGGTGACCTGTTCAATGGTAAAGACGAGCTCAAAAGAGCCCCGCGTACGAGGAGCGGCGAAGAAATCGAGGAGCTTCTGAATAATTGGGATGAGTGCCCAGCGCCAGGGAAGAAGCGACCAAGGACAAAGCCGCTTCTGGGTGTATGGAAAGCGAGGTCTGTTTTCTAGGACCTGCCGTACTGGAAGGTCCTCCACACACCCCATAGCCTCGATGTAATGCACATCACGAAGAATGTTACCGAGATTCTGCTTGGCACTCTTCTCAACATGCCGGAGAGGACCAAGGATGGGCCGAAAGCAAGAAATGACCTAAAATTGCTTGGCATCAAGAAGGAGCTTCAGTACCCTGATAGTGATGATGATGACGATCAAAAGGAAGGGACTCAGGGTTGCCGCAAAGGGCTTAAGAATAATGAGGTGGTTGTGCTTTGCGCTGCCTGCTTCACTCTGTGTCAGGAGGAGATCGAGCAGTTTTTCAGGTGCCTCCTAGGAGTAAAAGTTCCTCACGGTTACTCGGGCAAGATAAGCAGGTATCTCGACGTAGCGAAGAAGAGGTTCAGCGGTATGAAGTCCCACGACTGTCATGTGATAATGGCACAGATACTTCCAGTTGCCATACGAGGGATAATGGACGAGCACGTCCGTGAGACGCTGTTTGGCTTGTGCAACTTTTTTGACGTCATCTCTAGGAATTCGATCGGCATGAAGTAGCTCGACAGGCTATAGGAAGAGATCGTGGTGATACTATGCGAGCTCGAGATTTACTTTCCGCCCGCATTCTTCGAAATCATGGTGCATCTACTTGTCCATGGCGTGGATGACATCATCCAGCTCGGGCCGACATTCCTGCATAACATGATGCCATTTGAAAGGCTGAACGGTGTAATCAAAGGGTTCGTTCGCAACAGGTCCCGTCCAGATGGAAGCATATCCAAGGGCTTTCTGATCTACGAGTGCATCTCTCTCTCTGCCAGAACTATCTAACCACCGAGAAGAGGATGTTGGAATACCCACCAAGAAGCACCTCGGCAGGCTCGCTGGGTATGGTCACCATGAGGGCCACCGCTCACTGCATGTCGGCATTGCTAATCGACGCGCCGACTTTGCCAGGGCACATCGAGTCGCACTACAGCAAATTGAATTGGTCAGCCCTTGGGTGGAAGAGCACAAAAGCTTGATTGAGCACGGGTACGTGGACCGGGCCCGCCCGAGGAAGAAAGGAGACTAACAAGAGAAGACAACTCCACCTTCACGGGTTGGTTCAAGAAAAGGCTGCTGGACAATCCCCCGCAAACGCCTTCTAAGAAAGATCAACAACTCATATTCTCCTTGTCACAGGGTCCAGCGCATAACGTAAAGACCTATCAGTCATACGACATCAACGGTTACAGATTCTACACCGAGGAAAAGGACATGAATAGCGAATATCAAAACTCAGGAGTTACTATGATGTCCTTCGCCGATGACGAGACTACTGTCATGGAAAGATTATACGGAAGGATCGAGGAGATATGGGAGCTCGACTACTATGGAGAGACGGTACCGATGTTCCGTGTTAGATGGGCCAAGAACGTCGAAAAAGAAGGCCGATATTTCACCACCTGCGTTATACCAGATGCCAAGTCGGCAAAGAAGGCCTCCACGAAAAATGAGCCATGGATACTCGCTCGCCAAGTTGATCAATGTTTCTTTATTACCGACCCGTCAAAGCCCAGTCGTGTTGTAGTGAGGAGGGGCAAGAGGAGCATCATCGGAATGGAAGGATCCGCCAACGAGCAAGACTTCGACAAGAATGGCGATCCGAAGATCGAAGAGGAGTTCGACAAGTACTTCAACATGCCTACTACTACTACAGTAAGAAGAAAGACCACACTACCTACTAAACGTTGTCCGTTCAGGAGAAGAAATCTCATAGTGCCCGGGCTAAAGTATTCAACTGCGAAGAAAAAAGGCAAGAAGATTGTAAAGAGAGGCTAGCTCGACACATCACATGACGACGTGCGACTTTTTTGTATTAGTTGGAGAATAAAATATATATCATGATATTTAAATATATTTTTAACATATATATATATTTGTACTTGCTTGTTGTAATATAACATAAGTAAATATATTTGTCACATACAATTAAAAATATTTTTTAAATAAATAAAAAAGTTTGAGACAGCCAGGATTCGAACCTGGGCTGCCCAGGTTTAGAGCACCAAGACTGACCACTAGGCTAGACTGCTGTTTGATGCAAACTACAACGCCGCACTGCTTTTGGACTAAGCCTACATTTTCTGTGGCGCATTCCTACAATATGCGCCACAGAAGTTGGAACTTCGGTGGCGCATACGGGAGGCATGCGCCACAGAAGTTTCACACTTAGCCAAAATACACGGTTCGGCCTTCCCCTTCCCCCCACTTCCCCAAATCAACATTTCCCACGCCCGAGCCTAGCACCGCCCGCGTCGGAGCCCGTCGCTAGAGGAGGAGCCCGTCGCTGGAGGAGGAGCCCACCGCTGGAGGAGGAGCCCGTCGCTGCTGGAGGAAGCCCGTGGAGGAGGAGCCTGTCGCCGCTATCGGAGCCCGTGGAGGAGGAAGCCAGAGTTGTCGCCACCGTCGGAGCACCGCCGCCACGTCAACCTCCCAATCCCGCGCCATCTCGCCACCACGGTACATGCTCTCTGTTCTTGCTTCTCTTTGTTCTTTCTTGACTGATTAGGGTTAGGATGTTCCGTGTTAGATTAGGGTTAGGATTAGATTGCTACTGATTGATTATGGTTAGGATTAGGTTAGGATGCTCTCTGTTCTTGCTTGAATGATTAGGGTTAGGATTTGACTGATTAGATTAGGGTTAGGATTTCCATTAGGACATTTGCAAACAAATTAATGTGGGTGAGACCCTATCCTTGTCATCTTAGTAACTTAGTCAGTAGTGCTGGTGGAATGGATCCCTTGATCCTATCCTGCTCAAATTCTTGTTTGGGGACACTGTGTTTCATGCCAACCTCCAGATAATGCTCTGTTTCCAACCCATAAATCAGTCACTACTGTTCATGCCAACGTACTAGTATTTCAAAGATACTACTCTCGAGAAAATCTATCCATGCAGCCATTGACACATCTGTAAACTGGCCAAAGAATAGAGCTAGTCTGAAGAAAAGTCACCCATGTCAATGTTTGCTAAAATACTAGTAGTAGTAGCAGTTTCTTCTTTCAAAAGGTTCCTAAGAAACAATTAAATTTTTACTAAGATTGCTACTGACTAAGTTACTAAGATTGCTACTGACTAAGTTACTAAGATTGCTACTGCTAAGTGCTAAGATTGCTACTGCTATGATTGCTACTACTAAGATTGCGACTGCTAAGATTGCTACTGCTAAGATTACTGAAAATCAATTATGCTTGCTGCTGTCATCTCTCATTCTGAATATGAATATGAAAATCAAATATGGTTGCTGCTTGCTACTGTCATATCTCATCCATTGAGAGTGAGCTTGCCTTTTGAGAGTGAGCTTGCCTTTTGAGAGTGTTTGCCAAAGTTTAGTCAGTGGAAAATTTGAACATTTAAGTTCAGTTCTAATTTTTGCAAAGCTCAGTTAGTTCACTCTGTGCAAAGTTTGAATTTTTTAGTTCAAGTTCTGTGAAATGGTGCTGAAATGGTTCTGTGAATTTTGTACTTTACCTCTATTGTGTAATCTGTCACTTTCATATAAAGAACTATTCATATAATGGTGCTGAAATGGTTCTGTGAATTTTGTACTTTACCTCTATTGTGTAATATGTCACTTTCTTGCAAAGAACTATTCATATAATGGTGCTGAAATGGTTCTGTGAATTTTGTACTTTACCTCTATATGATGATGTTGTTTATTTATATGAAATGGTTATGCTGCTGTTTAACTGAATCATTTAATATGATCTGGTTATGATATGTGGTGCTGTTGATTATGTATATTCATTTGAATATGTGAATGAGATGGTGCTACAGAGGTTTGTTTATTTTGTGAATGAGATGGTGTTGGATGATGATGGATGGTATCAATGGGGTTGTCATTGGGGATGGGGTGTTTTTTCTTGCAGGGATATCAATTGAGTTGCCCGTTTCTCCCGAAGTGTTGATTCACTTCCGTTTCCGTTGATAAATGGGCACTCGTAGGTCCAAAAATTAGCAAAGGTCATGCCGAATTTTTCGATCGATATTTGTGCTAACTTTTTTCCTCTTTTTTTAGTAATAAAGCGCAAACATGTCGACAAACAACGAGGCCGGTCCTTCTAAACAAATAAGCGTCGAGGATCTAGCCCGAGAGGCCAACAAATCGTTCTGGGGGCCATCCCAAGAGCATGAGGAGGCGGAGGAGATGAGAATGACACCACCACCGACGACTGTCGTCGGAGGTGCTGGGGGTGAGGAAGATCCAGATTACGAGGGGGACGACGACGATTACGATGGAACTAGTGAAGGTGGGGAGGAGGGTAACACCACCACGGATGGTGGCGACCGCACAGATGGTGGTAGCGGCAACCCGGCCACCTTACAGAAGAAGAAGAAGGATATTAAGGATCGGAAGCCACACGATATTCAGGACGCTGCTTGCGTACTACTCCACAAAGTTGCCGACGGCGAGTTGAAGGATGTTGCCACGGACATGTTCTTCATATCGTACGAGGACGTCTTCAAGCTGTTTCTCTCGAAACGGCTGGACTATAACATGGTCCGCCTATTCGCGCTCAATCTGGCGATGAAGACCAAGAGAGAGCAGACCCCCTACATCGCGATAGAGGATCCCTACTACATGCGTGATACCCAGTTGAGGGAAGGATCTGAGACGCGTGCAAAGGCTATGGCGTATCTTGAGAAGTTCATGGTGGACCACAAGAGGACGAACACGCTTCTTTTTCCTTTATTTCACGAGTAAGTACACACACCCCCTAGCATTATTAACTTAGGCTTTCTTATGCTTTCTTCCTTTGCCCTTTTCCAACATCCCGTTTCAATCGTGTTGTGCAGAGACAAATACTGCACACTCATCGTCATTTGCACAAAGTACTCGATAGCATCGTATTTCGACTCGACGAGTAAGAAGAAGAAGAAGGACTACACCAGAATAAGGGGTGTTTTTAATGAGGCTCTCGAGGGCTACGCTAAAAAGGGATGCCCCTTCGTCAACAAGGGGGAATGTATCAAGGATGACAAGCACGTGTTCAAGCATGTGCTCGAGTTCCCCTGCATCAAGGAGCCGGCTACTGGCGGCGCCAAGGAGGCCTTCTACGCCATGCATCACCTTAAAGGGTTTGTCCGGGATTGCCAGAACCTAACTCTGCCATCTAGTTTCCGAGCATGGGCCGAAAATTTGGCACGAAGGGACGATGATGATCTCAGAGAAGATTTCCATCGCATCCAAGTTAAGTTGTCGAAAATCATCGTGGAAGATGTCAACACGAGGGGAAGGGTCCTAAAACACAACAGAGGGTTGACTAAGAGGGAGATTGAAAATATTCTTCGTCAACAGGGTGACAACAGGATGTGGATGACGAAGGATGGCTATCTAACATTCCCGAAGTCGAGCGTTAGCAGTTCTCAACATTGATCGATGTGTGCGCCTTGAATTATCATAGATGTCTGTGTGTAGTGTTGTGTCACAAACTATATACTACCATGGTCGTATGTTGTAAACTTCACTATTGTGGTCATTTTCGTCGAAGTTCTATGATTATGATCGATGTGCTATCTTCTATGTTTACTGATCTTTTGCTTTAGTTTATGTGAATATATATGCATGTGAACCAATTTAGTTCTTTTTGTTGCATGATTTACTAATATGCGTTATCTATAGAGATGACAAAGTGGTACGTGGTGTACAAGGGTTGGGTTCCAGGAGTCTATGATGAGTGGGAGGACTGTCAGAAACAGGTGAACAATTTTAGCGGCAACAGCTACAAATGATACGCGACTCGAGAGGAGGCGGTAGCCAAGTGGAGGAACCACCTATGGAAGGAGAACCGGATGAAGATATTGCTATTGCTCTTGATCTTGCTCACCATCATCATAGTTGTATTCTGTTTGATTCTAGTGTAGGCGAGATGAACACTTCATTTGTAATGTGATGAGACGGTGAACTTTGTAACAAACACTTGTAACAAACCACTTCATTTGACTTGTATTGTAATGTGATGATCACTTGTCTATCTCGTTCGGGCTCTAAGTAGTGTGATGGCACTATATTCATGTTTGTATTATATTTGTTTTCATATACTAAGTGAAATATACTGTTTCTGTATAATAATGTATAATACCTGTATAATATTGTATATTTGGACAAGTTTCAATTTTTTTAATACCTGATACTCAAACCTGTGGCGCATCATTTTAACCTTCTGTGGCGCATAGTGTTTCAGTGGCGCATTGTCCATAATGCGCCACTGAACAGAGTCCTGTGGCGCATCAACCAAAATGCGCCACAGAAGTATCATGACTTCTGTGGCACATTTCCAAATGCGCCACAGAAATTTTCATCAGTGGCGACGTAACAGTGGCGTCCCATCCATGCGCCACAGAAGGTCAATATTGATGCGCCACTGATGAAGGATTTCCTAGTAGTGCCCGCCAAGGCCAAGATGGAAATGCAAAGAAAAAGCAACCAAAATGGGAAAAGAGAAAATACAATGAGATTGAGAACTTGCTTCAATTGTGGTGACTGATATCACTTTGTAGCAAGTTGTCCCTATGAGAAGAGAGAAGATCATGTGGGTAAGCTTGTGTTGAAGAATACTCTCAAGGAACCTTACAATAAACCTTTTATCAAGAAGAATCCCATCAACAAGAAGTCGGGAGAAATTGTCTTGATCACTCATGAAGAATACTCCTCCGACAATGAAGATGATGAAGATGAGGAAGAGGAAACTTCTCATGGTGTGGCTGCTCTAGCCACCATCTCTACTCCGACATTCTCACTCTTCGATTCACCAAATGAGAACTCTCCCACCAAGAACGTCACTTGCCTTATGGCAAGAGGAACGGAGGTATCCTCATCATCCCGATCTACTCCCTTAGATAATGATGAAATTGATGATGAGATGTCTCTTGATGTTAAAAATGAATTAATTGCCTTTGATGAGTTTATGACTAACCTAGAAGGAGATGCTAAGTTACATTTTGGAAACATCCTAGATCAACTTTCACATACTCAAGAGCTTCTACATGTAAGATGTAAACTTGGACATGAACACATGATTGAGCTAGAGGCTTTAAACAATTCTCTAGAAGAAGAACAAGAAACTAGGTTGTCACTTGAATTAAAACTTGAAGGGCTTGATGAGGCCAATGAAATTATTGTTAACAAACTCATCAAAGAGTGTGATCATGCTATTGCTAAATACAAAAGTGCTAAAAAGGACAAGATTGAGTCTGGTGTGGTTCATGAAAAACTTACCGAGGACTTTAGGTTGCTTAACAAGGCCCACAAGGCTTTGGAGAGTGAACTCTTGTCACTCACAAAGTCCCTTGAAATGCTTCAAACTCAATTAGCCAATATTCCTTCACCTAGTAACTTCATTCCATCTAGTAGTACAACTATTCTTGAAGAGAATGCTAGGTTTAAGGGGGAGCTTTCTAAGGCCACATTTCCACAAGGCAACAAGTCCATTTATGATATTTTGAGTAAGCAAAGGCCTAGTGGTGATAAAGGGGCATTGGATTTGTCTCCAATTCTAATAAGAAGAACAACAAGAAGAAGAAGGACAAGCCCACACAAGAAACTAACAAGGCCATTGTGGGTAGTAAGACCACAAGTGGTAAAACTATGTCTCATGATGACTTTGCGGGTAGTGCTAACCCTCACTATGTTATAATGCGTGATTATTATGGTGATGTGTATGCACAATATGTTGGTCCATTTGATGGTTATATTGCTTGGTATATTTGGCTTCCCAAGACCCTTGTTGCCAACAAAAGAGGACCCATTTAAAAATGGGTACCTAAAAATTAGCTTGACCTTTTGTAGACTTATGCTTCCGGAGGGTCAAAGTGGGTGCTTGATAGTGGTTGCACAAGTCATATGACCGGAAGCTCATCTATTGTCAAGGACTTAAAGCCAAATGATGATCAAATCACCGTGACTTATGCCGACAAGTAAAAATCTAAGGTATTGGGTTTTGGCAAAGTTGTGGTTACTCACGACATTACACTTGTGAACGTCATGCTTGTTGAGACCCTTGGGTACAATTTACTTTTAGTATGTGCTCTTGGAAAGATCGGTTTTTCTGTCTTTTTACATAATGATCTTGTGGTCCTCATGTGGAGCAAGTCTCTCAAGGTCGCTTTCGTTGGGTATGTCGAACATGACTTGTATGTGGTGGACTTTTCGGGTCAAGACACTACAAGTGCGATGTGCTTATTTGGAAAGGCCGATGTGGGTTGGTTATGGCATCGCCGACTGGCCCATGTTAATATGAGAACTTTGCAAAGTATCGACAAGGAGGGCCATATTGTTGTACTAAAAGAAAATGTTTCCTTTGCCAAAGATCGTGTTTGCAGGGCATGTGTTCTAGGGAAGATGCATGATGCTCCTCACAAGCCTAAGAACCGCATCAAGTCCACCAAGATCTTGGATCTCCTCCACGTGGACCTCTTTGGTCCTCCATCTCATGCAAGTCTTGGTGGGAAGAAATATTGTTTGGTGATTGTTGATGACTTTTCAAGATACTCTTGGGTTTATTTCTTCAAATTGAAGAGTGAGACTCAAAAGACCTTCATCGACTTCATCAATTTGGTCCAAAGGAAATACAATGTTCCCGTGTTGATCATTAGAAGTGACAACGACACCGAGTTCAAGAACTACACCTTGAATGATTTCATTAGTGATGAGGGGATTAAACATCAATATTCCGCTGCATACACCCCTCAACAAAATGGCGTGGCCGAAAGGAAGAACCGGACTCTTATTGAGATGGCTAGGACCATGTTGGCGGAGTTTAAATCTCCATAAAAATTTTGGGCCGAAGCCATTTCCACTGCTTGCCATGCTTCAAACCGGCTCTACCTCCGCAAAGAAATCAACAAGACTCCATATGAAATTCTTACCGGTAACAAGCCCAACATATCTTAATTCCGGGTGTTCGGTTGTAAGTGTTTCTATCTCATAAAAGGTGTTAGTTTGTCTAAATTCGTCTCTAAAGCATTAGAGGGTATTTTTGTTGGCTATGGTCTCGAATCTCACACTTATAGAATATATGATAAGCTCTCCGGAGCCGTCATAGAATCTTGTAGTGTGATCTTCGAAGAATATGATGGTCCCCAAGGGGGGCGTGTTGATGCTTGTGATGCAGATGATGAAATGCCTCAGGATGCCATAGGAAGAATGGGTGTGGGATATATCCGCCCCGTTGAGGAACCCCTTATGGCGGATCGAGAAGAACTATGCTCCACTCGAGTGGATCCCTCATCTTCACAACCTCAACATGCTCCATCTACCGAAGAGGACATTGACTCAAGCCAAAGACAAGATGAGGACCCTCAACATGGTGATCAAAGTGACAACTCTAGTCAAGGGGAGCTTGGTCCATTCGACGGATTATCAAGTGGTGCCAAGTCAATTTCTCAAGGAAGATCCGTACAAGATGCGTTGAGACAAGCTCAAATTGACGCTGGAAGAGGACTTGATAAAAACCAAGGTCAATCTTTGCCTCCCAATGTAAAGGATGATTCCAATGATGATCAAGGTCAAGGTGATGGTCAAGACGAGGATCAAAATTATGAAGAGGGTCCCCCAAGAAACAACACGGAGATCCACGCTCGTCGCGAAGCTAGAAAGGAAAGAATGTTGGAATTAAGAGACCACTCTCTACAAAATGTTGTTGGTGATCTAAGGAAAGGTATTTCCACAAGAGCACAATTGAAGAGGTTCAGTGAACACCAAGCACACATGATGTAGCCCGACCTACGGTCGTTACCACATCTTGGTCTCCAACTTACGCCAAGTTGTCATGGACTCCAAAGGTGAATCCGTTCCTCTATGCGAGCCCCCTTCCTACCCTATTGAATGGTATGCTACTTCATACTCCGTCACATATGCATGATAGGTTCACATTGACAAGTACGGAGGCAAGGGAGGAAGCCCGGAGCATCAATCCCGAAAAGACGGAGGCTTGGAAGAGGAGGCGGAAGAAGATAGATCGCCAAATGCTCTCTGTCGCCAGCGGTACTACCGGACCTGGCGACAGGTACTACCGCCTGGCGGTACTACCGCCCCCTGCTACCGCCACCAACAGACGACGCCAACAGAAGCCAAATACTGTCTGTCTCCGGCGGTACTACCGGATCTGGACCCGGTACTACCGGTCAGCGGTACTACCGTCCCCTGATACCGCTCGCTACAGACGGCTCCAGCTGACGCTCCAGGACCGCAAGCGGTACTACCGGTCCCAGAGCGGCACTACCGGACCAAGCGGTACTACCGGTCCCAAGTCCGGTACTACCGCTCCTGGCAGTGCCTGCGCGCACTAGTTGGGCCACAACCCATGTATCCCCCTTTACTTACCTATTCGCCTAGTTTATCCCCAAACTACCCTTGTTTATGTGGTTGGCCTATAAATAGAGCCTCCACCCCTCATGTATCCCTTAGGCATAGATGATAGACTAAAGAAAACCCCCATTGTGGAATCTCTAGTTTTGCCTCATCCCCTTTACCAAGGGGACCGACTATCGTCACCAACCTTGATTGGACTTTGCATCACGCATCCATCGTTGAACAAGGCCTTGGAGTTCGACGTCTCGTCTCCAAGTTGTCAAGACCCTCCCCAAGGTGTTCTTCCCTCTCCGATGTGGATTTGAGGGAGCACGTTGACCGATCTTTCCTTGTGAGGATTCTATCGGACCGGTGGCCACCGTTCGGGAGCAATCGGCCTTGTATCGTGTGAGTTTTTGCGTGTGTTCATCGTGTTCTTTGCGAGGTGTGTGTTCGCTTCCGCTACCTTCTCCCTTTCCCCTCGCTTTCCCATCGATTTGACCACGAGATCCGTGAAGATCGGGCACCCAAGAGGTTAACCCCTCCATCATCTGGTATCAGCAGCTTTTGGTTGCCACGGATTTCTCATCGATTTGGTCTTTTCCCCATAAATTCGAAATTTCCACCAAAAATAGCCCCAATTCATGTTTTGGATTGATCTGTGATTTGAGTGCGTTTTGGTAGGTTTTGATTCGTGGATTATTTGCTAAACTTTTTGATCTACCTTCCTTTGCGTTCCCATGGCCTAATTCCTTGATGTCCCCTGTCGATTTGGTGTTTTTCTTGAAGATTTTCCGCCCAAATCGCCCCAAAATCGCGAAAACGCGTCAGATCTGGGCGTCTCTGTCTCGAGCGGTACTACCGCTCCAAATCTACGGTACTACCGCCAACCGGTACTACCGGGCCCCAAATCTGGTACTACCGCCCAAGACAGAAAGAAAACAGCAGGTTCCAGATTTCAACCTCTCACCGTTTTGAGCATAACTTTTGCATTCGAACTCGGATTTTGGTGTTCTTTAGCTCGTTTCGAAGAGGAGAAGGAGATCTACATCATCATCCACGTTGTTCATGCTATCTACTCCATCCAAATTCCATGAGCAAGGAGGAATCCAACAATAAAGGGTGAAGATCGTCGACGAAAGGTATAAACATTCCGCGACTTCTCCCCACTTGCATTCCTCTGTGAACCCCACTATCTTTGCGAGAAACAAACACCTATTGAGAGTAGTTCCTCTTATGATTGATTGGGCTATGCACATTTGATACCTTGTAGATTCCGAGCAAACATTGTGAGCGCTTTCTCATATAGTTATCTTTTATAGTTGTTGGCACAAGGAAGAGGCAAGTGAAAAATAGAAAGAAAAAGAAAAGGAGAAAAAAAATAAGAAAAATAAAAGAAACAAAAATAAATAAATATACATGTGCCTCATAGAATAGGAAGCGCATGCTCGATGAACATCATATAGGTGGTACTTTTGTGCATATCTTGTAGCCCACCAATTTTGTGCAATCGAACTAGCGTCTCTCCTTGTACTTGTGTGACACGAGCTTATAGTCTTCGCTAGGTAATCATTTGGTTCTTAGCTCACTTTCTCTGTCGCACAAGTCCTATTTATCCCACCGTGTGTGTTTCCTTGTACATATTTCCTATCTTGTGGATTAACTTGTTTGCTTTGTGATCATTGTGGTTCTTTACTTGCCATTACAACATCTTGATTTCGGATTGGTTCTTGACATGCCACTTTCCATACCTATCCACCATAGGCCTTGTGTGTGTGTGTTTTTTGGTTAGTAGTTGGTTTTGGTGTTCCGCGTGAACTTCACTTTGCTTGGTTTATTGCTCTCAAATGTGGCCACTTGCACGATACGATCTTCCAAGGTAAAGTAAGGTTTGACATTGTATCCCTAACTCCCACTACCACTTCCATATACACCGCTTGGTCTTGTGCATCATGTCTAGGGACTCTGAAACCGAGGATGATATCTATGAAGAATCCATGATGAGCCACCATGACTACGACTCCACAAGTATAGAGGACATGAAGGAGCACAACACCGACAATGGCTCCGCATGCTTGGGGGATATGGAGTACTACACCAACAATTACTCCCCAAGCATGGATGACTTCGAGTGCGACATCGACGACGCCTCGCCGAGCATGGAGGACATGGAGAACTTCATCGAATTTGATGGCTCCTCCACGAGCCATGAAGAATTCCTCCACCGCGTGGAGATGGAAGCCTACTACGCCAAGCAAGAGGAGGCGCATCATCAAGAATCCATGACCTTCAAGGCCAAGCGTGCCACACCAAAGGGCACCACCTACTTTGATGATCCACCTCCAAGGCGACAAGTGCCACCACCTAGATGGCGTCAAGCGCCACCATCTCTAAGGCGCCAAGCTTCATCACCTCCAAGGCGTCAAGCTCCACCATCTCCAAGGCGCCAAGCTACATCACCTCCAAGGCGCCAAGATCCACCTCCTATCCAAACAAGAGTGGCGTCCAAACATCATATACATCAAGAGGCGCCAAGAAACAAGAATCTTCATCGACAAACATCCTCTCATGAGCATCGCCACCATAAGGAGGATACAAGAAATCGTCTAAGGCATCTTCGCCACCAAGACGAAGAATTCAAGATGAGCACCAACCATAATGCTCAATCAAGATCAAGAAGGCACCACAAGCACAAGAAGAGTGCCAAGGCAAATGATCACCATCGTGAGCGTCATGTGGATGACCAAGTGCTTCACCAAGATCAACCATCGGCAAGGCACGCCAATGACCTCCGTCGACACCATCATAGGGAACCTTCAACTACGCATGCCACCACCACAATGGCACCAAGAGCAAGCCTTCCTCCACTCCATCAAGCTTCAACGCCTACACTTGACTTCCACGACCTCGCCAACGAGGAAAATATAAACCTCTACTTCGCCAAGTTGGATAGCATGAGCCTACCTCCACCACTACTACAAGATGTCCACAAGACGGTCGAGCATGGGATTTTCCCTTCGACCATGGAGGAGAGCGATGATGCCCATCTTATGGCATCCAACCTTGAAGGCGACAAGGTCAAGAATGGTGAGCATGGGATTTTCCCTTCACCAAAGGAGGCGCATGGAGTTGAGGAAACCGAGCCTACCCCCATATGCTTGAGTGATGATGTGGTACCAATCCCATGTGAGTATGAGAGCCACTTATCCCACTTGAGTGAGAACAAGAGTGAGATGAGTGACTCCACCTTATGTGAGATTGAGTGCTTCCACTTGGAGGGCATGAGTGATACTCCTAGTGAGTTGAGAGTGGTAGTTGATAGGTCAAGTGAGAACATTTCGATTTCTAACAACTTACCCTCTACCTCTAGTGTGTTCTCTTGTGTTATGCTAGGTTCCATGGATGAAGAAGCGCCAAGCCATGAAGCAATGATGCCTCAATTGGAGAAGATGTACATGGTGCACGAAGATGATGCTACGCCATGGCTACATCAAGAAGACGAAGTCGTCCACAAGGAGGCCCCTACTTCCACAACACCCACTTCATATGAGAGGTATGACCAAGGTAACAATAAGGGTGTTGATGATGCCATGATCCCACTAGTGGACATGATGAATTGTGAGGATATGCATGTTTTGGATGATACTTGTGACATTACATATGCTTCACTCGTATTCCCATGTGATGCTTTGCCTTTGCATAATATTGATCATGTGGAATTGTTTGATTGCAAACTCATTGCCATAAACATGCCATGCTACGCATCTTGTGTGTATCCTCCAATTGCTTTGGACTTGCCTTGTCATCCTAGTCATTCAATTTCTCCCGTTGCTTGCGATAAGATTAATACTTGCTATCTCACTTGTTTTGCTTGCAACAATATTGATCATATGCGTTATAATGAGATGGCCCCCATAGCTTTCTCAATTTTTGGAGATTTTGATGATTGCCATGATAAGCATGTTCCCCACTTGCATACTCACCATGCATCACTTTCATACTTGATTGACATTAATGGTGATGTGCACAAGAAGAGATACGTCATGATGGATGATGTGTATCTCTACCATGCACACACGTTCTTCCATTTGTCTATGATGTGTGTAGGTACCCGCACTATCATGTCAACCTCGATTGAGCACGAGTTGACAAAAATAGCTCTTGAGAGCATCCCACAAGTGAGTTCAAGATCGAACCCAGCTCTGATACCTTTTGCATGCTTTGCATCTTTCATGTTGACAAATTGTTCTTTCCTATGGTTCTCTTGCAAGCATGTTAATGGTATTATCTTCCCTTGTGACATTCATGTTTCTTCGCTTTTAGATAATGATGCTTTGTGCGTAGCAACAAAAATGTTGAACATTTTCTCTTTCCGATGTTTTGGGTGCAACCACAATTCCATTAAGAGCATGTATTGTCATGAGAGCTTCCAAGAATCTCATCTTGTTGTTGCAACAAACATAAGGACCACTTGCTCTTTCATTTGGTTTGTTTGAAAACACGTTACTTTGGCTTCCGCTTGGGATACTCATATTCCCATGATACTTTCTATCGATGATTTGTGTGTGACATCCAACATGTTGAACAATTTCTCTTTCCAATGGTTGGTTTGCACACATAATAATATTTCTTTGGACATTCTTCCTTTTGTGTTTTTGCCGAATTCTCCTATTCTTGCGTCAAAAATGTTGATTGAAATTTTGATCCAATGCTTTGAGTGCCCCACTACTACATTGTATGGAGTTTTTGAGTTCCCACATTTGGATGATGTTCAAATGATTTCCATGCACTTTGACCTTGCATATGCAATCCATTTGCTATACATGCATTGTACTAATAGTGTTGTGAACAATAATGGACATGCCACATTTGACATGCTCCTCTATCACGCACGAAAATATTTTGCTTGGTCTTTGTTGTGTGAAGGTACAAGTGCATACACGTCAACCTCTATGGACGATATGTTGACAAGAAGAACCGAAGAGAGTTACCTATGGCTACACTTCTTTGAGCTATATCTACAAGCTAAGGTGACTTCCTTCTACTTGAGGACTCATGCAATAATCTTCATGAATTGGCTACGCTTTTAGTGTTGCTTTGCTTTTGTTGTGAGCTTTGTAGGCTTCAAGGAAGGTGAAGGAACATTGAAGTGTTGTCAAGTCAATCTTCCCGAGGACGACTTTATGGTGAACCCCAGGATCAAGAAGGTCTCTCGACCGCTTCTACTTTGTGATGAGCATGTAGAGTCGAGGACGACTCTTTTTGAAGGGGGGGGGGAGCTGATGTAGCCCGACCTACGGTCGTTACCACATCTTGGTTTCCAACTTAGGCCAAGTCATCATGGACTCCAAAGGTGAATCCGTTCCTCTATGCGAGCCCCCTTCCTACCCTATTGAATGGTATGCTACTTCATACTCCGTCACATATGCATGATAGGTTCACATTGACAAGTACGGAGGCAAGGGAGGAAGCCCGGAGCATCAAGCCCGACAAGACGGAGGCTTGGAAGAGGAGGCGGAAGAAGATAGATCGCAAAATGCTCTCTGTCGCCAGCGGTACTACTCGACCTGGCGACCGGTACTACCGCCCCCTGCTACCGCCACCAACAGACGACGCCAACAGAAGCCAAATACTCTCTGTCTCCGGCGGTACTACCGGATCTGGACCTGGTACTACCGGTCAGCGGTACTACCGTCCCCCTGATACCGCTCGCTACAGACGGCTCCAGCTGATGCTCCAGGACCGCAAGCGGTACTACCGGTCCCAGAGCGGCACTACCGGACAAAGCGGTACTACCGGTCCCAAGTCCGGTACTACCGCTCCTGGCAGTGCCTGCGCGCACTAGTTGGGCCACAGCCCATGGATCCCCCTTTACTTACCTATTCGCCTAGTTTATCCCCAAACTACCCTTGTTTATGTGGTTGGTCTATAAATAGAGCCTCCACCCCTCGTGTATCCCTTAGGCATAGATGATAGACTAAAGAAAACCCCCATTGTGGAATCTCTAGTTTTGCCTCATCCCCTTTACCAAGGGGACCGACTATCGTCACCAACCTCGATTGGACTTTGCATCACGCATCCATCGTTGAACAAGGCCTTGGAGTTCGACGTCTCGTCTCCAAGTTGTCAAGACCCTCCCCAAGGTGTTCTTCCCTCTCCGATGTGGATTTGAGGGAGCACGTTGACCGATCTTTCCTTGCGAGGATTCTATCGGACCGGTGGCCACCGTTCGGGAGCAATCGGCCTTGTATCGTGTGAGTTTTTGCGTGTGTTCATCGTGAGGTTAACCCCTCCATCAACACATCTCCATGATTGAACCAAATAAAGTGTGGGAAGCACTTGAAGATTCGGATTGGTTAGAATCTATGGACAAAGAACTCAACAACTTTGAGAGAAACAAAGTATGGAAGTTAGTAGGGAAGCCAAAGGATTGCCGCAATGTTATTGGAACAAAGTGGATATTCAAGAACAAGCAAGATGAGCATGGAATCATAGTAAGGAACAAAGCTAGATTGATTGCACAAGGGTTCTCTCAAATTGAAGGCATTGACTATGGAGATACATATGCACCCGTGGCTCGCCTTGAGTCCATTCGTATCCTTCTTGCTTATGCGGCACATCATAACTTTAAGTTGCAACAAATGGATGTAGAAAGTGCATTTCTTTATGGTCCACTAAATGAATTGGTATATGTTAAGAAACCCCCGGGATTTGAGGACCCCAACTTCCCAAACCATGTCTACAAACTTGATAAGGCGCTTTATGGGCTCAAGCAAGCCCCACACACGTGGTATGAGCACCTTAGAGAGCTTTTGTTTGACCGTGGATTTCAGGTTGGGAAAATTGATCCCACTCTTTTTACTAAGAAAGTCAATGGGGAGATTTTTGTATGCCAAATATATGTTGATGATATTATCTTTGGCTCTTCTAACAAAGCTTTTAATGATGAATTCTCAAAGCTTATGACTAGTAGGTTCCAGATGTTTTTGATGGGGGAGTTGAGAGTATTTCTTGGTTTTGAGATCAAGCAAGTTAGAGGAGGGACATTCTTCAATCAAGCCAAGTATACTCAAGATATGCTCAAGATATTCAAAATGCAAGATTTAAATGGAGCTCCTACTCCCATGGATACAAAGACTCATCTAGAACAAACTACAAATGGTAAAGATGTGGATCAAAAGGTATACCGGTCTATGATTGGTTCTTTGCTTTACCTTTGTGCATCTAGACCTGATATTGTGTTGAGTTTAGGTGTGTGTGCAAGATATCAAGCGGCTCCTAAAGAAAGCCATTTAATGGCGGTCAAGAGAATCTTTCGATATTTGGTTCATACCCCATTTTATGGTCTTTGGTATCCTCAAGGCTCAACATTTGCTCTTTGTGGATACACGGATTCGGATTGGGCGGGTGACAAGGATGATAGAAAATCAATATCCGGGGCTTGCCAATTCCTTGGTAGGTCCTTGGTATGTTGGTCTTCCAAGAAGCAAAATTTTATATCTCTCTCCACCGCCGAAGCCGAGTATGTGGCATCTGGTAGTGCTTGCACCCAATTGCTATGGATGAGGCAAACTTTAAAGGAATACGGTGTCCATTGTGACAAAGTGCCTCTTCTATATGACAATGAAAGTGCCATCAAGATTGCCTACAACCTGGTGGATCACACAAGGACAAAGCATATTGATATTCGCCATCACTTCATTATAGATCATGTTGCTCGAGGTTATATTGATCTATCATATGTATCAACCAAAGATCAACTTGCCGATATCTTCACGAAGCCACTTGATGAAGCAAGGTTTTGCTACTTGAGGAATGAACTAAATATCGTAGATTCAAGGAGCTTGACTTGATATTCTTGCACTCTCACCTATGTTTCATCTCATATTTGGTTTAGGTGTAGGCATGGATATAGGGGGAGTGCGATCCTAATTGATTGGATCATCCCTCCCCTCATTATGCCCAAAGCAATCAAAATCATTCCTCTTAATATCAATTAGTGATATGTGAGCTTAATGATGAGTTTTGGTAATGGACCCAAGATATATCTTCGTGGTGCCAAGCCAAGTATACTCAAATATGGTGGCCTAGGCCACCGCCCTCTCTCATTTGAGAGGTAGGCACTTACTCATGTTTGTCATTTGCTTGATTCTAGTCTCTTGGAGCTTTTCTGAACATTTTTTGAATCCCTATGGCTCTTGTTGGTTCTTCATAGTTTGATGTCTCAACCCAAGCCCTATACATATCTTAAAAACCATCTATCTCTCATATATGTCCCCAAACACTTTTCCTGGAACTTTTGGTCGAGGAGGACCGGGGTCTCTGGTGTAGGCCGGAGTCTCCGATGTAGACCGGAGTTTCCGGTCCAGACGGTTTCTGTCACTTAAAGAAGGGGGTCAGGGTGAAATGGGACATCGGTTCACCATTCTTCACCCCGTTCCCTACCTCCAACCCCGTCGCCCCCTCTTCCAAAAATCCTCCCCGGAGGTCAAGAAGCCCCGGTGATCCGCCGTGCCGCCGGACAACCTTCCCCTCTCCTCCATTGGGTCATTCCCACCGGAGGAATTGATCCCATGGACAGATCTGGTACCTCTCCTCTATTTTTCTCCTAGGGTTCATCTCTATATATGTTTTTGAGGATTGTTGCTGATTTGTCCATTGGAATCACTTGTTTGCGTGAACTCTAGTACTTTAGCCTTATTGCATTTCCCGATCTACTAGATTCACCCTCACCTGCATCTTCCCATCTCATACCCGAGCCCCCTGACCGGAGATTCCGGACTTAGGTCCGTAGACTCCGGTCCTGGTCTGAGCCGGAGACTCCGGTATCAGGTGCGGAGACTCTGGTGTTGGGTGAATAAAAATAGTCCAGAAATGCATCAAAGCTCTTGTAAAGCATCTTTGGGACATATATACTCATCTCCATGCTATCTCCCGCACTGCTGTTCACAGGTGATGGTTCTAGTCGTCCTCGTCGTACCAAGGCCAAGTCCCAAAGGGGCAATCCTCGCTATGATGAAGCTCAGGGTCAGTTTATCGTGCCTCCGTCCAACCGGAAACAGCAGGCACGTGATGCAGCTTACATGAAGAGGGATCAGGAGAGGGCTGAACGGGAGGACCGTGCCAAGAGGGCCAAGTATGACAACCTGCAGACCTTAGCCAAAATGTCTAAAGAGGAGTACCGTGAGATGAGAAAGACAGATTTCTATGCACTGCCTCGTACCAGTGAGGACCCTCGTTACTGGAGGAAAGAACAGGCTGTGTTCATCAACGATGTGTATGGTGTACTCACCAGATCACCTGTCTGCCCTCAGAAGTTCATGAGTGTTGAGAAAATGCGCTAGAGCCCTTACTTCAATGATGCCCTGTGGATCTGTGAGAAGCTAGGTCTCTACAACTTGATGGAGCTGCGTGAAGACTACAATGTCCATCTTGTCCAGCAGTTCTATGCCACAGTTGTGTTTGGGTCTGATCTTGACCGAACCATGGTGTGGATGACTGGCACCACTCGCTGCACGGCTACATTTCATGACTTTGCCAATGTCATTTTTGAGACCTTTCATGGAGTATCTACTCCTGTGGGACTGCGCATGCACTCAGCTGCTTTGGGTGAGAACAAGTTGAAGCTGGCACCTCTGTATGATGATGGTGTTGTGGGGGGTTCCATGGGACTCAAGACCCTCTACAACCTTATGCTGAGGATATTCCGTCACACTATTCCACCAAGTGCTGGAAATGATGATGCAATTTGGGGTGGGCTTGTCAACCTCCTGTACCATACTCACCGGATCTTCAATGCTGGACCTGAGGCAGATGATGCACCTATTGACGTAATGGACTTTATCTTCCAGGAGATGTTCCATGCCATTCTTTACAAGAAGTCTCCTCCATATGAACCCTTGGTTATGAGGCTCATCAACTCCCAGGAGCATGATTCTCCATATGGCATACCACCGCACCTCACCGAGCACACTCTGGTTTCACTGCAGCAGAAGGGGCATATGGGGCCTACTCTGAGGCGTCGCTATGGGGATGATGATGAGGAGATTGAGATGGAGAGGGCTCCCTCCCCACCTAGAGTTCGGAGGAAGAATGCCTCCAATGCCCCTATGCCTACTATGACTCGAGACTATGTGCATGAGTGGTTCAAGAAGGCCAGCTTTTGGGATAGGACCCTTTGTTGCATGAATGTCGACATACGCAAGGAGCAGCATGCATCCTACCAAAGAAACCGCCGCATTGAGAAGCTCCTCAAAGAGATCAAGGAACAAGGTGCTGAGGATAATGAGGAAGGTGAATATGAATACAATGATGAGCATGGGGCTCAGCAATCCACAGAGTCTGATCATACACTCTCATTTGGGGCATGGAATGCCCAACAAGATAGTCTGGTGGATTGGGAGACGTTTGCTGATGTCACCTCAGGTTTTGGGTACCAGGGTACTTCCTCTTCTCGCCCTCACGGCAAAGGGCCTGCTGTCCCTGAAGACGATGATGATGACTATGATCAGGATGATGGTGACCAGGAGGAGGATGAGGATGCCGAGGATGACGATGACTACTGAGCGGTTGGGGGCGCTAGTGTAGGTCTTTTCCCTTTTTTGGCATTTCGATGCCAAAGGGGGAGAAGACATTCTCATCGGTTTTCATGGACTCGGGATTTGGGATTTGCGACTATCTGCCCTTATTTGCCATTTTCGAACTTGAACTTTATGTTTGTTATCCATTGTTCATGTACTTGTGTGACTATGACTATGTGCTTGTGTGCACCATCTATTGTAACTCATGTGAGACTTATGTGTGCTATCGTTGATACTATCCATCTTACATGTTTTACTTAATTATCTTGCTGCACATAGTCAGGGGGAGCCACTTTTATACGTTATTCCATGCAAATCACTTGTTGTCATCGAACACCAAAAAGGGGGAGATTGAAAGGGCATTTATTGTCATAATCACTTTTGGTGTTCGTTAACAACTAGATCATTTTACAGTTTGTCACTGTCCACAGGTTGGTATTATGATAGATGAACAGCACCCTCACTCTTGGGAAAAGACCACATTCATATGCCAATGTTCTGGAAACTCCAGACCGGAGTCTCCGGTCTGCCAAGACCGGAGTCTCCGGTGTGGTCTGGAGTTTCCGGTTCTGGCTCCGGTGGTGCCTCCCAGGATCTGGCTAGGACATTCTTTCTGGGGCTCCGGAGCCTGCACCGGAGGTTACTCCGGAGTATCCAGACTTTGTTCAGTCCGGAGTCTCCAGTGTTGGAATACCGGAGTCTCCGATGTTGCTGGGGCAGGATTGGTCTGGGTCAGTAAGATGGGCAGTCCGGAGGCTGGTCCGGAGATTGGCCAGAGTCTCCGGTGTAGACCAGAGTCTCCGGTCTACAGACCGGAGTCTCCGGTCTGACCTTTCTACAACGGTCAGAAAATGGTTCGTGGAGGGGGATGCCTATAAAAAGGGACCCTTATCTTCTTCCTCCAGTTGCTCGAGCTGCTCAAGAACACCAACCCCATTAGAGCCACCAAATCTACAAGATCTCTTCATCCAACCATCCAAAGTCATTGATCTTTGGAGAATCGAAGGAGGAGGCCTTGATTTACATCTTCACCAAGAGAGATCTTCATTTCCCCCTCATTCACTTGAGGGCCCCCAAGCTCTAGTGTTTCATTGGAAACCCTAACTTTGATTTGGTTCTTACAAGCTTGTCTTTGATTTGTCTTGACAGCTTGCTTGTATTTGGGAGCCTCCAATTCAGTTGTGGATGTGTGCCCCGAACTTGTTGTAAAGTTGCCGGCTTCCACCTCGAAGGTTGCCGATATAGTGGAAGGTGAATCGAGCCCGTTGGGGTGAGGTTCATCGGAGAACAAGGGAGGCCTCTCGTGGCGTTGGTGGTTTGAAACCACCCCCTGTCCAAACGTAGACGTACTTCCCCTCAAAAGGAAGGAACTACGGGAAACAAATCCTTGTTTCTCCGCGTCCACTCCTTTGGTTACTTCTATCCTTTACCGCACTTTACTTACTTGTTCTTGCTTAGTGTTGTGTTTGCTTGTGCTTGATTGACATATAGGTAAATTCACCATAGTTGCATATTCTAGAGAGTTTACCTTTCTTGTCAAACCCTAATTTGAAAAAGAGTAAAATTTGAAGTAGCACCTATTCACCCCCCCCCTCTAGGTGCCCATACGATCCTTTCACCTAGCAACGGGCCCTAGCGGTCAGCGACCCGAGGCCGCAAAGGGGTACCGAGCCTCATGGGCTGTTTGATCCAGTGAGGATCAATTTCCACGGCTCATCTTCCTCCTCGCGAAAGAGTACCGACGGCAGGAACCCTAGCTCACTACGGAGGGTATGGGGGAGGCTCACCTGAGGGCTGGGAGACGGCGGGGAGTGGCAGAGATGAAGCGGCGCTCGACGGCGGCCCTGGTGATGGGCGGCACGGCCTGGTTCCATGACTGGATCTTGCTCATGCGAGCAAGCCCGCGGAGCACGTTCAGGAGCTCACCGAGATGGCATCCATGGTTGCTGCATGTCAGCATAAGAAACACCTTTAGTACTAGAAGGTGGAGGGGAGCTCAGAAACGCAACATGCAGAGGGGGAGAGAGGAGGGGTGGAGCTCGGGGCTCGACTTCTTTAAGAAGGCTGAAGTGCCTTCTCCTCCATCTCTTAGGCAAAACATAGTAGGGGAGCGGGGGAGGGAGCTCAGGGGAGGTCTACTGGGGTGAGAGGAAGCAAATGGGGGGAGTGGTAGCGGGGTTGGTGGCCTCTATCCTTTTATCCCGAAGGGTTTGGGTGTAGGATGGACAACGTCCATGGAGGTCTTGAGAGGGGGAGATGGACAGGGATTGTCTCTTAGGGGTGGTGGAGTGGTCTTGTGGGACCAGTAGCTTGACCAGGGAGAGGGTGAATTGGTGGTGGGTTTTTATTGCCCAAGATTTTTAGGATGCATGTCTTTCCCTATCACTTACAAGCACATGGGACAAAAGAAAGGGTGGCCCTACTGTAGTTCTATAGTGCTAGTCGATCAGAGGGGCTAGGATGGCAAATGCTTGATGGGGTTTGGATGGTTTTGATTTGGGCAAATTCTTGATTGGCAAAAGTGATCCAAACAATGCTTATGAAGGAAGTTTGAAAATTTGCATTGAGGAATGTGGGGAAATGGTACTGGTAGATAGAGGATGTCAACTCATCTCATCAAGATTTATTTGGGATTTTTCAAATGATTACAAGCCCATTAAAAATCATTTATCCAAAAAGTGCAGAAGTTATTTCTAGAAGGTCATGTGATATTTTTACATTGTACAAGGTTGTTTCTTGATATGATATGGTCCTAAATACTATATTAAACATTGGAGAATTTTATTGGAATTTATTGATATGGAAAAGTATTTTTAAGTAATTATTTCTTGTTTCTGCCATTTAAGAAAAAGGGCAAAAAAGAAATAATAAGGAAGCTCAAAAATATTTATTTTGAGTTTGAAAGATAGGGTATGAGGTAGAGAACTTAAATGTGCATTGAGTTGGCAAAGTGGTTTGGAGAAAAACAAACTTTCCTTTATATGAGAGATTTGAGAATTTTGCAAAAATTAAGAATTTAAATAGTTTGAGGATCCAATAATTATGTGAAATTTATTTATACATCATTTACAACTTGGTTGTTGAAGATTAATAGAGAGAAGGGAAGAAAACTAGATTTGGGAGAATCAAGGGTTTGGATATTTTTATGCCACCTAAACATGGTTGGATTTGTGAGTTCAGAGATCACCTTGATATAAGGGATAGATGGGTGATTGGACCGAGTTATATAGATGATCATGGACACAAGATTTGGGCTTGGTTGTATTTGAGGTGTTCTAGAAAAGATGGCAAACTTTGTTGAAAATAAGGTTTCCATAACAAAGTTGTCATGATGCCTCATAAACCATGGGGGTTTAAGAAGCACAAAGCTCCAATGGAAACAAGTGAAGTGGGGTTGATAGGCCAGTATTAGTAGGTCATAACCATGCAAGGAGTTGTTCAAGGGGAGGTAGCATATAGATGTGATCTTCTGCCAGAGTATTCAAGATGATAACATTTGCAGAAAAGATTATTGTCTTGACTATAAAACCATCATCGATGTGTGGAACCTGGATGGATTAGACAAGGGGAAGAGTGGGATTTGGTATTAATAATTATGTACTACAAGATGGGTAAAGTACATTCTCAATAGTGCACATAGGTTGGAAAAGGTAGAGCTCCAAAGATTGAATCTAGGTAAGCATTACACACTTGGCCATTTTGGCAGACTTAGGGTTTTAGACAAGATTACAAGAGGGAAACATTTAAGAGAGTGGAAAGGGTTTATCCTCTTCATAAAGTGGTTGATATTGAGTTATGGATTGTATGGAAGAGATCCATGCTTGGATTGAGTCTTCAATGAGTTGGGAGCTATCAAAAAGGGATTATCTTTGGATTGATCTGATTAGGAGATGAGATGGCCACTCTGGTGGCTTAGGATAGATCCAGATTTGGATGCTTGGTTTGAGATTGATGATCACCAACATAGATTGTGTCCTAAGGGATGAGGTACTATATTAGCTCACTCTAGTTCCATAGCAAACAAGGAAATCAGCAGATCATGGAAATTCATCTAACCAAACTTGTCAAACTACTTCTAAAGTTATCCTCAAGCCTATATTGAGGTAAGAATGGGTGTTTTGAAGAGGTTGTACTTTGAATTAAGGCATGTACCTCTTGGTATCTCTACCAAGGTTGGAGGTAAAAGGTTTTTGGAAAAACTAGAGGTAAGAGTAGCTGAAGTTTTGTCTTGAAAACATAAGGAGATGATATGTAGGTCTCCATAGTTTTGTTAATAGAACTAGTAAATTTATTTGCTGTATCAAAATCATCTTGACTCAAGTTTTAAATGCAAGAATATTTGAGAATATGAAAGATGAGTCAAGACATCTCTTTTGTGAACTAGTTTTTGTCAACTAGGGTTGAGATGAGAAGTATATTACCTAATACACAATCATTTGCATGAACACAGGAAAACAAGTAAACAAACATTGCAACATGTAGCAAGATTTTTTTTGTTCCCCCTGATTTTTGCCTTTTTGACAACTATTCAGCGCCTCTTCTTACTTCCTTCTATAAAGGCTTTAAAGTTAATGCTATTAAAAGAACAAGAGTTGATAGATAAATAATTGATATTTTAAGAATTGATAGATCAAGGATTGATCACTCCACAATGGTGATCAATAGATATTATAATGAGGTTCAAGATATGATACTAATTAGTATGGAAAGAAAGATATGTGGTGAATGGTCTTGACTTGATTTCCTTCCTACTTAATACAACTAAAGAGTTAAAGTTAAGTATTACCATGATGCTCACGGTAGGAATGTATAAGGTCAAGATTTAGTTATTATATTATTTTTACTTGAGTTAGATACTTAACTTTGTATTCATGAGTTGTTGTAATGAATAATATGATATGATCTCTTAAGGATCAGATATTAATCATTAAGAAATGTGTGGTGTTTTAGTTTTATTACATTTTATCTACCCTTAGATCAAATTATCTTTACCCAAAATAAGGTTTTAGCAAAGGTCATATTGAAACTTATCGCAGTAAACTTGATGATCTACTTCAATTACATCAAGTTAAGATAAGCTTCAATCACTTTGACAAGTTTTATTCAAAAGCGAGAAAATTATTCGGATTTTCTATGCATGAATGCAATGCAGACATCTGAGTTCAGCTTATTTCTAAGATCTAATACTAGGATGTTACATACTCTCCCCCTTAAAATAAACTTCGTACCCGAAGTTCGTACACTCTCACGTTTCAAAATGAGGAATTGACTTGTATTGGTTACGACATTTCTCAACTCCATGGTAACCTCAAATGGTAATAATTGTAGTGTCCCATATCTAAATCTTTTTCCATGAATTCTCATCATACTTGGCAATCTCCAACTTGTTGTCTCTAATAACCCAAAGTTACTCTCTTAGGGATATGTCCTTATTATTGAATACATAAATTGGAGTCTCTTCTTTAGTTCATTTACCTGTTTAGGTATTCTAATCCCACTACTTTACTTGATCATCGAGCTTCCTTACTATACTATTTAAGGTTTGGTAAGTCTCACTAAAACAGGTTTTTAAATTTTATTAGACAATAGTTGTGGCCAAAAACCTATATTTGGTTTGTGTTTGTATGATTTATACTAGTAGTCCTTCCAAAGATTGGTTTTGAACACATTTAGTACATACCCATCGAAATTTCTTGTTCCTCTACACATGTTCAATTGGATGTGCTCTATTCCCTTTTAAGGATCACTTATGTGTTGGTTCCTTTAGAATTAGTCTATTAGGATTAATCTATCTTATCACCTTCAGGCTTTTATCTTATCAAGCTTCAGATAATCTTTTGTTATTACCTTAAGTAATTCTTCAATTTACATTTATTAGTTATCTTATAGTCTAAGCCCTACTATCTTGAAGTATGCTTTGATATTTCATCCAGACATACTTCCGAAGGTACTTCTATAATTATATCTTCTTTTAACCTGATGAAAATAAGACTTAATGTTGTAATAGTTTAATACTTCTTCTCGAACCTTTACTCGGAGATTCAGATAAAAATACTTATGTTTAATTGTTTGCTCTCCCCCTTGGGGATTTCTAATGGATTTAAATTGACTATATAGTAACATTGGATCTATTAGGATGTTTGTGTCTGTTCAGCTTATACTCTACCTCTTTAAGGTTTCACGAAAGAACTTACAGTATACCCACACAATTGTGGATGTCCGAAATAGATCTTACAAGATTATTTGTATTATTTACTATTTGGACATTCTCTCTTGGGTAAGCCTGATTTCGCGAAACGTCTTGGAAAACAATCTCTTTAATTTTTATACTCCTTTAAGTCTTACATAACTTAGGCCAAGTTTTATGATCTTTGTGGTATACTAAGATGATCTGCTTAACTAAGTCAACCAAATACCATCTACGGACCAAATACCAGTTGTGGACCATCCTAGAGTGTATGTATTACCCTATGGGTTTTCGACGTACTACTGGCATTCTCTCTGAATTGTTAGAGCTTGAATACAATTTTGATTCCAAAACTACTTGTTTGCACCTTTTCAGGATACTTCCATGAACCTGGTATGACTACTTCATCAATTCCTTAGCAACATCACCTACTTTGTGTGAACTTAAGTTCATCACTTCTTGTTGCTCCATACATTTTCTACACTAATCTTCCTTCTTATTGCTGACTAATAATGATCTGAACTTGATCCATCCTTCAAATTGCGTTGATACTCCTTATACTTTGCTTCACTCTTCATGTAAGTCTTTGGGACTCGTCACTGCCTTACATGAATTCCCTTTTCTATCTAGGTATATAATATCAAGTAATAACTTGATGATCCAACGTGCATTTGCACACCAAGTCAAACTTCATGTACAGATCTAGTCAATAAAGAAGATCCAAGAAAAAACAATTAATCCAAATGTGGTACATATAACACACAGTATTCTAAGCCCATAATATAGTAGTTGAGTATAACATCTCTAGAATTCAGGGTTAGCTGTGTACTATATGACACCTCCTCATATAGGTTTACATCGTGATACATATCACTTAAATGGTCAAACTATTCTCTATCTCAATATTTACCCAAATTGTTCCATTGCAATAGGATACTTTTAATCAAAGTGGTCTCTAAATAGTTACACCAACTTATTATTTCTCTTTTGGAATGTCTAACTATATCCAACATTTCATTATTTAATAAACTAACCTCACATGATCTCTCGAAAAGGCTAATTATAATCTATTTAATACCTGAAACCAAAGCTTATCGAACAATTTTTAAAAGCTATTACTTCTGTCATGATTCTACATTGTTCTTTTCTTACTTTATTTTAACATTAACTATTAAGTACTTGACATACTTACACTTGCATCATGGTTTCAGAGCTAATCTCACCATGATGACTCTACTTCTTATTATTCTATCTTGGATTCTTAGTTCTCAACCAAATTCCACTTCATCACGTAGAATTTTCAAGTGAATACACATGATTTTCTACCCACGACATTTATTCATGCTCTAATGGTCTTTATTATGTTGTCTATGGTTTTCAATTAATCAATAAGATTTAACTGTCATACATGAGTTCTATAGTTAGGCTACACCATTTAAAATACTTAATGCAACATCCTAAACTTAGTCATAATCTACTTTGATGTTTTTAACTTACTTAAGACATCTCAATGGTGTTCTACCTTCTTAGAACTAATACTATATCGAGACAAGATGGATAACTACTTCTAAGAAAGATGATTTTAGCATTGTGTGACAAAGTTATCCTCAAGTGGATACTCATCACAAGTTATAAGAATATTTGGTTTATATAAGATGACTTTATATAGTCACTATCCAACCTACAGATCTTCCTAAAAGGGTTTTAATCCTAAGGTCAAAGCATATGTTCTGATACCAGCTGCGCTGACCCAGCATACCACTGCATGATGTAGTATACTATAGTTGTTGACATAACACCAATGAAACACCGTTCACTAGTATTACATCCTTATAGTGGTTCAATAGAAATATAGCAGGTCCAAGACATGACTATAGGTTACAACTCGACTCTTTACAAAAGATCCAGAGAACACTCTAGGTTAAAGAGAGAAAAACAAAAATCTTAAAAATAAGAATCAGAAATAATAAACTCATAACAATCATACTAATAGACTAGTATTTAAACTATTGGGCTTGCATTGTTGTGGTTGCAATACTCTATAGAAATATGTTCTATGTCTAGAGATTATATTCCTATCTAATAAGCAACTTCGTCGTCACTTTAGTTGAGGTATATGTTGACTTCCTTGACTTTATTAAAGACCTTGATCTATTGATGATGATTCCCTTGAGCATAAGTTGATGTAGACGTTGTCTGTATTGGCTTCAAAATCTAGTAAGGGTTAAAAAGATGCGTTGAATATTGTAAGACCCCACCTTTATAAAGGTAAAGGTCCATGTGATTGCAATGCTAGTCCCTGGATCAATAGCTAGCATCTATAGTTAAAATGTAATATCAAGAAACAAAGGTCATAATACAACTTTATAACCAGGAATAAAATAATTCATTACATCTTACATAGCTCATTTGGCTATCTCATTACAATGTCGCAGAAATAACTATAGAATGGAGTCCTTCATCTTCAAGGTGCCACAGGCAATCATGTTGGTTGTAGACTTGTAATCCTAATCAACACACTTCACTAGCATCAAACAAACCTGCAACATAATAAGTTACAGCCAAAAGGGTCAATACATTTGAATTGTATTGGCAAGTGATACTATGGTAGTATAGTGTGGTCTATCATCTATATGCATTTGGCTAAGTGGAGCTTAGGCTTGCTTTGCTCAAAATAGATTTTCCTTATCATTAGAAAACACTAAGTTTTTGCTTGACAAAATCACCCAAGGCATCTCCCAATATAAATTGGTGATCCTTCAACCCTTGTTCAACCACGAGTTTTTAACTTAGAAATTGGGATGAGTAGATTCTTGATAGCTTCCATGTCTTGATGCTCAAATTGTCCTTTACCAGGGACATGGCTAAGTACTTAGTATAGTGGAGCTTAGGCTTTCTTTGCTCAAAATAGATTTTACTTATCATTTGAAAACACTAAGTTTTTGTTTGTCAAAATCACCCAAGGCATCTACCAATCATGGATTGAAGATCCTTTAACCCTTGTTCAACCACAAGTTTTTAACTTAGAAATTGGGATGAGGAGATCCTTGATAGCTTCCATATCTTGATGCTCAAATTGTCCATTGACGGGGACACGGCTAAGTACTTAGATTTTACTCTCTCGAGAGGTGGTGCACTTTCCCCACAAGACTCGACATGCATCGAGACAAGATCTTTAAGAAGCCTTCCCTTAGACCAAAATGGACGCGTTCCTAAACCTATCATCCCCTACCACCAACTGTCCAACTGGATAAGTTATTGCAACCTATATGATCCAGGCAGAGCCCATAATGCCATGTGGCTGCACTTGAAGCTTCTCAACATTTGACATCTCAAATCTCTTTGATCCTGGGTGGCTTTCCACAAGTGTGATACACAAGGTTCACCAGCCCCTGGCCTTGTGTAACCACTCAACATATCCCATTCTCACCATTCCACCCAAGTGATTCATTCACATAGTTGTTTTATTAAACAAAACACAAGTCATAGACTTAGAAACATTTCATAGCATGAATATAATCCACCCTTGTTTTCTACTAGCTAAGCTAAGCATGATAGTAGAAGGGATCTTAACTTATGGAAAATTCTACTAAGGTATCATCTAATAGGATTTCCCATAGCATACTTACTAAAAATTCCATGCAAGTCCTACTTAGAAATATCACTAATGCATAGTGAAAATAATGGGACAAAATTATTAAGCACCACTTGCCTTTTTGGTAGAGAATATAAGTTAACTCCTTGATCTTGTAATAGTCACACTCTTCAAAGTTCACTACAATTCAACCAAGCAAGCAAATAATCAAACTAGTATTCCAACAATACAACACATAAAAGAAAGAAAACAAAACAATGCATGCAAGCATGAAAAAGATTGTTTTATTTGAAAAGATGGTTTCTAGTAGGTTATAAACATTTTAAAACACATATTGGTCATTTATAAAAGTGGCAAAACCATTTGATATTGAGTTAGTGAAAATGGCCACTTTAAATCTTTTTTTTTTGCTAGGAATGTTTTAAATCAAAGTAATAATTTCTAGTATTTGCCAAATATATTTTTAAACATAAATGTTAGTGTTTATGGTCAAAGTGTTTAATATTAAATCATTTTCCAACGGTTTCACCTAAAAGCATTTTTAAATCAAGCAACATTTCATTTTACTAGAAATGCCTTTAAACAAAGTAAATGTTTTACTAGGGTTAATAAAATACATTTTTAAATCCAAAACTTATTGTTTAGGGTCAGAGAGTTTAATTCAAACAATTTTCAAAAGGTTTCACTCAAAAAGCATTTTTAAATCATATTTAACATTTTTATTTAACTAGAAATGCTTTTATTCAAAGGAATAATTCCTAAGTGTCACAAAATATATTTTTTAAATCCAAAAGTTGGTTTCTATGGTCAGTAGGTTCAAAACAATCCATTTACAAAATATTTTACCCTAAAAACATTTTTAGAATGAATTTTATACAAAGGGCATGGTTGGAAAGTATTATTTTTTCTGATTCCATTGATATAAAATTTGCAAAATTTGTACGTGTAGATTTAAAGTTATGAAATTTACAAAATCTAACATCTAATAGAACATTTCTGTTTTTAAATCAACAGCCAGGGCTACGTGTCATAATCCTATTCAACGATATCGTTTCGTCCGGATCACGCATTACAGACCGTAGGATTAAAATGAATCTGTGCGGCTCAGATCTAATCATACCGGTTCGCTTAAGTCATCTATCCTAGCTGCTGGATCGGGATCTAACGCTCCAGAATGAAATGACCACAGATGGGCGGCGTGGTGACGGTGGTTGGCGGCGGCGCGGCTCTGGCGGTGGCGTTGCCGACGATTTAGGAAGCGCGGGAGACGGAGGAATAGCTCACCAGATTCACAGGAAGATGACGATGCTCAACGTGGTCTTCAGAGAGCAGGGGGCGCACAAGGACAACGGGGATTGCTCGCCGTAATTGCTGTCGGCGTCGGGCTCTTATATTCGTCGTCGGGGGTGAAGATTTAGAGCGTGCTAAGAAAAACAGAGTGTACTGTTAGGTTTGTACGAGAGTCGCGAACATGTGAGCATCACAGAGAGGGGAAGGGGAGGTCTGGGCTCACCAGTAGTGCTCGTCGGAGCGGAGGCCGACGGCGGCGGTGTTCAGTCGAAGTCGTTGCCGACGCTGTGGATCATGCGCGGGCGAGCCAAGGGTACTGACGGGTGCGCAAGACTGTGGGGAGTAGGCTCATGCAGGCCTGGGAGAAAGGGGAGGCAAGGTCTGGCCGGAATTTGCTGGAGATTCTCGTCGGAGCAGTGGCGTGTTGGCGAGCAATATGGGCAGCCTAGGGGCAGAGGGGGAATGGCGTCTGGGGAAACGGGAGAGGGCACATGGGAGATTAAGAGGGCGTGGTTGTAGGTTTGAATCCATGTGGCGTTAAGGCGAATTAATCGATGCGAATCAAGGGAGGAAACGGCCGGGGATTTGGGGAAGAACGGTTCTGTGGGGTGAAGACGAAGACTAACAGGTTGGGTTGTGTCGTCAGCGAGGGAGAGAGTGACGCAGTGGGGCCTTGATGTCAGGGACAGTGCGGATGTGTGCTTGAGTAGAAAAAACGTTTCGGGAGGGGGAAGAGGAGGTGGGCTGCGCTGGGCTTAATGGGCTGGGCTGGGCTGCTTCTTCTCTATTTTTTCTTCTCTCTTTCTTTTTCCTTTTTCTTTTTTGTCTTCTTTTGATTCAAATGATTTAAACTCAATTTGAATTCAGGTTTTTGTCAATCCTTTTCTAAACTTTTAGTATATTGTATTGTTTAACAAAGTATTTTAAAGTCCAAATTTAGAATATTTCTTCGTATTTTCTTGGGCTTTATTATTTATTTAAATAGACAATTGGTTTTATTCAAACATGATTTTAATTATATTTTCAAACTCTTTATTTGAATTCTAATTTTCACCAAACCTTTTTCAGTAGATTTTATTGATTCATTGAATTATTTACGATATTTTAATATGATTTATTAATCATTTAAATTGGGCAAGTATCTTCATTCACATAAAATCAAATATGGTTTTAATTCCATATAAATTTTATTCAAATGATTCCTTTAAGTTAATTAGATAACTTTTTCATTCACTTTGGTAAATTCCCAATTTACTATTTTCTCATGGTTTAATTAATCATTTCTATTAGGTATTTTATCTTCATTCAAATGGAATAGAATTTGGTTAATGCCATATTATTTTATTTGAATATTCTTCATCCCTTTATTTTATTTGGATTATATTTATTCGATTTGCTTATGGATTTAATTTAAATTGTCTTCTAAATAATTCCCTGGGATTTATTATTTAGTTTAAGCAATTTATCTTTATTTACATAAAATTGAATATTGTTCAATTCCTTATGATTTTATTTAAATAATCTTTTACTCCTTTTTATTATTCAATACTTTCATTTGTTTATGGATTTGGCCAAGATTTAATTTGGCTATTAAATATTCCTTATTCATTTATTCCTTTCTTTATCTTATAAAATCCATATCTTTTTATGTATAGATCCAAACTTTGTGATTCCAATTTGTAAAATCTTATTTAATATTTGTTTATCTTTTTAAATCTTGTTAGGATTATTTTTCTCACAATTTGGTATGGATTTTAGATAGGAGCTTTATTATCTTTGGAAATATTTGCTTTTGCCATATTATACTCATAAGTTTTTATCTATGGCTCCAAATTAAATGAAACCAATTTATATGGTTTTATAATATTTTTGTTTATGATTCTTGATCATTTATAAATGCTTGTTGACAAATTTTATATGGATCAAATCCATAGTCTAGAGAGATCTTGGAAATGATTTTCCTACATTAGGGTTTTAGGGTTTTGGTTTAACTTTTCCAAGTGTTTAAATTTCAAGATACATTCATTGATGAATGCATTTCACTTGATTGAAATTTGTTTGATTCCCTTTTTATTCAATGTTTGTTCAAGATGGATTTTGATGTTTCCATTTGGAATCAAAAAGTTTCTTATCACCCTAAATTTCAACAATTATTTATTTTGTTTATTTATTTTTCACATTTCAAAATTTGGAAAATTTTGGGATGTGACAAGTATGAGCGTACTCGGCAAGTTCACTAGAAAGGAGTGTTTGATGCACTATCTACAACCATAGACCATAGGTCATAGGCAATGTAGGTTTTCGTAAACATTTCTTCAAAGTTTTCTTTTATTCTAAAAATCTATGTCCATCAGCCTTCACAGGTTTACCAGTGCTTTTATTGAGTTCCTTTCCTGCCGCGTTCGTAGCTCCTCCCCGGAACAGGGATTAACATGTTATAGTTCATACACTCTACAGAAGTGTGTTACTTTTCCCATCACATATCTTATGCTTTATTGCATGGTCGGGCGTATGTCCCCGTTCAAACTTCCATGGTTTGAGGCCCAACCTAAGATCGAAGCCAATCACTGCCTTCTCCAAGAACCTGCATGTCTCCTTGGTGTATGCCATGCCTGATACCTTTGATCCGGATTAAGGATGTAGTATAGCTCCTTTTCCCTAGTAGACCTAGGTTTATCGAATACTCGGGAAGCAGAAAGCAAAGTGAGATTACTTAAACGGACCTTCGAGAGTTTTAGAATTCCTATTGCGTTTTCACCGGACCAAGAGTTTGCAATCTTGTTATTGTTGACGATGGACAGAGAGAGGTCCTAGGGTCTTCGGTTTTCACCGGTAGCTATGCAAAACATCTGATGGGAATAATAGATAATAATAAAGTATGAATGCAATTGTTAGAGTGAGGTAATTATATGTGGGCAGTGCATCCATAATTGTTATTGCTTCCTCAACCGCTTATATCAATAACCTAATAGTCTCATCCATAGAAGAAAGAGAACTAATGATATGCATCGTGATGTCACTGTTAATCCCAAGTAAATTCCCCACATACAGCCGTACTACCATTTCTATCACTGGGGTTCCTATCCTTTAGATCAGTCATTACTCACACTCTGTTTACCTGGTTCAATCCTCGGGGTCTTGGGTACCCGAAGAAAGCTTAGACAGAGGCAAGAGAGGGTACTACAATCATCATTTCATAAAAACTAATACATGATCCCATCTATGATAAATAACATGCACAAAAGCTACATGGCTAGGCTGAAGCCGTTAGCCTAAGGAGAATTACTCACACAAAGAGATGAAATCGACAATCATAAACATTGTAATAGAGATCATAAGGTTGATAGAAAATAGTCTTACAATGTCGCCAATTGGAGAAGATATCTACTATTACAAGTGGTGGAAGATGGCTATGGTGGTGGAGAAGGGTTTAGAGGTTTAGATCTAGATCTATTCCTCCGACGTGGCGGCTTCTAGTAACAGGGAGAGTTGAGGTCGAAAAGAAGCGCTATTTCCCGTTGCCCGAAGCCTCTTTATATAGGGGTCCCTTCACGAAAGTTTTTTTGTTTGACCTAATGAAGTCGGTGCAAACTATACGGCGGAAACTATACGGCGGCGGCCCGTCAAGTTGGTCGTTAAGCTTGCAGTAATAACCTTACGGCTCCTGGTTTCTTTGACATGTTGGAAATCTCGTATTTTTTGTATTTATGTAGTGATTCCCATCATCATACGTCATTATCTGCATAGGGAAAAATACCAAGAAAGGATTGCATACCCCTTTGATCATAAACATTAGTGGCAGGTTTTAGAGAGATATTTCATCAAATATATAAATAATATCTAGTTTAAATGCGGACATGGATGGCTATATTTCATAGCCATCAATGCCCACGTATCGAATTACAACAATGGTTAGTACAAACCGTTCATATGCCAGAAATATCATGGGACGTTCAGGGTTCCCACCCATTTGCTACATATCCTCTATGAATTACCAATTAATGCACGCTACAAGGATAACAGTCAATACCCGCACATCTGGCTACATGCGAGAGGGAAAAGATACAGCTGACTTCTCCGTCCCATTCCAAATCTCATGGTTAACGCGTATTATACGTGTAAGATCCCACCCTTATAAAGGTAAGGATCCCTATGATTGCAATGCTAGTCCTTAGATCAATTGCTAGCATCCATAGTTTAAGATGAAGTACATAGAAAAAAAGGTCATTATTACAACGTCATTCCAGAGATAACATAGTCTTTTACAACTCCATATCCATAGGCTAGTACAACAGTTTAACTTAACAATATAAATAGAAGTCTTCATCTTGATGTGCCACAGGCAAGCATGTTGATTGTAGACTCATAACCCCTAATCATCATCAGAGTAACCTGCAACATCACAAGTTATGGCCATAGTGGGTCAATACATTGGAATAGTATTGGCAAGTGATACCTTAGTAGAAAATTAACATGTAGTTACTACATGAATTTGGCTAAGTGTAGATTAGGCTTGCTTTGCTCAAAATAGGTTTTACATATGAGTTGAAAACACTAAGTTTTTCTTTGACAAAATCTTCCCAAGGAACCACCAATAGAAATTGGTGAACCTTCACCCTTGTTCAACAACAAGTTTTAACTTAGAAAATTGGAATGAGGAGATTCTTAATAGCTTCCATGTATTGATGCTCAAATTGTCCAATACCAGGGACATGGCTAAGTACTTCAATTCTTCCATCTGCAGAGGTTGTGCACTTTCCCCACAAGACTTGATTTTCACCAAGACAGGACCCTTCAGAAGCGTTCCCTTAGACCAAATGGACGCGTTCCAACCTATCATCCCACTACCACCAACTGTCCAAATGGCTAAGTTATTGCAACCTATATGATCCAGGCAGAGCCCATAATTCCATGTGGCTGCACTAGAAGCTTCTTAACATTTGGCATCTCAAATCCCTTTGTTCCTGGGTGGCTTTCCACAAGTGAGATACACAAGGTAAACCATAGAAATGGGCCTTGTGTAACCACTCAACACAAACCATTCTTTCCATTCCACCCAGGTGTTTTATTCACTTAGTTGTTTTATTAAGAAAAACATAAGTCAAAGACTTAGAAATATTTCTCATAGCATGAATATATAATCCACCCTTGGTTGCTACTATCTAGGCTAAGCATGGCAAAAGAAAGTATCTTAACTTAGAGGAAATTCTAACAATTCTACAACTACTAGGATTTCCCAAGCATAGCATATTGATACTTAGCAAAATATTCATGCAAGCCCTATACAAAATAATTCTAATGCATAGGTAAAAATGTTGGGAAAAAAATATATGAAGCACCACTTGCCTTGGTATTTGGGGGAGTATCAACAATCTTCACAACCACAATCACTATTAGCACCAAAATCTACACATAAAATGATAGCACCAAATTCACATATCAAAAATATACAAGCAAAAATATATGAATACATGCAAATGCCATGTGATGATTTTCTACACCAAACAAGACAAGTATACAATACTGAATCATAAACAAAACAAATACACACCAATTAAACCTTATTTAGTCTTTAAATCATTTCTCAAATAATTTCTATACTCAAAATAAGCCTAAAAATGTCTCTGCAAAAATAATCCATTTTACAGAAGCAAAACATTAAACACATTGCATGATTGGATAGAATTCTTTCTCCTGATTCCAATGATATAAAATTTGCAAAATTTGAACGTGTGGATCAAAAGTTATGAATTTTGAAAGTTTGAACAACTATTAGATCTAATTTCTGATTTTAAATATAAACTCAGGCCACGCGGTAGCGTCTGACAGAAATTTGAGATGTTTCTGGCGTGGACAGGGGCGAGTTGATGTGGCCGTGGGAACTCGTCGGAGTTGAGCGCAGCGTTGGGTGCACGGTGAAGAAGACGTTGCGACGCTCTGGATCACCCTAGCATGAACCAGGTGTATCAGGAGGTGCGCAAGGCTACGGCGAACACGATAGAATCAAGGAGAAGGCAAGGGGCGGTCGGGATTTACCTAGATTGCTCGTCGGAGTCAAGGGGTGGTTCTGTCGCTTACGGGCGCGAATGGGGACGGCGACGTGGATCACCAGAAGACAAACAAATGGCATCAGAAGGTGTGCGTAGACACGAGGGTCTCAATCGTTTGAACCAGAGGCAGAGGGGCGGTCGGAGCTCACCGTAATCGCACGCCGAAGTTTGTCGGGCAGCGGCGCGAATGCGAGCAGCCTGGTGGCGATTACTAGGTGGGGTTTGAGGGGAAATGGTCGCGGCGGTGTGGGGTTTAAGTAGCAGGTGAGGGCTGGGCGAATTATTGTCGAAATCAAAGGAATTGATTCGGTTTAAATTCGCGAGGTAACGGGCGGCGACGACGTGTTCATTGCGCGGGTTCTAGGGAGGACGACGACGACATGGTGTTGGGGCCACTGGTCAACGTCTGGTGGGTTGGTTCGATGCGGGTGAGAGAGGGTAGAGGGGGAACTGGCCCGGGTGGGCTTAGTGGGCTGGATTCTGTGTTGGGCCTAATTGGCAGCGCCGGCCTTTTCTTCTTTTCTTTATTATTTTTCTTTTTCTGTTTGAATTTCCAGGAATCCTTTTCAAATGATTTCAAATATGTTTGAATTCAAACTCTCTCTGGATTTTTATAAAGTGAAACTTGCACATAATTTGCTACATAACAATGTTGCACACTTGAATTTGCATTGGCACATTGGAATTTTAAATAAACAATGCTTTTATCAAATGTTTATCAAAGACATAAAAATGGTTTTAAATTTATACTTTGTTTTGAAATCCTTGTCCAAGCTTTGGAAAACATCAATCAAACTTAGGATCAAATATCTTTGATTTTAAAACAAATAATCTCATACTAGAGAGTAGCATTAGGTCAAAGCCTGGCTTACATAAAATGATAGATCACAAGTTTCTGATTTTTGAGGAAAAGTTCCTAAGATGAGTATGAATGCATGCATGATGTGCAAACTTTGAAAACATGATTTTTGGGATGTTACAAATCTAACCCCCTTAAGGTGAATCTCGCCCTCAAGATTCGGATTGCTTAGCAAATAGGTGAGGGTGGTCTTTCTGAAGGTCATCTTCTCTTTCCCATGTTGCTTCTTTTTCGGAATGATGGCTCCACTGTACTTTGCATAATTTGATAGTCTTTGTCCGAGTAACTCTTTCTGCAGTCTCACGAATCTTGATAGGTTTTTCCTCATAAGTGAGATCACTTTCCAACTGGACCTCTTCCAAAGGTATGGTATCCTTCAAATAAGTCTCTTCCATATCGGGATGGCATTTCTTTAGCTGACTCACATGAAACACATTGTGAATGGCAGACAATGATTCTGGCAGTTCAATCTCATAAGCTACTTCTCCTTTATGAGTAAGAATCTTGAATGGTCCAACATTTCTTGGGGCCAATTTTCCTTTGACTCCAAATCTCTTCACTCCACGAAGTGGTGACACTCTAAGATAAGCTCTATCACCCACTTCATAGGTGACTTCTCTACGCTTAGGATCTGCGTAGATCTTCTGTCGGGACTGTGCTATCTTCAATATGACCTTTACTAGCTTGACTTTCTCTTCAGCCTCTTTGATTAGTTCTGGTCCAAACAAATTTATTTCTCCCACACCATTCCATAGCAATGGGGTAGTACACTTTCTCCCATAGAGAAACTCAAATGGTGCCATCTCAATACTGGCTTGATAGCTGTTGTTATAAGAGAATTCTGCGTAGGGCAGACTTTCATCCCAACTAGCTCCATAGTCTAGGGAACATGCCCTCAACATATCCTCTAAAATCTGGTTGGTTCTTTCTGTCTGTCCATTAGTCTGAGGATGAAAAGCAGTGCTGAATTCCAACCTCGTTCCCAATGACTCATGCAGTTGCCTCCAGAAATCACAAGTGAATTGAGTTACCCTATCCGACACAATATTCTTGGGTACTCCATGCAGACACACAATCCTATTCATATAGATCTTGGCCAACTTAGCACTTGTATAGGTTGTCTTCACGGGTATGAAATGAGCCACTTTAGTGAGGCGATCCACTACTACCCAAATAGAATCGTATCCTGACCTGGTCCTTGGCAATCCGGTGATGAAGTCCATGCCAATCTTGTCCCAGTTCCCATCAGGAATAGGTAGTGGTTGTAGCAATCATGTTGGTTTCTGATGTTCCGCTTTCACTCTACTACACACATCACACAAAGCAATATGTTCGGCGATGTCCTTCTTGAGATTGTTCCACCAAAACTTTCCTTCATATCCATGTACATTTTGGTAATACCCGGATGAATGGAATATGGTGAGTTGTGTGCTTCTTGTAAAATCAGTTTCTGAAGTTCCGGATCTTGCGGAACGCAGATACGTTTACCATACCATAAAATACCCTGTTCTTCTTCATGGAATCCTTTGGATTTTCCCTTGCCAATCTTTTCCTTAATCTCTTCGATTTCCTTGTCCGTATTTTGGGCTTCCTTGATCTTGTCCAACAAGGTGGGTTGAGCATCCAATGACATGAGATGTCCTTCAGGCACGATCTCCAATCTGAGGTCTCTAAATTGGGCACACAGATCATCTGGCAACTCTCCCTTAGTAAGGCCATTCACAAATACTTTATGGCTTAGTGCATCCGCTACAACATTTGCTTTACCGGGGTGGTATTGCAAACTCAAGTCATAGTCCTTGATGAGTTCTAGCCATCTTCTTTGTCTCATGTTGATTTCTTTCTGAGTGAAGATATACTTCAAACTTTTGTGATCCGTGAACACTTCACATCGCTTTCCCAAAAGATAATGTCTCCATGATTTGAGTGCATGGACTACAGAGGCTAACTCTAAATCATGAGTAAGATAATTTACCTCATGAGTTTTGAGTTGTCTCGAGGCATAAGCCACAACTTTCCCTTCTTTCATTAGAACCGCACCTAATCCATGATGAGATGCATCACAATACACTTGGAAATCTTTCTCCAAATCTGGCAGACATAGGACTGGTGCTGTCACTAGTCTCCTTTTCAATTCTTGGAAATTGATTTCACATCCTTCAGACCAAGCAAATTTTTTGTCTTTCTTTAGTAACTCCGTCATTGGCTTAGCTACCTTGGAGAAATTCTCAATGAATCTTCTGTAGTATCCTGCCAATCCAAGGAAACTATGAATTTCCTTTACTGACTTAGGAGATTCCCATTCAGTTACAACTGACACTTTCGCGGGATCAACTGATACGCCATCTCCTGACACAACGTGTCCAAGAAATCCAACCTCATTCAACCAGAATTCACACTTGCTGAATTTGGCATACAACTTATGCTCTCTAAGCTTCTCAAGTATCAAACGCAAATGTCCTTCATGCTCTTCTTTGCTCTTGGAGTAGATCAAAATGTCATTGATGAAGACGACAAAAAACTTGTCAAGGAACTCCATGAACACCTTGTTCATCATATTCATGAAGTAAGCTGGTGCATTGGTCAAACCAAATGGCATCACTATATACTCATACAATCCTTACCTAGTGGGGAAAGTTATCTTAGGTATGTCTTGTTCCCTTATCTTAAGCTGAAAATAACCTGACTGGAGATCAATCTTTGAGAACACACAGGCTCGTTCTAACTGATCAAACAAGTCATTGATTCTGGGCAAAGGATATTAGTTCTTGATAGTCACCTCATTGAGTGAACGATAATCGATACATAACCTTTGACTTCTATCTTTCTTTTCCACAGACAAGACTGGTGCTCCCCAAGATGAAGAACTTGGTTGAATAAATCCTTTCTACAACTGTTCTCCAAGTTGTTTCTTGAGTTCCTTCAACTCATCAACTGACATCTTGTAAGGTCTCTTTGCTATTGGTCCTGATCCTGGTAGCAAGTCAATCAGAAATTCCACATCTCTATCTGGTGGCATTCCCGACAATTCCTCCGGGAACACATCCGGATATTCACTCACAATTGGCACACTGTCCATGCTAAACCCCTTAAGAGTATTTAGCTTACTCCCTTTTGATTCAAAGTTAGTCTTGAATCTAATCCTTTTATTATCCGGGGTTGTGAGTGTGACAGTATGATTGGGACAGTCTAGTACTCCCTTGTACTTAGTCATCCAGTCCATTCCCAAAATGACATCCAATCCTTGGGAATTTAGGATTATCAAATTAACGGGAAACTTATACTTCCCAAACTCTATGACTAGGTCATGACATCCTGATTTCACTATCATTTCTCCACCAGGAGAACTTACTTCTATAGGACACCCAATAGTTTCAACTGGAAGTTCATTTCTTTCAACAAATGCTCTTGATATGAATGAATGCGATGCTCCAGTATAAAAAAGAACAAGTTCTGGAACAGAATTGAGTTTGAACTTACCAGCCACAGCATCAGGTTCCTCATAGATCTCTTCCACATTGATGTGGTTCACCTGTCCCTTCTGGAAAGGGTTGGGCTTGTTGGCACCTTCAACCTTCTTTTCTGGGCACTCATTTGCATAATTCCCCGTCTTCTTACACTTGAAGCATTCAACCAGACTGAGATCCTTCTTGACAGGCTGGCTTCCATTACCACTTCCACTTCCATTGTGGTGGCTCTTGTATCCACTCTTGTGGTTTTTGTACTTGTCATTATCATGACTATGGTGATGCTTGTTGTCATGATGGCGGTTGTGGTTGTGGTGGTTGTTGTACTTTCCATGCTTGTGGGATCCAGAACTCCCACTAGCATCATGATGGGAACGCTTGTGAGACGATCCCGAGCTGTTCTTGTCAGAGTTGTGCTTCCTCTTTCTGCTTTCAACCTATTTCATCTTGTTCTCCAAGATGGTAGCCTTGTCACAAAGTGATTGGTAAGTGGGGACATAGGCCTCAGATAACTGCAGATTCAGTTCATCATTCAGTCCTTCGAGTAACTTCTCTTTCCTTTTGGCATCGGTATCAACTTCATCCGGTGCATAACGTGCCAGATTGTTGAACTCCTCAATATATTCATCCACGCTGCGGTGACGCTGTTTCAAGTTATGGAACTCCTTCTTCTTCAAAGTCATCACTCCGGATGAGATGTGAGCTGTATGGAAACCATCTTCAAAGATAGCCCATGTCACATCCTCAATGGGAGTGGTGATCTGGAAGTTATCCCACCAAGTGCTGCTGGTCCTTCCAACAGATGTGCTGCAAACCTGACTTTCTCCTCGTCGGTGCAGCCGAAAGTTACCAAATCCTTTTTCACTGAACGTAGTCAATCATTGGCCACCATGGGATCAGTAGTTCCTGAGAACTTTGCAGGCCTCAGTCTTAGGAATCTGGTGAGCATGTCAAATCCTGGTGGATTGTTCTGATTGTTGTTGTTATTCTGATTCTGCATAAAATTGGTCATCATCTGCATCAGTTGTGCCTGTTCTGTCATCAGCTGCTGCATCTCGGGGGTGATATTGTTGTTGTTTGGGTTGGGGTTGGCACGTCGAGGAGGCATCTGTGGTTTTCATAAGGATAAGAATGAGATACCCATAGATGCTTAACATGCACAATACATTACATGGACAATCACCAAAACAAGCATCAAAATAATCATAAGGTTCAACGACATAAACAACAAGTTTGAAGAAATAAACACACCATAGCAATCCACCCACATGTTGGATGGTCATTGTGACTCAATAATCATAAGCATGGTAAATAAAAGATAAATGAGTAGTCATCACTACTCCTCTGCATCAACCTCCTCATCAACAAGCTTAAGACCTGCATTCTCCATAGCGGTCTTGTATTCCTCGACATTGGTAGTCAAAGCCTCTATCTTGGCCTTAAGAGCCCTCTTTCGTGAACGAAGTCTCTCAATCACACCCTGCTTATGCTAGAGCTCGAAGTCCTTGGCCTCTAGATCTGCATTCATCTCTCGAATCCTCTTGTTCCTGTCTTGGACTCTTTTCTCTTGGCTCTTTAACTTCCTGTCCTGGCTCTCAAACTTGTCCTCCATTTCCTTGACTATCTCGTCTTGCTCCGCGAAGAGCTTGTCCTTCTCACGAAGCTGCACCTAGAGCTCGTCATTGCTAAGCATGACGTTGGTCCTATCAGTATCTAGGTGCCTAATAAGAACCTCTAGGTCCTAAAGATACAGACGAATCGGCTCTGCCGTCTCTCGAGCAGCATCCTCGAACTCAATAGCCTCACCCTCCTCGTCGCGTCTTCCGAAGGCGTGAAAGTAAAGACCTCTAAGCTCTCTGGAGTGCCTCCCTAACAGACGCCCAAGTAAATCCTGCATCACTACCTCTAAGACTATCTCCTTGTCGTCATGCATTAGCTTGAAAGTGATAGCCTTCGTGGCTGGCTCAGTCTGGCGTCCAGGCTAAGTAACTTTGAAGCCCCAAAGGTCCTTCCTCTCGAACTTGGTGAGGGGAAGCGTCATGATGCTAGGGAGCGGAAGGTTGAGCACACTCGTGAGCTCAATAAGACGAGTGCCAAAACGAGTTCCCTTGAACTCTTCAGCCATGCCGATAGTAACATTAGGCATCTATATTATAAGATAGAGAAAAGTTAGAATCAACATCAATAGAGAAAAATCACAAGACAAAGTATCACAAGCATATCTTTGGCAACAATCACACAAGTCATGGCATACATAAATCCATTACAAGCATCCAAGGTTCAACATAACTTAGACAATTTTTTTGGAAATAAAACGATAAGTGTGGTGGTCCAACTAACGAAGTACATCACAGACCGAACTCACTTGCCATGTTGGCTAACAGGGCATCCCTAGAGGCAATCTGTCGATCCTGATCACATGACTCCATTACTAAGTCTATGATGTCCTCTCTTAAACGTTGGTTGGTAGCCTCTAACTCTTGGGTATGCTTCTTTTCTTCCCTAAGGTCATTTTGGGTGTTAAACATTCTGCACTTGAGTCTATCACCAAGCTCCCTGATGGCCTTCCAAGCTGCATCCCTTGTAGAGTCAAAGAATGTGGTGTGCATTACTGAGTTGGTGACCATGCAGTTTAAGATGAAGTACACAGAAACAAAGGTCATTATTACAACGTCATTCCAGAGATAACACAGTCTTTTACAACTCCATAGCCATAGGCTAGTATAAGATTTTAACTTAACAATATAATAGAAGTCTTCATCTTCATGTGCCACAGGCAAGCATGTTGAGTGTAGACTCATAACCCCTAATCATCATCAGAGTAACCTGCAACATCACATGTTACAACCATAGTGGGTCAATACATTGGAATAGTATTGGCAAGTGATACCTTAGTAGAATATTAACATCTAGTTACTACATGAATTTGGCTAAGTGTAGCTTAGGCTTGCTTTGCTCAAAATAGGTTTTACCTATCTGTTGAAAACACTAAGTTTTTCTTTGACAAAATCTTCCCAAGGAACCACCAATAGAAATTGGTGAACCTTCACCCTTGTTCAACCACAAGTTTTAACTTAGAAAATTGGAATGAGGATATTCTTAATAGCTTCCATGTCTTGACGGTCAAATTGTCGAATACCAGGGACATGGCTAAGTAATTATATTCTTCCATCTGCAGAGGTTGTGCACTCTCCCCACAAGACTTTATTTTCACCAAGACAGGACCCTTCAGAAGCCTTCCCTTAGACCAAATGGACGCGTTCCAACCTATCATCCCACTACCACCAACTGTCCAAATGGCTAAGTTATTGCAACCTATATGATCCAGGCAGAGCCCATAATGCCATGTGGCTGCACTATAAGCTTCCTAACATTTGGCATCTCAAATCCCTTTGTTCCTGGGTGGCTTTCCACAAGTGAGATACACAAGGTAAACCATAGAAATGGGCCTTGTGTAACCACTCAACACAAACCATTCTTTCCATTCCACCTAGGTGTTTCATTCACTTAGTTGTTTTATTAAGCAAAACATAAGTCAAAGACTTAGAAATATCTCTCATAGCATGAATATATAGTCCACCCTTGGTTGCTACTAGCTAGGATAAGCATGGCAAAAGCAAGTATCTTAACTTAGAGGAAATTCTTAAAATTCTACAACTACTAGGATTTCCCAAGCATAGCATATTGATACTTAGCAAGATATTCATGCAAGCCCTATACAAAATAATTCTAATGCATAGGTAAAAATGTTGGGAAAAATATATATGAAGCACCACTTTCCTTGGTAGTTGGGGGAGTAGCAACAATCTTCACAACCACAATCACTATTAGCACCAAAATCTACACATAAAATGATAGCACCAAATTCACATATCAAAAATATACAAGCAAAAATATATGAATGCATGCAAATGCCATGTGATGATTTTCTACACCAAACAAGACAAGTATACAATACTGAATCATAAACAAAACAAATACACACCAATTAAACCTTGTTTAGTCTTTAAATCATTTCTCAAATAATTTCTATACTCAAAATAAGCCTAAAAATGTCTCTGCAAAAATAATCCATTTTACAGAGTCATAACATTAAACACATTGCATTATTGTATATAATTCTTTCTCCTGATTCCAATGATATAAAATTTGCAAAATTTGAACATGTGGATCAAAAGTTAGGAATTTTGCAAGTTTGAACAACTATTAGATCTAATTTCTGATTTTAAATCTAAACTCAGGGCACGCGGCAGCGTCTGATTGGACGGTACCGGTTCGGGCGGATCACGCTAGCGAACTATTGGATGTAAGTAACTGTGCACGGCCCAGATTAAAACATACCGCTTCACTATAGATCTAATCGCCGCCTTAGGATTTAGATCCAATGGATCAGATCCATCTGACCACAAACTGGCGGCGCAAATGGTCACTGGCGGCGGCAGCGCTTCTATCAGCGGCGCTCCGGCGAATGCAGGAGGGGCTGGGGGTTGTGGTGTGGCTCACCAGACTCGCAAGATCACGAGGAAGCTCGAGATGTTTCTGGCGTGGACATGGGCGAGTTGATGTGGCCGTGGGAACTCGTCGGAGTTGAGCGCAACGTCGGGTGCACGGTGACGAAGACATTGGCGATGCTCTGGATCACCCTAGAATTAACCAGGTGTATCAGGAGGTGCGCAAGGCTACGGAGAACACGATAGCATCCAGGAGAAGGCAAGGGGCGGTCGGGCTTTACCTAGATTGCTCGTCGGAGTCGAGCGGTGGTTCTGTCGCTTGCGGGCGCGAACGGGGACGGCGACCTGGATCACCAGAAGAGAAACAAATGGCATGAGAAGGTCTGCATGGACACGAGGGTCTCAATCGTTTGAACCAGAGGCAGAGGGGCGGTCGAAGCTCACCGTAATCGCACGCCGGAGTTCGTCGGGAAGCGGCGGTTCGAGCTCGAATGCGAGTAGCCTGGTGGCGATTACTGGGTGGGGTTTGAGGGGAAATTGTCGCGATGGTGTGGTGTTTAAGTAGCAGGTGAGGGCTGGGCGAATTATTGGCGAAATCAAAGGAATTTATTCGGTTTAAATTCGCGAGGTAACGGGCGGCGACGACGTGTTCATCGCGTGGGTTCTAGGGAGGAGAACGACGACGTGGCGTTGGGGCCACTGGTCAGCGTCTGGTGGGTTGGTTTGACGCGGGTGAGAGAGGGTAGAGGGGGAACTGGCCCGGGTGGGCTTAGTGGGCTGGATTCTGTGTTGGGCCTAATTGGTAGCGCCGGCCTTTTCTTGTTTTCTTTATTCTTTTTCTTTTTCTGTTTGAATTTCTAGGAATCCTTTTCAAATGATTTCAAATATGTTTGAATTCAAACTCTCTCTGGATTTTTATAAAGTGAAACTTGCACATAATTTGCTACATAACAATGTTGTACACTTGAATTTGCATCGGCACATTGGAATTTTAAATAAACAATGCTTTTATCAAATGTTTAGTAAAGACATAAAAATGGTTTTAAATTTATACTTTGTTTTGAAATCCTTGTCCAAGCTTTGGAAAACATCAATCAAACTTAGGATTAAATATCTTTGATTTTAAAACAAATAATCTCATACTAGAGAGTAGCATTAGGTCAAAGCCTTGCTTACATAAAATGATAGATCACAAGTTTCTGATTTTTGAGGAAAAGTTCCTAAGATGAGTATGAATGCATGCATGATGTGCAAACTTTGAAAAAATGATTTTTGAGATGTTATAATACGACGCAAGAATCATTGGAGACATTGGTTGTTAAGTCCTAGATAATATGTTCCTTTACCACCAGAACTTTCATATTAGATTATTACCTCTTGGTAGATAACCTATAATCATATTATTATGAAAATGGTGTTTTCTGAACTTTTTGAAATGCAGGTGATGACAACACTGGATTTGCAAAATATTTGATAGAAAATAACAAAAGGACATGAGTAAGTGTGAACTTGCCTTTTGTGATTGCAAGATTATGCACTCACGGTCTTCAAGAAAATATAAGATACAATATCTGAAAGCAACATCATTGGTCTAGTAAAGACTAATGTTTAAAGAAGCAAGATGCTATTATGCATAATTAATGAAATGCAATTTGATAAATTCGAATCCCCGAAATAAGCATTGATATGGTTTGGAAATTGGAAATGGTTTCTTTAGAATGTGTTGTCCTTTTAGATAAGTTTCACACTTGTGCTTCTTATTAAGGCTTGTGAGTTTGGGTGAAACAACATTTAGGTATAATAAAGTACACACAAAATAGAATACTCAAGTGTGGTATGTATCTAAAATCTATGTATATAAGGGTTGTTCATCATTTAGAGCTTTCATAGGAATGCTTATATCTTGCTTTATAATATATCTTAAAAGAATAACTTTTTGAAGAAAGGTTTACTTAACTAAAAAAAGCATTTAAACTATAAGTTAACACTCTTAGGGTTTCTTTCTAGCTATAACTCTCAAGGAAGAAAGAATTACTTCATTTGAATAACAACCTTACTAGTAGTTGAGATTTATCTATCTTGGTCATTATATGGTATAATTTCTTCACTTCATAATGTTTTTAAGGTTAATTAAGAGTGCTATTACTTTTATTTGAGTAGTGTTTTATTAACTTTATGAGTGAATAGATTCATTTATCTCCTTATAAATGAGTGGTTATGTTTTGTAAACAAAGAAACAATATTATTTAACTGTTTATGAATTATATTTGGATTTATAATATATTTATAAACTTGTGGTTGAAGTAATGGTTAAAAGTTTTATTTGGTTAAAAATATTATTCTTGAAGATTTTCTAATTTCATAAGAATCCTTTTAGAAAATAATTTACACTTATCAAAAATTGTAATTAAGATGTTTTGTATTTTATGAATTTCATACTATCAACATTTAAGACAAATACTATTATTAGGCCTTATATGTATAATTTTTAGAATTATTAGCAAATTTTTATTTATCCTTATATGAATTTTCAATTAAGGAAATAAGTTTAAAGTCAAGTTATTAGAGTGTTAATTTGTTTAGTTACCTCAAAGTGGAATGTTATAATTTTAACATGTAGATATTATTTTTGTGATCATTTTGGTATATTATAAATATTTTTATGATTTTTAAATATTAAAATTTGATTTTTATAAGATTTATTACCTTATAAACACTTAATAAATAATACTTATTTAGTTAAGTGATATACTATTTTATGTTTATAGTTTTACATTGTAGTTTTTATTTTTCTAAGAATTTTAGTATATTATTTATATTTTTCTCATTAAGCAATATTAAAATATGAATTTTCAAAGTATTATTACTTATTAAATATTTATTAAATAATAATTATTTAAATAGTTAACATAATAATGCATGGTAATAATTTTAAGTTTTATATTTTATTTTTCTAAAAAAAATCATATATTAAACATATTTTTCTGAATTATAAAACATAACATATTAAATTATTAGTGTTTATACATTTTCTAATTAAATTCTAAATAAGAAAATACCTTTTTTACACTGAGACTAGACCTACCCTAGGTCACTAACTAGTGGGGTCAGGGACATGTCGTATGCCACATGGGCAGTGGACTAGGTTAAACCCGCTGACTGGACTAGGGTGACGTCAGCATGACATCATGCTGATGTCATCCGAAGATGATCATCATAGATCAATGATCGATCTGTTGAATTGGTCTGCGCGTGGGGCTGTGGTTACGATCGTTGGTAAGAGGACGACGCGGGGAGCCTAGCAGTGGTGGAGCGGGTCGGGAAGGGTCATCGGAGAGAAGTGCACGATGGCGACTGGTGGCGGTGCACAACGACGCGCGGTGGTAGCTCGGTACCGGAAGAAAACGAGTCAATAGAGGACAGTAGCGTGTTTAGCATCTCACTAGGAAGCTCGTGGAAGGTTCGGTGAAGAAAATAATGGCCGGAATCGAGGTGGACGATGGTGGCCGGACTTCTGGCAGGAGGTATCAATCTTGGGATCTGGGGCTTCCATAGCTTCCGCGAGAAGGGGAAATCGGACGAGAATGTTATGGAGATCACCGGAGTGGTCTCAGATAAGCAAGAGGAGCTTGGGAACAACGATTTCTCTGGAACTCCGGTGGGCTAGGGTTTCAACCAGAAGGGGAAATTCGAGAGGAATAAGGGGCATTTAGGTCTAGGGTTCTTTGACGGTGGCACTGAGGTTTTATAGACGATGATAAGCGGCGACACTAATCTTGATGGAGGCGAACGTAATGGCACGGTGGAGGCAATGCAGACAGGCACCTTCTTGTGACGTCAAGAGGAAGACGATGACACGCATTTTGCGGAAAAACCCCTGGCGCATCTTCACTCTCAACTTGTGATCCCTCCCCTGGTCCCACCAGTCAGCTAGAGAGGGAGATGCCTCACTGCCTCACTGGGCCGATAATGGGCTGCTGCTAGGTGCACCTGGCGGTAGATAGGAGAGGAGAAATCTGGGCCGGCCTACTGGCTCGGGCCAGGCCTTTATTTCTATTTTATTTTCTATTTTCTATTTTAGTAATTTGTTTTCAATTTTAATTTCCACATGTTTAAAACACCAGAACTTCTATACAGTATTTCAAATATTCCAAAGGACATTATACTAGTTGGTTTCCCTAATCATTTTGGTATATTTCAATACTCATTAATATCTAGGAAATTATTAATTTAATAAATTAAATAGTAATTAGGATTTTAGGAATTCATTTATTATATGAAAGTCTTATACAAATATTCTTATATTCACCATGATAATTGTAATGATAATAATTTAAGTTGGTGAATGATATGCATAGAATATATTCATCCTTGGCACCATTTATTAACCGTTTTATATGGTGGTTTCAAAGTCTAGGTTTCTTAAAGTTTGAAACTTTCTTTACTCAATTTCACAAAAATGCTATTCATAACTATCCTATTTACCTTCAAAGTAAGCATGGTTATTTTCCTAACTAATGGTTCATTACCATCTGAAGTGTGATTATTGTCTTGCTAGAATTTATCATATAAGGATTTGTAGCAAGAATTACTTAAGTGATCTGCTATTGAGAAGTATTATTACAAGCCATTGTGGAAATAGGATGATTGATGAAACATATGAGATAGATATTAAGTTTGGTTATAGAATTAAGGTGGAATGTTTACCAGGAATTCCTATCTTCCCTACTTCATAAGTCTATACTTCTAATTAAGGAATTTCTTTCCTAGATATATTACTTCTTCGTATCCATCATCATGTGTTAACATGAAGATCTTTACTTCACAAGTATATTCTTATAAATACTTCCTCCTTCTAAATCCAATGAGCTTGACACTATAGTTCTACATGATTTCCTCATAAGAATATCTCCCACTTCTAGAATGCTTCTGATGAATCCAACTCCACTTTAATGCTTACACTCTTACTTCACAAATTACTTTGTAATCTCACTTATAAATCTTAGAAGCTTGTGATGACCCACAAGTATAGGGGATCGCAATAGTCTTCGAGGGTAGTATTACCCAATTTATTGATTGGACACAACGGGAGACAAATAATACTTATAAGCCTTAACAACTGAGTTGTCAATTCAGCTGCACCTGGAAATAGTCTTGCTCATAGAAGTTTATCAGTAGCAATAGCAAAGTAACAACAGCAGTAAAATAAAGGCAGTAGTAACAATAGTAGAAAAAAATAGGATATGAGTGCGGTAGACATAGGGATGGATGGACGGGTGTTGCATGGACAAGTCTAAACATGTAACTTCAAGATCCAGGGCAATTGCAGATAATTCATAGTCTTTGCTATTTATCTTGTTATCTTTAGTTTTGCTAGTTGTTTGCTTGTTAGAGTGTCTTAGAACTTCTGTAGTTTTAGTTTTTGATTGCTTTTGCTTCTTCTAAAAAATTATTTTCTACGAGAAAAATAAAGTTTCCCGAAAAATCCCAGAAAATTCATATTAAATTTTTCCTCGAAAAAGGGGCAATGGGACACCTGGAGTGGCCCAGGGGGACCCACCAGGCCAGCACACCCACTGGTGGCGCAGCCATCCCCCAGGGCGTTCCTGGCCTAGGTGGGGACCACCTATGGCTCTCCAAGTTTCCTCCTCCCAGCCACTTCTTTCTCTCTCCCTAAAAACACCAGAAAACTTTCTCAAGCTCGAGTTCCTAGTGTTCTTGCTCCCGATTTTCGATCTCCTTGCTCAGCCCATCTTTGCTGTTGATTTTTGGAGGGATTGTTCCTTGGTAGCTCCCCGACATCGTCGGCCACGAGTCATGCAAAAACTGCAGCGGACGTACTTCTACGGCCCCGACATTCCTTTGGCGGGCCAAGAAGTAACGTACCCGGACTTCGTGGATGGAGCTACCGCTGAAGTTCCCACATGGATATCTCATGCCTCCCTTCCCTCCGACCTCAACGCTTCTCGCGCAATAAGGCGGATCGACTGGTTCGTAGAGACGGGTCTAACCGGCTTGGACCTAGCCATGTGCTGGTTCATCAGGCGGATCCAACCTCTGCAGCACCGTACGAAGCTTATGCACGAGTACACCGGCAACCGAAGGGATACCCTCCGTATATCCGAGGACAACTTCTCGAGCGACTCCGTCAAGTTCCGCCTTAAGGACATCGTCAAGGTGAAGGACAAGAAGCGTGGCTTCACCCTCACCTACGACATGTTCGTATACGGAAAGTGCCCAAAGGTAGGTATTTATTTTCCGTGTATGACATTGCTCCAGTTTTTCCGTCTTGCCAATATCATCTTGTCTAACATGATGATTTCTCACTTAACAGCTTAGCGATCTAGAGGAGGGCAACCTGGCCGCCCCAATCTATGATCCCAAGATGAAGGAAGTCACGGTCGTGTCCGACGATGATGCCCCGTTGGCGCGAAAGCGGAAGAGCTCCACCTCTGATGCTGCCAACGGAGGCAAGAAGAAGAAGACGGAGGGTGGATCCTCCAAAAAGAGTACTGCCGCCCTAGAGGCGGAAAAGAAGAAAGCCACCGGGATGTTTGCCAAAGCTCCCCCCTAGTGTAAGCTTCTTATTCTCCGACATTGTCTTATTTATATATCTTATTCCTGTACTTATGCATTTTGCACGTTTCAGGAAGAAAGCCACAACCAGCCTCAAGAAGTCCTCCAAGACCCTTGGGGCTTCTAGAAATATTAAAGATATGCTGCATCGCGACTCTTCCCCCGCCATCGCCCCTGCTACTCCTGCCGTTAAGCCCTCCTCTGCTCCGACAAGCTCCCAAGTCCAGGAGGCACTAGGCCCTTCCGCCATGGAAGTGGATTCTGGCGCCTCTACCGAACTCGCAGTTGTCGGCGAGTAGGCGACGCAGGAGAGCACTGCTCTTCAAATGGCTGAAGCTCCGGCTAAGGATGCCGTTGGTAGCGGCAAGGCGGTGGTGGGTGCTGGTACTTCTACCGAAGGCGCCACCTCTACTCCCCAGAAACCTCTCGAGTTGCCGAAGATTATTTTCCCGGTGCTTACGCCGGGTAGCACAACTATGGTTCCTGGAGGAGTGCCGTCATCTCCGACGTGCGGTCTTGAGGAGCTACTCCGTCAAGCAGACATCTTGCAAAGTAACAGCATTTCCTTTGGCAAGATGCTGGCCGAGAGTGCTACAAACCTCAAGATCATTGCACTTGTAAGTTTTACTTTACCTTTTGCATTTCATATGAGTATCCCACTGTAGCCCCCGAGGATGTAGACGGAAAACCATTGTTTTTACATATATATGCTCTAAGAGTGACTAAGTTAGAAGAACTATCAGTGTAGCCCCCAAGCATTTAGATGCAATGAATTATTCCGACTAGATGCTTTAAGAGTAGCATACACAGTGTTCATAATTTTAAGTGCTGTATCCCCCAAGCCTCTAGTTGTAACTGAATTAGTTCCGACTAGATACTTAAAGAAAAACTAAGCATTTTCCGAGTTTAAAACTTTATACTGTAGCCCCCAAGCTTCTAGTTGAGAATTGAATTAGCTCCGACTAGATGCTTAAAGAAAAGTTAAGCATATTGCTAAGTTAAAAACTCTCGCTATAGCCCCCGAGCATCTAAGTGGAAAATTTCCGACTAGAGGCTCTAAGAGGACTAAACAACGGCTTGACTTTGTGTTTGTTTCCACAGAACGAGAATGCTCGAAGACGCATGGCCAATGATAAGTACCAGAAGATGCGCGCAGACCTTGAAGCTGAAAAGGGTAAAACCGCCATCTTGAAGGAACATATCATCAAAAACAAGAGTCTGTTTTCTTTTTGCGTGCTTCAGTCTTACTTTTGTGCCTTCCTTCTTCAAGTACTCACTGTGTACTTTGTTTTCTCCGACTTGCAGAGCATGTAGCCAAGGCCAAGGATATTGTCGAGCAGTCCAAGCACATCCAGCAGATGGACAGCGAGAACAAGATCCTTAAGAAGGAGAGGGAAGAAATGTTGAAGATGCACGAGGATTCCATGAAAGCCCTGCAAGACTCTGCCTCCGCGGAGATCAATCGCTTGAAGGAGGAGCTTGTGATCCTAAAGGATCAGAAGCAAGCTGCCGATGAGCAAAACCTTCGCCATAGCGAGGCGTTTAAACTCATCCAACAAGAGAAGGAATCCTTGGCGGATGTCGTCTGGCAGGCTAAGGCCAGCATCTTCAGTAAGTGTCCTCCGCCTTGTAGCTCTGTAGTCTGGATACTTAGAATTTATTGAACTCATGCAATTCTTGTCAGAATTTTCAGCGCCTATGGGCTTAACCTGCTCGCCTCCTTCGGATAAGGAATGCATGATTCTTGCCGGCAACTTCATCAATACCGCCATCACCCAAGCCAAGGAGATTGCCAAGCCCCTCCAAATTTATATCAAGTCCTCCGACTCCGTGGTGAAGTACTCGGAAATTCTGCGCCGAGCCCTCGAGCGTGTCGCAAGCTGGAAAGCTTCATGTGCATGGGCTGGCGCAAGGATGGCATTGTCCATGGTGAAGGCACACTATGAAGGTGCCGACATCGACATGGTGACATCTGGTATCCCCGACCTGGATGATGACGGCAAGGAGATCGATCACTAAGCCATCCTGTCATCACTCGCGGGCTATGACACCAGGGTTGCCGAGTTGGTGGACGTCGACGTCTTCGTGCCCAGGAACTTCATTGACAACGCCAACCCTGAATCCTCCGAGTCTCCTCACAGTGGTGACGTTGAAGGTGAATCTCCGGCTGGTGATGATGCGGCCTCCAAGTCCCCTGCACCCAAGGAGTGAAAACACTTTGTAACTCTTGTTTCACCTCTGGAGTGTGCATTGAAAAAACTTGTTGATGTAATCTTAAGGCGGAAAACAATGGTTGTTGTATCCTGCTAATTAAGAATTAATGCCCAGTATGTATATATTGTTTTAAGCAAGCGCTGGCTTATCCTTTACTATGGTTCTTATGCTTGAATTTTCGTGAGTCGGAAGACTCGTTGTCGGAACCATGCGCTTAGGTGATGATGCCCAATGGCACCGTCAATAACCTGAGCACAAAATCGCCGACAATAAGTGCCAAAAGTCACTACTCCAGAATCCACATAAAAACAACAAAGAACGTGTAGACCAGAAAACTTAAGCTAACGCCCGTAAGCGGAATTTTCACAAGTGCAATCGCAAAGCTTGTGCATAAAGGTTTATATGATCCAAAAATGAACACTAAAGGAGGTAAAAGACTCAGCAATATGAGTGAACCAAAGAGCTTTATTTCATTGATCATATAAGAGGTACACGATTAGATAAAAATGCTAAGTGTAGAAAGGACGTAGTTGTGCTATGTTCCATGGCTGATCAAGCTCTGGGTAGTCATCATCCGGGTCACGTCGCTTACGCTTATGATCCTCGTTGGGTCTATCCTTGAGCTCACGATTGTCGACAAGGTAGTAAGACCCATTGAGCAGCGCCTTGCTTATGATGAACGGTCCTTCCCATGGCGGGGATAATTTGTCGGATAAGAGACATGCTATGAGCATACCCATATAGCATATCCCCAACATTGAGTTCCCTCACTAAGAGAACCCTCCGAGGAGTGGCTACAAGAAAATACTTATCAAGACAACAAACTACAAATACACACACAAAGTGACAGTACACAGCACAAATGAAAACAACTTACAAGTCAATATCTGACAAGTTGAAGACATGTGACGCCTTCTCCTTCTTCTTCTTCTTGGCCGGCGTCTGCGGTGCCATCGCCCGAAGCGGCACCGCGGGGAAAGGTGCAGAAGAAGCACCTTCATCCTCACCATGCTGCTCCAAGAAGGAAGGGCCCCAGGGAGTTGTTGGAGTCGAGGCATCCGAAGACTCGCTTCGGGAATGCTTTCGGGTCTGCCCCTCTCTCGGCTCGGGGGCCTCCTGAGTTGGAGATTGCACCGGAGGAAGTTTGGATTCAGAATCCACAACCTCATTGTCCAGCGCAATTGGAAATTTCTCAGGCAGCGGGGGCATCATCCTAGCTACCTTGCGATCCTGCAAACTAAAGGAGCCAAAAGATTGAGATTAGTCGCAACAGTCAAAACTAAACAGCACTCGAAAAAAGGCACAAAAAACATGACACAATTCTACACCTGAGGGACTGCATTTGTAGCACTGAAGGGGGTGGTCAAGGACTTCCTCGGAAGGTCCTCATCGTACTTGAACTTCAGCAGAGGCCGAAGGGCTCTATCGAGGTCTGCCTTGGACAGCTCCTCGACCGCGACCCTTGTCGGGTCATTGCGGCCAGTATAGAGAAACATCGGATGCACCCTCGCTTGGAGCGGCTGCACCCGACGTTTGAGGAAGATGCGGATGATGTCCACACCATTAACCTCTTTCTCAGAAACCATCTGAAGGGCCTCCACACGATGATAGAGCTCCTCCACTTCCGCTACTTCGCCCTCCAAAATGTGATTTTTCCAGGATCTCTTTAGATCGATTTCCTAGGAGGAGTCGAAGGGAGCGAGGCCAAAATCTTGTCCGTCCACCTTGGTGTCGTGGATGTAAAACCAATTTTTCCGCCAGTACTGGACGGACTCGGACATTGAAAAGGAAAAGAAAAGAATGGAAGATCGAATGGAGATGATGCATCCGCCAAGTGGATAGACCCCGTCGGTGCGAGACTGCCTATTCACGGAATAGAGCTTCTGGAAGAGGCCAAAGTGTGGCTCGATACCGAGCCAGCACTTGCAGATAGTGATAAAACAAGCGATGTGGAGGAGAGAATTGGGAGAGTGATGATGAAGCTGGATCCCGTAAAAGAAAAGAAGTCCACGAAGAAAATCGTGGACAGGAAGCGAAAGGCCACGAAGAATGAAGGCGACGAACATCACCAAAAACCCTACGGGTGGACGGGGGATTACCTCATCACTACGAAGCTTCACGTCCTCCTTGTTCTGCGGGATCAGCTCCGCGTCACGCAGCTTGCGCAGGTCAGCATCGCGCATCTCCGTGCGCCTCCATCAGCCATCGGTGATGCGAGCAGCAGCGTCAACCTCCTTGCCACTGGCAGCAGCGCTCGAGCCAGCACTGGTGGCGACCTTCTTGGACTTTCCCATCGCGCGACGGCAAGTGCGGTGCTGAGCACGGAGAAAGGAAGAAGGAAATGAGCGAAGCACTTCCAGTGTGCGCGAGAGAGGCAGTGCTCGTGAAAATGTAGGCAATGGTGAGAAAGCAAATGTTAAAGGGTAAAACAGATTCACTTTTTACCGATGATATTAAAAGACGAAGACGACGAACATGAAACTTTCATCCAGAAGCCTTAACGCGCAAGACAGATCCAACCTTACACGTGTCAGCACAGCAACGAACCGTCGCCAGCACGCTGTCCACTATGCATGGAAACCGAGGAGACGCCGTAATTCGCGCTATATCGCGCATGACTAGTCAACTCCAAGTCAGGAAGTGGGACCCACGTTCGTCCTGTCACGTCATCTCTGGCGCTGCAGACGGTTGAGATCATCAATCGTCAACACTGACGTCATCAAAACCAATCTAGCAACGGTTGGAAATCTTTGGCTGACAAAGCAAGTACTTACTCGAATCTATGATTCGAACAACTACTCGGGGGCTACTCCTCTCAGGAGCGCTGGCCACGCACCTGAGACATGATTAAGGTACTGCACTTCTCAACAATCTTCAAGTCCCACGTCGAGTCTACGACTCCACTAAGGACTCGGGGGATACTCCCACAGGGAGGATTGATCAAACATCCGAAAAAAATTGTGTCCTTCGGACCTGAAGCTAAAACAAAACTAAAGTCTCTGCTCGAGTCTATGACTCGAACAGACACTCGGGGGCTACTCCCAAAGGGAGCGTTGGTTGCGCACCCTATGAATTATTCGACTGTGATCCTTCGGATCAAAATACAAACTTTTTCTAGCAACTGTGCCCAAACAAACGCTAAGTGATAAGAATTCTCCTTGGCCACCTGAAACACCTCTGCGGTGATAACATTTCGGATGCTGTGTCTACGACACAAGGATAAGACCTACAAATATCATCTGATGGCCTGGTAACACACCTAACTGCGCTCTGCCAGTAAAATACTGTGTCAACAGACATGATGAAAAATCCTGATGGACGCGTTGGGTACATCGCTTGAAAACCACTGGGATTCAGCTCCTATAAGACCTCAACGGCCTGAGTCGAAATACGCCAGCATCTGTTTCGGAATCGAGTCCAGGGACTCGAGTCTGAAGAATATCGTGTTGTTTTGTCCTATGACACTTAACTAACCCTGATCCGTTGGGAAATTCAGGCACACGCATCAACAATCCCTATGAACTAAATCATTTTTTCTTACAAACAGGTTCAACTTCACCCTAAAGATTGAAGAGTCCTCAGCCAAATATACGATTCGACTAAACACTCGGGGGCTACTGACATGGTTATACCCCACGGGTACATAACATTGGCATACCTAGTACAGCCCAAGGAAGGCACATGACAAGATACGCGGCCTGTGGAGATCTCGGGTGGCCCAAGCCCATGACGCCTTCGGATCATTGGAGAACAAGACTAGAGTAGATAGAATTTCAAAGGGGACAAACCCTAATCTCTAACCGACTCGACCTGTGCCCGGGACCTGCCTATCTATATAAAGGCTAGGAGGGCACGACGAGGAGGGCATCAACTCACCTCATACCCACCTCACACCAGATTGCATCTGCATACCCTTGTAACCTTCGGTTCCACCGTAATCAAGAGCAGACAAGCAGGAGTAGGGTTTTCCCTCCCGGGGCCTGAACTTGGGTAAATCTCGTGTCCGTGTTGCTTGTCTGTTAACCATTCCGTGATCTCCAGCATCCCCATCTTATCCAAATCCCAAGTCCACAACAATGGGCATTGACGAGTCAAAACCTCGTCACCTATATTGAATGATCAGTTAAAATTGTTAAAAGTGGGTTTGAAGGTTTTAATCCCACTATTTTTGAGCTTGATAAAGATTATTTGTTTGTAGTTCATGAAAAGCATGATTTATGTGATAGTTATATTGTTTAGTTTATTCATGAGGCTAGTGAAAATTATTTTGAGAGAGGGAAACATGGTCTTAAGTATCTCAACAATATTAAGTTTCCCCTCTTTATGTTGAAAATATTGAAGTTGCACCTATTTTGCTTTCCTATGCCAATTGATTTGTGTTTTCATGACTTGTTTCTTTACAAGATTACTATGCATAGGAAGTGGGTTAGACTTAAATGTGTTTTGAATTTGCTTCTTGATGCTCTCTTTTACTTCAATTCATATTTATTATGTGAGCATCTTCTCAAATTATCATGCCTAACTTAAAGGCGTTAAAGAAAAGTACTTGTTGGAAGATAACCCAAGAGTTTTCTTGAGTCTTGCAAGTTATTATTTCAGTAATGACCTCTCCTTATTCTTTTTGTTTTCTTTTTGTTCCAAGAATGACCTCTAATGAGAGGGAAGTATGATTTGGGAGTTGCTATCCCGAAACAGATTTTTGTGCTCCACCATAAAAATTCGTGAGGAATTTCTGGAAGTCGGATTGAGCTGATATTTTACGAGTAAACCCCCAGTATGTGATCTAAATTTAGTTAGTTCAATACTTTTTTATTTGAGCAACATAAGGTCTTCTAAAATATTGGTTTCTACCTGCTGGTCTGTTTTGACAGATTTCTGCCATTATTTGCATTTGCTTCTTATTGATTCCTTTTTGGGTTCTTTTTGGGAAATTGAACTTTTTGAGGGAGTTTCTACAGTAGCTAGTGTTTTTAGTGAAAGTTTTTATGTTCTAAAGGTAAACCCAAAGGTCTATTATCTTTTGAATACACTAATCTTGCTAATGAAGATTGTGTGAAGTTTTGTATGAAGGAAAAATTTCAGGTGTAGAGAGAGAATGATGCAATGAGATAATGAATGGACAAAAGCTCAAGCTTGGGGATGCCACCCTGGTGTCACCCCAAGAAATATCCAAGAGGTACAAGCGTCAAAACTTGGGGATGCCAAAGGCATCCCCTTCTTCATCAATAAAAAGCTCAGGTCTTTGTAGACACTTCATTTTTATTGTTTCGATCATGCACTATTGTGTTGTTCTCGGAGTGTCTTAGTTTTCATTTGCTTTGCTTAGTTTGCTTAGTTTGCTTGAATAAAGTAGTTTGGACCCCCGCTCTTGCTGTGGTGTTTCAAATAAGTTGATTGATGTTGGAAAGGAGTAGAAAGTTCTTGCTTGAAATAGTACAACAGGAGCTTGCTTTGACTGCGACTTAGAATTTAGCATGTCAGGCTAGGTGTAGTTTTCACCTAATGCTTAGTGATTATTATTGTATCATGACTTGTTCCAAACAATTGGGATTGCTTAGTGTTTCTTGAAAGAATCATGTGTTGTTTCAGCATGCAAAATCATAGTATTGTGGCATTCTCCTTTGATGCTTTGTTTGGGTTAACTTGGAACATGCTCACACCATGTTATGACTATGAACAAGTCACCACAGCCTCTATGATCATTTAATCCTTGACTTGTAGTACCACTCTATGCTTTGATTAGTAATGTTTTGTCGCTCTCTATGATTATGTCCATTTTTGCTCTCTTAGTTGGTTGCTCCTAGTCTTTTGCTAGCCTCCACTTGTATGAGTAAGATCTACTCATGCTTCCAACTCCCAAGAAACAAAGTTATTCCAAAGTGTCCACTACAAATTCCTATGCATGGTGTGTTACACCATTCCAAGTATATTCTTGTTTTCATATATCTTCCAATTAAAAAGTATTTTGTTATGTGAAAGTTAGTGATTAAAGCTCTCAAAAACTTGATGGAACACTTTATTTTTCTTCCCCTAATAAACTTGAACCATTGTGTCATCTATGTTGTATATGCTTTCACTTATACATTAGAATTAGTAGAACCATGCTGTCACGGGGAAAGCTTTCAACAGTGCACTTGTACTTTGTAAACAATTGATATCATGCTCTTTTGTCTCTGGATGTCATCGGCGTGAAATAAAAGGGGATCTTGTAAGTCCATGGAGTTATGTATGTGTGTTAGAGAAACGCATTGGCCGCTAGCCTAATTCATGCATAATCATGGTGGAAACTTGCAGCATCACCATAGTGACATCTATGAAGCTTTCTTCTTAAAAAAGAGACACATTGAAAAGAGGAAAGAGAGAAAAAAGCACCATATTCCCATGGTAAATAAGAAGATTGCTGAGATGCTCTTTGTCTGCTTGCCTTGTAATTTTGGTTATGGGATAGCTCATGTACCATGTGCAAGGGGTACCCCGTTGGCGGTTCTCTATGATACACATGTACTTACTATGACAAGAACTTACAGGTGACTAAAGTTGAGTAGCATGAGGAGCGGCCCTCGTATTCAAGGGACATGAGATTGCCAACTTATCTTTCTCAAGCATATACTCCATAGTTTGTTCACTTTAACCTTAATCACTTCAAGATGCTTATGATAGGGGCAATGAGAGCTGAAAGCTAACAAGTACCATAATTTTTGGAAGCTCTTTTTGAAACTTGAAATCCCTGCTTCCCTATATGAAGGGCCTTTCTTCCACTATTATATTGAGTCTCCACCTTCTACCTTCAGGCACCAGTTAAGAGAGCATAGTTGCCATTCTTAGTTCTATGTGCATTGTCCCAAAACTTATTGATTGATGCATATTGTTGATATTGCTTGTTCTTGTGCTATTTGTATCTAGTCACTCTTATGAACTTTGAAGGTGTCCTATGCATCTATTTGCTACTCCATGAGGGACAAGCTGAATGCCACTATGCTATGTTTTATGTATGTGAAACAAATAAAAGTTTTTTAATGCATGTTATTCATGATCTTTTTTTGTATCCTTTCATGTTGCATGCATAGTTATTTTGTCTTACTGTTCGAACTCCATCTTTCATGCTCATGTTTAGAGTTTTTTGATCCAGCTTTCAATGCTTGCAAATGGTTTGATCTTGGTTTTGATGGTGCATGTCACCTCAAAAATTATTCTTTTATCACTTACCTACTCGAGGACGAGCAGGAGTTAAGCTTGGGGATGCTTGATATGTCGGAAACGTATCTATAATTTTTGATGTTCCATGATTGTATAGTATCTACTTTGCTTTGCTTTGTCTACACTTTGAGGTGTTTTTATATTTTTTCTGGTACTAACCTATTAACGAGATGCCACAGTGCCAGTTGCCTGTATTCTTCTGCTTTTGGATCTAGAAAGGCAGAAAATAAATATTCTCAGAATTGGACAGGACAAAAGCCAAAGTCAATATTTTTACCGTGGGGAACATGGAGCCAGAAGACGATACGGAGGAGGGCCGCCTTAGGAACCCCCTCGGCCTCCTCTTCTCCTATAAGAAGCCCTCAATGCCTAAACCCTAAGTTCTCAATCAATATTCCACGAAACCATCTGTAGCCCCCTCCACCATGGTCCCTAGATCAGGGGGATCTGAAGCTCTTCCCGGCACCCTGCCGGAGGGGATATCATCCCGGAGGCCTTCTTCTTCATCATGCCAGCCTCCGGTATGAAGCGTGAGTAGTTCCACCTTGGACTACGTGTCCATGTAGTAGCAAGATGGTTGTATCTCCACCTTTGTTATTTCATGTCTAGATCTTGTGAGCTCGATTCATGATCAAGATCTCTTCTATTTGTAATCATGCATGTTGTGTTTGCGGGGATCTGATGGATATTGAGATTACTATGTCAGTTTGATTAATGGATTTTTCTTATTGATTATAGCATGTCTGTGTTGTTTGTGATCTTGCATGCTCTCTGTTGTTAGTAACTATCTTGGCCAAGTAGTTGCTAGTGACTCCAAGAGGGGGTATTTATGCTTGATAGTGTGTTCATGCCTCTATTTAATCTAAGGGAAGTGAAAGAAATCTCTAAGGTTGTAGATGTGTTGTTGCCACTAGGGAGAAAACAACGGTCCCTTCTCATGGAACAAGTGGATTGTTTACCTTACACACTTTGCTTAAAGAAGTTGTCTGTTGCTTGCAACTTAATACTAGAGGGGGTTCGTATTATAACCCAAAGGTGGACTTCTAGTCATAGATGTAGTTGGATGGCGGTCTATGTATCTTGTTGTATTGCCCAATAGAATCTCATAGGATCATGATGTCTAGTATTGCATTGTTTTGCCTTGCTCAGTCCTGTCAATTGCCCTGCTATAATTTGTTTACCCAGCATGCCATGTTTGTTTATCTATTTCACATCCCAAAATTTTCCAAATTTTGAAATGTGAAAAATAAATAAACAAAGAAACAATTGTTGAAATTTAGGGTGAAAAGAAACTTTTTGTTTCTAAATGGAAACATCAAAACCCTTCTTGAATAAAATTTGAATGAAAAGGGAATCCAACAAAATTTCAATGACCATAAATGCATTCATCAATGAATGTATCTTGAAATTTAAACATTTGGAAAAGTTAAACCAAAACCCCAAATCTTAATGAAAGAAATCACTTCCAAAGATCAAATGCATTTTATGCATGGAAAGAATCTTGAAATTAAACACTTGGGAAAAATAAATCAAAACCCTAAAAATTCAGCAACAACATTTTCAAGATCGCTCTAAGACCATGGATTTCCAACATGATTGCCTGTGGCACTTTGAAGATGAAGGACTCCATGCTATATAGATATTTATGCTACATTGTATTGAGATAGCCAAATGAGCCATGTAATATGTAATATAATATTTTATTCCTGGTTATAAAGTTGTACTATGACCTTTGTTTCTTGATATTACATCTTAAACTGTGGATGCTAGCTATTGATCCAGGGACTAGCATTATAAACACAGGGATCTCTACCTTATCAGGTTGGGACTCTACAGATGGTATCAGAGCACTGTGTTGCCTGTAGGATTGTAACCCTAGGATTAGATAAAACCCCTTAGAAAAATAAGAGTTGTATTTGTTCAAACTTATTTACAAACAATCTTGTAAACTCTTTCCTCAACTTTTGTTTTGATTCTACATCTCTCCTTTTTCAAACTTGATGGACAAAGACTTCAACCACCAATGACTTCAACTTTGGATTCACCAAGGACTTCAATTTGGACAACACTAAGGACTACAAGTGAGACAAGAATATTACTCAAGACTTGAAGACTAAGGAAACACAACCTAGAAGGAACCATCATCACCTTTGAAGTTGTGTGACCAAGATGCTAGAATTTTTCCAAGGAAAACATGATCTTATTCATGAAGAAACAACTAAGAAGGATGGGATGATCTCAAGTGAACACCATAGTTGGACCACCATACCAGTTTTTAGTTTAGACCGATTTAGAGATCACACCAACTTATGTGGTGTAGCAAAAATATTTTGTTGCCTAAAAATATGCTTGAATATTGTTGTTTGAGTGGAATGTTTGATTGTCATTACTTGCACATTTCTTGTGTGAATTGTTGTGTGTGATTAGACTTCTTCCCTAGAAATATTTTGCCTAATCTAATCCCAATCCAACCTAAACAGATGACTTCTCCAAGAGACTCCAACATCAAGGATGGTGACAACAACAACCAAGAGATACACATGAGAGAACAACTTCTAGCAACCCAAGCCCAGTTAAATCAAGTGACAACTTAGTTTTTAGCCAACAACAATGAGTTAGACCCAACCATGCAAAAATTCTTGGAAACCCAATCTCAATTCTTGCAAAGGATGACCAATCAAATGATCAACATGAGAAACAACCATTCCCAAAGTGATTGTGACAACAATGATATCAATGATGATACTATAGGAGGAACTCAAGCTTGCAATATTTGTGGAGACATAGAACACACTTCAAAAGAGCATACGGACCAATGCCCTAATTGTGAAGAGAAACATCCAACTAAACAATGCCCCACATCCCAAGTTACTTGTTTCCTATGTGAAGGAAATAATCATGTCCCTATCCAATGCCCTATCTATACTATAGTTCAACAAATGAAACAAGATGGAATGCATCAAATGTTTGGAAACCTCCATAAGGGAACAACTTCTACCAAGAAGGATAAAGACAAAATCAGAACCGTGCCTCATAAGGCCACATCCAAAGTGACCACAAAGTCTTGTTACTCCTGTGGAAAAGAAGGTCACATCTCTAGTGACTGCCCCAAGAAGAGAGAAAGGTTTCCCACCTTTGTGGTGAAATATGAAGAACATGAACTACAAGAACTCCTAGCATTGGAGAGACCCAAGAAGAAGAAGAAGAAGAAGAAGAGCTAAGAAAACAAACAAGAAATAGTGATGCCAAAGAAGAAGAAGGATATTAGACAAGTGATGTGCTACAAATGCAAAGAGCTAGGCCATTATGCATCACATTGTCTAGAAAAGAAGGAAGACAAGACAAGCAAACCTATAAGAGACATCAACCTTATCACATGTTTCAAGTGTGGAAATAAAGGACACTATGTAGATGTTTGTCCAGAGAAGTTATATCAAGATCCCAAGTATGCCAAGATGTAAACTAGTTGAAAACCTTTTTAAGGGTGATAGCCTTTCACATCCCAAAATTTTCCAAATTTTGAAATGTGAAAAATAAATAAACAAAGAAACAATTGTTGAAATTTAGGGTGAAATAAACTTTTTGTTTCTAAATGGAAACATCAAAACCCTTCTTGAATAAAATTTGAATGAAAAGATAATCCAACAAAATTTCAATCAACTGAAATGCATTCATCAATGAATGTATCTTGAAATTTAAACATTTGGAAAAGTTAAAACAAAACCCCAAATCTTAATGAAAAAATCACTTCCAAAGATCAAATGCATTTTATGCATGGAAAGAATCATGAAATTAAACACTCGGTAAAAATAAACCAAAACCATAAAACCCTAATGGAATAAATCATTTTCAAGATCTCTCTAAGACCACGGATTTGATCCATATAAAAATTCAACAACAACATTTTTAAATGATCAAAAATGATAAACAAAAATATTATAAAACCATAGAAATTGGTTTCATTCAATTTGGAGCCATGGATAAAAACTTATGAATTTGATAAGATAAAAGGAATTAATTTCCAAGGTTAATAAAGCTCCTAGATAAAATACATGCCAAATTGTGAACAAAATAATCCTAAAAGGATTTAAAAATATAAAAAAATATTAAATGAAAATATACAAACTGGAATCACCAATTTTGGAACTATAAATAAAAATATATGGATTTTATAAGACAAAGAAAGAAAGAAATAAGTAAGGAATATTTAAAAGCCAAACTAAATCTTGTCCAAACAAATGGAATGAAAAGTTATTTAATAAAATCATATGAATTGAACCAAATTCAAATTTTTTAAAATAAAGACAAATTGCCTAAACTAAATAATAAATCCCAAGAAAATTATTTAGAAGACAATTTAAAACTTGAATTAAAACCATAAGAAAATGGAATAATGATAATCCAAAGAAAATAAGGGAATAAAGATTATTGGAATAAAAACTTATATGGACTTGAACCATATTTGTTATGAATAAACACAAAATCCCTAATATAAATGATTAATCAAATTTTGGGAAAATAATAAATGAATTAGCCAAAGTGGATTAAAAAATTATCTAATTAACTTAAAAAGAATAAAAGAATTATTTGAATAAAATTTATATGGGTTTAAAACCATATTGGATTTTATTTGAAAAAAGACAAATGCCCAATTTAAATGAATATTAACTCATATTAAAATATTTTAAATAATTCAAAGTGAATTATTTAACACACAAATGAATAAATAAAACCTACTGAAAAAAGTTTGGTAAAAATTGGAATTCAAATAGAAGTTTGAAAACATATTTAAAACCTTATTTAAAAAAAGACAAAATGTCTAATTTAAATAAATACTAAACCATAAAAGAATATTTGAAATATTCTAAAAATGAAATTTCAAACACATAAATAAATAGTACTAAACTACTGAAAGGGTTTGATAAATATTTGAATTCAAACTGAAACATAAATAAAAAGATTTGATTTAAAACATAAAATAGAAAAATGAAAAGGAAAAAGAAACCAAAAAGAAAAAAATAGAAAAGGGCAGCCCAACTAACCTACCCAGCGCCATTGGCCCAACTTGGCCCACCCAGCCCACCCGGCACCTCTCTCTCCCTGCGAGCCCGTTCTCACTCACGCGCACACCCTTTCAGCTCACTGAGAAAACAGAACCATGCCATGTTGGCTGCCCCGTCATCATCTCCCCTACCCCCGCGACCCATTCTTTCCCCCTCTCCTCGCCGTTTCTGCCCTTGATTCCGCAGCGTTAATTCGCATCAATGCACGAGTAATTCTCGCCCGTGACCTCGCCCTCTTAAGCGCCGGTCTCCCCTCTCTCTTTCCCCACACTCACCATCTCCTCCATGCCACAGGGCTGCTGCAATTCTTCCTTGCTCTGCCATTGCTTCGACAAGCCACCGCAGCAATTCCGGCCAGCCCTCACCTCCCCTTGCCCCCTGGATACTACGAGCTTGTTCACCATCGCCTAGCGCACCTGCCAGTACCCTTAACTCGCTCGCGTGTGCCCCAGAACGTCGGCTTCTTCTTCTTCGACTGAACGCCGCCGTCGTCTGCGACTACTCTGGCGACTTTCCTCGGTGAGATCAGACTGTCCCTTTCTCTCTGGATGACACACACATACTCGTCTCTCTATCGCGCATCTTCCTAACTTGGTTTCTTTCCTTGGTGAGCACCGTAGCCTCGCCAACATCGACGAACAAACGCGCCCGTCGCCTGGACCATCTCCGGTGAGCAATCGTCATCGCTCCCGTGTGCCCCTTCATCTACAACGAGCACGTCGAGCATCTACTCGCCATAGCGAACACTGTGAGCCTATCCTCCCTCTCTCTCGCTTCCTATTTTTGCCGGAGTGCCCCTGAATGAGCGTTTCCGCCGCGCGCCGTCGAGCTGCGCCGGCCATCTATGGTTGGTAAGCTCTGGAACGTTAGATGTTAATCTGATGGATGCGATAGAATGTTTAGTGAAGGGGTACACAATGATCTGAACCGCACAGATATAATTAGATCCAATAGCTGTAGCTTCTTGATTCAGCCGAACCGGTACGCGCTAGTTAGATCACGCCACGTGGCCCTGCCTGTTGTTTTAAAAACATAAAAGATTTATTAGATGAGTGATTTTATAAAATTCATAACTTTTGATCTGCATGTCCAAATTTTACAAATTTTATATCAATGGATTCAAAAAAATGTGATTTTGCAACCATGCCCTTAATTTAGTAATTTGCTTCTGGAAAAGTAGGTGTTTTTGCAGAAACATGTTTAGGCCTATTTTGAATATAAAAATTATCCTAAAAATGATTTTTGGGTAAAATCTTTTGTAAATGGTTTGATTTGAACTCTCTGACCCTAAACACTAACTTTTGGATTTAAAAATATATTTTATTAACCCTAGAAAATTATTCCTTTGAATAAAAAGCATTTCTAGTAAAAAATGTTGCTTTGATTTAAAAATGGTTTTTGAGCGAAACCTTTTGAAAATGGATTTGTTTTAAACACTTCGATACTAAACAGTAAAATTGTGTTTAAAAACATATTTGGCTAACTCTACAAAATATTACTTTGATTTAAATCATTCTAGCAAAACAAAAATGATTTAAATGGCCCATTTTCACTCACTTGATTTTAAATTGTTTTGCCACTTTTATAAATGACCAATAGGTGTTTTAAAATTTTTATAGCCTATTATAAACCACCTTTCCAAATGAAACAATATTTTGAATGCTTGCATGCATTCTTTGTTTTCTTTATTTTATGTGATGAATTGTTTGAATGCTAGTTTTGAATTTGTGCCTTCCTTGATTGAATTGTAGTGCACCTTGAAGAGTGTGACAATTGCAATATCAAGGAGTATATCTATATTCTCTACTAAACAGGCAAGTGGTGCTTCATACAGTTTGTCCTATTATTTTCACTATGTATTAGTGATATTTTGAGTAGGAGTTGCATGGAATTATTACTAAGTATACTATGCCTAGGGAAATACTAGTAGATGATGCCTTAGTATAATTTTCCCTAAGTTAAGATTCTTGCTACTAGTGTGCTTAGCCTAGCTAGTAGAAAACAAGGGTGGATTATATTCATGCTATGAAATATTTCTAACTCTATGACTTGTGTTTTGTTTAATAAAACAACTATGTGAATGAATCACCTGGGTGGAATGGAATGAAAGGTTTGTGTTGAGTGGTTACCCCAGGGGCAAGACCTGGTGTATCTCACTTGTGTAAAGCCACCTAGGAACAAAGAGTTTTGAGATGTCAAGTGTTGAGAAGCTTCTAGTGCAGCCACATGGCAATATGGGCTCTGCCTGGATCATATAGTTTGCAACAACTTAGCCAGATGGACAGAAGGTGGTAGGGGGTGATAGGATGGAGCACGTCCATTTGGTCTAAATGAAGGCTTCTGAAAGATCTTGTCTCGATGCATGTCGAGTCTTGTGGGGAAAGTGCACCACCTCTCGAGCGAGTAAAATCTAAGTACTTAGTCGTGTCCCCGGCAATGGAGAATTTCAGCATCAAGACATGGAAGCTATCAAGGATCTCCTCATCCCAATTTCTAAGTTAAAAACTTGTGGTTGAAAAAGGGTTAAAGGTTAACCAATTCTATCGGTTGTTCCTTGGGAGATTTGATAAACAAAACTTAGGTGTTTTTAACTTATAAGGAAAACCTTATTTTGAGCAATGCAAGCCTAAGATCCACTTGGCCAAATGCATATAGATGATAGATACCACTATTCTACCATAGTATCACTTGCCAATACAATTCAAATGTATTGACCCTTGTGGCTGTAACTTATTATGTTGTAGGTTTGTTTGATGTTAGTGAAGTGTGTTGAATAGGATTGCAAGTCTACAACCAACATGATTGCCTGTGGCACTTTGAAGATGAAGAAATCCATGCTATATAGATATTTCTACTGCATTGTATTGAGATAGCCAAATGAGCTATGTAAGATGTAATATAATATTTTTTTCCTAGTTGTAAAGTTGTACTATGACCTTTGTTTCTTGATATTACATCTTAAACTATGGATGCTAGCTATTGATCCAGGGACTAGCATTGTAAACACAGGGATCTCTACCTTATCAGGTTGGGACCTCTACAATCTAAGGAGAACACCTCCAGTGAACTATGGAACCCGGTCCAATCTTTACCATTGATACATCTTCCACTATTACTGTTTACTTTCTGCAAACCACTATTACCTTCCAAACCATACAGTTAATCCTTTGTTACCACAACCGGTGAGATTGACAACCTCAGTGTTTGTTGGGGCAAAGTCTTGAGTTTGTGTTGTGCAGGTTTCCAAGTTTCTTGCAACACCTTTGAGATGTTTCCTTCCTCCTACTGATTCGATAACCTCGGTTTATTATTGAGGGAAGACTTGCTGCTATGCTCTTCACACCTTGCTCTTGGGGTTTCCCAACAAAGCGCTCCCACGTCGACAGAGCGCCAACACATCCTCAATAAAAACCTATGCAAATAGCAAATAAAAAAGATCGCTGAGATGCTCATTGTCTGCCTGCCTTGTCATTTTGATTATGGGATAGCTCTTGTATCATGTGCAAGGGGTACCCCGTTGGCGGTTCTCTATGATACGCGTGTATTTACTATGACAAGAACTTGCAAGTAACTAAAGTTGAGTAGCATGAGGAGCGCCCCTCCTATTCAAGAGACATGAGATTTCAAGTTTATGGTCTGTCAAGCATATAACTCATATTGGACCTCACTTTCACCATTAACCATGTAAAGATGCCTATGATAGGGGCAATGAGAGCTCAAAGCTAATGAGTACCTTACTTTCAATATTTGGAAGCCTTTCAAACTTTTCAAAACCTTTTCACTCCCTTGTTGAGTAACCACTTATTCTATGAGCACCTTCTTGAGAGCATAGTTGTCATTCTTAGTGTAATGTGCTTGTCTCAAAACTTGGTTAATTATGTCATAACTTTGATGGTTGTAGCTCTGATATCTTTACTTCTAGTCTTCACATGAACTTCAAAGGTGCCTTGGAATTTATGTTGTGATCTACAAACAAAGGCAAGCGAGATACCACTCTATCATACCTTCTTATGATCATTGCATTGTTGCTTATGTTTATGTTTCATGCTACTTATTATTGAGTTGGAATATCTTCATAGCTTGCAATGACTATTGAGTAGACTTAGTTGCATACTTCTTATTATGAATTGTCTAAGTATCTACTCCTGTGCTAAGAATATATACATCATATGAAGCAAATGTGTTCGTGAAAGTTCTTTTATCGCACTCAGCTTTCAACGGAATTGCTTAAGGACAAGCAATAAGCTAAGCTTGGGGGGAGTTGATACGTCAAAAACATATCTACTTTCCCGAACACTTTTGCTATTGTTTCACCTCTAAACTTGTGTGATTTGGATACAACTAACACGGACTGACGCTGTTTTCAGCAGAATTACCTTGGTGTATAGTTTTTGTGCAGAAAATCAACTATCAGGGAAAATCCCGGAAAATATGCCAAAAATCCCTATTTCACCAGAAGACTCACGGAGCCAGAATACGAGACGGAGTGGGGCCCTGGTGGGCCCACACCCCCCAGCCGCATGGGCTAGGCCTGGTTGCGCCTGGAGGGGGTGTGGCCACCCCAGGCAACCCCTCGACCTCCCTCTTCCCCTATAAGTTACCTCTTGAAATAAAAACTCAGGGGAGGGGTTCGACGTTTTTACATAAAGAGTTCCGCTACGGCGCCACCACTAGAAACCGCGATTCGGAACCAGAAACTCCACTCTGGCACCCTGCCGGGATGGGAAATTTGGAGAGGATCATTGCCATCATCATCACCGACGCCTCTCCATCAACCATCCTTGTTTCCCCCATCCATGAGTGAGTAATCCCCTGCTGCAGGCTATGGGGATGGTAAGGATTGGATGATTTCTATCATGTAATCGAATAAGATTGTTACGGCATGGTGCCTAGTATCTCTATTAATGATATTTGACTTTGTTGCAACTAGTTGTGCTTAATGCTTGTCACTAGGGCCCGAGCCCCATGATCTCATATCTGAACTTATTATTGATTCATGATGATAGTATTGTTTTTGATCTTATCTCCAAGTTGTGTACACATATCATAGTCCGGATCCAAAGGCCCCGAAGTGACAGAAATTGGGACAACCGGAGGGGATGGTTGTGATGTGAGGATCACATGTGTTCATGGAGTGTTAATGCTTTGCTCTAGTGCTCTATTAAAAGGAGCACTTTAATTGCCAGTAGTTCCCTTGAGGCCCCACTGCAACGGGCTGGCAGGACAAAATATGTTGTGCAAGTTCTCATTGCAAGCACGCATGACTATATATGGAGACATGCCTATGATTGTTTAGTACTTGGATGCTTTATCTTATTTATCTGCAAATGCCCTAGATCTTGAAGTTACATGTTTAGACTTGTCCATGCAACGCCCGTCCATACATCCCTATGCCTACCGCACTCACATCCTACTGTTTGCTACTACTGTTACTATTTCTCTTGTTCTACTGCTGCTATTACTTCACTATTGATACTACAAAACTGTTGCTACTGATAAACTTCTGTGAGCAAGAAATACTTCCAGGTGTAGCTGAATTGATAACTCAGTTGTTAAGGCTTGCAAGTATTCTTTGTCTCCCCTTGTGTCAAATCAATAAATTGGGTAATACTACCCTCAAAGACTGTTGCGATTCACTATACTTGTGGGTCATCAGCCCCATCTCCTTCAAGGTCTCCCTACTCGCCGTCAAGGTCTCCCTACTCACCATGCACCTCGCCATCCACCTAGTCGACAAGGTCCACTGACATTCCTTCAGGCAACGACTCAAGATTTACGCCAAGAAAAGGAGTAAGAAAAAGGCCCCATAGCCTGTAGGCGAGGAAGCACTCACCTAGCTTTTCCATTGTTTGATGTATATGGTTATATTGTTTGTTCATTAGTTATATTGCTTGTTGCATACTGATAATGGTTGCATTACCTTGTTTGTTGTATTATTTAGTTGCTTCATCATATGTCTTATGATCAGAGTATACATATAATGTAGTAACCTTAGATCAATAAAGATCCTAAGTCCCTGTGATTAATATGCTAGTCCCTGGATCAATAGCTAGCACTCACAGTTGATGAATATCATGTAAAACACAAGTCTTTATTACATTAATCGAATAATCCAGATTTTATATTATCACAACATAAGCGAAATATATACAACTTGGAATTCCATCAATGCCACAGGCAGGTTGAGTGAAGACCCGCGATCCTAGCGCCTCTTTCAATTATATCCAAATTCTGCACATAAAACGTGCAGCCAACAAGTTGGGTCAATACTTTGAATGTATTGGAAAATTACACCAAGGAAAGAATAAGGCTAACTCTACATGCAGGGCTAGAGTTTGCATAAATACAATTTTTTTCTAAGTAAGAAGAAAAGAGGAAGAGTTTTATCCTACTTTGTCAACATTTTCTTAAGTAAAATAGGGTCAAACCAAACACGAGGATATTACTCACCAAGTGTCCAAACAACCTAACACTTGGATATTACACACCAAGTTGCACTTGGATATTACGCACCAAGTTACTTGGATATGACACATCAATTTTCTAAAATCCCACCCATTAGCGATATTACTCACGCCATGAGGTTTCAAAACTTTGTTTAGAAAAGAGAGGGGAAATCCTTCAGAGGCTCCATCCTTCAGATGCTCAATGTTGTTCTGTTTTCATGAACACGGCTGATCGATCAGATTGCAATACTCTTGAGAGTTTCTGCACTTTACCCGCATTCCATGATCAAGTTCTTTTACAAACAAGACCATGGCTAGACTTTCCCTTAGTAGCCCCTCTATCTTCTGGATCCAATCGTACCAAGAACCTCCAAATATTGGTAGCCAGGTGAGGTTTTCCACTAAGTAAGAGGCCAAGATAGTGCATATATGTACTATGGTTGCACTGGAAGCTTCTGAATTCTAAAACATGGCAGACTTCTTTTATTCATGGGAGGCCGTCCTCCACCAAAATCTCACTCGTTGACCCGACAACCATTCCGCCCAGAAGAAAACTTAGTTTTATTTTGTGGTGGCATTGAGAAGAAAAGATCGATCAAGAGGGCCTTTATACTTAGAAATTTTCTTGTCGTTCGAACCCCTCGACGGTACTTTATATATATTTATATAGCATAGCAAGCAATACTATTAGGAGGGAAAATCCTAAGTATATGTCAATACCCAGATTTTTAATCCCAGATGCCTGTTATGCCATACATCGCAATCCCAGGATTACCATTTTTGCGAGACATAACACATTGATACCATAGTTCATCATCCATTAAAAATCATAATAAAGGTCTTACAAATAAAGGATCTCATGATCCAGTCTTAATACAATCAACACAGCGGAATAATATAATAACGGTAGCGTGGGCGAAGCTCCATCTTTAGGGTCACAGGCAATGCTGACGATGGGAGATGATCCTAGTTGTTGTATACTTTCTATTGTCCATCATCCTGTTAATCCTCCTCATAGTCTAGCAATAGGAATATCCAGGGACAAAGCCATGAGTACTCTTTAAGTACTCGCAAACTATCACTAACAATTAAAGTGGTTCAAGTAGGAATACAAAGCTCTAGGTTGTTTTGCAAAAAGCTAGGTTTATCTCTAGCTGAGTTCAGAAGTAAAGAAAACTAGTTTAATATTTTATAACACCTAAGTGGGAACTTAGTTTTTCATGTTCACAACCCTGTTGTGGTCAAGTCAAAGTCATGATTCATTTCACAAGTCATTTTGAAAACATCTGACGACAGAACAGTATGGCCACTCCAACTGTCCATAACCGCGGACACGGCTATTCGAATAGTTTGTCACTCTACATAGGTGGTACACTTTCACCACAACATTCGATACAACCGTCAGGAACAATCCTGAATCACCATACTCAGTATGCGAATAATCAATCCTAACCTTTCAATTACACACCCTAATATAGGCACCTCCCCTATGAGTTTGGCCTCCCAACCATGACCATCTATTATCTTGGGAACTGCACAGGTGGACAATCATCATGAGGTAACCTCATCTCAAACCTCGGCCGTAAGGGAACCCATACTAAGATATATAAACTTCCAGTCAAGCCATATCCAAATTCGGTTATTGCGGTTGGATTAAGAATTTCAATACGTTTCTAGCAAAATTGGTTTCATGCAATTTGGTTCAGTGAATCTCTTTGAAATGATTTTTGAATCTAGAGACAGAACTAGGTTTGAAATTAAATTGATAAAACCTAAATTCAAACTCCTGGGTCACGCGGGAAGTTAACTGGGCCGGCCCACTGTGTCACAACGCGTGTGCGGGTGGGTTTAAGTGGTTGTCCCCACCAGTCAGCAAGATAGGGGGTGCGAAGGGGTACGGGGCAATCTGGACCGTGCGATTAACTTCTAATCGAACGGCTGGGGTTTGTCGTCTCCGTCGGGGAGCGCCGGCGAGACTGAACCCTAACACATCCAGTGCGGGTCAGTGGGGCTCACCGTGGCCCAGGCGAGGGTGGAGATGGGGGGCGAACGACGAAGTCGACAACGGCGATCCTCCTGGTACCGGTGGCTCCTCCTAGGGCGGCAACAAACGATGGCCCCCTTCTCCTCCAGCAGCCGCAAGCTCCGGCGAAATTCCGGCCACCTAGTGCTTGCCTTGCTCCGGGATGAGGTGGGGTGGTTCTGAGAGAGAGGGGAGTGAGATGGTGTGCTGAAATCGAACGGGTATGCCTCTATTTATAGTGCGAAGAGGGGACCAAAGGGTGTGGTTGGATCTCGTCGTGGTCGTCTGCACAGCGAGCTAACGGCATGGCTGGGGGGTAGGGGCGGTGCGCTGCCTCCTGGCAAAGCTCAATGTCATGGTGGCGAGGCGTGGGGCGGTGCGATGCGGTCAGAACACTGTGATGCTCTGGGCGGGTCCGACGGGCATTTTAATGGCGCACAGCGTCTACGGTCCACGTGGCGGTGAACTGGCATGTCCAGGCGGTTACTGGGGCGGTGATGATCACGCATGCAAGCGGCAAAGGCGGGGCGTCGTCCGTGCAAGCATGTCGAGCGCGGGGCTCTGGCACGCTCTTGGCATGCTTGCAGAGAGACTGGGCGCGCTCGTTCTGAGTGGTCCAGGGGCTGGCAAGGCTTGGGCACTATATGAGGGGTGGCGATGGATGGTGGCTTGTGTCCCAGACAAGGTTGGAGAGGCTAGGGAAGCTCCTAGCTTGCTGTCGACAATGGGGTGGCCATTTGCGCTCGGGCATGGTCTCCATTGATGACAATGCCAAGCTTACAATGAGCTAGGGCTGGTTAAATTAACTAGATGATCTACTGAGAGTGTGCTGTGAGCTAGAGAGGAGACAAGTTAGGCACAAACACTGCTCACTATAGTGTTTGATATTTTGTTTGATTTGTGTTTACAAGGTGTTTGATGAAATGGCCGCAAGAGATTTGAATTTGAATTTTTTAGTGAAACTTGGTGGGTTTACTAGTCACATACTATGTAGTCTCTAGTTTCTTGGAATGGTCAAGATGCACTAGTTTGGTTGGGTTTTGAGAAATGGTCACATATGATATAGTTACAATTTTGAATTGTCATTTGAATCAAGTTGCCAAATGTTTCTGTGAGTTTGCAAGGTGGGCTTGGGTTCAATTTTACTTGGTCTAGCAAGGGGTGAAAAGAAATAGAATTGTTTCTGTTTGAAATCTTGGACTAGAAACACTCAAAGTGTCCTAGTGAGCAAGATTGGCAAAAATGACCATTTGGTTGTTTTGTTTGTTTTTGAATTTCCCTTGCTTTTATTCTTCTTGGATTTGATTTATATGATGTTGTTTACATCTTTAAACCATTCCTTGCTATTCACAACAATCACACAAGTCCATTCATACATTTATACAATCATCACATACACACATGCATTCATAATGATTTTAATAAACAAAAGTTTTTGTTAACCCTAATTTTGGTGATTGGAATTTGATAACCTTGATCAATATATTTGGGATGTTACAGCACTCTCCGAACAATCTAACGTGAGGACAAGGTAGTTCCAATCAAAACAATTGCAAACATAGCAAACACAACAATGATGATCCCAAACATGCATGCTGATTTAATATGACAATGGTTATATTTAGTTATATGAACAGTATTATATCATATGATGCATGTAGAAGACCATTTAATACAATAGGGTATTTTATTAATAAGTCATGATTACCAAATAGAAGGTTTTAGTAGTTCTATTGCAACTTTTGTCCTAATTATCGAATTAAATTTGGTTCTAAGTCTTACTAGATAGAGGACATTAATATGAACCAATAGGAATTGGATTCACCCTAAACGATCATGTAAATATTTTTCCCTGATTTATTTATTATTTAATAGAGGTTACATAATTTAAATTATTTATTTAATAAAAAAAAATATTTAGGACCATATTTGTATTCTACGTGAAATTGTGAATCAACAGACATATTGTTTATATTTTTCCAATCTATAAATAGTTTATTATAATTTTAATACTTTAAAAGGCTATTAAAATTAATTAAGTTTATTTCCATATAACTTTTACCCAACAGATAGATCTAATAATATATTATTAAGCTATATTAAAGTATCTCAATTTGATATATTATTAGTATTCTTATGACCTATGAATAATTTATTATAGATTTAATACTCTAAAAGGTCATTAAAACTATATAAAATACTACATTAAATAAATACTACAAAGATTAGATCTAATATCATAATAATATTCTACATAATTTTCTGAATCCGTAGGTATATTATTTGTATTTTTCGGAGTAGCAGTTATTTTTCTACAATTTAAATACCATAAAAGACTATTTAACCAATTAAATAAATACAGAAAAACTATACAATGAAAATTTGATCTATATTATTTATAAATTTTGAACATATAGATAATTTATTACGTATTATACAAGATTGGGTAAATTTTTAACTAGTTTTAATACGAAAATTATTTAAACAAATTGACTGCGCTGACTATGCAGTTGTCTGCTGATATACATCACACGATCAAAAGCCTCACGGAAGTGATGTACCAGCAACGGTCAGTAATAGACGACCTGAACGGAGACCGTGAAGTCTGTGATCGTGTGGACGAAGCGAGATTCCGGTCATTGGCTTTCTCCAGGGAAGGCGAGTACAACCCAGTCTCGATACAAAGATTTGGATAGTGCGATCAAAGTCTTTGTGTGGATCCTAATGCTGGCGGTGGTCACCAAAACGTGCACTAGCTCGGCGAACTCCGGAAGCATCGTGCGTCTCCCTAGGCATGGGAAAAGGTTCAATAAAGGGGGTGGAGTAGGGAAAAAATTGTCAGAGCAAAGGAAGGGGTTGCTCTCGTGGCCTTTGAACCACCAGAATTTTCGAAGCTCGAACTAGCAATTCTGGCGAGATCTAATTGATTGATTTTGTGGACAGTTCGTTTGGGTTTCAGCAAAAGATTAAACGAGGGGAAGGAGAAGGTATTTATAAAGTGATTCCTGTGGCAAAGGGGGCAAGGAAGCGACCGATCGAGAGATTTTATCATTTGGATTTTCCAGTCTAAGAATGAACTCGTGCTCGCGTGGGAGTCTTCCAAAGGAAGAAGAAGGTGCGGGCTCAAGTTGTCAGAGCGAAAGAGAATAGAAAACGGACGAGAAGGGCTGCCTCGCGTGGCTTTGTTAGGCCGTTTGTTTGGTGTGTGCATGTTGTCGAGTCGTACCATGGTTTTAAGTACTAGAAGGATCTAGCGCGCGTTGCTGCGCCATACATTACTTATGTCGTTTGATTTTGTTTAATTTTGTGTGTGACATGTACGTCTTTAGTGGGGTTATAACTTCAGTAGGTTTGATGGGTAAATGAACTACGCTACAAAACATGGAGAGGATTTATACAAGGGAGTAAATGCACAAGATCATATGGAAAACATGATTAATGCAAATGAACAGAGGAAAATCACATCTTGATGTATAAGAAACATAACATAAGCCGAGCTGCCTGCTTGGATTGCACATGACACTCTTGCATGACCATTTCTCTTATGGAAAAATTTGCTGTGGGTCACCGTTATTTTGTGGTCTTTGTCAAAACACACCGCTCAATCATGCCTTTGCTGAGTACCATTATGATTTTGTGGCCGTTTGCTGTAACACACTCCATAGCTGAAAAGGAAAAAAATTCAGGGAAACGAGCATCTGCGGTACCTTTTTTGTTCATGGCAGTGGCGGCGCTCACGCATGTGGATGCTTGGCTCTCTGCGGGCGAGCGGGGCATCCTGTTCACCGGCGCCGTTGTCATCATGCTCTGGGCAGCAACCTTAGTTGTCCATCCATTGGGGAAGAAGCAGGAAAAACAAAAGAGTTTTTTTAAGCGAGCGGTTTATTTCCCGAGAGAAAACAAGAAGGAATTAGTGGTATACTCACATATGCGAGTCATGTACATGTATGTTATGAAATCAACATGATGTAAGCATGTAGGTTATAGAGTAGGCAATATAAAGTTCAAAGTTGTATAGGTACCGACAACCGTATATGTCAACTCGCCAGGGATCAATCCATGCTGCTGGTGGTCGTCTACTGCTCTTCTAGTTGTGGCCGGTGGTTGTTGTTGTTCTGTCACCGTTGTGCAGTCGATCCATCGTCCGCTAATGTTGCAGGTTCATCCAATCTGATCACAGATTTTAGCGGCGGTAGTCCAGAAACAGCAGCCACCATTGGCGATAGATACGAAAGAGGAAAGCAGAAAGAGTAATTTTCGATGGATTGTTTCATTTTAGACTCAACTTGATATTTTTTGGATGTTTTGTGTGTTATAGCAAACTGCCACAAAATCATAATGGTACTCAGCAAAGGCATAATTGAGAGGTGTGTTTTGGCAAAGACCACAAAATAACGGCCACAACAAATTTTCCCTAAATAAATGCACCCGTCAGTAGGAAGATCGAAAAAAAAAACTCTTATATTTTCATCTTCTTGTTATTTATTCTACAGAAAGTGAGAAATTATCGAGTCTATAGATTACATAAATGGTGCAGTATTACACACGGTATTTGACATGGATGCATGTTGATCAGTGCTACAGTACGAAGAGGCAAAGCCATGCTAATGATCAACCATCGGAGAAAGATTCACTTTAACAGTGCATTGACAGCAGCTGCACATTTGTAGCCCCAAAAAATCGTGTAACTCGGACTAACAAGCTGATGCAAACATGATTAGGAAGAATAAAATTAACTTCGTTTGTTTTAGATCCAAAATTTCCCTTTGTTTGCTGCCACGGGTTCTATATTTTCTAATTTATATGAAGTGGAGAAGCTGAGAAATTTTTCTTTAAGATATTTAAGCTTGAAAAAAGCATAGTACATCAATGATATACCACTTGTTTCAGGGTAAATATTTCATACATAATTTACTGTAACAATACAGCAATGATATATCACTTGTTTCAGGATAAATATTTCAGATACATAATTTACTATAACAATCAGTTCACAATGTACAGAGTAATCAATTGAACGGTTAGACTTACTACAGGAAGAATTAAGGTGCTGACGGCCGGCCGGCTACGCCGACGGCCAAATGTCGGGGCCGTCGGTGTGACCTTCTAGGTCAGCTGACCAGCCTGGCCGTCGGCGTAGGTGACGGTGCCGAGAGTAGCCGTCGGCGTAGCGTGGCCGTCGGCATAGTAAAGAGGGTTGTGCCGACGGTGGCCCTCGGCATAGGTATAGCCCTCGGCGTAGCCCTAGTTTAGACACGGCGATGGAAACGCCGTTAGGCAGACAGGCTGTGCCGTCGGCACAGCTCGTTGAAATTTTTTGTTTGGTTTGTGCCAACGGCCTAGCTGTCGGCGTAGGCCTTCAGATTTTTTCCATTTTATCTCATTATTTTTTGAAAAATCATAACTAAATAATTCTAATTCAGAAAAATACAAAATATATCAAAATTTGCAGAAAAATAAGACCTATCTATCTACACTCAAATATTACACATTTATAAAAAAATAAGTGAAACATAAAACATTATATATAGTTTAAAACAGGTATTATAAATTCAAAAACGATCCAAACAACGTGAAACCTTCGTGTGGTGTCATATTATGTGACATAGTTAGAAGGAAAAATATAAAACTTGGTATATTGATTATGTCTCAAAAAAACCTTCACAAAATGACATATCTCGTTCGAGGTTTTTTGGCTTTCGGGTCAAATGACCAATGTTATGGCTAGAATGAAGACATAGTTTGTGATAATGTGTCCATATTGTGCATATGTGTGCATCATGGGATGGCGAACAATGTTTCAGGAGGAAGTTTTTCTTTTCGTTGCATCTAAAAGTCGTTTTCCATTTTCCGAGTGCAAAAAACGGACGGTTTTGTGAAGCAACCACCAAATGGCTAATTCAAAATACTACCTTCACATTTTTAGAAAATACTAGACCGCTTACATGGATAATGTCATAAAAGAGGGATTTCAAACATTTCCGTCTATCCATGGGGAAAAAGACAAATTTCTGCCGAATCGGTAGGAAGTGGAGCAGATATGAACTACAGGTACATGCTCGGATGCTCATGATTTTTTACAAAAATCATTTTTAGGTTCAAAATATGTTGTTTCATCATAGATCTACTTCAAGTTTAGCGAGTCTAAGCTCCGAGCTAAGAATCTTCATGCCCGCCCTTTGACAAAGTTTAACGATATTTTAAAACGGGCATTGTAAATTCAAAAACGATCCAAACAACATGAAACCTTCGCGTTATGTCATATTATGTGACGTAGTTAGAAGGAAAAATACCAAACTTGGTATATTGATTATGTCTCAAAAAAACCTTCACAAAATGACCTATCTCGTTCGAGGTTTCTTGGCTTTCGGGTCAAATGACCAATGTTATGGCTAGAATGAAGGCATAGTTTGTGATAATGTGTCCATATTATGCATAAGTATGCATCATGGGATGGCGAACAATGTTTCAGGAGAAAGTTTTCCTTTTCGTCGCACCAAAAAGCCGTATTCCATTTACCGAGTGCAAAAAATGGACGGTTTTGTGAAGCAACTACCAAATGGCTAATTTAAAATACTACCGTCACATTTTTTAAAAATACTAAACCACCTTACATGGATAATTTCATAACACGGGGATTTTAAACATTTCCGTCTATCCCTGGTAAAAAAGACAAATTCCTGCCGAATCGGTAGGAAGTGGGTCAGATATGAACTACAGGTACATGATCGGATGCTCATGATTTTTTACAAAAATCATTTTTAGGTTCAAAATATGTTGTTTCATCATAGATCCACTTCAAGTTTAGCGAGTCTCAGCCCCGAGCTAAGAATCTTCATGTCCGCCCTTCGACAAAGTTTAACGATATTTTAAAACGGGCATCATAAATTCAAAAACGATCCAAACAACGTGAAACCTTCGCGTGGTTTCATATTATATGACATGGTTATAAGGAAAAATATCAAACTTGGTATATTTGTTATGTCTCAAAAAAAACCTTCACAAAATGACCTATCTCGTTCGAGGTTTTTTGGCTTTTGGGTCAAATGACCAATGTTATGGCTAGAATGAAGGCATAGTTTATGATAATGTGTCCATATTATTCATAAGTATGCATCATGGGATGGCGAACAATGTTTCAGAAGAAAGTTTTCCTTTTCGTCGCACCAAAAAGCCGTATTCCATTTACCGAGTGCAAAAAACGGACGGTTTTGTGAAGCAACTACCAAATGGCTAATTCAAAATACTACCGTCACATTTTTTAAAAATACTAGACCACCTTACATGGATAATTTCATAACACGGGGATCTTAAACATTTCCGTCTATCCCTGGTAAAAAAGACAAATTCCTGCTGAATCGGTAGGAAGTGGGTCAGATATGAACTACAGGTACATGATCGGATGCTCATGATTTTTTACAAAAATCATTTTTAGGTTCAAAATATGTTGTTTCATCATAGATCCACTTCAAGTTTAGCGAGTCTCAGCCCCGAGCTAAGAATCTTCATGTCCGCCCTTCGATAAAGTTTAACGATATTTTAAAACGGGCATCATAAATTCAAAAACGATCCAAACAACGTGAAACCTTCGCGTGGTTTCATATTATATGACATGGTTAGAAGGAAAAATATCAAACTCGGTATATTTATTATGTCTCAAAAAAACTTCACAAAATGACCTATCTCGTTCGAGGTTTCTTGGCTTTCGGGTCAAATGACCAATGTTATGGCTAGAATGAAGGCATAGTTTGTGATAATGTGTTCATATTATGCATAAGTATGCATCATGGGATGGCGAACAATGTTTTAGGAGAAAGTTTTCCTTTTCGTCGCACCAAAAAGCCGTTTTCCATTTACCGAGTGCAAAAAACGGACGATTTTGTGAAGCAACTACCAAATGGCTATTTCAAAATACTACCGTCACATTTTTCAAAAATACTATACCACCTTACATGGATAATTTCATAACACGGGGATCTTAAACATTTCCGTCTATCCCTGGTGAAAAAGACAAATTCCTGCCGAATCGGTAGGAAGTGGGTCAGATATGAACTACATGTATATGATCGGATGCTCATGATTTTTTACAAAAATCATTTTTAGGTTCAAAATATGTTCTTTCATCATAGATCTAATTCAAGTTTAAGAGTCTCAACTCCGAGCTAAGAATCTTTATGCGTGCCGTTTTAAACGGGCAAATGAAATTATGATAAGATTCACGGCATAGTTTATGATAAGTTGATATTGATATCATATTTGGATTCCTCTTATTTGTCTAATCAATTTAGACATATTATTTGCCGAATTCTGATTTACAGATTTAAAGATATTAATTATTCCATATTAAATAAAAAATACAAAAAAAAGTAAAATCATTATATTTTTATTTGAATTCAATAATATTTTTACTTATTCATTGTTGTTTACTTAATTAATTGCTTCTAATTTCAAAAAATACAACCATATGACATGATGATATAAGAGTTAATAGGAATGATATCATAGTATTGACAACAATGAGTAAATTGCTTTGCGCGAAGAGATTCTGAAAGAACGAGGAAGTTAAGCGTACTAGAGCTAGAGTAGTGCTAGGATGGGTGACCGAACGGGAACTTTGACTAAGACTGCAATTTAATCTATTATTAACTATAAATAGTGTTAAAATGATTAAAGCGGAAGATTAAGGAGTTAAATAATTCAAAGATTAAAAAAATAAAAAAAATAAAAAAAATAAAAAAATATTTTAGGCTTGGCCGTCGGGCCGTCGGTGTAGCTCCAGGCTGAACCGTTAGCCAAGACGGCCGTTGACTGACACGCGGGACCCACAGGAAGACGCTATGCCGAGGGGGGAGGGCTGTGCCGACGGCCACGAAGCTGTGCCGACGAGAACGTATGCCGAGGGGGCTACGCCGAACGCCACCGTCGGCATAGCCTGTGCCGACGGCAATTTGGCGCTGTGCCGACAGTAGCCGGCCGTCGGCGTAGCAAATTTTTCCTGTAGTGACTCCGTCTATCATTCCTTGTATACTATATCCAGATCAACTCGGGAAAAAAGACTTTAAATTGTTAACCTTACTTGAAGGCTCTCACATATAGGGCTGAATCAACTGAACACCAAGAAATTGTAGAGGACAGTGGGTCAAAGAAAAACCCAATTCAGATCAGAAGGAAATGAACTGAACACGAACAAATCGCACTGGACATCTTACAATATCTAAATTAGTGGGTAGAAAAAAACCTAGTTCAAATCAGAAGAATAAATATAGCACGATAGACTTAAACAGAAATGGAGCATCGTGACATACCTTTCTTTCAAGCATGCAAACTTCCACAACGGTACTACTCTGCATGGCATAAAGCTTGGTCTCTTATCATTAAGATTGAAAGTTAGATAGTGAACACATGCACCATTTTCCTGACCAAAAATGTATACAATTGTCTCCAAAATAAGAGGAACCTTTGTGTTAGCTATTAGGTCCTATGTAGATTCAACTTATGAGTGAAGCCAGAATAACGGTAGCAATGAAAAATACTGAATAATACAAATGAAGGGCACTCAGATATCCACTGATATTTATTAAAGCCCATTGTTTCTTCAAGAAACGTGAACTTCAGTACTCAATCAATTAAATCTCTACATGATTCTGCTTAGGTAATTTAACTGATTTAAAGTATCATCACATCATAGCTATATTAGAGTCAAACATAGAAACTATTTATAGAATAGAAAGACTTGCTTTCGAGAAGTAGAAGCGTTGCAATTCAAACAACATAACATACATCTACATGAATAATTTAAAACTACATAGTGAATTCAACTTCACTAAGATAACGACCACACCAAGAACCACACCCGTCGCCGTGAGCCAAAAAATGATAGGCACGCAGAAGGGAAAGTAGGAGGCATACACATCACTGAGAGTTCTGTCAGAGGAATCAACTCAAGTATACCTCCCAGCATTTACATGCACAGATGCTTGTGGAGCAAGAAGATTTGCCCTCACCGAGCGGTTCACTATGGCTCTCTATGGGGGCGTGTGGAAAGAAGAAGGTTGAGGAAGCGATGAAGAATTGGTAGGGAGATAGAGTCAGAGCTGACCGGCGATGGGCGGTGCCGGTTTGTGGCGTAGGCATCCAGAATTAGTGGTTGGGTCGACGACATGGATTCTGGGAGAGAGGTACTTGCGTCATGGCTTCCATAACAAGCAGCCCAAATATATAAGTAAAGGCTAAAACAAAGTCCTAAGAACTGGCTGCATAAATATCGCATTCGAATAACGGCAGAAGTTTGGTGTAATGCCGATCGTATAGAGTTGATGTAATGTCGGTATAGCATCAATGCCTGCATGTCTCAATGGTCCAAAATCAAGATTGTTGTAGGATACTGGGATGGATTTTTCAAAGGAGCAAATGCTTGTCAGACAAAAACACGCAAAAAATGCTCGCCTAAATTTTAAAATAGCAGAAAACTAATATTCTTCCAAAGGTGCAATGAGAAAACAACACACTTTAAGATCCTTGCAACATGCCCTTCTAATTTGTGTCTTCCCTATGTCCCATCTTTTCAGATTAGCAATACTTGGAAAGCTAAAAAGGCATCGTTGTCACATAAAATAAAACCAAACCGACATAGCATATATCCTTTGCAATTGTATGATAGACACTAGTGGAGAACGGGGAACTAGTCCCGGTCCTAGAGGGCCTCTAGTCCTGGATGGCCAGCCGGGACTAGAGGTCCCAGCCTCTAGTCCCGGTCTAGTTACGAGCTGGGACTAAAGGATGTGCACGTGGCAGCGTAGCAGTGCGAGGGGGGGGGGGGGTCTTTAGTTCCGGTCCGGGCCGGGACAAGTTTCTTTCTGCCGCGGCAGCATTTTACCTATTCGGCTTCCGCGGCAGCAGATAGGGGTTTCCGCGCGGCAGAGTTTTGGGGCCATTTTCTGCCGCGGCAGCTGATGGGGGTTTCTGCCGCGGCAGCCGATGGGGGTCTCCGCCGCGGCAGAGTTTTGGGGCCATTTTCTGCCGCGGCAGCCGATGCGGGGTTCTGCCGCGGCAGGAGGATAGGTAGAGGAGGGTTGCATTTGGCGTAAAGTGACATGCAACGAAGAGATCACAACTCGTCTTATATAGATATAATTCTACATTGCATAAATAAATACATAAATGGAGATCACAACCCATCTATTCGGTTACAAGTTCATTAAATCACGGAAAGCCGGAGGTATGGTATTTTCCTTCTGGGTTTATGACATGGTCAACAAGAAATCCCGCCAATTCCTCTTGAATTGCTACCAGACGGTTCCTTGGATCGAGATTCTCCCGCAATCTTTCCAACTATATATAAAAGAAGGAGGTCAATATGAATATCAATAGTCATAACAAATATTATGAATGACACTCAACAAAAATTGTGAATATATTGCTCACATACTTCTAAAAATGTCTCTTCGTCCCGCTAACTGTCCTCGCAGCGAATGTACTCGCACACGAAGTATCCACATAGGTTAGTACCTGGTGGTTGCCTCTCGCACTTTACGACAAAAGGTTTCAATCAAATAATAATCAAGCATGACATGATGGTATTGAAACTAGAATTAAAGAGATGCGCGGATCTAGCTCGTACTACTTACATCGATCTGATGAAAAGTAAGCTCGTCTTTAAATTGACCAACCGTGGCATTGGTGAAAGCTTTCCAAACCCTGGCCGGCAAAAAAAAATGTGTTATTAGTTACTTGATATTTCAGGATATATATATGATCGAAAGAGACCGATATAGTGCGATAATGACCGAAATTACCTCTGGAGCGCATCTTTAATGAATGCGTACTGTATTCGTCTCTTATTAGTGAGTCCTTGATTTCAACTCTTCCAGCGTCAACTTTAATGGTTAGAAGAATCCAGTAATAGCTGCGTACGTTCATATATTTCAGTAACTCATTAATTACACTTAGCAGAATCAAATGAATGTGTATAAGGCAGTAACATTCTTACCTGTAGTTGTAGGGAAACAATATTCTTCGTTTGTAATATTTCCTTAATAAGACCCTTAGCAAGTTACGCTCCATGTCCTTGGGGTATTCCATTAGCAATCTTTGATTAAACCGGTGTGGGTCGATGAACCCATTGTCAAATATTTTCTTCCGGTCACATTCATCGCTCTTCATTCTGCATAATAGCATATAGTGAAGATAATTACATGCAATAAAAGAGCTAGGTTAGACACTTTATCTTAGAAATAAATGAACCACTTACAGACAATAGGTAGCAAGGAGACTCAAGTCAAGGGCATCTTGTTTGAATAACATATAGAATTCCTCAAAATAAATTTGCAACTGGTCTTCACCATTAAAATGCTCACTTGTAATTTTCACAAGCAGCGCTGACAATTGATCTTCTTCATCGCATGTAGAGACTTTCTCGTACCACTCATGCAGTCTTCGCATTTGAGTTGGTAGAAATTTTACCTCATCAGGTCTGACCAGAGTCTTCCCGTATTCATATCTCCATGCAAATTCCTCTTGTATGGGGATATGCCCGCCTAGCGCTTGATCAACTGTAATATTAGCACATTTGGCAAATTCCATTGCTATAATATTCTGATGATCGGTATTGGATAACACCTTGAGCGGGGCGATCGATTTGTTTGCCTGCATTCCGAGTTGCGCAACCTCTCTTTTCCCGCTGCTTGCAGTAGTATTTCCTAGAGTATTACCGCTGCTTGATGTAGTATTTCCTGAATTCTTCCTACCAATTCTCAGCAGACAACATTTGTAGTCATCAGCCTTATTTATCTCATATTGCGATGGTTGCTCAAGAAACCCCTTAACCCACTTTTTGGCTTTCGGATCAAATATTTGTTTTGGCTCGGGAGCTTTGGGTGCAAAGAAGGCTTTAACTTGGGCATCACTGATCGCTTTGGTTTCCTCATCAGTCATCTCGTAAGGTAACTTGGGAGGAGGCGGCAGGATTTTCTTCACCTTTTTACCTTTGGCTTTCTTCTGACTAGTATTTATACTAGTTAAGTGAGAGACCGCCTTCTTCCTCTGACACAGCGGCGGCGGAGTGGGCTGATGTGGCGGGAGAGGAGTGGGCTAATGCGGCGGTGGACTCGTGCTATGGTGGTCGTCCCACTCCTCATGTGGACTTCATGGAGGCGGCAGACTCGGCTGACGCGGAGGAGACGGTGGTGGCTTCGGTGAGCCTGGAAACATGATGTATTTCTTGCGCCATAGAATGATAGAGCCCCTGACTTCTCCTAGCGTGCTCTCATCTTCAGGTCCAGGGATGTCAAGTTGTAGTGATTCATATTGAGGTATAATCACATCCACCCCGACACGAACATAGCCATCTGGAATATATTTGCAATGCCAGCGTGCTTCAGGTTCACAAGATAAAGCATAGCCAAGAGCTTCCTCGAAGGATAAGTTCATCACTCCCACATGCAGCTCGCAGCTTGTCTTCTCAGTGATATTGTCCGCGGGATAGCGATATATCGGATCGGCCGCCGTGGAAGCGACACTGCTTCTCCGCTGAGATGGAACACCAGCACTTTCTTCTAGACGCTAATGAGTTGGCCCTTGCTGGCGCATTTCATCCAGCTGCTTCTATTTCTCTTTTAGCATGGAATATATTTCCTCGTTCTTTCTTTCCACGCTACGCAGCCGGGATGCCTCCTCTATCTCCTTCCACTTCTTTCCCCTCGCTCATCTTCCATAGGATTCAGTGTCCTGAGGAAACCCAGTCTTCCACGGCACAGAAGGTCCAAAGCCTTGTGTTCGTCCTGGTTTTTCAGGATTCCCGGGGGCCTTTGTCAGCTCGTCGTTCTCTCTGTCGGGTATGAAGTCACCCTTTTTAACCTTCTCAATTGTTTTAACAATTTCTCCATGGGTTGTAGCAACATTGGACTTTTTATCGAATATTAAATCCCCTATTTCCATGTCATACTTTGACCCATGGGAAAGTAACCAATTCCTTACTCTGATGGGCCAGTCCTCTGTAGATGGAGTGAGCCCTTGGGCACGCAAGGCTTTCTCGGCTTCCTCCCACATAGGAACGGAAGTCCTACAGCCACCTGTCCCCATCGTATGGTGATATTTATTTTTTGCAGCATTTTATTTATTCTTTGTGGACCTTTTTTTGCTATTGCTGATTTCTTGTAGTCTAGAAATCTTTCCAAGTGAGGCCGCTGCTTCTCTAGTGATTCCTCGAATGCTAGAAATTTTCCTTCCTCGAGATATTAATTGTACAATATTTTCTTATAGTTATTGAACTGTTGGGCCATCTTCTTAAGAGCGAAACGCTTAACTTTGGACCTCATCTCATCTGTGGCCTCCTTAGTCTCTAAGACCGGTAGGGTGAAATGACGAATGTGCTTTTCCCATAGTATGTCTTTGTATCTGTCCTCGACATAACTCATAGAATATTCATCGGCCTTTGCTGGCTTGTTCGAGTTGATAATGCTGATCGGGACGTTGTCCCTAACAACAAATCTACATTAATGAATAAATGTGTTTGCGTTCTTTATGGGAAGCAACGGGACGCCCACCGGAGAGACCTCAACAATTGTGAGATGCGCATCATCGGGCATCCCTTTGGCCGGTCCTCGTTTACTATTTTTAACTGGCGCAATCGATATGGATGTCTAAAATAAGAAACAACATTCGTTAATATATATACACAAATCAATCAATGCATCTATCTACTAGTGATCAAAAGGCTTAATAATATACCTCGTCATACTTTGTCAAGGCTCGTCCATCATTTTCCAAGCCATCATCGAAATTAAAACTAGTATGCGCTTCGACTTGAGGTTCTATCTCTATTCCCTCACCGGACTCATTTAGAAACTATGAGCCATCTTCTGCTCCACAGTCTTCTTCCCCACCCTGATCGACGAGCGCTCCATCCTCATAGAGGAGCGGTCTTCCACCAGCTAGTATCATATCGAATAAAGACTCTTCACCTTCTCTACTGTTGAAGTGATCCATAGAATAACTGCTATGAGATAATGTGCATATATGAGTAGTAAAATTATATAACATCTCGAATGACAACAAAAGTATTAATATCATATAACATCTCTAATAACATCTCAGAAAACAACAAAGAAGTCATAATACATCTCGAATAACAACAAAGTAGTAATATCATATAAAAGACAACATCTTGTCTGATAACATCTCTCAAACTCAACGTCGACTACCGGCTCCTGAGCCGCGGGATGTGACCAACCAAATAGTCGGAACCATCACCAGACTATAACTAGGGTGAGATCCCTCAATAACTTGCCAGGTATGGGGGGCCAGCCTGGGGTCCAACATCACCATATAGCGACGAACGTGCTCGTCCTCCTCCCTAACGCGACGTCGTACCACCTCCTGGGGGGCCGGCTCCCTCTCCACTCTAGCTGGGCCACGTGACCTCCACCAAAGAAGATCCAGGTCGACGACTACACCCGGATTCCTCACCAAGCTACGCGTCCCTGACGGTAGCACCTCCCAGTGCCAGCCTGGCGGAGCCCAGTCTCGTACAACACCGCTAGAGCATAGTACTCCCTCGCTCTGGCCGAGTTGGCTACGAGGATGCCCGGCATATCCTAAAGTAGGTATGGATTTGACCGAAAAATACACTCTTTGGGAAAAAATACAATATATACAGTAAATACTAACTAATATCCTAAATACTAAACAATATACACTACTTAGGAAAAAAATACACTATTTAGGACAAAATATACTATATATATACACTATATACTAACTAATATCCTAATTAAATACTAAACAATATACACTACTTATGAAAAAATACACTATTTAGGAAAAAATGCACTATGTATACATTAAATACAAACTAATATCCTAAATACTAAATAATATACACTATATATATTGAAAAAATACACTATTTAGGGAAAAAATACCCTATACACTAAATACTACCTAATATCCTAAATATAACTAATATACAATATATATTGAAAAAAATACACTAAATACTAATTAAATACTAACTAATATATCCTAAATACTAATAACTAAATACTAACTAATATATCCTAAATAATAAATACTAACTAAATCCTAAATACTAAACAATATATACTAACTAAATACACTATGTTGAAAAAACAGAAATACTAACTAAATATATACTAATAAATACTAACTAAATATATACTAACTAAATACACTATATATGTTGAAAAAACAGAAAAAAAATAGAAAAAAACTCACCGGCGCGGAGGGGAGGCCCCGGCGGCGGCAAGGGGACGGGCGTGCGAGGGGCGGCGCGGAGACGAGTCCGATGAGGGGCGCGGCAGCGACTCCGATAGAAATACAAAAAGAATGTAAATCTACTTTCATTTATTTATTAGGGACTTTTTCTTTTTCTATTTTTTAGATTCGGACGGGGCGCGGGGACGGCGCGCGGCGGGCGACGGGGCAGCATAGCGGGGCACGAGCGCGGGCGGCGGCCTGGCAGCGTCGTTTGCAGTTTTGGAGAAGAAAGAAACGTCCCGGCTCGTGGCTCAGGCCGGAAAGAGGACAGTGGGTATTTATACCCACCACCTCTACTCCCGGCCCCAGCCTCCACCCGGGACTAGAGGGGGAGCCTCTAGTTCCAGCCCCAGCTTCCAACCGGGACTAGAGGTCTTTTCGCGACGTCGTTTCGTTCTCGCACGCAAAGACCTCTAGTCCCGGCTGGAGGCTGGGGCAGGGACTAGAGGTTAACTTTTTAAAATTTATTTATTTCTTTATCTTTTATTCTATGATGATGAAAAATATGTATTATATATCAAATTTTGCAGAAAAAAAGATCTATGATGTAAATCTATTAGCATATTCTGTTATAAAAATAATATTTTGTTGAATTAAAAAATATCTTTTATATACTAGAGTTTGAATTTATTAATATTATTATTTCTTTATCTTTTATTCTGTGATGATGAAAAATATGTATTATATATCAAATTTTATTGGAAAAAATCTATAATGTAAATCTATTAGCATATTCGGTTGGAGGCTGCGGCCAGGACTAGAGGTTAATTTTTTTAAATTTATTTATTTCTTTTTCTTTTAGTCTATGATGATGAAAAATATGTATTATACATCAAATTTTGCAGAAAAAAGGATCTATAATGTAAATCTATTAGCATATTCTGTTATAAAACTAATATTTTGTTGAATTAAAAAATATCTTTTCCGGTAGGCTAGGGAAGGCAGGACTAGGGCAGGCAGGCTAGGGAAGGCAGGACTAATGATATGGGTGAGTGTCGACATTATGTCGTGCAGATTTTCCCTTGTCCCGGATGGTGTCGCTAACCGGGAGTAAAGTTGAACCTTTAGTGCCGATTGGAGACACCAACCAGGACAAAACACGAGTGAGCACTAATAATAGGGGTGAGTGTCGACTTTATGTCGTGAGTGTCGACACTATGCCAAGATGCTCGTACTATAAATAGGACAGTTTGAGGCATCTCCAAGATCGATGGTTTGCAAAAGCAGGGACACCACTACAGCCAGTTTCAGGGAGATGCCGCCAGAGCCCAGTCCTCCGGCATCTCCAAGAAACTGGTCATAGAGGCACTCCCTAATATGTGAAATTAGGTTAGCTCCCACACATATTGATCTAGTTAGAGAAGTTACAAGATGCAAGATGGTCTTCGAGAGCAGGGACACCACTACGGCCAGTTTCAGGGAGATGCTGTCGGAGCCTAGTCCTCTGGCATCTCCAAGAAACTTGTCATAGAGGCACTCCCTAATATGTGACCGCACGTGTTTGGATATCAGATCTTTATGGTAAGTACGAATCCGGACAACATCTTCATAATTTGGGAAAGTCGTAGTATGAATCGGAACTAAAGGCCCTCTGGCATGTCATATACGGCGGGAACCTGCCACTCCATCCTCGGATTCACGGTGGGTGAGGGAGGGGTCTCCTGGAAGAAAATGCCATTACCGCCGGACGAGGGAGGGGCCTTCTTCTTGTGGCTCTGTGGCGGGTGGCCTTGTGGGCACCGCAGGCGAGGATGGTCTCCCCCGGCGATGTAGCGCATCATGCTAGTCCAGTTCGCCCACCACAGGCGACGACCGGCTTCGTTGTGGTTCATCGGGAGAGGGCCATCACCCTCGTACCTGGAGAGATCTCTTCCTCGCCGGTTAGCAAAAAAAGCATTCCAGGTGTCATAGTTGTCGGGATCCCACTGGGGATCCATCCTCTTCTCCGGCGTGAGCTCGTGGTAGAAGTGGTTCGTGATGGCCGCCTGGCATGCGGAACCTTGAGGGACAGGAGGGATAGGAACCCCTCCAGCGCTAAGCATCCAGCCAGGGGCGGCCGATAGCCCGGAGGGCAAGGGTAGCTGGAGGCGCACAGCGCCTCGGTCTCCTCGAGGGTCAGAATGGCCCAGTAGCCGATGTCCATTGTAGTGAGAGAGGAAGGTGTGGATGTGTGGATAGCGATGGCGCGGTTGGCCTAGATATAGAGGAAAAGGGCGGGAAAACATTGCGGGAAGCAGTGGGAAATGGCGGGAAATGACTTTAGTCCCGGTTAGTGGCTACAACCTGGACCAAAAGCTTCGGTCAGAGGAAAAGGGCGGGAAAACATGGCGGGAAGCGGTGGGAAATGGCAGGAAATATCTTTAGTCCCGGTTAGTGGCTACAACCAGGACTAAAATCTTGGGTCAGAAAAAATTCCTATGTGGCCGCAGGCAAAATTCTAAAAATGATATACATGCATATGTACATATTGATTGCATCTAAAAATGGCCGCAGGAAAAATTCTGAATACATCATATGAATTTCTTATGACCGTGTGGCCTTCACCATGGAGCATCTTCATCAGGTAACATGATGCTTGGGCATCCTTCACTACAAACGGCGGAATTTCATGAAACTTGTCATAATCTTCGGACATCTCTGTCTTGTCCTCCACTCCTATGATCTTTCTTTTTCCTGAAAGAACTTTGTGGCTCTTTGGCTCATCGTTTGATGATGTATTTGTTTTCTTATATTTTCTTTTTCTTGGTTTGGTAGACATGTCCTTCATATAGAAAACCTGAGACACATCGTTGGCTAGGACGAATGGTTCGTTCATGTACGCAAGATTGTTGAGATCCACTGTTGTCATTCCATATTTTTTGTCTACCTCAACCCCGCCTCCTGTTAGCTTGACCCATTTGCACCAAAACAAAGGGAACTTCAAAGTAGGTCCATAGTCAAGTTCCCATATCTCCTCTATGTAACCATAATATGTTTCCTTTGACCCATTGTCGTTTGTTGCATCAAAGCGGACACCACTGTTTTGGTTGGTGCTCTTTTTTGTAGGGTTCGCCGCATAGAAAACAAAAATTTTCCTACGATGGGAACAACTATGTACCAAGATCTATCTACTAGATACAAACAACGGGCGGATGTATATCCGAAGAGAACATACCCTTGAAGACCGACAAAGCTTAACGAGTCCAAACTCGTGGTTGATGTAGACGATCTCTTGCCGATCTCAAGATCGAGAGGAAGTCCTAGCGCCGCAAAACAGCAGCGCATCCGTGTTCGCACACACGTTCGAGGTACCGAGAAACCTCCACCTCCTGGCTCCAGCGATGCAGCGGAAGCACAACTCTTTCTTGCCGAATAGCCACCGGGAACATGTATCTCGCTAGTCCGAGACCATGGGGGATAAATTCTAGAGGGGGAGAGAGATCCTTGACGAGGAGGTGTGAGTGAGAAGTGAGAGGAGGGGCTCCTTATATAGGGGAGGGGGGCAGCCCAAGGGGGCATGGCCGCCGGCCATGGAGGGTTCCCCCACCTCTCCCTCATTCATGTGGGTGGACACTCCACTCACAAAATGGCCCTTCAGTTTTCTCCACTCAAAAACCCACTCAAATTCCCATTAAATTTCCACCAAATTTAATGCAAACTCTCATTAAATAAAACTCTTTTATTTTATTCACAATTTTTGTCAATTACTTTAATGAAAAACATTCACAAATAACCCCTTGCTAGAATTCTATTTCACATGCATAACCACTTTATGCAATTTCACCCGAAAGCCTGTTTCGGTATCTAGTGAAATAAATTCCTGCGCTTGTTCATTCTTTCGGCATGAAACTTTTGCTCCAATTGGATGTCGGTGTCTCTTAAGTGTGTCACCCTATGGTTCGTGAATAATGCGGACATGATCGAGACCCCTCTCGGATCAATAATCAGAAGAGGGATCTCGAGACCCATACTGACTCCCACACATTCAACGATGACTTTCTTGTGATCGTCGGAACCTTTTACGCTAGTATCTTAATCCTTTTGTTTCGCGATATTACATGTCCGAGATTCGATCATCGGTATCTCCATACCTAGTTTGATCTCGTTACTGACATGCACTCTTTTCTCGTTCCCGTGATATAACATTCTAGTGATCAAATCACTTGCTTGCAAGCTAACCAATGTGATATCACCGAGAGGGCCCAGAGTATATCTATCCGTCATCCGGATGAACAAATTCCACTCTCGATCCATGGGCCTCAACATAACACTTTATTAGTTCTGAATCCATCTTTATAATCACCCTGTTACGGTGTGACGTTTGATGTTATCAAGAAACTCTTCCGGTGTTAGTGATTGACATGATCTCATGGTCTAAGGATTAGGATCACTTCGTAAGTTGTTATAGCAATATAAACTCAATGACTTTGATCGTAATGCTATACTTCGGATGAATGTTCATCACACCATTACACTAATGTTGTGATCCCGTTATTAAAAACATCCAATGTCCATGATCAGGAAACCATGATCATATTGTTAATCAACGAGCTAGTTTATGAGAGAGGCATAACTAGGAACTTTCTGTTTGTTTATTAAACACACATGTATTAACGTTTCCGTATTAATACAATTATAGCATGCAAAATAAACATTTATCATAAACAAGGAATACGATAATAACCACTTTATTACTGCCTCTCGGGCATATTTCCTTCAGTCTCCCACTTGCACTAGAGACAATAATCTAGTTTGAAAACTTTGCATATTGAACACATATGGCTTTCTGGTGTTCTATATACGCAACTGCAAGTGGTTAACATAATCTACGGATCTGACGCTTTCAAGTCGATACTATTGTCATACAATATATCTTTAGTGTTAGCCCATTGTGAACCACACCTTAGTTTGATAACAAACTACTTGACACAAATGCCCTCCTTTGCTGCTACTATAGCAGTCATATACTTAGCCTTTTTGTTGTAGTATTCGTCATAATGTCTTAACTATGGATTTCATCCAAATCCAACATGGAATCTTCTTTCCATTACATTGTGCCACCCATAGTTTAAATTGAGATAAACTTAATTTGTATCATGTGACAAACCTAGTATCAATGTAACGCTTTACAATGAACTATTTGTAATTGTTTGTCACCTCTACACAAATATATTCTTAGTTCTTTCAAAAAGATCATAAGAATATCCTCACTATCGCCCAATGATCATTTATGGTTCATTCTAGTATATGCTCATAACACTTAGAGCATAGGACATATCTGGATGTGTACATATCATGGTATGATTGATCAAAACATTCTCGTGATTTCACTTATCAAGTGTCAAAGCACTTGAATATTGTTTCACTTATCAAGTGTCGATACACTTGAATCTTGATTCAATTCCTTTCCATGTGACAAGAACCGTTTCTTGTTGTTTCTATATTGAACTCCTTCAATATCTCATATATGTACGTTTGGCACAACCATATTGGCGTCACAGTCTATCCACTATAGTCATTCACGCTAAATATTCTGGTTTTGCCTAAGTATTTCATCGAAATGAAATTATTAACCTTTGTCAATAAAATATACATCATTTCCAATCAACAAGATGTCCTCCACATAATGTATTAGAAATATGTCTTAGCGCTCCCACTTAATTTCTTGCAAATGCAAGCATCTTCATCGTCTCCTGATGAAAACTATTTTTCATCGCGTTGAAGATTCCAACTCCACGATGCTTACTTCAACCGTTGAAGTTTGCATGCCCTTTTAGCATCCTTTGAATTTTAATAAAACCCTTTGGACCGTGTCATGTACACGTCCTAGGTAACCATTCTATTAGAAGAATTTTGTTTTGTTTATTCATCTACCATATACCAAATTATATGTAGTGGTTGCTACTTTAATCCGTCCAGACTAAATATCGCTATGAAAGATCAAATCTTGTCATAGTCAACTCCTTGAACATTGTCGTAAAATACTTTACGACATGTCGACTATTTCATAGATGTGAAACATCCAATGTCTGTTTCTTTATAGATCCAAATATGACCGATAGGTTTTTACACCTTTCCGGAGGGTCTTCCAAGTTCAAAACTTGATTTCTCGTATATGGAACTATGACGGATTTTATGGCTTCAAGCCATTTGATGGAGTCAGGGCCCATCATCGTTTCTTTGTATGTATTCGGTTCATCATTGTCAAACAATAATGATTTACTCTCAAATCTTAGCATTTGATTGTTTAACCGACCTACTTGGTTCAATAGGAACTTAGATCTCCGTGACCACAACCTTTGAGGCACATAAGCTATGAGCGTTATGGCAGCCTCCAGAACGTTTTCCGGCGCTGCGCAACTCAGCACATTTAGCTAAGGTTCGTTAACCTTATCAAAGTTCTATTGTCCTCCCACTTAACTTTTGCCAAAAATTCCTTTTTCAAGAAACTTCACATTTCAAGCGACAAACCCTTTTGTCCTTGGTGTTATGGAGGAATAACCAATTGTTATTCGAAATAACCTACAAAGACATGCTCATCCGACTTCGGTTGTAAACATCTTACTTATGTTTAGCATACCAAAATTTAAGAAATGACAACTTGGGTTTTACCCCAAACCATAACTTCCATGGTGTCATTTCAACGGATCAAGATGGAGCTCTTTTCAGTGAAAATTGGTAGTCTCTAAAGCTTTAATCTTTTAAAACATAATGGCAGTTTTATAAATAACACCTTTGATCCAACCATGTCAAACAAGGTTTCATTACAAATATCAAACACTCCATATTCCTATGGTGTTTCGGGATATGTAAATCTAGGTGTTTTTCTAAACTTGCAACTCAAATAAATCCCTTTATGATAAAATCATAATTCATTTATTTTCTTGTTACACTTGTAACTCAAACAAATCCCTTATGATAAAATCATAAACCATTTATTTTCTTGTTACAATGATTTTCCACTTCATCTTGAAAGTCTTTGAAACGTTTTTCAACTATTTCATACTTCTTTCCCATTAAGTGAATATTCACTCAGATTTCCGGAGAGAGCATATGAAGTTGAAACCCATTGCTTACGACTACACATAATGGACTACATACATCAATATGTATAAATTCCAATAATTTAGTCGTTCGTTCTTCTTTGGCCTTTGAACGAAGTTTTAATTATCACGTGGAAAGTCTCACAAGCATCACTTGATCAAATCAAAGACTCCAAAAATCCATGAATATGGAGATTCTTCATGTTTTCTTTCCGATATAATTTAAACGGCGATGTCACTTTGTAAGTGATCTTTCAATCATTTGTCTTGCGACATTTTATCATTAGGTTTTATGGATGTGATTTCTCCAACTAGATTTGTAAATCATCCATCTTATATGGAATATGGTAATTATTTGAACAACCTTTGTTCTCATAATACCTGATTTAAATAACAATTATTAAAACAAATCTTGAAGTCAAGCTTTGATGTCAACGAGAAATACAAACAACGGTTTGTTTGTTTTCGATGAACATCATCACATATTCTCTTGCTAGTTACTTAGGCCATTGTGGTTCATGAATTACGTCTTTCTGTATGAAATTTCATACCAACCAATTCGGTATCCAATACCCAAGAACCACATTGTTTAACAAGCAAAGAATACAACCATAACATGTATATGATCCATATACCTAAATTGGATATTTCCAATCTTTTCTTTTCTGCCAAGTATATTTTATAGATTCTCTTCCAGCATTTCCTTTTCCTTTTAAAAGAATCTATCAAAATCAACAGTGGCACCATATACATGACACATAGTCCAAAGCGTGTATATTCTAATAATAATACCTTTGGACTTGCACTTTGAAGTAGATCACCATCATCAAAATGATCGGTATTCTTTCAAAATCCATTCTTTAGTAATCTTTTAGTGTAGTAAACATTTTACATACATATTCTATTCACCCTTATCATGACGACTTTCATGATCAAGCTACTATAGCTTATAAAGGCGAATCGTGAGTATAACATTACTTTCCAAAACCCTTTTGGATGATTAGGATGTCTAGCATCTCCAACCTTCGTAAATTCTCATCCAATATGAGAACATATATTATACTCTATCATATTGCAACCAAAACATTGTTTTAGATATCGTTATATCTGTCACACATGATGGTTTCTGAAACAATTCTTTCAGCTCCTAGATAAACTTGATATTAAAACAATCAAGAATCATGGAGGCAAACATGATACTTAAGATACTAACACTGGAATTTTTACTCTCGATTTAATACCAACTATTAAATTTCACAGAGTAAATAGAGTTTGCTGAAAGTTTCCAATAGGACTTTAAACATTGATTGACACTCAGCACAATACGATACTAGTTCGTAAAGTTAATATCCAGAATTCTATAGTTCTATTATCTCAATTACAACTATGCATAAGGTAGTGAACGAATGCCAATGACTACAACAAATTATGCAAATTCACTTTGATTTAATTTATGATAAATTGAGTTCTACTAATCCAAATTAGAAATGAACTCCCACTCAAAAACGACATCCCTCGTGTCTTTTGGTGATTACATGAACCAAATCCACTACACCAAGTCCGATCATCACGTCAGTCGGTGTAGCTTCAAAGGCGAGCATCCATATGGTCATCATATCAAAACATATGACTCGTGCTTAACCTTTCGGTCCGTGTTCCGAGGCCATGTCTGTACATGCTAGGCTCGCCAAGTAAGAACCTTAGTATTCGTGTGTGTAACTGTCTTACACCCGAGATATGCTCGTGGATTCAAGTACACCCGATCATCACGTGATGCCTTGAAGCGACGAAACATTGTCGGTGCATACTTAAGGAAGAACACATTTTTATCTTGATATCTAAATGAGGGATCATCTTATTATGCTAATAAAGCGCTAAACAAGCAATATAAGATGCTATCAAACATCACATGTTTATAAGTGAAATGATATGGTTCCCGCATATGATCTCCATCATGTGCACCGTGGTATGATCTCTATCATACCTTTATGTGTAAGGCCAAGGTCTATGGAACTTACACGCTATGTGTGTTGTAAGATTATCATCTCATACTTCTACTTACAACATCACCATATCATAAGACTAGCCCAGCAACAATCTAAACTAGACGCCTCTAATTTATCCATTGCAAGTTTTACGTGGCTTAGGGCTTTCGAAGATAGAACCGTTCTTACCTAAGAACATGAACCAAAACGAGGATAACCAAATTGTTGACAACTCGTTGCAAATTAGATATTGACTATAGTAGGAGAGACAGACACTCGCTAGCCACTTATGCAAAACTAGTTGCATGTCAAGCGTGGAACAGATCTCATGTGCGAGGACATGTAAAGTTTGTTCGGGCCGCTTCATCCCACTATGCCACCAATATCCAAAGTACAACTAAGAAGCAATAAAATGATCATCATCCCCCACATACTCATATGTGTACTACCCGTGCAAAGTATCTACGCATAGATCCGGCTCTGATACCACTGTAGGGTTCGCAGCATAGAAAACAAAAATTTTCCTACGATGGGAACAACTATGTACCAAGATCTATCTACTAGATACAAACAACGGGCGGATGTATATCCGAAGAGAACATACCCTTGAAGACCGACAAAGCTTAACGAGTCCAAACTCGTGGTTGATGTAGAGGATCTCTTGCCTATCTCAAGATCGAGAGGAAGTCGTAGCGCCGCAAAACAGCAGCGCGTCCGTGTTCGCACACACGTTCGAGGCACCGAGCAACCTCCACCTCCTCGCTCCAGCGATGCAGCGGAAGCACAACTTTTTCTTGCCGAATAGCCACCGGGAACATGTATCTCGCTAGTCCGAGACCATGGGGGATAAATTCTAGAGGGGGAGAGAGATCCTTCACGAGGAGGTGTGAGTGAGAAGTGAGAGGAGGGGCTCCTTATATAGGGGAGGGGGGGCATCCCAAGGGGGCATGGCCGCCGGCCATGGAGGGTGCCCCCACCTCTCCCTCATTCATGTGGGTGGACACTCCACTCACAAAATGGCCCTTCAATTTTCTCCACACAAAAACCCACTCAAATTCCCATTAAATTTCCACCAAATTTAATGCAAAATCTCATTAAATAAAACTCTTTTATTTTATTCAGAATATTTGTCAATTACTTTGATGACAAACATTCACAAATAACCCCTTGCTAGAATTCTATTTCACATGCATAACCACTTTATGCAATTTCACCTGAAAGCCTGTTTCAGTATCTAGTGAAATAAATTCATGCGCTTGTTCATTCTTTCAACATGAAACTTTTGCTCCAATTGGATGTCGGTTTCTCTTAAGTGTGTCACCCTATGGTTCGTGAATAATGCGGACATGATCGAGACCCCTCTCGGATCAATCATCAGAAGCTGGATCTAGAGACCCATACTGACTCCCACACATTCAACGATGACTTTCTTGTGATCGTCGGAACCTTTTACGCTAGTATCTTAATCCTTTTGTTTCGCGATATATTACATGTCCGAGATTCGATCATCGGTATCTCCATACCTAGTTTGATCTCGTTACTGACATGCACTCTTTTCTCGTTCCCGTGATATAACATTCTAGTTATCAAATCACTTGCTTGCAAGCTAACCAATGTGATATCACCGAGAGGGCCCAGAGTATATCTATCCGTCATCCGGATGAACAAATTCCACTCTCGATCCATTGGCCTCCACATAACACTTTATTAGTTCTGAATCCATCTTTATAATCACCCTGTTACGGTGTGACGTTTGATGTTATCAAGAAACTCTTCCGGTGTTAGTGATTGACATGATCTCATGGTCTATGGATTAGGATCACTTCGTAAGTTGTTATAGCAATATAAACTCAATGACTTTGATCGTAATGCTATACTTCGGATGAGTGTTCGTCACACCATTACACTAATGTTGTGATCCCATTATTAACAACATCCAATGTCCATGATCAGGAAACCATGATCATCTTGTTAATCAACGAGCTAGTTTATGAGAGAGGCATAACTAGGAACTTTCTGTTTGTTTATTAAACACACATGTATTAACGTTTTCGTATTAATAAAATTATAGCATGCAAAATAAACATTTATCATAAACAAGGAATACGATAGTAACCACTTTATTATTGCCTCTCGGGCATATTCCCTTCATTTTTTTATCTTGGGCGATCGTGTAAAATGTATTCCCATTTATCTCGTATCCTTGGTAAGTCCATATAGTCGAAGATGGTGAGCTGGCCAACAAGTACAACTCATCACAAACAGTGTTGTTATTCATGAGATGTGTTTGCAAACAACCGCCAAAAGTCTTCATGTGTTCATCTCTAATCAAGGAGTCATGCTTTCCCGGATTGTTTGAGCGTACAATATCCTTGTGTTCCTTTATATACGGAGCTGTCAAAGTTGAATTATGCAGAAACGTGTAGTGTGCTTGAGTGAAATAATGTTCGTCCCTACATATTATTGATTTCCTTCCTAGTGTGCCTTTTCCACTCAGTCTCCCCTCATGCCGTGATTCAGGAACACCAATCGATTTAATGTCAGGAATAAAGTCAACACAAAACTCAATGACCTCCTCTGTTCCATAGCCCTTCGAGATGCTTCCTTCTGGCCTAGAACGGTTATGGACATATTTCTTCAAGACTCCCATGAACCTCTCAAAGGGGAACATATTGTGTACAAATACAGGACCCAAAATAGTAATCTCGTCAACTAGGTGTACTAGCGGATGCGTCATAATATTGAAGAAGGATGGTGGGAACACCAGCTCAAAACTAACGAGACACTGGACCACATCATTTTGTAACCTCGGTAGAATTTCTGGATCGACTACGTTCTGACAAATAGCATTGAGGCACGCACATAGCTTCACAATGGGCAGTCGAATATTTTCCAGTAGAATCCCCCTCAATGCAAACGGAAGCAATTGTGTCATAAGCACGTGAAAGTCATGATACTTTAGGTTCTGGAATTTTTTCTCTGCCATATTTATTATTTCCTTTATATTCGACGAGAAGCCAGAGGGGACCTTCATACTTCTTAGGACTTCAAAAAAAATTCCGTCTCTTCTTTGGTAAGAGCATAGCTGGCAACACTTAGACATCCTTTATATGTCTTTATTGGATGCACGCCGTCTCGGTCTTTCATACCTTGCTGGTCCTGCCGTGCTTCTAGCGTATCTTTTGTCTTTTCATACACGCCCATAAAGCCTAGCAGGTTCACGCAAAGATTCTTCGTCACGAGCATCACGTCGATTGCAGAGTGGACCTCTAGAACATTCTAATAGGGTAGCTTCCAAAATATAGATTTCTTATTCCACATGGGCACATGTCTGTCAGCGTTATTTAGAACAGATTGACCGCCAGGACCCTTTTCAAAGATTACTTCTAGATTCTTGACCATACCAAATATGCTTGCCTTTCGGTGATCTGCCTCACCATTGAAATGCTTGCCTTTCTTCCGGTGATCTGCCTCGCAATTTTTTGTGATCCTCTAACATGCGCTGCAACTTCTTCTTCTCGTTTTCATTTTCGCATTCGCTCCGTGCATCAAGAATGGCCTGACGAAGATCATCAGCAATCTCATCTAATGCATGTTCTTCACCTTCTTATTGTTCATTGTCTTCTAGTGCAGTGCCACTATATTCAGGAAACATTGGATAATTATCATCGTTCTCTTCTTATTCTTCGTTGTCTGCCATCATAACCCTGCTTTCTCCATGATTTGTCCAAAAAATATAGCCGGACATGAAACCTGATTAAATCAGGTGGATGTGAATGTTTTTGGATCAAGAGTAATCCTTCTCATTCCGACAGACACGACACGGACAACACATAAAACCATTCCTCTTGTTTTCCTCAGCCAACTCGAGGAAAGAATGCACGCCTTTAATGAACGCGTCAGACATTCGGGGAGCGTCATACATCCATTCTCGGCTCATTTGCAGTATAATTAAAATTTTCTATCATATAAAAAGTTTGGATCATTTTTACTACAATTACTTCTACATGCACTAATTTTTCAATTAAGATTTTCTATCATACTAAAATTTTACATGCACTAATTTTTGAATTGGACAAAACTGTTAAAATAAAAATGTTGACTATTTAATTATTGCTCTAGCAGTGAAAACCTTATTCAATTCTGAGATCCGAAATTCTTCAAATGCACATCTCAACTTTCAGTAGCTTTTTGTATAATCAAAGTATGCTTAAAACTACACATCTAAAATTCCCTCTACACTTATAAGCATGAAATTCCTCATTCTAGCTAGTTTTAGAGCATTGAGCTAAACTATAACAATAAGAGGTGAATGATTGAAGTTGCTAAGCATTTTAGAAGCTTCGATTGATAGATGATGCCACCAAATCTTGGATTGAAAGTTGACACCAAATCTTGGATTGAAAGTTGCTACCAAAATGAGGACGAACTTGAGCTGTTACTTGGAGGAAATGGCCATGCTTTTGGGCTGAGTCGAACAGGCATATATAGTGGTAATAAGTTGTCCCGGGTCGTAAAATGAACCAAGACTAGAGGATGACCTCTAGTCCCGGCTTGTAACAAGAACCCAGACTAAATATACCCATGGGTCCCACAGGAGATCTAGTCCCGACCTGTGTTACCAGCTGGGAGTAGAGGTTGCCCATGGACCGGGACTAGTGATATGGGGCCATGTAGCCATTGCAGAATTCACAGACCGGGACTAGTGCTAACAATAGTCCCGGTTTCAGAGGAGGCCGGGACTAGAGGCTGGAGCTGCAAAAAACGAAAGGTCGTTTTTCTACTAGTGAGAAGAAAGGTAGTGTTTATTTAAGTTTAAAAAGGTTATATAGATTCTCTAAGACGAAGAGGAGTATAAAACTACAATAATCTACTCAAAGTTTAGGCATTTTTTGAGTTGTGTATGCTTGATATGTAAAAGGGTGCTTTTAGTCTTATGTAATTGTATGGCTTAGCATTGGAAAGTGAAAAGTCCTGCTCCAAATTCAGTGCATCTCCCATATACAAATATTTTTAAAACTGAAGATTAAAATCACAACCGTCTGAAGGAGTAGTGCATCAACTGAAATCATAGATCGAGCTAGAAAATTTTGATTTCCCATTTCCAAAATCATACAAAGGTTTGCAAGCAGAAGCAGGATCTCTGCTATGAAATTCATTCCAACACAAAATTGACACACAAGAAATTCACCTTAGATCTCACGGAGACCAATATACCAGAAATTCATCTCCAAATCAATGCAACCGATCTGATACTCACCACGCAAGCAGGAAAGGCCTCGTCTCCGGCTGAGATCACATGCAGTTGTGACTTTCTCGTCTCAGCAGAAATAGTGGTTGTGCGAGCTAGGGTGAGCTGGAGTTCAGGCGGAAGCAAGCAGAGGAACATACAACTGGAGTAAGAGAGGATCCATGGGGATAGAAAAGAGAAGACCTATCGTGAGCAGTGACGGCAGGATGGCCAGAATGATCTCTTGAATGTCTTGCGTGTGTGGTGTCGTCGCCATCTACGGCCGACACCGGCACTCCCAGATGAGAGGTTGCTAGGGAGCACGAGCGTACATCGGCTGCTCGGGCGAGGTAGGCGGCCCCAGTGGAGGTGGAGGCGGGACCTTCAGCATGGGGAAGAACGGCGAGAACAGCACCACGCCACGGGGCCTGGGATGACGGCGACGGCCTGGGTAAAATAGGAGCTCACGGTGGAGCCGTTTTTTTGAAGAGTCAACGATGTCATGGAAAACTGTTTGGACTAGCAGTCAGCACTTTCCTATCCTCTTAGCCCACACAAAATCGACACGTAAATGGCACATCAAACACATAAACAACCCACCGTTCAACTACAGCTCTCCAATTCTAGGGAGCTTAGTGCTCTTAAAAGATAGCTACATCTAGCTCTCCAATTCTTGTACTTTTTTATAAGAAAAAGTGTAGGTCCAAGCTGTGGTCCTGAGACTAACGGAAAAATAAGTGAGAGAGAGAGGGCCAGGTCGGGTGGACTGATTTGGTCGACTTGGTGCATGCGGTCGTGCATGCAACGAATTAAACCTGGTCAGTGGTCTAGGTATATCTCGCTCTTTTTTTCTTTTCTTTTTATTTTATATATACCTTTTCTTTTTACATAAAAAATTGAATATAACTTTATACTATGTCTATCTGTTTTCAAAATATAGAAAAAATCTTAGAAATAAAAATAATTATATAGGGCTTAGGAAAATATATTTCCAGCCAGAACATAAATTTTGAAGAACTATAATGTGACTTTAATTCTATCATGGCTATATTTGAATGTCGGGCATAGATTTAGAATATTTAAATACTATTTTTTTTTAATTTTAGAACTCCAAATGCGGAAGAACATTATATGGAAATTTGCAACCCGATATTATGAAGAAGTCATTCTAACCTCTCTTGGTTTATTTTCTTTGGATTGGAAATTGTCTATAAAACAGCTCAAAAAAAAATTGTCTATAAAATATCCCAAAGGAAAATAAAAGTTCAAAAACGCCAATTAGAATATTTTCAACATGTTTCTTATAGTGGAAATGTCATGTTATTTTCTCTCTTGCGAAAAAGAAACATTGTTTGGAAAGTATTCAATTATTCCAAAAATCAAAATAATTCAAATAAAATGCAAGACAATGTATAAATTTTGCCAACCAATAATTGTGTTTCGATAGTCATGTTAATCCGCTCTTTTCAATGTGGTTTAGGAAAATTATAGAGTCCTAGGAAATTTTAAATTCTTCACAAATTTCAACAAGACAAAACAAATCAATCATCTTATTTCATTAATTACAGACTACCACCCTTAAGAGGAATCTCGTCCTCAAGTTTCGAGAAGGCTAGAAAGAAATAGGTTCGAGTTACACTAGGGTGCTACCACCCTTAAAAGAGTGTATTTGTTGGGTTCTCCAGGTACACTGATTTGTAAGCTCAACTCATACTAGCATAATTCACAGTAGCCTGATGGACGGATTGGGCTTCTTGTCATTGCCATTGCGATTGCCACCGCCATTCTTCCTTTTCTCAGGACAATCTGACGCGTAATGCCCTGTTCTAACACACTTGTAGCATGTCACCTGGCTAGGATATTTCTTGGGCTTCTCGTTGCTCCTGCATCCATTACCATTACCATCATTGTTTTCATCCTTTCCACCCATATTTTTCTGTTCTAGACAATCAACAACATAATACCCAGGATTGTGACACTGGAAGCATGGGAATTTTCTTAGATCCTTCCTCTTCATTGGTAAGAACGACATTCCTTGGCGCATTCCATCTCTAACTTGCCGATTCAATCGGGTAGAGGTGACATTCAAAGGGGTTATAGTTGGTTCCTTCACACAAGAAGCATGTAACTTGAGAGGTAGGGCATTCTTGAGATGGGTGAATTCCTTCATAGTAGGGGCACTGATCATGATGCTCCTTGGAGGTATGTCCTATTTCTCCACAGATCGTGCAAGATGAATGTATTGGGACTTCAACTTATGGGGGTTTTGGTATATGAGTGACGAGAAGATATTGTAGTAGAACCACTATAAATTCTTCCCAAGATATCATTCCTTGATGATCATCAATGGTGTGTTGTATCTCCCACCAAGTTGCAGCGTCGTCCTTTAGGAACTGGTGTCAACACCCGGATTATTAATCCCAGATGCCTGTTATGCCATATATCGCAAACCCGGGATTACCATTTTTGTAAGACATAACAGATTGGATATCAAATTACATCATCCATTACAAACCATACATAAGGTCTTACAACAATATAAAGGATCTCATGATCCAGTCTTAATACAATCATAACAGCGGAATACAGTAATAATAACAGTAGCGTGGGCGAGGCTCCATCTTCAATGTCACAGGCAATGCTAACGATGGGAGATGATCCTAGTTGTCATAACCATCATGCGGTCCATCTTCCTGATAGTACTCTTGATACGCGCAATTTGCATCACCTTTCTATATCATAATCTACCTCTATTCATTGATATTTGTATTATTATGAGGTATTACTTATGTCTTTTCCACTATTTATGCATCTTGGATGATTCTTGGAGGATGGACTGACGGAGTCTGGATTCTGATGGAAAAGAGGTCATTTTGATTCAATTTCGCGAAGATCAGAAAAATATGGGAAAATATTATTTTTCTAGAAGGTTGAGGACGCCAGAAGGAGGGACGAAGAAGGGCCACAAGGGGACCACACCCCCTAGGCGCGGGCCCACCCTGGGTGCGCCTAGGGAAGGTGTGGCCCACCTGCCCGGCTCCCTACTCTGCCCCTTCGCCTATATCTTACCTACGGAACCCTAAGGCTAGGGGGCAACCACAGATAGATTTCCGCTGCCTCTGGTGGTGGAAAACACCAAGAGAGATAGATCTCTCTGGCAGACAGATTTCTGCCAAGGGAATTCCTTCACGGAGAGGGGAGATCGTCGCCATCAACACCATCGTCAAGATAGGTTTCATCGGGATCATCATCATCCACACCATCATCTCCACCAGCACCATCATCACCACTCCATCCCGCTGTAACAATTGTGTTGGATATTGCTTTAGTTCTTAGGGGAAACTTTCCCGGTGTTAATTACTATTGTAATTGATGCTTGTGAGTGGAACTATTGGATTATTGTTTATGTTCATATTGTTATCCATTATCATATCATCTTTGATCTTGATCCATATGATGTCTTGTGAGTAGTTCATTTAGTTCTTGAGGACATGGGAGAAGTCATGTTGTTATTAGTGGATTTGTGTTGATTTATTATTCAATGGTTTAGTATTTAAGTTGTGGTGCTATTCTTCTAGTGGTGTCATGTGAATGTCGACTATATGATACTTCACCATTTATGGGCCTAGGGGAATGCATTGTGTATTTGGATACTAATTGTGGGGTTGCCGGAGTGACAGAAACCTAAACCCCCGTTAGGACACCTTTGCACAAGGGAGCATAGGATATCTGAGTTCAAGGCTGTGGTTAGATTTATATCTTAATTACTTTCCTGTAGTTACGGATGTTTGACGGGGGTTTAATCACAAGTATGTATTAGTACAAGTAAGGTCGGTACATTAGCACAGGTCACCCACACAACACTTACAACACCAAAGAAGAGTACTCAGCTATTTGAAGCGAAAGCACTTGACAGAATTCCCATGTGTCCTCGAGAACGTTTGGTCCTTATAAGTATTTCCACCGTCTTGTCCTTTGCTAAGAAAGGATTGGGCCACTTTCCTAAACTTCTACTGTGAGTATTGCTTTTTGTTACTTGTAACTACCTCGGTGAATTACGCTCCTAGTTACAAGCCTGGATGAGCGGAAATGGTTGAAATAGTACGGTGGGGCCCAAATGCCACTCACAGGTAGACCTTTCGGCCGTCCCAACCATTTCCAAACATCGGGACAAGAACGGGCGGCGTAATCGGCAGGCGAAGGGATCAACTACATACACAAATGAGTATGTATGCAAGCCACCATACAACAGTACATCAGAGCCATTCCATCTAAAAGAAATAGAAATATTGCAACGCCATACGGCAAGATCCAAATATCCTAGATAGATATAATAGTTTAGGATATCTCCTCATACATCAAACATCAGAGTATCAGGCGGAAGTGGCAAACCAGATCCGAGTACGGATAAGAAGCAAATCGGCATAAGATGCCCCATAAATAAACACATCCCGCCCACAGATCTCACGGATCCCCGTTCCTAGAATCTCTACACCGAATGATCGTTGCCCACATCGTCCGTCTCCTCCACCCAGTATCCATCTCGAGAGTGTACCTGTTCATCTGAATCAAATAATTTATCGTGTGAGACCCTAGGGGTACTCAGCAAGTCTTTATGCCTCTAAAGGGGACACAACCTGGGGTGACGCAATTGCAGCAAAAGATAATACCTAGCAATTCTATAGATACTCGCTAACCATCCGCCTAACCAAAGATAGACGGATGTCCGTGAATTAATGACAACAGTTATAACAGTATTATTAACAGATCCATCCTCCTCCTCGCTTACCAACGAGGAAGCGGACGAACAACCCCCCCATCCGTTGGCAGTTTTATTATCCATTCCATGAGTGTTGCACTATTTACTAGTCAGTTACTTAGTCAAATTAAAAGCGGTACTTTAGTTATGCTTGTCTATGATCGAGAAACTGTGCTCCAAGTCGTCCATAACCGCGGACACGGCTTTCAGAAAGTTTAACCCTACAGGGGTGCACAAATAGCAACACACACTCGATCAACCTCGGAAAAACCAAATCAAAACCCAACGAGGCCTTCTCGACAAAGCAATCACAAGATTCAGAAATATTTCAGGGGGCCACCCCATTGAGTACACCCGCAACAAAGTTAGCCGACTCCGAGACGGACTCAAGGTTTGCGCCAGTGGCTGTAAACGACTGGGAACCCGAAAATGTGACTGGTCTTGTCGATACCGCGAAAACACTCCGCTGACCTAAACAGTACATGTGCAGTACCTCGCACAATTTTAAATAAAGCAGTAAAGCATGGCATAAGTACAGGATAGTAAATAAAACCTCAAACTAGTTTGTGGCCCCAAGAAATAAGAATGAATCAAGATCTGGCTCAGGGGGGTCCCATAATCCTCCCGGATGTGGATAGCGCGAATATTCAAGGAACAGGAATCAAGTACTCGGGGTCCTACGGGACACAAGTGAGCATGAAAAACCAAATAGCAGATATTGCTCACCGGTGCCACTTTCATTAGTTATCCCATACTACTCAGGTTAAGTTGTTTAGGTACCTCGTTATCCATCAGACACTCACATACCCTACACATGCTGTTCTACGACTCGCATGGCTCAAACAACTCCTGTAGTAATGGCTCATGGGATGGAGGAACAAGCTTCAGTGGGGTTTAAAAGTAAAGGCTATGCAATACTTGGGATTCAATTTAATGCAATCGCGACTCAATGATGCAAGAATAAGATATAGGCAATAGGTACTATATGTATGCAAGCATGTGGTAGTGCTTGCCTGGCAGCTCAGTTGAAGCGAGAGAAGGATCTGGGTAGTGCTCCTGGGTTTCTTGGTATATCCCCTGCTCAGCGTCTATTCGAAGAAGAACCAAACAAACAAGGGCCAACATAAATAAAGTGCACAAGCATATGAATCAAATGGGACAAGCAAACAACCATGCCATGATGAATGATGCACAATTTGCATGGCAATAAAGTAGCATGGCATGGGTGAGGTGTAGAATACAAGAATTAAACATTTTATTGAGTTTTGGTCACATTTTAACCTCATATAAGTTGTTGTTTACATTATATTTATATGATGCATGCTGGAAAACAGAACAAGGAATGCATAAACAGAAAGGTCTCGTCGAGCTAATCATTTTAGACATATCATTTGTTAAATTTGGAGTTATAAATCAAAAGTTATTAATTAATTAATGCAAAAGGGCATTTTGTTGTAATTTTAGTCAACTTGAAATTTAAAGTGTTCAAAATATATTTTGGATAGCATATTTGAATTCCTCATATTTTTCTGATTTGAAAACATATATATTAATTGTAATATTTGGAATTATGAATTTAAATTTATTTTAAAGTCAAAATTAGTCAAATGGAGTCAAAGTCAAATGTTTGACTAGATAGAGTCAACTCTGGTTAAATTTGAAAACATGGTTGAGTTTATAATTGAAAAACATTCATATTTCATTTTATAAATTTTTTCCAAATTCAAAACATTTCAAAAGATATGAATCATTTAAGTTATAAACATTTCCTAAATTTATTTGATTTCAGAAAAACTCTCGCGATTTTCCTCACTCAGGGACATACTACCCACCATCAATGACATGTGGGGCAGAGGACAAAAGGGGGCCACGGCAGCGCTGGGCGACGTGGTAGAGACAAGTGGCGAAGGGGAGGACGGCGGGTTGATGTTCTCAAAAGGGGAGGGGCTTATTTGCAAAACCTTCTAGAGGATGCTGTCGATACTGAAGTTTGAATCGAATGAATCTGCTAGCTGACTCGATCTTCGGAAGATGATGGCGACGATTCCATCGAGAATTCCGGCATTCCACAAAAACAAAAGACGGAGAGGGTTCAACGAACTACAAGTTTCCTACAGGAAGAACTCGACGAAGATCAACAGGGCGCCGGTAAAATTGGCGGTGGGGTGTGGGGGCTTAACCTGTCGGCCGACTCTCTCTGATCCTACGAACACCTGCGCGCACGGCGGAAAATTGGCGACGAGGCAAGCTACTGGCTAGCAGGGAGGACAAAGGAAGGAGGGGAATCAGAGCGGGGCCTCACCGGAAGGTCGTGATCATGCTCGACGCGGTCGGAGGAGGACTAGGGCAGCCGGAATCGACCATGCACGACGGTGGCCGAAGCTATTGTTGAGGACGATTCCATCGCGTGCGAAGACTCCCAGCTCGATTCCTTTCGCCAGGGCAAAGAGGAGAACCTGACGGAGACGGGGCCGTGATCATCTCGGCTTGAGGGCGACCATGGAAGCAGGGCAGCGGTGAGGTCATGCTCGGTTTCCTCTCTGGTCTGGAGAACTCGAAGAGAAGAGAGGGAGGCAGATAGCAAGGAACCGGCGGCGTGGGGAAGGGATAAAGGGAGAAGCTAGGGTTCCAAGGCTCGATCTGGGGATGGATAAGAAGGGCAGGTGGTGACGCGGCTGACGGGAGGCGACGGCCACCTGCTTCCTTCCGTGAGTTGCAGAGAGGGGGGAGGCCGACAGAGGAAGAGAAACAGAAGACGGCGTCGGGGTGAAGGGGTACTGGGCCATGAAGAGGGAGAGAAGGACCCCGAGTGGGCCTTGCTTCTGCTGGATGCCGCCTGGGCTAGGTGGCTGCTGCTGCTCCTCTCTCACTATTTTTCTTTATGCTCTATTTACTATTTATTTGTTGTTGTTTGTTTGTTTAAAATCCAAACAAGTTACTAATTCAAAACCTTTTGAACTTTGTAGGAGCATTGGAAGGAGGTTTAGGGAAACAAGTTAGATGAGAGGGAACAAGATCAAGAGGGGAGATGATGCCCACATACATAATAGGTGTATGTGTCTATTTGGCATTTTACTAGATTAGGGTTTTAGTAAAAGAACAAAACTCTTTTTCCAAAATATTGGACCCTAACAATGGCCCTGGATTGTATAAAACAAGATAGGGATACAAAGAGGGAGAGAGATGACATGAGAGATGATCCACTCAAGAATTCAAAGAAAAAATCCAAAAGACTTAAATGTGGTGCTACTTGCATGGCCCATGCAAGATAATAAATGCTAGGTATCGTCCTTGTGAAAACAAAATAATAAACATGGCATTATTCCTATGCATCACCCCAAAATGTGGAGTATAGCCCAAGCAAGAGAAATTAAAAGGATGCCCCATGTGGAGTAGATGGAGATGACCATATTTGAATAAAAGGGGACATGCTAGTGTGTAGGTGCCACTAGATATTTTATAGTCCCGAGATATCCCAACATGAGCATGAATCCATGATAATCCATATGAAAGCTAGGAAAAAGGAGCACTACTCATAATGCATGCAAAGGTGGCTCCACATATCAATAAGGTGAAAACCACCTGATGCAAGATGAGAGCATGAGGAAAATAGAATTGGATCCATCCCAACCCACATGAGCTAGAGGTAAAACCAAACAAGTTGCAATGCTCATATATGGTGGAATGGTGGAATTATAAGGTGGTGGCAGAGAAAGGTGATGGAGTTGAACAAAAGATATGCCCCCAACTCAACTTGGGCATTAAACAATATATCAATAAACCAAATACAATATCAAGAGGCAAATACAATTTACAATGCATATGAGAGAAGAACCAAAACAAAAGGGTTTTATATGATGCTCAAATGCAAGGTGGCATGATGACATGAGCATGATATAATGATGATGCAACAATTATATATATGAAGTAGCCATTATATAGACTAGGCTAGTAGCATTGCAATTGTTAGACAATTGGGATGCTACAACTCTCCCCCACTAAACAAGAATCTCGCCCCGAGATTCCTAGGAAAAAGAAAACAACACAAGAAGAGGCGGGTGTTCGAACGAAGGTGACCCTCACGTTCCCAAGTTGATGAACAACGGAATGGTGCGACCACTACACCTTGCAAAACTTGCTAGACTTGTTGCGAGTCTTGTGTTTTGCTTGAGAAACAACGGGTTTTGAAGAGTTGAAGGATTGTCGTGAGACAAGAAGGATAGGATGGGCATAGCTCCGGTTTTCCCAAGAAACATGATAAAAGAAAAAGATCCATTGGTGAAAGAAAGGACAAGATGATGCATCATGGATAAAGAAAGACACACCGTTAAGATTAAAGATTTACCGATACGAGAGAGGATGAATCTTTGTCTCGCCGGAAGAAAAAAGAGCTAGATTGGAGAGGTTTTGAACCACTATGACAATAGCATCGTATCTTCTCTCGGATTTGAGAAAAGAAGTTCGGAAACAATATTGCCTTCAAACAATAGAGTCCCTTGATAACAACAGAAAGATTTAGTTAGACATCGTCGGATTAGATTCTTGTTGCGCTGGTAAGAACCAAGGATCACGCAATTTAGGTGCGCAGATATAACTTCCAGAGATGGATGTGAAGCCAGATCATGGTGGAGTCCCAAGAAGCAAAGAATATGGAGGATCTGGAGTTTATTGTAGAGATACTTATTGCTTTCCTTAGCCTTGAGGCTAACGCAATAGATTTGCGGCTGATGGCATCAACCATAATTGGCTTTACCACAGAAAAAGAATTGATGAAACAAAGAAAGAGATAGTTTCCTTTAATCTTGTTTGGGGATATCGAGCATCGGTAGAATGACGAGGACATAAAGGAGTATGCGTTTGTTTCCACCAGATAATTGAGGATTTTGCTCCGTGTAGAAAGGGTGAGATCACCAACAAGATATTATTGATTACTTTCTTCGAAAGAGCACTCCGGAAAAACAAGGACGGAAGTAAAAGTATCAAGGGATAAAGGCCACTTCTAACTTCCGTGGAATGAGTGAAATCACATTAATTCACCAATTCAATGTACAAGAGCGAATGATAAGAGTAGTGGTATGGTAGCTACTCCATCCCGCACTCAAAGCATTACTCCGCACATGAATAAGAAAATCATGCAACCCAACTACCGAAACAGACTGAAGGTGTTGGCAAAAACTCATAGAACTTCGTTAGAAAACAAGGATAGATGCAAACGATTCGCCGGATTCATAGATAGATAAAGATGATGATGTTGTCGTCATGTCGGAAGTACCAAGCCACCGGAAAGATATAAAGGAAGATCACGGAGACAACTGCAAAATTTCACAGATATAGAAAAAGATAGCACCACTTGAACAGAAGGAATACAAGATCTGGAAGGTCTTCATGGCCTCCGGTGGATTGAGCATAGACGATAGAGCGAGAGGGTTTCAAGAGATTACTTAACGAGATTGAGGTGAAAGAACTCCATGTTCTTCTTGAAATGATTGAGAGAGATTTAGCAGCCTTGAGGAAATCTTCAGCGGAACGACGATGATAACTTGCCAACAAGGAACAACTCCGGATTGGTTGAAGATGGAGGATGGAATTAACAATGGACTTGCTGATTCCAGAGTTGAAGTAATGTATTTAGCAGAAGGACGTGGTCGAGATATGTGACTTCAAAAAGTCAGAATTCTCACTTTGAGACTTTGCACACAGGCAGTGCTCACGACGCTCGAGAGAAAGAGACACAGATGATCTTCCATGTCCTTCCATAGATATCGAATAGGTAAGCATATTATCAACATATACCACCATGGATTAACAAGATATTCCCAGAATACCAAGTTCAAAAGGCGAGAGAAACGAACAAGTGCTCGAACACTTCCTGAGCTCAACGCTCTTAGAAAGATCAATATTAAGAGCACGGGTTCGTGTTGAAGAAGATGCACTGGAAGAATAGATTATCTGGTCCTTCGGAAGAAAAAGAGATGTCACCTGGTTCACATTGTCGATCGGATCACCGGTTACAAAGATAAAGAGATCTTGGATAAGAACCGATGATAGCTCATACCTTAAGCAAAGCTATCAGAGAAGAAAAGATGCAATTCCCTCGTATCCAGGAGAATTGTGCAGATATGGGGTTCAAAAGGATGTGCAGCATGATGGATAGATGATAGACCGCCGTAGTGCTTGGAGAAACTTTGGATTGCCAAAGATGCTTGAATATGCATAGATATGATTGCGGTGTACTCAAAATCACAGGAGATAACCGTCACCATTTGGAGGATAGTGGTGATTGCATTTTCCATATTCCACTCCATCATTCAGATCGATATGACACTTATCATGAGTGGAATATAACTAGGCCGAGAACCAAATTACAATCACCAGCATCGGATCGACACATGTTATGTAATTAGCCCAAGAGAATTGGTGATGAAATGAAACTCTAGGATTAAGCGCCGGTGACAAAAGAATGAGTTAGCATGGACATGCTGATAAAAGGGAGATGGATAATGCTTCACACACGACTGAAAAGGAGTGTGGAAGCACAGATGTATCAAAGAAAAAATTTCCGCATTTTTCGGCATTAAAATACCAATAGATGCGCAAAAACACTTATCAGGTAGAGAATAAATCAGTTGCTAATCGCTACCTGATGGTTTCACAGAATGTGGAGTTGCTAGAAGGAAGGACACCCTTAAGAAGATGGCACCGGTTAACAAGGAGTCAGATAGATCGCGTCGGTATTCAAAAGCCTATCAGTATGGAATGTACCAACAGTTGATAACCAAAGGCAGATAAAGATAACATGTTGGATGCAACAGATAGACAAGGAATTACACACACACACACACATTCTATGGTACTACGGAAACCCAGAACACGTGAATCCTAGTTTGAATTTTAAGGAGAGGATTGAAAACGTTACACTTCCTTACCAGAAAAGGGTGGTGGGTGGGTAAGAAGAAAAGTGGAAGCAGTCCTACTCTCGCGTTTTGTTTTTACCTAGTATACATAACTACCAAAATATTTGCTAGACTGACAACGACCATTTGGCTGAGACCCTGAAGGGCGGGATGGCTCTGATACCAATTGGAACTACCTCGGTGAATTACGCTCCTAGTTACAAGCCTGGATGAGCGGAAATGGTTGAAATAGTACGGTGGGGCCCAAATGCCACTCACAGGTAGACCTTTCGGCCGTCCCAACCATTTCCAAACATCGGGACAAGAACGGGCGGCGTAATCGGCAGGCGAAGGGATCAACTACATACACAAATGAGTATGTATGCAAGCCACCATACAACAGTACATCAGAGCCATTCCATCTAAAAGAAATAGAAATATTGCAACGCCATACGGCAAGATCCAAATATCCTAGATAGATATAATAGTTTAGGATATCTCCTCATACATCAAACATCAGAGTATCAGGCGGAAGTGGCAAACCAGATCCGAGTACGGATAAGAAGCAAATCGGCATAAGATGCCCCATAAATAAACACATCCCGCCCACAGATCTCACGGATCCCCGTTCCCGGAATCTCTACACCGAATAATCGTTGCCCACATCGTCCGTCTCCTCCACCCAGTATCCATCTCGAGAGTGTACCTGTTCATCTGAATCAAATAATTTATCGTGTGAGACCCTAGGGGTACTCAGCAAGTCTTTATGCCTCTAAAGGGGACACAACCTGGGGTGACGCAATTGCAGCAAAAGATAATACCTAGCAATTCTATAGATACTCGCTAACCATCCGCCTAACCAAAGATAGACGGATGTCCGTGAATTAATGACAACAGTTATAACAGTAATATTAACAGATCCATCCTCCTCCTCGCTTACCAACGAGGAAGCGGACGAACAACCCCCCCATCCGTTGGCAGTTTTATTATCCATTCCATGAGTGTTGCACTATTTACTAGTCAGTTACTTAGTCAAATTAAAAGCGGTACTTTAGTTATGCTTGTCTATGATCGAGAAACTGTGCTCCAAGTCGTCCATAACCGCGGACACGGCTTTCAGAAAGTTTAACCCTGCAGGGGTGCACAAATAGCAACACACACTCGATCAACCTCGGAAAAACCAAATCAAAACCCAACAAGGCCTTCTCGACAAAGCAATCACAAGATTCAGAAATATTTCAGGGGGCCACCCCATTGAGTACACCCGCAACGAAGTTAGCCGACTCCGAGACGGACTCAAGGTTTGCGCCAGTGGCTGTAAACGACTGGGAACCCGAAAATGTGACTGGGCTTGTCGATACCGCGAAAACACTCCGCTGACCTAAACAGTACATGTGCAGTACCTCGCACAATTTTAAATAAAGCAGTAAAGCATGGCATAAGTACAGGATAGTAAATAAAACCTCAAACTAGTTTGTGGCCCCAAGAAATAAGAATGAATCAAGATCTGGCTCAGGGGGGTCCCATAATCCTCCCGGATGTGGATAGCGCGAATATTCAGGGAACAGGAATCAAGTACTCGGGGTCCTACGGGACACAAGTGAGCATGAAAAACCAAATAGCAGATATTGCTCACCGGTGCCACTTTCATTAGTTATCCCATACTACTCAGGTTAAGTTGTTTAGGTACCTCGTTATCCATCAGACACTCACATACCCTACACATGCTGTTCTACGACTCGCATGGCTCAAACAACTCCTGTAGTAATGGCTCATGGGATGGAGGAACAAGCTTCGGTGGGGTTTAAAAGTAAAGGTTATGCAATACTTGGGATTCAATTTAATGCAATTGCGACTCAATGATGCAAGAATAAGATAGAGGCAATAGGTACTATATGTATGCAAGCATGTGGTAGTGCTTGCCTGGCAGCTCAGTTGAAGCGAGAGAAGGATCTGGGTAGTGCTCCTGGTTTCTTGGTATATCCCCTGCTCAGCGTCTATTCGAAGAAGAACCAAACAAACAAGGGCCAACATAAATAAAGTGCACAAGCATATGAATCAAATGCGACAAGCAAACAACCATGCCATGATGAATGATGCACAATTTGCATGGCAATAAAGTAGCATGGCATGGGTGAGGTGTAGAATACAAGAATTAAACATTTTATTGAGTTTTGGTCACATTTTAACCTCATATAAGTTTATGTTTACATTATATTTATATGATGCATGCTGCAAAACAGAACAAGGAATGCATAAACAGAAAGGTCTCGTCGAGCTAATCATTTTAGACATATCATTTGTTAAATTTGGAGTTATAAATCAAAAGTTATTAATTAATTAATGCAAAAGGGCATTTTGTTGTAATTTTAGTCAACTTGAAATTTAAAGTGTTCAAAATATATTTTGGATAGCATATTTGAATTCCTCACATTTTTCTGATTTGAAAACATATATTAATTGTAATATTTGGAATTATGAATTTAAATTTATTTTAAAGTCAAAATTAGTCAAATGGAGTCAAAGTCAAATGTTTGACTAGATAGAGTCAACTCTGGTTAAATTTGAAAACATGGTTGAGTTTATAATTGAAAAACATTCATATTTCATTTTATAAATTTTTTCCAAATTCAAAACATTTCAAAAGATATGAATCATTTAAGTTATAAACATTTCCTAAATTTATTTGATTTCAGAAAAACTCTGGCGATTTTCCTCACTCAGGGACATACTACCCACCATCAATGACATGTGGGGCAGAGGACAAAAGGGGGCCACGGCAGCGCTGGGCGACGTGGTAGAGACAAGTGGCGAAGGGGAGGACGGCGGGTTGATGTTCTCAAAAGGGGAGGGGCTTATTTGCAAAACCTTCTAGAGGATGCTGTCGATACTGAAGTTTGAATCGAATGAATCTGCTAGCTGACTCGATCTTCGGAAGATGATGGCGACGATTCCATCGAGAATTCCGGCATTCCACAAAAACAAAAGACGGAGAGGGTTCAATGAACTACAAGTTTCCTACAGGGAGAACTCGACGAAGATCAACAGGGCGCCGGTAAAATTGACGCGAACAGGGTGGCGGTGGGGTGTGGGGGCTTAACCTGTCGGCCGACTCTCTCCGATCCTACGAACACCTGCGCGCACGGCGGAAAATTGGCGACGAGGCGAGCTACTGGCTAGCAGGGAGGACAAAGGAAGGAGGGGAATCAGAGCGGGGCCTCATCGGAAGGTCGTGATCGTGCTCGACACGGTCGGAGGAGGACTAGGGCAGTCGGAATCGACCATGCACGACGGTGGCCGAAGCTATTGTTGAGGACGATTCCATCGCGTGCGAAGACTCCCAGCTCGATTCCTTTCGCCAGGGCAAAGAGGAGAACCTGACGGAGACGGGGCCGTGATCATCTCGGCTTGAGGGCGACCATGGAAGCAGGGCAGCGGTGAGGTCATGCTCGGTTTCCTCTCTGGTCTGGAGAACTCGAAGAGAAGAGAGGGAGGCAGATAGCAAGGAACCGGCGGCGTGGGGAAGGGATAAAGGGAGAAGCTAGGGTTCCAAGGCTCGATCTGGGGATGGATAAGAAGGGCAGGTGGTGACGCGGCTGACGGGAGGCGACGGCCACCTGCTTCCTTCCGTGAGTTGCAGAGAGGGGGGAGGCCGACAGAGGAAGAGAAACAGAAGACGGCGTCGGGGTGAAGGGGTACTGGGCCATGAAGAGGGAGAGAAGGACCCCGAGTGGGCCTTGCTTCTGCTGGATGCCGCCTGGGCTAGGTGGCTGCTGCTGCTCCTCTCTCACTATTTTTCTTTATGCTCTATTTACTATTTATTTGTTGTTGTTTGTTTGTTTAAAATCCAAACAAGTTACTAATTCAAAACCTTTTGAACTTTGTAGGAGCATTGGAAGGAGGTTTAGGGAAACAAGTTAGATGAGAGGGAACAAGATCAAGAGGGGAGATGATGCCCACATACATAATAGGTGTATGTGTCTATTTGGCATTTTACTAGATTAGGGTTTTAGTAAAAGAACAAAACTCTTTTTCCAAAATATTGGACCCTAACAATGGCCCTGGATTGTATAAAACAAGATAGGGATACAAAGAGGGAGAGAGATGACATGAGAGATGATCCACTCAAGAATTCAAAGAAAAAATCCAAAAGACTTAAATGTGGTGCTACTTGCATGGCCCATGCAAGATAATAAATGCCAGGTATCGTCCTTGTGAAAACAAAATAATAAACATGGCATTATTCCTATGCATCACCCCAAAATGTGGAGTATAGCCCAAGCAAGAGAAATTAAAAGGATGCCCCATGTGGAGTAGATGGAGATGACCATATTTGAATAAAAGGGGACATGCTAGTGTGTAGGTGCCACTAGATATTTTATAGTCCCGAGATATCCCAACATGAGCATGAATCCATGATAATCCATATGAAAGCTAGGAAAAAGGAGCACTACTCATAATGCATGCAAAGGTGGCTCCACATATCAATAAGGTGAAAACCACCTGATGCAAGATGAGAGCATGAGGAAAATAGAATTGGATCCATCCCAACCCACATGAGCTAGAGGTAAAACCAAACAAGTTGCAATGCTCATATATGGTGGAATGGTGGAATTATAAGGTGGTGGCAGAGAAAGGTGATGGAGTTGAACAAAAGATATGCCCCCAACTCAACTTGGGCATTAAACAATATATCAATAACCAAATACAATATCAAGAGGCAAATACAATTTACAATGCATATGAGAGAAGAACCAAAACAAAAGGGTTTTATATGATGCTCAAATGAAAGGTGGCATGATGACATGAGCATGATATAATGATATTATATATATGAAGTAGCCATTATATAGACTAGGCTAGTAGCATTGCAATTGTTAGACAATTGGGATGCTACATTACTGCATGTTACTTTGTTTCCAATATGGATAACCCACTTGGTTTTCTGTTTGGGAAAACAACTACCACTGCTAGGGTAGTAGATGAACCACCACCTGTTGAGATAGATCCTTTTAAGATACCTACAAGTTTTGTTGATCGTGTTATGGATAATTATTATTTAGGGGATGGAACTGTCCATCCCGGTGATCACTTGATTTTTATCCATGAATTATGCGGGTTGTTTAAGAGTGCAGGTATCACAACTGAAGAGGTTAAGAAGAAGTTACTCTCCATATACTTGAAAGGGAGAGATGAATAATGGTATAAGCTGCTGAAGAATGCATAATCTATGGAATGGGAGGAGATGGAATCTCTCTTTTATTCTAAATTTTATTCTCCCAGTGACATTCATAAGGATAGAAATTTGATATACAATTTTTGGCCTCGTGATGGAGAGAGTATAACTCAAGCTTGGGGGAGATTGAGGTTACTAATTCTTAAATGCCCTATTCATGAACTTCCTAACAATATTATTATCAATAACTTTTATGCTAGGATCTATCTTCATGATAAAGATTTACTAGATGCTTCTTGTGCTGGATCATTCACACGTATGAAGGAAGAAGCTAAATGGGATCTACTAGATCGTATTCAAGAGAACACTCAAGCTTCGGAGAATGACAAAGGAAGAAAGTCAAGTATAAACTATGATTATGAATGTATTAAATCTTTTATGGGAACTGATGACTTCTGTGATATTAGCAATGAGTTCGGTCTTGATTCCCAAAGTATTTCCAACTGTTTTAAGGCCTTTGCCTCTTACATAGAAATTCCCAAGAAGAAGTGTAATAAGTACTATGCACCTTATAAATATGTTGTTAGTCATGTTCCTGTTAGAAGTACTGAAGTTTGTACTACTAATCATATTGTGCATGAACCTCATGTTGAGAAAGTTCCTTTCCCAGCTAAGGTAAAGGAGTATTCTATGATTATTAGTGCAAATAATAAAGGTACAAAGAAAACTGTGGAGCCTGATGAGCAATTGAATATTGAACCTGTGGTAACTATTGTGAAAGATCTTGACGCTAGAAATATAGAGGATGAGCATATTGTCTTCTGTGAAGACGCTACTAATATTGTATCTCATCCTAGTAAGGCTAGAAAAGCTAGTGTTCATATGCTTTCTATTAAAATTGGTGATCATTGCTACTATGGTTTATGTGATATTGGTGCTAGTTCTAGTGTTATTCCTTATGAGATTTACAGGGAAATTATGCATGAAATTGGTCCTTGTGAGCTTGAGGACATTGATGTGGTTATCCACCTTGCAAATAAGGAAACCATTTTCCCTATTGGTATTGTAAGAGATGTAGAGGTTCTTTGTGGTAAGATTAAGTATCCTGCTGATTTTCTAGTGCTTAATTCTGCAGCTAGCAAAACTTGTCCTATCATTTTTGGTAGACCTTTCTTGAACACTTGTGGAGCTATTATAGATTGTAAGAAGGATAAAGTTTTAACTAAGTTTGATGCAGATTCTTATGAGTTTAAGTTTTCAAAATTTGCTAAAGCTCCTTGTGAAAATAGCTTCCCTAATAAAGATTTCAGGATGGAACAACTTGCTTCTATTGATCCATTTTATAACCTTGGGCCTCTTTTTGGTGACTGTAAGTATGCTCATACTTGTGATAAAATTGATTCCTTCGATGGTTATATTGTCAACTTTATTCATAGTGCTACTGAAAGTTATTATTAGAGAGGGAAACATGGTTTTATGCTTCTCAATAATGTTAAGTTTCACCATTTTATGTTGAAAGCTTTGAAGTTGCATCTGTTTTGTCTTCCTATGCTTGTGGCTTTTTGTTTCAACAATTTGTTTTCTCATGACATTCCCATGCATAGGAAGTGGGTTAGGATCAAGTGTGTTGGTTATTTGCTTCTTGATGTTCTTTTTCACTCCAGATTTATATCTCCTTTGTGAGCATCTTTGAAAGTTTCAAGTTTAACTTAAAGGCATTAAAGAAAAGTACTTGTTGGGAGATAACCCAAGAGTTTTTGTCGAGTCTTGTAAGTTATTAACTCTGTAATAAGTTCTCCTTATCCTTTTTGTTTTGGTTTTTGTGTCAAGTTCAACTACTTTTGTGAAGTAGAGAAGTTGTGAAAAGTGGCTGTCCTGGGACAGATTTTTGTGCTGCATTGTAAAAATTCGTGAGGGAGCTCAGTACGTCAGATGGAGCTGTATTTTTATGAGCTTTTTCTACAAGTTATTACCATACTTTCATTAGTTCTGCACTTTTTGATTTGAGCAACATAAGTTTTTCGAAAAAATCAACCTTTACCTGCTGGTTTGTTTTAATGGATTTCAGTTGAAGTGTGTACCTAAAGGTTAATTGTTTTTGCTTACAATAATTTTTCCATTGAAGTTTGTGTATTGCCTTGTGAGGAAAGGAATCTTCCAGGAGAAGGAGTCTCCAAAGTTCGTCTTATAATAGGTAAAAGTTGTGAAAACAAAAGGTTCGTGAAATCCCAATATTTTTATATTTTTGATGTTTTTAATACATAAGGGAAGTTATGAGATGGAACATAGGAGGAGACGGAGTCCGGGGTGGACAACCCCACCCCAGGCGCGGGCCCCTGCCTGGCCGCGTCTGGAGGGGGTGTGCCACCCCCAAACTCTGACTCCGCCTCGTTTCCGTGCCAAAACCTTCCTTATGCTTTGAAACTTCATAATATATAACCCCACAGATCCCCCGAGGTTCGTGCATCGTGTTCTCGTCATGTTTTTGTTTCAATCTTTTTCTGTCAGGAAATCTTCTCTAGTTTAGAGCACCATGGTCTCTGCCAACTACAAAGGCAAGAAGCCCGTGGAGGAGATAAAATTAGGAGAACAAACCTCCATAGGGGAAAGGGAAAGGAAACCTACTTTTGTAGGAGCAATTAACACTGGGGATGCCTTTTCTCGTAACATGCAGGGAATCATAGCCTTCGCTCCAGACTTCAGATACTGCCCTGAGGCAGCAGAAGCCCTTCGAACCACACTAACAAGTTTTGTGATAAATACTGTGCTTTGAGGATGAAGGTGGATATACTTCAAGAAGAGAATGACAGGCTTCATAAGATGCTGGAGGATCTCCTTCCACTAATCAAGAGAACACCACCACCACCAAAGGAGTAATTCGTCATCAGGTTTGGCATCCTCTTGGCTTGATCCAAGCTTGGGGGAGTGCCGCGGTATCACCACCATTATCTTTTATCTTTTACCTTTTTAGTGGATTCATATCTTTGGTAGAGAAGTTATCTTATAGTTTGGTTTGCATGTGGAAGTATCTCTCCTTTAGTTGGTTATCTATGTATCCCTTGGTGTGAGTGCCTTTATTGGAATATTAATGAGAAGTTTCATCTTTTACCTTTTGCACTTCTTATTTTAGTTTGCAATCTCTATTATATGATGGATCTTGTTGACCAGTATTGACATTACTTTGGGAGCATCAAGTGGATCTAAATTGGTTTGGCAAACCGAGTTCTGGTCAGCGCAAATACTTTTTGATGTTTGAAAGAAAATAGAAAAAGCTTACAGGTATTTCGTATCATTTATTTTCTTTCTTGTTGGCTCATAAGCTTAGTATTCTTTATTTAAGATCTTTTGTGTCGTCAAGGAATATTGCATGTTTGGATTTATTACTTGTATGTTTGCTTGTTTCTTTCAACTCTCTTGCTTGCTACCCAGCCTTGCTAGCCAAAAACCTTTTGAGAAGGCTTACTTCTCATGTTTCCAATCCCTTTGAACCAAAACTTTTTCCATTTGTGTCCAGCATATCTACCTAATAGCATTATTGCTATTCCAAGAAAATTCTCAAGCTTCATCTACCTTTCGAATTAAAAAGTATTTTGTTATGTGAAAACTAATTAGTAAAGCTCTCATGAACTTGATGGCACACATTATTTTATTTCCCCTAAAAGACATGAACCATTGTGCCATCGAAGTTGTATATGCTTGCATCTATACGTTGGAATTAGCAGAACCATGCTGTCACGGGGAACATTTTCAACATTGCACCTGTACTTTGTACACAGTTGATATCATGCTCTTTTGTCTATGGATATCAACGGTGTGAAATAAAGAGGGAACTTGTAAGTCCATGAAGTCTGTATTTTGTGTTAGAGAAACGCCTGGGCCGCTAGCATAAGCCATGCCTAATCATGGTGGAAACTTGCAGCATCACCATAGTGAGCTATCTATGAAGCATCCTCAATAAAAAGCTATACACATAGTAAATAAAAAGATCGTTGCGATGCTCACTATCTGCTTGCCTTTTCATTTTGGTTATGGGATAGCTCCTGTACCATGTGTAAGGGTACCCCGTTGGCGGTTCTCTATGATACTCATGTACTTACAATGACAAGAACTTACCGGTGACCAAAGTTGAGTAGCATGAGGAGTGGCCCCCATATTCAAGGGAGTAGCATGAGGATTGCCAACTTATATTTCATCAAGCATATACTCCATCTTTGTGCACTTTAACCTTAATCATCTCAAGATGCCAATGATAGGGGCAATGAGGGCTAAAAGCTAGTAAGTACCATAATATTTTGGATGCTCTTTATGACTTGTAATCCGTGCTACCATCTATGAAGGGACCTTTCTCCTATTTTCTAAGTTGAGTCAGTAAACCTACCTCCTCTCTATCTCCAGCAAGCATTTGAGTTGTTGTGTTTCAAGCATTCATATGGTGATTTATTCAATCATGTTCTTTATCTTCCTTGTTTGCACAAGACTCTTATCTATTGAGTATTACTTTGAAAGCCTTCATTTGTGAAAACCTTTTTGAGCAAAGAGTGCTCCTGTTGAAAAACTTCTACAAAAATCTTTTGTGAAACTGTTTGCCAGGTGTTCTCTGACCAAGAACAAGTTTGCCAATTCCAATTATGATTTATCTTTATGCATCTCTATTGTGTTTGATGTACTTGGTTGCAAGCTAAGTTATATAATGGTGAGTTGGTTTCTTCTATGAGTTGTGTAAATGGTAAGTGTGATGCTTCTTGTTTGTATTCTTTTATCGACACTTCACTCCATAAACCTGTGGACATGTTTACTGAGCTTAGTTTTTGCTTGGGTACAAGCAAAGGTCTAAGCTTGGGGGAGTTGATACACCCAATTTGCATCACCTTTCTATATCATAATCTACCTATATTCATCAATATTTGTCTTATTATGAGGTATTACTTATGTATTTTCCAGTATTTATGCATGTTGGATGATTCTTGGAGGATGGACTGCCAGAGTCTGGATTCTGATGGAAAAGAGGGTGTTTTGATGCAATTTCGCGGAGATCAGAAAAATACCAGAAAAATATGGGAAAATATTTTTTTTCTAGAAGGATGAGGAAGCCAGAAGGAGGGACGAAGAAGGGCCGCAGGGGGCCCACACCCCCTAAGCGCGGGCCCACCATGGGCCACGCCTAGGGCAGGTGTGGCCCACCTTCCTGGCTCCCGACTCCACCCTTCGCCTATATCTTCCCTACGGAACCCTAAGGCTAGGGGGCGACCACAGATAGATTTCTGCTGCCTCTGGGGGTGAACATCGAGAGAGAAATATCTCTCCGGCAGACAGATTTCTGCCGGGGGAATTCCTTCCCGAAGAGGGGAGATCATCGCCATCAACACCATCATCAAGCTAGGATTCATCGGGATCATCATCCACACCATCATCTCCACCATCACCATCATCACCACTCCGTCCCGCTATAACAATTGTGTTGGATTTTGCTTTAGTTCTTAGGGGAAACTTTCCCACTGTTAATTACTATTGTAGTTGATGCTTGTGAGTGGTACCATTGGATTATTGTTTATGTTCAGATTGTTATCCATTATCATATCATCTTTGATCTTGATCCATATGATGTCTTGTGAGTAGTTCGTTTAGTTCTTGAGGACATGGGAGAAGTCATGTTGTTATTAGTGGATTTGTGTTGAGTTATTATTCAATGGTTTAGTATTTAAGTTGTGGTTCTATTCTTCTAGTGGTGTCATGTGAACGTCGACTACATGATACTTCACTATTTATGGGCCTAGGGGAATGCATTGTGTATTTGGATACGAAATGTGGGGTTGCCGGAGTGACAGAAACCTGAACCCCCGTTAGGACACCTTTGCACAAGGGAGCGTAGGATCTCAGAGTTCAAGGCTATGGTTAGATTTATATCTTAATTAATTTCCTATAGTTACGAATGTTTGCAGGGGGTTTAATCACAAGTATGTATTAGTCCAAGTAAGTTCGGTACATTAGCACGGGTTCACCCACACAACACTTACAACACCAAAGAAGAGTACTCATCTATTCGAAGCGAAAGCACATGACAGAATTCCCATGTGTCCTCGAGAATGTTTGGTCCTTATAAGTATTTCCACCGGCTTGTCCTTTGCTAAGAAAGGATTGGGCCACTTGCTACGTTTGTTTTTTATTACTTGCACTTTGTTTTGTTGCCTTATCAGAAAACCACTAAAAATCCGTTTGCTAAGTATTTGTAGAGAGTTCCTGCTCCATACCACTATTCAGCACCTTCTCCTCCTCATTGGGATCGACACTCCTATTTATCGAAAGTACTACGATACACCCCCTATACTTGTGGGTCATCACCTATTCATAGTCTGGCCACGGGAATAGCCAGGGACAAAGCAATGAGTACTCGCACACTAATACTAACAAGTGAAGTGGTTTTGAGTATGAATTACTAGGCCCTAGGTTGTTTTGCAAAAAGCCAGATTTATCTCTAATTGAGTTCAGAAGAAAAGAAAGCTAGTTGAAAGTTTTATAACACCCAAGTGGGAACATGAGTTTTCATATCACAACCCTGTTGTGGTCAAGTCAAAGTAATGATTCATTTCATAAGTCATTTTGAAAACATCTGACGAAGGAACAGTATGGCCACTCCAATTGTCCATAACCGCGGACATGGCTATTCGAATAGTTTGACACTCAGCAGAGGTGGTACACTTTCACCATAATATTCGATACATCTGTGGCATCCCGCAAAACCACTACTAGAAAATCGCGTTGAATTTGTGCATTGCATCGTCATCATCATGCATTGTTTGCTTAAAACTATTTTTCGCAAAGTCTGTTTTGTTTTCTAAAACGCCCCGTCTTGTTTTCAAATTCAAACCCGGGTCGCCGGAATATTTTGTTGCCTACTATCGGTTTGCAAACGGTGCATTAAAGTAAATAAAAGATTATATTATTTTAGTGGGGCAGTCGAACGGGCCGAATGACCCGAACGACCACCCCAGAAAATACAAACGGCCCACCCCATTAATCCTACAGCTACCAACTAACCTACCCAGCCCTCCCCTCCACCTCACCCCAGCCTATCATCTCTCGCCACCTCACCTGGCCCTATACCCCCAACAAACCAGACCCCGCCACATCAGCCTCCCTCTCTCTCTCCCTCTCTCTCTCTCCCCTCACAGCCCCACTCCTCTCAACCGACACACAGCCCACGCGCCCCCTCACCCGAGCCAACCGGCCACCTGCCCCGCGGGCCCACCTAGCAGGCCCCACCTCGCATGGCGCCCCGCCCGTCCTCTCTTCTTCCTCTCGCCGCGCCGCCCCTGCTCTGCCTCGCTCCCTCCCTTCTCTCTCTGCCTCTCTTCCACCTCGGCCAGCGCCGGCTCCCTCCTCGCCGTCCGCCGCCTGCTCCCCTCTCCCAGTCGTCCCCGCACCCGCATCCACCCTCCTCCACCCTCTGCACGCTCCGTCGCCCGTCTCCTTCTCCGCCGCCGCCAGGCCGCACCTCCGCTCGCCGCCGGCTCCTCCATTCAACCCCGTCTCCACCGCTCCCGTCCGCCGCCTGCCTGGCCCCGGCCGCCTCGCGCCCCTCCCGGCGAGCCCCGCCGCCTGCGCCACGCCTCCGCCTGCACCCCTCCTTCGGCCGGTTCCGTCCGCGCCGGCAGCGCCACCTCCGACCGCCTCACCGCCGCTGCTCACCGCGCCCAGCGCCGGCGACCCCTACGCCGTCCGCCCGAGCTCCTCCGCCGCCCTCCTTCGTTTTCGCCCCCGGCCCCGCGCGCTCCGGCCGCCCCGCAAGCCCGCGCCCCCTCGCCGAGCCCCGTCCGTCGCCAGGAGCCCGCCTCCCCCAAGCTCTGCTCGCCTCCTCTGCTCCTTCCGGTGCCGCAGCCGCCAAACGCCACCCTCCCCCGAGCCCGCGACCCCGCCTCGACCGCCAGCAGCCGCCGGCCCTGGCTATGGCGCCCGCCGCGTGACCGCCACCTCCCGGCTGCGGCAACCCCAGACGCCCATCGGTGACCTTCCCGCCGCTGCAAGGCCACGCCCGCCTCCGCTGCACTCGTGCGTCCTCGCCGGCGCGCGTTCCGTCAGCACCCGCCTCACGCACGCCATCGCCTTCTTCGGTCACGTGGTGCCGTTCAAGATGCCAAGTCCAACACAGGATGAGAACCAAAGCCCACACAAGACCGTTCCCGTTGAGGACAGGAACCCTTCAAGATATTTGTGACAACAAGCTCGGCACCGGCAATCGATTGAGATCCCGGGTACTTCGTCGTGGTAACTAGGGGCGAAGGAGCCGAGTTGACAAGATCTACCTCACGGAGCGGCGAACCCCGGACCCGGAGCTTCCCTGGACACCAAGAACTACCGGCGACCCGACCAAGACCCGAAGACCGGTCCCGGCGTTGAACCGAACCCGCGGACGCCAAGATTGCCACGAGAACGCTCCCGAACGCTAACACCGACTCGGTGGCGCGGGCCCGACAAGACCCTCTCAACGGCAAGACCGACCCGGTCCGAGGAACCGACAAGATCTTCGCAGCGACAAGATCGACACCGACCCAAGTCCGGCTCCCCGGATGCGACAAGATCTACCTCCGTTAGCCGAGAGCGATCTCGTCGAACCCTGAACCCCGAGACCCGACCCCGAACCCCGGAACCCCAAGATCTGCCCTATTTTATAAAGTGGAATATGATTTGTCGCATATTAATTGATCTTGCATGCATACATTCATGTGGTTTGGGGGCCCTAGGCCGATTCACCTAATAATTAAATATGGGGCCCATATGCGGGCAAAGCCAGTCGTATATTGGCCTCATTTAAACTTGTGTAGTGAACCCGGTACTATCTTCTGCCATGTTATGATAACATTTAATTGCGGGGGTTCTAAATAATTTGAACATTTAATTAATGTCGGGACCCCGGTTCCGCTTAATATGACCTAATCGCATTGCACCCTTGCCATGTCATACATCATACATGCATCATGCCGATCTTCTGCCGTGGTATTAAATATTGCATCCGATGTTTATTCTAGTGCTTTGGTTCTTCGCGGATAAGGCCGTTGAGTTGATGTGAGCTTCGCCCCGATCTTCGGTCGAACCTTCGGCAATGTTTTCAGGCGAGCATCTCCCCCTTTCTACCTATCTTACTTTTATAGCATTTATTCCCTCCTGTTGATCTATTGCTATCTGTGTTGCGATGCTCTAGTTCCGTACCCGTGATATCCTGTGCAGCACTATATTGCCTTGGACACATCCTATTACTTGTTGTTGGTAGATAGTTGGACCCGCGCGTCGTAGTCGCTTGCGCAAGTGTTGTTGCGTGTCGTCAAGTACCACAGTTGTTGGAGGAGTGCCGCATGTCCAATGTTGGAGATGATCATGGTTTACTTATCGTTCACTTTAATTACTGTTTAACAACTAAAATTGAATTAAGCAGAGGCATCGGTGGGTGATAGGTAAGATCTGGTTTCCGACCGCCCACTTGTGTCCCGTAGGACCCGAGTTCTTGACACCTGTTCCGAGATCGAGCGCGCTGACCACAGGTGGGGAGATATGGGCCCCCCATTGATTATTACCTGATTTCAAAGTATTGTACTGGGGGCCACAAACTAGTTTGAGGTTTTATTTACTATCCTGTACTTATGCCATGTTTACCGCTTTATTTACGTTTGTGCGAGGAGCACGTGTACTGTTTAGGATCAGGACACGTTTTCGCGGTGTCGACAGTCCCCGTTTGGGGATTTGCTGTCGTTCACAGCCGTCTACAAACCCTAAGTCCGTCTCGAAGACCGGCCGACTTCGTTGCGGGTGTCGACTTGGTGGGGTGGCCCCCATGTACTTGCTTTGGGTCTGGGAACGTCGTGACTTAGGCCCCGCCGACATACCGATGGGTGTATGTTAACTGATCTGGCAAAAAGGGTCGAAGTGCCTATGGATACTTTGGTGCACCCCTGCAGGGTTAAATCTTTTCGAGAAGTCGTGTCCGCGGTTATGGACGACTTGGAGCACAGTGCTTGATCATAGACAACTATAACTAAAGTTTACTGTTATAAATTGACTTGTATCCGATTTGACTAGTAATCAGCTTCACTACAACGGAATGGCTAAATAAAAGTACCAACAACTGCTGGGTTTTGGGTTATCTCATGCTAATTGTATTTGACTAGTAAGTGTCGCAACTACAACGGAATGGTTAACTAAAATGGCCCACTGCTTATTTTATCAGAATGATTATCTATACCTGACTAGTAATTGCTGCAACGATAACTGAATAAATAAAACTGCCAACGGTGTGAGTTCCTCGATTGACTTCCTCGTTTGGTCTCGAGGGGGAAACGCCAGGATGGGTTTGTTTGATGGTAGTATCAGGTTGGTTCCGAATAGGTCTTTCTGACCCCTCTCTGATAGCCGCTAGTTGTATCGAGTCTCTATAGGTTGTTTAGTGCATGCTGCCGCTGCCGCTTCAGTCCACCATACCTTTGTTGGCGAGGACCGCCGAATTCTAGTCTCGCTGTGTACTGGCCTCAGTACTGACGCTCCTCTTTTTCCTTTGCCCTTTGTCGGCACCCCTTTTGTTTAAGCAGGTTTTGAGATCGACGCCGTTAGCAGGGTTACCCTTCCGGCTTGGCCTGGGCAGGGTTATGGACGCCATTGGTTATTCTTCAGGGCTCTTAGCCCCATTTGCATCTTGTCCGTAGCTGGACGCACTATCGTTTTCAAGGTGATTTGGGACCTTTGTATATTATATCTGTATTCTTGGCTCTTTGAGTCGCTATTGTATATATCTGTTCTGTGGGTCCCATCGAGGACTGTTGTGTAATGTTATTACTTCGTTTTCCACCCGCACGAAAGTGCCTGGTGGGCACCTTTGAATCGTTTCTATGCGGGTTTGGTGGATTTCGCTAAAACTTGCATAGGGTCGATTCTGAGGGTGTTACAACATCCGTCAGGAACAATCCTGAATTCACCATACTCAGTATGCGGATAATCAATCCTAACCTTTCAATTACACGCCCTAGTATAGGCACCTCTCCTGTGAGTTTGGCCTCCCAACCATGACCAACTGTCATCTTGGGAGCTGCACAGGTGGTCAATCTTCACGAGGTAGCCTCAGCTCAAACCTCGGCCGCAAGGGAACCCATACTAAGGTATATAAACTTCCAGTCATGCCCTACCCAAATTTCGGGTATTGCGGATGTACAATAAAATTGGAATGGTATCACATCCAGACAACCATCAGTTTTATAAAGGGCTAAGGCTCATTCCTCAACCTTTTCATCATCAAAATCATCTGGTGTTCAAGAACACATGTCAAAACATTTTAGTAGAATGACTCATCATTCTAAGGTTTTCATAACCATTTTCACCAAGTAATCCCATCTAAAGTGATCATGTTTTATGCTTAGCACTAGCATCTACAAGTGGGGGTAAACACTAATGAGGCGTGGTAAACAAGTGTGAATGATCTAAGTTCAATCTCATGCCTCAGGATGACATCAAGATTATCTAACTTAGGCCAAATTTTATGCTCTTTATTCTACCTTTAAATATATTTCCAAAATCTACAATTCACTAAGCAAACTCAAATAGAAAGCTTTGATAAAGAAATAAAATAACTAAGCTTGCAAGTAAAACTGGGTTTGGTATAACCAAGGCATGCCTAATGCATTGCATAGGTTATATAGTTTTCACAATTGCAAGTGTTTTCTTGCAAGGTTAACTTGTTTTGTGAAGCTTGCCTTGTGCAGATCAGTGGTTGAAGTTCTCCTCGGCTTATTCCTCATAGTATTCTCCTTCCTCCTCATATCCTTGTTCGGGACTAGCGTCTGTAAATAAATACGAGGTACAAATCACCAAACAATACTTAACCAATTCTATTTATCACACCAAGGTTCACACTAGATGATCTAGCATCATCACTATTATCACAAGGATTAAAGCACTTGTTTTAACTATTTTATTTTAGAAAAGTAATTTCTACTCTTTGAAAAACTACTTAAGATTTAATATTCTCCAACTAAAATAGGGGATCATGTTGACACATTGGCATCACCACATATTTCAGTACTTGGGAATGTGATTTAAAGTGGTGTCACAATTTAATAAGGTTTAACCCCTTTATTTTAATTAAATAAAGTGACTAGAAATGCCTATGGGGCATTCTTTTCTTGCTTGTCTAATATTTCTGCAAGTAAACCTATACATTTTTATATATTCAGAAAGGTCTTGTCAAATATGATTTTTGAGAGTTGGAATCAACTCAAAAGATTTTGTGGTTGAATTTTGAAAAATGTTTGAATGCAGAAAAGTCTCTGCCTTGTTATTTTTACTATAGGTGATCTATAATTCCAAATGATTTGAATCCAACGCGCATGGATTAATAATTCGAGTACCTTTCTAGAAAAATTGGTTTCATGCAAGTTGGTTTAGTGAATCTCTCTGAAATGATTTTTGAATCTATAGAAAGAACTAGGTTCGAACTTAAATTGATAAAACCTAAATTCAAACTACTGGGTCACGCGGGAGTGTAACTGGGCCGGCCCATGGCGCACGGTGCGCCCATGGGTGGGTTTAAGTGGATGTCCCCACCAGTCAGCGAGACAGGGGGTGCAAAGGCGTTCGGGGCAATCTAGACTGTGCGATTAACATCTAATCCAACGGCTAGGGCTTGTCGTCTCCGTCGGGCAGCGCCGGCGAGACGGAACCCTAACGCGACCAGTGGGGGTCTGTGGGGGCTCACCAGGGCTCCGGCGATGGTCGGCGATGGGGGCGAACGGTGAAGTAGACGACGGCGATCCTCCTGGCACTACTAGAAAAACGCATGTTCGTGGCGCACCTGTAAACAACATCTGTGGTGCACTAGGGGTGCGCCACGAGCCTCGCGCTACGGCTATCTCCTAGCCGTGGTGCACTGCCTGGTGCACCACGGTTATATCGAGATAGGCGGGTAGGGGTATAGGGTGCGCCATAGATGTGTTTTTCAAAAAACAAAAAAAAATGCAAAAACACCCTCGTTTTGAATTGCAAAAGCAATCGGGTCCGTACATCGCCGCCGCAGTCGTGTCACTCGCCGGAGCATGGCTGTGGCAGGGAGGTGCGGGAGGGGTCATGGCCGCTCTAGTCCTCGCCGGCGTCGAGGTGGTAGGAAGGGTGTGGTTGGAGAAAGGCAGGTAGGAAGAGAGGGAGGAAGGAAGAGATGGAGAAAGAGAGGGAGGAAGAGAGGGAGGAAGGAAGAGATGGAGGAAGAGAGGAAGGAAGGGAGGTCGGACGCCGCTATCACTGCAAGGAGAGGAGGAGGCCGCCGTTGCGCCGCTGCCGCGCCACCGTCACTGCAAGGAGAGGAGGAGGTCGTCGTCGCACCGTCACTGCAAGGATATGAGAAGGGGAAGGAGGAGAAGGAAGAAGGAAGAAGGAAGAAGGAGAAGGAGAAGGAAGAAGGAAGAAGGAGAAGGGAAAGGAAAAGGAAGAGGGAAAAGGGGAAGGGAAAAGGGGAAAGGGAAAGGTAGGTGGGCGGGGTGACGATTCGAAATTTGAATCCCGCCCAAGCTTATCCGTGGCGCACTAGGTGGTGGTGCGCTACGGGTAAGTCGCCCTCTATTTTTTTTCTGCAGGAAAAACGGTCTTTTGATCGTAACTTTTTACTCTATTCGAATTTTGAAAATCTAAAAAATCAATAAACGACCGAAATCTCGTTCTCGTCATTTTGGTATATTATACGATTTTTTTCGATATCGTATGCAAAAGTTACGGCCTTTTTACCATGGCATGACTTTTTTTGCAAATAAAGTTGAAACTCATGTTTGTTAATTTTACTAGAAGCTATACCACATTACCTACCTAAATATGAAAGGATTTAATTTTTTGAAGTGTTTATCAATTTCTTTTATTTTTTGCAAAGCCTAAAAAGGCGATCCACGGGGGGGGGGGGGGGGGGGGGTGGGGTGTGGAGTTGGTGCAGGATAGTTAGGCGTGGGCACTAGGGCAAGGTGCCCTACTACTAAGTTTCTACATCAGTGACGCACATGGCATAGTGCGCCAAAGAACTTGCCACAACCGTAGCGCACCTACCCCATATGCGCTACGGGTACGTGGCATGCGGCTGACAGGCCCTGGCCCATACATATTTGTGGCGCACATACCCCATGTGCGCCACGGTTGTTCTAGTTACTAGTAGGGCACTACCCACAGGTGAGCCATGCCAATTTTACCCGTGGGGCACTTCAACCATGTGAGCCACGGATGTGCGGATTACCTATAGCCGTTTTCCTAGTAGTGTGGTACCGACAGCTCCTCCTAGGGCGGCTCCAATCGACGACGCCTCTTCTCTTCCTCCACGGCAGACTTCGGCGAAATTCCGGCCACCTGGTGCTCGCCTTGCTCCGGGGATGACGTGGGGTGGTTCTGAGAGAGAGGGGAGTGAGATGGTGTACTGAAATTGAACGGGGGAGGACTCTATTTATAGTGCGAAGAGGGGACCGAAGGTTGCAGTTGGAGCTCGTCGTGGTGGTCGTCACAGTGAGCTAACAGCATGGTTGTGGGTAGGGGACGGTGCGCTGCTTCCTGACGAAGCTCAACGGCATGGTGGCGAGGCGTGGGGCGGTGCAATGTTGTGGATATACCAAATGGGTATACCTACGGCATAGTCTCATACCGGCAAGCCCAGGTGGCCCACAGTTGGTGGTTAGGCCTATGGCATAACCGGGCGGCCCAGTTGCTGGTAGACAAGACGGAGGTCCAGCATGGATGAAGGAATACGACGTGCCACCGCCTTAGATGGAAGCCGGAGCCTTGGAGGACACGAAGACTAGTTAGTGTTAGTCTAGGCTCTCTAACCGTATCCGGCTGGGACTCTCCATGTAACCCTAGATCCCGGCGTCCTTATAAGCTGGCCTACGGGAGCCTTTAGGGCACAATAACAACAAGTGCATAGCACTACTCGCACACAACGAACCCCCAATCCTATAACTCGGCGTATTGCCATTGTAGTGATTTATACCAGGAGTAGGATCTCGCCACCGTCATCAGATCTGAACCTGGGTAAACTGTGTCAAGCCGACCCGGACACTCTCCGTCTTCCTCCCACGTATGTAAACTCGCTGTTGGGATATCCCTATGGCGTACGTGTCGCAAATACCACGACAGTTGGCGCTCACCGTGGGGCAAGAGGCGTTTACAGCACGGATCCGGACGGGATCCCTCGCCGTCTTCGAAGACAGCCAAATCGCATATTCATCGGCGCACCGGCTTCGTCATCGCTCTTGAGAGCCTGTAGAGGATTTATCCTCGCCTCTCGGGCGTACGACCAAGTCGACGGCATCACAAAAATCTATGTCAACACGTTGAGTGCACGCGATGAGATGCGATTGATTGAATATCGACAGGTCCGGCTATAGTGCAGATTCCAAGATCCTGGTCGCCGTTGTATTCATGGTGCTGATCTGTGTGACTAAATTTGGTCACGATCGGTTTCCACATTGTTTGATGGCTTCATGCAATGTCACTTTCGGTTTCGTGCGTACGTACTAAGCTAGGCCGGAGCGATCTGGACAAACATGTGTTGAGTATACGCTGGTGCTAAACATCAGATCAATTGATCTGTTTGGAATTTCTAAACGGAAAAGAGAATAACCGTCTCACACGACGGGTGAGCTAATCAATTCCTTGGAATATTCCGTGCTTAACCATAGTACTATACTATATATTAAGGGTGGAGGATTGAGAGCCTCCTTAACGTGCCACCTCATGTGGTACTATTTATGCATATTTTCTTCCAATCACAAGCAACCACGTCAATTCCTATGAATAGTGCCATTTTTCTTTTTTAGGTATTTGCTTTTCATTTCTTTATCTTTCTACGGTGATACTACCATACATGTATGATAGTAGTTTTTTATTTATTTTTATACTTTGATGATAATTTTCCATCAGTAGTTAGTCTACGTCTATGACAATATTTTTAAACTTATTTTTTACCAACTTGATGGTTTTTTTTTACATAATTTTGGGCTATAATTTTCTGAAGGTAATTATCCTATGTTTACAGCGTTATCCCTTCTTTTAACTACTCGACGGTAATTTTCCGACGCACCTTCGCCGCCGTTATTTTTTCGAAGGTAGTTAACCTACACCTACGGCTATATTTTTTAGCTTCTTTTTCAGCTATTTGACGGTAAATTTTGACGCATCTTTTCGGTCGTAGTTTTCTGACACATCTTTTCGGCCGTAATTTTTTACCGGTAGTTAACCCACGATAACTTCTCGAAGGTGAATAATTCTCTAACCATATTTTATCTGGGTTTTTTAGTTTTCTTTTCCACTCTTCTGCAGTTTTTCGTCACACTTTCCGTTGTAATTTCAGATGGCAACTACCCTTCCGGAATTTCTCAAGCGTCGGTAGTTTCTCGATCGATACGCTTGAAATAGATGCCAGATTTATAAGAATTTGGATGCATCTAAACACTAGACACTATTTTGAAACAGATGGAGTGATTTTTAATTCTTTGACACTAATTCCATAATTCACCCTCTTTTGTTCAAGAAAAATACTACTATTATCTTATAGAGTAACTCTAGACAACATTACTACACTACATATAGCGTATTCTCCACCAATACTTTCAACTGGTTATCGACGATATTGTCCAATCACGGGGCGGCGTGACGCAGCTCCACATTTCCTAGTTATGTATTGACATACACACGAGTAGACCAGACGACGGCACCACGAGGAGCATGTCCACGGTGCCGGCACCGTGACCGACTTGGACTCTTCCGGCATCGTGACTATCTCAAATAAAGACCGCTTGGATATACAGTGGATTATCCGGCTTCGTCCAGGCTAGATTCATCTTCACCGCGAGCTACACCAACTACGCTCAAACAGCTAAGTTTCTATTTATATTAATTATTTTTATTGTTTATGATCGTCAGATTAAGATTGGTTCACTCATATCCTGAGTCTTTTACCGCTTTCGTTTTGGTCATACGTTTTTTCACGATTTGTCTGAGTATTAACTTTTTACTAGCTTGTCGTTTAAGGCCCAGTACCATGCAAAAAATCAGTCTTCGGGCGTTAGCTTAAGTTTTCTGGATACACGTTTTCTATTGTTTTTATGTGGATTCTGGAGTAGTGACTTCTCGGCACTCAAAGCCGGCGTTTTGGCCTTGGGTTCTGGACGGTGCCGTTAGGCATCATCACCCAAGGACATAGTTCTATGCTGCGAGTCTTCCGTCTCACGAAAGGTCAAGCATAAAAACCTGAATAATGGATAAGTCAGCACTTGCTTAAACAAATTTTTACATAAACTGTTCAAATTAGTTGAGTTTTTTCCTCCTAAACAGTTTTATGTTGTCCATCTGCTGCATTGTTTCAGCTTTAAAGCATTTGTTTAAAGGCGATGTTTGTTCTGCCTTACATTTGTTTGTTGGACACAATGAAAGGAACAATTTAATACATTTGTATTTTTTATGTTTATCTTTCAGGTACATGATGCTTGGACATTGTCGCGTTCCTCGGATTAAGGTGTTTTGAGCCGGATTTTCACTAGGCTTGACACCTCAGGGGTTGCGATCGCAGTTGTTGACCAAGACTTGAGCCGCCTTTGAGGAAGTCGGATCTACACTCATGGGATTGACATCTCTAACTTAGAAGCTTTGTCCCTCTTTGAGAATTAAGCCGGAACAAACCTCGGGGGCTACAGTATGTTGATATCCAAGATATGGTGAAAGTTCTCTTTGAGCGTCAGGCCTGAAAATTCAAATGAATTCCACCTTGACGCTCGGGGGCTACACCGATATTGAATTTTTGTGAAGTTCTCTTTGGAGCACCAAGCCGAAATAATTCCGACTTGGCGCTCAGGGGCTACACTGCACATTTTTACCAAAGCTACTCTGAGAACACCAAGACGGTTTTCTTTTGAACCTCCGACTTGGCGCTTGGGGGCTAAAATTGTTTGATGTACAATTATGCATGTTCTTTTGAGCATCAAGCCGCCTTCGATGAAGTCGACTCAATGCTCGAGGGCTACATATAGTTATGTTAACAAAACTTTAAAGACGGTGAAAAATCCGGATAGCGACACCTGGGGGCTCGACATCAACTTTTCCTTCACGGAAGTTTCCTGGGTTACACGGCTCGATAGCCTGAACGTCTATGACTTGAGAGGCTCTAAATACCTTAATTAGGCAAGCTCTTATGTCTGTGACTTTGCTGGCTCTAAGTCGGCAGTTTGGTAGCCTTTATGATCGTGGCCCGGTAGCCATGATTTTTTCCGGCTTACATATCATCCTACATGGATGATGATATTGAATACATTCCTAGAGCTTGGAAGAATCTCTAAACAATTCGTTAGAATTCTCCGTCTTGGATTCGTTCATAGAAGCACACAAGCAACTCTCTGGCTAGGCTTAGTCAGATGAGAATATGATATGGGAGCTCTCCAAGATTCTTCACGAAGCACGCCTACAAATTGGAGACGACGTGATACTTACACTCAATGCTAGACGGAGGAACACGAGGATCTTGAAGAACTCCCGGGGCTACTGTTGTGGATATACCTATGGCATAGTCTCATACCGGCAAGCCCGGGTGGCCCATAGTTGGTGGTTAGGCCTATGCCATAACCGGGCGGCCCAGTTGCTGGTAGACAAGACGGAGGTCGAGCATGGATGAAGGAAGGCGACGTGCCACCGCCTTAGATGGAAGCCGGAGCCTTGGAGGACACGAAGACTAATTAGTGTTAGTCTAGGACTCTCTAACCGTATCTGGCTGGGACTCTCCATGTAACCCTAGGTCCTGGCGTCCTTATAAGCCGTCCTACGGGAGTCTTTAGGGCACAATAACAACACGTGCATAGCACTACTCGCACATAGCGAACCCCTAATCCCGTAACTCGGCCTTATTGCCATTATGGTGATTTATAGCAGGAGCAGGATCTAGCCACCGTCGTGAGATCTGAACCTAGGTAAACTGTGTTAAGCTGACCCGAACGCTCTATGTATTCCTCCCACGTCTCTAAACTCGAAGTTGGGATACCCCTATGGCGTACGTGTCGCAAATACCACGACATGCAAATTGGTCGGAACGTTGCAGTGCTCTGGACGGGTCCGACGGGCATTTTAATGGTGTATGGGCTCTCCTGGTCGCGCAGCGACGGACGGTCATGTCCGGGCGGTTCCTGGGGTGGTGGTGATCACGCACGTAAGCGGCAAGGGCGGGGCACGGTCCGTGCTCGCATGTCAAGCGCTGCGCTCTGGCGCGCTCTTGGCATGGCACAGAGGCATAGGGCGCGGCGGTTCTAGGGTGGTCCAGGGGATGGCAGTGCTTGGGCATTGAACAGGGGGTAGCGGTGGGCAGTGGCTTGTGTCCCAGACAACGTGGCTAGGCTTGGTGAGGCCCCTAGCGTGCTGTCGACATTGGGGTGGCAAGTTAGGCTCGGCAATGGTCACCATTGATGACAATGGAAAGCTTACAGTGAGCTAGAGCTTGTTAAATGAACTAGATGATCTACTAAGAGTGTGTTGTGAGCTAGAGGAAAGACAGGTTAGGCACAAACACTGCTCACTATAGTGTTTGATGTTTTGTTTGATTTGTGTTTACAAGGTGTTTGATGGAATGGCCGAAAGATATTTGAATTTGAATTTTTGAGTGAAACTTGGTGGGTGAACTAGTCACATACTAGGTAGTCTATGGTTGCTTGGATTTGTCAAGGTGCACTGGTTTGGTTGAGTTTTGAGAAATGGTGATCTTCACATATGATATAGATTCAATTTTTAATTGTCATTTCAATCAAGTTACCAAATGTTTCTGTGAGTTTGAAAGGTCGGCTTGGGTTCACTTTCACTTGGTCTAGCAAGGGTCAAAAGAAATAGAATTGTTTATGTTTCAAATATTGGACTAGAAACACTCAAAGTGGCCTAGTGAGCCAGATTGGCAAAAATGACCATTTGCTTGTTCTATTTGTTTTTGAATTTCTCTTGATTTGTTTCTACTTGGAAATGATTTATATGATGTTGTTTTCATGTTTAAACCATTCCTTGCTATTCACAACAATCACCCAAGTCCATTCATGCATTCATACAATCATCGCATACACACATGCATTCATAAAGATTTTAATTAACAAAAGTTTTTGTTAACCCTAATTTTGGGTGATTGGAATTTGATAACCTTGATCAATATTTTTGGGATGTTACAAACCTTCCCTCCTTAAACAAAATCTCGTCCCGAGATTGAGAAAAAGAAAACTAGGATTTAAAGATATCGAGAAACGCCGTCTTGATGTAATCTTCTCGCTCCCAAGTATCTTCTTCTTCAGTTTGGTTGCTCCACTGAATCTTGAGAAACTTTATGCTTCGGGTACTGGTGGTTATGAAAGCTTCCTCCAAAATACGGATGGGTACTTCGGGACACGTCATGTCATCGTTGATCTCTTTGGTTCGGTGATCAATGTTCTTGAAAACTTCGGTCTTCTCCGGGACTTCTAGGCATTTGCGAAGTAACGATATATGGAACACATTATGCACTACTGACATCTCCTCTGGTAGTTCCAGTTGATACGATACTTCTCGTCGACGATTCAGAATCTTGAAAGGTCCGATATATCTGGGGGCTAACTTTCCTTTGAGGTGGAAACATTGCATTCCTTTCAAAGGCGACATTTTGAGATACAAAAAATCTCCGATATTGAAAGCGAGGTCTCGATGTCTCTTGTCGGCATAACTCTTCTGTTTGTATTGGGCGGTCTTGAGGTGCTCATGGATCTTGTGAACTTTCTCTTATGCTTCACGTAGGATGTCTGGTCCAAAAATTTGACTCTCTCCTACTTCGGACCAATTCAAAGGGGTGCGACACTTCCTTCAATACATGAATTCAAATGGGGCCATTTGCAAGCTGGCTTTATAACTATTGTTTAAATGAAAATTTTGCGAAAGGCAGGAATCTTCCCATTTGTATCCATACTCTAGCACACAGGCTCTCAACATATCTTCGAGTATTTGATTTACTTGCTCCGTTTGTCCATCTGTCTGAGGGTGATAAGCTGTGCTGAAATCTAGTCTTGTTCCCAATCCCTCTTGGACTTTCTTCCAAAATCTCGAGGTAAATTGAGTTCCTCGATCCGATACAATGTTCTTGGGGACTCCGTGCAAACTGACGATTCTAGCAATGTACAGCTCTCCTAGTTTCGAACTCTGGTAGGTGGTCTTGACAGGTAAGAAATGGGCGACTTTGGACAATATATCCACGATAACCCAGATAGAGTCATTCCCCCTACTAGATGTAAGTAAACGGGTGATAAAGTCAATTCCAACGGAATGCCATTTCCATTCCGGAATCTGCAAGTGTTACAACAGTCCCACGGGTCTATGATGTCTTGCCTTGACTCTCTGACAGATATCACACTTGGCTATGTTGCTTCCGATTTCTCTTTTCATCTTATGCCACCAGAATTGTTCCTTCAAATCCTGATACATCTTCGTTCCTCTAGGGTGGATAGAATAAAGAGTATCATGGGCTTCCTTCAAAATAGCTTGCTTCAATTTTGAGTCTGCTGGAACACAGATACGTCCTTTGTACCACAAAACTCCTTCTTCATCTTCGGTGAATCCGGGTATCTTGCATGTACCGATACGATGTTTGATTCCTTCTTCATCTTCGGTGAATCCGGGTATCTCACATTTGTCCGTCTTGTGATGCTCGAGAATCCTTCTACGAACTTGCGGTAATATCCCACTAATCCTAGAAATGCACGAACTTGGGTTTGGGTGGTTCGGGCTAGCCAGAATTCACATTTGCTAAACCTGGCATACAACTATGCTCCCTAAGGGTTCCAAGGATGGTCCTTAGGTGTATCTCATGTTCTTCTTTTGATTTGGAATAGATCAGAATGTCATTGATGAACACAACGACAAACTTATCCAGGAAGTCCATAAAAACTTATTCATGAGGTTCATGAAATAAGCAGGGGCATTGGTTAATCCAAAAGACATGAAAATGTACTCATACAATCCATATCTGGTGGTAAAGGCAGTCTTTGGAATATCCTCTACACGAATCTTGAGTTGATGATAACCCGTTCTAAGATCAATATTAGAAAACACTTTGGCACCGGTCAACTGGTCAAACAGGTCTTCTATCTTTGGTAGTGGGTACTTTTTCTTGATGGTGACATCGTTCAACTTCCGATAATCCGTACACAAACGGTTACCTCCATCTTTCTTGTCCACAAACAAGACAGGTGATCTCCATGCCGACGCACTTGGTTGGATCAATCCTATCTCTAGCATAGCATCTAGTTGCTTCTTCAGCTCCACTAATTCAGACGGGTTCATACTATACGGTCTCTGGGCTATGGGTTCGGTTCCAGGGATTAGTTCAATCATAAACTCGATATCCCGATCTGGGGGCATACCATGCAAAACATCTGGAAATACATCGGTGTATTCATAGACTATTCTGACTTGGTCAATGGTTGGTTGGGCTATACTCTTGTTGCACCTAAATTTACGGGGCAAGGTTTCAGATATGTGCTCTACTGATATTCCGACGGTACTGGTCATGTTATGGCTTTCTTGGCACAGTTGACTAATCCTTTATGTTTCGACATCCAATCCATTCCTAGTACTACTTCCAAACCCTTAGTTCCAAGTACTATTAGATTAGCATAAAAATCTATACCGTGGATTCGGATAGGTACGGCCTTGCAAAGTTGTCTAGCTTTGGTGGTTGAACCAGGTATTTGAACTATCATAACATGCTTCAATTTTGTTGGTTGAATCTTACTAGTGCATGCAAATTCTTCGGTAACAAACGAGTGCGATGCTCCAGAATCAATCAACACTCTTGCAAGTACCGAGTTAACAGAAAATATACCCAGCACGACATCTAGCGCTTCTTGGGCTTCTTCAGCATTCATGAGAAACAGACGGCCATTGCGGTTGAGCGAATTCCTTGGGGAAAATCTTCTTCTAGGTTGACCACGACGATGCTGCTGAGCTGGGGCATTCACATTGGGGGCTGCTGCAGTCTTCTTGGGGCACTCATTGGAATAGTGACCCTTGTTTCCACATTCATAACAAGTCACTTGGGACTTGTCTTTTGCTGCAACAGGCACAGCATTGCTTCCAGTCCTTGGGGAAGTATTGGTGTTGTTGGCGACATTATTGTTGTTGAACTTGGTACTGGGGTTGCCGCGGTTGTTGTTGTTTCCTCCGGGCCTTGGGTTTACTCCTCCATGGTTGGGATAGGTCGGACGGTTCATCGGGGGTCTATTGGTTCTTGGGGCAAATCCTGGAGATGGGTTGGGACGATACTTTGGGGTATGGTGGGTTCCTTGTTGATTCATCATTCTATGCTTCCGGTTCTCATTGGCTTCGCTGATCTTGCCTTCCATCTAAATGGCAGAGTCCACTAAGGCTTTAATGTCAGCGAATGGGATGTTGACTAACACTATCTGCATCTCATCATGCAGACCATTCAAGAATCTCTCCTTCTTCTTGGCTTTAGTGTCAATCTCATCCGGTGCATACCTAGCTAGTGACAAAAATTTGTCACGGTACTCAACTAGTCATCCTCCCTTGCTTCAGTTCTCTGAATTCATCTCTCATCCTCTTGATCAAACCTAGTGGCACATGGGTTCTGCTAAACTTGATTTTGAATTCATCCCAAGTCATCATGTGTCCTCCAGTCATGGTGCAAACGTTGTTCCACCAAGCTCTTGCATCTCCTTCTAGATAGTGGGTGGCAAACAGTACCTTCTCATTGGCTTCCACTCCTGCAACTTCTAAGTTGTTCTCCGTGGTTTGCAGCCAGTCATCGGCATCTAGGGGCTCTTCAGACTTAGTAAATATGGGTGGATTGGTGTTCTGAAAGTTCTTGAGCTTTGATCCATGGTTGTCCTGATTTCCATGGCCTTGGTTTTTGTTGGCCATCTGAGCTATGTGTTGAAGGGTGGCTAAGTTGGCTTGACATTCGTCTCTTTCAGCTTCGCGGTCCGAAACCAACATTTGCAAGATTTGCAACATCAGGTCCGGGGAGGAGCTGCTTCCTCCGCGAGGCATCTCAAGATTGAGATATATCATGAGAAAAGAGGGGAATTTCTAAGGTTTGGGTTTTTTTTTGCAAAGTTTTCAAAATTTGACTCACATTTTTCTAGAAACTTGCTTTTCATTCAATCATTCATAGCACACGATATAAAACACACACCACAACAAGGAAAAACAGATGGTTTTAAGAACCATTCTGTGAATCTACGATACAATGGGACCGGATACAACTTCATTAACGCTAGTGCTCACGTGCTACTACTCCTCGGAATCGGTGTCCTCATCATCATCATCAATGAAGGCGAAGTCATCCTCATCGGCGAGGAAGTCTATGGCTTGATCCTCCAGAAAGTCATCATCATCACTAAGGTAAGAGTAGGGGTCACAACGGATGTCCTCCCCTGCATTCTCCCTCTCCTCAAGCTGCATGTCCCTCTCGTGGACGGTCTCCTCCAACTCTGTGATCCTATGACGAACACGGGCAATTGTATGCTCCTTCTTGTCAAGCTGATGGCGACGAGACTGGCGATCCTTCACCAGCATGGCGATGGTGTGATCCTTCTGGATAGCGATGGCATAGTTGTGGTTGGCGTAGGAGCGGACATTGTCTAACACCTTCTACCGGTCATACATCATGAAGTTGAGGTGATCCACTTGGTTCTTCAGCTCAGGGTGATATGGTGCGTCCAGTGGTTGTCCCGTGACATCGTGCCTTGGGCACAACTCAAAATGGGTACCCTCGATCTGATTGATACTCTGCCCACACAGATGGGCAAGAGCTTCCTATATGGCCCTAGCAAGTCCATCGAGCCAGTTGTTCTCTCTAATGGTGAACTGAATTCCCTCTGAGGTGGGGGCTTCAACCTTTCCTCGGAGACTTGCAATAATCAGCCATTGCAATTCCTATCCTTCCTGATCGTTAAACTGAGCTCCGAAGAACATGGGGTATGGGCGCTCTAGAAGTTCCGAAAGCTAGTCCAAGTCATGCTCAAAGATGAGATCTCCTCCATTTCCCAACTGATAGAACTTTATATACTTCACGTCCATCTATAAGAATATAGGATGAGTAAGTTAGTAGTGTGATCAAGTGTGTCAAATTTTATGTAAGTTTACAAGAATTTTTGAGGAACATGAATTTTCATGAAAGAACCTAGGTGATAAGAATGAGAATAAGTTTTCATAAATACTCACTTCCTTGGTTTTGAAACTAAGTTTTTGATTCAAACGTCCATTCTAAACTAGGGTCTCCTATGTAATAATGTAATAATAAGGTAGCGTGGGAGAGGCTCCATCTTCAATGTCACAGGCAATGCTGACGATGGGAGATGATCCTAGTTTTCGTAACCTTCCTGCGGTCCATCTTCCTGATAATCCATGAGTACTCTTTAAGTACTCGCAAACTAATACTAACAAGTGAAGTGGTTTTGAGTAGGAAGTACTAGGCTCTAGGTGTTTTGCAAAAAGCTAGATTTATCTCTAACTAAGTTCAAAAGAAAAGAAATCTAGTTGAAAGTTTTATAACACCTAAGTGGGAACTTGAGTTTTCATGTCACAACCCTGTTGTGGTCAATTCAAAGTCATGATTCATTTCATAAGTCATTTTGAAAACATCTGACGACGGAACAGTATGGCCACTCCAACTGTCCATAACCGCCGATGCGGCTACTCGAATAGTTTGACACTCTGCAGAGGTGGTACACTTTCACCACAATATTCGATACATCCGGCAGGAACAATCCTGAATTCACCATACTCAGTATGCGGATAATCAATCCTAACCTTTCAATTACACGCCCTAGTATAGGCACCTCTCCTATGAGTTTGGCCTCCCGACCATGACAAACTATCATCTTGGGAGCTGCACAGGTGTTCAATCTTCACGAGGTAGCCTCAGCTCAAACCTCGGCCACAAGAGAACCCATACTACGGTATATAAACTTCTAGCCATGCCCTACCCAAATTTCGGGTATTGCAGTTGTAGGATAAAATTGGAATGGTATCGCATCCAGACAACCATCAGTTTTATAAAGGGCTAAGGCTCATTCCTCAACCTTTTCATCATGAAAATCATCTAGTGTTCAAGAAAACATGTCAAAACATTTCAGTAGAATGACTCATCATTCTAAGGTTTTCATAACCATTTTCACCAAGTAATCCCATCTAAAGTGATCATGTTTTATGCTTAGCACTAGCATCTACAAGTGGGGGTAAACACTAATGAGGCGTGGTAAACAAGTGTGAATGATCTAAGTTCAATCTCATGCCTCAGGATGACATCAAGATTATCTAACTTAGGCCAAATTATATGCTCTTTATGCTACCTTTAAATATCTTTCCAAAATCTACAATTCACTAAGCAAACTCAAATAGAAAGCTTTGATAAAGAAATAAAATAACTAAGCTTGCAAGTAAAACTGGGTTTGGCATAACCAAGGCATGCCTAATGCATTGCATAGGTTATATAGTTTTCACAATTGCAAGTGTTTCCTTGCAAGGTTAACTTGTTTTGTGAAGCTTGCCTTGTGTAGAGCAGTGGTTGAAGTTCTCCTCGGCTTCTTCCTCGTAGTATTCTCCTTCCTCCTCGTATCCTTGTTCGGGACTAGCATCTATAAATAAATACGAGGTACACAATCAACAAACAATACTTAACTAATTCTATTTATCACACCAAGGTTCACACTAGATGATCTAGCATCATCAATTTTATCACAAGGATTAAAGCACTTGTTTGACACTCTGCAGAGGTGGTACACTTTTGACGACTATCTACACACAGCCTGTTGGGAACCCCAAGAGCAAGGTGTGAAGCATCAAGCAGCAAGTTTTCCCTCAGTTAAGACCGAGGTTATCGAACCAGGAGGAGGAAGGAAACATCACACAGGTGTTGCAAGCAACGCGGAGACCTGCACAACACAAACTCAAGACTTTGCCCCAATGAACAGTAAGGTTGTCAAGCTCACCGGTTTGCTGTACCAAAGTATTGAACATATGGTGTGGAAGGTATTGGTTTGCAGCAAGTAAACAAGTAACAGTGGAAGATGTATCAATGGTAAATATTGGACCAGGGTCCATAGTTCACTAGAGGTGCGCTCCTTAGATAAACAACATTTCATGAAGGGTAAATAAATTACAGCGGGGCAATTGACAGGAACTGAGCAAGGCATAACAATGCAATTATTAGTTAGAAAGATCCTATGAGATTTGATTGGGCAATACAACTAGATACATAGACCGCCATCCAACTGCATCTATGACTAGAAGTGCACCTTCAGTTTATCATCCGAACCCCCTCCAGTATTAAGTTGCAAGCACCAGACAACTACTTTAAGCAAAGTTTGTAAGGTAAATAGTCCACATGTTCCATGAACAAGAGACCATTTTTTCTCCCTAGTAGCAACAACACATCTATAATAGAAGAGATTATTGTCACTTACCTTGGAAACTAGAGGCATGAACCCACTATCGAGCATAAATACTCCCTCTTGGAGTCACTAGCAACTACTTGGCCAAGATAGCTACTAACAACGGAGAGCATGCAAGATCACAAACAACACAGACATGATAGAATCATAAAGACAGAACCATTAATCAAACCAACATAATAATCTCAATATCTATCGGATCCCCGCAAACACAACATGCATGATTACAAATAGATTAGATCTTGATCATGAACGGAGCTCACAAGATCTATACATGAAAGCACAAAGGAGGGGATACAACCATCTAGCTACTACATGGACCCATTGTCCAAGGTGGAACTACTCACGCATCATATCGGAGAGAAGACCTCTGGGATGATCTCCCCTCCGTCAGGGTGCCGGGAAGAACTTTAGACCCCCTGATCTAGGGACGATGGTGTATGCGTCTATAGACAGTTTCGTGGATTTCTGATCGGGTACTCAGGGTTTCTGCATCTGGGGCTTCTTATAGGCGAAGGGGGAGACCGAGGAGGAGGCCAGGGGTGGCAAACCCTACCCAGGCGCGGGGCTGGGCCCAACCGCGCCTGGGGTAGGTCTAGTCCCCCTGGCTGGCCCCTCCAGCTCTCCTCTGGACTTCTTGTTCCCCACGGAAAGTAACTGAATTTGACGTTTGTCCCGTCCAATTCCGAGAATATTTTTCTGAAACCAAAAACAACCGAAAACAGGCATATGGCACTGTTGCAACTTGTTAATAGGTTAGTACCATAAAACATGTAAAAAGAACCTCAAAGTGTGGACAAGTAAAGCAAAGTAGATACAAAACAAGCATCGAGCATCAAAAATTATAGATACGTTTCCAACGTATCAACTTTCACCACAATATTCGATAAATCCGTCAGGAACAATCCTGAATTCACCATCCTCAGTATCCTGATAATCAATCCTAACCTTTCAATTACACGCCCTAGTATAGGCACCTCTCCTATGAGTTTGGCCTCCCAACCATGACCAACTGTCATCTTGGGAACTGCACAGGTGGTCAATCTTCATGAGGTAGCCTCATCTCAAACCTCGGCCGCAAGGGAACCCATACTAAGGTATATAAACTTCCAGTCAAGCCCTACCCAAATTTCGGGTATTGTGGTTGTACGGTAAAATTGGAATGGTATCGCATCCAGACAACCATCAGTTTTATAATGGGCTAAGGCTGATGCCTCAAACTTTTCATCATCAAAATCGTTTGGTGTTCAAGAACACATGTCAAAAAATTTCAGTAGAATGACTCATCATTCTAAGGTTTTCATAACCATTTTCACCAAGTAATCCCATCTAAAGTGATCAAGTTTATGCTTAGCACTAGCATCTACAAGTGGGGGTAAACACTAATGAGGGGTGTTAAAAAAGTGTGAATGATCTAAGTTCAATCTCATGCCTCAAGATGACATCAAGATTATCTAACTTAGGCCAAATTCTATGCTCTTTATGCTACCTTTAAATATCTTTCCAAAATCTACAAGTCACTAAGCAAACTCAAATAGAAAGCTTTGATAAAGAAATAAAATAACTAAGCTTGCAAGTAACACTGGGTTTGGTATAATCATTTGGTATAACCAAGGCATGCTTAATGCATTGCATAGGTTATATAGTTTTCACAATTGCAAGTCTTTGCTTGCAAGGTTAACTTGTTTTGTGAAGCTTGCCTTGTGCAGAGCAGTGGTTGAAGTTCTCCTCGGCTTCTTCCTCGTAGTATTCTCCTTCCTCCTCGTATCCTTGTTCGGTACTAGCATCTATAAATAAATACGAGGTACACAATCACCAAACAATACTTAACTAATTCTATTTATCAGACCAAGGTTCACACTAGATGATCTAGCATCATCACTATTATCACAAGGATTAAAGCACTTGTTTTAATTATTTTATTTTAGAAAAGTAATTTCTAATCATTGAAAAACTACTTAAGATTTAATATTCTCCAACTAAAATAGGGGATCATGTTGACACATGTCATCACCATATATTTCAGTACTTGGGAATGTGATTTAAAGTGGTGTTGACGAGGTTTGATCTCATCAATGCCCATTGTTATGTACTTGGGTTTTGGAGAAGGTGGGGATGCTGGAGATCGTGGAACGGTTAGCAAACAAGCAACACGAGGACACAAGGTTTACCCAGGTTCAGGCCCCCAGAGGGAAAACCCTACTCCTGCTTGTCTACTCTTGATTATGGTGGAACCGAAGGTTACAGTGGTGCGCAGATGCAATCTGGAGTGGAGGTGTGTATGCGAAAGTATGAGGAGAAGATCTAGGTCGTGCCCTCCCGGGCGTAGACCTAGTGGGTTACAGGTTCTAGGTTTTTACCCCTTTGAATTTCCTATCTACCCTAGTCTTGCTCTCCAAGGATCCAAAAGCGTCATGGGCCTTGGCCACCCGAAAATCTTCATGGGCCGGCGTGTAATTGCCGTGGGCCTTCCTTGGGTTGGACCAGGTATGCTGAGATCATGTACCCATGGGGTATAACCATGTCAGTAGCCCCCGAGTATTCAGTCGAATCGTAGATTCGGCTGAGGACTCTGCAATCTTTCGGGTGCAGCTATGTATTTCAATAGTTCATGTGCAGGGATTGTTGATGCGTGTGCCTGACTCTCCTGACGGATCAGGGTCAGTTAACTGTCTTAGGACAAAACAACACGATCTTCTTCAGGTTGGAGTCCCTCAACTCGAACCCGGAACATATGCTGGCGTAATTCGACTCAGGCCGTGCAGGACTTACAGGAGTGGAATTCCAGTGAATTTAATTGATCTACCCAACGCGTCCGTTGGGATTTTTCATCGCACCTGTTAGCACTGGTTTTTACTAGCAGAGCGCATTCGTGTGCGTTGCCATGCCATCAGATGATATCTGTAGGTCTTATATTTGTGTCGCAGACACAACATCGGAATGTTTATCACCGCGGAGGTGCTTCGGGTGGTCAAGGAGAACGTTGCTCACTTAACGTTTAGTTGGGGCAGAGTTGCCGAAAAGTTTTTGTATGCTGATCCGAAGGATCGCGGTCGAAAAATTCATAGGGTGCGCGACGGAGTAGCCCCCGAGTGTGTGTTCGAGTCGTAGAATCGAGCGGAGACTTTAATTCAGACGTTGTTCAGTTGTAAGTCCGTAGGACACAAAAAAATTCGGATGATTAAATCCGTCCTCCTTATGGGAGTAGCCCCCGAGTCCGTAGTGGAGTCATAGACTCGACGGAGGACTCGAAGTAATAGTTCATTTCTATTTATCTTTCGGGTGCGCGGCCAGCGCTCCTGATAGGAGTAGCCCCCGAGTAATTGGTCGAATCATAGATTCGAGTGAGTACTCTTAGCTTTGAAGTCGAAACAATTGTAGTTGCTGCTAGTGTAGCTTTTGATGACGTCAGTGCTGACGATCGATGACCTCAAGCGTCTGCTGCGCCAGAGATGACTTGACTGGACGAACATGGAGATAATTTCCGCGCGTAGTGGACGGCGTGTTAGCGACGGTTTGTGATGATGACACGTGTATGGCCAGATCCTGCCGTTGGCATTAGGTCTTCTTGATGGACGGCTGCCGTGCGTCGTCCTCGTCGTTATAATCCTTGGGGAAACTTTAGTTTGTTTTCACCGCGTCTGTTCTTGCTTTCACTGCTTCCTTGCGTTCTGAGAGCTCTTACTGCGCGCTGGAATATTCCTTCACATTTCCTTCTTCCATTCTGCGCTCTCGCCGCCAGCGCCGCCGTACCGCGATGGGGAAGACGAAGAAGTCATCGTCTACGGTTGGTACCAGCACCGCTGGAGGGAAGAAAAGTGCCGCCGCTACCCGTGTCACCGACGGTGGCTGGCGGCGATCGGAGACGCGGGAGAGTGATCTCCGTAGGCTTCGCGAGCGGGGCTTGATCCCGCAGGATAGGGAGGCCGTTAAACTCCCAGGCAATGAGGTAATCCCCCGTCCCCCCGTTGGGTATCAGGTTATGTTCCTTGCCTTTGTCTTGCGCGGATTTTCCTTCCCAGTCCACAACTTCCATCGTGGACTGCTTTTTCTGTACAGTGTCCAATTGCACCATCTTTCCCCCAATTCTCTTCTTCACATTGCCTATTTTATCACTTTCTGCGAGTGCTGGCTCGGTATTGAGCCGCACTTTGGCCTCTTCCAGAAACTTTATTCCGTGAAGAGGCAATCTGGTTTGGATGGTTTTTATCCCATTGGGGGTTGCATCATCTCCGTCAAGCCCAATCTGCTTTTCTTTTCTTTTTCCATGTCCGAATCTGTCCAGTACTGGCGGAGGCGATGGTTTTATATCCGCGACTCCGTAGTGCCTGGGCAAGATTTTGGTCTTGTTCCTTTCGACCCCTCCCAAAATATTGAGCCGAAAAGGTCTTGGAAAAACAAGGTCTTGGATGGCGAGGTGGCGGAGATAGAGGCTCTCTATCGTCGGGTGGAGGATCTCTAGTTGATTCCGGAGAAGGAAGTGAATGGTGTGGATATCATCCGCACCTTTCTTGAGCGTCGGGTGCAGCCACTCCAGGCTAGGGCGCACCCGATGTTCCTTTATGCTGGCCGACGTGATCCGACGAGGGTTTCGGCTGAGAAATTATCCCAGGGAGATCTCGACAGGGCCCTTCGCTTGCTGCTGAAGTTCAAGGCTGGAGAGGATATCCCGAGGAAGTCGCTGACTCCTCCGCTTTCTTCTTCGCTTCCTGTTCCACAGGTGTAGATCCGTGCGCATAGCGCTATTTTTCGACTGCATCGTATTTGTGTTTGTTTGCTAACAACTTGTTCTTCTCTTGTGCAGAGCTTCAAAGTGCCGGGTATGTCGCCTCCGTTACCCGAAGTATATCCGGATGCTCCGGATAATGATGTGGTGGATTCCATGTCCGAGCTGCCATCGGCGCGATCTCCGGCTGAAGATGCCAACGAGTCGAGCGAGGACCACACGCGCAAACGAGCGCGAAGCTCCAACGAGTCTTCAGATGCTTCGACTCCTCCGACTCCTAGGAACCCTTCGTGTCTTGAGCGTCATAGTAACGGGCAAGCAGGCTCTTCCTCTCCTATTCCTGCTCTTCCCGTGCGGGCTGTAGCGCCGCACCCGCCAGCGAAGTGGAAGAAGGAAGAGAAGAAAGAGGATAAGAGGGTCCGAAGGACCCCTCCTGTCTTCAACCTGAGCTCGCTGGACTCGTAAGTTTCCTCTGTACTTCTTTTTCTGTGCTGTTGACTTTGTGCTTGTGCTAATTTGTCCTTGTGCAGGCACTCTTCCAACGATTCCTCCAGTGATGGTGCTCGAGAGATGATGGGGGAGTCGAAATTTGTGTCTCCTCCTCCTCATACGGTGGCAACTTCTGAGGGCGCTGCTCCGAACCCTCCTCCGCAGGAGGTTCAGGTGGTTGCGCCTCATAATTTTGCTAGCGGACCTAAGACGTCGCCGTTGGATCATGTAAGTCTCCTGCCACGGGGGGAGCCCCCGAGCGTTTGTAAAAGAGTTTTCTTGTTTTGTTCTTCGAGTCTCGGGGGTAGCCCCCGAGCGTTTTCGTGTGCGTGTTTTGCTTCTGTTCTTTTCTGTTGGGCGTAGCCCCCGAGTCCTTTTTCTGACTGGTAGGTCTTCTTCTTGCAGCCTTTTGTGTAGGATGCCAAGCGACTGGTGCAGGAGCACCTGGTGCTGGAAGCTAGCCTTAAACAGTTTCAAGGTACTGTTATGCCTTTGATGTTTTCTTCTTCGTGTATTCTTGTCCTATTATCTGACGCCTGTATTTTTTGGATGCAGAGGAGCATAACACCTCCCTTTGTGAGATCGATGCTCTCAAAAAGAGCCTCGGCCAAGCGGAGAAGAAGGCCAAGGTCACCGTTGGTGCGAAGGAGCTCCTTGAGCTGGAGGCCACAGACTGCGAGGAGCAGCTTGCTACTGCTGTGGCTGCGCGTGAAAGAGAGGTGGCAGGCAAGCTCATGGCGGCTGCCAAGGCTGTTTCGGGTGAGTATCTTCACTTGCATTTTCTTGTTTTTCTTCTACAGAGTTGTTGCTCATTGCTTCTCTTTATTGTCTCAGATGCCGCGGGCATCTCGAGTTTGACTGTGGTGCTCTGGAGCACGAGAGTGCTCTAGATGATGCTACTACTGCGGTCGAAGATCGCTGCAGCACCGTCATTAGCTCACTCGCCAAGGCCAAGGAGGTCCTTGGCCGCTTCTACAAGGAGCTTGTCCCCAAGGGCGCGGCCCTTGATAATGTTGACGCCCTGGAGGAGGCACTGTTAGCCGAAGCACCTGCTGCGTACAAGCGCAAGCAGAAGGGCATCGGCGCATCTGTCGGGCTGGCGATGGCTTTGGCGGCTGGAGCGGAGCTGGACCTTCCCTAGATCACCTCCCGAATGCCGACGACTGCGGATGGATCCGAGGTAGCCTTCGCTACCTATTCTGCTCGCTGTAAGCGATATGGGCCAAAGCTCATTGATCTGCTGGCCGAGTACGCACTACGGCAGCAGGGGGAAGCCAAGGCGAGGCAGTCCGGCTCCGAGGCTACTCAGGGTGTCGCATCTTAGGTGTTGTAGTTGTAGGATAGCTTTAGTTTTATTTTGTTGTAATTATGTTGATGATCAAATCCTTGTGCCACGTAGTGGCCTTTTATGTACTTAATGAAATCTGTTGAGATGTGTTCTCTTCTGTCTGAGTGTTCATGCCTTTGCCTTTCTGCTGCTCTAGGGTCCTTCGGGTGCTGATCCCATTGACGCCTCGCCTGTCGCGCGGCTGCGGCCATCCTTGGATGATTCTCGCAACTTGCTTTCCTTCGAGACCGTGTTCGTAGTCTCGAAAAGGAGTTGTTTGGGATGTGTGGCCATGCCGACGTTTGGAAGTCCAAGGTGGATCGCGGAGTGGCCAGAGAGGAGTACTTGATGGAGGAACTGCTTCGACTGTCTGAACAGCTTCAGTGTAAGTTTTTTCGAGCTGCTGCTCGTTTCTTAGGATGCGTATGCTGGCCTTGCATCTTACTTTTGTGCGAGTATCGCAGGTGCTAACCTTGCTCCAAGGGAGGAGAAAGAGCAGGTTGATGTTCGGGTCAATTGTTTCACTCAACAGGACATGGAATAAGGCGGGTTCTTCTGGATGGATCGCGACCGAGCCATGGCTCTGGCAACGGTGCAGTATCGCGTTCACCAAGTATCGCGGGTGCTTTGTCAAGTGCAGACTTCACTCTCATCGGTTCTGCATGTGATGTTTCCCCTGGATGCTGTGCCAACAACCTTGTCCGGTCTTCTGTCTAGATTTCGGAGCGTGACTCGTGTCCAGGAATTGGTGAGGCAGCAGCTCGTCGCAGGGGTGAAGGCTGTGTTGTCCCTTGTTAGGCTGCATCGTCCTGATGTAGATCTGTCTGTTGTAGCTGCTGGGCCACCTCTTCGGTCGGATGGTGGCGAGTGGGATATGCGTCCGTATTATGCGGCTGTAAGGTAGTATGCCGAGCAGGTCGTAGATTTGTTTGAGCAGCGTGCTCAAGTTATTCTTCAGAATAGGTAGTACCTGTAAAAGAGATAGATGTAAAATTTGTATATTTCGACTGGGCATGTTGTGCCCTTTGTTATGAAGGTTTTTTTGAGCACGCAGTGCATTTATTTGAGTACGTGTCCTTTTCGTTAGCCTGACGTTGTCAGCTACTCAGGTGTACACGTGTTATCCTCAGCCGATGACATCGTGAGGTGGGGGGAGCCCCCGAGTGCATTTGTAGCATGAAGTAAAGTTGCAAATAGCGAACGAAAATTTTGGGGCGAGACACTTAGCTTTATTTATATTGTAATGGAGGAAGTACATTGTTTGGCTGGATAGCCTTGGCTGAAAAGCCTTATTGAAAGTAAAGGGGTAGGTAGCTAGGGGTAGAATCGTCGCAAGTGTGAGATGTTCCATGGGTTGGAGTATGCGACTCCAGACTCCATGTGTTTGAGGCGATAGGCTCTACCTGGGATGACTTCGATGATGATGTAGGGTCCTTCCCATGGTGATTCGAATTTCTTCGGTCGCTCTTGCTTGAGTCGCAAGACGAGGTCTCCTTCGACGAAGGACCTTGGGCGCAGCCGGCGGCTGTGGTAGTTGCGGAGACTCTGCTGGTACACCGCTGATCGAGCTGCTGCTACGTCTCTTGCCTCGTCGAGTGTGTCGATGACGTCTTCGAGTGCAGCCGTGGATTCGGCTTTGCTGTAAGCGACGACCCGGGGGGCCTGGTGGCGTACTTCGGCTGGTAGCACGGCTTCGGATCCGTGCACCATGAAGAACGGCGTGTAGCCGGTGGAGCTGTTTGGCATGGTGCGCAAACTCCATAGGACGGATGGTAGCTCTTCCGTCCAGGCTCCGGCCTTTCGTTCGAGTGGGCTCATGAGGCGCTTCTTGATGCCAGCGCCGATTAGCCCGTTGGCCTTTTCGACCTTCCCATTTGTTTGCGGGTGAGACACTAAGGCATACGTGATGTTGATCCTGAGGCCTTCGCAGAAGTCTTGGAATTCTTTGGAGATGAAGTTCGATCCATTGTCGGTGATGATGCTGTGCGGTACGCCGAACCTGTAGACAATGGATTCGAAGAACTTGACGGTGGTCTTGCCTTTTTGGTTGGTGACCGGCATGGCTTCGACCCACTTGGTGAATTTGTCGACCGCGACCAAGAGGTAGACGTGTCCCCCTTTCGAGGACTTTGGCCGTTTGCCGATCATGTCGAGGCCCCATTGAGCAAAGGGCCAGGCTATAGGTATGGGTCTGAGTTCTGACCCGGGTGCGTGCGGTTTGTCGGCGAACCTTTGGCACCCGTTGCATCTTCGAACGATGTCCTTTGCATCGCTCATGGCCGTTGGCCAGTAGAATCCAGCTCATAGAGCTTTGGCAACAAGGGAGTGGTTGCCTGCGTGATGGCCGCAGATGCCCTCGTGGATGTCCTGGAGGATGGTTTTCCCGTCGCCGATGGTGACGCACCTTTGTAGTACACCCGTAATACTGCGCTTGTACAGCTCGCCATTGATGATGGTCAAAGCTTTTGACCGACGAGATATGCGCCGGGCATCCGTCGGGCTGTCAGGCAGTTCTCCGATTATCAAGAACTGGAGGTACGGTCGCGCCAAAATTTCTTCGACTGCCATGACCTGCATCAGGTTGACCATGGCGACCTCTGTGTCCAGTTTCTCGGGTCCTTCGTATCCTTCGGGCAGCGTAGCCCCTGAGTGTTCTGCTTCTTCGGGTGATCCCTTGGGGAATTTCCGCTTGATGGATTGCACGCAGATCTGTTCGAGGAACACACCCGGTGGCACCTTTGCGCAGGTGGAGCCGATATTGGCGAGTCTGTCAGCTTCCTTGTTGCTTTCTCTTCCAACGTGCCGAAGCTCGCAGCCGTCGAATTCTCCTTCGAGTGCGTTGTAGAGTGCGTGGTACGCGATCATGTTTTCGGTGTGTGCGTCGCACTCGTTCATCGTCCGGGAGTGTCTGGCAGCTGCAGCTCCATCCAGTGTACAAGGAAGTCCGGGAGGACTTGAGACTTGATTGCGAGTCGCTTCTCGTAGACGATGTATAGGGGTGACAGTTCGATGCCCCATAGGGCTACGCGTCCTGTGGCCTCTGGTTTATTCAGGATGCTGTTCAGGGGTGCCTCATTGACGACCATCACCTGGTGCTCTTGGAAGTAATGGCTCAGCCGTCAAGCCGTCATGAACACGTCGTAGGCGAGTTTTTGGTATTGAGGATACCTCTGCTTTGTCGGCGTCAGTACTTCACTGAGGTAGATTGGGCGTTGAACCCCATGGGTCTTGCCTTCTTCGGGTCGTTCGACCACTAGCACGGTGCTGACCACCTGGTGTGTGGCTGCTATGTACATCAGCAGAGGCTCGCGCTCCTTTGGCGTGACCAAAATGGGCGAGGTGGAGAGTAGCCGTTTGAGGCTTTCGAACGCATCGTCGACTTCGGGCGTCCACTCAAATTTATCTGCCTTGCGTAGCAGCTGATAAAATGGCAAGGCCTTCTCGCCCATGCGGCTGATGAATCTGCTCAACGCCGCTATTCGTCCTGCGAGCTGCTGGACGCCCTTGAGGTTTTTCGGCTTCTCCATTGCCATGATGGCCCTGATTTTCTTCGGGTTCGCCTCGATCCCTCGCTGAGAGATGAAGTACCCAAGTAGATGGCCCGATGGGACGCCGAAGGCTCACATTTCGGGGTTGAGCTTGATCCTGTAGCGATCGAGGTTATCGAACGTCTCGCGGAGATCGTCGATGAGCGTTCTTGCCTCCCTGGTTTTGATGACTATGTCGTCGACATAGACTTGGATGTTCGGACCGATCTGGTCCTTAAGGCATGCCTGCATGCATCGCTGGTACGTGGCACCTGTGTTCTTTAGCCCGAAGGGCATTGTGTTGTAGCAGAACACTCTGAACGGTGTGATAAACGCCGTTTTCTCTTGATCTTCGACCTTGAGTCGAATCTGGTTGTAGCCTGAGTAGGCGTTGAGGAAGGAGAGTTTCTCGCATCCTACGGTCGAATCGATGATCTGGTCGATCCGAGGAAGAGGGAAGTGGTCCTTTTGACAGTGCTTGTTCAGCGACGTGAAGTCCACGCACATCCGCAGGATATCCGTGTCCTTCTTGGAACCATCACTATATTTGCGAGCCACTCGCTTTCTTTGATCTCCCTGATAAAGTCTGCGGCGAGTAGCCTGTTTATTTCCTTCCCGATGGCTTCGGCCCTTGGCTCAGACAGTCTTCGGATGGACTGCTTGACTGGCTTGGTGTCTAGAAAGACGTTGAGTGCATGCTCGGCGAATTCCCTGGGAACTCCTGGCATGTCCGCATGACACCAGGCGAAGATTTCCCAGTGCTCATGGAGGAATTCGATGAGCGCGCTTTCCTATGCGGGGCTGAGGTCGTTGGCGATCAGCGCCGTCTTGGAGGCATCCGTCGGATGGACCTGCACCTTCTTTGTGTTGACGGTGGAGTCGAAGGACATGTCAGGTGCGTTTTGTCGTGCGACTGGGGTGCCCCATTGTCCGTCACCTCACGGAGCCTTACGAGCTCCTCCTGCATGCCGAATGATTGGGAGATTCTGTTGAAATCCCTATCGCATTGGTCCGATTGGGTGAAGCTCCCGTGGATTGTGATGACACCCTTTGGTCCTGGCATCTTGAGTAGCAGGTATGCGTAGTGTGGGACGGCCAAGAACCTTGCGAATGCTACACGCCCGAGGATGGCGTGGTATTGTGATGGCCAGTCCACCACTTCGAATTCGAGCCGCTCGAGTCGGAAGTTGTCCAACTTGCCGAAGATGACGTCGAGACATATTTTTCCCAGGAGGAATATGCCCTTTCCCGGGATGATGCCGTGGAACGTTGTGTCTGACTATTCCAGGCTGCACTGCGGGAACCGCATTGCTGCTAGAGTACTTGCGAACATCAGGTTGATGCCGCTGCCGCCGTCCATGAAGACGCGGCTCATCTCGAAACCTCCGATCTGCGCCTCCAGCATCAGGGCAGCATGACCTGGGCGAGGGATCTGGCAAGGGTGATCCGAACGACTGAACGTGATGCAGGACTCCGATCCGCTGAGGTACTCAGGGATGGCGGGTGGAGTTGCCACAGCTAGGTTGATTTGACGGGTGATTTTCTTCTGTACCCTATTCGTGGGGCGCCCCTTCTGGATCATCAGTGCTCCTTTCGGCGGGGGGTACCGTTCCCAGCGTTGTTCTGTGCTGGTGCGACTGGTTGGTTCGGGCCTCCTACAGGTGGCGGTGGAGGATCTCCATGCGCTATCTCACCTGGCACGGGTGCGTTCCGTTCGTTGAGTGCAGGCCAGCAACTTTTCGATTGAGGGGGGCCTCTTGCTGGTGCCCTTGAAGTTTCTGATGAAGCTGTAAGCTAGATCATCCCAACTTCGGATGGACCCTGAAGATAGGCTGCTAAGCCAGATCCGGGCAGCTCCTGTCAGCTGCAGCTGAAGGCATTGCATGGTGGTTTCCTTGTTTCCGCCGTGCAATTTGACGGATGACAGGTGGTCGCTGAGCCATGCCTTTGGGTCCCGTGTGCCGTCGAATTTCGGAGTATCCGAAGGAAGCTTGAAATTTCGCGGCATCCTTGTTCGTCGAACAGATCTGCTGAAGCATCATGCTCCGCAGAGTTCTCCTTCGTCTTCGTCCATCTCGGATTCATACGAGCATGCACACTTGGCTCGCGCTTTGTCGATTTTGCGCTGTGTGAGCGCGTCCCTGGCATCGTAATCGCGGTTGCGGTGACGCGAACTCTTGTTCCTTCGAGGAAGGTCGTGGTCCTCTTCTTCGGATGAAGGGGTGGGGCTGCGGTCGAACCTGACTGGAGCTTTCTTCTTCGGCTCCGTAGGAGCTTCCTGGTGGAGCGCAGCTCCGACGAGTCCGAGTCCGGTAAGTACGGACTTGTGGATGGCTCTTTTCGGGTCCCCCTCCGGTGGTGGGTGCGCCGCGAGGTACGCAGTGGCTGCCATGATCGCAGCCTGCGGCGTTTTCGGGATGATGTTGCCGTCGGCGTCCATCTCCATAAAGGATGAGTGGAGGGTTCGGGTCACCTCACGGCGCTCCTTGGGATCCATGTTCTCCATCTGAGAGAGGTGCTTGTTGCCCTGGTTGTCGTTCGAGCTGGAGCCGATGCCCATGGCGGAGAGCCCGGCTCGTCGCGCGCTGGACTCTGAGGCTGCTTGCTTGCGTTTGTCAAGCACCTCCTGCATCTTGACCTGCTTCTTGTGCTCCTCGATCAGGAGCAGATGGTAGGCCATCATCAGATCCCGGGAGGAGTCTGCAGGCAGGACTATGTTGCCCGCCATGGCGTTGCGTGCCTAGGCCCATCCTTCTTTGCTAAGGCGGATGACATGGCCGTTGTTGTCCCCTTCGGGTGGGGTGGGGGGACTGGCTTCTTCTATTCCCGCCGTTTCGATCTGGCGGATTAGGTGGCGGGTTGGGTGTTTGCTGATCCCCGTCAGCCTGTATGACTACGGCGCATTGGTAGCGCTCTTAGATTGGTCCGCTGCTACCGCAGCTTTCAGATCCGGAACCGTAGGTCCCTTCATCCGATGGCAGATCGCACAGATCAGAGTTGCAGCTGCTGCTATCGTAGGAATCATCTGTTGATGATGTTGTGTGTAGCACAGGGTGTGGGGTCCATGAAGCGGGCCTGATTGATGGTAGGGGCACCCGCTCAGGGAGGCGGAGGGTGCCAGTTTGCCCCACCTAGAAGCAGAAGCTCCCGAACAGGATCTCGAGTCCGTCGCCTATGGGATCGAAGTCCTTCATGGTGGCCGGTGAGTGGGCGGTGAAGTCGAAAGCGCCGAAGAGGAGGTGACTCTCCGTCGCCGCAGAGTTGTAGATCGATCGGTTGGGGACCGTCACGATCGCACAATTAGTGCCCCCAGTTCCCACAGACGGCGCCAATTGAAAAACTACTTGGGAATCATGTTGACACATGTCATCACCATATATTTCTGTACATGGGAATGTGATTTAAAGTGGTGTTGACGAGGTTTGATCTCATCAATGCCCATTGTTATGTACTTGGGTTTTGGAGAAGATGGGGATGCTGGAGATCGTGGAACGGTTAGCAAACAAGCAAAACGGGGACACAAGGTTTACCCAGGTTCAGGCCCCCGGAGGGAAAACCCTACTCCTCCTTGTCTGCTCTTGATTATGGTGGAACCGAAGGTTAAAGTGGTGCGCAGATGCAATCTGGCGTGGAGGTGTGTATGCGAAAGTATGAGGAGAAGATCTAGGTCGTCCCCTCCTAGCCTTTATATAGACTCAGGCAGGTCCCGGGCATAGACCCAGTCGGTTAAAGGTTCTAGGGTTTTACCCCTTTGAATTTCCTATCTACTCTAGTCTTGCTCTCCAAGGATCCGAAAGCGTCATGGGCCTTGGCCACCCGAAAATCTTCATGGTCCAGCGTGTAATTGCCGTGGGCCTTCCTTGGGCTGGACCAGGTATGCTGAGATCATGTACCCGTGGGGTATAACCATGTCAAGTGTCACAATTTAATATGGTTTAACCCTTTTATTTTAATTAAATAAAGTGACTAGAAATGCCTATGGGGCATTCTTTTATTGCTTGTCCAATATTTCTGCAAGTAAACCTAGATATTTTTATATATTCAGAAAGGTCTTGTCAAATGTGATTTTGAGAGTTGGAATCAACTCAAAAGCTTTTGTGGTTAAATTTTGAAAAATGTTTGAATGCAGAAAAGTCTCTTCCTAGTTATTTTTACTATAGGTGATCTATAATTCCAAATGATTTGAATCCAATGGGCTTGGATTACGAATTCCACTACCTTCCTAGCAAAATTGGTCTCATGCAATTTGGTTTAGTGAATCTCTCTGAAATGATTTTTGAATCTATAGGCAGAACTAGGTTTGAACTTAAATTGATAAAACCTAAATTCAAACTACTGGATCACGCGGGAGTGTAACTGGGCCGGCCAGCGGCGCACAATGCACAGGCGGGTGGGTTTAAGTGGTTGTCCCCACCATTCAGCGAGACAGGGGGGTGCGAACGGGTACGAGGTAATCTACACCGTGCGATTAACATCTAATCCAACGACTATGGCTGGTCATCTCCGTCGGGCAGCACCGGCGAGACAGAACCCTAATGCGGCCAGTGGGGGTCTGTGGTGGCTCACCGGGGCTCCGACGATGGTCAGCAATGGGGGTGAACGACGAAGTCAACGATGGTGATCCTCCTGGTACCGGCAGCTCCTCCTGGGGTGGCTCCAATCGACGGCGCCTCTTCTCCTCCTCCACGGCAGACTCCGGCGAAATTCCGGCCACCTGGTGCTCGCATGCTCCGGGGATGTGGTAGGGTGGTTCTAAGAGAGAGAGGAGTGAGATGGTGTGCTAAAATCGAACGGGGGAGTCCTCTATTTATAGTGCGAATAGGGGACCGAAGGTTGCGGGTGGAGCTCATCGTGGTCGTCGTCACAATGAGCTAACACCATGGCTGTGGGTAGGGGATGGTGCGCTGCTTCCTGGCGAAGCTCAAGGGCATGGTGGCGACGCATGGGGCGGTGCAAATTGGTCAGAATGTTGCAGTGCTCTGGACGGGTTCGGTGGGCATTTTAATGGCGCACGGGCTCTCCTGGTCGCGCGGCGACGAACGGGCATGTCCGGGCGGTTCCTGGGGCGGTGGTGATCACGCACGCAAGCGGCAAGGGCGAGACACGTTCTGTGCTTTCCTGTCGAGCGCAGCACTTTGGCATGCTCTCGGCATGGCACAAAAGCATAGGGCGCGACGTTCTAGGGTGGTCCAGGGGCTAGCAGTTCTTGGGCATTGGACGGTGGCTTGTGTGACAAGGTGGCTAGGCTTGGTGAGGCCCCTATCTTGCTATCGACATTGGGGTGGCAAGTGTGGCTCGGCAATGGTCACCATTGATGACAATGGAAAGCTTATAGTGAGCTAGAGCTTGTTAAATGAACTAGATGATCTACTAAGAGTGTGTGGTGAGCTAGAGGGGAGACAAGTTAGGCACAAACACTGCTCACTATAGTGTTTGATGTTTTGTTTGATTTGTGTTTACAAGGTGTTTGATGAAATGGCTGAATTTGATTTGAATTTGAACTTTTTAGTGAAACTTGGTGGGTGTACTAGTAACATACTAGGTAGTCTATAGTTGCTTGGATTTTTCAAGGTGCACTGGTTTGGTTGAATTTTGAGAAATGGTGATCTTCACATATGATATAGATTCAATTTTAAATTGTCATTTGAATTAAGTTGCCAAATGTTTCTTTTATTTTGAATGGTGGGCTTGGGTTCACTTTCACTTGGTCTAGAAAGGGGTGAAAATAAATAGAATTGTTTCTGTTTGAAATCTTGGACTAGAAACACTCAAAGTGGACTAGTGAGCAAGATTGGCAAAAAATACCAATTGCTTGTTTTGTTTGTTTTTGAATTTTTCTTGATTTGTTTCTGCTTGGAAATGATTTAGATGATGTTTTTTCATCTTTAAACCATTCCTTTCTATTCACAAGAATTACACAAGTCCATTCATGCATTCATACAATCATCACATACACACATGCATTCATAAAGATTTTAATTAACAAATGTTTTTGTTAACCCTCATTTTAGGTGATTGGAATTTGATAACCTTGATCAATATTTTTGGGATGTTACAACTAGGTGGCATAATAAACCATTATATTTTCTTCAATGTTGACATCCTTCATTCTTTCTTCAATCTTGTGCATCCATTTGTATCAGCCTGGCTCATACGCTTGGAGAAGTTGAGTTCCATGTCTTACTTATTGATATGGCCCATCTATCGAGTTGAACGAGGTTTAGAGTAGGAACGATTGGATTATAGAAGGGAAGACCCATACAAGCAACTTAGTTTTGGAAATTAGGTTTTATTTGCTATCGTAACAAACCATAAAATACTAGCAAACAATTCATCGCATCTATATTATAGCGAAATATATTCGGATTTGATTCCTAATAGGTCACTTGGAATCTTCGTGTCTTCGAGTCTTCAATGTCTTTCTGATCTTGAAAATCTTCATGTTCTTCAATATTCCAAGGTCTTTAGTTAATAACCTTGACTTTAAGGCCTTCGAAGTCTTCGATACTTTGTAGCCTTCAAATATTCAATTCTCGTAGCTTTAGTCTTGGAACATCTTTTGTGGAGGTCTTCGAGTCTTGACTTGAGCAAAACATTCAGATGATCTTCTTTGTAAAGGTAGTCTTGAGAGAAGTTTCTTCTTGAAGTGCATAGTGGTTATTTGTAATGTTGAAAAGAAGAGACTTAAGAAATTTTAAAACTCGAAAGATAGATGATGAGAAGTATGAGAGTTTTTTTGAAATAACTTAGAAAATATTACTCCTATGCCTTTTCTGATGCTAGGGCCACGATCTACAGTCAACCTGTGCTCTGATACCATCTGTAGTGACCTCACCTCAATAAAGATCCTAAGTACCTATGATTAACTTGCTAGTCCCTGGATCAATATCTAGCACTCATAGTCGATGAAATGTCATGTAAAACACAAGTATTTATTACATGAATCGAATAATCTAGAGTTTACATTATTACAACAGAAGCGAAATATATACAACTTGCAGTCCCATCAATGCCAAAGGCAGGATGAGTGAAGACTCGCGACCCTAGCGCACCTTTCAACGATCTCCAAATTCTTCACATAAAACATCCAGCCAACAAGTTGGGTCAATACTTTGAATGTATTGACAAATTACACCAAGGAAAGAATAAGGATAACTCTACATGCAAGGCTAGAGTAGGCTTTGGGGTTCATTTGCATAAAGCCCATTTTTTTCTAAGTAAGAAGAAAAGAGGAAGAGTTTTATCCTACTTTGTAAACATTTGCTTAAGTAAAATAGGGTCGAATGGAACACGAGGATATTACTCTCCAAGTTTCCAAAGAACCTAACACTTGGATATTACACACCAAGTTGCACTTGGATATTATGAACCAAGTTACTTGGATATGACACGCCAAGTTCCCAAAATCCTACCCATTGGCGATATTACTCATGCTATGGTGTTTCAAAACTTTGTTTAGAAAAGAGAGAGGAAATCCTTCAGATGCTCAATGTTTTCTGTTTCCGTGAACACGACTGATCGATCAGATTATAATACTCTCGAGAGTTTGTGCACTTTACCCACAATCCACGATCAAGTTCTTTTACAAAAAATACCATGGAGGGGCTTTCCCTTAGTAGCCCCTCTACCTTCTGGATCCAACCGTTCCAAGAACCTCCAAATGTTGGTACCTAGGTAAGGTTTCCCACTAAGTAGTAGGCCAAGACAGAGCCCATATGTATTGTTCTTACACTGGAATCTTCTGAATTCTAAAACATGGCGGACTTCTTTGATTCTTGGGCATTCGTCCTCCACCAAAATCTCACTTGTTGACTCGACAACCATTCCGCCCAGAAGAAAACTTAGTTTTATTTTGAAGTGGCATTGAGAAGAAAATATCGCTCAGGAGAGCCTTTATACTTAGAAATTTTCTTGTCTTTTGCCCCAACGGTACTTTATATATATAGCATATCAAGCAATACTTAGCAAAAACAGGGGTAACCTATTAGGAGGTAAAAATCAAAGTATAGAGCTACTCATGGCATACTACAAAATCATCGCAGTTGCAAAAGTAATACTAAGGAAAAATTCTACCAAAATATCCTATACATGCACACTACAGAATTTGAAGATCAAATCATGGATAGAATCAACTCTGGAACATTATATGAACAAGAGGTGTAACATGCCTTATGTTGATGATAAGAGTGATGATTGTATTCCTCTGCAGCAATCGCACTCTACAAACAATCTAACGTGAGGACAAGGTAGTTCCAATCAAAACAATTACGAACATAGCAAACACAACAATGATGATCACAAACATGTATGATGATTTAATATGACAATGGTTATATTTAGTTCTATGAACATTATTATATCATATGATGCATGTAGAAGACCATTTAATGCAATATGATATTTTATTAATAAGTCTCGATGACCAAATAGAAGGTTTTAGTAGTTTTATTACAACTTCTGTCCTAATTGTCGAATTAAATTTGGTTCTAGTTTTACTAGATAGAGGAAATTAATACAAACCCGTACGAATTGAATTCACCCTAAACAGAGTTGTACTTTTTTCCATGATTTATTTATTATTTAATAGAGGTTAAATTATTTAATTACTCAAAAATTATATTTAAGACCAGATCTGTATTCTACGTGAAATTTTGAATCCAGAGACATATTTTTTATATTTTTCCAATCTATAAGTAATTTATTATAATTTTAATACTATAAAAGGCTATTAAATTTAATTAAATTTATTTCCTGATAACTATTGTCCAAAAGATAGATCTAATAATACATTATTAGACTACATTAAAGTGGCTTCAATTTGATATATTATTCATATTTTTATGACCTACGAGAAATTTATTATAGATTTAATACTCTAAAAGGTCATTAAAACTATATAAATTATTACATTAATTAATTACTGCAAAGGTTAGATCTAATATCATAATAATATTCTATATAATTTTCTGAATCCGTAGGTATATTATTTGTATTTTTCGGAGCATCGGTTATTTTTCTACATTTTAAATACCATAAAAGACTATTTAACCAATTAAATAAATACAGAAAAACTATACAATGGAAATTAGATGTAATCACGAAATTGTGTTCTATGACAAAATATCTTTCCAACATTATATTATTTATAATTTTTGGACATGTAGATAATTTATTACAAATTATACAAGATTGGGTAAATTTTTGGCTATTTTTAATATGAAAATTATTTAAACAAATTGATCGTGCAAACTATGCAGTTGACTGCTGATATACATCACACGATCAAGAGCCTCACGAAAGTGACGTACCAGCAACGGTCAATAAAAAATGACCTGAACAGAGACCGTGAAGCTTGTGCGTGTGTGGACGAAGCGAGATTCCACTCATCGGCATTCTTCAGGGAAGGCGAGTAATGCCCCGTCTCGACAGAGATCTGGGTAGTACGATCAGAGTATTTTTGTGGATCCTGATGCTGGAGTGGTCACCAGAACGTGCAGCAGCTCGTCATGCGTATCCCTAGGCATGGGAAAAGGGTCAATAAAATTCGGACAGTTTGCTTGGGTTTCGGCAAAAAATTGAACGAGGGGAAGGAGAAGATATTTATAAAGGGATTCCCGTGGCAAAGGGGGCAAGGAATCGACTAATCGAGAGATTTTATCGTTTGGATTTTCCGGTATGGGAACAAACTCGTGCTCGCGTGGGAGTCTTCCAGAGGAAGAAGAAGGTCCGGGCTCTAGTTGTTAGAGGGAAAGAAAACAGAAAACGGGACGGGAAGGGACGAGTCATACCATGGTTTTAAGTATAGCTACGTCTAACTCTCCAATTCACTACTGGAAAAACCATCTTCGGTTCGACGTGAACAAGACCAGCAGTCCCGGCCTGGCATAAACCGCGACTAGTGGGAGCACTAGTCCAGGGCCGTGAGGCCTCTAACGGCTAGAAACGGCCGTAGTCACTAGTTCCGGGCCGGACCAGGTCATTAGTCCCGGTCCATAATACGGCCCGGGACTAATAACCTGGAGCAGGCCAGCTGGTCCTTTCGTGGACTATTAGTCCCGGGTCGTATCACGGCCCAGGACTAGTTGTCCACCACTATATATTCTGCATCCTGTCCCGCTGCCCTAAAGCATATGATGGCCATTTTTCTCAAAGAAGCAAGAGAGTTCATGCCATTTTTTCTCAAGATTTGTCAAGATTTAGTTTGCATCACCTAAATCCAAAGCTTTAAAAGGTTAGAACTTCATTCTTTCATCTCTTATTGCTACTTTAGCTCTATAATTCTCTAGAATTATAGAGATATGGATCAATGCATGCATGCTCTAGAAGTACCTAGAAGGATTTTGATATATATGTGTAACAAATTTTGATTAGGCACATAGTTACTGAAAATTGAAATATGTAATTTTAGAGTTTCATAGCCTAGAATGGAATAAGGTTTTCACTGATAGAACAATAATAAAAAACTCCACATTTATCATGTTGATTGTTTTCTCCAATTCACAAATTGGTGCATGTAAATTTTTCAAAATGCAAAATTAATGCTCTAGAAGCTCTCAATATAACTTGTAATAATTTTATCATGTTGTGTAATGGTTTTTTATATACTTTTACTATAATGCAGATGGTCCGGGAATGAATGTACAGTACTGACCGACGCTCTGGCGAGTCCATTAATGGCGTGCATGAATTCATCCGTGTTGCTGATGCAAACAAGCACAATGGTTTTGTATTCTGTCCATGTAATGGATGTAGGAATCAGAAGGATTACTCTGACTCAAAAACCCTTCACAGCCACCTGTTGAAGTCCGGCTTCATGCCCAGTTATAATTGTTGGACCAAGCACGGAGAGAGAGGGGTTATAATGGAAGACAATGAAGAAGAGGAGGAGGATGACAACTATCATGGTTTCCCTGAGTACGGAGATACTTGCATGGTGGATGCTGAAGGGGAGGATGAAGAAGAGACACATGATGAACCCGCTGATGATCTTGGTCGGACCATTGCCGATGCACGAAGATATTGTGAAACTGAAAAGGATAGGGAGAAGTTCAATCACATGTTAGAGGATCACAAAAAGTTGTTGTACCCAAATTGCGAAAATGGTCTGAAAAAGCTGGGCAGCTCACTGGAATTGCTGCGATGGAAGGCTGAGTGTGCTATACCTGACTCCTCATTTGAAAAGTTGCTGAAAATGATGAAGAATATGCTTCCAAAAGATAACATATTGCCCACCAGTACGTATGAAGCAAAGAAGGTTGTCTGGCCTCTAGGTTTAGAGGTTCAGAAGATACATGCATGTCCTAATGACTGCATCCTCTACCGCGGTGAGGAGTATGAGAATTTGGATGCATGCCCGGTATGCACTTCACTTCGGTATAAGATTAGACGAGATGACCCTGGTGACGTTGAGGGCGAGCCCCCCCCCCCCCCCCGAAAGAGGGTTCCTGCCAAGGTGATATGGTATGATCCTATAATACCACAGTTGAAACGCTTATTTAGAAACAAAGAGCACGCCAAGTTGTTTCGATGGCATAAAGAGGAACGTAAGTCAGACGGGATGTTGAGACACCCCGCTGATGGGTCGCAATGGAGAAAAATCGATAGAAAGTACCCAGACTTTGCAGATGACGCAATGAGTTTAAGGCTTGGTCTAAGTACATATGGCATGAATCCCTTTGGGGAGCAGAGCTCCAGTCACAACACCTGTCCCGTGACTCTATGCATCTATAACCTCCCTCCTTGGTTGTGCATGAAGCGGAAGTTCATTATGATGCCAGTGTTTATCCAAGGTCCGAAGCAACCCTGCAATGACATTGATGTGTACCTAAGGCCATTAGTGGAAGAACTTTTACAGTTGTGGAACGAACTCGGGATACGCGTGTGGGATGAGCACAAGCAGGAAGAATTTAACCTCCGAGCATTGCTTTTCGTAACAATCAATGATTGGCCTGCTCTTAGTAACCTTTCAGGACAGTCAAACAAGGGATACAATGCATGCACACACTATTTAGATGAGACTGAAAGTATATATTTGGAACATTGTAAGAAGAATGTATACAATGAGCATCGTCGATTTCTTTTGGCCAAGCATCCCTTAAGAAAGAAAGGCAAGCATTTCAATAGTATGGCATGTCACCAGACGAAGCCTAAGGAGCGTACTGGTGCTGATATATTTGATATGGTCAAAGATTTGGATCAAATGGTAACCTTTGGAAAGGGTCCTGGAGAAAAATCTATTCCGAAGGACGCTGAAGGACACACACCCATGTGGAAGAAGAAATCTATATTTTGGGAGCTACCATATTGGAAATTCTTAGAGGTCCGCTCTGCAATCGATGTGATGCATGTGACGAAGAATCTTTGCGTGAACCTGCTAGGCTTCTTGGGCGTGTATGGGAAGACAAAAGATGCACCGGAAGCACGAAAGGACCATCAACATATGAAAGACCCAGATGGCCTGCATCTAGAATGGTTTCAAGGTCATGCCAGCTACGCTCTTACCAAACAAGAGAAGGAAATACTTTTTGAATGCCTAAGCAGTATTAAGGTCCCGTCTGGCTTCTCGTCGAATATAAAGGGAATAATAAATATGGCAGAAAAAAAGTTCCAAAACCTAAAGTCTCATGACTGCCACGTGATTATGACGCAAATGCTTCCGATTGCATTGAGGGGGCTTCTACCAGATAATGTCCGAGTACCCATTGTGAAGCTATGTGCATTTCTCATTGCAATCTCTTAGAAGATAATCAATCTTGAAGATCTACCAAGGTTACAGAATGATGTGGGCCAATGTCTTGTTAGTTTTGAGTTGGTGTTCCCACCATCCTTCTTCAATATTATGACGCACCTGCTGGTTCACCTAGTCGAAGAGATTTCCATTCTCGGTCCTGTATTTCTACACAACATGTTTCCCTTTGAGAGGTTCATGGGAATCTTAAAGAAATATGTTCTCCAAGGGCTATGGAACAGAGGAGGTCATTGAATTTTGTGTTGACTTCGTTCCTGACCTTAGGCCGATTGGTCTTCCTCAATCGCGGTATGAGGGGAGACTAAGTGGAAAGGGTACTCTAAGAAGTAAATCAATAATATGTAGGGATGGACATTCTTACACCGAAGCACATTACACCGTTCTACAGAATTCTATCTTGGCAGCCCCATATATCGAGGAACACAAGAAAATCTTACGCTCCAACAACCCTGGAAAGCATGACTCTTGGATTAGAGATGAACACATGAAGAGTTTTGGCGGTTGGTTGCAACATCTCATCAAAAACAACACTCTTGGAGATCAGCTATACTTGTTTTCTAGGTCACCATCTTCGACTATATCGACTTTCCAAGGGTACGAGATAAATGAGTATACATTTTACACGATAGCCCAAGATAAAAAGAGCACCAACCAAAACAGTGGTGTCCGCTTTGATGCAATAGACAACAATGGGTCAAAGACCACATATTATAGTTACATAGAGGAGATATGGGAACTTGACTATGGACCTACTTTTAAGGTCCCCTTGTTTCGGTGCAAATGGGTCAAGCTGACAGGAGGAGGGTTTGAGGTAGGCAAGAAATACGGAATGACATCGTTGGATCTCAACAATCTTGGGTACTTAGACGAACCATTCGTCCTAGCCAATGATGTGGCTTAGGTTTTCTATGTGAAGGACATGTCAACCAAACCTAGAAAAAGAAAAAATAAGAAAAAGAATACATCAGATGATGAGCCAAAGCGCCACATAGTTCTTTCAGGAAAAAGAAACATCGTGGGAGTGGAGGACAAGACAGACATGTCAGAAGATTGTGATAAGTTTCATGAAATTCTGCCCTTCGCGGTGAAGGATGACCCAAGCATCATGTTAATGAATGAAGATGCTCCATGGATACGACGATATCAGAAAGGAACACATGTGAAGAAATGATATGTAATAATTATAACATTTTATGAGTGAAGATGCTCCATGTGTCCATTTTTATAGTGTTGTCTGTAAATAATCTTGAGTGTGTTAGTCCCGTTTTCTGGCTAGACCGGGACTAAAGGAGGGCCTTTAGTCCCGATTCATACTTACCATTAAGATCTGATCTCCAAACACGTGAGGTCACATATTAGGGAGTGCCTCTATGACCAGTTTCTTAGAGATGCCGGAGGACTGGGCTCCGGCGGCATCTCCCTGAAACTGGCCGTAGTGGTGTCCCTGCTCTCGAAAACCATCTTGCATCTTATAACTTCTATAACTAGATTAATACGCCTGGGAGCTAACTAATTTCACATATTAGGGAGTGCCTCTATGACAGTTTCTTAGAGATGCCGGAGGACTGGGCTCTGGCGGCATCTCCCTGAAACTGGCCGTGGTGGTGTCCCTGCTCTCGAAAACCATCTTGGAGATGCCTCAAACTGGCTGGAGGACTGGACTCACAAGGATGTCTATTTATAGTACAAGTAGCTCGGCATAATGTCGACACTCACGACATAATGTCGACACTCACCCCTATTATTAGTGCTGACTCATGTTTTCTCCCGGTTGGTGCCTCCAACTGGGACTAAAGGTTCATATTTAGTCCCGGTTGGTGACACCATTCGGGACAAGGTACAAGCCGCACGACATAATGTCGACACTCACCCCTATTATTAGTGTTGCCTGGCCCAGTTTGCCGCAATCCCTTCAGTTGCGGAATTTCCCTCTATTTATAGGCTGCTCGATCCAGCCTGCTCTATTTATAGGCCTTTTCCTCTAAATACAATATCTTCATATTTAGGTAACACTCAAGATATTTATTAATATTAAAAACCGGGACAAACCGGGACTAGCTAACACTCAGGACTAAAGCCGCCCCCTTTAGTCATAATCATGCCTAGTCCTATAATATGCAGCTTCAGGGTCTTCTTCTTCATCGTCATCGTCACCTGCCACTCCGGGGATCCTCAGCCCAGCCATGGCATATACCAGGGGCCATTCCGGCCTGGGCTTCACGGCGGGCGGGGGAGGGGTCTCCTGAAAGACGATGCCGCTACCGCCGGGCCGGTGTGGGGCCTTTTTATGGCTCTGTGGCGGGTGGACTCGTGGGTACTGCAGGCGAGGATGGTCTCCCCCGGCGATGTAGCGCATCACTCCGATGATAGTACGGTTCGCCCACCACAGACGACGGACGGCTTCGTTGTATATGAAATAATTTATAAGTGATGCAAAAATATAAATGGATATTATATTAAGATTATTTATATTTTTTTGATAATAATAGACATATTATTTATTTTATTTGGATTTTTACAATAAAAGATATGATTTTCCAAATTTTATATTTGATTTTAATTAAAAAAAGAAATTTAAAAATAAAATAATTTATAAATGATGCAAACAGATAAATAGATATTATATTAAGATTCTTTATATACTTCTGATAATAATAGACATATTATTTGTTTTATTTGGATTATTACAATAAAAGATATGATTTTCCAAAGTTTTATATTTGATTTGAATTAAAAAAAGAAAATTTATAAAAAGTAAACTAGTCGCGGGTTGTGGCTGGACCCGGGACTAGAGGGTGCGTGCGCACGCGAAAACCAAGCGGCCGAAAAAACTCATTAGTGTCGGACCATGGCTTAACCGCGACTAAAGGGGGGGTCTTTAGTCGCGGGTTAAGCCACGAACCGGGACTAATGACCCTCTAGTCCTGTCCCGTGGCTTAGCCCGGGACTAAAGGGGTGGCGGTATAAGTAACCTGCGCCCGCCTTGGTCTCCCCCACCCAGGAATAAGAGGAGATGCAGAACACGGTGAGAGCTCGTTCGACGCAGGGGAGGTGCTGCCCGATTCCACCGCGCCGCCGCCCTCGTCTCCGGCCGCCCCGTCATGCCGCCACGCACCGTGCCGCCGCCCTGCACCGTGATGCCGCGCGCCTCGCCATGCCGTCGCGCGCCGCCGCGCCATACGTGCCGCCGCGCGCTGTCCCGTCGCCCCGCAACGCGCGCTGCCGCCTCGCCGTGCCGCCACGCGCCGTCCTGCCGCCCGCAACGTCGCCGCCTCGACGTGCGTTTTTAGGAATTTTTAGTTTCTTTTTTTTAGTATCTTAGCATCTAGTTTCTTTTTTAGGAATATATAATTGTTTTTAGTTTCTTTTTTTAGAATATATATTTGTTTATATAATTGTTTTTAGTTGTTTTTTAGGAATATATAATTGTTTTTAGTTTCTTTTTTAGGAATATATAATTGTTTTTAGTTTATTTTTTTAGGAATATATAATTGTTTATATAATTGTTTTTAGTTGTTTTTTAGGAATACATAATTGTTTATATAATTGTTTTTTAGGAATATATAATTGTTTATTAGGTTTATTAGGAATATTAATTGTTTTTAGTTGTTTTTAGGAATATATAATTGTTTTTAGTTGTTTTTTAGGATTATTAATTAGTGTTATTAGGGTTATTAATTATATAATTATTAGGGTTATTAATTTGTGTTATTAGGGTTATTATTTTTTTTGTTTTAATTATTAGGGTTATTGTTTTTTCTAACCTGTTTAACTCTCTTTTTGTTATAGTTAATTAAGTCATGGATCCATCTGAAGATCCTGGTCGCATTGGTGAAGGTTTTCTGCAGGGCATGATAAGAGTTGAAATTCCTCTTAATATTAATACCGGTGAAGATATTTTGCTCGAGGAAGAGATATCCTCATATCTGAATCAATCCGGTGATGGACTAGAGGAAAACCTAATGTACCAAGGGGAAAACCGGATGGACGAAGGGCAAACAAATAACAACAATAATGATGGCCCCTCGACAGGATCCGGTGAGGTACATATATATATATAAAGTCTCGTGTTACCTCTATTCATTAACTGATCTAGATATATATTAATTACTCTCTAGTCTTCTTTTAGCCCACCGGATCGAAGCAATCAAACATCTCGAACAAAACGAGGGCCGAACAAAAAGTTGGATGGTAATCAGAGGTTCACCATCGAAGAAATAGATGATGATGTTGAACCGATTTCTCTAGAGAAGCACCGGAGGATGTTTATAAATCAATGCGGGGTGCTTGTTAGGGACAACCTGCCGATCACCATCCAAGAATGGAATCAGTCAAAGAAATCCGGTGAAGAATCTAGCTATGTCACCGATAATGCCAAAGATGACCTTTGGCAGAAGCTCATAGCGCATTTCATACTACCTCTAGAGTATGAAGAATTTGAGGTAGATGGTATTACCCCAAGGACGGTTGGGCTTGAAAATAGAGTGAAAGTGAAGGAGTGGGATCTGAGCAAGATGGCTGAACTATACCGGAACCACAATAAAAGTTTATACGCGAAATATGTCGCGAAAAAGAAAACTATGGAGACAGGTGGGGACAGGTGTCAACAAGAAATACCATCATAAAATGGGGACAGGTGGCTACAAGAGTGCCGTCCCTAAGTGGGAAACTATGGAGAAGAACATGAGGGATAGAGGCGTCACTCCTGGTACAGATGGATGGACTGAGAGGTCAAAGCACTGGTGGTACGGGCATGGGGGATACTTGGACCCAGTAACAGGGAAGACATTATTTCATGATAAAATTCTAAAACCCTCCCAAGACCTTATTCGAGCAATGAACGATGCTCAATTGGGATTGTTCCGTCCCAAGAGAGAGAACGACGAGATGACACGCGCCCTAGGGAATCCTGAAAAGGGAGGACGAACACGAGGCAAAGGCGCCGGTGTCTCATGGAAGAAAGGGTTTCCTCAATACGATGCTAGTTACAGAAGCCTTCAGAGAAAGAAGGACCGGGAGGCAGACCGGATCTCCAGGGTAGAGCAGGACCTAGCTGATCTGAAGAACCTCATGCATGAAATTAGCCAAAGGCCGCCGTCATCAACTCACCCGCGGTCTGATGATCCTGCATTGGATCATAGCCAGCGGAGATGCAGCATGGCTTCCACGGAGGTACGGGCTGATGATCAAGCACTGCTGGATGATGCACCGGCTCCTCACTACCCCGTGGATGATGTTAGAGATGGCACAATGTGAGCTATATCAGCCAATAAACAACCTATCCTTCAAGGTGGCGATCGGCACTACTTTACCTTGTCTACCTGGAGCACTCCACCATTCACTTCCGATTCCACCAGGCTATGCCCGTGTCACGGTGGATGACATAGTGGAGGATTTTGCGGACCTAGAGATTGAAATTGCTACGCTTGAAGGCCTTACGAAACTAGGAGATGTCAAGCGTAACATCATTCTATGGAATAAGAAGTACATCAAGTTTCCAGGCTCAGCGCCAAGGCCACCGACTCCAAGGAATCCAAGTCCACCCCGCATCGAATATCGTCAACCTCCAAGTCCACCCCAACCCGATTATCGCCAACCTCCAAGTCCACCTCGCCCCGCTGACGATCGCCGCAGCAGGAGTACATCAACTCTATCTCCGCCTCCGCGCAATACTCGATCTCCGCCTCCGCCTCCATGCAATACTACTACCTCATCGAAGAAACGGAAGTTCAACGATCCCTCGCGCGCCACATCGAAGAAAGGTCAAACGGCGAAGATAGTTGACATCCCGTCGGCTCTTCCAAAGAGACCTTATGACAAGACCTATGAGGAAACTAACGCGGATGTGGCTTCCCAAGTTAAGGCGCATTTTCACCCAAAAATCCTGAGCCAAAGCCGGTATATAATGAAAAACCAAAAAGTGGGCTAAGTCCTTTCTTGAGCAACCATCCCAGATACCGATGAATTTGGAATCAGACTATGACCGGGAGATTATTAAGCAAGCACAGAAGAAAAAAATCACAAGTGCAAAAAGCGGGAAGCAAGTTTCCATCTCGGAGCACAGAAGAATCAATCGGTCGCCCCGCTCAAAGTCATTTCTGACCTCGACAAGGCCTTCAGAGCTGGAATGGATATGTACATGAAAATAATGGACCCCAGAGCCCGTAATAATACTGCACTTATGGGAATCACTGTATCACAGTCCAAAGCACTTGCTAACGAAGCAAATATGTCTCTTGGTCAATACTTAGGCTATGAAGATACGCCAGTAGTTCAGATAGTATGGCAGTATATCCAAGGGGAGCCTCTAGTCAGTAATGAGGAGCTCGCGTGTCTATCCACACATATGCGAACTCTGCACGAATGGTACATGTCGCAAGCAGAAAAAAGCATTAGAAATATTGGTTCTGGTGGACGTTAGAAAGGAGCATCACTTCAAACCATACTCGATACAGGTCCAATGACCGAACTGTTTCAGTTATACAACCAGCGCGCCCTCGACAAATCTATCATTGGTTGCTACTATCTGTAAGTGATTTATTTCTATAATTAAGTTTGTAGCTCAGCTCGTTCATTGCATTTAATATATTATCCTAACTATATATCGATGATATTATATTCTGTAGAATGAAGATGCTTGAATGCAAAAGAGCAATAAGATACGACGTTGGGTTCATTGACCCATATATCGTTAATGAATATACGTTAAAGAATCACCCCAAGGACGTGGAGGAAGACCTGTGCAGGATCTTAACCGAGAATAATTTTGTTAAGGAAACACTATTTTGTTACAACTTTAAGTGAGTGTTTATATCTTGTACACATTTTATTTTTGCTTACTGGATGAGCTATGCATGTATGCTTATGTAAACGTCCACAGATTCCACTAGATCTTGCTAAACATTAAAGTTGACAACTCCCTAGTTGAAGTCCACGACTCATTAAGTTGGGACCAAGAGAAGTGGAGCGACATGAAAGCAATGCTCCATAAGTAATTTCAATCATTATCGCATTTTATCGTTCTCTTTCATTCATTTCCTGATATCAATTAACTAATAACTCCTTTGTTTATTTTCTTTGCCGAGCAGGTGTTGGACACGGTTCAGACAGAAAATACCAGGTCCATTCAAAGAGGAGTTAACTTATAAAATGGTGAAGAGTTTACAGCATCCACCGGAAACGCATTTATGTCGATACTACGTCTGCGAGTACATCCGCGAGTTGACCAGTGAGCGGAAAGTTGATTCACATTATATTTATGATTTGCGGGAGAAACTAGAGCCAGACCAGCGCATAAGAGCAATTGAAGAGGAGCTGGCGGGATTTATGATGAAGGAAGTCCTTGATGTACATGGAGAGCATTATGCGGATGACGTGAAACTCGATTTGCCTTAGTCATCTCCATGTAGCTGATATGATATATATATTTATCAATGACCATGTAATTTCAAAATATTTCTTCCTTTTGATATGATTGATTATATGTATGCTTGCAAGGGATCGATTAGTTATATAAATGCATCGACGTGTAGTGTGTATGTAGTAGCGTATAATATGTATACTGAAATATATGCTTGAATTATAGTGAAACACAAAACAAAAAATGAACGAAATGGCAAAAAAAAGGAAATACACAATCTCTGCCGCGGCAGGAAACCTTTTAGTCCCGGGTGATGTTACGGCCCGGGACTAGAGGGTTTTCGCCCCCCACGACGCTGAAATAACCACGTCACTGTTATCAGTCGCGGGCCGTAGCGAGCCGGGACTAGAGGGGGGACCTCTAGTCCCGTTTTCGCAGTCCCGGGCCCAAAACCGGGACTAAAGCCAATTGCGGCCCGGGACTGTAAGCCCTTTTTCCACCAGTGATTCTTGTCTTTTTTTTGTACTAGCTAAATACCTGTGCGTTGCTACGGTTTAATTTTATTACTATTATTTAAAAAAATTCACAACCACATTAAGAATTATGCATGATTTTTGTCATGTTATGCCACCTTTTGTCATTTTATGCCATGGATTAAAATTTCGCCTTTAAAAGCTAGAGACCCTCTTATCCTCAGCGGCTCCGCCACATCCATCTGATCAGAACGAATAACCAATTTTGTTTCAAGTTCAGAAAATCACAACAAAAAGCGGCAATTCTCCCTATTGTTTCTTCCCGTGTACAGGCAGCCGTAGTGCTCCATTTCCTCTAGATTAGGATTTATATTAGCATTGAAAACATGATAGAGTGAAGTTGAGATATAATGGATTCCTGAAGTTTGAACTCTTGAAATTGTCATGGAGGAACGGAGTTAACTGAACTTTGCCTGTTGTACATGAACAGTTGAGAGTTAACTGAACTTTGTGGGCCACACATGACTAGTTCAGTTTATTTTAAGCCTTGCATCACCGTGGCCAACTCACAACTATACAAGATTAGACTCACCAGGAATTATACATTACTTTAGGTATCAAAGTTACTTCCTTCGTTTAGAAATATAAGATGTTTTAGGTTTATAAAGTAAATGTATCTAGACAATTTTTTGTGTATAGATTTATTTGAACATACATACTAAAATATGTCTAGATATTAGCTCCACTAACATAAAATATCTTATATTTCCAAACGAACGGAATAGAAATTAGTGATGGTGAGAACTATTTTCTAGCCGTACAGTGCTAACAATTGCATAATCACCAAAGGAAGAGATTGACCATATCCTAAACTCAAAGTGTCTGATCTGTGCAAAGTTGTATCAACTTAACATTTTAATATACATGGATTCAAGGAAAGATATACAACCCGATTTTGTGCAACGTCCAACAAGCAAGAAAAGGAGAAAGAAGAATGGATATTCAGATTTGCATCATGAAGAACAATCAAGCACCAGTTCCATGCAATGCTCGCGTCAGGTGGCTCGTGTTCACCTCAAAGTCCATTGCCGGAGACACAGTTTATGTACTTCACCACTATAAGCAGCTTATTAGAAGTCCTCTTCGGTATGGAATGGGTTACAGTGATCATGATTATTCGTGGGGCGTATGAAGGAAAATACAAACCTATCAGTTCCTGTACAAAAAAGCCTCATCTTGTTGTAGTCCCCATTGACATGCAACAAAACCAAACGAGAAAATCCAGTTGAGTGCTCCTGATCCATCCCATATTCTCATTGACGTGCAATTCATAAGACCGCTCAACAGGTTACGCAAGAACAAAAGTAACATACGGGTTATACAAATTAATGGCAAAACACGTAGATTGTATATGTCATGACTCAGGACATGCACACACAGCATAGCGGTGGTAAATAAACTACACACTTGAATTGGCCGGATATGCCAATCCCGTCTTGCCGCATGGACATGAGCCGATTGACCGGATTTTCAAGGGGTAGCGGATCCGTCGGGCGGGGATGCGGCAGAGGGACCCGCCGATGCTCGTGGTGGTACCAAAGAACCCGAGCATCTCCACCGCCGTCGCCCTAGATCTGGCGCCGCAGCCACGAGGACGAAGAGATGTAGGGAGGAGCGATTTCATAGGGAAGGATTGAGGGAGAGGATTAACAGACGCCATAAAAAAAGGCTCGCCATCCACCTCAACATTGTTGGCCTCAACATCGCCTCTGCTCCGGCCGACCCCAATCTGGGGCCTCTTCTCCGGCGCGAGTTCCGCTCGAACCCAAGACCGGCGTCCCTCACCCGTGTGAGCGCGGCGCCGCCAGGCCCTGCCCCTGCTCCGACCCTGCGTGTCCAAGCTCTTCCAGCCGCTGGTGCTCCTCCTCATCCGGTCGCTGCCGTGTAGCAGCTCGCCAAAACCACAAGTCCAGCGTGCTCTCTTTTTTCGCTTGACTGGTCACTTGGCGGTGGTAGCAGAGTAAATTATGCTAATAGACAGGGGTAAAATCAGAAAAAAAAATTAGAACGAAAATTGTAGGGCGAATGAACCTACCTCAGCATAAATTAGTAGATAGGTAGATAGATAGATAGATAGAAAATAGGAAAAAGTGTAGGACCAAACTGTCGCCGTGAGAGACTAAGGGGAAAAGGGAGAGAAAGGGTCAGGTCGGGTGGACTGATTTGGTCGACTTGGTGCATGCGGTCGTGCATGCAACGAATTAGTCGGTGTTCTAGGTATGTCTCGCTCTTTTTTTTTTCTTCGTTTTCTTTTATATATGCCTTTTTTTACATAGAAAAATGAATATAAATTTATACTATGTCCATCTATTTTCAAAATATAGAAAAAATCTTAGAAATCAAAATAAGTATACAGGGCTTAGGAAAATATATTTCCAGCCAGAACATAAATTTTGAAGAACTATAATGTGACTTTAATTCAATCATGGCTATATTTGAATGCTTGGAATAGATTTAGAATATTTAAATACTAATTTTTTGTTTTAGAACTCCAAATGCGGAAGAACATTATATGGAAATTTCCAACCTCATATTATGAAGAAGCCATTCTATCTTCCCTTGGTTCATTTTCTTTGGATTGGAAATTGTCTATAAAATATCCCAAACGCAAATAAAAATTCAAAAACGCCAATTAGAATATTTTCAACATGTTTCTTATAGTGGAAATGTCATGTTATTTCCTCTCTTGAGAAAATGAAACATTATTTGGAAAGTATTCAATTATTGCAAATATCAAAATAAATTCGAAGAAATTGCAAGACAATGTATAAATTTTGCCAACGAATAATTGTGTTTTGATAGTAATGTTAATCCGCTCTTTTTAGTGTGGTTTAGGAAAATTATAGAGTCCTAGGAAGTTTTAAATTCTTCACAAATTTCAACAAGAAAAAAAATCAATCATGTTATTTCATTAATGAAACATTTCAAAATTCTAATAATTATGGGATGTTACACATAAATTGCATTATCTTGTTGCTTCACCAATTGTAAAATTTAGCCGCTTCATCACATATTTATAGTGCAGGACTGTTTTACATGATGATTATTATAGGAGAATCAACACCATGTGCTATACTTTGCTTAGTTGCTTATTTAGTGGCATGATATACTAGATGCATATACTACTTATGTTTAATTGTCCTGCCCTGCTTATTATTGCAACCAATTGGTGAATTTTCCAGCCTATATTGTATTATGCTGATGATTAGTTTGCATGTGATAAAGGTTACATCTTGTCTATTGCATTACTTTGGCTGCTTCCTGACTTGTCTTGTGTTCAGAGTATAAGTTGTTCATAGTTTAATGTTTTACATAATGGTTACTATAGGACAATGAACACCATAGGATATATTTTGCTTAATTGCATATTTAATTGCATGATAGCATGTTACTAGGCTATGTTACTCCCCACTATGACCTGCCTTAATGTTATCTCCATTGTGAGCAGTGTCATAGGTCTGACAACATATAAACCATCATGTAGGTTGGTCACAGTGGAAAATTTTTAGACCAGTATCATGTAGGAGTAGCATGCAATCCACATTGCATTTGTTTTGCTATTTCGTCATATGTCTTATGATCAGAGTATAAATCAGTAATAGTGGACCTATCTACACCATATGTTGCATTTTGAGCCGTATTTGGAGTTCCTGATGCATGTTAGAAACATAGATGCAATCCATGCAAGAATGTAGGCTGAAAACCATCATCGGAAATAATGAGTGGATGCAATAGTTTTGTAGGCCATGTATAGTGGAAGGTTCTTGGAGTGTTGCTTAGAAAAATTATTCAAGTTTTTTTTGTAAGAACTGGTGCTTATCTGTATTGGAGAGGTGTCAATTTAGACATCACCGTGTTAATAAGCACCATTGCTTAACCATAAAATGGTTTATTTCGCTAAGCATTTCTAAGAGTGTTGCATTGTACATGCTCTTATGTTCTTAGCATGTGTTGTTTCCTGTATCCCCCTTAGAAGTATAAAAAATGAAGGCTTTAGACCAGGTTACATTAAACCTGTGTGTTGCATTAGTTTGGTAGCCTATGATCTTTATTTACATTTCTCATGTCGTGGCCTGTTAAATGATGAGTACTATATAAGATAGGTTGCTATCGCACCTAGTTTCATGTTTCTAGATTAATTGGAGTTATTTATTCATGTTAGAACCAAAAATACTACCGATGGATGAAATTCAAATGAAAACCATAATGAGAAACAACCCATGGATGCAACGACTTGGTATTAGGGTCTTACCAAGTGTTGTTGCATCACCAACAGTATTATCCCCCAAAAAGAGCAGCAGCGATGGCTCTATAGCTCAGTATGATCCTCAGTGTGGGGGCGATACCAATGAAGGTCACCTATTAGGTAATGAAACACTAGTCATTGAGGAGATTGGGACGCAGGTAGTCCCCTTACCTGCTAGCTCACCATCCTTTCATGATTTCTCCATGATTAAGGTGTTGCCTACTCATCTTGTGTGAAATTAGTTTGCTTACTATTTTTACCATTTATTTTGTGCCTATTTATCTTCTCCAATTGACATATACATGTGAAATGTGTACCTTAAGCAGAAGAAATTCAAGAAGACAACTACCAAGGTAAAGATGACTCCTGGTGGTGGTGGATAAAATCGCAAGCGTGTCATGGCAGTAATATCTCCGGACCCAGAAAATGAGAGAAACACGAGATCCAAGGGGAATTCGCTAAAAGGAGTACTTCCATCTCCAAGTTCCACACGACGAACAACAAAAGTGCCAAATCCCATGACCCATTCGCAAGAAGCTCCGAGTTCAACATAGAAAGTTGCCAAAGGCGCACTTCCTGATGCTCGGCAAACAACCAATGCTGGACTTGCTGGTGTAATGGATGCAGCTAGATTTTCACTTAATTTATCTATGCTGGTAGCCAAGGATGCAGTTCCCGATGCCAACCAAGTGGCCAAACTTTAAGTTCCCAATGACGGGAAAGTGGCCAAAGCTTCAGTTCCTGATGCCCACCAAGTGGCTAGAGTTGTAGTTCCTGATGCCGGCCTAGTGGCTAAAGCTGTAGTTCTTGATCCCCACCAAGGCGAGAAGCCAACAGCCGACAATCTACCACCTACCTAGGCCCAAAAGGCAGTTTCCCAAGACAAGCAACGAGCTGCCCAAGACGAGGTGGCAGGTGCCCAACATGAGCAGCACTCTGCCCAAGGCGAGCTCCCCAATCCCTCCGACCAAATGGTATGCCGACCGCCACCCCCCAAATCCAGCAGGCACCCCCAAATCTAGCAGCCACGTACCCATGGACAATAGCTGCCTCGCCAAAGCCAACCGCCACGTACCTAATTCCTAGAACCACAACCCCCATCCTGTCGTCCGCTAGAACCTCCCAATACCAACCTTCCACCTCTCCACAAAAAGCAGCCACCTTCCCAAGGCCAGCTGGCAGCTGCCCAACCTGAGCAGCACTCTCCCCAAGGCGAGCTGTCCACTCCATCCGACCTGCTTGTATGCTGACCGCCACCTTCCCAATGCCAGGAGACACCTTCCCAAATCCAAAAACCACATACCCATGAACAACAGCCGTCTCCCTAAAGCCGGTCGCCACATACCCAAGGCCTAGAACCACAACCCCCACCCCGCCGTCCGTTGGCAACTCCCAAAGCTCTCCAAATGAAGCAGCCACCTAATCAAGGAAAGCTGGCAGCTTCTCGACATGAGACGCATTCTTCCCAAAGAGAGTTGTACACTCCCTCCGACCTGCTGTTATGCCGCCGCCACCTCTCCAAAGCTAGGCACAAGCTCCACAAAGTCAGCAGCAAGCTAGCCAAATCCCGCTACCACGTACACAAGGCAAGATGCAACCTACCCATAGATGACAGGTTTCTCCCAAAAGCCAGCCGCCACATACCGAAGTCCTGGAACCATCAACCCCATCCTGCGTTCAGTTGGCACCTCCCAAAGCCAACATGCCACCTATCTAGATGAATGATTGTTCTTGACATGGAGCACTTCGTTGGAAACCCCAAGAGCGAGGTGTGATGAGCACAATAGTAAGTCTTCCCTCAGTAGAGAACGAGGTTATCGAACCATAAGGAGGAAGGAAACGTCACACAGGTGTTGCAAGCAACGCGGAGACCTGCACAACACAAACTCAAGACTTTGCCCCAACGAACAGTGAGGTTGTCAAGCTCACCGGTTTGCCTCAACAAAGGATTAAACATATGGTGTGGAAGGTAATGGTTTGCAGCAAGTAAACAAGTAAAAGTGGAAGATGCACTACTAGGAAAACGGCTATAGGTAATCCATACATCCGTGGCGCACTGCCCACAGGTGCACTACTAGGAAAACACTTCAAATAATAGAATCCTTTCATATTTAGGTAGGTAATGTGGTCTAGTTTCTAGTAAAATTAACAAACATGAATTTCAACTTTTTCTGCAAAAAAAAGTCATGCCATGGTAAAACGGCCGTAACTTTTGCATACGATGTCGAAAAAAAACATATAATATACCAAAATAACCAGAACGAGATTCCAGATCCGCTTGTAGAAAAAAAATTGAGGAAACTTATCCTTTCATATTTTGAGATTTTTTAGAATCTCAAAATTCGAAAAGAGTAAAAAGTTATGGCAAAAACAAGATTTTTTGCTGTAGAAAAAAAAATTGAGGCAACTTACCCGTAGCGCACCACCACCTAGTGCGCCACGAGTAAGTTGGGAGGGATTCGAAATTCGAATCACCACCCCGCGCACCTACCTCCCTCTCTCCCTCTCTTCCTCCCTCTTCGATCTCTTCCTTCCTCCCTCTATTCTTCTCTTCCTCTTCTCTTCCTCCCTCTCTTCTTATCTTCCTTCCTCTTCTCTTCCTTCCTTCCTCTCTTCTTTCTTCCTCTTATCTTCCTTCCTCCATCTCTTCTTCTCTTCCTCTTCTCTTCCTCCCTCTTCTCCTTCTCCTCACTTCGGCCTCCTCCGACCAAGGACGACCACGGGTAACCATATCCTTCAGCAGTCGCCGTCGCCTCCACCGACCACACGTCCTCCAGCCGCCGTCGCCGCCACCACCTCCTCCGACCATACCTCCGTCCACCTCCGACTGCACCTCCGACGCACCTCCGGCTGTCTCCTCCGACCACACCTCCTCCTACTGCCTCGACACCGACGAGGACTAGCACGGCCACAGCCTCCCGCACATCCCTGCGGTGGTAGGTCGTGGCCACGACCACTGCTCCGGCGAGGCGACGCGACGGCGGCGATTTCTGGACCCGATTGCTTTTGCAATTCAAAACAAGGGTGTTTTTTGCATTTTTTTTGTTTTTTGAAAAAAATCCATGGCGCACCTATACCCCTACCCATGGCGCACCTAGTAGTGCACCACGCCTATCCCCATATAATCGTAGCGCACCAGGGTAGTGCGCTACAGGCACTTTTTAGCTGCAGCGTACGCTTAGTGGCGCACCACTAGTGCACCACAGATGGTCTTTTTAGGTGCGCCACGAACATCCCTTTTTATAGTAGTGATGTATCAATGGTAAAGATTGGACCGGGGTCCATAGTTTACTAGAGGTGCTCTCCTTAGAAAACAAAATGGCATGAAGGGGAAACAAATCACAGTAGGGAAATTGACAGGAACTGAGCAAGGCATAACAATATAATACTACTAAGAAAGATCCTATGAGATTCGATTGGGCAATACAGCAAGATACATAGACCGCCATCCAACTGCATCTATGACTAGAAATCTACCTTCAGGTTATCATCCGGACCCCCTCCAGTATTAAGTTGCAAGCAACAAACAACTGCTTTAAGCAAAGTGTGTAAGGTAAACAGTCCACATGTTCCATGAACAAGAGACCGTTGTTTTCTCCCTAGTGGCAACATCACATCTACAATCGAAGAGATTTCTGTCACTTCCCTTGGAAACTAGAGGCATAAACCCACTATCGAGCATAAATACCCCCTCGTAGAGTCACTAGCAACTACTTGGCCAAGATAGCTACTAACAATGCAGAGCATGCAAGATCAGAAACAACACAGACATGATAGAATCATAAAGACAAAACCATTAATCAAACCAACATAATAATCTAAATATCCATCGGATCCTCGCAAACACAAAATGCATGATTACAAATAGATTAGATCTTAGATCATGAACGGAGCTCACAAGATCTATACATGAAAGCACAAGGAGGAGATACAACCATCTAGCTACTACATGGACCCGTAGTCCAAGGTGGAACTACTCACGCTTCATACCAGAGGCTGGCATGATGAAGAAGAAGGCCTCCGGGATGATCTCCCCTCCGGCAGGGTGCCGAGAAGAATTTCAGATCCCCCCGATCTAGTGATGATGGTGGCAGCGGCTATAGAAGGTTTATAAAATATTGATCGGTAACTTAGGGTTTCTGCATTGGGGGCTTATTATAGGCGAAAGGGGAGGCTTCGGCGGTGGCCAAGGGCCCCACACCCTGCCTAGGTGCGGGGCAGGGCCCACCCGCGCATAGGGGGTGTGTGGCTGCCCTAGCACGCCTCTCCGTCTCCCCTCTGGACTTCTTGTTCCCCACGAAAAATTATTGACTTTGACGTTTGTCCCGTCCAATTCCGAGAATATTTCCTTACTAGCTTTTTTGGAACCAAAAATAGCAGAAAACAGGCAACTGGCACTATGGAAACTTGTTAATAGGTTAGTACCAGAAAACATTTAAACATCACCTCAAAGTGTAGACAAAGCAAAGCAAAGTAGATACTAAACAAGCATGCAGCATCAAAAATTATAGATACGTTTCCGACGTATCAAGCATCCCCAAGCTTAACTCCTGCTCGTCCTCGAGTAGGTAAGTGATAAAAACAATAATTTTTGAGGTGACATGCACCCTCACAATAAAGATCTAACCATTTGCAAGCATTGAAAGCTGGGATCAAAGAACTCTAAACATGTGCATGAAAGATGGAAATCTAACAATAGGACATTGTGACTATGCATGCAACATGAAAGGCTACAAACAAAGATCATGAATAACATGTGTCGTGGTGGTGGCACGGCAGATGCCATGGGTGCCGAATGGATGCTTGTGGTCACCGTGGAGGGAGTGCACGGTCGAGCCATGCACGAAGAACAAGAAGAACTCTCCACACTTGACAATTTGATTGATACCCCAAAGATTACAAGTGCTCCTTGAGCTGTACTGGCTTGAGTATGCAACACCTGTTCTCTACTTGGTCCAACCTCCTTTTTCCACCGCTATGCCCTCCCTTATATAGGCAGTGCTAGATAGCTAATACCCCTTTGGGTTCTAGGGTTTAATGTTTGGATCTTGTTCCCTACTATATGGGTCGAGTTATGGGCTTTCCTTAAGCCCATAGGCCTGGTCCATAAAGCTTGACAGCTAACGGTCTTCTGGTACGCTGCTTATGGTTCTTTTTGGCATCACAATGTTACTTTGTACGTCAGCGCTTGCTTTGGGCGTCACCCGGCTCCTTTTGTGTCACCCGATGTCGCCCTTCTCTTTTGACCATGCTTTACCATGGCCCTTCCTGAACCTTACTCTGAAAGGTGCCACGTGTCCTTCTTGACTCTTCCCTTCCTCGGTTGAATCGGATCGTTGGTACCTGCAAGGGTTACAACTTTGTCCTATTCGGGGAGAGATAGTTTGTATCTCGGTTCTCATTCTTATCTTTCCCGGCCGTTCTTACCCGGCCTGGTTCATTTTTCACTCGGAGCCAACCCAGCTGCGCTATGTTTATCCTCTCGTGACCCTACCGGGGGTTATCCCCCCGACATTAGTCCCCGAAGCTGGTGAGGCCTAGCAGTTCAAGCTGTTAAGCGTCTCCAGATTCCTTTTGTGTGAATGGAACTTAGTTTTTTGTCTTTTATATATCTCAGTTTCGCACCTTGCCGGGTTAGTCTGACAATTTCGGGTCAATTCTTTGACTTCTTGGCTCATTCGTGCATCGAGGCGAGTTATCTTGGCCAATTCCGGGTCATTTTTGGCGCGCTTCAGTCACTGACAACCAGTAATCATGATTACTTGCCTCAATTTTTGTTCCAAGCTTTGGCGGCACAGTGACGGCTGCCCAGTTATTCCCCGTCACTGTGGCAGTCCCATCGCTCTGCGCCTCTTGTCCTTCCAGCTGTGACGTGGCACTGGATTTTTCGTGTATCTTTGGCTACGTGGCGCTCGGTGACTGGCTCACCCGGCGTGGTACACGGCCACACGCTGGCCGCACGACACAGTTAGATCCCACTACGGGGGTTTTTACTGCCCTTAAGTAGGGGTTGGGGGTTTCCACTTCCCCCATGCCCGTTCAGTTTCCTTAGCCTTTCTTTCTCCTCGCGTCTGAAAGATCGAACTGCCCCCTTTGTGGTTCCTTCTCCTCTTGCTCCTGTGCTGCGATTGCCCCTGTCCTCTTTCGATTCCAGCACGGGTCCTCTCTGTTCCAAGCCTCTCCTTACCGAGGAGGAGACAGAATCCGACGACCTTATGGACGCTCGCGACGATGCTGATGGTGCTGAGGAGCAGGAGGTCCCCGCCGGCGAGCGCGGTGGCTGGGAAGGCTCGGAGGTCTCCACAGAAGAAGTGGAGTGGCTCCGGTCCACCAAACGCATTCCACTACAAGTGGATTGCCGCCTCCTCGCCGGTGAGATCTCCCCCAAACCTCGAGCTGGCGAGCGGGTGGTTTTTCTTTCCCACTTTGAACGTGGTTTTGCTCTTCCTGTGAGCACTTTCTTTTCCTTGTTTCTTTCTACCTTCCATCTGCAGACCCACCATCTTCCTGCCAATGCAATTGGCTCTCTTTCTTTTTTCATATCTTCTTGCGAGGCCTATCTTGGAATTTGGCCCACAGTTCCTTTGTGGGCCAAGTATTTTGGCTTTAAAGTTCAGGTTGTTCCCCAGCCTGGTGCTCCTCGATCCGAGAAGAGGCCGACCCGGTGTGGTGCTGCTAGCATCACCCCTAGGAGAGATTCTATCTTTCCTCGGGTTACCGGCATTGAGCCCTGCAAGAAGTGGCATAGAACCTTTTTCTATCTAAAAACAGCGGGTCCACTGACAACATCCGGCTTCCCCCTTTCTCGGACGAGGTCCCCAACAAGAAGTTCTGGCAACTTGACCCGCGCGACCAAGATGGTGCGGTTAACGAGGCAAACGCTATCCTGGAAAGGTTGCTGTCGCCGGATGAGAACTTTCATCTCGCCGACTTTGACCTCATGTGCACCTTCATCTCACGCCGGGTAAGCCCCATCCAAGCCAGGAGCCACAAGATGTGCTTCATGAGAGGGTCTCATGATCCCACTCGGCATTCCACTAAGGAGCTCACCCATGACTCCATTGCCCGTTGAGTGAGCTCAATCTTCAAATTGAACTTGGCGGATGATTGGGCTTGGAGTTGCCCACCGTTTAGCTGGGTCAGGTATGTCCCCTGGGTAAGTTTTCCGAATTACCTTCTCGCCGAGTAGGCGTTAGCTCTTTTGCCACTCTTTAGCTTAGTTTTTTGTCTCTCATTCTGTTTGTCTTCCGCAGAATCTCCTTCACCAGGTTGATGACAGTAATGTCCCTCCGGCTGGCTATAACGGGGATCACTCTGACTCGGATGAGTTTGAGTATGACCTGGAGTGCTTCATGCCCATCCCGCACACTTCGGCTGCTTCATCTTCGGGTAAGAGTCAATCTCGCAATCCCTTACAAGATTGGTCTGACGATGATGAGGATGATGATTGTACGCTTTTGGAGGTACATGCCTTGTGATCTTAATCTCCTTGCTTATCCGAGTAATCTCGTTATTTACTTATGTAGCTGGCCAGGTACATGACGTCCCTCCTCTATCGGTGGGAGGAGTCGGCAAGATTCCCGTCGCTAAGCCGAAGCGACGCGGAACCTCCTCCAGCACTCAGCTGTCTAAGAAGAACAAGCCCAGTCCGGCAGCTCCTACTGCCTCTACTGCTGCCAGCCCGAGTTTGACTCGCTAAGCTGTTGGGCGCCGAGTCACGCGCCGAGTCATCCGCGACCTGGTTGTCACCGGGTAAGTTTTTGCACCTTGCTTTCTTTGCTCTTTTCTTTCTCATTACTGTTGTTCTCTCATATATATCTTGTTGTTTTCAGTGTTGCACCTTTGACGGCGAATCAGGCTGCTTCTAGCATTGCCTCGCCGCTTAGGCCTGCACCTCCTCCAGCTGACTCGGAGGCGTCGAGTCCCGTACGGGTTGAGGCTCACACTGTTGAGGCTCACGCTTCTCAGTGTCAGTCAGACCTGGTGGATCACTCGGTTAGCGCCCCTGTCGCTGGTCAGGAGAAACTTCCTGATCTTGATGCTCACAAGTCTGGCGCCGAGAAACCCTCTGCCCCCAGTTCCTCTGGCATCAGCCCTCAAGCTGATGTGAATGAACAACTTCTTGATCTTGGAGCGAGCAAAACTGCTGAGCCAAGTCAGGGCTCCACGTCCTTCTTCAAATCCTTCTGCTCGCTCTCCAGTTCTGTCAAAAGGCCAGACCTAGCCCAAGGCTTCTGGTTCCACTCGCCCCTCTTCTAGCAAATCCACCTCTTCCAAGAAAGCAATTCTAGTTTGTGCTCCGGGTTCTGCTCCTCAGATTTGGCCTCCTACATCGGTGACCGTGTTCGCTTCAACGGGTAAGGGGGTCAAATCTGCGGCTGCCGGGTCAGGTGATGGCTCCAAGGCTGTTACCCTCCATACCTCTACCGCTGCAACCTGTGCCACTGTGGGAACCGCCCTGAAAACAGGTCGAGTTCTCACTCGAACGCTCAGTAGGCAGAGCCTTGGTTCGGCTGAGCCTTACGCCGTGTCATGGAATGAAGTGGGCGAGCAAGAGGTCAACACTCGTGCCAGGAAGAAGCTGAATCTGGGCCCCAAGGTCGTCTCCTCCATAACCCAGCAGGACATTACTCTGATGACCCGCGCCGACGAAATAAACGAGGTGACATATCTTACTCTTTTGTACTATTGAGTATTTCCTTTATACATATCAGCTAGTCCCCGAGGTTACAGTTGAGTAAGAGACTTACTCGGCTGTAAGCTCTTCAACTATTTGATTTCTTTATGACAAACTCACGTTAGAGCTTCAATCCCTAGCCCTCGAGGTTACTGCTGAGTAAGGAACTTACTCGGCTGTAAGCTCTTAAGCTCTTTTGATTTCTTTATGACAAACTCATGTTAGAGCTTCAATCCCTAGCCCTCGAGGTTACTGCCGAGTAAGGAACTTACTCGGCTGTAAGCTCTTAAGCTCTTCTTTATTCGGACGGTCTCCTGTCTTGACTCTTACTTATTGTCTAACTTCTTTGATTAGCTTACGCACAACGAGCGCACCAAGGTGCACCAAGATCTCGTCCTGGCGCATCGCAACCTCGAACTTGCGTATGAGAAGCTGCAGACTGACACCTTCGGCCAAGGTAATATCTTAGCTTTTCCCTTTTCTATTTTTGGTGTAATTCTCCTTGGTTCATCTTTTCATTTTTCCACTCCTCTTGTCTCACAGCCACTGCTCAGTCCACCATCAATGAACTTTACTCGCAAATCAGCGAGGCTGAGAGTAAATTTCTTACCTCCCTAAGCCAATTTCTAAAAAATTTCTGTTGGTACTGACAAATATTTGTTCTGAATAAGCAGAGAAGCACCAAGCTGAACTCCAGAAGGAGCGAGATGAGGTGACTCAGCTGAAGGAATTAATGGCCGAGACGGAGCAGAAGCACTTGGCCGAGGTGAAAGGGCTGAAGGAGGAGCTTGCCGAGAAGAACGAGCAGCAGGCTGCCAGCGCCGAGAAGACTAAGAAGTTGCTTGACGAGGCCGAGTCATTGGTCGAGTCGACCAATATGAACCTCGACGCCCTTCAAGCCAAGACCAATACTTGGCATAGCAAGCTCGTTGCCATCAACTTCTTTCTCGGTAGTGAGTTCTTACTCTTTACGCATTGTCCAAGTCCTGCTGGATTTCTTCCATCTGCCCTTGCTATTTGCTAACTTTCTCCTTTTGCTTGCAGAGAACTTTCCTGAGGCCAACATGTTTGCCATCCGAGCCATGAAGAAAGTGAGAGCTGAGGCTGGTGCTCCTGCTGACGGTGAGGTGTCCATGGAGGAGCTGCTCCCAGCGGTGTCTGAACGGGTCAAGACCCTCAGATCCTGCGGTGTGGACTTGCTCAAAGCGGTTATCCATGCGTTTCGCATGATCTGGCCGGATGAAAACCCACCCGAACTAATCGAGCCTCTAGCCGAGAGACTGCTCCTTACTGAAGACCGGCTGGATCAATGGCGTGAGTCGGCCGACCAGGCTGCAGCGGAGAAGGCTCTCTCCTTCGTGCTTTCATGGTACGAGGACATCAACCTTGATGTTCTTGCTCGCATAAGGGGATATGGCAAATGGTTGAACGACCCGGAGCTGATCAAGAAGCGCCAGGAGCAAGATTATGCCATGATCGAGTACACCATGGTGCACGCTTGGTGTGAAGGGCCCAGCTTCCTCGACCTTGGCGATCCGCTCGTCGATGTTCCTGCTAAAGAAGGTGGCGACAACGAGGCGACCAAGTCAGATGATCCAGATGACCCGGCCGCAGATGCCCCTCACCCGGCCGATGCTCCAAGCACTCCTGGTTCTGAGAATGCTCCTCCGAGTTCTCCTGCTCCTTAGTCCAACAAATACTTGAACTTTTATTAGATCCCCAGCATGTCGGGTACAAATGTAATGTACATTGCAATTGAAGTTTGACTATGTTCCTTGTGATAGGCTTTATATATTTGCGTTATGCTTTGAGTGCGAATCACTCAAGGACAATTCCCCAAGTTTCATTTTGCTGTGTCACCTTTCCTTGCCTCTGGCCCTTGTCTACCTTTTTCAGTGTTCGACATTAGGATCTGAAAGTACAAAGGATATAGTTAGCTGGTATGAAACTTGGATAGCTTGGCCGAGACTACTCGACACGTTGTATAACATGACCTGTAGAGAGTTAGGGAAAAACTTAAGCCGACTCGCGTTTCTCCTTTGTATTTATCCGGCGTTCGTGTTTACTCGTCTTAGATCCTTTTCTCTTCCTTTCCATGAAGCCGTGTTTTTGGACAACAGCATAGTCGAAGAGTTGATTTCTTCCGAGTAAACACTACTTGTTCCGAGATAAATTTTGGGTGTCACGCCAGTCGACGTAAAATAATTGAAATGGAAAGCCTAAGGGGTAGTCCCCGAGTCAGTTTTTCGAATCATACCATTTTATTATTAGCAGATAGCCGGCAAACACGTCCGACGTATGAGAGTTCGACTGATACATGCACTGCTTCTCCTAAGTATAGAAGGGACGAAGCAGTGCCACATTCCATGGCCTTTTAGTTTCATATCCTGACCTGTCCGCCTTGTTCTTTTGTGCTTCACGAGCGTCTATGAGATAGTAGGAATCATTGTGCAATGCTTTGCTTACAATGAATGGACCTTCCCATGGAGGTGATAATTTATGCATTCCAGCTGTGCGCTGCACCAACCGTAGCACCATATCTCCTTCTCAAAAACACGAGGTTGCACTTTCCGGCTATGGTAGCATCAGAGATTTTGTTGATATATAGCAGATCTGGAGAATGCCATTTCCCTTGCTTCTTCGAGTAAATCTACTCCATCTTCTCGGGCCTCTTCTACCTCGGCTTCCGAGTATTGCCTTAACCTTGGCGAGTCATATTCTATGTCGGCAGGCAAAACTGCTTCAGCCCCATATACAAGAAAAAATGGCGTATAACCAGTTGATCGCTTTGGAGTCATTCTTAAGCTCCACAGTACTGAGGGTAGTTCCTCTAGCCAACAACCAGGTGATCTCTGGAGTGGTTCCATTAAGTGGGGTTTTATCCCGGACAGAACTAAGCCATTAGCCCGTTCAACTTGTCCATTTGATTCTGGATGGGCGACTGACGCTATGTCGAGTCTTATTCGGTGTTCCCCACAGAAGTGATCAAAAGCTCCTCCGGCAAAGGTTGTGCCATTGTCCATGATCACACTATGCGGGTAACCGTATCTGAGGATTATATCCCTTAGGAATGTAACAGCTGTTTTGCCGACTAGTTTTTTGATTGGTTTCACTTCTATCCACTTAGTGAACTTATCAATCATGACCAAGATATGAGTCATGTCTCCCCTTGTTGGTTTGAATGGTCCTACCATATCTAGGCACCATACTGCAAACGGCCAAGTGATTGGTATAGTCTTCAATTCAGACGCTAGTAAATGTGACTTGGACGCATAGTGTTGACAACCAATGCATTTCCCGACTAACTCTTGAGCTTGTGCCAATGCGCTTGGCCAGTAGAATCCATGTCGGAATGCCTTGGCTACCAACACTCTTGATGACGCATGGTGCCCGCACTCTCCCTGATGGATATCCAACAAAATCTCCTGGCCATGCTCTGAGCTGATGCAACGCTGCAGTACACTTGTCACACTCCGCTTGTAGAGTTCCTTGTTGATTATGGTGTATGCTTTAGCTCTTCGTGTCGTTTGCCTTGCCAATGTTTCATCACTCGGAAAGGTTCCATCTTTCAAATAACTGAATATTGGTTGTGCCCACGTTGGTATTAGTGGTTCCGGGTCTGCTTCAACATCAATGTCCATTTGTTCCGCCGACATAACCTGAGGAGTCCCCGAGTGTGATTCGGCTATCCCTGAGGTGAACGGATTAGTCCCCGAGTGACTCGAACCTACCCCTGAGTCGATATCCATTGGCACTGCCTCTGATTCCTGACTCGCCGGGATGACCCTGATTGATTTGGACTCTGGTGACGGCTTGATCGATGGCTTCCTGAGATGCTCCAATGCTACCCCTGGTGGTATTGCTTGTCTAGATGATCCTAGCTTGGATAACACGTCTCCTGCCTCATTTTCTGCTCTAGGAATGTGATGAAATTCACAACCGTAAAAATATCCCAAAATTTGCTGCACGTGAAAGCGATATAATGCCATGTTTTCGTCCAGTGCGTCCCAATGTCCAGACATTTGCTGAATCACCAAATCCGAATCGCCAAAACACATGATCCTTTTGATACCAATTTCCTTGGCTACTTTAATGCCATGGACGAGTGCTTCATACTCGACAACGTTGTTAGAAGCAGCAAAATGAATCTGCAAGACATACCTCAGTTGATCGCTCTTTGGAGATGTGAGCACTATCCCGGCGCCCAGACCCATTCTCGTCTTGGACCCGTCAAAATGCATTTTGCAGTAATTTGGATCTGGCAGTGGTGGCTCGTACTGCATCTCCATCCATTCTACAAAGAAATCTGCAACGGCTTGAGATTTTATTGCATCCCGCCTATCATATTGTAGAGTGTATGGTGCCAGTTCATAGGCCCATTTGGCTACTCGGCCACTTGCATCTTTGCTGCCCAATATATCCGAGATAGGTGCCTCGCATATGACCCGGATTGGGTGTTCTTGAAAATAATGTTTCAGCTTCTTTGCTACCATATATACCCCATATGTCATCTTCTGATAATGCGGGTAATTTTGTTTCGAGACAGAGAGCACTTCGCTCAAGTAATATACTGGTCTTTGGACTGATTTGCCCCGTTCTTCACGTTCAACCACTATTACTGCACTTACAACTCTGTTGGTTGCGGCGACATAGAGCAGCATTGGCTCCTTGGATAGTGGTGACGCTAATATTGGTGTTGTTGGCAACATTTTCTTTAATTCATGGAAAGCGCTATCAGCTTGCTGTGTCCATGTGAATTTGTCTGATTTCTTCATCAACTGATATAGTGTTAGGGATTTTTCGCCTAGACGACTAACAAACCTGCTCAATGAAGCCAGGCATCCAGTAAACTTCTGGACATCATTGAGGGTTTTTGGCAATACCATTCTTTCGATGGCCCTGATATTTGTCGGGTTAGCTTCAATTCCTAGGCTGGATACAAGGAATCCGAGTAATTTTCCAGTCGGGACACCAAATGTACATTTGTCGGGGTTAAGTTTCATCCAGAATCTTCTCAAGTTTGCGAATGTTTGACACAAGTACTCAATTAGAGTATGACTTTGTTTGGTTTTTATTACCACGTCATCGACGTATACTTGAACATTTTTGTCCAATTGATCTTGCAAGATCTTTGATATGTTGCGCCTGCATTTCTCAATCCGAATGGCATGGTGCGATAGCAATAAGCCCCATACGAGGTGATAAAAGTTGTCTTTATTTGATCATTTGGATTCAGTGGAATCTGATGGAATCCTGAATATGCATCCACAAATGACAAAAACTCACACCCTGCAGTAGAATATATGACTTGATCGATCCGAGGCAGAGGAAATGGATCTTTTGGACACGCCTTATTGAGGTTCGTGTAATCAATACACATGCGCCATACCACTGCCACGTTCGGGTCATCTTTCTTCTTCTCGACCGGGACTGGATTTGACAACCAGTCCGGGTGTAGCACTTCCATGATGAATCCAGCAACTAAAAGTGTTGCAATCTCGGCCGCTATTACTTTCCTCCTATCTTCGGTGAAGCAGCGGAGGGGTTGCATCACCGGCCTTGCATCTGGTCTTACATGAAGAGAGTGCTCAGCCAGCTCCCTAGGAACTCCTTGCAGATCTTGAGTGGAGCATGCAAAGATGTCCCGATTCTCACGGAGGAAGCTGGTGAGATCGCTTTCCTATTTATCTGTAAGGCCAGCCCCAATGGTTACTGTGCGCTCTGGGAAAGTTTCATCCACCTGCACGTTCTTGGTTTCCTTGGTTGCTTGAGATGACACATTGCCATGCGGGTTGGTGAGTGCTGGCATCGACATTTCTGCTGCTTTGGCCAATGCTGCCACCTCCAACATCTGACTTTTCTCTTGTTCTATGACGAGTGACTCGGCCAGTGAAGATCCGGCTGAGGCACAAGCAATAGATCTTTTGTGATCTCCTTCAACTGTGATCACCCCACATGGGCCTGGCAGCTTCATCTTCAAGTAAGCGATGTGAGGAGTAGCCATGAACTTTGCCATAGCCGGCCTGCCGAGTAAGGCATGATATGATCTGACCAAATCTACTACCTCGAACTCTATGGCTTCAGTGTGACAATTTTCTCTGTTGCCGAATAAGACGTCGACCCAGATCTTGCCAATTGGCTCACAGGACAATCCCGGCACAATCCTGTGGAAAGTGGTCTTAGTCGGCTCCATCATGTTCATGGTAATGCCTATCTTGAGCATAGTATCCTTGTACATGATTTTGATGCTACTACCATCATCGATTAACACCTTTGAAAATTTCACGTGTATATCTAGGCCCATGAACGCTGGATCCAGAACCAGAGCGTATCCTCCTAGGGTTGGCATGATTTTGGGGTGATCTTTTATACTCCAAGTTATCTCTTGCTCAGACCAATGCATGTACTTGGGAATTGCCGGCATCGTGGCATTCACTTCCATCATTCGTCGCTGCTGGCTCTAGTGGTCATTTGGCTCTATGACGAAGACAATATAGCTCTGGTGATGTTCTCTATAATCATTTCTGGTTTTGTGGCCGACATGGGCATCGTCACCTCTTGGATTGTGCACTTGGTGCACAACTTCTCTTCTTTCTTGATTCTGATACCTCGGCAGCCTGTTTTCATATCTGTTATCTGCTCCTAATGCTTGAGCATTTCCTCCTGTAAGTGGAGGAGGGGGAGGTGGTGGAAGCTGCTTGTTCGGCGAGTCCACTCTGTCTCCTTTCTAAAACCAAGTGCATTGCCTTGTTGAGTGATTTGCTGGCTTACTCGGACTTGGCGTGTGAAATTTACACGGCTGTGGGCGATTCGGCCTCTTGTAAGTGCTCGTGAAATTGCTCACGAAGGCGTCGTGAAAATCAATCCAACTGTTGATGCTTCTGGGTGGAAAATTGTTCAACCATACCCGAGCTGGTCCTTCCAGCATCTGAGGTACGTAACATACTGCCCATCTCAAGTTTCCCTGCGCGATCTTCACAGCGGTTCCATAGTCTATGAGCCAATCCTCTGGATTTGTTCTTCCATCATATGTTTTTGTCCCTCTGGCCAGCTGGAAATTTGGCACCGGTGGCTCCTTCATGATCCTTGGGCCAAAACATGGTGGACCCTGCGGACCTTGTGATTCAATTATCTCTGCCATTTTTATGCGGTCAAGCTTTAGCCTGGCATCGTCCGGATGAAGGTTCCTACCTCCGTATCTCGCTCCCATTGCTTGATATGCATGATCCGGCAGCTCATACCCATCATTTACCATAGCCGAGTAACCATCATTATACTTATTCACGTTCGGGTCAGTTGGCTGTTGAACTGCTTTTCCCGCGCTCTGCTGTCTTCTTTCCGGCTGAGCTGGTGCGTTATTCGGAGCTGGATTTCCTCCTCCTGCCGAGTGAGTTGCGCGCCGAGTATGAGGCGCAAAATTTTGCCCTCCGTTGTCATTTCTCTATCCAATTTTTTCCTGGTTTTCATTTTCTCGGGGATTATTTTTGTTTGCCCCTTGCGCATGCACCGGGTTTCCTTGAACTACTGCTAGATCATAGGCGACCATCTGCTTGTTTCTTCCAGAATCCACACTTTTTTATTTTCTCGGCCTGGGTGCCGCTCCGGGTGAGGATGCCGTGTGCCCAGCCGATCTTGCCAGAACAGGAGTTGCCGAGTGAACCAGCTATGGTCTCCCTGCTATACCCGGATTTTCTCTGTAATATGCCTCATTCAGCATGCTGGCTGCTTTTACTAACTCATTGACTCATTCTTGCTGCCTTTTCTGTGCTTCCCCCTCCAAGTGGGGTAATTCTGCCATTGCTGCTTCTGCTGTTCGCAGATTAGCTGCTGCTGTGTTGTACGTTGGACGCATAGCCGTCTCATTGTTGTTTTCTGGTGTTATCTTTGATGTCGCATCTTGCAGTTCTTCATTGAGGTTCCTTCCTCTCAATCTTGTTGCATCAAGCCGGGTCTTTGCGCCCTTGACTCGATTTGCCGAGTTAAGCTCTCGGATAGTGATAGCCACATCCTGCTGTAATTGTGCTAGCTCCTTTGCTTTCTCCAGGACTTTTATCCTGGCTTCTTCCAACTCGTCTTGCACACGCGAAGGGTCAATTGCTTGTGCCACTGGATCTGCCAACTTGTCTATCTCTTCCTGTATCTCCTTAGCTCTTTTGATCCTAGCTATGTTCTATGGTTTCTCCAGCGGCGCCTTTGTTGTTCTTGTAGCCCTTGGCGTTTCCTCATGACTTCCTCCTACTGTGTTTTCATTTACCATTGGAACTATTGGGGGAGCTACGGGGTTTGGGGTAGTCATCTTTACCTCCATGGAGACGAGTTGGAGATGTTTCCCAGCGACTGGTGCCGTTGGGGGATCCGGCACCAGGACGACGTGCTCAGGATATGCGCGCTCCACGCGCACCGCGATGTAGACCTGGTGCTCGCCGAATTTGATGAAGCGACCGCCCCTAGGGAACGGCTTGGTCCCGAAGCAGCCCGCGTTGTCGCTGATGAAGTTGAGCGCTCCAAACCTCTGGATGAGGCCGGAGTAGACGCGCTCGCCGGTCTTGGCGATGATGTTGCCCGTCCGGATGAAGACTCCATCAAGCACCTTCTTCTGCCCCACGGTAGGCGCCAACTGTCGTGGTCTTGGCACGGCAGATGCCATGGGTAGGCTTAAGTTGGGGGCCGAATGGATGCTTGTGGTCACCGGGGAGGGAGTGCACGGTCGAGCCATGCACGAAGAACAAGAAGAACTCTCCACACTTGACAATTTGATTGATACCCCAAAGATTACAAGTGCTCCTTGAGCTGTACTGGCTTGAGTACGCAGCACCTATTCTCTACTTGGTCCCACCTCCTTCTTCTACTGCTATGCCCTCCCTTATATAGACAGTGCTAGCTAGCTAATACCCATTTGGGTTCTAGGGTTTACTGTTTGGATCTTGGTCCCTACAATATGGGCCGGGTTATGGGCTTGCCTTAAGCCCATAGGCCCGGTCCATAAAGCTTGACATCTAACGGTCTTCTGGTACGCTGCTTCTGGTTCTTTTGGCGTCATGCTGTTACTTTGTACGTCAGCACTTGCTTTGGGCGTCACCCAGCTCCTTTTGTGTCACCCGGCGTCGCCCTTATCTTTTGACCACGCTTTATCATTGTACTTCCCGAACCTTACTCGGAAAGGTGCCACATGTCCTTCTTGACTCGGCCCTTCCTCGGTTGACTCGGCTCGTTGGTACCTGCAAGGGTTACAACTTTGTCCTATTCGGGCCGAGATAGTTTGTATCTCGGTTCTCATGCTTATCTTTCCCGGCCGTTCTTACCCGGCCTGGTTCATTTTTTCACTCGGAGCCAACCCAGCTGTGCTATGTTTCCCCTCTCGTGACCCTACCGGGGGTTATCCCCCCGACAACATGCATTGAAAAACGTTTGTTTGTTTCACATACAAAAAACATAGCATAGTGCCAATCAGCTTGTCCCTCATAGAGTAGAAAAAATGCATAGGACACCTTCAAAGTTCACAAGGGTGACTAGAAACAAATAGAACAAGAACAAGTAATATCACAATATGCATCAATCAATAAGCTTTGGAACACTGCAGACAGAATGACAACTATGCTCTCTTAATGGTGCCTAAAGGTAGAAGGTGGAGACTCAAATAATGGTGGAAGAAAGGCCTTTTATAAAGGAAGCAGGGATTCCAAGTTTCAAAAATAGCTTCCAAAAATTATGGTACTTGTTAGCTTTCATCCCTCATTGCCCCTATCATAAGCATATTGAAGTGATTAAGGTTAAAGTGAACAAAGATGGAGTATATGCTTGACGAAGTATAAGTTGGCAATCTCAAGTCCCTTGAAGACGAGGGCCACACCTCAAGCTACTCAACTTTAGTCACATGTAAGTTATTGTCATTATAAGTATTTGCATATCAATGAGAACCGCTAACGGGGTACCCCTTGCACATGGTACCGGAGCTTTCCCATAACCAAAATGACAAGGAAAGCAGACAATGAGCATCTCATCAATCTTTTTATTTACCATATGCATAGCTTTTTATTGAGGATGCTTCATAGATAGCTCACTATGGTGATGCTGCAAGTTTCCACCATGATTAGGCATGGCTTAGGCTAGCGGCCCAGGCGTTTCTCTAACACATAATACAAACTCCACGGACTTACAAGTTGCCTCTTTATTTCACACCGGTGACATCCATAAACAAAAGAGCATGATATCAATTGAGTACAAATTACAAGTGCAATGTTGAAAACGTTCCCCGTGATAGCACGGTTCTGCGAATTCCAACGTATAAGTGCAAGCATATACAACATAGATGACACAATGGTTCAAGTTTATTAGGGTCAAAGAATATAAAGTGTGCCATCAAGTTCGTGAGGGCATTAATCACTAAGTTTTCACATCACAAAATAGTTTTTAATTGGAAGATAGCTGAAAACAAGAATATACTTGGAATGGTGTAACACACCATGCATAGGAGTTTATAGTGGACACTTTGGAATAACTTGGTTTCTTGGGAGTTGGAAGCATGAGTAGAGCTTACTCATAGAAGTGGAGGCTAGCAAAAGACTAGGAGCAACCAAATAAGAGAGCAATAATGGTCATAATCATGCAGTGCAACAAAACAGTACTAATTAAAGCATAGAGTGGTACTACAAGTCAAGGACTAAATGATCATAGAGGCTACGGTGACTTGTCATAGTCATAACATGGTGTGATCATGTGCCAAGTCAACCCAAGCAAAGCATCAAAGGAGTAAACCACAATACTATGCTTTTTGCATGCTAAAACAACGCATAATTTTTTCAAGGCACACTAAGCAATCCCATTTGTTTGGAACAAGTCATGCTACAACAATAATCACTAAGAATAAGGTCAAAATAACACCTAGCATGTCATGCTAGAGTCTAAGTCTCAGTCAATGCAAGCTCCTCTTGCACTTTCAAGCAAGAACTTACTGCTCCTTTCCAACACCAAGCAACTTCTTTGCAAAACAACACAGCGAGAATGAGGGTCCAAACTAATTTATTCAAGAAAACTAAACAACCTAAGAAAAGAAAACTAAAACTAAGATGCTCCAAGAACAACACAACTTGTGCATGAAACAATAAAAACGAAGTGTCTAGACAGACCTGAGCTTTTTATTGATGAAGAAGGGGATGCCTTGGGCATCCCCAAGATTTGAAGCTTGTACCTCTTGGATATTTCTTGGGGTGACACCATGGTGGCATCCCCAAGCTTGAGCTTTTGTCCATTCTTCATCTCATTGCATGATTCTCTCTCTACACCTGAAATTTTTTTCCTTCATAGAAAACTTCACACAATCTTCATTAGCAATATTAGTTTATTCAAAAGATATTAGACCTCTGTCAAAGATTTGGAACAGCAAGTATTTTCACTAAAAACACAAGATACAGTATTAACTCCTTCAAAAATCTCAATTCACCTAATGAGAACTCAAAAAGGAATCAATAAGAAGCAAATGCAAATAATGGAAGAAATCGGTCAAAACTGACCAGCAGGTAGAAACCGATTTTTTAGAACATCTTCTGTTACTCAAATCAAAAATTATTGAACTAACAAAAGTTATCTAACATACTGGGGGATTTATTCGTAAATTTTGAGATCAACCCGAGTTACAGAGATTCCTCACAATTTTTTTTCGTGGAGGACAGAAATCTGTTTTGAGATAGCAACTCCCCAAATCTTACTTCCCTCTCATTAGAAGTCATTCTTGGCACAGAAAGCAAAAAAAAAAGGATAAGGAGAGGTCATTACTGAAATAAGAACTTCCAAGACTCAAGGAAACTCTTGGGTTATCTCCCAACAAGTAATTTTTTAACGCATTTAAGTTAGGCACAAGAAGCAAGAAGAATCAAGTATTTTTAAATGAAGCATTAACATCAAACCTTGATTTCAAAGGAGGAGAAAAAATCATCTTCTCTCTCCTCATAAGGAAGTGTTCAATACCTTTCTTGAATGGAAAATGATATTTAATGGTGTCTTCTTTCATATCAATGATGGCACCAACTGTTCTAAGAAAAGGTCTTCCCAAGGTAATAGGACAAGAAGCATTGTATTCAACATCCAAAACATAGAAATCAACAGGGACATAAGCATTGTTAACCATAATGAGAACATCATTAATACTCTCCATGAGTTTCTTCTTAGCATTATCATTGAGTGGGACGTCCAAATAACAATCTTCCAATGGTGGCAAATCAAGCATTTCATAAATCTTCCTAGGAATAATAGAGACACTAGAACCAAGATCACATGAAGCTTTGAGATCAAAGTCATTCACTTGCACATAATAATGGGTTCCCAACTATCTTCTACCTTCCTAGGAATAGAAGCTTTGTGTTTTAGCTTCTCTTCCTTAATCTTAACAGGAGCATCTGTAATGTGTTTGGTGAAAGCAACATGCATATCACTAGCATCAGGACTTCTAGCAAGCTTTTGTAGGAAAATAATCACTTCAGAGATATTGCAACCATCTATATCAAATTCAAACTTAGCATCACTAGTAGTAGGATCAATAGGCTTAGTCATAGTAGGAGAAACATGGACTACTTGTGGTTTAGTGGTGATGGTGCACAAACTATTGTTTCTATCAATTTCAGCTTCCCTTTCCCACCTAGCATGAAGTTGATCTAACAACCTAACATTTTCAACAATAGTTACTTGTATGGCATGATTAGCAGCAAAGGTGTTTTCCATGGTTTCAGGTTTAGTAGCCACTTTATTAACCAAGGAAGTTTGAGCTTCAGACAAACAGGATATATTTTTCTCAACATTTAAAAGCTTTTCCTCTATAGCCTTATTGAAAGTGGTTTGTTTACTAATAAAGTATTTGAACATGACCTCAAGTTCAGAGGGGGCACTTCTAGCATTACTGTAAGAGTTTCCACAGGAATTGCCATTATTAGGAGGATAAGGTCTATAATTGTTACCACCAAAATTACTCCTATAAGCATTGTTGTTGAAATTGTTGTTTCTAATGAAGTTCACATCAACTTGCTCTTCTTGAGCAACCAAAGAGGCTAAAGGAACACTATTAGGATCTAGAGGATCTTTCCCATTAACAAGCATAACCATAATAACATCAATCTTTTCACTCAAAGAGGAAGTTTCCTCAATAGAATTTACCTTGTTACCATGTGGATATCTCTCAACATGCCATTCAGAGTAGTTAACCATCATATTATCAAGGAGCCTTGTTGCAGCACCCAAAGTGAGTCCCATGAAGGTAACTCCAGCAGCGGAATCCAACAGATTTCTTGAGGATAAGTTCAAACCTGCATAAAAAGTCTGGATAATCATACAAGAAGTGAGTCCATGAGTGGGGCAATTCCTAACAAAAGATTTCACTCTTTCCCAGGCTGGAGCAACATGTCCACTATCAAGTTGTTTAAATTTCATAATGTCACTTATCATAGATATAATCTTGGCAGGAGGATAGTACTTTCCAATAAAAGCATCTTTACACTTAGTCCAAGAATCAATACTATGTTTAGGCAAGGATAACAACCATTCTTTAGCTTTTCCTCTCAAGGAGAAAGGAAAAAAGCTTAAGCTTAATAATATCTCCATCTACATCCTTATACTTTTGCATCTCACAAAATTCAACAAAGCTATTGAGATGGGAAGCATGATCATCAGAACTAGCACCAGAAAATTGCTCTCTCATCACAAGATTCAACAAAGCAGGCTTAATTTCATAAAAGGTAGCATTAGGATCAGGTGGAACAATAGGAGTGCTTAGGAAATCATTGTTGTTGGTGCTAGTGAAGTCACACAACTTGGTGTTCTCAGCAGAGTTCATTTTGGCAAAGGTGGGCAAGCCAAAAACAGCAGCAGCAGCTAGAGCAAGAACTAATTTTTTTGGGTTTTCTGGAAAGAGGCAAACAAAACCAAGCAAAAGAAACAAAGAAAACTAAAAACAAAGTAAAGATAAAGGAAGTGAAGGACTCTCCTAGTGAAGACGTCCTTATCCTCCCTGGCAACAGCGCCAGAAAACTTGTTGATGGTGCTTGACATGGAGCACTTCGTTGGAAACCCCAAGAGGTAGGTGTGATGAGCACAACAACAAGTCTTCCCTCGGTAGAGACCGAGGTTATCGAACCAGAAGGAGGAAGGAAATGTCCCACATCTGTGCAAGCAACACGGAGACCTTCACAACACAAACTCAAGACTTTGCCCCAACGAACAGTGAGGTTGTCAAGCTCACCGGTTTGCTGTAACAAATGATTAAACGTATGGTGTGGAAGGTAATGGTTTGCAACAAGTAAACAAGTAACAGTGGAAGATGTATCAATGGTAAAGATTGGACCGGGTTTCATAGTTTACTAGAGGTGCTCTCCTTAGAAAACAACATGGCATGACGGGTAAACAAATTAAAGCGGGGCAATTGATAGAAATTGAGTAAGGCATAACAATGCAATTACTAGTTAGAAAGATCCTTTGAGATTCAATTGGGCAATACAACAAGATACATAGACCGCCATCCAACTTCATCTATGACTAGAACTCCACCTTCAGTTATCATCTGAATCCCCTCCAGTATTAAGTTGCAAGCAATAGATAACTTTTTAAGCAAAGTGTGTAACGTAAACAGTACACATGTTCCATGACTAAGAGACCGTTGTTTTCTCCCTAGTGGAAATAGCACATCTACAACCGAAGAGATTTCCGTCACTTCCCTTGGAAACTAGAGGCATAAACTCACTATCGAGCATAAATACCCCCTCTTGGAGTCACTAGAAACTACTTGGCCAAGATAGCTACTAACAACAGAGAGCATGCAAGATCACAAACAACACAGACATGATAGAATCATAAATACAAAACCATTAATCAAACCAACATAATAATCTCAATATCCATCGGATCCCCGCAAACACAACATGTATGATTACAAATAGATTAGATCTTAATCATGAACGCAACTCACAAGATCTATACATGAAAGCACAAGGAGGATATACAACCATCTAGCTACTACATGGACCCATAGTCCAAGGTGGAACTACTCACACATCATACCAGAGAGAATGCCTCCGGGATGATCTCCCCTTCGGCAGGGTGCCGAGACGAACTTCAGATCCCCCCGATCTAGGGACGACGGTGGCGGCAGCTATAGAAGGTTTCGTAGAATATTGATCGTGTACTTAGGGTTTCTGCATCAGGGGATTCTTATAGGCGAAGGGGGAGGCCGAGACGGTGGCCAGGGGCCCCACAACCTGCCTAGGCACGGGGCAGGGGCCACCCGTGCCTAGGGGGGTGTGGCTGCCCTGGCACGCCTCTCCGTCTCCCCTCTGGACTTCTTGTTCCCCCCGAAAAGTTATTGACTTTGACGTTTGTCCCGTCCAATTCCGAGAATATTTCCTTACTAGCTTTTCTGGAACCAAAATTAGGAGAAAACATGCAATTGGCACTATGGCAACTTGTTAATAGGTTATTACCAGAAAACATGTAAAAAGCACCTCAAAGTGTAGACAAAGCAAATCAAAGTAGATACTAAACAAGCATGGAGCATCAAAAATTATAGATACGTTTTTGACGTATCAGTGCTCATCACACCTTCCTCTTGGGGACTCCCAACGAAGTCTATAGTGATCTGAGCTGCCATCAAGATTTTCTGGCGCCGTTGCGGGGGAGGCTAAGAACGTCTTCACAAGGGGAGTCCTTCACAACCTTTCTATTTACTTTGTTTTTTTGCTTAGTTTCTTTTTCTTGGTTTCTTTGTCTTTTTATCAAAAACTCAAAAAAAATTTAGTTTAGTTTGGTTTGCTTTCTCTTATCAAAAACACAAAAAAAATTAGTTCCTGATCTAGTTGCTGCTGCCATTGGCTTGCTCTTCTTTTGCCAAAATGAACTCTTGTGAGAACACCAAGTTGTGAGACTTCACTAGCTGAAGCATCCCAATTGTATAACAATTGCAATGCTACTAGCCTAGTCTATATAATGGATACTTCCTATATATAATTGTTGCATCATAATTATATCATGCTCATGTCATCATTCCACCTTGCATTTGAGCATCATATAAAACCCTTTTTGTTTTGGTTCTTCCCTCATATGCATTATGAATTGTATTTGACTCTTGATATTGTTTTTGGTTATTGATATATTCTGTAAATGCCCAAGTTGAGTTGGGGGCATAACTTTTATTCCACTCCACCACCCTTGCTTTCACCACCTTATAATTCCACCATTCCATTATCCATGAGCTTGTTTTAATTTTCTTTTGGTTTTACCTCTAGCTCATGTGGGTTGGGATGGATCCAATTCTATGTCCACATGCTCTCATTTTAGCACCATATTGTTTCCACATTATTGGTATATGAGAGCCACATGGCCACCTTTGCATGCTATGTGAGTGGAACCCCTTGTCAAGCTTTCATATGGATTATCATGGATTTATGCTCATGTTGGGATATTTTTGGAACTATTAAACATCCAGTGGAACATACACACTAGCAAGTCCCAATTATAATCAAATGTGATCATATCCATCTACTCCATCTGGAACTTCCTTCAAATTTCTTTTGCTTGACCTTTATTCCATATTTGGGAATGCATGGAAATAAATGCCATGGGATTTAATTTTGTTCTCACAAAATTAAATGTGGCATCTACTATTCATGCATGGGCCATGCAAATCTCACCATCATCCCCTCCTTTGGTTTTTCTTGTATTTTTGGAAGTGAAGCATGGATCTTTGAGAGTCTACTCATGTTGGCCCTATTCTTTTGTTTTGACCTTGCAACCTCACCCTATTTCCATCACCCAAACCCCCTTGTTGCTTGCCTTTATTTTTGTTCATGCCCAAAACCCTCTCTCCCTAGCCCTTTCTCTTTTCCTCTCTCTTAAAACCCTAACCACCCTAGCTCTAACCCTCTCTAACCCGAGCCTCCCTCTCTAGCTAACCCTAGCTACCTAACCACCCCAGGACGAAGCCCTATCCCTAAACAAACCCTAACCCGAACCTACTCCAACCCTAGCTCCATGCCACCCCCTCTCTCTCTATCTCTATCCCTGCCAGGCCGACCCCACACCGAGCCAGCCACCTTGGCCACGCCCTGACCCCACCCTGCAGCCCCTACACCCCTGCCGAGCCGGTCAAGCACGTGAGGGTGGAGAGGAAGGAAAAGGTGGCCACCCGACCACCTTTCCACCCCGAGCCCCCACGCCATCTACCCCTCCCTCTCGTCCCTATCTACTCCCTCCTCTCTGCAGTCGACGCCCAGATCTGCCAGGGCCTCTCCCTTCTTCCCACCACCACCTGCTGCTACCCCTGCTACCCCTTTCTTCTTCCAACTCCGGCCACCACCGTCGGCCGTCGGTGATTACCACAGTTTAGGAGGCGGGCGTGGTTGTTGGGTTGACGAGGAAGCTCAGCGAGGCCCCGATGTCACCTGTGCATGCCAGCGAGGAGGAGACGGTCCCCGCTAGCCGCTAGACACAGACGCCGACGACAAAACCCTAGATCCGCCGGCCTCTGCATCGCCGTCGGTCTGCTGCTCCCCGCCCCGATCCAAGCCCTCCAGCAAACCCTCGGTGAGCTATCCGACCTCCCAGACATCCTCGTCGTTGCAGTCGTGCCCTGGTCGCGCCGGACGTTCCATCGAACGCCCTCTGTGCGCCGGCATCACGGTCGGTTCTCCTTGCCGTGGCGTCGCAGAAGCTCACCTAGCCGCCCATCCCCCTCCTAGCAGCGTCCCCCACCTACCGCAGTGGCTGCGGCCTCCGCGCGCGCACACCAGGTCCCGGGTTCGAGTCTTCGATCCGCGTCGTGCGCGCTGCTGCCGTCAGTTTCGTCAGAGAAGAGAGGAAGAGAAACAGTGCGCCGCGCGTTTTGCAGAAAAACCCTGGCCTTTTCGTTTTCTAATCCCGCGATCCAGTCGAGCCCACTAGTCAGTCCCTCTATCTTTTTTGCCAAAAACACCCCCGCAGTTTGAAACAGACCAGGGTAATCCAGCCACGCCGGCATGTCAGCCTCTGGGGGTAATCCCCACTGTCTCGTGGGCCCGCAGCCACTGGGCCCGCTTGTCATCCACGCGGGCTAGGCAGAGCCCCGGTGTGAAAGCTTTTTCGCGCGCGTGTGCCTCGCCCAGTAAGCACCTGGCCCACCTGTCTGTGGCTGAGGCTAGCTCTGTCCGGGTATAAAATGTCCTGACGATTTTCTGTTTAAATAAAACAATTGCTTAAATGTTTAAATATGTTTTAATTTCTGTTTTTAAATAACTTTTGAAATATAAATCCAAATTAAACATGTGACATATGTTTTGGAATCAGAAAAATTTGAGGAATTCAAATCTTCCATACAAAATATATTTTGAACACTTTAAATTTCAAGTTGTTTAAAATTACAACAAAATACCCTTTTTCCTTAATAAATTAATAAATTTTGTTTTATAACTCCAAATTTAACAAATAATATGTCTAAATCGATCAGCTCGACGAGACCTTTCTGTTTATGCATTCCATGTTCTGAATTGCAGCATGCATCATATAAATATAAAGTATACAGCAACTTAATTGAAGTATAAAATATGATTAAAACTCAATAAAAGGCTTTATTCTTGTATTCCACACCTCACCCATGCCATGCTACTTTATTGCCATGCAAATTGTGAATCATTCATCATGGCATGATTGTTTGCTTGTCGCATTTTATTCATATGCTTGTGCACTTTATTTATGTTGGCCCTTGTTTGTTTGGTTCTTCTTCGAATAGACGCTGAGCAGGGGAGATTTCAAGAAACCCAGGAGCACTACCCAGATCCTTCTCTCGCTTCAACTGAGCTGCCAGGCAAGCACTACCACATGCTTGCATACATACAGTACCTATTTCCTCTATCTTATTCTTGCATCATCGAGTCGCGATTGCATTAAACTGAATCCCAAGTACTGCATAACCCCACCGAAGCTTGTTCCTCCATCCCATGAGCCATTACTACAGGAGTTGTTTGAGCCATGCGAGTCGTAGAACAGCATGTGTAGGGTATGTGAGTGTCTGATGGATAACGAGGTACCTAAACAACTTAACCTGAGTAGTATGGGATAACTAATGAAAGTGGCACCGGTGAGCAATATCTGCTATTTGTTTTTTCATGCTCACTTGTGTCCCGTAGGACCCCGAGTACTTGATTCCTGTTCCTTGAATATTCGCGCTATCCACATCCGGGAGGATTATGGGACCCCCCTGAGCCAGAGCTTGATTCATTCTTATTTCTTGGGGCCACAAACTAGTTTGAGGTTTTATTTACTATCCTGTACTTATGCCATGCTTTACTGCTTTATTTACGATTGTGCGAGGAGCACCTGTACTGTTTAGGATCGGGACACGTTTTCGCGGTATTGACAAGCCCAGTCACACTTTCGGGTTCCCAGTCGTTTATAGCCGTCCACCCAAACCTTGAGTCCGTCTCGGAGTCAGCTAACTTCGTTGCGGGTAGCTTAATGGGGTGGCCCCCTGAAATATTTCTGAATCTGGTGATTGCTTTGTCGTGAATGCCTCGTTGGGTTTTGATTTGGTTTTTCCGAGGTTGATCGAGTGTGTGTTGCTATTTGTGCACCCCTGCAGGGTAAAACTTTCTGAAAGCCGTGTCCGCGGTTATGGACGACTTGGAGCATAGTTTCTCGATCATAGACAAGTATAACTAAAGTACCGGTTTTAATTTGACTAAGTAACTGACTAGTAAATAGTGCAACACTCATGGAATGGATAATAAAACTGCCAACGGATGGGGGGGGGTTGTTCGTCCGCTTCCTCGTTGGTAAGCGAGGAGGAGGATGGATCTGTTAATATTACTGTTATAACTGTTGTTATTAATTCACGAACATCCGTCTATCTTTGGTTAGGCGGATGGTTAGCGAGTATCTATAGAATTGATAGGTATTATCTTTTGCTGCAATTGCGTCACCCCAGGTTGTGTCCCCTTTAGAGGCATAAAGACTTGCTGAGCACCCCTAGGGTCTCACACGATAAATTATTTGATTCAGATGCACAGGTACACTCACAAGATGGATACTGGGTGGAGGAGACGGACGATGTGGGCAACGATCATTCGGTGTAGAGATTCCGGGAACGGGGATCCGTGAGATCTGTGGGCGGGATGTGTTTATTATGGGGCATCTTATGCCGATTTGCTTCTTATCCGTACTCGGATCTTGTTTGCCGCTTCCGCCTGATACTCTGATGTTTGATGTATGAGGAGATATCCTAAACTATTATATCTATCTAGGACATTTGGATCTTGCCGTACGGCATTGCAATATTTCTATTTCTTTTAGATGGAATGGCTCTGAGGACTGTTGTATGGTGGCTTGCATACATACTCATTTGTGTATGTAGTTGATCCCTTCGCCTGCCGATTACGCCGCCCGTTCTTGTTCCGATGTTTGGAAATGGTTAGGACGGCCGAAAGGTCTACCTGTGAGTGGCATTTGGGCCCCACCGTACTATTTTAACCATTTCCGCTCATCCAGGCTTGTAACTAGGAGCGTAATTCACCGAGGTAGTTACAATTGGTATCAGAGCCATCCCACCCTTCAGGGTCTCAGCCAAATGGTCGTTGTCAGTCTAGCAAATATTTTTGGTAGCTATGTATACTAGGGAAAAACAAAACGCGAGAGTAGGACTGCTTCCACTTTTCTTCTTAACCACCCACCCACCCTTTTCTAGTAAGGAAGTGTAACGTTTTCAATCCTCTTCTTAAAATTCAAACTAGGATTCACATGTTCTGGTTTTCCGTAGTACCATAGATAGTGTGTGTGTGTGTGTGTGTAATTCCTTGTTTATCTGTTGCATCCAATTTGTTATCACAATCGGCCTTTTGGTTATCAACTGTTGGTACATTCCATACTGACAGGCTTTTGAATACCGACGCGATCTATCTGACTCCTTGTTAACCGGTGCCATCTTCTTAAGGGTGTCCTTCCTTCTAGCAACTCCACGTTCTGTGAAATCATCAGTTGCTAATCTCTACCTGATAAGTGTTTTTGCGCATCTATTGGTATTTTAATGCCGAAAAATGCGGGAAAATTTTCTTTGATACATCTGTGCTTCCACACTCCTTTTCAGTCGTGTGTGAAACATTATCTATCTCCCTTTTATTAGCATGTCCATGCTAACTCATTCTTTTGTCACCGGCGCTTAATCCTAGAGTTTCATTTCATCTCCAATTCTCTTGGGCTAATTACATAACAAGTGTCGATCCGATGCTGGTGATTGTAATTTGGTTCTCGGCATAGCTATATGACACTTATCTTGAGTGGAATATGGAAAATGCAATCACCACTATCCTCCAAATGGTGACGGTTATCTCCTGTGATTTTGAGTACACCATGATCATATCTATGCATACTCAAGCATCTTTGGCAATCCAGAGTTTCTCCAAGAACTACGGCGGTCTATCATCTGTCCATCATGCTGCACATCCTTTTGAACCCCATATCTGCACAATTCTCCTGGATACGAGGGAATTGCATCTTTTCGTCTCTGATAGCTTTCCTTAAGGTATGAGCTATCATCGGTTCTTATCCAAGATCTCTTTATCTTTGTAACCGGTGATCCGATCAACAATGTGAACCAGGTGACATCTCTTTTTCGTCCGATGGACCAGTTAACCTATTCTGTCAGCGCATCTTCTTCAACAGGAATCCTTACTCGTAACGTTGATCTTTCAAAGAGCGTTGAGCTCAGAAAGTGTTTCGAGCATTTGTTCGTTCTCCCGCCTCTAGAACTTGGTATTCTGGGAATATCTTGTTAATCCATGGTGGTATATGTTGATAATATGCTTGCCTCTTCGATATCTATGGAAGGACATGGAAGATCATTTGTGTCTCTTTCTCTCGAGCTTCGTGAGCACTACCTGTGTGCAAAGTCTTAAAGTGAGAATTCTGACTTTTTGAAGTCACCTATCTCGGCCACGTCCTTCTGCTAATATACATTACTTCAACTCTGGAATCAGCAAGCCCATTGTTAATTCCATCCTCCATCTTCAACCAATCCGGAGTTGTTCCTTGTTGGCAAGTTATCATCGTCGTTCCGCTGAAGATTTCCTCAAGGCTGCTAAATCTCTCTCAATCATTTCAAGAAGAACATGGAGTTCTTTCACCTCAATCTCGTTAAGTAATCTCTTAAAACCCTCTCGCTCTATCGTCTATGCTCAATCCACCGGAGGCCATGAAGACCTTCCAGATCTTGTATTCCTTCTGTTCAAGTGGTGCTATCTTTTTCTATATCTGTGAAATTTTGAAGTTGTCTCCGTGATCTTCCTTTATATCTTTCCGGTGGCTTGGTACTTCCGACATGACGACAAGATCATCATCTTTATCTATCTATGAATCCGGCGAATCGTTTGCATCTATCCTTGTTTTCTAACGGAGTTCTATGAGTTTTTGTCAACACCTTCAGTCTGTTTCGGTAGTTGGGTTGCATGATTTTCTTATTCATGTGTGGAGTAATGCTTTGAGTGCGGGATGGAGTATCTACCATACCACTACTCTTATCATTCGCTCTTGTACATTGAATTGGTGAATTAATGTGATTTCACTCATTCCACAGAAGTTAGAAGTGGCCTTTATCCCTTGATACTTTTACTTCCGTCCTTGTTTTTCCGGAGTGCTCTTTCGAAGAAAGTAATCAATAATGTCTTGTTGGTGATCTCACCCTTTCTACACGGAGCAAAATCCTCAATTATCTGGTGGGAACAGACGCAAACCTTTTTCTATCCTCGTCTTTCTACCGATGCTCGATATCCCCAAACAAGATTAAAGGAAACTATCTCTCTCTTTGTTTCATCAATTCTTTTTCTGTGGTAAAGCCAATTATGGTTGATGCCATCAGCCGCAAATCTATTGCGTTAGACTCAAGGCTAAAGAAGGAAATAATTATCTCTAAAATAAACTCCAGATCCTCCATATTCTTTGCTTCTCGGGATTCCACCATGATCTGGCTTCACATCCATCTCTGGAAGTTATATCTACGCACCTAAATTGCGTGATCCTTGGTTCTTACCGGCGCAACAAGAATCTAATCCGACGATGTCTAACTAAATCTTTCTGTCGATATCAAGGGACTCTATTGTTTGAAGGCAATATTGTTTCCGAACTTCATTTCTCAAATCCGAGAGAAGATACGATGCTATTGTCATAGTGGTTCAAACCTCTCCAATCTAGCTCTTTTTCTTCCGGCGGGATAAAGATTCATCCTCTCTCGTATCAGTAAATCTTTAATCTTAACGGTGTGTCTTTCTGTATCCATGATACATCATCTTTTCCTTTTCTTTCACAAGTGGTTCTAGTCTTTTATCATGATTCTTGGGAAAACCGGAGCTATGCCCATCCTATCCTTCTTGTCTCACGACAATCCTTCAACTCTTCTAACCAATTGTTTCTCAAGCAAAACGCAAGACTCGCAACAAGTCTAGCAAGTTTTGCAAGGTGTAGTGGTCGCACCATTTCGTTGTTCATCAACTTGGGAACGTGAGGGTCACCTTCGTTCGAACACCCGCCTCTCCTTGTGTTGTTTTCTTTTTCCTAGGAATCTCGGGGCGAGATTCTTGTTTAGTGGGGGAGAGTTGTAGCATCCCAATTGTCTAACAATTGCAATGCTACTAGCCTAGTCTATATAATGGCTACTTCCTATATATAATTGTTGCATCATAATTATATCATGCTCATGTCATCATGCCACCTTGCATTTGAGCATCATATAAAACCCTTTTTGTTTTGGTTCTTCCCTCATATGCATTATGAATTGTATTTGACTCTTGATATTGTTTTTGGTTATTGATATATTGTGTAAATGCCCAAGTTGAGTTGGGGGCATATCTTTTATTCCACTCCACCACCCTTGCTTTCACCACCTTATAATTCCACCATTCCATTATCCATGAGCTTGTTTTAATTTTCTTTTGGTTTTACCTCTAGCTCATGTGGGTTGGGATGGATCCAATTCTATGTCCACATGCTCTCATTTTAGCACCATATTGTTTCCACATTATTGGTATATGAGAGCCACATGGCCACCTTTGCATGCTATGTGAGTGGAACCCCTTGTCAAGCTTTCATATGGATTATCATGGATTTATGCTCATGTTGGGATATTTTTGGAACTATTAAACATCCAGTGGAACATACACACTAGCAAGTCCCAATTATAATCAAATGTGATCATATCCATCTACTCCATCTGGAACTTCCTTCAAATTTCTTTTGCTTGACCTTTATTCCATATTTGGGAATGCATGGAAATAAATACCATGGGATTTAATTTTGTTCTCACAAAATTAAATGTGGCATCTACTATTCATGCATGGGCCATGCAAATCTCACCATCATCCCCTCCTTTGGTTTTTCTTGTATTTTTGGAAGTGAAGCATGGATCTTTGAGAGTCTACTCATGTTGGCCCTATTCTTTTGTTTTGACCTTGCAACCTCACCCTCTTTCCATCACCCAAACCCCCTTGTTGCTTGCCTTTATTTTTGTTCATGCCCAAAACCCTCTCTCCCTAGCCCTTTCTCTTCTCCTCTCTCTTCAAACCCTAACCACCCTAGCTCTAACCCTCTCTAACCCGAGCCTCCCTCTCTAGCTTACCCTAGCTACCTAACCACCCCAGGCCGAAGCCCTATCCCTAACCAAACCCTAACCCGAACCTACTCCAACCCTAGCTCCATTCCACCCCCCCCTCTCTCTCTCTATCCCTGCCAGGCCGACCCCACACCGAGCCAGCCACCTTGGCCACGCCCTGACCCCACCCTGCAGCCCCTACACCCCTGTCGAGCCGGTCAAGCACGTGAGGGTGGAGAGGAAGGAAAAGGTGGCCACCCGACCACCTTTCCACCCCGAGCCCCCACGCCATCTACCCCTCCCTCTCGTCCCTATCTACTCCCTCCTCTCTGCAGTCGACGCCCAGATCTGCCAGGGCCTCACCCTTCTTCCCACCACCACCTGCTGCTACCCCTGCTACCCCTTTCTTCTTCCAACTCCGGCCACCACCGTCGGCCGTCGGTGATCACCACAGTTCAGGAGGCGGGCGTGGTTGTTGGGTTGACGAGGAAGCTCAGCGAGGCCCCGACGTCACCTGTGCATGCCAGCGAGGAGGAGACGGTCCCCGCTAGCCGCTGGACACAGACGCCGACGACAAAACCCTAGATCCGCTGGCCTCTGCATCGCCGTCGGTCTGCTGCTCCCCGCCCCGATCCAAGCCCTCCAGCGAACCCTCGGTGAGCTATCCGACCTCCCAGACATCCTCGTCGTTGCAGTCATGCCCTGGTCGCGCCGGACGTTCCATCAAACGCCCTCTGTGCGCCGGCGTCGCGGTCGGTTCTCCTCGCCGTGGCGTTGCAGAAGCTCACCTAGCCGCCCATCCCCCTCCTAGCAGCGTCCCCCACCTACCGCAGTGGCTGCCGCCTCCGCGCACGCACGCCAGGTCCCGGGTTCGAGTCTTTGATCCGCGCCGTGCGCGCTGCCGCCGTCAGTTTCGTCAGAGAAGAGAGGAAGAGAAACAGTGCGCCGCGCATTTTGCAGAAAAACCCTGGCCTTTTCGTTTTCTAATCCCACGATCCAGTCGAGCCCACCAGTCAGTCCCTCTGTCTTTTTGCCAAAAACACCCCCGCAGTTTGAACCCCTAACCCGCGCTCCAGCCACGCCGGCCTGTCAGCCTCTGGGGGTAATCCCCACTGTCTCGTGGGCCCGCAGCCACTGGGCCCGCTTGTCATCCACGCGGGCTAGGCAGAGCCCCGGTGTGAAAGCTTTTTCGCGCGCGTGTGCCTCGCCCAGTCAGCACCTGGCCCACCTGTCTGTGGCTGAGGCTAGCTCTGTCCGGGTATAAAATGTCCTGACGATTTTCTGTTTAAATAAAACAATTGCTTAAATGTTTAAATATGTTTTAATTTCTGTTTTGAAATAACTTTTGAAATATAAATCCAAATTAAACATGTGATATATGTTTTGGAATCAGAAAAATGTGAGGAATTCAAATCTTCCATCCAAAATATATTTTGAACACTTTAAATTTCAAGTTGTTTAAAATTACAACAAAATACCCTTTTTCTTTAATAAATTAATAACTTTTGTTTTATAACTCCAAATTTAACAAATAATATGTCTAAATCGATCAGCTCGACGAGACCTTTCTGTTTATGCATTCCATGTTCTGAATTGCAGCATGCATCATATAAATATAAAGTATACAACAACTTAATTGAAGTATAAAATATGATTAAAACTCAATAAAAGGCTTTATTCTTGTATTCCACACCTCACCCATGCCATGCTACTTTATTGCCATGCAAATTGTGCATCATTCATCATGGCATGATTGTTTGCTTGTCGCATTTTATTCATATGCTTGTGCACTTTATTTATGTTGGCCCTTGTTTGTTTGGTTCTTCTTCGAATAGACGCTGAGCAGGGGAGATTTCAAGAAACCCAGGAGCACTACCCAGATCCTTCTCTCGCTTCAACTGAGCTGCCAGGCAAGCACTACCACATGCTTGCATACATACAGTACCTATTGCCTCTATCTTATTCTTGCATCATCGAGTCGCGATTGCATTAAACTGAATCCCAAGTACTGCATAACCCCACCGAAGCTTGTTCCTCCATCCCATGAGCCATTACTACAGGAGTTGTTTGAGCCATGCGAGTCGTAGAACAGCATGTGTAGGGTATGTGAGTGTCTGATGGATAACGAGGTACCTAAACAACTTAACCTGAGTAGTATGGGATAACTAATGAAAGTGGCACCGGTGAGCAATATCTGCTATTTGGTTTTTCATGCTCACTTGTGTCCCGTAGGACCCCGAGTACTTGATTCCTGTTCCTTGAATATTTGCGCTATCCACATCCGGGAGGATTATGGGACCCCCCTGAGCCAGAGCTTGATTCATTCTTATTTCTTGGGGCCACAAACTAGTTTGAGGTTTTATTTACTATCCTGTACTTATGCCATGCTTTACTACTTTATTTACGATTGTGCGAGGAGCACCTGTACTGTTTAGGATCGGGACACGTTTTCGCGGTATCGACAAGCCCAGTCACACTTTCGGGTTCCCAGTCATTTACAGCCGTCCACCCAAACCTTGAGTCCGTCTCCGAGTCAGCTAACTTCGTTGCGGGTAGCTTAATGGGGTGGCCCCCTGAAATATTTCTGAATCTGGTGATTGCTTTGTCGTGAATGCCTCGTTGGGTTTTGATTTGGTTTTTCCGAGGTTGATCGAGTGTGTGTTGCTATTTGTGCACCCCTGCAGGGTAAAACTTTCTGAAAGCCGTGTCCGCGGTTATGGACGACTTGGAGCACAGTTTCTCGATCATAGACAAGTATAACTAAAGTACCGGTTTTAATTTGACTAAGTAACTGACTAGTAAATATTGCAACACTCATGGAATGGATAATAAAACTGCCAACGGATGGGGGGGGTTGTTCGTCCGCTTCCTCGTTGGTAAGCGAGGAGGAGGATGGATCTGTTAATATTACTGTTATAACTGTTGTTATTAATTCACGAACATCCGTCTATCTTTGGTTAGGCGGATGGTTAGCGAGTATCTATAGAATTGATAGGTATTATCTTTTGCTGCAATTGCGTCACCCCAGGTTGTGTCCCCTTTAGAGGCATAAAGACTTGCTGAGCACCCCTAGGGTCTCACACGATAAATTATTTGATTCAGATGCACAGGTACACTCACAAGATGGATACTGGGTGGAGGAGACGGACGATGTGGGCAACGATCATTCGGTGTAGAGATTCCGGAAACGGGGATCCGTGAGATCTGTGGGCGGGATGTGTTTATTATGGGGCATCTTATGCCGATTTGCTTCTTATCCGTACTCGGATCTTGTTTGCCGCTTCCGCCTGATACTCTGATGTTTGATGTATGAGGAGATATCCTAAACTATTATATCTATATAGGACATTTGGATCTTGCCGTATGGCGTTGCAATATTTCTATTTCTTTTAGATGGAATGGTTCTGAGGACTATTGTATGGTGGCTTGCATACATACTCATTTGTGTATGTAGTTGATCCCTTCGGCTGCCGATTACGCCGCCCGTTCTTGTTCTGATGTATGGAAATGGTTAGGACGGCCGAAAGGTCTACCTGTGAGTGGCATTTGGGCCCCACCGTACTATTTTAACCATTTCCGCTCATCCAGGCTTGTAACTAGGAGCGTAATTCACCGAGGTAGTTATACTAGCATAAACAAGAATGATTTCCTGAGTACACCTATTGCTCCACCTACTCCTGATGCTACCTTTTATGAAATTAAGCCTGCTTTGTTGAATCTTGTGATGAGAGAGCAATTTTCTGGTGCTAGTTCTGATGATGCTGCTGCCCACCTCAATAACTTTGTTAAACTTTGTGAGATGCAAAAAATGTAAGGACGTAGATGGAGATATTATTACGCTCAAAGTTTTCCTTTCTCCTTGATAGGAAAACCTAAAGAATGGTTGCTATCCTTCCCTAGAAATAGTATTGATTCTTGGATTAAGTGCAAAGATGCTTTTCTTGGAAAATACTATCCTCCTGCTAAGATCATATCTATGAGAAGTGAAATAATGAAATTTAAACAACTTGATAATGAAATCTTTGGTTAAGAATTGTCCCACTCATGGACTTACTGCTTGGATGATAATCCAAACTTTTTATGCAGGTTTGAACTTCTCTTCAAGAAACCTAATGGATTCAGCTGATGGAGGTACCTTTATGACCATTACCTTGGGTCCTGCAACAAACCTCCTTGATAATATGATGGTTAACTATTCTAAATGGCACACTGAGAGAGCTCCACATGGTAAGAAGGTAATTTATGTTGAAGTAACCTCCTCTTTGAGTGATAAGATTGATGTTATCATGTCTATGCTTGTTAATGGAAAATCTCCTATAGATCCTAATAATGTTCCCCTAGCCTCTTTGGTTGCTCAAGAAGAGAAAGTTGATGTGAACTTCATTAGAAACAACAATTTCAACAATAATGCCTATAGGAATAATTTTGGTAGTACCAACAATTATAGGCCTTATCCTATGGAAACTCCTACACTAGGAGTGCTCCCTCTGAACCTTAATTCATGCTCAAATACTTTATTAGTAAACAAACCTCTTTCATCAATACTATGGAGGAAAAGCTTTTGAGTGTTGAGAAAAATATTTCCTCTTTGTCTAAAGCACAGTCCTCTTTGATTAATAAAATGGCTGCTAAACCTGAAACTTTGGAAAGTACCTTTGTTTCTACTCAATCCATACAAGTTACTATTGATGAACATGTTAGAATTTTAGCCCAATTACATGCTAAGTGGGAAAGAGAAGCTAAAACTAGAAACAATAGTGTGTGCACTATTACCACCACCAATATGGATGCCACCAAACCACAAGAAGTCCCTATTCCTCCTACCACCATGCCTAAACCCAATGACTCTACTACTAGTGATGCTAAGTTTGATTTTGATCTTAATGGTTGCAATATTTATGAAGTGATTGTGTTCCTACAAAATCTTGCTAGAAGTCCTGATGCTAGTGATATGAATGTAGATTTCACCAAAGACATTACAGATGCTGTCATTAAAAATAAGGAAGAAAAGTTGAAGCACAAAGCCTCTATTCCTAGGAAAGTAGAAGATAGTTGGGAACCCATCATTAATATGCAAGTGAATGACTTTGATCTCAAAGCTTCACGCGACCTTGGTTCTAGTGTCTCTATTATGCCTAGAAAGATTTATGAAATGCTTGATTTGCCACCTTTGGAAGATTGTTATTTAGATGTCCCACTTAATGATAATGCTAAAAAGAAACTCATGGGGAGTGTTAATGATGTTCTTATTATGCTTAACAATGCTTATGTCCCTGTTGATTTCTATGTTTTGGATGTTGAATACAATGCTTCTTGTCCTATTACTTTGGGAAGACCTTTTCTTAGAACTGTTGGTGCCATCATTGATATGAAAGAAGGCACCATTAAATATCAATTTACATTCAAGAAAGGTATGGAACACTTCCCTATTAGGAGAGAGAAGTCGCTTTTTTCTCCTCCTTTAAAAGCAAGGTTTTATGTTAATGCTTATACATTTGAAAATACTTGATTCTTGCTTCTTGTGCCTAACTTAAAGGCGTTAAAGAAAAGTACTTATTGGAAGATAACCCAAAAGTTTTCTTGAGTCTTCGAAGTTATTACCTCTGTAATGACCTCTCCTTATCCTTTTTATTTGCTTTTTGTGCCAAGAATAACCTCTAATGAGAGGGAAGTAAGATTTGGGGAGTTGCTATCCCAAAACAGATTTTTGTGATCCACCTTAAAAATTCGTGTAAAATCTCTATAAGTCGAATTGAGCTGATATTTTCTGAATAAATCCCCCAGTATGTTATCTAACTTCCGTTAGTTCAACACTTTCTGATTTGAGCAACAGAAGGTCTATTTTGACAGATTTCTGCCATTATTTGCATTTGCATCTTATTGATTCCTTTTTGACTTCTTTTGGGAACTTGAGCTTTTTGAGGAAATTGTTACGGTAACTTATGTGTTTTAGTGAAAGTTTTCTATTCTAAAACTAAAACCCAAGGGTCTATTATGTTTTGAATAAACTAATGTTGCTAATGAAGATTGTGTGAAGTTTTGTATGAAGGAAATATGTCAGGTGTAGAGAAAGAATTATGTAATGAGATGAAGAATGGACAAAACCTCAAGCTTGGGGATGCCACCCCGTGTCACCCCAAGAAATATTCAAGATGTACAAGCGTCAAAGCTTGGGAATGCCCAAGGCTCCCCTTCTTCATCAATAAAAAGCTCAGGTCTTTCTAGACACTTCATTTTTATGGTTTCATGCACTATTGTGTTGTTCTTGGAGCGTCTTAGTTTTTGTTTTAGTTTGCTTGAATAAAGTAGTTTGGACCACTGTTCTCCTGTGTTGTTGCAAATAAGTTGATTGGTGTTGGAGAGGAGTAGAAAGTTCTTGCTTGAATAGTGCAAGAGGAGCTTGCTTTGACCGTGACTTAAACTTTAGCATGTCATGCTAGATGTTTTTTTGACTATATTCTTAGTGATTATTGTTGTAGCATGACTATTCCAAACAATTGGGATTACTTAATGTGCCTTGAAGGAATAATGGGTTGTTTTAGCATACCAAAGCATAGTATTGTGGTATTCTCCTTTGATGATGTGTTTGGGTTGACTTGACACATGCTTAAACCATGTTAGGACTATGAATAAGTCACCATAGCCTCTATGATCATTTAGTCCTTAACTTGTAGTACCACTTTATGCTTTGATTAGTAATGTTTTGTCGCTCTGCATGATTATGGACATTATTGCTCTCTTAGTTGGCCGGTCCCAGTCTTTTGCTAGCCTCCACTTGTATGAGTAAGCTCTACTCATGCATCCAACTGCCAAGAAACCAAGTTATTCCAAACTTTCCACTATAAATTCCTATGCATGTTGTGTTACACCATTCCAGTATATTCTTGTTTTCATCTACCTTCCAATTTAAAAGTCTTTTTGTTATGTGAAAACTTAGTCATTAAAGCTCTCACGAACTTGATGGCACAATTTATTTTTCTTGCCCCTAATAAACTTGAACCATTGTGTCATCTATAGTGTATATGCTTGCACTGATATGTTGGAATTAGTAGAATCGTGTTGTCACGGGGAACTCTTTCAACATTGCACTTGCACATTGTACACAGTTGATATCATGCTCTTTTATCTATGGATGTCATCGGTGTGAAATAAAAGGGGAGCTTGTAAGTACATGGAATTATGTATGTGTGTTAGAGAAACGCCTAGGCCGTTAGCCTACGCCATGCCTAATCATTTTGGAAACTTGTAGAATCACCATAGTGAGCAATCTATGAAGCTTTCTTCTTATAAAAAAGAGACATATTGAAAAGAGAAAAGACAGAAAAAAGCACCATTTTCCCATGGTAACTAAGAAGATTGCTGAGATGCTGATTGTCTGCTTGCCTTGTCATTTTGATTATGGGATAGCTCATGTATCATGTGCAAGGAGTACCCCGTTGGCGGTTATCTATGATACACATGTACTTACTATGAAAAGAACTTACAGGTGACTAAAGTTGAGTAGCATGAGGAGCGGCCCTCGTATTCAAGTGTAAGGTTCCCAACCTTTAATAAGGTAGAGATCCCTGTGTTTACAATGCTAGTCCCTGGTTCAATAGCTAGCATCCACAGTTAAGATGTAATATCAAGAAACAAAGGTCATAATACCACTTTATAACCAGGAATAAAAAAATTTATTACATCTTACATAGCTCATTTGGCTATTTCAATACAATGCAGCAGAATATAACAATAGCATGGGGTCCTTCATCTTCAAAGTGCCACAGGCAAACATGTTGGTTGTAGACTTGTAATCCTAATTAGCACATCTCACTAACATTTAACAAACCTACAACATAATAAGTTACAGCCACAAGGGTCAATACATTTGAATTGTATTGGCAAGTGATACTATGATAGTATAGTGGAGTCTATCATCTATATGCATTTTGCTAAGTGGATCTTAGGCTTGCTTTGCTCAAAATAGATTTTCCTTATCATTTGAAAAACACTAAGTTTTTGTTTGACAAAATCACCCAAGGCATCTCCCAATAGAAATTGGTGATCCTTCAACCCTTGTTTAACCACAAAGTTTTAACTTAGAAATTGGGATGAGGAGATTCTTGATAGCTTCCATGTCTTGATGCTCAAATTGTCCTTTACCAGGGACATGGCTAAGTACTTAGATTTTACACTCTGCAGAGGTGGTGCACTTTCCCCACAAGACTTGGTTTCACCAAGAAAAGATCTTTCAGAAGCCTTCCCTTAGACCAGAATGGACGCGTTCCAACCTATCATCCCCTACCACCAACTGTCCATTTGGCTAAGTTATTGCAACCTATATGATCCAGGCAGAGCCCATAATGCCAAGTGGCTGCACTTGAAGCTTCTCAACATTTGACATCTGAAATCTCTTTGTTCCTGGGTGGCATAACACAAGTGAGATACACAAGGTAAACCATAGAAATGGGCCTTGTATAACCACTCAACACAAACCATTCCTTCCATTCCACCCAGGTGATTCATTCACTTAGTTGTTTTATTAAACAAAACACAAGTCCTTGACTTAGAAATATTCCATAGTATGAATATATTCCACCCTTGTTTTATACTAGCTAAGATAAGCATCATAGTAGTAGGAATCTTAACTTAGGAAATTTCTACTAAGGTTTCATCTACTAGGATTTCCCATAGTTTTTACTTATAAACCATTTTTAAACCAAATCAGTATTTTATGTGATTGAAAATGCTTTTAGCAAAGTAATAATCTTTAGGGTTAATCAAAATACATTTTTAAATCATAAAACTTGGTGTTTGGGGTCAGAGAGCTTAAATAAAAACATTTCCCAAAGGTTTTCCTCCAAAATCATTTCTAAACCATAATCAACATTTTTCTTTGGCTAGAAATGCTTTTGTTCAAAGATTTATTCTTTTGCTTTACCAAATATATTTTTGAAACCACAAATTGATTTCTATGGTCAGTAGGTTCAAAACAAAACATTTTCCAAATATTTTATCTCCAAAATAATTTTAGAAAGAATTTTATACTCAAAATATGCCTACACAAGATTCTACAAAAACAATCATTTTACCAGAAGCAATTTACTAAACAAAGGGCATGGTTGGAAAGTAATTGTTTTTCTGAATCCATTGATATAAAATTTGCAAAATTTGGACGTGTGGTTTGAAAGTTATGCAATTTACAAATTTGGTCATCTAATAGATCAAATCCTGGTTTTTATAAACAGAAAGGGCCACATGGCTTGATGTTACTGGTCCATACCGTTTCGGTTGGATCAACAGAGGACAGCCGTTGGATTTAAGTTAGATCGAGTGGCACAAGTGGACGCGTACCCTTTCGATTTGATGTAATCCTAGCCAGACAAATCGCATCCTACGGCTCCTGACACGCTAACCAAATTCTAGCTGCGCTCAATGGTGGCTGACGGCGGCGCAGCTCTGGCGGTGAGGTTGCCGGGGATTTAGCAAGCGCGGGAGAGGGAGATGATGCTCACTGGGTTTGTCTCGTCGTGCTGAAGCTCGAGGTGGTCATCGTAGCCGAAGGGGCACACGGAGCTGCTGGTGATTTCTCGCCGTGGTTGTCGTCGGCATCGGGCGCCTCTGTTCGTCGTTGGGGTCGAGGCTACAAGGCACAAAAGAGCAAGATGAGGGGTCCGTTAGATGCGCGAGTGAGAGTAGAACCTGTGTGTGTCAATGAGAGGGGAAGGGGAGGACGGAAGCTACCTGGGGCACTCGCCAGAGTTCGAGCAGACGGTGGTGGAGCTCAGTCGATGATGCTGTCGAGGATACAGGGCATGCGCAGGCGAGAGGGAGGTACCGAGAGATGCGCCTGGCGATGGGGAGTGTGCTCGTGTGGTCGAGGAGGCGAGGGGCGACGGGGTTTGGCCGGAATTGATGGAAGTGCTCGCCGGAGCAGTGGGTGTTGCCGAGAGGAATTCGGGCAGCCCTGGGGCGGAGGAGGTGCGGTAAGTGTGGGAAAAGAGAGAGAGAGGGCATGCTCTTGTGTACACATGATCGCGGGGCTGAATAAACGCGCGATTAAAGAGGAATCAAGCGAGATTTTAACAGGCAGAAACCGCCGACGAGGTTAGCGCGCGGGTGAGAACGAAGGGAGCTGGCGGTGGGGCCTGGCGTCAGCGAGTGAGAGAGAGTGGGGGTGGGGTCCAACCGTCAGCGACCTTGCGGGTTCGTTCGCGAGTAAAAGAAAACGCTTCGGGGTAAAAGAGGAGTGGGCTGGTGTTGGGCTAGATGGGCCTACTGGGTTGGGCTGCTCTGTTTATAATTTTTTTTCCTCTTATGTTATTTTTCTTTTTCTATTTTCATTTCTGTTTTGAATTTTGTTTAATGTTTTCAAACATCTATTTGAATTCAACTTCAAACAAACTTTGTGTGCATTCATATGCTGATTGAATTCAATTTTGGAATAAATATTTTATTCTTTTTAGGGTCTTTTAATTATTTAAAATTGGCCCTAGCATTTATTCAAATAAGATTTAATAAGGTTTATCAAACTCCATTTGAATTCTAAATCTTTTCAAATCTTTTCAGCAGGTTTTATTTATTTATTAGGTTGTCAAATAATTCACCTTGAATTATTTTGGAATGTTTTTAATATGATTTATTAATCATTTAAAATTGGGTATTTGTCTTTATTCCAATGAAATTAAAAATAGTTTTAATTCCATAATTTTTATTTAGGTGATTTCCTTGATTCCATTTAAAATGACTTTTAATCCACTTGGGTAAATTCCAAATATTATTTTCCCATGATTTAATTAATCATTTGTAATAGAGATTTTGTCTTTATTTAAATGGAATTAGAATTTGGTTAATGCCACTTTATTTTATTTAGAAAATTTCTTTATCCTTTTATTTTATTTGAATTTGGATTATAACTTATTCCATTTGCTTATGGTCTTGGCCAAGTTTTAATTTGGTGTTTAAATAATGCTCATTTAATCATTTGTTTCTTCATCTTATAAAATCCATATCTTTTTATTTATAGATCCAAACTTGGTGATTCCAATTTGTAAAATCTTATTTAATATTTATTTATACTTTTAAATATATTTAGGATTATTTTCTCACCATTTGGTATGGATTTATAGATAGGTTCTTTATTAGCTTTGGAAATTACTTTTCCTTATCTTATTAAATTCATAAGATTTTATTTATGGCTCCAAATTAAGTGGAACCAATTCATATGTTTTTGTAATATTTATATTTGTCATTCTTGATCATTTATAAATGTTTGTTGACAAATTTTTATTTGGATCAAATCCATGGTCTTAGAGATAACTTGGAAATGTTTTTATTCCATTAAGGTTTTAGGGTTTTGGTTTATTTCTCAAGTGTTTAAATTTCAAGATGATTTATGAAGAAAGCATTCCACTTGATTTGAATTTAGTTGGATTCAAACATTAACCAAAGTTTGTTCAAGATGGGATTTTAAGTTTGCATTTAGAATCAAAAAGTTTCTTTTCACCCTAAATTTCAATAATTATTTATTTTGTTTATTTATTTTTCACATTACAAAATTTGGAAAATTTTGGGATGTGACAGGCTACCACCCTTAAAATAAATCTCGTCCCGAGATTTGGGAAGGATAGGGGTTACAAGTTGGCTCAAAGGAACTAGGGTACTACCACCCTTAAAATTTTTCCAACTAGATTACTTCTTGGCTTGCTTGGGGTCTTGATGATACTTCTCTGGGCAAACATCTTCATAGTGTCCTTTGTTTCCACACTTGAAACATGTGACAAGGCTGAGATCCTTCATAGGCTTTATCTTGTGCTTCATCTTTTCTGGAAAATTGCTTGCATAATTTCCTTGATTACCACAATTGTAACATGTGACAAGATTGAGTTCTTCACGTATCTTCTGTGGACAAGTTGACACATAATGGCCTAACTCTTTGCAGTTGTTGCACCATACTTGGCTAATCTCCTTATACTTTTTCTTCTTCTATGGACATTCATTGGCATAGTGTCCCATCTCTTTGCAATGGCAACATTGCACTTGGCTTTTGTCCTTCTTCTTCTTGGGTTTCTCCAAAGCTAGGAGTGCTTATAGTTCATGTTCTTCATATCCTATCTCAAAGGTAGGAAAGTTTCCTCGTCTCCTTGATCTTTTTCTTGGATAATACATATGTCTCCTCTTTGGTCCATCAAATTGAGTCATATTGCATGGAGGTGCAAGATGAGATTTTCCTTTGTCTTCATCCTTCTTGGTAGAAGTTGTTCTCTCATGGTAGTCTGCAATCAGTTGTTGCACTCCACCTTGTTTCCTTTGTTGAACTATGGAATAGATGGGGCATTGGATAGGGACATGATTATTTCCTTCACACAGGAAACAAGTAGCTTGATATGTGGGGCATTTATTAGCTGGATGTTTCTCTTCACAATTGGGGCATTGATCTTCATGCTCTTTGGAAGTGTGATCCTTGTCTCCACAAATATTACAAGCTTGGATTCCTTCTAGAATATCATCCTTGACATCCTTGTTGTCACAAACTCCTTGGAAAGAGTTGTCTCCCATGTTGATCATTTGATTTGTCACCTTATGCAACAATTGGGTTTGGGTTTCCAAAAACCTTTGCATGGTTGGATCCAACTCACTGGTGTTGGCTAAAAATTGAGCTGTCACTTGGTTCAAATGGGTTTGGGTTACTATGAGTTCTCTCATGTTGATCCCTTGGTTGTTGTTGTTGTCACCATCCTTGATGTTGGAGTTTCTTGGAGTAGTCATCTGTTTGGGTTGGATTGGGATTAGAATAGGCAATATATTTCTAAGGAAATAGTTCTAATCACACATATCACAATTCACACAAGAAATGTGCAAGCAATCACAAACAAGCATTCCACTCAGACAACAAAGTTCAAGCACATTTTTAGGCAACAAAATATTTTTGCTACACCACATAAGTTGTTGTGTTTGGTCTGATCTAAATATGATGGTCCAACTATATGGTTCACTTGAAATCATTCCATCCTTGTTGGTTGTTTCTTCTTGAACAGGATCTCTGTATCCTTGGAGAATTTCTTGTGTCTTGGTCACAATCTTTCAAAGGTGATGATGGTTCCTTCTAAGTTGTGTTTCCTTAGTCTTGAAGTCTTGAGTAATATTTCTTGTCTCACTTGTAGTCTTTAGTGATATCCAAAGTTGAAGTCCTTGGTGGGAATAAAGTTGAAGTATTTGGTCATGGTGGAGCCTTTGTCCATCAAGTTTCAAATAGACAAGATGTAGAATCAAAACCAAAATGGTTGAGGAAATAGTTTACAAGATTGTTGGTAAATAAGTTTTGGAACAAATACAACTCCTATTTTTCTAAGGGGTTTTGTCCAATCCTAGGGTTACAAATCCTACAGGCAACACAATGCTCTGATACCATCTGTAAGGTTCCCAACCTTTAATAAGGTAGATATCCCTGTGTTTATAATGCTAGTCCCTGGATCAATAGCTAGCATCCACAGTTAAGATGTAATTTCAAGAAAAAAAGGTCATAATATCACTTTATAACCAGGAATAAAATAATTTATTACATCTTACATAGCTCATTTGGCTATTTCAATACAATGCAGCATAATATAACAATAGCATGGGGTCCTTCATCTTCAAAGTGCCACAGGCAAACATGTTGGTTGTAGACTTGTAATCCTAATCAACACATCTCACTAACATTTAACAAACCTGCAACATAATAAGTTACAGCCACAAGGGTCAATACATTTGAATTGTATTGGCAAGTGATACTATGATAGTATAGTGGAGTCTATCATCTATATTCATTTGGCTAAGTGGAGCTTAGGCTTGCTTTGCTCAAAATAGATTTTCCTTATCATTTGAAAAACACTAAGTTTTTGTTTGACAAAATCACCCAAGGCATCTCCCAATAGAAATTGGTGATCCTTCAACCCTTGTTCAACCACAAAGTTTTAACTTAGAAATTGGGATGAGGAGATTCTTGATAGCTTCCATGTCTTGACGCTCAAATTGTCCTTTACCAGGAACATGGCTAAGTACTTAGATTTTACACTCTGCAGAGGTGGTGCACTTTCCCCACAAGACTTGGTTTCACCAAGACAAGATCTTTCAGAAGCCTTCCCTTAGACCAGAATGGACGCATTCCAACCTATCATCCCCTACCACCAACTATCCATTTGGCTAAGTTGTTGCAACCTATATGATCCAGGCAGAGCCCATAATGCCAAGTGGCTGCACTTGAAGCTTCTCAACATTTGACATCTCAAATCTCTTTGTTCCTGGGTGGCATTCCACAAGTGAGATACACAAGGTAAACCATAGAAATGGGCCTTGTATAACCACTCAACACAAACCATTCCTTCCATTCCACCCAGGTGATTCATTCACTTAGTTGTTTTATTAAACAAAACACAAGTCCTTGACTTAGAAATATTCCATAGTATGAATATATTCCACCCTTGTTTTACACTAGCTAAGCTAAGCATGATAGTAGTAGGAATATTAACTTAGGAAATTTCTACTAAGGTTTCATCTACTAGGATTTCCCATGGCATAGTTTACACTTAGCAAAAATTCCATGAAAGTCCTACTTTAGAAATATCACTAATGCATAGTGAAAGTAATGGGAAAAAAATATGGAGCATCACTTGCCTTTTTGGTAGATAATATAAGTTCACTCCTTGTCTTTGCAATGATCACACTCTTCAAATCACTACAATTCAATCAAGCTAGGCACAATTTAAATCTACCATTCAAGCAAACATCACATAAAATAATAGAATCAAAGTAATGCATGCAAGCATGCTAAAGATGGTTTTATTTGAAAAAGTGGTTTCTAATGGGTTATAAACATTTGAAAACACCTATTGGTCATTTTATAAAGGTGGCAAAACAATTTGTAAAAGGTTTTACTTATAAACCATTTTTAAACCAAATCAATATTTTATGTGATTGAAAATGCTTTTAGCAAAGTAATAATCTGTAGGGTTCATCAAAATACATTTTTAAATCATAAAACTTGGTGTTTGGGGTCAGAGAGCTTAAATCAAAACATTTCCCAAAGGTTTTCCTCCAAAATCATTTCTAAACCATAATCAACATTTTTCTTTGGCTAGAAATGCTTTTATTCAAAGATTTATTCTTTTGCTTTACCAAATATATTTTTGAAACGACAAATTGATTTCTATAGTCAGTAGGTTAAAAAAACCATTTGCCAAAGATTTTATCTCCAAAATAATTTTAGAAAGAATTTTATACTCAAAATATGCCTACACAAGTTTCTGCAAAAACAATCATTTTACCAGAAGCAATTTACTAAACAAAGGGCATGGTTGGAAAGTACTTGATTTTATGAATACATTGATATAAAATTTGCAAAATTTGGACGTGTGGTTTCAAAGTTATGCAATTTACAAATTTGGTCATCTAATAGATCAAATCCTGGTTTTTATAAACAGACAGGGCCACGTGGCTTGAAGTTACTAGTCCATACCGTTTCGGTTGGATCGACAGAGGACAGCCGTTGGATTTAAGTTATATCGAGTGGAACAGGTGGACGCGTACCCTTTCGATTGGATCGAATCCTAGCCAGACAAAACGCATCCTACGGCTCCTGACACGCTAACCCAATTCTGGCGGCGCTCAACGGTGGCTGGCGACGGCCCGGCTCTGGCGGTGAGGTTGCTGGGGATTTAGCAAGCGCGGGAGAGGGAGATTATGCTCAATGGGTTCGTCTCATCGTGCTGAAGCTCGAGGTGGTCGTCGTAGCCGAAGGGGCGCACGAAGCTGCTGGTGATTTCTCGCCGTGGTTATCGTCGGTGTCGGGCGCCTCTGTTCGTCGTTGGGGGCGGGGATACAAGGCACAGAAGATCAAGATGAGGGGTTCGTTAGACGCGCGAGTGAGAGTAGAACCTGCGTCTGTCAACGAGTGGGGAAGGGGCGGACGGAAGCTACCTAGGGCACTCACCGGAGTTCGAGCAGACGGTGGCGGAGCTCAGTCGATGATGCTGCCGAGGATACAGGGCATGCGCAGGAGAGATGGAGGTACCGGGAGATGCGCCTAGCGATGGGGAGTGTGCTCGTGTGGTCGAGGAGGCGAGGGGCGACGGGGTTTGGCCGGAATTGATGGAAGTGCTCGCCGGAGCAGTGGGTGTTGCCGAGAGGAATTCGGGCAGCCTTGGGGCGGAGGAGGTGCGGTGAGTGAGGGAAAAGAGAGAGAGATGGCAGGCGCTTATGTACGCATGATCGCGGGGCTGAATAAACGCGCGATTAAAGAGGAATCAAGTGAGCTTTTAACGGGCAAAAACCGCCGGCGATGTTAGCGCGCGGGTGAGAACGAAGGGAGCTGGCGGTGGGGCCTGGCGTCACCGAGTGAGAGAGAGTGGGGGTGGGGTCCAACCATCAGCGACCTTGCGGGTTCGTTCGCGAGTAAAACAAAACGCTTCGGGGGAAAAGAGGAGTGGGCTGGTGTTGGGCTAGATGGTCCTGCTGGGTTGGGCTACTCTGTTTATAATTTTTTTCCTCTTTTGTTATTTTTCTTTTTCTATTTTCATTTCTGTTTTGAATTTTGTTTAATCTTTTCAAACATCTATTTGAATTCAACTTCAACCAAACTTTGTGTGCATTCATATGCTGATTAATAAAACATTCTGAATTCAATTTTGGAATAAATCTTTTATTCTTTTTAGGGTCTTTTAATTATATAAAATTGGCCCTAGCATTTATTCAAATAATATTTAATAAGGTTTTTCAAACTCCATTTGAATTCTAAATCTTTTCAAATCTTTTCAGCAGGTTTTATTTATTTATTAGGTTGTCAAATAATTCACCTTGAATTATTTTGGAATGCTTTTAATATGATTTATTAATCATTTAAAATTGGGTATTTGTCTTTATTCCAATGAAATTAAATATAGTTTTAATTCCATAATTTTTATTTATGTGATTTCCTTGATTCCATTTAAAATGACTTTTAGTCCACTTGGGTAAATTCCAAATATTATTTTCCCATGATTTAATTAATCATTTGTAATAGAGATTTTGTCTTTATTCAAATGGAATTAGAATTTGGTTAATGCCACTTTATTTTATTTAGAAAATTTCTTTATCCTTTCATTTTATTTGAATTTGGATTAGAACTTATTCCATTTGCTTATGGTCTTGGCGAAGTTTTAATTTGGTGTTTAAATAATGCTCATTTAATAATTTCTTTCTTCATCTTATAAAATCCATATCTTTTTATTTATAGATCCAAACTTGGTGATTCCAATTTGTAAAATCTTATTTAATATTTATTTATCCTTTTAAATATATTTAGGATTATTTTCTCACCATTTGGTATGTATTTGTAGGTAGGTGCTTTATTAGCTTTGGAAATTACTTTTCCTTATCTTATTAAATTCATAAGATTTTATTTACGGCTCCAAATTAAGTGAAACCAATTCATATGGTTTTATAATATTTCTATTTGTCATTCTTGATCATTTATAAATGTTTGTTGACAAATTTTTATTTGGATCAAATCCATGGTCTTAGAGATAACTTGGAATTTTTTTATTCCATTAAGGTTTTAGGGTTTTGGTTTATTTCTCAAGTGTTTAAATTTCAAGATGCATTTATGAAGAAAGCATTCCACTTGATTTGAATTTAGTTGGATTCAAACATTAACCAAAGTTTGTTCAAGATGGGATTTTAAGTTTGCATTTAGAATCAAAAAGTTTCTTTTCACCCTAAATTTCAACAATTATTTATTTTGTTTATTTATTTTTCACATTACAAAATTTGGAAAAATTTGGGATGTGACATCAAGGTACATGAGATTTCCAACTTATACTTTGTCAAGCATATACTCCATAGTTTGTTAACTTTAACCTTAATCACTTCAAGATGCTTATGATAGGGGCAATGAGGGTTGAAAGCTAACAAGTACCATAATTTTTGGAAGCTCTTTTTGAGACTTGAAATCCCTGCTTCCCTCTTTATGAAGGGCCTTTCTTACACTATTATATTGAGTATCCACCTTCTATCCTTAGGCACCAGTTAGGAGAGGATAGTTGCCATTCTTAGTTCTACGTGCATTGTCCCAAAACTTATTCATTTATGCATATTGTTGATATTGCTTGTCCTTGTGCTATTTGTATCTAGTCACTCTTATGAACTTTGAAGGTGTTCTATGCATCTATTTGCTACTCCATTAGGGACAAGCTGAATTCTACTATGCTATGTTTTCTATACGTGAAACAAACAAACGTCTTTCAATGCATTGTTATTCATGATCTTTGTTTGTAACCTTTCATGTTGCATGCATAATTACTTTGTCTTACTATTAGACCTCCATCTTTCATGCTCATGTTTAGAGTTTTTTGATCCCAGCTTTCAATGCATGGAAATGGTTTGAACTTGATTTTGCTGGTGCATGTCACCTAAAAAATTATTCTTTTTATCACTTACCTAATCGAGGACGAGCCGGAGTTAATCTTAGGGATGCTTTATACGTCGGAAACGTATCTATCATTTTTGATGTTCCATCCTTGTTTATTATCTACTTTGCTTTGCTTTGTCTACACTTTGAGGTGTTTTTATATGTTTTCTGGTACTAACCTATTAACAAGATGCCACAACGCCAGTTGCCTATTTTCTTTTGTTTTTGGTTCCAGAAAGGCAGGAAATCAATATTCTTGGAATTGGACGGGACAAAAGCCAATGTCAATATTTTATCGTGGGGAACACAAAGCCAGAGTACGAGATGGAGAAGAGCCACCAGGGAGCCACACCCCCTGGCCGCACGGACAGGCTGGGCCCGCACCTAGGTGGTGCGGCCACCCTGGGTGCCTCCTGCCTCGCCTCTTCGCCTATAAAGAACCACCGATACAAAAATCCTAAGTACCCGATCAATCTTCCACGAAACAGTCCGTAGCCGCCACCACCATCCTCCCTAGATCGGGGGGATCTGAAGTTCTTCCAGGCACCCTATCGGAGGTGAGATCATCTCGGAGGCCTTCTTCTTCATCATGCCAGCCTTCTTCTTCATCATGCCAGCCTTCATCATCCCTAGATCGGGGGGGATCTGAAGTAGTTCCACCTTGGACTACGGGTCCATGTAGTAGCTAGATGGTTGTTTCTCCTCCTTTGTGCTACCATGTTTAGATCTGATGAGCTCCGTTCATGATCAAGATCATCTATTTGTAATCACGCATGTTGTGTTTATAGGGATCCATTGGATATTGAGATTACTATGTCATATTGATTAATGGTTTTGTCTTATTGATTCTATCATGTCTGTGTTATTTGTGATCTTGCATGCTCTCCGTTTCTAGTAGATATCTTGGCCGAGTAGATGCTAGTGACTCCAAGAGGGGGTATTTATGCTCTATAGTGGGTTCATGCCTCTATTTAATCTAAGGGAAGTGACAGAAATCTCTAAGGTCATAGATGTGTTATTGCTAGTAGGGAGAAAACAACTGTCTCTTGTTCATGGAACAAGTGGATTGTTTACCTTACACACTTTGCTTAAAGAAGTTATCCGTTGCTTGCAACTTAATACTATAGGGGGTTCAGATGATAACCTGAAGGTGGATTACTAGTCATAGATGCAGTTGGATGGCGGTTTATGTATCTTGTTGTATTGCCCAATCGAATCTCATAGGATCATGAATGTCTAGTATTGAATTGTTATGCCTTGCTCAGTCCTGTCAATTGCCCTGCTGTAATTTGTTTACCCAACATGCCATGTTTGTTTATCTTAAGGAGAACACCTCTAGTGAACTATGGACCCAGGTCCAATCTTTACCATTGATACATCTTCCACTATTACTATTTACCTTTCTGCAAACCACTATTACCTTCCACACCTACGGTTAACCCTTTGTTTTCAGCAAACCGGTGAGATTGACAACCTCACTGTTTGTTGGGGCAAAGTCTTGAGTTTGTTATGTGCATGTTTCCAAGTTGCTAGCAACACCTTTGAGTCATTTCCTTCCTCCTAATGGTTCGATAACCTTGGTTTCTTACTGAGGGAAGACTTGCTGCTGTTCTCATCACACCTTTCTTTTGGGGACTCCCAACGAAGCTCTACAGTGATCTGAGCTGCCATCAACCCGACATTCTGAAGATATAGTTTTGCATGTTGATCGTGAAGTGGTGTTTAGGGAGAAAACATGGGGAAGAGGATTGCCAAGATGTCCAAAGGAGAGAGGATTTCACTTACTATTCCTCCAGGAAGAACTAGACAGCTGAGCCGGTCGTTGCTGCCATGTTTGCCACGGAGTGTGCAATAATAGTCAGGACTCGCATGCCTATCTTACCCCACTATAACTATTACAAGGAGAGGAGGATGTGAAATCAGACTTCATAGCCATAGTTTCTGTATGTTCTGTTACTCAACTCTCCTTTAACTTTCCATTTAGGTGTTCATGCAATTGTTGATGATCCATGTTTTTCTTCAGCAAAAGGTTTCCATGGACACAACTCTTCTTGACATGAAGAAGCATTGCAACCTTCCAATTATGAGGAATGCAAGAAATCAACGCCACCATCTGAAGAATAAGTATTTTGATAATTTCCCTTTGAACCAAGTAACAAGGAAATGTCCTAATGAAGTGAAACACATGACCAATTGATACGTCCAATTTGCATCACCATTCTATATCATAATTTACCTCTATTCATTGATATGTTTCATATTGAGAGGTGATACTTATGTATTTTCATTTGTTATTGCATGTTGGATGATTCTTGGAGGATGAACTGCCGGAGTCAGGATTCTGATGGAAAAAGCGGTGTTTTGAGGCAATTTCGTGAAGATCAGAAAAATACCAGAAAAACTACAGAAACATATATTATCCCAGAAGACGAAGGATGCCAGAAGGGGAGGCAGAGTTGGGCCATAGGGCCCCACACCCCCAGGCGCGGGCCACCCTGGGTCGTGCCTACAGGGGGTGTGGCCGCCTTGGCCCACATCTGGCTCCGCCCTCTCGCTTATATCTGTCATCAAGACCCTAAAGTTAGGAGGGCGACCATGGAAAGATTCCGCCGCCTCTGCTGTGTGGAAAACCCTGAGAGAGAAAGAGCTCTCCGGCAGACAGATTTCTGCCAAGGAAATTCCTTCCCGGAGAGGGGAGATCATCGCCATCAACACCATCATCCAGCTAGACTTCATCGGGATCATCATCATCCACACCATCATATACACCAGCACCATCATCACCACTCCATCCCGCTATAACAATTATGTTGAATCTTGCATAGTTCTTAGAGGAAACTTTCCCAGTGTTGATTACTATTGTAGTTGATGCTTGTGAGTGGAACCATTGAATTATCGTTTATGTTTAGATTGTTATCCATCATTATATCATCTCTGATCTTGATCCATATGATGTCTCGTGAGTAGTTCGTTTAGTTCTTGAGGACATGGGAGAAGTCATGTTGTTCGTAGTGGAATTGTGTTGAGGTATTATTCAATGGTTTATTATTTAAGTTGTGGTGCTATTCTTCTAGTGGTGTCATGTGAACGTCAACTACATGATACTGCACCATTTATGGGCCTAGGGGAATGCATTGCGTATTTGGCTACTAATTGTGGGGTTGCCGGAGTGACAGAAACCTGAACCCCCTTTAGGAAACCTTTGCACAAGGGAGTGTAGGATCTCAGAGTTTAAGGCTGTGGTTAGGTTTTTATCTTAATTGCTTTCTTGTAGTTGCGGATGCTTGTAAGGGGTTTAATCACAAGTATGTATTAGTCCAAGTAAGGTCGGTACATTAGCACAGGTTCACCCACACAACACTTTTAAAACCAAAGAAGATTAATCAACTATATGAAACAAAAAGACTTGACAGTATTCCCATGTGTCCTCGAGAACATTTGGTCCTCATTAGTATTTCCAACGGCTTGTCCTTTACTAAGAAATGATTGGGCCATTTGCTGCAATTATTTTATGTCTTTATTTACTTGCACTTTTTTCCTTGATTTATAAAAAAACCCTAAAAATCTGTTTGCTAAGTATTTACAGAGATTTCCTGCTCCAAACCACTAGTCAACACCTTCTGCTCCTTGTTGGGATCGACACTCATATTTATCGAAAGTACTACGATACAACCCCTATACTTGTGGGTCATCAAGGACTATTTTCTGGCGCCGTTGCCAGGGAGTGAAGCGCTATTGAAGAGTGGAACTGGTAAAGGAAAATTCTACTGTAAGTATTGCTTTTTATTTCTGTTTGTTACTATGTTTCCAATATGGATAACCCACTTGGTTTTTTATGTTTGGGAAAACTACTACCAGTGTTAGGGTAGTAGATGAATCACCACCTGTTGAGATAGATCCTTTTAAGATACCTACAAGTATTGTTGATCATATTATAGATAATTATTATTTTGGGGATAAAACTGTCCATCCTGGTGATCATTTGCTTTTTATCCATGAATTATGCTAATTGTTTAAGTGTCCAGGTATCACAACTGAACAGGTGAAGAAGAATTTACTCTCTATATCATTGAAAGGAATAGCCGAAGAATGGTATAAGCTGCTTAAGAATGGACAATCTATGGAATGGGAGGAAATAGTACCTCTCTTTTATTCTAAATCCTATCCTCCCAGTGAGATTCATAAGGATAGGAGTCTAATATATAACTTTTGGCCTCGTGATGGAGAGAGTACAACCCAAGCTTGGGGGAGATTGAAGTTACTAATGCTTAAATTTCCTATTCATGAACTCACTAACAATATTATTATTAATAACTTTTATGCAAGGCGTTCGCTTCATGATCAACCGTATTCAAGAGAACAATGAAGCATGGGAGAATGACAAAGGAAGAAATTCAGGTATAAATTATGATTATGAATGCATTAAAACTTTTATGGGAACTGATGACTTTCGTGATATTAGTACTGAGTATGGTCTTGATTCTCAAAGTATTGCCAATTGTTTTAAGGCTTTAGCATATTATATTGAGATTCCTAAAAACAGTGGGACAAGAACCATGCACCTTATAAAGATGTTGTTAATCATGTTCCTGTTAGAAGCACTGAAGTTTGTACTATTGATCATATTTTTCCTGAACCTTATGTTGATAAACAGCTTTCCTAGCTAAGGTAAAGGAGCATTCCATGATAATTAGTGCGGTTAGAAAAATTACAAAGAAAACTGTGGAACCTGAGGAACAAATAAACATTGAACCTGTAGTAGCCATTGTGAAAGATCTTGTCACTAAAAATATAGGGGATGAGCACATTGTCTTTTGTGAAGACACTTCTAATATTTTCTAGAAAAGCTAAAGAACGTAGATGGAGATATTATTAAGCTCAAGTTGTTTCCTTTCTCCTTGAGAGGAAAAGATAAAGAATGGTTGGTATCCTTGCCTAGAAATAGTATTGATTCTTGGATTAAGTGCAAAGATGCTTTTATTGGAAAAATACTATCCTCCTGCTAACATCATATCTATGAGAAGTGAAATAATGAAATTTAAACAACTTAATAATGAACATGTTGCTCTAGATTGGGAAATAATGAAATCTTTGGTTAAGAATTATGCCACTCATGGACTTACTGCTTGGATGATTATCCAAACTTTTTATGCAGGTTTGAACTTATCTTCAAGAAACATTGGATTCAGCTGCTGGAGGTACCTTTATGACCATTACCTTGGGTGCTACAACAAAACTTCTTGATAATATGATGGTTAACTATTCTGAATGGCATACTAAGAGAGCTCCACAAGGTAAGAAGGTAAATTCCGTTGAAGAAACATCCTCTTTGAGTGATAAGATGGATGTTATCATGGCTATGCTTGTTAATGGAAAAGCTCCTATAGAGCCTAATATCAAGTTGCTCAAGAAGAGCAAGTTGATGTGAACTTTATTAGAAACAACAATTTCAACAATAATGCCTATAGGAATAATTTTGCTAGTAACAACAATTATAGGCCTTATCCTCCTAATAATGGCAATACCTATGGAAACTCCTACACTAGGAGTGCTCCCTCTGAACTTGAAGTCACGATCAAAGACTTTAGTAGTAAACAAACCTCTTTCAACAACACTGTGGAGGAAAAGCTTTTGAATATTGAGAAAAATATTTCCTCTTTGTCTGAAGCACAGTCTTCTTTGATTAATAAAATGGCTTCTAAACCTGAAACTTTGGAAAGTACCTTTGCTCCTACTGATGACATACAAGTTACTATTGATGAAAATGCTAGACTTTTAGCCCAACTACATGATAAGTGGGAAAGAATAGCTGAAATTGCTAGAAACAATAGTGTGTGCACTATTACCACCACCAATATGGATGCCACCAAACCACAAGCAGTCCATATTCCTCCTACCACCATGCCTAAACCCAATGACTCTACTACTAGTGATGCTAAGTTTGATTTTGATCTTGATGGTTGTAATATTTCTAAAGTGATTATGTTCCTACAAAAGTGTCACATCCCAAAATTCTCCTAATTTTGGAATGTGAAATAAATAAAATAAGCTTGATTGATTGTTTGACTTTGTTGAAAATTCTCAAAGAGAAGAAACTTTTTGAATTGAAAATCCTCTCGACCTTGAATTCAAAACCTTATATTCTTTTGTTTTGACCTAAGTAGCCATATAGGCAAAAGGGGAATGGTTGATTCTGGATTGTAGAAGTGGTGTGCAAGATTTCAAAAGTTCAAAAATCATGGAGCATGCATGAACATAATTGCATAAAACCCTAAATTGATTTGTCAAAATACTTCTAAAGGAGATTAATTAAGGTTGTGCAAATCTATTACTTTTAAAATAAGTAAAATTACGGTATTAATGATCCTAAGATGACCTACATATTTTTATAAAATTTAGAAACAAATCTCATATTAATTGGAATTAGTATGCAAAGGATATGTGGAAAACAGGAATTAGAAAAAGAATAAAAAGGAAATTAAAAAAAATAACCTAACCTATAGGCCGGCCCAACCCGAGCCGCTCTTCCTCACCTATCTGTCGCTCACCCCGCACGCAGAGCCACACAGCGCAGCAGCAGAAGCAAGGCAGCCAAGTAGTCCGGCCCAACAGTAGTAGCCGCAGATCCCCTCCTTCCACTATTTTTTTCCAACAGGTGGGGTCCACCCCTTCTCCTTCATCTAGCAGGAGCCTAGCCTGAGCACATCTATGACCCGATATGTTCCCCTCCGAATTCAGAAGAATTTGTTGCTCCTTTGCCCCTCTAGCACACCAAACCCCTTGTAAAATCCCACTGCCTCTCTCCCATTCTACTTTTTCGACGAATTTCTAACCCTAGCCGCCGCATAGACGAGCTCCCGATCTCGCCGGAAAAAAGGACGCTTCCGAGCTTGCTGTAGAGGATTACCGAGCACCCCGCTCCCTCTTCTCCCTCTGGTCCTCTACTCCGACCATAACCGCATCTCCTTGACCCTTTTCCCCCTCTACAGAGCCCCCGGAGAAGCAACCGACGCCGCCGGAGCTCTAAGTGGACCGCACCGCTGCAGCCGCGTCGTGCCGCCGTTACGGGAAGATACAGACGATGCAGAGGACACCAGTGAGACCGCCGCAGACGTCCGCTTCACGTCGACCCCTGTCCATCTCTAGAGAGCACTGTAACCCAGCCACCATCGCCACCTAGAGCCGCCACCACTGCCCACCGTCGCCTGCGTTGACCAAGCCGCTGTGAACCAGGAAGCTTTGCATCCCCGCCATCGGATCAGAGATGGATGACCGGGATTAGAACAGCGGCTGAACCAGTTGGCCATTAACACCACGATGCGTCACCGTCCAATCACCGGCCGAGTGAGCGCCAGGTCTGCAACCGAAACCCAGTCAATGTACCCAGTCAGCAAATCTTTTAAAAGGGAATAAAAATAGCGGAAAACATGCAAACTTGTAAAATGCATATAAAAATATTTATAAGTCCAACATTTGAAAATAATATATCGTTGGATTCAGAAAAGTATGTAGAATATTAATACGGGATTATATAGAACTTATACAGTATATATTTACCGTAGTAATTTAAATGATTTAATGTCCTATTTGGAGTAAGTAGATCATAGTAAATTATCTACAGATCATAAAATACAAATAAGATGTCTATGGAAACCCTATTTCATGAAAAACAGTAATCTGGCCTTAGATATAATTTTTGTCGAAGAAAATAAATTAAAAGATTTAAAAACTTCTAACTAGTATTTAAATTATAGAAAATTAACCAGAACTCCAAAATTAGTGAAACCAATTGGTACTGTTTAGTATTGATAATATCTATCCAAAGAAATTGCATGCCAAATTATTTGGTACTGTTAAAACAAAAATGCATGCAGAAAACTATAAACTCATTGCAGTAGTATTTTAATCATAAGAAAAGATCTATAAATCCTTTTTAGTTGATTCAAATTGCTACTGGTTACAAATTTCATTACCTATCCATTAGCATTTATTTCACAATTTAATATGATAGAAACATCAGTAGTTGAATTAAAGTGACATAAACCATATTAAATCGATATAACTTTAGTAATAAAAGCTTTAGTGAATTAAATAACTTTCCACATACATCATGTGATGTAATAATGTTCAGAACACTAAATACAACCATTTTGACTTATTAAATAGTCATGCATGCATTTGTTCATCATTGTTTCATTGTATTGCGCATAATTGCTATGTTTTGAATGGTGTGCTTGTTGTGCCTTTGTTTTTGAACGATAGATTAAGAGGAGTGCAACTACTATGATTGCAAGTATTGTGGTTATTGCGAATGAGGCCATTATAATTGTGAGGATTATCTAATCTACTACATCTACAACAAAAGGCAAGCGGTGCTATCTTGGTCATAAATGTCCTATTGTTTTCCTATGCATTGTAGATGCTTTTGTAGAATTGCATCTGTAGGAATTGATGTCTATATGCTATGCTATATCCCATATTATTCCCTAGTATTCCTTGTTTATGAGCCATCGTATTGGCAGATCGCTTAGCTATGCTATTTAGACGAGGAAGGGAATCACATCACGAAAAGTTATATGTTTTGAAAGGCTTATGTTTTGGTAAATGACAAACCAATATGTTTTAATGAACCACCTGGGTGGAATGGCATTGATTGGGTCATCGTGTGTGGATTTATGGTGGGGTATGCCGCCCAGGACACTGAGAAAGGATTGGTTTCTTTGTTTGGAAGCTTTCGTGTGCAACCATGTGCCAATAATGAAATGGGCGGTTGGTTAGACTCAGTAGGTTGTGGTAACTCGAACCCACGTATCAAGAGATGTAGATAGTGTAGGTTGGACCGGTGAGTGTCGGGTTTGGGGAGCTACTTCCCGAATGGTTCCTTTTTGGACTTCTCCCGATCATCACCCAATATGAGAGTGCTGGTACGAGCTGGGCTGGCCAAGTCATATGGGTAAAGTATACTAACCCCTGCAGGGTGTATAAACTAAGTGCTTAGCCGTGTCCCCGGTTATGGACAATTTGAGCGACCTGATACTGATGCTATGATATTTCTCACTCAACGTTATTTCTTAATTACATAAAACTTGTTTGGTGAACATAATTGGGTAGGAGCACCTGGGAGTGAACAAGAGTGTCTTATTGATTGTATTGGAAAACTACTTTGTTACAAATGTTAGGATAAAATTGTTGCTTTATGCAAATGAGCCTGAACTCCACTTGGCCAAATAAGCATGTAGTTGATATATCTGTTGTTAACCACTTTAGCCTACTTGCCATACATTCAATGTATTGACCTTTTGTGGATGCAACGTTTCATGTTGCAGGTTATATCGTATCTGAGTGATCTTTCATAGGTCGCGAGACTCCACTCAACAATTGTTCGCCTGTGGCACATTTGGAGGATGGAGATCTACCTTATATTCGTTTTCCGCTGTGTACTTGAATAAATAATGTAAATTCTAGATCATATTCGTTTTATTTATGATGCACAGTTATATTTGGTATCATTTTGTACTGTGTGTGCCAGTGAACCGATCCAGGGATTGGCACTATACACATGAACTCAGCCTTATCAGGCGAGGGTGTTACAAGATGGTATCAGAGTTGTGTGTTGACTGTAGGATCGTGGCCTTAGAAATGGATTAGCAATAGAAGACCTCTATTAGGAGAACTATCATATTTTATACTTATTAGAGTTCTTATATTCCTTTTCTATCATTTTCCAACACCTCTCCTTGTTTAAACTTGTAGATGTCCATTCATTTGATTAGTAGAAGAAGTGATCTACCATAAAAACTACAAGAATTGGAAAATGTTATTAGTAGTTTTCTATAAAGCAAATCACTATATGAGAGTTGGCCTACAAGTAAAGAACAAATAACATGACATAAATGAACATCTCACCAAATTTGGGTAGGTCTGGACCATCATATTTTATCTCTTTAGGAGATCATCGCTATCGTGTTAGCATATTGTTCTTACCAACTTATGTGGTATGACAATATAGGTTGCTTGCTTGTTTGTACTGTACCATATTGTGTGATGCATTGTTTAGGATCTGTTGTTTTGAAATCTAAAGTTGCTGGAGTTGTCGTATGGTTTTAAAATCATTTTAATGGTGTAATTTGATTGAAATTCGTGAGATTACTGCTGCAGTTTTCTGCCTGACCTGTTATACCGCAAGATTTTTCATATTTTATTGGTAACTCAGAAAAATCTAAAAAATAGGACCTGGAGCGTAATTACCTATACTACATGCACAAAATTGTCTAAAATTCCTGACGAGTTTAGGTCGGTCATAAAAATTCGTGAAGTCTGCTGTACCGTTTTGACAGATTTAGTTTAGTGCTTATATGTTGCTATGTTTTACTCTAGTATTGTTCCCAATGCTTTCAAACTATTTTGTGGTTATATACAGCTATATTTGGACCCCTGTTATGTTATTATGCAAGTGCTTGCTTGTGTGTTGATTTCTTATGATTGTTTCCTTGTTTGTGATATTGATTGCTTCATATAGTTATGGGTAGGATTATTTTTCTTAGTTGTTTCTTTCCTATAGAATCTATTCTTCCCTATCTTGAACCCTGGGAGATATAATGATGTGTTAAGCGGAAGGTTTGCCAAAACAATACATTTAGGAAAGAGAATGCTTCACCTAATGGAAAAAGGATGTGGAAGTATGAAGTGTTGCACATGATGTTTTGTAGTACATTACGCAACCTGAAAGTTGAAGTATATCGATAGTTTAGTTTTAGTAGTAGCTTTGTTGATTGAATACATGGGAGTATACATTGAGCATTAGTTTGCGCCCATGGAAACATTCTTCAAGGCAAGTGAGAATTCCCGAGTGATAGAAAAACGTGATTCACCTATCCTCATACAGGGTAATGATTTGGGTGCAGGATGGATTGATCACCATTCCTACTACTCTTATTATTCGCTCTTGTACTGTTGGCTTTGCGAATCTTGAGTGCCCTTTTCAACCTTAGCAGAGAGTCGGCGTTGAGCCTAAACCCTAAAATGGTATATTGTTACACCCTTCTAAAAGCATCCATTGCTAAGCATAGGAATGTACGGTAAGGATGAATCCCAACCATGAATTATGGGCACCGTGAAGTAAACGTTTCTTATTTGCCCACCATGAGAGTTCTGCTAGTTTAAGAAGTGCTTCCTCGGAAACTATCAATCATGATGTTTAGAATGTTCTAGAGACATTGTGCCAATCAAAGTCTAAAGGAGAACCAATCTGAGCTAAGTGAATCCTCGAGAAATGACCTAGTCAATTTTATTTTAAGAGGGGTAGCATCCCAATGGATCCCGAACCTTTCTTTCTTTCTAGCCTTCCCAAATCTCGGGACGAGATTTCTTTTAAGGGTGGTAGTCTGTCACATCCCAAAATTCCCCTAATTTTGGAATGTGAAATAAATAAAATAAGCTTGATTGATTGTTTGACTTTGTTGAAAATTCTCAAAGAAATGAAACCTTTTGAATTGAAAATCCTCTCGACCTTGGATTCAAAACCTTATATTCTTTTATTCTGACCTAAGTAGCCATATAGGCAAAAGAGGAACGGTTGATTCCAGATTGTAGAAGTGGTGTGCAAGATTTCAAAAGTTCAAAAATCATGGAGCATGCATGAACATAATTGCATAAAAACCTAAATAGATTTGTCAAAATACTTCTAAAGGAGATTAATTAAGGTTGTGGAAATCTATTACTTTTAAAATAAGTAAAATTACGGTATTAATGATCCTAAGATGACCTACATATTTTTATAAAAATTTAGAAACAAATCTCATATTAATTGGACTTAGTATGCAAAGGATATGTGGAAAACAGGAATTAGAAAAAGAATAAAAAGGAAAATAAAAAAAATAACCTAACCTATAGGCCGGCCCAACCCGAGCCGCTCTTCCTCACCTATCTGTCGCTCACCCCACGCGCAGAGCCGCACAGCGCAACAGCAGAAGCAAGGCAGCCCAGTAGTCCGGCCCAACAGTAGTAGCCGCAGATCCCCTCCTTCCACTATTTTTTCTGACAGGTGGGGTCCACCCCTTCTCCTTCATTTGGCAGGAGCCTAGCCTAAGCACGTCTATGACCCGATCTGTTCCCCTCCGAATTCGGAAGAATTTGTTGCTCCTTTGCCCCTCTGGCACACCAAACCCCTTGTAAAATCCCCCTCCCTTTCTCCCATTCTACTTTTTCGACGAATTTCTAACCCTAGCCGCCGCATAGACGAGCTCCTGATCTCGCCGGAAAAACAGGACGCCGCCGAGCTTGCTGTAGAGGATTACCGAGCACCCCGCTCCCTCTTCTCCCTCTGGTCCTCTACTCCGACCATAACTGCATCTCCTTGACCCTTTTCCCCCTCTACAGAGCCCCCGGAGAAGCAACCGACGCCGCCGGAGCTCTAAGTGGACCGCACCGCTGCAGCCGCGTCGTGCCGCCGTTACGGGAAGATACAGATGATGCAGAGGACACTAGTGAGACCGCCGCAGACGTCCGCTTTACGTCGACCCCTATCCATCTCTAGAGAGCACTGTAACCCAACCACCATCACCACCTAGATCCGCCACCACTGCCCGCCGTCGCCTGCATTGACCAAGCCGCTGTGAACCAGGAAGCTTTGCATCCCCGCCATCGGATCAGAGATGGACGACCGGGATTAGAACCGCGGCTGAACCAGTTGGCCATTAACACCACAACGCGTGGCCGTCCAATCACCGGCCGTGTCAGCGCCACATCACGCCGAGTGAGCGCCAGGTCTGCAACCGAAACCCAGTCAATGTACCCAGTCAGCAAATCTTTTAAAAGGGAATAAAAATAGCGGAAAACATGCAAACTTGTAAAATGCATATAAAAATATTTATAAGTCCAAAATTTGCAAATAATATATCGTTGGATTCAGAAAATTATGTAGAATATTAATACGGGATTATATAGAACTTATACAGTATATACTTACTGTAGTAATTTAAATGATTTAATGGCCTATTTGGAGTAAATAAATCATAGTAAATTATCTACAGATCATAAAAATACAAATAAGATGTCTATGGAAACCCTATTTCATGAAAAACACTAATCTGTCCTTAGATATAATTTTTGTCGAAGAAAATAAATTAAAAGATTTAAACCCTTCTAACTAGTATTTAAATTATAGAAAATTAACCAGAACTCCAAAATTAGTGAAACCAATTGGTACTGTTTAGTACTGATAATATCTGTCCAAAGAAATTGCATGCCAAATTATTTGGTACTGTTAAAAGAAAAATGCATGCAGAAAACTATAAACTCATTGTAGTAGTATTTTACTCATAAGAGAAGATCTATAAATCCTTTTTAGTTGATTCAAATTGCTACTGGTTATAAATTGCATTACCTATCCATTAGCATTTATTTCACAATTTAATATGATAGAAACATCAGTAGTTGAATTAAAGTGACATAAACCATATTAAATCGATATAACTTTAGTAATAAAAGCTTTAGTGCATTAAATAACTTTCCACATGCATCATGTGATCTAATAATGTTTAGAACACTAAATACAACCATTATGACTTATTAAATCGTCATGCATGAATTTGTTCATCATTGTTTTATTGTATTGCGCATAATTGCTATGTTTTGAATGGTGTGCTTGTTGTGCCTTTGTTTTTGAACGATAGATTACGAGGAGTGCAACTACTATGATTGCAAGTATTGTGGTTATTGCGAATGAGGCCACTATAATTGTGAGTATTATCTAATCTACTACATCTACAACAAAAGGCAAGTGGTGCTATCTTGGTCATAAATGTCCTATTGTGTTCCTATGGATTATAGATGCTTTTGTAGAATTGCATCTGTAGGAATTGATGTGTATATGCTATGCTATATCCCATATTATTCCCTAGTATTCCTTGTTTATGAGCCATCGTATTGGTAGATTGCTTAGCTATGCTATTTACACGAGGAAGGGAATCACATCATGAAAAGTTATATGTTTTGAAAGGCTTATGTTTTTCTAAATGACAAACCAATATGTTCTAATGAAGCACCTGTGCGGAATGGCATTGATTGGGTCATCGAGTGTGGATTTATGGTGGGGAATGCCGCCCAGGACACTGAGAAAGGATTGGTTTCTTTGTTTGGAATCTTTCGTGTGCAACCATGTGCCAATAATGAAATGGGCGGTTGGTTGGACTCAGTAGGTTGTGGTAACTCGAACCCACATATCCAGAGATGTAGATAGTGTAGGTTGGACCGGTGCGTGTCGGGTTTGGGGAGCTACTTCCCGAACGGTTCCCTCTTGGACTTCTCCCTATCATCACCCAATATGAGAGTGGTGGTACGAGCTGGGCTGGCCAAGTCACATGGGTAAAGTGTACTAACCCCTGCAGGGTGTATAAACTAAGTGCTTAGCCGTGTCCCCGGTTATGGACAATTTGAGCGACCTGATACTGATGCGATGATATTTCTCACTCATCCTTATTTCTTAATTACATAAAACTTGTTGGGTGAACATAATTGGGTAGGAGCACCTGGGAGTGAACCAGAGTGTCTTAATTATTGTATTGGAAAACTACTTTATTACAAATGTTAGGATAAAATTGTTGCTTTATGCAAATGAGCCTGAACTCAACTTGGCCAAATAAGCATGTAGTTGATAGATCTGTTGTTAACCACTTTAGCCTACTTGCCATACATTCAATGTATTGACCACTCGTGGCTGCAACGTTTCATGTTGCAGGTTATATCGTATCTGAGTGATCGTTCATAGGTCGCGAGACTCCACTCAACAATTGTTCGCCTGTGGCACATTTGGATGATGGAGATCTACCTTATGTTCGTTTTCCGCTGTGTACTTGAATAAATAATGTAAATTCTGGATCATATTCGTTGTATTTATGATGCACAGTTTTATTTGGTATCATTTTGTACTGTGTGTGCCAGTGAACCGATCCAGGGATTGGCACTATACACCTGAACTCAGCCTTATCAGGCGAGGGTGTTACAAAAAGCTTTCTAGAAGTCCTGATGCTAGTGATATGAATGTAGATTTCACCAAACACATTACAGATGCTCTCATTAAAATTAAGGAAGAAAAGTTGAAGCACAAAGCCTCTATTCCTAGAAAAGTAGAGGTTAGTTGGGAACCCATCATTAATATGCAAGTGAATGACTTTGATCTCAAAGTTTCATGTGACCTTGGTTCTAGTGTCTCTATTATGCCTAGAAAGGTTTATGAAATGCTTGATTTGCCACCTTTGGAAGATTGTTATTTGGATGTCCCACTTAATGATAATGCTAAAAAGAAACTCATAGGGAGTGTTAATGATGTCCTTATTATGGTTAACAATGCTTATGTCCCTGTTTATTTCTATGTTTTGGATGTTGAATACAATGCTTCTTGTCCTATTACTTTAGGAAGACCTTTTCTTAGAAATGTTGGTGCCATCATTGATATGAATGATGGCACCATTAAATATCAATTTCCATACAAGAAAGGTATTGAGCACTTCCCTATTAGGAGAGAGAAGTTGATTTTTGCTCCTCCTTTGAAAGCAAGGTTTGATGTTAATGCTTCTTCATTTGAAAATACTTGATTCTTGCTTCTTGTGCCTAACTTAAAGGTGTTAAAGAAAAGTACTTATTGGGAGATAATCCAAAAGTTTTCTTGAGTCTTGGAAGTTATTAACTCTATAATGACCTCTCCTTATCCTTTTTATTTGATTTTTGTGCCCAGAATAACCTCTAATGAGAGGGAAGTAAGATTTGGGGAGTTGCTGTCTCGAAACAGATTTTTGTGCTCCACCGTAAAAATTCATGTAAAATCTCTTTAAGTCGGATTGAGTTGATATTTTTTTAATAAATCCCCAGTATGTTATCTAACTTTCGTTATTTCAACACTTTTTTATTTGAGCAACAGAAGGTCTGTTTTGACAGATTCCTGCCATTATTTGCATTTGCTTCTTATTGATTCCTTTTTTACTTCTTTTTGGGAAATTGAGCTTTTTGAGGGAATGGCTTTGGTAGCTTGTGTTTTTAGTGAAAGTTTTCCATTCTAAAACCAAAACCCAAGGGTATATTATCTTTTTAATACACTAATGTTGCTAATGAAGATTGTGTGAAGTTTTGTATGAATGAAAATTTTCGGGTGTAGAGAAAGAATGATGTAATGAGATGAAGAATGGAAAAAAGCTCAAGCTTGGGGATGCCACCCCATGTCTGCCCAAGAAATATTCAAGAGGTACAAGTGTCAAAGCTTGGGGAAGCCCAAGGCTCCCGTTCTTCATCAATAAATAGCTCAGGTCTTTCTAGACTCTTCGTTTTTATTGTTTCATGCACTGTTGTGTTGTTCTTGGAGCGTCCTAGTTTTCATTTTAATTTGCTTATTTTGCTTGAATTAAGTAGTTTGGACCCCTGTTCTTGCTGTGTTGTTGCAAATAAGTTGATTGGTGTTGGAGAGGAGTAGAAAGTTCTTCCTTGAATAGTGCAAGAGGAGCTTGCTTTGACTGTGACTTAGACTTTAGCATGTCATGATTATTCGCAACAAGGATGCCACTAGACGTGTGGCTAAATGGGCCATAGACAACAATCAAATCTTAGGCACTGGCCAATTTCATCGTCGATTGGGCAGAGACATAGTACATGCCACCAGTACGTGATTCAACATACCGGAAGCTACACTTCGACGGCTCCAAGATGCGAGGAGGACTTGGAGCTGGAATTGTGATAACTTCACCAAAAGGCGATCGGCTGGAGTATGTCCTCCAGATCCACTTCAAGGCATTTAAAAACGTCGCCGAATATGAAGCGCTCATCCCTGGTCTAAACATGGCCAAGCAGATAGGCATCCAGAGGACACTATTCTTTGGGGATTCGGACCTGGTGGTGCAGCAAGTATCCGGTGAGTGGGATGCAAGGGACGCGAACATGTCCCTCTACCGTTTCTTCGTTCAGCAGCTGTGCGCCTATTTCGAAGGATGCGAGTTCCACCACATACCCAGGACCAAGAACAAAGCCACTGCCACCTTAGCAAGGGTTGGCTCAACAAGACAGACCATACCGCCTGGAGTCTCCCTCAAACACCTGCGCAAGCCTTCCATCACCCCGTCACCAGAATGCGACTCCATCGTACTCAACGTAGATCCAGGAGCAGCCGGTGCCTCGCTCCACCTGAGGACTTCCTCGCCACACCCGGGGACTGCCTCGCCGCACCCGGGGATGGCCTCGCCCCACCAGGGGAGTGCCTCGCCGCACCCGGGGACTGCTTCGCCGCACCCGGGAACTGCCGCGTCGCACCCGGGGACTGCTTCGCCACACCCGGGGACTGCCGCGCTGCACCCAGGGTCTTCCTTGCTACGCCCAGGGACTGCCCCGCAGCAGCCTGCGGTCGACACCAGCAAGCTACCACCCGACAAACCTCCTGACTTTCTAGAGCCCTCCATCTGTGAGGAGATTAAACTCATCGTGCAAAGGGTGCACACCATTCGGGAAACACCCGACTGGGCGAAGCCGTTCATGAACTTCTTGGCCAAAGACGAGCTCCCGACGGAGGAAGTGGCAGCACGACAAGTGCGCCGAAGAGCGAGCGCATACACCATCATCAACAACGAGCTATACAAGCGCAGCGTCGGGGGCATCTATCAGAGATGCTTAAGCCAAGAAGAGGGAACCAGGCTCCTAGCTGACATACACCAGCGCGAATGCGGCCACCACGCTTCATCAAGGGCAATAGCAGCCAAGGCCCTCCTCCACGGTTTCTATTGGCCCACAGCGCTGAAGGACGCTCCTGCGCACCCATCAACATAAGTCAAGGTGGCAAAGAGCTTCGACCCGGCTGGCTACCCCAGCCGGCCCAAACCCCGGGGACTACACCCAGTGGGCGCTCTCCCGCGCAACCATCAACATAAGTCAAGGTGGCAAAGAGCTTCGACCAGGCTGGCTACCACAGCCGTCCCGAACCTCGGGGACTACACCCAGTGGGCGCGCTCCCTCGCACCCATCAACATAAGTCAAGGCAGCCAAGAGCTCCGGACCGGCTCCCTAGCCGGCAAAAATCCCAAAGACCATAATTAATGAAGACATAAAAGCATGTAGATGGAGCGAGCTCAAGAATTGAAGGAGAACCAAGGCATTTAAGCAGAACACGAAGGTTTTGCGCACAATTCAAACTCTGATGATAATAGTTAACCAAAGTGTAGCACCAACAAAAGACCAATTTCACAAATACACCCGGCATTCCGGGGATCAAGGTTCAGCAGCAGGGGCAGCAGAGGGAGCATCAACAGCAGGAGGCGGACCGGCAGGAGGGGCGCTAGTGTCCGCTCCAGGAGCTTGGCTGGTGGAGGCAACGTCAATGGGATTCCAGGGCGCGGGGGTCCAGTGCAGCGGAAGTGGCTCGGCGGGGCCACGAAAGTCACGCTCCAGGTCCACGTAGGTGCCAATCTTCACCCCACAGGACTGGATCGCCGGAATGCTTCCGTGGAGGCCCTCGTAGCTCGTCCCAAGACGGAAAACACGAGTGAGCACACTGAGATCAGCCCCTGGATACCACGACTTGACCAAGGCCAGAGCCATTTCCACGCCACCTCGGGCCTCCCATTTCTTGTGGATCTCCAGTACATCGATACAACAAGACAAGGCGACCGCCAAGATGGCGATGTCGTGCACATCACCTGCATCCGGCCAGATGTAGTGAAAGAGGTCGTTGGCAACAACACGAAGACCATTGCTCTCTTCCACCAGCACCTTAACCAGATCCAAGGCGGTCAAGTCATGGCCAACATCCTCCACAGGAAGCTTCTCCAGAGCCATCTCGGTCGACTCAGGGTAATGAGCTGAACCAAAGACAAGAGTGAGTGACAAGACCAGATTCAATTAACCACGATACAACAGAGGATGGAAGCATAAGAACTTACTGACGACCATCTCCGAGATTCTCTGGAGGTGATGTGTCAGCTCCCCCTCTCGGGAGCGGAGAATCTTGATCGTCTCCTCCTGCTGGGCGGAGATCGTTGCAAAATTATTCAACGCCTCTGCCCGGATGTCAGCAGTCTTCTTGCCCCACTCCATGCTAACCTCAATCTTATGGTTGGCCGCGGCAAGTTGGTCGAACTGCGCCTGCCGCGCCTTGTTTGATTCCTCCAGCTGGGCAACCTCGGCTTTGAGGCGCTCCACCTCCTTCTCCTTGTACAAGATCATGTTTGTAGGAGGATACCCGATGGTCAACAAAAAGTGGGAAAAGGGAGCCAATCGCCAAGACAGGTCTGAAGAAGCAATCTTACGACCTAGATCCTGGGTGTTCTTCACCGACTCTAAAAATGCTCTCTACAGCGAGAAAACGAGTAAGAGACGAAACAGAAAACCGACTGAAAAAGCAACACACAGAAAAGATAACGGGGAGAGACATTTACCTCCATCAAAACAGACAATTTTTTGGCCTCGCCAAGGACCTTCTCCAATCCATCAACCAGATGGCGAACCTGGTCGAGTGCGATGGGCGCTATGCCAGAGAGCTGGGCGAGGATCGCACCCGGCGTCAACACAGCCGGAGCTGGCCTCGAGCCGGTAACGGCGACCTCGTCATCATCAGTAGTCTCACCCGAAGAAGTGGCCACCACCAACTCCCTCCCAAACGGCACGGAAGCGCCCGGCTGGCCGCCTGCGTGGCCCCAGCCTATTCCATCACCTCCGTGATGACGGGCCTGGCGGAGCTGCCTGGAGCATCGCTCCAGGTCGGGTTCACGCCAGCCCCAGGACGAAGGAGGGGGGTCTCCGGGTCCTGGGTAGCCGCAAACATCTGCCCCAACCGCGAGGGCGCGGGCGCCTAGTGCAGCAGCCCTATGGTCGGGGAGCCCTGGGCAAAGACGACACAGCAGGCGCAGCCGGCGTGGCAGGTGCGGCCGGGTCGGATGCAGCCGGTGTGGAGGCAGCCGGTGACCTCACCACCTCCTCAACCGCCGGAGGAGGGGGAGGAGCAACGACGGCGGAGCCACCGTTGCCAAGCGACATCGCCTCGCTGCATGAAATGAAAAATAAGAGAAAACACCAATAGAGCCACAGAACAACATGGGAGATGCAAGGAGGACGCTAACCCGACGACGGATGACGGAGCGACAACTTGGCGCCCCCAGCATGTCCTCTTTTGTTCAACTGGAGCCAAAGCGGCAACAGGCGCCGCCCTCTTCCCTCGGGCTTTCGCTGTGGGTTTCTCCCGGCCGCCCTCCTCGTCGGTGACATCGACTGCAACAAAAGCAAAGCCCTAAACCACAACCTCATAGGCCAGGACGAAAGAAGGAGCTGCAGCCGGCAACTTACCATGAGGATCCGAGGGGCCGTCGTCTTCCCAGACGGGAAACTCTTCAGGCTCCGTCTAGGGGTACTTCTTCGGCTTCCTGTCCACCAAGAAGGACGGGAGCGGGAAGTCACCCATACCTTCTTCGGCTAGCTGCGCCGTGAACAACTACTCAAAGAGGGGAGCATAAGGCACCCAAGGAAAACTAATAACACTGAAGACAAATGCAAAAGAACCAGAGAACAACTCACCCGGGGCGGCAGGCGGCCGCGATGATACTGCGGGCAGGAGTACGCCAGGTTGCCTCCATGCGGAACTTGGAGATCATGGAGACACAGTTCCATAGGTCCTGGTAGGGCACCTCCTTCCGCGACGTCCTCGTCGGATCATCGACGGTCGACATATGGCACATCTTGTGCGACCGCTTCTGAAGTGGAAGCACGCGACGCACCATCCACGACAGCGTGATGTCCCAGGCGGTGAGCCTCTCCATCTCCACCATCGCCTGCACTCGGGTGGCCATCCGGTCGAGGTCCACCGTGGCGCCCATACCCTTCGTCGCCCATCCCTTCTACGTCGAGGGCATGTTGATGAAGGGCGGAAGGCAAATCCAGTCCACCTCCGTGGCATCGCTCATATAAAAATATGAGTGCTACCACAGCTTGACGGTGTCAGGAAGCTCAAACCGCGGCATCGGAAAAGAGCGCCACGGATAAATGGAGCATCAGCCCGTCTGCGTCAATGGACCGTCCTTGGCAGTGTTCTAGGCCTTGAAGTGGAAGAATTTTAGGAAGTTCGCCACCTCGGGCCACACCCCAAGGTACGATTCGCAGCAGGCCGCGTGATCCGACAACTGCGCGATGGCATTTGCACCCAAGTGATGGAGTTGGAGGTCGAAGAAGACGAAGACCTGGAGGAGGAAGGGGCTGACGGGAAGGCCAAAGCGCTCCCTGGCCGAGGGTCCGACACCCGTTCCCCCTCCGGCGCGAGCCGGTGCTTCACCAGCATCGACGAGGGAAGAAATCTACCCGCCGAGACTTGTAGACGAGGTCGTCAGTCACGAACGACCCACACCAACACCCGCGCTGCTCCGGCAACATATCTGCAGGAGGAGTGGTCGTGGTGAACGGTGCGTGGTGCTCCGGCGGTGGCAAGGAAAAGGGGCGCAAGGAGAAAGGTGCGCTGGAGAGGAGGAGAAGTTGAGCTGAAGGTCAAAGAAGTGTGGGCATCGTTCCCCCTCCAGGGCTCTATTTATCCCTGCGGGGCGGTACCGTTGCCCCCTCAACCCCGCGCAACGCGTGGCATCGAGGAACCACGGCTGCACGAAGTTATGGCTTTGGATCCTTTACGCCATCATAACCACCATAGAAGATCCACAGGAGTTACCGGGAGACGAGGTGCGCGCGCTCGCCCCGAGAAACCGCTTCGGCAAGTTGCGTGCACAGTTGCCAATAACTGACGCAGCGACACGGAAGTCCAACTGACGCGACGTGCTCCAGGGCTGCAGTCGTGGGTGACGACATCAGAAACATCATCAAGCTAATGCTTCGTCTCCAGCGACGCCAGTCGGTCCTGCCTTCGCTATCTAGACCTAGTGGGCGGCCATCGATTCCGCAACCGGTCAAATCCAGTCGGAAAGCAAAAGCAAAAGCTGCAGCCAGATGCGGTCGAACAACTACATCAAGCCGAAAAAAGAGCACGCAAGAACTTACCCACCGGCCAAGTCCATACGTGCTCGGGGACTAGTGTCAGGGGGATAACCCCGGGTGGGGAAAGCCAAGAACAAGTAGGCCGGCTCCAGAAGGAACAGGCCGCCTGGCCCTCAAGAAGGACAACTACAGCTGGTTGGCGAGTACCACCCGGCTGGGCTTATAACTCTCCCGGCTGGCCCATCTAGCCGGTAGCCAGAAGAACCAGCCAGGTGGCCGCTTCCACCTGGATCACCTCTGATTCGATGGAAAGCACAGAAGGGCTGACGCTCCTTGCGAGGTACGACTCTGGCTCTCCCTCATCATCAGGGTCGGCTGACTGGCGAAAGCAGTCCGGGTGACCTTTACAATAAGGGTGACACCCCAAAGGAAGCCCGGGTGACCGCTAAAGAAGAGAATGGCGCTAAAAGAAGGGCGGACTGGGTCCTGTCCCATCGGCTAGGCCCATATCCAAACAGTAAACCCTAGGGCTCGATTTGTAATCTTCCCCTCCCAGGCCAGTATATAAGGGAGGGCAGAGCTGGGGTTCTAGGTAGGCAACAATAGAAGGAGAGAAGTGTTAGTAGCTAGTTCTTATCTTCCTCTAGCTCTTGTCAGTAGCTAAGGAAACAGCTCCAGGAGCACATGTACTGGGCATTCGCCCCCTTACATAGTTCATCTTGCAGGAGTAGGGGTGTTACCTCGCCGAGAGGGCCCCGAACCTGGGTATGTCGCTGTGTCTGCAGTTTACCGTGCCCAACCTGTTGTGTGAGCCACCGATTGCATCCGAGTGTCCCTTCTTAGCCATCCCCGATGGCACTGCCGTGTTCCACACCACGACAATAGTCCATGATTAACTCTATCCATCTTCTCTGCCTCATATTCAGATCCTTCTGAGTGAAAATATACTTCAGGCTCTGGTGATCCGAATAAATCTCACAACGGTTTCCCATAAGATAATTCCTCCATGTCTTCAGGGCTAGAACTACGGCTGCTAGTTCAAGGTCATGGGTAGGGTAATTCTCCTCATGTTTCTTCAGTTGTCGGGATAGATATGACATGACTTTGCCCTCTTGCATTAGCACACATCCGAGACCTATCTTAGATGCGTCACAATACACATCAAAGGGCTTCATGATATCTGGCATGATCAAGATTGGGGCTGATATCAATCTCTTCTCGAGTTCTTGAAAACTCGTTTCACATTTGTCCGTCCATTCAAACTTCTTATCCTTCTTCAACAATTGGGTCATGGGTCTTGTGATGCTCGAGAATCCTTCTACAAACTTGCGGTAATATCCCGCTAATCCGAGAAATGCACAAACTTGGTTTTGGGTGGTTGGGGCTTGCCATTCTTCAACATCCTTTACCTTTGCAGGGTCAATGGCAATTCCTCCGGCTGATACAATATGTCTGAGGAATCCTACCTCCTGTAACCAAAATTCACATTTGCCAAACTTGGCATACAACTAATTCTCCCTAAGGGTTCCAAGGATGGTCCTTAGGTGTACCTCATGTTCTTCTTCTGATTTGGAATAGATCAGAATGTCATCGATGAACACAACGACAAAATTATCCAGGAATTCCATAAAAATATTATTCACGAGGTTCATGAAATAAGCGGGGGCATTGGTTAATCCAAAAGACATGAGAGTGTACTCATACAATCCATATGTGGTGGTAAAGGCAGTCTTTGGAATATCCTCTACGCGAATCTTGAGTTGATGATAACCCATTCTAAGATTAATCTTAGAAAACACTTTGGCACCGGTTAACTAGTCAAACAGGTCTTCTATCTTCGGTAGAGGGTACTTTTTCTTGATGGTGACATCCTTCAACTTTCGATAATCCGTACACAAACAGTTACCTCCACCTTTCTTGTCCACAAACAAGACATGTGATCTCCATGGCGATGCACTTGGTTGGATCAATCCTATCTCTACCATAGCATCCACTTTCTTTTTCAGCTCCACTAATTCATACGGGTTCATAATATAGGGTCTCTGGGCTATGGGTCCTGTTCCAAGGATTAGTTCAATGATAAACTCGATACCCCGATCTGGGGGCATGCTGGGAAAAACATCTGGAATTACATTGGGGTATTCACAAACTACTCTGACTTGGTCAATGGTTGGTTGGGCTATACTCTTGTTGCACTTTAATTGACCGGGCAAGGTTTCAGATACATGCTCTACTAATATTCCGGCGGTACTGGTCATGGTTATGGATTTCTTGGTAGAGTCGATTAATCCTTTATGTTTCGACATCAAATCCATTCCTAGTACTACATACAAACCTTTAGTTCCAAGTACTATTAGATTAGCATAAAAATATATGCCATGGATTCGGATAGCTATGGCCTTGCAAATTTGTCTAGCTTTGGTGGTTGAACCAGGTATTTGAACTATCATAACATGCTTCAATTTTGTTGGTTTAATATTACTAGTGAATGCAAATTCTTCGGTAACAAACGAGTGCGATGCTCTAGAATCAAACAACACTCTTGCAAGTACTGAGTTAACAAAAAACATACCCAGCATGACATCTGGTGCTTCCTGGGCTTCTTCAGCATTCATGAGAAACAGACGGCCGTTGCAATTATGTGAATTCCCTGGGTAAAATCTTCTTCTAGGTTGAACACGACGCTGCTACTGAGCTGGGGCATTCACATTGGGGGATTCTGTAGTCTTCTTGGGGAACTCATGGAATAGTGACCCTTGGTTCCACATTCATGACAAGTCACTTGAGACTTGTCTTTTGCTGCAACAGGCACATCATTGCTTCCAGTCGTTGGGGTAGTATTCATGTTGTTGGAAACATTGTTGTTGTTGAACTTAGGCGGTGCACGATTGAAATTACTGGGGTTGATGTGGTTGTTGTGGTTTCCTTCGGGACTTGGGTTTCCTCCTCCACGGTTGGGATAGGTCGGACGGTTCATCGGGGGACTATTGGTTCTTGGGGCAAATACTGGAGATGGGTTGGGACGGTTCTTTGGGGTATGGTGGATTCCTGGTTGATTCATCATTCTACGCTTGCGGTTCTCATTGGCTTGGTTGATCTTGCCTTCCATCTGAATGGTAGAGTCCACTAAGGCTTCGATGTCAGCGAATAGGATGTTGACTAACACTGTCTGCATCTCATCATGCAGACCATTCAAAATCTCTCCTTGTTCTTGGCTTCAGTGTCAATCTCATCCGGTGCATACCTAGCCAATGACAAAAATTTGTCACGGTACTCAACTACTGTCATCCTCCCTTTCTTCAGTTCTCTGAATTCATCTCTCATCCTCTTGATCAATCCCGATGGCACATGGGTTCTGCTAAACTTGAGCTTGAATTCATCCCAAGTCATCATCTGTCCTCCATTCATGACGCGAACGCTGTTCCACCATGCTCTTGCATCTCCTGCCAGATAGTGTGTGGCAAACAGTACCTTCTCGTTGGCTTCCACTCATGCAACTTATAAGTTGTTCTCCATGGTTTTCAGCCAGTCATCGGCATCTAGGGGCTCTTCAGACTTAGTAAAGATGGGTGGATTGGTGTTCTAAAAGTTCTTGAGCTTTGATGCATGGTTGTCCTGATTTCCATGGGCTTGTCTGTTGTTGGCCATCCGAGCTATGTATTGAAGGGTGGCTAAGTTGGCTTGACGTTCGGCTCTTTCAGCTTTGCGGTCTGAAACCAACATTTGCAAGATTTGCAACATTGGGTCCGGCGATGAGCTGCTTCCTCCGCGAGGCATCTGAATATTGAGATAGATCATGAGAAAAGAGGGAAATTTCTAAGCTTCAAGGTTTTTGTTTTTGCAAAGTTTTCAAAATTTGACTCAGATTTTTCTAGCAACTTGCTTTTGATTCATTCATTCATAGCACACGATACAAACACACACCACAACAAGGAAAAACAGATGGTTTTAAGAACTATTCTGTGAAACTATGATATAGTGGGACCGGATACAACTTCACTAACGCTAGTGCTCAAGTGCTACTACTTCTCGGAATCAGTGTTCTTGTCATCCTCATCATCATCATCATCATCATCATCAATGAAGGCGAAGTCATCCTCATCGGTGAAGAAGTCCATGGCTTGATCCTCCAGAAAGTCATCATCATCACTAAGGTAAGAGTAGGGGTCTCCACGGATGTCCTCCCCTGCATTCTCCCTCTCCTCAAGCTACATGTCCCTCTCGTGGACGGTCTCCTCCAACTCTGTGATCCTGTGACGAAGACGGGCAATGATATGCTGTAACATCCCAAAAATCATGATTTCAAAGTTTGCATATCATTCATGCATTCATAATCATTTTAGGATCATTTCTTCAAAAACAGAAACTTTGTGGTCTATTATTTTATGTAAGAAAGGCAATGGCCTTAATGCTACTCTCTAATATGAGAATATTTGTTTGACCAGAAAAGAATTAAACATAGGATTGATGGATATTTCCAAAGCTTGGACAAAGTTTTTCAAAACAAAATATGAATTTAAAACCATTCATATGTCTATATTAAATAAATGATAAAGGCAATGTTTATTTTAAATTCCAATGGGCCAATATAAATTTGAGTGAACAACAATGTTTAATACTCAAATAAGTGCATGATTCATCCTATAAAGATTCAGAGAAAATTTGAATTCAAATTCATTTGAAAAACATTTGAAAATGATTCTAGAAAATGAAAATAGAAAAAGAAAAGGATAAAATAAAAGGAAAAGGGCCAGCGCTGTCAAACTAGCCCAGCACCAGAACCGGACCAAAATCCCACCCGGGCCATTCCCCCTATGCCCCCTCTCTCACCCGCGCGAACCTTACCCCGCAGCCACTGACGCTGGGCCCATCACCACGTCATCATCGTCTCCCCCAAACCCCGCGCGCAGACGCTGTCGCCGCCCGTTTCCTCCTCCTTCACTGCCACGAATTAAGCTGCTTAATTCCCATTGATTCACCGAGTGATTGACGCCCCTACTCGAGCTACTTAACCACCTCCCCACCCCGCTCCTTTCCCCTCACTCAGCACCACCAGATCGCTGCCAGGTTCCCCAAATTTCACCCAACACCGCCGCAGCACCGAGGAACTCCGGTGGGCCATCACGGTGAGTATCGAGCGCGCCTTGCCCTATGGTTCATGCGAGATGCTCCGCCATTATCTTGCGCACCTTCTCATGCTTTCAGTTCATCCTGAATCTCCCTAGGTCGTCTCCCTCGTCAACATCTAGAAACGTCCGAAGCTTGACTCGACTCCGATTAGCCATTCCGGTGAGCCCTGTGTTCCCCTCTGTCTCTGGTTCACGCAATCGTGTTCGCCAGTGCCTCGCGCATCTGTTAACGTTTTCCGTTTGAATCCTTGCGCCCCAGGACGTCGTCTTCAACTCCGACAGTGAGCACACGACGCTTAAACAAGCTCCAACGAGCTCTTGCTGCTGTGTCCATGCGTCCCGACCCTGTCCGTCTGCACATTGAGAATCTCCACGTCCTCGCGATCTCGGTAAGAACTAGCCCGACCCCCTGCCCCTCTGGCCTCGCCGGCGTGTCACCGCCAGAACCGTCGCCGCCGCAGGCACCATTTGCGCCGCTGGTTCTTGGTCAGATGGATCTAATCCATCGGATCTTCCTCCCAAGGCCACGATTAGATCTTAGGTGAAGCGGTACGAACACATCTGAGCCATGCATCGTTAGTTAGATCTTGCGGTCCACGAGCGTGATCCGGCCGAACCAGTATCGTCCAATCAGAAGCTGCCGCGCGGCGCTGTTTTATTTAAAAAGACAGAAACATTTCTATTAGATGTTCAAACTTGCAAAATTCATAACTTTTGATCCACACGTCCAAATTTTTCAACTTTTATATCATTGGAATCAGGAGAAATAATTCTATCCAACCATGCACTTTGTTTAATAAATTGCTTCTGTAAAACTGGTTATTTTTGCAGAGACATTTGTAGGCCTATTTTGAGTATAAAAATTATTTGAAAAATGTTTTAAGGATCAAATTAAGTTTAGTTAGTGTATAAATTTTTAGTTTAGTGTTCAGTATAGTTTTACTTGTATTGTTTGACTTGGAAAATCATCACATGGCATTTGCATGCATTCATATATTTTTTGCTTGTTTATTTTGATATGTGAATTTGATGTTATCATTTTATGTGTAGATTTTGGTGCTAGTGGTGATTGTGATTGTGAGGATTGTTGCTACTCCCTCAACTACCAAGGATTGTTTCTATCATTTTATGTGTAGATTTTGTTGCTAGTGGTTATTTTGACTATGCATTAGAAATATTTTGTATAGGGCTTGCATGAATATTTTTGCTAAGTTTCTATATGCTATGCTTCGGAAATCCTAGTAGTTGTAGAATTGTTAGAATTTTATCTAAGTTAAGATACTTGCTATTGCCATGCTTATCCTAGCTAGTAGCAACCAAGCGTGGAATATATACATGCTATGGAAAAATATTACTAAGTCTTTGACTTATGTTTTGCTTAATAAACAACTAAGTGAATGAAACACCTGGGTGGATTGGTAATTGCTTGGTGGTTTTTGGTTGAGTGGTTACCAGGGCCCATTTTCTAATGGTCTACCCTGTGTATCTCACTTGTGAAATGCCACCCAGGAACAAAGGGATTTGAGATGCCAAATGTTTAGAAACTTCTAGTGCAGCCACATGGCATTATGGGCTCTGTCTGGATCATATAGGTTGCAATAAATTAGCTAAATGGACAGTTGGTGGCAGGGGATTGATAGGTTTGGAGCGCGTCCATTTTGGTCTAAGGGAAGGCTTCTGAAAGGTACTGTCTTGGTGAAAATCAAGTCTTGTGGGGAAAGTGCACCACCTCTGCAGAAGGAAGAAACTAAGTACTTAGCCGTATCCCCGGTAATGGACAATTTGAGCATCAAGACATGGAAGATATAAACAATCTCCTCGTCTCATTTTTCTAAGTTAAAACTTGTGGTTGAACAAGGGTAAAGGTTCACCGATTTCTATTGGTGGTTCCTTGGGAGTTTTTTCCTAACAAAAACTTAGCGTTTTCAACTGATAGGTAAAACCTATTTTGAGCAAAGCAAGCCTAAGCTACACTTAGCCAAATTCATGTAGTAATTAGATGCTAATATTCTACTAAGGTATCACTTGCCAATACTATTCCAATGTATTGAACCATTGTGGCTGTAACTTCTGATGTTGCAGGTTACTCTGATGATGATTAGGAGTTATGAGTCTACACTCAACATGCTTGCCTGTGGCACATGAAGATGAAGACTTTTTAATTATATTGTTATGATAAACTCTTGTACTAGCCTATGGCTATGGAGTTATAAAACACTATGTTATCTCTGGAATGACGATGTAATAATGACCTTTGTTTCTGTGTATTTTATCTTAAACTATGGATGCTAGCAATTGATCCAGGGACTAGTATTGCAATCATAGGGATCTTTACCTTTATAAAGGTTGGATCTTACATATGCTCCTTCTTTTCAAGCTGACGGCGACGAGACTAGTGATCCTTCACATGCATGACGATGGTCTGATCCTTCTGGATAGCGATGGCATAGTTGTGGTTGGCATAGGAGCGGACATTGTCTAACTCCTTTTGCCGGTCATACATCATGAAGCTAAGACAATCCACTTGGTTCTTCAGCTTAGGGTGATATGGTGCCTCTAGTGATGTCCCATGACATCACGCCTTGGGCAAAACTCAAAACGGGTACCCTTGATCTGATTGATACTCTATCCACACAGATGGGAAAGAGCTTCCTGCATGGCCCTGGCAAGTCCATCGAGCCAGTTGTTCTCTCTAATGGTGAACTGAATTCCCTCTGAGGTGGGGGCTTCAATCTTTCCTCGGAGACTTGCAACAATCAGCCATTGCAATTCCTTTCCTTCCTGATCGTTAAGCTGAGCTCCAAAGAACTCGGGGTGCGGGCGCTCCAGAAGTTCCGAAAGCTGGTCCAAGTCACGCTCAAAGATGAGATCTCCTCCATTTCCCAACTGATAGAACTTGCTATACTTCACGTACATCTATAAGAATATAGGATGAGTAAGTTATTAGAGTGATCAAGTGTGTCAAATTTTATGTAAGTTTGCAAGAATTTTTGAGGAACATGAATTTTCATGAAAGAACCTAGGTGATAAGAATGAGAATAAGTTTAAATAAATACTCACTTCCTTGGTTTGGAAACTAAGTTTTTGATTCAAACCTCCATTCTAAACTAGGGTCTCATATGGTCAGGATGGCTCTGATACCAACTTGTTAACACCCGGATTTTTAATCCCAGATGCCTGTTATGCCATACATCGCAATCCCAGGATTACCATTTTTGCGAGACATAACAAATTGTATATCACAGTACATCATCCATTACAAACCATACATAAGGTCTTACAACAATATAAAGGATATCATGATCCAGTCTTAATACAATCATAGCAGCGGAATAACGTAATCATAACGGTAGCGTGGGCGAGGCTCCATCTTCATGGTCATAGGCAATGCTGACGATGGGAGATGATCCTAGTTGTCGTAACCTTCCTGCGGTCCATCCTCCTAATAGTCCTCTTTATAGTCTGGCCACAGGAATAGATAGGGACAAAGCCATGAGTACTATTTAAGTACTCGCAAACTAATACTAACAAGTGAAATGGTTTTGAGTAGGAAGTACTAGGCTCTAGGTTGTTTTGCAAAAAGCCAGATTTCTCTCTAACTAAGTTGAGAGGCAAATAAAGCTAGTTGAAAGTTTTATAACACCTAAGTGGGAACTTGAGTTTTCATATCACAACCCTATTGTGGTCAAGTCAAAGTCATGATTCATTTTGAAAACATCTGACGACGGAACAGTATGGCCACTCCAACTGTCCATAACCGTGGACGCGCCTATTCGAATAGTTTGACACTCTATAGAGATGGTACACTTTCACCACAATATTCGATACATCCGTGAAAAACAATCCTGAATTCACCATACTTAGTATGTGGATAATCAATCCTAACCTTTCAATTACACACCCTAGTATAGGCACCTCTCCTATGAGTTTGGCCTCCCAACCATGACCAACTGTCATCTTGGGAACTGCATAGGTGGACAATCTTCACAAGGTAGCCTCGGCTCAAACCATGGCCGCAAGGGAACCCATACTAAGGTATATAAACTTCCAGTCAAGCCCTACCCAAATTTTGGGTATTGTGGTTGTACGGTAAAATTGGAATGGTATCGCATCCAGACAACCATCAGTTTCATCATCAAAATCATATGGTTAGCATGTCATCTAAAGTAATCCCATTTCAGTAAAATGACTCATCATTCTAAGGTTTTCATAACCACTTTCACCAAGTAATCCCATCTAAAGTGATCAAGTTTTATGCTTAGCACTAGCATCTACAAGTGGGGGTAAACACTAATGAAGGTTGGTAAACAAGTGTGAATGATCTAAGTTCAATCTCATGCCTCAGGATGACATCAAGATTATCTAACTTATGCCAAATTTTATGCTCTTTATGCTACCTTTAAATATCTTTCCAAAATCTACAAGTCACTAAGTAATCTCAAATATAAAGCTTTGATAAAGAAATAAAATAACTAAGCTTGCAAGTAAAACTGGATTTGGTATAATCATTTGGTATAACCAAGGCATGCCTGATGCATTGCATAGGTTATATAGTTTTCACAATTGCAAGTGTTTGCTTGCCTTGTGCAGAGCAGTGGTTGAGGTTCTCCTAGGCTTCTTCCTCGTAGTATTCTCCTTCCTCCTCGTATCCTTATTCGGTACTAGCGTCTATAAATAAATATGAGGTACACAATCACCAAACAATACTCTATTTATCACACCAAGGTTCAGACTAGATGATATAGCATCATCACTATTATCACAAGGATTAAAGCACTTGTTTTATTTATTTTATTTTAGAAAAGTAATTTCTACTCATTGAAAAACTACTTAATATTTAGTATTCTCCAACTAAAATAGGGGATCATGTTGACATATGTCATAAACCACATATTTCAATACTTGGGAATGTGATTTAAAGTGGTGTCACAATTTAATAAGGTTTAACCCTTTTATTTTAATTAAATAAAGTGACTAGAAATGCCTATGGGGCATTCTTTTATTGCTTGTCCAATATTTCTTCATGTAAACCTAGATATTTTTTCATATTCAGAAAGGTCTTACTAAATGTGATTTTTGAGAGTTGGAATCAACTCAAATGCTTTTGTGGTTGAATTTTGAAAAATGTTTGAATGCATAAAAGTCTCTGCCTTGTTATTTTTACTATAGGTGATCTACAATTCCAAATGAATCCAATGGGCTTGGATTAAGAATTCCAGTACCTTTCTAGCAAAATTGGTTTCATGCAATTTGGTTTAGTGAATCTCTCTGAAATGATTTTTGAATCTATAGGCAAAACTAGGTTTGAACTTAAATTGATAAAACCTAAATTCAAACTACTGGGTCACGCGGGAGTGTAACTAGGTCGGCCTAGTGCACACAGCGCGCGCTGGCGGGTTTAATTGGATGTCCCCACCAGTCAGCGATGCAGGGGGTGCAAATGTGTACAGGGCAATCTAGACCGTGTGGTTAACATCTAATCCAACGGCTGGGGCTTGTTGTCTCCGTTGGGGAAGCGCTGGCAAGACACAACCCTAACGCGGCCAGTGGGGGTCTGTGGGGACTCACCGGGGCTCAGGCGATGTTCGATGATGGGGGCGAACGACGAAGTCGACAACGGCGATCCTCCTGGTACTGGTAGCTCCTCCTGGGGCGGTTGCAATCGATGGCGCCTCTTCTCCTCCTCTGCGGCATACTCTGGCGAAATTCCGGCTAGCTGTTACTCGCCTTGCTCCGGGGATGAGGTGGGGTGGTTCTGAAAGAGAGGGGAGTGAGATGGTGTGTTGAAATCGAACGGGGGAGGCCTCTATTTATAGTGCGAAGAGGGGACCGAAGGTTGCGGGTGGAGCTCATCATGGTCATCGTCATAGTGTGCTAATGACATGGTTGTGGGTAGGGGGCGGTGCGCTGCCTCCTAGCAAAGCTCAATAGCATGGTGGCGAGGCGTGGGGCGGTGAAAATTGGTCGGAACGTTGCGGTGCTCTGGACGGGTCCGACAGGCATTTTAATGGCGCCCAGGCTCTCATGGTCCCGCGACTACGAACGGGCATGTCCGAGCGGTTCCTGGGGCGGTGGTGATCACGCACTCAAGTGGCGAGGGAGGGGCACGGTCTATGCTCGCGTGTCGAGCGAGGCGCTCTGGCGCGCTCTCGGCATGGCACATAGGCATAGGGCACGGTGGTTCTAGGGTGGTCCAGGGGCTGGCAGTGCTTGGGCATTGGACAGGGGGTGGCTGTGGACAGTGGCTTGTATCCCAAACAAGGTGGCTAGTCTTGGTGAGGCCCCTAGCTTGCTTTCGACATTGGGATGGTGAAAGAACATTTCGTAATCCCTAGTGTTTTGTGTGTTAGATAACAATATCAAGGATTATTTAATGTGTGTTGAAGTGTTGCAGATCTTTACATTGAAAAAGGAAAAGGAAAAATACTTTTGGCGGGGGCGGATAATCCACCCCACCCCATACCCAGAAGGACGTAACCCCTAGAGAGGGGGCGGAGAATCGTCCGGATTTTCCAGCATGGGCGGATAGTCCGCCCTTGGAGGGGGGCGGATAATCCGCCCCTCCACGATTTTCACCAAGTCTGGACCTGCGTCGCTCTCTGTATGGGGGGCGGATTTTCCCCCGGACTCTCTGGCTCGGGGTGGAGTTTTCCCCTAGGCCGGATAGTCCGCCCCTGGAGGAGGGGGAAGATAATCCGCCCCTCGAGGATTTTCACCAAGTCTGGACCTGCGTTGCTCTCTGTATGGGGGGCAGATTTTCCCTCGGAGTTTCCGTCCTGGGTGCAGAGTTTTTCCCCAGGGCTGATAATCCGCCCCTAGTGGAGGGCGGATAATCCGCCCCCAAACTTGTTAAACGGCCAGATCTGGGCAGGAGGTATTTAAGCCTTCCTTCCCCCTCCTGCCAGATCTTTTGGTTCATTCGAAAAAATCAAGATCTGAACTGCAACCTTCATCCAAGAGAGCTCCACCTAGATCCATCCAAAGGCCTCGTCGGAGGACTCGATCTTCAACAACTGCAATCAAGCGCTTCATCTCCTCTCCATTCGTTTGGAGAATCTCCGATCTAGTCTTTCTTCCAAATATCTAGATCCTTGCTTTTGATTATATTGATAATCCTTGTTCTTGTGACAACTTGTTGTCATTACGGGAGCCCCCAATTCAGTTGTGGGTGTGTGCCCCGATTCCCGCCTCGAAGGGTACCAATAGTGGAAAAGGTGGATCAGGCCTTTCGTGGCGAGATCCATCGGAGAATAGGGTGAGGCCTATTATGGCGTGGAGGTCTTAGAACCACCCACCCCTCCAATGCAGATGTACTTCTTAAGAAGGAAGGAACTGCGGTAAACCAAATTCCTGTGTCTCCGCATGCTCCACTACGGTTTCCTCGCTCCTCTCTTTACGTGCTTAGTAGCTAGGGTTGCATACACTACTAGAGAAAATGCTATAGGAGACATGCTTATAGGAGGCACATTTAGACCATATGCGCCTCCTATAAAATAGACGAGGCGCACTCCTTCTCCATGCGCCTCTAGTATAAAAATAGGCGAGGCGCATATGATAAGAATGCGCCTCCTATAATCCCTGTACGGACGAAATCAAGCAGCCCCATATTATGCGAGACGTATTCTAATCATATGCGCCTCCTATATATCAGATATGCGAGGCGCATATGGGCAAAATGCGCCTCGAATAAGTTGTGTGGACCCAGATAACAATTGGTGGTTGAATATGCGAGGCGCATATAGTCATATAAGCCTCCTATAGTTGACAATATGCGAGGCACGTATTATCACATGTGCCTCCTATACGCTACCGGCCCCACCCCATCTCCTACCATAGCCACATGACCCCACCCCATGTGTCCGCGGTCCACCTCGTCCCTCACCAACCATGTTCACGACTCCTCCCTCGCTCGCTAATCCCCACCGCCGCCAGGCTCCCTCGCCTTCCCTCGCTCGCTGTCCACCCTCTTCGCATCCTCGTGGCCGCACCCGTAGCAAAGCTCCCCCGCCCCGAGCTTCTCCCTCGGATCCAAGGCACGCCGCCACGTTTTTTTCCTTCCTCCCTCACCTGAGATCAGGATCAGAGATCCTTCTCCTCGGATCAGGAGGCGGCAGCTGTACCCGGCGGCGATCCGTCCAGATGATCGGGAGGCGGAAGCCTGACCCCGAAGGTGAGACTCTGTCCCTCTCCTTCTCGCTCTGATTGGTTTCACCGTAGCTGCTTGTCGAAACCGATGCATCTGCACCACTTGATGGTCGCTGAAGAAATTGTCTGCTCCGCCCCTCTCCTTCATGGGTTGTTATCAAGATGGCTGGTGAAGAAATTGTCTTCCGCCAGGACACTCTCCCATTACCAGCCTTTTTCTCTGGTGGTGTTACGGCCAGATGGGTCGAGCCCGTCTGAATCCTGAATGCTCTAGGCTGGACACAGTCATCGACCTGTCTGCTTACTGCTGCTGATCTATGCGTGCCACTGAACCATGTGAAGGCCAGCTTTCCTGCACAGCCCTTTTTCTTCATCTTTTATGCTCGTAATGCTAGCTCCAATGGTTTCACATATGATCCAAGTGCTTTTCATAGACGCCACAAAGCTACCATCTACCTAGCTAGCTATGTAGTTAGCTTGGCACTAGTTGATACATGTAGTTAGCTTGGCACTAGCTGATATATGCAGTTAGCTTGGCACACTGCTGGTACTGGCTGGACATAACTATAGAACCCATGAAAATGCAGGAAACTAAAACGCTCCTGGGGTATCTGTTCGAATGTCCGGTCATTCAGCCGTCCTTTTCTTCGTGCTCGAAATCCGGTCAGATATGCTTCTACACGTATTCGCGTAGCTACGATAGCAATGGGATGCCGTTCACCAACGACCTCGCGTCAATCACTATAAGTCCTTACAGGGAACACCCCGACCATTTTTCATGTAGTGGTTTTGCAGTAATTGTGGGTCTGCAAACAAACAGCCCGTCCACTTTTCCCCATAGCGGAATGCTGCCTTCTTCAGAGAAGAGACATTGTTCTCGCAGTTACTGTTCTTCGGTCGGTGCCTGTCCTTATTGTTCAATCACACACTTCCTTGGATTTTTCAGATTGGAACAAAAGAGTGAATGGCCTGAACAAGTCATGTGAATAGAAATATATGGGGAATCACACAATAGTAACTGGAGTCAACAACATCTTAGAGTACATCCAAGAAGACCAAAATACATTATTTCTACCCACGTACATAATGTATCAGGCACTATAGTACCACTCCTGGTTTGATGTTTCCCTTTTTGCAGTAGTCTACTGTTTACAACTATACATGGTTTGATTACCACAACATTATAAATGTTTGTTACACGATGTTACAATTAAATATCTGATCTTAGGAAATTAAATTAACTTTTTATAGGACTTGATTAAACCTGATTTTTCAATTATGTCTTAGTAATAGGACTTGATCACAAGCTCACTAGACTTTGAAATGCCTGTTATATAAAAATTATAGGACAATGTTTATTTAACTTGTTAAGTAGTTTTTCTATAGCATCCTTCACAAGGAAGATCCAAGTTTTGAATTTCCTTCAGGTTCTTATCTTCATTTTCCGTGTCTACCTACCTTCAAGGTTTATGGTTTACTAAAGGTTAATTTTGCTTTGCTATGAAATAGAAAACCTCTCTTCGTTGCTAAATAATGTTTTATATTTTTTGTAGCAGATTGTGATCAATCATGATAAGATTATGGAGCGGGAGCAGCAGCTGCACCAGGTGACCCTCGCTAGGCTCCCGACGATGGCGCTGGAGCAAAGGTTCTTAGTATTACCTATCTTGCTGTGAACTTGTACTCGGAGGTGTGAACTTGTGGCACAAACACTTGGTGTTGTGTGAAAACTTGGCACTTGTTGATTTTAGTTTATGTATGAACTCGTATGTCGCGATTGATGTGCAATGTAATTGTATTCATGTTGGTTCTATTATGCTTTGGCCAATTACAAGTTTCTGGAAAATTCTATGCTATTTATACTGTATTCTGGACTGTATTGTATATTTGAATATCCATATACTATTATTTATAGTGATATGTAAAACTTGAATTTTGAAATTATTATAGGAGGCGCATATAAGACACTATAGGAGGCGCATATACAATAAATATACGAGGCGCATTGTGAAACATATGCGAGACGCATATGATATGCGCCTCCTATATATATAGGAGGTGCATATCGATATGTGCCTCGCATATGTGAAGCATAGGAGGCGCATATCGATATGCGCCTCGCTTAAAAAATAGGCGAGGCTCGAAGCTAGAGGCGCATACGATATGCGCCTCGCATATGCTTTTAGGTGCGCCTCGCATAAGGTTTTCTCTACTAGTGATATAGGGAAATTCTCGTAGTTGCATATCTAGAGAATTTACTTTATGCCAAGCCTATCGCTCATGTGGTAAGGAAGGATACAATGAGGTTCCTCATGTGTATTCTCCTGATCCACCTATCGCTCACCCACATATACATAATAGGGGTGATCCACCCAAACTTTCAGCATCTACTTTTAATCAATGGCAATTTTTGATGAAGTCTCATGTGTGCAGCTCCTCCATTGAGTTGTGGAAAATCATAGAGAATGGTCTTCATGTTGGAGACCCCCACAACATAAAAGAAGAGAGGTTGTTGATAGTCAACTCAACGCTACAGCTCTACACATGATCCAGCTTGGTGTGGGTGACAAAGACGTGCCACACATTCAGCATCTTAGTACAACTAAGGAAGCTTGGGATGCACTCACCGGGCTATTCATTGGAAATGAAAGTATGAGAAGGAATAGATATGATGCTTTGAGCAATGAAGCTGAAGGTTTTCATATGTTGGATGGAGAAAACCACGAGTACATGTATAGGATGCTCAAGTCAATAGACACCACATTTAGGAATCATGGTCCCTCTCATGTTGATGATGCGTGGATCAAGCGCAAATATGTCAGTGCTCTCATGCCATTTGAGCCCGCAGATTTGAAGAGTCTTTAAGGAAGGCATAATTACCACCTTATGACATCCAATGAGGTAATGCAAGAAATGGCCGCTTTTAAAGTGGCTGCCAAGAATGCTGAAGATGCTCGTGCACGAGCTATGGGGATGCAAAAGGGGGTCAACATGGCTTTGAAGATAAGTGTGGCTGATCATGATGAAGATGACTTAGAAGGCATGGACTGTCCTGAGGATGTCAAAAGAATTCATGGACAATAAATGGCCTTTTATGCTAGAAACTTTTGGAAGGATCCATCCAAGGCCAAATCTGAACTAGAAGGCAAGAGTGGAACTTATGGATGAAAGGAAAATGGTCCCAAGCTGAGAACTTGTTTCAACTGTGGAGACCGGCTGCAGTTTGTAGTTGAGTGTCCATATGAAAGTAGGTATGATAATGGAGGAAGACTCATTCTCAAGGAAAAGTCAAAGTCTCCACGCAAGAAAAATTTTGTAAAGAAGAATGCTACTTTCAAGAAGCAACCAAAGATTGTTCTAGTGGCTCAAGAAGAATATTCTTCGGGAAGTGAAGATGAAGACGAGGACGATGACTCACGAGAGGTGGCTGCTATAGCCACCACATCTACACCAACATCTCTCTTCTACTCCCCTAATGAAAACATCACCAACAAAAATGCTACTTGTCTTATGGAAAGAGGTTCCGAGGTATCAACTTCTAACACTTCTTTTCCTAAGGCTATGATTGACATGGATGATCCTACTAGTCTTAAGGTTAAGGAAGAAATTATTACTTTGGACTATTTCTTCACTAACTTGCAAGGTGAGCACAAAATACATTTTGAGGCTCTTATGGACCAGCTGGCCCAAAATGAAGTGCTCCTCGAAGAAAAGGGCAGAATTGAAAGGGATGATGCAATGGAAATTGCATCCTTAAAGAATGCTCTAGAAGAGGAAGAAGAGGCTCGGACTTCTCTTGAAGAGAGGCTTGAGTCCATTGAATATTCACATGAAGAAATGGTGGCAAAGCTTGTTAAGGAACATGACACTACAGTTGCGAAAGCAAAGAAGTTAAAGAAGGAAAAGATTGACTTTGGGGATGCTCATCCTAGACTCTCTGAGGAATTGGAGAAACTTGACATTGCTCAAAAGGCGTTGAAAAGTGAATTATCCACTCTCAATGAGTCACATGATCTTCTCCAAACTCGATTGAGCAAGTATGATGTTCCTAGCACATCTAAATCAACATATGGTCACAAAGAAAATGCTCGTGTGGAAGAAGGGCTTGTAAGTGACACTACTCCCAAAGACAAGGGAGTTCTTGATGAGGTGCTTGGCAAGAAAAGATCAAACCTGGGTAAAGAAGGACTTGAGTATGTCACCAAGTCCAAGAAGAAGAAGAACAAGAAGAAGAAGACCAAGAATGTTCAATCAAAGACAAGCCCCGCTGAGAAGAATGTCACAAAAGACAAAACTAACAATCTTGGTTTTGCAGGGTCTCACAATCCAAATTATGAACTCTTTTGTGATTATTATGGCGATGTTTATGCTTATTATGTTGGTCCTTTTGATGAATATGTTGCTTGGTCTATTTGAGTTCCAAAGACCCTTGTTACTAACATGAAAGGACCCATTGAAAATGGGTACCTAAAACCAAGAAGTAATTCTCTTGCAGGGCTATGCTTTCGGTGGGTCGAAATGGGTGCTGGATAGTGGATGCACTAGTCATATGACCGGAAGCAAGGATATCATCACGGAGATGCGTCCCAATCATGATAATATTACAGTCTCCTATGGTGATAATTCTAAATCTCAGGTATTGGGTCTTGGCAAGGTTGTGGTTGCCCATGATATCTCTCTCGTGGACGTCATGCTTGTTGAGACCCTCAGTTACAACCTTCTTTCTATTCGTGCCCTTGGCAAGATGGGTTTCGCTATTTTCATTGATGATGATTTGGTGGTACTCTTGTGGAGCAAGTCTCTAAAGGTTGCTTTCGTTGGGTACGTCGAAAATGATCTGTATGTGGTGGACTTTTCGTGGAAAACCACTTCGGGTCCGATGTGCCTATTCGGAAAGGCCGACGTGGGTTGGCTATGGCATCGCCGTTTAGCCCATGTCAACATGAGAACTTTGCAAAGTCTCCACAAGGGTGGACACATCCTTGGACTAAAAGACAATGTCTCCGTTATCAAAGATCGTGTTTGCAGGGCTTGTGTTGAAGGCAAAATGCATGACTCTCCCCACAAGAGAAATACTATTGTGTCTTCAAAGAAAATCTTGGAATTACTTCATGTGGAATTATTTTGTCCTCCATCTCATGCCAGTCTTGGTGAGATGAAATATTGCTTGGTCATTATCGATGATTATTCAAGATATACATGGGTCTATTTCTTCAAGCTAAAGAGTGAGACTCAACAAACGGTCATTGACTTTGCCAATGAAGTTCAACGTCAACACAATGTTCCTATCTTGGCAATAATAAGTGACAATGGCTCCGAATTCAAGAACTACACCTTGAATGAGTTTCTAAGTGAAGAGGGGATAATACATCAATATTCCGCTGCGTACACCCCTCAACAAAGTTGTGTAGCCGAGAGGAAGAACCGCACTTTGATGGATATGGCAAGATCAATGTTGGATGAATTCAAGTCTCCTTACATCTTTTGGGATGAATCCATATCCACCACTTGTCACTCATCTAACTGGCTCTAGCTCCGAAAAATCTTGGACAAGACTCTGTATGAAATACTTACCGGTAACATGCCCAACATCTCATACTTCAGGGTATTCTGTTGTAAGTGTTTCTTTCTTATCAAAGGTGTTCGCTTGTCTAAATTTGAATCCAAGGCTTTAGAAGGTATTTTTGTTGGTTACGGTTCCGAATCCCACACTTATATAATCTACAACAAGCTCACCAGGACTGTTGTAGAATCTTGTAGTGTGGAGTTCGATGAAAATGACGGCTCCCATGTGGGGCATGTTGATGTTCGTGATGTAGATGTTGAAATACCCCAAGATGCCATAAGAAGAATGGGCATGGTATTTTTCATCCCCATTGAGGAACCCCTTGTGGCGGATCGGGAAGGACAATGCTCCACTCAAGTGGAGCCCTCATATACACAAGATCAACAAGCACCTACTGCTGGAGAAAACTCTGCACCAACACCTCAACCTGCTAAAGATCATCAATCTTATGGGCAAAATGATAGTCCCAGGCCGTACTATACGCCCCCCTCCAAGGGGCGGACAATCCACCCCTGGAACTCCAACACGTTCCAGGGGATCAGAAGGAGAAGAAAATAGCCAAGAAAACTCCAGGCTGGATTCTCCGGCCCCCGGGGGCGGATTATCCGGCCCTAGATCTCCCAGCTCTGTCAAGCATTCACAAGAAGAGGAATTTGAAGCCACATCTCCCAGGCCAGATAGTCCGACCCCACCAAGGAGCGGATTATCCGGACCTGAAGAACATGTTCAGCAGCAGGCTCCTGTTTTCAACTTATATCAAGATCAAGGGAAAGGTAGTGGACAAGAAAAGGATACAAATGCTGAATCAACTCCGTCTAGAAACAATAAGGACATTGATGCTTGTCGCAAGGCTCGTGCTGATCGGAACCTTGAGCTAAGGGGTCACACTCTTGACAAGGTTGTCGGTGATCTACAAAGAAGGGTGTCTACTAGAAGAGAACTTGCAAGCTTCTGTGATCATCAAGCTCACATTTTTATGGTTGAACCAAAGAAGGTCTTTGATGCTCATGAAGATCCCGATTGGGTGGTTGCAATGCACGAGGAATTAAATAACTTCGAGCGCAACAAAGTTTGGAATCTCATGGAGCAACCCAAAGAATGTCGCGATGTTATCGGTACCAAGTGGATTTTCAAGAACAAACAAGATGAAAATGGCATTGTTGTGAGGAATAAAGCAAGACTCGTGGCCCAGGGATTCTCTCAAGTGGAAGGAATTGATATTGGCGAGACTTATACTCCTGTGGCTCGTCTTGAGTCCATCTGTATCCTTCTTGCCTATGTCGCTCATCACAATTTTAAATTACAGCAAATGGATGTTAAGAGTGCGTTTCTTAATGGTCCACTACATGAGTTGGTATACGTCAAGCAACCCCCGGGTTTTGAGGATCCCAAATTTCCGAACCATGTCTACAAACTTGATAAGGCGCTCTATGGCCTTAAACAAGACCCACGTGCGTGGTATGAGCACCTTAAAGAGCTTTTGTTAGACCGTGGATTCGAAGTTGGGCAAATCGATCCCACTCTTTTTACAAATAAGGTTAATGGGGAACTTTTTTGTATGCCAACTATATGTAGACGAAATTATTTTTGGCTCTACTAACCAAGCTTTTAACGATGAATTTTCAAAGCTTATGACTGACAGGTTTGAGATAATTGAGGTTCTTTCTTGGTTTCGAGATCAAACAACTTAGATAGGGAACTTTTATTAATCAAGCTAAGTACATCCAAGACATGCTCAAGAGGTTCAAGATGACGGATCTCAATTGCGTTGCTACTCCAATGCAAACAAAGTGTCATCTTGAGCTTAATCCCAAGGGTAAAGACGTGGACCAAAAGGTATACCGATCCATGATCGGCTCTCTCCTTTACCTTTGCGCATCTAGGCCCGATATCGTGTTAAGTGTAGGAGTGTGTGTAAGGTACCAAACCGCTCCTAAAGAAAGCCACTTAGTGGCGGTCAAACGAATCTTCAGATATTTGGTTCATTCCCCAAATTTTGGGTTATGGTATCCCAAAGGTTCAAGTTTCTCTCTATGTGGTTAAACTGATTCAGATTGAGATGGTGACAAAGATGATCGAAAATCAACTTCTGGTGCATGTCAATTCTTGATTAGGTCTCTAGTGTGTTGGTCTTGAAAGAAAAAAAATTGCATATCACTCTCAACCGTCGAAGATGAATATGTTGCTGCTGCAAGTGCTTGTACACAATTATTCTGGACGAGGCAAACTTTAAAGGAATATGGTGTCAATTGTGACAAAGTGCCTCTTTTATGTGACAATGGAAGTGCTATCAAAATTTCATACAATCCGGTGCAGCGTACAAGAACAAAACATATTGAGATTCGCAGTCATTTCATTCGGGATCATGTTCCTCGTGGCGATATTGCACTATCCTTTGTGAGCACGAAGAACCAACTTGCTGATATCTTTACGAAGCCTCTTGATGAAGCAATATTTTGTTGTTTGAGGAATGAGCTAAATATCATAGATTCACTTGCTCTTATTCATGTATTTGGTTTAGATGTGGGCATAGACATAGGGGGAGTGTGGTCCTAATTGATTGGGCTAACCCTCCCCCATAATGTCGAAAGCAAGACAAATCATTTCCCTTAATATCATTTTGTGATATGTGGGTTATTGATGAGCATTGGTTTTGAACTCAAGATACATCTTCGCGGTGTCATGCCATGCGCTCCAACATGGTGGCTTCGTCCACCGACCTCTTCCTTGAGAAGAGTTGGTTTCTAATGGCTCTCTTTGGTTTTTCTTGCATATCTTTTGTTCTTATGGAAAACACACCCAACTTTGGCTTTTGTTTGATTTGTTCTTACAACTTTGGGTGTGTAGTACCATCACAATTCGTTGCTCTAAACCCAAGCCTTTTTCCTCCTTGAACCATCTATTCTTGCACACAATTCCTCTATACACCATCGAGGGGTTTTGCAAGGATGCTCCGGCCTGAATCTGTTCTTTATAGAAAATTCAAAGGTGGGCGGACTATCCGCCCCAAGTTGGGGGCGTATTATCCGCCCCGGGCGATTTTTGCCTCTAAAGGGATGGTTCAGGTAGGCCAGGATCAAACAGAGCAGCCAGCCCTCCCCCAACCCTAGCTCTGCCCCCAGCCGCCGCCAAAGCATCCGCCCCTCCCCGGAGTCGATTTGACCACCGGATTCTCCAGGCCCTCCCCGGATCTTCTTCCCCTCGCCTCCGGGTATCTTCTCCTCCATGATTTTCCTCTGATGATTGAGGGTAACTCCCTCATCTCTCACCTTTTGTATGTGATTCATTATTTTTGGTGGAAATCTCGTTGTAGAAGATACTATGTGTTTCCCTTGCTTGTTAGAATCAGTAGTATTGCAACCCTAGTGCCCGATCTATTTTTCCTTGGTAAATCTGGGCCATTCCAGAATTTTTCTGCGGGGGGTGGATTATCCGCCCCTGCCATGGCCGGATAATCCGGCCTGGAGATTAAAAACTAGTCTGGTTTGGTTCTGATTTCCACGATGCAAATCCTTGGCTCATGGATTTCCTTTCTACTATTTCTAACATTTCTCCTGGACTTGTGTGTGTGCTTACCTCCCTGCTATCCCTCCCATGCTTTTCACAGGTGGTTCCAAGGCTACTAAGACCTTCACTTGTCGTCCCCGTGCCCATTATCTCAGGCCCACTAAAGAAGGGATGTTTATTGATGAAACAGAGGTTCGCAGAGAAGCAAGAGAGGCTGAACGGATGGCAGAGGTAGCAAATAAAACCAAGAGGGTTGCATATCACAAGGGCAAGCAGTCTCGGCCAACTACAAGGCTATGGACATCATTCAGTGTTCCACCATCTGCCAAACTGATTACTATTAGGAGGCCGACAGTGATGATCCTCCGGAGGATTCTATGTTTTGGAATGCACACTTTCGGGCTATTCATGATGATGTGTATGCTACTCTCAAGCTTCACCCCATGCATCCCATCAATATGACTGAGGCCCAATCCAAGGCAAGACTCCGTGAAGCTTTGGATGTGACTAACAAAATGGGGCTTCACCACCTTATGACTCTCCAATGCAACTATGATTCCTCGGTGGTGAGGCAATTTTTCTCAACACTTGTGATTTGCAGTGATGAGCGCCGCACTATGAAGTTGATGACCGAGACAACAATGATTCAGTCGGACTTCCGCATTTTTGGGCAGTTTCTTGGGTATGCTTTCCATGTCCGTGACATTCCTTCTGGCCACCGCATCATTTCTCCACTCAGGCCATCCAAGGACACTGTGCTTGCTCCATGCCTGACATCTGATGGCATTGCTGGTACTTTCGCTGGACTCTCTCCTTTGTATGCCTCCCTTGTTGGCATATTTAGGGAAAGCATATCTCCTTGTGGGGGCAACAATGACAAGATCCGCGGTCACCTGGTTCCTCTCCTCGCATTTTCTCACGAGTGTGCCACCAATTCTAGTTCAGCTACAGGTTACAAACTGGAGGTCATGGACTATATATATCATGAGATGACGGATGCTATGATCAACATGCTCTCCATCCCATATGCCCCTTTCATTATGATGCTCATCAAGCATATGTTACCCCTTGAGGACTTTGGCACTGATTTGGATGGTGTTCACAAGCCCAAGAAAATCTACATTAGGCTCAGAAGATCAATCACCCTTCCACTGCTCCTGAGTCCTTCATGCGTGATGCAAGGGCTAGTGGTCGTCGTTCTGCAGTGTCTCCAATGGTACGTGAGGTCAAGCAGCTCAATTGGTTCCAGCGGAACATCCTTTGCATGGGCATCGATACTCACAAGGGCCAGTATGAGGAATACCGGAGGAGACATGAGATGGCACACACTCAGCAGCTCATTCTACATCACGTGTCTGGTGCCACTGGCAATCCACCTCCTCCTACTGCTCTAGAATCATATGCTCAGTGGAACACTTCAGGGTTCAACTATGGAGAGCTCGAGAGTTTCCTGCTTCCTCCACCTCCGAGGGAACCTACTCCTCCAGTTGATGACGATGATGATGAGTATGATAAAGAGGAAGGGGACAGGGATGACTACGACGAGGATGAGGAGGCGTGATTTTCTGGGGCGTTAGCATCGCTCTTCTTCCTTTTTTGCGTTTCGATGCCAAAGGGAGAGAAGTAGTTCTATTAGGTCTCGTGGATTTGCATGGGTCGTGCGCAAGCACTTGTCTCTTTTTCAGTCATTTATTTGCTTGATTGTGCCCTTTTAGCGTGAACTTATTTGTTATTTGTGCTTGGTTTGTGTAAGACTCTGTCGTGTGATACTCTTTACGGACCTCTGGAATTCTGGATTTATCATGTGGACCTCCTCATATGGAATTCTGGATTTATCTATGGAGTTTGGTATTCTATTTGATGGCATATGGAATCATGGGCTTATCTCGTGTATGCATAAATATTGTGGGATGTGCTTGGAGCCTGAGAATCTCATTATTTACTTTGGTTAGGTTCACATCCCGGTGGTATGACCTTCTTTCCTAACTCACCTTGTTTTAATTGTCTTGCTATGAAAGTTGCGTACTCTCTAGTGTGTGCATTTGTATTCAAATGCAAATTTTTAAAAAATGCACACATCTAGGGGGAGCCTCTTTCATTTTTTACTGTGTCGTTAGTAGGTTTTATTGCAAATCCTGGTATTTTCATCTAACACAAAAAAGGGGGAGATTGAAAGAACATTTCATAATCCCTAGTGTTTTTTGTGTTAGATAACAATATCAAGGATTATTTAATGTGTGTTGAAGTGTTGCAGATCTTTACATTGAAAAAGGAAAAGTAAAACTTCTTTTGGTGGGCGGATAATCCGCCCCACCCCATAACCAAAAGGACGCATCCCCCAGAGAGGGGGCGGAGAATCGGCCAGATTTTCCGGCATGGGCGGATAGTCCGCCCCTGGAGGGGGTGGATAATCCGCCCCTTGAGGATTTTCACCAATTCTGGACCTGCATCACTCTCTGTATGGGGGGCGGATTTTCCCCCGAACTCTCTGGCTCGGGGGCGGAGTTTCCCCTTGGCCGGATAGTCCGCCCCTAGAGGGGGGCGGATAATCCACCCCTCGAGGATTTTCACCAAGTCTGGACCTGCTTCGCTCTCTGTATGGGGGCAGATTTTCCCCCGGAGTTTCCGTCCTGGGGGTGGAGTTTTTCCCCAGGGCGGATAATCCGCCCCCAAACTTCTTCAACGGCCAGATTTGGGCAGGGGGTATTTAAGGCTGCCTTCTCCCTCCTGCCAGATCTTTTGGTTCATTCGAAAAAAATCAAGATCTGATCTGCAACCTTCATCCAAGAGAGCTCCACCTAGATCCACCCAAAGGCGCCGTCCCTTGGGGAATCGAAGGAGGAGGACTCGATCTTCAACAACTGCAATCAAGCGCTTCATCTCCTCTCCATTCGTTTGGAGAATCTCCGATCTAGTATTTCTTGCAAATATCTAGATCCTTGCTTTTGATTATATTGATAATCTTTGTTCTTGTGACAGCTTGTTGTCATTACGGGAACCCCCAATTCAGTTGTGGGTGTGTGCCCCGGTAGAGTTGTAAAGGCACCTGTTCCTGCCTCGAGGGTACCAATAGTGGAGAAGGTGGATCAGGCCTTTCGTGGTGAGATCCATCGGAGAATAGGGTGAGTCCTATTATGGCGTGGAGGTCTTAGAAACGCCCACCCCTTCAATGCAGATGTGTTTCCCTTAACAAGGAAGGAACTGCGGTAAAACAAATCCATGTGTCTTCGCGTGCTCCACTACGGTTTCCTCGCTCCTCTCTTTATGTGCTTAGTAGCTAGGGTTGCATATAGGGAAATTCTCGTAGTTGCATATCTAGAGAATTTACTTTATGCCAAGCCTAAAATTGAAAAAGAACTAAAAATTGAGTGGCACCTATTCACCCCCCTATGGGTTTCCATACGATCCATTTCAGGTGGCAAGTTAGGCTCGGCAATGGTCACCACTGATGACAATGGCAAGCTTACAGTGATCTAGAGCTTGTTAAATGAACTAGATGATCTACTAAGAGTGTGCTGAGAGCTCGAGGGGAGACAAGTTAGGAACAAAAACTGCTCACTATAGTGTTTGATGTTTTGTTTGAATTGTGTTTACAAGGTGTTTGATGAAATGGCCGAAAGAGATTTGAATTTGAATTTTTGGATGAAAATTGGTGGGTGTACTAGTCACATAGTAGGTAGTCTCTGGTTGCTTGGAATTGTCAAGGTTCACTGGTTTGGTTGGGTTTTGAGAAATGGTGATCTTCACATATGATATAGATTCAATTTTGAATTGTCATTTAAATCAAGTTGCCAAATGTTTATGTGAGTTTGAAAGGTGGGATTGGGTTTACTTTCACTTGGTCAAGCTAGGGGTGAAAAGAAATAGGATTGTTTCTATTTGAAATCTTGGACTAGAAACACTCAATGTGGCCTAGTGAGCAAGATTAGCAAAAATGACCATTTGCTTGTTTGGTTTGTTTTTTGAATTTCTCTTGATTTGTTTCTGCTTGGAATTGTTTTAGATGTTGTTGTTTTCATCTTTAAACCATTCCTTTCCATTTACAACAATCACACAAGTCCATTCATGAATTCATACAATCATCCCATACACACATGCATTCATAATGATTTTAATTAACAAAAGTTTTTGTTAACCCTAATTTTGGTGATTGGAATTTGATAACCTTGATAAATATTTTTGGGATGTTACACCTACAGTGGGGGATTACTCACTCATGGATGAGGAAACATGGATGGTTGATGGAGAGGCATTGGTGATGACGATGGCGATGATCCTCTCCAAATTCCCCGTCCCGGCAGGGTGCCAGAACGGAGTTTCTGGTTCCGAATCATGGTTTCTGGTTGTGGCGGCGCAATGGAACGCTTTCTGGAAAAACATCGAACCCCCCTCGGTTTTTAAGTCAAGAGGCATCCTATAGGCGAAGTGGGAGGCCGAGGGGGCGCCTAGGGCAGCCACACCCCCTCCAGCCGCGGCCTGGGCCCACCCGCGCTACAGGGGGTGTGGGCCCCTCAGTCCTCCCCTCTGTCTCGTATTATGGCTCCGTGAGTCTTCTGGTGAAATAGTATTTTTGGCGTATTTTCCGGAATTTTTCTTGATAGTTGATTTTCTACACAAAAACTAGAAACCAAGGTAATTCTGCTGAAAACAGCGTCAGTATGTGTTAGTTGTATCCAAATCACACAAGTTTAGAGGAGAAACAATAGCAAAAGTGTTCGGGAATGTAGATACGTTCTGGACGTATCAACTCCCCCAAGCTTAGCTTATTGCTTGTCCTCAAGCAATTCAGTTGAAAACTGAGTACGATAAAAGAACTTTCACGAACACATTTTCTTCATATGATGTATATATTCTCAGCATAGGAGTAGACACTTAGACAATTCATAATAAGGAGTATGCAACTAAGTCTACACAATAGTTAATACAAGCTATGAATAGATTCCAACTCAATAATAATAAGTAGCATGAAACATAAACATAAGCAACATTGCAATGCTCATAAGAAGGTATGATAGAGTGGTATCTCACTTGTTGTTTGTAAAGCACAAAATGAATGCCAAGGCACGTCTGAAGTTCAAGTGAAGCCTAGAAGTAAATATATCAGAGATACAAGCATCAAAGTCATGACATAATTAACCAAGTTTTGAGACAAGCATATTACACTAAGGATGAGAACAATGCTCTCAAGAAGGTGCTCATAGAATAAGTGGTGACACAACAAGGTAGTTAAAAGGTTTGGAAGGCTTCCAAATGCTAAAAGTATAGTACTCATTAGCTTTGAGCTCTTATTGCCCCTATCATAGGCATCTTTAGATGGTTAAGGTAAAAGTGAGGTCCAATACGAGTTATATGCTTGAAAGACCATAAACTGGAAATCTCATGTCCCTTGAGTACGAGGGAAGCTCCTCATGCTACTCAACTTTAGTCACCTGTAAGTTCTTGTCATCATAAATACATGCGTATCATAGAGAACTCCAACGGGGTACCCCTTGCACATGATACAGGAGCTATCTCGTGATCAAAATGACAAGGCAAGCAGACAATGAGCATCTCAGCGATCTTTTTATTTGCTATTTTCATAGGTTTTTATTGAGGATGCTTCACAGATTTCTCATTATGGTTATGCTGCAAGTTTCCACCATGATTAGGCATGACTTAGGCTAGCGGCCCAGGCATTTCTCTAACACATATATATAACTCCATGAACTAACAAGCTCCCCTTTTATTTCACACCGACGACATCCGCAATCAAAATAGCATGATATCAATTGGATATATATATCCAGAAGTGTTGAAAGTGTTCCCCGTGATAGCACGGTTCTGCTTACTCCCAGCCTATAATTTGCAAGCATATAACTTTCATGGACAGTCACAATGGTTCAGGTTTATTAGGTGCAAGAAATAAAGTGTGCCATCAAGTTCGTGAGAGCTTTACTAACTAACTTTCTCAAAACAGTCAAAAAATTTATTTGGAAGAAAACAAGGCATAATGAATATGCACGTAATTAGCAAATGATGCTAATAGGTAGGTATGGTGGACACTGTTGGCAATATTGGTTTTGGGGAGTTGGATGCACAAGTAGAGCTCATACTCAGTGCAAGTCAAGGCTAGCAATATAGAGGGAGCGACAAACGAGGGAGCAATAACTGTCATAATCATGCTTTCAACAAAACATGACTAATTATGGCATGAAAGTGATACAAGAACTCTGAGGCAAAATAAATCATCGAGCCTTACTGACTATTGTTCAGTCATATGCATGCGTGAGCATGTGCCATGTCGATTCATATGAAACATTCAGAGGAGGATACCAAAATATCATACCAAGTTATGAATAGAACAATGCAAGCAAACATTCATATGACATGCTACAAACTATTAGCAAGCTGCAGCTAATCATAAGAGAGCAAGAAATACTAAGCATCCATAAATAACAAACACCTTACATGAACGGACTAAGCATGCTCACCATGATGAGTATATGTACAAAAATGAAAACAAATAGAGTTCGTTACCAGCCTCTTACCACACCTCAAGTTGTCTTAATCTTCATTATTTCCATTCACTTGTGTGGCTTGAATGATAACATGAAACCAAAATCCACTGAGGACTGTTGAACCCTGCAAAGAACTTCACAAAAACAAAGAAGAACAACACATATTTTTGGTGTTTTCGATTTTTTAGCAAGCACACAAAGCAAAAACAAGAAAAGCAAAATCTTTTTGGATTTTTCTTTAAGGCAAACCAAAGCTAAAAAGCAAAGAAACAAACCAAGAGAAACAACGAAAATATTTTTGGTCTTTTTGTGTTTTGAGAAATCAAAAACAAAAACCAAAAAGAAAGCGAAACATGGATATACAAAGAACCGACGAAACATGATATATAGATGAGTGTGATGTCGGTATACCTCCCCCCAAGCTTAGGCTTTAGGCCTAAGTGGGGCTCAATAGCGCGGGTAATAACCCCAAGCTGGCGGGTCATCATCATTAGTTATCCCGTGGTAGAGCACCAACAAATCAGCGGATTAAGCTGGAATCTTCTTCACCGTCCTAGCTGTGCAAATACCCAAGATTTCACAAAATTTCTTCAATGTCATGGAGAAAGGCCTGTTATAGATTTTGAAAGACACATCTGGCTTGAAGGGGCTGTTAGGAAAAGAGAAACTCTCCACAAAGGTTTTAGTGAGCATAGGATACTGCCCACTCTCATCCTGTATATAACTCGTTAATCCAACCCTCTGAACCAAGGTTAGGAAATCGTTGAGAATCCCTGCAACCCGCAAAAAGGTAGGACAAGGAAAGGTGGAAGGGTGTGTATCCCCCTCATCTCCCTCATCGCCAAATCAAGGTGTAATGAGATCCTCATTGTATGAGGGCCTAGCTCGGGAGGATGATCTTGAAGGCCTTGTCCTCCTAGGTGCATCACTCTCAAATATTTCACCATAGGTGTGGTTGCCCATGACCCCTTTTTTTCTGAAATTTTTAGACAAACATCAAACCAAGTGATTTCTAAGTTGATAAATGATGAGAAACTACTATAGGTACTTGCTAGAGGGATACGCATGCATCAAAATGAAATCTCTAAGCATAGAACAAGCATGCAAGCTCACACAGCCTGACACCTATAGCAGAAAAATACTCAAGATACAATCTACCAATCACAAATTTAATTGGACAAGCGGAGGAGGCACATACCAAGGAGCAATCCCTCCAAAAATCAGCAGCAAAGATGGGTTGAGCAAGGAGATCGAAAATCGGGAGCAAGAACAGCAAGAACTCGAGCGTGAGAAATTTTTCCGGTGTTTTTCGAGGGAGAGAAAGAAGTGGCTAGGAGGAGACAACTTGGAGGGCCTCAGGTGGGTCCCACCCATGCCAGGCGCGCCCCTGGGGCTGGCCGCGCCACCAGGGGGTGTGCTGGCCTAGGCCCCCCCCTATGCCACTCTAGGTGTCCCTCTTCCCCTTTTTGTGGAAAAAATTAATATAAATTTTCTAGAATTTTTTGGTAAACATTATTTTTGGCCAATTTTTAGGGTATGAAAATTGATTTTCTCGTAGAAAATATATTTTTAGAAGAAGCAAAAGCAAAACAAGAACCAAAACTACAGAAGTTCTAAGACACTCTAGCAAGCAAACAACTAGCAAAACTAAAGCTAACAAGAGAAAGAGCAAAGAGTAGGAAGGAGAAAAGTAAATGTGAGCAAGTATAACCACTGTTAAAGCATTGTTTTGTTCATTAAAATACCTTTGTTAACAAGGTTGATCAAGTCTTGTTAGCAAAACAATCTTATATGAAACAAAACTTTGCATTCCACAAAGTTATTATGTTACCTCAAACTTGATAGCAATGGTCCCAATCATAATAATTTCAAAAATTTCTTGTGGAATGGGACAATATATTTCTCCAACTTTGATGCTCTCAATATTTTCAATAGAATTCAGGCAATAGCTCTTATCAATCTCCTTGGGGAAATAGACAGTATGCTCTTTGTTATTAATATTAGAGGTTACTTTTCCTTTATTACAATTGATGACAGCACCTGCAGTATTAAGAAAAGGTCTCCCAATAATAATAGACATATTATCATCTTCAGGCATTTCAAGCACAACAAAATCAGTTAAAACCAAGAAATTATAAGCCACTTGAACAGGAACATCCGCACATATAACAAAAGGAATAGTAGTAGACTTATCAACCATTTGCAAAGATATATCAGTTGGTATCAACTTTTCTAGCTGGAGTCTCTTGTAGAGAGAAAAAGGCATAACACTAACTCTAGCTCCCAAATCACACAAAGAAGTTCTAACATAATTATTATTAATAGAGCAGGGAATAGTTGGTATACCTGGATCACCAAGTTTCTTTGGAACCTTACAATTGAAGGAATAATTAGCAAGAAAAGTAGAAATTTCCTCATTAGGAATCTTCCTTTTATTAGAGACAATATCCTTTATATACTTTGAATAAGGAGGCAACTTAATAGCATCAGTCAAAGGAATTTGCAAAAATAAAGGTTTCATCCACTCACAAAACTTGTTGTAGTGTTCTTCCTCCTTTGACTTGTGTTTCTTATTTGGAAAAGGCATAGGTTTCTGCACCCAAGGTTCTCTCTCACTACCATGTTTTATAGCAATAAAATCTTCCTTAGTGTACCTAGTATTCTTAGTGTGCTTCTTAGGTTCTTCCTCAACTTCCTCCTTGTCAGGAGCATCATTTTGATCACCACTCTTAGTTTCAGCATCAGAGACAAATATACTATTAGGATCTACAGCAGGTTCAAGTGGTTCCTCTACTATTTTATGTTTCTTCTTCTTTCTCTTGCGAGGACTACCACTACTTTCACCTTGTTGAGAATCCTGCTCAATTCTTTTAGGGTATCCTTCCGGATATAAAGGGTCTTGAGTGGCTATACCACTCCTAGTTCTAATTCCATAAGCATGTTTATCTCCTGAGGCATTAACTAGCATATCATTTTGTACCTTAGCAAGTTGATCCATTTGAGTTTGAACCATTTGAAAGTGTTTACAAAGAATTTTAATATCATTAGTGGTTATTTCCATAATATCTTTCAAGTCATTAATAGCTCTAGAGTTTTCCAATAAATGACTCTGAACTTGTTTATTAAAATTACCTTGTTTAACAATAAATGTGTCAAGTTCCTCTAAGCATTGATCAAGAGGCTTACCATAGGGAATATCACCTTCACTAAAGTGGAGAGAGTGTACCTCAATAGTGGATGAGTGGGGAATTGGCTTACATAATTCTTCTATAGGAGGTAGATTCTTCACATCTTCAGCTCTAATACCTTTCTCCTTTAGACATTTCTTAGCTTCCTGCATCACTTCATCATTTAATGCAATTACTCCCCTCTTATTTGGTGTTGGTGTTGGAACTAGTTCAGGCACATCTGGTTTAGGAATAATAGGCTCAGGTGTATTTAGCTCAGTTGAAGTCCAATCATCATAATTCTTTCTTATTTTAGCCATTAATTCTTCAGCATCTATAGGAGTTCTTTTCCTGAAAACACAATCAGCAAAACTATCTAGGTAAGTCCTAGAATCATTAGTTAGTCCATTATAATAAATATCAAGAAGCTCATTTTTAGGCAATGGACATCCATGATGTGCATGAATCAAGGCACAGAACCTTGTCCATGACTCAAGTAATTTCTCTTCTTCTCCCTGTTTAAAATCAAAAAGTTTCTGCAAAGCATGATGTCTAGCACTGGGTAGAAAATATTTCTAGAAGAAAGAAGCAATCAAGCAATCAGGGCTATCAATGGAACGAAGAGGTAATGTAACACTACGGTTCTGAAAAGACTGTAGCTTCTATGTGACATGCCAATCCCTGGATCGGTTCATTGGCCCACAATAGAATAAAGATGAATAACATATAAAATATCCGTGCATCATAAATAACGAAAGATCCAGAGTAACATTATTACAATAAAGGCTTAGCTCTAGGCTAGCTCAGCTTATTCAAGTAGCAACATAAATAAAATAACTCCTCCATTCTTCAAATTGCCCACAAGTGAACAAGTGCCGGGTGGAGTACCGTGGTCTAATCGATCACTCAGAATCTGAATATCTTGTGACATGAAATGTAGCAGCCCCGAAGGGTCAATACATGGAATGTATGGCAAGTAGAGCTATTAAAGGAGACAATAGAACTAGCATCTACATGCATATTTGGCAAGTGGAGATGTGTCTAGCTTGCATTTGCAAAAACCTTTGTCCTACTTTCATAAACAGTTTTGATTTTCTTTGAAAAGATCCCAATTAAGTTAACCCAACATCACTAAAGCAATTATGAAATTAGAATGAGCGAGAAACATGTCATGAACTCAATATCAAGCAACTCAGATGTCCATAACCGGGGACATGGCTAATCGATTAGTTTATACACCCTGTAGGGGTTAATACACTTTACCCATGTGACTTGGCCAACCCAGCTCGTACCACCACTCTCATATTGGGTGATGATAGGGAGAAGTACAAGAAGGGACCGTTCGGGAAGTAGCTCCCCAAACTGGACATGCATCGTACCAGCCTAAAAACTTCTACATCTCTAGCTACGTGGGTTCGAGTTACCACAAGCTACTTAGTCCAACCAACTGTCCATTTCATTATTGGCATATGGTTGTACATGTAAGCTACCAAATAAAGAAGCCAATCATTTTCTCTTGATATCTGGGTGCCTTTGCACAATGATACCACCAAAAATTATTAATCTCATCACACCCATGAGATTCATTGATTAAGTTGTTTTTAGTTTTCGCAAACCAACACATTTAGAAACAACCTTCAGTGATGTAACCCAACCCTCGTTCAACATAGCATGGCTAAGCACATCTACCAACGGTGGCTCATCTACAGGAAAACCCTACCACAAAATAGGACATAACATAACGATAGTACTTTCCTACACATGCATCTACAAAATACACGACAATGCATTGAAAATAGTAGGACAATAATCATGAACAATTAGCATCTACTTGCCTTGGCTGTAGCGGTCGAACGAACAATCATCACACGAGCAAGCGTTGCACTCGTCACAATCTACACGATACAATTGCAATCACATAAACAAGCCAAACACAATCATATACAAACATAACAATGCAAGATGCATGCATGACAAGTTGAACAATGCTACAATAGCTTTCTATAACCTTACTCAGTATACCTACTATATGCATGCATGAAAAACATTTTAAAAGTATTTAAAACAAGGCATGCAATTTTAAATGGACAAACGATTGAGCTATAACCCAATTATTAAGCCACTACTATTGAACAATATGTAAAATCTTGGAAAAATAGCTACTGTGTAGGCAACCAAAAATAGAACCAGTACCAACAAGAATCACTCAAAAAGGATTTGTAGAACTTTCTGAATAAATAAAATAATCCAGAAAGCCTTTTAATAGAATCTGCAACTTCCAGTACTGTAAGTCTACCTTTTTAATTCACTAACAGATTCCTCTTGTTCTACTGATTCCAGGGACACCTAATTTGCAATTTTTGGAGTTGTAGAAATTTTCCTATGAATTTATTACTCTAAAGACATTAAACTATTTATTTATTTACGGCAAAAACTTGGTGCAAAATCCTGAAACAAATATACAACAATAATCTACATGGAAAACTGAATCCATCGGTATCTTATTTGCAATTTTTGGCCCAGTATATTAATTTCTATTGATTTTACAATTTTCAGCTATTTTCTGCCCAATTTTATCCTATTTAGTTAATTCGAAAAACGGGCTGACCAGTCAAACGTTGAGTCAGCGCTGACGAGGAAGTTGACTGGTCTTCAGTCAACAGATGACTAGTCAGTGCCCGGTCTGGGCCGTTCATCTGCGATCGAAGGGCAGGGAGTGGGCGCGCTCACCAGGGTGGTCAACGGCGATGGCGGCGGTTCGGCGATGACGGTGGCGGCGTCTCCGTCGAGCTTCGGCGGCAGGGAAGGGCGCGACGGGATTCGGTAGGGTAAGGCGGACGCGGGGGTTGCTCGGGCTTCTCTTTTCGTTCCCAAAAACGGCGGCAGTAGGCGGCTAGGACAGCGTCGGCGGGGGGGAGCTCTCCGGCGAGCTCGGGGAGCTCGTTCCAGGGGTCCTGCAGCGAATCGAGGAGGTCAGGGCCTCATTGGCGAGCGAGGGGGAGACCCTAGGGTCATCGGGGAGAGAAGGGGTGGCCGGCACAACCCGAATTGGAGCTCACCGATGGCAATGGCGGCGGCGGTGTACTCCGGCGAGCAATTTCGCGTAGATGGCGGCGTCTTAGGCGATGGTTTTCGGGGGATTTTGAGAGGGGGTTCTAGGGATTAAGAGGGGGGCACCAAATACTCCGGGGTCGTTCAGATTGTCGCGAATCCCGCGAGAATCGGCGTTGGCAGTCGAGTCTGAGAGGAACACGAGTTGGGGAAGGAGCTGACGGGCGGGGCCCACATGGCAATGGCGCTGGGCTAGGTGGGCGGCGCTTAGTTCCCACCGCACGCACGGTCGCGCGCAGCCGCTACTGCTGGTTGCGAGGCTCGTAGGCCCCGGCTGGGCCACGAGCTGGTCGGCTCGCTGCTGTGCTGCTTTTTTTTTATTTTCCTTTTTTCTTTTTTCCTGGGACAATTCTTATCTGAACTGAAACTGACAGAACTGTGTGAAATTTAACCCAAATTTTAGTCAACCATAACTTTTTCAGCTAGGTGTCTCTCAACGGTGTATCCACCATCTTCGGATGGCACTTCTTCAGCTAGGACACATAGAATACGTCATGAACAGCGGATAGAGACTCTGGCATCTCCAACTGATATGCAACTTCCCTCTTGCGTGCTAAGACCCGGTATGGTCCTATAAACCGAGGTGCCAGCTTACCTTTGATTCCAAATCTGTTAATCCCACGCAGTGGCGATACTCTGAGGTACGCTCTATCACCGATCTCATAGACCACTTCCTTGCGCTTAGCGTCAGCGTAGCTCTTCTGTCTCGACTGTGCTACCTTCATCCTGTCCCTAATATAAGTGACCTTCTCCTCGGCATCCTTGATCAAATCACGTCCAAATAGCTGACACTCTCCTACTCCATCCCATAGCAATGGTGTCCGGCATCTCTTCCCATATAGCACATCAAACGGCGACGTCTTGATGTTGGTTTGGTAGCTGTTGTTGTAGGAAAACTCAGCATACGTCAAATTCTCATCCCAACTAGAACCATGAGCCAAAGCGCAAGCTCTCAACATATCCTCCAATATCTGATTCACCCTCTTTGTCTGTCCATCTGTCTGAGGATGGAATGTTGTGCTAAACTCCAACCTAGTTCCCAATGACTCGTGCAGCTGGCGCCAAAAGTGTGATGTAAATTGGGTGCCTCTATCCGATAGAATGCTCTTGGGAACTCCATGTAGACACACAATCATGTCCATGTAAATCGTGGCTAACCTTGCACTCGTGTAGGTCGTCTTCACCAGTATAAAGTGGCCTACCTTGGTCAAAAGGTCGACCACTACCCAAATAGAGTAGTATCTAGACCTGGTCCTGGGCAAGCCCGTGATAAAATACATTCCCACTCTATCCCACTTAGAATCCGGCACGGGTAATGGCTATAGTAATCCTGCTGGCTTCTGGTGTTCTGCCTTCACTCGGCTGCATAAATCGCATAAGGCAATATGCTCGGCGATGTCTCCCTTCATGTTGCTCCACCAAAATCTGTCCTTTAGATCCATATACATCTTTGTATTGCCCAGATGTATGGAATATGGCGAGTCATGAGCTTCCTGTAGAAATAGCTTCCTTATCTCCGGATCGTTGGGCACGCACAATCGATCTCCATACCACAAGGTTCCTTGCTCATCCTCGCGGAATTCTTTTGCTCGATCCTCCTTCATCTTTTCCTTTATTGCCTCTATCTCCTCGTCTCCTACTTGAGCCTTCATGATCATGTCCTATAGCGTTGGTTGGACTTCCATTTCTGCCAAATATCCCTCTAACGCTACCTCCAGTCTATGCTCCTTGAATTGTTTGCACAAATCCTCGGGCAATTCCCCTACAGTCAATCCATTGGCATAGAGCTTCCGGCTTAGAGCATCCGCTACTACATTGGCTTTTCCTGGGTGGTATTGCAGATTCATATCATAATCCTTGGTAAGATCCAACCATCTCCTTTTCCTCATGTTTAGCTCCTTCTGTGTAAATATGTACTTCAGGCTCTTGTGGTTGGTGTACACATCGCAGTGTTTTCCCATCAGGTAGTGCCTCCATACCTTGAGCGCATGTACAACCAATGCTAATTCCAAATCATGTGTGGGGTAATTCCTCTCATAGTGTTTAAGTTGCCGCGAGGCATATGACACCACTCTCCTATCTTGCATCAGCACACTTCCATGTCCCTGTCGAGATGCATCACAGTACACTTGAAAATCCTTCTAAAGATCGGGTAAACACACAACATGTGCGGTCACTAGGCGGCGCTTCAATTCCTGAAAGCTAGCTTCACACACATATGTCCACTCAAACTTCTTCTCATTCTTTAGCAGGTACATCATTGGCTTAGCAATCTTGGAGAAATTCTCTATGAATCTGCTATAGTATCCAGCAAGTCCCAAAAAGCTCCACATATCGCTGCGGTGACCCAGCATACCACTGCATGATGTAGTACACTATAGTCGTTGACATAGCACCAATGAAACATCGTTCACTAGTATTACATCCCTCAGAGTGGTACAACAGAAACACAGCAGGTCCAAGACATGACTATAGGTTACAACTGAACTCTTTACACAAGATCCAGAAAACACTCTAGGTTAAAGAGAGAGAAAGAAACTTCTTACAAAGAAGAATCAGAAATAAACAACTCCAAAACTATAATACTATTCAGACTAGTATCTTAACTAATGGTCTGGCATTGCTCCTATTGCAATACATTATAGAAATAGGTTCTATGGCTAGAGATTCTATTCTTATCTAATCAGCAACTTCGTCTTCACTTGAGTTGATGTATATGTTGACTTTCTTGACTTCATTGATGAGCTTTAGCTTTTGATGATGATTCCTGGAGCATGACTTGATGTAGTCATCATCTGTACTGGCTTTAGAACCTAGCAAGGGTTAAGAAGATACTTTGAGTACGAGCGTACTCAGCAAGTTCACTAGAAAAGGAGTGTTTGATGCACTATATCTATAGCCACAGACCATAGGTCGTAGGAAATGCAGGTTTTCGTAAACATTTCTTCAAAGGTTGCTTTTATTCTGAAAAGCTATGTCCATCAACCTTCACGGGTTTACCAGAACTTTCATGGAGTTCCTTTCCCGCCGCGTTCGCAGCTCCTTCCCGGAACAGGGAGTAACAAGTTACAGTTCTTACACTTTGCAGAGGTGCGTTACTTTACACATGAGAGATCAAATCCTTGTTGCACAACCGGGCGATCTTTCCTGTCCACACTTCCTATGGTGTGGGGCCCAGTAGATGATCCAAGCCAATCACTTCCCTCTCCGCGAGCTCATATGTCTGCACGATCCTTCGGGGCCGGCTCACCTCCGTTAGGCCCACTTTCGGGAAGGCTAAAACCATGATGAGTTCCCGAAGACTCTATGACCTGGTGTTGCCCTGGCAAGTGCCATATTAAATGGTCCATCCACTAAACACCATCCATAGATAATCTAGACAACAAATGTGTGGGCGTAAGGGTGCCCACCCATATGTTGGATCCGCACAAGGAATCACAACGTCATGTTAAGGTCGTCTTGCCTCCATACGAGAGGAAAAGGATACATCTAACTTCTCCGTCCCATTCCAAATCTCATAGTTAACGCGTAATATACGGCGCTAGAATCACTGGAGACATTGGTTATTAAGTCCTAAATAATATGTTCCTTTACCACCGGAACTTTCATAGTAGGTTATTACCTCATGGTGAATAGCCTAATATCATATTATTATGAAAATAGTGTTTTCTGACCTTTTTTAAATGCAGGTGATGACAACACTGGATTTGCAAAATACTTTATAGAAAATAATCAAAGGACATGAGCAAGTGTGAACTTGCCTTTTGTGATTGCAAGATTATGCACTCACGGTCTTCGAGACGACATAAGATCCAATATTTGAAATATGCATCATTGGTCCGGTAAGGACTAATGTTTAAAGAATCAATATGCTGTTCTGCATAATTAATGCTATGCATTTTGTAAAATTCCCAAAGTGAATCCTCAATTCTTTAAGTGAAGTGAATTTAGGTGATTCTTTTAAGAGTTAGTTTATCTTTAAATTTTACTTTATAAGTGATGACCTTTATAAGGAACCCAAGGATAATTTTGTGACTATTGATAAACATCCTTGGGATTGAGTTGTTAATAATTGAAGAACTTATTATAAGATTATTGTTTGGAGTGGCAAAAAGAATAACATTTGAAGAAAAAGTTCCCTTTCTAAGGTTTAAACAATCTTTATTGTTGATAGAGCATGATCAATATATTTTGATGTTGGATTGATTAGTTTTGATTTGAGATGCTTTATGTCTTAGGTTAAATAGGCCAAAGTTAACTATACAAACATAAGTAGTTATTAGACATGATGTTTATAAACTTCAAGACTAAAGTTAACTTTAAAAGGGTAAGTAAACTTAAAGTGTAATATGTTTTAATTATTCCCAAGTTTTAAATTTATGATAGGTATAACTAAGGTGTGGAATTATTCACTTATATTTAAGTGAATGACTAGATTAACTTTGTTTTGCTATTATAAAGACAATATGCAATTATTCATTGTAAGTGTAATTTTATGATCTTAATAATTTTTTAGAATTTGAGGTTATGTTTAGAATGGTTAAAATATAATGATTATTCACCATATTATATATGAGTGATACACATTGTTTATTTAAGATATTTCTTAATAAGATTTTTAAAAGAATAGTTTAGAATTAAAAGTTATACTAATGCTTGATTATGAATTCAAGTTATGAGTTTGGAGTTAGTACTTAGATATTAATGGCTCAAGGTTTTATAAAAATTGTGATTATTTCATACTTAAGAAATGTTTTTAAAGTATTTACAAAATGTGTAATAGATAAGGCTTTATTACTTTAAAATCTTGAAAACCTTTCTAATAATATTTCTAATATTTTTCTAGTATAATATATTTATTCAAGATCTTACAAATTATTTTTATTTATTTTTAAGTTTTATTTTTATGTTTATAAAAATTCCATAAAGGATTAAATGTATTTAAATATTTACTTCATATTTTGTTTATAAAAATTAGGCTAGTATTTTTATAAAATAGTGTATTTATTTTTATACACAAAAATGATTTTTATTTCTTTTTAGGATTTCTCCTTATTTTATGAAATTTCACTTAGGCTTTAGTGATGTTCATTTTTATTTGCATTTTATTTAACTTGAATAAGTAAGATTATATTTTTCTTAGGTGCATATTATTTTTGTGAACATTTTTATATATCAAATGTATTTTTTTATATACTTACTAGAGATGAAACAAGTTTAGGGTAAATCATTTATTTACTCTTTTCCCTTTTTTATGTTAAATTTTCTTTACTTAATTTTTGTGGGGCTCGGCTAAACCTGGTAGCCAGCCCAGTATAACAGCCGGGTCGACCCATTTGACATGGGTCAACCCAGACCCAGACGTAACCTTCTCTCTCCCATCTCACGGACTCGACGCTCACCCTCTCCCATCTCATTCCTCTCTGGTGGTCGTCATCACCATTCCGGTGACATGGGTGGTTCTGGTTACTGACACTAGTCGTCGGAGCTCCGCCTCCTCTTAGCCGACCTGGTCCTGTATAGCGATTTGTTTCTCATGACTTAACCAGCTCGCCTCCTTCCATTTCTTTGGTGCTACGATTTCCGGCGATGTGCCTCTGCCGCTCACTGGTTACCTTCGGTGCCTGCTGGTTCGGTGTGGTTGTCATCCTAGGGCAGGCGCAGGATGTTTTGCCCCTTGTGGGGTGCTCCCTGTGCCGCCCGGGTGATGTGACGCGTCCATGAGGAATGCGTGGTTGCAAGTATCGCCACTGCCACGCCGGCGCCGCCATACAATTGCTTTAGGATTAGCTAACATTGTTCTAGTAGTTCTTTTGATAATAGTTATGTTGAATGATAGTGTCAATTTCTTGTATGGTGGTGTTTTTGTTATCAGTATATATGATGAAAATCTGTGTCCATGTGTACTACTAGTGAACTCCTAGGTTTGCTTATGACAGTGACTTTCTAGTATAAGATAATGATGATGTTCTTCTTAGTATATACAAGGTGATAAAGACGAGGATAGAACATTGGTCAAATTGGTATTAGTGCTATCTCACAACTAAAGTTACATGGCCTACCCTTGAACAATTATGGAACTTTCTCAAATGATGTCTCAACTGTAGTGTGAAGTTTTATTTAGATGATTTTTATGTTGTTTTGTACCTGGTGTACTCCTAGAACACTAAGAAAGCATGGTCTTGTCCAAGTACATACCCAAGTATGCCTAAAGGACACTTGTGCTATTCTCAGCACCTTTCTTTGACAATAGAGAATACATTTTGTATTTCTAGACACATATTTTTTTAATGTTTGGTAGCATATACATGGTGGCTATTTGGTAAAGTTCATTAGGGTATCATGATGTAATATTGTCACTAAATAGTACTGTCCATTTGACAGTTCCTTGATCTTACTGAATGATCTTTAGATTGATGGTTATGCCATATTCCTATATGAGATATAGTTGATGCCCTGAATTTGATTCATTGATGATCTTGGTTTCCCCTTTAATATAGTTGCATCATTTATTTAAATGATTCCTAGGAAAAGATAGCTAGTGAATGATTTAGATTATTGTTTGGGTTGCTTGCAGATGGTTGTGAATGAGTTGGTGTGGATCAGATCATGTATAGGCATGATCTTAGGTCAGACAAGAATTGGAATATGCAAAGTAGATCCTCTTTGGCTACTTAATGTGTAGCTAATCTAGACAAATGATTCCTAGAAAGGATACTCTTGGGAAACTGATTTGAAATTATTTGAGGTGCATAGGTGGGTCTTATAAAATGTAAGGATGTCTGTATCTGATGGTAATTGAGCAATCTAATCTACTGGAGACTTTCTCAGAAATGATTCCTAGCTAGAGTAGCTAGGAAGATGATTTGAGCTTCTTGGTAAAGCTAGCTAGTGTATATAGCAGTAACAATATGCTGCTTTAGTTTTGAGTTAGCATCACACTAGGGTGGCTTTAGTTGTTGGAAACCTGCTACTATGATGCCTCTTTGGAGTGTACACAATAGTAGGTCATAGCAATGGTGATATGCTGCTGGATACACTATTTTAATGGCTCCTCTTGCTCTGATTATTTTTGTGGTGCTTCTATACAAGAATGTGCACAATATAATCTGAGAGAGGATGAACTGCTGCTTATACAGCTAAGCAAAATTCTTTTAAACCGGAATGCTTGTGATGCTGGTCTGAATCATAGGTTAATATAAATGTTTCCCTTCATTCCTTAGCCCTGCCTAGGATGTAAAGGTTGAGGCTTTGACGATGTTTGTATACAACAGTTACTGCTTGCTTATAGAAACTATCCAATGATGATCTTGTACTCCATTTGAGTACATATCTGAGGATTTTCTATTGCCCCATCCATTTTCTAAGATGCAAAAATAAGAACATATACAAAGGCATGATATTAGATGGATAACCTGTTGTTTTGGAGTTATGGTTTCTCTTGTGGTTATTATTGATTCACTACTGGTTCCAACCCTCTCCTCTTATCTCCTGACTTGATCTATTGAATTTTCTACTGCTTCTTTTCTGGTAAGCCTGCTCCTCCTAGATCTTGGCCATATTCTGGTGCTCCTGGATGGCTTCCCCAAGCAACCAAGGTGCTGGTGGAGGTTTTGGTGTTGAACCATTTACTCTATAGTTGATGATAAGATGATAAGATGGTAATATAGTAAGATGGGAATGTATTCTGAAGTGTGGAGTTGGAATGGTAGCCACTTTCTATGGCTGTGCACTCTTATCTGATTCCCTTATTGCTGTGGTGTTGGCAACAGACTATGCTGCATGTGTGTGTAAGCAGCTTGTGAGCTACCGGTGTGCATGTCTCACCCAAATGTATTAGATCAAGTGAAAATGTGATTTTTTTACCTCTTTGCCCTTGGTGAAAATTTCCCCTACATCATCCTGTGATGCACTAGTCTGAGGCAACATTCCAGAATAAGAACAGATACTAATCTTTGGCCCCTTTTTTAAGAAATACTCAATGATGTGTTCAGCAATGCGTCACATTGCCAAACTGAGAGTTCAACTAATACTAACCCATTCTTTTATTTGTTTTCTTTTTATCTCATTATTATGCAGGAACAAAAGTGAACAGGAGGAAAATCTTCAAGACAAGAAGATATAGTTTTAAATTTCCTTTTTTTCCTTTTACAACTTTATTTGATTCTTAAATATTGTAAATAATATTGTATTATTTTATTAATGTAATAAAGTTCATTTTTTTGTTAGTTGAATCTTGTAAGGGTTTGTATCTTATTTAATAAAGTTAGGTTTTCTTTCATTCTATAATTTCTATTACTCTTGTAATATATCTTATTACATGAGATTTGCAAAACAATAAGACTTTTTGTTTGTAAAAATAATACTTATTGTGTTTAATTGTATTATCTTATTTATTGAATTGTTTGTGATTTGAATTTTCAATTCAAATACTCTTGAATTATATCAATTGTTTACTAAAGTCAATTTTGTTTCCCTCAAATCAATAAAATCAACAAAAGTCCTGTCAAAATTCTTCGTACTCACTCTGATGTGTTAAACTAAACCATAAGAACGAGAGGAACTTCGATCCCTTTGTGTTTTATTAGTTTTGAGTGAAAATTCTCCGGATTTTCTTATGCATGAATGCAATGCACAAACCTGTGTCCTCTATAATTCTAGGTGTTAATCCTGGGATGTTACAATCACCCACATTCTTGGGCGATTCCCATTCAGTAAGTGCCATCACTTTGCTCGGGTTAACAACGACTCCTTCTCCTGACACCACGTGTCCAAGAAATCCAATAGTGTTAAGCCAAAATTCACACTTGCTGAATTTGGCATACAGCTTATGTTCCCTCAGCTTCTCCATAATCAATCGCAGATGTCTCTCATGTTCAGCATAATCCTTGGAATATATCAATATGTCATCGATGAACACAACCACGAACTTGTCCAAATACTCCATAAACACCTTGTTCATCATGGTCATGAAATATGTCGGGGCATTAGTTAGTCCAAAAGACATAAATGTATACTCATATAAACCATACCGAGTGGTAAAAGAAGTCTTGGGAATGTCCTCCTCCCGAATCTTCCATTGGAAAAAGCTCGATCTCAGGTCAATTTTGCTAAACACCTTTGCTCCCTCCAGTTGATCAAACAAATAATTTATTATTCGGTAGGGGGTATTTGTTCTTGATGGTCACTTCATTCAGCGAGCGATAGTCCACCACTAACCTCTTACTATTGTCCTTCTTGTCCACAAACAGAACAGGTGCACCCCATGACGACGAACTGGGCTGAATAAATCCCTTGTCCAACAGCTCCCTTAGTTGTTTCTTTAATTCCTTCAGCAAATCCACATCCATATTGTATGGCCTCTTTGCTATAGGTCCTGTTCCCGGCATCAGATCGAAGAGAAACTCCACATCCCTCCAGAAACACGTCGGGGTTCTCCTTTATTACAGGCACTGTATCCATGCTAACCCCCTTAAGAGAATTCCGCTTACACCTTCCAGTCGCACCGATGACTTGAACCTAATTCTCTTATCATCCGGGGTCTTGAGCGAAACCGCTCGTTGTGCATAATCTATGTGTCCCTCATGCACAGACATCCAATCCATGCCTATTATTACATCTAAACCTTGCAACTCCAATATCACCAGATGTGCAATAAAATTGTGTGCTCCAATCCTCATAGTTAAGTCGCGGCAGCCCGCTCTAGCTATCATTTCCCCTCTAGGTGAGCTTACTCTAATAGACCCTTTTAGAGACTCCATAGGTAGCTTATACTTATCCACAAATGCCCTTGATATGAATGAATGCGATGCACCAGTATCGAAAAGAATAAGTGCAGGGTGAGTCTTGATTGGAAACTTACAACCCACAAGCTCATGCTCATCTGGGATCTCCTCCACATTAATGTGGTTCACTGTGGCCTTCTGATTGTTGCCTGGCTTCAGTCCCTTCTTCTCCGGACAGTTGTCTGCATAATGCCCTTTCTGGTTGCACTTGAAGCATCTCACCTCACTCAGGTCCTTCTTCACAAAGTTGCGATCGCGGTTGCCGTCGTGTCCATTGTGTCCTCCAGAATGGTGAGTGTGTCCTCCCTTGTGGCTGTGGCGGTTGCTCTTGTGGTCTCATGGCAATGTCCATCGCTTCCATGGCTGTGGAGGTCATGGCTTCCATGGCGCCCATAGTCACTTCCTCCATGCTTGGAGTATCCATCATAAGAAGTGCGAGACTTGTGGTGAGAGCCTGAGTGGTGATTGTTGTTCTTTCTCTTGAGGTTTTCCACCTGTTTATGCTTTCCTCCAAGATTATAGCCTTGTCCATAAGCTCCTGGAAAGTGGGACAATAAACCACTAGCACCTGTACCGAGATCTCATCATTGAGGCCATCCAGGAACCTATCTCTCTCTCTCCTTTTGGCATTAGTGTCAACATCCTCAGGGGAATAACGCGACAGGTTGTGGAACTCCTCTATATATTCAGCCACGGTGCGGTTGGTTTGGCGGAAGTTGCGGAACTCCTTCCTCTTCAGGGTCAGAACTCCTGAAGAGACATGGTTGGTACTGAAACCTTCCTCAAACATGGCCAGGTCATAGTGTCCAGCGGGTGGGTGATCTGAAAAGTGTCCCACCACGATGCGGCTGGTCCCTCCAGTAGGTGAGCAGCAGACCTCACCTTTTCAGCATTTGTGTATCCAACAGTTACCAGATCCTTATTCACTGAATGCAACCAGTCAAGAGAAACCATCGACTCAGTTGCAGTCGAGAACTTCGCTGGCCTTAGCCTTAGGAACCTTGTAAGTGCATCTCCCTGGGGCTGGTTGTTCCCATTGTTGTTGTTCTTGTTGTTCTGTGCTGCCATGAAATGGGTCATCACTTAGGCTAGTTGTGCTTGAGATGCCATAAGCTTCTCCATCTCAGTAGGTTGACGGCGAGGGGGCATCTGCGGTTCAACACAGGTAAGCTTAGAAAGAATCATTTACGAAAATAGGATTCTACCCATGCATCATGATCAAACAACAACAAAGCAATCACAGACATTCATGAGAAAGCAACACATCAGCAAACAAATGATCCAGCAATGTTCCAGGGGTTATCCTAGCAGTATATAGCTACTGAAATAGTTTTACAAGTGTTGGCAACAACTATAAACATAAACAGGCCAACAAAGCAATAAAACATGAATCTGCCAGAATAGTCCAGCAGTGTTCACGAATTTTTGTACCTGACTTAAGCTCGTCAGTAATTTTTTCTGATTTTTGTGCATAGTGTGCAGAGAGTTTCGAACCAGACCCTATTTTTCTGATTTTTTGCAGTTACCGAAAAAATATGAAATATCATACAGTACAGCAGGGTCAGCAGAAAACTGCGGTAGAAAAAACTCGAATATCAACCAAAACCTTGCCATAACGCATTTATAAAATTCGCACAAATAATCCTGCAACTTTAGATTACACATAGGAGCAACTAAACGCTTTAAACTAATAGAAACTAAGTTTTACATTGATCGAGGCCTTAAACTAACGATATATCCTAACGAAGACTAATTGGTTGCCATCTAACTACTTCGTGAGGAGATTGCAGTAGGTCCTTGCGTTCATGCGTTGGCGCCTCTGTCCACGGACCATCCATGGCCGTGTATACACCTCTCCTGAATCATCACTTGATACCTCAAAATCCACATCTTCTGGATCCTCCTCTTCTTCTTCATCCTCTGCTGCAGCGGCAACAGCTCCATCTCCTCCACCATCGTCGTCTCCATCCTCATCATCATCACATTCGTCCTCATCATCATCACCTTCGTCCTCATCATCATCGTTCCCTCCGTCATCATCATCATCGTTGCCATCATCTCCATTATTGTCATAAGGGGGTGGATTCAACTGTTCTTGGAGAGCGGCAATCTGGGCCGCCATATCAACAATAGTCTGGTCCCTTTCCTGGACGGTCCCTTGCATCTGCTCTATGGCTTGATTGTTTTCCTGGACGGTCCCATTCAGTTGTTCTATGGCTTGATTATTCTCCTGGACGGTCCCATTCAGCTGTGCTATGGTCGCGTCCCTGCCAATAAGTGCATGGTTCAGAACATCCACAACTTCATGTAAAGTATCAATCTCCTGGCCTTGGACCACTAGGTCATTGCTCACAAAGTCATCTATCTCCTTTACCATCATCACTTTCTCAGCTAGGACTCCATTCTCCACCTCGATATCCTCTATGTGCCTCCGACAGTAGAAGTCCCAACCTTTAATAAGGTAGAGATCCCTGTGTTTACAATGCTAGTCCCTGGATCAATAGCTAGCATCCACAGTTAAGATGTAATATCAAGAAACAAAGGTCATAGTACAACTTTATAACCAGGAATAAAATAGTTCATTACATCTTACATAGCTCATTTGGCTATCTCATTACAATGCAGCAGAAATAACTATATAGCATGGAGTCCTTCATCTTCAAAGTGCCACGGGCAATCATGTTGGTTGTAGACTTGTAATCCTAATCAACACACACTTTACTAACATCAAACAAACCTGCAACATAATAAGTTACAGCCACATGGGTCAATACATTTGAATTGTATTGGCAGTGATACTATGGTAATATAGTGGAGTCTATCATCTATATGCATTTGGCTAAGTGGAGCTTAGGCTTTCTTTGCTCAAAATAGTTTTTCCTTATCATTTGAAAACACTAAGCTTTTGCTTGTCAAAATCACCCAAGGCATCTCCCAATAGAAATTGGTGATCCTTCAACCCTTGTTCAACCACAAGTTTTTAACTTAGAAATTGGGATGAGGAGATTCTTGATAGCTTCCATGTCTTGATGCTAAAATTATCCTTTGCCAGGGACATGGCTAAGTACTTAGATTTTACACTCTACATAGGTGGTGCACTTTCCCCACAAGACTTGGTTTCACCAAGACAAGATCTTTCAGAAGCCTTCCCTTAGACCAGAATGGACGCGCTCCAACCTACCAAACCCCTACCACCAACTGTCCATTTGGCTAAGTTATTGCAACCTATATGATCCAGACAGAGCCCATAATGCCAAGTGGCTGCACTTGAAGCTTCTCAACATTTGACATCTCAAATCTCTTTGTTCCTGGGTGGCATTCCACAAGTGAGATACCAAGTTTTCCCTAATATAATGGACTTGGTGATGCCCAAGTTTCCCCCATTATATTGTACTTGCGTAACCACTCAACACAAACCTTTCTTTCGATTCCACCCAGATGATTCATTCACTTAGTTGTTTTATTAAACAAAACACAAGTCCTTGACTTAGAAATATTCCATAGCATGAATATAATCCACCCTTGTTTTCTACTAGCTAGGCTAAGCATGATAGTAGTAGGAATCTTAACTTAGGAAAATTCTACTAAGGCTTCATCTACTAGGATTTCCCATGGCATAGTTTATACTTAGCAAAAATTCCATGCAAGTCCTACTTAGAAATATCACTAATGCATAGTGAAAATGATGGGACAGAATTATGAAGCATCACTTGCCTTTTTGGTAGAGATTATAAGTTCACTCCTTGATCTTTGCAATAGTCACACTCTTCAAATGTCACTACAATTCAATCAAGCAAGGCACAATTTCAATCTACCATTCAAGCAATCATCACATAAAATAATAAAAACAAAGCAATGCATGCAAACATGTCAAAGATTGTTTTATTTGGAAAAGTGGTTTCTAATAGGTTATAGACATTTGAAAACACCTATTGGTCATTTAGAAAAGTGGTAAAACCATTTGATATTAAGTTGGTGAAAAATGGCCACTTTAAATCATTTTTGTTTTGCTAGAAAGGATTTAAATTCAAAGAATATTTCTAGTGTTTACAAAATATATTTTTAACAAAAAATTTAGTGTTTTGTGGTCAAGTGTTTAATATTAAATTCATTTGCAAAAGGTTTTACCTATAAACCACTTTTATATCAAAACAATATTTTATGTTGTTGGAAATGCCTTTAGCAAAGTAATAATTTTTATAGGGTTCACCCAATATATTTTTAAATTATAAAACTCTGTGTTTTAGGGTCAGAGAGTTTAATTCAAATCATTTCCCAAAGGTTTTCCTCCAAAAAGAATTTTCAACATATAAACAACATTTTTATTTGACTAGAAATGTACTAATTCAAAGATTTATTCTTTGACTTCATAAAATATGTTTTTGAATCCACAAGTTGGTTTCTATGGTTAGTAGGTTCAAAACAATCCATTTTCCAAAGATTTTACTTTAAAAACATTCCTAGAATAAATTTTATATTCAAATTATGCCTACACAAGTTTCTGCAAAAACAACCATTTTACTAGAAGAAATTCATTAAAAAAGTGCATGGTTGGATAGAGTTTGTTTTGCTGATTCCATTGATATAAAATTTGCAAAATTTGGACGTGTGGATCAAAAGTTATGAATTTTACAAAACCAAACAACTAATAGACAAGTTTCTGTTTTTAAAACAAATAACAAGCCAGGTGTCTTGTTGCAATTGGTCTGTACCGCTTCGTCTGGATCGAGCATCGTGGGCTGTAGGATCTAACTTAAATCGCACAGTGCAGAGGCTAACTTACCCCTTTGTTTAAGATTCTATCGTAGCGCTTGGGTTCAAATCCTACGGTTTACAACACGTTGACCCCAGATGGGCGGCGTTGGCGGCAGTGCGCGGCGGCGACGCGTCAGGTGGTGGCATTCCGGTGAATCCAGGAAGCAAGGAAGGGGAAGGAAGGCATTACCAGAGTCGCCGTGGCGAGGAGATGCTCAAGGTGGTCTTCGTGGGATAAGGGGCGCACGGGGTTGTCGTCAATCCCTCGCCGGACTTTGCATCGTCGTCGGATGCGCTCAGATGTCGTCGAAGGTGAAGCTAGAGGACGCGCTAAGACAATTGGAAGGCACTGTTAGGTTCACAAGAGCGAGGAGAGTATGAGAGGGTTCACGAGGGGGAGAGGGGCGGTCGGGTTTACCGGGGAGATGTCGCTGGAGTGCAGGCAGATGGCGGCGGAGTGTTGTCGTTGAGGTTGTCGATAATGCGGAGCGCGCGCGGGCGAGCTGGCGCTATGGAGGTGTTCGTCAGGAGATGGGGAACGTCTTCGTGGTGGTAAGGGAGCAAGGGGCGACGGGGAGCGGCCGGAATTGGATAAAAGCTCCGTCGGTGCAGTGGGGCTCCGAGCAATAAATCTGCGCAGCCTAGGGGCTCCTGGGATGTGTCGACTGAGGGGAACGAGAGGGAAGAGGGAGGCGCTTAAATGTATGTGGTTGTAGGGCTAATTAATCGCGGAATCAACGCGTATTAGCGGGGTTTAACCGCGGCCAGAAACGGCAGCAAGGAGAGGGCATGGTCATCGCGGGGTTGAAGACGATGGTCTGGCAGGTGGGGCTCAGCGGTCATCGAGAGAGAGAGGGAGAAGGTGGGGTCTAGTCATCACGGACGGTGCGGGTTCAATTATTGGTGTGAATCGTTTTTATGTGGGGAAGAATAAATGGGCCTGCTGGGCTGGACTGGGCTTGCTGGCTGGGCTGGCTTTGCTTCATTTTTTTATACAGAATCTTTTTATTTTTCTATTTCCATTATTCTATTTTGATTTTTATTTAAATAATTCAAACCCTAATTGAATTCAAACTTTTGCCGAACTTTGTGTATATTCTAGTATTGTTTATTAACATATTCTAAAGTCCATTTTAGAACAATATTGTTATTCTTTTAGGGTCTATTAATTATTTAAAAATAGACATTTTTTCTTTATTTCAAAATAAGATTTAAATAGGTTTTCAAACTCTATTTGAATTCTAAATTTTACCAAATCTTTTCAGTAGGTTTTACTTAGAAATAAATCACTTTGAATTATTATTTAAAATATTTTAATAGGTTTTAATGTTCATTTTAAATTGGGAAAATGTCTTTAATTAAATAAAAATTAATAAATCCTCATGATTTTATTTAAATAATCCTTCACCCTTTTTATTAAACAAAAATATTTTATTTTATTTGCTTGGCCAAGTTTTAATTTGGCTTTTAAATATTTCCTATTAATTATTTCTTTCTTTGTCTTTTAAAATCCATATCTTTTTATTTAAAGACCAAAACTTGGTGATTCCAATTTGTAAAATTTTATTTGATATTTGTTTGTCCTTTTTAAATCTCTTTAGGATTAATTTGATCACAAATAGGTATGGATTTTTTATAGGTTCTTTATTAGCTTTGGGAATACAATTTCCTTATCTTATTAACTTCATAAGATTTTATCTATGGCTCCAAATGGAATGAAATCAATTTCTATGGTTTCATAATATTTCCATTTGTCATTCTTGATCATTTGTAAATGTTTGTTGAAAAATTTTATGTGTATCAAATCCATAGTCTTAGAGATATCTTGGAAATCTCCCATTAGTGTTTTACGGTTTTGGTTTATTTTCCAAGTGTTTAAATTTCAAGATGCATTTATGAAGAATGCATTTCAACTGATTTGAATTTAGTTGGATTCAAATTTTACTCAAAGTTTTTTCAAGATGGGTTTTTAAGTTTCCATTTAGAAACAAAAGTTCATTTTCACCCTAAATTTCAACAATTATTTATTTTGTTTATTTATTTTTCACATTACAAAATTTGGAAAATTTTGGGATGTGACACCGATGGGGCGGCATGTTGTTCATGTTGCCTGGGGTAACCACAACGTTCCCATTCTCATCCCGCCTTCCGTAGTCACGGTAAGGTGATTCTTATGGCAGCAGGTGTCGAACAAGATGGCACTGGCGTGAAAGGGATTCATGCAGGGCCAAGTTTATTCCAAGCCCCCAGTTGCAATACGTCTTGGTGTATACCAAATGCACAGGGTTTGGCAAGGCTACATCCCTGAAGATGAAAGTGGTGATCTCCCAGGTGTCCTCGCCATATCCATAGGTGTATAGCCTTCTTCCCTTGAACATAGGTAGTGGCAATCCCAATGACTGTGAGGGTTGTCCCAACTGTCTTGCAAAGGGCCTTGGTGACTCAATCGTAGCATACTCAGTCCTGACTTCTCCCATCTATCAATTAAAAGAGGAAAGTGTGAGAATAGCATATGGTAAAGATTTACGAGAGTGAAAGGCATAAGATGAAAGACATAGTAAATATAAGCTTTAGTAATTCTATGGCTTCCTAATCCAAACCTAGGTCACGATCCTACAGTCGACACACGGGCTCCGATACCATCTTGTAACACTACGGTTATGAAAAGACCGTAGCTTCTATGTGACATGCCAATATCCGTGTATCATAAATAACGAAAGATCCAGAGTAACATTATTACAATAAAGGCATATCTCTAGGCTAGCTCAGCTTATTCAAGTAGAAACATAAATAAAATAACTCCTCCATTCTTCAAATTGCCCACAAGTGAACAAGTGACGAGTGGAGTACCGTGGCCTAATCGATCACTGAGAATCTGAATATCCTGCAACATGAAACATAGTATCCATGAAGGGTCAATACATGGAATTTATGGCAAGTAGAGATATTAAAGGAGACAATAGAACTAGCATCTACATGCATATTTGGTAAGTGGAGATGTGGCTAGCTTGCATTTGCAAAAACCTTTGTCCTACTTTCATAAATAGTTTTGATTTTCTTTGAAAAGATCCCAATTAAGTTAACCCAACATCATTAAAGCAATTATGAAATTAGAATGAGCGAGAAACATGTCATGAACTCAATATCAAGCAACTCAGATGTCCATAACCGGGGACATGGCTAATCGATTAGTTTATACACCCTGCAGGGGTTAGTACACTTTACCCATGTGACTTGGCCAGCCCAGCTCGTACCAGCACTCTCATATTGGGTGATGATAGGGAGATGTCCAAGAAGGGACCGTTCGGGAAGTAGCTCCCCAAACCCGACACGCACCGTACCAGCCTACCAAAATTCTACATCTCTGACTACGTGGGTTCGAGTTACCACAACCTACTGAGTCCAACCAACCGCCCATTTCATTATTGGCACATGGTTGTACACGTAAGCTACCAAATAAAGAAGCCAATCATTTTCTCTTGATACCTGGGTGCCTTTCCATAATGATACCACCAAAAATTATTAATCCCATCACACCCATGAGATTCATTGATTAATTTGTTTTTAGTTTTCGCAAACCAATCCATTTAGAAACAACCTTCAGTGATGTAACCCGACCCTCGTTCACATAGCATGGCTAAGCACATCTACCAACGGTGGCTCATCTACATGAAAATCCTACCACATAATAGGACATAACATAACGGTAGTACTTTCCTACACATGCATCTACAAAATACACGACAATTCATTGAAAATAGTAGGACAATAATCATGAACAATTAGCATCTACTTGCCTTGGCTGTAGCGGTCGAACGAACAATCCTCACACAAGCAAGCGTTGCACTCGTCACAATCTACACGATACAATTGCAATCACATAAACAAGCCAAAAACAATCATATACAAACATAACAATGCAAGATGCATGCATGACAAGTTGAACAATGCTACAGTAGCTTTCTATAACCTTACTCAGTATACCTACTGTATGCATGCATGGAAAACATTTTAAAAGTATTGAAAACAAGGCATGCAATTTTAAATGGACAAACGATTGAGCTATAACCCAATTATTAAGCCACTGCTATTGAATAGTATGTAAAATCTTGGAAAAATAGCTACTATGTAGGCAACCAAAAATAGAACCAGTACCAACAAGAATCACTCAAAAAGGATTTGTAGAACATTCTGAATAAATAAAATACTCCATAAATAATTTTAATAAAATCTGCAACTTCTGTAATTGTACATTTTTAATTCACTAACAGATTCCCCTTGTTCTACTGATTCTAGGGACACCTAATTTGCAATTTTTTGAGTTGTAGAACTTTTCCTATGAATTTATTACTCTAAATAGGACATTAAACTATTTATTTATTTACGGCAAAACCTTGGTGCAAAAAACTGAAAAAAATGTACAGGAATAATCTACATGGAGAACTGAATCCATCAGTATCTTATTTGCAATTTTTGGCCTAGTAGATTAATTTCTATTGATTTTACAAGTTTCATCTATTTTCGGCCAAATTTTAACCTATTTAGTTAATTCGAAAACGGGCTGACCAGTCAAACGCTGAATCAGCGCTGACGAGGTAGTTGACTGGTCTTCAATCAATAGCTGACTAGTCAGCGACCGATCTGGGCCGTTCATCTACGATTGAAGGGCAGGGAGTGGGCGCGCTCACCAGGATGGTCAACGACGGCGGCAACGATTCGGCGATGATGGTGGCGGCGTCTCCGGCGAGCTCCGGCGGCGGGGAAGGGTGCGACGGGGTTCGGTAGGGGAAGGAGGACGTGAGGGTTGCTCTTTTCGTTCCCGAAAACGGCGGCAGGAGGCGGCTGGGCGACGTCAGCGTGGGGCTCTCCGGCGAGCTCCGGGAGCTCGTCCTAGGGGTCCTGCAGCGAATCGACGAGGTCAGGGCATTGTTGGCGAGCGAGGGGGAGACCCTAGGGTCATCGGGGAGAGAAGGGGTGGCCGGCACAGCGCGAATCGGAGCTCACCGATGGCAATGGCGGCAGCGGCAGTGTACTCCGGTGAGAAATTTCGCGTAGATGGCGGTGTCTTAGGCGATGGTTTTCGGGGGATTTTGAAGAGGGGGCACCAAATACTCCGGAGTCATTCGGATTGTCGCGAATCCCACGGGAATCAGCATTGGCAGTCGAGTTTGAGAGGAACACGAGTTGGGGAAGGAGCTGACAGGCGGGGCCCACATGGCAGTGGCGCTGGGCTAGGTGGGCGGCGCTTAGTGCCCACCGCACGCGCGGTCGCGCGCAGCCGCTGCCGCTGGTTGCGAGGCTCGCAGGCCCCAGCTAGGCTGGCACTGGGCCACGGGCTGGCCGGCTCGCTGTTGCGCTGCTCTTTTTTTTCTTCCCTTTTTTCTTTTTTCCTGGAACAATTCTTATCTCAACTGAAACTGACAGAAGTGTGTGAAATTTAACCCAAATTTCAATCAACCATAACTTTTGAACCGTAGTTCCAAATGAGGTGATTCAAATTTCTACGGGTTCGTGACAGAACCCTCTACGCATCTGTGCTAACCAGAATACTAAACTCAAGGTTTCTAGAAAGTGCAAGGTAGGAACCGAGAACTCTAGTGTGGGTGACAAAATGCAAATGCAAGTGATGGTTTTTGCCAAAAGCTTTTTAAACCAAAATTTTGCAATGATGCTGATGATGCAATGACATGTATGCTATGAAGTACCAAATCTAAAATTTGGGATGTGACAGGTAATCTATTAAACCAATCTTTGAGTGACAAAGGGAAGATCTTTTTAATAAAGTACTTGCGCATCATAAAATCATCAGAGAATAAGGCACTCATAGTAGAAATCTCATTCATATGTTCCATAACACACTCACTATCAGTCCCACAAAAAGGTTCTTTCTCAACAATGTCTAAATAGGATAAATCAAGAGAGAAATCATAATCTTCATCTTTAATATATATGGGAGAAGTGGCAAACTTAGGATGAGAAGACAATTTAGGAATAATGGTACGTCTCTGAAGGAGACTCCTAATAGCACTAGTACCAAATGTGTTTTGGTACTCTTCCATAAAATCATCAGTAATTTCAATGAAACCATCACTAATATCATATCTCTCTCTAGACTCAGGTGAGCTAATAGGTGTAATAGTGTCTTCACTAGGAGTTCCAGTGTTTCCTATACTAGCCATAGTAGCATCTAGGAGAGGACCTAATGAACCACTCGCATCAAGCACAGTAGAAGTAACATCATGAGTATCAGAAGAAGTTTCAGATTCAGTAGTAGCAGTGTGTGTAGCATGTGTATGTGGTGGTGGTGTGACAAGCTTACTTATAACAAACGGTGAATCAAGAGCTGCAAACGTGTTTAGGACTGTACCTCTTCTTATAATGGATGGTAAAATAGGAAACTTTCCATCACAAGACTTACCCATGATGAAGGAGTAGAAGTGAACAATAATAGATCCAAGTGAACTTACAAATAAAGCTATGATCCCTGGCAACGGAGCCAGAAAATAGTCTTGATGACCTAAAAGTATAGGGGATCGCAACAATCTTCGAGGGTAGTATATTACCCAATTTATTGATTCGACACAAGGGGAACCAAAGAATACTTGCAAGCCTTAACAACTGAATTGTCAATTCAGCTGCACCTAGAAATAGTTCTTGCTCACAGAAGTTTACCAGTAGCAACATTTTTGTAGTAGCAATAGCAAAGTAACAACGGCAACGAAACATGAGCAATAGTAACAGTAGTAACAAACAGTAGGATATGAGCGCAGTAGGCATAGGGATGGATGGACGGACGTTGGATGGAAGAGTCCAAACATGTAACTTTCAAGATCTAGGGCAATTGCAGATAAATAAGAATAAGCATCCAAGTACTAAACAACCATAGGAATGTGCTACATATATAGTCATGCGTGCTCGCAATGAGAACTTGCACAACATCTTTTGTCCTGCCAGCCCGTTGCAGCGGGGCCTCACGGGAACTACTGGCAATTAAGGTGTTCCTTTTAATAGATCACTGAAGCAAAGCATTAACACTCCATGAACACATGTGATCCTCACATCATAACGATCCCCTCAGGTTGTCCCAATTTCTGTCACTTCGGGGCCTTTGGATCCGGACAATAATATGTGTACCCAACTTGCAGATAAGATCACAAACAATACTCTCATAATGATTCAATAATAAGTTTAGATCTGAGATCATGGCACTCAGGCCCTAGTGACAAGCATTAAGCACAAAAAGTTACAAAAAAGTCAAATATCACTAATAGAGATACTAGGCTCCATGCCCTCACAATCTTATTCGATTACATGAAAGAACTCATCCAATCCCTACCATCCCCATATCCTACAACGGGGGATTACTCACTCATGCATGAGGGAAACATGGATGGTTGATGAAGAGGCGTTGGTGATGACGATGGCGATGATCCTCTCCAAATTCCCCGTACCGGCAGGGTGCTCAAACGGAGTTTCTAGTTCCGAATCGCGGTTTATGGTAGTGGCGGCACAACGGAACTCTTTCTGGAAAAACGTTGAACCTCCCTCGGTTTTTAGGTCAAGAGGAATCTTATAGGTGAAGACGGAGGCCGAGGGGATGCCTGAGGCATCCACACCCCCTCCAGGCGCGGCCTGGGCCCACCCGCACGGCAGGGGGTGTGGGCCCCTTAGGCCTCCCCTCCATCCCGTATTCTGGCTTCGTGAGTCTTCTAGAGAAATAGGATTTTTGGCATATTTTCCGGGATTTTTTCTGATAGTTGGTTTTTTGCACAAAAACTAGACACTAAGGTAATTCTGCTGAAAACATCATCAGTCCGTGTTAGTTGTATCCAAATCACACAAGTTTAGATGAGAAAAAATAGAAAAAGTGTTCGGCAAAGTAGATACGTGTTGGACGTATCACTTAGCCATACCTTGCATGTTCCACTAGCCCCACATAAAATGACTTCCTAGTTTCCCATTAGTAAAAATAACAAAAACAAGGCATTTATGCCTTTATAAATTTCTCTGGGCAAAACCACAAATGGTTTTGACCTAATTCCAACTCTCTGGACATCCACATACCTATACTTATCAAAAACCCAGGAGCCCAAAATTTATTGAGCTATCTTTGAATTTTGGTGAATTAATATTTTCTATGCATGGGTATTCACAAATAAATTCATACCTTTAGTTCTGTAAATCCAAAAAAGGTGATTCGAATTTCTACACAAAGGTATTCAAAGTACCTAACTTGTGTCTTTGGAATCACATCAAAATCCCCTATAAATTTTATCAGGTGAAAAAGAAAAAAAGCATCTAGTACTGCCTTTGGGATTTTCCTTAGGGCATTTTGTTAATTATTTTAGGTTGATTCCAACTCCTATTGAATTAGTCCATCAAATCCTGCCTAATCACCCAAGGAAATAAGTTTTGGAACTCCATAAAAATTTTGGTGAATTATTTCCTAAAACTACAGTTTTATTCACTATAAAATCACTATCAATCAATGGTAATTGATAAAATAGTGAAACCACTTTTGTTGGTTTCATTTTATCAATACTATCTAAACATATCATTTTGATACCATGATATCCTACTGAATATGTCCTTGGACCAAAACCCTAGTTTCTAGACTATAAAACCCATATAGATTTCCTTCAAATGCTCCAAGACACTTTCCAATATTTCTAAATCTATTATTCCAAACCTACTGAATTGTATCTTGTATTACTTTTTTGTTTGTTGTATGGTTTGATGCTTGTATGTATTGTATTGATGGTGGTGTTGTTCGTTGCCATGTTTGCTCAATAACGACAATAATTAAGATTGTGTGACACCGAGAAGAAGGAAGCATCGGGTTTTTCTTATTATTACGATTATTGGTATTCTAGTATTCTAAAGAAGTCACGAGACATCTCGCTGGTCATAGTAAATCCACCTTCTTTCTCATAAGCCCTTATCCTACCATTTTACTTATGCATGTTTTATCTACTGTTTTTCAAATTACATTATTTTACTTATGATGAATTTATATATGGTAGTGGCTTAGCTCCTCCAGCTAATTACCCTTTGTAATATTAAGTACAACCCCCTTTGACGACACCTACTTGACCCTAGTATGTTAGATTGTGTATAACACCATGCCCCTTTGGAAACCCCGTTTTAGCGGAAGCAAAAATTATGGGATGGGAAGACCCCGGAAAAATGATTACAATTTTTTTTCATTTGAAAACCTTGGTGAGGCTTGGCCTACCAAGTGATTTGGAAAAATGAGAAAGGTTTTGTTTTTTACAAAATGGTTGGACGGATGATGGAGGAAAAATGTTTACGAAAACACGCAAGGTTGTGCAGTTTTCTAGGCCAGAACAATTAACCCGTGCAACCACATTACTCTAGAATGGGACGGGGCTGGGCTGGAAGTTTGTCTAATCTAGTATATGTGTCTCACATTACTACAGGGGCAAACAATCCCTGGATGGTGGGCCTTCTCCGGCCAAACGGTCCATCCGTATCATGAACTGGGAGAAGGAACAAAGTGTCTCCGGGCCTCCCCGCCATACTATGAGCCCCTCATTGAAAGCGCACACCCGTCGAGGCGCAAAATGCGCTCCAGTTAGCTGGTAACTATATAGGGCGTCCCAGTTTTGAGGGGATTAACCTCATAGGGTAGGCACTTGTATCAGAGAGGGCATCCGGAAGGACTTGACCGGTTATTCGACCCATGATCGGTGTAGATCAGGGACGGGTAATCGAATGGTGTGAGTATAGTGTAAATCTATTTGAAAAGCCGAGTACTCGGTCATGGATGGTTGTGATGGCGGCTACCGGCAGGTGATTGTTTTGATTTCAAAAAGGACTTCAGAAAAGCAATGGCTTGAAAATTCTTTGACCATAGGATGGTCAGATAAATGGAGGAAGGAGTTTGATCATGGGATGACCGAAAGGAAAAAACAAATGGGTGACCCAATCCTAGTGTTTTCTGAAAACTTTCCAAAAACGTTTCCAAAATGTTTTACCCAAAGTTTTTCAACAAAGATATAGAGACATGCTATATCTACAAGAGAAACTAGTTTATAAAAGAACCTCTTATGGAGCATGCCTACTACATCCATATTGCATATCATTTATTATTGTTCTCTTAAGGTGGTTTGTGAGTACATTCAAAGTACTCCCCGCATTGTCCCTGGCTATTTACTTGGCTAGACTTTCAGAAGCAATAGGAGCGATGGAGGTTGCTGATGTCTATGCGAGCTATGCCGTCCTCCCAGTCAGCTGCCTGTAGGTTAAGGCATGACATCGGCTCTGTGCTTGAAGACTTCCGCTATTTGTGTTGTGATTGCCATAATGGCAACTATGTTAGCTTTGTATTTGTAAAGTTTCTGGATCTTGTAATGATACTGGTCGGTTATGCTCACGGCTCACTGATCATGGGAGCGTGACTTTTATGCATAACGGGTATTCTCGGACTGTAAATCCGGGGTTTCGCATAAGTAGTAATGCTAGTTTTAGAAATCATCTATGGATGGGAGTGTTTGAAGAGAATCAATTCAATAAGAAAGCTGATGGAGTTAACTCGTTCCTGAATGGATAGAAGAGTTATCTAAAATAAAGATATATGTGGTAACAAAGAAGATTATAAGGATGAAATCTGAAGATAATTACCAATGAGTAATTTTATTGGATCAAGTAGGCATAGTCAATGAATTATATCTACTAGTCATATAGAGATACTAAGAAGATAATTAAAATGCAACTATGAGTTGTATTGATAAAAGCCATGATTAGCCAACTGGAAACCTAAGCCACAAATGATCAAAGGATTATAATGATCATGCTTAAGTCACTAAGAGTGATTGATTTTATGATGTATAAGTGACATTGGTGGATAGATCTTGATTAAAATCTAGTATAGATATGTTATCCTAGGCTAGTCATGACAAGTCACATTAATATAGTGTTAAGTTGGAATCTGAGTTAGTGAGGTAACTAAAGATAAGATAGTATGACTAAGCTAATGCTAGAACAACCTTGAGTTATAAAAGTTGTATTATTCCTCTTAAAGAATAGTAAATGATTGAGGAGAGTAGGATTTGATATATACATCCATTGGATGAATATTATTGATGGAGGATAAAGGAAGTGTATGAATGGAGTTAAAAGTAACTAATTGTTGGATTGAAGGTTACCATTAGTAGTTTGATATAATCAATTGTAGATATGAGAAGTTTATGAAAGGCTTTAGTGACAAGCTTGTAAGATTTATAAGTGAGATTACAAAGTATTTGTGAAGTAAGAGTGTAAACATTCAAGTGGACTTGGATTCATAAGAAGCATTCTAGAAGTGGGAGATATTCCTATGAGGAAATCATATAGAGCTCTAGTGTCAAGCTCATTGGATTTAGAAGGAGGAAGTATTGATAAGAATATACTTCTGAAGTAAAGATCATCATGTTAATACATGATGATGGATACGAAGAAGTAATATATCTATGAAAGGAATTCCTTACGTAGAAGTCTAGATTTATGAAGTAGGGAGGATAGGAATTCCTGGTAAACATTCCACCCTAATTCTATAACCAAACTTAATATCTATCTCATATGTTTGATCAATCATCCTATTTCATAAGAAGCATTCTAAATGCTTTTGTTTAGTTAAGTAAACCTTTGTTCAAAAATTTATTCTTTTAAGATATGTTATAAAGAAATATATAAACATTCCTATGAAAGCTCTAAATGATGAATATCCCTTATAAACACAGTCTTTAGATACATTCCATACTTGAGTATTCTATTATTGTATGTACTTTATTATACCTACATGTTATTTCACACAGACTCATAAGCCTTAATAAGAAGCACAAGTGTGAAACTTATCTAAAAGGACAACCCATTCTAAAGAAACTATTTCCAGTTTCCAAACCCTAGATCAACGCTTATTTCAGGGATTCGAGTTTATCAAATTGCATTATATTACTTATGCATAATAGCATCTTGTTGCTATCAACATTAGTACTTACCGGACCAATGATGTTGTTTTCAGATACCGAATCTTATATTATCTCAAAGACCGTGAGTGCATAATCTTGCATTCACAAAAGGCAAGTTCACACTTGCTCATGTCCTTTGGTTATTTTCTATAAAATATTTTTAAAATCCAGTGTTGTCATCACCTACATTTCAAAAAGGTTAGAAAACACTATTTTCATAATAATATGATTATAGGTTATCTACCAAGATGTAATAATATACTATCAATGTTCCGTTGGTAACGGAACATATTATCTAGGACTTAACAACCAATGTCGCCAGTGATTCTTGCACCGTATAATATGTGTGAACCATGAGATTTGGAATGGGACAAAGAAGTTAGCTGTAGCTTTTCCCTATCGCGTGTAGCCGGATGTGCGGTCGTGACTGTTATCCTTGTAGCGTACATTAATTGGTAATTCGGAGAGGATATGCAACATATGGGTGGGAACCCTCAACATCCCAAGATAGTTCTGGCATCTGAATGGTCTGTACTAACCATTGCCGTAATTCCATACGTGGGCATGGCATACACCAAGGAGACATGTGGGGTCATGGAGAAGGCAGTAATTGGCTTGGATCTTAGGTTGGGCCTCAAACCATGGAAGTTTGAACGGGGATATACTCCCGGCTGTGCAACAAAGCTTAAGATCTCTTATGGGAAAAGTAACGCACCTCTGTAAAGTGTAAGAACTGTAACTTGTTACTACCTGTTCCGGGAAGGAGCTATGAACGCGGCAGGAAAGGAATTCTAGGAAAGTTCTGGTAAACATGTGAAGGCTGATGAACATAGCTTTTCAAAATAAAAATAACCTTTGAAGAAATGTTTACAAAAACCTGCATTTCCTACGACCTATGTTCTGTGGCTATAGATAGTGCATCAAACACTCCTTTCTAGTGAACTTGCTGAGTACGCTCGTACTCAACGTATCTTCTTAACCCTTGCTAGATTTTGAAGCCAACAGAGATGACGTCTACATCAACTTATGCTCAAGGAAATCATCATCAACAGATCAAGGTCTTCAATAAAGTCAAGGAAGTCAACATATACCTCAACTAAAGTGAAGACGAATTTGCTGATTAGATAGGAATATAATCTCTAGCCATAGAACATATTTCTGTAAAGTATTGAAAACACAGCAATGCAAGCCCAATAGTTTAAATACAAGCCCAAATGTTTCTTTCTCTCTCTTTAACCTAGAGTATTCTCCGGATCTTTTGTAAAGAGTCGAGTTGTAACCTATAGTCATGTATTGGACCGGATGTGTTTCTGTTGTACCACTCTGAGGGATATAATACTAGTGAATGGTGTTTCATTGGTGTTATGTCAACGAATATAGTATACTACATCATGTAGTGGTATGTTGGGTCACCGCAGATGGTATCAGAACATATGCTTTGACCTTAGGATTAAAACCCTTTTAGGAAGATTTGTAGGTTGGATAGTGACTATAGAAAGTCATCTTATAACTTGTGATGAGTATCCACTTGATTATAACTTTGTCACTAGATGCAAAATTCATCTTTCTTAGAAGTAGTTATCCATCTTGTCTCAGTATAGTATTAGTTCTAAGAAGGTAGAACACCATTGAGACGTCTTAAGTATGTTAAAAACATCAAAGTAGATTATGACCAAGTTTAGGATGTTGTATTAAGTAGTTAAAATGGTGTAACCTAACTATAGACCTGATGTATGATAGTAAAATCTTATTGATTAATTGATAATCATAGACAACATAATAAAGACCATTAGCACATGAATAAATGTCGTGGGTATTAAATCATGTGGATTTGTCACATCCCAAGATTTTCCAAATCTTGTAATGTGAAAAATAAATAAACAAAATAAATTATTGTTGAATTTTAGGGTGAAAATAAACTTTTGTTTTTAAATGGAAATTAAAATCCCATCTTGAACAAACTTTGATTAAAGTTTGAATTCAACAAAATATAAATCAAGAGAAATGCACTCCTCATAAAATGCATCTAGAAATTTAAACACTTATAAGATCATTTCCAAGTTATCTTCAAGCCTATGGATTTGATCCATATAAAAATTGGTCAACCAACATTCACAAATGATCAAGAAAGACAAATAGAAATGTTATAAGACCATAGAAATTGGTTTCACTTAATTTGGAACCATAAAAAAAATATTATGAATTTAATAAGATAAGGAAATTAAATTTCCAAAGCTAATAAAACACTTATCTAAAATCCATACCAAATGGTGAGCAAATAATCCTAAAGATATTTAAAAGGAATAAATAAATATCAAATAAGATTTTACAAATTGGAATCACCAAGTTTGGATCTCTAAATAAAAAGATAAGGATTTTATAAGATGAACAAAGAAATATTAAATATGGAATATTTAAAGACCAAATCAAATCTTGGCCTAATCCATTAAGCAAATAGAATGAATGGAATCCAAATTCAAATACAATAAAGGGATAAACAATTTCCAAAATAAAATAAAATGGCATTAACCATCCGATCCCTATTTTAATAAAGACAAACCTCTAATAAGAATAATTATATAATTCATGAGAAAATAGTATTTTGGAATTTACCCAAGTGGAATAAAAGTTGTTTAATTAACTTAAATAAAATAAATCCTCCAAATAAAATTTAGGGGATTAAAACTATATTTAATTCCATTGGAATTAAAACAAATACCCAATTCAAATGATTTATGAATCATATTAAATATATTCCAATTAATTCAAGGTGAATATTTTGACACCCTATTAAATAAATAAAACTTACTGAAAGATTTTGGAAGGATTTAGAATTCAAATGGGAATTAAAAACGTTATTAAATCTTGGATAAATTAATACAAGGACCTACTTTAAATAATTATAAAGGCACTAAAGGAATAAAAGATTTATTCTAATTTTGACTTCAGATTATGTTACTAATCAGTATTTAAACCTACACAAATTTTGGCAAATGTTTGAATTCAAATGGATGCTTGAATTGATTAAATAAAATCAAAACAGAAAAATAAAATGGGAAAAAGAAAAATAACAGGAGAAGAAAAAATAAGAAACAAAGCAACCCAACGAGCCTAGCCCACTAAGCCCATCGGCAGCCCATCTCTCTTTCCCGAACCATTTCTTTTCTCACTCAAACACACACCCGCAGAGACACTGACGACAGGACCCCACCTATTCTCTCTCTCTCTCACTGCCAAGCGACCCCACGCCAGGTAATCTTCTTCCTCACCCCGCTGACCCCGCCCCTCACCTCGCCGGCCGTTGCAGGCGATTAAAGCCCGGCTTAATTCGCGTTAACCACGCCAGTAAACAGCCCCGCGACCTTGCCCTCTTATTCGCCTGCGTCCTCTCTCTCTTTCCCCTCCGTCGCCACGCCCTCCTTGCCACCGGGCTGCACTAATTCGTCCAGATACCACACACTGCTCCGACGAGCTCCGCGAGGAATTCCGGCAGCTCCGTGTCGCCCCCTGCCCCCTTGAGCACACGAGCATCTTCCCCAGCCTCTGGCGCACCTCACTATACCTCCCGTTCATCTGCGCGAGCACCCCAGCCTCGGCAACGACGACACCAAACATCACCGCCGCCTGCCATTTCCTACGGCGAAGCCTCTGGTAAGAACCTGACCGCCCCTCCCTTTCTCTTTCACGCACGCATCCTCGCCACGTATTTGCGCATCTAATCATACACTCCTCTCCCTCTTGCATGCACCGAAGCCCCCTCCCCGTCGACAAGCAGAAGCTCCTGGCGCCACCCTAACTCCGACGAGCGATTCTCATCGACCCCGTGCGCCCCCTGCTACCCGAAGACCATGTTGAGCTTCCCCACGCCACGGCGATCTCGGTGAGCCGATCCCCTTCCTCCCTTGCTTCCTCTATCACCAGCCCCTCCGTAACCAGAGCCAGCGCCGCCACCTGCCGCCGCCAGCGCCGCCACTAGTTGGCAAGCGTGCTATGCGCCGTTGGATTTTGATCAGATGGTCACGATAGAACCTTAGCCGAAGGGGTAAGATCGATCCTGCGCCGCACGATTCGCTTTAAATCCTGCGGTCCACGTTGCTGATCCGAGGGAAACGGTATGGGCGAATAGGAACTAGACACGTGGCGCACAGTCTGTTTTAAAAAGCAGAAATGATCTATGTGTTGTTCCAATTTGAAAAATTCATAACTTTCAAACCACACGTCCAAATTTTGCAAATTTTATATCAATGGAATCAGCAAGCAAGTACTTTCTGACCATGCACTTTGTTTAGGAAAAATCTTCTGTTAAATTTATTGTTTTTGCAGAAACTTGTGTAGGCATGTTTAGAATATAAAAAAATTTCTAAAATGATTTTTGAGATAAAATCTTTGGCAAATGGTTTGTTTTGAACCTACTGATCCTAGGAATCAATTGGTGGTTTCAAAAATGTATTGGTGAAACAAAAGAATGAATCTTTGATTTAAAACATTTCTAGTCAAATAAAAATATGGTTTAATTATTAAAAATGGTTTTGGAAGAAAACCTTTGAGAAATGTTTTCGAAATAAACTCTCTGACCCTAAACACAAGGTTTTATGGTTTGAAAACATATTTTGTGAAACCTATAGAATGTTGCCTTATTAAAAGCATTTCTTCACCACATAAAATAATGACTTAGTTTAAAAATGGTTTATGAAGTAAAACCTTTAGCAAATGGTTTTGCCACTTTATAAAATGACCATTAGGTGTTTTTCAAATGTTTATGACCCATTAGTAACCACTTTTACAAATAAAACAATCTTTAGCATGCTTGCATACATTGTTTTGTTTCTATCATTTTATGTGATGAATTGCTTAAATGGTAGAATGAAATATTTTTTGCTTGCTTGAATTGTAGTGATTTGAAGTGAGTGAACATTGCAAAGATCAAGGAGTGAACTTATATTCTCTACCAAAAAGGCAAGTGATGCTTCATACTTTTGTCCCATTATTTTCACTATGCATTAGTGATATTTCTAAAGTAAGACTTGCATGGAATTTTTGCTAAGTATAACCTATGCTATGGGAAATCCTAGTAGATGAAACCTTAGTAGAAATATCCTAAGTTAAGACTCCTACTACTATCATGCTTAGCTTAGCTAATAGAAAACAAGGGTGGAATATATATTCATACTATGGAAAAAATTATATGTCTGAGGACTTAGGTTTGTTTAATAAAACAACTAAGTGAATGAATCACCTGGGTGGAATGGAAGGAATGGTTTGTGTTGAGTGGTTATGCAAGTCCAGTATGCTGGGGAAAACTTGGGCATCACCAAGTCCAGTATACTGGGGAAAACTTGATATCTCACTTGTGGATGGCCACCTAGGAACAAAGAGATTTGAGATGTCAAATGTTGAGAAGCTTCAAGTGCAGCCACTTGGCATTATGGGCTCTGCCTGGATCATATAGGTTGCAATAACTTAGCCAAATGGACAGTTGGTGGTAGGGGATTGATAGGTTGGAACGCGTCCATTCTGGTCTAAGGGGAGGCTTCTGAAAGATCTTGTCTTGGTGAAACCAAGTCTTATGGGGAAAGTGCACCACCTCTGCAGAGTGTAAAATCTAAGTACTTAGCCATGTCCCTGTCAAAGGACAATTTGAGCATCAAGACATGGAAACTATCAAGAATCTCCTCATCCAATTTCTAAGTTAAAAACTTGTGGTTGAACAAGGGTTGAAGGATCACCAATTTCTATTGGGAGATGCCTTGGTAAAGATTTTGTCAAGCAAAAACATAGTGTTTGCAAATGATAAGGAAAATCTATTTTGAGCAAAGCAAGCCTAATCTCCACTTATCCAAATGCATATCGATGATAGACTCCACTATACTACCATAGTATCACTTTCCAATACAATTCAAATGTATTGACCCTTGTGGCTGTAACTTGTTATGTTGCAGGTTTGTTTGATATTAGAGAAGTTTAATGATTAGGATTACAAGTCTACAACCAACATGTCTGCCTGTGGCACTTTGAAGATGAAGGACCCCATGCTATTGTTATATTCTGCTGCATTGTAATGAGATAGCCAAATGAGCTACGTAAGATGTAATAAATTATTTTATTCCTGGTTATAAAGTTGTATTATGACCTTTGTTTCTTGATATTACATATTAACTGTGGATGCTAGCTATTGATCCAGGGACTAGCATTGTAAACACAGGGATCTCTACCTTAATAAAGATTGGGAACCTTATAGATGGTATCAGAGCATTGTGTTGCCTGTAGGATTTGTAAACCTAGGATTGGACAAACCCCTTAGAAAAATAGGAGTTGTATTTGTTCCAAAACTTATTTACATACAATCTTGTAAACTCTTTCCTCAACCATTTTGGTTTTGATTCTACATCTGTTCTATTTCAAACTTGATGGACAAGCCTACCCCATGGCCAAAGACTTCACCATGTGCAAAGGACTTCATCAACTCTAATGACTTCAACATCTTCAACATTTTCACCAAGGACTTCAACCTTGGATATCACTAAGGACTACAAGTGAGACAAGAAATAGTTACTCAAGACTTGAAGACTAAGGAAACACAACTTGGGAATCATCATCACCTTTGAAGTTTTTGTGACCAAGAATTTTCCCAAGGAAACCATGATCTCATGCAAAAAGAATCAACCAAGATGGAGGGAAAGATCTCAAGTGAACCACATAGATGGACCACCATATTAAGTATAGATCAAATACACCAACTTAGGTGGTGTAACAAAAATATTTTTGGTTGCCTAAAAATATGCTTGAAACTTGTTGTGGAATGTTTGTTTGTGATTGCTTGCACATTGCTTGTGTGAATTGTGATGTGTGTGATTAGAATTATTCCCTTAGAAATATTTTGCCCATTCTAATCCCAATCCAACCCAAACATATGACTACTCCAGGAAATTCCAACATCAAGGATGGTGACAACAACAACAACCAAGAGGACAACATGAGAGAACTCATAGTAACCCAAACCCAGTTGAACCAAGTGACAACTCAATTTATAGCCAACACCAGTGAGGTAGATCCAACCATGCAAAGGTTTTCAGAAACCCAAACCCATTTGTTGCATAAGGTGACAGATCAAATGATCAACATGGGAAACAACTCTTCCAAAGGAGTTTGTGACAACAGGGATGACAAAGATGATATTCTAGAAGGAACCCAATCTTGCAATATTTGTGGAGACAAGGATCACACCTCCAAAGAGCATGAAGATCAATGCCCTAATTGTGAGGAGAAACATCCAGCTAATCAATGCCCCACAACCCATGCTACTTGTTACTTATGTGAAGGAAATAATCATGTCCCTATCCAATGCCCCATCTATTCCATAGTTCAACAAAGGAAACAAGGTGGAGTGCAACAACTGATTGCAGACTACCATGAGAGATCCAAGTCTACCAAGAAGGATGAAGACAAAGGAAAATCTCAGCTTGCACCTCCATGCAATATGACTCAATTTACAGGACCAAAGAGGAGACATATGTATTATCCAAGGAGTAATAAAAGGTCAAGGAGACCAGGAAACATTCCTACCTTTGAGATAACATATGAAGAACATGAACTAGAAGCACTCCTAGATTTGGAGAAACCCAAGAAGAAGAAGTATAAGGAGATTAGCCAAGTATGGTGCAACAACTGCAAAGAGCTAGGCCATTATGTGTCAATTTGTCCACAGAAGATACGTGAAGAACTCAACCTTATCACATGTTACAACTATGGTAACCAAGGACATTATGCAAGCAACTGTCCAGAAAAGATGAAGCACAAGATAAAGCCTATGAAGGATCCCAGCCTAGTCACATGTTTCAAGTGTGGAAACAAAGGACACTATGCAGATGTTTGCCCAGAGAGATTTCAACAAGATCCCAAGAAAGCCAAGATGTAATCTAGTTGGAAATTTTTTAAGGGTGGTAGTACCCTAGATGATTTGAGCCAACTTGTAACCCCTAGCCTCCCCAAATCTCGGGACGAGATTTATTTTAAGGGTGGTAGCCTGTCACATCCCAAGATTTTCCAAATCTTGTAATGTGAAAAATAAATAAATAAAATAAATTATTGTTGAATTTTAGGGTGAAAAGAAACTATTGTTTTTAAATGGAAATTAAAATCCCATCTTGAACAAACTTTAATTAAAGTTTGAATTCAACAAAATATAAATCAAGAGAAATGCATTCCTCATAAAATGCATCTGGAAATTTAAACACTTATAAGATCATTTCCAAGTTATCTTCAAGCCTATGGATTTGATCCATATAAAAATTGGTCAACAAACATTCACAAATGATAAAGAAAGACAAATAGAAATGTTATAAGACCATATAAATTGGTTTCACTTAATTTGGAACCATAAATAAAATCTTATGAATTTAATAAGATAAGGAAATTAAATTTCCAAACCTAATAAAACATTTATCTAAAATCCATACCAAATGGTGAGCAGATAATCCTAAATATATTTATTAGGAATAAATAAATATCAAATAAGATTTTACAAGTTGGAATCACCAAGTTTGGATCTCTAAATAAAAAGATAAGGATTTTATAAGATGAAGAAAGAAATATTAAATATGGAATATTTAAAGACCAAATCAAATCTTGGCCTAATCCATTAAGCAAATAGAATGAATGGAATCCAAATCCCAATAAAATAAAGGGATAAAGAATTTCCAAAATAAAATAAAATGGCATTAACCATCCTATCCCTATTTTAATAAAGACAAACCTCTAATAAGAATAATTATATAATTCATGAGAAAATAGTATTTTGGAATTTACCCAAGTGGAATAAAGGTTGTTTAATTAACTTAAATAAAATAAATCCTCCAAATAAAATTTAGGGGATTAAACTATATTTAATTCCAGTGGAATTAAAACAAATACCCAATTCAAATGATTTATGAATCATATTAAATATATTCCAATTAATTCAAGGTGAATATTTTGACACCCTTTTAAATAAATAAAACTTACTAAAATATTTTGGAAGGATTTAGAATTCAAATATGAATTAAAAACATTATTAAATCTTGGATAAATTAATACAAGGACCTACTTTAAATAATTAAAAAGGCACTAAAGGAATAAAAGATTTATTCTAATTTTGACTTCAGATTATGTTACTAATCAGTATTTAAACCTACACAAATTTTGGCAAAGGTTTGAATTCAAATGGATGCTTGAATTGATTAAATAAAATCAAGACAGAAAAATCAAATGGGAAGAAGAAAAATAACAGGAGAAGAAAAAAATAAGAAACAAAGCAACCCAACTAGCCTAGCCCACTAAGCCCATCGGCAGCCCATCTCTCTTTCCCGAACCGTTTATTTTCTCACTCAAACACACACCCGCAGAGACATTGACGACAGGACCCCACCTATTCTCTCTCTCTCACTGCCAAGCGACCCCACGCCAGGTCATCTTCTTCCTCACCCCGCTGACCCCGCCCCTCACCTCGCCAGCCGTTGCAGGCGATTAAAGCCCAGCTTAATTCGCGTTAACCACGCCAGTAAACAGCCCCGCGACCTTGCCCTCTTATTCGCCTGCGTCCTCTCTCTCTCTTTCCCCTCCGTCGCCACGCCCTCCTCGCCACTGGGCTGCACTAATTCGTCCAGATACCACACACTGCTCCGACGAGCTCCGCGAGGAATTCCGGCAGCTCCGCGTCGCCCCCTGCCCCCTTGAGCACACGAGCATCTTCCCTAGCCTCTGGCGCACCTCACTGTACCTCCCGTTCATCCGCGCGAGCACCCCAACATCGGCAACGACGACACCAAACATCACCGCCGCCTGCCATTTCCTTCGGCGAAGCCTCTGGTAAGAACCTGCCCCTCCATTTCTCTTTCACGCACACATCCTCGCCACGTATTTTCGCATCTAATCATACTCTCCTCTCCCTCTGGCATGCACCAAAGCCCCCTCCCCGTCGACAAGCGGAAGCTCCTGGCGCCACCCCTATCTCCGACAAGCGATTCTCATCGACCCCGTGCGCCCCTGCTACCCGAAGACCACGTTGAGCTTCCCCACGCCACGGCGATCTCGGTGAGCCGATCCCCTTCCTCCCTCGCTTCCTCTATCACCAGCCCCGCCGTAACAAGAGCCAGCGCCGCCACCTGCCGCCGCCAGCGCCGCCACTAGTTGGCAAGCGTGCTATGCGCCATTGTATTTTGATCAGATGGTCACGATAGAACCTTAGCCGAAGGGGTAAGATCGATCCTGCGCCGCACGATTCGCTTTAAATCCTGCAGTCCACGTTGCTGATCCGAGCGAAATGGTATGGGCAAATAGGAAATAGAAACGTGGCCCAGAGTCTGTTTTAAAAATCAGAAATGATCTATGTGTTGTTCCAATTTGAAAAATTCATAACTTTCAAAACACACGTCCAAATTTTGCAAATTTTATATCAATGGAATCAGCAAGACAAGTACTTTCTGACCATGCACTTTTTTAGAAAAAATCTTCTGTTAAATTGATTGTTTTTGTAGAAACTTGTGTAGGCATGTTTAGAATATAAAATTTTTTCTAAAATGATTTTTGAGATAAAATCTTTGGAAAATGGTTTGTTTTGAACCTACTGACCCTAGGAATCAATTGGTGGTTTCAAAAATGTATTTGGTGAAACAAAAGAATGAATCTTTGATTTAAAACATTTCTAGTCAAATAAAAATATGGTTTAATTATTAAAAATGGTTTTGGAAGAAAACCTTTGAGAAATGTTTTCAAAATAAACTCTCTGACCCTAAACACAAGGTTTTATGGTTTGAAAACATATTTTGTGAAACCTATAGAATGTTGCCTTATTAAAAGCATTTCTTCAGCACATAAAATAATGACTTAGTTTAAAAATGGTTTATGAAGTAAAACCTTTAGCAAATGGTTTTGCCACTTTATAAAATGACCATTAGGTGTTTTTCAAATGTTGATGACCCATTAGAAACCACTTTTACAAATAAAAAAATCTTTAGCATACATTGTTTTGTTTCTATCATTTTATGTGATGAATTGCTTGAATGGTAGAATGAAATATTGTTTGCTTGCATACATTGTTTTGTTTCTATCATTTTATGTGATGAATTGCTTGAATGGTAGAATGAAATATTGTTTGCTTGCTTGAATTGTAGTGATTTGAAGTGAGTGAACATTGCAAATATCAAGGAGTGAACTTATATTCTCTACCAAAAAGGCAAGTGATGCTTCATACTTTTGTCCCATTATTTTCACTATGCATTAGTGATATTTCTAAAGTAAGACTTGCATGGAATTTTTGCTAAGTATAACCTATGCTATGGGAAATCCTAGTAGATGAAACCTTAGTAGAAATTTCCTAAGTTAAGACTCCTACTACTATCATGCTTAGCTTGGCTAGTAGAAAACAAGGGTGGAATATATATTCATACTATGGAAAAATTTCTAAGTCTGAGGACTTAGGTTTGTTTAATAAAACAACTAAGTGAATGAATCACCTGGTGTAACACCACGGTTCTGAAAACACCGTGGCTTCTATGTGACGTGCCAATCCCTGGATCGGTTCATTGGCCCACAATAGAATAAGATGAATAACATAGCAAAATATCCGTGTATCATAAATAGCGATGATCCAGAGTACCATTATTACAATAAAAGCTTAGCTCAAGGCTAGCTCAAATTATTCAGGTAGCAACATAAATAGAGCAAATCCTCCATTCTTCAAATTGCCCACAAGTGAACAAGTGCCGAGTGGAGTACCATGGCCTATATCGATTACTCAGAATCGGAATATCCTGCAACATGAAACGTAGCAGCCCCGAAGGGTCAATACATGGAATGTATGGCAAGTAGAGCTATTAAAGGAGACAATAGTGCTAACATCTACATGCATATTTGGCAAGTGGAGCTGTGGCTAGCTTGCATTTGCAAAAACCTTTGTCCTACTTTCATAAACATTTTTTGATTTTCTTTAAAAGATCCCAATTAAGTTAACCCAACAACATTAAAGCAATTATGAAATTAGAATGAGCGAGAAACATGTCATGGAATCAATATCAAGCAACTCAGATGTCCATAACCGGGGACACGGCTAATCGATTAGATTATACACCCTGTAGGGGTCAGTACACTTTACCCATGTGACTTGGCCAGCCCATCTCGTACCATCACTCTCATTTTGGGTGATGATAGGGAGAAGTCCAAGAAGAGCCCGTTCGGGATGTAGCTCCCCAATCCCGACGTGCACCGGTCCAACCTACCAAAATTCTACATCTCTGGATATGCGGGTTCGAGTTACCACAACCTAGTGAGTCCAACCAACCGCCCATTTCATTATTGGCACATGGTTGTACACGTAAGCTACCAAATAAAGAAGCCAATCATTTTCTCTTGATACCTGGGTGCCTTTCCGCAATGAAACCACCAAAATTTATCAATCCCATCACACCCAAGAGATTCATTGATTAAGTTGTTTTAGTTTTCGCAAACCAACACTTTTAGAAACAAATTTCAGCGATGTAACCCAGCCCTCGTCCATCATAGCATGGCTAAGCACATCAACCAATGGTGGTTCATCTACAAGGAAGGCCCTACCACATAATAGGACATAGAATAGCGATAGTATCATCCTACACATGCGTCTACAAAATACACGACAATGCATTGAAAATAGTAGGACAATATCATGAACAAAGTAGCATATACTTGCCTTGATAGTTGGTGAAGTCGTTCAAGCACTCGTTGCAATCACACACGTTGCACTCCTCGCAATCTATCGATCAAACAATTGCATACAACATAAGCAATAGCACATAGATATCAAACAAATGCAACGAATGCATGCATGACAATTTAATAAGTCACAACGGTTGTTACTTTAGTTCTCTAAATAATACTGAAGTATATGATGCATGCAAGAGGCCAATTAATGCAATGAAGTATTTGTTATTAATAAATACTTGCCAATATAGGGTTTTTAATAGTTATGTTGTAATGCATGTTCTAATTGTCGAATTAAATTTGGATCTGAAGTGTAATGGATAGAGTGCATTAATATAAACCAATAGGCGTTGGATTTACCCTAATCGGAGTTATAGATCTTTTTGTATGATTTAAATAGTATCTAATGGGTTTTAAATCATTTATATAGTTTTTGTTGCCTAAAAATCAAACTAAATATAGATATGTAATCTCCATGAAATTGTGATTTCAGGGACATATTATTTGTAATTTTCTGAACAATATTTATTTTCTTATGAATTTATTACTCTAAATAAGCCATTAAACCATTTATTTAATTACTGCAAAACCTTACAGTATTTGACTTAACCATTTGCATATTGATTATCTACAAACAATTGTGAATCCATAGGTATATTATTTGTGATATTTGGACAAGTAGATATTTTACTATGAATTTATTGACCTAAAAGACCAATAAAACTAATTAAATTATTACAGTAAACACGTACTGTAAAAGTTAAATCCAACTTGATATTAATAATCTACTCAATTTTATGAATCTATTGATATACTATACGCTATTTTTGGACCTACTAATCTTTTTATATAAATTTTCCAAGTTTATACAATTTTCTGCAATTTTAATTCAATTTTAAATTCACAGGGAATATTCTGGCTGCTGCGCGCGCGGTAGGTAGGAGGGCGGGGCAGGTGGGCTGGGCCGGGGGCTCGCCGGGTAGTTTAGGTTAGTTAGTTTTTTTTGTTCTTTTGATTTTATTCATTTTGCTTTTATTATTTCTTTTATAACTTTTTAATAGATAATCCAATTGAATTGATTTTTGTTTTCAATTTTTTCTAAAATTCAGTGGATCATCTTAGGATCATTTTTGCATCATTTCCACTAGTTCGCAAATAGTGGATTTTTCCTTGCATAATCCTTTGTAGGTGCATTTTAGTAACTCAAAATAGGGTTTATATATGAGGTTTTTCAATTCAAATTTTTCCATGAATGCAAAATGCTATGTCAATGCAATGCAAATGCAAATTTTTTTTGTAGTCCCAATTTTCAAAATCTTGGGATGTGACACCTGGGTGGAATGGAAGGAATGGTTTGTGTTGAGTGGTTATGCAAGTCCAGTATGCTGGGGAAAACTTGGGCATCACCAAGTCCAGTATACTGGGGAAAACTTGATATCTCACTTGTGGATGGCCACCAGGAACAAAGAGAGTTGAGATGTCAAATGTTGATAATCTTCAAGTGCGGCCACTTGGCATTATGGGCTCTGCCTAGATCATATAGGTTGCAATAACTTAGCCAAATGGACAGTTGGTGGTAGGGGATTGATAGGTTGGAACGCGTCCATTCTGGTCTAAGGGAAGGCTTCTGAAAGATCTTGTCTTGGTGAAACCAAGTCTTGTGGGGAAAGTGCACCACCTCTGCAGAGTGTAAAATCTAAGTACTTAGCGATGTCCCTAGCAAAGGACAATTTGAGCATCAAGACATGGAAACTATCAAGAATCACCTCATCCAATTTCTAAGTTAAAAACTTGTGGTTAAACAAGGGTTGAAGGATCACCAATTTCTATTGGGAGATGCCTTGGGAAAGATTGTGTCAAGCAAAAACATAGTGTTTTCAAATGATAAGGAAAATCTATTTTGAGCAAAGCAAGCCTAACCTCCACTTAGCCAAATGCATATAGATGATAGACTCCACTATACTACCATAGTATCACTTGCCAATAGAATTAAAATGTATTGACCCTTGTGGCTGTAACTTGTTATGTTGCAGGTTTGTTTGATATTAGAGAAGTTTAATGATTAGGATTACAAGTCTACAACCAACATGTCTGCCTGTGGCACTTTGAATATGAAGGACCCCATGCTATTGTTATATTCTGCTGCATTGTAATGAGATAGCCAAATGAGCTATGTAAGATGTAATAAATTATTTTATTCCTGGTTATAAAGTTGTATTATGACCTTTGTTTCTTGATATTACATCTTAACTATGGATGCTAGCTATTGATCCAGGGACTAGCATTGTAAACACAGGGATCTCTACCTTAATAAAGGTTGGGAACCTTACAGGATTCAATTGAAAATTCTACGTGATGAAGTGGAATTTGGTTGAGAATTAAGAATTCAAGATAGCATAATAAGAAGTAGAGTCATAATGCTGAGATTATCTCTGAAACCATGATGCAAGTGTAAGTATGTCAAGTACTTAATAGTTAATCTTAAAATAAAGTAAGAAAAGAACAATGTAGAATCATGATAGAAGTAATAGATGTTAAAAATTGTTCGATAAGCTTTGGTTTCAGGTATTAAATAGATTATTGTTAGTCTTTTCGAGAGATCATGTGAGATTAGTTTATTAAATAATGAAAGGTTGGATATAGTTAGACATTCTAAAAGAGAAATAATAAGTTGGTGTAACTATTTAGAGACCACTTTGATTAAAAGTATCCTATTGCAATTGAGCAAATTGGGTAAATATTGAGACAAAGAATAGTTTGACCATTTAAGTGCTAAGTATCACGATGTAAACCTATATGATGGGGTGTTATATACTACACAGCTAAGCCTGAATTCTAGAAATGTTATACTCAACTACTATATTACGGGCTTAGAATATTGTGTGTTATATGTACCAAATTTGGATTTATTGTTTTTTCTTGGATCTTATTTATTGACTAGATATGTACATGAAGTTTGACTTGGTGTGCAAATGCATGTTGCACCATCAAGTTATTACTTGATGTTATAGACATAGATAGAAAAGGGAATTCGTGTATGGCAGTGACGAGTCCCAAAGACCAAGATGAAGACTTACATGAAGAGTGAAGCAAAGTATAAGGAGTATCAACGCAATTTGAAGGATGGATCAAGTTCAGATCATTATTAGTCAGCAATAAGAAGGTACATTAGTGTAGAAAATGTATGGAGCAACAAGAAGTGATGAACTTAAGTTCACATGAAGTAGGTGATGTTGATAAGGAATTGATGAAGTAGTCATACCAGGTTTATGGAAGTATCCTGAATAGGTGCAAACAAGTAGTTTTGGTATTCAAGCTCTAACAATTCAGAGAGAATGCGAGTAGTACGTCGAAAACCCGCAGGGTAATACATACACCCTAGGATGGTCTGCAGCTGATATTTGGTCCGTAGATGGTATTTGGTTGACTTAGTTAACCAGATCATCTTAGTATATCATAAAGAGCATAAAACTTGGACTAAATTAAGTAAGACATAAAGGAGTATAAAAATTAAAGCGATCGTTTTCCAAGAAGTTTCGTGAGATTAGGCCTACCAAAGAGCGAATGTCCAAAAAGTAAGTAATACAAATAATCTTGGAAGATCTACTTCGGAGGTCCACAATTGTGTGGGTATACTGTAAGTTCTTTTGTGAAACATTAAAGAGGTAGAGTATAAGCTAAATAGACACAAACATCCTATTTATAGAGCCAATGTTACTATATAGGCAGTTTAAATACCATTAGAAATCCCCAAGGGAGAGAGCAAACAATTAAACAGAAGTATTATTATCTGAATCTCCGAGTAAAGGTTGGAGAAGAAGTATTAAACTATGACAACATTAATTCTTATTTTCATAAGATTAAAAGAAGACATAATTATTGAAGTACCTTCGGAAGTATGTGTGGATGAAAGATCGAAGTATAATTCATGATAGTAGGGCTTAGACCTTAAGATAAGTAATAAATGTAAATTGAATAATTACTTAAGGTAATAACAAAATATTATCTAAAGCTTGATAAGATAAAAGCCTGAAGGTGATAAAATAGATTAATCCTAATTAATTCTAAAGGAACCAACTCTTAAGTGATCCTTAAGAGGGAATAAAGCACATCCAATTGAACATGTTTAGTGGAACAAGAAATTCCGATAGGTATGGACTAAATGTGTTCAAAACCAATCTTCGGAAGGACTTCCAGTATAAATCATACAAACACAAACCAAATATAGTATTTTGGACACAACTATTATTGTCCAATAAAATTTTAAACCATGTTTTAGTGAGACTTCCCAATCCTTACATAGTATAGTAAGGAATCTCGATGATCAAGTAAAGTGGTTGGATTAGAATACCTAAACAAGGAAATGAACTAAAGAAGAGACTCCAATTTAAAGATTTCATAATGAGGGAATATCCCTAAGGGACTAACTTTGGGGTATTAGAGACAAGAAGTTGGAGATTGCCAAGTATGATGATAATTCAAGGAAAAATATTTAGATATGGGATACTGCAATTATTCCCATTTGAGGTTACCATGGAGTTGAGAAATGTCATAACCAATACAAGTCAATTCCTCATTCCAAAACATGAGTGTACAAACTTCGGGGACAGAGTTTATTTTAAGGGAGAGAGACTATAACATCCCAGCATTAGTGCTTAGAAATAAGATGAACTCAGATGTGTGCATTGTATTCATGCATAGAAAATCCAAATAATTTTTGCGCTTTTGAATAAAACTTGTCAAAGTGATTGAAGCTTCTCTTAACTTGATGGAATTGAAGTACATCATCAAGTTGACCGCTATCAGTTTCAATATGTCCTTTGCTCAAACCTTATTTTGGGTAAAGATAATTTGATCTAAGGGTAGATCAAATGGAATAAAACTAAAATACCACACATTGCTTAATGATTAATATCTAATCCTTAGGTGATCATATCATAGTATTCATTACAACAACTCATGAATACCAAGTTAAGTATCTAACTCAAGTAACAAGAATATAATAACTAAATATTTACCTTATACATTCCTACCATGAGCATCATGTTAATACTTAACTTTAACTCTTTAGTTGTATTGAGTAGGAAGGAAATCAAGTCAAGACCATTCACCACATATATTTATTTCCATACTATTCAGTATCATCTCTATTGAACCTCATACTAATATCTATTCACCATCATTGTGGAGTGATCACTTCTTGATCTCTCAATTCTTAAAATATCAATTCTTGATCTATCAACTCTTGTTCTTATAATAGAATTCTCATTAAAGCCTTTACAGAAGGAAGTAAGAAGAGGTAAGTAGTAATGCTAGTTTTAGAAATCATCTATGGATGGGAGTGTTTGAAGAGAATCAATTCAATAAGAAAGTTGATGGAGTTAACTCACTCCTGAATGGATAGAAGAGTTATCTGAAATAAAGATATATGTGGCAACAAAGAAGATTATAAGGATGAATTTTTAAGATAGTTACCAATGAGTAATTTTATTGGATCAAGTAGGCATAGTTAATAAATAATATCTCCTAGTTAGATAGAGATACTGTAAGACCCCACCATTGTAAAGGTAAAGGTCCCTGTGATTGCAATGCTAGTCCCTGGATCAATTGCTAGCATCCACAGTTTAAGATGAAGTACATAGAAACAAAGGTCATTATTACATCATCATTCCAGAGATAACATAGTCTTTTAGATATCCATAGCCATAGGCTAGTACAAGAGTTTAACTTAACAATATAAATAAAAGTCTTCATCTTCATGTGCCACAGGCAAGCATGTTGAGTGTAGATTCATAACCCTAATCCTCATCAGAGTAACCTGCAACATCACAAGTTACAACCATAGTGGGTCAATAAATTGGAATAGTATTGGCAAGTGATAACATGGTAGTATAATAGTATCTAGCTTCTACATGAATTTGGCTAAGTGTAGCTAAGTATTGACCATTGAGATCGGAAAGAACACCAACAGCGAAAGCACTCTGCTGGGCTGACACTGACACTGAGAGATGAAATCTAGGGGAGCAAATGGGATTATAGACCCAGTAGTCCTAGCCGTAAACGATGGATACTAGGTGCTGTGCGACTCGACCCGTGCAGTGCTATAGCTAACCCGTTAAGTATCCCGCCTAGGGAGTACGTTTGCAAGAGTGAAACTCAAAGGAATTGATGGGGCCCCGCACAAGCGGTGGAGCATGTGGTTTAATTCGATGCAAAGCGAAGAACCTTACCAGGGCTTGACATGCCGCGAATCCTCTTGAAAGAGAAGGGTGCCCTTGGGAACGCAGACACAGGTGGTGCATGGCTATCGTCAGATCGTGTCGTAAGGTGTTGGGTTAAGTCTCGCAACAAGCGCAACCCTCGTGTTTAGTTGCCACTATGAGTTTGGAACCCTGAACAGACCGCCGATGTTAAGCCGGAGGAAGGAGAGGATGATGCCAACTCATCATGCCCCTTATGCCCTGGGTGACACACGTGCTACAATGGGCGGGACAAAGGGTCGCGATCTCGCGAGGGTGAGCTAACTCCAAAAACCCGTCCTAAGTTCGGATTGCAGGCTGGAACTCGCCTGCATGAAGCAGGAATCGCTAGTAATCGCCGGTTAGCCATACGGCGGTGAATCCGTTCCAGGGCCTTGTACACACCGCCCGTCACACTATAGGAGCTGGCCATGTTTGAAGTTATTACCCTTAACCGTAAGGAGGGGGATTCCTAAGGCTAGGCTTGCGACTAGAGTGAAGTCGTAACAAGGTAGCCGTACTGGAAGGTGCGACTGGATCACCTCCTTTTCAGGGAGAGCTAATGCTTATGCTTATTGGGTATTTTGGTTTGATACTTCTTCACGTCGTTGGTTCATGCTCAAAATAGGTTTTACCTATCAGTTGAAAACACTAAGTTTTTGTTTGGCAAAAATCCCCAAGGAACCACCAATAGACATTGGTGAACCTTCACCCTTGTTCAACCACAAGTTTTAACTTAGAAATTGGGATGAGGAGATTCTTGATAGCTTCCATGTCTTGATTCCCAAATTGTCCTTTTCCGGGGACACGGCTAAGTACTTAGTGTCTTCCTTCTGCAGAGGTGGTGCACTTTCCCCACAAGACTTGATTTTCATCAAGACAGGACCTTTCAAAAGCCTTCCCTTAGACAAAAATGGACGCGCTCCAAACCTATCATCCCCTACCACCAACTGTCCATTTGGCTAAGTTATCGCAACCTATATGATTCAGGCAGAGCCCATAATGCCATGTGGCTGCACTAGAAGCTTCTTAACATATGGCATCTCAAATACCTCTGTTCCTGGGTGGCATTCCACAAGTGATATACACAGGTTAGACCATTGGAAAATGGGCCCTGGTAACCACTCAACCAAAATCCACCAAGCAATTACCAATCTACTCAGGTGTTACATTCACTTAGTTGTTTTATTAAGCAAAAACATAAGTCAAAGACTTTCGCAATATTTTCCCATAGCATGTATATATTCCACCCTTGGTTGCTACTAGCTAGTCTAATCATGGAAATAGCAAGTATCTTAACTTAGAGAAAATTCTAACAATTCTACAACTACTAGGATTTCCCAAGCATAGCATATAGATACTTAGCAAAAATTATCATGCAAGCCCTATACAAAATATTTCTAATGCATAGTTAAAATATTGGGACAAAAGTATGAAGCACCACTTGCCTTGGTAGTTGGGGGAGTAACAACAATCCTCACAGTCACAATCACCACTAGCACAAAATCTACACATAAAATGATAGCACCAAATTCACATTCCAAAATAATCAAAAAAAATATATGAATTCATGCAAATGCCATGTGATGATTTTTCTAAACCCAACAAGACAAGTGAAATAGTACTGAACCATAAACAAAAAAATTATACACTATATAAACTAAATTTGGCCTTAAAAACATTTTCCAAATAATTTTTATACACAAAATATGCTTACAAATGTCTCTGCATAAAATTCCATTTTTAACAGAAACAAAATACAAAACTAAGCCCATAGATGTGTAGGATTTCTTTTTGTGATTCCAATGGTATGTTATTTGTATTTGTTGGATAAACAAAACAAAAGTTATTGAATTTACAAATTTGAATATCTAATAGATGAAATTCCAGATTTTAAATCTAAACCTAGCCACGCTGCAGCCTCTGATTGGTGCGTACCGGTTCGGCCGGATCACGCTCGCGGACCGCAAGATCTAACTAATGATGCACGGCCCAGATCTCTTCGTACCGCTTCAACTAAAATCTAATCGTGGCCCTAGGATCCAGATCCAATGGATCATATCTGATCGACCAGAACTTAGCGGCGCAAATGGCGCAGGCAGCAGTGACGACTCTAGATGTGACACGCCGGCGAAGTCAGAGGTGCAGGGGGTGTGCTAGTGCTTACTGAGGTCGCGAGAACGTGGAGATGCTCAACGTGTAGATGGACAGGGTCGGGGCGCACGAACACAGCAGCTAAACCTCGTCGGAGTTCGTCCGCACGTCGGGTGCTAACTTTCGGAGTCGAAGACGACAACCTAGGGCGCAAGGGATCAAACGGCAACTGTTAACAGATGCACAAGACACTGGCGAACACAGTCGCGTGAACCAGAGACAGAGGGAAACACGAGGATCATCGGAATGTCTCGTCGGAGTTGAGCTAAGCTTCGGGCGTTTGCAGATGTTGACGAGGGTGATTCAGGACAAATTGAAAGCATGAGTAGATGCGCAAGGCGATGGCGAAGCATCTCGTGTGAACCAGAGGGCAAGGAACGCTCGAGACTCACCGTGATAGCTCACCGGAGTTCTTCGGTGCCGCGGCGGTGTAGGGAGAAATTCGTGGAGCCTGGCGGCGCTTCGGGGTGGTTGTGTTGGGGGAAATGGCCGCGGGGGGAGGCGATTAAGTAGCCAGAGCGGAGAAACAGAGGGGTCCGGGGTGTCAGCAAGGGAGGGGTGTGCGCGTGGGTGAGAAACAGAGGGATAGAGGGGTCCCGGGTGGGCTGGATAATGGGCTGGTTCTGCTGTTGGGCCTGGTTGCTGGCGCTGGCCTTTTCTTTATTCTTTTCTCTTTTTCTTTTTCCAAATGATTTTCTAGGAATCCTATTCAAATTATGTCAAATGTGTTTGCATTCAAACTCTTCCTGGATTTTTGTAAAGTGAAACATGCACATATTTGTGTATAAAACATTGCTTTTCATTTCAAATTACATTGGCCATTGGGTTTAAAAATAAATTCATGCCTTAGTTAATTATTTGTAATAGGCATAAGAATGGTTTTTAATTCATATTTTGTTTTGAAAACTTTGACCAAACTTTGGAAATATCAATCAAACCTATGTTCAAATCTTTTCTGTTTAAAACAAGTATTCTCATATTAGAGAGTAGCAATAAGGCCATTGCCTTTCTTACATAAACTAATAGACAACAAATGTTTCTGTTTTTGAAATCTTATTTGAAAATGATCCTAAAATGATTATGAATGCATGAATGATATGCAAACTTAGAAATCATGATTTTTGGGATGTTACAAATCTAACCCCCTTAAGGTGAATCTCTCCCTCGAGATTCGTATTGGCTAGCAAATAGGTGAGGGTGGTCTTTCCGAAGATCATCTTCTCTTTCCCATGTTGCTTCTTCTTCGGGATGATGGTTCCACTGAACTTTGCAGAATTTGATAGTCTTTGTCCGTCTAACTCTTTCTGCAGTCTCCAGAATCTTGATAGGTTTTTCTTCATAAGTGAGGTCACTTTCCAATTGGACCTCCTCCTAAGGTATAGTATCCTTCAAAGAAGTCTCTTCCATCTCCGGATGGAATTCAATCTCATATGCCACTTCTCCTTTACAACTCAGAATCTTGAATGGTCCAACATATCTTGGGACCAATTTCCCTTTGACTCCAAATCTCTTCACTCCACGAAGTGGTGACACTCTAAGGTATGCTCTATCACCCACCTCATAGGTGGCTTCTCTACGCTTTGGATCTGCGTAGCTCTTTTGTCGGGACTGTGCTATCTTCAATCTGTCCTTTACTAACTTGACTTTTTCTTCAGCTTCCTTGATTAGTTCTGGTCCAAACAAGTTCCTTTCTCCAACATCATTCCATAACAATGGTGTAGTACACTTTCTCCCATAGAGAAATTCAAACGGTGCCATCTCAATGCTGTCTTGATAGTTGTTGTTGTAAGAGAATTCTGTGTAAGGCAGACTTTCATCCCAACTAGATCCATAATCTAGGGCACATGCCCTCAACATATCCTCTAAAATCTGGTTGGTCCTTTCTGTCTGTCCATCAGTCTGGGATGAAAAGCAGTACTGAATTCCAATCTCGTTCCCAACGACTCGTGCAGTTGCCTCCAAAAATGGGAAGTGAATTGAGTTCCCCTATCAGACACAATACTCTTGGGTAATCCATGCAGGCACACAATCCTATTCATATAGATCTTGGCTAACTTAGCACTTGTATAGGTTGTCTTCACAGGTATTAAATGATCCACTTTAGTTAGACGATCTACTACGACCCAAATAGAATGATATCCTGATCTAGTCCTTGGTAGTCCAGTGATGAAATCCATGCCAATCTTGTCCCATTTCCAATCAGGAATAGGTAGTGGTTGTAACAATCCTGCTGTTTTCTGATGTTCCACTTTCACTATACTACATACATCACACAAAGCAATATGTTCGGCGATGTCCTTCTTTAGATTATTCCACCAAAATATTTCTTTCACATCCATGTACATTTTGGTGTTACCCGGATGAATGGAATATGGTGAGTTGTGTTCTTCTTGTAAAATCAGTTTCCGAAGCTCCGGATCTTGCGGAATATAGATACGTTTTCCATACCATAAATTACCATGTTCGCCTTCATGGAATCCTTTGGCTTTTCCCTTGCCAATATTTTCCTTAATATCTTCAATTTCCTTGTCCGTCTTTTGGGCTTCCTTGATTTTGTCCAACAAAGTGGGTTGAACATCCAATGACATGAGATGTCCTTCAGGCACAATCTCCAATCTGAGATCTTTGAATTGGGCACACAGATCATCTGGCAACTCTCTCTTAGTAAGGCCATTCACATAAACCTTACGACTTAATGCATCCTCTACAACATTTGCATTACCGGGGTGGTATTGCAAACTCAAGTCATAGTGCTTGATGAGTTCTAGCCATCTTCTTTGTCTCATGTTGATTTCTTTCTGAGTGAAGATATACTTCAAACTTTTGTGATCTGTGAACACTTCACATCGCTTTCCCAAAATATAATGTCTCCATGTGTTGAGTTCATGGACAGCAGATGCTAACTCTAAATCATGAGTAGGATAATTCACTTCATGAGTTTTGAGTTGTCTCGAGGCATAAGCCACAACTTCCCCTTCTTGCATCAGAACTGCACCCAATCCTTGGTGAGATGCATCACAATACACTTGGAAATCCTTCTCAAAATCTTGCAGACATAAGACTGGTGCTGTCACTAGTCTCTTCTTCAACTCTTGGAAACTGAGTTCACATCCTTCAGTCCAATCAAATTTCTTGTCTTTCTTGAGTAACTCCTTCATTGGCTTAGCTACCTTGGAGAAATTCTCAATGAACCTTCTATAGTATCCTGCCAAACCAAGGAAACTACGAACTTCTTTCACTGACTTAGGAGATTCCCATTCAGTTACAGCTGACACTTTTGTGGGATCAACTGCTACACCATCTCCTGATACAATGTGTCCAAGAAAACCAACCTCATTCAGCCAGAATTCACACTTGCTGAATTTGGCATACAGTTTATGCTCTCTAAGCTTCTCAAGTATCAAACGCAAATGTCCTTCATGCTCTTCATTGCTCTTGGAGTAGATCAAAATGTCATCGATGAAAACGATAACAAACTTGTCAAGAAACTCCATGAACACCTTGTTCATCATATTCATGAAGTATGCTGGTGCATTGGTCAAACCAAATGGCATCACGGTGTACTCATACAATCCATACCTAGTGGTGAAGCAGTCTTAGGTATGTCTTGTTCCCTTATCTTTAGCTGAAAGTAGCCTGATCGGAGATCAATCTTTGAGAACACATGGGCTCCTTCTAATTGATCAAACAAGTCATTGATTCTGGGCAAAGGATATTTGTTCTTGATAGTCACCTCATTGAGTGAACGATAATCTATGCATAACCTTTGACTTCTATCTTTCTTTTCCACAAGCAAAACTGGTGCTCCCCAAGATGAAGTACTTGGTGGTATAAATACTTTCTGCAACTGTTCTCCAAGTTGTTTCTTGAGTTCCTTCAATTCATCAACTAACATCTTGTAAGTTCTCTTTGTTATTGGTCCTGATCCTGGCAGCAAGTCAATCCAAAACTCCACATCTCTATCTGGTGGCATTCCCGGCAATTCTTCCGGAAACACATCTGGGTATTCTCTCACAATTAGCACACTGTCTATGCTAACCCCCTTAAGAGAATTTAGCTTACTCCCTTTTGATTCAAACTTAGACTTGAATCTAATCCGTTTCTTATCCGGGGTTGTGAGTGCGACAGTACGATTGGCACAATCTAGTACTCCTTCATACTTGGTCATCCAATCCATTCCCAAAATTACATCCAACCCTTGGGAATACAGGATTATCAGACTAACTGGAAACTTATGCTTTCCAAATTCTATCACTAGATCACGACATCCAAGACTTACTATCATATCTCCACAGGGAGAACTTACTCTTATAGGACACCAAATATTTGAGTTGGAAATCCATTTATATCAACAAATGCTCTTGATATGAATGAATGCGATGCACCAGTATCAAAAAGAACAAGTGTCAACAACCGGATTTTTCAATCCTAGATGCCTGTTATGCCATACATCGCAATCCCAGGATTACCATTTTTGCGAGACATAACAAAATTGGATACCATAGTACATCATCCATTACAAACGATACATAGGTTCTTACACAAATAGGGATCTCATGATCCAGTTCTTAATACAACATCAAGCAGCGGAATACGTAGTAATAACAGTAGCGTAGGCGAAGCTCCATCTTCGGGGTCACATGCAATGCTGACGATGGGAGATGATCCTAGTTGTCGTAACCTTCCTGGGGTCCATCTTCCAGGTACTACTCTTCATAGTCTGGCCATGGGAATAGCCAGGGACAAATCCATGAGTACTCTTTAAGTACTCGCAAGCTAATACTAATAGGTAAAGGGGTTTTTGGATAATAGGACACTAGGATCTAGGGTTGTTTTGCAAAAGCAAGATTTATCTCTACTAAGTTCCAAAGATAGTCACAACTTTATAACTCCTAGGTGGGATCTTGTAACTCAGGTCACAACTCTGTTGTGGTCAAGTCAAAGTCTCAATTCATTTCACAAGTTATTTTGAAAAGTCTGACGGGGGAACAGTATGGCCACTCCAACTGTCCATAACCGTGGACGCGGCTATTCGAATAGTTTGACACTCTGAAGAGATTGTATAAATCCTGAATTCACCATACTCAGTATGCGGATAATCAATCCTAACCTTTCAATTACATGCCCTAGTATAAGCACCTCTCCTGTGAGTTTGGCCTCCCAACCATGACCAACTATCATCTTGGGTACTACACAGGTGGACAATCTTCACAAGGTAGCCTCAGCTCAGACCTTGGCCGTGAGGGAACTAATACTAAGGTATATATGTTTCCAGTCAAGCCCTACCCAATCTTCGGGTATTGTGGTTGTACGATAAAATTGGAATGGTATCGCATCCAGACAACCATCAGCTTTATAAAGGGCTGAGGCTCATGCCTCAACATTTTCATCACCAAAATCATCAAGTGTTCGGAAACACATGTCCAAAACATTTCAATAGAATGATCCATCATTCCAAGGTTTTCATAACCATTTTTCCACCAAGTAAACCCATCTAAGGTTGGTCAAGTTTTATGCTTAGCACTAGCATCTACAGGTGGGGGTAGTACTAATGAGGGGTGGTAAACTAGTGGAGTTTCAACTAAGTTCAATCTCATGCCTTAAGATGACATCAAGATTTCCTAGCTTAGGCCAAATTTTATGCTCTTCATGCAACCTTCAGAATCTTTCTAGTATCTACAAGTCACTTAAGTCAACTCTAAGTTAAAGCTTTGATAAAGAAATAAAGTAAGAAGCTTGCAAATAAAACTAGGATTGGTTTATCAAGTGGGTATGATCACATATGCTTAAGGCATATAGTAGGCATAGTAACAAGCAAGTATTTGCTTGCACAATATCAGTATAAGCTTGCTAAATTGCAAGTGTTAGCTTGCATAGGTCAACTTGATTAGTAAGGCTTGACAAAGTAGAGTGTATTGCAAGTTTTAGCTTGCCTTGTGCAGAGCAGTGGTTGAAGTTCTCCTCGGCTTCTTCTTCGTAGTATCCTCCTTCCTCCTCGTATCCTTGGTCGGTATTAGCATCTATGAATAAATACGAGGTACACAATCACCAAACAATACTTAACTACTTGCAATCATCACACACAAGGGTCCTATAGATGATCTAGCATCATCTCTAACATTACAAGGTTAAGGCTTGATTTAATTCCTTTTATTTTTAGAAAACTAATTTCTACTCATTGAAAAACTACTTAAGATTTAATATTCTCCAAACCAAACATGGGATCATGTTGACACATGTCATCACCACATATTGTAGTCCAAGGGAATGTGATTTAAAGTGGTGTCACAATTTAATAAGGTTTTACCCTTTTATTTTAATTAATTAAAGTGGCTAGAAATTCTTATGTAGCATTCTTTTATTACTTGAACATTATTCCTGCAAGTAAACCTATATATTTTTATATATTCTGAAAGATATGGTTAAATGTGATTTTTGAGAGTTGGAATCAACTCAAAATCTATTATGGTTTAAATTTGAAAAATGTTTGAATGCAGAAAAGCTTCTGCCTTGTTATTTTTACCATGGGTGATCTATAGATCCAAATGACTTGAATCCAACGGGGTTGGATTCATCATTCACAGAACTTTCCAACAAAATTGGTTTCATTCAAATTGGTGCACTGAATCGACCTGGATTGATTTTTCAAAATGGGTACAGAAGTGTGTTTGAATTAAAATAGAAAAGATTTAATTCAAATCACTAGGTTGTGCGGGAAAAGTTAACGGCCCGGCCTGCTAAGCGCAGTGCTCCCGCGGGATGCTTAAGTGGGTGTCCCCACTTGTTAGAGACACGGGACTGGGCGAAGCGGTATGGGGCAACGTGGGTCGTTCGATCTGATTCTAATCCAACGGCTGGGAGTCATCGTCGACGCGAGACAACGCCGGCGAGAACGAAACCTAGCGCGGCCAGTGGGGGGTGCTGGGGACTCACCGGGGTGCTGGCGAGGGTCGGCGAGGCGGGCGAACGACGAAGTCGACGACGGCAAAATCAGGGGTGGTCGCGGCAGCTCCGGTGAAATTCCGGCGGGGTGGTTCTTGCCTTGCTCTAAGAACGGTGTGGAACGATCAGTGCGGAGAGGGGAGTGAGATGGTGTGAAGAAATCGAGTGGGGGTGGCCTCTATTTATAGTCGATCGAGGGGACCGACGGGGCGCACGGTGAGCTCGTCGGGGGCGATGTTACAGGCGGCTACTGGCATGGGCGACGATAGGGGACGGTGTGGTGTCTCCTGGCGATGCTCAATGACATGGTTTCGAGGCATGGGGCGGTGCGGCTCGGTCTGGAACATGCGACGCTCTACGCGGCGGAGGCGGCGTCTTCGACGGCGAGCGGTGGCTGTGCGGTACGGGGCGGCGAACGGGGATGTCTAGTGGTCTCCTGGGTCTGTGGTGATCGTGTGTGCACGCGGTGAGGGCGGCGCGCGGTCTGTGGGCGCTGGTCGAGGGTGGCGCTCTGGCGCACGCTCGGCATGGTCGCTGGCGAGGTTGGCATGGTTCGTGCATGTGGTCCAGGGCTTGGCAACGCTCGCGGCTGGGACAGTGAGTGGCGGTGGACGGTGGGCTGCCTCCCAGACATGCTGGCTAGGCTTGCTGCTGCTCCTAGCTTGCTGTCGACTATGGGGTGGCAAGGGTGTGCTCGGCTGTTCACCATTGATGGCAATGGCAAGCTCACAGTGGTGCTAGTGGTTAGTTAATCTTCCTAGATGATCTACTGAGCTGGTTGTGAGCTAAATGGGGAACCAGTTAGGCAAGAATCACTACTCACAATAGTGTGTGATGTTTGTTTGATTTGTGTCTACAACCTGTTTGATGAAATGGCCGCATGAAATCAAGTTTTAAATTTTGAAAAGATTTTTGGTGGGTTTGCTAGATTGGTGCTGGTGAGTCTCTAGATGCTTGGGTTTTCCAAGTTGAGCTTGTTTGAGTGATTTTTGAATAAGTGGAATCTTCCCATATGATAAAGATTCAATTTTGAATTGTCAATTAAACTATGCATTTGAAAGTTTCTGGATGATCACAAAGTGGGCCTTGATACTTTTTTATGAGTACATTCAAGGGGTGCAAAGATCCAGAAAATTTTCTGTTAAGTTCTAAAAGTTTGAGACAGCCAAAGTAGGCATGTGAGTTAAATTGGTCAGAATGACCATTCCCTTAATATATGTGTTTTGATTTACTTGTCTTTAGGAAAAGTGTGGGAAATGTTTTAGATGATGTTTATTTCATCTAAGAAATATTTTACAAGCAATGAAACAAACAAACAAGGTGGTTCACAAGAATTTCAAATTAAATGCATACACATATGCATGCCTTCATAATTTTAATTAGCAAAGTTTTTGTTAACCCTAATTTGATGATTAGAAAATGGATGATCCAAGTTTAGTATTTTTGGGATGTTACAAACCTTCCCCCCTTAAACAAAATCTTGTCCCGATATTTGAAAAAGGACGAAAAGATTACCTAGGATTTGAAGAGATCGGGAAACTCCGTCCTGATGTGATCTTCGCGTTCCCAGGTAGCTTCCTCTTCTGTGTGGTTGCTCCACTGAATCTTGAGAAACTTGATGCTTTGGGTTCGGGTAGTTCGAAAAGCTTCTTCCAAAATGCGGATGGGTACTTCGGGATAGGTCTGGTCATCGTTGATTTCTATGGTCCGATGATCGATATTCTTGAACACTTCGGTCTTCTCGGGGACTTAGAGACACTTGCGAAGTAACGAGATATCGAACACATTGTGCACGGCTGACATCTCTTCGGGTAGTTCCAATTGATACGATACTTCTCCCGACGGTTCAGAATCTGGAAAGGTCCGATATATCTGGGGGCTAACTTTCCTTTGAGTTGGAAACGCTGCATTCCCTTCAATGGCGACACTTTCAGATAAACAAAATCTCCTATGTTGAAGGAGAGGTCTCGACGTCTCTTGTCAGCGTAACTCTTCTGTCGGGATTGGGCGGTCTTGAGGTGCTCACGAATCTTGTGAACCTTCTCTTCTGCTTCCCGTAGGATGTCGGGTCCAAAAATCTGACTCTCTCCTACTTCCAACCAGTTCAAAGGGGTGCAACACTTTCTTCCGTACATGAATTCAAATGGGGCCATTTGCAAATTGGCTTGGTAACTGTTGTTGTAGGAAAATTCTGCAAACGGCAGACAGTCTTCCCACTTGGATCCATATTCTAACACACAGGCTCTCAACATATCTTTGAGTATTTGGTTTACTCGCTCCGTTTGTCCATCAGTCTGAGGGTGATACGCGGTACTGAAATCTAGGAGGGTTCCTAAACCTTCTTGAACTTTCTTCTAGAATCTCGAGGTAAACTGAGTTCCTCGATCCGATACTATGTTCTTAGGGACTCTGTGCAAACTAAGTATTCTAGCGATGTATAAATCGGCTAGTTTCGAACTCTGATATGTGGTTTTGACGGGCAATAAATGAGCCACTTTGGACAATCTGTCCACTATGACCCAGATAGATTCATTTCCCCTACTAGAAGTAGGTAGTCCAGTGATAAAGTCCATTCCTACAGAATCCCATTTCCATTCCAGAATCTGCAAAGGTTGCAACAATCCAGCGGGTCTTTGATGTCCTGCGTTGACTCGCTGACATATATCACACTTGGCGATATAGCTTCCGATTTCTCTCTTCATCTTATGCCACCAAAATTGCTCTTTTAAATCTTGATACATCTTAGTTCCTCCGGGATGGATAGAATAAAGAGTATCATGAGCCTCCTTCAAGATAACTTCTTTCAACTCTGAATCTGCTGGTACACAAAGGCGTCCTTTGTACCACAACACTCCTTCTTCGTCCTCGGTGAATCCGGGTACTTTGCCTGTACCGATACGACGCTTGATTCCGTCGATACTAGCATTTTCCTTATGTGCCTCCTTAATCTGACTGATCAAAGTGGGCTGGAGTTCTATGCTAGCCAAAAATCCTGCACTTACTAATTCCATTCGAAAATCTTCTAGCTCCTTGTGCAAACTTTGTTGCTCCTTCAAAATCATGGAGTTCAAGCGGGACGGCAATCTGCTACCACGTTGGCTTTACCAGGGTGATAGTGAATGTCCAGGTCATAATCCTTGATTAGCTCAATCCATCTTCTCTGCCTCATATTCAGCTCCTTCTGAGTGAATATATAATTTAGGCTCTTATGATCCGAATAAATCTCACAACGGTTTCCCATCAGGTAATGTCTCCATGTCTTAGGGCTAGAACTACGGCTGCGAGTTCGAGGTCATGGGTTGGGTAATTTTTCTCATGTTGCTTCAGTTGTCGAGATAGATAGGATATAACTTTGCCTTCTTGCATTAGCACACATCCGAGACCAATCTTGGATGCGTCACAATACACATCGAAGGGCTTCGTGATATCCGGCATGATCAAGATTGGGGCTGAAATCAATATCCTTTTGAGTTCTTGAAAACTCGCTTCACATTTGTCGGTCCATTAACTTCTTGTCCTTCTTCAGCAATTGGGTCATGGGTCTGGCGATACTCGAGAATCCTTCTACGAATTTGCGGTAGTATCCCGCCAATCTGAGGAAAGCACGAACTTGGGTTTGAGTGGCTGGGGCTTGTCAATCTTCTACATCTTTCACTTTGGCAGGGTTAACGACAATTCCTCCGCCTGATACAGTGTGACCGAGGAATCCTACCTCCTGTAACCAGAATTCACATTTGCTAAACTCTGCATACAGCTGATGCTCTCTAAGGGTTCCAAGAATGGTCCTTAGGTGTAGCTCATGTTCTTCTTCTGATTTGGAATAAATCAAAATGTCATCGATGAAAACAACGACAAACTTATCCAGGAAGTCCATAAAAATCTTATTCATGAGGTTCATTAAATAAGCGGGGGCATCGGTTAATCCGAAAGACATGACTGTATACTCATACAATCCATATCTGGTGGTAAAGGCAGTCTTTGGAATATCCTCTGCACGAATTTTGAGTTGATGATAACCAGTTCTAAGATAAATCTTATAAAACACTTTGGCACCGGTCAACTGATCAAACAAATCTTCTATCTCGGGCAAGGGGTACTTGTTCTTGATGGTGACATCATTCAACTTCCGATAATCCGTACACAAACGGTTACCTCCATCCTTCTTGTCCACAAACAAGACAGGTGATCTCCATGGTGACGCACTTGGTTGAATCAATCCAATTTCCAGCATGGAATCCAGTTGCTTCTTCAGTTCTGCTAGCTCCGACGGGTTCATACTATAGGGTCTCTGGGCTATGGGTCTAGTTCCGGGGATTAGTTCAATGATAAACTCGATATCCCGATCTGGGGGCATACCGGGCAAAACATCTAGAAATACGTCGGGGTATTCATAGACTATCCAGACTTGGCCAATGGTAGGTTGGGCTATACTCCTGTTGCATTTGAATTGGCGAGGTAAGGTTTCAGATATATTTTCGACTGATATTCCGGCTGTACTGGTCATGGTGATGGCTTTCTTGGCACAGTCAATCAATCCTTTATGTTTGGACATCCAATCCATTCATAGTACTACTTCCAAAACTTTAGTTCCGAGTACTATCAGATTAGCATAAAAATCTATGCCATGGATTCGGATAGGGACGGCTTTGCAAATTTTCCTAGCCTTGGTGGTTGATCCGGGAATTTGAACAATCATAACATGCTTCAGTTTGGTTGGTTGGATTTTACTAGTGCATGCAAATTCTTCGGTGACAAATGAATGCGATGCACCAGAGTCAAACAACACTCTTGCAAGTACTGAATTAACAGAAAACATACCCAGCACGACGTCTGGCGCTTCCTGAGCTTCTTCAGCATGCATGAGAAAAAGACGGCCATTGCGATTGAGTGAATTCCTTGGGGAAATCTTCTCCCTGGCTGAACACGACGCTGTTGCTGAGCTGGGGCATTGGCATTGGGGGCTGTAGCATTCTTTTTGTTGGGGCACTTGTTATAATAGTGGCCTTTATTTCCACAGTCATAACAAGTCACTTGCGACTTGTCCTTGGCTACGACAGGCACATCATTGCTTCCAGTCCTCGGGGCAGTGTTGGTGTTGGCGGTAGCATTGTTGGTGTTGAACTTGGGTGGGGCACGGGTGAAATTGCAAGAGTTACCGGGGTTGTTGTGATTTCCTCCGGGTCTAGTGTTTCCACGGTTGGGATAGGTCGGACGGTTCATCGGGGGTCTGTTGGTCCTTGGCGCAAATCCTGTAGATGGGTTGGGGCGATACTTTGGGGTCTGATGGGTTCCTGGTTGATGCATCATGCGACGCTTGCGGTTCTCATTGGCTTGGTTGATCTTTCATTCCATCTGGATAGTAGAGTCGACAAGGGCTTCAGTATCCTCAAAGGGGATATTGACTAACACCGTCTGCATCTCGTCATGCAGACCATTCAGGAACCTCTCCTTCTTCTTGGATTCCGTGTCTATTTCGTCCGGGGCATACCTAGCTAATGACAAAAATTTGTCATGGTATTCCACTACAGTCATCCTTCCTTGCTTCAGCTCTCTGAACTCGTCTCTCGTTCTCTTGATCAAACCCGGTGGCACATGGGTTCTGCTGAACTTGACCTTGAATTCCTCCCAGGTTATCATCTGGCCTACGGTCATTGCGCGAACACTATTCCACCATGCCATGGCATCTCCGGCTAGATAATGGGTGGCAAACAGAACTTTCTCGTTGGCTTCTACTCCAGCGACTTCTAAGTTATTTTCCATGGTTTGCAGACAATCATCGGCGTCTAGGGGTTCTTCTGACTTAGTGAAAACAGGTGGGTTGGTATTCTGGAAATTCTTGAGCTTAGATCCATGGTTGTCCTGATTTCCGTGGCCTAGGTTGTTATGGGCTAGTTGGACTATCTATTGCAGAGTGGCTAGGTTGGCTTGACGTTCCGCTCTTTCAGCTTCGCGGTCAGAAGTCAACATTTGCAGGATCTGCAACATCGGGTCCGGGGCTGAACCACTTCCTCCACGTGGCATCTGAAGATTTAGATAGATCATGAGAAAAGAGGGAAATTTCTAAGGTTTCCGGGACTTTGAAAAGTTTTAAAGGTTTGACTCAGATTTTTCTAGCAACTTGCTTTTTCATTCATTCATTCATAGCACATAGTACAACACACACCACAACAAAGAAAAAACAGATGGTTTTAAGAACCATTCTGAGAACTACGATACAGTGGGACCGAATACTACTCACTACGCTAGTGCTCAAGTTCTACTACTCCTCGGAGTCTGTGGATTCATCATCTTCATCATCATCGATGAAGGTGAAATCGTCCTCATCGGTGAAGAAGTCCATGGCCTGATCCTCCAGAAAATCGTCATCATCGCTGAGATAGGAGTAAGTGTCTCCACGAAGATCCTCTCCGGCATTCTCCCTTTCCTCCAACTGCATGTCTCTCTCGTGGATGGTCTCCTCCAAAGATGAGATGCGGTGGCGAAGACGGGCAATAATGCGCTCCTTCTTGTCGAGCTGAAGGAAGCGAGACTTGCAATCCTTTGCTAGCATGGCGATGGTCTAATCCTTCGTCTTGATGATGGCAGACTTGTGGTTGCAGTAGTCACGGCAGTTGTCCAACTCCTGCTGACGATCATACATCATGAAGCTAAGGTGGCCCAATTGAGTCTTCAGCTCGGGTGGTATGGGGCTTCCAGTGGTTTTCCATTTGCATCACGCCTTGGGCAAAACTCAAAGCGAGTACCCTTGATCTGATTGATGCTCTGCCCACACAAATGGGAAAGAGCTTCCTGCATTGCTCTGGTAAAACTTGCTGTACTTCACGTCCATCTATAAGAATAGAGGATGAGTAGATTAGCAGGGTGATCAAGTGTGTCAAAATTTTATGTATTTTGCAAGAGTTTTTGAGTAACATGAATTTTTATGAGAGAATAAAAGGGATAAGAATGAGAATAAGTTTTTGTAAATATTTGTTTTCTTTGGTTTTGAACCTAAGTTTTTGATGCAATGTCCAGTCTAACTAGGGTCTCCTATGGTCAGGATGGCTCTGATACCAACTTGTCAACACCCGGATTTTTCAATCCTAGATGCCTGTTATGCCATACATCGCAATCCCAGGATTACCATTTTTGCGAGACATAACAGAACTGGATACCATAGTACATCATCCATTACAAACGATACATAGGTTCTTACACAAATAGGGATCTCATGATCCAGTTCTTAAAACAACATCAAGCAGCAGAATACGTAGTAATAACGGTAGCGTAGGCGAAGCTCCATCTTCGGGGTCACAGGCAATGCTGATGATGGGAGATGATCCTAGTTGTCGTAACCTTCCTGGGGTCCATCTTCCAGGTACTCCTCTTCATATTCTGGCCATGGGAATAGCCAGGGACAAATCCATGAGTACTCTTTAAGTACTCGCAAGCTAATACTAACAAGTAAAGGGGTTTTTGGATAATAGGACATTAGGCTCTAGGGTTGTTTTGCAAAAGCCAGATTTATCTCTACTAAGTTCCAAAGCTAGTCACAACTTTATAACTCCTAGGTGGGATCTTGTAACTCAGGTCACAACTCTGTTGTGGTCAATTCAAAGTCTCAATTAATTTCACAAGTTATTTTGAAAATTCTGACGGGGGAACAGTATGGCTACTCCAACTGTCCATAACCACGGACGCGGCTATTCGAATAGTTTGACACTCTGCAGAGATTGTACACTTTCACCACAACATTCGATACATCCGTCAGGAACAAATCCTGAATTCACCATACTCAGTATGCGGATAATCAATCCTAACCTTTCAATTACACGCCCTAGTATAAGCACCTCTCCTGTGAGTTTGGCCTCCCAACCATGACCAACTGTCATCTTGGGTACTGCACAGGTGGACAATCTTCACAAGGTAGCCTCAGCTCAGACCTTGGCCGTGAGGGAACTAATACTAAGGTATATAAGTTTCCAGTCAATCCCTACCCAATCTTCGGGTATTGTGGTTGTACGATAAAATTGGAATGGTATCGCATCCAGACAACCATCAGCTTTATAAAGGGCTAAGGCTCATGCCTCAACATTTTCATCGCCAAAATCATCAAGTTTTCGGAAACACATGTCCAAAACATTTCAATAGAATGATCCATCATTCCAAGGTTTTCATAACCATTTTTCCACCAAGTAAACCCATCTAAGGTTGATCAAGTTTTATGCTTAGCACTAGCATCTACAGGTGGGGGTAGTACTAATGAGGGGTGGTAAACTAGTGGAGTTTCAACTAAGTTCAATCTCATGCCTTAAGATGACATCAAGATTATCTAGCTTAGGCCAAATTTTATGCTCTTCATGCAACCTTCAGAATCTTTCTAGTATCTACAAGTCACTTAAGTCAACTCTAAGTTAAAGCTTTGATAAAGAAATAAAGTAAGAAGCTTGCAAATAAAACTAGGATTGGTTTATCAAGTGGGTATGATCACATATGCTTAAGGCATATAGTAGGCATAGTAACAAGCAAGTATTTGCTTGCACAATATCAGTATAAGCTTGCTAAATTGCAAGTGTTAGCTTGCATAGGTAAACTTGATTAGTAAGGCTTGCTAAAGTAGAGTGTCTTGCAAGTTTTAGCTTGCCTTGTGAAGAGCAGTGGTTGAAGTTATCCTCGGCTTCTTCTTCGTAGTATCCTCCTTCCTCCTCGTAACCTTGGTCGGTACTAGTGTCTATGAATAAATACGAGTTACACAATCACCAAACAATACTTAACTACTTGCAATCATCACACACAAGGGTCCTATAGATGATCTAGCATCATCTCTAACATTACAAGGTTAAGGCTTGATTTAATTCCTTTTATTTTTAGAAAAATAATTTCTACTCATTGAAAAACTACTTAAGATTTAATATTCTCCAAACCAAACATGGGATCATGTTGACACATGTCATCACCACATATTGTAGTCCAAGGGAATGTGATTTAAAGTGGTGTCACAATATAATAAGGTTTTACCCTTTTATTTTAATTAATTAAAGTGGCTAGAAATGCTTATGTAGCATTATTTTATTACTTGAACATTATTCCTGCAAGTAAACCTATATATTTTTATATATTCTGAAAGGTATGGTTAAATGTGATTTTTGAGAGTTGCAATCAACTCAAAAGCTATTATGGTTTAAATTTGAAAAATGTTTGAATGCAGAAAATCTTCTGCCTTGTTATTTTTACCATGGGTGATCTATAGATCCAAATGACTTGAATCCAATGGGCTTGGATTCAGCATTCACAGACCTTTCCAACAAAATTGATTTCATTCAAATTGGTGCACTGAATCGACCTGGATTGATTTTTGAAAATGGGTACATAAGTGTGTTTGAATTAAAATAGAAAAGATTTAATTCAAATCACTGGGCTGCACGGGAAAAGTTAACGGGCCGGCCTGCTAAGCGCAGTGCTCCCGCGGGCTTCTTAAGTGGGTGTCCCCACTTGTCAGTGACACGGGGCTGGGCGAAGCGGTATGGGGCAACGTGGGTCGTTCGATCTGATTCTAATCCAACGACTGGGAGTCATCGTCGACGCGAGACAACACCGTCGAGAACGAAACGTAGCGCGGCCAGTGGGGGGTGCTGGGGATTCACCGAGGTGCTGGCGAGGTTCGGCGAGGTGGGCGAACGACGAAGTCGACGACGACGAACTCAGGGGTGGTCGCGGCAGCTCCTGGGGTTGACGAAATCGATGGGTCCCTTCTTCTCTAGAGGCGGCGGGCTCCGGTGAAATTCCGGCGGGGTGGTGCTCGCCTTGCTCTGAGAACGGTGTGGCACGATCAGTGAGGAGAGGGGAGTGAGATGGTGTGAAGAAATCGAGCGGGGGTGGCCTCTATTTATAGTCGAGCGAGGGGACCGACGGGGCGCACGGTGAGCTCGTCGGGGGAGGTGTTACAGGCGGCTACTGGCATGGGCGATGGTAGGGGACGGTGTGGTGTCTCCTGGTGATGCTCAACGACATGGTTTCGAGGCATGGGGCGGTGCGGCTTGGTCTGGAACATGCGACGCTCTACGCGTCACGGGGCGGCGAACGGGGATGTATGGTGGTCTCCTGGGTCGGTGGTGATCGTGTGTGCACGTGGTGAGGGCGGCGCGCGGTCTGTGGGCGCTGGTCGAGGGTGGCGCTCTGGCGCACGCTCGGCATGGTCGCTGGCGAGGTTGGCATGGTCCGTGCGTGTGGTCCAGTGCTTGGCAACACTCGCGGCTGGGACAGTGACTGGCGGTGGACGGTGGGCTGCCTCCTAGACAAGCTGGCTAGGCTTGCTGCTGCTCCTAGCTTGCTGTCGACTATGGGGTGGCAAGGGTGTGCTCGGCTGTTAACCATTGATGACAATGGCAAGCTCCCAGTGGTTCTAGTGGTTAGTTAATCTTCCTAGATGATCTACTGAGCTGGTTGTGAGCTAAATGGGGAACCAGTTAGGCAAGAATCAGTGCTCACAATAGTGTTTGATGTTTGTTTGATTTGTGTCTGCAACCTGTTTGATGAAATGGCCGCATGAAATCAAGTTTTAATTTTTGAAAAGATTTTTGGTGGGTTTGCTAGATTGGTGCTGGTGAGTCTGCAGATGCTTGGTTTTTGCAAGTTGAGCTTGTTTGAGTGGTTTTTGAATAAGTGGAATCTTCCCATATGATAAAGATTCAATTTTGAATTGTCAATTAAACTATGCATTTGAAAGTTTCTGGATGATCACAAAGTGGGCCTTGATACTTTGTTATGAGTACATTCAAGGGGTGCAAAGATCCAGAAAAGTTTCTGTTAAGTTCTGAAAGTTTGAGACAGCCAAAGTAGGCATGGGAGTTAAATTGGCCAAAATGACCATTCCCTTAATATGTGTTTTGATTTACTTGTCTTTAGGAAAAGTGTGGGAAATGTTTTAGATGATGTTTATTTCATCTAAGAAACATTTTACAAGCAATGAAACAAACAAACAAGGTGGTTCAAAAGAATTTTAAATTAAATGCATACACATATGCATGCCTTCATAATTTTAATTAGCAAAGTTTTTGTTAACCCTAATTTTGATGATTAGAAAATGGATGATCCAAATTTAGTATTTTTGGGATGTTACAACAAGTGCTGGAATAGAATTGAGTTTGAACTTACCAGCCACAGCATTAGATTCATCATATATCTCTTCCACATTGATGTGGTTCACTTGTCCCTTCTGCAAAGGGTTGGGCTTGGTGGTTCCTTCAACCTTCTTCTCTGGGCACTCATTTCCATAGTGTCCCATCTTCTTACATTTGAAGCATTCAACATGACTGATATCTCTCTCTTTGTAGGCTGACTTCCACTTCCACTTCCACCTCCACTGTGGTGACTCTTGTGTCCACTCTTGTGGTTCTTGTACTTGTCATTATCATGACTGCGGTGATGCTTGTTGTCATGATTGCGGTTGTGGCCGTGGTGGTTGTTGTACTTTCCATGCTTGTGGGATCCAGAACTCCCACTATCATCATGATGGGAACGCTTGTGAGACGATCCCGAGATGTGCTTATCAAAGTTGTGCTTCCTCTTCCTGCTCTCAACCTGTTTCATCTTGTTCTCCAAGATGGTAGCCTTGTCACAAAGTGATTGGTAGGTTGTGACATAGGCAATGGACAACTGAAGATTCAATTCATCATTTAGTCCTTCGAGGAATTTCTCCTTCCTCTTGGCATCTATATCAACTTCATCCGGTGCAATACGCGCCAGATTGTTGAATTCCTCAATATACTCAGCCACGCTGCGGTGACGTTGTTTCAGGTTGTGAAATTCCTTCTTCTTCGAATTCATCACCCCGGATGAGATGTGAGCTATATGAAATCCATCCTCAAAGATAGACCAAGTCACATCCTCAATGGGAGTGGTGATCTGAAAGTTGTCCCACCAGGTTGTTGCTGGCCCTTCCAGCAGATGTGATGCAAACTTGACCTTCTCTTCGTCGGTGCAACCAACAGTAACTAAGTCCTTATTCATTGAACGTAACCAGTCATTGGCTACCATTGGATCAGTGGTTCTCGAGAACTTTGCAGGCCTAAGTCTTAGGAATCTTGTGAGCATATCAAATCCTGGCGGATTATTCTGGTTGTTGTTGTTGTTATTGTTGTTGTTATTCTGATTCTGGTTCTGCATGAAAGTGGTTATCATCTGCATCAGTTGTGCCTGTGCTGTCATCAACTGTTGCATCTCCGGAGTGACATTCTTGTTGTTGTTTGGGTTGGGGTTGGCACCTCGAGGAGGAATCTGTGGTTTTAATAAGGATAAGAATGAGATACCCATAGATGCTTAACATGCACAATACATCACATATAAAATCACAATAACCAAGCATCAAAGTAACATAGAGTTTGAACGACATAAACAACAAGTTTGAAAATGCAAAACACACCATAGCAAGCCACCCACATGTTGGATGGTCATTGCGACTCAATAATCAAAAGTACGGTAGATGAAGGATAATTGAGTAGTCCACACTACTCCTCCGCATCAATCTCCACATCAACAAGGGTAAGACCTGCATTCTCCATAGCGGTCTTGTACTCCTCAACACTAGTAGTCAAGGCCTCTATCTTGGCCCTAAGAGCCGGCTTCTGTGAGCGAAGCCTCTCGATCACTCACTGCTGATGTTCAAGCTCGAAGTCCTTGGCCTCAAGCTCTTCCTTCATCTCCCGAATCTTCTTGTTCCTGTCTTGGACTCTTTTCTCCTGGCTCTTGAACTTCTTGTCCTGGCTTTCAAACTTGGCCTCAATTTCCTTAACTATCTCTTCTTGCTCCGCGAAGAGCTTGTCCTTCTCACGAAGCTAAACCTGGAGCTCTTCATTGCTAAGCATGATCTTGGTCCTATCAGTATCTAGGTGTCTAATAAGACCCTCTAGGTCCTGAAGGTACAGACGAATCGGATCCATCGTCTCTCTAGCAGCATCCTCGTACTCTATAGCTTCACCTTCCTCGTTGCGTCTCCCGAAGGGGTGAAAGTAAAGACCTCTAAGCTCGGTGGAGTGTCTACCTACCAGGTGCCCAAGTAACTCCTGCATGACTACATCTAGGCCTTTCTCCTTGTCGTCATGCATCATCTTGAAAGTGATGGTCTCCTTGGTTGGCTCTGTCTGGCGTCCCGGCTGGGTGACTCTGAAGCCCCATAGGTCCTTCCTCTCAAACTTGGTGAGTGGAAGATTCATGATGCTAGGAAGTGGAAGGTAGAGCACACTAGTGAGCTCAATGAGACGAGTACCAAAACGAGTTCCCTTGAACTCCTCGGCCGTGTTGATAATAACATTAGGCATCTATTTTTATAAGATAGAGAAAAGTTAGAATCAACATCAATAGAGAAAAATCACAAGACAAAATATCACAAGCACATCTTTTTGCAACAAACACACAAGTCATGGCATACACAGATCCATTACAAGCATCAAAGGTTCAAGATAACTTAGAAAAAAAATTGGAAGTAAAAACGGTAAGTGTGGTGGTCCAACTAACGAAGTACGTTACAACTCTCACTCACTAGACAAAATAGCTATCAGGGCATCCTTAGTAGCCATCTGTCTATATTGCTCACAAGACTCCCATATTAAATCTATGATGTCTCCCCTTAGTTGTTGGTTGGTAGTCTCTAATTCTTGGGTATGCTTCTTTTCTTCTCTAAGGTCATTTTGGGTGTTGAGCATTGTGCACTTGAGTCTATCACCAAGCTCCTTGATAGCATTCCAAGCTGCATTTCTTGCAGAATCAAAGAATGGTGTGTGCATTTCTGAGTTGGTGACCATGCAGAATCCCGACTCCTTGTGGTTGTCTTCTATAACATCCCAAAAATATTAAACTAGAATCATCAAACTCTAATCACCAAATTTAGGGTTAACAAAAAAATTTCCAATTAAAATATGAAAGCATTCATATGTGTATGTATCCAAATTTGGATTCTTTTGAATTGCCATGATTATGTGTTTCTTTGCTTGTAAAATGATTCTTAGGTGAAATAAACATCATCAAAACAATCCCCAAACTTTTCCCAAAGACAAACAAATCAAAAACAACTAATTTAAGTGAATGGTCACTTTGGCCAATTTAACTCCCATGCCTACTTGGGCTATCTCTAACTTCCAGAACTTAACAGAAACATGTATGGATCTTTACACCCCTTGATAGTACTCATAACAAGGAACCAAGGCCCACCTCGTGATCATCCAGAAACATTCAAATGCATAGTTTCAATGACAGTTTAAAATTGAATCTATTTCATATGGGAAGATCCCACTATTTCAAAAACCACTCAAACAAGCTCAATTTTCAAAACCCAAGCATCCACAGTATCACCAGCACATGCCTAGCACACCCACCAAAAATCTTTTCAAAATTCAAAATTTAAGTTCATGCGGCCATTTCATCAAACAGGTTGCAAATACAAATCAAACCAAATCAAAACACTATGTTGAGCAGTGTTTTGGGCCTAACTTGTTCCCTCTCTGGACATCACTAGCCTTAGTAAATCATCTAACAACCTTAACTAATCACTAGCACTACTGTAAGATGGACATTGTCATCAATAGTGAGCAGGCCGAGAGCCCCATTGCCACCCCATAGTCGACAGCAAGCTACGAGCAACACTAGCCTCGCCAACCTTGTCTGGGAGCAAGCTAGCACCCCACCGCCACTCCCTGTCCCAGCCGCGAGCAATGCCAGCCACTGGACCACATGCCCAAGACATGCCAACCTTATCTGCAAGCATGCGGAGAGCGCGCCCTGTGCGCCACGCTCGACAAACGCCCACAGACCGCGCGCCGCCCTCGCTGCATGCACGCGTGATCACCACCGTCCCAGCAACCCCACAGACACGCCCATTCGTCGCCGCGCGGACCACGCGCGCTATGCGCCATTAAAACTTCCGTCGGGCACGCTCAGAGCACTGCCGCGTTCCGACCGATCAGCACAGCCCAACGCCTCGCCACCATGCCATTCACCTTCGCCAGGGAGCACAGCACCGCCCCCTACCGTCGCCCACGCCGATAGCCCTCTGTACGGTCGACCATGACGAGCTGAGCTTCCGCCCGTCGGTCCCCTCTCGCCACTATAGATAGAGGCATCCCCCGCTCAAATTCTTCACACCATTCTACTCCCCTCTCACCCAGAACCACCCCACCTCATTCCCGGAGCAAGGTGATCAGTGCATCGCCGGAATTTCACCAGAGTCCGCCGCTGCTGGAGGAGAAGGAAGCCATCAATTTCGTCCACCCCAGGAGCTGCCGCGACCACCCATGAGTTCTTCGTCGTCGACTTTGTCGTTCGCCCGCAACGCCGACCTTCGCCTGAGCCCCGGTGAGCCTCCCACCACCCCCGCTGAGCCGCTAGGTTCGAGCTCGCCGGTGACTAGTTCATCGTCGACGACGACCCTTAGCCGTCGATCTTCATTCTAATCCAACGCACCACATCGCCCCGTACCGCTTCGCGTGTTAAGAGTCGCTGACCAATAGACCCCCCCTGTCAGTTGCACCCCGCGCTGCGGAGTGACACTGGCCCGGCCCGTTAACCATTCCCGCGCAGCCCACTCGTTTGAATTTAGCGTTTTCTTTTTAAGTTCAAACATAGTTCTGTACCTAGTTTCAAAAATCAACCCAGCTCGATTCAGTGCACCAAATTGAATGAAACCAATTTTGTTAGAAAGATATTGAAATGCTTACTCCAAGCCCATTGGATTCAAATCATTTGAATCTATAGATCAACCTTGGTAAAAATAACAAGGTAGAAGCTTTTCTGCATTCAATTTTTTTTCAAAATTAAACCATAATAGCTTTTGAGTTGATTCCAACTCTCAAAAATCACATTTGTTCATACCTTCCAGAATATATAAAAACATATGGGTTTACCTACAGAAATAATGTCCAAGTAATAAAAGAATGCCCCATAGGCATTTCTAGTGACTTTATTTATTTAAAATAAAAAGGTTAAACCTTATTAAATTGTGACACCACTTTAAATCACATTCCCATGTACTGAAATATGTGGTGATGACATTTGTCAACATGATCCCATGTTTGGTTTGGAGAATATTAAATCTTAGGTAGTTTTTCAATGAGTAGAAATTACTTTTCTAAAAATAAATAAATAATGCAAGTGCTTTAATCTTGTAATGTTAGTGATGATGCTAGATCATCTATAGAAAACCTTTGTGTGATGACTGAAAGCAGTTAAGTATTGTTTGGTGATTGTGTACCTCATATTTATTCATAGACGCTAGTACCGACCAAGGATACGAGGAGGAAGGAGGATACTACGAAGAAGAAGCCGAGGAGAACTTCAACCACTGCTCTGCACAAGTCAAGCCAATACTTGCAAGCTATTCAATTAGCAAGCTTATACTGATGCAAGCCTAATACTACTAGTTGATTGAGCAATCTAACACTTGCAAGATACTATACTTATACAAGCCTATACTGATACTGATGCAAGCAAATACTTGCTTGTTACCATGCCAACCATATGCCTTATGCATATGTGATCATACTCACTTGATAACCCAATCCTAGTTTTACTTGCAAGCTTTCTACTTTATTTCTTTATCAAAGCTATTACTTAGAGCTTACTTAAGTGAATTGTAGATTCTACAAAGATAATTGAAGGTTGCATAAAGAGCATAGAATTTGTCCTAAGCTAGAAAATCTTGATGTCATCCGAAGGCATGAGATTGAACTTAGCTAAACTCCACTAGTTCACCACCCCTCATTAGAACTTACCCCCACTTGTAGATGCTAGTGCTAAGCATAAAACTGGATCAACTTTACATGGGAATACTTGGTGGAAAATGGTTATGAAAACCTTGGAATGATGGATCATTCTATTGAGATATTTTGACATGTGTTTCCGAACACCAGATGATTTGGATGATGAAAATGTTAAGGCATGAGCCTTAGCCCTTTATAAAACTGATGGTTGTCTGGATGCGATACCATTCCAATTTTACCGTACAACCACAATACCCGAAGATTGGGTAGGGCATGACGGGAAACTTATATACCTTAGTATTGGTTCCCTCACAGCCAAGGTTTGAGATGAGGCTACCTTGTGAAGATTGTCCACCTGTGTAGTACCCAAGATGACAGTTGGTCATGGTTGGGAGGCCAAACTCACAGGAGAGGTGCTTATACTACGACGTGTAATTGAAAGGTTAGGATTGATTATCCGCATATTGAGTATGGTGAATTCAGGATTTGTTCCTGACGGATATATCAAATGTTGTGGTGAAAGTGTACAATCTCTGCAGAGTGTCAAACTATTCGAATAACCGCGTTCGCGGTTATGGACAGTTGGAGTGGCCATACTGTTCCCCCGTCAGATGTTTTCAAAATGACTTGTGAAATGAATGGAGATTTTGACTTGACCACAATAGAGTTGTGATATGAAATAGAAGTTCCCACTTAGGTGTTATAAAACTTCAACTAGCTGTTCTTGCTTCTAAACATAGTAGAGGTAAATCTGGCTTTTTGCAAAACAACCCTAGAGTTTAGTGTCCTATTACAAAACCCCCTTCACTTGTTAGTATTAGTTTGCGAGTACTTAAAGAGTACTCATGGCTTTGTCCCTGGCTATTCCCGTGGCTAGACTATGAAGAGGAGTACCAGGAGGATGGACCCCAGGAAGGTTACGACAACTAGGATCATCTCCCATCGTCAGCATTGCCTGTGACCCCGAAGATGGAGCTTCGCCTACGCTACCTTTATTATTACGTATTCCGCTGCTTGAGTTGTATTATGAACTGGATCATGAGATCCTTATTTGTGTAAGACCTTTGTAATGGATGATGTACTGTGGTATCCAATTCTGTTATGTCTCGCAAAAATGGTAATCCTGGGATTGCGATGTATGGCATAACAGGCATCTGGATTAAAAATCCGGGTGTTGACAAGTTGGTATCAGAGCCATCCTGACCATAGGTGACCCTAGTTAGACTGGACGTTTGAATCAAAAACTTAGTTTCGAAACCAAAGGAAGCAAATATTTACAAAAACTTATTCCCATTCTTATCACCTTGATTCTTTCATAAAAAATTCATGTTCCTCAAAAACTCTTGCAAAATACATAAAATTTGACACACTTGATCACTTTACTAATCTACTCATCCTATATTCTTATAGATGGACGTGAAGGAGGATTTGGACCAACTTTCGGAACTTCTGGAGCGTCCGCACCCCGAGTTCTTCGGAGCTCAGCTCAATGATCAAGGAGGAGAAGATATGCTATGGATAATTGTTGCAAGTCTCCGAGGAAAGATTGAACCCCCCATTGCTGAGGGAATTCAGTTCACCTTAAGAGAGAACAACTGGCTCGATGGACTTGCCAGGGCCATGCAGGAAGCACTTGCCCATCTGTGTGGGCAGAGTATCCACCAGATCAAGGGTACCCGCTTTGAGTTTTGTCCAAGGCATGATGCTATGGGACAACCACTGGAAGCCCCATACCACCACGAGCTGAAGACTCAGTTGCACCACCGTAGCTTCATGATGTACGATCGTCAGCAGGAATTGGACAATTGTCGTGACTACTCCAACCAAAAGTCCGCCATCATCAAGACGAAGGATCAGACCATCGCCATGCTAGCGAAGGATCGCAAGTCTCGCGGCCGTCAGCTCGACAAGAAGGAGCGCATCATTGCCCGTCTTCGCCACCGTATCTCGGATTTGCAGGAGACCATCCACAAGAGAGACATGAAGTTGGAGGAAAGGGAGAATGCCGGAGAAGATCTTCGTGGAGACCCCTACTCCTATCTCAGGGATGATGATGATTTTCTAGAGGATCAGGCTATGGATTTCTTCAGCGATGAGGATGATTTCGCCTTCATCAATGACGACGATGATGATGAGGATGACGACTACACCGACTCTGAGGATTAGTAGCACCTGAGCACTAGCGTAGTGAGTTGTATTCGGTCCCACTGTATCGTAGTTCCCAGAAAGGTTCATAAAACCATCTGTTTACCTTTGTTGTGGTGTGTGTTTGTATCGTGTGATATGAATGAATGAATGAATGAAAAGGAAGTTGCTATAAAATCTGAGTCAAACTTTAAAAACTTTTCAAAGTCCCTTAACCTTAGAAATTTCCCTCTTTTCTCATGTTCTATCTCAATCTTCAGATGCCACGCGGAGGAAGTGGTTTATCCCCGGACCCGATGTTGTAGATCCTGCAAATGTTGGTTTCTGACCGTGAAGCTGAAAGATCCGAACGTCAAGCCAACCTAGCCACCCTTCAACAGATAGCTCAGCTAGCCCACAACAATCAAGGCCATGGAAACCAGGACAACCATGGATCTAAGCTAAAAAAATTCCAGAATACCAACCCACCTATTTTCACTAAGTCAGAAGAGCCCCTAGATTCCGATGATTGGCTGCAAACCATGGAAAATAACCTAGAAGTCGCCGGAGTGGAAGCCAACGAGAAGGTTCTGTTCGCCACCCACTATATAGCCGGAGATGCAAGAGCATGGTGGAACAGCGTTCGTGCAATGACTGGAGGACAGATGATGACCTGGGGGAATTCAAGGTCAAGTTCAGTAGAACCCATGTGCCACCGGGTTTGATCAAGAGAATGAGATATGAGTTCAGAGAACTGAAGCAAGGAAGGATGACCGTAGTGGAATACCATGACAAATTATTGTCATTAGCTAGGTATGCCCCGGATGAGATTGACACCGAAGTCAAGAAGAAGGAAAGATTCTTGAATGGTTTGCATGATGAGATGCAGACGGTGTTAGTCAATATCCCTTTTGCTGATATTGAATCCCTTGTCGACTCTGCCATCCAGATGGAAGGAAAGATCAACCAAGCCAATCAGAACCTCAAGCGTCGCATGATGCATCAGCCAGGAACCCATCAGACCCCAAAATATCGACCTAACCCATCTCCAGGATTTGCCCCGAGAACCAACAGACCCCCGATGAACCGTCTGACCTATCCCAACCGTGGAAACCCGAGGCCCGAAGGAAATCACAACAACCCCAGCAACTCTGGCAATTTCAACCGTGCACAACCCAGGTTCAACAAGAACAATGCTACCGCCAACACCAATACTTCCCCTAGGACTGGAAGCAACGCTGTGCCTGTTGCAGCAAAGGACAAGTCGCAAGTGACTTGTTATGACTATGGAAATAAGGGTCACTACTCCAACGAGTGCCCCAACATGAAGAATGCCGTAGCCCCCACTACAAATGCCCCAGCTCAGAAGTAGCATCGTGTTCATCCTGGAAGAAGATTTGCCCCAGGGAATTCACTCAACCGCAACAACCGTCTTTTTCTCATGCATACTGAAGAAGCTCAGGAAGCGCCAGACGTCGTGCTGGGTATGTTTTTGTTAATTCAGTACTTTCTCGAGTGTTGTTTGATTCTGGTGCGTCACACTCATTTGTCACCGAAGAATTTGCATGCACTAGTAAGATTCAACCAACAAAACTGAAGCATGTCATGATTGTTCAAATCCCCGGTTCAACCACCAAAGCTAGGCAAATTTGCAAGGCCTTCCCTATCTGAATCCATGGCATAGATTTTTATGCTAATCTGATAGTACTCGGAACTAAAGGTTTGGAAGTAGTACTAGGAATGGATTGGATGTCCTAACATAAAGGATTAATTGACTGTGCCAAGAAAGCCATAACCATGACCAGTACAGCTGGAATATCAGTGGAGCATGTATCTGAAACCTTACCTCGTCAATTCAAGTGCAACAAGAGTATATCCCGACCTACCATTGACCAAGTCCGGATAGTCTGTGAATACCCCGATGTATTTCCAGATGTTTTGCCCGATATGCCCCCAGATCGGGATATCGAGTTTATCATTGAATTAATCCCTGAAACAGGACCCATAGCTCAGAAACCATATAGTATGAACCCGTCTGAGCTAGCAGAGCTGAAGAAGCAACTGGATTCCATGTTGGAAATTGGATTGATTCAACCAAGTGCGTCACCATGGAGATCACCTGTCTTGTTCGTGGACAAGAAAGATGGAGGTAACCGTTTGTGTACGGATTATCAGAAGTTGAATGATGTCACCATCAAGAACAAGTACCCATTGCCCGAGATAGAAGATTTGTTTGATTAGTTGACCGGTGCCAAAGTGTTTTCTAAGATTGATCTTAGAATAGGCAATCATCAACTCAAGCTTCGTGCAGAGGATATCCCCAAGACTGCCTTTACCACCAGATATGGATTATACGAGTATACCGTCATGTCTTTTGGATTAACCAATGCCCCCGTTTATTTCATGAATCTCAAGAATAAGATTTTTATGGACTTCCTAGATAATTTTGTCGTTGTTTTCATCGATGACATTCTGATTTATTCCAAATCAGAAGAAGAACATGAGTTACACCTAAGGAACATTCTTGGAACCCTTAGAGAGCATCAGTTGTATGCCAAGTTTAGCAAATGTGAATTCTGGTTACAGGAAGTAGGATTCCTCGGTCACATTGTATCAGCCGGAGGAATTGCCGTTGACCCTGCAAAGGTGAATGATGTCGAAGATTGGCAAGCCCCAACCACTCAAACCCAAGTTCGTGCATTTCTCGGATTGGCGGGATATTACCGCAAGTTCGTTGAAGGATTCTTGAGTATTGCCAAACCCATGACCCAATTGTTGAAGAAGGACAAGAAGTTTGAATGGACAGACAAATGTGAAGCGAGTTTTCAAGAACTCAAGAGGAGATTGATTTCAGCCCCAATCTTAATCATGCCAGATATCACGAAGCCCTTTGACGTGTATTGTGATGCATCCAAGATCTGTCTCGGATGTGTGCTAATGCAAGAAGGCAAAGTTATATATTATCTATCTCGACAACTGAAACAACATGAGCAAAATGACCCCACCCATGACCTCGAACTCGCAGCCGTAGTTCTAGCCCTGAAGACATGGAGGCATTACCTGATGGGAAATCGTTGTGAAATCTATTCGGATCACAAGAGCCCGAAGTATATATTTACTCAGAAGGATTTGAATATGAGACAGATAAGATGGATTGAGCTAATCAAGGATTATGATCTGGACATTCACTATCACCCCGGTAAAGCCAACGTGGTAGCAGATGCCCTTAGCATATTGCTGTGCCGCTTGAACTCCATGATTTTGAAGGAGAAACCAAGTTTGCACAAAGAGATGGAAGATTTCCGAATGGAATTAGTAAGTGAAGGATTTTTGGCTAGCATAGAACTTCAACCCACTTTGATCGGCCAGATCAAAGAGCCACAGAAAAGAAATGCTAGTATCAACGGAATCAAGTGTCGTATCGGTACAGGAAAAGTGCCCGGATTCACCGAAGACGAAGAAAGAGTTTTGTGGTACAAAGGACGCCTTTGTGTACCAGCATATTCTGAGTTGAAAGAAGTTATTCTGAAGGAAGCTCATGATACTCTTTATTCTATCCACCCCGGAGGAACAAAGATGTATCAAGATTTGAAGGAACAATTTTGGTGGCATAAGATGAAGAGAGAAATCAGAAGCTATATCGCCAAGTGTGATATATGTCAGCGAGTCAAGGCAGGACATCAAAGACCCGCTGGATTGTTGCAACCATTGCAGATTCCCGAATGGAAATGGGATTCTGTTGGAATGGACTTTATCATTGGATTGCCTACTTCTAGTAGAGGAAATGACTCTATCTGGGTCATAGTGGACAGATTGTCCAAAGTCGCCCATTTCTTACCCGTCAAGACCACATATCAGAGTTCGAAGCTAGCGGAGTTATACATCGCTAGAATCGTCAGTTTGCACGGAGTCCCCAAGAACATCGTATCGGATCGAGGAACTCAGTTTACCTCGAGATTCTGGAAGAAAGTCCAAGAAGGTTTAGGAACCCGCCTAGATTTGCTGAACAAACGGATCGAGTAAATCAAATACTCAAAGATATGATGAGATCCTGTGTGTTGGAATATGGATCTAAGTGGGAAGACTGTCTGCCGTTCGCAGAATTTTCATACAACAATAGTTATCAAGCTAGTTTGCAAATGGCCCCATTTGAATTCATGTATGGAAGGAAGTGTCGCGCCCCTTTGAATTGGTCGGAAGTAGGAGAGAGTCAGATTTTCGGACCCGATATACTACGAGAAGCAGAAGAGAAGGTTCATAAGATCCATGAGCACCTCAAGACAGCCTAGTCCAGACAGAAGAGTTACGCCGACAAGAGACGTCAAGACCTAGCCTTCAACATAGGAGATTTTATGTATCTGAAAGTGTCGCCATTGAAGGGAATGCAACGTTTCCAGCTGAAAGGAAAGTTAGCCCCTAGATATATCGGACCCTTCAAAGTTATGAATCGTCGAGGAGAAGTGTCGTATCAATTGGAACTGCCCGAGGAGATGTCAGCCGTGCACAATGTGTTCCATATCTCTTTACTTCGCAAGTGTCTCGAAGTTCCAGAGAAGACGGATGTGTTCAAGAATATCGATCACCGGACCATAGAGATCAACGATGACCTGACCTATCCCGAAGTACCCATCCGTATTTTGGAAGAAGCTTTTAGAACTACCAGAACCCGAAGCATCAAGTTTCTCAAGATTCAGTGGAGCAACCACACAAAAGAGGAAGCTACCTGGGAGCGCGAAGATCACATCAGGACGGAGTTTCCCGATCTCTTCAAATACTAGGTAATCTTTTCGTCCTTTTTCAAATCTCGGGATGAGATTTTGTTTAAGGGGGGAAGGTTTGTAACATCCCAAAATTATTAAACTAGAATCATCAAACTCTAATCACCAAATTTAGGGTTAACAAAAACTTTTCCAATTAAAATATCAAAGCATTCATATGTGTATGTATCCAAATTTGGATTCTTTTGAATTGCCATGATTATGTGTTTATTTGCTTGTAAAATGATTCTTAGGTGAAATAAACATCATCTAAACAATCCCCAAACTTTTCCCAAAGACAAACAAATAAAAAATAACTAATTTAAATGAATGGTCACTTTGGCCAATTTAACTCCCATGCCTACTTTGGCTATCTCTAACTTCCAGAACTTAACAGAAACATGTATGGATCTTTACACCCCTTGATAGTACTCATAACAAGGAACCAAGTCCCACCTTGTGATCATCCAGAAACATTCAAATGCATAGTTTAAATGACAGTTTAAAATTGAATCTATTTCATATGGGAAGATCCCACTATTTAAAAAACCACTCAAACAAGCTCAATTTTCAAAACCCAAGCATCCACAGTATCACTAGCACATGCCTAGCACACCCACAAAAAATCTTTTCAAAATTCAAAACTTAAGTTCATGCGGCCATTTCATCAAACAGGTTGTAGACACAAATCAAACCAAATCAAAACACTATGTTGAGCAGTGTTTTGGGCCTAACTTGTTCCCTTTCTGGACACCACTAGCCTTAGTAGATCATTTAACAACCTTAAATAATCACTAGCACTAATGTAAGATGGTCGTTGTCATCAATGGTGAGCAGGCCGAGAGCCCCATTGCCACCCCATAGTCGGCAGCAACCTACAAGCAACACTAGCCTCGCCAACCTTGTCTGGGAGCAAGCTAGCACCCCACCGCCACTCCCTGTCCCAGCCGCGAGCAATGCCAGCCACTGGACCACATGCCCAAGCCATGCCAACCTTCTCTGCAAGCATGCCGAGAGCGTGCCCCGTGCGCCATGCTCGACAGAAGCCCACAGACCGCGCGCCGCCCTCGCCGCGTTCACGCGTGATCACCACCGTCCCAGCAACCCCGCAGACACGCCTGTACGCCGCCGTGCGTACCATGCGCGCTGTGCGCATTAAAACTTCCATCGGGCACGCTCAGAGCACCGCAGCGTTCCGACCGACCAGCACCGCCCCACGCGTCGCCACCACGAAGTTGAGCTTCGTCAGGGAGCACAGCACTGCCCCCTATCATCGCCAACGCTAATAGCCCTCTGTACCGTCGGTCCCCTCTCGCCACTATAAATAGAGGCATCCCCCGCTCGAATTCTTCACACCATTATACTCCCCTCTCACCCAGAACCACCCCACCTCATTCCCGAAGCAAGGAGAGCAGCGCATCGCCGGAATTTCACCAGAGTTTGCCGCTGCTGGATGAGAAGGAAGCCGTCGATTTCGTCCACCCCAGGAGCTGCCGCGACCACCCCTGAGTTCGCCGTCATCGACTTTGTCGTTCGCCCGCATTGCCGACCTTCGCCTGAGCCCCGGTGAGCCTCCCACGACCCCCACTGAGCCGCTAGGGTTCGAGCTCGCCGGTTACTAGTTCATCGTCGACGACGACCCTCAGTCGTCGATCTTCATTCTAATCCAATGCACCACATCGCCCCGTACCGCTTCGCGTGTTAAGAGTCGCTGACCTATAGACCCCCCTGTAAGTTGCGCCCCGCGCTGCGGAGTGACACTGGGCCGGCCCGTTAACCATTCCCGCGCAGCCCACTCGTTTGAATTTAGCTTTTTCTTTTTAAGTTCAAACATAGTTCTGTACCTAGTTTCAAAAATCAACCCAGCTCGATTCAGTGCACCAAATTGAATGAATCCAATTTTGTTTTTTTAGGGTAAAACAGTAGGGTAAAGAACCCCACTGCAATTTTTATAAATCATAAAGAGTTATAAGTAGCGAATGTTTACAAGTTTCAAGCCACCTCAAAGAGGGATAACACTATGAGCAACTATCTCCTGTCTAAATTATTGCTAATCCAATCTTTGAGGTCCTGGTAATACATTTTCTTAATTCTACACAGGACCCATCTTAATTCCTGAGAAACAATAGTCGTCCATTCATCAAGGGAGGCATGCTTGTTATTGAAGAATTCATTGTTTCTGCACATCCATATGCCCCAAGCCCCAAGAATAATGATTTCCATTGCAAAGGGGACATTTAGGCCGCTTTTAATACTAGTCAATGCCTCGAAGATATTGAGATCATTGTCTTCGACATGACAAATTTCAGCCCAGCATGCTTTTGCAAAAGAACAACCCCAAAATAAGTGTAGAAGAGTTTCCTCACTCGTGCAACCATGAAACACACAATCATATGAAGCCAGAACGTATCTTTTCCTTTTCAAAAGATTTCTGGTGTTTATCCTATCAAAGAGCAAAAGCCAGAAGAAGAACTTATGTTTTTGCTGGCAAGAGGTCATCCACAACCATGCAAAATGTGGCTACAGGGACTGGTATCCAGATAATGAAGAATAGGCCTTTTGGACTGAAAAAATAGCACTGCCCCAAATATAGCTCCAGTTGTCTGTTTCTCCCTGCATTCCATCCCTGAGAATTTGCTCAAGGATTTGATATTCATAGTAAGCTTGTTGTGACAAAGGAATAAAAAATTGATCTTGCATGTTGGGTGTCTGTAAGAACTCACAAACAGAAATGTGAGGATTTTTTGCATAAGAGAGAAGATGAGGAAGCTTATGCTGAAGGCATTCATCATTTCACATATCAGTCCATAGAAGAGTGGATTTTCCATCTCCCACCGAGCACTTTCCAATTCCTTTAAATATGTCAACTAATTTTAGATTAGCTTTCCACCAAAAGGATCCCTCCAGACTTCGTCCAGGCAGTTTACCATTGTAGTAATAAGAGTTCCAGACAAGATGAACCCATGGGATATCCTTGTGATTGTAGAATTTATCCAAATTTTTCAAAAGAAATGTTGAGTTTTGAACATTAAGATCAAGAACCCCCAAACCTCCATGATTCTTTGGTCTACAAACTTTATTCCAGGCAACTAGGGCTTGACCTCTAGCTTGAACATCAGTGGTTTTCTTCCTCCACAAGCACTTCCTCATATACTTAATCAGCTGATCTTTAATAGAGATAGGAAGTTCAAAACAACTCATATAATATATGGGAAGGGAGGATTAGACAGATTTAACCAACTGTAATTTTCCCCCATAGTTTAGGAAATCAGCAATCCCACATAATCTTCTCTCTACTCCCTGAACAATAGGCAGAAAATGCTCCACTACAGGCTTGTTGATGCTTAAAGGCAATCCAAGGTAAGTGAAGGGTAATGAGCCAGGGAAGCATGAAAGTGTGCTAGCAAAGTGCCTTAGCCTCTCAGAATCCATGTTGATTTGCATCAGCCTCTCAGAATCCATGTTGATTTGCATCATACTAGATTTAGAATAATTGACTTTGAGTCTAGTGGAAAGGGCAAAAGTATGAAGTAGAGCCTTAAGGCAGAATAATTGCTTTGAATCAGCCTTAATGATTAATAAGGTGTGATCTACATACTACACTACATGGAAATCAGGACAAAACACACCTTCAAGGGGAAGGTAGAGAAGCCCACGGCTCATTGCTTTGTTGAGAATGCATTGAAGAATATCAGCAGCGAGTACAAACAGGAGTGGGGATAAAGGATCCCCTTGCCTTACACCTCTTCTACAATAAAACTTTTTCCCAGGCACTCCATTTAACAAAACAGAGGATGAAGCAGAACCAAAGATCAACTGAATCCAATTAATGCATTTTTCACCAAAACCTTTGGCTTTGAGAATATTAATAATTGTTGAATGCTCAATTCTATCAAAAGCCTTTTCAAAATCAAGCTTTAGAATTAAAATTTCCTCTTTGGACTTGTGGCATTGATCAAGGAAATCAAAAGCCCATCCTAAATAGTCCTGAATAGATCTTTGTTTGAGGAATCCATACTGGTTTTTGTGGACAAGTTTAAGGACAATTTTTTGAAGATTGTTATCTAGAAGCTTGGTTATAATCTTGAAGACACTGTTGAGCAGAGAAATAGGCCTGAAATCAGCAGGTGTCAAAGGGGATTCATTTTTTGGAATGAGGGTGATAAAAGAGGCATTAATGCTTTCCAAAGAAGTCCTGCCTTCATAGAAATCCACAAGGAGTTGTTTAACATCCTCCTTAATAATAGGCCATCATTGTTTAATGAATTCATTATTGAAGCCATCAGGACCAGGGGATTTGTCATTAGGAAGTTCCTTGATCACACCTTCAATCTCATTATCAGAGAATGGTTCTACTAAAACATCCTTTTCCTCTTGACTCAAGCATTCCCCTGCCAACTCACTAAGGTTAAAGTGCATTTCAGGCTTATCAGATGTGCCCATTCTATCTTTAAAGGCATTCCAGAGTAGATCAGCTTTACCAGAATGAGCATGAATCTCTTCATTGGAATCATCTTTGAGCATGGATATGTAGTTATGCCTAAAGCTTATGGTGGATTTTGAATGAAAGAATTTTGTGTTCTCATCACCCAACTTGACCCATTTGACTTTTCCTCTTTGCTTCCAATAAGCATTTTGATCTTGAAGAAGTGAGATTATGAGGCTTTTCAGAAGGTCTCTGAGATTCCATTCCAAAATAGTAAGAGTTCTCATTTCCTCCAAGACATCCAAGAGATCAATGGTGGCATTGACATTGCTGATTTGTGCTTTCAAGCAAGGCAGTTTTTTGCCAAGATCTTCAGTCCCCTTCTTACATTTTTGAATTTAGCATTAATTTTTTTAGCAAAATCATGGAAGCCAACTGGGATGTTCCAGGCATTTTGAACAATTGCTTTAAAATCATTATGATGCATCCAATAATTTTCAAATCTGAAAACCTGAGATTTTGGAATCATTGTGCCAATGGAGATGACACAAGGTAGATGGTCAGAGGTAGGCTTAGTAAGAGGGACAACAAAAGTTGAAGGGTAGCTCTGAGTCCAGGAAGCAGATGTAAAGAACTAGTCCAGCCTTTCCAGCAGAGGTTCTTTTTGCATGTTGCTCCAAGTGAACTTTCTCCCTTTAAGGGGTAATTCAATGAGACCCATATTGTTGATGGCTGCATTGAAAAGTAGCATATCATTCACATCCCCTCCCTGCCTATTTCTGTCAGAGGGTTTTGTAATAAAATTGAAGTCACCCACAATGTTCCAATCCATATCATCAGGCATGTCAATATTTCCAAACCATTCTAAAAATTCTGCTTTTTTTCAGCTAAGCATGGTCCATAAATGTTGGTGAGGATCCAGGTTTCATTGGACAAGAGGGATTTCAAGGTGATGGAGATGGAAAATTCATTTTGGAAAGAAAGATACCCAGAAAACAGAGAGCTATTCCAAATGATAATCAAACCCCCAGAAGCCCCCCTGGAGGGAAGGAATTCAAATTTGGTAAATTTGGGGGGCAGAATTTTCTGATGTAAAAGATATCAAAAACTTCCTTCTTAGTTTCTTGGAGGCAAATAATGTCACAGCCAGATTCATCAATTTTATTTCTGAGAGCAACCCATTTTTTTCTGAATTAATTCCCCTGATGTTCAAGTTCAGAATCATCCAAATTCTTTTATTATCCATTAAAAAACCAGTTGTATGTTGAGTGATGAGGTGATACAACCAATGTAATCACCCAACTAAAAATATCACAACCAAGTAGACAAAATGCATTCCATACCGTAAACCCACTGACAGGTTAAACATTAGGTAGCAAACACATCAGAAGACCACTAATACATGTTTCAGAACAGGGAGCCAACAAGGCTCCAACAAAAAGACAGATTGTGATACATTAAAACACTTAAGTTGGGGGTTTCTTCTTGGCTTGCTGATGACAGGTACCAGCATCTCCAGATTTCTTCTTGCCTCCAATGCTTAGGCTTGATGAACCATTCCCTTTGATGATGCCTTTTGGAGGAGCCTTGACTGCCACTTCAGTGGACTTCCCTTTCTTGAGCAACCTCTTCTCCAGGTAACCATCCTTTACCATGCAGAAAGAGGCAGCAAGATTTTTAACCACTTTAGGATTTAAGCAAGGTGGAGCAGCATTGCAAGTCAGACAGTGAGAAATTGAGCAGTTTAAATGACTTTCGAAACCCCCATTTAGTTCAACAATACTAGGACTTCTTCTCACCTCAGTTTCAACTAGAGGTTCCTTGCCCTTTCTCTTTCTGGAAGGAGTGGAAGGAGAGCAAGAGGACTGCTTAATCATTAGGGGAAAGGAGGTGCTGATCTTCCAAAATCCAATCATCATTCCCATTAGCCTCAGCACAAGTGTCCATTGAGCTTTCCACCATCCCCTCTTAATCATAGTTAGCTTCATCCTCCACCAAGTAGTTCTGAAGAATGTTCTGCAGGCCCTCACCAATACCAACACCCTGAGGCCCTTCTCAAGGGGTTTCGCAGCATAGTAAATCAAAATAATTCTACGGATGCGAACGGGAAAGCCAATATCTAATCTAGGAGATGCAATCAACGAGAGGGATAAATGAGATCTTTATACCATTGAAGAAATCGCACAGCAGAACGTTCAGCAGAACGAGGTTGATGTAATCGTACTAGCCTTATCCTCCTCGCGATCCGATCCGATCCAACGCCGCAAGTGGCGACGCCTCTGAGAGATGCACACGTACGGCACCGCGATGTCACCTCCTTCCTCGGTCCAGCAAGTGGGGTGGAGATATAGGTTGGATCTACAACACGACGGCATGGTGCAAAGGTGGAGAGTTTCTACGGCAGGGCTTCGCCTACGTGCAGTCGGGAGAGAGAGAGAGAGAGAGAGAGAGAGAGAGAGAGAGAGAGAGAGGAGGGCAGCAGTATGACGGCTAGGGTTTGGGGTGGGGGGAGGGTGCGCCCCCTGCCCACCTTATATAGGGGGCTAGCCGGCCCCCTTGCCCCTCCTCCAAGCCCTAGGGCCGGCGGCCACAAGGGTGGAGTGGGGGGAAAATCTCCCCCCCCCCCTTCTAGAAGATCCCCTAGGGTTTCCCCTAGGGTTTTGGCCGGCTGGGCCTATGGGCCCTTGTGCCCCTGGCCCAATGCGGCCAGGGCACTCCCTTGTAGGCCCACGCCCCCCTCCGACAAGTGGGGCCACGTTGGTCCCACTCCGGAAGCTTCTAGAACCTTCTGGTACAATACCGAACATTCCGAAACAATTCCGAAATCCAAAAATTGTTTTCCTTTATATGAATCTTATTCTCTGGACCATTCCGGAACCTCTCGTGATGTCCTGGATCTCATTCGAGACTCCGAACAAAAACTCACAAACCAATTATCCATTTTATCCTAGCGTCAAGGCACGTTAAGTGTGTGACCCTACGGGTTCGAGAATGTGCAGACATGATCTTCTATCAATAATCAACAGCAGGATCTGGAAACCCATATTGACTCCCCCATATTCATCGATGATCATATCGGATAAACCATGATGCTAGGATTCAATTAATCCCATATATATATTCCCTTCGTCACGCAACATTTTATTTGCCCGAGATTTGATCGTTGGTATCGGCATACCTAGTTCAATCTCGTTCACAGCAAATACTTTACTCGTTCCGTAATCCGATATCACTTTGTGATTAACTCCTTAACCACGTGCTTGCAAGCGGTGTTGATATCGATTACTGAGTGGGCCCGAAGTATATCTCTCCGACTTGGGAGGGACAAATCCCATCTCGATACATACAACCCAACAAGTACTTTCCGATCACCTAAGAGACACCTGTATGATCACCCTCTCATAGGATGACGTTTGATGACCTCAAAGCTTTATTCCGATACTAGGGAGTTGCATTATCTCATGGTCTAAGGAATACAATATTTGACATAAGAAAAATCTTCGCAAAGATGAACACGATGACACGATCTAATTGCTCTGCTTGATTTGGGTATGTCCATCATATCATTCTCCCAATGATATGATCTCATTATTAATCGACAACTCATGTCTATGGTTAGGAAACCTTAACCATCATTAATCAATGAGCTAGTCCATAGAGGCGTACTAGGGACACAGTGTTGTTCATAAACCACACAAGTATCAAAGTTTCCGCTTAATACAATTCTAGCATGGAATATAAACTTTATCATGAACAAGAATTATAATAATAACATCTTTATTATTGCCTCTAGGGCATAATTCCAACAGTCTCCCACTTGAACTAGAGTCAATAATCTAGTTTACATCTGGTAACAATCTAACACCCATGGCATTAAGGTGCTGATCATGTTTTGCTCGTGGAAGAGGTTTAGTCAACAGATCTACGACATTCAGATCCGTATGTACTTTGCTAATCTTCAGTTCTCCATCTGTTATATAATCTTGAATTATATGAAATCGGCGATGGATGTGCTTGGTCTTTGGATGATATCTTGGTTCCTTAGCCAGTGCTATGGCTCCAGTGTTGTCGCACAATATCTCTAGTGGGTCCAAGGCACTTGGAACCACACCAAGCTCAGTGATGAAGTTCCTGATCCAAACTCCTTCACTTGACGCTTCTGCAGCAACCATGTATTCCGATTCTACTGTAGATCCCGCAATCACGCTTTGCTTGCAGCTTCTCCAGCTCACAGATCCTCCATTCAAAATATAAACGTATCCTGTCTGAGATTTAGAATCATCCGGGTCAGTGTCGAAACTAGCATCGACGTAACCTTTTACGACGAGCTGCTCATCACCTCCATACACCAAGAACATTTCTTTAGTCCTATTTAAATACTTTAGGATGTTCTTTACAGCTGTCCAGTGTTCCACTCCTGGATCACTTTGGTATCTGCTCGTCAAACTAAGAGCATTGGACACATCCGGTCTAGTACACATCATGGCATACATGATAGAACCTATGGCCGAGGCATAAGGCACTTTGCTCATGGTTTCTCTATCGTTTACCGTAGCTGGACACTGAGGCTTGCTCAATATCTTACCTGACAACATGGGCACTGAACCTTTTTTTGCCTTATCCATTCTGAACCTTTTCAGAACTTTTTCAAGATATGTACTTTGGCTTAAAGCTATTAGGCGTCTTTGTCTATCTCTATAGATTTTGATGCCAAATGTATAAGCAGATTCTCCTAGGTCTTTCATTGAAAAACATTTATTCAAATAACTCTTCACATCGTTAAGCATACCAATGTCATTTCCAATAATCAATATGTCATCCACATATAGTACTAGAAATGTCACTGAGCTCCCACTCACTTTCTTGTAGATACAAGCTTCGTAGCAATTTGGAACAAATCCAAAGCTCTTGATCACTTGATTAAAACGAAGGTTCCAACTCCGAGATGCTTGCTTCACTCCATAAATGGAATGCTCAAGTTTGCACACCTTATCATCATCCTTAGGATCGACAAAACCTTAGGGTTGCATCATATACAACTCTTCATCAATGTTTCCATTGAGGAACGCAGTCTTGACATCCATCTGCCATATTTCATAATCATGAAACGCATCAATTGCTAATAAAATCCGAATGGAATTAAACATCGCTACGGGAGAGAAAGTCTCATCGTAGTCAACACCTTGAACTTGTCGAAAACCTTTCGCGACAAGACGTGCTTTATAGACAGTAACATTACCATCTGCGTCCGTTTTCCTTTTGAAAATCCATTTGCACTCAACGGCCTTTCGGTTGCTAGGAGGGTCCACTAAAGTCCATACTTGGTTTTCGCTCATGGATCCCAATTCGGATTTCATGGCCTCTAGCCATTTCTCAGAGTCTGGGATTCATTGCTTCCTCATAGTTCGCAGGTTCACTGTTGTCTACTAACAAGACAGTTAAGACAGGGTTACCGTACCACTCAGGAGGGGCACGTGACCTTGTCGACCTGCGACGTTCAGTAGAAGCATCGTCCGAAGCTTCATGATCCTCGTCATTAGCTTCCTCTATTGTTGGTGCAGACGGCACTGGAACAATTTCAGGCGCTGCGCTACTCTCCAACTCAAGAGAAGGTTCAATAGCCTCGTCTAGCTCTACTTTCCTCCCACTCACTTCTTTCTAGAGAAACTCCTTCTCAATAAAGGATCCGTTCTTTGCGACAAACACTTTGCCTTCGGATCTGTGGTAGAAGGTATACCCAATCGTTTCCTTAGGGTATCCTATGAAGACGCATTTCTCCGCTTTGGGTTCGAGCTTGTCAGGCATCAACTTCTTGACGTAAGCTTCGTATCCCCAAACTTTAAGAAATGATAACTTAAGTTTAGCACCAAACCATAGTTCATACGGTGTCATCTCAACGGATTTAGATGGTGCCCTATTTAAAGTGAATATAGCGGTTTTTAATGCATAACCCCAAAATGATAACGGCAAATCTGTAAGAGACATCATCGATCGCACCATATCTAATAGAGTTCAATTCCTGCGTTCAGACACACCATTGCTCTGTGGTGTTCCGGGTGGCGTGAGTTGCAAAACTATTCCTCTTGCTTTAAGATGCGTGAGAAAATCATAACTCAAATATTCACCTCCACGATCGGATGGTAGAAATTTAATTTTCCTGTTATGATGGTTTTCCACAACGTTTCAGATTTATGTTTCATTAAATAGATATACCCATATCTACTTAAGTCATTAGTAAAAGTGAGAAAATAGCGATATCCACCGCGCGTCGAAACACTCATTGGTCTGCATACATCGGTATGTATGATTTCCAACAAGTCTGTTTCTCTCTCCATTATACCGGAGAACGGGGTTTTGATCATCTTGCCCATGAGGCACGGCTCACACGTGTCAAATGATTCAAAATCAGGAGACTCCAAAAGTCCATCAGAATGGAGTTGCTTCATGTGTTATACACCAATATGACCTAGACGGCAGTGCCACAAATAAGTAGAATTATCAATATCTACTTTGCATCTCTTAGCCTCAATGCTATGGATGTGTGTTTCATTGCTTTCGAGATTCAAAAGAAATAAACCATTCATAGCAGGTGCATGACCATAAAAGATGTTACTCATACAAATAGAACAACCATTATTCTCCGATTTAAATGAATAACCGTCTTGCAAAAAACACGATCCAGATATGATGTTCATGCTCAACGCAGGCACATAATAACGTTTATTAAGGTTTAAAACTAATCCCGAAGGTAAAACTAAGGAGAGCATGCCGACGACCATCACATCAACTCTTGATCCGTTGCTAACGCGCATCGTCACCTCATCCCTCGTAGCCGCCGTCTATTCCGTAGCTCCTGTTTCGAGTTACAAATATTAGCAACTGAACCAGTATCAAATACCCAGGCACTACAACGAGCTCTAGTAAGGTAAACATCAATAACATGTATGTCAAATATACCTTTGATGGTGCCAGCCTTCTTGTCCGCTAAGTACTTTGGACAGTTGCGCTTCTAGTGACCCTTGTCCTTGCAATAGAAGCACTCAGTGTCCGGCTTAGGTCCAGACTTGAGCTTCTTCTCAGCAGGGGCAACGCGCTTGCCGCTGCCTTTCTTGAAGGACTTCTTTGCACCCTTACCTTTCTTAAAGCTGGGGGGCTTGTTGACCATCAACACATGATTATCTTTCTTGATGTCCACCTCCGCAGCTTTCAGCTTAGCGAAGAGCTTAGTGATCGTATCAGTGGAACCAATCTGATTATGAGTAACTACAAAACCTTTGTAGCTAGGAGGGAGTGATTGCAGAACTCTGTCAATCTTGAGCTCTTCTGGAATCTTGCAGTCCAGTTTCTCAAGATGTTGAGTGTAGCCCGACATCTTAATGGAGTGCTCACTAACAGAACTCCCTTCCTCCATCTTGCAGTTAAAGAATTTCTCAGAGATCTCATATCTCTCCGAACAGTCCTGAGTCTGAAACATGGTTTTCAGTTCCTCAAGAATCTCAAAGGGCCCGGCGAACTCCTCAAAACGATTTTGAAGGTCCGATTCCATAGCAAACAGCATGGTGCTGTTAATCACACCATAATCATCTTTGCGCGACTGATAAACAACTTTTTCATCAGCCGGTGCATCTACAGCAGGGGCGTCACCTAGCGCTTTCTCAAGGACATAGTCCTTTTGTCCGCCAGTGAGAATGATTCTCAGATTGCAGAACTAGTTGGTGAAGTTAGACCCATTGTTCTTAAGCTTTTCTTTCTCAACAAAAACGTTGAAGTTGAAGTTGGACTTAGCCAGTTGATCTACAAAATTTGCAAGTACAATTTAGACTATGCTCATGATAACTAGTTCAACTTAATCAAATTACTAGATGAATTCCCACTAAATTCAACATCCCTCAAGTTGTTTAGTGAACATGATCCAAATTCACCACACCTAATCCGATCTTCACGAGAAGAGATGTGGTTTCAATGGTGGACAACAAAGTGTCGATCATATCATTCATATGACTCATGCTTAACCTTTCGGTTCGTGTGTTCTGAGGCCATGTCTGTACATGCTAGGCTCGTCAAGTCAAACCCAAGTATTTACGTGTGTGCAAAACTGGCTTGCACCCGTTGTATGTGAACATAGAGTTTATAGCACCCGATCATCACGAGATGCTTGAACACGATGAACTTTCGCAACGGTGCATACATGGGGAGAACACAATTTTATCTTGATCTTTAAGTGAGGAATCATCTTATAATGCTATGTAGGGGTCCCAATCTTTAATAAGATAGAGCCCCCTGTGTTTACAATGCTAGTCCCTGGATCAATAGCTAGCATCCACAGTTTAGATGTAATATCAAGAAACAAAGGTCATAATATAACTTTATAACCAGGAATAATATAAATTTTATTACATCTTTACATAGCTCATTGGCTATTACATTACATTGCAGCGGAATAACTATAATCATGGGTCCTTCATCTTCAAAGTGCCACAGGCAGATGTTGGTTGTAGACCTTGTAATCCTATTCAAACAATCTTCACTAAAACAATCAAACCTGCAACATACAAGTTACAGCCACAAAGGGTCAATACATTTGAATTGTATTGGCAAGTGATACTTTTAATAGTATAGTGGAGTCTATTATCTATATGCATTTGGCTAAGTGGAGTTGAGGCTTGCATTGCTCAAAATAGATTTTTCCTTAACCTTTGAAAATACTAAGTTTTTGCTTTGATAAAATCATTTTTCTCAATCAAAGATTGAAGATCCTTTACAAGGCATCTCTCAATCAAAGATTGAAGATTTCAAACAACCCTTGTTAAAACCACAAGATTTTAACTTAGAAATTTGAATGATGAGATTCCTGATTGCTTCCATGTCTTGATGCTCAAATTGTCCTTTACCAGGGACATGGCTAAGTACTTAGATTTTACACTCTGCAGAGGTGGTCCACTTTCCCCACAGGACTTGGTTTCCCAAGACAAGATCTTTCAGAAGCTTTCCCTTAGACCAAAATGGACGTGTTCCAACCTATCAAACACTACCACCAACTGTCCATATGGCTAAGTTCTTGCAACCTATATGATCATGGCAGAGTCCATATTGCCAAGTGGTTGCACTTGAAGCTTCTCAACATTTGACATCTCAAATCTCTTTGTTCCTGGGTGGCCATCCACAAGTGAGATACACAAGGTTCACCAGTCCCCTGGCCTTGTGTAACCACTCAGCCAAAAACCACCAAGCAAGCTCATTCCACCCAGGTGATTCATTAACTTGGTTGTTTTATTAGACAAAATCACAAGTCCTCAGACTTGGAATATTTTTCCTTAGTGTGAATATATTTTCCACCCATGTTTTCTATTAGCTAGGCTAAGCTTGATAGTAGTAGGAATCTTAACTTAGGAAAATCCTTCTAAGGATTCATCTGCTAGGTTTTCTTGTAGCAAGGTCTATACTTAGCAAAATCCATGCAAGTTTTACTTAGAGAAAAATCACTAATGCATAGTGAAAGTAATGGGATAGAAAGTATGAAGCATCACTTGCCTTTTTGGTAGGGAATGATGGTTCACTCCTTGATCTTGCTAGTCTCACACTTCTCTAACTTCACTACAAGTCAATCAAGCAAACACAAAATCAACTAACATTCCAAACCAAAGTCAAACAAACAATTTTTCACACACAAAGTAATGGAATCTAAGTCATGCATAAGCATGCAAAGGTTGGTTCTATTGCAAGGATGGTCTCCACTAGGCTTCTAAACTTTGTAAGTTCCAAGTTGGTCATTTACCAAAATGGCAAAGTCATTTGCAAATGGGTTTTATCCCTAAATCATTTTCAAATCCTTTCATCATTTTATGTGGTGAAAATTATTTTTATCAAAGTAAAACTTTATGTTTTTCACCAAATGAGTTGATATTGCAAAACTTGGTGTTTTGGGTCAGTAGGTTTGGTCTAAACCATTTTCCCAAAGTTTTTTACTCAAAATCATTTTCATAACAAAAACCATTATTTTCATTTGGCTAAAAATGGACTAAACCAATTAATCCATTCTAATCTTTTCCAAATTCATTTTCAAAACCATGGGTTGGTTCCTAGGGTCAGTGAGGTCACAACAAACCATTTTGCAAAAGTTTTAACCCTAAAATCAATTTTAAACCATTTTTATACTCTAAACAAGCTCACAAAAGAATGTGCAAAAACAAGCAAACTAACAAATACTATTTGCTAAACTAAGGGCATGGTTGGCTAGGGCTTGTTCCACTGAATCCATTGATATAAAATTTGTAATTTTTGGACGTGTGGTTAGAAAGTTACAAGGGTTTGAAAATTACAAACAAATCTGTTTTCAATTTCTGTTTTAAACTAGAGCTGGCCACGTGTCGCTATCTCACTGGCTAATACCGGTTCGGGGTGGATCACGCTGCAGACCGTTGGATCTAAGCAGATCGTATGGCCCAGATCACGTACCCCTTCGCGTTTAAGTTATTCTATCCTATCCATCAGATCGGGATCAGACGGTTGTGGGGTGCTTGACCTTAGACGGGCGGCGCTGCGGCGGCTGCTGGCGGCGAAGCGACCAGACGACGGCGGCACCGGTGAAATAGGAAGCGAGGGAGGAGGAGAGGTGGCTCACTGTGATCGCCATGGCATGGGGATGCTCAACCTTCCCTTGGTTGGTGAAGGGGCGCACGAGGATGGGCGGGATTCCTCACCGGAGTTAGGGCTGGCGCCAGGAGCTTCTGTTTGTTGACGGGGACAGGGCTGTAGTCCACCAGAAAGCAAGAGAATGGTAGGGTTATATGCGGGCGAGTGTACTGGACACAGGCGTATCATCGGAAGGACAAGGGGTGGCTAGTTACTACCTGGAGGCTTCGTCGGAGAAAGAGGCAGACAGCGGTGCTGCAGGTCGTCGTCGAAGCCGAGGTTACAAAGCACCCGCGGATGAATGACTGGCATGGGAAGATGCGCCAGGATGCGGTGAACGTGCTCGTGTGCTCGGGGAGGCAGGAGGTGGTGTGGCTTGGCTGGATTCGACGGTGGAAGCTCGTCGGAGAGAGAGCTGCTCGGGGAGAAATTGGGGCGGCCTGGGGGCGTGCTTGGGGGAGGAGACAGAGGGGAAACGGAGAGGAGTCACTGGCGTTTAAATGTGCCTGGTCGCTGCGAGTTAAGGTGGCCGTGTTAAGGCGAATTCAAGCCACGAATCAAAGCCTGCAACGGCCGGCGAGGGAGGAAGAACAGGTCGTGGGGGTGGGGAGGAAGAACAGGAGGAGTGGGGTCGGTCGGTCAGTGGGAAAGGAGCGAGGAGGAGGTCCACCTGTTAGTGAGGGTGCGGGTTTCTTCTGTGGTGAAGAAAAAACGATTCGGGGGCGAGGGTGAGGTGGGCTAGGTGGGCTGCTGCTGGGTTAGTTGGGCCAGATGGTGGGCTGCTCTATTTTTTTCTGTCTGATTGTTTTATCCTTTTCTATTTTCTATTTACTGATTTGAATTTCAAACAAACAATCCAATCAACCAAATTATTTCAAACAAACACCACACTTCACAACTTTGAACTTTGTTCTGTTCAGCAACATAATCCAAAATTCCAAAAATAAATTAATATTTTTATTCATTTTAGGATCCATTTATTAATTAAATAAAATGGACCTTTAGTTATTTAATCAAATAGGGTTTGATTTATTTAATAAAATCTTCATTTGAAATCCAAATACTTTCAAAACCAAATCAGTAGGTTTTATTTGGAAATAAAGAATACTTGAAAACTTGTTTAAAACAAATTAACCTTTTATTTTAGGGTCCATTAATAATTAAATACAGTAGACGTTCATTATTAAATCAACTAGGATTTATTTTATTTAAGATATTTATTTTGAAATCTAAAATAAAACCAAAACACTTCAGTAGGTTTTAATTATGAAAATAAAATACTTAGAGTACTTATTTAAAATAATTTAATAAGTTTTGATGTTTTAATTAAAATGGTAAAACCTTTTATTTAAATAAAATTGGATATTAAATCCTTATTAATTTACTTAAATCAACCTTTGCTATTTTTATTCAAAACAAAATGTTTTAATTCCAAAGCTTGGCCAAGGTTTAATTTGGCTTTATAAAATAATCTTTATTTCTAAATCCACCTTTCCATTTAAAAACAAAATCTTTTATTAAAAGATCCAAAATAGTAATGCCAAAATATTTTATTTTCCTTTATTAAATGTTTATCTTTTTAAATCCCTTTAGGATTTTATTTGATCAAAATTGGTTTGAAGTTCCAATTAAATTCAAAAAGTTTCTTCTGGCCTTGAAAATCAATAGGGTTTTATTTTATTCATTTATTTTTCACATTACCAGATTTGGAAAATCTTGGGATGTGACAGGCTACCACCCTTAAAATAAATCTCGTCCTGAGATTTGGGAAGGCTAGGGTTACAAGTAGGCTCAAAACAACTAGGGTACTACCACCCTTAAAATTTTTCAAACTAAATTACATCTTGGCTTGCTTGGGATCCTGGGGAAACTTCTCTGGGCAACCTTCTGCATAGTGTCCTTTGTTTCCACACTTGACTCATGGGCTAAGGTTGAGATCCTTCACAGACTTGTTTAACTTGTTCTTCATCTTTTCTGGACAATTGTTTACATAGTGGCCTAGTTCCTTGCATTTGAAACACATCACTTGGCTGATATCTTTCTTTTCCTTTGGTATCATTGTCTCTTGTTTGTTTCCTTGGTTCTTCTTCTTTTCTAGGCATTCATTGGCATAATGTCCCATCTCTTTGCAATTGTAACATTGCACTTGAGTAATATCCTCCATGTTAGGGTTGGGGCATTTCTTCTTCTTCTTCTTTTTGGGTCTCTCCAAAGCTAGGAGTTCTTCTAGTTCATGTTCTTCATAGGTGGGAGATCTTTCTATCTTCTTGGGGCATTGATCTTCATGCTCCTTGGATGCATGATCCTTGTCCCTACAAATATTGCTAGCTTGGGTTCCTTCTAGATTAACATCTTTGTCATCCTTGCTATCATTAGCTCTTTGGGAAAAGTTTTCTCCCATGTTGATCATTTGAGTAACCAATCTTTGTATCAATTGGGTTTGAAGTTTCAAGATCCTTTGTACGGCTGGGTCTAGTCCATTGTTGTTGGTTAAAAGCTGAGTTGTCTCTTGGTTCAACTGGGTTTGGGTTACTATAAGTTCTCTCATGTTGTCCTTTTGGTTGTTGTTGGTGTCATCAACCTTGACGTTGGAGTCTCTTGGTGAAGTCATCTATTTGGGTTGAGTTGGGATTAGAATAGGCAAGATATTTCTAAGGATTAAATTCTAATCACACACATCACAATTCACTCAAGCAATGTGCAAGCATTCACAAACAACTTTTCACTCAAACAACAAAGTTCAAGCACACACTTAGGCAACAAAATATTTTTGTTACACCTCATAAGTTGGTGTGTTTAACTTAACTATATATGGTGGTCCATCTATATGGTTTACTTGCATTCTTTCCATCTTTCTTGGTTGATTCTTCTTGTATGAGATCATGGCTTCCTTGAGAAAAACTCTTGGTTACAATGCTTCAAGTGAAGTGAACTCCTTCTAATTTTGCATTTCCTCAGTCTCCATATCTTGAGCAAGATTTCCTTGACTCACTTGTAGTCCTTAGTGGTATCCAAGGTTGAGGTACTTGGTGGATATGCTGAAGATGTTGAAGTCATTAGAGTTGAAGAAGTTGAAGTCATTAGAGTTGAAGAAGTCCTTAGCACATGGTGAAGTCTTTGGCCATGGGGTAGGTTTTTCCATCAAGTTGAAGTAGAAGAGATGTAGAGTTGAAACCAAAATGGTTGAGGAAAGAGTTTACAAGTGTTTTTGTAAATAAGTTTTTGGAACAAGTACAACTCCTATTTTTCTAAGGGTTTTTGTCCAATCCTAGGTTTACAAATCCTACAGGCAACATAATGCTCTGATACCATCTGTAGGGGTCCCAATATTTAATAAGATAGAGCCCCCTGTGTTTACAATGCTAGTCCCTGGATCAATAGCTAGCATCCACAGTTCAGATGTAATATCAAGAAACAAAGGTCATAATATAACTTTATAACCAGGAATAATATAAATTTTATTACATCTTTACATAGCTCATTGGCTATTACATTACATTGCAGCGGAATAACTATAATCATGGGTCCTTCATCTTCAAAGTGCCACAGGCAGATGTTGGTTGTAGACCTTGTAATCCTATTCAAACAATCTTCACTAAAACAATCAAACCTGCAACATACAAGTTACAGCCACAAAGGGTCAATACATTTGAATTGTATTGGCAAGTGATACTTTTAATAGTATAGTGGAGTCTATCATCTATATGCATTTGGCTAAGTGGAGTTGAGGCTTGCATTGCTCAAAACAGATTTTTCCTTAACCTTTGAAAATACTAAGTTTTTGCTTTGATAAAATCATTTTTCTCAATCAAAGATTGAAGATCCTTTACAAGGCATCTCTCAATCAAAGATTGAAGATTTCAAACAACCCTTGTTCAAACCACAAGATTTTAACTTAGAAATTTGAATGATGAGATTCTTGATTGCTTCCATGTCTTGATGCTCAAATTGTCCTTTACCAGGGACATGGCTAAGTACTTAGATTTTACACTCTGCAGAGGTGGTGCACTTTCCCCACAGGACTTGGTTTCCCAAGACAAGATCTTTCAGAAGCTTTCCCTTAGACCAAAATGGACGCGTTCTAACCTATCAAACACTAACACCAACTGTCCATATGGCTAAGTTCTTGCAACCTATATGATCATGGCAGAGCCCATATTGCCAAGTGGTTGCACTTGAAGCTTCTCAACATTTGACATCTCAAATCTCTTTGTTCCTGGGTGGCCATCCACAAGTGAGATACACAAGGTTCACCAGTCCCCTAGCCTTGTGTAACCACTCAACCAAAAACCACCAAGCAAGCCCATTCCACCCAGGTGATTCATTAACTTGGTTGTTTTATTAGACAAAATCACAAGTCCTCAGACTTGGAATATTTTTCCATAGTGTGAATATATTTTCCACCCATGTTTTCTATTAGCTAGGCTAAGCTTGATAGTAGTAGGAATCTTAACTTAGGAAAATCCTTCTAAGGATTCATCTGCTAGGTTTTCTTATAGCAAGGTCTATACTTAGCAAAATCCATGCAAGTTTTACTTAGAGAAAAATCACTAATGCATAGTGAAAGTAATGGGATAGAAAGTATGAAGCATCACTTGCCTTTTTGGTAGGGAATGATGGTTCACTCCTTGATCTTGCTAGTCTCACACTTCTCTAACTTCACTACAAGTCAATCAAGCAAACACAAAATCAACTAACATTCCAAACCAAAGTCAAACAAACAATTTTTCACACACAAAGTAATGGAATCTAAGTCATGCATAAGCATGCAAAGGTTGGTTCTATTGCAAGGATGGTATCCACTAGGCTTCTAAACTTTGTAAGTTCTAAGTTGGTCATTTACCAAAATGGCAAAGTCATTTGCAAATGGGTTTTATCCCTAAATCATTTTCAAATCCTTTCATCATTTTATGTGGTGAAAATTATTTTTATCAAAGTAAATCTTTATGTTTTTCACCAAATGAGTTGCTATTGCAAAACTTGGTGTTTTGGGTCAGTAGGTTTGGTCTAAACCATTTTCCCAAAGTTTTTTACTCAAAATCATTTTCATAACAAAAACCATTATTTTCATTTGGCTAAAAATGGACTAAACCAATTAATCCATTCTAATCTTTTCCAAATTCATTTTCAACACCATGGGTTGGTTCCTAGGGTCAGTGAGGTCACAACAAACCATTTTGCAAAAGTTTTAACCCTAAAATCAATTTTAAACCATTTTTATACTCTAAACAAGCTCACAAAAGAATTTGCAAAAACAAGCAAACTAACAAATACTATTTGCTAAACTAAGGGCATGGTTGGCTAGGGCTTGTTCCACTGAATCCATTGATATAAAATTTGTAATTTTTGGACGCGTGGTTAGAAAGTTACAAGGGTTTGAAAATTACAAACAAATCTGTTTTCAATTTCTGTTTTAAACTAGAGCTGGCCACGTGTCGCTATCTCACTGGCTGATACCGGTTCGGGGTGGATCACGCTGTAGACCGTTGGATCTAAGCAGATCGTATGGCCCAGATCACGTACCCCTTCGCGTTTAAGTTATTCTATCCTATCCATCAGATCGGGATCGGACGGCTGTGGGGTGCTTGACCTTAGACGGGCGGCGCTGCGGCGGCTGCTGGCGGCGAAGCGACCAGACGACGGCGGCGCCTGTGAAATAGGAAGCGAGGGAGGAGGAGAGGTGGCTCACTGTAATCGCCATGGCATGGGGATGCTCAACCTGCCCTTGGTTGGTGAAGGGGCGCACGAGGACGGGCGGGATTCCTCACCGGAGTTAGGGCTGGCGCCAGGAGCTTCTGTTTGTTGACGGGGACGGGGCTGTAGTCCACCAGAAAGCAAGAGAATGGTAGGGTTAGATGCGGGCGAGTGTACTGGACACAGGCGTATCATCGGAAGGACAAGGGGTGGCTAGTTACTACCTGGAGGCTTCGTCGGAGAAAGAGGCAGACGGCGGTGCTGCAGGTCGTCGTCGAAGCCGAGGTTACAGGGCACCCGCGGATGAATGACTGGCACGGGAAGATGCGCCAGGATGCGGTGAACATGCTCGTGTGCTCGGGGAGGCAGGAGGTGGTGTGGCTTGGCTGGATTCGACGGTGGAAGCTCGTCGGAGAGAGAGCTGCTCGGGGAGAAATTGGGGCGGCCTGGGGGCGTGCTTGGGGGAGGAGACAGAGGGGAAACGGAGAGGAGTCACTGGCGTTTAAATGTGCCTGGTCGCTGCGAGTTAAGGTGGCCGTGTTAAGGCGAATTCAAGCCACGAATCAAAGCCTGCAACGGCCGGCGAGGGAGGAAGAACAGGTCATGGGGGTGGGGAGGAAGAACAGGAGGAGTGGGGTCGGTCGGTCAATGGGAAAGGAGCGAGGAGGAGGTCCACCTGTTAGTGAGGGTGCGGGTTTCTTCTGTGGTGAAGAAAAAACGATTCGGGGGCGAGGGTGAGGTGGGCTAGGTGGGCTGCTGCTGGGTTAGTTGGGCCAGATGGTGGGCTGCTCTATTTTTTTCTGTCTGATTGTTTTATCCTTTTCTATTTTCTATTTACTGATTTGAATTTCAAACAAACAATCCAATCAACCAAATTATTTCAAACAAACACCACACTTCACAACTTTGAACTTTGTTCTGTTCAGCAACATAATCCAAAATTTCAAAAATAAATTAATATTTTTTATTCATTTTAGGATCCATTTATTAATTAAATAAAATGGACCTTTAGTTATTTAATCAAATAGGGTTTGATTTATTTAATAAAATCTTCATTTGAAATCCAAATACTTTCAAAACCAAATCGGTAGGTTTTATTTGGAAATAAAGAATACTTGAAAACTTGTTTAAAACAAATTAACCTTTTATTTTAGGGTCCATTAATAATTAAATACAATAGACCTTCATTATTAAATCAACTAGGATTTATTTTATTTAAGATATTTATTTTGAAATCTAAAATAAAACCAAAACACTTCAGTAGGTTTTAATTAAGAAAATAAAATACTTAGAGTACTTATTTAAAATAATTTAATAAGTTTTGATGTTTTAATTAAAATGGTAAAACCTTTTATTTAAATAAAATTGGATATTAAATCCTTATTAATTTACTTAAATCAACCTTTGCTATTTTTATGCAAAACAAAATGTTTTAATTCCAAAGCTTGGCCAAGGTTTAATTTGGCTTTATAAAATAATCTTTATTTATAAATCCACCTTTCCATTTAAAAACAAAATCTTTTATTAAAATATCCAAAATAGTAATACCAAAATATTTTATTTTCCTTTATTAAATGTTTATCTTTTTAAATCCCTTTAGGATTTTATTTGATCAAAATTGGTTTGAAGTTCCAATTACATTCAAAAAGTTTCTTCTGGCCTTGAAAATCAACAGGGTTTTATTTTATTCATTTATTTTTCACATTACCAGATTTGGAAAATCTTGGGATGTGACATGCTAGCGTCGCGATCTAAGCATAATAAGGTACATAAAAGGATAAATATCACATGCATATAATTTTATGTGACATGGTATAGCCAATCTCCGCGCAATGATCTCCATCTTGTGCGTCCTAGCATGATCTCCATCACTCCACCATGATTGCCTCCACCACGAATAGCAACTACAACTATTGCTAACTACTTAGCGATAAAGTAAAGCTATTACATGGTGTATAAGAAGTTGACACAGGTCATAGACAATTATAAAGACAACCATATGGCTCCTGCCGATTGTGTACTCATCGACATGCAAGTCGTGAAATATTACAAAACATGATCATTGCATACAACATACACATCATATCTTGGGCCATACCATATCACAGAAACACTCCATGCAAAAACAAGTTAGACGCCTCTACTTTGTTGTTGCATGTTTTACGTGGCTTATGGGAGTAACAAGCTAAGAACAATTCTTACCTACGGAAAGCCACAACGGTGATATTATGGTTGCCAACATCCGGTGTAAATCCCATGACAACTATAGTGAGAGAAACTGGCATCCACCAGCCGCATGTGTGGAACAAGCCACACGTCAAGTGCGGAGCCGGTCTCGTGAACGAGGTCGCGTAAAGTTGGCCTGGACCGCTTCGATCTCACTATCCCGCATCATAATAAGTACACAACAAGAGGCTTGCAAAATAAAACATCAACGCCCGCAACAAGGATGTTGCGTTCTACTCGTGAAATACATCTACGCATAGATCTAGCTCTGATACCACTGAAGGGGTTTCGCAGCATAGTACATCAAAAAAATTCTACGGATGCGAACGGGAAAGCAAGATCTAATATAGGAGATGCAATCAACAAGAGGGATAGATGAGATATTCATACCCTTGAAGAAATCGCACAGCGGAACGTTCAATAGAACGTGGTTGATGTAGTCGTACTAGCCTTCTGCTCCTCGCGATCCGATCCGATCCAACGCCGCAAGTGGCGACGCCTCTGAGAGATGCACAGGTACGGCACCGTGACGTCTCCTCCATCCTCGGTCCAGCAAGTGGGGTGGAGAGATAGGTTGGATCTACAACACGACGGCGTGGTGCAAAGGTGGAGAGTTTCTGCGGCAGGGCTTCGCCTACGCGCAGTCGGGAGAGAGAGAGAGGAGGGCAGCAGTATGGCGGCTAGGGTTTGGGGTGGGGGGAGGGTGCGCCCCTGCCCACCTTATATAGGGGGCTGGCCGGCCCCCTTGCCCCTCCTCCAAGCCCTAGTTCCGGCGGCCACAAGGGTGAAGTGGGGGGCAAGTCTTCCCCCCTTCTAGAAGATACCCTAGGGTTTTGGCCGGCTGGGCCTATGGGGCCTTGTGCCCCTAGCCCAATGCGGCCAGGGCACTCCCTTGTAGGCCCACGCCCCCCTCCGATAAGTGGGGCCACGTTGGTCCCACTCTGGAAGCTTCTAGAACCTTCCGGTACAATACCGAACATTCCGAAACAATTCCGAAATCCAAAAATTGCTTTCCTTTATATGAATCTTATTCTCCGGACCTTTCCGGAACCTCTCGTGATGTCCTGGATCTCATCCGAGACTCCGAACAAAAATCACATATTGACTCCCACATATTCATACATGACCATATCGGATGAACCATGATGCCAGGATTCAATTAATCCCATATATATATTCCCTTCGTCACGCGATATTTTACTTGCCCGAGATTTGATTGTTGGTATCGGCATACCTAGTTCAATCTCGTTCATAGCAAGTAATTTACTCGTTCCGTAATCCGATGTCACTTTGTGATTAACTACTTAACCACGTTCTTGCAAGCGGTGTTGATATCGATTACCGAGTGGGCCCGAAGTATATCTCTCCGACTTGGGAGGGACAAATCCCATCTCGATACATACAACCCAAAAAGTACTTTTCGATCACCTAAGAGATACCTTTATGATCACCCTCTCATAGGATGACGTTTTATGACCTCAAAGCTTTCTTCCGATACCAGGGAGTTGCATTATCTCATGGTCTAAGGAATACAATATTTAACATAAGAAAAAGCTTCGCAAAGATGAACACGATGACACGATCTAATTGCTCTGCTTGATTTGGGTCTGTCCATCATATCATTCTCCCAATGATATGATCTCATTATTAATGGACAACTCATGTCTATGGTTAGGAAACCTTAACCATCATTAATCAATGAGCTAGTCCATAGAGGCGTACTAGGGACACAGTGTTGTTCATAAACCACACAAGTATCAAAGTTTCCGCTTAATACAATTCGCATGGAATATAAACTTTATCATGAACAAGAATTATAATAATAACATCTTTATTATTGCCTCTAGGGCATAATTCCAACACCTTCCACCACTGCCTGTCCCTCAACAACTGCAGGTTCAGCATTCACAGATTCATCATCATCCGACTCCCAGTCATTAACAAGAATAGCACTAGTAACTCCACTGTTAACATCCTATGGGGAAGATTATGGTTATCCACTAGCATATCTTCACCAGGAGCAATCACAGGACCTTGGACAGGAGCAGCAGTGCTTCCCAAGGGTCCCAACCTTCATTGTTTTCCCCAACAGGAGCAGGATCCTGCACAGGAGCCACCCACTGACCCCAACCACCTGCCTCACCCCCAGGAGCAGGAGGGGGAGGTGGAGGAGGGGGGATCTGGGGCCCAAAGACAGGTAAGGGATGTGGGTACTCATTGTCAGCCGGAAGTGGGTCCTCATCAGGTGCCCCCCCCAAGCAAGTCACTCTGCAACACCTCAACAGAAAAGGTCCAAGATTCAGACTCCACCAAGTCGCGTATAGTGAACCTGACACTCTTGGGAATATCCACAAGATCAGTAACGCGAATTTTCACAAGAATCCTGCCTTTGTGGTCCTGGTCCCGCTCCCATAGGAGAACCTTCCCAATATCAGCAAAAACCGCATTCAGATCTTCAGTATGCCAGTGGTCCAGGGGGCAACTAGCATCACCCAGCACTCATTGTTGAACTGAGCTCTCCTCCAATTTCCCCCCTCGTTGTGCTTAACAAAAGATACATGCACGTCTTGGAAAGGGATGGGGCTGGCCGCAATGAGCCTGTCCCTGTCACTGACATGGTGAAATTGCACATATGCAGCCCCAAAAGGACAGGCCTGAACATCCCGAAAGTGCACACGAGCCTCGTTGTTGAGGAAATCGACAAGAACCTCACGAATATTCATGAAAGGAACCTGACCAGGGGGGAGGGGATTAATGGTTGCGATAGCATACTGTTCATGGGTCCTCGACCGTCATGGAACCACCACCCTCTTGACGCGAGTTCTTTCAGCCACTTACAGAACTTGAAAGCCATTCGACAAGAATGGTGCAGGATCAATCAGAATGTTCGCCATTGCGTCAGACTTCGCCGGCGACGAGCAAGGGAGGGTTGGGTTTCTGCAGGCGGGGGAGTTGAGGAGACAGGGAATCTAGCAGTTGTTTTTTGCAAAGAAATGGAGAACTCTTGAAAACCGTTGTAAACAGTGGGCCGAAAATGAGGATTTTGCTAGGCCTTGAACCACCCACTATAAGACTTTTCGGGCCACAAACATTTTGGGAAGGAAGGGAATTTCATAAAAGGAATAAGACTAGGTAGTTTAAATGCCGGGCGATTAGCGCCACCTTTTGACCCGACCGGCGTTACCACGGGTTTAACACCACAATCAGCAAGAACCTGCGCATAAGACCTGTCTTGATTAATTGAAATGATATCACACTTACTGCGCACGCAGAAACAAGCGATGAATCCGCAATAGCAGTCGAAAATTTGAGCCGTTGGAAAACAGATAGAACCTTATTGCCATGCTTCAACAAAGAAGATTTTTTGGGTTCTTTTTGTACGTGACAACTTTCCAATCTCCTGCCGATTCTTTGTAAAATTCTTTTTCTTCAAAAATCCAGTTTGGGCCACCATTACCCCAAAGATTAACATGAACCACAAACGACTCACATGAAAATTTTGAAATATTATAAATTTCAAAACCCACCGCCCTTGAAGCAACCGAGAAACGAAAAGTTCTATCTTGCAACAATTTCACATGGAATTTAGAAGCATGGCCACCAAAACAAGCTTGGAGTGTAAGACAAACCGTATGGATATCCAACTTAAAATTTGCTCTTCCAAAAGAACAAACCAGATAGAAAGGTCTTTTTCTGAAACCACCAAGGAAATTAACTTGATGCCTGAACTTATCAAACAGCTTCTTCTCAAATTCCTGCCCAAAAGAGAAATCCAGGGCAGGTCGATTCATTGATGCATCCTGATGAAGGAACTCCTTAGGAAAATCCTTGACGAAATCTAGGGTTTTTGGTACAATCTTTTCAGCTTTGAGAGAAATTTCTTTTACCGTAGAGCAAGGAAAGATCTGAGTACCAACCACAATCCTCTTCACTTGAAGATCAATAGAAACTCCAGTGGTCACAACCTCCCCTTGGAGCAAATATAGCGCATCAATGACCACCTCATTGTGGTTGAGGAGGACTAATCTTTTAGCACTAGGGAAAAGCATCAAAAAACCCTTAGAAGGTTCCAGATTATCAACCGGAAGGGAGGAGCAAAGAGCATGCCATTTAATACCAGTGTCCTTATCTGTTCCAGAGATGGTAGGAGATCTACCAAGAAATCCAGATGAATGAACCAAAAGATCATTGACACGAGAGAGGTGAGAGGGGAACCTCAAAACAGATCCAATAGAAATCCTCTCCCCATTTTCCAAACATCTACCCTCAAGGGGAGAACCTTTAGCATTTATAAGAACCAGCCAAGAATCAGTTGAGAGAACGAGCGATCCCTCGAGAAACTTACCACCCGTGGTCACCCTAGAGTAGGTGACCTTCCAACCACCACCAGAGGAAAGATATTGAAATGCTTAATCCAAGCCCGTTGGATTCAAATCATTTGAATCTATAGATCAACCTTGGTAAAAATAACAAGGCAGAAGCTTTTCTGCATTCAAACATTTTTCAAAATTAAACCATAATAGCTTTTGAGTTGATTCCAACTCTCAAAAATCACATTTGATCATACCTTTCAGAATATATAAAAACATATGGGTTTACTTACATAAATAATGTCCAAGTAATAAAAGAATGCCCCATAGGCATTTCTAGTCACTTTATTTATTTAAAATAAAAGGTTAAACCTTATTAAATTGTGACACCACTTTAAATCACATTCCCGTGTACTGAAATATGTGGTGATGACATGTGTCAACATGATCCCATGTTTGGTTTGGAGAATATTAAATCTTAAGTAGTTTTTCAATGAGTAGAAATTACTTTTCTAAAAATAAATAAATAATGCAAGTGCTTTAATCTTGTAATGTTAGTGATGATGCTAGATCATCTATAGAAAACCTTTGTTTGATGATTGAAAGTAGTTAAGTATTGTTTGGTGATTGTGTACCTCATATTTATTCATAGACGCTAGTACCGACCAAGGATACGAGGAGGAAGGAGGATACTACAAAGAAGAAGCCGAGGAGAACTTCAACCACTGCTCTGCACAAGGCAAGCCAATACTTGCAAGATATTCAATTAGCAAGCTTATACTGATGCAAGCCTAATACTACTAGTTGATTGAGCAAGCTAACACTTGCAAGATACTATACTTATACAAGCCTATACTGATACTAATGCAAGCAAATACTTGCTTGTTACCATGCCAACCATATGCCTTAAGCATATGTGATCATACTCACTTGATAACCCAATCCTAGTTTTACTTGCAAGCTTTCTACTTTATTTCTTTATCAAAGCTATTACTTAGAGATTACTTAAGTGAATTGTAGATTCTAGAAAGATAATTGAAGGTTGCATAAAGAGCATAAAATTTGGCCTAAGCTAGATAATCTTGATGTCATCCGAAGGCATGAGATTGAACTTAGCTAAACTCCACTAGTTTACCACCCCTCATTAGTACTTACCCCCACTTGTAGATGCTAGTGCTGAGCATAAAACTGGATCAACTTTAGATGGGAATACTTGGTGGAAAATGGTTATGAAAACCTTGGAATGATGGATCATTCTATTGAGATGTTTTGACATGTGTTTCCGAACACCAGATGATTTGGATGATGAAAATGTTAAGGCATGAGCCTTGGCCCTTTATAAAACTGATGGTTGTCTGGATGCGATACCATTCCAATTTTACCGTACAACCACAATACCCGAAGATTGGGTAGGGCTTGACTGGAAACTTATATACCTTAGTATTGGTTCCCTCACAGCCAAGGTTTGAGCTGAGGCTACCTTGTGAAGATTGTCCACCTGTGCAGTACCCAAGATGATAGTTGGCATGGTTGGGAGGCCAAACTCACAGGAGAGGTGCTTATACTAGGGTGTGTAATTGAAAGGATAGGATTGATTATCCACATACTGAGTATGGTGAATTCAGGATTTGTTCCTGACGGATATATCGAATGTTGTGGTGAAAGTGTACAATCTCTGCAGAGTGTCAAACTAATCGAATAGCCGCGTCCGCGGTTATGGAAAGTTGGAGTGGCCATACTGTTCCCCCGTCAGATGTTTTCAAAATGACTTGTGAAATGAATGGAGATTTTGACTTGACCACAACAGAGTTGTGATATGAAATACAAGTTCCCACTTAGGTGTTATAAAACTTCAAATAGCTGTTCTTGCTTCTAAACTTAGTAGAGGTAAATCTGGCTTTTTGCAAAACAACCCTAGAGTTTAGTGTCCTATTACAAAAAAACCCTTCACTTGTTAGTATTAGTTTGCGAGTACTTAAAGAGTACTCATGGCTTTATCCCTGGCTATTCCCGTGGCCAGACTATAAAGAGGAGTACTAGGAGGATGGACCCTAGGAAGGTTACGACAAATAGGATCATCTCCCATCGTCAGCATTGCCTGTGACCCCGAAGATGGAGCTTCGCCTACGTTACCTTTATTATTACGTATTCCACTGCTTGAGTTGTATTATGAACTGGATCATGAGATCCTTATTTGTGTAAGACCTTATGTATGGTTTGTAATGGATGATGTACTGTGGTATCCAATTCTGTTATGTGTCGCAAAAATGGTAATCCTGGGATTGCGATGTATGGCATAACAGGCATCTGGGATTAAAAATCCGGGTGTTGACATCTTCCTTGTTTTTGTACAAGTGAAGTTGCACCCACCAATAATCTTCTCCTTCATCCATCACAGGGAATCCTTTGTACACAGCTGCAGCATGTATCCCCATGGTAACCATAAGGATCTTGAGGGCCTTGGGAAATTCAGTCTCACACTCCAAAGTCATGGTCATGAGTGGTCCCTTCCTCACGGCTTCGTCTAAAAATAGAGATGAGAAAGAAGATTAGAAAAGTTTACGAGAAGAAAAAGACAAGTGTGGAAAATTTTCAAAGTGTTGAAATTTTTTCCTTAGTGGTTTCTAATCCAATCATAGGGTCATAATCATACAGACAACACGGTGCTCTGATACCATCTGTAAGACCCCACCTTTGTAAAGGTAAAGGTCCCTGTGATTGCAATGTTAGTCCCTGGATCAATTGCTAGCATCCACAGTTTAAGAAAAAGTACACAGAAACAAAGGTCATTATTACATCGTCATTCCAGAGATAACATAGTCTTTTACAACTCCATAGCCATAGGCTAGTACAAGAGTTTCACTTAACAATATAAATAAAAGTCTTCATCTTCATGTGCCACAGGAAAGCATGTTGAGTGTAGACTCATAACCCTAATCCTCATCAGAGTAACCTGCAACATCACAAGTTACAGCCACAGTGGGTCAATACATTGGAATAGTATTGGCAAGTGATAACTTAGTAGAATAATAGTATATAGCTTCTACGTGAATTTGGCTAAGTTTAGATTAGGCTTGCTTTGCTCAAACTAGGTTTTACCTATCAGTTGAAAACACTAAGTTTTTGTTTGGAAAAAATTCCCAAGGAACCACCAATAGACATTGGTGAACCTTCACCCTTGTTCAACCACAAGTTTTAACTTAGAAATTGGGATGAGGAGATTCTGGATAGCTTCCATGTCTTGATGCTCAAATTGTCCTTTTCCGGGGACACGGCTAAGTTCTTAGTTTCTTCCTTCTGTAGAGGTGGTGCACTTTCCCCACAAGACTTGATTTTCATCAAGACAGGACCTTTTAGAAGCCTTCCCTTAGACCAAAATGGACGCGCTCCAAACCTATCATCCCCTACCACGAACTGTCCATTTGGCTAAGTTATTGCAACCTATATGATCCAGGCAGAGCCCATAATGACATGTGGTTGCACTAGAAGCTTCTTAACATATGGCATCTCAAATCCCTTTGTTCCTGGGTGGCATTCCACAAGTGAGATACACAGGGTAGACCATTGGAAAATGGGCCCTGGTATGTACTCAACCAAAATCCACCAAGCAATTACCAATCCACCTAGGTGTTTCATTCACTTAGTTGTTTGATTAAGCAAAAACATAAGTCAAAGACTTAGCAATAATTTTCCATAGCATGTATATATTCCACCCTTGGTTGCTACTAGCTAGTCTAATCATGGAAATAGCAAGTATCTTAACTTAGAGAAATTCTAACAATTCTACAACTATTAGGATTTCCCAAGCATAGCATATAGATACTTAGCAAAAATTATCATGCAAGCCCTATACAAAATATTTCTAATGCATAGTTAAAATATTGGGACAAAAGTATGAAGCACCACTTGCCTTGGTAGTTGGGGGAGTAAAAACAATCCTCACAGTCACAATCACCACTAGCACCAAAATCTACACATAAAATGATAGCACCAAATTCACATTCCAAAATAATCAAACAAAAATATATGAATGCATGCAACTGCCATGTGATGATTTTTCTAAACCCAACAAGACAAGAGAAACAGTACTGAACCATAAACAAAACAATTATATACTAAATAAACTAAATTTGGCCTTAAAAACAATTTCCAAATAATTTTTATACACAAAATATGCTTACAAATGTCTCTGCATAAAATTCCATAGATGTGTAGGCTTTATTTTTGTGATTCCATTGGTATATTATTTGTATTTTTTGGATAAATAGAACAAAAGTTATTGAATTTACAAATTTGAATATCTAATAGATGAAATTCCAGATTTTAAATCTAAACCTAGCCACGCGACAGCCTCTGATTGGTGCGTACCGGTTCGGCCAGATCACGCTCGTGGACTGCAGGATCTAACTAACGCTGCATGGCCCAGATCTTTTCGTACCGCTTCAACTAAAATCTAATCGTGGACCTAGGATCCAGATCCATTGGATCAGATCTGATGCAGCCCGTCCTACGACCGCTACTACATCTACTCCCACGAGCTCCCCAAGTGGACCCATGACTCGCGCCCGAGCCAAACTCCTTCAAGCTAAGGTGAACTCACTCCTCTCCTTGTGTGACTTTGATACACCCTTGGATGGCCTGCTACTTCATACCCATACCTTGTGCATCATCAGGTACGAAGAGAAGGACCCACAGGACGGAGGAGCACCTGCGGAAGAGACCAAATGCTCTTTGTCGCCAGCGGTACTACCGCCTGGCGGCACTACCGCCCCCTGCTACTGCCACCAACAGAAGACCCCAGCGCAAGCCAAATGCTCTCTGTCACTGGCGGTACTACCGGCCCAGGACCCGGTACTACTGACGACGGCACTACCACCCCCTGCTACCGCCACCAACCGAAGGCTCCAGCGGAAGTCCCAGGACGACAAGCGGTACTACCGGGCCAAGAAGCGGTACTACCGGCTGACCGGTACTACCGGACGAGCTGGACCGGTACTACCGGACCTGGGAAGACCTGATCGTGTTAAGTCGGGCCAGCTCCCTGTAACCCTCTCTATATTTCGCTATTTGTTCCTAAAATACCCCTGTTTTCGTGGTTGGCGTATAAATAGCCCCCACCCTCCATTGTAAACCCTAGACTTGGATAATAATAGATTAAGGAAACCCTTTGAGGAACTTATATCTATTGGTCTCATGCTCCTACCAAGGAGCACCGGATTATCCACCCTCCTCTTGGATCTTGCCTAGTGCGTTCAAGTTGCACAAGGCCTTGGGTTCTCGGTTTATCTCCCCCAAGTCGTCAAGATCTCACCAAGCACCTCATCCCCCGTTGTTGGCGTGGAGAGAGAGCTTCGCCCAACACCGATCCTAGAGATTATGTTGGACCGGCTGCCACCGGCGTGAGTTATCGGCGTGCATCGTGTTTTGTGTGCGTGAGTTCGTCGGTTTCTTCGTGTGCGTGTGTTCGTGGATTTCATCCCCTTTCCCCCTTCCACCGCTTTACCCTCGATCCCCGCGGAGAATCGTGAAAGATCGGGCCAACCCAAGGGGTTACCCCATAACATCTTGGTATCAAGAGCAAGGTTGATCACGAATTTCCCCCCAATTTTTCTTTATCCACCTTAAAATCGAAAATCCCACCAAAAAGAGCCCCAATTTGCCTTCTGATCGATCTTTGGATTTGGTGAGTTTTTCGTGGTTTTGGTCCATAGATCTGTTGCTTTTGGAGTCGATCTATAGCCCCTGTTGTTCCTAGCCAAGCCTTTCGGTCAGTTTCCCATGAATTTGAGGTTTGATTCAAGTGGATCTCGTTTTCGTTCTTGTTCTGCGACCAGCGGTACTACCGGTCGAGCAGGCGGTACTACCGCCGTCCGGTACTACCGGCCCTGCCTGGTGGTACTACCGCCAGTCACTAGAACACTCTAATTACTGCAATGTCTATTTAGATTTCTAAAACCAATGCTAGCTTAATCGATGTCTCTTCGGATGATGATGACGATTATGATTATGATGTGAAGCAAACTGTAGTCAAGATACATAATAAAACAAGGTTCAAAGCATCTGATGATGATGCGAAACAACCTATAGTCCAAAAAACTAAGGAAACGTGGTTAAGAGGATCTGATAATGTTGATAGAGTAAAGAAAGCTAGGAAAGTGAGGTTAAGAGCATCATATGATGTTGTTAGAGTAAAAAATCTAAGAAAATGTAAGATCCCACCTTTATAAAGGTAAAGATACCTTCGATTGCAATGCTAGTCCCTGGATCAATTGTTAGCACCCACAGTTTAAGATGAAGTACACAGAAACAAAGGTCATTATTACATCGTCATTCCAGAGATAACATAGTCTTTTACAACTCCATAGCCATAGGCTAGTACAAGAGTTTAACTTAACAATATAAAAATAGAAGTCTTCATCTTCATGTGCCACAGGCAAGCATGTTGAGTGTAGACTCATAACCCCTAATCATCATCAGAGTAACCTGCAACATCACAAGTTACAACCACAGTGGGTCAATACATCGGAATAGTATTGGCAAGTGATACCTTAGTAGAATATTATCATCTGATCACTACATTAATTTGGCTAAGTGTAGCTTAGGCTTGCTTTGCTCAAAATAGGTTTTACCTATCAGTTGACAACACTAAGTTTTTGTTTGGCAAAACGTTCCCAAGGAACTAACAATAGAAATTGGTGAACCTTCACCCTTGTTCAACCACAAGTTTTAACATAGAAAATTGGGATGAGGAGATTCTTGATAGCTTCCATGTCTTGATGCTCAAATTGTCCAATACCAGGGACATGGCTAAGTACTTAGTTTCTTCCATCTACAGAGGTGGTGCACTTTCCCCACAAGACTTGATTTTCACCAAGAAAGGACCTTTCAGAAGCCTTCCCTTATACCAAATGGACGTGTTCCAACCTATCATCCCACTACCACCAACTGTCCAAATGGCTAAGTTATTGCAACCTATATGATCCAAGCAGAGCCCATAATGCCATGTGGATGCACTAGAAGCTTCTTAACATTTGGAATCTCAAATCCCTTTGTTCCTGGGTGGATTTCCACAAGTGAGATACACAAGCAAAACCATAGATATGGGCCTTGTGTAACCACTCAACACAAACCATTCTTTCCATTCCTCCCAGGTGTTTCATTCACTTAGTTGTTTTATTAAGCAAAAACATAAGTCAAAGACTTAGCAATATTTTTCCATAGCATGTATATATTACACCCTTGGTTATTACTAGCTAGACTAATCATGGCAATAGCAGGTATCTTAACATAGAGAAAATTCTAACAATTCTACAACTACTAGGATTTCCCAAGCATAGCATATAGATACTTAGCAAAATATTCATGCAACCCTATACAAAAATATTTCTAATGCATAGTCAAAATATTGGGACAGATAAATATGAAGCACCACTTGCCTTGGTAGTTGGGGGAGTATAAACAATCCTCACAATCACAATCACCACTAGCACCAAAATCTACACATAAAATGATAGCACCAAATTCACATATCAAAATAAACAAGCAAAAATATATGAAAGCATGCAATGCCATTTGATGATTTTTCTATATCAAACAATACAAGTGGAACAGTACTGAATCACAAAACAAATATACACTAAATAAACTTTATTTAGTCTTTAAAACATTTTTCAAGTAATTGCTATACTCAAAATAAGCCTGCACATGTCTCTGCAAAAACAGCCCATTTTTCAGAGGCAATTTATTAAACAAAGTGCATAGTTGGATAGAATTCTTTCTCCTGATTTCAATGATATAAAATTTGCAAAATTTGAATGTGTGGATCGAAAGTTATGAATTTTACAAGTTTGAACTTATAATAGAAATGTTTCTGTCTTTTTAAATAAAACACATGCCACATGGTAGCTTCTGATTGGACGATACCGATTCGCGTGGATCAGGCTTTCGGGATTGTTGGATTAAAACGCATCGCACGGCTCAGATCTAACTTACCTCTTCGCTTAAGTGATCTATTCCTACACGACCGATCTAAATCTAACGGCCCACATCAAGCGAACCAAAAGTCAGCGGCGCTGCGACGGTGGCTGGCGGCGGCGCGGTCAGACGGTGATGTCGCCGGCGTTATAGGAAGCGAGAAGGACAGTGGGGTAGCTCACCGTGTTCGCGTGACGATGCTGATGCTCAAGGTGGTCTTCGTTGGCGGAGGGGCGCTCGGAGTCGTCAAGGATTGCTCGCCGGAGTTCGTGAAGGCGTCGGGCACGGCTGTTCGTCGATGTTGTCGAGGATGTAGATCATGCCAGAGAGAAATAAGCAGTGCGTCAGATGCGGGAAGCGATGCTGGTCATGCGAGTATCAAAGAGAGGGCAAGGCGCGCTCGGGACTAACCAGAACAGCTCGCCAGAGTTGAGTGCTTTGTCGGGCTCGCCCAGTCGTCGACGTTGCCGACGTTCGGGGTTGTTCTAGCACACAGTAGTGGTGTTAAACGACGTGCAAGGATGCAGGGAATGTGCTAGCAAGACCAGGAGGCAAGGGGAGGAGAGGGCTCACCGGAATTTGCCGCCGGAGGTCATCGGTACTATGGTGGTTTGAGCTCAAATGCGAGCAGCCTGGTGATGGAGCGAGCGCGGGAAGTGAGGGGAAAGATGCGGGGTGGGGAGGGGGTTTTGTAGCCGGATCCTGGGCAAAGATAGTGCATGTAATCATCGGCAATAACTCGATTTTATGGCGCGGCAGTGATGGCGAAGGAAACAGCCGGCTACGTGGTCGTAGGCGTGAATTGAGGAAGAAGGGGGTGAGCTGGCGAGGGTCCATCGATCAGTGACTGTCTAGGTAGCGCGGGTGCGGTGAGAAAAACAGAGAGAGATGGAAAACCCGGGTGGGCTGGCTAGTGGGCTATTTCTGCTATTGGGCTCAAATGCTAGCGCCAGCCTTTTTCCTTTTCTGTTATCTTTTTCTTTTTCTGTTTTGATTTTTTGGATTCAATTTCAAATGGTTTTCAAATGGGTTTGAATTGAAACTTGTTTTGAATTTTTGTAAAGTAGAACTTGCACCTTTCTGGCTACAGAACAAAGTTTCTCACTCAAAATATACAATGCCTTTATCACTTAATTAATAAAGACATAAGGATGGTTTTAAATTCATATTTTGTTTTGAAAATCTTTGTCCAAGCTTTGGGAAATAACAATCAATCATAAGATCAATTCTCTTCTTGTCAAAATATACAATGCCTTTATCACTTAATTAATAAAGACATAAGGATGGTTTTAAATTCATATTTTGTTTTGAAAATCTTTGTCCAAGCTTTGGGAAATAACAATCAATCATAAGATAAATTCTCTTCTTGTCAAAACAAATATTCTCTTTTTAGAGTGTAGCATTAAGGCTATTGCCTTGCTTGCATAAAATAATAGATCACAAAGTTTCTGATTTTGAGGAAATGATCCTAAAATGATTATGAATGCATGAATGATATGCAAACTTTGAAATCATGATTTTTGGGATGTTACAAATCTAACCCCCTTAAGGTGAATCTCGCCCTCGAGATTCGGTTTGTCTAGCAAATAGGTGAGGGTGATCTTTCCGAAGGTCATCTTCTCTTTCCCATGTTTCTTCTTCTTCGGAATGATGGTTCCACTGAACTTTCCAGAATTTGATAGTTTTTGTCTGTGTAACTCTTTCTGCAGTCTCAAGAATCTTGATAGGTTTCTCCTCATAGGTGAGATCACTTTGTAATTGGACCTCCTCCAAAGGTATAGTATCCTTCAAAGAAGTCTCCTCCATCTCTGGATGGCATTTCTTTAGCTGACTCACATGGAACACATTGTGAACGATAGACAATGATTCCGGTAATTCAATCTCATATGCTACTTCTCCTTTATGACTCAGAATCTTGAATGGTCCAACATATCTTGGGGCCAATTTTCCTTTGACTCCAAATCTCTTCACTCCACGAAGTGGTGAAACTCTAAGATAAGCTCTATCACCCACCTCATACGTGACTTCTCTACACTTAGGATCTGCGTAGCTCTTCTGTAGGGACTGTGCTATCTTCAATTTGTCCTTTACTAACTTGCATTTCTCTTCAGCTTCTTTGATTAGTTCTGGCCCGAACAAGTTTCTTTCTCCCACACCATTCCATAGTAATGGGGTAGTACACTTTCTCCCATAGAGAAACTCAAATGGTGCCATCTCAATACTGGCTTGATAGATGTTGTAAGAGAATTCTGCGTCAGGCAGACTTTCACCCCAACTAGATCTATAGTCTAGGGAACATGCCCTCAACATATCCTCTAGAATTTGGTTGGTCCTTTATGTCTGTCCATCAGTCTGTGGATGAAAAGAAGTACTGAATTCTAATCTCGTTCCCAATGACTCATGTAGTTGCCTCCAAAAATGAGAAGTGAATTGAGTTCCCCATCAGACACAATACTCTTGGGTACTCCATGCAGACACACAATCCTATTCATATAGATTTTGTCCAATTTAGCACTTGTATAGGTTGTCTTCACGGGTATGAAATGAGCCACTTTAGTTAGGCGATCCACTACAACCCAGATAGAATCATATCCTGACCTAGTCATTGGAAATCCGGTGATGAAATCCATGCCAATCTTGTCCCACTTCTAATCAGGAATAGGTAGTGGTTGTAACAAACCTGCTGGTTTCTGATGTTCCGCTTTCACTCTACTACATACATCACACAAAGAGATATGTTCGGCGATGTCCTTCTATGAGATTATTCCACCAAAATCTTTCATTCATATCCATGTACATTTTGTTGTTACCGGGATGAATGGAATACGGTGAGTTGTGTGCTTCTTGTAAAATCAGCTTCCGAAGCTCCGGATTTTGCGGAACGCAGATACGTCACCATACCATAAAGTACACTGTTCGTCTTCATGGAATCCTTTGGCTTTTCCCTTGCCAATTTTTTCCTTAATCTCTTCAATTTCCTTGTCCGTCTTCTGGGCTTCCTTGATTTTGTCCAACAAGGTGGGTCGAACATCCAATGACATGAGATGCCCCTCAGGCACAATATCCAATCTGAGGTCTCTAAATTGGGCACACAGATCTTCTGGCAACTCTCCCTTAGTAAGGCCATTCACAAATACCTTACGGCTTAGCGCATCCGCCACAACATTTGCTTTATCGGGGTGGTATTGCAAACTCAAGTCGTAGTCCTTGATGAGTTCTAGCCATCTTCTTTGTCTCATGTTGATTTCTTTTTGAGTGAATATATACTTTAAACTTTTGTGATCCGTGAACACTTCACATCGCTTTCCCAAAAGATAATGTCTCCATGTTTTGAGTGCATAGACAACAGAGGCTAATTCTAAATCATGAGTAGGATAATTTACTTAATGAGTTTTGAGTTGTCTTGAGGCATAAGCCACAACTTTCCCTTCTTGCATCAGAACTGCACCTAATCCATGATGAGATGCATCACAATACACTTGGAAATCCTTCTCCAAATCTGGCAGACATAGGACTGGTGCTGTCACTAGTCTCTTCTTCAATTCTAGGAAACTAAGTTCACATCCTTTAGTCCAAGCAAATTTCTTGTCTTTCTTTAGTAACTCCGTCATTGGTTTAGCTACCTTGGAGAAATTTTCAATGAATCTTCTATAGTATCCTGCCAAGCCAAGAAAACTATGAACCTCTTTCACCGACTTAGGAGATTCCCATTCAGTTATAGCTGACACTTTTGCAGGATCAACTGCTACAACATCTCCTGACACAATGTGTCCAAGAAATCCAACTTCATTCAACCAGAATTCACACTTGCTCAATTTGGCATACAGCTTATGCTCTCTAAGATTCTCAAGTATCAAACGCAAATGTCCTTCATGATCTTCTTTACTCTTGGAGTAGATCAAAATGTCATCGATGAAAACGACAACAAACTTTTCAAGGAACTCCATGAACACCTTGTTCATCATATTCATGAAGTAAGATGGTGCATTGGTCAAACCAAACGGCATCACGGTGTACTCATACAATCCATACCTGGTGGTGAAAGCTGTCTTAGGTATGTCTTATTCCCTTATCTTAAGCTGAAAATAACCTGACTGGAGATCAATCTTAGAGAACACATAGGCTCCTTGTAACTGAAAAACAAGTCATTGATTCTGAGCAAAGGATATTTTTTCTTGATAGTCACCTCATTGAGTGAACGATAATCGATGCATAACCTTTGACTTCTATCTTTCTTTTCCATAAACAAGACTGTTGCTCCCCAAGATGATGAACTTAGTTCAATAAATCCTTTATGCAACTATTCTCCAAGTTGTTTCTTGAGTTCTTTAAACTCATCAACTGACATCTTGTAAGGTCTCTTTGCTATTGGTCCAGATCCTGGTAGCAAATCAATAAGGAACTCCACATCTCTATCTGGTGGCATTCTCGGCAATTCTTCCGAAAACACATCCGGATATTCACTCACAATTGGCACACTGTCTATGCTAACCCCCTTAAGAGAATTTAGCATACTCCTTCTTGCTTCAAAGTTGGTCTTGAATCTGATCCTTTTATTTTCTGGAGTTGTGAGTGAGACAGTATGGTTGGCACAATCTATCACTCCCTTGTGCTTAGTCATCCAGTCCATTCCCAAAATGACATCCAATCCTTGGGAGTTTAGAATTATCAAGTTAACGGGAAACTTATACTTCCCAAACTCTATGACTAGATCATGACATCCTGTATCATTTCTCCACCAGGATAACTTACTTTTATAGGACACCCAATAGTTTCAACTGGAAGTTCATTTCTATTAACAAATGCTCTTGATATGAATGAATGCGATGCGCCAGTATAAAAAAGAATTTAGTTTGAACTTACCAGCCACAGCATCAGATTCCTCATAAATCTCTTCCACATTGATAGTGGTTCACCTGTCCCTTCTGGAAAGGGTTGGGCTTGGTGGTTCCTTCAACTTTATTTTTTGGGCACTCATTTGCATAATGCCCCAGCTTCTTACACTTGAAACATTCAACCTGACTGATATCCCTCTTTGCAGGCTGACTACCACTTGCACTTCCACTGTGGTGACTCTTGTGTCCACTCTTGTGGTTCTTGTACTTGTCATTATCATGACTACGGTGATGCTTGTTGTCATGATGGCGGTTGTGGTTGTGGTGGTTGTTGTACTTTCCATGTTTGTGGGATCCGGAACTCCCACTATCTTCATGATGGGAACGCGTGTGAGGCGATCCTGAGCTGTGCTTGTTAGAGTTGTGCTTCCTCTTTCTGCTTTCAACTTGTTTCATCTTGTTCTCCAAGATGGTAGCCTTGTCACAGAGTGATTTGTAGGTGGGGACATAGGCAACAGATAACTGCAGATTTAGTTCATCATTCAGTCCTTTGAGGAATTTCTCCTTCCTCTTGGCATCAGTATCAACTTCATCCGGTGCATAACGCGCCAGATTGTTGAACTCCTCAATATATTCAGCCACTCTGCGGTGACGCTGTTTCAGGTTGTGGAACTCCTTCTTCTTCAAATTCATCACCCCGGATGAGATGTGAGCTATGCGGAAACCATACTCAAAGATAGCCCAAGTTACATACTCAATGGGAGTGGTGATCTGAAAATTATCCCACCAAGTTGCTGCTGGTCCTTCCAACAGATGTGCTGCAAACCTGACTTTCTCCTCGTCGGTCCAGCCGACAGTTACCAAATCCTTGTTCACCGAACGTAGCCAATCATTGGCCACCATTGGATAAGTGATTCCTGAGAACTTTGCAGGCCTCAGTCTTAGGAATCTGGTGAGCATGTCAAATCCTGGTGGATTGTTCGGGTTATTGTTGTTGTTGTTATTATTGTTGTTGTTGTTATTCTAATTTTGCATAAAAGTGGTCATGATCTCCATAAGTTGTGCCTGTGCTATCATCAACTGCTACATCTCGGGGGTGACATTGTTGTTTTTTGGGTTGGGGTTGGCACGCCGAGGAGGCATCTGTGGTTTTCATAAGGATAAGAATGAGATACCCATAGATGCTTATCATGCACAATACATCACATAGACAATCACCAAACCAAGCATCAAAATAACATGAGGTTCAAACGACGTAAACAACAAGTTTGGAAAAGCAAACACACCATAGCAATCCACCCACATGTTGGATGGTCATTGCGACTCAATAATCAAAAGTACGGTAGATGAAAGATAAATGAGTAGTCATCACTACTCCTCCGCATCAACCTCCACATCAACAAGGGTAAGACCTGCATTCTCCATAGCGGTCTTCTATTCCTCAACATTGGTAGTCAAGGCCTCTATCTTGTCCCTAAGAGCCCTCTTCTGTGAGAGAAGCCTCTCGATCACTCCCTGCTGATGATTGAGCTCGAAGTCCTTAGCCTCCAGCTCTTCCTTCATCTCCCGGATATTCTTGTTCCGGTCTTGGACTCTCTTCTCCTGGATCTTGAATTTCTTGTCCTGGCTTTCAAACTTGGCCTCCATTTCCTTGACTATCTCGTCTTGCTCCGCGAAGAGCTTGTCCTTCTCTCGGAGCTGAACCTGGACCTCGTCATTGCTAAGCATGACATTGGTCCTATCAGTATCTAGGTGCCTAATAAGACCCTCTAGGTCCTGGAGGTACAGACGAATCGGCTCCACCGTCTCTCTAGCAGCATCCTCGTACTCAATAGCCTCACCCTCCTTGTTGCGTCTCCCGAAGGGGTGAAAGTAAAGACATCTAAGCTCTCTAGAGTGTCTCCCTACCAGGCGCCCAAGTAACTCCTGCATGACTACATCTAGGCTGTTCTCCTTGTCGTCATGCATCAGCTTGAAGGTGATGGTCTCCGTGGTTGGCTCTGCCTAGCGTCCTGGCTGAGTGACTCTGAAGCCCCAAAGGTCCTTCCTGTCAAACTTGGTGAGGGGAAGCGTCATTATTCTAGGAAGTGGAAGGTTGAGCACGCTAGTGAGCTCAATGAGACGAGTACCAAAACAAGTTCCCTTGAACTCCTCGGCCGTGTTTATAATAACATTAGGCATCTATTTTTATAAGATAGAGAAAAGTTAGAATCAACATCAATAGAGAAAATGTAATATCCCTCCTTTGTAAAGGAAAAAGGATCCCTGTGATTGCAATGCTAGTCCCTGGATCAATGCTAGCATCCACAGTTTAAGATGAAGTACACAGATACAAAGGTCATTTATTACATCCATTCCAGAGATAAACATAGTCTTTACAACTCAAGGCCACAGGCCTAGTACAAGAGTTTGAGTAAGTAAATAAATATAAGTCTTCATCTTCATGTGCCACAGGCAAACATGTTGAGTGTAGACTTAGGACACCTAATCCTCATCAGAGTAACCTGCAACATCACAAGTTACAGCCACAGTGGGTCAATACTTTGGAATAGTATTGGCAAGTGATACCTTGGTAAATTTTAAGTGGACTATATTACTATATGCAATTTGGTAAAGTGTAGCTTTGCTCAAAATAGGTTTTTCCTATTAGTTGAAATCACTAAGTTTTTCTTTGTCAAAACTTTTCCCAAGAAACCATCAATAGACATTGAGGTTCTTCACCCTTGTTCACCCACAAGTTTTTACTTAGAAGTTGGAATGATGAGATTCTTGATAGCTTCCATGTCTTGATGTTCAAATTGTCCATTGCCATGGACTTGGCTAAGTACTTAGATTTTTCCATCTGCAGAGGTTGTGCACTTTCCCCACCAGACTTGGTTTCCCAAGACAGGACCTTTCAGAAGCCTTTCCTTAGACCAAATGGACGCGCTCCAACCTATCATTCCCACTACCACCAACTGTCCAAATGGCTAAGTTCTAGCAACCTATGTGATCCAGGCAGAGCCCATATTGCCAAGTGGCTGCACTAGAAGCTTCTCAACACTTGGCCTCTAAAATCCCTTTGTTCCTAGGTGTCTTTCCACAAGTGAGATACACAAGGTAAACCATAGCCATGGGCCTTGTGTAACCACTCAACCAAAAACCACCAATCAAGTCCCTTTCCACCCAGTTGATTCATTGACTTAGTTGTTTTGTTAAGAAAAACATAAGTCCAAAGACTTAGAAATATTTTCATCATAGCATGTATAATTTACCAACCCTTGTTTGCTACTAGCTAGGATAAGCATGGCATGGATAGTACTTAACTTAGAAATTTCCTAGCAATTCTACAACTACTTAGGATTTCCCAACATGGCATTTGGCAAAAAAAATAGTAACATGCAAGACTTAGCAAAATATTTCTAATGCTTGTATAAAAATATAGGGATAGAAATATTCATGAAGTACCACTTGCCTTGGTAGTTGGGAGAGTAGCACTCTTCACAATCACAATCACTAGCACCAAAGTCTACGCAAATAATATAGCCACAATCACATACAAGTCATATACAAGCAAAAATATATGCATGCATGCAAGATGCTAAGTGATGATTTTTGAATCTCAACCAAGCAAGTGCATAGTACTGAATTCTAAACAAGTCAAAACCTTTGCCAAACCAAATTTTATTTAACACTAAAACAATTCCTAAACAATTCACATAACTAAATAAGCCCTACACATGTTTTTGCAAAAGAAACCATTTTAGCAGAAGCTAAACGTTAAACACATTGCATAAACATAAAGTGCTTGCTCTCCTGATTCCAACGGTATAAAATTTGCCAAAATCTAACGTGGGAATCAAAAGTTATAGCTAAATCAAATTTGGATATAAATCTGATTACAAATTCTGTCTTTAAACCAAACCCTAGCCACGCGTCTGTTTCCTATTGGCCCGTACCGGTTCGGGCGGATTGATCGATGCAGATCGTTGGATTTAAGTGAACGTGCACGGCTCAGATCTAACGTACCGCTTAGTTTAAGTGATTCTATTACACGCGTTGGATCTAGATCCAACGGCGCTTGATCAAACGACCAAGTTCTGGCGGCGCGCGGCGACGGCGAGCGGCGGAGTGCTCTGCCAGTGGCGGTGCCGGCGTTCTAGGTCGCCCGGGGAGGGGAGAGGGTGCTTACCAGAACCGCAGGGACGAGGTGAAGCTCAACGTGGCGGTGGCTTGGTAAGGGGCGCTCGGAGTCATCGGGGATTCCTCGCCGGAGTTCGTGGACACGTCGGGTACGGCTGCTGGTCGACGTTGGCGAGGTTCTGCGTCGCGCTAAGTCAAAAGGAGGGCACCGTTAGATGCGCAAGACGATGGGGATCCTAGGCGTATCAGACAGAGGGCAAGGGGCGGCTGGTACTTACGGGGAGAGGTTGCCAGAGTTCGTGTAGAGAGCGGCGACGCTCGGTTGAGGTTGTTGCCGAGGCTACAGACCATGCGAGAAAAAACGGGGTGTGTCAGTAGATGCGCAAGGAGTTTGTCACATCCCAAGATTTTCCAAATCTTGTAATGTGAAAATAAAAGAATAAAATAAAACTTTGTTTGATTTTTAGAGCCAGAAGAAACTTTTTAACCAATTGGAACTTCAAATCCATTAGAATGAAATAAAAATCCTAAAGGGATTCTTAAAAGATAAACATTTAATAAAGGAAACTAAAAATATTTTGGAAATGGTATTTTGGATCTTTTAAAATAAAAGATTTGGTATTCAAAAGAAAAGATGGATTTAAATAAAGATTATTTTATAAAGCCAAATTAAACCTTGGACAAGCCTTGGAATTAAAACATTTTATTCTAAATAAAAATTAGCAAAGGTTTATTTAAAATAAATTAATAAGGATTTAATATCCAAGTTTTATTTAAGTAAAGACTTATTCCATTTTAAATAAAACACTAAAACCTATTTATTTATTTTAAAAATAAGTTTTCCCAAGTACTTATATTCTCAAATAAAACCTATTAAAATGTTTTTGTTTTATTTTAGATTTCAAAATAAATATCTTAATAAATCCTATTTGAAATAATAACTAAGGCCCACCTTATTTTTTTTTAATATTAATAGACCCTATAATAAAATATTATTTTTAAAATAAGTAATCCAAGTATTTTATACTTTCAAATAAAACCTACTGTTTTGGTTTTTGAAAATATTTAGATTAAATGGGGATTTTATTAATACCAAACCCTATGTTATTAATAAACCATAGCCATTCTATTTAATTAATAAATAAAACCTAAAAAGAATTTAAAATATTATTTTATTTTAGAATGTTGGTATTTGTTACTGAACAGAATCAAGTTCAAAAGTTGTGAAGTGTGATGTTGGTTTGAATTTAATTGGTTGTTTGAATCATGTGTTTGAATAATCAAATCAGAAAATAAAATAGAAAAGAATAAAGCAAAGCAGACAGAAAAAAATAAAAAGAAAACCGACCCAGCCCAGGCAGCCCAATAAGCCCACCAACCAGCCCAGCTCCTCACCTCGCAAGAAAACGGTTCGCACTCAGTAAATAACCCTCAGAGAGAATGACCGGTGGACCTCTCCCTTACTCCTTTCCCCGCTGACAGGTAGACCCCACCGCTACTGTTCTTCCTCCCCACCCGCAGACCACGCCTTCTCCCTCGCTGCCGTTGCTGCCATTCAAAGCCGCGATCAATTCGCAGTGATGCCGCGCCTTAAACCTCGCCGTGAATGCACGCTATTAAGCGCCAACGCCTCCTCCTCCTTTCCCCTCTGTCGCCACTCCCTCTTTGCCCCTAGCTCTCAATTCCAGCCACAAACTGCCTCCCCTTGCTTCATCGACCAAGCACGCACGCTCCCCATCACCTGGCGCCTCAGTCCGTGCCTTCCGTTCAACCGCGGGCGCCCCGAAGCGTCGGCTTTGACAAGTTCCGACGACGCCGCCATCTGCAACCTCTCCGACGATGTTTACCAGGTGAACCAGACCGCCCCTTCACTTCTCGATCACGCGCATATCATTGTCTTGATCCCACGCATCTGACCGCGCCTTCGTTTTGCCTTAGGGCGCTCTCCAGTGACGTCCTCGACCTCGACCAGAGCCGCCCGTCGCCAGAACCAACTCCGGCGAGCAATTACCGCAGTACCCGAGCGCCCCTTGTCAAGCCAACAGCACGTCGAGCCTCACCACAGCCCTGCGATTCTGGTGAGCACTTTTTCTCTCCTCTTTGCTTCCTGTAGCCGCCGTAGCGCCACCGCCTGGCCGTACACCGCCGCTAGCCGCCGTTAGCGCCGCCCACACATGGTCAAACTCGCCAGTACCGCTCGATCCAGATTTAGCGGCCACGATTAGATCACTTACCGCGAAGAGGTACGCGTTCTGTGCCGCACGATCCAACTTAAATCCAACGCTCCACAGCACACGATCCACCCGAACCGGTACCGTCCAGTTAAAACACGCCGCGTGTCACCTATTGGATTTAAAACAGATTTGAAAAACAGAAACTTTTGCAAACTTCAAACCCTTATATCTTTGGATCCACACGTCCAAATTTTACAAATTTTATGTCGTTGGATTCAGGAGAACAAGCCCTAGCTAACCATGGCCTTAGTTTTGAAAATAGTATCTGTTAGCTTGTTTGAAATTACAGAAACATTTGTGTACTTGTTTTAGAGTATAAAAATTGTTTAAAATTGATTTTAGGATTAAATCTTTTGCAAAATAGATTTGTGTGACCTTACTGACCCTAGGAACCAACCCATAGAGTTAAAAATGATTTTTGTGAAATTTAAGTTGAATTAGTTAACTTAGTCATTTTCTAGCCTAATAAACTCATTAAATTTTATTATGGAAAAGTTTGAGCAAGGAAAACTTTGGGAAAATGTTTTTGATCAAACTTACTGACCCAAAACATCAAGCCTTGCCAAGGGCAACTCACTTGGTGAAAAACCTAAAGTTTTGCTTTGATAAAAATAATTTTTCACCACATAAAATGATGAATGAATTTTAAAATGGTCTTAAGATAAAACCCAATTGCAAATGACTTTGCCATTTTGGTAAATGACCAATTTGGGCCTTACAAAGTTTAAAAACCTAGTAGAGACCAACCTTGCAAAAAGAACCCACCTTTGCATGACTTAGAATCCCTACTTTGAGAATGTGAAATGTTGTTTGTATATTGATTTGGAATGCTACTTGATACTATGATTACTTGATTGACTTGTAGTGGAATTAGCAAAGAGTGAGTCTAGCAAGATCAAGAAGTAAAACTCCCATTCCCTACCAAAAGGAAAGTTACACTATCATACAAAAGCCCTATTATTTTTATTATACTTAGTGGATTTTGAAAATATGCATGAAAAGATATTTCTGTACTTATGCTATGCTAAATCCTAATAGGATTCCCTATACACTCCTTAGTGAAAATATTGAAGTTGTACATGCTTAGCCATGCTACATGCTATAAATTGAAAAAGAGATACATGTTGAGATTTTACAAAGATTGAGAAAAGGACTTGTGTTTTACATAATAAAACAAGGACTCAATGAACCACCTAGGTGGAGGATACTTTAAGTTTTGGAGAAGGTGGCAACAAAAGGGAACCATGTCGATGGCAATCACTTTGTGTTGTGCTCCAAAAGAAAACCACCTAGGAAACTTAGAGATCAAACATGCTTCTCCAATTGTGGCTTTCGTGTGCAACCACATGCTATTATGGCTCTGGCTTAGTCAACTACATTAGGAAGACCCATACATTGTCTTTAGTTAATGGACATGGGGATCTGGAATGCTTCATGGGGGCTGAAGACAAAGCTAGCAATGATGTATGGGAGGACCTTTTGGAAAGACTTCGTCACATTCTCAATCTTCCAGTACTCCATCTTGGTGAGCACTAATCCAGTAGGCCACTGGTGGCAACAAGATGGGATTGTGACATGTGGGTAAAGTGTACTCCTTCTGCAGAAGATAATAAAATCTAAGTACTTAGCCGTGTCCCCGGTTATGGACAATACTGAGCAACTAAAGTTTGAACTATGGGAGATCTCGACATTCCAACTTCTAATATAAAAACTTGATGCCCTTGTGTGTCTACCAAGGAATTCAAAGAGATTTTGTTAATCTTGATGCACTTGGGGTTACCAAGGTGCTCAAGAGCATGATGTACTTGGGGTTACCAAGGAACTCATCGATTTTGATAAAACTTGTTGCACTTGGGGTTACCAAGGTGCTCAAGAGCATGATGTACTTGGGGTTACCAAGGAACTCATGGATTTTGATAAAACTTGTTGCACTTGGGGTTACCAAGGTGCTCAAGAGATTTTGACAAGGACTTGAACACTTGAGTTTCTACCAAGGAGTTCAAGGAACTTGGAAAATAAATTTGACAAAGGATTTTAAAAACCCTTTTGGAAAGATAGGATAAAATATTGCTTTATGCAAATAAGCCTTAACTCTACTTGGCCAAATATGCATATAATGATAGGATCCACTCATATTATACATAGAAGTGAAGCTTGCCAATACAATTCAAAATGTATTGACCCTTGTGGCTGTAACTTGTAATGTTGCAGGTTGATTGTTTTTGAATGAAGATTGTTTGATTGACTAGGACTACAAAATCTACAACCAACATCTGCCTGTGGCACTTTGAAGATGATGGACCCATACTTATAGTTATTCCGCTGCAAATGTAATGTAATAGCCAAATGAGCTATGTTTGATGTAATAAACTTATGTTATTCCTGATTATAAATTTATATTTTGACCTTTGTATCTTGATATTACATCTTAACTATGGATGCTAGCTATTGATCCAGGGACTAGCATTGTAAAACACAGGAGGACCCTACCTTATTGGGTTGGGACCCCTTCAGATGGTATCAGAGCATTGTGTTGCCTGTAGGATTTGTAAACCCTAGGATTGGACAAAAACCCTTAGAAAAATAGGAGTTGTGTTTTGTTCCAAAACTTATTTACAAAAACACTTGTAAACTCTTTCTTCAACCCTTTTGGTTTTAACTCTACACCTCTTCTACTTCAACTTGATGGGAAAACCTACCCATGGCCAGAGACCACACCATGTACAAAGGACTTCTTCATCACTTTCAGCTCTAATGACTTCAACATCTTCAGCATATTCACTAAGGACTTCCAACTTAGAAACCACTAAGGACTACAAGTGAAACAAGGAAATCCTACTCAAGATTTAGAGACTGAGGGAATGCAAAATAAGAAGAAGCCATCAACAACTTTGAAGTATTATGATCAAGAGTTTCCTCAAGGAAAACATGGTCTCAAGTAATAAGAATCATGAAGGAAGGAAAGATCACAAGTGAACCATGTAGATGGACCACCATTTATAGTTAAGTCAAACACACCAACTTGTGTGGTGTAACAAAAATATTTTATTGCCTAAAAATATGCTTGAACTTTGTTGTTTGAGTGATAAGTTGTTTGTGATTGCATGTAATTGTTTGTGTGAATTGTGATGTGTGTGATTAGGGATATTTCCTTAGAATTATCTTGACTATTCTAATCTCCCTTCAAACCCAAACAGATGACTACTCCAAAGGACTCCAAGTTTGATGACACCAACACCAACCAAGCTGATAGCATGAAAGAGCTCATAGCAACCCAACACCAGCTGAACCAACTAACAGCTCAGTTCCTAGTCAACAATAGTGATAAGGATCCAGCACTACAAAGGTTTTTGGAAGAGCAATCCCAATTGATGCTTAAGGTGACTAATCAAATGATTAGCATAGAAGAAAGCTATCCAAAGAGAGTTTATGATAACAAGGATGAAAAGAATGTTGTTCTAGATGGAGCCCCAGCTTGCATTATTTGTGGAGACAAGGATCATACCTCCAAGGAGCATGAAGGACAATGCCCCAATTGTGAAGAAGATCATCCTGTTGGACAATGTCCTACCTCCCAAGCTACTTGCTACCTGTGTGAAGGAAGTGATCATACTCCAGGTCTATGTCCTATCTATGCCATGGTGGAACAAAGGAAACAAGAAGGATCCAAGTCTACCAAAGGAAAAGGACCACTTCTACCTCCAAACAAGACAACCCAATTCAAAGGATCAAGAAAAATCAAGAAGCCCAAGCAAGACATGAGCCTTGTGCAATGTCGTAAATGTAAGGAAATGGGACACTACTCCAGTGGATGCCCAGAAAACAAGAAGAATAAAGAGATTGACCAAGTGTGGTGCAACAACTGCAAAGAACCAGGCCACTATGTAGCAACTTGCCCACAAGAGCAACGCAAAGAACTTAAGGACATTAATTGTTTCAACTGCAAGAATCCAGGACACTATGCAAGCAACTGTCCAGAAAGGATGAAAAACAAGTTGAACAAGCCTATGGAGAAACTCAACCTTGGCCCATGAGTCAAGTGTAGTAATAAAGCAAAAGTTTGCTTAGAGAAGTTTTCCAGGACCCAAGAAGGCCAATATGTAATTTTTGTTTGAAAATTTTTAAGGGTGGTAGTACCCTAGTTGTTTGAACTTGCTTGTGAACCTCAGCCTTCCCAAATCTCGGGACGAGATTTATTTTAAGGGTGGTAGCCTGTCACATCCCAAGATTTTCCAAATCTTGTAATGTGAAAATAAAAGAATAAAATAAAACTTTGTTTGATTTTTAGAGCCAGAAGAAACTTTTTAACCAATTGGAACTTCAAATCCATTAGAATGAAATAAAAATCCTAAAGGGATTCTTAAAAGATAAACATTTAATAAAGGAAACTAAAAATATTTTGGAAATGGTATTTTGGATCTTTTAAAATAAAAGATTGGTATTCAAAAGAAAAGATGGATTTAAATAAAGATTATTTTATAAAGCCAAATTAAACCTTGGACAAGCCTTGGAATTAAAACATTTTATTCTAAATAAAAATTAGCAAAGGTTTATTTAAAATAAATTAATAAGGATTTAATATCCAAGTTTTATTTAAGTAAAGACTTATTCCATTTTAAATAAAACACTAAAACCTATTTATTTATTTTAAAAATAAGTTTTCCCAAGTACTTATATTCTCAAATAAAACCTATTAAAATGTTTTTGTTTTATTTTAGATTTCAAAATAAATATCTTAATAAATCCTATTTGAAATAATAACTAAGGCCCACCTTATTTCTTTTTAATATTAATAGACCCTATAATAAAATATTATTTTTAAAATAAGTAATCCAAGTATTTTATACTTTCAAATAAAACCTACTGTTTTGGTTTTTGAAAATATTTAGATTAAATGGGGATTTTATTAATACCAAACCCTATGTTATTAATAAACCATAGCCATTTTATTTAATTAATAAATAAAACCTAAAAAGAATTTAAAATATTATTTTATTTTAGAATTTTGGTATTTGTTACTGAACAGAATCAAGTTCAAAAGTTGTGAAGTGTGATGTTGGTTTGAATTTAATTGGTTGTTTGAATCATGTGTTTGAATAATCAAATCAGAAAATAAAATAGAAAAGAATAAAGCAAAGCAGACAGAAAAAAATAAAAATAAAACCGACCCAGCCCAGGCAGCCCAATAAGCCCACCAACCAGCCCAGCTCCTCACCCCGCAAGAAAATGGTTCGCACTCAGTAAATAACCCTCAGAGAGAATTACCGGTGGACCTCTCCCTTACTCCTTTCCCCGCTGACAGGTAGACCCCACCGCTACTGTTCTTCCTCCCCACCCGCAGACCACGCCTTCTCCCTCGCTGCTGTTGCTGCCATTCAAAGCCGCGATCAATTCGCAGTGATGCCGCGCCTTAAACCTCGCCGTGAATGCACGCTATTAAGCGCCAACGCCTCCTCCTCCTTTCCCCTCTGTCGCCACTCCCTCTTTGCCCCTAGGCTGTCGCCAATCTCTTCTGCACCGCCGCCATCTCCGACGAGCTTAGCTCTCAATTCCAGCCACACACTGCCTCCCCTTGCTTCATCGACCAAGCACGCACGCTCCCCATCACCTGGCGCCTCAGTCCGTGCCCTCCGTTCAACCGCGGGCACCCCGAAGCGTCGGCATTGACAAGTTCCGACGACGCCGCCATCTGCAACCTCTCCGACGACGTTTACCAGGTGAACCAGACCGCCCCTTCACTTCTCGATCACGCGCATATCATTGTCTTGATCCCACGCATCTGACCGCGCCTTTTTTTTGCCTTAGGGAGCTCTCCAGTGACGTCCTCGACCTCGACCAGAGCCGCCCGTCGCCAGAACCAACTCCGGCGAGCAATTACCGCAGTACCCGAGCGCCCCTTGTCAAGCCAACAGCACGTCGAGCCTCACCACAGCCCTGCGATTCTGGTGAGCACTTTTTCTCTCCTCTTTGCTTCCTGTAGCCGCCGTAGCGCCACCGCCTGGCCGTACGCCGCCGCTAGCCGCCGTTAGCGCCGCCCACACATGGTCAAACTCGCCAGTACCGCTCGATCCAGATTTAGCGGCCACGATTAGATCACTTACCGCGAAGAGGTACGCGTTCTGTGCCGCACGATCCAACTTAAATCCAACGCTCCACAGCACACGATCCACCCGAACCGGTACCGTCCAGTTAAAACACGCCGCGTGTCACCTATTGGATTTAAAACAGATTTGAAAAACAGAAACTTTTGCAAACTTCAAACCCTTATATCTTTGGATCCACACGTCCAAATTTTACAAATTTTATGTCGTTGGATTCAGGAGAACAAGCCCTAGCTAACCATGGCCTTAGTTTTGAAAATAGTATCTATTAGCTTGTTTGAAATTACAGAAACATTTGTGTACTTGTTTTAGAGTATAAAAAAATTTTAAAATTGATTTTAGGATTAAATCTTTTGCAAAATAGATTTGTGTGACCTTACTGACCCTAGGAACCAACCCATAGAGTTAAAAATGATTTTTGTGAAATTTAAGTTGAATTAGTTAACTTAGTCATTTTCTAGCCTAATAAACTCATTAAATTTTATTATGGAAAAGTTTGAGCAAGGAAAACTTTGGGAAAATATTTTGATCAAACTTACTGACCCAAAACATCAAGCCTTGCCAAGGGCAACTCACTTGGTGAAAAACCTAAAGTTTTGCTTTGATAAAAATAATTTTTCACCACATAAAATGATGAATGAATTTTAAAATGGTCTTAAGATAAAACCCAATTGCAAATGACTTTGCCATTTTGGTAAATGACCAATTTGGGCCTTACAAAGTTTAAAAACCTAGTAGAGACCAACCTTGCAAAAAGAACCCACCTTTGCATGACTTAGAATCCCTACTTTGAGAATGTGAAATGTTGTTTGTATATTGATTTGGAATGCTACTTGATACTATGATTGCTTGATTGACTTGTAGTGGAATTAGCAAAGAGTGAGTCTAGCAAGATCAAGAAGTAAAACTCCCATTCCCTACCAAAAGGCAAGTTACACTATCATACAAAAGCCCTATTATTTTTATTATACTTAGTGGATTTTGAAAATATGCATGAAAAGATATTTCTGTACTTATGCTATGCTAAATCCTAATAGGATTCCCTATACACTCCTTAGTGAAAATATTGAAGTTGTACATGCTTAGCCATGCTACATGCTATAAATTGAAAAAGAGATACATGTTGAGATTTTACAAAGATTGAGAAAAGGACTTGTGTTTTACATAATAAAACAAGGACTCAATGAACCACCTAGGTGGAGGATACTTTAAGTTTTGGAGAAGGTGGCAACAAAAGGGAACCATGTCGATGGCAATCACTTTGTGTTGTGCTCCAAAAGAAAACCACCTAGGAAACTTAGAGATCAAACATGCTTCTCCAATTGTGGCTTTCGTGTGCAACCACATGCTATTATGGCTCTGGCTTAGTCAACTACATTAGGAAGACCCATACATTGTCTTTAGTTAATGGACATGGGGATCTGGAATGCTTCATGGGGGCTGAAGACAAAGCTAGCAATGATGTATGGGAGGACCTTTTGGAAAGACTTCGTCACATTCTCAATCTTCCAGTACTCCATCTTGGTGAGCACTAATCCAGTAGGCCACTGGTGGCAACAAGATGGGATTGTGACATGTGGGTAAAGTGTACTCCTTCTGCAGAAGATAATAAAATCTAAGTACTTAGCCGTGTCCCCGGTTATGGACAATACTGAGCAACTAAAGTTTGAACTATGGGAGATCTCGACATTCCAACTTCTAATATAAAAACTTGATGCCCTTGTGTGTCTACCAAGGAATTCAAAGAGATTTTGTTAATCTTGATGCACTTGGGGTTACCAAGGTGCTCAAGAGCATGATGTACTTGGGGTTACCAAGGAACTCATCGATTTTGATAAAACTTGTTGCACTTGGGGTTACCAAGGTGCTCAAGAGCATGATGTACTTGGGGTTACCAAGGAACTCATGGATTTTGATAAAACTTGTTGCACTTGGGGTTACCAAGGTGCTCAAGAGATTTTGACAAGGACTTGAACACTTGAGTTTCTACCAAGGAGTTCAAGGAACTTGGAAAATAAATTTGACAAAGGATTTTAAAAACCCTTTTGGAAAGATAGGATAAAATATTGCTTTATGCAAATAAGCCTTAACTCTACTTGGCCAAATATGCATATAATGATAGGATCCACTCATATTATACATAGAAGTGAAGCTTGCCAATACAATTCAAAATGTATTGACCCTTGTGGCTGTAACTTGTAATGTTGCAGGTTGATTGTTTTTGAATGAAGATTGTTTGATTGACTAGGACTACAAAATCTACAACCAACATCTGCCTGTGGCACTTTGAAGATGATGGACCCATACTTATAGTTATTCCGCTGCAAATGTAATGTAATAGCCAAATGAGCTATGTTTGATGTAATAAACTTATGTTATTCCTGATTATAAATTTATATTTTGACCTTTGTATCTTGATATTACATCTTAACTATGGATGCTAGCTATTGATCCAGGGACTAGCATTGTAAAACACAGGAGGACCCTACCTTATTGGGTTGGGACCCCTTCAGATGGTATCAGAGCATTGTGTTGCCTGTAGGATTTGTAAACCCTAGGATTGGACAAAAACCCTTAGAAAAATAGGAGTTGTGTTTTGTTCCAAAACTTATTTACAAAAACACTTGTAAACTCTTTCTTCAACCCTTTTGGTTTTAACTCTACACCTCTTCTACTTCAACTTGATGGGAAAACCTACCCATGGCCAGAGACCACACCATGTACAAAGGACTTCTTCATCACTTTCAGCTCTAATGACTTCAACATCTTCAGCATATTCACTAAGGACTTCCAACTTAGAAACCACTAAGGACTACAAGTGAAACAAGGAAATCCTACTCAAGATTTAGAGACTGAGGGAATGCAAAATAAGAAGAAGCCATCAACAACTTTGAAGTATTATGATCAAGAGTTTCCTCAAGGAAAACATGGTCTCAAGTAATAAGAATCATGAAGGAAGGAAAGATCACAAGTGAACCATGTAGATGGACCACCATTTATAGTTAAGTCAAACACACCAACTTGTGTGGTGTAACAAAAATATTTTATTGCCTAAAAATATGCTTGAACTTTGTTGTTTGAGTGATAAGTTGTTTGTGATTGCATGTAATTGTTTGTGTGAATTGTGATGTGTGTGATTAGGGATATTTCCTTAGAATTATCTTGACTATTCTAATCTCCCTTCAAACCCAAACAGATGACTACTCCAAAGGACTCCAAGTTTGATGACACCAACACCAACCAAGCTGATAGCATGAAAGAGCTCATAGCAACCCAACACCAGCTGAACCAACTAACAGCTCAGTTCCTAGTCAACAATAGTGATAAGGATCCAGCACTACAAAGGTTTTTGGAAGAGCAATCCCAATTGATGCTTAAGGTGACTAATCAAATGATTAGCATAGAAGAAAGCTATCCAAAGAGAGTTTATGATAACAAGGATGAAAAGAATGTTGTTCTAGATGGAGCCCCAGCTTGCATTATTTGTGGAGACAAGGATCATACCTCCAAGGAGCATGAAGGACAATGCCCCAATTGTGAAGAAGATCATCCTGTTGGACAATGTCCTACCTCCCAAGCTACTTGCTACCTGTGTGAAGGAAGTGATCATACTCCAGGTCTATGTCCTATCTATGCCATGGTGGAACAAAGGAAACAAGAAGGATCCAAGTCTACCAAAGGAAAAGGACCACTTCTACCTCCAAACAAGACAACCCAATTCAAAGGATCAAGAAAAATCAAGAAGCCCAAGCAAGACATGAGCCTTGTGCAATGTCGTAAATGTAAGGAAATGGGACACTACTCCAGTGGATGCCCAGAAAACAAGAAGAATAAAGAGATTGACCAAGTGTGGTGCAACAACTGCAAAGAACCAGGCCACTATGTAGCAACTTGCCCACAAGAGCAACGCAAAGAACTTAAGGACATTAATTGTTTCAACTGCAAGAATCCAGGACACTATGCAAGCAACTGTCCAGAAAGGATGAAAAACAAGTTGAACAAGCCTATGGAGAAACTCAACCTTGGCCCATGAGTCAAGTGTAGTAATAAAGCAAAAGTTTGCTTAGAGAAGTTTTCCAGGACCCAAGAAGGCCAATATGTAATTTTTGTTTGAAAATTTTTAAGGGTGGTAGTACCCTAGTTGTTTGAACTTGCTTGTGAACCTCAGCCTTCCCAAATCTCGGGACGAGATTTATTTTAAGGGTGGTAGCCTGTCACATCCCAAGATTTTCCAAATCTTGTAATGTGAAAATAAAAGAATAAAATAAAACTTTGTTTGATTTTTAGAGCCAGAAGAAACTTTTTAACCAATTGGAACTTCAAATCCATTAGAATGAAATAAAAATCCTAAAGGGATTCTTAAAAGATAAACATTTAATAAAGGAAACTAAAAATATTTTGGAAATGGTATTTTGGATCTTTTAAAATAAAAGATTGGTATTCAAAAGAAAAGATGGATTTAAATAAAGATTATTTTATAAAGCCAAATTAAACCTTGGACAAGCCTTGGAATTAAAACATTTTATTCTAAATAAAAATTAGCAAAGGTTTATTTAAAATAAATTAATAAGGATTTAATATCCAAGTTTTATTTAAGTAAAGACTTATTCCATTTTAAATAAAACACTAAAACCTATTTATTTATTTTAAAAATAAGTTTTCCCAAGTACTTATATTCTCAAATAAAACCTATTAAAATGTTTTTGTTTTATTTTAGATTTCAAAATAAATATCTTAATAAATCCTATTTGAAATAATAACTAAGGCCCACCTTATTTCTTTTTAATATTAATAGACCCTATAATAAAATATTATTTTTAAAATAAGTAATCCAAGTATTTTATACTTTCAAATAAAACCTACTGTTTTGGTTTTTGAAAATATTTAGATTAAATGGGGATTTTATTAATACCAAACCCTATGTTATTAATAAACCATAGCCATTTTATTTAATTAATAAATAAAACCTAAAAAGAATTTAAAATATTATTTTATTTTAGAATTTTGGTATTTGTTACTGAACAGAATCAAGTTCAAAAGTTGTGAAGTGTGATGTTGGTTTGAATTTAATTGGTTGTTTGAATCATGTGTTTGAATAATCAAATCAGAAAATAAAATAGAAAAGAATAAAGCAAAGCAGACAGAAAAAAATAAAAATAAAACCGACCCAGCCCAGGCAGCCCAATAAGCCCACCAACCAGCCCAGCTCCTCACCCCGCAAGAAAATGGTTCGCACTCAGTAAATAACCCTCAGAGAGAATTACCGGTGGACCTCTCCCTTACTCCTTTCCCCGCTGACAGGTAGACCCCACCGCTACTGTTCTTCCTCCCCACCCGCAGACCACGCCTTCTCCCTCGCTGCTGTTGCTGCCATTCAAAGCCGCGATCAATTCGCAGTGATGCCGCGCCTTAAACCTCGCCGTGAATGCACGCTATTAAGCGCCAACGCCTCCTCCTCCTTTCCCCTCTGTCGCCACTCCCTCTTTGCCCCTAGGCTGTCGCCAATCTCTTCTGCACCGCCGCCATCTCCGACGAGCTTAGCTCTCAATTCCAGCCACACACTGCCTCCCCTTGCTTCATCGACCAAGCACGCACGCTCCCCATCACCTGGCGCCTCAGTCCGTGCCCTCCGTTCAACCGCGGGCACCCCGAAGCGTCGGCATTGACAAGTTCCGACGACGCCGCCATCTGCAACCTCTCCGACGACGTTTACCAGGTGAACCAGACCGCCCCTTCACTTCTCGATCACGCGCATATCATTGTCTTGATCCCACGCATCTGACCGCGCCTTTTTTTTGCCTTAGGGAGCTCTCCAGTGACGTCCTCGACCTCGACCAGAGCCGCCCGTCGCCAGAACCAACTCCGGCGAGCAATTACCGCAGTACCCGAGCGCCCCTTGTCAAGCCAACAGCACGTCGAGCCTCACCACAGCCCTGCGATTCTGGTGAGCACTTTTTCTCTCCTCTTTGCTTCCTGTAGCCGCCGTAGCGCCACCGCCTGGCCGTACGCCGCCGCTAGCCGCCGTTAGCGCCGCCCACACATGGTCAAACTCGCCAGTACCGCTCGATCCAGATTTAGCGGCCACGATTAGATCACTTACCGCGAAGAGGTACGCGTTCTGTGCCGCACGATCCAACTTAAATCCAACGCTCCACAGCACACGATCCACCCGAACCGGTACCGTCCAGTTAAAACACGCCGCGTGTCACCTATTGGATTTAAAACAGATTTGAAAAACAGAAACTTTTGCAAACTTCAAACCCTTATATCTTTGGATCCACACGTCCAAATTTTACAAATTTTATGTCGTTGGATTCAGGAGAACAAGCCCTAGCTAACCATGGCCTTAGTTTTGAAAATAGTATCTATTAGCTTGTTTGAAATTACAGAAACATTTGTGTACTTGTTTTAGAGTATAAAAAAATTTTAAAATTGATTTTAGGATTAAATCTTTTGCAAAATAGATTTGTGTGACCTTACTGACCCTAGGAACCAACCCATAGAGTTAAAAATGATTTTTGTGAAATTTAAGTTGAATTAGTTAACTTAGTCATTTTCTAGCCTAATAAACTCATTAAATTTTATTATGGAAAAGTTTGAGCAAGGAAAACTTTGGGAAAATATTTTGATCAAACTTACTGACCCAAAACATCAAGCCTTGCCAAGGGCAACTCACTTGGTGAAAAACCTAAAGTTTTGCTTTGATAAAAATAATTTTTCACCACATAAAATGATGAATGAATTTTAAAATGGTCTTAAGATAAAACCCAATTGCAAATGACTTTGCCATTTTGGTAAATGACCAATTTGGGCCTTACAAAGTTTAAAAACCTAGTAGAGACCAACCTTGCAAAAAGAACCCACCTTTGCATGACTTAGAATCCCTACTTTGAGAATGTGAAATGTTGTTTGTATATTGATTTGGAATGCTACTTGATACTATGATTGCTTGATTGACTTGTAGTGGAATTAGCAAAGAGTGAGTCTAGCAAGATCAAGAAGTAAAACTCCCATTCCCTACCAAAAGGCAAGTTACACTATCATACAAAAGCCCTATTATTTTTATTATACTTAGTGGATTTTGAAAATATGCATGAAAAGATATTTCTGTACTTATGCTATGCTAAATCCTAATAGGATTCCCTATACACTCCTTAGTGAAAATATTGAAGTTGTACATGCTTATCCATGCTACATGCTATAAATTGAAAAAGAGATACATGTTGAGATTTTACAAAGATTGAGAAAAGGACTTGTGTTTTACATAATAAAACAAGGACTCAATGAACCACCTAGGTGGAGGATACTTTAAGTTTTGGAGAAGGTGGCAACAAAAGGGAACCATGTCGATGGCAATCACTTTGTGTTGTGCTCCAAAAGAAAACCACCTAGGAAACTTAGAGATCAAACATGCTTCTCCAATTGTGGCTTTCGTGTGCAACCACATGCTATTATGGCTCTGGCTTAGTCAACTACATTAGGAAGACCCATACATTGTCTTTAGTTACTGGACATGGGGATCTGGAATGCTTCATGGGGGCTGAAGACAAAGCTAGCAATGATGTATGGGAGGACCTTTTGGAAAGACTTCGTCACATTCTCAATCTGCCAGTACTCCATCTTGGTGAGCACTAATCCAGTAGGCCACTAGTGGCAACAAGATGGGATTGTGACATGTGGGTAAAGTGTACTCCTTCTGCAGAAGATAATAAAATCTAAGTACTTAGACGTGTCCCCGGTTATGGACAATACTGAGCAACTAAAGTTTGAACTATGGGAGATCTCGACATTCCAACTTCTAATATAAAAACTTGATGCCCTTGTGTGTCTACCAAGGAATTCAAAGAGATTTTGTTAAGCTTGATGCACTTGGGGTTACCAAGGTGCTCAAGAGCATGATGTACTTGGGGTTACCAAGGAACTCATGGATTTTGATAAAACTTGTTGCACTTGGGGTTACCAAGGTGCTCAAGAGCATGATGTACTTGGGGTTACCAAGGAACTCATGGATTTTGATAAAACTTGTTGCACTTGGGGTTACCAAGGTGCTCAAGAGATTTTGACAAGGACTTGAACACTTGAGTTTCTACCAAGGAGTTCAAGGAACTTGGAAAATAAATTTGACAAAGGATTTTAAAAACCCTTTTGGAAAGATAGGATAAAATATTGCTTTATGCAAATAAGCCTTAACTCTACTTGGCCAAATATGCATATAATGATAGGATCCACTCATATTATACATAGAAGTGAAGCTTGCCAATACAATTCAAAATGTATTGACCCTTGTGGCTGTAACTTGTAATGTTGCAGGTTGATTGTTTTTGAATGAAGATTGTTTGATTGACTAGGACTACAAAATCTACAACCAACATCTGCCTGTGGCACTTTGAAGATGATGGACCCATACTTATAGTTATTCCGCTGCAAATGTAATGTAATAGCCAAATGAGCTATGTTTGATGTAATAAACTTATGTTATTCCTGATTATAAATTTATATTTTGACCTTTGTATCTTGATATTACATCTTAACTGTGGATGCTAGCTATTGATCCAGGGACTAGCATTGTAAAACACAGGAGGACCCTACCTTATTGGGTTGGGACCCCTTCAGAGTTGCTGAGCTTGATAGCATGAACCATGGACAGAGGGGAACACGGTGCTCACCGGAATTCGTCGGCGAGGTCGTCGGAACAGCGGCAGCGTCGAGCGAGTTGCGAGCAGCCTCGTGGCGTGGAGAGGAAATTGAGTGAGGGGAAATGGCCGCGAGAGGGAGGGGCTTAAGTAGGCAGAGGCTCGACAAGAAACACTCAGTGATTCAATGCCAATTACACCGCGGAATCAACGCAGCAACGGCCAGCGGCGGTGTTCGTGCGCGGAAATTTGAGAAAGACGATGACGACGTGGACGGGGCCCGCTTGTCAGCGAATAGAGCAGAGAGGGAGTGGGGTCCGAGCGTCAGTGACTGCGTGGGTGCGTCTACGCGTGCGAGAGAGAGAGAGGTGGCCCGGGTGGGCTAGCTGGGATGGTTTCGGTGTTGGGCCAGATTAGTAGCGCCGGCCCTTTTCCTTTTCTTTATTCCTTTTCTTTTTCTAATTTGATTTTCTGGAATGATTTTCAAATGAATTCAAACTCTATTTGAATTCAAATCTTTTCTGGATTTTTGCAGGATGCAACAGTCACAAAACTTGGCATAAAACCATGTGGTCACTTTGAGTTGGCTTGGTCATTTTTGGAAAGACAAAATAATAGTGACTGAGCACTTGGTTTGCAAATGATTGAAAATGGTTTTGAAACCATTTTTATTTTGTATAAATTTGTTCAAACTCTACACTCAAACCAATCAACAAGGAAGCAAACAAACTTGGTTTTTAAAACACTAAGCTCTCAAATGAGAATGGGCATTTGATTTAAGTTTGCTCACATAAAATGATAGCACTATGTGCTTCTGTTTTCTTGAAATGAGTTTGAAATTGATCTCAATTCTATATGCATGCATGAATGATATGCAATCTTTGAAATCATGATTTTAGGGATGTTACAAATCTAACCCCATTAAGGTGAATCTCGCCCTCGAGATTCGGATTGGCTAGCAAATAGGTGAGGGTGGTCTTTCCGAAGATCATCTTCTCTTTCCCATGTTGCTTCCTCTTCGGAATGATGATTCCACTGCCCTTTGCAAAACTTGATAGTCTTTGTCCTTGTGACTCTTTTTGCAGTCCCAAGAATCTTGATAGGTTTCTCTTCATAAGTGAGATCACTTTCTAGTTGAACTTCTTCCAAAGGTATAGTATCCTTCAAAGAAGTTGCTTCCATTTCTGGATGACATTTCTTAAGATGACTCACATGAAACACATTATGGACAGCTGACAAAGATTCTGGGAGTTCTATTTCATAGGCAACTTCTCCTTTGAGACTCAGAATCTTGAACGGCCCAACATATCTTGGTGCCAATTTTCCTTTGACTCCGAACCTTTTCACTCCACGAAGTGGTGACACTCTAAGATAGGCTCTATCACCGACTTCATAGGTGACTTCTCTACGCTTAGGATATGCGTAGCTTTTCTGTCGGGACTGTGCTATCTTCAACCTGTCCTTAACCAACTTGACCTTCTCTTCGGCTTCTTTGATAAGATCTGGCCCGAATAAACTTCTTTCTCCCACACCATTCCATAACAATGGGGTGGTACATTTTCTTCCGTAGAGAAACTCAAACGGTGCCATCTCTATGCTGGCTTGATAGCTGTTGTTATAAGAAAATTCTGCGTAAGGCAGACTTTCATCCCAACAGGCTCCATAGTCTAGGGCATATGCCCTCAACATGTCTTCAAGAATCTGATTAGTCCTTTCTGTTTGTCCATCAGTTTGAGGATGAAAAGCAGTACTGAATTCCAACCTCGTTCCCAATGACTCATGTAACTGTCTCCAAAAATGGGAAGTGAATTGAGTTCCCCTATCAGACACAATACTCTTGGGCACTCCATGTAGACATACAATTCTACTCATGTAGATTTTGGCTAACTTAGCACTTGTATAGGTTTTCTTCATGGGTATGAAATGAGCCACTTTAGTTAGGCGATCCACTACTACCCAAATAGAATTGTATCCTGATCGGGTCCTTGGTAATCCGATAATGAAATCCATACCAATCTTGTCCCACTTCCAATCAGAAATAGGTAGTGGTTGAAGCAAACCTGCTGGTTTCTGATGCTCCGCTTTCACTCTACTACACACATCACATAAAGCAATATGTTCGGCGATGTCCTTCTTGAGATTATTCCACCAAAATCTTTCTTTCATGTCCATGTACATTTTGGTGTTACCCGGATGAATGGAATACGGAGAGTTATGTGCTTCTTGCAAAATCAGTTTCCGCAGTTCTGGATCTCATGGAACACAAATACGTTTCCCATGCCATAAAGTACCCTGTTCGTCTTCATGGAACCCTTTGGCTTTTCCCTTGCCAATCTTTTCTTTAAGCTCTTCGATTTCTTTATCAAACTTCTGGGCTTCTTTGATTTTGTCCAACAAAGTGGGTTGAACATCCAAAGACATGAGATGTCCTTCAGGCACAATCTCCAATCTAAGTTTACTAAATTGGGTACACAGATCATCTAGCAATTCTCCTTTGGTAAGGCCATTGACAAAAACCTTACGACTTAGAGCATCTGCTACAACATTTGCTTTACCGGGGTGGTATTGCAAACTTAAGTCATAGTCCTTGATAAGTTATAGCCATCTCCTTTGTCTCATATTAATTTCCTTCTGAGTGAAGACGTACTTCAAACTTTTGTGATCTGTGAACACTTCACATCGCTTTCCCAAAAGATAGTGTCTCCATGTTTTGAGTGCATGGACAACAGAGGCTAACTCTAAATCATGAGTAGGATAGTTTACTTCATGAGTTTTGAGTTGTCTTGAGGCATAAGCCACAACTTTACCGTCTTGCATAAGTAGTGCACCCAAACCTTGATGAGATGCATCACAGTATACTTGGAAATCTTTTTCCAAATCTGGCAGACACAAGACTGGTGTTGTCACAAGTCTCTTCTTCACTTCCTGAAAGCTGAGTTCACAACCTTCAGACCAAGCAAACTTCTTATCTTTCTTTAACAATTCAGTCATAGGCTTAGCAACCTTTGAGAAATTCTCAATGAACCTTCTGTAGTAACCTGCTAAGCCAAGGAAACTACGAACTTCTTCCACGGACTTGGGAGATTCCCATTCAATCACAGCTGAAACCTTAGCAGGATCAACTGCTACACCATCCTTCGTCATACATGACCAAGAAAACCAACTTCCTCTAGCCAGAACTCACACTTGCTGAATTAGGCATAAAGTTTATGCTCTCTTAACTTCTCAAGTATCAATCGTAAGTGTCCTTCATGTTCTTCTTTGCTCTTGGAGTAGACTAAGATGGCATCGATGAAAACGACAACAAACTTGTCAAGATATTCCATGAACACCTTGTTCATCATATTCATGAAGTATGCTGGAGCATTGGTCAACCCAAAAGGCATCACAGTATACTCATACAATCCATAACTTGTGGTGAACGCTGTTTTAGGTATGTCTTGTTCTCTTATCTTGAGTTGAAAATAGCCTGACCTTAGATCAATCTTTGAGAACACACATGCTCCTTCTAGCTGATCAAACAAGTCATTGATTCTAGGCAAAGGATATTTGTTCTTGATAGTTACCTCGTTGAGTGAACGGTAATCTATGCATAGCCTTTGAATTCTATCTTTCTTCTCCACAAACAAGACTGGGGCTCCCCAAGATGAACAACTTGGTTGAATAAATCCTTTCTGCAACTGTTCTCCAAGTTGTTTCTTGAGTTCTTTTAGTTCATCAACTGACATTTTGTACGGTCTCTTTGCTATTGGTCCAGATCCTGCTGGTACCAAATCTATCAGAAACTCCACATCTCTATCAGGTGGCACTCCCGGCAATTCTTCCGGGAACACATCCGGATACTCACTCACAATTGGCACACTGTCCATGCTAACCCCCTTAAGAGAATTTAGCATACTCCTTTTTGCTTCAAAGTTGGTCTTGAATCTGATCCTTTTATTTTCTGGAGTTGTGAGTGAGACAGTATGGTTGGCACAATCTATCACTCCTTTGTACTTAGTCATCCAGTCCATTCCCAGAATGACATCCAATCCTTGGGAGTTTAGAATTATCAAGTTAACGGGAAACTTATACTTCCAAAATTCTATGACTAGATCATGACATCCAGAATTCACTATCATTTCTCCACCAGGAGAACTTACTTTTATAGGACACCCAATAGTTTCTACCGGTAGTTCATTTCTTTCAACAAATGCTCTTGATATGAATGAATGAGATGCACCAGTATCAAAGAGTACAAATGCTGGAATAGAATTGAGTCTGAACTTACCAGCAACAGCATCAGGCTCCTCATAGACCTCCTCCACATTGATATGGTTTACCTGTCCCTTCTGGAAAGGGTTGGGCTTGTTGGGTCCTTCAACCTTCTTTTCTGGGCATTCATTTGCATAATGCCCCATCTTCTTGCATTTGAAGCATTCAACCTGACTGATGTCCCTCTTAACAGGCTGACTTGCACTTCCACTACCATTACCACTGTGGTGGCTCTTATGTCCACTCTTGTGGTTCTTGTACTTGTCATTGTCATGACTACGGTGCTGCTTGTTGTCATGACGGTTGTGGTTGTGGTGCTTGTTGAATTTCCCATGCTTGTGGGATCCTGAGCTTCCGCTGTCATCATAATGAGATCGTTTGTGAGACGGTCCTGAGCTGTGCTTGTCGGAGTGCTTTCTTTTCCTACTCTCAACTTGCTTTATTTTGTTCTCCAAAATAGCAGCCTTGTCACAGAGCGACTGATAAGTGGGAACATATGCCACATCCAGTTGTAGATTCAGCTCATCATTCAATCCTTCAAGAAATTTTTCCTTTCACTTGGCATCAGTGTCAACTTCATCTCCGGTGCATAACGCGCCAGATTGTTGAACTCCTCAATGTATTCAGCCACGCTGCGGTGGCGCTGCTTCAGATTGTGGAACTCTTTCTTTTTCAGACTCATCACTCCTGATGAGATATGAGCAGTGCGAAAACCATCCTCAAAGATAGCCCATGTCACTTCATCTATGGGAGTGGTGATCTGGAAGTTGTCCCACCAAGTGGCGGCTGGCCCTTCCAGCAGATGTGCTACAAATCTGACTTTTTCAGCATCCGTACAACCCACGGTTACCAAGTACTTGTTTACTGAGCGTAGCCAATCATTGGCCACCATGGGATCAGTTGTTCCTGAAAACTTTGCTGGCCTCAGTCTCAAGAATCTGGTAAGCATATCAAAGCCCGGAGGGTTGTTGTTCTTATTGTTGTTGTTGTTATTGTTGTTGTTGTTGTTGTTGTTGTTGTTGTTGTTGTTGTTGTTGTTTTGGTTCTGGATGAATGTTGTCATCATCTGCATCAGTTGTGTTTGAGCAGTCATCATTTGCTGCATTTCGGGAGTGATGTTGTTGTTGTTGTTGTTGGGTTGGGGTTTGCACGACGGGGAGGCATCTGTGGTTTGTTCAAATAGAGATAAGAATGAGATACCCATAGATGCTTTCATGCACATCACATCACATAAGCAAACACAAGCATGCAACACAAGATAAAAGTTCAACAACAAGATAACAAGTTCACAAAGTAAAACACACAAGTAGCAAGCCATCCACATGTCGGATGGTCCAATAAAAAGTTCTCAAATAACAAGTATGATAACAAAAGATAAACAAGTAGTTAAGTCTACTCATCGGCATCAATCTCCTCCTCGACAAAGGTAAGACCTGCGTTCTCCAACGCGGTCTTGTTCTCCTCAATGCTAGTGGTCAAAGACTCTATCTTGGCCTTGAGAGCCCTCTTCTAGGAACGAAGCCTCTCGATCACCGACTGCTGCTGCTCTAGCTCGAAGTCCATGGACTGCAGTTCTTCAGTCATGTCCCGGATCTTCTTGTTCCTATCCTGGACACGCTTCTCCTGACTCTTGAACTTCCTGTCCTGGGTCTCGAACTTCGCCTCCATTTCCTTGATTATCTCGTCTTGCTGCGCGAAGAGCTTGTCCTTCTCGCGAAGCTGCACCTGGAGCTCATCATTGCTGAGCATGACATTGGTCCTGTCCGTGTCCACATGCCTAATGAGAGACTCTAAGTCCTGGAGGTACAGGCGTATCGGTTCTGCTGCGTCCCTCGAATCGTCCTCGAAGTCGATGGACTCTCCATACTCATCACGTCTTCCGAAGATGTGGAAGTGGGTGCCTCTAACCTATCGGGAGTGTCGCCCTAGCAGACGTCCTATCAGATCCTGCATCACTACCTCAAGGCCTCTCTCCCTGTCATCGTGCATAAGCTTGAAGACGATGGCCTCCGTAGTAGGCTCTGTCTGGTGTCCGGTCTGGTTCACCTTGAAGCCCTAGAGGTCCTTCCTCTCAAACTTGGTGAGGGGATGCACCATGATGGTGGGAAGAGGGAGATTGAGCAAAGTGGTAAGCTCAACGATACGAGGACCAAAGCGGGTAACCTGGAACTCCTCAACAGTGCTGATGGTAATAGGTATCTATTTATAAGATAGAAAAGTTAGAGCAACACAAATCAAGATAAAACAAAAGACATAACATCACATACATATCCTTGGGAAGCAAAACACACAAGTCATGCATACATGAAACCATTACAGCAACCAAGGTTCAATCTTATTTTAAAGCAACATTTTGGAAAATAAAGTGATAGGTGGTGGTCCAACTAACGAAGTACGTTTACAATCCTATCTCATTGGATTTGTTGTCTAACACAATGTTTCTAGAAGCAATCAGTCTATCTTGCTCACATGATTCCATTACTAAGTCTATAATATCTCCTCTTAAGGTTTGGTTGGTAGCTTCCAACTCTTGGGTATGTTTCTTCTCTTTCCTTAGATCATTTTGGAGGTTAAGCATTCTACACTTGACTCTATCACCAAGTTCTTTGATGGTCTTCCAAGCTGCATCCCTTGCTGATTCAAAGAATGTAGGGTGCACCACTGAATTGGTGAACATGCAGAATCCTTTTTCCTGATGGTTGTCTTCCTTGTTTTTATACAAGTGAAGTTGCACCCACCAGTATTCCACTCCTTCATCCATCACTGGAAAACCCTTGTACACAGCTGCACCTTGTATCTCCAATGCAACCATGAGGTCCTTGAGAGCTTTGGGGAATTCTGTCTCACACTCCAAAGTCATTGCCATGAGTGGTCCTTTTCTTACGGCTTCGTTGATGGAGTTCATCTACAAATAGAGATGAGAGAGAAGATTACAAAAGTTTACGAGAAGAATAGACAAGTGTAAAAGTAGTTGAAATTTTTTCCTTAGTGGTTTCCAATCCTAGGGTCATAATCCTACAGGCAACACAGTGCTCTGATACCATCTTTAAGATCCCTCCTTTGTAAAGGAAAAAGGATCCCTGTGATTGCAATGCTAGTCCCTGGATCAATGCTAGCATCCACAGTTTAATATGAAGTACACAGATACATAGGTCATTTATTACATCCATTCTAGAGATAAACATAGTCTTTACAACTCAAGGCCACAGGCCTAGTACAAGAGTTTGAATAAGTAAATAAATATAAGTCTTCATCTTCATGTGCCACAGGCAAACATGTTGAGTGTAGACTCATGACACCTAATCCTCATCAGAGTAACCTGCAACATCACAAGTTACAGCCACAGTGGGTCAATACTTTGGAATAGTATTAGCAAGTGATACCTTGGTAAATTTTAAGTGGACTATATTACTATATGCAATTTGGCTAAGTGTAGCTTTGCTCAAAATAGGTTTTTCCTATTAGTTGAAATCACTAAGTTTTCTTTGTCAAAAACTTTCCCATGGTACCACCAATAGACATTGGGGTCCTTCACCCTTGTTCACCCACAAGTTTTTACTTAGAAGTTGGAGTGATGGGATTCTTGATAGCTTCCATTCCTTGATGCTCAAGTTGTCCATTGCCATGGACTTGGCTAAGTACTTAGATTTTTCCATCTGCAGAGGTTGTGCACTTTCCCCACCAAACTTGGTTTCACCAAGACAGGACCTTTCAGAAGCTTTCCCTTAGACCAAATGGACGCGTTCCAACCTATCATTCCCACTACCACCAACTGTCCAAATGGCTAAGTTCTAGCAACCTATGTGATTCAGGCAGAGCCCATATTGTCAAGTGGCTGCACTAGAAGCTTCTCAACACTTAGCCTTTAAAATCCCTTTGTTCCTGGGTGGCTTTCCACAAGTGAGATACACAAGGTAAACCATAGCCATGGGCCTTGTGTAACCACTCAACCAAAAACCACCAATCAAGTCCCTTTCCACCCAGGTGATTCATTGACTTAGTTGTTTTATTAAGAAAAACATAAGTCCTAAGACTTGGAAATATTTTCATCATAGCATGTATAATTTACCAACCCTTGTTTTCTACTAGCTAGGCTAAGCATGGCATGGATAGTACTTAACTTAGAAATTTCCTAGCAATTCTACAACTACTTAGGATTTCCCAACATGGCATTTGGGAAAAAAAATAGTAACATGCAAGACTTAGCAAAATATTTCTAATGCTTGTATAAAAATATAGGGATAGAAATATTCATGAAGTACCACTTGCCTTGGTAGTTGGGAGAGTAGCACTCTTCACAATCACAATCACTAGCACCAAAGTCTACACAAAGAATATAGCCACAATCACATACAAGTCATATACAAGCAAAAATATATGCATGCATGCAAGATGCTAAGTGATGATTTTTGAATCTCAACCAAGGAAGTGCATAGTACTGAATTCTAAACAAGTCAAAACCTTTGCCAAACCAAATTTTATTTAACACTAAAACAATTCCTAAACAATTCACATAACTAAATAAGCCCTACACATGTTTTTGCAAAAGAAACCATTTTAACAGAAGCTAAACGTTAAACACATTGCATAAACAGAAAGTGCTTGCTCTCCTTATTCCAACGGTATAAAATTTGCCAAAATCTAACGTGGGAATCAAAAGTTATAGTTAAATCAAATTTGGATATAAATCTGATTTCAAATTTTGTTTTTAAACCAAACCCTAGCCACACGTCTGTTTCCTATTGGCCCGTACCGGTTCGGGCGGATCGATCGACGCAGATCGTTGGATTAAGTGAATGTGCACGGCTCAGATCTAATGTACCGCTTCGTTTAAGTGATTCTATTACACGCGTTGGATCTAGATCCAACGGCGCTTGATCAAACAACCAAATTCTTGTGGCGCGCGGCGACGGCGAGAGGCGGAGTGCTCTGCCAGTGGCGGTGCCGGCGTTCTAGGTTGCCCGGGGAGGGGAGAGGGTGCTTACCAGAACTGCAGGGACAAGGTGAAGCTCAACGTGGCGGTGGCTTGGTAAGGGGCGCTCGGAGTCGTCGGGGATTCCTCGCCAGAGTTCGTGGATGCGTCGGGTACGGCTGCTGGTCGACGTTGGCGAGGTTCTGCGTTGCGCTAAGTCAAAAGGAGGGCACCGTTAGATGCGCAAGACGATGGGGATCCCAGGAGTACCAGACAGAGGGCAAGGGGCGGCTGGTACTTATGGGGAGAGGTCGCCGGAGTTCGTGCAGAGAGCGGCGGCGCTCGGTTGAGGTTGCTGCCGAGGCTACAGACCATGCGAGAACAAACGGGGTGTGTCAGTAAATGCGCAAGGAGTTGCTGAGCTTGATAGCATGAACCATGGACAAAGGGGAACACGGTGCTCACCGGAATTCGTCGGCGAGGTCGTCGGAACAGTGGGAGCGTCGAGCGAGTTGCGAGCAGCCTGGTGGCGTGGAGAGGAAATTGAGTGAGGGGAAATGGCCGCGAGAGGGAGGGGCTTAAGTAGGCAGAGGCTCGACAAGAAACACTCAGTGATTCAATGCCAATTACACCGCGGAATCAATGCAGCAACGGCCAGCGGCGGTGTTCGTGCGCGGAAATTTGGGGAAGACGATGACGACGTGGACGGGGCCCTCTTGTCAGCGAATAAAGCAGAGAGGGAGTGGGGTCCGAGCGTCAGTGACTGCGTGGGTGCGTCTGCGCGTGCGAGAGAGAGAGAGGTGGCCCGGGTGGGCTAGCTGGGGTGGTTTCGCTGTTGGGCCAGATTAGTAGCGCCGGCCCTTTTCCTTTTCTTTATTCCTTTTCTTTTTCTAATTTGATTTTCTAGAATGATTTTCAAATGAATTCAAACTCTATTTGAATTCAAATCTTTTCTGGATTCTTGCAGGGTGCAACAGTCACAAAACTTGGCATAAAACCATGTGGTCACTTTGAGTTGGCTTGGTCATTTTTGGAAAGACAAAATAACAGTGACTTAGCACTTGGTTTGCAAATGATTGAAAATGGTTTTGAAACCATTTTTATTTTGTATAAATTTTTTCAAACTCTACACTCAAACCAATCAACAAGGAAGCAAACAAACTTGATTTTTAAAACACTAAGCTCTCAAATGAGAATGGGCATTTGATTTAAGTTTGCTCACATAAAATGATAGCACTATGTGCTTCTGTTTTCTTGAAATGAGTTTGAAATTGATCTCAATTCTATATGAATGCATGAATGATATGCAATCTTTGAAATCATGATTTTAGGGATGTTACAGAAAAATCATAAGACAAAATATCACAAGCATATCTTTTGCAACAGTCACACAAGTCATGGCATACACAAATCCATTACAAGCATCAAAAGTGCAACATAACTTAGACAAATTTTTGGAAATGAAACGATAAGTGTGGTGGTCCAACTAACCAAGTACACTACAATCCCCACTCTCTTGCCAAGTTGGCTATCAGGGAATCCCTAGAGGCAATCTGTCGATCTTGATCACATGACTCCATTGGTAAGTCTATGATGTCTTCTCTTAAACGTTGGTTAGTAGCCTCTAACTCTTGGGTATGCTTGTTTTCTTCTCTAAGGTCATTTTGGGTGTTAAGCATTCTGCACTTGAGTCCATCAGCAGGCTCCTTGATGGCATTCCAAGATGCATTTCTTGCAGAGTCAAACAATGTTGTGTGCATTTCTGAGTTGGTGACCATTCAGAATCCTGACTCCTTGTGGTTGTCTTCCTTGTTTTTGTACAAGTGAAGTTGCATCCACCATTACTCTACTCCTTCATCCATCACGGGGAATCCTTTGTACACAGCTGCACCATGTAGCCCCATGGTAACCATGAGGTTCTTGAGGGCCTTGGGAAATTAAGTCTCACACTCCAAGGTAATGGTCATGAGTGGTCCCTTCCTCACGGCTTCGTTTATGGAGTTAATCTACAAATAGAGATGAGAAAGAAGATTAGAAAAGTTTACGAGAAGAAAAAGATACGTGTGGAATTTGTTGAATTTTTTTCCTTAGTGGCTTCTAATTCAATCCTAGGGTCATAAACCTACAGGCAACACAGTGCTCTGATACCATTTGTAAGATCCCACCTTTATAAAGGTAAAGATCCCTGTGATTGCAATGCTAGTCCCTAGATCAATTGCTAGCATCCACAGTTTAAGATGAAGTACACAGAAACAAAGGTCATTATTACATCGTCATTCCAGATATAACATAGTCTTTTACAACTCCATAGCCATACGCTAGTACAAGAATTTAACTTAACAATATAAAAATATAAGTCTTCATCTTCATGTGCCACAGGCAAGCATGTTGAGTGTAGACTCATAACCCCTAATCATCATCAGAGTAACCTGCAACATCACAAGTTATAGCCAAAGTGGGTCAATACATTGGAATAGTATTGGCAAGTGATACCTTAGTAGAATATTATCTTCTAATCACTACATGAATTTGGCTAAGTGTAGCTTAGGCTTGCTTTGCTCAAAATAGGTTTTACCTATCAGTTGAAAACACTAAGTTTTTGTTTGGAAAAACTTTCCCAAGGAACCACCAATAGAAATTGGTGAACCTTCGCCCTTGTTCAACCACAAGTTTTAACTTAGAAAATTGGGATGAGGAGATTCTTGATAGCTTCCATGTCTTGATGCTCAAATTGTCCAATACCAGGGACATGGCTAAGTACTTAGTTTCTTCCATCTGCAGAGGTGGTAAACTTTCCCCACAAGACTTGATTTTCACCAAGACAGGACCTTTCAGAAGCCTTCCCTTATACCAAATGGACGCGTTCCAACCTATCATCGCAATACCACCAACTGTCCAAATGGCTAAGTTATTGCAACCTATATGATCCAGGCAGAGCCCATAATGCCATGTGGTTGCACTAGAAGCTTCTTAACATTTGGCATCTCAAATCCATTTGTTCCTGGGTGGCAATCCATAAGTGAGATACACAAGGTAAACCATAGAAATGGCCTTGTGTAACCACTCAACCAAAAACCACTAAGCAATTACCATTCCACCCAGGTGTTTCATTCACTTAGTTGTTTTATTAAGCAAAAACATAAGTCAAAGACTTAGCAATATTTTTCCATAGCATGTATATATTCCACCCTTGGTTACTACTAGCTAGACTAAGCATGGCAATAGCAATTATCTTAACTTAGCGAAAATTCTAACAATTCTACAACTACTAGGATTTCCCAAGCATAGCATATAGATACTTAGCAAAATATTCATGCAAGCCTATAAAAAAATATTTATAATGCATAGTCAAAATATTGGGATAGATAAATATGAAGCACCACTTACCTTGGTAGTTGGGGGAGTATCAACAATCCTCACAATCACAATCAGCACTAGCACCAAAATCTACACATAAAATGATAGCACCAAATTCACATATCAAAATAAACAAGCAAAAATATATGAATGCATGCAATGCCATGTGATGATTTTTCTATATCAAACAAGACAAGTGGAACAGTACTGAATCACAAAACAAATATACACTAAATAAGCTTTATTTAGTCTTTAAAACATTTTTCAAGTAATTTCTATACTCAAAATAAGCCTAAACATGTCTCTTCAAAAACAACCCATTTTGCATTGGTAATTTATTAAACAAAGTGCATAGTTGGATAGAATTCTTTCTCCTGATTCCAATGATATAAAATTTACAAAAGTTATGAATTTTAAAAAAGTTATGAATTTTACAAATTTGAACTTATAATAGAAATGTTTCTATCTTTTTAAATAAAATACAGGCCACACGGTAGCTTCTGATTGGACGATACCGATTCTTGCAGATCAGGCTTTCTGGATAGTTGGATTAAAATGCATCGCACGGCTCAGATTTAACTTACCACTTCGGTTAAGTGATCTATTCCTACATGCCCGATCTAGATCTAACGGCCCACATCAAACGAACCAAAAGTCAGCGGTGCTGCGACGGTGGCTGGCAGTGGCGCGGTCAGATGGTGATGTCGCCGGCGTTATAGGAAGCGAGAAGGACAGTGGGGTAGCTCACTGTGTTCGCGTGACGATGCTGATGCTCAAGGTGGTCTTCGTTGGCGGAGGGGCGCTCGGAGTCGTCAGGGATTGCTCGCCGGAGTTCGTGAAGGCGTCGGTCACGGCCGTTCGTCGACGTTGCCGAGGATGTAGATCATGCTAGAGATAAATAAGCAGTGCGTCAGATGCGGGAAGCGATGCTGGTCATGCGAGTATCAAATAGAGGGCAAGGCGCGCTCGAGACTAACTAGAACAGCTCGCCGGAGTTGAGTGCTTCGTCGGGCTCGCGCAGTCATCGATGTTGCCGACGTTCGGGGTTGTCCTAGCACACAGCAGCAGTGTTAAACGACGCGCAAGGATGCAGGGAACATGCTAGCAAGACCAGGAGGCAAGGGGCGGAGAGGGATCACCGGAATTTGCCGCCGAAGGTCGTCGGTACTGCGGTGGTTTGAGCTCAAATGCGAGCAGCCTGGTGGTAGAGCATGCGAGGTAAGTGAGGGGAAAGATGCGTGGTGGGGAGGGGGTTTTGTAGCCGGAGCCTGGTCGAAGATCGCGCACGTAATTGTCGGCAATAACTCGATTTTATGGAGCGGCAGTGATGGTGGAGGAAACAGCCGGCGACGTGGTCGTGGGCGTGAATTGAGGAAGAAGGGGGTAAGTTGGCGAGGGTCCACCGATCAGTGATTGTCTGGGTATCACGGGTGCGGTGACAAAAACAGAGAGAGAGGGAAAACCCGGGTGGGCTGGCTAGTGGGCTGTTTCTGCTATTGGGCTCAAATGCTGACGCCAGCCTTTTTCCTTTTCTATTATCTTTTTCTTTTTCTGTTTTGATTTTCTGGATTCAATTTCAAATGGTTTTCAAATGGGTTTGAATTCAAACTTGTTCTAAATATTTGTAAAGTAGAACTTGCACCTTTTTGGCTATATAACAAAGTTTCTCACTCAAAATACTTTGGCCTATTGGAATTTAAAAATATACAATGCCTTTATCACTTAATTAATAAATACATAAGGATGGTTTTAAATTCATATTTTGTTTTGAAAATATTTGTCCAACCTTTGTGAAATAACAATCAATCATAAGATTAATTCCCTTCTTGTCAAAACAAATATTCTCTTTTTAGAGTGTAGCATTAAGGCTATTGCCTTGCTTGCATAAAATAATAGATCACAAAGTTTATGATTTTGAGGAAATGATCCTAAAATGATTATGAATGCATGAATGATATGCAAACTTTGAAATCATGATTTTTGGGATGTTACGGAAAACTAGGATCACAACTCATGTGTTTAAATTATATTATGTTTGATGTATAGACAGTCTATTCCTTTTGAGATTTTAGTTCCATATATCATTTAGACATTCATCATTTTTGCCTAACAGGATATGGCGTCATGTCTAGTATGCAAGAGCAATTGTGAATCCAGGTTGTCATCGGGCATGAACTTTTGTATCTACTTTTCCGCATCGGATGGGTTCAATAACTCGGTGGTAACAAACAATTTTCTTTCAAACTACACTTTAAGTCAACAATCATTTGTTTAATGTCCGATTCTTTTGTTTTTTTTTTGCACAGAATATGCCATGCAATTCAAGGTTCATGTTCAATGTATCCATAAATGAATGTGAGAGTGTGAACTTCAAGGCGCTTGGGCACACCTACAAGATTGACCCAGAGAAAAGAAAGAACGGGATTATCATGGGAGGTGAAGGATGGAAGCAATTCGTTACACAGAACGATCTTTGATAGGACCCATGCTGTAAGGTTCCCAACCTTTAATAAGGTAGAGATCCTTGTGTTTACAATGCTAGTCCCTGGATCAATAGCTAGCATCCACAGTTAAGATGTAATATCAAGAAACAAAGGTCATAATACAACTTCATAACCAGGAATAAAATAGTTTATTACATCTTACATAGCTCATTTGGCTATCTCATTACAATGCAGCAGAATATAACAATAGCATGGGGTCCTTCATCTTCAAAGTGCCACAGGCAGTCATGTTGGTTGTAGACTTGTAATCCTAATCAATAAACTTCACTAACATCAAACAAACCTGCAACATAATAAGTTACAGCCACAAGGGTCAATACATTTGAATTGTATTGGCAAGTGATACTATGGTAGTATAGTGGAGTCTATCATCTATATGCATTTGGCTAAGTGGAGCTTAGGCTTGCTTTGCTCAAAATATTTTTTCCTTATCATTTGAAAACACTAAGTTTTTGTTTGATAAAATCACCCAAGGCATCTCCCAATAGAAATTGGTGATCCTTCAACCCTTGTTCAACCACAAGTTTTTAACTTAGAAATTGGGATGAGGAGATTCTTGATAGCTTCCATGTCTTGATGCGCAAATTGTCCTTTACTAGGGACATGGCTAAGTAATTAGATTTTACACTCTGCAGAGGTGGTGCACTTTCCCCACAAGACTTGGTTTCACCAATACAAGATCTTTCAGAAGCCTTCCCTTAGACCAGAATGGACGCGTTCCAACCTATCAAAGCCCTACCACCAACTATCCATTTGGCTAAGTTATTGCAACCTATATGATCCAGGGAAAGCCCATAATGCCAAGTGGCTGCACTTTAAGCTTCTCAACATTTGACATCTCAAATCTCTTTGTTCCTGGGTGGCCATCCACAAGTGAGATGCACAAGGTAAGCCATAGAATTGGGCCCTGTGTAACCACTCAACACAAACCATTCCTTCCATTCCACCCAGGTGATTCATTCACTTAGTTGTTTTATTAAAACAAAACATGAATATAATCCACCCTTGTTTTCTACTAGCTAAGATAAGCAAGATAGTAGTATAAATCTTAACTTATAATAATTATACTAAGGTTTCATCTACTAGGATTTCCCATGGCATAGTTATACTTAGCAAAAATTCCATGTAAGTCCTACTTAGAAACATCACTAATAAATAGTGAAAATATTGGGACAAAAGTACGAAGCATCACTTGCCTTGTTGGAAGAGAATATAAGTTCACTCCTTGATCTTGCAATATTCACACTCTTCAAATGTCACTACAATTCAATCAAGCAAGCAAGAATTCAATCTACCATTCAAGCAAACATCACATAAAATAATAGAAACAAAGCAATGCATGCAAGCATGCCAAAGATTGTTTTATTTATAAAAGTGGTTTCTAATGAGTTATACACATTCTAAAACACCTATTGGTCATTTTATAAAAGTGTCAAAATCATTTGCAAAAGATTTTACTTATAAATCATTTTTAAACCAAATCAATATTTTATGTGGTTGAAAATGCTTTCAGTAAAGCAATAATTTTTATAGGGTTCACCAATTACATTTTTAATTCATAAAACTTGGTGTTTGGGGTCAGACAGTTTAAATCAAAACATTTCCCAAAGGTTTTCCTCCAAAATCATTTTTAAACCATAATCAACATTTTTATTTGGCTAGAAATACTTTTATTCAAATATTTATTCTTTTGCTTCACAAAATATGTTTTTGAATCCACAAGTTGGTTTCTATGGTCAGTAGGTTCAAACAATCCATTTTCCCAAAGGTTTTATCACCAAAATAATTTTAGAACAAATTTTATATCAAAAATATGCCTACACATGTTTCTGCAAAAACAAACAATTTAACAGAAGCAATTTACTAAAAAAAAAGTGCATGGTTGGAAAGTACTTGTCTTGCTGATTCCATTGATATAAAATTTGCAAAATTTGGACGTGTGGTTTGAAAGTTATGAATTTTACAAAATTGAACATCTAATAGATCAATTTCTATTTTTATAACAAACTCTGGGCCACGTGGCTGCTTCCTATTGGACAAAAACGGTTCGCGTGGACCGACACATACATACCGCAGGATCTAACTTGATCGCATGGCACAGATGCTCCCGTACCCTTTCGTTTATGTTCTATCGCGTCCGTCCGATCTACATCGCACGGTTCTGATCTACTCGACCGCGACAGCGACAGGCGGCGGCGCGGTCAGACGATGCAGTCGCCGGCGATTTAGGAAGCAAGGAAGACAGAGGAGTAGCTCACCGGAATCGTTGTGGCGAGGGAATGCTCGACGTTTGCTTGGTTGGCAAAGGGGCGAACGGAGACGTTGTTGATTGCTCGCCGGAGTTCATGAAACCGTCGGGTGCGGTCAGTCGTCGACGAAGGTGACTCTAAGGTGCACGACGGAGCAATAAAACGGAATGGTTAGATGCACAGATGAGTGGAGAGTATCGGAGCATCAAAAAGAAGAGGAGGCGCGGTGAGGGACTACCTGTAGGGCTTGTCGGAGTAGAGGCAGACGGCGGATGCGAGAGGTTGTCGTCGTTGCCGATGTTGTGGAGCGCGCGGGGGCGAGTCGAGGCCACTGGAAGATGCGCAGGAGTATGGGGATCATGCTCATGTGGTCGAGGAGGCGAGGCGCGGTGGAGGATGGCAGGAATAGACGTCGGAGTTCGTCGGAGACCGCTGCAGTGCAAGCAGAAATGGGGACGGCCTGGGGGCAGAGAAGGCCGGGTGAGAGAGGGGAAAGAGAGAGGGTGCGCAGGCGATTTAGTATGCGTGATCACGGGGCCATTTCATGGCGTGGTTAACGCGAATTTACTCCGGCATTCAAACGGCTGCAACGGCTAGCGAAGCATGGTCAGCGGGCGGGGGAGGGAGACGCTGAGGTGGCGATGGGGTCCGTTTGTCAGCGAAAGGAATAGAGAGGAGGTGGGGGCCAGTGATCAGTGACTGCGCGAGTTCTTTCTTCGGTAAGAAAAACGCCTCGGGGAGAGAGGGAGAGGTGGGCTGCTGGGCCAGTGGGCTGGGCCTTGGCAGTGGGCTGCTTCGTTTCATTTTTTTTATACAAAATGTTTTTCCTTTTCTGTTTTGAATTTCCTGATTTGATTTTCATTCAAACAATTCAAACTCCAAATCAATTCAAACCACCACGAAACTTTGGATATATTTTAATTCTTTTTAACAATACATTCCAAAGTCCAAAATAGAACAATTATTTTTAGGGTTTATTATTTATTAGAAATAAATAAATAGGCTTTAGTATTTATTTCAAATAGGGTTCAAATATGTTTAAAACTCTATTTGACTTTCTAAATTTCCACAAAAAACTTTTCAGTAGGTTTTATTTGAAAATATAAAACACTTGGAATTTTTATTTAAAATACTTTAACAAGTTTTAGTGTTTATTTAAAATGGAAAAAGCCTTTACTTAAATAAAATTGGATATTAATAAATCCTTATTATTTTATTTAAATAATCCTTTACTCTTTTTATCAAACTAAATATTTTATTTTAAAAGCTTGGCCAAGATTAATTTTGACTCTTTAAAATAGTCCTTATTTATATTTCTACCTTTTCTTTTGAAAACCATATCTTTTATTAAAAGATCCAAAATAGTGATTCCAACTATTATAACTTTATTTATTAATTGTTTATCTTTTTAAATCCCTTTAGGATTCTATTGGATCAAAATAGGTTTTGATGTTTCCATTTGGAATCAAAAAGTTTCTTCTCACCCTAAATTTCAACAATTATTTATTTTTCTTATTTATTTTTCACATTACAAGATTTGGAAAATCTTGGGATGTGACACATGCCGAGGATATCTATTCTCTATTTCTATGGTCTTGGTGGCGAGGAACAAGTATATGAATCAACGGTTGTCTCCCAACGATGCTGCCTTAGCGATGATGAGGTGGAACACCTCCTACATACCCTACCGCGAATCAACACCTTCATCGTGGTTCCATGTGTGACCCGTTTGAGAAGGACAAATATTTTCCAACATAAGATGGTATGCAATATTTATTTACCTTTGTTTGTTCCTTATTAGCTCCATGTATCTAACTTGTGGTGGTGGTCTGACAAGATTACTTCTTTCTTTTTTATCCATGGCACGGCATCATAGAAATTACCTATGAAAGTGGTTTCCTCCATGGACATCCCTGATGATGGCATGGCTGGACTACATCTAGGACAATTTGACATCACCCTAGTTTCATACAAGACATAACAACATGGTCGTGTTGTCTTCGACATTCAGGGGTGGAAGGATTTACACATGAGTGAAGACGATCTAAAGGTTGGACGAGTCGTGCTAATCACTGGCAGGAACACCACACAAAAGAAGTTGGACATGAAGTTTGTGTTCAAGATCATCTAAAGTAGTTGTGGTTGGGAACTCTTAAGTGTAACTAGTATGACGTGTTCTGGAATAGTTAATTTGTTGTTTGAAACTTGATATGAACCCAGTGGCCGTTATATATGCTATGTACATACATAATTTATTTGCCTGTTAGTGCAGTTTGACAGATTTTGCCGTGTATGTTTATGATTGTGTGCACTGGATACTACTACAATGAATTATGGTAGATATTACAAAGAATTGTGAAAGCTTTCTTGTCCACATGCATGTATTCCAGTCCATGAATATAAGAAACGAAGTTGTACATAATTCTGAAAGCTACCACAAATAATTCTAAAAGCTGCCACACAAAATTCAGAAAGCTACCACTGGGAATTCTGAAAGCTAGCACACTGAATTCTGAAAGTACTAAAGATAAATATATTACAATTTTTTACTTTGAATAGATCCAAACGAGCTAGCGATAAAATAACCTAGGATATTTGCGCTATATATTTCATACTCCTTGGCTCCCAAGTGCTGTAGGCAATATTCTTTGAACTCCCCGTCTATAGTGTTATGCCAGTATGTCGTCGAGACGGTAAGGCCTCGGTAAGCATTCCAGATCACGCTGACCAAATCCATCTACAAGTGTTGGTCCCCCATCCCAAGCCTTATAATCATGATTATATGGTCCCCCATCCCAAGCATTCCAGATCACACTGACCAAATCCATCTACAAGTGTTCTGCCAGTAGTAGATGCAACCGGCTTGGACTGTACTAGGGTGCACTCTGGTGTCGACGGAGATTGACCGTTTAAAATGAACAAAGAGGGCACATCTGCCAATGTCACCTATGGCCCTAAGACATCGTTTCTCCGTTTCCACCCGATAAAGCACTAGTTGACCTTCGGCGAAAACCCCTCACAACACAAGAAGAAGATCACCTTGTGAATCCCCAAGTAACAATTTGTAGACTCCACGTATCTGTTCAAAGACTAGGCCTGAAATTATTTTGGCCATCTTGACAGTGCTCGCACGCTACTCCAACTTTAAGGGAATAATAAAGTAGTTATTATCGTTTTCCTTATTTATGATAAATTTATTTTGCATTCTATAATTGTATTAATACGGAAACGTTAATACTTATGTGTTTAATAAACAAAAAGTAAGTTCCTAGTTATGCCTCTCTTATAAACTAGCTCGTTGATTAACAAGATGATCAAAGATTTCCGGATCATGGACATTGGATTTGTTAATAATGAGGTCACAACATTATTGGAATGGTGTGATGAACATTCATCCGAAGTATAGCATTACGATCAAGGTCATTGTGTTTATATTGCTAGAACATCATACGAATTAATCTTAGTCCTTAGACCATGAGATCATGTTAATCACTAACACCAGAATAGTATCTTGATAACATCAAACGTCACACCGTAACAGGGTGATTATAAGGTGGGTTCAGTGCTACGAATGTACTATGTTGAGGCTCATTGATCAAGAGTGAAATTTGTCCATCCCGATGGCGGAGAGATATACTCTAGGCCCTCTCGGTGATATCACATTAGTTAGCTTGCAAGCAAGTGATTTGACCATTAGAATGTTATATCACGGGAACAAGAAAAGAGTACATGTAGGTAATGAGATCAAACTACGTATGGGGATTGCGATGATCGAATCTCAGACATGTAATATATAGCGAGACAAAGGGATTGAGTTACATGCGTATATGGTTCACACGATCACAGGAGTCATCATTGAATATGTGGGAGTCAGTATGGATCTCCAGGTCCCGCTGCTAATTATTGATCGGAGAGGGGTATCGGTCATGTCTACAGTATTCGCGCACTGTAGGGTGACACACTTAAGGGATACCGACACCATTTTGAGGAAATAATATGCCAGAGAAAGAAAAAGGAAAGCACAAGAATTTATTTCACTAGACACCGAAATTGTTTCGGTTGAAATTGCTGAAACTGGTTCTGCATGTGAAATTGAATACTAGCAAGGGGTTTTATGTGAATGTTTGTTAAATAGAGTAATTAAAAAAATTCTGAATAAATAAATAAAATAGTTTTATTTAAATGAGAGCTTGCATTAAATTTTGTGGAAATTTAATGCATGTGAGTGGATTTTTGAGTGGAGGCTTTTTTATGGGAGTGGAGGATTTTCATTTTGAGTGGGAGCTCCACCCACATGAATGTGGAAGAGGTGGGGGAATCCCACCATGTCTGGGCACATAGCCCCTTGGGTGCCCCCCCTCTCCTCCTCTCAAAGGGTATGTCAACACCCAGATTTTTAATCCTAGATGCCTGTTATGTCGTACATCGCAATCCCAGGATTACCATTTTTGCGAGACATAACAGATTGGATATCACAGTACATCATCCATTACAAATCATACATAAAGTATTACAACAAATAAAGTATCACATGATGTAGTCTTAATACAATCATAGGAGCGGAATAATGTAATAATAACGGTAGCGTGGGCGAAGCTCCATCTTCATGGTCACAGGCAATGCTGGCGATGGGAGATGATCCTAGTTGTCGTAACCTTCCTTCTATTCGTCCTCCTGATAGTCCTCTTCATAGTCTGGCCACTGGAATATCCTAGGACAAAGCCATGAGTACTCTTTAAGTACTCGCAAACTAAGACTAACAAGTGAAGTGGTTTCGGGGTAGGAAATACTAAGCTCTAGGTTGTTTTGCAAAAATCCATATTTATCTCTACTGAGTTCAGAAGCAAAGAAAGCTAGTTGAAAGTTTTATAACACCTAAGTGGGAACTTAAATTTCATATCACAACCCTGTTGTGGTCAAGTCAAAGTCATGAATCATTTCACAAGTCATTTTGGAAAACATATGACGACGGAACAGTATGGCCACTCCAACTATCCATAACCGCGGACGCGACTATTCGAATAGTTTGACACTCTGTAGAGGTGGTACACTTTCACCACAACATTCGATACATCCGTCAGGAACATTCCTGAATTCACCATACTCACTCTGCGGATAATCAATCCTAACCTTTCAATTACATGCCCTAGTATAGGCACCTCTCCTGTGAGTTTGGCCTCCCAACCATGACCAACTGTCATCTTGGGAACTGCACATGTGGACAATCTTCACAAGGTACCCTCGGCTCAAACCTTGGCCGCAAGGGAACCCATACTAAGGTATATAAACTTCTAGTCAAGCCCTACCCAAATTTCAGGTATTGTGGTTGTACGGTAAAATTGGAATGGTATCGCATCCAGACAACCATCACTTTTATCAAGTGCTAAGGCTCATGCCTTAACATTTTCATCATCAAAATCATCTAGTGTTCAATAACACATGTCAAAACATTTAAGTTGAATGACTTATCATTCCAAGGTTTTCATAACCATTTTCACCAAGTATTCCCATCTAAAGTAATCCAGTTTTATGCTTAGCACTAGCATCTACAAGGGAGGGTACATACTAATGAGGGGTGGTAAACAAGTGTATCTTATCTAAGTTCAATCTCATGCCTCGGGATGACATCAAGATTATCTAACTTAGGACAAGTTTTATGCTCTTTATGCTACCTTTAAATATCTTTCTAAGCTCTACAAATTACCAAGTAAACTTTACCAGAAAGCTTTGATAAAGAAAATAAAATACTAAGATTGCAAGTAAAACTAGGATTGGGTATCAAGGGTGTAAGATTGCAAGTAAAACTTGCATGGTTTAGCTTGTTAAGATAGTAGTATAAGCTTTCTAAGTTGCAAGTGTTAGATTGCTCAGTTAATAGCTTGCCTTGTGAAGAGCAGTGGTTGAAGTTCTCCTCGGCTTCTTCCTTGTAGTATGCTCCTTCCTCCTCGTATCCTTGGTCGGTACTAGCGTCTATAAATAAATACGAGGTACACAATCACCATATAATACTTAATTACTTTTATTTATCACACCAAGGTTTTCACTAGATGATCTGGGATCATCACAAACATCACAAAGATTAAGGCAATAGTTTTATTTCCTTTATTTTAGAAAAGTAATTTCTACTCATTGAAAAACTACTTAAGGTTTAATATTCTTCAACTAACACATGGGATCATGTTGACACATGTCATCACCACATATTTCAGTACTTGGGAATGTGATTTAAAGTGGTGTCGCAATTTAATAATGTTTAAACTTCTTATTTTAATTAATTAAAGTGACTTGAATGGCCTATGGGGCATTCTTTTATTACTTGTTCATTATTTCTGCAATTAAACCTATATATTTTTCTATATTCGGAAAGGTCTAGTTAAATGTGATTTTTGAGAGTTGTAATCATCTTAAAAGCTTTTGTGGTTGAATTTTCAAAAATGTTTGAATGCAAAAAAGCTTCTACCTTGTTATTTTTACTATAGGTGATCTACAATTCCAAATGAATTGAATCAAACGGTCTTGGATTAAGCAGTTCAGAACCTTTGTAACAAAATTGTTTTCATGCAATTTGGTTCAGTGAATCGACCTGGGTTTATTTTTGAATCTAGGTACAGAACTAGGTTTGAAACTAAATTGGAAAATATAAATTCAAACTAACTGGGGTGCACGGGATGTTAACTGGGCCGGCCCACAGTGCACAGCGCACGTGCGGGTGGGTTTAAGTGAATGACCCCACCAGTCAGCGAGACAGGGGGTGCAAAGTGGTACGGGGTGATCTAGACCGCACGATCAAACTCTAATCGAACGGCTGGGACCTGTCGTCTCCGTCAGGCAATGCCAGTGAGAATGAACCCTAGCACGGCCAGTGGGGGTCTACGGGGGCTCACCGGGGCTCATGCGAGGGTCGGCGATGGGGGAGAACGATGAAGTCGACGACGATGAACCTCCTGGTACCGGCGGCTTCTCATGGGGTGGCTCCAATCAACGACTACTTTCTTCCTCCTCCGCGACAGACTCCGGCCAAATTCTGGAGATGTGTTGCTCGCCTTGCTATGGGGGTGAGGTGGGGTGGTTCTAAGAGAGAGGGGAGTGAGATGGTGTGCTAAGTTCGAACGGGGGTGGCCTCTATTCATAGTGCAGCGAGGGGACCGAAGGGCGCAGGCTAAGCTCGTCGGTGTCGTCGGCACAACGAGCTAAAGGCATGGGCGACGATAGGGGGAGGTGTTGTGCTCCCTGGCGAATCTCAACGGCATGGTTACGCGGCGTGGGGAAGTGCGAGACGGTCAGAACATCGCGGTGCTCTGGGCGGGTCCGACTGAATGTTTTATGGCGCACCACGGCTACTGGTCACGCGGCGGCGAATAGGGTTGTCTGGCGGTCTCCTAGGATGGTGGTGATCACGCTTGTACGCGGCGAGGGCGGCGCGCGGTCTGGGCGAACGTGTCGAGCGTGGCACTCTGGCGCGCTCTCGGCATGGTCGCAGAGACATTGGGCGCGAGCGTTCCGTGTGGTCCAGTGGCTGGCAGGGCTCGAGCGCTGGACAGGAGGTGGCGGTGGACGATGGTCAGTGTCCCAAACATGGTGGCTAGGCTTGGTGCTTGCTCTGGCTAGCTAGCCATGGTCAGCTTGCAAGGGTGCATTCGGGTTGACATGGCATGGTGCAATGGGTAGGGGCTAGAGGTGGTCAAGGTACTGGTTGGCACTGGGGGAAACAAGTGTGATCAATGGTGAACAATGCTTAGCCAAATTACTTCTCAAAATAGTGAAGTTTGGCCAGTTTGATTTTCTGTCTCCAAGTGTTTGATGAAATGGCCGCAAGAAATTCAAATTTGAATTTTTGGTTCAAACTTGGTGAGTGTACTGGTCACATCTTAGGTAGTCTTTGGTTGATTGGATTTGTCAAGGTGCACTGGTTTGGTTGGGTTTTGAGAAATGGTGATCTTCCCGTATGCTATAGATTCAATTTCGAATTGTCATTTGAATTAATTTGCCAAATTCTTCTGTAAGTTTGAAAGGGTGGCTTGGGTTCACTTTTACTTGGTCTAGCAAGGGGTGAAAAGAAATGGAAATGTTTCTGTTTGAAATCTTGGACTAGGAAGACTCAAAGTGGCCTAGTGAGCAAGATTGTCAAAATGACCATTTGCTTTATTTGGTTTGTTTTTGATTTTTCTCTTGATTTGTTTCTGCTTGGAAATGTTTTAGATGATGTTGTTTTCATCTTTAAACCATTCCTTGCTATTCAGATCAATCACACAAGTACTTTCATGCATTCATACAATCATCACATACACACATGCATTCATATGATTTAATTAACAAAAGTTTTTGTTAACCCTAATTTTGGTGATTGGAATTTGATAACGTTGTTCAATATTTTTGGGATGTTACAGGATCTCTCTCCCCCCTTTAGAATTTACCCATGGTCTCTGATCAGCGAGATACATGTTCCGGGTGGCTTTTTCTGGAAGGATTTGTTGCTTCCTCTGCTTCGTTGGAGCGAGGGCACGGAGGTTGTTGGGGTACCCGGACGTGTGTGTGATCACGGATGCACCACTGCTTTGCGTTGCTGGACGTGATGGTGCTGGACCGGCTAGACCAGATGGACTTCATCACGATCTTGAGATCGGCAAGCTTTCGACTACATCATCCACGAGTACAACCTCGTTAACACTATAAGGTCATGTATTCTATGGATGTATATCCACCTGTTGCTTGTCTCTAGTAGATAGATCTTGGTGCTTTGTTCCCATCGTAGGAAATTTTTTGTTTTCTATGCTGCGAACCCTTCAGTGGTATCAGAGCCGGATCTATGCGTAGATGCTTTGCACGGGTAGTACACATATGAGTATGTGGGCGATGATGATCATTTTATTGCTTCTTAGTTGTACTTTGGATATTGGTGGCATAGTGGGATGAAGCGACCCGGACAAACTTTACATGTCCTCACACATGAGACTTGTTCCATGCTTGACATGCAACTAGTTTTGCATAAGTGGCTAGCAGGTGTCTGTCTCTCCTACTATAGTCAATATCTATTTTGCAACGAGTTGTCAACAATTTGGTTATCCTCATTGTGGTTCACGTTCATAGGTAAGAACGGTTCTATCTTTGAAATCCCTAAGCCACGTAAAACTTGCAATGGATAAATTAGAGGCGTCTAGTTTAGATTGTTACTGGGCTAGTGTCATGATATGGTGTTGTTGTAAGTAGAAGTATAAGTTAATACTCTTACAACACACATAACGTGTAAGTTCCATAGACCTTGGCCTTACACATAGAGGTATGATAGTGATCATACCATAATGCACATAATGGAGATCAAGTGCAAGAACCATATCATTTCACTTATTCACATGTGATGTTTGATTGCATCTTATATTGCTAGTTTAGTGTTTTATTAGCATAATAAGATGATCCCTCATTTAGATATCAAGATAAAAAATGTGTTCTCCCTTAAGTATGCACCAATTATGTTTCATCACTCCAAGACATCACGTGATGATCGGGTGTTCTTGGATCCACGATCATATTTCGGGTGTAAGACAGTTACACACGCGAATACTAAGGTTCTTACTTGGCGAGCCTAGCATGTACAGACATGGCCTCGGAACATGGACCAAAAGGTTAAGCATGAGTCATATGGAATATATGATGCCCATTTGATGCTCGCCTTTGAAGCTACACCGACTCACGTGATGATCGGACTTGGTCTAGTGGATTTGGTTCATGTAATCACCAAAAAGGCATGAGGGATGTTGTTTTTGAGTGGGAGTTCATTTCTAATTTGGATTAGTAGAACTCATCTTATCATAAATTAAATCAAAGGGAATTTGCATAATTTTTTGTAGTCATTGGCATTCGTTCACCATTGTATGTTTAGTTCTAATTGAGATAATAGAACTACAAAATTTTTGATATTTACTTTACGAACTGGTATCGCATTGTGTTGAGTGTCAATCTAAAGTTTAAAGTCCTGTTGCAAATTTTCACCAAACTCTGTTTACTCCATGAAATTTAATAATTGGTATTAAATCGAGAGTAACAATTCCAGTGTTAGTACCTTAAGTATCATGGTTGTCTCCATGATTCTTGATTGTTTTAATATCAAGTTTATGTAGGAGCTGAAATAATTGTTTCAGAAACCATCATGTGTGGTAGATATAACGATATCTCCAACAATGTTTTGGTTGCAATATGATAGAGTATAATATATGTTCTCATATTGGATGAGAATTTGCAAAGGTTGGAGATGCTAGACATCCTAATCATCCAAAAGGGTTTTGGAAAGTAATGCTATACTCACGATTCGCCTTTATAAGATACATTAGCTTGATCATGAAAGTCATCATGATAAGGATGAATACAAGATGTATGTAAAGTGTTTACTACACTAAAATATTACTAAAGAATGGATTTTGAAAGAATGTTGATCATTTGAAGATGTATGAATAGAAGATGTATTCTTTGCTTGTTAAACAATGTGGTTCTTAGGTATTGGGTACCGAATTGGTTGGTATGAAATTTCACACAGAACGACGCAATTCATGAACTACAATGGCCTAAGTAACCAGCAAGAGAATATGTGATTATGATCATCGAAAACAAACAAGCCGTTGTTTGTATTTCTCATTGGCATCAAAGCTTGTCTTCAAGATTTGTTTTCATAATAGTTATTTAAATTAGGTATTATGAGAACAAAGATTGTACAAATAATTACCGTATTCCATATAAGATGGATGATTTACAAATCTAGTTGGAGAAATCATATCCATAAAACTATTGCTAAAATGTCGCAAGACAAATGATTAGAAGTTCACTTACGAAGTGACATCGCCGTTTAAATTATATTGGAAAGAAAACATGAAGAATCCCCATATTCATGGATTTTTGGAGTCTTTGATTTGATCAAGTGACGCTTGTGAGACTTTCCTCGGGATAATTAAAACCCCGTTCAAAGGCCAAAGAAGAACGAACGACTAAAATATTGGAATTTATACATATCGATGTATGTAGTCCATTATGTGTAGTTGTAAGCGATGGATTTCAACTTCATATACTTTCTCCGGAAATTTCAGTGAATATTCACTTAATGAGAAAGAAGTATGAAATATTTGAAAACGTTCAAAGACTTTCAAGATGAAGTGGAAAATCATTGTAACAAGAAAATAAATGATTTATGATTTTATCATAAAGGGATTTATTTGAGTTGCAAGTGTAAGAAGAAAATAAATGATTTATGATTTCATCATAAAGGGATTTATATGAGTTGCAAGTTTAGCAAATCACCTAGATTTACATCTCCCGAAACACCATAAGAGTATGGAGTGTTTGAGATTTGTAATGAAACCTTGTTTGACATGGTTGGATCAAAGGTGTTATTTATAAACTGCCATTATGTTTTAAACGATTAAAGCTTTAGAGACTACCACTTTTACACTGAAAAGAGCACCATCTTGATCCGTTGAAATGACACATGGTTTGAGGTAAAACCTAAGTTGTCCTTTCTTAAAATTTTGGTATGCTAAGCATAAGTAAGATGTTTACAACCAAAGTCGGATGAGCATGTCTTTATGGGTTATTTCGAATAACCATTGGGTATTCCTCCATAAAACCGAGGACAAAAGGGTTTGTCAGTTGAAATGTGAAGTTTCTTCAAATAGGAATTTTTCGCAAAAGTTAAGTGGGAGGACAATAGAAATTGATAAGGTTAACGAACCTTAGCTATATGTGTTGAGTTGCGCAGCACCAGAAAACGTTCTGGGGGAAGCCAGAATGCTCATGGCTCACATGCCTCAAAGGTTGTGGTCACGGAGGTCTAAGTTCCTATTCAACCAAGTAGGTCGGATAAATAATCAAATATTGATATTTGAGAATAAATCATTATTGTTTGACAATGAAGAACCGACTACATGCAAATAAGCGATGATGGGCCCTGACTCCGTCAAATGGCTTGAAGCCATAAAATCCGTGATAGTTCCATAGATGAGAAATCAAGTTTTTTGAAATTGGAAGACCCTCCGGAAAGGTGTAAAAACCTATCGGTCGTATTTGGATCTGTAAAGAAACATACATGGATGTTTCACAACTATGAAATAGTCAACATGTCATAAAGTTTTTACTACAATGTTCAAGGAGTTGACTATGACAAGATTTGATCTTTCATAGCGATATTTAGTCTAGACGGATTAAAGTAGAAAACACTACATATAATTTGGTATATGGTAGATGAATAAACAAAACAAAGTTCTTCTAAAAGAATGGTTACCTAGGATGTGTGCATGACACGATCCAAAGGGTTTTTTTAATTCAAAGGATTATAAAAAGGCCATGCAAAATTCAATGGTTGAAGTAAGCATCGCGGAGTTGGAATCTTCATCGTGATGAAACTGTTAAAGGAGTTTTCATCAGGACATGATGAAGATGCTTGAATTTGCAAGAAATTAAGTGGCAACGCTAAGACATATTTCTAATGCATTATGTGGAGGACATCTTGCTGATTGGAAATGATGTATCTTTTATTGACAAAGGTTAAGAATTTCATTTCAATGAAAGACTTAGGCAAAACTAGAATATTTAGCATGAATTTCTACATGGATACACTGTGACGCTAATATGGTTATGCCAAACATACATATATGAGATATTAAAGGGGTTCAATATAGAAACGACGAGAAAAGGATCTTGTCGTATGGAAAAGAATTGAACCAAGATTCAAGTGTATCGACACATGATAAGTGAAACAAGATTCAAGTGCTTTGACACTTGATGAGTGAAATCACAAGAATGTTTTGATCAATCATACCATGATATGTACACATCCAGATATGTCCTATGCTCTAAGTGTTATGAGCATATACCAGGATGAATCATAAAATGATCATTGGCGATAATAAGGAAATTCTCATGGTCTTTTGGAAGAACTAAGAATATATTTGTGTAGAGGTGACAAACAATTACAAATAGCTCATTGTAAAGCGTTACATTGATACTAGTTTTGTCACAAGACATAAATTAAGTTTATCTCAATTTAAACTATGGGTGACACAATGAAATGGAAAGGAGTTTTGATACGTTGGGAACATATCTATAATTTTTTATGCTCCATGCTTGTTTAGTATCTAGTTTGCTTAACTTGTCCACACTTTGAGGTGCTTTTTACATGTTTTCTGGTACTAACCTATTAACAAGTTGCAATAGTGCCAGATGCCTATTTTCTGCTGTTTTTGGTTTCAGAAAAGTTAGTAAAGAAATATTCTTGGAATTGGACGGGACAAAGGACAAAGTCAATTACTTTCCGTGGGGAACAAGAAGTCCAGAGGAGATCCCGGGAGGACGGCTAGAGGGGCCAGACCAACCCCAGGCGCGGGTGGGCCCCACCCCGCGCCTGGCTAGTGTTTGGTCGCCCCGGTCACCGCCTCGGTCTCCCCCTTCGCCTATAAGAAGCCCCCGATGCAGAAACCCTAAGTACCCGATCAGAAATCCACGAAACCGTCTGTAGCCGCCGCCACCATCGTCCTTAGATCGGGGGGATCTGAAGTTCTCCCCAGCACCCTTTCGGAGGGGAGATCATCCTGGACGCCTTCTCTCTGGTATGATGCGTGAGTAGTTCCACCTTGGAATATGGGTCCATGAAATAGCTAGATGGTTGTATCTCCTCCTTTGTGCTTTCATGTATAGATCTTATGAGCTCCGTTCATGATCAAGATCTAATCTATTTGTAATCATGCATGTTGTGTTTGCGGGGATCCTATGGATATTGAGATTATTATGTTGGATTGATTAATGGTTTTGTCTTTATGATTCTATCATGTCTGTGTTGTTTGTGATCTTGCATGCTCTCCGTTGTTAGTAGTTATCTTGTCCAAGTAGTTGCGAGTGACTCCAAGAGGGGGTATTTATGCTTGATAGTGGGTTCATGCCTCTAGTTTCCAAGGGAAGTGACAATAATCTCTTCGATTGTAGATGTGTTGTTGCTACTAGGGAGAAAACAACGGTCTCTTGTTAATGGAACATGTGGACTGTTTACCTTACACACTTTGCTTAAAGCAGTTGTTTGTTTCTTGCAACTTAATACTGGAGGGGGTTTAGATGATAAACTAAAGGTGGACTTCTAGTCATAGATGCAATTGGATGGCGGTCTATGTATCTTGTTGTATTTCCCAATCAACCTCATAGGATCTTTGTGACTAGTAATTGCATTATTATGCCTTGCTCAGTTCCTGTTAATTGCCCTGCTGTAATTTGTTTACCCTTCATGCCATGTTGTTTATCTAAGGAGAGCACCTCTAGTGAACTATGGACCCCGGTCCAATCTTTACCATTGACACATCTTCTAGTGTTACTTGTTTACTTGCTGGAAACCATGTCACATCCCAAAATTTTCCAAATTTTGTAATGTGATAAATAAATAAACAAAATATATATTTGTTGAAATTTAGGGTGAAAAGAAACTTTTTGTTTCTAAATGGAAACTTAAAATCCCATCTTGAACAAACTTAAGTAATGTTTGAATTCAACTAAATTCAAATCAAGTGAAATGCATTCTTCATAAATGCATCTTGAAATTTAAACACTTGGAGAATAAACCAAAACCCTAAAATCCTAATGGAAGAAAAACATTTCCAAGTTAACTCAAAATACTAAGGATTTGATCCATATAAAGATTTGTCAACAAACACTTATAAATGATCAAGAATGACAAATATAAATATTATAAAGCCATAGAAACTGATTTCATTCAATTGGAACCAAAGATAAAATCTTATGCACTTAGTAAGATAAGGAAATTGAATTTCCAAAGCTAATAAAGAACCTATCTAAAAATCCATACCAAATGGTGAGCAAATAATCCTAAAGAGATTTAAAAGGATAAACAAATATTAAATAAGATTTTACCAATTTGAATCACCAAGTTTGGATCTTTAAATAAAAAGATATGGATTTTATAAGATAAAGAAAGAAATAATAAATAAGGAGTATTTTAAAAGCCAAATTAAATCTTGGCCAAATCCATAAATAAATGGAGTGAATCTAATCCAAGTTCAAATGAAATAAATGGATAAATAATAATTCAAATAAAATAATAGGGCCCTAACCAAATTCTATTCCATTTGATTAAGACAAGTCCCTAATAAGAATGACTAATTAAAGCATGGGAAAATAATATTTGGAATTTACCCAAGTGGATAAGAGTTATTTAATTAACTGAAATGGGATCAAAGAAATCATCTAAATAAAATTTATGGAATTAAACCCATATTTGATTTCATTAGAATAAAGACAAATACCCAATTTAAATGATTAATAAAATCATATTAAAAATATTCCAAATAACTCAAAGTGAATTATTTGACACCCTAATAAATAAATAAAACCTACTGAAAAAGGTTTGGTAAAAATTTGAATTCAAATATGAATTGAAATTATATTTAAAATCTTGTTTGAATTAAGAAAAGGGCCTATTTTTAAATAATTAATATACCCTAAAAAGAATAAAAGAAATATTCTAAATTTGATTTTGAATTATGATATATAACAGTATTAAAATCTACACAAAGTTTGGTAGAAGATTGAATTCAAATAGTGCTTAAATTATTTGAATAGAAATCAAAACAGAAATTCAAAATAGAAAAGAAAAAGGTTTTAGTATAAAAAAAATGGAACCAGCCAGACCAGGCCCAGGAGGCCCAGTCCAGCCCAGCATCAACCCACTCCCTCTCTCCCCGCGAGAAAACGTTCCGCACCAGTAAACCTACTCGCGCAGTCCCTGACAGGGGACCCCACCTCTCCACTCTCTCTCTCGCTCACTAGCCAACCCCACCCCCCAGTCATCTTCCTCACCCGGCCGCTGACCACGCCCCCTCCTGGCCGTTCCTGCCGTTACGTCCCCGGCGTAATTCCGCGATAATGGCTCAGTAATCAATGCTCGCGACCACGCTCGATTAATAGTCTGCTTCCCCTCTCCATTTCCCCCAACCAAGGCCACCAGAGAGCCACCGGGCTCCTCCAATTTCATCTCGCACCACCGCGGCCTCCGACGAGCTTCGCAAGTGATTCCTGCCACACCTCACCGCACCTTGCCCCCTTGACCATGCGAGCTTGTTCCCCCTCAAACTCTGCACCTCCCAGTAGCCTCGGCTTGCTCGCGCTTGACCCACATCATCGGCAACAACGACAACCGAGCATCGCCACCGTCTGCTCCTCCGACGAGTTCCCCAGGTAGTGTCTGACCGCCCCTCTCCCCCTCTTTCACATACGTGCACTCACCGCAAACTTGCGCATTAACCGCACCCTCTTTCTCTCTAGCGTGACCCGTATCGTCGCCTCCGTCAACGTCTGAGCGCACCCGTCGCCAGAAGCTCCTCCGGCGAGGAATCCTCGTTGTCACCGTGCGCCCCTTCGTTGACCGAGACCACTCCGAGAATCAGCGCTCCACGAAGAACACGGTGAGCCTATCCTCCCTCTCCCTCCCTTCCTGGAATAGCCAGAACGCCATCGCCAGAGCCGCGCCGCCGCCGACCACCGTCACAGCGCCGCCAGTTCTTGGCAATGCATTAGGAGCCGTCCGATCTAGATCCGAGTTATGCGATAGATTATCGAAGGGGTATCATTTGATCTGATCCATGCGATGCCCTTTAGATCCAACGGCCTGTATCTGTTGATCCACACGAACCGTTTTTTCCCAATAGAATTGCTCCAAGTGGCCTAGGTTTAGATTTAAAAAACCAGAAACTATCCTATTAGATGTTTGAACTTGTAAATTCCATAACTTTTGATCCACACGTCCAAATTTTGCAAATTTTATATCAATGGAATCAGTAGACCAAGTAATATCCAACCATACACTTTGTTTAATAAATTGCTTCTGGTAAAATGGTTGTTTTTGCAGAAACTTGTGTAGACATAATTTGAATATAAAATTCATTCTAAAATTATTTTTGTGATAAAATCTTTGGAAAATGGATTGTTTTGAACCTACTGACCATATAAACCAACTTGTGGATTCAGAAACATATTTTGTGGGGGAAAAAGAATAAATCTTTGATTTAGAACATTTCTAGTCAAATAAAAATGTTGTTTATATGTTAAAAATACTTTTTGGAGAAAAATATTTGGGAAATGATTTGGATTAAACTCTCAGACCCCAAAAACCAAGTTTTAGAATTAAAAATATATTTGGTGAACCCTATAAATATTATTGCCTTACAAAAGGCATTTGCAACAACATAAAATATTGATTTAGTGTAAAAATGGTTTATAGGTGAAACCTTTTGCAAATGGTTTTAATATTAAACACTTGACCATAAAACACCAACATTTGTGTTTAAAAATGTAATTGTCAAACACTAGTAAATATTACTTTGGTTTGAACCATTTCTAGCAAAATAAAAATGACTTAAAATGGCCATTTTCACTAACTTGATATCAAATGATTTTGCCACACTTACAAATGACCTTGCCACTTTTATAAATGACCAATAGATATTTTAGGATGTCCATAACCTATTGGAAACCACTTTTCCAAATAAAACAATCTTTAGCATGCTTGCATGCATTGCTTTGTTTCTATTATTTTATGTGATGTTTGCTTGAATGGTAGATTGAATATTGCTTGCTTGGTTGATTTGTAGTGGAAATTGAAGAGTGTGAATATTGCAAGATCAAGGAGTGAACTTATAATTCTCTACCAAAAAGGCAAGTGATGCTTCATACTTTTGTCCCATTATTTTCACTAAGCATTAGTTATATTTCTAAGTAGGACTTGCATGGAATTTTTGCTAAGTATAAACTATGCCATGGGAAATCCTAGTAGATGAAACCTTAGTAGAATTTTCCTAAGTTAAGATTCCTATTACTATTATTCTTAGCCTAGCTAGTAGCAAACAAGGGTGGTTTATATTCATGCTATGGAATATTTCTAAGTCAAGGACTTGTGTTTTGTTTAATAAAACAACTAAGTGAATGAAACACCTGGGTGGAATGGAAAGAATGGTTTGTGTTGAGTGGTTACACAAGGCCCATTTCTATGGTTTACCTTGTGTATCTCACTTGTGGAATGCCACCCAGGAACAAAGAGATTTGAGATGTCAAATGTTGAGAAGCTACAAGTGCAGCCACTTGGAATTATGGGCTTTGCCTGGATCATATAGGTTGCAATAACTTAGCCAAATGGACAGTTCGTGGTAGGGGTTTGATAGGTTGGAGTTCGTCCATTCTGGTCTAAGGGAAGGCTTCTGAAAGATCTTTTCTTGGTGAAACCAAGTCTTGTGGGGAAAGTTCACCACCTCTATAGAGTGAAAAATCTAAGTACTTAGCCATGTCCCTGGTAAAGGAAAATTTGAGCATCAAGACATGGAAGCTATCAAGAATCTCCTCATCCCAATTTCTAAGTTAAAAACTTGTGGTTGAACAAGGGTGAAGGTTCACCAATTTCTATTGGTGGTTCCTTGGGTGTTTTTGACAAGCAAAAACTTAGTGTTTTCAAATGATAAGGAAAATCTATTTTTGAGCAAAGCAAGCCTAAACTCCACTTAGCCAAATGCAAATAGATGATAGACTCCACAATACTATCATAGTATCACTTTCCAATACAATTCAAATGTATTGACCCTTGTGGATGTAACTTATTATGTTGCAGGTTTGTTTGATGTTAGTGAAGTGTGTGTTGATTAGGATTACAAGTCTACAACCAACATGATTGCCTATGGCACTTTGAAGATGAAGGACCCCATGCTATAGTTATTCTACTGCATTGTAATGAGATAGCCAATTGATATATGTAAGATGTAATGAATTATTTCATTCCTGGTTATAAAGTTGTATTATGACCTTTGTTTCTTGATATTACATCTTAACTTTGGATGCTAGCTATTGATCCTGGGACTAGCATTGTAAACACAGGGATCTCTACCTTATTAAAGGTTGGGACCTCTACAAACCATTACCTTCCGTACCATACGTTTAATCCTTTGTTACAGCAAACCGGTGAGCTTGACAGCCTCACTGTTCATTGGGGCAAAGTCTTGAGTTTGTGTTGTGCAGGTCTCCACATTGCTTGCAACACCTGTGTGACGTTTCCTTCCTCCTTCTGGTTCGATAACCTCGGTCTCAAATGAGGGAAAACTTGCTGCTTGCTCTTCACACCCTGCGCTTGGGGTTACCAACAAAGTGCCACGTCGAGCACCATCAAGTCTTTCTGGCGTTGTTGCCGGGGAGGCTAAGGACATCCTCACTAGGGGAGTCCTTCACTTCCTTTCTCTTTACTTTGTTTTTAGTTTGTTTTGTTTCTTTTGCTTGGTTTTGTTAGCCTCTTTTCAAAAAACCCCAAAAAATTTGTCTAGTTTGGTTTGCTTGATCTATTCAAAAACACAAAAAAATTAGTTCCTACTCTGCCCACCTTTGCCAAAATGAACTCTACTGAGAACACAAAGTTGTGTGACTTCACTAGCACCAACAACAATGATTTCCTAAGCACTCCTTGTGACACCCCCGGGATCAGGGCTAAAAAAATCCCAGACCTCCGTCTGACATAAGCTTAACCTTGAGCTCGAGAATATCCAGTGAAGAATCGGTAACACAACAGTGACCCTACGACACAAAATTTATTACAGCAAGCTCATAACTGAGAAGAGAACCAAATTATTACAAGCAGAGGTTACTGACCACAAACATCAAACAACGGAAGGCAAATTATGCTATTAAGTATAGCAAACTTAACAAATGGCCTAAGAGGGCTGAAGCATAATGATGACGTCCTAGCCCAAAGATTCTAGGCTGCCGTCCGGGAACCCCAAGATACTCGTCGATGTCGATGTAGTATGGAATTCATCTTCAGGTGAACACTTACTCTGCCAAAAGTAACAACAAAGCAAGGGTGAGTACATGGTGTACTCCACAAGACTTCTGGCTAGTGGAGCTGTTTTGCATAAAGCCATCTTTTGTTTATAAAACAAGAGGGAGAAGAAGCTCGTCTAATCAGAATATTTTAAAAGGGGATAAGAGAGCGACATCTCCGGAATATTGATCATCATATTTTAATATCCACCAAATCATCATCATCACCTGAACTAGGATCACCCCCTCGTACCCATGAGGAAGCATGCTTAAGCACACATTGATCCACCAAGTTTTACGATTAGGTTAAAGTTCTCTATGATCTTAGAATTGGGTCACCAAGCGTTCTATACCGTGAACACGACTTTTCGAAAAGATTTAACCCTGTAGGGGTTTACAACTTTACCCACACGTACCAACCGACTCTTAATGCGAGATCATTAGCCCTCTTCCTTGGAAGGCCGGCAGAGGGTGTGGTTGGACACGACCTTTACCTTGCTTTCTCCGAGACCATGAGTCACGCAATAAGTATGGTTCCGTTGTAACGGGTCAAATCCCAAAGCTGGTACTTAAAGATGTGAGGCGAGGTTAGTTAACAGGGGAGCCATCTACCCCAAGAAACCCGGTCCATGCTTACCTACCTGTTATGAATTCACCTGCACCCGGCAAATCTTTCAAAAGGTTTTCTATGCATATGTCAAATGGAACGCCCGAACTATGTGACTCATGGAATCTACTAGGAAAGTTAATCGGGCGAGGGGTTCCCAAGCCCCGTGTAGCTGTACGCTCGTCTCGGTTCCAAAGGAAAGAACTCAGGTCCTAGTGGTGGCGAGCATGGGACTAGAAAAACCACATCCCACTGTGGACTCCCATACAAGCCTTAGCATGTTTAATCTCATATCACTGATCTCATCTCATCAAGATCTCCTATCATACTAGATTATCTGCATCTGATACATTATCTGGATGAGCCAGAACTGACAGCTATGCATGGCTAAGCAGACACAGATACAAGCTCTATCAGTGTACACAACCAAAACCTAGTTATGCTAGGAGAAGTGAATCGGGTAATATAAGCTCAAATGAAGTAATGCAATAGATAGGATACTCTATCTATCGATAAAAGACCACAATAGAATCGTATGCATAATGTCAAGAATTGAAATGCGTTCAAAATCATAGGATTATATCATGGTGGGGCTATGCTTGCCTTTGCCTGCTGATAGCAGATAAATAGATCTTCGGAAGCCTTGTACTTGACTTGATTATAGTTGGTCAAGTGTTGTTCGTCGATCTTCGATCTTAGACGGTCTTGATCTCGATATCATATTCTACCGGGAAGAACCAAATCACCAGAAATAAAGGGGGAAACATTCAACACATGGCATCGATGCAATGCTCAAACAAGAATGATGATGTGACAAGTTGAATTGCATTGAATTGAAACCCTAAAGCATGCTCGACAAATTAAACGGGGTTCCGAGGGGTGAAAACCCTAACTCGGGAAAACACCGAAACATATGAGAGGGGTTAGTTTGTTCTTCTAATTAAACTTTCTAGTTAAGTTGTTGAACAATGCATGATTATAGCTTAAAGAGGTAGGTTTCATTTTTCTGAACATTTTGATATATTATTTGTATTTTTCTGACTTATAAATAATTAGATATTGAATATACAAGTTTTATTCAAATTCTGAATTTATTCAAACAATTATTAAAAACTTTATCAAACTTTTTACACCCAGACCTAGTTTACCCATAGAGATTGACTGATGGGCCCTGAGCCACCTCAGCAGCCACGCAAGCGAAGTGGGACAGGGGGGAGGTTGGTGTGTTTCTCACCGAGGCAGGGGCTACCCGCTGCCACTGATGGGTGGGGCCGGTGCCAAATCATCACGCCACGCAGACGCCACGCGGGACTCGCCGGAGAGCTCGTCGGCCGATGGGGTTTGGCGGTGCTAGGGAACGAGCGGGCTACCGCAGAGGGGTGCGTTGGGCGCGTCTCTATGCGGGCGACCTCAAGGCGGCGGCGCCGCTTGGGTTAGGTCGCCGGAACAGGAAGCACGACGGTGGCTACAGGTACTCGGCGCGGCAGCGATACAGAGAGGAAGAGGAAGAACATAGAGGACTGGGAGGTGGAGGGGCTCACCACGGAGGCAGTGGAGGGGTCAGCTCGACCAAGAGAGCTCGGACGCGGCTGGATTCGTCGAGAACAGTGGTGGCTGGACTTCGGGAAGGAGGTCCCGATTGCGGTGGTTACGGGCGCCCTTCGTCGATTCCGTTGGAGGGGAATACCGGAACGGCGAGGCAAAGCTCAAGGCGGCCTCGGTTGAGAGAGGGGAGGCCGGAGACGGTGGGGAAACGGCGAGCTCACGGCTAGGGTTCCCAAGCAGAGAGAAGAAAAGGGAGAGCTCTAGGGGAAAAGGGAGGAGATAAGGGGGAAGCAGGGCATCGTGGTGGTCTTATCCCATCTCCTAGGGCGGCGGCGCGCATCACGGTGGCGGGGCAGCATCGGCGGTCACAGCGACGACAGGCAGCTGCTTGGCGTCGGCGCATCGTTTACGAAGACGACGACGAAAAGAAGACCGAAGTAGTACGAGCCTGGGATGGGCCGTGTTGGGCTGGCTACGGCTGCGGGAGATGCGCTCAGCGGCAGGAAGAAGGGAAGAAAGTAGTGGGCCGACCTGGGCTGCGGCTGCTGGCTGCTCTAGGTGCATTTTTTTAAAACCTTTTTCCTTTTTCTGTTTTGTGTTTTTGTCTTTGTATTTCAAATCCTTTTTAGTTTTAAATAGTTTGAAAATACCAAAGAGTTTTGAAATCATTTTAAATATTCAGGGGCCCTTTATACCAACTTGGGCTCCAACATTTTGGGGGTTTTCAAAATTCAAACCATTTGAATGTGTTTCAAAGAGAGGGGGAAGATTAGGGTTTTAGAGTTTGATTTGTTTTCTTCAATGCACAATTTAAATGATGATGCTCATGAATGCCAAAACAAAACCCTAATTAAATATTAAATAAAACTGGGGTGTTACAGCTCTATCCCCCTTACGAGAATCTCGACCCGAGATTCCAAAGGTAGGAAAAGAGACAAAGAGAGAAAGAAGCAAGGCCACTCTAAATATAAGAGGGAACACACTAAACAACATACAGAGTATCTCATGGTCAACTCATGGATAGATTGTTCAGAAACAACTCTGAGATGTCGAACATGAAACACATCAAGTTAACGGAGGAAACAAGAGGAGAAGGTTTTAAGTTGTTAGATAGATGGTGTTCATAAGGATTGAGACCATGGAACTTACATGAGGTTTTGAAGCTTCTTAAGAAGAAAGCTTCTAGCAGAAGGAACATGATCATAGACTTCGATAGGGAACATCTACTAAACAGCTTAAGCAGAGATTTCAGGTTGCATAGATATGGTTCAGCAAAACCAAGCTGTTGAACTACTTTTGACGCAGAAGGTTCACTCTTTCATTCAACTGAAGGCTTAAGTCAAAAAGGTGTTTTGGTGGAGAGGACTCGTAAGAGTCACAAAGAACAGGTAGCAAGAGGAACTACAGATTACCAAAATCATAGTCACTCCTGAAACATGGCTAAGAAAACGAAGGAAACTCTTTATTCATCCATGTATACCAAGATCCTTGCCAAGATCATGATATTACTTTACACCACTAGGATGAATAGTTAAGAAGATTCCTGATGACACGAGAAGGAAGAAACTTCATTCTTAGACTTCAATTACTTGTCACAACAAGACGCTTGCCAACATGAAGGGTCTAGAGGATTGACCGAGAGACATCTAGCGACACTACTTTAAATGTTCTCCTTGATGTTCGAGAAATCAAACATCAAGTAAAGGTCGGACTTCGGTTATAAAGGAAACCATGAGCACAACTCGTGTAATGAAATATAGAAGGAGTCTCATGAGGAGTAGTTGTTATTGCAGATTCAAGAGAATATGACAAGAGGTCTTTCCGGCTAAGTTTGTGTTAACCATTACATCAATCTTGCCAGATTTACCCAGAGACCTATGTCAAAACCTTGAGGAACACCAACCATCGTATCTGCTTGAGGTTCAGATTTGGTTAGGTGGAATGACATTTCAGACTCAGCATGTCCGATAGAAAGTTTGCAACATTTACCGTGAAGGTAAAGTTACTAGATTCTCAAGATAGGGACTACAGTGTAAAGCTCCAAAAGACTGAGCTAGATTGCTAGACCCATGTATTTAGCAACTTCTCGAAAGATAATTGCATACATAAAGTACTGACAATCGAACACACATGTGTCCTTAAGGAACAGAGATAACTCTTCTCGAATCCACGAGGACATCTTTCAACATTTGCACGTGAAATAGAGAAGATCACTTCTAACATCCAGAACGCATACTTCGAGATGAATCAAAGACGATTCTCAAAAGTTTCCAACATTAGTGCCAAATGTGTAATATCTGCTTCTTTTACAAAAAGGCCTTTATTCCACCACTATTGAGTCTCCACCTTCTACCTTTAGGCACCATTAAGAGAGCATAGTTGTCATTCTGTGTGCAGTGTTCCAAAGCTTATTAATTGATGCATATTTTGTTATTACTTGCTCTTGTGCTACTTGTTTCTAGTCACCCTTGTGAACTTTGCAGGTGTCCTATGCATTTTATTGATACTCTATGAGGGACAAGCTGATTGCCACTATGCTATGTTTTCTGCATGTGAAACAAACAAACGTTTTTCAATGCATGTTATTCATGATCTTTGTTTGTAGCTTGTCATGTTGCATGCATAGTTACTATGGCCTATTGTTATAACATATTTCATGCACATGTTTAGAGTTCTTTGATCCCATCTTTCAATGCTTGCAAATGGTTGGATCTTTATTGTGAGGGTGCATGTCACCTCAAAAATTATTCTATTTATCACTTACCTACTCGAGGACGAGCAGGAGTTAATCTTGAGGATGCTGATACGTTGGAAACATATCTATAATTTTTGATGCTCCATGCTTGTTTAGTATCTACTTTGCTTTACTTGCCCACACTTTGAGGTGGTTTTTACATATTTTCTGGTACTAACCTATTAACAAGTTGCAACAGTGCCAGATTCCTGTTTTCTGTTGTTTTTGGTTTTAGAAAAGTTAGTAAAGAAATATTCTCGGAATTGGACGGGACAAAGGACAAAGTCAGTTACTTTCCGTGGGGAACAAGAAGTCCAGAGGAGAGCCCGGGAGGCCGGCCAGAGGAGCCAGACCCACCTCAGGCGCGGGTGGGCCCCACCCGCACCTGGCTAGGGTTTGGTCGCCCTGGCCGCCGCCTCGGTCTCCCCTCGATGCAGAAACCCTGATTACCCGATCAGAAATCCACGAAACCGTTTGTAGCCGCAGCCAACATCGTCCCTAGATTGGGGGGACCTGAAGTTCTTCCCGGCACCCTGTTGGAAGGGAGATCATCCCGGAGGCCTTCTCTCTGGTATGATGCGTGAGTAGTTCCACCTGGGACTATTGGTCCATGAAGTAGCTAGATGGTTGTATCTCCTCCTTTGTGCTTTCATGTATAGATATTGTGAGCTCCGTTCATGATCAAGATCTAATCTATCTGTAATCATGCATGTTGTGTTTGTGGGGATCCGATGGATATTGAGATTATTATGTTAGTTTGATTAATGGTTTTGTCTTTATGATTCTATCATGTCTGTGCTGTTTGTGATCTTGCATGCTCTCCGTTGTTAGTAGCTATCTTGGCCAAGTAGTTGCTAGTGACTCCAAGAGGGGGTATTTATGCTCGATCGTGGTGAGACTATAAGATAAGCTCTATCACCTACCTCATAGGTGACTTCTCTATGCTTTGGATCTGCGTAGCTCTTTTGTCGAGACTGTGCTATCCTTAATCTGTCCTTTACCAATTTGACTTTCTCTTCAACTTCCTTGATCAATTCTGGTCCGAACAAGTTTCTTTCTCCAACACCACTCCATAGTAATGGCGTAGTACACTTTCTTCCATAAAGAAATTCAAACAGTGCCATCTCAATACTGTCTTGATAGTTGTTCTTGTAAGAGAATTTTGCGTAAGGCAGACTTTCATCCCAACTAGCTCCATAGTCTAGGGCACATGCCCTCAACATATCCTCCAAAATTTGATTGGTCATTCTGTCTGTCCATCGGTCTGGGGGTGAAATGTTGTGTTGAACTCTAATCTTGTTCACAATGATTCATGCAGTTGTCGCCAAAAATGCGAGGTGAGCTGAGTTCCTCTAACAGACACAATACTCTTGGGTACTCCGCGCAGACATACAATCCTATTCATGTAAATCTTGGCTAACTTAGCACTTGTATAGGTTGTCTTCACAGGTATGAAATGAGCCACTTTAGTTAGGCGATCAACAACAACCCAAATAGAATCGTATCCCGATCTTGTCCTTGGCAATCCGGTGATGAAATCCATACCAATCTTGTCCCACTTCAAATCAGGAATAGGTAGTGGTTGTAATAACCCTGCCGGTTTCTGATGTTCCGCCTTCACTCGACTACACACATCACACAAGGCAATATGCTCCGCAATATTTTTCTTGAGATTATTCCACCATAATCTTTCCTTCACATACATGTACATTTTTGTGTTACCCGGATGAATGGAATATGGTGAATTATGTGCTTCTTGCAGAATCAATTTTCGAAGCTTCGGATCTTGCGGAATACATATACGTTTCCCATACCATAAAGTACCATGTTCGTCTTCATGGAAACCTTTAGCTTTCCCTTTGCTAATTTTTCCTTTAATCTCTTCAATTTACTTTCCCAACTTTTGGGCTTCTTTGTTCTTGTCGAACAATGTGGGTTAAACATCCAATGTCATGAGATGTCCTTCAGGTACTATCTCCAATCTAAGATCTTTGAATTAGGCTCACAGATCATCTGGCAATTCTCCTTTAGTAAGGCCATTCACATAAACCTTATGGCTTAAAGCATCCGCTACAACATTTGCTTTATCGGGATGGTATTGCAAACTCAAGTCATAGTCCTTGATGAGTTCTAGACATCTTATTTGTCTCATATTGATTTCCTTCTCAGTGAAGATATATTTCAGACTCTTGTGATCTATGAACACTTCACAACGCTTTCCCAAAAGATAATGTCTCCATGTTTTGAGTGCATGGACAACATAGGCTAACTCTAAGTCATGAGTAGGGTAATTCACTTCATGATTTTTGAGTTGTCTCGAGGCATAAGACACAACATTCCCTTCTTGCATCAAAACTCCACCTAATCCTTGGTTATCCTTATCAAAATCTGGCAGACATAAGACCGGTGCTGTCACTAGTCTCTTCTTCAATTCCTAGAAACTGAGTTCACAACGTTCGGTCCAGTCAAACTTCTTGTCTTTCTTAAGTAACTCTATCATTGGCTTAGCTACCTTTGAGAAATTCTCAATGAATCTTCTATAGTAACCAGCCAAGCCGAGGAAACTGCGAACTTCTTTCACTGACTTGGGAGATTCCCACTCATTTACACCTGACACCTTTGCAGGATCGACAGCTATGTCGTCTCGTGATACAATATGTCTGAGAAATCCGACTTCATTCAACCAGAATTCACACTTATTGAACTTGGCATACAGTTTGTGCTCCCTGAGCTTCTCAAGTATCAAACGCAAATGCTCTTCATGCTCTTCTTTGCTCTTGGAATAGATCAAAATGTCGTCGATGAATATGACAACAAACTTGTCTAGAAATTCTATGAACACCTTGTTCATCATATTGATTAAATAGGCTGGTGCATTTGTCAAACCAAAGGGCATCACGGTGTACTCATACAAACCATACCTAGTGGTGAAAGCAGTCTTAGGTATGTCTTGCTCTCTAATCTTAAGATGAAAATAGCCTGATCGGAGATCGATCTTAGAGAACACACGGGCTCCTTCTAGCTGATCAAACAGATCGTTGATTCTAGGAAAAGGATATTTGTTCTTGATATTCACTTCATTGAGTGAACGGTAGTCTATGCATAACCTTTGGCTTCTATCCCTCTTCTCAACAAACAGAACTAGTGCACCCCAAGATGAAGAACTTGGTTAAATAAATCCCTTCTACAATTGATCTCCAAGCCGTTTCTTGAGTTATTTCAACTCATCCACTGACATCTTGTAGGGTCTCTTTGCTATTGGTCCTGATCCTCGAAGTAAGTCAATCAGAAACTCTACATCTCTATCTGGTGGCATTCCAGGAAATTCCTCCGGAAATATATCTGGATACTCTCTCACAATTAGCACACTGTGTATGCTAACCCCCTTAAGATAATTTAGCTTACTACCTTCAGATTCAAAGTTAGACTTGAATCTAATGCGTTTCTTATCCAGGGTTGTGAGTGTGACAGTACGATTGGAACAATCTAGTACTCCTTCATACTTAGTCATCCAATCCATTCCCAAAATTACATCCAATCCTTGGGAATCTAGGATTATCAAACTAACCGGAAACTTATACTTTCCAAACTCTATTACTAGATCATGACATCCAAGGTTGACTATCATCTCTCCACCGGGAGAGCTTACTTTTATAGGACATCCAATAGTTTCGGTTGGAAGTCCATTTTTATCAACAAATGCTCTTGATATGAATGAATGCGATGCGCCAGTATAAAAAAGAACAAGTGCTAGAAAAGTATTGAGCTTGAACTTACCAGCCACAACATCAGACTCTTCATATATTTCTTCCACATTTATGTGGTTCACTTCTCCCTTCTGAAAAGGGTTGGGCTTGTTGGCTCCTTCAACTTTCTTATATGGGCATGCATTTGCATAATGCCCCATCTTCTTACACTTGAAACACTCAACCTGACTAAGGTCCTTCTTTGCGGGCTGACTCCTATTACCACTTCCACTGTGGTGGCTCTTGTGTCCACTCTTGTGGTTCTTATACTTGTCATTATCATGACTGCGATAATGCTTGTTGTCATGATGACGGTTGTGGTTGTGCTGGCTGTTGTAATTCCCATGCTTGTGGAATCCGGAACTTCCATTATCATCATTATGGGAAATCTTGTGAGACGATCATGAGCTGTGCTTATCAAAGTTATGCTTCCTCTCCCTGCCCCCAACCTGTTTCATATTGTTTTCCAAGATGGTAGCCTTGTCACAAAGTGATTGATATGTTGGGACATAGGAAACAGATAGTTGCAGGATCAACTCATCATTAAGTCCCTCAAGGAACTTCTCCTTCCTCTTGGCATTAGTGTCAACCTCATCCGGTGCATAGAGCGCCAAATTGTTGAACTCTTGAATGTACTCAGCCACGCTGCGGTGACGCTGTTTCAGATTGTGGAACTCTTTCTTCTTTAAATTCATCACTCTTTATGAGATGTGGGCAGTGCGGAAACCATATTCAATGATAGCCCATGTCACATCCTCAAGGGGAGTGGTGATCTGAAAGTTATCCCACTAGGTAGATGCTAGTCCTTCGAGTAGATGTGCGGTGAATCTGACCTTTTCTTCATCAGTGCAGCCCACAGTTACTAAGTCCTTGTTCATGGAACGTAACCAGTCATGGGCTACCATTGGATCAGTTGTTCCTGAGAACTTGGCTGGCCTCAATCTCAAAAATCTGGTAAGCATGTCAAATGTGGTGGATTTTTGGGATTGTTGTTGTTATTGTTATTGTTGTTGTTGTTGTTGTTGTTGTTGTTGTTGTTGTTGTTGTTGTTGTTGTTGTTCTGATTCGGATTCTGATTTTGCATGAACTGAGTCATCATCTGCATTAGTTGAGCTTGACCGGTCATCAACTGCTACATCTCGGGCTAGCGCAGAGGGGTGCGTTGGGCGCGTCTCTATGCGGGCAACCTCAAGGTGGCGGCGCCGCTTGGGTTAGGTCACCGGAACAGGAAGCACGATGGTGGCCGACGGCGGTGGCTACAGGTACTCGGCGCGGCAGCGATACAGAGAGGAAGAGGAAGAACATAGAGGACTGGGAGGTGGAGGGGCTCACCACGGAGGCAGTGGAGGGGTCATCTCGACCAAGTGAACTCGGACGCGGCCAGATTTGTCGAGAACAGCGGTGGCCGGACTTCGGGAACGAGCTCCCGATTGCGGTGGTTACGGGCGCCCTTCGTCGATTCCGTTGGAGGGGAATACCGGAACGGCGAGGCGAAGCTCAAGGCGGCCTCAGTTGAGAGAGGGGAGGCCGGAGACGGTGGGGAAACGGCGAGCTCACGGCTAGGGTTCCCAAGCAGAGAGAAGAAACGCGAGAGGGAGAGCTCCAGGGCAAAAGGGAGGAGATAAGGGGAAGCAGGGCATCGCGGTGGTCTTATCCCATCTCCCAGGGCGGCGGCGCGCATCACAGCAGTGGGGCAGCATCGGGCGGTCACGGCGACGACAGGCAGCTGCTTGGCGTCGGCGTATCGTTGACGAAGACGACGACAGAAAGAAGACCGAAGCGGTACGGGCCTGGGATGGGCTGTGCTGGGCTGGCTGCGGCTGCGGGAGGTGCGTTGAGCGGCAGGAAGAAGGGAACAAAGTAGTGGGCCGACCTGGGCTGCGGCTGCTAGCTGCTCTTGATGTACTTTTTTAAAAAACCTTTTTCCCTTTTCTATTTTGTGTTTTTCTCTTTGTATTTCAAATCCTTTTCAGTTTTAAACAGTTTTAAAATAGCAAAGAGTTTTGAAATCATTTTAAATATTCAGGTGCCCTTTATACCAACTTGGGCTCCAACATTTTGGGGGTTTTCAAAATTCAAACCATTTGAATGTGTTTCAAAGAGAGGGGGACGATTAGGGTTTTAGGGTTTGATTTGTTTTCTTCAATGCACAATTTAAATGATGATGCTCATCAATGCACAAACAAAACCCTAATTAAATATTAAATAAAACTGGGGTGTTACACTCCTATTGCTCCACCTGCTCCTGATGCTACCTTTTATGAAATTAATCCTGCTTTGTTGAATATTGTGATGAGAGAGCAATTTTCTGGTGCTGGTTCTGATGATCCTGTTGCCCATCTTAATAGCTTTTTTGAACTTTGTGAGATGCAAAAGTATAAGGATGTAGATGGAGATATTATTAAGATCAATCTTTTTCCTTTCTCCATGAGGGGAAAAGCTAAAGAATGGTTGCTTTCTTTGCCTAAAAATAGTATTGATTCTTGGACTAAGTGCAAAGATGCTTTTATTGGAAAGTACTATCCTCCTAGTAAGATTATATCTATGAGAAGTGACATTATGAAATTTAATCAACTTGATAGTGAACATGTTGCTCCTTATTGGGAAAGAATGAAATCTTTGGTTAAAAATTGCCCTACTCATGGACTCACTGCTTGGATGATTATCCAGACTTTTTATGCAGGTTTGAACTTCTCCTCAAGAAATTTGTTGGATTCAGCTGCTGGAGGTACTTTCATGGGCCTCACTTTGGGTGCTGCAACAAGGCTCCTTGATAATATGATGGTTAACTACTCCGAATGGCATGTTGAGATAGCTCCACATGGTAAGAAGGTAAATTCTGTTGAGGAGACCTCCTCTTTGAGTGAAAAGATTGATGTTATTATGGCTATGCTTGTTAATGGGAAAGCTCCTATAGATCCTAATAGTGTTCCCTTAGCCTCTTTGGTTGCTCAAGAAGAGCAAGTTGATGTGAACTTCATTAGAAACAACAATTTCAACAATAATGCCTATAGGAATAATTTTGGTAGCAACAACAATTATAGGCCTTATCCTCCTAATAATTGAAATTCCTATGGAAGCTCTTACAATAATGCTAGAAGTGTCCCCTCTGAACTTGAAGTCATGTTCAAGGACTTTATAAGTAAACAAACCACTTTCAATAAGACTATAGAGGAAAAGCTTTTAACTGTTGAGAAAAATATATCCTCTTTGTCTGAAGCTCAAACTTCCTTAGTTAATAAAATGGCTGCTAAACCTGAATCTATGGAAAACACCTTTGCTACTGCTCATGCCATACAGGTTACTATTGATGAAAATGTTAGGCTGTTAGCTCAACTTCATGCTAAGTGGGAAAGGGAAGCTGAAATTGATAGAAACAATAGTGCGTGCACTATCACCACTAAACTACAAGTCGTCCCTATTCCTACTCCTACTATGCCTATGCCTATTGAGCGTACCACTAGTGATGCTAAGTTTGACTTTGATATTGATGGTTGCAATATTTCTGAAGTGATCATGTTCTTGCAAAAGCTTGCTTGAAGTCCTGATGCAAGTAATATGCATGTTGCTTTCACTAAACACATTACAGATGCTCTTGTTAAGATTAAGGAAGAGAAGCTAAAACACAAAGCTTCTATTCCTATGAAATTAGAAGATAGCTGGGAACCCATTATTAATATGCAAGTGAATGACTTTGATCTCAAAGCTTCATGTGATCTTGGTTCTAGTGTCTCTATTATGCCTAGGAAGAATTATGAAATGCTTGATTTTCCATCATTAGAAGATTGTAATTTGGATGTCCCACTCAATGATAATGCTAAGAAGAAACTCATGGGGAGTATTAATGATGTTCTCATTATGGTTAACAATGCTTATGTCCCTGTTGATTTCTATGTTTTGGATGTTGAATACAATGCTTCTTGTCATATTATTTTGGGAAGACCTTTTGTTAGAACAGTTGGTGCCATCATTGAGATGAAAGAAGACACCATTAAATATCATTTTCCATTCAAGAAAGGTATTGAACACTTCCCTACGAGGAGAGAGAAGTTGCTTTTTGCTCCTCCTTTGAAAGCAAGATTTGATGTTAATGCTTCTTGTGCCTAACTTAAAGGCGTTAAAGAAAAGTACTTGTTGGGAGATAACCCAAGAGTTTCCTTGAGTCTTTGAAGTTATTACTTCAGTAATGACCTCTCCTTATCCTTTTTGGTTGCTTTTTGTGCCAAGAATGACTTCTAATGAGAGGGAAGTAAGATTTGGGGAGTTGCTGTCCCGAAACAGATTTCTGTCCTCCACTAAAAAAATTAGTGAGGAGTCTCTGTAACTCCGATTGAGCTCAAAGTTTACGAATACATCCCCCAGTATGTTAGATAACTTTCATTAGTTCAACACTTTTTGATTTGAGCAACAGAAGATGTTCGAAAAAATCGGTTTCTACCTGTTGGTTTGTTTTGACAGATTTCTGCCATTATTTGCATTTGCTTCTTATTGATTCTTTTTTGAGTTCTCTTCAGGTAAATTGAGCTTTTTGAAGGAGTTACTACAGTAGCTTGTGTTTTTAGTAAAAAGCCTTTCTGTTCCAAAGTTTTGCTAGTGGTTATCTTTTGAATAAACTAATGTTGCTAATGAAGATTGTGTGAAGTTTTGTATGAAGGGAAAATTTTAGGTGTAGAGAAAGAATGATGCAATGAGATGAATAATGGACAAAATATCCAAGAGGTACAAGCGTCAAAGCTTAGGGATGCCCAAGGCATCCCCTTCTTCATCAATAAAAAGCTCAGGTCTGTCTAACACTTTGTTTTTATTGTTTCATGCACAGTTGTGTTGTTCTTGGAGCATCTTAGTTTTCATTTGCTTTGCTTAGTTTGCTTGAATAAAGAAGTTTGGACCCCCGTTCTCACTCTGTTGTTTTGCAAATAAGTTTGCTTGGTGTTTGGAAAGGAGTAGTAAATTCTTTATTGAAGTGCAAGAGGAGCTTGCATTGAATGTGACTTAGACTTTAGCATGACATGCTAGGTGTTGTTTTAGCATTAGTCTTAGTGATTATTGCTGTAGCATGTCTTGTTCCAAACAATTGGGATTGCTTAGTGTGCCTTGAAGAAATTATGCATTGTTTTAGCATGCAAAAGCATAGTATTGTGGTATTCTCCTTTGATGCTTTGCTTGGGTTCACTTGGAAGATGATCACACCATGTTATGAATATGAAAAGTCACCATTAGCCTCTATGATCATTTATTCCTTGACTTGTAGTACCACTCTTTGCTTTGGTTAGTATGCTTTGTTGCACTGCATGATTTTGGCCATTATTGCTCTCTTAGTTGGTTGCTTCCAGTCTTTTGCTAGCCTCCACTTGTATGAGTAAGTTCTACTGATGCCTCCAACTCCCAAGAAACCAAGTTATTCCGAAGTGTCCACTATAAACTCCTATGCATGGTGTGTTACATCATTCCAAGTATATTCTTGTTTCAACTATCTTCCAATTAAAAACTATTTTGTTATGTGAAAACTTAGTGATTAAAGCCCTCACGAACTTGATGGCACACTTTATTCTTTGCCCCTAATAAACTTGAACCATTGTGACAACTTTGTTGTATATGCTTGCACTTATAAGTTGGAACTAGCAGAACCGTGCTGTCACGGGGAATGTTTTCAACATTGCACTTGTACCTTGTTGTACTCAGTTGATATCATGTTCTTTTGTCTATGGATGTCACCGGTGTGAAATAAAGAGGGAACTTGTAAGTCCATGGAGTTTGTATTCTGTGTTAGAGAAACGCCTGGGCCGCTAGCCCAAGCCATGCCTAATTATGGTGGAAACTTGCAGCATCACCATAATGAGCTATCTAACTAGCATCCTCAATAAAAAAAAGTTATGCATATGGTAAATAAAAAGATTGCTGAGATGCTCATTGTCTGCTTGCCTTGTCATTTTGGTTATGGGAAAGCTCCTGTACCATGTGCAAGGGGTACCCCGTTGGCGGTTCTCAATGATATGCAAATATTTATAGTGACAAGAACTTACCTGGACCCAAAGTTGAGTATGCAGGAGGTGTGGCCCTCGTATTCAAGGGGCATGAGATTGCCAACTTATACTTCGTCAAGCATATACTCCAACTTTGCCACTTTAACCTTAACCACTTCAAGATGCTTATGATAGGGGCAATGAGGGCTGAAAGCTAACAAGTACCATAATTTTTGGAAGCTCTTTTTCAAACTTGTAATCTCTGCTTCTTTTACAAAAAGGCCTTTATTCCACAACTATTGAGTATCCACCTTCTACCTCTAGGCACCATTAAGAGAGCATAGTTGTCATTCTGTGTGCAGTGTTCCAAAGCTTATTAATTGATGCATATTTTGTTATTACTTGCTCTTGTGCTACTTGTTTCTAGTCACCCTTGTGAACTTTGCAGGTGTCCTATGCATTTTATTGATACTCTATGAGGGACAAGATGATTGCCACTATGCTATGTTTTCTGCATGTGAAACAAACAAATGTTTTTCAATGCATGTTATTCATGATCTTTGTTTGTAGCTTGCCATGTTGCATGCATAGTTACTATGGCCTATTGTTATAACATATTTCATGCACATGTTTAGATTTATTTGATCCCATCTTTCAATGCTTGCAAATGGTTGGATCTTTATTGTGAGGGTGCATGTCACCTCAAAAATTATTCTATTTATCACTTACCTACTCGAGGACAAGCGGGAGTTAATCTTGGGATGTTGATACGTTGGAAACGTATCTATAATTTTTGATGCTCCATGCTTGTTTAGTATCTACTTTGCTTTACTTGTCCACACTTTGAGGTCCTTTTACATGTTTTCTGGTACTAACCTATTAACAAGTTGCAACAGTGCCAGATGCCTATTTTCTGCTGTTTTTGGGTTTAGAAAAGTTAGTAAAGAAATATTCTCGGAATTGGACGGGACAAAGGACATAGTGAATTAGTTTCCGTGGGAAAAAAGAAGTCCAGAGGAGAGCCCGGGAGGCCGGCCAGAGGGGACAGACCCACCCCAGGCGCGGGTGGGCCCCACACCGCACCTGGCTAGGGTTTGGTCACCCTGGCTGCCGTCTCGGTCTCCCCCTTCGCCTATAAGAATCCCTCGATGGAGAAACCTTGAGTACCCGATCATAAATCCATGAAACCATTTGTAGCCGCAGCCACCATCGTCCCTAGATCGGGGGGACCTGAAGTTCTTCCCGGCACCCTGCCGGAGGGGAGATCATCCCGGAGGCCTTCTCTACGGTATGATGCGTGAGTAGGTCCACCTGGGACTATTGGTCCATGAAGTAGCTAGATGGTTGTATCTCCTCCTTTGTGCTTTCATGTATAGATATTGTGAGCTCCGTTCATGATCAAGATCTAATCTATTTGTAATCATGCATGTTGTGTTTGCAGGGATCCGATGGATATTGATATTATTATGTTGGTTTGATTAATGGTTTTGTCTTTATGATTCTATCATGTCTGTGTTGTTTGTGATCTTGCATGCTCTCCTTTGCTAGTAGCTATCTTGGCCAAGTAGTTGCTAGTGACTCCAAGAGGGGGTATTTATGCTCGATAGTGGGTTCATGCCTCTAGTTTCCAAGGGAAGTGACAATAATCTCTTCGGTTGTAGATGTGCTATTGCTACTAGGGAGAAAAAAACGGTCTCTTGTTCATGGAACATGTGGACTGTTTACCTTACACACTTTGCTGAAAGCAGATGTCCGTTGCTTGCAACTTAATACTGGAGGGGGTTCGGATGATAACCTGAAGGTGGACTTCTAGTCATATATGCAGTTGGATGGCGGTCTATGTATCTTGTTGTATTTCCCAATCAACCTCATAGGATCTTTCTAACTAGTAATTGCATTGTTATTCCTTGCTCAGTTCCTATCAATTGCCCTGCTGTAATTTGTTTACCCTTCATGCAATATTGTTTATCTAAGGAGAGCACCTCTAGTGAACTATGGACCCCGGTCCAATCTTTACTATTGACAAATCTTCCACTGTTACTTGTTTACTTGCTGCAAACCATTACCTTCCACACCATACGTTTAATCCTTTGTTACATCAAACCGGTGAGCTTGAAAACCTCACTGTTCATTGGGTCAAAGTCTTGAGTTTGTGTTGTGCAGGTCACCATGTTGCTTGCAACACCTGTGTGACGTTTCCTTCCTCCTTCTGGTTCGATAACCTCGGTCTCATCTGAGGGAAAACTTGCTGCTTGATCTTCACACCCTGCGCTTGGGGTTACCAACGAAGTGCCACGTCAAGCACCATCAAGTTTCCATGATGGATGTAAGATCCCTCCTTTATAAAGGAAAAGGATCCCTGTGATTGCAATGCTAGTCCCTGGATCAATAGCTAGCATCCACAGTTAAGATGTAATATCAAGAAACAAAGGTCATAATACAACTTTATAACCAGGAAAAAAATAATTTATTACATCTTACATAGCTCATTTGGCTATCTCATTACAATGTAGCAGAATATAACAATAGCATGGGGTCCTTCATCTTCAAAGTGCCACAGGCAGACATGTTGGTTGTAGACTTGTAATCCTAGTCATTAAACTTCATTAATATCAAACAAACCTGCAACATAACAAGTTACAGCCACAAGGGTCAATACATTTGAATTGTATTGGCAAGTGATACTATGGTAGTATAGTGGAGTCTATCATCTATATGCATTTGGCTAAGTGGAGCTTAGGCTTGCATTGCTCAAAATAGATTTTCCTTATAATTTGAAAACACTAACTTTTTGCTTGACAAAATAATCTTTCCCAAGGCATCTCCCAATAGAAATTGGTGATCCTTCAACCCTTGTTCAACCACAAGTTTTTAACTCAGAAATTTGGATGATGAGATTCTTGATAGCTTCCATGTCTTGATGCTCAAATTTTCCTTTTCCAGGGACATGGCTAAGTACTTAGATTTTACACTCTGCAGAGGTGGTGCACTTTCCCCACAAGACTTGGTTTCACCAAGACAAGATCTTTCAGAAGCCTTCCCTTAGACCAGAATGGACGCGTTCCAACCTATCATCCCCTAACACCAACTGTCCATTTGGCTAAGTTATTGCAACCTATATGATCCAGGCAGAGCCCATAATTCCAAGTGGCTGCACTTGAAGCTTCTCAACATTTGACATCTCAAATCTCTTTGTTCCTGGGTGGCCATCCACAAGTGAGATACACAAGGTTCACCAGTCCCCTGGCCTTGTGTAACCACTCAACACAAACCATTCCTTCCATTCCACCCAGGTGATTCATTCACTTAGTTGTTTTATTAAACAAAACACAAGTCCACAGACTTAGAAATTTTTCCATAGCATGAATATATATATATTCCATCCTTGTGTTCTATTAGCTAAGCTAAGCATTATAGTAGTAGGAATCTTAACTTAGGAATTTCTACTAAGGGTTCATCTACTAGGATTTCCCATGGCATAGTTTATACTTAGCAAAAATTCCATGCAAGTCCTACTTAGAAATATCACTAATGCATAGTGAAAATAATGGGACAAAAGTATGAAGCATCACTTGCCTTTTTGGTAGAGAGTGTAAGTTCACTCCTTGATCTTTGCAATGTTCACACACTTCAAATCACTACAATTCAATCAAGTAAACCATATTTCAATCTACCATTCAAGCAAAAGATTTTAGTGGGTCATAAACATTTGAAAACACCTAATGGTCATTTTATAAAGTGGCAAAACCATTTGCAAAAGGTTTTACTTCACAAACCATTTTTAAATCAAGTCATTATTTTATGTGGTGAAGAAATGCTTTTAATAAGGAAAAATTCTATAGGTTTCACAAAATATGTTTTCAAACCATATATCCTTGTGTTTAGGGTCAGAGAGTTTATTTCCAAAACATTTCTCAAAGGTTTTCTTCCAAAACCATTTTTAATAATTAAACTATATTTTTATTTGACTATAAATGGTTTAAATCCAAGATTCATTCTTTTGTTTCACCAAATATATTTTTGAATCCACTAATTGATTTCTAGGCTCAGTAGGTTCAAAACAAACCATTTGCCAAAGATTTTATCCTCAAAATCATTTTAGAACAATTTTTATATCCTAAACATGCATACACAAGTTTCTGCAAAAACAATCAATTTAACAGAAGATTTTTACTAAAAAAAGTGCATGGTTGGCTAGGGCTTGTCTTACTGATTCCATTGATATAAAATTTGCAAAATTTGGACATGTGGTTTGAAAGTTATGAATTTTACAAAATTGAACATCTAATAGGAAAGTTTCTGGTTTTTAAAACAAACAGAGGCCACGTGTCGTGATTTTATTCGTCTGTACCGGTTCGGTTGGATCGAGCGATGGAAGCCGTTGGATTTAAGTGTGATCATATGGCTCAGAAACTAGCATACCCTTTCAGTTAAGTTTTTATCGTACACGTCGGATCCAGATCGAACGGCTATCAGCATGCTTGCCAGAGACGGGCGGCGCTAGCGGCGGCAGGTGGCGGCGGCGTGTCTGGTGGCGGTGGTTCGGTGAGTCTAGGAAGCGAGGGAGAAGAAGGAGATGCTCACTAGAATCGCCTTGATGCACTGATGCTCAACATGGCCTTCGTCAGTCAAGGGGCGCACGACGTCACTAGTGATTCCTCGCCGGAGTTGCTCCTGGCGTCAGCACGTTCGGTAGTTGTTCGAGTCGAGGCTGCAGTCCACCAGAAAGCAAGCAGAAGATAGGGTTAGATGCGGGCGAGTGTACTGGACACGTGCGTATCATCGGAAGGACAAGGGGTGGCCAGTTACTACCTGGAGGTTTCGTCGGATAAAAAGGCAGACGGCGGCGCTGCAGGTCGTCGTCGTTGCCGACGCTGGGGGGGCACGCGCGAGTGAGTTGAAGCCACAGAGAGGTGCGCCAGGGCCTGAGGATCATGTTCGGGTGCTCGAGGAGGCGAGGGGCGGCAGGGTTTGGCCGGAATTGTCGCCGGAGCTTGTCGGAGACAGAGGGGTCGTCGCGAGCAATACAGGCAGCCTGAGGGCTCCCGTGGGGTGGCGTCTGGGGGAAAAGAGGGATAAGAGGGAGGTGATTAAGAGGGCGGTGTCACGGTGAGGATTAAACGCAGCATTATGGCGAATTGATCGCGAGGATTCAACGGCAGAAAACGGCCAGGCGTGGTCTTCGCGAAGTAGACGATGGTGAGCTGGCTGTGTGGGTCCGCTTCGTTAGCGAAGGGAGAGAGGGGGAGTGGGGTCCACGCGTTGGCGACTGAGAGGGTGAGTTCACTGGTTCAAATCGTTTTTCTGCGGAGGAGGAGAGGAACTGGGCTGGACTGGGCTAGGTGGGATCGCTGGGCTGGGTCGAGTTTGTTCCATTTTTTGTTCCTGTTTCTTTTTCTTTTTCCATTTCTTTTATTCTGTTTTGGTTTTGTTTAATAAATTCAAACACTCATTTGAATTCAAACCATTACCAAAATTTGTGAATAATCAAACACTATTTACTACCACATTCTGATGTCAAATTTGGAATAAAACTTTTATTCCTTAAGTGCCCTTTTAATTATTTAAAGTAGGTCCTTATATTAATTCCTTCAAGATTTAATAAGGTTTTAATTTCCATTTGAATTCTAAATCCTTCCAAAACCTTTCAGTAAGTTTTATTTACTTATTAGGGTGTCAAAATATTCAACTAGAATCATTTGGAAAATAATTAATATGATTCATAAATCATTTGAATTGGGTATTTGTTCTAATTCCAATGGAATTAAATATAGTTTTAATTCCCTAAAGTTTATTTGGAAGATTTCTTTAATCTTCAATAAGTTGAATTAAACAACTTTTATTCCACTTGGGTAAATTCCAAAATACTATTTTCTCATGAATGATATAATTATTCCTATTAGATATTTGTCTTTATTAAAATAGGGATAGATTGGTTAATTCCATTTTATTTTGGAAATTCTTTATCATTTTATTTTATTTGGATTTTTGATTAAAATCATTCCATTTGCTTATGGATTAGGTCAAGATTTAATTTGGTCTTTAAATATTCTTTATTTAATATTTCTTTCTTCATCTTATAAAATCCATATCTTTTTATTTAGAGATCCAAACTTGGTGATTCCAATTTGTAAAATCTTGTTTAATATTTATTTATTACTTTTAAATATCTTTACGATTATTTGCTCACCATTTGGTATGGATTTTAGTTAAGTGTTTTATTAGCTTTGGAATTTACTTTTCCTTATCTTATTAAGTTCATAAGATTTTATCCATGGTTCCAATTTAAGTGAAACAAATTTATATGGTTTTATAATATTTCTATTTGTCATTCTTGATCATTTGTAAATGTTTGTTGACAAGATTTTATATGGATCAAAACCATAGGCTTGGAGATAACTTGGAAATGATTTTTATTCCATTAGGGTTTAGGGTTTGGATTTATTTTCCAAGTGTTTAAATTTCCAGATGCATTTTATGAAGATTACATTACACTTGATTTGAATTTAGTTGGATTCAAATATTTAACCAAAGTTTGTTCAAGATGGGATTTTAAGTTTCCATTTAAAAACAAAAGTTTCTTTTCACCCTAAAATTCAACAATAATTTATTTTGTTTATTTATTTTTCACATTACAAAATTTGGAAAATCTTGGGATGTGACAGGCTACTACCCTTAAAATAAATCTCGTCCCGAGATTTGGGGAGGCTAGGGTTACAAGTTGACTCAAAACAACTAGGGTACTACCACCCTTAAAAAATTTCCAACTAAATTACATCTTGGCTTGCTTGGGATCTTGATGAAATCTCTCTGGGCAAACATCTGCATAGTGTCCTTTGTTTCCACACATGAAACATGTGACAAGGCTGAGATCCTTCATAGGCTTTATCTTGTGCTTCATCTTTTCTGGACAATTGCTTGCATAATGTCCTTGGTTACCACAATTGTAACATGTGATAAGATTGAGTTCTTCACGTATCTTCTGTGGACAAGTTGCTACATAATGGCCTAGCTCTTTGCAGTTGTTGCACCACACTTGGCTAATCTCCTTATACTTCTTCTTATCTGGACATTCACTGGCATAGTGTCCCATTTCTTTACAATGACCACATTGCACATGTCTTTTGTGCTTCTTTTTCTTGGGTTTCTCCAAAGCTAATAGTGCTTCTAATTCATGTTCTTCATATGTTATCTCAAAGGTAGGAACAGTTCCAGGTCTCCTTGACCTTCTATTATTCCTTGGATAATACATATGTCTCCTCTTTGGTCCTTTAAATTGGGTCATATTGCTGGGAGGTACAAGCTGAGATTATCCTTTGTCTTCATCCTTCTTGGTAGACTTGGTTCTCTCATGGTAGTCTGCAATCAGTTGTTGCACTCCACCTTGTTTCCTTTGTTGAACTATTGAATAGATGGGGCATTGGATAGGGACATGATTATTTCCTTCACATAAGTAACAAGTAGCTTGGGATGTGGGGCATTGGTCAATGGATGTTTCTCTTCACAATTGGGGCATTGATCTTCATGCTCTTTGGAAGTATGATCCTTGTCTCCACAAATATTGCAAGCTTGGGTTCCTTCTAGAATATCATCTTTGTCATCCTTGTTGTCACAAACTCCTTGGGAAAGGTTGTCTTCCATGTTGATCATTTGAGTGGCCATCCTTTGCAACAATTGGGATTGAGTTTCAAAAACCTTTGCATGGTTGGGTCTAATCCATTGTTGTTGACTAAAAACTGAGTTGTCACTTGGTTCAACTGGGTTTGGTTTGCTAGCAGTTGTTCTCTCATGTTGTGCTCTTGGTTGTTGTTATTGTCACCATCCTTGATGTTGGAGTTCCTTGGAGAAGTCATCTGTTTGGGTTGGTTTGGGATTAGAATAGGCAAAATATTTCTAAGGGGGTAATTCTAATTACACACATCTCAATTCACACAAGCAAAGTGCAAGCAATCACAAACAAGCATTCCACTCAATCATCAAGTTTCAAGCATATTTTTAGGCAACCAAAATTTTTTTTGTTACACCACATAAGTTGGTGGGTTGGACTTAAACTAAATATGGTGGTCCATCTATATGGTTCACTTGAAATCTTTCCATCCTTCTTACTTGATTCTTCATGAATAAGATCTTTGTATCCTTAGAGAGTTTCTTGCATCTTGGCCTCAAACTTCAAGGTGATGATGGTTCCTTCTAAGTTGTGTTTCCTTAGTCTTCAAGTCTTGAGCAAGATTTCTTGTCTCACTTCTAGTCCTTAGTGATATCTAAGGTTGAAGTCCTTGGTGATAATGTTGAAGATGTTGAAGTCATTAGAGTTGATGAAGTCCTTTGCACATGGTGAAGTCTTTGGCCATGGGGTAGGCTTTATCCATCAAGTTGAAATAGAAGAGATGTAGAGTTGAAACCAAAATGGTTAAGGAAAGAGTTTACAAGATTGTTTGTAAATAAGTTTTGGAACAAATACAACTCCTATTTTTCTAAGGGGTTTTGTCCAATCCTAGGTTTACAAATCCTACAGGCAACACAATGCTCTGATACCATCTGTAAGATCCCTCCTTTATAAAGGAAAAGGATCCCTGTGATTGCAATGCTAGTCCCTGGATCAATAGCTCGCATCCACAGTTAAGATGTAATATCAAGAAACAAAGGTCATAATACAACTTTATAACCAGGAATAAAATAATTTATTACATCTTACATAGATCATTTGGCTATCTCATTACAATGCAGTAGAATATAACAATAGCATGGGGTCCTTCATCTTCAAAGTGCCACAGGCAGACATGTTGGTTGTAGACTTGTAATCCTAATCATTAAACTTCACTAATATCAAACAAAGCTGCAACATAACAAGTTACAGCCACAAGGGTCAATACATTTGAATTGTATTGGCAAGTGATACTATGGTAGTATAGTGGAGTCTATCATCTATATGCATTTGTCTAAGTGGAGCTTAGGCTTGCATTGCTCAAAATAGATTTTCCTTATAATTTGAAAACACTAAGTTTTTGCTTGAAAAAATAATCTTTCCCAAGGCATCTCCCAATAGAAATTGGTGATCCTTCAACCCTTGTTCAACCACAAGTTTTTAACTCAGAAATTTGGATGATGAGATTCTTGATAGCTTCCATGTCTTGATGATCAATTTTTCCTTTTCTAGGGACATGGCTAAGTACTTAGATTTTACACTCTGCAGAGGTGGTGCACTTTCCCCACAAGACTTGGTTTCACCAAGAAAAGATCTTTCAGAAGCCTTCCCTTAGACCAGAATGGACGCGTTCTAACCTATCATCCCCTACCACCAACTGTCCATTTGGCTAAGTTATTGCAGCCTATATGATCCAGGCAGAGCCCATAATGCCAAGTGGCTGCACTTGAAGCTTCTCAACATTTGACATCTCAAATCTCTTTGTTCCTGGGTGGCCATCCACAAGTGAGATACACAAGGTTCACCAGTCCCCTGGCCTTGTGTAACCACTCAACACAAACCATTCCTTCCATTCCACCCAGGTGATTCATTCACTTAGTTGTTTTATTAAACAAAACACAAGTCCTCAGACTTAGAAATTTTTCCATAGCATGAATATATATATATTCCACCCTTGTTTTCTATGAGCTAAGCTAAGCATGATAGTAGTAGGAATCTTAACTTAGGAATTTCTACTAAGGGTTCATCTACTAGGATTTCCCATGGCATAGTTTATACTTAGCAAAAATTCCATGCAAGTCCTACTTAGAAATATCACTAATGCATAGTGAAAATAATGGGACAAAAGTATGAAGCATCACTTGCCTTTTTGGTAGAGAGTGTAAGTTCACTCCTTGACCTTTGAAATGTTCACACACTTCAAATCACTACAATTAAATCAAGTAAACAATATTTCAATCTACCGTTCAAGCAATTCATCACATAAAATGATAAAAACAAGGCAATGCATGAAACATGCAAAAGATTGTTTTATTTGTAAAAGTGGTTTCTAATGGGTCATAAACATTTGAAAACACCTAATGGTCATTTTATAAAGTGGTAAAACCATTTGCAAAAGGTTTTACTTCATAAACCATTTTTAAATCAAGTCATTATTTTATGTGGTGAAGAAATGCTTTTAATAAGGCAAAATTCTATAGGTTTCACAAAATATGTTTTCAAACCATATAGCCTTGTGTTTAGGGTCAGAGAGTTTATTTCCAAAACATTTCTCAAAGGTTTTCTTCCAAAACTATTTTTAATAATTAAACTATATTTTTATTTGACTAGAAATGGTTTAAATCCAAGATTCATTCTTTTGTTTCACCAAATATATATTTGAAACCACCAATTGATTTCTAGGGTCATTAGGTTCAAAACAAACCATTTTCCAAAGATTTTATCCTAAAAATCATTTTAGAACAATTTTTATATCCTAAACATGCATACACAAGTTTCTGCAAAAAACAATCAATTTAACAGAAGCTCTTTACTAAACAAAGTACATTGTTGGATAGGGATTGTCTTGCTGAATCCATTGATATAAAATTTTCAAAATTTGGACGTGTGGTTTGAAAGTTATGAATTTTACAAAATTGAACATCTAATAGGAAAGTTTCTGGTTTTTAAAACAGACAGAGGCCACGTGTCATGATTTTATTCGTCTATACCGGTTTGGTTGGATCGAGCGATGGCAGCCGTTGGATTTAAGTGTGATCATACGGCTCAGAAACTAGCATACCCTTTTAGTTAAGTTTCTATCGTACATGTCGGATCCAGATCGAACGGCTATCAGCATGCTTGCCAGAGACGGGCGGCGCCTGCGGCGGCAGGTGGCGGCGGCGTGTCTGGTGGCGGTGGTTCGGTGAGTTTAGGAAGCGAGGGAGAAGAAGGAGATGCTCACCAGAATCGCCTTGACGCACTGATGCTCAACGTGGCCTTCGCCAGTCAAGGGGCGCACGAGGTCACTAGTGATTCCTCGCCGGAGTTTCTCCTGGCATCAGCACGTTCGGGAGTTGTCGGAGTCGAGGCTGCAGTCCACCAGAAAGCAAGTAGAAGATAGGGTTAGATGTGGGCGAGTGTACTGGACACGTGCGTATCATCGGAAGGACAAGGGGTGGCCAGTTACTACCTGGAGGTTTCGTCGGAGTAAAAGGCAGACGGCGGCGCTGCAGGTCGTCGTCGTTGCCGATGCTGGGGGGCACGCGGGAGTGAGTTGAAAGCACAGAGAGGTGCACCAGGGCCTGGGGATCACGTTTGGGTGCTCGAGGAGGCGAGGGGCGGCAGGGTTTGGTCGGAATTGTCGCCGGAGCTTGTCAGAGACAGAGGGGTCGTCGCGATCAATACGGGCAGCCTGAGGGCTCCAGTGGGTTGGCGTCTGGGGGAAAAGATGGAGAAGAGGCAGGTGATTAAGAGGGCGGTGTCACGGCGAGGATTAAACGCAGCATTATGGCGAATTGATCGCGAGGATTCAACGGCAGAAAACGTCCAGGCGTGGTCTTCGCGAGGTAGACGATGGTGAGCTGGCTATGTGGGTCCGCTTTGTCAGCGAAAGGAGAGAGGGGGAGTGGGGTCCACGCGTCGGCGACTGAGCGGGTGAGTTCATTGGTTCGAATCATTTTTCTGCGAAGGAGGAGAGGAACTGGGCTGGACTGGGCCAGGTGGGCTCGCTGGGCTGGGTCGAGTCTGTTCCATTTTTTTTGTTCCTGTTTCTTTTTCTTTTTCCATTTCTTTTATTCTGTTTTGGTTTTGTTTAATTAATTCAAACACTCATTTGAATTCAAACCTTTGCCAAAATTTGTGAATAATCAAACACTGTTTACTACCACATTCTGATGTCAAATTTGGAATAAAACTTTTATTCCTTAAGTGCCCTTTTAATTATTTAAAGTAGGTCATTGTATTAATTCCTTCAAGATTTAATAATGTTTTAATTTCCATTTGAATTCTAAATCCTTCCAAAACCTTTCAGTAAGTTTTATTTACTTATTAGGGTGTCAAAATATTCAACTAGAATCATTTGGAAAATAATTAATATGATTCATAAATCATTTGAATTGGGTATTTGTTTTAATTCCAATGGAATTAAATATAGTTTTAATTCCCTAAAGTTTATTTGGAAGATTTCTTTAATCTTAAATAAGTTGAATTAAACAACTTTTATTCCACTTGGGTAAATTCCAAAATACTATTTTCTCATGAATGATATAATTATTCCTATTAGATATTTGTCTTTATTAAAATAGGGATAGATTGGTTAATGCCATTTTATTTTGGAAATTCTTTATCATTTTATTTTATTTGGATTTTTGATTAAAATCATTCCATTTGCTTATGGATTAGGTCAAGATTTAATTTGGTCTTTAAATATTCTTTATTTAATATTTCTTTCTTCATCTTATAAAATCCATATCTTTTTATTTAGAGATCCAAACTTGGTGATTCCAATTTGTAAAATCTTGTTTAATATTTATTTATTCCTTTTAAATATCTTTAGGATTATTTGCTCACCATTTGGTATGGATTTTAGTTAAGTGTTTTATTAGCTTTGGAATTTACTTTTCCTTATCTTATTAAGTTCATAATATTTTATCCATGGTTCCAATTTAAGTGAAACCAATTTATATGGTTTCATAATATTTCTATTTGTCATTCTTGATCATTTGTAAATGTTTGTTGACAAGATTTTATATGGATCAAAACCATAGGCTTGGAGATAACTTGGAAATGATTTTTATTCCATTAGGGTTTAGGGTTTGGATTTATTTTCCAAGTGTTTAAATTTCCAGATGCATTTTATGAAGATTACATTACACTTGATTTGAATTTAGTTGGATTCAAATATTTAACCAAAGTTTGTTCAAGATGGGATTTTAAGTTTCCATTTAAAAACAAAAGTTTCTTTTCACCCTAAAATTCAACAATAATTTATTTTGTTTATTTATTTTTCACATTACAAGATTTGGAAAATATTGGGATGTGACAATGGATTTGGATGAATTCCAAAGTTAAGACATTGTGATGGATACTACAACAAAAAGGCTAAGTATATGAGTGCTATAGTAGCAGCAAAGTAGGGCATTTGTGTCAGGTAGTTTGTTATCAAACTAAGGTGTGGTTCGCAACAGGCGAACACTAAAGATATATTGACAATTGTATCGACGTGATTTAACCCCAAGGAACTAAAGGTCTCACCAAAAGACCAAATTTATACAATGCCATCCCATTGGGGAATGAGTAATGCGTGGAGACGCAAAGATATGCAAATACACATGGACCTGAAAGCGTCAGATCCGTAGATTATGTTAACCACTTGCAATTGCGTATATGGAATACCAAAAGGCCATAGGTGTTCAATACGCAAAGTTACTAAACTAGATTATTGTCTCTAGTGCAAGTGGGAGACTGAAGGGAATATGCCCGAGAGGCAATAATAAAGTGGTTATTATCATATTCCTTGTTTACGATAAATTTTTATTTTGCATGCTATAATTGTATTAATACGGAAACGTTAATACTTGTGTGTTTAATAAACAAAAAGTAAGTTCCTAGTTATGCATATCCTATAAACTCTCTTGTTGATTAACAAGATGATCAAAGGTTTCCTGATCATGTACATTGGATGTTGTTAATAACGAGGTCACAACATTATTGGAATGGTGTGATGAACATTCATCTGAAGTATATCATTAAGATCAAGGTCATTGTGTTTATATTGCTATAACATCATCCGAAGTAATCTTAATTCTTAGACCATGAGATCATGTCAATCACTAACACCAGAAGAGTATCTTGATAACATCAAACGTCACAGTATAACAAGGTGATTATAAAGATGGGTTCAGTGCTATGAAGGTTTTATGTTGAGGCTCATGGATCAAGAGTGGAATTTTTCCATCCCGATGACAGAGAGATATACTCTGGGCCCTCTTAGTGATATCACATTAGTTAGCTTGCAAGCAAGTGATTTGATCACTAGAATGTTATATCACGCGAACAAGAAAAGAGTACATGTCGGTAACGAGATCAAACTACGTATGGGGATAGCGATGATAGAATCTCGGACATGTAATATATCGCGAGACAAAGGGATTGAGTTACATGCGTATAAGGTTCACACGATCACAGAAGTCATCGTTGAATATGTGGGAGTCAGTACGGATCTCCAAGTCCTGCTGCTGATTATTGATCGGAGAGGGGTCTCGATCATCTCTACATTATTCGAAAACCGTAGGGTGACACACTTAAGGGATACAGACACCATTTGAAGCAAATAATATGCCAGAGAAAGAAAAAGGAAAGCACGGGAATTTATTGCACTAGACAACGAAACTGTTTCGGTTGAAATTGCTGAAACTGGTTCTGCATGTGAAATTGAATACTAGCAAGGGTTTTTATGTGAATGTTTGAGTAATTAAAAAAATTATGAATAAATAAAGAGTTTTATTTAAATGATAGCTTGCATTAAATTTGGTGGAAATTTAATGCATGTGAGTGGATTTTTGAGTGGAGGCTTTTTATGGGAGTGGAGGCTTTTCATTTTGAGTGGGAGATCCACTGTAAGACCCCACATTTATAAAGGTAAAGGCTCCTGTGATTGCAATGCTAGTCCCTGGATCAAATGCTAGCATCCACAGTTTAAGATGAAGTACACAGATACAAAGGTCTTTATTACATCGTCATTCCAGAGATAAACATAGTATTTTACAACTCCATAGCGAAATACTAGTACAAGAGTTCAAAACATAAATAAGTAAAGTAAAGTGTTCATCTTCATGTTCCACAGGCAAGCATGTTGAGTGTAGACTCATAACCGTAATCCTCATCAGAGTAACCTACAACATCATAAGTTATAGCCATAGTGGGTCAATATATTTGGAATTGTATTGGCAAGTGATACCACCGTAGAATAGTAGTATCTAACATCTATATGAGTTTGCCTAGGTGTAGTTTTAGGCTTGCTTGCTCAAAATAGGGTTTTCCTATCAGTTGAAAACACTTAGTTTTTGTTTGACAAAAACTCCCAAGGAACCACCAATAGACATTGGTGAACCTTAAACCCTTGTTCAACCACAAGTTTTTAACTTAGAAATTGGGGTGAGGAGATCCTTGATAGATTTAATGTCTTGATGCTCAAATTGTCCATTGTCGGGGACATGGCTAAGTACTTAGGTTTTACTTCTCGAGAGGTGGTGCAATTTCCCCACAAGACTAAAAATGCATCGAGACAAGATCTTTTAGAAGCCTTCCCTTAGACAAAATGGACGCCTTCCAACCTATCACCTACCACCATCTGTCCATCTGGCTAAGTTATTGCAACCAATATTATCAAGGCAGAGGCCATATGCCATGTGGTTCAACTAGAAGCTTCTAAACACTATGTATCTCAATTCCATTTGTTCCAGGGTGGCTTTCCACAAGTGTGATACAAAAGGTAGACCATAGATATAGGCCTTGTGTAACCACTCAACATAACCCATCATACCATTCCACCGAGGTGATTCATTCACTTACTTGTTTTATTAAACAAAAACATAAGTCAAAGACTTAGCAATATTTCCATAGCATGTATATAATCCACCCTTGTTTGCTACTAGCTAGTCTAAGCATGATAATATAATAAGTATCTTAACTTAGAGGAAAATTCTACCAAGACTACAACTACTAGGATTTCCCATGCCATAGCATATAGATACTTAGCAAAAATTTCATGCAAGCCCTATACAAAATATTACTAGTGCATAGTCAAAATAATAGGGCAAATACATGAAGCACCACTTTACTTGGTATTTTGGGGAGTAGCAACAATCTTCACAATCACAATCACCACTAGCACCAAAATCTACACATAAAATGATAGCACGAAAATCTCATTCAAAATATTCAAGAAAAATATATGAATGCATGCAAATGCAATGGAATGAATTTTTATACACCAAACCATTCAACCAAAAAGTACTGAACACAAAGCTAACTAAATATAGTCTAAATAAACTTAAAATTTCTTTAAAAATCATTTTCCCAATAAATTATATAGTCAAAATAAGCTTATATTTGTCTCTGCATAAAAGCCCATTTTTACAGAAACAAAATACAAAAATAATCCCACAGTAGTGTAGGATTTATTTTTGTGAATCCATTGATATCTTATTTTGTATTTTTTGGATAAAGAGAACTCAAGTTATGAATTTTCTAAGTCTGAATCAAATTCTGTTTTTTAAATAAAAATTGAGCCACGTGGCAGCGTCTGATTGGACGATACCGCCTCTGATTGGACGATACCGTTGGATATAATTAGATCCAACACACCAGATCTACGCGTACCCTTTCGCTACTGGTTCTAATCTCGACCGTTGGATCTAGATCCAGCGGAGCTCATCGCTTTGACCACACGTGGGCGGTGCAAATGGCCACCGCGGCGGCTGCGCGTCGGACGGCGATGCTCCGGCGAGGCCAGAGGGCAAGGGTGGGGGTACTGGTGCTTAGCTAGGTCGTGGAGACGTGGTGAAGCTCAACGTGCTCGTGGACGTGGCTGGGGCGCATGGACACGGCGATGATTCCTCATCGGAGTTGGCGTCGGCGTCGGGCTCGCTCGGGAGTTGTCATTGGTGACGCTACAAGGCACGAAAAGACGAGCCAGAGGTGGAGATAGACGCGCACAGACAAGGCGAGTACACGCGTATCAACCAGAGGGAAGGGGGGCTAGGGTTTACCGAATTCGTTTACCGGAGTTATTCGGGACAGCGGCTGCGCGAGCTTAATTATGGACATCCTAGCGGCGCTCGATGATGAGTGAGGGGAAAGGAGCGGAGAGGGGAGGGGGTTAAGTAGAGGGGGTCTGGGCGCGGGATTACTACGAGTTTAACGCGAATTGATTCGCGAATCAATCGGCTAGAAACGGGCGGCGACAGCGAGTCTGCGGCGTTGATTGGAGAAGAAGGTGGTGTGCCTGCAGGGCCAGCGTGTCAGTGAGAGGGGGTGCGCCGGTGCGGGTGAGAAACACAGGGGTGAGTGGGGGTGTTTTCCCGGGTGGGCTCGTTTTGGGCCGTGGGGGTGGGCCGGGCCAACTGGCTGGTCTGCTCCTATTTTTTCTGTTCTTTTTCTTTTTCTAGAAAGATATTCTAAATAAAATTTGAATGCTCAAAACAACTCCAAATCAATTCGAACTTCTTCCAAAAATTTATGTGGCCAAGATAGTGTCCAAGAGTGTGTAAAACACATAAATTTACTCATAATCACTTTGTCCCATTGAAAAATAATTCAAAACCATGCCTCATATGATAGATAAAATGAGCATTTGAAATTCGGTTTGAATTCAAACATTGAAATTTTTTTGTGCTAGTTCTAAATTCTTTGAAAATACGAATGCAATGCATTCTTTACAAATCATGATTTTTAGGATGTTACAAATCTAAACCCCTTAAGATGAATCTCTCCCTCAAGATTTGGATTGGCTAGCAAATAGGTGAGGGTGATCTTTCCGAAGGTCATCTTATCTTTCCCAAGTTGTTTCTTCTTCGGAATAGTGGTTCCACTGAACTTAGCAAAATTTGATAGTCTTGGTACGAGTAACTCATTCTGCTGTCTCAAGAATCATGATATGTTTCCCTTCATAGGTGAGATCACTCTCTAGCTGAACCTCTTCCAAAGGTATAGTATCCTTCAAAGAAGTTTCTTCTATCTCTAGATGACATTTCTTCAACTGACTCACGTGAAACACATTGTGAGCTGCAGACAGTGATTCAGGCAATTCTATTTCATAAGCCACTTCTCCTTTGTGGCTTAAGATCTTGAATGATCCAACGTACCTTGGTGCTAGTTTCCCTTTGACTCCAAATCTCTTCACACCACGAAGTGGTGACACTCTAAGATAAGCTCTATCACCTACCTCATAGGTGACTTCTCTATGCTTTGGATCTGCGTAGCTCTTCTGTCGAGACTGTGCTATCCTCAATCTGTCCTTTACCAATTTTACTTTCTCTTCAACTTCCTTGATCAATTCTGGTCCGAACTAGTTTCTTTCTCCAACACCACTCCATAGTAATGGCATAGTACACTTTCTTCCATAAAGAAATTCAAATAGTGCCATCTCAATACTGTCTTGAGAGCTGTTATTGTAAGAGAATTCGGTGTAAGGAAGATTTTCATCCCAACTAGCTCCGTATTCTAGGGCACATGCCCTCAACATATCCTCCAAAATTTGATTTGTCATTCTGTCTGTCCATCAGTCTGTGGGTGAAATGCTGTGTTGAACTCTAATCTCATTCCCAATGATTCATGTAGTTGTCGCAAAAAATGCGAGGTGAACTGAGTTCCTCTATCAGACACAATACTCTTGGGTACTCCGTGCAGACATACAGTCCTATTCATGTAAATCTTGGCTAACTTAGCACTTGTATAGGTTGTCTTCATAGGTATGAAATGAGCCACTTTAGTTAGGAGATCAACAACAACCCAAATAGAATCGTATCCCGATCTTGTCCTTGGCAATCCAGTGATGAAATCCATACCAATCTTGTCCCACTTCAAATCAGGAATAGGTAGTGGTTGTAATAACCCTGCCGGTTTCTAATGTTCCGCCTTCACTCGACTACACACATCACACAAGGCAATATGCTCTGCAATATGTTTCTTGAGATTATTCCACCAAAATATTTCCTTCATATCCATGTACATTTTTGTGTTACCCGGATGAATGGAATATGGTGAGTTATATGCTTCTTGTAGAATCAGTTTCCGAAGCTCCGGATCTTTCGGAATACAGATACGTTTCCCATACCATAAAGTACCATGTTCGTCTTCATGGAAACCTTTAGCTTTTCCTTTGCTAATTTTTCCTTTAATCTCTTCAATTTCCTTTTCCAACTTTTGGGCTTCTTTGATCTTGTCCAACAATGTGGGTTGAACATCCAATGTCATGAGATGTACTTCAAGTACTATCTCCAATCTGAGATCTTTGAATTAGGCAAACAGATCATCTGGCAATTCTCGTTTAGTAAGGCCATTCACATAAACCTTACGGCTTAAAGCATCCGCTACAACATTTTCTTTATCGGTATGGTATTGCAAACTCAAGTCATAGTCTTTGATGAGTTCTAGCCATCTTCTTTGTCTCATATTGATTTCCTTCTGAGTGAACATATATTTCAGACTCTTGTGATCTATGAACACTTCACAACGCTTTCCCAAAAGATAATGTCTCCATGTTTTGAGTGCATGGACAACACAGGCTAACTCTAAGTCATGAGTAGGGTAATTCACTTCATGAGTTTTGATTTGTCTCGAGCCATAAGCCACAACTTTCCCTTCTTGCATCAAAACTCCACCTAATCCTTGGTGAGATGCATCACAATAAACTTGGAAATCCTTCTCCAAATCTGGCAGACATAAGACCGGAGTTGTCACTAGTCTCTTCTTCAATTCCTGGAAACTGAGTTCCCAACCTTCGGTCCAGTCAAACTTCTTGTCTTTCTTAAGTAACTCCGTCATTGGCTTAGCTAACTTTGAGAAATTCTCAATGAAACTTCTATAGTAACCAGCCAAGCCGAGGAAACTGCGAACTTCTTTCACTAACTTGGGAGATTCCCACTCAGTTACAGCTGACACCTTTGCGGGATCGACAGCTATGCCGTCTCCTGAGACAATATGTCCGAGAAATCGGACTTCATTCAACCAGAATTCACACTTACTGAACTTGGCATACAGTTGTGCTCCCTGAGCTTCTCAAGTATCAAACGCAAATGCTCTTCATGCTCTTCTTTGCTTTTGGAATAGATCAAAATGTCGTCGATGAATATGACAAAAAACTTGTCTAGAAATTCCATGAACATCTTGTTCATCATATTCATGAAACAGGCTGGTGCATTTGTCAAACCAAACGACATCACGGTGTACTCATACAAACCATACTTAGTGGTGAAAGAAGTCTTAGGTATGTCTTGCTCTCTAATCTTAAGATGAAAATAGCCTGATCGGAGATCGATCTTCAAGACCACACGGGCTCCTTCTAGCTGATCAAACAGATCGTTGATTCTAGGCAAAGGATATTTGTTCTTGATATTCACTTCATTGAGTGAATGGTAGTCTATGCATAACCTTTTGATTCTATCCTTCTTCTCAACAAACAGAACTGGTGCACCCCAAGATGAAGAACTTGGTTAAATAAATCCCTTCTGCAATTGATCTCCAAGCCATTTCTTGAGTTATTTCAACTCATCCACTGACATCTTGTAGGGTCTCTTTGCTATTGGTCCTCATCCTCGAATTAAGTCAATCAGAAACTCTACATCTCTATTTGGTGGCATTCCAGGAAATTCCTCTGGAAACACATCTGGATACTCTCTCACAATTAGCACACTGTGTATGCTAACCCCCTTAAGATAATTTAGCTTACTCCCTTTAGATTCAAAGTTAGACTTGAACCTAATTCGTTTCTTATCTTGGGGTGTGTGTGTAACAGTACGATTGGAACAATCTAGTACTCCATCATACTTAGTCATCCAATCCATTCCCAAAATTACATCCAATCCTTGGGAATCTAGGATTATCAAACTAAGCGGAAACTTATACTTTCCAAACTCTATTACTAGATCATGACATCCAAGGTTGACTATCATCTCTCCACCGGGAGAGCTTACTTTTATAGGACATCCAATAGTTTCGGTTGGCAGTACATTTTTATCAACAAATGCTCTTGATAAGAATGAATGCGATGCAACAGTATCAAAAAGAACAAGTGCTAGAAAAGTATTGAGCTTGAACTTACCAGCCACAGCATCAGACTCTTCATATATTTCTTCCACATTTATGTGGTTCACTTCTCCCTTCTGAAAATTGTTGGGCTTGTTGGCTCCTTAAAATTTCTTTTATGGGCATTCATTTGCATAATGCCCCATCTTCTTACACTTGAAACACTCAACCAGACTGAGGTCCTTCTTTGAGGGCTGACTCCCATTACCACTTCCACTGTGGTGGCTCTTGTGTCCACTCTTGTGGTTCTTATACTTGTCATTATCATGACTGCGATGATGCTTGTTGTCATGATGACTTTTGTGGTTATTCTGGCTATTGTACTTCCCATGCTTGTGGAATACAGAACTTGCACTATCATCATTATGGGAACGCTTGTGAGACGATCCCGAGCTGTGCTTATCAAAGTTATGCTTCCTCTTCCTGCCCTCAACCTGTTTCATCTTGTTTTCTAAGATGGTAGCCTTGTCACAAAGTGATTGATATGTTGGGACATAGGAAACAGATAGTTGTAGGTTCAACTCATCATTAAGTCCCTCAAGGAACTTCTCCTTCCTCTTGGCACGCCAGATTGTTGAACTCTTCAATGTACTCAGCCACGCTGCGGTGACGCTGTTTCAGATTGTGGAACTCTTTCTTCTTTAAATTCATCACTCCTGATGAGATGTGGGAAGTGCGGAAACCATCTTCAATGATAGCCCATGTCACATCCTCAAGGGGAGTGGTGATCTGAAAGTTATCCCACTAGGTAGCTGCTAGTACTTCGAGCAGATGTGCTGTGAATCTTACCTTTTCTTCATCACTGCAGCCCACAGTTATTAAGTCCTTGTTCATGGAACGTAACCAGTCATTGGCTACCATTGGATCAGTTGTTCCAGAGAACTTGGCTGGCCTCAATCTCAAAAATCTGGTAAGCATGTCAAATGCTGGTGGATTTTTGGGATTGTTGTTGTTATTGTTATTGTTGTTGTTGTTGTTGTTGTTGTTATTGTTGTTGTTGTTCTGATTCTGATTCTTATTTTTCATGAACTGAGTCATCATCTGCATTAGTTGAGCTTGACCGGTCATCAACTTCTGCATCTCGGGAGTGACGTTATTATTGTTGTTTGGGTTGGGGTTGGCACGACGGGGAGGCATATGTGGTTTCAGTAAGGAAAGGAATGAGATAACCCATAGATGCTTAACATGCACAGTATATCACAAAACAACCATCACAATAACCAATCTCAAAATAACATAGAATTTGAACAAAGTAAACTACAAGTTTTTGGAAAAAGTAAACACACCATAGCAAGCCATCCACATGTTAGATGGTCATTGCGACTCAATAATCAAGGTACAGATAGTCGAGTAGTCTACACTACTCCTCCATGTCGACCTCAACGTCAACAAGTGTAAGTACGGCTGTCTCCATGGTTCTCTTGTGCTCCTCGGCACTAGTGGTGGAGGCCTCGACCTACGCACACAGAGCTCTCTTCTGTGAGCGCAGCCTCTCAATCACTCCCTGCTGGGTTTCGAGCTCGAAGTCCTTGGCCTCTATCTTGGCCTTCATGTCCTTGATCTTCTTGTTTTTGTCTTGGACTCTCTTCTCCTGATTCTTGAACTTCTTGTCCTGGCTCTTGAATCTGGCCTCCATCTCCTTGACGATCTCGTATTGCTCTGCGAAGAGCTTGTCCTTCTCCCTCAACTAGACCTGGATCTCGTCATTTATAAGCATGACGTTGGTCCTATATGTGTCGAGGTGTCTAATAAGGCCCTCGAGGTCCTGGAGATACAGACGAACTGGCTCAATCGTCTCTCTAGTAGCACCCTCATACACCAATGCCTCTCCCTCCTCGTCATATCTCCCGAACGGGTGGAAGTATAGGCCTCTAAGCTCGGTGGAGTGGCGTCCGCAGAGGCGTCCCAGTAGCTCCTGCATGACTACATCTAGACCCTTATCCTTGTCATCGTGCATCAGCTTGAAGGAAATATTCTCCGTGAGTGGCTCCGTCTGTCGTCCCGGCTGCGAGACTCTAAAGCCCCAAAGTTCCTTCCTCTCAAACTTGGTGAGTTGAAGTGCCTTGATACTAGGAAGTGGGAGGTTGAGCACACTAGTAAACTGCACGATGCATGGACCAAAACGAGTTCCACTGAACTCCTCGGGAGTGTTGATCACAAAGCTAGGCATCTAATGTAAGATAGAGAAATATTAGAACAACACAAGTAGGAGAAAAACAAGACAGTAGAATGAAAGAAAAAAGCATACATCATCCATAAAACATACAAGCCATGGCATACAATGTCTATCACAACACTAAGGTTCAACCTAACTTAGACAAATTTTCTGAAAATACAAGTGTGGTGGTCCAACTAGAAGAGTACGTTACAATTCTCACTCATATAATATGTCTACGATATCCTCCCTTAGACGTTTTATGGCGGTCTCTAAGTCTTGGGTATACTTCTTCTCCTCTTCAAGGTCATTTTTAGTGTTGAGCATTGTACATTTGAGTCTTTCACCAAGATCTTTGATAGCTCAAAGCTGCATTCCTTGCAGAGTCAAAGAATGTTGTGTACATTTCTGAGTTGGTTCCCATGTAGAATCCCTAATCTTTGTGGTTGTCTCCCTTGTTTTTATACAAGTGAAGTTTCACCCACCAATATTCTTCTCCTTCATCCATCACTGGAAATCCTTTGTACACGGCCTCACCATGTACTCCCAAGCTAACCATAAGGGTTTTGAGTGCTTTGGGAAACTCCGTCTCACATTCTGAAGTCATGGTCATGAGTGGTCCCTTCTTGACGGCTTCGTTGATGGTGGCCATCCACAAATTGAGATGAGAAAGAAGATTATAAAGGTTTACGAGAAGAAAAAGAAAAGTGTGGAATTTGCAAAGAGTTGTATTTTTCCTTAGTGGTTTCCTTAGTCTAATCCAACCTAGGGTCATAATCCTATAGGCAACACAGTGCTCTGATACCATCTGTAAGACCCCACCTTCATAAAGGTAAAGGCCCCTGTTATTCCAATGCTAGTCCCTGGATCAAATTCTAGCATCCACAGTTTAAGATGAAGTACACAGATACAAAGGTATTTATTACATCGTCATTCCAGAGATAAACATAGTCTTTTACAACTCCATAGCCAAAGGCTAGTACAAGAGTTCAAAACATAAATAAGTAAAGTAAAGTCTTCATCTTCATGTGCCGCAGGCAAGCATGTTGAGTGTAGACTCATAACCCTAATCCTTATCAGAGTAACCTGCAACATCATAAGTAAAAACCATAGAGGGTCAATACATTTGGAACTGTATTCGCAAGTGATACCATAGTAGAATAGTAGTATCTAACACATATATGAGTTTGGCTGGGTGTAGTTTTAGGCTTGCTTGCTCAAAATAGGTTTTTCCTATCAGTTGAAAACATTAAGTTTTTGTTTGACAAAAACTCCCAAGGAACCACCAATAGACATTGGTGAACCTTAAACCCTTGTTCAACCAGAAGTTTTTAACTTAGAAATTGGGGTGGAGATCCTTGATAGCTTCAATGTCTTGATGCTCAAATTGTCTGTTGCCGGGGACACGGCTAAGTACTTAGGTTTTCCTTCTCGAGAGGTGGTGCACTTTCCCCACAAGACTCGACATGCATCGAGACGAGATCTTTCAGAATACTTCCCTTAGACCAAATGGACACATTCCAACCTATCACCCTACCCCCATCTGTCCATCTGGCTAAGTTATTGCAACCTATATGATCAAGGCAGACGCCATATGCCATGTGGTTCAACTAGAAGCTTCTAAACCCTAAGTATCTCAAATCCCTTTGTTCCTGGGTGGCTTTCCACAAGTGTGATACACAAGGTAGACCATAGATATGGGCCTTGTGTAGCCACTCAACATAACCCATTCATAACATTCCACATAGGTGATTCATTCACTTAGTTGTTTTATTAAGTAAAAACATAAGTCAAAGACTTAGCAATATTTCCATAGCATGTATATAATCCACCCTAGTTTGCTACTAGCTAGGCTAAGCATGATAATATAACAAGTATCTTAACTTAGAGGAAAATTCTACCAAGACTACAAGTACTAGGATTTCCCATGGCATAGCATATAGATATTTAGCAAAAATTTCATGCAAGCCCTATACAAAATATCACTAGTGCATAGTCAAAATAATAGCGCAAATACATGAAGCACCACTTTCCTTGGTAGTTGGGGGAGTAGCAACAATATTCACAATCACAACTAGCACCAAAATCTACACATAAAAAGATAGCACCAAAATCTCATTCAAAATATTCAAGAAAAATATATGAATGCCTGCAAATGCAATTGAATGAATTTTTCTACACCAACCCATTCGACCAAATAGTACTGAACACAAAGCTAACTAAATATAGTCTAAATAAACTTAAAATTACTTTAAAAATCATTTTCCCAATAAATTATATAGTCCAAATAAGACTATATTTTTCTCTACACAAAAACCCATATTTACAGAAACAAAATAGAAAAATAAGCCCACGGTAGTGTAGGTTATTTTTTGAATCCATTGATATCTTATTTGAAGTTTTTGGATAAATAGAACTCATGTTACGATTTTTCTAAGTTTGAATCAAATTCTGTTTTTTTTAAATCGAGCGACGCGGCAACGTTTGATTGGACGATACCGCTTCGGGGTGGATCACGATTTCGCGCCGTTGGATATAATCAGATCCAACGCACCAGATCTACGCATACCCTTTCGCTACTGGTCCTAATCTTGACCGGTACATCTAGATCCAACGGATCTCATCGCTTTGACCACACGCGGGCGGCGCAAATGGACACCGCGGCGGATGCGCATCGGATGGCGATGCTCCGATGAGGCCAGAGGGAAAGGGTGGGGGTACTGGTGCTTACCTAGGTCGTGGAGACGCGGTGAAGCTCAAAGTGCTCGAGGACGGGGCTGGGGCGCACGGACACGGCGACGATTCCTCATCGGAGTTGGCGTCGGCGTTGGGCTCGCTCAGGAGTTGTCATTGGCGACGCTACAAGGCACAAAAAGATGAGCCATAGGTGGCGTTAGACGCACACAGACAAGGAGAGTACACGCGTACCAACCAGAGGGAAGGGGGGCTAGGGTTTACCGAATTCGTTCGCCGAAGTTGTTCGGGACAGCGGCGGCACGAGCTTAATTGTGGACAGCCTAGCGGCGCTCTAAGGGTGGTGAGTAAGGGGAAACAACGGAGAGGGGAGGGGGTTAGGTAGAGGGGTCTGGGATTACTGAGAGTTTAACGCGAATTGATTCGTGGGATTACTGCGAGTTTAACGCGAATTGATTCGTGAATCAATTGGCCATAAACGGGCAGCGACGACGAGTCTGCGGCGTTGACTAAGGAAGAAGGTGACGTGGCTGCGGGGCCAGCGTGTCAGTGAGAGGGGGTGCGCGGGTGCGGGTGAGAAACAGAGGGGTGAGTGGGGGGTTTTCCCGGGTAGGCTCGTGTTGGGCCGTGGGGGTGGGACGAGCCAATTGGCTGGTCTGCTCCTATTTTTTCTGTTCGTTTTATTTTTCTTTTTCTGAAAAGATTTTCTAAATAAAATTTGAATGCTCAAAACAACTCCAAATCAATTCAAACTTCTTCCAAAAAATTATGTGGCCAAGCTAGTGTCCAAGAGTGTGTAAAACACATAAATTTACTCAGAATCACTTTGGCCCATTGAAAAATAATTCAAAACCATGCCTCCTATGATAGATAAAATGGGCATTTGAAATGGTTCTTTTTGAAATCAAACTTTGAAATTTTTTGTGCTAGTTCTAAATTCTTTGAAAATACGAATGCAATGCATGCTTTACAAATCATGATTTTTGGGATGTTACAAATCTAACCCCCTTAAGATGAATCTCGCCCTCGAGATTTGGATTGGCTAGCAAATAGGTGAGGGTGATATTTCCGAAGGTCATCTTCTCTTTCCCAAGTTGCTTCTTCTTCGGAATAGTGGTTCCACTGAACTTTGCAGAATTTGATAGTCTTGGTACGAGTAACTCTTTCTGCTGTCTCGAGAATCTTGATAGGTTTCTTTTCATAGGTGAGATCACTCTCTAACTGAACCTCTTCCGAAGGTATAGTATCCTTCAAAGAAGTTTCTTCTATCTCTGGATCACATTTCTTCAACTGACTCACGTGAAACACATTGTGAACTGTAGACAGTGATTCAGGCAATTCAATTTCATAAGCCACTTCTCCTTTGCGGCTTAAGATCTTGAATGGTCTAACGTACCTTGGTGCCAGTTTTCCTTTGACTCCAAATCTCTTCGCACCACAAAGTGGTGAGACTCTAAGATAAGATCTATCACCTACCTCATAGGTGAGTTCTCTATGCTTTTTATCTGCGTAGCTCTTCTGTCGAGACAATGCTATCCTCAATATGTCCTTTACCAATTTGACTTTCTCTTCATCTTCCTTGATCAATTCTGGTCCGAACAAGTTCCTTTCTCCAACACCACTCCATAGTAATGGCGTAGTACACTTTCTTCCATAAATAAATTCAAACGGTGCCATCTCAATACTGGCTTGAGAGCTGTTATTGTAAGAGAATTCTACGTAAGGCAGACTTTCATCCCAACTAGCTCCATAGTCTAGAGCACATGCCCTCAACATATCCTCCAAAATCGGATTGGTCCTTTCTATCTGTCCATCAGTCTGGGGGTGAAATGCTGTGCTGAACTCTAATCTCGTTCCCAATGATTTATGCAGTTGTCTCCAAAAACATGAGGTGAACGGAGTTCCTCTATCAGACACAATACTCTTGGGTACTCCATGCAGACATAAAATCCTATTCATGTAAATCTTGGATAACTTAGCACTTGTATAGGTTGTCTTCACAGGTATGAAATGAGCCACTTTAGTTAGGCGATCAACAACAACCCAAATAGAATCGTATCCCGATCTTGTCCTTGGCAATCCGGTGATGAAATCCATACCAATCTTGGGGAAGAAGGTGACGCCGAGTCTACGACGTTGATTGGGGAAGAAGGTGACATAGCTGCGGGGCCAGCGTGTCAGTGAGAGGGGGTGCGCGGGTGCGGGTGAGAAACAGAAGGGTGAGCGGGGGGGGGGGGTTCCCGGGTGGGCTCGTGTTGGGACGTGGGGGTGGGCCGAGGACATTGGCTGGTCTGCTCCTATTTTTTCTATTCTTTTTATTTTTTGTTTTCTGAAAACATTTTCTAAATAAGATTTGAATGCTCAAAACAACTCCAAATCAATTCAAACTTCTTCCAAAAATTTATGTGGCCAAGCTAGTGTCAAAGAGTGTGTAAAACACATAAATTTACTCAGAATCAATTTGGCCCTTTGAAAAATAATTCAAAACCATGCCTCATATGATAGATACAATGGGCATTTGAAATGGTTCTGTTTGAATTCAAACTTTGAAATTTTTTGTGCTAGTTCTAAATGCTTTGATAATATGAATGCAATGCATGCTTTTACAAATCATGATTTTTGGGATATTACATCCACCCACATTAATGTGGAAGAGGTGGGGGCAGCCCACCATGGCTGGGCGCATAGCCCCTTGGGTTCCCCCCCCTATCCCTATAAAAGGCCCCCTCTCCTCCTCTCAAAGCACACCTCCTCGCCAAGGATCTCTCTCTCTCCCCTTTAGAATTTCCCCATGGTCTCGGATCAGCGAGATACATGTTCCCGGTGTCTTTTTCTGGAAGGATTTTGTTTCTTCCGCTGCTTCGCTAGAGCGAGGGCACGGAGGTTGTTGGGGTACCTGGACGTGTGTCCGATTATGGATGCACCACTTCTTTGCGGTGCTGGACGCGATGGTGCTGGACCGGCTGGACCAGATGGACTTCACCACGATCTTGAGATCGGCAAGCGTTCGACTACATCATCCATGAGTACAATCTCGTTAACTCTATACGGTCTTCGAGGGTATGTATTTTATGGATGTATATCCACCCGTTGCTTGTATCTAGTAGATAGATCTTGGTGCTTTGTTCCCATCTATGAAATTTTTTGTTTTCTATGCTGCGAACCATTCACAACTGGATATTGGTCGATATGATGTCTCCACTATCTTGATGTACTATATACACTTCACCACGGAACGAGATCATGCATCTCATCATCAAATCGTCATCGGACGGCGGATAAATTCCATCTCCAAATACTCCATTGAAATCCCGTGTCGGGGTGCTCTCATCGGCCCTAGCAATAACCACCAGATAACTTGAACAAACAAACACCACCATGGAAGACTTCGTGACAGCGACAAATGCCATAATATCTGATTGTATCTACACATGAAACTGAGTGTTGGACTTACGGTGAGTGGGTTCAGAAGGCGAATCTTGTGCGGCTCTTCCCTCTGAGCAATAACGATGACGCCACGATAAACACCGACGAAGTAGAACCTTTTTATGAGGAGAATAATTATCCTAAGATATAAATGCACAATGAAAAATACGCCCCTTTCTTCACTAATATACGCATTCTAAATATTTCAAAATATACTAGATACATCCTAAAATGAGTGAACATACTCACTTAAACATGCATGCATATCTACATACGTGCGTGCATATGCATGTTTGAAAAAAGCTTAAATGTGAATTGAGGGATGAATTGTGACCCTGTGTTGAACGTCCATTAGATTCATTGTGAAACAACGAAATTTGCCGAGGTTGAGGAACATGAAGTAGCCGATGTCTAGAAGTGTGTGATATATCAGGATCCAATTGTTGAGATGGAACTCAGGCTCTTTTAAAGTGCGTCGCCAATCGCCGTAGACTGCCCAACAAGAAGAGTAGGCGTCGGCGTACTCCTCCTCCTCCTCCTCTAGGAAGGAGTCTCCGATCTTTGGAAGTGGTCCGTCGGTAGAGAGATCGGACCGGCTCACTGTTATTTGGCTGCTCACCGTTCCTTCCTATGAAGGAAGAAAGACGACAAGGAGAAGAACATGGAGAGAAGGCGTCGAAGAGGAACTTCCCCTAGACAACTACGCACGCGGTCGAGGAATTGCCAATTTTAATTTTTGTGATTTACAAAGTATGTATAAGAATGTTGAAATACATTCTCTAACAAACAGATTTTGGTGATCTGGCGGTTAGAGTTGTTCGCTACGGAATGCGATGTTGCGGGTTCGAGTCTCTCTAACCGCTAGTTCACCAAACCAATTTTTATGTCTTTTAGTTTTTTCTATCAAACAGACTGACAAGTAGGACCGGCCAAAACCACCGTGAAATTTGACCTAGCAAACCATGTTGATAGGTAGGGTCAGTCTACAGATAGCGCGTTCATTAAAAAAATAAACGCCCCGACAAAATCCGTGACGATTATACCCAAGACGAAATGGGAGATAGGGCTTACGGTCTAGGGACGAAATCCATGACGAATTTTCCATGACAAAATCGCGAAACATCATGACACTAGTGCACAGGTAGGCCTCTAACACCGGTTCGTAGAGGCCTCTAACAGCGGTTCCCGAACCGCTGTTGGGGTTCGGTATTAGAGCCTCCCCCCTTTAACAGCGGTTCTTATATGAACCGCTGTTAAAGGGTGGCGCACGTGGGGCTGCCGCAGCGCTTAGGCCCCCCCTTTAACACCGGTTCGGTTCTCTGGTGTGGCAGGAAAACGGCACAAATCTCTGCCGCGACAGAGTTCTGTCGCCGCCCCGTTCTGGGCGTATTTCTGCGGCACGGCGGGGATGGAAAGGGGTTGAGGAGGAATCGATCGGGAGAGGTATACACATACATCGTCGGTACATACGAGTACACGAATAATTAAGCAACTATTATTATACAAAAACATTGTCATTGTGGTATTCTCCGTACACATTGAAGCATAAAGTACAAGACAAACACGTTCAAACATGTATACAATATAACATCTCCGTACACATTCATTTTGGTGGATATCTAAAGAGTTCTCCGCCAGGCGTGACGACCTCATCAAGTATGAACCCCGCCAATTCCTCTTGAATGGCTCGTATGTGGTCAAATGGTAGGAGTTGGTCCCGCATCCGTTCGATCTAAATATATATGAAGAATGGGGTCAATATATATATAAGAATAAAACTCAACACAACTGATGGTAATAAAATAATGTTGTGTAATTTGTTTACTTACTCTAAGTTGTTCTAGTGTGGCTTGGCCTGTCGCACATATCGTGTTGCGAGTGAACTCACAAACATAGTATCCACATAAGTTATTTCCGGGTCTCTGATGCGCACACTTTACAAGAATAAAGAGTTCAATCAAAATAATAATCAGTAAAGCATGATATAATGGAATTGGAAGAAGAATCAAAGAGATACGCAGACATAGCTGGCTAGTATTACTTACATTTTGCTCTATAAATTTTAGTTCTTCTGACCATTCACACATGGCCCTGCCCGTGAACCTTTTCCAAACCCTGTCCGGCAAAGAAAATGGATAAACGAGTAATTAATTACTTTTTGTTACGAAAGTTTCCGATCTAGTGCGATAATATGATTGAAATTACCTCTAGAGCATCTCTTTAAAGTCTGCCCATAGTGTCGTGGTATTGCCGACGAGTACGCCATGGAGGGGTCCTCACAGTGCGTGTTTAGAGACGTGGGGTAAGGCGGACGGTTGACGGGTACGAGGTAACACAGCTTACCCAGGTTCAGATTCTACGACGGCGGTGGAATCCTACTCCTGCTATAAATCACTATAAGGGCAATACCGAGATATAGAGATAGGTTCGCTGTGCGAGGTTGTCTGATGTTGTATGAGATTGTGCCCTAAAGGCTCCCATAGGCCCGACTTATATAGTCGCCAGGTCCTAGGGTTACAGGGAAAAGTCCTAGCCGGACAGGTTACAGAGTCCTACACCGTCTATTACTAGTCTTGTGTATCTTGCACTCCAAGGCTCCGGGTATGCTGGTGACTCCACCGTAGCCTTCCTTTATCCAGCATGGGACTTCCTTCTGGATCCACCTAACTGGTCTGCCCAGTAGGCCATAGGCCATGCTACCGACTATGGGCCACCCGGGTTAGTCGCATAAGATACATGCTATTAGGATACCCATATAGCATATCCCCAACAGTAGCCCCCGGAGAACTCCGAGATCTTGCGTCGTCTTGCCTCTTCACGTTGAATGCTCCGTCTAGATGGATGTCGGCAAATCGTCAAGCAATATCTTGTAGTCCTCCCAAAGAACCCTACAAGGTTTTCTCCGTCTTTGAATGGTAAGCCGGAGAAATGCTGAATCTTCCATCGTACTCTTCCGTAGTCAGATTAAATCCGTCCATGCTGGAATCTTCGATGTGACGGCTCATCTACCCGTGTCAGCTAGGACGACATAGACTTAGGTCAGTGACGCCTCGTAACTCACACATGCAGAGTACATAATCATATCCGATTTTCCCGCGCAATTGATATGAACCGTTGGCGGCGACGGTTGGAGACGTGGCGAAATTACCGCGCATGTTCGCGAACACGTCGTCTACGCGGCAACCGTCCGATCAGCTGCACGAATCTTGACGCAGAACATGATAAATAGTAACCATGGAACACTTGCCACTTTTTACCTCATTCTCTCGCGTCATCATCTTCTTCCTCCAGCCGCACGCCTCCTCGAGCTCTCCGCGAGAAACCTCGAAAACCCTAGCCTCCATCTGCGTCAGTCGCATCCTTCCAGCACCCATGGCCAGCAGCAGCTCCTCCCCATCGATGGCGGCGTCGAGCGAAGCCGGCGAGCTCCGTCGTCGTGCCCCCAGAGGGCCTGGTCATCCCCACATCGGCGCTGATTGAAACCACCGGCGGTGACCATAATCTGGCGGATGGTACGCGGCGTTTATTTGCCCATCTCCCACTTCTCTCTCTCCGTCTTGAACCACTAAAAGGTCCAACCCCATAACCTCTCCCCAAATAGCATCTTAGTGCTTAGCAACTTCGCGGCACTTTGTGAGGGTTACTTACGGATTAGGCCTAGGTTAGACTTGTTCGTGTACTTCTTCACTGTCAAACATGAAGCCGGACACAGTAGGGAGGAGCTTAGGAACTGCGGCACCATAAGCTTCAAGATCCTACCTGGCCGGCGGTTCCCCGACATCGTCGGTCACGAGTCCTACAAGAAATGGCAGCGGACGTACTTCTAAGGCCCCGACATTCCTTTGGCGGGCCGAGAAGTAACGTACCCGGACTTCGCGGATGGAGCCGCCGCTGAAGTTTCCACATGGAGATCACATGCCTCCCTTCCCTCCGACCTCGACGCTTCTCGTGCAATAAGGCGGATCGAATGGTTCGTAGAGACGGGTTTGACCGGCTTGGACCTGGCCATGTGCTGGTTCATCAGGCGAATCCAGCCTCTACAGCACCGCGCGAAGTTCATGCACGAGTATACCAGTGATCGAAGGGATACCCTCCGGATCTCCGTGGATAACTTCTTGAGCGACTACGTCAAGCTCCGCCTGAAGGACATCGTCAAGGTGAAGGATAAGAAGCGTGGCTTCACCATCACCTATGACATGTTCGTAGACGGCAAGTGCCCAAAGGTAGATATGTATTTTCCGTGTACGACATATACTCCAGTTTCTCCGTCTTGACATTACCACCCCATCTAACACGGTGATTTCTAACTTAACAGCTTAGCGATCTAGATGAGGACAAACTGGCTGCCCAAATCTGCGATCCAAAGATGAAGGAAGTCACGGTCGTGTCCGACGACGATGTCCCGTTGGCGCGAAAGCGGAAGAGCTCCACCTCTGACGTTGCCGACGGAGGCAAGAAGAAGAAGACGGAGGGTGGAGCCTCCAAGAAGACTACCGCCGCCCTAGAGGCGGAAAAGAGAAAAGCCACTGGGATTTTTCCCAAAGCACCCCCCCCCTAGTGTAAGCTTCTCATTCTCCGACATTGTCTTATTTATCTGTCTTGTTCCTATACTTATGCACTTTGCACGTTTCAGGAAGAAAGCCACAACCAGCCTCAAGAAGACCTCCAAGACTTTGGGGGCTTCTAGAAATATCAAAGATATGCTGCATTGCGACTCCTCCCCCGTCATCGCCCTTGCTACTCCTGCCGTCAAGCCTTCCTCTGCCCCCCGACAATCTCTCAAGATCAGGAGGCACTAGGCCCTTCCGCCATGGAAGTGGACTCTGGCGCTTCTACCGAACTTGCTGTTATCGGCGAGCAGGCAATGCAGGAGAGCACTGCTCTTCAAATGGCTGAAGCTCCGGCTAAGGATGCCATCAGTAGCGGCAAGGCGGCAGAGGGAGCTGGTACCTCTGCCGAAGGCGGCGCCTCTACTCCCCAGAAACCCTTCGAGTTCCCTAAGATAGTTTACCCGGCGCTCGTGCCGAGTAACACAACTATGGTTCCTGGAGGAGTGTCGTCATCTCCGACGTGCGGTATTGAGGAGCTGCTCCGACAAGAAGATATCTTGCGAGGAAATAGCATTTCCTTTGGCAAGCTGCTGGCCGAGAGTGCTACAAACCTCAAGATTATTGCACTTGTAAGTTTTACTTTGCCTTTTGCATTTCATTATGAGTATCCCACTGTATCCCCCGAGGATGTAGACGGAAAACCATAGGTTTTGCATCTATATGCTCTAAGAGTGACTAAGTTAGAAAGAGCTTTCACTATAGCCCCCAAGCATTTAGATGGAAGAAACTATTCCGACTAGATGCTGTAAGAGTAGCATACGTAGTGTTTATATTTTTCAATACTGTAGCCCCCAAGCCTCTAGTTGTAACTGAATTAGTTCTGACTAGATGCTTAAACAAAAGCTAAGCATTTTCCGAGTTAAAACTTTATATTGTAGCCCCCAAGCTTCTAATCGAGAACTGAAGTAGCTCCGACTAGATGCTTTAAAGAAAAGCTAAGCATATTGCTAAGTTGAAAAACTTTCGTTGTAGCCCCCGAGCGCCTAGATGGAAAGTTTCCGACTAGGTGCTCCAAGCATACTAAACAACAGTTTTAACTTTTTCCTTTCTTTCACAGAACGAGAATGCTCGGCGGGGCATAGCAAGCGCCAAGTACAAGAAGATGCACGCAGATCTTGAAGCAGAAAAGGGTAAAACTGCCATCTTGAAGGAACAGATCATCAAAAACAAGAGTCTGTTTTCTTTTTTGCGCATTCCGTCTTGGTTTTATGCCTTCCTTCTTCGAGTACTCACTGTGTATTTTGTTTTCTCCGACTTGCAGAGCATGTCTCCAAGGCCAAGGATATTGTCGAGCAGTCCAAGCACATTTAGCAGCTGGACAGCGAGAACAAAATCCTTAAGAAGGAGAGGGAAGAGATGCTGAAGATGCACGAGGATTCCATGAAAGCCCTGCAGGATTCCGCCACCGCGGAAATCAGTCGCTTGAAGGAGGAGATTGCGATCTTAAATGATTAGAAGCAAGCTGCTGATGAGCAAAACCATCTCCATAGCGAGGCGTTTAAGCTCCTCCAACAAGAGAAGGAATCCTTGGCGGACACCGTCTGGCAGGCTAAGGCCAGCATCTTCAGTAAGTGTCCTCCGCCTTGTATTTCTGTAGTCTGGATACTTAGGGTTTATTGAACTCATGCGATCCTTGTTGAAATTTTCAGCGCCTATGGGTTTAACCCGCTCGCCTCCTTCGGACAAGGAATGCATGGTTCTTGCCGGCAACTTCATCAACACCTCCATCGCCCAAGCCAAGGAGATTGCCGAGCCCCTCCAGATATATATCAAGGCTTCGGACACTGTGACGAAGTACTCGGAGATTCTGCGCTGAGCCCCCGAGCGCGTCATGAGCTGGAAAGCTTCATGTGCACGGGCTGGCACAAGGATGGCGCTGTCAATGGTGAAGGCACACTACGAAGATGCTGACATCGATACGGTGACCTCTGGCATCCCCGACGTTGATGATGATGGCAAAGAGATTGATCATGAAGCCATCTTGTCATCACTCGCGGGTTATGACACTAGAGTCGCCGAGTTGGTGGACATCGACGTCTTCGTGCCCATGAACACCATCGACAGCGTCAACCAAGATTCCTCCGAGTCTCATCATAGCGCCAACGTTGAGGGTGATTCTCCGGCTGGGGACGATGCAGCCTCCAAGTCTCCTGCGCCCAAAGAATGAAAAACACTTTGTAATTTCTGTTTCACCTTTGGTGTGTGCATGGGAAAAACTTGGTGATGTAACTTAAGGCGGAAAACAATGATTGTTATGACCTTCTACTTAAGAATTTAGTTCCCAACATGTATATATTTTTTAAGCAAGTGCTGGCTTATCCATTACTTTGGTTCTTATGCTTGACTTTTCGTGAGTCGGAAGACTCGTCGTCGGAAGCATGCGCTTAGGTGATGATGCCCAATGGCACCGTCAATAACCTGAGCACAAAATCGCTGACAATAAGTGCTAAAAGTCACTACTCCAGAATCCACATAAAAATGACAAAGAACGTGTAGACCAGAAAACTTAAGCTAACGCCCATAGGCGGGATTTTCACAAGTGCAAATGCAAAGCTTGTGCATAAAGGTTTTATATGATCCAAAAATGAACACTAAAGGAGGTAAAAGACTCAGAAATATGAGTGAACCAAAGAGATTTATTTCATTGATCATATAAGAGATACACAATTAGATAAAAATGCTAAGTGTAGAAAGGACGTAGCTGTGCTATGTTCCATGGCCGATCAAGCTCTGGGTAGTCATCATCCGGGTCATGTCGCTTACGCTTATGATCCTCGTTGGGTCTATCCTTTAGTTCACGATTGTCAACAAGGTAGTAAGACCCATTGAGCAGCGCCTTGCTTATGATGAACGGTCCTTCCCATGGCGGGGATAATTTGTGTGAATTTTTCTACTTAAGTCGGAGCACCAAACCCCCCTCTTTAAACGAGCGATGCCGAACGCGGCGACTATAGTAGCTGCGCAGCTTCTGCTGGTAGATGGCGGATCTTTGGCATGCTAAAACACGCTCCTCCTCGAGAAGGTCCACATCTAGGCGTCTGGATTCTTCAGCGTCATCTTCTCGTAGGCGGGAACTCTTGGTGCATCGTGGAGGATGTCGGAAGGCAGGATGGCTTTTGCTCCATATACCATGAAGTAAGGGGTGTAGCCGGTAGATCTATTAGGTGTAGTTCGTAAACTCCACAGTACAAATGGTAATTCCTCCGCCCAGGCTCCAGCTGCTCTATGTAGCGGTGCCTCAAGACGTGGCTTGATCCCCTGCATAATTAATCCATTGGCTCACTGAACCTGACCGTTGGATTGTGGGTGTGCCACAGATGCAAGGTCAAGTCGGATGCCTTTCTCCCAGCAATATGCCTCCACTTCTCCGAGTGATAAATTGTTGCCGTTGTCGGTGATAATGCTATGTGGGAGACCAAATCTCACCACTAGATCCCAGACAAACCTGAGGGCAGTTGCCCCATCAAGCTTTCTAATGGGTTTAGCTTCTATCCATTTGGTAAATTTATCAACTGCTACAAGCAGATGTGTAAACCCACAAGGTGCCATCTGTAACGGTCCCACCATGTCTAGCCCCCAGACCGCAAACGGCCAAGTTATTGGTATTGTTCGCAGTTCTTTAGTAGGAACATGTGGTTGTCGGGCATAATACTGGCATCCGATGCATGTCTCAACCAGCTTGACAGCGTCCGCCTTCGCGGTCAGCCAGTAGAATCCTTGCCGGAAGGCTTTCGCGACGAACGATCGAGGAGCGACGTGATGCCCGCAATCTCCGAGATGGATTTCGCGTAGGATTTCCATACCTTCTAGCTGGGAAACACACTTTAGGTATACATCAGTAGTGCTCCTTTTGTAGAGTTGCCCATTGATTATGGTGTAACCCTTTGCTCGTCGTACTATTTGCCATCTTTCGACATCATCGTCGGGCAAAGTTCCGTGTTCGAGGTATTCCATGAACGGTTTTGTCCAAGACGGAGGGACCTTAGTCACTATGTTGATGAAAGAGTCAGCTCTATCCGGGTTGTCGATGTCGGCTCCCTTCACGGATGGTGTGCGCAGGTGTTCGAGGAAAACTCCTGGCGGAATTGGCTTACGCCCTGATCCTAGCTTAGACAGCAGATCAGCCGCCTCGTTTTGTTCCCTAGGCACATACTTAATTTCGTTGCCCAAGAAGCTCTTGGCTATCTCGTCCACTTCGTCTCGATATGCCGCCATCATAGGGTTCCGCGCATTCCAGGTGCCAACCACTTGCTGGGAAACCAAGTCAGAATCTCCACAGCAAACTATGCGCTTGATGTTAATATCCTTGGCTACACGTAGTCCGTGAATGAGTGCTTCATACTCCGCCATGTTATTTGTATCCTCGAAGTGGATCTGCAGAACGTAGTGTAGCTTGTCTCCTGTTGGTGACGGTAGCAATACACTGGCCCCCGAGCCGTTGAGCAACTTTGATCCGTCAAAGTGAATCACCCAGTACACTGGTTCTAGCAACGGAGTAGCATCTGGCATCTCCGTCCAATCTGCAATAAAATCCGCCAAGACTTGTTACTTGATAGTGTCGCGTCTCTTGTAGGTGATCTCGAAGGCGGCAAGTTCAATGCCCCACTTCGCGACCCTTCCTGTAGCGTTGCTGTTATTGATAATGTCGGACAGTGGAGTTTTGCTCACCACTGTGATTGGGTGCTCCTGGAAGTAATGCCTCACCTTCCGAGAAGCGAGGAATACTCCATAAGCTATCTTTTGGTAGTGGGGGTAACGCTGCTTGGACTCTATCAAGACCTCGCTTACGTATTAAACTGGTCATTGAACTCCGTGTTCATAGCCTGGTTCCTTCTGCTCTACGACGACGACGATGCTGATAACCCGGTTGGTTGTCGCCATGTAGATTAACAGGGGCACACCAGGCTCGGGCGTTGAGGAAAGAATCTCCTTGAGCTGCTTCAATGCTGCATCTGCTTCGTCCGTCCACATGAATTTGTTCGCCTTCTTCAGCAACTTGTACAGCGGCAAAGCCTTTTCTCCAAGTCGGCTGATGAACCGACTAACTGCTGCAAAACAACCTGTTAGTCGTTGAATGTACTTTAGGCATGTCGGACGGTTTATGTTTAAGATGGCCTTGATTTTCTCCGGGTTGACCTCGATTCCGCGCTGGGAAACGATGAAGCCCAACAATTTGCCGGCTAGAACCCCGAAGACGCACTTCTTAGGGTTGAGCATCATGTTGCATTTCTGGATATTATCAAAGGTTTCTTTTAAGTCGGAGATTAAGTCGTTTGACTTTTTAGACATCACCGCGATATCGTCCACATAGGCGTGAACGTTCTGACCAATTTGGTCGTGGAGGCAATGTTGCATTGTCCGCTGGTAGGTAGCACCTGCGTTTTCAGCCCAAAGGGCATCGTGACATAGCAAAACGTGCCGTATGGGGTAGTGAACGAAGTGGCCAATTGGTCCGACTTCCTCATCTTGATCTGGTGGTATCCTGAGTATGCATTGAGAAAACACAAAAGTTCCGAGCCAGCCGTCGAGTCAATGACTTGGTCAATGCGAGGCAAAGCAAACAGATCTTTGGGACCTGCTTTGTTCAAGCCGGTGTAATCAACGCACATTCTTAATTCATTGGTTCCCTTTTTGGGGACAAGTACAGGATTGGCCACCCATCGGGTGTGAAGGACTTCTCGGATAAACTCAGCCTTAAGTAACCTAGCTATCACTTTGCCAATGGTGTGTCTCTTCTCATCTCCGAAGCGTCGTAGAAGTTGTTTCACTGGTTTGGATTTTGGATCAATGTTTAAGCTGTGCTCGGCAAGTTCCCTAGGTACACCTTTCATGTCGGCAGGTTGCCAGGCAAAGATGTCCCTGTTCTCACGGAGGAACTCGACGAGCGCGCTTTCCTATTTGGGATCCAGGTTTGTCCCAATGGCGGTGACCTTGGAGGCATCGCCTACCACAAGTTCCACCGGCTTGGTTTCGATGGCGGCCTTGAACGCAGGAGCGGAGTCGGAGATCTGCTTCTTCGATGCGGGCATCTCTGAGTCATTGACCTTGCTCTGGATCTCTTTGAATTCTTCGCTGTAGAGGACAACTTTTGCAACGGCTGCTTCATTGATCTCGCAGTCCCTTGCCTTGGTAAAGCTTCTGGATACGGTGATGACACCGTTTGGTCCGGGTATCTTGAGTTTGTTGTAGACGAAGCATGGTTTGGCCATGAACGTGTGGAATATGCCGCGGCCGAATATGACGTGATACACGCTCTTGAAGGGGACCACCTCGAAGGTCATGCGCTCTTGGCGGTAATTATTGACATCGCCAAAGGCTACCTGAAGTGTAATACACCCAAGGGACCGAGCCTCCCAACCAGGAACTACGCCATGGAAAACGGTGTTGGTCCGCCTTAGGTTTGCCTCCGTCAAGTTCATCTTTTGCAGTGTATCCAGGTACATGATGTTGATGCTGCTTCCACTGTGCACCATACACTTGGTGAACTCCACGTCGTCAATCAAGGGGTTGATGACCATGGCGTATTGGTTCTCCGTGGGTATAAGGTCTGGGTGGTCCGTCCTATCCCAAGTTATTGGAACCTCCGACCAGCGTAGGTACTGAGGTACTGGGGGAGAGTAGCCATCAGGATCCTCAGAGAGGTCTTCTGTTGTCGGACGGTGGGGGTGCCAAGGAAAGTGTGGTAGACTGGGGCCTTCTTCGTGAAGGGGTTCTTGCCCTTGTCGTCGCTCTTGGCGGCGTGCTTGGGGTCAACGTCTTCGTCCATGTCACTTGAATCTTTGGACTCCTCCTCCTTCTTCTTCCCCTTGCCCTTGCCGCACGGTCTGTTCTTCCGACATTGCTTGTAGCTAGACTCCGGGTCTTCCTTGAGGTTGTTGACGAACTTGCAGTGGCGATTGGTATGGGTGGCTTTGTCGTTGACGTCGAGGTGTACGAGGCATGGCATATCACAGTACTCCTCGTAGGTTTGGGGAACGCGGAGCGGCGCCGAGGTGGGTTCACTTTCTCGTTGCTGCCCGCGACCGACTCCCCTTCCTCGGCCACGCTGTCCGCCCTCTCCTCGTCCTGCAAAAGTCATAGAGACCATGTCGGTAGATTGCTTTTCTTCTGGAGCGGTTTTCCACATTGTACTGCTGTTCCTCCGAGCTTGAGTTGGAACGTCTGTTGCCGGCAATGAGCCACGAGCATCGTCGTCAGCAGCTGCGAACTCACTAGCCAACTGAATCATCTGGTTCAAGTCAAGCTGGTGATTTTCCTGCAAGCTCTTCAGCTTATGTCGGAGCAACGTGCCCCTTTCCAACCCATCGATGAAGGCGGCCATGGCGGTTTGAGCGTGCACTCCTGCGCAGGAATTTTTCATATCCAGCCAGCGGGAGAGGTAGGCGCGAGATGTCTCGTCTTTCTCTTGCACGCACCGCTGTAGATCGCCCACAGTGCAGGGACGCTTGTATGTACCCTCAAAGTTCTTGGTGAATGCTTCTTTCATGTCCAGCCAGTTGTAGATATATTTCTCCGGCAAGTCGTCGATCCATTGATGGGCCGTGCCTGCCAACATTAATGGGAGGTACTTGACAACGACGTTGGGGTTGCCTCCGGCAATCTCCACCATGTTGCCGTAGTCCTGCAACCATGTGGCTGGCTTGGTGGTGCCGTCATAGGGCTTAATGGTCTTGTCAATCCGGAAACCTTTGGGGTAAGTTGCAGACCGTATTGCAGGTCCAAAGAAACGTGGTCCCGGGTATGATCCTTCCCGGGCCTTGTGGATCTTGTCGATCCGCGAACGTGCATTGTATGGCTCCGGGTTCTTCTTCTTATTGTCAACAGGGGATGGGCTGCGTGAACGATGCGGGCCTCCTCCGCCATGGTGACTGCTTGGTGGTGACGGAGGCGGAGGTGGCGGTGGGTTAGCCTTCTTGCTATTACCCTCCTGCGACGCCTCACGTCTGTCACAGTTGCTTGTCGGACGCAGAGGGTTGTGACGCGACCTGCTCTTATGTCCTTCGTTGCGCTTTCCATCATGATGGGTCTGCTCCGTGTTGTCGCGGATGACGATGCCACACTGCTTTCGTGGGGGCATATCCGTACGATGGTGAGCATTTTAATCTTCGCGATGTCGGGGAGACCGGGGCGGTGGAGATGGGCGACGAGGTCGGGCCTTTTCTCCGTGGTCGGAGGATATTGGGATGGCATCCTTCCTGTTGCGTGCATCCCTCCGTCTTTGTTCTGAGGAACCCGTCTGGGACCCGACATCAAGAGGATATCTGTCCCTTGGCGGTTTATACTGGCTAGACCGGCAGAGCGCTGGGTTAGACTCAAGCCTCTAGGAGGTGGCCTTTTCCTGCTGCTTCACCGCCTTGGCCACTAGGTCGTAGACCTGTTCCACTGCCTCAGGCGATCTATTCTGCTCCAGAAGGGTCTTGGCGACGGCGAGATTAAGTAGTGGGGTGGGCATCACCTTCTTGCCTTCACTGTCAATGTATGGCTTAGCCTATGCCGGCTTAGAGGGTGCCCATCCTAGGTTGCGTCGTACACCAGGATCGTTGATGACGCGAGCCGGAGCTTTATTAGTCTTCTGCTGCTATAGCAGAGTCTTGTACTCGGCCTCCATTGCTCTAGCTTTCTCTATGGACTTCTGCGCATTGACCAGATCTCGATCTAGCTTAGCACCTTGCTCCACGATAGCTTGCGCTTCCTCCAGCAGCTGCTGGCGCTTCTCGTCAAGCTGGGTCACGTTCCGGATATGAGCAATGGTCATTGGCTCGACGACGAGATTGCCGTACATCACTCTATCGGCTAGAGTAACCTGGGCTGCTGCAGACATAGATGCTGGAGGCGGCAAGTTTGCGATGTTGTTGTTACTCGGGCTAGTGCCGAGTTCCTGCGGCTGCTGCACTGGGTTGGGCGGAGGAGGCATGTATTTTGCACGGTCATCTTCAGCAGCAATAAGCGGCCCCTTCCCCTTTTCTAGTTCCGTAGGCGGAGCTCGTCCGGGTTGATCTTCATCCATCGCCGTCCCAATGGTGACGAACACCCCTCGGGACGCGACAACGTTGTTGGTCTGTTCATCGCGCGAGTACTCCTCCTCCATCTCCTGCATAGCAGAGTCTAGCTCTTCTGTGCTGAAGTCTATTTCCTCTGAATCTTCACTGAAGTCAGCATAAAGCGCGTCAATGACAGAGTCGGAGGGTGCCAGGACTTCCTCGATGACGGGCGGTGGAGGTGCAGCGGGCTCGACGATGACTGGAGGCGATGGCGCTGCTACGACGATGGCGGCCGGAGGCAGTGGTGGCGGTGGCTGAATCGGAGGGGCTCCGTCAATGAGCGCAAGCGCTGTCTGAGCTGCCGCTTCGGCCTCCGCATAGTTGTTGATAGTGTTCACCATGCCTTCGAAAGTAAGGCGTCCTAACGCATGCTGCCGTCTAAGATAATGTCAGAGAAGCGTGCCATGGTCCAGTCCTTCCACAAAGTGATAGATGGCATCATCATTGGGGTAGTGGGCTAGGTCAGCTCGTATGCGGAGCCACCTGGCTAGGTAATCACGGGGGTTTTCGCCCTCTCTTTGAACGCAGCGCGCTAGATCGAAGATGGTAACCACACCGACGAACTTGGATCTCTGCTGTCTAGACGCACGGACTAAGCCCGCGGATTTGCAATGATCTTCCACCTTTATATATTGCACAGGGGCGGTTTGGGTGGGCCTTGAATTTTTCCGATCTTTGCCGGCAAGCTCCGAAGAGAGATCCGACATCGATCCTTCCGCGAACGCATCCTGCCCGTAGGCGGTCCGTGCGGGTCTTGATGCTCCTCCGACTTCCAGGGAACTAGTGCCCGAGTCGGTTTCGCCGATGAAGAGGTGGATGTCTCCGATAGGAACGATCGAACACCACGTAGGGTTCATCTTTGCCGGGATCCAGAACTCGTCGGGAGGGACGATAGGAACGTTGCCGGAGAAGAGAACACGGCCGATGGCTAAGGTTTCGCCGACTCCCGCGAAGATCTTGGTCCTCACCCGCTGAAGAGCCTGAAGCGCCTCTAGCCCCACAGTGGGCGCCAACTGTCGTGGTATTGCCGACGAGTGCACCATGGAGGGGTCCTCACAGTGTGTGTTTAGAGACGTGGGGTAAGGCGGACGGTTGACGGGTACGAGGTAACATAGCTTACCCAGGTTCAGATCCCACGACGGCGGTGGAATCCTACTCCTGCTATAAATCACTATAAGGACAATACGCCGAGTTACAGAGATAGGTTCGCTGTGCGAGGTTGTCTGATGTTGTATTAGATTGTGCCCTAAAGGCTCCCATAGGCCCGACTTATATAGTCGCCAGGTCCTAGGGTTACAGGGAAAAGTCCTAGCCGGACAGGTTACAGAGTCCTACACCGTCTATTACTAGTCTTGTGTATCTTGCACTCGAAGGCTCCGGGTACGCTGGTGACTCCATCGTAGCCTTCCTTTATCCGACATGGGCCTCCCTTCTGGATCCACCTAACTGGGCCGCCCAGCAGGCCATAGGCCATGCTACCGACTATGGGCCACCCGGGTTAGTCGGATAAGAGACATGCTATTAGGATACCCATATAGCATATCCCCAACACATAGATCTTGGTCTTTTCGTAACGAGTCCATGACAAGGAATTTTCTTGAGTCAACTTGAAGGACTAGCAGAATAAAGTGAAACCTACACACGCATAACTCATCATCAGTTACACTTAACTTCGAGTAAGCCGAAATAGAATGTGTACAAGAGAGGATAACACTCACGAGAATTTGTAAGGCAATAGTATTTCCCTTTTGGTTTGTTGTCTCAGTAAAGACGTTAGCAAGAAATCTTCTGTTTGCTTGAGTTTGTGTTTTACCACTTCTTCATGAACTCTATTTGGGTCAATGAACCCAATGTCAAAGGGCCTCCTTTCATGCATTCCATAACCTTTTTCCTGCATAATAGTATAAACATATATGGTGAGGATATATATACGTGCAATTAATGAATTTAATGAGATGAGATAGAAATTATAGAAATAGTACTGACACACAAAAAAGGCTGATGGCAGCTTTGTCGAGTTCCTTCTGATTGAATATAAAATGCAAGTCCTGAATGTTGAAGCTGATATCGTCGACTCCGCACAAGAAAATCTGATCTCTTATATGCAATGTGATCCATTCTTCCTTTCTCGTCTTGTAGAAATCAAGGTACCACTTATGCAATCTTTGCATCTTTGTTGGTAGATTCTTGATCTCCTCTTTCTTGACGAGATTCTTCCCATACTTTGATGGTTGTATGGGGTTGGCATCGCCTTTGGGCAAGTTGTCTCCCATGATGTTCAAGTATGCAATGTAAGTCATCCCCATCTCATTGGCCTTTCTTTGTAGCTCTACCTCATAATCATTTACAGGAGGGGCGTTCCGTGTGTCGAACACTTGGAGCAGGGCGCACGATTGGTTTTCCTAATCTCCGAGCATGGGAAATGTTTTCTTGGGTGCCGCACGACTGCTACTTTCAGACTCCCTCCGCCTTGCATCCCCCTTCATAATCTGGCGCTCATAGTCCGGCACAAGTGGGGTTTCAGGTTTCCAAAGATAATTGTAAAACTTCTCCACCACCGCCGGATCTAGTTTCTCCTTTGGCTCACCCCGTCTAGGTGCAAAGAATTTCTTGACCTCTTCTTTCGAGATCCTCTTGGTCTCCTCGTCGCTGCGATTCCACGGTAATACCGGCAATGGATTGGCGGAAGGCTGCGGGACGTAGTTTCTTGAACTCTTTGGCGTACGGTTTCCTGCGGATTTGTTCATGGCAGTTCTCTTACGCTTACGCTGACGCGCAGGAGATGGCTGAAGCACCGGAGATGGCTGACGCGCAGGAGATGGCTGGCGCACCGAAGATGGCTGACGCGCAGGAGTTGGATGGCGCGCCGGAGATGGCTGCCGCGCAGGAGATGGCTGAAGCGCCGAAGACGACAGGGGAGTATTCTGATGACTTGGAGACGGCTGAAGTGGCTCAGACTGCTGACGCTGCGGAGACGGCTGTGATGCCAGTGGCCTCCAATTTGGAAGCACAATGTGTTCCTTCTTCCAAAGAATGGTTGTTTTCACTACAAATTTGAGTTGAGTTTCCCCTTCACATGTAGCATGGTCAAGTTGTGCTTCCTCATATTCCTTCACAACCTCCTTCAAGCCATCTTCTTTAGAGTCCACTCTTTGACCTTTCCGTTTATAACCATTTTATTTTCATCCTCCTCCAGCGGTAGGGTGAAATTTACCAATAGCAAATTCCAAAGCATTTCTTTGGATCTTTCACCGACAAAGGTACCGTCGCCCTTCTTTGGCTTATTCCAATATTCAATTATGATTGGGATTTGGTCCCTAACAAGAACTCCAGCCAGACGTATAAATTTGTCTGCGGCCTTCTTGGGCTCCATCGGCCTGCCATCAACACGGACTGCTTCAATCGTGAACTTTGCACGATCTTTCAACCGATGGCTCGCGCCTCGCTTGCTCTTTTTCGTAGAAGAAGATTGTTGCTGGCTGGTTGATCTGGAGGGCTAAAAGAAGAAAGAAGCGTTAATTAATACATGTACATATATATACAAATCAATCGGTGTAAGTCTGTATTTAGACCAAACCTTAAGTTCCTTGCGTCACGTGCGAAGTCCGGGTGCTCTCGCTCGACTTTTCTCCACTGTGACCCATCAGCGGGGTGTCTCAACATCACGTCTTTCTTACGGTCTTCCATATACCATCGCAACAACTTGGCATGCTCTTTATTTCTGAAGAGACGTTTTAACCGTGGTATTATAGGAGCATACCACATAACCTTGGCAGGAGAAATAATAAATCCCTGCCAATTTCATCTTTGTACGATTCTCCAGACGAAAGGTAGGCTTGGAACTAATTTTACTTGGAATTTTAATCATTTTTGTTTCAGTCCTCATCAACTGTTGTTTAGTGCAGTGCGGGATTGAACAGTAATAAGAGGAGTAGAGAGAAGGTGGCACAGTAACGCTATTTCTTGAATTTTGATTGGAATTTATTTATATCTTGTACTTGTAACGGGTATGTGATGTGTGGTGTCGACCAGATCCAGGTCATTAGGTAGTACATTAATTTTTAAACTGATCATCCAGAAGCAATAATCATGGAAATTTAACAATTAAACAACCAAAATTATGGACGTGCCATGGAGTTGGCGAGGCTCGCCTCCCTTGTATTCCCATCTCAAACAATAGGACACGCGCGTCTCCTTCTCCTCTGGCGCACTCCAAAATTATGACTGTGTCATCAAGTGCTCGGACCAGAGACAACGTACCATCCCTTCAGTCTTGCCTCGTCTTTGTCAGCGACGTCTGATGCTCGCATTAGCTACGTCAGGGTCTTTGATGCTCTAAGAGGAAAAAGGATAAAAAGAGTCTTCATAAATAGGTTTTTAATTCTAGTAGATGGGCCTACTAGTGTATCTAAACACTGGAGCATACTTGGTTTTGCTAGACTCGTGTCTAAGATTTTCTTTAGACTCAACCGACGCTGTACAAGAAAAGAGCTTGGACAAGAAGAAAAGAATAGGAAAATAAACCTTTTAAATAAGTTTTTTATTCAAACAGTGGGGCCAATCAGTGTGTCTAAACACTGGAGCATATTTCCCTCTGCTAGACTCGTGTCTATCATTTTTCTAGACACAAACAAAGTTATACACTCTCTTACAACTTGGTCATTCTATCCGAAGAGGTCATTAAGATACCGTACATAGAATAAATCTAGGCCCAAGTGACCCTAATCGAATACGCCTCTCCCGCTGTCTTTGTCATGTCGGACGTCCTCCGCATCGCCGTCTGCCTCTTCCGAGTCTGAATCAATGAGGATGATCCCGGTGGCGTTCCTCTTCACGAGTTCTGCATGCTGTGCAACATCGATAACGGTGGAGGGCGTACGCCTAGGCACTACCCAGAAGCGCTGCCTCTCGGGGGGGGGGGGGTTGCGCAGATTCGGGTGGATCTCCAGACTATGAGCTCAGCAAAGCCAAAGAAATGCCTCCTTCTCCTTCTTGAAGCGCCTTGGACAGTACACGCTAGTGCATGCTTATTGGTTCATTGCCCTTTTCCACTACGAAAGCTAGCGGCGGTGCTCCTCGATCTGCCTCGATAGCACGATGGCGTGCAAGAGCGGTGCCATGGGCACCCTAGCATAGTTGAGCTCGTAGCCGGATGGTAGCCTCGCTAGCAGCGGCGCGAGTATGTCATAGTGGGCGAACAACTCGGCCTTGTGCAAGATGAGATGGGGCCTCTCCATGGCGAGGCTCCGTTTCTTCAGGTAGGATTCGATGCTTGTGCTGACGCGAGTTGCAGGGAACGAACGGGGTTTTAGCTTCGGCCACATAGTCGCATTTATAAAGTCAAGGAGATAGTCCCACTGGTGGTTGCGAGGGCCAATAGGGACGCAGAAATGCCTACTCATGGATCACTCTTCCAAAGGACGATCCTTATCGTCCATTCTCCCCAATCCAAGGGTGCCTAACAATTGGGATGTAGAATAAACCTGGCCCCGTGGGGGGGGAGGGCTTCTAGAAGACCCTAACAATAGGCATAGTTTCTACGAGGTTAACGAGCTAGTAAACATGGTTTATCCTAGGTTTGACCAGATTTCAAAAAATCCTAAGCCTTTCACAAGCATGCATGGAAATTGCCTCGGGCCCATGGGCGCGTCCTAATCTTGCACCTCCTTTGGGAAAACACCGGTTTTTCGTGTTCAGAAAATGGAAAGTAAATATTTCTCCTAATGACCACGAAATCTCTAGTTGGAGAAGTCGCTTCCGATGCTGAGGGGGAGCTACGTGTCGGGTTTGCGCTCAATCCATGTAGTGGTTCCATGTTTTCGGTAGCAAAGGGGAATCTAGGATTTGAAGCCATGTTAACTCACACTCGATAGACAACCTGGTGGTGCTTTGGGTGCCAAAGGACCTGGCATTCCGTGCTTATGATTTTATGAGTGTAGTGGATCACATGCAAGGGATCCAGTAGCTGTTTTCACATTTTTTATTTTAGATTTTGTTTGTTGCTACCCGAAAAAACTGCGAAACCCGCCGGTGGCCGCGGCAACACGACGGTCAGTGCAATGTTGGATCCATGCATGCATCCAGCCTAGGTACCCCATGGGGCACGCCAAACCATTTTTGCCTGAAAATTGAGAGTGTCTTATAGGGTACATACGGTTATAAACCGCATTTATCGGTCCGTAACTAAAAAAATACAGTATATGCTTGCACCACGAGATAAATACCCACCTCACGGGAATGTTCGTGCACCATGGTGTATCATGCGTGGAAATTTCCTCAGGCCCATGGGCGCACCCTAATCTTGCACCTCCTTTGCAAAAACACCAGTTTTTCGGGTTCAGAAAATGGAAAGTCATGATGTCTCCAAATGACCCCGAAATCTCTAGTTGGAGAAGTCTCTTGCGATGCCGACGAGGAGCTAGGTGTCGGGCTTGGGCTCAATCCATGGAGTGGTTTCATGTTCTGGGCAGCGGGCGGGCAATCTAGGGTTGGAAGCCATATTAACTCACACTCGATAGACATCATGGTCGTGCCTTGGGCGCCAAAGGACCTGGTATGCCTTTCTTATGATTTTATGAGGGCAATGTGTCACATGCAAGGGCTCCAGGAGCTGTTTTCACATTTTTTTACATTTTGTTTGGTGCTTCCCAAAAAAAGGCGAAACCCGCTGGCGGCCGCGGCAACATGACGGTCGATGCAATCTTGGACCCAGGAATGCATCCAGCCTAGGTACCCCATGGGGCACCCCAAAACATTTTCCCTAAAAATTGAGTGTCTTATTGGGTACGTACAATTATAAACCGCATTACAGAGCCGTAACTCAAAAAATACAGTATATGCAAGGGATCCAAGAGCTGTTTTCACATTTTTTTATTTTTTTAGATTTTGTTTGGTGCTGCCCAAAAACGGCGAAACCCGCCGGCGGTAGGGGCAACCAATGATCGGTGCAATGTTGGACTCAGGCATACATCCAGCCTAAGTACCCCATGGGGCACCCCAAACCATTTTCCCTAAAAATTGAGAGTGTCTTATAGGGTACATGCAGTTAGAAACCGCATTTACCGGGTCATAACTCAAAAAAATACAATATATGCTTGCACCACTAGATAAACACCCACCTCCAGGGAATGGTCGTGCACCATGGTGTAGCATGCATGGAAATTGCCTTGGACCCATGGGCGCGCTCTAATATTTCACCTCCTTTAGGAAAACACCGGTTTCTCGGGTTGAGAAATTGGAAAGTCAAGATTTCTCCAAATGACCAAGAAATCTCTAGTTGTAAAAGTCACTTGCGATGCCGAGGGGGAGCTAGGTTCCGAGTTTGGGCTCAATCCATGTTCTGGGCAGCGAGGGGGGAATCTAGGGTTGGAAGCCATATTAACTCACACTCGATAGACATCCTGGTGGTGCCTTGGGTGACAAAGGACCTGGTATGCCTTGCTTATGATTTTATGAGGGCAGTGAGTCACATGCAAGGGCTCTAGGAGCTGTTTTCACATTTTTTTATGTTTTTAGATTTTGTTTGGTGTTGCCCAAAAAAATGGCGAAACCTGCTGGCGGCCGCGGCAAGGCGACGGTCGGTGCAATCTTGGACCCAGGAATGCATCCAGCCTAGGTACCCCATGGGGCACCCCAAACCATTTTCCCTAAAATTTGAGAGTGTCTTATAGGGTACATACAGTTAGAAAGCGCATTTACCGGGCCATAACTCAAAAAAATACAGTATATTCTTACAGCACAAGATAAATACCCACCTCCCTGGAATGGTCGTGCACCATGGTGTAGCATGCGTGAAAATTGCCTCGGGCCCATGGGCGCGCCCTAATCTTGCACCTCCTTTGGGAAAACACCGGATTTTTGGGTTCAGAAAATGGAAAGTCAAGATTTCTCAAAATGAACACGAAATTTCTAGTTAGATAAGTCGCTTGCGATGCCGAGGGGGATCTAGGTGCCGGGTTTGGGCTCAATCCATGCAGTGGTTCCATGTTCTGGGCAACGAGGGGGGAATCTAGGGTTGGAAGCCATGTTAACTCAATTTTTCCCTCTATGCTAGTCACAAATACTCGAAAAAGCCCTTAATATAGCTGACCTAGAAACTAGCACGCCCTGATTGGTCAAACAGTTGTCACACGGATCATGCCCGCCAACCGTTGATCCTCTTTGATCTAACGGCCACACGAAATTGTTATAGTAGCAACATCCCAATATTGTTACACACGACATAGTAGTTACAAGAATCACAATGCAGGACGTGACAGTTAAATATATAATAACAATACTAACAACAGAACATTACTCATCATCGTCGTCCTCATGTCGTTGTCGGTGGAGGCAGCGGTGTCTTCCGATGAATCGTCGGCAACTTCCTCCTTGTATATACGCACCCTCTCCTCTTTGGTGTCCTCCTCCTCCTCGTAGTCCCACAGGTCGACGTCACTCTCCTCCGCTTCTTCCACCAACTGCTCCATGAACGCCTCCTCGTTTCCTGAGTCGGAGTCGTCCTTGTCACTGGCTCCTCTATTCATCCTGGCCTTCTTCATGGTGGTCTCACATTCCTTCCTCCGCCGCTCCTCTGGCTTGGCTGCTTCTTGGCGCTCCTCCATCTCTACCAGTGCAATGCGCTTCTCGGGTGCGGAGGGTATGACAAGGTTCGACATCGTGGTGTCCTCGAGCGCCGATGTTGATGGATCAAGGAGCGGTTGGACACGTCGTGGTTCCTCAGATGGCTGCTAGCGGGCACGGACGATGCCGCGACAAGCAGGTGACGAAGGACGGTCAGCCAGCAGCAAGGATCTTCCACTAGCACTATCGTTGGATTGTCGACAAGTACAGCATAGCAGGTCCTAGTGGCGTTGGAAGGATGGGGTGTGAGACGTCGGATGTTCCAGGAGAGGTGAGCACAAGTTTACCCAGGTTCAGATCCGGCTGTGGTGATCGGATCCTACTCCTGCTAGCAACCCAGTAATATATCGGCGTAAGCCGGATGTTACAATGGATTACAAGAGAGGTTCGCCAGTGCGAGTTGGTTGTGGTTGTCTATCGAGTTGTGTTGCCGTAAAGGCTTCCATAGGGCCGGTTTATATAGTCAACGGGGCCTAGGGTTACAGGGAGATATATATCCGGCTACGTTACAGAGTCGGCAACTATGTATAGCTTGGACTACAAGTAATACTACAGGCCTAAGTCGATAACTCTTCTGGGCCTTGTCGTAGCCGGAACTGGCTCCTCTTCTTTCTCTGACTGGGCCGCCCGTGAAGCTAAGCTCTAACCCGTTGGTGGGCCACCCTGGTCAGCGAGTCCTGTGGGTATACCCGAAAAGTATATCCCCAACAGTAGCCCCCGGAAGTCTCCAAGATCTGAAGTCGGCTAAATTGTCTAGCTTGATGTTTTCTTCGTCTTGAGAATCTTGAAGGGTTCCTGAAAAACTTCTTTCATGGATGTAGGATTCCGAGTCAGTTGATTCGGATATATTCTGCTCTAACCTTGATCTTTCTGTTGCTTGATTTGAAACATAAGCTGGATTTTATGGCGGCGTGCTGACTGACAACTTTACAGGCCAGGTCATATCAGTGACAGGAATTCCATCAGCCCGACCATTGGTGGGTCCATTCCTTACGGAATAGAACGCAGTTTCAATGCCTGCGCGAAAATCGAGGGGGCGGAAGTGTCGCGAGGAAGCTAACTCCCCCTCTCCTATATGCGTGGCGATAATCGCGCGTCTAACCGCATGAACCTTGACGTAGAGGCAAATAAGAGGAGAGAGAACCCTTCTTCTCAGATTCACTTCTCCGTCGATTCATTCATTGCTTCCTCGTACTCCTCGAGCTCTCCGCACCAGTTCCCATCTGCCCTCCGTTGAGAAAAAATCTCTCCTTCCCTCACCAGCCCATCTTCCTCCAAAAACTATGGCGTCTGCATCGTCCTCTGGAGCGGCGGCGGACGAGAAAAAAATGCGGGGTCTATGGATCACCAGCGCTATGGATACTGGGGAGCTCCAAGTCATGGAGGATGAGGGCTTCATCGCTGCCAGCGCATGGCGGAGCGCTGCTGGACACGCCATCCCGCGCCGAAAGACGGCGAGAGGGTGCTGTTTAGAACTCACGTCTACCGCGGCCTCAGTCTGCCACCGTCGGACTTCTTCGTCAAGGTCCTCAACCATTATGGTGTGCAACTCCACAATCTTCCTCCCAACTCTCTGCTTGAGCTTAGTGATCACGCAGCTTTGTGCGAGGGGTTTCTTGGCATTAGGCCAAGTCTCACCCTTTTCCTGTACTACTATGGTACTCAGAAGAATTCCATCAGTGACGGTGTGCCTTATGTCACCAGCACTCTTAGCTTAGTCCTTAGGAGGAATCGGATCTATCCTAGGATTAATGCTAGTGAGTCCGTCTAACGCTGGGCTAGAAATTTCTTCTACCATAAGGATATTCCGGCTCCGGGTAACGCGGAAGGTCTTCCGGCATTCGCCAATGGCGCCGCTCCCCACCAAGATTCATGGGATGCGGAGGCGCCAAAGCTGTCAGATATTTTGATCCTTGCCAAGAGGCGGATCGAATTTATGATGAAGCATGAGGGGCTTCGTGGATCCGACTTGATCTACTGTTGGCTGGAGTGCTGGATTCAGCCTCTCCAGCACCACAGAAACCGCCTCATGCACCAAATCACCGGTGAAAAGAAGGACAACATGAATGTCAGCCCAAATCGGATTTCACGGAATCACTACAAGACCATTATGCAATATTTGGTTAAGTAGTGGAATGAAAAGTTCCGGAAGTTTCCATGAAGATGTATACATCCAGCCGTCCTCTGACGCTGTTTCGAATCTGCGTTCACGATTCGTCGATTTCTTTGGTTCTTTCTCCTTCTCTATTTTCATCGATGCTTTTCCGATTATATCAGCTCGACAAACTCTCCGAGTCCGAGCTAGCTCCACTAGAGGGCTATGCTTCAGACGACCCGGAGGCGGCGGAGGATGATGATGTGCAAGAAGTTGCCGCCTCCACCTCCAAGAAGCGTAAGGCGAAGGAAGTTGTTGCTGCTGGGAGCCAAGTGCTGCCAGTAGTTAAAAAGTAAACATCTCACCTTTCATTTTTAGTACTCCTGTGCCTTTGTTATCTTTCCAGAGCACACCTAATATTCATGATTTCTGTGTTCTAGAGTTAAATCATCGTTGAAGAGCAAGATTAAGCCGGAAAGCAAGCCGGGCAAGAATATGCGTCAGCAGAAGCTTGTCATTTATCCAGCTGTGCCGCCGTCGACCCCATCCACTGCTCCGTCAGCGCAGGGAGCTTCTGCATCCCCTGATGCTAGCAAGATCTCAAAAGCCCTGGTCACCGTTGATGCCCAGCAACTGATAAGGGTGAACACATAATGGGTAATGATCCCATGGTTATGACCACAGGTACCGTGGATAAGGTGATTGACTCAAGAGGAAAGAGATCCTCAGACTGGCTCAAACCAGTCTTGAGAAGCAGACCTTGACTCCAGAGGCAGCGAGCCAAGACCAGGAAGACGTCAAGCTAGTTAGCCTCCTGGACCAGATTCTGGTCCTGGACGCTAAGGTCGCATCTGGCGAACTTCCGTCGACTGATGTTCCTTCCCTCACCCTTACCGAGAAGGTGTTTCACAACACCAAGCTCGGATTTGAAAAGTTGCATCTAGAACACATTGTCAGTTTTCGATTCTTATTTGCATTTATTATCATATCCTCTAGCCCCCAAGCATAAAGTCGGATAAACATCATTGGATTCGGTTTGATGCTTTTAGGTTGCAAAAGAATGATGTAGTGTAGCCCCAAGGCTCGTGCTGTAATTTTACTTAGTTAAATTTGCAGCCCGAGTCTTAGTAGCCGTCTGACGGTATTCCGTCTCTAAACTTACATAAAATTGCATCTTCCAACCAGGAATTGCTCAAGAATATTTCCAACAAGTGCAAAGAAATAAAAGCTTTGCGCTTTGAAAATTCAAAGTTAAAAGTTGAAAAGATGAAGCAGAAGGTAAACTTTTCCGCCTTCCTCTTTGTTAGTTAAATGTTTTTTCATAGTCAGATGTGCTTTATCCGACTAATATTTTTTTCCTTTGCAGAATTGTTGTGCTAATCCAGCAAGATGGTGGAGCAGGCCGAAAACTTTAAGGTCTTGGAGGCAGAGAACACTAAACTCCAGTAAAAGCTTGAGACCCTAACTGTGGAGTCGGAGAAATCCGTAGCTGCAGTCTTGGAATCAAGCAACAACGAGACCATGAGGCTCGAGAGTAAAGAACTTGCTGATCTCAAGAAGGAGTTTGATATCCAGAAGGATCTTGCCCAGGCCTCAGCAAGTGAACTAGACAGGCTCCGCAAGGAGTATGCTGAATGGATTCACTATGTGCTTGGTAAGATTTCCAAATGTTTTTACTTTGTGTTGTTGATTTTTCGACTTTTGTTTTAGTCGGAATTTGACTTTTGGTTACTTCCCAGCCCCCATGAATCTTTCCGACTCTTCCACTTCCAAACCCCGCCTCGAGCGCATTAAGCTCGTCGAAGATGTCTTGTTTCACTTCCGCCAAATTCTAGAAGAGGCTGGCGAAGCCGTCAAGATTTCCGAGTTGCACAAAATGTCAGTGCACGAGGTGAGGGACAAAGTGAAGGAGATTCCGAAGTTGATTGAGGACTTGAAGATCTCCTACGCTCAGACTTCTATGCAAACAGCTTTGACCATGGTGATGATTCATCATAGCGAGATAGAAATCTAGCACGCCACCAAGGGAATTTCCGAGGACGATGATGAGGGTAACCCGCAAGATATCAAGGCCATCGAAGAATCTTGTGCAGGTTATGCTTGTCGGGTGGCGGAGCAACTACACGACGCCATTCTTCGAATCCTTCGCCGCGCCTCCTTCACCTCAAGAGCCACAAATCAGCAATGCTTTCGATTCTGAAGATCGAGGGAGACACTAATGTTGATTCTAGTGTTCCACCTGCTTCATCACCACTACCTGTAGCATAAACAATTTCTATGAATTATCTTAAACTTATGGCAATGTAATGATGGATACAATATTTATTTTGTGCTAGTCTGTAAAAACTAATGCTTTTACTATCTTAGCACGTTTATTTATATATTTTTATGCTTTGTGCTTAAAAGTTTCTGAAGTACTCTCTTTTTTTATGCCTATAATTATCGGTTTATCTGGCTCTCTGCCTCGTCCCTTTCATGCGTCGGCCAACCTTTAGCTCGGAAACTTTGCCGAGCAACGGAGCACAATTGCTAAACCAGTTTAAACTGGGAAACAAAGCCGGCTTCCAGTACCAACAACTTATTACTCGGAAAATGCCCGCGTCTAAGCAATCAGATAAAGAATCAAAGTATAGACAATAATTTAAACTTTGTACCCTAAGGTAACATTTTTTAGATTGTTCAAAAAACGTAACCAGAACAAACATGAGCATAAAGTACTTATAAGTATTATGGGATTTTTGAAAAAATGACATGCTCTTTTGGAAATAAGATGGCAAAAACGTCTCAAAAATAACAATATGAGGAAACCAATACTTCATTTCACTTTGAACATGTACATATATTATTATAAGGAAATATAACTAAGAATAGAAGGGACATAGTTGTGCAATATTCCATGGACGGTCTATTTCATCCGGGTATGTGCTGCCACCAGCTCTCTTTATTTTCTGAGTATTAGGTATTTCCTTGACTGGTCTCATGTCGGTTAAATAATATGACCCATTATGCAGAACTCTGCTAACCATAAAAGGTCCTTCCCAAATTGGGGAAAGTTTGTGCTTTCCTTTTTTCACAAGTCGGAGAACCAAATCACCTTTTCTGAAAGAACGGTTTTGCACTCTTTGACTATGATAGTTGCGTAACTTCTGCTGATAGGCTGTAGATCTCTGTTCAGCAATGACGCATAATTCTTTGATTATATCGAGATCATGTTTCCGATAAACTTATGCATCTTCATCGATATACGCTTTGACTTGTGGAGCTTGATGGATCAGATCACTCAGAAGAACTGCTTCTGCACCATAGACCAAGAAGAAAGGAGTATAGCCAGTTGACCTGTTAGGAGTTGTACGTATGCTCCATATCACAGACAGTAATTCTTCCATCCAAGAAACCGCAGCCCGACAAAGCGGTGCCTCGAGACGAGGTAGGATTCCTTGTAGAATAAGGCCATTAGTTCTTTCGACTTGTCCATTGGCTTGTGGATGTGCGACTGATGAAATATCAGGTTCGATCCCTTGCTCTTCGTAGAATTCGGCAAGTTCCCCCATGGAAAAGTTGCTCGCGTTGTCAATAATTATACTATGCAGATATCCGAATATGATGATTACGTCCTCGACGAATCTTCTGGCTGTGGCTCCATCGCAACTTGTTATGGGTTTAGCCTCAATCCATTTTGTGAATTTATCCAGCATAACTAGTAGGTGAGTGAATCCACATTTTGCCGTGCGAAACGTCCCTACCATATCAATCCCCCAGACCGCAAATGTCCATATAATGGGGATTGTTCACAGCTGTTCAGCCAGAACATGTGCCTGATGAGTGTACTTGTGGCATCCTTTGCATGTTTTGACCAGTTTATCGGCATCTGCCTTAGCTCTAAGCCAAAAGAATCCGTGTCGAAAAGCTTTTGGCACTAAGGATCTGGATGCAGCATGGTGACCACACTTGCCTTTGTGGATTTCTCTTAGGATTTCCACTCCTTCTTCTGAAGTAATACATCTCTGAAACACGCTAGAAAGACTCCGCTTATAGAGCTCACAATTTATTATAGTGTATGGTTTTGCTCGTCGGACAATATGTCGGCTCAAAACTTCGTCTTCGGGAAGTTTTCCATCTATCAGGAAATCCAGATAGGGTTTTGTCCAGCTGGGAATTACAGCCTGAACTGCTATTAAAGGTGAGTAGGATTTCGTCGGATAGTCCTCATCAACTCCGACTATGGAGGAGACCCTTAAATGCTCTAGAAAAGATCCATCATGTACTTGTTTCCGTGCAGAGCCTATCCTTGATAGGGCATCTTCTTCCTCATTTTGTGCTCGAGGGATGTGTTGAACCTCAAAACCCTCAAACGATTTGGATAATTCATCCACAACAGCTTTGTATGCTGCCATGTGTCTGTTTGCATTGCAGATGTCGGATACTTGCTGAGAAACTAAATCTGAGTATCCATAACACATGAGTCTTGATATGCCACTGTTTTTGGCCATGCGTATTCCATGCAGCAGTGCTTCGTACTCGGCAATATTATTGGTTACCTTGAAGTGTATTTGCAACACATAGAATAGCTTATCTCCTTGGGGTGATTTGAGCACCACGCCAACCCCCGAGCCTCCTCGTGCTTTTGATACGTCAAAGTGAAGGGTCCAAAATTCTGAGTTTGGAGGTCCTGTGTTTTCTGCCGTTTTTGTCCAATCAATGAAAAGTCGGCCAGAATTTGGGATTTGATTGATGTACGTGGTTTGTACTCAATATCAAAATCTACAAGCTCTGTTCCCCACTTTGTGACACGTCCTGTGGCATTGCGGTTGTTGATTATATCTCGCAGAGGAGTCGTGGTCACTACTGTTATTTTGTGCTCTTGAAAATAGTGGCGTAGCTTTCTGGATGCAAAGAACACTCCATAGGCTAGATTTTGATGATGTGGATACCATTGTTTTGATTCTTTCAGGACCTCATTTAGATAATAATATGGCCTCTGCACCTTATGCCCGTGGACTTCTTCCTCGCGCTCAACTATTGTTACCACGCTTATGACCTTGTTGGTCGCTGTAATGTAGAGTAACATAGGTTCCTGAGGTTCTGGCGCTATGAGAACTGGCATATTTAAAAGCAGATCTTTCAAACTTTGTAGGGCAGTTTCGGCTTCTAGAGTCCAGACAAATTTGTCGGTTTTCTTCAAGAGTTTGTACAAAGGTGCGGATCTTTCAAGGAGCCGGCTGACGAACCGACTCACCGTTGCAATGCAACCAGTGAGGCGTTGTACGTCCTTCAGACGAGTCGGCCTGGTAATGTTTAAGATAGCCTTGATTTTGTCCTGCTTCACCTCGATGCCTCGCTCAGAGACGATGAAACCTAACAATTTTCCGGCTAGAATTCCAAAGAAACACTTCTTCGGATTTAGCATCATGTTGAATTTTCGTAGACTAGCAAATGTTTCGTCCAAGTCAGAAATTAAAGTTTCCTTCTTTTTGGACATAACTGCTATGTCGTCTACGTATAAGTGGACGTTGCGTCCGATTTGGTCGTTGAGACAACGTTGCATGGTACGTTTATATGTTGCTCCTGCATTCTTTAAGCCAAAAGGCATAGTTTTGTAGCGGAAGGTTCCGAAAGGAGTGACGAAAGACGTCTTAATTCGATCCGACTTTTTCATTGGTATTTGGTGATATCCGGAATATGCATCGAGAAAATAGAGTAATTCCGACCCTGCCGTTGAGTCGATAACTTGATCGATTCTTGGCAAAGGAAACGGATCTTTTGGGCATGCCTTGTTCAAAGCGGTATAATCAACACACATCCTTAAATCAATGGTGTCCTTTTTAGGGACGAGTACATGATTTTCCACCCAATCTGTATGGATGACCTTTGTTATGAAATCCGCTAACTCTAAGCTGGATAATTCCTTGGCTATTGCTTTATGCTTTTCATCACCAAACTGTCGTAAGGACTGTTTGACGGGTTTAGCGTCTGGGTACACATTAAGAGAGTGCTCGCCAAGTTCCCTAGGTACTTTGGTCATGTCAGATGGCTGCCAGGAAAAGATATCACTATTAGCTTTAAGGAACTCGACAAGCTCGCTTTCCTATGTGTGGCCTAAGCCTACGCCTATGTTCGTCGTCTTGGAGGGATCGTCTTCCTTCAGCGACGTATTCTTCGTCTCTTATGACACCTTGAACTGCAAAATTGGCTTCAGCACCTTGTTCTTCGTAGCGGGCATCTCGGACAGATTGATGGTCTTCTTGATCTCCTTGTACTACTGGGCGTGTAGCACGGCTTTGGCAAAAGTAGCAGATCCTTTGTCGCACTCTTGCGCCTTCCTCGGATTTCCTCGTACGGTGATTATGCCCTTTGTACCTGAAACTTTAATCATTTTGTAGATGTAAAACGGACGGACCATGAACGCCCAGTAAACCGGATGCCCGAAGATGGCGTGGTAAGCACTTTTGAATGGTACCACCTCGAAGGAGAGTGGCTCGGCCCGGTAATTATCTCGGGTTCTGAATGTCACGTCTAGAGTAATCTCACCCCCCAAAGAATTTGCATGTCTTCCTAGTACAATGCCATGGAAATTTACACTGCTGTAACTCAACTGGCTCTCATGTAGCTTAATGCGGTGGAGTGTCTTGATGTAGAGGATATTGATACTGCTCCCACCATCCATGAGTGTTTTTGAGAACTCATAGCCATCAATAAGAGGATTGACGACCAGAGGGTACTTGCCCCGACGATGTGTTTTCCTCGGGTGATCTGAACGATCAAAGGTGATAGTCACCTCTGACCAATCCAGGAATTGGGGGACATCCGGAACCATGGCATTGAGCTCACGAATAACCGCCTTATTGTCCTTAGCTGGTTGGGATCCAAGGAAGCAGACATATGAGTCTTTCTTAGTCGGAAAAGTCTTTTTTCCATCCGTCTTGGGTTCTGTGCTAGCTTCCGCCTCTTCCATGTTGGAATCTTCCTTGGGCTCCTTTCCTTTCTCGGAATTTTTCTTTCCTTTTTGTCGCTTGGCTCTGTAGCCAGCGGATTTGTCTTTCTTGATGTCGTCATTGAAACGACACTCGGCATTTGTATGGGTAAATCCTCCGTTTCTATCCAAGTGGTGGACACAGGGATTATTGGCTATGTCAGCCCAAGTATAAGTTCTTCCGGGTTGTTGGTCTCCTTTGCCCTGGATTCGGGAAGTTCCTCGGCCTCTACCACGGCCGCCTCCGCGCCCTCCTCGTCCTCTAGATCCGAACGTTGCGTTGACAGCTGCGTTATTTGGTGCTGGATTTTCGTCTGAGGTGTTCTTGCACTTCTGAGTTTGCTTTGGCTGTTTGGCCGCATCGGGATTGGCCAGAATATTTAGCAGCCCTTATGAATCATCATCCGGGTCAGCATACTTTCTTGTCGTCTCTATCATTTCTTCCAAATTTGTGACATGGTCACGCTTCATCCTGTGACGTAAAATTCCGACTGGAAGTCCTGCAATAAAAGCTTCTATCGCAGTTTGCTCATTTACTCCTTCGCAGGAGTTCTTTGTATCGATCCATCGTTCGAGGTAATCCCGACAAGTTTCTCCAGGTCTTTGGGTGCAACACTGCAAGTCTCTGACTATGCAGGGCCTCCTGTATGTTCCCTCGAAGTTTGAAAAGAACGCACTTTGCATATCATACCAGTTATGAATTGAATTCTCTGGCAGTTCATTGAGCCCTGATCGAGTCGTCTTCCTCAACATCAGTGGGAGATACCGGACTGCAACCAGGTTTTTTCCTCCTTTGGTGATGCAGCAAGCCTGGAAAAAATGCTAGAGCCAAGTATTTGGCCGAGCTGCACCGTCATAGGGCAGAATGTGCTTGGCGATGCCAAAGTAAACCAGAAATTTTGTCTGACGTATTCGTGGACCAAAGCACTTGGGTCCCACATACACATCTTCTTCCTCATACCGCTGCTCTTCTATATTTGATTCGATGTGATGACGAGCGTCGTTTGGCGAGAGAGATCTACGCCTTGGAGGCTCGCGGCTTCTGCGCGGTTGAGTCGGATTTCCGCTTCTTCTCTTACCGTTGCTGCCCCACCCCTGCGGCTTTCGTGGCTACGGCGTGATCCTTCATGGTCGCCGCTGGGAGGCGATGGTGGCCCTGGTGGATTATTTCCGGCTGGGTTTCTTGGTGGTGGCGGTGGAGCCTCATTATGCTGACTCTGATGCCTATTTCTTCGGGCATCGTCCCTACTAAATTCAGGACGATCCGGATCATCTCTTCATCCGGCGTTGTCAGCCGGACGGCTTGGTGGTGGCATCCTTAGCCGATCTTGCTCCTCTCGCTGGCGGCATATTTCCGGGTCTTCTCTATAGCGATTATTTTGCCGGCGATGGTCCTGATGAGGAACCATTGCCCTGATGGCGTCTTCGGCCGCAGCGTAATAACTCTTGCCCAATCACGTGCCGGTCGGCGAGAGTGGCTGTTGGAGCCAGTCCTGGAATTTTCTTCTTCTCCACGGGGATGATAGCGCTGAGCCGTATCCCTGCGGAGCCTTACATCAACGCTTTGGTCAGTGCCAGTGTGGCAAAACTCAGATTTTGAGGCCAGCTTGCCACTGAATGACGCAACCGTATTCTGTTGCTTTAATCCTTTGTCCAGCAATGCAACGCATTTCTGGACCTGCTATGGAGACGGATTGTTGGCGAGGATGGCTCGAGCTGCAGCAGTGTTTTCCACCAGCGTCTATGTAGACTCGGATCTTCTCTCCATCTTTCTGTCAAATATATCTTTGTGGATATCCGCATTCTTGTTTGTAAGAAACGGACCTCGCCTTGTTGTGTTTGGATGTCGCTTGAAATCTGACTGATATCTGGCAGGATCACTGTCTAACTGCTGTCTCATCTCAATAAGGCGTGCGGCCTCTTCAAGCAGAAAGAAGCGATGCTTTTCCAGGTCTTCAGCCCTTTTCTCCAGCGCCTCCGGCGTAAGATCCAAAGCCATTGGGATTGGTATTGTGAGAGCATCTCCATAGATTTCGCGTGCACCCTTGGTGATGACGTGTCCATCCACAGGAGGATCGATCGTGGTGGGATTAATCAGATCTCTGTCCTGATTCTCCATCTCTATCTCTTCATCAACCTTTTCTTCTTTGGTTTCCTTGACGTCCGGCTCTGTCGGAGTCAGATTCTTGTTCTTCTTCTTCTTTGACCGCCCAGTAGCTTTAACATGCGTACCAGTGGAAAAGACGGCTTTTGGTCCGGTACCGGGGGATAAGCTTCCGTCGGTACTTTCCGTCATGGTTGGCTTGTAGACCTTGGAGGAATCTCCGGTTTCCATGTCATCCTGCGAGGTGTAGCTTTCATCCATGCTATCATATGGACTAGGAGGAGTTCCGGCTCACCTGGCGTTTGTCTAGAGACGTGATGTGGCTCGTACTCCTCTATCTCCTTGTCAAAGTCTCGAAGTTCCTGCGACGTGATTGACTCCATTGGGGAGCCAGGTAAATCAGCGTTTTCTTCGATTGCGTCTAGGACTGAGTCGCTACCAGCTCAAGCATCGACAAAAATCGGATCCAGTGCTTCTGTGGTACACGAAATAGTGCTCATCTTGTTCATGTTTTTGAGGTACTTGTATAACTTGGTTTTCGCTTCGAAGTCAGCAAAGCTGGATCCGTAGCGGATGTACTCCTCGTCTGTGTATCCTATCTCGCTAGAGAGATCGGATCTGACTTCTTCTTCCACTACTGGAGTGGGTTGGGTGGGTTGGATTTTCTCCGAGACCCTGAACTGGAGTGGGTTGGGTGGATTGGGCGGTTTCAGCGAAACCGAGATAAATATCGATCTCGCCAATTGATATGATTGTGTAGGTCGTCACGGGTTTTGAAGCCGGAATCCAAGTCTCATCGAGGAGGATGAGAGGGACATCACTTGGTTGGACCACGCGACCCATGGCGATTGTTTTGCCGATTCCTGCACGCGCAAATTCCGCCTGGAACGATGCTCCAAAGGTCACCTGCCCCACGGTGGGCGCCAACTGCCGTTGGATTGTCGACAAGTACGCCATAGGGGATCCTAGTGGCATTGAAGGATGGGGTGTGAGACGTCCGATGTTCCACGAGCGGTGAGCACAAGTTTACCCAGGTTCAGATCCGACTGTGGTGATCGGATCCTACTCCTTCTAGCAACCCAGTAATATATCGGCGTAAGCGGTTTGTTCAATGGATTACAAGAGAGCTTCGCCTATGCGAGTTGGTTGTGGTTGTCTATCGAGTTGTGTTGCCCTAAAGGCTCCCATAGGGCCGGTTTGTATAGTCACCAGGGCCTAGGTTTATAGGGAGAGATATATCCGGCTACGTTATAGAGTCGGTAACTATGTACAGCTTGGACTACAAGTAATACTACAGGCCTAAGTCGGTAACTCTTCTGGCCTTATCGTAGCCGGAACTGGCTCCTCTTCTTTCTCTGACTGGGCCTCCTGTGAAGCAAAGCTCTAACCCGTTGGTGGGCCACCCTGGTCAGCGAGTCCTGTGGGTATACCCAGAAAGTATATCGCCAACAAACACTACTAGAAAAACGGCTATAGGTAATCCACACTTCTGTGACGCAGTTTCTAGTGGTGCCCCACGGTTAAAATAGGCGTGGAGCATTGCCCACAGGTGCCCTACGGCTAACTGTCGTAAGCGTGGCGCACATGGGGGTGGTGCGCCACGGCTATGTGTGGGCCAAGGCACATGTGGCCACAGCACACATACCCGTAGCGCACTAGGTCAACGTGCACTACGGATGTGTCACTTATCCGTAGAGCACCTTGACCTAGTGCGCCACGGGCATGTGTGCTGCAGCAGCTGGGTCAACTTAGCCGTAGGGCACTCTGCCCTAGTGCCCTACGGCTAAGTGGCATGCACCAACTCCACCCCCCCTTGGATCGCCTTTTTAGGTTTTGCAAAAAATAAAAGAAAATAATAAACACTTCAAAAAATAAAATCCTTTCATATTTAGGTACGTAAAGTGGTATAGTTTCTAGGAAAATTAACAAACATGAGTTTCCACTTTTTCTGCAAAAAAAAGTCATGCCACGGTAAAATGGCCGTAACTTTTGCATACGATGTCGAAAAAATCGTATAATATACCAAAATGACGAGAACGAGATTTCACATCCGCTCACAACCACCTCCCGTCGTTTAGCAATTTTTTAAATTTTAAAAATTTGAAAAGATTAAAAACTTACGGTCAAATGTCCGTTTTTTCCTGCAGAAAAAAATAGAGCGCAACTTACCCGTAGCGCACCACTACCTAGTGCGCTACGAGGAAGTTGGGCAGGATTCAAAATTTGAATCCCCACCCCGCCCACCTACCCCTTTTCTTTTCCCTCCCCTTCTATCATTTTCCTTTTCCTCCCTTCTCCTTTCCTCCTCCTTCTTCTTCTCCTCCTCCTTCTCCTTCTCCTTCTCCTTCTCATTTTTCTCCTCCTCCTCCTTCTCTTTCTCCTTCTACTTCTCCTTCTCCTCCTCTTCCTTCCTCCTCCTTGCAGTGAAGATGGTGACGGCGGCCTCCTCCTTCCAGTGACGACGATGATGGCGGCCTCCTTCTTCTTCTCCTCCTCTTCCTCCTCCTCTTCTCCTCATCCTCCTTGCAGTTCCGACGAAGACGAGGCCTCTCCGACGAGGTGACAACGACGAGGCGACGACGACGACCTGCACCGACGAGCGACGTCACTGACGGCGAGATCCAGATCTGCCACTTTTTTGAATTTTGAAATTTGTATCCGTGGCGCACATCACGTAGTGCGCCACGGTTATCATTTCATACGCGTGGCGCACCTGGACTACTTTCCATGGCGCACTGGCATGTGAGCCACACCTATCTCGACACAACCGTGGCGCACCAAGCAGTGCGCCACGGCTAGGAGATGGCCGTAGCGCGAGGCTCGTGGCGCACTGCTAGTGCGCCACGGATGGCCTTTTCAGGTGCGCCACAAACAGGCGTTTTCCTAGTAGTGGACCATAGCACGGTTCCATCGTGCGTGAGGAAGTTGTTCAGAAATACGCGATGGCGGGTACGTAGAGTTGGGTGCGGATCCTATCAGGGGCGCCAGGAGCATCTCATAGTCTAGTGACATAAAAATTGTGCTACATCGTAAAATATCTACGTACTGGGAGTGTTGTCACGTAACAAATCACAAAATGCGCCCTATGGCAGCATCAGGAAGTGTCGTATGCATCCCTGTCGACATTGAGTTCAACGTTTCAGCATGTTGTGTTCGTGCAACAGTTGCACGCGTCATGACAACCCCTTGACCACGCGAGGAGTATCTCGTAGTTATAAGCACGCACGCACGCTGGACGTGCAGCCTGCAATTAGTTCCTCCCTCGTAGTCCCACCCTGGCCCCTTTATCCAAGGAATACTGGGCGGCGTGCACCGAAGCCCCCGCTAAACCATCCATCTCATTAAAGCCGGTCCAATCGATTCCCATCGTGTGGACTGTGGGGTTTTATTCCCTGGTTCTTCGAGTCACGCTTCTCTGAGAAGGAAGCAACATAGGCCATCAATTAAAAAATGAATGGTGGATGTAGGTTGAGATACCACCGGAGTAAACGGTGGCCTTGTATAAGACTGTACCATAGACTGGACTCTTTGACTATTCTCCCCCACCCATCACTTTCTTCTTCCTCCTGCCCCCACCTTCCTCCATCGGCATTAGCCATGGCTCCCCGGAGTAGAGGCGGGTCAAACATGCGCGCGGCGAGAAATGAGAGAGCTCGCCACCTTTGACTTCCTACTCAACCAGCTGCTCATTCCCCCTCCTTGCAAAGAGGCCCAATCTCACCTAGAAATGGCGCTAAATGTTCTAGCAGGCTGGGACTCCTCATGCTCCCTGTTCAGTCTTCTTATTCTTCTTCTCTGTTTCTTCTTCTTCTATGTATACTTCTTATTCTTCTTCTTATTACTATTCTACATATTCCATGGCGGCCATGGACCCTGAAACCAGCACGATGGCGGTGGCGGAGCTGAATGTGCCATTAGGCCAGGGCTCCTCCCGGTACAGTATTCTTCTTCTTCTCTTTCTTCATCTCTTCTTCTTCTTCTATGTCTACTTCTTATTCTTCCAACTGTTTTCTTCTTATTCTATGTCTACTTCTTATTCTTCTTCTTATTACTATGCTTCATATTCCAGGGAGGTCGTGGACCCTGAAACCAGCATTATGGCAGCGGCAGTGCTCAATGTTCCAGCCGGCCAGGGCTCCTCCCAGTATAGTCCTCTTCTTCTCTTCCTTATTCTTCTTCTTCTATGTCTACTTCTTATTCTTCTTCTTGTTACTCCGCTACATATTCCAGGACGGCCGTGGACCCTGAAACCAGCACAATGGTGGTGGCGGCGCAGAGTGTTCCATTAGGCCAAAGATCCTCCCGGTATTGTCTTCTTCTTTTTCTTCTCGGTTTTCTTCTTGTTCTATGTCTACTTCTTATTATTCTTCTTCTTACCCTACTACATATTCCATGGAGGTCGTGGACCCTGAAACAAGAACGATGGCGGCGGTGTTGCAAGACCTGTTTGACAATGTTCCCCAGCTCAGCGAGGTAGGAAATCCCAACACTTTTTACCACTAATAATGCCGCTCACATGAATTTCATTTTATTTTTGAGATCCTAAATGTGGAAATATTAGATCATGTCTGCCTGCAAGTAGCCTCCAAGTAGTGACCACACTCAATCTTCCTAGACACATTAGGTTTTTTGTGACTTGAATATTGTGCTTCCCTGGAACATGCAGTACAATTATAGAGTACCTATTTTAAATAACATGAACGATGCAGCAAGGGAATGCCGATTGCTGTGACAAGGTGGCCACGATCAATGACAAGGTAGACAACCAACTGTAGGGTGCACGCTCCCTAACCCAGGATAATGATACCCTTCGAAGGCATTTGTCTCTGCAGAAGGAGATCACACTTGATTTTTCACTTAACAACAAGAGGCTCGAAGCAGAGAGCGACGAGCTGTAGAGGGTGATCGATGAGCTAAAGAAGTTGATCGCACACAACTTGTCCAAACAAGACCTGGCCATCAAGAAAATTACGAAGCTCATGTGTGACAAGAAGAATATCTAGAATAGATGCATCCTCCTGTTGGACGAAGCCACCGAGACACGTAGAGAACGCATCATCGAAGCAAAGGCTATCATCGAAGCCTACAATGATAGAGACTATTGCCTTGATTCATTGAGATGGATGAAAGAGGACATGGTGCGAGGTCTCATTATGCCCAATATTCCAAACTTGGAGAACGAGGAGCTAACGACAATGCCCAAGTCAGATTCCGAGTAGAGGGGGGCAGGAATCTCAGTTCATGCTCCACTGCTTTTGTAATTTATATATGTCATGCAATTAAGGAATCTTAGAGAAACTCCTTATTTCTCTATTTATCTTACATGCCTGTCAACTGAAATATGGGTTTGTATTCTCATGAATGTTCATCATCCTTTCTTTCCATTATGTATTTGAGCTTGGAATTAGATTATGACTATGCCACTACTATTTGGTTACACTGGAAAAACCCACAGCACCCTTTGTTGGATATAGTCTCACGTTGCTTTGAAATTGAAATTAGGACTGTGCCATTGTTGGATATAGTCAGTAGCAAGGCCCATGGCCTAATGGGCGGCCCATTTAGATGGATCTAGAAGGGAGGCCCATGCCGGATAAAGGAAGGCTACGGAGGAGTCACCAGCGTATCCGTAGCCTTGAAGTGCAAGACATGTTAGACTAGTTGTATACCGTGTAGGACTTTGTAACCTGTCCGGCTAGGACTTTGCCTGTAACCCTAGGATCTAGAGACTATATAAGCCGGACCTAGAGGAGCCTTTAGGGAACGATACAACTCATACCTCATATAATGAACCAGTCCCTGTAACTCGGAGTATTGCCATTATAGTGATATATATAGCAGGAGTAGGATTCCGCCATCATCGTGGGATCTAAACCTGGGTAAGCTTTGTTACCTCGTACCCGCCAACCTTCCGCCTTATCCCACGTCTCTAAACACGCACTGTGAGGACCCCTCCATCAAGTACTCATCGGCAATACCACGATAATTGGCACCCACCATGGGGCAAGAGGCGCTTCAGGCTCTACAATGGGCGAGGTCAAAGCTCTTTGCAGGAATCGGCGAAACTGTAGCCCTCAGCCGTGTTCTCTTCTCCGGCAATGTTCCGGTCGTCCCTCCCAACGATTTCTGGATCCCGGCAAAGACGAACCCCACCCGCTGCTCGATCGTTCCAATCAGGGACATCCACCTCTTCATCGGCAAAACAGACTCGGGCACTAGTTCCCTGGAAGTCGGAGGATCGTCAAGGCCCGCACAGACCGCCTATGGGCAGGATACGTTCGCGAAAGGATCGAAGTTGGATATCTCTTTGGAGTTTGCCGGTTTAGATCGGAAAAATTCAAGGCCCACCAAAACTGCCCCTCTGCAGGATATAATGGTGGAAGATCGCTGCAAATCCGCCAGCTTTGCCCATGCGTCTGGAAAGAAGAGATCCTAGTTCGTCGGCGTGGTTACTATCTTCGATCTGGCGTGTTGCGTTCAGAGAGAGGGTGAAAAACCCCGCGATTACCTCGCCAGGTGGCTCCGTATACGGGCCAATCTGGAACATTACCCCAATGATCATGCTATTTATCACTTTGTGGAAGGGTTGGACTGTGGTACACTTCTCCGGCCTACGCTAAGACGGCAACATGCCTCGGGATGCCTCGCTTTCGAGGGCATGGTTGACACCGTCAAGAACTATGCGACTGCTGAAGCAGAAGCTCAGAGAGTGCTCACAGCCGTACCCGGCACTCTTCCGCCTCAGCCACCGCCGCCAGTCAACGTCCCTGTAGCTTCAGCATCTTCGTCCGTCGTCGAGGAAGCCCCTGCACCCTCCGACTCCTTTTTGGACGCGCTCTACGCCGACATTAGCATGGACTCAGAGGAGATGGATATCAACCCGAAGGAACTCGACTCTGCTATGTAGGAGATGGAGGAGGACATCAAGCGAGAGGAGAAGGACAACAAGGCCATCACATCTCGAGAGGTTTTCATCGCCATAGGGAGCGTGATGGAAGAAGAACAACCCGCACAAGCTCCGTCTAAGGCGCTGGAAAAGGGGAAGGGATCTGCTGATGCTGCCGACAATGATCGCACAAAGGCCATGCCTCCTCCGCCTAACCCAGTGCAGCAGTCGCGGGAACTCAACACCGGTCCGAGTAATCTTAACACCGCAAATCTGCCGCCTCCAGCATCTACGTCTATGGCTGCCCCAATCACTCGAGCCCATGACCGTGGCTCATATATGGAAAGTAGTCCAACTTGATGAGACATGCCATCTGTTACTTGAGGAAGCGCATGCCATCGTAGAGCAAGGCGCATAGCTAGATCAAGATCTGGCCAAGGCTCAAAAGTCAATCGAGAAAGCTAGAACCATGGAGGCCAAGTACAAGACTTTGCTCAAGTAGCAGAAGGCTAAGAAAGCTCCATCTCGCGTCATCAACGATCCTGGTGTACGGCACAACCTAGGATGGACTCCCCCAAAGGTGCCAGAAGACAAACCATCCATTGACAGCAAAGGCAGGCATGTCATTCCCACTTCTATCCTCAACTTATCCATCGCCAAGAACTTACTGGAGCATGATAGATCACCCGCAACTGTGGAATAGGTCTATGACCTTGTAGAGAAGGCGGTCAAATAGCAGGAAAATGCCAACTCTCAGAGGCTCGAGTCTGACCCAGCATATTTCCACCAAGGGAGAGATCTCCTCATGATGTCGGGTCCCAGGCGGGTTCATCAGAGCAAAGACGGAGGTATGCATGCAACACGAAGGATGCTATCCCCATTATTCGCGACAATGCAGAGCAGCCCTGTCACGATGGAGAGCACAACCAAGGACACAAGAGCAGGTCACAACATGACCCTCCGTGTTCGACAAGCAACCGTGAAATACGCGAGGCGACGCGGGAGGGTAATAGCAAGAAGGCTAACCCATCGCCACCTCCGCCTCCATCACCACCTAGCAACCACCATGGCAGAGGAGGCCCGCGTCGTTCACGCAGCCCATCCCCTGACAGCAAGAAGGAAAGAGCAAGCCCGGAGCCATAGGATGCACTCTCACGTCTGGACAAGATTCACGAGGCCCGGGAAGGACAGTACCAGGGACCACGTTGCTTTGGACCTATAATACGGACCACGACTTACCCCAAGGGTTTCTGGATTGACAAGATGATCAAGCCCTATGACGGCAAAGCCAAACCAGCTACGTGGTTGCAGGATTACAACAACATGGTGGAGATCGCCGGGGGAAACCCCAATGTTGCCATCAAGTACCTCCCACTGATGTTGACGGGCATGGCCCGACAATGGGTTAATGACTTGCCAGAAATTCAATCTGCAATTGGTTGGACATGCAAGAAGCGTTCACCAAAAACTTCGAGGGTACGTACAATCTTCCCTGCACAGTTGGAAATCTACAGCGGTGCGTGCAAGAGAAAGACGAGACATCTTGAGCCTACCTCTCACGCTGGCTGGATATGAAGAATTCCTGCGCAGGAGTGCACGATCAGACCGCTATCTCCGCCTACATTGATGGTTTGGAAAAGGGTACATTGCTCCAACATAAGTTGAAGCGTCTGTAGGACAATCACAAACAAGATCTCAATCAGATGATCTCTCTCGCTAGTGAGTTCGTGGTTGCCGACGACGATGCTCGCGGCTCCTTGCCGGCAATGGCCTTCCCAACCAAAGCCAAGTGTAATAACAGCACCAAGCGGAAGAGTCCACCAGAATAAAAGACAGCCTCCGACATGGTCATGATGATTTTTGCAGGACCAGCTGATGGTGGATAGCGTGGAAGACCCGATGCCATGACGTACGAGGAGTACCATGACATGCCATGCCTTGTACACCTCGATGCCAATGGCAAATCCACTAACACCAATCGCCATTGCAAGTTTGTCAACGACCTCAAGGAAGACCCGGAGTCCATCTACAAACTAAGCCGGAAGAACAGACCGCGAGGCAAGGGCAAAGGGAAAAAGAAGGAAGAGGAGTCCAAGGATTCAAGTTACATGGACGAGGACATTGACCCCAAGAATGCCGACAAGGGCGATGGCAAAGGCAAGAACCCCTTTGAGAATAAGGCTGCCGTCTACCACACTTTCCTTGGCACCCCAACTGTCCGGGCACAAAAAACCTCGATGAGAATATTGATGGCCACCCTACCCCCAATTCCCCAGTACATGCGCTAGTCGGAAGTTCCAATCACTTTGGACAGGAAGGATTACCTAGACCTCATCCCAACGGAGAACCAATAAGCCATGGTCATCAACCCTTTGATTGACGGCAGCGAGTTCACCAAATGCATGGTCGACAGTGGAAGCAACATCAACATCATGTACCTAGATACACTACACAAGATGAACTTGACGGAGACCAACCTAAGGTGGACCAACACCGTGTTCCATGGCATAGTTCCTAGTCAGGAGGCTCGGTCCCTTGGGTGTATCACTCTTTCGGTCGCTTTTGGCGATGTTAACAATTACCGCCAAGAGCGCATGACCTTTGAAGTGGTACCCTTCAAGAGCGTGTACCACGTCATATTCAGACGCGACATATTCCATGCCTTCATGGACAAGCCATGCTTCGTCTATAACAAGCTCAAGATACCTAGACCAAACGGTGTCATCACCCTATCCGGAAGCTTTACAAAGACAAGGGACTGCGAGATTGGAGAAGCAGACTTTGCAGAAGCTATCCTCTACAGCAAAGAGTTCAAGGAAATCCAGAGCAAGGTCAATGCCTCGGAGATGCCAGCATCGAAGAACCAGATTTCTGAATCCGATCCCGCCTTCATGGCCGCCATCTAGACCAGGTCGGTGGAACTTGTGGTAGGCGATGCCTCCAAGACCATCACCATTGGGAAGAACCTAGACCCTAAAGAGGAAAGTGCGCTTGTCGAGTTCCTCCGTGAGAATAGGGACATCTTTGCCTGGCAACCTGCCGACATGAAATGTGTACCTAGGGAACTTTCAGAGCACAACTTGAATATTTATCCAAAATGCAAACCGGTGAAACAACATCTACGACGCTTTAGAGACAAGAAGAGACGCGCCATAGGCAAAGAGATAGCTAGGTTACTTAAGGCTAGTTTTATCCAAGAAGTCCTTCACACCCGATGGGTGGCCAATCTTGTACTTGTCCCCAAAAAGGGAACCAAAGAATTAAGTATGTGCATTGATTACACCGGCTTGAACAAAGAGTGTCCGAAAGATCCGTTTGCTTTGCCTCGCATTAACCAAGTCATTGACTCGACGGATGGCTCGGAACTTCTGTGTTTTCTAGATGCATACTCAGGATACCACCAGATAAAAATGACGAAGTCAGACCAATTGGCAACTTCGTTCACCACACCTTACGACACGTTTTGCTATGTCAAGATGCCCTTTCGGCTAAAAAATGCAGGGGCTACGTACCAGTGGACTATGCAGCATTGCCTACACGATCAAATTGGTCGGAACGTTCACGCCTATGTGGACGATATAGCACTGATGTCTAAAACGTCAAACAACTTAATCTCTGACTTAAAACAAACCTTTGATAATCTCTGGAAAATATAACATGATGCTTAACCCAAAGAAGTGCGTCTTCGAGGTTCCAGCCGGCAAACTATTGGGCTTCATTGTTTCCCAGCTTGGATTCGAGGTAAACCCATACAAGGCCATCATAAACATAAACCGTCCGACATGCCAGAAGGACATCCAATGGCTCATAGGCTGCGTTGCAGCAGTAAGCCGGTACATCAACCGACTTGGAGAGAAGTCTCTGCCGCTATACAAGTTGCTGAGGAGGGCGGACAAATTTACATGGACGGACGAAGCAGATGCTGCTCTTAAGAAGCTAAAGGACATACTTTCTTCCGCACCTGTACTTGTAGAACCTGAGCCTATGGAGCCTATGTTGATATACATGGTGGACACCAACTGGATAATCAGCATCGTCATCGTGGTGGAGCGCAAAGAACCAACGCATGAGTACGGAGTGCGACAACCAGTTTACTATGTAAGCGAGGTCTTGATGGAGTCCAAGCAGCATTACCCGCACTACCAGAATCTAGCTTATGAAGTGTTCCTTGCTTCTCGGAAGCTAAGGCACTATTTCCAGGAGCACCCTATCACAGTTGTGAGAAAAGCTCCACTGTCCGACATCATCAATAACAACGAGGCTACATAAAGGGTTACGAAGTGGGGCATTGAGCTATCAAGTCATAGGTCTTGGTGGATTTTATTGCAGATTGAATGGAGATGCCGGATGCTACCCATGTACCAGAGCCAGAATACTGGGTGATGCACTTTGACGGATCAAAGCTCCTCAACGGCTCGGGAGCTGGTGTACTGCTACAGTCACCAACAGGGGAAAATCTGCATTACGTTCTACCGATCCACTTTGAGGCTACAAATAACATGTCAGAATATGAAGCACTCATTCACGGACTTCGCCTAGCCAAGGATATTGGCAACAAGCGCATAGTTTGCTGTGGAGATTACGACTTGGTTGCCTAGCAGGTGGCTGGCACCTGGAATGCGTGGAACCCTATGATGGTGGTATATCGAGACGAAGTAGACGAGATAGCCAAGTGATTCGGGGGCTAAGAAGTCAAGTATGTCAAGAGGGAGGAAAATGAGGCGGCTGATGTGCTGTCAAAGCTTGGATCAGGGCGCAAACCAATTCTGCCATGGCGTTTATCTAGAGCATCTACGGACACCATCCGTGAAGGGAGTGGACCCCGAGAACCCGGATAGAGTTGACTCTTTTGTTCATATAGTAACAAAGGTCCCTCCGGCTTGGACAAAACCGTTCATGGAATATCTCGTACACGGAACTTTGCCCATTTACGAGGTCGAAAGTAGGAAAATAGTACGTCGAGCAAAGGGCTATACCATAATGAATGGACATCTCTATAAAAGAAGCACCACTGGTGTATACCTAAAGTGTGTTTCCTAGCAAGAAGGTATTGAAATCCTTCGTGAGATCCATCTCGGAGATTGCGGGCATCACGCCGCTCCTCGATCGTTGGTCTCCAAAGCCTTCCGGCAAGGATTCTATTGGCTGACCCCGAAGGCGGACGCCGACAAACTAGTTGAGACATGTATGGGATGCCAGTACTATGCCCGACAAACACATGTACCATCTCAAGAATTGCGAACAATACCAATAACTTGGTCATTTGTAGTCTGGGGCTAGACATGGTTGGTCCATTACAGACGACACCTTGTGCATTTACGCATCTGCTAGTTGCAGTTGATAAATTCACCAAATGGATAGAAGCTAAACCCATTATAAAGCTTGATGGGGCAACTTCCCTTAGGTTTGTTCGAGATCTAGTGGTGAGATTTGGTCTCCCACATAGCATTATCACCGACAATGGCAGCAACTTGTCACTCAGAGAAGTGGAAGCCTATTGTTGTGAGAAGGGCATCCGACTTGACTTGGGATGTATGGAATGATGACCCACAAGTGTAGGGGATCGCGACAGTCTTCGAGGGTAGTATTACCCAATTTATTGATTCGACACAAGGGGAGACAAAGAATACTTGCAAGCCTTAACAACTGAGTTGTCAGTTCAGCTGGACCTGGAAATAGTTCTTGCTCACAGAAGTTTATCAGTAGCAATAGTTTGTAGTAGCAATAACAAAGCAACAACAACAATAACAGCAATAGTGAACAGTAGCAAAAGTAACAGTAACGGTAACAATAGGATTTGAGTGCGGTAGGCATAGGGATGGATGGAGGGCGTTGCACGAACGAGTCTAAACATGTAACTTCAAAGAACTAGGGCATTGAAGATAACTAATAGTAAGATTCCAAGTACTAAACAATCCTAGGCATGTGCTCCAAATATAGTCATACGTGCTCGCAATGAGAACTTGCACAACATATTCTGTCCAGCCAGCCCGTGGCAGCGGGGCCTCTAGGGAACTACTGGCAATTAAGGTTCTCCTTTTAATAGAGCACCGGAGCAAAGCATTAACACTCTGTGAATACATGTGATCCTCACACCACAGCCATCCCCTCCGGTTGTCCCAATTATTGTCACTCTGGGCCTTTGGATCCAGACAATGATATGTGTACACAACTTGCATATAAGATCATAAACAATCCTATCATAATGATTCAATAATAAGTTCAGATCTAAGATCATGGCACTCGGGACCTAGTGACAAGCATTAAGCACAACAAGTTGCAACAAAGTCAAATAGCACTAACATAGATACTAGGCACTATGCCCCTAATAGATCTTATTCGATTACATGATAGAACTCATCCAATCCCTACCATCCCCAAGCCTACAGTGGGGGATTACTCACTCATGGATGAGGGAAACATCGGTGGTTGATGGAGATGTGTTGGTGATGACGATGGCGATGATCCTCTCCAAATTCCCCGTACCGGCAGGGTGCCAGCACAGAGTTTCTGGATCCGAATCTTGGTTTCTGGTGGCGGCGGCGGAGCAGAACTCTTTCTGGAAAACTATCAAACCCCCCTCGGTTTTTAGGTCGAAGGGAAACTTATAGGCGCGAAGGGAGGCCGAGAAGCTGCCTGGGGTGTCCAAACCTTCCCTAGGCGCGGGGTCAGTGGGCCCGCGCCTGGGGTGGGTCTGGGCCCCCCAGGCCTCCCCTCTGTCTCCCCTTATGGCTCCGTGGATCTTCTGGTGAAATGTAATTTTTGGCATATTTTCCGGGATTTTTCCTGATAGTTCATTTTCTGCACAAAACAAGACACCAAGGTAATTCTGCTGAAAACAGCGTCAGTCAGTGTTAGTTGTATCCAAATCACACAAGTATAGAGGAAAAACAATAGCAAAGTGTTCGAGAAAGTAGATACGTTATGGACGTATCAACTCCCCCCAAGCTTAGCTTATTGCTTGTCCTCAAGAAATTCAGTTGAAAACTGAGTGCGATACAAGAACTTTCACGAACACTTTGCTTCATGTGATGTAAATATTCTTAGCACAGGAGTAGATTCTTAGACAATTCATACTAAGAAGTATGCAACTAAGACTACTCAATAGTCATTGCAAGCTACGAAGAGAAACCAACTCAAGAATAATAATTAGCATGAAACATAAACATAAGCAACATTGCAATGGTCATAATAAGGTATGATAGAGTGGTATCTCGCTTGCCTTTGTTTGAAGAGCACAATATAAATGTTGAGGCACCTCTAAAGTTCACATGAAGACTAGAGATAAATATATCAGAGATACAAGCATCAAAGTCATGACATAATTAACCAAGTTTTGGACCAAACACAAGAATGACAACTATGCTCTCAAGAAGGTGCTCACATAATAATTGGTGACTCAACAAAGTTGTGAAAACAGTTTTGTGAAGGTTTGAAAGGCTTCCCAATGCTGAAAGGAAGGTAGTCATTAGCTTTGGGCTCTCATTGCCCCTATCATAGGCATCTTCATGTGGTTAAGGTGAAAGTGAGGTCCACTCTGAATCATATGCTTGACAGACCATAGACTGTAAATCCCAAGTCCCTTGAGTACGAGGGTCGCTCCTCATGCTACTCAACTTTGGTCACCTGAAAGTTCTTGTCATTGTAAATACATGCATATCATAGAGAACCGCCAACGGGGTACCCCTTGCACATGGTACAGGAGCTTTCCCATAACCAAGATGACAAGGCAAGCAGACAATGAGCATCTCAGCAATCTTTTATTTACCATATGCATAACTTTTTATTGTGGACGCTTCCTAGATGCTCATTATAGTGATGCTGCAAGTTTCCACCATGATTAGGCATGCCAGGCGTTTCTCTAACACAATGTATAAAATCCATGAGAACTAACAACTTCCCCTTTTATTTCACATCGTTGACATCCGTAAACAAAAGAGCAAAGTATCAACTGGATAGAATTATCCAAAAAGTGTTGAAAGCGTTCCCCGTGACAACACGGTTCTGATGACTCCTAGTATATAATAAGCAAGCATATAACTTTCATGGACTAGTCACAATGGTTCAGGATCATTAAGCACAAGGAATAAAGTGTGTCATCAAGTTCGTGAGAGCTTTACTAACTAACTTTCTCAAAACAGACAAATATTTTATTTTGGAAGAAAACACGGCATATAGAATATGCACTGAAGTAGCAAATGATGCTAATAGGTAGATATGGTGGACACAGCTGGCAATATTGGTTTTGGGGAGTTGGAAGCACAAGTAGAGCACATACTCAGTGCAAGTTAAGGCTAGCAATAGAGAGGGAGTGACAAACAAGAGAGCAATACCTGTCATAATCATGCTTGCAACAAAACATGACTAATTATGGCATGAAAGTGATACAAGAACTCTGGGTCAAAATAAATCATCGAGGCTTACTGACTATTGATTAATCATATGCATGCATGAGCATGTGCCAAGTCGATTCACATGAACAGTCAGAGGAGGGTACCATAATATCATACCAAAGTATGAATAAAACAATGCAATCAAACATTCATATGACATGCTACAAACTATTAGCAAGATGGATCTAATCATAGCCAAGCAAGAACTACTAAGCATCCATAATGACATACACCTTACACAAATAGGCTAAGCATGCTCACAATGATGAGTATATGTACAAAAATGAAACAAATAGAGTTCGTTACCATCCTCTTACCACACCTCAAGTTGTCTTAATCTTCATTATTGCCCTTCACGTGTGTGACTTGAATAATTAACATGAAAACCAATATTACTGGGGAAGACTGAACCCTGCGAAGAAATCATAAAACAAAAGAAGAAGAACAAATATTTTTGGTGTTTTCAATTTTTTAGAAACAAGCAAACAAAGAAAAATCAAACAAAAAGAAAGCAAACCAAACAAAGCAAAATCTGTTTGGATTTTTATTTTAAGGCAAACCAAAGCAAAGAAACAAAGAAACAAGCCAAGAGAAACAATGAAAATATTTTTGGTATTTTTGGGTTTTTAGAAAGAAGCAACAAAAACCAAAAAAAAAAAGCGAAACAATGAATATACAAGAACTGACTGAACATGATATATAGATGAGTGTGATGCCGGTGTAACTCCCCCCAAGCGTAGGCTTTTGTCCTAAGCGGGGCTCAGTAACACGAATAGTAACCCCATGCTGGTGGGTCATCATAAGAATGATCTTAGTCAGGAACCTGTGATGAAGAAGAAGAAGAAGAAGAAGAAGAAGAAGACGTGCCCCAATCAAATGAGGGATGCTGGTATGAAGACTCTCCCAAGTTGGAGGGCTGAACCGAATTGTCTTCGGCATCCTCTTCAACATTCTTTTCTCGCTGGGAGAGTTCCCCAACATATGTGTCAACCTCCTCCTCCGTAAGTGACCATCCTTGCCTTTTATCAATGTTAAACAAAGTAGGTGCAGGCAAATAAACTATTTTCTCACTCCTACCTTTTCTCCGACCTTGCTGGACAAAAGATAGTTCATAAGGCAAACTTCTCACATTAGACCCCAAAGAAACAAAACCATGCTGAATTATGGATTCAATATCAAGCCTCTCTATGGAAAACTGAAAATCTGAATAATGAGTCTCTAAACCATGGAAAGCTAGCAACCTAGAAGGATACCTCCACACGTTCCACCCTTCTCACGGTTGGTGGTGAGACGGTGAGCTATCAAAGCACCCAAACTATAGGAACTATTCCTATTCAGAGCAGCTGCAATAAAAGCTAGATCAAAAAAGACAACTTTCTAGCAGTCTTTCTAGCAAGAACACACTTGGTAATGAGATAGGAAAAGTATCTAATAGCTGGGAGCTGGATGTTCCGAATTTTACCACTTTCCTTTGAGAAGTCAAAACCTTGGCAAATCTCGGCATACAAATCAAAAAGTGACTTGCCTCTCCTTGATCTCCTCACAAGATCCCCACTAAGGTATTCTAATTGCTGCACAGAAATCAGCGAAAGGCACGTTGACAGGCATATTATATATTTTGAAATGGACCATGGGATTAGAAGTAGACAAAGTGAACCGGAAGTCCTGCACAAAATCCATGGTTAACTTAACATATTGGATTGGTTCACCTTCAACAAAGTGCTCCAACCCTGCATTTGTAACCAAAGTTTGAAAATCTTGGAGAATCCCCGCGGCTCTCATAAATTGATACCATGGATATATGGAAGGAAAAACTGCCTCCTCACGATGAACCTTCATTGGCTCATGCACCATCAAGTCATATTGATTTAGTGAATAAGCACTCATCTTCTTTGCTGAAATTTTTAGACAACCATAAGTAGCCATATAGGTCAAAGTACACGAAATATAGAATCCAAAAAATATATATTTTATAAAAAATATGCATAAGTAGCCATATAGGTCAAAGTACACGAAAGTATATTGTACATTTAATATCTAGAATAAAAATAGATTAGTGGGTCCAATAGGTCTACTCAGAAGTTTTGAAACTTTTATAAATTTGGATGGCATAAATTTTCAACTAATATCAGACCTCTAATCACAAATTAAGTAGAAAAAACGAAATAACAAAAGAAACAGAAAATAAAAGGTGACACGTATGTTTAACCAGGCCACCTTTACAATCACACGATCGCAATGGCCCAAGCGACCGAACTAGAGCATACCATCGTGACACATCTTCCTCCTGTCTCCTAATTCTTTTTTTGCTCTTTCTTTCCTTTAAAACCTGGCCCACTTGTCAGCTTGTTCATTTGGTCAGGAGTTCTACAGAAGCACGAGTTCATCTGATATCCGCAAAATCTCGATAAAATCTCTCTGATTCGATTGATTTTCTTGCCCCCCAAGCCCACGAAAACTACCCATAAATATCATCTCCCTCTGCTGGATCAATTTTTGTCGAAACTATAACTTCTGTTCTACATAATCGTCTGATCTTATCTCACCGGTTTTGCTCCGTCTGAAGCTCGAACAGGGACGTTTCCATCCACTATGGCAGCTCGCAGACCTTCTTTTCTCCTCTGTTTTCTTTTTCCCATGTTTTACCGAATAATCTCAATCTTGTTTTGCCCTATGCAGCGCACCGCCGGAGCCGCCGAAGCTCGCCAATGCCGCACCGCTCCGTCCGCATGTCAACGTTGTTCCGGAAGAAGAACCGTGACGCCGAAGACATGAGGAGGATGGCAGCTGACTGCCGCATCTCATCCACGTCTCCGCCTTTGCCGAAGACCACTGGAACACCGCCAACCTTCACCACCCAACCACGTCGGAGCATCACCGGAGCCGCGCCTATCGGTTCAGAACAAGCTGCCGATGGATCCTTAGCCAACGAGGATGTACCCGAGTTCTTCGTCAACCCCCACACGTCTTCGAGCGAGTTTCCAGGACGGAGCAAGAACGCCGCGTCCATGTCCGTCCGGCCGATCGTCGCGGTCGTCTTCTTCATACCTGTGTCTTACGTGCTGGTATGCCCCGTTAGATCTTTTTTTTATTAGATCAGTTTTATTTTGGTTCAGATTGGATCAGATTAGCCTGAAGCCTGTCTCATGTTTTATTTTTCTCTCTCACACGACATACCACATAAGATAAGTACTGTGCTATTTCAGTCAAATTCGAGGTTCTATTATCTTTTGATCTACACCTTTTTTTTAGTTAATTTTTTTGTGTTGGGTTCAAAACAAAATTATAAATCCAATAGATCTATAATTTACAACATTTAAATATTTTAAATCTATTTGAATTAAAATTAAAATTTGAACCATCTGTTGACCGTAACTTGATGCCCGTAGGTCATGTTTAGGTGGTTCTTTTGGAAAATTGACCCTTGTAACATACTCTATCTTTGAGACCATTGTAATCTACTATTAGCCGAAATAACTATGTAGTTACTAATATTTGCATATTTGTGACATCATTGTTGTGTTTGCTATGTTTACAATTGTTTGATTGTAGCTACTTTGTTCTCGCGTTAGATTGTTTGGAGAGTGCGATTGCTGCGAGGAATTCAATCGTAAGACATATCATTAACATAAGGTAAGTTACACCTTTGTTCATATCCTTGTCCCAGTCTTACTACTATGCTTGTTTTGATCCTCAAAATAGTAGTATGGATGTGTAGGATGTTTTTAGTCGAAGATAAATATTTTACAAGTGCTATGCCGTTTTGTAGTATGCCATGAGTAGCTCTATACTTAGAGATATTTCCACTGCCACTAGGTTCTCCTGAATTTTCTAAGTATTATGTTTGTGCCATGCTATGTATATGCAAAAACCAATGGGGGTTCGAACGACATTTTTCTAAATATAAGAGCTTTGTGTATGAGCGCAAGTTTTTCTCCTCAAATCTACTTCAAAACAAAACTATGTTTTTCTTTAGGCGAAGTGGTATGTCTAGATCGACTAGTAGGGGAAGTAACCTGGATTGGCTCTGCTTGTGTCCTCCACCGCCCAGTATCAAAGAAGTCTGGCATGATTCAGAATTCAGAAGCTTTCAGTCCAACCACAATACATATGGGCTCTGTCTTGGCCTAGTACTTGGTGGGAAACCTCACCTAAGTACCACAATTTTGGCTCCCGTGGAACCAGGTAGAGGGCTACTAAGGGAAAGCTTCATCATGGTCTTGTTTGTAAAAGGACTTGATCGTGGATTGTGGGTAAAGTGTACAAACTCTCGAGAGTATCAACCTGATCGATCAGCCGTGTTCACGGAAAGAAAAAAACTTTGAGTATCTCAAGGATGGAGCCTCTGAAGGATCTTCCTCTCTCTCTTTTCTAAAAAAAGTTTTGAAACCCCATGGCGTGAGTAATATCGCCAATGGGAGGGATTTTGGGACTTGGTGAGTAATATCCAAGTGTTTGGTTGTTTGGACACTTGGTGAGTAATATCCTCGTGTGCCATTCGACCCTATTTTACTTATCAAATGTTTATAAAGTAGGATAAAAGATTTTCTCTCTTCTTCTTGACTTAAGAAAAATTGGCTTTATGCAAATGAACCTCAAGCCTTTTGTCAAGCCTATGCATGTAGGGATAGCCTAGTCTTTTCCTTCATGGTGTAATTTTCCAATACATTCAAAGTATTGACCCAACTTGTTGGCTGCACGTTTTATGTGCAGAATTTGGAGATCGTTGAAAGGTGCGCTAGGTTCGCTGGTCTTCACTCAACCTGCATGTGGCTTTGATGGGACTCCAAGTTGTATATTTTTCTCTTTTGTTGTAATAATGTAAACTCTGGATTATTCGATTCATGTAATAAAGACTTGTGTTTTACATGATATTACATCGACTATGAGTGCTAGCTATTGATCTAGGGACTAGCATGTTAATCACAGGGACCTAGGATCTTTCTCGATCTGAGGTCACTACAAGACATTTCTTAGCTTCCTTCATCACTTTATCATTTAATACAATTACTCCCCTCTTCTTTGGTGTTGGTGTTGGAACTAGTTCAGGCACAACTGGTTCAGGAGTAATAGGCTCAGGTGTATTTAGCTCAGTTGAAGTCCAATCTATAGGGTTTGTAGCATAGAAAACAAAAAATTCCTACAATGGGAACAACTATGTACCAAGATCTATCTATTAGATACAAGCAACAGGTGGATATATATCCATAAAATACATACCCTCGAAGACCGAATAGCATTAACGAGGTTGTTCTCGTGGATGATGTAGTTGAACGCTTGCCGATCTCAAGATCGAGAAGAAGTCCATCCGGTCCAGCACCATCCAGTCCAGCACCGCAAAGCAGTGGTGTATCTGTGATCGCACACACGTCCGGGTACCCTAACAACCTCCGTGCCCTCGCTCTAGTGAAGCAGCGGAAGCAACAAATCCTTCCATAAAAATCCACCGGGAACATGTATCTCGCTGATACGAGACCATGGGGAAATTCTAAAGGGGGGAGAGAGATCCTTCGCGAGGAGGAGAGGGGGACCTTTTATAGGGAGAGGGGGGCACCCCAAGGGGCATGGCACCCAGCCATGGTGGCTGCCCCCACCTCTTCCACATTCATGTGGGTGGAGCTCCCACTCAAAATGAAAAGCCTCCACTCCCATTAAAAAAGCCTCTGCTCAAAAATCCACTCACATGCATTAAATTTCCACCAAATTTAATGCAAGATCTCATTTAAATAAAAAACTATTATTTATTTATTCATAATTTTGTTAATTACTCTAATTAACAAACATTAACATAAAACCCCTTGCTAGTATTCAATTTCATATGCAGAACCAGTTTCAGCAATTTCAACCGAAACAGTTTTGGTGTCTAGTGAAATAAATTCCTGCGCTTTACTTTTTCTTTCTCTGGCATATTATTTACTCCAAATGTTGTCAGTATCCCTTAAGTGTGTCACCCTACGGTTCGCAAATAATGTAGACATGATCAAGACCCCTCTCTGATCAATAATTAGCAGCAGGTCCTGGAGATCCGTACTGACTCCCACATATTCAACGATGACTTCTATGATCGTGTGAACCTTATACGCATGTAACTCAATCCCTTTGTCTCGCGATATATTACATGTCCGAGATTCAATCATCGGTATCCCCATACCAGGTTTGATGTCGTTACCGATATGTACTCTTTTCTCGTTCCCGTGATATAACATTCTAGTGATCAAATCAATTGCTTCCAAGCTAATTAATGTGATATCACCGAGAGTGCCCAGAGTATATCTCTCTGTCATCAGGATGGACAAATTCCACTCTTGATCCATGAGCCTCAACATAACACCTTCATAGCACTGAACCCATCTTTATAGTCACCCTGTTACGGTGTGACGTCTGATGTTATCAAGATACTCTTCCGGTGTTAGCGATTGACATGATCTCATGGTCTAAGGACTAAATTACTTCGTATGATGTTATAGAAATATTAACACAATGACCTTGATCATAATGCTATACTTTGGATGAATGTTCATCACATCATTCCAACAATGTTGTGACATCGTTAATCAAATAGCTAGTTTATAAGAGAGGCATAACTAGGAACTTCCTTTTGTTTATTAAACACACATGTATTAACGTTTCCGTATTAATACAATTATAGCATGCAAAATAAACATTTATCATAAATAAGGAATATGATAATAACCACTTTATTATTTCCTCTCGGGCATATTCCCTTCACAATCATCATAATTCGTGCTTATTTTAGCCATTTATTCTTCAGCATCTGTAGGAGTTCTTTTCCTGAAAACACAGTCAGCAAAACTATCTAGGTATGTCCTAGAATCATCAGTTAGTCCATTATAATAAATATCAAGAAGCTCATTTTTAGGTAATAGACATCCAGGATGTGCATGAATCAAGGCACAAAACCTTGTCCATGAGTCAGGCAATTCCTCTTCTTCTCCCTATTTAAAATCAAAAAGTCTCTGGAAAGCAGCATGTCTAGCACTAGGAGGAAAATATTTCTGGAAGAAAGAAGCAATCAAACAATCAGGGTTATCAATGGAACTAGGAGGTAATCTATTAAACCAAGCCTTAGTTTCTCCTTTCAGTGAAAAAGGAAAGATCTTAGTAACAAAGTACTTGCGCATCTTAAAATCATCAGATAATAAAGCACTCGTAGTGGAAAGCTCATTCATATGAGCTACATCACTCTCATTTTCAGTCCCTCAAAAAGGTTCTTTCTCAACAATGTCTAAATAGGATAAATCAAGAGAGAAATCATAATCTTCATCTTTAATATATATGGGAGAGTTGGCAAACTTAGGATCAGAGGACAGTTTAGGAATAATGGTACGTCTCTCAAGGATACTCTTAATAGCACTAGCACCATTTGTGTTTCGGCACTCTTCAATAAATTCATCAGTGAACTCAATGTAACCATCATTAATATCGTATCTCTCTCTAGACTCAAGTGAGCTAACAGGTGTAACAGTGTCTTCACTAGGAGTTTCGGTATTTACTAGACCAGCCATAGTAGCATCTAGGAAAGGACCTAATGAACCACTCGCATAAAGCACAGTAGAAGTAACATCATGAGTATCAGAAGCAGTTTCAGATTCAGCGATAGTAGCAGTGTGTGTAGCATGAGTATGTGATGGTGGTGTAACAAGCTTACTTATAACAGACGGTGAATCAAGAGCAGCTGAGGTGTTTAGGATTGTAGCTCTTCTTTTAGTCGATGGTAAAATAGGAAACTTTCCATCACGAGACTTACCCATGATGAAAGGAGTAGCAGTGAACAATAATAGATCCAAGTGAACTTACAAATAAAGTTATGCTCCCCGGCAATGGCGCCAGAAAATTGTTTTGATGACCCACAAGTATAGGGGATCGCAACAGTCTTCGAGGGTAGTATTTCCCAATTTATTGATTTGACACAACGGGAGCCAAACAATACTTGCAAGCCTTGACAACTGAGTTGTCAATTTAGCTGCACCTGGAAATAGTTCTTGCTCACAGAAGTTTATCAATAGCAACAGTTTGATAGTAGCAATAACAAAGTAACAGCAGCAGTAGAACAAGAGCGATAGTAACAGTAGCAGCAAACAGTAGGATATGAGCGCGGTAGGCATAGGGATGGATGGACGGGCATTGCATGGACGAGTCTAAACATGTAACTTCAAGATCTAGGACAATTGCAGATAAAATAAGAATAAGCATCCAAGTACTAAACAATCATAGGCATGTGCTCCATATATAGTCATGTGTGCTCGCAATGAGAACTTGCACAACATCTTTTGTCCTGCCATCCCGTTGTAGCGGGGCCTCAAGGGAACTACTGGCAATTAAGGTACTCCTTTTAATAGAGCACCGGATAAAATCATTAACACACCGTGAACACATGTGATCCTCACATCACAGCCATCCCCTCAGGTTGTCCTAATTTCTGTCACTTCGGGGCCTTTGGATCCGGACAATGATATGTGTACACAACTTGCAGATAAGATCACAAACAATACTATCATAATGATTCAATAATAAGTTCAGATCTGAGATCATGGCACTCGGACCCTAGTGACAAGAATAAGCACAACAAGTTGCAACAAAGTCAAATACACTAACAGAGATACTAGGCACCACACCCTAACAATCTTATTCCATTACATGATAGAACTCATCCAATCCCTACCATCCCCATAGCCTACAGTGGGGGATTAATCACACATGGATGAGGGAAACATGGATGGTTGATGGAGAGGCGTTGGTGATGACGATGGCGATGATCCTCTACAAATTCCCTGTCCCGTCAGGATGCCAGAATGGATTTCCTAGTTCTGAATCACGGTTTCTGGTGGTGGCAACGCAGCGGAACTCTTTCTAGAAAAACGTCGAACCCCCACTCGGTTTTTAGGTCAAGAGGCATCTTATAGGCGAAGACGGAGGCCGAGGGGGTGCCTGAGGCAGTTGCACCCCTAGGCACGGGGTGGACCCACCCGCGCGGTAGGGGGTGTGGGCCCCACAGGCCTCCACTCCGTCTCGTACTATGGCTCCGTGGACCTTCTGGTGAAATAGGATTTTTGGCATATTTTCCGGGATTTTTCCTGATAGTTGATTTTCTACACAAAAACTAGACACCAAGGTAATTCTGCTGAAAACAGCGTCGGTCCGTGTTAGTTGTATCCAAATCACACAAGTTTGGAGGATAAACAATAGAAAAAATGTTTAGGAAAGTAGATACGTTTTGGACGTATCAAGCATCTAGCCGGATAAGTATCCGCCTAGAGGCTTGGGGGATACAGTATGAGTTTTTAAATACGGCAATATGCTTAGTCTTTCTTTAAGTATCTAGTCGGAACTAGTTATATTTCAACTAGAGGCTTGGGGGCTACAATATTGAAAATTACAAACACTACGTATGCTACTCTAAAAGTATCTAGTCGGAATAATTCATTCAAACTACATATTTGGGGGCTATAGTGCAAAGTTTCTAGCTTAGTCACTCTTAGAGCATTCAGACCCAAAGACCTATGGTTTTCCGTCTAAATCCTTGGGGGCTACAATGAGATACTACATATGAAATACAAAAGGCATGTAAAACTTAAAAGGGCAATAATCTTGAGGTTGCTGGCGCTCTCGGCGAATATCTTGCTAAAAGCAAGGCCGTTTACGTGCAGAATCTCCGCATGCTTGAGAAGCTCCTCAAGAACACGCGTGGGAGAAGTCGGCACTGCCCCAAGAGCCAGAGCTGAGCTACTCGGTGAAAGCACCGGGTAGATGATCTTTGGGAGCTCTTATGACGTCCTGGGTGCAATGGCTCCGCCTACGGCTCCGCCTACGGCAGAAGTTTCGCCTTCCACCATTGCCTTACCAGTGGAGGACATGCTTTCTTGTGTCGCCTGCTCACCGACAACAAACAAGAGCCATGACAATGTCTGGGACCTCCTGAGAAGGAGTTGGGTCCACTTCCATGGCGGAAGGTTCAGACATTACCTTTGTTGGAGAGCTTGTCGGTGCGGTAGAAGGCTGGACGCTCGGAGTTGGAGGGGCGATGGCGGGAGATGACTGACTAAACATTTCCTTGATGTTTTTAGAATCCCCTAATGTTTTGGAGGACTTCTTTAAACTCATACTGACCTTCTTCCTGAAATGTGCAAAACGTATAAGTATAGGAATAAGACGAGAAAGAGACAATGTCAGATGTTAAGAAGATTACGCAACGGTTGGTGCCTTGGTAAAATGGATACCAGTAATTCTTATTTTCTCTGCCTCCAGGGAGGCGATGGATCTCTTGGAGGATCCACCCTTCGTCTTCTTTTTTTTCCTCCGATCGCAACGTCAGAGGTGGAGCTCTTCCGCTTTCGCGCCAACTGGACATCGTCGTCGGACACGACGGTGACTTCCTTCATCTTGGGATCGTAGACTTGGGAAGCCATGCTACCTTCGTCTAGTTCCTTCAGCTGTTAAGTGAATCCCGAAGTGTTATACGCAAAGGTTAAGGCTAGATGGAAGAACTGGAGTATATGTCGTACACAGAAAATAAACAAGTACCTCTAGGCACTTGCCGCCCTCGAACATGTCATAGGTGATGGTGAAGCCACGCTTCCTGTCCTTCACCTTGACTATGTTTTTGAGGCGAATCTTGATGGAGTCACTAGAAAAGTTGTCCTTGGATATGCGGAGGCTATCCTTCCTATCCTTGGAGTATTCGTGCATAAGCTTCACGCGGTGGTGTAGAGGCTGAATCCGCCTGATGAACCAGCACATGGCTAGGTCCAACCCGGTCAGACCCGTCTCTATAAACCACTCGATCCGCCTTATAGCGCGGGAGGCTTCATCGTCGGAAGGGAGGAGGGCTTGGTATCTCCATGTCGGGGCTTCAGCGGCTGCTCCATCGACAAAGTCCGGGTACATTCTTTCTTGCCCAGCTAGAGGGATATCTGGGCCGTAGAAATACGTCCTCTGCCAGTTCTTGCAGGAATCGTGGCCTACGATGTCGGGGAACCGCCGGCCAGGCCGGATCTTGAAGCTAATGGTTCAACAATTTCTATGCTCATCCTTGCTCACTCCGGCTTCCCTCTTAACGGTGAATAAGTAGATGAACAGATCAAACCTATGCCTAATCCCTAGGAAATCCTCACAAAGCATCGCGTAGTTGCTAAGCGCGAGGATGCTATTCAGGGACAGGTTCTGAGGATGAACCCGATAGTGGCTAAGGACTTCTGTGAAGCAGTCGGAGATTGGGAGGGAGATGCCGCACACCAGTTGGTCTTTGAGGTATACCTTTTCGCCGGCAAGGGGAGAAGGGACGACCTCGCCGGCCGGCGCCGCCCGCCAGACTAGACCCTCCGTCGTAGGCAGATACCCCTCGGTGAGCATCTCCTTGAGATCGTTCTCGGTGATGTCCGATCCGCGCCATTCCCCCTTGTGGGAATTAGCCTCTTCTTCTAGCAGTTCTAGCCCCGCTGGAACATGGTTGCCGCCGGTGGATTCCACCACCGCGGTGCGTGGCACCACCACGCCCTCCGGTGGAACATGGACGGAGCTCTTCGGCTTCGCCGTAGCCTCGCCTGATGCCGCCATGGACGGAGTTGTGTTGTTGCTTGCCATTGATGCGGGAGAGAAGTGATTCTGGATTGGAAAAGCTAGGGTTTTTCCTCTGTGCGCACGGAGAGATCGAGGATACGTTGGCTAGAGGAAGAAGATGATGCAAGGAAGAATGGGTTGAAAAGATAAAAATCACCACGGCTATAATTTATAGTACTCGGCATCAAGATTCGTGTAATTTGATCGAACGGTTGCTGCGTGGACAGCGTGTGCGTGCGCGTGCGCAGAAATTTCGCCACGTTCACACCGCCACCGCCAACGTTTCGTATCCTTCGCGCGGGAAAATCGGCTATGATTACGTTCTCTGCATGTGTGAGTTACGAGGCGTCACTGACCTATGGTCTACGTCACTCTACTGGCATAGGCAGGTGAACCATCCCATTTGAAGATTCCGTCAAGGACGGATCCAGTCCGTCTACGAGAAGAGTATGATGGAAGATTTAGCAGTTCTCTGACTTACGTGTTGAAGACGGAGAGCATTGCAGGGTTCTTGGGAGGACTACAAGATATTGCTTGACGATTTGCCGACATTCATCTAGACGGAGCATTCAATCCGAAGAGGCAAGACGGTGCAAGATCTCAGAGTTCTCCGGGGTCTACTGTTGGGGATGTGCTAAATGGGTACCACCATTGCATGTCTCTAATCCGGATAATCCGAGGAGTCACCAGCGTACCCGGAGCCTTGGAGTGCAAGACACGTTAGACTAGTTGTATACCGTGTAGGACTCTGTAACCTATCCGGCTAGGACTTTGCCTGTAACCCTAGGATCTGCCGACTATATAAGCTGGACCTAGAGGAGCCTTTAGGGCATGATACAACTCATACCTCGCACAACGAACCAGTCCCTATAACTCGGTGTATTGCCATTATAGTGATTTATAGTAGGAGTAGGATTCCGCCACCATCGTGGGATCTGAACCTGGGTAAGTTATGTTACCTCATACCCGCCAACCTTCCGCCTTACCCTATGTCTCTAAACACGCACTATGAAGACCCCTCCATGGCGTACTCGTCGGAAGTACCACGACAGCCACTAGTTTATCCTGGTGAATTGGGAAAAAGGCTATATTGCTCTGACATTAAAATTAGGAATGTGCCACTAGTTTATCGTTTTGAATTGGGAAAACACCTACATTGCTCTGGCATTGGAATTAGGACTATGCCACTAGTTGATTCTGTTAAATTTTGAACAATCATAGATCGCTTTGTCCTTCAAATTATGACTTTGACACTAGTTAATTGTTTAAATAATGGAAACGAACCACATATTTTTTCTGCAGTAGAAGAGGTGAAAGCTCAACCCAGAACTGTCGACCTGGCTAAAGGACAAGATGGCTATCCAAATGGAGAATAAGAATTTTCATAAAGTGGCCCATGACCGTCTGAGAGAAGAAGTCACGATCCTTTATGACAAGTTCCACAATCTGAAGGTGGACATCGCCGGCTGGAAGGAACTTCACGAGAAACGTATCACCTTGGCGCATGCGAATGAGGAGATCATAAAGGAGCTCATGGGGTATAATCTTAAGCTTACTTATAAGCTTGTCGCTTCCTAGACGGATTGCTTTAACCAGAAGGAGGCGCACGTCAATGTACTAAGGGAGCAGGTAAAAACCAAAGCGGAACTGATCGAACAACCCTCGAACTGGAGCTTTGCAGGAAGGAAAACGAGCATCTCCGTGCCAGGCTCAGTGCAAACTATAAGTTTCTCTAAAATTAATTTGCAAACTATGTGATCTAACGGACCAAATTGTGTTTTATCCATGCAGAAGTGATTTCATAAACGTGGACCTCTCTCTATTTAAACTATGCTTTCTTCAGAAAGGTTTTTTTGCTCAAGGACTGAGTTTGGTTTAGTTAAGATATCACAATTGCAAGTCTTACAGTTAACTAGTTTCAGATATTGCCACGGCACAAATTATTCATCTAAAATTTCTTTGATCGTCTGTAGCTTGTCCTTGTTCACCTCGCGCTCCTTCTTTAGATACTTCAACAGATCCGCAATGCAGTACTCTAGCTTCTTATTCTCATTCATGAGCTGATCCCTCTCCTTTTCTGCCTTCTGAAGATTCTGTGCAGTTCCCACCACCAAGCTCCCATTGATTGTGTCATTTAGTTCTGACCGCAAATGCTTGATTTCCTGTTCCATCTCCTTATTTCCTACTAAGAGCTTGTAATTTTTGCAGTTGCATCACAGGAATCTGTGAATCTCCCCGACCTTTCGAGCTCATACATATCCCACAACTGGGCCAAAAATTTCTTAAGTGCGTCTGGCCACTCAAGATCCACCCACACTACTGCTTTACACACCGGGCCAACCTAAAAAAAACAGGGGACTTAATTATCAACAAAACACTACATAATTTTCTTTATGTCGCCATTGTACATAACGAAAGCAAACCTGATTTGTACAGCCCAAAAACCTTCTTCTAGTGTTACTCCTTTAAAATGCAACATATTTCCTCAGTTTTAGCCCATGGTCACATGGTACTTCCCAATCGAAATCTAGGCCCTCCCAAACAGGGTCATCGATCGTGAGTGGTACCTATAAGGGAACGAAAATCTAGAAATAAACACGATTGCATGCACATTTCAAGTCTTGGGTCGAGGTAATTACCAATGCCTAACCATTGTCGAGAAAACAAGGGAACTCACATCGGGGAGGGAAGACTAGATGTCGGAGAGAAGGCTATCGCTGTTCGACTGGTCGTCCTCGTCGTTCCAGAGTGGCATTGCGAATGCGGCCGTGGTGACGCGTTGGCGATGGTGAGGAGAGAGAGGAGGGTAGTGAGTGGAGAGAGGTGGGTAGTGAGTGGAGAGAGAAGGGGTAGGGAAAGTGAAGTGCGTCAACATTGCAACGTTGACTAAATTGGCATGCTACAATGGTTTAATTGATACAATGTGCCATGGCTGGATTGCTATCTCATATCTAATAGTTTTTCTCTACCTTCATTTTAATTTGTAATATTAATGATGTACTTCCTCCTTCCCAATTTGTTTGACTTATAGTAACATACAAAATCATATGTACCGAAAAATATAGGATTATGGCTTATGGTTTAGGGTCTAGTATCTATTTATTGTACTAACCCCTTAACCCTTATTCCTAAATCTTCGAATTGTCCGTCCAATAGATCACTTTCTCCTACTTAGTAAGTTTTTTCCTAAACCCTACACTTGTTCATCCATGATAGTACTTCCTTCAGTTAAAGGTAGTTATCCAGCTATTAGTCAAATTACTGATCTCATAGAGCATTATATTACATCATAATCATGTCAACTACAAGGTACTTATATATCACCATGTTCAGTGATGGTTTCAATGAATGATATGTCCAAAAATCCCAACACCTCATAGCACATTATATTGCAATCTCTCAACAATCATAATCTCATAAACAAATATATCACATCATCTCAGTAAACATAATCATGTCAACTACAATGTACTCATGTCTTATTACAACAATGATGCTTTCATCAATTGATATGTCCAAAAATCTCAACAGCTCACAGAACATCGGATTGAAATCTCTGAACAAACACGACCACATCAACACAGTTTTAAAGCAACAACAATCTTTGTTACAAATATAGGCAGGGGAACCCTGCGGTCTAACTAACAAGCCCTGGGTAGCAGCTCTCATCAGATCTGATCAACGTGTATCGTCTCATTCTGTTTAGCCACAACAAGGGCCTCTACATCCACTACAACCTATCCAACAAGATCATAAATGACAGCCAGGAAGAACACCTTCCTGGTTTGCTTCTTTCGTCGCATAATCTGCATCAGATCGTAGGTATCCAAAACCTCTTTGAATTCCTGCTTCTTATGATGCCACCACCGTAGGCGTGCCATCTTCTTAGGGCCAATAATGATTTCCTTACCAATCATATTTCTCAGTTCAACAAGAGTTATGTTTTTGGAATCGACAGCTATCTCCACAGTACATGACGAAATTGGCTTATTAACTCCGCCGTCAAGTTTTGCTATGTATGAATCCACGTCTAGGTGTATATTGAACTTAGCTTGATCAGCATCTGGTGGTCCGTAAACACGAGCAGCAGAAGCTCTAGCAGCAAGATCTCTAGTATCTACATACATATCATCAATCATCGCTTCAACTTTCACCTGACGATCAGCTACACAACACTCCCAAAGCATATGAAGCTCATGGGAGTGCTCAATTTGCACATAGGTATCACTCATGTTATGCCACACCAATTTTTCCCTTTGTATGGATCCCTAAGGAATTCTACAATGAAGCATATCTATCAGCTGCGAAACAGACACAACCTTTTTGTAGTTGACAAGTAGACGCAGATCCTGCCCGAACACAACCCTCTTGCAACCAAAATCTAGTTTTGTAGTGTACAGGCGGACATGAACCATGAACTCATATAGGTATGCTGCATGGTTGTTCCTAATTTGATTAAAAAGGGGACCTTTCAGTTCATTCGACACTACTTTGAAGTAACTAATCTATTTGCAAGACAAGGCATAGAAAAGAATAATTCACCTCTCGCTCTTCTCTCAGGTGGTTTTCTTGAAGATTTGGGTTGCACGACGCCGCACTACAGCCGAACACTCCGACACCTGCCTAGCTTTTCTCTTCAACCCACTACTCGTAGGTACCCTGTTAGCAGACTATGGCTGACCTCCTCGCTAACCTGGGCTGCAGACCCCGCCACTTCTTTGCTTGTCTGGCGTTGTGCCCGAGACGCCGGCTCCGACGAAACCGAAACAGTTGCCGACATAGCTACCACCTTGGCCTCGCTTGACATACTACTGGCGGATTCAGTGTGGGTGGGTGGGGGTGTGTGGGAGGAGGCGGGGAGAAAAACAACCATCATCGCCGCCGAACCGAATTCAGTGTAGGAGGAGGGAGAAAAATGACCGCCGCCAGATTCAATGTCGGGGGTTAGGAAAGTACAAAAATGGATCTGCCCATGTGGCTCATGCAGGGTGACTCAGAAGGGGCACAACAGGGGCACGGCAGGTACTAATGCAACAAAATATCCTGACATAACGGCTAAGATTTGAAAATATTTGGTTTTGCCACCATTCACTCGAAATGCCCCTCTCGGTAATTATCCCACCAACTTTTCAAATCGCGGTGATTACACGCAACTCGGACCTCGCGTTGCCTTGGCTTCTGAACATTCGGGCCGCAAAGTAACTAGCCCCGCGTCTTTCCATCGTGGGTCCCTAGCCCTGATAGAATCAGATCAACGGTCATCCTTCTTTTGCAATATTTACTCTGCTTTTCCTACAGATGGACCCGCTTTTGTTACAAATAGCAGAAAACAGGTTGGTTCGGAAAAACAACAGACACACTAGACCTCGCCGGACAGTTCGCTGGAGACCTCGTCGACGACCTTGTAGCAAAAAATTATGCTAATGTAGCAGATCTGACCTCGCCGGATATTTTCTCCAATAGACCTCGTCGAAGACCGTGTAGCAAAAAAATTATGCTATTGTAGCAAATTCACAAAATGGCTATTGCAAAATGTTTTTTTTCTAATGTAGAAAAGGGGACATCGCCAAAGATATCGCCGGATACTCTCACTGGAGACCTCGTAGCTAAATCATAGAGATTGGTTATAGCAAAAATATTGTGCGAAAGTAGCAAAAAATATATGAATACATAGCAAATATAATATGATAAGATAGCAAAACGCTCGTAGTCAAGACCGATACAAAAGTAGCGACACCAGCCAACTAGAGTAGCAAGCGCTCTAAAATATGGTAGCAACACCAGACACCGTTGTAGCAAATCCCTCCTCCATCGGTAGCGTCTCCAGCATATCCTAGGATCAGGGGAAGCAACAACACTAAGAACTGCAAAACCTTGTCAGTAGCGAGGCGTTGCGATAGGGGAGAGGTCGAAGGCGGAGAAAGGCTGACGACGTTTTCCTGACGGACCAAGGCGGCAGAGGCTGCAGTCGCAAACAAAGACAAGCTTAGACACGCGAGCTAGAGGACGACGCGAGGAAACCAAACACGGCCTCACCACGACCGCATGTTACGTCCAACGCGGACTCACCACGACCGCATGTTACGTCCAGCGCCCCGGGGATAATATCATGGGATCCCACATTTTCCTAAAACTTATAGCTACAGTATTGTCTTGCTTCGGTAATTTGCGTTAGTGGTGCAATAGGTCTTGTTCCTCAAAGAGTTAAGTGGGCGAGTATTTCGTTGAACTTGTTCAAGGGACCAAAGCCTTCTCTCTCTTCTATTGGTACTGGCGAGTAATAAAGTGCATAAAACCACCGCCTTTGGTATTTGATTGCCTCAAGACCACCACTTCTCTAGGCGTATTACTAAGTTGATTCTAGTGGAAGTATCATACTCCACTGGTAGAAAAGGGCCCATGCGTCCCGGTTGGTAAGGGCCATTAGTCCCGGTTGCCCAACCGGGCAATCGGGACTAAAGCTCTAACCATTAGTCCCGGTTGCCCCACCAACCGGGACAAATGGGGCACACGTGGCGGCATCAGAGCGCGAGGGGTGGTGGAGTATTAGTCCCGGTTCGTAACACGAACCGGGACTAATAACCTGCTGCCGCGGCAGAGATTTGGCCCATTTCTCTGCCGCGGCAGAGAATTCATTTTGGCACATTTTGTTGCCGCGGCAGCATTTTCGCCACTTTTTGTGCCGCGGCAGAGAATTCATTTAGGTTGTTTTATTGTTTATTTAGTGTTTTGCACTTATCAATGAAGGAACCTTATATTACACAAGATCATCATGACAATATTACATTCAATACACGGATCGAGTTCATGCACTACATACAAAAGTTGCTATTCGATGCTACCGGCCAGTTCCTTCAAAGTTGCTATTTTTACAATCCCTATTGTATATACACAGCAGAATAGTATTCCCCTTTCGGGTCTAGGACTTCTGCATCCAAGAATCCCGCCAATTCCTCCTGAATTGCTCGAACGCGATCCTTTGGCAGAAGACCGTCCCGTAGACGTTCGATCTGATTTAAAAAAGGAGTCAGCCTATATGAATGAAACTAAACACAATTTGTTTGAAATTAAAAACTATAGAAATTGTTTACGTACGTGGAGTTGCTCTAAATTTCTGCCCTTCTCATCGCACGTCTGCCGGATGAACTCACATACATAGTATCCACATAGATTGTTACCTGGTCCCTGCGTCAGGCACTTACAAGAACATAGTTCAATCAAAATAATAATCAAGCATGATAATACTGTATCAAAACTAGAATCAAAGAGATGCGCGGATATAGCTAGTGGTGCTTACATCTAGTGGTTGAAATGTAAGCTCCTCTTTCCAAACACCCCTAGTCTTGTTGGTGAACCGTTTCCAAGCGCTGTCCGGCGAAGAAAACGAATAAAAGAAGTTATTAAGTACTTGATATCATAAAATTCACGAACGTTGCCGATATAGTGTCGTAATGATTAGAATTACCGCTGGAGAAGTATCTGCATGTCCTTCCACGTCTCAAGGGGTTTATGTTTCGAGTCCATGACTAGTACACGCCCTTTGTCAAGTTGAATGATTAACAAAATATAGTGGAAGCTGCAAATGCATAACTAATCAATTATATGCTTAACATCGAGTAAGCGAAATAGAAAGTGTATACAAGACAATAACACTCACTCGAAGTTGTAAGGAAATAGTATTTCCCTTTTGGTTTCTTGAAACCTTAACGCGTGTACTATATTATCCTCTGTATCCTGGGGGCTTATTTTGAGATTAGCTTCATGAACCCAATATGGGTCAATGAAGCCAATGTCATAGATTTGTCCTCTGCTGCATTCGAGAATCTTCATTCTGCATATTACAGTATGATTATATACATGCAATAAACAAAATAATATAGCTGGAGACTAAATTAATTACAGAATTAGTACTTACAGACAATAGGCACTGATGATCGATTTGTCTAAGGCGTCTTGATTGAATAATTGAAATAGTTCATCAAATTCAATGGATATCATGTCATCCCTTTCTTTCCCATGATGCTTTTTTGTAACCCTCAGCACTATCCAGTTAGCCCCGGCCTTTGTGGCATGCAAGTACCAGTTATGCAATCTTCGCATTTTTGTTGGAAGATTGTTTACCTCCTCAGGTTTGACGAGAGGTTTGCCGTACTGGTATTTGTATGCTACTTCACTCAAGGGGAAGAACTCTAACTGGGATAAGTACTGGGCAATACTCATACCTTGAGCAGCGGCAGCTTCTCCGTATTGTGCAACTACCTCTGGATCATACTGCTCTTCGGCCCCATATTTGCTCAACCCCACATTGGTTTGAGAAATCACCTTGAGAGGGGCGCAAGTCTGTTTTGCTTGTTCTCCGAGCTGGGCAACAGATTTCCCGCTTGCATCAGTACTGCTCTTCGAGGATTTTTGTGCCGCATGTGACTTGAGAATAGAACGCTCATAGTCTGATGACAGCTTTGGCTCGGGTTGATGAAGATTCTTTAGCATTTTCAACACTTTGGATTTTTCTTCTTTGGTGCTGGGGAACTCTGGCTCTTTCGGCCGCCTCAACTTAGCGAAAAACGCTGTCGTTTCCGCATCAACGATCGTCGTAGTCTCCTCTTCAGTACAGTCATAAGCTCTCTTGGGAGGAACCGTTGGTACTTTTGGAAGAGGCTCTTGTTTACGTTTCGGCGATCGCTTACGACGCACAGTAGCGGTACGCTTACGCTTTTTATCCTGAGGCGCCGGCGATGGCTCCCGCGGCGATGGCTGCACCGGAGATTGGTGAGGCGACGGAGCCGGGTGAGGCGACGAAGACGGCTGCCGCGGCGACGACGACCTCGCCGGAGACGGGTGAGGCGGCGACGAAGATGGCCTTGGCGTGTGATTCCGAAGCACGATACAATCCTTCGGCCATAGAATGGTGACGTTTTTTGCGTCACCCAGCACAGTCACATCCCCTTCACCAGCAGGGTAGTGAAGATCCAAAACCTCAAAGGTGGGCATGATTTCATCCACGCCGACAACAGCGTAGCCCTCTGGAACCGGACGACAGTGGTAAGTTGGTGTGGGTCCAATTGGTAAGGTGTAACTACCTCGGTGAATTACGCTCCTAGTTACAAGCCTGGATGAGCGGAAATGGTTGAAATAGTACGGTGGGGCCCAAATGCCACTCACAGGTAGACCTTGCGGCCGTCCCAACCATTTCCAAACATCGGGACAAGAACGGGTGGCGTAATCGGCAGGCGAAGGGATCAACTACATACATAAATGAGTATGTATGCAAGCCATCATACAACAGTACATCAGAGCCATTCCAGCTAAAAGAAAGGAAATATAGCAACGCCATACGGCAAGATTCAAATGTCCTAGATAGATATAATAGTTTAGGCTATCTCCTCATACATCAAACATCAGAGTATCAGGCGGAAGCGGCAAACAAGATCCGAGTACGGATAAGAAGCAAATCGGCATAAGATGCCCATAAATAAACACATCCCGCCCACAGATCTCACGGATCCCCGTTCCTGGAATCTCTACACCGAATGATCGTTGCCCACATCGTCCGCCTCCTCCACCTAGTATCCCTCTTGTGAGTGTACCTGTCCATCTGAATCAAACAATTTATCGTGCGAGACCCTAGGGGTACTCAGCAAGTCTTTATGCCTCTAAAGGGGACACAACCTGGGGTGACGCAATTGCAGCAAAAGATAAACCCTAACAATTCTATAGATACTCGCTAACCATCCGCCTAACCAAAGATAGACGGATGTCCGTGAATTAATAACAACAGTTATAACAGTAATATTAACAGATCCATCCTCCTCCTCGCTTACCAACGAGGAAGCGGACGAACAACCCCCCCCCATCCGTTGGAAGTTTTATTATCCATTCCATGAGTGTTGCACTATTTACTAGTCAGTTACTTAGTCAAATTAAAAGCGGTACTTTAGTTATACTTGTCTATGATCGAGAAACTGTGCTCCAAGTCGTCCATAACCGCGGACACGGCTTTCAGAAAGTTTTACCCTGCAGGGGTGCACAAATAGCAACACACACTCGATCAACCTCGGAAAAACCAAATCAAAACCCAACGAGGCCTTCACGACAAAGCAATCACAAGATTCAGAAATATTTCAGGGGGCCACCCCATTAAGTACACCCGCAACGAAGTTAGCTGACTTCGAGACGGACTCAAGGTTTGTGGGGCTGGCTGTAAACGACTGGGAACCCGAAAGTGTGACTGGGCTTGTCGATACCGCGAAAACGGGTCACGATCCTAAACAGTACAGGTGCTCCTCGCACAATCGTAAATAAAGCACTAAAGCATGGCATAAGTACAGGATAGTAAATAGAACCTCAAACTAGTTTGTGGCCCCAAGAAATAAGAATGAATCAAGCTCTGGCTCAGGGGGGTCCCATAAGCCTCTCGAATGTGGATAGCGCGAATATTCAAGGAACAGGAATCAAGTACTCGGGGTCCTACGGGACACAAGTGATTAGGAAAAACCAAATAGCAGATATTGCTCACCGGTGCCACTTTAATTAGTTATCCCATTACTACTCAGGTTAAGTTGTTTAGGTACCTCGTTATCCATCAGACCGTCACATACCCTACACATGCTGTTCTACGACTCGCATGGCTCAAACAACTCCTGTAGTAATGGCTCATGGGATGGAGGAACAAGCTTCGGTGGGGTTTAAAAGTAAAGGCTATGCAGTACTTGGGATTCAGTTTAATGCAATCGCGACTCAATGATGCAAGAATAAGATAGAGGCAATAGGTACTGTATGTATGCAAGCATGTGGTAGTGCTTGCCTGGCCGCTCAGTTGAAGCGAGAGAAGGATCTGGGTAGTGCTCCTGGATTTCTTGATATATCCCCTGCTCAGCGTCTATTCGAAGAAGAACCAAACAAACAAGTGCACAAGCATCAGAATAAAATGCGACAAGCAAACAATCATGCCATGATGAACGATGCACAATTTGCATGGCAATTAAGTAGCATGGCATGGGTGAGGTGTGGAATACAAGAATAAGCATTTTATTGAGTTTTAGTCATGTTTTATACTCAATTAAGTTGCTGTTTACATTATATTTATATGATGCATGCTGCAAATCAGAACATGGAATGCATAAACAGAAAGGTCTCGTCGAGCTAATCAATTTAGACATATCATTTGTTAAATTTGGAGTTATAAGTCAAAAGTTATTAATTAATTAAGAAAAGAGCATTTTATTGTAATTTAATTCAACTTGAAATTTAAAGTGTCCAAAATATATTTTGAAGGCCATATTTGAATTCCTCACATTTTTCTGATTTCAAAACATATATCATTTGTATTATTTGAATTCATATTTTAAAAGTTATTTAAATACTTATTTGAATTTGAATTTGAAATAAATGTGAAAAGGTTTGAATTAAAACAGATAATAGAAAACATTTTTTTTCTCAGGCTCATCTAGCCACGGTCACTGACGAGTGGGGCCAGGCTGACTGGGACACACAGCGCGCAGAAAACTTTTCTCACCGCGAGCTACCCTAGCCTATGCGACTAACGGGTGGGGCTGGCGGTCTCGCGGGCCCACTGCGCGCACGGCCAGCTGGTAGTCGACACGTGGTAGATCCGGGGACTGCGGGTTGAGGAGTATAAACTCCGGGATCCTTTTTGCAAAAACGCCACGGAAGGCCGACATGTGGGCCTAGAGGAGCACGGGTTCAGGCTGAGGTTCTATGGGGGGCTCTTTGTTAAAAGGACAGGGAGGCTGACTAGCGGGCCACGCTGTACCGCGGGTTGACGGGATAAAAGGTGGGGGGGTTACAGTAAAATGGCGCCGCGGTACTGTGGATCATCTCCCAGGCGTCTGACGGAACGACAGGAACGGCGTGGCGAGGCGGGCTCGAACCCGCGACGTGGGGCGCGCGCGCAGACGCGGCGACCACTGGGCTAGGTGGGGGTTGTTGTTAGGGAGGCGGACGGGGCCTAGGTAGGTTTTGGCGCGGCGTGGAAGCAAGCAGACATGCGCGCTCGTCGGTGCACCGAGGGTGCTCGACGGAACGTACGCCGCGACCCGGAAGCGACGGCGACTGCAAGGATGTCTGGGGGACTCGGGAGCTCACCGCGGGTTGATCGGTGTGGTCAGAGGAGCTCGGGGCGGTCGCGATCTGGCGCGGGGCTCGCTGGCCGGAGTTAGGGTTTCGCGGCGGAGTGGCGCTGGTTCTGGTCTTCTGGTCCTTCTCCTCCTTGACGGCGTGTACAGGGCGTTGCAGGGGAGCGCCCTCGACCTTGCCGACAACCTCCTGCCCGCCTACGCCTCCTGGATCGCCGGGGATGGAGGAGACCGACGGTTGGCCGGCGACGGTGCAGATGGTTGCGGTGGAGAAGAGGGGAGGGAGGGCAAGGCCCTGGGGCGGATCTGGGAGAGGCCAGAGGCGAGGGGGAGGGGGTAGATAAGGACGGGAGGGGAGAGGGTTGCCGTGGGGAGGTGGTGATGATAAAGGTGGCTTCGGCCACCTTTTCCTCCTCCTCCTCACGTGATCGAGCTGGGAGGCAGGGCAGGGGCAGGTAGGGCTTCCAGGTGGGGTCAAGGGCAGGTGGGCTCGGGTGGGGTCGCACGACAGGAAGAGAGGGAGAGGAGGCTCGGTTAGAGCTAGGGTTAGAGGGAGCTAGGCTTGGAGAGAGGGGGTATGAGTCGGGTTAGGGTTTGTTTAGGGTTGGGTAGAGAGAGGGAGGGGGTAGATGGGGTGTGGGGCCAGGGAGAGGGGATGCTATGCGGGGCATGCATGATAGAGAGAGGAGAGAGGGATAGATCATGGTGGTAGAAGGGGTACTAGGGTAGATGAGGGGTAGGATTTAGGGTCTAGTTTAGATGAGAGAATTTGGAGAAAGGATTAGAGAGAGAGGGTGGTTTAGGATTTTAGGCATGAACAAGATAAAGGCAAGCAACAAGGGGTTTGGGTGATGGAAAGAGGGTGAAGTTGCAAGGTCAAAACAAAATAATAGGGCCAACATGAGTGGACTCTCAAAGATCCATGCTTCACTTCCAAAATACAAGAGAAACCAAAGGAGAGGATGATGGTGAGATTTGCATGGCCCATGCATGAATAGTAGATGCCACATTTGATTTTGTGAGAACAAAATTAAATCCCATGGCATTTATTTCCATGCATTCCCAAATATGGAATAAAGGACAAGCAAAAGATAATAGAATTGGATCCACCCAACCCACATGAGCTAGAATAAAAATCCAAAGAAAAGTATTACAAGCTCATGGGCTATTGGAATGGTGGAAGTATAAGGTGGTGACAAGAAAGGTGGCAGAGTTAAATAAAAGATATGCCCCCAACTCAACTTGGGCATTAAACAATATATCAATAACCAAATACAATATCAAGAGGCAAATACAATTAATAATGCATAAGAGATAAGATCCAAAACAAAAGGGTTTTATATGATGCTTAAATGCAAGATGGCATGATGACATGATCATGATGTAATGATGATGCAACAATTATGTCTAGGAAGTAGCCATTATATTACTAGACCAAGTAGCATTATAGTTGTTAGACAAATGGGATGCTACATAAGGCATAGCCGACCGCCACCTTCATTGATATGTTCACAACTTTGACATGTAGCTCGCAGTGTGTCATCTCTGTGATATCATCCACTGGGTAGCCAACAGGAGCCATCGTCGGTGCATCATCGGCATCGCCATTGTCATCACCCGGGACCTCGGTGGAAGCCACACTGCTTTTTCGATTATTCGATAGGACGGTAGCATCGAATGCAGTGTGCTGCTGAGATGGGCCGGTAGTACTTTGCTCTTTAAGTGTGTTAATTTCATCTTGTTGTTGCTTTAATCGTTCTTCAATTAAACGCATTCGCTCTTTCTGACTTTCTGCTTCAACTGCCGCCCTGTCCTTACTCCTCTGACGGCTTCTATCAGGATATTTCTTCCTCTCTTCGGGAAACCCAGTCCTCCATGATTGGGAGCCTATTGTGCCTCGTGTTCGTCCATCATGTTCCTTATTTCCAAGGGCGACTGTGAGCTCATCATTCTCTCTATCGGGAATGAAGTCCCCATCTTTAACAGCCTTTACTGCTTTTCTCATCCTCTCGATTGGCAAGGGGTCTTCTTTATGTCGTATGTTATATATACACCTCCCTTCCGAGTCCAACGTGCCCCCATGCCCGTAAAACCAATTCCTTGCACGTTCTACCCAATCGTCTGTCTCTGGGGTGATCTTTTTATCACGCAGTTCCTGCTCAAGTTTCTCCCACTTAGGAATGCCAACCCTGTAGCCACCTTGCCCCATAGTATGGTGATACTTCTTCTTAGCAGCATTCAGCTTATTCGTTTCAGACATTTTCTTAGCTTTTTCTGATTTCTTGTATTCCACAAACTCATCCCAGAATGGTTTTATCTTCTCAAACTGAATATTCTTGAAATCGGGAGTCTTCTTTTTCACGACATAGTCAAGGTGCAATCTTTTCTTCCAGTTGGTGAAACACTGGGCCATCTTCTTCAAAGCCCACTCCCTGACCTTAGCCTCCATGGCTCTCCCATGTTGTAAGGCGTCCTCAACTGGATCCTCCACATTTGGATCCAGCTCTATCTTCGGTAGTTTGAAATTAACCATGAGCCTCTTCCACAGTAAATCTTTGGCGTGGTTAGGGACAAATAAACATGTTCCCTCTTCATCCGCATTAGCAGGCCTATTCCAATTTCTAATGGTGATCGGGATTAAGTCCCTAACGATTACTCCGTATTGTGCCACAAATTTGGTTGCGACAACTTCGGGAGCTGTCGGTCTGCCGTCTTCAGCGACATCTTCGATCCTAAACCTCTCATGGTCTTGCAACTTTTTGGTTGGGCCTCGTCTGCTCTTTTCAGTAGATTCCTTCGATCCGGAGGGCTAAAAGAAGAAAGATCGTCGTTACTATTTCTATATAGATAGCAGATGGTTAATTAATGAATTGATTTATATTACATGCACCTCGCCGGAGCGGTCGTCTTCTCGATTACACAAGGCATCGCCTTCTCCCTCGCGGAAGGCAACACCTTCAACCTCAAACAAGTTGTCTACTCCGGTAAAAAGAGGATCACCCTCACCGGAGTTGTTCAGAAACGTTGATACGTCTAAATTATCTTCCCCACGGATCACACCTTGGATCAACTCTTCCTTTTCTTCGTCTCTGACGTGTGGGTCCATATTTTCTGCATAGGTGGAAAAACGAATAAGTCAAAGCGGCTAAAGGAGAAAGTTAAGTACGGTGTTGAGAGATATAAACCCTAATTCAGAGAAACCCTAATATATACATACACAATAATAAAAATGAAGAGAAAGGGAAACCGTGTAGTAGATAGGCACATCGTCGAACCCACATGCACCTAAGTTGATTGAAAATGTGAATCGGGTCTGGGGCTACCCATAGTGACTGACCAGTGGGGCCGAAGACCAATAATACCAAACTAATTAATAAACCTAATAATACCTAACTAATAATAAACCTAATAATCCAAACAACAAAAAGAAAGGGAAACAATCAACACATGGCATCGATGCAATGCTCAAGCAAGTATGATGATATGACAAGTTAATTTGCATTGGAATGTAACCCTAAGAAATGCTCGACGATTTAATCGGGGTTCCGAGGGGTGAAAACCCTAACTCGGAGAAACTCCGAAACACATGAGAGGGGTGGATTTGTTCTTCTAATTAAACTTGTAATTTAAGTTGTTGAACAATGCATGATTATAGCTTAGATAGCTAGGTTTCATTTTTCTGAACATTTTGATATATTATTCATATTTTTATGACTTATAGATTAAAAGTTATTGAATTTATAAGATTATAATTATTTCTGAAATTATTAAAAGCTGGTTAAACTTTTTACACCGCAGGCATATCTAGCCACAATGACTGACAGAGGGGCCCGGAGCCACCTCAGCAGCCACACAAGCAAAAGTGGTTCAGGGGGGCATTTTTCACTCGGGCTGGGGCTAGCCAGAGAGGCTGAACTGTGGGCCAGAGGCCACATAGGAAAGCCATGCAGGCAAAGTGGCTCCCTGGCTGGGTCGCGCTGATGCACGGGTGACGTCACGCCGGCGGTGGCTTGCAGGACGGTGATGGGGAACGGCGTTAGGGGGCGATCTAGGGCGCGTGCGTGCGCGCGTTAGAGAGAGGAGGTTGAGGCGAGCCAAAGAGTAGCGGCGCTGCCTCCAAAAGGTCACCGGAGAGAGAGCACGACGACGGTGAGCGGCGGTGGTGGCAGGTGGTCGACGGGGAGGATGAACCAGAGCGACAGGGGGCGAGAGAGAGAGGGTCCACGAGGACGAGCAGCTCACCAGGTGTGCGGTGGTGGTGTCGGGGAGGCGAGGCGAGGTCGGGAGCCGACGAATCGACGGCGGCGATCGTCGGGCTCGAGGGTCGTTGGTGACGATTGGGAGCGAGCGGGGCCGATTCCTTCAGGGAGAAGCCTCGGGGCGACGAGGCGAAGCTTCCTGCACGCTTGGCTGGGCGAGGGGCGGCCGGTAGGGCGTGCACGGTGGCGGGGCAGCCTGACGGCGTCGTGCGCGAGAAGAGAAGAGGAGGGGAGATGTGGAAGAAGAGGAGGGGCACCCTGTTATAACTAAAGGGCCTTTAGTCCCGGTTCGTGGCTCCAACCGGGACTAAAGGTGCATACGTCCCGGTTGGAGCCACCAACCGGGACCTATAGTCTAATTTTCAGCAGCTGAAGGGGCGCGCGCGCAGGGGGCTCTTCCGTCCCGGTTGGTGGATCCAACCGGGATGTATTCCCCTGTTTTCAAATTTTTTCAGTTATTTTCTCTCTGTTCCCGCCTTATTTTTTATTTTGGGGTTTAAATTTGTAATGTTTTTTAAATGATAATTATTTGGAATTTAGCAAAACTTTAAACATAAAAAGTGTTTGGATTTGAATAACTAATTCGAAACCATTTTCTGTTTTGAAAAATAATTAATGTAACCATTTAAACTACGAACCATTTAAAATTAATAATGAAATAACTTATATTTTTTAATTATTAATTTGGAATTTAGAAAAACTTTAAACATAAGAAGTGTATGGATTTGAATAAATAATCCAAAACCAATTTCTATTTTTAAAAAATAATTAATGAAACCATTTAAAATTAATTAACTTATATTTTTGAATATTAATTTGGAATTTAGAAAAACTTTAAACATAAAAAGTGTTTGGATTTGAATAAATAATTCAAAACCATTTTCTGTTTTAAAAAACAATTAATGTATCCATTTAAAATATGAACCATTTACAACTAAAAATGAATTAACTTATATTTTTTTAATATCAATTTGGAATTTAGAAAAACTTTAAACATAAGAAGTGTATGGATTTGAATAAATAATCCAAAACCATTTTCTATTTCTAAAAAATAATTAATGTAACCTTTTAAAATGAATTAACTTATATTTTTGAATATTAATTTGGAATTTAGAAAAACTTTAAACATAAGAAGTGTATGGATTTGAATAAATAATCCAAAACCATTTTCTATTTCTAAAAAATAATTAATGTAACCTTTTAAAATGAATTAACTTATATTTTTGAATATTAATTTGGAATTTAGAAAAACTTTAAACATAAGAAGTGTATGGATTTGAATAAATAATCCAAAACCATTTTCTATTTTTAAAAAATAATTAATGTAACCTTTTAAAATGAAGATAGGGGACGAGCATCGTTAGAACTTGCATTGGATCTCTGAAGAAACCACATATTGTGAGTCTAAAAATGATTTTTTCAAAAAATCACGGGCGATAGATCATGTACCTGTAGTACAAACCGGACCCACTTCCTGCCGATTCGGCAGACATTTGTCCTTTTTACCCGGGATGGACGAAAAGGTTTGAGATGTACCGGTTGGGAGATAGTCCATGTAAGGTGGTCTAGTATTTTAGGAAAATGGGACGGTAGCATTGTGAACCGGCATTTTGGTGGTTACTTCACAAAACGACCCGTTTTTTGCGCTCAGAAAATGGAAAAGGGCTTTTCCGTGCGACAAAAAGGAGAACTTCCTCCTGCAACATTGTTCTCCATACCAATGTCCACACACATGCATAATATGGGAACAACATCACAAACTATGCCGTGATTCAGCACATAACATCGGTCATTTGGACCGAAAGCCATGAAACCTCGAACATGATAGGTCATTTTGTGAAGGTTTTTTCGAAACATGATCAATATACCAAGTCTGGTATTTTTCCTTTCAACTATGTAACAAAATATGACACCAAGCGAAGGATTTTCATTGTTCGGATTTTTTTTGAATTTATTATGCCTGTTTTGAATTATCTGAATTTCTAACTATGGTCAAACCGGTGTGCATGAAGATAGGGGACGAGCATCGTTAGAACTTGCATTGGATCTCTGAAGAAACCACATATTGTGAGTCTAAAAATGATTTTTTCAAAAAATCACGGGCGATAGATCATGTACCTGTAGTACAAACCGGACCCACTTCCTGCCGATTCGGCAGACATTTGTCCTTTTTACCCGGGATGGACGAAAAGGTTTGAGATGTACCGGTTGGGAGATAGTCCATGTAAGGTGGTCTAGTATTTTAGGAAAATGGGACGGTAGCATTGTGAAACGGAATTTTGGTGGTTACTTCACAAAACGACCCGTTTTTTGCGCTCGGAAAATGGAAAAGGGCTTTTCCGTGCGACAAAAAGGAGAACTTCCTCCTGCAACATTGTTCTCCATACCAATGTCCACACACATGCATAATATGGGCACAACATCACAAACTATGCCATGATTCAGCACATAACATCGGTCATTTGGACCGAAAGCCATGAAACCTCGAACATGATAGGTCATTTTGTGAAGGTTTTTTCGAAACATGATCAATATACCAAGTCTGGTATTTTTCCTTTCAACTATGTAACAAAATATGACACCAAGCGAAGGATTTTCATTGTTCGGATTTTTTTTGAATTTATTATGCCCATTTTGAATTATCTGAATTTCTAACTATGGTCGAACCGGTGTGCATGAAGATAGGGGACGAGCATCGTTAGAACTTGCATTGGATCTCTGAAGAAACCACATATTGTGAGTCTAAAAATGATTTTTTCAAAAAATCACAGGCGATAGATCATGTACCTGTAGTACAAATCGGACCCACTTCCTGCCGATTCGGCAGACATTTGTCATGGATGGGCTGAGGATCCCCGGAGTGGCAGGTGACGATGACGATGATGATGACGACGACGATGAAGACCCTGAAGCTGCGTACTATAGGACTAGGCATGATTATGACTAAAGGGGGCAGCTTTAGTCCTGAGTGTTAGCTAGTCCCGGTTTGTCCCGGTTTTTAATATTAATAAATGTCTTAAGTGTTACCTAATAAATAGAGGGAAATGCCTATATAAAGAGAGGGTTCATATTTAGTCCCGGTTGGAGAAACCAACCGCGACTGAAGGGATTGCGGCAGAGTGGGCCAGGCAACACTAATAATAGGGGTGAGTGTCGACATTATGTCGTGCGGCTTGTACCTTGTCCCGGATGGTGTCACCAACCGGGACTAAAGATGAACCTTTAGTCCCGGTTGGAGACACCAACCGGGACTAAAGATGAGTCAGCACTAATAATAGGGGTGAGTGTCTACATTATGTCGTGAGTGTCGACATTATGCCGAGCTGCTTGTACTATAAATATGCATCCTTGTGAGTCCAGTCCTCCAGCCAGTTTGAGGCATCTCCAAGATGGTTTTAGAGAGCAGGGACACCACTACGGCCAGTTTTAGGGAGATGCCGACGGAGCCCAGTCCTCCGGCATCTCCGAGAAACTGGTCATAGAGGCACTCCCTAATATGTGAAATTAGTTAGCTCCGAGGCGTATTGATCTACTTAGTGAAGTTACAAGCTGCAAGATGGTTTTCGAGAGTAGGGACACCACTGCGGCCAGTTTCAGGGAGATGCCGACGGAGCCCAGTCCTCCGGCATCTCCGAGAAACTGGTCATAGAGGCACTCCCAAATATGTGAAATTAGTTAGCTCCGAGGCGTATTGATCTAGTTAGTGAAGTTACAAGCTGCAAGATGGTTTTCGAGAGCAGGGACACCACTACGACCAGTTTCAGGGAGATGCCGACGGATCCTAGTCCTCCGGCATCTCCAAGAAACTGGTCATAGAGGCACTCCCGGTCCAGCCACAAAACGGGACTAACACTCAAGACATTTATTAATATTAAAAACTGAGACTACAAAACCGGGACTAAAGGCCACAAACCGCGAAAGATATCCTTCGGTCAAGCCACAAACCGCAAAAGACATGAACTAGAGTTACATAATAAAAGCATGAACTTCTTGGCATATGTCATTCCTTATGACCGCTTCAGACGTAACCATGGAGCATCTTCTTTACTTAACGGAATGCTTGGGTCAGTTTTCACTGTGAAGGGCGGAATTTCATCAAACTTATTATAATCTTCTGACATGTCTGTCTTGTCCTCGATTCGCACGATTTTTCTTTTCCCTGAAAGAATTATGTGACGCTTTGGCTCATCATATGATGTATTCGTTTGCATATTTTTTCTTTTTTTCGGTCTGGAGGACATGTCCTTCACATAGAAAACCTGAGACACATCATTGGCTAGGACGAATGGTTCATATCTATAACCAAGATTGTTGAGATCCACTGTTGTCATTCCGTACAACTGGTCTATCTTTACCCCTTCCCCATTCAGGTTGACCCATTTGCAGCGAAACAAAGGGACCTTAAAAGAGACTCCATAGTCTAGTTCCCATATCTCCTCTATGTAACCATAATACGTGTCCTTTTGTCCATTCTCGTCTATTGCATCAAAGCGGACACCACTATTTTGGTTGGTGCTCTTTTTATCTTGGGCGATCGTGTAGAATGTATTCCCATTTATTTCGTACCCTTGGAAATTCAATACAGTAGAAGATGGTGACGCGGCCAACAAGTATAGCTGATCTCCAACAGTGGTGTCATTCAAGAGATGTGTCCGCATCCAACCACCGAAAGACTTCATGTGTTCATCTGTAATCCATGATTCAGGCTTCCCCGGGTTTTTGGAGCGTACAATATTCTTGTGTTCCTCGATATACGGAGCTGCCAAGGTGGAATTACGTAGAACTGTGTAGTGTGCTTTAGTGAAAGAATCCCCGTCCCTACATATCATTTCTTTCTTTCCCAGCGTGCCTTTTCCACTTAGTCTTCCCTCATGCCGCGAGTTAGAAACACCAATCGGCTTAAGGTCAGGAATAAAGTCAACACAAAACTCAATGACCTCCTCTGTTCCATATCCCTTGGAGATGCTTCCTTCTGGTCTAGCACGGTTATGAACATATTTCTTTAAGACTCCCATGAACCTCTCAAAGGAGAACATATTGTGCAGAAATACCGGACCGAGAATGGCAATCTCTTCCACTAGATGAACCAGGAGATGCGTCATAATATTGAAGAAGGATGGTGGGAACACCAATTCAAAACTAACAAGACATTGTACCACATCCTTCTGTAACCTTGGCAGAATATCTAGATTGATTACCTTCTGAGATATTGCATTGAGGAATGCACACAGCTTCACAATGGGTACTCGAACATTTTCCGGTAGAAGCCCCCTCAATGCAATCGGAAGCAACTGCGTCATAATCACGTGACAGTCATGAGACTTCAGGTTTTGGAACTTTTTCTCTGCCATATTTATTATCCCCTTTATATTAGATGAGAAGCCCGGCGGCACCTTGATACTGTAAAGGACTTCAAAAAAGATTTCCTTCTCTGCTTTGGTAAGAGCATAGCTGGCACGACTTAAGTGACGCCCTTTATCCGTCTTGTTATCTGTATGCATGTTCTTTGGGTATTTCATAATTTGTTGGTCCTCCCGTGCTTAAGGTGTATCTTTTGTCTTCCCATACACGCCTAGGAATCCTAGCAGGTTCACGCAGAGATTCTTCGTCACGTGCATCACGTTGATTGAAGAGCGGACACGCAGGACTTTCCAATATGGCAGCTCCCAAAATATATATTTCTTCTTCCACATGGGTGCGTGTCCTGTAGCGACGTCGTTCGGAACTGATTGACCGCCGGGACCCTTTCCAAAGATTACTTCAATGTCCTTGACCATACCAAATACATCATCACTAGCAGGGAGTTCAGGCTTCTTCCGGTGATCTGCCTCACCTTTGAAATGCTTGCCTTTCTTTCTTACGGGATGATTGGTCGGAAGAAATCGTCGATTCGCCAGGTACACAACCTTCTTGCATTTATGCAAATATCTACCTTCGGTCTTATCTAAACAGTGGGTGCATGCCTTATATCCTTTGTTTGTTTGTCCTGAAAGGTTACTAAGAGCAGGCCAATCATTGATGGTTACGAATAACAACCCTCGTAGATTAAATGGCTCATGTTTGTTCTCATCCCACGCACGTACACCTGGTTTGCCCCACAACTATAAGAGTTCTTCAACTAATGGCCTAAGGTACACATCAATGTCGTTGCCCGGTTGCTTCGGGCCTTGGATGAGCACTGGCATCATAATGAACTTACGCTTCATGCACAACCAAGGAGGCAGGTTATAGATACATAGAGTCACGGGCCAGGTGCTGTGACTGCAGCTTTGCTCCCCAAAAGGATTCATGCCATCCGTACTTAGACCAAACCATAAGTTCCTTGCGTCACCTGCAAAGTCTGGGAAGTCTCTCTCGATTTTTCTCCACTGTGACCCATCAGCAAGGTGTCTCAACTTCCCGTCTTTCTTACGGTCTTCTTTGTGCCATCGCAACAACCTGGCATGCTCTTTGTTTCTGAACATGCGTTTCAACCTTGGTATTATAGGAGCATACCACATAACCTTAGCAGGAACCCTCTTCCGGAGGGGCTCTCCCTCAACATCACCAGGGTCATCTCGTCTGATCTTATACCGCAACGCGTTGCATACCGGGCATTTATCTAAATTCTCATACTCCTTACCGCGGTAGAGGATGCAGTCATTAATGCATGCATGTATCTTTTGCACATCTAATCCCAGAGGACAGAGAGTCTTCTTTGCTTCGTAGGTACTCTCGGGAAGTTCGTTATGTTTTGGAAACTTCGGCTTCATTATTTTCAGCATCTTTTCAAATGAGGAGTCAGTTAGACCACACTCTGCCTTCCATCGCAACAATTCCAGTGTGGTACCGAGCTTTGTGCTGCCATCTTCACAATTTGGGTACAATAATTTCTTGTGATCTTCTAACATGCCCTCTAACTTCAACTTCTCATTTTCTGTTTCACAGTCTCGCTTTACATCAGAAATGACCCTACCAAGTTCATCAGCCGGCTCATCTGATGCCCGTTCTTCACCTCTTTCCTCTCCATTGTCTTCCATTGCAGTATCACTGTATTCAGGAAACATATGATGATAGTTGTTATCATCATCTTCTTCTTCACCATCTTCCATCATAACCCCTCTTTCCCCGTGCCTGGTCCAGCAATTATAGTTGGGCATGAAACCTTTCATAATTAGGTGGCTGTGAATGATTTTCGAGGAAGAGTACTCCTTGTTGTTCCGACATTGAACACATGGACAACGTATAAATCCATTCTCTTTGTTTGCCGTAGCCACATCGATAAATTTATCCACGCCTTTGATATACCCGGCTACCCGCCGGTCACCGTACATCCATTCTCGACCGTTCATCTGCATCATATAAGTAAGTTTGTCAAAAAACAGGACATCATAAATAGTGAAATAACCAATTCACACCGACACATGAATTGTATCAATGACCTAGAAAAGATAAGATTGCTAACCTCGATCGAGGGAAATAAAGAGGAGAAAGCTCAAGTGCGTCTCGAACACCTTCTATATTTTTGTTCTATGAGAAATTCAACGGGATTATTCACTCAAACATTTCAACAAACACCTTCAATGCATGCATGAGAAAAAACTAGCACACCCCCTCACACCTTCCACCATTCAAAAAAACAGAGTGGAGGCAAAGGGGGCTGGGGCGTTGCATTTATAGAGGGCAGGGGTCTTTAGTCCCGGTTGGAGCCAGCAACCGGGACTAAAGGTGCGTGCCACGCCACGTGGCTGTGGCCAAACCTTAAGTCCCGGTTGGTGGCTCCAACCGGGACGCATGCCCCCTTACCAACCGGGACGCATGCCCCCTAGCCCCGTGCCCGCTCCAACCGGGACGCGTGCTAGCATTAGTCCCGGTTGGTGGCGCAACCGGGACTAATGCTCCGAGGGGTCGCGAACGGATAGCCCTTTTTCCTCTAGTGCTCCCTCTGTCCAGAAACACCCTGCCTTCTGGGTTTAGTCAAGGTCAAACTTTGTGGAGTTTGATTAAACATATAGAAAAATTTATATACATCTACAATACAACATAAGTATTATCAGAATTGTCATAAGATATATTTTTATATTATATACATTCGGTGTTATAGATGTTTATAGTTTTTTATATGTTCTATCAAACTTTACAAAGTTTAACTTTGACTAAACCTAGAATGCCGCAGGGTAATTATTGATATAAGGAGTAGCTAGCATCATGCATGCCATATTGACAAAAATCTGATGTAGCACAATAATTAATAAAAAAAAGATAGTTATAGTATCATAGGTAGATATCGGGTCATAGCACGTAAAATTAGAAAATCGTCATACAAATAAATCTTGTATAGAATTTTGTATTCAGATTCTACAAATTATTAAATATAGTACTAGTATGATACTACCATATGATATCATGCACTATGAAGATAGTATCATATAATAGTATCTTATGCATGATACTATTAGTATGATACTACCACTATGACCATCCTAAGGCTAGTCCTAGTAGGAGTATTATAGCTAGTATCATGCATGCCATATTGACAAAAATCTGATGTGGCACAACAATTAATAAAGAAAGAGATAGTTAGAGTATCATAGGTAGATATCGTATCATAGCACGTAAAACTAGAAAATCCTCATACAAATAAATCTTGTACACAATTTTGTATTAAGATTCTACAAATCATTAAATGTAGTATTAGTATGATTCTACCATATGAGATTCTACAATCATTGAACCTAGAATGCTGCAGGGTAATTATTGATATAAGGAGTAGCTAGCATCATGCATGCCATATTGACAAAAATCTGATGTAGCACAATAATTAATAAAAAAAGAGATAGTTATAGTATCATTTCTTTGCTAGTATAACCCATATCATTTTTCTAGTGCTAGCAAGGTGTTCGATGAAATGCCTAAGTTAGAGATTTCATTCTTTTTATATGCAATTTGAGCTCATATTGAAGTATGATTTGTTGGTTTTAGTATCTTCCCCGTCCTCATCGCCGTCGATCACCAGCGTCGTCCCCTAGCCGGCACCACCTCGGTGAGCCTCTTTTTTTTATAAAAAACTTAGTTTTATGTGATGATAAACTTGAATATTAATTAATTTGGTCACTCATATATTTATGATGTTGTGTAATTAATTATTTTTTATATACTTATATAATGTAGATGAATCGACAATGGATGTACGATGACCGATGACATCCCGAGTTCATTACTAGCATGCATTATTTTCTCAACGTGGCTGAGGCAAACAGGCGGTCGAATGGTTTCATTTGTTGTCCATGTAGTTCTTATAAGAATATGAAGGATTACTCTACCTCAAAAACCCTTCACGTCCACCTGCTTGAGAACGGTTTCATGCCCGGCTAAAATTGTTGGACCAAGCACGGAGAAAGAGTGGTCATAATGGAAGACAACGAAGAAGAAGAGGATAATGACAACTATCCTATGTTCACTGAAGACGGTGATAGTAGAATGGGGGGAGACGAAGATGAAGAAGAGCCCATTTTTTATGAGCCCGATGACGATTTGGATCGGGCCATTCTTGATGCGAAGATAAACTGCGGAAGTGAAAAGGAGAGGTTGAAGTTGGATAACATGTTAGAGGATCACAACAAGAAATATTACCCAAATTGCAAAGATGGCAAGAAAAAGCTGGATACCACACTGGAATTGCTGCAATGGAAGTCAGAGAATGGTACTTCTGATAAGGGATTTGAAAAGTTGCTGGCAATAATAAAGAAGATGCTTCCAGGAAAGAACGTATTACCCTCTAATACGTACAAAGCAAAGAAGGTTGTCTGCCCTATAGGATTAGAGGTGCAGTAGATACATGCATGCATCAATGACTGCATCCTCTACCGCGGTGAGGAGTACGAGAATTTGAATGCATGCCCGGTATATGGTGCATTGTTGTATAAGATCAGGCGAGATGACCCTGGTGATGTTGAGGACGAGTCATGCCCCAGGAAGAGGGTTCCTGCCAAGGTGATGTGGTATGCTCCTATAATATCACTATTGAAACGTTTGTTCCAAAACAAAGAGTATGCCGAGTTGTTGCGATGACACAAAGAGGACCGTAAAAAAGATGTGATGATGAGACACCCCGCTGATGGGTCACAGTAGAGAAAAATCGACAGAGAGTTCAAGTCATTTTCTGATGACGCAAGGAACTTAAGATTTGGTCTAAGTATAGATGGCTTTAATCCTTCTGGGAGCAGAGCTCCAGTCATAGAACATGGCCAGTGACTCTATGTATCTATAACCTTCCTCCTTGGTTGTGCATGAAGCAGAAGTTCATTATAATGCCAGTGCTCATCCAAGGCCCGAGGCAACCCGACAACGACATTGATGTGTACCTGAGGCAATTGGTTGAAGAACTTTTACCATTGTGGCGTGAAGAAGGTGTACCCGTGTGGGATGAGAATGAACAAAAGGAATTTAACCTACGAGCGTTGTTGTTTATAACCATCAATGATTGGCCTGCTCTTAGTAATATTTCAGGATAGTCAAACAAGGGATACAATGCATGCACACATTTTTTAGGTGAGATTGACAGTATATATTTGGGAAAGAAGAATGTGTACCTGGGGCATCGTCGATTTCTTCCAAAACAACATCACGTAAGAAAGAGAGGAAAGCATTTCATAGATGAGGCAGATAACCTAATGAATCCTACCCGCCCTACTGGGGATGTTATATATGATATGGTCAAGGATTTAAAAGTGATCTTTGAAAAGGGTCCTAGCGGAAAATCTGTTCCGAATGATGTTGATGGACATGTACCCATGTGGAAGAAGATGTCTATATTTTGGGAGCTACCCTATTGGAAAATCCTAGAGGTTCACTATGCAATCGACGTGATGCACGTGTCGAAAAATCTTTGCGTGAACCTACTAAACTTCTTGGGCGTGTATGGGAAGACAAAAGATACACCGGATGCACGACAGGACCAGCAATGTATCCACGAAGGAAATAACCTGAATCCAGAGAAGTGTCAAGGTACTGCCAGCTACAATCTTACCAAAGAAGAGAAGGAGATCTTTTTTGAAGTCCTGAGTAGCATCAAGGTCCCGTCTGGCTTCTCATCGAATATAAAGGGAATAATAAACATGTCAGAGAAAAAGTTTCAAAACCTAAAGTATCATGACTGCCACGTGATTATGACACAATTACTTCCGGTTGCATTGAGGGGGCTTCTGTCGGGGAATGTTCGAGTACCCATTGTGAAGCTAGGTGCGTTCCTCAATGCAATTTCTCAGAAGGTGATAAATCCACTAACTCTACAAAATTTACAGAAGGATGTGGTGCAATGTCTAGTCAGCTTCGAGTTGGTGTTCCCACCATCCTTCTTCAATATTATGACGCATCTCCTCGTTCACCTGGTCGAAGAGATTGACATTCTCGGTCCTGTATTTCTACACAACATGTTCCCCTTTGAGAGATTCATGGGAGTCTTCAAGAAATACGTTCATAACCGTGCTAGGCTAGAAGGAGGCATCTCCGAGGGCTATGGAACATAGGAGGTCATTGAGTTTTATGTTGACTTTATTTATGACCTTAAGCCGATCGGTGTTCCCGAATCGCGCTATGAGGAGAGAATGGGTGGAAAAGGCACGCTAGGAAAGAAAGCAACAATGTGTATGGACGGACATTCTTTCACTCAAGCACACTACACAGTTCTACATAATTCCATCTTGGTGGCTCCGTATATAGTGGAACACAAGAATATTTTACGCTCGGAATACCCGGAGCAACGTGAACATTTGATTGATAGAGAACACATGAAGACTTTTGGCGGTTGGTTGCAAACACGTCTCATTAATGGCACCGATGAAGAACATCTAAACTTGTTGGCCAGGCAACCATCTTTGACTATATCGACTTTTCAAGAGTACGAGATAAATGGGAATACATTTTATACGATCGCTCAAGATAAAAAGAGCACCAACCAAAACAGTGGTTTCCTCTTTTATGCAGCAGAGGACAATGTGAAGAAGGTCACATATTATGGGTACATAGAGGAGATATGGAAACTTGACTATGGACCTACTTTCAAGGTCCCTTTGTTCCGATGCAAATGGTTCAACCTGAAAGACGGGTACAGGTAGACCCGCGGTACGGAATGACTACAGTGGATCTCAAGAATCTAGGATACGACACCGAACCATTCGTCCTAGCCAGTGAAGTGACTCAGTTTTTTTATGTGAAGCACAAGTTTACCAAAACGAAAAAAAGAAAAGAAAGGCAAGAGGACACATCATACGATGAGCCAAAGCGCCACATAGTTCTTTCAGGAAAAAGAAACATCGTGGGAGTAGAGGACAAGACAGACATGTCAGAAGATTATAATAAGTTTGATAATATTCCACCCTTCAAGGTGAAAACTGATCCAAGCATTGTGTTAAATAATGAAGATTGTCCATGGTTGCGTCGCAATCAGAAGAAAGGGAAACATACGAAGAAATCTCAGAAGACTAGATAGGGATGTTGTTGGTGATGTGTAATAATGTATTAAACCTTTCTCCGTGAGCATTATTCGTTCTTCCAAGAGGATCTTTCTGTTGAGGGGAAACCTCGGGGATGGCCCGGTCTTTCACGAAACTCCGTGGTTTGCGGTGGAATTGAAGGGAGAAGAGCGGGAGGTTCGACTACCGCGACCCGATGCCAGCGACGACGATGTCAGCGACTACGACGACTACAGTGGCGACGTTTTTAGGGCTAGGAAAGAGTATAGCTGAATCACTCCAACATTCGAAAACAAGTTCGGCCGATTGTAACTTAATATGGCCATGTATCTTAATTTTCAGTTGAGATATGTACTTTAATTCCAGTTCAATAGTAAAAATATTTTATTCCCGCCCATTATTTCTCGGCCGTTTCCTCCCGCCCTTTTCTTCCCTCCTGTTTCCTCCGTCATTTGGCCAAGGGTAAGATTATCGAGGAAATAAAGCGCCATTATAAAAAAAAGACAGTCTAACCAACTACTTGGTTCATTTTGCGCCGGATTAGGTAGCGTTCTCTAGATGGTACTTCGCCAACAAATGCGTGCATCCTTTTTCAAATGTGGTGCTGCCCACGGGCGCAGCGTGCCGTGGCGCCAATCCTGACTAGTAATATTAAGAAACGCAGTACAAAGCTCACCAAAACTACATTCGACTTCGTATTTTACCATCTTACGGATGAACATAATTTGAAAATGCGTGCAAATATGTCATATACATAGTATATATAAACATTTAAAACAGAAACAGAAACAGAAATAGCAAAACTCTAGCAAAACAGAAATAAAAAAACCTTTGGTACCAGTTGTTGGAGAGAACCGGTACAAAATGTATATTTGATACCGGTTGTTGGATAGAACTGGTACCAAAGGTCTTGAACACCTTTTCTTCCCTGCAGCAGCTCCAAATCGACGCCACCCTCTATCCAAATCGACGCCCCCCCCGCAGTCCACCGCCGTCGCCGCAGCCACGCCCCCGGGCTCCCCGGTGCAGCTCCCCGGCGCCAAGTTGCCGCCGCTCCCCCCGCTCGCCGGCTAGCAGGTGAGTCCTCTCGCACCTCCTCCCCTTGTCCCCTCCTCCCGGTTAAGGCGGCAGTCGGCGCCGTGGGATGGGGCCTGCCTGCGCCCCTTCCGTGCGACGATCTGTGCGCCCGTGTCCATCCAACGGCCTCTCTCTTTCCTCTCTTAGCAAAAATTACTCCAAATCAAGAAATTAAGTTGTAGTAGAGAGAAGGAATTGGAAGGGTTTGAGAGCCATGCCTTGCAGGCGACGCCGCCGGCCCGCTGCTGTGGATGCTCACCTAAGGGACGATACGTGCTTATGGCCCTATTGCCGGCCGCCGCGTCGGCGCCGGCTACCATCCGACAGCATGTAACGAGCTAGTAAAACAGCTAGAGCAGGTTTGTGCAAGTGGGCAACTCGTCGTAGGAGCTGAGGGCGATGAAGTGGAGCACGTACGCCTCTGGAATCTGAATTGTGTGACTGCTCCGGGCGCCGGTCAGTCTCGTGATGTTCCGTTAATATTTTTTTTCGACCGCGATATTTTTGTCAAAAAAAGAGTGAAAGCTGAGGAAAGGAGGATCGTTGGATGGATGCGGGTGCACCGATCGTCACACGATTTTCTTGCTTCAAATTCTAGCTCCCCATGCCCAATTCTTGGTAATATTGCCAGATAATATTATGATTGGAGGCTAACAGTTTTTTATTGCTTCAAGACAATATTGTCGGACGATTTTCTTGCTTCAAGTTGCTACTTTTTAATTTTTCCGTTGTAATCTGGCTTTTTTTTATGGACATCCGAGACTAAGAATGTATGGTTGGAGGATAACCTTTAATATTTTGCAAAAAAAAGACAAATATATGTCTAAATATTTACATACGTGTACATATATATTTTCCGGCAAAACTGTTCGATGTTTTGCCGCATAGAGATGCTGTTGCCAAAAGTAGAATATTGCTTCACTCAAACTTCAATACTATATCTAGACAACTATAAAACAAGTTTCAAATTTGATCAGATTTTGTTCAAAAAACAACTTGCAGGGTTTTATGTGGAGGACATTGCAATCATGTGTAGGACATTCAATACTATGATCTTGCTTGTTATCCATCTAGCAATATGTTATGATCATCACATGATGAATCAAATAATAGCACTTCATTTTTACTTATGTTACCAGCAAGGAGATATTAAACTGTGCTCTGTCTTCTGTCTATCCAGATTTATTTTACACTTGGTAGTCATCATGTCTGTGAGTATGTTTACATTACAAAATTTTATAGTGACATTGAGCTATGGAGCACGACCCCTTCATCCGATATGAGGAGCAAGAAGACATTGTGCAAAAAATGATATATGAGAGTGCCCGTGGACCAGAATCCGATGGAGATGACGTTGATTTCGGCTCACAATTTCTGAACGATGTCGGTGAGGGACTTGAGTCTGAAGAAAGAAGAGACAACGAACTGTCCTTAACAAACTCCGGCGAGGTGTATTTATATATTAAGGCTATGTTCATCAGTAGATGCATTGATTTATTTGTATTGCACTTATTAACGAATCATTTTTATTTTAGACATTTGGATCATCGAGCAAATGTGATAAAAGCCAACGAGGCCCGACACAACGTCTATCGGCGAGGCTAGGTTAGCCCTCACCGCATTTAAGGATAGTGGTGAACCGGTGGAACCCAAAGAGTACTGCCGTAAATTTATAAATCAAGCTGGAGTTCTTGTTAGGGACCATGTACCGATCAGCATTATAGAGTGGCATAAGCCGAAGAACGCGGGGGGTGAAGCTAGCTATGTCAAAGATACCCTAATTTTTTTCTTTGGGACAGTCTACTGACACACTTCAACCTACCGGAAAACTTGACAAAAGGCCAGAAGACGAAAGTCAATAAATGGATTCTTAAGAAGATGCCCACACAAGACCTGTAAGAAAAAATTATGGGCCAAATATGAAGATGAAGATCCAGTATTCACTGGAAGTCTAGTGAAGATAGAAGCGCACTAGCCCGCATTTAAGGCGTATAAAGAATTGTCTACTGTTGTGTCCCGATCAGTCACAAATACGAAAAATACTGCAAAGAAGAAATATTTCCATAAATTGGGGTCAGATGGCTACAAGACTGCCATTCCAAAGTGGATAGCATTTGAAGCTAAACTGATGGATGCAAAGATCGTTCCACAGACAAGGGACTGGCCTAACCGGTCCAAGTTCTGGTTGTTCGCGCATGGGGCAGGGTTGGACCCAAAGATAGGGCGGATCGTTGCAAAGGGAAAATGGAAGGAAAAAATTACAAAAGTCACGACGCTGCTTGTAGACGCAATAGAAAAAGTTAGAAAGGGAGAGTACATTCCTGATAGAGAGAATGACGAGCTGATACTCGCTCTGGGGAATCCTAGACACTTTGGACGAATACGAGCCCTCCTAGGTGTCACCATGAAGGAAGCATGGCCAGAGTGCGCTGACAGTTATAGAAGCCGTTCAAGAAAGAAGAAGCAGGACTTAGACCGGTTATCGGAATTGGAACGTAAGGTGCATGCAGCTGCTTGAGAAAAATCAAATAGACTCAACTAGTTGACAGAGGGCACCTGATCGGCAACTGTTTCTACATGATCCTCAAGCCGATGTCGCCCCATCTCAGCCAAGAAGCAGCGTGGGTTCCTCGCATCTTGAAGGATGTGGAGCAAGCTACCCCGTAGATTATGTCACGAAGAAGACAGATTGCGAGCTACATGTGCCAATGAGGAACATGTCCATTAAGGTGGCGGTCGGCTATGTTTACCCAAATGAAGATGGAGCAACGCACCATCATATGCCCATTCCAGCTGGCTATGCTCGTGTCGGGGTGGATGACGTTGTGACAGGTTATGTGATGTCTATGCACTTGTATTCTTGTAGACAGTTGTTGGGCCTCCAAGTGCAGAGGTTTGTTGAACAGCAGCAAGTTTCCCTTAAGTGGATTACCCAAGGTTTATCGAACCTAGGGAGGAAGTGGTCAAAGGTATTCCCTCTCCAGCAATCCTGCAATCAAGATACAAGAAGTCTCTTGTGTAACCAATACACCCAATACACTTGTCAGGTGGATAGGTGCACTAGTTCGGCCAAGAGATAGTGAAATACAAGTGGTAACGGTGCCAGAAAAGAGCTCGACGGTGAGGTAAAGCCTAAAGGCAACAAGAAGGAAGCAAGCAAACATGCAATAGATCTAGTAGCAAATAGTGTTTCAATGTTTAGAAACAAGGCCTATGGATCATAATTTCACTAGTGAACACTCTCTCATATAAATATCCTCTCTTCATGATACTACTCTTAACTACTCTCCGGTTGGACACTCTAATTCATGGTAGGGCTATAACAGCACACCTCAAAGTCTGCCTTCACCAATATAGATAACCCCACACTATCACCTTGAGCGCTAGATGGTTCCAACAAACACCACAATTTCATAGAGACATCCAACTCCAAATATAACTCATAAAAAATATTCAATCTAGCCAAAGTGACACACACGATATGCACGCTGTCACTTTCACACACGTGGGGAAAAGCATAGATCTATTAAAGCACAAAGAGTATTTATGTAGACTCAAACCTAAGTGCCACCATGGCGTGCAGGCTGTCACTTTCACACACATGGGGAGAGAAGATATCTATTGAAGCACTTGAGTAGCAAGGTAGATCTACTTGGTTATAAAGCTCATGACCACAACAATATCATGCATAGAGAGAGATGAACACATAGCTACCGGTAGAGCCCTTAGCCTTGAGGAAGAACTACTCCCTCCTCATCATGGGAATCAACAACGGTGATGGAGATGGCGATGGAGATCGATGGAGGTGGCTCCGGGGGCACTTCCCCGTCCCGGCAGGGTGCCGGAACAGAGACTTTCTATCCCCCGAATCTCCCCTTAGGTGGCGGAGGCGCTACAGAGATTTTTGTGGATTTCTTCTGGATTCCCTAGGGTTTTTGGGTCGGAGGCTTCTTATAGGCGCATGAATCAAGGTCCGTGGGGGTCCAGGGGGCCCACATCCCACCCCCCTTGGGCGCCTCTAGGTCTTGCCCGTGCCTGGGGGGGTTTGGCCACCCTGTGGCCCCCCTGCGGCTCTGCTTCGTGGTTTTGTGCTGCTCCGCGAAAAGTAATAACTTTCTCTTTTGTCCCGTCCAATTCCGAGAATATTGATTTTCTGCCTTTCTGGAACCAAAAACAGTAGAAAACAGGCAACTGGCACTGTGGCAACTTGTTAATAGGTAAGTTCCAGAAAAGATATAAAAACACCTCAAAGTATAGACAAAGCAAAGCAAAGTAGATACAAAACAAGCATGGAGCATCAAAAATTATAGATATGTTTCCGATGTATCAAGCATCCCCAAGCTTAACTCCTGCTCGTCCTCGAGTAGGTAAGTGATAAAAGAATAATTTTTGAGGTGGCATGCACCATCAAAACCAAGATCAAACCATTTGCAAGCATTAAAAGATGGTATCAAATAACTCTAAACATGTGCATGAAAGATGGAGTTCTAATATTAGGACATAGTAACTATGCATGAAACATGAAAGGCTACAAACAAAGATCATGAATAACATGCATTGAAAAACATTTGTTTGTTTCACATACAGAAAACATAACATAGTGGCAATCAGCTTGTCCCTCATAGAGTAGCAAATAAATGCATAGGACACATTCAAAGTTCACAAGGGTGACTCGAAACAAATAGCACAAGAAAAGTAATATCACAATATGCATCAATCAATAAGTTTTGGGACACTACACACAGAATGACAACTATGCTCTCTTAATGGTGCCTAAAGGTAGAAGGTGGAGACTCAATAGTGGTGGAAGAAATGCCTTTTTGTAAAGGAAGCAGGTATTACAAGTTTCAAAAAGAGCTTCCAAAAATTATGGTACTTGTTAGCTTTCAGCCCTCATTGCCCCTATCATAAGAATCTTGAAGTGGTTAAGGTTAAAGTGGCAAAGATGGAGTATATGCTTGATGAAGTATACGTTGGCAATCTCACGTCCCTTGAATACGAGGGCCACACCTCATGCATACTCAACTTTGGGCCCAGGTAAGTTCTTGTCATTGTAAGTATTTGCATATCATTGAGAAACACCAACGGGGTACCCCTTGCACATGGTATAGGAGCTTTCCCATAACCAAAATGACAAGGCAAGTAGACAATGAGCATCTCAACAATCTTTTTATTTACCATATGCATAGCTTTTTATTGAGGATGCTACATAGATAGCTCATTATGGTGATGCTGCAAGTTTCCACCATGATTAGGCATGGCTTAGGCTAGCGGTCCAGGCGTTTCTCTAACAGAGGATACAAACTCCATGGACTTACAAGATCCCTTTTTATTTCACACGGGTGACATCCATAGACAAAAGAGCATGATATCAACTGAGTACAAAGTACAAGTGCAATGTTGAAAACGTTCCCCGTGATAGCACGACTCTGCTAATTCCAACATATAAGTGCAAGCATATACAGCATAGATGACATAATGGTTCAAGTTTATTAGGGGCAAAGAATATAAAGTGTGCCATCAAGTTCGTGAGGGCTTTAATCACTAATTTTTCACATAACAAAATAGTTTTTAATTAGAAGATAGCTGAAAACAAGAATATACTTGGAATGGTGTAACACACCATGCATAGGAATTTTTCACTTGGGAGTTGGAAGCATGAGTAGAGCTTACTCACACAAGTGGAGGCTAGCAAAAGACTGGGAGCAACTAACTAAGAGAGCAATAATGGCCATAATCATGCAGTGCAACAAAGCATTACTAATCAAAGCATAGAGTGGTACTACAATTCAAGGACTAAATGATCATAGAGGCTAATGGTGACTTGTGAGACTCATAACATGGTGTGAGCATGTGCCAAGTCAACCCAAACAAAGCATCAAAGGAGAATACCATAATACTATGCTTTTGCATGCTAAAACAACGCATAATTTCTTCAAGGCACACTAAGCAATCCCAATTGTTTGGAAAAAGACATACTACAGCAATAATCACTAACATAAGGTCAAAACAACATCTAGCATGACATGATAAAGTCTAAGTCATAGTCAAAAGAAGCTCCCTTTTGTACCACTTAAGCATGAAGCTTTCTACTCTTTCCAACACCAAACAACTTATTTGAAACAAATCACAAAGATAATAAGCAACAAAGATCAGTGAGCTTGTCTCACAAATCCACAAAGAAGAACTAGAAAGTTCTAAGCTGAAAGCACAAGAAAACTAAGGCTGGACGCCGTGCTAGCAAAAGTGAACACTCACAAAACAATAAGAGTGAAAACTAGAGTGTTCTAGGCAATGAAAACAGAGCGTGTCTCTCTCCAAAGAAGTGTGTTGTGATCTAAACAACTTACTCAAAAAAATAAGCAAACAAAAACCAAAACCAAAACTAAGACGCTCCAAGAACAACACAACTGTGCATGAAACAATAAAAACGAAGTGTCTAGAAAGACCTGAGCTTTTTATTGATGAAGAAGGGGATGCCTTGGGCATCCCCAAGCTTTGACACTTGTACCTCCTGAATATTTCTTGGGTTGACATGGGGTGGCATCCCCAAGCTTGAGCTTTTTTCCATTCTTCATCTCATTACATTGTTCTTTCTCTACACCTGAAAGTTTTCCTTCATACAAAACATCACACAATCTTCATTAGCAACATTAGTGTATTCAAAAGATAATAGACCTTTGGGTAAAGCTTTGAAACAACAATAATTTTCACTAAAAACACATGCTAATGTAGAAACTCCTTAAAAAGCTCAATTTCCCTAAAGAGAACTCAAAAAGATATCAATAAGAAGCAAATGCAAATAATGGTAGAAATCTGTCAAAATAGACCAGCATGTAGAAACCGATTTATTCGAAGAACTTCTATTGCTCACATAAAAAAGTGTTGAACTAACAAAAGTTATATAACATACTTGGGGATTTATTCATCAATTTTGATCTCAATCCGACTTACAGAGACTCCTCACGAATATTTTTGGTGGAGGACAGAAATCTGTTTCAGGACAGCAACCCAAATCTTACTTCCCTCTCATTAGAGGTCATTCTTGGCACAAAAAGCAAACAAAAAAAGGATAAGGAGAGGTCATTACTGAAGTAATAACTTCCAAGACTCAATAAAACTCTTGGTTTATCTCCCAACAAGTACTTTTCTTTAACGCCTTTAAGTTAGGCTTGATAGTTTGAAAAGATGCTCACAAAAGAAATATGAATTGAAGTAAAGAGAGCATCAAGAAGAAAATTCAAACACATTTAAGTCTAACCCACTTCCTATGCATAGGAATCTTTTAAATAAACAAGTCTTGAAAGCACAAAGCAACAAGCATAGGAAAGCAAAACAAGTGCAACTTCAAGACTTTCAGCATAAAGAGGGGAAACTTAATATTATTGAGATGAATAAAACCATCTTTCCCTCTCTCATAATAACTTTCAGTAGCAACATGAACAAAATTAACAATATAACTATCACATAAAACATTCTTATCATGAGCCACATGCATAAAATAATTATTACTCTCCACATAAGCATAGTCATTCTTATTAGTTATAGTGGGAGAAAATTCAACAAAATATCTATCATTATCATTCTCATCACCATAATCATCAAATATAGGAAGCATATTGTAATCACAATAAATTTTCTCCTCAATAGTAGGTGGACTGAAAATATCATATTCATCATTGTAATCATCATATATTGGAGGTATAGTATCATCATAAGCAATAGAATAACTATCTTCCCAAGTGTGTTCATTTGTCAACATATCATCATTGGAAGGAACATGGATAGCACTAATAGCACAACAACTATTAATATCATCATTTTCATAATTGGTACCAAAGAGATTTTCAATATCAAAAGTGGTGTGCTTTTCCCAATCATGATCACTACTATATGTAACAGGCATAGGAACATCATCTAGTTTAGACTCATCAGCAAAAACTCTGATAGGAGCAACATGATTAGAGTAAGATACCGTTTCGTCTCTCCTTTTACTCATCCTCTTCTTCTTCTTCTCCTCTTTAGGAGGGAGAGGCTTGAAAGGAAGCTTCTCCACATACCCTATCTTATTGTTAGAGACAATAGAAGAAACTTTGGAGGATTCCTCCTTTTCATTAATAAGATCAAAACACATATTAGTCCTGTCATAGTTTGGTAAAATATTGTAACAACCCAAAAATATTAAACATGGATCATCAAATGCTAATCATCAAAATTAGGGTTAACAAAAACTTTCCTATCTAAAAATATGAGAGCATTCATATGTATGTGTATTTAAAATTAGGATTCTTTTGAATTTCCATGGTTCTGTGTTTATTTGATTTTAAAATGATTCTTATGTGAAATAAACATCATCTAAATCATTCCCAAACTTTTCCCAAAGATAAACAACTCAAAATGAACAAAGGAAGTGAATGGTCACTTTGGCCAAATTAACTCTCATGCCTACTTTGGCTATTCTTAGCACTAAAAACCTAACAGAAACATTTGTGGATCTTTGCACCCCTTGTTAGTACACATAATGAGGTACCAAGGCCCACTTTGTGATCTTCCAAAAACATGCAAATGCTAAGTTTAAATGATAGTTTAAAATTGAATCTATCTCATATGGGAAGATCCCACTATTTCAAAAACCACTCAAACAAGCTCAATTTTCAAAACCCAAACAACCACAGAGTCTCCAGCACATGCCTAGCACACCCACCAAAAATGTTTTCAAAATTCAAAATTCAAGTTCTTGCGGCCATTTCATCAAACACCTTGCAGATTCAAATCAAACAAACAACAAACACTATTTTGAGTAGTGATTTGGCCAACCTTGTCCCCTCTCTAGCTCACAGCAAACCTTTAGTAGATCATCTAGCTTAGTTAGTAACCTCTAGCAACACTGTGAGCTTGCCATTGCCATCAATGGTGAGAAGGCCGAGCCTCACCATGTCACCCCAGTGGGACAGCAAGCTAGAGAAAGAACTAGTTGCGCCCACCTTGTCTAGCATGCTACCCATGCCTCACTTCCCTCTCTTGACCAGCCCTAGCTCAAAGATAGAGACAATAACCGCCAGGAACGCCATGCCCGCGCCGCTGTCGACCATGCCGACGCGCACCACCGTGCACGCGCCGTTCCCATTCAACCCGACCACCTCGATCCCTTGCCGCCCGCCAGCATGAACACCACCGTCCCAGGAGACCACTAGACATGATCGTTTCCTTGTCCGTACCCCATAGCCACCGCATGCCGTGGAGTTCGCCGTCGGTACCGAGCAGAGCATCGCACATTCCCGACCGATTGCCACCGCCCCTAAGAGCGCATTCAATTTCTAGAGCATCGCCAGGAGACCGCGCGTCGATCGCCAACCTCAGCCATGCCGCTAGCCGCCCGTAGCCATGTCACCACCGTCGCCTGCCCATACCTCTCGGTGTCACTGTCACGCCTAAAAAGGAGGCCACCCCAGCCATTTGAAGCACACCATTCCACTCCCCTCACCTCACTGATTGTTCCACCCTCTAGCCGGAGCACGGGGAGCAGCAGCTCTCCGGAATTGCACCGGAGCAGGCCGCCTCTGGAGGAGAAGGGGGGCGTTGATTTCGACCACCCCCGGAGCTGCCTCGGCCGTCCCTGAGCTCGCCGTCGACCACTCGTTCGTTTGCCCGGCTCACCGTCGTTGCTGGAGCCCTGGTATGACCCCTATGCACCCCCACTGAGCCGCTAGGGTTCGAGCTCGCCGGTGACATGTTCATCATCGACGACAAACCCTGGCCGTCGATCTCCCTTCTAATCCAACGACCCATATAGACTTGTACCGCTTCGCGTGTTATGAGCCACTGACTGGTAGACCCCCCCTGTCAGCTTAGCCCCGCGTTGCGGAGTGACACTGGGCCGGCTCATTAACCTCTCCCTCGCAACCCAACCGTTTGAATTTAGATTTTTCTATTTTAATTCAAACTCAGTTTTGTATATAGATTAAAAAATCAACCCAGCTCGATCCAATTAACAAAATTGCATGAAACCAAATTTTTTAGAAAGGTACTGAAATTCTTAATCCAAGCACGTTGGATTCAAATCATTTGGATCTGTAGATCAACCTTGGTAAAAATAACAAGTCAAAAGGTTTTCAGTATTCAAACATTTTTCAAAATTCAACCATAAGAGCTTTTGAGTTGATTCCAACTCTCAAAAATCACATTTTATCATACCTTTCAGAATATATAAAAAAAATTGGGTTTACTTACATAAATAATGTTCAAGTAACAAAAGAATGCCACATAGGCATTTCTAGTCCCTTTATTTATTTAAAATAAAAGGGTTAAACCTTATTAAATTGTGACACCACTTTAAATCACATTCCCATGTACCGAAATATGTGGTGATGACATGTGTCAACATGATCCCATGTTTGAGTTGGAGAATATTAAATCCTAAGTAGTTTTTCAATTAGTAGAAATTACTTTTCTCAAATTAAAATAAACAAGACAAATGCTTTAATCTTGTAATGATAGGTGATGATGCTAGATCATCTATAGTACACCTTTGTGTGATGAGTGAAAATAGTTAGGTATTGTTTGGTGATTGTGTACCTCGTATTTATTTATAGACGCTAGTACCGAACAAGGATACGAGGAGGAAGGAGGATACTACGAGGAAGAAGCCGAGGGGAACTTCAACCACTGCTCTGCACAAGGCAAGCTTATACTGATAACTATGCAATCAAATACTTGCTTGTTACCATGCCAACTATATGCCTTAAGCATATGTGATCATACCCACTTGATAACCCAATCCTAGTTTTATTTGCAAGCTTTATACTTTATTTCTTTATCAAAGGTTTCTCTTAGAGTTTACATAGTGAATTGTAGATACTATAAAGATAATGGAAGGTTGCATAAAGAGCATTAAATTTGGTCTAAGTTAGATACTCTTGATGTCATCCTAAGGCATGAGATTGAACTTAGTTAACCTCCACTTTTTACCACCCCTCATTAGTACTTACCCCCACTTGTAGATGCTAGTTCTAAGCATAAAACTTGATCAACTTTAGATGGGAATACTTGGTGAAAATGGTTATGAAAACCTTGGAATGATGAGTCATTCTACTGAAATGTTTTGACATGTGTTTCCGAACACCAGATGATTTTGATGATGAAAATGTTGAGGCATGAGCCTTAGCCCTTTATAAAACTGATGGTTGTCTGGATGCGATACCATTCCAATTTTATCGTACAACCACAATACCCGAAAATTGGGTAGGGCTTGACTAGAAACTTATATACCTTAGTATAGGTTCCCTCACGGCCAAGGTCTGAGCTGAGGCTACATTGTGAAGATTGTCCACCTGTGCAGTACCCAAGATGACAGTTGGTCATGGTTGGGAGGCCAAACTCACAGGAGAGGTGCCTATACTAGGGCGTGTAATTGAAAGGTTAGGATTGATTATCCGCATACTGAGTATGGTGAATTCAGGATTTGTTCCTGACGGATGTATCGAATGTTGTGGTGAAAGAATATAATCTCTGTAGAGTGTAAAACTATTCAAATAGCCGCGTCCGCGGTTATGGACAGTTGGAGTGGCCATACTGTTTCCCCGTCAGATGTTTTCAAAATGACTTGTGAATTGAATTATGACTTTGACTTGACCACAACAAGGTTGTGATATGGAATTCAAGTTCCCACTTAGGTGCTATAAAACTTTCAACTAGCTTTCTTTGGTTCTGAACTTAGTAGAGGTAAATTTGGCTTTTTGCAAAACAACCCTAGAGATTAGTGTCCTACTACAAAACCCCCTTAACTTGTTAGTGTTAGTTTGCGAGTACTTAAAGAGTACTCATGGCTTTGTCCCTGGCTATTCCCGTGGCCAGACTATGAAGAGGAGTACCAGGATGACGGAACGTAGGAAGGTTACGACAACTAGGATCATCTCCCATCGTTAGCATTGCCTGTGACCCCGAAGATGGAGCTTGGCCTACGCTATCTTTACTATTACGTTATTCCATTGCTTGAGTTGTATTAAGAACTGGTGACATGGTTATAGCCTACGGGTAAACTACCTTAGCATACCTTGTCCAGCCCAAGGAAGGCCCACGAGAATATGCGCCAGCCCATGAAGACTTTTGGGTGGCCAGGGCCCATGACGCCTTCGGATCCTTGGAGAACAAGACTAGAGTAGATAGAATATTCAAAGGGGATAACCCTAAAACCTGTAACCGACTCGATCTGTGCCTGGGACCTGCCTACCTCTATATAAAGGTCAGGAGGGCACGACGTGGAGGAGCTGTCTCGCATACCACCGCATACACACCTCCATGCCAGATTGCATCTACGCACCCCTATAACTTTCGGTTCTGCCGTAATCAAGAGCAGACAAGCAGGAGTAGGGTTTTCCCTCTGGGGGCCTAAATCTGGGTAAACCTCGTGTCCCAGTGTTGCTTGTTTGCTAACCGTTCCACGATCTCCATCATCCCCTTCTTCTCCAAAAGACAAGTCCATAACAATGGGCATTTACGAGATTAAACCTCGTCAATTGGCGCCGTCTGTGGGAATTGGGGGCGTTGATTGTGCGATCGTGACGGTCCCAACCAAAGCGATCTACCACTCTGCAGCGAGGGAGAGTAATCTCCTCTTCGACGCCTTCGACTTCACCGCCCACTCGCCAGCCAACCTGAAGGACTTCGAGCCCGTTGGAGACGGACTCGAGATCCTATTCGGGAACTTCTGCTTCCAGGTGGGGCAGACCGGCACTCTCCGCCCCCCAGAGCGGGTGCCCCTGCTGTCGAGCAGGCCTGCTTCGTGGGCTCCACACCCCGTGCTACGCACATCACCATTGACATATGAGTTCTATGACAGCAGCAGCTGCAACTCAGATCTGTGCGATCCACCATCGGATGAAGGGACCTACGGTTCCGGATCCGAAAGCTGCGGTAGCAGCAATCCAATCTACGAGCGCTACCAGTGCGCTGTAGTCATCCAGAGTGACGTGGATCAGGATCACAACCCGCCACCCAACCCGTAGGGTAGAAACGGCGGGAACAGAAGAAGCCAGTCCCCCCACCCAACGGGAACGACACTGATCGGGTCATCCACCTCAGCGAGGAAGGATGGGCACAAGCACGCGAAGCCGTAGCAGGCAACAAGATCTTGCCTGCAGATGCCTCACGGGACCTGCTGATGGCATACCACATGCTCCTAATCGAGGAGCACAAGAAGCAGGTGAAGATGCAAGAGGTGCTTGACAAACGCAAGCAAGCAGCCTCGGAGTCCAGTTCGTGATGAGCTGCGCTCTCCGCCATGGGCATCGGCTCTAGCTCGCACGATAACCATGGCAACAAGCACCGTTCTTGCACAGAGAACATGGATCCCAAGGCACGTCGCGAGGTGACTCGGGCCCTCAACGCGTCCTTCATGGAGATGGACGCCGACGGCAACGTCATCCCGAATACACCGCAAGATGCAATCATCCCGAAGACCTCGGAATCAACATCACATATGCCTCTGTGGCGCACCCGCAAACGAACGGGCAGGTCGAAAAGGCCAACGACCTCGTCGGTGCTGGCATCAAGAAGCGCCTAATGAGCCTACTTGAGCGCCTCGCAGGAGCCTGGACACAGGAGCTACCCTCGGTCCTCTGGAGCTTGCGCATGTGGCATCCCGCAAAACCACTACTAGAAAATCGCGTTGATTTGTGCATTGCATCGTCATCATCATGTGTTGTTTGTCTAAAACTATTTTCGCAAAGCCCGTCTTGTTTTATAAAACGCCCCATCTTTAATCAAATATCAAACCCCGGGTCTCCGGATGATTTTTGTTTGTCTGTTGTCGGTTTGCAAACGGTGTTTGTAAAACAAATAAAAATATTTATTATTTTAGCGGGGGCAGTCGAACGGGCCGTTTTGACCCGAACGACCACCCCCAGAAATTTACAAACGGTCCACCCCTAATTCCTAAACCTACCAGGTAACCTACCCATCCCTCCCCTCCACCTCACCCCACCCAATCCCGGGCTGCCACCTCACCCTCTCCCTATTCCCCAACCAACCATCCTTTGCCACCTCACCCCTCCTCACCTCACCCCTCCCTCCACTCACCCTGCCTTCACCACACAACACCACACCCCACACACGCACACAGCACGCACTCCACGCACGCAGTGCCCACCCGCCTGCAACCCACCACCCCCTGGCCACTCCCGACCGCCCCTGTCCCGCGGGACCCACACCGGGCTCCACCCACGCGTCCCAGCCCCACGCGCGCGCTGCCCTCTCTCCTCCCCCGATTCCTCTCTTCTCCCTCAACCCCCACGCGCGAGCGTCCTCTCCCCCAACCTCTCTCCTCCTCTTCGCCGGCCACGGGCCCTGCCGCCGCCCCGGTCCCTCTCCCCCGCCTCAGTTCCCTTCCCCCCGTCGCCGACCACCGCCGCGCCACCCCGGCCCCTGCCGCCAGCTTCCTCGCTTCCCTCCGGCCCCGAGCGCGCTCCGGCCCCGCCCCACCGGCGCCCGCGCGGCCCTCCTCCGGCCAAGCTCGCAGTCGCCTCCCTCGCCCCGCTCTGCCCCGTCTGCCCCGCCTCCGGCGACGCCGCGTCCAGCCTGCCCCGACCCTCTCCAACCGCCGCCAATCTCCCTCCTCCCCGTGCGCCGGCCGCGTCCACCGCCTATCCTCCTCCTCCGGCCGCTCTCCCCGACGCCGGTGCCGCCCTGTGTGGCCTCGCCTGCGTCCGGCCGTTGCGCTCCATCGAGCCCCTGCTGCCCGAGCTCCTCCCCCGCCTCGCCAGACTCCGTCTCCCCCACACGCGAGCATCTCCCCCTTTCTACCTATCTTACTTTTATAGTATTTATTCCCTCCTGTTGATCTATTGCTATCTGTGTTGCGATGCTTTAGTTTTCCGTACCCGTGATATCCCTTGCAGCCCTATATTGCCTTGGACACACCCTATTACCTGTTGTTTGGAAGATAGTTGGACCTGCGTGTCTTAGTCGCCTGCTCAAGTGCTGTTGCGTGTCATCAAGTGCCACAGTTGTTGATGTATTGCCGCATGTTGATGTTGGATATGATCATAGTTTTACTTATCGCTCACTTTAATTCCTGTTTAACAACTAAAATTGAAATAAGCAGAGGCATCGGTGGGTGATAGATAATATTTGGTTTCCGAACGCCCACTTGTGTCCCGTAGGACCCCGAGTACTTGATACCTGTTCCTTGATTTATCGCGCTATCCACATCCGGGAGGTATATGGGACCCCCCTTAGCCAGAGCTTGATTCAGTCTTATTTCTTGCGGCCACAAACTAGTTTGAGGTTTTATTTACGATCCTGTACTTATGCCATGCTTTACTGCTTTAATTACGATTGTGCGAGGAGCACACTGTACTGTTTAGGAATTGTGACCCGTTTTCGCGGTATCGACACCCCGAGTTTTCGGGTTCCCAGTCGCTTACAGCCGGCCCCACAAACCTCGGGTCCGTCTCGAAGCTAGCTTACTTCGTTGCGGGTAAGACTCCAAGGGGTGGCCCCCTGAAATATTTCTGAATCCTGTGATTGCTTTGTCGTGAAAGCCTCGTTGGGTTTTGATTTGGTTTTTCCGAGGTTGATCGAGTGTGTGTTGCTATTGGTGCACCCCGGCCGGGTAAAACTTTCTGAAAGCCGTGTCCGCGGTTATGGACGACTTGGAGCACAGTATCTCGACCATAGACAAGCATAACTAAAGTTTATTGCTATAAATTTGACTTTATAATGACTAGTAATCAGCTTCACTATAATGGAATGGCTAAATAATACTGCCCACAATTGCTTGTTTGGAGTGTCGCTTGCGACCATTGCACCTGACTAGTAAGTATTGCAACTACAACAGAATGGCTAAATGAAAGTACCAACAACTGCTGGGATTTGGGTTATCTCATGCTATTTGTATCTGACTAGTAAGTGCCGCAACTATAACGGAATGGTTAACTAAAAGTGCCCACTGCTTATTTTATCAGAATGATTATCTATACCTGACTAGTAATTGGTGCAACGATAACTGAATAAATAAAACTGCCAACTGTGGAGTTCCTCGGTTGACTTCCTCGATTGGTCTCGAGGGGGAAACACCAGGATGGGTTTGTCTGATGGTAGTATCAGGTTGGTTCCGAATAGGTCTTTCTTACCCCCTCTGATAGTCGACAGTTGTATCGAGTCTCTATAGGTTGTTTATTGCATGCTGCCCCTGCCGCTCAGTCCACCATACCTATGTAGGCGAGGACCGCCGAATTCTAGTCTCGCCGTGTACTGGCCTCAGTACTGATGCTCCTCTTTTTCCTTTGCCCTTTGTCGGCACCCCTTTTGTTTAACCAGGTTTTGAGATCGACGCTGTTAGCAGGGTTACCCTTCCGGCTTGGCCTGGGCAGGGTTATGGACGCCATTGGTTATTCTTCAGGGCTCTTAGCCCCATTTGCTTCTTGTCCGTAGCTGGACGCTCTATTGTTTTCAAGGTGATTTGGATCTTTGTACTGTATATCTGTATTCTTGACTCATGGAGTCGCTGTTATATATATCTGTTCTGTGGGTCCCATCGAGGACTGTTGTGTAATGTTATTACTTCGTTTTCCACCCGCACGAAAGTGCCTGGTGGGCACCTTTGAATCGTTTCTATGCGGGTTTGGCGGGTTTCGCTCAAACTTGCATAGGGTCGATTCTGAGGGTGTTACAGAGTGGTATCAGAGCCCAGCAGTTGCGATACCCCACAAGTCCAGCCTATAGGATAACCTAGCTAACGGCCGAAGTAGAGTGTCAAAACTATTTTTGAAAATCGGTTGGATAGTTCTGATTAGGTCTGATTTTACTCCTTACCCCTCTGCTGTTCTCCTCTTATCTCTACGCTTTTGAATCCGCTCTCTTCTCTTTCTTCGAGTCCAGGAATTCTCGTGGTTGGGTTTCCGTCGTACCTTCAGGGTTTCGCTTCCTCCTCTGATAACGGTGTTATACCATCCGGTGTTCAAGCTGCCTGATGAATCCGTCTACTGTGGTACCATTCTTCGTTCTTTGTTTGTGCCTTCCGGTGTTTTCCGACGCGACGAAGTCTTCTACATCAGATCTGATGAGAATGTCCCTCCCTCCTTTGTTCCGACCCTCGTTTGTCGAGATCTTCAGTCTGATTCCGGGAATGGTTGCACTCTTTTCTACTGATTGTGCAAAGTAATAGTTTGGGTGCGTGATGGATTGGCCCCCATGCCGACTACCCTTTCTATTCGCTTTGGTACATTGAAGTGGATGAGAATGCACCGGTTCCCTCTTTCCATCGAAGCTAGAGGTGGCTTTATTTGTTGATACCTCTACTTTCGACCTTTTGTTTCCGGAGTGTTCTCTCGACGATCACGGACAACAACCCTTGTTAGTGGTGTCGCGAGGATCTACACGAAGCGAGAAGATGCAGATCGCCGACCATCCTTCCGGTACGATGAGGCGGATCTCGAGGGCGAGATCCATTGTTAGTGGTGTCGAATTGTGGCATCCCGCAAAACCACTACTAGAAAATCGCGTTGATTTGTGCATTGCATCGTCATCATCATGTGTTGTTTGTCTAAAACTATTTTCGCAAAGCCCGTCTTGTTTTATAAAACGCCCCATCTTTAATCAAATATCAAACCCCGGGTCTCCGGATGATTTTTGTTTGTCTGCTGTCGGTTTGCAAACGGTGTTTGTAAAACAAATAAAAATATTTATTATTTTAGCGGGGGCTGTCGAACGGGCCGTTTCGACCCGAACGACCACCCCCAGGAATTTACATACGGTCCACCCCTAATTCCTAAACCTACCAGGTAACCTACCCATCCCTCCCCTCCACCTCACCCCACCCAATCCCGGGCAGCCACCTCACCCTCTCCCTATTCCCCAACCAACCATCCTTTGCCACCTCACCCCTCCTCACCTCACCCCTCCCTCCACTCACCCTGCCTTCACCACACAACACCACACCCCACACACGCACACAGCACGCACTCCACGCACGCAGTGCCCACCCGCCTGCAACCCACCACCCCCTGGCCACTCCCCACCGCCCCTGTCCCGCGGGACTCACACCGGGCCCCACCCACGCGTCCCAGCCCCACGCGCGCGCTGCCCTCTCTCCTCCCCCGATTCCTCTCTTCTCCCTCAACCCCCACGCGCGAGCATCCTCTCCCCCAACCTCTCTCCTCCTCTTCGCTGGCCACGAGCCCTGCCGCCGCCCCGGTCCCTCTCCCTCGCCTCAGTTCCCTTCCCCCCGTCGCCGACCACCGCCGCGCCACCCCGGCCCCCGCCGCCAGCTTCCTCGCTTCCCTCCGGCCCCGAGCGCGCTCCGGCCCCGCCCCACCGGCGCCCGCGCGGCCCTCCTCTGGCCAAGCTCGCCGTCGCCTCCCTCGCCCCGCTCTGCCCCGTCCGCCCCGCCTCCGGCGACGCCGCGTCCAGCCTGCCCCGACCCTCTCCAACCGCCGCCAATCTCCCTCCTCCCCGTGCGCCGGCCGCGTCCGCCGCCTATCCTCCTCCTCCGGCCGCTCTCCCCGACGCCGGTGCCGCCCTGTGTGGCCTCGCCTGCGTCCGGCCGTTGCGCTCCATCGAGCCCCTACTGCCCGAGCTCCTTCCCCGCCTCGCCGGACTCCGTCTCCCCCACACGCGAGCATCTCCCCCTTTCTACCTATCTTACTTTTATAGTATTTATTCCCTCATGTTGATCTATTGCTATCTGTGTTGCGATGCTTTAGTTTTCCGTACCCGTGATATCCCTTGCAGCCCTATATTGCCTTGGACACTCCCTATTACCTGTTGTTTGGTAGATAGTTGGACCTGCGCGTCTTAGTCGCTTGCTCAAGTGCTGTTGCGTGTCGTCAAGTGCCACAGTTGTTGATGTATTGCCGCATGTTGATGTTGGATATGATCATAGTTTTACTTATCGCTCACTTTAATTCCTGTTTAACAACTAAAATTGAAATAAGCAGAGGCATCGGTGGGTGATAGATAATATTTGGTTTCCGAACGCCCACTTGTGTCCCATAGGACCCCGAGTACTTGATACCTGTTCCTTGATTTATCGCGCTATCCACATCCGGGAGGTATATGGGACCCCCCTTAGCCAGAGCTTGATTCAGTCTTATTTCTTGGGGCCACAAACTAGTTTGAGGTTTTATTTACGATCCTGTACTTATGCCATGCTTTACTGCTTTAATTACGATTGTGCGAGGAGAACACTGTACTGTTTAGGAATTGTGACCCGTTTTCGCGGTATCGACACCCCGAGTTTTCGGGTTCCCAGTCGCTTACAGCCGGCCCCACAAACCTCGGGTCCGTCTCAAAGCTAGCTTACTTCGTTGCGGGTAAGACTCCAAGGGGTGGCCCCCTGAAATATTTCTGAATCCTGTGATTGCTTTGTCGTGAAAGCCTCGTTGGGTTTTGATTTGGTTTTTCCGAGGTTGATCGAGTGTGTGTTGCTATTGGTGCACCCCGGCCGGGTAAAACTTTCTGAAAGCCGTGTCCGCGGTTATGGACGACTTGGAGCACAGTATCTCGACCATAGACAAGCATAACTAAAGTTTATTGCTATAAATTTGACTTTATAATGACTAGTAATCAGCTTCACTATAATGGAATGGCTAAATAATACTGCCCACAATTGCTTGTTTGGAGTGTCGCTTGCGACCATTGCACCTGACTAGTAAGTATTGCAACTACAACAGAATGGCTAAATGAAAGTACCAACAACTGCTGGGATTTGGGTTATCTCATGCTATTTGTATCTGACTAGTAAGTGCCGCAACTATAACGGAATGGTTAACTAAAAGTGCCCACTGCTTATTTTATCAGAATGATTATCTATACCTGACTAGTAATTGGTGCAACGATAACTGAATAAATAAAACTGCCAACTGTGGAGTTCCTCGGTTGACTTCCTCGATTGGTCTCGAGGGGGAAACACCAGGATGGGTTTGTCTGATGGTAGTATCAGGTTGGTTCCGAATAGGTCTTTCTTACCCCCTCTGATAGTCGACAGTTGTATCGAGTCTCTATAGGTTGTTTATTACATGCTGCCGCTGCCGCTCAGTCCACCATACCTATGTAGGCGAGGACCGCCGAATTCTAGTCTCGCTGTGTACTGGCCTCAGTACTGACGCTCCTCTTTTTCCTTTGCCCTTTGTCGGCACCCCTTTTGTTTAAGCAGGTTTTGAGATCGACGCCGTTAGCAGGGTTACCCTTTCGGCTTGGCTTGGGTAGGGTTATGGACGCCATTGGTTATTCTTCAGGGCTCTTAGCCCCATTTGCTTCTTGTCCGTAGCTGGACGCTCTATTGTTTTCAAGGTGATTTGGATCTTTGTACTGTATATCTGTATTCTTGACTCATGGAGTCGCTGTTATATATATATATCTGTTCTGTGGGTCCCATCGAGGACTGTTGTGTAATGTTATTACTTCGTTTTCCACCCGCACGAAAGTGCCTGGTGGGCACCTTTGAATCGTTTCTATGCGGGTTTGGCGGGTTTCGCTCAAACTTGCATAGGGTCGATTCTGAGGGTGTTACAGCGCACGACACCGAACAGCTCAACTGGCTACACGCCCTTCTTCATGGTGCACGGAGCCTAAGCCATGCTACCAGCAGAGGTACGCCATAAGGCCCCACAGGTCGTCGCCTACATCGAAGACGAATCAACGGCCGCACTTGAAGACGCCGTCGACACACTCGACGAAGCGTGTGACATAGCAGCAGCTTGATCAGCGTTGTATCAACAGAGCCTCCGCAACTACCACAGCCGACGGCTGTGTCCAAGGTCCTTTGTCGAAGGAGACCTAGTCTTGCGACTCAAGCAAGAGCGAGAAATTCGAGTCACCATGGGAAGGACCCTACATCGTCACTGAAGTCATCCCAGGTGGCGCCTATCGCCTCAAGTACGTGGAGTCCGGAGTTGCTTACTCCAACCCATGTAACGTCGCACAATTGCGAGGCTTCTACCCCTAGCTACCTCCCTCTTTTACTTTCAATAAGGCTATTTAGCCAAGGCTACTCAGCCGAACAATGTAGCTCCTCCTTAGGATATGAATAAAGCTAAGTGTCTCGCCCCAAAAAATTTCGTCTATTATTCGCATTTTTATTCATGTTACAACACACTTTGTCGACTGAGAAAAACGCGTGTACACCTGAGTAGCTAACCATGTCAGGCTAACGAAAAGGATGCACACACAAACAAAGTACAACGTGCTAACAACAACAAACCTTTATAACAAAGGGCATGACACGCCAAGTCGAATAAATACAAATTTTACATCTATCTTTTTACAGGACCTACCTATTGTGAAGAATCACCTGTGCACGCTGCTCAAAGAGGTCTACAATTTGTTCGGCATACTGCCTTACAACCGCATAATGTGGACGCATATCCCACACACCGCCATCCGGCCGAAGAGGCGGCCCAGCTGCCACAGCATTAAGGTCCACATCAGGACGATGTAGCCTCATGAGGGAAAGCGCAGCCTTTACCCCTGCAACTAGCTGATGCCGCACCATCTCCCTGACATGATGCACATCCCGAAACTTTGCCAGCAGGCCCCATATAGTCGACGATGCCTCATCCAGGGGAAAAATCACGTGAAGAAACGACGCAAACGAAACCTTCGCTTGACGCAGCACCCGTGACACCTGGTGAACACGATCCTGCACAGTCGCAAGGACTGTGGCACGATCGCGGTCCATCCAGAAAAACCGCCGGCCTCCATGTCCTGCTGGGTCAGGCAGTTGATCAGAACAACAACACGCTCCTTTTCCTCCTTAGGAACAAGGTTAGCACCTGCAACAATGGCAAAGTAAGATGACCGGCCAGCAGTCGCATCCGAAACAAGGAGCAGCAGCTCAAAAAACTAACATTGAAGCTATTCGGCCAGACGACGCAACTCCCCCATCAAATACTCCTCTCTGGCAGCACCCCGCTCCGCCTTCGACTTCCAAACGTCGGCGTGGCCGCGCACTCCAAGCAATTCTTTCTCAAGACTACGGATGCGGTCACGAAGAAACAAAAGTTGCGACGCACCATCCAAAGATGGCCGCAGCTGCGGCGTGGGCGAAGTACTAACGGGATTATCACCCGAAGGTCCCTAGGGGACAAGAAGGCAGCGATATGAATAAACACTCAAATGGACAAGGAACTCGAAGATTCATTATATGCAGCAAAAAGCCACTGCGTGACACAAGGATTGTTCATAGACATAATTACAACAAAAGAAACAAAAGCTATCCTACAACTACAAGACCTAAGCGGCCGCATCCTGGGTAGCCTCGGAACCAGACTGCCTACTCTTGGCCTCTCCCTGCTGCCTCAGCGCGTACTCAGCTAGCAAGTCAATCAACTTCGGCCCATAAAGTTTACAGCAGGCAGCATAGAGGGAAAAGGCTACCTCGGATCCGTCAGCAGCCGTCGGCATCTGGGAGGTGACCCGATGAAGATCCATCTCCGCTCCAGACGCTAGGGCCATCGCCAGCCCGACGGATGCACCGATGCCTTTCTGCTTGCGCTTGTACTCTATAGGTGGGTCGGTTGATAGCGCATCCGCCAGTGAGTCGACATCATCGAGGGCGACGCCCTTGGGGACGAGCTCCTTGTAGAAGCGCCCAAGAACCTCCTTGGCCTTGGCGAGTTACCCGACCATAGTACTGCAACGGTCTTCGACCGCCGCAGTGGCATCATCCAGAGCACTTCCGTGCTCCAGCAACTGGAAAAACTTACGAGTAGAAATCGCTCAAGTCGAAGACAGGCAGGGTCCTCTTGCCCTTCTTCTCTTCCTTCTTCCGCTTCGCCGGCGGGTGCAGCGCTACTGCTCGCATGGGAACGGCAGGAATAGGAGAGGAAGATCCCCCATGGTCCCCACTGTGATGCTCAAGGCACAGCGGGTCCCTAGGCGTCGACGGAGTCGAAGCATCTGACGTTTCACTCGAGCTCCACGTCCGCTTCCGAGTCTGCTCCTCGCTAGACTCAAAATCCTCCTCAGCCGGCGACCGCGCCGAAGGAAGCTCAGACATGGAGTCCACTACCTCATTGTCCGGTGCATCCAGAAACAGTTCGGGTAGTGGCGGAGACATGCCCGGCACTTTGAACTCCTGCGCAAAAGGAAAAGCAAATTTGTAAGCACACAAGCAAATACATGGAAAACGCAGTCGAAAAAAGCGCTACGCGCACGTCCCAGATCTACACCTGCGGAACCGGACGAGAAGCAGCGAATGGAGGAGTCAGCGACTTCCCCGGAATATCTTCTCCAGCCTTGTACTTCAGCAGCGGACGAAGAATCTCGTTGAGATCCTCCTTGGAAAACTCCTCAGACGAAACCCTAGTCAGATCACGACGACCAGAATAAAGGAACATCGGGCGCGCCCTAGCCTGGAGCGGCTGCACCCGACATTTAAGGAAGGTGCAGATGATATCCACACCATTCACCTCTTTATCCGGAATCAACTGGAGATCCTCCACCCGACGATAGAGCCCCTCTATCTCCGCCACCTCGCCATCCAAGATCTAGTTCTTCCAGGACCTCTTCGGTTCGATTTTCTAGGATGGGTCGAAAGGAGCAAAACCAAATTGATGTCCGGCCACTGTGGAGTCACGAATGTAAAACCACCGCCTCCACCAGTACTGGACGGACTCGGACATAGAAAAGGAGAAGAAAAGAAAGTTGGATTTAAGGGAAATGATGCAACCCCCAATGGGATAAACACCATCAGAGCCAGATTGCCTCTTCACGAAATAGAGCTTCTGGAAGATGCCAAAGTGTGGCTCGATACCGAGCCAGTACTCGCAGAATGTGATGAAGCAGGCGAAATCAAGAAGAGAGTTTGGGGAAAGATGATGAAGCTGGATGCCATAAAGAAAGAGCAATAGACGGAGGAAATCGTAGATTGGAAAAGAAAGGCCCCAAAGGACAAACGCGGAATTACCTCGTCGCCGGCGACTCTGACGGCCTCCCTATCCTGCGGGATAAGACCCCTCTCACGGAGCTTGCGGAGGTCACCCTCGCGCGTCTCCGATCGCCGCCAGCCACCATCGGTGACGCGAGTGGCGACGGAACCCTTTTTGCCGCCGGTGGCCGCACTAGTGCCAACTGCAGTGGAGGACTTCTTGGGCTTCCCCATCGCAGTGCGGCAGCGATGACGATGAGCACACAGAATCAAAGATGGAAAAGTGCGAGAAATTCCAAAGCGCAACAAGGAAAAATCAAGAAGATGAAAGTAGTGAAACAGGAATGGCTGCGGTGAAAACAAATTCACCTTTCCCCAATGATTATAAGGATGAATACGATGCACAACGACCGTCCATCGAGAAGACCTAGAGCCAACATTCAGATGTTACCGTCCACATCTCAGCACAGCAGCGAACCGTCGCTCAACCACCGTCCACTATGCACGGAAATCGAGGCGATGCCGTAATTATCTCCACGCCGCGCATGAACAGTCAACTCAAAGTCAGAAGGTGGGACCCATGTTCGTTCAGTCACGTCATCTCTGGCGCCGCAGACGCTTGAGGTCACCGATCGTCAGCACTAACGTCATCAAAAGCTATACTAGCAATGGTTACAATTCTTCGGCTACACAACTAAGAGTACTCACTCGAATCTACGATTCGATTAACTACTCGGGGGCTACTCCTATCAAGAGCGCTGGCCACGCACCCGAAAAATAATCTAAGCAATATACCATGGAACTATTCTTCGAGTCCCACGTCGAGTCTACGACTCCATTACGGACTCGGGGGCTAATCCCATAGGGAGGGCGGATTCAAGCATCCAAAAAATTTGTGTCCTACATACCTATAAGTCAAAATTAAAGTCTCTGCTCGAGTCTACGACTCGAACAGACACTGGGGGCTACTCCCATAGGGAGCGCTGGTCGCGCACCCTATGAATTCTTCGACTGCGATCCTTCGGATCAACACGCAAAAACCTTTCGGCAACTCTGCCCAAATTAAACGCTCCTTGGCCACCCGAAACACCTCCGCGGTGATAAATATTCGGATGCTGTGTCATTGCCACAAAGATAAGACCTACAGATATCATCTGATGGCCTGGCAACGCACACGACTGCGCTCTGCTAGTGAGAATCCGTGCCAGCAGGCGCGATGAAAAATCCCGACGGACGCGTTGGGTACATCATTTAAAATTCACTAGAATTCCACTCCTGTAAGTCCTCCGCGGCCTGAGTCGAATTACGCCAGCATATGTTCTGGGTTCGAGTCGAGGGACTCGAATCTGAAGAAGATCGTGTTGTTTTGTCCTAAGACAGTTAATTGACCCTGATCCGTCGGGAGAGTCAGGCACACGCATCAACAATCCCTACACGCTCAAATCATTCTCTAGCAAACAGAGATAGCTCCACCCGAAAGATTGAAGAGTCCTCAGCCAAATCTACGATTTGACTGAACACTCGGGGGCTACTGACATGGCTATACCCTACGGGTACACTACCTTAGCATACCTGGTCCAGCCCAAGGAAGGCCCACGAGAATATGCGCCAGCCCATGAATAACTTCGGGTGGCCAGGGCCCAGACGCCTTCGGATCCTTGGAGAACAAGACTAGAGTAGATAGAATATTCAAAGGGCTAACCCTAAAACCTGTAACCGACTCGATCTGTGCCTGGGACCTGCCTACCTCTATATAAATGTCAGGAGGGCACGACGAGGAGGAGCTCTCTTGCATACCACCGCATACACACCTCCACACCAGATTGCATCTGCGCACCCCTATAACTTTCGGTTCCGCCGTAATCAAGAGCAGACAAGTAGGAGTAGGGTTTTCCCACCGGGGGCCTAAACCTGGGTAGACCTCGTGTCCCTGTGTTTCTTGTTTGCTAACCGTTCCGCGATCTCTAGCATCCCCATCTTCTCCAAAACCCAAGTCCATAACAATGGGCATTGACGAGATTAAACCTCGTCAACTGGATCATGAGATCCTTATTTGTGTAAGACCTTATGTATGGTTTGTAATGGATGATGTACTGTGATATCCAAATCTGTTATGTCTCGCAAAAATGGTAATCTTGGGATTGCGATGTATGGCATAACAGGCATCTGGGATTAAAAGTCCGGGTGTTGACAAGTATCATCTTTTATAAGATTTTGTATGTAAGTATTTGTGTGGCAGCTTTCAACACAATAAAGATGACAACCATGCAGGTCGCTATTCATATCAAAAGTACTCATGTCTTTCAAAGAAGTTTTTCTTGATAACTCTTCACACCCCAAAAATAATGTAAGTTCATCATGTTCATTATCAGTGATCACGTTATCACAATACAAACTTGAAAGATTATTATGGCCAGAGCATTGAAAATTTAAATGACCCACTTCAAAGCAAAGTTCACAAATAAAAGGATAGAGGGCACAAACTTTTTTACCAAGATCATCTAGAGCCTTATACCACTTTCTAGTTTTTTCATTCCAGTGGGTGATACAATATTATTCTTCTGTTTGATTCTTCTCACAAGGTCTATGCATACCACAAAAATTAACATGCTTATAAGAAATAGCACTTTCAGAAGTGTGAGCATGTTTATTGCAATCATTAATAACATTTTCATTTTCCATGAAAGTGTCTTTAAAAGGTTCATAATACATGTCCCATTTTTCTTTAGGAGCATTAATATGGGAAGCAAAGGCTCTATAGTATCTAACAAGAATTTGAGGATCAAGACCATATTTAGCACTAAGCTCTTGAAAATCAGCAGTTTCAGCGAAAGACTTAATGCAATCATACTCATGGTTTATACCTGGTTCTTTACCGTTGTCGTTATCCCAATCTCCAGAATTGCTTTGAATTGTTTCAAGAAAATCCCACTTATCTTTGACCTTCTTACTTGTTTCAATAATTGCTTTGAATTGTTTCAAGGATCCCTCTAAACAGGTATCCAGATAGTCCTTGTAGTGTCCTGAAAGCCTTGCATAAAAATTATTGATAACAACATTACTGGGAGCTCATGAATGGGACATTTGAGCATTAGTGACTTCAATCTCCCCCAAGCTTGGGCAATACTTTCTCCCTCCTGAGGATGAAAATTATAAATATAATTCCTATCTTTATGAATTTCATGAGGAGGATAAAATTTAGAATAAAAGAGAGATTCAAGTTCCTTCCACTCCAAATGATGAGGATCATCTAGTAGCTCATACCACTCCCTTGCTTTGCCCCTAAGTGAGAAAGGGAATAACTTTTTCTTAGCTTGGTCCATTGAAATACGTGCACACTTGAACAACTCACATAATTGATGTATAAAGACTAAATGATCACTAGGATGGACAGTTCCATCTCCAAAATAGCAGTTGTTCATAACACGTTCGACAATTTCAATAGGTATTTTAAAGGGGACACTTTCAGTATGTGGATCACAGGTATCATTAGGATTAGCACATGTGGGAGATAAAGTATCATCAGAGCAAATTTTATTCCCTAAAGCTGGGGAACTAAAAAGATCTTTCTCATAAAAACTAGCCTCTCCAAACTTAGACGTTTCCATACCATTAGTAACAATGGTGTTCAAAAAATTCATACTAATAACATTGCTATTAGCATGCAAATAAAGTTAATGTTTTTTTCGATCGCGATATTTTTTGTTGAAAAAAAATAAAGTGAAAGCTGAGAAAAGGAGGATCCTTGGATGGATGCGGGTGCACCGATCGTCACACGATTTTCTTTCTTCAAGTTCTAGCTCCCGATGCCCAATTCTTGGTAATATTGCCGGACAATATTATGATTGGAGGCTAGCAGTTTTTTATTGCTTCAAGACAATATTGTGGGACGATTTTCTTGCTTCAAGTTGCTACTTTTTAATTTTTCTGTTATAATCTGGCATTGTTTTTTATCGACATCCGAGACTAAGAATGTATGGTTGGAGGCTAACCTTTAATATTTTGCAAAAAAAGACACATATATGTCTAAATATTTATATACGCGTACATATATATTTTCAGGAAAAACTGTTCGATGTTTTGCCGCATAGAGATGTTGTTGCCAAAAGTAGAATATTTTTTCACTCAAACTTCAATACTATATCTAGACAACTATAAAACAAATTTCAAATTTGATCAGATTTTGTTCAAAAAACAACTTGCAGGGTTTTATGTGGAGGACATTGCAACCATGTGTAGGACATTCAATACTATGTTCTTCTTGCTATCCATCTAGCAATCTGTTATGATCATCACATGATGAATCAAATAATAGCACTTCATTTTTACTTATGTTACCAGCAAGGATATGTTAAACTGTGCTATGTCTTCTGTCTATCCAGATTTATTTTACACTTGGTAGTCATCATGTCTGTTAGTATGTTGACATTACAAAATTTTGTAGTGACATTGAGTTATGGAGCACGACCCCTTCATCCGAGATGAGGAGAAAGAAGACATTGTGCAAAAAATGATATATGAGATTGCCCGTGGACCAGAACCCGATGGAGATGACGATGATTTCGGCTCACAATTTCTGAACGATGTCGGTTAGGGACTTGAGTCTGAAGAAAGAAGAGACAACGAATTGTCCTTAACAAACTCCGGCGAGGTGTATTTATATATTGAGGGTATGTTCGTCATTAGATGCATTTATTTATTTGTATTGAACTTATTAACGAATCATTTTTATTTTAGCCTTCTGGATCATCTAGCAAATGTGATAAAAGGCAACGAGGCCCGATGCAACGTCTATCGGGCGAGGCTAGGTTAGCCCTCACCGCATTTAAGGATAGTGGTGAACCGGTGGAACCCAAAGAGTACTACCGTAAATTTATAAATCAAGCTGTAGTTCTTGTTAGGGACCATGTATCGATCAGCATTGTAGAGTGGCATAAGCCGAAGAACGCGGGGGGTGAAGCTATTTATGTCAACGATACCCTAATTTTTTTTCTTTGGGACAGTCTACTGACACACTTCAACCTACCGGAAAACTTGATGGAAGGGCAGAAGACGAAAGTCAGGAAATGGACTCTTAAGAAGATGGCCACACAAGACCCGAAAGAAAAAATTATGGTCCAAATATGAAGATGAAGATCCAGTATTCACTGGAAGTCTAGTGAAGATAGAAGCGCACTGGCCCGCATTTAAGGCGTATAAGGAATCGTCTACTGTTGTGTCCCGATCAGTCACAAATACGAAAAATACTGCAAAGAAGAATTATTTCCATAAATTGGGGTCAGGTGGCTACAAGACTGCCATTCCAAAGTGGATACCATTTGAATCTAAACTAATGGATGCAAAGATCGTTCCATAGACAAGGGACTGGCCCAACCGATCCAAGTTCTGGTTGTTCGCGCATGGGGCAGGGTTGGACCCAAAGCCAGGGCGGATCGTTGCAAAGGGAAAATGGAAGGAAAAAATTGCAAAAATCACGACGCTGCTTGTAGATGCAATAGAAAAAGTTAGAAAGGGAGAGTACATTCCCGATAGAGAGAATGACGAGCTGACACTCGCTCTGGGAATCCTGAACACTTTGGACGAATATGATCCCTCCTAGGTGTCACCATGAAGGAAGCGTGGCCAGAGTGCGCTGACAGTTATAGAAGCCGTTCAAGAAAGAAGAAGCAGGACTTAGACCGGTTATCGGAATTGGAACGTAAGGTGTAGCTGCTTGAGAAAAATCAAATAGACTCAACTAGTCAGCAGAGGGCACCTGATCAGCAACAGTTTCTACAAGATCCTCAAGCCGATGTCGCCGCATCTCAGCTAAGAAGCAGCATGGGTTGCTCGGATTTGGAAGGATGTGGAGCAAGCTACCCCATGGATTATTTCACAGAGAAGACAGATTGCGATCTACATTTGCCAATGAGGAACATTTCCATTAAGGTGGCTGCGGGCTATGTTTACCCAAATGAATATGGAGCAACGCACCATCATATGCCCGTTCCAGCTGGCTATGCTCGTGTCGGGGTGGATGACATTGTGACAGGTTATGTGATGTCTATGCACTTCTATTCTTGTAGACAGTTGTTGGGCCTCCAAGTGCAGAGGTTTGTAGAACAGCAGCAAGTTTCCATTAAGTGGATTACCCAAGGTTTATCGAACTCAGGGAGGAAGTGGTCAAAGGTATTCCCTCTCAAGCAATCCTGCGATCAAGATACAAGAAGTCTCTTATGTCCCCATCACACCCAATACACTTGTCAGGTGTATAGGTGCACTAATTCGGCGAAGAGATAGTGAAATACAAGTGGTAACGGTGCCAGAAAAGAGCTTGACGGTGAGGTAAAGACTAAAGGCAACAAGAAGGAAGCAAGCAAACATGCAACAGATCTAGTAGCAAACGGTCTTTCAATGTTTAGAAACAAGGCCTAGGGATCATACTTTCACTAGTGAACACTCTCTCATATAAATATCCTCTCTTCATAATACTACTCTCCGGTTGGACACTCTAATCCATGGTAGGGCTATAACAGCACACCTCAAATTTTGCCTTCGCCAATCTAGATAGCCCCACACTGTCACCTTGAGCGCTTGATGGTTCCAACAAACACCACAATTTCATAGAGACATCCAACTCCAAGTATAACTCATAAAAAATATTCAATCTAGCCTAAGTGTCACACACGGTATGCATGATGTCACTTTCACACACGTGGGGAAAAGTATAGATCTATTAAAGCACAAAGAGTATTTATGTAGACTCAAACCTAAGTGCCACCATGGCGTGCACGCTATCACTTTCACACACATGGGGTGAGCAGAGATCTATTGGAGCACTTGAGTAGCAAGGTAGATCTACTTGATTATAAAGCTCATGACACAACAAGATCATGCATAGAGAGAGATGAACACATAGCTACTGGTAGAGCCCTTAGCCTCAAGGAAGAACTACTCCCTCCTCATCATGGGAATCAACAACGGTGATGGAGATGGAGATCAATGGAGGTGGCTCCGGGGGCACTTCCCTGTCCCGGCAGGGTGCCGGAACAGAGACTTTCTGTCCCCCGAATCTCCCCTTCGGTGGCGGTGGCGCTACAGAGGTTTTGTGGATTTCTTTTGGATTCCCTAGGGTTTTTGGGTCGGAGGCTTCTTATAGGCGCAGGAATCAAGGTCGATGGGGGTCCACACCCCCCTTGGGCGCCTCCAAGGCTTGCCCGCGCCTAGGGGTGGTTGGCCCTCCTGTGGCCCCCCTTCCGGCTCTGCTTCGTGGTTCTTTGTTGCTCCGTGAAAAATAATAACTTTGGCTTTTTTCCCGTCCAATTCCGAGAATATTGATTTTCTGCCTTTCTGGAACCAAAAACAGAAGAAAACAGGCAATTGGCACTATGGCAACTTGTTAACAGGTTAGTTCTAGAAATGATATAAAAACACCTCAAAGTATAGACAAAGCAAAGTAAAGTAGATACAAAACAAGCATGGAGCATCAAAAATTATAGATACGTTTCCGACGTGTCATTATGAAACAATGGATCTTGATTTTCCTGGAGGTGACGATGAGAAGACAATGGGCGATGTCAAGCGCAGTTTCGCCCTATGGAACAAGAAATACATTGTATTTTCGCCAAGGCCACCAACTCCTCCTCGTAGCAGTCCACATGAGCAGCAAAGTCCAACATGAGCAGCAAAGGCCATCGACTCCTCCTGGTAGCAGTCCACATGAGCAGCAAAATCCACACCTACCTGACAGGCACCCCAGCGCGAGTCCACCATCTCAATATCCTCCGCGTAAGAAAGCGCCTGTTAAGCGGAACAGTTCGCCGACTAGGAAGAGACCTAGAAAGGAGAAAACACAACCGCCTATTCAGAAGTTACCTTGGGAAAGAACTATCGAGGAATGCACCGTCATCTCTAAGTCCGAGGTGGAATCCCATTTTGCTAAAAAAAGTGCCAGAGATACCTTTTGAGAAGAAACTAGATCCGGTGAAAGTTGTGCGTACCGTTGAGAATCTATATGACCCTGTACCATCGCCGCCATCTGACTATAGGCGTTCTATTGAAAGGTCATATGACGAGATGGTGCTGGCTAAAAAACCCGATCAATCGGTGGTCCAGGCGAAAAAAGGGAAACAAGTGCACCAGCTCGGAGAACAACCCGTTCAATCGGCCCCCTCTCAAGGTGTTTGACAAGAAGGTCGTTCAAAGTTCTCGAGAAAACACAATCGATTACCCCATCGCTGAAGTAGCATAGAAATTTGTTTAAGGGAAAGATTTGGTCGAGAATGTCAGGTTGCTACCAACAAGTATGTGTAATTTTCATATATGGTACACTAATGCCACAAAGAGAGGGATCGAGGCTATCATGGTGCGAGTTAAGGATGAGCACTACTTCCAAGAATACACTGTGAGTGTTGACTTCTGCGAACTTTTTCAGTTATACAATCTTCGGGCGCTCGACAAATCTATCATTAGTTGCTATTGTCTGTAAGTGATTTATTTATGTAATTTAAGAAGTCTTTAGCTCGGCTCGTTCATTGTGTGCAATTATACTCAATTTAATCTTTTGTGCGCTATATTATGCAGATTGAAGAAGCTCGAATGCAAAAGGGATGAATTTTTTTTAACTAATGACTTATGTCTATGACACTGCATATTTAATGCGCAGGTTCCACTTTATTCTTATCGTCATTAAAATGTACGATGGAGAATTTGAAGTCTTTGACTCACTAAGCAAAGAGCCTATACTATACAAGACGGCTTTTGATATGCTCAAAAAGTAATTTTAATTCTTATCGGTTTTTTGGTTAATTTCCTGATATCAACAAATTGATAACTCTTTTATGCATTTTCTTTGTCGGGCAGCGTATGGCAAACGTTCATCCAGGAAGATCCGGCCGGTGGATGAAAACCGAAGCTGATATGGCGTGCGAACAAAGTAAGTAGTACTACCTAGGTCCACACACCTTTATCATACTTGATTATTGTTTGATTGAATTATATTCTTATATAGAAATACGCGAAACAACCATTGGAAACTAATCTATGGGGATACTACGTTTGCGAGTATATTCACAAGATTGTTAGCGAGAGAATGAATAATCAAAGAAATAAAGAGGTACGTAAACAATATTCACAAATTTATTTTGTTACGATTAGTTGTGCTGAGTTTCAGTCATAATTGTTTGATTATGATATAATTGTTTGATTATGATTTGATATATATATATATATATACACATAGCTCATGTATTTATTTGTATCTTATTGTTTTACGGTTGGCAAGAAAGTGGGACACGCTCTCAATCGAGCACTGCTTCAAAGCAATTGGCGAGAAATTGGCGGGATTTTTCCTTCGGGACGTCATAGCTAATTTCGGAGAGTACCACTATGCATGAAGATCGATCTTCATGCATGTACTACATGTAATATATAGTTTGCATCGGAGAGTACCACTATGCTACATGTAATATATAGTATGCCTCGGAGAGTACCACTATGCATGTACTACTTAATTTGCAATCTTATGCAATTACGTGTTTTATATACATGCACCAAGTTGATATGCATCACCTTGATCTTTATGTACTACCTAAACCCAAACGCATTTCTGGCGCATCGACGCGATCCTCGTATGATGAAACGGTCCGATACCCCTAAATCCCTCCTAAACCCTGAATTCCCTGCCAAATCTCTGCCACGTCCCCACCTTTGCTACCGGTTCGTGTTACAAACGGTACCAAAGGACTCCAGCCCCGCTGGCTCCTCCGTGCCCACGTGAAGGCACTTTTAATACCGGTTCGTAAGGAACCGGTACCAAAGGGGGGCATGATTTAGTCCCGATTTTGCCAAACCGGTACCAAAGCCCCTCTGGAGCCGGTACCAAACGTCATTTTCCTACTAGTGTATATACATGCAAAATGTTTATGTGTCACTACAATTAATGATGAAAGTGATTATGTTGATATCATAGATAGATACAGTATCATAGCACATAAAACTAAAAAAACTAATCTCAAATAAATCTTGTCCACAAATTTACATTGAGATTCTACAAAAAATAAATACACTAAAACTATGGTACTACTACATGATACTATGCATTATAAAGATGGTATCGTATACTAGTATCATATACATGATACTACTATATACTTATCATTGTGACTAGTCTAAATCCAACACCATATATGACATTGCAAATAACTTGTAAGTGGTACAGCAAAATCCTCAGAGTGATGTTCTGTTTTTTAGATTTTTTTAGAGCGGTGTCATCTCGGAACAGTAGGCTGTAAGGCTTGGTGCCGGCCTAAAAGGCTTAGTGCGCATGGCGCGTTCAGAATGTTTATGGCAGAGCCACGGTGTAAGTGCTGTCCTAGGCAGAAGCCCACTGGCTAATCAACGTATCCTTCACTATCCAAAGTGGAGAAACCCTTTGCACAGCCACAATGCGATCAGAGAGTCCTAAGTGCTTCCTCCATGAAGAGCTGCTTGCCACAATGACAGTGCTATATAAGAAACACCTCCCATGTCAGAGTAGGCAGAAGCTAGCGAGTGATCTGCACTAGTGCAAGAACAACAGGTGTTTAACAGAGCAAAGAAAGACAGGGAGATGGCAATGAGGCCACTCATCTTTCTTGCCCTGGCCCTCGTGCTCGCCGGTATCGCGCTGGAAGGGGGTGCTGATGGTGCCGGCGAGTGCGGGAAGTCCTCCGCCGACCGGATGGCCCTGAGAATGGCTCCGTGCATCTCGGCGGCAGACGACCCGGAGTCCACGCCGACGGGCAGCTGCTGCTCGGCGGTGCACACCATCGGCAAGAGCCCCAGCTGCCTATGTGCCGTCATGCTGTCCGGCACCGCCAAGATGGCCGGGATCAAGCCTGAGGTCGCAATCACCATCCCCAAGCGCTGCAACATGGCCGACCGCCCCGTGGGCTACAAGTGCGGAGGTACGTTACATATGTGCTTCTTTTTACTTGTACATTGTTCTCGATATTGTACCAATTCTCAGTCCAGCATATGATTTGACAGATTACACGCTGCCTTGATGTGACAGCTTCACTACCTATCAAAATGAATGCCCCAAGGCATTGTGTGTGGGAATAAGTGAGGCATGTGTGCTCCACTTAATTACGTGGGGCTCTAGTAACATCGTTGTGCCTATACGTGTGCTTGTGGAAACTATGTTGCCAATCATCTAATGTTTCGTCTATGTTAAACATATATGAATGAACGTCTCCCTTTGATTGTCATGCGTACTTAAATATCCTCCCTAGAACGTCACATACTCAGAAACATTCAATGATATATCCGTCTGGAAAAAACCGAACCAGAGACAGATTAATCCAACCTTGTAATTTGCACTCTTAAGCCCTCTCCAAGGCACGGGCACTTCCCCCACCCCGCGCCTCTGCCATCGACGAAACAAGCCTATGGAGATGAAGAGAAAAGAAGGAAGTGAGATGGGTGGCAAAGCCCTTCCGGAACCCCTTAAATAGACGGTGGGAAACTACCCAGCGCAGCCTAAGCGCACTTTAACTGAGCTTATAGCTCCCATGCGACGTCTTTACGTGGAATTGAAAGGAACGCTACATCGTTGCAAAGAATAGTCGCATGCGACACTTCTGAAGCGGCAAATAGCTCCCGTGCGACACTTCCACTTAACCTCACGAGACCGTCAACGAATTCGAATCAGCTGAGCACAGTAGGACCCACAGCCTCTCCACGTCATGACAGAACTCACTTGATGTCCACCTCATATCGTGGGACCCACGCTGTGGTTGAAGAGAGCCGTTGGCCCCGATCCGTCCCCGCACCCGAGCACTCCCGCCACCATTCCATCATCTCATCCCCTTCCGTTTTCTTCTCCGGCGAGCAAGTGCGGCAACGCTGCGCGAGGGATGTCGAGCTCTGCTTCAGCCTCCCTCCGCTCATGGCCTCGGTATGGTGCGGTGCCGATGAGGAGGTGCCCCGATTGCCCCCGTACCGCGCCCCTGAAGCGGCTTGTCACATCCACCGACACGAACGGCAACATTGGTCGGGAATTTGTCAAGTGTGAGAGCAAGATCGAGCCGGAAAAGGTGAGATCTGAGTGTTCCGAGCGCCAATTTCTCGCTTTTGTTTCGAAATTTCATGCATTTCATCGGATTTGGGATATAGGGTTCATCTCTGCGATTTCAGGAACTGCCAAAATGTGGGCATTTTGATGTGGCAACCCCATTTCCGCTGGTACTACGGTGGATGCAGAAGTGAAGACCGAGATGAAGAAGATGAACAAGCAGCTAAGGCAAATCATCGAATTGAAGAAGCAGGACAATCTGATGGCTGTTTTTTTTATTTTTGTGTAATTTCTCTCGGATTAGTTCATCTCCTGATCATTAGTCATTAGACAGCGCAATCAGTGTTCGAGTGATGCTTTGTAATGGATGTAATGGTGTAACACCCTCAGAATCGGCCCTATGCAAGTTTTAGCGAAACCCGCCAAACCCGCATAGAAACGATTCAAAGGTGCCCACCAGGCACTTGCGTGCGGGTGGAAAACGAAGTAATATCATTACACAATAGTCCTCGATGGAACCAACAAAACATATATATACAATGGCGACTCAATGAGTCAAGAATACAGATATACAATACAAAGATCCAAATCACCTTGAAAACGATACAGCGTCCGAGTACGGACAAAATGCAAATTGAGCTAAGAGCCCCGAAGAATAACCAATGGCGTCCATAACCCTGCCCAGGCCAAGCCGGAAGGGTAACCCTGCTAACGACGTCGATCTCGAAACCTGCTTACACAAAAGGGGTGCCGACAAAGGGCAAAGGAAAAAGAGAGCGGTCAGTACTGAGGCCAGTACACGGCGAGACTAGAATTCGGCGGTCCTCGCCTACATAGGTATGGTGGACTGAAGCGGCAGCGCGGCATGCACTAAACAACCTATAGAGACTCGAGATAACTGTCGGCTATCAGAGAGGGATAAGAAAGACCTATTCGGAACCATCCTGATACTACCACCAAACATACCCCTCCTGGTATTTCCCCCTCGAGACCAAACGAGGAAGTCAACCGAGGAACTCACATAGTTGGCAGTTTTATTTATTCAGTTATCGTTGCAGCAATTACTAGTCAGGTATAGATAGTCATCCTGATAGAATAAGCAGTGGGCACTTTTAGTTAACCATTCCGTTGTAGTTGCAAAACTTACTAGTCAGATACAATTAGCATGAGATATCCCAAACCCAGCAGTTGTTGGTACTTTTATTTAGCCATTCCGTTGTAGTGAAGCTGATTACTAGTCATATCGGATACCAGTCAAATTATAGCAGTAAACTTTAGTTATAGTTGTCTATGATCGAGAACTGTGCTCCAAGTCGTCCATAACCGCAGACACGGCTTTTCGAAAAGATTAAACCCTGCAGGGGTGCACCAAAGTTTCCACACGCACTTCGACCCTTTTTGCCAGATCAGTTAACATACACCCATCGGTATGTCGGCGGGGCCTAAGTCATGACGTTTCCCAGACCCAAAGCAAGTAAATGGGGGCCACCCCACTAAGCTACCCGCAACGAAGTTGGCCGGCTCCGGAACGGACCCAGGGTTTGCGTCAGTGGCTGTAAACGACTGGGAACCCGAAAGTGTGACTGGGCTTGTCGATACCGCGAAAACACTCCGCTTCCAAAACAGTACAGGTGCTCCTCGCACAAACTTAAATAAAGCAGTAAAGCATGGCATAAGTACATAATAGTAATAAAGCTCCAAACTACTTTGTGGCCCCCAGTTCAATACTTTGAAATCAGGTACTAATCGATGGGGGTGCCCATACACCCCACCTGTGGTTAGCGCGCTCGATCTCGGAACAGGTGCCAAGAACTCGGGGTCCTACGGGACACCAGTGAGCGGTTAAAATCCAAATATTGTCTATTACCCACCGGTGCCTCTGCATTTACCTACTTTCAATTTTAGTTATTAAACAATAATTAAAGCCATGATCATCTCCAACATTAAACATGCGGCAATATTCCAACAACTGTGGTACTTGACGACACGCAACAGCACTTGAGCAAGCGACTACGACGCGCAAGTCCAACTATCTACCAAACAACAGGTAATAGGATGTGTCCAAGGCAATATAAGGCTGCAAGGGATGTTCCGAGTACGAAAACTAGAGCATCGCAACACAGATAGCAATAGATCAACAGGAGGGAATAAATACTATAAAAGTAAGATAGGTAGAAAGGGGGAGATGCTCGCCTGAAAACATTGTTGAAGGTTCATCCGAAGATCGGGTCGAAGCTCACATCAACTCAACGGCCTTATCCGCGAAGAAGCAAAACACTAGAATAAACACCGGATGCACTATTTAATACTACGGTAGAAAATCAGGCATGATGCATGTATGATGTATGACATGGCAAAGGTGCGATGCATTAAGGCAATATTAAGCGGAACCGGGGTCCCGACATTTAATTAAACGGTTCAAGTGATTTATCTACCCCGCAAATTAATTGTTGGATTAGCAAGACAAAACATGGCTTCGGTTCGCTATGCCAATTTAAATGGAGTCCGGAATAAGACAAAGATATCCCGCATATAGACTCCATATTTAATTATGAGATGAATTGGAATAATGCCCTCAAACCACAGACAAGTATGCATGCATGAACAATTTAATATGCATCAGTTGATAATGTCATATTATAAAAATAATGGGGTCTCGGATAGGGAATCACTTTAGGGTTCGGCGAACTTGGGCTCCGAGGGATTCGGGGTTGGTCTCAGGGTTCGACGGGAGAACGGCTCGACGAGATCGGTCTCGGACAACGGAAGTCGATCTTGTCGCATCCGAGAAGAAGAATTTGGTTGGCGTCGGGGTCACATCGGATTCGTCCTGGTCGGTGTCGATCTTGTCGTCACGAAGATCTTGTCGGGTCCTCGTATCGGGTCGGTCTTGGCGTTCGGGAAGAAGAACTTGGCGTGCGACGTCGTCGGCATCGGTGCGGGAAGGAGGTCTTGTCGTTCCGTGTCGGTGATCTTGGCGTCCGGGTTCTTGGCGAACTTGGCGTCCGGGAAGGGGTACTTGTCACACCGGGGTTCGGTATTCGGGGTTTGGACTCTGGTAGAAGTTCTTGTCGTTCCCTGACGAAGATCTTGGTGTGCCATCTCGATCATCTGTGGCCGGCATCGGGTTGGTCTGGTCCGTGAGGAGATCTTGGCGACGGGATCGAAGAACTTGTTACGGGTCGGTCTTGTACTTGGATTTGGCTTCGAGAAGATCTTGAGGATCTGGTTTCCAACATCACATCCTCGCTGTACCGGCTCGCGCAGCCAAACAGAGCCAAAACGTATCACGACGACGAAAGGCAAAATACACCGCAAGGCCTACTTGGCCTGGCGTGCAACTCCAGGAGGCGGACGCGCTGATAGAGGACGGTGGCCGGAAGCGAGGTCGCGGAGGCCCGCGTGGCCCAGGCGAGGCCGGGCGAGCAGAGACGGGGAAGACGACGCGAGGACGGTGGCGTCCCCTGCGAGGACGGCCGGCCGGAGGGTGGAGGGCTCACGGTGGTGCGAGGGAAGCGAGGGCCCTGGCGGCAGCGGGTCCGGAAGACGGCGGCGGAGATCTCTGGCGACAGGCGCTGCCACGGGGAGGAAGACACGGGCGCGGCGGCGGAGCCCGACGGGGTGGAGGCCATGCCGATGGGGCGGCGAGAGGAGGAGTTTGGTCGGCGGGGACGAGGCTGTTCGGGCGGCGGCGAACCAAGGCGGAGAGGAGGCGGACAACCTCAACATCGGTGGAGAGGAGGAGGAGGACGGCCGTGGTGACGGAGCCGGGGAGGGCGCGCGGAGATGTCGCCGGGAACGGCCACGGTGGCGTGGACGACGGGCCGGCTCCGGGCGGCGGAGGCCGGAGCTCGTGCTTGGGGCCAGCGGCAGTAGAGGTGGAGGACGGCCACGGCGAGCGGGGCAAGGCGATGGTGGATCGGGACTGGCGTCGGGGGTCGTGGGGAGGAAGACGGGAAGAGAGGAGGAGCGGTGGTTGGTGGGGTGGGAGAGAGAGGTAGATGGGACAGGTGCGTGGGGACGCGAGGCCAGGGCGGGCCCGCGGGGGAGAGGGGATCAAGGGAGGCGACACAGGGCCTGGGGATCGGGTTCTCGGGGAGGTTGTCGGGCGGGGACGACGTGCGCAGGTGGGTGTGATGTGTGGCGTGCGTGCTCTGTGTGTGTTGTGTGTGAGGGGAGGCCAGGAGGTGAGGTGGCGATCCGGGGTTGGTTGAGGTGATGTGGAGGGTGTGAGGTGGAAAGCACCGATTGGTGCAGGTGAGGTGGAGGGGCTGGGTAGGATAGGCTGGGTAGGTTATTTGGTAGAAGGGTTTGGGATTTAGTTTAGGTTTTATTTTAGGGCGTGGAGGTGGCCGGCCGGGCTTTCGGGCCTGGCTAGCTGCCTCCAAAAAAATAATTTAAATAATTTATTTATTTAAAACGGGGCGTTTGAAATCTGTTTGAAGACGAAACAAAATACTTCGGAGACCCGGGTTTTAATTTGAGATCAAGACGGGGCATTTAGAAAACAAAACAGACTTTTCGAAAATAGTTTAGACAAACAGAGGCATGATGACATGACGATGCTCAAATGCAATGTGGCATGATGACATGAGCATGCGGTCATGATGATGCAATGCACAAAATAACGCGATTTTCTAGTAGTGGTTTTGCGGGGCGCCACAATTCGACACCACTAACAATGGATCTCGCCCTCGAGATCCGCCTCATGGTATCGGGACGAAGGGCGGCGATCTGAATCTTCTCGCATCGTGTAGATCCTCGCGACACCACTAACAAGAGGTCGTTGTCCGTGATCATCGAGGGAACACTCCGGGAACAAAAGGTCGAAGGTAGAGGTATCAACCAATCAATCCACCTCTAACTTCGATAGAAAGAGAGAATCGATGCATTCTCATCCACTTCAATGTACACAAGCGAATAGAGTGAGTAGTCGGCATGGGGGCCAATCCATCACGCACCCAAACTATTACTCTGCACAATCAGTAGAAAAGCGTGCAACCATTCTCGGAATCAGACTGAAGATCTCGACAATCGAGGTTCAGAAACAAAGGAGTGATGCAGACTCTGCATCGGATCTAGCGTAGATGATGTCGTCGCGTCAGAAAGCACCGGAAGGCACAAGAAGGAACAAAGAGAAGTCCACCAGACGAAGGATTCCTCGGATAGCATGAAGACCAGATGTAGCAACACCGTTACCAAAGGAGGAAGCGAAACCCTGAAGGTACGATGGAACCCAACCGCGAGAAATCCTGGACTCGAAGAGAGAGAAGAGAGCGGATTCAAAACACGCAGAGGTGAGAGGAGAGCAGCAGAGGGGTAAGGAGTAAAATCAGACCTAATCGGAACTATCCAACCGATTTTGCAAAAATAGTTTTGACACTCTACTTCGGCCGTTAGCTAGGTTATCCTACAGGCTGGACTTGTGGGGTATCGCAACTGCTGAGCTCTGGTACCACTCTGTAACACCCTCAGAATCGGCCCTATGCAAGTTTTAGCGAAACCCGCCAAACCCGCATAGAAACGATTCAAAGGTGCCCACCAGGCACTTGCATGCGGGTGGAAAACGAAGTAATATCATTACACAATAGTCCTCGATGGAACCCACAAAACATATATATACAACGGCGACTCAATGAGTCAAGAATACAGATATACAATACAAAGATCCAAATCACCTTGAAAACGATATAGCGTCCGAGTACGGACAAGATGCAAATTGAGCTAAGAGCCCCGAAGAATAACCAATGGCGCCCATAACCCTGCCCAGGCCAAGCCGGAAGGGTAACCCTGCTAACGACGTCGATCTCGAAACCTGCTTACACAAAAGGGGTGCCGACAAAGGGCAAAGGAAAAAGAGAGCGGTCAGTATTGAGGCCAGTACACGGCGAGACTAGAATTCGGCGGTCCTCGCCTGCATAGGTATGGTGGACTGAAGCGGCAGCGCGGCATGCACTAAACAACCTATAGAGACTCGAGATAACTGTCGGCTATCAGAGAGGGATAAGAAAGACCTATTCGGAACCATCCTGATACTACCACCAAACATACCCCTCCTGGTATTTCCCCCTCGAGACCAAACGAGGAAGTCAACCGAGGAACTCACACAGTTGGCAGTTTTATTTATTCAGTTATCGTTGCAGCAATTACTAGTCAGGTATAGATAGTCATCCTGATAGAATAAGCAGTGGGCACTTTTAGTTAACCATTCCATTGTAGTTGCAACACTTACTAGTCAGATACAATTAGCATGAGATATCCCAAACCCAGCAGTTGTTGGTACTTTTATTTAGCCATTCCGTTGTAGTGAAGCTGATTACTAGTCATATGGGATACCAGTCAAACTATAGCAGTAAACTTTAGTTATAGTTGTCTATGATCGAGAACCGTGCTCCAAGTCGTCCATAACCGCGGACACGACTTTTCGAAAAGATTAAACCCTGCAGGGGTGCACCAAAGTTTCCACACGCACTTCGACCCTTTTTGCCAGATCAGTTAACATACACCCATCGGTATGTCGGCGGGGCCTAAGTCATGACGTTTCCCAGACCCAAAGCAAGTACATGGGGGCCACCCCACTAAGCTACCCGCAACGAAGTTGGCCGGCTCCGGAACGGACCCAGGGTTTGCGTCAGTGGCTGTAAACGACTGGGAACCCGAAAGTGTGACTGGGCTTGTCGATACCGCGAAAACACTCCGCTTCCAAAACAGTAAAGGTGCTCCTCGCACAAACTTAAATAAAGCAGTAAAGCATGGCATAAGTACAGAATAGTAATAAAGCTCCAAACTACTTTGTGGCCCCCAGTTCAATACTTTGAAATCAGGTACTAATCGATGGGGGTGCCCATACACCCCACCTGTGGTTAGCGCGCTCGATCTCGGAACAGGTGTCAAGAACTTGGGGTCCTACGGGACACCAGTGAGCGGTTAAAATCCAAATATTGTCTATTACCCACCGGTGCCTCTGCATTTACCTACTTTCAATTTTAGTTATTAAACAATAATTAAAGCCATGATCATCTCCAACATTAAACATGCGGCAATACTCCAACAACTGTGGTACTTGACGACACGCAACAGCACTTGAGCAAGCGACTACGACGCGCAAGTCCAACTATCTACCAAACAACAGGTAATAGGATGTGTCCAAGGCAATATAAGGCTGCAAGGGATGTTCCGGGTACGAAAACTAGAGCATCGCAACACAGATAGCAATAGATCAACAGGAGGGAATAAATACTATAAAAGTAAGATAGGTAGAAAGGGGGAGATGCTCGCCTGAAAACATTGTTGAAGGTTCATCCGAAGATCGGGTCGAAGCTCACATCAACTCAACGGCCTTATCCGCGAAGAAGCAAAACACTAGAATAAACACCGGATGCACTATTTAATACTACGGTAGAAAATCGGGCATGATGCATGTATGATGTATGACATGGCAAAGGTGCGATGCATTAAGGCAATATTAAGCGGAACCGGGGTCCCGACATTTAATTAAACGGTTCAAGTGATTTATCTACCCCGCAAATTAAATGTTGGATTAGCAAGACAAAACATGGCTTCGGTTCGCTATGCCAATTTAAATGGAGTCCGGAATAAGACAAAGATATCCCGCATATAGACTCCGTATTTAATTATGAGATGAATTGGCATAATGCCCTCAAACCACAGACAAGTATGCATGCATGAACAATTTAATATGCATCAGTTGATAATGTCATATTATAAAAATAATGGGGTCTCGGATAGGGAATCACTTTAGGGTTCGGCGAACTTTGGATCCGAGGGGTTCGGGGTTGGTCTCAGGGTTCGACGGGAGAACGGCTCGACGAGATCGGTCTCGGACAACGGAAGTCGATCTTGTCGCATCCGAGAAGAAGAACTTGGTTGGCGTCGGGGTCACATCAGATTCGTCCTGGTCGGTGTCGATCTTGTCGTCACGAAGATCTTGTCGGGTCGGTCTTGGCGTTCGGGAAGAAGAACTTGGCGTGCGACGTCGTCGGCATCGGTGCGGGAAGGAGGTCTTGTCGTTCCATGTCGGTGATCTTGGCGTCCGGGTTCTCGGCGAACTTGGCGTCCGGGAAGGGGTACTTGTCACACCGGGGTTCGGTCTTCGGGGTTTGGACTCCGGTAGAAGTTCTTGTCGTTCCCTGATGAAGATCTTGGTGTGCCATCTCGATCATCTGTGGCCGGCATCGGGTTGGTCTGGTCCGTGAGGAGATCTTGGCGATGGGATCGAAGAACTTGTTACGGGTCGGTCTTGTAGTTGGATTTGTCTTCGAGAAGATCTTGAGGATCTGGTTTCCAACATCACATCCTCGCTGTACCGGCTCCGCAGCCAAACAGAGCCAAAACGTATCACGACGACGAAAGGCAAAATACACCGCAAGGCCTACTTGGCCTGGCGTGCAACTCCAGGAGGCGGACGCGCTGATAGAGGACGGCGGCCGAAAGCGAGGTCGCGAAGGCCCGCGTGGCCCAGGCGAGGCCGGGCGAGCAGAGACGGGGAAGACGACGCGAGGACGGTGGCGTCCCCTGCGAGGACCGCCGGCCAGAGGGTGGAGGGCTCACGGTGGTACGAGGGAAGCGAGGGCCCTGGCGGCAGCGGGTCCGGAAGACGGCGGCGGAGATCTCTGGCGACGGGCGCTGCCACGGGGAGGAAGACACGGGCGCGGCGGCGGAGGCCGACGGGGTGGAGGCCATGCCAATGGGGCGGCGAGAGGAGGAGTTTGGCCGGTGGGGACGAGGCTGTTCGGGCGGCGGCGCACCAAGGCGGAGAGGAGGCGGAGAACCTCGACGTCGGTGGAGAGGAGGAGGAGGACGGCCGCGGTGACGGAGCCGGGGCGGGCACGCGGAGATGTCGCCGGGAACGGCCACGGTGGCGTGGACGACGGGCCGGCTCCGGGCGGCGGAGGCCGGAGCTTGTGCTTGGGGCCAGCGACAGCAGAGGTGGAGGACGGCCACGGCGAGCGGGGCAAGGCGATGGTGGATCGGGACTGGCGTCGGGGGTCGTGGGGAGGAAGACGGGAAGAGAGGAGGAGCGGTGGTTGGTGGGGTGGGAGAGAGAGGGAGATGGGACAGGCGCGTGGGGACGCGAGGCCAGGGGCGGGCCCGCGGGGGAGAGGGGATCGAGGGAGGCGACACAGGGCCTGGGGATTGGGTTCTCGGGGAGGTTGTCGGGCGGGGACGACGTGCGCATGTGGGTGCGATGTGTGGCGTGCGTGCTCTGTGTGTGTTGTGTGTGAGGGGGGGGGCAGGAGGTGAGGTGGAGATCCGGGGTTGGTTGAGGTGATGTGGAGGGTGTGAGGTGGCAAGCACCGATTGGTGCAGGTGAGGTGGAGGGGCTGGGTAGGATAGGCTGGGTAGGTTATTTGGTAGAAGGGTTTGGGATTTAGTTTAGGTTTTATTTTAGGGCGTGGAGGTGGCCGGCCGGGCTTTCGGGCCTGGCTAGCTGCCTCCAAAAAAAATAATTTAAATAATTTATTTATTTAAAACGGGGCATTTGAAATCTGTTTGAAGACGAAACAAAATACTTCGGAGACCCGGGTTTTAATTTGAGATCAAGACGGGGCGTTTAGAAAACAAAACAGACTTTTCGAAAATAGATTAGACAAACAGATGCATGATGACATGACGATGCTCAAATGCAATATGGCATGATGACATGAGCATGCGGTCATGATGATGCAATGCACAAAAACAACGCGATTTTCTAGTAGTGGTTTTGCGGGGCGCCACAAATGGTCTATGTCTTTGGCTTGAATAAAATACAACACAAATTCGGGCAAATTTTGAGCCGCTTTGTTTTCGAAATCAGTGTTCCTTCGGTTTCGTCAGTTTCGTCAGTGTTTCTTCAGTTTTATCAGTGTGCAGGGGAGGGGGGTTAAAAAGTAAAAAAACAATTAACGAGGAGTGATTGAAAAAGGCCAGGCCCAAATAGAACTTATCCAGGCCAAAATGGTCGTATTCAGGCCCAATAGTAACTATTTGTAGATTGGGCAAAAAAATGGTACTCACGTTACAATCTAACTAGGGACGTGTGGATCTACAGATACTCGTGCTTAGGTCGCAATCTTTTATTTTTTGCGAAAGTAAATATATAAATGAAGGCCAAGGGCATCCATTTAACTATCATAACTTGGGCGTCCCTTTAACTTATGTAAATATGTAAATGTGTTGTTTGAAAATGAACCATGTGTTGTTTGAAAATAATCAACCATCATAATGTTAACTTATTCTTCCTGTTGAGCTTTTCTAATTTTACTCATTTTATATATATTGCACGAGTATTATATGATAACTTGTTTTTATGTCTTTTGTTTTATGAACTTGTTGTTTTGGGTGTTTTGACAAATGACAATACAATAAAACACAAGTCGAGTGATAATAGATTATAAATATTGCGGGAACGAGTAAAACACGTGATAGATAATATATTAGATAACATTACATATATTAGATAACATTACATATATTAGATAGCCCGATAACATTACAATAAAAGAAAAGGGGTACAATATAGAAGGGAAGGGCAACTAGGCGTCTAAACCCTGAGCTAAACCCTAACCCTAGCTACTACGTGGGTTTAGCCCGGCTGCCGGTCAACCTCGCCGCCCTACTCCATCGGCGGTCGGGGCGGTGCCGGTGCCGCCGCCCTCCAAGCCGCCGCCGCACCATTCCAAGCCGCCGCCCTCTCCCGTTGCTCCCGCCATTGCTGCTCCTCCTGGAAGGCCTAGCGATTGGCCTCCTGTCGGTCCTCCTCCTCCTCCTGTTTCCGCCTTTTCTTCAAGGCGCGCGCGGCCTGCTTCTCCTCCCACTTGGCATAAGCAGCCAGCTCCTCCTCCTCCTCCTTCTCCGCTGCCTTCCAATACTCTTCGGAGGGGCCGACGTCGGGGAGGTTACCGCCGACGCTGGGGAGGGGGTTATGGACGATGTGGCCCTGGGCCCAGGGGCAGGGCGAGGCTTTGCGTTGCCCCCCTTTTTGCCACGCCTCGGGCGCGTGGGCGCCTCCTGCTCCCAGACCTGCTTGTGGTCCGGGTGGTTCTCCTCGTCGCTGACTTTGGATTCCGAAGGGAAGCGGGGGGGGGGGGGGGGGGGAGGTCGCCATAGTCACCAGAGTGTTTTTTGGGGTTTGGGGCTAGGAGGAGGCAAAGGAACGGGCTTGAGGTTGAAGATGAGGGGCAAGATAAGATGAGGAGTTAAAGGCGTTTTGCCTATTTATTGAGCGCTCAGCGTGAAGGGCGGCATGGGAATCCAGCGTTGGCGCCGCGTGCGCTGTGTTGCCTGTAGGCAGCGGGTGTAGCCGCGTGCATGATCAATGAGGTCAGTGCAAAAAAATTGCTAGGATGCGACGTGACCCCTGCACCATCGCCCCCGCCCCTGCATGCATTCATGCATTAATGGGAAAGAGTGAAAAAAAGTCCAAGGTAGTTGTTCATTGGCAGTGAAAAATAAAAGAGAAAATGGAATTTGGCCTTGATTTACTCGGTAATAAATGCAGGAATCTAGGACCAAGGTAGTTGTCACACGACATGCAGCAAACTCGTTCGTTTTTACACACCGCATGCAACAAACTCACACATGAAAACTCAACGGGTCAGAAAAAATCGGTGAGAGTAATCATAGGGATGTCAATTGGAGGGAATAGAGGGAGTATGAAAATAAGTTTATAATATCAATTTTATATAATATAAAAGTATGTGTTATGGTGAATCTAATTATATTTATTACATATTTTATATATTGATATTTTTCTTATATACGTAGTCAAAGTTTATAAATATTGACTTTTTCTTTGGTGTATGAACCGGAGGGAAGTAAGTTTGACTGAAGAAAGTTGTTAGACGTACACTTATTTAATGCGACGGAGGGAGTAAATATGCTGCAGCGCTGTTGCACGCAAAATAGCTAGACTGCGACGCGAGAGGAAGCTGCATAGCATGCATGTATGGTGCAGCCCGCTCCGCCCAGCACCCTCGCATGCCACGCTCGGTCCAATGGTCAATTGAGTGTGTCACGTTGTACCTTATATTTATTAGATATTTTAGATTTTGATATTTTTTTCTTATATACTTAGTCAAAGTTTATAAATATTGACTTTTTCTATGGCGCATGAACCGGAGGGGAGTAAGTTTGACTGAAGAAAGTTTTTAGACGTACACTTATTTAATGCGACGGAGGGAGTAAATACGCTGCAGCGCTGCTGCGTCGGTTGGCTGCACTCAAAATAGCTAGACTGTGACGCGAGAGGAAGCTGCATGCATGGTGCAGCCCGCGCCGCCTAGAGCCCTCGCATGCCACGCTCGGTCCAACGGTCAATGGAGTGTGGCACGCTGTACCTTATCTGTTCATGGAAAAACGATGCGAGCCAATCAGATTCCACAATCATCCATCCCACGGATCGTTAAGAGCTAGCCGCGAAATCCTTCTAAGAGACGCCAACCAATCAGGTTGCAGAACAAGCCCTTCCACGGATCGCCCAGAGCCACCCGTGCAATCCTTCTAGATGACGCGATCGGACGGCCACAGTGGCGCGCTAGGGTTAGATCTGCGTTTCTCATTCGGCCTTAGGGTTAGCTGGGTTTAGGATGTAGTCAACGGGGTTTCACAAGTTTGACCAGACATTCAAATGAGCATAACTAATTCAAAAAAAACAAAAAAATATAAAATCTTCACATGGTGTCATGTTATGTGACATAGTTGTGAGGAAAAATATCAAACTTGGTCTATTGATCATATTTCAAAAAACTCTTCACAAAATGACCTATCTCCTTCGAGGTTTTCTGGCTTTTGGGTCAAATGACCAATGATATGGCTAGAATCAAGGGATGGTTTGTGATAATATGCCCATATTGGTCATGCAGGTGTATAATGGGATGACTAACAATGTTGTAGTACAAAGTTTTCCTTTTTGACGCACAGAAAATCCATTTTCTATTTTCTGAGTGCCGAAAGAGGGGGATTTGTGAAGCAACCACCAAATTGAAGTTTCAAAATGGTAACATCCTATTTTTCAAAAATACTAGAACATCTAGCATGTACAATTTCCCAACTTGAGTATCTCAAACCTTTTATTCCATCCCTGGTGAAAAAGACAAATCCAGCCGAATCGGTTGGAAGTGGGTAAGATATGAACTACAGGTACATGATTTCATGATGATGATTTTTTGTAAAAATCATTTTTAGGTTCACAACATGCTATTTCATCAGAGATCCATTGCTAGTTTTGTGAGCCTCAGCACCTAGCTAAGAATATTTATGAAAACCCTTCAAAAAGTTTGACCATACATTCAAATGTGCATAACTAATTCAAAAAAATCAAAAAAATACAAAACCTTCACATGGTGTCATGTTATGTGACATATTTGTGAGGAAAAATATCAAACTTGGTTTTCGAAATGGTCGAAAAAAACTTGCTTAGAAATGGGGTGGTTTACCCTAGCTTTGGAGCCCATTTCTACCACATTTTGGGTGAGGGTGAGTTGTACTTCACAAAAGGGATCAGGGTGAGGATGAGTTGTACTGTACATATGAGAAAAACGTTGGAAGCTCATACAAACATAGAAAATTACACATAGCTATAATTGTTTAAATTCAAATTTACCATCATATTTGAATTTTGTCCAAATTATCAACAAGTGCCAAATTATTATAATAACAAATGTTTACAACAACAACTGCCAAATTATTACAATGACAAATGTTTACAACAACAACAAGTGCCAAATTCAAAGTCTATTTCTTTTGGCTCTTCTTACCCCTTGTTTTCTTCTCCTTCACAAGTTTCACACCACACAACAGGTTTATGCTCTACTTTTTCTTACCATTACCATATGGCCTCCCCACAGCACGTCCAAGAGTCTCCTTCACCTCCTGCACCTCCTCAAAAACACAATCTGGCACCAGAGCCTCATCAACATGGTCACTTTGCACCAGAGCCTCAACAACAGGCTCATTTTGCACCAGAGCCTCAACAACATGCTCATTTTGCACCAGAGCCTCAACAACAGGCTCATTTTTCACTAGAGCCTCAACAATATGCTCATTTTGCCCCTCATTTTGCACCAGAGCTTCCAAATCAGAAACGGTGTGCCCTAAAGCCTTAACAGTTTGCACATCATCCTCCAAAACAAGTTCAGATTGCACCTCAGCATCACCAAACATGATCTGGTTAGTTCTCTTCTTTCTTTGGCCATTGATTCTTTCCCTTTTCACTCGCTAGCATTTGTCAACAACAAGAGGTGGGCCTTTTTCTCCACGCTTCCTCCTAAAAACAAGCAAGTTAGCTGGGGGAGAAAAATCATCAACAAGAAATGGGATAGATTTTGGATGAACATACTTTGGCTTTTCAGCAGTGTATCTGCACTTGGTAGAGCCAGCTCGGTGTCCAAGTTCTTCATAGAGTTTGCATCTATTCTTGTTACCTTTTTGGGCCCTTTTTGGCTTGTCATCTTTCTTTCCCTTCTTGCTGCTCCCACCTTTCTCAAACCAAGCCTTGAATCTACTTTGCTTGGGCCTACCAGCCTTTCTTTTCATCAAAGGAGGACACAAGGAGAACTGAATGTCCACTTCAGGCCACTGAGACTGATCTGTAAGTGCTGGAATTGGTGTTCCATATGCAGACTTGAATTTTGCTACAGAATAATACTCGTGCAAATATGGGTGCATATTTATCTTGTGTTTGGAGGCCAAGAAAAGTATGGCATGCGCACAAGGAGTCCCAGTGTGTTGCCACTCAAGGCATGTGCATTCATGCAATTGAGTGTCAACAACATGCCTCCTGCCAGTCTTTGTATCTCTGACTTCAGCACCCCACAATGAGGATTTCTCAACACGCAAATGTGCAAAATTTCTGCTCCCGTTGAACACCTGCTGCACAACATCAGGAAGCTTATCTCCTTGAAGAACATCACCAAGCCTTCTTCTCAATTCCCACAACCTCATGATCATGATCCTGATCTGGTCAACCATGTCATGGACAGGAAAGTCTTTTAACACCTTCACTTTCTTGTTGAAACTTTCTGCCAAATTATTGTTGATATGATCACATTTGATGGCAGTGTTAAAACCTGACCTGTACCATAAAAGAGAATGGTAGGTTTCCAACCATGTACAAAACTTGACCCTATCCTCCCTAGAGCATGCCGCCTTAATCTTCTCAAGGTGATATGAATGTGTCTGTCTGGTGTAAAATCTTGTTGCTGGCCACATGCGTCCAAAATCACTCCTCTGAATTTTTTGATCAAATTCATCCTCATATGGCCGAAGCACTCCCTCTGCTCAGCATGAGGGAAAACAATCTTCACTGCATTTTCTAAACCTTTACATGCATCTGTGTGCACTGCCAATGGAGAGACTGGCCCTATGCATCTTTTCAACTGCATCATGAACCATGTCCATGATGCCTCTGTCTCAGACTGAAACATGCCAATAGCTACAGGGAACATCCAATTGTGTCCATCTAAAGCATTGCATGCTGCTAGTTGACCATTCCACTTTCCAGTCAAGAAAGATGAGTCTATACTCAAATATGAACGACACCCTGCTTTGAAGCTATTGATACAAGGCTTTAAATCCATGAAGAATTTAGAGAAGAAGACTTTCCCATCAGCTGTTACCTCAGTATCTATCTCCACAACACTGTCAGGTGACCTCTTCTATACTTCTTCTTTGAAGTTATAAAGCATTCGAAAGGTATTTTCCCAATCACCATATAGCTCTTTCATTGCCCTTTGCTTTTACCTTCCACACTGTAGTATAATTCAGCTTAATGGGGTACTGCTTTTCCAAGTCTATTTTCAGTCTCTTTGCAGTGTTGTTTGGTGTTGTGGCCAAAATGGGCTTGATCTTTTCTGCAAACCATAATTGTGATGTCATGTTTGTAACTGTTTGAGAACTTGTAATGCAAGTATGAGGTTTGGAATATGATTCACTCTTATTGTCCTTCCATCAGGTTGGCGTCTAGCAGATATATACCTCTTGCAAGGCTTGGCACCACCATCATAACCTATGCATTTTGCATAGAACTTCTTTCTATCAGCCCACATAGTCTTGGTAGCAAACTCACGTTTGACTGCATATGTCCTGAATCACATCCTGAATTCATCCATGCTTGGAAACAATCTCCCAACTTCAATAACTGGGTCCTCTTTGTCATAAACTGTTACTAGCTCATCATCATGTGCATCATCTACATGAACTGCAGCATTTTTCAACAACTCTAGATCTATATCTGCCTCTTCATATCTTAAATGGTTGTCACCATCATTTGTAGCTTCATCCCTCTTCTTCTCCTTGTCTCTGTCATCTATAGGAATGCCAAAAAGCTTTGCCATTTCAATGTCATCTATTGGTGCAATTACCAAATTAGTCCGGTCATGTATCTCAACTGAATTCCAATCAACAGTTACAATCCTTTGTGCATTAGCATCTGCAGCCTCCCCTTGTGCATTAGCATAATCCTCCACTGTTAAAACTTCCAACTCAGTAATTATAGGCACTACTTGCCTTTGTGCAGCCCAATCATCCTCGACCATCTGAGCAGCTAGCTTCGAGGCCACATATCCAACCCTAGAATCAGGTTTCAGATCAATGAGCTCTGCTAAAAATAGAACAGTTTTGCTTGTCCAACCATTTCGCTCATCGATTTCATCAACTATATGTTCCCCTGTCTCAACCCTAACATAGTCACATTTGCAATCATCAAATCGTAACAAAGAAACTTTTTGCTCTGGCCCCCAAACCACACTATCCCCAATTTTTCCACCATTTTCCTCACCGCCTCCTCTACCATGTTTATTAGCTCTTGGGGATCAACATGTTCTAATTCGACCTCCATTTAACAACTGTGTCTCTCTCAATGAGTTGTGTGCTGCCATCAACTAAAATAGCCCTAGAGGGAAAGAAATTGATGCGAAATTTGAAGGTTTGGCACGCAACGTCGTCTCCCCTGTTTTTGGCGGGCACTATGAGCTAGCGGAAGCGAACAAAGAGCTCAACCTTAGAGAAATTAAGTGCAGAGATACAGGATATACCGATTAGAAGTCCCGTCTCCATGCTCCATCTCGTTCCCCCTCGCCCCGTTCAGCACACCCTCGCCTCCATAATCTAGCATCAATGGGCACGCTCAGATCTCGAATTGAGAAGAATGGGAGAGGGATTATCTTTCAAATGGCACTCACCACCTTCGCCGTCGAACGTAAGCGCCGCCGCCTAAATGAATTGCCCTGCCGCCGCGCCGGCACCGAGAACGATGGGTGAGGTCCGCCGCCGCCGTCGGGGAAGCTACAGTCAGTGTGACGCGCGCTCTCAGTCGGAAGCAGTTGGTTTGACTGGCTTGACTGGATGTTCCAACCGACCGGTTTGGCTTAACCCTAATCTTGGAACAAAGTTAAATGTGTCCTTAACGACCGTTTTATGGCCTGTGTGGCCCTGGGATATTAGCTGCCTCACAACCGTCGCATGCGAGCTATTCTTTTCAACGATGTCGTGTTCCTTCCAATTCCGCATAAAGACGTCACATGGGAGCTCTAAGCCCCAATTTAACTACCGCGCCCTTCCAAAAAAGTGGCTATAGTGACCTCGGATCGAGTAAAGATCCTAAATCCCTGTGATTAACATGCTAGTCCCTAGATCATTAGCTAGCACTCACAGTCGATGAAATATCATGTAAAACACAAGTATTTATTACATGAATCGAATAATCCAGAGTTTATGTTATTATAATAGAAGCGAAATATATAGAACTTGGAGTCCCATCAATGCCATAGGTTGGTTGAGTGAAGACCCGTGATCCTAACGCACCTTTCAACGATGATCTCTAAATTCTGCACATGAAACATGCCGCCAAAAGAGTTGGTCAATACTTTGAATGTATTGGTAAATTACAACATGAAGGAAAATACTTGTATAGTACTACATGCATAGGATAACAAAAGGCTGAAGGTTTATTTGCATAAAGCCAATTTTCTTAAGTCAAGAAGAAGAAAGAAAATCTTTTATCCTACTTTATAAACTTTTGATAAATAATATATGGTCAAGTGGCTCGCACTGGATTCCACCAGGCTCCATCCCTCAACCTAACACATGGAGTACACCATGCATCCCAAAATCCCATCTATGGATGATTCCACGACCATAGAGTTTTTAGAAGAGTTATTTAGAAAAGAGAGAGGAAATTCTTTAGAGGGTCCATCCTTCAGACACTCAAAATTGTTCTTTTCCGTGAACACGGCTGATCGATCAGGTTGATACTCTCGAGAGTTTGTACACCTTCCCCACAATCCATGATCAATTACTTTTACAAACAAGACCATGGCGAAGCTTTCCCTTAGTAGCCCCTCTAACCGGTTCCACGGGAGACAAAATTGTGGTACTCAGGTGAGGTTTCCTACTAAGTACTAGGCCAAGACAGAGCCCATATGTATTGTGGTTGCACTGGATGCTTCTGAATTCTGAAATATGGAAGACTTCTTTGATCCTGGGTGGTGGAGGGAACAAGCACAGCCAATCCAGGTTACTCCCCCTTCTAGTAGATCCAGACATACCACTTTGCCCAGAGAAAAAGATAGTTTTATTTTGAAGTAGATTTGAGGAGAAAAACTTGCACTCATACACAACGCTCTTACACTAAGAAAAAATTCTGTCTTTTGAAACCCCGTTGGTATTTGTATATATATAGCATAGCACAAGCATAATACTTAGAAAATTCAGGAGAACCTATTAGGAGTGGAAATATTCCTAAGTATAAAGCTACTCATGGATTACTACAAAACAACATAGCTCTTGTAAAATATTTCCTTTCTACTAAAACATCCTACACATGCATACTACTTGTTTGAAGATCAAAACATGCATATTAACAAAATCTAGGACAAAGATATGAACAAAGGTGTAACTTGCCTTATGTTAATGATATGTGTGACGATTGAATTCCTTCGTAGCAATCACACTTTCCGAACAATCTAACGCCGGACAAAGTAGCTCCAATCAAACAATTGCAAACATAGCAAACAGAACAATGATGATCACAAACATGCATGATGATTTAATATGACACAATGGTTACATTTAGTTCTCTAGACAATATTAGATCATATGATGCATGTAGGAGATCATTTAATGCAATAGGATATTTATTATTAAATCTTGATGACCAAATAAGAGGTTTTAATAGTTCTGTTGCAACTTCTATCCTAATTGTCAAATTTAAGTATGGACCTGAAGACAATAGACAGAGGGCATCAATACAAAGCATTAGAAATTGGATTCACCTTAATCGGAGTTGTAGATCTTTTTCTATGATTTAATTACTATTTAATAGAGTTTAAATCTCTTAAAATAATTACTTCATCAAAATTTATATATAAGACAATATTGTATTCTAACGAAATTCTGAATCCAGGACATATTATTTATAATTTTCTGATCTATAAATAATTTACTATGAATTTATTACTCAAAAAGTATATTAAAACTATTTAAATTATTTGCAGAAAACTATACCTCGAAAGTTAGATCTAATCTGATAAGTCCTACCTACGTAAAATTATATTCAATTTCATATATTATATGTAATTTTTGGATATAGTATGAATTTATAATGAATTTTACAAGTTAGTTCTAAAATCTACAATTTTAATTTCGAACGGGGAATATTCCGCTGACTAGGCAGGTTGACTTTGCATATTGACTAGGCCTAGACACTGGCCTGCCGACGTGGCGCTCATGAGATAGCTTACCAGGATGATGACATGGTATGCGCTGAGTGGATCTCGACCGTTAGGATGTGATCCGGTGGCTAGGAGAGAAACTTGGCTCCAGATGGGCTTGATTTTGAATCATAAAAAAGAGATATGTGTTAGAGAGATAAATCCATAAAAAAAATATAAAAACTTACAACATAAAAGTTGTGGGAAATCATTAGATCTACCTTCTCACCAAAGGAGTTTGGATTTGAAGAATCGAGTGCGAGTAGATCTTGGAATTATACCGTCATATCTAAAAAATTGTGATGCGAAATTCTCCTGCTATGATGAATGAAAAGAGGTGAGGTTTGTCGGGATTGAAAGATTTAAACTATATCTACGACTTTTGTGTTTTAGCCAAAGCCAAATGATAAAGTCGAAATAGGGTAAGAAGCGAAATAAGATTCAAGGAAGTATAAATTCGGGATTTCGAGAAGGAAAAGTGATATGAACGTGGTTCGCCGGGTTTATATGGAGGTTTAGAACGGTGGGGAGATAGATCTTGTAGTAGGGAACAAGTAGAAATAAACAGAAGTCAATTCGAAATTATATATTAAAAGATATAGGTGTTTGAATAGAGATAGGTTTAGAATACCAATTTTAGCACGCGTTTTAAAGCAACTGAAGCATCGATAAGTTGATCTGTGTGTGGCTGGTTCGGTCGGCTTACCGGGTCGGCCCGTTAGCTTTTTTTATTATTTCTTTTCCTATTTTGGTATTGTAGGGGTTCATAGCGTGGAAAACAAAAATATTCTATCCCATGAACACACAAAAGCCAAGATCTAATCTATGAGATCGGTGCAACGAGTTCATAGAGTACTAACCCTCGAAGATCCAAAGCGTTTAACAAGATCGGATTCTCGTGGTTGATGTAGTCGTTCACTTGCCGATATCAAGATCGTGAAGACGATTCTTCCGGCGTCGTGTTCCGGCAGCCATTCCGTAGTCCGTCACTCGTTCGGTACTCGATGAAGACCTTCCTCTACCTTGTTCCAGCAGGCAGTGCAGGTTGTAGATCTCCTCCCGATTCCAGCAACACGACGGTGTGGTGGTGGAGGTGGAGGAGTAGATCCTACATGACTTCGCCTAAGACGGAGTAGGTATGTTGGAGTAGAGAGGGCCTCAGTGGCTAGGATTTAGAGGGCGAGGGGAGGCAGCACCGACGGCTAGGAGGGCTAGGGGCAGGAGGCGGCCTAGGGTTTTTGGGGTGAGGGCCAAGGGGCACCCCACCCCCTCCTTTTATGGGTGGGAGAGGCGGCAAGGGGGAGGTCGGGTCCTCCCCCAACTCGCTCTTGGTGGCCGGTGGCTTGGGGAGGGAGGAAACCACTCTAGGTTTCCTCTCCTTCCTCAACTAGGATTTAGACTCTCCAAATTTGGGATTTGACTTTTCAAACTAGACTTTGACTATTCAAACTAGATTTTGATTCCCACTTCCTAGCCTTATCCTACTTGACCTAGGGCACCATGCCGCATTCCCCACTAGGGCATGGCACATCCATGTGCCCCCTCTGTGGTGGTGGACCTTATAGAACCTTCTAGAAGCTTCTAGTGACAACACCGAAAACATTTCCGAAACCCGGAATTGGACTTTCCTTATATGAATCTTATTCTCCGGACCATTTCAGATCTCCTTGTGATGTCCTGGATCCAATACGAGACTCTGAACAACATTCGGTCTCCAACTAACATTCCATATCTACTAAACAACAACGAATCCTTAAGTGTGTCTCCCTACAGTTCGTGAACTATGAAGACATGAGTGAGACACTTCTCCGATCAATAACCAATAGAGGCATCTAGAAATTCATATGGTTCCCATATATTTCTATGATTACTTCATGATCGAATGAACCATTTACATACAATACCGATTCCTTTTGTCACATGATACTTTACTTATTCGAGGATTGATCGTCGGTATCTCTATAACTAGTTCAACCTCGTAACCGATAAGTACTCTTTACTCGTTCCGTCGTGACCTAGTCACATGCTTGCAAGACAATTGGATGACATTCCCCCGAGAGGGCCTAGAGTATATCTATTCGTCATATGGATGGACAACTCCCACTCTTGATCCATGTGGCTCAACACATACTTTCAGAATACCTAATGCCACCATTATAACCACCCAGTTACGGAAGTGGTGTTTTATGTCATCAAAGCATTCATCTGGTGATGGTGATTAACATCATCTCATGGTCGAAGGATTTGCTTACTATGTATTTGAAAGATTGTAGAAAACAAACTCTAAATGACTTGATCTTACGATATGCTTACTATAGGAGTGTGTCCATCATATCATTCTCCTAATGACATGATCTTGTTATTAATAACATCTAATTTCCATGATCAAGAAACCATGATCATATATTAATCAACAAGCTAGTTTCAACAAGAGGCTTACTAGGGACTACTTTTATATTTACAAAACACACAAGTATCAATGTATCCGGTTAATACAATTATAGCATGGGATGTAAACATTTATCATAAACACAAATATATGATAATAACCATTTTATTATTGCCTCTTGGGAATATCTCCAACAGTCTCCCACTTGCACTAGAGTCAATAATCTAGATTACATTGTGATGTACCCAACACCCATGGCACTCTAGTGTTGGTCATGTTTTTCCCTAGGGAGAGGTTTAGTCAACGGATCTGCCACATTCAAATCTGTGTGTACATTGCAAATCTGTAACACGCCAAAAATATTAATTAGGATCATTCCCTAATTAATCAAGATTAGGGTTAAAAAATCTTTTATTAATCAAATTCAAATCTTTTTGTTTGAGTGTATGAATGCTTGCAATGCTATGTTTGATGGTTGTAAATGATAAGAAATGGTTTATAGATCAAAACCATATCATATAGGTCACTGCCAAATCAAATCAAAACAAAATAAAATGAAAATATGAGGCATAATACCTAATGGTCATTTCTGCCCAAGTTAACCACTATCTCACTTTGAGCATGTCTAGGTCTTAAACATAAACTTTCCCATTTCTTCTCACCCCTTGCTAGACCTAGTGACACTGAACCAAATGAAACTCACCAACTTTTCATAAACATTTTCAAACTTTTTTCAGAGGCAATTCAAATTTGAATCTATCTTATGTATGAAGATAGCCATTTTGGAAAACAAACACCCCTTGGCAAACCATTGCACCCAGAGACTACCAAGATTAGTATCAGAGCACTCACCAAAAATCATTGAATTTGGTGATGATTATGTTCATGCGGTCAATTGATCAAACACTTGGTGATCACAATACAATTACGAACTATCTATTGTTTGTGATCAATCAATTTCTCATCCATTGTACCCCGAATATTTACTCTATCTCACCCACAATCACCCCTAGTACCCAGCCCTGCAATTGAGCCATTCTTCTTCACTACCTTGATCAATGCTAGTGGTACCCGAGCTCCCCATGTCACTCGAACATGGATAGCACGATACAGGCCACGCCTCACTCGCTCACGATGTCTAGCTAGTAGCCGTGACCTCACCGCCCCTCTCTGTCCACCCCTCGACCAACAGCGAAACATGGAGACCCCAGAATGGCCTCTCCTATTTAAGACACGGACATTCCGATAGCATGACGGAGGGCTGTAGCCGCCTCGCGCATACACGCTGTGACTCGACCTCTCCGCCCGTACTCGCGACTGCGACGTCACTAACCACCGCCCAGACATGCCCATTGGTCACCGCGCGACCCCTTGACCAACACCGTCGTACCCGTACAGAGCGCCGACGTTGCCCGAGCAACTGAGACTGCTCCTTGTCGAGCCACCACTCACATGACGATCGCCACACCCAACAACGTCGACCCATGCCTTTATCCATGCCTAGCTCAACCTGTAGCAACGTCGCCGAAGAGCCCTTGCAATGCCGCACTGCCTCACCCTTGAGGGTATAAATAGAGACCACCCCCATCCTCAATCTTCACACCATTCTACTGCTCTCTCACTCAGAAACACCCCTGACCTATTCTCGGAGCAAGGCGAGCACCCTGTCGCCGGAATTTGATCGGAGTCCGATGATGCCATGAGGTAAAGGCGCCGTTGATTGGAGCAACCTCAGGAGCTGCCGTGACCGCCATTCGACTCGCCGTTATCAATAAGCTCATTCCCCGCACCGCCGACCCTAGATGGAGCCCTGGAAAACCCACAACCACCCCCGCCGTGCCGCTAGGTCAGAATCTCTCCTGAGTGCCGCGATGTAGACGATGAACCTAGACCGTAGATCAGGTTGTAATCATAGAGATAATATTCATCGATACCGCTTCGCGTTAGATGAGCCGGTAATGCATGGGACCATCCTGAGTGAGCCCGCTGCGCGCGCTGTGCAGTTGGGCCACCCCAGTAACATTTCCCGCGCGAGCCCAGTAATTCGAATCTACTCTTTTTCTTTTTGTTCAAAAACCTTTTATGTAGTGAACTTTAAAAATCAATTCAAAGAGATTCACTACACCAAATTGAATGAATCCAATTTTGTTTGAAAGTAGATGAAAATATCTAATCACTCCCGGTGGATTCAAAAAATTTGAAACTATGGATCACCCTCAGTAAAAATAACAAGCCAGAAGCTTTTGCAACTTCAACATTTTTCTAAAATCAACCATAAGTGATTTTGAGTTGATTCCAACTCTCAAAATTCACATTTGACAAGACCTTTCTGAATATTTTAAAATCTACATACTTACACACAATAGTCCTGGACCAAAATTAAAGAATGACTCTCTAGTCATTTTTAGCCACTTAAATATTATTAAAAAATAGTGTTAAACTTTATAAATAAGGCCAACCACTTTAAATCACATTCTCAAGTATTATAATATGTGGTGATGACATGTGTCCATATGATCCCATATTTTTAATTTGGAGAATATTAAATCTTAAGCAACTTTTCAATGAGAAGAAATTACTTTCCTAAAAATAAGATAAATAAAATCTTATCACCCTTTCTTTTAATAATAGAGATGATGCTAGATCATCTAGTGTGACCCTTGTGTGATAAATAGAAGTAGTTAAGTATTTTTTGGTGATTGTGTACCTCGTATTTATTTATAGACGCTAGTATCATCCGGGCTACGACGAGGAGGAATTCTATGAAGAAGAAGAAGAGATCTTTGACCACCTTACCAACCAAGGCAAGCTAAGCTAAACCATGCAAGTCTCACTTGCAAACTATACTGAGCATGCTAGACTATGCAAGCCTTATTATACATACCTTTGTGATACCCCTTTTTACTGTACCATATCTTAGTTTTACTTGCAAGCTTTACCTTTCGCAAGCTGTTCAAGTAGTTAATTAATTGGATGATTAGTGGATGGTGAGGAAAGTGTCATCAAGAGTTTGGAACTTGATGAAGATAGATACACCAGCTTAGTACCCTACCACTAGTGACACCCCCATTTGATAGATGCTAGTGCTAAATTAAACTTGATCGTTAGATGGGAACAAATGATTATGAAAACCTTGGAATGATGGTGAAAACTGATAGTTGAGTCATTCTATTGAAATGCTTTGACATGTGTTATGGACACAATGACTTTGAAGATGATGGTGAATGAAGGATGTGACTTGACTTTGATAAAAACTGATAGTTGGGTTCGGATGCAATACTATTCCAACGTTTACCGTACAACCACAATACCCGAATTTGGGTAGGGCTTGACTGGAAGTTTATATGACTTAGTATGGGTTCCCTCACAGAACAAGGTGAGCTGAGGATACCTTGTGAACGTGACTGTCCACCTATGCACTGCCCAAGATGACATATGGTCATGGTTGGGAGGCCAAACTCATAGGGGGGGGGTTCCTATACTAGGTTGTGTAATTGAAAGGTTAGGATTAATTATCCGCATACTAAGTATGATGATTCAGGATTGGTCCTGACGGTTGTATCGAATGTCCTGGTGAAAGTGTACCACCTCTACAGAGTGTTAAACTATTCGAATAGCCGCGTCTGCGGTTATGGACAGTTGGATGGCCATACTGTTCCGTTGTGAGATGTTTTCCAAAATGACCCGTGACTTGAAAGATGACTTTGACTTGACGCCACAAGTGTTGGAAATGAAGCTAGGTTCCCACATAAGTAACTTGGCCAACTAAAGTTAGGTTTTACTACTAGACACTGGTTGAAATAAAATTGGATTATGGCAAACAAACCTAGAGCTTAAGAATCCTATTAGAAGGCGTTACTGCTTTAGTGAAAGTTTGCGAGTACTTCTAAGTACTCATGGCTTTGTCCCTGGCTATTCCCATGGCCAGACTATGAAGAAGACTATGAGGAAGAAGGACACCAGGACACTTACGATAACTAGGATCATCTCCCATTGTCAGCATTGCCTGTGACCCTGAAAATGGACCCTTGACTATTCTACCCTTATTATTATTCCACTTCTTTGATTGTAATGATACTTGATCATAAGATAAACTATTTGTAAGACTATTATGGTTTTTAATGGATGATGAACTATGGTACCAATCTGTTATGTCTCGCAAAAATGGTATTCCTAGGATTGCGATTTACGACATAACAGGCATCTGGGATTAAAAATCCGGGTGTTAACAAGTTGGTATCAGGGCCATCCTGACCATAGGAGACCCTAGTTAGCATGGACGTCAGAAAAACTTAATTTCCAAACCAAGAAAGTGAGTATCTTTGAAAGCCTATTCTCACTCTTACCCTTGAAATTCTTTCCAAAAAGAGAGTCATAAGTTCCTGAAAATTTTTGCAACCTTACCCAAAAATTTGCACACTTGATCACTTCTCTAACTTACTCCTCTCGAATTTCTTATAGATGGACTATGCCTACAGCAAGTTCCACCAGCTAGTAAATGGACAGAATCTCATCTTTGAGAATGACCTGAGCGAGCTGACAGAATTTATGGAGCGCCCGCATCCGGAGTTCTATGGAGCTCAACTCCTTGATCACCCTGGAGGGGAGCTATAGTGGTTGATAGTTGCCGATCTTCGTGGAAAGATTGATCCCCCTACCTCGAAGAAAATTCATTTCACCATTAGAGAAAACAACTGGATCAATGGACTGGCCAGAGCTATGCAGGAAGCTCTTGCCGACTATGTGGGCAGAATATCAACAAGATCATCGGTACCAGCTTTGCTCACTACGCCAGAAGTTACTCCAATGGACAACCCCTGGATCTGCCAGCCCACCCTTACTTGAGGCACCATGTTGACCATCTTGCCTCCATGCTTAGTGAGAGTCAGAAGGAACTGGACAATGCTCATGCTAACGCCAATTTGAAGCAACTTGCTGCCGCCAAGAAGGAACAGACCTTCGCCATTCTCATGAAGGAGCGCAAGTCACTTCGCAAACTGTGTGATAAGAAGGATCGCATCATTGCTCGCCTTCGTCACAAAGTGTCAGACTTGGAGGAGACCATCCATGATCCGGACATGCAGCTTGAGGAGAGGGATAATGAAGGGGAAGATATTCGTGGAGATCCCTACTCGTATGTCAGTGATGATGATGACTACCTTGAGGGCATGGATCAGGAGTACCACACTAATGATGAGGACCACACCTTAATTGATGATGAAGAAGACACTGGTTCTGATGAGTAGTAGAATTTGAGCACTAACGTAGGTGTGAGTTTTATCCGGTCCCACTGTATCGTAGCTTGCCAGAATGGTTCTTAAAACCATCTGTTTGTGGTGATGGGTTGTTTGGAATGTGTTGCTTGTATGGTGTGACTTTGAAATGAATGGGAATGAGTTGTTGGCTTTTAAAACTTAGCCTTACTCAAAAGTTTAAAAGCTTTAAAAACCAAACCCATAAACCATAGAAAAATTTCCCTCTTGTCTCATGATCACTCTCAATCTTCAGATGCCTCGTGGAGGGAGCAGCTCATCTCAAGACCCGATGGTCCAAATCTTGCAAATGTTAGTAGCCGACCGAGAAGCCGGTAGGATCGAGCGTCAAGCCAATCTAGCCACTCTTTAACAAATCGCTCAGCTAACCCATGACAACCAAGGCCCTAGAAATCAGGATCATCATGGATCCAAACTTAAGAACTTTCAGAATACCAATCCCCTATCTTTAGTAAGTCGGAAGAGCCCTTAGATGCGGATGATTGGCTGTAGACTATGGAAAACAATTTGGACGTAGCCGGAGTAGAGGAGGCCAAGAAAGTACTGTTTTGCCACCTACTATCTGGCTAGATCTGCAGGAGCATGGTGGAATAGCACCTGTACCATGAACGGAGGACGGATGATGACTTGGGATGAATTCAAACTCAAGTTCAGCCGAACCCATGTGCCACCGGGATTGATTCTACGGATGAGGTATGAATTCAAGGAGCTGAAGCAGGGAAGGATGACTATGGTAGAGTACCGTGACAGATTTCTATCTTTGTATAGGTATGCCCCTGATGACATTGGAACTAAAGCCAAGAAAAAGGAGAAATTTTTGAATGGTTTGCATGATGAGATGTAGACGGTGTTAGTCAATATCCCGTTTGCTGATCTGGAAGCTTTAGTTCAACCAGGACCGCACCATACCCCAAGCTTCAGAAATCAAAGGAAAGATCAACCAAGCTACTAAAAACCATAAGCGTCGTATGATGCATCAACCAGGACCCCACCATACCCCAAAGTATCGCCCCAATTCGTCTGCCTGGTTTGCACCAAGGAACCCTAGGCCACCTTTGTCTCGCCCAAACTTTCCCAATCGTAGTGGAGGAAACCCAAGACCTGGAGGCAATAACCACTACAACCATGTCAACTCCAATAGCTTCAATCGTGCACCACCGAGGCCCACCAACCCCAATAATAATACTGCCCCAAGGACTGTAAGTAATGTCGTACCTGTTGCTGGAAAGGACAAGTCAAAAATCACCTGCTTTGAGTGTGGAGTGACGGGTCACTACTCTAATGAGTGCCCCAAGAAGACTGCTGCCGCACCCAATGTTACCCCACCTGCCTAACAGAAGCGTCGTGTCCAACCTGGAAAGAGATTCGCCCCAGGAAACCCGAACAACCGTGCTGGCCGTCTATACCTCATGAATGCTGAAGAAGCCCAGGAAGTGCTAGATGTCGTTCTAGGTATGTTTTCTATTAATTCAGTACTTGCAAGAGTGTTGTTTGATTCTGGAGCATCACACTCATTTGTTATGGAAGAATTTGCATGCACTAGTAAGATTCAGCCAACAAATTTGAATCATGTTATGATAGTTCAAATACCTGGATCAACTACCAAAGCTAAGAAAATTTGCAAGGCCATACCTATCAGAATTCATGGAATATATTTCTATGCCAATCTAATAGTACTCAGAACAAAAGGTTTGTAAGTAGTACTAGGAATGGATTGGATGTCGAAACATCAAGGACTCATAGATTGTGCCAAGAAAGCCATAACCATGACCAGTAGTACCCGAATATCAGTTGAGCATGTGTCGGAGACCTTGCCCCGTCAATTCAAGTGCAACAAGAGTTTAGCCCAACCAACCGTTGACCAAGTCAGAGTAGTCTGTGAATACCTCGATGTGTTCCTAGATGAATTACCTGGTATGCCCCTAGATCGGGATATCGAGTTTATCATTGAACTAATCCCTGGAACTGGACCCATATCTCAGAGACCCTATAGTATGAACCCATCTGAGTTAGTGGAGCTCAAGAAGCAACTTGACAACATGATTAGCAAAGATCTGATTCAACCTAGTGCATTGCCATGGAGATCACCTATTCTATTTGTGCATAAGAAGGATGGTGCCACCCGTTTATGTATGGATTATCAGAAGTTGAATGATGTCACCATCAAGAACAAGTACCCTTTTCCAAAGATAGAAGACTTGTTTGACCAGTTCACCGGTGCAAGAGTATTCTCTAAGATTGATATTAGAACTGGTTATCATCAACTAAAGATTCGTGCAACGGATATTCCAAAGAATGCTTTCACGACTCGATGATACGTCAGAAACGTATCTATAATTTTTGATGTTTCATGCTTGTTTACTATCTACTTTTCTTTTCTCTGTCCACACTTTGAGGTGTTTTTATATGTTTTCTGGTACTAACATATTAACAAGTTGCCACAGTGTCAGTTTCCTGTTTTCTTCTGTTTTTGGTTCAAGAAAAGCAGAAAATCAATATTCTCGGAATTGGACGGGACAAAAGACAAAGTCAATATTTTGTCGTGGGGAACACGATGTCGTAGTACGAGACGGAGGATACCAACCAGTGAGCCACACCCCCTGGCCGCGCGCGCGCCTGGTGGGGGTGAAGCCGCCCTGGTGGCCCTCCAGCCTCGCCTCTTCGCCTATAAGAAGCCCCCGATGCCTAAACCCTAAGTACCCTATCAATATTCCACTATAATGGTCTGTAGCCGCTACCACCATAGTCCCTAGATCGGGGGGATCTGAAGCTCTTCCCGAAACCCTACCGGGGGGGGAGATCATCCCGGAGGCCTTCTTCTTCATCATGCCAGCTTCTGGTATGAAGCGTGCGTAGTTCCATCTTGGACTACGGGTCCATGTATTAGCTAGATGGTTGTATATCCTCCTTGTGCTTTCATGTCTAGATCTTGTGAGCTCCGTTCATGATCAACATCTCATCTATTTGTAATCATGCATATTGTGTTTGCGGGGATCTGATGGATATTGAGATTACTATGTCAGATTGATTAATGTTTTGTCTTTTTGATTTTATCATGTCTATGTTGTTTGTGATCTTGCATGCTCCCCGTTGTTAGTAGCTATATTGGCCAAGTAGTTGCTAGTGACTACAAGAGGGGGTATTTATGTTTGATTATGGATTCATGCCTCTACATAATCAAGGGAAGTGACCGAAATCTCTACGGTTGTAGATGTGTTGTTGCCACTAGGGAGAAAACAACGGTCTCTTGTTCATGGAACAAGTGAATTGTTTACATTACACACTTTGCTTAAAGCTGTTGTCTGTTGCTTGCAACTTAATACTGGAGGGGGTTCGGATGCTAACCCAAAGGTGGACTTCTAGTCATAGATGCAGTTGGATGGCAGTCTATGTATATTTTGGTATTGCCTAACCGAATCTCGTAGGATCTTTTTGTCTAGTATTGCATTGTTGTACCTTGATCAGTCCTGTCAATTGACTTGCTGTAATTTGTTTACCCAGCATGCCATGTTTGTTTATCTAAGGAGAACACCTCTAGTGAGCTATGGACCCCGGTCCAATCTTTACCATTGATACATCTTCCACTGTTACTGTTTACTTGCTGCAAACCATCATCACCTTCCACACCATACAATTAATCCTTTGTTACAGCAACCGGTGAGATTGACAACCTCACTGTTAGTTGGGGAGAAGTCTTGAGTTTGTGTTGTGCAGGTTTCAATGTTGCTTGCAACACCTTTGAGACGTTTCCTTCCTCCTACTGGTTCGATAACCTCGGTTTCTTACTGAGGGTAAACTTGCTGTTGTGCCGCATCATGCCTTGCTCTTAGGGTTTCCCAATGGGGCGTCAACACGCATCAAGACATCTCTGGCTCCGTTGCCGGGGAGGCTAAGGATGTCTTCACAAGGGGAGTCCTCCACAACCTTTCTCTTTACTTTGTTTTTGGTTTGCATAGTTTCTTTTGCTTGGTTTTTGTTTGCCTCTTTTTATCAAAAACTCCAAAAAATTAGTTTAGTTTGGTTTGCTTTCTCTTATGAAAAAACACAAAAAAATTAGTTCCTACTCTAGTTGGTGGTCTGCTATTGCCTTGCTTGGTCATGCTTTTTATCAATGGATGGTTTCTTTGAAACTAGTTCTTATTGGAAAGGTGGTTTCACGGAAGAACAAAAGAATTATTATAAGGAACACCGTTTGTCACAAAAAGGGAAACATGTCATGACCCGGGATCAGGGATAGACAAATACCAGATCCTCATCTGATATAAGCCTAACCAAAATTCTGAAATGCGCAGGGAAAGATCGGTAACATTACAGAACATACAAACCATACATTAATAAGGTAAACTATTAAGAGAGGTACAAATCAGTCATACAAGCAAGGGGTCAGAGACCCATCATTACATCAAACAACGGAAGCAAACAAGTTGTTCTAAACAACAAACTTAGCAAAGGGCCTAAGAGGCCATAAACATAAGTAGCGACCCTTCCATAGATCCTAGGTTGCTGCCCGGGAACCCCAACTACTCGTCGACTTCGACATAGAAACTACCTTCAGTTGGAGTAGCATCATCTGTAGAAAAACATCAACGAAGCAAGGCTGAGTACAGGGTGTACTCCACAAGACTTATGGCTAGTTGAGTTATTTTGCATAAAGCCATCTTTTGATTTCAAAACAAGAGGGAGAAGAAACTCGTCTAGTCAGATCATTTTCAAAAGGGGATAAGAAGACTACAACTCTAGCTCTTCGGAGTCATCTTGAATATCCACCAAGAACCATCATTAACTGAACCTCTCTTCCCGGAATACGCCCTCAAAAAACCCCGAGGAAGTACTCCGGATCTCACATTAGTTGACAAGTTCTAGCATTCGGTTATAATTCTATATGATCTTCACGTCCATTCCCAAGTCGTCCATAACCGTGGACACGACTTTTCGAAAAGATTAATAACCCTGCAGGGGTGCACAACTTTACCCACATGTACCAATTGATTCATAATGCCAAATTATTAGCCCTCTTCCTTTGTGGCGCCCCGCAAAAACCACTACTAGAAAATCGTGTTGTTTTTGTGCATTGCATCATCATGACCGCATGCTCATGTCATCATGCCACATTGCATTTGAGCATCGTCATCATCATGCATGGTTTTTGTCTAAACTATTTTTGAAAACGCCTAGTTTTGTTTTCTAAATACCCCGCCTTTATTTCAAATCCAAAACCCGGGTCTCCGGAATATTTTGTTTCGTCTACCAACGGATTTCAAACGCCCCGTTTTAAATAATAAAATATTTATTTTATTTTTAGGGGGCAGCCAAACCGGGCCGATCCGACCCAGTCGGCCACCCCCAGTACAAATCAGCCTACCCAAAATCCTTTCCTACCCAGTCCTATTCTACCCACTCTGCCTCCACCTCACCCCACCCAACAGCCTGTCGACACCTCACCTCTCCCTTTTCCCCCATCCAATCCCGGCTTGCCACCTCACCGAGCCCCTCTACCTCATCTCTCCCCCTGGCCCCACCTTCCCTCACCCACCACGCCTGGTCAACCATCTCTCCCTCAGCACCCCTCCACTCCACACACAGCGTCGCACGCCACGCTCCGCCTGGGTCCCAGTCCCACCTCGGGATCCCCCCTGGCTGGCCCACCCCGAGCCCCACCGCGCACTCCCTTGTCCCTGCCCACACCCCACCTTCCTCTCCCTCCCGACGCACCTCCTCCCCCGGTCTCACCAACCTCCACCGCCACCGCGACCCCGCTCCTTCCATCGCCAGCTCGCCGCCGCCAAAGCTCCTCCTCTGCGGGCACTGGTTCTGCACGCCTCCTCCCGACACCATCCTTCCCCGCCGCCAGCGCCTGTCGCTCTCGCCACCGGACCCCTACCCTAATCTCTGGCTCTGCCTCCTCGCCCGAGGACCTCCTCCGTCGTCGCCTCCCCGTCGACCCCTCCATCCTCTCTCCCGCCACCACCTCCTCACCAACCTCTCCGGCTGATGCGCCTCGCAGCTCTTCTCCCTCGATCCCTCTCGCCGCCGGCCTCACCCTCGCCCGCTGTCGCCCCCACCGCGCCTGGCCCCACCTGGCTCCCCTCACCGTCCCCGGCGCCGACGCCCTCCTCTCTTGAAGCTCCTCCGGCCGCCTCCCGTCTTCCCCGCTCCCTCGTCGTCCCCGCAGCCAGCTGCCGCCCCTGGCCTCCAAGGCCGCCCTCGAGCTCGCCCCTCATCCCCATCGAGGCCCCCCTCGCAAGATCCGTCCCTCTCCTCTCCGCCCGGAGCTCCACCCAGCAGAGCCCCGAGCCACGCCCACAGCCAAACTCCTGCCTGTCGCCGCCGCGAACTCGACCTTCCAGTCTTCCCGCGTCGGCGTCGTACTCCTCCCTGCTATAGCCGAGCGCCTCCTGCTGCGCTACTGTTTCCCCTGCTCGCGAGTGTCGCCAGTGCCACCGCGAGAGAGACTGCACCCCGTCGGCCTCTGCCTTTGATTGTTGTGTGGTTCCCTCAGACGGTTGTCGTTGTGTGCTTCAGTTCTGCAGGTGTACATCTGGTAGAAGTTGCCTGTGACGTTTTACCTTTGGCCACACATCGAGATCTCTGGAATGCCATGTTGCCCCATGGCGTTGTTTTGTGTCTCTGTCTCGCTCCTAGTAATGATGCTTCCCAAGTCAGGAGTCGAGGACCCATGTGACTCCAAGTTCCCCTTCGACAAGATCTCCATTCGCCCACGTGTGTCATAGGAATCCAAGCTCTTCAAGTCACCATACCAACAGGGACACCCAAGCCTCGATCTTGGAAACCGAAGACCAAACCCCCCGCACCGGAGTCTTGTTCTTCTTCACGGAGCCGAAGACCGCGGAACGCCGAGCTCTCCCACCCGGACCCGAAGACCGAACCCTGGCGTGCCAAGTTCTTCGACCCGAAGGCCACAGATACGACAAGTACTTCTTCCCGGACGCCCAGGTCGTCGACACGGACACGCCAAGTACTTCCTCGAGGACGCCAAGTTCGTCTACCCCGGACACCGTGCGACAAGATCTACTTCACGGATCCGAAGACCCCGGTACCCGATCCACTCAAGTTCGCCATCGACGACAAGATCGGCACTGACCAGGGCGGATCCGATGTGCCCCCGACGCCAACCAAGTTCGCCTCTTGTATACGAACCTCGCCGATCCCGTCGAACCCTGAACCCTGAGACCGAACCCCGAACCCCTCGGAGCCCAAGTTCGCCGAACCCATGTGTGCCCCTTTTCCTGAGACCCCTATATTTTTGTAATATATATAATATAATTGTTGCATATTAAATCGTCATGCTTACATGAATATTCATGTGGGTTTGGGGGCCTTATGCCGATTGACCATATAATTAAATATGGAGGCCATATGCGGGCAAATCTAGTCGTATATTGGTCCCATTTAAATGTGTGTAGCGAACCGATGCCATGTTTTGTCCTGTTAAGACAACAATTAAATTGCGGGGTAGTTAAATAACTTGAACCATCTGAATAATTGTCGGGACCCCCGGTTCCGCTTAATATGACCTAATTGCATCGCATCTCTGTCATGACATACAACATACATGCATCATGCCCGATCTTTTGCCGTAGTATTAAATATTGCATCCGGTGTTTATTCTAGTGTTTTGCTTCTTCGCGGATAAGGCCGTTGAGTTGATGCGAGTGTCGACCCGATCTTCGGATGAACCTTCGGCAATGTTTTCAGGCGAGCATCTCCCCCTTTCTACCTATCTTACTTTTATAGTATTTATTCCCTCCTGTTGATCTATTGCTATCTGTGTTGCGTTGCTCTAGTTTTCGTACCCGTGATATCCCTTGCAGCCTTATATTGCCTTGGACACATCCTATTACCTGTTGTTTGGTAGATAGTTGGACTTGCGCGTCGTAGTCGCTTGCTCAAGTGCTATTGCGTGTCGTCAAGTACCACAGTTGTTGGAGTATTGCCGCATGTTTAATGTTGGAGATGATCATGGCTTTAATTATCGTTTACTTTAAATACTGTTTAACAACTAAAATTGAAGTAGGTAAATGCAGAGGCACAGGTGGGCAATAGATGTTATTTGGTTGTTAACCGTCTACTTGTGTCCCGTAGGACCTCGAGTACTTGATACCTGTTCCTTGAATTTTCGCGCTATCCACATCCGGGAGGATTATGGGACCCCCCTGAGCCAGAGCTTGATTCATTCTTATTTCTTGGGGCCACAAACTAGTTTGAGGTTTTATTTACTATCCTGTACTTATGCCATGCTTTACTGCTTTATTTACGATTGTGCGAGGAGCACCTGTACTGTTTAGGTAAGCGGAGTGTTTTCGCGGTATCGACAAGCCCAGTCACATTTTCGGGTTCCCAGTCGTTTACAGCCACTGACGCAAACCTTGAGTCCGTCTCGAAGTCATCTAACTTCGTTGCGGGTATACTTAATGGGGTGGCCCCCTGAAATATTTCTGAATCTTGTGATTGCTTTGTCGTGAAAGCCTCGTTGGGTTTTGATTTGGTTTTTCCGAGGTTGATCGAGTGTGTGTTGCTATTTGTGCACCCCTGCAGGGTAAAACTTTCTGAAAGCCGTGTCCGCGGTTATGGACGACTTGGAGCACAGTATCTCGATCATAGACAACTATAACTAAAGTAGTGCTATAAATTTGACTTTATAATGACTAGTAATCAGCTTCACTATAATGGAATGGCTAAATAAAATTGCCAACAATTGCTTGTTTGGGTTGTCGCTTGCTACCATTGTACCTGACTATTAAGTATTGTAACTATAACGGAATGGCTAAATAAAAGTACCAACAACTGCTGGGTTTTGGGGATATCTCATGCTAACTGTATCTGACTAGTAAGAGTGCAACTACAATGGAATGGTTAACTAAAAGTGCCCACTGTCTATTATATCAGGATGACTATCTATACCTGACTAGTAATTGCTGCAACGATAACTGAATAAATAAAACTGCCAACTGTGTGAGTTCCTCGGTTGACTTCCTCGTTTGGTCTCGAGGGGGAAACACCAGGATGGGTATTTTTGGTGGTAGTATCTGGATGGTTCCGAATAGGTCTTTCTTATCCCTCTCTGATAGCCGACAGTTGTATGGAGTCTCTATAGGTTGTTTAGTGCATGCTGCCGCTGCCGCTTCAGTCCACCATACCTATGTAGGCGAGGACCGCCGAATTCTAGTCTCGCCGTGTACTGGCCTCAGTACTGACCGCTCTCTCTTTTCCTTTGCCCTTTGTCGGCACCCCTTTTGTTTAAGCAGGTTTTGAGATCGACGTCGTTAGCAGGGTTACCCTTCCGGCTTGGCCTGGGCAGGGTTATGGACGCCATTGGTTATTCTTCCGGGCTCTTAGCTCAATTTGCATCTTGTCCGTACTCGGACGCTATATCGTTTTGCCAGGTGATTTGGATCTTTGTATTGTATATATGTATTCTTGACTCTTTGAGTTGCTGTTGTATATATATGTTCTGTGGGTTCCATCGTGGACTATTGTGTAATTATATTACTTCGTTTTCCACCCGCACACAAGTGCCTGGTGGGCACCTTTGAATCGTTTCTATGCGGGTTTGGCGGGAATTGCTGAAACTTGCATAGGGTCGATTCTGAGGGTGTTACAGAGTGGTATCAGAGCCCAGCAGTTACGATACCCCACAAGTCCAGCCTATAGGATAACCTAGCTAACGGCCGAAGTAGAGTGTCAAAACTATTTCTCAAAATCGGTTGGATAGTTCTGATTAGGTCTGATTTAATTCCTTACCCCTCTGCTATTCTCCTCTTACCTCTACGCATTTTAAATCCATCTCTTATCTTTTCTTCGAGTCCAGGATTTCTCGTGGTTGGGTTTTTGTCGTACCTTTAGGGTTTCGCTTCTTTCCTATTATAACGATGGCGCTACAAACATCTTATATGCATCTTGTTTGGTGTACCCTTCATCCAATCTTTTTGTTCTTGAACTCTTTATCTATATGTGTACCTTGCTGGATATCCGTATCGTTGAAAAACATATGAGAAGGACGAGCATTGGTGAAGTTGGAGTATACCTTGAGCATGTGTTGTTCATGCCAACGGAACCATTGTGAAACCTAATCGTTATGTATTTTCATAAATTTCTTTGGTATCTTCCGGTGTTTTCCGATGTGATGACCTCATCTACATCAGATCCAATGCAGAGCTGGCATCATCCCTTTGTTCCGAATACCGCTTATGAAGATCTTCATTCTAAATTTCGAGAGTTGAGTTGCCTGATTTTCCTATTCATGTATAGGGTTGATAGTTTGGGTACGGGATGGACTGATCACCCTACCCGACTCTTATTGTTCACTCTTGTACATCGAACAGGTGGATCAATGTAACTTTTCCCTCTTCTCATGGAAGTTAGAGGTGGCCTTATCTTTTGATACCTCTACCTTCGTCCTTTGTTTCTCCGGAGTGTTCTCTTGACGAACGTGAGAACCGACCTTTGTTGGTGGTGTCGCCGATTTCAAGATGGAGAAGGAATCATTGTTAGTGGTGTCGCGATGATCTACCCGAAGCGAGAAGACGCAGATCGCCGACCTTCCTTCCGGTACCATGAGGCGGATCTCGAGGGCGAGATCCATTGTTAGTGGTGTCGAATTGTGGCGCCCCGCAAAAACCACTACTAGAAAATCGCGTTGTTTTTGTGCATTGCATCATCATGACTGCATGCTCGTGTCATCATGCCACATTGCATTTGAGCATCGTCATCATGATGCATGGTTTTTGTCTAAACTATTTTCGAAAACGCCTAGTTTTGTTTTCTAAATACCCCGCCTTTATTTCAAATCCAAAACCCGGGTCTCCGGAATATTTTGTTTCGTCTACCAACGGATTTCAAACGCCCCGTTTTAAATAATAAAATATTTATTTTATTTTTAGGGGGCAGCCAAACCGGGCCGATCCGACCCAGTCGGCCACCCCCAGTACAAATCAGCCTACCCAAAATCCTTTCCTACCCAGTCCTATTCTACCCACTCTGCTTCCACCTCACCCCACCCAATAGCCTGTCGACACCTTACCTCTCCCTTTTCCCCCATCCAATCCCGGCTTGCCACCTCACCGAGCCCCTCTACCTCATTTCTCCCCCTGGCCCCACCTTCCCTCACCCACCACGCCTGGTCAACCATCTCTCCCTCAGCACCCCTCCACTGCACACACAGCGTCGCACGCCACGCTCCGCCTGGGTCCCAGTCCCACCTCGGGATCCCCCCTGGCTGGCCCACCCCGGGTCCCACCGCGCACTCCCTTGTCCCTGCCCACACCCCACCTTCCTCTCCCTCCCGACGCACCTCCTCCCTCGGTCTCACCAACCTCCACCGCCACCGCGACCCCGCTCCTTCCATCGCCAGCTCGCCGCCGCCAAAGCTCCTCCTCTGCGGGCACTGGTTCTGCACGCCTCCTCCCGACACCATCCTTCCCCGCCGCCAGCGCCTTCCGCTCTCGCCACCGGACCCCTACCCTACTCTCTGGCTCTGCCTCCTCGCCCGAGGACCTCCTCCGTCGTCGCCTCCCCGTCGACCCCTCCATCCTCTCTCCCGCCACCGCCTCCTCACCAACCTCTCCGGCCGATGCGCCTCGCCGCTCTTCTCCCTCGATCCCTCTCGCCGCCGGCCTCACCCTCGCCCGTTGTCGCCCCCACCGCGCCTGGCCCCACCTGGCTCCCCTCACCGTCCCCGGCGCCGACGCCCTCCTCTCTTGAAGCTCCTCCGGCCGCCTCCCGTCTTCCCCGCTCCCTCGTCGTCCCTGCAGCCAGCCGCCGCCCCTGGCCTCCAAGGCCGCCCTCGAGCTCGCCCCTCATCCCCATCGAGGCCCCCCTCGCAAGATCCGTCCCTCTCCTCTCCGCCCGGAGCTCCACCCCGCAGAGCCCCGAGCCACACCCACAGCCAAACTCCTGCCTGTCGCCGCCGCGAACTCGACCTTCCAGTCTTCCCGCGACGGCGTCGTACTCCTCCCTGCTATAGCCGAGCGCCTCCTGCTGCGCTACTGTTTCCCCTGCTCGCGAGTGTCGCCAGTGCCACCGCGAGCGAGACTGCACCCCGTCGGCCTCTGCCTTTGATTGTTGTGTGGTTCCCTCAGACGGTTGTCGTTGTGTGCTTCAGTTCTGCAGGTGTACATCTGGTAGAAGTTGCCTGTGACGTTTTCCCTTTGGCCACACATCGAGATCTCTGGAATGCCATGTTGCCCCATGGCGTTGTTTTGTGTCTCTGTCTCGCTCCTAGTAATGATGCTTCCCAAGTCAGGAGTCGAGGACCCATGTGACTCCAAGTTCCCCTACGACAAGATCTCCATTCGCCCACGTGTGTCATAGGAATCCAAGCTCTTCAAGTCACCATACCAACAGGGACACCCAAGCCTCGATCTTGGAAACCGAAGACCAAACCCCCCGCACCGGAGTCTTGTTCTTCTTCACGGAGCCGAAGACCGCGAAACACCGAGCTCTCCCACCCGGACCCGAAGACCGAACCCTGGCATGCCAAGTTCTTCGACCCGAAGGCCACAGATGCGACAAGTACTTCCCGGACGCCCAGGTCGTCGACACGGACACGCCAAGTACTTCCTCGAGGACGCCAAGTTCGTCTACCCCGGACACCGTGCGACAAGATCTACTTCACGGATCCGAAGACCCCGGTACCCGATCCACTCAAGTTCGCCATCGACGACAAGATCGGCACCGACCAGGGCGGATCCGATGTGCCCCGACGCCAACCAAGTTCGCCTCTTGTATCCGAACCTCGCCGATCCCGTCGAACCCTGAACCCTGAGACCGAACCTCGAACCCCTCGGAGCCCAAGTTCGCCGAACCCATGTGTGCCCCTTTTCCTGAGACCCCTATATTTTTGTAATATATATAATATAATTGTTGCATATTAAATCGTCATGCTTACATGCATATTCATGTGGGTTTGGGGGCCTTATGCCGATTCACCATATAATTAAATATGGAGGCCATATGCGGGCAAATCTAGTCGTATATTGGTCCCATTTAAATGTGTGTAGCGAACCGATGCCATGTTTTGTCCTGTTAAGACAACAATTAAATTGCGGGGTAGTTAAATAACTTGAACCATCTGAATAATTGTCGGGACCCCCGGTTCCGCTTAATATGACCTAATTGCATCGCATCTCTGTCATGACATACATCATACATGCATCATGCCCGATCTTTTGCCTTAGTATTAAATATTACATGCGGTGTTTATTCTAGTGTTTTTCTTCTTCGCGGATAAGGCTGTTGAGTTGATGCGAGTGTCGACCCGATCTTCGGATGAACCTTCGGCAATGTTTTCAGGCGAGCATCTCCCCCTTTCTACCTATCTTACTTTTATAGTATTTATTCCCTCCTGTTGATCTATTGCTATCTGTGTTGCGTTGCTCTAGTTTTCGTACCCGTGATATCCCTTGCAGCCTTATATTGCCTTGGACACATCCTATTACCTGTTGTTTGGTAGATAGTTGGACTTGCGCATCGTAGTCGCTTGCTCAAGTGCTGTTGCGTGTCGTCAAGTACCATAGTTGTTGGAGTATTGCCGCATGTTTAATGTTGGAGATGATCATGGCTTTAATTATCGTTTACTTTAATTACTGTTTAACAACTAAAATTGAAGTAGGTAAATGCAGAGGCACAGGTGGGCAATAGATGTTATTTGGTTGTTAACCGTCCACTTGTGTCCCGTAGGACCCCGAGTACTTGATACCTGTTCCTTGAATTTTCGCGCTATCCACATCCGGGAGGATTATGGGACCCCCCTGAGCCAGAGCTTGATTCATTCTTATTTCTTGCGGCCACAAACTAGTTTGAGGTTTTATTTACTATCCTGTACGTATTCCATGCTTTACTGCTTTATTTACGATTGTGCGAGGAGCACCTGTACTGTTTAGGTAAGCGGAGTGTTTTCGCGGTATCGACAAGCCCAGTCACATTTTCGGGTTCCCAGTCGTTTACAGCCACTGACGCAAACCTTGAGTCCATCTAGAAGTCAGATAACTTCGTTGCGGGTATACTTAATGGGGTGGCCCCCTGAAATATTTCTGAATATTGTGATTGCTTTGTCGTGAAAGCCTCGTTGGGTTTTGATTTGGTTTTTCCGAGGTTGATCGAGTGTGTGTTGCTATTTGTGCACCCCTGCAGGGTAAAACTTTCTGAAAGCCGTGTCCGCGGTTATGGACGACTTGGAGCACAGTATCTCGATCATAGACAACTATAACTAAAGAAGTGCTATAAATTTGACTTTATAATCACTAGTAATCAGCTTCACTATAATGGAATGGCTAAATAAAATTGCCAACAATTGCTTGTTTGGGTTGTCGCTTGCTACCATTGTACCTGACTAGTAAGTATTGTAACTATAACGGAATGGCTAAATAAAAGTACCAACAACTGCTGGGTTTTGGGGATATCTCATGCTAACTGTATCTGACTAGTAAGAGTGCAACTACAATGGAATGGTTAACTAAAAGTGCCCACTGTCTATTATATCAGGATGACTATCTATACCTGACTAGTAATTGCTGCAACGATAACTGAATAAATAAAACTGCCAACTGTGTGAGTTCCTCGGTTGACTTCCTCGTTTGGTCTCAAGGAGGAAACACCAGGATGGGTATGTTTGGTGGTAGTATCCGGATGGTTCCGAATAGGTCTTTCTTATCCCTCTCTGATAGCCGACAGTTGTATGGAGTCTCTATAGGTTGTTTAGTGCATGCTGCCGCTGCCGCTTCAGTCCACCATACCTATGTAGGCGAGGACCGCCGAATTCTAGTCTCGCCGTGTACTGGCCTCAGTACTGACCGCTCTCTCTTTTTCCTTTGCCCTTTGTCGGCACCCCTTTTGTTTAAGCAGGTTTTGAGATCGATGTCGTTAGCAGGGTTACCCTTCCGGCTTGGCCTGGGCAGGGTTATGGACGCCATTGGTTATTCTTCCGGGCTCTTAGCTCAATTTGCATCTTGTCCGTACTCGGACGCTATATCGTTTTGCCAGGTGATTTGGATCTTTGTATTGTATATCTGTATTCTTGACTCTTTGAGTCGCTGTTGTATATATATGTTCTGTGGGTTCCATCGTGGAATATTGTGTAATGATATTACTTAGTTTTCCACCCGCACGCAAGTGCTTGGTGGGCACCTTTGAATCGTTTCTATGCGGGTTTGGCGGGAATCGCTGAAACTTGCATAGGGTCGATTTTGAGGGTGTTACATCCTTGGAAGGCCGGCAGAGAGTGGTTGACCACGACCTTTACCCTGCTTTCGCCAAGACCATGAGTCACGCACTAAGGAGATGCCGCCGTAATTGGTCGAGTCCCGAATTCGGTCCCTAGCAATGTGAACAAGGTTTGAGATTACGGATGCCGGGCATCTCCCATTCCCTGCCACGCTTACCTACATGTATGAATGCACCTACTTCACCTTCATTCAATAACAACCAAGATGCGTATGTCGAATGGAAAGCCCGAACTATGTGACTCATGGATTCTACTAGGCAAGTTAGTTGGTCGAGGGGGTTTCCAGGCCCCGTGTGTTTGTACGCTAGTCTTGGTTCAAGAGGCAAGAACATCGGGTCCTAGGGGTGGCTAGTATGGGACTACAAAAACCACATCCCACGTGGCCTCCCATACAAGCCTTAGCATGTTTATCATCCATCTCTGATCACATCACCACATCCTACCATACTAGATTCATTCGCATCTCCGGTGCATCACATGAATGATCAGCATCGGACCACTATGCATGGCAAAGCTTGACTGAACTGTGGCACTAGCGATGCTCATAAGTCGAACCCTAGTTATGCTAGCAGCGGTGGATCAGGTAATACAGTTCACAAGGAGAAACATGCATCAGATAGGATTACTCTATCTACTGATAAAAGACTGTTGAACCGAATGCATATGACGACAATGAAATACTTTGTAAACATAGGATTCATATGTATAAGTGGGGCTTCTATTTTCTTGTCCGTTGTTGAACTGGTACTGCTCTTCGGTGGTGTTGACTTCAGCCTCGGGTTCGGTTCCTATTCGCGAGAACCAATCACCGGAAAAGAGAAAGAAACACTCAACACATGGCATGTGCAATGCTCATACAATTTGAATGATATGACAAGTTAAATAGTGTTGAAATAAACCCTAGAACATGCTTGGTCACTTTAAAGGGGGTTCGAGATGTCCAAACCGTAGAACAGGGGAATCCTCGGAATCACCTGTGGGGTTCAATTGGTTATTCTTATTAAACTTTCCATGAAAGTTGGTTAACAATGTATGATTATAGCTTAGTTAGATAGGTTTCATTTTTCTGAACATTTTGGTATATTATTTGTATTTTTCTAATTTAAAATGAATTAGTTATGAATTTCTCAAATTTTAATTCATTTTAAATCATTTTTGGTATATTTAAAATAATTTCCAACTTGGGCCCACATGTAACACTTTTAATCATTTCAGAAAATATTTACAGAAAATAATAAAATCCTGACAGGCAGGGCCCACCTGTCATATATTTATTAATTACAGAAATCATTTAAATAAAACAAAAAGAGTTATTACATCATGCTAATGTCACCATGACATCAGCAATGGAGATGCCCACTGCTAGGGATCAAATCCGCTAATTCCGAGCACGCCTACTCACGCGGAGTGGTGCTTTGAAAAGAGGCGAGTGAGGTGAGCATATTAGAGGTGGCGCCGCCCTCAAATGGTCGCCGGAGATGGCGTCGAAACAACGGCAAGCGGCGGCAGCGTCGGGCTCTCATGGGGGTGATGATACAGAGAGGGGGAGAGCGAACGGGGAGCACTGGTAGATGTAGGAGCTCACTTGCAACGCGATGGAGGGGTCATCGAGGCAAGGCATGCATGGAGGGCGCCGGGATCGATGAAATATGCGGCGGCCGGAGCTCGGGGAGGTGAGGTCGATGGTGACGATTCCGAGCGTCTCCGATCGATTCCTTCGGCAGGGATGATCAGCGTGGCGAGGCGAAGCCGACAGTGGTCTCAAATGGCGAGGGGGTGGTCGGGAATGGTGGGGCACGGCGGAGCCCGAGGCTAGGGTTCCGTTCAGTTTGGGGAAAATCTATAGAGGCCACAAGAGAGAGTGAGATGGGTATGGGGAGGAAGAGCTCGATGCGGAAGTCCTTATCCTCATCCTCGCAGGCGGCGGCACGCATCGCAGCATCGGCTAGATCGACGGCAAGGGTGCTGCCAGGCAGCTACTTCGCCGGCGGCTCGGGGAAGAAGAAAAGAGGAGGACGACGAAGGGGTACGGGCCAGATGGGATGAGGTGGGCCGGCTGCTGTGCTGCAGCTCGCGCACTGAGCGGCGGGAAGGAGGAGAAGGATAGATGGTCTCGGCCCAGAGGGAGTTAGGATTAAGTTTTTATTTGCAGATTTCTTTTTCTATTTCTGTTTTCTAATTTTCTTTGTAAATTTCATTTGTAATTCTGTTTTGAATATTTTTAGAATACTAGGTTTTTTTTGTAAAATGTATCAAAAGCACTCAGGGGCCCTTGGTACTGATTGGGCTGCATACATTATGTGTTTTCCAAATATTTGCAAAACCAAATGAAGGTTTCAAATAGAGAGGGGAGTTAGGGTTTAGGGTTTTGTTTGTTCTTTCTTGATTAAACCAAAGTGCAAGTGTTATGCATGCATGCAATGCTCAAACATGTCCTTGTAAATATTACACAAAAGGGTGGTATGTTACAGCTCTACCCCACTTACAAGGATCTCGACCCGAGATTCCTAGGTTTTAGAAAAGAAGGCAGGGTACTTAGATCGAAGATGATCTTCGCGTTCCCAGGTTGCTTCTGACTCAGAGTGATGAGACCATTGAACTTTTAGGTACTTGATGGTTTGACGACGAGTTTTGCGCTCGGTTTCATCAAGAATACGAACAGGGTATTCTCGGTAGGTTAGATCATCTTGGAGATCCAAAGTTTCATGGTCCACACCACGAATAGGATCTTTGAAGAAACACTTGAGTTGATACACATGAAAAACATCACGAACCTCTGGAAAAGATGAAGGTAGATCCAATTTGTAGGCAAGCTCACCCCGCTTGGAGAGAATGCGAAAGGGACCAACGTAGCGAGGAGCCAATTTTCCTTTGATACCGAATCGATGGACACCCTTCAGAGGAGTGACCCGAAGATAAACTTGATCACCGACTTCATAATGAACATCAAGATAATGATGATCATAGTTGGTCTTCTGACGAGACTGAGCGTCCGACAAACGCTCTCGAATTATGCGAACTGGATCTTTTGCTTCTTGGATCATGTCCGGACCAAAGAATTGTCTTTCACTGGTTTCTGTCCAGTTCAGCGGTGTTCGACATGTTCTCCCATACATGAATTGGAAAGGTGCCATGCCCAAACTGGATTGAAAACTGTTGTTATAGGAGAACTCCGCAAAAGGAAGACATTTCTCCCAGTTCTTTCCAAAGGATATGACACACGCTCTGAGCATGTCTTCAAGAAATTGATTCACTCTTTCAGCTTGACCACCAGTTTTAGGATGATAGGCTGTGCTGAAGGAGACATGAGTTCCCATTGCTTCTTGCAAACTTTGCCAGAATTTGGAAGTAAACAAACTTCCACGATCAGAGATGATCTTCTTGGGAACACCATGAAGAACGACAATCCGAGAGATGTATAACTCAGCCATTTGACTAGCACGGATAGTTTCTCGAACAGGAAGGAAATGAGCAACTTTGGATAACCGATCAACTATTACCCATATGGCATCATTTCCTGCTTGTGTCCTTGGGAGTCCAGTGTTGGGGATATGCTATATGGGTATCCTTATAGCATGTCTCTTATCCGACTAACCCGGGTGGCCCATAGTCGGTAGCATGGCCTATGGCCTGCTGGGCAGCCCAGTTAGGTGGATCCAGAAGGGAGGCCCATGCCGGATAAAGGAAGGCTACGGTGGAGTCACCAGCGTACCCGGAGCCTTGGAGTGCAAGATACGCAAGACTAGTAATAAACGGTGTAGGACTCTGTGACCTGTCCGGCTAGGACTTTTCCCTGTAACCCTAGGACCTGGTGACTATATAAGTCGGGCTTATGGGAGCCTTTAGGGCACGTTCATAGACAATCTCAAACAACCTCGCACAGCGAACCTATCTCTGTAACTCGGCGTATTGCCATTATAGTGATTTATAGCAGGAGTAGGATTCCGCCACCGTCGTGGGATCTGAACCTGGGTAAGCTGTGTTACCTCGTACCCATCAACCGTCCGCCTTACCCCACGTCTCTAAACACGCACTGTGAGGACCCCCTCCATGGCATACTCGTTGGAAATACCACGATATCCAGTGATAAAGTCCATACCAATTTCATCCCATTTCCACTCAGGAATTTTCAACGGCTGCAGAAGTCCAGCAGGCCTTTGGTGTTCAGCCTTCACACGACGGCAAACGTCGCACTCTGCAACAAAATGAGCGATTTCTGGTTTCATTCCACTCCACCAGAATCTTTGACGAAGATCTCAGTACATCTTGGTATCACCAGGATGGATAGACAGGGGAGATTCATGAGCTTCTAGTAGGATTAGATCTTTGATTTTCCAACTTTTTGGAACCACTAGCCGGTTACCAAAATAGAGAGTTCCTTTATCACTTATGGAGAAACATTTAGCTTCACCACCTACAACACGTTCTTTGATCTCGGTGATCTCACCATCTTGTTTTTGAGCTTCCTTGATTTAGTCCTCGCGAGAAGGTTTTATCTCAAGGTTAGCAAGGAATACACAAGGAACTACTTCAAGGTTAAGACGCTTGATTTCCTTGTAGAGAGTAGGTTGGGCTTATGAAATCATCAGATTGTTGCAATAAGACTTGTGACTTAGTGCATCAGCAACGACATTGGCTTTGCCGGGTTGATAGTTGAGACCCAAATCATAATCTTTGATGAGTTCCAACCATCATGTTTGCCTGAGATTCAGATCTGCCTGGGTAAAGAGGTACTTCAGACTTTGATGATCCGAGTAAAGTTCGCAACGGTTACCGATGAGGTAATGTCGCCATTGCTTAAGAGCATGAACAATAGCGGCGAGTTCGAGATCATGGGTTGGATAATTGTTCTGATGTGGCTTCAACTGCCGAGAAGCATAGGCCACTACATGACCATCTTGCATCAACACACAACCGAGCTGTTGGAGAGAAGCATCACAATAGATGACGAAATCCTTGCTTGTGTCTGGGAGGACAAGCACAGGGCAGTGGTTAGCTTAGTTTTCAAAGCTTGGAAGCTTTCTTCTGCCTTTTCTGACCATTCAAACTTCTTATCTATCTTAAGAAGATCAGTCATAGGCTTGGCTATCTTGGAGAAGTTCTCGATGAATCGGCGGTAATATCCAGCCATTCCAAGAAAACTTCGGACTTCCTTGACTGAAGTAGGAGACTTCCATTCCAGAATGGTCTGAACCTTATCCGGTATGACAGCAGCACCACTTGCAGACACAACATGGCCAAGGAATATGAGCTCTTGTAACCAGAACTCACATTTGGAAAACTTGGCGTAGAGGTGATGTTCACGAAGTTTAGTTAATACCAAACGTAAATGTTCGGCATGCTCTTCTTCGGTCTTGGAGTAGATTAGAATGTCATCAATGTATAACACGACGAACTTGTCGAGATACTCCATGAAGACGGAGTTCATGAGCCTCATAAATGTGGCAGGGGCATTGGTTAACCCGAAGGACATCACTGTATACTCGTAAAGACCATAACGAATTGTGAATGCTGTCTTTGGTATATCTTCCTTTCTGATCTTGATTTGATGATACCCTGATCTTAAGTCCATTTTGGAGAAGACAGTGGAACCACTTAATTGATCAAAGAGGTCATTTATCCGGGGAAGTGGGTACTTATTCTTGATTGTCACCGCGTTGAGTGGACGGTAATCAACCACCAATCTTGGAATATTTGTATCCCGCTTCTTGACAAATATGGTAGGGCAACCCCAAGAGGATGTGCTAGGTTGGATGTATCCTAGATCCTCTAACTCTTCAAGTTGCTTCTTCAACTCAACCAACTCATGAGGAGGCATGCGATAAGGTCTTTTGGAGATAGGAGCAGTTCGAGGAACTAGCTCTATGACAAACTCCACACTTCGATCAGCTGGCATGCCAGGCAACTCTTCAGGAAAGACATCCGAGAAATCACAGATTACAAGGACATCTTGGACCTCGAGAATAGGTAGAACATCCATGGCATACAACTCCGAGAACGGTTTAAGAACTGCTGACGGAGACTTTGAACCATCAGTTCAATACTTGACAGTTATGCCAGTAGGAGAGGTCACAGAAACTGTTCCGAGTGCACATTCAATGACGGCTTGATACTTGGTTAACCAGTCCATGCCCAGAATGACATCAATGTCACATGATTTGAGTGCAATGAAAGAAGTGGGAAACTTCTGGTAGGCTATGTCAATATCATTCCCGTGACTAACCATAGTGGTGAACCAGCTAGAACCCGAGGAATGGATGGTCAAAGGGGTGGACAGGGGTTCAAAATTTATCCCATGCTCTTGAGAATTTTTTTTTGACATGAATGTATGCGATGCTCCAGAATCAAACAAGACTGTTGAGAGAACTGAATTGACACGGAGCGTACCCAGAATGACGTGTGGATCTTCCTGAGCTTCCTCAATAGTGACATGGGTCAGACGACCACGTCTAGAACCTTGAGCCTTATCATTCTTCTTTGCCTGCTGATCATTGCGTCCGACAGCCCTTTGAGAACACTCCCTTGAGTAGTGACCAGGCTGACCACAGGAGTAACAGGTAACTCCAGTGTGAGAACCAGTAGGAGGATGATAGTTTGCTCCACCAGTATTTGACTGTGGCTGACGAGTATTATTGCCAGAAGACTTGGGTGCATAAGGAGCACAAGGCATAGCACTGTATGGAACAAATACATGGCGCTTCTTGTTACCATAGGAAGAAGCACGAGAATTTCCTTCTTCACGCTTCTGAGAGACTTTCATGTCCTTCCTTCCATGCTCCAGAGTAAGAGCCTGATTGTGCAAGTCCGGGAAAGACTAGAACTTGAAGGGCAGAAACTCATAGCGAAGTGCAGGGTTAAGTCCCTTACGGAACAAGTCTTGCTTATCTTCATCATTGTTCACATCCCTGGTTGCATAACGAGCCAGGCGAGTAAACTCACGCCCATAGGTTTCAATATCCTTACGCCCCTGAGTCAGATCCAGAAACTACCTCCTTTTGAGATCCATGACGGGCTTAGGGATATAAGAGGCACGAAATGCTGCAACAAACTCCTCCCAAGTAACAACATGTCCCTGAGCTTGCAGATTCAGAAAAACTTCCCACCAAACACCAGCCTCACCTTCCAGTTGATAGGTGGCGAAGTTGACACGGTCAGAGGGACGAACACGGAGAGCACTGAACTTGCGCTCTATGGTGCGGAGCCAATCATCAGCTTCAAGGGGCTCCTTGGAATGGGTGAAGATTTGAGGAAAAGAGCGGATGAAATCTCCAAGTGTGACACAGTCATATGCGACTTTAATTATACATGTTTTTTTCAATCACCGGTTAATTATTATTGTCAAATTGTAGATGACGTGGTACGTCGTGTACAAGGGACGGGTTCCCGGACTCTACGATGATTGGGAAGACTTCCGGAGACAGGTGCACCGTTTCAGCGGTAATAGCTACAAAGGGTACAACACTATGGCGGAGGCGGAAGCTAGATACACGCGCTATCTAGCGGGAGTTAGGACGAGGAACCGGATGAAGACCTACACCTTCGTCGCGGTGATCATGCTTATCTTCTTTGGTTGTTTATCCCGCGTTTGTCTCTAGCTAGTTTAGATGTCTAGGCGATCTGCCGAGCTCTAACTTGTTCGAGACACATGTATTCGCATGTCACCAACTACTTTGTAACTTGGTCGAAACAATGTATAACTTATGTATTCATGTATGGGACTTATCTATATGTATTTGTTTCAATCTTCTTTTGTGAATTGTGTATTTATATATATAACCGTATATCTTATATATGTGTGTATATCTGCCTGTAATATTGTATATAATCTGTATTGTATATCATCTGGCTCTGATATTAAAAAAAATCCCGTGGCGCACATGGCATAGCTTCTGTGGCGCACGGTGTCTAAAGCGCACCTGCGCAGGATAGTGGCGCACTACCACATGCGCCACAGAAGATAAGTTTTGTAGCGCACCTAGACAGCTATCCGTGGCACACTCGCATGTGCGCCACGCCTATCTCGGCACTACCGTGGCGCACCAGGCAGTGCGCCACGGCTAGGAGATAGCCGCAGCGCAAGCCTAGTAGCGCACGACCAGTGCGCCACGGATGGCTTTTCCACGTGCGCCACTAACGAGCGTTTTCCTAGTAGTGTCATAGGGACCTTTACCTTATAAAGGTGGGGTCTTACAGATGGTATCAGAGCACTATGTTGCATGTAGGATTATGACCCTAAGTTGGATTAGACTGTAAAAACCACTAAGGGAAAAATGCAACTCCTTGCAAATTCCACACTTGTCTTTTTCTTCTCGTAAACCTTTTCTAATCTTCTTTGTCATCTCAATTTGTAGATGGCCACCATCAATGAAGCCATCAAGAAGGGACCACTCATGACCATCACTTTAGAATGTGAGACGGAGTTTCCCAAAGCACTTAAAACCCTTATGTTAGCTTGGGGATACATGGCGAGGCCATGTACAAGGGATTTCCAGTTATGGATGAAGGAGAAGAATATTGGTGGGTGCAACTTCACTTGTAAAAAACAAGGGAGACAACCACAAATAGTCGGGAGTCTACAGGGGAACCAACTCAGAAATGTATACGACATTCCTGAAGGAGGAGAACAAGTATACCCAAGACTTAGAGACTGCCATAAAACGTCTAAGGGAAGATATCATAGACTTAGAATATGAGTGAGAATTGTAACATACTCCGCTAGTTGGACCACCACAATTGTCATTTTCTCGCAAAAATTTGTTTAAGCTATGTTTGAACCTTAGTGTTTGAGGTAGACTTTGTATGCCATGACTTGTATGTTTTATGGATGATTGTATGCTTTTAACTATCTTTTTACTGTCTTGTTTTTCTCTTACTTGTATTGTTCTAATTTTTCTCTATCTTATGCATTATTTGCCTAGCTTTGTGATCAGCACCACCGAGGTGTTCAATGGAACTCGTTTTGGTTCACGTATCGTGCAGTTTACTAGTGTGCTCAACCTCCCACTTCCTAGTATCAAGGCAATTTAGCTCACCAAGTTCGAGAGGAAGGATCTTTGGGGCTTTAGAGTCACACAGCCAGGACGCCAGACAGAGCCACTCATGGAGGAGATTTCCTTCAAGCTGATGCACGATGACAAAGAGAAGGGTCTAGATGTAGTCATGCAGGAGCTACTCGGACGCCTCTGCGGACGCCATGCCACCAAGCTCAGGGGCCTCTACTTCCACCCGTTCGGGAGACGTGACGAGGAGGGAGAGGCATTTGTGTATGAGGGCGCTGATAGAGAGACGATAGATCCAGTTCGTTTGTACATCCAGTACCTAGAGGGTATTATTAGACACCTCGACACGGATAGGACCAACATCATGCTTAGAAATGACGAGCTCTAGGTTCAGGTGAGGTAGAAGGAAAAGCTCTTCGCGGAACAAGATGAGATCGTCAAGGAGATGGAGGCCAGATTCGAGAGCTAGGACAAGAAGTTCAAGAATCAGGAGAAGGGAGTTCAGGACAGAAACAAGAAGATCAAGGACATGAGGGCCGAGATAGAGGCCAAGGACTTTGAAACCACAGATGCCTCCCCAGATGTATTGTGCATAACATCTATGGGTTATATCTCATTACTTATCCTTATTGAAACCACAGATGCCTCCCCGTCGTGTCAACCCCAACCCAAACAACAACAACAATAACGTCAATTCCGAGATGCAACAGTTGATGACAACTCAAACTCAAATGATGCAGATGATGACCCAGTTCATGGCCAATCAAAACCAGAATCACAATAACAACAACAACAACAACAAAAACAACAACAACAACAATCCCAACAACCCACCAGCATTTGACATGCTTACAAGGTTTTTGAGGTTGAGGTCAGCCAAGTTCTCAGGAACCACTGATCCCATGGTAGCCAATGACTGGCTACGCTCTGTGAATAAAGACTTGGTCACTGATGGCTACACCAATGAAGAAAAGGTTAGGTTCATAGCACATCTGCTTGAAGGACCAGCAACAACATGGTGGGACAACTTTCAGATCACCACTCCCCTTGAGGATGTGACTCGGACTATTTTTTAGGATGGATTCCGTACATCTCATATCTCATCAGGAGTGATGAATTTCTATAAGAAGGAATTCCACAATCTGAAACAGCGTCACCGCAGTGTGGCTGAATACATTGAGGAGTTCAACAATCTGGCGCGTTATGCACCGGATGAAGTTGATACTGATTCTAAGAGGAAGGAGAAGTTCCTCAAGGGATTGAATGATGAAATGAACCTGCAGCTATCTATTGCCTATGTCCCAACATATCAATAACTATGTGGCAAGGCCACTGAAAGTACAAAGGAAGTCGCCTAGAGGGGGGTGAATAAGCTTTTAAAATTATTACGGCTTAGGCTCAAGTAAATGTGGAATAAAACTATCATTTAATTTATTGAGCACAAAACCTAGCCTCTAAGTTCACCTAGGTGCACCAACAACCTATGCTAAGCAATACAAGAAACAAGGTGATAGCAAGGTATAAGTACTTCAGCACGATGGCTATCACAATGTAAAGTACATAAGTAAAGGGCTCGGTTGAGAGATAACCGATGGACGCGGAGACGAAGATTTGTTTCCCGAAGTTCACTTCCAAAGAAGCTACGTCTCCGTTGGATAGGTGCGATGGCGCAATGCTCTCCGAACGCCACAAATGGCTCACCTCGAGGTGTGGTGGCTCGATGCTCACCCAACGCCACACAAGGCCTCACCCCGGATGCGGAAGCACGCAACTCACCGACACCACAAAAGGCTCACCCTATTCTCCCGAGTGCGCACCACAAAAGGCGGGCACTCGCTCCACTATGGTACGCTTGAGGGCGGTCACCGAACCCGTACAAGATTGGGGCTAACTCCACAACTAAATTGGAGGCTCCCAACAACAAAGCCACAACAGGCTACAATGCCACAAAAGGCCAACAACGCCACAAAAGGCTACAAGACCACAAAAGGTCAACAACCCAACCACACAACCGTCTAGGGTTCTAAGGCACCCAAGAGAAACAAGCTCACAAGCTTGAACTCGCCGAATCCCCGAGGAGAACTCGAACCTATGCACCAAATGCAAGGGCAAGTCCATCTCTCCCAAATTCCAACAAAGCTACAAAAGCTATAGGGGGAATAAGGGAGGAAGAACACAAGAGGAGAATACAAAACCCTCCAAGATCTAGATCCCAATGATTCCTTCACAAAGAAGGGATTTGGCTTGGGGGGATTGTAGATCTAGATCTCCTCTCTCAAATCCCTCAAAAAGATGCAAGAATCATAGGAAGGGAAAGGGAGAGGAAAAGCTTCTTCAAGGTTAGCAATGGAGGAGAGAGAGAAAGCCAAGAACCAAGAAGAAAAGCTAGTGAGCACGAAGGGGAAGAGGAGCCCCTTTTAAAGGGCTCCCAGATCTGCCCATTATGGGCATTCGCGACTCCTGCCCGGAACTTCCGGTGGGAGGACGGAAGTTCCGATGGCACATAGCCAACAGTCAAAAACTGCGGAGCGAAAAACTGAAAAAAAGCGAATCCTGGTCGGAACTTCCAGTGGGAGCGAAACTTCCGGTGGAAGTTCCGATAGAAGTTCCGTCAAATAGACACAACAAAAACAGAAGGTTACTGAACATGAGCGGAACAAGCGCCGGAAATTCAACCGAAACTTTCGTCCTGAGCGGAACTTCCGGTCCCTGGCCGGAACTTCCGGTGGAACTTCCGACTTAAGTTCCATCAAATAGCACATCCAAAACAGAAGGTTACTGATCGTGAGCGGAAGAAGACTTGGAACTTCCACCGGAACTTTCGGCGACAAAAATGCCCTAGCGGAACTTCCGATGGCAAGCCGGAACTTCCGGTCAGGGTAATTCCAGAAACCAGAAAACCAGAAACGCAATAACTTTTGCATCCGAACTCCAAACGGGATGAAACCAATTTTGTTGGAAAGATAACGACGAATAGAATCCCCAAGGTGTGGAGCCGGAAAACTCGCAAGATCAAAAACCGCAATAAGATATGCAAGTGAAATCCTTAAATTATAAACTAGAGCTTGTCATGATGATGACCACAAGCTCTAGATCCTCTCATGGACAAGAACCAAATAATAACCAAGAAAGATGAGGCTATGAATGCAAAGGTTTGAGATCTCTCCGAACGATGCAAACGAGTCACCCGCTTGAGAGCCCCTCTTGATAGTACGGCTATCTATCCTAAACCTGTCTCCCAACTAACAATACGAGACCGGCAAAATAAAAGCCCTATAAAGAACATACCTTTGCCTTGAGCATCCCACTTGAACTTCATGTAGACCGTCTTGTTCTTCTATAGTGGTAACACCTTTCTTGGATGCTCTTGCTTGATGAAGATGAAGACTTGCAAATTGCTCCCCCATACTCCATGGGGAAACCTCTTCTTTGAACTTGTCTTCATCATTCCATGAGCACGAGGATGGCAAGCTTCAAGCAAGAGAGATTCTAGAGATGGCGCAACTCTTTGCACATTCCTTGATCGAACTTCAATCTCCTTTCTTCATGATTCCAATGGGCACAAAGCCCTTGGACATTTCTTCATCTTCCAACCTTGAGACCAACACATAGACCAAGCGATGCCAACGGACAAACCTACAAATGATACTCAACTTACATTAGTCCATAAAGATTGTCATTAATTACCAAAACCACACATGGGGGCACACATGCCCTTTCAATCTCCCCCATTTTGGTAATTGATGACAATCCCTTAGAGAGGGTTTAAATATGACAATTAACGACCAAAGCGGTTGCCCCAACATCAAATACTACACAAGTATGTGAGGTTGGTACAACCATAATATATAGAGAAAACTCCCCCACAATCTATGCATGTGTGATGAACTTGAATTTCATTGCATAGATTGCCAACCGTTACCGTTGGTTGAGTTTCCTCTATATATTCAACATGCAAAGCAAACACAAAGATGCAAGAGCATGAGAGGCAAATGCTTAAGAACACACTCAAAGCAAAGGCCAACTTCCCTTAAACCCTCCAACACTTCTCCCCCATTGGCATCGATTGCCAAAATGGGTGAAAAGTTCTAGACGGCCAACATAGTGAGAATTCCTCTAAAGGTGTGCATATGCACAAGTCAAGAGATGAGAACTAGGGAGGAAGTAAAACTATATTGAGGACCCAAAGAAATCAAAAAAGAAAAGAAAAGGGCTTCAACAAATGAAGCGAGCAATCAAAAGATCCAATAGAAACAATTGAAACACCATCAAATGATGTCAAAAGGAAACAACAACCAAAAGAGTGTTTAAATAGAAATATAGAAGCTCCCAAACTTTGTGCAAAGATTACAATACTTGTATTGAATACAATATGCACAAATATGGAATCCTTGCTCCTCCATAAGCATTTAAACCACAAGAAACAAGAAAGAAGGAACATGTGCATCATTAAATGAATTATAGAAGCTCCCCAAAGATTGTGCACCAATTATAGTAATTGTATTTGGAAACAACGTGCACAACCATGGAATCCTCACTCCAAAACCATTTAACAATGCACACAAAATACAATAATTTGGAAACCACCGAAGAATCAAAATGATGTAAGAGGTGATTTCCAAGAAATGCAAAAACAACCAAATATTGATCTTCTCTTGTGTGTATAATTTTTTAGGTGGAAGATATCACAAAGACATATAACCACAAAGAAACATGCACACACAAAATAGATACTCAAGAAAGCACATGAAGACCCAAAAAGAAGTCATAGAATAATACCAGTAAGATGTTTTGCTTGAAAGCACGCCCAAGGGCTCAAATATATCTTATTGTACATTAATGAGCTTCAAACACCAACATACCCCATACAACACAACTATTATCAAGGGAAGAAGAGGATAGAAGGAATATATGGAGAAAGGCAACAAGTATCACTATTGCACATGAGAGATATTGAGGAAACGATATGCAACAAAATTGCTAGATTGACATATTTGGGATTAGTGAATCATGAGCATGATTTAGTATAGTCCCCATTATATGCACTCATCAACATACAAACATTTGCAATAGAGAGAACTCTTCAAAGCCAAAGCAAGAAATCCTACATATGGAAGAACACAAATTCATGCCAACAAGCAACCTACACAAGGTTGGGAACAAGATATGTATGCATGAGAGAGAGATACTTGTTATCGAGATATAATTGGTAGGATGAAGAAGATATGAATTCGTTGATCATCCTAGCTTGCTGTAAGATCCCTCCTTTGTAAAGGAAAGGATCCCTGTGATTGCAATGCTAGTCCCTGGATCAATGCGAGCATCCACAGTTTAAGATGAAGTACACAGAAACAAAGGTCATTATTACATATCATTCCAGATACAAACATAGTCTTTTACAACTCCATGGCCACAGGACTAATACAAGAGTTCAAATATATAATAAGATAAATAAGTCTTCATCTTCATGTGCCACAGGCAAGCATGTTGAGTGTACACTCATGACTCCTAATCATCATCAGAATATCCTGCAACATCAGAAGTTATAGCCACAGTGGGTCAATACATTGGAATAGTATTGGCAAGTGATACCTTAGTAGAATATTGGTGGACTAAATACTATATGCATTTTGGCTAAGTGTAGCTTAGGCTTGCTTTGCTCAAAATAGGTTTTGCCTATCAGTTGAAAACTCTAAGTTTTTCTTTGCCAAAAACTTATCCCAAGGAACCACCAATAGACATTGGGGTCCTTCACCCTTGTTCAACCATAAGTTTTTACTTAGAAATTGGGATGAGGAGATTATTGATAGCTTCCATGTCTTTATGCTCAAGTTGTCCAATACCAGGGACATGGCTAAGTACTTAGATCTCAACAAGACAAGTGCACAGTACTGATTCATAAACAAGCTCAAAACTTGCCAAACAACTTTTATTTGAACATTAAAACATTGCCCAAATTTTTGTTATACACAAAATAGGCCTACACATGTTTCTGTAAAAATAACCATTTTAACAGAAACAAAACATTAAACACATTGCATATATGGAAAGGGCTTTCTCCCCTGATTCCATTGATATAAAATTTGTCAAATTTGGACGTGGGAATCAAAAGTTATGAATTTATCAAGTTTAAACATCTAATAGATACAAAATCTGATTTTAAATGAAAGAACTGGCCACGCGGCAGCGTCTGATTGGACGATACCGCTTCGCACCGGATCACGCTCGGGCACCGTTGGATCTAATTAAACATGCACGGCTCATATCTAAACTTACCTCTTCATCACAGATCTAATCTTACACGTTAGATCTAAATCCTACGGCCACAGTCCTATTGACCACAGACGGGCGGCGCTAGCGGCGGCGACTGGCGGCGGCGGCTCTGTCAGAGTCGTTGCCGACGTTCTAGGTCGTGCGGGAGAGGAGGAAGGGGTTTACTATGCTCGCCATGTGCTGCTGATGCTCAAGGTGGGCTTAGATGGCGAAGGGGCGCGCAGAGGTGGTCGCTGGAGCTCGTCGTAGTCGTGCACGGCATCAGGTCCTTGCAGACGGAGTTGTTGCCGATGCTCTGGACCTTCCTAGCACAAACCAGAGGCATCATTAGTTGCGCAAGGACAAGGCGAACCCAGTCGTATGCAAGAGGGGTCAAGGGGCGCTCAGTATTTACCGTAATCGATCGTCGGAGTTCGAGCAGAGGGCGACGGAGCTCAGTCGTTGACGTTGTCGAGGCTACAGACCATGCGCGAGCAAACGGAAAGCATCAGTAGGTGCACACGGAAATGCAGAACAAGTCAGCACGAACCATAGGCCGAGGGGCGTGCGGTGCTCACCGGAATTTGATGACGAACTCGTCGGAGCAGCGAGGTTGCGGCGAGGAATTCTTGCAGCCTCGGGGTGCTCTGTTCTTGGGGTTTGGGGGAAATGGAGAGGGGTCATAGAGGGTTTAAGTAGCATGGGCGCGGCGCGCTTAACTCAGGCATTGAACGGGAATTGAAGCCGCAATCAAACAGGAAACGCCCGACGAGATTTTGGGGATCAACAGGTCGCCAGGGTGGAGACGACGACTGCCATGTGGGCCGCGGATGTCAGCGAGAGAAAGAAAGAGGGAATGGGCCCAAGCGGTCAGTGACTCAGTGGGTATGGCTGCGAGTGAGAGAGAAGGGGGAACTCGGGTGGGCTTAGTGGGCTGGATTCACTGTTGGGCCAAATGACTGGCGCCGGCCTTTTTCCTTTTCTGTATTCATTTTCTATTTCTGTTTTGATTTTCTGAATCCATTTTCAAACAAATTCACATGCCATTTGAATTCAAATTTGTTCTGGATTTTTGTAGTGTGTAGCACTCACATTTTGGGCATATAATCATGTGGTCTCTCTGTATTAGCTTGGTCCCTTGATCAAACAAAAATAAACAGTGACATAGCACATGATTTGATCAAGTTTTGAGAATGATTTTTAAATTCACATTTGTTTTGCAAATTTTTGGTTTAAGAATTAGCAAGCAATCAAAACATTCTGAGAGCAACAAGGTTTGGTTTTGAACAAATAATTTCCCATTGGAGAGTGGTAATTGATTTATGCTTGATCACATAAAATAATAGCACTTAGTGCTTTGTTTTCTTGAAATGGGTTTGATATTTGATCCCTAAATGATATGCATGCATGAATGATATGCAATCTTTGAAAACATGATTTTAGGGATGTTACACTTGCATCCAACAGACATGTAGACGCCACTTCTTCCTTGTTCAAGATACAAGCACCCAATATATATCTCCAATGTACCTAAAACACAATTAAGTACACTATGGTCCCCAAACAAATTGGGTCCAAAGTAGTTAGTGAAACTACAATACATAGGAGAGCCCCCACAAAAATATGTGTATATTGATATGAAATTGAATTTGATGCACATCTTAGCCCATTAGGATTTGGTGGAGTTTCCCCTATATATTGGATCAAAGAAAGAAAGCATGCCATACTATATACAAGAAGTAAATATGCATGCATATGATTTCAAGAACCAAAAGGAGATACAATTTGAACAAAAACACCAAGTAAACCAATAAGACACACAAAAATTTGTGACTCGACAAAAGGTGTCCAAATTGTATCGAAGATTCAAATCAACACATGAAAGAACACAAGTTCAATAAATTAACTCGAAATAGCCAAAGAAAAAGGATAAGAAAAATACCAAGGCTCAAGGATTTATCTCATCCTAAAAGGACAAAACACGTGAAACGGAATGAGATAAAGCCAACTCCCAACGAGGGCAAGGAAATAATAACCAAAACAAACTCTTCACACTTTTCATGATGGCACACAAAGTACCAACACAAAAATGATCGAGCTTCCAAGCAAAAAGGATCAAATCAAGAAGCATAAAACAATGTTCTAGATAATATAGGAGAGTTCCTCCATAAGTAGAGCATTATATATAATTTTTCCTTTGAATGCAAAATGCCCACAAATGATATCATCACTACTACCTACACTAAGTAAAACACAAGGGTAAATAAATAAAATAAGAAGATCCACAAGAGGCAAGGAAAGCTGGGGAGCAACTAGACAAACATTTTATTTGCCAAAGATAAGATAAATAAGAAAAGGCCAAAACAAATATGATCAATGAATTCTACCATATAGTAAATACTAATTGTCCAAGGACAATAAGTAATAGGGATAATTTTCTTGAGGTAGTTTGCAATGATATCCAAGATCATATTCACACAAAGAAGCATATAACAAGATAGGAATTAAGCTTGATGCTTCGAAAGAGATTCTTGATTGCTTCAAATAGTCACACAATCATTAGTGATTGGATTAAATAGAAGCAAGTGGTTCGCATGAGGATATGTAGATCCAAATATGAGGAAACACATAGCAACAATCACTCTCACAAACAATATCCAAAAGATGAGCAATAAAAACATTTAAGTAATTTGGAACTTGTATGAGCAAATGTGCCACATAGGAACTAGATAATTATCAATATCAAATCTAAGTGGCACTACCTCAAATGTCCACATTTTCTAGGTTTGTAATATGCACAAAGCATATGACTCCCCCATAATGTGATAAACCAAGAAATCTCAACAAGAGGCAAAAAGATCAAAATAGAGGTATTAATGGACATTATGAAAACTTGAGTTTCTCATGAGAGAGACAAACCACATAGAGACAACAAAATGACTACTAAGTGGTTTTTCTCATGTACACACGTTTTAGGATTGTGGAATGCCCAAGCATGACACTCCCCCAAAACGGAATAGTCCATTAATCCCTCACAAGAGCCAAATAAGATACCTACTAGAAACAATAAAGGCTCAAAACCAAGAAACACAAATACATGGTGTGCCAACCAACATACACAAAGATAATTCATAGGTCAATATAAGTAAGTGGGAAGCACAACATGTACAAACACATGCAAGGAACAAAACCAACACATGCACAAGGGAGCAAGTAACTATAAATGTAAAGGAGTTTAGCACGAGTTACTAGAAGGAGTAACATTGGATAAGGAGTAGAAGCATGATAACCAATGACTTGAATTTGACAACTAGAATATAATGAAGATCCCTCAATTCTTCATAAGGTAGCCAAGTCTCCAATGCCCTCAAAAAACACCTATTGATAGCTTGTTGGTCCCCAACCAAGTTGGGTCCTAAGAAGTTAGTCACAATAGGTTTGGCCACCCAAATGGTTCTTCTCTTGACACCACTTTGGGCACCAACAAATTTGGCAAACACATTGCCCATCTAATCCTTACGAAGAAAATAAGAATCATCAATCAAGATAGGATGAGATGAGGAGATACCCATGGTGCATGAGGAAGAAAGGTGCCCCTTCTCACGGCATATGTAGCAAGTTCTTCTCTTGCCATCTTTATTCTTGGGAGGAGCTGCACCATGAAGAAGAGCTTGAGGCTTCTTGGGAAGTGGACCATCTTAAGCTTGTGGAGGAGATTGAGGATGCTTCCCTCGTTGCTTCCCACTAAGAGGATTCTTCTTCAATGGGCAATCCCTCACATGATGCCCTTCTTCCTTGCACTTGAAGAACACAATGTTGGCCGGATTCTTCAGTTATCCTTGGCCCTTCTTCTTGTTGCCCTTGTGCTTCAACGAATTAGTGGGCTTGCTCTTGGTGTTGGAGTTGAATCCAAGCCCATTCTTGTCACTTGGGGGTCATCGCACACTCAACATCTTCTTGAGCATGGTCTTCCCTTCATGACACCTTTTCAAGTCATTCTTCAAAGAAGTGACTTGAGCCTTGAGATGTTTGACTTCCTCTACATGGTTAGTATCAACAAAAATACTAGAGGAAGTAGAAGCTTCATTGTTAGAGCAACAAGGCAAATGATGCAATTCATCACAAGATTTAGCATGGTTGTGAGAGGATGAATTACAAGGACTAGCACATGGAAATATAGCATTAGGAGTAGATGTAGTGCTAATGTCCACATGAGGCCCACTAGTTGTTACCTTTGACACAATGGCCTCATGAGCTAACCTTATCCTACCATGGGAGACTAGAAGATCCTCATGCAAGCTTGAGAGCTTGGCATGACTTTCTTCTAATTTCCCATAGGGTTTAGGGTTTCAACTAATTGTTCTCTAATACCACCTCCTCCTGTATCTACTATCTCCTTCAAGATAGATGCTTCACAATAAATAGAGTTAGTAGCACAAGCATCATCATTTAAAGCAAGAGGTGAGGGAAACTTGGAAAGCTCTTTAGAATATTAAGCTTTAAGTTTCTCATGTGACTCGGTGAGTTTGATGAGCTCACCCTTGATGACCCTAGAGCCATTGTTGAGGTGCTCAAAATCCTCAAGGAGTTTAGCATAAGCAACTTCAAGTTCATCATTTTTAATTTGAAGAGCACTTGCCACCTCAAACTCTCTATCATGAGATTCCTTTACTCTAGATAGCTCTATACCAAAGGTCTCCTCAAGAGATTCCTTAGTGGTTTGTTCCTCTTCAAGAGCTTCATTTAGGTTGGCAATTTCATTAGCATACTCACGCTCAAGACTACTTATTTTATCTATTTTGTCTTCATGCTCATATATTAGTTGCCTCCTTTCAATAGAAAAAGTCAAGATTTCAATGAAAGTATAGCAAGCATTTTTATTAGGATGAAGAGCACGAAGGACTAGCCCCCCCTTCTCTTTTAAAGAAGCAACATCATTATCTACTTCATCATGATCAACATTCACATCATCATGAGATATCTTGGAATCCAAAGGAGAGGTTACCTTTGAACCCTTAGCCATGAGGCACAAGTGAACATTTGGAGAAGATGACGATGAGGGAACACATGAAGCTCCAATCGCAACCTTGCCTTGGCCCACACATTCTCCGATTTCCTCTACATGGTTAGCAACACAAGTACTAGAGGAAATGGAAGCACATTTATCATGGCAACAAGGCAAAGCAAGCATATTATCATGAGATATATTCAATACATTTCTACATGATATGCAAGAGCAATCAACACTAGGATGTAAATCACATATGGTCCTACAAGTGTTCATGCCCAAAGATACAACATTGCAATGAGATAGAGACAAAGGATCATGAATGGAAATCTCACTATCTACATTGCAAGTTCTATCACCACTCACCATATCATTTCCTTATGACAATTCACATGTTGGTGTAGTGGAAGAAGATGAGAAATCATCGCGGCTGGAGGTGGAGAGAACACAATCATCCTCATTAGGCTTGGACACATCATATTTTGCTTGAAGCTTGGTCTATATATCATGAGCGTTCCAAAAAGGCATGATTGAGGAAAGAACTACAAAGCTCACAACATTAACAAGCACATTAGATGCTTGAGCTTCGAGATAAGAGTTTGTCTCCTCCTCCAAAGATAGATTTTGGGGGTCCTTAGGAGGAGACAAGCCCATATCTAGAATTCGCTCAATGTTTGGGTCAATGGCTCGGAAATGACTAAGCATGCGAGTACGCCAAACATCATAATGTGTGCCATCAAAAGTAAATGTGTGAGAGTGCACTAAACCCCTAGGAGACATCTTTACTCTCGAGGCGATGAAGCCAAAAAGGGAGAGACCTTGCTCTGATACCAATTGAAAGTACAAAGGAAGTCGCCTAGAGGGGGGTGAATAGGCTTCTAAAATTATTACGGCTTAGGCTCAAGTAAATGCGGAATAAAACTAACATTTAATTTATTGAGCACAAAACCTAGCCACTAAGTTCACCTAGGTGCACTAACAACCTATGCTAAGCAATACAAGCAACAAGGTGATAGCAAGGTATAAATACTTCAAGAATGATGTCTATCAGAATGTAAAGTGCATAAGTAAAGGGCTCGGTTGAGAGATAACCGATGGACGCGGAGAAGAAGAGTTGTTTCCCGAAGTTCACTTCCAAAAAATCTATGTCTCCATTGGAGAGGTGCGATGGCGCAATGCTCTCCGAACGCCACAAATGGCTCACCTCGAGGTGTGGTGGCTCGATGATCACCCAACGCCACACAAGGCCTCACCCCGGATGCGGAAGCATGCAACTCACCGATGCCACAAAAGGCTCACCCTATTCTCCCGAGTGCGCACCACAAAACGCGGGCACTCGCTCCACTATGCGACGCTTGAGGGCGGTAACCTAAACCGTAAAAGATTGGGGCTAACTCCACAACTCAATTGGAGGCTCCGAACAACAAAGACACAATAGGCTACAATGCCACAAAAGGCCAACAATGCCACACAAGGATACAAGACCACAAAAGGTCAACAACCCAACCACACAACCGTCTAGGGTTCCAAGGAACCCAAGAGAAACAAGCTCACAAGCTTGAACTCGCCGAATCTCCGAGGAGAACTCAAACCTATGCACCAAATGCAAGGGAAAGTCCTTCTCTCCAAAATTCCAACAAAGCTACAAAATCTATTGGGGGAATAAGGGGGAAGAACACAAGAGGAGAATACAAAACCCGCCAAGATCTAGATCCCAATGATTCCTTCACCAAGAAGGGATTTGTCTTGGGGGGATTGTAGATCTAGATCTCCTCTCTCAAATCCCTCAAAAATATGCAAGAATCATAGGAAGGGAAAGGGAGAGGAAAAGCTTCTTCAAGGTTAGCAATGGAGGAGAGAGAGAAAGCCAAGAACCAAGAACAAAAGCTAGTGCCCACGAAGGGGAAGAGGAGCCCCTTTTAAAGGGCTCCTAGATCTGCCTGTTACGGGCATTCGTGACTCCTGGCCGGAAGTTCCGATGGCACACAGCCAACAGTCAAAAACTGTAGAGCGAAAAACTAAAAAAAAGCGAATCCTGGTCGTAACTTCCGCCGGTTCACCGAGACTTCTGGTGGGCGCGAAACTTCTGCTGGAAGTTCCGACAGAAGTTCTGTCAAATAGACATAACGAAAACAGAAGGTTACAGAATGTGAGAGGAACAAGAGCCGGAAATTCAACCGGAACTTTCGGCCTGAGCGGAACATCAGGTCCCTGGCCGGAACTTCCGGTGGGAGCGGAACTTCTGGTGGAAATTCCGACTGAAGTTCCGTCAAATAGCACATCCAAAACAGAAGGTTACTGAGCGTGAGCGGAAGAAGACCCGGAACTTTCGGCGGCAAAAAATCCCTAGCGGAACTTCCGATGGCAAGCCGGAACTTCCGGTCAGGGAAATTCCAGAAACCAGAAAACCAGAAACGCAATAACTTTTGCATCCGAACTCCAAACAGGATGAAACCAATTTTGTTGGAAAGATAACGACGAATAGAATCCCCCAAGGTGTGGAGCCGGAAAACTCGCAAGATCAAAAACTGCAATAAGATATGAAAGTGAAATCCTTAAATTATAAACTAGATCTTGTTATGATGATGACCGCAAGCTCTAGATCCTCTCATGGAGAAGAACCAAATAATAACCTAGAAAGATGAAGCTATGAATGCAAAGGTTTGAGATCTCTCCGAACGATGCAAACGAGACACCTGTTTGAGAGCCCCTCTTGATAGTATGGCTATCTATCCTAAACCCGGTCTCCCAACTAACAATACGAGACCGACAAAAGAAAAGCCCTATCAAGAACATACCTTTGCCTTGAGCATCCCACTTGAACTTGATGTAGACCTTGTTCTTCTATAGTGGGAACACCTTTCTTGGATGCTCTTGCTTGATGAAGATGAAGATTTGCAAATTTCTCCCCCATACTCCATGGGTAAACCTCTTCTTTGAACTTGTCTTCAACATTCCATGAGCACGAGGATGGAAAGCTTCAAGCAAGAGATCTTCTAGAGATGGCTCATCTTGAGCTCTCCCTTCTTCATCCCTACTTGAGGTTGATCCATCTTGATGCAACTCTTTGCACATGCCTTGATGGACCTTCAAGCTCCTTTCTTCATGATTCCAATGGGCACAAAGCCCTTGGACATTTATTCATCTTCCAACCTTGAGACCAACACATGGCCCAAGCGATGCCAATGGACAAACCTACAAGTGAAACTCAATTTACACATTAGTACATAAAGATTGTCATTAATTACCAAAACCATACATGGGGGCATACATGCCCTTTCAGCCACCATCTTGGAAAGTAAGATGAACCAGGTTGAGAACAGGAAGAGGAAGAATCATTTTAACAAGCACAGCTCGGGATCGTCTCATAAACGTTCCCATGGTGATGATAGTGGAGGATCTGGATCCCACAAGCATGGGAAGTATAACAGCCACCACAATAGTAACCTTCACCATGATAATAAGCACCACCGCAGCCATGACAATGATAGGTATAAGAACCACAAGAGTGGACACAAGAGCCACCATAGTGGGAATGGAAATGTAAGTCAGCCTTCTAAAAGAGATAGCAGTCAGGTTGAGTGCTTGAAATGCAAGAAAACTGGGCACTATGCAGATGAATGCCCAGAAAATAAAGTTGAAGGAGCCAATAAGACCAACCCTCTCCAGAAGGGACAAGTGAACCACATCAATGTGGAAGAAATATATGAAGAGTCTGATGCTGTGGCTGGTAAGTTCAAGCTTAATTCTTTTCCAACACTTGTTCTTTTTGATACCGGCGCATCACATTCATTCATATCAAGAGCATTTGTTGATAAAAATGGACTTCCAACAGAAACTATTGGGTGACCTATTAAAGTAAGCTCTCCCAGTGGAGAGATGATAGTGAATTTTGGATGTCATAATCTAGTGATAGAGTTTGGAAAGTATAAGTTTCCAGTTAGTTTGATAATCCTAGATTCCCAAGGATTGGATGTTATTTTGGGTATGGATTGGATGATTAAGTATAAAGGAGTATTAGATTGTGACAATCGTACCGTTACACTCACAAACCCCGGATAAGAAAAGGATTAGGTTCAAGTCTAATTTTGAAGCTAAAGGGACTAAGCTAAATTCTCTTAAGGGGGTTAGCATAGACAGTGTACCAGTTGTGAAGGAATATCCGGATGTGCTTCCGGAGGAATTACCAGGAATGCCACCAGATAGAGATGTGGAGTTTCTGATTGACTTGCTACCAGGATCAAGACCAATAGCAAAGATCCCCTACAAGATGTCAGTTGATGAGTTGAAAGAACTCAAGAGACAACTTGGAGTATAGTTACAGAAAGGATTTATTCAACCAAGTTCTTCGTCTTGGGGTGCACCAATTCTGTTTGTTGAGAAGAAAGATAGATGTCAAAGGTTATGCATAGATTACCGTTCACTCAATGAAGTGACTATAAAGAACAAATACCCTTTGCCTAGAATCAATGATCTGTTTGACCAACTAGAAGGATCCCATGTGTTCTCAAAGATTGATCTCCGATCAGGCTACTTCTAGCTAAAGATTAGAGAACAACACATACCTAAGACTACTTTCACCACTAGGTATAGATTGTATGAGTATACCGTGATGCCATTTGGATTGACAAATGCACCACCTTATTTCATGAATATGATGAATAAAGTGTTCATGGAGTTTCTTAACAAGTTTGTTGTCGTATTCATCGATGACATTTTGATCTATTCCAAGAGCAAAGAAGAGCATGAAGAACATTTGTGTTTGATACTTGAGAAGCTCAGGGAGCACAAGATGTATGCCAGGTTCAGCAAGTGTGAATTCTGGTTGAATGAAGTTGGATTTCTCGGACATATTGTGTCGGGATATGGCATAGCTATCAATCCTGCAAATGTGTCAGCTGTAACTGAGTGGGAATCTCCCAAGTCAGTTAAGGAAGTTCATAGTTTGCTAGGCTTGGCAGGATACTATATAAGGTTCATTGAGAATTTCTCAAAGGTAGCTAAGCCAATGACGGAATTAGTCAAGAAAGATAAGAAGTTTGACTGGACTGAAGGTTGTGAAGTCAGTTTCCAGGAATTGAAGAAGAGACTAGTGACAGCACCAGTCTTATGTCCGCCATATTTGGAGAATGATTTCCAAGTCTATTGTGATGCATCTCACCAAGGATTTGGTGGAGTTTTGATGCAATAAGGGAAAGTTTTGGCTTATGCCTCGAGACAACTCAAAACTCATGAAGTGAATTATCCTACTCATGACTTAGAGTTAGCCTCTATTGTCCATGCACTCAAAACATGGAGACATTATCTTCTGGGAAAGCGTTGTGAAGTGTTCATGGATAACAAGAGTTTGAAATATATCTTCACTCAGAAAGAAATCAATATGAGACAAAGAAGATGTCTAGAGCTCATCAAGGACTATGACTTGAGTTTAGAATACCATCCCGGTAAAGCAAATGTTGTAGCGGATGCTTTAAGCCGTAAGGTTTATGTGAATGGCCTTACTAAGGGAGAATTGCCAGATGATCTGTGTGCCCAATTCAAAGATCTCAGATTGGAGATAGTACCTGAAGGACATCTCATGTCATTGGATGTTCAACTGTAGAGGTCCCAACCTTTTTAAGGTAGAGATCCCTATGTTTACAATGCTAGTCCCTGGATCAATAGCTAGCATCCACATTTTAAGATGTACTATCAAGAAACAAGGTCATAATACAACTTTATAACCAGGAATAAAATAATTCATTACATTTTACATAGCTCATTTGGCTATCTTATTACAATGCAGAAGAAATAACTATATAGCACTGGGTCCTTCATCTTCAAAGTGCCACAGGCAATCATGTTGGTTGTAGACTTGTAATCCTAATCAACACACTTCACTAACATCAAACAAACTGCAACATAATAAGTTACAGCCACAAGGGTCAATACATTTGAATTGTATTGGCAAGTGATACTATGGTAGAGTAGTGGTATCTATCATCTATATGCATTTCTCTAAGTGGAGCTTAGGCTTGCTTTGCTCAAAATAAGTTTTTCCTTATAAGTTGAAAACACTAAGTTTTTGTTTATCAAAAATCACCCAAGGCATCTACCAATGAAAATTGGTGATCCTTTACCCTTGTTGAACCACAAGCTTTTAACTTAGAAATTGGGATGAGGAGATCCTTGATAGATTCCATGTCTTGATGCTTAAATTGTCCATTTCCAGGGACACGGATAAGTACTTAGATTTTACTCTCTCGAGAGGTGGTGCACTTTCCCCAAAAGACTCGACATGCACCGAGACAAGATCTTTCAGAAGCCTTCCCTTAGACCAAAATGGACGCGCTCCAAACCTATCACCCCCTACCACCAACTGTCCATCTGGCTAAGTTTTTGCAACCTATATTGTAGAGGTCCCAACCTTTAATAAGGTACAGATCCCTGTGTTTACAATGCTAGTCCCTGGATCAATAGCTAGCATCCACAGTTAAGATGTAATATCAAGAAACAAAGGTCATAATACAACTTTATAACCAGGAATAAAATAATTCATTACATCTTACATAGGTCATTTGGCTATCTCATTACAATGCAACAGAAATAACTATAGCATGGAGTCCTTCATCTTGAAAGTGCCATAGGCAATCATGTTGGTTGTAGACTTGTAATCCTAATCAACTCACTTCACTAACATCAAACAAACCTGCAACATAATAAGTTGCAGCCACAAGGGTCAATACATTTGAATTGTATTGGCAAGTTTCACTACTATGTAGAAATAAGTGGATCCTATCATTACATGCATATTTGGCTAAGTAGGGTTTAGGCACATTTGCAGAAAGCAATATAGTTTTATCCTATCTTTTCAAAATAGTTCTGATCTTTTGAAAATCTTTCTGAACTCCTTGGAAAACTCCAAGTGCTTCTAATCCCTTGTTGTCACCATCAAGTTTTACTTTGAGAAATTGGAATGTCGAGATCTTCCATAGCTTCAGGCCTTAGTTGCTCAGAGTTGTCCGTAACCGGGGACACGGCTAAGTACTTAGAATTTGATCTTTTGCAAAAGTTGTACACTTTACCCACATGATATAATCTCGTCTTGACGCCACCAGTGGCCGCAGGATAAGTACTCACCAAATGGAGTACCGGAAGATCGAGAATGTGACAAAGTCTTTCCATAGAAGTCCTCCCAATACACAATTCTAGCTTGTCTACCAGGAACCAATGAGTGATATATTTCCATACACAATTCTAGTTAACCTAAAGATGCCAATGCAAGGGTCTTCCACTATGTAGTTGACTAAGCTAGAGCCCATTTCGCATGTGGCTATACACGGAAGCCACTGTACGAGAAACATGTTCAATCTCTAAGTCCCTGGGTGGTTTTCTTCTAGTGCACATACAAAAAGATAGCCATATAAACATGGTTCCCTTTGTTGACACCTTGTCCAAAACTTGAGTATCCTCTTTCCACCCAGGTGGTTCATTGAGTACTTGTTTTATTATACAAAACATATATTTTTACAACACTTTATATAATCATATCATGTATCCCATCCCAAATATATAGCAGGGCTAAGCATACTACAAATACAATGTTTTCACTAAGGAAGATATAAGGATATCCTAATAGGATATACCATAGCATAGAGATATAGTAGTCCTATCATGCATGCTACAAAAATCGACTAAGTGTAGTGAAAATAGTAGGACATGGATGATATTGCCTTTTTAGTATAGAATAGTGGTTCACTCCTTGATCTTGCAAATATCACACTCTTCAATCTTCACTACAATTCAATCAAGCAAGCACATTTTCAAGCCCATTGGTCATTTACAAAAGTGGTAAAACCATTTAAATACAAGTTGGTGGAAATGTCCATTTAATTCATTTTGTTTTGCTAAAATGATTTATATCAAATTAATAATTTGTAGGGTTAGGCACATATATTCTTTAAACACAAATGTTAGTGTTTATGGTTAAATGGTTTAATATTAACCCATTTGCAAAAGGTTTCATCTAAATCCCATTTTTAAATCAAACAATATTTTTATTTGCTAGAAATGCCTTTAACTAAGTAATAATCTACTAAGGTTCATCAAATATGTTTTAAAATCTCAAAACTTGGTGTTTAGGGTCAGAAGGTTTGAATCACATCATTTTCCAAAAGGTTTTACTTTAAAAGCATTTTTAAACCATAATCAATATTTTTATTTAGCTAGAAATTCTTTAATTCAAAGGAATAATTCCTAAATGTCGCAAAATATATTTTTAAACACAAAAGTTGGTTTCCATGGTCAGTAGGTTCAAAACATTCCATTTACCAAAGATTTTACCATAAAAATATTTCTAGAATAATTTTTTATATTCAAATTATGTCTACACAAGTTTCTGAAACAACCAATTTAACAGAAGCAATTTACTAAACAAAGTGCATGGTTGGAAATTAATTGTTTAGATGATTCCATTTATATAAAATTTGCAAAATTTGGACGTGTGGATCAAAAGTTATGAATTTTGCAAAATCAAGCACTAAATAGACAAGTTTCTGTTTTCAATTTAAAAGGGTGGGCACATGGTGTGTTCTGATTCATCCATACCATTTCGCACGGATCGGCCTATGCGGTGCGTTGGATCTAAAGTGGTTCACACGGATCAGATCAGCACATACCTATTCGGGTTAGGTTCTATCGTATGCGTCCTATCAAAATCCTACGGTCTAAATCGACTAGCCCGAAACGGGCGGCGCTGGCGGTGGTGGTTGGTGGCGGCGTGGTCAGACGGTGTCGGTGTCGGCGATACAGGAAGCAAACGAAATAGAGGAGAGGCTCACCAAGGTCGCCACGGCATGGGGATGCTCGACGTGTGCTTGGCCGTCGAAGGGGCGCTCGGGGTCAATGTGAATCGCTCGTCGGAGTTTGCAAAGGCATCGGGTTCATCTGGTCATTGTCGGAGGCGAGTTTTGAGGGTGCGCTAAGGAAAACAGAGAGTGGGGTTAGATGCGTACGGTGCTGGGGATCACGGGAGCATCATCGAGAGGGACAGGATCGGACGGAAGCTACCTGGAGAGTTCGCTGGAGTTGATGATGTTCTCGGTGGCACTCGGGTGATGTCGAAGCCGAGCTTCTAGCACGCGCGCGGGTGAGATGAGGCTATGGGTAGGTGCGCCTGGCGATGGGGAATAATCTAGTGGGTGCCAGGGAGTGGGATGTGGCCGGAGTTGCCGGGATTTCGCCGGAGTAGCTTGTCGGAGCAGAAAGTTTGCAGCGGCGAATTTAGACAGCCCAGTGGCAATCTGGTGCGAGCGAGAGAGGGGAAATGGAGAGGAGTGGCAGGCGATTAAGAAGGCCAGGTCAGGGGAGGAATTAACTCGCGCGTTTATGTCAATTTAATCGCATTCATCGCCGGCAGAATCAGCAGGGGAGAGGGTGAGGTCAGCGTGTGGGGAGGACGACGATGAGGTGGAAGTGGGTCCCATTTGTCAGTGTGGTGGGGGAAAGTTAGGTGGGGTCCGTCTTCAGTGAGGAAGCGAGTAGGGTTTCTGGTGAAAAATGATTCGGGGAAGGAAAACAAGATGGGCTGCGAGTTGGGCTAGGCTTGACGAGATGGCTAGCTGGCTTCCTTTCCATTTTTTTTTCTGAATATTTTTCTTTTTCCTTTCCTATTATTCTATTTTGATTTTTGTTCAAATAATTCAAACACGATTTGAATTCAAATCTTTGTCAAACTTGAGTATATTTTTAATACTGTTTATTAACATATTCCAAAGTCCAATTTAGAATATTTCTTTTATTCTTTTAGGGTATATTAATTATTTAAAATAGTTCCTTATCTAAATTCAAATAAGATTTTAATTATGTTTTCATACTTTATTTGAATTCTAAATTTTACCATACATTTTTTCAGTAGGTTTTATTTATTCAAAATAACTCGCTTTGAATTATTTTTAAAATACTTTAATATGTTTTAATGTTCATATAAATTGGGAAATGTCTTAACTTAAATGAAAGTGGATATTAATAAATCCTTATGATTTTATTTAAATAATCCTTTACTCTTTTTATTAAACAAAAATATTTTATTTCAATTGTTTGGCCAAGATTTTTTAAAAATAGTCCTTATTTATTTCTTCCTTTTCTTATAAAATCCATTTCTTTTTATTTAAAGATCCAAAATGGTGATTCCAACTTTTATAATTTTATTTATTATTTGTTTATCTTTTAAATCCCTTTTCATTCAAAGTTTGTTGAAGATGGGTCTTTGATGTTTCCATTTGGAATCAAAAAGTTTCTTTTCACCCTAAATTTCATCAATTATTTATTTTGTTTATTTATTTTTCACATTTCAAAATTTAGAAAATTTTGGGATGTGACAGGCTACCACCCTTAAAAGAAATCTCGTCTCGAGATTTGGGAAGGCTAGAGTTACAAGTTGGCTTCAAGGCAACTAGGGTACTACCACCCTTAAAAGAAAGTCTTATAGGGTTACATTGATGATTCACTTGACTATGGGATCAACACTTGATATCCAGACAAGGAATCCTTGTTTGACTCTTCTGAGTTAACTAATTCCTAACATCCATATCCTCTATTTCTTCAAGGGTTCCATACATATCAATGTGGTTCACATGTCCTTCCTGGGTCACAGTTGAGTCATTTCCATTGAAGTTTCTAGCATCCTTTTTCTTTCTCTTCTCAGGAAAGTCTGATGCATAGTGTCCAAGTTCCTTACAATTATAGCACTGCAACTGGCTAATGTCTTTCTTTCTGGAATTGCCATGTTGGTTCTAACCAAGGTCATCTCTATTATCAGTATCATTTCCATTATTATCACTTCCATTGTTGTTGTGGTGATACTGATGTGGTTCAGAATACTCATTGCTCTTTTTTAATGAACGCTTCTTTGGTGATGATCCTGAGTGATACTTGAGTTTATGCTTCCTCTTTCTGTTCTCAACTTGATTTATCTTGTTTTCCAAGATGGTGGCTTTGTCACAGAGTGTTTGATAAGTTGGGACATAGGCAAAAGATAGTTGCAGGTTCAACTCATCATTAAGACCTTGGAGGAATTTATCTTTCCTCTTAGCATATGTATCAACTTCATTATGTGCATAGCGTGCCAGATTGTTGAACTCCGCAATGTACTTAGCCACACTGAGGTGACGTTGTTTCAGATTGTGGAACTCCTTTTTCTTCAAGTTCATCACTCCAGATGAGATGTGAGCTTTGCGGAAAACATCCTCAAAAATAGCCCAAGTCACATCCTCAAGGGGAGTGGTGATCTGAAAGTTGTCCCACCATGTTGCTGCTGGTCCTTCGAGCAGATATGCTGCAAACCTAACTTTTTCTTCGTCGGTGCAGCCAATAGTCACTAAGTCCTTATTCACCGAACCTAACCAGTCACTGGCTACCATTGGATTAGTTGTTCCAGAGAACCTTGCAGGCCTTAGCTTTAGAAATCTGGTAAGCATGTCAAGTGTTGGAGGATTATTTTGATTGTTGTTGTTTTTGTTATTGTTGTTCTGATTTTGCATAAACTGCGTCATCATCTGCATTATTTGAGCTTGAGATGTCATCAACTATGCATCTCGGGAGTGACATTATTGTTGTTGTTTTGGTTGGGTTTGGCATGACGGGGAGGCATCTGTCGGTTTGATAGGGATAAGTAATGATAAATAGATCTAAAGAAGCTCTAACACACCACCCAAAACAATCAAGTTCAATCAAACAATCAACAAGCAACTATTCACTTAACAACTTATCAGCTTATCTCATGAGTTGAAGGAAACAACAAGTTTTCTTGAAACAATCAACCTAGTATAGTCATACCTCATAGGTCAACATGATCCATACTCTAACATGTTTATCAAAGTCTTTGGTAGGCAATCTAATGTTTCTTGGTTCTTACTTGTAGTCCTTAGTGATGTCTAAGTTGAAGTCCTTTGTCATGGTGGAGGCTTTGTCCATCAAGTTGAAAAGGAAGAGATGTAGAATCAAAACCAATAAGGTCGAGGAAAGAGTTTACAATATTGTTTGTAAATAAGTTTTGGAACAAAAACAACTCCTATTTTTCTAAGGGGTTTGTCCAATCCTAGGGTTCAATTCCTATAGGCAACACAGTGCTCTGATACCATCTGTAGAGGTCCCAACCTTTAATAAGGTAGAGATCCCTGTGTTTACAATGCTAGTCCCTGGATCAATAGCTAGCATCCACAGTTAAGATGTAATATCAAGAAACAAAGGTCATAATACAACTTTATAACCAGGAATAAAATAATTCATTACATCTTACATAGCTCATTTGGCTATCTCTTTACAATGCAACAAAAATAACCATAGCATGGAGTCCTTCATCTTCAAAGTGCCACGGGCAATCATGTTGGTTGTAGACTTGTAATCCTAATCAACTCACTTCACTAACATCAAACAAACCTGCAACATACTAAGTTGAAACCACAAGGGTCAATACATTTGAATTGTATTGGCAAGTTTCAGTACTATGTTTCAGTTTTTAAAACGAAGTCTGGGCCACGTGTCTAGTTGCTATTGGGCGATACCGGTTCGGTAAGATCGCGCGATGTGGATCATTAGATTTAAAGTGATCTGTGTGGCTCAGATTGGTCGTACCGATTCGCTTAAATGATCTATTCTAAGTCGCGCGATCAAGATCTAACGGGCTACAATGCTTCGGCCATGGACTGGCAGCGCGTGGCGACGGTGAGCGGCGTTGGTGTTCTACTCGCGGCGGATCTGGCGGAACAGGAAGCAAGGGAGGAGGAGAAATGGCTCACCAGATTCGCTGTGGCATGAGGAAGCTCAAGGTACTCGTCGTAGACGAAGGGGCGCTCAGATGTGCTGGCGATTGCTCGCCGAAGATGGTCCCGGCGACGAGCACACACTATTGATGACAGAGGCGACGCTACGGACCGTGATAAGTAAAAACAAGGAGTGTGTCAGGCATGCGTGAGAGAGGCGAACAAGCTCGGGTCATCCACAGACTAGGGGGCGCTCAGGGTTTACTGGGGGAAGCTGCCGGAGTCGAAGTAGTCGAAGTAGGGGGCGCTCGGGTGATGACAAAGCCGAGCTTCTAGGGCGCGCGCGGGCGATATGGGGCTATGGGCAGTTGTGTGAGATGATGGGGAACACGCTCGTGTAGACTAGGGGTAGTGGGGATGTAGTGGTTCGCCGGAATTCGACGATAAACTCGTCGGAGCAGAGGGGGTTCGAGCTTGCAATTGCAGCAGCGTGGTGGCGTTCAGGGTATTGAGTATGAGGGGAAATAAAGAGGGGAAAGGGGCGCTTAAATGGGCGAGGTTATGGGGCGAGTTACGGGCGCATTCAATGGGAATTTACATCGCGAAATCAAAGCAGAAAACGGACGAGGAAAGGGGAGAACTGGTTGCGGGGTTGAAGAGGATGCCAAGCTGGCGGTGTGGGGTCGGGGTGTCAACGGCTGTGCGGGTGCGGGTTTGAATAAGAAAATGATTCGCGGGGAGGGGAGAGAGTGGGCTTGCTGGTCCAGACTGGGCCAGTGGGTTGGGTCTGTTTCTTTTCTCTATTTTTTTTTCTTTCTGAATCTTTCCTTTTTCTATTTATGTTTTCCTGTTTTAATCTTATTCAAAGGATTCAAACACTTGTTTGACTTCAAATATTTATCAAATCTTTTCAGTAGGTTACTACTATTTATATAATGTGTTTAAATATTCTATTTGAAATATTTCTTATATTCTCTTAGGGTTTAAATATTTATTTAAAATAGACATTTGTCTTTATTTAAATGAATTTAAATATGGTTCCAAACCATATTATTTTATTTAATTATTATTTTTAAGTTAATTGGATAACTTATAATCCATTTGGAAATTATTATTATTATTTCCTCATGATTTAATTAATCATTAGGGATTTTGTCCTTATTCAACAAGAATTGAATTTTGGTTAAAGCCCATATAATTTTATTTGAATAATCATTATCCCTTTATTTTATTTGGATTTAGATTTTCTTTATTCCATTTGCTTATGGAATTAATTCAAGTTTTAAATTGTCTTCTAAATATTTATCTTGGGATTTATTATTTAGTTTAGGCAATTTGTCTATATTTAAATAAAATTGGATTTTGTTGAAATCCTTATGATTTTATTTAAATAATCTTTTACTCCTTTTTATTATTTAATAATATTTTATTTTTTATGGATTTGGCCAAGATTTAAGATGGATTTTAAACAATCCTTATTTATTTATTTCTTTATTTTAGAAAATCCATATCTTTTTATTTATAGATCCAAAATTGGTGATTCCAATTTGTAGAATTTTATTTTAATATTTCTTTATCCTTTTAGGATTAATTTTCTCACAATTGGGTATGGATTTTAGCTAGGATCTTTATTTTCTTTGGAAATTATTTCCTTTTAACTTATTAACTTCATAAGTTTTTATCCATGGCTCCAAATTTAATAAACCAATTTCTATGGTTTTATAATATTTTTATTTATCTTTTTGATCATTTATAAATGTTTGTTGCTGAATTTTTATATGGATCAAATCCATAGTCTTAGAGGGATTTTGGAAATGATTTTCTCTCATTAAGATTTGGGATTTTGGATTTTGATTTATCTTTAAGTGTTTAAATTTCAAGATAGATTCATTGATGAAAGCATTTTACTTGATTTGAATTTTTTGTTGGGTTCCCTTTTCATTAAAAGTTTGTTCAAGAAGGGTTTTGATGTTTCCATTTAGAAGCAAAAAGTTTGTTTTCACCCTAAATTTCAACAATTAATTCTTTTGTTTATTTATTTTTCGCATTTCAAAATTTGGAAAATTTTGGGATGTGACATCAACCCACATTGTTGGACAAAGAAATTGAAGATATTAAAGGTAAAATTAGCAAAGGGAAAGCTAAAGGATTCCATGAAGACGAACAAGGTACTTTATGGTATGGAAAACGTATCTGCATTCCGCAAGATCTGGAGCTTCGGAAGCTGATTCTACAGGAAGCACACAACTCACCATATTCCATTCATCTAGGTAACACCAAAATGTACATGGATGTGAAGGAAAGATTTTGGTGGAATAATCTCAAGAAAGACATTGCAGAGCATATTGCCTTGTGTGATGTGTGTAGTCGAGTGAAAGCGAAACATCAGAAATCGGCAGGGTTATTACAACCACTACCTATTCCTGATTGGAAGTGGGATAAAATTGGTATGGATTTTATCACCAGACTACCAAGGACTAGATCCGTATTTGATTCTATTTAGGTTGTTGTACATCGCCTCACTAAATTGGCTCATTTCATACCCGTGAGGACAACCTATATAAGTGCTAAGTTAGCCAAGATCTATATGAATAGGATTGTATGTCTGCATGGAGTACCCAAGAGTATTGTGTCTGCTAGAGGAACTCAGTTCAGCTCACATTTTTTGCGACAATTGCATGAGTCATGAGGAACAAGATTGGAATTCAGCACAGCTTTTCACCCCCAGACTGATGGACAGACAGAAAGGACCAATCAGATTTTGGAGGATATGTTGACGGCATGTGCCCGGGACTATGGTGCTAGTTGGGATGAAAGTCTGCCTTACGCAGTATTATCTTACAATAACAGCTATCAAGCCAGCATTGAGATGGCATCGTTTGAGTTTCTCTATGGAAGGAAGTGTACTACGCCATTGCTATGGAGTGGTGTTGGAGAAAGAAACTTGTTCAAACCAGAATTGATTAAGGAAGATGAAGAGAAAGTTAAATTGGTAAAGGGCAGGTTGAAGATAGCACAGTCCCGACAAAAGAGATACGCAGATCCAAAGAATAGAGAAGTCACCTATGAGGTAGGTGATAGATCTTATCTTAGATTCTCTCCACTTCGTGGCGTGAAGAGATTTGGAGTGAAAGGAAAGTTGGCACCAAGGTATGTTGGACCATTCAAGATTTTGAGCCGCAAAGGAGAAGTGGCTTATGAGGTTGAATTGCCTGAATCACTGTCAGCGGTTAACAATGTGTTTCATGTGAGTCAGTTGAAGAAATGCCATCCAGAGATGGAAGAAACTTCTTTGAAGGATACTATTCCTTTGGAAGAGGTTCAGTTGGAGAGTGATCTCACCTATGAGGAGAAGCCTATCAAAATCCTCGAGACTACGGAAAGAGTTACTCATACTAAGACTATAAAATTCTATAAAAGTTCAGTGGAACTACCATTTCAAAGAAGAATCAACTTGGGAAAGAGAAGATGACCTTTGGAAACATCACCTCACCTATTTGCTAGCCAATCCGAATCTTGAGGGCGAGATTCGTATTAAGGGGGTTAGATTTGTAACATCCCAAAATTCATGAATTTGAAAAGCATGCATTGCATTCATATTGTCATATCATATTTGTTTTGCACAAAAACTTTGAAACCAAAAATCCAAATAAAACCATTAATATGCCCATTTTATTATGTCATATGTGGCATCGTTTTATTTTATTCAAAGGGACAAAGTGAATTTGAGTGGACTAGTGTGTTTGTCACACTTTAGAGTGCAAAGTTCACTGTATAAAAATCTATAGAAGATTTGAAATCGAACTTTTTTGAATTACGGTTTGAAAATCATTCCTGAAAAATCAAATAGAAAAAGAAAAGGAGAAGAGAAAAAATAAAACAACTCGCTACCTATGCGGCCCAGAGCCAGAAACGGCCCAGCAGCCCACCCGGGCCATTCCCCCTCCCCCTCTCTCTCTCATGCGCACTAGACCTACCGCGATGTCACTGCCACTGCGCCCTGCGCCAACTCAGCACCTTCTTCCCCAAAGCCTGCGCGCAGACGCCGTCGCCGCCCGTTTCCTCCCCGATCAATGTCGCGTTGATTTTGGGCTTAATTGCCATTTAATCTCTATGTAATTCCCTCGCCCCGCCGGCTACTTAACCCCCACACCGCCATAGTCATTTCCCCCAAACAATCGCGCTCAATCACCGCCAGGCTGCTTGCAATCCGACCTACACCGCCGCTGCCCGATGAACTACGGCGAGGTATTCCGGTGAGTGTCGTGCTCGCGCCCTCCCCTCATTCATACGGTGTTGATCCTCTTCCCCTTGCGCATCTTCTGACAGCACTGGTTTGTCCTGTACTGGCCTAGGTCGTCAACTTCGTCAAACACCGTGAGCACCAGACGCTGCCCTCGTCTCCGGCGAGCAATTCTGATAACATGCGACCGCCCCTTGGACCCTAGCTCAACCTCACTTGTTCGCCTTGTCCTTGTGCACGTGATGATACCTTTGGCTTGCGCTAGGGTGAACCATAACATCGCCTACGTCATCGTCTGCACGAAGCCCACACTGCCCGCAACTCCGACGAGCTCGAGCCACCGCAGCAGCTCGCCCCCGTTGTAACATCCCAAAAATATCAAACTTAGATCATCAAAACACTAATCATCATGATTAGGGTTAACAAATACTTTTCTAAATGAATTCATGAATGCATGTATATGTGTATGCATGGATTTTGAATTTCTTTAAAAACCACCTTGTTTGTGTGAACCATTGCTTGTAAAATGTTTCTTAGGTGAAAAGAACATCATCTAAAACATTTCCCACACTTTTCCTAAAGACAAGTAAATCAAAACAAATATATTAAGGGAATGGTCATTTTGACCAATTTAACTCCCATGCCTACTTTGGCTGTCTTAAACTTTCAAAACCTAACAGAAACTTTTCTGGATCTTTGCACCCCTTGAATGTACTCATAACAGAGTATCAAGGCCCACTTTGTGATCATCCAGAAACTTTCAAATGCATAGTTTAAATGACAATTCAAAATTGAATCTTCTTCATATGAGAAGATCCCACCTTTTCAAAACCCACTCAAACAAGCTCAACTTTCAAAACCCAAGCATCTGCATACTCACCAGAACCAATCTAGAAAACTCACCAAAATTCATTTCAAAATTCAAAACTTGACTTCATGCGGCCATTTCATCAAACAGGTTGCAGACACAAATCAAACAAAACCAAAAACACTATAGTGTGCAGTGTTTTGAGCCTAACTTGTTCCCTAGTTAGCTCACACACAAACCAGTAGATCATCTAGAAAGATTAGCCCAACACTAGCACCCCTGTGAGCTTGCCATTGCCATTAATGGTGAATAGCCGAGCACACCCATGTAACCCCAATGTGGACAGCAAGCTAGGAGCAACAGCAAGCCTAGCCAGCATGTCTAGGAGGCAGCCCATCGTCCATCGCCACTGCCTGTCCCAGCCGCAAGCGTTGCCAAGCCCTGGACCACGCGCACAAGCCGCGCCCAGACCATGCCGAGCGTGCGCCAGAGCACCACCCGCGACCAGCGTCCCCAGACCGCGCGCCGCCCTCACCGCGCGCACACACGATCATCACTGACCCAGGAGACCGCCAGACATCCCCATTAGCAGCCCCGTGACATACAACCACCGCCCGCCGTCGAAGACGCCGCCTCTGCCGCGCAGAGCACCGCCCGTTCCAGACCAAACCACACCGCCCCATGCCTCGCGATTATGTCGTTGAGCATCGCCAGGAGACACAACACTGTCCCCTACCCTTGCCCATGCCTATAGCCGCCTGTAACGTCGCCCCCGACGAGCTCACCGTGCGCCCCGACGGTCGCCTCGCTCGACTATAAATAGAGACCACCCCCGCACGATTTCTTCACACCATCTCACTCCCCTATCCCCATTGACCGTGCCACACCATCCTCAGAGCAAGGCGAGCACCACTTCGCCGGAATTTCACCGGAGCCCGCCGCCTCTGGAGAAGAAGGGAGCCAGCGATTGGAGCCGCCCCAGGAGAAGCCACAGGTACCAGGAGGATCGCCGTCGTCGACTTCGTCGTTCGCCCGCCTCGCCGACCCTCCCCGTACCCCGGTGAGCCCCCAGCACCCCCCACTAGCCGCGCTAGGTTTCGTTCTCGCCGGAGTTGTCTCGCGTCGACGATGACCCTCAGCCGTTGGATTAGAACTAGATCAAACGACCCACGTTTCCCCATACCGCTTCGCCCAGCCCCGTGTCACTGACGAGTGGGGACACCCACTTACGCATCCCGCGGGAGCACTGCGCTTAGCAGGCCGGCCCGTTAGAATTTCCCGCGCAGCCCAGCAATTCAAATTAAACCTTTTTCCTTTTAATTTCAAACACACTTCTGTACCCAACTTCAAAAATCAACCCAAGTCGATTCAGTGCACCAAATTGGATGAAACCAATTTTGTTGGAAAGGTCTGTGAATGCTTAATCCAAGACCGTTGGATTCAAGTCATTTGGATCTGTAGATCACCCATAGCAAAAATAACAAGGCAGAAGCTTTTCTGCATTCAAACATTTTTCAAATTTAAACCATAAAAGCTTTTGAGTTGATTCCAACTCTCAAAAATCACATTTAACCATACCTTTCAGAATATATAAAAATATATAGGTTTACTTGCAGAAATATTGTTCAAGGAATAAAAGAATGCTACATAAGCATTTCTAGCCACTTTAATCAATTAAAATAAAAGGGTAAAACCTTATTAAATTGTGACACCACTTTAAATCACCTTCTCTTGGACTACAATATGTGGTGATGACATGTGTCAACATGATCCCATGTTTAGTTTGGAGAATATTAAATCTTAAGTAGTTTTTCAATGAGTAGAAATTACTTTTCTAAAATAAAAGGACTTAAACCAATCCTTAACCTTGTAATGTTAGAGATGATGCTAGATCATCTATAGGACCCTTGTGTGTGATGATTGCAAGTATTTAAGTATTGATTGGTGATTGTGTACCTCGTATTTATTCCTAGACGCTAGTACCGACCAAGGATACTACGAGGAGGAAGGAGGATACTACGAAGAGGAAGCCGAGGAGAACTTCAATCACTGCTCTGCACAAGGCAAGCTTTACTAAGCAAGATAACACTTGCAAGATACTATACCTATGCAAGCTAGTAACTATGCAAGCTTATATTGACAATGTGCAAGCAAACACTTGCAAGATATCCTATTGTTGCCACAAACCCATGCTGGTGATATGAATACCATATGCCTTAAGCATATGGGATCATACCAACTTGCTAAACCAATCCTAGTTTTATGGCAGCTTCCTACTTTATTTCTTTATCAAAGCTTACTTAGAGAATACTTAAGAGTTTGGTAGATATTAGACAGCTGTGCTCAAGTTTGCTCTAAGAACATAAAATTTGGCCTAAGCTAGAAACCTTGATCTCAGCCTAAGATGTAAGGTTGGACTTAGTGAAACCCTACCAGTTACCACCCCTCATTATTACCCTTCCCAATTGTAGATGCTAGTGCTAAGCATAAAACTTGATCAACTTTAGATGGGATTACTTGGTGGAAAATGGTTATGAAAACCTTGGAATGATGGATCATTCTATTGAAATGTTTTGGACATGTGTTTCCAAACACTTGATGATTTTGGTGATGAAAATGTTGAGGCATGAGCCTTAGCCCTTTATAAAAACTGATGGTTGTCTGGATGCGATACCATTCCAATTTTATCGTACAACCACAATACCCGAATATTGGGTAGGGCTTGACTGGAAACTTATATAACTTAGTATTAGTTCCCTCACGGCCAAGGTCTGAGCTGAGGCTACCTTGTGAAGATTGTCCACCTGTGCAGTACCCAAGATGACAGTGGTCATGGTTGGGAGGCCAAACTCACAGGAGAGGTGCTTATACTAGGGAGTGTAATTGAAAGGTTAAGATTGATTATCCGCATACTGAGTATGGTGAATTCAGGATTTGTTCCTGACGGATGTATCGAATGTTGTGGTGAAAGTGTACAATCTCTGCAGAGTGTCAAACTATTTGAATAGCCGCGTCCGCGGTTATGGACAGTTGGAGTGGCCATACTGTTCCCCCGTCAGACCCTTTTCAAAATGACTTGTGAAATGAGTTGAGACTTTGACTTGACCACAACAGAGTTGTGACCTGAATTACAAGATCCCACTTAGGAGTAATAAAAATGTGACTAGCTTTGGAACTTAGTAAAGATAAACCTGGATTTTTGCAAAACAACCCTAGAGCCTAGTGTCCTATATTCCAAAAACCCCTTTACTTGTTAGTATTAGTTTGCGAGTACTTAAAGAGTACTCATGGCTTTGTCCCTGGCTATTCCCATGGCCAGACTATGAAGAGGAGTACCTGGAGGATGGACCCCAGGAAGGTTACAACAACTAGGATCATCTCCCATCGTCAGCATTGCCTGTGACCCCGAAGATGGAGCTTCACCTACGCTACTGTTATTATTACGTATTCCGCTGCTTGATGTTGTATTAAGAACTGGATCATGAGATCCCTATTTGTGTAAGAACTTATGTATCGTTGTAATGGATTAAGTACTATGGTATCCACTGTTATGTCTCGCAAAAATGGTAATCCTGGGATTGCGATGTATGGCATAACAAGCATCTAGGATTGAAAAATCCGGGTGTTGACACCCGTCCAAGCCGAAGCAACCTTGAGCTTCCTCGCGACCTTGCGACACTGGTAAGAATCACCACAGCCCCTATCCCCCTCTGGAATCACCGGAGCACCGTCGCCAGTAGAGCCGCCATTGCCAGTGGCCATTTGCGCCGCCCATCCATGGTCGCTTGATCGAGCACCATTGGATCTAGATCTAAAGGCATAGAACAGATCACTTAACGAATCGGTATCGATCAATCTGTCACATGCATCATCACTTAAATCCTGCGGTCCACGTTGATTGATCCGCGTGAAGCGGTACGGGCCAATCAGATGCGTCCACGTGTCTGCAATTTAGATTTAAAATCTGTTTTTGAATCTATTAGGGATTTAAACTTGTAAAATTCATATCTTTTGTTCTGTTTATCCAAAAAATGCAAATAATATATCATTGGATTCATAAAAATAAATACTACAATAATGTGGGATTAAATTTGTATTTTTCTTCTGGAAAAATTGGATTTTATGCAGAACACTTTATAGGCTTATTTTGACTATATAAAATGTTTATAAAATTATTTTAAGGCAAATTTAAGTTTGTTTAGACTTTAATTAGATGGATTTTGTTCAGCACTGTTTTATTTGACTTGTTTAGGACATAAAAGTCATTTCATTGAATTTGCATGCATTCATATTATTTTTTCTTGAATATTTGAATGTGAATTTGGTGTTATCATTTTATGTGTAGATTTTTGTGCTAGTGGTGATTGTGAGTGTGAGGATTGTTGCTACTCCCCCAACTACTACCAAGGCAAGTGGTGCTTCATGTATTTTGTTGTCACATCCTAAGATTTTCCAAATCTTGTTATGTGAAAAATAAATGAATAAAATAAAACTTTGTTGATTTCCAGGGTGAGAAGAAACTTTTTGTTCCCAATTGGAAACCTTCAAACCTTTTTGATCAAAACAAATCCTAAAGGGATTTGAAAAGTTAAACAATTAATAAAGAAAATAATTTGAATAAGTGGAATTATTATTTTTGGATCTTTTAATAAAAGATTTGGTTTTCAAAAGAAAAGGTAGATTTATAAATAAGGATTATTTTATAGAGCCAAATTAAACCTTGGCCAAACTGTTGAAATAAAACATTTTGTTTTGATAAAAATAGTAAAGGTTTATTTAAATAAAATAATAAGGATTTAATATCCAATTTTTATTTAAATAAAAGGTTTTACCATTTTAATTAAAACATCAAAACTTATTAAATTATTTTAAATAAGTTTTCCAAGTATTTTATTTTCTCAAATAAAACCTACTGAAGTGTTTTGGTTTTATTTTAGATTTCAAAATAAAGATTTTAATAATTAAAACCCATTTGATTTATTAACTATGGTTCATTTTATTTAATTATAAATGGACCCTAAAATAAAAATATTATTTTTGGTATTTGGACTTTGGTTTATGTTGTTAAACAGAACCAAATTCAATTGCAAAGTGTGGTGGAAGTTGGATTGTTTTGAATGTTTGATTTGTTTGTTTGAAATTCAATCAGGAAATTCCAACAGAAAAAGAGAAAAGAATCAGACCAAAAAAAATATGCAAAGGATACAGCCCAGCCGGCCTAGGCCAACTATCCTAGCCCACTAAGAAGAACCAGCCCATTTCCGTCTCTCTCCCCCGAAGTGTTTTTCTCTCACTCACCAGACGACCCGCAGAGACAATGACAGGTGGACCCAACTCCCCTCTCCTCTCTCTCGCTGACCAACCGACCCCACCCCTCCTTTTCATCGTCTTCAAGCACAACCCCGTCGCCCTGGCCGTTTACTGCCGATTGATTCGCGTCGTCAATTCGCTTCAATGCCGCGTGATCAACGCCCCCTGACCACACTCGCTTAAACGCCCTGGCCTGCTCTCCATTTCCCCTCAGGCGCCTCCCTCTCTCTGTCCCCAGGCTGGACGAATTTCGCCACACACCCTCACTGCTCCGACCACCATCCCCAGCCAATTCCGGCGACCCCGCGCCGCCCCTTGCCTCCCCGAGCACGCAGGCAAGTTCACCAGACTCTGGCGCACCGCTCTGTGGCCTTAGCTCGCTCGTGAGAGACCTACAACCTCGCCTCCGTCTTCGTCTGAGCGCCATCGAAGAACCCCACAACTCCGGCGAGTCTTCCTGGTAAGCTCGGACCGCCCCGATGCCATTCAGTGATTCTCACATGCTCCTTAGTACCATGCGCGTCTAACGAACCCTCTATTTTGCTTCGGCGTGCCCTGTAGCCTCGCCCACAACGACGACCAGAGCACGCCCGACGCCGTGTGGACTCCGGTGAGCAATCCACGTCGGACCAGAGCGCCCCTTGAGTCCTCGAGAACACCTTGAGCTTCCCTAGGCTTCTGCGAACACGGTGAGCATCTCCCCAGCCACCCTAGCTTCCTGTATCGCCGGCACCGCCACCATCTGGCCGCTCCGCCGCCAGCCACCGCCGCAGCGCCGCTCGTTTTAGGTCAAGCTCGCAGCAGCCGTCCGATCTCGATCTAGTGGATAGGATAGAACCACTTAAAGCGAAGGGGTAAGCAATCTGATCCATGCGATCTAATTAGATCCAACGCACCAGAGTGCTCGATCCAACCGAAACGGTATGGACGAATAGAATTAAGACGCGTGGCACCAGACGATTTAAAACAGAATTTGAAATCTGATTAAATGCAGATTTGAAAACCTTGTAACTTTTGATCCACACGTCCAAAATTTGCAAACTTTATATCAATGGAATCAGTGGAACAAGACCTATCCAACCATGCCATTTGTTTAGTAAAAAGCTTCTGGAAAAATGTTTGTTTTTGCAGAAACATTCGTATGCTTGTTTAGATTATAAAAATTATTCTAAAATGTTTTTGGGGATAAAATCTTTGGAAAATGGTGTGATTTGAACCTACTGACCATAGGAAACACTTTTTGGTTACAAAAATGTATTTGGTGAAACAAAAGAATGATTCTTTGATTTAAAACCATTTCTAGTCAAATAAAAATATAGTTTATTTATTAAAAATAGTTTTGGAAGAAAACTTTTGGGAAATGTTTTGTTTTAAACTCTCTTACCCTAAACACAAAGTTTTATGGTTTGAAAACATATTTGGTGAACCCTCTAGATTAATGCCTTAGTAAAAACATTTCTACACCACATAAAATGATACTTTGTTTTGAAAATGGTTTATGAAGTGAAACCTTTTGCAAATGACTTTACCACTTTACAAAATGACCAATAGGTGTTTTCAAATGTTTATGACCCATTAGGAACCACTTCTTCAAATAAAACAAAGCTTGGCATGCTTGCATGCATTTCTTAGACTTTATCATTTTATGTGATGTTTTGCTTGATTGGTAGATTGAGATTGTGCCTTGCTTGATTGATTTGTAGTGACTTGAAGAGTGTGATTGTTGCAAGGACAAGGAGTGAACTTATACTCTACCAAAAAGGCAAGTGATGCTTCATACTTTTGTCCCAATTACTTTCACTATGCATTAGTGATTTTTCTAAGTAAAACTTGCATGGAATTTTTGCTAAGTACAAACCATGATATGGGAAAACCTAGTAGATGAAACCTTAGTAGAAATTTTCCTAAGTTAAGATTCCTACAACTATCATGCTTAGCTTAGCTAATAGAAAAGAAGGGTGGAATATGTATTCACACTATGGAAAAATTTCTAAGTCTGAGGACTTGTGTTTTTTGTTTAATAAAACAACTAAGTTAATGAATCACCTGGGTGGAATGGTAATTGCTTGGTGGTTTTTGGTTGAGTGGTTACACAGGGCCAGGGGACTGGTGAACCTTGTGTATCTCACTTGTGGATGGCCACCCAGGAACAAAGAGATTTGAGATGTCAAATGTTGAGAAGCTTCAAGTGCAGCCACTTGGCATTATGGGATCTGCCTGGATCATATAGGTTGTAAGAACTTAGCCATATGGACAGTTGGTGGTAGGGTTTGACAGGTTGGAGCGTGTCCATTTTGGTCTAAGGGAAGGCTTCTGAAAGATCTTGTCTTGGGAAACCAAATCTTGTGGGGAAAGTGCACCACCTCTGTAGAGTGTAAAATCTAAGTACTTAACCATGTCCCTGGTAAAGGACAATTTGAGCATCAAGACATGTAAGCAATCAAGAATCTCATCATCCAAATTTCTAAGTTAAAAACTTGTGGTTGAACAAGGGTTAAAGGATCTTCAATCTTTGATTGGGAGAAATGATTTTGTCAAGCAAAAACTTAGTGTTTTCAAATGTTAAGGAAAAATATATTTTGAGCAATGCAAGCCTCAACTCTACTTAGCCAGATGTATATAGATGATAGACTCCACTATACTACCATAGTATCACTTGCCAATACAATTCAAATGTATTGACCCTTGTGGCTATAACTTGTATGTTGCAGGTTTGATTGATGTTAGAAAAGTTTGATGATTAGGATTACAAAGTCTACAACCAACATGTTTGCCTGTGGCACTTTGAAGATGAAGGACCCCATGCTTATAGATATTCTGCTGCAATGTAATGTAATAGCCAAATGAGCTATGTAAGATGTAATAAAATTATGTCATTCCTGGTTATAAAGTTGTATTATGACCTTTGTTTCTTGATATTACATCTTAACTGTGGATGCTAGCTATTGATCCAGGGACTAGCATTGTAAACACAGGGGACTCTACCTTATTAAAGGTTGGGAACCTTACATTTGTCCTATTATTTTGACTATGCACTAGTGATATTTTGATTAGGGCTTGCATGTAATTTTTGCTAAGTATATATATATGCTATGCCTTGGGAAATTTTTGCTAAGTAGTTGTAGTCTTGGTAGAATTTTTATCTAAGTTAAGATACTTGTTATGTTATCATGCTTAGCCTAGATAGTAGCAAACAAGGGTGGAATAAATTCATGATATGGAAATTTTGCTAAGTCTTTGACTTGTGTTTTGTTTAATAAAACAACTAAGTGAATGAATCACCTGGGTGGAATGATATGATGGTTTATGTTGAGTGGTTACACAAGGCCCATGTCTATGGTTTACCTTGTGTATCTCACTTGTGGAAAGCCACCCAGGAATAAAGGGATTTGAGATACTTAGTGTTTATAAGCTTCTAGTGCAACCACATGGCATATGGGCTCTGTATTGATCATATAGGTTGCAATAACTTAGCCAGATGGACAATTGGTGGTAGGGTGATATGTTGAAACGCGTCCATGGTGGTCTAAGGGAAGGCTTCTGAAAGGTCTCGTCTCGATGCATGTCGAGTCTTGTGGGGAAAGTGCACCACCTCTCGAGAGGGTAAAACCTACGTACTTAGCCGTGTCCCCGGCAATGGACAATTTGAACATCAAAGACATTTAAGCTATCAAGGATCTCCTCATCCCAATTTATAAGTTAAAAACTTGTGATTGAATAAAGGTTAAAGGTTCACCAATGTCTATTGGTGGTTCCTTGGGAGTTTTTGACAAACAAAAACTTAGTGTTTTCAACTGATAAGAAAAACCTATTTTGAGAAAAGCAAGCCTAAGCTACACTTAGCCAAATTCATATAGATGTTAGTTACAACTATTTTACTAAGGTATCACTTGCCAATACAATTCCAAATGTATTGACCCACTGTGGCTGTAACTTATGATGGTGCAGGTTACTCTGATGAGGATTAGGGTTATGAGTCTACACTCAACATGCTTGCCTGTGGCACATGAAGATGAAGACATCATTTTATTTACTTAGGTTATGAACTCTTGTACTAGCCTTTGGCTAATGAGTTGTAAAATACTATGTTATCTCTGGAATGACAATGTAATAAACACCTTTGTATCTGTGTACTTCATCTTAAACTGTGGATGCTAGCATTTGATCCAGGGACTAGCATTGCAATCACAGGGACCTTTACCTTATAAAGGTAGGTTCTTACACACTTATGGGAACAAATTGATAAATTGAATACTATTGCTAGATAGGTGTCTCTGCTTATAATGTTACTTATTGCTTTGATAAATCTTGTTGCTGCAGGAGGTATAAACACCTACCTTTTCAATGTGAGTATAATGATAATGTTACCATATCTTCTTATGTTGAAGGAAATTATGACTTTTATGATTTTGAACAAATTGAAGAATTTATTGCCTTCAAGGGTGCATTTGAACTTGCCAGTTTGCTTGAAAATACTGATGATGCACCTTATGAATATGATGTTTATGAGATACTTAAATTCTGCTTTGATAATTACATGGAAGAAAATGGCTATATTCCTGAATATTTTAATACGTGCTTTCCACAAACGGAATAAACTAATGCTTTGTAGGAAGAAGAAATTTTTGAAACTGGAAGCTCATTAGATGAAAAAGAGGAGGAGAGTGATGAACAAAAGGAGGAAGAAAGGATTATCTACCCATGCCTACCTTCTAATGAGATTAACTCTTTATCCCTTACATTATTTGATTTTCCCCATGGTTACCAAAGGAGTATGAATGTTATGTTCATGTGGATCCTTTTGAAATATCTACTTTGGGTAAAACTTGTGAAGGTTTTAATCCCACTATTTTTGAGCTTGATAGAAATTATGTGTTTGTAGATCATGAAAAGCATGCTTTATTTCATAGCAATATTGTTGAGTTCATTCATGTGGCTACTGAAAATTATTATGAGATTGGAAAATATGGTTGTAGAAGTTTTCATGGTACTGAAACACCTCTCTATGTGTGGAAAGTTTTGAAGTTACTCTTGTTTCATATTCCTATGCCGGTCACTTTGTTCTTTGTGAATTTATTTGTGTACAAGATTCCTATGCATAGGAAGTGGGTTAGACTTAAATGTGTTTTGAATTTTCTTCTTGACGCTCTCTTTTGCTTCAATTCATATTTCTTATGTGAGCATCTTCTCAAACTATCAAACCTAACTTAAAGGCATTAAAGAAAAGTACTTATTAGGAGATAACCCAAGAGTTTCCTTGAATCTTGGAAGTTATTACTTTAGTAATGACCACTCCTTATCATTTATATTTGCTTTTTGTGCCAAGAATGACCTCTAATGAGAGGGAAGTAAGATCTGGGGAGTTGTTGTCCCAAAACAGATTTCTGTCCTCCACCATAAAAATTCGTGAGGAGTCTCTGTAAGTCGAATTGAGCTGAAAAGTTACGAATAAATCCCTCAGTATGTTATCCAACATTTGTTAGTTCAACACTTTTTTATTTGAGCCACAGAAGATTTTCGAAAAAATTGTTTTCTACCTGCTAGTATGTTTTGACAGATTTCTGCCATTATTTGCATTTGCTTCTTATTGATTTCTTTTTGAGTTCTCTTTTAGGGAATTGAGATTTTTGAAGGAGTTGCTACAGTAGCTTGTGTTTTTAGTGAAAAGTTTTGCTGTTCCAAAGCTAAAACCAAAGGTCTATTATCTTTTGATTACGCTAAGGTTGCTAATGAAGATTGTGTGAAGTTTTGTATGAAGGAAAAATTTGAGGTGTAGAGAGAGAATGATGTAATGAGATGAAGAATGGACAAAAGCTCAATCATGGGGATGCCACCCCGGTGTCACCCCAAGAAATATAAAAGAGGCACAAGCGTCAAAGCTTGGGGATGCCCAAGGCATCCCCTTCTTCATCAATAAAAAGCTCAGGTCTGTCTAGACACTTCGTTTTTATTGTTTCATGCACTGTTGTGTTGTTCTTGGAGCGTCTTAGTTTTCGTTTTCTTTGCTTAGTTTGTTTATTTTGCTTGAGTAAAGTAGTTTGGACCCCATTCTCGCTGTGTTGCTTCAAATTAGTTGATTGGTGTTGGAAAGGAGTAGAAAGTTCTTGCTTGAAAGTGCAAGAGGAGCTTGCATTAACTGTGACTTAGACTTTAGGATGACATGCTAGGTGTTGTTTTGACCTTATGCTTAGTGATTATTGATGTATCATGCCTTGTTCCAAACAATTGGGATTGATTAGTGTGCCTTGAAAAAAATCATGGGTTGTTTTAGCATACAAAAGCATAGTATTGTGGTATTATCCTTTGATGTTTTGTTTGGGTTGACTTGGCACATGCTCAAACCATGTTATGACTATGAACAAGTCACCATAGCCTCTATGTTCATTTAGTCCTTAAATTGTAGTACCACTCTATGCTTTCATTAATAATGTTTTGTCGCTCTACATGATTATGGGCATTATTGCTCTCTTAGTTGGTTGCTCCCAGTCTTTTGCTAGCCTCCACTTGTATGTGTAAGCTCTACTCATGCTTCCAACTCCCAAGAAATAAAGTTATTCCAAAGTACCCACTATAAATTCCTATGCATGGTGTGTTACACCATTCCAAGTATATTCTTGTTTTCAGATATCTTCCAATTAAAAAGTATTTTGTTATGTGAAAACTTAGTGATTAAAGCCCTCACAAACTTGATGGCACACTTTATATTATTTGCCCCTAATAAACTTGAACCATTGTGTCAGCTATGTTGTATATGCTTGCACTTATACGTTGGAATTAGCAGAACCATGCTATCATGGGGAACGTTTTCAAGATTGCACTTGTACTTTGTACACAGTTGATATCATGCTATTTTGCCTATGGATGTCACCGGTGTGAAATAAAGAGGGAACTTGTAAGTCCATGGAGTTATGTATTTTGTCTTAGAGAAACGCCTGGGCCACTAGCCTAAGCCATGCCTAATCATGGTGGAAACTTGCAGCATCACCATAATGAGCTATCTGTGAAGCATCCTCAATAAAAAGCTATGCACATAGTAAATAAAAAGATCGCTGAGATGCTCATTGTCTGCTTGCGTTGTCATTTTGGTTATGGGATAGCTCTTGTACCATGTGCAAGGGGTACCACGTTGGCGGTTCTCTATGATACACATGTACTTACTATGACAAGAACTTACAGGTGACTGAAGTTGAGTAGCATGAGGTATGGCCCTCGCATTCAAGGGACATGAGATTGCCAACTTATACTTTGTCAAGCATATACTCCATAATTTGTCCACTTTAACCTTAATCACTTCAAGATTCTTATGATAGGGGCAATAAGGGCTTAAAGCTAACAAGTACCATAATTTTTGGAAGCTCTTTTTGAAACTTGAAATACCTGCTTCCCTTTATGAAGGGCCTTTCTTCCACTATAATATTGAGTCCCCACCTTCTACCTTTAGGCACCATTAAGAGAGCATAGTTGCCATTCTGTGTGAAGTGTCGCAAAACTTATTGATTGATGCATATTGTGATATTACTTGCTCTTGTGCTATTTGTATCTAGTCACTCTTATGAACTTTGAAGGTGTCCTATGCAACTATTTGCTACTCTATGAGGGACAAGCTGAATGCCACTATGCCATGTTTTCTGTATGTGAAACAAACAAACATTTTTCAATGCATGTTATTCATGATCTTTGTTTGTAGCCTTTAATGTTGCATGCATATTTACTTTGTCTTATTGTTAGAACTCCATCTTTCATGCACATGTTTAGAGTTCTTTGATCCCAGCTTTCAATGCTTGCAAATGGTTTGATCTTGGTTTTGCTGGTGCATGTCATCTCAAAAATTATTAGTTTCATCACTTACCTACCCGAGGACGAGCAGGAGTTAAGCTTGGGGATGCTTGATCCGTCGGAAACGTATTTGTAATTTTTGATGCTCCATTCTTGTTTAGTATCTACTTTCCTTTGCTTTGTCTACGCTTTGATGTGTTTTTATATGTTTTCTGGAACTAACATATTGACAAGTTGCCACAATGCTAGTTGCCTGTTTTCTTCTGTTTTTGGTTCCAAAAAGGCAGAAAATCAATATTCTCGGAATTGGACGGGACAAAAGCCAAATTCAATGTTTTACCGTGGGCAACACGGAGTCTAGAGGAGAGACGGAGGCGCGCCACAGGGCGGCCAGACCCCCCATAGGCGCGGCCAAGCCTGGCCCGCACCTAGGAAGGGTGTGGCCCCCCTGGCTTGCCCCTTCCCCTATTAGAAGCCCCCAATGTAGAAACCCTAGGCACCCGATCAAAACTCCATGAAATCGTCTGTAGCCGCCGCCACCATCGTCCCTAGATCGGGGGATCTGAAGTTCTTCCCGGCACCCTGACGGAGGGGAGATCATCCCGGAGGCCTTCTTCTTCATCATGCCAGCCTCCGGTATGAAGCGTGAGTAGTTCCACCTTAGACTACGGGTCCATGTAGTAGCTACATGGTTGTATCTCCTCCTTCTGCTTTCATGTATAGATCTTGTGAGCTTCATTCATGATCAAGATCTAATCTATTTGTTATCATGCATGTTCTTTTTGCGGGGATCCGATGGATATTGAGATTAATATGTCAGATTGATTAATGGTTTTGTCTTATGATTCTATCAGGGCTGTGTTGTTTGTGATCTTGCATGCTCTTCGTTGTTAGTAGCTATCTTGTCCAAGTAGTTGTTAGTGACTCCAAGAGGGGGTATTTATGCTCGATAGTGGGTTCATGCCTCTAGTTTCCAAGGGAAGTGACAGAAATCTCTTCGGTTGTAGATGTGTTGTTTCCACTAGGGAGAAAACAACGGTCTCTTGTTCATGGAACAAGTGAATTGTTTACCTTACACACTTTGCTTAAAGCAGTTGTATGTTGCTTGCAACTTAATATTGGAGGGGGTTCGTATGATAACCTGAAGGTGGACTTCTAGTCATAGATGCAGTCAGATGGCGGTCTATGTATATTGTTGTATTTCCCAATCGAATATCATAGGATCTTTTTGTCTAGTATTGCATTGTTATGCCTTCCTCAGTTCCTGTCAATTGCCCAGTTGTAATTTGTTTACCCTTCATGCCATGTTGTTTATCTAAGGAGAGCACCTCTAGTGAACTATGGACCCCGATCCAATCTTTACCATTGATACATCTTCCACTGTTACTGTTTGCAAACCATCATCACCTTCCACACCATACAGTTAATCCTTTGTTACAGCAACCAGTGAGATTGACAACCTCACTATTCCTTGGGGCAAAGTCTTGAGTTTGTGTTCTGCACCTTCCTCCTACTGGTTGAATAACCTCGGTTTCTTACCGAGGGAAGACTGGCTTCTATGCTGCTTCACACCTTGCTCTTGGGGTTTCCCGATAAAGCGCACCTACATCAACTGTGTGCATCACATGCTCATCTCATCATGCCACATTGCATTTGAGCATCATATCAAATCTTGCATTTTGTTTGCTTGTGTTGTTGCTATCATCTTTACCTATCCCTATTTAATATCTCTATTTTTGGTTTACTACCAATTAGGGCCATGTGTGGTTCCACTATTTTTTCATATGATTTTGTTATTTTTCTCCAAACCCTAATTCTAATTCTTGTACTAATGCCCAAAAGGAATTATACGGGGCATCATCTTTCCTCTATCTCTTGTCCCTCTTCCCCATTGCCCAACCGGAGGAGCAGTCCGGCCTACCCGTGGCCTGCCCCTTCTCTTCTTCCGCTTTTTCCTGGTCTGGCCCAACCTTTCTCCTACCTGGCCCTTACCCCTTCAGAAGTGGACACGCTCGCCTCCTTGTCGTCTTTCCCATGTATCAACACATAGAACGTGTGCTCTTCTCCGCATGTCCTACGTTAGCGCCAACCACCTCCCTCTCCCTCTCTTTTAATCCCCACTGAGAGGCATCCTCAAACCCTAGTCCCCATCGAACCTTCCTCCCTTCTGCCGCCACCATCTCCCCTCTATGTTTTCCATATTTTTCCCCACTCACAACCGAGAGCAACGTCCCGTCAACCATATCCTCACATTGGATGTCACTAAGCCGAACAAAGCTTAGGAACGGAACAACAACGTTGTCGCCGTCCTCACCGCGGATGATCGGGAGCCGGATCTGCCTAGATCGCTGGGGATTTGGAGCTTCCACTCTGACGCTCTCACAGTTAGCTACCTCACCTCCCAGTATCTCCCTTTCTTCTATGCTTCCTGTGCGCGCTGCAGTCATCGTCGGACTCGTGTGGACGCCATGTTCCGTCGTTCGCGTTTGCTATTGTCGCTGCTGAGCACCACTGTCATGTCCCCTAGATTCCCAGTACCCTAGCGCACGTCCCCGCGACTCCCATCGATCAAGACCATCATGTCGCCTCCTCACCGTCGCACGCTATGTCGCTCGCCACGCTGTCCGATAGTTCAACTCTCGCACGTCGCAGTATACTTTCACCCTCTGTTCCTGGATTTTTACCATCCCCTACAAGCAATGTCTGGCTCAACTATGCAAGAAATCCTATGGTGGTTGTTTCAACTTTGTGTCGCAACAAACGACGCGTGAAACCGGGCTCAGAGATGCCCATGAGCTTCCTCGAAACTTTATCGTTTTTCATGTGCAAACTATTGAACAATGTTTAGTTTGTTAGTTATCACTCTCTTCCCCCAGATGGTTTTGTAAAAAGCCCCATGGGAATTCTGAACTTCCAACCTGCAGTCCTCCAGCGACCAGCGCCAGATGGGCTCGGCCCACTAGTCTACTCTGCTTGTGGGCGGTAGATAGCCACGCCGCGGCCCAACTCCCTCCCGGTGGCCCATCTTCCGTAGCTGACTTCCTTTTCTATTTCCTTTTCCGTTTATAATTCTAGTAATATTTTTTTATCCATATTTTCAAATCTATGGGAAATTTGCAAATAGCTCCAAAATGAAAAGTAAATGATTGTGGAATATGAATTCATCTACACTTTCAGAATTTTTCTAAGACACCCCTAATTAGTCAAACTAATCACAATTTTGCCCTTTTCATTTAAAATGTATTTATTAATAACTTTTAATCTAAAAATCCAAATATTGCAAATAGTATATGTTTTGTGATCATAAAAATGCCAGGATTAATAATATGCCATCCAAAATAATTTTCAGATAAATAAAAATTTCGAAATCATTTAAATCCTATTAAATGGTCTTTTATTGATAAATTCATAACTTTAAATTCTTAATTCCGAATTCGACAAATAATATGTCTAAAGTGATCAGCGTGACGAACCCTTTCCAACTATGGATTCCTTATTTTCAATTCCGTCATGCATCATGGATAATTGTAAAATTAGAACTGTTTATGCAAGGAAAACAAGACGAATAAAATTGGAAAATAATTATTTCTTGTTAATAATGCCCCACTAATGTTGTATCATCATTGTACTTTGCTAATGACATACTTTCAACATGATTTGCATCATTATCTTTCCATGCCATGCATCATATCGTGATCATGCCGGTTCTTCTGCATTAGTTGTAATGGTAGCATCACTTGTTTCTTTTATTGTCTTGCTTCTTCCCGGATAGGACGATGAGATGTTGTGAGCTTCTACAAGTTCTTCGGAGATGTATCTTCGGCTATGTTTTTAGGCGAGCATTCCCCCCTTTCTACCTATTTTACATTTATATTCTTTATTTCCTCCTATTGATCTATTGCTATATGTGTTGTGATGCTTTAGATTTCGTACCCCTTTATATATACTTGTAGCCTTTATATTGCTTTGGACACCTCCTGTTGCCTATTGTTTGGGTAGAAAGTTGGCCTTGTGAGTCATAGTCGCTTTATTAGGTGCTTCTTCGCGTCGTCGATGTTCCACTGATGTTGGGGGTTGGCATATTCATAAAGGTGGAGATGATCGTGGTTTTAATTATGGCTGGTTAATCAAATATTAAAATGGATATAACTAATGAAGAGGCACCAGTGGGTAATAGTTGAGATTTGGTTGCTAACCTCCCACTTGTGTCCATCTAGGACCCGAGTTCTTGACACTTGTTCCGAGATTAAGCGTGCTAACCACATGTGGGGTGTCTAGGCACCCCTATCGGCTTATTACCTTATTTCAAAGTACTATACTAGGGCCACAAACTAGTTGGAAGTTTTCATGCCTCGTTATGCCATGTATGCCATGTTTATTACCTATTGCTCGACGAGCATTTATTATTGTTGCATAGGTGCGGCATTCTGTCACGGGAATATTTTGTCTATGACCTCTACTCCCGTGAAAGGATTAGCTATACCTCGTACAGGTAGCGTCGTGTCCTAGGCCTCACCGACATACCTATGGAAGTATGCTAATTGATCTTGCAATAAGGGTCGAAGTGCGTGTGGAAACTTTGGTGCACCCCTGCAGGGTTAAATATTTTTGAAAAGTCATGTCCGCGGTTATAGACGACTTGGAGCATACTATCTCGATAATAGACAACCATAACTAAAGTTTATTGTTATAAATTTGAATTGTATCTGAAATGACTAGTAAGTTGAATAACCACCATAGAAGGAATGAATAAAACTTCAACCCGTGTGAGTTTTCTCGGTATGACTTCCTCGTTTGGTATTGAGGGGGGAATACTAGGATGGGTATGTTTGGTGGTAGTATCAGGATGGATCCGAATAGGTCTTTCTTATCCCTTTTCTGATAGCTGACAAATATATTTAGTCTCTATAGGTTGGTTAGTGCATGCTGTTCTTCCGCTTCAGTCCACCATACCTATGTAGGCGAGAGCTGCCGAATTATAATACTCAACGTGTACTGGCCTCAGTAGTGACCGCTCTCTTTTTCCTTTGTCCTTTCCCCGCACTCCTTTTGTTTGAGCAGGTTTAAGATCGATATCGTTAGCAGGGTTACCCTTCCGGCTTGGCCTAGAAAGGGTTATGGACGTGATTAGTTATTCTTCAGGGCTCTTACCCAATTTGCATCTTGTCCATACTCAAACATTTTATTGTTTCAAGGTGATTTGGATCTTTTTATTGTATATATGTATTCTTGAATCTTGGAGTCGTTGTTGTATATATCTATTTTGTGGGTTCCATCGTGGACTACTGTGTAATGGTATTACTTCGTTTTCCACCCGCACGAAAGTGCCTGGTGGGAACCTTTTAATCGTTTCTATGCGGGTTTGGAGGGAATCGCCAAAACTTGCATAGGGCCGATCCGAGGGTGTTACAAAGCTTGTCGGGTTGTAAGTTCTTTACATAAGATGAACGACAACTTACGTTTCTTCCCAAACCACCATTCATACAGTGTCATTTAAACAGATTTAGATGGTGCCATATTTAAAGTGAATGCAGCTGTTTCTAATGCATAACCGCAAAATGATAACGGTAAATCTGTAAAGGACATCATAGAACAAACCATATCTAAGGGAGTTCGATTACAATGTTCGGACACACCATTATGTTTTGGTGTTCCCAACAGTGTCAATTGTGAAAGTATTCCGCATTTCTTCAAATTCTCTCCAAACTCATAGCTTAGATACTCACCTCCACGATCAGTTTGCAGAAATTTAATCTTCTTGTTATGTTGATTCTCTACTTCACTTTGAAATTCATTAAACTTATCAAAAGTTTTTTACTTATGTTTCATGAAACAGATATACCCATATCTACTCAATTAATCCGTGAAAGTAAGAACATAATGAGAACCACCGTGTGATGCCACACTCATCGGGCCACACACATCGGTATGTATGATTTCCAATAAGTCTATAGCTCGCTCCATTATGCCAGAGAATGGAGTCTTAGTCATTTTCCCATCAGACATGCTTCGTATCTTTCAAGTGATTCGAAATCAAGTGATTCAAGAAGTCCATTAGAATGGAGTTTCTTCATACGCTTCACTCTAATGTGACCAAGACGACAGTGCCACATGTATGTAGAATTATCATTCAATTTCAATTGTTTAGCATCTATATTATGAACATGTCTATCACTACTATCAAGATTCAATAAGAATAGACCATCTATCATAGGAGCATGACCATAAAATATATTACTCATATAATTTGAACAACCATTATACTAGGACTTAAACAAGTAACCATCTCGCAATAAACAAGATCCAGATATAATGTTTAGGCTTAATGCAGGCACCAAATAACAATTATTTAAGTATAAAACTAATCCTGATGGTAGATAAAGAGGGAGCGTTCCGACAACAATCACATCAACCTTGGAGCCATTTCCAACGCAAATCGTAACCTCGTCTCTCTCTAGTCTTTGCTTATTCTACAACACCTATTTTGAGTTACAAATATGAGCAACCAAACCAGTATCAAATACCCAGGCGGTACTACAACTACTAGTAAGATACACATTAATAACATGTATATCGAATATACCTTTCTTCGTGATGTTGCCGTTCTTTAGACCTGCAAGGTACTTGGGGCAAATCCTCTTCTAGTGACCTTCTCCCTTGTAGTAAAACCACTCAGTAATAGGCTTAGGACTAGCCTTGGGTTTATTTGCAGGCGCAACATCATTCTTGCCTCCCTTCTTGAAGTTACCCTTCTTCTTAGGCTTGCCTTGTTTCTTGAAATTGGTGGTCTTATTGACCATCAACACTTGGTGCTCTTTCTTGATTTCCACTTCCACAGACTTCAACATGGAGAAGAGTTCTGGTATTGACTTATCCATGTGCTACATGTTGTAGTTCATCACGAAGTTCTTGTAACTAGGTGGTAGTGATTGGAGGACACAATGAATACCCAACGCATTTGGAATCATTATTCCCAGATCTACGAGTTTATTCGCATGCCCATACATCTTAAGAACATGCTCCCTAATGGAGCTGCCCTCTTCCATCTTGTAGTTAAAGAAGTTGTCGGAGCCTTCATAGCTTTCAACTGTCGTATGAGTCTAAAATATCATTTTGAGCTCACGGATAATATCATAAGGTTCACGGTTCTCAAACTACTTCTAAGGCTCTGATTCCAAATTGTACAAGATAGAACACTGAATTGTGGAGTATTGATTCTTCCGAGTGAGGAAAACATTCTTCACCTCATCATTAGCATCGGCTGCAGGTGGGTCACCCAACGGTGCATCCAGCACATAGGTCAACTGACCAGCATTGAGAACAATCCTAAAATTGCAGAACCAATCCGAGAAGTTGCTTCCATTGTTTTTCAACTTTTCTTTCTCTAGGAACGCATTAAAATTGATAGTAGGGGCCGCCATGATCTACAACATATTTACAAAAAGATTAGACCAAGTTTATGAAAAATTGAGTTCATATTTAATACTTATATTAACTAGGTGAACTCCCACTGAAAAAAACATCCCTCACATTGTTTTAGTGATCACACGAACCAAATCGACTACACCAAATCCGATCGTCCCGAGAGATGATGTAGTTTCAAAGGCATACAATCAACATGTTCATCATATCAACCATATGACTCATGCTTTACCTTTCGGTATTCCGAGTTTCGAGACCATGTCTGTACATGCTTGGCCTGCCGAGGTTAACCTTAGTATCCGCATGTGTAAACATGGATTGCACCTATTGTATGCACACGTAGAATCTATCACACCCGATCATCATGTGGTGCTTCGAAACGACGAGTCTTAGCAATGGTGCCTACTAAGGACGAACACTTTATTACTTGATATTTAGTGAAAGGGATCATCTTATAATGCTACCGTCGCAATCTAAGCAATACAAGATGCATAAAAAGGATTAACATCACATGCAATTCATAATATGTGATATGATATGGCCTTTCTTCTTGTGCCTTCTATCTCCATCTCCAAGCACAAACATGATCTCCATCATCGCCGGTGTAGGATCAAGGTCAATGGCGCTGCTTCATGGTTGTCCTCCACCAACATCAACTATTACAACTACTTTGATGAATACACACGCAGGTCTTAAACGAAATTTAAAGACAACCATAACGCTCCTGCCGGTTGCCAACTTACAATAAGGATCATTGCATACATCATATATAATCACAATCATGGACGTATCACATCACAACACAAGCACTGCAAAAATAAGTTAGACGCCTCTAATTTTCTTTGCATGTTTTATGTGGCTGGGGATTTTGCATAAGAACCGTTCTAACTTACGAACATGAACCACTTGTTGATACAAGTATTGTCAAGTGCCCGTTGTAAATTGAATCTTCACTATGGTGGGAGAGACAAACACCTGCAAAGCCACTTGTGTAATGCAAGTTGCACGTTGAGCGTGGAGCAAGTCTCATGTACGATGACATGTAAGGTTAGCCTGGGACGCTTCATCCCACCATCCCGCAAGATGCAAAGTACACAAAAAGAAATCGACAACAAAAGCATCAACGCGCATAAAAACTTTGTGTTCTACTCGTGAAACAGATCTATGCATAGACACGTCTCTGATACCAGCTAGGGGCAGGCGGCGGCCTAGGGTTTTTGGGGTGAGGGCCAAGGGGCGCCCCACCCCCTCCTTTTATGGGTGGGAGAGGCAGCAAGGGGGATGCTGAGTCCTACCCAACTCCCTCTTGGGGACGACAGCTTGGGGAGGGAGAGGGAAACCTCTCTAGGTTTCCTCTCCTTCCTCCACTAGGATTTAGACTTTCCAAATTTGGGATTTGATTTTTCAAACTAGACTTTGACTACTCAAACCAGATTTTGATCCCCACGTCCTAGATATGGCCGACTTGACCTAGGGCACCATGCCGCATGCCCCACTAGGGCATGGCGCATCCATGTGCCCCCCTCTGGCGTGATGGACCTTTCAAAACCTTCTAGAAGCTTTAGGGAAAACACCGAAAACATTTCTGAACCCTGAAATTGGACTTTCCTTATATGAACCTTATTCTCCGCATAATTCCGGATCTCCACGTGATGTCCTCGATCCAATCCGATACTCCGAACAACATTCGGACTCGATACAACTCACATTCCATATATACTAAACAACATCGAATCCTTAAGTGTGTCTCCCTACGGTTCGTGAACTATGAAGACATGATCGAGACACTTGTCTGATCAATAACCAATAGAGGAATCTAGAAATTCATATGGTTCCCACATATTTCTACGATTACTTCATGATCAAATGAACCATTTACAAACGATATCGATTCCTTTTATCATGCGATACTTTACTTATGCGAGGTTTGATCGTCGGTATCTCTATACCTAGTTCAACCTCGTTATCGATAAGTACTCTTTACTTGTTTCGTGATATGACATCCCTCGTGATCTAGTCACATGCTTGCAAGCCAATTGGATCACATTCCACCGAGAGGGCCCAGAGTATATCTATCCGTCATATGGATGGACAAATCCCACTCTTGATCCATGTGCCTCAACACATAATTTCAGAGTACCTAATGCCACCTTTATAACCACCCAATTACAGAAGTGTTGTTTGATGTCATCAAAGAATTCATCCAGTGATGTTGATTAACATGATCTCATGGTCTAAGGATTAGGGTACTATGTATTTGCAAGCTTGTAGCAAACAAACTCTTAATGACTTGATCTTACGCTATGCTTACCATAGGAGTGTGTCCATCATATCATTCTCCTAATGACATGATCTAGTTATTAATAACATCTAATGTCCATGATCAGGAAACGATGACATCTATTAATGAACAAGCTAGTTTCAACGAGAGGCTTACTAGGGACTACTTTTATGTTTACAAAACACACAAGTATTAATTTTTTCGGTTAATAGAATTATAGTCCAGGATGTAAACATTTATCATAAATACAAACATATAATAATAACCATTTTATTATTGCCTCTTGGGCATATCTCCAACAAGTATTTTACTATATCTTTTTTCATACAAACTCCAAATGATAATATTTTTTTTGTAAATTTTTCTTAAATTCAATATATCACTATAGAATCATTTTGATAACTTTTTTACTAGTTTTTAAAAAGTGTATTTATAATTACCTATATATTCCTTATAGTAACATTCTGCCAATCTAAATATAGGATTTTGAAGGTTTTTCAATACCTTTGTTTTGGTTTTTATTTGGTGCCATGATGCTTTATGAATGCATTCCATATGATTTTTTATTTTGGAAACAATCACACAAATACTAAAACTAAAACACAATCCATGTTTTTTTGCCTATATGGCCACATAGGTCATAACAGAGAGAATAATCAACTCAAAAGGTTTCTTTTCCTTGAGAATTTTGAAATGAGTCAATAAATCAACCAGACTTATCTTATTCTATTACATTCCAAAATTAGGAAATTTTGGGATGTTACAGTGGCGTCTACCACAACTTTATCAACACTCGAGCACTATAAGAATCTGGATGGTCTATGAAGTTTTTTATGATGTGTAGTAAAAACATGACGGATGCCTGACGATCTTGTTTGTTTCGTCACAATGCACTCGAAGGCCCTCCAGCCCAGTTTTTCATGACGTTTCTTAGTTCGTTGAGGCAGATTTCATCGCAGATTTCCTCCTGGGCCTGAATCACAGTTTGCCATTTTGTCCCATGTCTAATTCCTCATGGATTTCATCGTGGCCCATGGTCGACTCTTTTTTTCCATCGACCATGTCATATCGGTCTGCACGGTAGTCTCTCAGGGTATTGCTGAGTTTGACGGTTCTTCCTGACGTTTTTGGCCGGCCCTAGCTGTCAGTGCGCTTGATAGAAATTAAATCACAGAAAAATTGTATGTGTGTGAAGACGAAATCAAACCGGCAACCGCGGTTTGGGACCATGCACTTGTAACCACTGCAGTTGTACAGTCTTTTTTTGCATATAAACTACTTTAGTCATGATGTTACAAACCATCTCTTAGTCACAGGAATTGAACAAATTTAAAATAGAAGAATCAACACAATATGTATTGAAAATAGACAATCAACACATTATGTACATTTTACACAACCATAAAAGATAACACAACATAGCACATTTTTAGATCATATTTTAAGAGTGCATAGAAAAGAAACAACATGCACACAAGATATAGCATATAAAGAGAATATTACTTAGCATGTATAGCACCAGGTTGACATCAAGTTCCCCACCACTACAAGTTAATTGACAACATATTGCTTTAGTGGTGCATCCAACACCAGCCTAAACAAAATATATTCTGGCCTCACTACAGAACATTAACACAACTGATGAAGCCTAATAGCCCCTCATTTAAAAAGCTGAAGAGGCACACATTCCCCTTCATGATTCTAGCGAGTTTAAAAACCTTATACCAGCCTCTTGTCATCTGGGCAGCATCATTCATGTCTTGAAAGCAGTTAACATGCTGAAACATAGTCTTGTAGGAGCATGCGGGTGGTAAATACTTTGTAAGATAGTGGTTGAGGTGGCACTGCTGTAGCTAGATGAAAAGTACTATAGGTGCAGAATAATATTAGTTGTTGGCTAGAGTTCAGTGTTCATAAGAAATTTTAACTATTGACATGTCAAATGTTAACCATCTTGCCCTTCCCAGGGATAAATTTGACTTGTTCATCTTGCACACATAGCATGAGGCAGCTCAGGAGATCAATAGGACAAATGGATCCATTGGCTATATCCACAAGCATGCAAAGAGCTGAGGAATGTAGTGAAGGATGTGTTCCCGCGAGCTGAGGGTAGAGAATTTCATGCCCACCTAATGCTCAACCTATACAGGAACTATGCAGGAAGCATATTTTGTTACATGTTTGTTGCTGCTTACAGAGCTGGGCGCTGCGAATATTTCATGAGCAAGATTTTTGCGGAAGCTCTAGAACTTCCCCAGTACTTGGTTGCACATCATTCGCAACTATGGAAGAGGACTCAGTTCAAACCTGACATCAAAGTTGATTACATAAACAACAACCTAGCTGAATCCCTGAATAACTGGGTGAAGGACATAAAAGTCCGTCCTGTTCATATGTTGATGCACGACATACAGGGTATGTTCATGAAGTTGTTAAATATAAGGAGAGAGATTGGTCGGAGACTTAGAGGCACTACAAGAAATGTTTCCTACCGCAATGACTGGGCACGTCGGTCATCGTATAAGGTGCCTCTTTCGCGGTGAAAATCTTTGCTCGACCGTGGCAGATGCAAAACCTTTTTTTCTGGTTTCGTGCCCCTCTACTATGATGTAACCTCTAAAAACATGGAGGAAGCTTTTCGGGCGCGTGGAAGAAGTTAGATGTTGACTCGCCGAAGTATTTTTTTTGCATGTGGGTCCCGGACGTCAGTTACTCTAGCGGACCAAACTTTTCGGTCGCGCCTCCCTGATTTGAAATCGATAACGTTATTCTATGCCTCTTCCGTTTAGTCAGGCGGCTGGGTCCTGCATGTCTGCCTCACATTAGAGGAATCGTGTGTATGATAGAATATTTTTCCTTCCATGTTCCGAACTTGATAGCGTTGTTCGATGCATCTGCCGTTTAATCAGGCTGATGTGTCCCAGGTGTCATCCTCACACTAGAAGAAACATGTGCATGATGTTTTTGTCCTTGGCTCGTGCCTTCCTGATATAAACTCGATAACGTTGCTCGATCTATCTGCCATTAATCACGATGATGAGTCCCACATGACAGCCTCACATTACAAGAATCTTGTGTATGATGAAATTTTTTCCTTCGCTCCTGCTACCCTCTTTAGAACTTGATTGCGCTGCCGTTTAATCATGCATCTGGTCCCACATGTCACCCTCTCATTAGAAGAAACGTGTAGAGGCCTCAACCTAATAAGGTAGATTCCTCCTGTGTTTTACAATGCTAGTCCCTGGATCAATAGCTAGCATCCACAGTTAAGATGTAATATCAAGAAACAAAGGTCATAATATAACTTTATAACCAGGAATAACATAATTTTTATTACATCAAACATAGCTCATTTGGCTATTACATTACATTGCAGCGAAATAACTATAGTCATGGGGTCCTTCATCTTCAAAGTGCCACAGGCAGATGTTGGTTGTAGACTTTGTAATCCTAATCAATCAATCTTCACTAAAATAAATCAAACCTGCAACATACAAGTTACAGCCACAAAGTGTCAATACATTTGAATTGTATTGGCAAGTGATACTATGGTAGTATAGTGGTGTCTATCATCTATATGCATTTGGCTAAGTGGAGTTGAGGCTTGCATTGCTCAAAATAGATTTTTCCTTAACATTTGAAAATACTAAGTTTTTGCTTTGACAAAATCATTTTTCTCAATCAAAGATTGAAGATCCTTTCCAAGGCATCTACCAACCAAAGATTTAAGATTTCAAACAACCCTGGTTTAATCCACAAGATTTTAACTTAGAAATTTGAATGATGAGATTCTTGATTGCTTCCATGTCTTGATGCTCAAAATTGTCCTTTACCAGGGACATGGCTAAGTACTTAGATTTTACACTCTGCAGAGGTGGTGCACTTTCCCCACAAGACTTGGTTTCCCAAGACAGGATCTTTCAGAAGCATTCCCTTAGACCAAAATGGACGCGTTCCAACCTATCAAACACTACCACCCTCTATCCATATGGCTAAGTTCTTGCAACCTATATGATCATGGCAGAGCCCATATTGCCAAGTGGTTGCACTTGAAGCTTCTCAACATTTGACATCTCAAATCTCTTTGTTCCTGGGTGGCATACCACAAGTGAGATACACAATCCAAGTCCATGGCCTTGTGAACCACTCAACATATCCCAATCCTTCCATTCCACCCAGGTGATTCATTAACATAGTTGTTTTATTAAACAAAACATAAGTCCTCAGACTTAGAATATTTTTCCATAGTGTGAATATATATTCCACCCATGTTTTCTATTAGCTAGGCTAAGCTTGGTAGTAGTAGGAATATTAACTTAGGAAAATCCTACTAAGGATTCATCTACTAGGTTTTCCTATAGTAAGGTTTATACTTAGCAAAATCCATGCAAGTTTTACTTAGCAAAATCACTAATGCATAGTGAAAGTAATAGGATAGAAAGTATGAAGCATCACTTGCCTTTTTGGTAGGGAATGGTGGTTCACTCCTTGATCTTGCTAGTCTCACACTTCACTACAAGTCAATCAAGCAAACACAAATTCAATTCACATTCCAACCAAAGTCAAACAAACAATTTTTCACACACAAAGTAATGGAATCTAAGTCATGCAATAGCATGCAAAGGTTTGGTTCTATTGCAAGGATGGTCTCCACTAGGCTTCTAAACTTTGTAAGATCCAAATTGGTCATTTACCAAAATGGCAAAGTCATTAGCAAATGGGTTTTATCCATAAACCATTTTTAAATCCATTCATCATTTTATGTGGTGGAAATTAGTTTTATCAATTCTAAAAACCTTTAAGTCTTCACCCAATGTTTCTAACTCTCAAGACTTGGTGTTTTGGGGTCAGTAGCTTTGAATCAAAATATTTTCCCAAGGCTTTTATTCCAAAATCCTTTTTCAAAATAAAACCATTATCATTACTTAGCTAGAATTAGACTAATTCAATTAATCCATTCTAAATTTTTCCAACTTCATTTCCAAAACCATGGGTTGGTTCCTAGGATCAGTAAGGTCACTACAAACCATTTTGCAAAAGATTTAATCCTAAAATCAATTTTAAACAATTTTTCTACTCTAAACAAGCTCTCAAAAGAATCTGCAAAATCAAGCGAACAAACAGATACTATTTTCTAAACTAAGGCCATGGTTGTCTAGGGCTTGCTCTCCTGAATCCAACGACATAAAATTTGTAATTTTTGGACGTGTGGATCCAAAGTTATGGGGGTTTGAAATTTGCAATTTATTCAGATTTCAAATCAGTTCTAAACCTAACAGGGGACACGCGGCGTGTTTCTATTCGTGGGTACCGATTCGGTCGGATCAGCAGTGAGGTGCGTTGGATCTGGCTAGATCGCACGGTCTAGATAACATACCTCTTCGTGGTTTAAGTAAACTATCTGATTCGTCCGATCCAGATCTAACGGCTGCTATTTCCCGGTCATAGATGGGCGGCGCTGCGCGGCGGCTTGCGGCGGCGCGCAATCAGACGGTGGTCCAGCGGTGGTCCTAGGGAACAAGGAGGACAGGGGAGGGTCTTACCGTGTTCTCGTGGTAGAGGGAATGCTCAAGGTACTCTCGAGGAAGGAAGGGGCGCTCTGGTCTTGGCAGGATTGCTCGCCGGAGTCTTCGTCGGCGCCAGACTGTTCTGCTCGAGGTCAGAGACGGTGCTGTGGTTCACCCCAAGGCAAAACATCGACGCGGTTAGATGCAGAAAGATGTGGCGAGTATGGGAGTGTGAACGAGGAGGCGCGGGGTGGTCAGAAACTACCTGGGTGCTTACCGGAGTGGAGCGGACGGCGGCGCTGTTCAGAACTTGACAAGGCCGACGCTCTGGAGCGCTCGGGGGCGAGCTGGTACTACGGTGATGATCGCCAGGAGGTGGGGATTATGGGAGCATGGTTGGGGAGGCAAGGGGTGGCGTGAGGCTGCCGGAATCGGCGTCGGAGCGTCGTTGGAGACAGGGCAGTCGAGGAGAAATTGTGGCTTCCTGGAGGCGTGCTTGGGGGAGGAAACAGAGGGGAAACGGAGAGGAGTGACTGGCGTTTAAAGGTGCATGATCACTGCGAGTAAAGCTGGTCGCGTTAAGGCGTAATCAAGCCGCGAAATTAAGTCTGCAACGGCGAGGAGAGGAGAAAGAACAGGTCCGCGGCGGGTGAGGAAGAAGGGACGTGGCGGTGGGGTCTGGTGTCAGTGAGAAAAGGAGAGAAAGGGGGAGGTCCACCAGTCATAGGCTATGCGGGTTGTTTATGCGGTGAAGGAAAACGCTTCAGGGAAAAGAGGAGGTGGGCTGCGAGTTGGGCTGTTGGGCCAGATGGTGGGCTGTTCTATTTTTTTCTGTCTGAATTCTTTTTCCTTTTCTATTTCTATTTTTCTGTTTTAAATTTCAAAACAAACAAACAAGGTTCAAATCAATTCAAACAACACCCAAACTTTGTAATATTGAAATTAGTTCTGTTCAGTAACATGAACCAAAATCCAAATTCAAATTAATAATTTTAATAATAGGGTCCATTATTAATTAACTAAATAGATGTATCATTTATTAAATCCCTAGGTTTTGATTTAATTCAAAGTTCCTCTTGAGAAAAATAATTTTAAATCATTCAGTAGGTTGTATTTGAATTTAAGGAATATTTGGAAAGCTTGTTTTAAAATAACATTTTGTTATATAGGGTCCATTAATAATTAGATAAAATGGCCTTAGTTATTAAATCAAATAGAGTTTGATTTTATTAATAAAATCTTTATTTGAAATCTAAATATTTTCAAAACCAAATCAGTAGGTTTTATTTGGGCAATATAGAATACCTGGAAACTTGTTTTAAATAACATTTTATTTTAGAGTCCATTATTAATTAAATATCATAGACTTCTTTATTAAAATAGGATTTGTTTTATTGAGATATTTATTTTGAAATCTAAAATAAAACCAAAACACTTTAGTAAGTTTTATTTGAGAATATAAAATATTTGGAAAACTTATTTAAAATAAATAAATAGGTTTTAGTGTTTATTTAAAATGGGAAAAGCCTTTACTTTAATAAAATTTGGATATTAAATCCCTATTATTTTATTTAAATAAACCTTTGCTATTTTTATTCAAAACAAAATGTTTTAATTCCAAAGCTTGGCTAAGGTTTAATTTGGCTTTATAAAATAATATTTATTCATAAAACTTTTATTTCTATTGAAACCAAATCTCTTATTAAAAGATCCAAAATAGTAATTCCAAAACATTTTAATGTTTATCTTTATGAATCCCTTTAGGATTTTTATTTAATCCAAATTAGTTTGAAGTTTCCAATTGAATTCAAAAAGTTTCTTCTGGCTCTGAAAATCAAACAAAGTTTTATTTTATTCATTTATTTTTCACATTACAAGATTTGGAAAATCTTGGGATGTGACAAAACGTGTGTATGATGGATTTTTTGCCCTCGGCCGCGCTACCATTGTCCGAACTTGATAGCGCTGCCAGATGTATAATCACGCAGCTGGGCCCCACGTGTCATACTCTCATTAGCGCTACCCTGTTCCTAACTAGATAGCGTTACTCGATGAATCTTCCATTTGGTCAAGCTGCTGGGTCCCACATATCACCATGCCATTAGAAGAAATGTGTGCATGTAGGACTTTTTTCTCGCTCGCGCCTCCGTGTTTCGAACTTGGCAACATTGCTCGATGCATCAGCCATTTATAAAGGATGGTGGGTCCCATATTTCAGCCTCGCATTACAAGAATAGTGTGTATATGATGGAATTGTTTTCTTCTCTAGCGCTACCCTGTTTCGAACTAGATTCGTTGCTCGAAGAATTTGCCATTGGGTCACGCTGCTGGGTCCCACATGTCAGCATCTCATTAGAAGAACGTGTATATGTTGGACTTTTTTCTCGCGCATGCCTACCTTATTCGAACTAGGCAACATTGCTCGATGCACCACCTATATAAGGTCTCTCTGGTGGGTCCAACATTTCAGTAAATGAAATGTGCTATGATGGACTTTTTTTGGTCGCCTCCGTTGCTCTGACTTTGGTCCGTAGCTGGCTCCCGGATGTCAGCAACCTATGTGCAGTAAACATGTCTACGCTGGGTCCTAGATGCCAGCCTCTATTTGAAAGAAACATGTGTATGTTGGACTGTTTTTTCGGGTTGAGTTCGCCGTTATGACCTAGACAACATTGGTGGATTTTTTTAGGGGAAACGTGTCTATGATGCAGCAGCAGTTTACCTGGGCCCCAGATGTCAGCCTTATAGAGTACAAAAAATGTTAATCTACACCCCGATGCTGGTTCCCACATATCAACCTTCAATATACAGCAAACGTGTCTATGTTGGGTCCCACATTGCAGCCTTCTCTATGCAAGAAACACGTCTATGCTAGGTCCCACATGCCAGACACTATGTGAATTAAACGTGTCCATGCTGGTTCCCACATGTCAACCTCTATTTGGATTAAACGTGTGTATATATGTTGGACTATTTTTTCGGGTCGAGTCCGCGGTCCTCACCTTGGCAACATTGCTAGATGCAGCAGAAGTTTATCTAGCTCTTACATGTCAGCCACTATTTGAATTAAACGTGTCCATGATGAGTCCCACATGTTAACCTCTATTTATATTAAACGTGTGTATATCCGTTGGACTATTTTTGGGTCGAGTCCGCCGTCCTAACCTTGGCAATATTGCTAGATGCAGCAGCAGTTTATCTAGGTCCCAGATGTCATCCTAAGAGTATAAAAAAGTAACTCTATAATAAAACAAATTACCTAGGATTCGAACTCGAGACCTCACCACCAATTGAATGCGTGCCTTTCCACTACGACATAAAAAACTAATTGAATAAGAACATTAAGCTTTTCTATTATAACTTATTGACTTGTCTCCTTAAAAAGTCTTTTTTAAATATTTTTATCTCCCATCAAATAATAAGGCGACGCTCCTGGCAGCTGAACTAAAAACTGCAGTCGCTGTAAAAAAATCTGTAGGCAGAGGTGGGGGGAAATTTCCAAAATGCCGAATTAAAAAGAGTTTGGGTATTCTACATGGGATATACTCCATAGATATTCTCCATGGGGTCCTTTTTTCAAATTTCAGCATCTCATTAGAAGAACGTTTGGAGGTCCCCACATGTCAGCATCTCATTAGAAGAACGTGTGCATGTTGGACTTTTTCTCGCTCGCCCCTACCTTATTCGAACTTGGCAATGTTGCTCGATGCAGCACCTATATAAGGTATTTCTGGTGGGTCACACATTTCAGCCTCTCCATAAATGAAATGTGCTATAATGGACTTTTTTTTGGCCGCCTCCATTGTCCTGACTTTGGTTCGTTGCTTGATCCTAGATGTTAGCCTCCTCTATGAGGACACGTCTATAGGCTATTCTCATATGTCAGCCTCCATTTGAAACAAATGTGTGTATGTTGGACTATTTTTTTTAGGTCGATTCCGCTGTTCTGAACTTGGCAACCTTGCCCTCAGATCTGTGATAGAAGGAATACCCAATTGTTTCCTTAGGGTATCCTATGAAGACATATTTTTCTGCTTTGGGTTCGAGTTTATCCGGTTCAAGTTTCTTCACACAAACATCGCATCCCCATACTTTAAGAAATAACAACTTAGGTTTGTTTCCAAACTACAATTCATACGGTGTCTTTTCAACGGATTTATATGGTGCCCGATTTAAAGTGAATGTAGAAGTTTCTAGTGCATAACCCTAAAATGACAACGGCAAGTCCGTCAGAGACATCATAGATCGAACCATATCTAATAAAGTGCGATTACGACTTTCCGACACACCATTTCGCTGTGGTTTTCCGACAGGTGCGAGTTGTGAAACAATTCCACACTCTTTCATGTGAGTGCTATACTCATAACTTAGATACTCACCTCCATGGTCGGACCATAGAAATTTGATCTTTCTATTACGATAATTTTCCACTTCATTCTGAAATTCCTTGAACTTTTCAAATGTTTCAGACTTGTGTTTCATCAAGTAGATATAACCGTATCTACTCAAATCATCCGTGAAAGTAACAAAATAATGATATCCACCTCGCGCCGACACACTCAATGGACCACATACATTAGAATGTATGATTTCCAATTAATCTGTCGCCTGTTCCATTGAACCGAAAAATGGTGTTCTAGTCATATTGCCTATAAGGCATGGCTCACATGTATCAAATGATTCAAAATCAAGTGATTCCAAAAGTCCATCCGAATGGATATTCTTCATGCGTTTAACGCGAATATGAACTAGACGGCGGTGCCACATATATGCGGATATATCATCATTTAGTTTACACTACTAGGAAAACGCATGTTCGTGGCGCACCTGAAAAGGCCTCCCGTGGCGCACTAGCAGTGGGCCACTAGCCTCGCGCTGCGGCTATCTCCTAGCCGTGGCGCACTGAATGGTGCGCCACGGTTGTGTCGAGATAGGCGTGGCATACTACCAGGTGCACCACGAGTAGGGGTACCGGGTGCGCCACGGATCTGTTTTTCAAAAAACAAAAAAAATGCAAAAAACACCCTCATTTTGCATTGCAAAAGCAATCGGGTCCTGCATCGCCGCCGTCGTGTCACCTCGCTGGAGAATGGTCGTGGCCACGACCTACCACCGCAGGGAGGTGCGGGAGGCCGTGACCACTCTAGTCCTCGCCGGCGTCGAGGTGGTAGGAAGGGAGTGGTTGGAGAAAGGGAGGTAGGAAGAGAGGGAGGTAGGAAGAGAGGGAGGAAGGGAGGTCGGTGAAGAGAGTGAGGAAGGTAGGTCAGTGAGGAGAAGGATGCCGCCGTCGCCCGTTGTCACTTCGAGGAGGAGGAGAAGGCCGTCGTTGTGCTGCCGTCACTTCAAGGAGAGGAGGAGGCCGCTGTCGCGCCACCGTAGAGAGGACACGGCCATGGAAAGAGAGGAGGAGGCCGGAGAAAGGACGCCGGAGCAAGGTGGACAGAGAGAGGAGAAGGGGAAGGAGGAGAAGGAGAAGGAAGAAGGAGAAGGGAGAAGGGAGAAGGAAGAAGGAGAAGGGAGAAGGGAGAAGGAAGAAGGAAGAAGGAAGAAGGAGAAGGGAGAAGGAAAAGGGAGAGGGAAAAGGGGAAAGGAAAAGGTAGGTGTGGGCGGGGTGGGTATTCAAATTTTGAATCCTGTCCAACTTACCCGTAGCGCACCACCACCTAGTACGCTACGGGTAAGTTGCCCTTTATTTTTTTTCTGCAGGAAAAAACAGTCTTTCGACCGTAACTTTTTACTCTTTTTGAATTTTGAAAATCTAAATACGAGCGGATGCGAAATCTCGTTCTCGTCATTTTGGTATATTATACGATTTTTTTCGACATCGTATGCAAAAGTTACGGCCATTTTACCGTGGCATGACTTTTTTTGCAGAAAAAGTCAAAACTCATGGTTGTTAATTTTCCTAGAAACTATACCACATTATCTACGTAAATATGAAAGGATTTAATTTAAAGTGTTTATCATTTTCTTTTATTTTTTGTAAAGCCTAAAAAGGCGATCCACGGGGGGGGGGGGGGTGTGGAGTTGGTGCAGGATAGTTAGGCGTAGGGCAGTAGGTCAAGGTGCCCTACTACTAAGTTTATACATCCGTGGCGCACATGGCATAGTGCACCACAGAACTTGCCACAACTGTAGCGCACCTACCCCATGTGCGCTACGGGTACGTGGCATGCAGCTGGCAGGCCCCTGACCCATACATATCTGTGGCGCACATACCCCATGTGCATCACGGTTGTTCTAGTTACTAGTAGGGCACTGCCCATAGGTGAGCCACGCCTATTTTACCCATGGGGCACTTCAACCATGTGAGCCACGAATGTGTGGATTACCTATAGCCCTTTTCCTAGTAGTGTTAATCCTTTTAGCATCAACATTATGAATATGTGTAACATTATTATCGAGATCCAATAGAAATAAACCATTCGTCATCGGTGCATGACCATAAAAGATTTCATTCATATAAATGGAACAACCATTGTTCTCGAATTTAAATGAATAACCACTTCACATTAAACACGATCAAGATATAATGTTCATGCTAACTGCTGGCACCAGATAACAATTCTTCAAGTTTATTACTAATCCCGACGGCAAGTGGAGAGGTAGCGTTCCAACGGCGATCACATCAACACTTGATCCATTGCCGACACGCATCTTGACCTCACCCCTTGCTAGCGATCGCTTGTTCCGCAGCCCCTGATTCGAGTTACAAATATTAGCAACTGAACCAGTATCAAATACCCAGGTGCTACTGTGAGCACTAGTCAAGTACACATCAATAACATGTATATAATATATACCTTTGTTTTCCTTGCCGGCCTTCTTTTCTGCCAAATACTTGGGGCAGTTGCGCTTCCAGTGGCCAGTCCCCTTACAATAGTAGCACTCAGTATCAGACTTAGGTCCAACTCGGGGTTTCTTTTAAGGCACGGCAACCGGCTTGCCGCCCTTACTTTCCTTCCATTTTCCCTTCTTGTATTTCTTGAAACCAGTGTTCCTATTGATCATCAACACTTGATGTTCCTTTTTAATCTCCACTTCTGCAGTTTTAAGCATTGACAGAATCTCGAGGAGAGACTTCTTCATGCCTTGCATATTATAGATCATCACGAAGATCTTATAGCTAGGTGGCAGAGACTGCAGAACATGATGGATGCCTAAGTCAATGGGAATCGTTAGTCCCAAGGACACAAGCTTATCCGCGTAACCCGACATCTTGAGTACATGCTCACTAACGGAGATGTGCTCTTCCATCATGTAGCTAAAGAACTTTTCTGAAGCGTTGTAGCTCTCTACAATAGCATGTGTGTCAAAAATCATTTTCCACTCACCCATTGTATCAAATGCATTGCCGTTTTCAAAACGATTTCGAAGTTCCGGCTCTATCCCATACAATATGCCGCAATGAACTAAGTTGTGGTCCTCCTGACGAGTCTGATAGACATTCTTCTCCTCGTCAGGGGCATCCTCAAAAGGTGGGGGGCCTAGCGGCGCTTCTAGCACATATTGCTTTTGTGTAGCAGAGAGGAGAATCCTCAAATTCATGGCCCATTCGGTAAAGTTGATACCGTTCGTTGCAAGTTTCTCTTTCTCCATGAACACATTGAAATTAAAAGCAGGTGGTGCCATCTACAACAGAATTTGTAAAGTTTAGACTAAGTTTATGATAGATTTATTTCAACTAATCCATATTACGAATGAACTCCCACTCAAAAACGACATCCCTCATGCCTTTTTGATGATTACATGAACCAAATCCACTACACCAAGTCCGATCATCACGTGAGTCGGTGTAGCTTCAAAGGCGAGCATCAAATGGGCATCATATCTACTATATGACTCATGCTTAACCTTTTGGTCCGTGTTCCGAGGCCATGTCTGTACATGCTAGGCTCGCCAAGTTAGAACCTTAGTATTCGCGTGTGTAACTCTTTTACACCCGATATATGGTCGTGGATCCAAGAACACCCGATCATCACGTGATGTCTTGGAGCGATGAAAACATAACCGGTGCATACTAAAGGAAGAACATATTCTTGTCTTGATATTTAAATGAGGGATCATCTTATTATGCTAACAAAGCGCTAAACAAGCAATATAAGATGCTATAAAACATCACATGTTTATTAGTGAAATGATATGATTCCCGCATATGATCTCTATCATGTGCATCGTGGTATTATCACTATCATACCTTTATTTGTAAATCCAAAGTGTATGGAATTTACATGCTATGTGTGTTGTAAGAGTATCATCTCATACTTCTACTTACAACATCACCATATCATGATACTAGCCCAGCAACAATCTAAACTAGACGCCTCTAATTTATCCATTGCAAGTTTTACGTGGCTTAGGGCTTTCGAAGATAGAACCATTCTTACCTACGAACATGAACCACAACAAGGATAACCAAATTGTTGACAACTCTTTGCAAAATATATATTGACTATAGTAGGAGAGACAGACACCCGCTAGCCACTTATGCAAACTAGTTGCATGTCAAGCGTGGAACAGGTCTCATGTGCGAGGACATGTAAAGTTTGTCCGGGCCGCTTCATCCCACTATGCCACCAATATCCAAAATTACAACTAAGGAGCAACAACATGATCATCATCGCCCACATACTCATATGTGTACTACCCGTGCAAAGTATCTACGCATAGATCCGGCTCTGATACCACTGAAGGGTTCGCAGCATAGAAAACAAAAAATTTCCTACGATGAGAACTATGTACCAAGATCTATCTACTAGATACAAACATCGAGCGGATGTATATCCATAGAGAACATACCCTTGAAGACCGACAAAGCTTAACGAGTTCAACTCGTGGTTGATGTAGACGATCTCTTGCCGATCTCAAGATCGAGAGGAAGTCCTAGCGCCGCAAAGCAGCAGCGCATCTGTGCTCGCACACACGTACAAGACACCGAGCAACCTCTGCCTCCTCGCTCGAGCGATGCAGCGGAAGCACAACCCTTTCTTGCTAAATAGCCACCGGGAACATGTATCTCGCTAGTCCGAGACCATGGGGGATAAATTCTAGAGGGGGAGAGAGATCCTTCACGAGGAGATGTGTGTGAGAGAGAGGAGAGAGGGTGACTTTTATAGGAGGAGGGGGGAACCCAAGGGGGTGTCCGCCGGCCATGGGGGATGCCCCCTCCCCTCCTTCATTCATGTGGGTGGACACTCCACTCACAAAAATCCATTCAAATCCCTCCACTCAAAATCCCACTCAAACTTGCCATTAAATTTCCACCAAATTTAATGCAAACTATCATTAAATAAAACTCTTTTATTTTATTCATAATTTTCAATTACTTTAATTACAAACATTCAAAAATAACCCCTTGCTAGAATTCTATTTCACATGCATAACCTCTTTATGCAATTTCACCCGAAAACCTGTTTCGGTATCTAGTGAAATAAATTCCTGCGCTTGTTTATTCTTTCGGGATGAAACATTTGCTCCAACTGGATGTTGGTGTCCCTTAAGTGTGTCACCCTATGGTTCGTGAATAATGCGGATATGATAGAGTCCCTTCTCCGATCAATAATCAGTAGCGGGACCTGGAGATCCATACTGACTCCCACACATTCAACGATGACTTTCCTGTGATCGTCGGAACCTTTTATGCTTGTATCTTAATCCCTTTGTTTCACGATATATTACATGTCCGAGATTCGATCATAGGTATCTCCATACCTAGTTTGATCTCGTTACTGACATTCACTCTTTTCTCGTTCCCGTGATATAACATTCTAGTGATCAAATCACTTGCTTGCAAGCTAACCAATGTGATATCACCGAAAGGGCCCAGAGTATATCTATCAGTCATAGGGATGAACAAATTCCACTCTTGATCCATGATTCTCAACATAACACTTTAGTAGCTTTGAAGCCATCTTTATAATCACCCAGTTATGGAGTGATTTTTGATGTCAACAAGAAACTCTTCCGGTGTTAGTGATTGGCATGATCTCATGGTCTAAGGATTAGGAATACTTCGTAAGTTATTTATAGCAATATCAACTCAATGACTTTGATCGTAATGCTATACTTCGGATGAATGTTCATCACACCATTACACTAATGTTGTGATATCGTTATTAACAACATCCAATGTCTATGATCAGGAAACTATGATCATCTTGTTAATCAACGAACTAGTTTATGAGAGAGGCATAACTAGGAACTTTCTATTTTTTTATTAAACACACATGTATTAACGTTTCCGTATTAATAAAATTATATCATGTAGAATAAACATCTATCATATACTTGGAATACACATAATAAGAACTTTATTATTGCCTCTCAGGGCATATTCCCTTCATCTGAACCATATGATCATCATTTTCTTGATCCTCTAGATAATGCTGATCCGCCTGAAGGTCATCAGATCGAGGATCAGTACCTTTCGGGTTTGTTAAGGGACATGTACCCCACTGCAAGCAAAAAGGACGGACCTTCTCTTAAAAGATCACCTTTCTCTGATCTGATAGAAGATGCCAAGTGTTCAGTGGACCCTGATTCTGGTATCTCAAGATTTCAAATGGTAATGAAATTACTAAAGGAAAAGTCGTCCAACAATGTTACCAAAAAACCTTTCGATGCAGTGACTAAGGTGTATAGAGAGTCAATCCCTACGGAAGGACTGCCAAAATCCTTTCATGAGATGAAAAAATACATCAAGGTACTCGGACTGTCATTTGAGAAGATCCATTTTTTCCAAATAACCGTGTACTATTCTAGAAAGATTATGAAAACCTCAATGAATGCCCAGTATGTAACGAATCAAGATGGAAAATGGTGATAAAAAGAAGAAAGATCCTTGTAAGGTTCTGAGATATTTTCCAATTATAGATAGATTGCAGAGGCTGTTTCAGTCAGAATAAACATCTAAGGAAACAATATGGCATAAAGAGATTCTCAAGCCAGAAGATTACTTACTGAGACATCCAGCTGATGGTGATGAATGGAAGAATTTTGACAAGGCTCATCCAGGATTTGCCGCGGATCCAAGGAACCTGAGTCTTGGCCTAGATACAGATGGATTTAACCCATTTGGAAACATGAGTAACTCATACAACATGTGGACATTACTTGTGACAATTTACAACCTGGCTCCCTCGGCATGCACTGATCAGTTGAACTGCTCATCCTAGGTCCCAAATCACCTGGTAAGGATTTTGATCTGTTCATGCATCCTCTTATACGAGACTTGCAGAAACTATGGAAGAGTGTCAAGACTCCTGATATCCTTGCAAGCTAACCTGAAGATGCCAAGATCCCTCTACGTGCTGCTGTGTTGTTCTACACCCATGATTTTCCAGCTCTTGGCACTATCTCAGGCAGAGTGACAGGAGGTTACAATCCATGTGTTCACTTTGGGTCAAAACAGGTCACAGTGAGGCTACCAAAATAAGACCGGGTTATCTTGGCCACCGGGTTTTTCTTTCTGTATGCCACAAATTATGAAAAAACTTAAAAAAATTGCAGTTCTATGGAAAGAGGACTGAGTATGGCACTTCACCACAAAAGTTCACAATAGCTAAGTTGCAGGCGCATCTAGAAAAGGTCACAAATGTCAAACTAGGAAACCAACCTGTTGCCAAACCAGGCATATATTGTTGCTGAAGCATTTGCATTTTGCTCAAGATACATTCCTGATCATAAAACGAGATCCAATCTGGGTGGTAGTACTAAAGAAGTTGAAAAATATGTTTTTAACCATGGTGTTCGCCTAGTAGGAAAGAAGGAACATAGAACATTAATGCAGCATGAATATGACCAACTCACTTGGTATGTGTTGAATAACGCTAATGAGGCTCAAAACTTTGTTGCATGAGTACTATTCATACATATCCTCACATATATGAAATGAAACTTGTAGCAAGGTATGTTCAGATGTCTGACTTGAGTATCGTTTTTGTAGGTTATATAAAGCAACCAAAGGAAAAGATTATGTTGCACCAGTATGTGCGGGTGGGTTCAGGAATGGTTAAGGATCATGTAAGATGTTCAACTGAACTTTGAAGTGCATATGAATTGTTCACATGAGATGACCTCTTGATTATTTTGTATAACCGCAGATCACGAAGCTGCGTGAAGAGAACATGTGCGATGTTAGTGATGGTCTCTATGCCCTTTCACGTGGTCCTGCAAAGAGGGTGCAGACAGCTTCAGCTTGCAATGACGATGGTATCCACTACACCACTTATGAGCGTGAGAAACATTTGAAGACACAAAACAGTGGCATCATGACCAGTGGATAGCACTTGACATGCAAAATTAAGATGTCAGAGGACTATGATCATTATGGTCGCATAAAAGAGGTTATTGAGTTGAACTATAACGACAAGAATGGTGGTCAATCTATGGTTCTATTCAAGTGTTACTGGTATGACCAAGATCCGAACAAGAAAAGAGGCCCCAGTAATGATGGCAATTTCATATCGATCAATACTACTACTGGGTGGTACAAGGAGCAACCTTATATTTTGGTAACTCAAGCTTCCAAAGTAATATTCTTGTATGACAAAGATAATAACTACTGGCAATATGTGCAAAGGTTTTAGTCAAGGAGCACCTATGATGTGAATGAGTATGACGAGCCAGTCACCATTGATGTTTCCCACCAAGATGATCCTAGTGTTCGTATGGTACCTGAACTGGCTGACATCGATGAAAATTTGATTGCCAGAGGTGGCTCTATGCATGATGAACTTGTAGATTTCACTGTCAAGGTTAGTATAGTGGACAAAGAAAGGAATAAAATGGTTCTACCTGATGAAACTCAGGACATGTATGATGAATGGAAAGAGGAAGAAGATTCAACCCAGTGGTAATATGTGGATCTCGAACGCGGCGGTGATGAAAACAATGATGGTGACGATGATTAGAGTGTTGTTCCAAATAATGCACTGAGATGGCGAACATTGATTCTTTTTGGTTTTCTCTTTTTGAAATGTATGAGACATGATGACATTTTCCTATTGGATTGTAATCCTAGACTAACTGTTTTCCATGTCTAAATTGGATTAAGCTTAATTTGACAAGTGCAAATATATGTAGGACAGGTGTAGTACATTAATTAATTAGCAACAACATGACCATGTATCATACATGAGGGGGAATATGCACGTCATGACATTAGAGATGGGCGAGAACATTGTCTTGGTAGATAGGACAAATGGTGTTGGTCTCAAACCAAGTGAAGATGCACTTGCGGTAGTATAGATGGTTGCATCCCCGGAGACGCACCATTGTGCGCTTCGACAGTGCCTGCATGCATACGCTGGAGTGTCCATCCTCCTGCTCAACCAGGTACCAACTGTCTTGAAGTTCCGACAGGTTGAGGATGAGCCGGAGGTCGACGCTAATGGTTAGGTGGAAGTGGAACCCATCAACACACACATGCCTCATGCTAGAGCCGGTGCAAAATGTCGTAAGGAATGATGATGTCCCACTCCTCCGCCGTGAGTTTCAGGTTCTTCAGTGGCCATACATGGCCAAGAACCTTATGCATTGTTCCCCCGACCTTGCTCGCTCTTCGCAGATTGCTGGGAGGCAGACTGAGATTCAACCACTCCTCTTTGCAGGCTGTGGCCGCGACATCGTCCTCCTACAGAGGGGCTGGGAGGGAGCCAGGCATCCTCCTGAGCTCATATGTCCTCGAGAAGAAGATCCTTAGTGTCATTGTGTACGAAATCGCCTCATCAACTAACTGCGGCTCGACGACGGAGAAGTCGGCTGTGGCTGAAGAGACGCGACAAGCACGGAAGACATGTGGGCCAGACTCGATGATGCGCTCCTGTGCGGAGCGCTCGAGTTCTGACGGCGCCGCCATTTCGGGATTTCTTGGTGGGGGCAGGGGTGGGGGTGGGGGGAGGGGTGAGGTGGGGTGGTTGGATGGCTAGTCGATGGCGAGGAGTTGGTTTTTTTAATTTTGGGTTCTCTGGTGCTAGCCTAGATGAGGGGGGAAGAGGCCAGGGGAAATGCGTGAGAGGGGAGAGCTCGAACGTGAGGCCACGGTAGTTCGTCACTCCCCAACGTCAGCCCTGGCTCGTCCTCTCTCCATGGTTCTACTCTATTATTGTTAATTATTTTTTTGCGGGGGCTCCTTGGTTATATTTTTTTGATTATTTTTTTGCGGGGCTCCACGGTTCTATTTATAGGGGAAAGTCCAAAATAAACATTGAATATCTAGGGGAAAATGTAAATTCGAACCCCAAAACCAAATCCTTGAAATTGGCACTCCCAACTTATCAATCGTAGCTTCAATTCAAACCCCAAAACCAAATCCCCTTATTATAGGTAAAAGAGAGAAACTATGCAGATGCGATGATGATTCAATTTATTTATAGCATAACTAGTACATGTACTCCCCAACCACGACAGAAACTAAATACCATACTCTAGACAGAATCAACACACACATGGACAACTGTATATCATACGGTTCTTTTCCGTCAAGAACCTATGGTGCCCTCTGCCACGTGCGGGCACGCCCTCGCATGTCCAACGTACTCAAAGAAGATGCCTCTCATGGCACACCCTTTGTTCCTGCAAGTTAACCATAGTCCCGAGGACGAGGTGTGATTCCATAGACCCACTACTCTGAAAATTATAAATATTCGAAAGGATAGAATTTCCCCTGTGCGTATTAGAGGAGGGAGCGTGAGGGTAGCCCATCGATGGGTTCAAAAGATCTCAACCTAAATCACGTACGCAGTGTTGCAATGTCAGCGCACACATGCAAGTGTTGTATTCGAGTTGGACACTTACGTTTCCACGTCGCATGCACAAAATACCCGATAACTGACATGCTTCGGTCCCATATGGGCTTGGTGGGCATTACATACATGTCTAAATTTTATGAATCCCGATCCTACCCCCACGCACGAATAGGTACCGGTCGATCCAAGCCATTAATCTAATTTGTCTCCATATTTTCATTCCTTTGGGGGTCTATAGAATCAGAAGCCCCCGAGGACAGCCGATCCACAAAAGTGTTTGGTTCAAAGACGCCTCCGTTCTCTCATCCCGAGCACTTGCCATCGGATTAGTTTCCAACGCATTCTCGGCATGCCATGTGCCTATAGCTAGTGCATTTCTCATGCAAGAAAAGATATTTAGCCAAAAAAAAACAGTTGTATCGAACCAGTGTGACACGGAAGGAAAACATCCTAAAGAAAGAAGTACTTAACCATGTACGTAAGACGATGAACAATTTGAGAACAAAGCCTGCAGCTGAAGCACTAAACCATATTACTCCAGACAATTGTAACTTTAACCCACTTGTCCTCCGTAGAGCTGCCACTCAGGTCAATCGTAGCTTCAACTGTGGATCTGAGGGATCTTTGAGACCGAGGAGAGAGAGGAGAGAGAGACATAGGGTTGATGAGAGGGAGACACTTACAAGTTAAATAGTTCTATTACTAGTAGAATCCTCATCTCACTCTAGGGAAGCAAAAGAGAAAAAGACTGGCACAGTGAAAACTAGGGAAGCGCTATGTTTCCCGAGTAGGAGTAGGTGCGAAGTTACTCTAGTTTTTAATTAATCTTTGATCCGGTGTACACGACGCTTTGACGACCTAGCGCTACGTGCAAGTATAATATAGTAGTACTAATACATATTACAGTACTGGAAGGAAACAACTTTGGTCCTTGGTGGCAAAAAAAATCAAACTTTTCCAGTTTCAAAATTTTCACTTGTTTCCCAAACATCGGGAGGGAAGGTTATTCAAAATATCCTCCATTCATAGTAGTAGTACTATTTCTTATCTTATATTTATCTTGTCTTATCTACTCTTGCAGGGTACCCAAATTCACACTTCTATTCGCTGATACTACTAGCACTAGTAGTACTCCTAATTACTCCGTCTGTTTGTGGCCATTCTATTGGGACCAAGAACTGGCCTACAAAACAGGTGAGAAAATCTTGGGATCGTTTGAGCTAGCCTCTTAACTGCACCATAAATCTCTCCCTTTGTTTCATTTTTTCCCTCGCTTGTAGCTCATGGATAGGTCTTTTTTTAGGGGAAGCTTGGTGCTTGGGCAAAGAAAGAAAACAGAAAAGGACGTCCCCTTATTTATTCATTGTAATGGAGGGAGTAGGAGTACTGGAGTAGTACTCCATACTTCCACTTTGCAAAATGCAGTTTAACTTCTCCTTCGTGCTACTCTCTGGTGAAATTTATTTATTCCTCGAAAGGCATGTTCCCCTCACAAATACTAGAAGGAATCCCGGTGGATTGGTTGCGTCATCCTCGGAGGTATGCTTTGGCTCGAGGCTAGTCCTGGGAACAGTACATCAGCCGGGAACATGCCGCCGTTGGAGCCTTCTTTGTAGGGCACCTCGATGCCCGCGGTAAACGTGTGATGGCTTGGCTTGCCGACGACGCGATTTTGGGCCCCCTCGAGGGTACCGATCCTGTGCTGGCCGCTTCACGGAGGCGTCAACATGGAATCCAAAGAAAAGTGGACCTCTACAACAAAGCGCCGGTGTGCTTCAACTTCCACTGTGACGGAGCTGCGTCTAGGGGGGGGGGGCGCTCCGGATGTACATCAACATTGGCCAAGTTAAGCCCGTGTGAGACAACGGGCAATCCTTCCACCGGGAACTTGCGGCCAACAAGCATGTGGCCGAGGTAGACAAATTGGATGGGCACCAGGTCGCCCTGGCCATGGCAGACGACCCGCTCCTGGGTCCCCTATAACCTATCCATCCTATGTTGTCCCTTGCTTACGAGCAGGACATGCTCGAGTTCGAGCCCGAGCGCGAGGAACTTGTAGCCGGCGGACATGCGGCTGGGGGAATTGACTCGGTTGAGGGGCAGGTCGACCTCTTCAGGACCTTTGCCTGACGTTAACATGATATAGAGGTGACTTCAGTCCTCGGAATTGCTTCACATCCTTGTGTATCCTCTACTCCTTCCGAGCAATCTTGTCCCTCTAACTATGATCAACAGTAACGAGGGTGCTTTTTTTCTGTGTGTGTCAAGCAGTTGTACGAAGAGAATGGACTACTTTTCCAAGCTAAATTTTAGGCCCTTTGTGACAATTGTATGGACTTGAAAGTAATTTTCTATTTTTATGTCCTTGATGTAATCTTTAATTGCACGAACTGCGTTGATTAAAGCATGTTTCTCTTTCGAGACCTACCCTGGTTAAAAAAAGAATGCCACCACCACAATTTTCATATGAAGTGTAGCATGCCAAATTTTAGGATTTTTCAAGATTTATAACTAAAACTTCGCACACTTAAATGATTGTATGTCAATAATACGATATTAGGCAAAACTGGAATACATGTGAGCATGATAGACTATTACTCTTGAAAATTTCCAAACTTCTTTCGATATTCAACTACTATTAATAACCATAAACACAAGTTTCAAAAATGATCAATAGTAAAAATAATTACATATAGGTCCACAAACCACCTTATGGTGACTACAGGCCCTAGTGCGATAATTGAAGCATCTCGCTCCTCTAGGACCTACGATAGCCCGGTTCAAAAAATTAAATAAAGAATACCGGCACCCCAATATTTATACAAAGTGTACCATGCTCTCTTACAATTCCCAAGTTTCAGGATTTTTCAAGCGGGCATAGAAAGGTTTCTCATTTTATTCATGTTTAATCTTATTACTTTTTGACGAGGTTGCCGCGTCGTGATGCTAGCTATTCTATAGTTTAATCTCTAGGTATTGTATATGCTAGTATAAGGCTGGTAGTAGATGACGTGTCACTTTGTTATACCTAAGACTCGGTTCTACTATTGAACTTCCTCTGGCGCACTTCTTGTAGATTATTAAATTAGACCTAATTCGACATATCCACATAAAGTTATCGGAGTGGATGAAATTAGGTAGAAAATTAAGCTTGAAAAATATAACATGTAAATTATCCAACCATTTTATGTACTATAAAATAAATGGCACCTGTGAACTCTAATTTAACCATATTAACCATACTTCCTTCTTAAAAAAATGTTTACTTCTTCACCATGCTAACATTTATTTGATAGCTATTTCTCTGGCATGTTTGGCAGCCGCGTTGGTGTGGAGTAGGAGTAATACATCGGAAGTAAACCACTTTGGTCCTTGGCGGCAAAAATATTCAAACTTTTCAAGTTTTGAAATTTTTGCTTACTTCCAAAATATCGGGAGGGAAAGGTTATTCAAGCTTATATTTTCAGGCCATGCGCAGTAGTACTTATTATCTTATATTTTTCATCAAAAAAACTATATAGTGTACTAATAATTTGAACATGATCCATTGGATCAAGACTAGAAAATCCAAACATTGCTAACCATTGGATCATCTTTTCCGTTATTAGCATCTAGAAGATTCTATTGATAGTCCTTATCACAATGAACGCTAGTATGCACAAACCTCAAAACATAGTTCAGTGTATAGTTTCAGGGATCTTGTGCTAACTGCATGGACTTGGATGTAATTTTCATTTTTTATGAGGTCCTCGATGCAACTCGTACTTCCACCGACCGTGTGTTAAATGAAGCACCTCACTCCTACGGGACCTACCACAGTTAGAAGAAAATGCAACCACCCCAATTATCACATGAAGTGGACCACGGTTTTTCTGTTTTTCAAGCTTCCTAGCTAAGTTTGCATGCTTCACTGACTTCTTGCTGATTTAACGGGCTTATTAGGTCAAACTTGATCTACAAGTAAGCGCAATACATTGCACTTGAATTAGATGTATTTTCTAAGGTAGATGGGTGCATCTTCTTGTAGTAAAACAATGTCGTTGATGTGAGTTTCCAACTATCTAGGAAAGAACATTCTCAAATTCTCGAGTGATGACGAGATTGTTCTTTTACGTAAATAAAGCCCGAAGAATATGGATCTGAATGGCACAAGCGAAGCTTCCTAAAATATTAAGTGGACCAACATGTTTTACTTACGATTCCCATGTTTAATGCCATGAGTTTTCAATCTTCGTCCTAGCAAACTCTACCCACTTGAATGACTTTATGCCAATTTATCGAAATTAGGTCAAATTTGAACTAAAAGTAAATTGTAGGTTGCTTTGAAAGATTTGTGATTTTTTTGAGCTAGGTAACCATTGAGGGGTCATTAATATATCACATACAACCACCGAGAATTTTGACAAAAGCTTCAACTTCTTAATAATATTTGCATCTTCACAATTTAACAAAATTAGGTGAAACTTGAGCTACAAGTAGCTCAATGGATTGCTCTTGAATTAAATGTCATTTCATGGGTAGATGAGTGCATCTTCTCGCAGTGAATAACAGGGTCGGCGTGAGTTTACAACTATTAGGAAATCACATTCTAAATTTCCACAGCGATGACGAGATTGTTCCTTTTCAAAAAGAAAATTTGAAGAATATGGATCTGAATGGCACAAGCCAATCATTCAGACATATATAGTGGACCGACATGTTGTACTTACGATTCTCATGTTTTATGATTTTTAAAACTTCGTCCTAGCTAACTCTGTCCACTTGAATGAATTTATGTCGATTTATCGAAATTAGGTCAAACTTCAACTACAAGTAAACTGTAGATTGCATTGAAAGTTTTACGAATATTTTTTGGAGGTAACCATGGGGGATTCATTTAATATACGTATTGAAAACCACCACCAATAATTTTGACAACAGGTTCAACTTCTAGCTGAGATTTTGTATCTTGACAACTTAACAAAATTAGGTCAAACTTGAGCTACTAGTAAGCGTGCTAGATTGCTGTTGAACTAATTGTAATTTTTGAAAGTAGATGGGTGCATCTTATTTTAGTAAGCAATGCGTCGGTGTGAGTTTCCAACTATGAGGAAAGAATATTATCTATTTTCTGAAATTAGGTCAAATTTGAGTTACAAGTAAGCGCGATAAATTGCTCTCGAAATGAATGTCATTTCATGGGTGGTGCATCATCTCATAGTAAACAACACCATTGTTCTGAGTTTTAAACTATAAGGAAATTACATTCTAAAGTATCAAAGTGATGACCAGATTGTTCCTTTCCAAAAATAAAGTCTAGAGAATATATATGGATCGAAATGCCACAAGCCAAGCTTTGAGACATATATAGTGGACTGGCATGTTGTACTTACGATTCCCATGTTTTATGAGTTTTCAAATTTCGTCCTAGCTAACTATTTCCAATTCAATGGCTTTTTGTTGATTTATCAAAATTAGGTCAATTTTCAAATACAAGTGAACTATAGATCGTTGCGTTAAAAGTTTTATGATTTTTTGGAGGTAACAATCGGGGTTTATTTAATATATCACAAACAACCATCAAGAATGTTGATAACAAGTTCAACTTTTTTCTAAGATTTTTCATCCTAATAACTTAACGAAATTAGGTCAAACTTGAGATACTAGTAAGCGAGATAGGTTGCTCTTGAATTAATTGTCTCTTTGGAGTTAGATGGGTGCATATTATTTTAGTAAACTATATTGTCGTCGGTATATGAGTTTCCAACTACCGGGAAAGAACATTATCAATTTTTCGAGTGATGACGAGATTGTTCGTTTTCATAAAGAAGGTCTGAAGAATATGGATCTGAATACCACAAGCAGAGCTTTTCAGATATATATAGTGGACCGACATGTTTTACTTATAGTTCCCATGTTTTATGAGTTTTCAAACTTCCTCCTAGCTAACTCTGTCCACTTAAATGACTTTATGCCGATTTACAAAATTCGTTCAAATTTCAAATGTATGTAAATTATAGATTGCATTTAAAGTTTTATATTTTTTGGAGGTAACCATAGGGGGGTCATTTAATATGTCACAAACCACCTCCGGTAATTTTTATAGTAGGTTCAACTTCTTGCTAAGATTCTTGATAACTTCTTGATAGCATTTTCAACTTCTTGACAACTTAACGAAATAGTTCAAACTTAAGCTACGAGTAAGAGCGGTATATTGCTCTCGAATTATTTGTCTTTTCGGAGGTACATGGGTGCATGTTCTTTTAGTAAACAATAATGACGTCGGTGCGAGTTTCCAACTACTAGGAAAGAACATTCTTAATTTTCCGAGTCATGACCAGATTGTTCGTTTCCGTAAATAAGGTCTCAAGAATATGGATCAGAATGCCACAAGGAGAGATTTTCAGATGTATATATAGAGTGGACCGACATATTGTGTACTACTTATATGATTCCCATGTTTTATGAGTTTTCAAACTTTGACCTAGATAACTCGTCTACGTGAATGGATTTATGTCGTGTTATCAAAATTAGGTCAAATTTGAACTACAAGTACATTGTAGGTTGCTTTGAAAGTTTTGCGATTTTTTTGGAGGTAACCATCAGGGGGTCATTTAATATATCATAAACCACCATCGAGAATTTTGACAACAGGTTCAACTTCTTGCTATGATTCTTAACAACTTAACAAAATTAGGTTAAACTCGAGCTACTAGTAAGCGCGATAGATTGTTCTTGGATTATTTTTCTTTTTGGAGATGTAGATGGGTGAATCTTCTTTTAGTAAACAATAATGCCGTCGGTGCGAGTTTCCAACTATTAGGAAAGAACATTCTCAATTTTCCGAGTCATGATCAGATTGTTCCTTTCCGTAAAGAAGGTCTCAAGAATATGGATTTGAATGCCACAAGCAAAGCTTTTCAGATATATATATATATATATATTTATATGTATGAGACCGACATGTTCTGTACCACTTATATGATTCCCATGTTTCAGGAGTTTTCAAACTTTGATCTAGCTAACTCTCCCCACTTGATGGCTTTATGTCGATTTATCAACGAAATTAGGTCAAATTTGAACTACGAGTAAATTGTAGGTTGATTTGAAATTTTTGCGATTTTTTGGAGGTAACCATTGGTGGGTCATTTAATATATCGCAAACACCCATCGAGAATTTTAACAACAGGTTCAACTTCTTGCTATGAATCTTGACAACCTAACAAAATTATTAGGTTAAACTTGAGCTACTAGTAAGCGCGATAGATTGCTCTTGAATTATGTGTCTTTTCGGAGGTAGATGGGTGCATCTTATTTTAGTAAACAATAATGTTGTTAGTGCGAGTTTCTAACTACAGTAAAGAACATTCTCAATTTTGTGAGTCATGATCATATTGTTCCTTTCCTAAAGAAGGTGTCAAGAATATGTATCTGAATGCCACAAGCAGAGCTTTTCAGATCTGAATATAGTGGACCGACCTTGAGAATTTTGAAATGAGTCAATAAATCAACCAAACTTATCTTATTTTATTACATTCCAAAATTAGGAAATTTTGGAATGTTACAGTGGGGTCTACCACAACTTTATCAGCACTCGAGCACTATAAGAATCTGGATGGTCTATGAAATTTTTTATGCTGTGTAGTAAAAACATGACGGATGCCTGACGATCTTGTTCGTTTCGTCACAATGCACTCGAAGGCCCTCCAGCCCAGTTTTTCATGACGTTTCTTAGTTCGTTGAGGCAGATTTCATCGCAGATTTCCTCCTGGGCCTGAATCCCAGTTCGCCATTTTGTCCCATGTCTAATTCCTCATGGATTTCATCGTGGCCCATGGTCGACTCTCTTTTTCCATCGACCATTTCATGGTCGCGTAAACCCCACATGTCATATCGGTCTGCACGGTAGTCTCTCAGGGTATTGCTGAGTTTGACGGTTCCTCCTGACGTTTTTGGCCGGCCCTAGCTGTTAGTGCGCTTGATAGAAATTAAATCACAGAAAAATTGTATGTGTGTGAAGACGAAATCAAACCGGCAACCACGGTTTGGGACCATGCACTTGTAACCACTGCAGTTGTATAGTCTTTTCTTGCATATAAACGACTTTAGTCATGATGTTACAAACCATCTCTTAGTCACAGGAATTGAACAAAATTAAAATAGAAGAATCAACACAATATGTATTGAAAATAGACAATCAACACATTATGTACATTTTACACAACCATAAAAGAGAACACAACATAGCACATTTTTAGATCATATTTTAACAGTGCATAGAAAAGCAACAACATGCACACAAGATATAGCATATAAAGAGAATATTACTTAGCATGTATAGCACCAGGTTGACATCAAGTTCCCCACCACTACAAGTTAATTGACAACATATTGCTTTAGTGGTGCATCCAACACCAGCCTAAACAAAATATATTCTGGCCTCACTATAGAACATTAACACAACTGATGAAGCCTAATAGCCCCTCATTTAAAAAGCTGAAGAGGCACACATTCCCCTTCATGATTCCAGCGAGTTTAAGAACCTTATACCAGCCTCTTGTCATCTGGGCAGCATCATTCATGTCTTGAAAGCAGTTAACATGCCGAAACATGGTCTTGTAGGAGCATGCGGGTGGTAAATCCTTTGTAAGATAGCGGTTGAGGTGGGCACTGCTGTAGCTAGATGAAAAGTACTATCGGTGCAGAATAATATTAGTTGTTGGCTAGAGTTCAGGGTTCATAAGAAATTTTAACTATTGACATGTCAAATGTTAACCATCTTGGCCTTCCCAGGGATAATATTTGACTTGTTCATCTTGCACACATAACATGAGGCAGCTCAGGAGATCAATAGGACAAATGGATCCATTGGCTATATCCACAAATGCATGCAAAGAGTTGAGGAATGTAGTGAAGGATGTGTTCCCGCGAGCTGAGGGTAGAGAATTCCATACCCACCTAATGCTCAACCTATACAAGAACTATGCAGGAAGCATATTTTATTACATGTTTGTTGCTGCTTACAGAGCTGGGCGCTGCGAATATTTCCCCAATACTTGGTTGCACATCATTTGCAACTATGGAAGAGGAGTCAGTTCAAACCTGACATCAAAGTTGATTACATAAACAACAACCTAGCTGAATGCCTGAATAACTGGGTGAAGGACATAAAAGTCCGTCCTGTTCATATGTTGATGGACGGCATACAGGGTATGTTCATGAAGTTGTTAAATATAAGGAGAGAGATTGGTCGGAGACTTAGAGGCACTACAAGAAATGTTTCCTACCGCAATGACTGGGCACGTCGGTCATCGTATAAGGTGCCTCTTCCGCGGTGAAAATCTTTGCTCGACCGTGGCCGATGCAAAACCTTTTTTTCCGGTTTCGCGCCCCTCTACTACGATGAAACCTCTAAAAACATGGAGGAAGCTTTTCGGGTGCATGGAAGAAGTTAGATGTTGACTCGCCGAAGTATTTTTTTTGCATGTGGGTCCCGGACGTTAGTGACTCTAGCGGACCAAACTTTTCGGTCGCGCCTCCCTGATTTGAAATCGATAACGTTATTCTATGCCTCTTCCGTTTAGTCAGGCTGCTGGGTCCTGCATGTCTGCCTCACATTAGGGGAATCGTGTGTATGATGGAATATTTTTCCTTCCATGTTCCGAACTTGATAGCGTCGCTCGATGCATCTTCCGTTTAATCAGGCTGATGTGTCCCAGGTGTCATCCTCACACTAGAAGAAACATGTGCATGATGTTTTTTGTCCTTGGCTCGTGCCTTCCTGATATGAACTCGATAACGTTGCTCGATCTATCTGCCATTAATGACGATGATGAGTCCCACATGCCAGCCTCACATTACAAGAATCTTGTGTATGATGCAATTTTTTCCTTCGCTCCCGCTACCCTCTTTAGAACTTGATTGCGCTGCCGTTTAATCATGCATCTGGTCCCACCTGTCACCCTCTCATTAGAAGAAACGTGTGTATGATGGATTTTTTGCCCACGGTCACGCTACCATGTTCCGAACTTGATAGCGCTGCCAGATGTATAATCACGCAGCTGGGCCCCACGTGTCATACTCTCATTAGCGCTACCCAGTTCCTAACTAGATAGCGTTACTCGATGAATCTTACGTTTGGTCAAGCTGTTGGGTCCCACATATCAGCATTCCATTAGAAGAAATGTGTGCTTGTAGGACATTTTTCTCGCTCGCGCCTCCGTGTTTCAAACTTGGCAACGTTGCTCGATGCATCAGCCATTTATACAGGATGGTGGGTCCCATATGTCAGCCTCGCATTACAAGAATAGTGCGTATATGATGGAATTGTTTTCTTCTCTAGCGCTACCCTGTTTCGAACTAGATTCGTTGCTCGACGAATTTGCCATTGGGTGACTGCTGGGTCCGACATATCAGCATCTCATTAGAAGAACGTGTATATGTTGGACTTTTTTCTCGCGCATGCCTACCTTATTCGAACTAGGAAACATTGCTCGATGCACCACCAATATAAGGTCTCTCTGGTGGGTCCCACATTTCAGTAAATGAAATGGGCTATGATGGACTTTTTTCGGTCGCCTCCGTTGCTCTGACTTTGGTCCGTAGCTGGCTCCCAGATGTCAGCAACCTCTGTGCAGTAAACATGTCTACGCTGGGTCCTAGATGCCATTCTCTATTTGAAAGAATCATGTGTATGTTGGACTGTTTTTTCGGGTTGAGTTCGCCGTTATGACCTAGACAACATTGGTGGATTTTTTTAGGGGAAACGTGTCTATGATGCAGCAGCAGTTTACCTGAGCCCCAGATGTCAGTCTTATAGAGTACAAAAAATGTTAATCTACACCCCGATGCTGGTTCCCACATTTCAACCTTCTATGTACAGCAAACGTGTCTATGTTGGGTCCCACATTGCAGCCTTCTCTATGCAAGAAACACGTCTATGCTAGGTCCCACATGCCAGCCACTATGTTAATTAAACGTGTCCATGTTGGTTCCCACATGTCAACCTCTATTTGGATTAAACGTGTGTATATATGTTGGACTATTTTTTCGGGTCGAGTCCGCGGTCCTCACCTTGGCAACATTGCTAGATGCAGCAGAAGTTTATCTAGCTCTTACATGTCAGCCACTATTTGAATTAAACGTGTCCATGATGAGTCCCACATGTTAACCTCTATTTATATTAAACGTGTGTATATCCGTTGGACTATTTTTTTGGGTCGAGTCCGCCGTCCTAACCTTGGAAATATTGCTAGATGCAGCAGCAGTTTATCTAGGTCCCAGATGTCATCCTAAGAGTATAAAAAAGTAACTCTATAATAAAACAAATTGCCTAGGATTCGAACTCGAGACCTCACCACCAATTGAATGCGTGCCTTTCCACTATGATATAAACAACTAATTGAATAGGAACATTAAGCTTTTCTATTATAACTTACCTGACTTGTCTCCTTAAAAAGACTTTTTTAAACATTTTTATCTCCCATCAAATAATAAGGCGACACTCCTGGCAGCTGAACTAAAAACTGCAGTCGCTGTAAAAAAATCTGTAGGCAGAGTTTTTGAAAAAATATTGAGAGGTGGGGGGAAATTCCCAAAATGCCGAATTAAAAGAGTTTCGGTATTCTACATGGGCTATACTCCATAGATATTCTCCATGGGGTCCTTTTTTAAATTTCAGCATCTCATTAGAAGAACGTTTGGAGGTCCCCACATGTCAGCATCTCATTAGAAGAATGTGTGCATGTTGGACTTTTTCTCGCTCGCGCCTACCTTATTCGAACTTGGCAATGTTGCTCGATGCAGCACCTATATAAGGTATTTCTGGTGGGTCGCACATGTCAGCCTCTCCATAAATGAAATGTGCTATGATGGACTTTTTTTTTGGCCGCCTCCATTGTCCTGTCTTTGGTTCGTTGCTTGATCCCAGATGTCAGCCTCCTCTATGAGGACACGTGTGTAGGCTATTCTCAGATGTCAGCCTCCATTTGAAACAAATGTGTGTATGTTGGACTTTTTTTAGGTCGATTTCGCTATTCTGAACTTGGCAACATTGCTAGATACAGCAGCCGTTTATTGTGACCCAGGTATCTATCTTTTAAAAAAAAGTTAATCTATACTCCGTTGTTGGGTCCCACACATCAGCATTTGTATATAATAACAAAAATTGCCATGACCACTATTTTGACCTTGGTCCGTTGCTGGGTTCCAGATGTCAGCCTCCTCTGTGCAGGAAACATGTCTATGCTTGGTCCTAGATGTCAGCCTCTATTTAAAAGAAACGTGTATGTGTTGTACTAATTTTTTGGATCGTGTCCGCCGTTCTGACCTTATCAACATTGCTAGACGCAACATCAGTTTACCTGGGTCCCAGATGTCAGCCTTAGAGTACAAAAAGATGACTACAATAAAAAAGAAAAAATTGCCTACCATTCGAACTCGAGACTTCAGAATAGGTAAATGGCATGCACTGCCACTGCAAAAGAAGCAATTAACACAACAGAAACGTTAAACGATTCCTTCTATAGGTTTAAAAGGCTTTCTTTGACCAAGTTTATCTCCTTTGAAATAATATGGCGGTGCTCCTGACAGCTAAACTAAAAACTGCTATATAATGCAGTAGTTTTTACACACAAAAATAGGTAGGCTGAGCTTTTTTTATCATCATGTGCAATATTGAATCGGCGACCACAAGACCATGAAAATGCCAAATTAGAAAGTTTTCTTCTATGCTTGGCCCTTGTAGGCTAATTTCATGGGCTCAGTAATAAAAATTCCAGACGTTAACAAGGAAGAAAAACACAATGACGGAAAAATTTGGCAGATATTTCGCATAAAAATTGTTGACAACCGGGACACATAGCCCGTGCACGCCAAAACTTTCCTGCTCGAGCATTCACTCCAGCAACCAGCTACTGTCTTTGCGCCATTCTTCTAGAGACGCATCGGCCGTGAAAACCACAGTCCGTGCTGCAAAACATTCACCCTCCGTCTACTAGCCGAGGCGGCTAACACCATCGCTAGTGGCGACTTTCTTCTCTACACGCACCCAGACCGGCGGTCAGCTAATCGATCCCAACGGTACTCTTATAATTTCCTTGAATCGTTCCCTAGAAGTCGTTTCGTACTCAATATGTTCTTTTGACATTGTTCTGCACTGGATCATAGTGTTTGTTCGAATTGGTTAGCATTTTATTGCGCTCGATCCATCTGTCCTCTCAAATATGTAACATAGTTCTACACTCAATTTCTCAAATAAGCTAAAATTACTTGGTATTTATAGCTCTATATTCTATCAGTTTTCTCAGATATCTTAGCTTAATTAGATCTATAATCAACTTGTTCGCTGAAATATAATGAAAGATTTTGACCATATCTATCCTCAACAGATGGACATATATTGGATATTGAACAGACAAAAAGCAACACCTTCATATTGGCAGGTGTTAATGACTTCATGAAGTTTGTTAAACAGCATAACGGCGACTCGGATGTATTTTTCACATGCCAACAATGCCTTAATTATAAAAAGATGAGTTAGAGCACAATTGGAGACCATATATTAAATAATGGGATGCAACACACATACATTAGGTGGACTAAACATGGTGATGAAGGGTTCGTAGCATAGAAAACAAAAAATTCCTACGATGGGAACTACGTACCAAGATCTATCTACTAGATACAAACAACGGGCAGATGTATATCCATAGAGAACATACCCTTGAAGACCGACAAAGCTTAACGAGTTCAACTCGTGGTTGATGTAGACGATCTCTTGCCGATCTCAAGATCGAGAGGAAGTCCTAGCTCCGAAAAGCAGCAGCGCATCCGTGTCGCACACACGTACAAGACACCGAGCAACCTCCGCCTCCTCGCTCCAGCGATGCAGCGTAAGCACAACCCTTTCTTGCCGAATAGCCACCGGGAACATGTATCTCTCTAGTCCAAGACCATGGGGGATAAATTCTAGAGGAGGAGAGAGATCCTTCACGAGGAGGTGTGTGTGAGAGAGAGGAGAGGGGGTGCCTTTTATAGGAGGAGGGGGCACCCAAGGGGGTGGCCGCCGGCCACGGGGGATGCCCCCTCCCCTCCTGCATTCATGTGGGTGGACACTCCACTCACAAAAATCCATTCAAATCCCTCCACTCAAAATCCCACTCAAACTTGCCATTAAATTTCCACCAAATTTAATGCAAACTATCATTAAATAAAACTCTTTTATTTTATTCAGAATTTTGTCAATTACTTTAACGACAAACATTCACAAATAACCCCTTTCTATAATTCTATTTCACATGCATAACTTCTTTATGCAATTTCACCCGAAAACCTGTTTCGGTATCTAGTGAAATAAATTCCTGTGCTTGTTTATTCTTTCGGCATGAAACATTTGCTCCAACTGGATGCCAGTGTCCCTTAAGTGTGTCACCCTATGGTTCGCGAATAATGCGGACATGATAGAGACCCTTCTCCAATCAATAATTAGTAGCGGGACCTGGAGATCCATACTGAGTCCCACACATTCAACGATGACTTTCCTGTGATCGTCGGAACCTTTTACGCTTGTATCTTAATCCCTTTGTTTCACGACATACTACATGTCCGAGATTCGATCATCGGTATCTCCATACCTAGTTTGATCTTGTTACTGACATGCACTCTTTTCTTGTTCCCGTGATATAACTTTCTAGTGATCAAATCACTTGCTTGCAAGCTAACCAATGTGATATCACCGAGAGGGCCCAGAGTATATCTATAAGTCATCGGGATGAACAAAATCCACTCTTGATCCATGATTCTCAACATAACACTTTAATAGCTTTGATTCCATCTTTATAATCACCCAGTTACGGAGTGACGTTTGATGTCAACAAGAAACTCTTTCGGTGTTAGTGATTGTCATGATCTCATGGTCTAAGGATTAGGACTACTTCGTAAGTTGTTTATAGGAATATAAACTCAATGACTTTTATCGTAATGCTATACTTCGGATGAATGTTCATCACACCATTACACTAATGTTGTGATCTCGTTATTAACAACATCCAATGTCTATGATCAGGAAACTATGATCATCTTGTTAATCAATGAATGAGTTTATGAGAGAGGCATAACTAGGAACTTTCTGTTTGTTTATTAAACACACATGTATTAACTTTTTCGTATTAATACAATTATAGCATGCAGAATAAACATCTATCATATACTTGGAATACACATAATAAACACTTTATTATTGCCTCTCAGGGCATATTCCCTTCAGTCTCCCACTTGCACTAGAGACAATAATCTAGTTACATAGTGATGTATCTAACACCCATGGAGTTCTGGTATAGGTCATGTTTTGCTCTAGGGAGAGTTTTAGTCAACGGATCTGCTACATTGAGATCCGTATGTACTTTACGAATCTTTATATCTCCATCCTTGACATGCTCGCGGATGGAGTGAAACCGGCTCTTAATATGCTTGGAATGCTTCTGAGACCTTGGTTCTTTAGCATTAGCAATGTCACCATTTTTGTCACAATAGATTACCATTGGGTCCAACGCGTTTGCAACCACACCTAGTTCGGGTATGAACTCCTTCATCCAAAATGCTTCCTGAGCCGCTTCCGAATCAGCAACATATTCGGCCTCCGTCGTTGATCCCGCCACCACAGGTTGTTTGGAGCTCCTCCAACTAACCGCTCCGCCATTCATGAGAAATACGTATCCGGATTGAGACTTAGAGTCATCCGGATTGGTGTCAAAGCTAGCGTCGACATAACACTTAGCGACGAGCTCTTCTTCACCTCCGTATACAAGAAACATATCCTTAGTTCTTCGCAAGTACTTAAGGATATTCTTGACCGCTTTCTAGTGTTCCGAACATGGATCCGATTGGTACCTACTAGTTAAACTAATAGCATGTGCCACATCCGGTCGTGTACATAGCATGGCGTACATTATAGAGCCTATGGCTGAAGCATAGGGGACTTTGTCCATTATCTCTCTTTCTTCCGCCGTAGCCGGACTTTGAGTCTTACTCAATGTCGTGCCTTGTGTCATAGGTAAGAAACCCTTCTTACTATCTTCCATTTAAAACTTCTTTAAAATCTTATCAAGGTATGTACTTTGCGATAGCGCTATTAGGCACCTAGATCTATCTCTATAGATCTTTATGCCTAATATGTATGACGCTTCAGCTAGGTCCTTCAATGAAAATTTGTTGTTTAGATAACTTTTAACACTGTTTAAAAGATCTATATCATTTCCGATCAATAATATGTCATCCACATATAATATCACAAATGCCACATTGCTCCCACTCACTTTCTTGTAAATACAAGCTTCTCCATAAGTTTGGACAAATCCAAACTCTTTGATCACCTCATCAAAGCGGAGATTCCAACTTCGTGATGCTTTCTTCAATCCATAGATGGATCACTGAATCTTGCACACCTTGTTAGCATCCTTAGGATCGACAAAACCCTTTGGTTGTATCATATACAACTCTTCTTCAATATTACCATTAAGAAACGTGGTTTTGACATCCATCTGCCATATCTCATAATCGAAATATGCAGCAATTGCTAACATAATCTTAACTGACTTTAGCATCGCTACGGGAGAGAATGTCCCATCGTAGTCAACTCCTTGAATTTGTCGAAACCCCTCTGCGACAAATCGAGCTTTATAGACGGTTACATTACCATCAGCATCAGTTTTTCTTTTGAAAATCCATTAGTTCTCCACGGCCTTTCGGTCGTGAGGTAAGTCCACCAAGTTCCAAAATTGCTTTTCATACATGGATTCCATCTCGGATTTCATGGCTTCTAACCATTTGTTGGAATCCGGGCTCATCATCGCCTCTTCATATGTCGCAGGGTCATCATTTTCATCAACCATGAAATTCATGACAGGATTTCCGCACAGCTCGGGAGCTGCACGCGTCCTGCTAGACCTGCGAGGTTTGGTAGTATTCTCTTTTGGAGTTTCATGATCATTATCATTAGTTCCCTCTTCAACTGGTGGAGCCAACTCGGGAACGACTTCCGGCGCTGCGCTACTCGCCATACTTTGAAGAGAAGGTTCAATAACCTCTTCGAGTTCTACCTTCTGACTACTCACACCTTTCGCGAGAAACTCTTTCTCTAGAAAGGATCCATTCTTGGCAACAAAAACCTTGCCCTCGGATCTGTGATAGAAGGAATACCCAATTGTTTCCTTAGGGTATCCTATGAAGACACATTTTTCTGCTTTGTGTTCGAGTTTATCCGGTTCAAGTTTCTTCACGCAAACATCGCATCCCCAAACTTTAAGAAATGACAACTTAGGTTTGTTTCCAAACCACAATTCATACGGTGTCTTTTCAACGGATTTATATGGTGCCCGATTTAAAGTGAATGTAGCAGTTTCTAGTGCATAACCCCAAAATGACAATGGCAAGTCCGTCAGAGACATCATAGATTGAACCATATCTAATAAAGTGCGATTACAACGTTCCGACACACCATTTCGCTGTGGTGTTCCGGCAGGTGCGAGTTGTGAAACAATTCCACACTCTTTCATGTGAGTGCTATACTCATAACTTAGATACTCACCTCCATGGTTGGACCATAGAAATTTGATCTTTCTATTACGATAATTTTCCACTTCATTCTGAAATTCCTTGAACTTTTCAAATGTTTCAGACTTGTGTTTCATCAAGTAGATATAACTGTATCTACTCAAATCATCCGTGAAAGTAACAAAATAATGATATCCACCTCGCGCCGACACACTCATTGGACCACATACATTAGAATGTATGATTTCGAAATAATCTGTCGCCCGTTCCATTGAACCAAAAAATGGTGTTCTAGTCATATTGCCCATAAGGCATGGCTCATATGTATCAAATGATTCAAAATCAAGTGATTCCAAAAGTCCATCCGAATGGATATTCTTCATGCGTTTAACGCGAATATGAACTAGACGGCAGTGCCACATATGCGGATATATCATCATTTAGTTTACACTACTAGGAAAACGCCTGTTCGTGGCGCACCTGAAAAGGCCTCCCGTGGCGCACTAGCAGTGCGCCACTAGCCTCGCGCTGCGGCTATCTCCTAGCCATGGCGCACTGCATGGTGCGCCACGGTTGTGTCGAGATAGGCGTGGCACACTACCAGGTGCGCCACGGGTAGGGGTACCGGGTGCGCCACGGATGTGTTTTTCAAAAAACAAAAAAAAATGCAAAAAACATCCTCATTTTGCATTGCAAAAGCAATCGGGTCCTGCATCGCCGTCGTCGTGTCACCTCGCCGGAGCATGGTCGTGGCCACGACCTACCACCGCAGGGAGGTGCGGGAGGCCGTGACCGCTCTAGTCCTCGCCAGCGTCGAGGTGGTAGGAAGGGAGTGGTTGGAGTAAGGGAGGTAGGAAGAGAGGAAGGTAGGAAGAGATGGAGGAAGAGAGCGAGGAAGGGAGGTCGGTGAGGAGAAGGATGCCGCCGTCGCCCGTTGTCACTGCGAGGAGGAGGAGAAGGCCGCCGTTGTGCTGCCGTCACTTCAAGGAGAGGAGGAGGCAGCTGTCGCGCCACCGTAGAGAGGAAGCGGCCATGGAAAGAGAGGAGGAGGCCGGACAAAGGACACCAGAGCAAGGTGGACAGAGAGAGGAGAAGAGGAAGGAGGAGAAGGAGAAGGAACAAGGAGAAGGGAGAAGGGAGAAGGGAGAAGGAAGAAGGAGAAGGGAGAAGGGAGAAGGAAGAAGGAAGAAGGAAGAAGGAGAAGGGAGAAGGAAAAGGGAGAGGGAAAAGTGGAAAGGAAAAGGTAGTTGTGGGTGGGGTGGGGATTCAAATTTTGAATCCTGCCCAACTTACCCGTAGCGCACCACCACCTAGTACGCTACGGGTAAGTTGCCCTTTATTTTTTTTCTACAGGAAAAAACGGTCTTTCGACCATAACTTTTTACTCTTTTCGAATTTTGAAAATCTAAATACGAGCGGATGCGAAATCTCGTTCTCGTCATTTTGGTATATTATACGATTTTTTTCGACATCGTATGCAAAAGTTACGACCATTTTACCGTGGCATGACTTTTTTGCAGAAAAAGTCAAAACTCATGTTTGTTAATTTTCCTTGAAACTATACCACATTATCTACCTAAATATGAAAGGATTTAATTTTTAAAGTGTTTATCATTTTCTTTTATTTTTTGCAAAGCCTAAAAATGCGATCCACGGGGAGGGGGGGGGGGGGGAGTTGGTGCAGGATAGTTAGGCGTAGGGCAGTAGGTCAAGGTGCCCTACTACTAAGTTTATACATCCGTAACGCACATGGCATAGTGCGCCACAGAACTTGCCAAAACTGTAGCGCACCTACCCCATGTGCGCTACGGGTACGTGGCATGCGGCTGGCAAGCCCCTGGCCCATACATATCTGTGGAGCACATACCCCATGTGCGCCACGGTTGTTCTAGTTACTAGTAGGGCACTGCCCACGGGTGAGCCACGCCTATTTTACCCATGGGGCACTTCAACCATGTGAGCCACGAATGTGTGGATTACCTATAGCCCTTTTCCTAGTAGTGTTAATCCTTTTAGCATCAACATTATGCATATGTGTAAAATTATTATCGAGATCCAATAGAAATAAACCATTCATCATTGGTGCATGACCATAAAAGATTTCATTCATATAAATGGAACAACCATTGTTCTCGGATTTAAAGGAATAACCACTTCACATTAAACACGATCCAGATACAATGTTCATGCTAACTGCTGGCACCAGATAACAATTCTTCAAGTTTATTACTAATCCCGACGGCAAGTGGAGAGGTAGCGTTCCGACGGCGATCACATCAACACTTGATCCATTGCCGACACGCATCTTGACCTCACCCCTTGCTAGCGGTCGCTTGTTCCGCAGCCCCTGATTCGAGTTACAAATATTAGCAACTCAACCAATATCAAATACTCAGGTGCTACTGCGAGCACTAGTCAAGTACACATCAATAACATGTATATAATATATACCTTTGTTTTCCTTGACGGCCTTCTTTTCTGCCAAATACTTGGGGCAGTTGCGCTTCCAGTGGCCAGTCCCCTTACAATAGTAGCACTCAGTATCAGACTTAGGTCCAACTCGGGGTTTCTTTTCAGGCACGGCAACCGGCTTGCCGCCCTTACTTTCCTTCCGTTTTCCCTTCTTGTATTTCTTGAAACCAGTGTTCCTATTGATCATCAACACTTGATGTTCCTTTTTAATCTCCACTTCTGCAGTTTTAAGCATTGACAGAATCTCGAGGAGAGACTTCTTCATGCCTTGCATATTATAGTTCATCACGAAGCTCTTATAGCTAGGTGGCAGAGACTGCAGAACACGATGGATGCCTAAGTCAATGGGAATTGTTAGTCCCAAGGACACAAGCTTATCCGCGTAACCCGACATCTTGAGTACATGCTCACTAACGGAGCTGTGCTCTTCCATCATGCAGCTAAAGAACTTTTCTGAAGCGTTGTAGCTCTCTACAACAGCATGTGTGTCAAAAATCATTTTCAACTCAACCATTGTATCAAATGCATTGCCGTTTTCAAAATGCTTTCGAAGTTCCGGCTCTATCCCATACAATATGCCGCAATGAACTAAGTTGTGGTCCTCCTGACGAGTCTGATAGACATTCTTCTCCTCGTCAGGGGCATCCTCAAAAGGTGGGGGGCCTAGCGGTGCTTCTAGCACATATTGCTTTTGTGCAGCAGAGAGGAGAATCCTCAAATTCATGGCCCATTCGGTAAAGTTGCTACCGTTCGTTGCAAGTTTCTCTTTCTCAATGAACACATTGAAATTAAAAGCAGGTGGTCCATCTACAAGAGAATTTGTAAAGTTTAGACTAAGTTTATGATAGATTGATTTCAACTAATCCATATTACGAATGAACTCCCACTCAAAAAAGACATCCCTCGTTCCTTTTTGGTGATTACATGAACCAAATCCACTACACCAAGTCCGATCATCACGTGAGTCGGTATAGCTTCAAAGGCTAGCATCAAATGGGCATCATATCTACTATATGACTCATGCTTAACCTTTCGGTCCGTGTTCCGAGGCCATGTCTGTACATGCTAGGTTCGCCAAGTTAGAACCTTAGTATTCGCGTGTGTAACTCTTTTACACTCGATATATGGTCGTGGATCCAAGAACACCCGATCATCACGTGATGTCTTGGAGTGATGAAAACATAATCGGTGCATACTAAAGGAAGAACATATTCTTATCTTGATATTTAAATGAGGGATCATCTTATTATGCTAACAAAGCGCTAAACAAGCCATATAAGATGCTATAAAACATCACATGTTTATTAGTGAAATGATATGGTTCCCGCATATGATCTCTATCATGTGCATCGTGGTATGATCTCTATCATACCTTTATGTGTAAATCCAAGGTGTATGGAATTTACACGCTATGTGTGTTGTAAGAGTATCATCTCATACTTCTACTTACAACATCACCATATCATGACACTAGCCCAGCAACAATCTAAACTAGACGCCTCTAATTTATCCATTGCAAGTTTTACGTGGCTTAGGGCTTTCGAAGATAGAACCGTTCTTACCTACGAACATGAACCACAACGAGGATAACCAAATTGTTGACAACTCATTGCAAAATATATATTGACTATAGTAGGAGAGACAGACACCCGCTAGCCACTTATGCAAACTAGTTGCATGTCAAGCGTGGAACAGGTCTCATGTGCGAGGACATGTAAAGTTTGTCCGGGCCGCTTCATCCCACTATGCCACCAATATCCAAAATTACAACTAAGGAGCAACAACATGATCATCATCGCCCACATACTCATATGTGTACTACCCGTGCAAAGTATCTACGCATAGATCCGGCTATGATACCACTGAAGGGTTCGCAGCATAGAAAACAAAAATTTCCCTACGATGGGAAGTACGTACCAAGATCTATCTACTAGATACAAACATCGGGCGGATGTATATCCGTACAGAACATACCCTTGAAGACCTACAAAGCTTAACGAGTTCAACTCGTGGTTGATGTAGACGATCTCTTGCCGATCTCAAGATCGAGAGGAAGTCCTAGCGCCGCAAAGCAGCAGCGCATCCGTGCTCGCACACACGTACAAGACACCGAGCAACCTCTGCCTCCTCGCTCGAGCGATGCAGCGGAAGCACAACCCTTTCTTGCTAAATAGCCACCGGGAACATGTATCTCGCTAGTCCGAGACCATGGGGGATAAATTCTAGAGGGGGAGAGAGATCCTTCACGAGGAGGTGTGTGTGAGAGAGAGGAGAGGGGGTGCCTTTTATAGGAGGAGGGGGGGAACCCAAGGGGGTGTACGCCGGCCATGGGGGATGCCCCCTCCCCTCCTTCATTCATGTGGGTGGACACTCCACTCACAAAAATCCATTCAAATCCCTCCACTCAAAATCCCACTCAAACTTGCCATTAAATTTCCACCAAATTTAATGCAAACTCTCATTAAATAAAACTCTTTTATTTTATTCAGAATTTTGTCAATTACTTTAATGACAAATATTCACAAATAACCCCTTGCTAGAATTCTATTTCACATGCATAACCTCTTTATGCAATTTCACCCGAAAACCTGTTCCGGTATCTAGTGAAATAAATTCCTGCGCTTGTTTATTCTTTCGGGATGAAACATTTGCTCCAACTGGATGTCAGTGTCCCTTAAGTGTGTCACCCTATGGTTCGTGAATAATGCGAATATGATAGAGACCCTTCTCCGATCAATAATCAGTAGCGGGACCTGGAGATCCATACTGACTCCCACACATTCAACGATGACTTTCCTGTGATCGTCAGAACCTTTTATGCTTGTATCTTAATCCCTTTGTTTCACGATATATTACATGTCCGAGATTCGATCATCGCTATCTCCATACCTAGTTTGATCTCGTTACTGACATTCACTCTTTTCTCGTTCCCGTGATATAACATTCTAGTGATCAAATCACTTGCTTGCAAGCTAACCAATGTGATATCACCGAGAGGGCCCAGAGTATATCTATCAGTCATCGGGATGAAAAAATTCCACTCTTGATCCATGATTCTGAACATAACACTTTAGTAGCTTTGAAGCCATCTTTATAATCACCCAGTTATGGAGTGACGTTTGATGTCAACAAGAAACTCTTCCGATGTTAGTGATTGGCATGATCTCATGGTCTAAGGATTAGGAATACTTCGTAAGTTCTTTATAGCAATATAAACTCAATGACTTTGATCGTAATGCTATACTTCGGATGAATGTTCATCACACCATTACACTAATGTTGTGATCTCGTTATTAACAACATCCAATGTCTATGATCAGAAAACTGTGATCATCTTGTTAATCAACGAACTAGTTTATGAGAGAGGCATAACTAGGAACTTTATGTTTTTTTATTAAACACACATGTATTAACGTTTCCGTATTAATAAAATTATATCATGCAGAATAACCATCTATCATATACTTGGAATACACATAATAAACACTTTATTATTGCCTCTCAGGGCATATTCCCTTCATCTTAACCATATGATCATCCTGTTCTTGATCCTCTAGATAATGCTGGTCCGCCTGAAGGTCATTAGATCGAGGATCAGTACCTTTCGGGTTTGTTAAGGGACATGTACCCTACTGCAAGCAAAAAGGACGGACCTTCTCTTAAAAGATCACCTTTCTCTGATCTGATAGAAGATGCCAAGTGTTCAGTGGACCCTGATTCTGGTATCTCAAGATTTCAAATGGTAATGAAATTACTAAAGGAAAAGTCGTCCAACAATGTTACCAAAAAAGCTTTCGATGCAGTGACTAAGGTGCATAGAGAGTCAATCCCTACGGAAGGACTGTCAAAATCCTTTCATGAGATGAAAAAATACATCAAGGTACTCGGACTGTCATTTGAGAAGATCCATTTTTTCCAAATAACCGTGTACTATTCTGGAAAGATTATGAAAACCTCAATGAATTCCCAGTATATAACAAATCAAGATGGAAAATGGTGATAAAAAGAAGAAATATCCTTGTAAGGTTCTGAGATATTTTCCAATTATAGATAGATTGCAGAGGCTGTTTCAGTCAGAACAAACATCTAAGGAAACAAGATGGCATAAAGAGATTCTCAAGCCAGAAGATTACTTAGTGAGACATCCAGCTGATGGTGATGAATGGAAGAATTTTGACAAGGCTCATCCAGGATTTGCCGCGGATCCAAGGAACCTGAGTCTTGGCCTAGATACAGATGGATTTAACCCATTTGGAAACATGAGTAACTCATACAACATGTGGCCATTACTTGTGACAATTTACAACCTGGCTCCCTCGGCATGCACTGATCAGTTGAACTGCTCATCCTAGGTCCCAAATCACCTGGTAAGGATTTTGATCTGTTCATGCATCCTCTTATACGAGACTTGCAGAAACTATGGAAGAGTGTCAAGACTCCTGATATCCTTGCAAGCTAACCTGAAGATGCCAAGATCCCTCTACGTGCTGCTGTGTTGTTCTACACCCATGATTTTCAAGCTCTTGGCACTATCTCAGGCATAGTGACAGGAGGTTACAATCCATGTGTTCACTTTGGGTCAAAACAGGCCACAGTGAGGCTACAAAAATAAGACCGGGTTACCTTGGCCACCGGGTTTTTCTTCCTGTAGGCCACAAATTATGAAAAAACTTAAAAAAATTGCAGTTCTATGGAAAGAGGACTGAGTATGGCACTTCACCACAAAAGTTCACAGCAGCTAAGTTGCAGGCGCATCTAGAAAAGGTCACAAATGTCAAACCAGGAAACCAACCTGTTGCCAAACCAGGCATATATTGTTGCTGAAGCATTTGCATTTTGCTCAAGATACATTCCTGATCATAAAACGAGATCCAATATGGGTGGTAGAACTAAAGAAGTTGAAAAATATGTTTTTAACCATGGTGTTCGCCTAGTAGGAAATAAGTAACATAGAACATTAATGCAACATGAATATGACCAACTCACTTGGTATGTGCTGAATAACGCTAATGAGGTTCAAAACTTTGTTGCATGAGTACTAATCATACATATCCTCACATATATGAAATGAAACTTGTAGCAAGGTATGTTCAGATGTCTGACTTGAGTATCGTTTTTGTAGGTTATATAAAGCAACCAAAGGAAAAGATTATGTTGCACCAGTATGTGGGGGTGGGTTCAGGAATGGTTTAGGAATCATGTAAGATGTTCAACTGAACTTTGAAGTCCATATGAATTGTGCACATGAGATGACCTCTTGATTATTTTGTATAACCGCAGAGACCGAAGCTGCGTGAAGAGAACATGTGCGATGTTAGTGATGGTCTCTATGCCCTTTCACGTAGTCCTGCAAAGAGGGTGCAGACAGCTTCAGCTTGCAATGACGATGGTATCCACTACAACACTTATGAGCGTGAGAAACATTTGAAGACACAAAACAGTGGCATCATGACCAGTGGATAGCACTTGACATCCAAAATTAAGAAGTCAGAGGACTATGATCATTATGGTCGCATAAAAGAGGTTATTGAGTTGAACTATAACGACAAGAATGGTGGTCAATCTATGGTTCTATTCAAGTGTTACTGGTATTACCAAGATCCGAACAAGAAAAGAGGCCCCAGTAATGATGGGAATTTCATATCGATCAATACTACTACTGGGTGGTACAAGGAGAAACCTTATATTTTGGTAACTCAATCTTCCAAAGTAATATTCTTGTATGACAAAGATAATAACGACTGGCAATATGTGCAAAGGTTTTAGTCAAGGAGCACCTATGATGTGAATGAGTATGACGAGCCAGTCACCATTGATGTTTTCCACCAAGACGATCCTAGTGTTTGTATGGTACCTGAACTGGCTGACATCGATGAAAATTTGATTGCCAGAGGTGGCTCTATGTATGATGAACAAGTAGATTTCACTGTCAAGGTTAGTGTAGTGGACAAAGAAAGGAATAAAATGGTTCTACCTGATGAAACTCAGGACATGTATGATGAATGGAAAGAGGAAGAAGATTCAACCCAGTGGTAATATGTGGATCTCGAACGCGGCGGTGATGAAAGCGATGATGGTGACGATGATTAGAGTGTTGTTCCAAATAATGCAGTGAGATGGCGAACATTGATTCTTTTTGGTTTTCTCTTTTTGAAATGCATGAGACATGATGACATTTTCCTGTTGGATTGTAATCCTAGACTAACTGTTTTCCATGTCTAGATTGGATTAAGATTAATTTGACAAGTGCAAATATATGTAGAACAGGTTTAGTACATTAATTAATTAGCAACAACATGACCATGTATCATACATGAGGGGGAATATGAACGTCATGACATTAGAGATGGGCGAGAACATTGTCTTGGTAGATAGGACAAATGGTGTTGGTCTCAAACCAAGTGAAGATGCACTTGCGGTGGTATAGATGGTTGCATCCCCGGAGACGCACCATTGTGCGCTTCGACAGTGCCTGCATGCATATGCTGAAGTGGCCATCCTCCTGCTCAACCAGGTACCAACTGTCTTGAAGTGCCGACAGGTTGAGGATGAGCCGGAGGTTGACACTAATGGTTAGGTGGAAGTGGAACCCATCAACACACACACGCCTCATGCTAGAGCCGGTGCAAAATGTCGTAAGGAATGATGATGTCCCACTCCTCCGCCGTGAGTTGCAGGTTCTTCAGTGGCCATACATGGCCAAGAACCTTATGCATTGTTCCCACGACCTTGCTCGCTCTTCGCAGATTGCTGGGAGGCAGGCTGAGATTCAACCACTCCTCTTTGCAGGCTGTGGCCGCGACATCGTCCTCCTCTAGAGGGGCTGGGAGGGAGCCAGGCATCCTCCTGAGCTCATATGTCCTCGAGAAGAAGATCCTTAGTGTCATTGTGTACGAAATCGCCTCATCAACTAACTACGGCTCGACGACGGAGAAGTCGGTTGTGGCTGCAGAGACGTGACAAGAACGGAAGACATGGGGGCCAGACTCGATGATGCGCTCCTATGCGGAGCGCTCGAGTTCTGACGACGCCGCCATTTTGGAATTTTTTGGTGGGGGCGGGGGTGGGGGTGGGGGAGGGGTGAGGTGGGGTGGTTGGATGGCTAGTCGATGGCGAGGAGTTGGTTTTTTAAATTTTGGGTTTTCTGGTGCTAGCCTATATGAGGGGGGAAGAGGCTAGGGGAAATGGGTGAGAGGGGAGAGCTCGAACGTGAGGCCACGGTAGTTCGTCACTCCCCAACGTCAGCCCTGGCTCGTCCTCTCTCCCTGGTTCTACTCTATTATTATTAATTATTTTTTTGCGGGGGCTCCATGGTTATATTTTTTTGATTAGTTTTTTGCGAGGGATCCATGGTTCTATTTATAGGGGAAAGTCCAAAATAAACATTGAATCTCTAGGGGAAAATGTAAATTCGATCCCCAAAACCAAATCCTTGAAATTGGCACTCCAAACTTATTAATCGTAGCTTCAATTCAAACTCCAAAACCAAATCCCCTTATTATAGGTAAAAGAGAGAAACTATGCAGATGCGATGATGATTCAATTTATTTATAGCATAACTAGTACATGTACTCCCCAACCACGGCAGAAATTAAATACCAAACTCTAGACAGAATCAACACACACATGGACAACTGTATATCATACGGTTCTTTTCCGTCAAGAACCTATGGTGCCCTCTGCCGCGTGCGGGCACGCCCTCGCATGTTCAACATACTCAAAGAAGATGCCTCTCATGGCACACCCTTTATTCCTGCAAGTTAACCACAGTCCCGAGGACGAGGTGTGATTCCATAGACCCCCTACTCTGAAAAGTTGTAATTATTCGAAAGGATAGAATTTCCCCTGTGAGTATTAGAGGAGGGCGCGTGAGGGTATCCCATCGATGGGTTCAAAAGAACTCCACCTAAATCACGTACGCAGTGTTGCAATGTCAGCGCACACATGCAAGTGTTGTATTCGAGTTGGACACTTTGGTTTCCACGTCGCATGCACAAAATACCCGATAACTGACATGCTTCGGTCCCATATGGGCTTGGTGGGCATTACATACATGTCTAAATTTTATGAATCCCGATCCTACCCCCACGCGCGAATAGGTACCGGTCGATCCAAGCCATTAATCTAATTTGTCTCCTTATTTTCATTCCTTTGGGGGTCTATAGAATCAGAAGCCCCCGAGGACAGCCGATCCACAAAAGTGTTTGGTTCAAAGACGCCTCCGTTCTCACATCCCGAGCACTTGACATCGGATTAGTTTCCAACGCATTCTCGGCATGCCATGTGCCTATAGCTAGTGCATTTCTCATGCAAGAAAAGATATTTAGCCAAAAAAACAACAGTTGTATCGAACCAGTGTGACACGGAAGGAAAACATCCTAAAGAAAGAAGTACTTAACCATGTACGTAAGACGATGAACAATTTGAGAACAAAGCCTGCAGCTGAAGCACTAAACCATATGACTCCAGACAATCGTAACTTTAACCCACTTGTCCTCCGTAGAGCCGCCACTCAGGTCCATCGTAGCTTCAACTGTGGATCTGAGGGATCTTTGAGACCGAGGAGAGAGAGGAGAGAGAGACATAGGGTTGATGAGAGGGAGACACTTACAAGTTAAATAGTTCTATTACTAGTAGAATCCTCATCTCACTCTAGGGAAGCAAAAGAGAAAAAGACTGGCATGGAGAAAACTAGGGAAGCGCTATGTTTCCCGAGTAGGAGTAGGTGCGAAGTTACTCTAGTTTTTAATTAATCTTTGATCCGGTGTACACGACGCTTTGACGACCTAGCGCTACGTGCAAGTATAATATAGTAGTACTAATACATATTACAGTACTGGAAGGAAACAACTTTGGTCCTTGGTGGCAAAAAAAATCAAACTTTTCCAGTTTCAAAATTTTCACTTGTTTCCCAAACATCGGGAGGGAAGGTTATTCAAAATATCCTCCATTCATAGTAGTAGTACTATTTCTTATCTTATCTTTATCTTGTCTTATCTACTCTTGCAGGGTACCCAAATTCACACTTCTATTCGCTGATACTACTAGTACTAGTAGTACTCCTAATTACTCCGTCTGTTTGTGGCCATTCTATTGGGACCAAGAACTGGCCTACAATACAGGTGAGAAAATCTTGGGATCGTTTGAGCTAGCCTCTTAACTGCACCATGAATCTCTCCCTTTGTTTCATTTTTTCCCTCGCTTGTAGCTCATGGATAGGTCTTTTTTAGGGGAAGCTTGGTGCCTTGGGAAAAGAAAGAAAACAGAAAAGGACGTCCCCTTATTTATTCATTGTAATGGAGGGAGTAGGAGTACTGGAGTAGTACTCCATACTTCCACTTTGCAAAATGCAGTTTAACTTCTCCTTCGTGCTACTCTCTGGTGAAATTTATTTATTCCTCGAAAGGCATGTTCCCCTCACAAATACTTGAAGGAATCCTGGTGGATTGGTTGCGTCATCCTCGGAGGTATTCTTTGGCTCGAGGCTAGTCCTGGGAACAGTTCATCCGCCGGGAACATGCCGCCGTTGGAGCCTTCTTTGTAGGGCGCCTCGATGCCCGCGGTAAACGTGTGATGGCTTGGCTTGCTGACGACGCGATTTTGGGCCCCATCGAGGGTACCGATCCTGTGATGGCCGCTTCACGGAGGCGTCAACATGGAATCCAAAGAAAAGTGGACCTCTACAACAAAGCACCGGTGTGCTTCAACTTCCACTGCGACGGAGCTGCGTCTAGGGTGGGGGGCGCTCCGGATGGACATCAACATTGGCCAAGTTAAGACCGAGTGAGACAACGGGCAATCCTTCCACTGGGAACTTGCGGCCAACAAGCATGTGACCGAGGTAGACAAATTGGGTGGGCACCAGGTCGCCCTGGCCATGGCAGACGACCCGCTCCTGGGTCCCCTCTAACCTATCCATCCTATGTTGTCCCTTGCTTACGAGCAGGACATGCTCGAGTTCGAGCCCGAGTGCGAGGAACTTGCAGCCGGCGGACATGCGGCTGGGGGAATTGACTCGGTTGGGGGGCAGGTCGACCTCTTTAGGACCTTTGCGTGACGTTAACATGATATAGAGGTGACTTCTGTCCTCGGAATTGCTTCACATCCTTGTGTATCCTCTACTCCTTCCGAGCAATCTTGTCCCTCTAACTATGATCAACAGTAACGAGGGTGCTTTTATCTATGTGTGGCAAGCAGTTGTACGAAGAGTATGGACTACTTTTCCAAGCTAAATTTTAGGCCCTTTGTGACAATTGTATGGACTTGAAAGTAATTTTCTATTTTTATGTCCTTGATGTAATCTTTAATTGCACGAACTGCGTTGATTAAAGCATGTTGCTCTTTCGAGACCTACCTGGTTAAAAAAAGAATGCCACCACCACAATTTTCATATGAAGTGTAGCATGCCAAATTTTAGGATTTTTCAAGATTTATAACTAAAACTTCGCACACTTAAATGATTGTATGTCAATAATACGATATTAGGCAAAACTTGAATACATGTGAGCATGATAGACTATTACTCTTGAAAATTTCCAAACTTCTTTCGATATTCAACTACTATTAATAACCATAAAAACAAGTTTCAAAAATGATCAATAGTAAAAATAATTACATATAGGTCCACAAACCACCTTGTGGTGACTACATGCCCTAGTGCGATAATTGAAGCATCTCGCTCCTCTAGGACCTACGATAGGCCGGTTCCAAAAATTAAATAAAGAATAACAACACCCCAATATTTATACAAAGTGTACCATGCTCTCTTACAATTCCCAAGTTTTAGGATTTTTCAAGCGGGCATAGAAAGGTTTCTCATTTTATTCATGTTTAATCTTATTACTTTTTGACGAGGTTGCTGCGTCGTGATGCTAGCTATTCTATAGTTTAATCTCTAGGTATTGTATATGCTAGGATAAGGCTGGTAGTAGATGACGTGTCACTTTGTTATACCTAAGACTCCGTTCTACTATTGAACTTCCTCTCGCGCACTTCTTCTAGATTATTAAATTAGACATAATTCGACATATCCACATAAAGTTATCGGAGTGGATGAAATTAGGTAGAAATTTAAGCTTGAAAAATATAACATGTAAATTATCGAACCATTTTATGTACTATAAAATAAATGGCACCTGTGAAATCTAATTTAACCATATTAACCATACTTCCTTCTTAAAAAAACGTTTACTTCTTCACCATGCTAACATTTACTCGATAGCTATTTCTCTGGCATGTTTGGCAGCCGCGTTGGTGTGGAGTAGGAGGAGTAACACATAGGAAGTAAACCACTTTGGTCCTTGGCGGCAAAAATATTCAAACTTTCAAGTTTTGAAATTTTCGCTTACTTCCAAAATATCGGGAGGGAAAGGTTATTCAAAAGACCGGCCATGCATAGTAGTACTTCTTTTCTTATAATTTTCATCAAAAATAACTATATAGTGTACTAATAATTTGAACATGATCCATTGGATCAAGACTAGAAAATCCAAACATTGCTAACCGTTGGATCATCTTTTCTGTTATTAGCATCTAGAAGATTCTATTGATAGTCCTTATCACAATGAATGCTAGTATGCACAAACCTCAAAACACACTTCTGTGCATAGTTCCAGGGATCTTTTGCTAACTGCATGGACATGGATGTAATTTTCATTTTTATTAGGTCCTTGATGCAAATCATACTTCCACCAACCATGTGTTAACTGAAGAACCTCACTCCTACGGGACCTACCACAATTAGAATAAAATGCAACCGCCCCAATTATCGCATGAAGTGGACCACAGTTTCTCTATTTTTCAAGCTTCCTAGCTAAGTTTGCATGCTTCACTGACTTCTTGCCGATTTAACGGACTTATTAGGTCAAACTTGATGTACAAGTAAGCGCAGTACATTGCACTTGAATTAGATGTCTTTTCTGAGGTAGATGGGTGCATCTTCTTGTAGGAAAACAGTGTCGTTGATGTGAGTTTCCAACTATCTAGGAAAGAACATTCTCAAATTCTCGAGTGATGACGAGATTGTTCTTTTACATAAAGAAAGCCCGATGAATATGGATCTGAATGCCACAAGCCAAGCTTCCTAAAATATTAAGTGGACCAACATGTTTTACTTACGATTCCCATGTTTAATGCTATGAGTTTTCAAACTTCATCCTAGCAAACTCTGCCCAGTTTAATGACTTTATAATGATTTATCGAAATTAGGTCAAATTTGAACTAAAAGTAAATTGTAGGTTGCTTTGAAAGATTTGTGAATTTTTTGGAGGTAACCATCGAGGGGTCATTTAATATATCACATACCACCAGTAAGAATTTTGACAACAGCTTCAACTTCTTACTAAGATTTTGCATCTTGAAAATTTAAAGAAATTAGGTCAAACTTGAGCTACAAGTAAGTGCGATGGATTTCTATCGAATTAAATTTCATTTCATGGGTATATGAGTGCATCTTCTCGCAGTAAACAACACGGTCGGCGTGAGTTTCCAACTATCAGGAAATAACATTCTAAATTTCCACGGTGATGACGAGATTGTTCCTTTTCGGAAACAAAGTCTAAAGATATATGGATCTGAATGCCACAAGCAAATCTTTCAGACATATATAGTGGATCGGCATGTTGTACTTATGATTACCATGTTTTATGAGTTTTCAAACTTTGCCCTAGCTAACTATGTCCACTTGAATGACTTTATGTTGATTTAACAAAATTAGGTCAAACTTCAAATGCAAGTTAAGTGTAGATTGCGTTGAAGGTTTTACAAACATTTTTTGGAGGTAATCATGGGGGGTCATTTAATATACGTATCACAAACCACACCATCGAGGGTTTTGACTACAGGTTCGACTTCTTGCTGAGATTTTGCCTCTTAACAACTAAACGAAATTAGGTCAAACTTGAGCTACGAGTAAGCGTGATAGATTACTCTTGAATTAATTGTCTTTTTTGAAGGTATATGGGTGTATATTTTTGGACATAGCGGACCATGCATGTTTTATTGAGATTCCTATGTTCTATGAGTTTCAAGGTCTGTAGTTACATTAACCCATTTAATTACACTACTCCCTCCTATTCAAATTAATATTTGCCAAATTGCGGATAAGGTAAACATTTTCCACAAGGTAGGACCCACATAGCTTGGTCATATTGCTCCATGCAATAGATAGGAGAGAGGGGAAATGATTATTCTATTATCTATGGGCAACCCACAAGCTTGAGGTATAACTTTATTTTCTCAACAATGTACTACTATGTGACTTAATCTGTACTTTTCTCCTTCTTTACACATTCCCGATGCCCTAAGGAAAAAATAAAATAATGGGCAAAATTAGCAGTGTAAAACTCCTAAGCAAAAGTTAGCCCCTTGAGTTTAGTCAGTCCCACGAATCATCTCGTTATGGTGGAGCTTTTTACTCGTAGTTGGACATATGCTCACCTCTACCCACACGATGTACATGCAGAGAGAATAAAACGTAGGTAGGAGAGAGGGAAGCAACAAAGAGAGAAGAGGAGTTGAAGGCGGTTCGAGGTCAGAGCATTTATGATGGGTTCCTGACACGTGGTACTCCTATCGCCTTACAATGTACTCACTCTACTATTAGTATAGTATTGTAGTAAATTTCAGGACCTATGCACGCAAAAAAAGAAAAGTGTGATTTCTCTCTCCTTCGCTGCCCCTCATCTCTCCCCACTCCTCTCCCCTTGTGCATCAGCCCGGCTGATCTCTCCCTCCTCCACAACATGGTGTTGTGCATGTGTGCCTTTGTACGGTGGCTCTGTTTTCTTCTTTTTTAGATGGCGTGGCTCTATTTCTCTTGTGTGTTTGGCAGCCGCATTAGTGTGGAGTAGGTAGGGTGTCAAGTGGGATCCCACCAAAATACCACTTCTAGTTCATTTGCCAAAATCCAGTGTAAAATTTTGCTCAAAATTTGAACTGGATTTTGACAAATGAATTAGGGGCGTGATTTTGGAGAGATCCCACTTGACACACTACGAGTAGTACATAGGAAGGAAACCACTTTGGTCCTTGGTGGCAAAAAGATTCAAACTTTTCAGGTTTCGAAATTTTCACTCCCTTCCCAAACATCGGGAGAGAAAGGTGATTCAATAAGACCGTCCATGCGTAGTAGTACTTCTTATCACAACTTTTTCGTCAAAAAAATTATATATTGTCCTGATAACATTGAGCATGATCCGTTGGATCAAGACTAGCAAATTCAAATATTTCTAATCGTTGGATCAAGACTAGCAAATTCAAATATTTCTAATCGTTGGATCTTCTTTTTCCGTTCTTAGCATCTAGAAAACTCTATTGGTAATCTGAACGCTAGTATGCAAAAACCTCAAAACATAGTTCAGTGTATAGTTTCAGGGATCTTGTGCTAACTGCATGGACTTGGATGTAATTTTCATTTTTTATGATGTCCTCGATGCAACTCGTACTTCCACCGACCGTGTGTTAAATGAAGCACCTCAATCCTACGGGACCTACCACAGTTAGAAGAAAATGCAACCACCCCAATTATCACACGAAGTGGACCATAGTTTTTCTGTTTTTCAAGCTTCCTAGCTAAGTTAGCATGCTTCACTGACTTCGAGGGTTCATTAATAAATCAAATTTGAACTAAAAGTAAATTGTAGGTTGCTTTGAAAGATTTGTGATTTTTTTGAGCTAGGTAACCATCGAGGGGTCATTAATATATCACATACAACCACCGAGAATTTTGACAAAAGCTTCAACTTCTTAATAATATTTGCATCTTCATAATTTAACAAAATTAGGTGAAACTTGAGCTACAAGTAGTTCAATGGATTTCTCTTGAATTAAATGTCATTTCATGGGTAGATGAGTGCATCTTCTCGTAGTGAACAACACGGTCGGCGTGAGTTTACAACTATCAGGAAATCACATTCTAAATTTCCACAGCGATGACGATATTGTTCCTTTCCAAAAAGAAAATTTGAAGAATATGGATCCGAATGTCACAAGCCAATCATTCAGACATATATAGTGGACCGACATGTTGTACTTATGATTCCCATGTTTTATGATTTTTTAAACTTCGTCCTAGCAAACTCTGTCCACTTGAATGACTTTATGTCGATTTATCGAAATTAGGTTAAACTTCAACTACAAGTAAACTGTAGATTGCATTGAAAGTTTTACGAATATTTTTTGGAGGTAACCATGGGGGGATTCATTTAATATACGTATTGAAAACCACCACCAATAATTTTGACAACAGGTTCAACTTCTAGCTGAGATTTTGTATCTTGACAACTTAACAAAATTAGGTCAAACTTGAGCTACTAGTAAGCGTGATAGATTGCTGTTGAACTAATTGTAATTTTTGAAAGTAGATGGGTGCATCTTATTTTAGTAAGCAATGCGTCGGTGTGAGTTTCCAACTATGAGGAAAGAATATTATCTATTTTCTGAAATTAGGTCAAATTTGAGTTACAAGTGAGCGCGATAGATTGCTCTCGAATTGAATGTCATTTCATGGGTGGTGCATCTTCTCACAGTAAACAACACCATTGTTCTGAGTTTTCAACTATCAGGAAATTACATTCTAAAGTATCAAAGTGATGACCATATTGTTCCTTTCCAAAAATAAAGTCTAGAGAATATATATGGATCGAAATGCCACAAGCCAAGCTTTGAGACATATATAGTGGAATGGCATGTTGTACATACGATTCCCATGTTTTATGAGTTTTAAAATTTCGTCCTAGCTAACTATTTCCAATTCAATGGCTTTTTGTTGATTTATCGAAATTACGTCAATTTTCAAATACAGGTGAACTATAGATCGTTGTGTTAAAAGTTTTATGATTTTTTGGAGGTAACAATCGGGGTTTATTTAATATATCACAAACAACCATCAATAATGTTGATAACAGGTTCAACTTATTTCTAAGATTTTTCATCTTAATAACTTAACAAAATTAGGTCAAACTTGAGATACTAGTAAGCGAGATAGGTTGCTCTTGAATTAATTGTATTTTTGTAGTTAGATGGGTGCATATTATTTTAGTAAACTATATTGTCGTCGGTATATGAGTTTCCAACTACCGGGAAAGAACATTATCAATTTTTCGAGTGATGACGAGATTGTTCGTTTTCATAAAGAAGGTCTGAAGAATATGGATCTGAATACCACAAGCAGAGATTTTTAGATATATATAGTGGACCGACATGATTTACTTATAGTTCCCATGTTTTATGAGTTTTCAAACATCCTCCTAGCTAACTCTGTCCACTTAAATGACTTTATGCCGATTTACAAAATTCGTTCAAATTTCAAATGTATGTAAATTATAGATTGCATTTAAAGTTTTATATTTTTTGGAGGTAACCATAGGGGGGGTCATTTAATCTGTCACAAACCACCTCCGGTAATTTTTATAGTAGGTTTAACTTCTTGCTAAGATTCTTGATAACTTATTGATAGCAGTTTCAACTTCTTGAAAACTTAACGAAATAGTTCAAACTTAAGCTACGAGTAAGAGCGGTATATTGCTCTCGAATTATTTGTCTTTTCGGAGGTACATGGGTACATGTTCTTTTAGTAAACAATAATGACGTCGGTGCGAGTTTCCAACTATTAGGAAAGAACATTCTTAATTTTCCGAGTCATGACCAGATTATTCGTTTCCGTAAATAAGGTCTCAAGAATATGGATCAGAATGCCACAAGGAGAGATTTTCAGATGTATATATAGAGTGGACCGACATATTGTGTACTACTTATATGATTCCCATGTTTTATGAGTTTTCAAACTTCGACCTAGATAACTCGTCCACGTGAATGGATTTATGTCGTTTTATCAAAATTACGTCAAATTTGAACTGCGAGTAAATTGTAGGTTGCTTTGAAAGTTTTGCGATTTTTTTGGAGGTAACCATCTGGGGGTCATTTAATATATCACAAACCACCATCGAGAATTTTGACAACAGGTTCAACTTCTTGCTATGATTCTTGACAACTTCACAAAATTAGGTTAAACTCGAGCTACTGGTAAGCGCGATAGATTGTTCTTGGATTATTTTTCTTTTTGGAGGTGTAGATGGGTGCATCTTCTTTTAGTAAACAATACTGCTGTCGGTGCAAGTTTCCAACTATTAGGAAAGAACATTCTCAATTTTCCGAGTCATGATCAGATTGTTCCTTTCCATAAAGAAGGTCTCAAGAATATGGATTTGAATGCCACAAGCAAAGCTTTTAAGATATATATATATATATGTATATATATATATATTTATATGTATGAGACCGACATGTTCTGTACCATGTTTCAGGAGTTTTCAAACTTTGATCTAGCTAACTCTCCCCACTTGATGGCTTTATGTCGATTTATCAACGAAATTAGGTCAAATTTGAACTACGAGTAAATTGTAGGTTGATTTGAAATTTTTGCGATTTTTTGGAGGTAACCATTGGTGGGTCATTTAATATATCGCAAACACCCATCGAGAATTTTAACAACAGGTTCAACTTCTTGCTATGAATCTTGACAACCTAACAAAATTATTAGGTTAAACTTGAGCTACTAGTAAGCGCGATAGATTGCTCTTGAATTATGTGTCTTTTCGGAGGTAGATGGGTGCATCTTATTTTAGTAAACAATAATGTTGTTAGTGCGAGTTTCCAACTACAGTAAAGAACATTCTCAATTTTGTGAGTCATGATCATATTGTTCCTTTCCTAAAGAAGGTGTCAAGAATATGTATCTGAATGCCACAAGCAGAGCTTTTCAGATCTGAATATAGTGGACCGACATGTTGTGTACTAATTATATGATTCCCATGTTTTACGAATTTTCAAACTTCGACCTAGCTAACAATGCTCACTTGAATAATGTCTTTATGTTGATTTATCGAAATTAGGTCAAACTAAGAGTAAGTTGTATGTTGCTTTGAAAGTTTTTTGATTTTTTGGAGGTAACCATCGGGGGGTCATTTAATATATCACAAACACCATCTACAGTTTTGACTATTCATATCGACAATTTAACGTAATTAGGTCAAACTTGAGCTACCAGTAAGCATGTTAGATTTCTCTTGGATTAATTGTCCTCTTGCAGGTAGATGGGTGCATATTATTTTAGTAAATAATGCCGCTGGTGTAACTTTCCAACTATTAGGAAAGAACATTTTCAAATTTCCAAGTGATGACGAGATTGTTCTTTTTCATAATGGATGTCCGAAGAATATGGATAAATGCCACAAGCCAAGATTTCAATCATATATAGTGGACCGCCATGTTGTACTTTCGAATCTCATGTCTTATGATTTTTCAAACTACCTAGCTAACTCTTCCCACTTGAATGACTTTGTGTCGATTTATCGAAATTATGTCAAATTTGAACTACAAGTAAATCGTAGGTTTATTTGAAAGTTTTATGAAAAAGCTTTTGGAGGTACCCATCGGGGGTCAATTAGCAGTATATCGGTAACCATCGAGAGTTATCCTCTCCTTATTATTCGTAAAAACAAAAGAAAGGAAAAGTACCACCCTCACAACCATACCAGACTCAGCCACCTTTCTTCACAATTTGCACACGCGACCGTCCAATCGCATTCGATGCTTGTTGCATTTCGAGCCTTCCTTTTAATTTTTTTATTACTCGAGAGGTGAGCCAAGCGCGACTCAGCACTAAATTTTGGTGTGATATTGGTGGGATATTCTTATAGTTCAAAATTTTAGTGGAATATTGGCGGGATCCTCCGAGCTACCTGCATACTTACGGAGCCTCTAGCTCATTCTCTGGCCGATCCCTCCCGATATACCCTCATCCTCCTCTATCACGTACCTCCTTAGCCGACTTCCAACTTGCCTGAGTCTGCTCAGCAATGTCGTTATCCACCTCGCCGGAGTCTGCTTCGTCGTATCTGGTTTCCCACTGCCGCAACTGAGCGATGCGTAAGCCACTCGGACCCCTCACCAGGGCGACTGTTAAAACTCCCTACTACCAAGACGAAGGTTGCTGCACACTCCCTATGTCCGCTTTCCTTGCATTTTACTTCTGAATGTAGTTCATCTCTTCTTCCTTTGTAGTGCCATAATATATTTCTAATAATGCATGCTAGTTGCTATAATGCGGTATCGGTTCCAAGAGAAAATAAGGCAACTACGAGTTGTCAAGCCAAATTGGTTATCTCGTAGCAGTACAAGACCTCGCCAACCCAATTATAACCCCCAAAAATCCTCCCTAGACAAAGGTTTTCTTTCACTTTGCATATATGTATTTTCCAGAGTAGTTCATAGTTTGATTGACATGCCTTGTCATGTACTAGTATATATTGTTTATTTGTATTTTTGCAAGGCATGTAAGATGATGTACTGACCAATAAGAATCAATGCCAACGAAACCTGAGGAGTTTTATACATTCAGAAGTAGCCCCCCTTGGCATAGCACAACTGGTACAGAAACATGGCTATTTGTTGCATCTTTCTTGTGTTATTTGATAATTGATTTGCCGCACTGCAATTTGCAGAAGCAAGTGCATGATCATGTCCCTATCAAGGAGGTTCGCAGCATAGATATTCAGCAGGGTGCAAGTGATGCATCCGTTTATAGGAACCAAATAGAAGTATGGTGCATGGCCGAAGCTAAGATTAGGATGCTCCAATATGATTTGAACACGACCACTAAACGGATCAGAGAATTGAACCGGGGCTAGATTTCTATGACTGAAGATGGTCTTGATGTTGCCGATGATCTTTAGAAGTTAGTGGCTAATGCACATGTCAATGAGATCAACTGGTCGGTCTTGAAATAGGTGAAAGAACGAGCAGAGATTCTTCGGGCATCCTTGAAGGCGGATGATTTTTTAAGGGTGATGCAAGAGCAGACATGCGAATAGATTGTTATTTCCAATAATGAGGATGACTTTCCTTGTCTTGTCATATTTTCTTTTCTTATGTGCTGGCAGTACTTTACAGTAACTACGTATTTCGCACGCTGTTATGAAACGTATAGTTCCTGCTGCATCTGGACAATGTATCTCGGTATCTATTCGGAAAATGGAAAAAACAACATTTTCCCACCAGAATGTTGAAATCTTGTAATGCACTTTTTCTTAGATCCGTAGACAGCAAATTAGCATATTACCATGAAAGGTAGTCCATCTTAAAAAAGAAATAAAAAATAAAAGAATGGTATTCCGAGCTCAATGACCATGTCCTTGTGCCAATTATCATGCATAAATATGTGAAATTACTTGTGTTGCCCCAAGTCAAACTTTTAGACTGTATATACTAGTAGAGTACACAAACAATTAGTTAAGGGACAGAACACACGCCAAAACCACCGCTTTCACCAAGCAGTCAATAATAATTTTAACTTTGCGCCAGAAACAACCGCCAAAATGGCTCTCGCGTCCAATATTCAAAGGCGGTATGAAATTTCCATCTCCCCCTTCGGTCTAGAAACAAAGCGTCAAAGGCCATTCCTCAAAATTGTTTGTCTTGCACAATTCAAAATTTCAAACCTGCGCCATCGGGCCGAATCCACGGAGATAACCTCGGACCACTAATGTCTACGCACTTCTATCCTTGTAGACAGTTGTTGGGCCTCCAAGTGCAGAGGTTCGTAGAACAGCAGCAAGTTTCCCTTAAGTTGATTACCCAAGGTTTATCGAACTCAGGGACGAAGTGGTCAAAGGTATCCCTCTCAAGCAACCCTATAATAAAGATACAAGAAGTCTCTTGTGTCCCCAACACACCCAATACACTTGTCAGATGTATAGGTGCACTAGTTCGGCGAAGAGATAGTGAAATACAAGTGGTAACGGTGCCAGAAAATAGGTTGACGGTGAGGTAAGGAAAAAGGACCAAAATGATGGAAGCAAGCAAACATGTAACAGATCTAGTTGCAAACGGTGTTTCAATGTTTAGAAACAAGTCCTAGGGATCATACTTTCACTAGTGAACACTCTCTCATATAAATATCTTCTATTTATGATACTACTCTTACTACTCTCCGGTTGGACACTCTAATCTATGGTAGGGATATAATAGCACACCTGAAAGTCCGCCTTTCCCAATCTAGATAACCCCACACTGTCACCTTGAGCGCCAGATGGTTCCAACAAACACGAAAATTTCATAAAGACATCCAACTCCAAATATACTCATGATAAATATATATATGTAACCAAGCTTAAGTGACACACACTGTGTGCATGCTATCACTTTCACACACATGGGGAAAATCATAGATCTATTAAAGAACGAAGAGTATTTATGTAGACTCTAGCCTAAGTGCCACCATGGCGTGCACGCTGTCACTTTCACAGACATGGGGAGAGCAGAGATATATTGAAGCACTTGAGTATCAAGGTAGATCTACTTGATTACAAAGCTCATGACCACAACAAGATCATGCATAGAGAGAGAGATGAACACATAGCTATCGGTAGAGCCCTTTGCCTCGAGGAAGAACTACTCCCTCCTCATCATGGGAATCAGCAACGGTGATGAAGATGGTGATGGAGATCGATGGAGATGGCTCCGGGGGCACTTCCCCATCCCGACAGGGTGCCTAAACAGAGACTTTCTGTCCCCCCGAATCTCCCCTTCGGTGGCGGCAGCGCTGTGGAACTTTTCTTGGCTTTCTGGTCAATTCTTTAGGGTTTCTGAGTCGGGGGATTCTTATAGGCGAAAGAGGCAAGGTCGGTGGAGGGTCTGGGGGCCCACACCCCCTGTGGGCACGGCCAGGGTGGGACCCGTGCCCACCTAGGGTTTAGCCACCCTGGTGTCCTTCTCCGTCTCGTCTTTTATTTTCCATATCGTTCAGGAAAAAATAAGAAGATTGGCTTTTGTCCCATCCAATTCCGAGAATATTCATTTTATAGCTTTTCTGAAACCAAAAATAGCAGAAAACATGCAACTGGCACTGTGGCATCTTGTCAATCGGTTAGTTCCAGAAAGTCTATAGAAATACCTCAAAGTATAGACAAAACATAGCAAAGTGGATACTAAACAAGCATGGAACATAAAAAATTATAGATATGTTTTAGACGTATCAACCACCACGGCCGTGTTCCCCTTCTGTCCCATCTCCCCTTCACAGTCTCTCCACCAACACTACGTAGAGACCGAATACGTTTTACCAGCTCCCTTGTCTAGCAAGCCGAAGATTGCTTCCTCGCCCCGACGTTGGCCTGCACCAGATCACCTCCTCCCTACCCGAGGTCCACGGCGCCAAATCCGGCTCAGCAACACTGTCACTAGCGACATTGTCATAGCTTCGTTCGATCCACTTACCCCGACTGCACGACACCGGATCTGCTTCCCCGACCTTGTCTATGGCGCTGGAGAGATGGCGAGCGAACCCCGCTCAGCCGCGAACGACAATGTCATAGCTCACCATAATCCGTTAAAGGCAAGTCCAGCGGCAGGAAATCGCGTAATCACGGTCCCAAAGGTAGTTCATCGCTTGTTTCACAGCTGGCTCACACTGTTTACATTCATATGTCTATCATTGTTCCTTCAGAGGTTTCAACTTCTTGCTAGCACTATACTAATTTGCTCATCTACACACACTTCGCTCTTAAATCTCAAAAGGTATTTTTTTATCATGCATGGAAGCTACTTTGGGGCCGACTGATAATGGATGATAGAAGGGTTGGAAAGAGAGATTACTGAAGAATTCCAAACATGCAAGGTCGCTCGTCTTGCAGATACATAGATCTTTCGTACATACCACCACCAGTCATGAAGGCCAGGTTTCCAAAGCAGAATATGATCCTCGAGATGGACAAAACCCTGACAGAGTCCTGACTCATGAAGATGGACCATTCGAGAACACCCCCCTATTGCACCCACTTGTCCACCCCCAAAGGTGCTTGCTCTGTCTTATCATTGAGATAGTTGTTGCACCTTCCATATTTTGTACCTCAAACCCACCAAATGCTATGCAATGCCATCTGCTTAGTTCATGCATCATATATGTTCAACTTGTCTTGCCTTTCTGTTCTTTTATTCTATCTGTGTCTAATTATACATAGGACTTTCATATATTAATGTATCATTTATGTGTGTCAGGAATCAGCTATTTCACCTAAGACCCTTTCAGATACCAGCAAGGAGAAAAACTATGTTTTGGCAAGCGTCTGATTCACCATTGGTTTCTGCTGATGAACAATACCTCGAGGGAGACATCACTCGGGAATTTGGACCCATTGAGGACCTCCCCCATAGTCCACCCGCTTGTCCACCCCCAAGGTGCTCTCTCGGTTTTTTCATTGTGATATCTGTTGCATCTTCCATGTTTGCTATCTCAATCCAACCAAATATTCTGCAATGCCCTCTGTCTAGTTCATGCATCATAAATGTACAGCATGTTTTTCCTTATTGTTCTTCTGTTCCATCTCCGTCTCATTACATATAGAACTGTAATTGATGGAAGTATCATTTATGTGTATTAGGAATCATCTGGTTCAGGTACCAAAACTGAAGCGTTGACAAGCGGCCCTGCAAATGCTATAGGTGGAACACAAACACAAGCCAAAAAATACAATAAACAAAATTCAGGAAACTCACATAAGTCTAAAAAGGCTCGTCTTGGCGGCACACCACAGGTTCCAATAGATATAGATGCAGAAAATACGATTCCACACATTGCACAATCAGAAATTTCCAATACAGATAGCCATGAACAATTGACAGCCCAACCAGTTTCGACCTCTACTGGCCTAAATCTGCTGGCACAACACCAACAAGCTAGCGATGATCACCCACATGTTGATCAGCTGGCCGCCAAACAAGGTATGTATTCGAACGCTTATTGTTTCATTCTCCCTTATATATACCATGATATCCTGATGTAACGGTTGAATTGACATCTACACAAAGATTTAAGAAAAGGGGGGCAACGGTAGGAAAAAAAGCTTGAATCTCAAATTTTCGGAACGCAATCCAGATATTGCATCAATTCTATTGTGCCTGGCAAGCGAAGGCCAGAAGATCCAAACGAATGTGCTTTCCTAGCATCGGAAATAGGTGTTTTTGTCTGGAATGATATTCCCATCTTCGCATCGTTCAAGCTCCACCAACATACCCCTGACCATTACAATTCATTACTCTAGAAGTTACATGTAAGTCATGGTGCTCTGCCCCATGCCTTCAAACATGCCATTGGATCTATACTAAGTCACATAACACATCAACTGTTCCATTCTTTATGACAGACAAAATTCAACTTCGATTAGGATAATGAGGATGTTGTTGGGGATATGCTATATGGGTATCATCATAGCATGTCTCTTATCCGGATAACCCAGGTGGCCCACAGTTGGTAGCATGGCCCATGGCCTGTTGGGCGGCCCAGTTAGATGGATCCAGAAGGGAGGCCTATGCTGGATAAAGGAAGGCTACAGTGGAGTCACCAGCGTACCTGGAGCCTTGGAGTACAAGACACGCTAGGCTAGTAATAGACAGTGTAGGACTCTATAACCTGTCCGGCTAGGACTTTTCCCTGTAACCCTAGGACTTGGCGACTATATAAGTCGGGCCTATAGGAGCCTTTAGGGCACAACATAGTATCGATTGACATACACCTCGCACAGCGAAGCTATATCTGTAACTCGCCGTATTGCCATTATAGTGATTTATAGCAGGAGTAGGATTCTTCCACCGTTGTGGGATCTGAACCTGGGTAAGCTGTGTTACCTCATACCCGTCAACCATCCTCCTTCCCCCACGTCTCTAAACACGCACTGTGAGGAACCCTCCATGGCGTACTCGTTGGGAATACCACGACAGTTGGCGCCCACCATGGGAAAAGAGGCGCTTCAGGCTCTTCAGCGGGCGAGGACCAAGATCTTCGCGGGAATCGGCGAAAACGTAGCCATCGGTCGTGTTCTCTTCTCCCGCAACGTTCCGATCGTCTCCCCTCGACGAGTTCTGTATCCCGGCGAAGACAAACCCTACGCGGTGTTCGATCGTTCCTATCGGAGATATCCACCTCTTCATTGGCGAAACCGACTCGGGAACTAGTTCGCTGGGAGTCGAAGGAGCATCAAGACCTGCACGGACCGCCTACGGGCAGGATAAGTTCGCGGAAGGATCGATGTCGGATCTCTCCTCGGAGTTTGCTGGCAAAGATCAGAAAAATTCAAGGCCCACCCAAACGCCCCTGTGCAGGATATAACGGTGGAAGATCACTGCAAGTCCGCCGGCTTCGTCCGTGCGTCTGGACAGCAGAGATCCAAGTTCATCGGCGTGGTTACCATCTTCGATCTAGCACTTTGCATAGAGAGAGAGGGCGAAAACCCCCGCGATTACCTTGCCAGGTGGCTCCGTATACGAGCCGATCTGGCCAATTACTCCAATGTTGATGCTATGTATCACTATGTGGAAGGACTGGACTAGGGAACGCTTCTCTGGCATTCTCTAAGGCGACAACAAGCTTCAGGACGCCTCACCTTTGAAAGCATGGTGAACACCGTCAACAGCTACGCGGAGGCCGAGGGGGAAGCTCAGGCGGATCTTGCGCTCATTGGCGGAGCGCCGCCGCCTCAGCATCCGCCAACACCACCTCCGGCCACCATCGCTGCAGTTGCACCACCACCTCCAGTCATCGTCGCTGCTATTGCACCTCCACCCCCGTCATCGCGGAAGTCCTAGCACCCTCCGACTCTGTGATTGACCCGCTATACACCAACTTCAGTGCAGATTCAGAGGAGATAGATTTCAGTCCAGAGGAACAAGACTCTACCATGCAGGAGATGGAGGAGGAGTACACGCGCGATGAGCAAGCCAACAACGTCGTCACGTCTCGAGAGGTGTTCGTCACCATTGGGACGACGATGGATGAAGACAAGCCCGGACGAGCTCCGCCTACAGCTCTGGACAAAGGGAAGGGACCACCTATTGCTGCTGACAATGATCGCGCAAAGTTCATGCCCCCACCGCCTAGCCCAGTGCAACAGCCACAGGGACTCGGTACCGGTCCGAGCAACAACAACATCGCAAACTTTCCGCCTCCGGCATCTACGTCTACTGCCGCCCAAGTTACTCCAGCTGACAGAGTGATGTACGATAATCCCCTTGTCGATCCACTAACTGTAGCACATATCCGGAACATGACCCAGCTTGACGAGAAGCGCCAGCAGCTGCTAGAGGAAGCACATGCCATCGCGGAGCAAGGCGCAAAACTAGATCAAGATTTGGTCAACACGCAGCAATCCATAGAAAGAGCCAGAGCAATCGAGGCCGAGTACAAGACTCTGCTGCAGCAGCAGAAGGCCAAGAAAGCTCTGGCTCACATCATCAACGATCCTGGTGTACGGCGAAACCTAGGATGGGCTCCCACGAAGCCGGCACAAGCCAAGCCATACATTGATAGTGAAGGCAGGCAGGTGATGCCCACTCCTCTACTCAACCTCGCCGTCACCAAGACCCTTCTGGAGCAGGATAGATCGCCTAAGGCAGTGGACCAGGTCTATGACCTAGTGGCCAAGGCAGTAAAACAGCAGGAAAAGGCCACCTCTCAGAGGCTTGAGTCTAACCCAGCGTTCTGCCAGTCTAGCCAGCATAAACCGCCAAGGGACAGATCTCCTCTTGATGTCGGGTCCCAGACGGGTTAATCAGAACAAAGACGGAGGGATGCGGGCAGCAGGAAGGATGCTATCCCCATATCCTCCGACCACGGAGGCAAAGCCCAACCTCGCCGCCCATCGCCACCGCCCTGCTCCCCCCGACATCGCGAAGACCCCAAGGCTCACCGTCGTACGGATATGACCCCGCCAAGGCAGAGCGGCATCGTCATCCGCGACAATGCGGAGCAGACCCGTCATGACGGAGAGCGCAACAGGGACACAAGAGCAGGTCGTGCCATGACCCTCCGCGTTTGACAAGCAACCGCGACAAGCGCGAGCCGTCGCATGAGGGTAACATCAAGAAGTCTAACCCATCGCCACCTAGCAGTCACCATGGCGGAGGAGGCCCGCGTCATTCATGTAGCCCATCCCCTGTTGACAAGAAGAAAAGAAGCCCGGAGCCATACGACACACGTTCCCGGATAGAAAAGATCCATGAGGCCTGGGACGGACCATACCTGGGACCACGTTCCTTTGGACCTGCGATACGGTCTACAACTTACCCCAAAGGTTTCCGGATTCACAAGACCATCAAGCCCTATGATGGCACCGCTAAGCCAGCTACATGGTTGCAGGATTACGGCAACACGGTGGAGATCGCCGGGGGTAACCCTAATGTTGCCGTAAAGTACCTCCTGTTGATGTTGGCGGGCACGACCCGTCAATGGATCGGCGACTTCCCGTTGAAATCCATCTGCAATTGGTTGGACATGCAAGAAGTGTTCACCAAGAACTTCGAGGGTACGTACAAACGTCCCTACACTGTTGGCGATCTATAGCGGTGCATGCAAGAGAAAGACGAGACATCTCGCGCCTACCTCTCCTGCTGGTTGGATATGAAGAATTCCTGCACAGGGGTGCACGCTCAGACCGCCATGGCCGCCTTCATCGATGGGTTGTAAAGGGGCACGTTGCTCCGACATAAGCTAAAGCGCTTGCAGGACAAACACCAACTAGACTTGAATCAGATGATTCAATTGGCCAGTGAGTTCGTAGCTTCCAACGACGATGCTCACGGCTCCCTGTCGGCAACGGCCGTTCCAACTCGGGCTCGGAGGAACAACAGCACCATGCGGAACACCGCACCAGAAGAAAAGCAAAGTCCCGACATGGTCGCCATGACCTTTGCAGGAAGAGGTGATGGTGGACAACGTGGCGGAGGACGGGGAGCTGGTCGTGGGCAGCAGTGAGGAAGTGAAACTACCTTGGCAGCACTCCATGTTCCCCAAACCTATGAATAGTACCGTGATATGCCTTGCCTCGTACACCTCGATGCCAACGGCAAGGCCACCCATACCAATCGCCACTGCAAGTTCGTCAACGACCTCAAGGAGGACCCGGAGTCTGGCTACAAGAGACGTCGGAAGAATAGACCGCAAGGCAATGGCAAGGGGAAGAAGAAGGAGGAGCAGTCCAAGGATTCAAGTGACATGGACGAGGACGTTGACCCCACGCACGCCGCCAAGAGCGACAGCAAAGGCAAGAACCCCTTCGAAAAGAAGGTGGCAGTGTTCCACACTTTCCTTGGCACCCCCACCGTCTGACAACAGAAGACCTCTATGAGGATACTGCTGGCTACTCTACCCCCAATTCCCAATTCCTGCGCTGGTCGTAGATTCCAATTACTTGGGATAGGAAGGATCACCCAGACCTTATCCCTACGGAGAACCAATACGCCATGGTCATCAACCCTTTGATTGACGGCAATGAGTTCACCAAATGTATGGTGGATAGTGGAAGCAGCATCAACATCATGTTCCTAGATACACTGCAGAAGATGAACTTGACGGAGGAAAACCTAAGGCGGACCAACACCATCTTCCACGGTGTAGTTCCTGGTCGGGAGGCTCGATCCCTTGGGTGCATCACACTTCAGGTTGCCTTTGGTGATGTTAATAATTACCGCCAAGAGCGCATGACCTTTGAGGTGGTCCCTGTCAAGAGCGTGTACCACGTCATATTCGTCCGCGACATATTCCACACCTTCATGGCCAAGCCATGCTTCGTCCACAACAAACTCAAGATACCCGGACCAAACGGTGACATCACCGTATCTGGAAGCTTTGCCAAAGCTAGGGACTGCGAGATTGGAGAAGCAGCCTACACGGAAACTGTCCTCTATAGCAAAGAATTCAAATAGATCCAGATCAAGGTCGATTCCTTGGAGATGCCCGCATCGAAGAAATAGATTTCTGACTCCACTCCAGCATTCAAGGCCGCTTTCGAGACCAAGCTGGTGGAACTTGTGCTAGGCGATGCCTCCAAGACCACCGCCATTGGGACGAACCTAGATCCCAAATAGGAAAGCGCGCTCGTCGAGTTCCTCCGTGAGAATACGGACATCTTTGCCTGGCAACCTGCCGACATGAAAGGTGTACCTAGGGAACTTGCCGAGCACAGCTTAAACATTGATCCAAAATGCAAACCAGTGAGGCAACCTCTATGATGCTTTGGAGATGAGAAGAGACGCGCCATAGGCAAAGAGATAGCTAGGTTACATTAAGTCTAGTTTTATCCGAGAAGTCATTCACACCCAATGGGTGGCCAATCCTTTACTTGTCCCGAAAAAGGGAACAAAGAATTAAGAATGTGCGTTAATTACACCGTCTTGAACAAAGCATGTCCCAAAGATCCATTTGATTTGCCTCGCATTGACTAAGTTATTGACTGGATGGCTGGCTCAGAGCTTTTGTGTTTTCTCGATGCATACTCAGGATACCACCATATCAAGATGAGGAAGTCGGACCAATTGGCCACTTCGTTCACTACCCCTACGACATGTTTTGCTATGTTACAATGCCCTTTGGGCTGTAAAACGTAGGTGCTACGTACCAGCGGACAATGCAATGTTGCCTACACGATCAAATTGGTCGGAACGTTCATGCCTATGTGGACGATATAGAGGTGATGTCTAAAAAGTCAAATGACTTAATTTCCGACTTAAAAGAAACCTTTGATAATCTCCGGAAATACAACATGATGCTTAAACCCAAGAAGTGCGTCTTCGGGGTTCCAGCCAGCAAATGGTTGGGATTCATTGTTTCCCAACGTGGAATCGAGGTCAACCCAGAGAAAATCAAGGTCATCTTAAACATAAACCGTCCTACATTCCTAAAGGACATTCAACGACTAACAAGTTGTGTTGCAGCAGTTAGTCGGTTCGTCAGCCGACTTGGAGATAAGGCTCTGCCGCTATACAAGTTAGTGAAGAAGGCGGACAAATTCATGTGGACGGATGAAGCAGATGCAGCATTGAAGCAGCTAAAGGAGATTCTTTCCTCAGCGCCTATCCTTGCAGCACCCGAGCCTGGAGAACCCATGTTAATTTACATTGCGGCCACCAACCGGGTAATCAGCATCGTCGTCGTGGTAGAGCGGAAGGAACCAGGCTATGAGCACGGAGTTCAACGACCAGTTTACTATGTAAGCGAGGTCTTGACGGAGTCCAAGCAGCGCTACCCGAACTACCAAAAGATAGCTTATGGAGTATTCCTTGATTCTCGGAAGTTGAGGCACTACTTTCAAGAGAACCCAATCACAGTGGTGAGCAAGACTCCACTGTCCGACATCATCAACAACAGCGATGCTACAGGAAGGGTCAAGAAGTGGGGCATTGAGCTTGCCACCGTCGAGATCACCTACAAGAGACGCGACGCTATCAAATCACAAGCCTTGGCGGATTATATTGCAGATTGGACGGAGATGCCAGATCCTACCCCATTGCCGGAACCAGAATATTGGGTGATGCACTTTGACGGATCAAAGCTGCTCAACGGCTCGGGGGCTGGTGTGCTGCTACAGTCACCAACTGGGGACAAGCTACACTACGTTATACAGATCCACTTCGAGGCTACGAACAACATGGCGGAGTATGAAGCACTCATTCACAGATTACGCATAGCCAAGGATATTGGCATCAAGCACATAGTTTGCCATGGAGATTCCGACTTGGTTGCCCAGCAGGTGGCTGGCACCTGGAATGCGCGGAACCCTATGATGGCGGCATATCGAGAGGAAGTGGACGAGATAGCCAAGAGCTTGTTGGGCTACGAGGTCGAGTATGTACCTAGGGAGCAAAACGAGGCGTCTGATTTGCTATCTAAGCTTGGATCAGGGTGCAAACAAATTCCGCCTAGAGTTTTCCTGGAGCATCTACGGACACCATCAGTGAAGGGAGCAGCCATCGACAACCCGGACAGAGTAGACTCTTTCGTCCACATGGTGGAAAAGGTCCCTCCGGCTTGGACAAAACCATTCATGTAGTATCTCGAACACGAAACTTTGCCCGACGAAGAAGTTGAAAGATGACAAATAGTACTTCAAGCAAAGGGCTATACCATAATCAATGTACAACTCTACAAACAAAGCACTACTGGTGTATACCTTAAGTGTGTTTCCCAGCAAGAAGGTATTGAAATCCTACGCGAAATCCATCTTGGAGATTGCGGGCATCACACCGCTCCTCGATCATTGGTCGCGAAAGCTTTCCGGCAAGGATTCTACTGGCTGACCGCGAAAGCGGACGCCGACAAGCTGGTTGAGACATGCATGGGATGCCAGTATTATGCCCGACAACCACATGTTCCTGCTGAAGAATTGTGAACAATACCAATAACTTGGACGTTTGCAGTTTGGGGGCTGGACATGGTTGGTCCGTTGCAGATGACACCATGTGGGTTTACGCATCTGCTAGTAGCAGTTGATAAATTCACTAAATGGATAGAAGCTAAACCCATTAGAAAGATCGATGGGGCAACTGCCCTCAGGTTTGTCCGGGATCTAGTGGTGAGATTTGGTCTCCCACATAGCATTATCACCGACAACGGTAGCAACTTGTCACTCGGAGAAGTGGAGGCTTATTGTTGGGAGAAGGGCATCCGACTTGAACTTGCATCTGTGGCACACCCACAATCCAATGGTCAGGTTGAGTGAGCCAATGGATTAATTTTGCAGGGAATCAATCCACGTCTTGAGGCACCGCTGCATAGATCAGTTGGAGCCTGGGCGTAAGCATTGCCAATGGTCAGGTTGAACGAGGGTGCTTTTTTTCTGTGTGTGGCAAGCAGTTGTACGAAGAGTATGGACTACTTTTCCAAGCTAAATTTTAGGCCCTTTGTGACAATTGTATGGACTTGAAAGTAATTTTCTATTTTTATGTCCTTGGTGTAATCTTTAATTGCACTGATTGCGTTGATTAAAGCATGTTGCTCTTTCGAGACCTACCCTGGTTGAATGCCACCACCACAATTTTCATATGAAGTGTAGCATGCCAAATTTTAGGATTTTTCAAGCTTTATAACTAAAACTTCGCACACTTAAATGATTGTATGTCAATAATACGATATTAGGCAAAACTTGAATACATGTGAGCATGATAGACTATTACTCTTGAAAATTTCCAAACTTCTTTTGATATTCAACCACTATTAATAACCATAAATACAAGTTTCAAAAATGATCAACAGTAAAAATAATTACATATAGGTCCACAAACCACCTTGTGGTGACTACAGGCCCTAGTGCGATAATTGAAGCATCTCGCTCCTCTAGGACCTATGGTAGCCCGGTTCCATAAATTAAATAAAGAATACTGGCACCCCAATTTTTATACAAAGTGTACCATGCTCTCTTACAATTCCCAAGTTTCAGGATTTTTCAAGCGGGCATAGAAAGGTTTCTCATTTTATTCATGTTTGATCTTCTTACTTTTTGACGAGGTTGCTGCGTCGTGATGCTAGCTATTCTATAGTTTAATCTCTAGGTATTGTATATGCTAGTATAAGGCTGGCAGTAGATGACGTGTCACTTTGTTATACCTAAGACTCGGTTATACTATTGAACTTGCTCTCGCGCACTTCTTGTAGATTATTAAATTAGACCTAATTCGACATATCCACATAAAGTTAGCGGAGTGGATGAAATTAGGTAGAAAGTTAAGCTTGAAAAATATAACATGTAAATTATCCAACCATTCTATGTACTATAAATAAATTGCACCTTTGAACTCTAATTTAACCATATTAACCATACTTCCTTCTTAAAAAAACGTTTACTTCTTCACCATGCTAACATTTACTTGATAGCTATTTCTCTGGCGTGTTTGGCAGCCGTGTTGGTGTGGAGTAGGAGGAGTAATACATAGGAAGTAAACCACTTTGGTTCTTGGAAGCAAAAATATTCGAACTTTTCAAGTTTTCAAATTTTCGCTTACTTCCAAAAGATCGTGAGGGAAAGGTTATTCAAAAGACCGGCCATGCGCAGTAGTACTTCTTATCTTATATTTTTATCAAAAAAAACTATATAGTGTACTAATAATTTGAACATGATCCATTGGATCAAGACTAGAAAATCCAAACATTTCTAACCGTTGGATCTTATTTTCCATTATTAGCATCTAGAAGATTCTATTGATAGTATGTATCACAATGAACGCTAGGATGCACAAACATTAAAACACACTTCTGTGCATAGTTCCAGGGATCTTTTGCTAACTGCAGGGACTTGGATGTAATTTTCATTTTTGTTAGGTCCTTGATGCAACTCGTACTTCCACCAACCGTGTGTTAACTGAAGCACCTTGCTCCTACGGGACCTACCACAGTTAGAAGAAAATGCAACCGCCCCAATTATCACACGATGTGGACCACAGTTTCTCTATTTTTCAAGCTTCCTAGCTAAGTTCGCATGCTTCATTGAATTTTTGCTGATTTAACGGACTTATTAGGTCAAACTTGATGTACAACTAAGCGTAGTACATTGCACTTGAATTAGATGTCTTTTCTGAGGTCGATGGGTGCATCTTCTTGTAGGAAAACAATGTCGTTGATGTGAGTTTCCAACTATCTAGGAAAGAACATTCTCAAATTCTCGAGTGATGACGAGATTGTTCTTTTACATAAAGAAAGCCCGATGAATATGGATCTGAATGCCACAAGCCAAGCTTCCTAAAATATTAAGTGGACCAACATGTTTTACTTACGATTCCCATGTTTAATGCTATGAGTTTTCAAACTTCATCCTAGCAAACTCTGCCTAGTTTAATGACTTTATAACGATTTATCGAAATTAGGTCAAATTTGAACTAAAAGTAAATTGTAGGTTGCTTTGAAAGATTTGTGAATTTTTTGGAGGTAACCATCGAGGGGTCATTTAATATATCACATACCACCAGTAAGAATTTTGACAACAGCTTCAACTTCTTACTAAGATTTTGCATCTTGAAAATTTAAAGAAAATAGGTCAATCTTGAGCTACAAGTAAGTGCGATGGATTTCTATCGAATTAAATGTCATTTCATGGGTAGATGAATGCATCTTCTCGCAGTAAACAACACGGTCGGCGTGAGTTTCCAACTATCAGGAAATAACATTCTAAATTTCCACGGTGATGACGAGATTGTTCCTTTTCGGAAACAAAGTCTAAAGAATATGGATATGAATGCCACAAGCTAATATTTCAGACATATATAGTGGATCGGCATGTTGTACTTATGATTACCATGTTTTATGAGTTTTCAAACTTTGCCCTAGCTAACTCTGTCCACTTAAATGACTTTATGTCGATTTAACGAAATTAGGTCAAACTTCAAATGCAAGTAAAGTGTATATTGCGTTGAAGGTTTTACGAATATTTTTTGGAGGTAATAATTGGGGGTCATTTAATATACGTATCACAAACCACACCATCGAGGGTTTTGACAATAGGTTCGACTTCTTTCTTAGATTTTGCCTCTTGACAACTTAACGAAATTAGGTCAAACTTGAGCTACGAGTAAGCGTGATAGATTACTCTTGAATTAATTGTCTTTTTTGAAGGTAGATGGGAGTATATTTTCGGACATAGCGGACCATGCATGTTTTATTGAGATTCCTATGTTCTATGAGTTTTCAAGGTCTGTAGTTACATTAACCCATTTAATTACACTACTCCCTCCTATTCAAATTAATATTTGCCAAATTGCGGATAAGGTCGACATTTTCCACAAGATAGGACCCATATAGCTTGGTCATATTGCTCCATGCAATAGATAGGAGAGAGGGGAAATGATTATTCTATTATCTATGGTCAACCCACAAGCTTGAGGTATAACTTTATTTTCTCCATAATGTACTACTATGTGACTTAATGTGTACTTTTATCCTTCTTTACACATTCCCGATGCCCTAAGGAAAAAATAAAATAATGGGCACAATTAGCAGTGTAAAACTCCTAAGCAGAAGTTAGCCCCTTGAGTTTAGTCAGTCCCACGAATCATCTCGTTACGGTGGAGCTTTTTACTCGTAGTTGGACATATTCTCACCTCTATGCACACGATGTACATGCAGAGAGAATAAAACGTAGGCAGGAGAGAGGGAAGCAACGAAGAGAGAAGAGGAGTTGAAGGCGGTTCGAGGTTAGAGCATTTATGATGGGTTCCTGACACGTGGTACTCCTATCACCTTACAATGTACTCACTCTACTATTAGTATAGTATTGTAGTAAATTTCAGGACCTATGCACGCAAAAAAGTGTGTTTTCTCTCTCCTTCGATGCCTCTCATCTCTCCCCACTCATCTCCCCTTGTGCATCAGCCCGGCTGATCTCTCCCTCCTCCATAGCATGGCATTGTACATGTGTGCCTTTGTACGGCGGCTCTGTTCTCTTCTTTTTTAGATGGTGTGGCTCTATTTCTCGTGTGTATTTAGCAGCCGCATTAGTGTGTAGTAGGTAGGGTGTCAAGTGGGATCCCACCAAAATCCCACTTCTAGTTCATTTGCCAAAATCCAGTGTAGAATTTTGCTCAATATTTGAACTGGATTTTGACAAATGAATTAGAAGCATGATTTTGGTGAGATCCCACTTGACACCCTAGGAGTAGTACATAGGAAGGAAACCACTTTGGTCCTTGGTGGCAAAAAGATTCAAACTTTTCAGGTTTCAAAATTTTCACTTGCTTCCCAAACATCGGGAGAGAAAGGTTATTCAATAAGATCGTCCATGCGTAGTAGTACTTCTTATCACATATTTTTCGTAAAAAAAACTACATATTGTCCTAATAACTTTGAGCATGATCCATTGGATCAAGACTAGAAAATTCAAATATTGCTAATCATTGGATCTTCTTTTTCCGTTCTTAGCATCTAGAAAACTCTATTGGTAATCTGAACGCTAGTATGCACAAACCTCAAAACATAGTTCAGTGTATAGTTTCAGGGATCTTGTGCTAACTGCATGGACTTGGATGTAATTTTCATTTTTTATGAGGTCCTCGATGCAACTCGTACTTCCATCGACCTTGTGTTAACTGAAGCACCTCGCTCCTACAGGACCTACCACAGTTAGAAGAAAATGCAACCACCCTAATTATCACACGAAGTGGACCACGGTTTTTCTGTTTTTCAAGCTTCCTAGCTAAGTTCGCATGCTTCACTGAGTTCTTGCTGATTTAACGGACTTATTAGGTCAAACTTGATCTACAATTAAGCGCAGTACATTGCACTTGAATTAGATGTATTTTCTGAGGTAGATGGGTGCATCTTCTTGTAGTAAAACAATGTCGTCGGTTTGAGTTTCCAACTATCTGGAAAGAACATTCTCAAATTCTCGAGTGATGACGAGATTGTTGTTTTACGTAAATAAAGCCCGAAGAATATGGATCTGAATGCCACAAGCCAAGCTTCCTAAAATATTAAGTGTACCAACATGTTTTACTTACGATTTCCATGTTTAATGCCATGAGATTTCAAACTTCGTCCTAGCAAACTCTACCCACTTGAATGACTTTATGCCGATTTATCGAAATTAGGTCAAATTTGAACTAAAAGTAAATTTTAGGTTGCTTTGAAAGATGTGTGATTTTTTTTGAGCTAGGTAACCATCGAGGGGTCATTAATATATCACATACCACCACCGAGAATTTTGACAAAAGCTTCAACTTCTTAATAATATTTGCATCTTTACTATTTAACAAAATTAGGTCAAACTTGAGCTACAAGTAGCTCAATGGATTGCTCTTGAATTAAATGTCATTTCATGGGTAGATGAGTGCATCTTCTCGCAGTAAACAACACGGTCGATGTGAGTTTACAACTATCAGGAAATCACATTCTAAATTTCCACAGCGATGACGAGATTGTTCCTTTCCAAAAAGAAAATTTGAAGAATATGGATCTGAATGCCACAAGCCAATCATTCAGACATATATAGTGGACCGACATGTTGTAATTACGATTGCTATGTTTTATGAGTTTTAAAACACCATCCTAGCTAACTCTGTCCACTTGAATGACTTTATGTCGATTTATCGAAATTAGGTCAAACTTCAACTACAAGTAAACTGTAGATTGCATTGAAATTTTTCCGAATATTTTTTGGAGGTAACCATGGGGGAGTCATTTAATATACGTATTGAAAACCACCACCGATAATTTTGACAACAGGTTCATCTTCTAGCTGAGATTTTGCATCTTGATAACTTAACAAAATTAGGTCAAACCTGAGCTACTAGTAAGCATTATAGATTGATGTTGAACTAATTGTAATTTTCGAAAGTAGATGGGTGCATCTTATTTTAGTAAGCAATGCGTTGGTGTGAGTTTCCAACTATGAGGAAAGAATATTATCTATTTTCTGAAATTAGGTCAAATTTGAGTTACAAGTAAGCGCGATAGATTGCTCTCGAATTGAATGTCATTTCATGGGTGGTGCATCTTCTCACAGTAAACAACACCATTGTTCTGAGTTTTCAACTATCAGGAAATTACATTCTGAAGTTTCAAAGTGATGACCAGATTGTTCCTTTCCAAAAATAAAGTCTAGAGAATATATATGGATCGAAATGCCACAAGCCAAGCTTTGAGACATATATAGTGGACTGGCATGTTGTACTTACGATTCCCATGTTTTATGAGTTTTCAAACTTCGTCCGAGCTAAATATTTCCACTTCAATGGATTTATGTTGATTTATCGAAATTAGGTCAATTTTCAAATACAAGTGAACTATAGATCGTTGCGTGAAAATTTTTATGATTTTTTGGAGGTAACAATCGGGGTTTATTTAATATATCACAAACAACCATCAAGAATGTTGATAACAGGTTCAACTTCTTGCTAAGATTTTTCATCTTAATAACTTAACAAAATTAGGTCAAACTTGAGATACTAGTAAGCGAGATAGGTTGCACTTGAATTAATTGTCTTTTTGGAGTTAGATGGGTGCATATTATTTTAGTAAACTATATTGTCGTCGGTATATGAGTTTCCAACTACCGGGAAAGAACATTATCAATTTTTCGAGTGATGACGAGATTGTTCGTTTTTATAAAGAAGGTCTGAAGAATATGGATCTGAATACCACAAGTAGAGCTTTTCAGATATATATAGTGGACCGACATTTTTTACTTATAGTTCCCATGTTTTATGATTTTTCAAACTTCCTCCTAGCTATCTCTGTCCACTTAAATGACTTTATGTCAATTTATCAAAATTCGTTCAAGTTTCAAATGTATGTAAATTATAGATTGCATTTAAAGTTTTATATTTTTTGGAGGTAACCATAGGGGGGTCATTTAATATGTCACAAACCATCTCCGGTAATTTTTATAGTAGGTTCAACTTCTTGCTAAGATTCTTGACAACTTCTTGATAGCAGTTTCAACTTCTTGACAACTTAACGAAATTAGTTCAAACTTAAGCTACGAGTAAGAGCTTATATTGCTCTCGAATTATTTGTCTTTTTGGAGGTACATGGGTGCATGTTATTTTAGTAAACAATAATGACGTCGGTGCGAGTTTCCAACTACTAAGAAAGAACATTCTTAATTTTTCGAGTCATGACCATATTGTTCGTTTCCATAAATAAGCTCTCAAGAATATGGATCTGAATGCCACAAGGAGAGATTTTTAGATGTATATATAGAGTGGACCGACATGTTGTGTACTACTTATATGATTCCCATGTTTTATGAGTTTTCAAACTTCAACCTAGATAACTCGTCCACTTGAATGGCTTTATGTCGTTTTATCAAAATTAGGTCAAATTTGAACTATGAGTAAATTGTAGGTTGCTTTGAAAGTTTTGCGATTTTTCTGGAGGTAACCATCAGGGGGTCAATTAATTTATCACAAACCACCATCGAGAATTTTGACAACAGGTTCAACTTCTTGCTATGATTCTTGACAACTTAACAAAATTAGGTTAAACTCGAGCTACTAGTAAGCACGATAGATTATTCTTGGATTATTTGTCTTTTTGGAGGTGTAGATGGGTGCATCTTCTTTTAGTAAACAATAATGCCGTCGGTGCGAGTTTCCAACTATTAGGAAAGAACATTCTCAATTTTCCGAGTCATGATCAGATTGTTCCTTTCCGCAAAGAAGGTCTCAAGAATATGGATTTAAATGCCACAAGCAAAGCTTTTCAGATATATATATATATATATATATATATATATATATATATATATATATATATATATATATATGAGACCGACATGTTCTGTACCACTTATATGATTCCCATGTTTCAGGAGTTTTCAAACTTCGATCTAGCTAACTCTCCCCACTTGATGGCTTTATGTCGATTTATCAACGAAATTAGGTCAAATTTGAACTACGAGTAAATTGTAGGTTGATTTGAAAGTTTTGCGATTTTTTGGAGGTAACCATTGGTGGGTCATTTAATATATCGCAAACACCCATCGAGAATTTTAACAACAGGTTCAACTTCTTGCTATGAATCTTGACAACCTAGCAAAATTATTAGGTTAAACTTGAGCTACTAGTAAGCGCGATAGATTGCTCTTGAATTATGTGTCTTTTCGGAGGTAGATGGGTGCATCTTATTTTAGTAAACAATAATGTTGTCAGTGCGAGTTTCTAACTACAGTAAAGAACATTCTCAACATTCTCAATTTTGTGAGTTATGAACATATGCTCACCTCTATCCACACGATGTACATGCAGAGAGAATAAAACGTAGGCAGTAGAGAGGGAAGCAACGAAGAGAGAAGAGGAGTTGAAGGCGGTTCGAGGTCAGAGCATTTATGTTGGGTTCCTGACACGTGGTACTCCTATCACCTTACAATGTACTCACTCTACTATTAGTATAGTATTGTAGTAAATTTCAGGACCTATGCACGCAAAAAAGTGTGTTTTCTCTCTCCTTCGTTGCCTCTCATCTCTCCCCACACATCTCCCCTTGTGCATCAGCCCGGCTGATCTCTCCCTCCTCCACAGCATGGCATTGTGCATGTGTGCCTTTGTACGACGGCTCTATTTTCTTCTTTTTTAGATGGCGTGGCTCTATTTCTCGTGTGTGTTTAGCATCCGCATTAGTGTGGAGTAGGTAGGGTGTCAAGTGGATCCCACAAAAATCCCACTTCTAGTTCATTTGACAAAATCCAGTGTAAAATTTTGCTCAATATTTGAACTGGATTTTGACAAATGAATTAGAAGCATGATTTTGGTGAGATCCCACTTGACACCCTAGGAGTAGTACATAGGAAGGAAACCACTTTGGTCCTTGGTGGCAAAAATATTCAAACTTTTCAGGTTTCAAATTTTTCACTTGCTTCCCAAACATCGGGAGAGAAAGGTGATTCAATAAGACCGTCCATGCGCAGTAGTACTTCTTATCACATCTTTTTCATAAAAAAAACTATATATTATCCTGATAACTTTGAGCATGATCCCTTGGATCAAGACTAGCAAATTCAAATATTGCTAATCGTTGGATCTTCTTTTTCCGTTATTAGCATCTAGAAAACTCTTTTGGTAATCTGAACGCTAGTATGCACAAACCTCAAAACACAGTTCAGTGTATAGTTTCAGGGATCTTGTGCTAACTGCATGGACTTGGATGTAATTTTCATTTTTTATGAGGTACTCGATGCAACTCGTACTTCCATCGACCTTGTGTTAACTGAAGCACCTCGCTCCTACAGGACCTACCACAGTTAGAAGAAAATGCAACCACCCCAATTATCACACGAAGTGGATCACGTTTTTTCTGTTTTTCAAGCTTCCTAGCTAAGTTCGCATGCTTCACTGACTTCTTGCCGATTTAACGGACTTATTAGGTCAAACTTGATCTACAAGTAAGCGCAGGACATTGCACTGGAATTAGATGTATTTTCTGAGGTAGATGGGTGCATCTTCTTGTAGTAAAACAATGTCGTCGGTTTGAGTTTCCAACTATCTAGAAAAGAACATTCTCAAATTCTCGAGTGATGACGAGATTGTTCTTTTACGTAAATAAAGCCCGAAGAATATGGATCTGAATGCCACAAGCCAAGCTTCCTAAAATATTAAGTGTACCAACATGTTTTACTTACGATTTCCATGTTTAATGCCATGTGTTTTCAAACTTCGTCCTAGCAAACTCTACCCACTTGAATGACTTTATGCCGATTTATCGAAATTAGGTGAAATTTGAACTAAAAGTAAATTGTAGGTTGCTTTGAAAGATTTGTGATTTTTTTGAGCTAGGTAACCATCGAGGGGTCATGAATATATCACATACCACCACCGAGAATTTTGACAAAAGCTTCAACTTCTTAATAATATTTGCATCTTTACAATTTAACAAAATTAGGTCAAACTTGAGCTACAAGTAGCTCAATGGATTGCTCTTGAATTAAATGTCATTTCATGGGTAGATGAGTGCATCTTCTCGCAGTAAACAACACGGTTGGCATGAGTTTACAACTATCAGGAAATCACATTCTAAATTTTCACAGCGATGACGAGATTGTTCCTTTCCAAAAAGAAAATTTGAAGAATATGGATCTGAATGCCACAAGCCAATCATTCAGACATATATAGTGGACAGACATGTTGTACTTACGATTCCTATGTTTTATGAGTTTTAAAACTTCGTCCTAGCTAACTCTGTCCACTTGAATGACTTTATGTCGATTTATCGAAATTAGCTCAAACTTCAACTACAAGTAAACTGTAGATTGCATTGAAAGTTTTACGAATATTTTTTGGAGGTAACCATGGGGGAGTCATTTAATATACGTATTGAAAACCACCACCGATAATTTTGACAACAGGTTCAACTTCTAGCTGAGATTTTGCATCTTGACAACATAACAAAATTAGGTCAAACTTGAGCTACTAGTAAGCGTGATAGATTGATGTTGACCTAATTGTAATTTTAGAAAGTAGATGGGTGCATCTTATTTTAGTAAGCAATGCGTCGGTGTGAGTTTCCAACAATGAGGAAAGAATATTATCTATTTTCTGAAATTAGGTCAAATTTGAGTTACAAGTAAGCGCGATAGATTGCTCTCGAATTGAATGTCATTTCATGGGTGGTGCATCTTCTCACAGTAAACAACACCATTGTTCTGAGCTTTCAACTATCAGGAAATTACATTCTGAAGTATCAAAGTGATGACCAGATTGTTCCTTTCCAAAAATAAAGTCTATAGAATATATATGGATCGAAATGCCACAAGCCAAGCTTTGAGACATATATAGTGGACTGGCATGTTGTACTTACGATTCCCATGTTTTATGAGTTTTCAAACTTCGTCCTAGCTAACTATTTCCACTTCAATGGCTTTATGTTGATTTATCGAAATTAGGTCAATTTTCAAATACAAGTGAATTATAGATCGTTGCGTTAAAAGTTTTATGATTTTTTGGAGGTAACAATCGGGGTTTATTTTATATATCACAAACAACCATCAAGAATGTTGATAACAGGTTCAACTTCTTGCTAAGATTTTTCATCTTAATAACTTAACGAAATTAGGTCAAACATGAGATACTAGTAAGAGAGATAGATTGCTCTTGAATTAATTGTCTTTTTGGAGTTAGATGGGTGCATATTATTTTAGTAAACTATATTGTCGTCGGTATATGAGTTTCCAACTACCGGGAAAGAACATTATCAATTTTTCGAGTGATGACGAGATTGTTCGTTTTCATAAAGAAGGTCTGAAGAATATGGATATGAATACCACAAGCAGAGCTTTTCAGATATATATAGTGGACCGACATGTTTTACTTATATTTACCATGTTTTATGTGTTTTCAAACATCCTCCTAGCTAACTCTGTCCACTTAAATGACTTTATGTCAATTTATCAAAATTCGTTCAAATTTCAAATGTATGTAAATTATAGATTGCATTTAAAGTTTTATATTTTTTGGAGGTAACCATAGGGGGGTCATTTAATATGTCACAAACCACCTCTGTTAATTTTTATAGTAGGTTCTGAAAGAACATTTCTTAATCCCTAGTGTTTTGTGTGTTAGATAACAATACCAAGGATCATTTAATGTGTGTTGAAGTGTTGCAGCTCTTTTTGAGAACAAAGGGAAAAGGACTCTGCCTTTGGCGGCGGATAATCCGGCCCCACCAGGGGGCCGGATAATCCGCCCCTCCCTTTTCCCAAGCAGACGCAAGCCCAGAAGGGGGGCGGAATTTTGGACGGATTTTCCGGCCCCGCCGGATAATCCACCCCTCAGGGGGGCCGGATAATCCGCCCCCCTGCTCATCGCCAAGGCGCAAGCCCCAGAGAGGGGGCGGAGTTTTTCCCGGACTTTCCGGTCTGGCCGGATAATCCGCCCCTCAGGGGGGCCGGATTATCCGCCCCCCAAGAACTTCACCAAGCTTCACCAAGGCGCAAGCCCCAGAGAGGGGGCGGAGTTTCCCCCAGAGAATCCGCCCTTGGGGCGGAGTTTTCCCAGGGGGTAATCCGCCCCCAAAGTTGTGCAATGGCCAGATCTGGGGAGGGGGTATTTAAGCCAGCCATCCCCCTCCTGCCAGAACTCTTGATTCATCTTGAAAAAGAACAGATCAGATCTGAAAGCTTCATCCAAGAGTGCTCCACCTAGATCCACCCAAAGGCCCCATCCCTTGGGGTATCGAAGGAGGAGAACTCGATCTTCATCATTAGCAATCAAGCGCTTCATCTCCTCTCCATTCATTTGGAGAACCTCCGATCTAGTATTTCTTGCAAATATCTAGATCCTCGTTTTTGTTTATATTGATAAACCTTGTTCTTGTGGCAGCTTGTTGTCATCTCGGGAGCCCCCAATTCGGTTGTGGGTGTGTGCCCCGATAGTGTTGTAAAAGGCACTGGTTCCCGCCTCAAAGGGATCCAATAGTGGAGAAGGTGGATCAGCCCTCTCGTGGCGAGATCCATCGGAGAATAGGGTGAGGCCTATTGTGGTATGGTGGTCTTAGAACCGCCCACCCCTCCAACGCAGATGTACTTCCCTTAACAAGGAAGGAACTGCGGTAAAACAAATCCCTGTGTCTCCGCGTGCTCCACTACGGTTTCCTCGCTCCTCTTTTACGTGGTTAGTAGTTAGGGTTACATATAGGGAAATTCTCGTAGTTGCATATCTAGAGAATTTACTTTGTGTCAAGCCTAAAATTGAAAAAGTATTAAAAATTGGTTAGCACCTATTCACCCCCTCTCTAGGTGCCCATACGATCCATTTCAATTGGTATCAGAGCCTCGGCTCTTATTTTGGGCTTAACCGCCTAAGAGAAGTATGGGTTCCAAGGGAGATGGGAGTGATGCTCCGGAGGTAGTCACCATGAACGATCTCAAGACGTTGGAAACAACCTTGGTGAGTTCAATGGAGGCTAAGATGGAAGAGATGCGTCAATTGATAATGCGTCTCTCCACATCCGCAGCATCACCTCCATCTAACTCTGAGGATACCACTCCGCAATCCAAGGAAACGGGTAAAACTATTTCCAAAGATAACGAAGTGGTAGGTGATGATACTAGTAAGAGCTCCTCCTCGAAAAAGGATAGCGGTAAGGATGGATACAATGAGGTTTCTCATGTGTATTCCCCTGATCCGCCTATTCCTCACCCACATATACATAATAGGGGTGATCCACCCAAACTTTCAGCATCTACTTTCTCTCAATGGCAATTTTTGATGAAATCTCATGTGTGCAGTTCCTCCATAGAGTTGTGGAAGATCATCGAAAATGGTCTTCACATTGGAAATCCTAACAATCTCACAAGGAGAGAAGTGGTCGATAGCCAACTCAATGCTACAGCTCTACACATGATACAGCTTGGTGTGGCTGACAAAGACATGCCACACATTCAGCATCTTAGCACAACTAAAGAAGCTTGGGATGCTCTCACCGAGCTCTTCATCGGAAATGAAAGTATGAGAAGGAATAGATATGATGCCTTGAGCAATGAAGCTGAAGGATTTTATATGCTGGATGGATAAGACCACGAGGACATGTATAGGAGGCTCAAGGCAATAGCCACAACCTTCAGAAACCACGGTGCAGCTCATGTTGATGATGCTTGGATCAAGCGCAAGTATGTCAGTGCTCTTATGCCATTTGAGCCCACAGATTTGAAAAGTCTCCAAGGTAGGCATAAATATCACCTCATGTCATCCAATGAGGTAATGCAAGAAATGGCCGCCTTCAAAGTGGCTGCCAAGAATGCCGAAGATGCTCGTGCTCGAGCTATGGGGATGCAAAAGGGGGTCAACATGGCCTTGAAGACTAGTGTGATTGATCATGATGAATATGTGGTAGAAGGTCTGGACTGTCCCAAAGATATAAAAAGGATCCACGGACAATACTTGGCTCTTTATGCAAGAAACTTTTGGAAAGATCCAGCCAAGGCTAAAGCTGAACTAGATCGCAAGAGTGGAGTCTATGGAAGAAAAGAAAATGGTCCCAAGCTGAGAACATGCTTTAATTGTGGTGTCCGGCTGCACTTCGTAGCTGAGTGTCCATATCAAAGTAGAGAGGATAATGGAGGAAGACTCATTTTCAAGGACAAATCAAAAGCTCCACGTAAGAAACAGTTTGTAAAGAAGAATGCTCCTTTCAAGAAGCAACCAAAGATTGTTCTAGTGGCTCAAGAAGAATATTCATCGGGGAGTGAAGATGAGGACGAGGACAATAGCTCTCAAGAGGTGGCTGCTATAGCCACCACATCTACATCAACATCTCTCTTCGACTCTCCGAACGAAAACATCATCAACAAGAATGCTACTTGCCTCATGGCAAGAAGCTCCGAGGTAACTTCTTCTAACTCTTCTTTTCCCAAGGCTATGATAGACATGTATGATCCTGCTAGTCTTAAGGTTAAAGAAGAGATTATTGCTTTGGATTATTTCTATACTAACCTGCAAGGTGAGCACAAAGTTCGTTTTGAGGCTCTTATGGATCAGCTGGCCCAAAACGAAGCACTCCTCGAAGAAAAGGGCAGAATTGAAAGGGAGGATGCAATGGAAATTGCATCCCTAAAAAATGCTCTTGAAGAAGAAGAAGCCCGGGTCTCTCTTGAAGAGAGGCTTGAGTCTATGGAAGAGTCACATGAATAAATTGTGACTAAACTTGTTAAGGAACGTGACAATGCTGTCACCAAGGAAAAGAAGTTAAAGAAGGAAAGGATTGACTTTGGGGCTTCTCATGATAGACTCTCCGAGGAATTGGAGAAAATTGACAATGCTCACAAGGCGTTGAAAACGAGTTCTCTATTCTCATTGAATCACATGATCAGCTTCAAAGTCGATTGGCCAAATATGATACTCCTAGCTCGTCCAACTCAACATATAGTAACAAGAAAAATGCTAGTGTGGAAAAAGAAGTGATCAAGGACATCACTACAAAGGACAAAGGTGTGCTTGATGAAGTCCTTGGCAAGCAAAGGTTAAATCATGGTAAAGAGGGACTTGGGTATGTCACCAAGTCCAAGAATAAGAAAACCAAGAAGAACAAGACCAAGAATGTACAATTAAAGACAAGCATTGCTGAGAAGGTTGTCACAAAATACAAGACTAATGATATTGGTTTTGCAGGGTCTCACAATGCGATTTATGAACTCTTTTGTGATGACTATGGCGATGTTTATGCTTATTATGTTGGTCCTTTTGATGAATATATTGCTTGGTCTATTTGGGTCCCAAAGACCCTTGTTACTAACATGAAAGGACCCATTGAAAAATGGGTACCTAAAACCAAGAAGTAATTTTCTTGCAGGGCTATGCTTCCGGTGGGTCGAAATGGGTGCTGGATAGTGGCTGCACTAGTCATATGACCGGAAGTAAGGAGATCATCACGGAGATGCGTCCAAATCTTGATAATATCACAGTCTCCTATGGTGATAAGTCTAAATCTCAGGTATTGGGTCTTGGCAAGGTTGTGGTTGCCCACGATATCTCTCTCGTGGACGTCATGCTTGTTGAGACCCTTGGCAACAATCTTATTTCTGTTCGTGCCCTTGGCAAGATGGGTTTTGCTATTTTTATCGATGATGATTTGGTGGTACTCTTATGGAGCAAGTCTCTAAAGGTCGCTTTCGTTGGATACGTCGAAAATGACCTGTATGTGGTGGACTTCTCGGGGAAAACCACTTCGGGTCCGATGTGTCTATTCGAAAAGGCCGACGTGGGCTGGCTATGGCATCGCCGTTTAGCCCATGTCAACATGAGAACTTTGCAAAGTCTCCAAAAGGGTGGCCACATCCTTGCACTAAAATACAATGTCTCTTTTGCCAAAGATCGTGTTTGCAGGGTTGTGTTGAAGTAAAAATGCATGATTCTCCCCACAAGAGGAAGACTATTGTGTCATCAAAGAGGATCTTGGAATTACTTCGTGTGGATTTATTTGGTCCTCCTTCTCATGCAAGTCTTGGTGGGAAGAAATATTGCTTGGTCATCGTCGATAATTACTCAAGATACACATGGGTATATTTTTTCAAGCTGAAAAGTGAGACCCAACAAACTGTCATCGACTTTGCCAATGAAGTTCAACGTCAACACAATGTTCCCATCTTGGCAATTAGAAGTGACAACGGCCCAGAATTCAGTAACTACACTTTAAACGAGTTTCTTAGCGAAGAGGGGATTAGACACCAATATTCCGCTGCGTACACCCCTCAACAAAATGGTGTAGCCGAGAGGAAGAACCGGACTTTGATGGATATGGCAAGATCTATGCTAGCTGAATTCAAGTCTCCTTATAATTTTTGGACTGAAGCCATATCCACTACTTGTCACTCATCAAACCGGCTCTACCTTCGGAAGATCTTGTACAAGACCCCATATGAAATACTTACCGGTAACAAACCCAACATCTCATACTTCAGGGTATTCGGGTGTAAGTGTTTCTTTCTTATTAAAGGTGTCCGTTTGTCAAAATTTGAATCCAAGGCTTTAGAAGGTATTTTTGTTGGTTACGGTGCCGAATCCCACACTTATAGAGTCTACAACAAGCTCACTGGGATTGTTGTAGAATCTTGTAGTGTGGAGTTTGATGAAAATAACGGCTCCTTTGTAGGGCAAGTTGATGTTTGTGATGCAGATGTTGAAAAATACCCCAAGATGCCATAAGAAGAATTGGCGTGGGATTTTTCCGCCCCATTGAGGAACCCCTTGTGGCGGATCAGGAAGGACAATGCTCCACACATGTGGAGCCCTCATCTACACAAGATCAACAAGCTCCTACTGTTGGATACAATCCTGCACCAACACCACAATCTGCTGAAGACCATCTGTCCACTGGACAAGCTGGTAGTCCTAGGCCGGACTATCCGCCCCCTCCAAGGGGCGGACAATCTGCCCCTGGCACTCCAACTCGTTCCAGGGGATCCGAAGGAGAAATCAACATCTCTGAAGCTCCTAGGCCGGATTCTCCGGCCCCCAGGGGCGGAGTGTCCGGCCCTGGGTCTCCAACTCCAGTCAGGCTTTCTCAGGAAGATGGTTCTGGTACTTCACCTCCCAGGCCGGATAGTCCGGCCCCTCCAACGGGCGGATTATCCGGGCATGAAGAAAATGTTCAGCAACTATCTTCTGGCAGTAACGGTCACCAAGATCAAGGGCAGGGCAGTAATCAAGACAAGGATACAACTATTGAATCCACTCCTCCTAGAAACAATAAGGACATTGAGGCTCGTCGCAACGCTCGTGCTGATCGGAACCTTGAACTAAGAGGTCACACTCTTGACAAGGTTGTTGGTGATCTACGACGAAGGGTATCCACTAGAAGAGAGCTTGCAAGCTTCTGTGATCATCAAGCTCACATTTCCATGGTTGAACCGAAGAAGGTTTTTGATGCTCTTGAAGACCCCGATTGGGTTGTCGCAATGCATGAAGAATTAAACAACTTCGAACGCAACAAAGTTTGGAAGCTCGTAGAAAAGCCAAAGGATTTCCGCAATGTTATCGGCACCAAGTGGATCTTCAAGAACAAACAGGATGAAAATGGCAATGTTGTGAGGAATAAGGCACGACTCGTGGCTCAAGGATTCTCTCAAGTAGAAGGAATTGATTTTGGCGAGACCTACGCTCTTGTGGCTCGCCTTGAGTCCATCCGTATCCTTCTTGCATATGCAGCCCATCATAATTTTAAATTACAACAAATGGATGTTAAGAGCGCTTTCCTTAATGGTCCTCTACATGAGTTAGTATACATCAAGCAGCCCCCGGGGTTTGAGGACCCCAAATTTCTGAACCATGTCTACAAATTCGATAAGGCGCTCTATGGCCTTAAACAAGCCCCACGTGCATGGTATGAGCACCTTAAAGAGCTTTTTCTAGACCGTGGATTCGAAGTTGGGCAAATCGATCCCACTCTTTTTAATAAGAAGGTTAATGGGGAGCTTTTGTATGCCAACTTTATGTAGATGACATTATTTTTGGCTCTACTAACCAAGCTTTTAACGATGAATTTTCGAAGCTTATGACTGACAGGTTTGAGATGTCCATGATGGGTGAGCTCAGGTTCTTTCTTGGATTTGAGATCAAACAACTTAGAGAGGGAACCTTTATTAATCAAGCTAAGTACATCCAAGACATGCTTAAAAGGTTCAAGATGACGGATCTCAATGGCGTTGCTACCCCAATGCAAACAAAGTGTCATCCTGAGCTCAATCCCAAGGGTAAAGACATGGATCAAAAGGTATACCGATCCATGATCGGCTCTCTCCTTTACCTTTGCGCATCTAGGCCTGATATCGTGTTAAGTGTAGGAGTGTCCAATGCAAACAAAGTGTCATCTTGAGCTCAATCCCAAGGGTAAAGACGTGGATCAAAAGGTATACCGATCCATGATCGGCTCTCTCCTTTACCTTTGCGCATCTAGGCCCGATATCGTGTTAAGTGTAGGAGTGTGTGCAAGGTACCAAGCCGCTCCTAAAGAAAGCCACTTAGTGGCAGTCAAGCGAATCTTCCGATATTTGGTTCATTCCCCAAATTTTGGGTTATGGTATCCCAAGGGTTCAAGTTTCTCTCTATGTGGTTACACTGATTCAGATTGGGCTGGTGACAAAGATGATAGGAAATCAACCTCTGGGGCATGCCAATTCTTGGGCAGGTCTCTAGTGTGTTGGTCATCAAAGAAACAGAATTGTATTTCACTCTCAACCGCCGAAGCTGAATATGTTGCTGCTGCAAGTGCGTGTACTCAATTGTTATGGATGAGGCAAACTTTAAAGGAATATGGTGTCAATTGTGACAAAGTGCCTCTTTTATGCGACAATGAAAGTGCTATCAAAATTGCTTACAATCCCGTGCAGCATACAAGAACAAAACATATAGAGATTCGCCACCACTTTATTCGGGATCATGTTGCTCGTGGAGATATTGCTCTATCCTTTGTGAGCACGAAGAACCAACTTGCTGATATTTTCACGAAGCCCCTTGATGAAGCAAGATTTTGTTATTTGAGGAATGAGCTAAATATCATAGATTCAAGGAGCTTGGCTTGACTACCCTTGCACACTCACTTGCTCTTATTCATGTATTTGGTTTAGATGCGGGCATAGACATAGGGGGAGTGTGGTCCTAATTGATTGGGCCAACCCTCCCCCCATAATGCCGAAAGCAGGTCAAATCATTTCCCTTAATATCATTTTGTGATATGTGGGTCATCGATGAGCATTGGTTTTGAAATCAAGATACATCTTCGCGGTGTCATGCCATGCGCTCCAACATGGTGGCTTCGGCCACCGCCCTCTTCCTTGAGAAGAGTTTTTTTTTCATGGGTCCCGTTGGATTTTCTTGCATATCTCTTGTTCTTATGGGAAACACACTCAAATTTGGCTTTTGATTGATTTGATTCTTGCAAATTTGGGGTGTGTAGTACCATCTCAGTTTGATGCTCTCAACCCAAGACTTTCTCTCCCTTCTTGAACCATCTATTCTTTGACACAAGTCCTCTAAAACACCATCGAGAGGTTTGCTAGGTTGCTCTGGCCTGATTCTGCACTGAACATAATTTCTGGGGGGGGGGGATTATCCGCCTTAAGTGGGGGGCGGATTATCCGCCCCAGGCGAAATCTTCCCCTTATAGGCTGGGTCGGGGAGGGTAGGCTCACACAGAGCAGCCAGTCCTCCCCCAACCCTACCTCTGTCCCCCAGCCGCCGCCGGAGCATCCGCCTCTCCCGGAGTCGATTCGACCACCGGATTCTCCTTGCTCTCCCTGTATCTTCTTCATCTCGCCTCCGGGTATCTTCTCCTCCGTGATTTTCCTCCAATGAGTTAGGGTAACTCCCTCATCTCTCTCCTTTTGTATGGGATGTCTTTTATTTGGTGGAAATCTCGTTGTAGAAGGTTCTTGGTGTTGTTCCTTACATGCTAGAATCAGTAGACTTGCAACCCTAGTACCCGATCTGTTTTGCCATGGCAGATCTGAGCCAATCCAGAAATTTTCTGCGGGGGGCGGATTATCCGCCCCTGCCAGGGCCGGATAATCCGGCCTGGAGAGAATTTTTTTTCTGTTTTGGTTCTGCTTCTGCCAATGCACTTCCTTGGTTATGGGGTTGCACTGCTACTCTTTCTTCATGTTTTTCTCCTGGACTTGTGTGTATACTTATCTCCATGCTATCCCTCTAATGCTATTCACAGGTGGTTCCAAGCCGACCAAGACCTTCGTCCGTCGTCCCCGTCCCTGTTATCTCAAGCCCACTGCAGACGGGAAATTCATTGACGAGACCGAGGTCAGCAGAGCAGCAAGAGAGGCTGAACGGATGGCAGAGGCAAGTAAGAAAACTAAGAGGTCCGCATCTCGCAAGGGCAAACAGTCTCGGCCCAATTAAAGGCTATGGACAGTCTTCAGTATGCCACCATTCTTCAAACTGATTATTATGATGAGGCTGACAGCGATGGTCCTCCCGAGGATGAAATGTTTTGGAATGCTCACTTTCGGGCTATTCATGATGATGTCTATGCTACTCTCAAGATTCGTCCCATGCGTCCCATCAATTTGACTGAGGCTCAATCCAAGACAAGGCTCACTGAGGCACTAGATGTGACCAACAAGATGGGGCTTCACCACCTCATGACCATTCAATGCAATTATGACTCTTCTGTGGTGCGCCAGTTTTTCTCCACACTTGTTATCTGCGGTGATGAGCGCCGCACTATGAAGTGGATGACCGGGACTACAATGCTTCCGTCAGACTTTCGCACTTTTGGGCAGGTTCTTGGGTATGCTTTCCATGGTCGTGACACTCCCGCTGGTCACCGCATCATTACTCCATTGAAGCCATCCAAGGACACTGCACTTGCTCCTTGCCTTTCCTCTGATGGAGTCGCTGGTACTTTTGCTGGTCTCTCTCCCCTGTATGCAGCCCTTGTTTGCATTTTTAGGGACTGCATCGCTCCTAGTGGTGGCAACAATGACAGGATCCGTGGTCACCTGGTTCCTCTCCTTGCGTTTGCTCACGAGTGTACCACCAACACTGGATCAGCCACAGGTTACAAACTGGATGTCATGGACTATATTTTTCATGAGATGACGGATGCTATGATCAACCGGCTCTCTATTCCTTATGCTCCGTTCATTATGATGTTTGTCAAGCATATGTTACCCCATGAAGAGTTTGGCACTGCTTTGGATGGTGTTCATAAGCCAAAGAAAATCTACAACAAGGCTCAGAAGACTCATCACCCTTCCACTGCCCCGGAGACCTTCATGAGTGATGCTCGGGCTAGTGGTCGTCGTTCCATGGTGTCCCCAATGGCACGTGAGGTCAAGCAGCTTAATTGGTTCCAGCGGAACATTCTTTGCATGGGTATTGACATTCACAAGGGCCAATATGAGGCGTACCGCAGGGATCATGAGAGGGATCACACGCAGCAGCTTATCCTCCACCATGTCTCAGGTGCCACTGGCAATTCACCTCCTCCCATTGCTCCGGATCCGTATGCTCAGTGGAACACCTCAGGGATCAACTATGTCGAGCTCGAGAGTTGTCTCTTTCCTCCTCCACCGAGGGCACCCACTCCTCCAGCTGATGACGATGATGATGAGTATGATGAAGAGGAAGGGGACGGGAATGACTACGACGAGGATGAGGCGGAGTGATCTCCGGGGACGTTAGCATCGCTCTTCTTCCTTTTTGGCGTTTCAATGCCAAAGGGGGAGAAGTAGTTCTATTAGGTCTCGTGGATTTGCAAGGGTTGGGCACAAGCTTTTTGATTTTAGTCGTTTTTATTTGCTTGCTTGTGCCTTTTTCTAGGGTGAACTCAGTTGCTATTTGTGGTTGTTTGTGTAAGACTATGTCATACTCCACAGTTTGGTACTATGTTTGGTATTCATGGAATTCTGAATTTATCTATCATGGACCTCATGGAATTCTGGAATTATGGAGCATATTTGATGGCATATGGATTCATGGGATTATCTATGTATGCCTTGGCTATATTCTCATTCCGATGGTATGACATTTTTTCCCAAACCTTAAAGTAGTGTTCTCCCTAGTGTGTGTATTTGTATTCAAATGCAAATATTAAATATGCACACATCTAGGGGGAGCGTCCTTCTTTATTTAAGGTGGCATTTGCCGTTTTTATTGCAAATCCTAGTATTGTCATCTAACACCAAAAAGGGGGAGATTGAAAGAACATTTCTTAATCCCTAGTGTTTTGTGTGTTAGATAACAATACCAAGGATCATTTAATGTGTGTTGAAGTGTTGCAGCTCTTTTTGAGAACAAAGGGAAAAGGACTCTGCCTTTGGGGGCGGATAATCCGGCCCCACCAGGGGGGCGGATAATCCGCCCCTCCCTTTGCCCAAGCAGGCGCAAGCCCCAGAAGGGCGCGGAATTTTGGCAGGATTTTCCGGCCCCGCCGGATAATCCGTCCCCCTGCTCATCGCCAAGGCGCAAGCCCTAGAGAGGGGGCGGAGTTTTTCCCGGACTTTCCGGTCGGCCGGATAATCCGCCCCTCAGGGGGGGCCGGATTATCCGCCCCCCAAGAACTTCACCAAGCTTCACCAAGGCGCAAGCCCTAGAGAGGGGGCGGAGTTTCCCCCGGAGAATCCGCCCTTGGGGCGGAGTTTTCCCAGGGGGCGGATAATCCTCCCCCAAAGTTGTGCAACGGCCAGATCTGGGGAGGGGGTATTTAAGCTAGCCATCCCCCTCCTGCCAGAACTCTTGATTCATCTCGAAAAAGAACAGATCAGATCTGAAAGCTTCATCCAAGAGTGCTCCACCTAGATCCACCCAAAGGCCCCATCCCTTGGGGAATCGAAGGAGGAGAACTCGATCTTCATCATCAGCAATCAAGCGCTTCATCTCCTCTCCATTCATTTGGAGAACCTCCGACTAGTATTTCTTGCAAATATCTAGATCCTCGTTTTTGTTTATATTGATAAACCTTGTTCTTGTGGCAGCTTGTTGTCATCTCGGGAGCCCCCAATTCGGTTGTGGGTGTGTGCCCTGATAGTGTTGTAAAAGGCACCGGTTCCCGCCTCGAAGGGATCCAATAGTGGAGAAGGTGGATCAGGCCTCTCGTGGCGAGATCCATCGGAGAATAGGGTGAGGCCTATTGTGGCGTGGTGGTCTTAGAACCGCCCACCCCTCCAACGCAGATGTACTTCCCTTAACAAGGAAGGAACTGCGGTAAAACAAATCCCCGTGTCTCCGCGTGCTCCACTACGGTTTCCTCGCTCCTCTTTTACGTGCTTAGTAGTTAGGGTTACATATAGGGAAATTCTCGTAGTTGCATATCTAGAGAATTTACTTTGTGTCAAGCCTAAAATTGAAAAAGTATTAAGAATTGGTTAGCACCTATTCACCCCCCCATCTAGGTGCCCATACGATCCATTTCAGGTTCAACTTCTTGCTAAGATTCTTGACAACTTCTTGATAGCAGTTTCAACTTCTTGACAACTTAACGAAATTAGTTCAAACTTAAGCTACGAGTAAGAGCGGTATATTGCTCTCGAATTATTTGTCTTTTCGGAGGTACACGGGTGCATGTTATTTTAGTAAACAATAATGACGTCGGTGCGAGTTTCCAACTACTAAGAAAGAACATTCTTAATTTTTTGAGTCATGAACAGATTGTTCGTTTCCGTAAATAAGCTCTCAAGAATATGGATCTGAATGCCACAAGGAGAGATTTTCAGATGTATATATAGAGTGGACCGACATGTTGTGTACTACTTATATGATTACCATGTTTTATGAGTTTTCAAACTTCGACCTGGATAACTCGTCCACTTGAATGACTTTATGTCGTTTTATCAAAATTAGGTCAAATTTGAACTACGAGTAAATTGTAGGTTGCTTTGAAAGTTTTGCGATTTTTTTGGAGGTAACCATCAGGGGGTCAATTAATATATCACAAACCACCATCGAGAATTTTGACAACAGGTTCAACTTCTTGATATGATTCTTGACAACTTAACAAAATTAGGTTAAACTTGAGCTAGTGGTAAGCGCGATAGATTATTCTTGGATTATTTGTATTTTTGGAGGTGTAGATGGGAGCATCTTATTTTAGTAAACAATAATGCCGTCGGTGCGAGTTTCCAACTATTAGGAAAGAACATTCTCAATTTTCCGAGTCATGATCAGATTGTTCCTTTCCGTAAAGAAGGTCTCAAGAATATGGATTTGAATGCCACAAGCAAAGCTTTTTAGATTTATATATATTTATATATATGAGACCGACATGTTCTATACCACTTATATGATTCCCATGTTTCAGGAGTTTTCAAACTTCGATCTAGCTAACTCTCCCCACTTGATGGCTTTATGTCGATTTATCAACGAAATTAGGTCAAATTTGAACTACGAGTAAATTGTAGGTTGATTTGAAAGTTTTGTGATTTTTTGGAGGTAACCATTGGTGGGTCATTTAATATATCGCAAACACCCATCGAGAATTTTAATAACAGGTTCAACTTCTTGCTATGAATCTTGACAACCTAACAAAATTATTAGGTTAAACTTGAGCTACTAGTAAGCGCGATAGATTGCTCTTGAATTATGTGTATTTTCAGAGGTAGATGGGTGTATCTTATTTTAGTAAACAATAATGTCGTCCGTGCGAGTTTCTAACTACAGTAAAGAACATTCTCAATTTTGTGAGTTATGATCATATTGTTCCTTTCCTAAAGAAGGTCTCAACAATTTGTATCTGAATGCCACAAGTAGAGCTTTTCAGATCTGTATATATAGTGGACCGACATGTTGTGTACTACTTATATGATTCCCATGTTTCACGAGTTTTCAAACATCAACCTAGCTAACTATGCCCACTTCAATAATGTCTTTATGTCGATTTATCGAAATTAGGTCAAATTTGAACTAAGAGTAAATTGTATGCTGCTTTGAAAGTTTTTTGATTTTTTTGGAGGTAACCATCGGGGGGTCATTTAATATATCACAAACACCATCTACAATTTTGACTATTCATATCGACAATTTAACGTAATTAGGTCAAACTTGAGCTACCAGTAAGCGTGTTAGATGGCTCTTGAATTAATTGTCCTCTTGTAGGTAGATGGGTGCATATTATTTTAGTAAACAATGCCGCTGGTTTGACTTTCCAACTATCAGGAAAGAACATTCTCAAAGTTCCAAGTGATGACGAGATTGTTCTTTTTCATAATGGATGTCCGAAGAATATGGATAAATGCCACAAGCCAAGATTTCAATCATATATAGTGGACCGCCATGTTGTACTTTCGAATCTCATGTCTTATGAGTTTTCAAACTACCTAGCTAAGTCTGCCCACTTGAATGACTTTGTGTCGATTTATCGAAATTATGTCAAATTTGAACTACAAGTAAATCCTAGGTTTATTTGAAAGTTTTATGAAAAAGCTTTTGGAGGTAACCACCGAGAGTTATCCTCTCCTTATTATTCGCAACAACAAAAGAAAAGAAAAGTACCACCCTCACAACCATACCAGACTCAGCCACCTTTCTTCACAATTTGCACACGCCACCGTCCAATCGCATTCGATGCTTGTTGCATTTCGAGCCTTCCTTTTAATTTTTTTATTACTCGAGAGGTGAGCCAAGAGCGACTCAGCACTAAATTTTGGTGTGATATTGGCGGGATATTCTTCTAGTTCAAAATTTTAGTGGAATATTGGCGGGATCCTCCTAGCTACCTGCATACTGACGGAGCCTCTAGCTCATTATCTCGCCGATCCCTTCCGATATACCCTCATCCTCCTCTATCACGTCCCTCCTTAGCCGACTTCCACCTTGCCAGAGTCTGCTCAGCAATGCCGTTATCCACCTCGCTGGAGTCTGCTTCATCGTATCTGGTTTCCCACCGCCGCAACTGAGCGATGCGTAAGCCACTCGGACCCCTCACCAGGGCGACTGTTAAAACTCCCTACTACCGAGTCGAAGGTTGCTGCACACTTCCTAAGTCCGATTTCCTTGCATTTTAATTCCGAATGTAGTTCATCTCTTCTTCCTTATAGTGCCATAATATATTTCTAATAATTCATGCTAGTTGCTATAATGTGGTATCGGTTCCAAGCGAAAATAAGGCAACTACGAGTCGTCAAGCCAAATTGGTTATCTCGTAGCAGTACAAGACATCGCCAACCCAATTATAACCCCCAAAAATCCTCCCTAGACAAAGGTTTTCTTCCACTTTGCATATATGTATTTTCCAGAGTAGTTCATAGTTTGCTTGACGTGCCTTGTCATGTACTAGTATATATTGTTTATTTGTATTTTTGCAAGGCATGTAAGATGATGTACTGACCAATAAGAATCAATGCCAACGAAACCTGAGGAGTTTTATACATTCAGATGTAGCCCGCCTCGGCATAGCACAACTGGTATAGAAACATGGCTATCTGTTGCATCTTTCATGTGTTATTTGCTAATTGATTTTCCGCACTGCAATTTGCAGAAGCAAGTGCATAATCATATCCCTGTCAAGGAGGTTCGCATCACAGATATTCAGCAGGGTGCAAGTGATGCATCCATTTCTAGGAACCAAATACAAGTATGGTGCATGGCCGAAGCTAAGATTAGGATGCTCCAATAGGATTGTAACACGACCACTCGACGGATCAGAGAATTGAACCGGGGCTGGATTTCTATGACTGAAGATGGTCTTGATGTTGTCGATGATCTTTAGAAGTTAGTGGCTGATGCACATGTCAATGAGATCAACTGGTCGGTCTTGAAATAGGTGAAAGAACGAGCAGAGATTCTCCAGGCATCCTTGAAGGCAGATGATTTTTGAAGGGTGATGCAAGAGCCGCCATGCGAATAGATTGTTATTTCCAATAATGAGGATGACTTTCCTTGTATTCTCAGGCTGATATTTTCTTTTCTTATGTGCTGGCACTACTTTACAGTAACTACGTATCCCGCACGCTGTTATGAAACGTATAGTTCCTGCTGCATCTGGACAATGTATCTCGGTAGCTATTTGGAAAATGGAAAAAACAACATTTTCCCACCAGAATGTTGAAATCTTGTAATGCACTTTTGCTTAGATCCATAGACAGCAAATGAGCACATTACCATGACAGGTAGTCCATCTTAAAAAAGAAATAAAAAAGAAAAGAATGGTATTCCGAGCTCAATGACCATGTCCTTGTGCCCATTATCATGCATAAATATGTGAAATTACTTGTGTTGCCCCAAGTCAAACTTTTAGACTATATATACTAGTAGAGTACACAAACAATTAGTTAAGGGACAGAACAAACGCCGAAACCACCGCTTTCACCAAGCAGTCAATAATAATTTTAAATCTGCGCCAGAAACAACCGCCAAAATGGCTCCCACATCCAATATTCAAAGGCGGTATGAAATTTCCATATCGCCCTTCGGTCTAGAAACAAAGCGCCAAAGGCCATTCGTCAAAATTGTTTGTCTTGCACAATTCAAAATTTCAAACCCGCGCCCATCGGGCCGAATCCACGGAGATAACCTCGGACCACTAATTTCTACGCACTTCTATTCTTGTAGACAGTTGTTGGGCCTCCAAGTGTAGAGGTTTGTAGAACAGCAGCAAGTTTCCCTTAAGTGGATTACCCAAGGTTTATCGAACTCAGGGACGACGTGGTCAAAGGTATCCCTCTCAAGCAACCCTATAATAAAGATACAAGAAGTCTCTTGTGTCCCCAACACACCCAATACACTTGTCAGGTGTATAGGTGCACTAGTCCGATGAAGAGATAGTGAAATACAAGTGGTAACAGTGCCAAAAAATAGCTTGACGGTGAGGTAAGGAAAAAGGACCAAAACGATGGAAGCAAGCAAACATGTAACAGATCTAGATGCAAACGGTGTTTAAATGTTTAGGAACAAGGCCTAGGGATCATACTTTCACTAGTGAACACTCTCTCATATAAATATCTTCTATTTATGATACTACTCTTACTACTCTCCAGTTGGACACTCTAATCTGTGCTAGGGCTATAACAGCACACCTCAAAGTCCGCCTTTCCCAATCTAGATAACCCCACACTGTCACCTTGAGCGCCATATGGTTCCAACAAACACCAAAATTTCATAAAGACATCCAACTCCAAATATACTCATGCTGTCACTTTCACACACATGGGGAAAATCATAGATCTATTAAAGCACGAAGAGTATTTATGTAGACTCTAGCCTAAGTGCCACCATGGCGTGCACGCTGTCACTTTCACAGACATGGGGAGAGCGGAGATATATTGAAGCACTTGAGTAGCAAGGTAGATCTACTTGATTACAAAGCTCATGACCACAACAAGATCATGCATAGATAGAGACATGAACACATAGCTAACGGTAGAGCCCTTTGCCTCGAGGAAGAACTACTCCCTCCTCATCATGGGAATCAGCAACGGTGATGAAGATGGCGATGGAGATGGATCCGGGGGCACTTCCCCATCCCGACAGGGTGCCTAAACAGAGACTTTCTATCCACCGAATCTCACCTTCGGCGGCGGCGGCGCTATGAAACTTTTCTTAGCTTTCTGGTCAATTCTTTAGGGTTTCTGGGTCGGGGGCTTCTTATAGGCGAAAGAGGCAAGGTCGGTGGAGGGTCTAGGGGCCCACAGCCCCTGTGGGCACGGCCAGGGTGGGACCCGCGCCCACCTAGAGTGTGGCCACCCTGGTGTCCTTCTCCGTCTCGTCTCCGACTTTCAATATCGTTTAGGAAAAAATAAGAAGATTGGCTTTTGTCCCATCCAATTCCGAGAATATTCATTTTTTAGCTTTTCTGAAACCAAAAACAGCAGAAAACATGCAACTGACACTGTGGCATCTTGTCAATAGGTTAGTTCCAGAAAGTCTACATAAATACCTCAAAGTATAGACAAAACATAGCAAAGTGGATACTAAACAAGCATGGAACATCAAAAATTATAGATACGTTTTAGACGTATCAACCACCACGGCCGTGTGCCCCTTCTGTCCCATCTCCCCTTCACAACCTCTCCACCAACACTACGTAGAGACCGAATATGTTTTACCAGCTCACTTTTCTAGCAAGCTGTAGATTGCTTCCCCGCCCCGACGTTGGCCTGCACCAGATCACCTCTTCCGTACCCGAGGTCCACGACGCCAAAGCCGGCTCAGCAACACTGTCACCAGCGACACTGTCACAGCTTCGTTCGATCCACTTCCCCTGACTCCACGACACCGGATCTGCTTCCCCGACCTTGTCTATGGTGCTGGAGAGATGGCGAGCGAACCCCGCTCAGCCGCGAACGGCGATGTCGTAGCTCGCCATAATCCGTTGAAGGCAAGTCCAGCGGCAGGAAATCGTGTAATCGCGGTCCCAAAGGTAGTTCATCGCTTGTTTCACAGATGGCTCACACTGTTTACATTCATATGTGTATCATTGTTCCTTTAGAGCTTTCAACTTCTTGCTAACACTGTACTAATTTGCTCATCTACACACACTTCGCTCTTAAATCTCAAAAGGTATTTTTTTTATCATGCATGGAAGCTACTTTGGGGCCGACTGATAATGGATGATAGAAGGGTTGGAAAGAGATATTACTGAAGAATTCGAAACATGCAAGGTCGCTAGGCTTGCAGAGACATACATCTTTCGTACATACCACCACCAGTCATGAAGGCCAGGTTTCCAAAGCAGAATATGATCCTCGAGATGGACAAAACCCTGAAAGAGTCCTGACTCAGGAAGATGGACCATTCGAGAACACCCCCTATTGCACCCACTTGTCCACCCCCAAGGTGCTTGATCTGTCTTATCATTGAGATAGTTGTTGCACCTTCCATAATTTGTACCTCAAACCCACCAAATGTTGTGCAATGCCATCTGCTTATTTCATGCATCATATATGTTCAACTTGTCTTGCCTTACTGTTCTTTTATTCTATCTGCGTCTAATTATACATAGGACTTTCATATATTAATGTATCGTTTATGTGTGTCAGGAATCAGCTGTTTCACCTAAGACCCTTTGAGATACCAGCAAGGAGAAAAACTATGTCTGGCAAGTGTCTGATTCACCATTGGTTTCTGCTGATGAACATGAAGGGTTTCGCAGCATAGTAAATCAAAAAATTTCTACGGATGCGAACGGGGAAGCCAAGATATAAACTAGGAGATGCAAACAACGAGTGGGGATAGATGAGGACTTCATACCCTTGAAGTAATCGCACAACGGAACGTTCAACGGAATGTGGTTGATGTAGTCGTACTAGACTTCTCCTCCTCGCGATCCTATCTGATCCAACGCCGCAAGTGGCGACGCCTCCGAGAGATGCACATGTATGGCACCTCGACGTCTCCTCCTTCCTCGGTCCAGCATGTGGGGTGGAGAGATAGATTGGATCTACAACACAACGGCGTGGTGCAAAGGTGGAGAGCTTCTGCGGCAGGGCTTCCCCTACGCGCAGTCGGGAGAGAGAGAGAGAGGAGGGCAGCAACTAGGAAGCTAGGGTTTGAGGAGGTGTGGGTGGAGGGTGCGCCCCTGCCCTCTTTATATATAGGGCTGTCCGGATGCCCTTGCCCCTCCTCCAGACCCTAGGGCCGGCGGCCACATGGGGTGGAGTGGGGGGCAAGTTCCCCCCCCCCTTCTAGAAGCTCTCCCTAGGGTTTCCCCTAGGGTTTGGCCGGCTGGGCCTATGGGGCCTTTTGCCCCTGGCCCAATGCAGCCAGGGCACTCCCTCGTAGGCCCATGCCCCCTCCCGACAAGTGGGGCCACGTTGGTCCCACTCCGGAAGGTTCTAGAAGCTTCCGGTACAATACCGAACATTCTGAAACAATTCTGAAATCCAAAAACTGCTTTCCCTTATATGAATCTTATTCTACGGACCATTCCAGAACCTCTCGTGATGTCCTGGATCTCATCCTAGATTCCGAACAAAAACTCATAAAGCAATTATCCATTCTATCCTAGCGTCGAGACACGTTAAGTGTGTGACCCTACGGGTTCGAGAATATGCAGACATGATCTTGTATGAGTAATCAACAGCGGGGTATGGAAACCCCTATTGACTCCCACATATTCATCGATGATCATATAGGATCAACCACGATGCCAGGATTCAATTAATCCCATATATATATTCCCTTCATCGCGCGATATTTTACTTTCCCTAGATTCGATCGTCGGTATCGACATACCTAGTTCAATCTCGTTCACAGCAAGTACTTTACTCGTTCTGTAATCCGATATCACTTTTTGATTAACTCCTTAACCACGTGCTTGCAAGCGGTGTTGATATCGATTACCGAGTGGGACCAAAGTATATCTCTCCAACTTGGGAGGGACAAATCCCATCTCGATACATACAACCCAACAGGTACTTTCCGATCACCTGAGAGACACCTTTATGATCACCCTCTCATAGGATGACGTTTGATGACCTCAAAGCTATCTTCTGATACCAGGGAGTTGCATTATCTCATGGTCTAAGGAATACAATATTTGACATAAGAAAAAGCTTCGCAAAGATGAACACGATGACACGATCTAATTGCTCTGCTTGATTTGGGTCTATCCATCATATCATTCTCACAATGACATGATCTCATTATTAATTGACAACTCATTTCTATGGTTAGGAAACCTTAACCATCATTAATCAATGAGATAGTCCATAGAGGCATACTAGGTACACGGTGTTGTTCATAAATGTAGAGGCCTCAACCTGATAAGGTAGATTCCTCCTGTGTTTTACAATGCTAGTCCCTGGATCAATAGCTAGCATCCACAGTTAAGATGTAATATCAAGAAACAATGGTCATAATATAACTTTATAACCAGGAAGAACATAATTTTATTACATATTACATAGCTCATTTGGCTATTACATTACATTGCAGCGGAATAACTATAGTTGTGGGTCTTTCATCTTCAAAGTGCCACAGGCAGATGTTGGTTGTAGACTTTGTAATCCTAATCAATCAATCTTCACTAAAGACAATCAAACCTGCAACATTACAAGTTACAGCCACAAGGGTCAATACATTTGAATTTTATTGGCAAGTTTCACTACTTTGTATGTTATGAGTGGATCCTACCAATACATGCATATTTGGCTAGTAGAGTTTAAGGCTTATTAGCATAAAGCAACATTTATCCTATCTTTTCAAAAATGGTTTTGATCCTTTGTCAAATCTCTTTTCCAAGTTCCTCGAACTCCTTGGTAGAAACTCAAGTGTTCAAGTCCTTGTCAAAATTCTCTTGAGCTACTTGGTAACCCCAAGTGCACCAAGTTTTATCAAAATCTCATGAGTTCCTTGGTAACCCCAAGTACATCATGCTCTTGAGCACCTTGGTAACCCCCAAGTGCAACAGGCTTAACAAAATCTCTTTGAATTCCTTGGTAGCCCCAAGTGCATCAAGTTTTTATATTAGAAGTTGGAATGTCAAGATCTCCCATGGTTCAAACTTTAGTTGCTCAGTGTTGTCCATAACCGGGGACACGGCTAAGTACTTAGATTTTATTATCTTCTGCAGAAGGAGTACACTTTACCCACATGTCACAATCCCATCCTTTTGCCACCAGTGGCCTACTGGATTAGTGCTCACCAAGATGGAGTACTGGCAGATGGAGAATATGACGAAGTCTTTCCAAAAGGTCCTCCCATACATCATTGCTAGCTTTGTCTTCAGCCCCAATGAAGCATTCCCGATCCCCATGTCCAGTAACTAAAGACAATGTATGGGTCTTCCTAATGTAATTGACTAAGCCAGAGCCATAATAGCATGTGGTTGCACACGAAAGCCACAATTGGAGAAGCATGTTTGACCTCTAAGTTTCCTAGGTGGTTTTCTTTTGGAGCACAACACAAAGTGATTCCCATAGACATGGTTCCTTTTGTTGCCACCTTATCCAAAACTTAAAGTATCCACCACCTAGGTGGTTCATTGGGTCCTTGTTTTATTATGTAAAACACAAGTCCTTTTCTCAACCTTTTATTATGTATCCACTAAGTATAATGAAAATAGTAGGACTTTTGTATGAGAGTGTAACTTGCCTTTTTGGTGGGGAAAGAGGGTTTACTCCTTGATCTTGCTAGTCTCACACTTTGCTAATTTCACTACAATCAATCAAACAAGCATGGTATCAAGTAGCATTCCAAACCAACATTCCACACACACACAAGTAATGGAATCTAAGTCATGTATAAGTATGCCATGGTTGGTTCTATGGTAGGGATGGTTCCTACTAGGCTTCTAAACTTTGTAAGTTCCAAATTGGTCATTTACCAAGATGGCAAAGTCTTTTGCACATGTGTTTAATCTTTAACCCATTTCCAAACCACTCATTATTTTATGTGGTGAAAAATATTTTCTTTATTAAAGCAAAACCTTATGTTTTTCACCAAGTGAGTTTTCCTTGCAAAACTCGATGTTTTTGGGTCAGTAGGTTTTGATCCAAAACATTTTCTCAAAGTTTTCTTTGCAAAAACATTTCTATAGTAAAATCCATAATTTTATTTGGCTAGAATAGGGTTAAGTTAAATAATTCAACCTAAATTTTACCAAATCATTTTTAATACCAAGGGTTGGTTCCTAGGGTCAGTAAGGTCACAACAAACCATTTTGCAAAGGTTTTAATCCAAAAATCATTTTTAAACAATTTTACTAATCTACACAAGTACACAAATGTTTCTGCAAATTCAAACAAGCTAACAGATACTATTTGCCAAACTAAGGGCATGGTTGGCTAGGTCTTGTTCTCATGAATCCAACGACATAAAATTTGTAATTTTTGGACGTGTGGTTTGAAAGTTACATGGGTTTGAAGTTTGCAAATAATTCGGATTCAAATATCTGTTTTAAACTAGAGCTGGCCACGCGTCATGTTTTAATTGGTCGAAAACGGTTCGCACGGATCACGTACTGCAGGCCTTTAGATCTAGGTCATATCGCATGGTTCAGAGCTAGCGTACCCTTTCAGTTAAATGAATCTATTGCATTCGTTGGATTTAAATCGAACGGCTACGGTGCGACTGACCAGAGGAGGGCGCCGCTAGCGGCGACAGACGGCGGCGCGGCTCTGGCGGTGGAGTTCTGGCTAACACAGGAAGCGAGAGAGGGGGAGGAGTGGCTCACAGTGATCGCAAGGTCGTGGGGAAGCTCGACGTGGTTTCGAGGAGGCGAGGGGCGGGGCGGTACTAATCGCTTGCCGGAGTTCCTGCTTCCGTCAGGCACGCTCGGTTGTTGTCGGGAACGAGGCTACAAGGCACGCCGGTGCATAACAGAGGGAGCGTTAGACACATACGAGGAAGGGGAGTACGATAGTGTCAACTAGAGAGGAGGGGGCGGTCAGGGATTACCAGAGGAGCTCGTCGGAGTTGACCTAGCCGTCGGTGGCGCTCAGACGAAGACGAAGGCGAGGCTGTGGGGCATGCGTGGGCGAACGGAGGCCATGGGCAGGTGCGTGAGATGATGGGGATCAAGCTGGTGTGAGCTAGGAGGTAGGAGAGGGTCGGGGCTTGCCGGAATTTGACAGGGAACTCGTCGGTGGCAGTGAGGCTTCGAGCAAAATTGTGGACACCCTGGGGCTCTGGTGGTGTGATGACTGGAAATAGGGGGAGAGGGGAGGGAGGCGAGTTTACGAGCATCATCACTGGGCGGAATTAGTGCGTCATTTAGGTGAATTGAACACGAGCAATCGTCGCTGGAAACGGCAGGAGTGAGGGGAAAGAATTGGTCGCGCGGGTGAGGAGGATAAACAGTAGAGCGGGGTCCATCGTCAGTGGGAAAAGGAGGGAGAGGGAGGGTCCACCTGTCAGCTGCTCAGCGGGTTCCTTCTGCTGTGAAGAAAACGGTTCGGGGCAAGGGCACAAGTGGGCTGGAGTTGGGCTGTTGGGCTGAGTTGGGCTAGATGGTTGGGCTGCTCTATTTTTTTTTCTGTCTGATTCCTTTTCCTTTAATTTATTTCCTGTTTTGAATTTCAAACAAACAAACAATGTTCACATCAATTCAAACAACATCCAAACTTTGTAAATTTGACTTGGTTCTGTTCAGTAGCCTGAACCTAAATCTAAAATCCATAATTTTTAAATAATAAAGTCCATTATTAATTAAATAAATGTCCATTGCTAATTATCAAATTAGGATTTGATTTATTTTAAACTCAATTTAAATCCATGTATTTTCCAACCCATAATAGTGGGTTGTATTTGAAACAAGGTATATTTAGAAAGCTTGTTTAAAATAAATAACAATTTTGTTAAAGGTTCCATTTATAATTTAAATAAATGGATCATGGTTTATTAATCAAATAGGGTTTGATATAATTAATAAATTCCCCATTTGAAATCCAAATATTTCCAAAAAAACAAATCAGTGGGTTTTATTTGGAAATAAAGAATATTTGGAGATTTATTTTTAAAACAAAATAACATTTTATTTTAGAGTCCATTATTAATTAAATATAATAGACTTTCATTATCAAATCAAATAGGATTTATTTTATTGAGATATTTATTTTGAAATCCAATATAAAGCCAAACACTTTAGTAGGTTTTATTTTGAAATCCAATATAAAGCCAAACACTATTTGGAAAACTTATTTTAAACAATTTAATTAGTTTTGATGTTTCAATTGAATTGGTATAACCTTTTATTTAAATAAAGTTTGGATATTAATTCCTGATTATTTTATTTTAAATAAACCTTTGTTGTTTTTATTCAAACTAAAAAATTTAATTCCCAAAGTTTGGTCAAGGTTTAATTTGGCTTTACAAAATAATCTTTATTTATAAATCCACTTTTTCTTTTGAAAACCAAATCTTTTATTGAAGGATCCAAAATAGTAGTTTCAAAACATTTTAATTTCCTTTATTAAATGTTCATCTTTATGAATCCCTTTAGGATTTTATTTAATTCAAATGGGTTTGGGGTTCCAATTGAATTCAAAAAGTTTCTTCTGGTTCTGAAAATTAAACAAAGTTTTATTTTATTCATTTATTTTCACATTACAAGATTTGGAAAATCTTGGGATGTGACAATAAACCACACAAGTATCAAAGTTTCCGTTTAATACAATTCTAGCATGGAAAATAAACTTTATCATGAACAAGAATTATAATAATAACATCTTTATTATTGCCTCTAGGGCATAATTCCAACAGTCTCCCACTTGCACTAGAGTCAATAATCTAGTATACATCTGGCAACAATCTAACACCCATGGCACTAAGGTGCTGATCATGTTTTGCTCGTGGAAGAGGTTTAGTCAACGGATCTGCGATATTCAGATCCGTATGTACTTCGCTAATCTTCAGATCTCCATCTGTTATATAATCTCGAATTATATGAAACTTGCGGTTGATGTGCTTGGTATTTGGATGATATCTTGGTTCCTTAGCCAGTGCTATGGCGCCAGTGTTGTCACACAATATCTCCAGTGGGTCCAAGGCACTTGGAACCACACCAAGCTCAGTGATGAAGTTCCTGATCCAAACTCCTTCACTTGACGCTTTTGCAGCAGCCATGTATTCCGCTTCTACTGTAGATCCCGCGATCATGCTTTTCTTGCAGCTTCTCCAGCTCACAGCTCCTCCATTCGAAATATAAACGTATCCTGTCTGAGATTTAGAATCATCCTTGTCGGTGTCGAAACTAGCGTTGACGTAACCTTTTTCGATGAGTTGTTCATCACCTCCATAGACTAAGAACATTTCTTTAGTACTATTTAAATACTTTAGGATGTTCTTCACGGCTGTCCAGTGTTCCACTCCTGGATCACTTTGGTATCTGCTCGTCAAAATAAGAGCATTGGACACATCCGGTCTAGTACACAACATGGCATACATGATAGAACCTATGGCCGAGGCATAAGGCACTTTGCTCATAGCTTCTCTATCGTTTACCGTAGCTGGACACTGAGCCTTGCTCAATACCTTACCTGACAACATAGGCACTGAACCTTTCTTTGCCTTATCCATTCTAAACCTTTTCAGAACTTTGTCTAGGTATGTACTTTGGCATAAAGCTATCAGGCGTCTTTGTCTATCTCTATAGATTTTGATGCCCAATATATAAGCAGCTTCCCCTAGGTCATTCATTGAAAATCATTTGTTTAAATAACTCTTCACATCGTTAAGCATGTCAATGTAATTTCCAATAATCAATATGTCATCCACATATAGTACCAAAATGTCACTGAGCTCCCACTCACTTTCTTGTAGATATAAGCTTCGTAGAAATTTGGAACAAATCCAAAGCTCTTGATCACTTGATCAAAACGAAGGTTCCAACTCCAAGATGCTTGCTTCAGTCCATAAATGGAACGCTGAAGTTTGCACACCTTATCAGCATCCTTAGGATCGACAAAACCTTCGGGTTGCATCATGAACAACTCTTGATCAATGTTGCCATTGAGGAATGTAGTCTTGACATCCATCTGCCATAGTTCATAATCATGAAACGCAACAATTTCTAATAAAATCCGAATGGACTTAAACATCGCTACGGGAGAGAAAGTCTCATCATAGTCAACACCTTGAACTTGTCGAAAACCTTTCGCGATAAGCCGTGCTTTATAGACAGTAACATTACCATCCGCGTATGTTTTCTTCTTGAAAATCCATTTGCACTCTATGGCCTTTCGGTCGCTAGGAGGGTCCACCAAAGTCCATACATGGTTTTCGCTCATGGATCCTAATTCGGATTTCATGGCCTCTAGCCATTTCTCAGAGTCTGGGCTCATCATTGCTTCCTCATATAGTTCGCAGGTTCACTGTTGTCTACTAACAAGACAGTTAAGACAGGGTTGCCGTACCACTCAGGAGGGGCACGTGACCTTGTCGACCTGCGACGTTCAGTAGTAGCATCGTCCGAAGCTTCATGATACTTATCATTAGCTTCCTCTATTGTTGGTGCAGACGGCACTGGAACAATTTCAGGTGTTGTGCTACTCTCCAACTCAAGAGAAGGTTCAATAACCTCGTCTAGCTCTACTTTCCTCCCACTCACTTCTTTCGAGAGAAACTCCTTCTAAAGAAAGGATCCGTTCTTTGCGACAAACACTTTGCCTTCGGATCTGTGGTAGAAGGTATACCCAATCGTTTCCTTAGGGTATCCTATGAAGACGCATTTCTCCTCTTTGGGTTCGAGCTTGTCCGGCATCAACTTCTTGACGTAAGCTCGCATCCCCAAACTTTAAGAAACGACAACTTAGGTTTAGCACCAAACCACAGTTCATACGGTGTCGTCTCAACGGATTTAGATGGTGCCCTATTTAAAGTGAATGCAGCGGTTTCTAATGCATAACCCCAAAATGATAACGGCAAATCTGTAAGAGACATCATTGATCGCACCATATCTAATAGAGTTCGATTCCTGCGTTCAGACACACCATGCGCTGTGGTGTTCCAGGTGGCGTGAGTTGCGAAACGATTCCGCTTGCTTTAAGATGTGTGAGAATATCATAACTCAAATACTCACCTCCACGATCGGATCGTAGAAATTTAATTTTCCTGTTATGATGGTTTTCCACTTCGTTCTGAAATTCTTTGAACTTTTCAAACGTTTCAGATTTATGTTTCATTAAATAGATATACCCATATCTACTTAAGTCATTAGTAAAAGTAAGAAAATAGCGATAACTACCGCGCGTCGAAACACTCATTGGTCCGCATACATCGGTATGTATGATTTCCAACAAGTCCGTTGCTCGCTCCATTATTCCGGAGAACGGGGTTTTGATCATCTTGCCCATGAGGCATGGCTCGCACGTGTCAAATGATTCAAAATCAAGAGACTCCAAAAGTCCATCAGAATGGAGTTTCTTCATGCGTTTTACACCAATATGACCTAGACGGCAGTGCCACAAATAAGTCGTATTATCACTATCTACCTTGCATCTCTTAGCCTCAATGTTATGGATGTGTGTTTCATTGCTTTCAAGATTCAGAAGAAATAAACCATTCATAGCAGGTGCATGACCATAAAAGATGTTACTCATATAAATAGAACAACCATTATTCTCCGATTTAAATGAATAACTGTCTTGCAATAAGCACGATCCAGATATGATGTTCATGCTCAACGCAGGCACATAATAACATTTATTAAGGTTTAAAACTAATCCCGAAGGTAAAACTAAGGAGAGCGTGCCGACGGCCATCACATCAACTCTTGATCCATTTCTAACGCGCATCGTCACCTCATCCCTCGCTAGCCGCCCTCTATTCTGTAGCTCCTGTTTCGAGTTACAAATATTAGCAACTGAACCAGTATCAAATACCCAGGCACTAAAACGAGCGCTAGTAAGGTAAACATCAATAACATATATATCAAATATACCTTTGATGGTGCCAACCTTCTTGTCCGCTAAGTACTTCGGACAGTTGCGCTTCTAGTGACCCTTGTCCTTGCAATAGAAGCACTCACTATCTGGCTTAGGTCCAGACTTGAGCTTCTTCTCAGCAGGGGCAACGCGCTTGCCGCTGCCTTTCTTGAAGGACTTCTTTGCACCCTTACCTTTCTTAAAGCTGGGGGGCTTGTTGACCATCCACACATGATTATCTTTCTTGATTTCCACCACCGCAGCTTTCAGCTTAGCGAAGAGCTCAGTGATCGTATCAGTGGAACCAATCTGATTATGAGTAACTACAAAACCTTTGTAGCTAGGAGGGAGTGATTGCAGAACTCTGTCAATCTTGAGCTCCTCTGGAATCTTGCAGTCCAGTTGCTCAAGGCGTTGAGTGTACCCCCGACATCTTAATGGCGTTCTTACTAACGGAACTCCCTTCCTCCATCTTGAAGTTAAAGAATTTCTCAGAGATCTCATATCTCTCAGAACGGGCCTGAGTCTGAAACATAGTTTTCAGTTCCTCAAGAATCTCAAAGGGCCCGGCGAACTCCTCAAAACGATTTTGAAGGTCCGATTCCATAGAAAACAACATGGTGCTCTTAATCACACCATAATCATCTTTGCACGACTGATAAAAAGCTTTTTCATCATCCGACGCATCTACAGCAGGGGCGTCACCTAGCTCTTTCTCAAGGACATAGTCCTTTTGTCCGCCAGCGAGAATGATTCTCAGATTGCGGAACCAGTTGGTGAAGTTAGACCCATTGTTCTTAAGCTTTTCTTTCTCAGCAAAAACGTTGAAGTTGAAGTTGGACTTAGCCATTTGATCTACAAAATTTGCAAGTACAATTTAGACTATGTTCATGATAACTAGTTCAACTTAATCAAATTACTAGATGAACTCCCACTAAATTCAACATCCCTCAAGTTGTTTAGTGAACATGATCCAAATTCACCACACCTAATCCGATCTTCACGAGAAGAGATGTGGTTTCAATGGTGGACAGCAAAGTGTCGATCATATCATTCATATGACTCATGCTTAACCTTTCGGTTCGTGTGTTCCGAGGCCATGTCTGTACATGCTAGGCTCGTCAAGTCAAACCCAAGTATTTCCGCGTGTGCAAAACTGGCTTGCACCCGTTGTATGTGAACGTCGAGTTTATAGGACCCGATCATCACATGGTGCTTGAACACGATGAACTTTCGCAACGGTGCATACATGGGGAGAACATAGTTTTATCTTGATCTTTAAGTGAGGAATCATCTTATAATGCTACCGTCGCGATCTAAGCATAATAATATACATAAAAGGTTAAACATCACGTGCATATAATTTTATGTGACATGGTATAGCCAATCTCCGCGCAATTATCTCCATCTTGTGCGTGCCAGCATGATCTCCATCACTCCACCATGATTGCCTCCACCACGAATGGCAACTACAACTATTGCTAACTACTTAGCTATTACATGGCGTATAAGAAGTTGACACATATGTCATACACAATTATAAAAACAAACCATATGGCTCCTGCCGGTTGTGTACTCATCGACATGCAAGTCGTGAAATATTACAAAACATGATCATTGCATACAACATACACATCACATCTTGGGCAATACCATATCAGAGAAACACTCCCTACAAAAACAAGTTAGACGCCTCTACTTTGTTGTTGCATGTTTTACGTGGCTTATGGGAGTAACAAGCTAAGAATGATTCTTACCTACGGAAAGCCAACAGTGATATTATGGTTGCCAACCTCCAGTGTAAATCCCATGACAACTATAGTGAGAGAAACTGGCATCCACCAGCCGCATGTGTGGAACAAGCCACACGTCAAGTGCGGAGCCGGTCTCGCGAACGAGGTCGCGTAAAGTTGGCCTGGACCGCTTCTATCTCACTATCTCGCGTCATAATAAGTACACAACAAGAGGCTTGCAACAAAAAACATCAACGCCCGCAACAAGCATGTTGCGTTCTACTCGTGAAACACATCTACGGATAGATCTAGCTCTGATACCACTGAAGGGTTTCGCAGCATAGTAAATCAAAAAAATTCTACGGATGCGAACGGGGAAGCCAAGATCTAATCTAGGAGATGCAAACAATGAGGGGGGATAGATGAGATCTTCATACCCTTGAAGAAATCGCATAGCGAAACGTTCAACGGAATGTGGTTGATGTAGTCGTACTAGCCTTCTCCTCCTCGCGATCTGATCCGATCCAACGCCGCAAGTGGCGACACCTCCGAGAGATGCACACGTACGGCACCTCGACATCTCCTCCTTCCTCGGTCCAGAAAGTGGGGTGGAGAGATAGATTGGATCTACAACACGACGGCGTGGTGCAAAGGTGGAGAGTTTCTGCGGCAGGGCTTCGCCTACGCGCAATCGGGAGAGAGAGAGAGAGGAGGGCAGCAACTAGGCGGCTAGGGTTTGAGGAGGTGTGGGGAGAGGGTGCGCCCCTACCCTATTTATATAGAGGGCTGGCCAGCTTCCCTTTCCCCTCCTCCAAACCCTAGGGCCGGCGGCCACATGGGGTGGAGTGGGGGGAAAGTTCCCCCCCCCCTCTAGAAGCTCTCCCTAGGGTTTCCCCTAGGGTTTGGCCGGCTGGGCCTATGGGGCCTTGTTCCCCTGGCCCAATGCGTCCAGGGCACTCCCTCGTAGGCCCACGCCCCCTCCCGACAAGTTGGGCCACGTTGGTCCCACTCCGGAAGGTTCTAGAAGCTTCCGGTACAATACCGAACATTCCGAAACAATTCCGTAATCCAAAAACTGCTTTCCCTTATATGAATCTTATTCTCCGGACCATTCCGGAACCTCTCGTGATGTCCTGGATATCATCCGAGACTCCAAACAAAAACTCATAAACCAATTATCCATTCTATCCTAGCGTCGAGACACGTTAAGTGTGTGACCCTATGGGTTCGAGAATATGCAGACATGATCTTCTATGAATAATCAACAGCGGGGTCTGGAAACCCATATTGACTCCCAATATCATCGATGATCATATTGGATGAACCATGATGCCAGGATTCAATTAATCCCATATATATATTCCCTCGTCGTGCGATATTTTACTTGCCCGAGATTCGATCGTCGGTATCGACATACCTAGTTCAATCTCGTTCACAGCAAGTACTTTACTCGTTCCGTAATCCGATATCACTTTGTGATTAACTCCTTAACCACGTGCTTGCAAGCGGTGTTGATATCGATTACCGAGTGGGCCCGAAGTATATCTCTCCGACTTGGGAGGGACAAATCCCATCTCGATACATACAACCCAACAAGTACTTTCCGATCACCCGAGAGACACCTTTATGATAACCCTCTCATAGGATGACGTTTGATGACCTCAAAGCTCTGTTCCGATACTAGGGAGTTGCATTATCTCATGGTCTAAGGAATACAATATTTGACATAAGAAAAAGCTTCACAAAGATGAACACGATGACACGATCTAATTGCCCTGCTTGATTTGGGTTTGTCCATCATATCATTCTCCCAATGACATGATCTCATTATTAATTGACAACTCATGTCCATGGTTAGGAAACCTTCACCATCATTAATCAATGAGCTAGTCCATAGAGGCATACTAGGGACACGGTGTTGTTCATAAACCACACAAGTATCAATGTTTACGTTTAATACAATTCTAGAATGGAATATAAAGTTTATCATGAACAAGAATTATAATAATAACATCTTTATTATTGCCTCTAGGGCATAATTCCAACAGAACAATACCGCGAGGGAGACATAACTCGGGAATTTGGACCCATTGAGGACCTCCCCCATAGTCCACCCGCTTGTCCACCCCCAAGGTGCTCTCTCTGTTTTTTCATTGTGATATATGTTGCATCTTCCATGTTTGCTATCTCAATCCAACCAAATATTCTGCAATGCCCTCTGTCTAGTTCATGCATCATAAATGTTCAGCATGTTTTTCCTTATTGTTCTTCTGTTCCATCCGCGTCTCATTACATATAGAACTATAATTGATTGAAGTATAATTTATGTGTATTAGGAATCATCTGGTTCAGGTACCAAAACTGAAGCGTCGACAAGCGGCCCTGCAATTGCTATAGGTGGAACATAAACACAAGCCGGAAAATACAATAAACAAAATTCAGGAAACTCACATAAGTCTAAAAAGGCTCGTCTTGGCGGCACACCACAGGTTCAAATAGATATAGACGCAGCAAATACCATTCCACACATTGCACAGTCAGAAATTTCCAATACAGATAGCCATGAAAAATTGACATCCCAACCAGTTTCGACCTCTACTGGCCTAAATCTGCTGGCACAACACCAACAAGCTAGCGATGATCACCCACATGTTGATCAGCCGGCCGCTAAACAAGGTATGTGTTAAAACGATTATTGTTTCATTCTCCCTTATATATACCGTGATATCCTGATGTAACGGTTGAATTGACAGCTAAACAAAGATTTAAGAAAAGGGGGGCAACGGTAGGAAAAAAAGCTTGAATCTCAAATTTTCGGAACGCAATCCAGATATTGCATCAATTCTATTGTGCCTGGCAAGCGAAGGCCAGAAGATCCAAACGAATGTGCTTTCCTAGCATTGGAAATAGGTGTTTTTGTCAGGAATGATATTCCCATCTTCGCATCGTTCAAGCTCCACCAACAGACCCCTGACCATTACAATTCATTACTCCAGAAGTTACATGTAAGTCATGGTGCTCTGCCCCATGCCTTTAAACATGCCATTGGATCTATACTAAGTCACATAACACATCAACTATTCCATTCTTTCTGACAGACAAAATTCAACTTCGATTAGGATAATGAGGATGTTGGTGGGGATATGCTATATGGGTATCATCATAGCATGTCCCTTATCCGGATAACCCGGGTGGCCCACAGTTGGTAGCATGGCCCATGTCCTGCTGGGCGGCCCAGTTAGATGGATCCAGAAGGGAGGCCCATGCCGAATAAAGGAAGGCTACTGTGGAGTCACCAGCGTACCCAGAGCCTTGGAGTACAAGACATGCTAGGCTAGTAATAGACAGTGTAGGACTCTGTAACCTGTCCGGCTAGGACTTTTCCCTGTAACCCTAGGACCTGACGACTATATATGTCGGGCCTATAGGAGCCTTTAGGGCACAACCTAGTATCGATTGACATACACCTCGCACAGCGAACCTATCTCAGTAACTCGGCGTATTGCCATTATAGTGATTTATAGCAGGAGTAGTATTCCGCCACCGTTGTGGGATCTGAACCTGGGTAAGTTGTGTTACCTCATACCCTTCAACCATCCTCCTTCCCCCATGTATCTAAACACGCACTGTGAGGACCCCTCCATGGCGTACTCGTCGGTAATACCACGACAATTGGCGCCCACCGTGGGGAAAGAGGCGCTTCAGGTTCTTCAGCAGGAGAGGACCAAGATCTTCGTGGGAATCGGAAAAACCGTAGCCATCGGTCGCCTTTTCTTCTCCGGCAACGTTACGATTGTCCCCCCTCGACGAGTTCTGGATCCCGGCGAAGACAAACCCTACGCGGTGTTCGATCGTTCCTATCGGAGATATCCACCTCTTCATTGGTGAAACCGACTCGGGAACTAGTTCGCTGGGAGTCGGAGGAGCATCAAGACCCGCACGGACCACCTATGGGCAGGATAAGTTCCAGGAAGGATCGATGTCGGATCTCTCATTGGAGTTTGCCGGCAAAGATCGGAAAAATTCAAGGCCCACCCAAACGCCCCTGTGTAGGATATAATGGTGGAAGATCACTGCAAGTCCGCCGACTTCGTCCGTGCGTCTGGACAGCAGAGATCCAAGTTCGTCGGTGTGGTTACCATCTTCGATCTAGCGCATTGCATTCAGAGAGAGGGCGAAAACCCCCGCGATTACCTTGCCAGGTGGCTCCGTATACGAGCCGATCTGGCAACCTACCCCAATGATGATGCTATGTATCACTTTGTGGAAGGACTGGACCAGGGAACGCTTCTCCAGCATTCTCTAAGGCGACAACAAGCTTCAGGACGCCTCACCTTTGAAAGCATGGTGAACACCGTCAATAGCTACGCGGAGGCCGAGGGGCAGCTCAGGCGGATCTTGCGCTCATTGGCGGAGCGCCGCCGCCTCAGCATTCGCCAACACCACCTCCGGTCACCATCGATGCAGTTGCACCACCACCTCCAGTCATCGTCGCTGCTATTGCACCTCCACCCCCCCCTGTCATCGAGGATGTACTAGCAGCTCCGAATATGTGATTGACGCGCTATACGATGACTTCAGTGCAGATTCAGAGGATATAGATTTCAGTCCAGAGGAACTAGACTCTACCATGCAGGAGATGGAGGAGGAGTACACGCGCGACGAGCAAGCCAACGGCGTCGTCACGTCTCGAGAGGTGTTCGTCACCATTGGGACGGCGATGGATGAAGACAAGCCCGGACGAGCTCCGCCTACAGCTCTGGACAAAGGGAAGGGACCACCTGTTGCTACTGACAATGATCGCGCAAAGGTCATGCCCCCACCGCCTAGCCCAGTGCAACAGCCGCAGGGACTCGGTACCGGTCCCTGTAGTCTTTCCTTTATCCGCCTCCAGGGCGGCGGTAGTCTTCTTGGAGGCTCCACCCTCCATCTTCTTCTTCTTGCCTCCGTCGACAGCGTCAGAGGTGGAGCTCTTCCGCTTTCGCGCCAACGGAGCATCGTCGTCGAACACGACGGTGATTACCTTCATCTTTGGATCATAGATTTGAGGAGCCATGCTATCCTCATCTATGTCGCTGAGCTATTAAGTGAAGAACCACCATATTAGATGAGATGGTAATATCTAGACGAAAGAACTGGAGTATATGTCATATACGGAAAATAAACAGTTACCTTTGGGCACTTGCTCTCAACGAACATGTCGTAGGTGATGGTGAAGCCACGCTTCCTATCCTACACCTTGACGATATCCTTGAGGCGAAGCTTGACGGAGTCGCTCGAGAAGTTGTCCTCGGATATGCGGAGGCTATCCCTTCTATCGTTGGAATACTCGTGCATCAGCTTCGAGCGGTGCTGCAGAGGCTGGATCCGCCTGATGAACAAGCACATGGCTAGGTCCAATCCGGTCAAACCCGTATCTACAAACCACTCTATACGCCTTATAGTGCGGGAAGCGTCGATGTCGGAGGGAAGGGAGGCCTGGGATCTCCATGTCGGGGCTTCAGCGGCAGCTCCATCGACGAAGTTCGGGTACGTTCTTTCTCGGCCGGCCATAGGGATATCTAGGCCGTAGAAGTAAGTATGCTGCTAGTTCTTGCAGGACTCGTGGCCGATGATGTCGAGGAACCGCCGGCCAAGCCGGATCTTAAAATTAATGGTGCCACAATTTCTGAGTTCGTCCTTGCCGGCTCCGGCTTCGCGCATGACGGTAAAGAAATATATGAAGAGATCTAGCCTAGGCCTAATCCCTAAATAACCCTCGTAGAGCGCCACGTAATTGCTAAGTGCTAATATGCTATTGGGGGAGAGGTTCTGTGGCTGTACTCGGTAATGATTCAGGACAACAAGAAAAAAGTTGGAGATGGGCAGGGAGACGATGCGTACCATCTGCGCTTTGAGGTACACCTTCTCTCGGACTTGGGGAGAAGGTGTGACCTTGTCGGCCGGCGCTGCCCGCCAGGCGAGCCCCTCCATCGCGGGAAGGTAGCCCTCGTCGATCAGTTCTTTGTGTCACGGTCCGTGATATCCGAACCGTGCCAGTCGCCCTTGTGCGAGTCGTACTCCTCCTCCAACAGCTCCAGCACCGCTGGATTATGGTCGCCGCCGGTGGCTTCGACCACCGCGGACTTGGGGATGACCAGGCCCTCTGGGGGCACAACGATGGAGCTCTCCGGATTCGCCGTGGCTTCGCCCGACGCCGCATGGAAGGGGAGGAGCTGTTGCTGGCCATTGGGTGTGTTCGGTGATGACCGGGAAGATTGGATACATAGGGTTTTTCGCATGTTGCGCAGAGAGCTCGAGGAGGCGCTCACTGGAGGAAGAAGATGATGCATGGGATAATAAGGTGAAAAAGTAAATTTTCCACCACATTACTATTTATGGTCTTCGGAATCAAGATTCGTTCAGCTTGATCGAATGGTTGCCACGTAGATGACGTGTGCGATGACGTGCGCGGAAATTTCACCACGTACCAACTGTCGCCGCTAACGATTCATATCGCTCGCGCAGGAAAAGTGGACGTGATTGCGTTCTCAGCACGTGAGAGTTAAGAGGCGTTGATGACCTATGTCTACGTCGCCCTAGCTTTCATAGGCAGATGAACCATCACATCGGAAGATTCCGGCATGGACGAATCCAGTCCAGCTACGGAAAAGTACGATAGAAGATTCAGCAATTCTCCGACTTATAAATTGAAGATGGAGAAAACCTTGCATGGTTCTTTGGGAGGACTACAAGATGTTGCTTCACGATTTGCCAACATCCATCTAGACGGAGCATTCAACCTGAAGAGGCAAGACGGCGCAAGATCTCGGAGTTCTCCCGGGGCTACTGTTGGGGATATGGTATATGGGTATCATCATAGCATGTCTCTTATCCGGATAACCCGGGTGGCCCACAGTTGGTAGCATGGCCCATGGCCTGCTGGGCGGACCAGTTAGATGGATCCAGAAGGGATGCCCATGCCGGATAAAGGAAGGCTATGGTGGAGTCACCAGCGTACCCGGAGCCTTGGAGTACAAGACATGTTAGTCTAGTAATAGACAGTGTAGGACTCTGTAACCTGTTCGGCTAGGACTTTTCCCTGTAACCCTAGGACCTGGCGACTATATAAGTCGGGACTATGGGAGCCTTTAGGGCACAACCTAGTATCGATTGACATACACCTCGCACATCGAACCTATCTTTGTAACTCGGCGTATTGCCATTATAGTGATTTATACTAGGAGTAGGATTCCGCCACCGTTGTGGGATCTGAACCTGGGTAAGCTGTGTTACCTCGTACTCGTCAACCATCTGCCTTCCCCAATGTCTCTAAACACGCACTGTGAGGAACCCTCCATGGCGTACTCGTCGGCAATACCACGACAGATGTATAGTATGTTCTCATGTTCTTTGCGCCAGCAGCACCATAGGCTAAAGAATAAATACTTTGATGGTAAGGCAAGTAAGGATATTCAAAGAACGTATCCTATGTAATATTCAAAGAACAGTGGATAGATCTTCTCGACCACTGGTTTGATCCAACAGTTACGGTATGGTTTGTGAAGACCGAGACTAGATCACATTCAAAATACCTATTTGTGCATCTGTATCACTAGTCTCCTTTTGTAGATGAACGCTGAGAAAAACAAGAGGAACCGTGCCACATAATGCTTAACAAACCGAACTAGATCTCGTGCATTGGTTGGGCAGCTGAGCGCAATAGTAAGCATGATTAGTTTTTAATCTTGTAGAGACTTTGTTCTTCTTATATTTTAATCATGTGTTCCGCCCATGTTGCAGAAAGGTGCATAAGTCTAGAGAAAAAATTCGAGGCATGCCAAATGAACAAAAAAGATGGGCTCAATCCCTCCGATAAGAGTGTTATTGTAAGTCTTCTGTTCTATTGATATTTTGTGATGACACTCCCTTAGTGATTTATATGTTACAGATGGATGTGCAACACTGCCTGAACTGCTTCCGAGTTGTCTTTTAATTTAATTACAGTAGATGATTTTCAACTAGCGTGAGTTTCAGTTTTGAATGCTACAAAGAGTTGTCTTATGATATCATGCACCTGGTGATGAAGAAACAGACAGATGCGATGTTTGCATAGTCAAGTTATTGAGTGTTAGTGATAAAATTATTATTAGTATGATCAAATAGCTAGTATGATTTTTCTACAATGTATATGATGCGTAATCAGCCATGCCAACTTGTAAGATTTGTTCATAGACATGTTAAATGTGTTGTCTACATGTTCCTCTGTAGTGGCTTCTCTTCTCTCACCAATACCTACCAACCGATAACCTTATAGATTAAATTGGACGAGGAGATGGCAAAACCTGGGAAAGACAGTCTGGAACAAAACCAAGAAGAATGTTTGGAAACATTTAACATGGTACTAAAAGGCAAAGGTCATCGTAAAAGTACGTTCCTGTGTAATGCTGGGTTGTCGCAGTCCAAGTCCAAGTCGGTGTATTTTTTCTTATCAGGAAGAAATTGTTGCAGTATGGGCTGGATAGGAAGTGCAAGTATGAACAATCGATGAGATGAGACAGAAACTATTAGCTAGTGATGCAGAGTTGAAGATGTAACGAGATAAGGAGAATTCTGGAGAACTTATATGTGAACAGACTCTTCTAAATTGAAGATGAACCCTGACAATGACAGGTGAGTACAGTGGTCATGTGATGGTTCCTAGTACTGAGGTCGAGTTGTGTTTAGGGCCATATAATAAAAAAATGGAGGGACTATTTGTCTCGCATCATGCTTTTATCTGTTCATGCTGTGCTCCTTGCAAAAAAATCCTGCGCCCAAACTTCACTCTCGCAAGACTTGGATTCATCAACCTTACAAAGGTTTTTATTCTTTGGATAAACCGCTAATTTCAAAATCTCAGTCGATCGACAAAACCTACCGCCTACCCTGTTTGAATCGGATATTTTGTATCCAATTTTGTTTTCCAATATGGTAAGTGTTGATGACCAGCCTTCAATTCATACAGAATCATTACCATTAGTATTATTCCCTAGATGCTTCCAAATTTCAAAATTCTTAGTCAAGCGGCAAAACCTGCAGCCAACCCTGTTTGAATCGGAGGTATCCAATTTCCATTATGGATGATGATCAGTTGATGTCAAACTGGACATTCAATTCCTAAAGAAGGACATACCCCTTTTTATATTATTGCTTGGACGCTAGACAGATTAAAAATATTAGGGCATGTTGGGTTTCTATCCATAATTTTCCAAGCTAGAGTTTGGTAAAGTATGGCAGCCACAAAGTGTGGCAAAGAATGAAGTCAAACTTTGGAAAAAGTTGGCAAGAAAATTAACTCTATGACAAGTGGGCTATATAATTAATGAAGTGTGGCAAAAACTAAACACAAGCTAAACAACTTGTGGCTGCCAAAGTTTTCCTTGGCAAACTATGGCTGGGAACCAAACGAGCCCTTAGTCTGCGCATTAATTGTGGTCATGGATGATGATTTGATGTGACTCTGGGACTTGAATTCCTGGAAAGATAGCGTACGGTCTACTAGTTTTTTTCTACTAGTACTTGGACGCTAGCAACAAAATTAAAATTTGTAATTGAGCGGAAAATTCCCCCCGACTCAGATGCATTTCGCGCGCCTCTGTTTCAAACATTTTTAGGCAAAATCTCCCACCGTTGGAGTACCATTTTTCTAGTACTATTATTATTATTTGGACTCTAGCCAATTTCAAAATCTCAATCGAGCGGCAAAACCACCCACCGACCTTCCCGCCCCTTCGTTTCAAAAAATTTGAGCCAAAATCTCCCACCGGGTAGTACCATTTTATTAGAATAGAAGATAGGCGCTAGCGAAATTCAAAATCTCAATCGAGAGGCAATATCACACATCGACCTTGAAGCATTTAGCGCTCCTCTATTTCTAAAGTTTTGACCATAAAATTCCCATTCTACCCTTTGTTCAGAAGACAAATCGGCAGGCTATAGTCAGTATCTTGGGGGCACGATCGTAATTTGTATCATGTTCACCTCTATGTTCCATATTCGGGCAATTTTTCCCGCCGGCCATCCCAAAAATCCCAAGCTCCTCTGTCCCCTCCACTACCACCGTGCGCACTGGACAACGGCAATTCCACGGTGGCCTGAGCCGCTTGAATTGCGGTCTCGTGCACCCCCGCGGAGCCGCTTCACCGACACCCACCCTACCGGATCTAGTTCACCGTGATTCTATGCCATGGCAGCGGAGCTGCGGTCTCATTCAACATGCTGATGGTGTCATCGACCGCCCAAGCTCTGCTTCACCGCTGCCGAATCCTACCTAACTGTGCCGGAGCCGCCTCACCGGTGTCCACCGGATGGGATCTAGTTCAAAGAGTTCCATGTCCACCACTCTAGACCACCTACACGGGCCTTGTTGTTCACTGCATCGGATCTGCCTCAGCGACGCTCTCGTCCACCGCGCCGGATCTTCCTCAGTGTCTCTCTAGTCCGCCGCACTCAAGCTGGCATCGACTGCCCAAGATCTTCTTCCCCGACCACCCAAGATCTACTGACCCACAACTGCAGCACCCTTGGTTACCTGCACGTCACCCGCACAGTACCGACGGTGCTTAGACGCCTCTCCAACCGAGGTAACCTAATCTCCAACTCCTTTTTGTTTTCTCAGCAATATATCAGGTTAAATCCTGTCGTAGTGAACTTCATTTTTGTAATCGTGCTAGTACATACAAGTCATTGGGCATGTCTATTCTTTGTGCTACATACAAGGTCACTGGACATGTTAATTTGCATTCGTTGCTCTACAAATTTCAAGTAATGCACATGTTCCTAGCTACTCCCTACAACATTAATTGCCTGCTATTGTGTAGCTTTTGCAAAATGTAAAGTCAGTGAAAAATATTAGTGTGGATTCCCTGCTCCATAGTTACTGAATCTATATGGTCCGTCCTGAGCTAAGTTCCTGCTATTATTTCCTCGCTAGCATCGCTCTTCAAACCTATAGTACCTGTTTAAACTCTTCGTACCAGTTCGATAATAAATTTGTTATTGCTATTTGGTTTAAAAGATGCAACACTTACTGTTTGTTTTTATTTGCAAAGAGCTCAAAAGGGAACATAGAAAATGTTGGTTTGCGCAGCCTCTTCTACAGGTTCACAAGCGCCATGTCATTGTTTCCTTATCTGTTGCTGGTTCATCCTAAGCAACGACATAACTATCCTCTACTGTGTAATTCATTCTTTGTTTGCATTCCTGCTCTGCAAGTGCTGGCATGATGCCATTATAATTTATGTCTCGTTCATCCTTAGATACTCCTACGAAAGTAACTGCATGCCTATTGTGTAGCTCACCGAAAATTCTGAGTCACCCAATGTCTCTTGCATTCCAGGATATACTACTGCTTCCATATATATTTGTTGAAATGACCTGGCTAGTTTATATTTACTAAAATTCTAGGAAACACTCTGTCCTATTGCTCAATTAATCTGTAGACACACTTGTATAATGCTTGCTTGTACCGTTTTACAGGTTCACAAGCAATGACATTATATTTCATGTCTAATGGTTCGTCCTAAGCAGTGACATAGATATCCTCTACTGTATAGATCGTTCATTCGTAGTTTGCATTCTTACTCTACTAGGTCGCTTATGATGGCTTTATAATTTCTATTTGGTTCCTAGCTATGACATTAACTGCATGCCCATTGTTTATCTCATAGTGAATTCTGGGTCACCCAACATCTCTTGCATTCCAGGATAAACAACTACTTCCATATATATTTGTTGAAATGACCTGGCCAGTTTATATTTGCTGAAATTATAAGAAACACTTTGATTGATTACTCATTTCATTCTATGCATGCTTGTCTAGTGCTTTCCTATCCTCTTCTACAGGTTCTCAAGAGACACCATTATATTTATAATATGGTGCTGGTTCACCTAAGCAACGACAAAACTATCATCTACTGTGTAATTCATTCGTGGTTTGTGTTCCTGCTCTGCAAGTTCTCGCATGATTCCATTATAATTTCTGTCTCGTTCATTCTTAGCACGAAAGTAACTACATGCCCATTGTGTAGCTCACCGCAAATTCTGATTCACCCAACGTCTCTTGCATTCTAGGATATACTACTTCTTCCATATATATTTGTTGAAATGACTTGGCTAGTTTATATTTGCTGAAATTCTAGGGAACACTTTGTTCGATTTCTCAATTCATTTGTAGGCACACTTGTGTAATGCTTTCTTGTCCTGTTCTACAGGTTTACAAGCAATGCCATTATATTTCATATCTAATAGTTAGTCCTAATCAACGACATAGATATCCTCTATATATAGTTCATTCGGGGTTTGCATTGATCTGCAAGTTCTCTTATGATGCCATTATTATTTCTGTTCAGTTCCTAGCTACGACAGTAACTCCATGCCCATTGTGTATCTCATTGCAAATTCTAGGTCACCCAACGTCTCTTGCATTCCAGGATAAACGACTGCTTCCATATACATTTGTTGAAATGACCTGGATAGTTTATCTTTGCTGAAATTCTAAGAAACACTTTGATTGATTACTCATTTCATTGTAGGAACACTTGTCTAATGCTTTCTTGTCCTCTTCTACAAGTTCACCAGAGACGCCATTATATTTCTATTCTGGTGCTAGTTCATCCTAAAGAAACAACATAACTATCCTCTACTGTGTGGTTCATTCGTGGTTTGCATTCCTGCTCTACAAGTTCTGGTATCATGCCATTATAATTTCTATCTGGTTCATTCTTAGGTACGACAATAACTGCATGCCATTGTGTAGATCACCACAAATTCTGAGTAAACCAACATCTCTTGTCTAATGCTTGCATGTCCTATTCTATTGTTTCACAAGCGACACCATTATATTTCGTATATGGTTCATCCTAAGCAACGACCTAACTATCCTATACTGTATAGTTCATTGGCGGTTTGCATTCCTGCTGTACAAGTTCTCTCATGATGCCATTATAATTTCTATCTTGTTCATTCTTAGCTACGACAGTAATTACATGCCATTGTCTTGTTTATTCGTCTGCTTTATTCTTCTATATATATTTGTTGAAATGACCTGGATAGTTTATATTTGATAAAATTCTAGACCACACATTGTTATATTTCTCGTTTCATGGTAGGCACACTTGTTTAATGCTTGCTTCTTATGTTTGTCTGACGTGATGGTCAATATATTTTAACCATTGACCAGTAATAAAATCCAGTTCATAGCTAGCTCCTGCCATATCAGTTAAATGATTAGTTTGGCTTGTTTGATTTATTAACTTGTTATTACTTAGGTTCATACTACAATTATTTCTATCGCCATCAAATAGGGGGCTGCAATATCATGTCTCACATTTGTTTTCCAATGTAGATGTCACACGCAAAAGGGAGATGCAGGTGATGGAGAAAGAAAATTGAGGACTGCTATCAACTCGATTTTCAACTGAAATGTCGATTTTTCTTTCCCTTGAGTTGATAATATGTAATAATTTTAAGTAGTTTGCATTTGATGTAATATCTATACTGATTGCAATAGGCCATGTAGGCATTTAGTTGATTTCGTCCACACATAGAGGTAGGCGATACCATACGTGCGCTAGCCAGGTCGATTAGGATATAGTATCGCGCTCTGTATTTGTGTGTCTTGTATTAGGCCGACGATGAACAGTAAAAATGCTCACACATTGTACACCTTTTATTGTACCAAAATGGGCTCCAGAAATGCAGAAATTGTAAAAGACCGTAAAAGTAACGGGGCCGGCCCACATGAGAGAATAGTAAAAGTAACAGGCGAGAACAGTGGCAGGCCAAAACAGTAAAAGGCCGAACAGTAAAAGGCCAAAACAGTAAAAGGAATAAATAGTAAAAGGCCAACACCATAGAAGGCCGAAACCATAGCTGACCGAAATAGTAACAGGACAAAACAGTAACACTCGAAATAGTAGGGAACATAAAAATAACGTGCCAGAACCTTAAATTGCCAAAACAGTAACGGGCCAGAAAAAGGCCAGGATCACAGCAGGGCAGAATAGTAACATGCCGAGTTGCACCAGGCCGGAATAGTAACAGGCCGAGGAACTCACCAGGTTAAAACATTAATGGTCTTGAACATGGGCCGGACATTTACGGGCCTGAACGGTAGGGCCCAAAGTATATGGGCCCGGTCCTAACACTACGTGGATATATAGTAATGGACCAGAAAGGTTACGGGCCAAAGCGGACTGGCCAAAAGGGCCCATTTCAAACAGTGCAGGGCGGACCACTAACGGGCCCAGATATTTATGGGCCGTGCGAATGGGCCAACTTAAAAAAAATGTGTGTGGAAACAGTAATGGGCCGAAAAGTTTATGGGCCGCCTACGGTTGCACCAGTGGGCCCATTTGTAATAGTGCGTGGAAAAACAATAATGGGCCACGATCCTGTCGGGCTTCCTTAATGGGCCGGCCCACTTAATAATTACCATGCCTGGTCTGGGCCTATCTTCTAGCACAGTTTTATTGATAGTTAACGATGTTAAGTCGCCATTAATGGCGCTCGCCACGTGGCAGTTTTCATGACGTCAGTAGTCAATGCGGCTGGCGAACACATCTACGACGGAATAGCTTTTTGTGGCCGAAGGGTGCGATCCGCCACAGTCAAAAAAAATTGTGGTAGAATCATATGTGACGGGTCTTCTACCACGAAGGGCATCCTTCGTAGAAGGCTTTTCAGCCATGAAAGACGGACCATCAACCATGAAAATCGTACGTTGTAAAAGGACATTTTTCTTGTAGTGAGGCCATATGCTACCTCATGTTGTTCAACAACTACATCAGAGAAGCCGAGGGCTTGGTCATCTTAGGCTTCTCCCATCAAACAGCAGCAGCTGTGAGGTGGTTGATATGTCCAAAAACAGCCACAGGGATGTTTTCGACATCGAGCAGCAGGAATGCACCTTCTTAGAGTGGCAACATACCGAGAAACCATGCGACCATGCATTGGTCTTCTTGGTGAAGAAAAGAACTCTGCCACATTTGCATCAATATTTGTCTGAATACTTCTCTCTAGAAAAGTTCAGAGCTGTGTACGCTAGTTCCATCGAGACCTGTATAGACCCATCTTAGTGGCCTCAAGTCCAACTGAATTTTGAGTTGTGCCAGCCAGTAACAAAAAGGGGCAGAGGAAGACTACCGATGAAGAGGTTTAGGAATTTTCTGGAGAGCAAGAAGGGAAAAAATCGATGCAAGACCTTCCATCTTATAGGCCATAGAGCAATGGAGTGTCCTCTTAATACTCCCAAACCTAGGTATGATATGGTACCTATACAATTTTTTTGGCCGTACTCTATAGATATTAGGTGCTTAACCATGTCCTGTTTTTTGACAGGAAGCGCAAGGTAAGAAACATGAATGCGGACTCAGTGATTTTGCAGCAGGAAGAAAATCAAAATGAGTGGAGTGAAGATGTTGAACATGACTCTGATGCAGATTGTTCTAACTTCCCTTGACCCGAAGATGCATAATAATGTGTTGATCTCGAACCTGTCTATGTGTTGATCTCGAACCTGTCTATGTATTCGGTAATATTCTGGAGCTTTGTTCGTGGGAATTGTCGAGCAAAACAAGCGTGCAGTGGTGTCTAGGACAATATGAGTTATTTCACGTTGTCATATTTATCCATTCGTTGACTATGTCATCCCTCTCTCATAGCGACTTGAGTTTTGGGTATGGCTGAAGTCACATGTGGAAGCCGAATTTGTGAATGTGCCATTACTATCTATATAATCACAGCACCAGAGACAAGGGGGATTGCTTCTCCAGTTTGATGGATGGTAGTGCCACAGACATAATTTACATCAGCGCTTACTGGTTGCGCTAGTCAGATTAAATCCCTGCTTTTAGAATTACACTTATTAAAACGTTCTGAGCCGAAAAACAAGTTAGAAGGTGCTATAATCCCATGAAGAAGCCATTTATTTCAGCTATTGGAAAATGCCATGGCAACATAAACAACAAAGGAAATAGATAATGAGGAAAATGTTTCCACTTTTCGGCCTAATCTTTAGCTCGTCTATCTCACCAGTTGCAACTTAGCCTGCACGCCTCCTCCCTTCTCCTGCCTCCCCTTCATCTGGGGAAGCTCCCGAATCTCTCGCTCTAGCGCACGAATTTCCTCTTTCTTGTCCCACACAGCATCACGAAGATCATGATCAAGCGCTTTGTGAAAACCTGTAAGGGGCTCTTCGATCCACACAAACTTTTCACATCCCGGTCCCCTCCCTTCCTACGAACAATCAAATTAAACAACACAAAATTACATAACACTTCTCGGATTGGGGTTACCAATTGCGCATAATATATGAGGTTCCCGCTCTAATACTGCAGTTGCTGAATTTTCCTGGAGTATTTTCGTCAGTCCAAGAAATCCATCTCGGCATCTTCTCACCACACAAACACATATCGGGGTAGTAATCATAGGGCATATTCTGGTACCTGATGGGGGCACCCGCCAGGCGGCGTTGAGCCGACCCTGATTTTGCCCAAGACGAACTACATGAGCTGCGAGCCATGGGCAAGGGCAGCGAGGGTAGAGGAAAGAGGGGACGCCATAGGATCCTTGGATGTCAAAGAAGGGGAATGATAAAACGTGATTTATCCGATCCAGTAATTGGATCGAGGTTACCAATTGCCCAAGCATACGAGGTTACCTCTTTAATGTCGTAGTTGCTGAATTTTCCTGCAGTATTTTTTCCAGTCAAAGAAATCCATCTCGGCATGTTATCACCACACAAACACATCATCTCTGGGTAGTAATCGTAGGGCGTCTTCCGCTACCTGATGGGGGCACCCGCCTGGCAGAGTTGGGCCGGCCCTAATTCCGCCCGAGACAAACTACATGAGGTGCAAGCCATGGGATATGGGGTAGGGAGGGCAGAGGAAAGAGGGGGTGGTGGAGGATCCTTCGATATCAGAGTAGGGGAATAGTGAAGCGTGATTTATCCCACCCAGTAACTCGAGGAGAATCCTACCGTCCACTTTGGGCGGATAGGTGGGGATCCTCCAAATCTCGCGCCTTCGTTGTTCAAGGGCCCTTTCACGCTCATTGACCGAATTTATTTGGCCTAATGTCCACCTACATATTGCTTGGAGGCCTTTCCGAGTAGCCAGACATGCCTGGTCCCATAGTTTTTCACCCTCCCCGTACACCCTGGATCAGAAAAATTTGCCTGAGATTTTCATGGCTCGCGGTGGCAGATCCATCCACTCCGGCACTCGCGGTCGGGCTCGCCACGGCGGATCCATCCCTAGATCCTACCGTCGCAGTACAAAATGGCCATGGTTTCTTGAGCCGAATGGCTGTGCTGCATCTCCGAGCTCGGACCCTCCTATCTGTAGAAGCACTTCAGCGGCGTGAAGCTCGAGCAGGAGCCGCCAAGCACGATGGAGTTCGATCATTGCCACCCCGTACCCTTCATCATTGTTGATTCCGACAAGGAGGAAGACGGAGACGATGCAATGCAGAACACCATTGAAGCCTCCCTAGCAAAGGGAAAGCCATGATCAGGAGTGGATGTCATTGGGAACGACATGGAGGGGCCACCAATCAACGTGGACTCCGATGATAGCAGCGTGATATAGGTCTAGATGTTGCTTAGGTTGGTTGCAAATTTGGTTCTTTTTATTGCGAGTACAATTAATGTAATGGGTTTGTCAAGCTGCAATGGGAATTATGGATAGCTATGTTCAGCGCAATTACAAGTCCTTGTGCTTCCACAATAGAAATTGTGTATGTGCCCTTTGCATGCGGCAGAATTCATGTAGATTCCGTTTAAACAAACAACAAAGTCATATTACAACCATCAGACAAAATGAAGAAAGAAAGGCATAAGATAGACAAACATACTCCCAATTTTTTTTGAGCAGACCCTAGTAGTTCAGACTCCAGACCACTTGGTTGACAAATATACTACTACATTTTGTTTCGAGCATTCCGACACATAACTAAAAATCCACAAACATGCTTTATCTTGGGCTCCTACTAGTTTATACTTCAGAACACTTAGTCGACAAATACTATTACCATTAATAGCAGAGAGCTCAATCTAAACAAACCTAGTTTTCACACACATCAATTATCTTCCTAACCTTAGCCTAATGCCCTTCATTCTGCCCCTCCAGGGTGTGAATCGTCAGCGCCATATTGGTAGTTGGTCCGTTCTTTCTCTGACTTGATCCTCAGGAACCTGTCCATATTGGTAGTTGTGACATCGTGGACTTTCATCGCGTGCAGTTCAATCCTTGATGTAGTCAGGTCTTTCTCTGCTTTAGCCTTCAGGCCATCGCCACATCCCTCTCCTTCCCGACTTTGATAACCTTGTCTTCCAACCTACTGATATCACAGAGAAGGATTGGTGTGTCATAAAGGCCCATTAACTTCATCTCAACACTCTCAAGAAGTGAGCTGACTAAGGCTTCTTTCAACTCAGCATTCTTCTACCATAGTTTTAATAGCGATATATGCATAGACAGTGGCCACTCCGGATCTACCCATTTGACAATGCTGCAACTTTTGGTTGGACACGCCTCACCCTCCCCTTGAAACACTAAAAACCTCATGCCTATGTTGCATCCCTCGAATGCTACAAATTTAGCCGCCACAAGATCATGTTTTTTTACAAAGGGGAGGACTCTCTCCCTCCGCTAAACCGTGATAATAGGAGTCGTACAACGTCGCGACGGCCTAGCATACCAGACGTACATGAGTAATCAGAGTAGATATAGCTCAAAATAATGAAATCCCCATAAAATGTAAGGTATGAGATGACTCACATCGCTTTCACCATCTCTGAGATGTTCATGCATTTCCTCGACGTCTCCCCGCGAAACCATGACGAGAAGGAGATGGAGGAGCAGGGTGGCGGCAGGAGAGGTCGCTGGTGGGGGGAGGGGGCAGGACTCCTGCTAGCAGCTAAGGGAGTATAATGGAGTGGAGTGAGGGCAGTGGCTTCAAGGGGAAGAAAGAGGATTAAAGAACGCCAACCCTACCAACCAAATCCAACAGCTGTTATAACATGAACACATCTAATGTCTTCTATACGCGGCATACGGAAAGCGTGACACGGGTAGGTGGGAGCACACATGATTATTAAGGAATATTAAAGAACTGCGACTACCATACATTCACCCGACAAGTATTCCCACCACACCGAACTAGTATTGGTAATGACTTACATTTAAGCACAACTAAGTTCTACAACTCCCTATTGGTCTTCTCGATGCAGTTGCAGAAATTGATCTGCTTGGCCGGTCCAGCATCGACAAGGTACTTGGATGGCACACAAAGGACCGACCTCAGGTCCATAAACTCCACCTCGCCTGTTGTTGGGTAGCTCGGCGCCACGGCTCTCACATGCATTGCATAGAATGATGGCGCCTAGGCGTGTGACCACATACTCACAGTTTACATCGGCCATGCACATGAGACTGACCTAGCGCATACCACAAACATGAAGGTGGGCCGACGGACGGTTCCTGGAACGCCTGCGGTGATGGTGGGCCCAGCAATGGTTCTTGGAACGCCAACGGTGATGGTCAAGACAAAAACAGAGTCGTACCCCTCGCAAAACGGGCCAGCAGCTTGCCGACTCAGAGAATGACACCTTCTCTTGGAGAAGAATGGTGTAGCCATAAGAGATCCTAATCACTTCGATCGGGTTATCTGTTGCAAGGTGGACCATAGGCTTTGCGGGGGGTGGGTGTAGTTGCAATGCTAGCACTTAAGGTAAAGTCCATGTGATTGCAATGCTAGTCCCTGGATCAAAATGCTAGCATCCACGGTTTAAGATGAAGTACACAGATACAAAGGTCATTATTACATCATCATTCCAGAGATAACATAGTCTTTACAACTCATTAGCCCAAGGCTAATACATAGATTTCATAACATAAAGTAAATAACTATAAGTCTTCATCTTCATGTGCCACAGGCAAACATGATGAGTGTAGACTCATAACCCTAATCTCCATCAGAGTAACCTACAACATCATAAGTTACAGCCACAGTGGGTCAATACATTTGTAATTGTATTGACAAGTGATACCTAAGTGTAGCTTAGGCTTGCTTTGCTCAAAATAAGGGTTTCCTTATTAGTTGAAATCACTAAGTTTTTGTTTGACAAAACACCCAAGTACCCACCAATAGACATTGGTGAACCTTTACCCTTGTTCAACCACAAGTTTTTAACTTAGATAAATTTGGACGAGGAGATCCTTGATCACTTCAATGTCTTTGATGCTCAAATTGTCCGTTGCCGGGGACATGGCTATGTACTTAGGTTTTACCCTCTCGAGAGGTGGTGCACTTTCCCCACAGGACTCGACATGCATCGAGACGAGACTTTTCAGAAGCATTCCCTTAGACCACAATGGACGCGGTTCATCCTATCACCCTACCACCAACTGTCCATCTGGCTAAGTTCTTGCAACCTATTTGGTCAAGGCAGAGCCCATATGCCATGTGGTTGCACTAGAAGCTTCTCGACACTAAATATCTCAAATCCCTTTGTTCCTGGGTGGCAATCCACCAGTGTGATACACAAGGTAAACCATAGACATGGGCCTTGTGTAACCACTCAGCATAAACCAACCATACCATTCCACCCAGGTGATTCATTCACTTAGTTGTTTTATTAATCAAAAATACAAGTCATGGTCTTAGCAATATGTCATAGAATGAATATTCCACCCTTGTTTTCTACTAGCTAGTCTAAGCATAATAACACAACAAGTTTTCTTAACTTAGGGAAAAATCTACTAAGACTACAACTACTAGGATTTCCCAAGGCATAGCATAGTATATACTTAGAAAAATTTCCATGCAAGTCCTACACAAAATATCACTAATGCATAAACAAAATAATAGGACAAAATATATGAAGCACCACTTGCCTAGGTTGTTGGGAGAGTAGCAACAGTCCTCACAATCACAATCACCAAACTCTACACTTAAAATCATAACACCAAATATTCAAATATTCAAACAAAAATATATATGAATGCATGCAAATGAAATGGAATGATTTTATACACTAAAAAGGTCAAAAAATAGTACTGAACACAAAGTAAACTTTCTAAGGTTCAAGTAAGACAAGTTTTACTCTAAAACAATTTTCTAAACATTTTATATAGTCAAAATAAGCCTATAATTGTTTCTGCAAATAATTATATTTTTTCATAAGAAAATACTAATTCAAGGCCCCATAAGTGTAGGGCTTGATTTTCTGAATCCAATGATATATTATTTGAAATTTTTGGACAAACAGATCAAAAGATATGAATTTTACAAGTTTAAAACCCTAATAGATTTAAATCTGGATTTAAATCAAACAGCCAGACACGTGGCGTGTTCTTATTGGTTGATACCGCTTCACGGGGATCACGTTTCCACGCTGTTGGATCAACTCAGATCCAATGCGCCAGATCTGAACAAAACGGTTCACTAAAAGATCTAATCTACAGCGCATGATTTAGATCTAACGGTCCTGGACCAAGCGACCATACGTGAGCGATGCTGATGGCGTTGGCGGTGGTGGAGCTTCTGTCGGTGATGTGTCAGCGAATCCAGAGGGGTCTAGGGGCGATGATGTGGCTTACCAGCGTCACGTGGATGCGAGGAAGTTCAAGGTGCAGCTGGCTTGGGCAGGGGTGTGCTGTAGCGGCCGTGATAGCTCGTCGAAAATCTCACTGGCATCGGGCACGGGTTGGCGGAGACGATGGCGACGTTCTAGGTCACCATAGGACAAACAAACAGCATCAGTGGTTGAACAAGTACACAACACACATATGGGTTTGAACTAGAAGGCAAGGGGCGCTCGATTCTTACCGGAATCCCTCGTCGGAGTTGGACGGAGCTTCGGGTGCTCACAGGGGTTGACGGGGACGGTGATCTGGGGGATATAAGGCGAACCAGTGGTGTCAGAAGGAGCGCAAGTATTAGAGAAACAACTTCGTATGAACGAAGGACAGGGGAGCATTCTGGTGTTGTGAGTATAGGGGAAATGACCGTGGCGAGGTGGTGGTTAAAAATAAGGTGAGGGCGAGAGAATAACTTCTAGAATCAATGGAATTGATTCGGCTTGATTTGGGGAAGAAACTGGCGGCGACGACGTGGTCAGCGGCGCGTGAATGAGGACGATGAGCTGGCGTGGAGACGACGTGGTGCAGGGCCTAGTGGTCAGTGACTGCGGGGTAAGGTTCGCGCGGGTGAGAGAGGGGGCAGAGGGAGAGAACCCCGGCTGAGCTTATTGGGCCAGAAGAGCTGCGGGGCTGAAAGGGTAGTGCAGGGTTTTATTTTTTTTCTTCTTTTTTTCTTTTCCAGTTTGATTTTCAGGAATGAATTTGAAACCCTAATTCAAACTTTTTTGAATTCAAACCATTTCTAGATTTTTGTACTGTGAACCTTGTACTCAAAAGCGGTTTTATTTGATTTCAAAAAACACTTTGGTATTTTAAACACTTTGGTATTTTGAAAATAAAAATAAAACCATGCCTCATATGAATATAATAGAAAGGCATAAAAATGGTTTTATTTGATTTAAAACCTTGAATTTTTTATGCAAGCTCCAAATGCTATGATGATATGAATGCAATACATGATTTTGCATTTGATGAGATTTGGGACGTTACACAAGGTTTACCAGACTCGCGTGAACACAAGGAAGCTCAAGGTGGAACTAGCTTTGTTAGGGGCGTACTATCGCGGCCGTGGGAGCTCGTCAGAGTTGGTCCTGGCATCGGGTGCTTGCGAACGGAGACGGTGGCGATGACCTATGTCACTAGAAGGCAGACGAAGGGCATCAAGACATGCACAAAGTCACGGCACACACAGTGGTTTGAACTAGATGGCATGGGGCGTGCGGACCTTACCAGAATTACTCGTCGGAGTCGAGCGGTGCTTTGGTTTTTCGTGGAGGTTGACGGTGACGGCGACCTGCGGAGATACAGGACGAACCAGGGGCATGATTAGGCGCGCAAGAGGATGGCGAACAAGATCGCATCAACCAGAAGGGGAGGGGTGGACGGAACTCACCGTAATTACTCGCCGGTGTTCGTCGAGCAGCGGCGGTGCAAGCTCGAATACTGGCAGCCTGGGGACGCTAAGTGGGGGCTAGGTGAGGGGAAATGACCGTGGCGAGGTGGTGCTTAAGTATCCGGAGCAGGGGAAGCCATCATGCGGCGAATCAATGCCAATTAAGGAAATTCATCCGCGGCAGTGAGCGGGAGAAATGGGCGGCGGCGGCATCGTCTGCGGGCATTGGCTACAACATTGAGTATATCCCCATCACTTACAGTTTAAAGCATTGGCTACAACATTTTCTTTACTGGGATGGTATTGCAAACTCAAGTCATAATCCTTGATGCGCTCTAGCCACCTTCTTTGTCTCATATTGAGTTCCTTCTGGGTGAAAATACATTTCAAACTCTTGTGATCGGTGAACACTTCACAACATTTTCCCAAAAGATAGTGTCTCCATGTTTTGAGTGCATGGAAAAGAGAGGCTAACTCTAAGTCATGAGTAGGGTAATTCACTTCATGAGTTTTGATTTGTCTCGAGGCATAAGCCACAACTTTCCCTTATTGCATCAAAACTCCACCCAATACTTGGTGAGATGCATCACAATAGACATGGAAATCCTTCTCGAAATCTGGCAGACATAAGACTTGTGCTGACACTAGTCTCTTCTTCAATTCTTGGAAATTGATTTCACATCCTTCAGTCCAATCAAACTTCTTCTCTTTCTTAAGTAACTCCATCATTGACTTAGCTACTTTTGAGAAATTCTCAATGAACTTTCTATAATATCCTCACAAGCCTAGGAAACTACGAACTTCTTTAACTAACTTGGGAGATTCCCACTCAGTTACAGTTGACACCTTTGCGGGGTCGACAGCTATACCATCTCCTGACACAATATGTCCAAGAAATCCAACTTCATTCAACCAAAATTCGTACTTACTGAACATGGCATACAACTTATGCTCCCTAAGCTTCTCAAGTATCAAACGCAAATGTTCTTCATGTTCTTCTTTTCTCTTGAAATGGATTAAATTGTCATCTATGAACACGACAACAAACTTGTCAAGAAACTCCATGAACACCTTGTTCATCATGTTCATGAAATAAGCTGGTGCATTTGTTAGTCCAAATGGCATTACAGTATACTCATATAATCCATACCTAGTGGTAAAAGCAGTCTTAGGTATGTCTTGCTCTCTAATCTTCAGCTAAAAGTAGCCTGATCGAATATCAATTTTTGAGAACACTCAGGCTCCTTCTAGCTGATCAAATAGATCATTGATTCTAGGTAAAGGGTACTTGTTATTTATAGTCACCTCATTGAGTGAATGGTAATCTATGCATAACCTTTGACTTCTATCCTTCTTCTCAACAAACAGAACTGGTGCACCCCAAGACGAAGAACTTGGTTGGATAAATCCTTTCTTCAACTTTTCTCCAAGCTGTTTCTTGAGTTCTTTCAACTCATCAACTGACATCTTGTAGGGTCTCTTTGCTACTGGTCCAGATCCTGGTAGTAAGTCAATTAGAAAATCCACATATCTATCTGGTGGCATTCCTGGTAATTCCTCTAGAAACACATCCGAGTACTCCTTCACAACTGGTACACTGTCTATGCTACCCCCCTTAAGAGAATTTAGCTTACTCCCTATGGATTCAAAGTTAGACTTGAACCTAATTCGTTTCTTATCCGGTGTAGTGAGTGTAACAGTACGATTGGCACAATCTATTACTCCTTCATACTTAGTCATCCAATCCATGCCCAAAATTACATCCAATCCTTGGGAATCTAGGATTATCAGACTAACTGGAAACTTATACTTTCCAAATTCTATCACTAGATCATAACATCCAAAATTTACTATCATCTCTCCACCTGGAGAGCTTACGTTAATAGGACACCTAGTAGTTTTAGTTGGAATCCCATTTTTATCAACAAATGCTCTTGATATGAATGAATGTGTTGCGCCGGTATCAAAAAGAACAAGTGCTAGAAAAGAATTAAGCTTGAACTTACCAGCCACAACATCAGATTCCTCATAGATTTCCTCCACATTGATGTGGTTCACTTGACCCTTCTAAAATGGGTTGCGCTTGTTGGCTCCATCAGCCTTCTTTTCTGGGCATTCATTTGCATACTGCGCAGTTTTCTTGCACTTGAAGCACTTAACCTGACTAATGTCTCTTTTAGCAGGCTGACTTACATTGCCATTCCCACTATGATGGCTCTTGTGTCCACTCTTGTGGTTCTTATATCTATCATTGTCATGACTACGGTGGTGCTTGTTATCATGATGGCGGTTAATGTTGTGGTGGTTGTTATACTTCCCTGAAGGAAATATGCCCCAGAGGCAATCATAGAGATGATTATATTTCATATGTATCCATGAGTTATTGTAATGTTCCATGAATATCCATATCAGGCAACTTGTATTGATTGGAAATTATGTGAATTGTTTGTGAAACTCATTACTTGTATGGTTATTTAAGAGTTGTCCCTAGTCGGAGTTCATGTGAGGACACATGTGAATATTAGACTAGAACATCGATTGGTTGATGACTATGTTTCGCAAGTCATAGACATGGAGATGTCAAACCAATGATGTGGACACATGTTATGAACATGGGGTTGGACTGACCCAACTTGAGACTACAATTAGTTGCAGCTCTCTCTCTACACATCGTGTACGTTTTGTTGTTAGACCTGAGATTGTCGCATGTACTTGAGATGTGGATCGACCTACTTTGGGGCTATCAAACGCTGCACCGTAACTGGGTAGTCATAAAGGTAGCTTTCGGGTTTGTCCTGAAGCATGCTGCAAGGCATGGTCAATCAAGATGGGATTTGCCCCTCTCTACTTGAGAGAGATATCTCTGGGCCCCTCGAGTGATCGGATCCAGAAATGCATGGCCGTGCTACATATGGTTAAGAGTTAACCTAATAAAGGGATTCCGAATCACGGTTTCGAGAAAGGGAGGTCAGCTTGGAGCTAGACCAAATATCATGAGGCAAAGGGAAAGACATGTACTAAACCTTGTGATGGTTCGTCCGATATGATCTTTGTATGCGTTTAGGAGTTGGCACGTCTTGCTAGAGGCCGCTACCAACTATTGGCAGAATGAGTGTATTCGTGTCATGTCTATACGTATATGAACCTATAGGGTCACACACTTAAGGGGCTGGAGGCCTAATGAGGATTGGATCCGAATTAGACCAGGCTCAGGCTACTAATGGACTGCTAATGTAGAAGTCCACTAGGGACGCCTATATAAGAGAGGGTGGGGCGAGATGACCAGGGTAAGACCTCAGATCATTCCCAGCCGCCACTCCTCATGCCTGTGTTGCACGCGCGGACCTAGCAGTGTGTCTGACGCTTCCACCGTGTACGTGTGGATACCTCGGAGGCGCTGCATCTGTATCGCTTGGACGAGCCGTGCAAGGGGAGCTGCTCGTGGGACGAGGACAAGGAGGAGACGTGGAACGTCTACACTGCCTCGACGCGCTTCATCAATTCCGCAACTGCGCGTCTAGTGGTAATCCCGTGATCTATGACATCAGTAATCCTGGTATACGCGGTAGAAATTTTTTGATTTGCGCTAGTGTAGCCTACCCGTATCCCTATAGTGGTATCAGAGCCGATGATGTTCAGTTATAGGTTCGGGATGTTTGCATATGGTGATATGCAGATTGATATGAATGATGTGATCGTTTATATGGCGGTGGTTCAGGAATGATCTATGATCTTGCTTTCCGTGATCGTGATTCTGAGGTTGTCGAACGACTTACCCCCACCGGTCGGTTTCCGCCATCGGGGTAGACAGTGACACATAAATCCTGTTGAATCACGCGAAGATCAATATGATTGATCGAATCGGAACCTAGATATAAAATCGATGTACTGTGATCAAAGGAGTTTGATTAAATCATGATAGGAGTCGGTTTATGGTAAATTTGATTTTCCGATCAAAATCCTTAAAGAAAATTGTGTACATACCGCGAGGGGCGCTGCGCCTTCGAACCCCGCAGACCCCGTAGACCCCCCTTAATCGTAGCCCCTTTTGTATATCGTTAAGGTAACTAGGTGCTGCGATGTCACATGATCCGGTAGAATGTGATTCTATGCATAACTTGTTTTTGTAGGATGTATGTGATCAGTATGGCCCATATATGTATGTGATACATGTATGAAAATTTGCATGACCTGTGTGTCGTGAGTAGGGCAACATGGCTGGAGCCATATGTGTTGTCATTTATTGTAATGGCATGCGTGCCAACTTGTGATGATCCCAATACTATTTAATTTTGATTACTAGTTGTTAGGAGTAATAGCTTGTATTAGTTCTTGGAGGACTCATCACTTGGAACATGGCTCACATGGAACATGAAGATGGAGATCATCATGGTGGACAGGTTCTATGGCGATGGAGATCACCATGAGAAATGGGCCATACTGTGTCACATCTATTTGAATGCTATTCTTATGTGTTTTACTACTATGCATGCTTAGATGATAGAAGTAGAACGATCCCTCACAAAGTTTAAGTTTAACCATGCCCTCCCAACCAAACCTTGCACCATCCTATGCCCTGTACAATTGTTGGTGGGCCTATGAAATTAGGGTGCCGCGGTTTTCCTTGGCTGGATGGGTTTGTATCGGATACCTACACACATAAGGGTTGGTGAGCTTGACAAGGTCATCTTAACAGTTAAGGACCTTGGGGCATAAAGGTTGGGCGCCTAGTTTTGACATAGAGATGTCACCCAACAACAAGAGTCATATGTGATATGATTAGCAAGCGTTTCTTACCGATTTACCTTGTCTTCTAGCAGTGATGTTAAAGCTCACTAGTCGACTTGTTAATTGTGGATCTTGAATCACTTAGTATCAATAGAGGGATATTGATTTAAGTGGGAGTATACGCTATTAATTTTTTTTAATATGTTTTACTCTTTCATGGTTACATGGCTTAGTATTTCGCATGTTTTCTGTTGTAGATCAATGGCACCGAACACTGCATCACCTTTCTCTTTGCGTTCGATTCTTGACAAAGATAAACTAAATGGAACAAACTATTCGGACTGAGTCCGTAACCTGAGAATTGTTCTCAGGTCTGATAAAAAGGAAACAGTTCTGGATACACCAATCCCCGATGAACCTGCTGATAATGCATTTGCTTGCATGCACTAAACCTTGTATCCCTAAAGAACGCCTACAAGAGAGCATGTGATGATTCTCTTGAGGTTAGCTGTCTTATGCTTGCATGCATGGAACCTGAACTCCAAAAGAAGTTTGAGTATCAGGAATCGTACGATATGATCGTGGCACTTAAGGACATGTTCCAAGATCAGGCAAGGACTGAGAGGTACAATGTTGCCAAGTCCTTTGTCGAATACAAGCTAGCAGAGGGAGCAGCTGTAGGCCCCCATGTGATAAAAACACTACTAGGAAATCCTTCATGAGTGGTGCATCAGTATTGATCTTCTGTGGCGCATGGCTGGGACACCACTATTACGTCGCCACTGATGAAAACTTCTGTGGCGCATTCTGAAATGTGCCACAGAAGTCATGATACTTCTGTGGCGCATTTCGGTTGATGCGCCACATGACTCTGTTCAGTGGCGCATTATAGACAATGCGCCACTGAAACACTATGCGCCACAGAAGGTTAAAACGATGCGCCACTAGTTTGAGTATCAGGTATTAAAAAAATTGAAACTTGTCCAAATATACAATATTATACAGGTATTATACAGTATTATACAGAAACAATATATTTGACTTAGTATATGAAAACAAATATAATACAAACATGAATATAGTGCCATCACACTACTTAGAGCCCGAACGAGATAGACAAGTGATCATCACATTACAATACAAGTCAAATGAAGTGGTTTGTTACAAGTGTTTGTTACAAAGTTCACCATCTCATCACATTACAAATGAAGTGTTCATCTCGCCTACACTAGAATCAAACAGAATACAACTATGACGACAGTGAGCAAGAGCAAGAGCACTAGCAATATCTTCATCCGATTCTCCTTCCATAGGTGGTTCCTCCACTTGGCTACCGCCTCCTCTCGAGTCGCGTATCCTTTGTAGTTGTTGCCGCTAAACTTGTTCACCTGTTTCTGACAGTCCTCCCACTCATCATAGACTCCTGGAACCCAACCCTTGTACACCACGTACCACTTCATCATCTCTATAGATAAGGCATATTAGTAAATCATGCAACAGAAAGAACTAAATTGGTTCACATGCATATATATTCACATAAACTAAAGCAAAAGATCAGTAAACATAGAAGATAGCACATCTATCATAATCATAGAACTTCGATGACAACGGCCACAATAGTGAAGTTTACAACATACGACCATGGTAGTATATAGTTTGTGACACAACACTACACACAGACATCTATGATAATTCTAGGCGCACACATCGATCAATGTTGAGAACTGCTAACGCCCGGCTTCGGGAATGGTAGATAGCCATCCTTCGTCATCCACGTCCTGTTGTCACCCTGTTGACGAAGAATATTTTCAATATCCCTCTTAGTCAACCCTCTATTGTGTTTTAGGACCCCTCCCCTCGTGTTGACATCTTCCACGATGATTTCCGACAACTTAACCTGGATGCGATGGAAGTCTTCTCTAAGATCATCATTGTCCCTTCGCGCCAAATTTTCGGCCCATGCTCGGAAACTAGATGGCAGAGTTAGGTTCTGGCAATCCCGGACAAACCCTTTAAGGTGATGCATGGCGTAGAAGGCCTCCTTGGCGCCTCCATTAGCCGGCATCCCTTATTAGCGTAGCCCTCGAAAGCGTCATTCAAAACACCCCTTATTCTGGTGTAGTCCTTCTTCTTCTTCTTCTTCTTACTTGCCGAGTCGAAATACGATGCTATCGAGTACTTTGGGCAAATGACGATGAGTGTGCAGTATTTGTCTCTGCACAACACGATTAAAACGGGATGTTGGAAAAGGGAAAAGGAAGAAAGCTATAAGAAAGCCGAAGTTAACAATGCTTGGGGTTATGTGTACTTACTCGGGAAAGAAAGGCAAAAGAAGCGTGTTCGTCCTCTTGTGGTACACCATGAACTTCTCGAGATACACTGTCGCCTTGGCACGCGTCTCAGATCCTTCCCTCAACTGGCTATCACTTATGTAGTAGGGATCCACTATCGCGATGTAGGGGGTCTTCTCTCTCTTGGTCTTCATGGCTAGATTGAGCGCGAATAGGCGGACCATGTTATAGTCCAGCCGTTTCGAGAGAAATAGCTTGAAGACGTCCTCGTACGATATGAAGAACACGTCCGCGGGGGCTTCATGGACGAAGTCCACGTCCGATGGCACCTTGATAGTGAAAACCAGGTAATTTGGATCTTTGTCTTTAAGAAGAATGCCCTCTAGTGTCTTGATACTATCACTCAAAGAGAGCATATGTCCACCAGCAAGGCGAAGCAGATCCGGAGTCAGTATCGCTTCACCGGCTATATGTATCCTGGGCAAGCCATCCTCGCGGGCTAGTACGATGTCATCCTTAGCCCGGATCCTCTTTGGAGGAGGTTGGCTCTCAGCTTTCTTACCTCTCTAACCGTGCTTCTTCGTCTTCTGAGTAGTCTCCTCCACTGGGGATGCTAAGTGCTCAACGGACGCCTTTTGGAGTGTGTCAGGGCTAAAGACGAATCCAATTAGATTCTCCTGTTTATCGGCGGCCGGAGGCGTCTCTTGAGATAAACCTCCGAAGACCAGGCATTGCATGCATGTAGTGGGACGCCCACCTTGACCCTCGCGAGCGATGAAGGGTTCTTCATCCATAGCAGGCATGTACAATCCTATGCTGGCGCCGGTGTTGATGTAGTCATCGATGTTGACAAATTCTTCATCATCATCGTTGTTGTCGCCATGTGGTGATGGTGGTGGCGGGGGCGACGGTGGTTGCGTTGCGACGGCGGCATCGCCTTGGGGCGGCCCACACGCTCCCAACAGTTGTTGGTGGCGACTGGTGGTGGCGACGACGACAGGTGGCATCCTAGGTGGTGGCCGACGATCGAGGCGGCGGCGGTGACAGGTGGCATCCGAGGTGGTGGCCGGGCGACCGAGGTGGCGCTTAGGTGCCCCGTAAGACGAATCTGACTCTTCGGCCATGTCAAGGGCCAGCTGTGGCATTCTGCAAGGGTCTTGTGTTCGTCGGCTCCCTGAGGTTGAAAGGGGGGTCCATGTCGTCGCACCCTGGCAACACCCAAGCAATCCGAACCCTCATCACGGCATCGTCCATTGCATTGTTGTGCATCGTGCGGTTCTCCGGTTGTATGATATTTCCCTTGGAAACATCCTTCAACTCGCTGTCGGCAACTTTGTGGAGTAGTACGCAAGCAGCGTCCTGAATATCGACACATATGTGTTGGGCATCATGATCAAGGTGGCAATCACCAAAGGCGCATAAAGAAGATGAAGCGGAGTATGATATTAGTTACCTTGGTGAGGGCGTTGAGCTCGGCTATAATGTCGACACACGGTCGATCCCTGCTTCAGGCCTATCATCAGCATTCTCCCGCGGTACTGGTGCCACCGCCAGTTGTGCGATACTGGTATTTTTGGCGGGAGCAGCAGGGGGCAGTTGTGTGACAACAAGCTCTTGCGGCTGCGCCATAGTGATGGTGTCCGACGGGGTCACCAAGTCCGGCGATGCATTAACGTTGATGCTCGAGTTGCTGCCGCTAAAGCTGGGCATGTTCATCGTCCCCTGTCGACCTCCCGCATTCCAAACAGCTAGCCCCTCCATCAACCCAGGGGGGGTGATCGCGCGAAGCTTCTCCTCCAATAGCTTGTCCATTGCTTTCTCGTCCACTTTTGCCTCTAATGTCTTCACCTTCAACTTCAGCTCTTCAACCTCGGCTTTATCTTTAGTCGCCGACTGGTTCTTCCTCTCCCTCCTCTTCTTTGCGTCCTCTTTGTAGTACTCGGTAAACTTCATGCTTGTACCGAAGACGGACACACGACCAGCTGATTTTGGTGACAACTTCTTCTCCCTCTTCTTGTAAGTGTTCGTCTCCCTATTAAAAACAGTGTCCCATGGCTCTGCCACCGAATCTTGGGACGACAAGTCCTCGCTATCGTTCAATTCCTTCTCCTGCAGAGATACAAGGAGAGGTGAACCCATGCATGCATTTAGATTCTTGGCTTAATTATTTTAATGAGAGATCCACGGTAAATTCCTTACCAGCTCATGCTCAAAGGCCTTCACATCCGGGTCGTCGGTGACGAACACCCCTGTAACGGGGTCCAGGTAGTAGTGGGCCCGGACAAATTGTCGGATCTGCAGGTCTGTAATTTTATGCCATGGGTTCTCTTTACCCAGGCGTTCAAGATTGGCGTCCTCCTTGTCCCAAATGGGATGTTTCCCTCTGTATCCGCCGCTTCCAAGCCGGTGGTTACCTATGTTCTTCTCTCGCATAGTCTTTCCCCACTCAGTCCATGCTTTAGAGGCAGCGGTATCTAAGTCCGCCTTGAATATCTTGAACTCTTCTTCGTCGAGCATCGGATTTTTCCTACTTATAATCTCCTAGCTTTCACCTTTGTCAATTCTGTTCTTTACCCGGGTTTTCCAGCTGCTCAAGGCGTTGCTCATCTTTGTCAGTGCTAGTTTGTTCACCGGGTTCTTATTACTCTCCAGGTTTCTAAACTTTTCTGGGAATGTGTATCGCTTGTGAAGCTTCTTAAGGAGGTTCTCGACCAAAGCATGATTACGTCGGATGTACGACGTGTTGATTGACATGCTTTCCCGGATGATGCACCCGAGTTGCATGCCGTACCCGCAGGCAATCGATGAAGGCGCAATGGGTTGGCCACCTTCTGTGACCTCGGTGAACTCATCACAGAAGTTGGCGAGCACTTGCGGCTTCCGATCCTTAATATCCTTCTTCTTCTTGTATATGGTGGCCGGGTTGCCGCTACCACCATCTATGCGCTCGCCACCAGAACATTGGCAATTAGTCAAAAAAACGTGAGGCTATAGTTGGACATCAAACACAGATTAGCCCAGTGGTTATGATGCATTGACAAACCTTTCCCAGCCAGGTTTTTTTTCTTTGTTTCAAAATTACATGTTACAAATAGATTTAAAACCAAGCACATACACATGTATATTTTTTAAAAAACACTACCCGAATTTATTGTATATATTGTGCTTGTCACAAACACATGTGAATTTGTATACCCACACGAATATCATGATATATTTTAGTCTCTAACTAATACACAAAAAAGGTCACACATCGTCGTGTGATATTTTGAGCTAGCTAGCCTCTCTTCAAAATCTTCTTGCCTTTTTTATTCGCGGCTGAATACGTTAGCCCGGGCACTATGAGATTTCTTCTCGTGAACGGACAACCTTTAGTAGGTAGTGTGGTCTTTCTTCTTACTGTAGTAGTAGTAGGCATGTTGAAGTACTTGTCGAACTCCTCTTCGATCTTCGGATCGCCATTCTTGTCGAAGTCTTGCTCATTGGCGGATCCTTCGATTCCGATGATGCTCCTCTTTCCCCTCCTCACTACAACACGACTGGGCTTTGACGGGTCGGTAATAAAGAAACATTGATCAACTTGGCTAGCGAGTATCCACGGCTCATTTTTCGTGGAGGACTTCTTTGCCGACTTGGCATCAGGTATAACGCAGGTGGTGAAATATCGGCCTTCTTTTTCGACATTCTTGGCCCATCTAACACGGAACATCGGTACCGTCTCTCCACAGTAGTCGAGCTCCCATATCTCCTCGATCCTTCCGTAGAATCTTTCCATGACAGTAGTCTCGTCATCGGCGAAGGACATCATAGTAACTCCTGAGTTTTGATATTCGCTATTCATGTCCTTTTCCTCGGTGTAGAATCTGTAACTTTTGATGTCATATGACTGATAGGTATTTACGTTATGCACTGGGCCCTGTGACAAGGAGAATATGAATTGTTGATCTTCCGTAGAAGGCGTCTGCGGGGGATTGTCCAGCAGCCTTTTCTTGAACCAACCCGTGAAGGTGGAGTTGTGTTCTCTTGTTACGTCTCTTTTCTTCCTTGGGCGGGTCCAGTCCACGTACTCCTGCTCGATCAAGCTTTTGTGCTCTTCCACCCAAGGGTTGACCAATTCAATGTGTTGTAGTGCGACTCGGTGTGGCCTGGCAAAGTCGGCGCGTTGATTAGCATTGTCGACATGCAGTTAGCGGTGGCCCTCGTGGTGACCATACCCAGCGAGCCTGCCGAGGTGCTTCTTGGTGGGTATTCCAACATCCTCGTTCTCGGTGGTTAGATAGTTCTAGCAGAAAGAGATGCACTCGTAGATCAGAAAGCCCTTGGCTATGCTTCCATCTGGACAAGACCTATTGCGAACGAACCCTTTGATTACACCGTTCAGCCTTTCAAACGGCATCATGTTATGCAGGAATGTCGGCCCGAGTTGGATGATGTCATCCACGACATGGACAAGTAGATGCACCATGATGTCGAAGAATGCGGGCGGAAAGTAAATCTCGAGCTCGCATAGTATCACCACGATCTCTTCCTGTAGCCTGTCGAGCTGCTTCATGCCGATCGACTTCCTAGAGATGACGTCGAAAAAGTTGCACAAGCCAAACAGCGTCTCACAGACGTGCTCGTCCATTATCCCTCATATGGCAACTGGAAGTATCTGTGTCATCATCACGTGACAGTCATGGGACTTCATACCGCTGAACCTCTTCTTCGCTACGTCGAGATACCTGCTTATCTTGCCCAAGTAACCGTGAGGAACTTTTACTCCTAGGAGGCACCTGAAAAACTGCTCGATCTCCTCCTGACACAGAGTGAAGCAGGCAGCGCGAAGCACAACCACCTCATTCTTCTTAACCCTTTTGCGGCGACCCTGATTCCCTTCCGTTTGATCGTCATCATCATCACTATCAGGGTACTCAAGCCCCTTTTGATGCCAAGCAATTTCAGGTCATTTCTTGCTTTCGGCCCATCCTTGGTCCTCTCTGGCATGATGAGGAGAGTGCCAAGCAGACTCTCAGTAACGTTCTTCGTGATGTGCATTACATCGAGGCTATGGGGCGTGTGGAGGACCTTCCAGTACGGCAGGTCCCGGAAAACAGACCTCGCTTTCCATACACCCAGAAGCGGTTTTGTCCTTGGTCTCTTCTTCCCTGGCGCTGGGCACTCATCCCAATTATTCAGAAGCTCCTCGATTTCTTCGCCGCTCCTCGTACGCGGGGCTCTTTCGAGCTCGTCTTTACCGTTGAACAGGTCACCGCGTTTTCTCCACGGGTGATCCATGTGAAGACACTTTTGAGTCCCTTGCAACACGGTTTTCGAAGACCCGGGATCCTTGGGTAGCTGGAGACGCGAGGTGTGATCCATGCACTTGACACATGCATTGTGTCCGTGGTTCACCTGGGCCGATACATTTGCGTAACCAGGATAGTCCTGCACCGTCGTGAGCAACGCGGCTCTCAGAGAGAAATATTCTTTAGTGTAGGCGTCCCACGTATGGGCTGGCGTCTCTGTAACTACCTCGGTGAATTACGCTCCTAGTTACAAGCCTGGATGAGCGGAAATGGTTAAAATAGTACGGTGGGGGCCAAATGCCACTCACAGGTAGACCTTTCGGCCGTCCTAACCATTTCCAAACATCAGGACAAGAACGGGCGGCGTAATCGGCAGGCGAAGGGATCAACTACATACACAAATGAGTATGTATGCAAGCCACCATACAACAGTCCTCAGAGCCATTCCATCTAAAAGAAATAGAAATATTGCAACGCCATACGGCAAGATCCAAATGTCCTAGATAGATATAATAGTTTAGGATATCTCCTCATACATCAAACATCAGAGTATCAGGCGGAAGCGGCAAACAAGATCCGAGTACGGATAAGAAGCAAATCGGCATAAGATGCCCCATAATAAACACATCCTGCCCACAGATCTCACGGATCCCCGTTCCCGAAATCTCTACACCGAATGATCGTTGCCCACATCGTCCGCCTCCTCCACCCAGTATCCATCTTGTGAGTGTACCTGTTCATCTGAATCAAATAATTTATCGTGTGATACCCTAGGGGTACTCAGCAAGTCTTTATGCCTCTAAAGGGGACACAACCTGGGTGACGCAATTGCAGCAAAAGATAATACCTAAAAATCCTATAGATACTCGCTAACCATCCGCCTAACCAAAGATAGACGGATGTCCGTGAATTAATAACAACAGTTATAACAGTAATATTAACAGATCCATCCTCCTCCTCGCTTAACAACGAGGAAGCGGACGAACACCCCCCATCCGTTGGCAGTTTTATTATCCATTCCATGAGTGTTGCACTATTTACTAGTCAGTTACTTAGTCAAATTAAAAGCGGTACTTTAGTTATACTTGTCTATGATCGAGAAACTGTGCTCCAAGTCGTCCATAACCACGGACACGGCTTTCAGAAAGTTTTACCCTGTAGGGGTGCACAGATAGCAACACACACTCGATCAACCTCGGAAAAACCAAATCAAAACCCAACGAGGCATTCACGACAAAGCGATCACAGGATTCAGAAATATTTCAGGGGGCCACCCCATTAAGCTACCCGCAACGAAGTTGGCCGACTCCGAGACGGACTCAAGGTTTGTGTGGACGGATGTAAACGACTGGGAACCCGAAAGTGTGACTGGGCTTGTCGATACAGCGAAAACGTGTCACGATCCGAAACAGTACATGTGCTCCTCGCACAATCGTAAATAAAGCAGTAAAGCATGGCATAAGTACAGGATAGTAATAAAGCCCCAAACTACTTTGTGGCCCCAAGAAATAAGAATGAATCAACCTCTGGCTCAGGGGGGTCCATAAGCCTCCCGGATGTGGATAGCGCGAATATTCAAGGAACAGGAATCAAGTACTCGGGGTCCTAAGGGACACAAGTGAGCATGAAAAACCAGATAGCAGATATTGCTCACCGGTGCCACTTTCATTAGTTATCCCATTACTACTCAGGTTAAGTTGTATAGGTACATCGTTATCCATCAGACACTCACATACCCTACACATGCTGTTCTACGACCCGCATGGCTCAAACAACTCCTGTAGTAATGGCTCATGGGATGGAGGAACAATCTTCGGTGGGGTTTAAAAGTAAAGGCTATGCAGTACTTGGGATTCAGTTTAATGCGATCGCGACTCAATGATGCAAGAATAAGATAGAGGCAATAGGTACTATATGTATGCAAGCATGTGGTAGTGCTTGCCTGGTAGCTCAGTTGAAGCGAGAGAACGATCTAGGTAGTGCTCCTGGGTTTCTTGATATATCCCCTGCTCATCGTCTATTCGAAGAAGAACCAAACAAACAAGGGCCAACATAAATAAAGTGCACAAGCATAAGAATAGAATGCGACAAGCAAACAATCATTCCATGATGAATGATGCACAATTTGCATGGCAATAAAGTAGCATGGCATGGGTGAGGTGTAGAATACAAGAAATAAACATTTTATTGAGTTTTGGTCACATTTTATTCTCGAATAAGTTGCTGTATACTTTATATTTATATTATGCATGCTGCAAAATAGAACATGGAATGCATAAACAGAAAGGTCTCGTCGAGCTAATCATTTTAGACATATTATTTGTCAAATTTGGAGTTATAAAACAAAAGTTATTAATTAATTAAGGCAAAAGGGCATTTTATTGTAATTTTAGTCAACTTGAACTTTTAAGTGTTCAAAATATCTTTTGGATGGAAGATTTGAATTCCTCACATTTTTCTGATTTCAAAACATATATTACATGTTTAATTTGAATTTATATTTTAAAAGTTATTTGAAAACAGATTTGAAATTTGAATTTAAATTAATTTGGAAAAGTTTGAATTGAAACAGAAATACAGAAATACTTTTTCTACTCAGGTTAAGTTAGCCACAGACAATGACTGGTGGGCCACTGGCTGACTGGGACCAAACGCGCACAGAGAAGGGTTTCCTCACCGCGAGCTAATCTAGCCTCAGCGAATGATAGGTGGGGCCGGCAGGGCGTAAGGGTCCACGGCGCGCGCAGCCAGCTGGGACGCGACACATGGTGGATCCGGAGGAGTGCGGGTTGAGGCTGGAAGAACTAGGGGGTCTATCTGCAAAACGAGCGCTGAGGCTGACGGTGGGGCAGGCTGGTCCGCGGGTTTAGGACATAAAAAGCTAGGGGGATTTCTGCAAAAAGTGCGGCGGCACTGTGGATCTTCTCCGCGTACAGAGGACCGATCGGTGCTCGCGAACGAGCGCGCGGCGCGGAGGATCGAACACGCGACCTGGGCGCGCGCGCAGGCGGCGGTGACCACTGGGCTAGGCTGGGTGTTGTTGCTGGGTACGGAAACGCGGCTAGGAGTAGCGTGCTGTGGCGCGGCGACGAGCCGAAGCAGCGGCCACCGACGCACAGAGCACGCTCGACAAGTGGTCCGACGAGAACAGGAAGCAACGGTGAGTAAGGAGGTGTTAGGGAGGATCGTGGGCTCACCGGGAGGCTGTTGATGCGGTCTGATCGGGCAGAGGAGTAGCGGATCAACGACGAGGCAGAGGCCGGGCGGAGCTAGGGTTTGGCTTCGGGCGGCGCTGGTACCGACGCTCTGGTGCTTCTCCTCCGCGATGGCGTGTACAGGGCGATGCAGAGGAGCGTCCTCGACTTCCTCGACAGCCTCCACGCCACGCCCGCCTGCTGGTTCGAGGAAACGACGGTGGACACCGACGGTGGACGGTGATGGGGTAGACGGTGGTAGGGGTAGACGGAGAGGAAGGGGACGGTCTGGAAAGATCTGGGAGAGGCCGAGAGGTTGTGGGGCGGAGGGTAAAGCGAGGGGGAGGGGGAGGTGCCGTGCGGGAGTGGGTAGGGAAAAGGTGGCTCGGGTGCCACTTTTCCTTCTCCTCTTCACGTGCTCGAGCTGGGCTCGTCTAGGGCAGGAGCAGGCACGTGCAGGGGCTTCCAGGTGGGGCCAGAGAGCGTCCAAAGAGGTAGGCTCGGGTGGGGGCACGCCAGGCAGAGAGAAGAGAAGGAGAGAGGAGAGGGGAGGCTCGGGCTAGGTTGGGGGGAGCCTCGGGTTGGGGTAGCTAGGTGGGGCCAGGGTGACCAGGTGGGGCCAGCTAGGTGAGAGAGGAGAGAGACCGAGAGATAGGGTGGGGACTAGGGTTTGCTAGAGAGGGCATCGGGTTGGGGTTAGGAGAGAGGGGTAGATCATGGGGTGGTGGCTCGGGTTAGAGAGAGGAGAGATGAGGGCTTAGGGTTTGGAGGGTAGATCAAGGTAGGGTTTAAAGAGAGGGAGGGAAAACCACTTGTTAGCAAAGAGATGTCCAAGTGATTAAAAACCACACAAAATAAATGAAGAAAAACCTCAAACAAACTCACATGAATGGGTAAGGGAGAAGGGGATGGTGATGTTGCATGGGGTATGCATGAATGTGAATAGCCACTTCTATTAGTTGCAAAAAAACAACTATAGTACATAAGGGAACTTATTACATGCATGCACATCACTATTTGGAATAAATTCCAACCCACTAGGTACAAGCTTGATGAATATATGGGAATGGTAGATTCAAGCATGATTGATTATAATAGGCCATGCTAGTGTATATATCCCACTAAAAGATTATTTGACCACAATTATATTTAAACAAGCTCAAATAGCCAAAACAACCATATGGAAGGTGAAAGGAAGATTCTACTCACATGGCATTCAAAGGTGGCCATGAGGCTCCACATAATTGATATTGTGAAAACAACATACTTCATATATGGAACATGTAGACATAGAATGGATCCACACCAACACATATGAGCTAGAATCAAAATAGCAAAAGAAAAGCAATGGCTCATATCTGACTAGGGTGGTGGAATTTAGATGAAGCCAAAGAAAGGTGGTGGAGTGGAATAAAAGATATGCCCCCAACTCAACTTGGGCATTAAACAACATATCAATAACCGAATACAATATCAAGAGGCAAATACAATTTACAATGCATATGAGAGAAGAACCAAAACAAAAGGGTTTTATATGATGCTCAAATGCAAGGTGGCATGATGACATGAGCATGATATAATTATGATGCAACAATTATATATATGAAGTGGCCATTATATTACTAGACCAAGTAGCATTACAATTGTTAGACAATTGGGATGCTACAGTCTCCCACAACGTGGCTAACTCCTCTTTCAACAACCCGAGATAAAGATGCATATCGACACCTGGCTGTTTTGGCCCCTGAATAAGAATGTTCAACGTGGCTAACTCCTCTTTCACCTTTGCTTTGTGCAGAGCCACGGGGGATGTTGTACGGCCATACAAACACAGGCCAGGCTCTATGCGTGCTACTCTGGTTGTCAAAAGGATTGAGTCCATCGGTTCTCATACCCAGCCTGACGTTCCTTGCATCGCCCCCGAACTCGATGTCCAATGCATTCCACTTGCTAGCGTCTAAAGGGTGTGTTAGGATCTTTCCCTTCTCTGGATCATCTTCGGGTTTCTCCCTTTCCGCGTGCCATTGAATTAGCTTTGCTTCCTTAGGATCTACGAAATATCTCTGTAGACGGGGAGTGATAGGAAAGTACCATACCACTTTTCGAGGAACTTTCTTGTTCCCTCTCTTGTACCGTCCATGGCCGCACACCGGACATGTGGTTCTCTCCGCGTACTCGTTACGATAAAGTGCGCAATCATTGATACATGCGTGGTATTTAACGTGCGGTAGGTCGAGTGGGCACACGATTTTCTTGGCCTCCTCTATACTTGTTGGCAATGTGTTCCCGTTAGGAAGACGATCGTGCCAGAATTCCATGTTAGCATTGAAGCTCACGTCGGTCCATTTGTGTTCCACCTTCATCTCTAGAGCCTTGAGAGTTACACTCAGGCGTGTATCCTCGGGCCGACACCCAGGATATAATGGATTCATCCCATCTAACTCCATTTGCGCCAGCTTGGCTTTCTCTCTGGCTACAGCTTTGGCGTTGCTCGTCTCCTTGAGAAGCAGTTCCTGAACATGAGGATCCCTTAACACCGAAGTTAGCAGCGTCTGGGTGTTCGCTTCTTCTCCTTCTTCATGATGGTCATGCCCATCGACATCTCCTTCTTCGTCATGATGATCATGCCCGTCGTCGGTATATTCTTCGTCATCATTACCATGCCCGTCGGGAGACTCTTCGTCTTCTCGCTCGCCCAATTCTTCATGATGACCAACACCATTTACTGCCAGATCCTCATCGAAGTCGTCACGCATGAAACCGCGCCTTAGTAGGTGATCCTCCAATTGTCTAGAATCAGGGTCGATACAGCGCTGGAGTTTGCATGTTCGACATGGACATCTTATCTGGGTCTTGTTTTTCCGAATCATGTCCGCATTGGCGTCTTTCTTATACCTAGTAACTCGACCTTCGCTCATCCTGACGACCATGGTAGCCTGCGTGGTATGCACATATAGAGCAAAAAGACAGAGAGTAGGTTAATTAGAAATATACACACACAAAACACACATGCATGGTCGTCGCCGGAAAAAATCGGCATGACCTTTCCTAAAAGTAGGACATATGGGTGGTGCAAAAATTTGCCGAAATGGAAATGAATCAACATTTCGGCAAACATCCATGCACCACACCGGGACAGAGACAAGCAAAAACAAGAATCTTCTTCCCATGCAAGCATTCATGCACCACACAAGCTTCATGCACAAACATCATTTTCGTGCATGCATGCATCGCATATACACACCGCCCGCGCGACAAGCTTTACACCTACAAAACATGCATATTCATGGCGAATTACTCACCGGGTAGATAGAATACCGACTCGAGAGCGCGATGTGAGAGAGTGTGGATCAATAGATCTATAGAGAGATAATAGTACACAAATAGAGATGTGGAGGAGAAAAGTAGGTGTGTTTTAGATCAACTAGTTGGAGAAAGACTTTCCCTAGCCAATATATCTACTATAGTAGGTTTAAATACAACAAAATGTAGAAAAGTATATACACAATGGGGTGGGAGAGAGGAGGAAGACGAGCTGGGAGGAGGGGGAAGAAGGATGTGAAATGGATAGTGGGAGAGAGGAGGAAGCAAAGCTGCCACCTTTGTGCAGATCTGGTCGAAGGGTTCTATGGCGCATATAGGCCGTATGCGCCATAGAAGTTCAATCTTCTGTGGCGCATACGGCCTGTATGCTCCACAGAACCTTGGCCATAGGGTGCAGTGGGCCAAGTGGGCCCTGACTCAATGTTCTGTGGCACATGGCCAACGAATGCGCCACAGAACCTGTGGGCCCGACACTCAGGGTTCTGTGGCGCATACTGTGGTTATGTGCCACAGAAGGTTAAACTTCTATGGCGCATGTCTGACCCAAGCGCCACAGAACACTGAGGCACAGATCTGCACCAAATAAAGGTGGCAGATAGAGCTCTTTAATGACACCCCTCTATATATATGCCACACTCCCTGTCCAAAGCAACAACCCTGCCCTCATGTCTTCTTCCCACAACTCGTTGGAAGACTCGCTAGAGAGCACAGCCCGCTCGCGTTCCCTGCAGCCTACTCGCAGTGGAGGGGCGAGGTCGAGGGGAAGTGCTCGGAGTCAGCCGCCGCGGGATTCAGAGGTCAACCTAATCGAGGAGGAGGCCAGACTGCGGAACGAGGCCCTCTACAACAATGCCATGAGGTTGTACGCCGTGCTCGCGTCTTTGGAGGATACGGCGCGCATGGCGGAACCAATCGGGTGGCGGCCGGTGCTCGACCCCAACGTGTCCATGGAGGACCACGTCCGCAGGCTGCAGGCGCGCGTGAACAGGGAGGTTTGGCATCTTCCACTGCCATCGCCCCCACCAGCTCTTTGAAGGGATTTGCAATGTTGTAGTTTGTGTATTTGCAATGATGTATGGCATTTTTGTTTTGCTGTTCAATGCTATGCGCATGTGCATTTTGCAACGATGTATGGCACTACACATGTCTATCTACTAGATTGTCTAGTATATTCTACCTATTCCACTGGTACTTGCTTAGTCGGGAAAAGCACAAGAGGAAAATAATCTGAGAAGCACGAAGCTTTATGAGGCAACAATGCGCCACAAAAGCTTGTACATAGGTGAGCAAAGAGTGGGGCCCACATATATCTTCTGTGGTGCATATCGCAATATGCGCCACAGAAGATATAAACTTCTGTGGCGCATCTCCTTGTATGCACCACAGAAGTTTGGTCAGAGCACGGTCAGACCCCGCCCGCTGTGGGTCCCACCAAACTTCTGTGGCGCATACGGAGTAATGCGCCAGAGAAGATTCATGGTCCAACGGCTGGTGTGGGTCCCACCAAACTTCTGTGGCACATTGCTCTGGAAGGTGCGCCACGGAAGTTTGGTGGTTCTGTGGCGCATGTCTCCGGATGCGCCACTGGGTAACTTTTGTGGCGCATGGTTAGGACCATGCGCCACAGAAGGTATATCTATTTATAGCTAGTTTCCTAGTAGTGAAATGGTTGGTTACAGCCAGACTTTGGAAAAGCTTGGTTTTCCACTGGGCCAAGAGTTGGCCACTGACTTCATTTTGGCGTCTCTTCCATCCAGCTATGGGAAGTTCATTTCGAACTACCATATGCATGGGGTGGAGAAGGGATGCTTAAAACAGCAGAAAGTGACATGAAGAAGTGTGCAGGGCATAGCCATGTGATGACTATGCAGAACAAGACTAGCTTCAAGAAAAAGGGTACTTCTTGGAAGAAGAAGGGCAAGGCTAAGGATACGATCCGTAAGCCTGCACCCAAGCAAAAGGCTGGACCTGTAGAAGTCACTGAGTGCTTCTTTTGTCAGGAACATGACCACTGGAAGAGAAACTGCAGCAAGTACCAGGCTTCTTTGAAGAAGAGTGGAAGTAAGAGTACTTCCCACTCAGGTACGCTTGTGGTAAATGTTGTGGACATTCTTCTCGCTGATTCCAATGTTAACTCTTGGGTATTTGATACCGGATCGGTTGCTCATATTTGCAATTCGATGCAGGGGCTAATAAGGACTAGAGAAGTGTAGAAAGGCGAAGTGGATTTTCGCGTCGGAAATAAAGCAAGGGTTGCTGCATTGTTCGTCGGCGTCATGCAACTTCACCTTCTGTCAGGATTTATTATGGGGTTGAATAATTGTTATTACATTTCAAGTATAGGTCGAAACATTTTATCACCTTCATGTTTGATGAGGGATGGTTATTCATTCGCGAGTGCAAACAATGGTTGTGTAATCTCTAAGAATGATATGTTTATGGCTAATGATCCCATTGTGAATGGGTTATTTATTTTAAATCTTGATGATGCATCTGTTTACAATGTTAGTGCTAAAAGGCTTCGGCCTAATGATTTGAGTCCTACCTATTTATGGCATTGTCGTTTGGGGCATATAAGTGAAAGGCGCATGAAGAAGCTCCATGGTGATGGTCTTCTAACTTCGTTTGATTTTGAATCATACGAGACATGTCAGGCTTGTTTACTTGGAAAGATGACCAAATCTCCTTTTTTGGGTTTACCCGAGAGAGCGACAGACTTGTTGGAACTCATACATATTGATGTATGTGGACCAATGAGCACGACAGCCAGAGGAGGATATCACTACTTCATTACTTTCACTGATGATTTCAGTAGATATGGTTATGTCTACTTGATGAGGCATAAGTCTGAAACTTTTGAAAAGTTCAAGGAGTTTTAGAGTGAAGTAGAGAATCAATGTGGAAAGAAAATAAAGGCCTTGCGATCTGATCGTGGAGGTGAATATTTGAGTCACGAATTTAGTGATCATCTTAAGAGTTGCGGAATTGTTCCACAACTTACGCCGCCTGGAACGCCTCAAAGAAACGGGGTCTCCGAATGGCGTAATCGAACTTTGTTGGACATGGTTCGATCTATGATGAGCCAGTCGGATTTACCATTATCATTTTGGGGTTACGCTCTAGAAACGGCAGCTTTCACACTTAATAGGGTACCATCTAAATCCGTAGTTAAGACACCATATGAGATGTGGACTGGAAATAATCCCAGTTTTTCTTTTCTAAAGATTTGGGGTTGTGATGCATTTGTCAAGCGACTTCAGTCGGACAAGCTAACACCCACATCGGATAAGTGCATTTTCGTGGGATATCCGAGGGAAACCTTAGGGTATTACTTCTACAACTGAGAGGAGGGCAAAGTGTTTGTCGCTCGTAACGGTGTTTTCCTAGAGAAAGAGTTTCTCACAAAGGGAACAAGTGGAAGGTCGGTGCGACTTGAAGAAGTTCATGATGAGCCAGTTGGGGATGCTTCTACGAGTGATGCTATTGTAGCAGAACAAGTTTAGGAACCCGTGGCAACAGAAGCACCACAACCACGAATGTCGGCGAGGCTCCACGAAGCGCGGGAATTATTATTGTTAGACAATGATGAGCCTACAACCTATGCAGAAGCGATGGTGGACCCAAACTCTAAGAAATGGCTGATCGCCATGAGATCCGAGATAGAGTCCATGGGGGACAATCAAGTTTGGAACTTGGTTGACCTGCCTGATGGTTTTAAAGCCATTGAGTGCAAATGGATCTATAAGAAGAAGATTGATATGGATGGAAATGTTCACATCCATAAAGCTCGACTTGTTGCAAAAGGTTTTCGACAAGTTCAAGGAGTTGACTACCACGAGACTTTCTCGCCCATAGCGATGCTTAAATCTATACGAATAATTCTAGCCATTGCTGCACATTTCGACTATGAAATATGGCAGATGTATGTCAAGACGGCTTTCCTAAATGGAATCCTAACTAAGGACTTGTATATGATGCAGGCCGAAGGTTTTGTCGATCCAAACAATGCTGGAAAGGTATGCAAACTTCTGAAGTCCATTTATGGGCTGAAGCAAGCATCTCGGAGTTGGAATATTCGATTTGATGAAGTTGTAAAGGAGTTTGGATTCATCAAAAACGAACAAGAACCTTGTCTTTACAAGAAGGAAAGTGGGAGAGCGCTGGTATTTCTAATCTTATATGTAGATTACATATTGCTGATTGGAAATGACATTCCTATGCTCGAGTCTGTTAAGACCTCATTGAAAAATAGTTTTTCGATGAAGGACTTGGGAGAAGCGGCATATATTCTGGGCATCAAGATCTATAGAGATAGATCAAGGAGGCTAATTGGATTAAGCCAGAGTACATACATTGACAAAGTGTTGAAACAGTTCATCATGGAAGAGGCTAAGAAGGGGTTCTTGCCCATGTATCACGGCATTAAACTCAGCAAGACTCAGTGTCCTTCGACTACTAATGAGCGTGAGCGCATGAATAGAGTTCCATATGCTTCGGCTATTGGATCCATCATGTATGCAATGATATGTACTCGCCCAGATGTTTCCTATGCTCTAAGTGTTACGAGCAGATACCAGGCTGATCCAGGTGAAGGTCACTGGACAGCGGTAAAGAACATCCTTAAGTACTTGAAAAGGACTAAGGATGTGTTCCTAGTTTATGGAGGTGAGGATTAACTCAGTGTAAAGGGTTACACAGATGCGAGTTACCTTAACGACTCAGATGATTCGAAATCGCAATCAGGTTATGTGTTTGTCATGAATGGTGGTGCTGTGAGCTGGAAAAGTTCCGAGCAAGATACGGTGACCTCCTCTTCAACAGAAGCTGAATATGTTGTTGCCTCGGAGGCCGTAAAGGAAGTTGTTTGTATTAGGAATTTCCTGATTGCTCTCGGTGTGGTTCAGGGCGCATCCAATCCCTTGGATGTTTATTGTGACAATAATGGTGCTATTGCACAGGACAAGGAACCTAGACAGCACCAGAAGAACAAACATATTTGCATGCGTTACCATCAGATTCGAGAGTTTGTTGAGGATGGTAGTGTCATGATATGCAAAATACATATGGACTCAAATGTTGTTGTTCCCTTGACTAAGCCTCTCCCGCAACCCGTGCATGAAGCGCACACAAGACTGCAAGTGGGAGACTGAAGGAAATATGCCCTAGAGGCAATCATAGAGATGATTATATTTCATATGTATCCATGAGTTATTGTAATGTTCCTTGAATATCCATATTAGGCAACTTGTATTGATTAGCTATTATGTGAATTGTTTGTGAAACTAATTACTTGTATGGTTATTTAAGATTTTTCCCTAGTCGGAGTTCATGTGAGGACACATGTGAATATTAGACTAGCACATCGATTGGTTGATGACTATGTTTCGCAAGTCATAGACATGGAGATGTCAAACCAATGATGTGGACACATGTTATGAACATGGGGTTGGACTGACCCAACTTGAGACTGGCAATTATTTGCAGCTCTCTCTCTACACATCGTGTACGTTTTGTCCTTAGACCTGAGACTGTCGCATGTACTTGAGATGTGGATTGACCTACTTTGGGGCTATCAAACGCTGCACCGTAACTAGGTAGTCATAAAGGTAGCTTTCGGGTTTGTCCTAAAGCATGCTGCAAGGCATGGTCAATCAAGATGGGATTTGTCCCTCTCTACTTGAGAGAGATATCTCTGGGCCCCTCGACTGATCGGATCCAGAAATGCATGGCCGTGCTACATATGGTTAAGAGTTAACCTAATAAAGGAATTCCGAATCACGGTTTCGAGAAAGGGAGGTCAGCTTGGAGCTAGACCAAATATCGTGAGGCAAAGGGAAAGACATGTACTAAACCTTGTGATGGTTCATTCGATATGATCTTTGTATGCGTTTAGGAGTTGGCACGTCTTGCTAGAGGCCGCTACCAACTATTGGCAGAATAAGTGTATTCGTGTCATGTCTATACGTATATGAACCTATAGGGTCACACACTTAAGGGGTTGGAAGCCTAATGAGGATTGGATTCGAATTAGACCAAGCTCAGACTACTAATGGGCTGCTAATGTAGAAGCCCACTAGGGACGCCTATATAAGAGAGGGTGGGGCGAGCTGACCAGGCTAATACCTCAGATCATTCTCAGCCGTCACTCCTCACGCCTGTGTTGCACGCGCGGACCTAGCAGTCCGGCGTCTGACGCTTCCACCCTGTACGTGTGGATGACTCGGAGGCGCTGCATCTGTAGCGCTTGGACGAGCCACGCAAGGGGAGCTGCTCGTGTGACGAGGACAAGGAGGAGACGTGGAACGTCTACACTTCCTCGACGCGCTTCATCAATTCCGCAATTGTGCGTCTAGTGGTAATCCCGTGATCTATGACAACAGTAATCCTGGTATACGCGGTAGAATTTTTTTGATTTGCGCTAGTGTAGCCTACCCGTATCCCTACATTCCCATGTTTGTGGGCTCCAGAACCTCCACTATCATCACCATGGGAACGCTTGTGAGACGATCCCGAGCCGTGCTTGTCAAAGTGATGCTTCCTCTTCCAATTCTCCACCTGTTTCATCTTGCTCTCCAAGATGGTGGCCTTGTAAACAGTGGTTGATAAGTTGGAACATACGCAACAGATAGCTGCATGCACATCTCATCATTCAGCCCTACAAGAAATTTTTCCTTCCTCTTAGCATTAGTATCAACATCATCCGGTGCATAGCGTGCCAGATTGTTGAACTCCTCAATATATTCTGCCACACTGCGGTGACGTTGCTTAAGTTTGTGAAGTTGTTTCTTCTTCAAACTCATCACGCCTGAAGAGATATGAGTTGTGCGGAATCCATCCTCAAAAATAGCGCAAGTCACTTCCTCAATGGGAGTAGTGATTTGGAAGTTCTACCACCATGTGGCTACTGGTCCTTCAAGCAGATGTGCTGCAAACCTGACCTTTTCTTCATCAGTGCAGCCCATAGTGACCCATTCCTTGTTCAAGGAACGTAACCAGTCATTGGATACCATTGGATCAGTGGTTCCCGAGAACTTGGCAGGCCTCAACCTCAAAAACCTTGTAAGCATATCAAAGGCTGGTGGGTTGTTTTGATTTTTGTTGTTGTTTTTGTTGTTTTGATTCAGATTCACCATGAACTGGGTCATCATTTGCATCAACCGAGTCTGGGCTGCCATCAGCTGCTACATCTCATTGCCATTGTTGTTATTGTTGTTAGTCTTGGGATTGGAATGATGGGGAGGCATCTGTGGTTTCAATAAGGATAAGTAATGAGATATAACCCATAAATACTATCATGCACAATACATCACATAGCAACAATCACAAATAATCAAGCACAAGATAAACTTAGAGTTTAAAAAACGTGAACAACATGTTTTGGAAAAGTAAACACACTAGCAAAGTCATCCACATGTTGGATGATAATTGCGACTCGATATATATAAGGATGATGGATAGATAGGTAGCTAAGTAGTCAACACTACTCCACCATGTCGACCTCCTCATCTACTAGAGTAAGTCATGTTGTCTCTATTGATGTCTTGTACTCCTCCACGCTGGTGGTCAAAGCATCGACCTTCGATCGGAGGGCTCTCTTCTGCGAGTGCAGCCTCTCTATCACTCCCTGTTGTGTCTCTAGCTCAAGATCCTTGAGCTCTATCTCGGCCTTCATCCCATTGATCCTCTTGTTCCTATCCTGCACTCTCTTCTTTTGGTTCTTGATCCTCTTGTCTTGCTTCTCGAACCTAATATCCATCTCCTTGATGCTCTCATCCTGCTCCGTGAAGGCCTTGTCCTTCTCTCTCAACTGAACATATAGCTCATCATTACTGTTATCGCCATATTTTGGCCAAAGGAGGAGATGGGCCGTAATCAAGATGGGCTTGGAAGATACATATATGCAACGTGTTGTTGAATCGGCCTTGTGCGTGGATTTGGGCTAAATTGCCCGTGTATCTTATATTGTAGTAGGTTACGTTTCGGTTTAAGTAAAGAGATAGGATTGTTAGGGTTATTCCAAAGATAGAAAGTCTCCGGACTATAAATATGTACCTAAGGTTATTGAGAAAAGGAGGACGATCACGTTCACAACAAACACAATCTCGGCGCATCGCCACCCCTTGTTTCTAGGGTTTCTTTCGGGTAAGTGTCATGCTGCCTAGATCGCATCTTGCGATCTAGGCAGTATCTGCTTATGCGTTATTTGGTGTTACTCGTACTGAAGCCTTGTTGATGGCGAGTAATACTATCATCATAGATTTGTTTAGGTTAGCATCGGTACTTTTTACTATGATCGCTTAGTTATGCTGCCTCTAGTTATCTCGCTGCCTTTGCACCTTTTCCCGGGTGTAAGGGTAGCATCTTGCTTGATCTTTATTCAGTCGATTTGATCCTTTATAGTTTTGCCTTGTTTTCCAAGGTTTAGTTTGATATCCACGTAGTCAGGCCTTGCAAACGGGTTGAACGATCCAGTGGTACGTGAGGATATGGTTTGCTAATTCGAGAGGAGTTGTTCCGGGAATTGACTTTACGTCGGTTGTTAGGACTTCTCTAGGGTTAGTTCTCTATCATCTTTGGTATTTACCAGGCTCAATTACGTGTAGGATGTTCCAATTACGTGGTGAAAACGTTAAACTGTCGTAGATCGATTTAACTTGTATTGATGAAGCAAAACCCCATGTTATCGTAGATTTAATGCAGAACCATGGGATAATCGGCTCTAAGAGCCGATTCACAGGGAAACCTGGGAGCCGGTCGCGGCTCGAATTTTACGTATGTTTGTTTGCCATGCAGGAAACCAATCGAAGCAATCCATCACCTTCCTGACCAGGTATAGGTCAGGTGGCCCGCCCTTGCACCAGCCAGGACGTGTGCCGGAGTTTTGCGGGCTGTTGCCCGAGGGACCAGGGCCCACCAGCAGTTCTGGGAGCCTCCCGGCTCTCCGTGTTGCCCGTCGCTGCTCGCCGGTGGGTTTTGGCAGGCAACACATTCTGGCACGCCCGGTGGGACATTCAACAGCGTCTACATCAACATCCAACGCTGCGATGGAGAACAGACCGGTCACGTACGACGATCTGCCTGAGGAGCACAAGGCGAAGTATGATGATATCAAAGCTCTCTTCGAAGCCGATCTCATCGGCTCTTTTGAGAGGACCCGTAAGCATGGCATCAGGTGGAAAGGGTTCTCACCCGAAGGTGCTCTTGACGAGGTGGATCTGTCTGTTCCGTCAGAGGAGCGCACCAGAGCGCTGTGACAGGAAGTCAATTACATGGTGGCCCATTCTCTTCACCGCCATTCTGAGAGCCTAGTGAACGCTTTCGAGCGCGTCGCGGTTCGCGTAGTTCAGGAGATCATGAAACATCAGTACTCTCCGTCGGGGCCTACTCTAGGGACTCACCAGGGAGAAAGACCGCTCCAGACTAGGCCACAGCTGCCATTCACGCTTGCAGCTCCGGAGCCACCAGGGGGACCGGCTTACGTCGTCTACAAGGTTGGAGGTGACCCTGGCGATTGCCAATTCCTGTTTGAACCACCTAAAGAATTCCCACATGGATATGTGTGCACCTACGTGCCGGACTGCAATAACCTGACGCGCACGAACCAGGTGGCAACTGCAGGGATTTCTAGGGCAGGAGTTTCTGGAGCAGGGGCTTCGGGAGCAGGTATTCCTGGAGCAGGGATGTCTGGGATGGACGCTGATAAACAGGCATGGCTAGCCAAGTACGCCACCGGAGCGAGTTCTGAGAATTCAGCCCCTGCAGCTCAAACGGTGGAGCAAATCCGTACCATCTTGAGAGACCAGTTCGGCTTCGTGCCGAAGAGAAGGACAATCGGCTATTCTAAGCCGTACCCCAACGAGTTTGATCTAATTCCGCTGCCACCCAAGTATCGGCTCCCTGAGTTCTCAAGGTTTAGCGGATCAGAAGGGTCGAGCTCGATCGAGCACGTGAGCCGATACCTGGAACAGTTAGGCATGATTTCAGCATCGGATCAGTTACGCGTAAGGTTCTTTGCGCAATCTCTGACAGGACCAGCTTTTGGGTGGTACACCTCGTTACCACCGGATTCGATCCAGACCTGGAAGCAACTGGAAGAACAGTTCCACATCCAGTATCATTCAGAAGCTACCGAGGCTGGCATTGCAGATCTGGCGCAGGTGCGGCAAAAGCGGGGAGAAACGGTAGCTGAGTACATTCAACGTTTTAGGACTGTCAAGAACCGATGTTATTCGGCTCGTTTAACTGAGAAAGAAGCGGTCGAGCTGGCAGTGTTGGGTCTCTCAGCACCTATCAAGGATCTGGCTTGCCAAGTAGAGTACAATTCATTGGCGCACATGGCCCAGAAACTGACAATGTATGAACAGCGCCACCCTGAGTTGTACCAAGACAAGTTCAAACGTCCGATAGGCCTGGTCGATACAGAAGAAGAGGATCCTACACAAGACCAGGAGGTGGCCGTGGCTGAATGGGCTCGGGGGGCAGATCCTGTGTCCTGCAAATGGGTGAAGCAGCAGGGGCCTGCAAAAGGGTTCGACTTTGATGTGAGCAAAGCCGAGCAGATATTCGATTTACTGCTGAAAGAAAAGCAGCTGAAGTTACCCGAAGGCCACAAAATCCCTACGGCTCAAGAGATGAACGGGAGACCATACTGCAAGTGGCATCACTCATTCACCCACACCACCAATGACTGCAAAGAGCTACGTCGCCAGATCCAAACGGCGATAGAACAGGGCCGTCTGATCCTTGGGCAATTCGCCATGAAAGTAGACACAAACCCATTTCCCGGCGTCAACATGGTAGAACACAGCCACTCCACGAGGCGTCAGTTGGATTTCTCGTTCGATGTTAATATGGCAGGACCTGTGTACCACCATGGCACATATAAGGAGGAAGACGGTCGCTCTCGGGGCAAAGAAAGAGAGGAGGCCGGTCCACGGGACCGGCCCCGTTATGATGACAGGCGGTATGTGACCGAGGAGCAAGTGAGAAGCGTGCGATATCAGAAGCCACACTCCACGCATCTCCTTAACAAGTATGAGCGTCAGTATGACCGACGTCGCCGGCACGATAGAGACGATGAAGGATATGAGCACCTCGCTAATAAAAAGTCGAAGGAAAAAGAAGGCATGGATAAACATTGGGATTGTCCTTTCTTCAAGTATTGCTGGGATGCCGGAATGAGCCGATTGCCTACAATCAACAACTGCCCGGAATGTGGACAGCAGAAGGGTGACACAGGTCCAGTCTCAGTGTTCAAGCGCCTAGGGCCTCTCCCTCCTCGAGCAAAAGACCTCGAGGAGCCAATGGGTGGAAAAGAAGAAGACAGATATCACCGGCCAAGGTGGTGCCCCGATGGACTCAGGCACACCCAAAAGCGTCGAGTTCAGCGGCTGCGTAACTTGGAGGAAGCCGAAGCGCAGTACCTCCACGCGTTGAGGAAGGCACGGCCCGATCTGGCCGTGAAAGTGCGGCAAACCTTGGAAACGGAGGCTCGTCCGAAAAGGAAAGAGTGGCGCCCCAAACCAGTAAAAGCCGATGCGAAGACATCGGCTGGCACAAACATGGTGTTCACACTTCCGTCAGAGTTTTGCGCTCCAAGAGCCAAAGAACTACCAGTGGCACAGTTTGACTGCGGCCCACGGCCGGTTATCTTTGAAAATCCACAAGCGAAGGGCTACAAACATCTGAAAGCTCTGTACCTGCGAGGTTATATCAATGGGCAGTCTGTCCGCAAGATGTTGGTTGACACCGGAGCGGCAGTCAATATAATGCCATACTCCATGCTACGGCATTTGGGACGCTCCACTGCAGATCTGATCAAAACCAACGTAACGTTAAGCGACTTCAACGGCCAAACTTCAGAGACGCAAGGCGTTCTGAATGTGGACCTGACCGTGGGCAGAAAAACCATCCCTACGTCATTCTTCATCGTTGACAGCAAAAGCACCTACGCTGTCTTGCTGGGGAGGGATTGGATTCACGCCAACTGCTGCATTCCATCCACGATGCACCAGTGCCTGATACAGTGGGATGGAGATGAAGTGGAGGTCATTCATGCAGATGATTCGATCGAGATCTCCATAGCTGGCATGAACATCTGGGAAGCAGGAGACCAAGAGCCGATCTCTGGAGTCAGTCTAGACGGCTGTGAGCGCATTGAAGCTACAAAAAACGGGGTGAGGCTGGTCTTATCCACTGGCCTGACAGAGTATCAAAGTCCACGATCATACGTGGTATGGCCGATCCCTGCGATCGGCCGCAAAAAATAAAAAGCAGTAAGCTTACGACAAACAGGTCATGCAGTCGTAGTAGGGATATTCCCTGCCATTGTAGAGCACAGATAAGTTGTAAACCTTCCTTGACTAATGCAATCGAAAAGGGGGCCGATTTCGGCAATCGGCCCAAATTATCTTTGTTATCCTCACCAACTGTTTGCCCCGTGTTTAGCATCGATTTAGCAGGTGACGGAAAGCTAGGGTATGGGTTTACATCCGCTGATGAGCTAGAGGAGATTGACATCGGTCCTGGGGATAAGCCACGACCAACATTTATCAGCAAGAAGTTAGATCCAAATCTGCGGGGTCCGATGATAGCTTTGTTGAAAGAGTATCCAGATTGCTTTGCCTGGGACTATACAGAGATGCCTGGGTTAGACAGGAGCATCATTGAGAATCGACTCCCGCTTAAAAAAGGGTTTCGGCCGTTCCAGCAGTCAGCACGACAGATGAAGGCCGAAATTTTGAAAGAAGTCAAGAAGGAGATCGAGAAAATGTTGACAGCCAAGTTAATCAGGCCATGCAGGTATGCTGAGTGGATTTCTAGTATCGTACCTGTAGAGAAAAAGGATGGCCGCTGGCGTGTTGCCATAGATTTTCGGGATCTCAATAGAGCTACTCCGAAGGATGAGTATCCGATGCCGGTAGCAGAGACATTAATCAACGCAGCTGCTGGTCATAAGGTTTTGAGCTTCATGGATGGCAATGCCGGTTACAACCAAATTTTTATGGCTCCGGAAGACATACACAAGACTGCATTCAGAGTCCCAGGTTCGGTGGGGTTGTTTGAATATGTAGTCATGACGTTTGGACTGAAGAATGCCGGCGCCACATACCAAAGAGCTATGAATTACATTTTTCATGATCTGATCGGCAAGCTGGTGGAAATTTATATCGATGACGTGGTGGTCAAGTCTGCTTCAGTACAAGGACACTTGGACGATCTGCGACGCGTCCTAGACCGAACAAGAAAATTCGGGCTACGAATGAATCCAAAGAAGTGTGCCTTCAGGGTGACGGCCGGTCAGTTCTTGGGTTTCTTGGTCCATGAACGCGGAATTGAGATCGGCCTGAAAAGTCAGGAGGCAGTGCGAACAATGAAGCCACCTACCACGAAGAAAGAACTGCAGTCTCTCATCGGCAAGATCAACTTCGTCAGAAGATTCATCTCCAATCTGTCAGGAAGAATAGAGCCGTTCATGGGACTGGTGAAAATTAAATCTGATGAAGAGTTCCGCTGGGGGACATAACAACAACGAGCCTTCGACGAAATCAAAGAATATCTGACGAAGCCGCCAGTATTGGTTCCGCCCCAGCCGGATAGGCCGTTCTACATTTACTTATCAGTAGCTGACACGTCCATCGCCTCGGTGGTGGTGCAAGTTTATGATGGTCAGGAGCGAGTTGTGTTTTACATCAGCAGAAGGATGCTCGACGCAGAGACAAGGTACCCTGAGATCGATAAGTTATGCCTCTGCCTATTTTTCACCTGCACCAAGCTGCGCCACATCTTGCTCTCAGCAGAGATTATCATTATATGCAAATCAGATGTCATAAAGCACATGCTGTCGGCCCCTATGTTGAAAGGCCGACTCGGCAAATGGATGTTTGCATTATCGGAATTTGACATCCGGTACCAACCCGCGAAAGTGGTTAAGGGTCAGGCATTGGCCGACCTTATTGCTGAAAGGATCAACACTGATATAGCAGCGCTGTCTATACGAGCGTGGGCTATGTTTTTCGATGGATCGGTTTGTGATGATGGTTGTGGCATTGGCATTCTACTCGTGTCGCCCCGGGGGGCAACATATTCCTTCTCCATCAGGCTAGCTACCCCTCGCACCAACAACGTCGCCGAGTATGAGGCGATACGCAAGGGAATGGAGTTGCTCATCGAAGCTGGAGCAGAGGCAGTGGAAATTTTTGGAGACTCCAAATTGGTGATTTCCCAACTCACGGAGGAATACAAGTGTGAGAGCGAGTCGCTCTTCCCATTATGGTTGCAATGCCGTGAGCTCATGGCACAGTTCCGGTACATAAACTTTAACTAGATCCCGCGATCGCAGAATACAGAGGCGAATGATCTCGCACAAATGGCGTCAGGCTACAAGGACGTAGCAGAGGGAACTGATGTTCAAGTACAGTTCCTGGAGGCGGACGACTGGAGAGCCGATATCTTCAATTACTTGAAAGATTCGGCTCGGGGGGCACCTAAACGGATAAGGTACAAGGCCATGAAGTATGTGCTTATCAGGGATGACATGTTCTACAGGACTCTGGAAGGGTTACTGCTCAAATGTCTGGGACCAACCGAGGCCAATCGGCTCCTACACGAGGTACACGAAGGCGCGTGTGGAACTCACCAATCGGCTCACAAGATGAAATGGTTGATCAGGCGATCAGGGTTTTATTGGCCCACCATGCTTGAGGACTGCTTTAAGTACTACAAAGGGTGTCAAGCATGTCAGAAATTTGGAAAAATTCAGACGGTACCCGCGTCAGCAATGAACCCCATCATCAAGCCTTGGCCATTCCGAGGTTGGGGCATGGATATGATTGGCAAGATCAATCCTCCATCAAGCAAAGGCCACATGTGGATTTTGGCCATTACGGATTATTTCACTAAATGGGTGGAAGCCGTCCCTATGAAGTCAGTGAGCTCGAAGGATGTTATCGATTTTGTGAAGGAACATGTCATTCATAGATTCGGGATTCCCCAAACGATCACGACCGATGGAGGTTCGGTCTTCACTTCTTACGAGTTTAGAGAGTTCTGTGAGGACACGGGAATTAAGCTGATCCGATCATCTCCGTACTATGCTCAAGCAAATGGGCAAGCTGAAGCGTCCAACCAGAGCCTTATCAAGCTGATCAAGAGGAAGATCGATGAGCACCCTAGGCGTTGGCACGAGGTTTTGTCAGAGGCTTTATGGGCTTATCGCATGTCATGTCATGGAGCGATAAAAACCTCGCCATACCATCTAGTCTATGGACAAGAAGCCGTATTGCCCTGGGAAATTACGGCTGGATCGAGACGTGTCACTTTTCAGAACGATCTAACAACTGAAGAATATACGGCCCTGATGAGTGACAGTGTTGAGGATTTAACTGAGATTAGGCTGTGGTCGCTTGAGAAAATCAAAGAGAACAAGGCCAAGGTAGCTCGTGCATATAATAAGAAGGTGAGACCGAAGGAGTTCCACGTTGGCGATCTGGTATGGGAAGCTGTGTTGCCACTGGGGACTAAGGATGCAGCATATGGTAAATGGTCTCCAAATTGGCACGGGCCATACAGGGTCGATCAAGTTTTAAGAGGAAACGCGTACATGCTTGAGGAGCTGGATGGCGTAAAATTCCCAGTGGCTGTCAACGGTCAACACCTCAAGAAATATTTCCCAAGCATGTGGGATGATGGACAGTGAAATATGGGGGCCGATACATGAAATCGGCCAATAAAAAAAATACAGCCGATGCACAGCCATCGACTCTAGAGGTTCAAACTGCTACGAGCAGGTGTCAGTATACGCGAAGAAGCTACTGAAGGAATGCCTCGAAGGCATGGAGGGCGTCAGCACGGACACGATCCACCTCGGCGATCTCGTCCTTGCCCGTCACTAGCTGCTTGTTCAGGGCACGTATTTCCGCCAGATCAGTCTTCAGTTGAGCTTTGAGGCCTTCCGCTTTGTCTTGGGAGCGGGCGATGAGTGCTTCTTTGTCACGGATGACCTGTTTAGTCGCCCGGACCTTCTCTTCAAGATCTCCCAGTTCCTTTTTCAAGGATGCGAGCTCGGCGGTGCTGACAGAGGTGTCAGTTTTGGCATCCAGAGACGCCTTTTTCTCGTTGAGCTGCTGACATTTGTCTGCAATGTTGGCCTTCAGTGGGAGTTGGGCGTGGCGCAGATTAATCCTCTCGCGAGCCAACTTCACCCTTGACCCGTAGAAAGACAGAGTTACAACTGGCCAAAGCTTCACCTGCAGTGCTACTGGGAGTTGGTCCTTGATTTCAGCAAGAACACTCTTCACCTCTTTAGAGCCCTCGATCAACTTCTCGATCGGGGAGGACAGCAAGGCTTTGAGACGCTGGAATTGAGGTAGAACATCCCTTGCTCGTGGTCCATCGTCAGCAACAGGGAGAGTTGGTTCGATGGATTCAGGGTCGAACGTCAGCAGACCTGAGATATCACAACCCTGGCAGGCCGAAATGGCGTCAGTATGCGTCCAACACGGAAGGAAGAGCCGAACGAAGCGAACGTACCTCTCCTAAGGTCAAGGGGATAGAAGATGACGAGACCATCGGCTTGTGTGTTGTTGCTGGGGGCTTGACCAAAGTGGTAACCGTTTCAGTTACACCTTCAGGGATTACTAGATCCGGCCTTGCGGCGGGCATCGTCACTTCCCCGGCATTTCCACTAGAAGTGCCAGTCGTCTGCATGGAAGGTGTTTAGCCGATGTAAATAAGTGATGAATCGGCAGATATAAAAAAATAATAATTGGTAAGAGCATCGAGGGTGATGACTTTCAAAACCTCCTGGCTCGACGAAGAAGTTTGCAGCCCCTTGCGAGCCCTTTTGGGGCTCACGACTGGCCCCGCCTCGACTGATGCTCGGGGGGCAGCAGGTTCAGGAACTGGCCTTTTCCTGGGAGTCGATTGTGGCAAATCTGGCTGGCTCGGTGTGATGATCCTCTCAGAGTCTGTTGGACCCAATTCTCCTCGATTGGATTGTGTGTCCTCGCTGGAGGTGTCTTCGACGGAAGCCTGTAAGGAAGGAGAGCTAGTAAACACAAGCATGTTTGCAAGGATGAAGGAGATCAACCAAGGCATGGATCAACATACATGCGAACTTTCTGGAGAAGGGCTCCGGCGCTTCAAAGTCTTCCTGGCAGCTACCTTCCTCACCACTGTTCTTGTTTTAGTGGGAACTCGAGAGGTGGCGGACCCAGAAGTGGCTTGGATCTTGGAAGCCGATTGTGGTGATATCGGCTGGTTCTGCATCACGACCTTTTTAAAAGGTGGCGAATTTTTGCAGAAAAGGACCACAGGAGCTGGTGGGAAGAATTCGAAGGGGGAGCCATCATCATGTGTAGGTTCAGGACCATCTTGTTGCTGCAAGGAGACAGAGCGGGTTATTAGAAGGATCATTTGGGAGCTGCATCAAGAAAATTTACAAGAGATAGTACCTGTTCTACGGGGATATCATAGTCAGCATCGAGTTGTTCCAGCAACGGTCCCAGAGCTCTCCTGAAGGCATGAGTCTTCCACATCGCCCACCAGTTCTCAAAACCATCGGTTGATGAAGTAAAGATGAGGTTGTTGGGAATTGGGATGGTTAGAGCATCGAAGAAGGAATAACACCTTTGACTGGCGAGAGGATCGGGCAGGTCAGCTCTGCTCTCTGTAAGATGGTGGAGAAAGAAATGGGGAGGTACTTGTCCAAGGCCAAATTGCCGAGCCACTACGACTGGCTGGTAGAATTCATATCCAGGCTTGATTATTCTATTGGATGTGCTCATGCCAACTGGAAGAAAGCAGGGACGGATCACAGTGGAAAACAGCTGCCGAGTGCTGGTGTCATCGGCAAAGTTGTCTAGCCTGAAGGAGATTGGATTTTCAAAATGTTCCGATTCTTCCGTGTAAGGAAAGAAGATAGGATTATCCAGGCCTTGGAAGAAAATGCTGAACCATTTGGATGCTTCCTGAGGGATCAGTTTGCTACCTGGCAGTCTGTACAGAGCTTGGCCATAGCTGGTGCATCGGATCTGCTTCCCTTTAACATTTGGAAAGGTGCAACTCGCCAAAAGGGGGAAGTTTGGGACATGGTTTTGAAAATACAGCTGGGCCCATAGCTGAATGAACCACCAAGGACCTCCTGTTTTGACTGCTAGGCCGGAGAATGATTTGACAGACATCAACTAGAGATATCGATAGACTTCTCCAAGGAACAGTTTGCCGATGCCAAGTTGGGTGCCTTTGGCAAGTTCGTAGGCCAAGGAGAGATAATTCTTGGTTGGAGCCAGGGAAGGGCCACAGAATATGAAATGTTCTAGCCAGAAGTTGAGGAAAGCCATGTGTTCTTTCTCTGTGACAGGGCCTTTAGTTTTCATGTGTTTTTGAAGATAGGCACCCCAGTTCGTGCAGTCTGTTTTGGAAGAAAGCTTGTAGGGGACCTTTGTCAGCTTAAAAGCAGAGGGGCTGGGTGATGTAATGTCCAGACCAGTAATCATCACCACGTCTAACAGAGTTGGTGTCATGGGACCATGACCAAACATGAAGCAGTTCAGAGCATCGGACCAGAAATAGCCGATGGTTTTTAGAAGATTTTCATGTTTCTCCAGGGGAGACAATGACAAATGCAAGGCATCAGCTATTCCCGTGGTTTCCCATTGAGATTGGTAAGTTCTGGCTACCCTGCTAAACCAAGAAACCCAATGTTCAGGAGGATTAGGCCAGGCTCGCAAGCAGTCGGCCCAAGAATTCAAATCTAGGTTTTGGCTTGCGAAGGGGATTCTGTTTGCCTCGCAAGAGATCAGATGGGCAGGACTAGATTCTGTCCGAGGGCCAAGATAGAGAGAATTTGGGAGAGAAGGGTGCGGCAGCAGGATGTCTGAAACCTAAAAAATTTAACGGTGGAATAAAGCATTAATTCAAGTGTTTGCTATTAATTCTAGCGCCATGTTCAGACTACGAGTTGCAGGCGTACCTTCAGACCAGAGACCGCTGTGTTGATATTGGACGATGCCGCCATCTGGTTTGCCGGCGGAGATGGATCTATGCGATTGGGGATCGAGGGTTCTTGTCGCTGTAAGCTCGATCTATGCGGTGAGGAAATTGGAGATCTGGTCTAGCCTTTTTGAAGAGGGTCGCAGGTTACCGTTTGAAGTTGGAGAGTGGCCGCTCAGATTTATCTAAATATGCGACCAAATTTGACCTTGTCAACGTTTGTGGGGAAAGTCGATGTGTTACCATCGGCTCGTTGGGCTTTGACTTGGTTGACCATATGAGCGTAGTATGGTGAAAGCCGATACATTGCTATCGGCTTCTGGAGCGTTAACCTATTTTGACTATCGGCAAAAGTGAATTGGAAAAGCAATCTTCGTTGATTCAAAAGACGATTGTTTACAATGGAGCCGATTGCTTACAAAAGGAAATCTACTGCTAAGTACTACTACTACTAGTTCCTAATCTAGAGGCCGGTGTCGTCGCCGCTGTCCTCGCCGTCGTCGTCCTCGCTGTCATCAGCGCTGCTGCCGGCGTCGTCTTCGTCGCTGCTGCTGAGGATGTCAGCGGGGGCCTCCTCGTCCTCGTCGTCTTCGGTGTCCTCGCTGGACCCGGCGCGGAAGCGCTTCACCGGCGGGTATTCATCGGAGGAAGTGTCCTCCTCCGCTTCCTCCTCCTCGTCGGAGGATTCGACGCCATCCCAGGACCAGGCGTCGTCGGAGCTCTCCACCTCCAATGCCCCGTCGACAAGGAACTGGAGGCCCTCCTCGCCGTCGGTCAGGGACTCGTCGTCCTCCGACCAGGCGGCGAAGTCCCAGCCCCTCTCGTCCCACCAATGTGGGGCGAGAGCCTCGTACGCCGCCATTGGCGGGTGCTCCGGCGTCGGCTCTCGGTTGCTCATCGTGTTGGAAGATTGGGAGGAAAGGGCGGATGATTCGGAGGAAGAGGAGGCCATGGCAGAGGAAGAGGGTTTTTTTGGCGGAGGAAGAGGGTTTTTTGGCTAAGGGAGGAAGATGGGGGCTGCAAACTTCTCAGATGAATTTAAATAAGGGGAATAGTGGGAGACTGTTCAATGACATAGCAGTTTCCATAATGTGGTGCCAAAACGGTCAAATCATGCACTGCGGAGAAGTTGAGAAGACAAGGCATCATGATGAGGGGGTGGCGTGACGATTCTGCTCTGCAACGCATTCTGGCAACGCGTAACCCGATACAAAAAAAAGGGAAGAAAAAACATCAGCAGAGTGGTTTTGGAATTATTATTGCCAAAACTAGGGGGGCATGTGTTATCGCCATATTTTGGCCAAAGGAGGAGATGGGCCGTAATCAATATGGGCTTGGAAGATACATATATGCAACGTGTTGTTGAATCGGCCTTGTGCGTGGATTTGGGCTAAATTGCCTGTGTATCTTATATTGTAGTAGGTTACGTTTCGGTTTAAGTAAAGAGATAGGATTGTTAGGGTTATTCCAAAGATAGAAAGTCTCCGGACTATAAATATGTACCTAAGGTTATTGAGAAAAGGAGGACGATCACGTTCACAACAAACACAATCTCGGCGCATCGCCACCCCTTGTTTCTAGGGTTTCTTTCGGGTAAGTGTCATGCTGCCTAGATCGCATCTTGCGATCTAGGCAGTATCTGCTTATGCGTTATTTGGTGTTACTCGTACTGAAGCCTTGTTGATGGCGAGTAATACTATCATCATAGATTTGTTTAGGTTAGCATCGGTACTTTTTACTATGATCGCTTAGTTATGCTGCCTCTAGTTATCTCGCTGCCTTTGCACCTTTTCCCGGGTGTAAGGGTAGCATCTTGCTTGATCTTTATTCAGTCGATTTGATCCGTTATAGTTTTGCCTTGTTTTCCAAGGTTTAGTTTGATATCCACGTAGTCAGGCCTTGCAAACGGGTTGAACGATCCAGTGGTACGTGAGGATATGGTTTGCTAATTCGAGAGGAGTTGTTCCGGGAATTGACTTTACGTCGGTTGTTAGGCCTTCTCTAGGGTTAGTTCTCTATCATCTTTGGTATTTACCAGGCTCAATTACGTGTAGGATGTTCCAATTACGTGGTGAAAACGTTAAACTATCGTAGATTGATTTAACTTGTATTGATGAAGCAAAACCCCATGTTATCGTAGATTTAATGCAGAACCATGGGATAATCGGCTCTAAGAGCCGATTCACAGGGAAACCTGGGAGCCGGTCGCGGCTCGAATTTTACGTATGTTTGTTTGCCATGCAGGAAACCAATCGAAGCAATCCATCACCTTCCTGACCAGGTATAGGTCAGGTGGCACTCCCTTGCACCAGCCAGGACGTGTGCCGGAGTTTTGCGGGCCGTTGCCCGAGGGACCAGGGCCCACCAGCAGTTCTGGGAGCCTCCCGGCTCTCCATGTTGCCCGTCGCTGCTCGCCGGTGGGTTTTGGCAGGCAACAATTACTAAGCATGATGTTGGTCCTATCAGTGTCGAGGTGTCTAACGAGGCTCTCTAGGTCCTGAAGATACAGACGCACTGCCTCAATAGACTCTCTAGTGGCGTCGTCATACACTACAGCCTCTCCCTCCTCGTCACGTCTCCCAAATGGGTGGAAGTAGAGGCACCTGAGCTCGGTGGAGTGATATCCACATAGACGACCAAGTAGCTCCTGCATGGCAACGTCGAGTCTCTCCTCCTTGTCATCAAGCATTAACTTGAAGGCAATCTCCTCGGTGGGTGGCTCCGACTGGTGTCTTGCCTGCGAGACTCTAAATCCCCATAGATCCTTCCTCTCGAACTTCGTAAGCTGAATTCTCTTAATATTAGGGAGGGGGATATTGAGCACACTAGTGAGCTCCACAATATGAGAACCAAAACGAGTTCCGTTGAACTCCTCGGTGGTGCTGATAACAAAGCTAGGCATCTATTGCATTGGATAGAGAAAAATTAGAAACAACACAAGTAAAGGGAAAAAACAAAAGGTAGTGAAACAAAATCCAATATCATACATAAAACACACAAGTCATGGCATACAATATTCAATCACAAACACCAAGGTTCAATACGACTTCGAATTTTTTTTGCCATACCACATAGGTTGGTATGATCAAAATTATTAACGCGAGAAAAACGATAAGTGTAGTGGTCCAACTATTGGAGTGCGTCACAACTCTCACTCACTTGTCAAGATAGCTAACTGAGCGTCCTTGGTTGCAATCATCTTGTCTTGATCACAAGACTCCCATACTAAGTCTATGATATCTTCCCTTGATACTTGTTGGTAGCTTCTAAGTCTCGGGTATGTTTTTTCTCCACTATAAATTCATTTTCACTTTTGAGCATTCTTCACTTGAGTCTATCTCCAAGATCCTTGATGGCATTCCAAGATGCATTCCTTGCAGAATCAAAGAATGACTTGTGCATTTCAGAGTTGGTGACCATGTAGAATCCCGACTCTTTGTGGTTGTCTTCCTTATTTTTGTACAAGTGAAGTTGTACGCACCAATACTCTTCTCCTTCATCCATCACGGGGAATCCTTTGTACACTGCTACACCATGTATCCCCGTGGTAACCATAAGGTCCTTGAGTGCTTTGGGAAACTCCGTCTCACACTCCAAAGTCATGGCCATGAGTGGTCCCTTCTTGATGGCTTCGTTAATGGAGTTCATATAAAAATGGATATGAGAAAGAAGATTAGGAGAAGTTTTATGAGATGAAAAGAGACAAGTGTAGAAATGTGTAAAGGAGTTTGCATTTCATAGTGGTTTCCTTAGTCTAATCCATCTTAGGGTCATAATCCTATAGGCAACATAGTGCTCTGATACCATCTGTAAGACCCCACCACTTAAGGTAAAGGCTCCTATGATTACAATGCTAGTCCCTGGATCGAAATGCTAGCATCCATAGTTTAAGATGGAATACACAGATACAAAGGTTATTATTACATCGTCATTCCAGAGATAACATAGTCTTTACAACTCATTATCCCAAGGCTAATACATAGAGTTCATAACATAAAGTAAATAAATAGAAGTCTTCATCTTCATGTGCCATAGGCAAACTTGTTGAGTGTAGACTCATAACCCTAGTCTCCATCAGAGTAACCTGAAACATCATAAGTTACAGCCACAGAGGGTCAATACATTTGGAATTGTATTGGCAAGTGATAACATAATTGAATAGTAGCATCTAATAACTATATGAATTTGGCTAAGTGTAGTTCAGGCTGACTTTGCTCATAATAAGGTTTTTCTTATTAGTTGAAATCACTAAGTTTTTGTTTGATAAAACACCCAAGGAACCACCAATAGACATTGGTGAACCTTTACCCTTGTTCAACCACAAGTTTTAACTTAGATAAATTGGGATGAGGAGATTCTTGATCACTTTAATGTCTTTGATGCTCAAATTGTCCCTTGCCGGGGACACGGCTAAGTACTTAGGTTTTACCCTCTCGAGAGGTGGTGCACTTTCCCCACAATACTCGACATGCATCGAGACGAGACTTTTCAGAAGCATTCCCTTAGACCACCATGGACGCGTTCCATCCTATCAACCCTACCACCAACTGTCCATCTGGCTAAGTTCTTGCAACCTAGTTGGTTAAGGTAGAGCCCATATGCCATGTGGTTGCACTAGAAACTTCTCAACACTAAATATCTCAAATCCCTTTGTTCCTGGGTGGCCATCCACAAGTGTGATACGCAAGGTAAACCATAGACATGGGCCTTGTGTAACCACTCAACACAAAACAATCTTTCCATTCCACCCAGGTGATTCATTCACATGTTGTTTTATTATTCAAAATAAAGTCATAGATTTTTCATAAAAACATATTATGAATATTCCATCCTTGTTTTCTACTAGCTAGTCTAAGCATACTAGTATATCAAGTTTCTTATCTTAGGTAAAGCTACTAAGAGAACATATATAGGATTTCCCATGGCATAGCAAATACTTAGAAAAATCTTCCTTCAAATCCTACTCAAAATATTACTAGTGTATAGATAAAATAGTAGGACAAAAATATGAAGCATCACTTGCCTTGGTAAATATATATGTAACCTAGCTTAAGGTGCCACACACGGTGTGCATGCTGTCACTTTCACACACATTGGGAAAATCATAGATCTATTAAAGCACGATGAGTATTTATGTAGACTCTAGCCTAAGTGCCACCATGGCGTGCAGGCTGTCACTTTCACACACATGGGGAGAGCAGAGATCTATTGAACACTTGAGTAGCAAGGTAGATCTACTTGATTAGAAAGCTAATCACCACAACAAGATCATGCATAGAGAGAGAGATGAACACATAGCTATCGGTAGAGCCCTTTGCCTCGAGGAAGAACTACTCTCTCCTCATCATGGGAATCCGCAACGGTGATGAAGATGGCGATGGAGATCGATGGAGATGGCTCCGGGGGCACTTCCCCATCCCGACAGGGTGCCGAAACAGATACTTTTCGTGGCTTTCTGGTCCCCTTCGGTGGTGGCGATGCTGTGGAACTTTTCGTGGATTTCTGGTCGATTCTTTAGGGTTTCTGAGTCAGAGGCTTCTTATAGGCGAAGGAGGCAAGGTAAGTTGAGGACCTGGGGGTAGGACCCGCGCCCACCCTGGTGTCCTTCTCCATCTCATATTCTATTTTCCATATTGTTCAGGAAAAATATGAAGATTGGCTTTTGTCCCATCCAATTCTAAGAATATTCATTTTTTAGCTTTTCTAAAACCAAAAATAGTAGAAAACATGCAACTGCCACTATGGCATCTTGTTAATAGGTTAGTTCCAGAAAGTGTATAGAAATACCTTAAAGTGTAGACAAAACATAGCAAAGTGGATACTAAACAAGCACGGAGCATCAAAAATTATAGATACGTTTCAGACGTATCAACCACCACGGCTGTGTGCCCCTTCGGTCCCATCTCCCCTTCACAGCCTCTCCACCAACACTATGTAGAGACCGAATATGTTTTACCAGCTCCCTTGTCTAGCAAGCTGGAGATTGCTCGCCCGCCAGGACACTGGCCTGCACCAGATCACCTCCTCCATACCCGAGGTCCACAGCGCCGAAGCTGGCTCAACAACGCCATCACCAGTGACACTATCACAACTTCGTTTGATCCACTTCCCCCGACTCCATGGCACCAGATCTGCTTCCCCGACCTTGTCTACGGTGCTGGAGAGATGGCGAGCGAACCCCGCTCAGCCACGAACGGCGATGTCGTAGCTCGCCATAATCCTTTAAAGGCAAGGCCAGCGGCAGGAAATCGCGTAATCGCGGTCCCAAAGGTAGTTCATCGCTTGTTTCACAGCAGGCTCACACTATTTACATTCATATGTCTATCGTTGTTCCTTTAGAGCTTTAAACTTCTTGCTAGCACTGTACTAATTTGCTCCTCTACACATACTTCGCTCTTAAATCTCATAAGGTATTTTTTTATCATGCATGGAAGCTACTTTGGGGCCGACTGATAAGGGAGGACAGAAGGGTTGGAAAGAGAGATTACTGAAGAATTCCAAACATGCAAGGTCACTCGGCTTGTAGAGAGTTAGATCTTTCGTATATACCACCACCAGTCATGAAGGCCAGGTTTCTGAATCAGAATCTGATCCTCGAGATGAACAAAACCTTGACGGAGTCCTCACTCAGGAAGATGGACCAATCGAGAAAACCCCCCTATTGCACCGACTTGTCCACCCCCCAAGGTGCTTGCTCTGTCTTATCATTGAGATAGTTGTTACACCTTCCAGATTTTGTACCTCAAACCCACCAAATGATGTGCAATGCCATCTGCTTAGTTCATGCATCATATGTGTTCATCTTGTCTTGCCCTACTGATCTTCTATTCTATCCGCGTCTAATTATACATAGGACTTTCATAGATTAATGTATCGTTTATGTGTGTCGGGAATCAGCTGTTTCACCTAAGACCCTTTCAGATACCATCAAGGAGAAAAACTATGTCTCGCAAGTGTCTGATTCAGCATTGGTTTCTGCTGATGAACAATACCTCGAGGGAGACATCACTCAGGAATTTGGACCTATTGAGGACCTATCCCATAGTCCACTCGCTTGTCCACCCCCAAGGTGCTTGCTCTGTTTTTTCATTGTGATATCTGTTGTATCTTCCATGGTTGCTATCTCAATCCAACCAAATATTCTTCAATGCCATCTGTCTAGTTCATGCATCATAAATGTTCAGCATGTTTTCTCTTATTATTCTTCTGTTCCATCCGTCTATCATTACATATAGAACTATAATTGATTAAAGTACCATTTATGTTTGTTAGGAATCATCTGGTTCAGGTACCAAACCTGAAGTGTCGACAAGAGGCCCTGCTAATGCTATAGGTGGAACACAAACACAAGCCATGATGGGGATATGCCTACCGGGGTATACCCAGCAGGACATTTCCGACTGGCCCAGGAACTGGCGAGTGGGCCTGCAAGACGGCGACTGGATCAAGGCCCGGTGTGGATCCAAGCGACTGGAAGCTGAAGGCCCAGGCGAGTAGATAGGCCTAGTCGGATTAGGTTAAACGAGTACCGAAGCCTTAACTGATTCGGTTGAGATATGTAAACCCTAGGGGAGGTGAGTCTATATAAACCTCCCTACAGGGCGTATAGAGACACGTTCATCATACACCCAAGCGACTCGCCGCCTAGCCGCCGAGTTCGTACCATTGTACCACCATCATAATACAATCTAGCAGGAGTAGGTCTTTACCCTCCGGGGGGGCGAACCTGGGTAAAACCCTGTGTCTCCGCCCTCATCTCGTACCGCAGATGGCTGTCCGCCCTTTCCCCTCGTTCTACTCACTGCCGATTGCAGCATCTGCCATGACCATTCCCACAACAGTGGCGCCCACCGTGGGGACTGGCCGGTCTGGCCGGTGTTCTGCGGCGAGATCCAATCTGCCCATCAACGAGACGGTCGCCACCGGCCGCATGATAGCAATCGGCGAGATGCTCCAGATCTTGCCGAGCAGCTACGTCCCGGCAGCGCGACCCGTCACGCAGAGCATGATCTTGCCGGTCGGCACGATCAGCCTCTTCGTCGGCCTCACCGACGTCATCGCCTAGGAGGACTCGGCTCGCATCCGCGAGTCGCCGCCACGTGACCGGATCTCCGAGAGCCAGGTCCGCACGATCCATCGCCTCTCCTCCGAGTACAACTCGGCCCACAACAACGTGGCCGAAAACTCCGCGGCCGCGGAAGACGCGGCCCTCAACGACGACTCCAACTCGGCGACCCCGGCGTCACTCGCCGGATCCATCACCGCGGCTTCGCCCGCGGGCTCCATCACCCAGGTCTCCAACATGGGAGACTTCGAGGATCCCTCCATCCTTGGGATCTTTGACTTCGACTCCGGATCGGAAAACTCCGCCGATCTCCGCGACGGTACCGGTCGCCACACCACGACCTACATGGCGACCGGCACCGATCCGCCGGAGGATCCCTTCTCCACCCCGATCCCTCCTAATGACATGGCAACGGAGGTCGAGGAACTCCGCCTGAAGCCGGCGGAGGCAGTCCGCAAGGAGCAAGCCGAGCGCGAGAAATTTCGCCTCGAGCAGGTGACGGTGCAGGAGCTGTCGCGCTACCACCAACAGCGAATCCGGTCGCGCCTGAACCCCACCGTCCAGGGGCGCGCCCTGAACTTCGACGACGAAAACGACCCGGCCCGCATGGCCGAACGCGCGATCTGCGAGAACGCACCGCCAGGAGGAAGCGCCCGGACCCTACCAGGGTCGACGGCGAACGGCGCCCCACCTCCACCCAACCGCACACCTCCCAGGGACCAGCCGCGGATAGTGGTCTTCTAACGGGAGCAAGACGCGAATGGCCTACCACTGTTCTCCACCCCGATGGACAACCTTGTGGCAAGTCGAGCTGCGGCCGACAACATCACGGCCACCAGCGACGGCGCCCTACAGATCCAGTACGTGAGGGCCCTGCTCGCAAAGGCGGTCGAGCAGCAAAACGCGGGCGCCGACTCACAGGGTCGGGTGTACTCGCGTTCTTCGGGCAGCAGAGCGGCCTCAAGCGGCCGCCGCTGGCGGCAAACACCCTCAACTGCCCGCCACCAGAGCCACTGCAGCTCCAACATCGACCCGCGAACGCGGCACTCTCCACCAACGACTCCAGACCAGCGACCAACTTCATCGCTGCCAATGGTCAGCCCGTCGACGCCCGCACCCACATCATTAACAACCAAAGCTGGCGCGCACGCCAGCCCGACGACCTGCGACACACCCTAACCAATCGCCGCGACGGCGAGCCGATGGGGTCGCTGAGTCGACTCGGGCCCAGGTGCTTCGGACCGATGATCCGAGGCGAAAAATACCCGGCGAACTTCAAGGCGCCGAAGGAAATAGAGAAGTACGACCCTTCGTACGACCCCTCCGTGTGGCTGGATACATACCTCATGGCGATGGGGATCGCGGGCCACACCGACCTGCTAGCCGCCCGTTACCTCCCCTTGATGATGGAGGGGACGTGCAGGCAGTGGATCAACACCCTCCCCCAGGATAGCATCGACTCCTGGGAAGAGATGCGCGACGCCTTCGTCAGGCACTTCGAGTGCTCCTACACGCGTGCCACCACCATCGAGGACCTGGAGCAATGCGTCCAGGGACCCCGCGAGTAGACCCGCAACTGGGTCCAGCGGTGGAAAGAACTATGGTACAACGCGGTTGGAATCCACCCGGACACCGCGATCCATTTCTTCAAGACCTCGTGCCGCTACGAGCCATTGGTCGCCAAGCTCAAGCGACATTCTCGCACGCTCGACAACATACCGGACCTCCTCGAGATCGCCAAATGGTACGCGGAGGAAGATCCAAACCAGGAAACCGACGACGAGTCGGGAGGCCAACGCCGCTCGAGTGGCAACGACAACGGACGACGGTCCGACCTATGCTACAGCAACACTCGCCTCACCGGCAAGCGCCGCAGTGACGGGTGAGTCGACTTCGTCGCCAACGCCGGGCACGCGTAGTGCGATCCCAAGAGCTTCTGCCGCGACGGAGGACAACGCCGCGACGGCGGCAATTACAAGGCGAAACCAAGGTTCGACCCCGCGGCCCTCCTTAACCAACCTTGTGCGTTTCACAGCAGGGAAGGGAAGCCCGCTACACACACGACCGCCGACTGCCACACTCTCAGGGAGATTGAGAAGGCACGGCGAGCGCGGGAGGACCCCGACAACAACCCGCCAAACGGCGGAAAATTCGGCAACGTGGCCGGCTCGCTCCATACCTTCACAAGCTTCAACACGAAGCGCGAGAAGAAGGTCATCACCCGCGTCGTCGCCGTCAACGCGGTGGCCCAGGTGGACGTTCCCCAGTTCCTCAACTGGTCGGAGCAGCCCATCACCTGGAGCCGCCAGGACCACTCGCCACGCATCGAGTACCCAGGCCGAGTCGCCCTGGTGGTCAAGCCTAAGGTGGGCGATTACTGGCTCCCCAAGACATTGATGGACGGCGGCAGCTCCATCAACATCATGTACCTGGATACCTTCAGGAGACTGCGACTCCCACAGTCGATGGTCGAGACAACCTATACTACGTTCCACAGCATCGTCCCCGGTCGAAAGGCGTACCCGATCGGCAAGGTCACGCTTCCCGTCACCTTCGGCACACCAGCAAACTTCCGCACCGATCGGATCGTCTTCGAGCTAGTACCATTCGATAGCCCCTATCACTGCGTCCTGGGGCGCCAGGCGTTCGCCAAGTTCATGGCAGCGCCCCACTACACGTACAACGCGATGAAGCTCCCCGGGCCGTGCGGCATCATCACCATCAACGGCGACCCCGACATGGCCGCCGAGTGCGAGGCCAAAGGAGCCGAACTCGCCGACGCCGTCATCGCGGCAGAAACCAATCACGCCGACGAGCTCGCGAAGTACGCGAGCGGGGTCAATAACGACGACGCCACCATACTCAAGAAGCCCAACTCGGAGGGCGCAAACACCTCAGCCTTCGAGGCAACGACGCACACCCGCACCGTCGAGCTGGTCCCAGGCGACTCCAGCCAGACGGTGACGATCGGGACGGGCATGAGCCCAGCCTAGGAAGGCGCGCTCATCGAGTTCCTCCGTGAGAACAGGGACATCTTCGCATGGAAGCCCTCTGACATGCCTGGTGTCCCTAGGGAGCTCGCTGAGCACAAACTAAACGCCGAACCCAAAGTGCGACCCGTCAAGCAGTCGCTGCGGCCCTTCAATGAAGAGCGCCGCCGAGCTATCGCCGAGGAGGTGTAGCGTCTACTCGCTGCAGGCTTCATCCGGCCAATTAAATACTCAAAGTGGCTGGCAAACCCAGTCTTGGTCGAGAAGAAGAGCGGGACCTGGAGGATGTGTATAGACTACACAAACTTGAACAGCGCCTGCCCGAAGGAGCAGTTCATCCTTCCGCGGATCGACCAAATAATCGACTCCACCGCGGGCTCGGAGTCGCTGTGTTTCCTCGACGCCTACTCTGGGTATAACCAGATCAAAATGGCTGTCGAGGACGAGGAGAAGACGGCGTTCATCACGCCATTCGGAGCCTTCTGCTACACCGCCATGACCTTCGGCCTCAAGAACGCCGGGGCGACCTACCAGCGGTGCATGCAGGAGTGGCTCACGAGCCAAATTGGCCGCAACATCCACGTCTACATCGACGACGTGGTCGTAAAGTCCGCTCGCCAGGACGATATACTCACCGACCTGGCGGAAACATTCGCCAACCTGCGAAAATACAAGATAAAACTCAATCCAGGCAAATGCACCTTCGGTGTACCAGCAGGACAACTACTGGGGTACGTCGTCTCCAAGCGCGGGATCGAGGCAAACCCCACCAAGATCGACACGATAGCTTGAATCAGCAAACCCGAGTGCCTGCGCGACGTCCAGAAACTGGCCGGGCGAGTAGCGGCTCTCAGTCGCTTCATCCCCCGCCTGGGCGAAAAGGCGATGCCCCTATACCTCCTGATGCACAAGAACCCCACCTTCCAGTGGGACAAGGAGGCAGACGACGCGCTCCGCGACCTCAAGAAGGTGCTACTCGCCGCACCGCTACTCGCCACCCCTGCCGACAAAGAACCCATGCTGGTCTACGTCGCAGCTTCCGAGCGCGTCGTCAGCGCCGTCATGGTCGTCGAACGGCCAGAGGAAGGAAAGGAGCGCCCGGTGCAGCGACTGGTGTACTACATCAGCGAGGTCCTCACCGAGTCGCGCCAGCGGTACCCGCAGTACCAGAAACTGGTATACGCGGTCTTTAGAGCACAGCGGCGCCTGCCACACTACTTCCAGGAGCACCCAATCACGGTCGTCTCCTCAACACTGTTGCAGGACATCATCCGCAACCGCGAGGCAACCGGGCGAGTCGACAAGTGGGCCGTCGAAATCGGCATCCACAACATCAAGTACGAGCCACGAAAAGCGATCAAGTAGCAGGCTCTAGCGGACTTCATCGCCGATTTGGAAGAGGCCCAGCAGACAGAAAAGCTGTCATACCTCCACTACTGGAGCCTCCACTTCGACGGCTCCAAGAACGCGGACGACGCAGGAGCAGGGATCGTGCTGACTTCACCGAAGGGCGAAAAGCTCCGCTACGTCCTCTGCCTCGACTTCACCCCCTGCACCAACAACATGGCCGAGTACGAGGCACTCCTCCACGGCATGCGAGCTGCCAAGGAGATGAATGTCAACTGCCTACGCTGCTACAGAGACTCCGACCTCGTCGCTGGGCAAGTCGCTGGCACCTGCGACGCCGTCTCTCCCACCATGGCGGCATACCGCCAAGCAGTAGACAAGCTGGGGGGACATTTCGCAGGGTACTCCGTCGAGTGGATTGACAGGCGGAAGAACGAAGAGGCTGACTCACTCTCTCGCATCGGATCGGCTCGACTCGCACCACCCACCGGCGTCTTCCTCGACACGATCACCAAGCCTTCAGTCTCTCCCCCAAGGGAGATCGACATCGGAGTCCCGCTGCAGCCGGAGGCAGCCCTGGTCGCACTCGTCGCCGAGCCAGACGACGGGACCAAGCCGTATGTCGCCTACCTGGAGGCTGGCACCTTGCCGGCAGACGAGACAGACGCCCGAATGATTGCACGCCGATGCAAATCCTTCACCATGATCGATGGCGAGCTCCACAAGCGCAGCGTGACCGGCGTGTTCCAACGCTGTGTCCAACCCACCGAAGGACGCAAGATCCTGCACGACATCCACTCCGGCGACTGCGGCCACCACGCCGGCGCCCGCTCTCTGGTCGCCAAGGCTATGCGGCATGGCTTCTACTGGCCCACCGCACACGCCGATGCCGTCGACATTGTCCAGCGGTGCGCCGGGTGCCAGAAGTACGCCAACCAGACGCATGTGCCGAGGTCAGCTCTCAAGACAATCCCCATCACCTAGCCATTCTCCATGTGGGGTATGGACATGGTAGGCCCCTTCAAAAAGGCCCCCTCTGGCTACACCCACCTCCTGGTCGCGGTCGACAAATTCACAAAGTGGGTGGAGGACAAACCAGTCCGGAAATGCGACGGGGAGACCGCCATTAAATTCCTACGCGAGCTCATATATCGCTACGGGTTCCCAAACAGCATCATCACGGACAACGGCACCAACTTCGCCAAAGGATCCATGGCCAAGTTCTGCGAGGAACACCACATCCGGCTCGACCTCGCGTCAGTCGCCCACCCGGAATCCAACGGCCAGGCGGAACGGGCCAACCAGAGCATCCTCCACGGCTCCAAGTACCACTCGAGCGCACCGCCGGGTGCTGGGTCGAGGAGATACCCTCCGTCATCTGGGGCATCCGCACCTCGGTCAACAGGTCGACAGGGCTCACCCCCTTCTTCATGGTGTACGGCGCCAAGGCAGTCATGCCCACCGACCTCGAGCACGACTCGCCAAGGGTCGTCCACTTCACGGAGGCTGTGAACGAACTCGCCCGTCAGGATGGAGTCGATCAACTCGACGAGGCACGTGACCTCGCTTGATCACGCACCGCCATCTACCAGAAAGGACTCCGCCGCTACCACAGCCGGCGGGTGAAAACTCGCACCTTCCAAGAAGGCGACCTGGTGCTGCGCCTCATCCAGGACAAGAAGGGCATGCACAAGCTTTTCCCTCCGTGGGAGGGACCATTCGCCATCGGCCGAGTACTCAGCAACGACGCCTACTACCTCATCGACGTCCGCGGGGACGGCAAACTCGACGTCAAGCGACCGTGGAATGTAAACCTCCTACGGAAGTTCTACTCCTAGAAGCCCACATATGTACCCCCCAGTCGCTATGAAATAAAAAGAATTGGTGACCGCAAATTGCGCCTACTCTCCGTGTCTTGTGCCACTCGCACTCGTAATAACAGCGTCAAGCTAACTGCAGAAGTCAACCTTTGGTACAGCGATCGGCACGGCCAGGTAGTGCATTACAAGGGCACTGGGTCACCTCAGGTCTTGCAACGTCAACGAAAAACGCCTACCCGGAGCCCCATTGGAGTTGCCTAGCTCGACTGGCTCTACGAGCCAAGACAACTGCCTTCGCTTCTCACAGCGACCATGATCCTCCGCATCCTCAACATAGTGACTCGAATAGCCAAGTACCGCGCTCGGTGACTGACGACCAGTTCAGCACGAGCGGCTAGTGAAAACGCCAAGTATGAGAGCATGCCCAGGAGTGATGCGCTCCCTAACGCGCCAAGTCCTCACCCACCCTCGAGTCGCGCCTAGAACAGCCAAGTACCACGCTCGGGGACTCGGCCACCCGACCTCGTTCGCGCAAGGGAAAACGGTGAAGTACAGAGCACTCATGGGAGTCGCCTTGCGACTGGCTCTCCGAGTTCGGGCAAGCCGACCCCAATAAACAAAACATTCAAAACAGCAAACACATAACAAACGAGGTAAACCCCATAAAAAAGGGCGGACGCGCTCGGGGACTCGTTCAAACCTTAAATCAGAAACACACGACAATTCAAAAAACAACAAGATATTCCATTCATAGCTTGTCGCAAGCATTACAAAATACAAAGTATGCCCAATGGCAGCACTGTCACTAACGCCCCAGGGCACAATATTCTACTCTGCAGGCTTCGACGACGACTCGCCACCACCCTTGCGATTGCGAATGAAGGGAGTGTACGGGTTTGACGGGTACGTCGTCAGCTCACCCGCCATCGCTGCACGGAAGGGTTGCTCGATCTTGAAGTCCCGATGCTGTGGCTCGGGGTCATTGGGCGCGACGACCGTCTCCTGGTAAGGAAGGAGGTCGCCCATCGCCCAGACGCGCTCGGAATATACCGCGGCACGGTCCGTCGGCTTCAGCACCTCGGAGATCTCCACCGAGCCGGTCGACGACGGGTAGCCACTCGTCACATCGTCCAGATCGAAGTCCTCCGGGAAGTGGGCAAGCCCAAGGCTAAGTGCCGTTGCCGCTCCACGTCGGAACGCCGATCGCATCATGAATTCGACGACCGACGGCGCCTTCTCCAAGTATCGCCACACCTCAACGAGGTCGCTGGGAATCACCTCCGTGGGTGACAATTCCTGGAGATACGCCCATATGCACATCGCCGACAACGTGGCCGAGTCGACCAGCGTGGCCACACATTGCCGTGCGTCGAACGAACTCGCCTCCTCCGCGCTGTCAATGATCCGACCTGCGGACAGAAAGCGACAGTGAGTACACAAAAATTTACACAATACATATACTAAAGGCAGAAGCAGGAACACTCACCAATCAGGGGACGGCAGAGATCCGTGATGAAGCTCTGAAGAGAAGTGTAGTCATCTTGAAGCCCAGCAACAAGGGCGTCGGAGACCTTACGCTCCTCAGTGGCGGCTGTAACGGCAGCCTTGGCTCGCCCATCCGCCGAAGTTGCCTCATCCCTCGCCTCCTTCAGCTCGCGCTCAAGGTCGGCGATCCGCTTCTCGGACGATCTCAGCGCAGTCTGACCTGCCGCCAACTCACTCGCTGGGACAAGGCCCTGGCGGACCTCCTCCGCCTTCGCAGCAGTCGCCTGGAGTCCCTTGTTCGCCTCTTGGACGACGGCAAGTTCTTCCTCCGTGCGACGCTTCACAGCAAGCCGGTCAGCTGACTCGCGCTGCAAACCCTGAACACAAGCCAAACAGTCAGCAACATCGAAAATCCTAAGTGCCAACCCGCTGAAATTCAGCGAGTGCGCACTCGGGGAATGGCAATCGAAAATCCTAAGTTCCCACCCGCTGAAATTCAGCGAGTGCGCACTCGGGGACTGGCAATAGAAAATCCTAAGTGCCCACCCGCTGAAATTCAGCGAGCGCGCACTCGGGGACTGGACGCGAGAATGAAAAAACAAGACATTAAAAGAATCAGACCACTGCAACACAGCGGCCTGATCCTCGGGGACTAGACATACCTGGATGGCCGTGCCCAGCATGCCATGAAGCTGTAGTGCATCCACGGAGGTAAGAAGGGCTGGAGTGTGCCCGCGCTGCTGCTCGACCTCCGTATCGGCGACTCCGGGTGCGCGGCTCGACGGTGTGGTACCACTCGCCGTGGCCGCTCTAGCCATGAAGCGCGGGAAGGTCGCGATGACGCGGCGGCACCAAAGGAGGTTGGCTCGGCCTCCCCTCGCGAAGGAGCACCCTCCTTGATTGCCGAGGCCGTCGCCGCGCAGGATCACTCGGGGCCACTGTCGTGTCATCAGACACCGTGACGACCTCGTTGTTCTTGGCCTTCTTGGCACCATCTGTGGGGGCAGCGACCTCGTCAGCCTTCCTCTTCCGAGAGGGGTCCTCCTCCGCGATGACTGGTGGCACCTTGGCCACAGACGGGTGGCCTATCTTCTTATCTCCGGTCCTACAAATTGATCGCGTGAGCAAAATACTCTAAGTACAATGAAAGACAAAGGTAGGTGAGCAGAACTCACTTGGCGACTGGAATGAAGAGTAGCCCCGTGCGGATGCCGGCTGGCTTCTCCAGTTAGGGGCCCAGTCGGCGACTGAGTCCCATCTCCAGGACATCGCGTGCCCAAGACACGGACGGTTTCTTCGTTGTCGAGGCTGCAGCTGGAGTTTCCGAAACATTTTCGGCAGGAGCATCTTTGGGCGGCGAAGCTACCGCGACTGGAGCGGCCCCCGACCCAGAGACTGGGGCGAACGGCGGAGGCATCGAGGCCAGGGGAACCTCAGTCAGGACGGCAGTGATATCCGGTGTCGTCGCCATCTGTGGAGCTTCACCCTTGGCCAGGCTGCTGGCGTCGGAGCTGCTTGGCGAATGAGGCGGAGACGCCTGTTTCATTGGCTTCATCTTCTTATTTGGAGGGGCCTTCACCTCGTTCTTCTTCTTCTTCTTCTTCTTCTTATTCGCTGGAGTGGCCTCGCGACGTGAGGTGTGCTCGGGGAGCTCGTCGTCTTCATCATCATGACGCTCGAGGCTTTTGCTCGCTTCGAGCTCACGCTGCTGCTGTCCGCATGTTTTCCGGACCAGCGGGGCGACCTCTTCCTCGGATTCATCGTCGTCGCCGCTCCCGTCACTCTTGACGCCTCCCTTTGCTGGAGGCGACTCACCCACCTCCTGGACGGACGAGCTCGAATTCTCGTTGTCCGTGGGCGGAAGCCACCCTTCCACCACTTGAAATAGCTGCAATAAGCATAAACAAGATCAGTATGACCGCGACTGCATTTAACCGCGACTACGAATGACGGAAAGATGACTTACCGTCGGGGCTGGATGCTTCGCGGTGTAGGGGGCGACCCCAGCCTTCGCGTCGAGGTACGCCTCCTGGGTGATTTTCTTCAGCGCCAGAAGGTAATCCTCGAGTTGCCACTCGACGAGGCAGGACTTCGTCGAGTCCTCCCGGCCCGCGTACTCGTACATGTAGTGGTCGCGGCGGGCCAGGGGGACGAGTCGCCGCCCGAGCCAGCAGTTGTACAAATTGATGGGCTGGAGACCCCTCTTCTTTAGGCCGCGGATGGTCTGAAGCATTTCATCTACAACCATCCGCTGGTCTGTGGGAAGCTTTCCGACTTGGAGTCGGCGTGGTTCAGGCCGGTCGGCGGAGTATCTTGGGATCGCCACCTCGCCGTCCGGAGTCGCCTCGGTCACATAGAACCAAGACTTCTTCCATTCACACGCTGCCTTGGCGAGTAGCATCAGATCAAAGAAGGAAGCTTTCGATTTCAGCTGAAACGTCAGGCCACCCGCGACGAGCATTGGGCCGCCCGCTTCCTCGCGACTGATCCGCCCGTGGAATAGATCTTTCCACAGGGGAAAGTAGGGCCTGCATCCCAGGTATCACTCGCAGAATGCCACAAAAATGGCGAGCTGCTCGATGTTGTGCGGGCCCAGGTCCGACGGTTGGATCCCATAGAAGGCGCAGAAGCGCCGAAAGAAAAGAGATGTTGGGAATCCTAGCCCCCGCTCTAGGTGGCTGGTGAAGAAGACGAACTCTCTCTCACGCGGATCCGGGGTCACCTCTCCGGCCGTAGGGATGCGCCACCTGCCGGCGCGCAGGATCCCGGCCTCCTCGAAGGACGCCAGCTGCGCCCTCGTATATGAACAGACTCTTCTAAATTGAAGATGAACCCTGACAATGATAGGTGAGTACAGTGGTCATGTGATGGTTCCTACTATTGAGCTCAGGCTGTGTTTGGGGCCATGTACTAAAAAAACGGAGGGACTATTTGTCTCGCATCATGCTTTTATCTGTTCACGCTGTGCTCCATGCACAAAAATCCTGCGCCCAAACCTCACTATCTCAAGACTTGGATTCGTGAACCTCATAAAGGTTTTTATTCTTTGGATAAACCACTAAATTCAAAATCTCAGTCGATCAACAAAACCTACCGCCTACCCTATTTGAATCGGATATTTTGTATCCAATTTTGTTTGCCAATATGGTAAGTGTTTGATGACCAGCCTTCAATTCATACAGAATCAGTACCATTAGTATTATTCCCTGGACACTTCCAAAATTTAAAAATCTTAGTCAAGCGGGAAAACCTGCAGCCAACCTTATTTGAATCGGAGGTATCCAATTTTCATTATGGATGATGATCAGTTGATGTCAAGCTGGATATTCAATTCCTAAAGAGAGACATACCCCTTTTTCTATTATTGCTTGGACGGTAGCCAAATTAAAAATATTAGGGCATGTTTGGTTTCTATCCATAATTTTCCAAGCCAAAGTTTGGTAACGTATGGCAGCCACATAGTGTGGCAAAGAATGAAGCCAAACTTTGGCAAAAGTTGGCAAGAAAATTAACTCTATGACAAGTGGGCTATATAATTAATGAAGTGTGGCAAAAACTAAACACAAGATAAACAACTTGTGGCTGCCAAAGTTTGGCTTGGCAAACTATGGCTGGGAACCAAACGAGCCCTTAGTCTACGCATTAATTATGGTCATGGATGATGAGTTGATGTGACTCTGGGACTTGAATTCCTGGACATATAGCGTACAGTCTACTAGCTTTTTCTATTATTACTTGGACGCTAGCAACAAAATTCAAAGTTGTAATTGAGCGGAAAATTCCCCCCGACTCAGATGCATTTCGCGCTCCTCCGCTTCAAACATTATTAGGCAAAATCTCCCACTGTTGGAGTACCATTTTCTAGTACTATTATTATTAGATGGACGCTAGCCAATTTCAAAATCTCAATCGAGCGGCAAAACCACCCACCGACCTTCCTGCCCCTCCATTTCAAAAAATTTGAGCCAAAATCTCCCACCGTGTAGTACCATTTTATTAGAATAGAAGATGGGGGCTAGCCAAATTCAAAATCTCAATCGAGCGGCAATATAACACATCGACCTTGAAGCATTTCGCACGCCTATGTTTCTAAAAAATTTGACGATAAAATTCCCATTCTACCCTTTGTTCAGACGATAAGTCGGCAGGCTATAGTCAGTATCTTGGGGGCACGATCGTAATTTGTATCATCTTTACCTCTATGATCCATATTCGCGCAATTTTTCCCGCCGGCCCTCCCAAAAAATCCCAAGCTCCTCTGTCCCCTCCACTACCACCGTGCGCACTGGCCAGCGGCAATTCCATGGTGGCCTGAGCCGCATGAGTTGTGGTCTCGTGCACCGCCGCGGAGCCGCTTCACCGGCACCCACCCTACCGGATCTAGTTCACCGTGATTCTATGCCACAACAGTGGAGCTGAGGTCTCATTCACCATGCTGATGGCCTCATCGACCGCCCAAGCTCTGCTTCCCCGCTACCGAATCCTACCCAACCGTATCGGAGCCGCCTCACCGGTGTCCACCAGATGGGATCTATTTCAAAGAGTTCCATGTCCACCGCTCCAGACCAGCTACACGGGCATTGTCGTTCACTGCATCGGATCTGCCTCAGCGATGCTCTCGTCCACCTCGCCGGATCTGCCTCAGCGTCTCTCTCGTCCACCGTGCTCAACCTGGCATCGACTGCCCAAGATCTGCTTCCATGGCCGCCCAATATCTACTAAGCAGCAACTGCAACACCCTCGGTGACCTGCACCACCCGCATGGTACCGATGGATCTTAGACGCCTCTCCGACCGAGGTAACCTAATCTCCAACTCCTTTTTGTTTTCTCAGCAATATAGCAGGTTAAAGCCTGTCATAGTAAACATCATTTTTGTAATCGTGCTAGTACATACAAGTCATTGGGCATGCCTGTTCTTTGTGCTACATACAAGGTCACTGGACATGTTTGTTTGCATTCGTTGCTCTACAAATTTCAAGTAATGCACATGTTCCTAACTGCTCCCTACAACAGTAATTGCCTACTATTGTGTAGCTTTTCAAAATGTAAAGTCAGTGAAAAATATTATTGTGGATTCCCTGCTCCATAGTTACTGAATCTATATGGTTCGTCCTGAGCTAAGTTACTGCTATTATTTCCTCCATGTCATCGTTCTGCTATCCTATAGTAGATGTTTAAACTCATCGTACTAGTTCGATAATAAATTTGCTGTTGCTATCTGGATCTTTAATAGATGCAACACTTACTATTTGTTTTTCTTTGCATAGAGCTCAAAAGGGAATATAGAACATGTAGGTTTGTGCAGCCTCTTCTACAGGTTCACAAGCGCCATCTCATTGTTTCCTTATCGGGTGCTGGTTCATCCTAAGCAACGACATAACTATCCTCTGCTCTGTAACTCATTCGTTGTTTGCATTCCTGCTCTGCAAGTGCTGGCATGATGCCATTATAATTTATGTCTCGTTCATACTTAGCTACTCCTACGAAAGTAACTGCATGCCTATTGTGTAGCTCACTGAAAATTCTGAGTCACCCAACGTCTTTTGCATTCCAGGATATACTACTGCTTCCATATATATTTGTTGAAATGAACTGGCTAGTTTATATTTACTAAAATTCTAGGAAACACTCTGTACGATTGCTCAATTAATCTGTAGCCACACTTGTATAATGCTTGCTTGTCCCGTTTTAAAGGTTCACAAGAAATGACATTATATTTCATGTCTAATGGTTCGTCCTAAGAAGTGACATAGATATCCTCTACTGTATATATCGTTCATTCGTAGTTTGCATTCTTGCTCTACTAGGTCGCTTATGATTTCTTTATAATTTCTATTTGGTTCCTAGCTATGACATTAACTGCATTCCCATTGTGTATCCCACCATGAATTCCGGGTCACCCAACATCTCTTGCATTCCAGGATAAACGACTGCTTCCATATATATTTGTTGAAATGACCCTGCCAGTTTATATTTGCTGAAATTGTAAGAATCACTTTGATTGATTACTCATTTTATTATATGCACACTTGTCTAGTGCTTATCTGTCCTATTCTACAGGTTCTCAAGAGACACCATTATATTTCTAATATGGTACTGGTTCATCCTAAGCAACGACATAACTATCATCTACTATGTAATTCATTCGTGGTTTGTGTTCCTGCTCTGCAAGTTCTCGCATGATGCCATTATAATTTCTATCTCATTCATTTTTAGCATGAAAGTAACTACATGCCCATTGTGTAGGTCATCGCAAATTCTGAGTCACCCAACGTCTCTTGCATTCTAGGATATATATATTTCTTGAAATTACCTGGCTAGTTTATATTTGCTGAAATTATAGAAACACTTTGTTCGATTGATCAATTCATTTGTAGGCATACTTGTGTAATGCTTGCTTGTCCTGTTCGACAGGTTTGCAAGCAATGTCATTATATTTCATATCTAATGGTTTGTACTAATCAGCGACATAGCTATCCTCTATATATAGTTCATTTGAGGTTTGCATTATTTCTTTACAAGTTCTCTTATGATGACATTATAATTTCTGTTCGGTTCCTAGCTACGACAGTAACTGCATGCCCAACGTCTCTTTCATTCCAGGATAAACGACTGCTTCCATATACATTTGTTGAAATGACCTGGATAGTTTATATTTGCTGAAATTCTAAGAACCACTTTGATTGATTACTCATTTCATTGTAGGAACACTTGTATAATGCTTTCTTGTCCTCTTCTATAGGTTCGCCAGAGACGCCATTATATTTCTAATCTGGTGCTAGTTCATCCTAAAGCAACAACATAACTATCCTCTAATGTGTAGTTCATTCGTGGTTTGTGTTCCTGCTCTACAAGTTCTGGTATGATGCCATTATAATTTCTATCTGGTTCATTCTTAGGTATGACGGTAACTGCATGCCATTGTGTAGCTCACCGCAAATTCTGTGTAAAGCAACGTCTCTTGCTTTCCAGGATATACAACTACTTCCATATATATTTGTTGAAATAACCTGGCTAGTTTATATTTTCTAAAGTTCTAAGAAACACTTTGTTTGACTGCTCATTTCATTGTAGGCACACTTGTCTAATGCTTGCATGTCCTGTTCTATAGTTTTACAAGCGACGCCATTATATTTCGTATCTGGTTCGTCCTAAGAAATGACCTAACTATCCTATACTGTATAGTTCAATTGCGGTTTGCATTCCTGCTCTACAAGTTCTCTCATGATGCCATTATAATTTCTATCTTGTTCATTCTTAGATACGACAGTAACTACATGCCATTGACTGGTTTATTCTTATTTCTTATTCTTCTATATATATTTGTTGAAATGACCTAGCTAGTTTATATTTGCTAAAATTCTAGGCCACACATTGTTATATTTCTCGTTTCATGGTAGGCACACTTGTTTAATGCTTGCTTGTTCTGTTTGTCTGACGTGATGGTAAATATATTTTAACCATTGACCAGTAATAAACTCCAGTTCATAGATAGCTCCTATCATATCAGTTAAATGAGTAGTTTGGATTGTTTGATTTATTAACTTGTTATTACTTAGTTTCATACTAGAATTATTACTATCGCCACCAAAGAGGGGGCTGCAATATCATGTCTCATGTTTGTTTTCCAATATAGATGACACACTCAAAAGGGAGATGCAGGTGATGGAGAAATCAAATTTAGGACTGTTATTAACTCGATTGTCAACTGAAATGCTGATTTTTCTTTCCCTTGAGTTGATAATATGTAATAATTTTAAGTAGTTTGTATTTGATGTAATATCTAGACTGATTGCAATAGGCCATGTAGGCATTTACTTGATTCCGTCCACACATAGAGGTAGGCGGTACCGTACGTGCGCTAGCCAGGTCGATTAGGATACAATATCGTGCTCTGTATTTGCCTGTCTTATATTAGGACGACAATGAACAGTAAAAATGTTCACACATTGTACACCTTTTATGGTACCAAAATGGGCTCCAGAAATGCAGAAACTGTAAAAGACCATAAAAGTACCGGGTCCGACCCACATGAGAGATTAGTAAAAGTAACCGGCCAGAACAGTGGCAGGCCAAAACAGTAAAAGGACAAACAATAAAAGGCCGAAACAATAAAAGTTCGAACAGTAAAAGGCAGAAACAGTAAAAGTCCAACACCGTAGAAGGCCGAAACCATAGCAGACCGAAATAGTAACAGGACAAAACATTAACACTCGAAATAGTAGGGAACATAAAAATAATGAGCCAGAACCTTAAATTGCCAAAACAGTAACGGGCCAGAAAAAGACCAGGATCACAACAGGCCAGAACAGTAACATGCCAAGTTTGCACCAGGCCGGAATAGTAACAGGCCAAGGAACTCATCAGGTTAAAACATTAATGGGCCTGAACATGGGCCGGACATTTACGGGCCTGAATGAGCGGCGACGGCGTCGTCTGTGGGCGTGGGGTTTGGGGACGAAGGGTGAGGTGGCACCGGGCCCAGTGGTTAGAGAGTGCGGGTGCGGCTCGCGCGGTGAGAGAGGGAGGAGAGGGGGAAACCCCGGGTGGGCTGTTGGGCCGAATGTAGATCTGGGTTAGATAGGTGCCTGTTTTATTTTTTTACTTTGCTCCTTTTCTTTTTCTGTTTTGATTTTCAGAAATGATTTTGAACCCTAATTCAAATTGTTTGAATTCAAACCTTCACCAAAATATTATACAATGCCTAGCATCAAAAAGTGTTTTGAACACATCTAACCATTCAAAAACACTTTGGTCTTTGAAATAAAAAAAAACCATGCACCATATATAATATATAAAGTGGGGTTTAAATATGGTTTCAAATAGGTTTTTGGTTTGAAATTTTTTGTGCAAGACAATCATGCTATGAAGATATGAGTGCAATGATATGACTTTTCATTTATTGAAATTTGGGATGTTAAAAATCTAACCCCCTTAAAATGAATCTCGCCCTCGAGATTCGGATAGGCTAGCAAATAGGTGAGGATGATCTTTCCAAAGGCAATCTTCTCTTTCCCAAGTTGCTTCTTCTTCGGTATGATGGTTCCACTGTATGTTGCAGAATTTGATAGTCTTAGTATGAGTAACTCTTTCTGCAGTATCAAGGATCTTGATAGGTCTCTCCTCATAAGTAATATCGCTTTCCAACTGAACCTCTTCCAAAGGTATAGTGTCCTTCGATGAAGTTTATTCCATCTCCAGATGACACATCTTCAACTGACTCACATGGAACACATTGTGAACAACAGACAGTGATTTGGGCAATTCAATCTCGTAAGCCACTTCTTCTTTGCGGCTCAAAATCTTGAATGGCCCAACATAACTTGGTGCCAATTTTCCTTTAACTCTAAATCTCTTCACTCCATGAAGTGGTGAGACTCTAAGATATGCTCTATCACCTACTTTATAGGTGACTTCTCTATGCTTTGGATCTGCTTAGCTCTTTCGACGGGTCTGGGCTATCTTCAATATGTCCTTTACCAATTTAACTTTCTCTTCAGCCTCTTGATCAGTTCTGGTCCGAACAAATTTCTTTCTCCTACTCCATTCCATAGCAATGGCTTAGTACATTTCCTTCCATAAAGAAATTCAAACGGAGCCATCTCAATGCTTTATTGATAGCTGTTATTGTAAGATAATTGTGTGTAAGGCAGACTTCCATCCCAACTAGCACCATAGTCTAGTGCACAAGCTCTCAACATGTCCTCCCAAATTTGATTGGTCCTTTTCGTCTGTCCATCAGACCTGAGGGTGAAAAGCTGTGCTGAACTCTAACCTTGTTCCCAATGATTCATGTAGTTGTCGCCAAAAATGCGAAGTGAACTGAGTTCCTCTATCATATACAATACTCTTAGGTAATCCATGCAGACATACAATTATGTTCATGTAGATCTTAGCCAATTTAGCACTTGTATAGGTAGTCTTCACGGGTATGAAATGAGCCACTTTAGTTAGGAGATCCACAACAACCAAAATAGAATCATATCCCGACCTGGTCCTTGGCAGTCCGGTGATAAAATCCATACCAATCCTATCCCACTTCCAATCAGGAATAGGTAGTGGTTGTAATAACCCTGCCAGTTTCTGATGTTTCGCTTTCACTCGACTACACACATCACACAATGCAATATGTTCCGCGATATCTTTCTTGAGACTGTTCCACCAAAATCTTTCCTTCACATCCATGTACATTTTGGTGTTACCTGGATGAGTGGAATATGGTGAGTTGTGTGCTTCTGGCAGAATCAATTTCCGAAGCCCCCGCCTCTTGCGGAATGCAGATACGTTTTCCATACCATGAAGTCCCTTGTTCATCTTGATGGAATCTTTAGCCTTCCCTTCACTAATTTTACTCTTAATCTCCTCTATTTCCTTGTCCAACTTTTGGTCTTCTTTGATCTTGTCCGAAAATGTTGGTTGAACTTCAAATGACATGATATATCCTTCAGGCACTATCTCCAATCTTAGCTCTTTGAATTCAGCACACAAATCATTTGGAAATTCTCCTTCAGTGAGGCCATTCACATAAACCTTACGGTTTAAATCATTGGCTACAACATTTGCTTTACCGTGATGGTATTGCAAACTCAAGTTATAATCCTTGACGACCTCTAGCCAACTTCTTTGTCTCATATTGAGTTCCTTCTGGGTGAAAATATATTTCAAACTCTTGTGATCAGTGAACACTTCACAACGTTTTCCCAAAAGATAGTGTCTCCATGTTTTGAGTGCATGGACAACAGAGGTTAACTCTAAATCATGAGTAGGGTAATTCATTTCATGAGTTTTGAGTTGTCTCGAGGAATAAGCCACAACTTTCCCTTCTTGCATCAAAACTCCACCCAATCCTTGGTGAGATGAATCACAATAGACTTGGAAATCCTTCTCGAAATCTGGCAGACATAAGACTGGTGCTGACACTAGTCTCTTCTTCAATTCTTGGAAACTGATTTCACATCCTTCAGTCCAATCAAACTTCTTCTCTTTCTGAAGTAACTCCGTCATTGGCTTAGCTACTTTTGAGAAATTCTCAATGAACTTTCTATAGTATCCTGCTAAGCCTAGGAAACTACGAACTTCTTTAACTGACTTGAGAGATTCCCACTCAGTTACAGCTGACACCTTTGCGGGGTCGACAGCTATACCATCTCCTGATACAATATGTCCAAGAAATCCAACTTCATTCAACCAAAATTCATACTTACTGAACTTGGCATACAACTTATGCTCCCTGAGCTTCTCAAGTATCAAACGCAAATGTTCTTCATGTTCTTCTTTGCTCTTGGAATAGGTTAAATGTCATCTATGAACACGACAACAAAATTGTCAAGAAACTCCATGAACACCTTGTTCATCATGTTCATGAAATAAGCTGGTGCATTTGTTAGTCCAAATGGCATTACGATATACTCATATAATCCATACCTAGTGGTAAAAGCAGTATTAGGTATGTCTTTCTCTCTAATCTTCAGCTGAAAGTAGCCTGATCGAAGATCAATTTTTGAGAACACTCGGGCTCCTTCTAGCTGATCAAATAGATCATTGATTCTAGGTAAAGGGTACTTATTCTTTATAGTCACCTCATTGAGTGGACGATAATCTATGCATAACCTTTGACTTCTATCCTTCTTCTCAACAAACAGAACTGGTGCACCCCAATACGAAGAACTTGGTTGGATAAATCCTTTCTGCAACTGTTCTCCAATATTTTTCTTGAGTTCTTTCAACTCATCAACTGACATCTTGTAGGGTCTCTTTGCTATTAGTCGAGATCCTGGCAGTAAGTCAATCAGAAAACTCCACATCTCTATCTGGTAGCATTCTTGGTAATTCCTCCGGAAACACATCTGAGTACTCCTTCACAACTGGTACACTGTCTATGCTAACCCCCTTAATATAATTTAGCTTACTCCCTTTGGATTCAAAGTTAGACTTGAACCTAATCCGTTTCTTATCCGGTGATGTGAGTGTAATAGTATGATTGACACAATCTATTACTCCTTCATACGTAGTCATCCAATCCATGCCCAAAATTACATCCAATCCTTGGGAATCTAGGATTATCAGACTAACTGGAAACTTATACTTTCCAAATTCTATCACTAGATCATAACATCCAAATTTACTATCATCTCTCCACCTGGAGAGCTTACTTTAATAGGACACCCAATAGTTTTAGTTGGAAGACCATTTTTATCAACAAATTCTCTTGATATGAATGAATGCGATGCTCCGATATAAAAAATAACAAGTGCTGGAAATGAATTAAGCTTGAACTTACCAGCCACAGCATTAGATTCCTCATAGATTTCCTCCATATTGATGTGGTTCACTTGACTCTTCTGAAATGGGTTGGGATTATTGGCTCCATCAGCCTTCTTTTCTGGGCATTCATTTGCATAGTGCCCAGTTATCATGATGGTGGTTACTGTTGTGGTGGTTGTTATACTTCCCATGTTTGTGGGATCCAGAACCTCCACTATCATCACCATGGGAACGCTTGTGAGATGACCCGGAGATGTGCTTGTCAAAGTGATGCTTCCTCTTCCTATTCCCCACTTGTTTCATCTTGCTCTCAAAGATGGTGGCCTTGTCACACAGTGATTGATAAGTTGGAACATACGCAACAAATAGCTGCTTGCACATCTCATCATTCAGCCCTTCAAGGAATTTTTCCTTCCTCTTAGAATTAGTATCAACATCATCCGGTGCATAGCGTGCCAGATTGTTGAACTCCTCAATATTTTCTGCCACACTGCAGTGATGTTGCTTAAGTTTGTGAAAATCTTTCTTCTTCAAACTCATCACTCCTGAAGAGATATGAGCTGTGCAGAATCCATCCTCAAAAATAGCGCAAGTCACTTCCTAAATGGGAGTAGTGATTTGGAAGTTGTCCCACCATGTGGCTGCTGGTCCTTCAAGCATATGTGCTGCAAACCTAACCTTTTCTTCATTAGTGCAGCCCATAGTGACCAAGTCCTTGTTCACGGAACGTAACCAATCATTGGCTACCATTGGATCAGTGGTTCTTGAGAACTTGGCAGGCCTCAACCTCAAAAACCTTGTAAGCATATCAAAGGCTGGTGGGTAGTTTTGATTTTTGTTGTTGTTGTTGTTGTTGTTGTTGTTGTTGTTGTTGTTGTTGTTGTTGTTTTTATTCTGATTCGCCATGAACTGGGTCATCATTTGCATCAACCGAGTCTGGGCTGTCATGAGCTGCTGCATCTCATTGCCATTATTGTTATTGTTGTTAGTGTTGGGATTGGAACGACGAGGAGGCATCTGTGGTTTCAATAAGGATAAGTAATGAGATATAACCCATAGATACTATCATGCACAATACATCACAAAGCAATAATCACAAATAATCAAGCACAAGATAAACTTAGAGTTTAAACAACGTGAACAACATGTTTTGGAAAAGTAAACACACTAGCAAAGTCATCCACATGTTGGATGATCATTGCGACTCGATATATATAAGGATGATGGATAGATAGGTAGCTAAGTAGTCAACACTACTCCACCATGTCGACCTCTTCATATACTAGAGTAAGTCTTGTTGTCTTCATTTCTATCTTGTACTCCTCCACGCTGGTGGTCAAAGCATCGACCTTCGCTCGGAGGGCTCTCTTCTGCGAGCGCAGCCTCTATCACTCCCTGTGTGTCTCTAGCTGAAGATCCTTGAGCTCTATCTCGGCCTTAATCCCATTGATCCTCTTGGTCCTATCCTGCACTCTATTCTCTTGGTTCTTGAACCTCTTGTCTTGCTTCTTGAACCTAACCTCCATCTCCTTGATGCTCTCATGCTGCTCCGTGAAGGACTTGTCCTTCTCTCTCAACTTAACTTGTAGCTCTTCATTGCTAAGCATGACGTTGGTCCTATCAGTGTCGAGGTGTTTAACGAGGCTCTCTAGGTCCTGAAGATACAGACGCACTGGCTCAATAGTCTCTCTAGTGGCGTCGTCATACACTACAGCCTCTCCCTCCTTGTCATGTCTCCCAAATGGGTGGAAGTAGAGGCACCTGAGCTCGGTGGAGTGACATCCACGTAGACTACCAAGTAGCTCATGCATGGCAACGTCGAGTCCCTTCTCCTTGTCATCATGCATTAACTTGAAGGCAATCTCCTCGGTGGGTGGCTCCGACTGGCGTCTTAGCTGCGAGACTCTAAATCCCCATAGATCCTTCCTCTCGAACTTCGTAAGCTGAAGTCTCTTAATATTAGGTAGGGGGAGATTGAGCACACTAGTGAGCTCCACAATACGAGAACCAAAACGAGTTCCCTTGAACTCCTCTGCGGTGTTGATAACAAAGATTGGCATCTATTGCATAGGATAGAGAAAAATTATAAACAACACAAGTAAATAGAAAAAACAAAAGGTAGTGAAACAAAAGCCAATAGCATACATAAAACACACAAGTCATGGCATACAATATTCAATCACAAACACCAAGTTTCAATATGACTTAGAATTTTTTTTGCCATACCACATAGGTTTGTATGATCAAAATTATTAACGCGAGAAAAACGGTAAGTGTGGTGGTTCAACTATTGGAGTGCGACACAACTCTCACTCACTTGTCAAGATAGCTAACTGAGCATCCTTGGTTGCAATCACCTTGTCTTGATCACAAGACTCCCATACTAAGTCTATGATATCTTCCCTTAGACGCTTGTTGGTAGCTTCTAAGTCTTGGGTATGTTTTTTCTCCACTCTAAGGTCATTTTCACTTTTCAGCATTGTACACTTGAGTCTATCTCCAAGCTCCTTGATGGAATTCCAAGCTGCATTCCTTGCAGAATCAAAGAATGACTTGTGCATTTCATAGTTAGTGACCATGCAGAATCCCGACTCTTTGTGGTCGTCTTCCTTATTTTTGTATAAGTGAAGTTGTACCCACCAATACTCTTCTCCTTCATCCATCACGGGGAATCCTTTGTACACTGATGCACCATGTATCCCCACGGTAACCATAAGGTCCTTGAGTGCTTTGGGAAACTCCGTCTCACACTCCAAAGTCATGGCCATGAGTGGTCCCTTCTTTACGGCTTCGTTAATGGAGTTCATCTACAAATGGAGATGAGAAAGAAGATTAGGAGAAGTTTTACAAGATTAAAAGAGACAAGTGTAGAAATTTGTAAAGGAGTTTGCATTTCCTAGTGGTTTCCTTAGTCTAATCCATCTTAGGGTCATAATCCTACAGGTAACACAGTGCTCTGATACCATCTGTAAGACCCCGCCAATTAAGGTAAAGGCCCCTATGATTACAATGCTAGTCCCTGGATCGAAATGCTAGCATCCACAGTATAAGATGAAGTACACAGATACAAAGGTCATTATTACATCGTCATTCCAAAGATAACATAGTCTTTACAACTCATTAGCCCAAGGCTAATACATAGAGTTCATAACATAAAGTAAATAAATAGAAGTCTTCATCTTCATGTGCCATAGACAAACATGTTGAGTGTAGACTCATAATCCTTGTCTCCATCAGAGTAACATGCAACATCATAAGTTACAGCCACAGTGGGTCAATACATTTGGAATTGTATTGGCAAGTGATACCATAGTTGAATAGTAGCATCTAATAACTATATGAATTTGGATAAGTTTTTCTTATTAGTTGAAATCACTAAGTTTTTGTTTGACAAAACACCCAAGGAACCACCAATAAACATTGGTGAAACTTTACCCTTATTCAACCACAAGTTTTAACTTAGAGAAATTGGGATGAGGAGATTCTTGATCACTTCAATGTCTTTGATGCTCAAATTGTCCCTTGCCGAGGACACGGCTAACTTCTTAGGTTTTACCCTCTCGAAAGGTGGTGCACTTTCCCCACAATACTCGAGATGCATCGAGACAAGACTTTTCAGAAGCATTCCCTTAGAACACCATGGACGCGTTCCATCCTATCAACCCTACCACCAACAGTCCATCTGGCTAAGTTCTTGCAACCTAGTTGGTCAAGGTAGAGCCCATATGCCATGTGGTTGCACTAGAAGCTTCTCAACACTAAATATCTCAAATCCCTTTGTTCCTGGGTGGCCATCCACAAGTGTGATACACAAGGTAAACCATAGACATGGGACTTGTGTAACCACTCAACACAAACCAATCTTTCCATTCCACCAAGGTGATTCATTCACATGTTGTTTTATTATTCAAAACGAAGTCATAGATTTTTCATAACAACATATTATGAATATTCCACCCTTTTTTTCTACCAGCTAGGCTAAGCATACTAATATATCAAGTTTCTTATCTTAGGGAAAGCTATTAGACAACATATATAGGATTTCCCATGGCATAGCATATACTTAGAAAAATCTTCATGCAAATCCTACTCAAAATATTACTAGTGCATAGATAAAATAGTAGGACAAAAATATGAAGCATCACTTGCCTTGGTAGTTGGGGGAATAGGAACAATCCTCACAATCACAATCACCACAATCACCAAAATCTACACATAAAAGCATAACACCAAATTCAGATTCAACATTCAAACAAAAATATATATGAATGCATGCAAATGCAATGGAATAATTTTTCCACACTGAACAAATCAAACTAACATTACTGAAAAAAAGTAAAATTTCCAAGATCTAAATAAACCAAAATTTACTCTAAAACAATTTTATAAATTATTATATAGCAAAATAAGCCTAAAATGGTTTAGCACAAAATCCTAATTTTACAGAATTAAATGGCCAAACCAAGTACAAAGGTTTGTAGGGCTCATTTTTATGAATCCAATGATATATTATTTGTAATTTTTGGACAAACATATCAAAAGTTATGAATTTTACATGTTTGAATATCTAATAGATTCAAAATCAGATTTTAAAACAGAATCAGTGACACGCGTCATGCTCTGATTGGTGCGTACCGCTTTGCGCTGGATCGTGCTTCCGCGCCGTTAGATTAAGTCAGATCTAATGATCCAGATCTAAGCATACATGTTCGTTAAGTGATCTAATCTAAACAGCAGGATACAGATCTAAAGGTCTAGATCTAATCGACCATATATGGGCGCCGCGCATGGCCCTGGCGGCGGTGACGGCTCTGCCGGTGACACGCCAGCGAGTCTTGGGGGACAGGGGGTGGTGCCTATGCTTACCAGAGTCATGTGGACGCGGTGAAGCTCAACGTGCACTTGGTTTTGACAGGGGCGCACGGACACGGGCGTAGGAGCTCGTCGGAGATCTCACTGGCGTCGGGTGCTTGCTGGCTGAGCCGAAGGCAACAACCTAGGTCACCAAAAGGCAAACGCCAGGCATCAACAGGTGCACAAGGTCACAAAAAACATGAAGGTGTAAAGCAGAGGACAAGGGGCCCTTGAGTTTTACATAGATTGCTCGTCGGAGTCAAGCGACACGTCTGGTGCTTGCAGTCGTCAATGGCGACGGCAACCTGGGATGAAATAGGGAAAACCAGAGGCATCGGGAGAAGCGCAAGGACAAGGGGGACACGCTCGTGTGAACGATAGACAGAGGTGAACACAAAGCTCACCGGAATACGTCACCGGAGTTGCTCGGTAATGCAGCGGTGCGTGCTGAAATTCAGGGAGCTTGGAGGCACTGGGGGTTTGCAGTGTGAGGGTAAATGGTCACACAGGGGTGGTGCTTAAATATCTGGAGTAGGGGCAACAAACACGCGGCGAATCAAAGGAAAATAACAAATTAACGCGGCAACCACTACGGGGACGAAACGGGCGGAGGAGCTGGTGATCGCGCGCGGTTTGGGGACGACGAAGCTGAAGTGGAGACGGGACCCAGTGGCAGTGAGAGAGTGGGTGCGTGCACAGGTGAGACACATAGGAGAGGGGAAAAACCCTAGGTGGGCTTGCTGGTCCAGATAGGTAGCGCTGGCTATTTTTTCCTCCTTTTCTCATTTTTATTTTCTGTATTGATATTCTGAAATGGTTTTGAAACCTCAATTCAAAACCGTTTGAATTCAGACTTCCACCAAATTTTTGTACTGTGACCCTAGTGTCCAAAAGTGTGTCAAACACATACTAACATTCAAAAACCTTTTTGGGTTTGAAAATAAAACAAATCATTGTCCCATATATAATATATAAAGAGGGGTTTAAATATGGTTTTATTTAGGGATTTGGTTTGAAAATTTTGTGCAATCTCAATATGCTATGATGATATGAATTCAACAATATGACTTTGCAATTGATGAAATTTGGGATGTTACACACGCCATGCCGGCACGCAAGCTTGTGCCCTAGGAGTACGTAGTAGGGGTAACGGCAAAGCATCCATGGTTGGAGCACACAATCGCGTACGTCGCCAGGATGTTGCCCGTGATGATCTCCTCAAGATTCAAGGGCTGGCGATCTGAGTACTCCTTGCCGCGTGACTCCCGCATCTGAAGTTTGTCGAGAAATCAGAGAATAGATGTGTGATACGATGTAAATGTATCTATAATTTTTGATGCTCCATGCTTCTTTTGTACCAACTATCTTATATTTTATCTACACTTTGAGGCATTTTTATACATTTTATGGAACTAACATATTAACACAAGATGCCACCATGCCAGTTCCTATTTTCTACTGTTTTTGGTTTCAGAAAAGCTAGTAAGGAAATGTTCTCGGAATTGGACAAAACAAAAGCAAAGTCAATATTTTATCGTAACGAAGACGGAGTCCAGAGGGGGACGAAGAGGCGCCAAAGGGCGGCCATACCACCCTATGGCGCGGCCAATGGTGGGCCCGCTCTAGGGCATGGTGTGGGCCCCCTGGTCGTCAACCGACCTGGCCCCTTCGCCTATATAAACCCCCGAGGAGAAAATCCTAAGGACTCGATCATAAATCCACGAAAAAGTCTGTAGCCGCCACCACCATCATCCCTAGATTGGGAGGGATCTGAATATCTTCCCGATACCCTGCCGGAGAGGGGAGATCTCCCGGAGGCCTTCTTCATCACCATGCCAGCCTCTGGAGTGATGAGTGAGTAGTTCATCCTTGGACTATGGGTCCATAGCAGTAGCTAGATGGTCCTTTCTCCTCTTTTGTGCTATCATGTTTAGATCTTGTGTTTGTTGGGTTCTGATGGATATTGAGTACTACGTCAAGATTGATTATTGATTCTATCATCTCTATGTTATTTGTGATCTTGCATGCTCTCCATTGCTAGTAGTTACTCTGGCCAAGTATTTGCCTATTACTCCAAGAGGGAGTATTTATGCTCGATAGTAGGTTCATGCCTCTAGTAATCTGGGGAGCGACAGAAACCTCTAAGGTTGTAGATGTGCTGTTGCTACTAGGGAGAAAACAACAATCCTTTGTCCAAGGGAAATTGTATTATTTACTTTAGACACTTTGCTTAATCTTATTATCTGTTTCTTGCAACTTAATACTAGAAGGGGTTCGGATGATAACCTGAAGTTGGATTATTAGTCATAGATGTAGTTGGATTACGGTCTATGTATTATGTTGAAATTCCCAAACGAATCTCATAGAAATCATCATGACATGTACATGCATTGTTATGCATTCTCAATCTGTCAATTTCCCAACTGTAATTTGTTCACCCAGCATGTTATTTATTTTATGGAGAAACACCTCTACTGAAGCGTGGACCCCGGTCCATTCATTCCCACTAATATTAAATCAACTCTATAATGTTTACTTTCTGTAGTTACTACAAGCAATTAATTTCTTCCACACTATACGTTTAATCCTTTGTTTTCAGCAAACCGGTGAGCTTGACAACTTTCACCGTAAGTTGGGACAAAGTATTTTGGTTGTGTTGTGCAGGTTCCACGTTGTTAGCAACACCTTGGGAGCTGTTTCCTTTCTTCTACTAGTTCAATAACCTTGGTTTCACAACTGAGGGAAAACTTGTTGCTGTGCTCATCACACCTGGCTCTTGGGGTTTCCCAACAGGCTCTACAGTAACTGAGCAGCATCAACGTGCAGTTAGTTAAACCGACAGCAAGAATTTGTAAGATATATTCAAACGGTACTCAAATGATTTCCCACCTCAAGGTTCAAGTCAGTTGCTGTCATCCGGGAATGGCGCACGAATGTCGGTGGCGTCGTCCGACACAGCGAGTTGGGGTGGAGAATGGGGTATGGCTGTGAAAGAGGCATGCTAAGTCGCGATATCTATTGATATAGGGTATAGGGAAGTGCAAAAAGTAATATATTTGAATTTTATAATCGCGGTGAATCATGTGAAAGAACAGCCTACTCGCGGATCGGCCTTACAAAGAAACATCGTAGCGTCCACGCGACCCGATCAAACGGTCTGTAACCATCGGCATGTAGAACCAGTGCCTCGGGCAGGGGGAAGGGGGCTAGGTATTCTAGAAGACACGATCGGACGGTCGCCTTTGGCAACTAGGGTAACGATCGGGAAGCTTCTATTGGTCGTTAAGGTTAGGTCAGACTGTACCCAAGAAATTCAAGCCAATTAATGGAGTTATCCTGTGTTTGACCAGATTTCAAATAACCATTAATCATTTAAAAAATTACCAACCTCCCGGGAATGGCGGTCCGCCACGACGTAGCATGTGTGTAAATTGCCTCGAGGCCTAGGGGCCCTCAATATTTGCACCTCCTTTGCAAAATCGCCGATTTTTCAGAGTCGATAAATGAAAACTCTGGATTTTTCTTCATGGAACCCTGAAAAATCTAGCCTATCAGAACACAACGCGTGGCCCAGAGTTGATTTAAAACAGAAATTATGATCTATTAGATGTTCAATTTTGTAAAATTCATAACTTTCAAACCACATGTCCAAATTTTGCAAACTTTATATCAATGGAATCACCAAGACAAGTACTTTCTAACCATGCACTTTTTTTAGTAAATTTCTTCTTATAAAATGATTGTTTTTGCAGAAACTTGTGTAGGCATATTTTGAGTATAAAATTCTTTCTAAAATTATTTTGGTGATAAAATCTTTGGCAAATGGATTGTTTGAACCTACTGACCATCTAAACCAACTTGTGGTTTCAAAAAGTTTTAGAATTAAAAATGTATTTGGTGAACCATATAAATATTATTACTTTGCTAAAGGCATTTTTCAACCACATAAAATATTGATTTGGTTTAAAAATGGTTTATAAGTAAAATCTTTTGCAAATGATTTTAACACTTATATAAAATGACCAATAGGAGTTTTAGAATGTTTTATAACATGCTAGAAACCACTTTTACAAATAAAACAATCTTTACCATGCTTGCATGCATTGCTTTGATTCTAATATTTTATGTGATGTTGCTTGAATGGTAGAATGAATTCTTGCTTACTTGATTGAATTGTAGTGATTTGAAGAGTGTGAGTATTGCAAGACCAAGGAGTGCACGTATATGCTCTACCAAAAAGGCAAGTGATGCTTCATACTTTTGTCCCATTATTTTCACTATGCATTAGTGATATTTCTAAGTAGAACTTGCATGGAATTTTGCTAAGTATAAACTATGCCATGGGAAATCCTAGTAGATGAAACCTTAGTAGAAATTTCCTAAGTTAAGATTCCTACTACTATCATGCTTAGCTTAGCTAGTAGAAAACAAGGGTGGATTATATTCACACTATGGAATATTTCTAAGTCAAGGACTTGTGTTTTGTTTAATAAAACAACTAAGTGAATGAATCACCTGGGTGGAATGGAAGGAATGGTTTGTGTTGAGTGGTTACACAAGGCCCATTTCTATGGTTTACCTTGTGTATCTCACTTGTGAATGGCCACCCAGGAACAAAGAGATTTGAGATGTCAAATGTTGAGAAGCTTCAAGTGCAACCACTTGGCATTATGGGATCTGCCTGGATCATATAGTTTGAAATAACTTAGCCAAATGGAAAGTTTGTGGTAGGGGATGATAGGTTGGAACGCGTCCATTCTGGTCTAAGGGAAGGCTTTTGAAAGATCTTGTCTTGGTGAAACCAAGTCTTGTGGGGAAAGTGCACCACCTCTCTAGAGTGTAAAATCTAAGTACTTAGCCATGTCCCTGGCAAAGGACAATTTGAGCATCAAGACATGGAAGCTATCAAGAATCTCCTCATCCAAATTTCTAAGTTAAAAAATTGTGGTTGAACAAGGGTTGAAGGATCACCAATTTCTATTGGGAGATGCCTTGGGTGATTTTGTCAAGCAAAAACTTAGTGTTTTCAAAAGATAAGGAAAATATATTTTGAGAAAAGCAAGCCTAAGCTCCACTTAGCCAAATGCATATAGATGATAGACTCCACTATATTACCATAGCATCACTTGCCAATACAATTCAAATGTATTGACCCTTGTGGCTGTAACTTATTATGTTGTAGGTTTGTTTGATGTTAGTGAAGTTTATTGATTAGGATTACAAGTCTATAACCAACATGACTGCCTGTGGCACTTTGAAGATGAAGGACCCCATGTTATTGTTATATTCTGCTGCATTGTAATGAGATAGCCAAATGAGCTATGTAAGATGTAATAAATTATTTTATTCCTGGTTACCATGAGCAAAGACTTCAACATGAGCAAAGGACTTCACAAACTCAAGTGATTTCAACATTATTATCAACAAAGACTTCAACTTGAATATCACTAAGGACTACAAGTGAGACAAGAAATATTTCTCAAGACTTGAAGACTAAGGAAACACAACTTAGAAGGAACCATCATCACCTTTGAAGTTTTGTGACCAAGACACAAGAATTTTCCAAGGATACAATGATCTTGTTCATGAATAATCAACTAAGAAGGATGGAATGATCTCAAGTGAACCAAATAGTTGGACCACCATACTTAGTGTTTGAATGGAATGATTGTTTGGGATTGCTTGCACATTGCTTGTGTGAATTGTGATGTGTGTGATTAGAATTGATTCCTTAGAAATCTTTTGCCTATTCTAATCCCAATCCAACCCAAACAGATGACTACTCCTAGAAACTCCAACATCAATAATGGTGACAACAACAAAAACCAAGAGGTCAACATGAGAGAACTCATAGTAACCCAAACCCAGTTGAACCAAGTGGCAACTCAATTCTGGGCCAACAACAATGATTTAGACCCAACCATGCAAAGGTTTTTGGAAACCCAAAACTGTTGCATAGGATGACAAGTCAAATAATCAACATGGGAGACAATCCTTCCCAAGGAGTTTATGACAACAAGGATGTCAAGGATGATATTCTAGAAGGAACTCAAGCTTGCAATATTTGTGGAGACAAGGATCACACTTCCAAAGAGCATGAAGATCAATGCCCCAATTGTGAAGAGAAACATCCAACTGACCAATGCCCCACATCTCAAGCTAATTGTTTCCTATGTGAAGGAAACAATCATGTCCCTATCCAATGCCCCATCTATTCCATAGTTCAACAAAGGAAACAAGGTGGAGTTCAACAACCGATTGCAGACTTCCATGAGAGAACAACTTCTACCAAGAAGGGTGAAGATAAAGGAAAATCTCAGCTTGCACCTCCATGCAATATGACTCAATTTGATGGACCAAAGAGGAGACATATGTATTATCCAAGAAAAAGATCAAGGAGACCAAGAAACTTTCCTACCTTTGAAATAAGATATGAAGAGCATGAACTAGAAGCACTCCTAGCTTTGGAGAAACCCAATAAGAAGAAGGACAAAAGCCAAGTGCAATGTTTCCATTGCAAAGAAATGGGACACTATGTCAATGAATGTCCTGAGAAGAAACAAAAATATAAGGATATTAACCAAGTGTGGTGCAACAACTGCAAAGATCTAGGCCATTATGTATCAACTTGTCCACAGAAGATACGAGAAGAGCTCAATCTTGTCACATGTTACAATTGTGGTAACCAAGGACATTATGGAAGCAACTGTCCAGAAAAGATGAAGCACAAGATAAAGCCTATGAAGGATCTTAGACTTGTCACATGTTTCAAGTTTGGAAACAAAGGACACTATGCAGATGTTTGCCCAGAGATATTTCAACAAGACCCAAGCAAGCCAAGAAGTAATCTAGTTGGAAAATTTTTAAGGGTGGTAGTACCCTAGTTGCTTTGAGCCAACTTGTAACCCCTATCTTTCCCAAATCTCGGGACGAGATTTATTTTAAGGGTGGTAGCCTATCGCATACCAAGATTTTCCAAATCTTGTAATGTGAAAAATAAATAAACAAAATAAATAATTGTTGAAAAATTAGGGTGAAAAGAAACTTTTGTTTCTAAATGGAAACTTAAAAATCCCATCTTAAACAAACTTTGGTTAAAGTTTGAATCCAACTAAATTCAAAACAAGTGAAATGCTTTCTTCATAAATGCATCTTGAAATTTAAACACTTGGAAAATAAACCAAAACCCTAAAACCCTAATGGAAGAAAAAATTTCCAAGTTAGTCAACAAACATTTACAAATGATCAAGATTGATAAATAGAAATATTATAAAACCATAGAAATTGATTCCATTCAATTTGGATCCATAAATAAAATCTTATGAATTTAATGAGATAAGGAAATTGAATTTCCAAAGCTAATAAAGCATCTATCAAGAAATCCATACCAAATGGTGAGCAAATAGTCCTAAAGAGATTTAAAAGGATAAACAAATATTAAATAAGATTTTACAAATTGGAATCACCAAGTTTGGATCTATAAATAAAAATATATGGATTTTATAAGATAAAGAAAGAAATATTAAATGAGGAATATTTAAAGACCAAATTAAATCTTGACCTAATCCATAAGAAAATGGCATAAATATAATCCAAATCCAAATATTATAATGGTTAAAGAATTTTCAAATTAAATAAAATGGCATTAACCAAATTCTATTTCTATTTTGAATAAAGATAAAATCCCTATTAAGAAATGATTAATTAAATCATGGGAAAATAATATTTGGAATTTACCCAAGTGGAATAAAAGTTGTTTAATTAACTTAAATAAGATCAAAGAAATCTTCCAAATAAAATTTATGGAATTAAAACTACATTTAATTTCATTGGAATAAAGACAAATACCCAATTTTAAATGATTAACAAATCATATTAAAAATATTCCAAATAATTCAAAGTGCATTATTTGACACCCTATTAAATGAATAAAACTTACTGAAAACGTTTTTGTGAAAAATTGAAATCAAATAAGGACTAAAAATATATTTGATATTAATTGAATTCAAAGCAAAGGCTTTGTTTTAAATAATTATTATACCCTAAAGAGAATAAATGAATTATTCTAAATTTGACTCTAAAATGAACTAATAAACAGTATTTGAATATACATAAAGTTTGGTAGAAATTTGAATTCAAATGGATGTTTGAATGGATTAAACAAAAATCAAAATAGATAAATAGAAAAGGAAAAAAGAAAAATATTCAGAACAAAAAAAAAATGGAACCAACCGGCCCAACCCAGCTAGCCCACTAAGCCCAGCAGCCCACCTCTCCTCTCTCTCCCCCGAAGCGTTTTTCTCACTGCAGAAGGAACCCACAGCGTCGCTAACTAGCAGGCCCCACCTCCTCTTTCTCTCTCTCGCTGTCAACAAGACCCCACCGGTCAGATCACCGTCTCCACCCCGCGCGCTGACCACGCCGTTGTTGCCGATTGATTGCCGGCATAATTCGCCTTAACGCCGCTGTTACTCCTCGCTGTGACCATGCCTCCTTAAACGCCCACGACCCCTCTCCATTTCCCCTCGCTCGCCCCTCCCCTTCGGCCACAAGGCTGCTCGAATTTCTCGCTTCAAGCTCTCTGTCTCCGACGAGCTTCGCCAGTAATTCCGACCACACCTCACCACGCCTTGCCCCCTCGACCACACAAGCATGATCCCCATCACTCCCTGAACCTCCCAGTAGTCTCAGCTTGCTCGCGCTTGACCCACAACATCGACATCGTCGACAACAGAACATCGCCGTCGTCTGCCTCGACTCCGGCGAGTCCTCCTGGTAAGCACAGACCCCCCCTTTCCCTCCTTTTGATGCACACATGACCACGACTCGCGTACGAACCTAACCGCGTCCTCCGTCTTCTCTCCAGTGCCTTGTAGCAATGTCCCCGACGACGACAGACCGCACCCGTTACCAGGAGCAACTCCGGTGAGAGATTGCCGACCCGTCCGTGCACCCCTGCCCTGCGACAACCACGTTGAGCATCAGTACTTCGTGGCGATTCCGGTGAGCTACTCCTCTGTCTCCCTTTCTTCCTAAATCGCCGGCGACTGCATCGTCTGACCGCACCGCCGCCTGTCGCCACCGCTAGAGCCGCCCGTTTAGGGTTAGTGGCTTTAGGCCGTTTGATTTAGATCCCGCGGATACGATAGATCCACTTAAACGAAGAGGTACGAGTGTCTCTATGCCGCACGATCTGTTTAGATCCAACGCACCAGAAAGGCTGATCCAACCGAAGCAGTACCAGCCTATCAGAACACAACGCGTGGCCCAGAGTTGATTTAAAACAGAAATTATGATCTATTAGATGTTCAATTTTGTAAAATTCATAACTTTCAAACCACATGTCCAAATTTTTTAAACTTTATATCAATGGAATCAGAAAGACAAGTACTTTCTAACCATACACTTTGTTTAGTAAATTTCTTCTGCTAAAATATTTGTTTTTGCAGAAACTTGTGTAGGCATATTTTGAGTATAAAATTCTTTCTAAAATTATTTTGGTGATAAAATCTTTGGCAAATGGATTGTTTGAACCTACTGACCATCTAAACCAACTTGTGGTTTCAAAAAGTTTTAGAATTAAAAATGTATTTGGTGAACTATATAAAGATTATTACTTTGCTAAAGGCATTTTTCAACCACATAAAATATTGATTTGGTTTAAAAATGGTTTATAAGTAAAATCTTTTGCAAATGATTTTGCCACTTATATAAAATGACCAATAGGTGTTTTAGAATGTTTATAACATGCTAGAAACCACTTTTCCAAATAAAACAATCTTTAGCATGCTTGCATGCATTGCTTTGATTATAATATTTTATGTGATGTTGCTTGAATGGTAGAATGAATTCTTGCTTACTTGATTGAATTGTAGTGATTTGAAGAGTGTGAGTATTTCAAGACCAAGGAGTGAACTTATATGCTCTACCAAAAAGGCAAGTGATGCTTCATACTTTTCTCCCATTATTTTCACTATGCATTAGTGATATTTCTAAGTAGGACTTGCATGGAATTTTGCTAAGTATAAACTACGCCATGGGAAATCCTAGTAGATGAAACCTTAGTAGAAATTTCCTAAGTTAAGATTCCTACTACTATCATGCTTAGCTTAGCTAGTAGAAAACAAGGGTGGATTATATTCACACTATGGAATATTTCTAAGTCAAGGACTTGTGTTTTGTTTAATAAAACAACTAAGTGAATGAATCACCTGGGTGGAATGGAAGGAATGGTTTGTGTTGAGTGGTTACACAAGGACCATTTCTATGGTTTACCTTGTGTATCTCACTTGTGAATGGACACCCAGGAACAAAGAGATTTGAGATGTCAAATGTTGAGAAGCTTCAAGTGCAACCACTTGGCATTATGGGCTCTGCCTGGATCATATAGGTTGCAATAACTTAGCCAAATGGACAGTTGGTGGTAGGGGATGATAGGTTGGAACGCGTCCATTCTGGTCTAAGGGAAGGCTTTTGAAAGATCTTGTCTTGGTGAAACCAAGTCTTGTGGGGAAAGTGCACCACCTCTGTAGAGTGTAAAATCTAAGTACTTAGCCATGTCCCTGGCAAAGGACAATTTGAGCATCAAGACATGGAAGCTATCAAGAATCTCCTCATCCAAATTTCTAAGTTAAAAACTTGTGGTTGAACAAGGGTTGAAGGATCACCAATTTCTATTGGGAGATGCCTTGGGTGATTTTGTCAAGCAAAAACTTAGTGTTTTCAAAAGATAAGGAAAATCTATTTTGAGCAAAGCAAGCCTAAGCTCCACTTAGCCAAATGCATATAGATGATAGACTCCACTATATTACCATAGTATCACTTGCCAATACAATTCAAATGTATTGACCCTTGTGGCTGTAACTTATTATGTTGTAGGTTTGTTTGATGTTAGTGAAGTTTATTGATTAGGATTACAAGTCTACAACCAACATGACTTCCCGTGGCACTTTGAAGATGAAGGACCCCATGTTATTGTTATATTCTGTTGCATTGTAATGAGATAGCCAAATGAGCTATGTAAGATGTAATAAATTATTTTATTCCTAGTTATAAAGTTGTATTATGACCTTTGTTTCTTGATATTACATCTTAACTGTGGATGCTAGCTATTGATCCAGGGACTAGCATTGTAAACACAGGGATCTCTACCTTATTAAAGGTTGGGACCTCTACAATCACCATAATGACATCTATGAAGATTTCTTCTTATTAAAAAAGGAGAGAGACATATTGAAAAGAGGAAAGAGAGAAAACAGCACCATATTGCCATGGTAAATAATAAGATTGCTGAGATGCTCATTGTCTGTTTGCCTTGTCATTTTGATTATGGGATAGCTCTTGTATCATGTGCAAGGGGTACCCCGTTGGCGGTTCTCTATGATACACATGTACTTACTATGACAAGAACTTACGGGTGACTAAAGTTGAGTAGCATGAGGTGCGACCCTCGTATTCAAGGGACATCAGATTGCCAACTTATACTTTTTCAAGCATATACTCCATAGTTTGTTCACTTTAACTTTAATCACTTCAAGATGCTTATGATAGGGGCAATGAGAGTTGAAAGCTAACAAGTACCATAATTTTTGGAAGGTCTTTTTTAGACATGAAATCCCTGCTTCCCTTTATGAAGGGCCTTTCTTAAGAGAGCATAGTTCCATAATTATATTGAGCCTTCACCTTCTATCCTTAGGCACCAGTTAAGAGAGCATAGTTGCCATTCTTAGTTCTATGTGCATTGTCCCAAAACTTATTTATTGATGCATATTGTTGATATTACTTATTCTTGTGCTATTTGTATCTGGTCACTCTTATGAACTTTGAAGGTGTTCTATGCATCTATTTGCTACTCCATGAGGGACAAGCTGAATACCACTATGCTATGTTTCTATATGTGAAACAAACAAACGTCTTTCAATGCATTGTTATTCATGAATATTTGATTGTATCCTTTCATGTTGCAGCATAGTTTCTATGTCTTATTGTTAGAACTTAATCGTTCATGCTCATGTTTAGAGTACTTTGATCCTAACTTTCAATGCTTTACAATGGTTTGATCAAGATTGTGATGGTGCATATCACCTAAAAAATTATTCTTTTTATCACTTACCTACTCGAGGACGAGCAGGAGTTAAGCTTGGGGATGCTTGATACATTGAAAACGAATCTATAATTTTTGATGCTCCATGTTTGTTTTGTATCAACTTTTCTATGTTTTGTCTACACTTTGAGGTATTTTTATACACTTTCTGGAACTAACCAATTGACAAGATGCCACAGTGCCAGTTGCCTCTTTTCTGCTATTTTTGGTTTCAGAAAGCTAAAAAATGAATATTCTCGGAATTGGATGGGACAAAAGCCAAAGTTCATATTTTTCCCTCGTCGATACAGAAAATCGATGACGAGACGGAGGAGGACACCAGGGTGGCCACACCCTAGGTTAGCACTGGCCCCAACCTAGACTTTGCCTCCTGGCCCTCCACCGACCTTGCCTCCTTCGCCTATAAGAAGCATCCGACCCAGAAACCCTAAAGGAACAACCAGAAAGCCACGAAAAGTTCCGTACCACCGCCGCCACCGAAGGGGAGATTCGGGGATAGAAAGTCTTTGTTCCATCACCCTGCTAGGATAGGGAAGTGCCCCCAGAGCCATCTCCATCGACCTTCATCACCATCTTCATCACTGTTGCTGATTCCCATGATGCGGAGGGAGTAGTTCTTCCTAGAGGCTAAGGGATCTACCGGTAGCTATGTGTTCATCTCTCTCTCTATGCATGATCTTGTTGTGGTCATCAGCTTTGTAATCAAGTAGATCTACCTTGCTACTCAAGTGCTTTAATAGATCTCTAGCTCTCCCCACGTGTGTGTACGTGACAACATGCATACCGCGGTGGCACTTAGGCTAGAGGTTACATAAATACTCATCGTGCTTTAATAGATCTATGCTTTTCTCCACGTGTGTGACAGTGATAGCGTGCGCGCCATGTGTGGCACTTAAGCTAGATTACATATATATATTCATAACTTATATTTGGAGTTGGAAGTATTTATGAAATTGTGGTGTTTTTTGGAATCGTCTAGCGCTCAAGGTGACAATGTGGGGTTATCTAGATGGGGAAGGCGGACTTTGAGGTGTACTTTTGTAGGCCTACCATGGATTATAGTGTCCAACCGTAGAGTATTTCCCGGTAGTATCATTAAGAGAAGATATTTATTGAGAGTGTTCACTTGTGAATGTTTGATCCCTAGGCCTTGTTTGTAAACATTGAAACACCGTTTAAAACTAGATCCATTGCATGTTTGCTTGTTTCCATATTTTTGCCTTTAGTCTTTTCCTCCCGATCAGAAGCTCTTTTCTGGCACCGTTACCACTTATAATCATCCATACCACTTGTATTTCACTATCTCTTCGCCAAACTAGTGCACCTATACACCTGACAACTGTATTGGGTGTGTTGGGGACGTAAGAGACTTCTTTTATCTTGATTGCATGATTGCTTGAGAGGGAATACCTTTGATCACTTCCTCCCTGAGTTCCATAAAGCTTGGGTAATCCACTTAAGGGAAACTTGCTGCTATTCTACAAATGTAAGGGTCCCAACCTTTAAATAAGGTAGAGTCCCCTGTGTTTACAATGCTAGTCCCCGGATCAATAGCTAGCATCCATAGTTAAGATGTAATATCAAGAAACAAAGGTCATATTATAACTTTACAACCAGGTATAACATAATTTTATTACATCATACATAGCTCATTTGGCTATTACATTACATTGCAGCGGAATAGCTATAAGCATGGGGTCCTTCATCTTCAAAGTGCCACAGGCAGATGTTGGTTGTAGACTTTGTAATCCTAATCAATCAATCTTCACTAAAAACCAATCAAACCTGCAACATTACAAGTTACAGCCACAAGGGTCAATACATTTGAATTGTATTGGCAAGTTTCACTACTATGTGGATTATAAGTGGATCCTATCATTACATGCATATTTGGCTAAGTAGGGTTTTAGGCTCATTTGCAGAAAGCAATAATTTATCCTATCTTTTCAAATGGTTTTGTTTCCTTTGTCAAATCTCTTTATCAAAATCGCTTGAACTCCTTGGTATCCCCAAGTATTCAAGTCCTTGTCAAAAAATCTCTTGAGCTCCTTGGTACCCCCAAGTGCATCAAGTTTTTATCCAAAACTCTTGAGCTCCTTGGTAACCCCAAGTGCATCAAGTCTTTTGTTGTCACTTAAAAGTTTTTCTTTTAGAAATTGGAGTGTCGAGATTTACCATAGATTCAAACTTTAGTTGCTCAGTATTGTCCATAACCGGGGACACGGCTAAGTACCTAGATTTTATTATCTTCTGCAGAAGTAGTACACTTTACCCACATGTCACAATCTCATATTTTTGCCACCAGTGGCCACTGGATTGGTGCTCACCAAGATGTAGTACCGGCAGATTGAGAATGTGACGAAGTCTTTCAAGAGGGTCCTCCCATACACCATTGCTAGCTTGTCTTCAGTACCCATGTAGGATTCCAGGTCCTCATTTTCAGTAACCTGAAGACAATGCATGGGTCTTACCAATGTAGTTGACTAAGCCAGAGCCATAAATAGCATGTGGTTGCACACGAAAGCCACAATTGGAGAAACATGTTCAATCTCTAAGTTTCCTGGGTGGTTTTCCTTTGGAGCACAACACAAAGAGATTGCCATAGACATGGTTCCTTTTGTTGCCACCTTCTCCAAAACTCAAAGTATCCTTGGCCACCCAGGTGGTTCATTGAGTCCTTGTTTTCTTATATAAAAACACAAGTCCTTTTCTCAACTTCATAAAATCTCAACATGTATCTCTTTTCAAAATATAGCATGGCTAAGCATGTAACAACTACATTGTTTTCACTAAGGAATGTATAGGGTATCCTATTAGGATTTAGCATAGCATAAGTATAGAAATTCTTTTCATGCATGTTTCAAAATCCACTAAGTATTATGAAAATAGTAGGACTTTAGATGATAGTGTCACTTGCCTTTTTGGTAGGGAATGTTGGTTCACTTCTTGATCTTGCTAGTCTCACACTTTTCTAACTTCACTACAATAAATCAAGCAAACACAATATCAACTAGCATTCCAAACCAATAATCAATCAAACAATTCACACACATAAAACAATGGAATCTAAGTCATGCATGTAAGCATGCAAGGGATAGTTTTATTTGCAAAGATGGTTTCCACTAGGCTCTAAATTTTGTAAGGCTCAAGGTGGTCACTTCTTAAAGTGGCAAAGTGATTTGCAAAAGGGTTTTGTTCATAAACCATTTTTAAATCCAATCATTATTTTATGTGGTGGAAAATATTTTTATCAGAGCAACAACTTTAAGTTGTTCACCAAATAAGTTGTTGTTTCTCAAAACTTGGTGTTTAGGGTCAGTAGGTTTGATCTAAATCATTTTCCCAAAGTTTTTACTCCAAAAACATTTTCATAACAAAACCATTATTTTTATTTGGCTAGAAATGGGCTAAATCAATTAATCCATCCTAAACTTCACCAAATCCATTTTCAAAACCATGGGTTGGTTCCTAGGGTCAGTAAGTTTACCACAAACAAATTTGCAAATATTTCAACCTCAAAAACATTTTTGAACAATTTTTCTAATCTAATCAAGCATACAAATGTTTCTGCAAAAACAAACATTTCACCAGAGGCTTTTTACTAAACAAATTGCATGGTTGACTAGGGCTTGTTCCACTGATTCCAACGATATAAAGTTTGTAATTTTTGGACGTGTGGATCAAAAGTTATAGGGTTTTCAAATCTGCATCTAAATCTATTTTTCAAATTCTGTTTTAAACAAAACTGGCCACGCGTCGCAATATGACTGGCTGGTACCGGTTCGCACGGATCGAGTGATGCGATGCGTTGGATCTAACTTAGACGAACGGATCAGATGAGCGCGTACCCCTTCGTCTTGTTCTAATCGTAGCTACCAGATTTAAATCTAACAGACATAATCAACAGGCCACTAACTGGCGGCGCTGCGCGGCGGTAGACGGCGGCGACGGTCAGGCGGTGGTGCTACGGCAACTACAGGAAGCAAGGAACGATGTGGGGATGCTCACCGTGATCGCAGTGACGTGGGGAAGCTCAACGAAGTTGCGAGGAGGCGAGGGGCACTCAGGTTCCGTCGGAATTCCTCACCGGAGTCAAGGACGGCGTCAGGCGGCTCTGGTCGTGGTCGGAGTCGATGCTACAGATCACGAGAAGGCAAACAGAGGGCATGGTTAGGTGCGCAAGATCAAGGCGAAGCTGTGTGCGTGATCGAGAAGGCGCGGGTGGTCTGTTCTTACCAGGGAAGTTCGTCGGAGAAGAAAGTAGACGCGGCGGTGCTCAGTTGAAGACGGAGCCGACATTCTGGAGTGCCCGCGGTTGAATGGGAGGTACAGGGAGAAGCGTCTGGGAGTGGGGAGTGTGCTCGTGTGCACGGGGAGTCAAGGGGTGGCGAGGTTGGGCCGGAATCGACTGGGGACGGTGGTCGGAGCAGTAGTGCTGCGAGCTCGATTCAGGGGAGCCTGGTGGCGTTCAGGGCGTGGAGTCTGAGGGGAAAGAAAGAGGAGACGCAGGCGGTTAAATGGGCGTGGTCGCGGGGTGGATTAATGCGGCCATTTACGCGAATTGATCGCCGGCGTTACCTGCTGCAACGGCCGGGCGTCGTCTGAGCGAGGAAGAAGATGAGCTGGAGGGGTGGGGTCCGGGAGTCAGCGAGGGAGTGAGAGGGAAAGAGGGTCCACCAATCGGTGTCTCTGCGGGTGCGGTTTTAGGTAGAAAACGTTTCGCAGAGGGGAAAGTGTAGCTGGGCTGCGAATGGGCTTAGTGGGCTTGCCGACTGGGCTGCTGTCCACTTCTATTTTTTTCTTTCCTATTTGTTTTATCTTTTTCCAAATATATTTTCTGTTTTGAAATTCAAACAACAAATCAACATTCAAATCAATTCAAATATTCACCAAACATTGTAATTTTGAATTTGGTTCTGTTTAACAACATAAACCAAAGTCCAAAATAAAATAATATTTTTATTTTAGGGTCCATTATTAATTAATTAAATAGACCTTGTTTAAAAATCAAATAGATTTTATTTTATTTAAAACCTCCATTTGAAATTTAATTATTTCCAAAACCAAATCAGTAGGTTTTATTTGAAATTAAAGAATACTTGGAAAACTTATTTAAAATAAAGAAATAAGTTTTGAAGCTTAAATAAAACAAAACCTTTATTTTAATAAGTTTGGTTATTAAATCCTTTTTATTTTATTTACATAAACCTTTACTATTTTTATTAAACAGAAATATTTTATTTTAAAGGCTTGGCCAAGTTTTAATTTGGCTTATAAAATAATCGTTATTTATAAATCTACCTTTTCTTTTGGAAACCAAATCTTTTAATAAAAGATCCAAAATAGTAATTCCAAATATTTTTATTTTCCTTTATTAAATGTTTATATTTTTAAATCCCTTTAGGATTTATTTAATCCAAATTGGTTTGAAGGTTCCCATTTGAATTCAAAAAGTTTCTTCTCACTCTGAAAATCAACAAAGTTTTATTTGATTCATTTATTTTTCACATTACAAGATTTGGAAAATCTTGGGATGTGACAGGCTACCACCCTTAAAATAAATCTCGTCCCGAGATTTGGGAAGGCTAGGGTTACAAGTAGGCTCAAAACAACTAGGGTACTACCACCCTTAAAAATTTCAAACAAAATTACATATTGGCCTTCTTGGGATCCTGAGGAAACTTCTCTGGGCAACCATCTGCCTAGTGTCCTTTGTTTCCACTCTTGACTCATGGTCCAAGGTTGAGATCCTTCATAGGCTTGTTTAACTTGTTCTTCATCTTTTCTGGAAAATTGCTTGCATAATGTCCTGGGTTTTTGCAATTGAAATAGTTGATATCTTTGAGTTCTTTACGTGTCTCTTGTGGACAAGTTGCTACATAATGGCCTAGCTCTTTGCAGTTGTTGCACATCACTTGGCCAATCTCCTTATTCTTCTGGTTCTCTAGGCATTCACTGGAATAGTGTCCCATTTCCTTACATTTATGAAATTGCACATGGCTTTTGTCCTTCTTTTGCTTTTTGGGTTTCTCCAAATCTAGGAGTGCATCTAGTTCATGTTGTTCATATGTTATCTGGTAGGTAGGAATGTCTACATGTTTCCTGGGCCTTCTATTGCTCTTTGGATAATTCATATGCCCTTTCTTAGGTCCTTTGACTTGGGTTGTTTTGCTTGGAGGTATAAGTGGACCTTTTCCTTTGTCATCAACCTTCTTGGTAGACTTGGATCCTTCTGAATCGGTTTGCAATCATTTGTTGCACTCCACCTTGTTTCCTTTGTTCAACAATGGAATAGATGGGGCATTGGATAGGGACATGGTTATTTCCTTCACATAGGTAGCAAGTAGCTTGAGAGGAGGGACATTGGCCTACTGGATGTTTCTCTTCACAGTTGGGGCATTGATCTCCATGCTACTTGGAAGTATGATCCTTGTCTCCACAAATAAGGCAAGCTGGGGCTCCATCTAGAATAATATTTCTGTCATCCTTGTTGTCACAAACTCTTTTGGAATAGCTTTCTTCCATATTGATCATTTGATCAGTCACTTTAAGCATCAGTTGGCCTTGAGTTTCCAAAAATCCTTGCAGGGTTGGATCTTCTCCACTGGAGTTGGCTATGAATTGAGCTGTCATTTGGTTCAACTGGTGTTGGGTTGCTATGAGATCTTTCATGCTGTCCTCTTGGTTGGTGTTGGTGTCATCAACCTTGATGTTGGAGTCTCTTGGAGTAGTCATCTGTTTGGGTTGAATGGAGATTAGAATAGACAAAATATTTCTAAGGAAATAATTCTAATCACACACATCACAATTCACACAAGAAAAGTACAATCAATGACAAACAACTTTTCACTCAAACAGCAAAGTTCAAGCACATACTTAGGCAACAAAAATATTTTTGTTACACCACATAAGTTGGTGGGATTGACTTAACTAAAATATGGTGGTCCATCTATATGGTTCACTTGTGATCTTTCCTTCCTTCATGATTCTTCTTTTATGAGATCTTGGTTTCAATACTTCAAGTGAAGTGAACTCCTTCTAATTTTGCATTTCCTTAGTCTCTAAATCTTGAGCAAGATTTCCTTGTCTTACTTGTAGTCCTTAGTGATATCCAAGTTGGAAGTCCTTGGTGAATATGCTGAAGATGTTGAAGTCATTAGAGTTGAAGAAGTTGAAGTCATTAGAGTTGAAGATGTTGAAGTCATTAGAGTTGAAGAAGTCCTTAGCTCATGGTGAAGTCTTTGGCCATGGGGTAGGTTTTTCCATCAAGTTGAAAATAGATGAGATGTAGAGTCAAAATCAAAGTGGCTGAGGAAAGAGTTTACAAGATTGTTTGTAAATAAGTTTTGGAACAAATACAACTCCTATTTTTTTAAGGGTTTTTGTCTAATCCTAGGTTTACAAATCCTACAGGCAACACAATGCTCTGATACCATCTGTAAGGGTCCCAACCTTTAAATAAGGTAGAGTCCCCTGTGTTTACAATTCTAGTCCCTGGATCAATAGCTAGCATCCACAGTTAAGATGTAATATCAAGAAAAAAGGTCATATTATAACTTTACAACCAGGTATAACATAATTTTATAACATCATACATAGCTCATTTGGCTATTACATTACATTGCAGCGGAATAACTATAAGCATGGGGTCCTTCATCTTCAAAGTGCCACAGGCAAATGTTGGTTGTAGACTTTGTAATCCTAATCAATCAATCTTCACTAAAAACCAATCAAACCTGCAACATTACAAGTTACAGCCACAAGGGTCAATACATTTTAATTGTATTGGCAAGTTTCACTACTATGTGGATTATAAGTGGATCCTATCATTACATGCATATTTGGCTAAGTAGGGTTTTAGGCTCATTTGCAGAAAGCAATAATTTATCCTATCTTTTCAAATGGTTTTGTTTCCTTTGTCAAATCTCTTTATCAAAACACCTTGAACTCCTTGGTATCCCCAAGTATTCAAGTCCTTGTCAAAAAATCTCTTGAGCTCCTTGGTACCCCCAAGTGCATCAAGTTTTTATCCAAAACTCTTGAGCTCCTTGGTAACCCCAAGTGCATCAAGTATTTTGTTGTCACTTAAAAGTTTTTCTTTTAGAAATTGGAGTGTCGAGATTTCCCATAGCTTCAAACTTTAGTTGCTCAGTATTGTCCATAACCGGGGACACGGCTAAGTACTTAGATTTTATTATCTTCTGTAGAAGTAGTACACTTGACCCACATATCACAATCTCATCTTTTTGCCACCAGTGGCCACTAGATTGGTGCTCACCAAGATGGAGTACCGGCAGATTGAGAATGTGACGAAGTCTTTCCAGAGGGTCATCCCATACACCATTGCTAGCTTGTCTTCAGTACCCATGTAGGATTCCAGGTCCTCATTTTCAGTAACCTGAAGACAATGCATGGGTCTTCCCAATGTAGTTGACTAAGCCAAAGCCATAAATAGCATGTGGTTGCACACGAAAGCCACAATTGGAGAAACATGTTCAATCTCTAAGTTTCCTGGGTGGTTTTCCTTTGGAGCACAACACAAAGAGATTGCCATAGACATGGTTCCTTTTGTTGCCACCTTCTCCAAAACTCAAAGTATCCTTGGCCACCCAGGTGGTTCATTGAGTCCTTGTTTTATTATATAAAAACACAAGTCCTTTTCTCAACTTCATAAAATCTCAACATGTATCTCTTTTCAAAATATAGCATGGCTAAGCATGTAACAACTACATTGTTTTCACTAAGGAATGTATAGGGTATCCTATTAGGATTTAGCATAGCATAAGTATAGAAATTCTTTTCATGCATGTTTCAAAATCCACTAAGTATAATGAAAATAGTAGGACTTTAGATGATAGTGTCACTTGCCTTTTTGGTAGGGAATGTTGGTTCACTTCTTGATCTTGCTAGTCTCACACTTTTCTAACTTCACTACAATAAATCAAGCAAACACAATATCAACTAGCATTCCAAACCAATAATCAATCAAACAATTCACACACATAAAACAATGGAATCTAAGTCATGCATGTAAGCATGCAAGGGATAGTTTTATTTGCCAAGATGGTTTCCACTAGGCTCTAAATTTTGTAAGGCTCAAGGTGGTCACTTCTTAAAGTGGCAAAGTCATTTGCAAAAGGGTTTTGTTCATAAACCATTTTTAAATCCAATCATTATTTTATGTGGTGGAAAATATTTTTATCAAAGCAACAACTTTAAGTTGTTCACCAAATAAGTTGTTGTTTCTCAAAACTTGGTGTTTAGGGTCAGTAGGTTTTATCTAAATCATTTTCCCAAAGCTTTTACTCCAAAAATATTTTCATATCAAAACCATTATTTTTATTTGGCTAGAAATGGGCTAAATCAATTAATCCATCCTAAACTTCACCAAATCCATTTTCAAAACCATGGGTTGGTTCCTAGGGTCAGTAAGTTTACCACAAACCAATTTTCAAAGATTTCAACCTCAAAAACATTTTTGAACAATTTTTCTAATCTAATCAAGCATACAAATGTTTCTGCAAAAACAAACATTTCACTAGAGGCTTTTTACTAAACAAATTGCATGGTTGACTAGGGCTTGTTCCACTGATTCCAACGATATAAAGTTTGTAATTTTTGGACATGTGGATCAAAAGTTATAGGGTTTTCAAATCTGCATCTAAATCTGTTTTTCAAATTCTGTTTTAAACAAAACTGGCCACGCGTCGCAATATGACTGGCTGGTACCGGTTCGCACGGATCGAGTGATGCAATGCGTTGGATATAACTTAGACGAACGGATCAGATGAGCGCGTACCCCTTCGTCTTGTTCTAATCGTAGCCACCAGATTTAAATCTAACGGACATAATCAACAGGCCACTAACTGGCGGCGCTGCGCGGCGGTAGACGGCGGCGACGCTCAGGCAGTGGCGCTACGGCAACTACAGGAAGCAAGGAACAATGTGGGGATGCTCACCGTGGGGGAGCTCAACGAAGTTGCGAGGAGGCGAGGGGTACTCAGGTTCCGTCGGAATTCCTCACCGGAGTCAAGGACGGCGTCAGGCGGCTTTGGTCATGGTCGGAGTTGATGCTACAGATCACGAGAAGGTAAACAGAGGGCATGGTTAGGTGCGCAAGATCAAGGCGAAGCTGTGTGCGTGATCGAGAAGGCGCGGGGTGGTCTGTTCTTACCAGGGAAGTTCGTCGGAGAAGAAAGCAGACGCGGCGGTGCTCAGTTGAAGACGGAGCCGACGTTCTGGAGCGCCCGCGGTTGAATGGGAGGTACAGGGAGAAGCGTCTGGGAGTGGGGAGTGTGCTCGTGTGCTCGGGGAGTCAAGGGGTGGCGAGGTTGGGCCGGAATCGACTGGGGACGATGGTCGGAGCAGTAGTGCTGCGAGCTCGATTCAGGGCAGCCTGGTGGCGTTCAGGTCGTGGAGTCTGAGGGGAAAGGAAGAGGAGATGCAGGCGGTTAAATGGGCGTGGTCGCGGGGTGGATTAATGCGGCCATTTACGCGAACTGATCGCCGGCGTTACCTGCTGCAACGGCCGGGCGTCGTCTGCGCGAGGAAGAAGATGAGCTGGAGGGGTGGGGTCCGGGCGTCAGTGAGGGAGTGAGAGGGAAAGAGGGTCCACCAATCGATGTCTCTGCGGGTGCGGTTTTAGGTAGAAAACGTTTCGCAGAGGGGAAAGTGTAGCTGGGCTGTGAATGGGCTTAGTGGGCTTGCCGACTGGGCTGCTGTCCACTTCTATTTTTTTCTTCCTGTTTGTTTTATCTTTTTCCAAATCTATTTTCTGTTTTGAAATTCAAACAACAAATCAACATTCAAATCAATTCAAATATTCACCAAACATTGTAATTTTGAATTTGGTTCTGTTTAACAACATAAACCAAAGTCCAAAATAAAATAATATTTTTATTTTAGGGTCCATTATTAATTAAATAAATAGACCTTGTTTAAAAATCAAATAGATTTTATTTTATTTAAAACCGCCATTTGAAATTTAATTATTTCCAAAACCAAATCAGTAGGTTTTATTTGAAATTAAAGAATACTTGGAAAACTTATTTAAAATAAATAAATAAGTTTTGATTCTTAAATAAAACAAAACCTTTATTTTAATAAGTTTGGTTATTAAATCCTTTTTATTTTATTTAAATAAACCTTTACTATTTTTATTAAACAGAAATATTTTGTTTTAAAGGCTTGGCCAAGTTTTAATTTGGCTTATAAAATAATCCTTATTTATAAATCTACCTTTTCTTTTGGAAACCAAATCTTTTAATAAAAGATCCAAAATAGTAATTCCAAATATTTTTATTTTCCTTTATTAAATGTTTATCTTTTTAAATTCCTTTAGGATTTATTTGATCCAAATTGGTTTGAAGGTTCCCATTTGAATTCAAATAGTTTCTTCTCACTCTAAAAATCAACAAAGTTTCATTTTATTCATTTATTTTTCACATTACAAGATTTGGAAAATCTTGGGATGTGACAACAAACCTCTGCACTTGGAGGCCTAACAACTGTCTACAAGAATAAAAGTGTGATGCGTGTTGCTTGACATCACTTCGTTGGGAAACCTCAAGAGCAAGGTGTGATGAGAACAGAAGCAAGTCTTCCCTCAGTAGAGACCGAGGTTATCGAACCATAAGGAGGAAGGAAACGTCACATTGGTGTTGCAAGCAACGTGGAAACCTGCACAACACAAACTCAAGACTTTGGCGCAACGAATCAGTGAGGTTGTCAAGCTCACCAGTTTGCTGTAACAAAAGGATTAAACGTATAGTGTGGAAGGTAACGGTTTGCAGCAAGTAAACAAGTAACAGTGGAATATGTATCAATGGTAAAGTTTGGACCGGGGTCCATAGTTCACTAGAGGTTCTCTCCTTAGATAGACAACATGGCATGAAGGGTAAACAAATTACAGCAGGGCAATTGAAAGGAACTAAACAAGGCTTAACAATGCAATACCAGACAAAAAGATTCTATGAGATTCGATTGGGCAATACAACAATATTCATAGACCGCCATCCAACAGCATCTATGACTATAAGTCCACCTTCAGGTTATCATCCGAACCCCCTCCAGTATTAAGTTGCAAGCAATAGACAACTGTTTTAAGCAAAGTGTGTAAGGTAAACAATCCACTTGTTCTATGAACAAGAGACCGTTGTTTTCTCCCTAGTGGCAACAACACATCTACAACCAAAGAGATTTACCCCCTCTAGACCATTGGAAACTAGAGGCATGAACCCACTATCTAGCATAAATACCCCCTCTTGGAGTCACTAGCAACTACTTGGCCAAGATAGCTACTAACAAGGGAGAGCATGCAAGATCACAAACAACACAGACATGATAGTATCAAATATATAAAACCATTAATAAATCTGACATAGTAATCTCAATATCCATCGGATCCCCGCAAACACAACATGCATGATTACAAATAGATTAGATCTTGGTCATGAACGGAGCACACAAGATATATACATGAAAGCACAAGGAGGAGATACAACCATATAGCTACTACATGGACCCATAGTCCAAGGTGGAACTACTCACGCATCATACCGGAGAGAAGGCCTCCGGGATGATTTCCCCTCTGGCAGGGTGTTGGGAAGAACTTCAGATCCACCTCGATCTAGGGACGACGGTGACGGCGGCTACAGAAGGTTTCGTTGAGTTTTGATCGGGTGCCTAGGGTTTCTGCATCGGGGGCTTCTTTTAGGGGAAGAGGCAAGGCTGGGAGGCGGCCAGGGGCCCAGACCCTACCTAGGCGCGGGGTGGTCCCACCCACGCCTATGGGGGTCTAGCCGCCCTGGTTTGCTTCTCCGTCTCGTCTTATGGCTTCGTGTCCCCCACGGTAAAATATTGACTTTGGCTTTTGTCCCGTCCAATTCCGAGAATATTGATTTTATGCCTTTCTGGGACCAAAAATAGAAGAAAACAGGCAACTGGCACTGTGGAAACTTGTTAATAGGTTAGTTCCAGAAAAGATATAAAAACACCTCAAAGTGTCGATAAAGTAAAGCAAAGTAGATACTAAACAAGCATGGAGCATAAAAAATTATAGATACGTTTCCGATGTATCAAGCATCCCCAAGCTTAACTCCTGCTCGCCCTCGAGTAGGTAAGTGATAAAAGAATAATTTTTGAGGTGACATGCACCATCAAAACCAAGATCAAACCATTTGCAAGCATTGAAATCTAGGATCAAAGAACTCTCAACATGTGCATGAAAGATGGAGTTCTAACAATAGGACATAGTAACTATGCATGAAAAATGAAAGGCTACAAAAAAATATCATGAATAACATGCATTGAAAAATGTTTGTTTGTTTCACATACAGAAAACATAGCATAGTGGAAATCAGCTTGTCCCTCATAGAGTAGCAAATAGATGCATAGGACACCTTCAAAGTTCACAAGGGTGACTAGAAACAAGTAGCACAAGAACATGTAGTATCACAATATGCATGAATCAATAAGTTTTGGGACAATGCACATAGAACTAAGAATGGTAACTATGCTCTCTTAATTGGTGCCTAAAGGTAGAAGGTGGAGACTCAATATAATGTTGTAAGAAAGACCCTTCATAAAGGGAAGCAGGGATTTCAAGTTTCAAAAAGACCTTCCAAAAATTATGGTACTTGTTAGGTTTCAGCCCTCATTGCCCTATCAAAAGCATCTTGAAGTGGTTAAGGTTAAAGTGAACAAAGATGGAGTATATGCTTGACAATGTATAAGTTGGCAATCTCAAGTCCCTTGAATACGAGGGCCACACCTCATGCTACTCAACTTCAGTCACATGTAAGTTCTTGTCATTGTAATTACATGCATATCATAGAGAACCGCCAACGGGGTACCCCTTGCACATGGTATAGGAGCTATCCCATAACCAAAATGACAAGGCAAGTAGACAATGAGCATCTCAGCGATCTTTTTATTTACTATATGCATAGATTTTTATTGAGGATGCTTCATAGATAGCTCGCTATGGTGATGCTGCAAGTTTCCACCATGATTAGGCATGGCTTAGGCTAGCGGCCTAGGCGTTTCTCTAACACAAAATACAAACTCCATGGACTTACAAGTTCCTATTTATTTCACATCGGTGGCATCCATAGACAAAAGAGCATGATATCAACTGAGTACAAAGTACAAGTGCAATGTTGGAAACGTTCCCCGTGACAACACAGTTCTGCTAATTCCAACGTATAAGTGCAAGCATATACAACAGAGATGACACAATGGTTCAAGTTTATTAGGGGCAAAGAAATATAAATTGTGCCATCAAGTTTGTGAGGGCTTTAATCATTAAGTTTCCACATAACAAAATAGTTTTTAATTGGAAGATAGATGAAAACAAGAATATACTTGGAATGGTGTAACACACCATGCATATGAGTTTATAGTGGACAATTTGGAAAAACTTGGTTTCTTGGGAGTTGGAAGCATGAGTAGAGCTTACTGATACAAGTGGAGGCTAGCAAAAGACTAGGAGCAACCAACTAAGAGAGTAATAATGGCCATAATCATGCAGAGCAACAAAGCATTACTAATCAAAGCATAGAGTGGTACTACAAGTCAAGTACTAAATTATCATAGAGGCTATGGTGACTTGTCATAGTGATAACATGGTGTGAGCATGTGCCAAGTCAACCCAAACAAAGCATCAAAGGAAAATACCACAATACTATGCTTTTGCATGCTAAAACAACGCATAATTTCTTCAAGGCACACTAAGCAATCCCAATTTTTTGCAAAAAGACATGCTACAGCAATAATCACTAAGCATAAGTTCAAAACAACACCTATCATGTCATGCTAAAGTCTATGTCTCAGTCAATGCAAGCTCCTCTTGCACTTTCAAGCAAGAACTTACTACTCCTTTCCAACACCAAGCAACTTATTTGAAAAAACACAGCGAGAACGGGGGTCCAAACTACTTTATTCAAGCAAAATAAACAAACTAAGAAAACCAAACTAAAACTAAGACGCTCTAAGAACAACACAACTGTGCATGAAACAATAAAAACGAAGTGTCTAGACATACCTGAGCTTTTTATTTATGATGAAGGGGATGCCTTGGGCATCCCCAAGCTTTGACGCTTATACCTCTTGGATATTTCTTGGGATGAAACCGGGGTGGCATCCCCAAGCTTGATATTTTGTCCATTCTTCATCTCATTACATCATTCTCTTTCTACACCTAAAATTTTTCCTTCATACAAAACATCACACAATCTTCATTAGCAACATTAGTGTATTCAAAAGATAATATACCTTTAGGTAAAGCTTTGGAATACAAAGACTTTTCACTAAAAACACAAGATACTGTACCAAATCCTTCAAAAAGCTCAATTCCCCAAAAGAGAACTCAAAAAGGAATCAATAAGAAGCAAATGCAAATAATGGCAGAAATCTGTCAAAACAGACCAGCAGGTATAAACCGATTTTTTCAAACATCTTATGTTGCTCAAATCAAAAAGTGTTTAAATAAAGAAACTTAGATAAGACACTAGGGGATTTATTCGTAAATTTTCATCTCAATACGAGTTACAGAGGCTCCTCATGAATTTTTTTGGTAGAGGACATAAATCTGTTTCGGGACATCAACTCCCCAAATCTTACTTCCCTCTCATTAGAGGTCATTCTTGGCACAAAAAGCAAACAAAAATGATAAGGAGAGGTCATTACTGAAGTAATAACTTCCAAGACTCAAGGAAACTCTTGGATTATCTCCCAACAAGTACTTTTCTTTAATGCCTTTAAGTTAGGCACAACAAGCAAGAATAATCAAGTATTTTCGAATGAAGAATTTAGATCAATACTTGCAAAGTATTCAACTATGAGAGGTATCTTATCCAAATAACTCTTGGAGGATCGCTTCTCATTTCTTTTTGGTTTACTACTTGAATCAAAAGGATTTTTAGGAATAATCCAACCAAAATTCTTTTCAAAGGCCTCATGAATTCCAACAAGCTTAAAGGGTATGGGTATCTTAAATTCCTCTATAGGCTTGGTTTTATTTGAAGTACCCACAACATTTACACAAGAGCCTAGCATATTAAAACACTTTTAGTAAAGTTTCAAGAATAAATTCTCTCTTTTCAGCATTCTTTTTTTTCTTTAGTTTTAGGAACAAAATTTGCATCATGGGGTTAAGGCTAACAAACCTAGCCTCCATCATATAAACTAAAGAAGCGGAAGCAATCTCATAATTAGGAGAAAGCTTTGCTATAGATTTATCCTCAATATACTCATGCTTTCTAACATAATTAAAGAATTCTTCAATATTATCTTTCCCAATTATGGAGCCACTACCTATTGAAATGTTTTTTAGGGTGAACTTGGGGAGAAACATGGTATTCTCAGCAGAGTCCATTTCGGCAATGGTGGGAAAGCCAAACATAGCAGCAGCAGCTAGAGCAGGATTTTTGTTTTTTTGAATAAAGAAAGCAAACCAAACTAAACTAATTTTTTTGGAGTTTTCGGAAAGAGGCAAACAAAACAAACCAAAGAAAATAAGAAAACTAAAAAAAACTAAAGAGAAAGGAAGTGAAGGACTCCCCTTGTGAAGACGTCCTTAGCCTCCCCAGCAATGGCGACAGAAATCTTGATGTGTGGTACTTGACAGCACTTCGTCGGGAAACCCCAAGAGCAAGATGTGATGAGCACAGCAGCAAGTCTTACCTCAGTAGAGACCGAGGTTATCGAACCAGAAGGATGAAGGAAACGTCACACATGTGTTGCAAGCAACATGGACACCTGCACAACACAAACTCAAGACTTTTCCCCAATGAATCAGTGAGGTTGTCAAGCTCACTGGTTTGCTATAACAAAGGATTAAACGTATAGTGTGGAAGGTAATGTTTTGCATCAAGTAAAAAAGTAATAGTGGAAGATGTATCAATGGTAAATTTTGGACCGGGATCCATAGTTCACTAGAGGTACTCTCCTTAGATAAACAACATGGCATGAAGGGTAAAAAAAGTACAGCAGGGCAATTGACAAGAACTGAGCAAAACATAACAATGCAATACCAGACAAAAAGATCCTATGAGATTCGATTGGTCAATACAACAATATACATAGATCGCCATCCAACTGCATCTATGACTAGAAGTCCACCTTCAGGTTATCATCTGAACCCCCTCCAGTATTAAGTTGCAAGCAACAGACAACTTCTTTAATCAAAGTGTGTAAGGTAAACAATCCACTTGTTCTATGAACAAGAGACCGTTGTTTTCTCCCTAGTGGAAATAACACATCTATAGCCGAAGAGACTTCTGTCACTTCCCTTGGAAACTAGAGGCATGAACCCACTATCGAGCATAAATACCCCCTCTTGGATTCACTAGAAACTACTTGGCCAAGATAGCTACTAACAACGAAGAGCATGCAAGATCACAAACAACACATACGTGATAGTATCAAATAGACAAAACCATTAATCAATCTGACATAGTAATCTCAATATCCATCAGATCCCCGCAAACACAACATGCATGATTACAAATAGATTATACATTGATCATGAACGAAGCTCACAAGATCTATACATGAAAGCACAAGGAGGAGATACAACCATCTTGATACTACATGGACCCATAGTCCAAGGTGGAACTACTCACACTTCATCCCGGAGAGAAGGCCTCTGAAATGATTTCCCCATCGGCAGGGTGCCAGGAAGAACTTCAGATCCCCCCGTCTAGGGACGACGGTGGCGGCAGCTACAGAAGGTTTCGTGTAGTTTTGATCGGGTGCCTAGGGTTTCTGCATCGGGGGGGCGAGGCTCAGAGGCGTCCAAGGCCCCAAACCCAACCCAGGCGCGGGGTGGGCCCACCCACGCCTAGGGGCGGTCTGGCCGCCGTGGTTTGCTTCTCCGTCTCGTCTTCTGGCTTCTTGTCCCCCATGGTAAAATATTGACTTTGGCTTTTGTCCCGTCCAATTCCGAGAATATTGATTTTCTGCCTTTCTGGAACCAAAAACAGATGAAAACAGGCAACTAGCACTGTGGCAACTTGTTAATAGGTTAGTTCCAGGAAAGATATAAAAATACCTCAAAGTGTAGATAAAGTAAAGCAAAGTAGATACTAAACAAGAATGGAGCATCAATAATTATAGATACGTTTCCGATGTATCAAATACATAGACATCAATTGCCAAAGGAGGAAACAGCCTAGTCGTAGTGCGGTATCTACCACTCATGTTGCGGAAGACGGCTCGATCATGGCTCAACAAACTACCATAGAATTCGATTCACAGCTGTATGATATGCAAAGTGCATTCTTTTCAAACTTCGAGGGAACATACTGGAGGCCCTACACAGTCGGAGACTGGCAGTGTTGCACTCAGAGACCCGGAGAAATCGGGATTACCTCGGACACTGGATTGACACAAAGAACTCCTGTGAGGGAGTAAATGAGAAAACTGCGATTGAACCTTTCATTGCAGGACTCCTAGTCAGACTTTTGCATCATAGATTGAAGCGTGACCATGTCACAGATCTGGGAGAGATGATAGAAATGGCGAGCAAATATGCTGATGCCGATGACGATTCAGATGGACTGCTAAATATTCTGGCCAATTCAAATGCGGCCAAGCAGCAGAAGCAACAAACTTAGAAGCGCAAGAACACCTCGGAAGATAAACCGGCTTCGGACAATGCAGTTGTTAATGCAACGTTTGTATCCGGAGGACGAGGAGGGCGCAGAGGCGGTTGGGGACGAGGTCGTAGAACTTCTCGGGTCCAAGGTAGAGGAGATAAACGGCCTAGAAAATCATATTCCTGGGCCGACATCGCCAATAACCCTTGTGTACATCACCTGGACGCGAATGGAGGTTCTACCCATACCAATGGTAAGTGTCGTTTCAATGACGACATCAAGAAAGACGAATCCGCTGGCAATAGATCCAAGCGACAAAAAGGAAAGAAAATTCCAAGAAAGGCAAGGAGCCCAAGGAATATTTCGACATGGAAGAAGCGGACGCCACACATCCCAAGTCGGATGGAAAGAAGGATTATCCTATAACAAAAGACACATATGTATGCTTCCTTGGGACTCAGCTAAGTAAGGTAAAAAAGTCGGCTCTCCATGAGCTCAACGCCACGGTTATGGCTGTCCCTCAGTTTTTGGATTGGTTAGATGTAACCATTACCTTTGACCACAAAGATCACCTGAGGAAAACACATCTTCGGGGAAAGTACCCTCTAGTCGTCAATCCTCTTATTGATGACTATGAGTTCTCTAAAATTCTTATGGACGATGGTAGCAGCATCAACATCCTCTACATCTAGATACTCCACCGCATGAAGATCCATGAAAGCTAGTTAAATCACAGCAACGTGACTTTTCATGGCATTGTACCAGGGAGACATGTGGATTCTCTAGGTGAGATCACACTAGACGTGACATTCAGAACTCGAGACAACTACCGGACCGAGCCACTCTCCTTTGAGGTGGTACCGTTCAAAAGTGCTTACCGCGACATCTTCGGGCGTCCGGCTTACAGGCGTTCATGGCTATCCCCTGCTACATCTACAACATGATAAAGCTTTCGGGTCCAGAGGGCGTCATCACCATCCGGGGAAACCTGAATAAAGCGCAAGACTGCGAGGAAGGATCTGCCGCCTTTGCTAAAGTCGTGCTAGACGCGCATGAATATCAGGAGATCAAGAAGACAATCGAACCGTCCAAGATGCCCGCTATGAAGAACGAGGTGCTGAAGCCAAATCTGCAGTTCAAGGCATCAGAAGAGACGAAGAAGTCGTCGCTAAAGGAAGGCGATCCCTCCAAGATGACGAACGTAGGGGTAGGCTTAGACCATGCATAGGAAAGCGTGCCCATTGAATTCCTCAAAGCTAATAAAGATATCTTTGCATGGAAGCCTTCTGACATGACCGGAGTACGTATGGCACTTGCCGAGCACTCTCTTAATGTGTACCCTCATGCTAAACCCATCAAACAGTCCTTATGACGGTTTGGTGACAAATCAGGTACTCGTCCCTAAAAATTACAATATTGATTTAACGATGTGCATTGATTATACCGCCTTGAACAAGACTTGCCCTAAAGATTCGTTCCCTTTGCCTCGAATTTATCAAGTTATCGACTCCACGGAAGGGTCGGAATTACTCTGTTTTCTTGACGCATATTCTGGATATCACCAAACACCAATGAAAGAATCGGATCAACTCAAGACGTCTTTCGTCACACCTTTTGGAACCTTCTGCTACAAAATTATGCCTTTTGGCTTAAAGAACGCATGAGCTACATATCAACGCACCATGTAGCGTTGCCTTAACGATCAAATCGGGCGCAACATCCATGTATACGTAGATGATATAGCAGTGATGTCCAAAAAGAAGGAAACACCTATTTCCGACTTAGAGGAAACATTTGCTAGCCTACGAAAATTCAACATAATGCTAAATCCGAAGAAGTGCTCTTTTGGAATCCTAGCCAGCAAATTGTTAGGTTTTATTGTGTCTGCAAGAGGCATAGAGGTGAAACAGGACAAAATCAAGGCTATACTCAACATTACCAGGCTGACTCGCCTGAAGGACGTGCAAGGTCTCACTGGTTGCATTGAAGCAGTGAGTCAGTTCTTCAGCCGACTCGGAGAAAGAGCCGCGCCTTTGTACAAACTCTTGAAGTAAACCGACAAATTTGTCTGGACCTAGGAATCCGACGCTGCCCTACAAAGTTTGAAAGATATACTTTCAAATCCACCAATCCTTGTAGCACTAGAGCCACATGAGCCTATGTCACTTTACATCATAGCGACTAACAAAGTTATAAGTGTGGTAACATCAGTGGAGCGCGAGGAAGAAGCCTATGAGAACAAGGTGCAACATCTAACATACTACATGAGTGAGGTCCTGATAGAGGCGAAGAAATGGTATCCACACTACCAAAAGCTAGCCTACGGAGTATTTTTTGCTACCAGAAAGCTACGACATTACTTTCAAGAGAATAAGATCACAATGGTGAGTACTGCTCTCCTGCGACGCCATAGGACGTGTCACAAAGTGGGGAATAGAGCTAGCAGCTTTTGACATCGAGTACAAACCACCAACAACAATCAAATCCCAAATACTTGTTGATTTTGTCACTGATTGGACAGAGACTGCAAGAAACACAAGTCCTCCAAACTCTGAATTTTGGACCCTATATTTTGATGGGTCAAAAGATGGAGGGAGCTCGGGGGCTGGTGTGGTGCTCAAGTCACCCCAAGGAGATAAGTTGTTCTATGTGTTACAGATACACTTCACGGCGACAAATAATATTGCCGAGTATGAAGCTCTGTTACATGGAATACGCATGGCCAAAAATATTGGCATAACTAGACTCATGTGTTACGGAGAATCAGATTTAGTTGCTCAGCAAGTATCTGATATCTACAATGCAAATAAACACATGGAAGCTTACAAAGCTATTGTGGATGAATTATCTAAACCGTTCGAGGGTTTTGAGGTTCAACACATCCCTCGGGGAGAAAGTAAGGAAGCAGATGCTTTATCAAGGATATGCTCTGCGCGGAAACAAGTTCGGATGGCACTTTTCTAGAGCACATAAAAGTCCCCTCCATTACAAGATTTGATGAGGACTATCCGATGAAATCCCACTCACCTTTAGTAGCGGTTCTGGCTGTAGTTCCTAGCTGGACAAAACTCTATCTAGATTCTTGATAGAAGGAAATTACCCGAAGACGAAGTTCTGGGTCGGCAGATCTTTCGATGAGCAAAATCCTATACGATAATCAATGGTGAGCTCTATAATCGGAGTGTTTCTATGGTTTTCCAACAATGTATTTCTTTGGAAGAAGGAGTGGAAATCTTACGATAGATCCACGAAGGAGAGTGTGTTCACCACAGTGCAGCCAAATATTTAGTGGCAAAAGCTTTTAGACACGGATTCTTTTGGCTCATAGCTAAGGCAGATGCCGAGAAACTTGTGAAAACATGAAGAGGCAGCCAAAAGTACGTCCATCAAGCACATGTTCCTGTTGATCAGCTGCGAACAATCCCAATTACATGGACATTTGCTCACCTACTAGTGATATGGTAGGATCGTTTCATACGAAAAAGTGTGGATTTACTCACCTACTAGTGATGGTGGATAAATTTACCAAATTGATTGAGGCTAAACCCATAACAAATTGGGATGGAGCCACAACCAGAAAGTTCGTCAAGGACGTAATCATTATATTCGGATATCCGCATAGTATTAGTATCAACAACGGGAGCAACTTTTTCATGGGAGAATTAGCCGAATTCTACGAAGAACAAGGGATCCGACTTGATATTGAATCAGTCGCACATCCATAAGCTAATGGACATGTCGAAAGAGAAAATGGTCTCATTTTACAAGGACTCTGACCTCGTCTCAAGGCACCACTTCGTCGTGCCGCGGTGGCTTGGGAGGAAGAATTATCTTCTATGATATGGAGCTTACATACAATTCCTAACAAATAAAACGGATACACTCCTTTCTTCTTGGTCTATGGTGCAAAAGCAGTTCTTCCGAGTGATTTCATTCATTAGTCTCCTCGAGTCAAAGAGTATATTGAAGAATATGCCGAAGTTTCCCTACAAGATGATCTCAACATAGTCAAAGAAGTTCGCGCCGTTACTGAGCAGTGATCTAAAGCGTATCAGGAGAAGTTACACAAGTATCTTAGTCAATGAGTGCAAAATTGATCTTTGAAGAAGGGCGATTTGGTTCGCGGACTCATACAAAAGAGAAGGCCTAAACTTTCCCTGATTTGGGAAGGACCTTTTATGACCAACCGAGTTCTGCATAACGGGTCATATTATTTAACTGATATGAGATCATCAAGGAAAGACCTGATACTCGGAAAAGAAAGAGAGCTGCTGGTAATACAAATACGGATGAGTTAGACCGTCAATGGAACATCACAGCTACGTCCCTTCTATTCTTACTTATATTTCCTTGTAATCATATATGTACATGTTCAACGAGAAATAAAGTATTGGTTTCCTTATATATTATTTTTGAGAAGTTTTTTGCCATCTTATTTCCAAAAGAGCATGTAATTTTCAAAAATCCCAGGATACTTGAAAGTACTTTATGCTCATGTTCGTTCTGGTTATGATTTTTCAATATCTATATAAAATGTTACCTTAGGGTGTAAATCTAATTTTGTGTTTATACTTTGGTTTTTAATATGATTGCTCACCGCGCGCATATTCCGAGTAATGAATTATTGGTACTGGAGGCTGGCACTGTTTTCGAGTTTAAAATAGTTTAGCAATTGCACTCCGTTGACTCGGCATATTTCCCGTGCTAAAGGCTGGCCGACTCATGAAAGGGACGAGGCAGAGAGCGAGATAAAACGAAAAGTGTAAACGCGCAGTGCTTAAGAAAATTTTGAGCGCATATCTTAAAATATATACAAGAAGTGCTAAGCGGTAAAGCATCAGTTCTTACATACCAACACATTTAAAACAAAATATTGTTCCCATCATTATAGACCAAATTAAAAGTTGAGGATAATGCATCAAATGTTTTATACTGTAGATTCAGGCGGTGGTGGTGGATACCTTGGAGCGCTGGATTCGATATCGTCGCCACCTTGCTCTAGAGACTTGGAAGCTTCTTCATCTTCGACGAGGATATCTTCCTACTCTTTGGGAGAATGAGGCACAACGACTGATTGGAATAATGGTGTTATATAGTTCGTCATATCCTCCACACGACAAGCATAACCCGTACTAGATTCTTGGATGGCTTTGATGTCTTGTGGGGTACCCTCATCATCCTCGTCGGCAATGCCCTTGGTGACGTGCCAGATTTCCATATCACTATGGTGACATGTCACCATAGTAAGGGCAGTCTGTGCAGCGGTCTGGGCATAGGAAATTTTCCAATCCTCGATGAGCTTTGGAATCACCTTCACTCTATCCCTCACCTCGAGCACTGGAAGATTGTTTAAATAGGAAAGTCTAACCAACTCACCAGCCTCTTCAAGAGTCTGGCAGAAGTCAAAAATGATATCTTCGACAAGTTTGATGCCCTCGAGGCATAGTTCAGAGGAAGAGGAGTCGGAAAGATGCAAAGGATCTAGGAAAGAACCAAAAAAGTAAAATATGACTCAAAGTAAGTTGAAAATCAAAGGAAGTGAAAAAGTTGGAAATATTACCTAGCACACAGTGGTTCTATTGAGAATGCTCCTCCCGGAGACTCTTCAGTTCTACTTCTGTGGCCTAGGCTAGATCCTTCTGGCTGTCAAAACTATTCCTCAAATCGTCAAGTTATTTATCGTGGAGGGCCAACAGCTTCTCGAGCGTATCGCTCGCCATATTTCTTGACTCTAGTACAGCATTCACGGATTTCTCGGATTCATTTTTAAGTTTCTCAAGTTTGTCCCGGAGTTCAGCATTTTCCATTTGTAAGACCTTGAAGTTTTTGGCCTCCTCCACCATCTTGCTGGATTGGATCAGCAATTCTACAAAGGAAAAACTATCAGTCATCTAAACAATTCGACTATGAGAATCACTAAGGACAATGTCAGAAAAGATTACCTTCCGCCTCATCCTTCTCATCCTGCAGTTTGGAATTCTCAAGATGCAAAGCCTTAATTTCTTTGCTCTTGTAACAAATGTTCTTGAGAAAGTCCTGGTTTCTAGATGTAAGTTTCTGTAAGATAAAGACGTAGTACCGTAAGACGGCTACTAAGACTCCGTCTGCAACTTTAACAAAGTCAAAATCCAGCACGAGCCTTCAGGGCTACACTATATAGTTCTTTTGTATCCTATAAGCATCAACTCGGATCTGATGCTATGATCTTTTATCCGACTTTATGCTTGGGGGTTAGAGGATATGATAATAAAATACTGCAAACGAGAATCGGAAAACTTAAAATGTGCTCCAAGTGCAGCTTTTCAAATTCGAGTTTCGTGTTGTGGAACACTTTCTCGGCAAGGGAGTGAGGAGAAACACTTGTCGCTGGAAGCTCGCCTGATTCGATCTTTTTATCCTGGACCAAAATTTGGTCCAAGAGGTTGACCATATTGACATCCTCCGTCTCCTGGCTCGCTACCTCTAGAGTAAGTACTTGCTTCTCGGGACTAGATTGTGCTAGCTTGAGAATCTCCTCCTTCTTCTTCCGCTTTAGGCTGGAGGCAGCAGAGACGACCATATTACCGATCCTCGCTGGGGACATTACCATGGGATCATTACCCTTGACGAGTTAACCCTTGTCAGTTTCCTAGCTACCAATGGTAACCAAGGCGTGTGAGGTTGTGGCAGTGTCAGGAACATCAGAACTGGAACAAGGAGATACAGAAATCTCCAGTGCTGAGGTTTGAGTACTACTGGGAGTTGGACGAGGAATTGCTGGAGATAATGCAAGCTTCTGCTAGCACAGTTGCTTGGCTGGCTTGCTTTCCAACTTAATCTTACTCTTTTAAACCCATTTATCTCTAAAACACAAAGGGAATGGATGTCAGGTGTGGTTCAGAAAGAAACAATGTACAAAGTACTATTGATCACAAGATGATTACCTTTTCACCACTGGAAAACACTTGTGTGCTAGTGGTAATAACAGTTTCCTTGGCCTTGCGCTTCTTGAAAGCAGAGGCATGAACTTCTTTCTGTAAGACCCCACCTTTATTAGGTAAAGGTCCCTGTGATTGCAATGCTAGTCCCTGGATCAAATGCTAGCATCCACAGTTTAAGATGAAGTACAGAGATACAGAGGTCTTTATTACATCGTCATTCCAGAGATAAACATAGTATTTTACAACTCCATATCCAAAGGCTAGTACAAGAGTTCATAACATAAGTAAAACAAAGTAAAGTCTTCATCTTCATGTTCCATAGGAAAGCATGTTGAGTGTAGACTCATAACCCTAATCCTCATCAGAGTAACCTGCAACATCATAAGTTACAGCCACAGTGGGTCAATACATTTGGAATTGTATTGGCAAATGATACCATAGTAGAAAAGAAGTATCTAATATCAATATGAATTTGGCTAAGTGAAGCTTAGGCTTGCTTTGCTCAAAATAGGTTTTTCCTATCAGTTGATAACACTAAGTTTTTGTTTAACAAAAACTCCTAAGGAACCACCAGTAGACATTGATGAACCTTAACCCTTGTTCAACCACAAGTTTTATCTTAGAAATTGGGATGAGGAGATCCTTGATAGATTCAATGTCTTGATGCTCAAATTGTCCGTTGCCGGGGACATGACTAAGTACTTACATTTTTTACTTCTCGAGAGGTGGTGCACTTTCCCCACAAGACTTGACATGCATCGAGACGAGATCTTTCAGAAGCTTTCCCTTAGACCAAATGGGCGCAATCCATACTATCACCCTACCACCATCTGTCCATCTGGCTAAGTTATTGCAACCTATATGATCAAGGCAGAGCCCATATTCCATGTGGTTGCACTAGAAGCTTCTAAACACTATGTATCTCAAATCCCTTTGTTCCTGGGTGGCTTTCCACAAGTGTGATACACAAGGTAGACCATAGATATGGGCCTTGTGTAACCACTCAACATAACCCAATCATACCATTCCACCCAGGTGATTCATTCACTTAGTTGTTTTATTAAGAAAAAACATAAGTCAAAGACTTAGCAAATTTTTCCATAGCATGATTATATTCCACCTTGTTTGCTACTAGATAGGCTAAGCATGATAGCATGGAAAGTATCTTAACTTAGAGAAATTCCACTAAGATTACATCTACTAGGATTTCCCAAGGCATAGCATAGTATAAATACATAGAATATCCATGCAAGCCCTATTCAAAATATCACTAGTGCATAGTCAAAATAATAGGACAAATACATGAAGCACCACTTGCCTTGGTAGTTGGGGGTGTAGCAACAATCTTCACATTCACAATCACCACTAGCACCAAAATCTACACATAAAATGATAGCACCAAATTCTCATTCAAAATAGTCAAGAAAAAATATATGAATGCATGCAAATGCAATGAAATGAATTTTCTACACTAAACTATTCAATCCAAATAGTAATGAACAAAAAACTAACTAATTATAGTCTAAATAAACTTAAATTTTCTTTAAAAATATTTTATATATAATTTATATAGTCAAAATAAGACTATAATTGTCTCTGCATAGAAACCTATTTTTATAGAATAGAAATACAAAATTAAGCCCACATTAGTGTAGGGTTTATTTTTATGATTCGAATGATATATTATTTGCAAAATTTGGCCAAACAGAACTAAAGTTATGAATTTTACAAGTTTGAATCTCTAATAGACATAAAAGCAGATGTTAAATTAAAACCCAAGACACGTGGATATGTCTGATTGGTCGATACCACTTCACGCAGATTGGCCAACGGGGAGCGTTGGATCTAAGTCAGATCTAGTGGCTCAGATCTAACGATACCTTTTCGCGCTAGGATCTAATCTCAGTCCTAGGATTAAGTTCTGATGGCGCTAGCACAAGCAACCCGAGACTGGCGGCGCTGGCAACGGAGGGGGATGGGGGTTGCGGTGATGCTTACCAGACTCACGTGATCACGAGGAAGCTCCACGTGTCGCTGGCGTGGGCAGGGGCGTGTTGTGGTGGCCAGGAGAGCTCGTAGGAAACCTAGCTGGCGTCAGGCACGGCTTGACAGAGACGGCAGCGACGTTCTAGGCCTCCCTAGGACAAACAAACAACATCAATTCGTGCACAAGGACGAGGTCGGCAACATAGTTTGATCTAGAGGTTGGGGGTGGGTGGTCGCACCTTACCAGAATTTCTTGCCAGAGACGAGCGCGGCGTCGGGTGCCCTCGGTAGTGGATGAATCCTATGAACTAGGTCACGAGAAGGCGAACCAAGCATATGAGAATAAGCGCACGAGAAAGGGGATTACTATAACATGAATGAGAAGGGGCGGGGTGTACGGAGCTCGCCGTAATGTCTCGCCGGTGACGCTCGGGCAGCGGCGTTGCAAGTCGAAATACTGGCAGCCTGGTGGCGGAAAGAGGGTGCTGAGTGAGGGGAAAATATCGCGGTGTGGAGGGGCTTATGTAGGTAGAGGCACGGCGAGAATCACTTTCTGAATCAATGGCATTTACATCGTGCCATCAACGGCAGTGAACGGCAGCGACGATGTGGTCTGACGCGTGATTTGGGGGAAGACGATGCTGACCTGGTGCGGGTCCACAGGGAAGTGACTGCGGGGTAGAGTGGGTGCGGGTGAGAGAGAGGGGAGAGGGGGAAATGCCGAGTGGGCTTGTTGGGCTAGAACAGGGACTGGTCCAAATTGGTAGTGCTGGCCTTTTCTTTATTCTTTTCACTTTTTCTTCTTCTAATTGGATTTTGAGGAACCAAATTCAAATGAGTTTGAATTCAAACCACCTCTGGATATTTGGAGTGTGATCCAAGTATTAAAACATGTGTCAAACACACTTGTTTACTCAATTACACTTAGGTCCTTTGAAAATAAAAATAAAACCAAGCCTCATATGATATATAAACCATAAGCATAAAATTGGTTTTAGTTTGAGTTTTGATTTGAATTTTTTTGTGCAAGCTAAGAATTCCATGAATGTATGAATGAAGTGCAAGATTTTACAAATCATGATTTTTGGGATGTTACAAATCTAACCCCTTTAAGATGAATCTCGCCCTCGAGAATCGGATTGGCTAGCAAATAGGTGCGGGTGGTCTTTCTGAAGATCATCTTCTCTTTCCCAAGTTGCTTCCTCTTCGAAATGATGGTTCCGCTGAACTTTGCAGAACTTGATAGTTTTTGTACGAGTAACTCTTTCTACAGTCTCAAGAATCTTGATAGGTGTCTCCTCATAGGTGAGATCACTCTCCAACTGAACCTCTTCCAAAGGTATAGTATCCTTCAAAGAAGTTTCTCCCATCTCCGGATGGCATTTCTTCAACTGACTCACGTGAAACACATTGTGAACTGCAGATAGTGATTCAGGCAGGTCAATCTCATAAGCAACTTCTCCTTTGCGGTTCAAAATATTGAATGGTCCAACATATCTTGGTGCCAATTTTCCTTTGACTCCAAATCTCTTCACGCCACGAAGTGGTGAGACTCTAAGATAAGCTCTATCACCCACCTCATAGGTGACTTCTCTACGCTTTGGATCTGTGCAGCTCTTCTGTCGGGACTGTGCTATCTTCAATATGTCCTTTACCAATTTGACTTTCTCTTCAGCTTCCTTGATTAGTTCGAGTCCAAAAAAAATTCTTTCTCCCACACCACTCCATAGTAATGGCGTAGTACACTTTCTTCCATAGAGAAATTCAAACGGTGCCATATCATTACTGGCTTGATAGCTATTATTGTAAGAAAATTCTACATAAGGCAGACTTTCATCCCAACTAGCACCATAGTCTAGGACACAATCCCTCAGCATATCCTCCAAAATCTGATTGGTCCTTTCTGTCTGTCCATCAGTCTGGGGGTGAAAAGTTGTGCTGAACTCTAACCTTGTTCCTAGTGACTCATGCAATTGTCACCAAAAATGCGAGGTGAATTCAGTTCCTCTATTAGACACAGTACTCTTGGGTACTCCATGCAGACATATAATCCTGTTCATATAGATCTTGGCTAACTTAGCAGTTGTATATATAGTCTTTACGGGTATGAAATGAGCCACCTTAGTTAGACGATCTACAACCACCCAAATGGAATCATATCCAGATCTAGTCCCTGGCAGTCTGGTGATGAAATCCATACCAATCTTATCCCACTTCCTATCAGGAATGGGTAGTGGTTGTAATAACCCTGCCGGTTTCCGATGTTCTGCCTTCACTCGACTACACACATCACACAAGGCAATATGCTCCGCAATATCATTCTTGAGATTATTACACAAGAATCTTTCCTTCACATCCATGTACATTTTTGTGTTACCCGGATGAATGGAATATGGTGAGTTGTGTGCTTCCTGCAGAATCAGTTTCGAAGCTCCGGATCTTGCGGAATACAAATACGTTTCCCATACCATAAAGTACCTTGTTCTTCTTCATGGAAACCTTTAGCTTTCCCTTTGCTAATTTTTCCTTTAATATCTTCAATTTTCTTGTCCAACATTTGGGCTTCTTTGATCTTGTCCAACAATGGGGGTTGAACATTCAATGTCATTAGATATCCTTCAGGTACTATCTCCAATCTGAGATATTTGAATTGGGCACACAGATCATCTGGCAATTATCCTTTAGTAAGGCCATTCACATAAACCTTACGGCTTAAAGCATCCGCTACAACATTTTATTTACTGGGATGGTATTGCAAACTCAAGTCATAGTCCTTGATGAGTTCTAGCCATCTTCTTTGTCTCATATTGATTTCCTTCTGAGTGAAGATGTATTTCAGACTCTTGTGATCTGCGAACACTTCACAACGCTTTCCCAAAAGATAATGTCTCCATGTTTTGAGTTCATGGAAACAGAGTCATAAGCCACAAATTTCCCTTCTTGCATCAAAACTCCCCCTAATCCTTAGTGAGATGCATCACAATAAACTTGGAAATCCTTCTCCAAATCTGGCAGACATAATACCGGTGCTGTCACTAGTCTCTTCTTCAATTCCAAGAAATGGACTTCACAACCTTCATTCCTGTCAAACTTCTTGTCTTTCTTAAGTAACTCCGTCATTGGCTTAGCTACCTTTGAGAAATTCTCTATGAATCTTCTATAGTAACCTGCCAAGCCGAGGAAACTGCGAACTTCTTTCACAGACTTGGGAGATTCCCACTCAGTTACAGCTAACACCTTTGCAGGGTCGATAGCTATGCCGTCTCTTGACACAATATGTCCGAGAAATCCCACTTCATTCAACCAGAATTCACAATTACTGAACTTGGCATAGACTTTGTGCTCCCTGAGCTTCTCAAGTACCAAACGTAAATGCTCTTCATGCTCTTCTTTGCTATTGGAATAGATCAAAATGTCGTAGATGAATACGACAACAAACTTGTCAATAAATTCCATGAACACCTTGTTCATCATATTCATGAAATAGGATGGTGCATTTGTCAAACCAAACGGCATCATGGTGTACTCATACAAACCATACCTAGTGGTGAAAGCAGTCTTAGGTATGTCTTGCTCTCTAATCTTAAGCGGAAAATATCCTAATTGGAGATCGATCTTCGATAACACACAGGATCCTTCTAGCTGATCAAACAGATCATTGATTTTAGGCAAAGGATATTTGTTCTTGATAGTCACTTCATTGAGTGAACGGTAATCTATGCATAACCTTTGGCTTCTATCCTTCTTCTAACAAACAGAACTGGTGCACCCCAAGATGAAGAACTTGGTTGAATAAATCCTTTGTGCAATTGTTCTCCAAGCTGTTTCTTGAGTTCTTTCAACTCATCCACTGACATCTTGTAGGGTCTCTTTGCTATTGGTCCTGATCCTAGTAGTAAGTCAACCAGAAACTCTAAATCTCTGTCTGGTGGCATTCCAGGCAATTCCTCTGGAAACACATCTGGATACTCTCTCACAATTATCACACTATCTATGCTAACCCCCTTAAGAGAATTTAGCTTACTCCCTTTAGATTCAAAGTTAGACTTGAACCTAATTCGTTTCTTATCAGGGGTTGTGAGTGTGACAGTACGATTGGCAAAATCTAGTACTCCTTCATACTTAGTCATCCAATCCATTCCCAAAATTACGTCCAATCCTTGGGAATCTAGGATTATCACACTAACTGGAAACTTATACTCTCCAAATTCAATTACTAGATCATGACAGCCAAAGTTCACTATCATCTCTCCACCGGGAGAGCTTACTTTTATAGGACACCCAATAGTTTCAGTTGGAAGTCCATTTTTATCACAAATTCTCCTTGATATGAATGAATGCGATGCGCCAGTATAAAAAAGAACAAGTGGTGGAAAAGAATTGAGCTTGAACTTACCAGCCACAGCATCAGACTCTTCATATATTTCTTCCACATTGTTGTGGTTCACTTGTCCCTTCTAGAAAGGGTTGGGTTTGTTGGCTCCTTCAAACTTTATTTTCTAGGCATTCGTTTGCATAATGCCCCATCTTATTACACTTGAAACACTCAACCTGCCCGAGGTCTTTCTTTGCAGGCTGACTCCCATTACCACTTCCACTGTAGTGGCTCTTGTGTCCACTCTTATGGTTCTTATACTTGTCAATATCATGACTACGATGATGCTTGTTGTCATGCTGACGGCTGTGGTTGTGGTGGCTGTTGTACTTCCCATGCTTGTGGAATCCAAAACTCCCACTATCATCATTATGGGGATGCTTGTGAGACGATCCCGAGCTGTGCTTATCAAAGTTATGCTTCCTCTTCCTTCCCTCAACCTGTTTCATCTTGTTTTCCAAGATGGTGGGCTTGTCACATAGTGATTGATATGTTGGGACATAGGCAACAAATAGCTGCAGGTTCAACTCATCATTAAGTACCTCAAGGAACTTCTCCTTCCTCTTGGCATATGTATCAACCTCATCCGGTGCATAGCGCGCCAGATTGTTGAACTCCTCAATGTACTCAGCCACACTACGGTGATGCTGTTTCAGATTGTGGAACTATTTCTTCTTCAAGTTCATCACTCCGGATGAGATGTGGGCAGTGCGGAAACCATCTTCAAAGATAGCCCATGTCAAGGGGAGTGGTGATCTGAAAGTTATCCCGCCATGTAGTTGCTGGTCCTTCGAGCAGATGTGCTATCAATCTGACCTTTTCCTTGTTGGTGCAGCCAACAGTGACTAAGTCCTTGTTCACGGAATGTAACCAGTCATTGGATACCATTGGATCAGTTGTTCCTAAGAACTTGGTTGGCCTCAACCTCAAAAATCTGGTAATCATGTCAAATGCTGGTGGATTGTTGGGATTCTTGTTGTTGTTGTTGTTGTTGTTGTTGTTGTTGTTGTTGTTGTTGTTGTTGTAGTTGTTGTTGTTCTGATTCTGATTTTGGTTCTGAATGAACCGAGTCATCATCTGCATCAGTTGAGCTTGAGCTGTCATCAACTGCTGCATCTCGGGGGTGACATTATTGTTGTTGTTTGGGTTGGGGTTGGCACGACGGGGAGGCATTTGTGGTTTCAATAAGGATAAGGAATGAGATATAACCCATAGATGCTTAACATGCACAATACATCACAAAACAACCATCACATTAACCAAGCTCAAAATAACATAGAGTTTGAACAAAGTAAACAACAAGTTTTTGGAAAAAGTAAACACACCAAAGAAAGCCATCCACATGTTAGATGGTCATTGTGACTCAATAAACAAAGTATGATAGATAAAAGATCGTCGAGTAGTCTAAACTACTCCTCCATGTCAACCTCCACGTCAACAAGTGTAAGTCCGGCTGTCTCCATGGCTGTCCTGTACTCCTCGATACTAGTTGTCAAGGCATCGATCTTCGCATAAAGAGATCTCTTCTGTGAGCGCAGCCTCTTAATCACTCCCTGCTGGGTCTCAAGCTCGAAGTCACTGGCCTCTATCTCGGCCTTCATGTCCTTGATCTTCTGTTTCTGTCTTGGACTCTCTTCTCCTGATTCTTGAACTTCTTGTCCTGGCTCTCGAATATGGCCTCCATCTCCTTGACGATCACGTCTTGCTCCGCGAAAAGCTGGTCCTTCTCCCTCAACTGAACCTAGAGTTCATCATTGCTAAGCATGACGTTGGTCCTATCTGTGTCGAGGTGTCTAATAAGGCCCTCGAGGTCCTGGAGTTATAGAGGAACTGGCTCAATCATCTCTCTAGTAGTGCCCTCGTACACTAATGCCTCTCCCTCCTTGTCATGTCTCCCGAACGGGTGGAAGTAGAGGCTTCTAAGCTCAGTGGAGTGGCGTCCGCAGAGGCGTCCGAGTAGGTCTTGCATGACTACATCTAGACCCTTATCCTTGTCATCGTGCATCAGCATGAAGGAAACCTCCTCCGTGAGTGGCTCTGTCTGTCATCCCGGCTGCGAGACTCTAAAGCCCCAAAGGTCCTTCCTCTCAAACTTGATGAGATGATGTGCCTTGATACTAGGAAGTGGGACGTTGAGCACACCAGTAAATTGCACGATGCGTGAACCAAAACGAGTTCCATTGAACTCCCCAGCAGTGTTGATCACAAAGCTAGGCATCTAATGTAAGATAGAGAAGTATTAGAACAACACAAGTAAGAGAAGAACATGACAGTAGAATGAAAGTAAAAGCATACATCATCCATAAAACATACAAGTCATGGCATACAATCTACCAAAAACACTAAGGTTTAACATAAGTTAGACAAATTTTTGTGAAAATACGATAAGTGTGGTGGTCCAACTAACGGAGTATGTTACAATTTTCACTCATATGCTAAGTCTATGATATCTTCCCTTAGGCGTTTTATGGCGATATCTAAGTCTTGGGTATACTTCTTCTCTTCTTAAAGGTCATTTTTAGTGTTGAGCATTCTACACTTGAGTCTTCCACAAAGTTCCTTGATAGCATTCCAAGCTGCATTTCTTGCAGAGTCAAAGAATGTCGTATACATTTCTGAGTTGGTGCCCATGTAGAATCCCGACTCTTTGTGGTTGTCTCCCTTGTTTTTATACAAGTGAAGTTGTACCCACCAATATTCTTCTCCTTCATCCATCACTTGAAATCCTTTGTACATGGCCTCACCATGTATTCCCAAGCTAACCATAATGGTTTTGAGTGCTTTGGGATACTCTGTCTCACATTCTAAAGTCATGGTCATGAGTGGTCCCTTCTTGACGGCTTCGTTGATGGTGGCCATCTACAAATTGAGATGAGAAAGAAGATTAGAAAGGTTTACGAGAAGAAAAAGACAAGTGTGGAATTTGCGAAGAGTTGAATTTTTCCTTAGTGGTTTTCTTAGTCTAATCCAACCTAAGGTCATAATCCTACAGGTAACACAATGCTCTGATAACATCCGTAAGACCCACCTTTATAAGATAAAGGTCCCTGTGATTGTAATGCTAGTCCATGGATCAAATGCTAGCATCCACAGTTTAAGATGATGTACATAGATACAAAGGTCTTTATTACATCGTCATTCCAGAGATACACATAGTCTTTTACAACTCCATAGCCAAATACTTGTACAAGAGTTCGTAACATAAGTAAACTAAAGTAACGTCTTCATCTTCATGTGCCACAGGTAAGCATGTGCCACAGCCACAGTGGGTCAATACATTTGGAATTGTATTGGCAAGTGATACCATAGTAGAAAAGAAGTATCTAATATCTACATGAATTTGGCTAAGTGTGTATAAGGCTTACTTTGCTCAAAATAGTTTTTTCCTTTCAGTTGATAACACTAAGTTTTTGTTTGACAAAAACTTCCAAGAACCACCAATAGACATTGGTGAACCTTAACCCTTGTTCAACCACAAGTTTTAACTTAGAAATTGGGACGAGGAGATCCTTGATAGCTTCAATTTCTTGATGCTCAAATTGTCCCTTGTCGGGGACACGACTAAGTACTTAGGTTTTTCCTTCTCGAGGGGTGGTTCACTTTTCCCACAAGACTCGACAGGCATCGAAACAAGATCTTTTAGAAGCCTTCCCTTAGACCAAATGGACGCGTTCCATCCTATCACCCTACCACCATCTGTCCATCTGGCTAAGTTATTGTAACCTATATGATCAAGGCAGAGTCCATATGCCATGTGGTTGCACTAGAAGCTTCTAAACACTAAGTATCTCAAATCCCTTTGTTCCTGGGTGGATTTCCACAAGTGTGATGTACAAGGTAGACCATAGATATGGTCCTTCTGTAACCACTCAACATAACCCGATCATACCATTCCACCCAGGTGATTCATTGAGTTAGTTGTTTTGTTAAGCAAAAACATAAGTCAAAGACTTCGCAAAATTTTCCATAGCATGATTATATTACACCCTTGTTTTCTACTAGCTAGGCTAATCATGATAGCATGGCAAGTATCTTAACTTAGATAAATTCCACTAAGATTACATCTACTAGGATTTCCCAAGGCATAGCATAGTATAAATACTTACAAAATCCATGCAAGCCCTATTCAAAATATCACTAGTGCATAGTCAAAATAATAGGACAAATAAATGAAGCACCACTTGCCATGGTAGATGGGGGAGTAGCAACAAGCTTCACAATCACAATCACCACTAGCACCAAAATCTACACATAAAATGATAGCACCAAATTCTCATTCAAAATAGTCAAGCAAAAATATATGAATGCATGCAAATGCAATGAAATGAATTGTTTACACTAAACTATTCAATCCAAACAGTACTGAACACAAAACTAACTAATTATAGTCTAAATAAACTTAAATTTTCTTTAAAAATATTTTATATATAATTTATATAGTGAAAATAAGCCTATAATTGTATCTGCACAAAAACCCATTTTTATAGAAGCAAAATACGAAATTAAGCCCACAATAGTGTAGGGTTTATTTTTTTGATTCCAATGATATATCATTTGCAAAAATTGACAAACATAAATAAAGTTATGAATTTTACAATTTTGAATCTCTAATAGACATAAAAACAGATTTTAAGTTAAAAGCCCAGACACGTGGCTGTGCCTGATTGGTCGATACCGCTTCGCGCGGATCGGCCAACGTGGAGCATTGGATCTAAGTCAGATCCAGCGGCTAAGATCTAACAATACCGTTTCGCGCTAGGATTCATATCTGACGGCGCTAGCATAAGCAACCAGAGACTGGCGGCGCTGGCGACGGCTGCGCGGCGGCGGCGCTCTGCTAGTGACGTTCTGGCGGCTACAGAGGGGGCTGGGGGTTGTGGTGATGCTTACCAGACTTGCGTGATCACGAGGAAGCTCAACGTATCGCTGGCGTGGGCAGGGGCGTGCTTTGGTGGCCGACAGAGCTCGACGAAAACCTAGCTGGCGTCAGGCATGGCTTGACGGAGAAGGCGACGACGTTCTAGGCCTCCCTAGGACAAACAAACAGAATCAGTGCGTGCACAAGGACGAGGATGTCATCGTCGTTTGATCTAGAGGTTTGGGGGTGGTTGCACCTTACCAGAATTTCTCGCAGGAGACGAGCGTGGCATCGGGTGCTCGCGGTGGTGGATGAATCCGATGACCTAGGTCACGAGCAGGCAAATCAATCATATGAGAAGAAGCGCACAAGCAAGCGGATTACTATAGCATGAGCGAGAAGGGGCGGGGTGGACGGAGCTCACCGTAATGTTTCCACGAAGACGCTCGGGCAGCAGCGTTGCAAGTCGAAATACTGGCAGCCTGGTGGCGGAAAGAGGGTGCTGAGTGAGGAGAAAAGCTCGCGGTGTGGAGGGGCTTAAGTAGGCAGAGGCACGGCGAGAATCGCTTTCTGAATCAATGGCATTTACGTCGTGCCATCAACGGCATTGAATGGCAGCGGCGACGTGGTCTGACGTGCGATTTGGGGGAAGACGATGCTGAGCTGGCGCGGGTCCACAGGGTAGTGACTATGGGGTGGAGTGGGTGCGGGTGAGATAGAGAGGGGATAGGGGGAACACTGGGTGGGCTTGCTGGGCTGGAACAGGCACTGGGCTGATTGGTAGCGCTGGCCTTTTCTTTATTCTTTTCTCTTTTTCTTTTTCTAATTGGATTTTCATGAACCAAATTCAAACCAAATTCAAATGAGTTTGAATTTAAACCAACTCTGGATTTTTGTAGTGTGATCCAAGTATTCAAACATCTGTCAAACACACTTGTTTACTCAATTACACTTATGTCCTTTGAAAATAATAATAAAACCAAGCCTCCTATGATATATAAACCATAGGCATAAAATTGGTTTTAGTTTGAATTTTAATTTGAAATTTTTTGTGCAAGCTAAGAATGCCATGAATGTATGAATGAAGTGCAAGCTTTTAAAAATCATGATTTTTGGGATGTTACACTTTCACCTCGTCGTCCTTTGTTGCCTCTGAGTCATCTGAAAGATAGCCCTCACGAGCGGTAAGGTCAGATTCAGGGAGTTTCTCGAGCTGATAAGTATTGAGTGCGTTAGTAAAAGTAAAGTAGGATGAAGAGGTAGAAAAGGGAGAAAAGGTATAAAACAAAGTCAAAATATTTAACGGAGTCAGAGGATGGTCGGTAGTGAAGATATTCATGGAGACTTGAGGGATCTTTTTCTCCACCCTCTCCTTAATCAAAAACTGCATCTGGGTCTTGTAGTCCTTCGTAGAGATGCGAGTCCGACTGACCCTCAAGCTGCCTTTCCGGTCTCTTGTGACCATATGCATCAAGCGGTCTCTGTGATACTGCAATGTCTGAATCCGGCGATAAAGTCAGTAGTGGATCAAGTGGGACCCACAAAGCCCCTTGTTCTTCATCAAAAACTCGATCCTCCTTTTGGAAAGGACCAAGTCATGGGACAGTTCTGGCGATTCTGCATCCCACGATTTTTGGTGGTGAGCAGCACCTTCTGCCTTGTTCAGGGACGGAATATCCTTATGATAAAAGAAGGTTCTGGCCCATATTTTTACTGATTCACTAGCATTAATCCTAGGATAAATCCTATTTCTCCTAAGGACAAAGCCAAGAGTGCCGATGGTGTAAGGAACACCGTCACTTGTGTAGTTCTTCCGGGTACCATAGTAGTACCGGAAAAGGGTAAGACTTGGCCTAATTCTAAGAAATCCCTCACTTAGAGCTGCATGAGTGCTAAGCTCAAGAAAGGAATTAGGGGGGATATGAAGTTGCACACCATAATGTTGGAGAACTTCGGTGAAGAACTCCGATGGTGGAAGGCTGAGGCCGTGGTTGACGTGCATACCGAAGAGGACTCGCTCGCCGTCGTGCAGTGCGGGAACAGGATCTCCAGCGCATCTCCATCTTGCCGGAGAAAGTCAAGAACTAGTGGCGCCAAGGTTTTGTTGGGTGTGTAGATGGGGAGAATGCGAAGCGCTCGAGGAGGCAATGAAGAACGACGAGGAATGAATCTAGGAGAAAGGGATTTATGCTGATCCGCGCGATTTGCGCCACACATATAGGAGAGAGTGAGGAGGCTTCCTCGCAATGTCTCCGCCCCCTTGATTCTCGCATGGGCATTGAAATGTTCTTCTGTTATGTAAAGAACATACCCAGAAACGTCGTGCTAACAGGATGTTTGTCATTGACAAGACCTGGTCTAAAAAAGTTGTCAGACAGCACGACACTATTTATATCCGGCTCATGTTTTGAAATGAGCAGGAAAATGACTGAAGTCAAGAAGACATATATGACTCATAAAAGACTCGAAATCCTACACTAGTGGATGAAGTTTTCGGGAACCCATCAAGATTCTCAAGACAAAGAAACCATCAAGCTTGACGATTTATCCGACTTTGGATCTTGGAGACTTCCGGGGGCTACTGTTGGGATATACTTTGCTGGTATACCTAGGGGCGAATTTACCGTGTAGACTTTGATAGGCTTGATCGTACCCTCTCATTGGAGCAAAAGTTCATCAAATATATGTGCCCAAGCCATAGATAGTAGTGAGAGAACAAAAACTGGTCGACAGGACAACAAATCGATGTAAAAATGAAGCTATATACATTACACAACGAGTGTCTTGCCAACCTGGGTCTTATAGTCGTGACTTCCTAGCCCATCAGCCTCGCTAAATGGTGAAACATATTGTATGTTGAGGTTTCCATCAGTGATTTAACACATTTTTAATTCAGTTCTACCACAAATTTAGGTTAACGACTTAAATTCTTGTATATTTGTTCTTTGATCCCACCCTTCGTTCTCATACTAGATTCGCCACTGGGTATACCCACAAGACTCACTGACCGGGGTGGCCCACTGATGAGTGCATATCTGCATCATGTTTTAAATTATTATTTTGCATTGTAGATGTAGGATTTTAGTATTTTACGGCGTTCGCACGCACTTTTTATTTTTATTTTCACCAGGATTAGATCAGATGATGAATCCAATGGACACAATTCTTGCAGCAGCTATACTGGAGAGAAAAGGAGCCAAAAACTATGTAATTCGCTTATTTGGGAAATATTAATAATACTAGAAGAAAACACAAAGCGAGAAATGGAGACAGAAGAGTTGACGACCAACTATACGGGCGGCCTCCGTATATTTGCCACCGTATAGTTAGCACCGCCTCCGCCTCCTCAAATAGTTTCACCCCGTGCAACTGGTCCGAAGAGACTACCTATAGAACACCCAGAAATCGCCGAAACCTAACCTCCGGAAGGCATCTAGAGGAGAAACTTGCCTTAGGGATCCATCTTCACCCTACTTAGATCTAGGAGGCCAAGGCATTGATCTCCATCTTCATCAACCGCTGCATCTTCATCACCACCATCATCTCCATCCATCCCATCTACATCTTGTTGTAATTCTTGCACTAGTTGTTGATTTATACAAGTACTATTCATCGATAATCGTTTCCATTACCATTTCCATGATGCTGTTTGCCTCCATGTCTGAGTAGATCATTAGTTCTTAGGGAGATAGAGAAACCCTAGAATGAGATTGAAATAAGATAAAGTTTATTATGATATTCATCGCTATGACCATGTGTTAGATTGTCTACATCTTGATGTTGGGAGAAGTCGACCTCTCCAATATTTGCCTCTTGTGGGGACTTGATGTAGGGAACTCCTTGTTGGTAGATGGAGGGATGTTGCACTTACAGTGACTATAACTGTTGGCACCCTGACTATCAACTTGGGAATCGAGGAAACACACGAAACACTATCCATGCCATGGGATACGTCCTGCGGGATTATGTCCCTTAATAGCGCAATAATTCAATTGATGTTGATTGCTGTATGTTGTGGTTATGAGGATGATTTGAGCAGTTGTTGTTGCCTCTTTGTCCAAATACGGAGTTCCTCCCACACATACATAGTTGAGAATGTTCATGATAATAATCTTTACCTTAGCCCTTTATAATGCTAGTGGTGTATCCTCTAATCCCCGAGAACGCTTTTTCCCACTGAAGTGTCAACTCTCTATTACATACGCGATACTTATTTTCTGTAATAAGTTTTATTTACTTTACACATTGTTCTCTTATACCAAAAACCAAGAAACACCTTTTACACATTACTCACATTTTATCTTGTTTCTTAGAACTTTATTTAGCATTTCTAGTTTCAGTATTTATTTCAAGAATTCCTATACTTTAGACTCTTGCTGCCTGTGGGATCGATATCTTTATTTCGAAAATAGCGACAACCTATTTGTGCACTTGCAATCATCAAGCTATTTTATGGCGCCGTTGCCAAGGAGCTAAGAGTTGTAGGTCTTTTAGTTTTTTCTTATTTACTTTAGTTTTGTTAAGTTTTGTTTTGAGTTACAGGTTTCCACCAACATGATGGAGTTTGAGCATATAACTAGTGCTAACCCACTCAACCGTTTTGGGAAGCCCTATGATATTTATAAAAGAGAGAACTCCAACACGAAGACAAGGGGGTTTGAAATAAATCCTCTACTACTTGGTATTTTACACAAGAAGTAATTTACTAGAGATGAAGAAAATCCTGATCCATATGATCATATTGCATCTTTTAAAGATATATGTGGCACATTCCAATTAACATGGTATACCACCGATGAGGTAATGGTTAAACTTTGTAGTCAAACTTTTACAAGTATAGCTCTCTCATGGTATAGATATCTACCCTTAGAAGCCACTACTACTTGGGATAATTTAGCTTGCGAATTCCTATCTAAATATTACCCATTATCAAAATCTTTTGGAATCAGGCGTCTTATAATGACTTGGAGGAACCGTGCTAATGAAGGATTAGTAAGAGCTTATATAAGATTTAAAGATTTACTTACACAATGTCCTCATCATGATTTACCCGAATGGTATTTATTGCATATATTTTATGGATTTACCTATAAATAAATCTTGGGATTTACTTAATAGAATTCACGATCATAGAGTTACATGGAATTTTGGTCTAGGAAGTGAAGGAGGCACATAAATAGATCATGAATGTATTAACGACTATAATAAAAAAGGCCATGTTAATGAACTATCTAAAGAGCTTTATTTAGATTCAGATATTATGGTACAAGTTGTTAAAGCTTTTACAGTACATCGAAGCTCCAAAAGAGGGTTCAGTCAAGTTTGATCCACCACCTGAACCTGATAAGAAAAGAGAAGCTAAAGCAACATTGGCCTCCCTAGAACCAATATATGAGATACCTTTTCCTAACACTGCACAAAAGCATATTTTGGAATATGAACAGGTCAAGGCAGTACAGGAGGAGAAAGAAGAGGAAAGTGTGCCAACAATTCAAGAACACCTAGATGAAACCAAAGATCAAGAGGTAACCAAGGAAGCAATCATGGCTATGTATGCACATTGTAATATAGTTGAACTTGATGAAGAGACTTCTATATTGGTTGAAGGTAAAATTAAGGTAAAAGGTGTGGGTAAGCCTATTCTTCCCTACATATTTAAAGAAACCTCGCATTACAGCTTATATGATGTTGGAACCAAAGTTAATGTTATATCTTTTGATTTTTATTCAGAAATAAAAGAATAGATAGCACCGGCTACAATAGAAAATATTGATATGACAATCATGTTAGGCAATAAAAATCTTAGAATTCCAATTGGAGTAGTCGAAGATGCAACTGTCATAATTGGCAATAATAATTTCCCTATTGATTTTGTAGTTGTTGATATGCCAATTGACACTGTTTGCCCAATCATATTTGGAAGAAACTTTTTGAGTGATATAGGTGACACGGTTGACTTGAAAAAGGAGGTTCTATCGCTTAAGCTTGGGAAAGCGGAAAAATAATTTCACTTTTCCAAATTTAAAGACAAATCTCCACATATACAAGAAAAAAGAGAAAGAGAAGACAATCGAGGAGATGGCAGCTCTTTTCTTAAATAATGAAGATGAAGAAATAAATGAAGACCCAAATTGCAAAGAAATAATTATGGAGGATAGAACTTTAGAAGAACTAGAAAATGAATTTGATTCATTTCCCATTTTAGAACCTCCAACTGATGAAGCTTTTGAAGAACCAGAAAAGAGAGGGGATGCGGAACTACCACCCCCAGAATTAAAAACTCTACCAGATAACCTAAAGTATAGATTTTTAGATGATACTAATAAATTCCTTGTTATTATTAGTGCTAAACTTTCAGGGGAAGAAGAATAAGAACTCATGAAGGTACTAAAGGAGCACCGCAAGGCCTTTGGGTACTCAATGGATGACTTGAAGGGTATTAGTCTGTCACATCCCAAGATTTTCCAAATCTTGTTATGTGAAAAATAAATGAATAAAATAAAACTTTGTTGTTTTTCAGGGTGAGAAGAAACTTTTGAATCCAATTGGAAACTTTCAAAACCTATTTGGATCAAATAAAATCCTAAAGGGATTTAAAAAGATAAATAAACAATAAAGTTAAAATATTTGGAATTACTATTTTGGATCCTTTAGTAAAAAGGTTTGGCTTTCAAATGAAAAGGTAGAAATATAAATAAAGATTATTTTATAGAGCCAAATTAAACCTTGGCCAAGCTTTTGAAATAAAATATTTCTATAAAAATAGTAAAGGTTTATTTAAATAAAATAATAAGGATTTAATATCCAATTTTATTAGAAATGAAGGTTTTACTATTTTAATTAAAACATCAAAACTTGTTAAATTATTTTAAACAAGTTTTCCATGTATTTTATATTCTCAAATAAAACCAACTGAAGTGTTTTTGGTTTTATTTCAAAATTTCAAAATAAAGTTTTTGATAAAACAAATCCTATCTAAATTAAATAATCAAGGTCTATTTATTTAATTATAAATGGACCCTAAAAAGAATAAAACTATTTTATTTTTGGGATTTGGTTTTGTATTGAATCAGAACCAAACTCAAATGCAAAAGTTTGGTGGAAATTTGGTTTTTTTGGTTGTTTGAATTGTTGTTTGAAATTCAAAACAGAAAATTGAAATAGAAAAAGATAAAGCAATTAGAAGGAAAAAAATAGAAAGAGACCTGACCCAACTCACCTGGCCCAGGAAGCCCAACTCCAGCCCAGCTTCTTCCCCACGCGCGAATCATTTTTCACCAGAAGACCCACCCGCGCAGACACTGACCAGTGGCCCCTCTTTCCCTTTCACTCCCTCGCTAACAGCAAGGCCCCACCTCTCCTGTTCATCGTCTTCAACCCCCAAATCACTCCCTGCCGTTGCAGCCAGTAACGCTGGCGATCAATTCGCGTTGATAACAGATTTAACTCCTCCTGCGACCACGCATGCTTAAACGCCGCCCTCCCCTCTCTCTTTTCCCCCAGACCCCGCACCACCGGAGCCACCAGGCTGCCCTGAATTGGAATTGCACCGTCACTGTTCCGACCACCGTCCCCAGCTAATTCCGGCGAGCCCAGCCACCGCCTTGCCTCCTCGACCAAGCTCACACACCCCCCAGCCCCTGGCGCTTCTCCCTGTGCTGTCCGTTCACTCGCAGGTGCCCCAGAACATCGACTTCGATAACCTCTGAGTGCCGCCGTGTCTGCTACTTTCTCCAACGAGCTTTCCTGGTAAGAACCAACCACCCCGAGCCCTCTCAATCACGCACGCATCATCGCCATGTATTTACGCGTGTGACCATGCACTCCGTTTGCTCCCTCGTGACCCGTAGCGCCGTCCTTGACGACGACAGAGCGTGGCCGTCGTCAGACTCAACTCCAGCGAGAAATCCCGCTGGAACCAGAGCGCCCCTTGACGAGCTGACCGTACCTTGAGCATCAGAGCGTCACCGCGATCACTGTAAGCACCCTCACCTCCTCCCTTGCTTGCTGTAACCGCCGCGACGCCACCGTCTGACCGCGCGCCGCCACCAGCGCCGCCCGTCTATGGCCAGTATGTTGTGCGTCGTGCGATTAAGATCCTGCGGCTGCGATTAGATCACTTAACGCTGAAGGGGTATGCAACCCTCTCCGTGCGATCAGTTTAGATCCAACGCCTCACAGAGGCCGATCCGTGCGAACCGGTATCGACCAGTAGTTTTGCGCCGCGTGGCAGTGGATCTGTTTAAAACAAATTTTGAATCTGATTTAGATGCAATTTTGTAAACCTTGTAACTTGAGTTCCACACGTCCAATATTGGCAAACTTTATATCAATGGAATCAGTGGAACAAGCCCTAGCCAACCATGCAATTTGTTTAGTAAAAAGCTTCTGGTAAAATGTTTGTTTTTGCAAAAACATTTGTATGCTTGTTTAGGTTATAAAAACTTTTCCAAAATGAGTTTGAGGTTGAAATCTTTGCAAATTGGTTTGTTGTGAACCTACTGACCCTAGGAACCATCTAGTGGATTTAAAAATGTTTTTGGTGAAGGTTAGGATTGATTAATTGAATTAGCCCATTTCTAGTCAAATAAAAATGTTGATTTTACTATGGAAATGGTTTTTGAGAAAAAAAAAACCTTGGGGAAATGTGTTGATTCAAACCTACTGACCCTAAACACCAAGTTTTGTGAACTAACAACTTATTTGGTGAACAGTATAAAGTTGTTGCTTTGCTAAAACATTTTCCACCACATAAAATAATGATTGGTTTTAAAAAAATGGTTTATAGATAAAACCCTTTGCAAATGACTTTGCCACTTTAGGAAATGACCACTTTGGACTTTACAATGTTTAGAGCCTAGTAGAAACCACTTTTGCAAATAAAACTATCTTTTGCATGCTTGCATGCATGACCTTGTTTCTATGAGTTTATGTGTGATTAATTTGATTGAATATTGTTTTGGAATGCTAGTTGAATTTGTGTTTGCTTGATTGACTTGTAGTGAAGTTAGAAAGGTGTGAGATTAGAAAGTGACACTATCATCTAAAGTCCTACTATTTTCATTATACTTAGTGGATTTTGAAAACATGCATGAAAAGGATTTCTATACTTATGCTATACTAAATCCTAATAGGATACCCTTATATATTCCTTAGTGAAAACATTGTAGTTGTGAAATGCTTAGCCATGCTACATATTTTGATAAGAGATACATGTTGAGATTTTATGAAGTTGAGAAAAGACTTATGTTTTATATAATAAAACAAGTACTCAATGAACCACCTGGGTGGACAAGGATACTCAAGTTTTTGGACAAGGTGGCAACAAGAGGAACCATGTTTGTATGGCAATCTCTTTTTGTTGTGCACCAGATGAAACCCACCCAGGGACTTAGAGATTGAACATGTTTCTCCAACAGTGGCTTCCGTGTACAGCCACATGCTAATATGGCTCTAGCTTAGTCACCTACATTGGGAAGACCCATGCATTGGTCTTCAGGTTAACTGGAAATGAGGGAACTAGGAACCCTACATTGGTGCCTGAAGACAAGCTAGCATGGTGTATGGGAGGACCCTATGGAAAGACTTCGTCACATTCTCAATCTGCCAGTATTCCATCTTGGTGAGTACTAATCCAGCGGCCACTGGTGGCAACAAGATGAGAGTGTGTCATATGGGTAAAGTGTACAACTTCTGCAGAAGATAAAATTCTAAGTACTTATCCGTGTCCCCGGTTATGGACAATACTTAGAAATTAAAGCTTGAAGCTATGGGAAATCTCGACATTCCAATTTCTAAAAGAAAAACTTTAAAGTGACAACAAAAGGCTTGAAGCACTTGGGGTGTACCAAGGAGCTCAAGAGATTTTGATGAAAACTTGAAGCACTTGGGGATTTACCAAGGAGCTCAAGAGATTTTGATAAAAACTTGAAGCACTTGGGGATTTACCAAGGAGCTCAAGAGATTTTGATAAAAATTTGAAGCACTTGGGATTTACCAAGGAGTTCAGAAAGGTTTGACAAAAGACCAAAACTATTTGGAGAAGATAGGATAAATTATTGCTTTCTGCAAATGAGCCTAAAACCCTTCTTAGCCAAATATGCATGTATTGATAGGATCCACTTATATTCTACATAGTAGTGAAACTTGCCAATACAATTCAAATGTATTGACCCTTGCGGTTATAACTTGTTATGTTGCAGGTTTGATTGATTTAGTAAAGTGTGTTGAATAGGATTACAAAGTCTACAACCAACATGTTTGCCTGTGGCACTTTGAAGATGAAGGACCCCATGCTTATAGATATTCTGCTGCAATGTAATGTAATAGCCAAATGAGCTATGTAAGATGTAATAAAATTATGTTATTCCTGGTTATAAAGTTATATTATGACCTTTGTTCCTTGATATTACATCTTAACTGTGGATGCTAGCTATTGATCCAGGGACTAGCATTGTAAACACAGGGATCTCTACCTTATTCAAGGTTGGGACCTCTACATAGTCCCATGATAGCCTCCCATATGTTATTCATGGAGGAAGGTGCTAAACCAGTTGCAGAATTTAATAGAATACTAAAGCCTAAAATGAAGGAAGTGGTAAGAAAAGAAATAGTATGCCTACTTGAGGCAAGTATAATCTATCCTGTAAAAGAAAGCGAATGGGTAAGTCATGTTCAGTGTGTTCCTAAGAAAGGCGGCTTTACTATTATTCCAAATGAAAACAATGAATTGATAACTACTAGAACTGTTGTTGTACATAGGATGTGCATAGATTTCAGGAAATTAAATAAGGAAACAAGGAAATATCACTATCCTTTACCATTCATGGATCAAACTTTACAGAGGTTAGCAAACCACACTCAGTTTTGCTACTTGGACGGATACTATGGTTTTTCCCAAATAGTTGTTCATCCTGATGACCAACTTAAAACAACGTTCATTAGTCCTAATGGATTACATGATGATCGATGTATGCCTTTTGGTTTATGTAATGATCTAGCTACTTTTCAAAGAGGCATGACTGCTATATTTGCAGATTTTATAGAACTAATAATGGAAGTATTTATGGATGATTTTTCTATCTATGGAACTTCGTTTACTAGTTGCTTGGATAATCTCTATAGAATCTTGTAGCGTTGCGAAGCAACTAATCTTGCCTTAAACTAGGAGAAGTGCCATTTTATGGTCAAAGAAGGCATAGTCCATGGACATAAAGTATTAGGTAAGGGTATTGAAGTAGATAGGTCTAAAGTTGAAGCAATAGAAAGAATGCCACAACCAAGGGACATAAAAGGTATAAGAAGTTTTCTTGGACATGTAGGCTTTTATAGAAGGTTCATTGGGAATTTTTATGGAATTTCTAAACCTGGGACTAATGTGTTGCAAAAAGGAGTAAGATTCAATTTTGATGATAAATGCCTTATTGCCTTTGATAAACTTAAGTATGCTTTATCTCGTGCTCCCATCATTAAATCACCTATATGGGATATGACTTTTTATTTAATATGTGAGGCAAGTGATGATGCTGTAGGAGTAACTCTGGGACAGCACATAGGTCGCAGATTTAATATTATACATCATGCTAGTAGAACTCTCAATAGTCCTCAAAAGAATTATCCTAAGGAAGAAAGAGAACTCTTTCCTGTATTTTTCTCTTGTGATAAGTTTTGTTCTTATATTGTTGATGCAAAAGTAAGGGTTCATACGGATCATGATGGTTTAAAAGAACTCCTCGAGAGGAGGTTTCATAAACAAAGACTGATCATTTGGTTCCTTTTACTTCAATAAATTGAGTTGCAGATTATGCAGAGATAAGAAGTAAAGGTAGTATATGATCATCTATATTTACCGAGCAAGACATTGATATTATTGAGAGGAGTTTTAGTCCCGGTGATTTTTGTTTTCAAGAATTACTATATGAGCTAAGGACAAATCCTCCCAAGAATAAGAAGTCCTTGTTGTTGGAGGATCTTGTCACTCTCGACTAAATGAACGGTAAGTGGAAGGTAAGTTTTCTAAATGTAATAAGTGCCTTGTTTTCATAGTTTCTACTATATAAAAAATTCCTTTGAATTCCTCTTGTTTTTCTCAAGTTTTTGAGGGGTTTCTGTAATTATACGGGCGCAACTATACGGCCGGAGAAAAGTCTCCCGCCAAATAGTTGTTCGTCAAACGTTCTATATCCCCTTGTGAAATAATTTTCTCGGTACCGTATCTATACGGCCGCAACTATACGGCCGAAGAAAATTCTCCCGCCGTATAGTTGGTCATTAAAGCTTCAGTACCATCGACCCTTTTTAGTTATTATTCTTTAAAAAAACTCTTTGTCGGTTTCTAGTCAGTCATCTAACCGATCTGGGCTCGAGATATTTGGAAATATCTTCCCAGAACCAACTATACGACCGCAAATATATGCCGCGACCGTATAGTTGATCGTTACGGCGCAGGACTCCTCCAAAAACGTGATTTATTTTTCTAGTCGGTTTGGATTGTTTTCTTGGACGAGAATTTGGTGTTTCTCCTGAGTTTTACCGACCTATGGCCTCTCTTATATATTGCCCTTGTGCCTCTCTCCAGTCACAAATCAAAAGGAACAAATCCAGCTACGCGTTATCCCGTCCCAGGCTGTGGAAAACCTATGGGTCTTAGTGCTCCTAGGGACCTTTCTAGCAGCCCGTCGATGGAGGACAGTGATGAGGAGGTGGAGAGGTTTAGCCCAGGGTACAAAGAGTACGTCGAGCTAATCTTCTGCAACAGCGACCCTAATGAAGGCTGGGGCGACATTTACATCTGTCGCGACGTCTATGACCCCCCAAAGGTCGACAGGGAAGCGATGAAAAGAACTCAAGAAGAGAGAGAGGACCGCAAGACGCACGAAAAAGGATGTGTGGAGACAGTCAGGTTCATCACTACAGATCCAAGGCCACACAAGCGTAAGGAAAAAACTAACAATGATGCAGGTGCTAGTAGGGAACCGGCATTTCCCAGCTCGAGACCTACCACTGGAGCTCGTATGAGCGTGAAGCCCCAAGAGGAGTGGAGGAGCAGCTTCTACTTCCCCAATCCATCAATAATGGATGAGGAAGAGGAAGTTGTTCCCAGGACAAAGGATCGCGTGCGGGCACTGAAAGTATATCAGAAGTAGGAGCTACTCCATCGCGCGGAAGTCCGTCACTGCCTCAAGGAGATAAAGGAGAAGGGTGATCTTCTCCGGATGGTGACCAAGCTTGTTGATAGGGTAGATACTCTGCAATATGATTTGCGTAGGTGCTACAGCCGCATCACCGCCTTGGAGGATACCAACAATAAGCTACGCACCGTGGTTCTACACGCCATGGTGCCATAGTGACCTTCAAAAAGCACGGTATCAAATAATCGCAAGGTATTATTTGATCCCGCCTAGCTTGATTTCAAGCTTGGGGATATCTTTAAGACCTTGTAGTCTATCTTACAGGTTTTTATTTCTATTCTAGTTTTGACATGGATATACCGTACAGGTTCCTCACATTGGTATACCCGGTCCAGACAGGGAAGACCCACGTGAAGACTTGATGACCAAGAAGATTTCGGGTGCCCAAGCCCATTACAAGTTCGACTCCTTGAAGGCCACGACTAGCTGTAGATAGAATTTCAAAGGGTTCAACCCTATCTTGTAAACGACTTGACCTACCCCTGGGATCTGACCCATCTATATAAAGGCCAGGAGGGAACAGGAAGAAGGATCTCTTCACCTCATCCACACCCCTCACGCCAGATCGCATCTGCGCACCCCCTATAACCTTTGGTTCCGCCGTAATCATGAAGAAACAAGCAAGAGTAGGGCTTTCCCTATGGGCTCCTGAACCTAGGTAAACCCCGTGTCCCCTTGCTACATGTCTGTTATCCGTCTCACGATCTCCAACATCCCCATCTTGTCCAGAACCCAAGTCCATAACAATGGGCATTGATGAGTTGAACCCTCGTCAATTGGCGTCGTTTGTGGGAACTGGGGACGTTGATCATGCGGTCGTGACGGTTCCATCTGGAGCGATCTATGATTCCTCGGGGATGGAGAATCACCTCCTCTTCGGCGCTTTCGACTTCACCTCCCACTGACCGGCCACCCGAAAAGATTTTGATTCCGTAGGCGACGGAATCGAGATGAAGTTCGGGAGCTTCTGCTTCTAGGTGGGGCAGACCAGCACCCTCCGCCTCCTAGAGTGGGTGCCACTTCCATCAATCAGGCCCGCTTCATGGGTCCCACCCATTAATGCCCCATGCACATCGTTGCTGATGGGCAATTCGGACGACAACAATAGCTGTAACTCTGATCTCTGCGACCCTCCTACGGAGAAAGGAACCTACGGTTCCGGATCTGAGAGCTGCGGGAGCAGCGACCCTCTTCAGGAGCGCTACATGGGCTCTACCATCTATGGCGGCGATGTCAACGACGGAACCGAGTCATCAAGAAATCCGCCGCAAACATCTCTGAGGAGAGGACAATTGATGCCTTCAACGATGGCATCAGACGCCGTGTATTCAAGGAGGATCTCGAGCGTATCAAACCCAAAACCATCGACCACCTAATGGACATCGCCAATTGCTGGGCCGATTGCAAGGATGTCGTCAAACGAGCTTGTTCGGATGACGAAGATGACTTCGGCCGCAGGCGCGATCGCCACGGAAAGAGGAGATTGCGCATATACGACGATCAAGAGGAAGTCGACATGGTTGTGGCTGGCTACGCCCACCGCCGCGATGATGGAAACCAGAACAACAGGTACCGCGGCAGTAACTACCATGATGGTGGGCGGCCCACCCAAACGTGGCAACATCGCAAGCGCGATGACGAGTGTTCGTCATACGACAAACTATCAGGTCCTTGCACCATCTACTTCTACATCAACAAGCAATATGGTAATAAGAAGGCCATCCACATGCTCAAGGACTGCCAAGATTTCCAGAAACTAAGCGAGAGACTCACCCAGATGCGACGCCATGCGGTGAACCCAGGATTCGCACCGTGTAACACCCCAAAAATAATAAACATGGATCATCAAATTTAGGGTTAACAAAAACTTTCCCATCTCAAAATATGAAAGCATTCATATGTATGTGTATTTAAATTAGGATTTCTTTTGAATTGCCATGGTTCTGTGATTCATTGCTTGTAAAATGATTCTTAGGTGAAATGTAAATCATTCCCAAAGTTTTCCCAAAGAAAAACAACTCAAAATGAATAAATGAAGTGAATGGTCATTTTTGCCAAATTAACTATCATGCCTACTTTGGATATTCCTAGCACTCAAAACTTAACAGAAACAATTGTGGATCTTTGCACCCCTTGCTAGTACACATAATGAGGTACCAAGTCCCACTTTGTGATCTGCCAAAAACATTCAAATGCTAAGTTTAAAGGACAGTTTAAAATTGAATCTATCTCATATGGGAAGATCCCACTATTTCAAAAACCACTCAAACAAACTCAATTTTCAAAACCCAAGCAACCACAGAGTCTCCACCTTATGCCTAGCACACCCACCAAATATATTTTCAAAATTCAAAAAGAAGTTTCTTGCGGCCATTTCATCAAACACTTGGCAGGCAAAATTTAAACCAAATCAATTTAACTATTTAAAATAGTGTTTTGGCCAAAATTGTCTCCCATTTGACATTCAATTGATCACATTGTCCCCTCTGGATCAAACCAGAACCTAACTAACCCACCCCCTACCTCCTAGCAGCAAGGCCATTGCCAAGCCGAGTCCACCTCGCCGGCCAACTTGGTCGCCGTTGCAGCAGACCGCCTTCCCCTCTCTCGCCATGTCTGGGAGTTAGCCATCACCTCACCACCGCCGACTGTCCACTCCCCGAGCCAAGCCCAGCCGTGGACCACCGAGAAAACCCCGCGCCTAGTGCCACAGCAACATGCCGAGCACGCGCCAGAGCGCTGCACCCGGCACGCATGCACACGCCGCCACTCGACCGCAGCCCGTGCCCACCGCGTCGCCATGACCCAGGGAGCACGCCAGACACCCCCGTTCGCCGTCCAACGCCCCACAGCCACCGCTCGCCATCGAAGATGCCTAATCTGCCGATCAGAGCGCCAGCCTCGCCCGACCGCGTACCACCATCCCTAAGCCCGCATTGAAGTCCTAGAGCACCTCCAGGAGACCGTGCGTCGATCGCCACCCTCAGCCATGCCGCTAGCAGCCCGTAGCCATGTCGCCACCTTCGCCTCCCCATCCCTCTCGGTCTCGCCGTCGAGCCTATAAAAGGAGGACACTCCCAGCCGTTGGCAGCACACCATTCCACTCCCCTCACCTCACTGATCGTCCCACACCTCTAGCCGGAGCACGAGGAGCAGCAGCTCGCCGGAATTGTACCAGAGCAGGACGCCTCTGGAGGAGAAGGGCGCCGCTGATTGCGACCACCCCCGGAGCTGCCTCGACCATCCCTGAGCTCGTCGTCGACCACCAGTTTGTTTGCCCGCCTTTCCATCGTCGCTGGAGTCCTGGTATGCCCCCTATGCACCCCCACCGAGACGCTAGGGTTAGAACTCGCCGGCGACATGTCTGTCGTCGACGACGATCCCCAACCGTTGATCTCCACTCTAGTCCAACGTCCCACACAGCCCCGTACCGCTTTGCGCGTTATGAGCCGCTGACTGGTAGGCCCCCCTGTCAGCTGAACCCCGCACTGCGGAATGATACTGGGCCGGCCCATTAGCGTCTCCCGTGCGACCTAGCAGTTTAAATTTAGATATTTCCATAATTTTAGACACAGTTCTGTACATAGATTCAAAATTCAACCTAGCTCGATTCTATAAAACAAAATGCATGAAACCAATTGTTTTAGAAAGGTACTGAAATGCTTAATCCAAGCCCGTTGGACTCAAATAACTTCGATCTACAGATCAACCTTGGTAAAAATAACAAGGCAGAAGCTTTTTTGCATTCAAACATTTTTCAAAATTCAACCATAAGAGCTTTTGAGTTGATTCCATCTCTCAAAAATCACATTTGATCATACCTTTCAGAATATATAAAAACATATGGGTTTACTTACAGAAATAATGTTCAAGTAATAAAATGCCACATAGGCATTTCTAGTCACTTTATTTATTTAAAATAAAAAGGTTAAACCTTATTAAATTGTGACACCACTTTAAATCACATTCCCATGGACTGAAATATGTGGTGATGACATGTGTCAACATGATCCCATGTTTGAGTTTGAGAATATTAAATCTTAAGTAGTATTTCAATGAGTAGAAATTACTTTTCTCAAATTAAAATAAACAAGACAAATGCTTTAATCTTGTAATGTTATGTGATGATGCTAGATCATCTATAGTGCACATGTGTGTGATGATTGAAAATAGTTAAGTATTGTTTGGTGAGTGTGTACCTCGTATTTATTTATAGACAGTAGTACCGACCAAGGGTACAAGGAGGAAAGAGGATACTACGAGGAAGAAGCCCAGGAGAACTTCAACCACTGCTCTGCACAAGGCAAGCCTTACTACCCAAGTTGACCTATGCAAGCCCATACTTAAAACCTTGCAAGCTAACACTTGCAACTATGAAAGTTAGATCACCTATGAAATGCATTAAGCATGCTTGGTTAGACCCATTTGATGCTACCCAATCCTAGTTTTACTTACAAGTTTAATACTTTATTTCTTTATCAAAGCTTTCTCTTAGAGTTTACTTAAGTGACTTGTAGATTATAAAAAGATAATTGAAGGTAGCATAAAGAGCATTCAATTTGGCCTAAGCTAGATAATCTTGATGTCATCCTAAGGCATGAGATTGAACTTAGTTAAACTCCACTTGATTACCACCCCTCATTAGTACTTATCCCACTTGTAGATGCTAGTGCTAAGCATAAAACTTGATCAACTTTATATGGGAATACTTGGTGAAAAAGGGTTATGAAAACCTTAGAATGATGAGCCATTCTACTGAAATGTTTTGACACATGTTCTCGAACACCAGATGATTTTGATGATGAAAATGTTGAGGCATGAGCCTTAGCCCTTGGTAAAACTGATGGTTGTCTAGATGCGATACCATTCCAATTTTACCGTACAACCACAATACCCGAAAATTGGGTAGGCCTTGACTGGAAATTTATATACCTTAGTATGGTACCCTCGCGGCCAATGTCTGAGCTGAGGCTACCTTGTGAAGATTGTCCACCTGTGCAGTACCCAAGATGACAGTTGGTCATGGTTGGGAGGCCAAACTCACAGGAGAGGTGCCTATACTAGGGCGTGTAATTGAAAGGTTAGGATTGTGTCACATCCCAAAATTTTCCAAATTTTGTAATGTGAAAAATAAATAATTGTTGAAATTTAGGGTGAAAAGAAACTTTTTGTTTCTAAATGAATTCATCAAAACCCATCTTGAACAAAACTTGGATAAAATTTGAATCCAACTAAAATTCAAATCAAGTGAAATGCATTCTTCATAAATGCATCTGGAAAATTTAAACACTTGGAAAATAAATCAAAACCCTAAAACCCTAATGGAATAAAATCATTTCCAAGATATCTCTAAGACCATGGTTTTGACCCATATAAAAATTTGTCAACAAACATTTATAAATTATCAAGAATGACAGATAGAAATATTATAAAACCATAGAAATTGGTTTCACTTAATTTGGATCCATAAATAAAATCTTATGAATTTAATAAGATAAGGAAATTGAATTTCCAAAGCTAATAAAGCCCCTATCTAAAATACATACCAAATAGTGAATAAATAATCCTAAAGATATTTAAAGGATAAATAAATATTAAATAAGATTTTACAAATTGGAATCACCAACTTTGGATCTATAAATAAAAAGATATGGATTTTATAAGATAAAGAAAGAAATATTAAATGAGGAATATTTAAAGGCCAAATTAAATCTTGGCCAAGACCATAAACAAATGGAATAATCATAATCCAAGTTCAAATGAGATAAATGGATAAATAATATTGAAATAAAATAATATGGCCTTAACCAAATTCTATTCCATTGGATTAAGACAAATTCCCTAATAAGAATGATTCATTAAATCATGGGAAAATAGTATTTGGAATTTACCCATGTGGAATAAAAGTTATTTAAGTAACTTAAATGAGATCAAAGAAATCAACTAAATAAAATTTATGGGATTAAACCCATATTTGATTTCATTGGAATAAAGACAAATACTCAATTTAAATGATTAATAAATCATAATAAAAATATTCCAAATAATTCAAGGTGAATTATTTGACACCCTAATAAATAAATAAATAAAACCTATTGAAAAAGGTTTCGTAAAAATTTGAATTCAATAAGAGTTGAAATTATATTTAAAAAAAATCTTGTTTGAATTAAGACAAAGGCCTATTTTAAATAATTAATATACCCTAAAAAGAATAAAAGATTTATTTTAAAATTTACTTTAGAATGTATTATTAATCAGTATTTGAATATACACAAAGTTTGTTTGAAGTTTGAATTCAAATAGTTGTTTGAAATAATTAAACAAAATCAAAACATAATAAAAGAAATGGAAAAAGAAAAATAAAGAGGAGAAGGAAAAAAATGAATCAAAGCAGCCAGCCCAGCCAGCAAACCCAACCCACTAGCTAGGCCCAACTAGCCCATCTCCCCCTCCCGCAGGAAAACGTTTCGCACCTTTGATTGAACCCACAGAGCCGCTGACTGCTGGACCCCACTACCCTCTCTCTCTCTCTCTCTCTCTCTCTCTCTCTCTCTCTCTCTCTCTCTCTCTCTCTCTCTCTCTCTCGCTGTCAAGCAGACCCCACCGGTCAGTCATCTTCCTCACCCCCGCGGAGACCACGCCTCGCCGGCCGTTCCTGTTGTTACCTCCCCAGCTTAATTCAGCGATAAAGGCTCATTAATCAACGCTCGCGACCACGCTCAATTGATAGCCTTCTTCTCCTCTCCATTTCCCCCAACCAACGTCACCAGAGAGCCATCGGGCTGCTCCAATTTCGTTTCGCACCACCGCGGCCTCCGGCGAGCTTTGCGAACAATTTCGGCCACTCCTTGCCGAGCCTTGCCCCCTCGACCACTTTAGCATGCTTCCCTCTCCGGTGCGCATCTGCCAGCACCTTCGCCTTGCTCGCGGGCGTTCCCTAAGCTCGACAACGACCACACCCGAGCACACCGCCGTCTGCCTCGACTCCGGCGAGTCCTCCTGGTAAGTATAGACCACCCCTGACCCTCTAGTTGATGCTCCTATAACCGTCACGCTCGCCTGCATCTAACTGTCCCCTCTTACCTTCTGGTGGCCTAAAAGCTCGCCCCCGACGATGACAGACCGCACCCGATGCCAGGCACCTCTCCGGCGAGCAATTACGATCAACCCCGTGCACCCCTCGACAAACGGCGAGAACGTTGAGCATCAGCAGCATGCTGCAAACTCAGTAAGCCCCCCTCTCTCTTTCTCGCATCCTGCATCGTCAGCAACGACACCGCCAGAGCGCGCGCCGCCGTCCGCCGCCACTAAAGCCGCTCAGATTTGGTCAGGCCCCTGTACACCGTTAGATCACGATCGCGTGGCTATGATAGATTCATTAATCTGAGGGTACGTATGATCTGTGCCGTGCGTTGTTAATTAGATCTAACAGCCCGTATCACTCAATCCAGACAAAACGGTATCGGCGAATAGGAAACAGCCACGTGGCCCAGACTGTTTTATAAACAACAAAAATGATCTATTAGATGTTCAAGTTTGTAAAATTCATAAATTTTGATCCACATGTCCAGATTTTGCAAATTTTATATCAATGGAATCAGCAGACAAAGTACTATCCAACCATGCACTTTTTTTAATGAATTTATTCTGGTAAAATGGTCGTTTTTGCAGAAACTTGTGTAGGCATATTTTGAATATAAAATTCATTCTAAAATTATTTTTGTGATAAAATCTTTGGCAAATAGATTGTTTTGAACCTACTGACCATAGAAACCAACTTGTGCATTCAAAAATATATTTTGTGGAGCAAGAGAATAAATCTTTGAATTAAAGCATTTCTAGTCAAATGAAAATATTGTTCATAAGTTAAAAATGCTTTTTAGAGAAAAACCTTAGGGAATTATTTTTATTTAAACTCTTTGACCCCAAACACCAAGTTTTAGAATTAAAAATATATTTGGTGAACCCTGTAAAGGTTATTGATTTTCTAAAGGCATTTTCAACCACATAAAATATTTATTTGGTTTAAAAATGATTTATAAGTAAAATCTTTTGCAAATGATTTTGCCACTTATATAAAATGACCAATAGGTGTTTTGGAATGTTTATAACCTATTAGAAACCACTTTTACAAATAAAACAATCTTTAACATGCTTGCATGCATTGCTTTGGTTCTATTATTTTATGTGATGTTTGCTTGAATGGTAGATTGAATTTTTGCTTGCTTGATTGAATTGTAGTGGAATTTGAAGAGTGTGATCATTGCAAGATCAAGGAGTGAACTTATAATTCTCTACCAAAAAGGAAACTGATGCTTCATACTTTGTCCCATTATTTTTCACTATGCATTAGTGATATTTCTAAGTAGGACTTGCATGGAATTTTTGGTAAGTATAAACTATGCCACGGGAAATACTAGTAGATGAAACCTTAGTAGAAATTTTCCTAAGTTAATAAAACAAGGGTGGATTATATTCATGCTATGGAATATTTCTAAGTCAAGGACTTGTGTTTTATTTAATAAAACAACAATGTGAATTAATCACCTGGGTGGAATGGTGGGAATGGTTTGTGTTGAGTGGTTACTCAGGGCCCATTTCAATGGACTACCCTGGTGTATCACACTTGTGGAATGCCACCCAGGAACAAAGGGATTTGAGATGTCAAATGTTGAGAAGCTTCAAGTGCAGCCACATGGCATTATGGGCTCTGCCTGGATCTTATAGGTTGCAATAACTTAGCCAAATGGACAGTTGGTGGTAGGGGATGATATGTTGGAACGCGTCCATTCTGGTCTAAGGGAAGGCTTCTGAAAGTTCTTGTCTTGGTGACACCAAGTCTTGTGGGGAAAGTGCACCACCTCTGCAGAGTGTAAAATCTAAGTACTTAGCCATGTCCCTGGCAAAGCACAATTTGAGCATCAAGACATGGAAGCTATCGAGAATCTCCTCATCCCAATTTCTATTGGTGGTTCCTTGGGTGTTTTTGACAAGCAAAAACTTAGTGTTTTCAAAGGATAAGGAAAAATTTATTTTGAGCAAAGCAAGCCTAAGCTCCACTTACCCAAATGCATATAGATATAGACTCCACTATACTACCATAGTATCACTTGCTAATACAATTCAAATGTATTGACCCTTGTGGCTGTAACTTATTATGTTGCAGGTTTGTTTGATGTTAGTGAAGTATGTTGATTAGGATTACAAGTCTACAACCAACATGTTTGCCTGTGGCATTTTGAAGATGAAGGACTCCATGCTATAGTTATTTCTGCTGCATTGTAATGAGATAGCCAAATGAGCTATGTAAGATGTAATGAATTATTTTATTCCTGGTTATAAAGTTGTAATATGACCTTTGTTTCTCGATATTACATCTTAAACTGTGGATGCTAGTTATTGATCTAGGGACTAGCATTGTAAACACAAGGATCTCTATCTTATTAAAGGTTGGGACCTCTACAGATTGATTATCCGCATACTGAGTATGGTGAATTCAGGATTGTTCCTGACGGATGTATCGAATGTTGTGGTGAACGTGTACAATCTCTGAAGAGTGTCAAAATATTCGAATAGCCGCGTCCGTGGTATGGACAGTTGGAGTGGCCATACTGTTCCCCCGTCAGATGTTTTCAAAATGACTTGTGAAATGAATTATGACTTTGACTTGACCACAACAAGGTTGTGATATGAAATTCAAGTTCCCACTTAGGTGTTATAAAACTTTCAACTAGTTTTCTTTGCTTCTGAACTTATTAGAGGTAAATCTGGATTTTTGCAAAACAACCCTAGAGCTTACTGTCCTACTACAAAAAAATCTTAACTTGTTAGTATTAGTTTGCGAGTACTTAAAGAGTACTCATGGCTTTGTCCCTGGCTATTCCCGTGGCCAGACTATGAAGAGGAGTACCAGGATGATGGACCGCAGGAAGGTTAAGACAACTAGGATCATCTCCCGTCGTCAGCATTGCCTCTGACCCTGAAGATGGAGCTTCTCCTACGCTATCGTTATTATTACGTTATTCCACTGCTTGAGTTGTATTAAGAACTGGATCATGCGATCCTTATTTGTGTAAGACCTTATGTATGGTTTGTAATGGATGATGTACTGTGATATCCAAATCTGTTATGTCTCGCAAAAATCGTAATCATGGGATTGTGATGTATGGCATAACAGGCATCTGGGATTAAAAATCTGGGTGTTGACACACCGGCTCCAGGAGTCGTAGCCCATGGGGTTCCACCACCACCTGGAGGACCCTCGCATCTGCGGCTGCACCAGTGCAAAATAATGGTGCGGACGGATACCCACCACCGTTGGGGCCCATGATGATACAGAAGGGATGCCCAACCAACAGGGTGCAGAAGAAGATCACCCGCCAAGTCAACTTGGCCATGAACTCCACACCAGCCATACTTGAGTATCTCAGCGGCTCGGAGTCCTGCATCACGTTCGACCGTTCGAATCACTCGTGCCAGTTACCTCTCCAAGGTCACTCTGCCCTGGTGCTCGAGGCCCAGATAGGAAGGTTCGAGATGAGCCGTGTCTTCATGGATGGCGGAAGTGGGATCAACCTGATGTTCGCCAGCACACTCATAGCCATGCGGATCCCGCTATGTAGCCTAGAGCCATCGAACACAACGTTCCATGGCATCATCCTAGGGAAGGGCATATATCCCATGGGCAAGATATGGCTCGACGTCATCTTGGGAAAGCCCAAAAACTTCAGGTGTGAGCGGCTGGAGTTCGAAGTGGTGGACTGACCCTCACAATACCACGCCATCCTCGGGCGTGTGGCATTTGCAAGGTTCCTGGCAGTACCGCACTACATGTACCTTCTACTGAAAATGCCGGGACCTAGGGGCGTCATCACCGTCCTAGGAAGTTTCACCAGGTCGGACATCTGTGATAGAGACTTCAACAGAATCTCTCAGTCGTTCGGCATGCAGGAGGAGCTCACAAGTCTCAAGGAGGTGACAAACAACGGGGCACCCCCAGTCACTAGGCAAAACACACATGATATGTCGTTCGACTCCACAGTCAACACTAAGAAGGTGCAGGTTCATCCAATGGACGCCTCCAACATGGCGTTGATCGCCAATGACCTGAGCCACGCTTAGGAAAGCGCGCTCATCGAATTCCTCCATGAGTGCTGTGAAATTTTTGCCTGGTGTGCGGAAGACATGCTAGGAGTTGCAGGGAATTCGCTGAGCATGCACTCAATGTGCTTCCAAATGCGAAGCCAGTTAAGCAGTCAATGCGTTGACTGTGCGAGCCAAGAGCCGAATCCGTCGGCATCAAAGTCAACAGACTCCTCAATGCCAACTTTATCAGGGAGATAAGGGAAAGCGAGTGGCTGGCCAACCCCGTGCTGGTCCCTAAGAAGGACACAAACATCCTGCGGATGTGTGTGGACTTCACATCACTCAACAAGCATTGTCCAAAGGACCACTTTCCTCTACCACGGATCGATCAAATCATCGACTCCACCGAATGATGTGAGAAACTATCCTTCCTTGATGCCTACTCAGGATACAACCAACTTCGGCTGAAGGCCGAAGATCAGGAGAAAACGGTGTTCATCACGCTGTTAGGTGTGTTCTGGTAAAAAACACAATGCCTTTCAGGATAAATAACACATGTGCCACTTACCAGAGATGCATGCAGGAATTTCTGAAGAACCAGATTGGTCGCAACGTTCAGGACTATGTCGATGACATAGTGATCAAGACCAAGGAGGCCAGGACGATTATGGGCGACCTGCATGAAATATTCGACAACCTTGATCGCTAAAAGATCGAGATGAACCCAGACAAGTGTGGTTTCGGCGTCCCGTCTGGCCAATTACTCGGGTACTTCATCTCTCAGCATGGCATCAAGGAAAACCCGAAGAAAATCAGGGCTATACTAGCCATGGAGAAGCCCAAGAACTTCAAGGGGGTCTAGAAGCTAGCTGGGCGAATTGCGGCGCTCAACAGGTTCATCAGCCGCATGGGCGAGAAGGCCCTCCCTTTTTATCAGCTACTGCGCAAGGCCGACAAATTCGAGTGGACAGCAGAAGTAGACGAAACATTTGAGGACCTCAAACGCCTGCTCTCGAGATCACCTATTTTGGTCACGCCAAAAGAAAGAGAGCCCTTGCTGCTATACATAGCAACCACACACCAGGTCGTTAGCATAGCCCTCGTGGTCGAGCGACCCGAAGACGGCAAGACCCATGGGGTACAACGCGCAATCTACTACCTCAGCAAGGTACTGACCCCAACAAAGCAGAGGTACCCCCACTACTAGAAGCTTGCCTATGGCGTATTCATGACGGTGCGTCGGTTGAGCCACTACTTCAAGGCGCACCAGATCATGGTCGTCAATGACGCCCCACTGTCGAACATCCTGAATAACCTAGAAGCTACGAGGCGAGTAGCCTTGTGGGGCTTCGAGCCGTCTCTTCGAGACATCATCTACGAGCGGCGCACCGCCATCAAGTCATAGGTGCTCCCTATTGGAGATATGCCCTAGAGGCAATAATAAAAGTGGTTATTATTATATCTTTGTGTTTATGATAAATGTTTACATTCATGCTATAATAGTATTAACCAGAAACATTAATACTAGTGTGATTAGTAAACTGAATTAGAGTACCTGGTAAAGCCTCTTTGTAATACTAGCTTTTTGGTTAATAGATGATCGTGGTTTCTTGTTCATGAACATTGATATGTTATTGACAACAAGATCATATCATTAGGAGAATGGTATGATGGACATACTCCTATAGCTAAGTGTAGCATAAAGATCATATCATTAGGAGAATGGTATGATGACAACAAGTCATTTCAATAGTTCATTTTCTATAAGCTTTCTGATACATAGTAACCTAATTCCTTCGACCATGAGATCATGCTAATCACCATCACCGGAAGGATGCTTTGATGACATCAAACACCACACCATAACTAGGTGGCTATAAAGGTGGCATTGAGTGTTTGGAAAGTATGTGTTGAGGCACATGGATCAAGAGTGGGATTTGTCCATCCATGTGACAGATATATATACTCTGGGCCCTCCGGTGGAATGTCATCCAATTAGCTTGCAAGCATGTGACTGGCTCACAAGGGATCACATATCACGGGAACGAGAAAAGATTACTTATCGGTAACGAGGTTGAACTTGGTATGCATAGATACCGACGATCAAACCTCGGATAAGTAAACTATCGCGAGACAAAGGTAAATTGGTTGTGTATGTAAGTGGTTCATTCGATCACAAAAAAATCATAGAAATATGTGGGAGCCATATAAATTTCCAGATTCCTCTATTGGTTATTGATCGGAGAAGTGTCTCGGTCATGTCCGCATAATTCACGAACCGTAGGGAGACACACTTAAGATTCAATGTTGTTTAGTAGATATGGAATGTAAGTAGGGAGACAGAATGTTGTTCGGAGTCTCGGATGGGATCCGTGATATCACGAGGAGATCCGGAATGGTCCGGAGAATAAGATTCATATAAGGAAAGTCCAATTCTGGAGTTCGGCAGTAATTTCGATGTTTTCATCGGAGAGGTTCTAGAAGGGTCTAGAAGGTTCACCACACCGGAAGGGGAATGGTTCATGAATGTGTCATGGTTAACTGGAATAATTGAATCATGTCCTAGGTCACTTGGTTGGGCATTTGCAAGAGAGAAATAAAGCTCTAAATTGAAAGTCAAAAGGGAGGTTTGAAAAGTCAAACTGGAACAATAGTTTCCTAGTGGAAAAAGGAAAGGGTCCTTCCTTCTCTCCAACTTGGGTTTGGAGAAGGATTCAAACTCCCCTCTCCCAAGATTCCCTCCCTCTCATAAATAGAGGGGAGGGGCTGCCCCAAAGCAACACAACCATCCCTCTCCACCTTGTGCCGCTTCCGCCCTAGCCGCCGCCTACACCACCTCCTCCTCTCCGGCCTCTAAATATAGATCGCCGGAAACCCTAGATCCACCATAACATGCTCGGTCTTAGGCGAAGCCCTACAGGATTTTCCCTCTACTTTTGATAGCACGCCGTTGTGCTGCCGAATCGCGTGGGGAGAACTACAACCTTCGCTGCCTGCTGGAACAAGGGAGAGGAAGGTCTTCATCAAGGACCGAACGAGTGACCGACTGCGGGAGCGCTGCCGGAACGCAGCGCCAGAAGGATCGTCTACGCGATCTTGAGATCGGCAAGTGTACGACTACATCACCCACAAGAATCTGCTCTCGTTAACCGCTTTGGAATCTTCGAGGGTGAGTACTCTAGTCGACTCGTTGCTACAATCTAGTAGATAGTAGATAGATCTTGGCTTGTTTATGCGCATGCGGTAGAATTTTTTTGTTTTCCATGCTACGAACCCCTACAGTGGTATCAGAGCCGTGTCTATATGTAGATCTGTTGCACGAGTAGAACACAATGGTCATTGTGGGTGGTGGTGCTTTTATTATCAGTTGCTTTTTGTGTACTTTGCATCTTGCGGTATGATGGGATGAAGCGGCCCGGGCTAACCTTACATGACATCGTTCATGAGACTTGCTCCACGCTCAACATGCAACTTGTATTGCATAAGTGGCTTTGTGGGTGCCTGTCTCTCCCATCATAATATAGACTCAATTTACAATGGGCACTTGATAGTTCAAGCATCAACATTGTGGTTCTTGTTCGTAAGTTAGAACGACACTTATTGAAAGCCCCAAACCACGTAAAATATGCAAAGAAAATTAGAGGCATCTAACTTTGTTTTGCAGGGGTGTGTTGTGATGTGATATGGCCATGATTGTGATTATATATGATGTATGCAATGTTCCTTATTGTAAGTTGGAAACCGGCAGAAGCCATATGGTTGTTTTTAATTCCATTAAGACCCGCGTGTCTATTATTCAAAGTAGTTGTAATAGTTGATGCTGGTGGACGACAACCATGGAGCGGCGCCATTGACCTTGACGCAATGCCGGTGATGATGGAGATCATGTTCGTGCTTGAAGATGGAGATCGGAAGCACAAGAATAAAGGCCATATCATATCACATATTATGAATTGCATGTGATGTTAATCCTTTTATGCATCTTGTATTGCTTAGTTCGCGACGGTAGCATTATAAGATGATCCCTCTCACAAAATTTCAAGTTATAAAGTGTTCATCCTTATTAGGCACCGTTGCTAAAGCTCGTTGTTCCGAAGCATCACGTGATGATCGGGTGTGTTAGATTCTGCGAGTGTATACAACAGGAGCAAGCCAGATTTGCTGATGCGGAAGTTAAGGTTTGATCTTAACGAGCCTAGCATGTACAGGCATGGTCTAGGAACACGGATCAGCGAAAGGTAAAGCATGCGTCATATAGTAGAAATGATGAACATGTTGATTGTTCGCCATTGAAGCTACATCAACTCTCGTGATGATCGGTTTTGATGTGGTGGATTTGGTTCGTGTGATCAATAAAAAATGTGAGGGATATTGTTTTGAGTGGTAGTTCACCTAGATTAATTTAACTATTAATTAGAACTCAATTTGTCATAAACTTAGTCTAAACTATTACAAATATGTTGTAGATCAATGGCGGCCCCTACTATCAATTTTAACCCCTTCATAGAGAAAGAAAAGTTGAAAAACAATGGAAGCAACTTCGCGGATTGGCTCCACAATTTGAGGATTGTCCTCAATGCTGGTAATTTGACCTGTGTGTTGGATGCACTGCTGGGTGACCACCTGCAGCTGATGCTACAGATGAGGTGAAGAATGTTTTCCTCACTCGGAAGAATCAGTACTCCACACTTTAGTGTGATATCTTGTATGGTTTGGAATCGGAGATTCAGAAAAGGTTTGAGAACCATGACCCACATGATATTGTCCGTGAACCCAAAATGATATTTGAGGCTCACGCGGCAGTTGAGAGTTATGAGGCTTATGAAAAGTTCTTTAACTACAAGATGGAAGAGGGCAGCTCCATTAGTGAGCACGTGCTTAAGATATCTGCGCACGCAAGCAAGCTTCAAAGCTTGGGTATAGTGATTCCTAATGCTTTGGGGATTCACCGTGTCCTCCAATCACTACCACCAAGTTACAAGAACTTTGTGATGAACTACAATATGCAAAACATGGACAAGTCGTTGCCCGAACTCTTCTCCATGTTAAAGTCTGCAGAAGTGGAGATCAAGAAAGAGCACCAAGTGTTGATGGTCAATAAGACCACCAAATTCAAGAAGCATGGCAAGTCTAAGAAAAAGGGAAGCTTCAAGAAGGGCGGTAAGAAAGTTACTGCGTCAGCGAAAAAGACCAAGGCTGGGCATAAACCTGATACTGAGTTGTCAACACCCGGATTTTTCAATCCTAGATGCCTGTTACGCCATACATCGCAATCCCAGGATTACCATTTTTGCGAGACATAACAGAATTGGATACCATAGTACTTCATCCATTACAACGATACATAAGTTCTTACACAAATAGGGATCTCATGATCCAGTTCTTAATACAACATCAAGCAGTGGAATACGTAATAATAACGGTAGCGTAGGTGAAGCTCCATCTTCGGGGTCACAGGCAATGCTGACGATGGGAGATGATCCTAGTTGTCGTAACCTTCCTGGGGTCCATCCTCCAGGTACTCCTCTTCATAGTCTGGCCATGGGAATAGCCAGGGACAAAGCCATGAGTACTCTTTAAGTACTCTCAAACTAATACTAACAAGTAAAGGGGTTTTTGGAATATAGGACACTAGGCTCTAGGGTTGATTTGCAAAAAGCCAGGTTTATCTCTACTAAGCTCCAAAGCTAGTCACAATTTTATAACTCCTAAGTGGGATCTTGTAGTTCAGGTCACAACTCTGTTGTGGTCAAGTCAAAGTCTCAACTCATTTCACAGGTCATTTTAAAAGTCTGACGGGGGAACAGTATGGCCACTCCAACTGTCCATAACCGCGGACGCGGATATTCGAATAGTTTGACACTCTGCAGAGATTGTACACTTTCACCACAACATTCGATACATCCGTCAGGAACAAATCCTGAATTCACCATACTCAGTATGCGGATAATCAATCTTAACCTTTCAATTACACTCCCTAGTATAAGCACCTCTCCTGTGAGTTTGGCCTCCCAACCATGACCACTGTCATCTTGGGTACTGCACAGGTGGACAATCTTCACAAGGTAGCCTCAGCTCAGACCTTGGCCGTGAGGGAACTAATACTAAGGTATATAAGTTTCCAGTCAAGCCCTACCCAATATTCGGGTATTGTGGTTGTACGATAAGTTTGGAATGGTATCGCATCCAGACAACCATCAGTTTTATAAAGGGCTAAGCCTCATGCCTCAACATATTCATCACCAAAATCATCAAGTGTTTGGAAACACATGTCCAAAACATTTCAATAGAATGATCCATCATTCTAAGGTTTTCATAACCATTTTCCACCCAGTAATCCCATCTACAGTTGATCAAGTTTTATGCTTAGCACTAGCATCTACAGTTGGGAAGGGTAATAATGAGGGGTGGTAACTGGTGGGGTTTCACTAAGTCCAACCTTATATCTTAGGCTGAAATCAAGGTTTCTAGATTAGGCCAAATTTTATGCTCTTAGGGCAAACTTGAGCATAGTTGTCTAATATCTACCAAACTCTTAAGTAGACTCTAAGTAAGCTTTGATAAAGAAGTAAAGTAGGAAGCTTGCCATAAAACTAGGATTGGTTTAGCAAGTTGGTATGATCACATACGCTTAAGGCTTATGGTATTCATATCACAAGCATGGGTTTGTGGCAACAATAGGGTATCTTGCAAGTGTTTGCTTGCACAATGTCAATATAAGCTTGCATAGTTACTAGCTTGCCTTGTGCAGAGCAGTGGTTTAAGTTCTCCTCGGCTTCCTCTTCGTAGTATCCTCCTTCCTCCTCGTAGTATCCTTGGTCGGTACTAGCGTCTATGAATAAATACGAGGTACACAATCACCAAACAATACTTAACTACTTGCAATCATCACACACAAGGTTCCTATAGATGATCTAGCATCATCTCTAACATTACAAGGTCAAGGATTGGTTTAAGTCCTTTTTATTTTAGAAAAGTAATTTCTACTCATTGAAAAACTACTTAAGATTTAATATTCTCCAAACTATACATGGGATCATGTTGACACATGTCATCACCACATATTGTAGTCCATGGGAATGTGATTTAGACTGGTGTCACAATTTGATAAGGCTTTACCCTTTTATTTTAATTGATTAAAGTGGCTAGAAATGCTTATGTAGCATTCTTTTATTCCTTGAACAATATTTCTGCAAGTACACCTATATATTTTTATATATTCTGAAAGGTATGGTTAAGTGTGATTTTTGAGAGTTGGAATCAACTCAAAAGCTTTTATGGTTTAGATTTGAAAAATGTTTGAATGCACAAAAGCTTCTGCCTTGTTATTTTTGCTATGGGTGATCTACAGATCCAAATGACTTGAATCCAACGGGCTTGGATTAAGCACTCACCGACCTTTCCAACAAAATTGGTTTCATCCAATTTGGTGCACTGAATCGACCTGGGTTGATTTTTGAAGTTGGGTACAGAAGTGTGTTTGAAATTAAAAAGAAAAAGGTTTAATTTGAATTGCTGGGCTGCGCGGGAATTTCTAACGGGCCGGCCTGCTAAGCGCAATGCTCCCGCGGGCTGCGTAAGTAGGTGTCCCCACTCGTCAGTGACACGGGGCTGGGCGAAGCGATATGGGGCAATGTGGGTCGTTTGATCTAATTCTAATCCAACGGCTCCGGCGACGCGAGACAGCTCCGGCGAGAACGAAACCTAGTGCGGCCAGTGAGGGGTGCTGGGGGCTCACCGGGGTACGGGCGAGGGTCGGCGAGGCGGGCGAACGACGAAGTCGACGACGGCGATCCTCCTGGTACCGGTGGCTTCTCCTGGGGCGGCTCCAATCGCTGGCTCCCTTCTTCTCCAGAGGCGGCGGGCTCCGGTGAAATTCCGGCGAAGTGGTGCTCGCCTTGCTCTGAGGATGGTGTGGCACAGTCAGTGGGGAGAGGGGAGTGAGATGGTGTGAAGAAATCATGCGGGGGTGGCCTCTATTTATAGTCGAGCGAGGGGACCGTCGGGGCGCAAGGTGAGCTCGTCGGGGGCGACGTTACAGGCGGCTAAAGGCATGGGCAAGGGTAGGGGACGGTGCTGTGTCTCCTGGCGATGCTCAACGACATGATCGCTTTGCATGGGGCGGTGTGGTTTGGTCTGGAACGGGCGGCGCTCTGCGCGGCAGAGGCGGCGTCTTCGACGGCGGGCGGTGGTTGTATGGCACGGGGCTGCTAATGGAGATGTCTGGCGGTCTCCTGGGTCGGTGGTGATCGTGTGTGCGCGCGGTGAGGGCGGCGCGCGGTCTGGGGACGCTGGTCGCGGGTGGTGCTCTGGCGCACGCTTGGCATGGTCTAGGCGTGGCTTGGGCGCGTGGTCCAGGGATTGGCAACGCTTGCGGCTGGGACAGGCAGTGGCGGTGGATGGTGGGCTGCCTGCCAGACATGCTGGCTAGGCTTGCTGCTGCTCCTAGCTTGCTGTCCACGTTGGGGTGACATGGGTGTGCTCGGCTGTTCACCATTAATGGCAATGGCAAGCTCACAGGGGTGCTAGTGTTGGGCTAATCTTTCTAGATGATCTACCGGTTTGTGTGTGAGCTAACTAGGGAACAAGTTAGGCTCAAAACACTGCACACTATAGTGTTTGTGGTTTTGTTTGATTTGTGTCTGCAACCTGTTTGATGAAATGGCCGCATGAACTCAAGTTTTGAATTTTGAAATGAATTTTGGTGAGTTTGCTAGATTGGTTCTGGTGAGTCTGCAGATGCTTGGGTTTTGAAAGTTGAGCTTGTTTGAGTGGGTTTTGAAAAAGTGGGATCTTCCCATATGAAGAAGATTCAATTTTTAATTGTCATTTAAACTATGCATTTGAAAGTTTCTGGATGATCACAAAGTGGGCCTTGATACTCTGTTATGAGTACATTCAAGGGGTGCAAAGATCCAGAAAAGTTTCTGTTGGGTTTTAAAAGTTTGAGACAGCCAAAGTAGGCATGGGAGTTAAATTGGCCAAAATGACCATTCACTTAATATATTTGTTTTGATTTACTTGTCTTTAGGAAAAGTGTGGGAAATGTTTTAGATGATGTTCTTTTCACCTAAGAAACATTTTACAAGCAATGGTTCACACAAACAAGGTGGTTTTTAAAGAAATTCAAAATCCATGCATACACATATACATGCATTCATGAATTCATTTAGAAAAGTTTTTGTTAACCCTAATCTTGACGATTAGTGTTTTGATGATCTAAGTTTGATATTTTTGGGATGTTACAAACCTTCCCCCCTTAAACAAAATCTCGTCCCGAGATTTGAAAAAGGACGAAAAGATTACCTAGGATTTGAAGAGATCTGGAAACTCCGTTCTGATGTGGTCTTCACGTTCCAAGGTAGCCTCCTCTTCTGTGTGGTTGCTCCACTGAATCTTGAGAAACTTGATGCTTCGGGTTCTGGTAGTTCAAAAGGCTTCTTCCAATTTACGGATGGGTACTTCAGGATAGGTTAGATCATCATTGATCTCTATGGTCCGGTGATCGATATTCTTGAACACTTCGGTCTTCTCGGGGACTTCGAGACATTTGCGAAGTAACGAGATATGGAACACATTGTGCACAGCTGACATCTCTTCAGGTAGTTCCAGTTGATACGATACTTCTCCTCGACGGTTCAAGATTTTGAAAGGTCCGATATATCTGGGGGCTAACTTTCCTTTGAGTTGGAAACGTTGCATTCCCTTCAATGGCGACACTTTCAGATAAATAAAATCTCCGATGTTGAAGGCGAGGTCTCGACGTCTCTTGTCGGCGTAACTCTTTTGTCGGGATTGGGCTGTCTTGAGGTGCTCACGAATCTTGTGAACCTTCTCTTCTGCCTCTCGTAGAATGTCGGTTCCGAAAATCTGACTCTCTCCTACTTCCGACCAGTTCAAAGGGGTGCGGCACTTTCTTCCGTACATAAATTCAAATGGGGCCATTTGCAAACTGGCTTGGTAACTATTGTTGTATGAAAATTCTGCAAACGGCAGACAGTCTTCCCATTTGGATCCATACTCTAGCACACATGCTCTAAGCATATCTTCGAGTATTTGGTTTACTCGCTCCGTTTGTCCATCGGTCTGAGGGTGATAAGCGGTACTGAAATCTAGGCGGGTTCCTAAACCTTCTTGGACTTTATTCTAGAATCTCGAGGTAAACTGAGTTCCTCGATCCGAGACTATATTCTTGGGGACTCCATGCAAACTAACGATTCTAGCGATGTATAACTCCGCTAGCTTCGAACTCTGGTAGCTGGTTTTGACGGGCAAGAAATGGGCTACTTTGGACAATCTTTCCACTATGACCCAAATAGAGTCATTTCCCCTACTAGAAGTAGGTAGTCCAGTGATAAAGTCCATTCCTACAGAATCCCATTTCCATTCCGGAATCTGCAAAGGTTGCAACAATCCAGCGGGTCGTTGATGTCCTGCCTTGACTCGCTGGCATATGTCACACTTGGCGATATAGCTTCTGATTTCTCTCTTCATCTTATGCCACCAAAATTGCTCTTTCAAATCTTGATACATCTTGGTTCCTCCGGGATGGATAGAATAAAGAGTATCATGAGCCTCCTTCAAGATAAATTCTTTCAACTCCGAATCGGCTGGTACACAAAGGCGTCCTTTGTACCACAAAACTCCTTCTTCGTCCTCGGTGAATCCAGGTACTTTGCCTGTACCGATACGACACTTAATTCCGTCGATACTAGCATTTCCTTTCTGCGCCTCTTTAATCTGACTGATCAAAGTGGGATGAAGTTCGATGCTAGCCAAAAATCCTTCACTTACTAATTCCATTCGAAAATCTTCCATATCTTTGTGCAAACTTGGTTGCTCCTTTAAAATCATGGAGTTCAAGCGGCACGGCAATCTACTAAGGGCATCGGCTACCACATTGGCTTTTCCCGGGTGATAGTGAATGTCCAGGTCGTAATCCTTGATTAACTCAATCCATCTTCTCTGCCTCATATTCAGCTCCTTTTGAGTGAATATATACTTTAGGCTTTTCTGATCCGAATAAATCTCACAACGGTTTCCCATAAGGTAATGTCTCCATGTCTTCAGGGCTAGAACTACGGCTGCGAGTTCGAGGTCATGGGTTGGGTAATTTTCTTCATGTTGCTTCAGTTGTCGCGATAGATAAGATATAACTTTGCCTTCTTGCATTAGCACACATACGAGACCAATCTTGGATGCGTCACCATACACATCGAAGGGCTTCGTAATATCCGGCATGATCAAGATTGGGGCTGAAATCAATCTCCTCTTGAGTTCTTGAAAACTCGCTTCGCACTTGTCCGTCCATTCAAACTTCTTGTCTTTCTTCAGTAATTGGGTCATGGGTCGGGCTATACTCGAGAATCCTTCCACGAATTTGCGGTAATATCCCTCCAATCCGAGAAAAGCACGAACTTGGGTTTGACTGGTTGGGGCTTGCCAATCTTCTACATCTTTCACTTTGGCCGGGTCAACGGCAATTCCTCCGGCTGATACAATGTGACCGAGGAATCCTACTTCCTGTAACCAGAATTCACATTTGCTAAACTTTGCATACAACTGATGCTCTCTAAGGGTTCCAAGGATGGTCCTTAGGTGTACCTCATGTTCTTCTTCCGATTTGGAATAAATCAGAATGTCATCGATGAAAACAACGACAAACTTATCCAGGAAGTCCATAAAAATCTGATTCATGAGATTCATGAAATAAGCGGGGGCATTGGTTAATCCAAAAGACATGACTGTATACTCATACAATCCATATCGGGTGGTGAAAGCAGTCTTTGGAATATCCTCTGCATGAATTTTGAGTTGATGATAGCCAGTTATAAGATCAATCTTAGAAAACACCTGGGCACCGGTCAACTGATCAAACAAATCTTCGATCTTAGGCAAGGGTTACTTGTTCTTGATGGTGACATCATTCAACATCATTCAACTTCCTATAGTCTGTACACAAACGGTTACCTCCATCCTTCTTGTCCACAAACAAGACAGGTGATCTCCATGGGGACGCACTTGGTTGAATCAGTCCGATTTCCAACATGGAATCCAGTTGCTTCTTCAGTTCTTCTAGTTCTGACGGGTTCATACTATAGGGTCTCTGGGCTATGGGTCCTGTTCCGGGGATTAGTTCGATGATAAACTCGATATCCCGATCTGGGGGCATACCGGGCAAAACATCTGGAAATACATCGGGGTATTCACAGACTATCCGAACTTGGTCAATGGTAGGTTCGGCTAGACTCTTGTTACACTTGAATTGGCGAGGTAAGGTTTCAGATATATGCTCGACTGATACTCCGGTGGTACTGGTCATGGTAATGGCTTTCTTGGCACATTCAATCAATCCTTTATGCTTGGACATCCAATCCATTCCTAGTACTACTTCCAAACCTTTAGTTCCGAGTACTATTAAGTTAGCATAAAAATCTATGCCATGGATTCGGATAGGGACGGCTTTGCAAATTTGCCTAGCCTTGGTGGTTGATCCGGGAATTTGTACAATCATCACATGCTTCAATTTGGTTGGCTGAATTTTACTAGTGCAGGCAAATTCTTCGGTGACAAATGAATGCGATGCACTAGAATGAAACAACACTCTTGCAAGTACTGAATTAACAGAAAACATACCCAGCACGACGTCTGGCTCTTCCTGAGCTTCTTCATCATGAATGAGAAAAAGACGGCCATTGCGGTTGAGTGAATTTCCTGGGGCAAATCTTCTCCCTGGCTGGACACGACGCTGCTGCTGAGCTGGGACATTGGCATTGGGGGCTGTAGCATTCTTCTTGTTGGGGCACTTATTGGAATAGTGGCCTTTATTTCCACAGTCATAACAGGTCACTTGTGACTTGTCCTTGGCTGCGATAGGCACAGCATTGCTTCCAGTCCTCGGGGCAGTATTGGGGTTAGTGGTAGTATTGTTGGTGTTGAACTTGGGTGGGGCACGGGTGAAATTGCTAGAGTTGCCGGGGTTGTTGTGATTTCCTCCGGGTCTAGGGTTTCCACGGTTGGGATAGGTCGGACGGGTCATAGGGGGTCTGTTGGTTCGTGGGGCAAATCCTGGAGATGGGTTGGGGCGATACTTTGGGGTCTGATGGGTTCCTGGTTGATGCATCATGCGACGCTTGCGGTTTTCATTGTCTTGGTTGATCTTTCCTTCCATTTGGATATCAGAGTCGACAAGGGCTTCAATATCCATAAAGGGGATATTGACTAACACCGTCTACATCTCGTCATGCAGACCATTCAGGAATCTTTCTTTCTTCTTGGCTTCGGTGTCTATCTCGTCCGGGGCATACCTAGCTAATGACAAAAATTTGTCACTGTATTCCACTACAGTCATCCTTCCTTGCTTCAACTCTCTGAACTCGTCTCTCATTCTCTTGATCAAAACTGGTGGCACATGGGTTCTGCTAAACTTGACCTTGAATTCCTCCCAGGTCATCATCTGGCCTCCGGTCATTGCACGAACAATGTTCCACCATGCCCTGGCATCTCCGGCTAGACAATGGGTGGCGAACAAGACTTTCTCGTTGGCTTCCACTCCTGCTACTTCTAAGTTGTTTTCCATGGTTTGCAGCCAATCGTCGGCATCTAGGGGTTCTTCCGACTTGGTGAAAACGGGTGGGTTGGTATTCTGGAAATTCTTGAGTTTAGATCCGTGGTTGTCCTGGTTTCCATGGCCTTGGTTGTTGTGGGCTAGTTGGGCTATCTGTTGTAGAGTGGCTAGGTTGGCTTGACGTTCGGCTCTTTCAGCCTCGCGGTCAGAAGTCAACATTTGCAGGATCTGCAACATCGGGTCCGGGGCTGAACCACTTCCTCCACGTGGCATCTGAAGATTGATATCGATTATGAGAAAAGAGGGAAATTGCTAAGGTTTTCGGTTTTTGAAGGTTTTTTAAAGGTTTGACTCAGATTTTTCTAGCAACTTGCTTTTTCATTCATTCACTCATAGCACACAGTACAACACACACCACAACAAGGAAAAACAGATGGTTTTAAGAACCATTCTGAAATCTACGATACAGTGGGACCGACTACTACTCACTACGCTCTTGCTCAGTGCTACTACTCCTCGGAGTTTGTGGCTTCATCATCTTCAGGATCATCGATGACGGAGAAATCATCCTCATCGGTGAAGAAGTCCATGGCCTGATCCTCCAGAAAATCATCGTCATCGCTGAGATAGGAGTAAGGGTCTCTACGAAGATCCTCTCCGGCATTCTCCCTTTCCTCTAGCTACATGTCTCTCTCGTGGATGGTCTCTTCCAGAGATGAGATGCGATGGCGAAGACAGGCAATAATGCGCTCTTTCTTGTCGAGCTGACGGCGACGAGATTTGCGATCCTTTGCGAGCATGGCGATGGTCTGATCCTTCGTCTTGATGATGGCAGTCTTGTGGTTGCAATAGTCACGGCAGTTGTCCAACTCCTGCTGACGGTCGTACATCATGAAGCTAAGGTGGTCCAATTGAGTCTTCAGCTCGGGGTGGTATGGGGCTTCCAGTGGTTGTCCATTTGCATCACGTCTTGGGAAAAACTCAAAGCGAGTACCCTTGATCTGATTGATGCTCTGTCCACACAGACGGGAAAGAGCTTCCTGCATTGCTCTGGCAAGTCCATCGAGCCAGTTGTTTTCCCTCAAGGTAAACTGAATTCCCTCCGCTGTGGGAGGTTCAATCTTTCCTCAGAGACTTGCAACAATTAGCCACTGCAGATCTTGTCCTCCTTGATCATTGAGCTGAGCTCCGAAGAACTCGGGGTGCGGACGCTCCAGAAGTTCCGAAAGCTGATCCAGATCCCTCTCAAAGATAAGGTCTCCCCCATTTCCGAGTTGATAAAACTTGCTGTACTTCACGTCCATCTATAAAAATAGAGGATGAGTAGATTAGCAGAGTGATCAAGTGTGTCAAAATTTTATTTATTTTGCAAGAGTTTTTTAGGAACATGAAGTTTTATGAAAGAATTAAAGAGATAAGAATGAGAATAGGTTTTTGTAAATATTTGCTTTCTTTGGTTTTTGAAACTAAGTTTTTGGTTCAACGTCCAACCTAACTAGGGTCTCCTATGGTCAACCTGGCTCTGATACGAACTTGTCAACACCCGGATGTTTCAATCCTAGATGCCTGTTATGCCATACATCGCAATCCCAGCATTACCATTTTTGCGAGACATAACAGAATTGGATACCATAGTACTTCATCCATTACAACGATACATTAGTTCTTACACAAATAGGGATCTCATGATCCAGTTCTTAATACAACATCAAGCAGCGGAATACGTAATAATAACGGTAGCGTAGGTGAAGCTCCATCTTCGGGGTCACAAGCAATGCTGACGATGGGAGATGATCCTAGTTGTCGTAACCTTCCTGGGGTCCATCCTCCAGGTACTCCTCTTCATAGTCTGGCCATGGGAATAGCCAGGGACAAAGCCATGACTACTCTTTAAGTACTCGCAAACTAATACTAACAAGTAAAGGGGTTTTTGGAATATAGGACACTAGGCTCTAGGGTTGATTTGCAAAAAGCCAGGTTTATCTCTACTAAGCTCCAAAGCTAGTCACAATTTTATAACTCCTAAGTGGGATCTTGTAGTTCAGGTCACAACTCTGTTGTGGTCAAGTCAAAGTCTCAACTCATTTCACAGGTCATTTTAAAAGTCTGACGGGGGAACAGTATGGCCACTCCAACTGTCCATAACCGCTGACGCGGCTATTCGAATAGTTTGACACTCTGCAGAGATTGTACACTTTCACCACAACATTCGATACATCTGTTTGGAACAAATCCTGAATTCACCATACTCAGTATGCGAATAATCAATCTTAACCTTTCAATTACACTCCCTAGTATAAGCACCTCTCGTGTGAGTTTGGCCTCCCAACCATGACCACTGTCATCTTGGGTACTGCACAGGTGGACAATCTTCACAAGGTAGCCTCAGCTCAGACCTTGGCCGTGAGGGAACTAATACTAAGGTATATAAGTTTCTAGTCAAGCCCTACCCAATATTCGGGTATTGTGGTTGTACGATAAGTTTGGAATGGTATCACATCCAGACAACCATCAGTTTTATAAAGGGCTAAGGCTCATGCCTCAACATTTTCATCACCAAAATCATCAAGTGTTTGGAAACACATGTCCAAAACATTTCAATAGAATGATCCATCATTCTAAGGTTTTCATAACCATTTTCCACCCAGTAATCCCATCTAAAGTTGATCAAGTTTTATGCTTAGCACTAGCATCTACAGTTGGGAAGGGTAATAATGAGGGGTGGTAACTGGTGGGGTTTCACTAAGTCCAACCTTATATCTTAGGCTGAAATCAAGGTTTCTAGCTTAGGCCAAATTTTATGCTCTTAGGGAAAACTTGAGCACAGTTGTCTAATATCTACCAAACTCTTAAGTAGACTCTAAGTAAGCTTTGATAAAGAAATAAAGTAGGAAGCTTGCCATAAAACTAGGATTGGTTTAGCAAGTTGGTATGATCACATACACTTAAGGCATATGGTATTCATATCACAAGCATGGGTTTGTGGCAACAATAGGGTATCTTGCAAGTGTTTGCTTGCACAATGTCAATATAAGATTGCATAGTTACTAGCTTGCCTTGTGCAGAGCAGTGGTTGAAGTTCTCCTCGGCTTCCTCTTCGTAGTATCCTCCTTCCTCCTCGTAGTATCCTTGGTCGGTACTAGCGTCTATGAATAAATACAAGGTACACAATCACCAAACAATACTTAACTACTTGCAATCATCACACACAAGGGTCCTATAGATGATCTAGCATCATCTCTAACATTACAAGGTCAAGGATTGGTTTAAGTCCTTTTTATTTTAGAAAAGTAATTTCTACTCATTGAAAAACTACTTAAGATTTAATATTCTCCAAACTAAACATGGGATCATGTTGACACATGTCATCACCACATATTGTAGTCCATGGGAATGTGATTTAAAGTGGTGTCACAATTTGATAAGGCTTTACCCTTTTATTTTAATTGATTAAAGTGGCTAGAAATGCTTATGTAGCATTCTTTTATTCCTTGAACAATATTTCTGCAAGTAAACCTATATATTTTTATATATTCTGAAAGGTATGGTTAAGTGTGATTTTTGAGAGTTGGAATCAACTCAAAAGATTTTATGGTTTAAATTTGAAAAATGTTTGAATGCAGAAAAGCTTCTGCCTTGTTATTTTTGCTATGGGTGATCTACAGATCCAAATGACTTGAATCCAACGGGCTTGGATTAAGCATTCACAGACCTTTCCAACAAAATTGGTTTCATCCAATTTGATGCACTGAATCGACCTGGGTTGATTTTTGAAGTTGGGCCGGCCTGCTAAGCGCCGTGCTCCCGCGGGCTGCGTAAGTGGGTGTCCCCACTCGTCAGTGACATGGGGCTGGGCGAAGCGGTATGGGGCAACGTGGGTCGTTTGATCTAATTCTAATCCAACGGCTGAGGGTCATCGTCGACGCGAGACAGCTCCGACGAGAACGAAAACTAGTGCGGCCAGTGAGGGGTGCTGGGGGCTCACCGGGGTACGTGCGAGGCTCGGCGAGGCGGGCGAACGACGAAGTCGACGACGGCGATCCTCCTGGTACCGGTGGCTTCTCCTGGGGCGGTTCCAATCGCTGGCTCCCTTCTTCTCTAGAGGCAGCGGGCTCCGGTGAAATTCCGGCGAAGTGCTGCTCGCCTTGCTCTGAGGATGGTGTGGCACGGTCAGTGGGGAGAGGGGAGTGAGATGGTGTGAAGAAATCGTGCGGGGGTGGCCTCTATTTATAGTCGAGTGAGGGGACCGTCGGGGCGCAAGGTGAGCTCGTCGGGGGCGACGTTACAGGCGGCTAAAGGCATGGGCAAGGGTAGGGGACGGTGCTGTGTCTCCTAGCGATGCTCAATGACATGATCGCGAGGCATGGGGCGGTGTGGTTTGGTTTGGAACGGGCGGCGCTCTGCGCGGCAGAGGCGGCGTCTTCGACGGCGGGCGGTGGTTGTATGGCACGGGGCTGCTAATGGGGATGTCTGGCGGTCTCCTGGGTCGGTGGTGATCGTGTTTGCGCGCGGTGAGGGCGGCGTGCGGTCTGGGGAAGCTGGTCGCGGGTGGTGCTCTGGCGCACGCTCGGCATGGTCTGGCGCGGCTTGGACGCGTGGTCCAGGGCTTGGCAACGCTTGCGGCTGGGACATGCAGTGGCGATGGACGGTGGGCTGCCTCCCAGACATGCTGGCTAGGCTTGCTGCTGCTCCTAGCTTGTTGTCCACATTGTGGTGACATGGGTGTGCTCGGCTGTTCACCATTAATGGCAATGGCAAGCTCACAGGGGTGCTAGTGTTGGGCTAATCTTTCTAGATGATCTACTGGTTTGTGTGTGAGCTAACTAGGGAACAAGTTAGGCTCAAAATACTGCACACTATAGTGTTTGTGGTTTTGTTTGATTTGTGTCTGCAACCTGTTTGATGAAATGGCCGCATGAACTCAAGTTTTGAATTTTGAAATGAATTTTGGTGAGTTTGCTAGATTGGTTCTAGTGAGTCTGCAGATGCTTGGGTTTTGAAAGTTGAGCTTGTTTGAGTGGGTTTTGAAAAAGTGGGATCTTCCCATATGAAGAAGATTCAATTTTGAATTGTCATTTAAACTATGCATTTGAAAGTTTCTGGATGATCACAAAGTGGGCCTTGATACTCTATTATGAGTACATTCAAGGGGTGCAAAGATCCAGAAAAGTTTCTGTTGGGTTTTGAAAGTTTGAGACAGCCAAAGTAGGCATGGGAGTTAAATTGGCCAAAATGACCATTCACTTAATATATTTGTTTTGATTTACTTGTCTTTAGGAAAAGTGTGGGCAATGTTTTAGATGATGTTCTTTTCACCTAAGAAACATTTTACAAGCAATGGTTCACACAAACAAGGTGGTTTTTAAAGAAATTCAAAATCCATGCATACACATATACATGCATTCATGAATTCATTTAGAAAAGTTTTTGTTAACCCTAATCTTGATGATTAGTGTTTTGATGATCTAAGTTTGATATTTTTGGGATGTTACATGAGTGCTTTTACTGAAAGGGAGAAGGTCACTGGAAGCGGAATTGCCCTAAGTACTTGACGGATTTGAAGAACGACAACATAAAGAAGAAAGGTATATCTGATATACATGTTATTGATGTGTATCTCACTAGTACTCGTAATAGTGCCCGGGTATTTGATACTGGTTCGGTTGTTCATATTTATAACTCGAAACAGGTGCTGCAGAATAGACGGAAACTAGCGAAGAACAAGGTGACGATGCGCGTTGGAAATGGATCAAAGGTTGATGTGATCGCGGTTGGCACGCTACCTCTTCATCTAACATCGGGATTAGTTTTATACTTAAATAATTGATATTTGGTGCCTGCGTTGAGCATCAACATTATATCAGGATCATGTTTATTGCTAGACGGTTACTTGTTTAAGTCCGAGAATAATGGTTGTTCGATTTATATGAGTAATATGTTTTATGCACATTCACCTTTGATAGATGGTCTATTCTTGTTGAATCTCGATTGTAGTAATACACATATTAATAACATTGAAGCTAAACGTTTGAAATTGAGAGATAACTCGACCTATATGTGGCACTGTCGTCTTGGTCATATTGGAGTGAAGCGTATGAAGAAACTCCATTCCGAAGGACTTCTTGTATCACTTGATTTTGAATCACTTGAAAGATGCGAAGCATGTCTGATGGGTAAAATGACTAAGACTCCATTTTCTGGTATGATGGATCAAGCTATGGACTTATTGGAAATCATACATACCGATGTGCGTGGCCCAATGAGTGTAGCATCGCGCGGTGGTTATCGTTATGTTCCTACCTTCACGGGTGACTTTAGTAGATATGGGTATATCTATTTCATGAAACATAAGTCCGAAACTTTCGAGAAGTTTAAGGAATTTCAAAGTGAAGTAGAGAATCAACATAACAAGAATATTAAATTTCTAGGATCTGATCGTGGAGGTGAGTATATAAGTTGTGAGTTTGGCAAACATTTGAAGAAATGGGGAATACTTTCACAATTGACACCACCGGGAACACCACAACGTAATGGTGTGTCCGAACGTCGTAATCGAACTCTTTTAGATATGGTTCGTTCTATGATGTCACTTACAGATTTACCGCTATTGTTTTGGGGTTATGCATTAGAAATAGCCTCATTCCCTTTAAATAGGTCACCATCTAAATCAGTTGAAATGACACCATATGAATTATGGTTCGGGAAGAAACCTAAATTGTTGTTTTTTAAAGTTTTGGGGTTGCGAAGTTTATCTAAAAAAGTTACAGCCCGACAAGCTTGAACCCAAAGCGGAAAAATGTGTCTTCATAGGATACCCGAAGGAAACTATTGGGTATACCTTCTATCATAGATCCGCGGGCAAAATATTCGTTGCCAAGAATGGATCCTTTCTAGAGAAGGAGTTTCTCTCGAAAGAAGTGACTGGAAGGGAAGTAGAAATCGATGAGGTTGTTGAACCTTCTCTTGGACATGAGAGTAGTGCAGTACCGGAAGTAGTTCCTATGGCGCCTACACCAATAAGAGAGGAAGCTAATGATGTTGATCATGAAACTTCGGTTGAAGTTACTACGAAACCTCGCAGGTTAACGAGAACTCGTACCACTCCTGATTGGTATGATCCCGTTATGAGTGTCATGTTGGTGGACAACACCGATGACCCTGCGACATATGAGGAAGCGATGATGAGGCCAGATTCCAATAAATGGCAAGAATCCGAGATTGGATCCATGTACGAAAACCAAGTATGCACTTTGTTGTACTTACCGGATGGCTGGAAGGCTGTCAAGAACAAATGGATTTTCAAGAAGAAAACATATGCTGATGGTAATGTTACTGTCTATAAAGCTCGACTTGTCGCAAAAGGGTTTCGACAAATTCAAGAAGTTGACTACGATGAGACTTTCTCACCGGTAGCTAAGCTAAAGTCTGTGAGGATTTTATTACCAAACGCTGCATATTATGATTATGAGATATGGCAGATGGATGTCAAAACAGCGTTCCTCGATGGAGACATTGATGAAGAGCTGTATATTGTACAACCCAAAGGTTTTGTCGATCCTAAAGATGCTAACAAGGTATGCAAACTTCAACGGTCCATTTATGGATTGAAGCAAGCATCCCGAAGTTGGAATCAACGTTTTGATAAGGTTATCAAAAGTTTTGATCCACCATAACCTGCTTCGGCTTAGGCGAAGCCCTGCAGAATTTTCCCTCTACTTCTAACACCATGCAGTCATGCTGCCGGAATCGCGACGGGAGACTACAACCTCCGCTGCCTGCTGGAACAAGGGAGAGGAAGGTCTTCATCAAGTATCGAATGTGTGACCGACTGCGGGAGCGCTGCCGGAACGCAGCGCCAGAAGTATCATCTACGCGATCTTGAGATCGGCAAGTGTACGGCTACATCACCCACGAGAATCTTCTCTCGTTAACCGCTTTGGAATCTTCGAGGGTGAGTACTCTAATCGACTCGTTGCTACAATCTAGTAGATAGATCTTGGCTTGTTTGTGCGCATGCGGTAGAATTTTTTTGTTTTCCATGCTACGAACCCCTACACTCCCTGAATTCCTCGTCTAGTGGATGGAGCTCCAACTACCGGACACCCCAGACATGTCGCAGTCTTGGACAATGCACTTCGACGGATCTAAGCGCGAGGCTGAAGCAGGAGCCGGCGTAATACTGACGTCCCCTCAAGGGGACAAGTTGAGGTATGTCCTTTGGATGAAATTCTATGCATCTAACAATGAGGACGAAAACGAGGCACTCAAACATGGCATCAGGATGTCCAAGGTGTGTGGCGCAACGTGCCTCGTCATATACGATGACTCCAACCTCGTCGTCCAGTAGACGATGAACGAGTGCAATGCCCATAGCGCCAACATGATTGCATACCGTGCGCTCTACAACTCAGTCGAAGGGGAATTCGACGGCTGCGAACTTCGGCATGTTGGTAGGGAAAGCAACAAAGAGGTCGACAAGCTCGCCAACATTGGCTCCACTTGCACCCTAGTGCCACTAGGTGTGTTCCTCGAACAAATCTTCGTACCCTCCATCAAGCGGAAATTTCCAAAGGGAACCGCCGAAGCCGTAAAACACTCGGGGGATGCGCCACCTAAAGGACAAGAAGGACCCGAAAAGCTTGACACAGAGGTCGATCTGCTAAGCCTTATGCAGGTCATGGCGGTTGAGCAAACATGGACCCAACCGTACCTCCGCTACCATATAAGGAAGCACCTGCCTGAGGATGCGACAGACGCCCGGCGCATATCTCGCTGATCAAAGGCCTTCACCATCATCAAGGGCGAGTTGTACAAGCGCAACATTTTGGGTGTGCACCAATAGTGACAGCAAAAGCTTCCTCCTAGACATCCATGAGGGTATCTGCGGCGACCATGCAGGCAGTCGTGCTCTGGTCACCAAAGCTCTACGATATGGTTTCTACTGGCCAGCCGCAATGAACAACGCCAAGGAGATAGTCCAGAGCTGCAATGCCTATCAGCAGTACGCAGAAAATCCACATGCGCCCGGATCAGAGCTGTGGACCATACTGCTGGCATGGCCTTTCGCCTAGTGGGGGTTCGACATGATCGGCAATCTGCCAAAGTCCTCTCCAGGAGGGCATGTCTTCCTGCTGGTAGCAGTCGAAAAATTCTTGAAGTGGATGAGGCCATGCCTGTTACTAACCAAAGCGGTGCCACAGTCGTCAAGTTTTTCGAGTCCATTGTCTACAGGTTCGGAGTAACCCATAGCATCATAACGGACAACTGCTCGAACTTCACCTCGAAGGAGTTCCGGGGCTTCTGCGAAAACATTGGAATCAACCTCACATACGCCTCTGTGGCACATCCACAGGTCGAAAAGGCCAACGGCCTTATCGGCAACAGCATCAAGAAGCGTCTGCTACTCCCACTCAAAAGGGTTGCGGGAGCCTAGGCGGACGAGGTACCCTCTGTTCTCTGGAGCCTACACACAAACCCATATAGCCCAATTGGCTACACGCCCTTCTTCATGGTGAACAGAGCCGAAGCCATGCTACCTGTCGAGGTACGCTAAAAGGCCCCACGGGTGGTTGCATACAGCAAATCCAAATCATTGGCCGCACTCGAAGACACCGTCGACACGCTGGATGAAGCATGCGACATCGTCGCGGCTCGCTCAATGGTGTATCAACAGAGCCTCCACAGCTATCACAACCGTCGGTTGCGTCCAAGGTCCTTCGTAGAAGGAGACCTTGTTATGCGACTCAAGAAGGGCACCTGAAGCTCGAGTCAGCCTGGGAAGGACCCTACATTGTCATTGAAGGAATCCCAGGTGGCGCCTACCGCCTAAAGGAAGTCGAGTCAGGAGTCGAATACTCTAATCCCTGGAACGTCGCAAAACAGTGACGCTTCTACCCCTAGTTATGTTTTACTTTCAATAAGGCTATTCAACCAGGCTATTCAGCCGAACACTGTACCTCCTACATTACGATGAATAAAAGCTATGTTCCTTGGCCGAAATCTTTCTCCCTTATATTATTTATCGCTAAAAATGCTCGGGGGCTGTGCCTCACCATACGACTTCATCGATTGACAACAACGCATATAACTTGAGTAGATGACCACGTCAGGCTAACAAAAAGGACATGGATACTCTATAATCAAACAATGCACTACGTTCCAATACATACAACTTTACAAGGGAATTACAAGCCCACTCGAAAATATACATACTTTACATCACCTTGTTTTTTTTGATATACAGGACTCAACCATGCTGGATCAGAACATTGGTCTGCTCCTCAAACACATCTACAATATCATCAGCGTATTGCGCCACCGTCGCGTAGTGTGGACGCATATCCCACGCCATACCATATGGAGGAGGAGGTGGCCCAGCTACTATCTCTGCAAGATTGACATCGCGGTGTTGCAGTCGAACAAGCGATATGGCTGCCTTCACACCCGCCACTAGTTGATGGCGCACCAGCTCCTTCATGTGACCTGTATCTCGAAACTTTCCAACCAAGCCCAGAAAGCTGGAAGGTGCAGAGTCTAGGGGGAACAATGTGGCCTAGAAGCTGCGAGTGATGACCTCGCCCGCTTCAGCACCCAAAGTACCTGATGGAAGTGATCTCGCACCGTTGCAAGGATAATCGCTCGGTCGCGGTCCTTCCAGAAGAAGTCGCTAGCCTCCAACTCTTTTTGCATTCGGCAATTCATTTGAATTGTAAAACGCTCTTTCTCTTCCTTCAGAAGAAGATTTACAACTGCAAAATGCAGCAAGTGAGCTGACATAAAAACGACTGGCACAGTCGAAGGGACAAAAGATTAATATGACTTACATTGGAGCTTCTCGCCAACCTGCCAAAATTCCTCAAGTAGAAACTCTTCCCTAGTAATGGCTCACTCAGCCTTGGATTTCCAAACAACTACTCAATGATGGACGAGTGCCAGGTGCAGGATAAGGTGTAACCACTGGATCCGCACTCGAAGGACTCTAAGGGTACACAAGCAAACATCAAAATCACAACATTTCACAACAGTCAAAAGATGCATTCATATTTACACAAATAAAGCCACTATGTGGCAGAGTGACACTTGTTCAGCCCAAAGGCGTTACATACACAAAAGAGAGAGAAACTAGAATAAGCAAGCTACAAGGCAGAAGGACTTCGGCATCAGCACCAGGAGCAGCTTTAGATCCAGACTATCTAGCATTGGCCACTCGATGCTGCTCCAGCGAGTAGTTGGATAGAAGATCTATCAGTTTAGGACCAAAATGCTTTCAGCAGGAGGCGAAGGAAGCAAACGCTACCTTAGTTCCATTCACTGTCGTTGGCATGATGGACGTGACTTGCGGCAAATCCGCGTGTACATTGTCTGTGAGGGAGTCGACGTCCTCAAGGGCAACGCCCTTCGGGTTGATCTCCTTGTAGAAGCGGGCCGGGAACTTCTTGGCTTTGTCAAGTGAGTCCACAACAGAGATGCAATGATCTTCGATCGCTGAAACAGCATCTGCCAGAGGATCCTCGTGCTCCAGGGCGCCACGATCAAATGTAACACCAGAAGCATCCGTAAGGAAAAATGGCAAACCTTTATGATGAGGAAAAATCAATCGCACCTGAAGCTTGGAACACTCAAAAGAAAAACAAGGTGGCTTACCGGATATCGCCTTAGCAGTTTCCATAAGCTTTTCGGCCATGGATTTCTCCCGCGGCTCCGCGATGACCGCAAACTGCTGCTCACGGTCTTCAGCATCTTTCTGCTGCCGTTGGAGTGCCTCTGCAACATCCTATACCTTGTTCTCCACTTGGCCGAGAATCTTCTCGAGTGCGTTCAGCTTGCGGAGCGAATCATTGTTCTCATCTATAACATTGGGCAGAGAAAGTTAAATACAAGGAAAATATTCTATGAGCAATCCCAACCAAATAAGAAGAAACATACGCACCTCGGAGCTGCTTGAGTTCGCCCTCCAACGACAGATGCTTCTGGATCAGACGATTGGCATCACGAACAAAGGGCTATAAGGAAATCAATGCAATTGGTGAATAGAAGGCTCGGGGGATCACTCACGCCAAAGATAAAAAGCACTTACGTGGTCTGCTGTGGACTCTGAAGGTTTTGTTTGCATCTTCCGAGCAACGATCGCACGAGCCCCTTGCCACAGGGAGCTTGAATTATCGTTGTCGGAGTTGCCCACCATCTTGCGGAACAAAGAGGCAGGATTTGATTCCGCATACATCTCTTCGACGGACTCTTCTGAATGATTACTTCTAGCACTTACGAGGAGCCAAATCAACAACAAGCTAATACATAGGATATCAACAAATAACAAGGCGCGATCAGAGTAACTTACGATGGTATGTCTGATAGGTTGAAGACAGGAGCCTCCTTATTCTCCTTCTTCTCCGTCTTCTTCTTCTTCTTCTTCTTCTTGACCGGGGCTGAGGAGCCAACGCCTGAACATGCATGGCTGCAATGGGGGAGGAGGTCGCACCCTCATCACCGCCATGATGTGCGAGGAAGGAGGGCCCCTTCGGTGTTGGCGGCATCGCCCCATCCGAAGTTTCGCTCTGGGACCTCTTGCGAGTGCGCCCATCGATAGGATCAGGGAATTCCAAGGAAGGAGACTGCGCGAGGGGAGCTCAGACTTAGACTCCGCTTTCTCATTGTCTGGTGCAGCCGAATACTTTTCATGCAGAGGGGGCATCATTCCCGCTACCTTATAGCCCTGCAAATTTGAGACAAAAGATGAAACGAGTTAAGTAATAGTAACAAACAACAAGCGCTCAAAAAGCATTACATGCAAATACAGGTTTTACCTAGGGGACTGCTTTCTTGGCATTGAAAGGAGAAGTTAGAGACTTCCCCGGAAGATCATCTTAGGCTTTGTGCTTTAGTAGAGGCCGAAGGGCCCTATCAAGGTCATTCGAAGGCAACTCCTCTGGCAAAACCCTTGTCGGGTCGCTGGCGCCATCATACAAAAACATCAGGTGCGCCCTCGCTTGGAGAGGCTGCACCCGACGCTCGAGGAAGGTGCGAATTATATCAACATTGTTGACCTATTTGCCTGGCACCAGCTGAAGGGCCTCCACTCGCTTATAGAGCTTCTCCATGGGTTCACCCTCCAAAATGTCGTTTGACCATGAACGCTTTCGGATGATCTTCGTGGTGGAGTCGAAGGAAGCGAGCATGTAATGCTGGCCGTCCAGCTAGACATCGCGAATATAGAACCACTTCCTCCGCCACTATTGGACGGACTCACAAAGATGAAAAGAGAAGAACTGGACATAGGAGCGGATGGAAATCTCGTACCTTCCCAGTGGATAAACACCACCGGTTCCAAATTGCCTCTTCACGGAGTAGAGTCTCCGGAAGAGGCCAAAGTGAAGCTCGATACCGAGCCAGCACTCGCATAGAGTAATGAAGCAGGCGATGTGGAGAAGATAATTGGGAGACGGATGATGAAGATGAATCACATAGAGAAAAAGGAGCCCATGAAGAAATTCGTGGGCGGGCAACGAGATACCGGGAATGATAAACACAAAGAACATAACCTGAAATCCTTCAGGTGGGCGTGGAATTACCTCCTAATCAGGAAGAATGGCATCACCCTTGTTCTTGGATATCTAGACGAATCGTGCATCTTGCGCAAGTCCGCCTCCCTCATCTCTGTATGCCGCCATCCACCATTGGTGGTCCAGCTGGGAACAACTGCCTTCATGGCAGCACCGACGGTGTTCGAGCCCGTTGCAGCAGACGAGCTCTTCTTTGGCTTGCCCATTTTTTTGATGCGGCGTGCATGTTGGTGCAAGCGGAGAAAGGATGAGTGGAAGACACGAAGAATGTCTAGTTTGCAAGAGCACAGCAAATGGTAGCAATGGTGGAAGATGGAAGCAAATGACGAAGGGGTAAAACTCCTCTGTTTTTTCCCACGGTATAAAAAGGGCGAGGACGATGAAGCGGAGCTAGACGTTGATGCAGAAGCCCTAACGCGTTCCCTAGATCTCACCGTCCATGTGTCAACACCAACCTGAACCATCGCAAGCACGCCGCCCACTATGCATGGAAATCGAGGAGACGCCATAATTTTCGCCACTATTACGTGTGACTAGTCAAATTCAAGTCACGCATTGGGACATATGATCATCCCATCACATCGTCTCTGCTTCCACAGACCGTTGAGCTCACCAATCATCAGCAATGATGTCATCAAAGCAAAGCCAGCAACGGCTCGAGTCTAACACTCAACCAACTACTCGGGGGCTACTCCTATCTGGAGCGCTGTCTGCGCACCTGAGAAACTACAATGGTAACAGCACCTCAAAGAAATCTTCAAATCCTATGTCGAGTCTGTGACTCCACTACGGACTCGGGGTCTACTCCCATAGGGAGCGTCGGTCGAGTATTCGAAAATAAAAAGACTTCCTTTGGACAGACAATCGAAGAATTCACAAATGAATGAACTAAAAGTCTCCCCTCGAGTCTACGACTCGAACAGACACTCAGGGGCTATTCCCATAGGGAGCACAGGTCGCGCACCCTATGAACTATTCGAATGAGATCCTTCGGATCAAGTATGATAAAAATCTTTTGGCAACTTTTCCCAAATTAACGCTAAGTGAGAAATAGTCTCCTTGGTCACCCGAAGCACCTCCACGGTGATAAACCTTCGGATGCTGTGTCTACGATGCAAAGATAAGCCCTTCAGATATAATCTGATGGCCTGGTATCACACCTGACTGCACTCTGCCAGTAACATACCGTGTCAACAGGCACGATGAAAAATCCTGATAGACGCGTTGGGTACTTAAATTAAACACTGGGATTCGACTCCTGTAAGACCTCAACGGCATGAGTCGAATCACTCCAGCATTGTTCCAGGTTCGAGTCTGGGGACTCGAATCAGAAAAAGATCATGTTGTTTTGTCCATTGATAGTTAACTGACCTTGATCCGTTGAGTGAGCCCGGCACACATATCAACAATCCCTATGAATTTACATGCTTATTCATATAGACCCTGATCTATGATTCGACTGAACAATCGGGGGCTACTGACATGGATATACCTTATGGGTGCCTCAGATTGGTATACCCGGTCCAGCCCAGGGAAGGACCACGTGAAGACTTGCTGACCAAGAAGATTTTGGGTGGCCCAAGACCATTACAAGTTCGACTCCTTGAAGGACACGACTAGTTGTAGATATAATTTCAAAGGGTTCAACCCTATATTGTAACCGACTATACCTACCCCCGGGACCTGACCTATCTATATAAAGGCCAGGAAGGCATGGTGAGAAGGATCTCTTCACCTCATACACACCCCTAATGCCAAAATCGCATCTGTGCACCCCCTATAACCTTCGGTTCCACCATAATCAAGAACAGACAAGTAGGAGTAGGGTTTTCCCTCCGGGGGCCTGAACCTGGGTAAACATCGTGTCCCCTTGTTACATGTATATTTACCGTCTCACGATCTCCAGCATCCCAATCTTCTCCAAAATGCAAGTCCATAACAATGGGCATTGTCTAGGTGAATCATCATCAAGTTTTGCATTAGTTTGATCTCATAAATAAAGTTTGCATCATTAGATTCCCTTCAGGAATAGTTGATCCCTCTTATCAAATTCTTAGTTTATTATAATATATGGAGAATTATTGAGTTTGAGTTTGTCTTATTGGATATATGAATGACTTGATTATGATTTTACTTGCACTTGATGATAGCAATAGGAATCTTCCACACCATTGGTATTAATGGAACATATAAAGATAATTTGATCAGTATGTTGTAGGTCAATGCTTTGATTTACAAAAAGGAGAAGATATCTAATTAATTAAGATGAAAAAGAAAAACCTTGAACAAAGGAGATATTATAAGTGATATCAAATAGAGTGAGAACAAGTTTGAGGTAGAATACTCAAGTTATAAAGATTCTTCATATATGTTTGGAATTTGATAATTGAGATCGTTAAACTTTGAAATTCATACATAAATTGGAATATATGGCTAGCTCCTTTGCACAGCACTTAAACAAAAGTGTGAGCACAAATGTATATAGAAAAAGAAGCAAAATAAAGATAAAGAAAAAGAGAGAATGTGCAAAGAGAAAATAGGAATATACCACTATATTGTAGTAAGACAAAGAGACGTTTGAGATTTTGAATCCCAAGTGAATATGTTAATCCTACAAACACTTGGGACTACCTCACTAACTCATTCGGTTGAAATGAATACTTTTACATCTTGTTGAGAATAATATTTTATTAACTATTAATTGCTCAGGTGTGGAAGCCTGCTAATATTATTCAGATGGTTCGAGTAAGGTACTATTCATGAACTTATTTATATGTATTGTTTATGATCTACACATGCTGCAAAAGCCTCATTTATTTTATCGACTCAGCTTCATGAATATGACGATCACATCCATTAAGCTAAACTTGCTCAGGACGAGCAAGAGTCTAAGCTTGGGGAAGTTGATGAGTGCATATTTGCATCATGTTTTACAAAATTATTTTGCATTGTAGATGTAGGATTTTAGTATTTTATGGCGTTCACACACACTTTTTATGTTTATTTTCACCAGGATCAGATCAAATGATGGGTCCAATGGACACAATTCTTGGAGCAGTTGTACTGGAGATAAAAGGAGACAAAAACTACGTAAATCGCTTATTTGGGAAATATTAATAATACCAGAAGAAAACCCAAAGCAAGAAACGGAGACAGAAGAGTTGACGACCAACTATACGGGCGACCGCCATATAGTTGTCGCCGTATAGTTGGCGACGCCTCCTCAAATAGTTTCATCCTGTGCAACTGGTTCAGAGAGACGATATACAGAACAACCAGAAATCATCAAAACCTAATGTCCGGAAGGCATTTGGAGGGGAACTTTCCCTAGGGATCCATCTTCGCCCTACGCAGATCTGGGAGGCCAAGGCATCAATATCCATCTTCATCAACCGATGCATCTTCATCACCACCATCATCTCCATCCAACCCATCTAGATCTTGTTGTAATTCTTGCACTAGTTGTGGATTTATACAAGTACTATTCATCAATAATCGTTTCCATTACCATTGCCATGATGCTGTTTGCCTCCATGTCTGAGTAGATCTTTAGTTCTTGGGGAGATGGAGAAACCCTAGCATGAGATTGAAATAAGATAAAGTTTATTATGATATTCATCGTTGTGACCATGTGTTAGATTGTCTACATCTTGATGTTTGGAGAAGTCGACCTCTCCAATATTTGCCTCTTGTGGGGACTTGCTGTAGGGAACTACTTGTTGGTAGATGGAGGGATGTTAGCACTTACAGTGACTGCACCCCTTACGTTTCAACTTGGGAATCGAGGAAACTCACACAACACTATCCATGCCATGGGATACGTTCTGTTGGATTATGTCCCTTGATAGCGCAGTAATTCAATTGATGTTGATTGCTGTCTACTATAATTATGAGGATGATTTGAGTAGTGGTTGCTGCCTCTTTGTCCAAATACGAAGTTCCTCCCACACATACATAGTGGAGAATGTTCATGATAATAGTCTTTACCTTAGCCTTTTATAATACTAGTGGTGTATCCGCTAATCCCTAAGAACACTTTTTCCCACTGAAGTTTCAAATCTCTTTTACATACTCGATACTTATTTTATGTACTCAGTTTTATTTACTTTACGCATTGTTCTCTTATACCAAAAACCCAAAGACACCTTTTTACACATTACTTGCATTTTATCTTGTTGCTTAGAACTTTATTTAGCATTTCTAGTTTCAGTATTTATTTCAAGAATTTCTAGACTTCAGACTCCTTCTCCCTGTGGGATCAATATCTTTATTTCGAAACCAGCTACAACCGATCTGTGCACTTGCAGTCATCACCCACCAATGGGTTAGAGCTTTGCTTCATGGGCGGCCCAGTCAGAGAAAGAGGAGTCACTTCCGGCTACGACAAGGCCCAGAAAAGTTACCGACTTAGTCCTGTAGTATTACTTGTAGTCCAAGTTGTACCTAGTTAACGACTCTATAACGTAGAAGGATAGGTCTCTCCTATAACCCTAGGCCCTGGTGAGTATATAAACCGAACCCGATGGAGCCTTTTGGACACAATACCAACTAGATCATAGATCAACCACAACCAACTCGCACAGGTGAACCTCTCTTGTAATCTGCTGTATCATCTGGCTCTCGCCCGATGTATTACTGGGTTGCTAGCAGGAGTAGGATCTGATCACCGTAGTCGGATCTAAACCTGGGTAAACCTGTCCTCACTGCTCCCGGAACACCGTACTTCTCACACCCCATCTCCTCAACGCCTTCAGGACCCCCTATGGCGTGCTTGTCGACAATCCAACGACAATATGCTTGCACCACGAGATAAATACCAACCACCCGGGAATGACGGTCCGCCACGATGTAGCATGCATGTAAATTTCCTCGGGGCCTTGGGCTCATTCTTGCACCTCCTTTGCAAAATCATCGGTTTATCGGAGTCGGTAAATGGAAACTCTGGAAGTTGCTTAGAATGCCGAGAGAGAGCTACGTGCCGGTTTTGGGCTCAGTCTGCGTAGTGGATCCATGTTCTAGAAAGTGAGGGGAGGTCTAGGATGTGTGTGTGTGTTGTGTCTAGGGTTTATATGAAAATGGTAGTACTCGGTTTTCCCCCTCTCACGATAACTCGTCCTCACTTTGGTTGGTAAGCCCTGATTGGTCGAGACGGTTGTCACGCGGATTGTGCCCACCCAACGTTGATCCTCTGTGATCTAACGGGAAAGATATCCCCCACCCCCCTCTCTCTCTCTCTCTCTGTGGCGGACCTCTCTATCTATGCTAAATAACGAGTTTGCCACCGATACTTTACTTCCATAATTTAATAGAAGGAAAGTGTAAAAAGGCATATAATTTTCATATATGCATGTCTATGCAGTTCCTTTTATTCTCTGAAAATTATAATCTATTTGGATGTGTATATACAAGGGTAGATAAAATATAAAAAAATGTGTGTGTTTTCTAGTGCACCGAGGGGGACACGCGGAGGTCCGCTCGTCTAACCGGTTGCAAAGCGTCCACCATAGCGCAAGTATGGTGCACTATAATGTCGTGTCAGTAGGGGTTGAACGATGCATCTGCTACACGTGACATGCCTTTCACATTAGAGCGTTACAATGCATGGGTCTGGCTAGCCATGCTTTAACCGTTGGGTTTTTAGGCATCCCTCCTTTCGACCCTTCTACGAGAAGCAATCAATCGAGCAGTAAATCAAAGAATCCTTCGAGTGGTCATGTCATGCCTAATCGCGTCTAAAAAGCTTACTAATGCTCTAGCTACACACGAGAACGGGCCTCGTAGTACCTCGCCTGCAATCTCACTTCCAGCTGGGGCCCATAGCATGAACCATCTACGCGTCAGCCATAAGTCGAACAGCTAGCTACCGGGGCACCAATTGAGCCTCGAGGAGGAGGCCTCGGAGGAGACTTAACAATGTCCCATCTTTAAAACCTACTCCTCTGCATCGTCTCCCTCCCACACATCTACCCATTCTCCCCAATCTATCAAAACCCACAAACCTCACCGTACAACTCGAGGCCAAACAACCACCTTTTCCCTTCCGATGCCATGAAGCGAGTGCTTGGAGGTGAGTCGTCGGGCGTTGCCGCCGGGCTGCATGCGCCTGATACGGGTGATGCGGTGCCTCCTGCCGTAGATCTGGCGGAGATGCATGCAGCCCAGTGGGAGGAGGACATCCACTTTGGCCCTTATGAGATCTATGTGCTCGCGGGTGAGAAGACTTCAGAGCCCCCGATGAGGGCGAGGAGTATGACGAGCACGTTCCGCTTGTGTACCCGGAGGTACATTTATTTATCCATCTTTCTAGTTTACTGTTCATATTTTCTGTTCGGGCTGTAGATGTACTAGTACTGACTCTGTTCAAGTACTCTTTAGTCTACCAAGCATGGTCAGATGCACTGTACAACCCGATGAATGCAGAGATTTAGTTTGTTCTTGTCACATCCCAAGATTTTCCAAATATTGTAATGTGAAAATAAATTAATAAAATAAAACTTTGTTTGATTTTCAGAGCCAGAAGAAACTTTTTGAATTTAAATGGAACCTCAAACCCATTTGAATCAAATAAAATCCTAAAAAGATTTATAAAGTTAAACATTTATTAAAGGAAATTAAAATGTCTTAAATTTGTTATTTTGAATCTTTGAATAAAAATATTTGGTTTTCAAAAGAAAAGATAGATTTATAAATAAATATTATTTTGTAAAGACAAATTAAACCTTGGCCAAGCTTTGGATTTAAAACATTTTGATTTGAATAAAATAGCAAAAGTTTGTTTAAAAATAATAAAGGATTGCTAAATAAAATAATAAGGAATTAATATCCAAACTTTATTTTAAATAAAAGGTTTTACCAATTTGAGTGAAACATCAAAACTTGTTAAATTATTTAAAGTAAGTTTTCCAAATAATTGATATTCCAAATAAAACCTACTGAATTGGTTTTGAAAAATATTGGAGTTTTAAATGAAGATCTTATTAATAAACCAAACCCTATTTTATTAATAAACCATGATCCATTTATTTAAATTATAAATGGAACCTTTAACAAAATTGTTATTTATTTTAAACAAAGCTTTTTAAATATACCTTATTTCAAATACAACCCACTATTTTGGTTTTGGAAAATATATGGATTTAAATTGAGGTTGAAATAAATCAAACCCAAAGTTGATAATTAGCAATGGTCATTTATTATAACTAATAATGGACTTTATTATTTAAAAATTATGGAGTTTAGATTTAGGTTCAGACTACTGAACAGAACCAAATCAAATTTACAAAGTATGGGTGTTTTTTGAATTTATTTGAACCATGTTTGTTTGATAGAGAATTCAAACAGAAATTCAGAAATAGAAAAGAAAAAGAACACAGAGTAAAAAAAAAGGAAAAGGGCCAACCCAACCCAGGCAGCCCACTAAGCCCACCAACCAGCCCAGCTTCTTTCCCCGCAGAAAACGATTCGCACAAATTAACTTACCCACCGAGGGACTGACTACTGGCCCCATCTCCACTCCCTTTTTCTCACTGCCAGAGGACCCCACTCCACACCCCTTCTTCCCCACCCGCGAACCACGCCTCTTCCCCCTCGCTGCCGTTGCAGGCCTTGATTCCGCGCGTTTAATTCGCCTTAACGCCGCGTTAATTCCTCGTCGCGGCCACGTCCATTTAACCGCCTGCTCCTCCTCCTCTTTTCCCCTCACTCGCCACTCCCTCTCTGCCCCGAGGCTGCTACAATTTGAGCTCGCACCGCCGCCGTCTCCAAAGAGCTGTCGCAGCAATTCCGGCAGCCCCTCACCACCCCTTGCCTCCTCGACCATCCTCTCGTGATCCCCACCTCCTGGCGATCATCCCCGTAACACCAGCTTGCCCCCGAGCGATCCAGAGCGTCGACAACCACGACGACCACCGTCTGCCTCTTTCTCCGACGAGCCCCACAGGTAGATTCTGTTCGCCCCTCTCCTCCCCGAGAACACAATGATGATCTCCAAGCACATACGAACCTAACGGCACTTCCCGTTTGTCTTAGGGCGCCCCCAATCCTCGCCATCGTCAAGCACAGAGCGCCTTCTCGTTCACGCACACACCTTCGCCGTGTCCTTGTGCTCCTGACTATGTGTTTTGTTTACCTCCTGGTGATCTGCAGCATCGTCCTCGACAGCAACCCGAGAGCACCGCCGCCCGCAGCTTCTCCGACGAGCAATTAGCAGCAACCCCTTGCGCCCCTCGAGTAGCCAACCCCACCTCGAGCATCAGCAGGTCTCTGCGAGCCTGGTAAGCCCTGCCAGCCTCTCCCTCGCTTCCTGCAACGCCAGCTCCGCCGCTAGCAGAGCGTCGCCGCCGCACGCTGCCGCTAAGCGCCGCCAAAATTAGGTCAGGCCATCCACAGCCGTCAGATCTAGTTTGAACGAGCGAGATTAGATCACTTACCGCGAAGAGGTACGCGTTCTGTGCCGCACGATCCAACTTAATACCAACGCTCCGCAGCACACGATCCACCCGAACCGGTATCGTCCAGTTAAAACACGCCGCGTGTCACCTAATTCGTTTTAAAAAGAAATTTGAAAACAGATTTATTTGCAAACTTCAAACCCTTGTAACTTTCAAACCACAAATCCAAAAATTGCAAATTTTATGTCATTGGATTCAGGAGAACAAGCCCTAGCTAACCATGGCCTTAGTTTTGAAAATAGTATCTGTTAGCTTGATTGAATTTGCAGAAACATTTGTGTACTTGTTTAGAGTATAAAAATTGTTTAAAATTGATTTAAGGATTAAATCTTTTGCAAAATGGATTTGTGTGACCTTACTGACCCTAGGAACCAACCCATAGTTTTAAAAATGATTTTGGTGAAATTCAAGTTGAATTATTTAACCTAGCCATTTTCTAGCCAAATAAACTCATTGATTTTATTATGGAAATGTTTTTGCAAAGAAAACTTTGGAAAAATGTTATGGACCAAATTTACTGATCCAAAACACCAAGCCTTGCCAAAGGCAACTTACTTGGTGAAAAACATAAAGTTTTGCTTTGAAAAGAATAATTTTCACCACATAAAATGTTGAATGGATTTTAAAATATACTTTGAGCAAAACCCTCTAACCAATGACTTTGCCATTTTGGTAAATGACCAATGTGGACCTTACAAAGTTTATAAACCTAGTAGAGACCAACCTTGCAATAGAACCCTCTTCTGCATGAGATAGGATCCATTGTTTTGTGTATGTGAAATAATGTTTGAATGTTGGTATGGAATGCTACTTGATACCATGCTTGTTTGATTGTAGTGAAATTAGCACAGTGAGAGACTAGCAAGATCAAGGAGTGACTATCATTCCCTAACAAAAAGGCAAGTTACACTATCATACAAAAGTCCTACTATTTTTATTATACTTAGTGGATTTTGAAAATATGCATGAAAAGATATTTCTGTACTTATGCTATGCTAAAATCCTAATAGGATTCCCTATACACTCCTTAGTGAAAATATTGAAGTTGTACATGCTTAGCCATGCTATATGCTATAATTTGAACAGAGATACATGTTGAGATTTTACAAAGGTTGAGAAAAGAACTTGTGTTTTACATAATAAAACACAGACGAGGATACTTTAAGTTTTGGAGAAGGTGGCAACAAAAGGGAACCATGTATATGGCAATCACTTTGTGTTGTGCTCCAAAAGAAAACCACCTAGGAAACTTAGAGATCAAACATGCTTCTCCAATTGTGGCTTTCGTGTGCAACCACATGCTATTATGGCCCTGGCTTAGTCAATTACATTAGGAAGACCCATAAATTGTCTTTAGTTACTGGACATGGGGATCTGGAATGCTTCATGGGGGCTGAAGACAAAGCTAGCAATGATGTATGGGAGGACCTTTTGGAAAGAGTTCGTCACATTCTCAATCTGCCAGTACTCCATCTTGGTGAGCACTAATCAAGTAGGCCACTGGTGGCAAAAGGATGGCATTGTGACATGTGGGTAAAGTGTACTCCTTCTGCAGAAGTTAATAAAATCTAAGTACTTAGCCGTGTCCCCGGTTATGGACATACTGAGCAACTAAAGTTTGAACTATGGGAGATCTCGACATTCCAACTTCTAATATAAAAACTTGATGCCCTTGTGTGTCTACCAAGGAATTCAAAGAGATTTTGTAAAACTTGTTGCACTTGGGGTTACCAAGGTGCTTAAGAGCATGATGTACTTGGGGTTACCAAGGAACTCATGAGATTTCATAAAACTTGTTGCACTTGGGGTTACCAAGTAGCTCAAGGGATTTTTTTTTTGACAAGGACTTGAACACTTGAGTTTCTACCAAGGAGTTCAAGGAACTTGGAAAAGAAATTTGACAAAGGACTTTAAAACCCTTTTGAAAAGATAGGATAAAATATTGCTTTATGCAAATAAGCCTTAAACTCTACTTAGCCAAATATGCATATAATGATAGGATCCACTCTTATATATAAAAGTGAAGCTTGCCAATACAATTCAAAATGTATTGACCCTTGTGGCTGTAACTTGTAATGTTGCAGGATGATTGTTTTTGAATGAAGATTGTTTGATTGACTAGGACTACAAAGTCTACAACCAACACCTGCCTGTGGCACCTTGAAGATGAAGGACCCATGACTATAATTATTCCGCTGCAATGTATTGTAATAGCCAAATGAGCTATGTTTGATGTAATAAACTTATGTTATTCCTGGTTATAAAGTTATATTATGACCTTTGTTTCCTGATATTACATCTTAACTGTGGATGCTAGCTATTGATCCAGGGACTAGCATTGTAAAACACAGGAGGGATCAACCTTATTAGGTTGGGACCCCTACAGATGGTATCAGAGCATTGTGTTGCCTGTAGGATTTGTAAACCCTAGGATTGGACAAAAACCCTTAGAAAAATAGGAGTTTTACTTGTTCCAAAAACTTATTTACAAAAACACTTGTAAACTCTTTCCTCAATCATTTTGGTTTTAACACTACACCTCTTCTACTTCAACTTGATGGAAAACCTACCCCAAGACCAAAGACTTCATCATATGCAAAGGCCTTCTTCAACATCTTCAACTCTAATGACTTCAACGTCTTCAACTCTAAAGACTTCAACATCTTCAGCTCTAATGACTTCAACATCTTCAGCATGTTCACCAAGGACTTCCAACTTGGAAACTACTAAGAACCACAAGTGAAACAAGGAAATCTTACTCAAGATTTAGAGACTGAGGGAATGCAAAATAAGAAGGAACCATCAACAACTTTGAAGTATTACAACCAAGAGTTTTTCTCAAGGAAACCAAGATCTCAAGTAAGAAGAATCATGAAGGAAGGAAAGATCACAAGTGAACCATGTAGATGGACCACCATTTATAGTTAAGTCAAACACACCAACTTATGTGGTGTAACAAAAATATTTTGTTGCCTAAGAAAGTGCTTGAACCTTGTTGTTTAAGTGCAAAAGTTGATTGTGAATGTTTGGTTTGTGATTGCATGCACATTGTTTGTGTGATTTGTGATGTGTGTGTTTAGAAATAATTCCTTAGAAATATCTTGCCTATTCTAAACTCCCTTCAACCCAAACAGATGACTACTCCAAAAGACTCCAAGGTTGATGACACCAACACCAACCAAGCTGATAGCATGAAAGAACTCATAGCAACCCAACACCAGTTGAACCAACTAACAGCTCAGTTCCTAGTCAACAATAGTGATAAGGATCCAGCACTGCAAAGGTTTTTGGAAGAGCAGTCTCAACTGATGCTTAAGGTGACTAATCAAATGATTAGCATGGAAGAAAACTATCCAAAGAGAATGTATGATAACAAGGATGAAAAGAATATTGTTCTAGATGGAGCCCCAGCTTGCATTATTTGTGGAGACAAGGATCATACCTCCAAGGAGCATGAAGGACAATGCCCCAATTGTGAAGAAGATCATCCTGTTGGACAATGTCCTACCTCTCAAGCTACTTGCTACCTTTGTGAAGGAAGTGATCATACTCCAGGCCTATGTCCTATCTATGCCATGGTGGAACAAAGGAAACAAGAAGGATCCAAGTCTAACAAAGGAAAAGGACCACTCCTACATCCAAACAAGACAACCCAATTCAAAGGATCAAAGAAAATCAAGAAGCCCAAGCAAGACATGAGCCTTGTGCAATGTCGTAAATGTAAAGAAATGGGACACTACTCCAGTGGATGCCCAGAGAACAAGAAGAATAAAGAGATTGACCAAGTGTGGTGCAACAACTGCAAAGAACCAGGCCATTATGTAGCAACTTGTCCACAAGAACAACGCAAAGAACTCAAGGACATTCATTGCTTCAACTGCAAGAATCCAGGACACTATGCAAGCAACTGTCCAGAAAGGATGAAAAACAAGTTGAACAAGCCTATGGAGAAACTCAACCTTGGCCCATGAGTCAAGTGTGGAAATAAAACAAAAGATTGCTTAGAGAAGTTTTCCAGGACCCAACAAGACCAAAATGTAATTTTGTTTGAAAATTTTTAAGGGTGGTAGTACCCTAGTTGTTTTGAACTTGCTTGTAACCCCAGCCTTCCCAAATCTCGGGACGAGATTTATTTTAAGGGTGGTATCCTGTCACATCCCAAGATTTTCCAAATCTTGTAATGTGAAAATAAATTAATAAAATAAAACTTTGTTTGATTTTCAGAGCCAAAAGAAACTTTTTGAATTTAAATGGAACCTCAAACCCATTTGAATCAAATAAAATCCTAAAAAGATTTATAAAGTTAAACATTTATTAAAGGAAATTAAAATGTCTTAAATTTGTTATTTTGAATCTTTGAATAAAAATATTTGGTTTTCAAAAGAAAAGATAGATTTATAAATAAAGATTATTTTGTAAAGACAAATTAAACCTTGGCCAAGCTTTGGATTTAAAACATTTTGATTTGAATAAAATAGCAAAAGTTTGTTTAAAAATAATAAAGGATTGCTAAATAAAATAATAAGGAATTAATATCCAAACTTTATTTTAAATAAAAGGTTTTACCAATTTGAGTGAAACATCAAAACTTGTTAAATTATTTAAAGTAAGTTTTCCAAATAAAACCTACTGAATTGGTTTTGAAAAATATTGGAGTTTTAAATGAAGATCTTATTAATAAACCAAACCCTATTTTATTAATAAACCATGATCCATTTATTTAAATTATAAATGGAACCTTTAACAAAATTGTTATTTATTTTAAACAAAGCTTTTTAAATATACCTTATTTCAAATACAACCCACTATTTTGGTTTTGGAAAATATATGGATTTAAATTGAGGTTGAAATAAATCAAACCCAAAGTTGATAATTAGCAATGGTCATTTATTATAACTAATAATGGACTTTATTATTTAAAAATTATGGAGTTTAGATTTAGGTTCAGACTACTGAACATAACAAAATCAAATTTACAAAGTATGGGTGTTGTTTGAATTTATTTGAACCATGTTTGTTTGATAGAGAATTCAAACAGAAATTCAGAAATAGAAAAGAAAAAGAACACATAGTAAAAAAAAAGGAAAAGGGCCAACCCAACCCAGGCAGCCCACTAAGCCCACCAACCAGCCCAGCTTCTTTCCCCGCAGAAAACGATTCACACAAATTAACTTACCCACCGAGGGACTGACTACTGGCCCCATCTCCACTCCCTTTTTCTCACTGCCAGAGGACCCCACTCCACACCCCTTCTTCCCCACCCGCGAACCATGCCTCTTCCCCCTCGCTGCTGTTGCAGGCCTTGATTCCGCGCGTTTAATTCGCCTTAACGCCGCGTTAATTCCTCGTCGCGGCCACGTCCATTTAACCGCCTGCTCCTCCTCCTCTTTTCCCCTCACTCGCCACTCCCTCTCTGCCCCGAGGCTGCTACAATTTGAGCTCGCACCGCCGCCGTCTCCAAAGAGCTGTCGCAGCAATTCCGGCCGCCCCTCACCGCCCCTTTCCTCCTCGACCATCCTCTCGTGATCCCCACCTCCTGGCGATCATCCCCGTAACACCAGCTTGCCCCCGAGCGATCCAGAGCGTCGACAACCACGACGACCACCGTCGCCACCGTCTGCCTCTTTCTCCGACGAGCCCCACAGGTAGATTCTGTTCGCCCCTCTCCTCCCCGAGAACACAATGATGATCTCCAAGCACATACGAACCTAACGGCACTTCCCGTTTGTCTTAGGGCGCCCCCAATCCTCGCCATCATCAAGCACAGAGCGCCGCCGTGTCTGCTTCTTCTCCGGCGACGTCTCCCAGGTGAACCAGACCGCCCCGCGCCTTCTCGTTCACGCACACACCTTCGCCGTGTCCTTGCGCTCCGGACTATGTGTTTTGTTTACCTCCTGGTGATCTGCAGCATCGTCCTCGACAGCAACCCGAGAGCACCGCCGCCCGCAGCTTCTCCGACGAGCAATTAGCAGCAACCCCTTGCGCCCCTCGAGTAGCCAACCCCACCTCGAGCATCAGCAGGTCTCTGCGAGCCTAGTAAGCCCTGCCAGCCTCTCCCTCGCTTCCTGCAACGCCAGCTCCGCCGCTAGCAGAGCGTCGCCGCCGCACGCTGCCGCTAAGCGCCGTCAGAATTAGGTCAGGCCATCCACAGCCGTCAGATCTAGTTTGAACGAGCGAGATTAGATCACTTACCGCGAAGAGGTACGCGTTCTGTGCCGCACGATCCAACTTAAATCCAACGCTCCGCAGCACACGATCCACCCGAACCGGTATCGTCCAGTTAAAACACGCCGCGTGTCACCTAATTCGTTTTAAAAAGAAATTTGAAAACAGATTTATTTGCAAACTTCAAACCCTTGTAACTTTCAAACCACACGTCCAAAAATTGCAAATTTTATGTCATTGGATTCAGGAGAACAAGCCCTAGCTAACCATGGCCTTAGTTTTGAAAATAGTATCTGTTAGCTTGATTGAATTTGCAGAAACATTTGTGTACTTGTTTAGAGTATAAAAATTGTTTAAAATTGATTTAAGGATTAAATCTTTTGCAAAATGGATTTGTGTGACCTTACTGACCCTAGGAACCAACCCATAGTGTTAAAAATGATTTTGGTGAAATTCAAGTTGAATTATTTAACCTAGCCATTTTCTAGCCAAATAAACTCATTGATTTTATTATGGAAATGTTTTTGCAAAGAAAACTTTGGAAAAATGTTATGGACCAAATTTACTGATCCAAAACACCAAGCCTTGCCAAAGGCAACTTACTTGGTGAAAAACATAAAGTTTTGCTTTGAAAAGAATAATTTTCACCACATAAAATGTTGAATGGATTTTAAAATATACTTTGAGCAAAACCCTCTAACCAATGACTTTGCCATTTTGGTAAATGACCAATGTGGACCTTACAAAGTTTATAAACCTAGTAGAGACCAACCTTGCAATAGAACCCTCTTCTGCATGAGATAGGATCCATTGCTTTGTGTATGTGAAATAATGTTTGAATGTTGGTATGGAATGCTACTTGATACCATGCTTGTTTGATTGTAGTGAAATTAGCACAGTGAGAGACTAGCAAGATCAAGGAGTGACTATCATTCCCTAACAAAAAGGCAAGTTACACTATCATACAAAAGTCCTACTATTTTTATTATACTTAGTGGATTTTGAAAATATGCATGAAAAGATATTTCTGTACTTATGCTATGCTAAAATCCTAATAGGATTCCCTATACACTCCTTAGTGAAAATATTGAAGTTGTACATGCTTAGCCATGCTATATGCTATAATTTGAAAAGAGATACATGTTGAGATTTTACAAAGGTTGAGAAAAGAACTTGTGTTTTACATAATAAAACAAGGACTCAATGAACCACCTAGGTGGAGGATACTTTAAGTTTTGGAGAAGGTGGCAACAAAAGGGAACCATGTCTATGGCAATCACTTTGTGTTGTGCTCCAAAAGAAAACCACCTAGGAAACTTAGAGATCAAACATGCTTCTCCAATTGTGGCTTTCGTGTGCAACCACATGCTATTATGGCTCTGGCTTAGTCAATTACATTAGGAAGACCCATACATTGTCTTTAGTTACTGGACATGGGGATCTGGAATGCTTCATGGGGGCTGAAGACAAAGCTAGCAATGATGTATGGGAGGACCTTTTGGAAAGACTTCGTCACATTCTCAATCTGCCAGTACTCCATCTTGGTGAGCACTAATCCAGTAGGCCACTGGTGGCAAAAGGATGGGATTGTGACATGTGGGTAAAGTGTAATCCTTCTGCAGAAGTTAATAAAATCTAAGTACTTAGCCGTGTCCCCGGTTATGGACAATACTAAGCAACTAAAGTTTGAACTATGGGAGATCTCGACATTCCAACTTCTAATATAAAAACTTGATGCCCTTGTGTGTCTACCAAGGAATTCAAAGTGATTTTGTAAAACTTGTTGCACTTGGGGTTACCAAGGTGCTCAAGAGCATGATGTACTTGGGGTTACCAAGGAACTCATGAGATTTCATAAAACTTGTTGCACTTGGGGTTACCAAGTAGCTCAAGGGATTTTTTTTTGACAAGGACTTGAACACTTGAGTTTCTACCAAGGAGTTCAAGGAACTTGGAAAAGAAATTTGACAAAGGACTTTAAAACCCTTTTGAAAAGATAGGATAAAATATTGCTTTATGCAAATAAGCCTTAAACTCTACTTAGCCAAATATGCATATAGTGATAGGATCCACTCTTATATATAAAAGTGAAGCTTGCCAATACAATTCAAAATGTATTGACCCTTGTGGCTGTAACTTGTAATGTTGCAGGATGATTGTTTTTGAATGAAGATTGTTTGATTGACTAGGACTACAAAGTCTACAACCAACACCTGCCTGTGGCACCTTGAAGATGAAGGACCCATGACTATAATTATTCCGCTGCAATGTATTGTAATAGCCAAATGAGCTATGTTTGATGTAATAAACTTATGTTATTCCTGGTTATAAAGTTATATTATGACCTTTGTTTCCTGATATTACATCTTAACTGTGGATGCTAGCTATTGATCCAGGGACTAGCATTGTAAAACACAGGAGGGATCAACCTTATTAGGTTGGGACCCCTACAGTTCTGAATTAATCCACATTATTTTGCATTTTGCTGATTACAGGTCGATTCAAGTGAAGTGGACACTAACAAGGAGGACATGGACAATAAGATCCGCCATGTCTTGAAGAGTATCAAGAGCAGGGAGGTCCCTTTCTGAACTCTACGTGGGGAGCTCAGCTGCCCCTTCTACAAGAAACAAGTCACCATGAGGATTGACAGCATGATTCCACATGAGGTTGGCCTGAGTAAAATCTTGGAGATGAGACACAAGTCAGCGACCAAGGCTAAACATGTTGCGTATGGAAAATTCCTGAGAGAGTACGTCAGGACCGGCCTTGAATCCCATCCTTCAGGATCGGGATCTGCCGTTCCAAGACGGCCAAGAAGTAACCTTACTGCCTCCTACGACACGTAATAATTTTAATTTTAAGTTTTTTTGACGTTTCTAGAACATGAGACTATGTGGTGTGTTAAACCGAACACAATGTATTTGTGTGCGTGTGTGTGCATGTTGCATCCTTGTTTGATCATGCTTGAATAACGATCACGAATAAATTCCACGGAGCATAATGATGATAACAAATTAATTTACCTCTACATTCTGTCAAGTCATAGTTTCAGCACTACGCAACCGCTTCATAGTGGCATGGGATAGGTGGACTCCGTGGCGCGTTCTCATGGTATCCATGTCGCCGCCCTCTCGATCCCCATGCCATCGAAAAGTCGCACACACACCCTTCCTGCCCGACACGACCATGCAATTGTAGCCCTGCGATTTGGAAACTGGCGGTGCTAGACCGGTCAAACTTGCTTTAGTGTAGGTAAAGACCGCTGTGATGGTAAATTCTATTTACCATCCCCGGCCCTTCCCCCCTCCCATTTGAACGAAGGGCCTCTCGGCCACCCTACGCAAATTCTGACTGTGCCCTTTGCATGCGGTAGCATCCAGAACTACCATGGGTTTACTTTTCATGGCTTGACTTTTCTAAAAGTTTGGTCAAAATTTTTGTGTCTTGACTTTTCAAAAAAAATAGGCCGTAATCCTTGGGATCGAGGGAGTATTACTGAATATAGCTATCTGAGATTATCGTGGGATTCACAAGATCAGATGCCTTTGTTCACAAACGGGCACAATCTAAGGACACTTTCATAATGTAAGATTCTAGCAAACTTAGCGCATTGTTCTTGGCTATAGTGACACAGACATAATTGTTGTTAACGAAGTTACATTCATAAACACACCCATATTATAGTTTGAAACGTTAGTACAAAACCGTTCGGAGTGCTCACACATTCTACTTGTGAACGAACATGTTTTCATGAACATAACAATCCTTATACAAACACAACAATCATGCACTCTTACTGGCCATCCCAGCCTGTTGGAATGATTGGCAGAGAAGGCGACCGATCCCAGGATGTCTTTGGGCACTTTCCCTAGCTTTTAGTTTCCTCTCCATTCTAGCATCTAGGGCAAACCACTTTCCTTGGTGGTGGTTCAAGGGTGCGATGCCTAGAATGAAACAATTGGATCTGGCGGTACAACTCGTGACTGACATACCGGTTAGTAGGAGCGTACTTCATGTTAGGTTCAGAAAGCGGCTTATCCTCCCAGTAATCATGCCCTAAACGCCTCCACCAACATTTCGGGAATTTTTCCTTCATGTCAGAGTACTACGGGTCGATGAGATCGGCGGCAAGTTCGTCCATCCCAGTCCTGCTACCCTTTGTCCCTGGGATCTAGTAAATATCCTGGATGTCCACTCTGTACTCCTCTGGGATGAAAATTCTAACAGTAGGGCTGGTAAGCAGGCCAGTGTCACCCTAGTGTCAACACTAGTAAATGTTATCTGGTGGTTCACGAGAAATTCAGCAAAGAGAGACCTAATAATTTCGCCCCACCTTCATGAAAATGAATTCAGACAAATAATGTAGCAAGAACTTTTTCAAACAGACAGTTCAGGAACAAAATGACAGCAACATGTACCTCTTCCCATCACCCCCTCCTCGAAAAAGGCTGGTATACAAGGACGTGCCTCTTCATGGAGAGTTGCATCATGACGATCATGCGGTGATCTTGGTTGTACTCGAGGTCGAGACCCACGGACCTGAACCCGCTTTCTTCCGACGGCAGCCAATTCTTGTACTTGGAAATAGTGTGTTTCCCCATCTTAGGGTCGGTGGTTTAAATGACACTTATCTTCTTCCTGTCGTGGACTTCTATGTCGAAGTACGCAGTCCCTATCAAGCCAGCATTTTGGACATCCCAACGGTCCATTACTACAGGCAAGAGGGAAAGGACATGGAGGAAGAGGGTGATGTCGTGGTGGAGGAAATGGATGAGGTCATGGAGGAGGAAGAAGATGAGGCCGTGTAGGAAGAAAGGAGACGGAGAAGAGAGAAACTACTTACTTCAAGATTGCAACCTCCCTTCCTAATCTGTGGAATGGTTCACGGCCGTTCGTAGTAGGGTGGAAGTGGAGGAAAACGGTGGTTCTACATGGCGACACTAGTTCTGCTTGAAATTGGTTCCGGGCCACTTGCATGCAGTGGAATCAAGGTCTGCCATGCACGATCTAAGTCAATAGTAGTCGTGTGCCGACCTTCACTCGTTGACAGGTGGGAGCCTACATTTGGTAGTGGCATTCCAACATATTTTTAAAAACCAGACCAGTCAGTGAACAGATGAGACGACTGGTTCACTAGTTTTCTGGTCGGACCACTGGTTCATTTGGTTCAATGGTGTAACAGCCCAAGTTTGTAATATATGTACATAGTACTTAAGCATGGCATGCATCTGTTTAAATTAGTACAATATTTGCATGTGAGTAAGTGTTGAATAAAAGCAAACCCTAAACCTCCACTCTCTTTTTGAAATGCATCCAAAAAGGTTTTGTATTTTGAAAAGTGTTAAAACAATGGAGCCCAAATAGTTTACAAGGGCCCTGAATATTTTATATACTTTACCAAAGTCTTTAGTATTTTTGAATTATTCAAAACGGGATTCAAATGAAATTTACAAAGAGAGAAAAAAATTAGAAAAAGAAAATAGTTACTGGAAAATAAAACAGAGCAGCAGCAGCCGATGGGCCTTGACCCATCTCTCCTTCCCCATCTCTCTGCCACCGCGAGCAGGAGTTAGTAGCCCAGCTTGGCCCACCAGGGGCCCAGTAGTCGGCCCGTACCGCTTTAGCGGTTTTCGTCATCTTCATCCCCCACGGCGAGCACCTGCGTGTCACCGCCGGCGATGTCGATCGCAACCTCCCGCGCTGCACCATCAGTCGAGCTCCTAGGGATAATAAGGTCGCCGCGACGCTGCCCTCGCCCTCCCTATCCACTTTCCCCTCTCTCCCTCTCCGTCGTTGGCTCTCTCCCGTGCAAGCCCGAACCCTAGCCTACCATGGCAGCCGGCTAGCCGCCGTTGCTGGCCTCCCCTCGCCCATCCGATACCACCATGAGCTTTGCCTGAACGCGAGCTTCCTCCTCCTCGAAGGAATCGGTCCGAGACGACCCTAATTGGCCGCATCGACCTCTTCTTCCTCGGCACTGACGAGCTCCTCCGTGCACCTCGCCATCGTTTTGAGCTCCGCCTCGCCTCGTCGTTGACCCCTTCAGCTCCAGGATGAGCACGTGGTCCTCCTGGACCACATCTTAGTCTCCCACCTCCTCTGTAACCCGCACGCGCCGTCGGTCTGCAAGCACTGCCACCGCCGGCCATTGCTGACCAAGATCCGGTCACCTAATCCTAGCGGCCGCGCCACCCATGTGCTCGTCTTGCTCCACTGATTCGAATGCATCCTCTCGCGTATCCAGGCGTGCTCTGGATCGCCGCCGGCGACCACCGTCTCGTGGCTCCATCGTGTGTGAGGTGGCGCTGACGCCGTGCTTGCGTGGCCTGCTGAGGTGGCATTGGGCCCAGTAGTCCGTGTATGGGTCTAGCCTCTGCCTTGGTGAGAAAATTCTAGGGTTAGGGTATGCTGACGCCAGAGTAATGTCATTATTCCTTTATTAATATTTAAAAATGGCAGAATATTCTATAAATTTGTAAAATTCATAACTAATTCATATTTAATCAGAAAAATATGAATAATATATCAAAATGTTTATAAAATTGAGACCTATCTGTCTAAGCAATCATCATACATTGTTAACCAACTTTCATGACAAGTTTAATTAGAAGAATCAATTGAACCCCATAGGTGATTTCGAGGATCCCCTGTTCTAGGGTTTGGACCTCTCGGACCCCGTTTAAAGTGACCAAGCATGTTCTAGGGTTCATTTCAACACTATTTAACTTGTCATATCATTCATATTGTATGCGCATTGCACATGCCATATATTGAATGTTGCTTTCCCTTTTCTGGTATTTGGTTCTTCGCGAATAGGAACCTAACCCGAGGCTAAAGTCAACGACACCGAAGATCCATATATGTATACTGAAGTACAAGGAAAGCGTAGCCTCTCATTCTAAACCTATTTTTTATAAAGTATATTACTTTCTCGCTATGATGCACACGATTCCAATGTGGTCTTTTGTTAGTAGCTAGTGTTACCTATCCGCTGGACTGTTTCCCTTTTGTAGCCTTATACTCCTGATCGACTGCTCCTTTCATACCTAGGTTTGGCATGTGAGCGTTGTTAGAGATTTTGCAACCGATAGCTTATCCATGCATAGTAACAATGTCTGATCCATACAAATGATGAATCGGAGATGCCGGTGAATCTAGAAAGTTAGGAGATGGTGACATCATCGAAGGAGTTAACTAAACATGCTAAGGCTTGTATGGGAGGCCACATTGGGTGTGGTTTTTGTAGTCCCATACTCGCCACCATTAGGATCCTTGTTCTTGCCTCTTGAACCAAGACGAGCGTACAACCACAATGGGCTTGGGAACCCCTCGACTGACTAACTTTCCTAGTAGATTCCATGAGTCACATAGTTCAGGCTTTCCATTTGGCATACGGATTGAAAACGTTTTCGAAAGAGGAGGTGATGGAGGTGCATCATAACAGGTAGGGAAGCGTGGACCGGGTTGCTTGGGGTGGATGGACCCCCTGGTAAACCAACCTCGCCTCACATCTTTAAGTACCGGCTTCGGGATTTGACCCATTACGGTGGAACCATACTTATTGTGTGACTCATGGTCTCGGCGAAAGCAAGGTAAAGGTCGTGGTCAACCACCCTCTGTTGTCCTTCCAAGGAAGAGGGCTAATAATATTTGGCATTAAGAGTCGGTTGGTACGTGTGGGTAAAGTTGTACACCCCTGCAGGGTATTAATCTTTTCGAAAAGCCGTGTTCACGGTTATGAACAACTTGGGAACTAACGTGATGATCATAGAGAACTATAACCTTAGTAAAACTTGTTGATCCACGTGTGCTTAAGGATGCTTCCTCTGGGTTGAGGGGGTGATCCTAGATAGGAGGTGTTGATGAAGCTGGTCGTTATCAAGATCTGATGAACAAGATGAAGAAGTCGCTATCTTATCCCTTTATAAATATTCTGAGTAGACGAGCCTCTTCTCTCTCTTATTTACAAACAAATATTTCTTCAAGCAAAATAAAATATAGAGAAAGCCTTTCTAGCCAGAGCATGTAGATACTAGGTTATCTAAGTCTTTCGGAGTACATTCTCGTACTCATCCTTGCGCCATTGTTGTTTTTCTACAAATGATCTAGTTGCAACCGAAGGCGGCTTCTATGTTGACATCGACGAGTAGTTGGGGGTCCTAGGTAGCAGCCTGAGGACTATGGGATGGACGTCGCTTCTTTTTATGGCCTCTTAGGCCTTTTTCTAAGTTGTTGTGTAGAACAACATATTTGCTTTCGCTGTGTGATGTAATGTTGGGCCTATGACCTATGGTTTGTGATAACTCTAATATCTTACTCTGCTAAGAGTTTAAACTTATGTTGTTGAATCCCTGAGATCTGTAATGTTACCGAATCATACTGTGATCTTTCGTGATTGGAGTTGAACTTATCTTGGATGTGATCTGAGGTTAGTCGAACCCTAATCCCGGGGGTACTACAAATGGCGAAAAAAAAGTTCTTTTTTAGAAAAATATAATAAATTTTTAGAACTTTTGGCCATAAAAGGTATATATAATTTATATTTCAATATATAATCAAAAAACATGGCATGTGCAAGTGGTATTGGGCTTTACATGTTTCTATTTATGCCAAGCATAAGGTTCACAAGTTCAACTATGCATTCCAGTGGCTTTATGGGGATTTATGACCATGGTTTGACACATGGAGTCCCTATAGAGTCATTTTCATATGTTCTTTTCAAAACCACAATGATCCACATGACCACACATACTACAATGGATGTGGTGATGATCCTTCTGTCATATCGGTGCATCATTCCATGCGGCAACTACATTCCAATGCTTTCTGGGGATTTATGACCATGGTTTGACACATGGAGTCCATAGATTTATTGCATGTGTTTTGTTCCAAACCACCTTAATCCACATGACCACACACACTCCAATGGATGTGTTGATGTAACTTTTGACACACCAGTGCATCACTCCATGTGGCAGTGGAAATGCAGGGTCATACTTGGGATTCTGACCATGGTTTGACACATGGAGTCTATAGAGTCATTGCATGTATTCTTGTAAATACCACAATGACCCACATGACCACACATACTCCAATGGTAATGCAACTTTTGTCACATTGGTGCATCATTCCATGTGGCGGTTGCATTCCAGGGTCTTTCTGGGGATTTCTGGCCATGGTTTGACCCACATGGAGTCCCTATATTCATTTCATGTGTTATTTACCAAACCACAACGATCCACATGACCACACACACTCAAGTGGATGTGGTGATGCAACTTCTGTCACACGGGTGCATCATTCCATGTGGCAGCAGCATTGAAGTGGATTTCTGGGGATTTATGACCATGGTTTGATACATGGAGTCCATATAGTCATTGCATGCGTTCTTTTCCAAACCACCTTGATTCACATGACCACACACACTCCAATGGATGTTGTGATGCAGCTCCTATCACACTGGTGCATCATTCCACGTGGCAGTTGCATTCCATGGACTTTCTGGGATTTTTGTCCATGGTTTGATACATGGTGTCCCTATAGTCATATGACGTGTTAGTTACCAAACCACAATGATCCACATGAGTACACACACCCAAGTTGATGTGGGTATGCAACTTCTATCACACCGGTGCATCATTCCATGTGGTGGTTGCATTCTAGGGGCTTTTTGGGGATTTCGGGACATGGTTTGACACATGGAGTCCCCAGAGTCATTTCATGTGTTATTTACCAAACCACAATGATACACAAGACCACACACACTCCAATGGATTTGTTGATGCAGCTTCTATCACACTGGTGAATCACTCCACGTGGCTGCTCCATTCTAGTGGCTTTTGGGGGATTTATGACCATGGTTTGACACACGGAGTCCATAGAGTCATTTGCATGTGTTCTTTTCAAATCCACATTGATCCACACAACCACATACACTCAAGTGGTTATGGTGATGCAACTTCTATCACACCGGTGCATCATTCCAAGTGGTTGTTGCATTTCAGGGGATTTCTAGGGATTTCTGACCATGGTTTGACACATGGAGTCCATAGAGTCATTACATGCGGTATTTTCAAAACCACCTTGATCCATATTACCACACACACTAAAGTGGATGTTGATGCAACTTTTGTCACACTGGTGCATCATTCCACGTGGCAGATCCATTGGTAGTGATGCTCTTACATGGTGATGCTAGCGCTGGATGAAATTGGTTCTGTGCCACTTGCATGAAGTGGAATTGAGGTCCGCAATGCACGATCTAAGTAAAACGTACTCACATTTGCCGAGCTTCACTCGATGATAGGTGGGACCCTACATTTCCCCTCATGATTAATTTTTCACTTCCTTTAGACGGTCCCCGTGCCCAGCCTCACTAATTACGGCCCCCTTCCTTGTCTTCAACATGGAAAAGACCTGGTTATGCGCAATTAAATTGCATGGTAGGATTTGACACGTGAAAAGTAGTGATGCAGAGCACATGAGCTAAGGTGACACAATGTACATGACTAAACGACTGATAGCTTGAATTAACGTGATAGCACAGGGCGCATACATCCTCGTTATTACTCTTTTAAATATTTGTTTACTCAGAAGATGGAACGGCCGCTGCCATGCGTCTCCACAACTACTTTTGAATCGCCACGATGGTTGCAACATATCCCCTGTTTCAATAAAAGCCATCTTCTTCCTCATGTCCTCTGTCTTCTGCTTCCCATCTGTTGTTATTTATGTATTCTCCTTGCCGCTGCCACGTTACTCCACAAGGACGTCTAAATCACAGTGACGGTTCCAGCTTTCCCTTATTTCGATGAAAGCCTTCTTAGTCTTACTCATGTCCTCTATATTCTGCATCCCATCTATTGTTCTTTCTGTCTACTCCTTGCCGCTATGGAAGGTTACACTTGATAGACAAGCTTTACTACCCAAGGAAATACAAAGATTGATGTCGTCTACACCAACGAGGAGGATACAGTTGTGCGTGTCTAGAGGATGTATGAGGAATGGATCAAGAAAGACGAGGACAAGTTTGTCGGATTGGACCTCGAGTACACCGAGGAGAATGAAGAGTACAATAATGATGTCACCGTTTGTTCACCTGGCAATGAAGAAACACGTCCTCGTCTACCACTACTCCGGGTTTGTAGATCTGATCTCTTTAGTTTACCACTTTCAAGGTTTTCTTACTTTTTAATGGTCACTTATATGATTTTAATCAGTTGATCTTGCCTTTACTAAACAGTCTTAGTACCAAATTTTGTTCAATTTTTGTTCTTGCAAGTACAACAATCTTTCCATATGCTCATATTACATTTATTGAATTCTGTTAGTACCAAATGAATTATTACTATATAACTTTCAGAGTGTTCACCTTGGATTTACTAAATTTTAGTAGTTTCAAATTTTATTCAAGATATGGTATTGCATTGTTTAAATAGTCATAGTCACAAATTTTATTACAGTGGGGATCTTGCAAGTACTGCATTTATTTGGTCCTCATAAAATTATGACAAGCCAATGTTGAGAGTCTTTATTTTGCATTTACTATACTTTTGTACCTTAAAATATATTTAGAGATGATTATCTTGCATTGATAAAACATTTGTTGTTGCTCATTTTGTCATTGTTTTGGTTATGCATTTTATGATGACAAACTACATACTTCCAGGACTGACAAGAAGTGTCCGGCACTGGGCCAATTCCTTGTGGAGAAACGAATTGAATTCTGCACTGTCGACAAAACATCTGATTTTGTCATGTTTTATTTTGCGGGAATCATAATTCCTAAGCACAAGTGGATAGATATTCAACATCTTTTCAAGATCAAAGGGGGCAGGAGGAGGGATGGAATGGCTAGTCTCGCGGCTAGAATCATCGATCCGTCGTACACCAAAATGAAGGAAGATTTCCTTGAAGATAGGAACGATTTTGGGGAGGAGAGGTTGTTGTATGAGATAAACCTAAAGTATGCAGCCATGGATGCTTACTTCACCTACCAGCTGTACGCTCAGATCCATTTCTTTGAAAATTTCCTCGTGTTTCACCCCAGTTGCAAGAGGGAAGACAAGCAAAGGGGATCCCTTTGTCGGAAATGCGACATAGCTGAGCATGACGCTGAAACTGCAAAGAGAGAGGTTACAGCTGAAGAAACAAACAGAGAGGCTGCAGCTAAAGATAGGGAAGCCAAGGCCCCTTCCATGTGGGATGAACTTGCATTTCGTCAGCTGTGGGAGGCCAATAACACAAGAGACAGCTGGAATGATGGACGTTGGTCTCCTAGAAAAGAAGGCAAGCACATCAAGTGGTCTTATGAGGAGTGAATTAAATTTTACTTCTTTTTGTTATGTTTCTGTATATGTATGATAGCTTGTCAAGAACTTATTTTGGTCCTGTGGAATTATTAGTGTAGAAACCATGTTTAATATGTATTGGAATCATCGTGAATTACTGTGTAATTATATATTTGTGTATGCGCCATGGTGCGTAATGATGATAACATGCATTCTATCTTGTCATGTTGTTTTGAAAATTTTAAAAATTTCACCCTCAAACTCAAAACGGTATTTCTTTTGTGAAGCAAGTACAAACACTACAATTTGAATCCTTCTAGATGCATGCTTGTGTGGTCATACATCACATTTGGACCTTGTTTTGACCAAACCTTGTAAATTTCATAATAAAATTATAAATTCTCAAAATCTTTTGAAACCTTGAAATTTGGTCATTGTGTGGCAAATACTTTGCAAGAAAATAACGAACATGGAAAAAATATCCCCCTAGCAGTCCAGTATAAAATGTGGGGTAGTTAGGTCAACGAGCATGTCCGACTACTCGATAGAGCCACCTGTGTACCATTTTTTCATCTACCTTTCTTCAAATGGACTCAAATTTAAGACAAGGGTGTATCACCATGTCACTAATGATGCTAGCATTCTATCTAGCCATTATGGTTTCCAAATTTGAATAGATTGTCCCTCAAACTCAAAAACGGTCTTTCATTTGTCAAGAAAGTACCAAAAGTACAATTTGTAACCTTCTAGTTGCATGCTTGTGTGGTTGTACATCACATTGGGACCATAGAACATCAGTTCTACTTTTCAGATGCTTCCACAATCTCTTGAAATACTCTAGTCAACCCTGGTTTGACCAAACCTTGTAAATTTCATAATAAAATCAGAAATTCTCTTGGAAGACTTCAAATTTGTTCATTTTGTGGAAAATACATTTAATAAAAATGACAAACTTTGGAAAAAATGTCCCCCTAGCAGTCCACTCTGAAATGTGGGGTATTTAGGTCAACGATCATGTCTGACTACTCAAAAAAACCACTTGTGTACCATGTTTTCATCTACCTTTCTTCAAATGGACACAAATCTGGCTCAAGTGAGTATCACCACATTCCTACTGATGGTAGAATTGTATCTAGCCATTTTGGTTTGAACTTTCAAAAATTTCACCTTCAAACTCAAAAAAGGCTTTCATTTGTGAAGAAATTACCAAAACTACAATTTAAAACATTCTAGTTGTGTGGTTTCACATCACATTGGGATAACATAAGAGAAGTTGTACTTTTCATATGCTTTTACCAAACCAAAATAATCCACATGACCACTTAAGTGGAGGTGGTGATGCAACTTCTCTCACACTCGTGCATCATTCCATGTGGCAGCTGCATTCCAGTAGCTTTCTGGGGATTTATGACCATGGTTTGACACATGGAGTCCCCAGAGTCATTTGTAGATGTTCTTTTCAAAACCACAATTATCCACACGACCACACACACTACAATGTATGTGGTGATGCAACTTTTGTCACACCGGTGTATCATTCCATACGGAAGCTGCATTCGAGTGGCTTTCTGGGGATTTATGAACATGGTTTGACACATGGAGTCCATAGATTCATTACATGTGTTTTTTACAGTCCACCTTGATCCGCATGACCAAACACACTCCAATGGATGTGGTGATGCAACTTCTATCACACTTATGCATCATTCCATGTGGCGGTTGCATTCCATGGACTTTCTAGGGATTTCTGGACATGGTTTGATACATGGTGTCCCTAGCGTCATATCATGTGTTCTTTACCAAACCACAATGATCCACATGACCACACACAGCCAAGTTGATGTGGGGATCCAACTTCTGTCACACTAGTGCATCATTCCATGTGGCAGTTGCATTCAAAGGGCTTTCTAGGATTTTTGGACATGGTTTGACACAGGGAATCCCTAGAGTCATTTCATGTGTTAGTTACCAAACCACAATGATCCACATTACCACACACACTCCATTATATGTGGTGATGCAGCTTCTGTCACACTGGTGAATCACTCCATGTGGTAGCTGCATTCCGGTGGCTTTCTGGGGATTTATGACCATGGTTTGACAAATGTAGTCCATAGTCATTTTCATGTGTTCTTTTAAAAACCACATTGATCCACGTGACCACACCCACTCAAGTGGTTGTGGTGATGCAACTTCTGCCACATCGGTGCATCATTCCATGTGGTTGTTGCATTCTAGGGGCTTTCTAGGGATTTCTAACCATGGTTTGCCACATGGAGACCATAGAGTTATTGCATGCGTTCTTTTCAAAACCACCTTGATCCATATTACCACACACACTAGTGCATCATTCCATGTGGCAGTTGCATTGCTAGTGATGCTCTTATATGGCGATGCTAGCGCTGAATGAAATTGGTTCTACGCCACTTGCATGCAGTGGAATCGAGGTCCGCCATACACGATCCAAGTCAAACGTACTCACGTTTGCACGTGCCAAAGTTCACTCGCTGATAGGTGGGACCCTAGAATTCCCCTCACGAATAATTTTTTCACTTCCTTTAGATGGTCCCCGTGCCCACCCTCACTAATTACGCCCCCCTCCTTGTCTTCCACGCGGACAAGACCGGCGATGGCGGTTTCTCACTCACTACTCGAACAACTGCTCCCCTCCCTGATTCCATCCCCTCCCAAATCCATCCGCCTCCGGATCACACCGTCTCCATTAATCTGCTTGATTGCCGCTATGGGTAAACATTGGGGTGGCAGCAGGCTGAAGCGTAAGGTAGACGACGACACGGCTGGCCATGGAAACCGCCATCATGAGGATTGGGGATGGACGAACCTTAGTGTTGCGAACGTGTATAGGGTCTCCAAGGAGTTGGACATCATCTCCGCTGGTCATATTGCTTGCTGCATCCCTGGCTACTGCCCGCCGATCCGAGAAATGGACGAACTCCCGTTCGGCACGGCATGCCTTCTTTACCCCGATATCAGCGAATTGCCAAACGACCGTGATGGACACGTAAGTTCCAGTATCTTTCTTATTTATTCAGTCTTATCATTAATTCAAATGTGTTGAACTTTCATCGGAATCCTATCTTCTTTCCATCGAACGTGTTCTTATGCGCAGTTTGAACAAATAGAACCATTTAAGACTATTATGTACAGAGGAAGCCCTGCCCGTACTTGATATTCTAGTATTTTCATAGTGATACAGTATTAATTTAGGTGATATATGAGCTCTCAATTTGCCTTTTCAATGGAATGCCTGCTAGGTGATATTCTGTTTTCTAAAAAAAATAAACAAACTAGACGATTTAATACTATTATGTCCCTAGTTGTTTATGATCACCGTCAGGAGTTTGTTCGGGGGAACCTCTACTCCTACTTGATATATTGGGTATTTTCATAGTAAGACATGTACAATTTAGGCGAGGGCTGAGGAGAAAGTCGTACATAATACTTTAATCTCAGTGTCTAGGTGTCAAATTGTATTTTCAATGGAATCCATGCTAGGTGATTCTACCAACTGACAACAAACTTTGCATAATATTTATTCAAAACTGATCCTGCTGGATAAGTGGTCGCAATCAGTAGTGGTGAATATCAAGGAGACAGCCGAGACGGAAATGGAAGACGACCAGAACTTGGTGGGTCGAAATGGAGAGTGGCTGGTCCTTTTAACCTAGGACGGGAGTACTCGGACTCTCAAAAATTTCTACAGATCGTTGAGACTTCAACTACCATATTTAGAGGGTGTCGGCATTACTACATTCAACCCCGCGTTCCCGCCGCCAAACTCTAAATTTGCTTACAAGTTTAACATGGCAGAACTTGAGCTCCTAAAGTTGCAACTCCCATAGAAGCCTCACCTAGTGTGGAGGAATTTTCACTACGACCTCTTAGCGGTGTTCGACAAGGAAATCACATTCATTAGATTCCTAGATGACAAGGAATGGATAGTCTTGCGCGATGGACATCTGCGCCGGAGAAGTATGTCGACGTTGTCTTCACCTCCAGCTAATATTCTGACACATAGCAACGCATTTACGCGGTCACTGAACATAGCGGCGATATGCGTGTTTGGAGCCGTTCACCGGGGGTTAGTCATGGTAGAATATAGCATGTAAATTCCCTTTCAAAATTCTTCTTACTGACTGAAGGTAATACACAGGTACACATGCAGCCCCGTGCGTGATTGCATCTCCGGTGATCGAAGATGCAGTAGTAGATGCTAATCTTGGATAATGGCGATGGTTCCTTGCACCTCTCAGAGGCGATAGGAACCATGATGATGAACTCATGTGGATTCATATCAGGGGAGCACTCAGCAGCATTGGTGATACAATAGAACATATGGGGACACAAATTTCTTCATACCCATTGCTGTGATGTCATGTTTTCTCGTGGTCCGCATGTCCATCAAAATACCCATTAGAACAGGTCTAGAGCAGAGTCGACAATCTGAAGAGACAATCTATATTTCTTAGGATCAACTACCCTTTCTTCGTCGGAGCCCCTGAAGTTGTTGAACCTGTAATTTCTCAGGCAACCCCGGCTCGTGATGCTGCTGCTACTAGTTGTGGAGCTGACGAAGAACTAGCTGCTGCTTATCCTGGTGAAGCTGAAGAAATACTTGCTAATGCTGCTGGTGGTGAAGCTGATGAAATACTTGCTGAGGCTGCTGCAGGAGTCTAGGAAGAACATGCTGGTGTTGTTGCTGAGGTGCCAGCACTTCCAGTGTTTAAGTAGACTTTGTATTTTCTACGCACTCATGCGTCTATTATGTTGACACTCTAGATCCTACCTGGAGCCGAATCCACGTCCGGGGAGGGGTCCTACCATTGGCTCATTTGTGGGGTCATACAATTTTATAGAGATTGAGAGACGGACAAACGCAGAATTTTGGTTTGTTCCGACGATAGCACCAGCTTAGGGACCTAGTGCTCAACTTGCAGATCAGATGAACCATTTATCTTTATATTTAGTTTCTTCCTAGTTCTATGAAGTAAATGCTTATTTGTTCAAGACTCGGCTATGATTATTTGTGTAAGTCTGCTTTGCTTATTTGTGTAAGAACAAGTTAAGACTATGTGTGTAAGACTAAGTTATGCTTAACTGTGTAATATTCAGTGAAGCCCAGCTTTTCTTTCCCTACCCAAAACAGCAGAATTGCAGCATAGAATAAACAAGTTTCATGTGTATATTAGACATTTGCTCGGGATAACAACTAATGTCTACGCACTTATATTCTTATAGACAGTTGTTGGGCCTCCAAGTGCAGAGGTTTGTAGAACAACAGCAAGTTTCCCTTAAGTGGATTACCCAAGGTTTATCGAACTCATGGAGGAAGTGGTCAAATGTATCCCTATCAAGCAACCCTGCAATCAAGATACAAGAAGTCTCTTGTGTCCCCAACACACCCAATACACTTGTCAGGTGTATAGGTGCACTAGTTCGGTGAAGAGATAGTGAAACACAAGTGGTATTGATGATTATAAGTGGTAACGGTGCCAGAAAAGAGCTTCTGACGAGGAGGAAAATACTAAAGGTAAAAAGATGGAAGCAAGCAAACATGCAATAGATCTAGTTCTAAATGGTGTTACAATGTTTAGAAACAAGGCCTAGGGATCATACTTTCACTAGTGAACACTCTCAATAAATATATTCTCTTCATGATACTACCCTTAAATACTCTCCGGTTGGACACTCTAATCCATGGTAGGGCTATAACATCACTCCTCAAAGTCCGACTTTCCCAATCTAGATAACCCCACACTGTCACCTTGATTGCTAGATGGTTCCAACAAACACCACAATTTCATAGAGACAACCAACTCAAAATATACTCATGATAAATATTTATAAACTCTATACTAAGTGCCACCATGGCATGCATGCTATCACTTTCACACACGTGGGGAGAGTAGAGATCTATTTAAGCACTTGAGTATTTATGTATACTCTAGCCTAAGTTCCACCACAGTGTGCACGCTTTCACTTTCATACATGTGAGGAGAGCCAGAGATCTATTAAAGCACTTGAGTAGCAGAGCAGATCTAATTTATTACAAATCTGATGGTCACAATATGATCATGTAGAGAGAGAGAGATGAACACATAGCTACCGGTGGAGCCCTTAGCCTCGAGGAAGAACTACTCCCTCCTCATCATGGGAATCAGCAACGGTAATGAAGATGGCGATGGAGATCGATGGAGATGGTGATGGAGATCAAAGGAGATGGCTCCGGGGACAGTTCACTATCCCGGTAGGGTGCTGAAACAGAGACTTTCTGTCCCCTAAATCTCCCCTTCGGTGGCGGCGGCGCAGTGGAACTTTTCGTGGCTTTCTCCCAGTTGATTTAGGGTTTCTGGGTCGGAGGCTTCTTATTGGCGAAGGAGGCAAGGTCGGTGGAGTCCCAGGGGGCCGACACCCCCTAGTGGCGCCACAAGGGCTGGCCCGCGCCTGGGGGCGGTGCGGTCACCCTAGTGTCCTCCTCCATCTCTTATTTGTGGTTCCGTGTCGTGTCGGGTAAAATAATGACTTTATCTTTTGTCCCGTCTAATTCCGAGAATATTCATTTTTTTACTTTTCTGAAACCAAAAACAACAGATAATAGGCAACTGGCACTGTGGCATCTTGTCAATAGGTTAGTTCTAGAAAGTGATAAAAAATTGTAGATACATTTACGACGTATCAAGCATCCCCAAGCTTAACTCCTACTCGTCCTCCAGTAGGTAAGTGATAAAAGAATAATTTTTGAGGTGACATGCACCATCAAAATCAAGATCAAACCATTTGCAAGCATTGAAAGCTGGGATCAAAGTAATCTAAACATGAGCATGAAAGATGTAGTTCAATCAATAAGACATATCAACTATGTTGCAACATGAAAGGATACAAACAAATATCATGAATAATAATGCATTGAGAGACGTTTGTTTGTTTCACATATAGAAAACATAGCATAGTGGCATTCAGCTTGTCCCTCATGGAGTAGCAAATAAATGCATAGGACACCTTCAAAGTTCATAAGAGTGACTAGATACAAATAGTTCAAGAGCAAGTAATATCAACAATATGAATCAATCAATAAGTTTTGGGACAATGCACATAGAACTAAGAATGGAAACTATGCTCTCTTAATTGGTGCCTAAGGATAGAAGGTGGAGACTTAATATAATGGTGGAAGAAAGGCCCTTCATAAAGGAGGGAAGCAGGGATTTCATGTCTCGAAAAGAGCTTCCAAAAATTATGGCACTTGTTAGCTTTCAGCTCTCATTGCCCCTATCATAAACATCTTGAAGTGATTAAGGTTAAAGTGAACAAACTATGGAGTATATGCTTGACAAAGTATAAGTTGGCAATCTCATGTCCCTTGAATACGAGGGCCGCTCCTCATGTTACTCAACTTTAGTCACCTGTAAGTTCTTGTCATAGTAAGTACATGTGTATCATAGAGAACCGCCAACGGGGTACCCCTTGCACATGCTACAGGACCTATCCCATAATCAAAATGACAAGGCAAGTAGACAATGAGCATATCAGCAATCTTCTTATTTACCATGGGAAAATGGTGCTTTTTTCTATCTTTCCTCTTTTCAATGTGTCTCTTCTTTTTTTTAAGAAGAAAGCTTCATAGATTGCTCACTATGGTGATGCAGCAAGTTTCCACCATGATTAGGCATGTCTTACGCTAGAGGCCCAGACGTTTCTCTTACACATATACATAACTCCATGGACTAACAAGCTCCCCTTTTATTTCACACCAACGACATCCGCAAACAAAAGATCATGATATCAACTGAGTACAATGTACATGTGCAATGTTGAAAGCGTTCCTCGTGACAGCACGGTTCTGCTAATTCCCAACTTATAAGTGCAAGCATATACAACATAGATGACACAATGGTTCAAGTTTATTAGGGGCAATAAAATAAAGTGTGCCATCAAGTTTGTGAGAGCTTTAATCACTAAGTTTCACATAACAAGTTTAATTTGGAAGATAGATAAAACAAGAATATACTTGAAATGGTGTAACACACAATGCACAGGAATTTATAGTGGACACTTTGGAATAACTTGGTTTATTGGGAGTTGGATGCATGAGTAGAGCTTACTCATACAATTGGATGCTAGCGAAAGACTAGGAGCGACCAACTAAGAGAGTAATAATGGTCATAATCATGCAGAGCGACAAAACATTACTAATCGAAGCATAAAGTGGTACCACAAGTCAAAAACTTAATGATCATAGAGGCTACAGTGACTATTTCATAGTCATAACATGGTGTGAGCATGCGCCAAGTCAACCCAACCAAAGCATCAAAGGATAATACCACAATACTATGCTTTTGTATGCTAAACAACGCATGATTATTTCAAGGCACATTAAGAAATCCTAATTGTTTAGAACAAGTCATGCTACAGCAATAATCAATAAGCATAAGGTCAAAACAACATCTATCATGACATGATAAAGTCTATGTTACATTCAAAGCAAGCTCCTCTTGTACTACTCAAGCAAGAACTTTCTACTCCTCTCCAATACCAATCAACTTATTTGAAACAACAAAGCGAGAACGGGGGTCCAAACTTATTTATTCAAGAAAACTAAGCAAACGAAAACCAAAAATGAGAACTAAGACCCTCCAAGAACAACACAACAGTGCATGAAACAATATAAATGAAGTGTCTAGAAAGATCTGAGATTTTTTTTTGATGAAGAAGGGGATGCATTGGGCATCCCCAAGATTTGAAGCTTGTACCTCTTGAATATATCTTGGGGTGACACAGGGTGGCATCCCCAAGCTTGAGATTTTGTCCATTATTCATCTCATTACATCATTCTTCCTGTACACCTGAAAATTTTCCTTCATACAAAACTTCACACAATCTTCATTAGCAAAATTAGTGCATTCAAAAGATAATAAACCTTTGGGTTTAGTTTTAAAACAGAAAAACTTTCATTAAAAACACAAGCTACTATAGCAATTCCCACAAAAAGCTCAATTTACCAAAGAGAACTCAAAAAGGAATCAGTAAGGAGCAAATGCAAATAATGGCAGAAATCTGTCAAATGCAGGTAGAAACCGATTTTTTCGAAGACCTTATATTGCTCAAATAAAAAAGTGTTGAACTAACGAAAGTTAGCTAACAACCCGGGGGATTTATTCAGAAAAGTAGAGCTCAATCTGACTTACAGAGATTATTGAATAATTTTTACAGGGAAACACACAAATCTGTTTCGGGACAGCACTTCTCCAAATCTTACTTCCCTCTCATTAGAGGTTATTCTTCACACAAAAATCACACAAAAAGGATAAGGAGAGGTTATTACAGAAGTAATAACTTCCAAGACTCAATAAAACTATTGGGTTATCTCCCAAGTACTTTTATTTAACTCCTTTAAGTTAGGCTTGATAATTTGAGAAGATGCTCACATAAGAAATATGAATTGAAGTAAAAGAGAGCATCAAGAAGAAAATTCAAAACACATTTAATTATAACCCACTTCCTATGCATAGGAATCTTGTAAATAAACAAGTCACGAAAGCATAAAGAAACAATCATAGGAAAGAAAAACAAGTGCAACTTCAAGATTTTCAACATAAAGAGGGGAAACATAATATTGTTTAGATACATAAAACCATGTTTCCCTCTCTCATGATAACTTTCAGTAGCAACATGAATAAAATTAACAATATGACTATCACATAAAACATTCTTATCATGATCCACATGCATATAATGATTATTACTCTCCACATAAGCATAGTCATCTTATTAATTGTAGTAGGAGAAAATTCAACAAAATAGCTATCATTATTATTCTCATCACCATAATCAACAAACATAAGAGCCATATTTTAATCACAATCAATTTTCTCCTCAATAGTAGGTGGACTGAAAATATCATATTCATCATTGTAATCATCATATATTGGAGGTTTGGTATCATCATAAGCAATAGAATAGCTATGTTCCAAAGCTGGGGAACTAAAAAGATCATGTTCAAAAAAACTAGCTTCCCCAAGCTTAGACGTTTCCATAGCATTAGCAATAATGGTGTTCAAATAATTCATACTAATAACATTGCTATTAGCATGCAAATAAAGCTCCATAGGTTTTTTAATTTACTCTTCAAACACTTCATGTCCTAACTCAAGACAAATACTATAAAGCTCTCTAATTTTTTTTGGTTTTCCATTAAGCCTAACTAGTGAAAACAAGAAACAAAAAGACAAAATTGCAGAATCTAAAGGAAATAACTTCGAGCACTCACACCGGAGGATGTGAGTACCTTTTACCTTACCTCCCCGGCAACGACGCCAAAAAAGAGCTTGATGTCTATGCACTTCTATTCTCGTAGACAGTTGTTGGGCCTCAAAGTGTAGAGGTTTGTAGAATAACACCAAGTTTCCCTTAAGTAGATTACCCAAGGTTTATTGAACTCAAGGAGGAAGTGGTCAAAGGTATCCCTCTCAAGCAACCCTGCAATAGAGATACAATAAGTCTCTTGTGTCCCGAACACACCCAATACACTTGTCAGGTGTATAGGTGCACTAGTTCGGCGAAGAGATAGCGAAATACAAGTGGTATGGATGATTATAAGTGGTAACGGTGCCTTAAAAGAGATTCTAACAGGGAGTAAAAGACTAAAGGTAAAAAGATGGAAGCAAGCAAACATGCAACAGATCTAGTTGTAAACGCTGTTTCAATGTTTAGAAACAAGGCCTAGGGATCATACTTTCACTAGTGAACACTCTCAATAAATATAATCTCTTCATGATACTACCCTTAACTACTCTCCGGTTGGACACTCTAATCCATGGTAGGGCTATAACAGCACTCCTCAAAGTTCGCCTTTCCCAATGTAGATAACCCCACACTGCCACTTTGAGCGTTAGATGGTTGCAACAAACACCACAATTTCATAGAGACAACCAACTCAAAATATACTCATGATAAATATTTATAAACTCTAGCCTAAGTGCGACCACAGAGTGCACGTTATCACTTTCACACACGTGGGGAGAGCAGAGATCTATTGAAGCACTTGAGTATTTATCTAGACTCTTGCCTAAGTGCCACCACAGTGTGCACGCTATCACTTTCATATATGTGGGGAGAGCCAGAGATCTATTAAAGCACTTGAGTATCAGAGAAAATCTACTTGATTACAAAGCTCATGATCACAATATGACCATGCATAGAGAGAGATGAACACATAGATACCGGTAGATCCCTTAGCCTCGAGGAAGAACTACTACTTCCTCATCATGGGAATCAGCAACAGTGATGAAGATGGCGATGGAGATCGATGGAGATGGTGGTGGAGATCGAAGGAGATGGCTTGGGGGGCACTTCCTCGTCTCGGCAGGGTGCCGAAACAGAGAATTTCTGTCCACCGAATCTCCCCTTTGGTGGCGGCAGCACAGCGGAACTTTTCGTGGCTTTCTCCAGATGATTTAGGGTTTCTGGGTCAAAGGCTTCTTATAGGCGAAGGAGGCAAGGTCGATGGAGTCCCAGGGGGCCCACACCCCTGGTGGATCCACTAGGGCTGGACCACGCCTGGTGGGTGTGGCCACCCTGGTGCCTCCTCCATCTCTGCTTCGTGGTTCCGTGTCATGTCGGGTAAAATAATGACTTCAACTTTTGTCCCATCCAATTCCGAGAATATTCATTTTTTAGCTTTTCTGAAACCAAAAATAGCAGATAACAGGCAACTGGCACTATGGCATCTTGTCAATAGGTTAGTTTCAGAAAGTGTATAAAAATACCTCAAACTGTAGACAAAACATAAGAAAAATGATATAAAACAAGCATTGAGCATCAAAAATTATAGATACGTTTACGACGTATCAAATACCACTTCAAGTTACTTTCAGTTTCAAGTTTACTATCCAAAAAATTAAGGTTCCATGATCATATAATATGAATAGCTCATACAAAAAGCTAGCAACACTGACGATATTGTTATTGTTATGAATGATAAATGGTGTACGTATTTGAACGCATCACTAGAATGTGCCACTAAAGGCTGTGAAATATAGCCATCCACGTCCGCATTTAAATTAGATATTATTCATATATTTGATGAAATATCTCTCTAAAACCTGCCACTAATGCCTAATGATCAAAGGGGTATGCAATCCTTTCTTGCTATTTTTCCCTGTGTAGATAATGACGTATTATGATGGGAATCACTACATGAATGCCAAAGATGCAAGATTTCCATCACGTCAAAGAAACCAGGAGCCATGAAGCCATTACTGCAAGCTTAACGACCAACTATACGGGCCACCGCCGTATAGTTTGCACTGACTTCATTACGTCAAACAGAACAACTTTCATGAAGGGACCCCTATATAAAGAGGCTTTGGGCGACGGGAAACAACGCTTCTTTTTTGACCTCAACTCTCCTTGCCACCAGAAGCCACAACGCCGGAGGAATAGATCTAGATCTAAACCTCTAAACCCTTCTCCACCACCATAGACATCTTCCACCACTTGTAATAGTAGATCTCATCTCCAATTGGCCACATTGTAAGACTATTTGCTATGAAACCTTATGATCTCTATTGCAATGTTTATGATTGTTGATTTCATCTCTATGTGTGAGTAATTCTCTTTGAGCTAAGGGCTTCGGCCTAGCCATCTAGCCTTTGTGCATGTTATTTATCATAGATGGGATCATGTATTAGTTTGTATGACATGATGATTTTAGTACCCTCTCTTGCCTCAATCTAAGGACTTGTCAGGTACCCAAGACCCCGAGGATTGATCTAGGTAAAGGGAGTGTGAGTAATGACTGATCTTCAGGATAAGAACCCAGTGACAGAAAGGGTAGTACGTCTCTATGTGAGGAATTTACTTGGGATTAATGGTGACATCACGATGCTTATCATTAGTTCTCTTTCATCTATTGATGAGACTAGTAGGTTAGTTCTATAAGCGGTTTCGGAGGCGATAACAATTATGGATGCACTGCCCACATATAATTATCTTGATCTAACAATTACATGTATACTTTATTGTTATCTATTATTCTCATCAGATGTTTTGCATAGCTATTGGTGAAAATCGTAGACCCTAGGCCCTCAATCTCTCCATCAACAAGAACAAGGTCGCAAACTCTTGGTCTAGTGAAAACGCAATAGGAATTCTAAAACTCTCGAAGGTCCATTTAAGTAATATCACTTTGCTTTCTTCTTCCCGAGGATTCGATAAACTAGGTATACTAGGGAAAAACAGCTATACTACATTCGTAATACAGATCAAAGGTATCAACCCATTTTCTGGAGCCGTTGCCGGGGAGATTAGCGGTATAAGTCACTTTACTTTTAGTTATTTACTTTCGTTGTACTAATTTTTGATTTGAGTTGTAGGACCATAACAATGGATAACACTCAACATTTAATGCATCTTGAGGTAGTAAGGAATATGGGTTCACCCATGGATGCTTTTATAACTGTCAGTAGAAGCATAAACCCAGATGGTATAGAGATCCATCCCTTATTATTTGAATTACTTAACTCTAAAAAGTTTGCAGGAACCCATGAGAGAGTTCATATGGACACTTTTATTTCTTTGAAGATGTTTTTGGTTCCTTTATATTTGATGATTGTGACCTTGATAAGGTTAAAATCCAGTTGTTTAGACAAACTCCCTCTAATAATGTTTTCAACTGGTATAGATACTTTTGTGTAAAAGCACCAAGGACGTGGACGGATTTGACAACCAAATTATGGTCAAAATATTACTCAGAAAGAAAAGCTCAGAGGATGAGAGGAAATATTATTAGTTTCAAAAATAATCCTGGTGAGAGTTTGTATGAAGGCTATCTAAGGTATAAAAGCTATCTAGACAATTGCCCCCATCATCTATGGAGGGCTTAACAATAAAGTAGATCAAATCTAGATACTACTTCTAATGATAGTTTCCTATCTTATACCGATGATGAAGCTTGGAAATTAATGATGAAAACAAGGGAGACAACAGAAAGTCATGAAAACAGGGAAAGCAATAAAGATAGTTCTTCTGAATATGCTTGTGTTAACAACTTTATTGTAGATGAAAGGACTTGTGAGATGATTAAAACCCTCGGTATTGATTCTTATTCGGTAAAGAAAATTATTGAGAATTATACAGGGCGTTTACAGGTACCTGCATGATGGGAACCTCACAAACCCCCTGAAGAAAAGAAGCGATCAAGAGAGGACATATAGTTGGTAGAATTTTCCTCTGAACCTATTCAAGAGAATATTAATAAAAACTTCAGGGAGGAAGAATGTATAAGGAGAAGGTCGAAGAAACCTGAAAAGAACCCCGAAGCTACCAATGCAAATATTGTTGTATTCAAGGATCTTATGGATGCAAGAATCATGGAAAATGAAGTACTTATGCTAGACTCTGAAACCTCAGACTTCATTATAGGTAAGATACAAGGTAAATAAACTTCTAAAACCATGACTCCTATATACTATGGAGAGACTTCCTTATACGAATTTTGTGAGCCGGTTTCTACTATAAATATTATGCCTTCGTCGCTTTATGAGGATTTTTGCTACAATCTAAATAATCCAAATGTGGAATTGGTGGACACTACTATTAAGTTCTTTAATAGAACTAATATTTAACCAGAAGGTGTTATTCTAAATATCTATGTTTTTATTGGACTACTCATGTACCCTCTCGATTTTTATATTGTTGATATGCCTCGAGATACATTTTGTAACATCCCAAAAATCATGATTTATAAAGTTTGCATATCATTCATGCATTCATAAGCATTTGGATCATTTTTTATGCATATAATTCATGCATTCAACCAGAAAGGTTTGAATATAGGTTTGAATGTTGATTCCAAAGCTTGTTCAAAATTTCAAAACAAAAATCTAAATTCAAAACCATTCATAAGCCTATTATAAATAAATAATTAAGGCTTGGTTTTATTTTAGTTTCAATGGGCCAAGGTATTTTTGAGTGAACAGCAATGTTTTATACTAAATATGTGCATCGTTCACTTTACAAAATCCAAAGAAAATTTGAAATCAAACTCATTTGAAAATCATTTGAGAATGATTTCAGAAAATAAAAATAGAAATAGAAAAGGATAAAAGAAAATAGAAAGGGCCGGCGCCACCTATTTGGCCCAGTAACAGAACCAGCCCAACCGGGTTTTCCCCTCTCCCTCTGTTTCGCACCCACGCGCACACCCCTCCCCCACTGACACCCCTGACCGACCTGCCCCGTCATCGTCGTCCCCAAACCCCGCCCACGACCGAGCCCTCCGCCGTTACCTCCCCCGCGTCACTGTCGTTGATTGCGCGCTTAAATGACGTTGATTCGCCGAGTAATTACTCTCCCAACTCCGCCTACTTAAACGCAACAGTCCCCGCTCCATTTCCCCCATTCAATTCCTTCGGAATGCCGCCAGGCTGCTCGCCTTTCTCTCCACACCGCCGCTGTACCGACGCACTCCGGCGATGGATTGTGGTAAGCTTCGTGAACGCCTCGCTCTCTAGTTCATACAGGCTTGTCCGCTATCACCTTGCGCATCTCCTGACGTTCGCCATTTACTTTATTTCGCACCAGATCATCGCCTTCAACGACGACCGTGAGCACCCGACGACAGGCTCCACTCCGGCGAGCGATTCCGTCCGTGTTCATGCACCCCACCCTCGTCAAAAACCACGTCGAGCTTCACCTCATATATGCGTCCTCAGTAAGCCCCTAAGCCCCCTCTCTTGCTCTCTGGCCTCGCTGGAACGCCGTCGCCAGACGTGCGGGCGCCGCTCTGGCCATTTGCGCTGTGTGGATCGTTAGATCTAGATCTAGGGGTTAGGATTAGAAGTTAGTGCGAAGGGGTATGGACAGATCTGGACCGCAGGATCTCACTTAGATCCAGCGGCTCGCAATCCTGATCCGCACGAAGCGGTACGGGCCAATCAGATTGCGCCGCGTGTCAGGGTTTTCGATTTAAAATTCTGATTTGATTTAATTAGATGGTTAAACTTGTAAATTCAATAGCTTTTGTTCTGTTTATCCAAAAAATGCATACAAGATAACATTGGAATCAGAAAATAAATCCTACACATCTATGAGCTTAGTTTTGTATTTTGTTTCTATTAAAATGGAATTTTATGCAGAGACATTTGTAGGCTTATTTTGTGTATAAAAATTAATTGGAAAATGTTTTAAAGGCCAAATTAAGTTTATTTCATGTATAAATGTTTATTTTATTGCTCAATACTGTTTTACTTGTCTTGTTTAGTTTAGAAAAATCATAACATAGAATTTGCATGCATTCATATATTTTTGCTTGATTATTTGGAATATGAATTTGGTGCTATCATTTTATGTGTAGATTTTGGTGCTAGTGGTGATTGTGACTGTGAGGATTGTTGTTACTCCCCCAACTACAAAGGAAAGTGGTTCTTCATATTTTTGTCCCAATATTTTGACTATGCATTAGAAATATTTTGTATAGGTCTTGCATGATAATTTTTGCTAAGTATATATATGCTATGCTTGGGAAATCCTAGTAGTTGTAGAATTGTTACAATTTTCTCTAAGTTAAGATACTTGCTATTGCCATGCTTAGCCTAGATAGTAGCAACCAAGGGTGGTTTATATACATATGCTATGGAAAATATTGCTAAGTCTTTGACTTGTGTTTTGCTTAATAAAACAACTAAGTGAATGAAACACCTGGGTGGAATGGTTGTTTGGGTTATGTTGAGTGGTTACACAAGGCCCATATCTATGGTCTACCTTGTGTATCACACTTATGGAAAGCCACCCAGGAACAAAGGGATTTGAGATGCCATGTGTTAAGAAGTCTCTAGTGCAGCCACATGGCATTATGGGCTCTGCCTGGATCATATAGGTTGCAATAACTTAGCAAAATGGACAGTTGGTGGTAGGGGGTGATTGGTTTGGAGCGCGTCCATTTTGGGCTAAGGAAAGGCTTCTGAAAGGTCCTGTCATGATGAAAGTCAAGTCTTGTGGGGAAAGTGCAGCACCTCTGCAGAAGGAAGAATCTAAGTACTTAGCCGTGTCATCGGGAATGGACAATTTGAGCATCAAGACATGGAAGCTATCAAGAATCTCCTCATCCTAATTTCTAAGTTAAAAACTTGTGGTTGAACAAGGGTAAAGGTTCACCAATGTCTATTGGTGGTTCCTTGGGAGTTTTTGCCAAACAAAAACTTAGTGTTTTCAACTGATAGGTAAAACCTATTTTGAGCAAAGCAAGCCTAAGCTACACTTAGCCAAATACATGTAGAAGCTAGATACTATTATTCTACTAAGGTATCACTTGCCAATACTATTCCAATGTATTGACCCACTGTGGCTGTAACTTGTGATGTTGCAGGTTACTCTAATGAGGATTAGGGTTATGAGTCTACACTCAACATGTTTGCCTGTGGCACATCAAGATGAAGACTTTTATTTGTATTGTTAAGTTAAACTCTTGTACTATCCTATGGCTAAGGAGTTGTAAAAGACTATGTTATCTCTGGAATGACGATGTAATAATGACCTTTGTTTCCATGTACTTCATCTTAAACTGTGGATGCTAGCATTTGATCCAGGGACTAGCATTGCAATCACAGGGACCTTTACCTTTATAAAGGTGGGGTCTTACAGATGGTATCAGAGCACTGTGTTGCCTATAGGATTATGACCCCAGGATTGGATTAGAAACCACTAAGGAAAAAATTTCAACACTTTGAAAAATTTCCACACTTGTCTTTTTCTTCTTGTAAACTTTTCTAATCTTCTTTCTCATATCTATTTGTAGATGAACTCCATCAACGAAGCCGTAAGGAAGGGACCACTCATGACCATGACCTTAGAGTGTGAGATTGAATTTCCCAAGGCACTCAAGATCCTTATGGTTACCATGGGGATACATGGTGCAGCTGTGTACAAGGGATTCCCTATGATGGATGAAGGAGAATAGTATTGGTAGGTGCAACTTCAATTTTACAAAAACAAGGAAGACAACCACAAGGAGTCAGGATTTTTCATTTTTACCAACTCTGAAATGCACACAACGTTCTTTGACTCTGCAAGAAATGCAGCATGGAATGCCATCAAGGATCTTGGTGATATACTCAAGTGCAGAATGCTCAACACCCAAAATGACCTTAGAGAAGAAAAGAAGCATACCCAAGAATTATAGACTACCAACCAACAACTAAGGGGAGACATCATAGATTTAATATGGGAGTCTTGTGATCAAGATAGACAGATGGCTACTAAGGATGCCCTGAGAACTATTTTGTCTAGTGAGTGACAGTTGTAACGTACTTCTTTAGTTGTACCATCGGACTTATCGTTTTTTACTTCCAAAAAATTGTCTAAGTTATGTTGAACCTTTGATGTTTGAAATGGATTTGTGTATGCCATAACTTGTGTGTTTGATGCTAAAAGATGTGTTTGTGATATTATGTCTTGTGAATTTTATCTACTTGTGATGGTTCTAACTTTTCTCTATCTTATAAAAATAGATGCCTAATGTTGTTATCAGCACGGCCGAGGAGTTCAACGGAACTCGTTTTGGTACTCGTCTCATTGAGCTCACCAGTGTGCTCAACCTTCCACTTCCTAGAATCATGACACTTCCACTCACCAAGTTTGAGAGGAAGGACCTATGGGGCTTGAGAGTCACACAGCCAGGACGCCAGACAGAGCCAACGACGGAGGCCATCACTTTCAAGCTGATGCATGACGACAAGGAGAAAGGCTTAGATGTAGTCATGTAGGAGTTACTTGGGCGCCTGGTAGGGAGGCACTCCACCGAGCCTAGAGGTTTGTACTTTCACCCCTTCGGGAGACGCAACGAGGAGGGTGAGTCTATAGAGTACGGATGCTTCTAGAGAGACGATGGATCCGATTCGTCTGTACCTTCAGGACCTAGAGGGTCTTATTAGACACCTTGATACTGATAGGACCAACATCATGCTTAGCAATGACGAGCTCCAGGTTCAGCTTCGAGAGAAGGACAAGCTCTTCGCGGAGCAAGACGAGATTGTCAAGGAAATGGAGGACAAGTTTGAAAGACAGGAAAAGAAGTTCAAGAGCCAGGAGAAAAGAGTCCAAGACAGGAACAAGAAGATCCAGGAGATGAAGGAAGAGTTAGAGGCCAAGGGCTTCAAGCTCGAGCATCAGCAGGGAGTGATTGAGAGGCTTCGTTCACAGAAGAGGGCTCTTAGGGCCAAGATTGAGGCCTTGACTGCTAGTGTTGATGAGTACAAGACCTCCATGGAGAATGCGGGTCTTACCCTCGTTGATGTTGAGATTGATGCGGAGGACTCGATTATCTTTCATCTACCGTACTTTGATTATTCAGTCGCAATGACCATCCAACATGTGGATGGCTTGCTATGGTGTGTTTGCTTTTTCCTAAACTTGTTGTTTATGTCGTTCAAACTCTATGTTATTTTGATGCTTGGTTATTGTGATTGTCTATGTGATGTATTGTGAATGTTAAGAATCTATGGGTATCTCATTCTTATCCTTATTAAAACAACAGATGCCTCCTCGACGTGCCAACCCCAACCAAAACAACAACAATAATGTCACTCCCGAGATGCAACAGTTGATGACAGCACAAGCTCAACTGATGCAGATGATGATAACCTTCATGCAGAACCAGAATCAGAATAACAACAACAATAACAATAACAACAAAAACCAGAATAATCCGCCAGGATTTGACATGCTCACTAGATAATTTTTGCTAAGTATCTATATGCTATGCTTGGGAAATCCTAGTAGTTGTAGAATTGTTACAATTTTCTCTAAGTTAAGATACTTGCTATTGCCATGCTTAGCCTAGCTAGTAGCAACCAAGGGTGGTTTATATACATATGCTATGTAAAATATTGCTAAGTCTTTGACTTGTGTTTTGCTTAATAAAACAACTAAGTGAATGAAACACCTGGGTGGAATGGTTGTTTGGGTTATGTTGATTGGTTACACAAGGCCCATATTTATGGTCTACCTTGTGTATCACACTTTTGGAAAGCCACCCAGGAACAAAGGGATTTGAGATGCCATATGTTAAGAAGCTTCTAGTGCAGTCACATGGAATTATGGGCTCTACTTGGATCATATAGTTTTCAATAACTTAGCAAAATGGACAGTTGGTGGTAGGGGGTGGTAGGTTTGGAGCGCATCCATTTTGGTCTAAGGGAAGGCTTCTGAAAGGTCCTGTCTTGATGAAAGTCAAGTCTTGTGGGGAAAGTCCACCACCTCTACAGAAGGAAGAATCTAAGTACTTAGTCGTGTCCCCGAAAATGGACAATTTGAGCATCAAGACATGGAAGCTATCAAGAATCTCCTCATCCCAATTTCTAAGTTAAAAACTTGTGGTTGAACAAGGGTAAAGGTTCACCAATGTCTATTGGTGGTTCCTTGGGAGTTTTTGCCAAACAAAAACTTAGTGTTTTCAACTCATAGGTAAAACCTATTTTGAGTAAAGCAAGCCTAAGCTACACTTATCCAAATACATGTAGAAGCTAGATACTATTATTCTACTAAGGTACCACTTGCCAATACTATTCCATTGTATTGACCCACTGTGGCTGTAACTTGTGATGTTGCAGGTTACTCTGAAGAGGATTAGGGTTATGAGTCTACACTCAACATGTTTGCCTATGGCACATGAAGATGAAGACTTTTATTTTTATTGTTAAGATAAATTCTTGTACTATCCTATGGCTAAGGAGTTGTAAAAGACTATGTTATCTCTGGAATGACGATGTAATAATGAACTTTGTTTCTGTGTACTTCATCTTAAACTGCGGATGCTAGCATTTGATCCGGGGACTAGCATTGCAATCACAGGGACCTTTACCTTTATAAAGGTGGGGTCTTACAGATGGTATTAGAGCACTGTGTTCCCTGTAGGATTATGACCCTAGGATTGGATTAGAAACCACTAAGGAAAAAAATTCAACACTTTGAAAAATTTCCACACTTGTCTTTTTCTTCTCATAAACTTTTCTAATCTTCTTTCTCATCTCTATTTGTATATGAACTCCATCAAGGAAGCCGTAAGGAAGGGACCACTCATGACCATGACCATAGATTGTGAGACTGAATTTCCCAAGGCATTCAAGAACCTTATGGTTACCATGGGGATACATGGTGCAACTGTGTACAAGGGATTCCCTGTGATGGATGAAGGAGAAGAGGATTCGTGGGTGTATCTTCGCTTGTATAAAAACAAGGAAGACAACCACAAGGAGTCAGGATTTTGCATGGTCACCAACTCTGAAATGCACACAACGTTCTTTGACTCTGCAAGAAATGCAGCTTGGAATGCCAACAAAGATCTTGGTGATAGACTCAAGTGCAGAATGCTCAACACCCAAAATGACCTTAGAGAAGAAAAGAAGCATACCCAAGAATTAGAGACTACCCACCAACAACTAAGGGGAGACATCATAGATTTAATATGGGAGTCTTGTGATCAACATAGATAGATGGCTACGAAGGATGCCCTGATAGCTATTTTGTCTATTGAGTGAGAGTTGTAACGTACTTCGTTAGTTGGACCACCACACTTATCGTTTTTACTTCCAAAAATTTGTCTAAGTTATGTTGAACCTTTGATGTTTGTAATGGATTTGTGTATGCCATGACTTGTGTGTTTGATGCTAAAAGATGTGTTTGCGATATTATGTCTTGTGAATTTTATCTACTTGTGATGGTTCTAACTTTTCTCTATCTTATAAAAATAGATGCCTAATGTTGTTATCAGCATGGCCGAGGAGTTCAAGGGAACTCGTTTTGGTACTCGTCTCATTGAGCTCACCAGTGTGCTCAACCTTCCACTTCCTAGAATCATGACACTTCCACTCACCAAGTTTGAGAGGAAGGACCTATGGGGCTTGAGAGTCACCCAGCCAGGAAGCCAGACAGAGCCAACGACGGAGGCCATCACTTTCAAGCTGATGCATGACGACAAGGAGAAAGGCTTAGATGTAGTCATGTAGGAGTTACTTGGGCGCCTGGTAGGGAGGCACTCCACAGAGCCTAGAGGTTTGTACTTTCACCCCTTCGGGAGACGCAACGAGGAGGGTGAGTCTATAGAGTACGGATGCTTCTAGAGAGACGATGGAGCCGATTCGTCTGTACCTTCAGGACCTAGAGGGTCTTATTAGACACCTTGATACTGATAGGACCAACATCATGCTTAGCAATGACGAGCTCCAGGTTTAGCTTCGAGAGAAGGACAAGCTCTTCGCGGAGCAAGACGAGATTGTCAAAGAAATGGAGGACAAGTTTGAAAGACAGGACAATAAGTTCAAGAGCCAGGAGAAAAGAGTCCAAGACAGGAACAAGAAGATCCGGGAGATGAAGGAAGAGTTAGAGGCCAAAGACTTCAAGCTCGAGCATCAGCAGGGAGTGATTGAGAGGCTTCGTTCACAGAAGAGGGCTCTTAGGGCCAAGATTGAGGCCTTGACTGCTAGTGTTGATGAGTACAAGACCTCCATGGAGAATGCGGGTCTTACCCTCGTTGATGTTGAGATTGATGCGGAGGACTCGATTATCTTTCATCTACCGTACTTTGATTATTCAGTCGCAATGACCATCCAACATGTGGATGGCTTGCTATGGTGTGTTTGCTTTTTCCTAAACTTGTTGTTTATGTCGTTCAAACTCTATGTTATTTTGATGCTTGGTTATTGTGATTGTCTATGTGATGTATTGTGAATGTTAAGAATCTATGGGTATCTCATTCTTATCCTTATTAAAACAACAGATGCCTCCTCGACGTGCCAACCCCAACCAAAACAACAACAATAATGTCACTCCCGAGATGCAACAGTTGATGACAGCACAAGCTCAACTGATGCAGATGATGATGACCTTCATGCAGAACCAGAATCAGAATAACAACAACAATAACAATAACAACAACAACCAGAATAATCCGCCAGGATTTGACATGCTCACTAGATAATTTTTGCTAAGTATCTATATGCTATGCTTGGTAAATCCTAGTAGTTGTAGAATTGTTACAATTTTCTCTAAGTTAAGATACTTTCTATTGCCATGCTTAGCCTAGCTAGTAGCAACCAAGGGTGGTTTATATACATATGCTATGTAAAATATTGCTAAGTCTTTGACTTGTGTTTTGCTTAATAAAACAACTAAGTGAATGAAACACCTGGGTGGAATGGTTGTTTGGGTTATGTTGATTGGTTACACAAGGCCCATATTTATGGTCTACCTTGTGTATCACACTTTTGGAAAGCCACCCACGAACAAAGGGATTTGAGATGCCATATGTTAAGAAGCTTCTAGTGCAGTCACATGGCATTATGGGCTCTGCTTGGATCATATAGTTTTCAATAACTTAGCAAAATGGACAGTTGGTGGTAGGGGGTGGTAGGTTTGGAGCGCATCCATTTTGGTATAAGGGAAGGCTTCTGAAAGGTCCTGTCTTGATGAAAGTCAAGTTTTGTTGGGAAAGTCCACCACCTCTACAGAAGGAAGAATCTAAGTACTTAGTCGTGTCCCCGAAAATGGACAATTTGAGCATCAAGACATGGAAGCTATCAAGAATCTCCTCATACCAATTTATAAGTTAAAAACTTGTGGTTGAACAAGGGTAAAGGTTCACCAATGTCTATTGGTGGTTCCTTGGGAGTTTTTGCCAAACAAAAACTTAGTGTTTTCAACTGATAGGTAAAACCTATTTTGAGCAAAGCAAGCCTAAGCTACACTTAGCCAAATACATGTAGAAGCTAGATACTATTATTCTACTAAGGTACCACTTGCCAATACTATTCCATTGTATTGACGCACTATGGCTGTAACTTGTGATGTTGCAGGTTACTCTGATGAGGATTAGGGTTATGAGTCTACACTCAACATGTTTGCCTATGGCACATGAAGATGAAGACTTTTATTTTTATTGTTAAGATAAATTCTTGTACTATCCTATGGCTAAGGAGTTGTAAAAGACTATGTTATCTCTGGAATGACGATGTAATAATGAACTTTGTTTCTGTGTACTTCATCTTAAACTGCGGATGCTAGCATTTGATCCGGGGACTAGCATTGCAATCACAGGGACCTTTACCTTTATAAAGGTGGGGTCTTACAGATGGTATCAGAGCACTGTGTTCCCTGTAGTATTATGACCCTAGGATTGGATTAGAAACCACTAAGGAAAAAAATTCAACACTTTGAAAAATTTCCACACTTGTCTTTTTCTTCTCATAAACTTTTCTAATCTTCTTTCTCATCTCTATTTGTATATGAACTCCATCAACGAAGCCGTAAGGAAGGGACCACTCATGACCATGACCATAGATTGTGAGACTGAATTTCCCAAGGCATTCAAGAACCTTATGGTTACCATGGGGATACATGGTGCAACTGTGTGTACAAGGGATTCCCTGTGATGGATGAAGGAGAAGAGGATTGGTGGGTGCAACTTCGCTTGTAAAATACAAGGAAGACAACCACAAGGAGTCAGGATTTTGCATGGTCACCAACTCTGAAATGCACACAATGTTCTTTGACTCTGCAAGAAATGCAGCTTGGAATGCCAACAAAGATCTTGGTGATAGACTCAAGTGCAGAATGCTCAACACCCAAAATGACCTTAGATAAGAAAAGAAGCATACCCAAGAATTAGAGACTACCCACCAACAACTAAGGGGAGACATCATAGATTTAATATGGCAGTCTTGTGATCAACATAGATAGATGGCTACGAAGGATGCCCTGATAGCTATTTTGTCTATTGAGTGAGAGTTGTAACGTACTTCGTTAGTTGGACCACCACACTTATCGTTTTTACTTCCAAAAATTTGTGTAAGTTATGTTGAACCTTTGATGTTTGTAATGGATTTGTGTATGCCATGACTTGTGTGTTTGATGCTAAAAGATGTGTTTGCGATATTATGTCTTGTGAATTTTATCTACTTGTGATGGTTCTAACTTTTCTCTATCTTATAAAAATAGATGCCTAATGTTGTTATCAGCATGGCCGAGGAGTTCAAGGGAACTCGTTTTGGTACTCGTCTCATTGAGCTCACCGTTGTGCTCAACCTTCCACTTCCTAGAATCATGACACTTCCACTCACCAAGTTTGAGAGGAAGGACCTATGGGGCTTCAGAGTCACACAGCCAGGACGCCAGACAGAGCCAACGACGGAGGCCATCACTTTCAAGCTGATGCGTGACGACAAGGAGAAAGGCTTAGATGTAGTCATGTAGGAGTTACTTGGGCGCCTGGTAGGGAGGCACTCCACCGAGCTTAGAGGTTTGTACTTTCACCCCTTTGGGAGACGCAACGAGGAGGGTGAGACTATAGAGTACGAGGATGCTGCTAGAGAGACGATGGAGCCGATTCGTCTGTACCTTCAGGACCTAGAGGGTCTTATTAGACACCTTGATACTGACAGGACTAACATCATGCTTAGCAATGACGAGCTCCAGGTTCAGCTTTGAGAGAAGGACAAGCTCTTCGCGGAGCAAGAAGAGATTGTCAAGGAACTAGATGCCAAGTTTGAAAGCCAGGACAAGAAGTTCAAGAGCCAGGAGAAAAGAGTCCAAGACAGGAACAAGAAGATCCGGGAGATGAAGGAATAGTTAGAGGCCAAGGACTTCAACCTCGAGAATCAGCAGGGAGTGATTGAGAGGCTTCGCTCACAGAAGAGGGCTCTTAGGGCCAAGATTGAGGCCTTGGATGCTAGTGTTGATGAGTACAAGACCGCCATGGAGAATGAAGGTCTTACCCTCATTGAAGTTGAGATTGATGCGGAGGACTCGATTATCTTTCATCTACCGTACTTTGATTATTGAGTCACAATGACCATCCAACATGTGGATGGCTTGCTATGGTGTGTTTGCTTTTTCCTAAACTTGTTGTTTATGTCGTTCAAACTCTATGTTATTTTGATGCTTGGTTATTGTGATTGTCTATGTGATGTATTGTGCATGTTAAGAATCTATGGGTATCTTATTCTTATCCTTATTAAAACAACAGATGCCTCCTCGACCTGCCAACCCCAACAAAAACAACAAAAATAATGTCACTCCCGAGATGCAACAGTTGATGACAGCACAAGCTCAACTGATGCGGATGATGATAACCTTCATGCAGAACCATAATCAGAATAACAACAACAATAATAATAACAACAACAACAACTAGAATAATCTGCCAGGATTTGACATGCTCACTAGATAATTTTTGCTAAGTATCTATATGCTATGCTTGGGAAATCCTAGTAGTTATAGAATTGTTACAATTTTCTCTAAGTTAAAATACTTTCTATTGCCATGCTTAGCGTAGCTAGTAGCAACCAAGGGTGGTTTATATACATATGCTATGTAAAATATTGCTAAGTCTTTGACTTGTGTTTTGCTTAATAAAACAACTAAGTGAATGAAACACCTGGGTGGAATGGTTGTTTGGGTTATGTTGAGTAGTTACACAAGGCCCATATCTATGTCTACCTTGTGTATCCCACTTTTGGAAAGCCACCCAGGAACAAAGGGATTTGAGATGCCATATGTTAAGAAGCTTCTAGTGCAGCCACATGGCATTATGGGCTCTGCTTGGATCATATAGGTTGCAATAACATAGCAAAATGGACAATTGGTGGTAGGGGGTGGTAGGTTTGGAGCGCATCCATTTTGGTCTAAGGGAAGGCTTCTGAAAGGTCCTGTCTTGATGAAAGTCAAGTCTTGTGGGGAAAGTTGACCACCTCTGCAGAAGGAACAATCTAAGTACTTAGTCGTGTCCCCAAAAATGGACAATTTGAGCATCAAGACATGGAAGCTATCAAGAATCTCCTCATACCAATTTCTAAGTTAAAAACTTGTAGTTGAACAAGGGTAAAGGTTCACCAATGTCTATTGGTGGTTCCTTGGGAGTTTTTGCCAAACAAAAACTTAGTGTTTTCAACTGATAGGTAAAACCTATTTTGAGCAAAGCAAGCCTAAGCTACACTTAGCCAAATACATGTAGAAGCTAGATACTATTATTCTACTAAGGTATCACTTGCCAATACTATTCCAATGTATTGACCCACTATGGCTGTAACTTGTGATGTTGCAGGTTACTCTGATGAGGATTAGGGTTATGAGTCTACACTCAACATGTTTGCCTGTGGCACATGAAGATGAACACTTTTATTTGTATTGTTAAGATAAACTCTTGTACTATCCTATGGCTAAGGAGTTGTAAAAGACTATCTTATCTCTGGAATGACGATGTAATAATGAACTTTGTTTTTGTGTACTTCATCTTAAACTGTGGATGCTAGCATTTGATCCAGGGACTAGAATTGCAATCACAGGGACCTTTACCTTTATAAAGGTGGGGTCTTACAGATGGTATCAGAGCACTGTGTTGCCTGTAGGATTATGACCCTAGGATTGGATTAGAAACCACTAAGGAAAAAAATTCAACACTTTGAGAAATTTCCACACTTGTCTTTTTCTTCTCGTAAACTTTTCTAATCTTCTTTCTCATCTCTATTTGTAGATGAACTCCATCAACGAAGCCGTAAGGAAGGGACCACTCATGACCATGACCTTAGAGTGTGAGACTGAATTTCCCAAGGCACTCAAGAACCTTATGGTTACCATGGGGATACATGGTGCAACTGTGTACAAGGGATTCCCTGTGATGGATGAAGGAGAAGAGTATTGGTGGGTGCAACTTCACTTGTATAAAAACAAGGAAGACAACCACAAGGAGTCAGGATTTTGCATGGTCACCAACTCTGAAATGCACACAAGGTTCTTTGACTCTGCAAGAAATGCAGCTTGGAATGCCAACAAAGATCTTGGTGATAGACTCAAGTGCAGAATGCTCAACACCCAAAATGACCTTAGAGAAGAAAAGAAGCATACCCAAGAATTAGAGACTACCCACCAACAACTAAGGGGAGACATCATAGATTTAATATGGGAGTCTTGTGATCAAGATAGACAGATGGCTACGAAGGATGCCCTGAAAGCTATTTTGTCTATTGAGTGAGAGTTGTAACGTACTTCGTTAGTTGGACCACCACACTTATCGTTTTTACTGCCAAAATTTTATCTAAGTTATGTTGAACCTTTGATGTTTGTAATGGATTTGTGTATTCCATGACTTGTGTGTTTGATGCTAAAAGATCTGTTTGCGATATTATGTCTTGTGAATTTTATCTACTTGTGATGGTTCTAACTTTTCTCTATCTTATAAACATAGATGCCTAATGTTGTTATCAGCACGGCCGAGGAGTTCAAGGGAACTCGTTTTGGTACTCGTCTCATTGAGCTCACCATTGTGCTCAACCTTCCACTTCCTAGAATCATGACACTTCCACTCACCAAGTTTGAGAGGAAGGACCTATGGGGCTTCAGAGTCAAACAGCCAGGACGCTAGACAGAGCCAACGACGGAGGCCATCATTTTCAAGCTGATGCATGACGACAAGGAGAAATGCTTAGATGTAGTCATGTAGGAGTTACTTGGGCGCCTGGTAGGGAGGCACTCCACCGAGCTTAGAGGTTTGTACTTTCACCCCTTTGGGAGACGCAACGAGGAGGGTGAGACTATAGAGTACGAGGATGCTGCTAGAGAGACGATGGAGCCGATTCGTCTGTACCTTCAGAACCTAGAGGGTCTTATTAGACACCTTGATACTGATAGGACCAACATCATGCTTAGCAATGACGAGCTCCAGGTTCAGCTTCGAGAGAAGGACAAGCTCTTCGCGGAGCAAGACGAGATTGTCAAGGAAATGGAGGCCAAGTTTGAAAGCCAGGACAAGAAGTTCAAGAGCCAGGAGAAAAGAGTCCAAGACAGGAACAAGAAGATCCGGGAGATGAAGGAAGAGTTAGAGGCCAAGGACTTCAAGCTCGAGCATCAGCAGGGAGTGATTGAGAGGCTTCGCTCACAGAAGAGGGCTCTTAGGGCCAAGATTGAGGCCTTGACTGCTAGTGTTGATGAGTACAAGACCTCCATGGAGAATGTAGGTCTTACCCTCGTTGATGTTGAGATTGATGCGGAGGACTCGATTATCTTTCATCTACCGTACTTTGATTATTGAGTCGCAATGACCATCCAACATGTGGATGGCTTGCTATGGTGTGTTTGCTTTTTCCTAAACTTGTTGTTTATGTCGTTCAAACTCTATGTTATTTTGATGCTTGGTTATTGTGATTGTCTATGTGATTTATTGTGCATGTTAAGAATCTATGGGTATCTCATTCTTATCCTTATTTAAACAACAGATGCCTCCTCGACCTGCCAACCCCAACCAAAACAACAAAAATAATGTCACTCCCGAGATGCAACAGTTGATGACAGCACAAGCTCAACTGATGCAGATGATGTTAACCTTCATGCAGAACCATAATCAGAATAACAACAATAATAATAATAACAACAAAAACAACTACTAGAATAATCTGCCAGGATTTGACATGCTCACTAGATAACTTTTGCCAAGTATCTATATGCTATGCTTGGGAAATCCTAGTAGTTATAGAATTGTTACAATTTTCTCTAAGTTAAGATACTTTCTATTGCCATGCTTAGCGTAGCTAGTAGCAACCAAGGGTGGTTTATATACATATGCTATGTAAAATATTGCTAAGTCTTTGACTTGTGTTTTGCTTAATAAAACAACTAAGTGAATGAAACACCTGGGTGGAATGGTTGTTTGGGTTATGTTGAGTAGTTACACAAGGCCCATATCTATGTCTACCTTGTGTATCACACTTTTGGAAAGCCACCCAGGAACAAAGGGATTTGAGATGCCATATGTTAAGAAGCTTCTAGTGCAGTCACATGGCATTATGGGCTCTGCTTGGATCATATAGGTTGCAATAACATAGCAAAATGGCCAGTTGGTGGTAGGGGGTGGTAGCTTTGGAGCGCATCCATTTTGGTCTAAGGGAAGGCTTCTGAAAGGTCCTGTCTTGATGAAAGTCAAGTCTTGTGGGGAAAGTGGACCACCTCTGCAGAAGGAACAATCTAAGTACTTAGTCGTGTCCCCGAAAATGGACAATTTGAGCATCAAGACATGGAAGCTATCAAGAATCTCCTCATACCAATTTCTAAGTTAAGAACTTGTCGTTGAACAAGGGTAAAGGTTCACCAATGTCTATTGGTGGTTCCTTGGGAGTTTTTGCCAAACATAAACTTAGTGTTTTCAACTGATAGGTAAAACCTATTTTGAGCAAAGCAAGCCTAAGCTACACTTAGCCAAATACATGTAGAAGCTAGATACTATTATTCTACTAAGGTATCACTTGCCAATACTATTCCAATGTATTGACCCACTGTGGCTGTAACTTGTGATGTTGCAGGTTACTCTGATGATGATTAGGGTTATGAGTCTACACTCAACATGTTTGCCTGTGGCACATGAAGATGAACACTTTTATTTGTATTGTTAAGATAAACTCTTACACTATCCTATGGCTAAGGAGTTGTAAAAGACTATCTTATCTTTGGAATGACGATGTAATAATGAACTTTGTTTTTGTGTACTTCATCTTAAACTGTGGATGCTAGCATTTGATCCAGGGACTAGCATTGCAATCACAGGGACCTTTACCTTTATAAAGGTGGGGTCTTACAGATGGTATCAGAGCACTGTGTTGCCTGTAGGATTATGACCCTAGGATTGGATTAGAAACCACTAAGGAAAAAAATTCAACACTTTGAAAAATTTCCACACTTGTCTCTTTCTTCTCGTAAACTTTTCTAATCTTCTTTCTCATCTCTATTTGTAGATGAACTCCATCAACGAAGCCGTAAGGAAGGGACCACTCATGACCATGACCTTAGAGTGTGAGACTGAATTTCCCAAGGCACTCAAGAACCTTATGGGTACCATGGGGATACATGGTGCAACTGTGTACAAGGGATTCCCTGTGATGGATGAAGGAGAAGAGTATTCGTGGGTGCAACTTCACTTGTATAAAAACAAGGAAGACAACCACAAGGAGTCAGGATTTTGCATGGTCACCAACTCTGAAATTCACACAACGTTCTTTGACTCTGCAAGAAATGCAGCTTGGAATGCCAACAAAGATCTTGGTGATAGACTCAAGTGCAGAATGCTCAACACCCAAAATGACCTTAGAGAAGAAAAGAAGCATACCCAAGAATTAGAGACTACCCACCAACAACTAACGGGAGACATCATAGATTTAATATGGGAGTCTTGTGATCAAGATAGACAGATGGCTACGAAGGATGCCCTGATAGCTATTTTGTCTATTGAGTGAGAGTTGTAACGTACTTCGTTAGTTGGACCACCACACTTATCGTTTTTACTGCCAAAAATTTATCTAAGTTATGTTGAACCTTTGATGTTTGTAATGGATTTGTGTATGCCATGACTTGTGTGTTTGATGCTAAAAGATCTGTTTGCGATATTATGTCTTGTGAATTTTATCTACTTGTGATGGTTCTAACTTTTCTCTATCTTATAAACATAGATGCCTAATGTTGTTATCAGCACGGCCGAGGAGTTCAAGGGAACTCGTTTTGGTACTCGTCTCATTGAGCTCACCATTGTGCTCAACCTTCCACTTCCTAGAATCATGACACTTCCACTCACCAAGTTTGAGAGGAAGGACCTATGGGGCTTCAGAGTCACACAGCCAGGACGCCAGACAGAGCCAATGACGGAGGCGATCATTTTCAAGCTGATGCATGACGACTAGGAGAAAGGCTTAGATTTAGTCATGTAGGAGTTACTTGGGCGCCTGGTAGGGAGTCACTCCACCGAGCTTAGAGGTTTGTACTTTCACCCCTTTGGGAGACGCAACGAGGAGGGTGAGACTATAGAGTACGAGGATGATGCTAGAGAGACGATGGAGCCGATTCGTCTGTACCTTCAGGACCTAGAGGGTCTTATTAGACACCTTGATACTGATAGGACCAACATCATGCTTAGCAATGACGAGCTCCAGGTTCATCTTCGAGAGAAGGACAAGCTCTTCGCGGAGCAAGACGAGATTGTCAAGGAAATGGAGGCCAAGTTTGAAAGCCAGGACAAGAAGTTCAAGAGCCAGGAGAAAAGAGTCCAAGACAGGAACAAGAAGATCCGGGAGATGAAGGAAGAGTTAGAGGCCAAGGACTTCAAGCTCGAGCATCAGCAGGGAGTGATTGAGAGGCTTCGCTCACAGAAGAGGGCTCTTAGGGCCAAGATTGAGGCCTTGACTGCTAGTGTTGATGAGTACAAGACCTCCATGGAGAATGCAGGTCTTACCCTCGTTGATGTTGAGATTGATGCGGAGGACTCGATTATCTTTCATCTACCGTACTTTGATTATTGAGTCGCAATGACCATCCAACATGTGGATGGCTTGCTATGGTGTGTTTGCTTTTCCCTAAACTTGTTGTTTATGTCGTTCAAACTCTATGTTATTTTGATGCTTGGTTATTGTGATTGTCTATGTGATGTATTGTGAATGTTAAGAATCTATGGGTATCTCATTCTTATCCTTATTAAAACAACAGATGCCTCCTCGACGTGCCAACCCCAACCAAAACAACAACAATAATGTCACTCCCGAGATGCAACAGTTGATGACAGCACAAGCTCAACTGATGCAGATGATGATAACTTTCATGCGGAACCAGAATCATAATAACAACAACAATAACAATAACAACAACAACAACCAGAATAATCCGCCAGGATTTGACATGCTGACTAGATAATTTTTGCTAAGTATCTATATGCTATGCTTGGGAAATCCTAGTAGTTGTAGAATTGTTACAATTTTATCTAAGTTAAGATACTTGCTATTGCCATGCTTAGCGTAGCTAGTAGCAACCAAGGGTGGTTTATATACATATGCTATGTAAAATATTGCTAAGTCTTTGACTTGTGTTTTCTTAATAAAACAACTAAGTGAATGAAACACCTGGGTGGAATGGTTGTTTGGGTTATGTTGAGTGGTTACACAAGGCCCATATCTATGGTCTACCTTGTGTATCACACTTTTGGAAAGCCACCCAGGAACAAAGGGATTTGAGATGCCATATGTTAAGAAGCTTCTAGTGCAGTCTCATGGCATTATGGGCTCTGCTTGGATCATATAGGTTTTTAATAACTTAGCAAAATGGACAGTTGGTGGTAGGGGTGGTATGTTTGGAGCGCATCCATTTTGGTCTAAGGGAAGGCTTCTAAAAGGTCCTGTCTTGATGAAAGTCAAGTCTTGTGGGGAAAGTGCACCACCTATGCAGAAGGAAGAATCTAAGTACTTAGTCGTGTCCCCGAAAATGGACAATTTGAGCATCAAGACATGGAAGCTATCAAGAATCTCCTCATCCCAATTTCTAAGTTAAAAACTTGTGGTTGAACAAGGGTAAAGGTTCACCAATGTCTATTGGTGGTTCCTTGGGAGTTTTTGCCAAACAAAAACTTAGTGTTTTCAACTGATAGGTAAAACCTATTTTGAGCAAAGCAAGCCTAAGCTACACTTAGCCAAATACATGTAGAAGCTAGATACTATTATTCTACTAAGGTATCACTTGCCAATACTATTCCAATGTACTGACCCACTGTGGCTGTAACTTGTGATGTTGCAGGTTACTCTGATGAGGATTAGGGTTATGAGTCTACACTCAACATGTTTGCCTGTGGCACATGAAGATGAAGACTTTTATTTGTATCGTGAAGATAAACTCTTGTACTATCCTATGGATAAGGAGTTGTAAAAGACTATGTTATCTCTGGAATGACGATGTAATAATGAACTTTGTTTCTGTGTACGTCATCTTAAACCGTGGATGCTAGCATTTGATCCAGGGACTAGCATTCCAATCATAGGGACCTTTACCTTTATAAAGGTGGGGTCTTACAGATGGTATCAGAGCACTGTGTTGCCTGTAGGATTATGACCTTAGGATTGGATTAGAAACCACTAAGGAAAAAATTTCAACATTTGAAAAATTTCCACACTTGTCTTTTTCTTCTCGTAAACTTTTCTAATCTTCTTCCTCATCTCTATTTGTAGATGAACTCCATCAACAAAGCCGTAAGGAAGGGACCACTCATGACCATGACCTTTGAGTGTGAGACTGAATTTCCCAAGGCACTCAAGAACCTTATGGTTACCATGGGGATACATGGTGCAGCTGTGTACAAGGGATTCCCTGTGATGGATGAAGGAGAAGAGTATTGGTGGGTGCAACTTCACTTGTATAAAAACAAGGAAGACAACCACAAGGAGTCAGGATTTTGCATGGTCACCAACTCTGAACACCCAAAATGCCAACAAAGATCTTGGTGATAGACTCAAGTGCAGCATGCTCAACACCCAAAATGACCTTAGAGAAGAAAATAAGCATACCGAAGAATTAGAGACTACCCACCAACAACTAAGGGGAGACATCATAGATTTAATATGGGAGTCTTGTGATCAAGATAGACAGATGGCTACTAAGGATGCCCTGATAGCTATTTTGTCTATTGAGTGAGAGTTGTAACGTACTTCGTTAGTTGGACCACCACACTTATCGTTTTTACTGCCAAAAATTTATCTAAGTTATGTTGAACCTTTGATGTTTCTAATGGATTTGTGTATGCCATGACTTGTCTGTTTGATGCTAAAAGATCTGTTTGCGATATTATGTCTTGTGAATTTTATCTACTTGTGATGGTTCTAACTTTTCTCTATCTTATAAACATAGATGCCTAATGTTGTTATCAGCACGGCCGAGGAGTTCAAGGGAACTCGTTTTGGTACTCGTCTCATTGAGCTCACCATTGTACTCGTCCCACTCGCCTGTGCGTGCCCCAGGAGCTCGCCTCGGTCTGCCTCTAAGCATCGCCGCCCTCTGCCGAAACTCCGGTGAGTCTTAGCCCTCAACCTCATGCGCGCCTCGAGTTGCGACTTACGCCATTTGGTTCGCCTGTCTCCTGTGCATCTCCAGGTGCCCTCCAATAATCCACGTGTGGCCTACAAGCTCACCTTCAACTTCAACAGAGAGCATCCGTCGTCAGAAGCTACTCTGGCGAGCAATCCCTGACATCACCGTGCGCCCCTTGGATTATTACGACCACGTCGAGCTTCTCTACACCCTTGCGAACCCTGTGAGCATCTCCTCTCCCTCCCTTCCTTCCTGCTTCGCCAGAACCACCGCGAGCAGAGCCGCGCCACCGTTCGCCGCCGCGCAGCGCTGCCAGTGGATGGTCAAACCCCTGTGAATCGTTAGATCATCATCCAGTGGCTTAGATAGAATAACTTATCGAAAGGGTATGGTGTGATCTGAGCCGTGCGATACACCTTAGATCCAACAGTCCACAGAGCTCGATCCGCACGAAGCGGTACCGTCCAGTAGAAATGCGCCACGTGGACGGGGTTTTGATTAAAAACAGAATTAGAATCTGTTTGAATTGCAAACTTGTAAAATTCATAACTTTAATCCTACACGTCCAAATTTTGCAAATTTTATATCAATGGAATCAGTAGAACAAGTTCTTTACAACCATGCACTTTGTTTAATGTTTTGCTTGTATAAAATTGGTTGTATTTGCAGAAACATGTGTAAGCTTATTATGAATATAAAAATTGTTCTAGATATATTTTTAATGTGAAATCTTTGAAAAATGGTTTGTTGTGAACCTACTGACCCTAGGAACCAACTTATGGATTTAAAAATGTATTTTGTGAAGTTAAGGAGTAAATATTTGAAATAGCTCATTTCTAGTCAAATAAAAGTATTGATTTTGGTTTAGAATTGAATCTTGAATAAAACCTTTGGGAAATGTTTTGATTCAAACCTTCTGACCCTAAACACCAAGTTTTGAGAATTAAAATATATTTGGTGAACTCTTTAAAGAATATTTGCTTTGCTAAAAGCATTTTCACCCACATAAAATATTGATTTGATTTAAAAAATGGTTTATAGATAAAACCTTTTGCAAATAGTTTTACCACTTCAGTAAATGACCACTTTTGAACTTTATAATGTTTAGAGCCTAGTAGAAACCACTTTTGCAAGTAAAACTATCTTTTGCATGCTTGCATGCATGACCTTGTTTCTATTATTTTATGTATGATAAATTGGTTGGAATGCTAGATAATTCTATGTTTGCTTGATTGAATTGCAGTGGAATTAGAAGAGTGTGATATTTGCAAGATCAATAAGTGAACCATCATTCTCTACTAAAAAGGCAAGTGACACTATCATCCAAGTCCTACTATTTTTATTACACTTAGTGGATTTTTGTAACATGCATGATAAGGACTACTATATTTTATGCTATGCTAAATCCTAATAGGATACCCATATATTCCCCTTAGTGGAAACATTGTAGTTGTAGTATGCTTAGCCCTGCTATATATTGGGATGGGATACATGTTATGATTATATGAAGAGTTGAAAAAGATATATGTTTTATATAATAAAACAAGTACTCAATGAACCACCTGGGTGGACAAGGATACTCAAGTTTTAGAAAAGGTGGCAACAAAAGGAACCATGTTTATATGGCTATCTCTTTTTGTATGTGCACTAGAAGAAAACCACCCAGGGACTTAGAGATTGAACATGTTTCTCGTACAGTGGCTTCCGTGTACAGCCACATGCTAAATGGGCTCTGGCTTAGTCAACTACATAGTGGAAGACCCATGCATTGGCATCTTCAGGTTAACTATAATTGTGTAAGGGAACTTGAAACCCTACATTGGGGCCTGGATGACAAGCTAGCATTGTGTATTGGGAGGACTTCTATGGAAAGACTTTGTCACATTCTCAATCTGCCAGTACTCCATCTTGGTGAGTACTTACCCAGCGGCCACTGGTGGCATCAAGATGAGATTGTGTCATGTGGGTAAAGTGTACAACTTCAGTAGAAGAACAAATTCTAAGTACTTAGCCGTGTCCCCGGTTATGGACAATACTGAGCAACTAAGGCCTGAAGCTATGGAAGATCTCGACATTCCAATTTCTCAAAGTTAAAACTTGATGCTGACAACAAGGGATTTGAAGCACTTGGAGTTTTCCAAGAAGATTAGAAAGATTTTGACAAAAGATCAAAACTATTTTGAAAAGATAGGACAAAACTATACTGCTTTTTGCAAATGAGCCTAAAGCCTACTTAGCCAAATATGCATGTAATGATAGGATCCACTTATTTCTACATAGTAGTGAAACTTGCCAATAAAATTCAAATGTATTGACCCTTGTGGCTGCAACTTATTATGTTGCAGGTTTGTTTGATGTTAAGTGTGTTGATTAGGATTACAAGTCTACAACCAACATGTTTGCCTGTGGCACTTTGAAGATGAAGAACCCCATGCTTTAAAGTTATTATGCTGCAATGTAATGTGATAGCCAAATGGGCTATGTAAGATGTAATGAATTATTTTGTTTCTTGATATTACATCTTAACTTTGGATGCTAGCTATTGATCCAGGGACTAGCATTGTAAACACAGGGATCTCTACCTTATTAAAGGTTGGGAACCTTACAATAAGCCACAACTTTACCTTCTTGCATCAAAACTCCACCCAATCCTTGGTGAGATGAATCACAATATACTTGAAAGTCCTTCTCTAAATCTGACAGACATAAGACTGGTGCTGACACTAGTCTCTTCTTCAATTCTTGGAAACTGGTTTCACAACCTTCTGTCCAGGCAAATTTCTTTTCTTTCTTAAGTAGCTCCGTCATTGGCTTAGCTACTTTTGAGAAATTCTCGATGAACCTTCTATAGTATCCTGCCAAGCCTAGGAAACTACGAACTTCTTTAACTGACTTGGGAGATTCCCACTCAGTTACCACTGACACTTTTGCGGGATCGACATCCATACCATCACCAGAAACAATATGTCGGAGAAATCCAACTTCACTCAACCAGAATTCACACTTACTAAACTTGGCATACAATTTGTGCTCACTGATTTTCTCAAGTATCAAACAAAAATGTTGTGCATGCTCTTCTTTGCTCTTGTAATATATCAAAATGTCATCGATGAATACTACAACAAACTTGTTCATCATGTTCATGAATTAAGCTGGGTTATTTTTTAATCCAAATGGCATCATAGTATACTCATACAATCCATACCTAGTGGCAAAAGCAATCTTAGGTATGTCTTGTTCTCTAATCTTTAGCTGAATGTAACCTGATCGGAGATCAATTTTTGAGAACACACGAGCTCCTTCTAGCTGACCAAATAGATCTTTGATTCTATGTAAGGGATACTTGTTCTTTATAGTCACCTCATTGAATGAACGATAATCTATCCATAACCTTTGACTTATGTCCTTCTTCTCAACAAACAGAACTGGTGCACCCCAAGACGAAGAACTTGGTTGGATAAATCCTTTCTGCAATTGTTCTCCAAGATATTTCTTGATCTCTTTCAACTCATCAACTGACATCTTATAGGGTCTCTTTGCTATGGGTCCAGATACTGGCAGTAAGTCAATAAAAAACTCCACATCTCTATTTGGTGGAATTCCTGGTAATAGATCTGTTACACAACTGGTACACTGTCTATGCTAACCCCCTTAAGAGAATTTAGCTTACTCCCTTTGGATTCAAAGATAAACTTGAATCTAATCTGTTTCTTATCCGGAGTTGTGAGTGTAACGGTACGATTGGCACAATCTATTACTTCCTCATACTTAGTCATCCAATCCATGCCCAAAATTACATCCAATCCTTGGGAATCTAGGATTATCAGACTAACTGGAAACTTATACTTTCCAAACTCTATTACTAGATCGTGACATCCAAAATTCACTATCATCTTTCCACCTGGGGAGCTTACTTTAATAGGACATCCAATAGTTTCAGTTTTTGTCTACAAATGCTCTTGATATGAATGAATGCGATGCGCCAGTATCAACAAGAACAAGTGCTGGAAAGGAATTGAGCTTGAAATTACCAGCCACAGCATCAAACTCCTCATAGATTTCTCCCACGTTGATGTGGTTCACTTGACCCTTCTGAAAAGGGTTTGTCTTGTTGGCTCCATCAGTCTTCTTTTCTGGGCATTCATTTGCATAGTGCCTAGTTTTCTTGCACTTGAAGCATCCAACCTGACTGATGTCTTTCTTTGCTGGCTGAATTCCATTGCCATTTCCACCATGGTGGCTCTTGTACCCACTCTTGTGGTTTCTATGTCCACCATTGTCATGACCACGATGTTTATTGTTATCGTGGTGACGATTACTGTTGTGGTGGCGGTTATACTTTCCGTGTTTGTGGGATCTAGAACCTCCACTATATTCACCATGGGAGCGCTTGTGTGATGATCCAGAACTATGCTTATCAAAGTGATGCTTCCTCTTCCTATTCTCAACCTGCTTCATCTTACTTTCCAAGATGGTAGCTTTGTCACACAAGGATTGATAAGTTGGAACATATGCAACAGATAGTTGCATGCACATCTCATCATTCAGTCCCTCAAGGAACTTCTCCTTCCTTTTTGCATCAGTGTCAACTTCATCTGGTGCATAGCGTGCTAGATTGTTGAACTCCTCAATGTATTCTGCAACACTGCGGTGGCGTTGCTTAAGGTTGTGGAACTCATTCTTCTTCAAATTCATCACTCCTGAAGAGATATGAGCAGTGCGGAATCCATCCTAAAATATTTCCCAAGTCACATCTTCAATAGGAGTGGTGATTTGGAAGTTATCCCACCATGTAGTTGTTGGTCCTTCAAGCAAATGTGCTGCAAATCTGACCTTTTCCTCATCAGTGCAGCCCACAGTGACTAAGTCCTTGTTCACAGAACATAGCCAATCATTTGCTACCATAGGATCAGTGGTTCCCGAAAACTTTGCAGGCCACAACCTTAGAAACCTTGTGAGCATATCAAAAGCTGGTGGGTTGTTTTGATTGTTGTTGTTGTTGTTGTTGTTTTGGTTTTGGTTCTGATTCTGATTCGCCATAAACTTGGTCATCATTTGCATCAACTGAGTCTAGGCTGTCATCAGCTGCTGCATCTCATTGCCATTGTTGTTATTGTTGTTAGTGTTGGGATTGGCACGACAGGCAGGCATCTGTGGTTTCAATAAGGATAAGTAATGAGATATAACCCATAGATGCTAACATGCACAATACATCACATAGTAACAATCACAAATAATCAAGCACAAGATAAACTTAGAGTTTAAACAACGTGAACAACAAGTTTTGGAAAAGTAAACACACTAGCATAGTCATCCACATGTTGGATGATCAATGCGACTTGATAAATAACAAGATGATAGATAGATAGGTAGCCAAGTAGTCAACACTACTCCACCATGTCGACCTCCTCATCCACTAGAGCAAGTGATCCTGCCTCCATTGCTTCCTTGTACTCCTCCACGCTGGTGGTCAAAGCATCGACCTTCGCCCGGAGGGCTCTCTTCTATGAGCGCAGCCTCTCTATCACTCCCTGCTGTGTCTCTAGCTCAAGATCCTTGAGCTCTATTTCGGCCTTCATCTCATTTATCTTCTTGTTCCTATCCTGTACTCTCTTCTCCTGGTTCTTGAACCTCTTGTCTTGCTTCTCGAACCTAGCCTCCATCTCCTTGATACTCTCATCCTGCTCCGCGAAGGTCTTGTCCTTCTCCCTCAACTGGACTTGTAGCTCGTCATTGCTAAGCATGACGTTTGTCCTATCGGTATCGAGGTGTCTAAGAAGGCTCTCTAGGTCTTGAAGATAGAAAAGCACTGGCTCAATAGTGTCTCTAGTGGCATCATCATACACTACAGCCTCTCCCCCCTCGTCACGTCTCCCAAATGGGTGGAAGTAGAGGCCCATGAGCTCGGCGGAGTGGCGTCCAAAAAGGCGTCCAAGTAGCTCCTGGATGGCGACGTCGAGTCCCTTCTCCTTGTCATCATGCATTATCTTGAAGGCAATCTCCTCGATAGGGGGCTCTGACTGGCGTCCTGGCTGAGAGACTTTAAATCCCCATTAGTCCATCCTATCAAACTTCCGGAGCTTAAGTCCCTTAATGCTAGGGAGGGGAGAACAAGCACACCGACAAGCTGCACGATACGAGATCCAAAACGAATTCCATTGAACTCCTCGGCAGTGGTGAGAACAAAGCTAGGCATCTAAAGCATATAATAGAGAAAAATTAGAAACAACACAAGTAAAGAGAAAAGCATAAGGTAGTGAAACAAAAGCCAAAAGCATACATGAAACACACAAGTCATGGCATACAATAATCAAAACACTAACACCAAGGTTCAACATAACTTGGACAAAATTTTTCCATACCACATAGGTGGTATGATCAAATTACTAATGCTAGTGTGGTGGTCCAACTATTGGAATACGTCACAATTATCACGCATATGCTAAGTCTATGATATCTTCCCTTAGACGTTTTATGGCGGTCTCTAAATCTTGGGTATACTTGTTATCTTCTCTAAGGTCATTTTGAGTGTTGAGCATTCTACACTTGAGTCTTTCACCAAGCTCCTTGATAGCATTCCAATCTGCATTCCTTGCAGAGTCAAAGAATGACATATGCATTTCAGAGTTGGTGACCATGGAGAATCCTGAATAATTGTGGTTGTCCTCCTTATTTTTGTACAAGTGGAGTTGTACCCACCAATATTCTTCCCCTTCATCCATCACTTGAAATCCCTTGTACACGGATTCACCATGTATTCCCAAGCTAAGCATGAGGTTTTTGAGTTCCTTGGGAAACTCCGTCTCACATTCTAAGGTCATGGTCATGAGTGGTCCCTTCTTGACGGCTTCGTTGATGGCGGCCATCTACAAATAGAGATGAGAAGGAAGATTAGGAAAGGTTTACGAGAATAAAAGAGATAAGTGTGGAATTTGCAAAGAGTTGCATTTTCCTAGTGGTTTCCTTAGTCTAATCCATATTAGGGTCATAATCCTACAGGTAACACGATGCTATGATACCATTTGTAAGACCCCACCTTTTAAGGTAAAGGCCCATGTGATTGCAAAGCTAGTCCCTAGATCGAATTGCTAACATCCACAGTTTATGATGAAGTACACAAATACAAAGGTCATTATTACATCGTAATGTCCAGAGATACAATAGTTCTTACAATTCATTAGATCAAGGCTAATACATAGAGTTCACAATACTTAACAAAATAAAATAAGTCTTCATCTTCATGTGCCACATGCAAACATGTTGAGTGTAGACTCATTACCCTAGTCTCCATCAAAGTAACCTGCAACATCATAAGTTACAGCCACAGAGGGTCAATACATTTTGAATTGTATTGGAAAGTGATACCATAGTAGAGTAGTAGTATCTAATATCTATATGAATTTGTCTAAGTGTAGTTCAGGTTGGCTTTGCTCAAAATAAGATTTTTCTTATTAGTTGAAAACACTAAGTTTTTGTTTGACAAAAACAACCAAGGAACCACCAATAGACATTGGTGAACCTTTATCCTTGTTCAACCACAAGTTTTAACATAGAGAAATTGGGATGAGTAGATCCTTGAACATTTCATTATCTTTGATGCTAAAAATGTCCGTTACCGGGGACACGGCTAAGTACTTAGGTTTTATCTTCTCGAGAGGTGGTGCACTTTCCCCACAAGACTTGACATGCATCGAGACGAGACTTTTCAGAAGCATTCCCTTAGACCACCATGGATGCGTTCCATCCTATCAACCCTACCACCAACTGTCCATCTGGCTATGTTCTTGTAACCTAGTTGGTCAAGGGAGAGCCCATATGCCATGTGGTTGCACTAGAATCTTCTCAACACTAAACATCTCAAATCTCTTTGTTCCTGGGCGGCCATACGCAAGTGTGATACACAAGGTAAACCATAGACATGGGTCTTGTGTAACCATTCAACATAAACCAATCTTCCAATTCCACCCAGGTGATTCATTTACATAGTTGTTTTATTATTCAAAACATAGTCACAGATTTTGCATAATATCTTAGAATGAATATTCCACCCTTTTTTCTACTACCTAGGCTAAGCATACTAGTATAACAAGTTTCTTATCTTTGGGAAAACTACTAAGAAAAAATCTATAGGATTTCCCAAGCACAGAATATACTTAGAAAATTACCATGGAAATCGTAATCAAAATATTACTAGTGCATAGATAAAATAGTAGGACAAAAATATGAAGTATCACTTCACTTGGTAGTTGGGGGAATAGGAACAATCCTCACAATCACAATATCCACAATCACCAAAATCTACACATAAAATCATAACACCAAATTCACATTCAATATACAAACAAAAATATGTGAATGCATGCAAAATGCAAATGAATGATTTTTCATAATTTTCAAAACAAACAAAATAGTACTGAATAGAAAGAAAACTTTCTAAGGTCTAAATAAACTAAAATTCACTTTAAAATAATTTCCTAAACAATTTATATAGCCAAAGTAGGCCTACAAATGGTTCTTCATAAAATCATAAATTTTCAGAAGCAAATGGCCAAACCAAGGACATAGTTACAAACAGCTCATTTTTCTGAATCTAATGATATATAATTTGTAATTTCTGGATAAACAGATCAAAAGTTATTGAATTTATAAGTTTGAATAACTAATAGATCTAAATTCAGATTATAAATCGTAATTAGTGACAGGCGGCACTTCCTGATTGGTGCGTACCGGTTCGTGATGATCACGCACACGAGCCGTTAGATCTAAGTGTGATCCTACGGTACAGATATGACGATACCGCTTCGCGCTAGCGATCTAATCTAAGCCACTGGATCTAGATCCAGTGCACCACGTTGCTGTAACCAAAAACGACCGACACAAATGGACACTGCGGCGGCGGCGCGACTGTCGACGGCATATCGGGGAGGCTAGGGGGTAGAGGAGGGGGCACTGGGCTTAATCAGGTCGCGGAGACGTCTCGGTGCTCAAGGTGGTCGTGGACGGGGCTAGGGCACACGGACACGATGGCTATTCCTCGCCGGAGTTCAGCAGAGCGTCGGGTGCTTGCAGACAACAATGGGGGCAACGAGATGGGGCACAAGGGGACAAGCTGCAGGCATCAGGAGGTGCGCAAAACAAAAGCGAGCACAACCATTTGAATTATAGGCCGAGGGGCGCACGTGGCTCACCGTAATGCATCGCCGGAGCTCGTCAGGGCAGCTGCGGTGCAACACGAAATTTGGGTAGCCTGGTGGCGCTTAGAGATTGCGGTGTGGGGGGGAATGTTGCAGAGGGGGATAGGGTTAAGTAGCCAGAGCAGGGAAGGGAATCACACTCGTAGTAACTCGCAATCAAGCGCAACATCAACGAGACGAAACGACCACGGCGAGGTGGTCGTCGGGCGCTGATTGAGGACGAAGGGATGACGTGGCGACGGGACCCAGCTGTCAGCGAGGGGGTGCGCGCAGGGTCAGAAACAAAGATGGGAGGGGGAAATACGGGTGGGCTTAGTGGGACGCTGGGGTTGCTGGGCCGAATAGGCTGCGCCTGTTTTCTTTTTTTTCTTTTTGCCTTTTTCATTTCTGTTTTGATTTTCTAAAATGAATTTTGAATGGCTAATTCAAATCTGTTTGAATTAAAATATTTACCAGACTTTTGTACTATGGTCCTAGTTTCCAAATGTGTGTCAAAAACATCAAAGCATTCAAAAACCATTTTGAGGTCATAAAATAAAATAAAACCTTGCCCCATATTTAATATATAAAGAGGGGTTTAAATATGGTTTTATTTAGGGTTTTGTTTTGAAAAAATTTATGCAAGGGTAATATGCTATGATGATATGAATGCAATAACATGACTTTGCATTTGATGAAATTTGGGATTTTATAGGTAGTGGGTGTTAGAGATGCAACATTAAACCTTACTTTACCTTGGAAGACCGTAGTGGCACACTTGAGAGCAATAAACCAAGCGAAGTGATGTCACATCCCAAGATTTTCCAAATCTTGTAATGTGAAAATAAATGAATAAAATAAAACTTTGTTTGATTTTCAGAGCCAGAAGAAACTTTTTGAATTCAATTGGAACTTCAAACCCATTTGAATTAAATAAAATCCCAAAGGGATTCATAAAGATAAACATTTAATAAAGGAAATTAAAAATGTTTTGGAATTACTATTTTGGATCTTTTAAAATAAAAGATTTGGTATTCAAAAGAAAAGATGGATTTAAATAAAGATTATTTTATAAAGCCAAATTAAACCTTGGCCAAGCTTTGGAATTAAAAAAACATTTTATTCTAAATAAAATTAGCAAAGGTTTATTTAAAATAAATTAATAAGGATTTAATATCCAAGTTTTATTAATAAAGGGTCTATCATTTATAAACCATCAAAAACTTATTTGTTTAATTTAATAAAGTTTTCCAAGTACTTTAGATTCTCAGATAAAACCTACTAAAGTGTTTTGGCTTTATTTTAGATTTTAAAATAAATATTCTCAATAAAACAAACCCAAGTTGATTTAATAATGAAAGTCCATGTTATTTAATTAATAATGGACTCTAAAATAAAATGATATTTTGTTTTAAAAACAAGTTTACAAGTATTTAATATTTCCAAATAAAACCTACTGATTTGGTTTTGAAAATATTTAGGTTTCAAATAAAGATTTTATTAATAGAATCAAACTCTATTTAATGGACCCTAAAATAAGAGGTTATTTTGTTTTAAACAAATTTTCCAAATATTCTTTATTTCCAAATAAACCTACTGATTTAGATTTGAAAGTGTTTGGATTTTAAATTAAGATTATATTAATTAAAACAAACCCTATATTATTAAATAACTAAAATATCCATTTATTTAAATTAAAGAATGGATCTTAAAAAGAATAAAATTATTATTTTGTTTTGAGATTTGGATTATGTTGAAAAACAAAACCAAATTCAAAGTAAAGTTGAGTGTTTGTTTGAATTAATTTGAGTGTTGTTTGAATGTGTGAATAATTGTTTGAAATTCAAAACAGAAAAGAATTAGAAAAGGAAAAATAAAGCAGACAGAAAAAAATAGTGCAAAGGCACAGCCCACTAAGCCAATCCAGCCCAGACTTCTCCCCTCCCCCGAAGCGTTTCTTTTCTTACTCAGAAACCTACTCAGACAGAGACTGACCGGTGGCCCCCTCTTCTCCCTCTCTCTCACTCGCTGACAAGACGACCCCACACCACTGTTCTTCTCTCTCACCCGCCGCTGACCGAGCCTTCCACCTTGCTGCCGTTGCTGCCTTCAAACCGCGGATTCAATTCGCCTTAACACGACCGCCGTTACTCGAGTTGATCACGCAGACGTAAACGCCCGTGTCTCCTCTATATTTCCCCTCTGACACCTCGCGCTCGCACGCCCCAGACCGCCCCAATTTCTCTCTGCACCGCCGCAGCTCCGACCACCGTCCACCCTCGATTCCGGCCGAGCCACACCCCCTCCAGACTCCACAAGCGCACAAGCACACTCACCACTTCCTAACACATCTCCCAGTACCCCCTGTTCGACCGCGGGCGCCCCAAAACGACGGCTACGACGAGCTTCCGAACACCGCCGCGTTTGCAACCTCTCCGACGGCCTCCCCCGGTAAGCCTCGACCGCCCTGCGCCCCCTCGTTCACGCACACAACGTTGCCTTAACCTCACGCATCTGACCGCGCCTCCGTTTTGCCTTAGGGTGATCTCCAGTGACGTCCTCGACCTCGACCAGAGCCGCCCGTCGCCAGTAGCAACTCCGGCAAGGAATTACGACTTTCCCCGTGCGCCCCTCCCCCAACCGGTAGCACGTTGAGCATCAGCGTTGCATTACGAGCCTGGTGAACATCCTTCCCCTCTTTTTCGCGTCCTGTTTTGCTAGCGCCGCCGCCAACTAGACGTTCCACCGCTCGCCGTCGACCTAGCACCGCCAGTCCTTGGCCAGGCAGCAGGAGCCGTCCGATGTCGATCGGATGGATAAAATAGAACCACTTACCGAAGGGGTATGCGTCGATCTGCGCCGCACATTTTCAGTTAGATCCAACGCACCCCAGGAGCCGATCCGGCCGAACCGGTATCGACCAGTAAGAACACGCCGCGTGTCACCTAATTCGTTTTAAAAGAAATTTGAAAACAGATTTAATTGCAAACTTCAAACCCTTATAACTTGAGATCTACACGTCCAAAAATTGCAAATTTTATGTCGTTGGATTCAGGAGAGCAAGACCTAAACAACCATGGCCTTAGTTTGGAAAATAGTATCTGTTTATTTGCTTGTTTTGCAGATTCTTTTGTGAGCTTGTTTAGAGTATAAAAATTGTTTAAAATTGAATTTAAAGACAAAACCTTTGCAAAATGATTTGTAGTGACCTTACTGACCTTAGGAACCAACCCATGGGTTTGGAAATGAAAATTGGAAATATTAAGAATGGATTAATTAAATTAGCCTAATTCTAGCCAAATAAAGATAATGGTTTTATTATGAAAAAGATTTTTGGAATAAAACTTTGAGAAAATATGTTGAGTCAAAGCTACTGACCCAAAACAACCAATCTTGAGAGAGTTAGAAACTTTTGGTGAAAACTTAAAAGGTTTTAGATTTAATAAAACTATTTTCCACCACATAAAATGTTGAATGGATTTTAAAATAGATTTTGAGCCAAACTCTCTAACTAATGACTTTGCCACATTGGTAAATGACCAATTTGGACCTTACAAAGTTTATAAGCCTAGTGGAGACCTTCCCTGTAAATAAAACCATCTTAAGCATGTTTCCAAACATGACTTAGAATCCATGCTTTGTGTGTGTGAAATGTTGTTTGTATATTGGTTTGGAATGCTACTTGATACTATGATTGCTTGATTGACTTGTAGTGAAATTAGCAAAGAGTGAGTCTAGCAAGATCAAGAAGTAAACTCTCATTCCCTACCAAAAAGGCAAGTTACACTATCATACAAAAGTCCTACTATTTTCATTACATACTTAGTGGATTTTGAAAATATACATGAAAATATATTTCTGTACTTATGCAATGCTAAATCCTAATAGGATTCCCTAAACATTCCTTAGTGAAAATATTGAAGTTGTACATGCTTAGCCATGCTATATGCTACAATTTGAAAAAGAGATACATGTTGAGATTTTACAAAGATTGAGAAAAGGACTTGTGTTTTACATAATAAAACAAGGACTCAATGAACCACCTAGGTGGAGGATACTTTAAGTTTTGGAGAAGGTGGCAACAAAAGGGAACCATGTCTATGGAAATCACTTTGTGTTGTGCTCCAAAAGAAAACCGCCTAGGAAACTTAGAGATCAAACATGCTTCTCCAATTGTGGCTTTCGTGTGCAACCACATGCTATTATGGCTCTGGCTTAGTCAATTACATTAGGAAGACCCATACATTGTCTTTAGTTACTGGACATGGGGATCTGGAATGCTTCATGGGGGCTGAAGACAAAGCTAGCAATGATGTATGGGAGGACCTTTTGGAAAGACTTCGTCACATTCTCAATCCGCCAGTACTCCATCTTGGTGAGCACTAATCCAGTAGGCCACTGGTGGCAAAAGGATGGGATTGTGACATGTGGGTAAAGTGTACTCCTTCTGCAGAAGATAATAAAATCTAAGTACTTAGCCGTGTCCCCAGTTATGGACAATACTGAGCAACTAAAGTATGAACTATGGGAGATCTCGACATTCCAACTTCTAATATAAAAACTTGATGCACTTGGGGGTACCAAGGAATTCAAAGAGATTTTGTAAAGCTTGTTGCACTTGGGGTTACCAAGGTGCTCAAGAGCATGATGTACTTGGGGTTACCAAGGAACTCATGAGTTTTGATAAAACTTGTTGCACTTGGGGTTACCAAGGTGCTCAAGAGATTTTGACAAGGATTTGAACACTTGAGTTTCTACCAAGGAGTTCAAGGAACTTGGAAAAGAAATTTGACAAAGGACTTTAAAACCCTTTTTGAAAAGATAGGATAAAATATTGCTTTATGCAAATAAGCCTTAAACTCTACTTAGCCAAATATGCATATAATGATAGGATCCACTCTTATTATACATAAAAGTGAAGCTTGCCAATACAATTCAAAATGTATTGACCCTTGTGGCTGTAACTTGTAATGTTGCAGGTTGATTGTTTTTTTTTAAATGAAGATTGTTTGATTGACTAGGACTACAAAGTCTACAACCAACATCTGCCTGTGGCACTTTGAAGATGATGGACCCATACTTATAGTTATTCCGCTGCAAATGTAATGTAATAGCCAAATGAGCTATGTTTGATGTAATAAACTTATGTTATTCCTGGTTATAAATTTATATTATGACCTTTATATCTTGATATTACATCTTAACTGTGGATGCTAGCTATTGATCCAGGGACTAGCATTGTAAACACAGGAGGAACCTACCTTATTAAAAGGTTGGGACCCCTATAGATGGTATCAGAGCATTGTGTTGCCTGTAGGATTTGTAAACCTAGGATTGGACAAAAACCCTTAGAAGAATAGGAGTTGTATTTGTTCCAAAAACTTATTTACAAAAACACTTATAAACTCTTTCCTTAACCATTTTGGTTTCAACTCTACATCTCTTCTACTTCAACTTGATGGAAAAGCCAACCCCATGACCAAAGACTACACCATATGCAAAGGACTTCTTCAACATCTTCAACTCTAATGACTTCAACATCTTCAGCTCTAATGACTTCAACATCTTCAGCATGTTCACCAAGGACTTCCAACTTGGAAACCACTAAGGACTACAAGTGAAACAAGGAAATCCTACTCAAGATTTAGAGACTGAGGGAATGCAAAATAAGAAGAAGCCATCAACAACTTTGAAGTATTGCAACCAAGAGTTTTCCTCAAGGAAACCAAGATCTCAAGTAAGAAGAATCATGAAGGAAGGAAAGATCACAAGTGAACCATATAGATGGACCACCATAATTTAGTTAAGTCAAACCACCAACTTATGTGGGTAACAAAACTATTTTGTTGCCTAAGTATGTGCTTGAACTTTGTTGTTTAAGTAAAATGATTGTTTGTGATTGCATGCACATTGTTTGTGTGAATTGTGATGTGTGTGATTAGAATTGAATCCTTAGAAAAATCTTGCCTATTCTAAACTCCCTTCAAACCCAAACAGATGACTACTCCAAAGGACTCCAAGGTTGATGACACCAACACCAACCAAGCTGATAGCATGAAAGAGCTCATAGCAACCCAACACCAGTTGAATCAACTGACAGCTCAGTTCATAGTCAACAATAGTGATAAAGATCCAACTCTACAAAGGTTTTTGGAAGAACAATCCCAACTGATGCTTAAGGTGACTAATCAAATGATTAGCATGGAAGAAAACTATCCAAAGAGAGTTTATGATAACAAGGATGAAAAGAATATAGTTCTAGATGGAGCCCCAGCTTGCATTATTTGTGGAGACAAGGATCATACTTCCAAGGAGCATGAAGGACAATGCCCCAATTGTGAAGAAGATCATCCTGTTGGACAATGTCCTACCTCTCAAGCTACTTGCTACCTGTGTGAAGGAAGTGATCATACTCCAGGTCTATGTCCTATCTATGCCATGGTGGAACAAAGGAAACAAGAAGGATCCAAGTCTACCAAAGGAAAAGGACCACTTCTACCTCCAAACAAGACAACCCAATTCAAAGGATCAAAGAAAATCAAGAAGCCCAAGCAAGACATGAACCTAGTACAATGTCGTAAATGTAAGGAAATGGGACATTACTCCAGTGGATGCCCAGAGAACAAGAAGAATAAAGAGATTGACCAAGTGTGGTGCAACAACTGCAAAGAACCAGGCCACTATGTAGCAACTTGCCCACAAGAGCAACGCAAAGAACTCAAGGACATTCATTGTTTCAACTGCAAGAATCCAGGACATTATGCAAGCAACTGTCCAGAAAGGATGAAAAACAAGTTGAACAAGCCTAGGGAGAAACTCAACCTTGGCCCATGAATCAAGTGTAGAAATAAAACAAAAGTTTGCTTAGAGAAGTTTTCCAGGACCCAAGAAGGCCAATATGTAATTTTTGTTTGAAATTTTTTAAGGGTGGTAGTACCCTAGTTGTTTTGAACCTGCTTGTAACCCTAACCTTCCCAAATCTCGGAACGAGATTTATTTTAAGGGTGGTAGCCTGTCACATCCCAAGATTTTCCAAATCTTGTAATGTGAAAATAAATGAATAAAATAAAACTTTGTTTGATTTTTAGAGCCAGAAGAAACTTTTTGAATTCAATTGGAACTTCAAACCCATTTGAATTAAATAAAATCCCAAAGGGATTCATAAAGATAAACATTTAATAAAGGAAATTAAAAATGTTTTGGAATTACTATTTTGGATCTTTTAAAATAAAAGATTTGGTATTCAAAAGAAAAGATGGATTTAAATAAAGATTATTTTATAAAGCCAAATTAAACCTTGGGCAAGCTTTGGAATTAAAAAAACATTTTATTCTAAATAAAATTAGCAAAGGTTTATTTAAAATAAATTAATAAGGATTTAATATCCAAGTTTTATTAATAAAGGGTCTATCATTTATAAACCATCAAAAACTTATTTGTTTAATTTAATAAAGTTTTCCAAGTACTTTAGATTCTCAGATAAAACCTACTAAAGTGTTTTGGCTTTATTTTAGATTTTAAAATAAATATTCTCAATAAAACAAACCCAAGTTGATTTAATAATGAAAGTCCATGTTATTTAATTAATAATGGACTCTAAAATAAAATGTTATTTTGTTTTAAAAACAAGTTTACAAGTATTTAATATTTCCAAATAAAACCTACTGATTTGGTTTTGAAAATATTTAGGTTTCAAATAAAGATTTTATTAATAGAATCAAACTCTATTTAATGGACCCTAAAATAAGAGGTTATTTTGTTTTAAACAAATTTTCCAAATATTCTTTATTTCCAAATAAACCTACTGATTTAGATTTGAAAGTGTTTGGATTTTAAATGAAGATTATATTAATTAAAACAAACCCTATATTATTAAATAACTAAAATATCCATTTATTTAAATTAAAGAATGGATCTTAAAAAGAATAAAATTATTATTTTGTTTTGAGATTCGGATTATGTTGAAAAACAGAACCAAATTCAAAGTAAAGTTGAGTGTTTGTTTCAATTAATTTGAGTGTTGTTTGAATGTGTGAATAATTGTTTGAAATTCAAAACAGAAAAGAATTAGAAAAGGAAAAATAAAGCAGACAGAAAAAAATAGTGCAAAGGCCCAGCCCACTAAGCCAATCCAGCCCAGACTTCTCCCCTCCCCCGAAGCGTTTCTTTTCTTACTCAGAAACCTACTCAGACAGAGACTGACCGGTGGCCCCCTCTTCTCCCTCTCTCTCACTCGCTGACAAGACGACCCCACACCACTGTTCTTCTCTCTCACCCGCCGCTGACCGAGCCTTCCCCCTCGCTGCCGTTGCTGCCTTCAAACCGCGGATTCAATTCGCCTTAACACGACCGCCGTTACTCGAGTTGATCACGCAGACGTAAACGCCCGTGTCTCCTCTATATTTCCCCTCTGACACCTCGCGCTCGCACGCCCCAGACCGCCCCAATTTCTCTCTGCACCGCCGCAGCTCCGACCACCGTCCACCCTCGATTCCGGCCGAGCCACACCCCCTCCAGACTCCACAAGCGCACAAGCACACTCACCACTTCCTGGCACATCTCCCAGTACCCCCTGTTCGACCGCGGGCGCCCCAGAACGACGGCTACGACGAGCTTCCGAACACCGCCGTGTTTGCAACCTCTCCGACGGCCTCCCCCGGTAAGCCTCGACCGCCCCGCGCCCCCTCGTTCACGCACACAGCGTTGCCTTAACCTCACGCATCTGACCGCGCCTCCGTTTTGCCTTAGGGTGATCTCCAGTGACGTCCTCGACCTCGACCAGAGCCGCCCGTCGCCAGTAGCAACTCCAGCAAGGAATTACGACTTTCCCCGTGCGCCCCTCCCCCAACCGGTAGCACGTTGAGCATCAGCGTTGCACTACGAGCCTGGTGAGCATCCTTCCCCTCTTTTTCGCGTCCTGTTTTGCTAGCGCCGCCGCCAACTAGCCGTTCCACCGCTCGCCGTCGACCTAGAACCGCCAGTCCTTGGCCAGGCAGCAGGAGCCGTCCGATGTCGATCGGATGGATAAAATAGAACCACTTACCGAAGGGGTATGCATCGATCTGCGCCGCACATTTTCAGTTAGATCCAACGCACCCCAGGAGCCGATCCGGCCGAACCGGTATCGACCAGTAAGAACACGCCGCGTGTCACCTAATTCGTTTTAAAAGAAATTTGAAAACAGATTTAATTGCAAACTTCAAACCCTTATAACTTGAGATCTACACGTCCAAAAATTGCAAATTTTATGTCGTTGGATTCAGGAGAGCAAGACCTAAACAACCATGGCCTTAGTTTGGAAAATAGTATCTGTTTATTTGCTTGTTTTTGCAGATTCTTTTGTGAGCTTGTTTAAAGTATAAAATATGTTTAAAATTGAATTTAAAGACAAAACCTTTGCAAAATGATTTGTAGTGACCTTACTGACCTTAGGAACCAACCCATGGGTTTGGAAATGAAAATTGGAAATATTAAGAATGGATTAATTAAATTAGCCTAATTCTAGCCAAATAAAGATAATGGTTTTATTATGAAAAAGATTTTTGGAATAAAACTTTGAGAAAATATGTTGAGTCAAAGCTACTGACCCAAAACAACCAATCTTGAGAGAGTTAGAAACTTTTGGTGAAAACTTAAAAGGTTTTAGATTTAATAAAACTATTTTCCACCACATAAAATGTTGAATGGATTTTAAAATAGATTTTGAGCCAAACTCTCTAACTAATGACTTTGCCACATTGGTAAATGACCAATTTGGACCTTACAAAGTTTATAAGCCTAGTGGAGACCTTCCCTGTAAATAAAACCATCTTAAGCATGTTTCCAAACATGACTTAGAATCCATGCTTTGTGTGCGTGAAATGTTGTTTGTATATTGGTTAGGAATGCTACTTGATACTATGATTGCTTGATTGACTTGTAGCGAAATTAGCAAAGAGTGAGTCTAGCAAGATCAAGAAGTAAACTCTCATTCCCTACCAAAAAGGCAAGTTACACTATCATACAAAAGTCCTACTATTTTCATTACATACTTAGTGGATTTTGAAAATATACATGAAAAGATATTTCTGTGCTTATGCAATGCTAAATCCTAATAGGATTCCCTAAACATTCCTTAGTGAAAATATTGAAGTTGTACATGCTTAGCCATGCTATATGCTACAATTTGAAAAAGAGATACATGTTGAGATTTTACAAAGATTGAGAAAAGGACTTGTGTTTTACATAATAAAACAAGGACTCAATGAACCACCTAGGTGGAGGATACTTTAAGTTTTGGAGAAGGTGGCAACAAAAGGGAACCATGTCTATGGAAATCACTTTGTGTTGTGCTCCAAAAGAAAACCACCTAGGAAACTTAGAGATCAAACATGCTTCTCCAATTGTGGCTTTCGTGTGCAACCACATGCTATTATGGCTCTGGCTTAGTCAATTACATTAGGAAGACCCATAAATTGTCTTTAGTTACTGGACATGGGGATCTAGAATGCTTCATGGGGGCTGAAGACAAAGCTAGCAATGATGTATGGGAGGACCTTTTGGAAAGACTTCGTCACATTCTCAATCTGCCAGTACTCCATCTTGGTGAGCACTAATCCAGTAGGCCACTGGTGGCAAAAGGATGGGATTGTGACATGTGGGTAAAGTGTACTCCTTCTGCAGAAGATAATAAAATCTAAGTACTTAGCCGTGTCCCCGGTTATGGACAATACTGAGCAACTAAAGTATGAACTATGGGAGATCTCGACATTCCAACTTCTAATATAAAAACTTGATGCACTTGGGGGTACCAAGGAATTCAAAGAGATTTTGTAAAGCTTGTTGCACTTGGGGTTACCAAGGTGCTCAAGAGCATGATGTACTTGGGGTTACCAAGGAACTCATGAGTTTTGATAAAACTTGTTGCACTTGGGGTTACCAAGGTGCTCAAGAGATTTTGACAAGGATTTGAACACTTGAGTTTCTACCAAGGAGTTCAAGGAACTTGGAAAAGAAATTTGACAAAGGACTTTCAAACCCTTTTTGAAAAGATAGGATAAAATATTGCTTTATGCAAATAAGCCTTAAACTCTACTTAGCCAAATATGCATATAATGATAGGATCCACTCTTATTATACATAAAAGTGAAGCTTGCCAATACAATTCAAAATGTATTGACCCTTGTGGCTGTAACTTGTAATGTTGCAGGTTGATTGTTTTTTTAAAATGAAGATTGTTTGATTTACTAGGACTACAAAGTCTACAACCAACATCTGCCTGTGGCACTTTGAAGATGATGGACCCATACTTATAGTTATTCCGCTGCAAATGTAATGTAATAGCCAAATGAGCTATGTTTGATGTAATAAACTTATGTTATTCCTGGTTATAAATTTATATTATGACCTTTGTATCTTGATATTACATCTTAACTGTGGATGCTAGCTATTGATCCAGGGACTAGCATTGTAAACACAGGAGGAACCTACCTTATTAAAAGGTTGGGACCCCTACAAGTGAAGTTCACACGGAACACCAAAACCAACTAACAACTAAAAAACATACACACACAAAGCTTATGGTGGATAGGTATGGAAAGTGGCATGTCAAGAAATAATCCAAAATCAAGATGTTGTAATGGCAAGTAAAGAACCACAATGAACACAAAGCAAAACAAGTTAATCCACACGATTGGAAGTATGTACAAGGAAACACACATGGTGGGATAAATGGGACTTGTGCGATGGAGAAAGTGAGCTAAGAACCAAAAGATTACCTAGCAAAGACTATAAGCTCGTGTCACACAAGTACAAGGAAATATGCTAGTTTGATTGCAACCAAATTGGAGGGCTACAAGATATGCACAAAAAGTACCACCTATATGATGTTCATCGATCTTGCGCTTTCTATTCTATGAGGCACTTGTATATTTAATTTTTTTATTTTTATATATTCTTTCTATATCTTGCAATCTCTCTTTTTCTTTTCTTTTTCACGTGTCTCTTCCTTGTGCCAACAACTATACAAGATAACTATATGAGATAGAGCTCACAATGTTTTCTCAGAATTCTACAAAGTATGGCATTCTAGAAAGTATTAAATATGCATAGCCCAAGCAATCATATGAGGAACTAGTCTTAATAGGTGTTTGTTGGTCACAAAGATAATGTAGCTCACAAAGGAATGCAAGTGGGGAAAGTCGTGGAATTTTTATACATTTCTGGAATTTGTATGTAGTAGATAGCATGAAGAACGTGGATGATGATGTAGAGCTCCTTTTCCTCTTCGAAAGGAGTTAAAGAACACCAAAATCCTAGTTCGAATGCAAAAGTTATGCTCAAAACGGTGCAGAGCAGAAGCTGCTGGCGACCAACTCGGCAGTACCAGAATTGGCGCCGTAAATTCCAGCAGTAGGGGCCGGAGGTGCCGGAATGTAGGGATACAGGTAGGCTAGACTAGCACAAATCAAAAAAATTACCGCGTAAACCAGGATTACTGTTGTCATAGATCTCGGGATTACCACTAGATGCGCAACTACAGAACTTGATGAAGCACGTCGGGATAGTGTATATGTTATACGTCTCCTCCTTGTACTCGTCCCACGAGTAGCTCCCCTTGCATGGATCGTACAAGTGTGTCAACACGCGGATTTTTAATCCCATATGCCTGTTATGCCATACATCGCAATCCTAGGATTACAATTTTTGCGAGACACAACAGATTGGATATCACAGTACATCATCCATTACAAACCATACATAAGGTCTTACAAAAATAAGGATCTCATGATCCAGTCTTAATACAATTCAAGCAGCGGAATAACGTAATAAAAACGATAGCGTAGGTGAAGCTCCATCTTCATGGTCACAGGCATTGCTGACTATGGGAGATGATCCTAGTTGTCGTAAACTTCCTGATGTCCGTCCTCTTGATACTCTTCTTCATAGTCTGGCCACGGGAATAGCCAGGGACAAAGCCATGAGTACTCTTTAAGTACTCGCAAACTAATACTAACAAGTGTGGTTGTTTTGAGTAGGAAATACTAAGCTCTAGGTTGTTTTTCAAAAATCCAGATTTATCCCTACTGAGTTTAGAATCAAAGAAAGGTAGTTGAAAGTTTTATAGCACCTAAGTGGGAACTTGAATTTCATGTCACAACTCTGTTGCGCTCAATTCAAGTCAAGTCACAAATCATTTCATAAGTCATTTTGAAAACATATGACAATAGAACAGTATGGCCACTCCAACTCTTCATAACCGCGGACGCGGCTATTCGAATAGTTTGACACTATGCAGAGGTGGTACACTTTCACCACAATATTCGATACATTCTTCAGGAACAAATCCTGAATTCACCATACTCAGTATGCGGATAATCAATCCTAACATTTCCATTACACGCCCTAGTATAGGCACCTCTCCTATGAGTTTGGCCTGCCAACCATTATCAACTGTCATCCTGGGTAATGCACAGGTGGAAAATCTTCACAAGGTAGCCTAAGGTATATAATTTTCCTATCAATCCCTACCCAATTTTCGGGTATTGTGGTTGAACGGTAAAATTGGAATGGTATTGCATCCAGACAACCATCAGTTATACAGAAGTCTAAGGCTCATGCCTTAACATTTTCATCATCAAAATCATCTGGTGTTCAATAACACATGTCAAAACATTTCAGTAGAATGACTCATTATTCTATGGTTTTCATAACCATTTTCACCAAGTATTCCCATCTAAAGTTGATCAAGTTTTATGCTTAGCACTAGCATCAACAAGTGGGGGGTAAACACTAATGAGGGGTGGTAATCATGGGTGAATGATCTAAGTTCAATCTCATGCCTCAGGATGACATCAAGATTATCTAACTTAGGCCAAGTTTTATGCTCTTTATGCTACCTTCAAATATCTTTCTAGAATCTACAAGCCACTAAGTAAACTTTTGATAGACAACTTTGATAAAGAAATAAAATACTAAGCTTGCAAGTAAAACTAAGATGGTGTGTCATCACTGGTGTAAGCTTTCTAGGTCAACTTGTATAGTAAGGCTTGCAAGATTGCAAGTATAGGCTTGCCTTGTGTAGAGCAGTGGTTGAAGTTTTCCTCAGTTTCTTCCTCGTAATATCCGCCTTCCTCCTCGTATCCTTGGTCGGTACTATCGTCTATAAATAAATACTAGGTACACAATCACCACACAAATCTTAACTACTCTATTTAGCACACAAAGGTTCACACTAGATGAGCTAGCATCATCACTAACATTAGAACCATTAAGCTAAATAGTTTTATTTTCTTGGTTTTGGAAAAGTAATTTCTACTCATTCAAAAACTACTTAAGATTTAATATTCTCCAACTAAAACATGGGATCATGTTGACACATGTCATCACCACACATTTCAGTACATGGGTATGTGATTTAAGGTGGTGAAACAATTTAATAAGGTTTAACCTATTTATTTTAATTAAATAAAATGATTAGAATGGCCTATGAGGCATTATTTTATTACTTGATCATTATTTCTGCAAGTAACCCTATATATTTTTATATATTCTGAAAGGTATGGTTAAATGTGATTTTTGAGAGTTGGAATCAACTCAAAAGCTTTTATGGTTGAATTTTGTAAAATGTTTGATTGCAGAAAAGCTTCTTCTTTGTTATTTTTACTATAAGTGATCTACAAATCCAATTGAATCCAACGGGCTTGGATTAAGCACTCTAGATCCTTTCTAACAAAATTGGTTTCATGCATTTTGGTTCAGTGAATCGAGCTGGGTTGATTTTTGAATCTAGGTACAGAACTGGTTTTGAAACTAAATGAATAAACCTAAGTTTGAATTGCTGGATCGCGCGGGGGGTTTAACTAGGCCGGCCCACTATGCACAGCGCGCGTCCGGGCTGGTTAAGTGAACGACCCCACTCGTCAGTGAGACAGCGAGTGGCGAAGAGGTATGGGTGAATCTAGACCGTGCGATCTAACTCTAATCCGACGGTCGTGGTTCATTGTTCACGCCTGAACAGGACGCGGCGAGGTCGAACCCTAGCGCGGCCGGTGGGGGTCAGTGAGTGCTCACCGGGGCTCCGGCGATGGGGGCGAATGACGAAGTCGAGGACGGCGATCCTCTAGGTACCGGCAGCTTCTCCTGGGGTGGCTCCAATCGACGGCGCCTCTCCTCCTCTCCTCCTCTGCAAGGCCAGCTGGTGCTCTCCTTGCTCCGGGGGTGAGTGGGTGTGATCAGTGAGAGGTGGGGAGTGAGCTGGTGTGCTCATATCGATCGGGAGTGGCCTCCTTTTATATGCCTGAAGGGAACCGACGGGCGCGGGCTGGGCTCTTCGTGGTCGTCGTCACATCGTGCTAATGGCATGGGCGAGGATAGGTGCGGTGCGTTGCCTCCTGGCGAAGCTCAATGGCTTGATGGTGAGGTGTGGGGTGGCACGGAATGGTCGGAACGTCACGGCGCTCTGAGCGGGTCCTACGGCAGTTTTAATGGCGCACAGCGTCTACGGTCTGTGCGGCAGTGAACGGGCATGTCCGTGGTGTTGCTGGGGTGCTGGCGATCACGCACGCATGCGGTGCGTGGTCTGTGGGCTCATGTCGTTGATGGCGCACTAGCGCGCTCTCGGCACGCACGCAGAGAAACTGGGCGCGAGCTTTCCGTGTGGTCTAGTGGCTGGCAAGGCTCGAGTGTTGGACATGGGGTGGTGGTGGACGGTGGTTAGTGCTCCAGACAAGGTTGGCGAGCCTAGAGCTTCTCCTAGCTCGCTGGCGACATGGGGGTGGCAAGGGTGCTCTCGGTATGGTCACCATTGATGGCTATGCATGCTCACAGTGGCGCTAAGGCTAGCCAAATTAGTTTGATCATCTAATGAGAGTGTAGAGTGAGCTAGAGAGGGGACAAGGTTGGCCAAAATTACTGCTACTACTGTGTTTGATGTTTGTTTGTTTGCTGGAAACAAGGTGTTTGATGAAATGGCTAGAAGAAATTCAAATTTGAATTTTGGATTAAACTTGGTGGATGTGTTTGTTACATACTAGGGAGTCTCTGGTTGGTGGTATTGGTCAAGGGGCACTGGTTTGGTTAGGTTTTGAAAATGTGTGATCTTCCCATATGTTATAAATTCAATTTTAAAGTCATTTGAATCTAGTTGCCAAATGTTTCTGCAAGTTTGAAAGGTGGGCTTTGATTCACTTTTACTTGGTCTTGCAATGGGTGAAAAGAAATTGAAAAGTTTCTGTTTGAAATCTTGGACTAGAAACACTCAAAGTGGCCTAGTGATCAAGATTGGCAAAAATGACCATTTGCTTTATTTTTTTTGTTTTTGATTTTCTCTTGATTTGTTTCTGCTTGGAAATGTTTTAGATGATGTTGTTTTCACCTTTAAACAATTTCTTGCCATTTAGATCAATCACACAAGTCCATTTATGCATTCATACAATCATCACATACACATATGCATTCATATGGTTTTTATTTAATCAAAGTTTTTGTTACCCTAAGTTTTAGTGATTAGAATTTGATAATGATGCTCAACATTTTTGGGATGTTACAAAGTTCTACATATGCAGAACCTCTGAGGTATCCACACGTGCAGGGTGGAAGTGTCAGACGTCGGACTGCTAGGTCCGCGCGTGCATCATAGGCGTGAGGAGTGGCGGCTGGGTGGAATCCTCAACCCTGTTTAGCTCGCCCCACCCTCTCTTAAATAGGCGTCCCTAGTGATCTTCTACATTTGCAGCCCATTAGTAGCCTAAGCCTAGTCTAATTCGGATCCAATCCTCATTAGGCTTCCAGCCCCTTAAGTATGTGACCCTATAGGTTCATATACGTATAGACATGACACAAATACACATACAAGACTCATACAAAAATCATTCAGACGAACCATCACAAGGTTTAGTACATGTCTTTCCCTTTGCCTCACGATATTTGGTCTAGCTTAAAGCTGACCTCCCTTTCTCGATACTTTGATTCAGAATCCCTTTACTTGGTTAACTCTTAACCATATGTAGCACAACCATGCATTTCTGGATCCGATCACTCGAGGGGCCCAGAGATATCTCTCTCAAGTAGAGAGGGGCAAATCCCATCTTGATTCACCAATGCGTAGCAGCATGCTTCAGGACAAACCTGAAAGCTACCTTTATAACTACCCAGTTACGAAGTAGAGTCTGATAGTTGGTAGGATAATTACCTTTATAACTACCCAGTTACTTAAGGATAATTCCTAATCCAAACAACTTCCTTTACAGCCTCCGAGGCAGTAATATATTCAGCTTATGTTGAAGAGGAGGTCACCGTATCTTGCTTGGAACTTTTCCAGCTCACAACACCACCATTCATGGCAAACACATAACCTGATTGCGATTTGGAGTCATCTGAGACGTTAAGGTAACTCGCATATGTGTAACCCTTTACACTGAGTTCATCCTCACCTCCATAAACTAGGAACATATCCTTAGTTCTTTTCAAGTACTTAAGGATATTCTTTACCGCTGTCCAGTGACTTTCACCTGGATCAGCCTGGTACCTGCTCGTAACACTTAGAGCATAGGAAACATCTGGGCGAGTACATATCATTGCATACATGATGGATCCAATAGCCGAAGCATATGGAACGCTTCTCAAGCACTCATGCTCATCAGTAGTCGAAGGACACTAAGTCTTGCTGAGTTTAATGTCGTGACACATGAGCAAGAACCCCTTCTTAGGCTCTTCCATGATGAACCGTTTCAACACTTTGTCAATGTATGTACTCTGGCTTAATCCAATTATCCTCCTTGATCTATCTCTATAGATCTTAATACCCAGAATATATGCCGCTTATCCTAAGTCCTTTATCAAAAAACTATTTTTCAATGAGGTCTTAACAGACTCGAGCATAAGAATGTCATTTCCAATTAGCAATATGTCAACTACATATAAGATTAGAAATACGAGCGCTCTCCCGCTTTCCTTCTTGTAAACACAAGGTTCTTGTTCATTTTTTATGAACCCAAACTCCTTTACAACTTCATCAAATCAAATGTTCCAACTGCGAGATGCTTGCTTCAGCCCATAAATAGACTTTAGAAGTTTGCATACCTTTCCAGCATTGTTTGGATCGCCAAAATCTTCGGGATGCATCATATACACGTCCTCAGTAAGGATTCCATTTAAGAAAGCCGTCTTGACATTGTAACATCCCAGCATTTAGGACCTAACGAAGGGTAGATTTAGGAATATGAATTGTTGCATGCATTCATCTGTGAAAATATGGGTAAAATTTTTGCCAAATTAAAATCTTAAGTGATCAATGTTTCTTTCATCTTTTGAGATTAGGTTTAGTCTTAAAGGATGATTGTTATATACTTTGAGATGATCTTAAGGAGTTATGTGAATTTGAATTTTAAACTTGAGTGTTTGAATTATAATTTGAATGATTTAGATATAAGTTTTGAATCTTAAATTAATTAAGAGATAAGTATTATAACTTAAATCTTATCTAAAAACAATATTGAGTATGAAATTCATTTCATATTATTAATACATAAACAAGTTACAAAGAATGTAACCTACTGAAGTCATTCCAAACTTCACAATTTACAAGAGAATAAAGAATAAGAATATTGTTTATTAATAATAATATAATCTTTATTACAATTAAATAAAATAAATATTACAAGAATAATAAAAAAAAAATTACAAAATAATAAGAAAATTGCATTTGAATATCTACTAACTATCCTATATCTAAATCTACACTAAATTTTCATCTTCATCTTTGTGCCTGCAAAACAAAGACTAAATAGAAACAAAATAAGATTAGTGTTAGTATTATTTCTCTCAGATATTTCACTGAAATGCACTTGACAGATACATCATTGAGAAATGTTATAAAAGGGGCAAGTTTCACCAACATGAAAGATTTCATCTTACATAAATTCAAAGCCAGAAGTCAAATGACAACCAAGAGGGACCAATTCACCAGCCAGGTGAAACTAATCTGGTAATAGTAAGTTCAAAATTTCTGAACCTATCCACAAGTGCATAGCAGGCACACAAGCTGGACACACACCAGCATGCAAATGGTGTGCTGTCAACCTTACAAGCCTAGCTCAATCTCACAAAACCACAACACAGCCGTGGAGGAGCACATTAGTGCATCTCTCCACTACACAACACACAAACACAGCCAGTGTAGACAACAGCTAAACCAAGAACATCAGCCAAACCAAACCACCCCAGATCAACCAAACATCACCAAGATCGTGACATAAGGAGGGGGATGAATCAGGCGGATAGCAAGATCAAGCCCAGGAGCTAGGAGGAGCAGGCAAGCTCAAGATCAAGCTCAGGAGTCCAGCAAAAATAGATCAAGATCATCATCATCATCAACTTACTACATCAACATCAGATTTTGTGGTATCCTCATAAAACCATCACATCATTCATTCATAGTATCTGAACACAAGGATGTGTTGCTTTATGAAATAATCTCTCAATAATCACCCAAGTGAGGTGAATCTATCCTAGAGATTTCAAGTATAAAGATAAGAAATCAAACTCAGCCAAAAGCACTAAAACTCTCAGACCAGCATCACAGAGTTTAGTGTTAATTTATGCAACTTAAATCATCTTTCATTTGTCTTATCAGATCAGGGCACATGTCCCAGAAAGAGTATCACCTCTAATCTTACAAGCTACAAACAAACTATTTGCTCAACTAACTAGGACTTAAAATCCTAGAGCCTCAGACCAACATCATAGGCAGGAGAGTTAAGAAAAGCTTTTATTCTATCTTGCCAGTATTACTCACAAGTATTGACAAAGCTAAGCCCAGAAATAAAAACCCAATAACTTGTGTGCCAGATTACAATGGTATCACAAGGACAATTTCTTAATGAGCTAAAACCAATCTTTGCTTAGTTACCACAGATAAAAGGGACAAACCAATACATATCATTTTCCTGAAGCCAAGTGCCAGGAATCAATATCATATCCATCTATACATCCATAGACAATCATTACATGTAATGATTATATTTAGTATGTATAATCTCATACAAGCCTACCATTATAATTGCAGTAAGCAGCTACTGAGAGAAAACTATTGTCAGTATAAGCATTCTGACAGTAGAGTAAATTCTCAGATCAAAAACATAATCCAATTAGGGATTCCATAGAAACACTAGCATGGGATCATAGTGGATTACCACTAGAATAAATCTGACAAGCCACTAGCATCATCAAAGCCACTACAAATCATGATCCACAGCAAACAATCATTCTTCATGCTCAAGTATGATCAACACTAGATCTAAAGCATCATGGATATGATCAACAGGGGGTTATGAACCCTAATCAGAACAAGAACCCTAATTAGGAGATGAACCCTAATCAGAACATAATAACTTGGCATGAGAAGCCACTAGACACACACAGAGAGATTCATGGTAGTAGCATGAACAAGAACCACAGAAGCAACTGACCCGAGGTCCTCGCTGACGAATCGAAGAGGAAGCAGATTGGCCGATGATCTGCGGCGGCACAGGGAGCGCCCCAGAGGGCGCTGCAACCTGCACCAGCCACGGCGGCGGCCACAGCAGCACACGAGCCCAGCACACCACTGCAGGCGGGACCGCGGCGATGGCGACAACACCTTTCCCTAACCCTAGGGTTTGGGAACAGGGTGAACCTGACCACGGGGAAGCCCCGGAGTCAAATCGAGTTGGACTCGACGAACAAGCGGAGTCACAAACCTCGCCCTGCACCACGGCAGTGGCCAGGGCAAGCCACAACGGCGGCCATCGCCAGCGGCGGCGCCAGAGCCCGCGGGGTCGAGGAAGAGGAAAGGTGAGAACAAGGAGGAGGCGGAGAGAGTGGGCTGGGTGGGCCAAAACCCCTCGGGGTCGTATTTTGACCTTGTCCTATTGGGCCACACTGGCCCAATAAGCCCAAAAGGACAGCCCAAGTTGTTTAAAAAAAACCGTTTTAATCAATTGGAAAAGACCAAAATGCCCCTAATCTCAATAAAATTCTAGAAAATAAAATAAAAGTCCAAAAAATATAAATAAATTTTTTTTGGATTCACAATAATCCACTCTATCCAAATAAAATAAGATATAAAATTTTAGACATTTAAATTTTTAAAAGAATTTTGTAATTTATATATTCTTATGGAATTTTACAAAATTATTGAAAGATGATAAAAATAAATAAAAATCACTCTCATTATATATTAATATTATAGTATTTTTGAAAAATACTAAATAAACATTTAATATTAAATTTTCATGTATAATTAATAATTCCTAAAAGAATTATTAAATCAATAAAAGTCTAATAAAAAGTGAAATAAAATATAAATGCTTTATTGAAAAGCACCTTATATAGGGAAAATGCGTATAGAAATAAATAATGCATTACATTACTTGCATAATCATTTTGCTTCTTTAAATATTGTCCTTACCGGGCCATAATGATGTTTTTGTAGAACTAGAAGCTCAAGGTCCAGTGCAAGCATCAGACTTCACTACATTGCCATCACAAGGCAAGTTCATCACTTGCTCATGTCCTTTGAAGAGTCTTTATCAAAGTATTTGCAAATTTATATATCATCCTAAGTGGTGATATGATGGAGCAATAGAACTTAGAGTTATAATTGCAACAATAATGATCAAGTAGGGACTTAATAACCCCTGACATCAGTGATTCTAGAGCCGTATATTACGCGTTAGCCATGAGATTTGGAATGGGACAGAGAAGTCAGCTGTATCTTCTTCCTTTCGCATGAAGCCGGATGTGCAAGTCGTGGCTGTTATCCTCGTGCGTGCATATTAATTGGTAATTCGTAGAGGATATGCAGCATATGGGTGGGAACCCTCATCGTCCCACGATAGTTCTGGCATCTCATGGTTTGTACAAACCATTGCCGTAATTCATTATGTGGGCATGGTGTACACCAAGGAGGCATGCGGGGTCGCGAAGGGTGCAGTGATTGGCTTGGACCAACTACTGGGCCCCACATCATGGAATTGTGGACGGGAAAGTACGGATGGTTGTGCAACAAGGAGTTGATCTCTCATGGGTAAAGTAACGCACCTCTGCAGAGTGTACTAACTGTAACTTGTTACTCCCTATTCTAGGAAGGAGCTACGAATGCAGCAGGAAAGGAACTCCATGAAAGTTCTGGTTAACCTGTGAAGGCTGATTGTCATAGTTTTTCTGAATAAAATCAATCTTTGAAGAAAGATTTACAAAAACTGCATAGTGCCAAGAATTTATAATCCGAGGTGGTAGTTAGAGCATCAAACTTCCCACCTTGCATATAATGAACTTTTTGGGTAACGCTGTTACTCATTCTTTCCTTTGATCTTTCCTTTGCCAATGTATGCAGCCGAATGCCAAGAAGATGTGTTCTACGAGGAACCTGATCTGTCCGGAGGAGTTGAAGGAGTGGATTACGAGATCCGCTAAGGTGTCGATGAGAATGAGTCCAATTAAGTATCTAGTTAGTACTAACTAACGGAGCCGAGCAGCATGAACTCTATAGAATAAGATGTTGAGCTCAACTCCTAGTCGGAGTTGTTACTTTTAAATTTCCGTTGAACACTCTATATTTTGGTTTGTAAGTTAGATCTTTTGGAAGTCTTAACCTTCCGGTATTGTAGTAATAATAATGTGTGTACTTATGTAATATGGACCCGCAATGTTTCTGTTGTACCACTCTGAGGGATGTGATATTTACGGAACGGTGTTCTGTGGATGTCATGTCAACGACTATAGTGTACTACACATGCAGTGGTATGCTGGGTCACCACAGACATCCATCTGCCATATCTCATAGTCGAAATGTGCAGCAATGGCTAGAATGATCCGTATAGATTTAAGTATCGCTATTGGAGAGAAAGTCTCGTCGTAGTCAACTCCTTGAACTTGTCGAAAACCTTTTTCAACAAGTCGAGCTTTATGGGATGTGAACATTTCCATCCATATCAATGTTCTTCTTATAGATCCATTTGTACTCGATGGCTTTAAAACCTTCAGGCAGGTCAACCAAGTTCCAAACTTGATTGTCTCCCATGGACTCTATCTCGGATCTCATGGCTATCAGCCATTTCTCAGAGTCTGGGTCCACCATTGCTTCTGCATAGGTCGCAGGATCATCCTTTTGTAACAATAATAATTTCCGCGTTTCGTGGAGCCTCGCCGACCTTCGTGGTTGTGGTGCTTCTATTACCACGGGTTCCTCAACTTGTCCTGATACAATAGCATCACTCGTAGAAGCATCCCCGACTGGATCATCTTGAACTTCTTCAATTTGCACCGACCTTCCACTCATTCCTTTTGTGAGAAACTCTTTCTCTAGGAAAACACCGCTATGAGAGACAAACACTTTTCCCTCTTCTCGGTTGTAGAAGTAATACCCTAAGGTTTCCGTCAGATATCCCACAAAAATGCACTTATCTGATTTGGGTGTTAGCTTGTCCGACTGAAGTCGCTTGACAAATGCATCACAACCCCAAATCTTTAGAAAAGACATACTGGGATTCTTTATAGTCCACATCTCATATGGTGTATTAACTACGGATTTAGATGGTAGCCTATTAAGTGTGAAAGCTAACGTTTCTAGAGCATGACCCCAAAATTATAATGGTAAATCCGACTGTCTCATCATTTATCAAACCATGTCAAACAAAGTTTGATTGCGCCGTTCGGAGACCCCGTTTCTTTGAGGCATTCTGGGCGGCGTGAGTTGTGGAACAATTCCGCAACTCTTAAGATGATTGCTAAATTCTTGACTCAAATATTCACCTCCACGATCAGATCGCAAGGCCTTTATTTTCTTGCCATGTTGATTCTCTACCTCACTCTAAACTCTTTGAACTTTTCTACTGAAATCATTAGTAAAACTAATGAAGTAGTGATATCCTCCTCTGGATGTCGTGCTCATTGGTCCACATACATCAGTATGTATGAGTTCCAATAAGTTTGTCGCTCTCTCGCGTAAACCCGTAAAAGGCGACTTGGTCATATTTCCAACTAAACAAGCCTAATGTCTCATATGATTCAAAATCAAACGAAGTTAGAAGACCATCACCATGGACCTTCTTCATGCGCTATTCACTTATGTTCCCCAAACGACAATGCCATAAATAGGTAGGACTCAAATCATTAGGCCGAAGCCTTTTAGCACTAACATTGTAAATAGATGCATCATCAAGATTTAAAATAAATAACCCATTCACAATGGGAGCATTAGCCATAAACATAGCATTCTTAGAGATTACACAACCATTGTTCATACTCGCGAATTAATATCCATCCCTCATCAAACATGAAGATGATCAAATGTTTCGACCCATACTAGGAATGTAATAACAATTATTCAATTCCATAATAAATCCCGACGGAAGGTGAAGTTGTATGACGCCGATGAACAATGCAGCAACCCTTGCTTTATTTCTGATGCGAAATCCACTTCTCCTTTCTGCACTTCTCTAGTCCTTATTAGCCCCTGCATCGAATTGAAAATATGAACAACTGATCCGATATCAAATACCCAAGAGTTAACATAAGAATCATAGAGAAGAATGTCCACAAAATTTACAACAAGCGTACCCGAGTGGGAAGTACTCTTAGTTCCACTCTTCTTCAAAGAAGCCTGGTACTTGTTGTAGTTTCTCTTCTAGTCGCCATGTTCATGACAAAAGAAACACTCAGCGTCATCTTCAAGTCCATCCTTTCTCTTGGGTGCCGGCTTAGGGATCATATCCTTAGCCTTGCCCTTCTTCTTATGCCAAGAACTACCCTTTTTCTTAAACCTAGGCTTGTTTTGCACAACCATCACATGGCTATTCCCTACACACTTCTTCATGTCACTTTCTGCTATTTTTAGCATCCCACATAACTCATTAGGTCCCTTCTCCACCCCATGCGTATGGTAGTTCGAAATGAACTACCCATAGCTAGATGGAAGAGATGCCAAAATGAAATCAGTAGCTAACTCTTGGCCTAGTGGAAAACCAAGATTTTTTGACTGTAACCAACCATTTTGATCACATGGGGGCCTACACCTGCTCCCTCTGCCAGCTTTCATTCCACAAAGGACTTGGCGACATTGTACCTCTTAGTCCTTGCCTGAGTCTGGAACATGTCCCTAAGCGCGACAATCATATCGTACGCTTCCTAATCCTCAAACTTCTTTCGGAGTTCAGGTTCCATGCTTGCAAGCATAAGACAGCTAACCTCAAGAGAATCATCACATGCTCTCTTGTAGGCATTCTTAAGGGCAGCTGTTGCATTATCAACAGGTTCATCGGGGATTGGGGTATCTAGAACAGTTTCCTTTTTATTAGACCTGAGAACAATTCTTAGGTTACGGACCCAGTCCAAATAGTTTGTTCCATTTAGTTTATCTTTGTCAAGAATCGAACGCAAAGAAAAAGGTGATGCAGTGTTCGGTGCCATTGATCTACAATAGAAAACATGCAAAATACTAACCATGAAAGAGTAAAACATATTAAACAATTTAATAGCAGATACTCCCACTTAAATCAACATCCCTCTATTGATACTAAGTGATTCAAGATCCACAATTATCAAGTCGACTACTGAGCTTTAGCGTCACTACTAGAAGACAAGGTAAATCGGTGAGCAACTCATGCTAATCATATCATATATGACTCTTGTTGTTGGGTGACATCTATATGTCTAAACTAGGCACCCAACCTTTATGCCCAAAGGTCCTTAACTGTTAAGATGACCTTGTCAAGCTCACCAACCCTTATGCGTGTAGGTATCCGATACAAACCCATCTAGCCAAGGAAAACTGCGACACCCTAATTTCATAGGCTCACCAACGATTGTACATGGCATAGGATGGTGCAAGGTTTGGTTGGGAGGGCATGGTTTAACTTAAAATTTGTGAGGGATCGTTCTACTTCTGTCATATAAGCATGCATAGTAGTAAAACGCATAAGAATAACATTCACATAGATGGGACACAGTATGGCCCATTTTCTCATGGTGATCTCCATCGACATAGAACCTGTCCACCATGATGATCTCCATCTTCATGTTCCATGTGGGCCATCCTCCAAGTGATGAGTCCTCCAAGAACTAATACAAGCTATTACTCCTATCAGCTAGTAATCAAAATTACATAGTATTGGGATGATCACAAGTTGGCACGCAGGCCATTACAATAAATGACAACATATATGGCTCTAGCCGTGTTGCCGTGCTCACGGCCCGCAGGTCATGATAAAATATATACATGCATCACATGCATATATGGGCCATATCGATCACATACATTCTGCAAAAACAAGTTATGCATAGAATCGCATTCTACCGGATCATGTGAAATCGCAGCACCTAGTTATCTCAACGAGATACAAAATGGGCTATGATTAAGGGGGGTCTAGGGGTCTCCCCCTGCGGGGTTCAAAGGGGCAGCACCCCTCGCGGTATACAATTTTTGTTTAAGGATTTTGATTTGCAAATCAAATTTACCATAAACCGACTATTGTTCTGATTCAATCAAACTCCTTTGATCACGGTACATCGATTTTAGATCTAGGTTCCGATTCGATCAATCATATTGATCTTCGCATGATTCAACAGGATTTATGTCTCACTGTCTACCCTAATGGCGGAAACCGACCGGTAGGGGTAAGTCGTTTGACGACCTCAGAATCACGATCATGGAAAGCAAGATCATAGATCAATCCTGAACCACCTCCATATAAACAATCACATCATTCATATCAATCTACATATCACCATATGCAAGCATCCCGAACCTATAACTGAACAACATTGGCTCTGATACCACTGTAGGGATACGGGTAGGCTACACTAGTGCAAATAAAAAAGATTCTACCGTGTAAACCAGGATTACTGTTGTCATAGATCTCGGGATTACCACTAGACGTGAAGTTGTGGAACTTGATGAAGCACGTCGGGGTAGTGTAGATGTTATACGTCTCCTCCTTGTCCTCGTCCCATGAGCACCTCCCCTTGTGTGGCTCGTCCAAGTGCTACAGATGCAGCACCTCCGAGGTATCCACATGTGCGGGGTGGAAGCGTCAGACATCGGACTGCTAGTTATGCGTGTGAAACATATGCGTGAGGAGTGGCGGCTGGGTGGAATCCTCAACCCTATTCAGCTTGCCCCACCCTCTCTTAAATAGGCATCCCTAGTGGGCTTCTACATTAGCATCCCATTAGTAGCCTAAGCCTGGTCTAATTCGGATCCAATCCTCATTAGTCTTCCAGCCCTTAAGTGTGTGACCCTATAGGTTCATATACGTATAGACATGAAATGAATACACTTATTCTGTTAATATTCGGTAGTGGCCTCTAGCAAGATGTGACAACTCCTAGATGCATACAAAAATTATTCGGACAAACCATCACAAGGTTTAGACATATCTTTCCCTTTGCCTCACGATATTTGGTCTAGCCCCAAGCTGACCTCCGTTTCTCGATACTAAGATTCGTAATCCCTTTACATGGTTCGTAATCCCTTTAATAAGATAGAGATCCCTGTGTTTACAATGCTAGTCCCTGGATCAATAGCTAGCATCCACAGTTAAGATGTAATATCAAAAAACAAAGGTCATAATACAACTTTATAACCAGGAATAAAATAATTCATTACATCTTACATAGCTCATTTGGCTATCTCATTTCAATGCAGTATAAATAACTATATAGCATGGAGTCCTTCATCTTCAAAGTTCCACAGGCAATAATGTTGGTCGTAGACTTGTAATCCTACTCAACACACACTTCACTAACATCAAACAAACCTGCAACATAATAAGTTACAGCTACAAGGGGCAATACATTTGAATTGTATCGGCAAGTGATACTATGGTAGTACAGTGGTATCTATCATCTATATGCATTTGGCTAAGTGGAACTTAGGCTTTCTTTGCTCAAAATAGATTTTCATTATCATTTGAAAACACTAAGTTTTTATTTGTCAAAATCACCCAAGGCATCTACCAATCAAAGATTGAAGATTCTTTAACCCTTGTTCAACCACAAGTTTTAACTTAGAAATTGGGATGAGGAGATTCTTGATAGCTTCCATGTCTTGATGATCAAATTGTCCATTGTCGAGGACACGGCTAAGTACTTAGATTTTACTCTCTCGAGAGGTGGTTCACTTTCCCCACAAGACTCGAAATGCATCGAGACAAGATCTTTCAAAGCCTTCCCTTAGACCGAAATGGACGCGCTCTAAACCTATCATCACCTACCACCAACTTTCCATTTGGCTAAGTTATTGCAACCTATATGATCCAGGCAGAGTCCATAATGCCAAGTGGTTGCACTTGAAGCTTCTCAACATTAGACATCTCAAATCTCTTTGTTCCTGGGTGGCATTCCACAAGTGTGATACACCAGGGTAGTCCATTGAAATGGGCCCTGAGTAACCACTCAACACAAACCATTCTCACCATTCCACCAAGGTGATTCATTCACATTATTGTTTTATTAAATAAAACACAAGTCATAGACTTAGAAATATTCCATAACATTAATACAATCCACCCTTGTTTTCTACTAGCTAGGCTAAGCATGGTAGTAGTAGGAATCTTAACTTAGGGAAAAATTCTACTAAGGTTTAATCTACTAGGATTTCTCATGGCATAGTTAACTAATGCATGGTCATAGACTTAGAAATATTCCATGGAAGTCCTACTTAGAAATATCACTAATGCATAGTGAAAATAATGGGACAAAAGTATGAAGCACCACTTGCCTTTTTGGTAGATAATAATAGTTCACTCCTTGATCTTGCAATAGTCACACTCTTCAAATTTCACTACAATTCAATGAAGGCACAAATTCATTCTACCATTCAAGCAACTCATCACATAGAATAATAAAAACAAAGCAATGCATGCAAGCATGCCAAAGATTGTTTTATTTGGAAAAGTGGTTTCTAATAGGTTATAAACATTATAAAACACCTATTGGTCATTTATAAAAGTGGTAAAGCCATTTGGAAACAAGTTAGTAAAATGGATACTTTAAATCATTTTTGTTTTGTTAGAAATGATTTAAGTCAAGGTAATAATTCCTAGTGTTTGACAAATATATTATTAAACACAAATGTTAGTGTTTTAAGGTCAAGTGTTTAATATTAAAACCATCTGCAAAAGGTTTTACCTATAAACCATTTTTATACCAAAGCAATATTTTATTTTGTTGGAAATGCCTTTTAGCAAAGTAATAATTTTCTAGGGTTCATCAAATATATTTTTAAATCCTAAAACTTGGTGTTTAGGGTCAGAGAGTTTAATTCAAACCAATTTCAAAAGGTTTTACTCAAAAAGCATTTTTAAAACATAAACAATGTTTTTATTTAACTAGAAATGCTTTTATTCAAAGATTTATTCCTTAGCCTCACAAAATATGTTTTTAAATCCAAATGTTGGTTTCTATGGTCAGTAGGTTCAAAACCATTCAATTACAAAAGATTTTACCCTAAAAATATTTCTAGAATAATATTTATATTCAAATTATGCCTACACAAGTTTTTGCAAAAACAACTAAGTTTATAGAAGCAATTTGCTAAACAAAGTACATGGTTGTATAGAATTCTTTTTGCTGATTCCATTGATATAAAATTATCAAAATTTTGACGTGTAAATCAAAAGTTATGAATTTTGCAAGTTTAAACATCTAATAGAAAAGTTTCTGTCTATTTAAAACAACACAGTGCCACACGTCTTGTTCTCATTGGTCGAAAATGGTTCGGCTGGATCGACTGTTACAGAGCGTTAGATTTAAAGAAAATCGTGCGGCTCAGATGGACTCGTACCCCTTCACTTTAGTTATCTATCTTAGCCGACAGATCAAGATCTAACGGTGCAAATCAAATCGACCACAAACGACCGGCGCTGGCGGCGGTGGCTGGCGGCGGAGTGGTCTGGCAGTGGCGTCGCCGGCGATGCAGGAAGAGGGAGATGGTGGGGAGAATCTCACCAGATTTGTCGTGCTTTGCTGATGCTCGTTGTGTCCTTCTTGACGAAGGGGCGCTCGAGGTCGACTGGGATTCCTCGCCGGAGTAGCTCTCTGGCACGGGCACGCACGGCCGTGGTCGAAGGCGAGCGTCTGGGTCGCAATTTATCAAGTAAAGACGTCAGGATGGTCCGCATGTTTCCCTAGGTTGTGAAAGAACTCACCAGAGGGAAAGGGGTGCGCTGGTTTGTCAGCTACTGCTCGCCAGAGTTGAGGCAGACCATGGCGACGCTCAGTTGAGGTTGTTTCCGTCGCTATGGGTCACCAGAAGATGTGTGGCTGGGGTCAGTGCATGCACAAAGTGATGGAGATCAAGTGAGCGTGAACCAGAGGGGATGGGGTGCGTGTACTCACCGTATTTGTTGTCGGAGTGCGTCGGAGCAGAGAGTGGTCTCGGGGAAAATCAGCGCAGCCTGGTGGCGGAGGGAGAGTGGGGTCTGAGGGGAAAAGTAGAGGGAAGGGAGGCGTTTTATCGAGCATGGTCACAGGGAGTAAAGGTTGCGTCATTGACGCGAATTCATGCCGTCAATCAATGGGAGGAAAAGGCCGGCGTGGTCTTCGCGCGGGTGAAGACGAACGTGAGCTAGCGGTGGGGTCTGGCGGCAACGAGAGAGAGAGAGAGGTGTGGTGGGGTCTAGCGGTCAGTGAAGTTGCGGGTGCGTTAGTGAGTGACAGAAAATGATTCGGGGTAGAGGGAGTGGGCTGCGTTGCTGGGCCAGATGGGCTAGCTGGGTTGGGCTGGCTGGTTTCCATTTTTTTATTCTGAATCCTTTTTCTTTTTCTATTTAGATTTTCTTTTTTGATTTTATTCAAATGATTTCAAACCCTTTTTTATTTCAAATCTTTTCAAACTTTTTAGCAAGTTTCTGTACTGTTTTAAACATATATTTAAAATCCATTTTTAGAATAATCATTTCATTTACACATGGTTTGTTATTTATTTAAATAGACAATTATTTTTATTCAAACAAGATTTAATTATATATTTTTTAAACTCTTTATTTGAATTCTAATTATCACTAAAACTTTTTCAGTAGGTTTTATTTATTCAATAGGATGTTTAAATGCCTCACTTTGAATTATTTGAAATATTTTTAATATGGTTTATTAATCATTTAAATTGAGCATTTGTCTTTATTCAAATAGAATCCAATATGGTTTTATTCCCATATAATTTTTATTTCAAATAATTCTTTTATTCCCTTTAAGTTAATTAAAAAACTTTTATTCTACTTGGGCAAATTTCAATTATTATTTTCCCTTGATTTAATCAATCATTTACTTTAGGGATTTTGTCTTTATTAGAATATAATTGGAATAGGGTTTAATTCCATATACTATTATTTTGAATATTCTTTATCCCTTAGTTCATTTGGATTTGGATTATATTTATTCCATTTGCTTATGGATTTGGCAAAGATTTAATTTGGCTTTTAAGTATTCCTTATTTATTTATTTCTTCCTTTGCCTTATAAAATCCATATCTTATTATTTAAAGATCCAAGATTGGTGATTCCAATTTGTATAATTTTATTTAATATTTGTCTATCCTTTTAAATCTCTTTAGGATTATTTGCTCACCATTTGGTATGGATTTTAGATAGGAGCTTTATTAGCTTTAGAAATTTATTTCCTTTCATCTTATCAAATTCATAAGTTTTTATCTATGGTTCCAAATTAAGTGAAACCAATTTCTATGGTTTTATAATATTTTTATTTGTCATTCTTGATCATTTAGAAATGTTTGTTGACCAATTTTTATATGGATCAAAATCCATGGTCTTAGAATAATCTTGCAAATGATTTTCTTCCATTAGGGATTTAGGGTTTTGGTTTATTTTCCAAGTGTTTAAATTTCAAGATTCATTCATTGATGGATGCATTTCACTTGATTGAAATTTATTGGATTCCCTTTTCATTCAAAGTTTGTTCAAGTAGGGTTTTGATGTTTCCATTTGGAATCAAAAGTTTCTTCTCACCCAAAATTTCAAGAATTATTTATTTTGTTTATTTATTTTTCACATTTCAAAATTTGGGAACTTTTGGGATGTGACAATTAAATCTTAACCATATGTAGCACAGCCATGCATTTCAGGATCGGATCACCCGAGGGGCCTATAGATATCTCTCTCAAGTAGAGAGGGGCAAATCCCATCTTGATTGACCAATGCCTTGCAACATGCTTCAGGACAAACCCAAAAGCTACCGTCATAACTACCCAATTATGAAGCAGCGTTTGATAGCCCCAAAGTAGGTCGATCCAAATATCAAGTACATGCGACAATCTCAGGTCTAAGGACAAAACATACACGATGTGTAGAGAGAGCTGCAAGTCTAATTGCGAGTCTCAAGTTGGGATAGTCCAACCCCATGTTCATAACATGTGTCCACATCATTGGTTGTACATCTCCATGTCTATGACTTGTGAAACATAGTCATCAACCAATCGATGTGCTAGTCTAATATTCATGTGTGTCCTCACATGAACTCCGACTAGGGACAACTATTCGATAACCATACAAGTAAAGAGTTTTACAAACAATTCACATAATTGCCAATCAATACAAGTTGCCTGATATGGATATTCAAGGAACATTACAATAACTCATGGATCACATGAAATATAAGCATCTCTATGATTGCCTCTAAGGCATATTTCCTTCACGGAAATCTGATCGAAAATTCCGGCGGCTACTCTGGTTCGCCGGACCTGGAGGGAACGAGTTTGTGAACGCGAAAAACTCGATTTTTGCAGAAAAAATCGATGGAAAACTTCATATTGGAGGGGAAAATGATGGAATTAGGCCATTGGAACATAGGGGGAGGTAGATCAACAAGTTTAGCAAGTAATCCACAGATCAAAACCTACCAAAATTCACTCAAATCATAGATCGATCCAAAACACGGATTGGGGCTATTTTTGGTGGAATTTTCAAATTTATGGGGAAAATACCAAATTGATGAGGAATCCTTGGTAACCAAAATCTCCTGATACCAGATGATAGGGGTTAGCCTCTTGGGTGGCCTGATAGAATCCTCGCAAGGAAAGATCAGTCAACGTGCTCCCTCAAATCCACATCGGAGAGGGAAGAACACCTTGGGGAGGGTCTAGAAATCTTGGATAAGAGACACCGACTCCAAGGCCTTCAACAACAATGGATGCATGATGCAAAGTCCAATCGAGGTTGGTGACGATAGTCGGTTCCCTTGGTAAAGGGGTGAGGCAAAACTAGAGATTTCACATGAGGGGGTTGTCTTTAGTCTATCATATATGCCTCTGGTATACATGAGGAGTGGGGGCTCTATTTATAGGCCCGCCACTAAACAAGGGGGTAGTTTGGAGATAAACTAGGCAAAAGGGGGTAAGTAAAGGGAATATTCCAGGGCATCAAACCCAGATCCATGCGCAGACGGGGGATTCTGGCAATAAGTCCAGCGGTTACGTATCCTGTACCGAAAGTTCTGGCAGTCTCCGATTATTCCGGTCGTCCCCGATTTGGCATACAAAGAGCGTTTCTGGCAGTGGATCCGGTTCACCGGTCCTGGCACCGGGGATTCCGGCGGTGATCCCGGTTCGCTAGTGCTGTCGCCAGAGATTATGGCCGTTGCTCTGGTTCACCGGTTCTATCACCGAATCCAGCTGGAGCTTCTTCCATCTCCTCTTCCAAGCCTCTGTCTTGTCAGGCGTGAGCCATCGGGCTTCCTCCCTTGCTCCGTACTTGTCAGTGTTAACCTATCATGGTCATAGGACGGAGTAGGAAGTACTCCCTCCATTCCTTAATATAAGGTGTATAGTTTTCTTGCACGAATATTAGCGCATAGGCTGGGAGGGCAAATTTTGTTGCTTTCGGACGTGAATACCCCACGTGATTGACGTGATATAGAGGGAAAATAGGAAATCTAGGTATCATCCCTCTCCTGATCGGATTAATTGCCTCCTAAATAAGATGAACAGATCTCAGAATTCTCTATAAACTTTATATTCTGGATTTTTTCATAAAAAACTATACACCTTATATTAAGGAACGGAGGGAGTAGTATACCATTCAATAGGGAAGGAAGTGGGATCTCAAAGAGGATAGGATTAACCTTTGGAGTCCATGATGGCTTGGCATAAGTTGGTGACCTTGATGTGGTAATGACAATAGGTCGGGCTACATCACAAATCCCATCAATGGCGTGGCCCCTGGCTTTGTCCTTGTCGACTTTGAAACTAGACAGGCTTCAGAGCGGCACTAGTGACGGCCTCCTGCGTGTGCACATCTCAAGGGGAAGAATATGCCTTCAGGAGCCGCTCTTGTTTTGTACCCAAGGGACTTTTTTGAAAAACAATGGAGTGCTAAGACTAGTCAATGCAATGCCATGTCATCAAATACAAATTTGTACCGGCAACTATAGATAAACCATTATGTGTATTTTGTGACCATCATGTGTATCATGGAAAGTTCATGGACCCTCTTTGCCTAATATCCAACGAAGTAGTAGACACTAGAGTATATATAAGAGGGGGCCTTCGATGATCAAAAGGAAAAAAAAGTAGACCAAGGGCGGTGAATTATTCATAAATTGAGGATGTCACCTTGGTGCTTGCATGGGAGCTAGTGTCCTTGATGCGGTCTCCATTAATGATCAAGCAGGAAAGAAATATTGGCAAAGGATTGAAGACAAGCTTTTCCAATGCATGCCTTACCTTGCCAATCTAACTCCTCGCACATACCGATCACTCCAAGGCTATTGGGATGCCATTAAAGTTTTTCATATACGATGGAGTGGATGTTTGGATCAAGTGTGTGGTGCACCACCAAGTGGTGTCAACATTGATGACTATGTGAGTTATTTTTATTTTTGTGCATCCCAGCTAACCCCTAGTGAATGATCATATTGCTCACATAGATTTTATGCCATGTTTTTTGTAGTATCACCTTGTACAAGAGAGATACAAAGACATGGATTCATCGAAGGTCAAGCCATTCTCATATTTCCATTGGTGCAAGTTGCTTCACAAGCATGAGAAATGAGGTTGTGGGACCAAGAAGCACCTCCCAAGAGAAGTGCCATGATCCAATTGGATGATGAGAGCGATGATGAGGGTGGAAGGAACAAGAACAAGACCAATGGACACAAGACGAAAAAGGAGAAGCTAAGGAACGTTTCCAAAGCAACATACTTGAGTAACAAAATTGATGAAATTGTGAAGTCCAAGGAATTGTTGATGAATAAGACATTGGAAGCTAAAGTGATACTGTCAAGGGAGAAACAAGAATTGAAGCAATGAAAGTGGCAAGCAATTCGTGAATATGCCAAGCACAAGGACAAGTTGGAGGAGAGGAGAGTCAAGCATGAGGAGGATAAGGTAAGAGGGAACTCCTTGCCGAACAAAACAACACAATGATGATGGATCCAACCAAAATGGACTCACACCAATTGAAATGTTGGAAACTTGCAAGAACGAAGATTTTATAGGGAATGAAGCAAGTTCTTCTAGGTGGTGGTGCTTCGCCAAGTGGTGGTGGCGTTTATGGTGCCTCCAGTGTTGGGGATATGCTAAATGGGTATCACCATTGCATGTCTCAAATCCGGATAACCCGAGTGGCCCATAGTTGGTGGCAGGGCCTATGGCCTGCTGGGCCGCCCAATTAGATGGATCCAAAAGGGAGGCCCATGCTGGATGAAGGAAGGCTACAGTGGAATGATCAACGTACCCAGAGCTTTGGAGTGCAAGACACGTTAGACTAGTTGTATACTGTGTAGGACTCTGTAACTTGTCCGGCTAGGACTTTCCCTATAACCATAGGATCTGGTGTCTTTATAAGCCGGAACTAGAGGAGCATTTAGGGAAATAACTCGTGTGATCTTAACCTGGGTAAGATGTGTCACCTCGTACCCTCCAACCTTCCGCCTTACCCCATGTATCTAAACACGCACTGTGAGGACCCCTCCATGGCATACTCGTCGGCAATACCACAAGAGTTGGCGCCCACCATGGGGCAAGAGGCGCTTCAGGCTGTATAACGGGAAAGGTCAAAGCTCTTCGCGGGAATCGGCAAAACCGTAGCCATCGGCCATGTTCTCTTATCTGGCAACGTTTCAATCGTCCCTCCCGACGAGTTCTGGATCCCGACGAAGACAAACCCCACCCACTGCTCGATCGTCCCAATCGGGGACATCCACCTCTTCATCGGCGAAACCGACTTGGGTACTAGTTCCCTAGAAGTCGGAGGACCATCAAGGCCCACACGGACCGCCTACGGGCAGGATATGTTTGCAGAAGGATCGAAGTTGGATCTCTCTTTGGAGTTTGCCGGCTTAGATCAGAAAAATTCAAGGCCCACCTAAACAGCCCGTGTGCAGGATATAATGCTGGAGGATCACTACAAATCCGCCGGCTTCGCCCATGCATCTAGAAAGCAGAGATCGCAGTTCGTCGGTGTGGTGACTATCTTCGATCTGGCGCATTGCGTTCAGAGAGACACTACTAGGAAAACAGCTATAGGTAATCCATACTTCTGTGGCGCACTTGCTAGTGGTGCCCCACGGGTAAAATAGGTGTGGTGCACTGCCCACAGGTGCCCTACGGCTAACTACCATAAGCGTGGCGCACATGGGGGTGGTGCGCCACGGCTATGTGTGGTCCAGGGCACAGGTGGCCGCAACACACATACCCGTAGCGCACTAGGTCAAGGTGCGCTACGGATGTGTCACTTAGCCGTAGCGAACCTTGACCTAGTGCGCTACGGGCATGTGTGATGCAGCAGCTGGGTCAACTTAGCCGTAGGGCACTCTTCCCTAGTGCCCTACGGCTAAGTGGCTTGCACCAACTCCACCACCCCCCCCCCCCCCTCGTGGATCGCCTTTTTAGCTTTTGCAAAAAATAAAAGAAAATGATAAACACTTCCAAAAATATAATCCTTTCATATTTATGTAGGTAATGTGGCATAGTTTGTAGGAAATTAACAAACAATAATTTCGACTTTATCTGCAAAAAAAAGTCATGCCACGGTAAAATGGCCGTAACTTTTGCATATGATATCGAAAAAAATCTTATAATATACCAAATGGCGAGAACGAGATTTCGTCATTTTAGATTTTTAGAGATTTTTTAGATTCCGTTCGTTTACAGATTTTTTAGATTTTCAAAATTCGAAAATAGTAAAAAGTTACGGTCAAAAGACCGTTTTTTCCTGCAGAAAAAAAAGAGGGCAACTTACCCGTAGCGCACCACCACCTGGTGCGCCACGGATAAGCTTGGGCAGGATTCAAATTTGAATCACCACCCCGCCCACCTACCCCTCAACTTTCCCTCCCCCTTTTCCTTCTCCTTCTCCTTCTCCTCCTTCCCCTTTTTCCCCTTCACCTATCTCTGGCCACCTTGCAACGGCATCCTTGCTTCGGCCTCTTCCTCTCCTTCAAGTGACGGTGGCACGACGACGGCCTTCTTCTCCTCCTCCTCGTAGAGTCGACGGGCGACGGCGGCCTCCTCCTCCTCGCAGCGACGACCGGTGACGGCGGCCTCCTCCTCCTCGCAGCGACGATAGGCGACGGCGGCCTCCTTCTCCTCACCTACCTCCCTTCCTCCCTCTCTTCTTATCTTCCTCCCTCTCGTCGTACCTCCCCTTCTCCAACCATCTACTGCCTAGATGCCGACAAGGACTACCATGGCCACGGCCTCCTGCACCTCCCTGCGGTGGTAGGTCATGGCCACGACCATGCTCCGGCGAGGCGACACGACGGCGGCGCACGGACCTGATTGCTTTTTCAATTCAAAACGAGGGTGTTTTTTGCATTTTTTTTTGTTTTTTGAAAAACATATCCATGGCGCACCCTATACCCCTAGCCGTGGCGCACCCGGTAGTGCGCCATGCCTATCTCGACACAACCGTGGCACACCATGCAGTGCGCCACGGCTACGAGATAGCCGCAGCGCGAGGCCCGTGGCGCACTGTTAGTGCCCCACGGAAGGCCTTTTCAGGTGCGCCACGAATAGGCGTTTTCCTAGTAGTGAGAAGGGGAAAACACACGTGACTACCTAGCCAGATGGCTCCGTATATGGGCCGATGTAGAGCATTACCCCAGTGATGATGCTATTTATCACTTTGTGGAATGACTGGATCACGGTACACTTCTCCAGCATACGCTAAGGCGGCAACAGGCCGCGTGTATCCTCACCTTCAAGAGCATGATCAACACTGTCAACAACTACGCGGTTGCTGATGCAGCTTCTCAGGCCGAGATCACTGCCATACCCGGGCCACCGCTGCCATAGCCTCCGCCGCCACCGCCTCCAGTCAACATCCCTGCAGCCTTAGCATCATCCTCCATCATCGAGGCAGCCCCAAGACCCTCCAACTCTGTTTTGGATGCACTCTATGCCGACAGCGTGGAATCGGAGGAGATGGATATCAACCCGTAGGAACGTGACTCTGATATGTAGGAGATGGAGTAGGATATCAAGCGCGACGAGTAGGCCGACAGGGCCATCACATCCCGAGAGGTGTTCGTCGCCATTGGGATTGTGATGGAAGAAGACCAACCCGAACAAGCTCCACCTAAACCACTAGACAAGGGCAAGGGACCAGCTAATGCTGCCAGCAATGGTCGTGCAAAGGCCATACCCCTTCCACCTAACCCAGCGCAGCAGCCGCAGGAACTCAACATCGGTCCGAGTAACCCCAACACCGCAAATCTGCTGCCTCCAGCATCTATGTCTGCGGCCTCCCAAGTCACTCCAACTGATAGAGTGAGGTATGGAAATTTGCTCGTCAAGCCCATGACTGTGGCTCATATACGGAAGATAGTCCATCTTGATGAGAAGCGTCAACAGCTACTGGAGGAAGCGCAGGCCATCACGGACCAAGGCGCAAAGCTAGATCGAGATCTGACCAAGGCGCAGAAGTCAACTAAGGCAGCTAGAGCCATGGAGGCCGAGTACAAGACTTTGCTCAAGCAGCAGAAGGCTAGGAAAGCTCTGGCTCACGTTGTCAATGATCCTGGTGTGAGGCGCAACCTAGGATGGGCTCCCTCGAAGCCACCACAAGCCAAGCTATACATTGACAGCGAAGGAAGGCAGGTCATGCCCACTCCTATCCTCAACTTGGCCTTCGCCTAGACCCTACTGGAGCAGGATAGATCACCCGCGGCTGTGCAACAGGTCTATGACCTTGTGGAAAAGGCTGTCAAACAACAGGAAAAGGCCACCTCTCGGAGGCTTGACTCTGACCCCTAAACCGCCAAGGGAGAGATCTCCTCATGATGTCGTGTCCCAGGCGGGTTCGTCAGAATAAAGACGGAGGGATGCACGCAACAGGAAGGACACTATCGCCATATCCTCCGACCATGGCGAAAGGGCATGTATGCCCCCATGTGTGGTTTTGGTAGTTAATGACAATCTCTATGGACTAATGTGTAAATTGAGTTTCACTTGTAGGTTTGTCCATTGGCATCGCTTGGGACATGTGTTAGTCTCAAGGATGGAAGATGAAGAAATGTCCAAGGGCTTTGTGCCCATTGGAATCATGAAGAAAGAAGGAGCTTGAAGGTTGATCAAGGCATATGCAAAGAGTTGCATCAAGATGGATCAACCTCAAGTAGGGATGAAGAAGGGCGAGCTCAAGATGCGCCATCTCTAGAAGATCTCATGCTTGAAGCTTGCCATCCTCGTGCTCATGGAATGATGAAGACAAGTTCAAAGAAGAGGTTTCCCCATGGAGTATGGGGAGCAATTTGCAAGTCTTCATCTTCATCAAGCAAGAGCATCCAAGAAAGGTGTTCCCACTATAGAAGAACAAGACGGTCTACATCAAGTTCAAGAGGGATGCTCAAGGCAAAGATATGTTCTTGATAGGGCTTTTCTTTTGCCGGTCTCGTATTGTTAATTGGGAGACCGGGTTTAGGATAGATAGCCGTGCTATCAAGAGGGGATCTCAAGAGGGTGTCTCGTCTGCATCATTTGGAGAGAGCTCAAACCTTTGCATTCAAAGCATCATCTTTCTTGGTTGTTAGTTGGTTCTTGTCCATGAGAGGATCTAGAGCTTGTGGTCACCATCATAACAAGCTCTAGTTCATCATCTAAGGATTTCACTGGCATATCTTATTGCGGTTTTTGATCTTGCGAGTTTTCTGGCTCCACACCTTGGGGGATTCTATTCGTCGTTATCTTTCCAACAAAATTGGTTTCATCCCGTTTGGAGTTCGGATGCAAAAGTTATTGCGTTTCTGGTTTTCTGGTTTCTGGAATTTCCCTGACCGGAAATTCTGGCTTCCCACTGGAAGTTCCACTAGGGCATCTTTGCTGCCAAAAGTTCCGGTGGAAGTTTCGGGTCTTCTTCCGCTCATGTTCAGTAACCTTCTGTTTTGGATGTGCTATTTGACGGAACTTCAGTCGGAATTTCAACTGGAAGTTTTGCTCCCACCGGAAGTTCCGGCCAGGGACCAGAAGTTCCGCTCAGGCCTAGTTGCCGCCAAAAGTTCCGGTTGAACTTCCGGCTCTTGTTCCTCTCATGTTCAGTAACCTTCTGTTTTGAATATGTCTATTTGACGGAACTTTTGTCGGAACTTCCACCGGAAGTTTCGCTCCCACCGGAAGTTCCGCTCCCACCGAAAGTTCCGGTGAACCGGCGGAAGTTTCGACCAGGATTCGCTTTTTCAGTTTCTTGCTCCGCATTTTTTGATCGTTGGCTGTGTGCCACCGGAAATTCCGGCCTCCCACCGGAAGTTCCGGCCAGGAGTCGCGAATGCCCATAACGGGCAGATCTGGGAGCCCTTCAAAAGGGGCTCCTCTTCCCCTTCGTGGGTACTAGCTTTTCTTCTTGGTTCTTGGCTTTCTCTCTCTCCTCCATTGCTAACCTTGAAGAATCTTTTCCTCTCCCTTTCCCTTCCTATGATTCTTGCATCTTTTTTTGAGGGATTTGAGATAGGAGATCTAGATCTACAATCCCCCCAATCCAAATCCCTTCTTTGTGAAGGAATCATTGGGATCTAGATCTTGGAGAGTTTTGTATTCTCCTCTTGTGTTCTTCCTCCCTTATTCCCCCAATAGCTTTTGTAGCTTTGTTGGAATTTGGGAGAGAAGTACTTGCCCTTGCATTTGGTGCATAGGTTTGAGTTCTCCTCGGAGATTCGGCGAGTTCAAGCTTGTGAGCTTGTTTCTCTTGGGTTCCTTGGAACCCTAGATGGTTGTGTGGTTGGGTTGTTGACCTTTTGTGGTATTGTAGCCTTTTGTGGCATTGTTGGCATTTTGTGGCATTGTAGCCTATTGTGGCTTTGTTGTTGGGAGCCTCCAATTGAGTTTTGGAGTTATCCCCTATCTTGTACGGGTTCGGTGACCTCCCTCAAGCATCCCATAGTGGAGCGAGTTCCCGCCTTTTGTGGTGCGCACTCGGGAGAATAGGGTGAGCCTTTTGTGGCGTCGGTGAGTTGCGTGCTTCCGCATCCGGGGTGAGGCCTTGTGTGGCGTTTGGTGAGCATCGAGCCACCACACATCGAGGTGAGCAATTTGTGGCGTTCGGAGAGCTTTGCACCATCGCACCTCTCCAACGGAGACGTAGCTTCTTTGGAAGTGAACTTCGGGAAACAAATCTTCGTCTCCGCGTCCATCGGTTATCTCTCAACCGACCCCTTTACTTATGCACTTTACATTGTGATAGCCATCATGCTTGAAGTATTTATACCTTGCTATCACCTTGTTGCTTGTATTGCTTAGCATAGGTTGTTGGTGCACTTAGGTGAACTTAGTGGGTAGGTTTTGTGATCAATAAATTAAATGTTAGTTTTATTCCGCATTTACTTGAGCCTAAGCCGTAATAATTTTAAGATCCTATTCACCCCCCCTCTAGGCGACTTCCATTGCACTTTCAATTGGTATCAGAGAACGGTCTCTCGCTTTTTGGCTTCACCGCCTTAAGAGTAAAGATGTCTACTAGGGGTTTAGTGCACTCTCACACATTTACTTTTGATGGCACACATTATGATGTTTGGCGTACTCGCATGCTTAGTCATTTCCGGGCCATTGACCCAAACATTGAGCGAATTCTAGATATGGGCTTGTCTTCTCCTAAGGATCCCCAAAATATATCTTTGGAGGAGGAGACAAACTCTTATCTCGAAGCTCAAGCATCTAATGTGCATGTTAATGTTGTGAGCTTTGTAGTTATTTCCTCAATCATGCCTTTTCGGAAAGCTCATGATATATGGACCAAGCTTCAAGCAAAATATGATGTGTCCAAGCCTAATGAGGATGATTGTGTTCCCTCCACCTCCGGCCGCGATGAGTTCTCATCTTCTTCCACTACACCAACATGTGAATTGTCACAAGGTAATGAAATGGTGAGTGGTGATAGAACTTGCAATGTAGATAGTGAGATTTCCATTTATGATACTTTGTCACTATCTCATTGCAATGTTGTATCTTTTGGCATGAAAACTTGTAGGACCATATGTGATTTACATCTTAGTGTTGATTTATCTTGCATATCATGTAGAAGTGTATTGAATATATCTCATGATGATATGCTTGCTTTGCCTTGTTTCCATGATAAATGTACTTCCATTTCCTCTAGCACTTGTGTTTCTAACCATGTAGAGGAAATCGGAGAATGTGTCGGCCAAGGAAAGGTTGCGATTGGAGCTTCATGTGTTCCCCCATCGTCATCTTCTCCCAATGTTCACTTGTGCCTCATGGCTAAGGGTTCAAAGGTAACCTATCCTTTGGACTCCATTATATCTCATGATGATGTGAATATTGATCATGTAGAAGTAGATGATGATGTTTCTTCTTTAAAAGATAAGGGGGGCTAGTCCTTCGTGCTCTTCATCCTAATAAAATTGCTTGCTCTACTTTCATTGAAATCTTGACTTGTGCTATTGAAAGTAGGCAACTAATATATGAGCATGAGAACAAAATAGATAAAATAAGTAGTCTTGAGCATGAGTATTGCTAATGAAATTTCAAACCTAAATGAAGCTCTTGAAGAGGAACAAACCACTAAGGAATCTCTTGAGGAGACCTTTGCTCTAGAGCAATCTAGAGTAAAGAAATCACATGATAGAGAGTTTGAGGTGGCAAGTGCTCTTCAAATTAAAAATGATGAACTTGAAGTTGCTTATGCTAAACTCCTTGAGGATTTTGAGCACCTCAACAATGGCTCTAGGGTCATCAAGGGTGAGCTCATCAAACTCACCAAGTCACATGAGCAACTTAAATCTTCATATTCTAAAGAGCTTTCCAAGTTTCCCTCACCTCTTGCTTTAAATGATGATGCTTGTTCTACTAACTCTATTTCTTGTGAAGCATCTATCTTGAAGGAGAATGTTGAGCTAAAGGCTCAACTTGCTTTGCTAACAAGCAACTATGGGAAATTAGAAGAAAGTCATGCCAAGCTATCAAGCTCGCATGAGGATCTTCTAGTCTCCCATGGTAGGCTAAGGTTAGCTCATGAGGCCATTATGTAAAAGGTAACATCTAGTGGGCCTCATGTGGACATTAGCACTATATCTACTCCAAATGTTATATTGCCATGTGCTAGTCCTTATAATTCATCCTTTCACAACCATGCTATATCTTGTGATGAATTGCATTCCTTGCCTTGTTGCTCTAACAATGTAGCTTATACTTCCTCTAGTATTGTTGTTCATACTAACCATGTAGAGGAAGTCAAAGAGATCAAGGCTCAAGTCACTTCTTTGAAGAATGACTTGAAAAGGTGTCATGAAGGGAAGACCACACTCAATAATATGTTGAGTGTGAGATGCCCCCAAGTGACAAGAGTGGGATTGGATTCAACTCCAACACCAAGAGCAAGCCCACTAACTCGTTGAAGCACAAGGGAAACAATAAGAAAGGCCAAGGACAAGTGAAGAATCCGGACAACATTGTGTGCTTCAAGTGCAAGGAAGAAGGGCATCATGTAATGGATTGCCCATTGAAAAAGAAGCCTCTTAGTGAGAAGCAACGAGGGAAGCGGCCTCAAGATCCTCCACAAGCTCAAGATGGGCCACTTCCCAAGAATCCTCAAGCTCTTCTTCATGGTGCAGCTCCTCCCAAGAAGAAATATGGCAAGAGAAGAACTTGCTACATTTGCCATGAGAAGGGGCACCTTTCTTCCTCATGCACCATGGGTAACTCCTCATCCCATCCTATCTTGATTGATGATGCTTATTCACTTCGTAAGGATGAGGGTGGCAATGTGTTTGCCAAATTTGTTGGTGCCCAAAGTGGTGTCAAGAAAAGAACCATTTGGGTGGCCAAGCCTATTGTGACTAACTTCTTAGGACTCAACTTGGTTGGGGACCAACAAGCTAAAACTTGATCAATAGGCGTTTTTGGAGGGCATTGGTGACTTGGCTACATTATGAAGAATTGAGGGATCTTCATCATTTTCTTGTTATCAAAGTCAAGTCATTGGTTATCATGCTTCTATCCCTTATCCAATGTTCCTCCTTTCGGTAACTTGTGCTAAACTCCTTTACATTATAGTTACTGGCTCCGTTGTGCATGTGTTGGTTTTGTACCTTTCATGCGTTCGTAAATGTTGTGCTTCCCACTTACTTATATTGACCTATGTTGTATTTTTGTGCATGTTGGTTGGCACACTATGTATTTGTTTTTGTTGGTTTGGAGCCTTTATTGATTCTTGTCGGTATCCTAGTTGGCTCTTATGAGGGATTAATGGACTATTCCATTTTGGGGGAGTGTCATGCTTAGGCATTCCACAATCCTAAAATGTGTGTACATGAGGAAAACCACTTAGTAGTTATATTGTTTGGTTATCTAGTCTCTATGTGGTATGTCTTTCTCATGATAAAATATTTTCCATAATGTCCATTAATACTTCTATTTTGATCTTTTTGCCTCTTGTTGAGATTTCCTAGTTTATAACATTATGGGGAAGTCATATGCTTTGTGCATATTACAAACCTAGAAAATGTGAACATTTGAGGTAGTGCCACTTAGATTTGATATTGAGAATTATCGAGTTCCTATGTGGCACATTTGCCCATTAAAGTTCCAATTTGCTTTAATCTTTTTATTGCTCATCTTTTGGATATTGTTTGTGAGAGTGATTCTTGGTATGTGTTTCCTCATATTTGGATCTATATATCCTCATGAGAACCACTTGCTTATATTTAATCCAATCACTAGTGATTCTGTAACTATTTGAAGCAATCAAGAATCTCTTTCGAAGCATCAAGCTTAATTCCTATCTTGTTATATGCTTCTTTGTGTGAATATGATCTTGGATATTCTTACAAACTACCTCGGGAAAATTATCCCTATTACTTCTTCTCCTTGGACATTTAGTACTTGATATATGGTAGAACTCATTGACCATATTCGGTTTGTCCTTTTCTTATTTATCTTATCTTTGGCCAAGAAAATGTTTTTTTCCATTTAATCCCAAGCTTTCCTTGCCTATTGTGGATCTTCTTATGTTATTTGTATCCCCTTATGTTTTATTTAGTGTAGGTAGTAGTGATGATCTCATTTGTGGGCATTTTGCATTCAAAGGCAAAATTATATATAATGCTCTACCTATGGGGGAGCTCTCCTATATTATCCAGAACATTGTTTTATGCTTCTTGATTTGATCCATTTTTGCTTGGAAGCTCGATCCTTTTTGTGATGATACTTTGTGTGCCATCATGAAAAGTGTGAAGAGTTTGTTTTGGTTGTTGGAACCTTTCTCTCTTTGGGAGTTGGTTTTATCTCATTCTTTGTCACTTGTTTTGATCTTTTAAGATGAGATAAATCCTTGAGCCTTGGTATTTTTCTTATCCTTTTTATTTGGATCTTTCTAGTTCATTTGTTGAACTTATGACCTTTCATGTGTTGATTTGGTTATTTGATACAATTTGGACACTTTTTCTCGAGTCACACTTTTGTGTGTGTCTTATTGGTTTAGTTGGTGTTTTGTTCAAATTGTATCTCCTTTTGGTTCTTGAAAGTCTATGCATGCATATTTACCTCTTGTATATATTATGGCATGCTTGCTTTCGTTGATCCAATATATAAGGGAAACTCCACCAAATCCTAATGGGCTAAGATGTGCATGAAATTCAATTTCATATCTGTCAACACCCGGATTTTTAATCCCAGATGCCTGTTATGCCATACATCGCAATCCCAGGATTACCATTTTTGCGAGACATAACAGATTTGGATACCACAGTACATCATCCATTACAAACCATAGATAAGGTCTTACACAAATAAGGATCTCAGGATCCAGTTCTTAATACAACTCAAGCAGCGGAATAACGTAATAATAAAGGTAGCGTAGGAGAAGCTCCATCTTCGGGGTCACAGGCAATGCTGACGATGGGAGATGATCCCAGTTGTTGTAACCTTCCTGGGGTCCATCCTCCTGGTACTCCTCTTCATAGTCTGGCCACGGGAATAGTCGGGGACAAAGCCATGAGTAATCTTTAAGTACTCGCAAACTAATACTAACAAGTGAAGGGGTTTTTGGTAGTAGGACACAAAGCTCTAGGGTTGTTTTGCAAAAGCCAGGTTTACCTCAACTAAGTTCAGAAGCAAGAAAAGCTAATTGAAATTTTATAACACCTAAGTGGGAACTTGTATTTCATATCACAACTCTATTGTGGTCAAGTCAAAATCTCAATTCATTTCATAAGTCATTTCGAAAACATCTGACGGGGGAATAGTATGGCCACTCCAACTGTCCATAACCGCGGACGCGGCTATTCGAATAGTTTGACATTCTGCAGAGATTGTACACTTTCACCACAACATTCGATACATCCGTCAGGAGCAAATCCTGAATTCACCATACTCAGTATGCGGATAATCAATCCTAACCTTTCATTTACACGCCCTAGTATAGGCACCTTTCCTGTGAGTTTGGCCTCCCAACCATGACCAACTGTCATCTTGGGTACTGCACAGGTGGACAATCTTCACAAGGTAGCCTCAGCTTAGACCTTGGCCGTGAGGGAACCAATACTAAGGTATATATGTTTCCAGTCAAGCCCTACCCAAATTTTAGGGTATTGTGGTTGTACGGTAAGATTGGAATGGTATCGCATCCAGACAACCATCAGTTTTATAAAGGGCTAAGGCTCATGCCTCAACATTTTCATCATCAAAATCATCTGGTGTTCGGAAACACATGTCAAAACATCTTAGTAGAATGATTCATCATTCTAAGGTTTTCATAACCATTTTCCACCAAGTATTCCCATCTATAGTTGATCAAGTTTTATGCTTAGCACTAGCATCTACAAGTGGGGGTAAGTACTAATGAGGGGTGGTAAACAAGTGGAGTTTAACTAAGTCCAATCTCATGCCTTAGGATGACATCAAGATTACCTAGCTTAGGCCAAATTTAATGCTCTTTATGCAACCTTCAATTATATTCTTAGAATCTACAACTCACTTAAGTAAGCTCTAAGTAATAGCTTTGATAAAGAAATAAAGTAGAAAGCTTGCAAGTAAAACTAGGATTGGGTATCATCAAATGTGTCTAACCAAGCATGCTTAGTGCATTGCATAGGTTATCTAACTTTCATAATTGTAAGTGTTAGCTTGCATAGGTCAAGTTGATTAGTAAGGCTTGCCTTGTGTAGAGCAGTGGTTGAAGTTTTCCTCGGCTTCTTCTTCGTAGTATCCTCCTTACTCCTCGTATCCTTGGTCGGTACTAGCGTCTATGAATAAATACGAGGTACAAAATCACCAAACAATACTTAACTACTTTCAATCATCACATAAAGATGCACTATAGATGATCTAGTATCATCACTAACATTACAAGGTTAAAGCTTTGGTCTTATTTATTTTATTTTTAGAAAAGTAATTTCTACTCATTGAAAAACTATGTAAGATTTAATATTCTCCAACTCAAACATGGGATGATGTTGACACATGTCATCACCACATATTTCATTACATGAGAATGTGATTTAAAGTGGTGTAACAATTTAATAAGATTTAACCTTTTATTTTAAATAAACAAAGTGACTAGAAATTCCTATGTGGCATTCTTTTATTACTTGAACATTATTTCTGTAAGTAAACTCATATGTTTTTATATATTCTGAAAGGTATGATCAAATATGATTTTTGAGAGTTGGAATCAACTCAAAAGATATTATGGTTGAAATTTGAAAAATGTTTGAATGCACAAAAGCTTCTGACTTATTATTTTTATCATGGCTGATCTATAGGTCCAAATGATTTGAATCCAACGGGCTTGGATTAAGCATTTCAGTACCTTTCTAACAAAATTGGTTTCATGCAATTTGGTTCATTAAATCGAGCTGGGTTGATTTTTGAAACTAGGTACAGAACTGAGTTTGAATTAAAATAGAAAAAGCTAAATTCAAACGAGTGGCCTGCGCGGGAAAGGTTAATGGGCCGGCCCAGTGTCACTCTGCAGCGCAGGGCTCAACTGACAGCGGGGTCTACCGGTCAGTGGCTCATAACACGCGAAGCGGTATGGTGCGATGTGGTGCGTTGGATTAGAAGTGAGATCAACTGTTGAGGGTCGTCGTCGACGATTAACAAGTCACCGGCGAACTCGAACCCTAGCGGCTCGGTGGGGGTGCATAGGGGGCATACCGGGGCTCCAGTGATGACGGCGAGGCGGGCAAACGACAAAGTCGACAACAGCGATTCTCCTGGCACCGACAGCTCCTCCTGGGCGGCTCCAATCGCTGGCTTCCTTCTTCTCCAGCAGCGGCGGGCTCCGATGAAATTCCGGCGATGCGCTGCTCGCCTTGCTCCGGGAGTGAGGTGGGGTGGTTCTGGGTGAGAGGGGAGTGGAATGATATGACGAATTCGAGCGGGGGAGGCCTCTATTTATAGTGGCGAGATGGGACCGATGGGTGCGGGCTGAGCTCGTCGTGGTCGACGGTACAAAGGGCTATCAGCGTGGGCGACGGTAGGGCGGTGCTATGCTCCCTGGCGAAGCTCAACGATGTGGTGGCAAGGCATGGGGCGGTGATGATCGATCAGAACGCTTCGGCGCTCTGAGCGGGTCCGACGTGGGTTTTGATGGCGCACAACGCACGTGGTCCGCGCGGCGGCGAACGACATGTCTGCGGGGTTGCTGGGGTGGTGGTGATCACGCGTACACGCGGCGAGGGCGGCACGCGGTCTGTGGGCCTGTGTCGAGGGTGGCGCATGGGCGCGCTCTAGGTATGCTCGCAGAGAGGCTTGGCATGGCTTGGGCGTGTGGTCCAGTGGCTGGCATTGCTTGAGGCTGGGATAGGGAGTGGCGGTGGGGTGCTGGCTAGCTCCTGGACAAGGTTGGCATGGCTAGTTCCTCTCCTAGGTTGCTATCCACACTAGGGTGACAATTGTGCTCTCGGCCTGCTCACCATTGATGACAATGGCCAGCTTACAGTGGTGCTAGAGATTAGTTAAGGGTGCTAGATGATCTACTAAGGCTAGTTGTAACCAGAGAGGGAACAAGGTTGGCCAAAACACTACTCAACATAGTGTTTTTGATTTTGTTGATTTGAATCTGCAACCTATTTGATGAAATAGCCGCATGAACTTAAGTTTTGAATTTTGAAAATATTTTTGGTGGGTGTGCTAGGCATGTGCTGGGGATACTGTGGATGCTTGGGTTTTGAAAATTGAGCTTGTTTGAGTGGTTTTTGAAATAGTGGGATCTTCCCATATGAAATAGATTCAATTTTAAACTTTCATTTAAACTAAGCATTTAAATGTTTTTGATGATCACAAAGTGGGGCTTGGTACCTTATTATGAGTACTATCAAGGGGTGCAAAGATCCATAAATGTTTCTATTAAGTTCTGAAAGTTAGAGACAGCCAAAGTAGGCATGGGAGTTAATTTGGCCAAAGTGACCATTCACTCAATTTATTTGTTTTGACTTGTTTGTCTTTGGGAAAAGTTTGGGGATTGTTTAGGTGATGTTTGTTTCACCTAAGAATCATTTTACAAGCAAATAAACATAGAACCATGGAAATTCAATAGAATCCAAATTTTAATACACACACATATGTATGCTTTCATACTTATAATTGGAAAAGTTTTTGTTAACCCTAATTTTGATGATTAGAGTTTGATGATCCAAGTTTATTATTTTTGGGATGTTACAAACCTTGCCCCCTTAAAAAAAATCTCGTCCCGAGATTTGAAAAAGGACGAAAAAGATTACCTATGATTTGAAGAGATCAGGAAACTCCGTCCTGATGTGATCTTCGCGCTCCTTGGTAGCTTCTTCTTCTGTGTGGTTGCTCCACTGAATCTTGAGAAACTTGATGCTTCGGGTTCTGGTAGTTCTGAAAGCTTCTTCCAAAATACGGATGGGTACTTCGGGATAGGTCAGGACATCGTTGATCTCTATGGTCCGGTGATCAATGTTCTTGAACACTTCAGTCTTCTCCGGGACTTCGAGGCACTTGCGAAGTAATGAGATATGGAACACATTGTGCACGGCTGACATCTCTTTGGGTAGTTCCAATTGATACGACACTTCTCCTCGATGGTTCAGAATCTTGAAGGGGCCGATATATCTGGGGGCTAACTTTCCCTTGAGTTGGAAACGCTGCATTCCCTTTAATGGCGACACTTTTAGATACACAAAATCTCCGATGTTAAAGGCGAGGTCTCGACGTCTCTTGTCGGTGTAACTCTTATGTCTGGACTGGGCTGTCTTGAGGTGCTCACGAATCTTGTGAACCTTCTCTTCTGCTTCTCGTAGGATGCCGGGTCCGAAAATCTGACTCTTTCCTACTTCCGACCAGTTCAAAGGGGTGTGACACTTTCTTCCGTACATAAATTCAAATGGGGCCATTTGAAAACTGGCTTGATAAATTTTGTTGTATGAAAATTCTACGAACGGCAGACAGTCTTCCCACTTAGATCCATATTCTAACACACATGCTCTCAACATGTCTTCGAGTATTTGAATTACTCGCTCCGTTTGTCCGTCGATCTGAGGGTGATAAGCTGTGCTGAAATCTAGTCGGGTTCCTAAACCTTCTTGGACTTTCTTCCAGAATCTCGAGGTAAACTGAGTTCCTCGATCCGATACGATGTTCTTGGGGACTCCGTGCAAACTAACGATTCTAGAGATGTATAACTCCGCTAGCTTCGAACTCTGATATGTGGTCTTGACGGGTAAGAAATGGGCGACTTTGGACAATCTGTCCACTATGACCCAGATAGAGTCAATTCCCCTATTAGAAGTAGGCAATCCGGTGATAAATTCCATTCCAACGGAATCCCATTTCCATTCCGGAGTCTGTAGCGGTTGCAACAATATAGCGGGTCTTTGATGCCCCGCCTTGACTCTCTGACATATATCACACTTGGCGATATAGCTTCCGATTTCTCTCTTCATCTTATGCCACCAAAATTGCTCTTTCAAATCTTTATACATCTTCGTTCCTCCAGGGTGGATAGAATAAAGAGTATCATGAGATTCCTTCAGAATAACTTCCTTCAACTCAGAATCTGCTGGTACACAAAGGCGTCCTTTGTACCACAGAACTCCTTCTTCGTCTTCGGTGAATCCGGGTACTTTGCCTGTACCGATACGACGCTTGATTCTGTCGATACTAGCATTTCCTTACTGCACCTCCTTGATCTGGCTAATCAAAGTGGGTTGAAGTTCTATGCTAGCCAAAAATCCTTCACTCACTAATTCCATTCGGAAATCATCCATCTCTTTTTGCAAACTTGGTTGCTCCTTCAAAATCATGGAGTTCAAGCGGCACGGTAACTGCTAAGGGCATCTGCTACCACGTTGGCTTTACCAGGGTGATAGTGAATGTACAGATTGTAATCCTTGATTAGCTCAATCCATCTTCTCTGTCTCATATTCATCTCCTTCTTAGTGAATATATACTTCATGCTCTTGTGATCTGAATAAATCTCACAATGGTTTCCCATCAGGTAATGCCTCCAGGTCTTCGGGGCTAGAACTACGGCTGCGAGTTCGAGGTCATGGGTTGGGTAATTTTGCTCATGTTGTTTCAGTTGTCGAGATAGATAAGATATAACTTTGTCTTCTCACATTAGCACACATCCGAGACCGATCTTGGATGCATCACAATACACGTCAAAGGGCTTCGTGATATCTGGCATGATTAAGATTGGGGCTGAAATCAATCTTCTCTTGAGTTCTTGAAAACTCGCTTCACATTTGTCTGTCCATTCAAACTTCTTATCCTTCTTCAGCAATTAGGTCATGGGTCTGGCGATACTCGAGAATCCTTCTACGAACTTGCGGTAATATCCCGCCAATCCGAGAAATGCATGAACTTGGGTTTGAGTGGTTGGGGCTTGCCAATCTTCGACATCTTTCACCTTTGTAGGGTCAATGGAAATTCCTCCGGCTGATACAATGTAACCGAGGATAATCCTACCTCCTGCAACCAGAATTCACATTTCCTAAACTTGGCATACAACTGATGCTCTCTAAGGGTTCCAAGAATGGTCCTTAGGTGTAGCTCATGTTCTTCTTCTGATTTGGAATAAATCAGAATGTCATCAATGAAAACAAATACAAACTTATCCAGCAAGTCCATAAAAATCGTATTCATGAGATTCAAGAAATAAGCGGGGGCATTGGTTAATCCAAAAGACATGACGATATACTCGTATAATCCATATCTGGTGGTAAAGGCAGTCTTTGGAATATCCTCTGCGCGTATCTTGAGTTGATGATAGCCAGTTCTAAGATCAATCTTAGAAAACACTCTGGCACCGGTCAACTGATCAAACAAATCTTCTATATTGGGAAATGGGTACTTGTTCTTGATAGTGACATCATTCAACTAGCGATAATACGTACACAAACGGTTACCTCCATCCTTCTTATCCACGAACAAGACAGGTGATCTCCATGGTGACGCACTTGGTTGAATCAATCCGATTTCCAGCATGGCATCCAGTTGCATCTTCAGTTCTGCTAGTTCAGACGGGTTCATACTATATGGTCTCTGGGCTATGGGTCCGATTCCGGGGATTAGTTCAATGATAAACTCGATATCCCGATCTAGGGGCATACCGGGCAAAACATATGGAAATACATCGGGGTATTCATAGACTATCCGGACTTGGTCAATGGTAGGTTGGGCTATACTCTTGTTTCACTTGAATTGACGAGGTAAGGTTTCAGATACATGCTCGACTAATATTCCGGCGGTACTGGTCATGGTTATGGCTTTCTTGGCACAGTCAATTAATCCTTTATGTTTGGACATCCAATCCATTCCTAGTACTACTTCCAAACCTTTAGTTCCGAGTACTATCAGATTAGCATAAAAATCTATGCCATGGATTCGGATAGGGACGGCATTGCAAATTTTCCTAGCTTTGGTGGTTGAAACGGGGATTTGAACAATCATAACATGCTTCAGTTTGGTTGGTTGAATCTTACTAGTGCATCCAAATTCTTCAGTGACAAATGAGTGCGATGCTCCAGAATCAAACAACACTCTTGCAAGTACTGAATTAACAGAAAACATACCTAGCGTGACGTCTGGCGCTTCCTAAGCTTCTTCAGCATGCATGAGAAAAAGGACGGCTGTTGCGGTTGAGCGAGTTCCCTAGGGCAAACCTTCTTCCTAGCTGAACACGACGCTGCTGCTGAGCTGGGGCATTTGCATTGGGGGCTGCGGCATTCTTCTTGGGGCACTCGTTGGAGTAGTGACCCTTATTTCCACAGTTATAACAAGTCACTTGTGACTTGTCCTTTTCTGCAACAGGCACAACATTGCTTCCAGTCCTCGGGGCAGTGTTGGTGTTGGCGGCAACATTGTTGTTGTTGAACTTGGGTGGTGCATGGTTGAAATTGTTTGAGTTGACGGGGTTGTTGTGATTTCCTCCAGGCCTCGGGTTTCCACGGTTGGGATAGGTCAGACAGTTCATAGGGGGTCTGTTGGTTCTCGGGGAAAATCCTGGAGATGGGTTAGGGCGATACTTTGGGGTCTGATGAGTTCCTGGCTGATGCATCATGCGAGGCTTGCGGTTCTCATTGGCTTGGTTGATCTTTCCTTCCATCTGGATGGCAGAGTCGACAAGGGCTTCAATATCAGCAAAGGGGTATATTGACCAACACAGTCTGCATCTCATCGTGCAAACCATTCAAGAATCTTTCTTTCTTCTTGGCTTCGGTGTCGATCTCATCTGGGGCATACCTAGCTAATGACAAGAATTTGTCGAGGTATTCCACTACGGTCATCCTTCCTTGCTCTAGTTCTCTAAACTCATCTCTCATTCTCTTGATCAAACCCGGTGGCACATGGGTTCTGCTGAACTTGACCTTGAATTCCTCCCAGGTCATCATCTGTCCTCCGATCATTGCACGAACGCTGTTCCGTCATGCTCTTGCATCTCCGGCTAGATAGTGGGTGGCGAATAGAACTTTCTTGTTAGCTTCCACTCTGGCGGCTTCTAGGTTATTTTCCATGGTTTGCAGCCAATCATCAGCGTCTAAGGGCTCTGCCGACTTAGTGAAAACGGGTGGGTTGGTGTTCTAGAACTTCTTGAGCTTAGATCCATGGTTGTCATGATTTCCTTGGCCTTAATTATTGTGGGCTAGCTGAGCTATCTGCTGAAGGGTGGCTAAGTTGGCTTGACTTTCTGCTCTTTCGGCTTCCCGGTCAGAAACCAACATTTACAGGATTTGAAACATCGGGTCCGGGGATGAATCACTTCCTCCGTGTGGCATCTGAAGATTGAGATAGATCATGATAAAAGAGGGAAATTTCTAAGGTTCAGGGAATTTGAAAAGTTTTTAAAGTTCGACTCAGATTTTCTAGCAACTTGCTTTTCATTCATTCATTCATAGCACATGGTACACCACACACCACAAAACAAGAAAAACAGATGGTTTTAAGAACCATTCTGGAAACTATGATACAGTGGGACCGAATACAACTCACTACGCTAGTGCTCAATTGCTACTACTCCTTGGAGTCGGTGTAATCGTCATCCTCATCATCCTCGTCGTCATCGATGAAGGCGAAATCATCCTCATCGGTGAAGAAGTCCATATCCTGATCCTCCATTAAATCATCATCATTGCTGAGATAGGAGTAGGGGTCTCCACGAAGATCTTCTCCGACATTCTCTCTTTCCTCCAGATGCATGTCTCTCTCGTGGATGGTCTCCTCCAAATCCGAGATACGGTGGCAAAGACGGGCAATGATGCGCTCCTTCTTGTCGAGCTGACGGCGGCGAGACTTGCGATCCTTCGCTAGCATGGCGATGGTCTGATCCTTCGCCTTGATGATGGCGGACTTGTGGTTGGAGTAGTCACGGAAATTGTCCAATTCCTGCTGACGATCATACATCATGAAGCTAAGTGTAACACCCTCAGAATCGACCCTATGCAAGTTTTAGCGAAACCCGCCAAACCCGCATAGAAACGATTCAAAGGTGCCCACCAGGCACTTGCGTGCGGGTGGAAAACGAAGTAATAACATTACACAACAGTCCTCGATGGGACCCACAGAACAGATATATACAACAGCGACTCAAAGAGTCAAGAATACATATATAATATACAAAGATCCAAATCACCTTGAAAATGATAGAGCGTCCGACTACGGACAAGATGGAAATGGGGCTAAGAGCCCTGAGGAATAACCAATGGCGTCCATAACCCTGCCCAGGCCAAGCCGGAAGGGTAACCCTGCTAACGACGTCGATCTCAAAACCTGCTTAAACAAAAGGGGTGCCGACAAAGGGCAAAGGAAAAAGAGGAGCGTCAGTACTGAGGCCAGTACACGGCGAGGCTAGAATTCGGCGGTCCTCGCCTACATAGGTATGGTGGACTGCAGCGGCAGCGCAGCATGCACTAAACAACCTATAGAGACTCGATAAACAGGCGGCTATCGGAGAGGGGTAAGAAAGACCTATCCGGAACCAACCTGATACTAACACCAAACAAACCCATCCTGGTATTCCCCCTCGATACCACCCGAGAAAGTCAACCGAGGAACTCACACAGTTGGCAGTTTTATTTATTCAGTTATCGTTGCAGCAATTACTAGTCAAATATAGATAATCATCCTTATAAAATAAGCAGTGGGCACTTTTATTTAACCATTCCGTTGTAGTTGCAACACTTACTAGTCAAATACCATTAGCATGAGATGTCCCAAAACCCAGCAGTTGTTGGTACTTTTATTTAGCCATTCCGTTGTAGTTGCAATACTTACTAGTCAGATACAATGGTCGCAAGCGACAACCCAAACAAGCAATTGTTGGCAGTTTTATATAGCCATTCCATTATAGTGAAGTTGTTTACTAGTCATTATAAAGTCAAATTTATAGCACTACTTTAGTTATAGTTGTGTATGATCGAGATACTGTGCTCCAAGTCGTCCATAACCGCGGACACGGCTTTCAGAAAGTTTTACCCTGCAGGGGTGCACAAATAGCAACACACACTCGATCAACCTCGGAAAAACCAAATCAAAACCCAACGAGGCTTTCACGACAAAGCAATCACAGGATTCAGAAATATTTCAGGGGGCCACCCCATTGAGTACACCCGCAACGAAGCTAGCTGACTCCGAGACGGACTCAAGGTTTGCGACAATGGCTGTAAACGACTGGGAACCCAAAACTGGGCTTGTCGATACCGCGAAAACACTCCGCTTACCTAAACAGTACAGTGTGCTCCTCGCACAATCGTAATAAAGCGGTAAAGCATGGCATAAGTATAGGATATTAAATAAAACCTCAAACTAGTTTGTGGCCCCAAGAAATAAGACTGAATCAAGCTCTGGCTCAGGGGGGTCCCATAATCCTCCCGGATGTGGATAGCGCGAATATTCAAGGAACAGGTATCAAGTACTCGGGGTCCTACGGGACACAAGTGGACGGTTAACAACCAAATAACATCTATTGCCCACCTGTGCCTCTGCTTACCTACTTCAGTTTTAGTTATTAAACAATAATTAAAGTGAACGATAAATAAAGCCATGACCATCTCCAACATCCAACATGCGGCAATGCTCCAACAACCGTGGTACTTGACGACACGCAACAGCACTTGAGCAAGCGACTACGACGCGCAGGTCCAACTATCTACCAAACAACAGGTAATAGGAGGTGTCCAAGGCAATATAAGGCTGCGAGGGATATCACGGGTACGAAAAACTAGAGCATCACAACACAGATAGCAATAGATCAACAGGAGGGAATAAATACTATAAAAGTAAGATAGGTAGAAAGGGGGAGATGCTCGCCTGAAAACATTGCCGAAGGTTCAACCGAAGATCGGGTCGGCACTCGCATCAACTCAACGGACTTATCCGCGAAGAACCAAAACACTAGAATAAACACCGGATGCAATATTTAATACTACGGCAAAAGATCGGGCATGATGCATGTATGATGTATGACATGGCAAGATGCGATGCAATTAGGCAATATTAAGCGGAACCGGGGTCCCGACAATTAAATATATGGTTCAAGTTGTTTAGATACCCCGCAATTTAAATGTTGTTTTAACAGGGCGAAACATGGCATCGGTGCGCTACACCAATTTAAATGGAGTCCGGAATAAGACAAAGATATCCCGCAGATGGACTCCATATTTAATTAAGAGATGAATTGGCATAATGCCCCGAAACCACATGATATGCATGCGAGTATGAATGATTTACATGCAACATTTCATAATGTCATATATTATAAAATATAGGGTGTCGGATAGGGGATCACATTAGGGTTCGGCGAACTTGGGGTTCCGGGGTTCGGGGTTCGGTCTCAGGGTTCAGGGTTCGACGGGATCGGTCTTGGACAACGGAAGTAGATCTTGTCGCGTCCGGGAAGGGGACCCTGGTTTGGTGTCGGGGCGCATTGGGTCCGCCCTGGTCGGTGTCGATCTTGTCGCATTCGTGGTCTTCGGGTCCGCGTAGACGGTCCTGGCGTTCAAGGTGGAGAACTCGGCGTTCCGCGGCGAAGTGCTTGTCGTACCGGTGGCGATCTTGGCGGTCTTCGGGTCCGGCCTTCGCCTCCGGGAACGGGGTCTTGCATCCGTGAAGGAGAGCATGAAGCCAGTGTCAGGGTTTAGACTTCGAATCCGGGATCGGGTCTTCAACGTCTCGGCCATCGGGTTCACGACAGCATCCTCGCCGTGTCGAAGGCATCGGGGTTTCCGTGACGAAGATTTTGCAGAGGGTTCGTCTAGAGCCACCGAGTACGGTACGGTCTTCGGAGCACGCCGGTTCTTGACGTGGTTCATCGGGCTCAGATACCTTGTAGATGAGACGGTCTTGAAAAGAACCACCTCCACCGAACCACTACGCAAGCACGGGCGATAGACGAGGGCGATGGAGGAGTCCACTGGGGGTAGGTCCTGTGGCGCGGGGAGGCGCTGGCCGGCGAGGACGCGGCCGGACGGCGGGGAGAGGGAGGCCCGAGGCGGCGCCGGAGACGAGGCTCGCCGGCGGCGCGGCTGCAGGCGAGCGGCGGGCGCGGGGTCGCGCGAGGCGGCCGGACGCGAGCGAGGAGGCGAGGGAGGGGAGCTCGCCGGGGAAGGGCGACAGCGGCCTGGTGGCGACTCGGCTCGGCGCGCGGGGACACGCGGCCCGAGGACGCGCGGGAGGCTGACGGCGGTGGGGCCGGAGGCGCTCGGGGCAGAGAAGCTCGCGGCGGCAGGGGGCGGTGAGGAGGGCGCGCGGCTAGGGACGGCCGAGGTCGACGGCGTCCTGCGAGGTGGGGGCGCAGGGGCCTGCAGGCGGTGCCGGAGACGAGGCTGATGGCGGCGCGGGAGGTGGGCGACGCGGAGGTGGGTCGGGTCCGGCGGGGTGGAGGTGAGGCAGGGGCGGCCGACAGAGAGGGGCGAGCTCGAGGGAGAGACCGGAGAGAAAGGAGGCGGCGGCACGGGCGAGGGGAGGCCCGAGCGGCGGCGGCGCCTGTGAGAACCGAGGGAGGATGAAGACGCGGGGTCGGGGGTGCGTGCAGGGCGAGCGGGGTGCTGCGTCGCGCCGGGGAGGGAGAGAGAGGACGCGTCGGTGGGGAGGCAGGGGCGATGGGGTGGGGCCAGGGAGCATGCGAGGTGGGGAAACAGGGGAGTGGGAGTGGGCCAGAGGGTGAGGATCGGGTGTGGTTGGGTGTGAGAGAGAGGAGGGCGCGTGGGGATGTGGGACCCGGGGGCAGGGAGGATGGCGCGTGGGGTGGGGTGGTGTGCTGCGGGTGGGGCCAGGGGAAGGTGGGGCCGGGGTGTAAGGGAGAGGGGGTGGAGTGGGTGCGGCTGGGGTGAGTGGGGAGTGAGAGAGAAGGGAGAGGAGGAAAAGAGGGGGATTGATGAGGTGGCGGTGGGTGAGATGAGGTGGAGGGAAAGGGAGGTGGCAAGCTGGGGTTGGTGGGTAGACTAGGATTGGGTGAATTTAGGACTAGAAATTTTAGACTAGGGTTTTTTCCTTTTATTAAAACTAACTTTTGCAACTAGTTTTAGACAAACAAAAGACCGGACAGACCGATGTTTTAATTTGAAATAAAGACGGGGCTTTTTAGAAAACAAACTAGGCGTTTCGAATATAGTTTCAGACAAACAATGCATGATGATGACGATGTAATGCACAAAAACAACGCGATTTTCTAGTAGTGGTTTTGCGGGATGCCACAATTCGACACCACTAACAATGGATCTCGCCCTCGAGATCCGCCTCATGGTACCGGAAAGAAGGTCGGCGATCTGCATCTTCTCGCTTCGTGTAGATCCGTGCGACACCACTAACAAGAGGTCGTTGTCCGTGATCGTCGAGAGAACACTCCGGGGACAAAAGGTCGAAGGTAGAGGTACCAACAAATAAAGCCACCTCTAGCTTCGATAGAAAGAGGGAACCGATGCATTCTCATCCACTTCAATGTACACAAGCGAATAAAGTGAGTAGTCGGCATGGGGGGCCAATCCATCACGCACCCAAACTATTACTCCGCACAATCAGTGGAAAAGCGTGCAACCATTCATAGAGTCAGACTGAAGATCTCGACAATCGAGGTTCGGAACAAAGGAGTGATGCAGACTCTGCATCGGATCTAGCATAGATGATGTCGTCGCATCGGAAAACACCGGAAGGCACGAGAAGGAACAAAGAGAAGTCCACCATACAAAGGGTTCCCCGGATAGCATGAAGACCCGAAGTAGCAACACCGTTACCAAAAGAGGAAGCGAAACCCTGAAGGTACGACAGAACCCAACCACGAGAAATCCTGGACTCGAAGAGAGAGAAGAGAGCGGATTCAAAACACGCAGAGGTGAGAGGAGAGCAGCAGAGGGGTAAGGAGAAAAATCAGACCTAATCAGAACTATCCAACCGATTTTTCAAAAATAGTTTTGACACTCTACTTCGGCCGTTAGCTAGGTTATCCTACAGGCTGGACTTGTGGGGTATCGCAACTGCTGGGCTCTGATACCACTCTGTAACACCCTCAGAATTGACCCTATGCAAGTTTTAGCGAAACCCGCCAAACCCGCATAGAAACGATTCAAAGGTGCCCACCAGGCACTTGCGTGCGGGTGGAAAACGAAGTAATAACATTACACAACAGTCCTCGATGGGACCCACAGAACAGATATATACAACAGCGACTCAAAGAGTCAAGAATACAGATATAATATACAAAGATCCAAATCACCTTGAAAATGATAGAGCATCCTACTACGGACAAGATGCAAATGGGGCTAAGAGCCCTGAAGAATAACCAATGGCGTCCATAACCCTGCCCAGGCCAAGCCGGAAGGGTAACCCTGCTAACGACGTCGATCTCAAAACCTGCTTAAACAAAAGGGGTGCCGACAAAGGGCAAAGGAAAAAGAGGAGCGTCAGTACTGAGGCCAATACACGGTGAGGCTAGAATTCGGCGGTCCTCGCCTACATAGGTATGGTGGACTGCAGCGGCAGCGCAGCATGCACTAAACAACCTATAGAGACTCGATAAAACAGGCGGCTATCGGAGAGGGGTAAGAAAGACCTATCCGGAACCAACCTGATACTAACACCAAACAAACCCATCCTGGTATTCCCCCTCGATACCAACCGAGAAAGTCAACCGAGGAACTCACACAGTTGGCAGTTTTATTTATTCAGTTATCGTTGCAGAAATTACTAGTCAAATATAGATAATCATCCTTATAAAATAAGCAGTGGGCACTTTTATTTAACCATTCCGTTGTAGTTGCAACACTTACTAGTCAAATACCATTAGCATGAGATGTCCCAAAACCCAGCAGTTGTTGGTACTTTTATTTAGCCATTCTGTTGTAGTTGCAATACTTACTAGTCAGATACAATGGTCGCAAGCGACAACCCAAACAAGCAATTGTTGGCAGTTTTATATAGCCATTCCATTATAGTGAAGCTGTTTACTAGTCATTATAAAGTCAAATTTATAGCACTACTTTAGTTATAGTTGTCTATAATCGAGATACTGTGCTCCAAGTCGTCCATAACCGCGGACACGGTTTTCAGAAAGTTTTACCCTGCAGGGGTGCACAAATAGCAACACACACTCGATCAACCTCGGAAAAACCAAATCAAAACCCAACGAGGCTTTCACGACAAATCAATCACAGGATTCAGAAATATTTCAGGGGGCCACCCCATTGAGTACACCCGCAACGAAGCTAGCTGACTCCGAGACGGACTCAAGGTTTGCGACAATGGCTGTAAACGACTGGGAACCCAAAACTGGGCTTGTCGATACCGCGAAAACACTCCGCTTACCTAAACAGTACAGTGTGCTCCTCGCACAATCGTAATAAAGCGGTAAAGCATGGCAGAAGTACAGGATATTAAATAAAACCTCAAACTAGTTTGTGGACCCAAGAAATAAGACTGAATCAAGCTCTGGCTCAGGGGGGTCCCATAATCCTCCCGGATGTGGATAGCGCGAATATTCAAGGAACAGGTATCAAGTACTCGGGGTCCTACGGGACACAAGTGGACGGTTAACAACCAAATAACATCTATTGCCCACCTGTGCCTCTGCTTACCTACTTCAGTTTTAGTTATTAAACAATAATTAAAGTGAACGATAAATAAAGCCATGACCATCTCCAACATCCAACATGCGGCAATGCTCCAACAACCGTGGTACTTGACGACACGCAACAGCACTTGAGCAAGCGACTACGACGCGCAGGTCCAACTATCTACCAAACAACAGGTAATAGGAGGTGTCCAAGGCAATATAAGGCTGCGAGGGATATCACGGGTACGAAAAACTAGAGCATCGCAACACAGATAGCAATAGATCAACAGGAGGGAATAAATACTATAAAAGTAAGATAGGTAGAAAGGGGGAGATGCTCGCCTGAAAACATTGCCGAAGGTTCAACCGAAGATCGGTTCGACACTCGCATCAACTCAACGGACTTATCCGCGAAGAACCAAAACACTAGAATAAACACCGGATGCAATATTTAATACTACGGCAAAAGATCGGGCATGATGCATGTATGATGTATGACATGGCAAGATGCGATGCAATTAGGCAATATTAAGCGGAACCGGGGTCCCGACAATTAAATATATGGTTCAAGTTGTTTAGATACCCCGCAATTTAAATGTTGTTTTAACAGGGCGAAACATGGCATCGGTGCGCTACACCAATTTAAATGGAGTCCGGAATAAGACAAAGATATCCCGCAGATGGACTCCATATTTAATTATGAGATGAATTGGCATAATGCCCCCAAACCACATGATATGCATGCGAGTATGAATGATTTACATGCAACATTTCATAATGTCATATATTATAAAATATAGGGTGTCGGATAGGGGATCACATTAGGGTTCGGCGAACTTGGGGTTCCGGGGTTCGGGGTTCGGTCTCAGGGTTCAGGGTTCGACGGGATCGGTCTTGGACAACGGAAGTAGATCTTGTCGCGTCCGGGAAGGGGACCCTGGTTTGGTGTCGGGGCGCATTGGGTCCGCCCTGGTCGGTGTCGATCTTGTCGCATTCGTGGTCTTCGGGTCCGCGTAGACGGTCCTGGCGTTCAAGGTAGAGACCTCGGCGTTCCGCGGCGAAGTGCTTGTCGTACCGGTGGCGATCTTGGCGGTCTTCGGGTCCGGCCTTCGCCTCCGGGAACGGGGTCTTGCATCCGTGAAGGAGAGCGTGAAGCCAGTGTCAGGGTTTAGACTTCGAATCCGGGATCGGGTCTTCAACGTCTCGGCCATCGGGTTCACGACAGCATCCTCGCCCTGTCGAAGGCATCGGGGTTTCCGTGACGAAGATTTTGCAGAGGGTTCGTCTAGAGCCACCGGGTACGGTACGGTCTTCGGAGCACGCGGGTTCTTGACGTGGTTCATCGGGCTCGGATACCTTGTAGATGAGACGGTCTTGAACAGAACCACCTCCACCGAACCACTGCGCAAGCACGGGCGACAGACGAGGGAGATGGAGGAGTCCACTGGGGGTAGGTCCTGTGGCGCGGGGAGGCGCTGGCCGGCGAGGACGCGGCCGGACGGCGGGGAGAGGGAGGCCCGAGGCGGCGCCGGAGACGAGGCTCGCCGGCGGCGCGGCTGCAGGCGAGCGGCGGGCGCGGGGTCGCGCGAGGCGGCCGGACGCGAGCGAGGAGGCGAGGGAGGGGAGCTCGCCGGGGAAGGGCGACAGCGGCCTGGTGGCGACTCGGCTCGGCGCGCGGGGACACGCGGCCCGAGGACGCGCGGGAGGCCGACAGCGGTGGGGCCGGAGGCGCTCGGGGCAGAGAAGCTCGCGGCGGCAGGGGGCGGTGAGGAGGGCGCGCGGCTAGGGACGGCCGAGGTCGACGGCGTCCTGCGAGGTGGGGGCACAGGGGCCTGCAGGCGGTGCCGGAGACGAGGCTGATGGCGGCGCGGGAGGTGGGCGACGCGGAGGTGGGTCGGGTCCGGTGGGGTGGAGGTGAGGCAGGGGCGGCCGACAGAGAGGGGCGAGCTCGAGGGAGAGACCGGAGAGAAAGGAGGCGGCGGCGCGGGCGAGGGGAGGCCCGAGCGGCGGCGGCGCCTGTGAGAACCGAGGGAGGATGAAGACGCGGGGTCGGGGGTGCGTGCGGGGCGAGCGGGGTGCTGCGTCGCGCCGCGGAGGGAGAGAGAGGACGCGTCGGTGGGGAGGCAGGGGCGATGGGGTGGGGCCAGGGAGCATGCGAGGTGGGGAAACAGGGGAGTGGGAGTGGGCCAGAGGGTGAGGATCGGGTGTGGTTGGGTGTGAGAGAGAGGAGGGCGCGTGGGGATGTGGGACCCGGGGGCAGGGAGGATGGCGCGTGGGGTGGGGTGGTGTGCTGCGGGTGGGGCCAGGGGAAGGTGGGGCCGGGGTGTAAGGGAGAGGGGGTGGAGTGGGTGCGGCTGGGGTGAGTGGGGAGTGAGAGAGAAGGGAGAGGAGGAAAAGAGGGGGATTGATGAGGTGGCGGTGGGTGAGATGAGGTGGAGGGAAAGGGAGGTGGCAAGCTGGGGTTGGTGGGTAGACTAGGATTGGGTGAATTTAGGACTAGAAATTTTAGACTAGGGTTTTTTCCTTTTATTAAAACTAACTTTTGCAACTAGTTTTAGACAAATAAAAGACCGGACAGACCGATGTTTTAATTTGAAATAAAGACGGGGCTATTTAGAAAACAAACTAGGCGTTTCGAAAATAGTTTCAGACAAACAATGCATGATGATGACGATGTAATGCACAAAAACAACGCGATTTTCTAGTAGTGGGTTTGCGGGATGCCACACTAAGGTGGTCCAACTGAGTCTTCATCTCGTGGTGGTATGGGGCTTCCAGTGGTTGTCCCATAGCATCACGTCTTGGACAAAACTCAAAGTGGGTACCCTTGATCTGGTTGATACTCTTCCCACACAGACGGGCAAGAGCTTCCTGCATGGCCCTGACAAGTCCATCGAGCCAGTTGTTCTCTCTTAAGGTGAACTGAATTCCCTCAGCAATGGGGGGTTCAATCTTTCCTCGGAGACTTGCAACAATTAGCCATTGCAAATCTTCTCCTCCTTGATCATTGAGCTGAGCTCCAAAGAACTCGGGGTGTGGACGCTCCAGAAGTTCCGAAAGCTGGTCCAAATCCTGCTCAAAGATGAGGTCTCCTCCATTCCCCAACTGATAAAATTTGTTGTACTTCACGTCCATCTATAAGAATATAGGATGGGTAAGTTAGTAGAGTGATCAAGTGTGTCAAATTTTATGTATTTTGCAAGAGTTTTTGAGGAATGTGAATTTTTATGAAAGAAACAAGGTGATAAGAATGGGAATAAGTTTTTGTAAATACGTGCTTCCTTTGGTTTTGAAACTAAGTTTTTGATTAAAACGTCCAGTCTAACTAGGGTCTCCTATGGTCAGGATGGCTCTGATACCAACTTGTCAACACCCGGATTTTTAATCTCAGATGCCTGTTATGCCATACATCACAATCCCAGGATTACCATTCTTGCAAGACATAACAGATTTTGATACCACAGTACATCATCCATTACAAACCATACATAAGGTCTTACACAAATAAGGATCTCAGGATCCAGTTCTTAATACAACTCAAGCAGCGGAATAACGTAATAATAAACGTAGCGTAGGCGAAGCTCCATCTTCGGGGTCACAGGCAATGCTGACGATGGGAGATGATCCTAGTTGTCGTAACCTTCCTGGGGTCCATCCTCCTGGTACTCCTCTTCATAGTCTGGCCACGGGAATAGCCAGGGACAAATCCATGAGTAATATTTAAGTACTCGGAAACTAATACTAACAAGTGAAGGGGTTTTGGGTAGTAGGACACAAAGCTCTAGGGTTGTTTTGCAAAAGCCAGATTTACCTCTACTAAGTTCAGAAGCAAGAAAAGCTAATTGAAATTTTATAACACCTAAGTGGGAACTTGTATTTCATAGCACAACTCTGTTGTGGTCAAGTAAAAATCTCAATTCATTTCATAAGTCATTTCGAAAACATCTGACGGGGGAACAGTATGGCCACTCCAACTGTCCATAACCGCGGACGCGGCTATTCGAATAGTTTGACACTCTGCAGAGATTGTACACTTTCACCACAACATTCGATACATCCTTCAGGAACAAATCCTGAATTCACCATAATCAGTATGCGGATAATCAATCCTAACCTTTCAATTACACGCCCTAGTATAGGCACCTCTCCTGTGAGTTTGGCCTCTCAACCATGACCAACTGTCATCTTGGGTACTGCACAGGTGGATAATCTTCACAAGGTAGCCTCAGCTCAGACCTTGGCCATGAGGCAACCAATACTAAGGTATATAAGTTTCCAGTCAAGCCCTACCCAAATTTTAGGGTATTGTGGTTGTACGGTAAGATTGGAATGGTATAGCATCCAGACAACCATCAGTTTTATAAAGGGCTAAGGCTCATGCCTCAACATTTTCATCATCAAAATCATCTGGTGTTCGGAAACACATGTCAAAACATCTCAGTAGAATGACTCATCATTCTAAGGTTTTCATAACCATTTTCCACCAAGTATTCCCATCTATAGTTTATCAAGTTTTATGCTTAGCACTAGCATCTACAAGTGGGGGTAAGTACTAATGAGGGGTGGTAAACAAGTGGAGTTTAACTAAGTTCAATCTCATGCCTTAGGATGACATCAAGATTATCTAGCTTAGGCCAAATTTAATGCTCTTTATGCAACCTTCAATTATCTTCTTAGAACCTACAACTCACTTAAGTAAGCTCTAAGTAATACCCTTGATAAAGAAATAAAGTAGAAATCTTGCAAGTAAAACTAGGATTGGGTCTCATCAAATGTGTCTAACCAAGCATGCTTAGTGCATTGCATAGGTTATCTAACTTTCAAAATTGCAAGTGTTAGCTTGCATATGTAAACTTGATTAGTAAGGCTTGCCTTGTGCAGAGAAGTTGTTGAAGTTTTCCTCGTCTTCTTCTTCGTAGTATCCTCCTTCCTCCTCGTATCCTTGGTCGGTACTAGCGTCTATGAATAAATACAAGGTACACAATCACCAAACAATACTTAATTACTTTCAATCATCACACAAAGATGCACTATAGATGATCTAGTATCATCACTAACATTACAAGATTAAAGCTTTGGTTTTATTTATTTTATTTTTTAAAAGTAATTTCTACTCATTGAAAAACTACTTAAGATTTAATATTCTCCAACACATGTCATCACCACATATTTCAGTACATGAGAATGTGATTTAAAGTGGTGTCACATTTTAATAAGATTTAACCTTTTATTTTAAATAAACAAAGTGACTAGAAATGCCTATGTGGCTTTCTTTTATTACTTGAACATTATTTCTGTAAGTAAACGCATATGTTTTTATATAAACTGAAAGGTATGATCAAATGTGATTTTTGAGAGTTGGAATCAACTCAAAAGCTATTATGGTTGAAATTTGAAAAATGTTTGAATGCAGAAAAGCTTCTGACTTGTTATTTTTATCATGGGTGATCTATAGATCCAAATGATTTGAATCCAACGGACTTGGATTATGCATTTCAGTACCTTTCTAACAAAATTGGGTTCATTAAATCAAGATGGGTTGATTTTTGAAACTAGGTACAGAACTGAGTTTGAATTAAAATAGAAATAGCTAAATTCAAACGAGTGGGCTGCGCGGGAAAGATTAATGGGCTGGCCCAGTGTCACTCCGCAGCGCGGGGCTCAACTGACAGGGGGGTCTACCGGTCAGTGGCCCATAACACGCGAAGCGGTACGGGGTGGTGTGGTGCATTGGATTAGAAGTGAGATCAATAGTTGAGGGTCGTCGTCGACGTTGAACAAGTCACCGGCGAGCTCGAACCCTAGCGGCTCGGTGGGGGTGCATAGGGGGCATACCGGGGCTCCAGTGACGACGGTGAGGCGGGCAAACAACGAAGTTGACAACGGCGATTCTCCTGGCACCGGAAGCTCCTCCTGGGGCGGCTCCAATCGCTGGCTTCCTTCTTCTCCAGCAGCGGCGGGCTCCAATGAAATTCTGGCGATGCGCTGCTCGCCTTGCTCCAGGAGTGACGTGGGGTGGTTCTGGGTGAGAGGGGAGTGGAATGGTGTGAACAATTCGAGCGAGGGAGGCCTCTATTTATAGTGGCGAGAGGGGAAAGACGGGCGCGGGATGAGCTCGTCATGGTCGACGGTACAGAGGGCTATCGGCGTGGGCGACGGTAGGGGCGGTGCTGTGCTCCCTGGCGAAGCTCAACGGCGTGGTGGCGAGGCGTGGGGCGGTGCTGATCGGTCGGAACGCTTCGGCGCTCTGAGCGGTTCCGACGGGGGTTTTGATGGCGCACAGCAAGCATGGTCCCCGCGGCGGCACGGGCGTGTCTGCGGGGTTGCTGGGGTGGTGGTGATCACGCGTGCATGCGGCGAGGGCAGCGCGCGGTCTGTGGGCGTGTGTCGAGGGTGGTGCACGGGCGCGCTCTCGGCATGCTCACAGAGAGGCTTGGTATGGCTTGGGCGTGTGGTCCAGTGGATGGCATTGCTCGAGGCTAGGACAGGGAGTGGTGGTGGGGTGCTGGCTAGCTCCTGGACAAGGTTGGCATGGCTAGTTCCTCTCCTAGCTTGCTGTCCACACTGGGGTGACAAGTGTGCTCTCGGCGTGCTCACCATTGATGACAATGGCCAGGTTACAGTGGAGCTAGAGATTAGTTAAGGGTTCTAGATGATCTACTAAGGCTAGTTGTAACCAGAGAGGGAACAAGGTTGGCCAAAACAATGCTCAACATAGTGTTTTTGATTTTGTTGATTTGAATCTGCAACCTGTTTGATGAAATGGCCGCGTGAACTTAAGTTTTGAATTTTGAAAATATTTTTGGTGGGTGTGCTAGGCATGTGCTGGGGATACTGTGGATGCTTGGGTTTTGAAAATTGAGCTTGTTTGAGTGGTTTTTGAAATAGTGGGATCTTCCCATATGAAATAGATTCAATTTTAAACTGTCATTTAAACTAAGCATGTAAATGTTTTTGGATGATCACAAAGTGGTCCTTGGTACCTTATTATGAGTACTATCAAGGGGTGCAAAGATCCATACATGTTTCTGTTAAGTTCTGAAAGTTAGAGATAGCCAAAGTAGGCATGGGAGTTAATTTGGCCAAAGTGACCATTCACTCAATTTATTTGTTTTGACTTGTTTGTCTTTGGGAAAAGTTTGGGGATTGTTTAGATGATGTTTATTTCACCTAAGAATCATTTTACAAGCAAAGAAACATAGAACCATGGCAATTCAATAGAATCCAAATATTAATACACATATATGAATGCTTTCATACTTTTAATTGGAAACGTTTTTGTTAACCCTAATTTTGATGATTAGATTTTGATGATCCAAGTTTAGTATTTTTTGGATGTTACAATATCAATATGCACATGTTTGTGTGGAGGGTCTCTTATGTATTGTAGTTGCACTAACTACTTTGGACCCAATTTGTTTGGGGACCATAGTGTACTTATTTGTGTTTTAGGTACATTGGGATATATATTGGGTGCTTGTATCTTGAACAAGGAAGAAGTGGCGTCTACATGTCAGTTGGATGCAATCTAGGATGATCAATGAATTCATATCTTCTTCATCCTACCAATTATATCTCGGTAACAAGTATCTCTCTCTCATGCATACATATTTTGTTCCCAACCTTGTGTAGGTTGCTTGTTGGCATGAATTTGTGTTCTTCCATATGTTGGATTTCTTGCTTTGTCTTTGAAGAGTTCTCTCTATTGCAAATGTGTGTATGTTGAGATGAGTGCATATAATGGAGACTATACTAAATCATGCTCATGATTCACTAATCCCAAATATGTTAATCTAGCAATTTTGTTGCATATCGTTTCATCAATATATCTCATGTGCAATAGTGAGTATTTTTGCCAAGTTTATTTCTATCTTGTGATACTTGTTGATTTTCTCCATATATTCCTTCTATCCTATTCTTCCCTTAAAAATAGTTGTGTTGTATGGGGTATGATGGTGTTTGAAGCTCATTGATGTACAATAAGATATATTTGAGCCTTTGGGCATGCTTTCAAGCAAAACATCTTATTGGTATATTCTATGACTTCCTCTTTGACTTTCATGTGCTTTCTTGAGTATCTATCTTTTGTGTGCATATTTCTTTGTGGACATTTGTCTTTGTGATATTTCCCCCTAGAAATTTTCACACACCAGAGTAGTTCATTGTTTGGGTGTTTTTGCATTTCTTGGAAATCACCTCTTACCTCATTTTGATTCTTCGATGGCTTCCAAATTATTGTGTTTTGTGTGCATTGTTAAATGAGTTTGGAGGTGTGAGGATTCCATGGTTGTGCATGTTGTTTCCAAATACAATTACTATATTTGGTGCACAATCTTTGGGGAGCTTCTCTAATTCATTTAATAGTGCACATTTTTTTCTTCTTTATCATTTCTTGTGGTTTAAATGCTTAGGGTGAGCGAGGATTCCATATTTGTGCATATTATATTCAAATACAAGTATTCTAATATTTGCACAAAGTTTGGTGAGCTTCTCTATTTTCATTTAAACACTCTTTTGGTTGTTGTTTCCATTTGACATCATTTGTTGGTGTTTCAATTGCTTCATTTGGATCTTTTGATTGCTCGCTTCATTTGTTTAAGCTTATTTCTTTTTATTTTCTTTTTGCTTTCTTTGGGTCCTCAATATAGTTTTACTTCCTACCAAGTTCTCATCATTTGACTTGTGCATATGCACACCTTTGGAGGAATTCTCACTATATTGGCCGTCTAGAACTTTTCACCCATTTTGGCAATCGATGCCAATGGGGGAGAAGTTTAGGAGGGTTTAAGGGAAGTCGGCCTTTCATTTGGGTGTGTTCTTAAGCATTTGCCTCTCATGATCTTGAATATTTGTGGTTGCTTTGCATGTTGAATATATAGAGGAAACTCAACCAACGGTAAAGGTTGGCAATCTATGCAATGAAATTCAAGTTCATCACACATGCATAGATTGTGGGGGAGTTTGCTCTATACATTGTGGTTGTACCAACATCACATACTTATGTAGTATTTGATGTTTGGGCACCCGCTTTGGTTATTAATTTTCATATTAAAACCCTTGCTAAGGGATTGTCATCAATTACCAAAATGGGGTAGATTGAAAGGGCATGTATGCCCCCATGTGTGGTTTTGGTAATTAATGACAATCTCTATGGACTAATGTGTAAATTGAGTTTCACTTGTAGGTTTGTCCATTGGCATCCCTTGGGACATGTGTTGGTCTCAAGGTTGGAAGATGAAGAAACGTCCAAGGGCTTTGTGCCCATTGGAATCATCAAGAAAGAAGGATCTTGAAGGTTGATCAAGGCATGTGCAAAGAGTTGCATCAAGATGGATCAACCTCAAGTAGGGATGAAGAAGGGCGATCTCAAGATGCGCCATTTCTAGAAGATCTCATGGAATGATGAAGACAAGTTCAAAGAAGAGGTTTCCCCATGGAGTATGGGGGAGCAATTTGCAAGTCTTCATCTTCATCAAGCAAGAGCATCCAAGAAAGGTGTTCCAACTATAGAAGAACAAGACGATCTACATCAAGTTCAAGTGGGATTCTCAAGGCAAAGGTATGTTCTTGATAGGGCTTTTCTTTTGCGGGTCTCGTATTGTTAGTTGGGAGACCGGGTTTAGGATAGATAGCTGTGCTATCAAGAGGGGCTCTCAAGCGGGTGTCTCGTCTGCATCATTCGGAGAGATCTCAAACCTTTGCATTCATAGCATCATCTTTCTTGGTTGTTAGTTGGTTCTTGTCCATGAGAGGATCTAGAGCTTGTGGTCACCATCATAACAAGCTCTAGTTCATCCTCTAAGGATTTCACTTGCATATCTTATTGCGGTTTTTGATCTTGCGAGTTTTCTGGCTCAACACCTTGGGGGATTCTATTCGTCGTTATCTTTCCAACAAAATTGGTTTCATCCCGTTTGGAGTTCGGATGCAAAAGTTATTGCGTTTCTAGTTTTGTGGTTCCTGGAATTTCCTTGACCGGAAGTTCCGGCTTCCCACCAGAAGTTCCGGCTTCCCACCAGAAGTTCCGCTAGGGCATCTTTGCCGCCGAAAGTTCCGGTGGAAGTTTCGGGTCTTCTTCCGCTCATGTTCAGTAACCTTCTGTTTTGGATGTGCTATTTGACGGAACTTCAGTCGGAATTTCAACCGGAAGTTTTGCTCCCACCGGAAGTTTCGGCCAGGGACCGAAAGTTCCGCTCAGGCCTAGTTGCCGCCAAAAGTTCCGGTTGAACTTCCGGCTCTTGTTCCGCTCACGTTCTGTCAGAAATTCTATTTGACGGAACTTCTGTCAGAAATTCCACCGGAAGTTTTGCTCCCACCGGAAGTTCCGGTGAACCGGCGGAAGTTCCGACCAGGATTCGCTTTTTCAGTTTCTCGCTCCATAGTTTTTGACCGTTGGTTGTGTGCCACCGGAACTTCCGGCCTCCCACCGGAAGTTCCAGCCAGGATTCACGAATTCCCATAACAGGCAGATCTGGGAGCCCTTTAAAAGGGGCTCCTCTTCCCCTTCGTGGGTACTAGCTTTTCTTCTTGGTTCTTGGATTTCTCTCTCTCCTACATTGCTAACCTTGAAGAAGCTTTTCCTCTCCCTTTCCCTTCCTATGATTCTTGCATCTTTTTGAGGGATTTCAGAGAGGAGATCTAGATCTACAATCCCCCCAAGCCAAATCCCATCTTTGTGAAGGAATCATTGGGATCTAGATCTTGGAGAGTTTTGTATTCTCCTCTTGTGTTCTTCCTCCCTTATTCCCCCAATAGCTTTTGTAGCTTTGTTGGAATTTGGGAGAGGACTTGCCCTTGCATTTCGTGCATAGGTTTGAGTTTTCCTCGGAGATTCAGCGAGTTCAAGCTTGTGAGCTTGTTTCTCTTGGGTTCCTTGGAACCCTAGACGGTTGTGTGGTTGGGTTGTTGACCTTTTGTGGTATTGTAGCCTTTTGTGGAGTTGTTGGCCTTTTGTGGGATTGTAGCCTGTTGTGGCTTTGTTGTTGGGAGCCTCCAATTGAGTTGTGGAGTTAGCCCCAATCTTGTACGGGTTCGGTGACCGCCCTCAAGCGTCCCATAGTGGAGCGAATGCCCGCCTTTTGTGGTGCACACTCGGGAGAATAGGGTGAGCCTTTTGTGGCGTCGGTGAGTTGCGTGCTTCCGCATCCGGGGTGAGGCCTTGTGTGGCGTTGGGTGAGCATCGAGCCACCACACCTCGAGGTGAGCCATTTGTGGCGTTCGGAGAGCATTGCGCCATCGCACCTCTCCAACGGAGACGTAGATTCTTTGGAAGTGAACTTCGGGAAACAAATCTTCGTCTCCGCGTCCATCGGTTATCTCTCAACCGAGCCCTTTACTTATGCACTTTACATTGTGATAGCCATCGTGCTTGAAGTGTTTATGCCTTGTTATCACCTTGTTGCTTGTATTGCTTAGCATAGGTTGTTGGTGCACCTAGGTGAACTTAGTGGCTAGGTTTTGTGCTCAGTAAATTAAACGTTAGTTTTATTCCGCATTTACTTGAGCCTAAGCCGTAATAATTTTAAAAGCCTGTTCACCCCCCCTCTAGGCGACTTCCATTGCACTTTCACATGGAGGCAAGGCTCATCCTCGTCGCCCATATCCACCGCCCCGGTCCCACCGACATCACGAAGACCCAAAATCTCACCACCGTATGAGAATGCCTCTGCCAAGACACTCTCAGGGTGGCATCGTCATTCACGACAACACGGAGCAGCCCCGTCACGGTGGGGAACGCAACGGCAACCAAGGGCACAAGAGCAGGTCACGCGATGACCCTCCACGTCTGACAAGCAATCGTGACAGACGCGAGGAGTCGTAGGAGGGTAACAGCAGGAAGGATAACCCAACGCCACCTCCGCCTCCGTCGCCAACTAGCAGCCACCATGGTGGAGGAGGGCTGCAGCGTTCATGTAGCCCCTCCCCTGATGGCAAAAAGAAGAAAGTAATCCCGGAGCCATACGACGCACGCTCATGCCTGGACAAGATTCACGAGGCTCGTTAAGGACAATACTTGGGACCACGTTGCTTCGGACCTGTAATACAGACCGCAACTTACCCCAAGGGTTTCTGGATAGACAAGACGATCGAGCCCTATGATGGCACCGCCAAACCAGCTTCGTGGCTTCAGGATTACGGCAATGCGGTGGAGATCGCCAGGGTAAACCCCAATGTTGCCGTCAAGTACCTCCCACTCATGTTGATGGGCACCGCCCGCCAATGTATTGATGAATTGCCGGAAAAGTCTACATGCAACTAGTTGGACATGTAAGAAGCTTCACCAAAAATTTCGAGGGTACATACAAACGTCCCTATACTGTTGGTGATCTACAGCGGTCAATGCAAGATAAAGACGAGACATCTCGATCCTACCTATTTCGCTGGCTGGATATGAAAAATTCCTGCGAAGTAGTGCACGATCAGACCGCTATGGCCACCTACATTGATGGCTTGGAAAAAGGTACATAGCTCCGACATAACTTGAAGCGTCTGCAGGACAATCACAGGCTAGATCTCAATCAGATGATCTTGCTCGCTAGTGAGTTCGCGGCTACCAACGACGATGCTCGCGGCGCCTTGCCGGCAATTTTCATCCCAACCAAAGCCAAGAGGAACAACAACACTAAGCGGAAGAGTCCGCCAGAAGAGAAGCCAACCTCCGACATGGTCGCAATGACATTTGCAGGAAGAGGAGATGGCGGACAGCATGGCCGAGGACGGGGAGCTGGTCGTCAGTAGCAGCGAGGTAGTGAAACTACCCCGGCAGCGCCCACATTCCCCAAACATACGAGGAGTACCGTGATATTCCATGCCTTGTACACCTCGACGCCAACGACAAAGCCACTCACATCAATCTCCATTGCAAGTTCTTCAACCTCAAGGAAGAACCGGAGTCCGGCTACAAACGAACCCGGAAGAACCGATCGCGAGGCAAGGGCAAAGGAAAGAAGAAGGAAGAAGAGTCCAAGGAGTAAAGTGACATGGACGAGGATGTTGACCCCAAGCACGTCGACAAGGGCGATGTCAAAGGCAAGAAACCCTTCGAGAAGAAGGCCCCCGTCTACCACACTTTCCTTGGTACCCCAACTGTTTGGGCATAGAAAACCTTGTTGAGGATACTGATGGCCACCCTACCCCCAGTTCCCCAATACCTACGCTGGTCGGAAGTTCCAATTACTTGGGATAGGAAGGATCACCCAGACCTCGTTCCAACGGAGAACCAATACACCATGGTCATCAACCCTTTGATTGATGGCAACGAGTTCACCAAATGCATTGTGGACAGTGGAAGCAACATCAATATCTTGTACCTGGATACACTGTACAAGATGAACTTGACGGAGACCAACCTAAGGCAGACCAGCACCGTGTTCCATGGCGTAGTTCCTGCCCGGGAGGCTCGGTTCTTTGGGTGCATCACCCTTCTGGTCGCTTTTGGCGATGTTAACAATTACCACCAAGAACACATGACCTTTGAAGTGTTCCCCTTCAAGAGCGTGTACCACGTCATATTCGGACGCGACATATTCCACTCCTTCATGGACAAGCCATGCTTCGTCTACAACAAGCTCAAGATACCCGGACCAAATGGTGTCATCACCGCATTTGGAAGCCTTTCAAAAGCAAGGGCCTGCGAGATTGGAGAAGCACCCTTTGCAGAAGCTTTCCGCTACAGTGAAGAATTCAAGGAGATCTAGAGCAAGGTCGACGCCTCGGAGATGCCGTCATCGAAGAAGCATATTTCTGACTCCGATCCCGCCTTAAGGCTGCCATCGAAACCAAGTCGGTGGAACTTGTGGTAGGCGATGCCTCGAAGGTCACCGCCATTGGGACGAACCTAGACCCTAAATAGGAAAGCGCGCTCGTCGAGTTCCTCCATGAGAATAGGGACATCTTTGCCCGGCAACCTACCGACATGAAAGGTGTACCTAGGGAACTTGCCGAGCACAGCTTGAATATTGATCCAAAATGCAAACCTGTGAAACAACCTCTACGACACTTCAGAGATGAGAAGAGACGCGCCATAGGCAAAGAGATATCTAGGTTACATAATGCTAGTTTTATCCGAGAAGTCCTTCACACCCGATGGGTGGACAATCCTGTACTTGTTCCAAAAAGGGAACCAAAGAATTAAGAATGTGCATTGATTACACCGGCTTGAACAAAGCATGTCCGAAGGATCCATTTGCTTTGCCTCGCATTGACCAAGTCATTGACTCGACGGCTGGCTCGGAACTTCTGTGTTTTCTAGATGCATACTCAGGATACCACCAGATAAAGATGAGGAAGTCGGACCAATTGGCCACTTCGTTCACCACACCTTATGGCATGTTTTGCTATGTCACAATTCCCTTTGGGCTGAAAAATGCAGGTGCTACGTACCAGCGGACTATGCAGCGTTGCCTACACGACCAAATTGGTCCAAAGTTCATGATTATGTGGATGATATCGCAGTGATGTCTAAAAATTCAAATGACTTAATCTCTGACTTAAAACAAACCTTTGATAATCTCCGAAAATACAACATGATGCTTAACCCAAAGAAGTGCGTCTTCGGGGTTCCAGCCGGCAAATTATTGGGCTTCATCATTTCTCAGCATGGAGTCAAGGTCAACTCGGAGAAAATCAAGGCCATCCTAAACATAAATCGTCTGACATGCCTGAAGGACATCCAATGGCTCATAGGCTGCGTTGAAGCGGTAAGCCAGTTCGTCGGCCGACTTGGAGAGAAGGCTCTGCCACTATATAAGTTGTTGAAGATGGCGGACAAATTTGTATGGATGGACGAAGCAGATGCTGCGCTTAAGGAGCTAAAGGGGATACTCTACTCGGCGCCTGTACTTGCAGCAGCCGAGCCTATGGAGCCTATGTTGATTTACATGGCGGCCACCAACTGGGTAATCAGCATCATCTTCATGGTGGAGTGGAAAGAACCAACGCATGAGTACGGAGTGAAACGACCAGTTTACTATGTAAGCGAGGTCTTCATTGAGTCCAAGCAGTGTTACCCGCACTACCAGAAGCTAGCTTATGGAGTGTTCCTTACTTCTCGGAAGCTAAGGCACTACTTCCAGGAGCACCCTATCACAGTTGTGAGCAAGGCTCCACTATCAGACAACATCAATAACAGCGATGCTAGGGGAAGGGTTGCGAAGTGGGGCATTGAACTTGCTGCCTTCGAGATCACCTACAAGAGACGCGACGCTATCAAATCACAGGTCTTGGTGGATTTCATTGCAGATTGGACGGAGATGCTGGATGCTACCCCTGTACTAGAGCCAGAATACTGGGTAATGCACTTTGACGGATGAAAGCTACACAACGGATCGGAGGATGGTGTACTGCTACAGTCACCAATAGGGGAAAAACTGCACTATGTTCTGCAGATCCACTTTGAGGCTACAAATAACATTGCGGAATATGAAGCACTCATTCACATACTTCGCGTAGCCAAGGATATTGGCATCAAGTGCATAGTTTGTTCTGGAGATTCCGACTTGGTTGCCCAGCAGGTGGCTGGCACCTGGACCGTGCGGTACCCTATGATGGGGGCATATCGATACGAAGTAGACGAGATAGCCAAGTGCATCGAGGGCTACGAAGTCAAGTATGTCAAAGGGGAGGAAAATGAGGCGGTTGATCTACTGTCAGAGCTTGGATCAGGGCATAAACCAATTCCTCTTGGCATGTTTCTAAAGCATCTACAAACCTCATCCGTGAAGGGAGTGGACCCCAAGAACCCGGACAGAGTTGACTCTTTTGTTCATACAATAACAAAGGTATCTCCGGCTTGGACAAAACCGTTCATGGAATATCTCGTACACGAAACTTTGCCCAATGACGAGGTCGAAAGTTGGCAAATAGTACGTCGAGCAAAGGGCTATACCATAATTAATGGCCAGCTGTACAAAAGAAGTACCACTAGTGTATAACTGATGTGTGTCTCCCAGCAAGAAAGTATTGAAATCCTTCGTGAGATCCATCTCGGAGATTGCGGGCATCACGCCGCTCCTCAATCGTTGGTCTCCAAAGCCTTCCGTTAAGGATTCTACTGGCTAACCGCGAAGGCGGACGCCGAAAAGCTGGTTGAGACATGCATGGGATGCCAGTACTATGCCCGACAACCACATGTACCAGCTCAAGAATTGCAAACAATCCCAATAACTTGGCCGTTTGCAGTCTAGGAGCTAGACATGGTTGGTCCATTACAGACGGCACCTTGTGGGTTTACGCATCTGCTAGTAGCAGTTGATCAATTCACAAAATGGATAGAAGTTAAAACCATTAGAAAGCTTGATGGGGCAAGTACCCTTAGGTTTGTTCGGGATCTAGTGGTGATATTTGGTCTCCCACATAGAATTATCACGGACAATGGCAGCAAATTTTTACTCAGAGAAGTAGAAGCTTATTGTTGGGAGAAGGGCATCCGACTTGATTTGGCATCTGTGGCACATCCACAATCCAATGGGAAAGTTGAGCGAGCCAATGAATTAATTCTGCAGGGAATCAAGCCACGTCTAGAGGCACCGCTACATAGAGCAGCTGGAGCTTGGGCGGAGGAGTTACCATCTATTTTGTGGAGTTTACGAACTACTCCCAATATATCGACCAGCTACACCCCTTACTTCATGGTATATGGAGCATAAGCAATTTTACCTTTCGACACGATTCACCAAGAGTTGCCACCTACGACGAGGATGATGCTGAAAAATCTAGGCGCCTAGATGTGGACCTTCTCGAGGAAGAGCGTGTACTGGCATGCCAAAGATCCGCCATCTAAGCAGAAGCTATGCAGTTACCATAGTCACCGCGTTCGGCATCACTTGTTTAAAGAGGGGGATCTGGTGCTCCGACTTAAGCAGAAGAGACCACACAAATTATCCCCGCCATGGGAAGGACCGTTCATCATAAGAAAGGCGCTACTCAATGGTTCTTACTACCTCGTTGACAATCATGAACTAGAGGATAGAACAAACAAGGATCATAAGCGTAAGCGACGTGACCCGTATGATGACTACCCGGAGCTTGATCGGCCATGGAACATAGCACAGCTACATCCTTTTACACTTAGCATATTTTACTATCTATTGTGTATCTCTTATATGATCAATGATATAAAGATCTTTGGTTCACTCATATGATTGAGTCTTTTACCTCCTTTAGTGTTCATTTTTGGATCGTATAAAAACCTTTATGCGCAAGTTTTTCATTTGCACTTGTGAAAATTCCGTCTACGGGCGTTAGTTTAAGTTTTCTGGTCTACACATTCTTTATTGTTTTTGTGTGGATTCTAGAGTATTTACTTTTGGCACTCGAAGTCGGCAATTTTGTGCTTAGGTTTTTGACGGTGCCATTGGGTATCATCTCCTGAGCGCATAGTTCTGACTGAGGGTCTTCTTACTCACGAAAGGTCAAGCATAAAAACCAGAGTAATGGATAAGCCAACACTTGCTTAAAAACATATACATGCTGGAATTAGTTCTTAAGTAGCAGGAAGCATATTGCCATTGTTTTCCGCCTTAAGATTAACCCATTGTTTTCTGCATACATACAAAAACATCCATAGTTAACAAATATTACATAGTGTTTTCATTCCTCTGGTATAGGAGACTACGAGGTAGCGTCATCTGCCGCAGGAGAGCCATCTGGCCCGTTAGTGAAGTCGGTAGTCTTGAGGGACTCAGAGGAGCTGGCTTGGTCGGCGTCAGTTACCTCATGGGGCACAAAGGTTTTTGCATCCACCAACTGGGCGACCCAGGTGTTGAAGCCGGCAAGCGATGCTCAGATAGCTCTGTGATCGATCTTCTGGCCGTCATCGTCTATGTCAGGCAAACCAGAGGTCACCGTGTCAATGTCGGCATCATCATAGTGGTCCTTGACCATAGACAACGCCATCCTTGCATGAGCCCAGGTACATGAAGCTTTCCAGCTTACGATACGCTCGAGGGCTTGGTGCAGGATCTCCAAGTACTTCATGACGGAGTCCACTGCCTTGATATTGATGACTAAGGTCTTGGAAATTTCCTTAGCTTGGGTGATGGCGGTGCTGATGAAGTTGCCAGCAAGAACCATGCATTCCTTTGGCGGAGGAGGATTATTGGTCAAACCAATAGGAGCTGCATTTCCGGCCAAATGATGGACTACATGAGTTCAACAAAACATAAGTTCAGAGTACCTGGTTTACGCAAGTACAAGACGGATATTGCTTACCAAAGATGCTATCCTCAGCTTGCTGAAGAGTCTCCGCCATGGAGTCCCGTTCTTGACAGAGGGCCTTGTAATCCTCAAGGTTCTGAGTCTTCTGCTCGGCAGCAGCTTTGTTCCGCTCCTTGAGGATTGCAATTTCCTCCTTCAGATGCTTGATCTCCGTGTTTGCAGATTCTTGCACGGAAGACATGGCATCTTCATGCATTTTCAGCGAATCGGCTCTCTCCTTCTTAAGGATTTTGTTTTTTCTATCCAACAATTGTATGTTCTTGGATTTCTCGACAATGTCCTTGGCCTTGTGCGAAATTGAAAAGAAAAACAGACTCTTGCTCTTAGTCATTTGATCCTTCAAGAAGGCAGTTTTACCCTTCTCAGCTTCAAGATCTGCACGCATCTTGTGGAACTTGTCATTGGCGGCGTTCCTCCAAGCATTCTCATTCTGCAAAAAAGAGCATTCCTTAGTCTAATTGGAGCATCTAGCCGGATAAGTATCCTTCTAGAGGCTTGGGGGCTAAAGTACGAGTTTTTAACTCAATACTATGCTTAGTCTTTCTTTAAGCATCTAGTCTGAACTAATTCTGTTTCAACTAGAGGCTTGGGGGATACAGTATTGAAAATTACAAACACTGCGTATGCTACTCTAAAAGTATCTTGTTGGAATAATTCAGTCAAACAACATACTTGGGGGCTATAGTGCAAATTTTCTAGCTTAGTAATTCTTAGAGAATTCAGACCCAAAAACCTATGGTTTTCCGTCTAAATCCTCAGGGGCTACAGTGGGATACTGCATATGAAATGCCAAAGGAATATAAAACTTACAAGTGCGATGATCTTGAGGTTGCTGGCGCTCTCGGAGAATATCTTGCTAAAAGCAAGAGTGTTTACGTGCAAGATCTCCGCTTGCTTGAGCATCTCCTCAAGACCACACATGGGAGAAGTCGGCACTGCACCAGGAGCCAGAGTTGAGCTACTCAAGGTAAGCACCGGGTAGACGATCTTGGGAAGCTCTATTGGCGTCTTGGGTGCAACAGATCCGCCTACGGCAGAAGTTCCGCCTTCCACCACCTCCTTACCGCTACCAGTGGCATCATTAGCTGGAGCTTCATCTTCTTTAGGGGACATGCTCTCTTGCGTCACCTGCTCGCCAACAACGTGGGGATCCGAGGCAACGTCTGGGACCTCCTGAGAAGGAGTTGGGTCCACTTCCAGGGTGGAAGGTTTAGACGTTACCATTGCCAGAGAACTTGTTGGTGCGGGAGTAGGTTGGATGCTTGGAGTCGGAGGGGCGATGGTGGGAGATGTTTGGACAAATATATCTTTGATGTTTTTAGAAGCCCCTGATGTTTTGGAGGTCTTCTTCAAACTCATATTGGCCTTCTTCCTAAAACGTGCAAAATTATAAGTACAGGAATAAGACAAGCAAGAGACAATTTTGGATGATTAGAAGCTTACACAACGGTTGGTTCCTTTGTTAAAGGGATACCGGTTATTCTTCTTTTCTCCGCCTCCAGGGAGGCAGTGGATCTCTTGGAGTCTCCACCCTTCGTCTTCTTATTCTTGCCTTCGTCGGCAACGTTAGAGGTGGAGCTCTTCCGCTTTCGCACCACATGCACTAATGTGTTTACACTGGCTGTGTTTGTGTGGAGACTGTTGTCTACACTGGCTGTGTTTGTGTGCTGTGTAGTGGATAGATGCACTAATGTGCTCCTCCACGGCTGTGATGTGGTTTTGTGAGATTGGCTATGCTTGTGAGCTTGACAACACACCACAGGCATGCTGGTGTGTGTCCATCTTGTGTAACTACTATGCACTTGTGGATATGTTCAAAAAATTTGAACTTACTATTACCAAATTACATTTACCTGGTTGGTGAATTGGTCCCTCTTGGCTGTCATTTGACTTCTGGCTTTGAATTTATGAAAGATGGAATCTTTCATATTGGTGAAACTTGCCCCTTTTGTAACATTTCTCAATGATGAATTTGTCAAGTGCATTTCACTGACATATCTGAGAGAAATATACTAACACTAATCTTATTTTGTTTCTATTTAGTCTTTGGTTTGCAGGTACAAAGATAAAGATGAAGATTTAGTGTAGATTTAGATATAGGATAGTTAGTAGATATTCAAATGTAATTTTCTTACTCTTTTGTAATTTTTCTTTTATTATTGTTGTAATCTTTATTTTATTCAATTGTAATAAAGATTATATTATTATTAATAAAGAATATTATTATTCTTTATTCTTTTGTAAATTCTGAAGTTTGGAAATGGCTTCAGTATGTTACATTCTTTGTAACTTGTTTATGTATTAATAATATGAAATAATTTTCATATTCAATATTGTTTTTAGATAAAATTTAAGTTATAATACTTATCTCTTAATTAATTTAAGATTCAAAACTTATATCTAAATCATTCAAATTATAATTCAAACACTCAAGTTTAAAATTCAAATTTATTTTAAACACATAACTCCTTAAGATCATCTCAAAGTTTTTAACAGTCATCTTTTAAGACTAAACCTAATCTCAAAGTATGAAAGAAACATTGATCACTTAGGTTTTTTTATTTGGCAAAAATTTTACCCACATTTTCACAGATGAATGCATGCAACAATTCATGTTCCTAAATCTACCCTTCGTTAGGTCCTAAATGCTGGGATGTTACAGACTTCCCCCCTTAAATTAAACTTCGTCCTGTAGTTTTTGGAGATGTACCTGAATAGTTCTGGATAAGCATTTCTTAAATCCTCTTCCTTCTCCCATGTGGCTTCCCTCTCAGGGTGATGTTCCCACTGTACCTTGCAATATTTGATTGCTTTGTTCCTCAATATTTTCATGTTTTCTTCCAGAATCTTGAAGGACTTTTCACTATAAGTCAGGTCTGCTTGTAGTTCTATCTCTTGATGTGTTATTGCATCATCTGGAACTTTCAAACATTTGCGAAGTTGTGACACATGGAAAACATTATGAACTTGAGCTAATCTTGATGGTAGCTCTAAAGCATAAGCTATAGTTCTGTTTTGACTCAGTATCTTGAATGGTCCGATATATCTTGGACTCAATTTCCGTTTAACTCCGAATCTTTTTACTCCTTTCATTGGACTTACTTTCAAATAGACCATATCTCCCAGTGCTGGATGCCATGATCTTCGACTTTGATCTGCATAACTTTTCTGCCTACTCTGGGCTATTTTTAGTCTATCCCTTATCTTATCAATGATGTCTTGTCTCTCCTTTATATAATCTGGTGCAAATTCTTTGTTGCTTCCAGGTTCATACCAACATATTGGTGATCTACACTTCCTTCCATACAAAATCTCATATGGAGCTTCCTTTAGACTACTCTAATAGCTATTGTTATAAGAAAATTCTACCAATGGTAGGTGATCTTCCCATGTTCCTCCAAAATCTAGTGCACAAGCTCTCAACATGCCTTCTAGTATTTGATTTGTTCTTTCAGTTTGACCTCCTGTCTCAGGATGATATGCCGTGCTGAAATCTAACTTTGAACCAAGTGCTCCATGCAATTGCTTCCAAAATGCTGAAGTAAACACTGATCCCCTATCAGTTACTATCTTTTTGGGTACTCCATGCTTACTTACTATCTCTTTGACATATACTTCAACTAACTTCCTGGCATTATCCTTTTGGTTCATTGGAATAAAATGTGCACTCTTAGTGAGTGTGTCCACAATTACCCATATCATATCCTTTATTTTTGGTGTCATAGGTAATCCTGTAATGAAGTCCATACCTATTTCCTCCCATTTCCATTCAGGAATTTTCAAGGGTTGTAATGGTCCTGTTGGACTTTCATGTTCAGCCTTCACCCTTCGATAAGTATGGCATTCAGATACATATTTAGCAATATCCCTTTTCATGTTATTCCACCAGAATAGTTCTTTCAAATCCATATATATCTTAGTACTCCCTGGATGTATAGAATATGGTGTATCATGTGCTTCTTTGAGTATGACATTTCTGATCTTAGTCACATCTAGAACACATAGACGATCTTGGAACCATAAAGACCCATAATCACCAAGGCGAAAAACTGATTTTTGCCCTTGAGATATCCTCTAAATTTCCTCAGCAATAAAAGGATCTTCTTCTTGATGTCTAAAAATTTCTTGCTTAAGATCACTATCCTGCTCTGCAACTACCTGCATAGTAGCTAATCCTCCAAGAACCTCTGTTCTGATGAATTGAAGTTCTAATCTTTCCAAGTCCATTTGTAAATCTTTTGGTAGCTCCCTATTGCTAGGTTGAATATGTGCACTCTTTCTGCTTAAAGCATCTGCTACAACATTTGCTTTCCATGGGGTGTAATTGATTGTTAAATCATAATCCTTGATTAATTCCAACCAACGCTTCTGTCTCATGTTAAATTCCTTTTGAGTAAAGAAATATTTGAGACTTTTATGGTCAGTGTATAACTCACATCTGGTACCATAAAGAAAATGCCTCCATCCTTTCAGTGCAAAAACTACTCTTGCTAACTCTAAATCATGAATTGGATAATTGACTTCATGTGGTTTCAATTGTCTTGAACCATAAGCAATCACTTTCCAAACTTGCATTAACACACAACCCAAACTTTCTTTAGATGCATCACAGTATACGGTGAAGTCCTTCCCTGTTTCAGGAACTGCTAAGATTGGAGCTGTGGTTAATCTAGTCTTCAACTCTTGGAAACTTGCTTCACATTTCTCATCCCACTTGAATGGTGTATTCTTCCTTAATAATTTGGTCATTGGTCCGGCTATTTTGGAGAAAACTTCAATGAATCTCCGATAATAACCAGCCATTCCTAGGAAACCTCGAATTTGTTTCACATTGGTCGGTGCAGTACACTCTAGTACCGACTGAACTTTAGATGGATTCACAGCAATCCCATCCTTACCGATCACATGACCGAGGAATTCTACCTCATCTAGCCAGAACTCACACTTACTGAACTTAGCATAAAGCTTATGTTCTCTTAAAGTCTGCAATGCTATCTTCAAATGGTCAGCATGCTCTTCCTTATCCTTGGAATATATTAGAATATCATCAATAAAGACGATGACAAACTTGTCCAAATATGGCATGAAGATCTTGTTCATCAGATTCATGAATATTGCCGGTGCATTGGTCAAACCAAATGGTACTAGCAGATACTCATGGTGTCCATATCTTGAGACAAATGCTGTTTTTGGAACATCTTCCGGCTTGATTTTTATTTGATGGTATCCAGATTTAAATCGATCTTTGAAAATACTCCAGCTCCTTTCACTTGGTTAAAAAAATCTTGAATTCTTGGTAAAGGATACTTATTCTTTATAGTCACGTTGTTAATATTTCTATAATCACCACACATCCGTCTTCCACCATCTCTTTTATCCACAAAGATTACTGGTGTTCCCCATGGAGATACACTTTGCTGTATAAATCCTTTCCTTGCTAACTCATCAATTTGCTCTTTGAGTTCTTTCAACTCCTTGGGTCCCATTTTATATGGTGCTTGAGCTATTGGTGTTGTACTAGGTATTAGGTCAATGGTGAACTCTATCTCCCGGTCTGGTGGCATTCCCGGTAACTCTGTTGGAAAAACATCTTGAAATTCATTAACTATAGGAATCTCTTCTAATTTAACTTCTTTCATTGAATTCAAGTGCAGATTCACCATGATATGACTGTGTTTATCTGCTTGGTAAACTATCCTTGCTCCACTTGGAGTTTTGATTGAGACAGTTTTCTCTTCACAATTTATCTGAGCTCCGTGTTCCATCATCCATTCCTGTAACACCCTCAGAATCGACCCTATGCAAGTTTCAGCGATTCCCGCCAAACCCGCATAGAAACGATTCAAAGGTGCCCACCAGGCACTTTCGTGCGGGTGGAAAACGAAGTAATACCATTACACAATTGTCCATGATGGAACCCACAGAAGAGATATATACAACAACGACTCAAAGAGACAAGAATACAGATATACAATACAAAGATCCAAATCACCTTTAAAACGATACAACGTCCGAGTACGGACAAGATGCAAATTGAGCTAAGAGCCCTGAAGAATAACCAATGGCGTCCATAACCCTGCCCAGGCCAAGCCGGAAGGGTAACCCTGCTAACGACGTCGATCTCAAAACCTGCTTAAACAAAAGGGGTGCCGACAAAGGACAAAGGAAAAAGAGAGCGGTCAGTACTAAGGCCAGTACACGGCGAGACTAGAATTCGGCGGTCCTCGCCTACATAGGTATGGTGGACTGAAGAGGCAGCGTAGCATGCACTAAACAACCTATAGAGACTCAATATAACTGTCGGCTATCAGAGAGGGATAAGAAAGACCTATTCGGAACCAACCTGATACTACCACCAAACATACCCATCCTGGTATTTCCCCTCGAGACCAAACGAGGAAGTCAACCGAGGAACTCACACAGTTGTCAGTTTTATTTATTCGGTTATCATTGCAGCAATTACTAGTCAGGTATAGATAGTCGTCCTGATATAATAAGAAGTGGGCACTTTTAGTTAACCATTCCGTTGTAGTTACAACACTTACTAGTCAGATACAATTTGCCTGAGATATCCCAAACCCAGCAGTTGTTGGTACTTTTATTTAGCCATTCTGTTGTAGTGAAGCTGATTACTAGTCATATCGGATACAAGTCAAATTATAACAGTAAACTTCAGTTATAGTTGTCTATGATCGAGAACTGTGCTCCAAGTCGTCCATAACCGCGAACACGGCTTCTCGAAAAGATTTAACCCTGCAGGGGTGCACCAAAGTTTCCACACGAACCTACACCCTCGTTGTCAGATCAGGTAGGTACAAGATCACAAAACATACACCCAACGGTATGTCGACGGGGTTTCGGACACGACGTTTCCCAGACCCAAAGCAAGCACATGGGGGCCACCCCACTAAGCTACCCGCAACGAAGTCGGCCGGCTCCGAGATGGACCCAGAGGTTTGTGCCAATGACTGCAAACGACTGGGAACCCGAAAATGTGACTGGGCTTGTCGATACCACGAAAACATTCCACATTTGTTCCTAAACAGTACAGGCGCTCCACGCGCAATCGTAAATAAAGCAGGAAAGCATGGCATAAGTACAGGATAGTAATAAAGCCCCAAACTACTTTGTGGCCCCCGGTACAGTACTTTGAAATCAGGTACTAATCGATGGGGGTGCCCACACACCCCACCTGTGGTTAGCGCGCTCGATCTCGGAACAGGTGTCAAGAACTCGGGGTCCTACGGGACACCAGTGAGCGGTTAAAACCAAATATTGTCTATTACCCACCGGTGCCTCTGCATTTACCTACTTCCAATTTTAGTTATTAAACGGTAATTAAATCCATGATCATCTCCAACATTAAACATGCGGCATTACTCCAACAACTGTGGTACATCGACGGCGCGACGCAACACCTGCGCAAGCAACTACGACTCGCAAGGCCGACTATCTATCAAACAACAGGTAATAGGATGTGTCCAAGGCAATTTAGTGGCTCCAAGGGATATCACGGGTACGAAAACTAGAGCATCGCATCACAGATAGCAATAGATCAACAGGAGGAAATAAAGACTATAAAAATAAGATAGGTAGAAAGGGGGAGAATGCTCGCCTGCAAACATTGCTGAAGGTTCATCCGAAGATCGGGTTGACACTCGCATCAACTCATCGGCCTAATCCGTGAAGAAGCAAAGCACTAGAAGAAACATCGAATATACTATTTAATACTACGGCAGAAGATCGGGCATGATGCATGTATGATGCATGACATGGCAAAGGTGCGATGCACTTTACAAGGAATTCTGACAATTAAGATAGAATTCAATTATTTTTATACCCATCAATTAGATGTTATTAGCATGACAACATGTCGCACAAATGATCTAATTCAAGTTTAAATGGAACATGATCAGTAGATATATCATACCCCACAATATTCCATTCGTTACTAATAGGTTCGATACCAAACTATCACCCAATTACATGATGCATGATGCAAATAGAGGTAGGAATGACATATTCATGTTCGGTAGATTTTCCTAATCAAATTTTATAAAAAAATACTTTATTTAGAACTATGGTTTAAAATGTATGACCGGGGCAGGTTTTAGTTACTTAAAGAACATTTAATGGATTTTACAATTTTAATTATTCAAAAACAAATAAGAGACTATATCATTATTCTTTTTTTAATAAAAATAGATATACCACTTGTATTTGTAGAACAAAAAGATATGGAACAAATATATTAAATAGACACATTAGGGAACAATGACAAAAAGAAGAAACAAGAAGAGTTCTAGAGATGAGCTACGTCTGAATTGATTGATAGGGAAATATAAGAAAAGAGCGATTCTATATTGTGCAACAGTAGAGAATGACATCTAGATTAAGAGGTTAAGATTGTAGATACTGAACCCATGTGGCGCTTCTATGTATGTTGAACATAGATAGACGTATGGAATTTTTGACCATGCAAAAGCGAAGTTACAGGGCAAAAGAAATAAATAAACGGGATTTAATAGTGCTGCTTTGGAGATTTGAACTTCAGGTGGTAGGACGCAATGAAAAACATGGAGACGGACATGGCCGAGTTACATGGTCAAAAACACAAAAGGTCTTGATTTATGGATTTGAACTAACCATCAATTGGGTGGAAAGGAAGGGCACAACCATTAGGCTACAGCTCGGTTGTTGTAAGTAAATGGGAGGATTCGATTTGAAAGAGAACAAGGTCAGAAACTGAAGTATCAAAAATGAAGAGAAATTGAGGCTGCTGCATGTTCTTCGTCAGGGTTCAGAGAAAAAGATTGCGGACGGCAGAAGTTGGTATTCAAGATTACCCTAGCAGCATAGAAACTATATAATAGCTGGCCATGATTATTAAACGCAGACTCTGTTCTAATTGAATCCAGGCTGGTAAAAGGGGTCATGTTTAAACGGAATTCATCAGAGGCATGCTCTGTAGGTGGACGCACACGCGCACGGCAGCGTGGACGGGGACCTAGCTTGTGCTGCCGTTCGGTGCTCGAGTTATGCGCGCTTGCGGTCGGGAAGGCGTATGCAGCAGCAGCAAGACAGGACGAGAATTAAAGGCACCTGTAGACACAACGACTAGCACGTACAGACTGCACAACATGACTCGTCCATGGCGTATTCGAGCTTGAGAGCGAGAGAATCGCAGGCTATGGTGCAAGAAAATTATGGGGAAGGAGGGGAATCAGAGAGGGGCCTCACCGGAAGGTCTTGTCCGTGCTCGACGCGGTCGGAGGAGGACTAGGGCGGCCGGAATTGACGACAAACGTCGGTGGCCGAAGCTATGGTTGAGGACGATTCCATCGCGTGCGAAGGCTCCCAGATCGATTCCTTCCGCCGGGACTAAGAGGAGGACGTGAGGGATACAACCCGTGATCAGCTCGGCTTGAGGGCGACCATGGCAGCGGGGCGGCGGTGAAGACGTCCTTGGTTTCCTCTCTGGTTTGGAGAACTCACAGAGAAGAGAGGGAGGGAGATAGAAAGGAAGCGGCGGCGCATGGGGAAGGGATAAAGGGAGCAGCTAGGGTTCCCTGGGGATGTTGGTGGGAGGAAGGGAAGGCACATGTGGTGGTTGAAAAGGGAGAACAAAGGAGGGGGGGTCAGGCTTCTCTCGTGAGTGGAGGACGAGGACAACAGTAGAACCCTCAACATCTATCGATCAAAGAAAAGGGGCTCCAGGTGGGCTGCTTCTTCGACTGGACTGCAGGATGGTTGGGCTACCAGGTGAGTTCTCTCCTCTTTTTATTTTGTTTTGTGTTTTATTTACGATTTGTGTTGTTATTTAAAATTTAAACAAGCATCTGATTTCAAACTCTTTTGAAATTTGCAGGAACATTTGAACAAAGAAAGATGGCATAAAAGGTGGGGCAAGAGGGAAATAGAATAGGGGAAGAGTGATGCCTGCATATACTCAAATTGGGCATTACTACGATATTTGGGATAGAGATTTTAGAAAAGGAGCAACAAAAACATTTGGAAATTATTGGACCCTAGCAAATGGATCCTTCTTGGGAAAACCAAAATACAGAGATAAACAAAATAAAGAGGAGGGTATATAGATAACAACATTAAACGCAGTACATAAATACAAATGCAACAAAGGATGACCCATGCAATGTGGCATGATGATCATTATGATGATGATGATGATGATAATGTGATGATGATGCAGATAAATCGAATAACAAGCAACTTCTAGTAGTAGTTTTACCCAGGATGCTATAATTCGACACCACTAACAAAGGATCTCGTCCTCGAGATCCGCCTCCCGGTACGGGGAAGAAGGCCGGCGGTCTGAATCTTCTCGCTTAATGTAGATCTTCGCGACACCACTAACAAAGATTATTTCTCCATCTTGAAATCGGCGGCATCACCAACAAGCGGTCGTTGATCATGTTCGTCGAGGGAACGCTCCGGATAACAATAGACGAAGTTAAAGGTAAGGCCACCTCTAACTTCCATGGAAGGAGTAAGAATTGCATCGATCCAGCATTTAGTGTACAAAAGCGAATGATAAGAGTAGTGGTATGGCTGCGACTCCATCCCGCACTCAAAGCATTACTCTGTACATGAATGGAAGACTTATGCAACCAACTCTCGGGATTCAGACTAAAGGTCTCGACAAAAGAGGTTCGGGAGCAAAAGAGTGATGCTAACTCTTTGTCGGATATGATGGAGATGAGGTCGTCGCGTTGAAAAACACCAGAAGATACAAAGAAAAATTTTAGTGAATTTTTGATCCACTAAAAGATACAACAGATGAAAGATCCATCAGATAGCATGAAGACCAGATGTCGAAGCACCGTTATAAGAGGATGGAAGCGAAATCCTATAGGTACGACAGAAACCCAACCACGAGAATTCCTAGACTCAAAGAAAAGATAAGGGAGCAGATTAAAATCACGTAGAGGTGAGAGGGGAATAGCAGAGGGGTAAGGAGTAAAAGCAGACCTAATCAGATCTATCCAACCGATTTTGCAAAATAGTTTTGACACTCTTCATCGTCCGTTAGCTAGGTTATCCTACAGGCTGGACCAGTGGGGTATCGCAACTGCTGAGCTCTGATACCACTCTGTAACACCCTCAGAATCGACCCTATGCAAGTTTCAGCGATTCCCGCCAAACCCGCATAGAAACGATTCATAGGTGCCCACCAGGCACTTTCGTGCGGGTGGAAAACGAAGTAATACCATTACACAATAGTCCACGATGGAACCCACAGAACAGATATATACAACAACGACTCAAAGAGTCAAGAATACAGATATACAATACAAAGATCCAAATCACCTTTAAAACGATACAGCGTCTGAGTACGGACAAGATGCAAATTGAGCTAAGAGCCCTGAAGAATAACCAATGGCGTCCATAACCCTGCCCAGGCCAAGCCGGAAGGGTAACCCTGCTAACGACGTCGATCTCAAAACCTGCTTAAACAAAAGGGGTGCCGACAAAGGACAAAGGAAAAAGAGAGCGGTCAGTACTGAGGCCAGTAGACGGCGAGACTAGAATTCGGCGGTCCTCGCCTACATAGGTATGGTGGACTGAAGCGACAGCGCAGCATGCACTAAACAACCTATAGAGACTCAATATAACTGTCGGCTATCAGAGAGGGATAAGAAAGACCTATTCGGAACCAACCTGATACTACCACCAAACATACCCATCCTGGTATTTCCCCCTCGAGACCAAACGAGGAAGTCAACCGAGTAACTCACACAGTTGGCAGTTTTATTTATTCGGTTATCGTTGCAGCAATTACTAGTCAGGTATAGATAGTCGTCCTGATATAATAAGCAGTGGGCACTTTTAGTTAACCATTCCGTTGTAGTTACAACACTTACTAGTCAGATACAATTTGCATGAGATATCCCAAACCCAGCAGTTGTTGGTACTTTTATTTAGCCATTCTGTTGTAGTGAAGCTGATTACTAGTCATATCGGATACAAGTCAAATTATAACAGTAAACTTTAGTTATAGTTGTCTATGATCGAGAACTGTGCTCCAAGTCGTCCATAACCGCGGACACGGCTTCTCGAAAAGATTTAACCATGCAGGGGTGCACCAAAGTTTCCACACGAACCTACACCCTTGTTGTCAGATCAGGTAGGTACAAGATCACAAAACATACACCCAACGGTATGTCGACGGGGTTTCGGACACGACGTTTCCCAGACCAAAAGCAAGCACATGGGGGCCACCCCACTAAGCTACCCGCAACGAAGTCGGCCGGCTCCGAGACGGACCCAGAGGTTTGTGCCAATGGCTGTAAACGACTGGGAACCCGAAAATGTGACTGGGCTTGTCGATACCGCGAAAACATTCCACATTTGTTCCTAAACAGTACAGGCGCTCCACGCGCAATCGTAAATAAAGCAGTAAAGCATGGCATAAGTACAGGATAGTAATAAATCCCCAAACTACTTTGTGGCCCCCGGTACAGTACTTTGAAATCAGGTACTAATCGATGGGGGTGCCCACACACCCCACCTGTGGTTAGCGCGCTCGATTTCGGAACAGGTGTCAAGAACTCGGGGTCCTACGGGACACCAGTGAGCGGTTAAAACCAAATATTGTCTATTACCCACCGGTTCCTCTGCATTTACCTACTTCCAATTTTAGTTATTAAACGGTAATTAAATCCATGATCATCTCCAACATTAAACATGCGGCATTACTCCAACAACTGTGGTACATCGACGGCGCGACGCAACACCTGCGCAAGCAACTATGCCTCGCAAGGCCGACTATCTACCAAACAACAGGTAATTGGATGTGTCCAAGGCAATTTAGTGACTCCAAGGGATATCATGGGTACGAAAACTAGAGCATCGCATCACAGATAGCAATAGATCAACAGAAGGAAATAAAGACTATAAAAATAAGATAGGTAGAAAGGGGGAGAATGCTCGCCTGCAAACATTGCTGAAGGTTCATCCAAAGATCGGGTCGACACTCGCATCAACTCATCGGCCTAATCCGTGAAGAAGCAAAGCACTAGAAGAAACATCAAATATACTATTTAATACTACGGCAGAAGATCGGGCATGATGCATGTATGATGCATGACATGGCAAAGGTGCGATGCACTTTACAAGGAATTCTGACAATTAAGATAGAATTCAATTATTTTTATACCCATCAATTAGATGTTATTAGCATGACAACATGTCGCACAAATGATCTAATTCAAGTTTAAATGGAACATGATCAGTAGATATATCATACCCCACAATATTCCATTCGTTACTATTAGGTTCGATACCAAACTATCACCCAATTACATGATGCATGATGCAAATAGAGGTAGGAATGACATATTCATGTTCGGTAGATTTTCCTAATCAAATTTTATATAAAAATACTTTATTTAGAACTATGGTTTAAAATGTATGACCGGGGCAAGTTTTAGTTACTTAAAGAACATTTAATGGATTTTACAATTTTAATTATTCAAAAACAAATAAGAGACTATATCATTATTCTTTTTTTAATAAAAATAGATATACCACTTGTATTTGTAGAAGAAAAAGATATGGAACAAATATATTAAATAGACACATTAGGGAACAATGACAAAAAGAAGAAACAAGAAGAGTTCTAGAGATGAGCTACGTCTGAATTGATTGATAGGGAAATATAAGAAAAGAGCGATTCTATATTGTGCAACAGTAGAGAATGACATCTAGATTAAGAGGTTAAGATTGTAGATACTGAACCCATGTGGCGCTTCTATGTATGTTGAACATAGATAGACGTATGGAATTTTTGACCATGCAAAAGCGAAGTTACAGGGCAAAAGAAATAAATAAACGGGATTTAATAGTGCTGCTTTGGAGATTTGAACTTCAGGTGGTAGGACGCAATGAAAAACATGGAGACGGACATGGCAGAGTTACATGGTCAAAAACACAAAAGGTCTTGATTTATGGATTTGAACTAACCATCAATTGGGTGGAAAGGAAGGGCACAACCATTAGGTTACAGCTCGGTTGTTGTAAGTAAATGGGAGGATTCGATTTGAAAGAGAACAAGGTCAGAAACTGAAGTATCAAAAATGAAGAGAAATTAAGGCTGCTGCATGTTCTTCGTCAGGGTTCAGAGAAAAAGATTGCGGACGACAAAAGTTGGTATTCAAGATTACCCTAGCAGCATAGAAACTATATAATAGCTGGCCATGGTTATTAAACGCAGACTCTGTTCTAATTGAATCCAGGCTGGTAAAAGGGGTCATGTTTAAACGGAATACATCAGAGGCATGCTCTGTAGGTGGACGCACACGCGCGCGGCAGCGTGGACGGGGACCTAGCTTGTGCTGTCGTTCGGTGCTCGAGTTATGCGCGCTTGCGGTCGGGCAGGCGTATGCAGCAGCAGCAAGACAGGACGAGAATTAAAGGCACCTGTAGACACAACGACTAGCACGTACAGATTGCACAACATGACTCGTCCATGGCGTATTCGAGCTTGAGAGCGAGAGAATCGCAGGCTATGGTGCAAGAAAATTATGGGGAAGGAGGGGAATCAGAGAGGGGCCTCACCGGAAGGTCTTGTCCGTGCTCGACGCGGTCGGAGGAGGACTAGGGCGGCCGGAATTGACGACAAACGTCGGTGGCCGAAGCTATGGTTGAGGACGATTCCATCGCGTGCGAAGGCTCCCAGATCGATCCCTTCCGCCGGGACTAAGAGGAGGACGTGAGGGATACAGCCCGTGATCAGCTCGGCTTGAGGGCGACCATGGCAGCGGGGCGGCGGTGAAGACGTGCTTGGTTTCCTCTCTGGTTTGGAGAACTCACAGAGAAGAGAGGGAGGGAGATAGAAAGGAAGCGGCGGCGCATGGGGAAGGGATAAAGGGAGCAGCTAGGGTTCCCTGGGGATGTTGGTGGGAGGAAGGGAAGGCACATGTGGTGGTTGAAAAGGGAGAACAAAGGAGGGGGGGTCAGGCTTCTCTCGTGAGTGGAGGAAGAGGACAACAGTAGAACCCTCAACATCTATCGATCAAAGAAAAGGGGCTCCAGGTGGGCTGCTTCTTCGACTGGACTGCAGGATGGTTGGGCTGCCAGGTGAGTTCTCTCCTCTTTTTATTTTTTTTTGTGTTTTATTTACGATTTGTGTTGTTATTTAAAATTTAAACAAGCATCTGATTTCAAACTCTTTTGAAATCTGCAGGAACATTTGAACAGAGAAAGATGGCATAAAAGGTGGGGCAAGAGGGAAATAGAATAGGGGAAGAGTGATGCCTGCATATACTCAAATTGGGCATTACTACGATATTTGGGATAGAGATTTTAGAAAAGGAGCAACAAAAACATTTGGAAATTATTGGACCCTAGCAAATGGATCCTTCTTGGGAAAACCAAAATACAGAGATAAACAAAATAAAGAGGAGGGTATATAGATAACAACATTAAACGCAGTACATAAATACAAATGCAACAAAGGATGACCCATGCAATGTGGCATGATGATCATTATGATGATGATGATGATGATAATGTGATGATGATGCAGATAAATCGAATAACAAGCAACTTCTAGTAGTAGTTTTACCCGGGATGCTATAATTCGACACCACTAACAAAGGATCTCGTCCTCGAGATCCGCCTCCCGGTACGGGGAAGAAGGCCGGCGGTCTGAATCTTCTCGCTTAATGTAGATCTTCGCGACACCACTAACAAAGATTATTTCTCCATCTTGAAATCGGCGGCATCACCAACAAGCGGTCGTTGATCATGTTCGTCGAGGGAACGCTCCGGATAACAATAGACGAAGTTAAAGGTAAGGCCACCTCTAACTTCCATGGAAGGAGTAAGAATTGCATCGATCCACCATTTAGTGTACAAAAGCGAATGATAAGAGTAGTGGTATGGCCGCGACTCCATCCTGCACTCAAAGCATTACTCTGTACATGAATGGAAGACTTATGCAACCAACTCTCGGGATTCAGACTGAAGGTCTCTACAAAAGAGGTTCGGGAGCAAAATAGTGATGCTAACTCTTTGTCGGATCTGATGGAGATGAGGTCGTCGCGTTGAAAAACACCAGAAGATACAAAGAAAATTTTTAGTGAATTTTTGATCCACTAAAAGATACAACAGATGAAAGATCCATCAGATAGCATGAAGACCGGATGTCGAAGCACCGTTATAAGAGGATGGAAGCGAAATCCTATAGGTACGACAGAAACCCAACCACGAGAATTCCTAGACTCAAAGAAAAGATAAGGGAGCAGATTAAAATCACGTAGAGGTGAGAGGGGAATAGCAGAGGGGTAAGGAGTAAAAGCAGACCTAATCAGATCTATCCAACCGATTTTGCAAAATAGTTTTGACACTCTTCATCGTCCGTTAGCTAGGTTATCCTACAGGCTGGACCAGTGGGGTATCGCAACTGCTGAGCTCTGATACCACTCTGTAACACCCTCAGAATCGACCCTATGCAAGTTTCAGCGATTCCCGCCAAACCCGCATAGAAACGATTCAAAGGTGCCCACCAGGCACTTTCGTGCGGGTGGAAAACGAAGTAATACCATTACACAATAGTCCACGATGGAACCCACAGAACAGATATATACAATAACGACTCAAAGAGTCAAGAATACAGATATACAATACAAAGATCCAAATCACCTTTAAAACGATACAGCGTCCGAGTACGGACAAGATGCAAATTGAGCTAAGAGCCCTGAAGAATAACCAATGGCGTCCATAACCCTGCCCAGGCCAAGCCAGAAACAAAGGACAAAGGAAAAAGAGAGCGGTCAGTACTGAGGCCAGTACACGGCGAGACTAGAATTCGGCGGTCCTCGCCTACATAGGTATGGTGGACTGAAGCGGCAGCGCAACATGCACTAAACAACCTATAGAGACTCAATATAACTGTCGGCTATCAGAGAGGGATAAGAAAGACCTATTCGGAACCAACCTGATACTACCACCAAACATACCCATCCTGGTATTTCCCCCTCGAGACCAAACGAGGAAGTCAACCGAGGAACTCACACAGTTGGCAGTTTTATTTATTCGGTTATCGTTGCAGCAATTACTAGTCAGGTATAGATAGTCGTTCTGATATAATAAGCAGTGGGCACTTTTAGTTAACCATTCCGTTGTAGTTACAACACTTACTAGTTAGATATAATTTGCATGAGATATCCCAAACTCAGCAGTTGTTGGTACTTTTATTTAGCCATTCTGTTGTAGTGAAGCTGATTACTAGTCATATCGGATACAAGTCAAATTATAACAGTAAACTTTAGTTATAGTTGTCTATGATCGAGAACTATGCTCCAAGTCGTCCATAACCGCGGACACGGCTTCTCGAAAAGATTTAACCCTGCAGGGGTGCACCAAAGTTTCTACACGCACCTACACCATTGTCGTCAGATCAGGTAGGTACAAGATCACAAAACATACACCCAACGGTATGTCGACGGGGTTTCGGACACGACGTTCCCAGACCCAAAGCAAGCACATGGGGGCCACCCCACTAAGCTACCCGCAACGAAGTCGGCCGGCTCCGAGACGGACCCAGAGGTTTGTGCCAATGGCTGTAAACGACTGGGAACCCGAAAATGTGACTGGGCTTGTCGATACCGCAAAAACATTCCACATTTGTTCCTAAACAGTACAGGCGCTCCACACGCAATCGTAAATAAAGCAGTAAAGCATGGCATAAGTACAGGATAGTAATAAAGCCCTAAACTACTTTGTGGCCCCCGGTACAGTACTTTGAAATCAGGTACTAATCGATGGGGGTGCCCACACACCCCACCTGTGGTTAGGGCGCTCGATCTCGGAACAGGTGTCAAGAACTCGGGGTCCTACGGGACACCAGTGAGCGGTTAAAACCAAATATTGTCTATTACCCATCGGTGCCTCTGCATTTACCTACTTCCAATTTTAGTTATTAAACGGTAATTAAATCCATGATCATCTCCAACATTAAACATGCGGCATTACTCCAACAACTGTGGTACATCGACGGCGCGACGCAACACCTGCGCAAGCAACTACGACTCGCAAGGCCGACTATCTACCAAACAACAGGTAATAGGATGTGTCCAAGGCAATTTAGTGGCTCCAAGGGATATCACGGGTATGAAAACTAGAGCATCGCATCACAGATAGCAATAGATCAACAGGAGGAAATAAAGACTATAAAAATAAGATAGGTAGAAAGGGGGAGAATGCTCGCCTGCAAACATTGCTGAAGGTTCATCCGAAGATCGGGTCGACACTCGCATCAACTCATCGGCCTAATCCGTGAAGAAGAAAAGCACTAGAAGAAACATCGAATATACTATTTAATACTACGGCAGAAGATCGGGCATGATGCATGTATGATGCATGACATGGCAAAGGTGCGATGCACTTTACAAGGAATTCTGACAATTAAGATATAATTCAATTATTTTTATACCCATCAATTAGATGTTATTAGCATGACAACATGTCGCACAAATGATATAATTCAAGTTTAAATGGAACATGATCAGTAGATATATCATACCCCACAATATTCCATTCGTTACTATTAGGTTCGATACCAAACTATCACCCAATTACATGATGCATGATGCAAATAGAGGTAGGAATGACATATTCATGTTCGATAGATTTTCCTAATCAAATTTATATAAAAATACTTTATTTAGAACTATGGTTTAAAATGTATGACCGGAGCAAGTTTTAGTTACTTAAAGAACATTTAATGGATTTTACAATTTTAATTATTCAAAAACAAATAAGAGACTATATCATTATTCTTTATTTAATCAAAATAGATATACCACTTGTATTTGTAGAACAAAAAGATATGGAACAAATATATTAAATAGACACATTAGGGAACAATGACAAAAAGAAGAAACAAGAAGAGTTCTAAAGATGAGCTACGTCTGAATTGATTCATAGGGAAATATAAGAAAAGAGCGATTCTATATTGTGCAACAGTAGAGAATGACATCTAGATTAAGAGGTTAAGATTGTAGATACTGAACCCATGTGGCGCTTCTATGTATGTTGAACATAGATAGACGTATGGAATTTTTGACCATGCAAAAGAGAAGTTACAGGGCAAAAGAAATAAATAAACGGGATTTAATAGTGCTGCTTTGGAGATTTGAACTTCAGGTGGTAGGACGCAATGAAAAACATGGAGACGGACATGGCAGAGTTACATGGTCAAAAACACAAAAGGTCTTGATTTATGGATTTGAACTAACCATCAATTGGGTGGAAAGGAAGGGCACAACCATTAGACTACAGCTCGGTTATTGTAAGTAAATGGGAGGATTCGATTTGAAAGAGAACAAGGTCAGAAACTGAAGTATCAAAAATGAAGAGAAATTGAGGCTGCTGCATGTTCCTCGTCAGGGTTCAGAGAAAAAGATTGCGGACGGCAGAAGTTGGTATTCAAGATTACCCTAGCAGCATAGAGACTATATAATAGCTGGCCATGGTTATTAAACGCAGACTCTGTTCTAATTGAATCCAGGCTGGTAAAAGGGGTCATGTTTAAACGGAATACATCAGAGGCATGCTCTATAGGTGGACGCACACGCGCGCGGCAGCGTGGACGGGGACCTAGCTTGTGCTGTCGTTCGGTGCTCGAGTTATGCGCGCTTGCGGTCGGGCAGGCGTATGCAGCAGCAGCAAGACAGGACGAGAATTAAAGGCACCTGTAGACACAACGACTAGCACGTACAGACTGCACAACATGACTCGTCCATGGCGTATTCGAGCTTGAGAGCGAGAGAATCGCAGGCTATGGTGCAAGAAAATTATGGGGAAGGAGGGGAATCAGAGAGGGGCCTCACCGGAAGGTCTTGTCCGTGCTCGACGCGGTCGGAGGAGGACTAGGGCGGCCGGAATTGACTTCAAACTTCGGTGGCCGAAGTTATGGTTGAGGACGATTCCATCGCGTGCGAAGGCTCCCAGATCGATTCCTTCCGCCGGGACTAAGAGGAGGACGTGAGAGATACAGCCCGTGATCAGCTCGGCTTGAGGGCGACCATGGCAGCGGGGCGGCGGTGAAGACGTCCTTGGTTTCCTCTCTGGTTTGGAGAACTCACAGAGAAGAGAGGGAGGGAGATAGAAAGGAAGCGGCGGCGCATGGGGAAGGGATAAAGGGAGCAGCTAGGGTTCCCAGGGGATGTTGGTGGGAGGAAGGGAAGGCACATGTGGTGGTTGAAAAGGGAGAACAAAGGAGGGGGGGGGGGTCAGGCTTCTCTCGTGAGTGGAGGAAGAGGACAACAGTAGAACCCTCAACATCTATCGATCAAAGAAAAGGGGCTCCAGGTGGGCTGCTTCTTCGACTGGACTGCAGGATGGTTGGGCTGCCAGGTGAGTTCTCTCCTCTTTTTATTTTGTTTTGTGTTTTATTTACGATTTGTGTTGTTATTTAAAATTTAAACAAGCATCTGATTTCAAACTCTTTTGAAATTTGCAGGAACATTTGAACAGAGAAAGATGGCATAAAAGGTGAGGCAAGAGGGAAATAGAATAGGGGAAGAGTGATGCCTGCATATACTCAAATTGGGCATTACTACGAGATTTGGGATAAAGATTTTAGAAAAGGAGCAATAAAAACATTTGGAAAATATTGGACCCTAGCAAATGGATCCTTCTTGGGAAAAGCAAAATACAGAGATAAACAAAATAAAGAGGAGGGTATATAGATAACAAGATTAAACGCAGTACATAAATACAAATACAACAAAGGATAACCCATGCAATGTGGCATGATGATCATTATGATGATGATGATGATAATGTGATGATGTTGCAGATAAATCGAATAACAAGCAACTTCTAGTAGTAGTTTTACCCGGGATGCTACAATTCCATCCCCAGCACTACTGCAACTCCCTTCAAAGGAGTCACATAAAGGTCAGAGAAATATGTACAACCACAGATCGAGATAACCTGATCTTGTTTTATGTGGCGTACAATCACATTCCCTCCTGCCGTAACTATGGTCATAGGACTTTCTAACGTTGCCCTTCTAATCCCGAACTTATCACAAAATTCTTCAGAAATGAATGAAGTAGTTGCACCATTATAAAATAGAACTTTGCCGGGATTTGTAAGGATATTAAGCGTACCTATCACTGCATGCTCCGAATTATCCACCTCCTCGAGGGTTGCACAGTTTAGTTTTCCTATAGGTCGATTTCTCTTGCCATTGTTGTTCATGCCATTGTTTCCTCCTTTATTGGGCTGTCCATTACCTCCACTGGCTTGTCCTCCTCCCTTGGTAGGCCATCCTCCTAGTTGTTTGCTCGGACAATCTGGCTTGATATGCCCCTTCTGACCACAACCGTAACAGATCACTACAGGATTTTTGCACTCCCTCTGGAAATGCCCTGGAATTCCACAATTGTTACAGATAACATTCCTTCTCAGATTAGATTGATTTCCACCACTGCTCTTGTTATTGTTATTGTTGCCATAATTCCTATTCCGAGGTTTGAACTCCAGGTTAGTTTTAGGTTTGCTTGCCTGAATTCTCTTGGTTTCCTTCTTGGCTCTCTTCCAACGATCCTCTTGGACATTCTTGTAGTCATCTACAAAAGTAATGGCTGCATCCAACAACTGCTGATAAGTTTGCTTATTGGCTAACCTTATCTGCATCCTCACAAATTGATTTAATCCATGCAAGAAACGCTTCTTCCTCTTCTCTTCAGTATTAACATCCTCCTCAGCATAACGAGACAGTTGGCTAAACTCCCGGATGTACTTCATGACACTAGTATATCCTTGCTGAATCTCCTCAAATTCTCTCTGCTTCAACTCCATGAAACTTTCTGGAACATGATATTCACGGAATCTCTGCTTGAACTCCTCCCAGGTAAACTCCCTTCCTGGATGTTGCATGGCTAACTGATTTTCCCACCATGATGCTGCAGGTCCAGTCAGCAGATGAGTTGTATACCTCAATTTTTCCTCATCGTTGCAACCCACAGTTTTCAGCTTCCTTTCTATATTTGCTAGCCTGTCTTCTGCATCCATTGGTTCAGGAGCTGATGCAAAAGGTAATGGTCTTGCATTCTGGAAATCAGAGAAACTCACTCCTGCACCCTCAGGTGCCCTCTGATTTGCTCGCCCTAGCAGCTCTTCCATGAACTTTTTCTGGGTCTCTTGCATGATTTGCATGCATTGCATAAAGTTCTACTCCATTAATGGCCTCATTGGTGGTGGTGGTAATGGTTCTTGGTTTGCTGCGTCTGCATCGTCCTTTTCCTTGGCCTCTCGCTCCATTCGCTGCTGCTCAGATTCATAGCCTACACCCGTATCCATGACCCTCTAGTCCTAGAACATAAAGCGAATACTCATAATTACATCATGCACATGTGTTCTAAGCTCGACTTTGCACACAGAACTAGTCACACAATGAAGATCCAAAGAACATCCAAATATGCATTTCACAAATTTACATAATATCATAATTATACACAGTCATTACAACATATACCATATTGGTATTATTGCAAAACTACCTTATTACTTGGGTACAAGACACAGTACATGATACTATTGACTGCTTATCTCCTCCTAATAGTAACTGCGCTCATCGTACATGCCTGATGTCCAACCATGATTACGTGTTGTTCGTCGCACAGTTTGTGGAACATATGGCCTTCCATAAGGAACATACTCTTTATCTGAAGTATCAGGATTTGAGTCATTACTCAACCTGAGCGAATTGACTCCCTCCAGCTTAGCTAAAAGGTCTTCAGAAACATATTCAACATTATCTTCAGCCTGCATCTCCTGAGCTTCATTTCTTGAGTTGTCAACAGGATACACAGATCCTGCAGCTCCCCAGGTGCTCTTGTGGACAAGATAGTTAAACACTGGATAATTTATATTCCCTGGGTTTTGAGAAGATGTTGATGATTCAAACACTCTCTCCTCAGGATATTCTTCTTCATACGGATTATCTATTGACATGGTATTTCTACTACTATTATTAAGGTTCATCCTTGCACCCATCCAACTAGATTGTCCAACATTCCTGTCGGAACCATCTGTGGACATCTGATATTCATGAGATCCATTATATGATCCCATTCTCCCACCATCTGAATTCTCAATAGGAAGTTCTGAGTCAGAAAATCCTCTGAGCCCTGTGGTACCGCATACCGCATATCATAGTAGGATCATGTGTAGGTTTAGGCCTTGGTGAGTAAGGATATGGTATAAAAGATTCCGGATCTATAGGTATATCCTTAAAGATAGGTATTGCACTACTACTTGATTCTTTCTCTAACTGGAATGCTAACTGCTTCCTCCTTTCCGGATCAGTTAGATCCTCTAACATGTCATTTTTATCTTGAACAATCACTTCATGAGTCTTATAAAAAGAACTCTTTATTGTTGCTAATACTCCTAAAGGTAATACCCTTTACTAGGTTTCCAACCTAAGGTCAAAGCAATTTGCTCTGATACCAACTGCGGTGACCCAGCATAACACTGCATGTGTAGTACACTATAGTCATTGACATGACATCCACAGAACACTGTTTCACAAATATCACATCCCTCAGAGTGGTACAATAGAAAAATTGCGGGTCCATATTACATAAGTACACACATTATTATTATTACAACACCGGAGGTTCAAGACTTCCAAAAGATCCAACTTACAAACCAAAATATAAAGTGTTCGGCGGAAATTTAAAAATAACAACTCCGACTAGGATTTGAGCTCAACAGCTTATTATATAGAGTTCATGTTGCTCGGCTCCGTTAGTTACTACTAACTAGATACTTAATTGGACTCGTTCTCATCGACACCGTAGCGGATCTCGTAATCCACTCCTTCAACTCCTACAGACAGATCAGGTTCCTCGTAGAACACATCTTCTTGAAATTCAGCTGCGTACATTGGCACGTCTTCGGCATCCTTAGAGTCTAAGCAAGGGATCAAAGGAAAGAATGAGTAACTATCACATCCCAAGATTTTCCAAATCTTGTTATGTGAAAAATAAATAAATAAAATAAATAAATGTTGAAATTCAGGGTGAAAAGAAACTTTTGTTTCTAAATGGAAACTTAAAAATCCCATCTAGAACAAACTTTAACTAAAGTTTGAATTCAACAAAATCCAAATCAAGAGAAATGCATTTCTCTTAAAATGCATCTGGAAATTTAAACACTTGGAAAATAAATCCAGACCCTAAACCCTAATGGAATAAAGACCATTTCCAAGTTATCTCGAAACCTATGGATTTGATCCATATAAAAATTTGTCAACAAACATTTACAAATGATCAAGAAAGACAAATATAAATATTATAAAGCCATAGAAATTGGTTTCATTTAATTTTGAGCCATGGATAAAATCTTATGAAATTAATAAGATAAGGAAAAGTAATTTCCAAAGCTAATGAAGCACTTATCAAAAATCCATACAAAATGGTGAGCAAATAATCCTAAAGATATTTAAAAGGATAAATAAATATCAAATAAGATTTTACAAATTGGAATCACCAAGTTTGGATCTCTAAATAAAAAGATATGGATTTTATAAGATGAAGAAAGAAATATTAAATAAAGAATATTTAAATACCAAATTAAATCTTGTCCTAATATATTAAGCAAATGGACTGAATAGAATCCAAATCCAAATAAAATAAAGGATAAAAAATTTCCAAAATAAAATAAAATGGCATTAACCATTCTATCCCTATGTTAAATAAAGACAAATCTCTAATAAGAATAACTATTTAATTCCAGAGAAAATAGTATTTTCGAAATTAACCAAGTGGAATATAAGTTGTTTAATTAAATTAAATAAGATCAAAGAAAACTTCCAAATAAAATTTAGGGAATTAAAACTATCTTAAATTCCATTGGAATTAAAACAAATACCCAAATTCAAATGATTTATGAATCATATTAAATATTTTCCAATTAAATTCAAAGTGAATATCTTGACACCCTATTAAGTAAATAAGACTTACTGAAAGGTTTTGGAAGGATTTAGAATTCAAATGGAAATTAAAAACATTATTAAATCTTGAATGAATTAATACAAGGACCTACTTTAAATAATTAAAAAGGCACTAAAGGAACGAAACTTTTATTCTAAATTTGACATCAGAATATGGTAAGAAACAGGGCTTGATTATTCACAAAATATGGCAAAGGTTTGAATTCAAATGAGTGTTTGAATTAACTAAACAAAACCAAAACAGAAATTAGAAAAGGAAAAAGAAAAACAAACTGAACAAAAAAATATGAAAAGGACTCAGCCCAGCCTAACTAGCCCATTAAGCCCATCAGCAGCCCACCTGCTCGCCCCGCAGCGAAACGTTACACACTCAGAATAAAACCCGCAAGGACGCTGACGCGTGGAACCCATTCCCACACACTCTCTCTCGCTGCCAGACGACCCCACCGCCAGCTCATCTTCTTCCTCACCCTCCCGCTGACCTCGCCGGCCGTTGCTGCCAAATCAATGCCGGCGTAATACGCAGTAACGCCGCGATTAATCAGCCCCGCGATCACGCATACTAATTCACATGCTCCCCCTCTCTCATTCCCCTCACTCGCCTCCCCCTCTCTGCCCCCAGGCTGGACGAATTTCTCCACGCACCCTCACTGCCCCGACGACCTTCGCCAGACAATTCCGGTGAATCCAGACCTCCCCTTGCCTCCTCGACCACACTCACCTGCTCCCCACCTCCTAGCGAACCTCCCCGTAGCATCAGCTCGCTCGCGCGCGTGCTAGAACATCGGCAACGTCTTCACCAGTGCGCCACCGACGACCCCGCAACTCCCGCGAGCTACTGACGCCAAACCCGTGCGCCCCTCGTGTGTTGGTGAGTACCCCTACAACCCCCGAGACCGTGCGCATCCTCCTGATACTTTTCCTCGCTTGCTTGCATCCCAGGCACTCGTCTTCGACCACGACCGTGCGCACCCGACGCCAGCGAGAACTCGGGTGAGCGATTCCGATCATCCTCATGCGCCCCTTCACCAGCAAGTACCACCTTAAGCATCCCCACACTTCGGCGAACCTGGTGAGCCACTCCCTTTCCTCCCTTGCTTCCTGTAACCGCCGCGACGCCGTAGCCAGAGCCCGCGCCACCACCTGCCGCCGCCAGCGCCGCTGCTTATTGGTCAAAGCAATAGGGACCGTTAGATTTTCATCTGATGGCTTGGATAGGTTGACTAATCGAAGGGGTAAGGATGAACCTGAGCCGCTCGATCTAACTTAGATCCAATGCACCAGAGAGCGTGATCCAGACGAACCGGTACCAGCGAATTTAAAACAGAATTGATCTATTTGATGTTCCATTTTGTAAAATTCATAACTTTCAAACCACACGCCCAAATTTTGCAAATTTTATATCAATGGAATCAGCAAGAAAAGTACTTTCTGAACATGCACTTTTTTTATTAAATTGCTTCTGTTAAATTGGTTGAATTTTCAGAAACTTGTGTAGGCATATTTAGAATATAAAAATTGTTCTAAAATGATTTTTGAGATAAAATCTTTGGCAAATGATTTTTTTTGAACCTACTGACCCTAGGAATCAATTGGTGGTTTCAAAAATGTATTTGGTGAAGCAAAAGAATAAAACTTTGATTTAAAACATTTCTAGTCAAATAAAAATATGGTTTAGTTATTAAAAATGGTTTTGGAAGAAAACCTTTGAGAAATGTTTTGGAAATAAACTCTCTGACCCTAAACACAAGGTTTTATGGTTTGAAAACATATTTTGTGAAACCTATAGAATGTTGCCTTATTAAAAGCATTTCTTCACCACATAAAATAATGATTTGGTTTAAAAATGGTTTATGAAGTAAAACCTTTAGCAAATGGTTTTGCCACTTTATAAAATGACCATTAGGTGTTTTCAAATGTTTATGAACAATTAGAAACCACTTTTACAAATAAAACAATCTCTTGCATGCTTGCATGCATTGTTTTGTTTCTATCATTTTATGTGATGAATTGCTTGAATGGTAGATTAAAATATTGTTTGCTTGATTGAATTGTAGTGATTTGAAGTGAGTGAATATTGCAAGATCAAGGAGTGAACTTATATTATCTACCAAAAAGGCAAGTAATGCTTCATACTTTTGTCCCATTATTTTCACTATGCATTAGTGATATTTCTAAAGTAAGACTTGCAAGGAATTTTTGCTAAGTATAACCTATGCTATGGGAAATCCTGGCAGATGAAACCTTAGTAGAAATTTCCTAAGTTAAGACTCCTACTACTATCATTCTTAGCTTAGCTAGTAGAAAACAAGGGTGGAATATATATTCATACTATGGAAAATTTCTAAGTCTGAGGACTTATGTTTTGTTTAATAAAACAACTAAGTGAATGAATCACCTGGGTGGAATATAAGGAATGGTTTGTGTTGAGTGGTTATGCAAGTACAGTATGCTGGGGAAAACTTGGGCATCACCAAGTCCAGTATACTGGGGAAAACATGATATCTCACTTGTGGATGGCCACCCAGGAACAAAGAGATTTGAGATGTCAAATGTTGAGAAGCTTCAAGTGCAACCACTTGGCATTATGGGCTCTGCCTGGATCATATAGGTCGCAATAACTTAGCCAAATGGACAGTTGGTGGTAGGGGAATGATAGGTTGGAACGCGTCCATTCTGGTCTATGGGAAGGCTTCTGAAAGGTCCTGTCTTGGTCAAAATCAAGGCTTGTGGGGAAAGTGCACAACCTCTGCAGATGGAAGAATCTAAGTACTTAGCCATGTCCCTGGTAAAGGACAATTTGAGCATCAAGACATGGAAGCTATCAAGAATCTCCTCATCCCAATTTCTAAGTTAAAATCTTGTGGGTGAACAAGGGATTGAAGGATCACCAATTTCTATTGGGAGATGCCTTGGGAAAGATTTTGTCAAGCAAAAACTTAGAGTTTTTCAAATTATAAGGAAAAACTATTCTGAGCAAAGCAAGCCTAAGCTCCACTTAGCCAAATGCATATAGATGATAGACTCCACTATACTACCATAGTATCACTTGCCAATACAATTCAAATGTATTGACCCTTGTGGCTGTAACTTGTTATGTTGTAGGTTTGTTTGATATTAGTGAAGTTTAATGATTAGGATTACAAGTCTACAACCAAAATGTCTGCCTGTGGCACTATGAAGATGAAGGAACCCATGCTATTGTTATATTCTGCTGCATTGTAATGAGATAGCCAAATGAGCTATGTAAGATGTAATAAATTATGTTATTCCTGGTTATAAAGATGTACTATGACCTGTAGATTTGTAACCCTAGGATTGTACAAAACCCCTTAGAAAAATAGGAGTTGTATTTGTTCCAAAACTTATTTATAAACAATCTTGTAAACTCTTTCCTCAACCATTTTGGTTTTGATTCTACACCTCTTCTATTTCAAACTTGATGAGCAAAGCCTACCCCATGGCCAAAGACTTCACCATGAGCAAATGACTTCATAAACTCTAATGACTTCAACATCTTCAAGTGATTTCAACCTTATTCTCAATAAGGACTTCAACCTTGGACATCACTAAGGACTACAAGTGAGACAAGAAATGTTTCTCAAGACTTGAAGACTAAGGAAACACAACTTAGAAGGAACCATCATCACCTTGAAGTTTTGAGACCAAGATGCAAGAAATTCTCTAAGGATACAAAAATCTTGTTCAAGAAGAATCAACTAAGAAGGATGGAAAAATCACAAGTGAACCATATAGATGGACCACCATATTTAGTTTAAGTCAAACCCACCAACTTATGTGGTGTAACAAAAATATTTTTGGTTGCCTAAAAATATGCTTGAGACTTGTTGTTTGAGTGGAATGTTTGTTTGTGATTGATTGCACATTGCTTGTGTGATTTGTGATGTGTGTGATTAGAATTATTCCCTTAGAAATATTTTGCCTATTCTAATCCCAAACCAACCCAAACAGATGACTACTCCAAGGAACTCCAACATCAAGGATGGTGACAACAACAACAACCAAGAGGACAACATGAGAGAACTCATAGTAACCCAAACCAGTTGAACCAAGTGATAGCTCAATTTATAGCCAACACCAGTGAGGTAGATCCAACCATGCAAAGGTTTTTGGAAACCCAAACACAATTGTTGCATAAGGTGACAGATCAAATGATCAACATGGGAAACAACTCTTCCAAAGGAGTTTGTGACAACAAGGATGACAAAGATGATATTCTAGAAGGAACCCAAGCTTGCAATATTTGTGGAGACAAGGATCACACTTCCAAAGAGCATGAAGATCAATGCCCCAATTGTGAAGAGAAACATCCAGCTAATCAATGCCCCACAACCCAAGCTACTTGCTACTTATGTGAAGGAAATAATCATGTCCCTATCCAATGCCCCATCCATTCCATAGTTCAACAAAGGAAACAAGGTGGAGTGCAACAACTGATTGCAGACTACCATGAGAGAGCCCAGTCTACCAAGAAGGATGAAGACAAAGGAAAATCTCAGCTTGCACCTCCATGCAATATGACTCAATTTAAAGGACCAAAGAGGAGACATATGTATTATCCAAGGAATAATAAAAGGTCAAGGAGACCAGGAAACATTCCTAGCTTTGAGATAACATATGAAGAACATGAACTAGAAGCACTCCTAGCTTTGGAGAAGCCCAAGAAGAAAAAGTATAAGGAGATTAGCCAAGTATGGTGCAACCACTACAAAGAGCTAGGCCATTATGTGTCAACTTGTGCACAGAAGATACGTGAAGAACTCAATCTTATCACATGTTACAATTGTGGTAACCAAGGACATTATGCAAGCAATTGTCCAGAAAAGATGAAGCACGAGATAAAGCCTATGAAGGATCTCAGCCTTGTCACATGTTGCAAGTGTGGAAACAAAGAACACTATGCAGATGTTTGTCCAGAGAAGTTTCCCCAAGATTCCAAGCAAGCCAAGATGTAATCTAGTTGGAAATTTTTTTAAGGGTGGTAGTACCCTAGTTGCTTTGAGCCAACTTGTAACCCCTAGCCTCCCCAAATCTCGGGATGAGATTTATTTTAAGGGTGGTAGCCTGTCACATCCCAAGATTTTCCAAATCTTGTTATGTGAAAAATAAATAAATAAAATAAATAAATGTTGAAATTCAGGGTGAAAAGAAACTTTTGTTTCTAAATGGAAACTTAAAAATCCCATCTGGAACAAACTTTAACTAAAATTTGAATTCAACAAAATCCAAATCAAGAGAAATGCATTCCTCTTAAAATGCATCTGGAAATTTAAACACTTGGAAAATAAATCCTAACCCTAAACCCTAATGGAATAAAGATCATTTCCAAGTTATCTCCAAACCTATGGATTTGAATCATATAAAAAAATTTCAAAAAACATTTACAAATGATCAAGAAAGACAAATAGAAATATTATAAAGCCATATAAATTGGTTTCATTTAATTTGGAGCCATGGATAAAATCTTATGAAATTAATAAGATAAGGAAAAGTAATTTCCAAAGCTAATGAAGCACTTATCAAAAATCCATACAAAATGGTGAGAAAATAATCCTAAAGATATTTAAAAGGATAAATAAATATCAAATAAGATTTTACAAATTGGAATCACCAAGTTTGGATCTCTAAATAAAAAGATATGGATTTTATAAGATGAAGAAAGAAATATTATATAAAGAATATTTGAAGACCAAATTAAATCTTGGCCTAATCTATTAAGCAAATGGAATGAATAGAATCCAAATAAAAATAAAATAAAAGGATAAAGAATTTCCAAAATAAAATAAAATGGCATTAACCATTCTATCCCTATTTTAAATAAAGACAAATCTCTAATAAGAATAACTATTTAATTCCTGAGAAAATAGTATTTTGGAAATTACCCAAGTTGAATAAAAGTTGTTTAATTAACTTAAATAAGATCAAAGAAAACTTCCAAATAAAATTTAGGGAATTAAAACTATATTAAATTCCATTGGAATTAAAACAAATACCCAAATTCAAATGATTTATGAATCATATTAAATATTTTCCAATTAAATTCAAAGTGAATATCTTGACACCCTATTAAGTAAATAAGACTTACTGAAAAGTTTTGGAAGGATTTAGAATTCAAATGGAAATTAAAAACATTATTAAATCTTGAATGAATTAATACAAGTACCTACTTTAAATAATTAAAAAGGCACAAAAGGAATGAAAGTTTTATTCTAAATTTGACATCAGAATATGGTAATAAACAGGGCTTGATTATTCACAAAATATGGCAAAGGTTTGAATTCAAATGAGTGTTTGAATTAATTAAACAAAACCAAAACAGAAATTAGAAAAGGAAAAAGAAAAACAAACTGAAAAAAAATATGAAAAGGACTCAGCCCAGCCTAACTAGCCCATTAATCCCATCAGCAGCCCACATGCTCGCCCCGCAGCAAAACGTTACACACTCAGAATAAAACCCGCAAGGACGCTGACGCATGGACCCCATTCCCACACTCTCTCTCTCGCTGCCAGACGACCCCACCGCCAGCTCATCTTCTTTCTCACCCTCCCGCTGACCTCGCCGGCCGTTGCTGCCAAATCAATGCCGTCGTAATACGCAGTAACGCCGCGATTAATCATCCCCGCGATCACGCATACTAATTCGCCTGCTCCCCCTCACTCACCTCCCCCTCTCTGCCCCCAGGCTGGACAAATTTCTCCACGCACCCTCACTGCCCCGACGACCTTCCCCAGACAATTCCGGCGAAGCCAGACCTCCCCTTGCCTCCTCGACCACACTCACCTGCTCCCCACCTCCTGGCGAACTTCCCCGTAGCATCAGCTCGCTCGCGCGCGTGCCAGAACGTCGGCAACGTCTTCACCAGTGCGCCATCGACGACCCCGCAACTCCGGCGAGCTACTGACGCAAAACCCGTGCGCCCCTCGTGTGCTGGTGAGTACCCCTACAACCCCGGAGACCATGCGCATCCTCCTGATACTTTTCCTCGCTTGCTTGCATCACAGGCACTCGTCTTCGACCACGACCGCGCGCACCCGACGCCAGCGAGAACTCCGGTGAGCAATTCCGATCATCCTCGTGCGCCCCTTCACCAGCAAGTACCACCTTGAGCATCCCCACACTTCGGCGAACCTGGTGAGCCACTCCCTTTCCTCCCTTGCTTCCTGTAACCGCCGCGACTCCGTAGCCAGAGCCCGCGCCGCCACCTGCCGCCATCAGCGCCGCTGCTTATTGGTCAAAGCAATAGGGACCGTTAGATTTTCATCTGATGGCTTGGATACGTTGACTAATCGAAGGGGTAAGGATGAACCTGAGCCGCTCGATCTAACTTAGATCCAACGCACCAGAGAGCGTGATCCAGACGAACCGGTACCAGCGAATAAAATCAAGACACGTGGCCCTGTTAGTTGATTTAAAACAAAATTGATCTATTTGATGTTACATTTTGTAAAATTCATAACTTTCAAACCACACGTCCAAATTTTGCAAATTTTATATCAGTGTATTCAGCAAGACAAGTACTTTCTGACCATGCACTTTGTTTAGTAAATTGCTTCTGTTAAATTGGTTGAATTTGCAGAAACTTGTGTAGGCATATTTTAGAATATAAAAATTGTTCTAAAATGATTTTTGAGATAAAATCTTTGGCAAATGGTTTGTTTTGAACCTACTGACCCTAGGAATCAATTGGTGGTTTCAAAAATGATTTTGGTGAAGAAAAAGAATAAAACTTTGATTTAAAACATTTCTAGTCAAATAAAAATATGGTTTAGTTATTAAAAATGGTTTTGGAAGAAAACCTTTGAGAAATGTTTTGGAAATAAACTCTCTGACCCTAAACACAAGGTTTTATGGTTTGAAAACATATTTTGTGAAACCTATAGAATGTTGCCTTATTAAAAGCATTTCTTCACCACATAAAATAATGATTTGGTTTAAAAATGGTTTATGAAGTAAAACCTTTAGCAAATGGTTTTGCCACTTTATAAAATGACCATTAGGTGTTTTCAAATGTTTATGAACAATTAGAAACCACTTTTACAAATAAAACAATCTCTTTCATGCTTGCATGCATTGTTTTGTTTCTATCATTTTATGTGATGAATTGCTTGAATGGTAGATTAAAATATTGTTTGCTTGATTGAATTGTAGTGATTTGAAGTGAGTGAATATTGCAAGATCAAGGAGTGAACTTATATTATCTACCAAAAAGGCAAGTAATGCTTCATACTTTTGTCCCATTATTTTCACTATGCATTAGTGATATTTCTAAAGTAAGACTTGCATGGAATTTTTGCTAAGTATAACCTATGCTATGGGAAATCCTGGTAGATGAAACCTTAGTAGAAATTTCCGAAGTTAAGACTCCTACTACTATCATGCTTAGCTTAGCTAGAAGAAAACAAGGGTGGAATATATATTCATACTATGGAAAATTTCTATGTCTGAGGACTTATGTTTTGTTTAATAAAACAACTAAGTGAATGAATCACCTGGGTGGAATAGAAGGAATGGTTTGTGTTGAGTGGTTATGCAAGTCCAGTATGCTGGGGAAAACTTGGGCATCACCAAGTCCAGTATACTGGGGAAAACATGATATCTCACTTGTGGATGGCCACCTAGGAACAAAGAGATTTGAGATGTCAAATGTTGAGAAGCTTCAAGTGCAACCACTTGGCATTATGGGCTCTGCCTGGATCATATAGGTCGCAATAACTTAGCCAAATGGACAGTTGGTGGTAGGGGAATGATAGGTTGGAACGCGTCCATTCTGGTCTATGGGAAGGCTTCTGAAAGGTCCTGTCTTGGTGAAAATCAAGGCTTGTGGGGAAAGTGCACAACCTCTGCAGATGGAAGAATCTAAGTACTTAGCCATGTCCCTGGTAAAGGACAATTTGAGCATCAAGACATGGAAGCTATCAAGAATCTCCTCATCCCAATTTCTAAGTTAAAATCTTGTGGGTGAACAAGGGATTGAAGGATCACCAATTTCTATTGGGAGATGCCTTGGGAAAGATTTTGTCAAGAAAAAACTTAGAGTTTTTCAAATGATAAGGAAAAACTATTTTGAGCATAGCAAGCCTAAGCTCCACTTAGCCAAATGCATATAGATGATAGACTCCACTATACTACCATAGTATCACTTGGCAATACAATTCAAATGTATTGACCCTTGTGGCTATAACTTGTTATGTTGCAGGTTTGTTTGATATTAGTGAAGTTTAATGATTAGGATTACAAGTCTACAACCAACATGTCTGCCAGTGGCACTTTGAAGATGAAGGACCCCATGCTATTGTTATATTCTTCTGCATTGTAATGAGATAGCCAAATGATCTATGTAAGATGTAATAAATTATGTTATTCCTGGTTATCAAGATGTACTATGACCTTTGTTTCTTGATATTACATCTTAATTGTGGATGCTAGCTATTGATCCAGGGAGTATAATTGTAAACACAGGGATCTCTACCTTATTAAAGGTTGGGAACCTTACAGTAACAGCGTTACCCAACAAGTTCATTATATGCAAGGTGGGAAGTTTGATGCTCTAACTACCACCTCGGATTATAAATCCTTGGCACTATGCAGTTTTTGTAAATATTTCTTCAAAGATTGATTTTATTCCGAAAAACTATGACAATCAGCCTTCACAGGTTGACCAGAACTTTCATGGAGTTCCTTTCCTGCCGCGTTCGTAGCTCCTTCCCGGAACAGGGAGTAACATGCTATAGTTCTTACACTCTACAAAGTTGTGTTACTTTACCCATGAGAGATCAACTCCTTGTTGCACAACCGGGCGTACTTTCCCGTCCACAATTCCATGTTGTGGGGCCCAGTAGTTGGTCCAAGCCAATCACTGCCCCCTTCGCGACCCCGCATGCCTCCTTGGTGTACACCATGCCCACATAATGAATTACGGCAATGGTTTGTACAAACCGTTAGATGCCAAAACTATCGTGGGACGATGAGGGTTCCCACCCATATGCTGCATATCCTCTACGAATTACCAATTAATATGCACGCTACGAGGATAACAGCCACGACCTGCACATCCGGATTCATGCGAGAGGAAGAAGATATAGCTGACTTCTTTGTCCCATTCCAAATCTCATGGCTAACGCGTAATATACGGCGCTAGAATCACTGATGTCAGGGGTTATTAAGTCCCTACTTGATCATTATTGTTGCAATTAGAACTCTAAGTTCTATTGCTCCATCATATCACCACTTAGGATGATATCTAAATTTCTTTACTTGTGAAAATAATATTTTCTTTCTTTTATACCATATATGATAACACACAATTTGCAAATACTTTGATAAAGACCCTTCAAAGGACATGAGCAAGTGATGAACTTGCCTTGTGATGGCAAGGTAGTGAAGTCTGATGCTTGCACTGGACTTTGAGCTCCTAGTTCTACAAAAACATCATTATTGCCTAGTAAGGACAATATTTAAAGAAGCAAAATGATTATGCAAGTAATGTAATGCATTATTTAATTCTATATGAATTTTTCCTATATAAGATGCCTTTTAATAAAGCATTTATAAATATTATTTTTTTATATTTATTGCATATATTATTTTATTTTATTTCCCTTTTTATTTGACTTTTATTGACTTAATAATTCTTTTAGGAATTATTAATTATACATTAAATTTATTATTAAATATTTATTTAGTATTTTTTCAAAAATACTATAATATTAATAAATAATGAAAGTGATTTTTATTTATTTTTATCATCTTTCAATAATTTTGTAAAATTCCATAAGAATATAAATTACAAAATTCTTATAAAAAATTAAATGTCCAAAATTTTATATCTTATTTTATTTGGATAGAGTGGATTATTGTGAATCCAAAAATATTTTATTTATAATTTTTGAACTTTTATTTTATTTTCTAGAATTTTATTGAGGTCAGGGGCATTTTGGTCTTTTCCAATTGGTTAAAACGGTTTTTTTAAAACAACTTGGGCTAGCCTTTTGGGCTTATTGGGCCAGTGTGGCCCAATAGGGAAGTGTCAAAATCACTCCCCCGAGGGGTTTTGGCCCACCTAGCCCACACTCTTTGCCTCCCTTCGTTCTCACCTTTCCTCTTCCTCGACCCCACGAGCTCTAGCACCGCCGCTAGTGATGGCTGCCGTTGTGGCTTCCCCTGGCCGCTGCCGTGGTGCAGGGTGAGATTTGCAACTATGCTTGTTCGTCTAGTCCAACTCGATTTGCCTCCGGGCTTCCCCGTGGTCAGATTCACCCTGTTCTCGAACCCTAGGGTTAGGGAAAGGTGTTGTGGCCACCGCCGCAGTCCCGCCTGCAGTGGTGTGCTGGGCTCGTGTGCTGTTGTGGCCGCCACCGTGGCTGGTGCAGGTTGTAGCACCCTCTGGGGTGCTCCCTGTGCCACCGTGGTTCGTCGGCCAATCTGCTTCCTCTTCGATTCGTCAGCGAGGACCTCGGTAAGTTGCTTCTATGGTTCTTGTTCATGCTACTACCATGAATATCTCTGTGTGTGTGTCTAGTGGCTTCTCCTGCCTGGTGATGATGTTCTGATTAGGGTTCATATCCTAATTAGGGTTCTGGTTCTGATTAGGGTTCATAACCCCATGTTGATCATATACATAATGCTTTAGATCTAGTGTAGATCATACTTGAGCAAGAAGAATGATTGTTTGCTATGGATCATGATTTGTAGTGGCTTTGATGATGCTAGTGGCTTGTCAGATTTATTCCGGTGGTAATCCACTATGATCCCATGATAGTGTTTCTATGGAATCCCTGATTGGATTATGTTGTTGATCTGAGAACTTACTCTACTGTCAGAATGCTTATACTGATAGTAGTTTTCTCTCAGTAGCTGCTTACTGCAATTATAATGGTAGGCTTGTATGAGATTATACATACTGAATCTAATCATTACATGTAATGATTCTGTGGATGTATAGATGAATATGATATTGATTCCTGGCACTTGGCTTCAGGAAGATGATATGTATTGGTTTGTCCCTTTTATCTGTGGGAACTAAGCAAAGATTGGTTTTAGGTCATTAAGAACTTGTCCTTGTGATACCATTGTAATCTGGCACACAAGTGACTGGGTTTTTATTTCTGGGCTTAGCTTTGTCAATACTTGTGATTAATACTGGCAAGATAGAATAAAAGATTTTCTTAACTCTCCTGCATATGATGTTGGTCTGAGGCTCTAGGATTTGAAGTCATAGTTAGTTGAGCAAATAGTTTGTTTGTAGCTTGTCATATTAGAGGTGCTACTCTTTATGGGAGATGTGCCCTGATCTGATAAGACAAATGAAAGATGATTTAAGTTGCAGAAATTAACACTGAACTCTGTGATGCTGGTCTGAGAGTTTTAGTGCTTTTGGCTGAGTTTGATTTCTTATATTTATACTTGAAATCTCTAGGATAGATTCACCTCACTTGGGTGATTATTGAGAGATTATTTCATCAAGCAACACATGCTTCTGTTCAGATCTATGAATGAATGATGTGATGGTTTTATGAGGCTCACCACAAAATCTGATGTTGATGTAGTATGTTGATGATGATGATGATCTTGATCTAGTTTTGCTGGACTCCTGAGCTTGCCTGCTCCTCCTAGCTCCTGGGCTTGACCTTGTTGTCCACTTGATTCATCCCCCTCCTTATGTCACCATCTTGGTGATGTTTGGTTGATCTGGGGTGGTTTGGTTTGGCTGCTATTCTTGGTTTAGCTGCTGTTTACACTTGCTATGTTTGTGTGCTGTGTAGTGGAGAGATGCACTAATGTGCTCCTCCACGGCTGTGCTGTGGTTTTGTGAGATTGGCTATGCGGAGCTTGACAACACACCACATGCATGCTGGTGTGTGTCCAGCTTGTGTTCCTGCTATGCACATGTGGATATGTTCAAAAAATTTGAACTTACTATTACCAGATTACATTTACCTGGTTGGTGAATTGGTCCCTCTTGTCTGTCATTTGACTTCTGGCTTTGAATTTATGAAACATGGAATCTTTCATATTGGTGAAACTTGCCCCTTTTGTAACATTTCTCAATGATGAATTTGTCAAGTGCATTTCACTGACATATCTGAGAGAAATATACTAACACTAATCTTATTTTCTTTCTATTTAGTCTTTCTTTTGCAGGTACAAAGATAAAGATGAAGATTTAGTGTAGATTTAGATATAGGATAGTTAGTAGATATTCAAATGTAATTTTCTTATTCTTTTGTAATTTTTATTTTATTATTGTTGTAATCTTTATTTTATTCAATTGTAATAAAGATTACATTATTATTAATAAAGAATATTCTTATTCTTTATTCTTTTGTAAATTCTGAAGTTTGGAAATGGCTTCAGTATGTTACATACTTTGTAACTTGTTTATGTATTAATAATATGAAATAAGTTTCATATTCAATATTGTTTTTAGATAAAATTTAAGTTATAATACTTATCTCTTAATTAATTTAAGATTCAAAACTTATATCTAAATCATTCAAATTATAATTCAAACACTCAAGTTTAAAATTCAAATTTATTTTAAACACATAACTCCTTAAGATCATCTCAAAGTTTTTAACAATCATCTTTTAAGACTAAACCTAATCTCAAAGTATCAAAGAAACATTGATCACTTAGGTTTTTTTATTTGGCAAAAATTTTACCCACATTTTCATAGATGAATGCATGCAACAATTCATGTTCCTAAATCTATCCTTCGTTAGGTCCTAAATGTTGGGATGTTACAAGAATCAAGACATATCATTGGATCATTCATGTACCTAAAGAATTATACATGGCTGGATCAAATATCTTGCTCGGTATAGTTTTCTAAGTCTACCAAAAGACATTGGAAAAACATAAAAAACGTCTCTCAATACCTACAAGGGACCAAATATTTTATCTTATTCTATAGGGGGAACCAAGACCTATCATTCATAGTTATGCGGATATAGAGTGACTAAGTACCTATCGGGCTCTCGTACTTCCAAGCCTCATGCTGGATATATGTTTCTATTTGTGGTGGAAATGGAATCTCCTGGAAATCGTTCCAGTAAAGTCTCGTGTCATCTTCGAGGAACAACTCAGAAACCATAGCACTATATGAATTATCATTTTTTCAAAAAGGAGTATATATTAATATCAGAAGATACCAATTACACCCAGCCTCTACAAAAACACATTGTCCTAGCGGCCATACGGATGCACATAGCCAAAAAAAGGAAGACGAATTACAAAAAAGAAAAGTCCCACTACGGTGATCCATTTGTTGGATCAGCAGTATTACCACCACCAAGACAGCACTAGAAGTACAACTTCTCCAAAAACGACGCCTCCAAGAAGGGAACAGTGCACATACACCGTCATCGCCCGATCACAGATCTTAGGTTTTCACCCTGAAGAAAGTCCACGCTCTCAAAATAATAACTTTAACAAGATCATTGCCAGGCACAACCAATTAACGCCAGACCCTAGGTTTTACCCTGAAAGATAGGACTATGAACATCTCTTGTGTAGTCGCCCCCACTTGCATGCCACTGCTCCAATTCACGAGTCACCAAGTCAATTCATCATCACCACCCAGACTCGAACCACCATTGTCAGTCCTCGGAACTCGGTCTCCATGACATTATCCGTCAGCACCATGGAACTAGAACATGCCCCATGATAATAACAGCCAACAAAGTTTCAAAGTGCTCCCTCTGAACCCAAACGGTCAGAGTAAAACATGGGTACGCACGACCAAATTCAGGTTAAATGAGGCACTAACTAGTAGGACCCCCTGTCAATAGCCCGCTGCGCCCGCAGTGCAGTTGGGCCGGCCCAGTACCATTCCCGCGCATAGCCCAGTGATTCAAATAGTTATTTTCCAGTTTATTCAAACCCTAGTTCTGTTAGTAGATTCAAAAATCAATTCAAGGAGATGTACTAAACCAAATTGCATGATTCCAATTTTGCTGGAAAGGTATTCAAATTATCAATCCAAGCCCGTTGGATTCAAACCATTTGAAATTATAGATCACCTACAGTAAAAATAACAAGACAGAGACTTTTTCACATTCAAACATTTTTCAAAAATCAACCATAAATGGTTTTGAGTTGATTCCAACTCTCAAAAATCACATTTGACAAGATCTATCTGAATATGTAAAAAAAATTAGGTTTACATGCAGTGATCTTGGACTAGTACTAAAAGAATGCTATATAGGCATTTCTAGTCATTAATTGTATAAAATAGTAATTTTAAACTTTATAAAATATGACCACCACTTTAAATCACATTCCCAAGTATTAGAATATGTGGTGATGACATGTGTCAACATGATCCCCATATTTTAATTGGAGAATATTAAATCTTATGTATTTTCAATAAGTAGAAATTACTTTTTCTAAAATAAGGAAGATAAGACTAGTTCTTTATTTCCTGTGATGATTGTGATGATGTTAGATCATCTAGTGTGAACCTTTGTGTGGAAAATAGAGGTAGTTAAGTATTGTTTGGTGATTGTGTACCTCGTATTTATTTATAGACGCTAGTACCGACCAAGGATACGAGGAGGAGGAGTACTACGAAGAATAAGAAGAAAACTTCAACCACTGCACCAATCAAGGCAAGCTAAGCTAAACCATGCAAGTCCTACTTTCAAGCTAGAACTTTGCATGATACCTATGAAAGATAACCTATTCAAATGCATTAGGCATGCTTGGGTCATGCAACCTCGATTATACCAATTCCTAGTTTTACTTGCAAGCTTTATTCCTTTATCTTTACCAAAGTTCTTTAACTTTACTTAGTGACTCGTGAGTTTTTGGAAAACTACTATAGATAGCATAAAGAGCATAAAACTAAGCCTAAGTAGTTAGGACTAGATATCATCAAAAGGCATAAGATTAGATTTGGATAGTTACACTTGACTAGCACCCCTCATTAGTGAATACCCTCAACTTTAGTGGCTAGTGCTAATCATAAAAGTGGATCACTTTAGATGGGAATACTTGGTGAAAATGATTATGAAAACCTTGGAATGAAGATTCATTCTATTGAAGTGTTTTGACATGTGTTGTGAACACAAGATGATTGGATGATGAAAATGTTGAGGCCTGAGCCTTAGCCCTTTATAAAAACTGATGGATGGTTTCGGATGCGATACCGTTCCAATTTTTTCGTACACCCACAATACCTAAATTGGGTAGAGCTTAACTGGAAGTTTATACATCTTAGTATGGGTTCCCTTGCGGAAGAGGTTGAGCTGAGGCTACCTCATGATGACTGTCCACCTATGCAATACCCAAGATGACAGATGGTCATGGTTGGGAGGCCAAACTCATAGGGGAGGTGCCTATACTAGGGTGTGTAATTGATAGGTTAGGATTGATTATCCTCATACGAAGTATGATGATTCATGGTTATCCCTAACGGATGTATCGAATGTTTTGGTGAAAATGTACCACCTCTGGAGAGTGTCAAACTATTCCAATAGCCACGTCCGCGATCATGGACAGTTGGAGTGGCCATACTGTTCCGTCGTCAGATGTTTTCAAAATGACTGGTGAAATTAATTATGACTTTGACTTGACCACAATAGGGTTGCAAACATGAAAACTAAGTTCCCACTTAAGTGTTGTAGAACATTAAACTAGTTTTCTTTACTTCTGAACTCAGTATGAAATAAACCCGGCTTCTTGCAAATAAACCTAGAGCTTTGGATTCCTACACGAACTACTTTACTTGTTAGTGATAGTTTGCGAGTACTTAAAGAGTACTCATGGCTTTGTCCCTGGCTATTCCCATGGCCAACTATGAGGAGGACTACCAGGATGATGGACAGCAGGAAGTCTATGACAACTAGGATCATCTCCCATCGTCAGCATTGCCTGTGAACCTGAAGATGAAGCCCGCTACATTTAATTTCCGCTGTGTTGATTGTATAAAGACTGTATCATGAGATCCTATATTTGTAAGACCTTTATTATGGTTTGTAATGGATGATGTACTATGGTACCAATTCTGTTATGTCTCATAAAAATGGTAATCCTGGGATTGTGAGGTATGCCATAACAGGCATCTAGGATAAAAATTCTGGGTGTTGACAAGTTGGTATCAGAACCATCCTGACCATAGGAGACCCTAGTTAGAATGGACGCTTGAATCAAAAAAACTTAGTTTCAAAACAAAAGAAGTGAGTATTTATGAAAACCTATTCTCATTCTTATCATTGAGATTCTTTCAATAAAATTCATGTTCCTAAAAAATTCTTGCAATTCTACATAAAATTTGACACATTTGATCACCTCACTAACTTACTCACCCTACATTCTTATAGATGGAAGTCAAGTATAGCAAGTTCTACCAGTTGGGCAACGGAGGAGAACTCATATTCGAGCGCGATTTAAGCCAACTCTTGGAATCCCTTGAACGTCTGCACCCCGAGTTCTATGGAGCATAGCTCAATGACCAGCAAGGAGGAGAAATACAGTGGCTGATAGTTGCAGAGCTCAGAGGCAAGAATGAGGCACCCACCTCAGAGAGGATCCAATTCATCTTGAGGAAGAAAAACTAGCTAAACGGACTCTCCAGGGCTATTGTAACATCCCAAATTTCATCAAATTCCAAACATCATGTTTGCATTCATAACATCATGGCACGTCTACTTTGCACAAAAAATTTCAAAGCTAAAACCATATTTAAAACCCCTTTTATATTATATATGGGGCATGGTTTTATGTTATTTTTAGGACCCAAAATGTTTTTGGAGTGAATTTTTGTGTTTGACACACTTTTAAACACTAGGGTCTCCTCACAAAATATTGGTCAAGATTTGAATTGATTTGGATTTGAAATGCCAGTTCAAATCTTATTTAGAAAATCAAAACAGAAAAGAAAAAGGCAAAGAGAGAAAAAAATAAGAGCCAACAACCCTTCTGGCCCAACTCCTCTTGCGGCCCACTAAGCCCACCCGGGGACCCTCTCTCTCTCTTTCCTACCCCGCGCGCGCACTCACCTGCTGACCACTGGGCCCCGTCGCCATGTCAACCCCGTTGTACCCAGCTCTCCATGGCCGTTTCCTCTCCCATTCAACCCGAATAAAATCGCGTTGATTTTCGATGAATGCGTGCATAATTCTCGTCCCCGCGCTGGCTACTTAAACCCCTCCGCTCCATTTCCCCTCACACAGACAGCACAGAGTGCTGCCAGGCTAGCAGTATTTATCCTCGCACCGTCGCGGTACCGTAGAACTCCGGCAAGCTATTCTGGTAAGCCTCGTGTTAGTCTCTGCCTCTAATTAAAACGAGCGTGTTCGCCTTGTCCTTGCGCATCTTCTGATACTTGCCACTTTGTATCCTCTTGCACCATAGCGTCGCCTTCATCGACGGCAGTGAGCACCTGACACGCGGCCAAATTCAGACGAGGGATTCTATCCGTGCCCGTGCGCCGCAGCCCCCACAGCGACCATGTTGATCATCGCCACGTCCCCGCGACCTCGGTGATCCCCAGCATCCCCTCTCCTACCCGCTAGCTTCGTCGGCATGTCGCTGTCAGCAGCGTCGCCGCCGCAATAGCCATGCGCGCAGCTAGGTTGTGGTCGAGTGAATCTGATCCACTGGATCTAGATCCAGTGGTCTAGATTACATTAAACGCGAAGGGGTACATTTAGATCTGAGCCTCTAGATCTTACTTACATCTGACGGTGTGCAATCGTGATCCTGCGTGAACCGGTACGCGCCAATCAGAACTCGCCATGTGGCAGTGTTTTTCTTTTAAAATCCATATTTTATTCTATTAGATGTTTAAACTTGTAAAATCCATAACTTTTGTTTTGTAAATCCAAAAATTGCAAATTTTATATCTATGGATTCATAAAAATGATCTATTTGCCTCTATGGCCTTGGTTTGGCCATTTGCTTCGGAAAAATTAGGTTTTTATGCAGAAGAATTTGTAGGCTTATTTTGACTATAAAAATTATTTAGAGTATTAATTTAAAGTGGTTTTTGTTTTATTTAGACTTTAGAAAGTATGCTTTGTATTCAGTACTTCAGAGTGTTATTTAAAATGGTGAAAAATCATCTCATTGCATTTTGCATGCATTCATAATTATTTTTGTTTGTATATTGAATTGGATATTGTTGCATGAATTTGTGTGTAGATTTTGTGGATTATGGAGTGTGTGATTGTGAGGATTGTACCTATTCTCCTAGATACTAAGGCAAGTGATACTCCGTCTTTTTGTCCTATTGTTTTATATATGCACTAGTGATATTTTGAGTAGGATTTGCATGGTAAATTTCAAAGTATATGCTATGCTATGGTAGATCCTATAGATGATAACTTGGTAGGAATTTTCCTTAGTTAAGAGGCATGTTATGCTAGTATGCTTAGCCTAGCTATTACTCCCTCTGTTTGGAAATATAAGATGTTTTAGGTTTATGAATTCAAGGGTGAAAAATTCATGTTATGATATTGTGGCAAGTTTATGCCTATGTGTTTTCGGACTAAGAAAATAACTTGTTAATGAAACAACTAGGTGGAATGGGAAGATTGGTTTGTGTTGAGTGGTTACACAAGTCCCATGTCTATGGTTTACCTTGTGTATCACACTTGTGGATGGCCACCCAGGAACAAAGAGATTTGAGATGTTTAGTGTTGAGAAGCTTCTAGTGCAACTATATAGCATATGGGCTCTGCCTTGACCAACTAGGTTGCAAGAACTCAGCTAGATGGACAGTTGGTGGTAGGGTTGATAGGATGGAATGCGTCCATGGTGTTCTGAGGGAATGCTTCTGAAAAGTCTCGTCTCGAGGCATGTCGAGTCTTGTGGGGAAAGTGCACCACCTCTCGAGAGGGTAAAACCTAAGTACTTAGCCGTGTCCCCGGCAATGGACAATTTTGAGCATCAAAGACATTGAAATGATCAAGGATGTCCTCATCCCAATTTCTCCAAGTTAAAAATGTTGGTTGACCAAGGGTAGAGGTACCCCAAATTCTATTGGTGGTTCCTTCATGTTTTTGTCAAACAAAGCCAGCCTGAACCACACTTAGCCAAATTCATATAGTTATTAGATGTTACTATACTACTATGGTATCACTTGCCAATACAATTCCAAATGTATTGACCCTCTGTGGCTGTAACTTATTATGTTGCAGGTTACTCTGATGGTGACTAGGGTTATGAGTCTACACTCAATATGTTTGCTTGTGGCACATGAAGATGAAGACTTTATTTATATTGTTAAGTGTTGAGAACTCTTTGTATTAGCCTTGGTATAAATGAGTTGTATAAACTATTGTATCTCTGGAATTACGATATAATAATGACCTTTGTATATGCGTACTTCATCTTAAACTGTGGTTGCTAGCATTTCAATCCAGGGACTAGCATTGCAATCACGGGGTCCTTTACCTTGAAGGGTGAGGTCTTACAGATGGTATCAGAGCATGATGTTGCCTGTAGGTTTGACCCTAATATGGATTAGAGTAAGGAAACCACTAGGAAAATTCAAACTTCTTTGTAAATTTCCACACTTGTCTCTTTTCATCTCGTAAAACTTCTCCTAATCTTCTTTCTCATCTCTATTTGTATATGGCTGCCATCAACGAAGCCGTCAGGAAGGGACCACTGATGACCATGACCGTAGAATGTGAGGCGGAGTTTCCCAAGGCACTCAAGAACCTTATGGTTACCATGGGAATACATGGTGAAGTTGTGTACAACGGATTCCCAGTGATGGATGAAGGAGAAGAATATTGGTGGGTACAACTCCACTTGTATAAAAACAAGGAGGATAACCACAATGAGTCGGGATTCTACATGGTCACTAACTCTGAAATGCACATGTCATTCTTTGACTCTGCAAGGAATGCAGCATGGAATGCCATCAAGGAGCTTGGATAAAGAATCAAGTGTAGAATGCTCAACACTCAAAATGACCTTAGATAGGAGAAGAAGCATACCCATGACTTAGAGACCACCATAAAACGTCTAATGGAGGATATCATAGACTTAGAATGGGAGTCTTGTGATCAAGATAAATAGATTTCCTCCAAGGATGCCCAGATAGCTACCTTGACTAATGAGTGAGAGTTGTGATGTACTCCAATAGTTGGACCACCACACTTGTCGTTTTCTCACGTTAATAATTTTGACCATACCAACCTATGTGGTATGGCAAAAATTTGTCTAAGCTAAAGTTTGAACTGGTGCTTGTGATTGATTGTTGTATGCCATGACTTGTGTGTTTTGAGAAATTATGTGTTCCTTATTGGCTTTTGTATTACTACTTTATGTTTTATTCTCTACTTGTGTTGTTTCTAATTTTCTCCATCCTATGCAATAGATGCCTAGCTTTGTTTTCAGCACCGCCGAGGAGTTCAATGGAACTCATTGGATCCCGTATCATGGAGCTCGTCAGTGTGCTCAATCTTCCCCTCCCTAACATTAAAGGACTTCAGCTCAGGAAGTTCGAGAGGAAGGACTTATGGGGATTTAGAGTCTCCCTGCCAGGACGCTAGTCAGAGCCTTCCACTGAGGAGATTGCCTTCAAGATACTCCATGACGACAAGGAGAAGGGACTCGATGTTGCCATGCAGGAGCTGCTTGGACGCCTCTGTGGACATCACTCCGCCGAGCTCAGGGGCCTCTACTTCCATCCATTTGGGAGACATGACGAGGAGCGAGAGGCTATAGTGTATGACGAGGCCACTAGGGAGACTATTGAGCCAGTACGCCTCTATCTTCAGGAACAAGAGAGCCTTCTTAGGAACCTCGATACTGATAGGACCAATGTCATGCTTAGCAATGACGAGCTATGCGTCCAGTTGAGGGAGAAGGACAAGGCCTTCGAGGAGCAGGATGAGTGTATCAAGGAGATGGAGGCTAGGTTCGAGAGGCAAGACAAGAGGTTCAAGAACAAAGAAAAGAGAGTGTAGGATAGGAACAAGAAGATCAATGAGATGAAGGACGAGATGGAGCTCAAGGATCTTGAGTTAGAGACACAGCAGGAGGTGATTGAGAGGCTGCGTTCGTAGAAGAGAGAGCTTCATGCAAAGGTTTATGCTTTGACCACCAGCGTGGAGGAGTACAAGGTAGGAATCGAAGCAGCGGGACTTACTCTAGTGGATGAGGAAGTCGATATGGAGGAGTAGTCTTGACTACTTGGCTATCTATCTATCTATCGTCATTTTATTTATCGAGTCGCATTAATCATCCAACATGTGGATGACTATGCTAGTGTGTTTACTTTACAAAACTTGTTGTTCGTGTTGTTTAAACTCTAAGTTTATTATGCTTGCTTATTTGTGATTGTTGCTAAGTGTTGTGTTGTGCATGTTAGTATCTATGTGTTATATCTCATCACTTATCCTTATTGAAACCACATATGCCTCCCCGTTGTGCCAATCCCAACAATAACAACAATGGCAATGAGATGCAACAGCTGATGACATCCCAGACTCAGTTGATGCAAATGATGACTCAGTTTATGGCCAATCAGAATCAGAACCAAAACAACAACAACAACAGCAACAGCAACAGCAACAACAACAACAACAACAAAAACAACAACAACAATAACAACAATAACAACAACAACCATAACAACCCACCAGCTTTTGATATGCTCACAAGGTTTCTGAGATTGAGGCCTGCTAAGTTTTCTGGAACCACTCATCCTATGGTAGCAAATGATTGGATACGTTCTGTGAACAGTTGGTTGCACTGATGAGGAGAAGGTCAGATTTGCAGCACACCTGCTAGAAGGACCGGCAGCTACTTGGTGGGATAACTTCCAAATCACTACTCCTATTGAAGAAGTGACTTGGGTAATATTTGAGGATGGATTCTGCACTGCTCATATCTCTTCAGGAGTGATGGGGTTGAAGAAGAAGGAATTTCACAACCTTAAGCAACGCCATCACAGTGTTGCAGAATATATTGAAGAGTTCAACAATCTGGCACGCTATGCACCAGATGATGTTGACACTGATGCAAAAAGGAAGGAGAAGTTACTTGAAGGGCTGAATGATGAGATGTGCATGCAACTATTTGTTGCATATGTTTCAACTTATCAATCTTTGTGTGACAAAGCCACCATCTTGGAAAGCAAGATGAAGCAAGTGGAGAATAGGAAGAGGAAGCACCATTTTGATAAGCATGGATCTGGATCATCTCACAAGCGTTTGTTTGGTGAAGTAAATGGAGGTTATGGATCCCACAAACACGGAAGTCATAACAACCACGACAACAATAACCGTCACCACGATAGCAATAAACATTATGGGCACAACAATGGTGATTACCGCAGTAGTAAGAGTGGACACAAGAGCCACCATAGTGGAAATGGCAATGGGAATAAGCTAGCTAAGAGGGACATCAGTCGGGTTGAATGCTTCAAGTGCAAGAAGACTAGGCACTATGAAAATGAATGCATAGAAAAGAAGACTGATGGAGCCAACAATCCAAACCCTTTTCAGAAGGGTCATGTGAACCACATGAATGTGGAGGAAATCCATGAGGATTCTGATACTGTGGCTGGTAAGTTCAAGATTAATTCCTTTCCAGCACTTGTCCTTTTTGATACCGGCGCATCACATTCATTCATAGCAAGAGCATTTATAGACAAAATAGACTCCCAACTGAAACAATTGGATGTCCTATTAAAGTAACCTCCCCAGGTAGAGAGATGATAGTAAATTTTGGATGTCATGATCTAGTAATAGAGTTTGGAAAATACAAGTTTGTAGTTAGTCTGATAATCCTAGATTCCCAAGGATTGGATGTAATTTTGGGCATGGATTGGATGACTAGATATGAGGGAGTAATAGATTGTGCCAATCGTACTGTTACACTCACAACCCCAGAAAAGAAACGGAATAGGTTCAAGTCTAACTTTGAACCCAAAGGGAGTAAGCTAAATTCTCTTAAGGGGTAGCATAGACAGTGTACCAGTAGTGAAGGAGTACCCGGATGTGTTTCCGGAGGAATTACCAGGAATGCCACTAGATAGAGATTTGGAGTTTTTGATTGACTTACTGCCAGGATCTGGACCCATAGCAAAGAGACCCTACAAGATGACAGTTGATGAGTTGAAAGAGCTCAAGAAATAGCTTGGAGAACAGTTGCAGAAAGGATTTATCCAACCAAGTTCTTTGTCTTGGGGTGCACCAGTTCTGTTTGCTGAGAAGAAGGACAGAAGTCATAGGCTATGCATAGATTATCGATCACTAAACTAGGTGACCATAAAGAACAAATATCCTTTACCTAGAATCAATGATCTCTTTGATCAGCTAGAAGGAGCCCGTGTGTTCTGAAAAATTGATCTCTGATCAAGCTACTTTCAGCTAAAGATTAGAGAACAAGACATACCTAAGACTTCTTTTACCACTAGGTATGGATTCTATGAGTATACGGTGATGCCATTTGGATTAACAAATGTAACAGCTTATTTCATGAACATGATGAACAAGGTGTTCATGGAGTTTCTTGAAAAGTTTGTTGTGGTATTCATCGATGACATATTGATCTATTCCAAGAGCAATGAAGAGCATGAAGAACATTTGCGTTTGATTCTTGAGAAACTCAGGGAGCACAAGTTGTGTGCCAAGTTCATTAAGTGTGAGTTTTGGTTGAATGAAGTTGGATTTCTTGGACATACTATGTCTGGAAATGGTGTAGCTGTCGATCCTGCAAAGGTGTCAGCTGTAACTGAGTGGGAATCTCCCAAGTCAGTTAAATAAGTCTGTAGTTTCCTAGGCTTGGCTGGGTACTATAGAAGGTTCATCGATAATTTCTCGAAAGAAGCTAAGCCAATAACAGAGTTGCTTAATAAAGAGAATAAGTTTGATTGGACTGAAGGATGTGAAACCAGTTTTCAAGAGTTTAAGAAAAGATTGGTTTCAGCACCAGTTTTATGCTTGCCAGATCTAGAGAAAGATTTCCAAGTGTATTTTGATGCATCTCACCAAGGATTGGGTGGTGTGTTAATGCAAGAAGGAAAAGTTGTGGCTTATGCCTCGAGACAACTCAAGACTCGTGAAGTAAATTATCCTACACATGACTTAGAGTTGGCCTCTGTTGTCCATGCACTCAAAACATGGAGACACTATATTTTGGGAAAGATTTGTGAAGTGTTCACTGATCACAAGAGCTTGAAATATATTTTCACCCAGAAAGAGCTCAACATGAGACAAAGAAGGTGGCTAGAACTTATCAAGGATTACGACTTGAGTTTGCAATACCATCCCGGTAAAGCTAATGTCGTAGCTGATGCATTAAGCCGCAAAGTTTATGTGAATGGCCTCACCAAAGGGGAATTGCCAGATGATTTGGGTGCCCAATTTAAAGAGCTAAGATTGGAGATAGTGCCTGAAGAATATCTCATGTCATTGGAAGTTCAACCAACACTATTGGACAGGATAAAGAAGCCCAAAAGTTGGACAAGGAAATAGAGGAGATTAACAATAAAATCAGTATAGGAAAGGCGAAAGGATTCCATGAAGATGAACAAGGAACTTTATGGTATGGAAAGCGTATCTGTATTCCACAAGATCCGGAACTTCGGAAATTGATTCTACGAGAAGCACACAATTCACCATATTCTATTCATCCGGGTAACACCAAAATTTACATGGATGTGAAGGAAAGATTTTGGTGGGACAATCTCAAGAAAGATATCGCGGAGCACATTGCTTTGTGTGACGTGCGTAGTAGAGTGAAGGCGGAACACCAAAAACCGGCAGGGATATTACAACCACTACCAATACCTGATTGGAAGTGGGATAAGATTGGTATGGATTTTATCACGTGAATGCCAAGGACCAGATATGGATACGATTCTATATGGGTTGTTGTGGATCGCCTAACTAAAGTGGCTCATTTCATACCCGTGAATACTACCTATACAAGAGCTAAATTAGATAAGATCTATATGAACATAATTGTATGTCAGCAAGGAGTACCTAAGAGTATTGTGTCTGATAGAGGAAGTCAGTTCACTTTGCATTTTTGGAAACAATTGCATGAGTCATTGGGAACTAGACTAGAATTCAGCACAGCATTTCATCCTCAGACTGATGGACAGACAGAAAGGACCAATCAGATTTTGGAAGATATGTTGAGAGCTTATGCGCTAGACTATGGATCTAGTTGGGATGAAAGTCTGCCATACGCATAATTTTCTTACAATAACAGCTATCAATCGAGCATAGAGATGGCTCCATTTGAATTCCTTTATGGAAGGAAGTGTACTACACCATTACTATGGAATGGAGTAGGAGAAAGAAACTTATTTGGACCAGATCTAATCAAGGAAGACGAAGATAAGGTCAGAATTGTAAAGGACAGATTGAAAATAGCCCAATCCCGACAAAATAGTTATGCAGATCCAAAACGTAGAGAGGTCACCTATGAGGTAGGTGATAGAGCTTATCTTAGAGTCTCACCACTTCGTGGTGTGAAGAGATTTGGAGTCAAAGGGAAATTGACACCTCGATATGTAGGACCATTCAAGATTTTGAGCCGCAAAGGAGAAGTTTCCTATGAGTTAGAACTCCCAGAATCACTGTCTGCAGTGCATAATGTGTTTCATGTAGTTGAAGAAGTGTCATCCAGAGATGGAAGAAAGACAGTTGAACAAGTGTCATCCAGAGATGGAAGAAAGCTCGTTAAAAGACACTATACCACTAGAAGAAGTTCACCTAGAGAATGATCTCACTTATGAAGAGAAACCTATCAAGATTCTCGAGACAGTGGAAAGATTCACTCGTACTAAGACAATCAAATTCTACAAAGTATAGTGGAATCATCATACCAAGGAAGAAGCAACTTGGGAAAGATAAGATGAGCTTCGGAAAGATCACCCTCACCTATTTGCTAGCCAATCCGAATCTCGAGGGCGAGATTCATCTTAAGGGGTTAGATTTGTAACATCCCAAATTTCATCAAATTCAAAACATCATGTTTGCATTCATAACATCATGGCATGTCTACTTTGCACAAAAAATTCAAAGCTAAAACCCTAATAAAACCATATTTAAAACCCCTTATATATTATATATATGGGGCATGGCTTTATTTTATTTTAATGACCCTCAATGTTTTTGGAGTGAATTGTTGTGTTTGACACACTTTTAAAAACTAGGGTCACCTCACAAAATATTGGTGAATATTTGAATTGATTTGGATTTGAAATGCATATTCAAATCTTATTTAGAAAATGAAAACAGAAAAGAAAAAGGCAAAGAGACAAAAAAATAAGAGCCAGCAACCCTTCTGGCCCAACTCCTCTCGCGGCCCACTAAGACCACCCGGGAACCCTCCCACTCTCTCTCTTTCCTACCCCGCGTGCGCACCCACCCGCTGACCACTAGGCCCCGCCGCCATGTCAACCCTGTCATCCCCAAACACCGTGTGAGACCAGCTCGCCATGGCCGTTTCCTCCCCCATTCAACCCGAATCAAATCGCGTTGGTTGTCGACGAATGCATGCATTATTCTCATCCCCTCTCTATCTACTTAAACCCCTCCCCCTCCGCTCCATTTCCCCTCACACAACAAGCACAAAGCGCCGCCAGGCTAGCAGTATTTCCCCTCGCACCACCGCAGTACTGTAGAACTCCGACGAGCTATTTTGGTAAACCTCGTGTTTGCCTCTACCTCTAATTCAAATGAGCGTGTTTTCCTTGTCCTTGCGCATCTCCTGATACTTTCCACCTATCTCCTCTTGCACCAAAGCGTCGCCTACGTCGACGGTAGTGATCACTTGACACGCGGCCAAACTCCGATGAGGGATTACGTCCGTGCCCGTGCGCCCCAGCCCCCACCGCGACCACGTTGACCATCGCCACGTCCCCGCGACCTCGGCGAGCCCTAGCATCCCCTCTCCTAACCCCTAGCTTCGCTGGCGCGTCGTCGTCAGCTGCGTTGCCTCCGCAACAGCCATGCGCGCCGCTAGGTTGTGGTCGAGTGGATCTGATTCGCTGGATCAAGATCTAGTGGTCTAGATTAGATTAAACGCGAAGGGGTACGTTTAGATCTGAGTCGCTAGATCTTAATTAGATCTAACGGTGCAAAATCGTGATCCCGCGCGAACCGGTACGCGCCAATCATAACTCGCCGCGTAGCAGTGTTTTTGTTTTAAAATCCATATTTTATTCTATTAGATGTTTAAACTTGTAAAATCCATAACTTTTGTTCTATAAATCCAAAAATTGCAAATTTTATATCTATGGATTTAGAAAAATGAGCTCTTTGCATCTATGGCCTTGGTTTTTTCCATTTGCTTCTGAAAATTTTGTTTTTTATGCAGAAGCATGTGTAGACTTATCTTGACTATAAAAATTATTTAGAATATTATTTTAAAGTGGTTTTTTATTTAGACTTTAGAAAGTATGCTTTGTATTCAGTACTATAGAGTTTGATTTAAAGGGTGACAAATCATCTCATTGCATTTTGCATGCATTCATAATTATTTTTGTTTGTATATTGAATTGAATATTGTTCTACGAATTTGTGTGTAGATTTTGTGGATTGTGGAGAGTGTGATTATGAGGATTGTACCTATTCTCCTAGCTAACAAGGAAAGTGATACTCCATCTTTTTGTCCTATTATTTTATCTATGCACTAGTGATATTTTGAGTAGGATTTGCATGGTAAATTTCAAAGTACATGCTATGCTATGGTAGATCCTATAGATGATAACTTGGTAGGAATTTTCCTAAGTTAAGAGGCATGTTATGCTAGTATGCTTAGCCTAGATATTAGAATTCAAGGGTGAAAAATTCATGTTATGATATTATGGCAAGTTTATGCCTATGTGTTTTTGGACTAAGAAAACAACTTGTTAATGAAACACCTGGGTGGAATGGGAAGACTGGTTTGTGTTGAGTGGTTACAAAAGTCCCATGTCTATGGTTTACCTTGTGTATCACACTTGTGGATGGACACCCTGGAACAAAGAGATTTGAGATCTTTAGTGTTGAGAAGCTTCTAGTGCAAACACATGGCATATGGGCTCTGCCTTGACGAACTAGGTTGCAAGAACTCGACCAGATGGACAGTTGGTGGTAGGGTTGATAGGATGGAACGCGTCCATGGTGGTCTGAGGGAATGCTTCTGAAAAGTCTCGTCTTTTTTTTCAATGCATGTCGAGTCTTGTGGGGAAAGTGCACCACCTCTTCAGAGGGTAAAACCTAACTACTTAGTCGTGTCCCCGGTAATGGACAATTTTGAGCATCAAAGACATTGAGACGATCAAGGACCTGCTCATCCTAATTTCTCTAAGTTAAAAATGTTGGTTGAACGAGGGTAGAGGTACCCCAATGTCTATTGGTGGTTCCTTGATGTTTTTGTCAACAAAAACTTAGTGTTTTCAAACTAATAAGATAAACCTTATTTTGAGCAAAGCCAGCCTGAACCACACTTAGCCAAATTCATATAGTTATTGGATGTTACTATACTACTATGGTATCACTTGCCAATACAATTCCAAATGTATTGACCCTCTGTGGTTGTAACTTATTATGTTGCAGGTTACTTTGATGGTGACTATGGTTATGAGTCTACACTCAACATGTTTGCCGGTGGCACATGAAGATGAAGACTTTATTTATATTGTTAAGTGTTGAGAACTCTATGTATTAGGCTTGGGCTAAATGAGTTGTATGAACTATTGTATCTCTGGAATTATGATGTAATAATGACCTTTGTATCTGTGTACTTCATCTTAAACTGTGGATGCTAGCATTTCGATCTAGGGACTAGCATTGCAATCATAGGGGCCTTTACCTTAAAGGGTGAGGTCTTACAGCTATGCAGGAGGCTCTTGCCCGTCTGTGTGGTCAAAGCATCAACCAGATCAAGGGCACATGCTTTGATTAATACGCAAGGCGTGATGCTATGGGACAGCCATTGGAGGTACTAGGCCATCCGGAGCTGAATCATCAGGTGGATCATCTCGACTTCATGTTGTATGATAGGCAGAAGGAGTTGGACAACGCCCGTGCCTACGCCAACCACAAATATGCCATTGCAGTCAAGAAGGACCAGACCCTCGCCATCCTCGTGAAGGAGCGCAAGTCACTCCGCCGTCTGCGTGACAAGAAGGATCGCATCATTGCCCGCCTTCGTCACAAGGTGTCATCTTTGGAGGAGACCATCCATGAGAGGGACATGCAGCTTGAGGAGAGGGAGAACGCAGGGGAATATATCTGTGGAGATCCCTACTCATACCTAAGTGATGATGATGACTACCTGGAGGACCTCGACATGGACTTCCACACTGATGATGATGAGTCCGCCTTCATTGATGATGAAGAAGCCACCGGTTCTGATGAGTAGTGGCACTTGAGCACTATCGTAGGTGTGAGTTGTATCCGATCCCACTATATCGTAGCTTCACATAATGGTTTCTAAAACCATCTGTTACCCTAGTGTGGTGTGTGTTTGTATTGGGTCCTATGAATGAATGAAAAGAAAATTGCTAGTTGGCAAAACCAGAATCAAACTCAAAGTTTAAAAGCTTTTGAAAAACAAATCCATGAACCTTAGAAATTTCCCTCTTGTCTCACTATCTATCTCAATCTTCAGATGACTAGCGGAGGAAGTAGTTCATCTTAGGATCCAATGCTGCAAATCCTACAAATGTTGGTTGCTGACCGTGAAGCTGGAAGAGCTGAACGCCAAGCTAATTTAGCCATCCTTCAATAGATAGCTCAGATGGCCCATAATAATCAAGGCCATGGAAACCAGGACAACTATGGATCCAAGCTCAGGAACTTTCAAAACACCAATCCTCCCATATTTAGTAAGTCTGAAGAGCCATTAGATGCTGATGACTGGCTGCAGACCATGGAGAACAACTTAGAGGTCGCAGGAGTGGAGGCCGATGAGAAAGTACTGTTTGCCACCCATTATCTGGCAGGTGATGCAAGAGCTTGGTGGAATAGCATTCGTACCATGAATGGAGGACATATGATGACTTGGGATGAATTCAAACTCAAGTTCAGCCGAACCCATATGCCACCGAGTTTGATTCTGCGGATGAGGGATGAATTCAAGGAGCTGAAGCAGGGAAGGATGACTGTGGTAGAGTACCACGACAGATTTCTGTCTCTGTCTAGGTATGCCCCTGATGAGATTGGTACTGAAGCCAAGAAGAAGGAGAGATTCCTAAACGGTCTGCATGATGAGATGCAGACAGTGCTGGTCAATATTCCCTTCGCTGACCTTGAAGCCTTAGTGGATTATGCAATCCACATGGAAAACAAGATCAACCAAGCCAACGTGAATGATGGATCAACCAGGATCCCACCATACCCCGAAGTATCGCCCCAACCCGTCTGCAGGATACGCCCCGAGAAACAATAGACCCCTTATGTCCCGTCCGAACTATCCCAACTGTGGAGGAGGAAATACAAGGCCCGGAGGAAACCACAACAACCCCGGCAACTCCAACAATTTCAACCATGCACCGCCCAAGTCCAAGAGCAACAAAAAACCCAACAACAATAATACTGCCCCAAGGACTGGAAGCAATGATGTGCCTGTTGCAGGAAAAGACAAGTTTCTGATTACTTGTTTTGAATGCGGAGTCAAGGGTCACTACTCCAATGAGTGCACCAAGAAGCTTGCAGCAGCCACCAATGTGAATGCACCAGCTCAGCAGCAACGCCGTGTTCAACCTGGAAGGAGACTTGCACCAGGGAACTCACTAAACCGCAACGGCCATCTGTTTCACATGAATGCTGAAGAAGCTCAAGAAGCGCCAGATGTTGTGCTGGGTATGTTTTATGTTAATTCAGTACTTGCAAGAGTGTTGTTTGATTTTGGAGAATCACACTCATTTGTTACAGAAGAATTTGCATGCACTAGTAAGAGTCAACCCACAAAATTGAAGCATGTTATGATAGTTCAAATACCTGGTTCAACCACCAAAGCTAGACAAATTTGCAAGGCCATACCTATCAGAATTCATGGAATAGATTTTTATGCTAATCTAATAGTACTTGAAACCAAAGGTTTGGAAGTAGTACTAGGAATGGATTGGATGTCAAAACATAACGGATTAATCGACTATGCCAAGAAAGCCATAACCATGACTAGTACCACTGGAGTATCAGTAGAGCATGTATCTAAAACTTTGCCCCGTCAATTCAAGTGCAACAAGAGTCTAGCCCAACCAACCATTGACCAAGTCAGAATACTCTGTGAATACCCCGACGTATTCCCAGATGAATTGCCTGGTATGCCCCAAGATCGGGATATCAAGTTTATCATTGAACTAATCCCTGGAACTGGACCCATAGCTCAGAGACCTTATAGTATAAACCCGTCTGAATTAGTGGAGCTAAAGAAGCAACTGTATGCTATGCTGGGGACATGTTTGATTCAACCAAGTGCGTTGCCATGGAGATCACCTGTTTTGTTTGTGGATAGGAAAGATGGATGTAACCATTTGTGCAAAGATTATCGGAAGCTTAATGATGTCACCATTAAGAACAAGTACCCACTACCGAATATAGAAGATTTGTTTGACCAGTTGACCGGTGCCAAAGTGGTTTCTAAGATTGATCTTAGAACTGGTTATCATCAACTCAAGATTTGCACAACGGATATTCCAAAGAATGCCTTTACCACCAGATATGGATTGTATGAATACATTGTCATATCTTTTGGATTAACCATGCCCCCGCTTATTTCATGAATCTCATGAATAAGATTTTTATGAACTTCCTAGATAAGTTTGTCGTTGTTTTTATCGATGATATTATGATCTATTCCAAATTAGAGATGTAGAGGTCCCAACCTTTAATAAGGTAGAGATCCCTGTGTTTACAATGCTAGTCCCTGGATCAATAGCTAGCATCCACAGTTAAGATGTAATATCAAGAAACAAAGGTCATAATACAACTTTATAACCAGGAATAAAATAATTCATTACATCTTACATAGCTCATTTGGCTATCTCATTACAATGCAGCAGAAATAACTATAGCATGGAGTACTTCATCTTCAAAGTGCCATAGGCAATCATGTTGGTTGTAGACTTGTAATCCTAATCAACACACTTCACTAACATCAAACAAACCTGCAACATTATAAGTTACAGCCACAAGGGTCAATACATTTGAATTGTATTGGCAAGTTTCACTAATATGTAGAAATAAGTGGAACCTATCAATATATGCATATTTGGCTAAGTAGGGTTTAGGCTCATTTGCAGAAAGCAATATAGTTTTATCCTATCTTTTCAAAATAGTTTTGATCTTTTGACAATCTTTCTGAACTCCTTGGAAGACTCCAAGTGCTTCTAATCCCTTGTTGACACCATCAAGTTTTACTTTGAGAAATTGGAATGTCGAGATCTTCCATAGCTTCAGGCCTTAGTTGCTCAGAGTTGTCCGTAACTGGGGACACGGCTAAGTACTTAGAATTTGATCTTCTGCAGAAGTTGTACACTTTACCCACATGACACAATCTTGTCTTGACGCCGCCAGTGGCTGCTGGATAAGTACATACCAAATGGAGTACCGGCAGATCGAGAATGTGACAAATTCTTTTCATAGAAGTCCTCCCAATACACAATGCTAGCTTGTCTACCAGGCACCAATGCAAGAATATATTTCCAATACATGAATCCGGTTAACCTGAGTAGGTGCCAATGCAATGGTCTTCCACTATGTAATTGACTAAGTCAGAGCCCATTTAGCATGTGGCTGTACACGGAAGCCACTGTACGAGAAACATGTTCAATCTCTAAGTCCCTGGGTGGTTTTCTTCTAGTCCACATACAAAAAGATAGCCATATAAACATGGTTCCCTTTGTTGCCACCTTATCCATAATTGAGTATCCTCATTCCACCTAGGTGGTTCATTGAGTACTTGTTTTATTATATAAAACATATATTTTTCCAACACTTCATATAATCATAACATGGTATTCCACCCCGAATCTATAACAAGGCTAAGCATACTACAACTACGATGTTTCCATTAAGGAGGATATAAAGGATATCCTAATAGGACATAGCATAGCATAGTAACATAGTAGCCCTATCATGCATACTAAAAATACCACTAAGTGTAGTGAAAATAGTAGGACATGGATGATAGTGTCACTTGCCTTTTTAATGGGTAGAAATCAATATTAACTCATCAATAATATATCTTTGATAATTACCCTCGTCACTCTTCGTGAAATCTATCGCAAAGAAAATAAAATAATACTATATATAACACGCGCACAAGCATAACAATCCAAAATGAAAATATTCAACGAATATGGAATCATGTCAAAGATACATTAAACCCCAAATATATATTTTTCGTTATATTTAGCATCAATTAACAACACTAAAAAAAATTATGGTTAAATCCTAATTAAATTTAGGTATTTTGTAATTAGGATTATGATGATATTGAGCCTAAATTCCAAAAATTATTTCACGTGGTCATGGACATGGTTGGAAATACTTAATTATTCATGTTTACCAATAGACAAAGTATCTCGTATTTATCTGCACGTATAACTTATAAGTTGCATGATCATACTTTAATAATGGGATATGAGCAAATAAAAAGACGTGGATTTGTGACTTCATCTAATAGGATTAGCATGCACGCATAGAAGGTTATTTTCTTTTCCTTTCTTTTGAGATGTGCATGAATCGATTCGTACATGGCTTGCATTGATCGCTTTTTTTACTAGATACATGCACAGACGGGTTCTATTTCCATTAATTCGAGAAGTGCACGGCCAGTGCCTTTTTTTAGTTGAAGCTTTATTTGCTCTGCTCTTTCAGTAAATCAGTTTTAGATACTAGAATATAACAATTTGTTGTATCTCCTATGAACCTCTAGATCAAGATACATGGACATATATGGAGATAACGATACTTCTATGTCCTAATTTTCATGGAGACTTACGAATGAGATTATAGGCTACCCTATAGTTTACAAAGAAACCAAGTGATACAATCGTTCAGATGAATAGATGCTATGAGTAGAACATGGGAGAGGGCTCACCATCGAGAGATGTTCTATCGATCAGAAAACACAAGCGTAGCTTAGTGGATATTCAGTTCAGAAAATATCTCGGTGGATGTTGGGATGTCTTTTCTAGTGGTTCATCGGTCATTGGCAAACACAGGTAGCGTGAAGCTTGACTCGTTGAAGACGAAATTCGCCTCAGTGTGCCGCTCTAGGTGACAGTCTGACGCAACCAATGGACAGCCGTTGGACATGCGTCGGGTACTCCGATGTGGTGATCTCCGGCTGCGAATTGGACCGAGCGAAGGCATCAGGTTTATGCGCACGGAATATACATAAATAAAGTAAGAAGAATCAGGGCCTGAGTCTCTCTGTACCGGCGGTGATTAACGTCGACGTCAGAGTGGCCGACGGAGCAACGGCAAGCGATTCCTGTCGCTAGGGTGCCACAGCAAGGGTGTGGTTCTGCAGAGTAGTGGAGTGGGAGGACGTAAACTCAATCTGATCGTCGATCGGTAGAAGTCCTTGGCTGGGGCTTGTTGGTGTGCCTGCAACCTTCAATATCGTCAAGGACAGGCTCCGGCTGTGCAAAAACGAGCATCAGAATGTATGAGAGTGTGCACAGATGATGAGAAGAAATGGAGAGAATAAATTGGGTCATGGGTACCCTGTAGGTACAAAAACAGCGATGACATCAGCTGCCGTGCGGAGCTCCGATCAGAGATTCCTCAGAATGGAGAGACAATACTTGGGCGTGGAGTAGTTATGGACGTGTGGTGTAAGAAGTAGAAGGCCCAGACCCATATTTTACTCACGCGAGAGCTCGATCGCCGGGATGCAAAAGGAATCCATAGCCGATTATATTGTAGACATTATGGCCAATTTATGGGATTTAAGGTGCACTGAAGCGGCATTTTAATCCGCGGAATGGAACTGTGGGTTAATGGGGAGTAAATTTTGTCGGAATTGATCTGCGTACGAACATTGGTGTCCGATGTGCCCACGACACCAAATCCGTACCGTCAGATTGTCAACAAGCTGAAATACACACGGCTTGATTTCTTTGTCGGACAGGAATCGTACGAAATTGATCGTACGTATAGCAGTTCTCAAATTTTGTTTTTAAGGCCGATCATTTAAAGGTCTAAAATAGATGGAATTTTGAGGGGAAGGTTTGTCCATGGTGTAGGTTTAATTTATGGTTCTATGGTTCTGATCTTAAACGATACTAGGAAGACGACCGGTTCAGTTGGGCTAGGAATAGAATGGGTCTGGATTAGTTGGGCCATTGCCGAGGTCACTGTGGATCTTTTTTTTCTTTTTTTTTGAACTTCTTTTCTATCAATTGCTTTAACTTCTAAATTGATTCAAATTTGTATCAAACTTTTTGGAAAATTTATATAAAATATAAGTTGATAGTTTACTCTAATTAGAGTATTTGGAATATCTTTTTATGAAGTATAATTCATTTAAAAAAAATAAGTATGCCACGTACGTCTAGTTTTATTATTTTCTATTTATTTTTCTTATAAAAAATATATCTTTTGACTTAGGACTCTAAAAAAGTTCAAACCAATTTCCTTAGCTTTATAATTTTATTCTTTATCATAATCACTCTTTTAAGCACACTTTTATTTTATTTTTATTCATTGCCTTAACTTGACTTTATTTTTGTTCCTATATTTTATTAATTTCATATCATTTTATCTAGAGCTTCAAATAGAGTCAAACTAATTTCTATGGTTTTATAATTTTGCCCTTTATCTTTTTAGCTCACTTAGTAATTCTTCGTATATTTTAAATATGGAATATATCCAAAGTCTCATGTTGCTAAGTGGTCATTTCAACTTTGAGAAGAAAGATATTTCTCTTAGTTTTAAAATGCTACCATGCATGCTTCATGATTTTGAGGTTTTGAAAACATGCATACAACTTCGCAAACAAAATTGTTTTAATTGATTTTTGTTTTGAAGGAGTTATATTAAATAGTCAAAAAGTTTTTGTTCCCAATCAATTTCTAAGACTTAGTTTTTCATTTTGTTTAAGTTTTTCCATATTTCAAAATTTATAAAATTTTGGGATGTGACAGTCTACCACCCTTAAAATAAATCTCGTCCCGTGATTGGGAAGGCTAGAGCTTACATGTTGGCTTGAAGACAACTAGGGTACTACCACCCTTAAAAAATTCTTATAGAGTTACAATCCTACAGGCAACACAGTGCTCTGATACCATCTGTAGAGGTCCCAACCTTTAAAAAGATAGAGATCCCTGTGTTTACAATGCTAGTCCCTGGATCAAGAGCTAGTATCCACAGTTAAGATGTAATATCAAGAAACAAAGGTCATAATACAACTTTATAACCAGGAATAAAATAATTCATTACATCTTACATAGCTCATTTGGCTATCTCATTACAATGCAGCAGAAATAATTATAGCATGGAGTCCTTCATCTTCAAAGTGCCACAGGAAATCATGTTGGTTGTAGACTTGTAGTCCTAATCAACACACTTCACTAACATCAAACAAACCTGCAACATTATAAGTTACAGCCACAAGGGTCAGTACATTTGAATTGTATTGGCAAGTTTCACTACTATGTAGAAATAAGTGGAACCTATCAATATATGCATATTTGGCTAAGTAGGGTTTAGGCTCATTTGCAGAAAGAAATATAGTTTTATTGTCGTGGTATTGCCGACGAGTACGCCATGTATTTAATTTCCAGCATGTATATATTTTTTAAGCAAGTGCTGTCTTATCCATTACTTTGGTTCTATGCTTGACTTTTCATGAGTCGGAAGACTCATTATCGGAACCATGCGCTTAGGTGATGATGCCCAATGGCACCGTCAATAACCTGAGCACAAAATCACCGACAATAAGTGCCGAAAGTCACTACTCTAGAATCCACATAAAAACAACAAAGAACGTGTAGACCAGAAAACTTAAGCTAACGCCCATAGGCAGAATTTTCACAAGGGCAAACGCAAAGCTTGTGCATAAAGGTTTTATATGATCCAAAAAATGAACACTAAAGGAGGTAAAAGACTCAGAAATATGAGTGAACCAAAGAGCTTTATTTCATTGATCATATAAGAGATACACAATTAGATAAAAAATGCTAAGTGTAAAAAGGACGTAGCTGTGCTATGTTCCATGGCCGATCAAGCTCCGGGTAGTCATCATCCGGGTCACGTCGCTTACGCTTATGATCCTCGTTGGGTCTATCCTTTAGTTCAAGATTGTCAACAAGGTAGTAAGACCCATTGAGCAGCGCCTTGCTTATGATGAACGGTCCTTTCCATGGCGGGGATAATTTGTGTGACTTTTTCTGCTTAAGTCGGAGCACCAAATCCCCCTCTTTAAACGAGCGATGCCGAACGTGGCGACTATGGTAGCTGCGTAGCTTCTGCTGGTAGATGGCGGATCTTTGGCATGCCAAAACGCGCTCCTCCTCGAGAAGGTCCACATCCAGGCGTTTGGATTCTTCAGCGTCATCCTCGTCGTAGGCGGCAACTCTTGATGCATTGTGGAGGATATCAGAAGGCAGGATGGCTTCTGCTCCATATACCATGAAGTAAGGGGTGTAGCCAGTAGATCTGTTGGGTGTAGTTCGTAAACTTTACAGCACAGATGGCAATTCTTCCGCCCAGGCTTTAGCTGCTCTATGTAGCGGTGCCTCAAGACGTGGCTTGATTCCCTGCAGAATTAATACATTGGCTCGCTCAACCTGACCGTTGGATTGTGGGTGGGCCACAGATGCAACGTCAAGTCGGATGCCTTTCTCCCAGCAATACGCCTCCACTTCTCCGAGTGATAAATTGCTGCCATTGTTGGTGATAATGCTATGTGGGAGACCAAATCTCACCACTAGATCCCGGACAAACCTGAGGGCAGTTGCCCCATCAAGCTTTTTAATGGGTTTAGCTTCTATCCATTTGGTGAATTTATCAACTGCTACAAGCAGATGTCTAAACCCACAAGGTGCCATCTGTAACGGTCCCACCATGTCTAGCCCCTAGACCGCAAACGGCCAAGTTATTGGTATTGTTCGCAGTTCTTCAGCAGGAACATGTGGTTGTCGGGCATAATACTGGCATCCCATGCATGTTTCAACCAGCTTGTCGGCGTCCGCCTTCGCGGTGAGCCAGTAGAATCCTTGCCGGAAGGCTTTTGCGACCAACGATCGAGGAGCGGCGTGATGCTGGCAATCTCCGAGATGGATTTCGCGTAGGATTTCCATACCTTCTAGTTGGGAAACACACTTTAGGTATACACCAGTAGTGCTCCTTTTATAGAGTTGCCTATTAATTATGGTATAACCCTTTGCTCGTCGTACTATTTGCCGTCTTTCGACTTCGTCGTCGGGCAAAGTTCCATGTTCGAGGTATTCCATGAACGGTTTTGTCCAAGCCGGAGGGACCTTAGTCACCATGTTGACGAAAGAGTCAGCTCTATCTGGATTGTCGATGTCGGATCCCTTCACGGATGGTGTGCGCAGGTGCTCGAGGAAAACTCCTGGCGGAATTCTCTCGCGCCTTGATCCTAGCTTAGACAGCAGATCGGTCGCCTCGTTTTGTTCCCTAGGCACATACTTAGCCTCGTAGCCCAAGAAGCTCTTGGCTATCTCATCCACTTCGTCTCGATATGCCGCCATCATAGGGTTCCACGCATTCCAGGTGCTAGACACCTGCTGGGCAACCAAGTCGGAATCTCCACAGCAAACTATGCGCTTGATGCCAATATCCTTGGCTACAAGTAGTCCGTGAATGAGTGCTTCATACTCCGCCATGTTGTTTGTAGCCTCGAAGTGGATCTGCAGAACGTAGTGTAGCTTGTCTCCTGTTGGTGACTGTAGCAATACACCAGCCCCCGAGCCGTTGAGCAGCTTTGATCCGTCAAGGTGCATCACCTAGTACTCTGGTTCTGGCAACGGAGTAGCGTCTGGCATCTCCATCCAATCTGCAACAAAATCCGCCAAGGCTTGTGATTTGATAGCGTCGCGTCTCTTGTAGGTGATCTCGAAGGTGGCGAGTTCAATACCCCACTTCGCGACCCTTCCTATAGCGTCGCTGTTGTTGATGATGTCCGACAATGGAGTCTTGCTCACCACTGTGATTGGGTGCTCCTGAAAGTAATGCCTCAGCTTCCGAGAAGCAAGGAATACTCCATAAGCTATCTTTTGGTACTGCGGGTAATGCTGCTTAGACTCCGTCAAGACCTCGCTTACATAGTAAACTGGTCGTTGAACTCCATGCTCATAGCCTGGTTCCTTCCGCTCTACGACGACGACGATACTGATAACCCGGTTGGTTGCCGCCATGTAAATTAACAGGGGCTCACCAGGCTCGGGTGCTACAAGGATGGGCGCTGATGAAAGAATCTCCTTGAGCTGCTTCAATGCTGCATCTGCCTCGTCCGTCCACCTGAATTTGTATGCCTTTTTCAGCAACTTGTACAGCGGCAGGGCCTTCTCTAGAAGTCGGCTGACGAACCGACTAACTACTGCAACACAACCTGTTAGTCGTTGAATGTCCTTTAGGCATGTCGGACGGTTTATGTTTAAGATGGCCTTGATTTTCTCTGGGTTGACCTCGATTCCACGTTGGGAAACGATGAAGCCCAAAAATTTGCCGGCTGGAACCCCGAAGACGCACTTCTTAGGGTTAAGCATCATTGTGGCATCCCGCAAAACCACTACTAGAAAATCGCGTTGTTTTTGTGCATTGCATCATCAGGACATCATCATGCATATTATTTTTACTAGAAACTATGTTGCGAAAGACTATTGATTTCGGAAACTAGCCCTCCTTCTATTTCAAATTAAACCCCCGGATGTTTTCGGATATTTTGTTTATCTAAAACTAATTACAAAAGCTATTTTAAATTAAATAAAAACCTATATTATTTTTAGGGGGCAGCCGAACCGGGCCGATCCGACCCAGTTGGCCAGCCCCAGTACAAAACCAAACGGTCCACCTAAATCTATTCCTACCCAAACCTAGTCTACCCACCAACCGCAGCTTGCCACCTCATCTTTCCCTCCACCTCATCACACCCACCGCCACCTCACCAATCCACACCCCATCCCCTCTCTCTCTCTTCCTCACAACCAACCCCACCCCCACTTCCTCTCTCACCCGCTGGCCCCTCCCCTTCTCTCCCTGACACCTCGGTCCCACGCCCCACCTGGCCCAACCCGCAGCAGCACACAACACAACACACCCACCGTCTCCCTGGGCCCCACCCCGCACTCACACCACGCACACGCGCGCGCCCCCACCCCTACCGCGCCTGGCCCACCTGCCAGCCCAACCCCGTCGCCCCGCTCCCTCCCTCTCCCTCACCCGACGCTCCCACCCGCCTCTCGCTTCGGCCGCCGCCGGCCCCGAGCTCACCGGCCTGCCCTGCCGCCTGACGGCGCCCCTCCGCCGCCATCGGCCTCCGCCACCAGCGCCTCCTCGGCGAGCTCCGCCTTCCCTGCTCGGCCTCCCTCGCACCCTCCCGCGAGCGCCGCCCCGACCAGCGCCTTCCCACCGCCGCTCCCTCTTCGGCTCCGCCCCGGAGCGCCGCCCTCTCCTCCGGCCGGCTCGCCTCTTCTCCGGCCGCCGTGCTGCCGCCCTTCGCCGCTCCGGCCCGACCCCCTCTTCTCCGGCGCCGGCCCCCTTTTCCCCGCGTCCCCGTCGTCGGCCGGCCACCCTCTGCAGCAGCCCGCCGCCGTCCGCAGCAGCCCCGACGGCCTCCATCTAGCCTCGCCTTCGCCCCACCGCCTCGGTCGATCCCCGCCGCCGCAGCGAAGCTTCTCCGCCTGGCCTGCTCCACCCCGCCGTCGGCTTGGCCTCGCCCGCGCCGTTCGGAGTCGGCGGCTCGTCAGCCTCGTCCACGCGCGAGTCCCCGCAGGTTCCCACCAGCGCCGCTCTCATCTCCCAGTGCACCGCCGCCCAGGCACCCTCTGCTCGGCAGTGACGCGCGCCCTCCCCGAGCCCCTCCTCGCCGCCTCTGTGATGCCGCCTGGTCGAGCCGCGACCGCGTTCGCCTCTCCGCCCCGCTGTTCGAGCTAGGCCCGACCGCCCTCCTCTGCAGCTCCGTCGCGGGCGTCGCTGTTCATGCGCCCTCGCGGCAGCCCTTCCTCCTCCTGCCCGTGCGCCGCCCCTGATGCTTCTAACCTGCTATTGTTTTGGTACTGAGGTAACGGGTGCAGAGATGCAACGATGGATGGTCATGTGAAGATGGTACCTAGCCGCTCTACTTTAGCTCCAGTGCTGCAAGATGGTGATGATATGAGAAAACCAAGACCTTCCGATGCTTTATCGTCTTAATCTGCCGCCGTATTCCAAGCCCTCCTTCTCCTAACCCGAAGACCCATCTTGGGACGCCATGAACTTCTTCACGGACGTCAAGGCCTCCTTCCAGGAACCCGAAGAAACCGAGACCCCTGGGTGCGGCGACCTAGATCCGAAGATCGATATCACCGAACACCAAGACCCCGGAACGCCAAGTACTCCCTCGAGGACGCCGAGTACTTCACCCCGGACATCGAGACCCTGAACGACAAGTTCTCCTTCCCGAAAGCATTGACGCTCGTGCGACAAGATCTACTTCACGGATCCGAAGACCCCGGAACCCGATCCACTCTAGTTCGCCATCGACGACAAGATCGGCACCGACCAGGACGAATCCGATGCGCCCCGACGCCGAACCAAGTCCTTCTTCACCGGAACGCCAAGCTCTCAGCCGTTGTCCGAGAACAATCCCGTCGAACTGTTCCCCGTCGAACCCTGAGTCCGAACCCCGAACCCTCGGAACCCCAAGATCGCCGAACCCTAATGTGTGACCCTGATCCGAGCCCCTATTTTATAAATGCCATCTATATAAATTGTTGCATATTAAATTGCCATACTTGCATGCATATTTGTCTGTGGTTTGGGGGCCTTATGCCGATTCACCTTATAATTAAATATGGGGCCCATATGCGGGCAAATCTAGTCGTATATTGGTCCCATTTAAACTGGTGTAGTGAACCGATGCCATGTTTTGTCCTTGTTAAGACAACATTTAAATTGCGGGGTATCTAAACAACTTGAACCTATTAATTAATTGTCGGGACCCCCGGTTCCGCTTAATATGATCTAATTGCATTGCACCTTTGCCATGCCATGCATCATACATGCATCATGCTCGATCTTCTGCCGTAGTAATAAATATTGCATCCGGTGTTTATTCTAGTGTTTTGGTTCTTCGCGGATAAGGCCGTTGAGTTGATGCGAGTGTCGACCCGATCGTCGGTTGAACCTTCGGCAATGTTTTCAGGCGAGCATCTCGCCCTTTCTACCTATCTTACTTTTATAGCATTTATTCCCTCCTGTTGATCTATTGCTATCTGTGTTACATTGCTCTAGCTTTCGTACCCGTGATATCCCTTGCAACTTTATATTGCCTTGGACACCTCCTATTACCTGTTGTTTGGTAGATAGTTGGACCTGCGCGTCGTAGTCGCTTGCTCAAGTGCTGTTGCGTGTCATCAAGTACCACAGTTGTTGGAGCATGGCCGTATGTTTAATGTTGGAGATGATCATGGCTTTATTTATCCTTCACTTTAATTATTGTTTAACAACTAAAATTGAAGTAGGTAAGCAGAGGCACAGGTGGGGAATAGATGTTATTTGGTTGTTAACCGTCCACTTGTGTCCCGTAGGACCCCGAGTACTTGATACCTGTTCCTTGAATATTCGCGCTATCCACATCCGGGAGGATTATGGGACCCCCCTGAGCCAGAGCTTGATTCATTCTTATTTCTTGGGGCCACAAACTAGTTTGGGGTTTATTTACTATCCTGTACTTATGCCATGCTTTACTGCTTTATTACGATTGTGCGAGGAGCACACTGTACTGTTTAGGATCGGGACACGATTTCGCGGTATCGACAAGCCCGAGTTTTCGGGTTCCCAGTCGTTTACAGCCGTCCACCCAAACCTCGGGTCCGTCTCGGAGTCAGCTAACTTCGTTGCGGGTGTACTCCAAGGGGTGGCCCCCTGAAATATTTCTGAATCCTGTGATTGCTTTGTCGTGAAAGCCTCGTTGGGTTTTGATTTGGTTTTTCCGAGGTTGATCGAGTGTGTGTTGCTATTTGTGCACCCCTGCAGGGTAAAACTTTCTGAAAGCCGTGTCCGCGGTTATGGACGACTTGGAGCACAGTATCTCGATCATAGACAACTATAACTAAAGTAGTGCTATAAATTTGACTTTATAATGACTAGTAATCAGCTTCACTATAATGGAATGGCTAAATAAAACTGCCAACAATTGCTTGTTTGGGTTGTCGCTTGCGACCATTGTATCTGACTAGTAAGTATTGCAACTACAACGGAATGGCTAAATAAAAGTACCAACAACTGCTGGGTTTTGGGATATCTCATGCTAATTGTATTTGACTAGTAAGTGTTGCAACTACAACGGAATGGTTAAATAAAAGTGCCCACTGCTTATTTTATCAGGATGATTATCTATATTTGACTAGTAATTGCTGCAATGATAACTGAATAAATAAAACTGCCAACTGTGTGAGTTCCTCGGTTGACTTCCTCGTTTGGTATCGAGGGGGAAACACCAGGATGGGTTTGTTTGATGGTAGTGTCAGGTTGGTTCCGGATAGGTCTTTCTTATCCCTCTCTGATAGCCGACAGTTGTATCGAGTCTCTATAGGTTGTTAGTGCATGCTGCGCTGCCGCTTCAGTCCACCATACCTATGTAGGCGAGGACCGCCGAATTCTAGTCTCGCCGTGTACTGGCCTCAGTACTGACGCTCCTCTTTTTCCTTTGCCCTTTGTCGGCACCCCTTTTGTTTAAGCAGGTTTTGAGATCGACGTCGTTAGCAGGGTTACCCTTCCGGCTTGGCCTGGGCAGGGTTATGGACGCCACTGGTTATTCTTCAGGGCTCTTAGCCCCATTTGCATCTTGTCCGTAGTCGGACGCTCTATCATTTCCAAGGTGATTTGGATCTTTGTATATTATATCTGTATTCTTGACTCATGGAGTCGTGTTGTATATATATCTGTTCTGTGGGTCCCATCGAGGATTGTTGTGTAATGTTATTACTTCGTTTTCCACCCGCACGAAAGTGCCTGGTGGGCACCTTTGAATCGTTTCTATGCGGGTTTGGCAGGAAGCGCCAAAACTTGCATAGGGTCAATTCTGAGGGTGTTACAGAGTGGTATCAGATCGCAGCAGTTGCGATACCCCACTAGTCCAGCCTGTAGGATAACCTAGCTAACGGCCGAAGTAGAGTGTCAAAACTATTTTTGCAAAATCGGTTGGATAGTTCTGAGTAGGTCTGATTTTACTCCTTACCCCTCTGCTGCTCTCCTCTCACCTCTGCGTGTTTTGAATCCGCTCTCTTACCTTTCTTCAAGTCCAGGATTTCTCGTGGTTGGGTTTCCGTCGTACCTTCAGGGTTTCGCTTCCACCTTTGGTAACGGTGTTGCTACATCTGGTCTACAGGCTGTCTGAGGAATCCGTCTACTGTGGTACCATTCTTTGTTCCTTGCTTGTGCCTTCCGGTGTTTTCCGACGCGACGACATCATCTACGCCAGATCCGATGCAGAGTCTGCATCACTCCTTTGTTTCTGAACCTCGATTGTCGAGATCTTCAGTCGGATTCCGAGAGTTGGTTGCATAATCCGCCTACTCGTGTGCAGAGTAATGGTTTGGGTGCGCGATGGACTGATCACCATCCGACTACTCTTATCATTCGCTCTTGTACATCGAATCAGTGGGTCCAGCAATTTTACTCCGTCCACGGAAGCTAGAGGTGGCTTTATTTGTGGATACCTCTACCTTCGCCCTTTGTTTCCGGAGTGTTTCCCCTCAACGGTCACGGACAACGACCTCTTGTTAGTGGTGTCGCGAAGATTTACACGAAGCGAGAAGATTCAGATCACCGCCCTTCTTTCCGGTACCATGAGGCGGATCTCGAGGGCGAGATCCATTGTTAGTGGTGTCGAATTGTGGCATCCCGCAAAACCACTACTAGAAAATCGCGTTGTTTTTGTGCATTGCATCATCAGGACATCATCATGCATATTATTTTTACTAGAAACTATGTTGCGAAAGACTATTGATTTCGGAAACTAGCCCTCCTTCTATTTCAAATTAAACCCCCGGATGTTTCCGGATATTTTGTTTGTCTAAAACTAATTACAAAAGCTATTTTAAATTAAATAAAAACCTATATTATTTTTAGGGGGCAGCCGAACCGGGCCGATCCGACCCAGTTGGCCACCCCCAGTACAAAACCAAACGGTCCACCTAAATCTATTCCTACCCAAACCTAGTCTACCCACCAACCGCAGCTTGCCACCTCATCTTTCCCTCCACCTCATCACACCCACCGCCACCTCACCAATCCACACCCCATCCCCTCTCTCTCTCTTCCTCACAGCCAACCCCACCCCCACTTCCTCTCTCACCCGCTGGCCCCTCCCCTTCTCTCCCTGACACCTCGGTCCCACGCCCCACCTGGCCCCACCCGCAGCAGCACACAACACAACACACCCACCCTCTCCCTGGGCCCCACCCCGCACTCACAACACGCACACGCGCGCGCCCCCACCCCTACCGCGCCTGGCCCACCTGCCAGCCCAACCCCGTCGCCCCGCTCCCTCCCTCTCCCTCACCCGACGCTCCCACCCGCCTCTCGCTTCGGCCGCCGCCGGCCCCGAGCTCACCGGCCTGCCCTGCCGCCTGACGGCGCCCCTCCGCCGCCATCGGCCTCCGCCACCAGCGCCTCCCCGGCGAGCTCCGCCTTCCCCGCTCGGCCTCCCTCGCACCCTCCCGCGAGCGCCGCCCCCACCAGCGCCTTCCCACCGCCGCTCCCTCTTCGACTCCGCCCCGGAGCGCCTCCCTCTCCTCCGGCCGGCTCGCTTCTTCTCCGGCCGCCGCGCTGCCGCCCTTCGCCGCTGCCGCCCTTCGCCGCTCCGACCCGACCCCCTCTTCTCCGGCGCCGGCCCCCTTTTCCCCGCGTCCCCATCGTCGGCCGGCCACCCTCTGCAGCAGCCCGCCGCCATCCGCAGCAGCCCCGACGGCCTCCATCTAGCCTCGCTTTGCCCCACCGCCTCGGTCGATCCCCGCCGCCGCAGCGAAGCTTCTCCGCCTGGCCTGCTCCGCCCCGCCGTCGGCTTGGCCTCGCCCGCGCCGTTCGGAGTCGGCGGCTCGTCAGCCTCGTCCACGCGCGAGTCCCCGCAGGTTCCCACCAGCGCCGCTCTCATCTCCCAGTGCACCGCCGCCCGGGCACCCTCTGCTCGGCAGTGACGCGCGCCCTCCCCGAGCCCCTCCTCGCCGCCTCTGTGATGCCGCCTGGTCGAGCCGCGGCCGCGTTCGCCTCTCCGCCCCGCTGTTCGAGCTAGGCCCGACCGCCCTCCTCTGCAGCTCCGTCGTGGGCGTCGCTGTTCATGCGCCCTCGCGGCAGCCCTTCCTCCTCCTGCCCGTGCGCCGCCCCTGATGCTTCTAACCTGCTATTGTTTTGGTACTGAGGTAACAGGTGCAGAGATGCAACGATGGATGGTCATGTGAAGATGGTACCTAGCTGCTCTACTTCAGCTCCAGTGCTACAAGATGGTGATGATATGAGAAAACCAAGACCTTCCGATGCTTTATCGTCTTAATCTGCCGCCGTATTCCAAGCCCTCCTTCTCCTAACCCGAAGACCCATCTTGGGATGCCATGAACTCCTTCATGGACGTCAAGGCCTCCTTCCCGGAACCCGAAGAAACCGAGACCCCTGGGTGCGGCGACCTGGATCCGAAGATCGATATCACCGAACACCAAGACCCCGGAACGCCAAGTACTCCCTCGAGGACGCCGAGTACTTCACCCCGGACATCGAGACCCTGAACGACAAGTTCTCCTTCCCGAAAACTAGTTTGGGGTTTATTTACTATCCTGTACTTATGCCATGCTTTACTACTTTATTACGACTGTGCGAGGAGCACACTGTACTGTTTAGGATCGGGACACGATTTCGCGGTATCGACAAGCCCGAGTTTTCGGGTTCCCAGTCGTTTACAGCCGTCCACCCAAACCTCGGGTCCGTCTCGGAGTCAGCTAACTTCGTTGCGGGTGTACTCCAAGGGGTGGCCCCCTGAAATATTTCTGAATCCTGTGATTGCTTTGTCGTGAAAGCCTCGTTGGGTTTTGATTTGGTTTTTCCAAGGTTGATCGAGTGTGTGTTGCTATTTGTGCACCCCTGCAGGGTAAAACTTTCTAAAAGCCATGTCCGCGGTTATGGACGACTTGGAGCACAGTATCTCGATCATAGACAACTATAACTAAAGTAGTGCTATAAATTTGACTTTATAATGACTAGTAATCAGCTTCACTATAATGGAATGGCTAAATAAAACTGCCAACAATTGCTTGTTTGGGTTGTCGCTTGCGACCATTGTATCTGACTAGTAAGTATTGCAACTACAACGGAATGGCTAAATAAAAGTACCAACAACTGCTGGGTTTTGGGATATCTCATGCTAATTGTATTTGACTAGTAAGTGTTGCAACTACAACGGAATGGTTAAATAAAAGTGCCCACTGCTTATTTTATCAGGATGATTATCTATATTTGACTAGTAATTGCTGCAACGATAACTGAATAAATAAAACTGCCAACTGTGTGAGTTCCTCGGTTGACTTCCTCATTTGGTATCGAGGGGGAAACACCAGGATGGGTTTGTTTGATGGTAGTGTCAGGTTGGTTCCGGATAGGTCTTTCTTATCCCTCTCTGATAGCCGATAGTTGTATCGAGTCTCTATAGGTTGTTAGTGCATGCTGCGCTGCCGCTTCAGTCCACCATACCTATGTAGGCGAGGACCGCCAAATTCTAGTCTCGCCGTGTACTGGCCTCAGTACTGACGCTCCTCTTTTTCCTTTGCCCTTTGTCGGCACCCCTTTTGTTTAAGCAGGTTTTGAGATCGACGTCGTTAGCAGGGTTACCCTTCCGGCTTGGCCTGGGCAGGGTTATGGACGCCACTGGTTATTCTTCAGGGCTCTTAGCCCCATTTGCATCTTGTCCGTAGTCGGACGCTCTATCATTTCCAAGGTGATTTGGATCTTTGTATATTATATCTGTATTCTTGACTCATGGAGTCGTGTTGTATATATATCTGTTCTGTGGGTCCCATCGAGGATTGTTGTGTAATGTTATTACTTCGTTTTCCACCCGCACGAAAGTGCCTGGTGGGCACCTTTGAATCGTTTCTATGCGGGTTTGGCGGGAAGCGCCAAAACTTGCATAGGGTCGATTCTGAGGGTGTTACAATCATGTTGTATATCCGGAGATTATCGAAGGTTTCTTTTAAGTCGGAGATTAAGTCGTTTGACTTTTTAGACATCACCGCAATATCGTCCACGTAGGCGTGAACGTTCCGACCAATTTGGTCGTGAAGGCAATGTTGCATTGTCCGCTGGTAGGTAGCACCTGCGTTTTTTAGCCCAAAGGGCATCGTGACATAGCAAAACATGTCGTATGGGGTAGTGAACGAAGTGGCCAATTGGTCTGACTTCCTCATCTTGATCTGGTGGTATCCTGAGTATGCATCAAGAAAACACGAAAGTTCTGAGCTAGCTGTCGAGTCAATGGCTTGGTCAATGCGAGGCAAAGAAAACGGATCTTTGGGACATGCTTTGTTCAAGCCGGTGTAATCAACGCACAATCTTAATTCATTGGTTCCCTTTTTGGGGACAAGTACAGGATTGGCCACCCATTGGGTGTGAAGGACTTCTCGGATAAATCTAGCCTTAAGTAACCTAGCTATCTCTTTGCCAATGGCGCGTCTCTTCTCATCTCCAAAGCGTCGTAGAGGTTGTTTCACTTGTTTGGATTTTGGATCAATGTTTAAGCTGTGCTCGGCAAGTTCCCTAGGTACACCTTTCATGTCGTCAGGTTGCCAGGCAAAGATGTCCCTGTTCTCTCGGAGGAACTCGACGAGCGCGCTTTCCTATTTGGGATCCAGGTTCGTCCCAATGGCGGTGACCTTGGAGGCATCGCCTACCACAAGTTCCACCGGCTTGGTCTCGATGGCGGCCTTGAACGCAGGAGCGGAGTCGGAGATTTGTTTCTTCGACGCTGGCATCTCTGAGTCACGGACCTTGCTTTGGATCTCTTTGAATTCCTTGCTGTAGAGGACAGCTTCTGCAATGGCTGCTTCGTTGATCTTGCAGTCCCTTGCCTTGGTAAAGCTTCCCGATACGGTGATGATGCCGTTTGGTCTGGGTATCTTGAGTTTGTTGTAGACAAACCATGGCTTGGCCATGAACATGTGGAATATGTCACGGCCGAATATGACGTGGTACACACTCTTGAAGGGGACCACCTCGAAGGTCATGCGCTCCTAGCGGTAGTTATTAACATCGCCAAAGGCTACCTGAAGTGTAATGCACCCAAGGGACCTAGCCTCCCGACCAGGAACTACGCCGTGGAAAACGGTGTTGGTCCGCCTTAGGTTTGCCTCCGTCAAGTTCATATTTTGCAGTGTATCCAGGTACATGATGTTGATGCTCCTTCCACTGTCCACCATACACTTGGTTAACTCCACGCCGTCAATCAAGGGGTTGATGACCATGACGTATTGGTTCTCCGTGGGTATAAGGTCTGGGTGGTCCGTCCTGTCCTAAGTTATTGGAACCTCCGACTAGCGCAGGTACTAAGGGACTGGAGGGGGAGTAGCCATCAGGATCCTCAGAGAGGTCTTCTGTTTTCGGACGGTGGGGGTGCCAAGGAAAGTGTGGTAGACTGGGGCCTTCTTCGCGAAGGGTTTCTTGCCCTTGTCGTCGCTCTTGGCGGCGTGCTTGGGGTCAACGTCTTCGTCCATGTCACTTGAATCCTTGGACTCCTCCTCCTTCTTCTTCCCCTTGCCCTTGCCGCGCGGTCTGTTCTTCCGACTTCGCTTGTAGCCGGACTCCGTGTCTTCCTTGAGGTCGTTGACGAACTTGTAGTGTCGATTGGTATGGGTGGCTTTGTCGCTGACATCGAGGTGTACGAGGCATGGCATATCACGGTACTCCTCATAGGTTTGGGGAACGCGGAGTGGCGCCGAGGTGGTTTCACTTCCTCGTTGCTGCCCACGACCGGCTCCCCTTCCTCGGCCACGTTGTCCGCCCTCTCCTCGTCCTGCAAAAGTCATAGAGACCATGTCGGTAGATTGCTTTTCTTCTGGAGCGGTTTTCCACTTTTTACTGCTATTTCTTCGAGCTTGGGTTGGAACGGCCGTTGCCGGCAAGGAGCCACGAGCATCGTCGTCGACAACTGCGAACTCACTAGCCAACTGAATCATCTGGTTCAAGTCGAGCTGGTGATTGTCCTATAAGCGCTTTAGCTTATGTCGGAGCAACGTGCCCCTTTTCAACCCATCGATGAAGGCGGCCATGGCGGTTTGAGCGTGCACTCCTGCGCAGGAATTCTTCATATCCAGCCAGTAGGAGAGGTAGGCGCGAGATGTCTCGTATTTCTCTTGCACGCACCGCTGTAGATCGCCCACAGTGCAGGGACGCTTGTATGTACCCTCAAAGTTCTTGGTGAACGCTTCTTGCATATCCAGCCAATTGTAGATAGATTTCTCCGGCAAGTCGTCGATCCATTGACGGGCCATGCCCGCCAACATTAATGGGAGGTACTTGACGGCGACGTTGGGGTTGCCTCCGGCAATCTCCACCGTGTTGCCGTAGTCCTGCAACCATGTGGCTGGCTTGGTGGTGCCGTTATAGGGCTTGATGGTCTTGTCAATCCGGAATCCTTTGGGGTAAGTTGCGGACCGTATTGCAGGTCCAAAGCAACGTGGTCCCAGGTATGGTTCTTCCCGGGCCTCGTGGATCTTATCAATCCGCGAACGTGCATCGTATGGCTCCGGGTTCTTCTTCTTCTTATCAACACGGGATGCGCTGCATGAACGACGCGGGCCTCCTCCGCCATGGTGACTGCTTGGTGGTGACAGAGGCGGAGGTGGCGGTGGGTTAGCCTTATTGCTATTACCCTCCTGCGACGCCTCGCGTCTGTCACGGTTGCTTGTTGGACGCGGAGGGTCATGGCGCGACCTGCTCTTGTGTCCTTCGTTGCGCTTTCCGTCATGACGGGTCTGCTCCGTGTTGTCGCGGATGACGATGCCGCACTGCTTTGGTGGGGGCATATCCGTTCGATGGTGAGCGTTGTGATCTTCGCGATGTCGGGGAGACCGGGGCGATGGGGATGGGTGACGAGGTCGGGCCTTTTCTCCGTGGTCGGAGGATATTGGGATGGCATCCTTCCTGTTGCGTGCATCCCTCCGTCTTCGTTCTGAGGAACCCGTCTGGGACCCGACATCAAGAGGAGATATGTCCCTTGGCGGTTTGTACTGGCTAGACTGGCAGAGCGCTGGGTTAGAATCAAGCCTCTGGGAGGTGGCCTTTTCCTGCTACTTCACCGCCTTGGCCACTAGGTCGTAGACCTGTTCCACTGCCTCAGGCGATCTATCCTGCTCCAGAAGGGTCTTGGTGACGGCGAGGTTAAGGAGTGGGGTGGGCATCACCTGCTTGCCTTCACTGTCAATGTATGTCTTGGCTTGTGCCGGCTTCGAGGGATCTCATCCTAGGTTGCGTCGTACACCAGGATCGTTAATGACGTGAGCCGGAGCTTTCTTAGCCTTTTGCTGCTGTAGTAGAGTCTTGTACTCGGGCTCCATTGCTTTAGCTTTCTCTATGGACTTCTGCGCGTTGACTAGATCTTGATCTAGCTTAGCGCCTTGCTCCGCGATGGCTTGCGCTTCCTCCAGCAGGTGCTGGCGTTTCTCATCAAGCTGGGTCACGTTCCGGATATGAGAAACGGTCAGTGTTTCGACAAGGAGATTGTCGTACATCACTCTATCGGCTAAAGTAACCTGGGCTGCTATAGACGTAGGTGCTGGAGGCGGCAAGTTTGCGGTGTTGTTACTCGGGACGGTGCCGAGTTCCTGCGGCTGCTGCACTGGGTTGGGCGGAGGAGGCATGTCTTTTGCACGATCATCGTCAGCAGCAATAAGTGGCCCCTTCCCCTTTTCTAGTGCCATAGGCGGAGCTCGTCCGGGTTGATCTTCATCCATCGCCGTCCCAATGATGACGAACACCCCTCGGGACGCGACAATGTTGTTGGCCTGTTCGTCGCGCGAGTACTCCTCCTCCATCTCCTGCATAGCGGAGTCTAGCTCTTCTGGGCTGAAGTCTATTTCCTCTAAATCTGCACTGAAGTCGGCATAAAGCGCGTCAATGACAGATTCGGAGGGCGCCAGGACTTCCTCGATGACGGGTGGTGGAGGTCCAATGGGCTCGACGATGACTGGAGGCGGTGGTGCTGCTATGACGATGGCAGCCGGAGGTGGTGGTGGCGGTGGCTGAATCGGAGGGGCTCCGTCAATGAGCGCGAGCGCTGTCTGAGCTGCCGCTTCGGCCTCCACGTAGTTGTTGACGGTGCTCATCTTAAAGAATGTCGAGGGTGAGGCGTCCTGTTGCCTGCTGCCATCTTAAAGAATGTCGAAGAAGCGTGCCACGGTCCAGTCCTTCCACGAAGTGATACAGAGCGTTATCATCGGGGTAGTGGGCTAGGTCAGCTCGTATGCGGAGCCACCTGGCCAGGTAATCGCGGGGGTTTTCGCCCTCTCTCTGAATGCAGCGCACCAGATCGAGGATGGTAACCACGCCGACGAACTTGGATCTCTATTGTCCAGACGCGTGGACGAAGCCGGCGGATTTGCAGTGATCTTCCACCTTTATATCCTGCACAGGGGCGGTTTGGGTGGGCCTTGAATTTTTCCGATCTTTGCCGGCAAGCTCCAAAGAGAGATCCGACATCGATCTTTCTGCGAAAGTATCCTTCCCGTAGGCGGTCCGTGCGGGTCTTGATGCTCCTCCGACTCCCAGGGAACTAGTGCCCGAGTCGGTTTCGCCGATGAAGAGGTGGATGTCTCCGATAGGAACGATCGAACACCGCGTAGGTGTCGTCTTCACCGGGATCCAGAACTCGTCGGGAGGGACGATCGGAACATTGCCGAAGAAGAGAACACGGCCAATGGCTACGGTTTCGCCGATTCTCGCGAAGATCTTGGTCCTCGCTCGCTGAAGAGCCTGAAGCACCTCTTGCCCCACGATGGGCGCCAACTGTCGTGGTATTGCCGACGAGTACGCCATGGAGGGGTCCTCACAGTGCGTGTTTAGAGACGCGGGGTAAGGCGGACGGTTGACGGGTACGAGGTAACACAGCTTACCCAGGTTCAGATCCCACGACGGTGGCGGAATCCTACTCCTGCTATAAATCACTATAATGGCAATACGCCGAGTTACAGAGACAAATTCGCTGTGCGAGGTGTGTGTAAAACGATGCCTTAAAGGCTCCCATAGGCCCGACTTATATAATCGTCAGGTCCTAGGGTTACAGGAAAAAGTCCTAGCCGGACAGGTTATAGTCCTACACCGTCTATTACTACTCTTGTGTATCTTGTACTCCAAGGCTCCGAGTACGCTGGTGACTCCACCGTAGCCTTCCTTTATCCGTCATGGGCCTCTCTTCTGGATCCACCGAACTGGGCCGCCCAGCAGGCCATAGGCCATGCTACCGACTATGGGCCACCCGGGTTAGTCGGATAAGAGACATGCTATAAGGATACCCATATAGCATATCCCCAACATTTATCCTATCTTTTCAAAATAGTTTTGATCTTTTGACAATCTTTCTGAACTCCTTGGAAGACTTCAAGTGCTTCTAATCCCTTGTTGACACCATCAAGTTTTACTTTGAGAAATTGGAATGTCAAGATCTTCCATAGCTTCAGGCCTTAGTTGCTCAGAGTTGTCCGTAACCGGGGACACGACTAAGTACTTAGAATTTGATCTTCTGCAGAAGTTGTACACTTTACCCACATGACACAATCTCGTCTTGACGCCACCAGTGGCCGCTAGATAAGTACACACCAAATGGAGTACCGGCAGATCGAGAATATGAAAAATCCATAGAAGTCCTCCCAATACAGAATGCTAGCTTGTCTACCAGGCACCAATGCAAGGATATATTTCCAATACATGAATCCGGTTAACCTGAGTAGGTGCCAATGCAAGGGTCTTCCACTATGTAATTGACTAAGCTAGAGCCCATTTAGCATGTGGCTGTACACGAAAGCCACTGTACGAGAAACATGTTCAATCTCTAAGTCCCTGGGTGGTTTTCTTTTAGTGCACATACAAAAAGATAGCCATATAAACATGGTTCCCTTTGTTGCCACCTTATCCAAATTGAGTATCCTCGTTCCACTCAGGTGGTTCATTGAGTACTTGTTTTATTATATAAAACATATATTTTTCCAACACTTCATATAATCATAACATGGTATTCCACCCCGAATCTATAACAAGGCTAAGCATACTACAACTACGATGTTTCCATTAAGGAGGATATAAAGGATATCCTAATAGGACATAGCATAGCATAGTAACATAGTAGCCCTATCATGCATACTAAAAAATACCACTAAGTGTAGTGAAAATAGTAGGACATGGATGATAGTGTCACTTGCCTTTTTAATGGGTAGAAATCAATATTAACTCATCAATAATATATCTTTGATAATTACCCTCGTCACTCTTCGTGAAATCTATCGCAAAGAAAATAAAATAATACTATATATAACACGCGCACAAGCATAACAATCCAAAATGAAAATATTCAACGAATATGGAATCATGTCAAAGATACATTAAACCCCAAATATATATTTTTCGTTATATTTAGCATCAATTAACAACACTAAAAAAATTATGGTTAAATCCTAATTAAATTTAGGTATTTTGTAATTAGGATTATGATGATATTGAGCCTAAATTCCAAAAATTATTTCACATGGTCATGGACATGGTTGGAAATACTTAATTATTCATGTTTATCGATGGACAAAGTATCTCGTATTTATCTGCAAGTATAAATTATAAGTTGCATGACCATACTTTAATAATGGGATATGAGCAAATAAAAATACGTGGATTTGTGACTTCATCTAATAGGACTAGCATGCACACATAGAAGGTTATTTTATTTGCCTTTCTTTTGAGATGTGCATGAATTGTACATGGCTTGCATCGATTCTTACATGGACCACGCTAGGCGGCCCCTGGACGATGCGGGCTTCCCATCGTCCTGGTCCCCCGTGCGCCACGTGTCCTCCAAATAGCACAAAATCCCGCGTTTTGTTGCAAAACATCCCGCGTTTGCTATATATGTCCCCGCTTTTGCTTCCGAATCAAAAAAAACCGGTTCGTTTTAAAAATAGAACGTCTCGCCGGAGACTTCACCGGAGATCTCGCCGAAGACCATGCAGCAAAAAATTTGTGCTAATGTAGCAAAACCGGCTTCGCCGGAGACATCGTCGGAAAAAACTCGCCGGTGACTCTCGCCGAAGACCTTGTAGCAAAAAATTGACACTGTTATAGCAAAATCACAAGACGGTTGTAGCAACAAAGTTCTTCTAATGTAGCAAAAATCCTACTTAGCAGGGAGCAACTCTGGCCGCCACTTGTAGCAACGTCGCCCACCACATGGAGCAAGGCCTCTTTCTGCAAGGAGCAAAAGGCCGCCGCCGTTAGGGAGCAACACCCCCGCTCGCCATAGGGAGCAAAGCCGGCTGCCGCAGGGAGCACCCCCGCTGTTCCCGTCACAGTAGACACCGCCATGGCCCTCGCAGCACAGCAGCAGGCGCCTCCTACCCATGGCAGAAACACGCCGTCGTCCCGGGCGAGAGTGGGGCTGCAGACGGGCCGTGGCCGGAGCTCCGCGAGGAGGGTCGAGCAGGACGGCGAGGGCGCGACGGCGTCTACTGGGGGCACGAGGTCTCCGGTGAGGAAAGGGATGAGGGCGAGTGGCCGTCGCCGGCGGTCGCGGGCGAGGGTGGTGCTGCAGAGTGGCCGGCGGCGGCGGTCGCGGGCGAGGGCGGCGCGAGCGCCATGGCCTACACCTCTGCAGAACCATGATTTTAAATCGAGCAGCCATGGAGACAATAATGGAGGGAGGGAGGAAGGAAGAAGGAGGGGAGGAGGTGGCCGACACCACCGGAGTGGAGGGCGACAAGATTTGGTTGCCGCCGGAGCTAGAACAGTTCACGACGGAAGAGGAAGGAGGTTGGACTCGGTCCCGCATACGTACGGTTCGAGGGCGAGAGGATAAGGCAGGAAGACGAGGGAAGGAGACACATCCGTGATGGGGTCCAACGGGAACACGTGTCGCTATGCGGACGATGCGAGTTATGTATCCCCGGGGAATGTACATCATTTTCCTTCTTACATGGCTTGCATCGACTAGATACATGCACAGACGGGTTCTCTTTCTATTAATTCGAGAAGTGCACGGCCAGTACTATTGCCTTTTTTTTAGTTGAAGCTTTATTTGCTCTGCTCTTTCAGTAAATCGGTTTTAGATACTAGAACGTAACAATTTGTTGTATCTCCTGTGAACCTATAGATCAAGATACATGGACATATATGGAGATAACGATTCATCTATATCCTAATTTTCATGGCGACTTACGAATGAGATTATAGACTACCCTTTTGTTTACAAAGAAACCAAGTGATACAATCGTTCACCTGAATAGATGCTATGAGTAGAACATGGGAGAGGGCTCATCCTCGGGAGATGTTCCGTCGATCAGAAAACACAAGCGTAGCTTAGTGGATATTCAGTTCAGAAAATATCTCGGTGGATGTTGGGATGTCTTTTCTAGTGGTTCTTCGGTCCTTGGCAAACACAGGTAGCGTGAAGCTTGACTCGTTGAAGACGAAATTCGCCTTAGTGTGCCGCTCTAGGTGACAGTCTGACGGCAACCAACGGACAGCCGTTGGACATGCGTCCGGTACTCCGATGTGGTGATCTCCGGCTGCGAATTGGACCGAGCGAAGCATCAGGTTTATGCGCAAGGAATATACATAAATAAAGTAAGAAGAATCAGGGCCTGAGTCTCTCTGTACCGGCGGTGATTAACATCGACATCACAGTGGCCGACGGAGCAACGGGAAATGATTCGTGTCGCTAGGGTGCCAAAGCAAGGGTGTGGTTATTCAGAGTACTGGAGTGGGAGGACGTAAACTCGATCCGATCGTCGATCGGTGGAAGTCCTTGGCTGGGGCTTGTTGGTGTGGCTGCAACCTTCAATGTCGTCAAGGACAGGCTCCGACTGTGCAAAAACGAGCATCGGAATGTATGAGAGTGTGCACATATGATGAGAAGAAACAGAGAGAAGAAATTGGGTCATGGGTACCCTATACGTAAAAAACAGCGATGGCGTCAGCTGCCGTGCGGAGCTCTGATCAGAGATTCCTCAGAACGGAGAGACAATATTTGGGCGTCGAGTAGTTAGTGACGTGTGGTGTGAGAAGTAGAATGCCCAGACCCATATTTTACTCACGCGAGCGATCGCCGGGATGCAAAAGGAATCCACAGCCGGTTATATTGTAGACATTATGGCCAATTTATGGGATTTAAGGTACACTGAAACGACATTTTAATCCGCGGAATGGAACCATGGGTTAATGGGAGTAAATTTTGTTTTTAAGACAGCATTTAGAGGTCTAAAATAGATGGAATTTTAAGGGGAAGGTTTGTCCATGGTGTAGGTTCAATTTATGGTTCTATGGTTCTGATCTTAAACGACAGGAGGAGGAAGACGACCGGTTCAGTTGGGCTAGGAATAGAATGGGCCTGGATTAGTTGGGCCATTGACGAGGTCACTGTGGCTCTTTTTTTTTCTGAACATTTTTCTTTTCTATCAATTGCTTTAACTTCTAAATTGATTCAAATTTGTATCAAAGTTTTTGGAAAATTTATATAAAATATAAGTTGATAGTTTACTCTAATTAGAGTATTTGGAATATTTTTTAAAAAAGTATAATTCATTTTTTAAAATAAATGAGTATGCCACGTACGCCTAGTTTTATTATTTTATATTTCTTTTTCTTATAAAAAACATATCTTTTGACTTAGGACTCCAAAAAGATTTAACCCAATTTCCTTAGCTTTATAATTTTATTCTTTATCATAATCACTCTTTTAAGCATACTTTTATTTTGTTTTTATTCATTGCCTTAACTTGACTTTATTTTTCTTCCTATATTTTATAAATTTCACATCATTTTATCTGGAGCTTAAAATAGATTTAAACTAATTTCTATGGTTTTATAATTTTTCCCTTTATCTTTTTAGCTCACTTAGTAATTCTTTGTATATATTAAATATGGAATATATCCAAAGTCTCATGATGCTAAGTGGTCATTTCAATTTTGAGAAGAAAGTTATTTCTCTTAGTTTTAAAATGCTAGCATGCATGCTTCATGATTTTGAGGTTTTGAAAACATGCAAACAACTTCGCAAACAAAATTGTTATAATTGATTTTTGTTTTGAAGGAGTTATATTAAATAGTCAAAAAGTTTTTGTTCCCTGTGAATTTCAAGACTTAGTTTTTCATTTTGTTTAAGCTTTTCCACATTTAAATTTTTTCAAAATTTTGGGATGTGACAGAAGAAGACCATGAGTACAACTGAGGACCAGCCTTGAAACCCTTAGAGAGCATCAGTTGTATGCCAAGTTTAGAAAATGTGAGTTCTGGTTAAAGGAAGTAGGATTCTTAGGACATATCATGTCGGCAGGAGGAATTGCTGTCGACCTCCCCAAGATTAAGGATGTTGAGGAATGGAAAGCCCCAACCACTCAAACCGAAGTTCGCGCATTTGTCGGATTAGCGGGATATTACCGCAAGTTCGTAGAAGGATTCTCAATCGTCGCAAGACCCATGACCCAGTTGTTGAATAAAGATAAGAAGTCTGAATGGACGGACAAATGTGAAGCAAGTTTTCAAGAGCTCAAGAAGAGATTGATTTTAGCCCCAATCTTGATTATGTCGGATATCAAGAAGCCTTTTGATGTGTATTGTGACGCATCCAAGATTGGTCTCGGATGTGTGTTAATGCAAGAAGGCAAAGTCATATCCTATTTGTCCCGACAACCGAAGCAACATGAGCAGAATTACCCTACCCATGACCTTGAATAGCAGCCGTAGTTTTAGCCTTGAAGACATGCTTGCATTACCTCATGGGTAACCTCTATGAGATTTATTCGGATCACAAGAGTCTGAAGTATATTTTTTACCTAGAAGGAGCTAAATATGAGGCAAAGGAGATGGATAGAGTTAATCAAGGACAATGATCTTGACATTCACTATCACCCCGACAAAGCCAATGTGGTAGCGGATGTTCTTAGCAAATTTCCGTGTCGATTGAACACCATGATAAAAGAATCCCATTCAAGTTTGCATGAGGAGATGGAAATTTTAAGAATGGAGCTAGTTAGTAAAGGATTTTTGGCTAGCATAGAACTTCAACCCACTTTGATCAGTCAGATCAAGGAGGCACAGAAAGGAAATGCTAGTATTAACAAGATCAAACGTCGTATCGGTACAGGGAAGGTACCCGGATTCAGCGATGATGAAGAAGGAGTTTTGTGGTACAAAGAACGTATCTGTGTACCCGCAGATTCAGAGTTCAAACAAGCTATTTTTCAAGAATCCTATGATAATCTTTATTCTATCCACCCGGGAGGAACGAAGATGTATCAGGATTTGAAGGAGAAATTTTTGTGGCATAAGATGAAGCGAGAAATCGGAAGCTATATAGCCAAATGTGATATCTGTGAGAGAGTCAAGGCAGGACATCACAGACCCGTAGGACTTTTGCAACCATTGCAGATTCCGGAATGGAAATGGGATTCTGTAGGAATGGATTTTATCACCGGTTTGCCTACATCTAGTAGGGGAAATGACTCTATTTGGGTCATAGTGGATAGACTTTCTAAAGTAACTCATTTCTTACCGGTCAAGACCACTTATCAGAGCTCAAAGCTAGCAGAGTTGTACATTTCTAGGATAGTCAGTTTGCATGAAATCCCCAAGAACATTGTGTCGGATCGAGGAACCCAGTTTACCTCGAGATTTTGGAAGAAAGTACAAGAAGGATTAGGAACCAGACTGGATTTCATCATAGCTTAGCACCCTCAGACTGATGGACAAACTGAGCGAGTAAACCAGATACTCGAAGATATGTTGAGAGCTTGTGTGTTGGAATATGGATCTAAATGGGAAGATTGTGTTCCTTTCGCAGAATTCTCATACAACAACAGTTACCAAACCAGTTTGCAAATGGCCCCATTTGAGTTGATGTATGGAAGGAAGTGTCGTACCCCACTAAATTGGTTGGAAGTAGTAGAGAGTCAGATTTTCGGACCCGACATCCTAAGAGAAGCCAAAGAGAAAGTTCACAAGATCCGTGAGCACCTTAAGACCGCCCAATCCAGACAGAAGAGTTATGTTGACAAGAGACGTCGAGACCTGGCCTTCGATATCGAAGATTTTGTGTATCTGAAAGTATCACCCTTGAAAGGAATGAAACTTTTCCAACTGAAAGGGAAGTTAGCCCCCAGATATATTGGACCCTTCAAGATTTTGAATAGCCGAGGAGAAGTATCATATCAACTAGAAATGCCGGAGGAGATGTCAGCCATGCATGATGTGTTCCATATCTCGTTACTTCGCAAATGCCTAGAAGTTCTGGAGAAAACCGAGGTTTTCAAGAACATTGATCACAGAACCATAGAGATCAACGAGGACCTAACTTACCCTGAAGTACCCATTCGTATTTTGGAAGAAGCCTTCAGAAACACCAGAACCCATAGTATCAAGTTTCTCAAGATCCAGTGGAGTAACCATAATGAAGAAGAAGCTACTTGGGAGCGGGAAGATTACATTAGGACTGAGTTTCCACATCTCTTTAGTTCCTAGTTTCTTTTTCTTAAATCTCGGGATGATATTTTGTTTAAGGAGGGAAGGTTTGTAACACCCCAAAAATATTAATCAAGATTATCAAGTTCCAATCACCCAAGTTTAGGGTTAACAAAAACTTTTATTATTAAAATTAATATGAATGCATGTGTGTGTGATTAGTGCATGAATGATTTCAATTACCGTGTTTGATTACTATGAATGATAAGGATTGGTTTAAATATCAAAACAATATCATCTAGATCATTTCCAAGCAGAAATGAAATGAAGAGAAAATCAAATATAAGAAATATAAACAAATGGTCATTTTGGCCAAACTTGTTCACTAGACCACTTTGGGTGTTCCTAGTCAAAGATTTCTAACAGAAACAAATCCAATTCTTTTCACCCCTTGCTAGATGAAGTAAAAGTGAACCCAAGCCCAGCTTATAAACCAACAGAAACAAACTACAATTCTATTTAAAGGACAATTCAAAATTGAATCAAGTGTAGGTACTAAGATGGCCATTTCTCAAAAACAAACCAATCCAATTCACCTTGGCAAACGCTAGCAACCACAGACTACCAAGCTTATGACCAGAGCACTCACCAAAATTCATCCAAAAATTCAAACTTTGAATTCATGCGGCCATTTCATCAAACACCTGGTGAACACTGTAATAGCTGCCAAACTATTACTGTTCTTGATCAATGCCTTGTCTACCCATTTCCCCCATGTCACTCTGCTTGTCTCCCCTGGTGCCTAGCATTGCATTGAAGCAGCCCCCTTCCTCGCTGTTGCACCAGTGCTGCGCCACCCAAGCCATCCTTGCTGGCCGACCATGGACAGCTCGTAGGAGCCAACCTCGCGCCCGTCCATGATGTCTAGGAGACAGGCCACTGTCCATCGCCACCCCCTGTCTAACCCTCGACCGCTGGAAAGCCATGGACCACCAAAAATCTGCCTCACCCATTTCTCTGCGCCATGCCAAGAGAGCGCCAGAGCGCCGCAGCCGACATGCGTGCACACGCCATGCCTCGCTCTCATCGTGCATACCTGCACTAGCCATGACCCTATCTACCTCCCAGACATGCCCGTTCGCCGCCTTGCAACCATTAGCCCATGTATGCCATCTCGAACACCGCCGGTTCCATGCAGAGCACCGACCCATTCCGACCATCCTCGACCGCCCTGTGCCGCGCATTTAAGCCAGTGACGAACGCCAGGAGAAACCGCACTGTCCTATGCCCTCAGCCATGCCGTTAGCCCTCTGTATCGTTGTCACCGACGAGCCCAGCCCATGCCGCTCTGCCCCTCTCGCCGGTGTATAAATAGAGGCCACCCCTACCTCAATTCTTCACACCATCTCACTCCCCTCTCTCTCTCTCTCAAAACCACCCCTGACCCTTACCCGCAGCAAGGCGAGCGCCAGCCCGTCGGAATTTGGCCGGAGTCCGCCGTTGCAGAGGAAAAGAGGAGCCGTTGTTTGGAGCCACCATAGGAGCCGCCGCAACCACCGTTCGAACCACCGTCGTTGACAACATCGTTCGCCCCCATCACCGACCCTAGCTGGAGCCCAGGTGAGCCACCGCGTACCCCCACCATCGCTGTTAGGGTTCGGTCTCGCCGGAGCTGTGTGACGGAGACGACGAACGTCGAACATAGATATTGTTCTAATCGCACTGCCTAGATTGAAACTTACCGCTTCGGATTAAATGAGGCACTGACTAGCAGGGCCCCTGTCAACAGCCCGCTACGCATGCAGTGCAGTTGGGCCGGCCAGTATCATTCCCGCGCATAGCCCAGTGATTCAAATAGTTATTTTCCATTTTATTCAAACCCTAGTTCTGTCAGTAGATTCAAAAATCAATTCAAGGAGATGTACTAAACCAAATTTCATGATTCCAATTTTGCTAGAAAGGTATTCAAATAGGTAATCCAAGCCCGTTGGATTCAAACCATTTGAAATTATAGATCACCTATAGTAAAAATAACAAGACAGAGACTTTTCCACATTCAAACATGTTTCAAAAATCAACCATAAATGCTTTTGAGTTGATTCCAATTCTAAAAAATCACATTTGACAAGCTCTATCTGAATATGTAAAAATATTTATGTTTACATGCAGTGATCTTGGACTAGTACTAAAATAATGCTATATAGGCATTTCTAGTCATTAATTGTATAAAATAGTAATTTTAAACATTATAAAATATGACCATCACTTTAAATCACATTCCCAAGTATTAGAATATGTGGTGATGACATGTGTCAACATGATCCCCATATTTTAATTCGAGAATATTAAATCTTAAGTATTTTCAATAAGTAGAAATTACTTTTTCTAAAATAAGGAAGATAAGACTAGGTCTTTATTTCCTGTGATGATTGTGATGATGCTAGATCATCTAGTGTGAACCTTTGTGTGGAAAATAGAGGTAGTTAAGTATTGTTTGGTGATTGTGTACCTCGTATTTATTTATAGACGCTAGTACCGACCAAGAATACGAGGAGGAGGATGAGTACTACGAAGAATAAGAAGAAAACTTCAACCACTTCACCAATCAAGGCAAGCTAATCTAAACCATGCAAGTCCTACTTGCAAGCTAGAACTTTGCATGATACCTATGCAAGATAACCTATTCAAATGCATTAGGCATGCTTGGGTCATGCAACCTCGATTATACCAATTCCTAGTTTTACTTGCAAGCTTTATTATTTTATCTTTACCAAAGTTCTTTAACTTTACTTAGTGACTTGTGAGTTTTTGGAAAACTACTATAGATAGCATAAAGAGCATAAAACTAAGCCTAAGTAGTTAGGACTAGATATCATCAAAAGACATAAGATTAGATTTGGATAGTTACACTTGACTAGCACCCCTCATTAGTGAATACCCTCAACTTTAGTGGCTAGTGCTAATAATAAAAGTGGATCACTTTAGATGGGAATACTTGGTGAAAATGATTATGAAAACCTTGGAATGAAGATTAATTCTATTGAATTGTTTTGACATGTGTTGTGAACACAAGATGATTTGATGATGAAAATGTTGAGGCCTGAGCCTTAGCCCTTTATAAAAACTGATGGATGGGTTCGGATGCGATACCGTTCCAATTTTTTCGTACACCCACAATACCTAAATTGGGTAGAGCTTAACTGGAAGTTTATACATCTTAGTATGGGTTCCCTTGCGAAAGAGGTTGAGCTGAGGCTACCTCATGATGACTGCAGACCTATGCAATACCCAAGATGACAGATGGTCATGGTTGGGAGGCCAAAATCATAGGGGATGTGCCTATACTAGGGTGTGTAATTGAAAGGTTAGGATTGATTATCCGCATACTACGTATGATGATTCAAGGTTATCCCTAATGGATGTATTGAATGTTGTGGTGAAAGGGTACCACCTTTGTAGAGTGTCGAACTATTCGAATAGCTGCATACGCGGTCATGGATAGTTGGAGTGGCCATACTGTTCCGTCGTCAGATGTTTTCAAAATGACTGGTGAAATGAATTATGACTTTGACTTGACCACAACAGGGTTGCGAACATGAAAACTAAGTTCCCACTTAAGTGTTGAAGAACAGTAAACTAGTTTTCTTTTCTTTTGAACTCAGTATGAAATAAACCTGGCTTTTTGCAAATAAACCTAGATCTTAGGATTCCTACACGAACTAATTTACTTGTTAGGGATAGTTTGCGATTACTTAAAGAGTACTCATGGCTTTGTCCCTGGCTATTCCCATGGCCAGACTATGAGGAGGACTACCAGGATGATGGACAGCAGGAAGTCTATGACTACTAGGATCATCTCCCATCGTCAGCATTGCATGTGACCCTGAAGATGAAGACTGGGTCACGAGATCCTATATTTGTAAGACCTTTATTATGGTTTGTAATGGATGATGTACTGTGGTACCAACTTTGTTATGTCTCGCAAAAATGGTAATCCTGGGATTGTGAGGTATGGCATAACTGGAATCTGGGATTAAAAATCCGGGTGTTGATAATGTATCAATGGTAAAGATTGGACCGGGGTACACATTTCATTAGAGGTGTTCTCCTTAAGATAAACAACATAACATGCTGGGTAAACAAATTACAGCGGGGCAATTGACAGGAAAAATAAAGGCATAACAATGCAATAATAGACATTCATGATCCTATGAGATTCGATTGGGCATTACAACAATATACATAGACCGACATCCAACTACATCTATGACGAGTAATCCACCTTCAAGTGATCATCCGAACACCCTCCATTATTAAGTTGCAAGCAACGGATAACTGCTTTAAGCAATGTGTGCAAAGTAAACAATGCAATTGTTCCATGAACAAAAGATCGTTGTTTTCTCCCTAGTAGCAACAACACATATATAACCTTAGAAATTTCTATCACTTCCCCAGATTCAATAGAGGCATGAACCCACTATCGAGCTTAAATACCCCCTCTTGGAGTCACTAGCATCTACTTGGCCAAGATAGCTACTAGCAACGGAGAGCATGCAAGGTCTCAAACAACACAGACATGATAGAACCAATAAGATAAACAATTAACCAATCTGACCTAGTAATCTCAATATCCATCGGATCCTCACAAACACAACATGCATGATTACAAATAGATGATCTTGATCATGAACAGAGCTCACAAGATCTAGACATGGTAGCACAAAGCAGGAGAAACAACCATCTAGCTACTGTATGGACCCATAGTCCAAGGTGGAACTACTCACACATCAGACCGGAGGCTGGCATGGTGATGAAGAAGGCCTCCAAGATGATCTCTCGCCTCCGGTAGGGTGTCGGGAATAGCTTCAGATACCCCCTCCCCGATCTAGGGACGATGGTGTTGGCGGCTACAGACTGTTTCGTGGAGATCTGATCCGGTACTTAGGGTTTTGGTATCAGGGGCTTCTTATAGGCGAAGGGGGAGACCGAGGGGGTGCCCGAGGCGGCTGCACCCCCCAGGCGCGGGCCTGGGGGTGTGGGCCCCTCATGGCCCTCCTCCGTCTCATCTTCTGGGTGCGTGTTCTCCTCGGTGAAATATTGACTTTGGCTTTTGTCCCATCCAATAACGAGAATATTCATTTTTGGCTTTTCTGGAACCAAAAACAATAGAAAACAGGCAACTGGCACTGTGGAATCTTGTTAATAGGTTAGTCCCAGAAAACATATAAAAATACCTCAAAGTGTACACAAATTAAAGCAAAGTGGATACTAAACAAGCATGGAACATCAAAAAATTATAGATACGTTTACAACATATCAAGCATCCCCAAGCTCAACTCCTGCTCTGCCTCGAGTAGGTAAGTGATAAAAATAATAATTTTTGAGGTGACATGCACCATCACTATCAAGATCAAACCATTTGCAAGCATTGAAATCTAGGATCAAAGTAATCTAAACATGAGCATGAAAGATGAAGTTATAAAAATAAGACCAAGAAACTATGCTGCAACATGAAAGGATACAAACAAAGATCATGAATAACAATGCATTGAAAGACGTTTGTTTGTTTCACATATAGAAAACATAGCATAATGGCATTCAGCTTGTCCGTCATGGAGTAGCAATAAATGAATAGGACACCTTCAAAGTTCATAAGGGTGACTAGATACAAATAGTTCAAGAGCAAGCAATATCAACACTATGAATCAATAAATAAGTTTTGGGACAATGCACATAGAACTAAGAGTGGAAACTATGCTCTCTTAATTGGTGCGTAAGGATATAAGGTGGAGACTCAATACAAAAGTGGAAGAAAGGCCCTTCATAAAGGGAAGCATGGATTTCAAGTCTCATAAAGAGCTTCCAGAAATTATGGCACTTGTTAGCTTTCAGCTCTCATTGCCCCTATCATAAGAATCTTGAACTGATTAAGGTTAAAGTGAACAAAATATGGAGTATATGCTTGACAAAGTATACGTTGGAAATCTCATGTCCCTTGAGTACGAGGGCCGCTCCTCATGCTACTCAACTTTAGTCACCAATAAGCTCTTGTCATAGTAAGTACATGTGTATCATAAAGAACCACGAACAGGGTACCCCTTGCCCCATGACATAGGAGCTATCCCGTATCAAAATGACAAGGCTAGCAGACAATGAGCATCTCAGCAATATTCTTATTTACCATGGTAAATTGGTGCTTTTTTCTCTCTTTCCTCTTTTCTCATCACTTTTTTTTATTTTTCTCAATCTCTTTTTTCTATCTATTTTTTATAAGAAGAATGCTTCATAGATTGCTCACTATGGTGATGCTGCAAGTTTCCACCATGATTAGGAATGGCTTAGGCTAGCGGCCCAAGCGTTTCTCTAACACACATACATAACTCCATGGACTTACAAGTTCCCGTTTCATTTCACACCGATGACATCCGCAAAAAAGAGCATGATATCAACTGGGTACAATGTACAGGTGCAGTGTTGAAAGCGTTCTCCATGATAGCATGGTTCTGCTAATTCCAACGTATAAGTGCAAGCACATACAACATAGATGACTGATACGTCGGAAACGTATCTATAATTTTTGATGCTCCATGCTAGTTTTGTATCTACTTTGCTTTGCTTTGTCTATACTTTGAGGTGCTTTTATATCTTTTCTAGAACTAACCTATTAACAAGTTGCCATAGTGCCAGTTGCCTGTTTTCTTCTGTTTTTGGTTCCAGAAAAGCAGAAAATCAATATTCTTGGAATTGGACGGGACAAAAGCCAAAGTTATTATTTTCCCCGAGCAACACGGAACCACGAAGCATAGCCGAAGGGGGGCCACAGGGTGGCCGCAAGCCCTGGAGGCACCTGGAGGGGGTGTGGGCCCCTGCACCCCCACCGACCTTGATTCTTGTGCCTATAAGAAGCCTCCGACCCAAAAACACTAAATAATCCAGAAGAAATCCACGAAAACCTCTGTAGCACCGCCGCCACCGAAGGGGAGATTCAGGGGACAGAAAGTCTCTGTTCCGGCACACTTCCGGGACGGGTAAGTGCCCCTGGAGCCATCTCCATCGATCTCCATCACCATCTTCATCACCATTGCTGATTCCTATGAAGAGGAGGGAGTAGTTCTTCCTCGAGGCTAAGGGCTCTACCGGTCGCTATGTGTTCATCTCTCTCTCTGTGCATGATCTTGTGGTCATGAGCTTTGTAATCAAGTAGATATACCTTGCTACCCAAGTGCTTCATTAGATCTCTGCTCTCCCCATGTGTGTGAAAGTGATAGCGTGCACGCCATGGTGGCATTTAGGTTTGAGTCTACATAAATACTCTTTGTGCTTTAATAGATCTATAATTTTCCCAACGTGTGTGAAAGTGACAGCGTGCATACCGTGTGTGGCACTTTGGCTAGATTGAATATTTGTCACGAGTTATATTTGGAGTTGGATGTCTCTATGAAATTGTGGTGTTTGTTGGAACCATCAAGCTCTCAAGGTGACAGTGTGGGGTTATCTAGATTGGGGAAGGCCCTACCGTGGATTAGAGAGTTCAACCGGAGAGTAGTTAAGAGTAGTATCATGAAGAGAGGATATTATATGAGAGAGTGTTCACTAGTGAAAGTATGATCCCTAGGCCTTGTTTCTAAGCATTGAAACACCGTTTGCTACTAGATCTGTTGCATGTTGCTTGCTTCCTTCAGTTTGCCTTTAGTCTGTTCCTCCACGCCATCAGCTATTTTCTGGCACCGTTACCCCACGTCAACAACAAGTCAGAAGCTCTTTTCTGGCACCATTACCACTTGTATTTCACTATCTCTTCGCCGAACTAGTGCACCTATATTGGGTGTGTTGGGGACACAAGAGACTTCTTGTATCTTTATTACAGGGTTGCTTGAGAGGGAATACCTTTGACCACTTCCTCCCTGAGTTCGATAAACCTTGGGTAATCCACTTAAGGGAAACTTGCTGCTGTTCTACAAACCTCTGCACTTGGAGGCCCAACAACTGTCTATAAGAATAGAAGTGCGTAGACATCAAGATCTTTTCTGGCAACGTTGCCGGGGAGGTAAGGTAAAAGGTACTCACATCCTCGGGTGTGAGTGCCCGAAGTTATTTCCTTTAGATTCTACAATTTTGTCTTTTTGTTTCTTATTTTCATTATTTAGGCTTAATGGAAAACAACAACAAAATTAGAGAGCTCTATAGCATTTATCTTGAGTTAGGACATGAAGTGTTTGAAGAGAAAATTAAAAAACCTATGGAGCTTTATTTGCATGCTAATAGGAATGTTATTAGTATGAATTATTTGGACACCATTACTGCTAATGCTATGGAAAAGTCTAAGCTTGGGGAATCTAGTTTTGATGAAAATGATCTTTTTAGTCCCCCAGCTTTGGAAGATAGCTATTCTATTGCTTATGATGATACCAAACCTCCAATATATGATGAGTACAATGATGAATATGATATTTCCAGTCCACCTACTATTGAGGAGAAAGTTAATTGTGATTACAATATGCCTCCTATATTTGATAATTATGGTGATGAGAATAATAGTGATAGCTATTTTGTTGAATTTTCTCCCACTATACAATTAATAAGAATGCATTTGCTTATGTGGAGAGTAATAATCATTTTATGCATCTGGCTCATGATAAGAATGTTTTATGTGATAGTTATATTGTTAATTTTGTTCATGTTTCTACTGAAAGTTATTATGAGAGAGAGAAACATGGTTTTATGCATCTCAATAATATTAAGTTTCCCCTCTTTATGTTGAAAATTTTGAAGTTGCATTTGTTTTGCTTTCAAATGCTTGTTGCTTTGTGCTTTCATGACTTGTTTATTTACAAGATTCCTATGCATAGGAAATGTGTTAGACTTAAATGTTCTTTGAATTTTCTTCTTGATGCTCTCTTTTAAATCAATTCATATTTCCTATGTGAGCATCTTTGAAACTATCATGCCTAACTTAAAGGCATTAAATAAAAGTACTTGTTGGGAGATAACCCAAGAGTTTTATTGAGTCTCGGAAGTTATTACTTCTGTAATGACCTCTCCTTATCCTTTTTGTTTGCTTTTTGTGCCAAGAATGACCTCTAATGAGAGGGAAGTAAGATTTGGGGAGTTGTTGTCCCGAAACAGATTTCCGTCCTCCACCAAAAAAAATCGTGAGGAGGCTCTGTAACTCGGATTGAGCTCAAAATTATGAATAAATCCACCAGTATGTTATCTAACTTTAGCTAGTTCAACACTTTTTGATTTGAGCAACAGAAGATGTTCGAAAAAATGGGTTTCTACCTGTTGGTCTGATTTGACAGGTTTCTGCCATTATTTGCATTTTCTTCTTATTGATTCCTTTTTTAGTTCTTTTCAGGTAAATTGAGCTTTTTCAAGGAGTTGCTACAGTAGCTTGTGTTTTTAGTGAAAATCCTTGCTGTTTCAATGCTTTGCCAGTGGTCTAATATCTTTTGAATACACTAATGTTGCTAATGAAGATTGTGTGAAGTTTTATATGAAGGGAAATTTTAGGTGTAGAGAGAGAATGATGAAATGAGATGAAGAATGGACAAAAGCTCAAGCTTGGGGATGCCACCCCGTGTCACCCCAAGAAATATTCAAGAGGTACAAGCGTCAAAGCTTGGGGATGCCCAAGGCATCCCCTTCTTCATCAATAAATATCTCAGGTCTTTCTAAACACTTCGTTTTTATTGTTTCATGCATTGTTGTGTTGTTCTTGGAGCGTCCTAGTTTTCGTTTTTGGTTTTTGTTTGCTTAGTTTGTTTGAGTAGGTTGGTTGGTTACACCACACTTATTTTGGAGAGATACACACTCTGTTTCCATTGCCTAGAACACTCTAGTTTTCACTCTTATTGTTTTGTGAGTGTTCACTTTTGCTAGCACTGCGTTCAGCCTTAGTTTTCTTGTGCTTTCAACTTAGAACTTTTTAGTTCTTATTTGTGGATTTGTGAGACAACCTCACTGGTCTTTATTGATTATTATCTTTGTGAGTTGTTTCAAATGGGTTGATTGGTGTTGGAAAAGAGTAGTAAGTTCTTGTTTGTAAGTGGAATAGGAGCTTGCATTGACTGTGACTTAGACTTTAGCATGACATGCTAGATCTTGTTTTGACCTTATGCTTAGTGATTATTGCTGTAGCATGACTTGTTACAAAAAATTAGGATTGCTTAATGTGCCTTGAAAGAAGCATGCATTGTTTTAGCATACAAAAGCATAGTATTGCGGTATTCTCCTTTGATGCTTTGTTTGGGTTGACTTGGCACATGCTCACACCATGTTATGACTATGACAAGTCACCATAGCCTCTATGATCATTTAGTCCTTGACTTGTAGTACCACTCTATTCTTTGATTAGTAATGCTTTGTTGCTTTGCATGATTATGGCCATTATTGCTCTCTTAGTTGGTTGCTCCCAGTCTTTTGCTAGCCTCCACTTGTATAAGTAAGCTCTACTCATGCTTCCAAGTCCCAAGAAACCAAGTTATTCCAAAGTGTCCACTATAAACTCCTATGCATGGTGTGTTACACCATTCCAAGTATATTCTTGTTTTCAACTATCTTCCAATTAAAAACTATTTTGTTATGTGAAAACTTAGTGATTAAAGCCCTCACAAACTTGATGGCACACTTTATATTCTTTGCCCCTAATAAACTTGAACCATTGTGTCATCTATGTTGTATATGCTTGCACTTATACGTTGGAATTAGCAGAACCGTGTTGTCACGGGGAACGTTTTCAACATTGCACTTGCACTTTGTACTCAGTTGATATCATGCTCTTTTGTCTATGGATGTCACTGGTGTGAAATAAAGAGGGAACTTGTAAGTCCATGGAGTATGTATTTTGTGTTAGAGAAATGCCTGGGCCGCTAGCCTAAGCCATGCCTAATCATGGTGTAAACTTGTAGCATCATCATAGTGACCTATCTATGAAGCATCCTCAATAAAAATCTATGCATATAGTAAATGAAAAGATCGCTGAGATTCTCATTTTCTGCTTGCCGTATCATTTTGGTTATGGGATAACTCCTGTACCATGTGTAAGGGGTACCCCGTTGGTGGTTCTCAATGATATGCAAATACTTATAGTGAAAAGAACTTACCTGGGCCCAAAGTTGAGTATGCATGAGGTGTGGCCCTCGTATTCAAGGGACTAGAGATTACTAACTTATACTTCGTCAAGCATATACTCCATCTTTGCCACTTTAACCTTAACCACTTCAAGATTCTTATGATAGGGGCAATGAGGGCTAAAAGCTAACAAGTACCATAATTTTTGGAAGATCTTTTTGACACTTGTAATCCCTGCTTCCTTTACAAAAAGGCCTTTCTTCCACCATTATTGAGTCTCACCCTTCTACCTTTAGGCAGCATTAAGAGAGCATAGTTGTCATTCTGTGTGCAGTGTCCCAAAACTTATTGATTGATGCATATTGTGATATTGCTTGTTCTTGTGCTATTTGTTTCTAGTCACCCTTGTGAACTTTGAAGGTGTCCTATGCATCTATATTGCTACTCTATGAGGGACAAGCAAAGCCGGAGGGGGGCCAGAGGGTGGCCGCACCCCCTAGGCGCGGGAAAGCCCTGGAGGCGTCTGGAGGGGGTTTGGGCCCCCTGGACCCCCACCGACCTTGATTCCTGCGCCTATAAGAAGCCTCCGACCGAAAAACCCTAAATAATCCAGAAGAAATCCACGAAAACCTCCGTAGCACCGCCGCCACCGAAGGGGAGATTCCGGGGACAAAAAGTCTCTGTTCCGGCACCCTGCCAGGACGGGGAAGTGCCCCTGGAGCCATCTCCATCAATCTCCATCGCCATCTTCATCACCATTTCTGATTCCCATGATGAGGAGGGAGTAGTTCTTCCTCGAGGCTAAGGGCTCTACCGGTAGCTATGTGTTCATCTCTCTATCTATGCATGATCTTGTGGTCATGAGCTTTGTAATCAAGTAGATTGTCACATCCGAAAATTTTCCAAATTTTGTAATGTGAAAAATAAATAAACAAAATAAATAATTGTTGAAATTAAGGGTGAAAAGAAACTTTTCATTTCTAAATGGAAACATTAAAACCCATCTTGAACAAACTTTCAATAAAATGGAATCCAACAAATTTCAATCAAGTGAAATGCAATCATCAATAATGTGTTTTGAAATTTAAACACTTGGAAAAGCTAAACCAAAACCCTAAAACCCTAATGGAATAAATCATTTCCAAGATCTCTATAAGACTAAGGATTTGATCCATATAAAATTTATAAACAAACATTTATAGTTGATCAAGAATAATAAATAAAAATATTATAAAACCATAGAAATTGGTTTCACTTAATTTGGAGCCATGGATAAAAACTTATGAATTTAATAAGATGGAAGGAAATAATTTCCAAAGCTAATAAAGCTCCTATCTAAAATCCATACCAAATTGTGAGAAGAATAATCCTAAGTGATTTAAAAGGATAAACATGTATTAAATAAAATTCTACAGATTGGAATCACCAAGTTTGGATCCACAAATAAAAGATATGGATTTTATAAGATAAAGAAAGAAATAATTAAATAAGGAATATTTAAAAGCCAAACTAAATCTTGGCCAAATCCATAAGGAAATGGAATAAAGATAATCCAAATCCAAATAAAATAAAGGTATAAAGAATATTCAAAAAAAATGGCATTGACCAAATTCCATTCTATTTGAATAAAGAAAAAATCCCTAATGTAAAGGATTAATTAAATCAAGGGAAAATAATAAAATGGAATTTCCCAATGTGGATATAAAAGATATTAATTAACTTAAATGAAATATAAAAGAATCATTTAAATAGAATTTAAAACCATATTCGGTTTTATTGGATTAAAGACAAATGCTCAATTGAAATGATTAATAAATCACAATAAAAATATTTCAAATAATTCAAAATGAATTATTTAACACCCTATTAAATAAATAAACCCTACTGAAAAAGGTTTGGTAAAAATTAGAATTCAAATAAAGAGTTTGAAAATATAATCAAATCTTGTTTGAATAAAGACAATTGTCTAGTTAAATAAATAATAAAGCCCAAGAAAATACAAAGAATTATTCTAAAAAGGACTTTAGAAAATATTATTAAACAGAATGAAATCCGTACTGAAAGTTGGGAAACATTTGAATTCAAACAAATACTTGAAATATTTGAATAAATCAAAACAGAATTCAGAAATGGAAAAAGGGAAAAAGAAACAGTATAAAAAAGAGAAAGAAGCCAAGCCAGCCCAGCAAAACCCACCAGGCCCAGCTAGCCCATCTCCTCTTCCCCGCAGGAAAAACGGTTCACACCGCAGAATGAACAAGTGCAATCAATGATGGTTGGACCCCACCTGAAATATCTCTCTCTCGCTGACAGAATGACCCCACATGTCAGTCATCGTTTTCACCCACGTGAACAGTTCTTCCCCTCTCTCTCTCCCATTTCTGCTTGATTTTCGCAAGCTTAATTCTCCTTAATGCCGATGATGTTACCCACCGTGATCACACCCTACTAAACGCCTTTCTCCCCTCTCCATTTCCCCCCAGACGCCACCCACCCTCTGCCTCCAGGCCGCCCTGATTTTGCTCGAAGACCTACACTGCTCCGATGAGCTTCACGAACAATTCCGGCCAGCCCACGCCTCCCCTTGCCTCCCAGACTCCACGAGCCTACTCCCCACCTCCCTACGCATCTGCCCGTAGCTTCCACTCGCATGTGCGTGCTCTAGATTCTCGGCAACGACATCGATAGTGCATGCCGCTGTCTGCTTCGATTCCGGCGAGCACTACTGGTGAGCACAGACCTCCCCTTGCCCTCTCTTTGATGCTCACATGTTTGCGACTCGCGTACGAACCTAACGGCACACTCCGCTTGCCTTCCTGAGCCTTGTAGCCTCGTCTCCGTTGATGACAAAGCGTGCCCGAGGAGAAGCGCAGCTCCGGCGAGCGATTCAGGACGACCCCGTGTGCCCTCGACAAACGGCGACCACCTCGGGCTTCAGCACGGCACGACGAACTCAGTAAGCATCTTTCCTTGCTCTCTCGCTTCCTGTATCGCCGGCATCGTCCTCGTCTGACCTCTCCACCGCCAGCCACCGCCGCCAGCGTCGCTCGTTTTTGGTTATTTGACTTGGGCCGTTAAATCTTGATCAGATGCGTGAGATTAGAAATAACCCAAAGGGGTATGAATACATCTGAGCCGCTCAGATCTAATTAGATCCAACGCTCCACGTAGCGTGATCCACGCGAAACGGTATCGACCAGTGGAATCAAGACGCGTGGCACTGTTTTGTTTCAATAGACAGAAACATTTCTATTAGTTGGTTGAATTTGTAAATTGCATAACTTTTGATCCACACGTCCAAATTTTGCAAACTTTATATCAATGGAATCAGCAAAAGGAGTAATTTCCAACCATGCACTTTGTTTAATGATTTGCTTCTAGAAAATTAGTTGTTTTTGCAGAAACTTGGGTAGGCATATTTTGTGTATAAAATTCATTCTAAAAATGTTTTTGAGATAAAATCTTTTGTAAATCAATTGTTTTGAACCTACTGACCATAAAAACCAACTTATGGATTTAAAAGTGTATTTTGTGAAGCTAAAGAATAAATATTTGAATTAAAGCATTTCTAACTAAATAAAATTGTTGAATATGTTTTAAAATGCTTTTTGAGTAAAACCTTTGGAAAATGATTTGATTTAAACTCTCTGACCCTAAACACCAAGTTTTAGGATTTAAAAATATATTTGGTGAACTCTAGAAAATTATTACTTTGTTTAAAGGCATTTCTAATGAAATAAAATGTTGTTTGAATTAAAAATGGTTTATAGGTAAAACCTTTTGCAAATGGTTTTAATAATAAACACTTGACCATAAAACACTAACATTTGTGTTTAAAAATGTATTTGTCAAACACAAGAAATTATTACTTTAATTTAAACCATTTCTAGCAGAACAAAAATGACATAAAGTGGCCATTTTCACTAACTTAATATCAAATGGTTGTGCCACTTTTATAAATGACCAATAGGTGTTTTAAAATGTTTATAACCTATTAGAAACCACTTCTACAAATAAAACAATCTTTGGCATGCTTGCATGCATTGCTTTGTTTTTACTATGTGATGAATTGCTTGAATGGTAGATTGAATTTGTACCTTGATTGAATTGTAGTGAAATTTGAAGAGTGTGACTATTGCAAGATCAAGGAGTGAACTTATATTCTCTACCAAAAAGGCAAGTGGTGCTTCATACTTTTGTCCTATTATTTTCACTATGCATTAGTGATGTTTTGAGTAGGACCTGCATGAAATTTTCCAAGTATAAACTATGCCATGGGAAATCCTAGTAGATGAAACCTTAGTAGAATTTTCCTAAGTTAAGATTCCTACTACTATCATGCTTAGCTTAGCTAGTAGAAAACAAGGGTGGATTATATTCATGCTATGGAATATTTCTAAGTCAAGGACTCGTGTTTTGTTTAATAAAACAACTAAGTGAATGAATCACCTAGCTGGAATGGTAATTGCTTGGTTGGATTTTTGTTGAGTGTTTACCAGGGCCCATTTTTCAATGGTTTACCCTATGTATCTCACTTGTGCAATGCCACCCAGGAACAAAGATATTTGAGATGTCAAATTTTGAGAAGCTTCAAGTGCAGCCACTTGGCATTATGGGCTCTGCCTGGATCATATAGGTTGCAATAACTTAGCCAAATGGACAGTTGGTGGTAGGGGATGATAGGTTTGGAGCGCGTCCATTCTGGTCTAAGGGAAGGCTTCTGAAAGATCTTGTCTCGATGCATGTCGAGTCTTGTGGGGAAAGTACACCACCTCTCGAGAGAGTAAAATCTAAGTACTGCTGGAGATATGCCCTAGAGGCAATAATAAATGTAGTTATTATTATATCTTTGTGTTTATGATAAATGTTTACATTCATGCTATAACAGTATTAACTAGGAAACATTAATACTTGTGTGATTTGTAAATTAAATTAGAGTCCCTAGTAAAGCCTCTTTATAATACTAGCTTGTTGGTTAATAGATGATTGTGGTTTACCTATCATGAACATTGAGATGTTGTTAACAACAAGATCATATCATTAGGAGAATGGTATGATGGACATAATCCTATAGATAAGCGTATCATAAAGATCAAGTCATTTTAATAGTTCAATTACTATAAGCTTTCTGATACATAGTAACCTAATTCCTTCGACCATGAGATCATGCTTATCACCATCACCGGAAGGATGCTTTGATTACATCAAACACCACACCATAACTGGGTGGCTATAAAGGTGGCATTGAGTGTTCGGAAAGTATGGGTTGAGACACATGGATCAAGAGTGGGATTTGTCCATCCATATGACGTATAGATATACTCTGGGCCCTCTTGGTGGAATGTCATCCAATTGGCTTGCAAGCGTGTGACTGGCTCACAAGGGATCACATACCACGGGAACGAGAAAAGAGTACTTATCAGTAACGAGGTTGAACTAGGTATGCAGAGATACCGATGATCAAATCCTCGGATAAGTAAACTATCGTGAGACAAAGGGAAATTGGTATCGTATGTAAGTGGTTCATTCGATCGCAAAGTAATCGTAGAAATATGTGGGAGCCATATGAATTTCCAGATTCCTCTATTGGTTATTGATCGGAGAAGTGTCTCGATCATGTCCGCATAATTCACGAACCGTAGGGAGACACACTTAAGGATTCGATGTTGTTGAGTAGTTATGGAATGATGAGTAAGAGACCGAATGTTGTTCGGAGTCTCGGATGGGATCCGGGATATCACGAGGAGATCCGGAATGGTCCGGAGAATAAGATTCATATAAGGAAAGTCCTATTTCAGAGTTGGGGAATGATTCCGGTGTTTTCACCGGGAATGTTCTAGAAGGGTCCGGAAGGTCAGGCACTCCGGAGGGGAAGGGTACATGAATGTGTCATGACAATGTGGAATGGTTACATCATGTACTAGGTCAGTTGGCTGGGCAAAATAAAGGAAGAAATCAAATTCTAATTTGAAAGTCAAACGCCAATTTGAAAACTCAAACGGCAAGTTTGCTTGGTGGAGGGAGAGTAGGAAACCTACTTGGGGAGGAAGTCCTCCTCCCTCCACCCACCGGCCAAGGAGGCCGAGTTGGGGGAGGACTCCCTCCTCCCAACCGGCCACCCTCCACCTATATAAGGAGGGGTAGGGCTCCCCTACCCCTCACACCCAAAACCCTAGCCCTCTCCTCTAGTCGCCGACGCCACCACCTCCTTGTGTTGCCGCCTAGGGCACCTCTAACTCGGCGAGTTGGGGTGATCCCCAAACCCTAGCCGCTGGCTACACTTCCCCTTGGTGCCTCTAAACCCTAGATCACCAAAGGACTCTCTCATAGTCCACCATACTCGCTCTGGCTTAAGGCGAAGCCCTACGAGATCTCCGCTCTACTTCCGGTACCACGCCATCGTGCTGCCGGAATCGCGAGGAGAGTGTTATATCCTCCGCTGCCTTCTGGAACAAGGGAGAGGAAGGTCTTCATCGAGTACCGGACGAGTGACCGACTGCGGAAGCACTGCCGGAACGCAGCGCCGGAAGGATCGTCTACGCGATCTTGAGATCGGCAAGAGTACGAATACATCACCCACGAGAATCTGCTCTCGTTAACCGCTTTGGATTCTTCGAGGGTGAGTTCCTTTATCGACTCGTTGCTACAATCTAGTAGATAGATCTTGGCTTGTTTGTTTGCATGCGGTAGAATTTTTTTGTTTTCCATGCTATGAACCCCTACAGTGGTATCAGAGCCGTGTCTATATGTAGATCTGTTGCACGAGTAGAACACAATGGTCATTGTGGGCGGTGGTGCTTTTATTATCAATTTATTTATTTTTACTTTGCATCTTGCGGTATGATGGGATGAAGCAGCCCGGGGTAACCTTACATGACATCGTTCATGAGACTTGCTCCACTCTCAACATGCAACTTGTATTGCATAAGTGGCTTTGTGGGTGTCTGTCTCTCCCATTATAGTATAGATCCAATTTACAACAGGCACTTGATAGTTCAAACATCAACATTGTGGTTCTTGTTCGTAAGTTAGATCGAAACTTATTGAAAGCCCCAAACCACGTAAAATATGAAAAGAAAATTAGAGGCATCTAACTTTGTTTTGCAGGGGTGTGCTGTGATGTGATATGGCCATGATTGTGATTATATTTGATGTATGCAATGTCCCTTATTGTAAGTTGGCAATCGGCAGGAGCCATATGGTTGTCTTTAAATTCCGTTAAGACCCACGTGTCTATTCAAAGTAGTTGTAATAGTTGAAGCTGGTGCACAACAACCATGAAACGACGCCATTGACCTTGACGCTATACCGGTGATGATGGAGATCATGTTCGTGCTTGAAGATGGAGATCGGAAGCACAAGAAGAAAGGCCATATCATATCACATATTATGAATTGCATGTGATGTTAATCCTTTATGCATCTTGTATTGCTTAGTTAACGACGGTAGCATTATAAGATGATCCCTCAAGCACATAAATTTCAAGTTCCAAAGTGTTCATCCTTAGTAAGTACCGTTGCTAAAGCTCGTTGTTTCGAAGCACCACGTGATGATCGGGTGTGTTAGATTCTGCGGGTGTATACAACGTGAGCAAGCCATATTTTCTCATGCGGAAGCTAAGGTTTGATCTTGACAAGCCTAGCATGTACAGACATGGTCTCGAAACACGCATCACCGAAAGGTAAAGCATGAGTCATATAGTAGATAGGATGAACATGTTGATTGTTCGCCATTGAAGCTACATCTCGTGATGATCGGTTTTGATGTGATGGATTTGGTTTGTGTGATCACTAAAACAATGTGAGGGATATTGTTTTGAGTGAGAGTTCACCTAGATTAATTTAACTATTAATTAGAACTCAATTTGTCATAAACTTAGTCTAAACTATTTCAAATATGTTGTAGATCAATGGAGGCCCCTACCATCAATTTTAATGCTTTCCTAGAGAAAGAAAAGTTGAAAAACAATGGAAGCAACTTCGCGGATTGGTTCCGCAATTTGAGGATTGTCCTCAATGCTGGTAATTTGACCTATGTGCTGGATGCACCACTGGGTGAACCACCTGCAGCTACTGCTACCGATGAAGTAAATAATGTTTACCTCACTCGGAAGAATCAGTACTCCACAGTTCAGTGTGATATCTTGTATGGTTTGGAATCAGAGCTTCAGAAAAGGTTTGAGAACCAAGACCCATATGATATTGTCCGTGAAGTCAAAATTATTTTGAGACTCACGCGACAGTTGAGAGTTATGAGGCTTCTGAAAAGTTCTTTAACTGCAAGATGGAAGGGGGCAGCTCCGTCAGTGAGAATGTTCTTAAGATGTCTGGGCACGCAAACAAACTCCAAAGTTTGGGTATAGTGATTCCTAATGCTTTGGGGATTTACCATGTCCTCCAATCACTACCACCAAGTTACAAGAACTTTGTGATGAACTACAATATGCAAAACATGAACAAGACATTGCCAGAACTCTTCTCCATGTTGAAATCTGCAGAAGTCGAGATCAAGAAAGAGCATCAAGTGTTTTTGGTAAATAAGACCACCAAATTCAAGAAAGGCAAGTCTAAGCAAAAGGGAAACTTCAAGAAGGGTGGTAAGAAAGTTACCGCACCGACGAAGAATACCAAGGCTGGGCCAAAGCCTGATACTGAGTGCTTTTACTGCAAGGAAGAAGGTCACTGGAAGCGGAATTGCCCAAAGTACTTGGCGGATTTGAAGAACGGCAACATCAAGAAGAAAGGTATATCCGATATACATGTTATTGATGTGTATCTCACTAGTACTCGTAGTAGTGCCTGGGTATTTGATACTGGTTCGGTTGCTCATATTTGTAACTCGAAGCAGGTACTGCAGAATAAACGGAAGCTAGCGAAGAATGAGGTGACGATGCGCGTTGGAAATGGATCAAAGGTTTATGTGATCGCGGTCGGCACGGTACCTCTTCATCTACCACTGGGATTAGTTTTATACTTAAATAATTGTTATTTGGTGCCTACGTTGAGCATGAACATTATACTTGGATCATGTTTGTTGCGAGACGGTTACTTGTTTAAGTCCGAGAATAATGGTTGTTCGATTTATATGAGTAATATATTTTATCCACATGAACCTTTGATAGATGGTCTATTCTTATTGAATCTTGATAGTGGAAATACACATATTAATAACATTGAAGCTAAACGTTTGAAATTGAGCGATAACTCGACCTATATGTGGAACTGTCGTCTTGGTCATATTGGAGTGAAGCGTATGAAGAAACTCCATTCCGATGGACTTCTTGAATCACTTGATTTTGAATCACTTGAAAGATGCAAAGCATGTCTGATGGGTAAAATGACTAAGACTCCATTTTCTGGGATGATGGAGCGAGCTACGGACTTATTAGAAATCATACATACCGATGTGTGTGTCCCAATGAGTGGTTCATCGCGCGGTGGTTATCGTTATGTTCTTAACTTCACGGATGACTTGAGTAGATATGGGTATATCTATTTCATGAAACATAAGTCCAAAACTTTCGAGAAGTTTAAGGAATTTCAAAGTAAGGTAGAGAATCAACATAACAAGAAGATTAAATTTGTACGTTCTGATCATGGAGGTGAATATCTAAGTTACGAGTTTGGCGAGCATTTAAAGAAATGCGGAATACTTTCAGAATTGACACCGCCGGGAACACCACAGCGTAATGATGTGTCCGAACGTCGTAATCGAACTCTCTTGGAAATGGTTCGTTTTATGATGTCACTTACAGATTTACCGTTATCATTTTGGGGTTATGCATTAGAAACAGCCGCATTCACTTTAAATAGGGCACCATCTAAATCCGTTGAAACGACACCGTATGAATTATGGTTTGGGAAGAAACCTAAGTTGTCGTTCCTTAAAGTTTGGGGTTGCGAAGCCTATGTAAAGAAGTTACAGCCGGACAAGCTTGAACCTAAAGCAGAAAAATGCGTCTTCATAGGATTCCCGAAGGAAACTATTGGGTATACCTTCTATCATTGATCCGAGGGCAAAATCTTCGTTGCCAAGAATGGATCCTTTCTAGAGAAGGAATTTCTCTCGAAAGAAGTGACTGGAAGGAAAGTGGAACTCGACGAGGTTGTTGAACCTTCTCTCGAACATGCGAGTAGAACAACACTGGAAGTAGTTCCTGTGGCGCCTACACCAATAAGAGATGAAGCTAATGATGATGATCATGAAACTTCGGTTGAAGTTGCTACAGAGCCTCGCAGGTCAACGAGAACTCGTACCACTCCTGATTGGTATGATCCCGTTGTGAGTGTCATGTTGGTAGACAACACCGATGACCCTGCGACATATGAGGAAGCGATGATGAGCCCAGATTCCAATAAATGGCAAGCTGCCATGAAATCTGAGATTGGATCCATGTACGAAAACCAAGTATGGACTTTGGTGGACTTACCGGATGGCCGGAAGGCTGTCGAGAACAAATGGATTTTCAAGAAGAAAACATATGCTGATGGTAATGTTACTGTCTATAAAGCTCGACTTGTCGCCAAAGGGTTTCGACAAATTTAAGGAGTTGACTACGATGAGACTTTCTCACCAGTAGCGAAGCTAAAGTCCGTGAGGTTTATGTTAGCAATCGCTTCATATTACGATTATGAGATATGGCAGATGGATGTCAAAACGGTGTTCCTCAATGGAGACATTGATGAAGAGTTGTATATGATGCAACCCAAAGGTTTTGTCTATCCTAAAGATGCTAACAAGGTATGCAGACTTCAATGGTCCATATATGGATTGAAGCAAGCATCCCGAAGTTGGAATCGATGTTTTGATAAGGTAATTTGGTTTTATACAAACTTATGGAGAAGCTTGTATTTACAAGAAAGTGAGTGGGAGCTCTGTAGCATTCTTAATACTGTATGTAGATGACATATTGTTGATTGGGAATGATGTAGAACTTCTTAATAGTGTCAAAGAATATTTGAATAATAGTTTGTCAATGAATGATCTTGGCGAAGCAGCTTACATATTAGGCATAAATATTTATAGAGATAGATCGAGACGCCTAATATCATTGTCACAAAGCACATATTTGGACAAAGTTCTAAAGAGGTTTGGAATGGAAGATAGCAACAAAGGGTTCTTGCCCATGTTGCCCAATACGACCTTGAGTAAAACTCAAAGTCCAGCAATGGCAGAAGATAGAGAAAGGATGAGTAAAACTCCCTATGCCTCAGCCATAGGATCTCTAATGTATGCCATGCTATGTACTAGACCCGATATTGCATATGCTGTTAGTTTGACTAGCAGATATCAAAGTGATCCAGGAGTGGATAATTGGACAGCGGTCAAAAACATCCTTAAGTACTTGAGAAGAACTAAGGATATGGTTCTTTCTTATGGAGGTGATGAACAGATCGTTGTTAATGGTTACACCGATGCTAGTTGGAACACCGATCCGGATGATTCTAAATCTCAATCTGGATACGTATTTACTTTGAATGGTGCAGCAGTTAGCTGGAGGAGTGCAAAGCAAAGCGTTGTGGCGAGATCTTCAACTAAATCGGAATACATAGCTGCTTCAGAGGCTTCACAAGAAGCGATATGGATGAAGGAGTTCATTACAGAGCTCGGTGTGGTTTCAAGTGCGTTGGACCCAATGTCTATCTACTGTGATAACATGGGCGCCATAGCCAATGCACAAAAACCAAGGTCACACAAGAAGCTGAAGCACATCAAGCTACGTTTTCACGCTATTCGAGAACATGTCCAAGATGGTGACATAAAGATTTGCAAAGTACACATAGATCTGAATGTGGCGGATCCATTGACTAAACCTCTCCCTAGGGAAAAACATGACCAGCACCAAACCGCCATGGGTGTTCGGTATATTACCATGTAATCTAGATTAGTTGACTCTAGTGCAAGTGGAAGACTACTGGAGATATGCCCTAGAGGCAATAATAAATGTTGTTATTATTATACCTTTGTGTTTATGATAAATGTTTACATTCATGCTATAACAGTATGAACTAGGAAACATTAATACTTGTGTGATTTGTAAATTAAATTAGAGTCCCTAGTAAAGCCTCTTCATAATACTAGCTTGTTGGTTAATAGATGATTGTGGTTTCCCTATCATGAACATTGAGATGTTGTTAACAACAAGAAAATATCATTAGGAGAATAGTATGATTGACATACTCCTATAGATAAGCGTATCATAAAGATCATGCTTATCACCATCACCGGAAGGATGCTTTGATGACATCAAACACCACACCGTAACTGGGTGGCTATCAAGGTGACATTGAGTGTTCGAAAAGTATGGGTTAAGACACATGGATCAAGAGTGGTATTTGTCCATCCATATGACGGATAGATATACTCTGGGCCCTCTCGGTGGAATATCATCCAATTGTCTTGCAATCGTGTGACTGGCTCACAAGGGATCACATACCACGGGAACGAGAAAAGAGTACTTATCAGTAACGAGGTTGAACTAGGTATGCAGAGATACCGACGATCAAAACCTCGAATAAGTAAACTATCGTGAGACAAAGGGAAATTGGTATCGTATGTAAGTGGTTCATTCGATCTCAAAGTAATCGTAGAAATATGTGGGAGCCATATGAATTTCCAGATTCCTCTATTGGTTATTGATCGGAGAAGTGTCTCGATCATGTCCGCATAATTCACGAACCGTAGGGAGACACACTTAAGGATTCGATGTTGTTGAGTAGTTATGGAATGATGAGTAAGAGACCGAATGTTGTTCGGAGTCTCGGATGGGATCCGGGATATAACGAGGAGATCCGGAATGGTCCGGAGAATAAGATTCATATAAGGAAAGTCCTGTTTCGGAGTTGGGGAATGATTCCGGTGTTTTCATCGGGAATGTTCTAGAAGGGTCCGGAAGGTCAGGCACTCCGAGGGGAAGGGTACATGAATGTGTCATGACAATGTGGAATGGTTGCATCATGTACTAGGTCAGTTGGCTGGGCAAAATAAAGGAAGAAATCAAATTCTAATTTGAAAGTCAAACGCCAATTTGAAAACTCAAACGGCAAGTTTGCTTGGTGGAGGGAGAGTAGGAAACCTACTTGGGGAGGAAGTCCTCCTCCCTCCACCCGCCGGCCAAGGAGGCCGAGTTGGGGGAGGACTCCCTCCTCCCAACAGGCCACCCTCCACCTATGTAAGGAGGGGTAGGGCTCCCCTACCCCTCACACCCAAAACCCTAGCCCTCTCCTCTAGTCGCCGACGCCACCAACTCCTTGTGCCGCCTCCTAGGGCACCTCCAACTCGGCGAGTTGGGGTGATCCCCAAACCCTAGCCGCCGGATACACTTCCCCTTGGTGCCTCTAAACCCTAGATCACCAAAGGCCTCTCTCATAATCCACCATACTCGCTCCGGCTTAAGGTGAAGCCATGCGAGATCTCCCCTCTACTTCCGGTACCACGCCGTCGTGCTGCCGGAATCGTGAGGAGAGTGCTACAACCTCCACTGCCTGCTGGAACAAGAGAGAGGAAGGTCTTCATCGAGTACCGAACGTGTGACCGACTACGGAAGCGCTGCCGGAACTCAACGCCGAAAGGATCGTCTACGCGATCTTGAGATCGGCAAGAGTACGACTACATCACCCACGAGAATCTGCTCTCGTTAACCGCTTTGGAATCTTCGAGGGTGAGTTCCTCTATCGACTCGTTGCTACAATCTAGTAGATAGATCTTGGCTTGTTTGTTTGCATGCGGTAGAACCTTTTTGTTTTCCATGCTACGAACCCCTACAGATGCCTTGGGTGATTTTGACAAACAAAAACTTAGTGTTTTCAAACGATAGGGAAAATCTATTTTGAGCAAAGCAAGCCTAAGCTCCACTTAGCCAAATGCATATAGATGATAGATACTACTATTCTACCATAGTATCACTTGCCAATACAATTCAAATGTATTGACCCTTGTTGCTATAACTTATTATGTTGCACGTTTGTTTGATGTTAGTGAAGTGTGTTGATTAGGATTACAAGTCTACAACCAACATGATTGCCTGTGGCACTTTGAAGATGAAGGACTCCATGCTATATAATTATTTCTGCTGCATTGTAATGAGATAGCCAAATGAGCTATGTAAGATGTAATGAATTATTTTATTCCTGGTTATAAAGTTGTATTATGAACTTTGTTTCTTGATATTACATCTTAGCTGTGGATGCTAGCTATTGATCCAGGGACTAACATTGTAAACACAGGGATCTCTACCTTATTAAAGGTTGGGACCTCTTCAGATGGTATCAAAGCACTGTGTTGCCCGTAGGATTTGTAACCCTAGGATTGGACAAAACCCCTTAGAAAAATAGGAGTTGTATTTGTTCTAAAACTTATTTACAAACAATCTTGTAAACTCTTTCCTCAACCTTTGTGGTATTGATTCTACATCTCTTCCTTTTCAAACTTGATGGACAAAGCCTCCACCATGAGCAAAGACTTCAACATAATCAAAGGACTTCACCAACTCAAATGACTTCAGCTTCAACATCACCAAGGACTTCAACTTTAGTTCATCAAGGACTTCAACTCGGGCATCACTAAAGACTACAAGTGAGACAAGGATTGTTACTCAAGACTTGAAGACTAAGGAAACACAACTTAGATGGAACCATCATCACCTTTGAAGTATATGGCCAAGATACAAGAATTTTTTTTCCAAGGAGGCAATGATCTCATTCATGAAGAAGCAACCAAGAAGAGAATGTTCTCAAGAAAATACCATAGTTGGACCACCATACTAGTGATTAGTTAAACACACCAACTTATGTGGTGTAGCAAAAATATTTTGTTGCCTAAAAATGTGCTTGAACTTGTTGTTTGAGTGGAATGTTTGTTTGTGATTGCTTGCACATTGCTTGTGTGTGATTATACTTCTTCCTTAGAAATATTTTGCTTATTCTAATCCCAATCCAACCTAAACAGGTGACTTCTCCAAGAGACTCCAACATCAAGAATGGTGACAACAACAACAAAGAGATGCACATGAGAGAACAACTACTAGCAAACCAAACTCAGTTGAATCAAGTGACAACTCAGTTTTTAGCCAACAACAATGAGTTAGACCCAACCTTGCAAAAGTTTTTGGAAACCCAATCTCAATTGTTGCAAAGGATGACCAATCAAATGATCAACATGATAAGAAACTCTTCACAAGGAGATTGTGAAAACAATGATGTCAAGGATGATATTATAGAAGGAACTCAAGCTTTCAATATCTTTGGAGACATGGATCACACTTCTAAGGAGCATGTGGACCAATGCCCTAATTATGAAGATAAACATCCAACTAATCAATGCCCCACATCTCAAGTGATTTGTTTCCTATGTGAAGGAAATAATCATGTCCCTATCCAATGCCCCATCTATCCTATAGTCCAACAAATGAAGCAAGATGGAAAGCATCAAATGTTTGGAAACCTCCATAAGGGAACAACTTCTACCAAGAAGGATGAAGGCAAAGTCAGAACCATGCCTCATAAGGCCAGATCCAAAGTGACCACCAAGTGTTACTACTCTTGTGGAAAAGAAGGACATATCTCTAGTAACTGTCCCAAGAAGAGAGAAAGATTTCCCAACTTTGTGGTAAAATATGAAGAGCATGAACTAGAAGAACTCCTAGCTTTAGAGAGACCCAAGAAGAAGAATAAATGCCCCAACCCTAGCAAGAAGGATATTACCCAAGAGAAATGTTACACTTGCAAAGAGATGGGACACTATGCCAATGAATGTCCAGAGAAGAAGAAGAACCAAGGAAATAAAAAGAGACAATGATACCAAAGAAGAAGAAGGATAACGTCCAAGTAATGTGCCACGAATGTAAAGAGCTAGGCCATTATGCAAACAAGTGTCCAAAGAAGATACATCAAGATCCCAAGTAAGACAAGATGTAATCTAGTTGAAAACCTTTTTAAGGGTGGTAGTACCCTAGTTGCCTTGAGCCAACTTGTAACCTCTAGCCTTCCCAAATCTCGGGACGAGATTTCTTTTAAGGGTGGTAGCCTGTCACATCACACTTTTTTCCAAATTTTGTAATGTGAAAAATAAATAAACAAAATAAATAATTGTTGAAATTTAGGGTGAAAATAAACTTTTTATTTCTAAATGGAAACATTAAAACCCATCTTGAACAAACTTTGAATAAAATGGAATTCAACAAATTTCAATCAAGTGAAATGCATTCATCAATAATGTGTTTTTAAATTTAAACACTTGGAAAAGCTAAACCAAAACCCTAAAACCCTAATGGAATAAATCAATTCCAAGATCTCTATAAGACTAAGGATTTGATCCATATAAAATTTATCAACAAACATCTATAGTTGATCAAGAATGATAAATAAAAATATTATAAAACCATATAAATAGGTTTCACTTAATTTGGAGCCATGGATAAAAACTTATGAATTTAATAAGATGAAAGGAAATAATTTCCAAAGCTAATAAAGCTTCTATCTAAAATCCATACCAAATTGTGAGAAGAATAATCCTAAGTGAATTAAAAGTATAAACAAGTATTAAATAAAATTCTACAAATTGGAATCACCAAGTTTGGATCCACAAATAAAAGATATGGATTTAATAAGATAAAGAAAGAAATAATTAAATAAGGAATATTTAAAAGCCAAATTAAATCTTGGCCAAATCCATAAGGAAACGGAATAAAGATAATCCAAATCCAAATAAAATAAAGGGATAAAGAATATTCAAATAAAATAATATAGCATTAACCAAATTCCATTCTATTTGAATAAAGACAAAATCCCTAATGAAATGATTAATTAAATAAACGGAAAATAATAAAATGGAATTTCCCAAGGTGGATATAAAAGATATTTAATTAACTTAAATGAAATAAAAAATCATTTAAATAAAGACAAATGCTCAATTTAAATGATTAATAAATCACAATAAAAATATATCAAATAATTCAAAATGAATTATTTAACACCCTATTAAATAAACTCCGTCCTGATGTGATCTCCGCAAATGAATTTAAAACCATATTGGATTTTATTTGATTAAAGACAAATGCTCAATTTAAATGATTAATAAATCACAATAAAAATATATCAAATAATTCAAAATGAATTATTTAACACCCTATTAAATAAATAAAACCTACTAAAAAGGTATGTAAAAATTAGAATTCAAATAAAGAGTTTGAAAATATAATTAAATCTTGTTTGAATAAAGACAATTGTCTATTTAAATAAATAATAAAGCCTAAGAAAATACAAAGAAATATTCTAAAAAGGACTTTAGAAAATATTATTAAACAGAATGAAATCCCTACTGAAAGTTGGGACACATTTGAATTCAAACAAATACTTGAAATCATTTGAATAAATCAAAACAGAATTCAGAAATGGAAAAAGGAAAAAAGAAACAGTATAAAAAAAGAGAAAGAAGCCAGCCCAGCCCAGCAAAACCCACCAGGCCTATCTAGCCCATCTCTTCTTCCCCGCATGAAAAACGGTTCACACCGCAGCATGAACCCGCGCAGTCAATGACGGTTGGACCCCACCTTAAACATCTCTCTCTCTCTCGCTAACAGAATGACCTCACATGCCAGTCATCGTTTTCATCCACGCGACCAGTTCTTCCCCTCTCTCTCTCCCATTTCTGCTTGATTTTCGCAAGCTTAATTCGCCTTAATACCAAGGCCGTTACCCACCGTGATCACGCCCTACTAAACGCCTGTCTCCCCTCTCCATTTCCCCCCAGACGCCACCCACCCTCTGCCTCCAGGCCGCCCTGATTTTGCTCGAAGACCTACACTGCTCCTACGAGCTTCGCGAACAATTTCGGCCAGCCCACGCCTCCCCTTGCCTCCCATACTCCACTAGACTACTCCCCACCTCCCTACGCATATGCCCGTAGCTTCCACTCGCCCGTGCGCACTCCAGATTCTCGGCAACAACATCGATAGTGCATGCCGCCGTCTTCTTCGATTCCGGCAAGCACTACTGGTGAGCACAGACCTCCCCTTTCCCTCTCTTTGATGCTCACATGTTTGCGACTCACGTACGAACCTAACAGTACACTCCACTTGCCTTCCCGAGCCTTGTAGCCTCGTCTCCGTCGACGACAGAGCGTGCCCGAGGAGAAGCGCAGCTCCGGCGAGCGATTCAGGACGACCCCATGCGCCCCTCGACGAACGGCGACCACCTCAGGCTTCAGCACGGCACGGCGAACTCAGTAAGCATCTTTCCTTGCTCGCTCGACTCCTGTATCGCCGACATCGTCCTCGTCTGACTGCTCCGCCGCCTGCCACCGCCGCCTGCGTCTCTCGTTTTTGGTTATTTGACTTGGGCCGTTAGATCTTGATCAGACGCGTGAGATTAGAAATAACCCAAAGGGTTACGAATCCATCTGAGCCGCTCAGATCTAATTAGATCCAACGCTCCACGTAGCGCGATCCACGCGAAACGGTATCGACCAGTAGAATCAAGACGCGTGGCATTGTTTTGTTTAAATAGACAGAAACGTTTCTATTAGTTGGTTGAATTTGTAAATTGCATAACTTTTGATCCACACGTCCAAATTTTGCAAACTTTATATCAATGGAATAAGGAAAAGGAGTACTTTCCAACCATGCACTTTGTTTAATGATTTGCTTCAGGAAACTTAGTTGTTTTTGCAGAAACTTGTGTAGGCATATTTTGTGTATAAAATTCATTCTAAAAATGTTTTTGAGTTAAAATCTTTTGTAAATGGATTGTTTTGAACCTACTGACCATAAAAACCAACTTATGGATTTAAAAGTGTATTTTGGGAAGCTAAATAATAAATATTTGAATTAAAGCATTTCTAACTAAATAAAATTGTTGAATTTGTTTTAAAATGCCTTTTGAGTAAAACCTTTGGAAAATGATTTGATTTAATCTCTCTGACCCTAAACTCCAAGTTTTAGGATTTAAAAATATATTTGGTGAACTATAGAAATTATTACTTTGTTTAAAGGCATTTCTAATGAAATAAAATGTTGTTTGAATTAAAAATGGTTTATAGGTAAAACCTTTTGCAAATGGTTTTAATAATAAACACTTGACCATAGAACACTAACATTTGTGTTTAAAAATGTATTTGTCAAACACAAGAAATTATTACTTTAATTTAAACCATTTATGGCAAAACAAAAATGACTTAAAGTGGCCATTTTCACTGACTTAATATCAAATGGTTTTGCCACATTTATAAATGACAAATAGGTGTTTTAAAATGTTTATAACCTAATAGAAACCACTTTTCCAAATAAAAAAATCTTTGGCATGCTTGCATGCATTGCTTTGTTTTTACTATGTGATGAATTGCTTGAATGGTAGATTGAATTTGTACCTTGATTGAATTGTAGTGAAATTTGAAGAGTGTGACTATTGCAAGATCAACGAGTGAACTTATATTCTCTACCAAAAAGGCAAGTGGTGCTTCATACTTTTGTCCTATTATTTTCACTATGCATTAGTGATGTTTTGAGTAGGACTTGCATGAAATTTTCCAAGTATAAACTATGCCATGGGAAATCCTAGTAGATGAAACCTTAGTGGAATTTTCCTAAGTTAAGATTCCTACTACTATCATGCTTAGCTTAGATAGTAGAAAACAAGGGTGGATTATATTCATGCTATGGAATATTTCTAAGTCAAGGACTCGTGTTTTGTTTAATAAAACAACTAAGTGAATGAATCACCTAGGTGGAATGGTAATTGCTTGGTTGGATTTTTGTTGAGTGGTTACCAGGGCCCATTTTATCAATGGTTTACCCTGTGTATCTCACTTGTGGAATTCCACCCAGAAACAAAGAGATTTGAGATGTAAATTGTTGAGAAGCTTCAAGTGGAGCCACTTGGCATTATGGGCTCTGCCTGGATCATATAGGTTGCTATAACTTAGCCAAATGGACAGTTGGTGGTAGGGGATGATAGGTTTGGAGCACGTCCATTCTGGTCTAAGGGAAGGCTTCTGAAAGATCTTGTCTCGATGCATGTCGAGTCTTATGGGGAAAGTGCACCACCTCTCGAGAGAATAAAATCTAAGTACTTAGCCGTGTCCCTGGCAATGGACAATTTGAGCATCAAGACATGGAATCTATCAAGAATCTCCTCATCCCAATTTCTAAGTTAAAAACTTGTGGTTGAACAAGGGTTAAGGAATCACCAATGTCTATTGGTAGATGCCTTGGGTGATTTTGACAAACAAAAACTTATTGTTTTCAAATGATAAGGAAAATCTATTTTGAGCAAAGCAAGCCTAAGATCCACTTAGCCAAATGCATATAGATGATAGATAATACTATTCTACCATAGTATCACTTTCCAATACAATTCAAATGTATTGACCCTTGTGGCTATAACTTATTAGGTTGCAGGTTTTTTTGATGTTAGTGAAGTGTGTTGATTAGGATTACAAGTCTACAACCAACATGATTGACTGTAGCACTTTGAAGATGAAGGACTCCATGCTATATAGTTCTTTCTGCTGCATTGTAATAAGATAGCCAAATGAGCTATGTAAGATGTAATGAATTGTTTTATTCCTGGTTATAAAGTTGTATGATGAACTTTGTTTCTTGATATTACATCTTAGCTCTGGATGCTAGCTATTGATCCAGGGACTAGCATTGTAAACACAGAGATCTCTACCTTATTAAAGGTTGGGACCTCTTCAGATGGTATCAGAGAACTGTGTTGCCTGTAGGATTTGTAACCCTAGGATTGGACAAAAGGCCTTAGAAAAATAGGAGTTGTATTTGTTCCAAAACTTATTTACAAACAATCTTGTAAACTCTTTCCTCAACCTTTTTGGTTTTGATTCTACATCTCTTCCTTTTCAAACTTGATGGGACAAAGCCTCCACCATGAGCAAAGACTTCAACATAAGCAAAGGACTTCTGTAACATCCCAAAAATACTAAACTTGGATCATCCAATTCTAATCATCAAACTTAGGGTTAACAAAAAGTTTTCTAAATAAAATTATGGAAGCATGCATATGTGTATGCATTGAATTTGAAATTCTTTTGAACCACCTTGTTTGTGTGTTTCTTTGCTTGTAAAATGTTTCTTAGGTGAAATAAACATCATCTAAAACATTTTCCACACTTTCCCAAAGACAAGTAAATCAAAACAAATAAAATAAGGGAATGGTCATTTTGACCAATTTAACTCCCATGCCTACTTTGGCTGCCTCAAACTTTCATAACCTAACAGAAACTTTTCTGGATCTTTGCATCCCTTGAATGTACTCATAACAAAGTATCAAGGCCCACTTTGTGATCATCCAGAAACTTTCAAATGCATAGTTTAAATGACAATTCTAAATTGAATCTATATCATATGGGAAGATCCCACTTTTTCAAAAACCACTCAAACAAGCTCAACTTTCAAAACCCAAGCATCTGCAGACTCACCAACACCAATCTAGCACACCCACCAAAAATATTTTCAAAATTCAAAAATTGATTTCATGCGGCCATTTCATCAAAAAGGTTGTAGACACAAATCATACAAAATCTAAACACTATAGTGAGTAGTGATTGAAGCCTAACTTGTTCCCTCTCTAGCTCACAACCATCTCAGTAGATCATCTAGCAAGTTAAACCAAGCACTAGCCCCATTGTAAGCTTGGCATTGCCATCAATGGTGAATAGCCGAGCACACCCATGCCACCCCAGTGGAGACAGCAATCTAGGAGAATATTAAGCCGTGCCAACCTTGTCTGGAAGGCAGCCCACCGTCCACCGCCACTCCCTGTCCCAGCCGCGAGCGTTGCCAGCCACTGGACCACACGCATGGACCGCGCCCAGACCGCCAGCGACCATGCCGAGCGTGCGCCAGAGCGCCACCCTCGATCGAAGCCCACAGACCGCGCGCCGCCCTCGCCGTGTGCATACATGCTCCCCACCGACCCAGGAGACCGCCAGACATCCCCGTTCGCCGCCCCATGACGCACAGCCACCGCTCGCCGTCGAAGACGCCGCCTCTGCCGCTCAGAGCGTCGCATGTTCCAGACCATGCCGCACCGCCCCATGCCTCGAAACCATGTCGTTGAGCATCGCCAGGGAATACCACACCGTCCCCTACCTTCGCCCATGCCAATAGCCGTCTGTACCATCGCCCCCGACGAGCTCACCGTGCGTCCCGTCGGTCCCCTCGCTCGACTATAAATAGAGGCCACCCGCAGTCGATTTCTTCACACCATCTCACTCCCCTCTCCTCACTGATCGTGCCACACCGTTCCTGGAACAAGGCGAGCACCCCCTCACCGGAATTTCCCCGGAGCCCGCCACCTCTGGAGAAGAAGGGCGCCATCGATTTCGTCCACCCCAGGAGCTGCCGCGACCACCCCTGAGTTTATCGTCGTCGACTTCGTTGTTCGCCCGCCTCGCCGACCCTCGCCTGCACCCCGGTGAGCCCCCAGCAACCCTCCACTGGCCGCGCTAGGTTTCTTTCTTGCCGGCGTTGCCCCGCATCGAAGATGACTCCCAGCTGTTGGATTAGAATCAGATCGAACGACCCACAGCGCCCCATACCGCTTCGCACCCCCCTATCTCATTGACGAGTGGGGACACCCACTTAAACAGCCCGCGGGAGCGCTGCGCTTAGCAGGTCGGCCCGTTAACTTTTCCCGCGCAGCCTAGTTATTTGAATTAAACCTTTTTCTTTTTATTTCAAACACACTTCTATACCCATTTTCAAAAATCAACCCAGGTCGATTCAGTGCACCAAATTGAATGAAACCAATTTTGTTGGAAAGGTCTATGAATGCTGAATCCAAGCCCATTGGATTCAAGTCATTTGGATCTATAGATCACCCATGTTAAAAATAACAAGGCAGAAGCTTTTCTGCATTCAAACATTTTTCAAATTTAAACCATAATAGCTTTTGAGTTGATTCCAACTCTCAAAAATCTCATTTAACCATACCTTTCAGAATATATAAAAATATATAGTTTTACTTGCAGAAATATTGGTCAAGTAATAAAAGAATGCTACATAGGCATTTCTAGCCATTTTAATTAATGAAAATAAAAGGGTAAAACCTTATTAAATTGTGACACCACTTTAAATCACATTCCCATGGAATAAAATATGTGGTGATGACATGTGTCAACATGATCCCATGTTTGGTTTGGAGAATATTAAATCTTAAGTAGTTTTTCAATGAGTAGAAATTACTTTTCTAAAAATAAAAGGAATTAAACCAAGCCTTAACCTTGTAATGTTAGAGATGATGCTAGATCATCTATAGGACCCTTGTGTGTGATGATTGCAGGTAGTTAAGTATTGTTTAGTGATTGTGTACCTCGTATTTATTTATAGACGCTTGTACCGACCAAGGATACGAGGAGGAAGGAGGATTCTACGAAGAAGAAGCCGAGGAGAACTTCAACCACTGCTCTGCACAAGGCAAGCTATATTAACTAAGTGGACCAATGCAAGCTAACCCTTGCAAGATACCCTAGTAATGCCACAAACCAATACTTGTTACTATGCCCACTATATGCCTTAAGCATATGTGATCATATCCACTTGATAAACCAATCCCAGTTTTATTTGCAAGTTTATTAATTTATTTCTTTATCAAAACTCTTACTTAGAGTTTACTGAAATAAATGGTAGATACTAGCAGAATATTTGAAGGTTGCATAAAGAGCATAAAATTTGGCCTAAGCTAGATAATCTTGATGTCATCTTAAGGCATGAGATTAAACTTAGTTAGAACTCCACTAGTTTACCACCCCTCATTATTGCTACCCCCACTTATAGATGCTAGTGCTAAGCATAAAACTTGATCAACTTTAGATGGGAATACTTGGTGGAAAAATGGTTATGAAAACCTTGGAATGATGGATCATTCTATTGAAATGTTTTGGACATGTGTTTCCGAACACCTGATGATTTTGGTGATGAAAATGTTGAGGCATGAGCCTTAGCCCTTTATAAAACTGATGGTTGTCTGGATGCGATACCATTCCAATTTTATCGTACAACCACAATACCCGAGAATTGGGTAGGGCTTGACTGGAAACTTATATACCTTAGTATTAGTTCCCTCACGGCCAAGGTCTGAGCTGAGGCTACCTTGTGAAGATTGTCCACCTGTGCAGTACCCAAGATGACAGTTGGTCATGGTTGGGAGGCCAAACTCACAGGAGAGGTGCTTATACTAGGGCATGTAATTGAAAGGTTAGGATTAATTATCCGCATACTGAGTATGGTGAATTCAGGATTTGTTCCTAACGGATGTATCGAATGTTGTGGTGAAAGTGTATAATCTCTGCAGAGTGTCAAACTATTCGAATAGCCGCGTCCGCGGTAATGGACAGTTGGAGTGGCCATACTATTCCCCCATCAGACTTTTCAAAATGACTGGTGAAATGAATTGAGACTTTGACTTGACCACAACAGGGTTGTGATATGAAATACAAGTTCCCCTTTAGGTGTTATAAACTTCAACTAGCATTAGTGCTCCTAAAATTTAGTAGAGATAAATCTGGCTTTTTGCAAAACAACCCTAGAGCCTAGTGTCCTATTATCCAAAAACCCCTTTTACCTGTTAGTATTAGTTTGAGAGTACTTAAAGAGTACTCATGGCTTTGTCCCTGGCTATTCCCATGGCCAGACTATGAAGAGGAGTACCTGGAGGATGGACCCCAGGAAGGTTACGGCAACTAGGATCATCTCCCATCGTCAGCATTGCCTGTGACCCCGAAGATGGAGCTTCGCCTACGCTACCATTATTATTACGTATTCCGCTGCTTGAAGTTGTATTAAGAACTGGATCATGAGATCCCTATTTGTGTAAGAACTTATGTACGGTTGTAATGGATGATGTACTATGGTATCCAATTCTGTTATGTCTCGCAAAAATGGTAATCCTGGGATTGCGATGTATGGCATAACAGGCATCTGGGATTAAAAATCCGGTTGTTGACAAGTTGGTATCAGAGCCATCCTGACCATAGGAGACCCTAGTTAGACTGGACGTTTAAACCAAAAACTTATTTTCCAAAACCAAAGAAAACAAATATTTACAAAAACTTATTCTCATTCTTATCCCTTTGATTCTTTCATGAAAATTCATGTTCCTCAAAACCTCTTGCAAAATACATAAAATTTTGACACACTTGATCACTCTACTAACTTACTCATCCTATATTCTTATAGATGGACGTGAAGTACAGCAAGTTTTATCAGTTGGGGAATGGAGGAGACCTTATCTTTGAGAGGGATTTGGACCAGCTTTCGGAACTTCTGGAGCGTCCGCACCCCGAGTTCTTCGGAGCTCAGCTCAATGATCAAGGAGGATAAGACCTGTAGTGGCTAATTGTTGCAAGTCTCCAAGGAAAGATTGAACCTCCCACTATGGAGGGAATTCAGTTTACCTTGAGGGAAAACAACTGGCTCGATGGACTTGCCAGAGCCATGCAGGAAGCTCTTTCTCATCTGTGTGGGCAGAGCATCAATCAGATCAAGGGTACTCGCTTTGAGTTTTGCCCGAGACGTGATGCAAATGGACAACACCTAGAAGCCCCATACCACCCCGAGCTGAAGAATCAATTGGACCACCTCAGCTTCATGATGTAAGATCATCAGCAGGAGTTGGACAACTGCCGGGACTACTGCAACCACAAGTCTGCCATCATCAAGACGAAGGATCAAACCATCGCAATGCTGGCCAAGGATCGCAACTCCCGCCGCCGTCAGCTCGACAAGAAAGAGTGCATTATTGCCCGTCTTCGCCACCGCATCTCATCTTTGGAGGAGACCATCCACGAGAGAGACATGCAGTTGGAGGAAAGGGAGAATGCAGGAGAGGATCTTCGTGGAGACCCCTACTCCTATCTCAGCGATGATGATGATTTTCTGGAGGATCAGGCCATGGACTTCTTCACCGATGAGGATGATTTCGCCTTCATCGATGATGATGAAGATGATGAAGCCACAGACTCCAAGGAGTAGTAGCACTTGAGCACTAGCGTAGTGAGTAGTATTCGGTCCCACTGTATCATAGTTTTAGAAAGGTTCTTAAAACCATCTGCTTTCCTTTGTTGTGGTGTGTGTTGTATCGTGTGCTATGAATGAATGAATCAAAAAGCAAGTTGCTATAAAAATCGGAGTCCAACTTTAAAAACTTTTCAAAGTCCCAGAACCTTAGAAATTTCCCTCTTTTCTCATGATCTACCTCAATCTTCAGATGCCACGTGGATGAAGTGGTTCAACCCCAGACCCGATGTTGCAGATACTGCAAATGTTGACTTCTGACCGTGAAGCTGAAAGAGCGGAACGTCAAGCCAACCTAGCCACCCTTCAGCAGATAGCCCAGTTAGCCCATAACAACCAAGGCCACGGAAACCAAGACAACCACGGATCTAAGCTCAAGAATTTCTAGAATATCAACCCACCTGTTTTCACTAAGTCAGAAGAGCCCCTAGACGCAGATGATTGGCTGCAAACCATGGAAAATAACTTAGAAGTCGCCGGAGTGAAAGCCAACGAGAAAGTTCTGTTTGCCACCCACTATCTAGCCGGAGATGCCAGGGCATGGTGGAACAGTGTTCGCGCAATGACCGGAGGCCAGATGATGACCTGGGAGGAATTCAAGGTCAAGTTTAGCAGAACCCATGTGCCACCTGGTTTGATCAAGAGAATGAGAGACGAGTTCAGAGAACTGAAGCAAGGAAGAATGACTGTAGTGGAATACCGTGACAAATTCTTGTCATTAGCTAGGTATGCCCCGGATGAGATCGACACCGAAGCCAAGAAGAAAGAAAGATTCCTGAATGGTCTGCACGATGAGATGCAGACGGTGTTAGTCAATATCCCCTTTGCGGATATTGAAGCCCTTGTCGACTCTGCTATCCAGATGGAAGGAAAGATCAACCAAGCCAATGAGAACCACAAGCGTGGCATGATGCATCAACCAGGAATCCATCAGACCCCAAAGTATCGCCCCAACCCATCTCCAAGATTTGCCCCGAGAACCAACAGACCCCCGATGACCCGTCCCACCTATCCCAACCGTGGAAACCCTAGACCCGGAGGAAATCACAACAACCCCGACAACTCTAGCAATTTCAATCGTGCCCCACCCAAGTTCAACAACAACAGTACCGCCACCAACACCAACACTGCCCCGAGGACTGGAAGTAATGTTGTGCCTGTAGCAGCCAAGGACAAGTCGCAGGTGACCTGTTATGACTGTGGAAATAAAGGCCACTATTCGAACGAGTGTCCTAACAAGAAGAATGCTACAGCCCCCAATGCCAATGTCCCAGCTCAGCAGCAGCGTCGTGTTCAGCCAGGAAGAAGATTTGCCCCAGGGAATTCACTCAACCGCAACGGCCGTCTTTTTCTCATGCATTCTGAAGAAGCTCAGGAAGCGCCAGACGTCGTGGTGGGTATGTTTTCTGTTAATTCAGTACTTGCACGAGTGTTGTTTGATTCTGGTTCATCGCACTCATTTGTCACCGAAGAATTTGCATGCACTAGTAAAATTCAACCAACCAAATTGAAGCATGTTATGATTGTTCAAATTCCCGGATCAACCACCAAGGTTAGGCAAATTTGCAAAGCCGTCCCTATGCGAATCCATGGCATAGATTTTTATGCTAATCTGATAGTACTCGGAACTAAAGGTTTGGAAGTAGTACTAGGAATGGATTGGATGTCCAAACATAAAGGATTGATCGACTGTGCCAAGAAAGCCATAACTATGACTAGTACAGCCGGAATATCAGTCGAGCATATATCTGAAACCTTACCTCGCCAATTCAAATGCAACAAGAGTATATCCCAACCTACCATTGACAAGTCTGGATAGTCTGTGAATACCCCGATGTATTTCCAGATGTTTTGCCCGGTATGCCCCCAGATCGGGATATCGAGTTCATCATCGAACTAATTCCCGGAACTGGACCCATAGCCCAGAGACCATATAGTATGAACCCGTCAGAGCTAGCAGAACTGAAGAAGCAACTGGATTCCATTCTGGAAATTGGATTGATTCAACCAAGTGCGTCACCATGGAGATCACCCGTCTTGTTTGTGGACAAGAAAGATGGAGGTAACCGTTTGTGTACGGATTATCGGAAATTGAATGATGTCACCATCAAGAACAAGTACCCCTTGCCCAAGATAGAAGATATGTTTGATCAGTTAACCGGTGCCAAAGTGTTTTCTAAGATTGATCTTAGAACTGGCTATCATCAACTCAAGATTCGTGCAGAGGACATTCCAAAGACTGCGTTTACCACCAGATATGGATTGTATGAGTATACAGTCATGTCTTTCGGACTAACCAATGCCCCCGCTTATTTCATGAATCTCATGAATAAGATTTTTATGGACTTCCTGGATAAGTTTGTCGTTGTTTTCATCGATGACATTCTGATTTACTCCAAAGCGGAAGAAGAACATGAGCTACACCTAAGGACCATTCTTGGAACCCTTAGAGAGCATCAATTGTATGCCAAGTTTAGCAAATGTGAATTCTGGTTACAGGAGGTAGGATTCCTCGATCACATTGTATCAGCCGGAGGAATTGACGTTGACCCTGCCAAGGTGAAAGATGTAGAAGATTGGCAAGCCCCAACCACTCAAACCCAAGTTCATGCTTTTCTCGGATTGGCGGGATATTACCGCAAGTTCGTAGAAGGATTCTCAAGTATCGCCAGACCTATGACCCAATTGCTGAAGAAGGACAAGAAGTTTGAATGGACCAACAAGTGTGAAGCGAGTTTTCAAGAACTCAAGAGGAGATTGATTTCAGCCCCAATCTTGATCATGTCGGATATCACGAAGCCCTACGATGTGTATTGTGACGCATCCAAGATCGGTATCGGATGTGTGCTAATGCAAGAAGGCAAAGTTATATCTTATCTATCGCAACATGAGCAAAATTACCCGACCCATGACCTCGAACTCGCAGCCGTAGTTCTAGACCTGAAGACATGGAGACATTACCTGATGGGAAATCGTTGTGAGATCTACACGGATCATAAGAGTCTGAAGTATATATTCACTCAGAACGAGCTGAATATGAGACAGAGAAGATGGATTGAGCTAATCAAGGATTACGATCTGGACATTCACTATCACCCTGGTAAAGCCAACGTGGTAGCTGTTAGCAGATTGCCGTGCCGCTTGAACTCCATGATTTTAAAGGAGCAACCAAGTTTGCACAAAGAGATGGAAGCTTTTTGAATGGAATTAGTAAGTGAAGGATTTTTGGCTAGTATAGAACTTCAGCCCACTTTGATCAGCCAGATCAAAGAGGTGCAGAAAGGAAATGCTAGTATTGACGGAATCAAGCGTCGTATCGGTACAGGCAAAGTACCCGGATTCACCGAGGACGGAGAAGGAGTTCTGTGGTACAAAGGACGCCTTTGTGTACCATCAGATTCTGAGTTGAAAGAAGTCATTTTGAAAGAAGCTCATGATACTCTTTATTCTATCCATCCCGGAGGAACTAAGATGTATCAAGATTTAAAAGAGAAATTTTGGTGGCATAAGATGAAGAGAGAAATCGGAAGCTATATCGCCAAGTGTGATATATGTCAGCAAGTCAAGGCAGGACATCAAAGACCCGTTGGATTGTTGCAACCCTTGCAGATTCCGGAATGGAAATGGGATTCTGTAGGAATGGACTTTATCACTGGACTGCCTACTTCTAGTAGGGGAAATGACTCTATCTGGTTCATAGGGGACAGATTATCCAAAGTAGCCCATTTCTTGCCCGTCAAGACCACGTATCAGAGTTCGAAGCTAGCAGAGTTGTACATCGCTAGAATCGTTAGTTTGCACGGAGTCCACAAGAACATAGTATCGGATCGAGGAACTCAGTTTACCTCGAGATTCTAGAAGAAAGTTCAGGAAGGTTTAGGAACCTGTCTAGATTTCAGTACCGCGTATCACCCTCAGACCGATAGACAAACGGAGCGAGTAAATCAAATACTCGAAGAAATGCTGAGAGCATGCGTGTTAGAATATGGAGCCAAGTGGGAAGACTGTCTGCCGTTTGCAGAATTTTCATACAACAACAGTTATCAAGCCAGTTTGCAAATGGCCCCATTTGAATTCATGTACGGAAGGAAGTGTCGCACCCCTTTGAACTGGTCAGAAGTAGGAGAGAGTCAGATTTTCGGACCCGACATCCTACGAGAAGTAGAAGAGAAGGTTCACAAGATTCGTGAGCACCTCAAGACCGCCTAATCCAGAAAAAAGAGTTACGCCGACAAGAGACGTCGATACCTCGCCTTCAACATAGGAGATTTTGTTTATCTGAAAGTGTCGCCATTGAAGGGAATGCAACGTTTCCAACTCAAAGGAAAGTTAGCCCCCAGATATATCGGACCTTTCAAGATTCTGAACCGTCGTGGAGAAGTATCGTATCAATTGGAACTACCTGAAGAGATGTCAGCCGTGCACAATGTGTTCCATATCTCGTTACTTCGCAAGTGCCTCGAAGTTCCAGAGAAGACGGAAGTGTTCAAGAATATCAACCACCGGACCATAGAGATCAACGATGACCTGACCTATCCCGAAGTACCCATCCGTATTTTGGAAGAAGCTTTTCGAACTACCGGAACCCGAAGCATCAAGTTTCTCAAGATTGAGTGGAGCAACCACACAGAAGAGGAAGCTACCTAGGAGCGCGAAGATCACATCAGGACGGAGTTTCCCGATCTCTTCAAATCCTAGGTAATCTTTTCGTCCTTTTTCAAATATCTGGACGAGATTTTGTTTAAGGGGGGAAGGTTCGTAACATCCCAAAAATACTAAACTTGGATCATCCAATTCTAATCATCAAACTTAGGGTTAACAAAAACTTTTCTAAACAAAATTATGGAAGCATGCATATGTGTATGCATTGAATTTGAAATTCTTTTGAACCACCTTGTTTGTGTGTTTCTTTGCTTGTAAAATGTTTCTTAGGTGAAATAAAAATCATCTAAAACATTTCCCACACTTTTCCCAAAGACAAGTAAATCAAAACAAATAAAATAAGGGAATGGTCATTTTGACCAATTTAACTCCCATGCCCTACTTTGGCTTCCTCAAACTTTCAGAACCTAACAGAAACTTTTCTGGATCTTTGCACCCCTTGAATGTACTCATAACAAAGTATCAAGGCCCACTTTGTGATCATCCAGAAACTTTCAAATGCATAGTTTAAATGACAATTCAAAATTGAATCAATATCATATGGGAAGATCCCACTTTTTCAAAAACCACTCAAACAAGTTCAACTTTCAAAACCCAAGCATCTGTAGACTCACCAACACCAATCTAGCACACCCACCAAAAATCTTTTCAAAATTCAAAACTTGATTTTATGCGGCCATTTCATCAAACAGGTTGTAGACACAAATCATACAAAATCTAAACACTATAGTGAGCAGTGATTGAAGCCTAACTTGTTCCCTCTCTAGCTCAGAACCATCTCAGTAGATCATCTAGCAAGTTAAACCAAGCACTAGCCCCACTGTAAGCTTGGCATTGCCATCAATGGTGAACATCCGAGCACACCCATGCCACCCCAGTGGAGACAGCAATCTAGGAGAATATTAAGCCGTGCCAACCTTGTCTGGGAGGCAGCCCACCGTCCACCGCCACTCCCTGTCCCAGCCGCGAGCGTTGCCAGCCACTGGACCACACGCACGAACCGCGCCCAGACCGCCAGCGATCATGCCGAGCGTGCGCCAGAGCGCCACCCTCGACCGAAGCCCACAGACCGCGCGCCGCCCTCGCCGCGTGCATACATGCTCCCCACCGACCCAGGAGACCGCCAGACATCCCCGTTCGCCGCCCCGTGATGCACAGCCACCGCTCGCCGTCGAAGACGCCGCCTCTGCCGCGCAGAGCGTCGCATGTTCCAGACCAAGCTGCACTGCCCCATGCCTCGAAACCATGTCGTTGAGCATCGCTAGGGAACACCGCACCGTCCCCTACCTTCGCCCATGCCAATAGCCATCTGTACCATCGCCCCCGACGAGCTCACCGTATGCCCCGTCGGTCCCCTTGCTCGACTATAAATAGAGGCCACCCCCAGTTGATTTCTTCACACCATCTCACTCCCCTCTCCTCACTGATCATGCCACACCATTCCCGGAGCAAGGCGAGCACCCCCTCGCCGGAATTTCATCGGAGCCCGTCGCCTCTCGAGAAGAAGGGCGCCATCGATTTCGTCCACCCCAGGAGCTGCCGCGACCACCCCTGAGTTCTTCGTTGTCGACTTCGTCGTTCGCCCGCCTCGCCGACCCTCGCCTGCACCCCGGTGAGCCCCCAGCAACCCCCCACTGGCCGCGCTAGGTTTCTTTCTCGCCGGCGTTGCCCCGCGTCGACGATGACTTCTAGCCGTTGGATTAGAATCAGATCGAACGACCCACAGCGCCCCATACCCCTTCGCACCCCTGTCTCACTGACGAGTAGGGACACCCACTTAAACAGCGGGCCGGCCCGTTAACTTTTCCCGTGCAGCCCAGTTATTTGAATTAAACCTATTTCTTTTTATTTCAAAAACACTTCTGTACCCATTTTCAAAAATCAACCCAGGTCGATTCAGTGCACCAAATTGAATGAAACCAATTTTGTTGGAAAGGTCTGTGAATGCTGAATCCAAGCCCGTTGGATTCAAGTCATTTGGATCTATAGATCACCCATGGTAAAAATAACAAGGCAGAAGCTTTTCTGCATTCAAACATTTTTCAAATTTAAACCATAATAGATTTTGAGTTGATTCCAACTCTAAAAAATCACATTTAACCATACCTTTCAGAATATATAAAGATATATAGGTTTACTTGCAGAAATATTTGTCAAGTAATAAAATAATGCTACATAGTCATTTCTAGCCATTTTAATTAATGAAAATAAAAGGGTAAAACCTTATTAAATTGTGACACCACTTTAAATCACATTCCCATGGACTAAAATATGTGGTGATGACATGTGTCAACATGATCCCATGTTTGGTTTGGAGAATATTAAATCTTAAGTAGTTTTTCAATGAGTAGAAATTACTTTTCTAAAAATAAAAGGAATTAAACCAAGCCTTAACCTTGTAATGTTAGAGATTATGCTAGATCATCTATAGGACCCTTGTGTGTGATGATTGCAGGTAGTTAAGTACTGTTTGGTGATTGTGTACCTCGTATTTATTTATAGACGCTAGTACTGACCAAGGATACGAGGAGGAAGGAGGATTCTACGAAGACGAAGCCGAGGAGAAATTCAACCACTGCTCTGCACAAGGCAAGCTTTATTAACTAAGTGGACCAAGCAAGCTAACCCTTGCAAGATACCCTACTAATTCCACAAACCACTACTTGTTACTATGCCCACTATATGCCTTAAGCATATGTGATCATATCTACTTGATAAACCAATCCTAGTTTTATTTGCAAGTTTATTAATTTATTTCTTTATCAAAACTCTTACTTAGAGTTTATTGAAATAAATGGTAGATACTAGAAGAATATTTGAAGGTTGCATAAAGAGCATAAAATTCCCCTAAGCTAGATAATCTTGATGTCATCTTAAGGCATGAGATTAAACTTAGTTAGAACTCCACTAGTTTACCACCCCTCATTATTGCTACCCCCACTTATAGATGCTAGTGCTAAGCATAAAACTTGATCAACTTTAGATGGGAATACTTGGTGGAAAAATGGTTATGAAAACCTTGGAATGATGGATCATTCTATTGAAATGTTTTGGACATGTGTTTCCGAACACCTGATGATTTTGGTGATGAAAATGTTGAGGCATGAGCCTTAGCCCTTTATAAAACTGATGGTTGTCTGGATGCGATACCATTCCAATTTTATCGTACAACCACAATACCCGAGAATTGGGTAGGGCTTGACTGGAAACTTATATACCTTAGTATTAGTTCCCTCACGACCAAGGTCTGAGCTGAGGCTACCTTGTGAAGATTGTCCAACTGTGAAGTACCCAAGATGACAGTTGGTCATGGTTGGGAGGCCAAACTCACAGGAGAGGTGCTTATTCTAGGGCGTGTAATTGAAAGGTTAGGATTGATTATCCGCATACTAAGTATGGTGAATTTAGAATTTGTTCGTGGCGGATGTATCGAATGTTGTGGTGAAAGTGTACAATCTCTGCAGAGTGTCAAACTATTCGAATAGCCGCGTCCGCGGTTATGGACAGTTGGAGTGGCCATACTGTTCCCCCGTCAGACTTTTCAAAATGACTGGTGAAATGAATTGAGACTTTGACTTGACCACAAAAGGGTTGTGATATTAAATAAAAGTTCCCCTTTAGGTGTTATAAACTTCAACTAGCATTAGTGCTCCTAAAATTTAGTAGAGATAAATCTGAATTTTTGCAAAACAACCCTAGAGCCTAGTGTCCTATTATCCAAAAACCCCTTTTACATGTTAGTATTAGTTTGCGAGTACTTAAAGAGTACTCATGGCTTTGTCCCTGGCTATTCCCATTGTCAGACTATGAAGAGGAGTACCTGGAGGATGGACCCCAGGAAGGTTACGACAACTAGGATCATCTCCCATCATCAGCATTGCCTGTGACCCCGATGATGGAGCTTTGCCTACGCTACCATTATTATTACGTATTCCGCTGCTTGAAGTTGTATTAAGAACTGGATCATGAGATCCCTATTTGTGTAAGAACTTATGTACGGTTGTAATGGATGATGTACTATGGTATCCAATTCTGTTATGTCTCGCAAAAATGGTAATCCTAGGATTGCGATTTCTGGCATAACAGGCATCTGGGATTAAAAATCCGGGTGTTGGCAACTTCACCAACTCAAATGACTTCAGCTTCAACATCACCAAGGACTTCAACTTTAGTTCATCAAGGACTTCAACTTGGGCATCACTAAAGACTACAAGTGAGACAAGGAATGTTACTCAAGACTTGAAGACTAAGGAAACACAACTTTGAAGGAACCATCATCACCTTTGAAGTATATGACCAAGATACAAGAATTTTTTTCCAAGGAGGCAATGATCTCATTCATGAAGAAACAACCAGGAAGAGAATGGTCTCAAGAAAATCCCATAGTTGGACCACCATACTAGTGATTAGTTAAACACACCAACTTATGTGGTGTAGCAAAAATATTTTGTTGCCTAAAAGTGAGCTTGAACTTGTTGTTTGAGTGAATGTTTGTTTGTGATTGCTTGCACATTGCTTGTGTGAATTGTTGTGTGTGATTATACTTCTTCCTTAGAAATCTTTTGCTTATTCTAATCCCAATCCAACCTAAAAAGATGACTTCTCCAAGAGACTCCAACATCAAGAATGGTGACAATAACAACAAAGAGATGCACATGAGAGAACAACTACTAGCAAACCAAACTCAGTTGAATCAAGTGACAAGTCAGTTTTTAGCCAACAACAATGAGTTAGACCCAACAATGAGGATGACCAATCAAATGATCAACATGATAAGAAACTATTCACAAGGAGATTGTGACAACAATAATGTCAAGGATGATATTATAGAAGGAACTAAAGCTTTCAATATTTGTGGTGACATGGATCACACTTGTAAGGAGCATGTGGACCAATGCCCTAATTGTGAAGAGAAACATCCAACTAATCAATGCCCCACATCTCAAGTGATTTGTTTCCTATGTGAAGGAAATAATCATGTCCCTATCCAATGCCCCATCTATCCTATAGTCCAACAAATGAAGCAAGATGGAAAGCATCAAATGTTTGGAAACCTCCATAAGGGAACAACTTCTACCAAGAAGGATGAAGGCAAAGTCAGAACCATGCCTCATAAGGCCAAATCCAAAGTGACCACCAAGTGTTGCTACTCTTGTGGAAAAGAAGGTCATATCTCTAGTAACTGTCCCAAGAAGAGAGAAAGATTTCCCAACTTTGTGGTGAAATATTAAGAGCATGAACTAGAAGAACTCCTAGCTTTAGAGAGACCCAAGAAGAAGAATAAATGCCCCAACCCTAGCAAGAAGGATATTACCCAAGAGAAATGTTACACATGCAAATAGATGGGACACTATGCCAATGAATGTCCAGAGAAGAAGAAGAACCAAGGAAATAAAAAATAGACAATGATACCAAATAAGAAGAAGGATAATAGCCAAGTAATGTGCCACGAATGCAAAGAGCTAGGCCATTATGCAAACAAGTGTCCAAAGAAGATACATCAAGATCCCAAGTAAGTCAAGATGTAATCTAGTTGAAAACCTTTTTAAGGGTGGTAGTACCCTAGTTGCCTTGAGCCAACTTGTAACCTCTAGCCTTCCCAAATCTCGAGACGAGATTTCTTTTAAGGGTGGTAGCCTGTCACATCCCAAAATTTTCAAATTTTGTAGTGTGAAAAATAAATAATTGTTGAAATTTAGGGTGAAAAGAAACTTTTTATTTCTAAATGGAAACATTAAAACCCATCTTGAACAAACTTTGAATAAAATGGAATCCAACAAATTTCAATCAAGTGAAATGCATTCATCAATAATGTGTTTTGCAATTTAAACACTTGGAAAAGCTAAACCAAAACTCTAAAACCCTAATGGAATAAATCATTTCCAAGATCTCTAAGGATTTGATCCATATAAAACTTATCAACGAACATTTACTGTTGATCAAGAATGATAAATAAAAATATTATAAAACCATAGAAATTGGTTTCAATTAATTTGGAGCCATGAATAAAAACTTATAAATTTAATAAGATGAAAGGAAATAATTTCCAAAGCTAATAAAGCTCCTATCTAAAATCCATACCAAATTGTGAGAAGAATAATCCTAAGTGATTTAAAAGGATAAACAAGTATTAAATAAAATTCTACAAATTGGAATCACCAAGTTTGGATCCACAAATAAAAGATATGGATTTAATAAGATAAAGAAAGAAATAATTAAATAAGGAATATTTAAAAGCCAAATTAAATCTTGGCCAAATCCATAAGGAAATGGAATAAATACAATATAAATCCAAATAAAATAAAGGGATAAAGAATATTAGAATAAAATAATATGGCATTAACCAAATTCCATTCTATTTGAATAAAGACAAAATCCCTAATGGAAAGGATTAATTAAATCAACGAAAAATAATAAAATGGAATTTCCCAAGGTGGATATAAAAGATATTTAATTAACTTAAATGAAATAAAAAAGAATCATTTAAATAAAATTTATATGAATTTAAAACCATATTGGATTTTATTTTATTAAAGACAAATTCTCAATTTAAATGATTAATAAATCAAAATAAAAATATTTCAAATAATTCAAAATGAATTATTTTTAACACCCTATTAAATAAATAAAACCTACTGAAAAAGGTTTGGTAAAAATTAGAATACAATTAAAGAGTTTGAAAATATAATTAAATCTTGTTTGAATAAAGACAATTGTCTATTTAAATAAATAATAAAGCCCAAGAAAATACAAAGAAATATTATAAAAAGGACTTTAGAAAATATTATTAAACAGAATGAAATCCCTACTGAAAGTTGGGAAACATTTGAATTCAAAAAAATACTTGAAATCATTTGAATAAATCAAAACAGAATTCAGAAATGGAAAAAGGAAAAAGAAACAGCATAAAAAAAGAGAAAGAAGCCAGCCCAGCCCAGCAAAACCCACCAGGCCTAGCTAGCCCATCTCCTCATCCCCGTAGGAAAAACGGTTCACACCGCAGCATGAACCCATGCAGTCAATGATGGTTGGACCCCACCTGAAACATCTCTCTCTTGCTGATAGAATGACCTCACATGTCAGTCATCGTTTTCACCCACGCGACCAGTTCTTCCTCTCTCTCTCTCTCTCTCTCTCTCTCTCTCTCTCTCTCTCTCTCTCTCTCTCTCTCTCTCTCTCTCTCTCTCTCTCTCTCTCTCTCTCTCTCTCTCTCTCTCTCTCTCTCTCTCTCTCTCTCTCTCGTTTCTGCCCGATTTTGCTCGTAGATTCCACTAGTGATCACGCCCGTGATCACGCCCTACTAAATGCATGTCTCCCCTCTCCATTTCCCCCCATACGCCACCCACCCTCTGCCTCCAGGCCGCCCTGATTTTTCTCAAATACCTACACTGCTCCTACGAGCTTCGCGAACAATTCCGGCCAGCCCACGCCTCCCCTTGCCTCCCAGACTCCACGAGCCTACTCCCCACCTTCCTACGCATATGCCCGTAGCTTCCACTCGCCCGTGCGCGCTCCAGATTCTAGGCAACGACATTGACAGTGCACGCTGTCGTCTGCTTCGATTCCGGCGAGAACTACTGGTGAGCACAGACCTCCCCTTTCCCTCTATTTGATGCTCGCATGTTTGCGACTCACGTACGAACCTAACGGTACACTCCACTTGCCTTCCTGAGCCTTGTAGCCTCGTCTCCGTCGACGATAGAGCGTGCCCGAGGAGAAGCGCAGCTCTAGCGAGCGATTCAGGTCGACCCCGTGTGCCCCTCGACAAACGGCGACCACCTCAGGCTTCAGCACGGCACGATGAACTCAGTAAGCATATTTCCTTGATCCCTTGCTTCCTGTATCGCCGGCATCGTCCTCGTATGACCGCTCCGCCGCCAGCCACCGCCGCCAGCGCCGCTCGTTTTTGTTTATTTGACTTGTGTCGTTAGATCTTGATCAGACGCGTGAGATTAGAAATAACCCGAAGGGGTACGAATCCATCTGAGCCTCTCAGATCTAATTAGATCCAACGCTCCACATAGCGCGATCCAAGCGAAACGGTATCGACCAGTGGAATCAAGACGTGTGGCACTGTTTTGTTTAAATAGACAGAAACATTTCTATTAGTTGGTTGAATTTGTAAATTGCATAACTTTTGATCCACACGTCCAAATTTTGCAAACTTTATATCAATGGAATCATCAAAAGGAGTAATTTCCAACCATGCACTTTGTTTAATGATTTGCTTCTGGAAAATTAGTTATTTTTGCAGAAACTTGTGTAGGCATATTTTGTGTATAAAATTCATTCTAAAAATGTTTTTGAGATAAAATCTTTTGTAAATGGATTGTTTTGAACCTACTGACCATAAAAACCAACTTATGGATTTAAAAGTGTATTTGTGAAGCTAAATAAATAAATATTTGAATTAAAGCATTTCTAACTAAGTAAAATTGTTGAATATGTCTTAAAATGCTTTTTGAGTAAAACCTTTGGAAAATGATTTGATTTAAAATCTCTGACCCTAAACAACAAGTTTTAGGATTTAAAACTATATTTGGTGAACTCTAGAAAATTATTACTTTGTTTAAAGGCATTTCTAATGAAATAAAATGTTGTTTGAATTAAAAATGGTTTATAGGTAAAACCTTTTCCAAATGGTTTTAATAATAAACACTTGACCATAAAACACTAATATTTGTGTTTAAAAATGTATTTGTCAAACACAAGAAATAATTACTTTAATTTAAACCATTTCTAGCAAAACAAAAATGACTTAAAGTGGCCATGTTCACTAACTTAATATCAAATGGTTTTGCCACTTATATAAATGACCAATAGGTGTTTTAAAATGTTTATAACCTATTAGAAACCACTTTTCCAAATAAAACAATCTTTGGCATGCTTGCATGCATTGCTTTGTTTTTATTACTCTATGTGATGAATTGCTTGAATGGTAGATTGAATTTGTACCTTGATTGAATTTTAGTGAAATTTGAAGAGTGTGACTTTTGCAACATCAAGGAGTGAACTTATATTCTCTACCAAATAGGAAAGTGGTGCTTCATACTTTTGTCCTATTATTTTCACTATGCATTAGTATGTTTTGAGTAGGACTTGCATGAAATTTTCCAAGTATAAACTATGCCATGGGAAATCCTAGTAGATGAAACCTTAGTAGAATTTTCCTAAGTTAAGATTCCTACTACTATCATGCTTAGCTTATCTAGTAGAAAACAAGGGTGGATTATATTCATGCTATGGAATATTTCTAAGTCAAGGACTTGTGTTTTGTTTAATAAAACAACTAAGTGAACGAATCACCTGGGTGGAATGGTAATTGCTTGGTTGGATTTTTGTTGAGTGGTTACCAGGGACCATATTTCAATGGTTTACCCTGTGTATCTCACTTGTGGAATGCCACCCAGGAACAAAGAGATTTGAGATGTCAAATGTTGAGAAGCTTCAAGTGCAGCCGCTTGGCATTATGGGCTCTGCCTGGATCATATAGGTTGCAATAACTTATCCAATATAGATGATAGATACTACTATTATACCATAGTATCCGATACAATTGAAATGTATTGACCCTTGTGGCTGTAACTTATTATGTTGTAGGTTTGTTTGATGTTAGTGAAGTGTGTTGATTAGGATTACAAGTCTACAACCAACATGATTGCATGTGGCACTTTGAAGATGAAGGACTCCATGCTATATAGTTATTTTTGCTGCATTGTAATGAGATAGCCAAATGAGCTATGTAAGATGTAATGAATTATTTTATTCCTGGTTATAAAGTTGTATTATGAACTTTGTTTCTTGATATTACATCTTAGCTATGGATGCTAGCTATTGATCCAGGGACTAGCATTGTAAACACAGGGATCTCTACCTTATTAAAGGTTGGGACCTCTTCATAGATCTACCTTGCTACTCTAGTGCTTCATTAGATCTCTGCTCTCCCCATGTTTGTGAAAGTGACAGCGTGCACCCCATGGTGGCACTTAGGTTTGAGTCTACATAAATACTCTTTGTGCTTTAATAGATCTATAATTTCCCCACGTGTGTGAAGGTGACATCGTGCATACCGTTTGTGGCACTTTGGCTAGATTGAATATTTGTTATGAGTTATATTTGGAGTTGGATGTCTCTATGAAATTGTGGTGTTTGTTGGAACCATCTAGCTCTCAAGGTGACAGTGTGGGGTTATCTAGATTGGGGAAGGCCCTACCGTGGATTAGAGTGTTCAACCGGAGAGTAGTTAAGAGTAGTATCATGAAGAGAGGATATTATATGAGAGAGTGTTCACTAGTGAAAGTATGATCCCTAGGCCTTGTTTCTAAGAATTGAAACATCATTTGCTACTAGATCTGTTGCATGTTGCTTGCTTCCTTTAGTTTGCCTTTAGTCTGTTCCTCCACGCCATCAGCTATTTTCTGGCACCGTTACCCCACGTCAACAACAAGTCAGAAGCACTTTTCTGGCACCGATACCACTTGTATTTCACTATCTCTTTGCCGAACTAGTGCACCTATATTGGGTGTGTTGGGGACACAAGAGACTTCTTGTATCTTGATTACAGGGTTGCTTAAGAGGGAATACCTTTGACCACTTCCTCCCTGAGTTCGATAAACCTTGGGCAATCCACTTAAGGGAAACTTGCTGCTGTTCTACAAACCTCTGCACTTGGAGGCCCAACAACTGTCTACAAGAATAGAAGTGCATAGACATCAATGACACAATGGTTCAAGTTTATTAGGGGAAAGAAAAATAAAGTATGCCATCAAGTTTGTGAGAGCTTTAATCACTAACTTTCACATAACAAGTTTAATTTGGAAGATAGATAAAACAAGAATATACCTGGAATGGTGTAACACACCATGCATAGGAATTTATAGTGGACACTTTGGAATAACTTGGTTTATTGCGAGTTGGATGCAAGAGTAGAGCTTACACAATACAATTGGAGGCTAGCAAAAGACTGGGAGCGACCAACTAAGAGAGCAATAATGGCCATAATCATGCAGAGCAACAAAACATTAGTAATCAAAGCATAAAGTGGTACCACAAGTCAAAAACTAAATGATCATAGAGGCTAAACTGAGTGGTTCATAGTCCTAACATGGTGTGAGCATGTGTCAAGTCAACCCAAACAAAGCATCAAAGGCGGATACCACAATACTATGCTTTTGTATGCTAAAACAACGCATGATTCTTTTAAGGCGCATTAAGCAATCCTAATTGTTTGGAACAAGTAATGCTGCAACAATAATGACTAAGCATAAGGTCAAAACAACAACTAGCATGACATGATAAAGTCTAAGTCATAGTAAAAGCAAGCTCCTTCTTGTACTACTAAAGCAAGAACTTCCTACTCCTTTCCAACACCAATCAACTTATTTGAAACAACACAGCGAAAGCGGGTGTCAAACTACTTTATTCAAGAAAACTAAACAAATAAAAACCAAAAACAAAAACTAAGACGCTCCAAGAACAACACAAATGTGCATGAAACAATAAAAACGAAGTGTCTAGAAAGACCTGAGATTTTTATTGATGAAGAAGGGGATGCCTTAGGCATCCCCAAGCTTTGACGCTTGTACCTCTTGAATATTTCTTGGGGTGACATGGGGTGGCATCCCCAAGCTTAAGATTTTGTCCATTCTTTATCTCATTACATCATTCTTACCTTACACTTGAAAATTTTCCTTCATATAAACCTTCACACAATCTTCATTAGCAACATTAGTGAATTCAAAATATAATAGACCTTTGGGTTTAGTTTCAAAACAGCAAAACTTTCACTAAAAACACAAGCTACTGTAGCAATTCCCTCAAAAATTTCAATTTCCCAAAGAGAGCCCAAAAATGAATCAATAAAGAGGCAAATGCAAATAATGGCAGAAATCTATCAAAACAGACCAGCAGGTAGAAACAGATTTTTTTTGAAGAGCTTCTGTTTCTCAAATCAAAAAGTGTTGAACTAACGAAAGTTAGTTAACAACCTGGGGGATTTATTGAGAAAATTACAGCTCAATCCGACTTAGAATTTTTACAGTGGAGCACAAAAATATGTTTCGGGACAGCAACTCCCCAAATCTTACTTCCCTCTCGTTAGAGGTTATTCTTGGCACAAAAATCAAACAAAAAGGATAAGTAAAGGTTATTACAGAAGTAATAACTTCCAAGACTCAAGAAGCAAGAAGCAAGAATCAAGTATTTTTCTTTAACGCCTTTAATTTAGGCACAAGAAGCAAGAATCAAGTATTTTCAAATGAAGAAGCATTAACATGAAATTTCTTGCTCCTACCTTTCGTACCTTTCTTCTTATCTTTAGGGAATATATGATTGCTTATTGGAGTAGAAAAATACATAATGCCTTTTCCCACATCTATTATTGCTCCAAGGTGTTTCAGTAGGGATCTTCCAAGTGTAATTTGTCCTTTTCCTACACATTCAATAACAAGATAATCAGTAGACACCACTTTCCCTGCGATCTTTGTAAAGACTCCCTCAGCTATTCCAATTGGTAAAATAGTTGCATTATTGGTAAGAGATATTTCTTTTCCTCCTTCAAAAGTCCCCAAAGATTCAAAGACTCATAGATGTCTTTAGGCATAAGACAAAATTCAGACATGATATCACAACGAGCATCAAAAGTTTCATTGTTTATAACAACTTTTATTGTATGAAACCATTTTGAAGGCTTAGAATTTATTGGAACATAATCATGGTGCTCTCTAAGCATGTTATAGCAATCTTTCAAAGCAACTGTACTGGTCTCAAGAGTGTTCAACCTAGCAGATGTTTATAAAGGAAGAATCAGACTTTCTAGGCAAATTATAAATTGTAATCAAATTCTTTATGGCATCCAAAGCATATCTATAACAAAGAGAAAGACCATGGTAGAAACTGCTAATAACTAGGCATAGAATCATTTTAGGCTCAGTTTTTTCATGTAAATCAGAAATTCTAGACCAATCTTCTTTGAAACTCTCTTCACTTCCTTGTTTGAAAGTAAAGATCCTTTCCATAGGTGACATAGTGATTGGAACCACACCAAACATGGAAGCAATTAAAGTAGGAACTATTTTTTGTGTTTTTTATAAGAAAAAGCAAACCAAACGAAACTATTTTTTTTGTAATTTTTGATAAAAAGAAGCTAGCAAAACAAAGCAAAAGAAACTAAGCAAAACAAAAACAAAGTAAAGAGAAAGGTTGTGAAGGACTCCCCTTGTGAAGCTGTCCTTAGCCTCCCCAGCAACGGCGCCAGAAAAAGTCTTCATGCGGCTCAGATCACTGTAGAGTTCATTGGGAAACCCCAAGAAGAAAGTATGATGAGCACAGCAGTAAGTGTTCCCTCAGTAAGAAACCAAGGTTATCGAACTAGTAGGAGGAAGGAAACGACTCAAAGGTGTTGCTAGCAACTTGGAAACCTGCATAACACAAACTCAAGACTTTGCCCCAATGAGCAGTGAGGTTGTCAATCTCACCGGTTTGCTGAAAACAAAGGATTAAACGTATGGTGTGTAAGGTAATGGTGCCTTGCAGAAATTAAACAGTAACAGTGGAAGATGTATAAATGGTAAAGATTGGACCGGGGTCCATAGTTCACTAGAGGTATTCTCCTTAAGATAAACAACATAACATGCTGGGTAAACAAATTATAGCGGGGCAATTGACAAGACGGAGCAAGGAATAACAATGCAATACTAGACATTCATGATCCTATGAGATTCGATTGGGAATTACAACAATATACATAGACCGCCATCCAACTGCATCTATGACTAGTAATCCACCTTCAGGTTATCATCCGAACCCCCTCCAGTATTAAGTTGCAAGCAACGGATAACTGCTTTAAGCAATGTGTGTAAAGTAAACAATACAATTGTTCCATGAACAAAAGATCATTGTTTTCTCCCTAGTAGCAACAACACATCTACAACCTTAGAGATTTCTGTCACTTCCCCAGATTCAATAGAGGAATGAACCCACTATCGAGCATAAATACCCCCTCTTGGAGTCACTAGCATCTAATTGGCCAAGATAGCTACTAGCAACGAAGAGCATGCAAGATCTCAAACAACACAGACATGATAGAATCAATAAGATAAAGCCATTAACCAATCTGACATAGTAATCTCAATATCCATCAGATCCCCGCAAACACAAAATGCATGATTATAGATAGATGATCTTGATCATGAACAGAGCTCACAAGATCTAGACATGGTAGCACAAAGGAGGAGAAACAACCATCTAGCTACTATATGGACCCATAATCCAAGGTGGAACTACTCGCGCATCATACCGGAGGCTGGCATGGTGATGAAGAAGGCCTCTGGGATGATCTATCCCCTTCGGCAGGGTGCCGGGAAGAGCTTCAGACCCCCCCTGATCTAAGGACGATGGTGGCGACGGCTACGGACTGTTTCGTGGAGATCTGATTGGGTAGTTAGAGTTTTGGTATCGGGGGCTTCTTATAGGCAAAGGGGGAGACCGAGGGGGTGCCTGAGGCAGCCGCACCCCCTAGTCGCGGACCAGGCCTAGCCGTGCGGGCAGGGGGTGTGGGCCCCTCATGGCCCTCCTCCGTCTCGTCTTCTGGCTCCATGTTCTCCTCGGTGAAATATTCACTTTGGCTTTTGTACCGTCCAATGCCGAGAATATTCATTTTCTAGCTTTTTTGGAACCAAAAACAATAGAAAAAAGGCAACTGGCACTGTAGCATCTTGTTAATAGGTTGGTCCTAGAAAACGCATAAAAATACCTCAAAGTTTAGACAAAGCAAAGCAAAGTGGATACTAAACAAGCATGGAACATCAAAAAATATAGATACGTTTACGACGTATCAGTGATCCTCATATTCATGAAGCTGAGTCAATCAAATAAATGAGGCAGTTGCAGCATGTGTTTATCATAAAAGATACATATAAATAAGTTCATGAATAGTACCTTACTCGAAGCATTCGAATAATATTAGCATGCTTCCACACCTTAGCAATTAAAAGTTCATAAAAGATTATTCTCAACATGATGTAAAAGTATTCGGTTCAACCGAATGAGTTAGTGAGGTAGTCCCAAGTGTTTTTAGGATTAATATATTCACTTGGGATTCAAAATCTCAAACATCTCTTTGTCTTGCTACAATATAGTGGTATATGCCTATTTGCTCTTTGCACATTCGCTCTTTTTCTTCATCTTTCTTTTTCTTATTTCTCCATATATATTTGTCCTCACACTTTGGTTTAAGTGTTGTCCAAATAATCTAGCTATATATTCCACTTCATGTAGGAATTTCAAAGTTTAACGATCTCAATTACCAAATTCCAAATATATATGAAGCATCTTTATAACTGGAGTATTCTACCTCAACTTGTTCTCACTCTATTTGATAGCACTTATAATTTCTCCTTTGTTCAAGTTTTTCTTTTAGATCTTTCTTAATTAGATAATCTATCCTTTTTGTTAATCAAACCATTGACCTAAAACATTTTGATAAAATTATCTTTATTTGTTCCGTTAATACCAATGGTGTGGAAGACTCCTATTGCTATCATCAAGTGCAAGTAAAATCATACTCAAGCCATTCATATATCCAATAAGAGAAACTCAAACTCAATAATGCTCCATATATTATAATAAACTCAGAATTTCATCAGAGGGATCAACTATTCCTTAAGGGAATCTAATGATGCATACTTTATTTATGAGCTCGAACTAATGCAAAACTAGAATAGAAATAAAAACTTATAACATAGATTACAAGGTCTTAAAGATCTCCCCAAGCTTGGAATCAAGCCAGGCGGGATCAAATAATCCCTCGCGATTATTTGATACCGTGTTTATTGAAGGTCACTGGGCGCCATGGCATGTAGAACCATGGTGCATAGCTTCTTGTTGGTATCCTCCAGAGTGGTGATGCGGCTATAGAACCTACGCAAATCAGATTGCAGAGTATCCACCCTATCTGTGAGCTTAGTCACCATCGGGAGAAGATAATCCTTCTCCTCTATCTCTTTGAGGCGATGACAGACTTCAACACGATGGAGTAGCTCCTACTTCTGATATATCTCTAGTGCCCGCACGCGATCCTTTGTCCTAGGGAAAACTTCTTCTTCCTCATCCATTATTGATGGATCGGGGAAGTAGAAGCTGCTCCTCCACTCCTCTTGAGGTTTCACCCTCATACGAGTGCCAGTGGTAGGCCTCGAGAGGGGAAATGCCGGTCCCTTACTAGCACCTGCACCAATGTTAGGTATTTCCTTGTGCTTGTGCAGCCTCAGATCTATAGTGATGAAGTTGACTGTCTCCACACGCCCTTTTCCGTGCGGCTTGCGTCCTTATCTCTCTTCTTGATTTCTTTTCATCATCGCCTAGTCGACCCCCGGGGGATCATAAACACCACGGCAGATGTAAATGTCGCTCCAGCCTTCATCAGGGTAGTTGTTGTATAAGCTTGGGTCAACGTACTATTTGTACCCCGGGCTAAACCTCTCCATCTCCGTCCTCCATCGACGGGCTGCTAGAAAGGTCCCTAGGAGCAATGAGCCCTATGTGTTTTGCATGGCCTGGGACGGGATAGCTCATAGCTAGATTTGTTCCTGGTGATTGTGATTAGAGAGAGGCACAATGGTAGTATATAAGAGGGGTAAGAGGTCAGTAAAACTCGCGAGAAACACCAAAATCTCATTCAAGAAAATAATCCAGACTTACTAGTAGAAGAAATCGCGGATTTGGAGGAATCCTGCTCCGTAACGACAAACTATACGGTCGCGGCCTGTATAGTTCCGGCCGTATAGTTGGTTCCGGGAAGGTGATTCCAAATATCTCGAGCCCAGATCTTTTTTTATCGATGAATAATATAATAACGAAAACGGGTCAAGGGTACTGAAGATTTGACGACCAACTCTATCCCCATTAAGGTGAATCTTGCCCTCGAGATTCGGGTTGGCTAGCAAATAGGTGAGGGTGGTCTTTCCGAAGATCATCTTCTCTTTCCCATGATGCTTCTTCCTCGGAATGATGGTTCCAGTGAACTTTGCAGAATTTGATAGCTTTAGTCCGAGTAACTCTTTCTGCAGTCTCAAGGATCTTGATAGGCTTCTCCTCATAGGTGAGATCACTTTCCAATTGGACCTCTTATAAAGGTATAGTATCTTTCAAAGAAGTCTCCTCCATCTCTGGATGGCATTTCTTTAGCTGACTTAAGTCAAATACGTTGTGAACGGCAGACAATGATTTAGGAAATTCAATCTCATATGCTACTCCTCCTTTACGTCTCAGAATCTTGAATGGTCCAACATATCTTGGTTCCAATTTTCCTTTGACTCCAAACCTCTTCACTCCACGAAGTGGTGATATTCTAAGATAAGCTCTATCACCCACCTCATAGGTGACTTCTCTACGCTTTGGATCTGTGTAGCTCCTTTGTCGGGACTGTGCTATCTTCAATTTGTCCTTTACCAACTTGACTTTCTCTTCAGCTTCCTTGATTATTTCTGGCCCGAACAAGTTTCTTTCTCCAACACCATTCCATAGCAATGTTGTAGTACACTTCTCCCATAGGGAAATTCAAACGGTTCCATCTCAATACCAGCCTGATAACTGTTCTTGTAATATCAGTTTCCGAAGCTCCGGATCTTGCGGAATGAAGATTCGTTTTCCATACCATAAAGTACCCTTTTCGTCTTCATGGAATCCTTTGGCTTTTCCCTTACCAATCTTTTCCTTAATCTCTTCAATTTCCTTGTTCGTCTTTTGGGCTTCCTTGATTTTGTCCAACAAGGTGGGTTAAACATCCAATGACATGAGATCTCCTTTAGGCACTATCTCCAATCTGAGATCTTTGAATTGCGCACACAGATCATCTGGCAATTCTCCCTTAGCAAGGACATTCACATAAATTTACGGCTTAATGCATCTGCTACAACATTTGCTTTACCGGGGTGGTATTGCAAACTCAAGTCATAGTCCTTGATGAGTTCTAGCCATCTTCTTTGTCTCATGTTGATTTCTTTCTGAGTGAAGATATACTTCAAACTTTTGTGATCTGTGTACACTTCACATCGCTTTCCCAAAAGATAATGTCTCCATGTTTTGAGTGCATGGACAACAGAGGCTAACTCCAAATCATGAGTAGGATAATTCACTTCATGAGTTTTGAGTTGTCTCGAGGCATAAGCCACAACTTTCCCTTCTTGCATCAAAACTGCACCTAATCCTTGGTGAGATGCATCACAATACACTTGAAAATCTTTCTCCAAGTCTGGCAGACATAAGACTGGCGATGCCACTATTCTCTTCTTCAACTCTTGGAAAATGAGTTCACATCCTTCAGTCCAATCAAATTTCTTATCTTTCTTAAGTAACTCTGTCATTGGCTTAGCTACCTTTGAGAAATTCTCAATGAATCTTCTATAGTATCCTGCCAAGCCAAGGAAACTACAAACTTCTTTCACTGACTTAGGAGATTCCCACTAAGTTATAGCTGACACTTTCGCGGGATCAACTGCTACACCATCTCGTGACACAATGTGTCCAAGAAATCCGACTTCATTCAACCAGAATTCACACTTGCTGAATTTGGCATACAGCTTATGCTCTCTAAGCTTCTCTAGTATCAATCACAAATGTTCCTCATGCTCTTCATTGCTCTTGGAGTAGATCAAAATGTCATCGATGAAAACGACAACGAACTTGTCAAGAAATTCCATGAACACCTTGTTCATCATATTCATGAAGTAGGCTGGTGCATTTGTCAAACCAAATGGCATCACAGTGTACTCATACAATCCATACCTAGTGGTGAAAGCAGTCTTAGGTATGTATTGTTCCCTTATCTTTAGCTGAAAGTAGCCTGATCGAAAATCAATCTTTGAGAACACACGGGCTCCTTCTAACTGATAAAACAAGTCATTGATTCTAGGTAAAGGATACTTGTTCTCGATAGTCACCTCATTGAGTGAACGATAATCTATGCATAACCTTTGACTTCTATCTTTCTTTTCAACAAACAAGACTGGTGCTCCCCAAGATGAATAACTTGGTTGAATAAATCCTTTCTGCAACTGTTCACCAAGTTGTTTCTTGAGTTCTTTCAATTCATCAACTGACATCTTGTAGGGTCTCTTTGCTATTGGTCCTGATCCTGGCAGCAAGTCAATCAGAATCTCTACATCTCTATCTGGTGGCATTCCAGGCAATTCCTCTAGAAATACATCCGGATATTCTGTCACAATTAGCACACTGTCTATGCTAACCCCCTTAAGAGAATTTAGCTTACTCCCTTTTGATTCAAAGTTAGACTTGAATCTAATCTGTTTCTTATCTGGGGTTGTGAGTGTGATAGTACGATTGGCACAATCTAGTACTCCCTTGTACTTAATCATCCAATCCATTCCCAAAATGACATCCAATCCTTGGGAATCTAGGATTATCAAATTAACGGGAAACTTATACCTCCCAAATTCTATCACTAGATCATGACATCCCGAGTTCACTATCATTTCTCCACCAGGAGAACTTACTTTTATAGGACACCCAATAGTTTCAACTGGAATTCCATTTCTATCAACAAATTCTCTTGATATGAATGAATGTGATGCGCAAGTATCAAAAAGAACAAGTGCTGGAACAGAATTGAGTTTGAACTTACCAGCCACAGCATCAAATTCTTCATAGATTTCTTCCACATTGATGTGGTTCACTTGTCCCTTTTGGAAGGGATTGGGCTTGTTGGCACCTTCAACCTTCTTTTCTAGGCACTCATTACCATAGTGCCCCATCTTCTTGCACTTGAAGCATTCAACCTGACTGAGATCTTTCTTTACAGTCTGACTTCCACTTCCACTCTGGTGGCTCTTGTGTCCACTCTTGTGGTTCTTATACTTGTCATTATCATGACTGCGGTGATGCTTGTTTTCATGATGAAGGTTGTGGATGTGGTGGTTGTTGTACTTTCCATGTTTGTGGGATCCAGAACTCCCACTATCATCATGATGGGAACGCTTGTGAGACGATCCCGAGCTGTGCTTATCAAAGCTATGCTTCCTTTTCCTGCTCTCAACCTGTTTCATCTTGTTCTCCAAGATGGTAGCCTTGTCACAAAGTGATTGGTAGGTTGGGACATAGGCAACAGTCAATTGCAGGTTCAACTCATCATTCAGTCCTTCGAGGAATTTCTCCTTCCTCTTGGCATCTGTATCAACTTCATCCGGTGCATAACGCGCCAGATTGTTGAATTCCTCAATGTACTCAGCCACATTGCGGTGATGGTGCTTCAGATTGTGAAACTCCTTTTTCTTGAAATTCATCACTTCGGATGAGATGTGAGATGTACGGAATCCATCCTCAAAGATAGCCCAAGTCACATCCTCAATGGGAGTGGTGATCTGAAAGTTGTCCCACCAGGTTGCTGCTGGTCCTTCAAGCAGATGTGCTGCGAACCTGACTTTTTCTTTGTCGGTGCAGCCGATAATCACTAAGTCCTTGTTCACTGAACATAACCAGTCATTGGCTACCATTGGATCAGTGGTTCCCGAGAACTTTGCAAGCCCCAGTCTTAGAAATCTGGTGAGCATTTCAAATCCTGGCGGATTATTCTGGTTGTTGTTGTTATATTTGTTCTGCATGAACGTTGTCATCATCTGCATCAGTTGAGCTTGTGTTATCATCAACTGTTGCATCTCAGGAGTGACATTGTTGTTGTTGTTTTGGTTGGGGTTGGCACGTCGAGGAGGCATCTGTGGTTTTAATAAGGATAAGAATGAGATACCCATAGATGGTTAACATGTACAGTACATCACATAGAACAATCACAAGAACCAAGCATCAAAATAACATAGAGTTTGAACGACATAAACAACAAGTTTTGAAAAATGCAAACACACCATAGCAAGCCATCCACATGTTGGATGGTCATTACGACTCAATAATCAAGGTACGGTAGATAAAAGATAATCGAGTAGTCTACACTACTCCTCCGCATCAATCTCCACATCAACGAGGGTAAGACATGCATTCTCCATGGTGGTCTTGTACTCATCAACACTAGCAGTCAAGGCCTCAATCTTGAACCTAAGATCCCTCTTTTGTGAGTGAAGCCTCTCGATCACTCCCTGCTGGTGCTCAAGCTCGAAGTCCTTGGCCTCTAACTCTTCCTTCATCTCCCGGATCTTATTGTTCCTGTCTTGGACTCTTTTCTCCTGGCTCTTGAACTTCTTGTCCTGGCTTTCAAACTTGGCCTCCATTTCCTTGACAATCTCATCTTGCTCTGCGAAGAGCTTGTCCTTCTCACGAAGCTGAACCTGGAGCTCATCATTGCTAATCATGACGTTGGTCCTATTAGTATCAAGGTGTCTAATAAGACCCTCTAGGTCCTGAAGGTACAGACAAATTGGATACATCGTCTCTCTAGTAGCATCCTCGTACTCTATAGCCTCACCCTCCTCGTTGCGTCTCCCAAAGGGGTGAAAGTAAATACCTCTAAGCTCGGTGGAGTGCCTCCCTACCAGGCGCCCAAGTAACTCCTGCATGACTACATCTAAGCCTTTCTCCTTGTCGTCATGCATCAGCTTGAAAGTGATAGCCTCTGTGGGTGGCTCTGCCTGACGTCCCGGCTGTGTGACTCTGAAGCCCCATAGGTCCTTCCTCTCAAACTTGGTGAGCTGGAGTGTCATGATGCTAGGAAGTGGAAGGTTGAGCACACTAGTGAGCTCAATGAGACGAGTACCAAAACGAGTTCCCTTGAACTCCTCGGCCGTGTTGATAACAACATTAGGCATCTAATTTTATAAGATAGAGAAAGCTTAGAATCAATCACAAGTAAATAAAACTCACAAGACAAAATATCACAAGCACATCTTTTGCAACAAACACGCAAGTCATGGCATACACAAATCCATTACAAACACCAAAGGTTTAACATAACTTAGACAAATTTTTTGGAAGTAAAAACGATAAGTGTGGTGGTCCAACTAACGAAGTATGTTACAACTCTCACTCACTAGACAAAATAGCTACCAGGGCATCCTTAGTATCCATCTACTATCTTGTTCACAAGACTCCTATATTAAATCTATGATGTCTCCCCTTAGTTGTTGGTTGGTAGTCTCTAATTCTTGGGTATGCTTCTTTTCTTCTCTAAGGTCATTTTGGGTGTTGAGAATTCTGCACTTGAGTCTATCACTAAGCTCCTTGATGGCATTCCAAGCTGCATTTCTTGCAGAGTCAAAGAATGTTGTGTGCATTTCAGAGTTTGTGACCATGCAAAATCCTGACTGCTTGTGGTTGTCTTCCTTGTTTTTGTACAAGTGAAGTTGCACCCACCAATACTCTTCTCCTTCATCCATCACAGGGAATCCCTTGTACACAGCTGCACCATGTATCCCCATGGTAACAAAAAGGTTCTTGAGTTCCTTGGGAAATTCAGTCTCACACTCCAAAGTCATGGTGATGAGTGGTCCCTTCCTCACAGCTTCGTTGATGGATTTCATCTACAAATATAGATGAGAAAGAAGATTAGAAAAGTTTACGAGAAGAAAAAGACAAGTGTGGAAATTTTTCAAAGTGTTGTAATTTTTTCCTTAGTGGTTTCTTAGTCTAATCCAATCCTAGGGTCATAATCCTATAGGCAACACAGTGCTCTGATACCATCTGTAAGACCCCACCTTTATAAAGGTAAAGGTCCCTATGATTGCAATGCTAGTCCCTAGATCAATTGCTAGCATCCACAGTTTAAGATGAAGTACACAGAAACAAAGGTCATTATTACTTCGTCATTCTAGAGATAACATAGTCTTTTACAACTCCATAGCCATAGGCTAGTACAAGAGTTTAACTTAACAGTATAAATAAAAGGCTTCATCTTCATGTGCCACAGGCAAGCATGTTGAGTGTAGACTCATAACCCTAATCCTCATCAGAGTAACCTGCAACATCACAAGTTACAGCCATAGTGGGTCAATACATTGGAATAGTATTGGCCAGTGATACCTTAGTAGAATAATAGTATCTAACTTCTACATGAATTTGGTTAAGTGTAGCTTAGGCTTGCTTTGCTCAAAAATAGATTTTACTTATCAGTTGAAAACACTATGTTTTTGTTTGGCAAAAAATCCCAAGGAACCACCAATAGACATTGGTGAACCTTTACCCTTGTTCAACTATAAGTTTTAACTTAGAAATTAGGATGAGGATATTCTTGATAGCTTCCATGTATTGATGCTCAAATTATCCATTACCGGGGACACGGCTAAGTACTTAGATTCTTCCTTCTGCAGAGGTGGTGCACTTTCCCCACAAGACTCGACATGCATCGAGACATGACCTTTCAAAAGGCTTCGCTTAGACCAAAATGGACGCGTTCCAAACCTATCACCCCCTACCACCAACTGTCCATTTGGCTAAGTTATTGCAACCTATATGATCCAGGCAGAGCCCATAATGCCGTGTGGCTGCACTAGAAGCTTCTTAACATATGGCATCTCAAATCCCTTTGTTCCTGGGTGGCTTTCCACAAGTGTGATACACAAGGTAGACCATAGATATGGGCCTTGTGTAACCACTCAACATAACCCATACAACCATTCCACCCAGGTGTTACATTCACTTAGTTGTTTTATTAAATAAAACACAAGTCAAAGACTTAGAAATATTTTTCCATAGCATATGTATATAGTCCACCCTTGGTTTCTACTAGCTAGGCTAAGCATGCCAATAGCAATTATCTTAACTTAGAGAAAATTCTAACAATTCTACAACTACTAGGATTTCCCAAGCATATCATATAGATACTTAGCAAAATTTATCATGCAAGCCCTATACAAAATATTTCTAATGCATAGTCAAAATATTGGGACAAAAATATGAAGCACCACTTGCCTTGGTAGTTGGGGGAGTAACAACAATCCTCACAGTCAAAATAACCACAAGCTCCAAAATCTACACATAAAATAATAGAACCAAATTCACATTTCAAATAATCAAGCAAAAATATATGAATGCATGAAAATGCCATGTGATGATTTTTCTAAACTAAACAAGACAAGTAAAACAGTACTGAATAATAAACTAAACATTTATACACCAAATAAACTTAATTTGGCTTTTAAAAAATTTTACAAATAATTTTTATACACAAAATAGGCCTACAAATGTCTCTGCATAAAATTCCATTTTAACAGAAACAAAATACAAAACTAATCCCATAGATGTGTAGGATTTATTTTTGTGATTCCAATGGTATATTATTTGTATTTTTTGGATAACTAGAACAAAAGTTATTGAATTTACAAGTTTGAATAACTAATAGATTCAAAAACAGATTTAAATCAATATCTCAGACACGTGGGAGTGTCTGATTGGACCGTACCGGTTCGACCGGATCGATCAACAAGGGCTGCACGATCTAAATGAAATCGCACGGGCCAGATCTACTTGTACCCCTTCGTTAAGTGACCTAATCCCACGCGCTAGATCTAGATCCAACGACTGCTAAGCACGCGACCATGGATGGGCGGCGCTAGCGATGGCGGCGCGGCGGCGGCGGCGCACTTCCAGTGGGGTTCCGACGGCTACGGAGGGGGCTGGGGTATGAAGAGACGCTTACCAGACTCGCGAAGTCACGCTGATGCTCAACGTCTTGCTGGTGTGGCCGGGGGCGTGCTGTGTTGGCCGGGGCGTGCTGTGTTGGCCGGAGGAGCTCGTCGAAGTTGTGGGCGGCGTCAGGTTCTTGTGCACGATGACGTTGTCGACATTCTGGACTGCCCTAGCATGAATCAAGGGTATCAGGAGGTGTGCAAGGTTAAGGCAAGCATGACAGGGTCAAAGAGAAGACAAGGGGCGCTCGGAGATTACCGTGATTTCTCACCGGAGATGAGAGGGGCGTCGGGCACTTGCTGTGCTTGTCAAATCCGTCGACCTAGATCACGAGCAGACAAAATAGAGGCATGAGATAGAGCGCGCGAGCAAGGGGATCATGCTAGCATGAACGAGAAAGGGCGGGGTGGACGGATCTCACCGCAATGTCTCGTCGGAGATGCTCGGGCAGCGGCGTTGCAGGCTAAATTCTGGGCAGCCTGGTGGCGGAGAGAGTGTGGCGAGTGAGGGGAAAGGCTCACGGTGCGGAGGGTCTTAAGTAGGCAGAGGCTCGGCGAGAAATGCTCGCCGAATCAATGGCATTTACACTGCACCATCAACGGCAGCAACGGCAGCGGCGACGCGGTCTGTCGCGTGATTTGGGGAAGACGAAGGATGAGCTGGCGCGGGTCCACCTTGCAGGGACTGCGGGGTAGAGTGGGTGTCACATCCCAAGATTTTCCAAATCTTGTAATGTGAAAATAAATGAATAAAATAAAACTTTTTTTGATTATCAGGGCCAGAAGAAACTTTTTGAATTCAATTGGAACTTCAAACCAATTTGGATCAAATAAATCCTAAAGGGATTTATAAAGATAAACATTTAATAAAGGAAAATAAAATGTTTTGGAACTACTATTTTGAATCTTTTAAATAAAAGGATTTGGTTTTCAAAAGAAATAGAAGTTTTATAAATAAAGATTATTCCATAGAGCCAAATTAAACCTTGGCCAAACTTTTGAAATAAAACATTTTGTTTTGATAAAAATAGTAAAGGTTTATTTAAATAAATTAATAAGGATTTAATATCCAAGTTTTATTAATAAAGGTTTTGCTGTTTCCAAAACATCAAAACTTATCTTATTTATTTAAAATAAGTTTTCCAAGTATTTATATTTTCAAAAAAAACCAACTGATTTGGTTTTGAAAATAAATAGATTTCAAAAGGAGTATTTGAATAAAACAAATCCTATTTTGATTCTAGTAACAATGGTCTATTTATTTAATTAATAATGGACCCTAAAATAAAAATTATTATTTTGGTTTTGGAATTTAGTTTATGTTACTGAACAGAACCAAATTCATAGTGCAAGGTTTGGTGATTGTTTGATTTGATTTGAACATTGTTTGTTTGTTTGAATTTCAAAACAGGAAATAGTTATAGAAAAAGAAAAAGCTAGCAGACAGGAAAAAATAGGATCTGGACCAGCCCAGCCGGCCAAGCCCACAAGGCCCAGAACCAGCCCAGCTCCCCTCCCCGAAGAAAAACGATTCGCACTCAGATTCTAACCTAAACAGACGCTGACTGGTGGACCCTTCCCTCACTCCTTTTCCCACTGACCAGCAGACCCCACTTTTCCAGCTCATCTCCTTCCTTGCGACGACCACGCCGGCCGTTTCTGCCGTTGATGCCGCGCGTTAATTTGCAGTAATGCCGCAGCGATTCCGTTCAGCGACCTCGCCCTCAAAAGCAACTCTCCTCCCTCTGTCATTCCCCACAAACGCCAACGCCACATCGCCACCAGACTGCCTCGAATTGGCCCTGTACCGCCGTTGTTCCGGCGAGCTCCTCCGGTGAAATCCGACAAACCACAGCCACCCCCTGCCTCCCTGAGCACACTAGGAGATTCCCCACCTCCTGACGCATCTGTCCGTGCCCTTCGTACGACCGCGGGTGCCCCAGAGCAATGTCTGCAACAAGCTTTGAACGACGCCGCCGTCCGCTCCAACTCCGACGAGCCCCACAGGTAGTTTCTGGCCGCCCCTCTTCTTCTCGTTCACGCACACAGCATCTCCGTGATCTCCTGCGTCTAACCATGCTTCTGGTTTGCCTTCTCGTGACCCGTAGCATCGTCTTCGACCTCGACCAGAGCCAACCGTCGCCAGACCTAACTCTGGCGAGGAATTGCAGCCGACCCCGTGCGCCCCTTGACACGCCGACCACACGTCCAGCATCACCTCGTCCTCACGAACACGGTAAGCACCCCCTCTGTCTTCCTTGCTTCCTAGAACCGCCGTTAGCCCGCAGCCAGACCATCGCCGCCGCGCGCCATCGTCGTCGCGCCGCCAGTTCTTGGCCAGGCATTAGCAGCCGTTCGATTTAGATCGGAGAGACTAGATAGATCCACTTAAGAAGCGAAGGGGTACGCTCTCTGGACCACACGATCTAATTAGATCCAACGCACCGCAGAGCCGATCCGGCCAAACCGGTATCGACCAGTGAAATAGCGACGCGTGGCCAGTTTGGTTTAAAACAGAAATTTGAAATCAGATTGTGATTTTCAAACCTTTGTAACTTTTGATCCACACGTCCAAAAATTGCAAATTTGGTACCGTTGGAATCAGTGGAACAAGCCCTAGCCAACCATGCCTTTGGTTTAGTAAATAGTATCTGTTAGTTTGCTTGTTTTTGCAGATACTTTTATGTGCTTGTTTAGATTAGAAAAATGGTTTAAAAATGTTTTTAGGGTTAAAACCTTTGCAAAATGGTTTGTTGTAAACTCACTGACCCTAGGAACCAACCCATAGTTTGGAAAATGGATTTGGTAAAGTTTAGGATGGAAAACTTGATTTAGTCATTTCTAGCCAAATGAAAATAATGGTTTTTGTTATGAAAATGATTTTGAGTAAAAAAAACTTTGGGAAAATGCCTTGGACCAAACCTACTGACCCAAAACACCAAGTATTGCAAATTAGCAACTCATTTGGTGAGAAACTTAAAAGTTTTACTTTGATAAAAATATTTTCCATCACATAAAAGGATGAATGGATTTTAAAAATGGTTTTGGATAAAACCCTTTTGCAAATGACTTTGCCACTTTGGAAAATGACCAATTTGGAACTTACAAAGTTTAGGAGCCTAGTGGAGACCATCTTTGCAAATAGAACCATTCCTTGCATGCCTGCATGCATAGCTTAGATCCTATTGTTTTATGTGTATGAAATGTTTGATTGATTATTTTGGAATGCTAGTTGATATAGAGTTTGCTTGATTGATTGTAGTGAAATTAGCAAAGTGTGAGACTAGCAAGATCAAGGAGTGAACCATCATTCCCTACCAAAAAGGCAAGTTACACTATCATCTAAAGTCCTACTATTTTCATTATACTTAGTGGATTTTGAAACATGCATGAAAAGATATTTTATACTTATGCTATGCTAAAATCCTAATAGGATTCCCTATACATTCCTTAGAGAAAACAATGTAGTTGTCACATGCTTAGCCATGCTATATATATTTTGAAAAGAGATACATGTTGAGATTTTATGAAGTTGAGAAAAGGACATGTGTTTTTATATAATAAAACAAGGACTCAATGAACCACCTGGGTGGCCAAGGATACTTTGAGTTTTGGAGAAGGTGGCAACAAAAGGAACCATGTCTATGGCAATCTCTTTGTGTTGTGCTCCAAAGGAAACCACCCAGGAAACTTAGAGATTGAACATGTTTCTCCAATTGTGGCTTTCGTGTGCAACCACGTGCTATTATGGCTCTGGCTTAGTCAACTACATTGGGAAGACCCATACATTGTCTTCAGTTTACTGGACATGGGGATCTGGAATGCTTCATGGGTGCTGAAGACTAGCTAGCAATGGTGTATGGGAGGACCCTTTGGAAAGACTTCGTCACATTCTCAATCTTCCAGTACTCCATCTTGGTGAGTGCTAATCCAGTGGCCACTGGTGGCAAAAGGATGGGATTGTGACATGTGGGTAAAGTGTACTCCTTCTGCAGAAGATAATAAAATCTAAGTACTTAGCCGTGTCCCCGGTTATGGACAATACTGAGCAACTAAAGTTTGAAGCTATGGGAGATCTCGACATCCTAATTTCTAAAAGAAAACTTTTAAAGACTTGATGCACTTGGGGTTACCAAGGAGCACAAGAGACGTTGACAAAACTTGATGTACTTGGGGTTACCAAGGAACTCAAGAGATTTTGTTGAAAACATGAACACTTGGGGTTACCAAGGAACTCATGAGATTTTGATAAAACTTGATGCACTTGGGGTTACCAAGGAGCTCAAGGGATTTTGACAAGGACTTGAACACTTGAGTTTCTACCAAGGAGTTCAAGGAACTTGGAAAAGGAGATTTGACAAAGGACCAAAACCATTTTGAAAAGATAGGATAAATTATTGCTTTATGCAAATGAGCCTAAAACTCTACTTAGCCAAATATGCATGTAGTGATAGAATCCACTTATATTCTACAAAGTAGTGGAACTTGCCAATACAATTCAAATGTATTGACCCTTGTGGCTGTAACTTGTAATGTTGCAGGTTTGATTGATTTTAATGAAGATTGTTTGATTAGGATTACAAAGTCTACAACCAACATCTGCCTGTGGCACTTTGAAGATGAAGGACCCATGGCTATAGTTATTCCGCTGCAATGTAATGTAATAGCCAAATGAGCTATGTATGATGTAATAAAATTATGTTCTTCCTGGTTATAAAGTTATATTATGACCTTTGTTTCTTGATATTACATCTAAACTATGGATGCTATCTATTGATCCAGGGACTAGCATTGTAAACACAGGGGATTCCACCTTATGTTGTATAAAGGTTGGGACACTCCCTCTACAGTGGGTGCGGGTGAGAGAGAGGAAAGGGAGTCCCGGGTGGGTTGGCTGTTGGGCTGGTTCTGTTACTGGGCCGAAAGGCTGGCGCGGGCCTTTTTCTTTTTCTTTATTCCTTTTCTATTTCTATTTTGATTTTCTGAAATCAATTCCAAATGCTTTTCAAATGAGTTTGAATTCAAATTTCTTTTGGGTTTTTGCAGTGAAAACTTTGTACTCAAATGAGTGTAAAACCTTACTGTTTAGTACAATGCACTTTGACATAAAGGAAATAAAATAAATCCATGGCTTAATATGATTATAGATAATAGGAATAAAGTGGTTTTATATTTGAATTTTGTTTTGAGAATTTTTGTGTAAGTTTGGTATTCATATTTGAAATATTTCTGATCATAACAAGGTATCCTCATACTTTGAGAGTAAGATAGAACCATTGCCTTTCTAGCATATAATAATAGGCATAAAAATGGTTTTATTTGGAATTTTGTTTTGAAAATTTTGTGTAAACCAAGGATGCTATGAATGGATGAATGACATGGAAACATTTTTACAAATCATGATTTTTGGGATGTTACACCAACTATATGGCGGGAGAATTTTCTCCGGTCGTATAGTTGCGGCCGTATAAATACCGCACCTTGAAAATTAGTTCGTAAGGGGATACAGAATGTTTAACGACCAACTATACGGCGGGAGATTTATCTCCGGCCGTATAGTTGTGCCTGTATAGTTACAGAAACCCCTCAAAAACTTCAGAAAAACAAGAGGAGTACAAAGGCAAAAAAAATTACAAGTAGAAACTATGAAAACAAAGCATTTATTAGAGTTATAAAACTTAAATTCCACTTACCGTTTATTTAGTCGGGAGTGACAAGCTCCTCCAACAATAAGGATTTCTTCTTATTGGGAGTATTTGACCTTAGTTCATATAATAATTCTTCAAAACAAAAATCATCAAGACTAAAGTTCCTCTCAATAAGATCGGTATCCTGCTGGGCACATAGAGATGATGCATTCACTATCTTTGCTTCTTGTCTCTGCATAATATTCAACTTAAATTCTTGAAGTAAAAGGATCCAATGGATCAGTCTTGGCTTATGAATATTCCTCTCGAGGAGTTCTTTTAAACCGTCACGATCCGTATGAACTCTTACTTTTGCATCAACAATATAAGAACGAAACTTATCACAAGAGAAAAATATAACAAAAAGTTCTCTTTCTTCCTTAGGATAATTCTTTTGAGGACTATTGAGATTTCTACTAGCACGATGTATAAGATTAAATCTGCGACCTATGTGTTTTCCCAAAGTTACTCCTACAGCATCATCAGTAGCTTCACATATTAAATTAAAAGTCATATCTGATACCTTCGATCCGGATTACGGATGTAGTATAGCTCTTTTTCCCTAGTAGACCTAGGTTTATCGAATCCTTAGGAAGTAGAAAGCAAAGTGAGATTACTTAAACGCACCTTCGAGAGTTTTAGAATTCCTATTGCATTTTCACCGGACCAAGAGTTTTCGATCTTGTTGTTGTTGACGATGGAGAGAGAGGGCCCAGGGTCTTCGCTTTCACCAGTAGCTGTGCAAAACATCTGATGGGAATAATAGATAATGATAAAGTACTCATGTAATTGATAGAGCAACATAATTATATGTGGGTAGTGTATCCGTAATTCTTATCGCCTCCACAACCACTTATGGTAATAACCTACTAGTCTCATCCATAGAAGAAAGAGAACTAATGATATGCATAGTGACGTCACCGTTAATCCCAAGTAAGTTCCTCACATACAGCCGTACTACCTTTTCTGTCACTAGGGTTCATATCATGTAGATCAGTCGCTACTCACACTCCCTTTAAGATAGAACCATTGCCTTTCTAGCATATAATAATAGGCATACAAATGGTTTTATTTGGAATTTTGTTTTGAACATTTTGTGTAAACCAAGGATGCTATGAACGCATGAATGACATGCAAACATTTTTACAAATCATGATTTTTGGGATGTTACACCAACTATATGGCGGGAGAATTTTCTCCGGTTGTATAGTTGCGGCCGTATAAATACCGCACCTCGAAAATTAGTTCGTAAGGGGATACAAAACGTTTAACGACCAACTATACGGCGGGAGATTTTTCTCCGGCCGTATAGTTGTGCCTGTATAGTTACAGAAACCCCTCAAAAACTTCAGAAAAACAAGAGGAGTACAAAGGCAAAAAAAATAGAAGTAGAAACTATGAAAAAAAAAGCATTTATTAGAGTTATAAAACTTAACTTCCACTTACCGTTTATTTAGTCGGGAGTGACAAGCTCCTCCAACAATAAGGATTTCTTCTTATTGGGAGGATTTGACCATAGTTCATATAATAATTCTTCAAAACAAAAATCATCAAGACTAAAGTTCCTCTCAATAAGATCGGTATCCTGCTGGGAACATAGAGATGATGCATTCACTATCTTTGCTTCTTGTCTCTGCATAATATTCAACTTAAATTCTTGAAGTAAAAGGATCCAACGGATCAGTCTTGTCTTATGAATCTTCCTCTCGAGGAGTTATTTTAAACCGTCACGATCCGTATGAACTCTTACTTTTGCATCAACAATATAAGAACGAAACTTATCACAAGAGAAAAATACAGCAAAAAGTTCTCTTTCTTCCTTAGGATAATTCTTTTGAGCACTATTGAGATTTCTACTAGCATGATGTATAAGATTAAATCTGCGACCTATGTGTTTTCCCAAAGTTACTCCTACATCATCATCAATAGCTTCACATATTAAATTAAAAGTCATATCTGATACCTTCGATCCGGATTACGGATGTAGTATAGCTCGTTTTCCCTAGTAGACCTAGGTTTATCGAATCCTTAGGAAGCAGAAAGAAAAGTGAGATTACTTAAACGCACCTTCCAGAGTTTTAGAATTCCTATTGCATTTTCACCGGACCAAGAGTTTTCGATCTTGTTGTTGTTGTTGACGATGGAGATAGAGGGCCTAGGGTCTTCGCTTTCACCAGTAGTTGTGCAAAACATCTGATGGGAATAATAGATAATAATAAAGTACTCATGTAATTGATAGAGCAACATAATTATATGTGGGTAGTGTATCCATAATTGTTATCGGCTCCATAACCACTTATGGCAATAACCTACAAGTCTCATCCATAGAAGAAAGAGAACTAATGATATGCATAGTGACGTCACCATTAATCCCAAGTAAGTTCCTCACATACAGCCGTACTACCCTTTCTGTCACTAGGGTTCCTATCATGTAGATCAGTCGCTACTCACACTCCCTTTACCTGGATCAATCCTCGAGGTCTTGTGTACCTGACAAGTCTTTAGATTGAGGCAAGAGAGGGTACTACAATCATCATGTCATACAAACTAATACATGATGCCATCTATGATAAATAGCATGCACAAAAGCTACATGGCTAGGCCGAATCCCTTATCCCAAGGAGAATTACTCACACATAGAGATGAAATCTACAATCATAAACATTGTAATAGAGAATCATAGAGTTGATAGAAAATAGTCTTACAATGTTGCCAATTGGAGGTGATATCTAGTATTACAAGTGGTGGAAGATGTCTATGTTGGTGGAGAAGGTTTAGATCTAGATCTATTCCTCCGGCATGGTGGCAGGGAGAGTTTAGGGTGAAAGAAACGAGATTGTGGAGTCGGGGCGTTGTTGTCACATCCCAAGATTTTCCAAATCTTGTAATGTGAAAAAATAAATAATTGTTGAAAATTAGAGTGAAAAGAAACTTTTGTTTCTGAATGGAAACTTAAAATCCCATGTTGAACAAACTTTGGTTAACATTTGAATCCAACTAAATTCAAATCAAGTGGAATGCATTCTTCATAAATGCATCTGGAAATTTAAACACTTGAGAAATAAACCAAAACCCTAAAACCCTAATGGAAGAAAATCATTTCCAAGTTATCTCCAAGCCTATGGATTTGATCCATATAAAAATTTGTCAACAAACATTTACAAGTGATCAAGAATGACAAATAGAAATATTATAAAACCATAGAAATTGGTTTCACTTAATTTGGAGCCATGAATAAAATCTTATGAATTTAATAAGATAAGGAAAAGTAATTCCCAACGCTAATAAAGCACTTATCTAAAATCCATACCAAATAGCAAGCAAATAATCCTAAAAGGATTTAAAAAGATAAACAAATAATAAATAAAGTTATAATAGTTGGAATCACTATTTTTGGGTCTTTAAAATAAAAAGATATGGTTTTTATAAAGCAAAGGTAGGAATATAAATAAGGATTATTTTATAGAGACAAATTAAATCTTGGCCAAGCTTTTGAAATAAAATATTTCTATTTGATAAAAAGAGTAAAGGTTTATTTAAATAAAATAATGAGGATTTATTAATATCCAATTTTATTAAAGTAAAGGCTTTTCCATTTTAAATAAACACTAAAACTTGTTAATTTATTTTAAATAAGAATTCCAAGTGTTTTAGTTTTTCAAATGAAACCTACTGAAAAGATATTGATATTATTTAGATTTCAAAAAGAGTTTTAAAATAAATTAAAACCTATTTGAATTAAAGACTATGGACTTTTTATTTAATTATTAATAGATCCTAAAAGAATAAAAGTATTATTCTATTTTGAACTTTGAAATATGTTGATAAACAGAATTAAATTTTACCCAAAGTTTGGTGGTGATTTGAATTCAAATGGAGATTGAAAAATATTATTAAATCTTATTTAATTAATACTAGAGCCTATTTTAAATAATTAAAAGACACTAAAAAGGATAAATAAATTATTCTAAACTTGACTTTGGAATGTGTTATTAATCAATATATGAATCCACACAAATTTTGGTTGAGGTTTAAATTGATTGGTTGCTTGAATTGTTTGAATGAAAATCAAATCAGAATATTCAAAAACAGAAAAGAAAAAGGTTTAGTATAAAAAAATGGAAACAAACCCAGCCCAGCCCAGCTAGCCCACTAAGGCCCAGCAGCCCACCTCTCCCTCTCTCCCCGAAACGTTTTTCCTCACCGCAGACCGAACCCGCTAAGTCGCTGACCACTGGACCCCATTCCCTCTCTTCCTCTCTCACTGTCAAACGGACCCCACGACCACGTCAGCGTCTTCCCCGCGCGACCAGTTCTTCCTCCCGTTACTACCGATTGATTCGCGTGATAAATTCTCTTCAATGCTGCGTGATCCTCGCCCCCTGACCACACTCACTTAAGCGCCTGTTTCCCCTCTTCCTTTCCCCCCAAACATCACGCCTCGAGAGCCACCAGGCTGCTCGGAATCATCTCCTGACCGTCACTGTCTCTGGCGAGCTCCACCTCCACTTCCGGCCAAACCCTGCCGCCCCTCGCCTCCTCGACCACGCGAGCCTGCTACCCTCTTCCATACGCATCTCCCAGTGGCCTCAGCTCACTCGCGCATGCCCCTATCGTCGGCAACCACCTCGACTGACCGCGCCACCGTCTGCTCCAACTCCGACGAGCTCCACAGGTAGTCTCTGACCGCGCCGCCCTCTCTCTTAGATGCTCCCATACTCCCTACTCTTCCACGCGTCTAACAGCACCATCTGTTCCCTCTCCCGTGCTCTACAACGACGTCCCCGACAACGACAGTGCGTGCCCGTCGCCAGACATCTCTCCGGTGAGCAATCCACACAACTCCAGCGCGCCCCTCGACAAACAGCAGGCACCTCGAGCACCACCACGACCCCGGGAACTTGGTGAGCTCCTCCCCACCCTCTCTCGCTTCCTGCATCGCCAGCAACGCCACCGTCTGACCGCGCGCCGCCAGTCGCCGCCGCTAGAGCCGCCACTCAATGGTTGCTCGAACGTCAGCCGTAGGATTAAAATCTAACGCACACGATAGAACATAAACGAAAGGGTACGCTTGCTTCTGTGCCGCACGATTTCATTAAGATCCAACGCTCCACAGAGCTTAATCCGCACGAACCGTTTTCGACGAATCAGAAGAGCCCACGTGTCCAGAGATTGTTTTAAAAACCAGAAACTTGTCTATTAGATGTTCCAATTTGAAAAATTCATAACTTTCAAACCACACGTCCAAATTTTGCAAATTTTATATCAATGGAATCAGCAGGACAAGTACTTTTTGACCATTCCCTTTGTTTAGTGAATTGCTTCTGTTAAAATTATTGTTTTTGCAGAAACTTGTGTAGGCATATTTAGAATATAAATTTTTTTTCTAAAATGATTTTTGAGATAAAATCTTTGGCAAATGGTTTGTTTCGAACCTACTGACCATATAAATCAATTTGTGGATTCAAAAACATATTTGGTGAAGCAAAAGAATAAAACCTTGAATTAAAGCATTTCTAGTCAAATAAAAATATGGTTTAATTATTAAAAATGATTTTGGAATAAAACCTTTGGGAAATGTTTTGATTTAAACTCTCTGACCCCAAACACCAACTTTTTGGAATTAAAAATGTATTTGGTGAACCATATAAAAATTGTTGCTTTGCTAAAGGCATTTTCAACCACATAAAATAATGATTTGGTTCAAAAATGGTTTATAGGTAAAATCTTTTGCAAATAGTTTTGCCACTTTATAAAATGACCAATAAGTGTTTTAGAATGTTTATAACCTATTATAAACCACTTTTTTAAATAAAACAAAGTTTGGCATGCTTGCATGCATTACTTTGTTTCTATTATTTTATGTAAAGCTTGCTTGAATGGTAGATTGAAATATTGCTTGCCTTGAATTGTAGTGATTTGAAGAGTGTGAATATTGCAAGATCAAGGAGTGAACTTATACTCTCTACCAAAAAGTCAAGTGATGCTTCATACTTTTGTCCCATTATTTTCACTATGCATTAGTGATATTTCTAAGTAGGACTTGCATGGAATTTTGCTAAGTATAAACTATGCCATGGGAAATCCTAGTAGATGAAACCTTAGTAGAAATTTCCTAAGTTAAGATTCCTACTATTATCATGCTTAGCTTAGCTAGTAGAAAACAAGGGTGGATTATATTTCATGCTATGGAATATTTCTAAGTCAAGGACTTGTGTTTTGTTTAATAAAACAACTAAGTGAATGAATCACCTAGGTGGAATGGAAGGAATGGTTTGTGTTGAGTGGTTCACAAGGCCCATTTCTATGGTTTACCTTGTGTATCTCACTTGTGGATGGCCACCCAGGAACAAAGATATTTGAGATGTCAAATGTTGAGAAGCTTCAAGTGCAGCCACTTGGCATTATGGGCTCTGCCTGGATCATATAGGTTGCATTAACTTAGCCAAATGGACAGTTGGTGGTAGGGGAATGATAGGTTGGAACGCGTCCATTCTGGTCTAAGGGAAGGCTTCTGAAAGATCTTGTCTTGGTGAAACCAAGTCTTGTGGGGAAAGTGCACCACCTCTGCAGACTGTAAAATCTAAGTACTTAGCCATGTCCCTGGTAAAGGACAATTTGAGCATCAATACATGGAAGCTATCAAGAATCTCCTCATCCCAATTTCTATGTTAAAAACTTGTGGTTGAAGAAGGGTTGAAGGATCACCAATTTCTATTGGGAAATGCCTTGGGTGATTTTTGACAAACAAAAACTTAGTGTTTTCAAATGATAAGGAAAATCTATTTTGAGCAAAGCAAGCCTAAGATCCACTTAGCCAAATGCATATAGATGACAGACTCCACTATACTACCATAGTATCACTTGCCAATACAATTCAAATGTATTGACCCTTGTGGCTGTAACTTGTTATGTTGCAGGTTTGTTTGATGTTAGTGAAGTTTATTGATTAGGATTACAAGTCTACAACCAACATGTCTGCCTGTGGCACTTTGAAGATGAAGGACCCCATGCTATTATTATATTCTGCTGCATTGTAATGAGATAGCCAAATGAGCTATGTAAGATGTAATAAATTATTTTATTCCTGGTTATAAAGTTGTATTATGACCTTTGTTTCTTGATATTACATCTTAACTATGGATGCTAGCTATTGATCCAGGGACTGGAATTGTAAACGCAGGGATCTCTACCTTATTAAAGGTTGGGAACCTTACAGTTGTTTCTCGTCGCCTGAAGCCTCTTTATATAGGGGTTCCTTTATAAAAATTGTTCTGTTTGACCTAATGAAGTCGGTGGAAACTATACGGTGGCGGCCCGTATAGTTGGTCGTTAGTCTTCGGTATCCACTTCACGGCTACTGGTTTCATTGACGTGTTGGAAATCTTTTATCTTTGGCATATATGTAGTGATTCCCATCATCATACGTCATTATCTGCACAGGGAAAAATAGCAAGAAAGGATTGCATACCATTTTGATCATTAGACATTAGTGGCAGGTTTTAGAGAGATATTTCATCAAATATATGAATAATATCTAGTTTGAATGCGAACGTGGATGGCTATATTTCACACCCATCAACCTTCTGAAGATTAAACTTGATCTTCCTCGAGCAAGAAAACCAAAATCCAAAGGGAACTCCACATTTAAACTGAAACAACGAGATGATGATGTTACTCATGATTGGTAGTCTCATGTTTCCTCCACTTTGTTAATCTGAAAAACTTTAGCATAGATAGAGTAATGGCAAGCATATCATACGGGTTTCATAAATCCATATAGCGCAGCAAAATTATGGTAAGAATGGATGATTCGAAAGAGTAAAATTTATTCCATGTCATGTAATTAACTCATAGGCTTGCCTTTGAACAATAACGTGTAATCATGTAGAATTAAGAGTGCGAGAGTTTGTCATGGAAATCATATATACTAAACTATCTAAATTCTCCCACATCAATAAATCAAGAATTTTCAAGCACAACTTTTTTATTCATTGTCCTTCAATAATTCCAGTTCTGAAGTAATTGAGAGCATGCCAAAAAATTTCATTAGTTTATCGTGCTAAGATGGACACTCGTGGCATCACTAAGGTTTTTGTTCCTTTTGCATAACGATTACTCATATCATCCAGAAGAGTGATTCCATCATGTCACAGCTACCCGGGATTGCCAAGAATCTTACCCATTATAGCATTGTTGCTACATATGTTTAATCAACTCAAAGCCAAAATCTAGGCGTTTCCTCCATGAAGATCGTTCGTAGGCTAGCGGAGTTGTTGGCATCCCATTAAGTTTGATGCGCATAAATCTATATCATTCTTATGATTTACAAATCAAACTTGGGAATGCTCACAAAAACCGCTAAACATTAATTCAATTGAACAAATCGTTTCAAAGAGAGCTATCAAGTCAATCATGATTTTCTATGGTGTTAAGTGTCTCTAGGAATAAGCTTTCAAGACTAAACACTACAACACCCAAGTCTTCAATTTGTGAGACTTTTTCTTGTTTTAATTGTTTAGCAAATTTTTAGGCAAGACTTTGGTTAACTACAAGAACTAGAACAAAACGTACCCAATTAAATACGAATGTCAACAAAATTTTACTACGGCATAGAGACTCACTCCATCGATATAACATCTCAACATTACTACTAACTAGCATGCATTTCTCAAACTTCAAAAGTGGGGAGTCATAAGGCATACCTCTCATGTTTTGTTCCATTTCTCTCTTCCCTTTTTATTTGTTTCTTGGAAACTCGAAGTCAACCACTTTCCTGCAAATCAATGAGAACTTCGAGGAGAAAATAAAAAGAGAGAGGGGAAATAAAGATAAACGGAGAAATATTTTTGTGGTTTTTGAGAAGGGGTATTAAAGAATATAAAATTGGAGGCAAAGCTCGGCTTGAAAATCTCAAATAAAATAAAACAACTAGGATAAAGTGTTGGGGAAACCAACACGAGTGCTTATAAACTCAAATAAAAGTATAACCTCGAAAATAAGATAAAGAAAATGAAAACCAAAATATAAAATAGATAAAACCTCCCCAAGCTTAGGCTTTTGCAATCCCTACAAATCACTATGGTGGGGGAAATAGTTGTAACTCCAGTTCACAAATTGAGTTGAAAGGTTACTTGTTGTTTCTCGGAGGTTCAGGGCGATATTATGAATTCTCTCCACAGTTCCTCCAAGTTCTTGGAAATCTTTATATGTAGCAAACCGGTTTGGCGGCTGTTTCTCTTGATGATAGACTTCTTGCACCTCCTCTTGGTCCTCATCCTCCTCCAGAATTTCCTCCTCGGGTTGGTGTTGCTCAACCTACAAGTCATAAAGCACACGTCCTTCCTCGATAGAGAAAAGACCATGAGGCAAAAGAGCGAGGTAGAGACGCCCAGCTCCAGAAATATACAGATAATGAACACCACCTCTCCCAGTGAGTATTCAACAAGCCCTCAAAGTAGATAAACCAACACGTCGCTCACCTAGCACCGGCTGTAACTCACCTAGGTCGGTACCCAATGCATTGTCAAGCACAGTGATGACGCCTCCACAAGTGACTGGTCCTTGGCTTTGGTGGGATTGGTATTCCATGTAGCGCACAAGTATTACGCCCAAGTGAAGTGACAAGTTGTCATAGTTGAAAGAAGCTTTTGCAAGGATGGAGATGTCCTCCTCATTGAGTCTTGTAAACTCATTGCGCGCCTGCAAGGTGTTAGCAATAACATAGAACAAATAGTGAATAGCAGGATGTTGAATATTCTTACCCTTACCGACTCTAGAGGTAAAAGTTATACTATTATAATAGTATTCAGGGGAAGGTATGTGTCAGTAAAAGCTGCACGCTGAGCATTATGATCATTCTTGGGTAATAAAAACAATTTTACCATTCATCAAGTGATAGAGAATAATTATTGTTCATGATTCGGAAAGAAATTCTATCCTTCCCATGTCATGCTTTGACGGTGCTACTCAAAGAGCTAAGAAATTCAATAGTTAACCGGCGATAGGTTGGTGCATCATGGAAAACAAAGTTTTGCAGGACAACTCTATTGCAGAGTAAATTAAAGTCATTAGAAATACTGAGTTGGTTCAAAGTGACGAGGCAAGCCCACTTGGTTGCCTTGCCTTCTTGGTTTTTGATCTTGTCGAAATGATCACGGTGAGATTCGTTCTTGAATCGAATCCCCATGCGTTCCTGAGCTGCAGCCCGAGAAGAACTAGCGGTGGAAAGAGCATGTGTCTGGCTCCTCATGTTCATCTTATAAAAACAAATAAAAGAGAAAAATATAAAACTTTTTGATCCAACAATAATAGTCATAGCATAATCCTTATCATAGCACACTAAAGAATCTCCTCAACATAATAATCTAGGCAAGATAATCATAGCAAATAGTTCAAAACAAGTCTCACCCTAGATTGATAATGACAATAGATCAGAGATGAATTTGCAAAAAGTAATTGGAGGATCGAAGAAGAAACATACCGTAGGTCACTTGTGTGCGAGGAATTTGAACAAAATTGAGCTGAGGTGAAGATCCCTTGAGGTTTTGAGAGAGTTCGGAGGTAGAAGAGAGAAATAGGATTGAGTTTTTGATGTTTTCGGTACCTCCACGAGCATTTAAGTGGTCGGACGCAACTATATGGTGGCAACTATATGGCACGAGCAAAGTGTTCCGGCCGTATAGTTGGTCTGACGGGAAAATTTTAGGGTTTCTTCCTGGCGGATGTAACTATACGGTGACAACTATACGGCCGGAACTTTTGTTCCCACCATATAGTTGTTCGTCAAACCTTATGTATCCCGGGATGAAAAATTGTCGATGGGTAACATAACTATACGGCCTCAACTATATGGAAGGAATTTTTATTCCCGCCATATAGTTGGTCGTTAACCTTTCTATACACATCAAAAAAAATTTATTTCTTTGAGGATTACTTTTTAGACTGAAACTTAGCGAAACACCTTGTTTTGATAGAAAAAGACAGACTAAAATTTTGACCAACCATGGCATATATAAAATAGGAATTTTTAGTACTGCGGAATACCTTCTTCTCACTAGAATTTTCTAGCACTCTTTATTCTATATAAAACTTAAACTAAAACTTAAAAACTTAACTCAAACCTTTATTTCACATGGGTTGCCTCCCATGCAATGCTCTTTTATGGTCAATAGTTTGACCTTGATATTGTTCAGTTAGGACATATGAGTGGAACACCCACTCCAAAGTAGTTGGCCTTCAAACTGATGGCCTCCTTATCATCAAGCTTGGATTTATTTTTCCTGAGGAAATGAATAACAAAAGGATCCCATGAAGGCAATTGGAGCTTCACGTTCCCTTTATGCAAATTGATCAAAGCCTTAATAGTTCTTAAGCAAGGACGGCCTAATATAATAGGGGCAGTAGCATCTTCAGGCATGTCAACAATAACAAAATCAATAAGAGAAGGACAGCCTTTAATGTATACTAAGGTATTTTCTTTAATACCTACTTCTTGTTTATAGGTAGAATCTGCTAGATTTAATTTTAGTTCGGTGATTTCAAAAGAGCCAAGATTTAACTTGTTAAAAAGACTCTTTGGAATTGTTGAAACACTTGCACCTAGATCACATACTGCAGCTATTTCATTAGTCCCAATTTTAATCTTAATAGTAGGCTCAAATATATCATCTAGCTCAACAGACAATTTTTCAGCAATTTTCTTATATTCTTCTTCAAGCTCATGCACCTTTATTGCTACCTGATTAATGAAGTGTTGATACATGGCTTCCTCATTTCCTTCACTTACCAGAATCTTGACATTGATCCTTTTTACAAGATCTTCAACTGTGTAGTTTGGTGAAGGAGCATTGCTATAATCAAGTTCTTCGGTCTCCTCCCTTTGGATTCTTATCATCTTGAGGTCTTCTACTATATTGGGCTCAGCTTTACCTGCAAATTTAGCTAGAATGAGAGTTTGACTCTCGATAATCTTACCTAGCTATGCCTCAACGAACCTTGTTATTTCTTGGAGGGACTGCAAATCATTTCTCAAACTAATAGCTTGGTTAGATAATTTACCAACCATAGCATCATGATTCTCCGTAATTTTGACTAGAATATTGTTTTGCTCATTTTGTGAGTCCATAAAAGCTATAAGAGTTTCTTGGAGACTAGTATTACTTGATGATATATTATTATTATTAGAGCTACCTGCAGGACTAGAATAATGTTTCTGAAAGTTTGGTTTATAATTTTTCTTCCAACCAGTGTTATAATCATTACGAGCTATGATGTCTACTTATTCAATAGTTGGTTTGGGATTACCTTTAACGTCTAATATGAGCTCGTCCAACATAGCATTGAGGTATTCATTCTCTTGAGGTGTGATGTAGTTCACCTTTTTGTATTTGATCTTTCCACATGCCATTGGGCATGGTTGTCTAGCAGTTTCTTTGCTTCAGTAATTTTCTTACCCATAAATGTTCCTCCAGCTACAGTATCTAGCATAGACATAGAAAAAGGGTTAAGATAATTATAAAATAAATGTAGAATTAACCAATCTTCTTCACATGGATGGGACAGTTTCTTATGGATTCTTTCATTCTCTCCCATGCAAGCGCTAGTGGCTCACGCTCTTCCTGTCTAAAACCAGTAATATAAGATCTGAGTTGCATAGTCTCTGAAGGTCGAAAGAATTTAGTCAGAAATAAAGAACTACATTCCACCCATGATGCTATAGTATTTCTAGGCAAAGATAGCAACCATTCTTTTGCTCTTCCTCTAAGAGAGAAAGGAAATAAGCGCAACTTGATCGCATCGGGGTCAACATGTTTAATGACCATCATATCACATATTTCAGTGAAAGTATTTAAGTGCATACCTGCATCTTCTACAGAAGAGCCTCCAAATTGATTTTGTTGAGCCAAACGTAAATAGTGGGGATTAATTTCATAATCTTCAGCAGTGATTTCTGGATGAGTAATAGGAGTACATAAATAATCATTGTTAGGAGTTACAAACTCCCCAAGTTTCTTTTCAACCATACTTCCTATGTTTTTGGATTTTCTTAAACAAGTACTAATGATGATAAAGCAAAGACTAACTAATTTTTTGGTTTTTCAAATAAAAACTAAAAGCAAACAAACAAAATTAAAATGAGAATTAAAACTAGAAAGGATGCTACTAACCTCACCAGGGTAGCTATTGCTTCCCCGACAACCGCGCCAGAAAAAGGGTTGATACCTTCGATCCGGATTACGGATGTAGTATATCTCTTTTTCCCTAGTAGACCTAGGTTTATCGAGTCCTCGGGAAGCAGAAAGCAAAGTGAGATTACTTAAGCGGACCTTCGAGAGTTTTAGAATTCCTATTGCATTTTCACTAGACCAAAAGTTTGCGATCTTGTTGTTGTTGTTGACGATGGAGAGAGACAGGGCTTAGGGTCTTCGGTTTTCACCAATAGCTGTGCATAACATATGATGAGAATAATAGATAATAATAAAGTAATCATGTAATTGTTAGAGCAAGATAATTATATGTGGGTAGTGCATCCATAATTGTTATCGCCTCCGCAACCGCTTATGGCAATAACCTACTAGTCTCATCCATAGAAAAAAGAGCAAAAATGATATTCATAGTGATGTCACCGTTAATGCGAAGTAAGTTCCTCACATACAGCCGTACTACCCTTTATATCACTAGGGTTCCTATCCTGTAGATCAGTCGTTACCCACACTCCCTTTACCTAGATCAATCCTCGGGGTCTTGGGTACCTAACAAGTCCTTAGATTGAGGCAAGATAGGGTAATACAATCATTATGTCATCCAAACTAATACATGATCCTGTATATGGTAAATAACATGCACAAAAGCTACATGGCTAGGCCGAAGCCCATATCCCAAGGAGAATTACTCACACGAAGAGATGAAATCAACAATCATAAATATTATAGTAGAGATCATAGAGTTGATAGCAAATAGTCTTACAATGTCACCAATTGGATATGAGATCTACTATTACAAGTGGTGGAAGATGGCTATGGTGGTGGAGAAGGTTTAGAGGTTTAGATCTAGATCTATTCCTCCGGCGTGGTGGTAGGGATAGTTTAGGGTGAAAGAAGCGAGATTGTGGAGTCGGGGCGCTGTTTCTCGTCGCCTGAAGCCTCTTTATATAGGGGTCCCCTTCATGAAAGTTGTTCTGTTTGACCTAATGAAGTCGGTGCAAACTATATGGCGGCAACTATACGGCGGCGGCCTGCATAGTAGGTCATTAAGTCTTCTGGATCCACTTCACGCTCCCTGGTTTCTTTAACGTGTTGTAAATCTCGTATCTTTGGCATCAAGTAGTGATTCCCATCATCATACGTCATTATCTGCGCAGGGAAAAATAGCAAGAAAGGATTGCATACCCTTTTGATCAGCATTAGGCATTAGTGGAAAGTTTTAGAGAGACATTTTATCAAATATATGAATAATATCTAGTATAAATGCGGATGTGGATGGCTATATTTCCTAGCCATCAATATCCGCTATAGGTGGTTTAATGATGGGAGCACGAGATAAAGCATATTTAAGTTTATCAAAGGAAATAAGGCATTTATCATCAAAATTAAATCCTAATGAACCATAAAAAAATCGTAATGAACCTTCTATAAAAAGCCTATATGACCAAGAAAACTTCTTATACCTTTTATGTTCCTTGGTTGTGGCATTCTCTCTATTGCTTCTACTTTATCCCTATCTACATCAATACCCTTACCTGATACTTTGTGTCTAAGGACTATGCCTTCTTTGTCCATAAATTGGCACTTCTCCCAGTTTAGAACAAGATTGGTTTCTTCGCAACGCTACAAAATTCTATTGAGATTATCCAAGCAACTAGTAAACGAAGTTCCATAGATAGAAAAATCATCCATAAATACTTCCATTATTAGTTCTATATAATCTGCAAAAATAGCAGTCATGCATCTTTGAAAAGTAGTTGGAGCATTCATAACCCAAAAGGCATGCGTCAGTAAGCATGTAAACCATAAGGACTAATGAAAGTTGCTTTAAGTTGGTCATCGGGATGAATAGCTATTTGGGAAAAACTAGAGTATCTGTCCAAGTAGTAAAAATGAGTGTGCTTTTCTAACCTCTCTAAAGTTTGATATATGAAGGGTAAAGGATAGTGATTTCTCCTTGTTTCCTTATTCAATTTCCTGAATTCTATGCACATCCTATGTCCAACAATAGTTCTAGTAGGTATCAACTAATTGTTTTCATTAGGAACAACAGTAAATGCTCCTTTCTTAGGAACACAATGAACAGGACTTACCCATTCACTTTATTTTATAGGATAAATTCTACCTGCATCAAGTAGGCATACTATTTCTTTTCTTACCAATTCCTTCATTTCAGGTTTCAGTCTTCTATTAAATTATGCATCTGGTTTAGCACCTTCCTCCATGAATATTCGATGAATTGGCTATCATGGGACTAATACCCTTCAAGTCTTCCATTGAGTACCCAAAGGCCTTGCGGTGCTCCTTTAGTACCTTCATGAGTTCTTCTTCTTCCCCTGAAATTTTAGCACTAATAATAACAGGGGATTTATTAGTATCATCTAAGAATCTATACTTAAGATTACCTGGTAGAGTTTTTAATTCTAGGGGTGGTAATTCTTCATCCCCTCTCTTTTCTGGCTCTTCAAAAACTTCATCAGTTGGAGGTTCTTCAATGGGAACTGAATCAAAATCACTTTCTAATTCTTCTAAAGTTCTATCCTCCATAATTATTTCTTCACAATTTGGGTCTTCATTTATTTCTTCATCTTGATTATTTAAGAAAAGATCTCACATCTCCTCGATAGTCTTCTCTTTCTCTTCTCCTTCTATATGTAGAGATTTGTCCTTAAATTTGGAAAAGTGGAATTCTTTTTCCGCTTTCCCAAGCTTAAGGGATACAACCTCCTTTTTGAAATCGACTGTGGCACCTATATCACTCAAAAAGTTTATTCCAAATATGATTGGGCAAAGAGTGTCAATTGGCATATCAACAACTACAAAATCAATAGGGAAATTTTTATTTCCAATTGTGCTAGTTGCATCTTCAACTAGTCCCATTGGAATTCTAAGATTTTTATTGGCTAACATGATTGTCATATCAGTATTTTATATTGTAGCCGGTGCTATCTCTTCTTTTATTTATAAATAAAAATCATAATATATAACATTAACTTCGATGCCAAGATCACATAAACCATAATGTGAGGTTTCTTTAAATATGTAGGGAAGAATAGGCTTACCCACATCTTTTATCTTAATTTTTCCCTCAACCAATATAGAAGTCTCTTCATCAAGTTTAACTATGTTACAATGTGCATACATAGCCATGATTGCTTCCTTATTACCTTTTCATATTTGGTTTCATCTAGATGTTCTTGAATTATTGGCACACTTTCCTCTTCTTTCTCCTCATATACTGCCTTGACCTGTTCATATTCCAAGATATGCTTCTGTGCAGTGTTAGGGAAAGGTATCTCATACATAGGTTCTAGGGAGGCCAATGTTGCTTTGACTTCTCTTTACTTCTCAGGTTCGGGTGGTGGATCATACTTGGCCAAACCCTCTTTTGGAGCTTTGATGTGTTCTGTAAAAGCTTTAACAACTTGCAACAAAAGATTTGAGTCTAAATAAAGTTCTTTAGATAATTCAATAACACGGCCTTTTTATTATAGTCATGAATACATTCATGATCTATTTCTGTGCCTCCTTCACTTCCTAGACCAAAATTCCATGAAACTATGTGATCGTGAATTCTATTATGTAAAGCCCAAGATTTAGTTATAGGTAAACCCATAAAAGCTCCTCCCACGCAAGAGTCTAGTTCAATTTTATTAGGTTAAATTAAACCGCCATAAAGGTTATGCAATACATGCCATTCAGGCAAATCATGGTGAGGACATTGACTAAGTAAATTTTTTAATCTTATATAAGCTCTTACTAGTCCTTCATTACGACGGTTCCTCCAAGTCATTATAAGACGCGTGATTCCAAAAGATTTTGATAATGGATAATATTTGGACAGAAATTCACAAGCTAAATTATCCCAAATAGTAGTGGCTTCTAAGGGTAGAGATCTATACCATGAGAGATCTGTACTTGTGAAAGTTTGACTAAAAAGTTTAGCCCTTACCTCATCGGCGGTATACCCCGTTAGTTGGAACGTGTCACATATATCTTTGAAACATGCTATATGCTCATATGGATCAGGATCTTCTTCATCTCCAGTAAATTGCTTCTTGTGTAAAATACCAAGTAATAGAGGATTTATTTCAAACCCCCTTGTGTTCTCTTTGGAGTTGTCTCTTTTATAATTATCATAGGGCTTCCCAAAGTGGTTGAGTGGGTTAGCACTAGTCATATGCTTGAACTCCATCATGTTGGTGGAAACCTGTTGATGGTGGCTCGGTTGAAGTAGAGCCTGTTGGGAGATCCCAAGAGCAAGGTGTGATGAGCACAATAGCAAGTTTTCTCTCAGTTATGAAACCAAGGATATCGAACCGGTAGGAGTAAGGAAATAACTCCAAGGTGTTGCTAACAACTTGGAACCTGCACAACACAACCATAGATCTTTGACCCAACTTACAATGAGGTTGTCAATCTCACCGGTTTGCTGAAAACAAAGGATTAAACGTAAAATATGGAAGATAGTGATTTTCTTGTAGAAAGTAAACAGTAACAGTAGATGGTGTATCAATGATAAAGGAATGGACCGGGGTCCACAGTTTACTAGAGTTGTTCTCCTTATGATAGATAGCATGTTGGGTGAAAAATTTACAGCGGGGCAATTGACAGATTGAGAAAGCATAACAATGCATATACTAGGCATCTTGACTCCTACGACATTTGATTGGGCATTACAACATAATAGATAGACCGTAATCCAACTGCATCTATGACTAATAATCCACCTTCAGGTTATCATCTGAACCCCTTATAGTATTAAGTTGAAAGCAAAAGATAATTGCATTAAGCAATGTGTGTAAAGTAAACAATACAATTCCCCCATGGACAAAGGATTGTTGTTTTCTCCCTAGTAACAACAGCACATCTACAACCTTAGATATTTCTATCACTTCCCCAGATTACAAGAGGCATGAACCTACTATCGAGCATAAATACTCCCTCTTGGAGTTGCAAGCATCTACTTGGACAAGATAGCTACTAACAACGGAGAGCATGCAAGATCACAAATAACATAGACATGATAGAATCAATAATCAATCTGATATAGTATCTCAATATCCATCGGATCCCCGCAAACACAACATGTATGATTACAAATAGATGACCTTGATCATGAATGGAGCTCACAAGATCTAAAAATGAAAGCACAAAGGAGGAGAAACAACCATCTAGCTACTGTATGGACCCATAGTCCAAGGGTGAACTACTCACGCATCACTCCAGAGGCTGGCATGGTGATGAAGAAGGCCTCCGGGATGATCTCTCCCCTCCGGCAGGGTGCCGAGAAGAGCTTCAGATCCCCCTGATCTAGGTATGATGGTGGCGGAGGTTACAGACTGTTATGTGGAGATCTGATTGGGTACTTAGGGTTTCTACTTCGGGTGCTTTTATAGGCGAAGGGGTAAGGTCGGTGGGAGCCCAAGGGGCCCACACCTAGGGCTGGCGCTCCCCCTGGCCGCGCCGCACCAGGTGTGGCCACCTCGTGGCCCCACTTCGGACGCCCTTCGGACTTCGTGTTCCTTCTGGTAAAATATTAACTTTGGCTTTTCTATCGTTTAATTCCGAGAACATTTCCTTACTAGCTTTTCTGAAACCAAAAACAGCAAAAAATAGGCAACTAGCACTGAGACATCTTGTCAATAGGTTAGTTCCAGAAAATGTATAAAAATATCTCAAAGTGTACACAAAACATAAGAAAGTTGATACAAAACAAGCATGGAGCATCAAAAATTATAGATACATTTACGACGTATCAAGCATCCCCAAGCTTAACTCCTTCTCGTCCTCTAGTTGGTAAGTGATGACCCACAAGTATAGGGGGTGTATCGTAGTACTTCCGATAAATAGGAGTGTCGATCCCAACAAGGAGCAGAAGGTGTTGACTAGTGGTATGGAGCAGGAAATCTCTGTAAATACTTAGCAAAAGGATTTTTAGGGGTTTTCATATAAGGCAACAAAACAAAGTGCAAGTAATAAATACAATGAACAACTGCAGCAAGTGGCCGAATCCTTTCTTAGCAAAGGACAAGCCGGTGGAAATACTTATAAGGACCAAACGTTCTTGAAGACACATGGGAATTCTGTCAAGTGCTTTCGCTTCAAATAGTTGAGTACCTTTCTTTGGTGTTGTAAGTGTTGTGTGGGTGAACCTGTACTAATGTACCGACCTTACTTGGACTAATACATACTTGTGATTAAACCCCCTGCAAGCTTCCGCAACTACAGGAAAGTAATTAAGATACAAACCTAACCACAGCCTTAAACTCTGAGATCCTACGCTCCCTTGTGCAATGGTGTCCTAAAGGGGGTTCAGGTTTCTGTCACGCAACCCCACAATTAGTATCCAAATACACAATGCATTCCCCTAGGCCCATAAATGGTGAAGTATTATGTAGTCGATGTTCACATGACACCACTATAAGAATAGCACCACAACTTAAATACTAAACCATTGAATAATAACTCAACACAAATCCACTACTAACAACATGACTTCTCCCATGTCCTCAATAACGAAGCGAACTACTCACAAGACATCATATGGATCAAGATCAAAGATGATATGGTAATGGATAACAATCTGAACATAAACAATAATCCAATGGTTCCACTCACAAGCATCAACTACAATTGTAATCAACACCGGGAAAGTTTCCCCTAAGAACTATGCAAGTATTCAACATAATTGTTACATCGGGATGGAGTGGTGATGATGGTGCTGGTGGAGATGATGGTGTGGATGATGATGATGATGATGTCGTGGTATTGCCGATGAGTACGCAATGGAGGGGTCCTCACAATGCGTGTTTAGAGACGTGGGGTAAGGCGGATGGTTGACGGGTACGAGGTAACACAGCTTACCCAGGTTAAGATCCCACAACAGTGGCAGAATCCTACTCCTACTATAAATCACTATAATGGAAATACGCCAAGTTACAGGGATCGGTTCGCTGTGTGAGGTACGTGTTGTGTTATCTGACTTGTCCCCTAAAGGATCCCATAGGCCCGACTTATATAGTCGCCAGGTCCTAGGGTTACAGGGAAAGTCCTAGACGAATAGGTTATAGAGTCCTACACAGTATACAATTATTCTAACGTGTCTTGCACTCCAAGACTCCGGGTACGTTGGTGACTCCTCCGTAGCCTTCCCTTATCCGGCATGGGCCTCCCTTATGGATCCATCTAACTAGGCCGCCCAGCAGGCCATGGGCCATGCTACCAACTATGGGCCACTCGGGTTATCTGGATAGGAGACATGCTATGAGGATACCCATATAGCATATCCCCAACAGTAACCCCCGAAGAACACCGAGATCTTGCGCCCTCTTGCATCTTCAGGTTGAATGCTCCGTCTAGATGGATGTCGGCAAATCGTCAAGCAATATCTTGTAGTCCTCCCAAGAACCCTGCAATGCTCTCCGTCTTCAACTTGTAAGTCAGAGAATGCTGAATATTCCATCGTACTCTTCTCATAGCCGGACTGGATCCCTCCATGCCAGAATATTCCGATGTGATGGTTCACCTGCCCATGTCAGCTAGAACGACGTCGACATAGGTCAACGGCGCCTCGTAACTCACACATGTAGAGAACATAATCATGTCCTTTTTCCCACGCGAAGGATACAAACCGTTGGCGGCGGCAATTGGGAATGTGGAGAAATTTCCGTGCACGCGCCCGCACACGTCGTCCACGCGCCGACCATTCGATCATCTTGCACAAATCTTGACATCGGTGTTATAAATTACCACTGCGGTGGATTTTTACTTTTCACCTCATTCTTCCCATGCGCCGTCGTCTTCCTCCTGCGAGCACCTCCTCGAGCCCTCCACGTGCACGCGAAAAACCCTAGCCTTCCAATCTCCCCAGTAACCCCTTCTTCCAACTCAATGGCGAGAAGCAGCTCTAACCCACCCATGGCGGCAGCGGATGACACTGCGACAAAGCCGGCGAGCGCCGTTCACGTGCCCCCAGAGGGCCTGTTGCTGCCCAAGTACGCGATGGTGGAATCCACTGGCGCGCGACCATAACCTAGCGGCGCTGGAGCTGATAGAGGAAGAGGGTGACTCCCATAAGGGGGATTGGCGTGGCTCAGATATCACTAACAGTGATATCAAGGAGCTACTCGTCGAAGGCTACCTCCCTGCGACGGAGGGGCTTGTCTGGCGGGCGGCGTTGGCTGGTGAGGTCACCCCTTCTCCCCAAGCCGGAGAGAAGGTGTACCTCAAAGCTCAACTGGTACGCGGCGTCTCCCTCCCCATCTCCGACTTCTTCCTAGATGTCCTCAAACATTACCGGGTTCAACCTCATAACCTTTCCCCCAATAGTATCCACGCGCTTAGTGTCACATCCCAAGATTTTCCAAATCTTGTAATGTGAAATTAAATTAATAAAATAAAGCTTTGTTTGATTTTCACGGCCAGAAGAAACTTTTTAAATTTAATTAGAACTTCAAACCAATTTGAATCAAATAAATCCTAAAAGGGATTTATAAGAATAAACATTTATTAAAGGAAATTAAAATATGTTGAAATTACTATTTTGGATCTTTAATAAAAGATTTGATTTTCAAAAGAAAAAGTGGATTCATAAATAAAGATTATTTTATAAAGCAAAATTAAACCTTGGCCAAGCTTTGGAATTAAAGCTTTTTGTTTTGAATAAAAATAGCAAAGGTTGATTTAAATAAATTAATAAGGATTTAATATCCAATTTTATTTAAATAAAAGGTTTTACCATTTTAATTGAAACATCAAAACTTATTAAATTATTTAAAATAAGTTTTCCAAATATTTGATATTCTCAAATAAAACCTACTGAAGTGTTTTGGCTTTATTTTAGATTTCAAAATAAATATTTTAATAAAACAAACCCTATTTGATTTAATAATAGAAGTCTATTGTATTTAATTAATAATGGACCCTTAAATAAAAGGTTATTTTTGTTTTAAACAAGTTTCCAAGTATTCACTATTTCCAAATAAAACCTACTGATTTGGTTTTGAAAATATTTGGATTTCAAATGGAGATTTTATTAATTAAATCAAACCCTATTTTATGAAATAACTAAAGATCCATGTTAATTAATTAATGAATGGAACATAAAAATATTTAAAACATTATTTCAAGATGGACTTTGGTTTATGTGTTAAACAGAACCAGATTCAAATGGAAAGTTTGTTGAAGGTTTGACATGTTTGAATGTTTGATTTGATTTGTTGTATGGTATTCAAAACAGGAAAATGGAAATAGAAAAAGAAAAGGATTCAGAAACAGGAAAAATATAAAGTTTAGGTCGACCCAACCCATCAGCCCACTAAGGCCCAGAACCAGCCCAGCTTTCCTTCCCGAAAGAAAACGGTTCACACCTATTAACAGACCCACAAAGAGACTGACCGGTGGACCCTTCCCTCACTCTTTTCCCACTGACCAGCAGACCCCACTTTCCCACTCCTCCTTCTTCCTCGCGACGACCGCGCCGGCCGTTTCTGCCGTTGATGTCGCAGCTTGAATACGCATTGATGCCGCGCCTTAAACCTCGCCGTGACTACACGCTATTAAGCGCCTGCGTCTTCTCCTCCTTTCCCCTCTGTCGCCACTCCTTCTCCGCCCCGAGGCTGCCTCAATTTGACTCGACACACTCCCAGTTCCGACCACCCTCTCCGACCAATTCCGGCCGAGTTCCACCACCCCTTGCCTCCTTGAGCACGCTAGCAGACTCCCCACTCCCAGACACTCCTCCCCGTACCACCCATTCGACCGCGGGCGTCCCAGAACACCGGCTACGACAAGCTTCCGAACGCCGCCGCGTCTGTCTTCATCTCCGGCAAGCACCCAGGTAGATTCCGACCGCCCCGCGCCTTCTCGTTCATGCATGTGTCTTCTCCGTGACCTCCCGCACTTAACCATGCCCCTGTCTTGTCCTAGGGCGATCTACAACGTCGCCTTCGACCGTGGACAGAGCCATCTGACGCCGTTGCAAACTCCGGCGAGGAATTCTTCCTGCCCCCGTACGCCCCTTGCCCCGTCGACCACACATCGAGCACCACCTCGTCCTCGCGACCTCGGTGAGCCTACTCCCTTCCTCTCTCGCTTCCTGTTTCGCCAGCGCCGCCACTGACTGACCGTCGCCGCCGTCCACCGCAGAGCAGCGCCGCCCGTCAGTGGTCTGATTGATTGCGTCCGTTTGATCTAGATCGTAAGGCCGTAATAGAACATAAGCGAAGAGGTATCGTATGCCTCTGCGCCGCTCGATCTAAATGAGATCCTACGGTCTGCAGCGCGTGATCCACCCGAACCGGTACCGTCCAACCAGAACACGACGTGTGTCACCTATTCTGTTTAAAACAGATTTGAAATCTGATTGAGATATGATTTTCAAACCCTTGTAACTTTGGATCCACACGTCCAAAAATTACAAATTTTATGTCGTTGGATTCAGGAAAGAAAGACCTAGCCAACCATGCCCTTGGTTTAGCAAATAGTATCTGTTAGTTTGCTTGTTTCTGCAGATTCTTTTGTGTGCTTGTTTAGATTAGAAAAATTGTTTAAAAATGTTTTTAGGGTTAAAACCTTTGCAAAATGGTTTGTTGTAAACTCACTGACCCTAGGAACCAACCCATGGAGTTAAAAATGAATTTGGAGAAATTTAGGATAGATTAATTGATTTGGTCCATTTCTAGCCAAATAAAAATAATAAATTTTGTTATGAAAATGTTTTTGTAAAGAAAACTTTGGGAAAATGTTTTGAACCAAACCTACTGACCCAAAACACCAAGTTTTGCAAGGGCAACTCATTTTGTGAAAAACATAAAGTTTTGCTTTGATAAAAATATTTCTCACCACATAAAATGATAATTAGATATAAAAATGGTTTATGGACAAAACCCTTTTTTGCAAATGACTTTGCCATTTTGGTAAATGACCAATTTGGAACTTACAAAGCTTAGAAGCCTAGTGGAGACCATCTTTGCAAAAAAGGACCATCTCTTGCATGCTTACATGCATGAATTAGATCCCATTGTTTTAGGTGTGTGAAATGTTGTTTGATTATTGGTTTGGAATGCTACTTGATACTATGATTGCTTGATTGATTGTAGTGAAATTAGCAAAGTGTGAGACTAGCAAGATCAAGGAGTGAACCATCATTCCCTACCCAAAAAGGCAAGTGACACTATCATACAAAAGTCCTACTATTTTCATTATACTTAGTGGATTTTGAAAACATGCATGAAAACAATTTTATACTTATGCTATGCTAAATCCTAATAGGATTCCCTATACACTCCTTAGTGAAAATATTGTAGTTGATACATGCTTAGCCATGGTATATTTTGAAAAGAGATACATGTTGAGATTTTACAAAGGTTGAGAAAAGGACTTGTGTTTTACATAATAAAACAAGGACTCAATGAACCACCTAGGTGGAGGATACTTTAAGTTTTGGAGAAGGTGGCAACAAAAGGAACCATGTTTATGGGTATCACTTTGTGTTGTGCTCCAAAAGAAAACCAACTAGGAAACTTAGAGATTGAACATGTTTCCCCAATTGTGGCTTTCGTGTGCAACCACATGCTATTATGGCTCTGGCTTAGTCAACTACATTGGGAAGACTCATGCACTGTCCTCAGTTAACTGGACATGGGGATCTGGAATGCTTCATGGGAGCCGAAGGCAAGCTAGCAATGGTGTATGGGAGGACCCTTTGGAAAGACTTCGTCACATTCTCAATCTGCCAGTACTCCATCTTGGTGAGCACTAATCCAGTAGGCCACTGGTGGCGATAAGATGGGATTGTGACATGTGGGTAAAGTGTACTCCTTCTGCAGAAGATAATAAAATCTAAGTACTTAGCCGTGTCCCCGGTTATGGACAATACTGAGCAACTAAAGTTTGAACCATGGGAGATCTCGACATTCCAACTTCTAAAATAAAACTTGATGCACTTGGGGGTACCAAGGAATTCAAAGAGATTTTGTTAAGCTTGATGCACTTGGGGTTACCAAGGTGCTCAAGAGATTTTGCTTAACACTTGATGTTCTTGGGGTTACCAAGGAACTCATGAGATTTTATAAGACTCGTTGCACTTGGGGTTACCAAGTAGCTCAAGGGATTTTTGACAAGGACTTGAACACTTGAGTTTCTACCAAGGAGTTCAAGGAACTTGGAAAAAGAGATTTGACAAAGGACCAAAACCATTTTGAAAAGATAGGATAAATTATTGCTTTAAGAAAATGAACCTAAAACTCTACTTAGCCAAATATGCATGTATTAATAGGATCCACTCATATTACACATAATAGTGAAGCTTGCCAATACAATTCAAATGTATTGACCCTTGTGGCTGTAACTTGTAATGTTGCAGGTTTGATTGATTTTAGTGAAGATTGATTGATTAGGATTACAAAGTCTACAACCAACATCTTCCTGTGGCACTTTGAAGATGAAGGACCCATACTTATAGTTATTCCGCTGCAATGTAATGTAATAGCCAAATGAGCTATGTATGATGTAATAAAGTTATGTTATTCCTGGTTATAAAGTTATGTTATGACCTTTGTTTCTTGATATTACATCTTAATTGTGGATGCTAGCTATTGATCCAGGTACTAGCATTGTAAACACAGGGGGCTCTATCTTATTAAAGATTGGAACCCCTACAGATGGTATCAGAGCATTGTGTTGCCTGTAGGATTTGTAAACCTAGGATTGGACAAAAACCCTTAGAAAAATAGGAGTTATATTTTGATCCAAAAACTTATTCACAAAAATACTTGTAAACTCTTTCCTCAACCATTTTGGTTTTAGCTCTACACCTCTTCTACTTCAACTTGATGGAAAAACCTACCCATGGCCAAAGATTACACCATATGCAAAGGACTTCTTCAACACTTTCAACTCTAATGACTTCAACTTCTTCAACTCTAATGACTTCAACATCTTCAGCATATTCCCCAAGGACTTCCAACTTGGATACCACTAAGGACTCCAAGTGAGACAAGGAAATCATGCTCAAGATTTAGAGACTGAGGGAATGCAAAAGTTAGAAGAAGATCACATCACTAGAAGTTATTGTAACCAAGAGTTTTCTCAAGGAAACCATGGTCCCAAGTAAGAAGAAGCAACCAAGAAGGAAGGAAAGATCACAAGTGAACCATATAGATGGACCACCATATTTTAGTTAAGTCAAAACCACCAATTTATGTGGTGTAACAAAAATATTTTGTTGACTAAAGTATGTGCTTGAACCTTGTTTGAGTGAAATGTTTGGTTTGTGATTGCATGCACATTGCTTGTGTGAATTGTGATGTGTGTGATTAGAATTGAGTCCTTAAAAATATCTTGCCTATTCTAATCTCCCTTCAACCCAAACAGATGACTACTCCAAGAGACTCCAACATCAAGGTTGATGACACCAACACCAACCAAGAGGACAGCATGAAAGAGCTCATAGCAACCCAGAACCAGTTAAACCAACTGATAGCTCAGTTCATAGCCAACAATAGTGATAAAGATCCAGCATTGCAAAAGTTTTTGGAGGAACAAACCCAACTGATGCTTAAGGTGACCAATCAAATGATCAACATAGAAGAAAGCTATCCCAAAAGAATCTTTGACAACAAGGATGACAGAAATATTATTCTAGATGGAGCACCAGCTTGCATTATTTGTGGAGACAAAGATCATACTTTCAAGGAGCATGAAGATCAATTCCCTAACTGTGAAGAAAATCATCCTGTTGGACAATGTCCCACCTCCCAAGCTACTTGTTACCTTTGTGAAGGAAATGACCATGTCCCTATCCAATGCCCCATCTACTCCATGGTGGAACAAAGGAAACAAGAAGGATCCAAGTCTACCGAGAAATGAAAAGGACCACTTATACCTCCAAACAAGACAACCCAATTCAAAGGACTAAAGAAACCCAAGAAACAAAAGCAGGACATGAGCCTTGCACAATGTCGTAAATGTAACGAAATGGGACACTACTCCAGTGGATGCCCAGAGAACAAGAAGAATAAAGAGATTGGCCAAGTGTGGTGCAACAACTGCAAAGAGTTAGGCCACTATGTAGCAACTTGTCCACAAGAGCCACGTAAAGAACTCAAGGAAATCCATTGTTTCAACTACAAGAATCCAGGACATTATGCAAGCAACTGTCCAGAAAAGATGAAGAACAAGTTGAACAAACCTATGGAGAAACTTAACCTTGGCCCATGAGTCAAGAATGGAAACCAAGGACACAATGCAAAAGTTTTCTTAGAGAAGTTTTCCCAGGATCCCAAGAAGGACAATATGTAATTTTTGTTTGAAATTTTTTAAGGGTGGTAGTACCCTAGTTGTTTTGAACCTGCTTGTAACCCTAGCCTTCCCAAATCTCGGGACGAGATTTATTTTAAGGGTGGTAGCCTGTCACATCCCAAGATTTTCCAAATCTTGTAATGTGAAATTAAATTAATAAAATAAAACTTTGTTTGATTTTCAGGGCCAGAAGAAACTTTTTAAATTTAATTGGAACTTCAAACCAATTTGAATCAAATAAATCCTAAAAGGGATTTATAAGGATAAACATTTATTAAAGGAAATTAAAATATGTTGAAATTACTATTTTGGATCTTTAATAAAAGATTTGATTTTGAAAAGAAAAAGTGGATTCATAAATAAAGATTATTTTATAAAGCAAAATTAAACCTTGGCCAAGCTTTGGAATTAAAGCATTTTGTTTTGAATAAAAATAGCAAAGGTTGATTTAAATAAATTAATAAGGATTTAATATCCAATTTATTTAAATAAAAGGTTTTACCATTTTAATTGAAACATCAAAACTTATTAAATTATTTAAAATAAGTTTTCCAAATATTTGATATTCTCAAATAAAACCTACTGAAGTGTTTTGGCTTTATTTTAGATTTAAAAATAAATATTTTAATAAAATAAACCCTATTTGATTTAATAATAGAAGTCTATTGTATTTAATTAATAATGGACCCTTAAATAAAAGGTTATTTTTGTTTTAAACAAGTTTCCAAGTATTCACTATTTCCAAATAAAACCTACTGATTTGGTTTTGAAAATATTTGGATTTCAAATGGAGATTTTATTAATTAAATCAAACCCTATTTTATTAAATAACTAAAGATCCATGTTAATTAATTAATGAATGGAACATAAAAATATTTAAAACATTATTTCAAGATGGACTTTGGTTTATGTGTTAAACAGAACCAGATTCAAATGGAAAGTTTGTTGAAGGTTTGACTTGTTTGGATGTTTGATTTGTTTTGATTTGATTTGTTGTATGGTATTCAAAACAGGAAAATGGAAATAGAAAAAGAAAAGGATTCAGAAACAGGAAAAATATAAAGTTTAGGTCGACCCAACCCATCAGCCCACTAAGGCCCAGAACCAGCCCAGCTTTCCTTCCCGAAAGAAAACGGTTCACACCTATTAACAAACCCGCAAAGAGACTGACCGGTGGACCCTTCCCTCACTCTTTTCCCACTGACCAGCAGACCCCACTTTCCCACTCCTCCTTCTTCCTCGCGACGACCGCGCCGGCCGTTTCTGCCGTTGATGTCGCGGCTTGAATACGCATTGATGCCGCGCCTTAAACCTCGCCGTGACTGCACGCTATTAAGCGCCTGCGTCTTCTCCTCCTTTCCCCTCTGTCGCCACTCCTTCTCCGCCCCAAGGCTGCCTCAATTTGACTCGACACACTCCCAGTTCCGACCACCCTCTCCGACCAATTCCGGCCGAGTTCCACCACCCCTTGCCTACCTGAGCACGATAGCAGACTCCCCACTCCTAGAAACTCCTCCCCGTACCACCCATTCGACCGCGAGCGTCCCATAACACCGGCTACGACAAGCTTCCGAACGCCGCCGCGTCTGTCTTCAACTCCGGCAAGCACCCAGGTAAATTCCGACCGCCCCGCGCCTTCTCGTTCATGCACGTGTCTTCTCCGTGACCTCCCGCACTTAACCATGCCCCTGTCTTGTCCTAGGGCGATCTACAACGTCGCCTTCGACCGTGGACAGAGCCGTCTGACGCCGTTGCAAACTCCGGCGAGGAATTCTTCCTGCCCCCGTACGCCCCTTGCCCCGTCGACCACACGTCGAGCAACACCTCGTCCTCGCGACCTCGGTGAGCCTACTCCCTTCCTCTCTTGCTTCCTGTTTCGCCATCGCCGCCACTGACTGACCGTCGCCACCGTCCACCGCAGAGCAGCGCCGCCCGTTAGTGGTTTGATTGATTGCGTCCGTTAGATCTAGATTGTAAGGCCGTAATAGAACATAAGCGAAGAGGTATCGTATGCCTCTGCGCCGCTCAATCTAAATGAGATCCTACGGTCTGCAGCGCGTGATCCACCCGAACCGGTACCGTCCAACCAGAACACGACGTGTGTCACCTATTCTGTTTAAAACAGATTTGAAATCTGATTGAGATATGATTTTCAAACCCTTGTAACTTTGGATCCACACGTCCAAAAATTACAAATTTTATATCGTTGGATTCAGGAAAGCAAGACCTAGCCAACCATGCCCTTGGTTTAGCAAATAGTATCTGTTAGTTTGCTTGTTTCTGCAGATTCTTTTGTGTGCTTGTTTATATTAGAAAAATTGTTTAAAAATGTTTTTAGGGTTAAAACCTTTGAAAAATGGTTTGTTGTAAACTCACTGACCCTAGGAACCAACCCATGGGTTTAAAAATGAATTTGGAGAAATTTAGGATAGATTAATTGATTTGGTCCATTTCTAGCCAAATAAAAATAATAAATTTTGTTATGAAAATGTTTTTGTAAAGAAAACTTTGGGAAAATGTTTTGAACCAAACCTACTGACCCAAAACACCAAGTTTTGCAAGGGAAACTCATTTTGTGAAAAACTTAAAGTTTTGCTTTGATAAAAATATTTCTCACCACATAAAATGATAATTAGATTTAAAAATGGTTTATGGACAAAACCCTTTTTTGCAAATGACTTTGCCATTTTGGTAAATGACCAATTTGGAACTTACAAATCTTAGAAGCCTAGTGGAGACCATCTTTGCAAAAAAGGACCATCTCTTACATGCTTACATGCATGAATTAGATCCCATTGTTTTAGGTGTGTGAAATGTTGTTTGATTATTGGTTTGGAATGCTACTTAATACTATGCTTGCTTGATTGATTGTAGTGAAATTAGCAAAGTGTGAGACTAGCAAGATCAAGGAGTGAACCATCATTCCCTACCCAAAAAGGCAAGTGACACTATCATACAAAAGTCCTACTATTTTTATTATACTTAGTGGATTTTGAAAACATGCATGAAAACAATTTTATACTTATGCTATGCTAAATCCTAATAGGATTCCCTATACACTCCTTAGTGAAAATATTGTAGTTGATACATGCTTAGCCATGCTATATTTTGAAAAGAGATACATGTTGAGATTTTACAAAGGTTGAGAAAAGGACTTGTGTTTTACATAATAAAACAAGGACTCAATGAACCACCTAGGTGGAGGATACTTTAAGTTTTGGAGAAGGTGGCAACAAAAGGAACCATGTTTATGGGTATCACTTTGTGTTGTGCTCCAAAAGAAAACCACCTAGGAAACTTAGAGATTGAACATGTTTCTCCAATTGTAGCTTTCGTGTGCAACCACATGCTATTATGGCTCTGGCTTAGTCAACTACATTGGGAAGACTCATGCACTGTCCTCAGTTAACTGGACATGGGGATCTGGAATGCTTCATGGGTGCTGAAGGCAAGCTAGCAATGGTGTATGGGAGGACCCTTTGGAAAGACTTCGTCACATTCTCAATCTGCCAGTACTCCATCTTGGTGAGCACTAATCCAGTAGGCCACTGGTGGCGATAAGATGGGATTGTGACATGTGGGTAAAGTGTACTCCTTCTGTAGAAGATAATAAAATCTAAGTACTTAGCCGTGTCCCCGGTTATGGACAATACTGAGCAACTAAAGTTTGAACCATGGGAGATCTCGACATTCCAACTTCTAAAATAAAACTTGATGCACTTGGGGGTACCAAGGAATTCAAAGAGATTTTGTTAAGCTTGATGCACTTGGGGTTACCAAGGTGCTCAAGAGATTTTGCTTAACACTTGATGTTCTTGGGGTTACCAAGGAACTCATGAGATTTTATAAGACTCGTTGCACTTGGGGTTACCAAGTAGCTCAAGGGATTTTTGACAAGGACTTGAACACTTGAGTTTCTACCAAGGAGTTCAAGGAACTTGGAAAAAGAGATTTGACAAAGGACCAAAACCATTTTGAAAAGTTAGGATAAATTATTGCTTTAAGCAAATGAACCTAAAACTCTACTTAGCCAAATATGCATGTATTGATAGGATCCACTCATATTACACATAATAGTGAAGCTTGCCAATACAATTCAAATGTATTTACCCTTGTGGCTGTAACTTGTAATGTTGCAGGTTTGATTGATTTTAGTGAAGATTGATTGATTAGGATTACAAAGTCTACAACCAACATCTGCCTGTGGCACTTTGAAGATGAAGGACCCATACTTATAGTTATTCCGCTGCAATGTAATGTAATAGCCAAATGAGCTATGTATGATGTAATAAAGTTATGTTATTCCTGGTTATAAAGTTATGTTATGACCTTTGTTTCTTGATATTACATCTTAACTGTGGATGCTAGCTATTGATCCAGGGACTAGCATTGTAAACACAGGGGGCTCTATCTTATTAAAGATTGGAACCCCTACACTTAGCAACTATGCGGCGCTTTGCGAGGGTTACCTAGAGATTATGCCTAGGTTAGACTTGTTCATCTACTTCTTCAGCGTCAAGAGGGAAGCCGGAGCGAGCAAGGACGAGCTCAGGAATTTCGGGACAATTAGTTTTAAGTCCAGCCTGGCCGGCGGTTCCCCGACATCGTTGGCCATGAGTCCTGCAAGAACTGGCAGCAGACATACTTCTATGGCCCAGATATCCCTTTGGCCGGCCGGGAAGGAACGTATCTGGATTTTGTCGATGGAGCTGCCGCCGAAGCCCCGACATGGAGATCCCAGGCCTCCCTTCCCTCTGACAACGACACTTCCGGCTCTATAAGGCGGATAGAGGGGTTCGTAGAGACGGGTCTGGCCGGATTGGACTTGGCCATGTGCTGGTTCGTTAGGCAGATCCAGCCTCTGCAGCACCACTCGAAGCTGATGCACCAGTACACCAAGGAGAGGAAGGATAGCCTCCACATCTTCGAGGACAACTTCTTGAGTGACTCCATCAAGCTCCGCATCAAGGACATCATCAAGGTGAAGGACAGGAAGCACGGCTTCGCCATCACCTATGACATGTTCGAGGAGGGCAAGTGCCTAGAGGTACATGTTTATTTTCAGTGTATGACATATACTCCAGTTCTTTCGTCTAGCCATTATTATCTCATCTAACACTTTGGGATTTCACTTAACAGCTTAAAAGTCTAGAGGAGGACGACATGGCTGTCCAAATCTATGACCCCAATATGAAGGAAGTCACCGTCGTGTCTGACAACGATGCCCCGTTGGTGCGTAAGCAGAAGAGCTCCACCTCTGACGTTGTCGACGGAGGCAAGAAGAAGAAGACAGAGGGTGGAGCCTCCAAGAAGACTACCGCCGCCCTAGAGGCGGAGAAGAGAAATATTATTGGGATACCTTTTACCAAAGCACCCACTGTTGTCTAAGTCCCTCATCCTCTGACATTGTCCATTGCTCATCTTATTCATGTACTTATACTTTTGCACGTTTCAGGAAGAAGGGCAATATTAATTTGAAGAAGACCTCCAAAACATTCGGGGCTTCTAAAACATTAAAGATATGTTGCATCGGGATGTGGTGCACCACGCGTCTCCCGTCATTGCCCCTAATACTCTCAACGTCCAGCCCGCCACCGCTTCGACAAGCTCTCCGGCTAAGGATGCATCTGGCCCTTCCGCCATGGAAGTGGACCCAGCTGCCTCCGCGGAGCTCATCGTTGCCGGCGAGCAAGCGACACAAGAAATTACCGCTTCCAAAATGGCTGAAGCTCCGGCTAAGGATGCCATCAGTAGCAGTAAGGCGATGGTGGTAGGCGGAACGTCAGTCGAAGGCGGTGCCTCTGCACCCAGGATAACCACAAAGCTTCCAAAGATAGTCTACCCGGCGCTTACGCCGAGTAGCTCAACTCTGGCTCCTGGTGCAGCGCCAACCTCTCCGACTTGCGCCAACCTCAGTTAAGCTGATATTCAGCAAGATATATGCCGAGAGCGCCACCAATCTCAAGATCATCGCACTTGTAAGTTTTATTTTCCTTTTGCATTTTATATGAGTATCCCACTGTAGTGTAACATCCCAAAAATACTAAACTTGGATCATCCATTTTCTAATCATCAAAATTAGGGTTAACAAAAACTTTGCTAATTAAAATTATGAAGGCATGCATATGTGTATGCATTTAATTTGAAATTCTTTTGAACCACCTTGTTTGTTTGTTTCATTGCTTGTAAAATGTTTCTTAGAGGAAATAAACATCATCTAAAACATTTCCCACACTTTTCCTAAAGACAAGTAAATCAAAACACATATATTAAGGGAATGGTCATTTTGACCAATTTAACTCCCATGCCTACTTTGGCTGTCTCAAACCTTCAGAACTTAACAGAAACTTTTCTAGATCTTTGCACCCCTTGAATGTACTCATAACAAAGTATCAAGGCCCACTTTGTGATCATCCAGAAACTTTCAAATGCATAGTTTAAATGACAATTCAAAATTGAATCTTTGTCATATGGGAAGATCCCACTTATTCAAAAACCAGTCAAACAAGCTCAACTTTCAAAACCCAAGCATCTGCAGACTCACCAGCACCAATCTAGCAAACCCACCAAAAATCTTTTCAAAATTTAAAATTTGATTTCATGCGGCCATTTCATCAAACAGGTTGCAGACACAAATCAAACAAACATCAAACACTATTGTGAGCAGTGATTCTTGCCTAACCGATTCCCCATTTAGCTCACAACCAGCTCAGTAGATCATCTAGGAAGATTAACTAACCACTAGCACCACTGTGAGCTTGCCATTGCCATCAATGGTGAACAGTCGAGCACACCCTTGCCACCCCATAGTGGACAGCAAGCTAGGAGCAGCAGCAAGCCTAGCCAGCATGTCTGGGAGGCAGCCCACCGTCCACCGCCACTCACTGTCCCAGCCGCGAGCGTTGCCAAGCCCTGGACCACACGCACGGACCATGCCAACCTCGCCAGCAACCATGCCGAGCGTGCGCCAGAGCGCCACCCTTGACCAGCGCCCACAGACTGCGCGCCGCCCTCACCGCGTGCGCACACGATCACCACCGACCCAGGAGACCACCAGACATCCCCGTTCGCCGCCCCGTGCCGCACAGCCACCGCTCGGCGTCGAAGACGCCGCCTCTGCCGCGCAGAGCGTCGCATGTTCCAGACCAAGCCGCACTGCCCCATGCCTCGAAACCATGTTGTTGAGCCTCGCCAGGAGACACCACACCGTCCCCTACCGTCGCCCATGCCAGTAGCCGCCTGTAACACCGCCCCCGACGAGCTCACCGTGCGCCCCGTCGGTCCCCTCGCTCGACTATAAATAGAGGCCACCCACGCTCGATTTCTTCACACCATCTCACTCCCCTCTCCTCACTGATCGTGCCACACCGTTCTCAGAGCAAGGCGAGCACCACCCTGCCAGAATTTCACCGGATCCCGCCGCCTCTGGAGAAGAAGGGAGCCATCGATTTCATCCACCCCAGGAGCTGCCGCGACCACCCCTGAGTTCGCCGCCGTCGACTTCGTCGTTCGCCCGCCTCGCTGACCCTCGCCAGCACCCCGGTGAGTCCCCAGCACCCCCCACTGGCCGCGCTAGGTTTTGTTCTCGCCCGCGTTGTCTCGCGTCGACGATGACTCCCAGCCGTTGGATTAGAATCAGACCGAACGACCCACATTGCCCCATACCACTTCGCCCAGCCCTGTGTCACTAACGAGTGGGGACACCCACTTAAGCAGCCCGCGGGAGCACTGCGCTTAGCAGGCCGGCCCGTTAACTTTTCCCGCGCAGCCCAGTGATTTGAATTAAATCTTTTCTCTTTTTATTCAAACACACTTCTGTACCCATTTTCAAAAATCAATCCAGGTCGATTCAGTGCACCAATTTGAATGAAACCAATTTTGTTGGAAAGGTCTGTGAATGCTGAATCCAAGCCCGTTGGATTCAGTTCATTTGGATCTATAGATCACCCATGGTAAAAATAACAAGGCATAAGCTTTTCTTCATTCAAACATTTTTCAAATTTAAACCATAATTGCTTTTGAGTTGATTCCAACTCTCCAAAATCACATTTAACCATACCTTTCATAATATATAAAAATATATAGGTTTACTTGCAGGAATAATGTTCAAGTAATAAAAGAATGCTACATAAGCATTTCTAGCCACTTTAGTTAATTAAAATAAAAGGGTAAAACCTTATTAAATTGTGACACCACTTTAAATCACATTCCCTTGGACTACAATATGTGGTGATGCCATGTGTCAACATGATCCCATGTTTGGTTTGGAGAATATTAAATCTTAAGTAGTTTTTCAATGAGTAGAAATTACTTTTCTAAAAATAAAAGGAATTAAATCAAGACTTAACCTTGTAATGTTAGAGATGATGCTAGATCATCTATAGGAACCTTGTGTGTGATGATTGCAAGTAGTTAAGTATTGTTTGGTGATTGTGTACCTCGTATTTATTCATAGACGCTAGTACTAACCAAGGATACGAGGAGGAAGGAGGATACTACGAAGAAGAAGCTGAGGAGAACTTCAACCACTGCTCTGCACAAGGCAAGATAAAACTTGCAAGACACTCTACTTTAGCAAGCCTTACTAATCAAGTTGACCTATACAAGATAACACTTGCAATTTAGCAAGCTTATACTGATATTGTGCAAGCAAATACTTGCTTGTTACTATGCCTACTATATGCCTTAAGCATATGTGATCATACCCACTTGATAAACCAATCCTAGTTTTATTTGCAAGCTTCTTACTTTATTTCTTTATCAAAGCTTTAACTTAGAGTTGTCTTAAGTGACTTGTAGATACTAGAAAGATTCTGAAGGTTGCATGAAGAGCATAAAATTTGGCCTAAGCTAGATAATCTTGATGTCATCTTAAGGCATGAGATTGAACTTAGTTGAAACTCCACTAGTTTACCAACCCTCATTAGTACTACCCCCACCTGTAGATGCTAGTGCTAAGCATAAAACTTGATCAATCTTAGATGGGTTTACTTGGTGGAAAAATGGTTATGAAAACCTTGGAATGATGGATCATTCTATTGAAATGTTTTGGACATGTGTTTCCGAACACTTGATGATTTTGGTGATGAAAATGTTGAGGCATGAGCCTTAGCCCTTTATAAAACTGATGGTTGTCTGGATGCGATACCATTCCAATTTTATCGTACAACCACAATACCCGAAGATTTGGGTAGGCCTTGACTAGAAACTTATATACCTTAGTATTAGTTCCCTCACGGCCAAGGTCTGAGCTGAGGCTACCTTGTGAAGATTGTCCACCTGTGCAGTACCCAAGATGATAGTTGGTCATGGTTGGGAGGCCAAACTCACAGGAGAGGTGCTTATACTAGGGCGTGTAATGGAAAGGTTAGGATTGATTATCCGCATACTGAGTATGGTGAATTCAGGATTTGTTCCTGACGGATGTATCGAATGTTGTGGTGAAAGTGTACAATCTCTGCAGAGTGTCAAACTATTCGAATAGCCGCGTCCGCGGTTATGGACAGTTGGAGTGGCCATACTGTTCCCCCGTCAGACTTTTCAAAATGACTTGTGAAATGAATTGAGACTTTGACTTGACCACAACAGAGTTGTGACCTGAGTTACAAGATCCCACCTAGGAGTTATAAAATTGTGACTAGCTTCAGAACTTAGTAGAGATAAATCTGGCTTTTGCAAAACAACCCTAGAGCCTACTGTCCTATTATCCAAAAACCCCTTTACATTTTAGTATTAGCTTGCGAATACTTAAAGAGTACTCATGGCTTTGTCCCTAGCTATTCCCATGTCCAGACTATGAAGAGGAGTACCTGGAAGATGGACCCCAGGAAGGTTACGACAACTAGGATCATCTCCCATCGTCAGCATTGCATGTGACCCCGAAGATGGAGCTTCGCCTACGCTACCGTTATTATTACGTATTCTGCTGCTTGATGTTGTATTAAGAACTGGATCATGAGATCCCTATTTGTGTAAGAACTTATGTATCGTTTGTAATGGATGATGTACTATGGTATCCAATTCTGTTATGTCTCCCAAAAATGGTAATCCTGGGATTGCGATGTCTGGCATAATAGGCATCTAGGATTGAAAAACCCAGGTGTTGAGAAGTTGGTATCAGAGCCATCCTGACCATAGGAGACCCTAGTTAGACTGGACGTTGCATCAAAAACTTAGTTTCAAAACCAAAGAAAACAAATATTTACAAAAACTTATTCTCATTCTTATCCCTTTTATTCTTTCATAAAAATTCATGTTCCTCAAAAACTCTTGCAAAATACATAAAATTTTTACACACTTGATCACCCTGCTAATCTACTCATCCTCTATTCTTATAGATGGACGTGAAGTACAGCAAGTTTTACCAACTAGGGAATGGAGGAGACCTTATCTTTGAGAGGGATTTGGACCAGCTTTCGGAACTTCTAGAGAATCCGCACCCCGATTTCTTCGGAGCTCAGCTCAATGATCAAGGAGGAGAAGATCTGTAGTGGCTAATTGAACCTCCCACTGCGGAGGAAATTCAGTTTACCTTGAGGGAAAACAACTGGCTCGATGGACTTACCAGAGCAATGCAAGAAGCTCTTTCTCGTCTGTGTGGGCAGAGCATCAATCAGATCAAGGGTACTCGCTTTGAGTTTTGCCCAAGGCGTGACTACTGCAACCACAAGTCTGCCATCATCAAGACGAAGGATCAGACCATCGCCATGCTAGCAAAGGATCGCAAGTCTCGCCGCCGTCAGCTCGACAAGAAGGAGCGCATTATTGCCCGTCTTCGCCACAGCATCTCATCTTTGGAGGAGACCATCCACGAGAGAGACATGCAGTTGGAGAAAAGGGAGAATGCCGGAGAGGATCTTCGTGGAGACCCTTACTCCTATCTTAGCGATGATGACGATTTTCTAGAGGATCAGGCCATGGACTTCTTCACCGATGAGGACGATTTCGCCTTCATCGATGATGATGAAGATGATGAAGCCACAGACTCCGAGCAGTAGTAGCACTTGAGCACTAGCATAGTGAGTAGTATTCGGTCCCACTGTATCGTAGTTCTCAGAATGGTTCTTAAAACCATCTGTTTTTCTTTGTTGTGGTGTGTGTTGTACTGTGTGCTATGAATGAATGAATGAAAAAGCAAGTTGCTAGAAAAATCTGAGTCAAACCTTTAAAACTTTTCAAAGTCCCCGAAACTGTAACATCCCTAAAATCATGATTTCAAAGATTGCATATCATTCATGCATGCATATAGAATTGAGATCAATTTCAAACTCATTTCAGAAAACAGAAGCACATAGTGCTATCATTTTATGTGAGCAAACTTAAATCAAATGGCCATCCCCATTTGAGAGCTTGAATGTTTTAAACCAAGATTGTTTGTCTCCCTTGTTGTTTGGTTTGAGTGAGGAGTTAGAACAATATTTCACAAAATAAAAATGGGTTCAAAACCATTTTCAAAACATTTGCAAATCTAGTGCTATGGCACTGTTTATTTTGTTTATTCAAAAGAACCAAGCTTGAACAGAGAGACCATTTGATTTCATGCCTTGAAATGTGACTGTTGCACACTACAAAAGTTCCTGAAAAGATTTGATTCAATTTGAGTTTGAATTTATTTGAAAACCATTCCTGAGAATCATTCTGGAAAAAGAAAAGGGAATAAGAAATCTAGCTGGGCCTGGCGCCACCATTCCAGCCCAACAGGCAAAGCAACCCACCCGGGCCACTCTTCTCTCTGTCTTCTCACACCCGTGACGAACCAGCCCCGCAGCCACTGAGCACTGGGCCCTCTCCACGTCAGCGTCGTCTTCCCCAATTTCTCGCGCGCAGACACCGCTCCGCCGTTACCACCGTGCAGTGACGCCGCGATTAAAACTTGCTTAAATTCCATTGATTCAGCACGCAATCCTCGCCCCGCTTCTGGCTACTTAAACCCCTCGCCACCGCGGTCACTTCCCCCCACTTTCCTCGCTCACTCCGCCACCAGGCTGCGCGCATTCGATCTCAAAACCCCGCAACACCGACGACCTCCGGCGACTGACTCCGGTGAGCTTCTACCGCCCCCCTTTCTCTGGTTCAAACTATCGTGACCAGCATGTTTTTGCGCGTTCCCTGATACCTTTCGTTTGCATTCTCATGACCCAGCTCGTCGTCATCATCCACGCCCGCAAGTGACAGAACCGCCGTCTGACTCCGACGAGCAATTGAGGTATAATCCGACCGCCCCTTGTATTCTCCTTGATCCGTTAGTGTTCGCCGTAGACTTGCGCACCCTCTGATGCCACCTGTTTATGCTAGGGTGACCCAGAGCGTCGCCAACGTCTTCGTCACCGTGCATCCGACGCTGTGTTCAACTCCGACGAGGATTTTCGGCCGTGCCACTGCGCCCCTGTCCAAGCAAAGACCACGTTGAGCTTCCTCGTGACCGTGCGAGTCTGGTAAGCCACGCCACACACCCCAGCCTGTCCTGTATTCGCCGGACCATCGCCGCCAGTAGCGCCACCGCCAGCAGCCATTTGCGCCGCCCATCCTTGGTCACGCGCTTAGCAGCCGTAGGATCTAGATCCAGCGCTCTAGATTAGATCTGCATCGAAGGGGTAAGTGACAATCTGATCCGTGCGTGTTAAGTTAGATCTGACGGTCCACGCTGGTCGATCCAAGCGAAGCGGTACCGACGAATCAGAGCGCGGCGCGTGGCTAGGGTTTAGTTTAAAAACAGAATTTGAATCAGATTTATATCCAAATTTGATTTGCTTGTAACTTTTGATTCCCACGTTAGATTTTAGCAAATTTTATACCGTTGGAATCAGGAAGACAAGCCCTTTCTGTTTATGAAATGTGTTTAGTGTTTAGATTCTGTTAAAATGATTTAATTTCTAGAAACTTGTTTAGGACTACTTTGAGTATAGGAATTGTTTAGGAAATTGTTTTAGTGTCAAATAAATTTGGTTTAGCAAGTTTTTAACTTGATTATGATTCAGTACTATGCACTTGCTTGGTTGAGTTTCAAAAATCATCACTTAGCATCTTGCATGCATGCATATATATTTTTGCTTGTATATGACTTGTATGTGATTGTGGTTATATTCTTTGTGTAGACTTTGGTGCTAGTGATTGTGATTGTGAAGAGTGCTACTCTCCCAACTACCAAGGCAAGTGGTACTTCATGAATATTTCCATCCCTATATTTTTATACTAAGCATTAGAAATATTTTGCTAAGTCTTGCATGTTACTAGTTTGCCAAATGTCATGTTGGGAAATCCTAAGTAGTTGTAGAATTGCTAGGAAATTTCTAAGTTAAGTTAATATCTATGCCATGCTTAGCCTAGCTAGTAGAAAACAATGGTTGGTAAAATATACATGCTATGGTGAAAATATTTCTAAGTCTTTGGACTTATGTTTTGCTTAATAAAACAACTAAGTCAATGAATCACCTGGGTGGAAAGGGACTTGATTGGTGGTTTTTGGTTGAGTGGTTACACAAGGCCCATGGCTATGGTTTACCTTGTGTATCTCACTTGTGGAAAGCCACCCAGGAACAAAGGGATTTTAGAGGCCAAGTGTTGAGAAGCTTCTAGTGCAGCCACTTGGCATTATGGGCTCTGCCTGGATCACATAAGTTGCTAGAACTTAGCCATTTGGACAGTTGGTGGTAGTGGGAATGCTAGGTTGGAGCGCGTCCATTTGGTCTAAGGAAAGGCTTCTGAAAGGTCCTGTCTTGGGAAACCAAGTCTGGTGGGGAAAGTGCACAACCTCTGTAGATGGAAAAAATCTAAGTACTTATCCAAGTCCATGGCAATGGACAACTTGAGCATCAAGACATGGAAGCTATCAAGAATCTCATCACTCTAACTTCTAAGTAAAACTTGTGGGTGAACAAGGGTGAAGGACCTCAATGTCTATTGATGGTTTCTTGGGAAAAGTTTTGACAAAGAAAAACTTAGTGATTTCAACTAATAGGAAAAACCTATTTTGAGCAAAGCAAGCCAAGCTACACTTAGCCAAATTGCATATAGTAATATAGTCCACTTAAAATTTACTAAGGTATCACTTGCCAATACTATTCCAAAGTATTGACCCACTGTAGCTGTAACTTGTGATGTTGCAGGTTACTCTGATGAGGATTAGTTGTCATGAGTCTACACTCAACATGTTTGCCTGTGGCACATGAAGATGAGGACTTATATTTATTTACCTATTCAAACTCTTGTATTAGGGTTGTGGCCTTGAGTTGTAAAGACTATGTTATCTCTAGAATGGATGTAATAAATGACCTTTGTATCTGTGTACTTCATCTTAAAATGTGGATGCTAGCAATGATCCAGGGACTAGCATTGCAATCATAGGGATCCTTTTCCTTTACAAAGGAGGGATCTTACAGAAACCTTAGAAATTTACCTCTTTTCTCATGATCTATCTAAATCTTCAGATGCCACGTGGAGGAAGTGGTTCAGCGCCGGACCCGATGTTGCAGATCCTGCAAATGTTGACTTCTGACCGTGAAGCTGAAAGAGTGGAACGTCAAGCCAACCTAGCCACCCTTCAGCAGATAGCCCAGCTAGCCCACAACAACCAAGGCCATGGAAATCAGGAAAACCATGGATCTAAGCTCAAGAATTTCCAAAATACCAACCCACCTGTTTTCACTAAGTCAGAAGAACCCCTAGACGCCGATGATTGGCTGCAAACCATGGAAAATAACTTAGAAGTCGCTGGAGTAGAAGCCAACGAGAAAGTTCTGTTTGCCACCCATTATCTAGCCGGAGATGCCAGGGCATGGTGGAACAGTGTTCGCGCAATGACCGCAGGCCAGATGATGACCTAGGAGGAATTCAAGGTCAAGTTCAGCAGAACCCATGTGCCACCGGGTTTGATCAAGAGAATGAGATACGAGTTCAGAGAGCTGAAGCAAGGAAGGATGACTGTAGTGGAATACCGTGACAAATTTTTGTCATTAGCTAGGTATGCCCCGGATGAAATAGACACAGAATCCAAGAAGAAGGAGAGGTTCCTGAATGGTCTGCATGACCAGATGCAGACGGTGTTAGTCAATATCCCCTTTGCGGATATTGAAGCCCTTGTCGACTCTACTATCCAGATGGAAGGAAAGATCAACCAAGCCAATGAGAACCGCAAGCGTCGCATGATGCATCAACCAGGAACCCATCAGACCCCAAAGTATCGCCCCAACCCATCTACAGGATTTGCCCCAAGAACCAACAGACCCCCGATGAACCGTCCGACCTATCCCAACCATGGAAACCCTAGACCCGGAGGAAATCACAACAACCCCGGTAACTCTAGAAATTTCACCCGTGCCCCACCCAAGTTCAACACCAACAATGCTACCACCAACACCAACACTGCCCCGAGGACTGGAAGCAATGTTGTGCCTGTCGCAGCCAAGGACAAGTCGCAAGTGACTTGTTATGACTGTGGAAATAAAGGCCACTATTCCAATGAGTGCCCCAACAAGAAGAATGCTACAGCCCCCAATGCCAATGCCCCAGCTCAGCAACAGCGTCGTGTTTAGCTAGGGAGAATATTTCCCCAGGGAATTCACTCAACCGCAATGGCCGTCTTTTTCTCATGCATGCTGAAGAAGCTCAGGAAGCGCCAGACGTCGTGCTGGGTATGTTTTCTATTAATTCAGTACTTGCAAGAGTGTTGTTTGATTCTAGTGCATCGCATTCATTTGTCACCGAAGAATTTGCATGCACTAGTAAAATTCAACCAACCAAACTGAAGCATGTTATGATTGTTCAAATTCCCGGATCAACCACCAAGACTAGGCAAATTTGTAAAGCCGTCCCTATCCGAATCCATGGCATAGATTTTTATGCTAATCTGATAGCACTCGGAACTAAAGGTTTGGAAGTAGTACTAGGAATGGATTGGATGTCCAAACATAAAGGATTGATTGACTATGCCAATAAAGCCATCACCATGACCAGTACAGCCAGAATATCAGTCAAACATATATCTGAAACCTTACCTCGCCAATTCAAATGCAACAAGAGTATAGCCCAGCCTACCATTTACCAAGTTCGGATAGTCTGTGAATACCCCGATGTATTTCCAGATGTTTTGCCCGGTATGCCCCCAGATCGGGATATCGAGTTTATCATTGAACTAATCCCCGGAACTGGACCCATAGCCCAGAGACCCTATAGTATGAACCCGTCGGAGCTAGCAGAACTGAAGAAGCAACTGGATTCCATGCTGGAAGTTGGATTGATTCAACCAAGTGCGTCACCATGTAGATCACCTGTCTTGTTTGTGGACAAGAAGGATGGAGGTAACCGTTTGTGTACGGATTATCGGAAGTTGAATGATGTCACCATCAAGAACAAGTACCCCTTGCCCAAGATAGAAGATTTGTTTGATCAGTTGACCGGTGCCAAAGTGTTTTCTAAGATTGATCTTAGAACTGGTTATCATCAACTCAAAATTCGTGCAGAGGATATTCCAAAGACTGCCTTTACCACCAGATATGGATTGTATGAGTATACAGTCATGTCTTTCGGATTAACCAATGCCCCCGCTTATTTCATGAACCTCATGAATAAGATTTTTATGGACTTCCTGGATAAGTTTGTCGTTGTTTTCATCGATGACATTCTGATTTATTCCAAATCAGAAGAAGAACATGAGCTACACCTAAGGACCATTCTTGGGACCCTTAGAGAGCATCAGCTGTATGCAAAGTTTAGCAAATGTGAATTCTGGTTACAGGAGGTAGGATTCCTCGGTCACATTGTATCAGCCGGAGGAATTGCCGTTGACCCTGCCAAAGTGAAAGATGTAGAAGATTGGCAAGCCCCAGCCACTCAAACCCAAGTTCGTGCTTTTCTCGGATTGGCGGGATATTACCACAAATTCGTAGAAGGATTCTCTAGTATCGCCAGACCCATGACCCAATTGCTAAAGAAGGACAAGAAGTTTGAATGGACGATGTGTGCTAATGCAAGAAGTCAAAGTTATATCTTATCTATCTCGACAATTGAAGCAACATGAGCAAAATTACCCAACCCATGACCTCGAACTCGCAGCTGTAGTTCTAGCCCTGAAGACATGGAGACATTACCTGATGGGAAACCGTTGTGAGATTTATTCGGATCACAAGAGCCTAAAGTATATATTCACTCAGAAGGAGCTGAATATGAGGAAGAGAAGATGGATTGAGCTAATCAAGGATTATGACCTGGACATTCACTATCACCCCGGTAAAGCCAACGTAGTAGCCGATGCCCTTAGCAGATTGCCATGCCGCTTGAACTCCATGATTTTGAAGGAGCAACCAAGTCTGCACAAGGAGCTAGAAGATTTTCGAATGGAATTAGTAAGTGAAGGATTTTTGGCTAGCATAGAACTCCAGCCCACTTTGATCAGTCAGATTAAGGAGGCGTAGAAGGAAAATGCTAGTATCGACGGAATCAAGCGTCGTATCGGTACAGGCAAAGTACCCGGATTCACCAAGGATGAAGAAGGAGTTTTGTGGTACAAAGGACGCCTTTGTGTACCAGCAGATTCAGAGTTGAAAGAAGTTATCTTGAAGGAGGATCATGATACTCTTTATTCTATCCATCCCGGAGGAACTAAGATGTATCATGATTTAAAAGAGAAATTTTGGTGGCATAAGATGAAGAGAGAAATCGGAAGCTATATCGCCAAGTGTGATATATGTCAGCGAGTCAAGGCAGGACATCAAAGCCCCGCTGGATTGTTGCAACCTTTGCAGATTCCGGAATGGAAATGGGATTCTGTAGGAATGGACTTTATCACTGGACTACCTACTTCTAGTAGGGGAAATGACTCTATCGGGGTCATAGTGGACAGATTGTCCAAAGTCGCCCATTTCTTGCCTGTCAAAACCACATATCAGAGTTCGAAACTAGCCGAGTTATACATCGCTAGAATAGTTAGTTTGCACGGAGTCCCTATCGGATCGAGGAACTCAGTTTACCTCGAGATTCTGGAAGAAAGTTCAAGAAGGTTTAGGAACCCGCCTCGATTTCAGTACCGCGTATCACCCTCAGACTGATGGACAATCGGAGCGAGTAAACCAAATACTCGAAGATATGCTGAGAGTCTTTGTGTTAGAATATGGATCCAAGTGGGAAGACTGTCTGCCGTTTGCAGAATTTTCCTACAACAACAGTTACCAAGCCAGTTTGCAAATGGCCCCATTTGAATTCATGTACGGAAGGAAGTGTCGCACCCCTTTGAACTGATCGGAAGTAGGAGAGAGTTAGATTTTCGGACCCGATATCCTACAGGAAGCAGAAGAGAAGGTTCACAAGATTTGTGAGCACCTCAAGACCGCCCAATCCCGACAGAAGAGTTACGCCGACAAGAGACGTAGAGACCTCGCTTTCAACATAGGAGATTTTGTTTATCTGAAAGTGTCGCCATTGAAGGGAATGCAGCGTTTCCAACTCAAAGGAAAGTTAGCCCCCAGATATATCGGACCTTTCCAGATTCTGAACCGTCGAGGAGAAGTATCGTATCAATTGGAACTACCCGAAGAGATGTCAGCCGTGCACAATGTGTTCCATATCTCGTTACTTCGCAAGTGTCTCGAAGTCCCCGAGAAGACCGAAGTATTCAAGAATATCGACCACCAGACCATAGAGATCAACGATGACCTGACCTATCCTGAAGTACCCATCCGCATTTTGGAAGAAGCTTTTCGAACTACCCGAACCCTAAGCATCAAGTTTCTCAAGATTCAGTGGAGCAACCACACAGAAGAGGAAGCTACCTGGGAACGCGAAGATCACATCAGGATGGAGTTTCCTGATCTCTTCAAATCCTAGGTAATCTTTTCGTCCTTTTTAAAATCTCGGGACGAGATTTTGTTTAAGGGGGGAAGGTTTGTAACACCCCAAAAATACTAAACTTGGATCATCCATTTTCTAATCATCAAAATTAGGGTTAACAAAAACTTTGCTAATTAAAATTATGAAGGCATGCATATGTGTATGCATTTAATTTGAAATTCTTTTGAACCACCTTGTTTGTTTGTTTCATTGCTTGTAAAATGTTTCTTAGATGAAATAAACATCATCTAAAACATTTCCCACACTTTTCCTAAAGACAAGTAAATCAAAACACATATATTAAGGGATGGTTATTTTGACCAATTTAACTCCCATGCCTACTTTGGCTGTCTCAAACTTTCAGAACTTAAGAGAAACTTTTCTGGATCTTTGCAACCCTTGAATGTACTCATAACAAAGTATCAAGTCCCACTTTGTGATCATCCAGAAACTTTCAAATGCATAGTTTAAATGACAATTCAAAATTTAATCTTTGTCATATGGGAAGATCCCACTTATTCAAAAACCACTCAAACGAGCTCAACTTTCAAAACCCAAGCATCTGTAGACTCACCAGCACCAATCTAGCAAACCCACCAAAAATCTTTTCAAAATTTAAAACTTGATTTCATGCGGCCATTTCATCAAACAGGTTGCAGACACAAATCAAACAAACATCAAACACTATTGTCAGCAGTGATTCTTGCATAACTGGTTCCCCATTTAGCTCACAACCAGCTCAGTAGATCATCTAGGAAGATTAACTAACCACTAGAACCACTGTGAGCTTGCCATTGCCATCAATGGTGAACAGCCGAGCACACCCTTTCCACCCCATAGTCGACAGCAAGCTAGGAGCAGCAGCAAGCCTAGCCAGCATGTCTAGGAGGCAGCCCACCATCCACCGCCACTCACTGTCCCAGCCGCGAGCGTTGCCAAGCCCTGGAACACACGCCCGGACCATGCCAACCTCGCCAGCAACCATGCCGAGCGTGCGCCAGAGCGCCACCCTCGACCAGCACCCACAGACCGCGCGCCGCCCTCACCGCGTGCACACATGATCACCACCGACCCAGGAGACCACCAGACATCCCCGTTCGCCGCCCCGTGCCGCATAGCCACCGCTCGCCGTCGATGACGCCGCCTCTGACGCGCAGAGCATCGCATGTTCCAGACCAAGCCGCACCGCCCCATGCCTCGAAACCATGTTGTTGAGCCTCGCCAAGAGACACCACACCGTCCCCTACCGTCGCCCATTCCAGTAGCCGCCTGTAACACCGCCCCCGACGAGCTCACTGTGCGCCCCGTTGGTTCCCTCGCTCGACTATAAATAGAGGCCACCCCCGCTCGATTTCTTCACACCATCTCACTCCCCTCCTCACTGATCGTGCCACACCGTTCTCAGAGCAAGGCGAGCACCACCCCGCCGGAATTTCACCGGAGCCCGCCGCCTCTGGAGAAGAAGGGAGACATCGATTTCGTCCATCCCAGGAGCTGCCGCGACCACCCCTGAGTTCGCCGTCGTCGACTTCGTCGTTCGCCCGCCTCGCCGAACCTCGCCAGCACCCCGATGAGTCCCCAGCACCCCCCACTGGCCGCGCTAGGTTTCGTTCTCGCCGGCGTTGTCTCGCGTCGAAGATGACTCCCAGCCGTTGGATTAGAATCAGATAGAACGACCCACGTTGCCCCATACCGCTTCGCCCAGCCCCATGTCACTGACGAGTGGGGACACCCACTTAAGCAGCCCGCGGGAGCACTGCGCTTAGCAGGCCGGCCCGTTAACTTTCCCTCGCAGCCCAGTGATTTGAATTAAATCTTTTCTATTTTAATTCAAACACACTTCCAGGTCGATTCAGTGCACCAATTTGAATGAAACCAATTTTGTTGGAAAGGTCTGTGAATGCTGAATCCAATCCCATTGGATTCAAGTCATTTGGATCTATAGATCACCCATGGTAAAAATAACAAGGCAGAAGCTTTTCTGCATTCAAACATTTTTCAAATTTAAACCATAATAGCTTTTGAGTTGATTCCAACTCTCAAAAATCACATTTAAACATACCTTTCAGAATATATAAAAATATATAGGTTTGCTTGCAGGAATAATGTTCAAGTAATAAAAGAATGCTACATAAGCATTTCTAGCCACTTTAATTAATTAAAATAAAAGGGTAAAACCTTATTAAATTGTGACACCACTTTAAATCACATTCCCTTGGACTACAATATGTGGTGATGACATGTGTCAACATGATCCCATGTTTGGTTTGGAGAATATTAAATCTTAAGTAGTTTTTCAATGAGTAGAAATTACTTGTCTAAAAATAAAAGGAATTAATCAAGCCTTAACCTTGTAATGTTAGAGATGATGCTAGATCATCTATAGGACCCTTGTGTGTGATGATTGCAAGTAGTTAAGTATTGTTTTGTGATTGTGTACCTCGTATTTATTCATAGACGCTAGTACCGACCAAGGATACGAGGAGGAAGGAGGATACTACGAAGAAGAAGCCAAGGAGAACTTCAACCACTGCTCTGCACAAGGCAAGCTAAAACTTGAAATACACTCTACTTTAGCAAGCCTTACTAATCAAGTTGAACTATGCAAGCTAACACTTGCAATTTAGCAAGCTTATACTGATATTGTGCAAGCAAATACTTGCTTGTTACTATGCCTACTATATGCCTTAAGCATATGTGATCATACCCACTTGATAAACCAATCCTAGTTTTATTTGCAAGCTTCTTACTTTATTTCTTTATCAAAGCTTTAACTTAGAGTTGACTTAAGTGACTTGTAGATACTAGAAAGATTCTGAAGGTTGCATGAAGAGCATAAATTTGGCCTAAGCTAGATAATCTTGATGTCATCTTAAGGCATGAGATTGAACTTAGTTGAAACTCCACTAGTTTAGCACCCCTCATTAGTACTACCCCCACCTGTAGATGCTAGTGCTAAGAATAAAACTTGATCAACCTTAGATGGGTTTACTTGGTGGAAAAATGGTTATGAAAACCTTGGAATGATGGATCATTCTATTGAAATGTTTTGGACATGTGTTTCCGAACACTTGATGATTTTGGTGATGAAAATGTTGAGGCATGAGCCTTAGCCCTTTATAAAACTGATGGTTGTCTGGATGCGATACCATTCCAATTTTATCGTACAACCAAAATACCCGAAGATTTGGGTAGGGCTTGACTAGAAACTTATATACCTTAGTATTAGTTCCCTCACGGCCAAGGTCTGAGCTGAGGCTACCTTGTGAAGATTGTCCACCTGTGCAGTACCCAAGATAACAGTTGGTCATGGTTGGGAGGCCAAACTCACAGGAGAGGTGCTTATACTAGGGCGTGTAATGGAAAGGTTAGGATTGATTATCCGCATACTGAGTATGGTGAATTCAGGATTTGTTCCTGACGGATGTATCGAATGTTGTGGCGAATGTGTACAATCTCTGCAGAGTGTCAAACTATTCGAATAGCCGCGTCCGCGGTTATGGACAGTTGGAGTGGCCATACTGTTCCCCCATCAGACTTTTCAAAATGACTTGTGAAATGAATTGAGACTTTGACTTGACCACAATAGAGTTGTGACCTGAGTTACAAGATCCTACCTAAGAGTTATAAAATTGTGACTAGCTTCGGAACTTAGTAGAGATAAATCTGGCTTTTGCAAAACAACCCTAGAGCCTAGTGTCCTATTATCCAAAAACCCCTTTACCTTTTAGTATTAGCTTGCGAGTACTTAAAGAGTACTCAGGGCTTTGTCCCTGGCTATTCCCATGGCCAGACTATGAAGAGGAGTACCTGGAAGATGGACCCCGAGAAGGTTACGACAACTAGGATCATCTCCCATCGTCAGCATTGCCTGTGACCCTGAATATGGAGCTTCGCCTACGCTACCATTATTATTACGTATTCCGCTGCTTGATGTTGTATTAAGAACTGGATCATGAGATCCATATTTGTGTAAGAACTTATTTATCGTTTGTAATGGATGATGTACTATGGTATCCAATTTTGTTATGTCTCGCAAAAATGGTAATCCTGGGATTGCGATGTATGGCATAACAGGCATCTAGGATTGAAAAATCCGAGTGTTGACATGTATCCCCCGAGGATTTAGATGGAAAACCATAGGTCTTTGCATCTGAATGCTCTAAGATTGACTAAGCTAGAAAACTTCTCACTGTAGCCCCCAAGTATTTAGTTTGAATGAATTATTCAGACTAGATACTTTTAGAGTAGCATACGTAGTGTTTGTAAATTTCAATACTGTAGCCCCCAAGCTTTTTGTTGAAAACTAAATTAGTTCCGACTAGATATTTAAAGAGAGACTAAGCATACTTGTTGAATTAAAAACTCGTACTGTAGCCCCCAAGCTTCTATTTGGAAACTGAATTAGTTCCGACTAGATGCTTAATAGAGACTAAGAAACTTCCGAGTTAAAAACTCTCACTGTAGCCCCCAAGCCTCTATGTGGATATTTATCTGGCTAGATGCTCAAAGTAGACTAAGTTGTTCTGATCTTCTTTCCACTGAACTTGAATTCTCAGAGAGGCGTCACCAACGAGAAGTTCCACAAGATGCGCGCAGCTGGAAGCCGAAAGGGTAAAACTACCTTCTTGAAGGAACAAATCACCAAGAGCAAGAGTCTGTTTTTCCTTTCATTTTCGTACTCCGACTTGTTCTTGTGCCATCACTCTCCGACTACTCACTGTGTACTATTATTTTTCTCCAATTGCAGAAACCATCGCCAAGGACAAGGACATTGTTGAGCAATCCAAGCACATTGAGTTGCTGGATAGAGAAAACAAGATCCTTAAGCAGGAGAGGACTGATACCTTGAAGATGCACGAGGAATCCATGGCGGCGCTGCAAGAATCTGCCAATACGGAGATCAACCGCTTGAAGTAGGAGATTGTGATGCTGAAAGATCATAAAAAAGCTTCCGATGAGCAAAATCAATGCAATCTCGAAGCATACAAGATCCTCCGACAAGAATGAGCTTCCATGGCAGAGACGCTCCAGCAAGCCGAGGCGAGCATCTTTGGTAAGTGATTCTCCGTCTTGTACTTCTGTAAGTCAGGTACTTTGAACTTTGTGTTACTGAACTCATGTGCTCCCTTGTCGGAAATGCAACTCCTATTGGTTTAACCAAGTCGCCTCCTCCACCAAAGGAATGCATGGTCCTCGCCGGTAAATTTATCAGCACCGCCGTCAAGCAATCCAAGGAGAGCCAAGCCCCTCAACATTAATATCAAGGCGGTGGACTCCGTGATGAAGTTCTTAGAGATCTTGCATCAAGCCCCCGAGCGTATTGTAAGCTGGAAAGCTTCATGTACCCGACTGGCACAAGGGTGGCGCTGGAAATGGTCAAGGCTCACTACGAGAACGCCGACATCTCCATGGTAACCTTTGGTCTCACCAACATAGACGATGAAGGCCAGAAGATTGACCACAAGGCTATTTGGTCATCGCTCGCTGGTTTTGACACTAGGGTTGCCGAGTTGGTCGATCACAACGTCTTTGTGCCTCGAGAGATCATTGACGGCAACCACCAGAGCTCCTCCGAGTCCCTCCAGACCATCGACTTCAAGGAAGATGACTCTCTTGCTGCCGACGATGTTGCATCAAAGTCTCCTACGCCAGAGGAATGAAAAAACACTTTGTAATATTTGTTTCCTCTGGTTTGGTGTATGCGGAAAAAATACTATGTTAACTTAAGGCGGAAAAACAATTGGTGTAATTTTCCTACTACTCAAGTACTGGTTCCAGCATGTAATTATTTTTTAAGCAAGTGTTAGCTTATCCATTACTTAGGTTTTTATGCTTGACCTTTCGTGAGTCGGAAGACTCGTAGTGAGAACCATGCGCTCAGGTGATGATGCCCAATGGCACCGTCAAAAACCTAAGCACAAAATCACCGACAACAAGTGCCAAAAGTCACTACTCCAGAATCCACATAAAAACAACAAAGAACGTGTAGACCAGAAAACTTAAGATAACGCCCGTAGGCGGAATTTTCACAAGTGCAATTGCAAAGCTTACGCTTAAAGGTTTTATACGATCCAAAAATGAACACTAAAGGAGGTAAAAGACTCTGAAATATGAGTGAACCAGAGAGCTTTATTTCATTGATCATATAAGAGGTACATAGTAGATAAAAAATATGCTAAGTGTAAAAAGGACGTAGCTGTGCTATGTTCCATGAGCGATCAAGCTCCGGGTAGTCATCATTCGGGTCACGTCGCTTATGCTTATGATCTTCGCTGGGTCTATCCTCAAGTTCACGATTGTCAACGAGGTAGTAAGACTCATTAAGCAGCGCCTTGCTTATGATGAACGGTCTTTCCCATTGCGGGGATAATTTTTGTGACTTCTTCTACTTAAGTTGGAGCACCAGATCCCCCTCTTTAAATGAGCGATGCCGAACGCGGCGACTATGGTAGCTGTGTAGCTTCTGCTGGTAGATGGCGGATCTTTGTCATGCCAAAACGCGCTCTTCCTCGAGAAGGTCCACATCTAGGCATCTGGATTCTTCAGCGTCATCTTCGTCGTAGGCGGCAACTCTTGGTGAATCGTGGAGGATGTCGAAAGGCAGGATGGCTTCTGCTCCATATACCATGAAGTAAGGGGTATATCCGGGGGATCTGTTGGGTGTAGTTCATAAACTCCACAGCACAGATGGTAGTTCCTCCGCCCAGGCTCCAGTTTCTCTATGCAGCGGTGCCTCTAGACGTGGCTTGATTCCTTGCAGAATTAATCCATTGGCTCGCTCAACTTGGCCATTTGACTGTGGGTGTGCCACAGACGCTAGGTCAAGTCGGATGCCCTTGTCCCAACAATAAACTTCCACTTCTCCGAGTGACAAGTTGCTGCCGTTGTCGGTGATAATGCTATGTGGGATACCAAATCTCACCAGTAGATCCCGGAAAAACCTAAGGGCAGTTGCCCCATCAAGCTTTCTAATGGGTTTAGACTATATCCATTTGGTGAATTTATCAATTGCTACTAGCAGATGCGTAAACCCACATGGTGCCGTCTGTAATGGACCAACCATGTCTAGCCCCCAGAATGCAAATGGCCAAGTTATTGGTATTGTTCGCAATTCTTTAGCTAGAACATGGGGTTGTCGGGCATAATACTGGCATCCCATGCACGTCTCAACCAGCTTGTCGGCGTCCGCCTTCGTGGCCAGCCAGTAGAATCCTTGCCGGAAGGCTTTGGAAACCAATGATCGAGGAGCGGCGTGATGCCCGCAATCTCCGAGAGGGATCTCACATAGGATTTTAATACCTTCTTGCTGGGAAACACACTTAAGGTATACGCCAGTGGTGCTTCTTTTGTAGAGCTGTCCATTGATTATAGTATAGCCCTTTGCTCGACGTACTATTTGCCTTCTTTTGACCTCGTCGTCTGGCAAAGTTCCGTGTACGAGATATTCCATGAACGGTTGTGTCCAAGCCTGATGGGACCTTTGTCACTGTGTGAATGAAAGAGTCAACTCTATCCGGGTTGTCGATGTCTGCTCCCTTAACGGATTGTGTCCATAGATGCTCCAGTAAAACACCAGGCGGAATTATTTTGCACCCTGATCCAAGCTTACACTGTAGATCAGCCGCCTCGTTTTGCTCCCTAGGCACATACTTGACTTAGTAGCCCAAGAAACTCTGGGCTATCTCGTCCACTTCGTATCGATATGCCGCCATCATAGGGTTCCGCGCGTTCCAGGTGCCAGGCACCTGCTGGGCAACCAAGTCGGAATCTCCAAAACAAACTATGCACTTGATGCCAAAATCCTTGGCTACGCGTAGTCCGTGAATGAGTGCTTCATACTCCGCCATGTTGTTCGTAGCCTCGAAGTGGATCTTCAGAACATAGTGTAGCTTCTCCCCAGTTGGTGACTGTAGCAGTACACCAGCCCCCGAGCCATTGAGCAGCTTTGATCCATCAAAGTGCATCACCCAGTACTCTGGCTCCGACATAGGCGTAGTGAAGGAAATATGCCCTAGAGGCAATCATAGAGATGATTATATTTCTTATGTATCCATGAGTTATTGTAATGTTCCTTGAATATCCATATCAGGAAACTTGTATTAATTGGCAATTATGTGAATTGTTTGTGAAAATCTTTACTTGTATGGTTATTTAAGAGTTGTCCCTAGTCGGAGTTCATGTGAGGACACATGTGAATATTAGACTAGCACATCGGTTGGTTGATGACTATGTTTCGCAAGTCATAGACATGGAGATGTCAAACCAATGATGTGGGCACATGTTATGAACATGGGGTTGGACTGACCCAACTTGAGACTGACAATTAGTTACAGCTCTCTCTCTACACATCGCGTACGTTTTGTCCTTAGACCTGAGATTGTCGCATGAACTTGAGATGTGGATCGACCTACTTTGGGGCTATCAGACGCTACTCCGTAACTGGGTAGTTATAAAGGTTGCTTTCGGGTTTGTCCTGAAGCATGCTGCAAGGCATGGTCAATCAAGATGGGATTTGCCCCTCTCTACTTGAGAGAGATATCTCTGGGCCCCTCGAGTGATCGGATCCATAAATGCATGGCCGTGCTCCATAAGGTTAAGAGTTAACCTAGTAAAGGGATTCCGAATCACGGTATCGAGAAAGAGAGGTCAGGTTGGAGCTAGACCAAATATCATGAGGCAAAGGGAAAGACATGTACTAAACCTTGTGATGGTTCGTCCGTTATGATCTTTGTATGCGTTTAGGAGTTGGCACGTCTTCCTAGAGGCCGCTACCAACTATTGACAGAATAAGTGTATTCGTGTCATGTCTATACGCATATGAACCTATAGGGTCACACACTTAAGGGGCTGGAGGACAAATGAGAATTGGATCCGAATTAGACCAGGCTTAGGCTACTAATGGGTTGGTAATGTACAAGCCCACTAGGGGCGCCTATATAAGAGAGGGTGGGGCGAGCTGACCAGGGTTAGACCTCAGACCATTCCACCTAGCCGCCACTCCTCACGCATGTGTTGCACGCGCGGACCTAGCAGTCCGGCGTCTGATGCTTCCACCCTGTACGTGTGGATACCTCGGAGGTGCTGCATCTGTGGAACTTAGACGAGCCGCGCAAGGGGAGCTTCTCGTGGGACGAGGACAAGGAGGAGACGTGGAACGTCTGCACTGCCTCGACGCGCTTCATCAATTCCGCAACTGCGCGTCTAGTGGTAATCCCGTGATCTATGACAACAATAATCCTGGTTTACGCGGTAGAAAATTTAGATTTGCGCTAGTGTAGCCTACCCGTATCCCTATAGTGGTATCAGAGCCAATGCTATTCATGAAGGGAATATGCCCTGAGAGGCAATAATAAAGTGTTTATTATGTGTATTCCAAGTATATGATAGATGTTTATTTTGCATGCTATAATTGTATTAATACGGAAATGTTAATACATGTGTGTTTAATAAACAAACAGAAAGTTCCTAGTTATGCCTCTCTCATAAACTAGCTCATTGATTAACAAGATGATCAAGGTTTCCTGATCATAGACATTAGATGTTGTTAATAATGGGATCACAACATTAGTGCAATGGTGTGATGAACATTCATCCAAAGTATAGCATTACAATCAAAGTCATTGAGTTTATATTGCTATAACAACTTACGAAGTGATCCTAATCCTTAGACCATGAGATCATGTCAATCACTAACACCGGAAGAGTTTCTCGATAACATCAAATGTCACATCGTAACAGGGTGATTAAAAGATGGGTCCAGGACTAATAAAGTGTTATGTTGAGTCCCATTGATTGAGAGTGGAATTTGTTCATCCTGATGACGGATAGATATACTCATGGCCCTCTCGGTGATATCACATTGGTTATCTTGCAAGCAAGTGTTTTGATCACTAGAATGTTATATCACGGGAACGAGAAAAGAGTGCATGTCAGTAATGAGATCAAACTAGGTATGCAGATACCGATGATCGAATCTCGGACATGTAATATATCGCGAAACAAAGGGATTAAGATACTAGCATAAAAGGTTCCAACGATCACAAGGAAGTCATCGTTGAATGTGTGGGAGTCAGTATGGGTCTCCAGATCCCGCTTCTGATTATTGATCCGAGAAGGGTCTCGATCATGTCCGCATTATTCACGAACCGTAGGGTGACACACTTAAGAGACACCGACATCCAATTGGAGCAAAAGTTTCATGCCGAAAGAATAAACTAGCGCAGGAATTTATTTCACTAGATACCAAAACAGGTTTTCGGGTGAAATTGCATAAAGAGGTTATGCATGTGAAATAGAATTCTAGAAAGGGGTTATATGTGAATGTTTGTCATTAAAGTAATTGACAAAATTCTGAATAAATAAAAGAGTTTTATTTAATGAGAGTTTGCATTAAATTTTGTGGAAATTTAATAGCAAGTTGAGTGGGATTTTGAGTGGAGGGATTTGAATGGATTTTTTTGAGTGGAGTGTCCACCCACATGAAGAGGGGAGGGCAAGGGGGCATCCCCCATGCGCCGGCCACCCCCTTGGGGTTCCCCCCTCTCCTATAAAAGGCACCCCTCTCCTGACTTCTCACTCACACCTCCTCGTGAAGGATCTCTCTCCCCCTCTAGAATTTATCCCCCATTGTCTCGGACTAGCGAGATACATGTTCTCGGTGGATATTCGGCAAGAAAGAGGTGTTCTTCCGCTGCATCGCTGGAGCGAGGAGGCGGAGGTTGCTCGGTGCCTCGGACGTGTGTGCGAGCACGGATGCGCTGCTGATTTGCGGCGCTAGGACTTCCTCTCGATCTTGAGATCGGCAAGAGATCGTCTACATCAACCACGAGTTTAACTCGTTAAGCTTTGTCGGTCTTCAAGGGTATGTTCTCTACGGATATACATACGCCCATTGTTTGTATCTAGTAGATAGATCTTGGTACATAGTTGTTCCCATCGTAGGAAATTTTTTGTTTTCTATGCTGCGAACCCTACAGTTCAGTTATAGGTTCGGGATGTTTGCATATGGTGATATGCAGATTGATATGAATGATGTGATCGTTTGTATTGCGGTGGTTCAGGATTGATCTATGATCTTGCTTTCCGTGATCGTGATTCTGAGGTTGTCGAACGACTTACCCTACCGGTCGGCTTCCGCCATCGAGGTAGATAGTGACACATAAATCATGTTGAATCACACGAAGATCAATATGATTGATCGAATCGAAACCTAGATCTAAAATCGATGTATCGTGATCAAAGGAGTTTGATCGGATCAGAACAATAGTCGAATTATGGAACAATACCGCGAGGGGCGCTGCCCCTTCGAACCCCGCAGGGGGAGACCCCCTAGACCCCCCCTTAATTGTAGCCCCTTTTGTATCTCGTTAAGGTAACTAGGTGCTGCGATGTCACATGATTCGGTAGAATGCGATTCTATGTATAACTTGTTTTTGCAGGATGTATGTGACCATTATGGCCCATATATGTATGTGATGCATGTATGAAATTTTGCATGACCTGCGTGTCGTGAGTAGGGCAACACGGCTGGAGCCATATGTGTTGTCATTTATTGTAATGGCCTGCGTGCCAACTTGTGATGATCCCAATACTATATAATTTTGATTACTAGCTATTAAGAGTAATAGCTTGTATTAGTTCTTGGAGGACTCATCACTTGGAAGATGGCTCACGTGGATTATGAAGATGGAGATCATCATGGTGGACAGGTTCTATGGCGATGGATATCACCATGAGAAATGGGCCATACTGTGTCACATCTATTTGAATGCTATTCTTATACGTTTTACTCTATGCATGCTTAGATGATAGAAGTAGAACGATCCCTCAGAAATTTTAAGTTAAACCATGCCCTCCCAACCAAAGCTTGCACCATCCTATGCCCTGTACAATTGTTGGTGGGCCTATGAAATTAGGGTGCCACGATTTTCCTTGGCTGGATGGGTTTGTATCGGATACCTACACGCATAAGGGTTGGTGATCTTGACAAGGTCATCTTAACAGTTAAGGACCTTGGGGCATAAAGGTTGGGCGCCTAGTTTTGACATAAAGATGTCACCCAACAACAAGAGTCATATGTGATATTATTAGCAAGTGTTGCTTACCGATTTACCTTGTCTTCTATCAGTGATGCTAAATCTCACTAGTCGATTTGTTAATTATGGATCTTGAATAACTTAATATCAATAGAGGGATATTGATTTAAGTGGGAGTATATGCTATTAAATTGTTTAATATGTTTTACTCTTTCATCGTTACATGGCTTAGTATTTTGCATTTTTCTGTTGTAGATCAATGGCACCGAACACTGCATCACCTTTTTCTTTGCGTTCGATTCTTGACAAAGATAAACTAAATGGAACAAACTATTCGGACTGGTCCGTAACCTGAGAATTGTTCTTAGGTCTGATAAAAAGGAAACGGTTCTGGATACCCTAATCCCCGATGAACCTGCTAATAATGCATCTTCTGCCCTAAAGAATGCCTACAAGAGAGCATGTGATGATTCTCTTGAGGTTAGCCGCCTTATGCTTGCATGCATGGAACCTGAACTCCAAAATAAGTTTGAGGATCAGGATGCATACGATATGATCGTTGAGCTTAAGGACATGTTCCAAGATCAGGCAAGGACTGAGAGGTACAATGTTGCCAAATCCTTTGTCGAATGCAAGCTAGCAAAGGGAGCAGCTGAAGGCCCCCATGTGATCAAAATGGTTGGTTACAGTCAGACATTGGAAAATCTTGGTTTTCCACTAGGCCAAGAGTTGGCCACTGACTTCATTTTGGCGTCTCTTCCATCTACATATGGGAGTTCATTTCGAACTACCATATGCATGGGGTGGAGAAGGGCCTTAATGAATTATGTGGGATGCTTAAAACAGCAGAAAGTGACATGAAGAAGTGTGTAGGGCATAGCCATGTGATGATTGTGCAGAACAAGCTTAGCTTCAAGAAAAAGGGTACTTCTTGGAAGAAGAAGGGAAAGGCTAAGGATACGATCCCTAAGTCTGCACCCAAGCAAAAGGCTGGACCTGCAGATGACACTGAGTACTTCTTTTGTCATGAACATGGCCAATGGAAAAGAAACTGCAGCAAGTACCAGGCTTCTTTGAAGAAGAGTGGAAGTAAGAGTACTTCCCACTCAGGTATGCTTGTTGTAAATGTTGTTGACATTCTTCTCGCTGATTCCTATGTTAACTCTTGGGTATTTGATACCGGATCGGTTGCTCATATTTGCAATTCGATGTAGGGGCTAATAAGGACTAGAGAAGTGCAGAAAGGCGAAGTGGATTTTCGCGTCGGAAATAAATCAAGGGTTGCTGCATTGTTCGTCGGCGTCATGCAACTTCACCTTCCGTCAGGATTTATTATGGAGTTGAATAATTGTTATTACATTCCTAGTATGGGTCGAAACATTTTATCACCTTCATGTTTGATGAGGGATGGTTATTCATTCGCGAGTGCAAATAATGGTTGTGTAATCTCTAAGAATGATATGTTTATGGCTAATGCTCCCATTGTGAATGGGTTATTTATTTTAAATCTTGATGATGCATATGTTTACAATGTTAGTGCTAAAAGGCTTCGGCCTAATGATTTGAGTCCTACCTATTTATGGCATTGTCGTTTGGGGCATATAAGTGAAAAGCGCATGAAGAAGCTCCATGGTGATGGTCTTCTAACTTCGTTTGATTTTGAATCATACGAGACATGTCAAGCTTGTTTACTTGGAAAGATGACCAAGTCACCTTTTTCGGGTTTACCCGAGAGAGCGACAGACTTGTTGGAACTCATACATACTGATGTATTTGGACCAATGAGCACGACAGCGAGAGGAGGATATGACTACTTCATTACTTTTACTGATGATTTCAGTAGATATGGTTATGTCTACTTATGAGGCATAAGTATGAAACTTTTGAAAAGTTCAAGGAGTTTCAGAGTGAAGTAGAGAATCAACGTGGCAAGAAAATAAAGGCCTTGCGATCTGATCATGGAGGTGAATATTTGAGTCACAAGTTTAGCGATCATCTTAAGGGTTGCGGAATTGTTCCACAACTTACGCCGCCCGGAATGCCTCAAAGGAACGGGGTCTCCGAACAGCGTAATCGAACCTTGTTGGACATGGTTCGATCAATGATGAGCCAGTCGGATTTGCCATTGTCATTTTGGGGTTACGCTCTAGAAACGGCAGCTTTCACACTTAATAGGGTACCATTAAGACACCATATGAGATGTGGATTGGAAAGTATCCCAGTTTGTCTTTTCTAAAGATTTGGGGTTGTGATGCATTTGTCAAGCGGCTTCAGTCGGACAAGCTAGCACCCAAATCGGATAAGTGCATTTTCGTGGGATATCCAAGGGAAACCTTAGGGTATTACTTCTACAACCGAGAAGAGGGCAAAGTGTTTGTCGCTCGTAGCAGTGTTTTCCTAGAGAAAGAGTTTCTCACAAAGGGAACAAGTGGAAGGTCGGTGCGACTTGAAGAAGTTCAAGATGAGCCAGTTGGGGATGCTTCTATGAGTGATGCTATTGTAGCAGAACAAGTTGACGAACCCGTGGCAACAGAAGTACCACAACCACGATGGTCGGAGAGGCTCCACGAAGCACGAGAATTATTATTGTTAGACAATGATGAGCCTGCGACCTATGCAGAAGCGATGGTGGACCCAGACTCTGAGAAATGGTTGATCGCCATGAGATACAAGATAGAGTCCATGGGAGACAATCAAGTTTGGAACTTGGTTGACCTGCCTGATGGTTTTAAAGCCATCGAGTGCAAATGGATCTATACTAAGAAGATTGATATGGATGGAAATGTTCACATCCATCAAGCTCGACTTGTTGAAAAAGGTTTTTGACAAGTTCAAGGAGTTAACTACGACGAGACTTTCTCGCCCGTAGCGATGCTTAAATCTATACGGATTATTCTAGCCATTGTTGCACATTTCGACTATGAAATATGGCAGATGGATGTCAAGATGGCTTTCCTAAATGGAATCCCAACTGAGGATGTGTATATGATGCATCCCGAAGGTTTTGTCGATCCAAACAATGCTGGAAAGGTATGCAAACTTCTGAAGTCCATTTATGGGCTGAAGCAACCATCTCGGAGTTGGAACATTCGATTTGATGAAGTTGTAAAGGAGTTTGGCTTCATCAAAAACAAACAAGAACCTTGCGTTTACAAGAAGGAAAGTGGGAGAGCGCTGGTATTTCTAATCTTATTTGTAGATGACATATTGCTGATTGGAAATGACATTCCTATGCTCGAGTCTGTTAAGACCTCATTGAAAAATAGTTTTTCGATGAAGGACTTGGGAGAAGCGGCATATATTCTGGGCATCAATATCTATAGAGATAGATCAAGAAGGCTAATTGGATTAGGCCAGAGTACATACATTGACAAAGTGTTGAAACGGTTCGGCATGGAAGAGGCTAAGAAAGGGTTCTTGCCCATGTCTCACGACATAAAACTCAGCAAGACTCAGTGTCCTTCGACTACTGATGAGCATGAGCGCATGAGCATGGTTCCATATGCTTCGTCTATTGTATCCATCATGTATGCAATGATATGTACTCGCCCAGATGTTTCCTATGCTCTAAGTGTTACGAGCAGATACCAGGCTAATCTAGGTGAAGGTCACTGGACAGCGGTAAAGAACATCCTTAAGTACTTGAAAAGGACTAAGGATGTGTTCCTAGTTTATGGAGGTGAGGATGAACTCAGTGTAAAGGGTTACACAGATGCGAGTTACCTTAACGACTCAGATGATTCGAAATTGCAATCAAGTTATGTGTTTGTCATGAATGGTGGTGCTGTGAGATGGAAAAGTTCCAAGCAAGATACGGTGACCTCCTCTTCAACAGAAGCTGAACATATTGCTGCCTCGGAGGCTGTAAAGGAACCTGTTTGGATTAGGAATTTCTTGATCGCTCTCGGTGTGGTTCAGGGCGCGTCCAATCCCTTGGACGTTTATTGTGAAAACAATGTGCTATTTCACAGCCCAAGGAACCTAGATAGCACCAGAAGAACAAACATATTCGCATGCGTTACCATCAGATTCTAGAGTTCATTGAGGATGGTAGTGTCATGATATGCAAAATACATACGGACTCAAATGTTGCTGATCCCTTGACTAAGCCTCTCCCGCATCCCGCGCATGAAGCGCACACAAGAGAAATTGGTATTAGATACATTTTAGATTGACTCTAGTGCAAGTGGGAGACTGAAGGAAATATGCCCTAGAGGCAATCATAGAGATGATTATATTTCTTATGTATCCATGAGTTATTGTAATGTTCCTTGAATATCCATATCAGGCAACTTGTATTGATTGGCAATTATGTGAATTGTTTGTGAAACTCTTTACTTGTATGGTTATTTAAGAGTTGTCCCTAGTCGGAGTTCATGTGAGGACACACGTGAATATTAGACTAGCACATCGATTGGTTGATGACTATGTTTCGCAAGTCATAGACATGGAGATGTCAAACCAATGATGTGGGCACATGTTATGAACATGGGGTTGGACTGGCCCAACTTGAGACTGGCAATTAGTTACAGCTCTCTCTCTACACATCGTGTATGTTTTGTCCTTAGACCTGAGATTATCGTATGAACTTGAGATGTGGATCGACCTACTTTGGGGCTATCAGACGCTACTCCGTAACTGGGTAGTTATAAAGGTAGCATTCGGGTTTGTCCTGGAGCATGCTGCAAGGCAAGGTCAATCAAGATGGTATTTGCCCCTCTCTACTTGAGAGAGATATCTTTGGGCCCCTCGAGTGATCGGATCCAGAAATGCATGGCCGTGCTACATAAGGTTAAGAGTTAACCTAGTAAAGGGATTCCGAATCACGGTATCGAGAAAGAGAGGTCAGGTTGGAGCTAGACCAAATATCGTGAGGCAAAGGGAAAGACATGTACTAAACCTTGTGATGGTTCGTCCGATATGATCTTTGTATGCGTTTAGGAGTTGGCACGTCTTGCTAGAGGCCGCTACGAACTATTGATAGAATAAGTGTATTCGTGTCATGTCTATACGCATATGAACCTATAGGGTCACACACTTAAGGGGCTGGAAGCCTAATGAGGATTGGACCCGAATTAGACCAGTCTTAGGCTACTAATGGGATGCTAATGTAGAAGCCCACTAGGGATGCCTATATAAGAGAGGGTGGGGCGAGCTGACTAGGGTTAGACCTCAGACCATTCCACCCAGCCGCCACTCCTCACACCTATGTTGCACGCGTGGACCTAGCAGTCCGGCGTCTGACGCTTCCACCCTATACGTGTGGATACCTCGGAGGTGCTGCATCTGTGGAACTTGGACGAGCCGCGCAACGGGAGCTTATCGTGGGACGAGGACAAGGAGGAGACGTGGAACGTCTGCACTGCCTCGACGTGCTTCATCAATTCCGCAACTGCTCATCTAGTGGTAATCCCGTGATCTATGACAATAGTAATCCTGGTTTACGCGGTAGAAAATTTTGATTTGCGCTAGTGTAGCCTACCCGTATCCCTTCAGGTATTATATGGCATCTCCATCCAATCTGCAATGAAAACCGCCAAGGTTTGTGACTTGATAGCGTCGCGTCTCTTGTAGGTGATATCGAAGGCGGCAAGTTCAATGCCCCATTTCGCGACCCTTCCTATAGCATCACTGTTGTTGATGATGTAGGACAGTGGAGCTTTGCTCACAACTGTGATAGGGTACTCCTGGAAGTAGTGCCTTAGCTTCCGAGAAGCAAGGAACACTCCATAAGCTATCTTCTGGTAGTGCAGGTAATGCTTCTTGGAATCCGTCAAGACCTCGCTTATATAGTAAACTAGTCGTTGAACTCCGTACTCATGCCCTAGTTCTTTCCGCTCTACCACGAAGACGATGCTGATTACCCGGTTGGTGGCCGCCATGTAAATTAACGTAGGCTCCCTAGGCTCGGGTCCTTTAGCTGCTTCAATGCTGCATCTGCTTCGTCCGTCCATGTAAATTTGTCTGCCTTCTTCAGCAACTTGTATAGCGGCAGAGCCTTCTCTCCAAGTCGGCTGACAAACCGACTAACTGCTGCAATGCAGCATGTTAGTCGTTGTATGTCCTTCAGGCATGTTGGACGATTTATGTTTAGGATGGCCTTGATCTTCTCCGGGTTCACCTCGATTCCATGCTGGGAAACGATGAAGCCCAACAATTTTCCGGCTGCAACCCTGAAGACGCACTTCTTTGGGTTAAGCATCATGTTGTATTTCCGAAGATTATCAAAGGTTTCTTTTAAGTCGGAGATTAAGTCGTTTGACTTTTTAGACATCACCGCTATATCGTCCACATAGGCGTGAACGTTCCGACCAATTTGATCGTGTAGGCAACGCTGCATTGTTCGCTGGTACGTAGCACCTGCATTTTTTAGCCCAAAGGGTATCGTGACATAGCAAAACGTGACGTAAGGTGTGGTGAGCGAAGTGGCCAATTGGTCCGACTTCCTCATCTTAATTTGGTGGTATCGTGAGTATGCATCGAGAAAACACAAAATCTCCGAGCCAGCCGTCGATTCAATGACTTGGTCAATGCGAGGCAAATCAAACGGATCTTTGGGACATTCTTTGTTCAAGCCAGTGTAGTCAACGCACCTTCTTAATTCTTTGGTTACCTTTTTGGGGACAAGTACAGGATTGGCCACCCATCGGGTGTGAAGGACGTCTCGGATAAAAATAGCCTTAAGTAACCTAGATATCTCCTTGCCTATGGTGCATCTCTTCTCGTCTCCGAAGCGTTATAGATGTTGTTTCACCGGTTTGCATTTTGGATCAATATTCTAGATGTGCTCGGCAAGTTCCCTTGGTACACCTTTCATGTCGGCAGGTTGCCAGGAAAAGATGTCCCTATTATCATGGAGGAACTCGACGAGCGCGCTTTCCTATTTGGGATCCAGGTTCATCCCACTGGCGGTGGTTTTGGAGGCATCGCCTACCACAAGTTCCACCGTCTTGGTTTCGATGGCGGCCTTGAATCCTGGGGCGGAGTCAAAAATCTGCTTCTTCGATGCGGGCATCTCCGAGGCATCGACCTTGCTTTGGATCTCCTTGAATTCTTTGCTGTAGAGGACAGCTTCTGCAAAGGGTGCTTCTCCAATCTCAAAGTCCCTTGCCTTGGTAAAGCTTCTGGATACGGTGATGACACCGTTTGGTCCGGTATATTGAGCTTGTTGTAGACGAAGCATGACTTGGCCATGAAGGCATGGAAGATATCGCGGCCAAATATGACATGGTACATGCTCTTGAAGGGGACCACCTCGAAGGTCATGCGTTCTTGGCAGTAATTATTGACATCGCCAAAAGCGACCTGAAGTGTGATGCACCCAAGGGACAGAGCCTCCCTACCAGGAACTACGCCGTGGAAGATGGTGATGGTCCGCTGTCGTCGTTATGGAAACGGCAGAGCCTAGGCAGGATAGAAAGAGGTGTGGGAGCTAAGCAGGGAAGCGTGCAACGGCGTCCGTAGGCAGGATTGGATACAAGCAGGCGTCAGGGACACAAGAAGTACCTAGGTGCAGAGCCCTCGGGTTGAGGTAAAACTCCTACTCCTGCCGATCTGACTATAGGGATGAATCACAGAGAACTACAAGGCTCCTCGAGCTGTATCCGGTCTGGCGAGTGAGTGAGTAGAGTCCAACCCTTGCTAAGTTGCCCATGCCGCCCCTTATATAGGCCGAGGCGGCGTGGGCAATGACCTGGCCGACTGGCGGGTCCCACAGGCGGGCCCTAGCCGGCTAGGTCATCTACAGTGGCCGGCATGGGGAATGTGTACTCATAGTCAAGCCCATACCGCCACGCCGTCTATAGTTGTCGCCATGCGGGTAGTTGTGCATAGTGCCACCTACTGTCTACTATTGCAACCGTCATCGGTAAAGTCGTCGGTATGGGCCGAGTGTCTGAGTCTCCTTTCTGTCTTGTCCGCTGTCCTGGGCGTACCGCGCACTGTGCCCTGCGTCATCTGGTACCTTGCCTATCCTGAGTGGCCCGCTAGGGTGACCTAGCCGGCTGGTCTTCCTGGGCCAGATGGTTGGATCCCTCCGGCCACTCCTCTGCCTTGCTTGTTTCAGTCCGCCGGTTGGCTCTCGGTCTGTCTTGCTCCGGCCCGCTGTCTTGATCTAGTCGGTTGGCGGTCTTGCCGATAGTTCTTGTCCGGCTGACTGGTTTGTCAGTCGGGTCTTGGTTTGTTCCTTCTTCTGATCTGTCTTGAGGTTTCTGCGTCCGGCTACCCTCAGTCGGCTGACGTGTTGGTGCCTTGCATCTTGTCCCGTTAGCCTACCTGGGGGCGATCCCCCCAACATCCTCCTTAGGTTGGCCTCCATCAAGTTCATCTTGTGCAGCGTATCTAGGTACATGATGTTGATGCTGCTTCCACTATCCACCATACATTTGGTGATCTCATTGCCGTCAATCAGGGAGTTGATGACCATGGCGTATTGGTTCTCCGTAGTGATGAGGTCTGGGTGATCCTTCCTGTCCCAAGTAATTGGAATCTCCGACCAGCGCAGGTACTGGGAAAATGGGGGTAGAGTGTCCATCAGTATCCTCATAGAGGTCTTCTGTTGTCGGATAGTGGGGGTCCCAAGGAAAGTGTGGAAAATGGCCACCTTCTTCTCGAAGGGGTTCTTGCCCTTGCCATCGCTCTTGGCGGCGTGCTTGGGGTCAACATCCTCATCCATGTCACTTGAATCCTTGGACTCCTCTTCCTTCTTCTTCCCCTTTCCCTTTCCTCACGGTCTGTTCTTCCGACTTTGCTTGTAGCCGGACTCCGGGTCCTCCTTGAGATTGTTGACAAACTTGCAATGGCGATTGGTGTGAGTGGACTTGCCGTTGGCGTCGAGGTGTACAAGGCACGGCATATCGCGGTACTCCTCATAGGTTTGGGGAACACGGAGCGCTGCCGCGGTAGTTTCACTACCTCGCTGCTACCCACGACCAGCCCCTCGTCCTCGGCCATGCTGTCCGCCATCACCACGTCCTGCAAATGTCATGGCGACCATGTCGGAGGTTTGCTTTTCTTCTGGCGGGCTCTTCCGCTTGGTGCTTCTGTTGCCAGCAGGGAGCCGCGAGCATCGTCCTCGGCAGCTGCGAACTCACTAGCCAGCTAGATCATCTGGTTGAGATCTAGCCGGTGATTGTCCTGCAAGTGCTTCAACTTATGTCAGAGTAACGTACATTTCTCCAACCCATCGATGAAGGCGGCCATGGCGGTTTGAGCGTGCACTCCTGCACGGGAATTCTTCATATCAAGCTAGCGAGAGAGGTAGGCACGAGATGACTCGTATTTCTCCTCCACGCACCACTGTAGATCGCCAAAAGTACAGGGAAGCTTATACGTACCCTCGAAGTTTTTGGTTAACGCCTCTTGCATGTCCAACCAATTGCAGATGGACTTCTCCGGCAAGTCATCGATCCATTGTCGGGTCATGCCTACTAGCATCAATGGGAGGTAATTGACGGCGACATTAGGGTTACCCCCGGCGATCTCCACCATCTAGCTGGCTTGGCGGTGCCATCATATGGCTTGATGGTCTTGTCAATACGGAAACCCTTGGGGTAAGTTGCGGTCTGTATTACAGGTCCAAAGCAACGTGGTCCCAAGTATTTTCCTTCCCGGGCCTCGTGAATCTTGTCCAAGCGTGAACATGCGTCGTATGGCTCCGGGCTTCTTTTCTTCTTTCCATCAGGGGATGGGCTGTGTGAACGACGCGGGCGTCCTCCTCCATGGTGGCTACTAGGGGCGACAGAGGCGGAGGTGGCGGTGGGTTAGCCTTCTTATTGTTACCCTCCTGCGATGCCTCACGCTTTTCACGGTTGCTTGTCGGACGCGGAGGGTCACGACGCAACCTGCTCTTGTGTGGTTGCGCTCCCCATCATGACGGGTCTGCTCCGTGTTATCGCGGATGACGATGCCGCTTTGCCTTGGCAGAGGCATATCCGTACGACGGTGAGCCTTGGGGTCTTCGCGATGTCGGGGAGAGCGAGGCGATGGAGATGGGCGACGAGGTTGAGCCTTGCCTCCGTGGTCGGAGGATATGGGGATAGCGTTCTTCCTGCTACGCGCATCCCTCCGTATTTGTTGTGACGAAACCGTCTGGGACCCGACATCATGAGGAGATCGATCCCTTGGTGGCTTTGGCTGGCTAGACTGGCAGAACGCTGGGTCAGCTCAAGCCTCTGAGAGGTGGCCTTTTCCTGCTGTTTCACCGCCTTAGCCACAAGGTAATAGACCTGATCCACAGCTGCGGGTGATCTATCCTACTCCAGAAGGGTCTTGGCTATGGCGAAGTTGATAAGAGGGGTGGGCATCACCTATCTGCCTTCGCTGTCAATGTATGGCTTGGCTTGCGACGGTTCGAGGGAGCCCATCCTAGGTTTCCTCGTACACCAGGATCGTTGATGACGCGAGCTGGAGCTTTCTTAGCCTTCTACTGTTGTAGCAGAGTCTTGTACTCGGCCTCCATTGCTCTAGCTTTCTCTATTGACTTCTGCGTGTTGGCCAGATCTCGATCCAGCTTAGCGCCTTGCTCCGCGATGGCCTGCGCTTCCTCCAGCAGCTGTTGGCGCTTCTCATCAAGCTGGACTACATTGAGAATATGATCCATGGTCATGGGCTCGACGAGGAGATTGCCGTACATCACTCTATCAGCTGGAGTGACTTGGGCAGCAGCAGACGTAGATGCCGGAGGCGGCGGGTTTGCGGTGTTGTTGTTGCTCGGACCGGTGCCGAGTTCCTGCGGCTGCTGCACTGGGTTAGGCAGAGGGGGCATGAACTTTGCGCGTTCAATGTCGGCAGCAACAGGTGGTCCCATCCCCTTCTCCAGCGCTGTAGGCAGAGCTCGTCCGGGTTGATCTTCATCCATCGCCGTCCCAATGGTGACGAACATCTCTCGGTATGTGACGGCTTTGTTGGCCTGCTCGTCACGTCTATAATCCTCCTCCATCTCCTGCATGGCAGAGTCTAGCTCCTCTGGGGTGAAGTCTATCTCCTTCGAGTCAGCGTTGATTTCGGCGTAGAGCGCGTCAAGCACGGAGTCAGAGAGTGTCGAGGCTTCCTTGATGATGGGAGGTGGTGGTGCGACAGCAGCGATGATGACTGGAGGGGGTGGTGCAGCTGCTGCGACGAGGATCGGAGGCGGTGGTGCAGCTGCTGCGACGATAACTGGAGGCGGCGATGGCGGTGGCTGAAGCGGAGGGGCTCCGTCAAGGAGCGCAAGGGCTGTCTAAGCTGCCTCCTCAGCCTCCTCATAGTTGTTGACGGTGTTCACCATGCCTTCAAAGGTGAGGCGTCATGAAGCCTGCTGCCGCCTTAGCATATGTCGGAGAAGCGTACCTTGGTCCACTCATTCCACAAAGTGATACATGGCATCATCATTGGGGTAATGTGCCAGATCGGCCCGTATACGGAGCCATCTGGCCAGGTAATCGCGGGGGTTTTCACCCTCTCTCTGAACGCAACGCGCCAGATCGAAGATGGTCACCACTCCGACGAACTTGGATCTCTAATGTCCAGACGCACGGTCGAAGCCGGTTGACTTGCAGTGATCTTCCACCTTTATATCCAGCACAGGGGCGGTTTGGGTGGGCCTTGAATTTTTCCGATCTTTGTCGGCAAACTCCAAAGAGAGATCTGACATCGATACTTCCGCAAACATATCCTTCCCGTAGGCGGTCCGTGCCGGTCTTGACGTTCCTCCGACTCCTAGGGAACTAGTGCTCGAGTCGGTTTCGCTGATGAAGAGGTGGATGTCTCCGATGGGGACGATCGAGCATCTGGTAGGGTTCTGTCACATCCCAAAATTTTCCAAAATTTTAAATGTGAAAAATAAATAAACAAAATAAATAATTGTTGAAATTTAGGGTGAAAAGAAACTTTTTTTTTCTAAATGTAAACACCAAAACCCATCTTGAAAAACTTTGAATAAAAGGAATCCAACAAATTTCAATCAAGTGAAATGCATTCATCAATAAATGTATCTTGAAATTTAAACACTTAGAAAAGTTAAACCAAAACCCTAAACCCTAATGGAATAAATAATTTCCAAGATCTCTCTAAGACTATGGATTTGATCCATATAAAAATTTGTCAACAAACATTTATAAATGATCAAGGATGATAAATAAAAATATTATAAAACCATAGAAATTGATTTCATTCAATTTGGAACCATGGATAAAAACTTATGAATTTAATAAGTTAAAGGAAAATAAATTTCTAAAGCTAATAAAGCTCCTATATAAAATCCATACCAAATTGTGAGTAAAATAATCCTAAAAGGATTTAAAAGGATAAAAAAATATTAAATAAAATCGTAAAAATTGGAATCACCAATATTGGATCTCTAAATAAAAAGATATGGATTTTATAAGGCAAAGAAAGAAAATAAATAAATAAGGAATATCTAAAAGCCAAATTAAATCTTGGACAAACAAATATTATGGAATAATAAACGGAATAAATGATTATTTAAATAAAATCATAAGGATTGAACAATATCCAATTTTATTTAAATGAAGAAAAATTGCTTAAACTAAATAATAAATTCCAAAGGAGTTATTTAGAAGACCATTTAAAACTTGAATTAAATCCATAAGCAAATGGAACAAATATAATTCAAATCCAAATAAAATGAAGGGTTAAAGAATAACCAAATAAAAGTATATGGGAGAAAACCATATTCTAAGTATATTTGAATAAAGATAAAATCCCTAAAGTAAATGATTAATTAAATCATGGGAAAATAATAATTGGAATTTGCCCAACTGGATTAAAAGTTATTTAATTAACTTAAATGGAATCAAAGAATTATTTGAATAAAAATTTATATGGGATTAAAACCATATTTGATTTTATTTGAATAAAGACAAATGCCCAATTTAAATGATTAATAAATCATATTAAAAATACTTCAAATAATTCAAAGTGAATTATTTAACACCTTATTAAATAAATAAAACCTACTGAAAAAGGTTTGGTGAAAATTAGAATTCAAATAAAGAGTTTGAAAATATAATTAAAATCTTGTTTGAATAAAAACAATTATCTATTTAAATAAATAATAAAGCCCAAGAAAATACAAAGAAATATTCTAAATTTGGACTTTAAAATACTTTGTTAAACAATATTAACTATAATGAAAGTTTAGAAAAGGTTTGATAAAAACCTGAATTCAAATTGAGTTTAAATCATTTGAATCAAAACAAAACAGAAAAGAAAAAGGAAAAAGAAACAGAGAAGAAAAAAAATACAGAAGAAGCAGCCAAGCCCAGTCCACTAAGCCCAGCGAGCCCACCTCTCTTTCTCCCCGCAGAAAACTATTCGCACTCAGCAACACACCCGCGCAGTCACTGACCACAGGAGCCCACCGCGTATTTCTCTCTCTCGCTGATGCCAGACCCCACCTGTCAGCTCATCGTTCTAACCCGCCGCGACCATTTCTCCCCCCTCGTCGCCGTTTTCTTCTTTGATTTCGCAGGCTTAATTGGCCTTAACACCGCGGCCATTACTCGTTGTGATCACGCACTCTTAATCGCCAGTGCCCACTCTCCCTTTCCCCTCAGATCCCACTCCACGAACGCCACCAGGCTGCTCTGATTTCGCTCGAGACCTCCCATGTCTTCGACGAGCTCCCCGTCAAATTTCGGCCACCACCGCCAGCCCCACTGCCCCTAGAGCACACGAGCGTGCCCCCCAGCATCTCCTGCACCTCCCAGTGCCGCCCGCTTGGCCGCGCGTGCCCTGTAACCTCGGCAACCTCTTCGACACAGCAGCGCCACTGTCTGCCATTTCTCCGGCGACGTCCCCTGGTAAAGTCCGACCGCACCTCTCCCCCTCTTTCACACGTGTGTACTCTCCACAACCTTGCACATTTAACAGCGTCTTTATTTGGCTCTGGCGTGCACCATAGCTTCTCCTTCGTCTTCGACAGAACGTGCCTGACACAGACACAAACTGCCCGAGGAATCCCCTTCAATCTCGTGCGCCCCTTGGCCAACAACGACAACCTCGAGCACCTTGGTGAGCCCTTCCTCTCTCTCTCTCACTTCCTGTATCGCCGGCACCATCACCGTCTGAGTACGCCGCAGCCAGCCACCGTCGCCGCGCTGCCCACCTATGGTCAATACGTTATGGACAGTAGGATCTTGATCTGATGGGTACGATAGAAACTTAACCCGAAGGGGTATGATCTGATCTGTGCCGCACGATCCTCTTTTAATCCAACAGTCCACGTTAGTCGATCCGCCCGAACCAGTACCAGCCTATAGGATTGCTCCACGTGGCTTAGACTTTGATTTAAAAACAGAAACATTTCTATTAGATATGTGATTTTGTAAAATTCATAACTTTAAATCTACATGTCCAAATTTTGAAAATTTTATATCAATGGAATTAGCAAAAAGAGTAATTTCCAACCATGCCCTTTGTTTAGTGTTTTGCTTCTCAAAAATTAGTTGTTTTTGCAGAAACATGTGTAGGCATATTTTGAGTATAAAACTTATTCTAAAAATGTTTTTAGGGTAAAATATTTTGTAAATGGATTGTTTTGAACCTACTGACCATAGAAACCAACTTTTGGATTTCAAAATATATTTTATGACACTTAGAAATTATACCCTTGAATTAAAGCATTTCTAGCTAAATAAAAATGTTGAATATGTTTTAAAAATGCTTTTTGAGTAAAACCTTTTGAAAATGGTTTGAATTAAACTCTATGACCCTAAACATCAAGTTTTAGGATTTAAAAATATATTTGGTGAACCCTATAAAATTATTACTTTGTTTAAAGGCATTTCCAACAAAATAAAATATTGCTTTGATTTAAAAATGGTCTTTAGATGAAACCTTTGGAAAATGGTTTAGTATTAAATACTTGACCTTAAAACACTAACAATTGTGTTTAAAAATATATTTGGCAAACACTAGAAATTGTTACCGTGATTTAAGTCAATTCTAGCAAAACAAAAATGACTTAAAGTGGCCATTTTCACTAACTTCTTTTCACATGACCTTGGCACTTATATAAATGACCAATAGGTGTTTTCAAATGTTTATAACCTATTAGAAACCACTTTTCCAAATAAAACAATCTTTGGCATGCTTGCATGCATTGCTTTGTTTTTATTATTTTATGTGTTGAATTGTTCGAATGCTAGATTGAATTTGTGCCTTGATTGAATTGTAGTGGAATTTTAAGAGTGTGACTATTGCAAGATCAAGGAGTCAACTTATATTCTCTACCAAAAAGGCAAGTGGTGCTTCATACTTTTGTCCCATTATTTCACTATGCATTAGTGATATTTTGAGTAGGACTTGCATGGAATTTTCTAAGTATAAGCTATGCCTTGAGAAATCCTAGTAGATGATGCCTTGGTAGAATTTTCCCTAAGTTAAGATTACTACTACTATCATGCTTAGCTTAGCTAGTAGAAAACAAGGGTGGATTATATTCATGCTATGGAATATTTCTAAGTCTATGACTTGTGTTTTGTTTAATAAAACAACTATGTGAATGAATCACCTGGGTGGAATGGTGTGAATGGATTTATGTTGAGTGGTTTCACAAGGCTAGTAAACTAGTGAACCTTTTGTATCACACTTGTGGAAAGCCACCCAGGAACATAGAGATTTGAGATATCAAATGTTGAGAAGCTTCAAGTGCAGCCACTTGGCATTATGGGCTCTGCCTGGATCATATAGGTTGCAATAACTTAGCCAAATGAACAGTTGGTGGTAGGGGATGATAGGTTTGGGAACGCGTCCATTTTGGTCTAAGGGAAGGATTCTGAAAGATCTTGTCTCGATGCATGTCGAGTCTTGTGGGGAAAGTGCACCACCCCTCGAGAGAGTAAAATCTAAGTACTTAGCCGTGTCCCCGACAATGGACAATTTGAGCATCAAGACATGGAAGCTATCAAGAATCTCCTCATCCCAATTTCTAAGTTAAAAACTTGTGGTTGAACAACGGTTAAAGGATCTTCAATCTTTGATTGGTAGATACCTTGGGTGATTTTGACAAACAAAAACTTATTGTTTTCAACTTATAAGGAAAATCTATTTTGTGCAAAGCAAACCTAAGATCCACTTATCCAAATGCATATAGATGATAGACACCACTATTCTACCGTAGTATCACTTGCCAATACAATTCAAATGTATTGACCCTTGTGGCTGTAACTTATTATGTTGCAGGTTTGTTCGATGTTAGTGAAGTGTGTTGAATAGGATTACAAGTCTACAACCAACATGATTGTCTGTGGCACTCTGAAGATGAAGGACGCCATGCTATATATTTATTTCTGCTGCATTGTAATGAGATAGCCAAATTAGCTATGTAAGATGTAATGAAATATTTTATTCCTAGTTATAAAGTTGTACTATGACTTTTGTTTCTTGATATTAAATCTTAACTTTGGATGCTAGCTATTGATCCAGGGACTAGCATTGTAAACACAGGGATCTCTACCTTATTAAAGGTTGGGAACTCTACAGGTTCGTCTTTGCTGGGATCCAGAACTCATCAGGAGGGACGATCGGAATGTTGCCGGAGAAGAGAACGTGGTCGATGGCTACGGTTTCTCCGATTCCTGCGAAGATCTTGGACCTCGCCCGCTATAGAGCCTAAAGCGCCTCTTGCCCCACGGTGGGCGCCAACTGTCGTGGTATTGCCGACGAGTACGCCATGGAGGGGTCCTCACAGTGCGCGTTTAGAGACGTGGGGTAAGGCGGACGACTGACGGGTACGAGGTAACACAGCTTACCCAGGTTCAGATCCCACAACGGTGGAAGAATCCTACTCCTTCTATAAATCACTATAATAGCAATATGCCGAGTTACAGGGATCGGTTCGCTGTGCGAGGTATGTGTTGAGTTATCTGACTTGTGCCCTAAAGGCTCCCATAGGCCCGACTTATATATTCGCCAGGTCCTAGGGTTACAGGGAAAGTCCTAGCCGGACAGGTTACAGAGTCCTACACAGTATACAATTAGTCTAACGTGTCTTGCAATCCAAGGTTCTGGGTACGTCGGTGACTCCTCTGTAGCCTTCCTTTATCCGGCCTGGGCCTCCCTTCTGGATCCATCTAACTGGGCCGCCCAGCAGGCCATGGGCCATGCTACTAACTGTGGGCCACCCGGGTTATCCTGATAGGAGACATGCTATGAGGATATCCATATAGCATATCCCCAACAGATGATCCCGATGAAGTCTAGCTTGATGATGGTTTTGATGGCGACGATCTCCCCTCTCCGGGAAGGAATTTCCCCGGCAGAAATCTATCTGCCGGAGAGCTCTTTCTCTCTCGGTGTTTTCCACCCCGTAGAGGCGGCAGAAATCATTCTATGGGCGCTCCCCTGGTATTAGGGTTCCGAGAGGAAGATATAGGCGAGAGGGCGGAGTCGGAGGCCGGTCAGGTGGGCCACACCTGCCCTAGGCGCGGCCCAGGGGGGGCCCGCGCCTAGGGGTGTGGGCCCCCTGTGGCCCAGCTACGCCTCCCCTTCTGGCTTCCTTCGTCTATTAGGAAAATATAATTTTCCAATATTTTTCTGGTATTTTTCTGATCTTCGCGAAATTGCATCAAAACACCTCTTTTTCCATCAGAAACCTAACTCCGGCAGTCTATCCTCCAAGAATCATCCAACATGTAAAAACAGAGGAAAAGACATAAGTAACACCTCATAATAAGACACCTATCAATGAATAGAGGCAAATTATAATATAGAATGGTGATGCAAATTGGACATATCAGTAAGTGATAAAAAGAATAATTTTTGAGGTGACATGCTATCACAATTTTGATCAAGGTATTTGTAAAGCAATGATAGCTGAGATCAACGTACTCTAAACATGAACATGAAAGATGTAGTTCTAGCAATAAGACATAGAAACTACGTTGTAACATGAAAAGTTACAAACAAAGATCATGAATAGCAATGCGTTGAAAGAAGTTTGTTTGTTTAACATATAGAAAACATAGCAAGAGTGGTATTTAGCTTGTCCTTCATGGTATAGCAAAACATAAATGCATAGGACACCTTCAAAGTTCATAAGGGTGACTAGATACAAATAGTTTAAGAGCAAGCAATATCAACATTATGAATCAATCAATAAGTTTTGGGACAATGCACATTAAACTAAGAATGACAACTATGCTCTCTTAATTGATGCATAAAGATAGAAGATGGAGACTCAACATAAAATTAAAAGAAAGGCCCTTCATAGAGGGAAGCAGGGATTTCAAGTTTCATAAAGAGCTTCCAAAAATTATGGTACTTATTAGATTTCAGCTCTCATTGCCCCTATCATAAGCATCTAGAAGTGATTAAGGTTAAAGTGAAACAAATATGAAGTATATGCTTGACAGATCCTAAGTTGGCAATCTCATGTCCCTTGAGTACGGGGGTCGTTCCTCATGCTACTCAACTTTAGTCACAAGGAAGTTCTTGTCATTGTAAGCATATGTGTATCATAGATAATCGCCAACATGGTACCCTTGCCCCATGACACAGGAGCTATCCCATATCAAAATGACAAGGCAACAGACAGTGAGCATCTCAACGATCTTTTATTTACCATGAGCATGGTACCTCTTTTTTTCTATTTTCTCTTTTTTATATTTTTTTTGAAGATGCTTCATAGATTTCTCACTATGGTTATGCTCAAAGTTTCCACCATGATTAGGCATGTCTTAGGCTAGCCGCCCAGGCGTTTCTCTAACACATATATAATACTCCACGAACTTACAAGACCCCCTTTTATTTCACACCTCCGACATCCACAAACAAAAGATCATGATATCAACTGGTTATTATGTACAGGTGTTGAAAGCATTCCACATGACAGCGTGGTTCTGCTAATTCCCAACTTATAAATGCAAGCATATAACCAACATAGATGACACAATGGTTCAAGTTTATTAGGTGCAAGAAAGTAAAGTGTGCCATCAAGTTTGTGAGAGATTTAATCACTAATTTTCACATAACAAGTTTAATTTGGAAGATAGATAAAAACATGAATATACTTGGAATGGTGTAACACACCATGCATATGAATTTATAGTGGACTCTTTGGAATAACTTGATTTCTTGGGAGTTGGATGCACGAGTAGAGCTCATACTCAGTACAGGTGGAGGCTAGCAAAAGAGTAGGAGCGACCAACTATGAGAGCAATAATGGCCATAATCATGTAGAGCGACAAAACATTATTAACTAAAGCATAAAGTGATATCACATGTCAAAAACTAAATGATCATAGATGCTAAGGTGACTGGTTCATAGTCTTAACATGGTGTAAGCATGTGCCAAGTTAACCCAAATAAAGGATCAAAGGGGAATACCAGAATAATTATGCTTTTGTATGATAAAACAACGCATGATTCTTTCAAGGAACATTAAGCAATCTCAATTGTTTGGAACAAGTCATGCTACAACAATAATCACTAAGCATATGGTCAAAGCAAGATCTAACATGACATGATAAAGTCTAAGCCACAGTCAAAACAAGCTCCCTTTTGTACCACTATAAGCATGAAACTTCCTACTCTTTTCCAACACCAATCATATGAATGCAGGGGTCCAACTAATTTATTCAGAAAACCAAAAAAAATAAAACTAAAAACAAAATCAAAGACGCTCCAAGAACAACACAAAAGTGCATGAAGCAATAAAAATGAGGTGTCTAGAAAGAGACTTGATATTTTTATTGATGAAGAGGGGGATGCCTTGGGCATCCCCAAACTTTGATGCTTGTACATCTTGAATATTTCTTGGGGTGACACAGGTGGCATACCCAAGCTTTATCTTTTGTCCATTCTTCATCTCATCACATTATTCTTTCCCTACACTTGAAAATTTCCTTCATACAAAACTTCACACAATCTTCAGTACCAACATTAGTGAATTCAAGATAATAAGCCATTGTGTTTAGTTTCAACACAAGTAAAAATTTCATAAGAACACAAGCTACTGTAGCAATTCCTTTTAAAAGCTCAAGTGATCAAAGAGAAATCAAAAAGAAAACGATAAGAGGCAAATGCAAATAATGGCAGAAATATGTCAAAATAGACCATCAGGTAAAATCCGATTTTTCTAAAGACCTTCTGTTGCTCAAATCGAAAAGTGTTGAACTAACGGAAGTTAGATAATAACCTGGGGCATATGCTCAGAAAATTACAACTCAATCCGACGTACTAGGATTTTTCATGAAATTTGTTTCGGGACAGCAACTTCCCCAAATCTTACTTCTCTCTCATTAGAGGTTATTCTTGGCACAAAAACCACACAAAAAGGATAAGGAGAGGTTATTATAGAAGTAATAACTTCCAAGACTCAACAAAAGAAAAACTTACTTTAGAATGAATAAGCATTAGCATCAACTTTAGGGTTATCTCCATTAACGCCTTTAAGTACTTTTCTTTAACGCCTTTAAGTACTTTTCTTTAACGCATTTAAGTACTTTTCTTTAACGCATTAGAATGAATAAGTACTTTTCTTTAACGCCTTTAAGTTAGGCATGTAAAGGAAGAATCAAGTATTTTAGAATGAAGAAGCATTAGCATCAACTTTTCTTTTAATAGGAGAGGCAAAGGATATCTTCTCTCTCTTTTTAGGTAAGTGTTCTATACCTTTCTTGAGTGGGAATTGATATTTAATGGTTCCTTCCTTCATATCAATAATTGCACCAACATTTCTAAGAAAAGTTCTTCCCAAAATAATAGAACAAGAAGCATTACATTCAACATCCAAAACATAGAAATCAATAGGGAGAAAGGCATTGTTAACCATAATAAGAACATCATTAATACTCCCCATAAGTTTCTTTTTGGCATTATCATCAAGATGGACATCCAAATAACAATCTTCCAATGGTGGTAAATCAAGCATTTCATAATTTTTTCTAGTCAAAATAGAGACACTAGAACCAAAATCACATAAACCTTTGAGATCAAAATCATTCACTTTCATATTAATGATGGGTTCCCAACCATCCCCTAATTTCCTAGGAATAGAAGCTTTATGTTTCAATTTTTCTTCTTTAATTTTAATGAGAGCATCTGTTATGTGTTTTGTAAAAGCCATATTGAACTAGCATTAGGACTTCTAGCAAGCTTTTGTAGGAACATAATTACTTCAGAAATATTGCAACCATCAAGATCAAAATCAAACTTAGCATCCAAGGTAGTAGAACTATTGTTACCCATGTTTCGAAAAATTTCAGCATTTTTATTGGTTTTAGGCATTGTTGAAAAAGGAATGGGGACTTCTTGTGGTTTGCTAGCATCAACATTGGTGGTGGTAATAGTACAAATACTACTATTTCTAGCAATTTCATATTCTCTTTCCCACTTAGCACACAATTTAGCTAGAAATCTAACATTTTCATCAATTCTAACTTGTATGGCATTAGCAGCAGCAAAGGTATTTTCCATGGTTTTAGGTTTAGCAGCCATTTTATTAATCAAAGAGGATTGTGCTTCAGGCAAAGATGAAATATTTTTCTCTACATTCAAAAGCTTTTCTTCGATAGTTTTGTTGAAAGTAGTTTGTTTACTAATAAAATCCTTAAGCATGACTTCAAGTTCAGAGGGAGCACTTCTATTGTTGTTGTAGGAATTTCCATAAGCATTACCATTATTAGGAGGATATGGCCTATAATTATTATTACCAAAATTATTCCTATAGGCATTGTTGCTTAAATTGTTATTTATAATGAAGTTCACATCAACTTGCTCTTGAGCAACCAAAGAGGCTAAAGGAACATTATTTGGATCAATATGAGCTTTTCCATTAACAAGCATAGACATAGTAGCATCAATTTGATCACTCAAGGAGGAGGTTTCTTTAACAGAATTTGCCTTCTTACCTTGTGGAGATCTCTCAGTGTGCCATTCAGAGTAATTAACCATCATATCGTCAAGGAGCTTAGTTGCAGCACCCAAAGTAATGGTCATAAAGGTACCTCCATCAGTAGAATCCAACAGATTTCTTGAAGACAAATTTAGTCCTGCATAAAAAGTTTGGATAATAATCCAAGCAGTCAGTCCATAAGTGGGACAATTCTTTACCAAAGATTTCATTCTTTCCCAAGCTTGAGCAACATGTTAATTATCAAATTGTTTAAATTTCATTATTTCACTTCTCATAGATATAATCTTGCGGGAGGATAATATTTTCCAATAAAGGCATCTTTGCATTTAATCCAAGAACCAATACTATTTCTATGCAAAGATGGCAACCATTCTTTAGATTTTCCTCTCAAGGAGAAAGGAAACAATTTAAGCTTAATAATATCTCCATCTACATCCTTATATGTTTGCATCTCACAAAGTTCAACAAAATTATTAAGGTGAGAAACAACATCATCAGAACTAGCACCAGAAAATTGCTCTTTCATAACAAGATTCAGCAAAGCAGGTTTAATTTCATAAAAGGTAGCATCAGGATAAGGTGGCGCAATAGGTGTGCAAAGGAAATTATTGTTGTTTGTGCTAGTGAAGTCACAAAACTTAGTGTTTTAGGAGTATTCATTTTTGCAAAAGTGCAGCAAGCCAATAGAAGTAGTAACTAATTTTTTTCTGTTTTTATTAAGAAAAAGCAAACCAAACAAAACAAAAAATTGTATTTTTGATAAAAGAATCAAGCAAAACAAAGCAAAATAAACTAAGAAAAACAAAAACAAAGTAAAGAGATTGGTTGTGAGAGACTCCCCTTGCAAGAATTTTCTTTCTCCCAGAAAAGTGACTGATGAGGAGGAAGAGATTGAAGCTGTCCTTATCTCCTCGGCAACGGCGCCAGAAAATCTTGATGGTGGCTCGGTTGACGTAGAGCCTATTGGGAGACCCCAAGAGCAAGGTGTGATGAGCATAGCATCAAGTTTTCCCTTAGTTATGAAACCAAGGTTATCGAACTAGTAGGAGTAAGGAAACAACTCCAAGGTGTTGCTAACAACTTGGAACCTACACAACACAACAACATAACTTTACCCCAACTTACAGTGAGGTTGTCAATCTCACTGGTTTGCTGAAAACAAAGGATTAAACGTATAGTGTGGAAGATAGTGATTTGCTTGTAGAAAGTAAACAGTAACAGTAGATGGTGTATCAATGATAAAGGAATGGACCGGTGTCCACAGTTCACTAGAAGTGTTCTCCTCAAGATAGATAGCATGTTGGGTGAACAAATTACAGCGGGGCAATTGACAGATTGAGAAATCATAACAATGCATATACTAGACATCTTGACTCCTATGAGATTTGATTGGGCATTACAACATAGTACATATACCGTAATCCAACTGCATCTATGACTAATAATCCCCCTTCAGGTTATCATCTGAACCCCTTCCAGTATTAAGTTGTATGCAACAGATAATTGCATTAAGCAATGTGTATAAAGTAAACAATACAATTGCCCCATGGACAAAGGATTGTTGTTTTCTCCCTAGTAGCAACAGCACATCTACAACCTTAGAGATTTCTGTCACTTTCGCAGATTACTAGAGGCATGAACCTACTATCGAGCATAAATACTTCCTCTTGGACTTGCAAGCATCTACTTGGCCAAATAGCTACTAACAACGGAGAGCATGCAAGATAAAATAACATAGACATGATATAATCAATAATCAATCTTACATAGTATCTCAATATCCATTGGATCCCCGCAAACACAACATGTATGATAACAAATAGATGATCTTATTCATGAATGGAGTTCACAAGATCTAAACATGAAAGCACAAAGGAGGATAAACAACCATCTAGCTACTGTATGGACCCATAGTCCAAGGGTGAACTACTCACGCATCACTCTGGAGGCTAGCATGGTGATGAAGAAGGCCTCTGGGATGATCTGTCCCCTCTGGCAAGGTGCCGGGAAGAGCTTCAGATCCCCCCGATCTGGGGACGATGGTGGCGGAGGCTATGGACTATTTCGAGGAGATCTGATCGGGTACTTGGGGTTTCTACATCGGGGTGCTCTTATAGGCGAAGGGGCAAGGTCGGTGGGCACCCAAGGGGCCCACACCTAGGGCTGGCGCTCCCCCTGGCCACGCCACCACCAGTTGTGGCCACCTCGTGGCCCCACTTCGGCTGCCCTTCGGACTACGTGTTCCTTCTGGTAAAATATTAACTTTGGCTTTTGTCCCGTCCAATTCCGAGAATATTTCCTTACTAGCTTTTCTAAAACCAAAAACAACAGAAAATAGGCAACAGGCACTGCGGCATCTTGTCAATAGGTTAGTTCTAGAAAATGTATAAAAATACCTCAAAGTGTAGACAAAACATAAGAAAGTTGATACAAAACAAGGATGGAGCATCAAAAATTATAGATACGTTTACGACGTATCACCTGTAAATCAAAACAAATCTTAACAAAACTAAAGTAAATAAGCCAAAATTAAAAGACCTACAGCGCTTAGCTCCCCAGCAATGGAGCCAGAAAATAGCTTGATGACTACAAGTGCACAAATCATTTGTAGCTAGTTTCGAAATAAATATATCGACCCCATAGGGAGTAGGAGTCTGAAGTCTAAGAATTTTTGAAATAAATACTGAAAATAGAAATGCTAAATAAAGTTCTAAGTGACAAGATAAAATGCGAGTATTGCGTAAAAAGGTGTTTTGGGGTTTTTTCATAAGAGAGAAATAAGTAAAGTAAACAAAACTGAATACAGAAAATAAGTATCGCGTATGTAAAAGAGATTTGAAACTTCGGTGGGAAAAGTGTTCTTAGGGAGTAGCGGATACACCACTAGAATTTTAAAGGGGCTAAAGTAAAGATTATTATCATGAACATTCTCAACTTTGTATGTGTGGGAGGAACTCCGTATTTGGATAAAGAGGCAGCAACCACTGCTCAAATCATCCTCATAACCACAGAAGACAGCAATTAACATCAATTGAATTACTGCGCTATTAAGGGACATAATCCCGCAGGACGTATCCCATGGCATGGATAGTGTTTTGTGAGTTTCCTCGACTCCCAAGTTGATATGTAAGGAGTGCCAACAGTTTTATAGTCACTGTAAGTGCTAACATCCCTCCGTCTACCAACAAGTAGTTCCCTCCATCAAGTCCACACAAGAGGAAAATATTGAGAGGTCGACTTCTCCCAACATAAAGATGAAGACAATCTAACACATGGTCACAGCGATGAATATCATAATAAACTTTATCTTATTTCAATCTCATGCTAGGGTTTCTCCATCTCTCTAAGAACTAATGATCTACTTAGACATGGAGTCAATCAACATGATAGCAAAAGTAATGGAATCTATCATAGATGAATAGTACTTGTATAATCCACAACGAGTACGAGAATTACAACAAGATCTAGACAAGATATAGATGGGATGGATGGAGATGGTGGTGATGCAGAGGTTGATGATGAAGATCGATTCCTTAGCCTCCTGGATCTACGTAGGGCGAAGATGGATCCTGGGTGGATGAGTTCCCCCTCTAGATGCCTTCCGAAGGTTAGGTTTCGGCGATTTCTAGGTGTTATGTATGTCGTCTCTCTGATCCAGTTGCATGGGGTAAAACTATTTGAGGAGGCGGTGTCGGCGCCAACTATACGGCGGGAACTATACGACCGGAATATTTCCTCCCGTCATATAGTTGGTCGTTAACCCTTCCGTATCCTCCAATTGCTTCGGGTTTTCTTCTGGTGTTATTAATATTTTCCAAATAAGCAATTTACGTAGTTTTTGGCTCCTTTTTCACTCCAATATAACTGGTCCAAGAATTGTGTCCATCGGATCCATCATCTGCCCTGATCCTGGTGAAAATAAACATAAAAGTGTGTGCGAACACCATAAAATACCAAGATCCTACATCTACAATGCAAAATAATAATCTAAAACATGATGCAAATATACACTCATCACCCACGACCACACTTTGCCGCTTCGGCTCGCTCCCACCATGGCCGGAGGTCCATGGCCTCGCTAGGATCCTGCCGGAAATTAGGGTCAGAGGGTCGATCTAGGTCTTCGAAACAGAATCCCAACACTAGCTCCTCCACCATATCGCCACCACGGAGAACTGCCGCCTCCACCCCGAGCCGCCCAGATTGCAGAATCCTGACGATGCAGATTCCACCAGGATGAAGACGCTTGCCGCCGTCCATATCCTGAACGGATCTAAGGGTATCCCCCGCCAACCCCGAACGGGCTTTTCCCGTCGTTTACCACCAACGGCGGTGGCGGGGGAGAGGAGTTCTAGGGGGCGGGCTCAAGAACGGAGGAGAACAATCGTGGCCGCCATGTGGGGACGACCTAGGAGAGGCGCTGGGTGGTCGCTTTCAGCTCACTCAGATGGTTACGTCATATAAACCTTTAAAATGCAGGGAGGATTTCACTTCCCTGACCTCTGCACGAGGGATGCACACAGCCATTAAGCATGGGTATCAGGATTTTTAAACTTGGTTAAGTACCAATCCTGGTCCTTAGGATAAATTGCATGAGTACCAAGAGAGCCTGGTCCTTAAGTATAAATAGGAACCCTAATTCGCTTCCGTGAGGATTTAAACTTAGGTGATGGGTTTGTACATCCACTTACCAAACCAGTTGAGCTAGGCTCACTCCCCATATATATATGAATCGTCATGAGAGTGTGCATGACTTTGACAAATAATTTGTCACATTCAGCAGACGTGCAGGCTCAACAACGTAGAGAACCTCACCATTATTTAAGAGGATAATACAGCTTGTGTTGCACAAGTACAATCAGGTTACGTCAAGAGTAATCTCATAAATCATATTAATCATAGGTTTTCCATATGCAAGTGTTGTAGAAGATGAATGAAGTGAGAATCTTGCATACTTTGTCTTGTGAAAATTTCACAGATTTGTTCACTAAATCATTGCAGACATCATCTTTTGCAAGGTGCGTTCGTGGAATCGGTATGATGAGACTTAGAGAGATGCTAGACTCTTGAGAGATTCTTTGCATCCCCACTTGTGTATCTTAGTCCATATAATTAATTACTTAATCTTTTTTTGAGAGAGAAACCACATATTTAATTGATCGAATATCCAGTTACAAGAATATCCAGTTACAGTAAGCAACACATGTTGTCTTTGGGGAATAACCCCTGATAGGGTCATAAGGGGTAAAACATTGCTCAGGTTGGCTTGTGCTGAGTGAAGAATAAACCTGGCCGAGTAACAACGGCTAGGTAAGAAGATCATGTACGGCTGACATAAGAATTATGTCGGCCCGTATAAGACAAGTTGTTAACCTTGCAGGAAGCAACGAGCCGAGTCTCACGAGGGAAGGACGAGTCAGATAGGACGCGTGGAAGCTTTTCGAGTGAGGTTCAGGAGGGACCATGGTAAAGCATGGTCAAAAGAGAAGGGCGACGCCGGGTGACACCTAAAGCAAGGGCTGACGTACAAAGTCAATGCGTGACGCCAAAAGAACTAGAGGTTATGTACAAGAAGACCGTTAGCTGTCTAGCTTCGTGGACTGGGTCAAGGGGCTTAGCGATGGCCCATGACCCGACCCATATAGTGAGGACCAAGATCCAAACAGCAACCCTAGGACCCAAAGGGGTGTGACCTAGCTAGCCTTCGCCTATATAAGGAGGGGTGTAGCTAGGGTTTGAAGAGGTTGGACCAAGTAGGAAACTAATGCCCTGAGGCTCTGCTCAAACATCTCAAGGAGCACTTGTAAACTTCTAGTATCAATAAAATTCCTAAGTGTGCAGAGTTCATCTTGTTCTTCATGCGCGGCTAGACCGTGCACTCCCTCCCGTGTTACCACAAGCAACCATTCGGCCCCCAACTTAAGCCTACCCATGGCATCTTCCGTGACACCACTATGACACTTGGCGCCCACCGTGGGGAAGAAGCAGGTGCTTGATGGATTTTCCATCCGGACGGGCAACATCGTCGCCAAGACCGGCGAGCGCGTCTATTCCGGCCTCATCAGAGGTTTGGAGCACTCAACTTCGTCAGCGACAACGCAGGCTGCTTCGGGACCAATCCGTTCCCTAGGGGCGGTCGCTTCATCAAGTTCGGCGAGCACCAGGTGTAACTACCTCGGTGAATTATGCTCCTAGTTACAAGCCTGGATGAGCGGAAATGGTTAAAATAGTACGGTGGGGCCCAAATGCCACTCACATGTAGACCTTTCGGCCGTCCTAACCATTTCCAAACATCGGGACAAGAACGGGCGGCATAATCGGCAGGCGAAGGGATCAACTACATACACAAATGAGTATGTATGCAAGCCACCATACAACAGTCCTCAGAGCCATTCCATCTAAAAGAAATAGAAATATTGCAACGCCATACGGCAAGATCCAAATATCCTAGATAGATATAATAGTTTAGGATATCTCCTCATACATCAAACATCAGAGTATCAGGCGGAAGCGGCAAACAAGATCCGAGTACGGATAAGAAGCAAATCGGCATAAGATGCCCCATAATAAACACATCCCGCCCACAGATCTCACGGATCCCCGTTTCCGGAATCTCTACACCGAATGATCGTTGTCCACATCGTCCGTCTCCTCCACCCAGTATCCATCTTGTGAGTGTACCTGTTCGTCTGAATCAAATAATTTATCGTGTGAGACCCTAGGGGTACTCCGCAAGTCTTTATGCCTCTAAAGGGGACACAACCTGGGTGACGCAATTGCAGCAAAAGATAATACCTAAAAATTCTATAGATACTCGCTAACCATCCGCCTAACCAAAGATAGATGGATGTCCGTGAATTAATAACAACAGTTATAACAGTAATATTAACAGATCCATCCTCCTCCTCGCTTACCAACGAGGAAGCGGACGAACAACCCCCATCCGTTGGCAGTTTTATTATCCATTCCATGAGTGTTGCACTATTTACTAGTCAGTTACTTAGTCAAATTTAAAGCGGTACTTTAGTTATACTTGTCTATGATCGAGAAACTATGCTCCAAGTCGTCCATAACCGCGGACACGGCTTTCAGAAAGTTTTACCCTGCAGGGGTGCACAAATAGCAACACACACTCGATCAACCTCGGAAAAACCAAATCAAAACCCAACGAGGCATTCACGACAAAGCAATCACAGGATTCAGAAATATTTCAGGGGGCCACCCCATTAAGCTACCCGCAACGAAACTGGCCGGCTCCGAGATGGACTCAAGGTTTGTGTGGACGGCTGTAAACGACTGGGAACCCGAAAGTGTGACTGGGCTTGTCGATACAGCGAAAACGTGTCACGATCCTAAACAGTACAGGTGCTCCTCGCACAATCGTAAATAAAGCAGTAAAGCATGGCATAAGTACAGGATAGTAATAAAGCCCCAAACTACTTTGTCGCCCCAAGAAAGAAGAATGAATCAAGCTCTGGCTCAGGGGGGTCCCATAAGCCTCCCGGATGTGGATAGCGCGAATATTCAAGGAACAGGAATCAAGTACTCGGGGTCCTACGGGACACAAGTGAGCATGAAAAACCAAATAGCAGATATTGCTCATCGGTGCCACTTTCACTAGTTATCCCACACTACTCAGGTTAAGTTGTTTAGGTACCTCGTTATCCATCAGACACTCACATACCCTACACATGCTGTTCTACGACCCGCATGGCTCAAACAACTCCTGTAGTAATGGCTCATGGGATGGAGGAACAAGCTTCGGTGGGGTTTAAAAGTAAAGGCTATGCAGTACTTGGGATTCAGTTTAATGCGATCTCGACTCAATGATGCAAGAATAAGATAGAGGCAATAGGTACTATATGTATGCAAGCATGTGGTAGTGCTTGCCTGGCAGCTCAGTTGAAGCGAGAGAAGGATCTGGGTAGTGCTCCTGGGTTTCTTGATATATCCCCTGCTCAGCGTCTATTCGAAGAAGAACCAAACAAACAAGGGCCAATATAAATAAAGTGCACAAGCATAAGGATAAAATGCGACAAGCAAACAATCATGCCATGATGAATGATGCACAATTTGCATGGCAATAAAGTAGCATGGCATGGGTGAGGAGTGGAATACAAGAAGTAAGCATTTTATGGAGTTTTGGTCACATTTTATTCTCGAATAAGTTGCTGTAACCTTTATATTTATATGATGCATGCTGCAATTCAGAACATGGACTGCATAGATAGAACGGGCTCGTCGCGCTGATCGATTTAGACATATTATTTGTCAAATTTGGAGTTATAAAACAAAAGTTATTAATTAATTAAGGCAAGGGCATTTTATTTGTAATTTTGTTAACTCGAAAATTGAAGTGTTCAAACATTATTTTGAAGGGCATATTTGAATTCCTCACATTTTTCTGATTTCAAAACATATATTATTTGTATTATTCGGAATTATATTTCAAAAGATATTTGAAAACAGATTTAAATTTGAATTTAAAACAATTTGAAAAGTTTAAATTAAAACAGAAAACCGGAAAACGTTTTACACTCAGGCAATCCTAGCCACAGACAATGACAGGTGGGCCATCTGCTGACTGGACGACGCAGCGCGCAGAAAACCGTCTGTCACCGCGAGCACGCCCAGCCACAGTGGATGACAGGTGGGGTCCGAGGCTCCGCTGACCCACACGCCAGTGGGCGAGAGGGGGCTTGCCACGCGGCACAGAGAGGGAGCGCGGGTAGGGTGTTCGAAACAGCGGGGAGGTTTTTGCAAAAAGGAGGAGGAGGCTGGTAGGTGGGACCTCTAGGAGCGCGGGGTGAGCAGAGAAAAACCAAGGGGGGAATCTGCAAAAAGGGCGCCCGTACTGTGGATCTTCTCCGCGATTGACCGATTGGTGCGCGACCGACGCAGGCGCGGCACGGGGAATCGAACCCAAGACCTGGCGTGCGCGCGCGGAGGCGGCGGCCACTGCGGTAGGGAGGGGTAGTCGTTAGGGAGGTAGGCGTGGTCTAGATATGGCGCTATGCGGCGCGAGGGCGAGCAGACAGCAGCGAGCGGCGGCGCACTGAGGCCGCGCAGAGATCGTTCGACGAAAGGTCCGGCGAGGCAAGGGCGGTACGGCGAGGTGGACCATGTCAGGGAGGTCAGGGCACTCACCGTGGGTTGGTTGGTAGGGTCGGATCGTGCAGGAGGGCGACGGAGCGGCGAGGGCGCAGGCGAACTGGCGGCTAGGGTTTGCGGTGGCGTCTCGGTCCTGGCGAGCCTGGGGTCCTCCTCCTCCTCGCTGGCGCGTACGAGGTGAAGCAGGGGAGCCGCGTGATCTTCCTCGACACCCTTGATCGCCACGCCACCGGCTGGAGTGACGGAGCGACGTGGTGCTGGCGGTGGCCGGCGAGAGAGGTTGGGCGTCGGTGGAGAGGGAGGGGAGGAGCGGCAGGCGCCCTGGGGTAGATCTGGGGGAGGCAGAAGGCGAGAGAGAGGGAGTAGATAGGGACGGGAGAGGAGAGGGGGTGCCGTGGGGGAGTGGTTAGGAATAGAGGTGGCTTCGGCCACCTTTTCCCTCCTCCTTCACGTGCGCTAGCTGGCTCGGCAGGGCAGGGGCAGGTAGGCATGGGGGAGTGACTGCAGGTGGGCCAGGCGGTTGAGGGGAGCTCGGGGTGGGGCTGCTGAGGCAGGGAGAGAGAGCTAGAGAGAGAGAGGGAGGGGAGGTTCGGCATGGAGGGGTAGGTCATGGGGTAGGGTTTGGAGAGAGGGTTTAGGAGAGAGGATAGAGAGAGAGAGAGCTTTGGTATGCATGATCAAGAGAGAGAAAAGATGGGCATGGGGATGGTCTTGCATGGCACTAAACAAAAGAGGTGGATGAGGTTGGATGGCACAAGGCAAGAAACAAAGCAAGGTAGAAAAGATTGAGAGAAAGAGAGAGATGAGAAGATGATCCACTCAAAAACAAATAAAACCGAAGGAGGACAAAAGATGGTGATGGTTGCATGGCCCATGCAAGACAATTAATGCCATGCTTATTCTTGTGAAAACAATAATATTTACATGGCATTATTCCTATGCATTCCCAAAAGTGGAATTAAGCCAAGCAAAAGAATTTAAATGAAAGTTCCAAGTGGAGTAGATGGAGATGATCATATTTTAATACAAATGGGACATGCTAGTGTGTAGGTGCCACTAGATATTTAGTAAGCCCAAAAATATCCCAACATGAGCATAAACCCCAAAACAACCCATATGGAAGCTAGAAAAGGGTTCCACTCTCAAGGCATGCAAAGGTGGCCATGTGGCTCTCATAAACCAATAATGTGGAAACAATATGGTGCATATATGAGAGCATGTGGAGATATAATTGGATCCATCCCAACCCACATGAGCTAGAGGTAAAACCCAATAAAGTGCAAAGCTCATATTTAGTTGGATGGTGGAATTATAAGGTGGTGGCAGAGAAAGGTGATGGAGTTGAATAAAAGATATGCCCCCAACTCAACTTGGGCATTTAAACATTATATCAATAACCAAATACAATATCAAGAGGCAAATACAATTAACAATGCATATGAGAGAAGAACCAAACCCCAAGGGTTTGGTATGATGCTCAAATGCAAGGTGGCATGATGACATGAGCATGATATAATTATGATGCAACAATTTATATAGGAAGTAGCATTTATATAGACTAGGCTAGTAGCATTGCAATTGTTAGACAATTGGGATGCTACACCAGGTCTACGTCGCGGTGCGCGTGGAGCGCGCCTACCCGGAGCGCGTCGCTTTGGCGCCGGATTCACTTGCGGTTCCTACCGCAGGAAAACTTCACCCACTCGTCTCCGTCGAGGTAATGATGACATCTCCTAACCAACCGAAAATGTTTATTGATCGTGTAACATTCCAAAAATATTGATCATGCTTATCAAATTCTAATCACTAAAATTAGGGTTAACAAAAACTTTGATTAAATAAAAATCAAATGAATGCATGTGTGTATGTGATGATTTTATGAATGCTTGTTTGGACTTGTGTGATTAACCTAAATATAAAGGAATGGTTTAAAGATCAAAATAAAATCATCTAAAACATTTCCAAGAAGACACAAATCAAGAGAAAATCAAAAATAAATTAAATAAGTAAAATGGTCATTTTTGCTAATCTTGCTCACTAGGTCACTTTGAGTGTTTCTAGTCCAAGATTTCAAACAGAAACTTTTCCATTTCTTTTCACCCCTTGCAAGACCAAATAAAATTGAATCAAAGCCCACCTTTTAAACTTGCAGAAACATTTGGCAACCCCATTCAAATGACAAGTTAAAATTGAATATTTAACATATGAGAAGAGCCCACATTTTCAAAACCCAACCAAACCAATTCCACTTGAACTTTCCAACTAACCAGATACTCCCTAGTATGTTCCTAGAAAACCAACCAATTTTGAATACAAAATTCAAATTTGAATTTCTTTTGGCCATTTCATCAAACACCTTGTGATTAGCAAACAACAAAACATCAAACACTATTTGTAGCAGTGATTGTGGCCAACCTTGTTCCCTCTCTGGTTGCAGCAAGCTCTTAGTAGATCATCTAGCCTCTTTAAAAATCCTTAGCACCACTGTGAGAAAGCATAGCCATCAATGGTGACCATGCCGAGAGCACCATTGCCACCCCCATGTCGCCAGCGAGCTAGAGGAAGCACTAGCCTCGCCAACCTTGTCTGGAGCACTGACCACCGTCCACGGCCACCCCCTGTCCAAGCCCCGATGTAACATCCCAAAAATATTAAACATGGATCATCAAATGCTAATCATCAAATTTAGGGTTAACAAAAACTTATTCATCTCAAATATGAAAGCATTCATATGTATATGTATTTAAATTAGGAGTTCTTTTGAATTGCCATGGTTTTGTGATTCCTTGCTTGTAAAATGATTCTTAGGTGAAATAAACATCATCTAAATCATTCCTAAGCTTTTCCCAAAGACAAACAACTCAAAATGAATAAATAAAGTGAATGGTCACTTTTAACAAATTAACTTTCATGCCTACTTTGGATATTCCTAGCACTCAAAACTTAACATAAACAATTGTGGATCTTTGCACCCCTTGTTAGTACACATAATGAGGTACCAAGGCCCACTTTGTGATCTTCCAAAAACATTCAAATGCTAAGTTTAAATGACAGTTTAAAATTGAATCTATCTCATATGGGAAGATCCCACTATTTCAAAAACCACTCAAATCAGCTCAATTTTCAAAACCCAAACAACCACAGAGTCTCCAGCACATGCCTAGCGCACCCACCAAAAATCTTTTCAAAATTCAAAAAGAAGTTTCTTGCGGCCATTTCATCAAACACTTGGCAGGCAGAATTTAAACCAAATCAAATTCACTATTTTAATAGTGTTTTGGCCTAACTTATTCCCTCTCTAGCTCACAGCAAACATTTAGTAGATCATCTAGCTTATTTGGAAACCTCTAGCCTCACTGTAAGCTTGCCATTGCCATCAATGGTGAACAAGCCGAGCCCACCTTGCCGGCCAACTTGGTCGCCGCCGCAGCAGACCACCACCCCCTCTCTTGCCATGTCCGGGAGTTAGCCAACACCTCACCGCCTCCCATTGTCTCCTCCCCGAGCCAAGCCCGGCTGTGGACCACCGAGAACACCCCGTGCCCAGTGCCACTTCAACATGCCAAGCACTCCCCAGAGCGCCGCACCCGGCACGCGTGCACACGCCGCCCCTCGACCGCAGCCCGTGCCCACCGCTTCGCCAGGACCTAGGGAGCACGTCAGACATCCTCATTCATCGTCCAACGCCTCATAGCCACCGCTCGCCGTCAAAGACGCCGACTCTCCCGCTTAGAGCGCCAGCCTCGCCCGACCGATTACCACCGCACCTAAGCCCGCATTTAAGTTCTAGAGCATCGCCAGGAGACCGCGCGTCGATCGCCACCCTAAGCCATGCCTCTAGCAGCCCGTAGCCAAGTCGCCACCATCGCATGCCCATCCCTCTCGGTCTCGCTGTCGAGCCTATAAAAGGAGGCCACCCCCAGCTGTTTGCAGCACACCACTCGACTCCCCTCACCTCACTGATCGTCCCACACCTCTCGCCGGAGCATGGGGAGCAGCAGCTCGCCGAAATTGCACCGGAGCAAGCCGCCTCTGGAGGAGAAGGGCGCCGCTGATTGCGACCACCCCCGGAGCTGCCTCGACCGTTCCTGAGCTCGCCGTCAACCACTCGTTCATTTGCCCTCCTCGTCGTCATCACTGGAGCCCTGGTACGCCCCCTATGCACCCCCACATAGCCGCTAGGGTTCGAGCTCGCTGGTGACAGGTTCAACGACCCGTCGATCTCCACTCTAATCCAACGACCCACACAGCCCCATACCGCTTCGCGCGTTACGAGCCGCTGACTGGTAGACCACCCCTGTCAGCTGAGCCCCGCGCTGTGAAGTGACACTGGGCTGTCCCATTAGCATCTCCCGCGCAACCCAACCATTTGAATTTAGATTTTTCCATTTATTTCAAACACAGTTCTATACATAGATTCAAAATTCAACCCAGCTAGATTCAATGAACCAAAATGCATGAAACCAATTTTGTTAGAAAGGTACTGAAATGCTTAATCCAAGCCCGTTGGGTTCAAATCATTTGGATCTGTAGAGCACCCTTGGTAAAAATAACAGTTCAGAAGCTTTTCTGCATTCAAACATTTTTCAAAATTCAACCATAAGAGCTTTTGAGTTGATTCCAACTCTCAAAAATCACATTTGATCATACCTTTCAGAATATATAAAAACATGTGGGTTTACTTACAGAAATAATGTTCAAGTAATAAAAGAATGCCACATAGGCATTTCTAGTAACTTTATTTATTGAAAATAAAAAGGTTAAACCTTATTAAATTGTGACACCACTTTAAATCACATTCCCATGTACTGAAATATGTGGTGATGACATGTGTCAACATGATCCCATGTTTGAGTTGGAGAATATTAAATCTTAAGTAGATTTTCAATGAGTAGAAATTAATTTTCTCAAATTAACACAAATAAGGCAAATGCTGTAATCTTGTAATATTAAGTGATGATGCTAGATCATCTATAGTACACCTTTATGTGATGATTGAAAATAGTTAAGTATTTTTTGGTGATTGTGTACCTCGTATTTATTTATAGACGCTAGTACCGACCAAGGATACGAGGAGGAAGGAGGATACTACGAGGAAGAAGCCGAGGAAAACATCAACCACTGCTCTACACAAGGCAAGCTAACACTTGCAACCTAGCAAGTTTATACCACTATCTTAGCAAGCCAAACCATGCAAGTTTTACTTGCAAGCTTATACCACTTGATAAACCATCCTAGTTTTACTTACAAGCATTATACTTTATTTCTTTATCAAAGCTTTTCTTAGAGTTCACTTAAGTGAATTGTAGATTCTAGAAAGATAATTGAAGGTTGCATAAAGAGCATTAAATTTGGCCTAAGTAGATAATCTTGATGTCATCCTAAGGCATGAGATTGAACTTAACTAATCTCCACTTGCTTACCACCCCTCATTAGTACTTACCCCCACTTGTAGATGATAGTGCTAAGCATAAAACTTGATCAACTTTAGATGGGAATACTTGGTGAAACTGGTTATGAAAACCTTAGAATGATGAGTCATTCTACTGAAATGTTTTGACATGTGTTCTCGAACACCAGATGATTTTGATGATGAAAAGGTTGAGGCATGAGCCTTAGCCCTTGATAAAACTGATGGTTGTCTGGATGCGATACCATTCCAATTTTACCGTACAACCACAATACCCGAAATTTGGGTAGGGCTTAACTGGAAATTTATATACCTTAGTATGGGTTCCCTCACGGCCAAGGTCTGAGCTAAGGCTACCTTGTGAAGATTGTCCACCTCTGCAGTACCCAAGATGACAGTTGGTCATGGTTGGGAGGCCAAACTCACAGGAGAGGCGTCTATACTAGGGCGTGTAATTGAAAGGTTAGGATTGATTATCTGCATATTGAGTATGGTGAATTCAAGATTTGTTCTTGACGGATGTATCGAATGTTGTGGTGAAAGTGTACAATCTCTGCAGAGTGTCAAAGTATTCGAATAGACAGGTCCGCGGTTATGGATAGTTGGAGTGGCCATAATTTTCCGTCGTCAGATGTTTTAAAAATGACTTGTGAACTGATTTATGACCTTTACTTGACCACAACAGAGTTTTGCTATGAAATTCAAGTTCCGACTTAGGTGTTATAAAACTTTCAACTAGTTTTCTTTTCTTCTGAACTTAGTTAAGGTAAATTTGGATTTTTGCAAAATAACCCTAGAGCTTAGTATCCTACTCAAAACCCCCTTCACTTGTTAGTATTAGTTTGCGAGTACCTAAAAGTACTCATGGCTTTGTCCCTGGCTATTCCCGTGGCCAGACTATGAAGAGGAGTATCAGGAAGATGGACCGCAGGAAGGTTACGACAACTAGGATCATCTCTCATCGTCAGCATTGCCTGTGAGCATGAAGATGGAGCTTCGCCCACGCTATCATTATCTTTACGTTATTCCGCTGCTTGAATTATATTAAGACTGGATCATGAGATTCTTATTTGTGTAAGACCTTATGTATGGTTTGTAATGGATGATGTAGTGTGATATCCCATATGTTATGTCTCGCAAAAATGGTAATCCTGGGATTGCGATGTATGGCATAACAGGCATCTAGGATTAAAAATCCGGGTGTTGACAAGTTGGTATTAGAGCCATCCTGACCATAGGAGACCCTAGTTTAGAATGGACGTTTGAATCAAAAACTTAGTTTGAAAACCAAGCAAGTGAGTATTTATGAAAAGTTATTCTCATTCTTATCACTTAGACTCTTTCATGAAAATTCATGTTCCTCAAAAATTCTTGCAAACGTGCATAAAATTTGACACACTTGGTCACCCTACTAACTTACTCATCCTATATTCTTATAGATGGACGTGAAGTACATCAAGTTTTATCAGTTGGGGAATGGAGGAGACCTCATCTTTGAGCGTGACCTGGACCAGCTGGCAGAAATGCTGGAACGTCCGCACCCCGAGTTCTTCGGAGCTCAGCTCCATGATCAAGAAGGAGAGGATTTGCAGTGGTTAGTTGTTGCAAGTCTCCGAGGAAAGATTGAACCCCCCACCGCAGAGGGAATTCAGTTCACCTTGAGAGAGAACAACTGGCTCGATGGACTTGCCAGGGCCATGCAGGAAGCTCTTGCCCGTCTTTGTGGGAAGAGTATCAATCAGATCAAGGGTACCCATTTTGAGTTCTACCCAAGGCGTGATGTTATGGGACAGACACTAGAGGCCCCATATCACCACGAGCTGAAGACTCAATTGGATCACCTCAGCTTCATGATGTATGATCGTTAGAAGCAGTTGGACAATGCCCACTCCTACGCCAACCACAAGTACGCCATCGCCGCAAAGAAGGATCAGACTATTGCCATGCTAGTGAAGTATCGCCAGTCTTGTCGCCGTCATCTCGACAAGAAGGAGCACATCATTGCCCGTCTTTACTACCAGATCACGGATTTGGAGGAGACCATCCACCAGAGAGATATGCAGTTGGAAGAGAGGGAGAATGCAGGGGAAGACCTTCGTGGACACCCCTACTCCTATCTCAGTGACGATGATGACTTTCTGGAGGATTAGGCCATGGACTTCTTCACCGATGAGGATGACTTCGCCTTCATCGATGATGATTATGATCATGATGATGAGGATGATGAGGACATTGACTCCAAGGAGTAGTAGCACTTGGGCACTAGCATTAGTGAGTTGTATTCGATCCCACTGTATCGTAGCTTCACAGAATGGTTCCTAAAACCATCTGTTTTCCTTTGTTGTGGTGTGTGTTTGTATCGTTTGCTATGAATGAATGAAAAGCAAGGTGCTAGAAAAATCTGAGTCAAATTTTGAAAAAAATTCCCAAAACCCCTGAACCTTAGAAATTTCTCTCTTTTCTCATGATCTATCTCAATCTTCAGATGCCTCGCGGAGGAAGCAGTTCATCCCCGGACCCGATGTTGCAGATCTTGCAAATGTGAGTTTCAGACCGTGAAGCTGAAAGAGCCGAGCGTCAAGCCAACTTAGCCACCCTTCAGCACATCGCTCAGATGGCCAACAACAATCAAGGCCATGGAAATCAGGACAACCATGGACCTAAGCTCAAGAATTTCCAGAACACCAATCCACCGATTTTTAGTAAGTCTGAAGAGCCCCTGGATGCCGATGATTGGCCGCAAACCATGGAGAACAACCTGGAAGTTGCAGGAGTGGAAGCTAACGAGAAAGTACTGTTCGGTACCCAATATCTGGCCGGAGATGCAAGAGCATGGTGAAACAGCGTCCGCACCATCAATGGAGGACAAATGATGGCTTGGGATGAATTCAAACTCAAGTTTAGCTGAACCTATGTGCCACGAGGTTTGACTCTAAGGATGAGAGATGAAGTCAAAGAGCTTAAGAAAGGAAGAATGACTATGGTAGAGTATCGTGACATATTCCTATCTCTGTCAAGGTATGCTCCTGATGAGATCAGCACTAAGGCCAAGAAGAAGGAGAGATTCCTAAATGGTTTGCTGTTATTGAAGCTTTAGTGGACTATGCCATTCAGATGGAAGGAAAGATCAACAAAGCTAATGAGAACCGCAAGCGTCGCATGATGCATCAACCAGGAACCCACCATACACCAAAGTATCGCCCCAACCCATCTCCAGGATTTGCCCTAAGAACCAACAGACCCTCGATGAACCGTCTAACCTATCCCAACCATGGAAACCCAAGGCCCGGAAGAAATCACAACAACCCCGGCAACCCCAGCAATTTCAACCGTGTTCCGCCTAAGTTCAACAACAACAATGCCGCCACCAACACCCACACTGCCCCAAGAACTGGAAGCAATGATGTGCATGTTGCAGCAAAGGACAAGTCTCAGTTGACTTGTTATGAATGTGGAACCAAGGGTCACTATTCCAATGAGTGCCCCAAGAAGATTGCTTCAGCCCACAATGCAAATGCCCTAGCTCAGCAGCAGTGTCGTGTTCAGCCCGGAAGGAGGTTTGCCCCAGGGAACTCACTCAACCGCAACGGTCGTCTCTTTCTCATGCATGCTGAAGAATCCCAAGAAGCGCCAGATGTCGTGATGGGTATGTTTTCTGTTAACTCAATACTTGCAAGAGTGTTGTTTGATTCTGGAGCATCGCACTCGTTTGTTACTGAAGAATTTGCATGCACTAGTAAGATTTAATGCACCAAATTTAAGCATGTTATGATAGTTCAAATACCCGGTTCAACCACCAAGGCTAGACAGATTTGCAAGGCCGTACCTATCTGAATCCATGGCATAGATTTTTATGCTAATCAAATAGTACTTGGAACTAAAGGTTTGGAAGTAGTACTAGGAATGGATTGGATGTCCAAACATAAAGGATTAATCGAATGTGCCAAGAAATCTGTAACATCCCAAAAATCATGATTTGTAAAGTTTGCATACCATTCATGCATTCGTAGCAATTGGTCTTTTCAAAAAAAATTCAAAACAAGAAACCCTGTTATGCCTATTATATAATGCAAGTAAGGCAATGGTTTTATTTTTACCTTCAAGGTATGAGAGTGCTTTGGTTTGATCTGTATTGTTTTAAAGTTGACTGCAAGGCTTACACAAAAATTCTCAAAACAAAATTCAAATAAAACCATTTATATGCCTAATATAGATATATTAAAAAAGGCATGGATTATTTTATTTTTCAAAGTGTCAAAGTGAATTTGACCATACAGCAATTTTTTATGCTCAATTAGGTGCAAAGATTTCACAACAAAAATCTAGAAGTAGATTGAATTCAAACTTATTTGAAAATGATTTGAAATTGGTTCCTGAATATCAAATAGAAAAAGGAAAAGCAAAGAGAAAAAAATAAAACCAGCCGCTGCCCATTTGGCCCAGCACCAGAACTGGCCCAACAAGCCCACCCGGGACAGCCCCTTTCTTCTCTCCCTCTCACGCGTGCAGCTCTACCCACAGTCACTGATGCGCGGACCCCGCTGCCACCTCAGCTCTTCTTCCCCAAATCACGCCCGTAGACCGTGTAGCCGCTGTTGTTGCTGCCGATAAAGGCACGACATAATTGGCCATGAATTCGCAAGTGTTTCTTGTCGAGTTGCTGCCTAGTTAAGCCCCTACACCCCACGGTCATTTCCCCCCACTCAGCACACTGTCTCCGCCACCAGGCTATCGGCTATTTGCTCTGCACCTCCGCTGCCTGACACGCTCCGGCGAGCTATTCCGGTGAGTCCAGCGCGCCCCTTTGCCTCTCATTCACACGAGCATGCTTGTCAGGCCTTTGAGCATCTGCTCACATCTTTCGTTTGTCCTAAACCGCCCAAGAACGTCATCTCCGCTGAGCTCCGCGAACGGTAGGAGTGCCGCCCAACTCCGGTGAAGAATCACGGTAAACTCAGACCACCCGTTGACCCCTAAACCATACCACTAATTCCGTCGTGTCTCTTCCAATATCCTAATGCCTATGTTTCATCTTATTTTACCGTAGAACATCGCCTTCATCTCTGGTAGTGAGCATCATACTTGGGCACAAACTCCGATGAAGTTTTTCGGTCACCACAGCATGCCCCCGTCCACGCCGACGATACGTACAGCTTCCTCGCAAATTTGCAACGCTGGTAAGACCAACCACAACCCCCAACCCCCATCTATAGCCGCCGAAACCTCACTGGCAGAGCGCCACCGCCGTGTCGCCATCGCCACCACCGCCAAGGTTTGGTCATTGAATCAGCGATGTTAGATTTGAATCGTAGGGATAAGATTAGATCTAGTGCAAAGCGGTATTCGTTGATCTGGGCCACTGGATCTGACTTAGATCCAACGCTCCACGTTGGCCGATCCGCATGAAGCGGTACCGTCCAATCAGAGCACGCCACGTGTGATTTCTTGTTTAAATAAAATCCAGAAAAGGTTTTTGAATGTTTAAACTTGTAAAATTCATAACTTTTGATCTGTTTATCCAAAAATGCAAATAATATATCAATGGATTCACAAAAATAAATCCTACACTTCTATAAGGTTAGTTTTGTACTTTGCTTCTGTAAAAATGGAATTTTAAGCAGAGACATTTGTAGGCTTATTTTGAGTATAAAAATTATTTATAAAATGTTTATAAGGCTAAATTAAGTTTATTTAGTCTACAAATGTTTAGTTTAGTGTTTAGTACTATTTACTTGTATTTTTTAGTTTAGGAAAAATCATCACATGGCATTTGCATGCATTCATATATTTTTGCTTGATTAAATTGAATGTAAATTTGGTGCTATCATTTTATGTGTATATTTTGGTGCTAGTGGTGATTGTGATTGTTAGGATTGTTGCTACTCCCCCAGCTACCAAGGCAAGTGGTGCTTCATGTATTTGTCCCATTATTTTGACTATGCACTAGTGATATTTTGTATAGGGCTTTCATGAGATTTTGCTAAGTATCTATATGCTATGCTATGGGAAATCCTAGTATTTGTAGTCTTGATAAAATTTCTCTAAGTTAAGATACTTGTTATGTTATCATGCTTAGTCTAGCTAGTAGCAAACAAGGGTGGATTATATACATGCTATGGAAATTATGTTAAGTCTTTGACTTATGTTTTTGTTTAATAAAACAACTAAGTGAATGAATCACCTGGGTGGAATGGTATGTTTGGGTTACGTTGAGTGGTTACACAAGGCCCATATCTATGGTCTACCTTGTGTATCACACTTGTGGAAAGCCACCCAGGAACAAAGAGATTTGAGATACTTAGTGTTTAGAAGCTTCTAGTGCAACCACATGGCATATGGGCTCTGCCTTGATCATATAGGATGCAATAACTTAGCCAGATGGACAGATGGTGGTAGGGTGATAGGTTGGAGCGCGTCCATTTGGTCTAAGGAAGGCTTCTGAAAGATATCGTCTCGATGCATGTCGAGTCTTGTGGGGAAAGTGCACCACCTCTCGAGAAGGAAAAATCTAAGTACTTACCCGTGTCCCTGGAAATGGACAATATGAGCATCAAGAGACTGAAGCTATCAAGGATCTCCTCATCCCAATTTCCAAGTTAAAAACTTGTGGTTGAACAAGGGTAAGGGTTCACCAATGTCTATTGGTGGTTTCTTGGGAATTTTGTCAAGCAAAAACTTAGTGTTTTCAACTGATAGGAAAAACCTATTTTGAGCAAGGCAAGCCTAAACTACACTTAGACAAATTCATATAGAAGTTAGAAACTAATACTCTACTAAGGTATCACTTGCCAATACTATTCCAATGTATTGACCCACTGTGGATATAACTTGTGATGTTGCAGGTTACTCTGATGAGGATTAGGGTTATGAGTCTACACTCAACATGTTTGCCTATGGCACATGAAGATGAAGACTTTACTTTATTTTGTTAAGTTGAACTCTTGTACTAGCCTATGGCTATGGAGTTGTAAAAGACTATGTTATCTCTGGAATGACGATGTAATAAAGACCTTTGTATCTGTGTACTTCATCTTAAACTGTGGATGCTAGCATTTGATCCAGGGACTAGCATTGCAATCACAGGGACCTTTACCTTTATAAAGGTGGGGTCTTACAAAAGCCATAACCATGACCAGTACAACCGGAATATCAGTAGAGCATGTATCGGAAACCTTGCCCCATCAATTCAAGTGCAACAAGAGTATAGCCCAACCAACCATTGACCAAGTCCGGATAGTCTGTGAATACCCCGATGTATTTCCAGATGTTTTACCTGGTATGGCCCCAGATCGGGATATCGAGTTTATCATTGATCTAATCCCTTGAACCGGACCCATAGCCCAGAGACCATATAGTATGAACCCGTCGGAACTAGTGGAACTAAAGAAACAACTAGATGTTATGCTGGAAATTGGATTGATTCAACCAAGTGCGTCACCATGGAGATCGCCTGTCTTGTTTGTGGACAAGAAGGATGGAGGTAACCATTTGTGTACGGATTATCAGAAGTTGAATGATGTCACCATCAAGAACAAGTACCCGTTGCCAAAGACAGAAGACCTTTTTGACCAGTTGACTGGTGCCAAAGTGTTTTCTAAGATTGATCTTAGAACTGGCTATCATCAACTCAAGATTCACGCAGAGGATATTCCAAAGACTGCCTTTACCGCCAGATATGGATTATATGAGTATATTGTCATGTCTTTTGGATTAACCAATGCCCCCACTTATTTCATGAACCTCATGAATAAGATTTTTATGGACTTCCTGGATAAGTTTGTCGTTGTTTTCATCGATGACATTCTGATTTATTCCAAATCGGAAGAAGAACATGAGCTACACCTAAGGACCATCCTTGGAACCCTTAGGGAGCATCAGCTGTATGCCAAGTTTAGAAAATGTGAATTCTGGTTACAGGAGGTAGGATTCCTCGGATATATTGTATCAGCCGGAGGAATTGCCGTTGACCCTGCAAAGGTGAAGGATGTTGAAGATTGGCAAGCCCCAACCACCCAAACCCAAGTTCGTGCATTTCTCGGATTAGCGGGCTACTACCGCAAGTTCATATAGGGATTCTCGAGTATTGCAAGATCCATGACCCAATTGCTGAAGAAGGACAAGAAGTTTGAATGGATGGACAAATGTGAAGCGAGTTTTCAAGAACTCAAGAAGAGATTGATTTCAGCCCCAATCTTGATCATGTCGGATATCACGAAGCCCTTTGATGTGTATTGTGATGCATCCAAGATCGGTCTCAAATGTGTGTTGATGCAAGAAGGAAAAGTTATATCTTATCTATCCCGACAACTGAAGCAGCATGAGCAGAATTATCCTACCCATGACCTTGAACTAGCAGCCGTAGTTCTAGCCCTGAAGACATTGAGGCATTACCTTATGGGTAATCGTTCTGAGATTTATTCGGATCACAAGAGCCTTAAGTATATATTCACTCAGAAGGAGCTGAATATGAGGCAGAGAAGATGGATCGAGCTAATCAAGGATTGTGATCTGGACATTCACTATCACCCCGGTAAAGCCAATGTGGTAGCAGATGCACTTAGCAGATTGCCGTGCCGCTTGATCGAGCAACCAATTTTTCACAAAGAGATGGATGATTTCCGAGTGGAATTAGTAAGTAAAGGATTTTTGGCTAGCATCGAACTTCAACCCACTTTGATTGGCCAGATCAAGGAGGCGCGGAAAGGAAATGCTAGTATTGACGGAATCAAACATCATATCGGTACAGGAAAAGTACCTGGATTCACCGAGGATGAAGAAGGAGTTCTGTGGTACAAAGGACGTCTCTGTGTACTAGCAGATTCAAAATTGAAAGAAGTTATTTTGAAGGAAGCCCATGACACTCTTTATTCTATCCACCCCGGAGGAACGAAGATGTATCAGGATTTGAAGGAGCAATTTTGGTGGCATAAGATGAAGAGAGAAATCGGAAGCTATATCGCCATGTGTGACATTTGTCAGAGAGTCAAGGCGGGACATCAAAGACCCACAGGACTGTTGCAACCATTTCAAATTCTAGAATGGAAATGGGATTCAGTTGGAATGGACTTTATCACCGGACTACCTACTTCTAGTAGGGGAAATGACTCTATTTGGGCCAAAGTAGCCCATTTCTTAACAGTCAAGACCAAAGTAGCCCATTTCATACCAGTCAAGACCACCTACCATAGTTCAAAGCTAGCAGAGTTATGCATCGCTAGGATCCTCAATTTGCAAGGAGTCCCCAAGAACATCGTATCGGATCGAGGAACTCAGTTTACCTCGAGATTCTGGAGGAAAGTCCAAGAAGGTTTAGGAACCCGACTAGATTTCAGCACAGCGTATCACCCTCAGACTAATGGACAAATGGAGCGAGTAAACCAAATACTCGAAGATATGTTGAGAGCATGTGTTCTAGAGTATGGATCTAAATGGGAAGACTGTCTTCCTTTCGCAGAATTTTCTTACAACAACAATTATCAAGCTAGTTTGCAAATGTCCCCATTTGAGTTCATGTACGGAAGGAAGTGTCGTACCCCTTTGAATTGGGCGGAAGTAGGAGAGAGTCAGATTTTCGGACCCGACATCCTACGAGAAGCAGAAGAGAAAGTTCACAAGATCCGTGAGCACCTCAAGACTGCCTAGTCAAGACAGAAGAGTTACGCCGACAAGAGGCGTCGAGACCTTGCTTTCAATATCGGAGATTTTGTGTATCTCAAAGTGTCGCCTTTGAAGGGAATGCAGTGTTTCCAGCTCAAAGGAAAGTTAGCCCTAGATATATCAGACCTTTCAAGATTCCAAACCGTCGAGGAGAAGTATCATATCAATTGTAACTGCCAGAAGAAATGTCAGCAGTGCACAATGTGTTCCATATATCGTTACTTCACAAATGCCTTGAAGTCCCGGAGAATACGGAAGTTTTCAAGAACATTGATCACCGAACCATAGAGATCAACGATGACCTGACGCATCCAGAAGTACCCATCCATATTTTGGAGGAAGCTTTCAGAACTACCAAGACCCGAAGCATCAACTTTCTCAAGATTCAGTGGAGCAACCACACTGAAGAAGAAGCTACCTGGGAGCGAGAAGATCACATCAAGACGGAGTTTCCCAATCTCTTTAAATCCTAGGTAATCTTTTTTCTTCTTCTTCAAATATCGGGACGAGATTTTTTTAAGGAGGGAAGGTTTGTAACATCCCAAAAATATTGATCATGCTTATCAAATTCTAATCACTAAAATTAGGGTTAACAAAAACTTTGATTAAATAAAAATCAAATGAATGCATGTGTGTATGTGATGATTTTATGAATGCTTGTTTGGACTTGTGTGATTAACCTAACAAGGAATGGTTTAAAGATGAAAATAACATCATCTAAAACATTTCCAAGCAGAAACAAATCAAGAGAAAATCAAAAATAAATTAAATAAGGCAAATGGTCATTTTTGCCAATCTTTCTCACTAGGTCACTTTGAGTGTTTCTAGTCCAAGATTTCAAACAGAAACTTTTCCATTTCTTTTCACCCCTTGCAAGACCAAGTAAAAGTGAATCAAATACCACCTTTTAAACTTGCAGAAACATTTGGCAACCCCATTCAAATGACAAGTTAAAATTGAATCTTTAACATATGAGAAGATCCCACATTTTCAAAACCCAACCAAACCAATTTCACTTGACATTTCCAACTAACCAGAGACTCCCTAGTATGTGCCTAGCAAACCCACCAAGTTTGAATCCAAAATTCAAATTTGTATTTCTTTCGGCCATTTCATCAAACACCTTGTGATCAGCAAACAACAAAACATCAAACACTATTTGTAGCAGTGATTGTGGCCAACCTTGTTCCCTCTCTGGTTGCAGCAAGCTCTTAGTAGATCATCTAGCCTCTTTCACAATCCTTAGCACCACTGTGAGCAAGCATAGCCATCAATGGTGACCATGCCGAGAGCACCATTGCCACCCCCATGTCGCCAGCGAGCTAGAGGAAGCACTAGCCTCACCAACCTTGTCTGGAGCACTGACCACCGTCCATCGCCACCCCCTTTCCAAGCCTCGAGCGCAGCCAGCCAAGCTCGCGCCTAGTTTCTCTGCGTCCGTGCCGAGAGCCCGCCGGTGCACCGTCAGCGACACGAGCCCATAGACCACGCGCCGCCCTCGCCACTTGCATACGTGATCGCCAGCACCCCAGTAACACCGCAGACATGCCCGTTCACTGCTGCGTGGACCGTAGACGTTGTGCACCATTAAAACCACCGTTGGACCCGCTCAAAGCGCCGCGACGTTCTGACCAGTCAGCACCGCCCAACACCGCGACACCATGTCGTTGAGCTTCGACAGGAGGCAACGCACCGCCCCTTACCTTTTCCCATGCCATTAGCATGATGTGCCGACGACCACGACGAGCTCCACCTGCGCCCTTCAGTCCCCTTCAGCCACTATAAAAGGAGGCCACCCCCGTTCGATTTGAGCACACCATCTCACTCCCCACCTCTCACTGATCATACCCACTCAGTCCCGGAGTAAGGCGGGCACCAGGTGGCCGGAATTTCACCGGAGTTCGCCGCTGCAGAGGAGGAGAGGCACTGTCGATTGGAGCTGCCGCTACCAGGAGAATCGCTATCGTCGACTTCGTCGTTTGCCCCCATAGCCGACCATCGTCGGAGCCCCGGTGAGCCTCCCACGACCCCCACTGGCCGCGCTAGGGTTTTGTCTCACCAGCGTTTCCCAACATGGACGATGAACCTCAATCGTTCGATTAGAGTTAGATCGTGTGTCCCTATTCGCCCCATACCACTTCGCCACTCGCTTTCTCACTGACGAGTGGGGTCGCTCACTTAAACAGCCCGGGCGCACGCTGTGTGTAGTGGGCCGGCCCAGTTAAACATCCCGTGCGACCCATTAATTCAAATTTAGATTTATTCTTTTAATTTTAAACTCAGCTCTGTACCTAGATTCAAAAATCAACCTAGCTCGATTCACTAAACCAAATGCAAGAAAACAATTTTGTTAGAAAGGTACTGGAATGCTTAATCCAAGCCTGTTGGATTCAAACCATTTAGATTTATAGATCACTCATGGTAAAAATAACAAGGCAGAAGCTTTTATGCATTCAAACATTTTTCAAAATTCAACCATGAAAGCTTTTGAGTTGATTCCAACTCTCAAAAATCTCATTTAACCATACCTTTTAGAATATATAAAAATATATAGGGTTACTTGCAGAAATAATGATCAAGTAATAAAAGAATGCCTCATAGGCCATTCTAGTCATTTTATTTAATTAAAATAAAAAGGTTAAACCTTACTAAATTGTGACACCACTTTAAATCACATTCCCATGTACTGAAATATGTGGTGATGACATGTGTCAACATGATCCCATGTTTCAGTTGGAGAATATTAAATCTTAAGTAGTTTTTCCATGAGTAGAAATTAATTTTCTAAATTGAAATAAATAAGACAAGTGCTTTAATCTTTGTGATAATAGTGAAGATGCTAGATCATCTAGTGTAAAACTTTGTGTGGTAAATAGAGTAGTTAAGAATTGTGTGGTGATTGTGTACCTCGTATTTATTTATAGACGATAGTACCGACCAAGGATACGAGGAGGAAGGAGGATACTACGAGGAAGAAGCCGAGGAGAACTTCAACCACAGGGCAAGCTAACACTTGCAACTATGAAAGTTAGATAACCTATGCAATGAATTAAGCATGCTTGGTTAGATACATTTGATGATACCCAATCCTAGTTTCACTTCCAAGCTTAGTATTTCTTTTCTTTATCAAAGCTTTCTATCAAAATTTTACTTACTGGCTTGTAGATTATAGAAAGATAACTGAAGGTAGCATAAAGAGCATAAAACTTGGCCTAAGTTAGATAATCTTGATGTCATCTCGAGGCATGAGATTCAACTTAGATAAGATACACTTGTTTACCATCCCTTATTAGTATTTACCCCCACTTGTAGATGCTAGTTCTAAGCATAAAACTTGATCAACTTTAGATGGGAATACTTGGTGAAAATGGTTATGAAAACCTTAGAATGATGAGTCATTCTACTGAAATGATTTTGACATATGTTCTTGAACACCAGAGGATTTTGATGATAAAAATGTTAAGGCATGAGCCTTAGCCCTTATAAAACTGATGGTTGTCTGGATGCGATATGAAATTCAAGTTCCCACTTAGGTGTTATAAAACTTTCAACTAGTTTTCTTTTCTTCCGAACTTAGTTAAGGTAAATCTGGCTTTTTGCAAAACAACCCTAGATCTTACTATCCTACTCAAAAACCCCTTCACTTGTTAGTATTAGTTGCGAGTACCTAAAAAGTACTCATAGCTTTGTCCCTGGCTATTCCCGTGGCTAGACTATGAAGAGGAGTATCAGGAAGATGGACCGCAGGAAGGTTACGACAACTAGGATCATCTCCCATCGTCAGCATTGCATGTGACCATGAAGATGGAGCTTCTCCCATGCTATCGTTATCTTTATGTTATTCTGCTACTTGAATTGTATTAAGACTAGATCATGAGATCCTTATTTGTGTAAGAACTTATGTATGGTTTGTAATGGCTGATGTACTGTGATATCCAATCTGTTATGTCTCGCAAAAATGGTAATCCTGGGATTGCGATGTATGGCATAACAGGCTTCTGGGATTAAAAATCCGGGTGTTGATAGAGTAAGAGAGCCAAAGAATTGCAAGAAGCAATAGGGAACTTAGCAGAGCCAGTAGCACAAGAAACTGATCCGGCACGTGTGCAAGCCGAATTGGAGGAGGCCAGGATAAAAGTCTTGGAGAAGGAAAAGGAGCTAGCACAGTTACAGCTAGATGTGGATATCATGATTCGAGAGCTCAACTCGGCAAATCGAGTCAAGCGCGCTAATACCCGGCTTGATGCAACAAGGTTGAGAGGGAGAAACCTCAATGAAGAATTGGCAGACGCAATGTCAAAGATAACATTAGAAAACAACAACGAAACAGCCATGCGGCCGACACTGCGGCTGGAAATCTGAGAGCGACAGAGGCAGCAATGGCTGAGCTCCCCCATTTGACGGGTGAAGCAAAGAGGAAACAACAAGAACGAGTCAATGAATTGGTGAGAGCAGCAGGGATGCTGAATGAAGCATACTACTGGACAAATCCGGGTATAGCTGGGAGGTCGCAGCTGGTTCACTCGGCAACTCCGATCCCGACAAGATTAGCAGGTCATACAGCTTCCTCACCAGGAGTGGCGCCGAGGTAGAGAAAAGAAAAGAGTGTGGATTCGGGAAGGAACAAGAAGATGGTTACCTATGACCCGGCAATGGCTCAAGGAAACCCAATCCGTGCATAGGGAACGAGAAGGAATGTTGTTCAGGGAAATGAGAACTAGGAAAATGCAGGCCGAGAAAGGCAAGCAAGACAAAGAAATGACAATGGGGGGCAAAATTTTGCACCGCAACCTAGGCGTGGAACTCACCCGGCAGGAGGAGGAAACCCAGCTCCGAAAGCTGCACCAGCTCAACCTGAAAAGAGAAAACAAAGCGCGGGAAAAGCAGTGTAGAAACCTATAGACCCGAACGCAAACAGATACAATGATGGTTACTCGGCAATGGTAAATGATGGTATGAATTGCCGGATCATGCGTACCAAGCTATGGGAGCCAGACTCGGAGGCAGAAATCTTCAGCCGGATGATGCAAGGCTAAAGCTCGATCGGATAAAGATGGAAGAACTGATCGAATCGCAAGGTTCACAGGGTCCACCATGTTTTGGCCCGAGGATCATGAAGGAGCCGCCAGTGCCAAACTTTCAGCTGGCTAGAGGAACAAAGGCCTATGATGGAAGCACAAAACCGGAAGACTGGCTCATAGATTATGGAACTGCAGTAAAGATCGCGCAGGGAAATTTGAGATGGGCAGTGCGGTATGTGCCACAGATGTTAGAAGGACCAGCAAGGGTGTGGCTAAATAATCTGCCACCCGGAAGCATCAACAACTGGATTGATTTTCAGGATGCTTTCGTGAGCAATTTCACAAGCACATACAAGAGGCCGAATCGCCCACAACAGCTTGCTATGTGCAAGCAAAGGCCAAATGAAACATACAGGGAATTCCTCACAAGGTGGTGCACAATACGCAACTCTTGTGAAGGGGTAATTGAGTCTCAGGCCATTGCATGGTTTGGACAAGGATGCAGACATGGAAGTGTACTGTGGCAAAGGCTACAGAGAGACATGCCGGTGAGCTTGGCAGAAACAATAAGAATCGTAGACTCATATGCATTAGGAGATCCGACTCAGCCTCTTCTCATGTCGGCAGACGGGATGACTGAGACTCAGATCTATGACGCTGCCGGATCACAAAGGCGCCAGGAACGGGCCAAGTATAGAAGCAAGAGAAGGGATGAGAGACCAGATTACAGATATGGTTTGACTCAAGTTGCGGCTGTGAGTCAGGATCATCCAGATGCTGGAAGTAGTCAACGTCAAAGGAGAAATGGGTAACGGTAGTGGATGCCAAAGAATGATGGCAAGAAGCCATATGAACATAGAAATCCATATCAGGATAGGCAGAAATATACTTATGAAATGATGTTGGACCAACCATGTAAGTTCCACACGCCAAGTCCGAGTAAGCCAGCAAATCACACAACAAGAAAATGAACATGGTTTCAGAAGGGAGACACAGTGGATTCACCGACTAAGCAATTACCACCACCTCCCCTCCATCTCTCACAGGAGGAAATGCTCAAGTTGTCGGAGTTGAGCATAGATATGAGAATAGGCAGCCAAGATATCATAACCAAGAAAGAAGATAGGTTGTGCATCAGGTGCATAACCCAAGAGGTGATGACGCTCATGTCGGCCATGGAACCAGAAATGAGTACAGAGAGCATCACCAGAGCTATGTCGTATTTGTCACAGAGCCGAATTACAAAAAGAGTCAGCAGAGACGGATGATGGAAGTGAATGCCACAATGCCGGAAATTCCAAAGTACATGCATTGGTCTGAACAAGAGATAACTTGGAGCATAAAGGATCACCCCAAGATCATGCCAACACCAGGAGGTTATGCTCTTGTCTTGGATCCAACTTTCATGGGCCCTAACATCAATGTGAAATTCTCCAAGGTACTGATTGATGATGGCAGTAGCATCAACATCATGTACAAGGATACCATGCTCATGTTAGGCATCACTATGAACATGCTGGAGCTGACTAAGACAACTTTCCATGGCATTGTCCCGGGATTGTCCTGTGAGACAATTGGCAAGATCTGGGTTGACATTTTATTCAGCAACAAAGAAAATTGTCGCACTGAAGCCATAGAGTTCGAGGTGGTTGACCTGGTCAGCTCATGCCATGCCTTACTCGGCAGGCCAGCTATAGCAAAGTTTATGGCTACTCCTCACATTGCTTACTTAAAAATGAAACTGCCAGGTCCATGTGGAGTTATTACAGTCGAAGGGGATTACAAGAGATCAATTGCTTGTGCCTCAGCCGGATCTTCGCTAGCCGAGTCACTGGTCATAGCACAGAAGAAGCATCAAATGATGGAAGTGGCAGCATTGGCCAAGGCAGCACAAATGTCCATACCGGCACTCACTAACCCGCATGGCAGTGTATCTTTCCAAGCTACCAAGGAAACGAAAAAAAGTACAGGTGGATGAAACATTCCTAGAGCGCACAGTTACCATTGGTGCTGGGCTGACTGAAAAATAGGAAAGCGAGCTCACCAGCTTCCTCCGTGAGAATCGGGATATCTTCGCATGGTCCACATAGGATTTGCTAGGAGTTCCGAGGGAGCTGGCTGAGCACTCTCTTCATGTAAGGCCAGATGCCAATCCGGTGAAGCAACCCCTCTGCCGCTTCGCCGAAGATAGGAGGAAAGTGATAGCTGCCAAGATAGCCAGGCTCTTGGATGCCGGGTTTATCATGGAAGTACTACATCCAGATTGGTTGTCAAATCCAGTCTTTGTCGAAAAGAAAAAGGATGACCCGAACGTGGCAGTGGTGTGGCGCATGTGTATTGACTACACGAATCTCAATAAGGCGTGTCCAAAAGATCCATTTCCCCTGCCACAGATCGATCAAGTCATTGGCTCTACTGCCGGGTGTGAGTTGTTGTCATTTGTGGACGTGTATTCTAGTTTCCACCAGATACCACTGAATCCGAATGATCAAATGTAGAGGGAGTGTCCCAACCTTTAAACAACATAAGGTGGAGTCCCCTGTGTTTACAATGCTAGTCCCTGGATCAATATCTAGCATCCACAGTTAAGATGTAATATCAAGAAACAAAGGTCATAATATAACTTTATAACCAGGAATAACATAATTTTATTACATCACACATAGCTCATTTGGCTATTTACATTACATTGCAGCGGAATAACTATAAGCATGGGGTCCTTCATCTTCAAGGTGCCACAGGCAGATGTTGGTTATAGACTTTGTAATCCTAATCAATCAATCTTCACAAAAATCAATCAAACCTGCAACATTACAAGTTACAGCCACAAGGGTCAATACATTTGAATTGTATTGGCAAGTGATACTATATTAGTATAGTGGAGTCTATCATCCATATGCCTTTGGCTAAGTGGAGTTGAGGCTTGCATTGCTCAAAATAGATTTTTCCTTAACATTTGAAAATACTAAGTTTTTGCTTTGACAAAATCATTTTTCTCAATCAAAGATTGAAGATCCTTTAACCAAGGCATCTCTCAATCAAGGATTGAAGATTTCAAACAACCCTTGTTCAAACCACAAGATTTTAACTTAGAAATTTGAATGATGAGATTCTTGATTGCTTCCATGTCTTGATGCTCAAATTGTCCTTTACCAGGGACATGGCTAAGTACTTAGATTTTACACTCTGCAGAGGTGGTGCACTGTCCCCACAAGACTTGGTTTCCCAAGACAAGATCTTTCAGAAGCTTTCCCTTAGACCAAAATGGACGCGTTCCAACCTATCAAACACTACCACCAACTTTCCATATGGCTAAGTTCTTGCAACCTATATGATCATGGCAGAGCCCATATTGCCAAGTGGTTGCACTTGAAGCTTCTCAACATTTGACATCTCAAATCTCTTTGTTCCTGGGTGGCCATCCACAAGTGAGATACACAAGGTTCACCAGTCCCCTGGCCTTGTGTAACCACTCAACCAAAAACCACCAAGCAATTACCATTCCACCCAGGTGATTCATTAACTTAGTTGTTTTATTAAACAAAACACAAGTCCTCAGACTTAGAATATTTTTCCATAGTGTGAATATATATTCCACCCATGTTTTCTATTAGCTAGGCTAAGCTTGATAGTAATAGGAATCTTAACTTAGGAATATTTCCACTAAGGTTTCATCTACTAGTTTTCCTATAGCAAGGTTTATACTTAGCAAAATTCCATGCAAGTTTTACTTAGCAAAATCACTAATGCATAGTGAAAGTAATGGGACAAAGAGTATGAAGCATCACTTGCCTTTTTGGTAGAGGGTATAGGTTCACTCCTTGTCCTTGCAAAAATCACACTCTTCAAGTCACTACAATTCAATTAAGCAAGGTACAAACTCAATCTACCAATCAAGCAAAACAACACACATAAAAATCATAGAACTAAGATAATGCATGCAAGCATACCAAGCTTTGTTTTGTTTTGAAAAGTGGTTCCTAATGGGTCACAAACATTTGAAAGCACCTAATGGTCATTTTGTAAAGTGGCAAAGTCATTTGCAAAAGGTTTCACTTTATAAACCATTTTCAAAACAAAGTATCATTTTATGTGGTGTAGAGATTTTTTTTACTAAGGCATTAACCTATAGGGTTCACCAAATATGTTTTCAAACCATAAAACTTGGTGTTTGGGGTCAGAGAGTTTAAAACAAAACATTTCCCAAAATTTTTCCTTCAAAATCATTTTTAACAAATAAGCCACATTTCTATTTGACTAGAAATGGTTTTAAATCAAAGAATCATTATTTTGTTTCACAAAATATATTTTGGGATCCACAAAGTGTTTCCTAGGGTCAGTAGGTTCAAAATACACCAATTTCCAAAGATTTTAACACCAAATTCATTTTTAAACAATTTTTACATCCTTAACAAGAAATCAAAAGTTTCTGCAAAAACATACACTCTAACAGATACTATTTGCTAAACCAAGGGCATGGTTGGCTAGTGTTTGTTCTACTGATTCGAACGATACCAAATTTGCAATTTTTGGACATGTGCATCAAAAGTTACATGAGTTTCAAATTGCAATTCAAATCTGGTTTCTATCTGTTTTTAAATCAGAAACCTGGCCATGCGTCACGATTGGATTGGACGGTACCGGTTCGGGTGGATCACGCGCTGCAGTGCGTTGGATCTAGTCAAATCGTGCGGGCCAGAAGGCATACCCCTTCACGGTTAAGTGATCTATCGGGAGCGTCGGATCGAGATCCTACGGTGCTAGCGTGCTCGACCATTTGCGAGCGGCGCCGGCGGTGGCTAGCGGCGGCGACGGTCAGATAGTGGCAGCGCTGGCGAAACAGGAAACGAGGGAGGAGGGGAAAGTGCTCACCGAGATCGCAGGAGGTTGGGGAAGCTCGTCGTGTGGTCGACGGGGCAAGGGGCGCACGGTCGTAGGAGTAGTCGCTCGCCGGTGTTCGTTCTGGCGATGACGTGCTCTGGTTGTGGTTGGGGACGGTGTTGTGGATCACCTCGAGACAAAATGATGACGCGGTTAGACGCGCAGGATCAAAACAAAGTTGTGTGCGTGAACGAGAGGTAGAGGGGCGGCCGGAAACTACCTGTGGGGCTCGTCAGAGTTGGAGCGGACGACGGCGTCGTTCAGAGCTTGTTGTAGACGTTGCTCTGTGGCGCCCGCGGTCGTGTGGGTGGTACGGGAAGAAGCGTCTGGGAGTGGGGAAGGTGTGAGCTAGGTCGAGGAGGCACGGGGTGGCAGGTCACGGCCGGAATCGAGGAAAAGGTTCGTCGGTGACAGTGGTGCTCGGGGAGGAAATTGGGGTGGTCTGGAAGCACGTTGAGATGGGCGACAGAGGGGAAATGGAGAGGAGACAAGAGAGTTTAAGCCTGCGTGATCAAAGCGTGTAATGGTGGCTGCGTTAAGACGAATTAAGGCCGCGGAATCTCTGCAGGAAACGGCGACGGGGGAGGGAGAAGAGGTCGCGCGGGTGAGGAGGATGAACAGTAGAGTGGGGTCCAGTCGTCAGTGGGAAAAGAAGTGAGAGGGAGGTCCACCAGTCATCGTCTGTCTGAGTTAGATTCTGAGTACAAAACATTTTCTTCGGGAGGGGAAGGCTGGGCTGGTTGCTGGGCTTATTGGGCTGGCCGGCTGGGCTGGTCTGTTTGCATATTTTTTTCTTCCTGGATGTTTTTCTTTTTCCAAATCTTTTTATGTTTTGAAATTCAAACAATTAATTCAACAAACAACACAATTCAAACAATCATCAAACTTTTCATTTGAATTTGGTTCTGTTTAACACATCAACCAAAGTCCAAAATGAAATAATATTTTAAATCTTTTTAGGTTCCATTTATTAATTAAATAAAATGGACCATGGTTTATTAATCAAATAGGGTTTGGTTTATTTAATAAAATCTCTATTTGAAATCTAAATATTTTCAAAACCAAATCAGTAGGTTTTATTTGGAATTAAAGAATACTTGGTAACTTGTTTAAACAAAATAACCTTTTATTTTAGGGTCCATTAATAATTAAATAGACCTTCATTATTAAATCAAATAGGATTTGTTTTATTAAAATATTTATTTTGAAATCTAAAATAAAACCAAAACACTTCAGTAGGTTTTATTTGAGAATATAAAATACTTGGAAAACTTATTTTAAATAATTAAATAAGTTTTTGTGTTTATTTAAAATGGGAAAAGCCTTTACTTAAATAAAATTGGATATTAAATCCTTATTATTTTATTTAAATAAACCTTTACTATTTTTATCTAAATGAAACATTTTATTTCAAAATATTGGCCAAGGTTTAATTTGGCTTTATAAAATAATCTTTATTTATAAATCCACCTTTTCTTTTGAAAACCAAAACCTTTTATTAAAAGACCCAAAATAGTAATTTTAAATATTTTGAAGTTTAATGTTTATTTATCTTTTTAAATCCCTTTAGGATTTTATTTTATCAAAATAGGTTTGAAAGTTCCCAAGTGGATTCAAAAAGTTTCTTCTGGCCCTGAAAATCAAACAAAGTTTTATTTTATTCATTTATTTTTCACATTACAAGATTTGGAAAATCTTGGGATGTGACATCAAATAAAGACAGCTTTTATCATCCCGTATGGGGATTATTGCTATCGTACCATGCCGTTTGGATTGAGAAATGCAGGTGCAACATACCAAAGATGTATGCAAAAATTCTTGCAAGATCAATCGGACAAAAATGTTCAAGTATACGTCGATGATGTGGTGATAAAAACCAAACAAAGTCATACTCTAATTGAGTACTTGCGTCAAACATTTGCAAACTTAAGAATATTCCGGATGAAACTTAACCCGGAAAAATGCACATTTGGTGTCGCGGCTGGAAAGTTACTCGGATTTCTTATATCCAGCCGAGGAATTGAGGATAACCCGACAAAGATCATGGCCATCGAAAGAATGGAATTGTCAAAAACCCTCAACGATGTCCAGAAGTTCATAGGATGCCTAGCCTCGTTGAGTAGATTTATCAGTCGGCTAGGCGAAAAAGCCTTACCACTATATCAACTGATGAAAAAATCAGACAAATTCACATGGACACAACAAGCTGATAGCGCTTTCCATGAACTCAAAAACATGTTGGCAACAGCACCAATATTAGCATCACCATTATCAAAAGAGCCAATGCTGCTCTATGTCGCCGCAACCAACAGAGTTGTAACTGTAGTGATAGTGGTAGAACACGAGGAAGAGGGCAAATAAGTCCAAAGACCAGTTTATTACTTGATCTAAGCGCTCTCTATATAAAAGCAAAATTACCCCCATTACTAAAAAATGACATATGGGGTGTATATGGGAGCAAAAAACCTGAAGCATTATTTTCAGGAACACCCAATCCGGGTAATATGCGAGGAACCTATCTCGGATATATTGGGAAGCAAAGATGCTAGTGGCCGAATCGCAAAATGGTCCATAGAGCTAGCACCATACACTCCGCAATATGATAGGCGAGATGCAATTAAATCTCAAGCTGTAGCTGATTTCTTCGTGAATTGGTTGGAAATACAATACGAGCCACCACTACCAGATCCGAATTACTGGAAGATGCATTTTCATGGATCCAAGACAAAAATGAGTCTAGGTAATGGGATAGTGCTCACATCACCAAAGAGGGATCAGCTCAAGTATGTATTGTAGATCCACTTCGCTGCATCCAATAATGTAGCCGAATATGAAGCGCGTGTCCACGGCATAAAAGTGGCCAAGGAAATTGGCATAAAAAGGATCATGTGTTTTGGTGACTCTTATTTGGTTATCCAGGAAGTATTTGGCCATTGGGACGCATTGGATGCAAACATGGCACTATATCGTTTTCATGTGCAACAAATTTCGGGATACTTTGACGGCTGTGAATTTCATCACATACCCAGAGCAGAGAATGAGGAAGTGGATGTACTATCCAAGTTAGGCTCATCTCGGCAAGCAATTCCATCAGGAGTAGCATTGGAACATCTCAGAAAACCATCAATCAATCCATCACCAGAATCCGAGTTAATTAGGCTCACCACGGCAAATCAGGAGTCAGATGTTGTGCCAATGGACATTGACTCTGGGGCAGGTTCAAGTAACTCGGGGACTGTTCCGCTTACCTCAGGGGTTGCCGAATCACACTCAGGGACTCCTCAAGTTATGGCGGAAGAACATATGTTGGCTGAGCCAATGGAAATTGATGAAGAAACAGATCCGGCACCACTGATACCAGCATGGGTGCAACCAATATTCAACTACTTGAAAGATGGAACTTTCCCAGATGATGAGATATTGGCAAGGAAAACAGAAAGAATAGCAAAAGCATACACAATAATCAACAAGGAGTTGTAGAAGATAAGTGTGACAAGTGTACCACAGCGTTGCATAAGTCTAGAGAAAGGTCAAGAAATACTATTAGACATTCACCAAGGGGAGTGTGGACACCATGCATCATCAAGAGCGTTGGTAGCCAAGGAATTCCGACATGGATTTTATTGGCCAAGTGCACTGGCAGAGGCACAGGAACTTTTCAGAAGATGCAACGGTTGCCAGCATTACGCGTCAAAGTCACACTTACCACCGTCCGAGTTAAAAACTATACCAATCATTTGGCCATTCGCAGAATGGTGCATGGATATGGTAGGACCATTCAAACCAACGAGGGGTGGCATGACTCACATACTCATAATGGTTGACAAGTTCACCAAATGGATAGAAGTGAAGACCATCAAAAAACTGGATGGAAAAACAGCTGTCACGTTCCTAAAAGATATAATCTTGAGATACGGTTACCCACACAGTGTGATCATAGATAATGGCACAAACTTCGCCGATGGAGCTTTCGCTCGCTTCTGTGGGAAAAACCGAATAATATTTGACGTAGCGTCAGTCGCTCATCCAGAATCAAATGGACAAGTTGAACGAGCTAATGGCTTAGTTCTATCCGGGATAAAACCCCGCCTAATGGAACCACTCCAAAGATCACCTGGTTGTTAGATAGAGGAATTACCCTCAGTGTTGTGGAGTTTAAGGACAACTCCGAATGGATCAACAGGCTATACGCCGTTCTTCCTTATGTATGGGGCAGAAGCAGTTTTGCATGCCGACATAGAGTATGACTCGCTAAGAGTAAGACAATACTCGGAAGCCAAGGTAAAAGAGGCCCGAGAAGATGGAGTTTACTTACTCGAAGAAGCAAGGGAATTGGCATTGTCTAGATCCGCCATATACCAACAAAGTCTCTGATGCTATCATAGCCGGAAAGTTCAACCTCGTGTTTTCCGAGAAGGGGATATGGTGCTTAGACTAGTGCAACGCATAGCTGGAATGCATAAACTATCACCCCCATGGGAAGGACCATTCATTGTAAGCGAAGCATTGCACAATGATTCTTATTACCTAATAGATGCTCGCGAAGCACAAAAGAACAAGGCGGACAGATCAGGTGATGAAACCAAAAGGCCATGGAATGTGGCACTGATACGTACTTTCTACACTTAGGAGAGGCAGTATATGTATCTCTTGAACTCTCATATGTCGGACGCTTATGACGGCTATGTGCTTATAAGAAAATGGTATGACTCAAAAAACTGACTCGGGGACTGCCCCTTATGTTTATTCTTTGATTATTCTATGTCGGCTGGCATTGGCACTTAAGACTTATCTCGGAATAAGTAATGTTTACTCGGATAGAATCAACTCTTCGAATATGTTGTTGTCCGAAAACACGGCTTCATGGCAAGCAAGAGGAAAAGATCAAAGACGAGTAAACATGAACACCAGATAAGTAAAGGAAAAACGCGAGTCGACCCTATGTATGTTTTTAACTAACCCACTGCAGGTTATATTGCTTTGTATGTCGAATGATCCTAGGTCAAGCGGTCTAGTTTCGTATCCGCTAACTCAATCCTTAGAATTTTTAGACTCTAATATCGACCGCCAAAAAAGGTAGACAAGAGCCAAATTCAAGGAAAAGGGGAACGGAAAAATGAAACTCGGGGACTTGCCCCTGGATCATTCACATTGAGAGCAGGATAAAAAGTTTAAGCCTTATCAAAAGGCACACACCCAAAATAAGTGCATTGTATGTTACATCTGCACCCAGCATACCGGGGATCTCATAAAAGTTAAGTGTTTTTTAACCAGCCTAAGAAGCAGCTGGGCTCGAAGGAGTGTTCTTGGGGCTGGAGCTAGGAGCATCATCTGGAGCGTCTGCCGAGTCAGGTGCATCAGCGACCGAGTTTGCAGGACCGTCTGACTCGGTGGCTTCGCTATCCACACATTCGTCATCGACAGTCTCGGCAAGAGGCTCACCAAGGTCGAGGAAGCTGGGCCCATCGCACCAAGCATGCACCAGAGCATACTCGACCATGGCATAAGCTCGCTCCTGGCGCTTCTTGAAGAGCTCAGGATCGTGAATCCACTTACCTTCAGCCCTCATGCACTCGAGAACATCAAGATTGATATCCTCGTACCATGAGAGCACAAAGGCAAGGGCCTTGTCTGCTGCAGCTCGACCGGCCGACTCGTGCCACTGATCCAACCTGTCTTCAGTCTGAAGCAGCTTGGCATCCAAAGGCTCGATGATTGTGGGCGTGTCTTCATCCGGCCAGAGCATCCTGAACGCGTGGATCGCTGACTTAAGCAAGTCAACGCTGCATGATTTGAGGGTCGTTGCTCGTTCCGACAACGCTGCAAGGTGCTTATCGATGGTGACCTCGCCATCAGCAGGAGCTCCGGACTCGGCTCGAATCTTCTTCATGGCCCTTATCACCAACATCTCGGCCTCGGGGAAGTTTTCTGCAAGCATGAAAGAACATTACCAAAACAAGGAAAAGGAGACAAATAAATGAGTACAGTGAAAAGGGGAACTCACTACCGAGGAAAGAGTTGATGGCGCCAATCTTGCTTTGCCAAATTTTAGCCTTGGCCTAAAGAGCGTCCAGGTCCTGATGAGCCGACTCAACCGCCGACTTAGCCTCCTTGAGCAGCTGGTTGGCCTTATCGGCACTGGCAGCATGTTGGCCATCTTTCTCGGCAAGCTCCTCTCACAGTCCCTTCACCTCGGACTAGTGCTTCTGCTCCATATCCGCCATCTGCTTCTTCAGCCGAGTCACCTCGTCTCGCTCCTTTTGGAGCTCGATCTGGTGCTTCTCTGCTTACTCGGAGCATGTGACTCTTCAGCGACAACAAAGCTATCTCGGATCCGTCGAGATAAAAATGGGAAAGGAATAAGCATAAGTACAGAGCGGTCACAAAATTGCTAGGAACTTACTTTCAGCTTCGATGATCTGTAAGTGCAAGGCATCGATGGTGGATTGGGAAAAGTTGTGGAAGGACAATGGAGAAAATCAGCGAGATGAGAAGGTGTGCCAAATAAAAGTAGGACGAGTTAGAAAATTACCTTGGCCCTTAGCCTCAGCTTGAAGATTTTGGCGAGCGAGCTCGAGCTTGCGATATTCCAAGAGGAGAGCCTGATGCACCTTGGTGCTCTCATTGTGCGTAAGCTACACAAAAAAGATGTATTCAGAAAGTGTGCGATCACGCTTACAGCCAAATAAGAGTTGGGTTCTAGCTTAGAGATTAGAGCTTACAGCCAAGTAAGTTCCTCACTCGGCAGTAACCTCGAGGACTAGGGACAATATATAATAAAAAGATACTCAGTACGCAAAAGAGTAAGGAGGTTACATACCTCGTTCACTTCATCTTCCTTGGATATCAAGGCGATGGCCTACTGCGTCATATCCGAAACGGCCTTGGGGCCCATCTTCATCTTTTTTCCAGCACCGGAGCTGACCTCTTGCTCGCCAGTCGCGTTCCAGGCCACGGCATAATGCTCTACAGAGACGAGGCCATTCCTACTAAGCGTTCGAGTCAGGACTTGACCTTTTTTCAGGGTAGTTCCCACCTTTCCACAGGTAGCAACGGCCCTGGTGTGCAAGCCGCCAGCTCTGGAACCGCTGCCAGATCCGGCAACTTCAGATTCGCCCAACTTACTCGCTGGAGCGGGTGCCGTTGTTGTTGTTGTGGGCTGAATCTGTGGTGCGGTGCCTGGGGCGTGGATCAAGGTCAGCTGCTTGGTCGATGAGGGTTTGCTGGTTAAGGAACGAGCCTAGACTGGAGTAGCAGACCGGGTCTGATCTTTTGACAGAGGAGGAGAGTGAGCAGGTCTAGGACTAGAAAAGATAGGAGCAAAATGAGCAGGCTCAACAATGTTCTAGGGAGAACAATGGGATCAACCAGTACACTAGGGACTGGATAAATAATGTCAGGGGTCTTCTCGGAGCCGATATTGCTAGCGCCGGGATCAGGAGTCTATTCTGGAAAAGCAGAAGGGGAGCTAGGACGGGTCTCCTCTGACGGGTGTGCCGTCGGGTCGGCCTCACTCTAAGATGCGTGAGTCTCAGTAGTGGGGGAAGTGACCCGGACGGGGCTCTGCACTGCAGTGTCGGAACGAGGGGGAGAAACGGGCCTTAGTGGCAAAGAGGCCATGCTTGGTGCAGCTTGGCTGGCAGACAAAGGCGTCGCGTTGAAAATAACAAAAAAACAGCTTATAAGAAAGCAATCACAAAACAATAAAATAAAAATGAAAAGTAACAAGCATCAAAACTTACCCGGAGACGGTCGGGTCACGCGGGATGCGATGAGTGACCTTGTGGCTGGCAGCTTTGCGAGTCTGGGACAAAGTGGCAGCTGGAGGAGCGGCAGGAGTAGCAGCAGGATCAAGTCGGTGCTTCTTGGTAGCTTGAGTGCTGGAGGAGGCCCCGCATTGCTTACCCAGATTAGCAGCAGGGACCTTGCTGACTCCGCCCATAGCAAGAGGGGGAACCTCATGTACCTGGCCAGTTGCATAAGTAAATGACGAGCTCATTAGAATAAGTCAGAAGGTTAAGGTTAAAAGGCAAGTACCTCCAGAATTTCACAATCATCATCATCATCGTCGGACCAATCTCGTAAGGGGTTTCGAGTGTGGGTCATACCCGGAGCCGAAGCAGCAGCAGCATGCGGGATTGGCATGAAGCACTCCAAGTCAAACTCGACTTCGTCAGAGTCAGAGTGATCCTCGGAATAGCCACCAGGAGGGACAATACTACCATCAACCTCGTGAATGAGATTCTGCGAACGACAAGCAGAATAAGAACAATAAACAAACGAAACAGCAAGTAAACAAAAGAAGATCTATGGCGGCTTGAAGATGACTCAGACACTTACCTAGGGGACGGGCCTATCCCGGCTGAAAGGAGGGCAGCTCCAGGCCCAGTTCTCCGCCAGCGTCAGCTTGAAGATCGAGCTGACTCGGCAGGCCACAGAGTCGTCGGTGAGCTCTAGCATGGAGTGCCGGGAAGGATCCTGTGTGCCGCTCATGAAGCACATCTTGTGGCTCCTGGCTTTGATGGGGCTGACCCAGCGTGCAATAAAATCACACATGAGATCCTCCTCAGTTAAGTGGAAGTTCTCATCCGTCGAGAGCAACCTCTCCAGAATCCCATGGGCCTCGTTCACCGTGGAATACTTGTCGCACGGGTCAAGCTTCCAGAACTCCTTGCTAGGAACTTCGTCCGAGAAAGGGGGAGCCGGATGTAGTCATTGGACCCGCTATTTTTGACATAGAAGAAAGTTCTATGCCATTTCTTGCAAGAGTCTATGCCAGTGACCCGAGAAAATATTGACTCTTTCCTGGGTGTGATGCAAGCGGCACCTCACCTAGTGGGCCTCTTCTCGGCGCACGGAACGCTGGGGTCAAGCACTACTGGGATCCTAAAGTTAAAATACTTGGCCCATAGAAGAACGGTGGGCCAAATGCCGAGATAGCCTCGTAGGCAGAAATGAAGCAAGACAAGGAGGCAATCGCATTGGCAGGAAGATGGTGAGTTTGAAGGTGGAAGGTGGAGAGAAAATAAACGAAGAAGTTTCTAACTGGCAAAGTAAAACCACGCTCGAAATGCAAGAAGAAAACTACCCTCTCGTTAGCATCGGGCTTAGGAGCAATCTCACCTAAAGGGAGATGGCAATCGACCTCGAGCGGGATGCGCCTGGTGGAGCGCAGCCACTCAACTTCCTCCGCAGAAACCTCTGAGCCATCCCAGCCACCGCGCTCGCTGCTGGCGACCTCCTGCTCCTCTGCTCCCTCAGCGGTGTCGCGGGCGTCCATGATATCAGTGGCTTCTGGCTCTTCCGTAGGTGGAATAGGCTTGGAGGAGCAAGGACCCATAATGGAATAGAAGGGGAAAAGAGGAATCAGAGGAAAAAAGTTGTGGAGAAGAAGAACCGCAAGGGAGAAGTTAGAATTTGGGGGCGCAAGGAGGAAGAAGATGGCAAAGGGAAACTGAACGGGCGAGGGAAGTTAAGTTCCCCTCACCCCTACTTAAGGGGAGTAAAAAACCCAAGCGTGGGATCCTCCTGCGCCGTGTGACCTGCGTGTGTCCATGTATTCGGCCGAGTAAGCCATTCAGTGAACGCCACGTGTAGGAGATACACGAAAAATCCACTGCCACGTCATGCTGCACTAGACACGAGGCGCAGAGCGATGGGACTACCATAGTGACGGGGAGTTACTGCGCCGCCATCACTGTGTAGTCAGTATTTGGGACAAAATTTGAGGCAAGTCATCATGATTACAAGCTGTCAGTGACTAAGGCAAACCAAAAATGACTCGGCAGCATCCAAAATGACTCGGCACGAGGCAAAAATGGGCCAGAAAGTCAAAGATGAGACTCGGAAAGAGCAAAATAGACTCGGCAAAGATCGAGGTTACACCAAACAGTGCACCATAAGCAGTAAATGCTGATAGAAAGAGAAGTTCCAAGCACATTAAAGGAACCTGGAGACACCTAACAGCAAGAACTGCTAGGCCTCACCAGCTTCGGGGACTAATGTCGGGGGGAATAACCCCCGGTAGGGTCATAAGGGGTAAAAAATTGCCCAGCTTGGCTTGTGCCGAGTGAAGAATAAACCTGGCCGGTTAACAACGGTCATGTAAGAAGATCATGTATGGCACACATAAGAATTATGTCGCTCCGTATGAGATAAGTTGTTAACCTTGCAGGAAGCAATGAGTCGAGTCTCACGAGGGAAGGCCGAGTCAGATAGGACGCGTGGCAGCTTTCCGAGTGAGGTTCAGGAGGGACCATGGTAAAGCACGCTCAAAAGAGAAGGGCGACGTCGGGTGACACGAAAGGAGACGGGTGATGCCTAAAGAAAGGGCTGACGTACAAGGTCATTGCGTGACACCAAAAGAACTGGAGGTTACGTACAAGAAGACCGTTAGCTGTCTAGCTTTGTGGACTGGGTCAAGGGGCTTAGGGCTGGCCCATGACCCGGCACGTACAGTGAGGACCAAGATCCAAACACTAACTCTATGACCCAAAGGGGTGTAACCTAGCTAGGCTTCGCCTATATAAGGAGGGGTGTAGCTAGGGTTTGAAGAGGTTGGACCAAGTAGGAAACTAGTGCCCTGAGGCTCTGCTCAAACAGCTCAAGGAGCACTTGTAAACTTCTAGTATCAATAAAATTCCTAAGTGTGGAGAGTTCATCTTGTTCTTCGTGCGCGGCTAGACCGTGCACTCCCTCCCCGGTTACCACAAGCACCCATTCGGCCCCCAACTTAAGACTACCAATGGCATCTGTCGTGACACCATCACGACACACGTGGAAACTAGACAAACCGGGATAAAGTGATTATTCTAAATTTTCGGATGAAATTATAAGAGATTGATACATCGTAAACGTATCTATAATTTTTTATGTTCCATGCTTGTTTAGTATCCACTTTGCTATGCTTTGTCTACACTTTGAGGTATTTTTATGCACTTTCAGGGACTAACCTACTTACAAGATGCCACAGTGCCAGTTGCTTGTTTTCTGTTGTTTTTGGTTCCAGGAAAGTTAGAAAATCAATAATCTCGGAATTCGACGGGACAAAATCCAAAGTCAATATTTCACCGAGGAGAACACGGAGCCAGAAGACGAGACGGAGGAGGGCCTCGAGGGGCCCACACCCTCTGGCCGCGCGGCCAGGCCTGGCCCGCACCTGGGGGGTGCGGCCGCCTCGAGCACCCCCTCAGTCTCCCCCTTCGACTATAAGAAGCCCCCGATACCAAAACCCTAAGTACCCGATCAGATCTCCACGAAACAGTCTGTAGCCGCCGCCACCATCGTCCCTAGACCGGGGGGATCTGAAGCTCTTCCCGGCACCCTGCCGGAGGGGAGAGATCATCCGGGAGGTCTTCTTCATCACCATGCCAGCCTCCGGTATGATGCTTGAGTAGTTCCACCTTGGACTATGGGTCCATACAGTAGCTATATGGTTGTTTCTCCTCCTTTGTTCTTCCATGTTTAGATCTTGTAAGCTCCGTTCATTATCAAGATCATCTATTTGTAATCATGCATGTTTTTTTGCGGGGATCCAATGGATATTGATATTACTATGTCAGATTGATTAATGATTCTATCTTATTGATTCTATCATGTCTTTGTTGTTTGAGATCTTGCATGCTCTCCATTTCTAGTAACTATCTTGGCCAAGTAGATGCTAGTGACTCCAAGAGGGTGTATTTATGCTCGATAGTGGGTTCATGCCTCTCTTGAATCTGGGGAAGTGACAGAAATCTCTAAGGTTGTAGATGTGATGTTGCTACTAGGGAGAAAACAACAATCTCTTGTCCATGGAACAATTGTATAGCTTACTTTACACACATTGCTGAGAGAAGTTATCCGTTGCTTGCAACTTAATACTGGAAGGGGTTCGGATGATAACCTGAAGGTGGATTACTAGTCATAGATGCAGTTGGATGACGTTCTATGTATATTGTTGTAATGCCCAATCGAATCTCATAGGATCATGAATGTCTAGTATTGCATTGTTATGCCTTGCTCTGTCCTATCAATTTCCCCGCTGTAATTTGTTTACCTAGCATGTTATGTTGTTTATCTTAAGGAGAGCACCTCTAGTGAACTGTGGACCCCGGTCCAATCTTTACCATTGATACATCTTCCATTTTTACTGTTTACTTTCTACAAGCCTCCATTACCTTCCACACCATATGTTTAATCCTTTGTTTTCAGCAAACCGGTGAGATTGACAACCTTACAGTCCGTTGGGGCAAAGTTTTGAGTTTGTGTTGTGCAGGTTTCCAAGTTGCTAGCAACACCTTTAAGTCTTTTCCTTCCTCCTACTGGTTCGATAACCTTGGTTTCTTACTGAGGTTAGAACTTATTGTTGTACTCATCACACCTTCCTCTTGGGGTCTCCAAACGAAGCTCTACAGTGATCTGAGCCGCAACAGAGATTGAGAATTACAAAATAGGGATTTCTATTTCTATACCCCTGGTTTGTTAGTTGTACTCAGTTTTCTCTAGCCGCTTAACTTTTCCTCACTTTTGCCCATCTCCTTGTCTGAAACTCTCGCACGGTCTGAAACTCACCGTCCGTCAGCCTTGCCGTTACATGCTGACAAGTGGGACCGCATTCAGTCGGGTCCCGTAGTGGACCCCCCTCCCCGTTACATGCTGATAAGTAGGACCCCCTGTTACGTGCTGACAAGTGGGGCCACGTTCAGTCGGGTCCCGTAGTAGGACCCCCCCCTCCCATGTTGAACTGCGTGGGGCCGGCTTGTTGGCAACGCGTTTTGGGGGATGTGGTGTGGGACCATGTGGGGCACGTTTGGTAGTTACGTGCGCCCTATCTCCTAAATTGGAAGGTTTCTTTTTTGTTATTTTATGATTGGCCTTTTTAAGAGCATCTTTTCTCCTTTTATGTCGCTAACAGTTGTGTTAATTTTTGCCTAAAAATGTAGCGAATCTAGAGCAGCTTCTCTCTTCATTAATGGTTCCTTTTGGCCCTCATTTTTTCCCAATCTGGTAGAAAATCTAGAGCAGCAAATCTAACCAGCACCATAAATACATTCAGTAAACAGAGAAGATATAGATAAAGCAACTAATATAGGATATATAAATAGAGAAGATGTAGATAAAGCAACTAATATAGGATATATAGTACGATACTTAAAAGAGGTTCGACAATTAGGCTGCTCAGCAGCAGCGGACAAATTCAACACATACAAAACAAAAAGAAGCTGATTTACAGTAGCAGCAGCACAAGATAGTGGTTCCTCGTGTCCTCTGCTAGGAGGGCCTCCGCCTCCTCCTCTAGCGCTTCCTCCACTTCTTGTTGCCCAGTCCCTTGACCTTGGGCGCCTTGGGGTTAATCGGGGCATGCGACCCTCCTCGATGGCCACCTTCTGGAGGTTGCAAAGGTCAAAATTGAGCATCTGGTGCTTAGCTCTGAAGCCGTTGATGTTCACGGACGGGTCGTAGGTCTTCACGTCCTCGGCATGCCTCACGAGGGAGTTGAAGTCGGTGGCGTGTAGCCTCCCAGTGCAGAAGGGGCACCTATAGACATCACCGATGAAGAAGTTGTCGTACTGGCCGGACTTCAGCTTCCTCAGCACCTGACAAGTCTTGGTTTCCATGGACTCGTCGTCTCTACAGATGTCGTTGTTATCCACCTGTTGGAAAAAATAGTAGAGTGCAATAAGGACATGATTGAGATACCTTGATTATCTGGATTGATTACTTGCATAAATTAACCGATTGAGATCCCCTGATTATTCCCCAATCTACAAATCTCTAACAAAATCGAATACTGACCCCAACTACAGATCGATGCTAGTACTAACTAGGGAATCCCTTAACTGTAACTCAGAGGAACAATAAAATAGGTTTAAAATACAAACATGGGCATTCATCGAAATACGAGATCTAACACAAGAGGATTAGCTACTGTAAAAATACCTAGCATCCAATGATTGAAATTATGAACATCCTAACCCTAATAACACACGATCTAGCATCCAACGATGGGAATGGAGGAAGAACAAAGGAAGGGGAGAAAACCCTAGTTACTCCGACCATGGGTCGGTGATGCTGGTGTCTTGGGGGCTCTCTGGCCTGATGTAATCCTCCTTCTCGTAGTGGTCCCAACCATGCAGGATCTACCGGAGACCGGCGGCGACTACGGTGGAAGCGGGAACGGGGGTCTTGTAACACCCTCAGAATCGGCCCTATGCAACTTTTAGCGAATTCTGCCAAACCCGCATAGAAACGATTCAAAGGTGCCCACCAGGCACTTGTGTGCGGGTGGAAAATGAAGTAATATCATTACACAATAGTCCACGACGGAACCTACAGAACATATATATACAACAGCGACTCAAAGAGTCAAGAATACAGATATACAATACAAAGATCCAAATCACCTTTAAAACGATATAGCGTCCGAGTACGGACAAGATGCAAATTGAGCTAAGAGCCCTGAAGAATAACCAATGGCGTCCATAACCCTGCCCAGGCCAAGCCGGAAGGGTAAACCTGCTAACGACGTCGATCTCAAACCTGCTTAAACAAAAGGGGTGCCGACAAAAGGCAAAGGAAAAAGAGAGAGCGGTCAGTACTGAGGCCAGTACACGGCGAGGCTAGAATTCGGCGGTCCTCGCCTACATAGGTATGGTGGACTGAAGCGGCAGCGCGGCATGCACTAAACAACCTATAGAGACTCGATACAACTAGCGGCTATCAGAGAGGGATAAGAAAGACCTATTCGGAACCAACCTAATGCTATCACCAAGCATACCCATCCTGGTATTTCCCCCTCGAGACCAAACGAGGAAGTCAGCCGAGGAACTCACACAGTTGGCAGTTTTATTTATTCAGTTATCGTTTGCAGCAATTACTAGTCAGGTATAGATAATCATCCTGATATAATAAGCAGTGGGCAATTTTAGTTAACCATTCCGTTGTAGTTGCGACACTTACTAGTCAAATACAATTAGCATGAGATATCCCAAACCCAGCAGTTGTTGGTACTTTTATTTAGCCACTCCGTTGCAGTGAAGCTGATTACTAGTCATATCGGATACAAGTCAAATTATAGCAGTAAACTTTAGTTATAGTTGTCTATGATCGAGACCTGTGCTCCAAGTCGTCCATAACCGCGTACACGGCTTCTCGAAAAGATTTAACCCTGCAGGGGTGCACCAAAGTTTCCACACGCACCTACACCCTTGTTGTCGGATCAGGTAGGTACAAGATCACAAAACATACACCCAACGGTATGTCGACGGGGTTTCGGACACGACGTTTCCCAGACCCAAAGCAAGCACGGGGGCCACCCCACTAAGCTACCCACAACGAAGTCGGCCGGTCTCCGAGACGGACTCAGGATTTGTGTAGACGGCTGTAAACGACTGGGAACCCGAAAATGTGACTGGGCTTGTCGATACAGCGAAAACGTGTCACGGACCTAAACAGTACAGGTGCTCCTCGCACAATCTTAAATAAAGCAGTAAAACATGGGATAAGTACAGGATAGTAATAAAGCCCCAAACTAATTGTGGCCCCCAATATAGTACTTGGAATCAGGTACTAAATCGATGGGGGTGCCCATACACCCCACCTGTGGTTAGCGCGCTCGATCTCGGAACAGGTGTCAAGAACTCGAGATCCTACGGGACACAAGTGGACGGTTAACAACCAAATAACATCTATTGCCCACCTGTGCCTCTGCATTTACCTACTTCAATTTTAGTTATTAAACAATAATGAAAGTCTTGTTCATCTCCAACATTAAACATGCGGCAATACTCCAACAACTGTGGTACTTGACGACACGCAACGACACTTGAGCAAGCGACTACGACGCGCAAGTCCAACTATCTACCAAACAACAGGTAATAGGATGTGTCCAAGGCAATATAAGGCTGCAAGGGATATCACGGGTACGAAAACTAGAGCATCGCAACACAGATAGCAATAGATCAACAGGAGGGAATAAATACTATAAAAGGAAGATAGGTAGAAAGGGGGAGATGCTCGCCTGAAAACATTGCCGAAGGTTCATCCGAAGATCGGGTCGACACTCGCATCAACTCATCGGCCTAATCCGCGAAGAAGCAAAACACTAGAAGAAACACCGGATGCACTATTTAATACTACGGCAGAAGATCGGGCATGATGCATGAATGATGTATGACATGGCAAAGGTGCAATGCAATTAGATCATATTAAGCGGAACCGGGGTCCCGACATTTAATTAGACGGTCCAAGTTATTTATCTACCCCGCAAAATAAATGTTGGATTAGCAAGACAAAACATGGCTTCGGTTCGCTATGCCAATTTAAATGGAGGCGGTATAATACAACTATATCCCGCATAAAGACTCCATATTTAATTATGAGGTGAATCGGCATAATGCCCCCAAACCACAGACAAGTATGCATGCATGAACAATTAATATGCGACAGTTTTATATCTAGCATTTATAAAATAGGGGCTCGGGAAAGGTTCACACATCTGGGCTCGGGAGATTTTGGTTCCGGGGGTTCGGGGCCGGACTCAGGGTTCAACAGGGATCGAGGTTCAGATTCAAGATAGAGAACTTGTTGTGTCGTGACGGAGAACTTGGGTCCAAGCGGTCGATCTTGCCGTCGCGAAGATCTTGTCGGGTCCGTGTATCGGGTCGGTCTTGGCGTTCGGGGTGAAGAACTTGGTGCCCTCGAGGAAGTACTTGGCGTATCCGTGTCGACGACCTTGGCGTCCGGGAAGAAGTACTTGTCGCATCTGTGGCCTTCGGGTCGAAGAACTTGGCACGCCAGGGTTCGGTCTTCCGACTCCGGGAGGATCGGTTTTCAGGGTCTCGACACCTTCGGTTCCATGTGGGCGATCTTGGCGTCCGAGGGTTTCTCCGAGTCCGTGGTGCGTCCGTGTGGTAGATCTTGTCAGATCCTTGTTGAAGATCGTGGCGTTGGTGTCGGACTCAGTTCCACCGCCGATGGTTCATCGGATTCTTCTAGGTTGGTGTCGCTCTTGTCTTTGGGGATCAAGGTATTTGCATCGCAACAGGAGATTTGTATCCGAGGCATCGGGTCAACAGTGAAGTGATAGGCCCGGGCTCACCAACACGCATATACGCAATGATCATCAGCACGTCGCCTGCACCCTCCCTGCTCATTAACATAGGCATCCACAGCAACACGAGGGGTCGATGTCCCTACAGATGGTACTCAGGAAGGCGGCGATGTGGCGTCCGTGACGATGGGAACCGGGGCAATGGGGACGCACTGGAAGTGGCGCCGGGCGTCGGCAGCAAGCAGAAGGCGGCAGCGACGCAGCCAGGCGGAGACATCAGAGAGCCCAACGGTTGAGGCGCGGTGGATGGCGAGGCACGACACGAGCGGAATAGGCGAGGGCGTGCAGGAGCGTGGGTGCTGGCTCGCGGGGTCGCAGCGAGTTTAGACGAGATGGCGGCGGAGGCAGAGAGCGGCGGAGGGCGATGGCCCTAGGACGGCGTCGATGGGCAGGACCCGATAACGCTCGGGAATGGAGGCCGCGGTAGTAGGAAGGTGCAGGGGCGAGCGGGGCCCCTGGGCGACGACGACGGAGGCACGGGGGAGCCAGTGGCGCAGAGGGCCGGGGCCTGGGGAGGAGCTGGGTCGACGGGGAGAGGTGGTGGCGGTGGTCGCTGCAAAAGATTGAGGAAGGCCAGGACGGCGGTTACTGGGCGACAGTGGGCGCATGAACGCGAGGAAGCGGCGGACGGTGGCGAGGCGACTCGGGCGACATCGCCAGTGGAAGGTGGCCAGGCCCAGCACAGAGGAGAGGGAGGACCGGAGGTGAGGCCGGAGCTACGCGTCTGGGAGGAAGCGGCGGCGGGGAAGGAGGGTGTGGGGACGGGAGGAGCGGGGGATCCCGATGGGTGAGTCGCTGTCATGGGGTGGGGCCAGGACGTGCGTGTGTGAAGAGGGGGTGGCGGCGGCAGATGGGAGAGAGAGAGGGGGGGTTGGGGCAGGTGGCGGTGGTTGATTGGGTGGGGTTTGGGCCAGGGGCGATGTGGCGGCCTGGGATTGGAGGGGGTGAGGTGGAGGGGCTGGGTAGGGAAAATAGGGTAGGGTTTTTTGGTAGAAAAGGTTAGGGTAGATTCTGGGTAGGTAGGATTTTATCTGGAGGTGGCCGGCTAGGCTTTCAGGCCTGGCTGACTGCCTCCCAAAAATAATTTAACTATTTTATTTATTTAAAACGAGGCTTTTGCAAACCGCTGGTAGACAAAACAAAATAATCCGGAGAACCGGGTTTTAATTTTAATTTGAATTAAAGATGGGGCATTTAGAAAACAAAACCAGGCTTTTCAAAAATAGTTTTGAACAAACACAGGCAAGATGACATGACGATGCTAAAATGCAAGGTGGCATGATGACATGAGCATGCGGTCATGATGATGCAATGCACAAAAACACCGCGATTTTCTAGTAGTGGTTTTAGCGGGGCGCCACAGGTCTAGACGGGGATGACGGCTGCATTCGATGCCTCGACGGGGGCCTGTATGGGGACGGGGGCCTCCTCGCCGGCGGCCTTGGAGGCGACGATGACCACCACGCCGTTCTTCTCCCTTACCGATGTGGTTGGGGTTTTCTTGGGGGTTTGCAGAACGTGATGGGACAGTGGAGATGGTTGCGTGAGCGAGTCAGCGAGTGATGAATGAGAGTGAGGAGGACTCTATAAAGGTGAAGGGAGGAGATATTTTGTTGCACCACTGTGCACCGCGTAACCGCGTACGCAACTGCACCATGTACAACCACACGCGTCCGCTACCGCCCCGTGCACCATAACGCGCGTACCATGCGTCACATTTTTTCCCTTATGTCTAACCTTGGCCACTTAGTTGTGCTTAGTTATACCCTCGAGCGTAACACTGGCAGTTTGGTTGTACTCAGTTTTGCCCTCCAGTACTAACACTGGCTTGTGCAATATACTCACTTTTACCCTCCGGTGGCTGGTCAACAGAGAGTCAACGAATGGGTTTCAGCTAGCTAATTGAGTCATTTTATGCACAACAAATTCAAAAAGATCAAAACATAGTGGCATCTACCCAGGGAGTCTTATTATGTGACCTATGACCATAAGAAATGTATATAAATTAAGTTTTAACCTAAATCACCACTTCTCAAATCACCTACTATCTATGAAGTTTCATGGCTTTCTACTCAAGCCTCTTCCCAAAACATCCCTCCCCAAAGCATAGTTTGTCTAAATGAGGCAATAATTGTCAAACTGATATATATTTGAATTGCAAATAGTTTGATGTATGCCAGATGTATTTTATTGTATAAAATAAGAATTTTCCATTTTCAAATCCCTTTTTGTTTTATATTTGAACCCCTTTGTCAGTTTTGTCCTTGGTTTATAAGTTTTACTCAGTTTTGCCTTTGATTTTTAAGTTCTACTCAGTTTTCCCCTCTCTCTCTCTTAGTCACAAACTCTCCCACATGTGCTCATCTTGGCTGATATGCTCTTATTGGTCGAGACAGTTGTCATGTAGATCGTACCGACCAACCGTTTATCCTCTGTGATCTAGCGGACAGGATAACCCATGTATCTATTGGGGGCACCCTATATCCATGCAAAATAACAAGTTTGCCACCGGTACTTTAACTCCATAAACAGATGATTTTGAATATAATTTGAAGGGAAAGTGTTCAAAGGTCTACGTATATGCAAGTTTATGCATTATATTTCACTCCATAAAAATGATAAATGATCAGGATTTTATTAGCACAACATTATCATGTCCTAAGTGCGATTTCAAAGAGTTCAAAGGTGTATAATTTTTGCCATATGCAAGTTTATGCATTACATTCTATGAAAATGATAATATCTCAAGATTTTCTTAGCACATCATTATCACGTATTAAGTGTGATTTCATATTGTTCAAAGGTTTATAATTTTTGTATACGCAAGTTTATGCATTAGATTTCACTCCATGAAAATGATAAATGATAAGTATTTTATTAGCACAACATTATCATGTCCTAAGTGCGATTTCAAAGAGTTTAAAGGTGTATAATTTCCGTATATGATGAGTCATAAAGATTTTAGTTTAGGGATCACTTTTCACGCTCTAAAAATGGTAAACTTTCAAGATTTTCTTAGGACAACATTATCATGTCCAAATTGTAATTTGAAAGTTTTCAAGAGTCATATCAATTATAAACACTCTTTTACATTAAGAGTTGTATAATTTTTTTAATTTGAAAGTGTTCAAGTGTTGTGTCAATTATAAACACTCTTTTACATTAAGAGTTGTATATTTTTTTAATTTGAAAGTGTTCAAGAGTTGTGTCAATTATAACACTCTTTTACATTAATAGTTGTATATTTTTTTCAATTTGAAAGGGTTCAAGAGTTGTGTCAATTATAAATACTCTTTTACATTAAGAGTTGTATAATTTTTTAATTTGAAAGTGTTCAAGAGTTGTGTCAATTATAAACACTCTTTTACATTAAAAGTTGTATAATTTTTTTAATTTGAAAGTGTTCAAGAGTTGTGTCAATTATAAACACTCTTTTATATTAAGTGTTCTATAATTTTTTAAATTTGGAAGTGTTCAAGAGTTGTGTCAATTATATATACTCTTTTATATTACGAGTTTTATAATTTTTTAATTTGAAGTTCAGTAGTTGTGTAAATTATAAACACTCTTTTACATTAAGAGTTGTATAATTTTTTGAATTTGAAAGTGTTCAAGAGTTGTGTCATTTTCTTATTTCTTATACATCGATCTCCCTATTTTTTAATTATAAACACTCTTTTTACTTGATTGCAGCTGAGACATTAACTCGATAAACCAATTAAATCATCGGAACAGCTCGTCGTCTCACTCTCCACAGCAAGCGCCCCCGTCTAATCAAAAAAATTTGGTGCGAGATCTAACCTTATCTACGCACGGTTGCCATTGTCATCCTTCATACAGGTCAACGGGACGACACCATACTACGGCCAGGAAGAATGGGAGGCCGAAGTGAAGCTGGACAAAGGGTTGCTATCGCTGGAGAAGGGCCACCGTCGTCGGATAAGGGTCGTCGTCGCCGGATGGTGCTGGCTCATGTGGATAAGTTGTCGGTTCGACGCTCACGTGGATAAGCTGTGGGTACCATGCTGATATGGATAAGTGGAGAGAGGTGTCCACTATGGGAACTAACTTAACATAGTCCTACTTGTTGTTGGTGCTCTGTCAACGTGGGAGCACTTCGTTGGGAAACCTCAAGAGCAAGGTGTGAAGAGCACAGAAGCAAGTTTTCCCTCGGTAAGAAACCGAGGTTATCGAACCAGTAGAAGGAAGGAAACGTCTCAAAGGTGTTGCAAGCAACTTGGAAACCTTCACAACACAAACTCAAAACTTTTCCCCAACAAACAACAAGGTTTTCAATCTCACTAGTTTGCTATAACAAAGGATTAACTATATGGTGTGGAAGGTAATAGTGGTTTGTAGCAAGTAAACAGTAATAGTGGAAGATGTATCAATGGTAAAGAATGGACTGGGGTCCATAGTTCACTAGAGGTGTTCTCCTTAGATAAACAAACATGGAATGCTGGGTAAACAAATTACAGCGGGGCAATTGACAGGACTGAGCAAGGCAAAACAGTGCAATACTAGACATCATGATCCTATGAGATTCGATTAGAAATACAACAAGGTACATAGACCGCCATCCAACTGCATCTATGACTAGAAGTCCACCTTTGGGTTATCATCCGAACCCCCTCCAGTATTAAGTTGCAAGCAACAGACAACTGCTTTAAGCAAAGTGTGTAAGTTAAACAATCCACTTGTTCCATGAACAAGAGACCGTTGTTTTCTACCTAGTAGAAATAACACATCTACAACCTTAGATATTTTTGTCACTTCCCTTAAATTAAATAGAGGCATGAACCCACTATCAAGCATAAATACCCCCTCTAGGAGTCACTAGCAACTACTTGGCCAAGATAGCTACTAACAACGGAGAGCATGCAAGATCACAAACAACACAGACATGATTAAAAAAATAAGACAAAATCATTAATCAATCTGACATAGTAATCTCAATATCCATCGGATCCCCGCAAACACAACATGCATGATTACAAATAGATGAGATCTTGACATGAACGGAGCTCACAAGATCTAGACATGAAAACACAAAGGAGGAGATACAACCATCTAGCTACTACATGGACCCGTAGTCCAAGGTGGAACTACTCACGCTTCATACTGGAGGTTGGCATGAGAAAGAAGAAGGCCTCCGGGATGATCTCTCCTCCGGCAGGGTGCCGGGAAGATCTTCAGATCCCCCCCCCTGCCGCTGATCTAGGGACGATGGTGGCGGAGGCTACAAACGGTTTCATGGAATATTGATCGGGTACTTAGGGTTTAGGCATCGGGGGCTTCTTATAGGCGAAGAGGAGAGGCACGAGGGCGGCCAGGGGGCCCACACCCTGCCCAGGCGTGGCCTAGGGTGGTCCCGCACCTGGGAGGTGCGGCCGCCCTATGGCTCCCCTCCATCCTTCCTCTAGACTCCATGTTCTCCTCGGTGAAATATTGACTTTGGCTTTTGTCCCGTCCAATTCCGAGAATATATTAATTTTCTGCCTTTCTGGAACCAAAAACAGAAGAAAATAGGCAACTGGCACTGTGGCATCTTGTTAATAAGTTAGTACCAAAAAACATATAAAAACACCTCAAAGTGTAGAAAAACCAAAGCAAAGTAGATACTAAACAAGCATGGAACATCAAAAATTATAGATATGTTTCTGACGTATCAAGCATCCCCAAGCTTAACTCCTGCTCGTCCTCGAGTAGGTAAGTGATAAAAGAATAATTTTTGAGGTGACATGCACCATCAAAACCAAGATCAAACCATTTGCAAGCTTTGAAAGCTGGGATCAAAGAACTCTAAACGTGAGCATGAAAGATGGAGTTCTAACAATAATACAAAGTAACTATGCATGCAACATGAAAGTCTACAAACAAATATCATGAATAACATGCATTGAAAAACGTTTGTTTGTTTGACATACAAAAAACATGGCATAGTGGCATTCAGCTTGTCCCTCATGGATTAGCAAATAGATGCATAGGACACCTTCAAAGTTCATAAGAGTTACTAGATACAAATAGCACAAGTAATATCAACAATATGCATCAATCAATAAGTTTTAGGATAATGCACATAGAACTAAGAATGGAAACTATGCTCTCTTAACTGGTGCCTAAAGGTAGAAGGTGGAGACTCAATATAGTGGTGGAAGAAAGGCCCTTCATCAAGTGAAGCAGGGAATTCAAGTTCCAAAAAGAGATTCCAGAAATTATGGTACTTGTTAGCTTTCAGCCCTCATTGCCCCTATCATAAGCATCTTGAAGTGATTAAGGTTAAAATGAACAAACTATGGAGTATATGCTTGACAAAGTATAAGTTGGAAATCTCATGTCCCTTGAATATGAGGGCCGCTCCTCATGCTACTCAACTTTAGTCACCTGTAAGTTCTTGTCATAGTAAGTACTTGTGTATCATAGAGAACCGCCAATGGGGTATGTTGGGGATATGCTATATGGGTATCCTCATAGCATGTCTATTATCCGACTAACCCGGGTGGCCCATAGTCGGTAGCATGGCCTGTGGCCTGCTGGGCGGCCCAGTTAGGTGGATCCAAAAGGGAGGCCCATGCCGGATAAAGGAAGGCTACGGTGGAGTCACCAGCATACCCGGAGCCTTGGAGTACAAGATACACAAGACTAGTGATAGACGGTGTAGGACTCTGTAACCTGTCCGGCTAGGACTTTTCCCTGTAACCCTAGGATCTGGCGACTATATAAGTCGGGCCTATGGGAGCCTTCAGGGCACGATAACTTAGACTCTCTAGTCACCTCGCACAGCGAACCTATCTCTGTAACTCGGCGTATTGACATTATAGTGATTTATAGCAGGAGTAGGATTCCGCCACCGTTGTGGGATCTGAACCTGGGTAAGCTGTGTTACCTCGTACCCGTCAACCGTCCACCTTACCCCACGTCTCTAAACACGCACTGTGAGGACCCCTCCATGGCGTACTCGTTGGCAATACCACGACAGTTGGCGCCCACCGTGGGGCAAGAGGCGCTTCAGGCTCTTCAGCGGGCGAGGACCAAGATCTTCACGGAAATTGGCGAAACCGTAGCCATCGGTCGCGTTCTCTTCTCCGGCAACGTTCCAATCGTCCCCCCTGACGATTTCTGGATGCCGGAGAAGACGAACCCTACGCGGTGTTCGATCGTTCCTATCGGAGATATCCACCTCTTCATCGGCGAAACCGACTCGGGCACTAGTTCCCTGGGAGTCGGAGGAGCATCAAGACCCGCACGGACCGCCTACGAGCAGGATACGTTCGCGGAAGGATCAATGTCGGATCTCTCTTTGGAGTTTGCCGGCAAAGGTAGGAAAGCATCAAGACCCGCACGGACCGCCTACGGGCAGGATACGCTCGCGGAAGGATCGATGTCGGATCTCTCCTAGGAGTTCGCCGGCAAAGATCGGGAAAATTCAAGACCCACCCAAACCGCCCCTGTGCAGGATATAAAGGTGGAAGATCACTGCGAACCCGTCGGCTTCATCCGTGCGTCTGGACAGCAGAGATCCAAGTTCGTCGGCGTGGTTACCATCTTCGATCTGGCGCGCTTCGTTCAGAGAGAGGGTGAAAACCCCCGCGATTATCTAGCCAGGTGGCTCCGTATATGAGCCGATCTAGCCCACTACCCCAATGATGATGCCATCTATCACTTTGTGGAAGGACTGGACCATGGCACGCTTCTCCGACACTCTCTAAGACGGCAACAGGCGTCAGGACGCCTTACCTTCGAAGGCATGGTGAACACCGTCAACAACTACGCGGAGGCTGAGGCGGAAGCTCAGACAGCGCTTGCGCTCATTGACAGAGCCCCTCCGATTCAGCCACCACCACCACCGCCTCCGGCCGCCATCGTCGCAGCAGCACCACCACTTCCAGTCATCGTCGAGGCCGTTGCACCTCCACTGCCCGTCATCGAGGAGGTCCTGGCACCCTCCGACTCTGTCATTGACGCGCTTTATGCTGATTTCAGTGCAGATTCAGAGGAAATAGACTTCAGTCCAGAAGAGCTAGACTCTGCTATGCAGGGGATGGAGGAGGAGGACTCGCGCGACGAGCAAGCTAATAACACCGTCACTCGAGGGGAGTTCGTCACCATTGGGAGAGCGATGGATGAAGATCAACCCGGGCAAGCACCGCCTATGGCGCTGGAAAAGGGGAAGGGGCCACTTATTGCTGCCGACGATCATCTTGCAAAGGTCATGCCTCCTCCGCCTAAACCGGTGCAGCAGCCGCAGGAACTCGGCACCAGTCCGAGCAACAAAAACACCACAAACTTGCCGCCTCCAGCATCCACGTCGGCAGCAGCCCATGTTACTCCAGCTGATAAAGTGATGTACGGCAATCTCCTCGTTGAGCCACTAACCGTTGATCATATCCGGAACGTGACTCAGCTTGACGAGAAGCGCCAGCAGCTGCTGGAGGAGGCGCAAGCCATCGCGGAGCAAGGCGCTAAACTAGATCGAGATCTAGTCAACGCGCAGAAGTCCATAGAGAAAGCTAGAGCAATGGAAGCCGAGTACAAGACTCTGCTGCAGCAGCAGAAGGCTAAGAAAGCTCCAGCTCGCGTCATCAATGATCCCGGTGTACGGCGCAACCTAGGATTGGATCCCTCAAAGCCGGCACAGGCCAAGCCATACATTGATAGTGAAGGCAAGCAGGTGATGCCCACCCCACTCCTTAACCTCGCCGTCGCCAAGACCCTTTTGGAGCAGGATAGATTGCCCGAGGTAGTAGAACAGGTCTATGACCTAGTGGCCAAGGCGGTAAAGCAGCAGGAAAAGGCCACCTCTCAGAGGCTTGAGTCTGACCCAGTGCTCTGCCGATCTAGCCAGTATAAACCGCCAAGGGAAAAATCTCCTCAGGATGTCGGATCACGGACGGGTTCATCAGAACAAAGACGGAGGGATGCGCGCAACAGGAAGGTTGCTATCCCCATATCCTCCGACCACGGAGAAAAAGCCCGACCTCGTCACCCATCGCCACCTCCCCGTTCCCCCCGACGTTAGGAAGATTACAAGGCTCACCATCGTACGGATATGCCCCCTCCAAAGCAGTGTGGTATCGTCATCCGTGACAACGCGGCACAGACCCGTCATGATGAAGAGCGCCACCAAGGACATAAGAGCAGGTCACACCATGACCTGCCGCGTCTGACAAGCAACCATGATGGGCGTGGGGTGTCGCAGGAGGGTAACAGCAAGAAGGCTAACCCACCGCCACCTCCGCCTCCGTCACCGCCAAGCAGTCACCATGGCGGAAGAGGCTCGCGTCGTTCACGCAGCCCATCCCCTGTTGACAACAAGAAGAAGAACCCGGAGCCATACAATGCACGTTCGCGGATCGATAAGATCCACGAGGCCCGGGAAGGACCATACCTGGGACCACATTGCTTTGGACCTGCAATACGGTCCGCAACTTACCCCAAGGGTTTCCGGATAGACAAGACCATCAAGCCCTATGACGGCACCGCCAAGCCCGCCACATGGTTGCAGGACTACGGCAACGCGGTGGAGATTGTCGGAGGCAACCCCAACGTCGCCGTCAAGTACCTCCCATTAATTTGGCAGGAACGGCCCGTCAATGGATCGACGACTTGCCGGAAAAATCTATCTACAACTGGCTGGGTATGCAAGAAGCATTCACCAAGAACTTTGAGGGTACATACAAGCGTCCCTGCACTGTGGGCGATCTACAGCGATGCGTGCAAGAGAAAGACGAGACATCTCGTGCCTACCTCTCCCGCTGGCTGGACATGAAGAATCCCTGCGCAGGAGTACACGCTCAGACCCGCTATGGCCGCCTTCATTGATGGATTGGAAAGGGGCACGTTACTCCGACATAAGCTAAAGCGCTTGCAGGACAATCATCAGCTTGACTTGAATCAGATGATTCAGTTAGCTAGTGAGTTCGCAGCTGCGGACGACGATGCTCGTGGCTCTTTGCCGGCAACGGCCGTTCCAACCCAAGCTCGGAGGAACAGCAGTACAAAGCGGAAAACCACTCCAGAAGAAAAGCAATCTACCGACATGGTCGCCATGACTTTTGCAGGACGAGGAGAAGGCAGACAACGTGGCCGAGGAAGGGGAGCAGGCCGCGGGCAGCAACGAGGAAGTGAAACGAACTCGGCACCGCTCCGCGTTCCCCAAACGTACGAGGAGTACCGCGATATGTCGTGCCTCGTACACCTCGATGTCAACGGCAAGGCCACCCACACCAATCGACACTGCAAGTTCGTCAACGACCTCAAGGAAGAACCGGAGTCCGTCTACAAGCGAAGTCGGAAGAACATACCGCGAGGCAAGGGCAAGGGGAAGAAGAAGGAGGAGGAGTCCAAGGATTCAAGTGACATGGACGAGGACTTGACCCAAAGCACGCCGCCAAGAGCGACGACAAGGGCAAGAACCCCTTCGCAAAGAAGGCCCTAGTCTACCACACTTTCCTTGGCACCCCCACGGTCCGACAACAGAAGACCTCTCTAAGGATCCTGATGGCCACTCTCCCCCCAGTTCCCCAATACCTGCGCTGGTCGGAGGTTCCAATCACTTGGGACAGGACGGACCACCCAGACCTTGTGCCCACGAAGAACCAGTACGCCATGGTCATCAACCCATTGATTGATGGCGTGGAGTTCACCAAATGCATGGTGGATAGTGGAAGAAGCATCAACATCATGTACCTGGATACACTGCAGAAGATGAACTTGACGGAGGCAAACCTAAGGCGGACCAACACCGTGTTCCATGGCGTAGTTCCTGGTCGGGAGGCTCGGTCCCTTGGGTGCATTACGCTTTAGGTAGCCTTTGGCGACGTTAATAATTATCGCCAAGAGCGCATGACCTTTGAGGTGGTCCCCTTCAAGAGCGTGTACCATGTCATATTCGGCCGCGACATATTCCACACATTCATGGCCAAGCCATTCTTCGTCTACAACAAACTCAAGATACCCGGACCAAACGGTGCCATTACTGTATCCGGAAGCTTTACCAAGGCAAGGGACTGCGAGATCAATGAAGCAGCCGTTGCAGAAGCTGTCCTCTATAGCAAAGAATTCAAAGAAATCCAGAGCAAGGTCAATGACTCAGAGATGCCCGCGTCGAAGAAGCAGATCTCCGACTCCGCTCCTGCGTTCAAGGCCGCCATCGAGACCAAGCCGGTGGAACTTGTGGTAGGCGATGCCTCCAAGACCGTCGCCATTGGGACGAACCTGGATCCCAAATAGGAAAGCGCGCTCATCGAGTTCCTCCATGAGAATAGGGACATCTTTGCCTGGCAACCTGCCGACATGAAAGGTGTACCTAGGGAACTTGCCTAGCACAGCTTAAACATAGATCCAAAATGTAAACCAGTGAAACAACCTCTACGACGCTTCGGGGATGAGAAGAGACGCGCCATTGGCAAAGTGATAGCTAGGTTACTTAAAGCTGAGTTTATCCGAGAAGTCCTTCACACCCGATGGGTGGCCAGTCCTATACTTGTCCCCAAAAAGGGAACCAATGAATTAATAATGTGCGTTGATTACACCGGCTTGAACAAAGCATGTCCCAAAGATCCGTTTGCTTTGCCTCGCATTGACCAAGTCATTGACTCGACGGCTGGCTCGGAACTTTTGTGTTTTCTCGATGCATACTCAGGATACCACCAGATCAAGATGAGGAAGTCGGACCAATTGGCCACTTCGTTCACTACCCCATACGGCACGTTTTGCAATGTCACGATGCCCTTTGGGCTGAAAAACACAGGTGCCACCTACCAGCGGACAATGCAACATTGCCTTCATGACCAAATTGGTCGGAACGTTCACGCCTATGTGGACGATATCGCGGTGATGTCTAAAAAGTCAAACGACTTAATCTCCGACTTAAAAGAAACCTTTGATAATCTCCGGAAATACAACATGATGCTCAACCCTAAGAAGTGCGTCTTTGGGGTCCCAGCCGGCAAATTGTTGGGCTTCATCGTTTCCCAGCGCGGAATCGAGGTCAACCCGGAGAAAATCAAGGCCATCTTAAACATAAACCGTCCGACATGCCTAAAGGACATCCAACGACTAACAGGTTGTGTTGCAGCAGTTAGTCGGTTCGTCAGCCGACTTGGAGAGAAGGCTCTACCGCTATACAAGTTGCTGAAGAAGGCGGACAAATTCACGTGGACAGACGAGGCAGATGCAGCATTGAAGCATCTCAAGGAGATTCTTTCCTCAGCGCCCATCCTTGCAGCACCCGAGCCTGGTGAGCCCCTGTTAATTTACATGGCGGCAACCAACCGGGTTATCAGCATCGTCTCGTGGTAGAGCGGAAGGAACCAGGCTATGAGCACGGAGTTCAACGACCAGTTTACTATGTAAGGAAAGTCTTGACGGAGTCCAAGCAGCGTTACCCGCACTACCAAAAGATAGCTTATGGAGTATTCCTTGCTTCTCGGAAGCTGAGGCATTACTTTCAGGAGCACCCAATCACAGTAGTGAGCAAGACTCCACTGTCCGATATTATCAGCAACAGCGACGCTACAGGGAGGGTCGCGAAGTGGGGCATTGAACTTGCCGCCTTCGAGATCACCTACAAGAGACGCGATGCTATCAAGTCACAAGCTTTGGCGGATTTTATTGCAGATTGGACGGAGATGCCAGACGCTACTCCACTGCCAGAACCAGAGTATTGGGTGATGCACTTTGACGGATCAAAGCTGCTCAACGGCTCGGGGGCTGGTGTATTGCTACAGTCACCAAAAGGAGACAAGCTACACTACGTTCTGCAGATCCACTTCGAGGCTGCAAACAACATGGCGGAGTATGAAGCACTCATTCACGGACTGTGTGTAGCCAAGGATATTGGCATCAAGCGCATAGTTTGCTGTGGAGATTCCGACTTGGTTGCCCAGCAGGTGGCTGGCACCTGGAATGCGCGGAACCCTATGATGGCGGCATATCGAGACGAAGTGGACGAGATAGCCAAGAGCTTCTTGGGCTATGAAGTCAAGTATGTTCCTAGGGAGCAAAACGAGGCGGCACATCTGTTGTCAAAACTTGGATCAGGGTGCAAGCGAATTCCGCCAGGAGTTTTCCTAGAGCATCTACGCACACCATCCGTGAAGGGCGCCAACATCGACAACCCGGATAGAGCTGACTCTTTCGTCAACACGGTGACAAAGATCCCTCCGGCATGGACAAAACCGTTCATGGAATATCTCGAACACGGAACTTTGCCCGACGACGAGGTCGAACGACGGCAAATAGTACGACGATCAAAGGGTTATACCATAATCAATGGGCAACTCTATAAAAGGAGCACTACTGGTGTATACCTAAAGTGCGTTTCCCAGCTAGAAGGAATGGAAATCCTGCGCGAGATCAATCTCGGAGATTGCGGGCATCACGCCGCTCCTCGATCATTGGTCGCAAAAGCCTTCCGGCAAGGATTCTACTGGCTGACCGCGAAGGCGGACGCCGACAAGCTGGTTGAGACATGCATGGGATGCCAGTATTATGCCCGACAACCACATGTTCCTGCTGAAGAATTGCGAACAATACCAATAACTTGGCTGTTTGTAGTCTGGGGGCTAGACATGGTGGGACCGTTACAAACGGCACCGTGTGGATTCACACATCTGCTGGTAGCAGTTGACAAATTCACCAAATGGATAGAAGCTAAACCCATTAGAAAGCTTGATGGGGCAACAGCCCTTAGGTTTGTCCGGGATCTAGTGGTAAGATTTGGTCTCCCACATAGCATCATCACCAACAACGGAAGCAACTTGTCACTCGGAGAAGTGGAGGCCTATTACTGGGACAAAGGCATCCGACTTGACCTTGCATATGTGGCACACCCACAATCCAATGGTCAAGTTGAGTGAGCCAATGGATTAATTCTGCAGGGAATCAAGCCACGTCTTGAGGCACCGCTACATAGAGCAGCTGGAGCCTGGGCGGAAGAATTGCCATCTGTGCTGTGGAGTTTACGAACCACACCCAACAGATCCACCGACTACACCCCTTACTTCATGGTATATGGAGCAGAAGCCATCCTACCCTCCGACATCCTCCACGATGCACCAAGAGTTGCCGCCTACAACGAAGATGACGCTGAAGAATCCAGACGCCTTGATGTGGACCTTCTCGAGGAGGAGCGCGTTTTGGCATGCCAAAGATCCGCCATCTACCAGCAGAAGCTATGCAACTACCATAGTCGCCGTGTTCGGCATCGCTCGTTTAAAGAGGGGGATTTAGTACTCCGACTTAAGCAGAAGAAGTCACACAAATTATCCCCGCCATGGGAAGGACCGTTCATCATAAGCAAGGCGCTGCTCAATGGGTCTTACTACCTTGTCGACAATCGTGAACTCAAGGATAGACCCAGCGAGGATCATAAGCGTAAGCGACGTGACCCGGATGATGACTACCCGGATCTTGATCGGCCATGGAACATAGCACAGCTACGTCCTTTATACACTTAGCATTTTTTATCTAATCGTGTACCTCTTATATGATCGATGAAATAAAGCTCTTTGGTTGACTCATATTGCTGAGTCTTTTACCTCCTTTAGTGTTCATTTTTGGATCATATAAAACCTCTATGCACAAGTCTTGCGATTGCACTTGTGAAAATTCCGCCTACGGGCGTTAGCTTAAGTTTTCTGGTCTACACATTCTTTGTCGTTTTTATGTGGATTCTGGAGTAGTGACTTTCGGCACTCATTGTCGGCGATTTTGTGCTTAGGTTATTGACGGTGCCATTGGGCATCATCACCCAAGCGCATGGTTCCGACAACGAGTCTTCCGATTCACGAAAAGTCAAGCATAAGAACCAGAGTAATGGATAAGCCAGCACTTGCATAAAAAATATATACATGTTGGGACTTAATTCTTAAGCAGCAGGATACGACAACCATTGTTTTTCACCTTAAGATTACATCAACAAGTTTTTCCCATGCACACTCCAAAGGTGAAACAGAAATTACAAATTGTTTTTTATTCTTTGGGCGCAGGAGACTTGGAGGCCGCATCATCGCCAGCCGGAGAATCACTCTCAATGTCGGCACTGTGATGAGACACGGAGGAGTCCTGGGTGACGTTGTCGATGAAGTTCCTGGGCACGAAGACATCAATGTCCACCAACTCGGCAACCCTGGTGTCATAACCCGCGAGTGATGACAGGATGGCTTCGTGATCGATCGCCTTGCCGTCATCATCCACGTCAGGGATACCAGATATCACCGTGTCGATGTCGGCATCTTCATAGTGTGCCTTCACCATAGGCAACGCCATTCTTGCGCCAGCTTATGCGCATGAAGCTTGCGACACGCTCGGGGGCTCGGTGGAGAATCTCCGAGTACTTCGTCACGGAGTCCGTGGCCTTGATATAAATCTAGAGGGGTTTGGCAATCTCCTTGGCTTGGGCGATGGAGGTATTGATGAACTTGCCGGCAAGAACCATGCATTCTTTGTCCGAAGGAGGCGAGCAGGTTAAACCCATGGGCGCTGAAAATTCCGACAAGGATTGCATGAGTTCAATAAATTCTAAGTATCCAAACTACAGAATTACAAGGCGGAGGGCACTTACTGAAGATGCTGGCTTTATCCTGCCAGACGGTGTCCGCCAAGGATTCCTTCTCTTGTTGGAGGAGCTTAAACGCTTCGTTATGAAGAAGGTTTTGCTCATCAGCAGCTTGCTTCTGATCCTTTAGGATCGCAAGCTCCTCCTTCAAGCGGTTGATCTCCGTAGAGGCGGAATCCTGCAGGGCTTTCATGGAATCCTCGTGCATCTTCAGCATTTCTTCCCTCTCCTTCTTAAGGATCTTGTTCTCACTGTCCAGCTGCTGGATGTGCTTGGACTGCTCGACAATATCCTTAGCCTTGGCAACATGCTCTGCAAGTCGGAGAAATCAAAGTACACATTGTGTACTCAGAGATTATGGGCACAAAAGTAAGACGGAAATGCGCAAAAAGAAAACAGACTCTTGTTTTTGATGATCTGTTCCTTCAATATGGCAGTTTTACCCTTTTCGGCTTCAAGATCTGCGTGCATCTTCTGATACTTGTCGTTGGCCATGCCCCTCCGAGCATTCTCATTCTGTGGAAACAAATACAAAGTTAGATCGCTGTTTGGTCTGCTTGGATCCCATAGCCGGAGATTCTCCATCTAGGTGCCTGGAGGCTACAGCGAGACTTTTTAACTTATCAAAATGCTTAGCTTTTCTTTAAGCATCTAGTCGGAACTAATTCAGTTACAACTAGAAGCTTGGGGGGCTACAGCACTGAAAAATATAAACACTGTGTATGCTACTCTTAAAGCATCTAGTCGGAATAATTTCTTCCATCTAAATTCTTGGGGGCTACAGTGAGAGTTCTTTCTAACTTAGTCATTCTTAGAGCATATAGATGCAAAAAACCTATGGTTTTCCATCTATATCCTCGGGGGCTACAGTGGGATACTCATACGAAATGCAAAAGGTAAAGTAAAACTTACAAGTGCGATGATCTTGAGGTTTGTAGCGCTCTCGGCCAGCAGCTTGCCAAAAGAAATGCTATTTCCTCGCAAGATGTCTGCTTGTCGGAGTAGCTCCTCAAGATCGCACGTCGGAGATGACGGCACTCCTCCAGGAACCATAGTTGTGTTACTCGGCATGAGCGCCGGGTAAACAATCTTCGGGAACTCGAAGGGTTTCTGGGGAGTGGAGGCGCCGCCTTCGGCAGAAGTACCAGCTCCCACCACCGCCTTGCCGCTATCGATGGCATCCTTAGCCGGAGCTTCAGCCATTTGAAGAGCTGCGCTCTCTTGCGTCGCCTGCTCGCCGACGATAGCTAGTTCGGTAGAGGCGCCAGAGTCCACTTCCATGGCGGAAGGGCCTGGTGCCTCCTGGACTTGGGAGCTTGTCGGAGCAGAGGAGGGCTTGACGACAGGAGTAGAAGGGGCGATGGTGGGGGAGGAGTCGCGATGCAGCATATCTTTGATATTTCTAGAAGCCCCAAGAGTCTTAGAGGACTTCTTGAGGCTGGTTGTGGCTTTCTTCTTGAAACCTGCAAAATGCATAAGTAGAGGAATAAGACAGATAAAGGAGACGATGTCGGAGAATAAGAGGCTTACACTAGGGGAGGCGCTTTGGCAAACATCCCGATGGCTTTCTTCTTTTCCGCCTCCAGGGCAGCAGTACTCTTTTTGGAGGCTCCACCCTCCGTCTTCTTCTTCTTACCTCTGTCGGCAGCGTCAGTGGAGCTCTTCCGCTTTCGCGCCAACGGGGCATCGTCGTCGGACACGACCGTGACTTCCTTCATCTTTGGATCATAGATTTGGGCAGCCAGGTTGTCCTCATCTAGATCGCTAAGATGTTAAGTAAGAAATCACCGTGTTAGACAAGATGGCTATGATAAGACGGAGAAACTGGAGCAATGTCATACACGGAAAATAAATACCTACCTTTGGGCACTTTCCGTCTACGTACATGTCGCAGGTGATGGTGAAGCCACGCTTCTTATCCCTCACCTTGACGATGTCCTTCAAACGGAGCTTGACGGAGTCGCTCGAGAAGTTATCCACGGAGATCCGGAGGGAATCCTTTCGGTCACCCGTGTACTCGTGCATGAACTTCGCGCGGTGCTGCAGGGGTTAGATTCGCCTGATGAACCAGCACATGGCTAGGTCCAATCCGGTCAAACCCGCCTCTACGAACCACTCGATCCGCCTTATTGCGCGAGAAGCGTTGAGGTCGGAGGGAAGGGAGGCATGGGATCTCCATGTGGAAACTTCAGCGGCGGCTCCATCCACGAAGTCCGGGTACGTCACTTCTTGGCCCGCCAAAGGAATGTCGGGGCCGTAGAAGTACGTTCGCTGCCATTTTTTGCACGACTCGTGGCCGACGATGTTGGGGAACCGCCGGCCAGGTCGGATCTTGAAGCTTATGGTGCCGCAGTTCCTAAGCTCCTCCCTACTATGTCCGGCTTCACGTTTGACGGTGAAGAAGTACACGAACAAGTCTAACCTAGGCCTAATCCCTAGGTAACCCTCACAAAGTGCCGCGAAGTTGCTAAGCACTAAGATACTATTAGGGGAGAGGTTATGGGGTTGGACCTTGAAGTGATTCAAGACGGACAGAAAGAAGTGAGAGATGGGCAAAGAAACGCCGCGTACCAATTGCGCCTTGAGGTACACTTTCTCTCAGGCTTGGGGAGAAGGGGTCACCTTGCCGGCCGGCACCGCCCGCCAGGCGAGCCCCTCTGTCGCGGGGAGGTAACCCTCAGCAACCATCTCTTGGATGTCGCGGCCGGTGATGTCCGAGCTGCGCCAGTCGCCTTTGTGCGAGTCTGGCTCCTCTTCCAGGGGCTCCAGCGGCGCCAGATTGTGGTCGCCGCCGTTGGTTTCAATCACCGCCGATGCGGGGATGACCAGACCCTCTGGGGGCACGATGACGGAGCTCGTCGGCTTCGCCGTGGCTTCGCTCGACGCCGCCATCGACGGGGAGGAGCTGCTGCTAGCCATGGAAGGAATGGAAGGAAGCGACTGGTGTAGAGAGAGGCTAGGGTTTCTCGAGGTTTTCCGTGGAGAGCTCTAGGAGGCGTGCGGCTAGAGGAAGAAGACGATGACGCGAAAGAATGGGGTGAAAAAATGGCAAGTGTCCCACGGTTACTATTTATCTTACTCTGCGTCAAGATTCGTGCAGCTAATCGGACGGTTGCCGCAGACGACGTGTTCGTGAGCGTGCGCGGTAATTTCGCCACGTCTCCAACCGCCGCCGCCAACGGTTCGTATCGCTCGCGCGGGAAAATCGGATATGATTGCGTTCTCTGCATGTGTGAGTTACGAGGCGTCGCTGACCTACAGCCTACGTCGTCATAACTGGCATGATAGATGAGCCGTCCCATCGAAGATTCCGGCATGGACAGATTTAATCCGACAACGGAAGCGTACGATGGAAGATTCAGCATTTCTCTGACTTACTCATATAAGACGGAGAAACCTTTGCAGGGTTCTTTGGGAGGACTACAAGATATTGCTTGACGATTTGCCGACATCCATCTAGACGGAGCATTCCATGGGAAGAGGCAAGACGGCACAAGATCTTGGAGTTCTCCGGGGGCTACAGTTGGGGATATGCTATATGGGTATCCTCATAGCATGTCTCTTATCCGACTAACCCGGGTGGCCCATAGTCGGTAGCATGGCCTGTGGCCTGCTGGGCAGCCCAGTTAGGTGGATCCAAAAGGGAGGCCCATGCCGGATAACTGAAGGCTACGGTGGAGTCACCAGCGTACCCGGAGCCTTGGAGTACAAGATACACAAGACTAGTGATAGACGGTGTAGGACTCTGTAACCTGTCCGGCTAGGACTTTTCCCCGTAACCCTAGGATCTGGCGACTATATAAGTCGGGCCTATGGGAGCCTTTAGGGCACGATAACTTAGACTCTCTAGTCACCTCGCACAGCGAACCTATCTCTGTAACTCGGCGTATTGCCATTATAGTGATTTATAGCAGGAGTAGGATTCCGCCACCGTTGTGGGATCTGAACCTGGGTAAGCTGTGTTACCTCGTACCCGTCAACCGTCTGCCTTACCCCACGTCTCTAAACACGCACTGTGAGGACCCCTCCATGGCGTACTCGTCGGCAATACCACGACAGGGTACCCCTTGCACATGGTACAGGGGCTATCCCATAACCAAAATGACAATGCAAGCAGACAATGAGCATCACAGCAATCTTCTTATTTACCATGGGAATATGGTGCTTTTTTCTCTCTTTCCTATTTTCAATGTGTCTCTTTTTTATAAGAAGAAAGCTTCATAGATTTCATTATAGTGATGCTGCAAGTTTCCACCATGATTAGGCATGGCTTAGGCTAGCGGCCTAGGCGTTTCTATAACACACATACAAAACTCCATGGACTTACAAGCTCCCCTTTTATTTCACACCGATGACATCCATAGACAAAAGAGCATGATATCAACTGTGTACAAAGTATAAGTGCAATGTTGAAAGCGTTCCCCGTGACAACACGGTTCTGCTAATTCCAACGTATAAGTGCAAGCATATACAACATAGATGACACAATGCTTCAAGTTTATTAGGGGCAACAAATATAAAGTGTGCCATCAAGTTTGTGAGAGCTTTAATCACTAAGTTTTCACATAACAAAATATTTTTTAATTGGAAGATAGATAAAAACAAGAATATACTTGGAATGGTGTAACACACCATGCATAGGAATTTATAGTGGACACTTTGGAATAACTTAGTTTCTTGGGAGTTGTAAGCATGAGTAGAGCTTACTCATACAAGTGGAGGATAGCAAAAGACTGGGAGCAACCAACTAAGAGAGCAATAATGGCCATAATCATGCAGATCGACAAAACATTACTAATCAAATCATAGAGTGGTACTACAAGTCAAGGACTAAATGATTATAATGGCTATGGTGACTTGTTCAGAGTCATAACATGGTGTGATCATGTCCCAAGTCAACCCAAACAAAGCATCAAAGGAGAATACCACAATACTATGCTTTTGCATGCTAAAACAACGCATGATTTTTTTTCAAGGCACGCTAAGCAATCCAAATTGTTTGGAATAAGTCATGCTATAGCAATAATCACTAAGCATAAGGTCAAAACATCACCTAGCATGACATGCTAAAGTCTATGTCATAGTCAAAGCAAGCTCCTCTTGCATTATTTCAAGCAAGAACTTTCTACTCCCCTCCAACACCAATCAACTTATTTGAAACAAACACAGCGAGAGCGGGGGTCCAAACTATTTTATTCAAGCAAACTAAACAAACCAAACGAAAACTAAGACACTCCAAGAACAACACAACAATGCATGAAACAATAAAAACAAGGTGTCTAGAAAGACCTGAGCTTTTTATTGATGAAGAAGGGGATGCCTTGGGCATCCACAAACTTTGACGCTTGTACCTCTTGGATATTTCTTGGGGTGACACCGGGGTGGCATCCCCAATCTTGAGCTTTTGTCCATTCTACATCTCATTACATCATTCTCTCTCTACCTGAAAATTTTCCTTCATACAAAACATCACACAATCTTCATTAGCAATATTAGTGTATTCAAAAGATAATAGACCCTTGGGTTTAGCTTTAGAACAGAAAAACTTTCACTAAAAACACAAGCTACTGTAGCAATTCCCTCAAAAAGCTCAATTTCCCAAAAAAGAACCCAAAAAGGAATCAATAAGTAGCAAATGCAAATAATGGCAGAAATCTGTCACAACAGACCAGCAGGTAGAAACCAATTTTTTCGAAGACCTTCTGTTGCTCAAATAAAAAATTGTTGAACTAACGAACGTTATCTAACATACTAGGGGATTTATTAGTAAAACATTAGCTCAATCCGACTTACAGATATTCCTCACGAGTTTGTACGGTGGAGCACAAAAATCTGTTTCGGGACAGCAACTCCCCAAATCTTACTTCCCTCTCATTAGAGGTCATTCTTGGCACAAAAGGCAAACAAAAAGGATAAGGATAGGTCATTACTGAAGTAATAACTTCCAAGACCCAAGAAAACTCTTGGGTTATCTCCCAACAAGTAGTTTTCTTTAACGCCTTTAAGTTAGGCACAAGAAGCAAGAATCAAGTATTTTCAAATGAATAATTAAGATCAATACTTGCAATCTCTTCAACTAGGAAAGGTATTTCATCCAAATGAGTTTTGGAGGATCCCTTCTCATCTCTCCTTGGTTCACTACTTTCATCAAAAGGATTTTCAGGAACAATCCAATCAAAATTCTTTTCTAAGGCTTCATGCATTCCACAAGTTTAAAGGGTATGGGTGTCTTAATTTCCTCTCTAGGTTTGGTTTTATCTAAAGTACCCACAACATCTACACATGAGCCTAGCATATAAAATGCTCAAAGACTTTTTTTGGCTTCCTTAGCAACATCATTGCATTCTTTTAGTAAAGTTTCTAGGATAAAGTCTCTCTTTTCAGGATCTTTTTCTTCTTTTAGTTTGAGAAACAAAATTTGCATCATGGGGTTAAGGTTAACAAACCTAGCCTCCAACATATGAACTAAAGAAGTTGCAGCAATTTCGTAATTAGGAGAAAGTTCTGTTATAGATCTATCCTCAATATACTCATGTTTGCTAACATGATTAAAGAATTCTTCAATATTTTATTTCCCAATTATGGAGCCACTAACTATTAAAAGGTCTTTCAGGGTGAAATTGGGGATCAACATGGTGAGCTAGAGCAAGTTCACAGCTAGAGAAGGAACTAATTTTTTTGTTTTTGATAAGAGAAAGCAAACCAAACTAAACTATTTTTTTGGAGTTTTTGATAAAAAGAGGCAAACAAAACCAAACTATAAAAAAAGAAAAACAAAGTAAAGAGAAAGGTTGAGAAGGACTCCCCTTATGAAGACATCCTTAGCCTCCCTGGCAACGACACCAGAAAAAGCTTGTTGGCGCTTTGTCAACGTGGGAGCGCTTCGTTAGGAAACCTCAAGAGCAAGGTGTGAAGAGCACATCAGAAAGTTTTCCCTCAGTAAGAAACCGAGGTTATCGAACTAGTAGGAGGAAGGAAATGTCTCAAAGGTGTGTGCAAGCAACTTGGAAACCTGCACAACACAAAATCAATACTTTGCCCCAACGAACATAGAGGTTGTCAATCTCACTGGTTTGCTGTAACAAAGGATTAACTGTATGGTGTGGAAGCTAATAGTGGATTGCAAGAAGTAAACGGTAATAGTGAAAGATGTATCAATGGTAAAGATTGGACCGGGTCCATATTTCACTATAGGTGTTCTCCTTAGATAACCAAACATGGCATGCTAGGTAAACAAATTACAGCATGGCAATTGACAGGACTGAGCAAGACAAAACAGTGCAATACTATACATCATGATCCTATGAGATTCGATTGGGCAATACAACAAGATACATAGACCACCATCCAATTGCATCTATGACTAGAAGTCCACCTTTGGGTTATCATCCGAACCCCCTCCAGTATTAAGTTGCAAGCAACAGACAACTTCTTTAAGCAAAGTGTGTAAGGTAAACAATCCACTTGTTCCATGAATAAGAGACTGTTGTTTTCTCCCTAGTGGCAACAACACATCTACAACCTTAGAGATTTCTGTCACTTCCCTTAGATTAAATAAAGGCATGAATCCACTATCGAGCATAAATACCCCCTCTTGGAGTCACTAGCTACTACTTGGCCAAGATAGCTACTAACAACGGAGAGCATGCAATATCACAAACAACACAAACATGATTGAATCAATAAGACAAAACCATCAATCAATCTGACATAGTAATCTCAATATCCATCGGATCCCCGCAAACACAACATGCATGATTACAAATAGATGAGATCTTGATCATGAACGGAGCTACAAGATCTAGACATGAAAGCACAAAGGAGGATATACAACCATCTAGCTACTACATGGACCCGTAGTCCAAGGTGGAACTACTCACACTTCATACCGGAGGCTGGCATCATGAAGAAGAAGGCCTCCGGGATGATCTCCCCTCCGGCAGGGTGTCGGGAAGAGCTTCAGTTCCCCCCGATCTAGGGACGATGGTGGCAGCGGCTATAGATGGTTTCGTGGAATATTGTTTGGGTACTTAGGGTTTAGGCATCGGGGGCTTCTTATAGGCGAAGAGGCGAGGCAGGAGGGCGGCCAGGGGGCCCACACCCTGCCCAGGCGCGGCCTAGGGTGGGCCCGCGCCTGGCGGTGCGGCCGCCCTGTGGCTCCCCTCTGTCTCTCCTCTGGACTCCGTGTTCTCCTCGGTGAAATATTGACTTTAGCTTTTGTCCCGTCCAATTCTGAGTATATTTCCTTACTAGCTTTTCTGGAACCAAAAACGGAAGAAAACCGGCAACTGGCACTGTGGCATCTTGTTAATAGGTTAGTACCAGAAAACATATAAAAACACCTCAAAGTATAGACAAAGCAAAGCAAAGTAGATACTAAACAAGCATGGAACATCAAAAATTATAGATACGTTTCCGACGTATCACTTGTCAGCATGTAACGGCAAGGGTCTACTACGGGACCTGACAGACCTCAGCCTCACTGACATGGTTATACCCCGTGGGTACACCAACGAAGGCCCACGTCAAGACACGCGGCCCGTGGAGATTTTGGGTGGCCCAAGCCCATGATGTCTTCGGATCCTTGGAGGACAAGTCTAGAGTAGATAGAATTTCAAAGGGTACCAACCCTAATTTGTAACCGACTCGACCTAAGCCCGGGACCTGCCTATCTATATAAAGGCCAGGAGGGCACGGCGAGAAGGATCTCTTCCACGCTCGCATACACACCTTCACGCCAGATTGCATCTGCGCACCCCTGTAACCTTCGGTTCCGCCATAATCAAGAGCAGACAAGCAGGAGTAGGGTTTTCCCTCCGGGGGCCTGAGCCTGTGTAAACCTCGTGTCTCGCTATGCTTGTCTGTTAACCGTTCCGCGATCTCCAGCATCCCCATCTTCTTCAAAACCCAAGTCCATAACAATGGGCATTGAAAATATCGAAACTCGTCAATTGGCGCCGTCTGTGGGAACTGGGGACACTGATTGTGCGATCGTGACGGTCCCATCTGGAGCGATCTACAACTCATCAACGATGGAGATCACCTCCTCTTCGTGTTGGGAATATGCCCTAGAGGCAATCATGTATGATGAGATTTCCCATTGTATTCATAAAGATATTAAGTAGTCCTTGTATAAACATATGATGTGTATCATTGAATATGTGATTCGGTTGTGGAACTATGCATTCATGTTGTTTCTACTAAATATCCTTGGTCATTGAGGTTGTGCTGGACACACAACTTAGACCAATGTGAAAGTTGGCTTGATGACTCTGTTCCACTTGTCATGGGCATGGAGATGCTATTCCAACTTACACAGACTCGGCTAAAGAGTTTAGCGAGTCGGATTGACCCATATTGAGGTACAACGAACAAGTTGTCATTTGTATATCTCAATCAATGTAATCCTTAGACCTGAGGTTATTGCATAGTCCGAGTTGAGGATCACTGACTTAGGTTCTGTCAAACGCTGATCCGTAACTGGGCAGTTATAAAGGCAGAGTTCGGGTCGACTGAGAATCAAGCTGTGTGATGTGAATAACCAAGATGGGATTTTCGCCCTCCACTTGGAGAGATATTCTCTGGGCCCTCTTGCGAGATATGATTCGGAAAGCATGGCCATGCACGACTCAGTTAAGTGTTAACCGAGGCGATCGACTAAGAGTTAGTCTGGTGAATCACTTATCTCGGATCAAGAAGAGAGTCAGACTATTTAAGGGATGACAATTATTAGCCTATAGTCTGACAAGGTATATCGTGAGGCAAAAGGGACTCGGACGTAAGTCGCATTGGAAAGGCAAGTCGTCATGACTCTTTGGTACTTGGGAGTCGGCACGTTCTGCTAGGAGCCGCTACCGACTGATCGATTGAGAGTCGGACTCCAATCGTGTCCAAGTAGCCATGATCCTGCAGGGTCACACACTTAAGAGCGGGAGCAAGTTCGGATTGAATCTGAACCTGTAATCTGGTTGGGTTGGACCTAAACCAGATTAGGACTGAATTAGTGAGTTGGACTCACGGTGACTAGTGTTATATGGGCTTTAGTGAATGGGTCGTGCGAGCAGAGCCCATGTTCACTCCCTATATATAGTGGAGTACTGTAACCCAGAAAGGTTAATCGTTGTTCGGTTAGGTCATTCCATGTGTTGGAAACCCTAGCTCCACAGCAGTCCAGCCGTCGTTACGAACCTAGCAGTTCGCCGTCGGTTCTCCTCCTTGTACGTGTGGATACCAGCAGAGGTGTTGTGCGATCAGCACCAGGACGATTGGATCGTGAGGACTCCACTGCATCAACTGACGCGCTTCATCAGTAATCCGCAACTGCGCGTCTAGTGGTAAACCTCGTGGCTTTCTACCTCAGCTAGATCTTGGGATCTCCACGTTAGCGGAAAAAGTTTTGTTTTATCTCTGCGTGGCCCAACAGTGGTATCAGAGCGATAGCTTCTGGTTTTAGGCTCGAGATCTCGCATATGTGATATGCGGTAGGATGTAGATGAGATCTATATGTTGTTTTGGTGGTCGATCTATGAGATAGATCGGTTTTGTACGAGGTTGATTGGATCAACTGTACTCGGGGAATGATAGATCTGATTTCCGTGATCATACAGCTGAGGTCGTGGAACGACATACCCCTACCGGTCGGCTTCCGCCATCGGGGTAGACTGTGACACGTAAATCCAGAAGCGATGATCGAAGATCAAAGAGTTTGATCGAATCAGAATGATGGTCGGAATCCATGTTCGGATCGTAGATGAGATCTGCGTTTTCGGAAAAAATCGTCGGGCGCTGCGCCTTCGATCCCCGCCCGTTATCCGGCTAGCGGGACCGCCGGCTTCGCCCTGTCGTAGCGCCTTAGATGTCGTTACGAGTTTCACAACGCCGGTAGATATTGTATCTATGCATAACTTTTTTTTGCAGGAAGTTGTGAATGGTATGGTTCATGTGCATGTGATGTATGTGTGTAATCCATACGTGATCTGCGAATCACGGTTTTTTGTTAGCCGGCTGGAGCCTAGGTGATGTCATTTTATTGTATAATGACCTGGGTGTCGGATTCTCTATGTAATTTACTTTACTAAGCTAGTGTAGCTGTTTGGAGAACCCGGAAGGCATGCAAGGCGTTGTACATGTCGGCGACATGGAGTAAGACGGCAGGTGACAAGAGTTGGCACGAGTCGGATTACAGGCTTTGTGGATATGGAGATCGCCATGAAGAGAGTCATACCATTTCACATTATAAATGCTTTATTTTGTGTTATTGTTATGTCTCAGTTTTACCTCTATTAGATAGTCGGTAAAATTTAATCCCTCAAAGAAGGTCTAGTCGGTTTTCCCGCCAGTGTTTGCACCATCACAAGTTGGACATTTTTGGTAGTGGGCTCATAAAATTGAGGTGCTGCCAATTCTTTCCGACTAGGTGGGTTCGAGTCGGACTCTTACTGCGGAAACACTCGGTAAGCTAGACGGGTCTATCACAACGGTTGTGGGGCTCGGGGAAAAGTCGGATGGGAGCCGGGGCATGTGATGCCACCTGTCCAACAGGAGTCGCATGAGATGCGATTGACAAGGAGTTGTCTACCTAGATCACTTGGCGGCTAGCGGTGATGCTAAAGCTCACTAGCCGACTTGCTTATTTAGGATCCTGAATCACTAAGCAACCATCGGAGGAGTGTTGGTTCTAGTGGGAGCATAAAATATTAAAATGTTTAATATGCTTGCTCTTTTATGAATACATGTCTTAAGTGTTTTGCATATTTTCTGTTGTAGATCATGGCACCAAGTAGTAGTCACTCTCAGATATTCGGTTTTGCGTTGAGAACTATCCTTGAGAAAGATAAACTGAACGACACTAATTTTACCAACTGGTATCGAAATTTGAGAATTATTCTCAAACAATAAAAGAAGGACCATGTCCTAGACAACCCACTTCCAGATGAGCCAGATGAGAATGCGACTGTCGCTTCCACCAATGCCTACCGTCGGGCTAAGGATGAGTCCACGGATATTAGCTGTCTTATGCTTGCTCACATGGAGCCGGACTTGCAAAAGCAGTTCGAGCATGTTGAGGCCTACGATATGATCGAAAGCCTCAAAAGTATGTTCCAGGCTTAGGCGAAGACTGAGAGGTATCAAGTCTCTCAGGCTTTGCTGAGTTGCAAGCTTAAGGATGGTGATCCAATGAGTCCGCATGTGATCAAAATGGTTGGTTATGTGCAGTCTCTGGAGAGGCTTGGCTACCCCATTAGCGAAGAGTTCGCTATAGATATAATTCTGAACTCTCTTCCTAGTGCATATGGGCAGTTCATTTCGAACTGCCACATGCATGGTATGGATAAGAAGCTCACTGAATTACATGGGATGCTCAAGCAGGCAGAGGCGGATCTCAAGAAGGGCGCCAGTCAAGTGTTGATGGTGCAGAATAAGGCTAAGTTCAAGAAGAGTTCTTGGACTAAGAAGAAGGCTAAGTCAGGAGGAAAGCAGGCTCCGGACCCGGTCCCAAGCGCTTCCTCAGGGACTAAGCCATCTCCTTCAGCCGGATCCACTTGCTTCTACTGCAAGGCGGATGGCCACTGGAAGAGGAACTGCAGCAAGTACTTGGCTGACAAAGCCAAGAGTGGAGGTATGACTTCCGACTCAGGTACACTTGTTTGCAATGTTATAGACATATATCTTGCTGATGCACCTAATAGTTCTTGGGTATATGATACCGGATCACTTATTCACATCTGCAACTCGTTGCAGGGACTGGTAAGAACTAGGAGCATAGCAAGAGGCGAGGTTGATATTCGAGTCGGCAACAAAGCAAGAGTTGCTGCGTTGGAATTCGGCACGATGCAACTTCATTTACCTTCCGGATTCATTATGGAACCGAATAATTGTTATTATGTTCCAGTGCTCAGTCGATACATTATTTCTGCTTCATGTTTGGTGAGGCAAGGCTATGAGTCGAATATCAAGAATAATGGTTGTTCTTTGTATTTGAATGATATGTTTCACGCCTTTGCACTGTCGGCTTGGTCATATAAGTTGGAAACGCATGAATAAGCTCCATGATGATGGACTCCTAACTTCGTTCGAGTTGGAGTCGTTCGAGACATGCGAATCTTGCCTACTCGGCAAAATGACCAAGACACCTTTTGCAAAGAGTTGCGAAAGAGCGTCCGACTTGTTGGAACTAGTACATAGTGATGTATGTGGACCAATGAGCACGACAGCCAGGGGTGGTTATGAGTACTTCATTACCTTCACTGATGATTTGAGTAGGTATAGATATATCTACTTGATGAAATATAAGTCGGAAGCCTTTGAAAAGTTCAAAGAATTCCAGAATGAAGCACAGAATCAACTCGGCAAGAAAATAAAGTTTCTTCGGTCGGACCGAGGAGGCGAGTACATGATCCATGAGTTTGATGACCATCTGAAAAGTTGTGGAATAGTTCCTCAACTTACTCCGCCAGGAACGCCACAAAGGAATGGTGTTTCGGAAAGGCGGAATCGAACCTTGTTGGACTTGGTACGATCAATGATGAGTTGGACAGATCTGCCTTTATCATTTTGGGGTTATTGTCTAGAAACAGCGGCGTTCACACTAAATAGAGTACCATCAAAATCGGTAGAGAAGACACCGCATGAGATGTGGATAGGCAAAAAGCCGAGTTTGTCTTTTCTTAAGATTTGGGGTTGTGTAACATTTGTCAAGCGACTTCAGTCGGACAAGCTTACAGCCAAGTCGGATAAGTGTATTTTCATGGGGTATCCGAGGGAAACCTTGGTTACTACTTCTACAACCGAGAAGAGGGCAAAGTGTTTGTCGCTCGGAACGGTGTCTTCCTTGAGAAAGAGTTTCTCAGTCGGGGAGTAAGTGGGAGCACGGTGCAGCTCGAAGAAATTCGAGAGGAACCGGCTAGTAGCGAGTCGGCGAAAACCTTGGAGGTTGAGCCGGTCATGGCAGCTGAGCCGGCAGCAGCACCTGTACCACGAAGATCGGCGAGATTATGAAGTGTTCGTGATGTGTTACTGTTAGACAATGATGAGCCTGCAAATTATTCGGAAGCGATGGTGGGATCTGATTCCGAGTCATGGCTTGGAGCCATGAGATCTGAGATAAAGTCCATGGATGAAAATCAAGTTTGGAACTTGGTTGATCTGCCAGACGGTGCAAGTCCCGTCGAGTGCAAATGGGTCTTTAAGAAGAAAACTGATATGGATGGAAATGTTTCAATCTATAAAGCACGCCTTGTCGCGAAGGGGTTCCGACAAGTTCAAGGAGTTGATTACGACGAGACTTTCTCGCCCGTAGCGATGCTTAAATCAGTTCGGATCATGTTAGCTATAGCGGCCTATTTCGACTACGAGATATGGCAGATGGATGTCAAAACGGCTTTCCTTAACGGAAATTTAACCGAGGACGTGTATATGATACAGCCCGAGGGTTTTGTCGATCCGGCTAATGCTGACAAGGTGTGCAAACTTCAGAAATCTATTTATGGGTTGAAGCAAGCATCTTGTAGTTGGAATATTCGCTTTGATGAGGTAGTCAAATAGTTTGGCTTCATCAAGAGTGATCATGATTCTTGTTTATACAAGAAGTTTAGTGGGAGCAAAGTAAACTTTCTAATCTTATATGTGGATGACATATTACTGATTGGAAATGATGTCCAGATGTTGAAAGAAACCAAGGAATCATTGGAAAGGAGTTTCTCAATGAAAGACTTGGGTGAGTCAACATACATCCTCGGAATCTGGATCTATAGAGATAGATCAAGGAGGCTCATTGGATTGAGTCAGAGTACTTATTTGGACAAAGTGTTGAAGAATTTCAACATGGAATCGTCTAAGAAGGGGTTCTTACCGATGTCCCATGGTGTAAAACTTAGCAAGACTCGGTGTCCTTCGACTACTGATGAGCAAAGTCGGATGAGTGCGATTCCATATGCTTCTGTAGTTGGATCCATCATGTATGCGGTGATTTGTACTAGGCCGGATGTTTCCTATGCTCTAAGTGTTGTGAGCAGATACCAGGCTGATCCTGGAGAGATCCACTGGACAGCGGCTAAAAATATCCTAAAGTACTTGAGAAGGACTAAGGATATGTTCTTGGTTTATGGTGGTGAAGATGAACTCAGTGTAAAGGGTTACACGGATGCGAGTTATCTTACTGACTCTGATGATTCTCGTTTGCAATCCGGATACGTGTTTATTTTAAATGGAGGTGCTGTGAGCTGGAAGAGTTCCAAGCAAGAGACTGTGTCTGCGTCTACAACAGAGGCTGAGTATATTGCCGCCTCGAAGGCAGCAAAGGAAGTTGTTTGGATGAGGAATTTTCTCATGGATCTTGGTGTGGTTCAGGGCTCGTCCAATCCGTTAGACGTGTATTGTGACAACAATGGTGCTATTGCACAAGCCAAGGAACCTAGACAACACTAGAAGAACAAGCACATACTCATGCGGTACCACCTGATTCGCCAGTTCGTGGATCAGGGTGATATCAAGTTATGCAAGGTACACACGGATGCAATTATTGCGGATCCGTTGACAAAGCCGTTACCACAGCCAAAGCATGAGGCGCACCTGAGAGCCATGGGCATTATATGCTTAGACATGTGATGTCGGAAGATTGACTCTAGTGCAAGTGGAAGACTGTTGGGAATATGCCCTAGAGGCAATGATGTGTGATGAGATTTCCCATTGTATTCATAAAGATATTAAGTAGCCCTTGTATAAACATATGATGTGTATCATTGAATATGTGATTCGGTTGTGGAACTATGCATTCATGTTGTTTCTACTAAATATCTTTGGTCATTGAGGTTGTGTTGGACACACAACTTAGACCAATGTGAAAGTTGGCTTGATGACTCGGTTCCACTTGTCATGGGCATGGAGATGTTATTCCAACTTACACAGACTCGGCTAAAGAGTTTAGCGAGTCGGATTGACCCATATTGAGGTACAACGAACAAGTTGTCATTTGTATATATCAATCAATGTAATCCTTAGACCTGAGGTTATTGCATAGTCCGAGTTGAGGATCACCGACTTAGGTTCTATCAAACGCTGATCCGTAACTGGGCAGTTATAAAGGCAGAGTTCAGGTCGACTGAGAATCAAGCTGTGTGATGTGAATAACCAAGATGGGATTTTTCCCCTCCACTTGGAGATATATTCTCTGGGCCCTCTTGTGAGATATGATTCGGAAAGCATGGCCATGCACGACTCAGTTAAGTGTTAACCGAGGAGATCGACTAAGAGTTAGTCGGGTGAATCACTTATCTCGGATCAAGAAGAGAGTCGGGCTATTTAAGGGATGACAATTATTCGCCTATAGTCTGACAAGGTATATCGTGAGGCAAAAGGGACTTGGACGTAAGTCGCATTGGAAAGGCAAGTCGTCATGACTCTTTGGTACTTGGGAGTCGGCACGTTCTGCTAGGAGCCGCTACCGACTGATCGATTGAGAGTCGGACTCCAATCGTATCCAAGTAGCCATGAGCCTGCGGGGTCACACACTTAAGAGCGGGAGCAAGTTCAGATTGGATCTGAACCTGTAATCTGGTTGGGTTGGACCTAAACCGGCTTAGGACTGAGTTAGTGAGTTGGACTCACGGTGACTAGTGTTATATGGGATTTAGTGAATGGGTCGCGCGAGCAGAGCCCACGTTCACTCCCTATATATAGTGGAGCACCGTAACCCAGAAAGGTTAATCGTTGTTCGGTTAGGTCATTCCATGTGTTGGAAACCCTAGCTCCACAGCAGTCCAGCCATCGTTACGAACCTATCAGTTCGCCGTCGGTGCTCCTCCTTGTACGTGTGGATACCAGCAGAGGTGATGTGCGATCAGCACCAGGACAATCGGATCGTGAGGACTGCACTGCATCAACTGACGCGCTTCATCAGTAATCCGCAACTGCGCGTCTAGTGGTAAACCTCGTGGCTTTCTACCTCAGCTAAATCTTGGGATCACCACGTTAGAGGAAAAAGTTTTGTTTTATCTCTGCGTGGCCCAACACTTCGGCACCTTCAACTTCACCACCCACTCTCCGGCCACCCTGAGGGATTTCGAGTCCGTTGGCGACAGACTCGAGATGCTGCTCGGGAGCTTATGCTTCCAAGTGGGGCAGACCGGCACTCTCCGCCTCCCAGAGCGGGTGCCACCACCATCCATCAGGCCTGCTTCATGGGTCCCACCTATTGGCGCGTTACACACGTCAACACTGACAGACGAGTCAGACGACAGCGGCAGTTGCAACTCAGATCTGTGCAGCCCTCCCTCGAATGAAGGAACCTACGGTTCCGGATCCGAAAGCTACGGCAGAAGCGACCCAATCCACGGACGTTACCTATGCGCCGTGGTCATCCAGAGCGAAGCGGAACTGCCGCCAGGTTCAACTGCGCCCAACCCTCCTCTCAACCCGCAGGCTAAGAACGGAGGAAACGGGGTAGATCCAGCGCTCGGGCCCAACGAAGGCGACACTAACGCCTACCAGAAGATCAACCTCAACAAGGAAGGCTGGTGCCAAGCACGCGAATCCGTGGCAGGCAACATCATACTACCTATGAATGCTTCACGGCATCTGCTGATGGCCTACCACCTATGTAACACCCTCCGGAACGGCCCTATGCAAGTTTTAGCGCTTCCCGCCAAACCCGCATAGAAACGGTTCAAAGGTGCCCACCAGGCACTTTCGTGCGGGTGGAAAACGAAGTAATGTCATTACACAATAGTCCTCGATGGAACCCACAAAACATATATACAACAACGACTCAATGAGTCAAGAATACGGATATACAATACAAAGATCCAAATCACCTTTAAAACGATACAACGTCCGAGTACGGACAAGATGCAAATTGAGCTAAGAGCCCTGAAGAATAACCAATGGCGTCCATAACCCTGCCCAGGCCAAGCCGGAAGGGTAACCCTGCTAACGACGTCGATCTCAAAACCTGCTAAAACAAAAGGGGTGCCGACAAAGGGCAAAGGAAAAAGAGAGCGGTCAGTACTGAGGCCAGTACACGGCGAGACTAGAATTCGGCGGTCCTCGCCTACATAGGTATGGTGGACTGAAGCGGCAGCGCAGCATGCACTAAACAACCTATAGAGACTCAATACAACTGGCGGCTATCAGATAGGGATAAGAAAGATCTATTCGGATCCAACCTAAAACTATCACCAAGCATACCCATCCTGGTATTTCCCCCTCGAGACTAAATGAGGAAGTCAACCGAGGAATTCACACAGTTGGCAGTTTTATTCATTTCGTTATAGTTGCGGCAATTACTAGTCAGATATAGATGGCATGAGTCATCCTGAGATAATAAGCAGTGGGCAGTTTTAGTTAACCATTCCGTTGTAGTTGTAGTACTTACTAGTCAGATACATATAGCATGAGGTATCCCAAAACCCAGCAGTTGTTGGTACTTTTATTTAGCCATTCCATTGTAGTTGCAATACTTACTAGTCAGATACAATGGTAACAGGCAACAACCCAAACCAGCAATTGTTGGCACTTTTATTTAGCCATTCCATTATAGTGAAGCTAATTACTAGTTATAAAGTCAAATTTATAGCACTACAAGGCATCACGACAGAGCAATTGCAAGATTCATATAAATTTCAGGGGGCCACCCCACCAAGCTACCCGCTACGAAGTTGGCCGGCTCCGAGACGGACCTAGAGGTTTGCGAGAACGGCTGTAAACGACTGGGAACCCGAAAGTGTGACTAGGCTTGTCGATACCGCTTAATCGTGCCGCGATCCAAAACAGTACAGGCGCTCCACGCGCAATCGTAAATAAAGCAGTAAAGCATGGCATAAGTACAGGATAGTAATAAAGCCCCAAACTAGTTTGTGGCCCCAAGAAATAATATATGACTCAAGCTCTGGCTAGGGGGATTCATGGTCCCACATGCGGATAGTGCGAATATTCAAAGAACAGGTATCAAGTACTCGGGGTCCTACGGGACACAAGTGGATGGTTAAAAACCAAATAACATCTATTGCCCACCTGTGCCTTTGCATTATTTACTTACTTCAATTTTAGTTATTAAACGATAATTAAAGCCATGATTATCTCCAACATTAAACATGCGGCAGTACTCCAACAACTGTGGAAGATCGATGGCGCGGCACATCACCTGTGCAAGCAACTATGACTCGCAAGACCGACTATCTACCAAACAACAGGTAATAGGATGTGTCCATGGCAATATAAGGGCTGCAGAGAAGTATAACGGGGTACGGAATCTATAGCATCACAACACAGATGGCAATAGATCAATAGGAGGAAATAAAGGCTATAAATGTAAAATTGGTAGAAAGGGGGAGAATGCGCGCCTGAAAAACATTGCTGAAGGTTCATCCGAAGATCGGGTCGACACTCGCATCCACTCATCGGCCTAATCCGTGAAGAAGCAAAGCACTAGAAGAAACACCGGATGCACTATTTAATACTACGGCAAAAGATCAGGCATGATGCATGTATGATGTATGACATGGCGTGGATGCAATGCAATTAGGCAATATTAAGCGGAACCAGAATCTCGACAATTATTAGGTTCATGTTGTTTAGATACCCCGCAATTTAAATGTTGTTTTAACATGGCAAAATATTTCACCGGTTTGATGCACAAATTTAAGTGGGACCAATATTAAACTAGATTCACCCGCATATGGTCTCAATATTTAATTATGAGGTGAATTAGCATAATGCCCCCAAATCCACATGGTATGAATGCAATCATGAACAATTGATGGAACAATTATATATGTCATTTATAAAATAGGGCATCAAGGAGAAGGGTCACACATTGGGGGGTTCGAATCCCGGGCTCGAGGTTCGGGTTCGATGATATCGATCTTCGGATCCGGACCGATCTTCGGATCCATGTCGCCGCACCTAGGGGCCTCGATGTCTTCGGGTTCCCGGAAGGAGGCCTTGACGTCCGTGAAGGAGATCATGAGGTTCCGGCTCTGGTGGTTCATCGGTTTCGATCGGGTCAGCGTCGATCTTGGGATCTTCCCTTCCACGGTCTTCGGTTGGCCTTATGATCGACACAGTTCTTTCATATAACACCACATCACCTTTACATGATCACCAACTCCTTGTCGTTGTATAGCCACAGACAGACTTGGGAAGAAACCCACACGGGAGCCTCGATAGCCTTGGGTTCACACGACAGAAGCCTCGAGTGACCAGCACATGCGGTGGATGGGTCAACCTAAGAATCCCAGAGCATATGGCCGCCACGGTTTGGGCAAGCTCGTCAGGAGGCCCACGCGCAAGAGGACCCCGGACGCCGGCAGGTGGTTCAGGGAGGTGATGCCGGTGAGGTCGCAGCAACGACGCCAGGGACGCAGGGCACGGCATCAGGACCTCGCGGCAGAGGCGGTGGTGGACACGGGAAGGAGGGGAAGCCGAGGTTGACATGGTTATACCCTACGGGTACCCGATGTTAGCCTACCTGGTCCAGCTCAACAGAAGGCCCACTCGACGATCTACCGAGGTCCACGACGCTCATGACGTTTCGGCTGCTATGAAGCCCATATGGACACAGAGTCTCAAGCGTACAAGACAAGGAAACCTCAAGACTAGAGTTCGAATATAACTTGTAACCTACTCGTATCGGTACCTGAGACCTAGCCTCCCCATATATAAAGGCTAGGAGGGTCTAACGAGGAGCACAGATTACGATACAATAGGCCACGCCACAATATATCTACAGATCTAGGCTCGACTCATACTTTAGCATACACACCTTCATGCCAGATTGCATCTGCGCACCCCTGTAACCTTCGGTTCCACTATAATCAAGAGCAGACAAGCAGGACTAGGGTTTTCCCTCCGGGGGCCTGAACCTGGGTAAACCTTGTGTCCCCGTGTTGCTTGTTTTCTAACCGTTCCACGATCTCTAGCATCCCCATCTTCTCCAAAACCCAAGTCCATAACAATGGGCATTGATGAGATCAAACCTCGTCAATTGGCGCTGTCTGTGGGAATCGGGAACGCTGATTGTGCGATCGTGATGGTACCGTCCAAAGCAATCTACAATTCATCTTCATTGGTGGCACGGTCTACTTCGTCTTCATCACAGCAGCCGTGATCTCGGCAATTATTTGTGACGCCGGATCCGATCGGCTTCATAGATCCCGCGGTTCTCGTGTACGTGCGCACATCCGAACAGGATTCCATCTTCAATAAATAGTATCTCCGGCCGGCTCCACAGAGTCCATGACGAGGTCACCTACCACTATACTTCGATCCAATCTGGAGGCGACAAGGCGCGCGCTTGGATCTGGCCTCACGTGACACCACGCCGAGCACAGCAAGTTTCTTTGCAAACTAATTCAGTCCGCTGGGTATGTTCAACATGTGGCATCGATTCATGTACTAGAAGACAATTTGAAGCAAAGATATGTCAGGTCGATCCAAGGCAAAAGGAAAAGGCCGTGCTAGATCATGTCGTCCTGTGAAGCTAAGGGGTGATAGAAGAATAAAAACATATGGACACGCAAGCTACGTCGCAAAGATTTTTGCAATCTGGGCGCATCAATTACATAGATTGATTTTTCGGCCATAAAGTCCTATTTTAATTGGTGAAGGACAATATAGCCGCATGGATTTCACGGTCAAAAAGCAACACATCAGTCAAAGAAGACCTAATTAATCACATCTAAGATCTCTCGGATTGGTTTCGAGTCCCTTTCCTACTCCAGGTATATGTATGGCCCCATGACACTGCAACTTCAATGGCCGCGTACAATAGAGGGCTTTGGAACATCTAAAATATCAGCATGGAAAAAACAAAGTGCGGATCACATAGCGACGACCCCATCCAACAAATATTGGATGACTCCATCGCGCGACCCGCTACGGTCTTCGGATGCGGCAGCCTGATGCGATCTTCGACTGCTGTGGCCCGTTACCGTCTCCGGATGCGGCAACTATTCCTCACCACGCGACTCCGGTCCGCCGCGTCAGCTACGTCCGCCGCGTGACCCATTGCCACGTCAACTACATGTCCACTACACAACTCTCGACCACCATGTGGACAACTCATCTGGAATCGATCCCGCGACTTGCTGCAGTTTTCGACTCCAACGATCCTCTACGATCTTTGGCTCCAACGACTCAGGGGCTCCCTCCGCTTCAGCAACCAGCCGCGACCTTCGGCTCCAGCAACCTGCTACGGTCTTTGGCTCCGGCAAACTGTGTCGCTTTCGGCTGCGGTGGCCGTTGCATTCTTCGAATGCGATAACCCGATACATCCTTCGGATGCGACGACCTAGCGTGGCCTTTGATTGCAACAATCTTCGGATGCGGAGCTCGCTATCACCATCGACCTCAGGAACCCGTCGCTGCTATGACCGTGGTCCGCCGCGTCGACTACGTCCGCCGCGTGATCCGCTACCGCGTCAACTTCGCCACGACAACCAACAAAGCTAAGTTTCCCTCTACTTAGAGCTGATTTCTTTTTTAACTCACACTCGAAACACTCGGGGGCTGCGCCCTCTTCGAGTAACCTAATGTGCCATCGGCTCCACGCACTCGAGCACCTCGAACGCGACAGCCCGAGTAGCTGATTCTGCCTAATCGTCGAATCCTTGAACTCCGAGTGCCTCGGCAAGGTACTGAGACTAAGGATAATCAGGCTAACGAAAAGGCCTAGCATACAGTGCAAAAGTGTCGACTCGATCGGCACCAGAATCTTACTATACAAGCCGACAGGCAAATATTTCTTGCAAGATACAAGTACTTCACAAATTTTTATATTTTGTGCAGCTTACAAGGATGTCGACTACGTCGAGCTATTCTATCGGGTCCTCCATCAGGAGTCGACAAAACAGCTGGCTACGCCATACACTCAAGACCCGAGTCGAGTCCCTCCTCGGATGGTTGCATCGCTTGATGCTACGAAGACGCGACGTTGGCCGCTCACCCGACAGAAGAAACGGCGTCGACTTAATCCGCAACGTCGAGTCCTTCCGGCTAAAATGCCGCATCACTCCGCTACGTTGACTCCCTGCTCCTTATGTGTGAGACACTGACTCAAAGCACTTCCGGGTCAGTGGTTTCTCCTCGCATGAGTCTCCACTCGAGTCTGCGACTCGACTAGACACTCGAGGGCTACTCCTATCAGGAGCACCGGTCGCGCATCCGATGTACTTCCGGGTCAGCGGTATGCCCGTGAGATTATCGATTGCATCTACAAGATATAAGAATCGAGTCTCTACCCGAGTCTACGACTCCGCCAGACATTCGGGGGCTACTCCAAACTGGAGTGCTGGTCGCGCACACGGAAGATCTTCGGCTGACAGCTAAAAGTACTCAGCTATCGGGTCCTCCATCAGCAACTACTCGGGGGCTACTCCTATCAGGAGCGTTGGTCGCGCACCCGAAGTATGATTAAGGCACTACACCACTAAACTATTTCTTCGAGTCCTACGACGAATCTACGATTCCACTATGGACTCGGGGGCTACTCCCATAGGGAGGATGGATTCAAGCATCCGAAAAATTTGTGTCCTACGGACCTAAAAGTCAACAAAGACTGAATTAAAGTCTCTGCTCAAGTCTACGACTCGAACAGACACTCGGGGGCTACTCCCATAGGGAGTGCTGGTCGCGCACCCTATGAATTCTTCGAGTGCGATCCTTCGGATCAGCATGCAAAACTTTTCGGCAGCTCTGTCCTAATTAATGCTAAGTGAGCAACGTCCTCCTTGGCCACCCGAAACACCTCCGCGGTGATAAACATTCGGATGTTGTGTCTGCGACGCAAAGATAAGACCTACAGATACCATCTGATGGCCTGGTAACGCACACGACTGCGCTCTGCTAGTAAAAATCCGTGCCAACAGGCGCGATGAAAAATCCCGACGGACGCGTTGGGTACATCATTTAAATTCACTGGAATTCCACTCCTGTAAGTCCTCCGCGGCCTGAGTTGAATTACGCCAGCATATGTTACGGGTTCAAGTCGAGGGACTCGAATCTGAAGAAGATCGTGTTGTTTTGTCCTAAGACAGTTAACTGGCCCTGATCCGTCGGGAGAGTCAGACACACACATCAACAATCCCTACACACTCAAATCATTCTCTAGCAAACAGAGACAACTGCACCCGAAAGATTGAAGAGTCCTCAGCCGAATCTACGATTCGACTGAACACTCGGGGTCTACTGACATGGTTATACCCTACGGGTACCCGATGTTAGCCTACCTGGTCCAGCTCAACAGAAGGCCCACTCGACGATCTACCGAGTTCCACGACGCTCATGACGTTTCGGCTGCTATGAAGCCCATATGGACACAGAGTCTCAAGCGTACAAGACAAGGAAACCTCAAGACTAGAGTTCGAATCTAACTTGTAACCTACTCGTATCGGTACCTGAGACCTAGCCTCCCCATATATAAAGGCTAGGAGGGTCCAACGAGGAGGACAGATTACGATACAATAGGCCACGCCACAATAGATCTACAGATCTAGGCTCAACTCATACTTTCGCATACACACCTCCACGCCAGATTGCATCTGCGCACCCCTGTAACCTTCGGTTCCACTATAATCAAGAGCAGACAAGCAGGATAGGGTTTTCCCTCCGGGGGCCTGAACCTGGGAAAACATTGTGTCCCTGTGTTGCTTGTTTGCTAACCGTTCCATGATCTCCAGCATCCCCATCTTCTCCAAAACCCAAGTCCATAACAATGGGCATTGATGAGATCAAACCTCGTCAGAGGTTGAGGGGTGTGCAGCGGAGGGCGCTCGGATGGTGACGGGCTCAGGAGCGGCGACCGAGGCGAGGCGGAGGATGGCGACAAGGGAGGGATTCGTGGACGTCGGGCACAGAGCTTGCAGGCGGTAGCGTGTTCTTGCTGGGGAGGCGGCCGGGACGAGGTTGCAGGGAGAGTAGGCGGAGGAGGGGTCAGCGAGGAGAAGCGCGGGAGGATGCCGGGGGTGCACGGGGCGACGGCGGAGGAAGGGCGAGCTTGGCGGCGGCTCAGAGAGGACAACGGAAGGGTGATGCGGGCAGCCGATGAAGAGGAGAGGGGGCGCCAACGATGCAGACGAGGTGGCGGCCAGGGGCGGCACTGGGGATGTGGGGAGGGGATCTGGCAGCGGCGGTGGTGGTTGCAAAAGGGGAGGAAGGACGCGTGGGCGAGGGGGGGTCGTGGCCAGGAAGAGTCGCGGGGTGCGCGGCGCGTGCATCGAACGCGGGGTGGTGGGCCAGGGCAGAAACGACAAGGAGGGAGCGGGGATGAGGGAGGTGGGGCCGGGAACGAGGCCAGGGGAGCGGGAGAGTGGTGGGGGAAGCATGCGTGTGGGCGGTTTCGTGCGGGGGTAGCGATGCACGCGTCGTGTGGGTGGTGGCGGCTGTAGAGGGGATATGGGGATTAGGGTTATAGGATAGAAAAGCTGGGGTTTCGCTTTGTCTAGCCGGCTGGGCCTGTTGGGCCTGGCCGGTTTAGGTCTAGGTTTTTTTTAATAAAATATTATTTTGTTTTGTTTTACATATTTTTAGCAAATAGTTTTTAGGCAAATAGTTTAGCAGGTAAATATAAGAGTTTGTTTTGAAACAAGAGGAGAGGTATTGTAATAAACAAAAATAGTTTTAGTTAAAATATTTTGAGAGGCAAATAAATGCATGATGCAATGATGGTGCATAAAATAGATGACAATAGGCTATATTATAATTTGGTTTTACCCGGGGTGCTACAACCTACTTCTCACCAACGAGCATAACCGTCCCCCTCTGCACGGAGCACATGGACCCCTCCGCACGACGCGAGATCACCAGGGCCGTCAACACGTCTTTCATGATGATGGACGTAAACGGCAACGTCATGTCGAAAACACCGCAGGCTGCGATCATGGTGGCTACTACATACCTCGCATCCCATCTAGCTCCGGTGGGTGACCCGAAGAGCGCAATGCACAAACCTGCTCTAGCGGGTCTCAGACTCGTCGGAGCCGCGCTCCACGATGAGGCTCCTGCGGAGCCAAAGAAAAAAGTTGCGGTCAAGTTCACCCGCAGCCCTACACCCTCATCCGAGGAGGACGAGAACGATCTGCCCCGACGTCGCAAGAGCCCATGGCACCGCGGCAACAACTATGATGCTCGCAACGATCTCACCCAGCGCAAGATCGACAAGGCACGTGCTAAACGCGCGTGTTCGACTAAATCTGACGAAGAATATGACAGAGAGTTGTGCGAAGCTAGATGCTTCAGGAGATCCGTTCGGCGAACGCGGATGCTGAAAAATTTAAAGCTCCCTTCGGACACTTCGAAGTTCGACGGTACGCAGGACCCTAAGGCCTGGCTCAGCGACCACCTCTCATCCATCAAGCTGCACGGCGGAAACAGGAACACCGCCTTACAATGCCTTCAGCTACAGCTGACAGGCGCAGCTAGGATCTGGCTCAGCAGCCTGTCCTTCGGCTCCATCCGAAGCTAGGAGGAGCTGTCATATAGCTTCATCCCCAACTTCAAGGGCGCCAGTAAGAGGCCATCCTCGATTGAGGAACTGCGAGCCTGCACCCAACGTATCGGCGAGTCCATTCGCACGTACATATTACGCTGGTACCATATCAAGAATTCCGCCGCACATATCTCCGAAGAAAGGACAATCTACGCCTTCAAGTACTATGTCAAGCACCCGGACTTCAAGGAAGAACTTGGGTGCGTCAAGCCCAAGACGCTCGACCACCTCATGGACATCGCCAACCGATGGGAAGATGGCGAGGATTCCGTCCACCGAATGCATTCGGATGACGAGGACGACTACGGCCGCAGGCGAGAATGTCACAGCAAACGAAGATCGCGCGTCTACGACAACCGCGACGGAGTCGACATGGTCGTGGCTGGATACGCCGACCGACGCAATGATTGCAACCACAACAGCGGATACCACGGAGGCAACTACCGTGATGGAGGGCGACCCACTCAGACGTGGCAACGTCGTGACCGCAACGACGAGCCTTTGGCATATGACAAGTTGTCTGGCCCTTGCACCATCCACTTCTACACCGACAAACAGGATGGCAAGAAGAATGCTAGCGATATGCTCAAGGACTGCCATGAGTTCCAGAAGCTCAGCGAGGGTCTCACCCAAATACGGCGGCAGATCATAAACCCTGGATTTGGGCCTACACCTGTACCAGGTGATATCGCCTACGGAGCTCCTCCACCACCACCCGCTGGACCGTCAAACCCAGCGATCACACGCGCCAAATAACGGTGCATGAGGGTACCCGCCATCGAAGGGGGCCCTGATGATCCAGAAGGGGGCGCCCAACTAATAGGGTGCAGAAGAAAATCACCCGCCAAGTTAGCCTGGCAGTGACTTCCCCACTAGCCATCCCTGAGTACCTCAGCGGCTCAGAATCCTACATCACGTTCGACCGTTCGGATCACCCACGCCAGATCAATCGCCCAGGTCATGCTACCCTGGTGCTCGAGGCGTAGATCGGGGGTTCGATATGAGCCGCTTTTTCATGGACAGTGGCAGCGGCATCAATATGATCTTTGCCAGCACACTCGCAGCAACGCGGATCCTGCTGTGCAGCCTGGAGCAGTCAGACACGACGTTCCACGACATAGTCCCAGGGAAGGGAATATATCCCCTAGGGCAAGATATGTCTCGACATCATCTTCGGCCTGCCCGAAAACTTCAGGCGCGAGCGGATGGAGTTTGAAGTGGTGGACTGTCCATCACAGTACCACGCCATCCTCGGGCTCGTGGCATTCGCAATATTCTTGGCAGTACCGCACTACGCATACCTGCTACTGAATATGCCAGGACCTAGGGGAATCATCACCGTCCAGGGAAGCTTCACCCGATCCGACCACTGCGACAGAGACTTCAACATAATCTCCCAGTTGTTTGGCATGCAGGAGGAGCTCACATGGCTCAGAGAGGTGACAGACAACGGGACACCCCTAGTCACCAGGCAAAACGCACCCGACATGTCATTCGACTCCATGGTCAATACAAATAAGGTGCTGGTCCACCCGACGGACGCCTCTAAGACGGCGTTAAACGCCAATGACCTTAGCCCCGCATAGGAAAGCGCGCTTGTCTAATTCCTCCATGAGCGCTGGGAAATTTTCGCCGGGTGTCCTGCGGACATGCCAGGAGTTCCCAGGGAATTCGCCAAGCACGCGCTCAACATATTTCCATATGCGAAGCCCATCAAATAGTCAATCTGACGACTGTCCGAGCCAAGATCCGAAGCCGTTGGAGTCGAAGTCAGCAGACTACTCGACGCCAACTTCATCAGAGAAATCAAGGAGAGCGAGTGGCTGGCAAACACCATGTTGGTCCCCAAAAAAGACACGGACATCCTGCGGATGTGTGTGGACTTCACATCACTCAATAAGTACTATCCCAAGGACCACTTCCCTTCACCACGGATCAATCAAATCATCGATTCGACTGCAGGATGCGAGAAACTCTGCTTCCTCGACGCCTACTTAGGCTACAACCAAATTTGGCTAAAGGTCGAAGATCAGGAGAAAACGACGTTCATTACGTCGTTCGGCGTGTTCTGCTACAACACTATGCCCTTCGGGCTAAAGAACGTAGGTGCCACATACCAGAGGTGCATGCAGGCGTGCCTGAAAAACCAGATCAGCAACATTCAAGTCTATTTCGACAACATAGTAATCAAGACCAGGGAGGCCAATACGCTGATCGACGATCTCCCCGATACGTTTGATAACCTTGATCACTACAAGATCAAGTTGAACCCAGAAAAGTGCTCCTTCGGCGTCCCATCTGCCCAACTACTCGGCTACTTCATCTCCCAACGGGGGATCGAGGCGAATCCGAAGAAAACGGGGCCATAATGGCCATGGAGAAGCCGAAGAACCTCAAAGGTGTCCAACAGCTGGCCAGGAGGATCGCGACACTGAGCAGATTCATCAGCCGCATGGGCAAGAAGGCCCTCCCCTTTTACTAGCTAGTGCGCAAGGCGGACAAGTTCGAGTGGACACCCGAAGCAGACGACGCATTCGAGGATCTCAAGCGGCTGCTCTCCACCTCACCCATCCTGGTAAGGCCTAAGGAACAAGAACCTTTGCTGCTTTGCATCACAGCTACGCATCAAGTGGTAAGCACCGCACTCATGGTCGAACGACCCGAAGATGGAAAGACCCATGGGGTCCAACGCCCAATCTACTACCTCGGTGAGGTACTGACTCCAACAAAACAGAGGTACCCTCACTACCAGAAGCTCGCCTACAGCGTATTCATGACAGCTCGTTGGCTGAGCCACTACTTCCAAGAGCATCATATCATGGTCGTCAACGATGCCCCACTGTCCAACATCTTGAACAACCCCGAAGCAAAAGGACCCGTAGCCCTGTGGGGCATCGAGTTGTCCCCTCAAAACATAGTCTATGAGCGGCGCAAGGCCATCAAATCTCAAGTTCTCCCTGACTTCCTCGTCCACTGGATGGAACTCCAGCTTTCGGACACTCCGGACATGTCGCAGTCGTGGACTATGCACTTCGACGGCTCCAAGCGCGAGGCTGGAGCAGGAGCTGGCATCATACTGACGTCCCCTCAGGGCAACAAGATGAAATACGTCCTTTGGATGAAGTTTTGTGCCTCCAATAACGAGGCCGAATACGAGGCCTTTATCCATGGCATGAACATGGCCAAGATCTGCGGCACAACGCGCCTCGTCATCTACAGTGACTCGAACCTTTTCGTCCAGCAGACGATGAACGAGTGTGATTGACGAGGTTTCATCTCATCAATGCCCATTGTTATGAGCTTGGGTTTTGGAGAAGATGGGGATGCTGGAGATCGCGGAACGGTTAGCAAAAAAACAACACAGGGACACGAGGTTTACCTAGGTTCAGGCCCCCAGAGGGAAAACCCTACTCCTGCTTGTCTGCTCTTGATTACGGCGGAACTGAAAGTTACAGGGGTGCGGAGATGCAATCTGGCATGGAGGTGTGTATGCGGAGGTATGCGAAGTGCCCTCCTCGTCGTGCCCTCCTAGCCTTTATATAGAGATATGAAGGTCCCGGACACAGATCGAGTCGGTTACAGGTTTAAGGGTTTGCCCCTTTGAATATTCTATCTATTCTAGTCTTTCTCTCCAAGGATCCGAAGACATCCTAGGCTTGGGCCACCCGAAAGTCTTCATGGGTCGTGTATATTCTTGTGGGCCTTCCTTGGGCTGGACCAGGTATGCTAAGGTATTGTACCCGTGGGGTATAACCATGTCAGTAGCCCCAGAGTGTTCAGTCGAATCGTAGATTCGGTTGAGGACTCTTCAATCTTTCGGGTGTAGTTGTTTTCTGTTTATCAGAGAATGATTTTAGTGTGTAGGGATTATTGATGCGTGTGCCTGACTCTCCCGACGGATCATGGCCATTTAACTGTCTTAGGACAAAACAACACGGTCTTCTTCAGATTCAAGTCCCTTGACTCGAACCCGGAACATATGCTGGCGTAATTCAACTCAGGCCGTTGAGGACTTCCAAGAGTGGAATCCCAGTGATTTTCGAATGATGTACCCAACGCGTCCGTCGGGATTTCCATCGCGCCTGCTGGCATGGATTTTTACTAGCAGAGCGCAGTCGCGTGTGTTGCCAGGCCATCAGATGGTATCTGTAGGACACATCATCCGAATGTTTATCACCGCGGAGGTGTTTCGGGTGACCAAGGAGGATGTTACTCACTTAGCGTTAATTGGCGCAGAGTCGCCAAAAAGTTTTTGCATGCTGATCCGAAGGATCGCAGTCAAAGAATTCATAGGGTGCGCGACCAGCGCTCCCTATGGGACTAGCCCCCGAGTGTCTGTTCGAGTCGTAGACTCGAGTAGAGGCTTTAATTTAGTCGTTGTTGACTTTAGGTCCATAGGACACAAATTTTTTGGATGCTTGAATCCATCCTCCCTATGGGAGTATCCCCCGAGTCCGTAGTGGAGTCGTAGACTCGACATAGGACTTGAAGAATAGTTTAGTGGTGTAGTACCTTGTTCATACTTCGGGTGCGCGGCCAGCGCTCCTGATAGGACTGGCCCCCGAGTAGTTACTCGAATTGTAGATTCGAGTGAGTACTTTTAGCTTTGTAGTCGAAGATTTGTAACCATTGCTAGTATAACTTTGATGACGTCAGTGCTGACGATCGGTGACCTCGAGCGTCTGCGGCGCCAGAGGTGACTTGACTGGACGAACGTGGGTCCCACCTTCTGACTTTGAATTGACTGGTCACGCACGACGTGGAGATAATTACGGCGTCGCCTCGGTTTCCATGCGTAGTGGACGGCGTACGAGCGATGGTTCGCTGTTGTGCTGACACGTGGACGGTTGGATTTTCATGTTGGCTCTAGGGCTTCCCGATGAACGATCATCGTGTATCATCTTCATCCTTATAATCAGTGGGGGGAAATTTGTTTGTTTTCACCGCAGCCATTCTCGTTTCACTGCTTCCGCCTTCTTGAGCTTTTCTCGCCGCGCGTTGGAAGTTCTTCGATCCTTCCCATCTTTGTTCCTGCGCTCACACCATCGCCGTCGCCGCACTACAGTGGGGAAATCAAAGAAGGCCGCCACCGCAGTTGGTACCAGCGTTGCTGCCGGCGGCAAGAAGGGTACCGCCGCTACTCGCGTCACCAATGGTGGTTGGCGGCGGTCGGAGACGCGTGAGGGAGATCTTCGCAAGCTCCATGAGCAGGGTCTGATCCCGCAGTACAAGCAGGCCGTCAAGATTCCCGACGATGAGGTAATTCCCGTCCACCCGCTGGGTTTCGGGTCATGTTTGTCGCTTTTGTCCTTCGGGGCCTTTCTCTCCTAGTCCACGATTTTCTCCGTGGATTGCTTTTCTTCTATGGCATCCAACTCCATCATCTTTCGCCAAATTCTGTTCTTCACATTTCCTGCTTCATCACCTTCTACGAGTGCTGGCTCGGTATCGAGTCGCACTTTGGCCTCTTTCGGAAGCTCTACTCTGTGAAGAGGCAATCTGTCTCTGATGGCGTTTATCCCATCGGCGGCTGCATCATTTCTCTTAAATCCAATTTTCTCTTCTTTTCTTTTTCTATGTCTTAGTCCGTCCAATACTGGCAGAGGCGATGGTTTTACATCCGCGACTCCACAGTGGACGGGCAAAATTTTGGCCTTGCTCCTTTCGACCCCTCCTAGAAAATCCAGCCGAGGAGGTCCTGGAAGAACCACATCTTGGATGGTGAGGTGACGGAGATAGAGGAGCTCTATCATCGGGTGGAGGACCTTCAGGTGATTCTGGATAAAGAGGTGAACGGTGTGGATATCATCCGCACCTTCTTGCAATGTCGGGTGCAGCCGCTCCAGGCTAGGGCGCACCTGATGTTCCTTTATTCTGGCCGCCACGATCCGACTAGGGTTTCGACTGGAGAGATCTCCAAGAGGGACGTCGACGGAATCCTCCGACCGCTGCTGAAGTTTAAAGCTGACGAGGACATTCCGGGTAGCTCGCTGACCCTTCCATTCAGGGCCTCTCGACCAGTGCCGCAGGTGTAGATCTGGGACGTGCGCATAGCGCTTTTTTCGACTGCGTTTTCTTGCAGTTCGTTTATTCTAAAAGTTTGTTTTCTTTTGTGCAGGAATTCAAGGTACCTGGCATGGCGCCTCCACTACCCGAACGTTTTCCGGATGCACCGGACAATGAGGTAGTGGACTCCATGTCTGAGCTCCCTTCGGCGCGGTCATCGGCTGAAGAAACCTTTGGGTCAAGTGAGGAGCAGACTCGAAAGCGGACACGGAGCTCGAGGGAATCTTTGGATGCCTCGACTCCGCCGATGCCTAGGAATCCGCCATGCCTTGTGCGTCATAGTGGAGGTGATGGTGGCTCTTCCTCTCCTATTCTGGCCGTGCCTGTGCGGGCTGTGGCGCCGCAGCCGCCGGCGAAGCGGAAGAAGGAAGATAAGAAGGAAGAGAAGAAGGGCAAGAGGGCCTTTCCTGTCTTCAACTTGAGAGATATGGACTCGTAAGTATCTTCAGTTGCTTTTTGCTCTCTTTCATTTTTGCTTGCTTGTATTTGACTGATGTTTTCTTTTGTAGACACTCCTCTGATGGCTCGTTTAGCGATGGTGCTCGGGAGATGGTGGGAGAGTCGAAGATTGCACCTCCTCCTTCGCAGACGGTGGCCACCTCTGGGGGCATTGCTCCGAACCCTACTCCGCAGGAGGCTCGGGTGATTGTCTCCCAGAAGACTATAGTCGGACCTTCAGAGTCGCCATCTGATCATGTAAGTGTTTCGTTCTTGATGTGGGGGGAGCCCCCGAGAATTTTTCGGATGATCTACTGATCATGTCTTCCTTTTGTTCATGTATCGGGGGGAGCCCCCGAGCACTTTTCATATGCTTGATTTGTTTTGCTCGTCTTTTGGGTGCAGCCCCTGAGCCCTTTTTCTGATGAGTTGCTTCTTCTCGCAGCCTTTTGTGCAAGGCGCCAACCAGCTGGTGAAGCAGAACTTAGTGTTGGATGCCAGCCTCAAGCGGCTTCAGGGTACGTCCGTGAATAGGTCTTCTTTGTCTTCCTCTGCTTCCTTTCCCGTGAATCTAATACGTGTTCTTTTTTGTAGATGAGAACAATACCACCCTCCGCGAGCTTGATGCTCTCAAAAAGAGCCTCGGGCGAGCGGAGAAAAAGGCCGAGGACGCCGTTGGTGCAAAGGAGCGCCTCGAGCGGGAGTTAGCCGACGCAGCTGCGGCCAAGGAGTGCCTGCAGCAGGAGGCTACGGACCGCGAGGAGCAGCTTGCCACTGCCGCGTCTTCGCGCGAGAGGGAGGTAGCCGAAAAGCTGATGGCTGCAGCCAAGGCTATTTCGGGTGAGTAGTTTTCTACTGTATGTTTTTTTCCAGTTGCCTTTGTCTTTCTGGCTTTATTTGATGCTTACTTTGCCTCTTCCGTTTACCCAGATGCCGCGGGCATTGAGTTTGACCGCAGTGCTCTGGAGCACGAAAGTGCTTTGGATGATGCTACTGCGGCGGTCGAAGACCGCTGCAGTACTGTGGTTGGCTCACTTTCCAAGGCTAAGGAGGTGCTTGGACGCTTCTACAAGGAGCTCGTTCCCAAGGGCGTTGCCCTTGAGGATGTCGACTTGTTGGAGGATGCGTTGTCAGCCGACGCGCCTACGGTGTACAAGCGCAAGCAGAAGGGCATCAGCGCGTCCATGGCGTCTGGGGCGGAGCTGGATCTTCATCAGGTCACCTCCAGATGCCAACTGCTCCCGACGGATCTGAGGTAGCCTTTGCCCTCTATGCTTCCTGCTGTAAACGCTACAGGCCGAAGCTGATTGACCTGCTGGCGAAGTATGCAGTGAGGCAGCAGGGCGAGGCCAAGAGCAGGCAATCCGGCTCCAAGGCCACTCAGGATACAGCTGCTTAGGCCTTGTAGTTGTAGGATAGCTTTTGCCTAATTTTGTTGTAAATGTGTTATGAACACTCCTTGTACCATGCAGTGGCTTTTGTTATATATAATGAATCTCCGAGTTGTTTGCCCACTCGTGTGTTTGTTTATATCTTTGCTTCTTTCCTCTAGGGGCCTTCGGGTGATGATCCTGTCGATACTTCGCCCATGCCGCAGCTGCGGCCATCCTTGGATGATGCGTCGTAGCTTGTATTTCTTCGTGACCGCGTCCGTAGTCTTGAGAAGGAGTTGCTTGGCATCCGAGGTCACGCGGATGTATGGAAGTCGAAGGCGGAGTGAGGCGCCGCCAGAGAGGAGTATCTGATGGGGGAGTTGCGGCGTTTGGCCGAACAGCTTTAGTGTGAGTTTCTTCGAGCTGCTGCTCATTTTTCGGATGCGCCCGTTGGCTTGTCATCTTACTTTGTAAGTGTTGCAGGTGCGAACCTTGTTCCTAAGGAGGAAAAGGAGCGCGTTGCTATTCGGATCAACTGCTTGACGCAGCAAGATATGGAAGCCAGTGGCTTTTTCTGGATGGACCGTGATCGTGCCATGGTCCTTGCGACTATGCAAGATCGTGTTCACCAGGTGTTGCGGGTGCTGCGGCAAGTGAAGATTTCCTTGGCGTCAATTCTGCATGTGATGTTTCCCTTGGACGAGGCACCATCGACTCTCTGGGGCTTGTTGGCGAAGTTTCGAGATGTGCATCATGTCAGGGAGCTCGTGCGGCATCAGTTGGTTGTAGGGGTGAAGGTTGCGCTTTCCCTCGTGCGGCTGCATCGCCCTGATGTATATCTTGCTATTGTTGCGGTTGGGCCGCCTCTTCGGCCGGATGGTGGCGTGTGGGACATGAGTCTGCATTACGCGGCTGTAAGGCAGTATGTCGAACAAGTTGTAGATCTCTTTGAGCATCGTGCGCAGGCGATTCTTCAGAATAGGTAGGACCTGTAAAACGATAGATGTAAAACTTGTATGTATTTGACTGGGCGTGTTATGCCCCTTGCTATAAAGGTTGATTGTTTTTAGCACGTGGTGCTTTGTTTGTATGCGTGCCCTTTTCGTTAGCCTAACGTGATCAGCTACTCAGGTGTACACGCGTTATCCTCAGTCGACGAAGTCGTGAGGTGAGGGGAGCCCCCGAGTGTATTGTAACATGAAGAAAATGCGAATAATAGATAAATTTTTGGGGCGAGACACTTAGATTTATTCATATCGTAATGAGGAGGTACATTTTTTGGCTTAGTAGCCTTGGATGAATAGCCTTATTGAAAGTAAAAGGAGGGTAGCTAGGGGTAGAAGCGTCGCAGTTGTGCGACGTTCCATGGGTTGGAGTATGCGACTCCAGACTCCACGTGCTTGAGGCGATAGGCGCCACTTGGGATGACTTCGGTGATGACGTGTGGTCCTTCCCAGGGTGACTCGAGCTTCTTAGGTCGCTCTTGCTTGAGTCGTAAGACTAGGTCTCCTTCGACGAAGGACCTTGGGTGCAGCCGACGGCTGTGATAGTTGTAGAGGCTCTGTTGGTAGACCGATGATCGAGCCGCGGCTATGTCGCGTGCCTCGTCGAGTGTGTCGACGGCGTCTTCGAGTGCAACCGTCGATTCGGCTTCGCTGTAGGCGACGAACCGTGGGGCCTTGTGGCGTACTTCTGCGGGTAGCATAGCTTCGGCTCCGTGCACCATGAAGAAAGGCGGTAGCCAGTTGAGCTGTTTGGCGTTGTGCGCAGGCTCCAGAGGACGGAGGGTATCTCTTGTTTCTAGGCTCCCGCAAGTCGTTGTAGTGGGCTCATTAGGCGTTTCTTGATGCCGCCACCGACGAGGCCGTTGGCCTTTTCGACTTGCCCGTTCGTTTGCGGGTGCGCCACGGAGGCGTATGTTATGTTGATTCCGAGGTCTTTGCAGAAGTCCTGGAATTCTTTGGAGATGAAGTTCTACCCATTGTCGGTGATGATGCTGTGCGGCACGCCGAACCTGTAAACAATGAATTCGAAGAACTTGACGGCCGTTTTACCCTTTTGGTTTGTGATGGGCATGGCCTCTATCCACTTGGTGAACTTGTCCACTGCGACCAGGAGGTAGACGTGGGCTCCTTTCGAGGACTTGGGAAGTTTTCCTATCATATCGAGGCCCCATTGGGTGAAGGGCCAGGCCAGAGGTATGGGCCTGAGCTCCGATCCTGGTTCGTGTGGTTTATCTGCGAACCTCTGGCACCCGTTGCATCTTCGGACGATGTCCTTGGCATCGTTCATGGCCGTTGGCCAGTAAAATCCAGCTCGTAGAGCTTTGGCGATAAGGGCGCGGCTGCCCGCGTGATGGCCGCAGATGCCCTCGTGGATGTCTTGGAGGATGGTTTTGCCGTCACCGATGGTGACGCACCTTTGGAGTACACCCGAAATGTTGCGCTTGTACAACTCACCATTGATGATGGTGAAGGCCTTGGACCGGCGAGATATGCGTCGGGCATCTGTCGGGACATCAGGCAGTTCTCTATCTATCAGGTATCGGAGGTATGGCCGTGTCCATGTTTCTTCGACTGCCATGACCTGCATCAGGTTGACCACTGCGACCTCTGTGTCGAGTTTTTCTGGTCCTTCCTGTCCTTCGGGTAGCGCAGCCCCCGAGTGTTCTGCCTCTTCGGGTGATCCCTTGGGGAATTTCCTTTTGATGGATGGCACGCAGATCTGTTCGAGGAACACACCTGGTGGCACCCATGCGCAGGTGGAGCCAATGTTGGCGAGTCTGTCAGCCTCTTCATTGCTTTCTCTCCCAACGTGACGAAGCTCGCAGCCGTCAAAGTCTCCTTTGAGTGCGTTGTGGAGTGTGCGGTACGCAATCATGTTGGCGGCGTGCGCGTCGCACTCGTTCATCGTCTGTTGGACGATGATATTTGAATCGCTGTAGATGACTAGGCGCATTGCGCCGCAGATCTTGGCCATCCTCATGCCGTGGATGAGGGCCTCGTACTCGGCTTCATTATTGGAAGCTCGAAATTTCATCCAGAGGACGTACTTCATATTGTCGCCCTGCGGGGAAGTCAGTATGACCCCGGCTCCTGCTCCAGCCTCGCGCTTGGAGCCATCGAAGTGCATTGTCCATGACTGCGTCATGTCCGGAGTGTCCGGCAGCTGCTGTTCCATCCAGTGGACTAGGAAATCCGGTAGGACCTGGGACTTGATCGCGTGGCGCTTCTCATAGATTATATCTAGAGGTGACAGCTCGATGCCCCACGGGGCCACGTATCCTGTGGCCTCCGGGTTGTTCAGGATGCTGTTCAGGGGTGCTTCGTTGACGACCATCACCTGATGCTCCTGGAAGTAGTGGCTCAGCCGACGAGCCGTCATGAACACGCCGTAGGCGAGTTTCTGGTAGTGAGGATACCTCTGCTTTGTCGGTGTCAATACCTCGCTGAGGTAGTAGATTGGGCGTTGTACCCCATGGGTCTTGCCAAATTCGGGTCGTTCGACCACGAGCACGGTGCTTACCACATGGTGTGTAGCTGCTATGTATAGCAGTAGAGGCTCGTGCTCCTTTGGTGTGACCAAGACGGGCGAGGTGGAGAGCAGCCGCTTCAGATCTTCGAATGTGTCGTCCGCTTCGGACGTCCACTCAAATTTGTCTGCCTTGCGTAGCAGCTGATAGAAAGGCAGGGCCCTCTCGCCCATGCGGCTAATGAATCTGCTCAACGCCGCGATTCGCCCGGCGAGCTGTTGGACGCCTTTGAGGTTCTTCGGCTTCTCCATGGCCATTAACGCTCGGATTTTCTTCGGGTTCGTCTCAATCCCTCGCCGGGAGATGAAGTAGCTGAGTAGTTGGCCAGATGGGACGCCGAAGGCGCACTTTTCTGGGTTTAGCTTGATCTTGTATCGATCAAGGTTGTCAAACGTCTCGCGGAGATCGTCGATTAGTGTTTTGGCCTCCTTTGTTTTGATTACTATGTCGTCGACATAGACTTGTATGTTGCGACCGATCTGGTTTTTCAGGCATGCCTGCATGCATCCCTGGTACGTGGCACCTGCGTTCTTCAGCCCGAAGGGCATTGTGTTGTAGCAGAACACTCTGAACGGCGTGATGAACGCCGTTTTCTCCTGGTCTTCGACCTTTAGTCGAATCTGGTTGTAGCCTGAGTAGGCGTCGAGGAAGGAGAGCTTTTCGCATCCTGTAGTCGAATCCATGATCTGATCGATCTGAGGGAGAGGGAAGTGATCCTTCGAGCAGTGCTTGTTCAGAGATGTGAAGCCCACGCACATCCGCAGGATGTCCGTGTCCTTTTTAGGGACCATCACAGTGTTGGCGAGCCACTCGCTTTCCTTGATCTCCCTGATGAAATTGGCGTCGAGTAGTCTGTTGACTTCGACTCCGATGGCTTCAGTCCGCGGCTCGGACAGTCGTCGGATGGACTATTTGACGGGCTTGGCGTATGGAAAGACATTAAGTGCGTGCTCGGCGAATTCCCTGGGAACTCCTGGCATGTCCGTAGGACACCAAGCGAAGATTTCCCAGCTCTCACGGAGGAATTCGATGAGCGCGCTTTCCTATGCGGGGCTAAGGTCGTTGGCGATCAGCGCTGTCTTGGAGGCGTCCGTCGGGTGGACGTGCACCTTCTTTGTGTTGATGGTGGAGTCGAAAGACATGTCGGGTGCGTTCTGCCTTGCGGCTGGGGGTGCCCCGTTGTCTATCACCTCTTGGAGCCTTATGAGCTCCTCCTGCATGCCGAATGACTGGGAGATTCTGTTGAAGTCCCTGTCGCAGTGATCCGATCGGGTGAAACTCCCGTGGACCATGATGACGCCCCTAGGTCCTGGCATCTTGAGTAGCAGGTATGCATAGTGTGGTACTGCCAGGAACCATGCGAATGCCACGCGCCCGAGGATGGCATGGTATTTTGATGGCCGGTCCACCACTTCAAACTCGAGTCGCTCGCACCGAAAGTTATCGGGCTTGCCAAAGATGACGTCGAGCCATATCTTTCCTAGGGGGAATATGCCCTTCCCTGGGACGATGCCATGGAACGTTGTGTCGGATTGTTCCAGGCTGCACAGCGGGATCCGCATTGCTGCTAAGGTGCTGGCGAACATCAGATTGATGCCGCTGCCACCGTTCATGAAGACGCGGCTCATATAAAACCCTCCGATCTGACGGGTGGAGCGGTCACAGCCAGATTGACCTGAAGGGTGATTTTCTTTTGCACCCTGTTTATTGGGCGACCTTTTTGGATCATCAGTGATCCTTTTGGCATGGGGTACCCGTTTCCGCCATTGTTCCGCGCAGGTGCGATTGGATGATTCCAAGGTCCCACGGGTGGTGGTGGAGGAGCTCTGTGGGTGATGTCACCTGGTGCGGGTGTGTTCCCGTACCCAGGGTTCAAGGCTTGTTGCCTCATCTGGGACATGCTCTCGCTGAGTTTCTGGAACTCGCGGCAGTCCTTGAGCATGTGGCTTGCCTTCTTTTTACCATCCTGCTTGTCAATGTAGAAGTGGATGGTGCATGGACCCGACAATTTGTCGTATGCCGAGGGTCCATCGTCGCGGTCGCGGAGTTGCCATGACTGCGCTGGGAATCCTCCATCGCGAAAGTTGTTTCCACGGTATCCGCCGCTGTTGCGATTGCCTTCGCTGCGGCGGTCGGTGTAGCCAGCCGGGACCATGTCGGGTCTGTCGTGATCGTCGTAGACGTGCGATCTTCTCTTGCTACGGCGTTCACGTCGACGGCCATAGTCATCTTCCTCCTCCGAGTGTGCTCGGTGGACGGAGTCCTCGCCATCTGCCCACCTGTTAGCGATGTCCATGAGGTGGTCAAGTGTCTTGGGCTTGACACGCCCAAGTTCTTCCTTGAAGTCCTGGCGTTTGGAGCCATCCTTGAAGGCATCGATCGCTCTCTCCTCAGAGATGTGCATCGCGGAGTTCTTGGTGTTGGACCAGCGTAGTATGTACGAGCGAATGGATTCGCCCATTCATTGGGTGCAGGCCCGTAGCTCCTTGATGGAGGCTGGCCTCTTGCTGGTGCCCTTGAAGTTTCGGATGAAACTGTACGCCAGTTCCTCCCAGCTTCGGATGGATCCTGAGGATAGTCTGCTAAGCCAGATCTGGGCTACGCCTGTCAGCTGCAGCTGAAGGCATTACAGGGCGGTGTTATTGTTTCCACCGTGCAGCTTGACGGACGACAGGTGGTCACTGAGCCACACCTTAGGGTCCTGCATGCCGTCTCAATTCAGAGTATCCGAAGGAAACTTGAAGTTCCGCGGCATCCGTGTCCGCCGAACGGATCTGCTGAAGCATCGGGCTCCACAGAGTTCTCCTTCGTCGTCGTCTTCGTCGGACTCGGACGAGCATACGCGCTTGGCGCGTGCCTTGTCAATCTTGCGTTGGGTGAGCTCGCTTCGAGCATCGTAGTCACGGTTACGACGCCGTGAGCTCTTGTGTCGCCGAGGCAGGTCATGTTCTTCCTCGTCGGATGAGGGTGTAGGACTGCGGTTGAACCTGACTGCAGCCTTCTTCTTCGTCTCCTTAGGGACTTCTTCGTGGAGCGCAGCTCCCACGAGTCCAAGTCCGGCCAGTGCGGAGTTGTGCATGGCCCTCTTCGGGTCCCCCACCGTAGGTGGATGGGACGCGAGGTATGTGGTGGCTACCATGATCACAGCTTGCGGCGTCTTCAGGATGACGTTGCCGTTGGCATCCATCTCCATGAAGGATATGTTGAGGGTTCGGGTCACCTCGCGACGTGCAGCGGGGTCCATGTTCTCGACGCGAGAACGGTGCTTGTTCCCGTGGTTACCGTGCGAGCTGGAGCCGCCCATGGTGGAGAGCGCAGCTCGCCGCGCACTGGACTCCGAGGCCGCTTGCTTGCACTTGGAAAGCACTTCTTGCATCTTCACCTGCTTTTTGTGCTCTTCGACGAGGAGCAGGTGGTACGCCATCAGTAGGTCCCGTGAGGCACCCACAGGCAGGATCTTGTTGCCTGCCACGGCTTCGCGTGCTTGGGTCCAGCCTTCCTCACTGAGGTGGATGACCCTATTGGAATCGGTGCCCTCCTCATTGGGCGGCGGGGGGGGGGGGGGGGGGGGACTGGTTCCTCCTGTTTTCGCCGTTTCTACCCAGCGGGTTGGGTGTCGGGTTGTGTTCCTGATCTACGTCGCTCTGGATGACTGCGGCGCATTAGTAGCGCTCGTAGATCGGATCGCTGCTGCCACAACTTTTGGATCTGGAACCGTAGGTCCCTTCCTCCGATGGTGGATCGCACAGATCTGAGTTGCAGCTGCTGCTGTCATAGGACTCATCTGTCGATGGTGATGTACGTAGCACGGGATACGGAGCCCACGAAGCGGGCCTGATCGATGGCAGGGGCACCCGCTTTGGGAGGCGGAGAGTGCCGGTCTGCCCCACTTGGAAGCAGAAGCTCCCGAACAGGATCTCGAGCCCGTCGCCAACGGGCTCGAAGTCCTTCAGAGTGGTTGGCGAGTGGGCGGTGAAGTCGAAAGCGCCCAAGAGGAGATGGCTCTCCATCGCCGACGAGTTGTAGATCGCTTTGGTTGGGACCGTCATGATCGCACAATCAGCGTCCCTAGTTCCCACAGACGGCGCCAATTGACGAGGTTTCATCTTGTCAATGCTCATTGTTATGAGCTTGGGTTTTGGAGAAGATAGGGATGCTGGAGATCGCGGAATGGTTAGCAAACAAGCAACACGGGGACACGAGGTTTACCCAGGTTCAGGCCCCCGGAGGGAAAACCCTACTCCTGCTTGTCTGCTCTTGATTACGGCGGAACCGAAAGTTACAGGGGTGCGCAGATGCAATCTGGCGGGAGGTGTGTATGCGAAGGTATGCGAAGTGCCCTCCTCGTCATGCCCTCCTAGCCTTTATATAGAGATAGGCAGGTCCCGGACACAGATCGAGTCGGTTACGGGTTTTAGGGTTTGCCCCTTTGAATATTCTATCTATTCTAGTCTTGCTCTCCAAGGATCCGAAGACATCCTGGGCTTGGGCCACCCGAAAGTCTTCATGGGTCGTGTATATTCTTGTGGGCCTTCCTTGGGCTGGACCAGGTATGCTAAGGTCTTGTACCCGTGGGGTATGTTAGTGACGCTCACCGCGCCAACATGATCGCGTACCGAGCGCTCTACAACTCACTCGAAGGAGACTTTGATGGCTGTGAGCTTCGGCACATCGAAAGGGAAAGCAATGAAGAGGCTGACAGGCTCGCTAACATCGGCTCCACTAGCGCACGGGTGCCGCCAGGTGTGTTCCTCGAACAAATCTGCGTACCCTCTGTCAAGAGGAAATTCCCAAAGGGCTCAGTCGAAGAAGCAGAGCACCGGGGGGCTGCGCCACCCGAAGGACAGGATGGAAGCTCGACACTAGGCCGAGCTGGTCAGCCTGATGCAGGTCATGGCGATTGAAGAGACATGGACACAGCCATACATTCGGTACCTGATAAACAATGAACTGCCTGAAGACCCGACAGATGCCCGACGCATATCTCGCCGGTCCAAGGCCTTCACCATCCATAATGGCGAACTGTACAAGCGCAGCATTTCGGGTGTGCTCCAAAGGGGTGTCACCATCGGCGACGGCAAAACCATCCTCCAATACATCCACGAGGGCATCTGCGGCCATCATGCAGGCAGTAACACCCTAGTCGCCAAAGCTCTACGAGCTGGGTTCTATTGGCCAACAACCATGAATGATGCCAAGGACATTGTCCAAAGGTGCAACGCCTGTCAGAGGTACGCGGACAAGCCACACGCACCAGGATCTGAGCTAAGTCCCATACCATTGGCCTGGCCCTTCTCCCAATGGGGCCTCGACATGATCGGCAAACTACCCAAATCCTCGAAAGGAGGCCACGTCTTCCTCCTGGTCGCAGTCGACAAGTTTACCAAGTGGATCAAGTCCATGGCCGTCACCAACGAAAGCGGCAAAACTGCCGTCAAGTTCTTCGAGTCCATTGTCTACAGGTTCGGCGTGCCACACAACATCATCACAGACAACGACTCGAACTTCATCACGAAGGAATTTCAAGACTTCTGCGAGAACCTTGGCATCAACATATCATACGCCTCCGTGGCGCACCCGCAGACCAACAGACAGGTCGAAAAGGCCAATGGCCTCATAGGCAACAACATCAAGAAGCGTCTGATATGCCCACTCGAAAGGCTTGCGGGAGCCTGTGCAGTTGAGCTACCCTCCGTCCTCTGGAGCCTGCGTACAATGTCGAATAGCTCAACAGGCTACACGCCCTTCTTCATGGTGCACGGAGCCGAGGCCGTGCTACCTGCCGAGGTACGCCACAAGGCCCCACGGGTCATCGTCTACAGCGAGGCCGAATCATCGGCAGCACTCGAAGACCCCTTGTCTGTTAACCGTTCCGCGATCTCCGGCATCCCCATCTTCTCCAAAACCCAAGTCCATAACAATGGGCGTTGACAAGATCGAATCTCGTCACCCACTTGTTAGCATGTAACAGCAAGGGTCCACTATGGGACCCAACTGAATGCGGCTCCACTTGTCAGCATGTAACAGCAAGGCTGACAGACAGCGAGTTTCAGACCGTGCGAGAGCTTCATAGTAGGAGATGGGCAAAAGTGAGGAAAAGTTAAGCGGCTATGGAAAGTGAGTAAACTAAGAAACCAAGGGCATGAAAATGAAATCCCTACAAAATAATTCCTAGAGTTTCCTGCAACCACCGAAGCCAGCGACCGCCTTCCAGATCTAGCGCCACCGAGACGCATGCCAGAAGAGACGTTGAACCTCCACCAATGCAAGATCCAAAAAAGCATCATCGCCAAAAAAGCTTTGTGAGTCGATGAAGAGGTCTGCTGCATGCAACGAGGCACATGTCGCTGTGGCACATCGATCGGGGAATGTCCCTGTGCTGTCTTGAACCAAGATCTACTACGTCCCATCAACGGAATCAAGGAAGAACAGTAGATCCACCATCTCTGGACTAGCATCCTAGCTCTAGAGGAACCACCTCGCCCCAACCACTAGCGCCATTGCGGATAACAATGAACGTCAGCGACACATAGAGAAACATATCTCGCTAGATCTGAAGAACGGCAAGAAGACCAAGCTGTCGATCTGAAGGATCGAGCAGCACACGTTGCCATCAACTCTGAGACGCCACCGTGAAGATCGTCGTTGGTGTGGGAATAGAGTTGAGGCAGATTTATTTGCCTGGACGCTGCTCCCACCACCACCACAATGGCGCACTACAGCAGACACGACCTAACCATATCTACTAGACCAGGCCAGAGGAACAGGGGTCCCACTCCCTCCTACCGCCGAAACGGAAGCGAAGGGAGAGGGGGACAATAGCCTAACCGGTGGAGATCTGGTGAGAAGGTAGTCGCCGCCTCCTGGGAGAGAGAGGAGAAGACGCGTATATTCAAAAAAGTATTATGTATCAATTACTCGACCTGATGCTGAGTGGATTGTATATTTTTCTTATGTGAATTTTTTGGATGTTTTCCACATTAAGGTTTTGATGAGACAATTGATGCAACATGAGAAGACATATGGTCACGCTTTTTTTATATTTTTCTCACTGTATTTTGAATTTTTTAAGACAATACAATTTGTTAAAGCAAGGGGAGTGTTGGAAAACTCCCGAGTAGGGTTTCTTCTCTTATTGGCTTAGGGCATGTACAATGTGGTGACGTCAGTCTTCCTTTATGGCTGTCATATTGGATATTTGTTTGGTTGGCGGGAAGAAAAATAACAAAAATAAGATTGTCTTTCCTTAGGTAAGGGATAATCTCTTAAAAATAAAAGAAGACTATTTTCTTCATTATACCACATGTCTTCTCTTAGAAAAACAAATTCTTACTTAAAAAATAGTTAATTCTTATTAATTATTTTTCATAATAAAAAATTCTTATTAATTGTTAGAGATGACAATAGAGAGAGAATGCACTGTATAACTTATATATAGTGTCGTCTAGATGATATAAAGGGCTAAGAAAAGGCGTGTCTTCTCCAATATTATACATGCCCTTACATCCACGTATCATGTCTTCTCTATATACTCATAGATTGTATAGAGAGATGTAGTGGTAATAATGATCTGTTCATCTATGCGTCTCTTTTAATTTATGCATATGAGATAGCTCCGTGTGCGATTACTTTGACACCCAATCTCTCTCCGCAGCCTTGGATCAGGATTCGCCTGCAAATGTTACGGAATAGTTATACTGTTACTTATTCTCTACTACCTAAAAAGAACGGTGTGTTCCGTTTCCTGGCACAGATGTGTTCCGCTCGTTGTTTTGTCCAACCCATCCCACCTAGCCAGTGCTTCCACACGCCCGCTCGCGCTGGCCCGCCCCATCTCTCACTCTTCCTCTTGGTCAGCACCAAGCTGTCCCATAGGCAACGAATCTGGCATCAACAGAGGAAGCCGACCGCGTCGATGTGGTCCACGGACTGCTGAGCAGCGTGTAGGCCAAGCGGATCGGGGCGCAAAAAGAATTTTGTCTTCTCCAACTATCCTAATCAGATCGGGGGCGTACGAATGAAACCTAGCAAAGCCAGCAGCACTTCCGTCGGTTCGATCTCACCTCAGCGTCCTTGGTAACCTCTCCGATCGCACTTCTTCAAAGGTATTTCGCTACCTCCTCATCCTCCTCGTCTCCACTTCTGCAACCCTCTCTCTTACATCACCTATTCCATCCATGAGCCCTCAGATCTCGCGAACAAATCTTTCTTGATCACCACCACCAGCGGTGACGGCACTATGATAGTTAGTAACTAGATGAATCTAATTCAACTAATATGGGTTTGGAGGCAGTATGTATTTTCTGTATCTTGTGTGATCCATGCCGGTTCCGATCTATGTTTTTTGTTCGCTGACTAATTCTTTTTTCGCAAAAACGCAAAGCGATTCATTGATAAAAAAGAGATTTCTGTACAAATTTACACGCTCGGAAACAAGCGAACACGCTGCACAACACAACCCACTCGACACGGTAGATCTAGACGACGGGTAACAGGGCACGCAGTCCCTTTGCCCCGGCATCAGCCCAGGTGCGAGCCTCGGATCGGATTGTACTCAGGAGCCCTCCTAGATCCAGTGAGATGTTCTCGAAGACGACATCGTTCCTAAGCTTTCAGATCCACCATGCCGTCAGCATCACTAGTGATGATGTGCCCTTACGCATGGCACGTGGGGTAGATTGGCACACCTTGAGCCACCAGTCGACGAAGTCCATCTCATCCTCTTCTGGGGGGGGGAGCCGTAGATCGAATCCAGGACAAGACCTCGTGCCAGATCGATCTCGAGAAGGGGCACCTAACGAGTAGGTGCCTCATAGTCTGAACCGATTGATCGCACAAGGGACAGCACGGGGGATGCGGTAGTCCGCGCCGAGCCAGCCTCTCACCTGTCCAGCAGCGGTCTTGGCAAGCCAGCCAGACAAAGAACTTGACCCGTGGCTGGGCCCAGGTCCGCCAGTTCAGCCTCCAAGAGCTTGATAGGAGGGCCCCCTCAAAGAGGAACTCGTAGCAAGACTTGGAAGTGTACTGTGCATCTGTCGTCCACCGCCAGAGCAGGGTGTCTGTCTCTTCTGCCAAGGGGAAGTCCCGAAGCCTGATCCATAGCTGAACATACTGCCAGAGGGCAAGCGAGCTCAACGCGCCCTGGATGTCATCGATCCATTGGCGCTGAAGGAGCGCCTCTCTCACCGTGCGGCTCTTACGAGCGCGTTTTCGGATTAGCGCGAAGAGCTCCGGCGCTATCTCCTCAATGGTCCTCCCGTCGAGCCACCGGTCCGTCCAGAAGAGGGCTGTGTTCCCATTCCCAACCACCATCGTAGTGGAGGCGTCGAACACCTTCAGTTCGGTGCTGGAGAAATGCATATCAAGGTCGCGCCAAGGTTGCAGTGGGTCGGTACGCATCCTCCAGATCCAGCGAATCCGGAGGATAATGGCCGTGCGAGCCAGGTTGTGGACCCCTAGACCTCCAAGCTTTAGGGGTCTGCAGACTCTGTCCCAGTTCACATGGCAGCGACCTCCGTTGGCATCTTCTCTGCCGGCCCATAGAAAGCCCCTACAAATCTTTTGGATTTGCTTGAGGGTCTTCTTGTTGAGTGCCAGCACTATGATCTGGTGCAGGGGGATCGCCATCAACACAGACTTCACCAACGCCAAGCGCCCAGCCTTCGTCATCATGGAGGATTTCCATGATGGTAGACGGTCAGCTATGTTGTCCACCAGAGGTTGGAGTGCAGCTATAGAGAGACGCCGGACCGAGAGGGGTATGCCAAGGTATTTGACAGGGAAGTTTATCAGCTGGCATCCCATGACCCCTGCCGCACCCTAGGCCTCCTCATCCGTGCAGGCTATCGGGGTAACTGAGCACTTGGCGAAGTTTGTATGTAGTCCTGATGCCTCACCAAAGAGAGCGAGGATAGCACGTACCGCGCGAAGCTCCGCCTCGTCTGGGTGGCAAAAGATCACTACATCGTCGGCGTAGAGGGACACCGACGTCACTAAACTCCGAGGGGAAATCCGTTTCAGCACTCCAAGATCCTTGGCCTTAGCCAACAACCTGTTGAGCGAGTTGATAAACAACACGAACAACATTGGCGACAAGGGATCTCCCTGTCTCAGGCCCCTGCGATGCCAGATCGGGGGGCCTGGCTCGCCATTGAGCAACACCCGTGTGCTAGCTATGGAGAGTAGGATGGCCACCGGCTCCCTGAATCTTGGGCCAAACCCTACTCTACGCAGCACATCAAACAACAGCGCCCAGGAAACCGAGTCGAAGGCTTTAGCGATGTCTAGCTTTAGCATGACTCTAGGTTCCTTGAGTGTGTGTAGCAAGCGTGCTGTTTGCTGAACCAACATGAAGTTATCATGAATGCAGCGCTTCTGGATAAAGGCGCATTGGTTCAGGTCCACCATGGCGCCCAATCTTGGGGCAAGCCGTGATGCCAGTACCTTCGCTGCCAGCTTGGCAAAGATATGAATCAGGCTGATCGGACGATAGTCACCCAGGGCGGCAGCGTCACACCTTTTGGGCAGCAGAATGACCAGGGCCTGGTTAAGGCCTTGAAATCCGCGCCCGTTCATGGTGTGGAACTTGTCAAAAGCCAACATGAAGTCGGCCTTGATGGTTTGCCAGCAGGATTGGATGAACTCCGTGGTGAAGCCGTCAGGGCCAGGCGCCTTACCGTGCGGTAGTCGCCTGATCACGTCCCACACCTCCTCCTCTGTGAAGGGTGCGTCTAGCTCCGAAAGCTCTTCAGCATGGGTTCCTAGGAAGTCTAGGTCCAGCGAGAACTCCCGGTCTGCAGCTGTTCCTAGCAGAGCTTGGAAGTGGTTAAACGTAGCTTCTGCCATGGCCGCGTGTTCAACTTCGATCGCGCCATTGACCTGGAGGCTATGAATTACGTTCTTCTGTCTCCGGTAGGAAGCAGAATTTTAGATAATACACTTGCATGGTTAAACGCTGACTAATTTTCTTGTATGGATCTGCTGAATCTTGCATGAATTTTAGATAATACACTTGATTTGTAGTTATATTAGTTACATTGATGGTGCATAGAGTTGTTAGCCCGATCTGGTATGAATAATTTTCTGTTGCAAATCGAAACATGTATATATCTTGATTGAATTTGTTCTCATATGGATCTGTATGAATTTACTTATGTTGCAGATCAAAACATTGTCATGTGGCTGAATCGGGGCAATTGTTTTGTTGGTGATTGCATGCTCAATGTTCAGGGTCACCAGGAAACACTCTTTTTTTTTCACTTTCATACAACCACGATTCATCCTCATCACAGTTTTCTATTCATACAATTCACAATTTCAAAATTTGAAACAACCGTAGAGTATATTGTAAGCTCTTGATAGAACAATGCTGTTTCAGCTGTTGATTTGTACATATACTCATATGTTCTAATTTTGGTTCATACATTCTTGAAAAAACAGTTCAATAAATTTTGAGGAAGTGTTAGCCTAGCTTAGATAACACAAAATGTCTGGTAGGCAAATTGGAATATAGAATATCTGAAGTTCTGTGATAAAATTCTCAGCATAAGTAAACATGTAGTCTTGTCTTCGTTGGCAATGGGCGCGCAAGACGAACCGATGTGCGACGTGGAAGGGGATAGAGATGCCGCTGGTGGCAGAGGCGTTTGAGGAGCTGTCGTGTGTGATCGAGGATGATGGTGGGGAGATCCGCCACATGCCCTTTGGCATTACCTCTGCCCTCGGCTGTCTGCTCTTCAACTCCCTCGGCATCACCTTCAAAGGTAAAACTGATCTGTTTCACACATGTTTTTTTCCTTTTTTGATAATTTGTTGTTCCTTCGATCTTATATTTTTTTGGCACCAAGTTTTGAGATTCCATACGGCAACGAGAAAATAAGTCTTTTCGTTTCCTGGAAAAATTTAAGCAATGCCCTCTTCCGTGTTTTGACTTAGTTAATTTTTTGTTGCTTCCTTTCTCATCGGATCTTGCAGTATCCCCCGCAAGTGCTGGGATGTACACTCTCTCAAGCAGTTGATACTGCGGTTGTTGGAAATTGTCCCTTTTGTAGACAAATGATTACATATTCAGTATTAATTAGGGTAATTATTTCTTCATATGCTGTATTGGTAGACCAATAACAACATTTTGTGTAATTTTTTTCTTCATATGTTGTATTGGTAGGCCAATAATAATATTTTGTGTGCCCGCAAATTCCTCTATGCAGAAAGAGGTGCAAGGAATAAAGTGAGCTACTGCACCCGACGTGTACTCGAGCATAAGCTGGCATGCAACCTGACATATGTCAAGTCACTCTTCCTCGACTGCAGCCAAGTAGAGATCTCCATGCGGTAGCTCAGAACGGTCAAGTAAGGCAGTCAGACAATCCTGATCTGAATTTACCTTTTCTTGTGTTATCTTAGTTCATGAAACAGGCCTTGCCCTCTCTCTCTAGCTTTTCAGAATTCAGATCTTCAGGGTTTTGTGTACTGCATGCTGTAATATGCTTTTGAGCTGAATGAAACCTATTCTTGTTCTAAAAGGAGAAGGAACTATTCCATCGCTCTGATCTCTATTCCAAGAATACATGCCCTGTACCCCTTTCCTATCATTGTTAATATTAAGATAAGCTCTCAATCTGCTGCCATCTGAAAAGAGCTACAAGAGATATTCGATGCAGATGGTAAATGTGTTGATATGCACAACTAAATAATGAAACGACGATATAGTAAGAATGCACATAAAAAGAGAGAAAAATGGGAGAAAATGAGACGTGCAGCCACCTGAGATCATCGACGTGGCGAGAAACCATGTAGATAGTGAGGAGAATGACACTGGTCATCATAGACAACAGGTAAGAAAAGGTCATCAGACAACAGGTAAGAAAAGCAAACGTTCACCTTGATATGGTTCGGAATTAAGTTCCATAGAGGTCACTCTCAATTTGTGTGTTTGCCATATTTAAGAGCAATTTTATTATATTTCTAAATATCTTTTAAATATGGTTCGAAATCAAGTTCCATATGAAAATCACTCTCAATGTGTGTGTTTGCATTATTTAAGAACAAATTTATTATTTTATAAATATCTTTTGCTATTCCGTTGCAACGCATAGGCATTTAGCTAGTAGCTGATGAAATGCACGAGCATATTTGGTAGAGAATCAGTCGACAAGGCGATTATAAAATAGAAAAATCTAGTGCAATAATAATTGCGTGCACAATTAGTTAGTTTTGATTTCACGCTAGCTGTCGGTCTCTCCTCGTCAATAGCGACGCATTCAATGTGCGAATCAATGGAGCAAATTGAAAGTCAAACTCAACACAAACAGCAACGTAAATTTAATTGCACCGATGCGCCTAACTATGCATCTGAATCAGGCCGTAACACAATACTGCTGGCTGCTAACCCACGGGAGGTAACAAGGCAAGAAAAAAGGGGTTCTTTTCATTTTCCTTTTTGACCCCTTTTGAACCAAAGGGGGAATACACTATACTATCCCTCCGTCTTAAAATAGATGTCGGAAACTTGTTTAATTTAAATATATTTAAACACTATTTTATACAATATATATCCAAATTTAGAGAAATATACGATATCTATTTTAAAACATACTAATTATAAGAGAATTTTTTTGACCCCTTTTGAACCACCGGGGGAAGCCTTTATTCCCATTCTCAAATAAATGCACTTTTAGGTTTGTATTAAAATAAACGTTTTCGAATTTAATCAAATTTTTTAAATAGCAACATATATAACATTAAATCGGTAATTGTGAACCTCTAATTCAAAACGAATCTAGTAATACCGATTTTAGCTAAAAAGTAGACTTATTTATGGATGGAGGGAGTATTTTAAATTCTTGTTGATATTTTTATTGTTTATAGGTAAATATTTTTTTGGCGAGTAATAAGTAAATCTTAATCCAAGAAAAAAGGGTAATTTTCTTTTTCAAAAAGAAAAGGGTGTACATTTTCAAGAAAAAGAACTAAGATTTTATAAACAATGGTTCAGAATGTTCACCAGGCCTAAAATGGCTAAGAAACTTGAATAAATAAATTCTTTTATGGATCTACAAAATGTATGGATAGAGAAAACAATTGCCGACTATAGGACGGAGAGAAAACATTTGACACAATAAAACGGAACGAAAACTCCAAAAAGCTAGCCTGTGAATTTGCTTTTCTTCAGGTTAGTTGAGCGAGTGCTCTCCCACCACCATCACCGCCACCCACACCCACCAGGCCAGCCGCACCGGTCAGGCCACCGCTCCTCCCCTCCCCTCCCCTCCCCTCCCTACTTTTCTCTTCCTCTTCTTCCTCCACCCTCCCATACCCCCCCTTTTCTTGGTCGTCCTCCCCTCCTTGCCACCGAGAAGAAGGGGATCTCCACCCCCTTCATTTCCAATTCGGAGAAGGGGAATTTTATTTTTTTTCGGTTGTCGAAGAGGAAGGCGAGGAGAGATGGGCGGACGGGTGGATCACGAGTACTCCTACCTGTTCAAGATGGTGCTCATCGGGGATAGCGGCGTCGGCAAGTCCAACATCCTCTCCCGATTCACGCGCAATCATTTCTCCCTCGACTCCAAGTCCACCATCGGCGTCGAGTTCGCCACCAAGTCCCTACAGGTTCGCATTCCATCCCCATAGGTTTCTGCTTCCTCTAATCTCACGATGTTCTACGCGCGTGCGTTTCTTGGAAGGCCTCGTCCGGATCATGGGCCACCAGATCTTGGCCCTCGTGATCCTGGTGCGGGGAACGCGATTATTATCCCCATGATTGCGTTCGCTACCGCGCAATAAAGCTGTACGTCATAATGCGAGGTTTTCTCGCATGGATGGCTCGCTGGTCTCGGACAATTCATCAAAAATTGGGTGGATTATCAGGAAGCAAATCTGTTTCATATTAGATAATATGTTCACAAATATCAAATGCGTTGTATCAGTTCCTTTTTATATTGCCAATTATTCATCAGACAAGAGGCTGTTAGACATTGCTGTGACCTCGAGTCTGTCCATTAACTTAAAGTTTTTATTTGCACGCTAGATTTGCCTCGTTCCCCCCGGGATCACATGATTAGTTGGTTGTTGGACTGATTGTTAGGTTGATATGCCAGCTACAGCCTCTTGGGTGGCACCCTGTCTGTCTTGTCCTATCCTCGAGTGTTAGGTGAAACCAAACTGTCATCTTAATATTTCACTTGTCTTCTTTATGTATCACCGTTATATATAATTATTATGGTGGGCTTGTGGTATTCAACAGCCTCCTTTGTACTGGAGCAGCACCGCTACTTTTCCTGTGGGCCAATTTTTTATTTCTGATGTTAATATCAAGTAACTCTACTTCACAAGATAGTTTGTTTTTTGAGGCAATGGTCCAGCTATTCAGCAATGTTTGATTGTGAATTGTCTTGTTAACAGATGGAAGGAAAAACAATAAAGGCTCAGATCTGGGACACGGCTGGCCAGGAGAGGTACCGTGCCATTACAAGCGCATATTACCGAGGCGCTGTTGGGGCTCTCCTTGTTTATGACATCACAAAGCTGCAGAGCTTTGAAAATGTTAATAGGTGGCTTCGCGAGCTCCGTGATCACGCTGACTCCAGCATTGTGATCATGATGGTCGGTAACAAGTCTGACCTGTTACATCTAAGAGCTGTCTCCGAAGATCAAGGCAAGGCATTGGCTGAAAAGGAGGGGCTGTTTTTCCTTGAGACATCAGCTATGGAGGCCGTAAACGTGGAAGAAGCCTTCCAGACTATCATCACAGAGGTCTATGGCATTGTTAACAAGAAAGCGCTTGCCGCCAAAGAAGCAGCAGCCAATGCTGCTCCGTTGCCTTCCCAGGGCAAGACCATCAGCATTGATACTACCTCTGGGAACTCAAAGAGGGCATGCTGCTCTTCTTAAAATCTGATCAGTGTGTCAGCATCATATTGTAGAGAATCAGGAGCGAGAATTGTCAGCAGAGTGGGTTAGTTGAACTGGTGTGAAGGAAAATCTCTACTCCTTTTGTTTCTCTGTTGCGTGGACTTCCTGGAGTATACACTGCACGCGCAGTTTGTTCAGCATTTCTGCAAAGTTAGATGTGTGTATTAGGATTCGTTCCATTTCTGTTATGAAAGTCATATCATACTACAATATATGTCGGATTATACATCGCAGCATATAAGATTCAAAACGGGTTTAGTTGAACCTGGCTTGGTCTGTATTGCTGATTTGCTGGGCTTTTAGTCTATCAGATTCAAAGTTAGTTGTGCTGCTTCTGCCTTTGGACAAGCCTTTCATACTGGTTGGCGCTAAGAGTTGTTTGGTGCATTATACAGCACTTGCTGGACGTTTCTGAATGTTCTGGTATGTGTTGTTTGTGTACCGTCTTGATTGTTTCTGCTTATTTGTTGTCAAGGTGCCCCAGTGATATAGTCCCTTTATGTTATTCTGGTGGGCTGTGAGGCCTCTGATGAGAGACTGGACTCCGTGCCTTTGATTCCTTCTTCATGCTTGCTTTGTTGGTTTTGGCATCGGCTTTGGCTACAAACTGTACCACACGTCGGCGTTCTCTTTGGTGGTTATTCAGTTTCTTTTGTCATGACGGAGCTACCGAAATATGGTAAAATAAACATACCAAACCCCACCCTCTTGATAAAAGTGGACTCTTAGAAAATGTGAGGTAAAACTTGTACTCCCTCCGTCCCAAAATAGATGTCAGAAGTTTATCAAAATTTGGATGAATCTATATACTAAATAATGTCTAGATTCATCTAAATTTTAACAAATCTAAGACATCTATTTTAGGATGGAGGAAGTACTACTCTATCTATCTTCACAAGTCACAACCATGCTGCACGTTTTTGTGGACCTGGTGGGATGCAAGGAACAAACAGGACTCCGAGGAGGCGGGGAGATGTTGGGAGTCAGTGGCGCATCAAGTTCAAAGAAATTTTCTAGTGTCAATCCTATAGGAAAAAGGAGATAGATCATACCTCATAAAAATTTCTTTGCAACAATCAAAGAGCTTTCATGCGCCCATAAGATTCAAGTAGGCATGACATCTCAATCCTACTAGGGAACATGGCGCGGTGTCACGTTGTCTACGTGAGGAACAATATTGTAAATTAATCGGTTAAAATTGTTGCTGGAGAGTACGTTTTATGTAATGTATTATTGTTGTTCGAAGTTGTGGCAGAAGAAAACACACGTAATATTTGCATATAAAGAAGGCGACAGATGGTACAATAATGTGGAAGAATGAAAAAGTATAACAAATTTGAATCACTACTTGTTAATTATAGCTAGAAAATTATTCTCCCCTAGAAAAAACGATGGGTAGCTACCGTATGGGAATTACAAAATAGGAGGAATTACAAAATAGGAATGTGCGACAAAAAATTATTGCTAAAGAATATAAAATAACTTAAAATAAACACCTCCGCTAAAGAAGTATAAAATAACCCTAAAAGATATTGTTCGCGAACTAAGGTTTATACAATTATATAGGGGCGATAAGTTAGCATGAATTAACTAATAAAGTTATCTCAGAAAAGTACCTTCGAATAATAAAAAATGGAACAGAAAATATTATACCGCTATAAAAATGAAGCAAAGAAGTTGTGAACAAAAATTAAGTATAATAATTACGGCTAGAAAAGGTGGGTCAGGGCAAGAAAATATTAGCCAAAAAGTTGTTTTACGGTATACATGACGTGGAACGTGATTGGACAAAATTAGACCATAAATAGCACACGCCGTCGGATCGAACGGCCAGAAAAGGTGAGCCAAAAAATTTAAGCTGAATAGTTACAAAAGATATATGCAAAAAAATATAGGTTATGGCAAGAAAATTTTAGTCGAAAAGTTTTGTTACGCCTATGTGACGTGGCACGTGATTAGACACAATTAGACGATTCGACGATAAATAGTACATGCGCTGACGCGACGCGGTCGGATGAAACAGTCGGAAAAGGTGAGCTAAAAAATTTAAGCTAAATAGTTATAGAGGATAAACGTAAAACAATATCGTTTAGCGCAAGAAAATTTTAGCTAAAAAGTTGTGTTGTGGTTATATGACATGGCACACGATTGGACAAAATTAGCCGATAAATAGTACAACCGTGAACATGGACCGTCAGATTGAAAATCTACGGTTGGAGACAGCGCATACACTACCCATGGATGGAAACGGCCCATACACGGTACTATTCATGACTCTTGTACTGTTCATGTGAACAGTAGCTAGGACACTGAGAAGGCATGAATCGTGCTTTAATATATAGGTATACTAGGGAATTAGGCGCGGCGTGTGTTGTTGCTTCAATGGTGTACACTAATAAGTGAACTGTCGTTTTGTATTTAATCAGGTTTTGTCGAGCCGATGCGTGTGAAAAAGGGGCATAGTTCTTTTGTCAACAGAGTTCTATAGCAGCTTTGTACTTATTTTTAATGGTCGCGAGCACACGACGTGGACATAAGCGCTATACTGGTTTACCTAATAAAAGAGATGTTAAGAAACAAAGCAGTACTTACTTTTCTCTCAAAACTACCAGGACAGTACTTACTTTTCTCTCAAAACTACCATGACAGTACAGTCAGCAAGGCAGTTGGAAAGATTTTAGGCTCAGAACACCTTCCCAATCTGTTTATGGCAACATAAAAATATTATGGCAATCTACACTACAAAAAGTTAATTTGGGAAGGAAAAAGGCCAACTGATAATATATTAAGTATTTCACAAGAGTGATTGCATGAGAGGGCTAAGTATCACAAAAACATTCATGCATATAAAGAATAGTTATTCAGTTGAAAAAAATATTGTACAGTAGAATGCAAACATGTAATACCTGATATAAATAATTAAACTAAATGATAGGCAAGAAAACAGATGTGGGCAATATCAAGATGGCCATAACATGAGAAGAAAAAGAACAGACATGACTCACGGTACCTAGCATCGCTACTGATTGTAATTAGCATTTGAAACAGCTGCACGTTTCAATCCTATCTACACCAGCATCATCTCCTCTCCAGGCTGTTGTGGCTAAGAAGCTTCCCATATAGAAAGCAAGTTTCTTTATAGACTACTCGGTATTGTCTTTAGAGGCAGCGGCTACATCCATCTTCAACACCTCAAGTCAGTGTGTCATCAGGCCCCTTCTTGCAGCTATTCAAGAATCCTGAACTTTGCATTGAAGTAGAACATCTCATGTCAATAGGTGCTTCAATGTAAAGACTTGCCATCTGGCCCTGCTAGATCTCAAAATCCAGATATTAGCCATGTTTCTTTAGATACATGTCCATGTCTTGAGAGAGATGTTCTCTCATTGATCAGTGTGTACCCCTCCGCACTTCTCTCCGTAAAATATTCCTACATGAATAAATTGCTTTCATGTTATCATGTTCCAAAAAAGTTTGCTTTGCCTTGAAGAGTATAGAGTGGCCAGGAAAATGAACTGCTCATCTGAATTCAAACTTCTAAGCATTTTTTGAAGAAGAAAAATATCTACCAACAAACCCCTCCGAAATTTCCCAAACATATTCACTACAGCTTGACGACAATGCAAATTATCTTATCTTACCAATATGAACACCAAAAGAAGTAAAGGCGAACACAAAATTGTACTCACGAATCAATTGCTCAGACCTATTAGATTCAGCATCACCATCAAAGCGAAGTAGCTCGGCCAATGAGGATAAATCCAAAGTGATACCCTTCCGTCACTTCAACAACCAGTATAACCAATTCGACTCCACCTATTCAAGCGCCTGGAACCCTCCTGATACCAAAAATATTCAGCCCAGTGCCTACATACATGGCGAGGATCACCATAATAAGACCTCCCAGGCCAAGAACCTGCAAAAATAACCAAAAATAAAAAACAAAAGCCCCAGCAAAATTGATCCATGCAAGAATCATATGCGAGAATCACTGAACTATGAAAATAGCTGAACGTAGTTAAACAACACAGTCCATAACTCCACATGGAAGAATAAGGAATTAACACATGTGCAAATTCACTATTTGGTAAAGGAATATAAGGCGAGCCTTGGGGTTAAACAAACATCAAGGACGTAAAAAATTATCATCTAAAGGATTTCTCACTGAGAACGCCTATTGATTGAGAGAAGAAAGAACTAAATCTCACCGAGAACACATATAGCAATCCAAATCATACCAGTCCCTGTTCTCACGCGTGCGCTCCACGGAGGACATCAGGCGCGGGCTACATCTCCTATAGAAAGATCTCTTACCAAGTAGATGGCATCGTAGCATGGTCGCCTCATCAGTTGCGGGATGAGATAGCACAGAAACCGCACGCAACGCACAACCACGCGTGACCGCGGCCTCCTCTCTGGGAACGGCGGCAGCCATTGCACATCTCCCATGGTCCGGCTCCTGTCGCTCCAGCCTAACGCGAAGGTGCCCCAAATTCGACAAACCGGCAGAGGCGACTACCAGCGGTTAGGCACAACCTGACCGTCGGCCAGGTGGTAAGGAAGAGGGGTGGTAAGGAAGAGGGGGAGGGGAAGCACCTGGTGCGGTGGGGTGAGGGAGATGAGAGGACGGAGCGGGAGAGAGATGGAAAGGTGGTGGGATAAGGCCTCCTGCACGAGGAGAGGTCCTATGCTGGACACGCGTGCCGCCCCTCGACACGCTGGGCACCGCTCTGAACAGAAGGGATGGGAGAAGAGAAGGCCGGTGCCTGCTAGATATTTCTAGTACGTGGATAGCGTGTTCGATTGGGAGTTGAACCAGATGAAAAAAAACAAATGTAGAGATGGGTTACTGTAGATCGCATCTACAGTGCAATGTCTGACTTGGACGGTGGATCGCTGAAACGCTTGGCTTTCAAATATTGAGTACTAGGTAATCTGCTGCGGCGACACGCCGCACCCATGTTGGTATTATTTTGAAAGAAAGGGAGGTGGTGATAATAACGTTGTCAGCATTTTGAGACGGTACATGTTTTCTTGCAAAGATGATGTCTATTTGCAAAGCTAATGCAGAGCATATTTGACAATATTATGCTAGATAGTGCCGATATATTTTTACATTGGGCTGAGCTAGACAACAGAGGAGGAGGTATTTACTGAACAAAGCAAGTAGCATTTGCTATTATAAAGTGTTCAGTCACGTCTACAAATTCAGCGCATGTTGGAGTAGATACAGTACACAATATTGTAGCTGCTACTTACATTGTAGTCCTGCTGGCCTGATTTCGCTGCGTGTACATTGTTGACTGCCAATGGTGGAAGCAACCGTGCCGTTCTTTGTTGGCTGGGAGGCCGAGGACAGCTCCAGTAATAAAGTGGTCTTCTTCGTAGGGCTCGTCGTCAGAGAAGGCGTCGGCGTTAAAAAGTATGTGTGGACCTTGGGTGGCGCGCGTGACGCTGAAAGCGGGTACCTCAGACGTCGCCGAGGAGAACACTGGGGGCAAAGCGTCATAGCTGACATCTGACGCTTGCTCATCGCCGGTGAGATCCGCGTTCTAAATAGTACATCAATAGGATCCAATTTCATTATATTATACTCAAGTACTGACACATTAACTAAAAGTCATACCTTGTATCTGTAGAGTGGATATGCCTCATTGGTTTCTGATTTTTTTTTCTGGAATGATATCTGTAACAATTTTACTGATATGCCTCTAAATCTTGCAAGCACTAACAGAGCATGGATCAATAACATATCATCACATGACCAATCCATGGATGAATGGCAAAATGGCAAGGGCAAGAGTCGGTACCATATCAAAATCAACAGAAAATCTCAAACCTAGAAGAGTAGAAAGATCTCTAAGCTAGTATTTGTGGTGGCTCATTTCTGATTGCACTAAAAATTACAAATGACTTACGAAAAGAAGAGGTTGGTGACTCATTTCTGACTGTACAAAAATTTACAAATGACTTGTAGTAAAAGGAAAGCAGAGTCCTGAGCACTATGTACCATATAATCTTAATAATATTTTCACAAAAAAATTTGGTAGAAATAGAAAATAATGGTTGTGGCAATGTGCAGGTTATGAAGGTTGGAATGCCACCAGAAAATTGCTATAATAGCTATGGCGACGCTAGGTGTATTCAGGTGTATTCATATGAATACCCATAATTTGACAAAACAGAGAAATTTTAGGCAAAACAGTGACAAATTTTGGTAAAACAATGACAAATTTTGGCGAAATGAATACCCTGTAGAGAATTGCTGGCGCCGCCACTTCGTTGCTTGTTTCTGACATTAGAAGGTAAAGTGTTGTAGCTAATTTTGTACATCATTTAGCACTGTTGTACCCTTCATTCAAATTTCGCATGTTTATATGAAGGCCTGAGCTATGTTCTGCAAGGGAGGGGTCAAGTTTCATTTTGCAAGAATAATATGTTACTCCTGTGCTTCTTTGCTCCCCTTATTTGCCAATATTTCTAATTAACATGATGTGCTTCTAAATTCACATATATATATATATATATATATATATATATATATATATATATATATATATATATACCCCTAAATTTTGAATCATATGCATACATCTGGAAAGACCTAGACCCGTGCACTACATGCTCCAGTTTCTAGCTTTTCCTGTCCTAAAGGCCATGACAATATATTGGAAGGCAAAGTATTTTGCATGAAGGCAAAGTATTTATTAATGTAAGTTCAGTGGCTGGGCAGAGCTTTGAAGATCTTTTACTACCAAACATGTTTAAAGATGTAAAAGAAAACATGCTTTGAACAATATTTGTTTTCGATTCTTACCTGCCAAGGTGTTGAGGAACTCAGCGATGGTGTCTACGGTGATGGCGCCCTGGCAATCTTGTCAGAGCATAGAAATCAGAGCGTCATTTACAACACCTCCAAGATATTTAATTAGCACCACCGCTAGCCTCCGGTGATGGTGTCCTTGGCGATCTTTTCGGAGCAGTAGAGATCAAAGAGCCACTTACAACGCATCCAACAGATTTTCTACAGGAGTACACAAAAACAAAGATATTAATTAGCACCACCTAGCACCACCGCTAAGCAGTACCCAAAAACTTGTGTGAGTGACTTATTCTTAAAGCTGATTGAAAACATGCAATCGTAATACTTATCAGAAAAGCAATATCGTTTTGATGAGTTAGATCTTGAATGTACGTTCTATCTTAATTTTAGACTCACTAATCTTAGGATAAAGGGAATGGAGGTAGGAGTAAGGAATGGCATCCAGATTTATGAGATGGCAATGATTTGATCAAAACTTATCTTATATTCTGCAAGGCAACAGAAGGATCTGCTTTAAATTGAGAAGATAATAGTCTCCACGGAAGGGAGTCATATAGATAGGTATCTATCGTTAAATGTTTAATTAACTACAACAAACATGAATATCCATTTTGAGAGAACCGTTACCCAATCATAATGTCCAGAAATCCTTTACACTCCATACTCCACGCCTACATACATTCCAGCAATAGCATGCAGATTAGTCGGAAAAAGCAACTGAATCTTTGAGCAAACATAAGAACGAATGAACAATTGATGGTAATGCAGTTATTTGAGCCAAATAAAATATTATAAATTATAATTTGTTACCCCAGTATGCAACTTACTTGCACATTTGCTTGTGCTGCATACAAAGAAATCGGAATGTTGTATTAGTCCATTGTAGATGATAGATAGTTGCCTTAACACAGGTAAAGAAATAAAGCTACTGAATGCACACCTCCTATGACAAAATTCAGTTTGGCTATGAAGCGTTAACAGCGAGAGAAATTTCTTCTAGTTATCTGATGGACTAAGCAAGAATGCCAACTCCGATAAGCAGCATGCAAAATCGCCCTCCATGTGTGCAAAAGTAAAATATGGCTGGAACACAACATAAACAGGTCGCACACTACCTAGAGAGATATGACGCCCGCGACAAACAGCTGCACAACACGCTGGCTGCTATAACACATGGAACAAATAGTATAGATGGAGATTTTAAGCAGCATGCAAAATCGCCCTCCATGTGTGCAAAAGTAAAATATGGCTGGAACACAACATAAACAGGTCGCACACTACCTAGAGAGATATGACGCCCGCGACAAACAGCTGCACAACACGCTGGCTGCTATAACACATGGAACAAATAGTATAGATGGAGATTTTTCGTTCCCTGCCTTATTGACATAAGGTATCCCTGCCACTCATGTATTTTTGTACCAAAAGCTTTCCCTCATCCCCACCTTACACAAGTATAATTCCTGACTGCAGATGGTCTTGGACGCAGATACACCTCAAAATACAGAGATGTGGAGGACATGAACACTGACATAGCTCAAGAAATTAACCTAGAAACGAATCAGAGGAAGAGAAAAAGACTCAGCTATGGGTACTGACATGTTCTTCGTCCTCCCCAGGACCCGCTGCTGCTGCTCGGCCTGCAAGCAGGGAAGTGGCACGCTGTCGTGGTGCTCACACCGGACCCCGTCGTTCCTTTCACCACCCGAAGCTGATACTGGAGGCAGGGACGTGCGGGCGGCCTGAGGATGCGGTAGAAGGTTGAGATCCTTATGTGTGCCAGACACAACTCATTGAGGGAGAGAGAGACGGAGGGAAGAGGGAGAGAAGAGGCAGAGGAGGGAATAGCCAGGCGACATACCTGCACACCGATGGTCGCCGCCGGACCCGTTGTCCATGCAGGCGTTTTCGTCTTTGGCGCTCAATGCTCCTTGTCGTTGCCACAGCCTGTTCGCCGTCCCGCCTCCATGCCGATAGGGTTGCCGCCATCCCAAATCCATCCCAAGTCCCAAGATCTCTCGGCGGCCAGAATGGCAGACGCCGGCGCGAGCGCCGCTGAACTCTGGACGTCGCGGGCCGGAATTGCGCGAGGCTAGCCATGCCGAGGGAATGGAGACCAGGCGTGGGGGTACAGGTTGGGCATTGAAGGCCATGGAAGAGTTCGTGCTTTCTCTGGATGGATCGGTCAAACCGCTCTAGATGCGATTCCAGAGAGATCGCTAGGCGGTGGACGGTTCCAGAATAAGCGGCAGCAAAAAAAAGAAATTAAAGAATGAAAATGTCCCATGGTTACTGTAGACGCGTTTTACTGTAGATATCTACAGTACTTTCGCTGATTTGGGGCGCTGACGGTTCGCTAATCCCGCCGGCTTTAATATATGGTTATACTAGGGAACTTGGCGCGGCGTGACGCCGCGTCCGTGATGGGCAATGTCGTGAAATAATCGGTTAAAATTGTTGCTAGAGATTATACTCTATGTAACATATTATTATTGTCTGAAGTTGCAGCAGAAGAAAACAGTAGTACAATGATACAATTAGTGTGGAACGACAATCTTGAAAATTATTTACCCTTAAAAAAGTACCAAAGAATAACTACCGTGTGGAAATTACATATGCGAAAGTGCAAGAAAAAAATTACTGCTAAAGAATATGAAATAACCTAAAATAAACACCTCAACAAAAGAATATAAAATAACCATAAATGAAATATTGCGGCGAACTAAAATTATACAATTATACAACAGCGAAAAGTTACTATGGATTAACTACCAACGGTTATGGCCAGAAAATTATTTTGAAAAAATACCTTCAAATAATAAAAAATGAAATAAAAAATAATTGTCGTAGACATAGAATAACTAGCACCGCAAAAATAATGCCGAGAAGCTGTGTTTGAAAATTAAGTAGAGAAATTACGGCAGGGAAAAGTGGACCAGAAAATTTAAGTACAATAGTTAGAAAAGATGAACGTAAAAAAATATCTGTTAGGGCAAAGAAATTAGTCGACAAATTTTGTTGCATCTATGTGACGTGGCACACGATTGGGTAAAATTACACGACAATTAGTACGCGCGCAACACGCGGGCTGCTGGATCATAGATGGACAGCCGACAAATTTTGTTGCATCTATATAACGTGACACACGATTGAGCAAAATTAGAAGACGATTAGTACACGTGTTCACGCGGGCCGCTGGATCATAGATGGACAACCGTGGCAAACAATTAGACAAAATTAGGTGACGAATAGTACACACGCGAACGCGAAGCACCGTATCAAAAATGGACAGCCGAAAAATGAACACGCTGTTTTAACCACTTGTTTTAAATCCAACGGTGCAACCAAATAAAGCACTGTTTATGCACGGCACTGTTTATATGAACAGTAATCAGAGCAACTATAGGCAGCTAATCCCACGCCCTTTAATATATAGGTATATATATGTCTTTTCTATTTCTATGGTTTTCTTATCCTATGAATCAAAGGAGCCCAAGACTCTGAATCTTGTCCCTCTTACTTCCCTTCTATCCTCATATTTCTCTAGATCCCTAATCCCCTGCTGTAACTTGTGAACCTGTGGATTTACTGAACTTAATACAAAGGATCGAGAGGTGGTGTATGGTGGTTCTTATCATTTGGTATTAGTTTTCAATATTTCCTCTTTCACTTCATCGTTCACTGATTTGGTTCAAAATTCTTCGTGAATTCTTAGCGGAAGCCGCATATTTTCTCAGATTTGCACAAAATTTCCATGAGGAACGCCCTCGTTAGGTTATCTATGGGTGGGTTGAATTTTGATGGAGTGCATGTGACATGTTCTTCCGAAGATCAAGGCCAATATGGAGATGGAGATGGCACAAATAAGATGGGATACGACCATCGACACAATGGAAGCTAAACTACATGCCTTCATGACGATGATCCCCATTTCGGAGAAGATGATTTCGACATATATGCAAGGTATTCACGGTGCGATGGAGGACTTGGTGCCTGAGATCGAGACTATTCAAGAGCTCAGTGTCCACTCTCCAACCGGAGATGGAAGAAATCAAGGCCAACATGGAGGACTAGAAGCCAGACGTCTGTGCCGGCAGCCGAGGTGAGGCGGTGCGTGATTTGCGCTGTCAAGTAGATAATATCGCAGAAGGAGCGGGAACGGGTGCACTGGGAATCATCTCCGACGGGTGTGACCCTCCAGGACAAATGGCCACCCTACAAATGTCCCCAGCATGGTGTAGTGGTGGTAAATGCGACTTCACCATCATCCGCCCTAGTCACGGATCCGAACAACACTCATACCCTTGTGTCGTTTGATCATGAGGCCAGTTCTTCCTCTATCGTTGCTTTTGCTACTAGCAATCCACCACCTCATTCTGAATTTCCTAAGTTTGATGGGGACAATCCATGTCTATGGCGTAAAAGGTTGTGAAAAGGTGTTTCATAATTTACACTGTTAGTGTTGAACTGTGGGAAGAATATGCTACAATGCACTTTGTGGGAAATGTTGCCTTGTGGTTTCGGAGTGCAGAAGAAAAAATTGGCAATAAATATTGGTCTCACTTGTGTGAAGCCGTTAGTAAAAGTTTCGATAGGGGTCAATATCAGTTGTTTCAATAGGGGTCAAAGTTGTTGTATCGCCAGTTGTTACAAACCAAGCAAACTAGTTTTTTTATTATTTATATTGAATTTTTTAATGATCTGATGTATCACATGCTGGCTTACAAGCCAGATTTAGAACCCACATTCTTGAGAACTAGATTAATAGATGGGTTGCAGAAACATGTTAAAGCTATTGTATTAATTCAATGCCCCGAAGATCTGGAGACTGTTGTTTCTCTCGCTGTCACATCCCAAGATTTTCCAAATCTTGTAATGTGAAAAATAAATGAATAAAATAAAACTTTGTTGATTTTCAGGGTGAGAAGAAACTTTTTGAATCCAATTGGAAACTTTCAAAACCTATTTGATCAAATAAAATCCTAAAGGGATTTAAATAGATAATTAAAACAATAAAGTTAAAATATTTGGAAATACTATTTTGGATCTTTTACTAAAAAGATTTGGTTTTCAAATGGAAAGGTAGAAATATAAATAAGGATTATTTTATAAAGCCAAATTCAACCTTGGCCAAGCTTTTGAAATAAAAGGTTTTGCTTTGATAAAAATAGTAAAGGTTTATTTAAATAAAATAATAAGGATTTAATATCCAAGTTTGTTAAAAATAAAGGTTTTACTATTTTAATTAAACATCAAAACTTATTTATTTAATTTAACAAGTTTTCTAAGTATTCTTTATTTTCAAATAAAACCTACTGATTTGGTTTTGGAAATATTTAGATTTCAAATGGAGACTTTAAATAAATTAAAACCCATTTGATTTATTAACTAAGGTCCATTATATTTAATTATTAAGGGACCCTAAAATAAAAATATTATTTTGATTTTGGACTCTGGTTTATTGTTGTTAGACAGAACCAAAATTCAATTGCAAAGTTTGGTGAAAGTTTGACGTGAATTGTTGTGAGGGTTTGAATAATTGTTTGAATTTCAAAACAGAAAATAGAAATAGAAAAAGATAAAGATATTGGAAAGAAAAAAATAGAATCAGACAGCAGCCCAACTCGTCCGGCCCAACAAGCCCAGTACTAGCCTAGCTACTCCCCACGCGCGAATCGTTTTTCACCTGAACCCGCACCCACAGAGCGACTGACCAGTGGACCCTTCCCCTCACTCCCTTTCTCGCTGACAGCAAGGTCCCACCTCTCCTGTTCGTCGTTTCCACCCGCCGCTGACCACGCCCGGCCGTTCCTGCCGTTGAATGCTCGCGTTAATTCGCCGTAATGCCGCAGTGATTCCGCTCTGCAAATGCGTCCTCTTAATCGCCCACGTCCCCTCTCCATTTTCCCCCAGACCGCTCTCTCCCTCTGCCTCCAGGCTGCGACTATTTCGCCCCGCACCGCCACTGCTCCGACCACCGTCCCCAGCCAATTCCGGCGACTCTACGCCACCCCTTGCCTCCCCAAGCACACGGGCACATTCCCCAGACCTAGGCGCTTCTCCCTGTGCCCTCCGTTCACATGCGGGCGCCCCAGCGCGTCGACTACGACCACCTCTGAGCACCGCCGCGTCTGCTACTTTCTCCAGTGACGTCCCCTGGTAAGCACAGACCGCCCCACGCTCTCTCGTTCATGCTCCTGCACTCGCCGCACGCGGCCGCATCTAACCGCGCCTTTGTTTTCCTTCGGAGTGAACCACAGCGTCGTCCCCGACGACACCTGAGCGAGACTGACGCCGTCCTTGACTCCGGCGAGGAATCCCGACGGATCCTGAGCGCCCCTCGCCTCCTCGCAACCACGTTGAGCATCGCCACGATCCCCTGAGCACGGTGAGACTTTCCTCTGCCTTCTTTGCTTCCTGTAACCGCCGTTAGCTCATCGTCCGGCCGTGCGCCGCCGCTCACCGCCGTCAGCGCCGCCCGTTGATGACCAAGCAGCGGTGTCCGTAGGATCTAGATCAGACGAACGCGATAGAAGCTAGGCGAAGCGGTATGAGCACGCCTGAGCCGTGCGATCTGTTTAGATCCAACGCCCCACAGAGCGCAATCCACGCGAACCGGTACCGCCCAATAAGAACACGACGCGTGGCCAGTCTGTGATTTAAAACAAATTTTGAATCTGATTTAGATGCAGATTTCAAAACCTTATAACTTTTGATCCACATGTCCAAAATTTGCAAACTTTATATCATTGGAATCAGTGGAACAAGCCCTAGCCAACCATGCAATTTGTTTAGTAAAAAGCTTCTGGAAAAATGTTTGTTTTTGCAGAAACATTTGTATGCTTGTTTAGGTTAGAAAAATTATTCCAAAATGATTTTGAGGTTGAAATCTTTGCAAATTGGTTTGTGGTGAACCTACTGACCTTAGGAACCAACTTGTAAATTTAAAAATGTATTTTGTGAAGATTAGGATTGAAAAATTGAACTAGCCCATTTCTAGTCAAATAAAAGTATTGATTTTGCTATGAAAATGATTTTGGAGTGAAAACCTTTGGAAAATGATTTGAATCAAACCTACTGACCCTAAAAACCAAGTTTTGTGAACTAACAACTTATTTGGTGAGCATTATAAAATTATTGCTTGGCTAAAAACATTTTCCACCACATAAAATATTGATTGGATTTAAGAATGGTTTATAAATAAAACCTTTTTACAAATGACTTTGCCACTTTGGAAAATGACCACTTTGAAACTTACAAAGTTTAGAGCCTGGTAGAAACCACCTTTGCAAATAAAACTATCTTTTGCATGCTTGCATGCATAACTTGGTTTCTATGATTTTATGTGTGATGTTTTGTTTGATTGGTTATTGGTTGGAATGCTAGTTGATATTGTGTTTGCTTGATTGATTTGTAGTGAAGTTAGAAAAGTGTGAAACTAGCAAGATCAAGAAGTGAACCAACATTCCCTTCCAAAAAGGCAAGTTACACTATCATCTAAAGTCCTACTATTTTCATTATACTTAGTGGATTTTGAAACATGCATGAAAAGAATTTCTATACTTATGCTATGCTAAATCCTAATAGGATACCTTATACATTCCTTAGTGGAAACAATGTAGTTGTAAAATGCTTAGCCATGCAACATATTTTGAGAGGAGATACATGTTGAGATTTTATAAAGATGAGAAAAGACTTGTGTTTTATATAATAAAGCAAGTACTCAATGAACCACCTGGGTGGACAAGGTTACACAAGTTTTGGACAAGGTGGCAACAAAAGGAACCATGTCTATGGCAATCTCTTTGTGTTGTGCACCAAAAGAAAACCACCCAGGGACTTAGAGATTGAACATGTTTCTCCAACTGTGGCTTTCGTGTACAGCCACATGCTACATATGGCTCTGGCTTAGTCAACTACATTGGGAAGACCCATGCATTATCTTCAAGTACTGAAAATGAGGGAACTCGAAACCCTACATGGGTGCCTGAAGACAAGCTAGCAATGGTGTATGGGAGGACCCTCTGGAAAGACTTCGTCACATTCTCAATCTGCCAGTACTCCATCTTGGTGAGTACTTATCCAGCGGCCATTGGTGGCAACAAGATGAGAGTGTGTCATGTGGGTAAAGTGTACAACTTCTGCATAAGATAATAAAATCTAAGTACTTAGCCGTGTCCCCGGTTATGGACAATACTGAGCAACTAAAGCTTGAAGCTATGGGAAATCTCGACATTCTAATTTCTAAAAGAAAACTTTTAAGTGACAACAAAAGACTTGATGCACTTGGGGATTTACCAAGGAGCTCAAGAGATTTTGATAAAAACTTGAAGCACTTGGGGATTTACCAAGGAGCTCAAGAGATTTTGACAAAGACTTGAAAAACTTGGGGATTTACCAAGGAGTTCAAAAAGATTTGACAAAATATCAAAACCATTTTGAAAAGATAGGATAAATTATTGCTTTCTGCAAATGATCCTAAAACCCTACTTAGCCAAATATGCATGTATTGATAGGATCCACTTATATTCTACATAGTAGTGAAACTTGCCAATACAATTCAAATGTATTGACCCTTGTGGCTGCAACTTGTTATGCTGCAGGTTTGATTGATAATAGTGAAGTTGATTGATTAGGATTACAAGTCTACAACCAACATGTCTGCCTGTGACACTTTGAAGATGAAGGACCCCATGCTTATAGATATTCTGATGCAATGTAATGTAATAGCCAAAGAGCTATGTAAGATGTAATAAAATTATGTTATTCCTGGTTATAATGTTATATTATGACCTTTGTTTCTTGATATTACATCTTAACTGTGGATGCTAGCTATTGATCCAGGGACTAGCATTGTAAACACAGGTATCTCTAGCTTATTGAAGGTTGGGACCTTTACAGATGGTATTAGAGCATTGTGTTGCCTGTAGGATTTGTAAACCTAGGATTGGACAAAAACCCTTAGAAAAATAGGAGTTGTATTTGTTCCAAAACTTATTTACAAACAATCTTGTAAACTCTTTCCTCAACCATTTTGATTTTGATTCTACCTCTCATCTATTTCAACATGATGGAAAAACCTACCCCATGACCAAAGACTACACCATGTAGAAAGGACTCCATCAACTCTAATGACTTCAACATCTTCAACTCTAATGACTTCAACATCTTCAACTCTAATGACTTCAACATCTTCAACTCTAATTACTTCAACATCTTCAGCATATTCACCAAGGACCTCAACCTTGGATATCACTAAGGAGAAGTGAGACAAGAAATCTTGCCCAAGATTTGGAGACTAAGGAAAAACAAATTAGAAGGAGCCATCATCACCTTTGAAGTTTAATGACTAAGAGATTTCCCAAGGAAACCATGATCTCATGCAAGAAGAATCAACCAAAGAGGATGGAAAGATCACAAGTGAACCATATAGATGGGCCACCATCTTTTAGTTAAGTCAAACACACCAATTTATGTGGTGTAACAAAAATATTTTTGGTTGCCTAAGTATATGCTTGGAAACTTGTGTTTGAAGAGAGTGTTTGTTTGTGATTGCTTGCACATTGCTTGAGTGAATTGTAATGTGTGTGATTAGAATTATTTCCTTAGAAATGTCTTGCCTATTCTAATCTCAATTCAACCCAAACAGATGACTACTCCAAGAGACTCCAACATCAAGGTTGATGACAACAACACCAACCAAGAGGATAACATGGAGGAACTCATAGCAACCCAAAACCAGTTAAACCAAATGACAGCTCAGTTCATAGCCAACACCAGTGGGGAAGATCCAACCCTACAAGGATTTTTGGAAGACCAAGCCCAAATGTTGCATAAGGTGACAGACCAAATGCTCAACATGGAAAGCAACTTTTCCAAAGGAGACAAGGATGTTATTCTAAAAGGAGCCAAAGCTTGCAATATTTGTGGAGACAAGGATCACACTTCCAAGGAGCATGGAGATCAATGCCCTAACTGTGAAGAGAAACATCCTGTTGGCCAATGTCCCACCTCTCAAGCTACTTGCTACCTGTGTGAAGGAAATAACCATGTCCCTATCCAATGCCCCATCTACTCCATTGTTGAACAAAGGAAACAAGGTGGAGTGCAACAAATGATTGCAAACTATCAAGAATGATCCAAATCTACCAAGAAGAATGATGACAAAGGAAAAGCTCCACTTATGCCTCCATGCAATACAACCCAATTCAAAGGACCAAAGAAGAGGCATATGAATTTTCCAAAGAGCAATAGAAGGTCCAAGAAACATGTAGACATTCCTACCTACCAGATAACATATGAACAACATGAACTAGATGCACTCCTAGCTTTGGAGAAGCCCAAAAACAAAAAGAAGGACAAAAGCCATGTGCAATGTCATCATTGTAAAGAAATGGGACACTATTCCAGTGAGTGTCCAGAGAAACAGAAGTATAAGGAGATTGGTCAAGTATGGTGCAACAACTGCAAAGATCTAGGCCATTATGCAACAACTTGTCCACAAGAGACACGTGAAGAACTCAAACTTATCATATGTTTCAATTGCAAAACCCAGGACATTATGCAAGCAATTGTCCAGAAAAGATGAAGAACAAGATAAACAAGCCTATGAAGGATCTCAGCCTTGTCACATGTGCCAAGTGTGGAAACAAAGGACACCATGCAGATAATTGCCTAGAGAAGTTTCCCCAGGATCCCAAGAAGACCAACATGTAATTTAGTTGGAAAATTTTTAAGGGTGGTAGTACCCTAGATGTTTTGAGCCTACTTGTAAACCCTAGCCTTCCCAAATCTCGGGACGAGATTTATTTTAAGGGTCGTAGCCTGTCACATCCCAAGATTTTCCAAATCTTGTAATGTGAAAAATAAATGAATAAAATAAAACTTTGTTGATTTTCAGGGTGAGAAGAAACTTTTTGAATCCAATTGGAAACTTTCAAAACCTATTTGATCAAATAAAATCCTAAAGGGATTTAAATAGATAATTAAAACAATAAAGTTAAAAATATTTGGAAATACTATTTTGGATCTTTTACTAAAAAGATTTGGTTTTCAAATGGAAAGGTAGAAATATAAATAAGGATTATTTTATAAAGCCAAATTCAACCTTGGCCAAGCTTTTGAAATAAAAGGTTTTGCTTTGATAAAAATAGTAAAGGTTTATTTAAATAAAATAATAAGGATTTAATATCCAAGTTTATTAAAAATAAAGGTTTTACTATTTTAATTAAACATCAAAACTTATTTATTTAATTTAACAAGTTTTCTAAGTATTCTTTATTTTCAAATAAAACCTACTGATTTGGTTTTGGAAATATTTAGATTTCAAATGGAGACTTTAAATAAATTAAAACCCATTTCATTTATTAACTAAGGTCCATTATATTTAATTATTAAGGGACCCTAAAATAAAAATATTATTTTGATTTTGGACTCTGGTTTATTGTTGTTAGACAGAACCAAAATTCAATTGCAAAGTTTGGTGAAAGTTTGATGTGAATTGTTGTGCGGGTTTGAATAATTGTTTGAATTTCAAAATAAAAAATAGAAATAGAAAAAGATAAAGATATTGGAAAGAAAAAAATAGAATCAGATAGCAGCCCAACTCGTCCAGCCCAACAAGCCCAGTACCAGCCCAGCTACTCCCCACGCGCGAATCGTTTTTCACCTGAACCTGCACCCGCAGAGCGACTGACCAGTGGACCCTTCCCCTCACTCCCTTTCTCGCTGACAGCAAGGTCCCACCTCTCTTGTTCGTCGTTTCCACCCGCCGCTGACCACGCCCGGCCGTTCCTGCCGTTGAATGCTCGCGTTAATTCGACATAACGCCGCAGTGATTCCGCTCTGCAAATGCGTCCTCTTAATCGCCCACGTCACCTCTCCATTTTCCCCCAGACCGCTCTCTCCCTCTGCCTCCAGGCTGCGACTATTTCGCCCCGCACCGCCACTGCTCCGACCACCGTCCCCAGCCAATTCCGGCGACTCTACGCCACCCCTTGCCTCCCCAAGCACACGTGCACATTCCCCAGACCTAGGCGCTTCTCCCTGTGCCCTCCGTTCACATGCGGGCGCCCCAGCGCGTCGACTACGACCACCTCTGAGCACCGCCGCGTCTGCTACTTTCTCCAGCGACGTCCCCTGGTAAGCACAGACCGCCCCACGCTCTCTCGTTCATGCTCCTGCACTCGCCGCACGCGGCCGCATATAACCGCGCCTTTGTTTTCCTTCGGAGTGAACCACAGCGTCGTCCCCGACGACACCTGAGCGAGACTGACGCCGTCCTTGACTCCGGCGAGGAATCCCGACGGATCCTGAGCGCCCCTCGCCTCCTCACAACCACGTTGAGCATCGCCACGATCCCCTGAGCATGGTGAGACTTTCCTCTGCCTTCTTTGCTTCCTGTAACCACCGTTAGCTCATCGTCCGGCCGTGCGCCGCCGCTCACCGCCGTCAGCGCCGCCCGTTGATGACCAAGTAGCCGTGTCCGTAGGATCTAGATCAGACGAACGCGATAGAAGCTAGACGAAGCGGTATGAGCACGCCTGAGCCGTGCGATCTGTTTAGATCCAACGCCCCACAGAGCGCAATCCGCGCGAACCGGTACCGCCCAATAAGAACACGACGCGTGGCCAGTCTGTGATTTAAAACAAATTTTGAATCTGATTTAGATGCAGATTTGAAAACCTTATAACTTTTGATCCACACGTCCAAAATTTGCAAACTTTATATCATTGGAATCAGTGGAACAAGCCCTAGCCAACCATGCAATTTGTTTAGTAAAAATCTTCTGGAAAAATGTTTGTTTTTGCAGAAACATTTGTATGCTTGTTTAGGTTAGAAAAATTATTCCAAAATGATTTTGAGGTTGAAATATTTGCAAATTGGTTTGTGGTGAACCTACTGACCTTAGGAACCAACTTGTAGATTTAAAAATGTATTTTGTGAAGATTAGGATTGAAAAATTGAACTGGCCCATTTCTAGTCAAATAAAAGTATTGATTTTGCTATGAAAATGATTTTGGAGTGAAAACCTTTGGAAAATGATTTGAATCAAACCTACTGACCCTAAAAACCAAGTTTTGTGAACTAACAACTTATTTGGTGAGCATTGTAAAATTATTGCTTGGCTAAAAACATTTTCCACCACATAAAATATTGATTGGATTTAAGAATGGTTTATAAATAAAACCTTTTTACAAATGACTTTGCCACTTTGGAAAATGACCACTTTGAAACTTACAAAGTTTAGAGCCTGGTAGAAACCACCTTTGCAAATAAAACTATCTTTTGCATGCTTGCATGCATAACTTGGTTTCTATGATTTTATGTGTGATGTTTTGTTTGATTGGTTATTGGTTGGAATGCTAGTTGATATTGTGTTTGCTTGATTGATTTGTAGTGAAGTTATAAAAGTGTGAAACTAGCAAGATCAAGAAGTGAACCAACATTCCCTTCCAAAAAGGCAAGTTACACTATCATCTAAAGTCCTACTATTTTCATTATACTTAGTGGATTTTGAAACATGCATGAAAAGAATTTCTATACTTATGCTATGCTAAATCCTAATAGGATACCTTATACATTCCTTAGTGGAAACAATGTAGTTGTAAAATGCTTAGCCATGCAACATATTTTGAGAGGAGATACATGTTGAGATTTTATAAAGATGAGAAAAGACTTGTGTTTTATATAATAAAACAAGTACTCAATGAACCACCTGGGTGGACAAGGTTACACCAGTTTTGGACAAGGTGGCAACAAAAGGAACCATGTCTATGGCAATCTCTTTGTGTTGTGCACCAAAAGAAAACCACCTAGGGACTTAGAGATTGAACATGTTTCTCCAACTGTGGCTTTCGTGTACGGCCACATGCTACATATGGCTCTGGCTTAGTCAACTACATTGGGAAGACCCATGCATTGTCTTCAATTACTGAAAATGAGGGAACTCGAAACCCTACATGGGTGCCTGAAGACAAGCTAGCAATGGTGTATGGGAGGACCCTCTGGAAAGACTTCGTCACATTCTCAATCTGCCAGTACTCCATCTTGGTGAGTACTTATCCAGCGGCCACTGGTGGCAACAAGATGAGAGTGTGTCATGTGGGTAAAGTGTACAACTTCTGCAGAAGATAATAATATCTAAGTACTTAGCCGTGTCCCCGGTTATGGACAATACTGAGCAACTAAAGCTTGAAGCTATGGGAAATCTCGACATTCTAATTTCTAAAAGAAAACTTTTAAGTGACAACAAAAGACTTGATGCACTTGGGGATTTACCAAGGAGCTCAAGAGATTTTGATAAAAACTTGAAGCACTTGGGGATTTACCAAGGAGCTCAAGAGATTTTGACAAAGACTTGAAACACTTGGGAATTTACCAAGGAGTTCAGAAAGATTTGACAAAAGATCAAAACCATTTTGAAAAGATAGGATAAATTATTGCTTTCTGCAAATGAGCCTAAAACCCTACTTAGCCAAATATGCATGTATTGATAGGATCCACTTATATTCTACATAGTAGTGAAACTTGCCAATACAATTCAAATATATTGACCCTTGTGGCTGCAACTTGTTATGTTGTAGGTTTGATTGATAATAGTGAAGTTGATTGATTAGGATTACAAGTCTACAACCAACATGTCTGCCTGTGATACTTTGAAGATGAAGGACCCCATGCTTATAGATATTCTGCTGCAATGTAATGTAATAGCCAAAGAGCTATGTAAGATGTAATAAAATTATGTTATTCCTGGTTATAATGTTATATTATGACCTTTGTTTCTTGATATTACATCTTAACTGTGGATGCTAGCTATTGATCCAGGGACTAGCATTGTAAACACAGGGATCTCTACCTTATTGAAGGTTGGGACCTCTACACTCGCACTTTTGAAAGAATAGATTGCTAAAGATGGGGATAGTCATGTATCTTTCAGCAAACAAAGCAGTTTGTCTCGCTTCAATTCTAAAGTGATTTTTGAAGTCAAGAGGAGAAGAGGGGCAATTAAGAAGCTCGTGTCGCTTTAGGGTTGCAGAAATTTGCGTCTCTTAAAGAATATACATGCATGAAACGGGATTATTCTTCAAGTGTGTGTGTGTGGAGGGGGGTGAAATGAATGTACATCCACTGTCAATTGCATCTCGTGGGAGAGCTTATGAACAGAGATGCGTAAAGGCCCTGCAAGCCTAAATTCCTATACCAGTATTGCAGAGGGAGAAGGTTCTTAAGACCCAAAGCTTTTAGCACTATTCCAACAAGCCTTATCAGGTATGGAAAGCAGTTTGTGCTTCATATTGCAAGGTATTATTTGAGGGCAAGAAGTTTTGTTGCTCGTTGATTCTTGCTCGACAACTTCCTTAGTTCACAGCTGGAAGCTAAGTTGCAAGGTGTGTTTCCTATGATGAAAACAACAAGAGCTAAGATGACCAATGGTGGTTTCTACATGGCACTACTATGTTAGCTCAATGTCAATGGCAGTGCCAAGGGTTGCAATTTGCTAAGATGTGAAGATAATTACACTAAATTGCTATGATGTGATTTCGGGTATGGATTGGCTGAAAAATTATAGTCCCATGAATGTGGACTCCGACGATAAGCGGATAGAAGTCTAGCAAGAATACCAAAAAAATGAAATTGCATGGTGTATAGGCTGATACTTCTAGATGCAATCCCATTTATCTTATCCAACCACATGAGGTTGCAAGACTGGTGGTTTTATGATCATGTTGCAATTTGTGTTGTGGAGCAACAAAACAATTCAGTAAATTGATCTTAGGCTAAGATGATATGTTTAAGGAACCTGGAGGTTTACCACCCAATAGTTTGTATGCTCATACAATCCCATTGTTGTATGGTGGAAAATCCATATAAGTTGATGTTGTATAGATATGCAAAAGTTAGAAATTATGAAGCAGGTGACTAAGTTATTGCAACAAGGTGTGATTTAATTGAGTGCCAACCCTTTTCCTTGCCAAGTTTTATTGGTTAAAAAAGAAATATTTGAGATGGAGAGATTGTGTCAAGATTTTAGACATATTAGTGCTATGACATTGAAGAATAAGTATTCTTTGCCAGTGATAAGTGAGCTACTAGATCAATTGGTAGGATCTTAGTGGTTTACTCGTTTGGATCATAGAGCTGGTTATCATCATATTTGGGACTTTTGCTTCGGTATCCCCCTAGAGCACTTCTTGTCTGCAAAACGGGTTGCGGGTTTGTTTTGAGTGGGTTCCGGATGAGTGGTTAACTTGTATGAAAGCATATATACGTATAGTCTTAGTGTATATTAGCCGGATAAGATGGAGATTGACTGGTCGGTCGATTCAAGAAAATATCCATCGTATTCCCCTCCGTCCCCATCGGTTTTATCCGCGTCATGGAGACCGACCAGTCAGTACGTGGAGTCGGGCTCGCGGGAAAGAGCGACGTGTCTAAACTGGCACTGCTGCTAGCCAAGAACCTGGTCGATGAGACGGAGGCAGTGATCGGTTCCCAGGGAACGTAATCATCTACGACGCGAACCTGACGTTCATGGACATGGACATGGAGCAGGTGGACATGTATGGGCTGGAGATCAAGGGGCAGCGGCCCGTGCACGTGGAGTACGGCATGGCCGGTGTCGGCGAGGAGGGCGCCATGCTGGTGCAGCCCGATGCCGACGGACGCGGCTGGGTGATCACGGCGGTGCTTCCTAAGGACGAGGTCGACAGCCTCCGTGTCGTGCTCGGAAGCTCACTCCTACAGGCTGTGAAATATAGCAACCGGTCGTATCTAGTATGTGTCCTGGCGAACTGGATGGAGCGTTTCCCGGAGTACAAGGGCCGCGACTTCTACATCACCGGCAAGAGCTATGCAGTCCACTACGTGCCGCAGCTGGCCTGCGCCATCCTCCGCCACACCTCCCCGGCCATCAACCTCAAGGGAATTATGATCGGGAACACAGTGATCAACTACTAGACGGACAAAACGGGCATGTACGACTTCTTCTAGTCGCACGCGCTCATCTCCGACGAGGCAGCGGACGGCATATACCGAAACTGCAACTTCACCTCCCACGCGTCATCCAACGACCTCTGCGATTATGCGTCCAGCGAGGCCGATGAGAGCCTTCGGGACATCAACATCTACGCGCCCAACTTCCAGTCGCCGGAGACGCTCGTCACGCCGCCAATCACCCCATCGGCGCATTCTTCACCATCGACAGTCTTCACTATATAGCCCCTAGTACAATTAGTACTGGTACAAGACTCTTTCTTCGGTATTCAGTACGTCTCCATCTCCACCCGGTCTCCACCCGGAGCATGAACCCGAAAGCCGCTAACGCTAAATTTCTTTGTCTGGGGGGTGAAGCGCTTCGTTGATGTGGGAGCGCTTCGTCGGGAAACCCCAAGAGCAAGGTGTGATGCAACACAACAACAAGTCTTCTCTCAGTAATAAACTGAGGTTATCGAACCAGTAGGAGGAAGGAAATGTCTCAAAGGTGTTGCAAGCAACTTGGAAACATGCACAACACAAACTCAAGACTTTGCCCCAACAAACACTGAGGTTGTCAATCTCACCAGTTGCTGTAACAAAGGATTAACTTTATGGTGTGGAAGGTGAAACTGGTTTGCATAAAGTAAATAGTAACAGTGGAAGATGTATCAATGGTAAAGATTGGACCGGGGTCCATAGTTCACTAGAGGTGTTCTCCTTAGATAAACAAACATGGCATGCTGGGTAAACAAATTATAGCAGGGCAATTAACATGACTGAGCAAGACATAACAATGCAATACTAGATATCAAGATCCTATGAGATTCGATTGGGAAATACAACAAGATACATAGACCGTCATGCAACTGCATCTATGACTAGAAGTCCACCTTTCTACAACCTTAGAGATTTCTGTCACTTCTCTTAGATTCAAAAGAGGCATGAACCCACTATGGAGCATAAATACCCCCTCTTGGAGTCACTAGCAACTACTTGGCCAAGATAGCTACTAACAACGGTGAGCATGCAAGATCACAAACAACACAGACATGATAGAATCAATAAGACAAAACCATTAATCAATCTGATATAATAATCTCAATATCCATCGGATCCCCGCAAGCATAACATGCATGATTACAAATAGATGAGATCTTGATCATGAAAGGAGCTCACAAGATCTAGACATGAAAGCACAAAGGAGGAGATACAACCATCTAGCTATTACATGGACCCGTAGTCCAAGGTGGAACTACTCACGCTTCATACCGGAGGATGGCATGATGAAGAAGAAGGCCTCCGGGATGATCTCCCCTCCGGCAGGGTGCCGGGAAGAGCTTTAGATCCCCCCGATCTAGGGACGATGGTGGTGGTGCTACAGACGGTTTCGTGGAATATTGATCGGGTGTTTAGGGTTTAGGCATCGGGGGTTTCTTATAGGCGAAGAGGCGAGGCAGGAGGACGACCAGGGGGGCCCACACCCTGCCCAGGCGCGGCCTAGGGTGGGCCCGTGCCTAGGGGGTGCGGCCGCCCTGTGGCTCCCCTCCGGATCTCCTCTGGACTCCGTGTTCTCCTCGGTGAAATATTGACTTTGGCTTTTGTCCCGTATAATTCAGAGAATATTTCCTTACTAGCTTTTCTGGAACCAAAAACAGCAGAAAACAGGCAACAGACACTGTGGCAACTTGTTAATAGGTTAGTACTATAAAACATATAAAAAACCTCAAAGTGTGGACAAAGCAAAGCAAAGTAGATACTAAACAAGCATGGAACATCAAAAATTATAGATACGTTTCTGACGTATCAAGCATACCAAGCTTAAATCCTGCTCGTCCTCGAGTAGGTAAGTGATAAAAAGAATAATTTTTTAGGTGACATGCACCATCAAACCATTTGTTAGCAATGAAAGCTGGGATCAAAGAACTCTAAACATGAGCATGAAAGATGGAGTTCTAATAGTAATACAAAGTAACTATGCATGCAACATGAAAGACTACAAACAAATATCATGAATAACATGCATTGAAAAACGTTTGTTTGTTTCACATATAGAAAACATAGCATAGTATCATTCAGCTTGTCCCTCATAGAGTAGCAAATATATGCATAGGACACCTTCAAAGTTCATAAGAGTTACTAGATACAAATAGCACAAGAACAAGCAATATCAACAATATGCATCAATCAATAAGTTTTGGGACAATGCACATAGAACTAAGAATGGCAACTATGCTCTCTTAACTGTTGCCTAAAGGTAGACGGTGGAGACTCAATATAGTAGTGGAAGAAACACTACTAGGAAAACGGCTATAGGTAATCCAAACTTCCGTGGCTCACGTGGTTGAAGTGCCCCACGGGTAAAACATGCGTGGCTCACCTGTGGGCAATGCCCTACTAGTAACTACAACAACTGTGGCGCACATGGTGATGGTGCGCCACAGATGTGTGTGGGCCAGGGCCCTGTTGGACGCATGCCGCATATCTAAAGCGCACATGGGGAAGGTGCGCTACGGATGTTATGGTTAACCGTGGCGCACGTGGAGGGGGTGAGCTACGCCTAAGTGGAGGCCTCTATGTTCTGTAAATGGACAGACACATCCGTGGCGCACTAGGGCCATGTGCGCCACGGTTGTGTTTTGTTCCTGTGGCGCACTAGGGGCATGTGCGCCACTGTTGTGTCGACCAGTATTTTTTTGGTAGCTCCACTTTGTGCACATGTGTGATCACTACCACCTCACACTTCACTTTCCCCTTCTTCTTCCTCCTTAGATCTAGTCGGGATCCTTCTCCTTCTCACCTCAATTTCTCCACTCATTCACCATTTTTAGCATGTGGAACTTGCCGTGGATGTTACATACTTAATAGAGGAAGCTCTTTGGTCTCAAGCATCTCCTTCTCCGGTCTCGCGCACCTCTCCTTTCCATCTTCTCGTGATCTCGGTCTCTCATATCGGTAAGTTGTCCATGTAAGGATGTTCTCATATGTATGTAGATGATTGATCTCATGATGTGTGTATGGAGAGGATCGATGGTCATGTGTGTATATATATGGAGAGTATCGATGATCATATGCATGTGTGTATGGAGAGGATAATGATATGTTCATGTGTGTATGGATCGGTCTCTCTCTCCTGTGTTTGTGTGTGAACAACTTGCCATTTGTTTTGCCAAAATTTTGATTCATTTCCATTTTGTCAAGACTTTGGCATTTCGCAAAGGTCCTAATTTTAGGATAGGTCATGCCGAAATTTTCAATCGACCATTGCATGCATGCATTCATTATGTGGTTCTAATATATTTCTAATTGTACCGTGTACACACCGTGCAGGCAAAAATGGTCCGCATAATGAGCGAAGGCATTATGGCTAGATTTTTGAAATGTGCGACGGCTAACATGATACGAAATAACAAGACGGATATAAGATGTCTGTGCAGAAGATGCAAACTCAACTGGGTGATCGACCCAGATTCCGGGAATCTGCAGGCGCACCTGCTCCGCCATGGTTTCATGGATGGATACACTCGTTGGATAAGCGATGACGAAGGCGATGGAGACGGTGAAGGTGGGCAACATGACGATGATCATCATCACGGCGAGAACGGGCGAGATGATGAAGAGTCTCCTGGAGATGGTGAAGGTGCGGAAGCAGACCGGGATGATGATGATCTAGATGCCGGAGGAGGAGACGACGATGGAACAACATCAGGCTGGGTGCGGGACCCTTATGTGCAAGAGCTGCTTCTCAAGCAGACGGGTAACGCCAGGGCTGCCGCTAGAGAGAAAGCCAAGCTTGCGCAACTTGAGAAAGACGTGGTTACTCCATTGTATGAAGGATGCAGGCCCGATGATACCCGGTTGAATGTAACGCTCAAGGCTATGGAGATGAAGGCAAAACACAAATTGAGCGACGCAAGCTTTGACGATATGATGGCATTCTGGCACGATCGTCTCCCAGAGGGGAACACATGTCCAACTAGTATCGAGGACGCCAAGAAAATCGTCTGTCCTCTCGATCTACCGCACGTTAGATATCACGTATGCATCAACGATTGCATCATTTATCGGGGCAAGGACGCGGAGAAAACCACATGTCCGGTGTGCGGCGTGAGTCGATACAAGAAAGGGAAGAAAGCACCTCGAAAAGTGGTATGGTACTTTCCTATCACTCCTCGTCTGCAGTGCTATTTCGTGGACCCTAAGGAAGTGACGCTCATGCGATGGCATGCAGAAAGGAAGAAGCCAGGAGATGACGATGACGACCCCGAAAAGGATGAGATGCTGACGCACCCTTCAGATGCTAGCCAGTGGAAAGCATTGGACCTCGAATTCCCAGAATTCGGTGGAGATTCGAGGAACATCAGGCTTGGTGCAAGAACCGATGGACTCAATCCGTTCGGTATCCAAAGTAGCACGCACAACACTTGGCATGTGTTTGTATGGATGTACAACCTCCCTCCATGGTTGTGCATGAAGAAGAAGTACATACAAATGAGTTTGCTAATTCAAGGGCCAAAACAACCTGGTACCGACATCAATCTGTATCTCGGGCTGTTGAAAGAGGAGCTAGACACGTTATGGGAATCTGGAGCCAATACTTACAACGCCGTCGCACAAGATTATTTCACCATGAGAGTCGCGTTGGTCAATACGGTGCAAGACTATCCAGTTTGCGGGTATATCTCGGGGTAGGTTATCCAAGGATTCTGCGCATGCGTTAGGTGCATGGATAACACAAGCTATCTCCAACTAGAGAAAGATCCAGGGTTATCAAAAACCGTGTTCATGACGCACCGGAGGTGGCTCGGCAAGAATGATCCATGGATAAAATGTGGAGACCTGTTCGATGGCAAATCCGAGACCCGAGGAATCCCAGAGCGTAGGAGCAGCGAAGAAGTGGAAGAGTTGCTGAAAAACTGGAAAGATTTTCCTAAGCCTGGAAAGAAGCAAAAGAGGCAGCAACAAGACAAGCACTGATGAAGGTATGGAAAACAAGGTCTGTTTTCTGGGAGTTGCCATACTGGAAGTTTCTCCGCACGCCTCATAGCCTCGACATCGTGCATATCACAAAAAATGTGTGCGAGAGTCTGGTCGCCACCATAATCAACATGCCAGATAGGACGAAAGATGGTCCGAAAGCAAGGCACGACCTGATATGCTTGGGTATCCAGAAGGAGCTTCACGGAGGACGCACTACTCCTGATGATCAGGAAGATGACGATGATCATGAGTCGGAGACGACACAAGGTCGTCGGAAGGGTAAAAAGTTCAAGAAGAACGAATATTACCGCCCTCCTTCTTGCTTCACTCTAAGCCAGGAAGAGATCAAACAGTTTTTCAAGTGCCTTCTAGGAGTCAAATTTCCTTACGGCTACGTGGGCAAGATAAGCAGATACCTAGACGAGGCGAAGCAGAGGTTAAGTGGCATGAAGTCTCACGACTGTGCCGTGCTAATGATGCATGTACTTCCGGTTGCACTAAGAGGGATCATGGACGAGCACGTCCGTGAAACGTTATTTGGCATCTGCAAGTTTTTCGACGTCATCTCTAGGAAGTCGATTGGCGTGAATCAACTCGGGAGTCTACAGGAGGAGATCGTGGTGATACTATGCGAGCTTGAGGTCTACTTCCTACCCGCATTCTTCGACATTATGGTGCATCTGCTGGTCCATGTCGTGGAGGACATCGTCCAACTCGGGCCGATGTTCCTCCGCAGCATCATGGCGTTCGAAAGGATGAATGGACACATCAAAGAATACGTTAGCAACAGGTCCCGTCCAGATGGAAGCATAGCCAAGGGCTTTCTGGCCGAAGAGTGCATCTCTTTCTGCACGAATTATCTAGACATCGAGAACCCTGTCGGTCTTCCCGTCAACAGGCACCTTGGCAAGCTCGACGGATCTGGTCACCGAGAGGGTCGTCGCATACTGCATGCAAACTTCGATTTTTGACGCGCAAACTTTGATCGAGCAAACCTCGTCGCGCTACAACATTTAGAACTGGTCGATCCTTGGGTACAGAAGCACAAAAGATTAATCGAGAAGAAGTACAGTGACCGGGGCATACAGAGGACGCAGGGAGAAATAATCAAAGAGCACAACTTAGATTTCACGCGTTGGTTTAGGCAGACGCTCCTTGATAATCCCCCGCGATCGCATTCTTCTGACACGGAAAAGATCATATTCACCTTGTCGCAGGGACCGATGCAAAACCTGGTGACCTATCAGGCATATGATATTAATGGCTACACATTCTACATGGAGGAAAAGGACAACAAGTGTTATTATCAGAACTCAGGCGTAACGTCGGAATTCTACACCGATGACAACGTGAAGGAAAGATTCTACGGAAGAATCGAGGAGATCTGGGAGCTCGACTACTATGGAGAAAAGGTGCCGATGTTCCATGTCAGATGGGCAAAGAGCGTCGAAAGAGAAGAGCGGTATTTTACAACCATGGTTATACCCGAAGCAGCCAAATCCAAGGCCACCGGTGCGAACGTGGCCGCGAAAAATGAACCATGGGTAATGGCTACCAAAGTGGACCAATGTTTTTTCATTACCGACCCAACAAAGCCTAGCCGTGTTGTCATGAGGAGAGGAAATAGAAACATCATCGGAATGGATGGAGTAGCCAACGAGCAAGACTTCGACCATTATGGCGATCCAAAGATTGAAGATGACGACGACTACGATGCAGCAACATACATCACAAGAAGAAAAAGGACAACCCTACCCAAAAAAGGTAGCCCGTTCGAAAGAAGAAACATTAAAGTGTCGGGGCTAAATTATTCAACCGCGACAAAGAAGAGAAAAAAGATTGTAAAATGCTAGCTCAAAAAATATTGTAAAACGCGTGGTCAAAAAAGATTGTAATGATGCATATGGATGGCATATTATTAATGGCCAAATTATTATTTATCATTTATGATATATATATGTACCGTTTTTAACATATAAAACATATAACAAATATTTTATATAGTTTAGATACTTTTGGCATTATTTTAACACTTTAAAGTACTATTAAAATAAAAACCAAAAAAGCTGGGCACCAGGGTTCAAACCTGGGTGCTCACATGATCAGAATAGAGCCAAGGGCGAAACCAGTGGGATAGGACAGTGCTAGTGATAACAAGAGGGTTGGCCGCCTTCTTATCTGATTTGTCAGCGCAGACCAGCGGGGGCCATCACGCCACATACAACAGCATCGCCTGTCGTGTCAGCCACAAGCGGTGGCAAGGCCCCCTTACCGCCCTCGCCGTCACCTCCACGCGGTGGGCCAGATGATCATGTTGATGATATGCACATGGCGCAGGATCCGGCCGAGGACGACGAAGACTGGAATGATCACTTCTTCAACACTCAGTTTAGCAACAAAGACCTAGCTGGTGGCCCCGCAGAGAAAGCCACTATCACCAAGCGTCTGTTTGGTTCTCAGGAGACGCCTCCAGCTTGCGCCTTTACAGAGCCAGCTGATACAACCAACCGGCCCTTTATTCTAAGCCCTGACACACTACATAGGGCGGCCGGTGCTCAGATTGCGGTGCCTACCCGCTCTCCAAAAGGAAAAAAGGGCAGGAAAAGAAAATCTAGCAGCTCGAGCCAGCCGGTGGCGTCAACAACTGCGAATCCGATCAGGTTTCGGGACGGGCCACCAAGACCCGAGGGTATTATGTGGAGGATTCATGTGGCGGGTGAGCCCATGCTACCTAAGAATTTGCGGAGGCTCGCCAGTTCGGAACTGCAGAGTGTGCATGATGGCGTGCTGACGATAGAGAGACGCCTTCTATCGGAGAAAGATCCCTCGCACCCGGTATTCGTGGTTAAGGTGCCACCAGGCTTGGGCTTCATCGACAATGCCCCTACGGATCTGTTCTTCCTACGGTTCGACGACATCTTCAATATGTTCCACCTATACCCGCTGCACTATACCATGGTCCGCATGTTTTCTCTCAGCCTGGCCATGCAGATCATTAGAGAGAACACACCGGGCATCGCTATAGTGGACCCCTACTACATGCGTGACGGCTGCTTGGGTTCCCCCGCCGAACGACGTATCGTGGCCTCGTACCTAAAAAGAATCCTCGTGGCGAACAAGACAAAGGAATACCTTCTCGTGCCTTACTTTCCCGAGTAAGTCGTTATTCACTCGCCACCGTCGATTGGCTTTATTAGATTATCATCATTCTTTTTCCAACACATTCCATTCGAATATTTTGCGCAGAGATGAACACTGCACGCTCATCTCCTTATCCCGAAGCATTCCCACGCCACGTATTTCGACTCGGGGAGTCTAGAAAAGAAGAAAAACTACGGCAAGATCAAGGAAGTTCTGGATGATGCTCTCACTGGCTATGCCTCGACGGAAGGCACCACCTTCGTGCGTACGAAGGTCAAGTTCGGCAGGCACGTCTTCAACCACGTAATGGACTTCCCCTGCGTGAAGCAGCCGGAAAACAGTAAGAAGGAAGCCTACTACGCACTCCATCACATGAGGGCGTTCCTACTTGACCAGCAGAATTCTACGCTGCCAGATCATCTCAAACAGTGGGCCGAAGCAAAGGCCAAGATCACTGATTCAGATATTAGACAAGAGATGTATCGCATCCAGCAGCAGTTTGGGGCAATCATCTTTCGTGATGTCATGACTTCGGGGGGGGGGGGGGGGGTCTTCTACGGAGGAAATATCCCGAATAACCGTGACATAGAAGATCGCCTAGATATGCAGGGTGACTATAGGAAGTTCATGACGAGACAAGGCGTCCTCCCGTTCCCTAAGCCGAGCCAGAAGGCTTGATGTTGGCCTAGTTGTAGTTACAAACTATAGATGACCTTTGTGTGTATGTGGACAAGTGTACATGCTACTATACTTATCTTATTAGGTTTATGAATCATCGCTTATTTCTTTTGCTTATTATTATATATCAATCAATTCTTGGTTTTTTTGCTTACTCTTTGGTCCATTGCTCACTTTGGTCCTTCTTTTTTCCTTACTCTTTTTTCGAGAATAATGCCGATGATTGAAATGTCGTGGCACACTATATATGTGAATGTGCTACGATGGGATTGTGAGTCTTGTGATATGCACAAGTCTAGGTCTTGTGCATCCTACTTGGCTCACGGTTCCATCGTAGCATATTCCTGTGTCCAACGACCTATGTATATATATGAGGCATTCTTTTCGAGTTATTTTTGTCTTTTTTGAGAATAATACCGATGATTGAAATGTCGTGGCACACTATATATGTGAATGTGCTGCGATGGGATTGTTCGCCTTGTGCTATGCACAGGTCCAGGTGGTGTGCATCCTACTTGGCAAACAGTTCTATCGTAGCATATTCCTGTGTCCAACTACCTAGCTAGTTATATATGAGGCATGCTTTTTGAGTTAATTTGGTCTTTTTCGAGAATAATGCCGATGATTGAAATGTCGTGGCACACTATATATGTGAATGTGCTGCGATGGGATTATCCGCCTTGTGCTATGCACAGGTCCAGGTGTTGTGCATCCTACTTGGCGGACGGTTCCATAGTAGCATATTCCTGTGTCGAACAACCTAGTTATATATGAGGCATGCTTTTTGAGTTTGGTCTTTTTGATTTAGGAGTACTTTCTATAAGTGTATCTTCATATGCGAATTTAATTATACATGTTTTTTTCAATCACCGGTTAATTATTATTGTCAACTTCTAGATGACGTGGTACGTCGTGTACAAGGGAAGGGTTCCCGGAGTCTACGATGATTGGGAAGACTGCCGGAGACAGGTGCACCGTTTCAGCAGCAATAGCTACAAAGGGTACAACACTATGGCGGAGGCAGAAGCTAGATACACGCGCTATCTAGCGGGAGTTAGGACGAGGAACCGGATGAAGACCTACACCTTCGTCGCGGTGATCATGCTTATCTTCTTTGGTTGTTTATCCCGCGTTTGTGTCTAGCTAGTTTAAATGTCTAGGCGAGCTTCCAAGCTCTAACTTGTTCGATCGACACATGTATTCGCATGTCACCAACTACTTTGTAACTTGATCGAAACAATGTATAACTTATGCATTCATGTATGAGACTTATCTATATGTATTTGTTTCAATCTTGTTTTGCGAATTGTGTATTTATATATATAATTTTATATCTTATATATGTGTGTATATCTTCTTATATAATCTGTATTGTATATCATCTGACCCTGAAATTAAAAAAAAGACACCCGTGGCGCACATGGCACAGCTTCTGTGGCGCACTGCAACTAAAGCGCACCTGCGCAGCTTAGTGGCGTACTGCAACGTGCGCTGTCGTGGTATTGCACGGCAAATGCTACTGGGGTAGCTTACGTAGAGGGAGCAAGGCGACATAGGAGAATCCGGGAGCGAGATTGGCACACGATGTACCCAGGTTCACATCCCCTCGGTAGAGGATCGCTACGTCCTGCTGTCAATCCAGTATAAGGTCATAGATTGGTTTACATGGGAGCCGCCGTAGGCGGAGGGAGAGACTAGATCTAATCTATTGTGGGCGAGGATATAATATGACATACCCCGTGGGGGTGCCCCTGGTGGCTTTATATATGCAGCCAGTTAGGGTTTACAAGGGTTTTGGTGGGCTACGTATTGTAGTCGCCGTCTTGGGCCTCCAATCGGCGCCACTCGTCTGGGTCCAGCATGCGCCAGTCGCCATATTGGGCGAGTCGACCCACTCTGGGCTTGGCTTCAGTCGGCTCGATCCAGCTGGCGAATCCGCTTCGTGGGTATACCCCGATTGGTATTCCCCCATCAGTAGTCCTCGAGCGCGTTGTTGATTCGACGCGGGCTTGACGCAGGGCGCGGAGAGTCTTGACGATGGGTCGTGGCGAATCGGCGACGAGCTCCTGAACAGAGAAAAGAACCGTGAAGCGAGAGGCGGTCGGCGTGAGCCAGTCGGTGATGCCCAGTTGGTGAAAGACGCAGGGTGTCGGTGAAGCCGCCAGTTGCGGCGAGTCCCCGAACATGGAGCGTGCAAAGTCCCCGAACGTGGCGAGTAGCGAGGTCGAGCGATCGGCGAGTGCCGAGTCTGGAGCGCGCCGAGTGGCGAGGTTGAGCGACCGGCGAGTGGCGCTGTCTGTAGCGCGCCAAGTCCCCGAGTGCGGCGAGTCTGCGGTGGAGATTCTCCGAGCGTGGCGAGTACGCGAGGGCGAGTCCGCGGCGGCGAGTCCCCGAGCGTGTTGACTACGCGAGGGCGAGTCCGCGGTGGCGATTCCCCGAACGTGGAGCATGCCGAGTCCCCGAGAGGGGCGAGCCGCGGTGGTGAGTCCCCGAGCGCGTTGAGTACGCGAGGGCGAGTCCACGGTGGAGAGTCCCCGAGCGCGTTGAGTACGCAAGGGCGAGTCCGCGGTGGCGTGTTCCCGAGCGCGTTGAGCACGCGAGGGCGAGTGTCCGCGGCGGCGAGTCCCCGAGCGTGAAGAGTACGCGAGTGGAGAGTCTGTGGTGGCGAGTCGACGAGGGCGAGCCGTGGTCGCGGAACCACGCGTACACACATCATGCCTAGGAGTAGTCCCCGAGGCTCGAGTTGGATTGTAGAGGCGACTTGAGGCTCTTTAGAGATGCATATTCTGGAAATATTAGTGGTTGTTGCCGAGCATGGCAAGTGACGAGGTCGAACGACCGGCGAGCGCCGAGTCCCCGAGCGCGGCGAGTGACGAGGTCGAGCGGCCGGCGAGCGCCAAGTCCCCACGCACGGCGAGCGGCGAGGTCGAGCGACCGGCGAGCGCCGAGTCCCCGAGCACGGCGAGCGGCGAGGTCGAGCGCCGGCGAGCGCCGAGTCCCCGGGCGCGGCGAGCGGCGAGGCCGAGCGACCGACGAGGGCCGAGTCCCCGAGCGCGGCGAGCAGCGAGGTCGAGCGATCGGCGAGCGCCGTGTCCCCGAGCACGGCGAGAGGCGAGGTCGAGCGACCGGCGAGCACCGAGTCCCTGAGCGCGGCGAGCGGCGAGGTCGAGCGACCGGCGAGCGCCGAGTCCCGAGCGCGGCGAGTTCGAGCGATCGGCGAGCGCCGAGCCCCGAGCGCGGCAAGGTCGAGCGACCGGCGAGCGCCGAGCCCCGAGTGCGACGAGCGGTGAGGTCGAGCGAGCGGCGAGCACCGAGTCCCCGAGCACAGCGAGCGGCGAGCGGCGAGTCCCCGAGCACGGCGAGTGACGAGGTCGAGCGACCGGCGAGCGCCGAGTCCCCGAGCACAGCGAGCGGCGCGGTCGAGCGACCGGCGAGTGCCGAGTCCCCGAGCGCGGCGAGTGGCGAAAAATACACCAGACTGTTTTGCTGAGAAGGAGAAAAGATACAATTGCATTAAGGTGTACTTGCATAATATATTAAATAATTGACGTTGAAATAAAATGCACGTTTGTTATGTGGATCGATAGACAGTATGTAAGGTTTATGCGTGTCTTTTCATGAATAGGCAGACCTCCAGCATCAAACACTTGCCGGGTAACAGGGACGCGATGCCAGACTATTGAACCCGGAGACAAGGTCGGCCTTTTGGTACCCAGCCTCACTACTTCGACGAACGCGAATAAACAGCAGACAAAACTGAAACCGATCCCAAGTATGATTTTGGTCCCTGAAAAGGGTCATATGCGACTGCATGGTCGGCTTTGGAGAATGAATGGAGATGCATATATGTTTTGGGCTCATAACATGTACGGGTGTAAAAAAACTTAGCTGTTAACATGGGAAGTTCGTGACGGCGAGTCCATGTTTAAACGTGTCCATGTTTAGGCGAGTTTCGAAGCATGACGATTCTAGTCCGTGACGGGCAAATTTTGCTATCGTGCGACCCCTTCTTGATTCAATTTTAATTCAGTCGTTTTGAAGATCAAAGACTGAACTGTATCGGGTTGAGGACGTGGTCGATTGATGCAGATGAAAGCAACTTGTCGCCCATCGACTGAAGCATGGCTCTCGTCTCCGTGAGACCATGATTCAATCGAAGTGGTGTATGCATAGAAAACATGACATGTGAAGAATTAGATCTAAATAAAGAAATTGATTGAATCATAATCAGCAATACATAAGAGAAATTAGTAGGAGCCACATCGACCGGCCAGCATGTTTGCCCTTTGTGTGTTGGACCATCGCATGCATCAGAGACAAGTCCCTTGCATGCACATATGGGACTTCCAGAAGTCAAATCCAATGCGCTTGAGGGCTTGCCGCGTGACGTCGCGGGAGCTGCATGTCGTTCGGGAGCACGCGCTGATCGCTGTCTTGTTGACAAACGACTGTGTTGCGTCGATTAGGATTGGAGGAAACCTCTTTTCGTGGCGGCTGCACAGATTAGATCCAAATAAAACAACCATATGGCAGAGCAACAATTACGAAAGTTAGAGAGATTGAAAAACTCAGCCGTTGTATAGAAGCGATCGTGCATCTACGCGTCCTTTGTTCTCGCGGTGATCGGAAGGAATCGGCTCGATGCGATCCGACCGGCGTTAATGGTGAGGGATCTCTCCCAGATTATCACTCTTCAAGCACCGCTAGCCCCACGGTGGGCGCCAACTGTCGTGGTATTGCACGGCAGATGCTACTGGGGGTAGCTTACGTAGAGGGAGAAATGCGACGTAGGAGAATCCGGGAGCGAGATTGGCACACGATGTACCCAGGTTCACGTTCCCTCGGTAGAGGATCACTACGTCCTGCTGTCAATCCAGTATAAGGTCATAGATTGGTTTACATGGGAGCCGCCGTAGGCGGAGGGAGAGACTAGATCTAATCTATTGTGGGCGAGGATATAATATGACATACCCCGTGGGGGTGCCCCTGGTGGCTTTATATATGCAGACAGTTAAGGTTTACAAGGGTTTTGGTGGGCTACGTATTGTAGTCGCCGTCTTGGGCCTCCAATCGGCGCCACTCATCTGGGTCCAGCATGCGCCAGTCGCCATATTGGGCGAGTCGACCCACTCTGGGCTTGGCTTCAGTCGGCTCGATCCAGTTGGCGAATCCGCTTCGTGGGTATACCCCGATTGGTATTCCCCCATCATGCGCCACAGAAGATCCAAGGCGTAGCGCACCTGCCAACATATCTGTGGCGCACTAGCAGGTGCGTTACGCCTATCTCCACATAACCGTGGCGCACTAGGCCGTGCGCCACGGCTAGGAGATAGCCGTAGCGCAAGGCCCGTGGCGCACACTAGTGCGCCATGAATGGGCCTTTTAGGTGCGCCACAGACGATCATTTTCCTAGTATTGAAAGGCCCTTCATAAAGGGAAGCAAGGATTTCAAGTTTCAAAAGGAGCTTCCAAAAATTATGGTACTTGTTAGCTTTCAGCCCTCATTGCCCCTATCATAAGCATCTTGAAGTGATTAAGGTTAAAGTGAACAAACTATGGAGCAGGTGCTTGACAAAGTATAAGTTGGCAATCTCATGTCCCTTGAATATGAGAGCCTCTCCTCATGCTACTAAACTTTAGTCACCTGTAAGTTCTTGTCATAGTAAATACATGTGTATCATAGAGAACCGCCAACGGGGTACCCCTTGCACATGGTACAGGAGCTATCCCATAACCAAAATGACAAGGCAAGCAGACAATAAGCATCTCAGTGATCTTTTTATTTGCTATTTGCATAGGTTTTTATTGAGGATGCTTCATAGATTGCTCATTGTGGTGATGCTGCAAGTTTCCACCATGATTAGGCATGGCTTAGGCTAGCGGCCTAGGCGTTTCTCTAACACACATACATAACTCCATGAATTTGCAAGCTCCCCTTTTATTTCACACCGGTGACATCCATAGACAAAAGAGCATGATATCAACTGTGTACAAAGTACAAGTGCAATGTTGAAAGCATTCCCCCGTGATAGCACGGTTCTGCTAATTCCAACGTATAACTATAAGCATATACATAATAGATGACACAATGATTCAAGTTTATTAGGGGCAAGAAAAATAAAGTGTGCCATCAAGTTCGTGAGAACTTTAATCACTAAGTTTTCACATAACAAAATACTTTTTAATTGAAAGATAGCTGAAAACAAGAATATACTTGGAATGGTGTAACACACTATGCATAGGAATTTATAGTGTACACTTTGGAATAACTTGGTTTCTTGGGTGTTGGAAGCATAGTAGAGCTTACTCATACAAGTGGAGGCTAGCAAAATACTAGGAGCAACCAACTAAGAGAGCAATAATGGCCATAATCATGCAGAGCGACAAAAAATTACCAATCAAAGCATAAAGTGGTACTACAAGTCAAGGACGAAATGATCATAGATGCTATGGTGACTTGTTCATAGTCATAACATGGTGTGAGCATGTGCCAAGTCAACCCAAACAAAGCATCAAAGGAGAATACCACAATACTATGCTTTTGTATGCTAAAACAACGCATGATTCTTTCAAGGCACACTAAGCAATCCCAATTGTTTGGAACAAGCCATGCTACAACAATAATCACTAAGCATAAGGTCAAAACAACACCTGGCATGACATGCTAAAGTATAAGTCACAGTCAAAGCAAGCTCCTCTTGCACTATTCAAGCAAGAACTTTCTACTCCTTTCCAACACCAATCAACTTATTTGAATAAACACAGCGAGAACGGGGGTCCAAACTACTTTATTCAAGCAAACAAAAACTAAGATGTTCCAAAAACAACACAACAGTGCACGAAACAATAAAAACGAAGTGTCTAGAAAGACCTGAGCTTTTTATTGATGAAGAAGGGGATGCCTTGGGCATCCCCAAGCTTTGACGCTTGTACCTCTTGGATATTTCTTAGGGTGACACCGGGGTGGCATCCCCAAGCTTAAACTTTTGTCCATTATTCATCTCATTACATCATTCTCTCTCTACACCTGAAAAGTTTCCTTCATACAAAACTTCACACAATCTTCATTAGCAACATTAGTGTATTCAAAAGATAAAATACCCTTGGGTTTAGCTTTAGAATAGCAAAAATTTCACTAAAAACACAAGATACTGTAGAAATTCCCTCAAAAATCTCAATTTCCCAAAAAGAGCCCAAAAAGGAATCAATAAGAAGCAAATGCAAATAATGGCAGAAATCTGTGAAAACAGACCAGCAGGTAGATACCGATTTTTTTGAAGACCTTATGTTGCGCAAATCAAAAAGTGTTGAATTAAATAAAGTTGGCTAACATACTGAGGGATTTATTCGTAAATTTTCAGCTCAATCCGACTTACAGAGACTCCTCATGAATTTTTATGGTGGAGCACAAAGATCTGTTCCGAGACAACAACTCCCCAAATCTTACTTCCCTCTCATTAGAGGTCATTCTTGGCACAAAAAGCAAACAAAAAAATATAAGGAGAGGTCATTACTGAAGTAATAACTTCCAAGACTCAAGAAAACTCTTGGGTTATCTCCCAACAAGTACTTTTCTTTAACGCCTTTAAGTTAGGCACATGAAGCAAGAAATCAAGTATTTTCAAATGAAGAAGCATTAATATCAAACCTTGTTTTCAAAGGAGGAGCAAAAAACAACTTCTCTCTCCTCATAGGGAAGTGTTCAATACCTTTCTTGAATGGAAATTGATATTTAATGGTGCCTTCTTTCATATCAATGATAGCACCAACAGTTCTAAGAAAAGGTCTTCCCAAAGTAACATGACAAGAAGCATTGTATTCAACATCCAAAACATAAAAATCAACAGGGACATAAGCATTTTTAACCATAATGAGAACATCATTAACACTCCCCATGAGTTTCTTCTTAGCATTATCATTAAGTGGGACATCCAAATAACAATCTTCCAAAGGTCGCAAATCAAGCATTTCATAAATCTTCCTAGGCATAATAGAGACACTAGAACCAAGATCACATGAAGCTTTGAGATCAAAGTCATTCACTTGCATATTAATAATGGGTTCCCAACTATGTTCTACTTTCCTAGGAATAGAAGCTTTGTGTTTTAACTTATCTTCCTTAATTTTAACAAGAGCATATGTAATGTGTTTGGTGAAAGCAACATGCATATCACTAGCATCAGGAATTCTAGCAAGTTTTTGCAGGAACAGAATCACTTCAGAAATATTGCAACCATCAAGATCAAAATCAAACTTAGCATCACTAGTAGTAGACTCATTGACCTTAGGCATTGTTGGAGGAGGAATAGGGACTTCTTGTGGTTTAGTGACATCCATATTGGTGGTGATGGTGCACACACTATTGTTTCTAGCAATTTCAGCTTCCCTTTCCTACTTAGCATGAAGTTAGGCTAACAGTCTAACATTTTCATTAATAGTAACTTGTATGGCATGAGTAGCAGCAAGGTACTTTCCATGGTTTCAGGTTTAGCAGCCATTTTATTAATCAAAGAGGACTGTGCTTCATACAAAGAGGAAATATTTTTCTCAGCACTTAAAATTTTTGACTGTAAACTAGGAATTTCTCTATTCAGATTCTCAAGTTGATGACTGATATTTTTCAAGATAATAGATTGTTCTTCCATAGTTTTAGTGAATATCTTGTTTTGCACATATTGCATTTGAATAAAGTTTTTAGTGGATCTTTCAACTTCTAGAATCATATCTTCACTAGGCATTCCATATCTATCATGATAAGTATTTCCATTAGGAGGATAAGGCCTATAATTGTTGTTACTACCAAAATTATTCCTATAGGCATTGTTATTGAAATTGTTGTTTCTAATTAAGTGCACATCAACTTGCTCTTCTTGAGAAACCAAAGAGGCTAAGGGAACATTATTTGGATCTAAAGGAGCTTTCCCATTAACAAGTGTAACACCCTCAGAATCGGCCCTATGCAAGTTTTAGCGAAACCCGCCAAACCCGCATAGAAACGATTCAAAGGTGCCCACCAGGCACTTTCGTGCGGGTGGAAAACGAAGTAATAACATTACACAACAGTCCTCGATGGGACCCACAGAACAGATATATACAACAACGACTCAGAGAGTCAAGAATATAGATATAATATACAAAGATCCAAATCACCTTGAAACAATGATAGAGCGTCCAGCTACGGACAAGATGCAAATGGGGCTAAGAGCCCTGAAGAATAACCAATGGCGTCCATAACCCTGCCCAGGCCAAGCCGGAAGGGTAACCCTGCTAACGACGTCGATCTCAAAACCTGCTTAAACAAAAAGGGGTGCCGACAAAGGGCAAAGAAAAAAGAGGAGCGTCAGTACTGAGGCCAGTACACGGCGAGATTAGAATTCGGCGGTCCTCGCCTACATAGGTATGGTGGACTGAGCGGCAGCGGCAGCATGCACTAAACAACCTATAGAGACTCGATACAACTGGCGGTTATCAGAGAGAGGTAAGAATGACCTATCCGGATCCAACCTGAAGCTAACACCAAACAAACCCATCCTGGTGTTTCCCCTCGATACCAAACGAGGAAATCAACCGAGGAACCCACACAGTTGGCAGTTTTATTTATTCAGTTACCGTTGCAGTAATTACTAGTCAGGTATAGATAATCATCCTGATAAAATAAGCAGTGGGCAATTTTGGTTAACCATTCCGTTGTAGTTGCAACACTTACTAGTCAGATACAAATAGCATGAGATATACCAAAACCCAGCAGTTGTTGGTACTTTTATTTAGCCATTCCGTTGTAGTTGCAATACTTACTAGTCAGGTACAATGGTCGCGAGCGACAACCCAAACAAGCAATTGTTGGCAGGTTTATTTAGCCATTCCATTATAATGAAACTGATTACTAGTCATTATAAAGTCAAATTTATAGCACTACTTTAATTATAGTTGTCTATGATCGAGATACTGTGCTCCAAGTCGTCCATAACCGTGGACACGGCTTTCAGAAAGTTTTAACCCGGCCGGGGTGCACAAATAGCAACACACACACGATCAACCTCGGAAAAACCAAATCAAAACCCAACGAGGCTTTCACGACAAAGCAATCACAGGATTCAGAAATATTTCAGGGGGCCACCCCATTGAGTAGACCCGCAACGAAGCTAGCTGACTCCGAGACGGACTCAAGGTTTGCGACAAAGGCTGTAAATGACTGGGAACCCAAAACTGGGCTTGTCGATACCGCGAAAACATTCCGCTTACCTAAACAGTACAGTGTGCTCCTCGCACAATCGTAAATAAAGCAGTAAAGCATGGCATAGGTACAGGATAGTAAATAAAACCTCAAACTAGTTTGTGGCCCCAAGAAATAAGACTGAATCAAGCTCTGGCTAAGGGGGGTCCCATAATTCCCCGTATGTGGATAGCGCGAATATTCAAGGAACATGTATCAAGTACTCGGGGTCCTACGGGACACAAGTGGGCGGTCAGAAACCAAATATTATCTATCACCCACCGATGCCTCTGCTTACTTACTTCAATTTTAGTTGTTAAACAAGAATTAAAGTGAACGATAAGTAAAACCATGATCATCTCCAACATTGAACGGGCGGCAATTCTCCAACAACTGTGGTTCTTGACCACACGCAACAGCACTGGAGCAAGCGACTACGACGCGCAAGTCCAACTATCTACCAAACAACAGGTAATAGGATGTGTCCAAGGCAATATATGGCTGCAAGGGATTTCACGGGTACGAAACTAGAGCATCGCAACACAGATAGCAATAGATCAACAGGAGGGAATAAATACTATAAAAGTAAGATAGGTAGAAAGGGGGAGATGCTCGCCTGAAAACATTGTCGAAGGTTCATCCGAAGATCGGGGCGAAGCTCACATCAACTCAACGGCCTTATCCGCGAAGAAGCAAAACACTAGAATAAACACCGGATGCAATATTTAATACTACGCCAAAAGATCGGGCATGATGCATGTATGATTTATGACATGGCAAAGGTGCAATGCAATTAGGCCATATTAAGCGGAACCGGGGTTCCGACAATTAATTAAACGGTTCAAGTTATTTAGAACCCCCGCAATTTAAATGTTGTCTTAACAAGGCAAAATATATCAACGGTTCGCTACACAAATTTAAGTGAGGCCAATATACGACTGGATTTGCCCGCATATGGGCCCCATATTTAATTATTAGGTGAATCGGCATAAGGCCCCCAAACCACATGAATATGCATGCAAGATGAATGATTACTATGCAACAGGTTTTAATATGTTATAAGATAGGGTTTCGGGAAGGGGTTCACACATTAGAGGGCCTCGACGAACTTGGGGTTCCGGGGTTCGGGGTCGGTCTCAGGGTTCGGATCTGGGGTTCGGTCCCGGCGGGAGCGTTCTCGGATAACTGAGGTAGACCTTGTCGTCTCCGGGAAGCAGGACTTGGCTCGGCGCCGGGGGCGCATCGGACTCGCTCTGGTCGTTATCGTCATGAAGATCTTGTCGGGTCCGTGCCATCGAGTCGGTCTTGGCATCTGGCTGGAGTACTTGGCGTATCCGAGATGAAGCGCTTATCGTTCCATGTGGCGGTCTTGGCGTCCGAGCGACGGTCTTGTCGCATCCGCGGTCTTCGGGTCCGTGTATCGGGTCGGTCTCCGTTAGAAGTTCTTGGCGTTCCACGTGAGCGTTCTCGAGGCTCCTTCTTGATACATCGTTGTCAACTTGCGCCAGGGATCTTGTCGACAAGAAGATCTTGGTACTCTAAGGCATGCGTGGCTGCCGACGGGGAGGTGCAGAGGCGAGCCGACGAAGGGGGAACGCCGAGGCGGGGCGAGGGAGGCGGTCGGGACCACGGACGCGGACAGGGAGGCTACCATGGGCGACGCGGTCGGGCCCGCAGCGGAGGAGGCCGGACGGCGACGCTGCACAGGGTGTGGGCGGAGGACGATGGAGAGGAGCGGGTCGCGGCCGAGCACCGAGGAGGCCAACGGGGCGCTGGAGACGGCCGGGGCGAGCTAGCAGGGGGACGAGGGCAGCTCGACGGCGAGGTGGTTGGGCACGGGACGGACGCGGCCTGGGTCGCAGGGTAGCAGGAGAAGGCCGACGGCCGGAGGCGGCGGGGGTCGCGGTCGGTGGCGGGGCGCCGGCTGCGACGGGGAGGAGGCGGCGCGCGCGAGGCCGGCCGGAGGGCGAGGATCCGCGGCGGCGCGGCCGGAGCAGAAGCGGAGGCGGGGGCGTGGCGGCGAGGCGAGACGGGCCGGCTCCGGGCGGCGGAGGCCGAAGCTCGGTGGAGGGAGCCGACGCGGTCGGGGTCGGGCCGGAGGCGAGGATCGGGTGACGACGCGGCCTGGCGAGGTGGGACGGTGGAGGCGGCGGAGGAGGGCCCTGCTGGCGGCGGTGGCGCGGCCGCAGGGGCGCAGGAGGACGGCGGGGCGACGGGGCCGGAGAGGGAGGAGACGGGCGCGCGAGAGGGGAAGCTCGGGGAAGGGTGCTGCCGGCGAGGCGAGTGGAGGGCGCCTGGGGAGGGAGCGGCAGAGGGACGAGCTCGAGCGGCAGGGTGAGCGGGGGGGATGTGGAGGCCGGAGGGAGCGAGGTCGGCCGGAGGGCGGCGACTGGAGCTGAGGAAGAAAAGGGGGCGGGGGGGAACGCGGTGGGGAGAGGGGAGGAGAGCGGGGCGAGGAGGAGGGGCCGGCGCCGCTCGGGGAGAGGAAGGAGAGAGGGAGGGAGAGGAGGAAGAAGAACAGGGGCACGGGGCAGGTGGTGGGACCCGCGGGGTGGGACCCAGGGCGGCAGGGGCTGTCGGTGGGAGGGGGTTGACCGGGGCTGGCAGGGTGAGGCTGTGGCCAGGCGTGTGTTGGGTTGGGGTGGGGTGTTGCGTGTGTTTGCTGGTTGGTGGGGTGGGGAGTGGAGAGAGAGTGTGGGTGGCTGGTGGGGTGATGTGGCCGATTATTAGTGGTAAGGGTTTGGGTCAGGGTGACGTGTCGGGTGGGGATTGGCCGGGGTGAGGTGGAGGTAGGGTGGGTAGATAGGACTGGGGTGAGGAAAGATTTGGGGTGGGGTCTAAGCTGGACCGATTTTATTCTGGGGGTGGTCGTTCGGGTCGAATCGGCCCGTTCGACTGCCCCACTAAAAATAATTAACTATTTTATTTATTTCAAACAGGGCTTTTGCAAACCGATAGCAGACAAAACAAAATAATCCGAAGACCCGGGTTTTGCGTTTGAATAAAGACGGGGCGTTTAGAAACCAAAAACAGGTTTTTCCCAAAATAGTTTTATGCGAACAAATGCAAGATGCTGACGATGCTCAAATGCAAGGTGGCATGATGACATGAGCATGCGGTCATGATGATGCAATGCACAAATTCAACGCGATTTTCTAGTAGTGGTTTTGCGGGATGCCACAATTCGACACCACTAACAATGGATCTCGCCCTCGAGATCCGCCTCATGGTACCGGGAGGAAGGTCGGCGCTCTGCGTCTTCTCGCTTCGTGTAGATCCTCGCGACACCACTAACGAGGGTTCCTTCTTCATCTTGAAATTGGCGACACCACCAACAAGAGGTCGTTGTCCGTGATCGTCGAGAGAACACTCCGGGAACAAAAGGTCGAAGGTAGAGGTATCCACAATAAAGCCACCCCTAACTTCCGTGGACGGAGTAAAATTGCTGGATCCACTGATTCGATGTACAAGAGCGAATGATAAGAGTAGTCGGATGGTGATCAGTCCATCGCGCACCCAAACCATTACTCTGCACACGAATCGGCGGATTATGCAACCAACTCTCGGAATTCAGACTGAAGATCTCGTCAAGCGAGGTTCGGAAACAAAGGAGTGATGCAGACTCTGCATCGGATCTGGCGTAGATGATGTCGTCGCGTCGGAAAACACCGGAAGGCACAAACATGGAACCAAGAATGGTACCACAGTAGACGGATTCCTCAGACAGCTTGAACACCGGATGGTAGAACACCGTTATGAAAGGGGGAAGCGAAACCCTGAAGGTACGACGGAACCCAACCACGAGAAATCCTGGACTCGAAGAGAGAGAAGAGAGCGGATTCAAAACACGCAGATGTGAGAGGAGAATAGCAGAGGGGTAAGGAGTAAAAGCAGACCTAATCAGAACTATCCAACCGATTTTGCGAAAATAGTTTTGACACTCTACTTCGGCCGTTAGCTAGGTTATCCTACAGGCTGGACTTGTGGGGTATCGCAACTGCTGGGCTCTGATACCACTCTTTAACACCCTCAGAATCGGCCCTATGCAAGTTTTAGCGAAACCCGCCAAACCCGCATAGAAACGATTCAAAGGTGCCCACCAGGCACTTTCGTGCGGGTGGAAAACGAAGTAATAACATTACACAACAGTCCTCGATGGGACCCACAGAACAAATATATACAACAACGACTCAGAGAGTCAAGAATACAGATATAATATACAAAGATCCAAATCACCTTGAAACAATGATAGAGCGTCCAGCTACGGACAAGATGCAAATGGGGCTAAGAGCCCTGAAGAATAACCAATGGCGTCCATAACCCTGCCCAGGCCAAGCCGGAAGGGTAACCCTGCTAACGACGTCGATCTCAAAACCTGCTTAAACAAAAAGGGGTGCCGACAAAGGGCAAAGGAAAAAGAGGAGCGTCAGTACTGAGGCCAGTACACGGCAAGACTAGAATTCGGCGGTCCTCGCCTACATAGGTATGGTGGACTGAGCGGCAGCGGCAGCATGCACTAAACAACCTATAGAGACTCGATACAACTGGCGGTTATCAGAGAGAGGTAAGAATGACCTATCCGGATCCAACCTGAAGCTAACACCAAACAAACCCATCCTGGTGTTTCCCCTCGATACCAAACGAGGAAATCAACCGAGGAACCCACACAGTTGGCAGTTTTATTTATTCAGTTACCGTTGCAGTAATTACTAGTCAGGTATAGATAATCATCCTGATAAAATAAGCAGTGGGCAATTTTGGTTAACCATTCCGTTGTAGTTGCGACACTTACTAGTCAGATACAAATAGCATGAGATATACCAAAACCCAGCAGTTGTTGGTACTTTTATTTAGCCATTCCGTTGTAGTTGCAATACTTACTAGTCAGGTACAATGGTCGCGAGCGACAACCCAAACAAGCAATTGTTGGCAGGTTTATTTAGCCATTCCATTATAATGAAACTGATTACTAGTCATTATAAAGTCAAATTTATAGCACTACTTTAATTATAGTTGTCTATGATCGAGATACTGTGCTCCAAGTCGTCCATAACCGCGGACACGGCTTTCAGAAAGTTTTAACCCGGCCGGGGTGCACAAATAGCAACACACACACGATCAACCTCGGAAAAACCAAATCAAAACCCAACGAGGCTTTCACGACAAAGCAATCACAGGATTCAGAAATATTTCAGGGGGCCACCCCATTGAGTAGACCCGCAACGAAGCTAGCTGACTCCGAGACGGACTCAAGGTTTGAGACAAAGGCTGTAAACGACTGGGAACCCAAAACTGGGCTTGTCGATACCGCGAAAACATTCCGCTTACCTAAACAGTACAGTGTGCTCCTCGCACAATCGTAAATAAAGCAGTAAAGCATGGCATAGGTACAGGATAGTAAATAAAACCTCAAACTAGTTTGTGGCCCCAAGAAATAAGACTGAATCAAGCTCTGGCTAAGGGGGGTCCCATAATTCCCCGTATGTGGATAGCGCGAATATTCAAGGAACAGGTATCAAGTACTCGGGGTCCTACGGGACACAAGTGGGCGGTCGGAAACCAAATATTATCTATCACCCACCGATGCCTCTGCTTACTTACTTCAATTTTAGTTGTTAAACAAGAATTAAAGTGAACGATAAGTAAAACCATGATCATCTCCAACATTGAACGGGCGGCAATTCTCCAACAACTGTGGTTCTTGACGACACGCAACAGCACTGGAGCAAGCGACTACGACGCGCAAGTCCAACTATCTACCAAACAACAGGTAATAGGATGTGTCCAAGGCAATATATGGCTGCAAGGGATTTCACGGGTACGAAACTAGAGCATCGCAACACAGATAGCAATAGATCAACAGGAGGGAATAAATACTATAAAATTAAGATAGGTAGAAAGGGGGAGATGCTCGCCTGAAAACATTGTCGAAGGTTCATCCGAAGATCGGGGCGAAGCTCACATCAACTCAACGGCCTTATCCGCGAAGAAGCAAAACACTAGAATAAACACCGGATGCAATATTTAATACTACGCCAAAAGATCGGGCATGATGCATGTATGATTTATGACATGGCAAATGTGCAATGCAATTAGGCCATATTAAGCGGAACCGGGGTTCCGACAATTAATTAAACGGTTCAAGTTATTTAGAACCCCCGCAATTTAAATGTTGTCTTACAAGGCAAAATATATCAACGGTTCGCTACACAAATTTAAGTGAGGCCAACATACGACTGGATTTGCCCGCATATGGGCCCCATATTTAATTATTAGGTGAATCGGCATAAGGCCCCCAAACCACATGAATATGCATGCAAGATGAATGATTACTATGCAACAGGTTTTAATATGTTATAAGATAGGGTTTCGGGAAGGGGTTCACACATTAGAGGGCCTCGACGAACTTGGGGTTCCGGGGTTCGGGGTCGGTCTCAGGGTTCGGATCTGGGGTTCGGTCCCGGCGGGAGCGTTCTCGGATAACTGAGGTAGACCTTGTCGTCTCCGGGAAGCAGGACTTGGCTCGGCGCCGGGGGCGCATCGGACTCGCTCTGGTCGTTGTCGTCACGAAGATCTTGTCAGGTCCGTGCCATCGAGTCGGTCTTGGCATCTGGCTGGAGTACTTGGCGTATCCGAGATGAAGCGCTTATCGTTCCATGTGGCGGTCTTGGCGTCCGAGCGACGGTCTTGTCGCATCCGCGGTCTTCGGGTCCGTGTATCGGGTAGGTCTCCGTTAGAAGTTCTTGGTGTTCCACGTGAGCGTTCTCGAGGCTCCTTCTTGATACATCGTTGTCAACTTGCGCCAGGGATCTTGTCGACAAGAAGATCTTGGTACTCTAAGGCATGCGTGGCTGCCGACGGGGAGGTGCAGAGGCGAGCCGACGGAGGGGGAACGCCGAGGCGGGGCGAGGGAGGCGGTCGGGACCACGGACGCGGACAGGGAGGCTACCATGGGCGACGCGGTCGGGCCCGCAGCGAAGGAGGCCGGACGGCGGCGCTGCGCAGGGGGTGGGCGGAGGACGATGGAGAGGAGCGGGTCGCGGCCGGGCACCGAGGAGGCCGACGGGGCGCTGGAGACGGCCGGGGCGAGCTAGCAGGGGGACGAGGGCGGCTCGACGGCGAGGTGGTTGGGCACGGGGCGGACGCGGCCTGGGTCGCAGGGTAGCAGGAGAAGGCCGACAGCCGGAGGCGGCAGGGGTCGCGGTCGGTGGCGGGGCGCCGGCTGCGACGGGGAGGAGGCGGCGCGCGCGAGGCCGGCCGGAGGGCGAGGATCCGCGGCGGCGCGTCTGGAGCAGAAGTGGAGGCGGGGGCGTGGCGGCGGGGCGAGACGGGCCGGCTCCGGGCGGCGGAGGCCGGAGCTCGGTGGAGGGAGCCGACGCGGTCGGGGTCGGGCCGGAGGCGAGGATCGGGTGACGACGCGGCCTGGCGAGGTAGGACGGTGGAGGCGGCGGAGGAAGGCCCTGCTGGCGGCGGTGGCGCGGCCGCAGGGGCGCAGGAGGACGGCGGGGCGACGGGGCCGGAGAGGGAGGAGACGGGCGCGCGAGAGGGGAAGCTCGGGGAAGGGTGCTGCCGGCGAGGCGAGCGGAGGGCGCCTGGGGAGGGAGCAGCAGAGGGACGAGCTCGAGCGGCGGGGTGAGCGGGGGGGATGTGGAGGCCGGAGGGAGCGAGGTCGGCCGGAGGGCGGCGACTGGAGCTGAGGAAGAAAAGGGGGCGGGGGGGACACGGTGGGGAGAGGGGAGGAGAGCGGGGCGAGGAGGAGGGGCCGACGCCGCTCGGGGAGAGGAAGGAGAGAGGGAGGGAGAGGAGGAAGAAGAACAGGGGCACGGGGCAGGTGGTGGGACCCGCGGGGTGGGACCCAGGGCGGCAGGGGCTGTCGGTGGGAGGGGGTTAACCGGGGCTGGCAGGGTGAGGCTGTGGCCAGGCGTGTGTTGGGTTGGGGTGGGGTGTTGCGTGTGTTTGCTGGTTGGTGGGGTGGGGAGTGGAGAGAGAGTGTGGGTGGCTGGTGGGGTGATGTGGCCGATTATGAGTGGTAAGGGTTTGGGTCAGGGTGACGTGTCGGGTGGGGATTGGCCGGGGTGAGGTGGAGGTAGGGTGGGTAGATAGGACTGGGGTGAGGAAAGATTTGGGGTGGGGTCTAAGCTGGACCGATTTTATTCTGGGGGTGGTCGTTCGGGTCGAATCGGCCCGTTCGACTGCCCCACTAAAAATAATTAACTATTTTATTTATTTCAAACAGGGCTTTTGCAAACCGATAGCAGACAAAACAAAATAATCCGGAGACCCGGGTTTTGCGTTTGAATAAAGACGGGGCGTTTAGAAACCAAAAACAGGTTTTTCCCAAAATAGTTTTATGCGAACAAATGCAAGATGCTGACGATGCTCAAATGCAAGGTGGCATGATGACATGAGCACGCGGTCATGATGATGCAATGCACAAATTCAACGCGATTTTCTAGTAGTGGTTTTGCGGGATGCCACAATTAGCATAGCCATAATAACATCTATCTTATCACTCAAAGAGGAGGTTTCTTCAACATAATTTACCTTCTTACCATGTGGAGCTCTCTTAGTGTGCCATTCAGAATAATTAACCATCATATTATCAAGGAGTTTTGTTACAGCACCCAAGGTGATGGTGACGAGGTTTAATCTCGTCAATGCCCATTGTTATGGACTTGGGTTTTGGAGAAGATGGGGAAGCTGGAGATCGTGGCACGGTTAACAAACAAGCAACCTGGGGACACGAGATTTACCCAGGTTCAGGCCCCTGGAGGGAAAACCCTACTCCTGCTTGTCTGCTCTTTGATTACGGCAGAACCGAAGGTTACAGGGTGCGCAGATTCGATCTGGCGTGGATGCGTGTGCGAAAGTATGAGTCGAGAGATCTAGGACGTACCCTCCTGGCCTTTATATAGACGTAGGAAGGTCCCGGGCATATTCCTAGTCGGTTACAAGTTCTAGGGTTTTACCCCTTTGAATTTCCTATCTCCTATAGTCTTGCTCTCCAAGGATCCGAAGACGTCATGGGCCTTGGCCACCCGAAAATCTTCATGGGCCAGCGTATGTTTGCTGTGGGCCTTCCTTGGGCTGGACCAGATATGCTGAAGTCATGTACCCGCAGGGTATAACCATGTCAGTAGCCCCCGAGTGATCAGTCGAATCGCAGATTCGGCTGAGGACTCTTCCATCTTTCGGGTGCAACTATATGTTAATAGTATATGTGTGTAGGGATTGTTGATGCGTGTGCCTGACTTACCCGACGGATCAGGGTCAGTTAACTGTCTTAGGACGAAACAACACGATCTTCTTCAGGTTCGGGTCCCTCAACCCGGATCTGGAACATATGCTGGCGTAATTCGACTCAGGCCGCGGAGGACTTACAGGAGTGGAATTCCAGTGATTTAATTGGTGTACCCAACGCGTCCGTCGGGATTTTTCATCGTACCTGCTGGTACGGATTCATACTAGCAGAGCGCAGTTAGGTGCGTTGCCAGGCCATCAGATGATATCTGCAGGTCTTATCTTTGCGTCGCAGACACAGCATCCGATCATTTATCACCTCGGAGGTGCTTCGGGTGGCCAAGGAGATTGTCACTCACTTAGCATTTTGTTGGGGCAGAGTTGCCGAAAAGTTTTTGCGTGCTGATCCGAAAGATCGCAGTCGAAGATTTCATAGGGTGCGCGACCAGCGCTCCCTATGGGAGTAGCCCCCAAGTGTCTGTTCGAGTCGCAGACTCGAACGGAGACTTTAGTTCAAGCATTGGTTCAGTCCGAAGGACTCGAAAATTTTCGGATGATTAAATCCATCCTCCCTATGGGAGTAGCCCCCGAGTCCGTAGATGAACTGCTGCGGTGAAAAACAAACCACGATTTCACCAGGGATTATAACAGCGAAGACGACGCACGCTGTCCATCCATCGAGAAGACCTAACGCCAACGGTAGATCTGGCCGTACACGTGTCAGCACCAAAACGAACCGTCGTTACCACGCCGTCCACTACGCGCGGAAATCGAGGAGACGCCGTAATCATCTCCACGCCGCGCGTGACCAGTCAATTCAAAGTCAGCCAATGGGACCCACGCTTCGTCCATTCAAGTCATCTCTGGCGTAGCAGACGCTTGAGGTCATCGATCGTAAGCACTGACGTCATCGAAAGCTATACTAGCACCACTTCGGCTCCACAGCTAAGAGTACTCACTCGAATCTACGATTCGACAAAATACTCGGGGGCTACTCCTATCAGGAGCGCTGGCCACGCACCCGACAGAACAAATAATGCCAAATTACTTCTTCGAGTCCTACGTCGAGTCTACGACTCCACTACGGACTCGGGGGCTACTCACATAGGGAGGATGGATTTAATCATCCGAAAATTTTCGAGTCCTTCGGACTTAACGATTGAACCAATGCTTGAACTAAAGTCTCCGTTCGAGTCTGCGACTCGAACAGACACTTGGGGGCTACTACCATAGGGAGCGCTGGTCGCGCACCCTATGAAATCTTCGACTGCGATCTTTCGGATCAGCACGCAAAAACTTTTTGGCAACTCTGCCCCAACAAAATGCTAAGTGAGTGACAATCTCCTTGGCCACCCGAAACACCTCCGAGGTGATAAATGATCGGATGATGTGTCTGCGACGCAAAGATAAGACCTGCAGATATCATCTGATGGCCTGGCAACGCACCTGGCTGCGCTCTGCTAGTATGAATCCGTACCAGCAGGTACGATGAAAAATCCCGACGGACGCGTTGGGTACACCAATTAAATCACTGGAATTCCACTCCTGTAAGTCCTCCGCGGCCTGAGTCGAATTACGCCAGCATATGTTCCAGATCCGGGTTGAGGGACCCGAACCTGAAGAAGATCGTGTTGTTTCGTCCTAAGACAGTTAACTGACCCTGATCCGTCGGGTAAGTCAGGCACACGCATCAACAATCCCTACACACATATACTATTAACATATAGTTGCACCCGAAAGATGGAAGAGTCCTCAGCCGAATCTGCCATTCGACTGATCACTCGGGGGCTACTGACATGGTTATACCCTGCGGGTACATGACTTCAGCATATCTGGTCCAGCCCAAGGAAGGCCCACAGCAAACATACGCTGGCCCATGAAGATTTTCGGGTGGCCAAGGCCCATGACGTCTTCGGATCCTTGGAGAGCAAGACTAGAGGAGATAGGAAATTCAAAGGGGTAAAACCCTAGAACTTGTAACCGACTAGGACTATGCCCGGGACCTGCCTAAGTCTATATAAAGGCCAGGAGGGTACGCCCTAGATCTCTCGACTCATACTTTCGCACACGCATCCACGCCAGATCGAATCTGCGCACCCTGTAACCTTCGGTTCCGCCGTAATCAAAGAGCAGACAAGCAGGAGTAGGGTTTTCCCTCCGGGGGCCTGAACCTGGGTAAATCTCGTGTCCCCTGGTTTCTTGTCTGTTAACCGTGCCACGATCTCCAGCATCCCCATCTTCTCCAAAACCCAAGTCCATAACAATGGGCATTGACGAGATTAAACCTCGTCAGATGATAATAAAGGTACCTCCAGCAGCTGAATCCAACAGGTTTCTTAAAGAGAAGTTCAAACCTGCATAAAAAGTCTGGATAATCATCCAAGCAGTAAGTCCATGAGTGGGACAATTCTTAACCAAAGATTTCATTCTTTCCCAAGCTTGAGCAACATGTTCATTATCATGTTGTTTAAATTTCATAATATCACTTCTCGTAGATATAATCTTAGTAGGAGGGTAGTAATTTCCAATAAAATCATCTTTGCACTTAATCCAAGAATCAATACTATTTCTAGGCAAGGATATCAACCATTCTTTAGATTTTCCTCTCAAGGAGAAAAGGAAACAACTTGAGCTTAATAATATCTCCATCTACATCCTTATACTTTTGCATCTCACAAAGTTCAACAAAGTTATTAAGATGGGAAGCAGCATCATCAGAACTAGCACCAGAAAATTGCTCTCTCATCACAAGATTCAACAAAGCAGGCTTAATTTTATAAAACATAGCATCCGGAGCAGGTGGAGCAATAGGAGTGCTTAGGAAATCATTGTTGTTTGTGCTAGTGAAGTCACACAACTTGGTGTTCTTGGCAGAGTTCATTTTGGCAAAGGTGGAGCAAGCCAACAACAGCAGCAACTAGGGCAGGAAGTAATTTTTTTGTGTTTTTTATAAGAGAAAGAAAACTAAACTAAACTATTTTTTTGGAGTTTTTGATAAAAATAGGAAAACGAAACCAAGCAAAAGAAACTAAGCAAAACAAAAACAAAGTAAAGAGAAAGGTTGAGAAGGACTCCCCTTGTGAAGACGTCCTTAGCCTCCCCGGCAACGGCGCCAGAAAACTTGTTGATGCGCTTCGCTGATGTGGGAGTGCTTCGTCGGGAAACCCCAAGAGCAAGGTGTGATGCAACACAGCATCAAGTATTCCCTCAGTAGAAACCAAGGTTATTGAACCAGTAGGAGGAAGGAAATGTCTCAAAGGTGTTGCAAGCAACTTGGAAACCTGCACAACACAAACTCAAGACTTTGCCCCAACGAACAGTGAGGTTGTCAATCTCACTGGTTGTTGTACCAAAGGATTAACTGTATGGTGTGGAAGGTGAAAGTGGTTTGCAGAAAGTAAATAACAGTGGAAGATGTATCAATGGTAAAGATTGGACCGGGGTCCATACTTCACTAGAGGTGTTCTCCTTAGATAAACAAACATGGCATGCTGGGTAAACAAATTACAGCAGGGCAATTGACATGACTGAGCAAGGCATAACAATGCAATACTAGACATCAGGATCCTATGAGATTCGATTGGGCAATACAACAAGATACATAGACCGCCATCCAACTACATCTATGACTAGAAGTCCACCTTTGGGTTACCATATGAACCCCCTCCAGTATTAAGTTGCAACCAACAGACAACTGCTTTAAGCAAAGTGTGTAAGGTAAAAAATCCACTTGTTCCATGAACAAGAGACCGTTGTTTTCTCCCTAGTGGCAACAACACATCTACAACCTTAGAGATTTCTATCACTTTCTTAGATTAAATAGAGGCATGAACCTACTATCGAGCATAAATACCCCCTCTTGGAGTCACTAGCAACTACTTGGCCAAGATAGCTACTAACAACGGAGAGCATGCAAGATCACAAACAACACAGACGTGATAGAATCTATAAGACAAAACCATTAATCAATCTGACATAGTAATCTCAATATCCATCGGATCCCCGCAAACATAACATGCATGATTACAAATAGATGAGATCTTGATCATGAAAGGAGCTCACAAGATCTAGACATGAAAGCACAAAGGAGGAGATACAACCATCTAGATACTACATGGACCCGTAGTCCAAGGTGGAACTACTCACGCTTCATACTGGAGGCTGGCATGATGAAGAAGAAGGCCTCCTGGATGATCGCCCCTCCGGCAGGGTGCCGGGAAGAGCTTCAGATCCCCCCGATCTAAGGACGATGGTGGCGGCGGCTACAGACGGTTTCGTGGAATATTGATCGGGTGTTTAGGGTTTAGGCATCGGGGGTTTCTTATAGGCGAAGAGGCAAGGCAGGAGGGCGGCCAGGGGGCCCACACCCTGCCTAGGCGGCCTAGGGTGGGCCCGTGCCTGGGGGGTGCGGCCGCTCTGTGGCTCCCCTCTGTCTCTCCTCTGGACTCCGTGTTCTCCTTGGTGAAATATTGACTTTGGCTTTTGTCCCGTCCAATTCCGAGAATATTTCCTTACTAGCTTTTCTGGAACCAAAAACAGCAGAAAATAGGCAACTGACACTGTGGCAACTTGTTAATAGGTTAGTACCAGAAAACATATAAAAACACCTTAAAGTGTGGACAAACCAAAGCAAAGTAGATACTAAACAAGCATGGAAAATCAAAAATTATAGATACGTTTCCGACGTATCAGGGAGACACCGAAGCAAGGCTCCATATTTGGATGGCCGAGCAAGACATACACAAGACATCCTTCCAAACACATCATGTGCACTTTGAGTGCAAGGTAATGCCATATGGCTTGGCAGGGGCACCAACAACGTTCCAAGGATTCATGAGTATTAGAGAAAAACCCCAGTTTGGTCTATGAAGTTGTCATGGATGTGCATTTTGGTCACAAACTTACAAATCGTGAATTCCGGATCATGAAGTCGCCAGACTCGTGCATTCTGGTCAAACCGTGATGGTGTCGTCAAAACGGACGTTAAGACATCACATGAGTAGCATGTGTGGGACATCTCTGATTGTAATGTTATGTGAAACCTCTTGATTTTTTTACCGCTGGATTAAATTCGGTCATGTAATGGATATTTGGAATAGGTTTAAATTTAGTAGTTATGTAATAAATATTTCTAACTGGTTTAAATTCGGTTAGATTTCAGTGTTTAATGGATATTTCAAGCATTTTAAATCCAACGATGTAACATCATGTCGTAGATAAATAACAGGTATGTCCATATAAAAGTTTGTATGATCTACCCGTAGATAACAGACTGTGCATAGATATTTCAACCATTTGATAGATTTGATATGCAATTCAGTCAAGAAATATAGATAGCAGTGTGCAAAATTTGATAAATTTCATATTCAATTCACTCAAAAAATATAGATAGTAGTGTGCAAAATAGAACAAACTGAGACACACATGTCTCACATAGTTTTAGATATTGCAATTCATAGAAATTATCACAGGGGCGAGCAGGCGCAAGGTTCTCATCGTTGCGTGGGCACGGCCTCAGGATTGACCTTGGGTGCGCCTCAGTCGGGATCTGGTGGTGCAGCAGCTATCTTCCTGGAGGGCGGCGATGCGCCTCCATCGCCGACCTATCGATGGGCGGTGGTGGACCTCGAATCGCAAGAGGTGAGTTTCTCCCTATGCGTCGGCTCGCTACGTTTATCTTTTTTTTTACCTGGGCTGGCTCTGGTTTGGGATGGAACGGATCGTTATGTTTGTCTTTCTTTTTTTACCTAGGCTTTTTTGGTTGGGGACGGAATATTAAGCTAGGACGGTTTTTTTTTGTATAATATCTCGTCACATGTGTTAACACAACAACATTGACATGCCATGTCATCAAGTTCTGGCGTGGTTTTAACGGTACCGTCACGGTCTGACCAGAATACACACGCGTGGAAACTTCGTGATCCGGAATTTACAATTTACAAGTTTGTCACCAAAACTTAACATATGTGGCAACTTTATAGTCTAAATTGGCGTTTTCTCTGAGTATTATTCTTGCACCTAGGTTAAGAAAAATCATTTTGGTCTTTATTAATGATATATTGGTATACAAGTCAACGCTAGCTGGTCATGTGCATCATCTCAAAACAGTGAGCATCCTTTTTGTCACAAACCACACGGTAAAAATGATGTTCTCTTGGCCAGGACTGAAGATATTTGTAAAGAAATGGGTCATGATCTGCATTGCCAGCAAGCAAAAGGGGAATGTGCGCCTTATCCTGGTTTCCCAAAAGGATTTGTTTGCGAAAAACCAATTGAAGTTTGCTGATTTTGGCTAACCATCTACAAAATCCATTGAAATAATTTCCCAATGTCCTTTTGGCACTCTAGGAACTATTATAGCAAGAGTTGTTCAGACTCAAACACTCAATTATGTATGAGTTCAACTAGGCACCCAGATTCAGATGGCCAAATGGAAAGAGTGAATCAGTGTATGGAGGGATACTTGAGATATTTTGTTCATTCTTGCCAAACAAAATGGACCTAGTTGATTCACCTCGCAGAGTTTGGTGCAATGCAATTTATCATTCTAGTCTGAAGAAAACACCATTTGAAGTTCTGTATGGGCACGCTCCAGAAATTCTTGGCATTGACAGAGTTGAAGCATGTGCTTTGCCCAATCTGGAAGAAAGTCTGAAGGAGGATGAAGTATGACCAAACTCTTACATCATCATTTGGAACATGTTAAGGAGAGAATGAAAACACAAGCCGACAAGGGTAGAACTGAATGCACTTTTCAGTGTGTGGGGGATTTCTCGATCTCAAGTTACAACCCTATCTATAATCCTCACTGGCCTGCCGAGCTAATCATAAGTTGGCGTTTAAATTCTATAGTCCATTTAAAATTCTGGAGCGAATTGGACTGGTGGCTTACAAATTTAAACTACCAGCGACAAGTATGATCATGTGTTGCAATTGAAGATCCTCCAGCCTTTCAAGTTATAGAGCAAATTTTGGCTAAACGCTGGTGTTCGGTGGGAGCTTCATCCATTAAGGCATGCTATGTTGGACCGGTATATATGATTCTCTAGCTACATGGTAAAACTTGTAGGAACTTCAAGTGCGTTTCCCGGTGTGGCACCTGCTTAGAGGGCAAGCAGTCTCTCATAAAGAAAGGGACTGTCATGAACCTGTCCACAAGGCCGTCATGCAAGGGTAGAAGGGCACGATAGAAGCTGATCTTGTAGAGTGGCACAAGAGGAGAGGCAGAAGAACTTGGGCGTTAAAAGAGGGAAAGACGATGCGTGGATAGGTTCAGTGGCCCTGATTAAACCACATATGGAAGAGGATCATCACCGAGCCAAGAGCTGTCCACCGTGGCAAACACCGGGCGAGGGCCGACTACCTGTCGACACTCTGGCATTGTATTTAGCATGAGGCGTGCTCTCTCTCGAACTTGCTTTTCGAAGCCATGATGTAACCTGAAGAGTATGAATCATGCCCCCTTGCTTCTCTTCTATCCTCAAACCTGTCTAGAGGGATCAAGTGGTGGTGTATCGTGGTTCTTATAAGGTAGGGTTTCTGCTGCGGCAGGTGAACGCGCGGCATGTGGTGCCATGCATGTTGGTGCAAGAGCTTGGCATGTTTTGAACGGGGATATGCCCAGACGTTGTCTCTGCTTTGGTTTGGTGTCCAGGATTTGGCTGGGCTAGTGAAGGGAAGTGGTAATAAGATGAGCTAGCAAGGCGACGTCAAAAAAATGAACAACCCAAACTGCAATCACGATTCCGTATAACATGCATATACACGTACATCATACATTGCACGCATGTCACTGCGTAGTAGTACAGGGTACATCACAATCACTCTCAAATTCTCATTCACCTCTGGTTCGCAGCAAGAAGACGCTGAGCTCCTGCGGCGGGCTACCACCGGCGGTGCGGGGGTTGATGAGATGGTACGACACCGCGTCCTTAGAGCCCACGATCCTCTCATAGGTCGCCCGCATGTACAGCACCTCCTCGCCGCCGCGTTCTTCCTGCCCAGCTCCGTCGCTGATCCGTCCTGGCGCCTGAGCCGCAGGTGGCAGCGCCCCGACGCCGGTCGTCATCGCCCGCATGCTCTCCAGCACGCCCCGCTCCCACTCCGTCGGCGGCCGCCGGACGGCGTGTCCCACGTCCCTGCCGTTGCAAGACGCCGTCCACACGCTCTTGGACCTGCCGCTTGTAGCGTTTGAGCGGTGGCACTCGAGCGCGATGCGGAGAAGGCCGGATCCCATCTCGGCCGCTATGGACTGCATCGGCACGGAGAGCTCGAAGAGGAACGGCGGTGGCACGGAGGGGTCGCGCTGCACGCAGAAGGTGACGCAGCCACCGCGGCTCCCGAAGATGGTGCCGACGATGATGGCGCAGTGCTGCCGAGCGTCCTTCTTTGCCACGACCGAGGCGGCTGGGTCGATGATGCTGTCGGAAAACTGGTGCTCCTCCTGAGGCTCACGCCCGTCCTTTCTGACGGCCTGGTTCTTGTCCATGAAAGAGAAGCTTAGGCGGTTCCTGGCGGCGTCATCGGCGCCGGACTGCTGCTTAACAGAGGGGACGCAGGCGGCGAAGATTGGCGCAAGGCACAGGTAGTTTGACGCGGCCGTGTTCTTCTTCTCCATGCTGCCTGGATTTCTGCAGCTGCTCAGCTCTGCTTCTTGGTGCTGATAAGGTGAAGCGATGGCATGTATAACAGGAAGCAATCGAGGTCTTATTCTGAGCTGGTGCCACGAGTGAGACAATGACAATGATGCTGTATGTGCAGGCGTGAACAGCCATGTAGTAGATGTGGACGCGGGACATCGATCGGAACTTTGGAATCCTAGCATACAACTTAATTAGGTTGTTTCTGCTTAATAAAAGGACCCGTGCATTGTTCTAGCTGTGTGTTCTTGGGTAGATGCCGCATGCCAAATTAGCTAATTCGTTGTGTTTCTTTGGAGAAAACTACACGGTCTATGCATCTTACTCGTCGTTTCCGCTCTGAATGAAAAACACAGCAAGTTGACAGATGATAGCATATCCTGGAGCGGTTATACCGGATTTATAAGAGCAGATAGTTCATGTACACGACATGTCTGGGTGGTGTAGTTGGTTATCACGTTAGTCTCACACACTAAAGGTCCCCAGTTTGAACCTGGCCTTAGACATAATATTTTTGGAAAGAGTAAAGTCATTTTGTCTACAATACTGATTATCTGTTTTCGTTGTTGGATTTGTTGTGTCGATACGTATGAAACTAGATCATATTTCGGTGTAGTTTGGTGACTCTTTTCTTCACTAATTGCAAGATCATAATCACTTGGTTTTGGGTTATTGCTTACTTGGTTAGCAGGATATAGTAATTCTGCTGACAAATCAGTTCTAACCTGGGCTTAGACATAATAATTTTGGAAAAAGTAAAGTCATTTTGTCTACAATACTGATGATCTGTTTTTGTTGTTGGATTGTTGTGTCGATACGTATGAAACTATATCATATGTCGGTGTAGTTTGGTGACTCTTTTCTTCACTAATTACAAGATTATAATCACTTTGGCTCTGGGTTATTGCTTACTTGGTTAGCAGGATATAGTAATTCTGCTAACAAATCATAATATTCTTATAAAATTTTGGAAAGGGTGAAGTCATTTTGTGTACTCTCTTTGTCTAAAAATAAGTGACTTGTACACGTCTAGATACATGTGAATCTAGATAAACCCAAATCACTTATTTCCAGACGGAGGGAGTATAGTATTGATCGATCGGTTTTCGTTGTTGGATTTTTTATAGTGATACATTTGAAACTAGATCATATGTTGGTGTAGTTTGGTGAATCTTTTCTTTAGTAATTGCAAGATTATCACTTAGTTCTGGGTTATTGCTTACATGGTTAGCAGGATATAGTAATTCTGTTGACAAATCAACAATATTGATGATCTGTTTTTGTAGTTGGATTTGTTATGGTGATACATTTGAAACTAGATCATATGTCGATGTAGTTCGGTGACTCTTTTCTTTACTAATTGCAAGATTATAATCACTTGGTTTGTGTTATTGTTTACTTGGTTAGCAGGATATAGTAATTCTGATGACAAATTACTAAACTTTACGCTCTACTGGTATGAATTTGCATGATATGAATTTTATGGCATGATATATCTATTACTTTATTGCTAGGGGACGAAAATAAATGATGGCACCTCAAAGGAGGGGAACAATATTGTTCATAGTCTTTGCGCGACCTCTGGACATGGATCTCTTTGGTTTGTTGGACGCTATGGCGCTATCGGAATGACGTGGTCTTCGATGGGGCCGCTCCTTCTTTCGGAGAGGTCATCAGGAAAATCACCGCGGAGGCAGACCTCTGGAGGACAGCAGGGCTTTTCCGCGACTGTCTAGGGAAGGTGGATAGGTGGAGATGCTGCGAGTAAATGCTTAGGTTGCGTGTGTTGTCCTTGCGGCGGCGTGGAGTTGCACCCTTGGCACCTGTGCTACGGTGCGTTGTAAAACATGGCCTCTTGGCCCTCCTTGTATAAAAACGATACGTCTCCTAGGATGTATCCTTGAAAAAAGAGTTTTGGGGAGGCCATAAACGGTTGCCACCGGGGACGCTACCATGTGTACTGCCAACCACCCATCTGAAGAAAAGAGGCCTGCGACCTAGTTTCATAGTTTGTCTTCCGCACCTCCCTCTCCAGCTTGTGCAAGCGAATCAGTTGCCTCCTCTTGTCGCACAATCACCTACCGAGATGAGTCAGGTGGTGTCCTGCTGACAGGTGGCTAACTGACAGCAAAGTTAATCTATTCCAAAGTCCCGCCATATTTGCTGAACTTACCGTCTGGTGGTGGTACGGCGCCAAAGAGCAAGTGCAGCGTTGCCAAAATATTAAGTCTAAGAAAGCTTAGACTCATGTTTAAACGGTGGAGAGAGGGTGGCTAAGAAAGAGATTCCCTAGGTTGAGTCTAGCACTAAACACAAATGTCCAGCTGATTAAAAAATCATTTCATCCAATAAAAGCAGGGCAATTTGGTGGAAAAAGTGGTATATCCTCTGTTTTGTGGGTCCTTTGAGTTGTGCTAGACTGTGTCTAAAATGGTGGAGCAGTTTTATTTTGTTAGACTTATGTCAGCCTTTTTTCTTAGACATAACAGCACGCTGGACATGCTCTAAGCTGAAATCTGTAAAATAATGGAGCTGCTTTGATTCGTACAGGGAAGGCTTGCTTGAAACAGATAAAATAGTTCCGAACGATGTGGCTTACTATAATAATAGCACTGGTTTGTTAACAATATACTTGTGCTTCCAAAATAATTAAGACTAAACTAATTTAAAAATCTCTCAGAATTTTAGAACCAGCTTTCACATGATGCTAACAGGGCAGAAGCCCAAAAAAGAACTGGGCATCTTGTATATGTATGATCATATAATTTGGCGAGTGCACAACACAACATCACTTGCAATCAGGCCTAGAGTTAGGGACACTTTTTTTTAAGAAAATATGTGCATGTTCAACAATTTGATATCAGAAAATTCTAGAAACTTCAAATATTAAAACTTTGAGTTACTCCGTCCGATCCATCCATATTAGTTAACTTAGATTCATCTACTTCCTCTGGTCCATATTAATTGACTCAAATTTGTCTAGATTTGAATGAATCTAGACACTATTTAGTATATAGGTTCATTCAAATTTTGCAAATCAAAGTCAATTAATATGGATCGGAGGGAGTAGATACGAATGTACCTAGTCAAGTTTTAATGCTAGATACACCTGTATATAGACAAATTTGAGTCAACTAATATGGATCGGAGGGAGTACTAGTTTATGAAAAACTTAAACCCTGCATACAATGTGACGAGGACGTTAGTTATCTTGATAACCCTTATTCCTGAATATTCACGGTTGTCTAGATAACCTGCATACAATGTGACTAGTAGCACATCACACTCTGAATGATAGATATCCTTGGCTATATTTATTGATTTCTCAAAACATGGAATTCGGGTTTTCATGTACTCCCTCCGTTTGGAAATATAAGATGTTTTAGATTTGTGAATGAGATGTATCTAGACACCTTTCAGTGTCTAGATTCATTTGAACCTATACACTAAAACATGTCTAGATACATCTCCTTCACAAATCTAAAACATCTTATATTTCTAAACGGAGGGAGTATACCAGAAAAGTTGTGGCTTACATCACTAAGAAATCGAAAAATTCCACTAGATCATCCATGTCTCTAAGCTTCCTAATAAAGAACGCTGTCAAGTTCCATAGCTGCGGTCTCCAGCATCCCCAAGGCCAGGAACGATGAACCTACAAAGTACGAAGAACAATCAGTCGTAGAGAGAACACATTTTATCAAACATGCTAGTCAAAAATCGGCATTCTAGTTACCCTTTTTCATTCACGATTTGATCCAGAGCTCCTGTATAAACACAGATCCTGCATAACACAGTTACAAGATTATACAAAATATCAAATATATCAATGAAATAAATGTCAGAGGTATCAGCATGTACCCTGGGAATCTTTCATTGAGCTTCTTGATGGCCGGAGGAGCAGCAACAGCAGCAATCTGCATTGGAATGATCTCTCAGATGATAATACCAGATTATGTCAAACAAAAGGATTGGGTGAACATAATTTGCCTAACGAACTCACAGTTCTTATTTGACTGATCTCAGCCCCACGCTCTTTCAGCAGATCAACTGCTGCAGCTACTGTTCCACCTGATAGATAAGTAAAGGAAGATAAATATATGAACATTACGCCACAACAAATGCTGCTAAACCCTCACAGCGTAAGCAAGGGATATAAATCCATGATACTGAAGGATCTAAGGTACTAGGAAACAGGTATACCAGTTGCAAGCATAGGATCAACAAGGAGAATATGACATCCTTTTGGGAATCTTTCAGGTAACCTGCATTCAAAATTGTTGAAATGAACAACATTACATGTTAAATATCTTGAATAGTTTTCCACAAAAATACTACCCCGTAATACCTTGATTGGTTTTCATATAACTGACAACAGTATTAGTAAGATAACTATCCAAAATCTTGGTGAAGGGTACTACACAGGATGACCTTAAATGCTAGAAACAGGTTCAAATGGACTGTTGCTGCTCCTGTGTTGTGAAGTTATTATTTTAACTAGGAAATTAAATAATATCAATGGCCTCCATCATTAGCATTGTAGCTTCAGAAGAAAGCCAGAAGTTGTTCAAAACATGTCATGCTCCATATCTGAGCCGCTGCTAGTGCAGATAAATAGCACTTACTTGTTCAAGTATACAGAGGGCTGTAGCGTTGTCTCATCCCTAGCCATACCTTCAATAAGAACAAAAAGGATCAGAATATTGCCAATTTATTCAATCATGGTAAAATAATATTAGAGTACAGAGAAGGAAAAGGCAGTGTGTTATTTGTCATACAGTTAGAGAAATCACTAATAATCTTGTACATATTTCCATCCATGGATTTACACATTTGAAACTCCAAAGTTTCTAAAACTATTGCCAGTAAATGTACAATTAAGAAATACTTTAAGATGAAAAACAGGATATCATTTCTTACCTAAATGGAAAGTTCTGGTTATCGGAAAAATTGATGTCATAAACTCAGCAAGGACAAGTCCTGCTCGTAGAATAGGCACAATCTGAAACAAGAACAGTCTAATTCAGTAAGCTCTACATAATATTGCTACAGAGGATGCTCAATTCGAAAAATATCTGGAGTAAATGCAAACCATGATCGGCTCCAAAGGATCAACCGATTCTACAACAGCTGTGCCCATAGGTGATTGGACCTCCCGTGGTACTGTTGGCTGTCAAAGGAAGGGGAAAAGCATATCAAAGATAACATTGACATCCCAATCAAAAAATTCATCATCAGTGTCTAATCTGAACAACAGCTGCAAATATAATTACCAGATTTTACTGTTGTCATCAAGGCTTGGTTGTCATTTACAGTGCTCGATGATTTCACAGTTCAAAGTTTATTGTTTTGTAGTATATGAAACAAATGATGGGCTAATTCCGAAATACAAATCCACATCACAACAAAAGCAGAAGCATCATCTGGTCAAGAATTAGAAATATACCAGCCAATCCCTAGTTGCATCATAGGCTAGCAATCTGCCAAGCTCCCCCATGGCACTTCCTGCCCAAGATTATCACCAACAAGCAGAAAGTTACGAATCATAAACGGGTATCGTACACATTATGCGCGAGGCAAACTATCAAATTAGGGGATGGAATCACTCACTAAAGGCGTGGGTGGGCGTAGACTGATCGCGGAGGACGGAGACCCAGTGGTTGATAAGCGGGTGAGGAGGCACCACCACCTGCGGGCCTCGGACAAAACAATCTAAGTCTTGATTTCTGCATGTACACTAGTAATGGGGATGGAAGTGTACCTTGAATCCGTTCATCCCGGTGGCGGTGAGGTCGTGGTTGCCGATTTCCATCCGCCGGAATCAAGGACGGGAGGCGGCTCTGCTAGGGTTTTGGTGAAGGGGTACTCGGCGGGAAGGAGGGCCAAGGCCCAAGGGAACAAGATGTGGACGGCGATACGGGCGGGTGCCACCTTTTACGGGACGGCGGTCAGGTGGGCCCATCGGCTGTGGTAGGATTTAGGCCCCTTTTGGTTTAAATAATTTTTAAGTTTTTTTCTTTAAGGTGTTACATACAAAATTATTTCCTTCGTCTTAAAGTAGAAGTCGCCGCCTGCATCGCGCGCTAATCAGTGGAGACCCGTCTGCATCGCCGCTCGCGCGGCACGAATTCAGGGACGGTGGCGTGCAAGAGGCTCGGGTCGACGGCTCCATCGCGCCAATCACCGGAGACACGCCTATCACGCACGTCGGCCATCTCACGCCCCACGCCAGCGAGGTGAACGTCCCGGGCCAGGAAGGCTTCTCGTCTCCGATGCCGCAGTTCCTAGAGTCATTGGCCGGGCCCAAGCCTCCGTCCCTCATCTCCACCCCGCCGGCACAAAAGAAGAAGGCGCTGCCGCCAGCGAGCTCCCCCGAAGAAGTGGACGGCTCGCCATCAAGAAGAAGGCTCGCTAGTTCAAGGAAGGGGTTGAGGATGTCTAGGAGGTCATCGCCCGTGTCTGCGGGATTCTGGCGCTGGAGGAATCCTTCGACGATGCGTCGCGCGTGGCGTACTAGCAGATGTTCCTGCGTGCTCCCCTAGCGATCGCTGCCATCCAGGCCATGGACGCGCTGGTCAAGAAGGTCAAGAAACTCAAGAAAAAAAGGCCGGTGATGAACCAGGCTTCCTCGTGAATACCACTGCTGCCAATGTGTAGTGCTCTCGTTCTTCAAAGCAACCAGGGGCATCGGCCCTTTGTACCTTGTGCGTTAGGGACTCCTGCTACCTCTTCCTGCTGCAGTTCCCTCGTCTTCAGTCTAGGTCGGCCTTCTTTCAAGGCAGCTTCGACATCTCTATATCCCATGTTTACGCACTCGGGTCTATAACACGTGTCCAAAAAGTCATTTTAAAGTCTCTTGCCTTGACTTCATGTAGCTAAAAGATATGTGTATGGTTGGTCGTCGCTTCACTTGGTCCAACGCTCAAGCCGACCCGGTTCTCACTAAGATCGACCACGTGTTTTTCTCAGATGATTGGGACATGCTTTTCCCGGACGCTCACCTGTAGGCCATCACTTTGGCTTGCTCCGACCATGCCCCTCTTCTGCTCCACGGATGTGTGGCCACGACCAGGAAGCCTTCATTCAAATTCGAAGAGCTTAGCTGCGTATGGAGGGTTTCAAGGAAACTTTCAATGCATCCTAGAACAAGGTCATTCAGGACCTGTACCCCATCCGCAAAATCCACATTAAGTTGTCCCGTACTGGAAAGGCTCTAAAGAAATGGCAAAGCCAATGCATGGGTGTCCTTCGACAACAGATTGCTATGGCAAAAGAGATCATCTGGAGGTTTGACCTCGCGGAGGAAACTAGGGCCCTGTTAGAAGACGATGAAAGAGAGCTGCGAAGACGACTAAAAGCTTCTTACATCGGTCGTCTCGCTATCCAGAAAATAAAGCACCAGCAGAGATTGAGACTTACTTGGATCCGCTTAGGAGATGCAAACACGCAACTTTTCCATGCGAGGGCGAATGGGCGTAGAAGGAAGGTCTATATTCAATCCCTCATCATGGGAGGAGGCACGGCTATCACAACCAAGGACAAAGAGGAGGTTCTCCTGAATCACTTCAATGACCTTCTTGGGACCAAAGCGTCTAGGCAGGTTTGCCTCAACTGGGATGGCCTCGGTTACACCCCGCATGACATGGATGACCTCGAAGCCCCTTTCGATGACATTGAGATTAAGGAGGCGGTTTTCTCCTTGCCATCGGTGAAAGCTCCACGCCCTGACGCCTTCATTGGAGTGTTCTTCAAATTGTGCTAGGATATTATAAAAAATGACGTCATTAGTGCCATCTCCCACATATCCAAGCTCCGGGCAAATTGTATCAACCTTGTGAACTCCGCCAACATCATTCCGATCCCGAAGAAATCGGACGCCGCGTACGTGAGTGACTACATGCCTATCAGTGTTATCCATAGCCTGTCCAAGATTTTCTCCAAGATTCTTGCCAACCGCCTTGCCCCTATGCTTCTGGACATCTTCTCTAAGTGCCAAAGCGTTTTCGTCAAGAAAGGAAGCATCCACGATAATTTCTTGCATGTGTAGTACCTCATTAGAGAGCTTCACTCCTCGAAGACCCCGAGCATTTCCATGAAACTGGACATTTCCAAAGCTTTCGACTCGGTGGGATGAGACTACCTCATTGAGGTGATGACTGCCTTAGGTTTTGGCCGAGCTGGCGCAACTGGGTATGCCTCTCCCTAGCCTCCGCATCATCGAGAATTCTTGTGAGACCCTGGCGTATGGCTCAATAGGATTGATAGGTAACCATACCAACAAGTTGCAACTTCTTTTCTGGAAGCTCATTCAAAAAGAACTCTAAGGTTAAGCGTGCTTGGCCTAGAGCAATTCTAGGATGGGTGACCGACCGGGAAGTGGGTAACCGGGTGCGCACGAGTGAGGACAAAGTGCGCATAAAAGACTAGTGTTGGTCTGTCGGGATAGTCTAGAGATCGTACTGAGCTTCCAGAAGTGACAACCGTCGGTCCAGAGTGACTAGGGGTGTTACAAATTGGTATCAGAGCCGACCCTCGCGGTTAAACGGGCGTGTGCGGGTCAGTGGCGGACATGTGGCGCATGTCGCGTGTGGCCCGGAGTGGACACGGCATGGCACATGTGCTGGCACTAGAAGCACAGACGTGTGCCAAGAGGGGACGTTCCTGGCTTCTGGTTGATCGACGAGGACGTCGATCTTCTAAGGGTGGGTGTATGTGAGACCCCGGTGCATGGCTCAATAGGATTGATAGGAAACCCATACCAACAAGTTGCAACTTCTTTCCGGAAGCTCATTCGAAAAGAACTCTAAGGTTTAAGCGTGCTTGGCCTAGAGCAATTCTAGGATGGGCGACCGACCGGGAAGTGGGTAACCGGGTGCGCACGAGTGAGGACAAAGTGCGCAGAAAAGACTAGTGTTGGTCCGTGGGGATAGTCTAGAGATCCTATTGAGCTACCAGAAGTGACAACCATTGGTCCGGAGTGACCGGGGGTGTTACAATTCTCCTCAACGGCAATCCTGGAAAGGCATTCTGGCATGCCCGTGGCCTCAGACAAGGCGACCCTCTATCCCCAATGTTGTTCATCCTCGCCATCGACCCACTCCAGCGGATCCTGGCCAAAGCTACCTCGAGCGGGATCCTCAGCCCCATCCGCTCCAGATAGACTACCTGTAGAATCTCCCTCTATGCCGACGACGCTAGAATCTTTGTCAACCCAATGAAAGAGGAGCTTGACGCCATCTCCGAGATCCTAAAGTGTTTTGGGATAGTGGAATTGTCACTAACATGGCCAAGACGGAGGTCTTCCCGGCAAAATGCGGGCAGATCAACATTGAAGATCTGATGTCCTCCTTTGCTACCAAGCTTGCCACCTTCCCTAGTGTGAGACCCTGGCGCATGGCTTAATAGGATTGTTAGTATACCCATACCAACAAGTTGCAACTTCTTTTCTGGAAGCCCATCCAAAAAGAACTCTAAGGTTAAGCGTGCTTGGCCTAGAGAAATTTGAGGATGTGTGATCGATGGGGAAGTGGGTACCGGGTGCGCACGAGTGAGGAAAAAGTGCGCAGAAAAGACTAGTTTTGGTTTGTGGGATGATACCTTCGATCCGGATTACAGATGTAGTATAGCTCTTTTTCCCTAGTAGACCTAGGTTTATCGAATCCCCGGGAAGCAAAAAGCAAAGTGATATTACTTAAATGGACCTTCGAGCATTTTAGAATTCCTATTGCATTTTCACTGGACCAAGAGTTTGCGATCTTGTTGTTGTTGTTGACGATGGAGAGAGAGAGGGCCTAGGGTCTTCGGTTTTCACCAGTAGCTATGCAAAACATCTGATGGGAATAATAGATAATAATAAAGTACTCATGTAATTGTTAGAGCAAGATAATTATATGTGGGCAGTGCATCCATACATGCTATCGCCTCCGCAACCGCTTATGGAAACAACCTACTAGTCTCATCCATAGAAGAAAGATAACTAATGATATGCATAGTGATGTTAATACCAAGTAAGTTCCTCACATATTGCCGTACTACTCTTTATGTCACTGGGGTTCCTATCCTGCAGATCGGTCATTACTCTTTACCTGGATCAATCCTCAGGGTCTTGGGTACCTGACAAGTCCTTAGATTGAGGTAAGAGAGGGTAATATAATCATTATGTCATACAAACTAATACATGATCCCATCTATGATAGATAACATGCACAAAAGCTACATGGCTAGGCCGAAGCCCTTAGCCCAAGGAGAATTACTCACACATAGAGATGAAATCGACAATCATAAACATTGTAATAGAGATCATAGAGTTGATAGCAAATAGTCTTACAATGTCGCCAATTGGAGATGAGATCTACTATTACAAGTGGTGGAAGATGGCTATGGTGGTGGAGAAGGTTTAGAGGTTTAGATCTAGATCTATTCCTCCGGCGTGGCGGCAGGGAGAGTTTAGGTTGAAAGAAGCGAGATTGTGGAGTCGGGGGGTTGTTTCCCGTCGCCTGAAGCCTCTTTATATAGGGGTCCCTTCATGAAAGTTGTTCTGTTTGACCTAATGAGGTCGGTGCAAACTATACGGCGGCAACTATACGGCGTCGGCCGTATAGTTGGTCGTTAAGCTTGCAGTAACCTCCTCACGGCTCCTGGTTTATTTGGCATGTTGGAAATCTCGTATCTTTGGCATTTATGTAGTGATTCCCATCATCATACATCATTATCTGCGCATGCAAAGATAGCAAGAAAGGATTTCATACCCCTTTGATCATTAGGCATTAGTGGAAGGTTTTAGAGAGATATTTCATCAAATATATGAATAATTGTAGGGTTTGCAGCATAGAAAACAAAAAAATTCCTACGATGGGAACAACTATGTACCAAGATCTATCTACTAGATACAAACAACGGGCGGATGTATATCCGTAGAGAACATACCCTTGAAGACCGACAAAGCTTAACGAGTTAAACTCATGGTTGATGTAGACGATCTCTTGCCGATCTCAAGATCGAGAGAAAGTCCTAGCGCCGCAAATCAGCAGCGCATCCGTGCTCGCACACACGTCCGAGACACCGAGAAACCTCCGCCTCCTCACTCCAGAGATGGAGCGGAAGCACAACTCTTTCTTACCGAATAGCCACCGGGAACATGTATCTCGCTAGTCCGAGACCATGGGGGATAAATTCTACAGAGGTGAAAGAACATTTCTTAATCTCTAGTGTTTTGTGTGTTAGATAACAATACCAAGGATCATTTAATGTGTGTTGAAGTGTTGCATCTCTATTTGAGAATAAAGGGAAAAGAACTCTGCCTTTGGGGGCGGATAATCCGGCCCCACCAGGGGCGGATAATCCGCCCCTCCCTTTGCCCAAGCAGGCGCAAGCCCCAGAAGGGGGCGGAATTTTGGCCGGATTTTCCGGCCCTGCCGGATAATCTGCCCCCCTGCTCATCTCCAAGGCGCAAGCCCCAGAGAAGGGGCGGAGTTTTGGCCGGACTTTCCGGCCTGGCCGAATAATCCGCCCCTCAGGGGGGCCGGAATATCCGCCCCCCAAGATCTTCACCAAGCTTCACCAAGGCGCAAGCCCTAGAGAGGGGGCGGAGTTTCCCCCGGAGAATCCGTCCTTGGGGCGGAGTTTTCCCAGGGGGCGGATAATCCGCCCCCAAAGTTGTGCAACGGCCAGATCGGGGAGGGGGTATTTAAGCCAGCCATCCCCCTCCTGCCAGAACTCTTGATTCATCTCGAAAAAGACCAGATCAGATCTGAAAGCTTCATCCAAGAGTGCTCCACCTAGATCCACCCAAAGGCCCCATCCCTTGGGGACTCGAAGGAGGAGAACTCGATCTTCATCATCTGCAATCAAGCGCTTCATCTCCTCTCCATTCATTTGGAGAACCTCCGATCTAGTATTTCTTGCAAATATCTAGATCCTCGTTTTTGTTTATATTGATAAACCTTGTTCTTGTGGCAGCTTGTTGTCATCTCGAGAGCCCCCAATTCGGTTGTGGGTGTGTGCCCCGATAGTGTTGTAAAAGGCACCGGTTCCCGCCTCGAAGGGATCCAATAGTGGAGAAGGTGGATCAGGCCTCTCGTGGCGAGATCCATCGGAGAATAGGGTGAGGCCTATTGTGGCGTGGTGGTCTTAGAACCGCCCACCCCTCCAATGCAGATGTACTTCCCTTAACAAAGAAGGAACTGCGGTAAAACAAATCCCTGTGTCTCCACGTGCTCCACTACGGTTTCCTCGCTCCTCTTTTACGTGCTTAGTAGTTAGGGTTACATATAGGGAAATTCTCGTAGTTGCATATCTAGAGAATTTACTTTGTGTCAAGCCTAAAATTGAAAAAGTATTAAAAATTGGTTAGCACCTATTCACCCCCCTCTAGGTGCCCATACGATCCATTTCAATTGGTATCAGAGCCTCGGCTCTTATTTCGGGCTTAACCGCCTAAGAGAAGTATGGGTTCCAAGGGAGATGGGAGTGATGCTCCGGAGGTAGTCACCATGAACGATCTCAAGACGTTGGAAACAACCTTGGTGAGTTCAATGGAGGCTAAGATGGAAGAGATGCGTCAATTGATAATGCGTCTCTCCACATCCGCAGCATCACCTCCATCTAACTCTGAGGATACCACTCCGCAATCCAAGGAAACGGGTAAAACTGTTTCCAAAGATAACGAAGTGGTAGATGATGATACTAGCAAGAGCTCCTCCTCGAAAAAGGATAGCGGTAAGGATGGATACAATGAGGTTTCTCATGTGTATTCCCCTGATCCGCCTATTCCTCACCCACATATACATAATAGGGGTGATCCACCCAAACTTTTAGCATCTACTTTCTCTCAATGGCAATTTTTGATGAAATCTCATGTGTGCAGTTCCTCCATAGAGTTGTGGAAGATCATCAAAAATGGTCTCCACGTTGGAAATCCTAACAATCTCACAAGAAGAGAAGTGGTCGATAGCCAACTCAATGCTACATCTCTACACATGATACAGCTTGGTGTGGGTGACAAAGACATGCCACACATTCAACATCTTAGCACAACTAAAGAAGCTTGGGATGCTCTCACCGAGCTCTTCATTGGAAATGAAAGTATGAGAAGGAATAGATATGATGCCTTGAGCAATGAAGCTGAAGGATTTCATATGCTGGATGGAGAAGACCATGAGGACATGTATAGGAGGCTCAAGGCAATAGCCACAACCTTCAGAAACCATGGTGCAGCTCATGTTGATGATGCTTGGATCAAGCGCAAGTATGTCAGTGCTCTTATGCCATTTGAGCCCACAGATTTGAAAAGTCTCCAAGGTAGGCATAACTATCACCTCATGTCATCCAATGAGGTAATTCAAGAAATGGCCGCCTTCAAAGTGGCTGCCAAAAATGCCGAAGATGCTCGTGCTCGAGCTATGGGGATGCAAAAGGGGGTCAACATGGCCTTGAAGACTAGTGTGATTGATCATGATGAATATGCGGTAGAAGGTCTGGACTGTCCCGGAGATATAAAAAGGATCCACGGACAATACTTGGCTCTTTATGCAAGAAACTTTTGGAAAGATCCAGCCAAGGCTAAAGCTGAACTGGACCGCAAGAGTGGAGCCTATGGAAGAAAAGAAAATGGTCCCAAGCTGAGAACATGCTTTAATTGTGGTGACCGGCTGCACTTCGTAGCTGAGTGTCCATATCAAAGTAGAGAGGATAATGGAGGAAGACTCATTTTCAAGGACAAATCAAAAGCTCCACGTAAGAAACAGTTTGTAAATAAGAATGCTCCTTTCAAGAAGCAACTAAAGATTGTTCTAGTGGCTCAAGAAGAATATTCATCCGGGAGTGAAGATGAGGACGAGGAAGATAGCTCTCAAGAGGTGGCTGCTATAGCCACCACATCTACATCAACATCTCTCTTCGACTCTCCGAACGAAAACATCATCAACAAGAATGCTACTTGCCTCATGGCAAGAAGCTCCGAGGTAACTTCTTCTAACTCTTCTTTTCCCAAGGCTATGATAGACATGGATGATCCTGCTAGTCTTAAGGTTAAAGAAGAGATTATTGCTTTGGATTATTTCTATACTAACTTGCAAGGTGAGCACAAAGTTTGTTTTGAGGCTCTTATGGATCAGCTGGCCCAAAACGAAGCACTCCTCGAAGAAAAGGGCAGAATTGAAAGGGAGGATGCAATGGAAATTGCATCCCTAAAAAATGCTCTTTAAGAAGAAGAAGAAGCTCGGGTCTCTCTTGAAGAGAGGCTTGAGTCTATGGAAGAGTCACATGAAGAAATTGTGACTAAACTCGTTAAGGAACGTGACAATGCTGTCACCAAGGCAAAGAAGTTAAAGAAGGAAAGGACTGACTTTGGGGCTGCTCATGATAGACTCTCCGAGGAATTGGAGAAACTTGACAATGCTCACAAGGCGTTGAAAAACGAGTTCTCTATTCTCAATGAGTCACATGATCAGCTTCAAAGTCGATTGGCCAAATATGATACTCCTAGCTCGTCCAACTCAACATATATTAACAAGAAAAATGCTAGTGTGGAAAAAGAAGTGATCAAGGACATCACTACAAAGGCAAAGGTGTGCTTGATGAAGTCCTTGGCAAGCAAAGGTCAAATCATGGTAAAGAGGGACTTGGGTATGTCACCAAGTCCAAGAAGAAGAAAACCAAGAAGAACAAGACCAAGAATGTGCAATTAAAGACAAGCACGGCTGAGAAGGTTGTCACAAAAGACAAGACTAATAATATTGGTTTTGCAGGGTCTCACAATCCGAATTATGAACTCTTTTGTGATGACTATGGCAATGTTTATGCTTATTATGTTGGTCCTTTTGATGAATATATTGCTTGGTCTATTTGGGTCCCAAAGACCCTTGTTACTAACATGAAAGGACCCATTGAAAAATGGGTACCTAAAACCAAGAAGTAATTTTCTTGCAGGTCTATGCTTCCGGTGGGTCGAAATGGGTGCTGGATAGTGGCTGCACTAGTCATATGACCGGAAGCAAGGAGATCATCACGGAGATGCGTCCAAATCTTGATAATATCACAGTATCCTATGGTGATAAGTCTAAATCTCAGGTATTGGGTCTTGGCAAGGTTGTGGTTGCCCACGATATCTCTCTCGTGGACGTCATGCTTGTTGAGACCCTTGGCTACAATCTTCTTTCTGTTCGTTCCCTTGGCAAGATGGGTTTTGCTGTTTTTATCGATGATGATTTGGTGGTACTCTTATGGAGCAAGTCTCTAAAGGTCGCTTTCGTTGGATACGTCGAAAATGACCTGTATGTGGTGGACTTCTCGGGGAAAACCACTTCGGGTCCGATGTGTCTATTCGGAAAGGCCGACGTGGGCTGGCTATGGCATCGCCGTTTAGCCCATGTCAACATGAGAACTTTGCAAAGTCTCCAAAAGGGTGGCCACATCCTTGGACTAAAAGACAATGTCTCTTTTGCCAAAGATCGTGTTTGCAGGGCTTGTGTTGAAGGAAAAATGCATGATTCTCCCCACAAGAGGAAGACTATTGTGTCATCAAAGAGGATCTTGGAATTACTTCATGTGGATTTATTTGGTCCTCCTTCTCATGCAAGTCTTGGTGGGAAGAAATATTGCTTGGTCATCGTCGATGATTACTCAAGATATACATGGGTATATTTTTTCAAGCTGAAAAGTGAGACTCAACAAACTGTCATCGACTTTGCCAATGAAGTTCAACGTCAACACAATGTTCCCATCTTGGCAATTAGAAGTGACAACGGCTCAGAATTCAAGAACTACACTTTAAACGAGTTTCTTAGCGAAGAGGGGATTAGACACCAATATTCCGCTGCGTACACCCCTCAACAAAATGGTGTAGCCGAGAGGAAGAACCGGACTTTGATGGATATGGCAAGATCTATGCTAGCTGAATTCAAGTCTCCTTATCATTTTTGGAATGAAGCCATATCCACTGCTTGTCACTCATCAAACCGGCTCTACCTTCGGAAGATCTTGGACAAGACCCCATATGAAATACTTACCGGTAACAAACCCAACATCTCATACTTCAGGGTATTCGGGTGTAAGTGTTTCTTTCTTATTAAAGGTGTCCGTTTGTCAAAATTTGATTCCAAGGCTTTAGAAGGTATTTTTGTTGGTTACGGTGCAAAATCCCACACTTATAGAGTCTACAACAAGCTCACTGGGATTGTTGTAGAATCTTGTAGTGTGGAGTTCGATGAAAATAACGGCTCCTTTGTAGGGCAAGTTGATGTTTGTGATGCAGATGTTGAAATACCCCAAGATGCCATAAGAAGAATGGGCGTGGGATTTTTTCGCCCCATTGAGGAACCCCTTGTGGCGGATCGAGAAGGACAATGCTCCACACATGTGGAGCCCTCATCTACACAAGATCAACAAGCTCCTACTGTTGGAGACAATCCTGCACCAACACCACAATCTGCTGAAGACCATGTGTCCCCTGGACAAGCTGGTAGTCCCAGGCCGGACTATCCACCCCCTCCAAGGGGCGGACAATCCGCCCCTGGCACTCCAACTCGTTCCAGAGGATCCGAAGGAGAAGTCAACAACTCTGAAGCTCCCAGGCCGGATTCTCCGCCCCCCAGGGGCGGAGTATCCGGCCCTGGGTCTCCAACTCCAGTCAGGCTTTCTCAGGAAGATGGTTCTGGTACTTCACCTCCCAGGCCGGATAGTCAGGCCCCTCCAAGGGGCGGATTATCTGGTCCTGAATAAAATGTTCAGCAACAATCTTCTGGCAGTAACGGTGACCAAGATCAAGGGCAGGGTAGTAATCAAGACAATGATACAACTATTGAATCCACTCCTCCTAGAAACAATAAGGACATTGAGGCTCGTCGCAAGGCTCGTGCTGATCGGAACCTTGAACTAAGAGGTCACACTCTTCACAAGGTTGTGGGTGATCTACGACGAAGGGTATCCACTAGAAGAGAGCTTGCAAGCTTCTGTGATCATCAAGATCACATTTCCATGGTTGAACCGAAGAAGGTTTTTGATGCTCTTGAAGACCCCGATTGCGTTGTCGCAATGCATGAAGAATTAAATAACTTCGAACGCAACAAAGTTTGGAAGCTCATAGAAAAACCAAAGGATTGTCGCAATGTTATCGGCACCAAGTGGATCTTCAAGAACAAACAGGATGAAAATGGCATTGTTGTGAGGAATAAAGCACGACTCGTGGCTCAAGGATTCTCTCAAGTGGAAGGAATTGATTTTGGCGAGACCTACGCTCCTGTGGCTCGCCTTGAGTCCATCCGTATCCTTCTTGCATATGCAGCCCATCATAATTTTAAATTACAACAAATGGATGTTAAGAGCGCTTTCCTTAATGGTCCTCTATATGAGTTAGTATACGTCAAGCAGCCCCCGGGGTTTGAGGACCCCAAATTTCCGAACCATGTCTACAAACTCGATAAGGCGCTCTATGGCCTTAAACAAGCCCCACGTGCGTGGTATGAGCACCTTAAAGAGCTTTTGCTAGACCGTGGATTCGAAGTTGGGCACATCGATCCCACTCTTTTTACTAAGAAGGTTAATGGGGAGCTTTTTGTATGCCAACTTTATGTAGATGACATTATTTTTGGCTCTACTAACCAAGCTTTTAACGATGAATTTTCGAAGCTTATGACTGACAGGTTTGAGATGTCCATGATGGGTGAGCTCAGGTTCTTTCTTGGATTTGAGATCAAACAACTTAGAGAGGGAACCTTTATTAATCAAGCTAAGTACATCCAAGACATGCTCAAAAGGTTCAAGATGACAGATCTCAATGGCGTTGCTACCCCTATGCAAACAAAGTGTCATCTTGAGCTCAATCCCAAGGATAAAGACGTGGATCAAAAGGTATACCGATCCATGATCGGCTCTCTCCTTTACCTTTGCGCATCTAGGCCCGATATCGTGTTAAGTGTAGGAGTGTGTGCAAGGTACCAAGCCGCTCCTAAAGAAAGCCACTTAGTGGCAGTCAAGCGAATCTTCCGATATTAGGTTCATTCCCCAAATTTTGGGTTATGGTATCCCAAGGGTTCAAGTTTTTCTCTATGTGGTTACACTGATTCAGATTGGGCTGGTGACAAAGATGATAGGAAATCAACCTCTGGTGCATGCCAATTCTTGGGCAGGTCTCTAGTGTGTTGGTCATCAAAGAAACAGAATTGTATTTCACTCTCAACCGCCGAAGCTGAATATGTTGCTGCTGCAAGTGCTTGTACTCAATTGTTATGGATGAGGCAAACTTTAAAGGAATATGGTGTCAATTGTGACAAAGTTCCTCTTTTATGCGACAATGAAAGTGCTATCAAAATTGCTTACAATCCCGTGCAGCATACAAGAACAAAACATATAGAGATTCGCAACCACTTTATTCGGGATCATGTTGCTCGTGGAGATATTGCTCTATCCTTTGTGAGCACGAAGAACCAACTTGCTGATATTTTCACGAAGCCCCTTGATGAAGCAAGATTTTGTTATTTTAGGAATGAGCTAAATATCATAGATTCAAGGAGCTTGGCTTGACTACCCTTGCACACTCACTTGCGCTTATTCATGTATTTGGTTTAGATGCGGGCATAGACATAGGGGGAGTGTGGTCCTAATTGATTGGGCCAACCCTCCCCCCATAATGCCGAAAGCAAGTCAAATCATTTCCCTTAATATCATTTTGTGATATGTGGGTCATCGATGAGCATTGGTTTTGAACTCAAGATACATCTTCGCGGTGTCATGCCATGCGCTCCAACATGGTGGCTTCGGCCACCGCCCTCTTCCTTGAGAAGAGTTGGTTTTTCATGGGTCCCGTTGGATTTTCTTGCATATCTCTTGTTCTTATGGAAAACACACTCAAATTTGGCTTTTGATTGATTTGATTCTTGCAAATTTGGGTGTGAATTCTGAGTGATCTCCAGGGGCATTAGCATCGCTCTTCTTCCTTTTTGGCGTTTCGATGCCAAAGGGGGAGAAGTAGTTCTATTAGGTCTCGTGGATTTGCAAGGGTTGGGCACAAGCTTTTCGATTTTAGTCGTTTTTATTTGCTTGCTTGTGCCTTTTTCTAGGGTGAACTCAGTTGCTATTTGTGGTTGTTTGTGTAAGACTATGTCGTACTCCACAGTTTGGTACTATGTTTGGTATTCATGGAATTCTGGATTTATCTATCATGGACCCCATGGAATTCTAGAATTATGGAGCATATTTGATGGCATATGGATTCTTGGGATTATCTATGTATGCTTTGGCTATATTCTCATCCCGGTGGTATGACCTTATTTCCCAAACCTTAAAGTAGTTTTCTCCCTAGTGTGTGTATTTGTATTCAAATGCAAATCTTAAATATGCACACATCTAGGGGGAGCGTCTTTCATTATTTGAGGTGGCATTTGTCGGTTTTGTTGCAAATCCTAGTATTGTCATCTAACACCAAAAAGGGGGAGATTGAAAGAACATTTCTTAATCCCTAGTGTTTTGTGTGTTAGATAACAATACCAAGGATCATTTAATGTGTGTTGAAGTGTTGCAGCTCTATTTGAGAATAAAGGGAAAAGAACTCTGCCTTTGGGGGCGGATAATCTGGCCCCACCAGGGGCGGATAATCCGCCCCTCCCTTTGCCCAAGCAGGCGCAAGCCCCAGACGGGGGGCGGAATTTTGGCCGGATTTTCCGGCCCCGCCGGATAATCCGCCCCCCTGCTCATCGCCAAGGCGCAAGCCACAGAGAGGGGACGGAGTTTTGGCCGGACTTTCTGGCCTGGCCGAATAATCCGCCCCTCAGGAGGGCCGGATTATCCGCCCCCCAAGATCTTCACCAAGCTTCACCAAGGCGCAAGCCCCAGAGAGGGGGCGGAGTTTCCCCCGGAGAATCCGCCCTTGGGGCGGAGTTTTCCCAAGGGGCGGATAAGCCGCCCCAAGTGGGGGGCGGATAATCCGCCCCCAAAGTTGTGCAACGGCTAGATCGGGGGAGGGGGTATTTAAGCCAGCCATCCCCCTCCTGCCAGAACTCTTGATTCATCTCGAAAAAGACCAGATCAGATCTGAAAGCTTCATCCAAGAGTGCTCCACCTAGATCCACCCAAAGGCCCCATCCCTTGGGGAATCGAAGGAGGAGAACTCGATCTTCATCATCAGCAATCAAGTGCTTCATCTCCTCTCCATTCATTTGGAGAACCTCCGATCTAGTATTTCTTGCAAATATCTAGATCCTCGTTTTTGTTTATATTGATAAACCTTGTTCTTGTGGCAGCTTGTTGTCATCTCGGGAGCCCCCAATTCGGTTGTGGGTGTGTGCCCTGATAGTGTTGTAAAAGGCACCGGTTCCCGCCTCGAAGGGATCCAATAGTGGAGAAGGTGGATCAGGCCTCTCGTGGTGAGATCCATCGGAGAATAGGGTGAGGCCTATTGTGGCGTGGTGGTCTTAGAACCGCCCACCCCTCCAACACAGATGTACTTCCCTTAACAAGGAAGGAACTGCGGTAAAACAAATCCCTGTGTCTCCGCGTGCTCCACTACGGTTTCCTCGCTCCTCTTTTACGTGCTTAGTAGTTGGGGTTACATATAGGGAAATTCTCGTAGTTGCATATCTAGAGAATTTACTTTGTGTCAAGCCTAAAATTGAAAAAGTATTAAAAATTGGTTAGCACCTATTCACCCCCCCTCTAGGTGCCCATACGATCCATTTCAATTGGTATCAGAGCCTCGGCTCTTATTTCGGGCTTAACCGCCTAAGAGAAGTATGGGTTCCAAGGGAGATGGGAGTGATGCTCCGGAGGTAGTCACCATGAAAGATCTCAAGACGTTGGAAACAACCTTTGTGAGTTCAATGGAGGCTAAGATGGAATAGATGCGTCAATTGATAATGCGTCTCTCCACATCCGCAGCATCACCTCCATCTAACTCTGAGGATACCACTCCACAATCCAAGGAAACGGGTAAAACTGTTTCCAAAGATAACGAAGTGGTAGATGATGATACTAGCAAGAGCTCCTCCTCGAAAAAGGATAGCGGTAAGGATGGATACAATGAGGTTTCTCATGTGTATTCCTCTGATCCGCCTATTCCTCACCCACATATACATAATAGGGGTGATCCACCCAAACTTTTAGCATCTACTTTCTCTCAATGGAAATTTTTGATGAAATCTCATGTGTGCAGTTCCTCCATAGAGTTGTGGAAGATCATCGAAAATGGTCTTCACGTTGGAAATCCTAACAATCTCACAAGAAGAGAAGTGGTCGATAGCCAACTCAATGCTACATCTCTACACATGATACAGCTTGGTGTGGGTGACAAAGACATGCCACACATTCAACATCTTAGCACAGCTAAAGAAGCTTGGGATGCTCTCACCGAGCTCTTCATTGGAAATGAAAGTATGAGAAGGAATAGATATGATGCCTTGAGCAATGAAGCTGAAGGATTTCATATGCTGGATGGAGAAGACCACGAGGACATGTATAGGAGGCTCAAGGCAATAGCCACAACCTTCAGAAACCACGGTGCAGCTCATGTTGATGACGCTTGGATCAAGCGCAAGTATGTTAGTGCTCTTATGCCATTTGAGACCACAGATTTGAAAAGTCTCCAAGGTAGGCATAACTATCACCTCATGTCATCCAATGAGGTAATTCATGAAATGGCCGCCTTCAAAGTGGCTGCCAAGAATGCCGAAGATGCTCGTGCTCGAGCTATGGGGATGCAAAAGGGGGTCAACATGGCCTTGAAGACTAGTGTGATTGATCATGATGAATATGCGGTAGAAGGTCTAGACTGTCCTGGAGATATAAAAAGGATCCACGGAAAATACTTGGCTCTTTATGCAAGAAACTTTTGGAAAGATCCAGCCAAGGCTAAAGCTGAACTAGACCGCAAGAGTGGAGCCTATGGAAGAAAAGAAAATGGTCCCAAGCTAAGAACATGCTTTAATTGTGGTGACCGGCTGCACTTCGTAGCTGAGTGTCCATATCAAAGTAGAGAGGATAATGGAGGAAGACTCATTTTCAAGGACAAATCAAAAGCTCCACGTAAGAAATAGTTTGTAAAGAAGAATGCTCCTTTCAAGAAGCAACCAAAGATTGTTCTAGTGGCTCAAGAAGAATATTCATCGGGGAGTGAAGATGAGGACGAGGACGATAGCTCTCAAGAGGTGGCTGCTATAGCCACCACATCTACATCAACATCTCTCTTCGACTCTCCGAACGAAAACATCATCAACAAGAATGCTACTTGCCTCATGGCAAGAAGCTCCGAGGTAACTTCTTCTAACTCTTCTTTTCCCAAGGCTATGATAGACATGGATGATCCTTCTAGTCCTAAGGTTAAAGAAGAGATTATTGCTTTGGATTATTTCTATACTAACTTGCAAGGTGAGCACAAAGTTCGTTTTGAGGCTCTTATGGATCAGCTGGCCCAAAACGAAGCACTCCTCGAAGAAAAGGGCAGAATTGAAAGGGAGGATGCAATGGAAATTGCATCCCTAAAAAATGCTCTTGAAGAAGAAGAAGAAGCTCGGGTCTCTCTTGAAGAGAGGCTTGAGTCTATGGAAGAGTCACATGAAGAAATTGTGACTAAACTCGTTAAGGAACGTGACAATGCTGTCACCAAGGCAAAGAAGTTAAAGAAGGAAAGGATTGACTTTGGGGCTGCTCATGATAGACTCTCCGAGGAATTAGAGAAACTTGAAAATGCTCACAAGGCGTTTAAAAACGAGTTCTCTATTCTCAATGAGTCACATGATCAGCTTCAAAGTCGATTGGCCAAATATGATACTCCTAGCTCGTCCAACTCAACATATAGTAACAAGAAAAATGCTAGTGTGGAAAAAGAAGTGATCAAGGACATCACTACAAAGGACAAAGGTGTGCTTGATGAAGTCCTTGGCAAGCAAAGGTCAAATCATGGTAAAGAGGGACTTGGGTATGTCACCAAGTCCAAGAAGAAGAAAACCAATAAGAACAAGACCAAGAATGTGCAATTAAAGACAAGCACGGCTGAGAAGGTTGTCACAAAAGACAAGACTAATAATATTGGTTTTGCAGGGTCTCACAATCCGAATTATGAACTCTTTTGTGATGACTATGGCAATGTTTATGCTTATTATGTTGGTCCTTTTGATGAATATATTGCTTGGTCTATTTGGGTCCCAAAGACCCTTGTTACTAACATGAAAGGACCCATTGAAAAATGGGTACCTAAAACCAAGAAGTAATTTTCTTGCAGGGCTATGCTTTCGGTGGGTCGAAATGGGTGCTGGATAGTGGATGCACTAGTCATATGACCGGAAGCAAGGAGATCATCACGGAGATGCGTCCAAATCTTGATAATATCACAGTCTCCTATGGTGATAAGTCTAAATCTCAGGTATTGGGTCTTGGCAAGGTTGTGGTTGCCCACGATATCTCTCTCGTGGACGTCATGCTTGTTGAGACCCTTGGCTACAATCTTCTTTCTGTTCGTGCCCTTGGCAAGATGGGTTTTGCTGTTTTTATCGATGATGATTTGGTGGTACTCTTATGGAGCAAGTCTCTAAAGGTCGCTTTCGTTGGATACGTCGAAAATGACCTGTATGTGGTGGACTTCTCGGGGAAAACCACTTCGGGTCCGATGTGTCTATTCGGAAAGGCCGACGTGGGCTGGCTATGGCATCGCCGTTTAGCCCATGTCAACATGAGAACTTTGCAAAGTCTCCAAAAGGGTGGCCACATCCTTGGACTAAAAGACAATGTCTCTTTTGCCAAAGATCGTGTTTGCAGGGCTTGTGTTGAAGGAAAAATGCATGATTCTCCCCACAAGAGGAAGACTATTGTGTCATCAAAGAGGATCTTGGAATTACTTCATGTGGATTTATTTGGTCCTGCTTCTCATGCAAGTCTTGGTGGGAAGAAATATTGCTTGGTCATCGTCGATGATTACTCAAGATATACATGGGTATATTTTTTCAAGCTGAAAAGTGAGACTCAACAAACTGTCATCGACTTTGCCAATGAAGTTCAACGTCAACACAATGTTCTCATCTTGGCAATTAGAAGTGACAACGGCTTAGAATTCAAGAACTACACTTTAAACGAGTTTCTTAGCGAAGAGGGGATTAGACACCAATATTCCGCTGCGTACACCCCTCAACAAAATGGTGTAGCCGAGAGGAAGAACCGGACTTTGATGGATATGTCAAGATCTATGCTAGCTGAATTCAAGTCTCCTTATAATTTTTGGAATGAAGCCATATCCACTGCTTGTCACTCATCAAACCGGCTCTACCTTCGGAAGATCTTGGACAAGACCCCATATTAAATACTTAATGGTAACAAACCCAACATCTCATACTTCAGGGTATTCGGGTGTAAGTGTTTCTTTCTTATTAAAGGTGTCCGTTTGTCAAAATTTGATTCCAAGGCTTTAGAAGGTATTTTTGTTGGTTACGGTGCCGAATCCCACACTTATAGAGTCTACAACAAGCTCACTGGGATTGTTGTAGAATCTTGTAGTGTGGAGTTCGATGAAAATAACGGCTCCTTTGTAGGGCAAGTTGATGTTTGTGATGCAGATGTTGAAATACCCCAAGATGCCATAAGAAGAATGGACGTGGGATTTTTTCGCCCCATTGAGGAACCCCTTGTGGCGGATCGGGAAGGACAATGCTCCACACATGTGGATCCCTCATCTACACAAGATCAACAAGCTCCTACTGTTGGAGACAATCCTGCACCAACACCACAATCTGCTGAAGACCATCTATCCCCTGGACAAGCTGGTAGTCCCAGGCCGGACTATCCACCCCCTCCAAGGGGCAGACAATCCGCCCCTGGCACTCCAACTCGTTCTAGAGGATCCGAAGGAGAAGTCAACAACTCTGAAGCTCCCAGGCCGGATTCTCCGGCCCCTAGGGGCGGAGTATCCGGCCCTGGGTCTCCAACTCCAGTCAGGCTTTCTCAGGAAGATGGTTCTGGTACTTCACCTCCTAGGTCGGATAGTCCGGCCCCTCCAAGGGGCGGATTATCCGGGCCTGAAGAAAATGTTCAGCAACAATATTCAGGCAGTAACGGTGACCAAGATCAAGGGCAGGGCAGTAATCAAGACAATGATACAACTATTGAATCCACTCCTCCTAGAAACAATAAGGACATTGAGGCTCGTCGCAAGGCTCGTGCTGATCGGAACCTTGAACTAAGAGGTCACACTCTTCACAAGGTTGTGGGTGATCTACGACGAAGGGTATCCACTAGAAGAGAGCTTGCAAGCTTCTGTGATCATCAAGCTCACATTTCCATGGTTGAACCGAAGAAGGTTTTTGATGCTCTTGAAGACCCCGATTGGGTTGTCGCAATGCATGAAGAATTAAATAACTTCGAACGCAACAAAGTTTGGAAGCTCATAGAAAAACCAAAGGATTGTCGCAATGTTATCGGCACCAAGTGGATCTTCAAGAACAAACAGGATGAAAATGGCATTGTTGTGAGGAATAAAGCATGACTCGTGGCTCAAGGATTCTCTCAAGTGGAAGGAATTGATTTTGGCGAGACCTACGCTCCTGTGGCTCGCCTTGAGTCCATCCGTATCCTTCTTGCATATGCAGCCCATCATAATTTTAAATTACAACAAATGGATGTTAAGAGTGCTTTCCTTAATGGTCCTCTACATGAGTTAGTATACGTCAAGCAGCCCCCGGGGTTTGAGGACCCCAAATTTCCGAACCATGTCTACAAACTCGATAAGGTGCTCTATGGCCTTAAACAAGCCCCACGTGCGTGGTATGAGCACCTTAAAGAGCTTTTGCTAGACCGTGGATTCGAAGTTGGGCACATCGATCCCACTCTTTTTACTAAGAAGGTTAATGGGGAGCTTTTTGTATGCCAACTTTATGTAGATGACATTATTTTTGGCTCTACTAACCAAGCTTTTAACGATGAATTTTCGAAGCTTATGACTGACAGGTTTGAGATGTCCATGATGGGTGAGCTCAAGTTCTTTCTTGGATTTGAGATCAAACAACTTAGAGAGGGAACCTTTATTAATCAAGCTAAGTACATCCAAGACATGCTCAAAAGGTTCAAGATGACAGATCTCAATGGCGTTGCTACCCCTATGCAAACAAAGTGTCATCTTGAGCTCAATCCCAAGGATAAAGACGTGGATCAAAAGGTATACCGATCCATGATCGGCTCTCTCCTTTACCTTTGCGCATCTAGGCCCGATATCGTGTTAAGTGTAGGAGTGTGTGCAAGGTACCAAGCCGCTCCTAAAGAAAGCCACTTAGTGGCAGTCAAGCGAATCTTCCGATATTAGGTTCATTCCCCAAATTTTGGGTTATGGTATCCCAAGGGTTCAAGTTTCTCTCTATGTGGTTACACTGATTCAGATTGGGCTGGTGACAAATATGATAGGAAATCAACCTCTGGTGCATGCCAATTCTTGGGCAGGTCTCTAGTGTGTTGGTCATCAAAGAAACAGAATTGTATTTCACTCTCAACCGCCGAAGCTGAATATGTTGCTGCTGCAAGTGCTTGTACTCAATTGTTATGGATGAGGCAAACTTTAAAGGAATATGGTGTCAATTCTGACAAAGTTCCTCTTTTATGCGACAATGAAAGTGCTATCAAAATTGCTTACAATCCCGTGCAGCATACAAGAACAAAACATATAGAGATTCGCAACCACTTTATTCGGGATCATGTTGCTCGTGGAGATATTGCTCTATCCTTTGTGAGCACGAAGAACCAACTTGCTGATATTTTCACGAAGCCCCTTGATGAAGCAAGATTTTGTTATTTGAGGAATGAGCTAAATATCATAGATTCAAGGAGCTTGGCTTGACTACCCTTGCACACTCACTTGCGCTTATTCATGTATTTGGTTTAGATGCGGGCATAGACATAGGGGGAGTGTGGTCCTAATTGATTGGGCAAACCCTCCCCCCATAATGCCGAAAGCAAGTCAAATCATTTCCCTTAATATCATTTTGTGATATGTGGGTCATCGATGAGCATTGGTTTTGAACTCAAGATACATCTTCGCGGTGTCATGCCATGCGCTCCAACATGGTGGCTTCAGCCACCGCCCTCTTCCTTGAGAAGAGTTGGTTTTTCATGGGTCCCGTTGGATTTTCTTGCATATCTCTTGTTCTTATGGAAAACACACTCAAATTTGGCTTTTGATTGATTTGATTCTTGCAAATTTGGGTGTGAATTCTGAGTGATCTCCAGGGGCATTAGCATCGCTCTTCTTCCTTTTTGGCGTTTCGATGCCAAAGGGGGAGAAGTAGTTCTATTAGGTCTCGTGGATTTGCAAGGGTTGGGCACAAGCTTTTCGATTTTAGTCGTTTTTATTTGCTTGCTTGTGCCTTTTTCTAGGGTGAACTCAGTTGCTATTTGTGGTTGTTTGTGTAAGACTATGTCGTACTCCACAGTTTGGTACTATGTTTGGTATTCATGGAATTCTGGATTTATCTATAATGGACCCCATGGAATTCTAGAATTATGGAGCATATTTGATGGCATATGGATTCATGGGATTATCTATGTATGCTTTGGCTATATTCTCATCCCGGTGGTATGACCTTATTTCCCAAACCTTAAAGTAGTGTTCTCCCTAGTGTGTGTATTTGTATTCAAATGCAAATCTTAAATATGCACACATCTAGGGGGAGCGTCTTTCATTATTTGAGGTGGCATTTGCCGGTTTTATTGCAAATCATAGTATTGTCATCTAACACCAAAAACGGGGAGATTGAAAGAACATTTCTTAATCCCTAGTGTTTTGTGTGTTAGATAACAATACCAAGGATCATTTAATGTGTGTTGAAGTGTTGCAGCTCTATTTGAGAATAAAGGGAAAAGAACTCTGCCTTTGGGGGCGGATAAGCCGGCCCCACCAGGGGCGGATAATCCGCCCCTCCCTTTGCCCAAGCAGGCGCAAGCCCCAAAAGGGGGGCGGAATTTTGGCCGGATTTTCTGGCCCCGCTGGATAATCCGCCCCTCAGGGGGGCCGGATAATCCGCCCCCCTGCTCATCGCCAAGGCGCAAGCCCCAGAGAGAGGGCGGAGTTTTGGCCGGACTTTCCGGCCTGGCCGAATAATCCGCCCCTCAGGGGGGCCGGATTATCCGCCCCCCAAGATCTTCACCAAGCTTCACCAAGGCGCAAGCCCCAGAGAGGGGGCGGAGTTTCCCCCGGAGAATCCGCCCTTGGGGCGGAGTTTTCCCAGGGGGCGGATAATCCGCCCCCAAAGTTGTGCAACGGCCAGATCGGGGGAGGGGGTATTTAAGCCAGCCATCCCCCTCCTGCCAGAACTCTTGATTCATCTCGAAAAAGACCAGATCAGATCTGAAAGCTTCATCCAAGAGTGCTCCACCTAGATCCACCCAAAGGCCCCATCCCTTGGGGAATCGAAGGAGGAGAACTCGATCTTCATCATCAGCAATCAAGCGCTTCATCTCCTCTCCATTCATTTGGAGAACCTCCGATCTAGTATTTCTTGCAAATATCTAGATCCTCGTTTTTGTTTATATTGATAAACCTTGTTCTTGTGGCAGCTTGTTGTCATCTCGGGAGCCCCCAATTCGGTTGTGGGTGTGTGCCCCGATAGTGTTGTAAAAGGCACCGGTTCCTGCCTCGAAGGGATCCAATAGTGGAGAAGGTGGATCAGGCCTCTCGTGGCGAGATCCATCGGAGAATAGGGTGAGGACTATTGTGGCGTGGTGGTCTTAGAACCGCCCACCCCTCCAACGCAGATGTACTTCCCTTAACAAGGAAGGAACTGTGGTAAAACAAATCCCTGTGTCTCCGCGTGCTCCACTACGGTTTCCTCGCTCCTCTTTTACGTGCTTAGTAGTTAGGGTTACATATAGGGAAATTCTCGTAGTTGCATATCTAGAGAATTTACTTTGTGTCAAGCCTAAAATTGAAAAAGTATTAAAAATTGGTTAGCACCTATTCACCCCCCCTCTAGGTGCCCATACGATCCATTTCAAGAGGAGGAACCCCAAGGGGGTGGCCGCCGGCCATGGGGGCTGCCGCCTCCCCTCCTTCATTCATGTGGGTGGACACTCCACTACAAAAACCTCTTCATTTCCCTCCACTCAAAATCCCACTCAAACTTGCAATTAAATTTCCACCAAATTTAATGCAAACTCTCGTTAAATAAAACTCTTTTTATTTATTCAGAATTTTGTCAATTACTTTAATGACAAATATTCACATATAACCCCTTGCTAGAATTCTATTTCACATGCAAAAACACTTTCTGCAATTTCACCCGAAAACCTGTTTCGGTATCTAGTGAAATAAACTCCTGCGCTTGTTATACTTTCTGGCATGAAACTTTTGCTCCAATTGGATGTCGGTGTCTCTTAAGTGTGTCACCCTACGGTTCGTGAATAATGCGGACATGATCGAGACCCCTCTCGGATCAATAATCAGAAGCGGGATCTGGAGACCCATACTGACTCCCACACATGCAACGATGACTTTCTGGTGATCGTCGGAACCTTTTATGCTAGTATCTTAATCCCTTTGTTTCACAATATATTACATGTCCGAGATTCGATCATCGGTATCTCCATACCTAGTTTGATCTCGTTACTGACATGCACTCTTTTCTCGTTCCCGTGATATAACATTCTAGTGATCAAATCACTTGCTTGCAAGCTAACCAATGTGATATCACCGAGAGGGCCCAGAGTATATCTATCCGTCATCGGGATGAACAAATTCCACTCTCGATCCATGGCCCTCAACATAACACTTTATTAGTTCTGAACCCATCTTTATAATCACCCTGTTACGGTGTGACGTTTGATGTTATCACGAAACTCTTCCGGTGTTAGTGATTGACATGATCTCATGGTCTAAGGATTAGGATTACTTCATAAGTTGTTATAGCAATATAAACTCAATGACTTTGATCGTAATTCTATACTTCGGATGAATGTTCATCACACCATTACACTAATGTTGTGATCCCGTTATTAACAACATCCAATGTCCATGATCAGGAAACCTTGATCATCTTGTTAATCAACGAGCTAGTTTATGAGAGAGGCATAACTAGGAACTTTCTGTTTGTTTATTAAACACACATGTATTAACGTTTCCGTATTAATACAATTATAGCATGCAAAATAAACATCTATCATATACTTGGAATATACATAATAAACACTTTATTATTGCCTCTCAGGGCATATTCCCTTCAGTCTCCCACTTGCACTACAGACAATAATCTAATTACATTGTGATGAATCTAACACCCATGGAGTTCTGGTGTTGATTATGTTTTGCTCTAGGGAGAGTTTTAGTCAATGGATCTGCTACAATTAGATCCGTGTGTACTTTACAAATCTTTATATCTCCATCCTTGACATGCTCGCGGATGGAGTGAAACCGGCACTTAATATGCTTGGAATTCTTGTGAGACCTTGGTTCTTTGGCATTGGCAATGGCACCATTGTTGTCACAATAGATCACCATTGGGTCCAACGCGCTTGCAACCACACCTAGTTCGGATATGAACTCCTTCATCCAAACCGCTTCCCGAGCCGCTTCCGAAGTAGCAACATATTCTGCCTCCGTTGTTGATCCCGCCACCACAGGTTGTTTGGAACTCCTCCAACTAACCGCTGCGCCATTCATGAGAAATACGTATCCGGATTGAGACTTAGAGTCATCCGGATCGGTGTCAAAGCTTGCATCGACATAACACTTAGCGACGAGATCTTCTTCACCTCCGTACACAAGAAACATATCCTTAGTTCTTCGTAAGTACTTAAGGATATTCTTGACCGCTATCTAGTGTTCCAAACCTTAATCCGATTGGTACCTACTAGTCAAACTAATAACATGTGCCACATCCGGTCTTGTACATAGCATGGCGTACATTATAGAGCCTATGGCTGAAGCATAGGGGACTTTGTCCATTATCTCTCTTTCTTCCGCCGTAGCCGGACTTTGAGTCTTACTCAATGTCTTGCCTTGCAACATAGGTAAGAACCCCTTCTTACTTCCGTCCATTTTAAACTTCTTTAAAATCTTATCAAGGTATGTACTTTGCGATAGCCCTATTAGGCGCCTAGATCTATCTCTATAGATCTTTATGCCTAATATGTATGACGCTTCACCTAGGTCCTTCATTGAAAATTTGCTGTTTAGATAACTTCTAACACTGTTTAAAAGATCTATATCATTTCCGATCAATAATATGTCATCTACATATAATATCAGAAATTCCACATTGCTCCCACTCACTTTCTTGTAAATACAAGCTTCTCCATAAGTTTGGACAAATCCAAACTCTTTGATCACCTCAACAAAGCGGAGATTCCAACTTCGTGATGCTTGCTTCAATCCATAGATGGATCGCTGAAGCTTGCACACCTTGTTAGCTTAGGATCGACAAAACGCTTTGTTTGTATCATATACAACTCTTCTTCAATATTACCATTGACAAACGCGGTTTTGACATCCATCTGCCATATCTCATAATCGAAATATGCAGCAATTGCTAACATAATCCTAACTGACTTTAGCATCGGGAGTCGGTAGTACTCTCTTTCAGAGTTTCATGAGGTAATTCCACCATTTCTAACATAATCCTAACTGACTCTAGCAATTTGTCGAAACCCCTTTGCGACAAGTCGAGCTTTATAGACGGTCACATTACCATCAGCATCAGTTTTCCTTTTGAAAATCCATTTGTTCTCCATGGCCTTTCGGTCGTGAGGTAATTCCACCAAGTTCCAAACTTGATTTTCATACATGGATTCCATCTCGGATTTCATGGCTTCTAACCATTTGTTGGAATCCGGGCTCATCATCGCTTCTTCATACGTCGCAGAGTCATCAATTTCATCAACCATGAAATTCATAACAGGGTTTCCGTACAGCTCGGGAGCTGCACGCGTCCTGCTAGACCTGCGAGGTTTGGTAGTACTCTCTTTCGGAGTTTCATGATCATTATCATTAGTTCCTTCTTCAACTGGTGAAGCCAACTCCAGAACAACTTCCGGCGCTGCGCTACTCGCCATACTTTGAAGAGAAGGTTCAGTAACCTCTTCGAGTTCTACCTTCCGACTACTCACACCTTTCGCGAGAAACTCTTTCTCTAGAAAGGATCCATCCTTGGCAACAAAAACCTTGCCCTCGGATCTGTGATAGAAGGAATACCCAATTGTTTCCTTAGGGTATCCTATGAAGACGCATTTTTTCGCTTTGGGATCGAGTTTATCCGGTTGAAGTTTCTTCACATAAACATCGCATCCCCAAACTTTAAGAAATGACAGCTTAGTTTTGTTTCCAAACCACAATTCATACGGTGTCTTTTCAACGGATTTAGATGGTGCCCGATTTAAAGTGAATGCAACATTTTCTAGTGCATAACCCCAAAATGACAACGGCAAGTCCATCAGAGACATCATAGATCGAACCATATCCAATAAAGTACGATTACGACGTTCCGACACACCATTTCTCTGTGGTGTTCCGGTAGGTGTGAGTTGTGAAACAATTCCACACTCTTTCATGTGAGTGCTAAACTCGTAACTTAGATACTCACCTCCATGGTCGAACCGTAGAAATTTGATCTTTCTATTACGATGATTTTCCACTTCATTCTGAAATTCCTTGAACTTTTCAAAGGTTTCAGATTTGTGTTTCATCAAGTAGATATAACCGTATCTACTCAAATCATCCGTGAAAGTAACAAAATAACGATATCCACCTCGTGCCGACACACTCATTGGACCACATACATCAGAATGTATGATTTCCACTAAACCTGTCGCCCGTTCCATTGAACTGGAAAACGGCGTTCTAGTCATCTTGCCCATAAGGCATGGCTCACATGTATCAAATGATTCAAAATCAAGTGATTCCAAAATTCCATCCGAATGGAGCTTCTTCATGCGTTTAACGCCAATATGACCTAGACAGTAGTGCCACATATATGCGGATATATCATCATTAAATTTAATCCTTTTAGCATCAACATTATGAATATGTGTAACATTATTATCAAGATCTAATAGAAATAAACCATTCATCATCGGTGCATGACCATAAAAGATTTCATTCATATAAATAGAACAACCATTGTTCTCGAATTTAAACGAATAACCACTTCGCATAAAACACGATCCAGATACAATGTTCATGCTCAGTGCAGGCACCAGATAACAATTATTCAAGTTTATTAATAATCCCGACGGCAAGTGGAGAGGTAGCGTTCCAACTGCGATCACATCAATGCTTGATCCATTGCCGACAAGCATCTTGACCTCACCCCTTGCTAGCGGTCGCTTGTTCCGCATCCCCTGATTCGAGTTACAAATATTAGCAACTGAACCGGTATCAAATACCCAGGTGCTACTGCAAGCACTAGTCAAGTACACATCAATAACATGTATATCATATATACCTCTGTTTGCCTTGTCGGCCTTCTTGTCTGCCAAATACTTGGGGCAGTTGCGCTTCAGTGGCCAGTCCCCTTACAATAGTAGCACTCAGTGTCAGACTTAGGTCCAACTCGGGGTTTATTTTCAGGCACGGCAACCGGCTTGCCGCCCTTACTTCCCTTCCGTTTTCCCTTCTTGTCTTTCTTGAAACCAGTGTTCTTATTGATCATCAACACTTGATGTTCCTTTTTGATCTCCACTTCTGCAGTTTTAAGCATTAACAGAAGCTCGGGGAGAGACTTCTTCATGCCTTGCATATTATAGTTCATCACAAAGCTCTTATAGCTAGGTGGCAGAGACTGCAGAACACGATGGATGCCTAAGTCAATGGGAATCAATATTCCCAAGGACACAAGCTTATCGGCGTAACCCGACATCTTGAGCACATGCTCACTTACGGAGATGTGCTCTTCCATCATGCAGCTAAAGAACTTTTCTGAAGCATTGTAGCTCTCTACAGCAGCATGTGTGTCGAAAATCATTTTCAACTCACCCATTGTATCAAATGCATTGCCGTTTTCGAAACGCTTTCGAAGTTCTGGCTCTAGCCCATCCAATATGCCGCAATGAACTAAGTTGTGGTCCTCCTGACGAGTCTGATAGACATTCTTCTCCTCGTCAGGGGCATCCTCAAAAGGTGGGGGGCCTAGCCACTACTAGGAAAAGGGCTATAGGTAATCCAAACTTCCGTGGCTCACGTGGTTGAAGTGACCCACGGGTAAAACAGGCATGGCTCACCTGTGGGCAGTGCCCTACTAGTAACTACAACATTCGTGGCGCACATGGTGATGGTGCGCCATAGATGTGTGTGGGCCAGGGCCCTGCTGGCCGCATGCCGCATATCCGTAGCGCGCATGGGGAAGGTGCGCTACAGATGCTATGGTTAACCGTGGCGCACGTGTAGGGGGTGCGCTACACCTAAGTGGAGGCCTCTCTGTTCTGTAAATGGCCAGACACATCCGTGGCACACTAGGGCCATGTGCGCCACGGTTCTGTTTTGTCCCTGTGGCGCACTAGGGACATGTGAGCCACGGTTGTGTCGACTAGTATTTTTTGGTAGCTCCACTTTGTGCACATGTGTGATCATCTACCACCCCACACTTCACTTTCCCCTTCTTCTTCCTCCTTAGATCTAGTCGGGATCCTTCTCCTTCCCACCTCAATTTCTCCACTCATTCACCATTTTTAGCATGTAGAACTTGCCTTGGATGTTACATATGTAATAGAGGAAGCTCTTCGGTCTCTCGCATCTCCTTCTCCGGTCTCATGCGCACCTCTCCTTTCCATCTTCTCGTGATCTCGGTCTCTCATCTCGGTAAGTTGTCCATGTAAGGATGTGTTCATGTGTATATGGATGATATGCTCATATGTATGTAGATGATTGATGCTCATGATGTGTGTATGGAGAGGATCGATGGTCATGTGTGTGTATATATATGGAGAGTATCGTTTCTCATATGCATGTGTGTATGGAGAGGATAATGATATGTTCATGTGTGTATGGATCGGTCTCTCTCTCTCTCTTGTGTTTGTGTGTGAACAAGTTGCCATTTGTTTTGCCAAAATGTTGATTCATTTCCATTTTGGCAAGACTTTGGCATTTCGCAAAGGTCCTAATTTTAGGATAGGTCATGCCAAAATTTTCTATCGACCATTGCATGCATGCATTCATTATGTGGTTCTAATAGACTTCTAATTGTACCGTGTACACCGTGCAGGCAAAAATGGTCCGCATAATGAGCGAAGGCATTGTGGCTAGATTTTTGAAATGTGCGACGGCCAACATGATACGAAATAACAAGACGGATATAAGATGTCCATGCAGAAGATGCAAACTCAACTGGGTGATCGACACAGATTCCAGGAATCTGCAGGCGCACCTGCTCCGCCATGGTTTCATGGATGGATACACTCGTTGGATAAGAGATGACAAAGACGATGGAGACGGTGAAGGTGGGCAACATGACGATGATCATCATCACGACGAGAACGGGCGAGATGATGAAGAGTCTCCTGGAGATGGTGAAGGTGCGAAGCAGACCGGGATGATGATGATCTAGATGCCGGAGGAGGAGACGATGATGGAACAACATCAGGCTGGGTGCGGGACCCTTATGTGCAAGAGCTGCTTCTCAAGCAGACGGGTAATGCCAGGGCTGCCGCTAGAGAGAAAGCCAAGCTTGCGCAACTTGAGAAAGACGCGGTTACTCCATTGTATGAAGGATGCACGCCCGATGATACCCGGTTGAATGTAACGCTCAAGGCTATGGAGATGAAGGCAAAACACAAATTGAGCGACGCAAGCTTTGACGATATGATGACATTCTGGCACGATCGTCTCCCAGAGGGGAACACATGTCCAACTAGTATCGAGGACGCCAAGAAAATCGTTTGTCCTCTCGATCTACCGCACGTTAGATATCACGTATGCATCAACGATTGCATCATTTATCAGGGCAAGGACGCGGAGAAAACCACATGTCCGGTGTGCGGCGTGAGTCGATACAAGAAAGGGAAGAAAGCACCTCGAAAAGTGGTATGGTACTTTCCTATCACTCCTCGTCTGCAGCGCTATTTCGCAGACCCTAAGGAAGCGAAGCTCATGCGATGGCATGCGAAAAGGAAGAAGCCAGGAGATGACGATGACCCTGAAAAGGATGAGCTGCTGACGCACCCTTCAGATGCTAGCCAGTGGAAAGCATTGGACCTCGAATTCTCAGAATTCGGTGGAGATTCGAGGAACATCAGGCTTGGTGCAAGCACCGATGGAATCAATCCGTTTGGTAGCCAGAGCAGCACGCATAGCACTTGGCCCGTGTTTGTATGGATGTACAACCTCCCTCCATGGTTGTGCATGAAGAAGAAGTACATACAAATGAGTATGCTAATTCAAGGGCCGAAACAACCTGGTACCAACATTAATCTATATCTCGGGCTGTTGAAAGAGGAGCTAGCCACGTTATGGGAATCTGGAGCCAATACTTACGACGCCGTCGCACAAGATTATTTCACTATGAGAGCCACGTTGGTCACTACGGTGCAAGACTATCTAGGTTGCGGGTATATCTCAGGGCAGGTTATCCAAGGATTCTGCACATGCGTTAGGTGCATGGATAACACAAGCTATCTCCAACTAGAGAAAGATCCAGGGTCTTCGAAAACCGTGTTAGCGCACCGGAGGTGGCTCGGCAAGAATGATCCATGGAGAAAACATGGAGACCTGTTCGATGGCAAATCCGAGACCCGAGGAATCCCAGAGTGTAGGAGCAGCGAAGAAGTGGAAAAGTTGCTGAAAAACTGGAAAGATTGTCCTAAGCCTGGAAAGAAGCGAAAGAGGCAGCAAGACAAGCCGCTGATGAAGGTATGGAAAACAAGGTCTATTTTCTAGGAGTTGCCATACTGGAAGTTTCTCCGCACGCCTCATAGCCTCGACATCATGCATATCACGAAAAACGTGTGCGAGAGTCTGGTCGCCACCATAATCAACATGCCAGATAGGACGAAAGATGGTCCGAAAGCAAGGCACGACCTGATATGCTTGGGTATCCGGAAGGAGCTTCACGGAGGACGCACTACTCCTGATGATCAGGAAGATGACGATGATCACGAGTCGGAGACGACACAAGGTCTTCGGAAGGGTAAAAAGTTCAAGAAGAACGAATATTACTGCCCTCCTTCTTGCTCCACTCTAAGCCAGGATGAGATCAAACAGTTTTTCAAGTGCCTTCTAGGAGTCAAATTTCCTTACGGCTACGCGGGCAAGATAAGCAGATACCTAGACGAGGCGAAGCAGAGGATCAGTGGCATGAAGTCTCACGACTGTGCCGTGCTAATGACGCATGTACTTCCGGTTGCACTAAGAGGGATAATGGACGAGCACGTCCGTGAAACATTATTTGGTCTCTGCAAGTTTTTAGACGTCATCTCTAGGAAGTTGATTGGCGTGAATCAGCTCAGAAGGCTACAGGAGGAGATCGTGGTGATACTATGCGAGCTTGAGGTCTACTTCCCACCCGCATTCTTCGACATTATGGTGCATCTGCTGGTCCATGTAGTGGAGGACATCGTCCAACTCGGGCCGATGTTTCTCCGCAGCATGATGGCATTCGAAAGGATGAACGGGCACATCAAAGGATACGTTCGCAACAGGTCCCGTCCAGATGGAAGCATAGCCAAGGGCTTTCTGGCCGAAGAGTGCATCTCTTTCTGCATGAATTATCTAGACATCGAGAACCCTGTCGGTCTTCCCGTCAACAGACACCTTGGCAAGCTCGACGGATCTAGTCACCGAGAGGGTCGTCGCATACTGCATGCAGACTTCTATTTTCGACGCGCAGACTTTGATCGAGCAAACCTCGTCGCGCTACAACATTTAGAAATGGTCGATCCTTGGGTACAGAAGCACAAAAGGTTAATCGAGAAGAAGTACAGTGACCGGGGCATACAGAGGACGCAGGGAGAAATAATCAAAGAGCACAACTCAGATTTCACGCGTTGGTTTAGGAAGACGCTCCTTGATAATCCCCCGCGATCGCATTCTTCTGGCACGGAAAAGATCATATTCACCTTGTCACAGGGACCAATGCAAAACTTGGTGACCTATCAGGCGTATGATATCAATAGCTACACATTCTACACGGAGGAAAAGGACAACAAGTGTGATTATCAGAACTCAGGCGTAACGTCGGAATTCTACACCGATGACAACGTGAAGGAAAGATTCTACGGAAGAATCGAGGAGATCTGGTAGCTCGACTACTATGGAGAAAAGTTGCCGATGTTCCTTGTCAGATGGGCAAAGAGCATCGAAAGAGAAGACTGGTATTTCACAACCATGGTTATACCCGAAGCAGCCAAATCCAAGGCCGCCGGTGCGAATGTGGTCGCGAAAAATGAACCGTGAGTACTAGCTACCAAAGTGGACCAATGTTTTTTCATTACCGACCCGACAAAGCCTAGCCGTGTTGTCGTGAGGAGAGGAAAAAGAAACATCATCGGAATGGATGGAGTCGCCAACGAGCAAGACTTCGACCAGTATAGCGATCCAAAGATTGAAGATGACGACGACTACGATGCAGCAACATACATCACAAGAAGAAAAAAGACAACCCTACCCAAAAAAGGTAGCCCATTCGAAAGAAGAAACATTAAAGTGTCGGGGCTAAATTATTCAACCGCGACAAAGAAGGAAAAAAAGATTGTAAAACGCTAGCTCAAAAAATATTGTAAAATGCATGGTCGAAAAAGATTGTAATATTCATGGACAAATTATTATGACATATTTGTATCATGGACAAATTATTATGACATATTTGAATCAAATTTAATTTGTACCACTTTTATGACATATTTGCATTTTTGGAATATTTAAAAGTATTTTAAAAACAAAACAAAACTTTTATAGCATATATCACCACTTTTGGGCATTTTTTGGAACATTTAAAAGTATTTTTAAAATAAAAATAAAAAATGTGGGAACCAGGATTCGAACCTGGGTGCTCACAGGTTTAGAATAGAGTAGTGGGCGGAACCAGTGGGATAAGGCAGTGCTAGTGTTAACAAAGGGGGTGGCAGCCCTCTTATCTGACTAGTCCTACCCACTTAGGCGTAGCGCACCCTGGCCAAGTGCGCTACGGTTATGCGTAGCGCACTTGGCCAGGGTGCGCTATGCCTAAGTGGGTAGGACTAGTCAACTCGCCACGTCGTCCCTACCCTATCCCCATCGTCCTCAGCCGTATCCCATCTCCATCGTCCTCAGCCGCATCGCCACCGCCGCATCCGCATCGCCACTGCCGCCGCATCCCATCCACATCGACGCCACCGCCGCCGCATCCCAGCCACGCCAGGAGGAGGAGGCCACCTTGCCCGTGCGCTCGTCGCTCGAGGAGGAGGCCGTGGAGGAGCCCGCACACCCGTCGCTCGAGGAGGAGGAGCCCGCCGTCGCAAGCGCACCGTCGCTCGAGGAGGAGGAGGCCGCTGCTGCTCGAGGAGGAGGAGGCCGTGAAGGAGCCCGCCGTCGTCCTCACCTTAGAGGTGAGCCTCGCCCCTCCCCTCTCTCCCTCTCTCCCCTCTCTCTACATCCATTACTGGGCAGAGGATTAGGGTTCCTGGATTAGGGTTTAGAGGATTATGGTTAGGGTTCCTGGATTAGGCCGTGGATTAGGGTTAGGGTTCAGAGGATTAGGGTAGCAGTAGCTAGTGTTAGAAGTAGCTAGTGTTAGCAGTATTAGCTAGTGCTAGCAGTAGTGTTAGGTTAGCAGTAGTTTTAGCAGTAGTGCTAGTGCTAGCAGTAATGTTAGGGTAGCAGTAGTGTTAGTAGTAGCAACTGGTAGTACAATAGCAACTGGTAGTACAATAGAAAAAGAACAAAACCTGGTGACAGTAGTAGCAACAACAAACTGTGACAAGATCAATAGATCATAAATAAAATCAGCAGCAACTATCTTAGGCATGTAAGCAGTGCTTGTTAAATCTTGTTTTAGCAGTTCTTGTTAAATCTTGTTAAAGTAGTGCTTGTTAAATCTATTCTCTAGGCAACCAGAAATCTATTTTACTAGCAGTGCTTGTTAATAAGTACTTTTGTGGTCACTGTTTGTGGGTTACTTAGCAGTGTACAAGAAAAGTAGTTTCAGTCCGTTGTGTCTGTACAAGAATATGTTGGTCATATTTACATATGATATGATGATTGCAAGGTTTAGTGTAGCTTGGTTGATAGCAAATTTAGTGTAGCTTGGTTGATAGCAAGGTTCAGAGTAAGCTTGGTTCATAGCTTAGGGTTCAGAGTAAGCTTGGTAGATAGCTTAGGGTTCAGAGTAGCAAGGATTCAGAGTAAGCTTAGGGTTCAGAGTAGCAAGGGTTCAGAGTAAGCTTAAGTTTCAGATCCTTCTTTCAAGTAGATGTCCATTTCTGGCTTAGATATTACAAAAGTTTGCACTCCTAGCATCTTGTTTCAGATCCAAATTTAGCTTGTATCAGAGGTGCACCCCCTAGCATCTTGTTTTGCACTCCTGGGTGCACCCCCTAGTTTGTGGCTGATCCAGCAACTGCAAACAATGTGTATATACTAATGAACTTGTTATTTGCTGTCATATTTGTTATCATATACTTGTTGTCATATAATCCATACTTGCTGTCATATACTTGTTGTCATATTTGCTGTCATAAACAATGTGTACAAACAATGTGTACACATTTACTGATGATCCATACTGTCATATAAGCGCATGTATTTGCTTGCTGTCATCAATGACAGTTGATATAATCTGTGGTGATATAATTGTAGCACTTGAAATTGTGCTTGTGCTTGTATATGAAGCACTTTATTATGTTGTGTATGAAGGTTCTTCTATGAAATGAGTCCTAATTTTTGCCGGAATGTTGATTAACTTCCGTTTCGGCAGAAATCGGGCACTCCTAGTTTAAGAAAAATAGCAAAGGTCATGCCGGATTTTTCCGTGCATTTAACCAATTTTTTTTATTAGTGCAAAGATGTGTGACAACGACGAGGCTGGATGTTCTAAGCGCATCAGCGCTGAAGGAGAACTCAGACCTCCTAATAAACAATTGACATTCTGGGAGGCGGCCCAGCGGCTAGAAGACGATGAAGAATACCATCCTTCGGAGAGCGAGGATGATGAGATGGAAGACGCGGAGGAAGAAGCCGAAGGAACGGCGGGTGATGAAACCACTAATGGCGGCGAGGGAACAGGGAGTGGTAGCAATCCTCCTAAGAAGAAGAAGAAGCCGAAGGAATGGCGCCCGAACACGGTCGGCACCGTCAGGGAGGAAATTACCGAAGTGAGCCCAACAGGGGTTCCTTTGCAGCCCGATCTTATCGTCAAAGGGCACAGTGGGAAAGTGGCGGCGATCACCCGGACAACCATCTCGATCAACACCGAGAATCTCCGGCATAAAGATAATGGCCACTAGTGCACACTCCCCTTCGAGAAGCTGCACGCAAGATACAAGTTCCCCGCTAAGTATCAGAACACAAATTATCATGGGAATGAAGTAAACAAATCCGCCCTCACAAAGATGAGCACCGCCCTGGCCAGCTAGAGACCCGGATAAAGAAGAAGATCTATAAAGAAGGCAAAATTCAGAAGATCAGTTCCGGGAGTTCAAGGAGAGGTGTGAATCCGAAAGAGCCCTGGCCAATAGTAATTGGGGAAAGGTGCTGTAGGCGATGAATATAGGTCGGATCTGGTGGATACAGAACCGCGGAGGCCAAATGGAATAAGGAGGACGAAGAGTATAGATCTAAGGGAGAAAACCCCTTTGCGAAATTCGAACCCGGGCAGGTTCAAAAATTCATCAGGGCCCGTTACCATGTGGACCCAAAAACCAAACAACTCACCGCGGATCCTGCGGTGAAGGAATTCGAGGAAATTGTGGTAAGTAATCTAATTACCGCGGATCAACTCGATTGCATTCTAATCGATGATCTAAACGATTCACTGTTACTTTTTTGCAGGAGGAGGAAATTGTTGCTAGTCATGGATCCCAGGGTTCCTCATCCAAGGGGTCGACGGCGGCCACCCGGTGGGATAACCCGTTTAACAGGGCGATGAACCGGGCCAAGAAAATAGAGCCGGTTACAAAGAAGCCGTCGTCGGCTGGCCGTCTGGCCGGCCTCGAGGGTAAGAATTGGGTGGATCATTTTGGTCCACCGCCGAGGACGCATGTGGCACCGTCAGGAAGGAGCGAGGAGGAATACCGCGAGGTTCAAGAACTTAAGGAACAAGTGGTGCAGATCCCGCAGATCGTCCAAGACAACCTGGCAATCACCCTCACGTCCATCCTGCCTACCTTGGTAGAGTCAATAGCGAACTGGAGTGCGGGTGGTCGAGTAGGGCCGTGCCCGATTCCAAGCATGGCCAGCAGCCACTCGAACAACACGGCGCCGACGAATCAGGCGAACTACATGTTCGTGACTCTGCCCGCTAGCACTGTGGTGCCGCAAGTGTTGGTGACTCCCCCTGCCATCACTGCGGTGCCGGACATGTTGGTAGCCCCCCTGCCATTGTCGCGGCGGCACCGGAGCTCCAAGCACCCGGTAGGGACAATACACCGGCGGCCAGCACCGCGCCATCAAGCAGCCCTTCCGTATCTTGCACGCCCGTCGCCGTATGCGGTGCCTCGACATTAGCTGATCTCGACGCCATCACGGTAAACAAATTGCTTTACCGCCTTTCATGCCATCTATTACTCATGGTATCTCTGACGATGCCGTACATGTTTTCCGCAGACGGATGTTCCTTGCACTCTCTTATGCTACGTGAACAACGAGCCGAGGGATGTTGCCAAGGGTACCATCGTTTAACCCTTGCAGCGCATGTTCCACTCAAGGCCGATGCCAGATAGCGTGCACAGGGTTAAAATTAGTTGGGTGCTAAGGGGCTGCGACGACCTGGAACCTCCCATTCAACCCCCAGGAGCGGATGAAGAAGAGCCGGCTGTCCTCAGAAGTTGCTTCGGCTTATTCTTGCAATGGCCAAAGAGCATGATCCATTTGGGGACGGCGGGGGCCATCAAGCCATAGACAACAGCACCGCATGTCGTGCCAGCGACAAGCGGTGGCATGGCCCCCTTACCGCCCTTGCCGTCACCTCCACGCGGTGGGTCAGATGATCATGTTGATGATATGCACATGGCGCAGGATCCGGCCGAGGATGACGAAGACTGGAATGATCACTTCTTCAACACTCAGTTTAGCAACGAAGACCTAGTTGGTGGCCCCACAGAGAAAGCCACTATCACCAAGCGTCTGTTTGGTTCTCAGGAGACTCCTCTAGCTTGCGCCTTTACAGAGCCAGCTGATACAACCAACTGGCCCTTTATTCTAAGCCCTGACACACTAGATAGGGCGGCTGGTGCTCATATTGCGATGCCTGCCCACTCTCTAAAAGGAAAAAAGGGCAGGAAAATAAAATCTAGCAGCTCGAGCCAGCCGGTGGCGTCAACTGCGAATCCGATCAGGTTTCGGGACGGGCCACCGAGACCCGAGGGTATTATGTGGAGGATTCATGTGGCGGGTGAGCCCATGCTACCTAAGAATTTGCGGAGGCTCGCCAGTTCGGAACTGCAGAGTGTGCATGACGACGTGCTGACGATAGAGAGACGCCTTCTAGCGGAGAAACATCCCTCGCACCCGGTATTCGTGGTTAAGGTGCCACCAGGCTTGGGCTTCGTCGACAATGCCCCTGCGGATCTGTTCTTCCTCCGGTTCGACAACATCTTCAATATGTTCCACCTATACCCGCTGCACTATACCATGGTCCGCCTGTTTTCTCTCAGCCTGGCCTGCAGATCATTAAAGAGAACACACCGGGCATCGCTATAGTGGACCCCTACTACATGCGTGACGGCTGCTTGGGTTCCCCCGCTGAACGACGTATCGTGGCCTCGTACCTAAAAAAATCCTCGTGGTGAACAAGAAAAGGAATACATTCTCGTGCCTTACTTTCCTGAGTAAGTCGTTATTCACTCGCCACCGTCGATTGGCTTTATTAGATTATCATCATTCTTTTTCCAACACATTCCATTTGAATTTTTTGCGCAAAGATGAACACTGCACACTCATCTCCTTATCGCCGAAGCATTCCCATGCCACGTATTTCGACTCGGGGAGTCTAGAAAAGAAGAAAAACTACGACAAGATCAAGGAAGTTCTGGATGATGCTCTCACTGGCTATGCCTCGACGGAAGGCACCACCTTCGTGCGTACGAAGGTCAAGTTCGGCAGGCACGTCTTCAACCACGTAACGAAGTTCCCCTGCGTGAAGCAGCCGGAAAACAGTAAGAAGGAAGCCTACTACGCACTCCATCACATGAGGGCGTTCCTACTTGACCAGCAGAATTCTACGCTGCCAGATCATCTCAAACAGTGGGCCGAAGCAAAGGCCAAGATCACTGATTCAGATATTAGACAAGAGATGTATCGCATCCAGCATCAGTTTGGGGCAATCATCTTTCGTGATGTCATGACTTCGGGGGGGGGGGGGGGGGATCTTCTACGAAGGAAATATCCCGAATAACCGTGACATAGAAGATCGCCTAGAGATGCAGGGTGACTATAGGAAGTTCATGACGAGACAAGGTGTCCTCCCGTTCTCTAAGCCGAGCCAGAAGGCTTGATGTTGGCCTAGTTGTAGTTACAAACTATAGATGACCTTTGTGTGTGTGTGGACAAGTGTACATGCTACTACTTATCTTATTAGGGTTATGAATCATCGCTTACTTCTTTTGCTTATTATTATTATTATATATCAATCAATGCTTGGTTTTTTTTGCTTACTCTTTGGTCCTTTGCTCACTTTGGTCCTTCTTTTTTCCTTACTTTATTAGTCTTTGAATAATGCCGATGATTGAAATGTCGTGGCACACTATATATGTGAATGTGCTACGACGGGATTGTGAGCCTTGTGATATGCACAAGTCCAGGTGTTATGCATCCTACTTGGCTTACAGTTCCATCGTAGCATATTCCTGTGTCCAACGACCTATGTATATATATGAGGCATTCTTTTTGATTTACTTTGGTCTTTTTCGAGAATGCACACTATATATGTGAATGTGCTGCGATGGGATTGTACGCCTTGTGCTATGCACAAGACCAGGTGTTGTGCATCCTACTTGGCGTACAGTTCCATCGTAGCATATTCCTGTGTCCAACAACCTATTTATATATGAGGCATGATTTTTGAGTTACTTTGGTCTTTTTCAAGAATGCCGATGCTTGAAATGTCGTGGCACACTATATATGTGAATATGCTGCGATGGGATTGTCCGCCTTGTGCTATACACAGGTCCAGGTGTTGTGCATCCTACTTGGCGGACGGTTCCATCGTAGCATATTCCTGTGTCGAACAACCTAGTTATATATGAGCATTCTTTTTGAGTTTGGTCTTTTTGATTTAGGAGTACTTTCTATAAGTGTATCTTCATATGCGACTTTAATTATACATGTTTTTTTTCAATCACCGGTTAATTATTATTGTCAACTTGTATATAACGTGGTACGTCGTGTACAAGGGATGGGTTCTCGGAGTCTACGATGATTGGGAAGACTGCCGGAGACAGGTGCACCGTTTCAGCGGCAATAGCTACAAAGGGTACAACACTATGGCGGAGGTGGAAGCTAGATACACGTGCTATCTAGCGGGAGTTAGGACGAGGAACCGGATGAAGACCTACACCTTCGTCGCGGTGATCATGCTTATCTTCTTTGGTTGTTTATCCCGCGTTTGTGTCTAGCTAGTTTAGATGTCTAGGCGAGATTCCGAGCTCTAACTTGTTCGAGACACATGTATTCGCATGTCACCAACTACTTTGTAACTTGATCGAAACAATGTAACTTATACTATGTATTCATGTATGAGACTTATCTATATGTATTTGTTTCAATCTTGTTTTGCGAATTGTGTATTTATATATATAACTATATATCTTATATCTGTGTGTATATCTGCCTGTAATATTGTATATAATCTGTATTGTATATCATCTGGCTCTGATTTTTTTTTAAAAAGACACCTTTGGCGCACATGTCCTAGCTTTTGCGGCACACTACAACTAAAGCGCACCTGCGCAGCTTAGTGGCGCACTGCAACATGCGCCACAGAAGATCCAAAGTGTAGCGCACCTGCCCACATAGTCATGGCGCACTAGCAGGTGCGCTACACCTATCTCGACATAACCGTGGCGCACCATGCAGTGCGCCACGGCTAGGAGATAGCCGTAGCGCGAGGCCCGTGGTGCACTCCTAGTGCGCCACAGATGCTATTTACAGGTGCGCCACGAACAACCCATTTCCTAGTAGTGAGCGACGCTTCTAGCACATATTGCTTTTGTGCAGCAGAGAGGAGAATCCTCAAATTCATGGCCCATTCGGTAAAGTTGCTACTATTCGTTGCAAGTTTCTCTTTCTACATGAACACATTGAAATTAAAAGCAGGTGGTGCCATCTACAACAGAATTTGTAAAGTTTAGACTAAGTTTATGATAGATTGAGTTCAACTAATCCATATTACGAATGAACTCCCACTCAAAAACGACATCCCTCGTGTCGTTTTGGTGATTACATGAACCAAACCCACTACACCAAGGCCGATCATCACGTGAGTCGGTGTAGCTTCAAAGACGAGCATAAAATGTGAATCATATCTACTATATGACTCATGCTTAACCTTTCGGTCCGTGTTCTGAGGCCATGTCTATATATGCTAGGCTTGCCAAGTAAGAACCTTAGTATTCGCGTGTGTAACTGTCTTACACCCGAAATATGGTCGTGGATCCAAGAACACCCGATCATCGCGTGATGCCTTGGAGCGATGAAAACATAATCGATGCATACTAAAGGAAGAACACATTCTTATCGTGATATTTAAATGAGGGATCATCTTATTATGCTAATAAAACGCTAAACAAGCAATATAAGATGCTATCAAACATCACATGTTTATTAGTGGAATGATATGGTTCCCGCATATGATCCCTATCATGTGCACCGTGGTATGATCACTATCATACCTTTTATGTGTAAGGCCAAGGTCTATGGAACTTACACGTTATGTGTGTTGTAAGAGTATCATCTCATACTTCTACTTACAACATCACCATATCATAACACTAGCCCAGCAATAATCTAAACTAGACGCCTCTAATTTATCCATTGCAAGTTTCACGTGTCTTAGGGATTTCGAAGATAGAACCGTTCATACCTACAAACATGAACCACAATGAGGATAACCAATTGTTGACAAATTGTTGCAAAATAGATATTGACTATAGTAGGAGAGACAGACACCCGCTAGCCACTTATGCAAACTAGTTGCATGTCAAGCGTGGAACAGGTCTCATGTGCGAGGACATGTAAAGTTTATCCGGGCCGCTTCATCCCAATATGCCACAAATATCCAAAATTACAACTAAGGAGCAATAACATGATCATCATTTCCCACATACTCATATGTGTACTACCCGTGTAAAGCATCTACGCATAGATCCGGCTCTGATACCACTGTAGGGTTCGCATCATAGAAAACAAAAATTTTCCTACGATGGGAACAGCTATGTACCAAGATCTATCTACTAGATACAAACAACGGGCGAATGTATATCTATAGAGAACATACCCTTGAAGACCGACAAAGCTTAACGAGTTAAACTCATGGTTGATGTAGACGATCTCTTGCCGATCTCAAGATCGAGAGGAAGTCCTAGCGCCGCAAATCAGCAGCGCATCCGTACTCGCACACACGTCCGAGGCACCGAGCAACCTCCGCCTCCTCGCTCCAGCGATGCAGCGGAAGCACAACTCTTTCTTGCCGAATAGCCACCGGGAACATGTATCTCGCTAGTCCGAGACCATGGGGGATAAATTCTAGAGGGGGAGAGAGATCCTTCACGAGGAGGTGTGAGTGAGAGAGAGGGGTGCCTTTTATAGGAGAGGGGGGAACCCCAAGGGGTTGGCCTCCGGCCATGGGGGCTGCCCCCTCCCCTCCTTCATTCATGTGGGTGGACACTCCACTCACAAAATCCTCTTCATTTCCCTCCACTCAAAATCCCACTCAAACTTGCAATTAAATTTCCACCAAATTTAATGCAAACTCTCATTAAATAAAACTCTTTTTATTTATTCAGAATTTTGTCAATTACTTTAATGACAAACATTCACATATAACCCCTTGCTAGAATTCTATTTCACATGCAAAAACACTTTCTGCAATTTCACCCGAAAACCTGTTTCGGTATCTAGTGAAATAAATTCCTACGCTTGTTATCCTTTCCGGCATGAAACTTTTGCTCCAATTGGATGTCGGTGTCTCTTAAGTGTGTCACCCTACGGTTTGTGAATAATGCGGACATGATCGAGACCCCTCTCGGATCAATAATCAGAAGCGGGATCTAGAGACCCATACTGACTCCCACACATTCAACGATGACTTTCCTGTGATCGTCGGAACCTTTTATGCTAGTATCTTAATCCCTTTGTTTCACGATATATTACATGTCCGAGATTCGATCATCGGTATCTCCATACCTAGTTTTATCTCGTTACTAACATGCACTCTTCTCTTGTTCCCGTGATATAATATTCTAGTGATCAAACCACTTGCTTGCAAGCTAACCAATGTGATATCACCGAGAGGGCCCAGAGTATATCTATCCGTCATCGGGATGAAAAAATTCCACTTTCGATCCATGGCCCTCAACATAACACTTTATTAGTTCTGAACCCATCTTTATAATCACCCTGTTACGGTGTGACGTTTGATGTTATCAAGAAACTCTTCCGGTGTTAGTGATTGACATGATCTCATGGTCTAAGGATTAGGATTACTTCGTAAGTTGTTATAGCAATATAAACTCAATGACTTTGATCGTAATGCTATACTTTGGATGAATGGTCATCACACCATTACACTAATGTTGTGATCCCGTTATTAACATCCAATGTCCATGATCAGGAAACCTTGATCATCTTGTTAATCAACGAGCTAGTTTATGAGAGAGGCATAACTAGGAACTTTCTGATTGTTTATTAAACACACATGTATTAACGTTTCCGTATTAATACAATTATAGCATGCAAAATAAACATCTATCATATACTTGGAATATACATAATAAACACTTTATTATTGCCTCTCAGGGCATATTCCCTTCAATAATATCTAGTTTAAATGCGAACGTGGATGGCTATATTTCATAGCCATCAACCTCCCCAAGCTTAAACTTGATTGTCCTCGAGCAAGAAAACCAAAGTCAAATGGGAACTCAGCATTTGAACTGAAATAATGAGATTATGATCTTACTCATAATTGATAGTCTCATATTTCCTCCACTTTATTAATCCCAAAAACTTCAGCATAGATAGAGTAATGGCAAGCATATCATACGGGTTTTATGAATCCTTATAGCGTAGAAAAATTATAGTAAGCATGGATGATTCAAAAGAATAAACTTTATTCCATGTCATGTAATTAACTCATAGGCTTGCCTTTGAACAATAAAATGTAATCATGTAAAATTGAGGGTGTGAGAGTTTGTCATGAAAAGCATATACTCTAAAGTATCTCAATTCTCCCACATCAATAAATCGAGACTTTTCAAGACTACTTTTCTATTCATTGTCCTTCAAGAATTTCAGTTCTTAAGTAATTGATAGCATGCCAAAAAAATTCATTAGTTTATCGGGCTGAGATGGACACTCGTGTCATCACTAAGTTTTTTGTTCCTTTTGCATAATGATTACTCATATCAACCAGAGTAGTGATTCCATCATGTTACAGCTACCCGGGAGTGCCAAGAATCTTACCCATTATAGCATTCCTGCTACATATGTTTAATAAACTCATAGCCGAAATCTAGGAGTTTCCTCCATGAAGATCGTTTGCAGGCTAGCGGAGTTGTTGGCATCCCATGAAATTTGACACGCATAAAGCTATACCATTCTTATGATTTATAAATCAAACTTTGGCATGCTCACAAAAACCGCTAAACATTAATTCAATTGAACAAATCTTTTCAAAGAGAGCTATCAAGTCAATCATTATTTTCTGTGGTGTTGAGTGTCTATAGGAATAAGCTTTCAAGACTAAAACACTACAACACCCAAGTATTCGATTTGTGAGACTTTTTCTTATTTCAATTGTTTAGCAAATTTTTAGGCAAGACTTGGTTAACTACAAGAGCTCGAACAAAACATACCCAATTAAATGCCCATGCAAACAAAATTTTACTACGATATAGAGACTCACTCCACCTATATAACATCTCAACATTACTACTAACTATCATGGGCTTCTCAAACTTCAAAAGTGGGGAGTCATAAGGCATACCTCTCATGTTTGGTTCCACTACTCTCTTCCCTTTTTATTTGTTTATTGGAAACTCAAAGTCAACCCCTATCCTACAAATCAATGAGAACTTCGAGGAAAAAAGAAAAAGAGAGAGGGAAAATAAAGATAAACGGAGAAATCTTTGTGTGGTTTTTGAGAAGGGGGATTAAAGAATAGAAAATTGGCGGCAAAGCTCGGCTTGAAAATCTCAAACAAAATAAAATAACTAAGATAAAGTGTTGGGTAAAACAATACGAGTGCTTATAAACTCATTAAAAGAATAATCACGAAAATAAGATAAAAAAACCAAAATATAAAATATATAGAAAAACCTCCCCAAGCTTAGGCTTTTGCAAACCCTTCAAATCACTGTGGTGGGGAAAAAAGTTGTAACTCCAGTCCGCAAGTTGAGTTGAAAGCTTACTTGTTGTTTCTCGGAGGTTTAGGGAAATTATGCATTCTCTCCATAGTTCCTCCATGTTCTTGGAAATCTTGATATGTGGCGAACTAGTTTGGTGGCTGCTCCTTTTGATGGTGGACTTCTTGCTCCTCCTCTTGGTCCTCATCCTCATCCGGAATCTCCTCCTCGGGTTGGTGTTGCTCAACCTGCAAGTCATAAAGCACATGTACTTCCTCGATAGAGAAAAGACCATTAGGCAAAGGAGCGGGGTAGATACGCCCAGCTCCAGCAATATGCAGATAATAAACACACCTCTCCTAGTAAGCATTTGACAAGCCATCAAAGTAGAGAAACCAACATGTCGCTCACCTAGTACCGGTTGTAACTCACCTAGGTCGATGCCTAGAACTTTGGCAAGCACGGTGATGACGCCTCCACAAGTGATTGGTCCTTGGATTTGGTGGGATTGGTACTCCAAGTAACGCACACGAATTGCGCCCAAGTGAAGTGAAAAGTTGTCATAGTTGAAAGCAACTTTTGCGAGGACTAATATGTCCTCCTCATTGAGTCTTGTAAACTCATTACGCGCATGCAGGGTGTTAGCAATAACATAGAACAAATAACGAATAGCAGGATGTTGAATATTATTCCCTCTGCTGACTCTAGAAGTAAAACTCATTCTAATATAACAGCGTTCAGGGGAAGGTTCCATGTTGGTAAAAGCTGCGCGCAGAGCATTAGGATCATTGTTGGGTAAACCAAAACAATTGCACCATTCATCAAGTGTTAGAGAATAATTGTTGTTCATGTGTTGGAAAGAAATTTTATCCTCCCCATGCCATGCTTTGACGGTGCTACTCAAAGAGCCAAGATATTCAATGGTTAACCGACGATAGGTTGGTGCATAATGAAATACAAAGGTTTGCAGGCCAACTTTATTGTAAAGTAAATTAAAGTCATTAGAGATACCAAGTTGGTTCAAAGTGATGGGGCAAGCCCACTTGGTTGCCTTGACTTCTCGGTTTTTGATCCTGTCGAAAAGATCACGGTGGGCTTCGTTCTTGAATCGAATCCCCATGCGTTCCTGAGCTACAGTCCGAGAAGAACTAGCGGCGGCAAGAGCACGTGTCTGGCTCCTTGTGTTCAGCTTCTAAAAACAAATAAAAGAGACAAATATAAAACTTTTTGATCCAACAGTAATAGTCATAGAATAATCCTCATCATAGCACACTAAAGAATCTCCTCAATATAATAATCTAGGCAAGTTAATCATGGCAAATAGTTCAAAAAAAGTCTCACCCTAGATTGATAATGACAATAGATCAGAGATGAATTTGCAAAAAGTAATTGGAGGATTGGAGGAGAAACATACCGTAGATCACTTGTGTGCGAGGAATTCGAACGGAATTGAGCAAGGGTGAAGATCCCTTGAGGTTTTGAGAGAGTTTGGAGGTAAAAGAGAGAAAAAGGATTGTGTTTTTGATGTTTTGGATACCTCCCCGAGCATTTAAGTGGTCAGATGCAACTATACAGCGGCAACTATACGACGGGAACAAAGTGTTCCAGCCATATAGTTGGTCTGACGACAATTTTTTAGGGTTTCTAGGGTTTCTTCCTAGCGGTTGTAACTATACAACGACAACTATACGTCCGGAACTTTTGTTCCCGCTGTATAGTTATTCGTCAAACCTTCTGTATCCTAGGATGAAAAATTGTCGATGGGTAACATAACTATACGGCCGCAACTATAGGGAGGGAATTTTAATCCCGCCGTATTGTTGGTCGTTAACCTTTCTATAAGAACATTTCATGATTCATAGTGTTTTGTGTGTTAGATAACAATATCAAGGATTATTTAATGTGTGTTGAAGTGTTGTAGATCCTCAAAGTGTTTTGGGGGGCGGATAATCCGCCACTGCCAGGTGCCAGATAATCCGCCCCTCCCCTAATCACAAAGAGCACAAGGGCGCGCCACCCAGAGAGGGGGGCGGAATATCTCTCGAATTGTCCGGTAAGGGCCAAAGTTTTTCCCAGGCTGGATAATCAGCCCCTCAGGAGTTTTTTTTGGAAAGGTCTCCATGGTGCGTCATCTAGAGAGGGGGGGGGGAGTTTCCCCCGGACTTTACATCTCTGGAGAGGATTTTCCCCAGGGTGGATAGTCCGCCCCTTGGGGGCGGATAATCCGCCCCCTCGAGGATTTTTCACCAAGTCAAGCGAGGCGTGACCCACTGTGTGGGGGGAGGATTTTTCCACGGACTTTTCGTCCCTAGGGCGGATCTTTCCTCCAGGGCGGATAGTTCGCCCCTAGTGGGAGGCAGATAATCCGCCGCCAAATTGGTCCAACGGCCAGTTCTGGGCAGCGGGTATTTAAACCCATCTTTCCCCTCCTGATAGAACTCTTGTTTCATTCAAAAAAGACAAGATCTGCTCCTCAAGTTCCATCGAATAGATCTCCACCTTCATCCTCCCAAAGGCCCCATTCCTTGGGGAATCGAAGGAGGAGGGCTCGATCTTCATCAACAGCAATCAAACACTTCACCTCCTCTTCATTCATTTGGAGAACCTTTGATCTAGTATTTCTTGCACATATGTAGATCCTTGTTTTGATTATTTTGACAATCCTTGTTCTTGTGACAGTTTGTTGTCATTACGGGATCCTCCAATTTGGTTGTGGATGTGTGCCCCGCTAGAGTTGTAAAGGCACCGGTTCCCGCCTCGAAGGGTACCAATAGTAGAGAAGGTGGATCAGGCCTTTCGTGGCAAGATCCATCAGAGAATAGGGTGAGTGCTATTATGGCGTGGTGGTCTTAGAACCGCCCACCCCTCCAATGCAGAAGTACTTCCCTTAACAAGGAAGGAACTGCGGTAAAACAAATCCTCGTGTCTTCGCGTGCTCCACTACGGTTTCCTTGCTCCTCTCTTTACGTGTTTAGTAGATAGGATTGCATATAGGGAAATTCTGGTAGTTGCACATCTAGATAATTTACTTTGTGTCAAGCCTAAAATTGAAAAAGAACTAAAAATTGAGTAGCCCCTATTCACCTACTCTAGGTGCCCATACAATCCATTTCAATTGGTATTAGAGCCCTGACTCTTATTCGGGCTCAACCGCCTAAAAGAAGTATGGGTTCCAAGGTAGAATTGAGTGATGTTATAGAAATAGTCACCATGAACGATCTCAAGACGTTGGAAACAACCTTGATTAGTTATATGGAGGCTAAGATGGAGGAGATGCGCCAAATGATAATGCGTCTCTCCACAACTGCAACATCACCTCCATCTACCTCTAAAGCCACCACTCCGCAATCTAAGGAAAAGGTTAACATCGATTCCAAAGAGAACAAAGTGGTTGGTGGTGGCACTAGTAAGAGATCCTCCTCGAAAAAGGAGAGTGGTAAGGAGGGATACACTAAGGTTTCTCATGTGTATTCACCTGATCCAACCATCCCACACCCTCATATACATAATAGGGGTGATCCACCCAAACTTTGAGCATCTACCTTTAACCAATGTCAATTTTTGATGAAGTCTCATGTGTGTAGCTCCTCCATTGAGTTATGTAAAATCATAGAGAATGGTATTCATGTTGGAGATCCAAATAACCTAACAAGAAGAGAGGTTGTAGATAGTCAACTCAATGCAACGGCTCTACACATGATTCAGCTTGGTGTGGGTACCAAAGAAATGCCCCACATAGAGCATCTCAACACAACGAAGGAAGCTTGGGACACACTCACTGAGCTCTTCATTGGAAATGAAAGCATGAGAAGAAATAGGTATGATGCTTTGAGTAACCAAGCCGAAGGGTTCTATATGTTGGATTGATAAGATCACGAGGACATGTATAGGCAGCTCAAGTCAATAGCCACCACTTTTAGAAATCATGGTGCTTCTCATGTTGATGATGCATGGATCAAGTGAAAGTATGTTAGTGCTCTTATGCCTTTTGAGCCCACAGATTTGAAGAGTCTCCAAGAAAGGCATAATTACCACCTAATGACATCCAATGAAGTAATGCAAGAAATGACAACTTTCAAAGTGGCTTCTAAGAATGACGATGATGCATGTGCACGTGCCACTGGAATGCAAAAAGGGGTCAACATGGCCTTGAAGACAAGTGTGGCTGAACAAGATGAAGATGACATAGAAGATATGGACTATCCCGAGGATGTAAAGAGGGATCATGGATAATACATGGCTTTCTATGCTAGAAATTTTTGGAAGGATCCAGCCAAAGCCAAATCTGAACTAGAACGCAAGAGTGGAGCAAATGGGAGAAGGGAAAATGGTCCCAAGTTAAGAACATGCTTCAATTGTGGAGACCGGCTGCACTTTGTAGCTGAGTGTCCCTATCAAAGTAGAGAAGATAATGGAGAAAGACTCATTATCAAAGAGAAGTCAAAGGCTCCACGAAAGAAACAATTTGTGAAAAAGAATGCTCCATTCAAAAAGCAACCGAAGATTGTCTTAGTGGCTCAAGAGGAGTATACATTAGGAAGTGAAGATGACGATGAGGATGATTGCTCTCGAGAGGTGGCTGTTATAGTCACCACGTCTACACCAACATCTCTCTTTGAATCTCTGAAGGAAAACATCATCAACAAGAATGCCACTTGCCTCATGGCCAGAGGTTCCGAGGTATCGTCTCCCAACACTTCTTCTCCTAAGGCTATCATTGACATGGATGATCCTACTAGTCTTAAGGTTAAAGAAGAAATTATTGCTTTGGACTATTTTATCACTAACTTGCAAGGTGAGAACAAAATACATTTTGAGGCTCTCGTGGACCAGCTGGCCCAAAATGAAGTGCTTCTTGAAGTAAAGGGCGGGATTGAAAGGGAGGATGCAATGGAGATTGCATCCCTAAAAATACTCTAGAAGAAGAGGAAGAGGCTCGTGTTTCTCTTGAAGAGAGACTTGAGTCTATCGAGGAGTCACATGAAAAAGTGGTGACCAAGCTTGTTAAGGAACGTGACAATGTAGTAACCAAAGCAAAGGAACTAAAGAAAGAAAAGGTTGACTTTGGGGCTTCTCATGCTAGACTCTCCGAGGAATTGGAGAAACTTGACATTGCTCACAAGACTTTGAAAAGTGAATACTCTATTCTCAATGAGTCTCATGATCAACTACAAATTTGATTGACTAAGTATGATATTCCTAGCACATCTAAGTCAACATATATTCATGAAGAAAATGCTAGGGTGGAAGATGAGCTTGCCAAAGCCTCCACTTCCAAAGGTAAGGGAGTTCTTGATGATATTCTTGGAAGCAAAGATCAAACCTTGGAAAAGAGGGACTTGGCTATGTTTCCAATTCCAAGAAGAAGAAGAACAAGAAAAAGAAGACCAAGAGTGAACAAGCAAAGACAAGCACCAATGAGAAGAACATCACAAAGGAAAAAACTGACCATATTGGTTTTGCAGGGTTTAACAATCCTAATTATGAACTATATTGTGATTACTATGGTGATTTCTATGCTAATTATGTTGGTCCTTTTGATCAATATGTTTCTTGGTCTATTTGGGTTCCAAAGACCCTAGTTACTAACATGAGAGGACCCATTGAAAAATGGGTACCTAAAACCAAGAAGTAATTCTCTTGCAGGGCTATGCTTTTGGTGGTTCTAAATGGGTGCTGGACAGTGGGTGCACTAGTCATATGATCGGAAGCAAAGAGATCATCACAAAGATGAGACCCAATCATGATCATATTACAGTCTCCTATGGTGATAGGTCTAAATCTGAGGTATTGGGTCTTGGCAAGGTTGTGGTTGCCCATGATATCTCTCTCGTGGACGTCATGCTTGTTGAGACCCTCGGTTACAACTTTCTCTCTGTTCGTGCGCTTGGTAAGATGGGCTTTGCTGTTTTCATTGATGGTAATTTAGTGGTACTCTTGTGGAGCAAGTCTCTAAAGGTCACTTTCATTGGGTACGTCGAAAATGACATGTATGTGGTGGACTTTTCAGGGAAAACCACTGCGGGTCCGATGTGCTTATTCGGAAAGGCCGACGTGGGATGGTTATGGCATCGCTGTCTAGCTCATGTCAACATGAGAACTTTACAAAGTCTTCACAAGGGTGGCCACATCCTTGGACTAAAATACAATGTTTCTTTTGCCAAAGATCGTGTTTGCAGGGCATGTGTTGAAGGCAAGATGCATGACTCTTCCCATAAGAGGAAAACTATTGTTTCCTCAAAGAGGATCTTGGAATTACTTCATGTGGACTTACTTGGTCCTCCATCTCATGCTAGCCTTGGTGGGAAGAAATATTTCTTGGTGATAGTCGATGATTACTCAAGATACACATGGGTCTATTTTTTCAAGATAAAGAGTGAGACTCAACAAACTGTCATTGATTTCACCAATGAGGTCCAGTGTCAACACAATGTCCCCATTTTGAAAAGGAAAATGATACGTATCACCCGGAGGATGAATCGTTTTCATCCCCCGGTTCCTGCGCGTGGCACCGTACCGTGTCGCCCCACTCGCCGGGTTCCTCGGAAACCCATCTTTTTCCGCACCACTCCATCCTTTCTCTCTCTCCCTCGAGTGCTGCTGCTGCCATGGAGAAAAAATCTCTCTCGCATCTTCGTCTTCCCCGGGTTGCAGGTGCCCAGCCCCACGACCCCCCCACGGAAACCGCTGCATCTTTCGTGCGCCGTGCCGCAGCGCCCCTAGGCCGCCGCCGCAGAGACTCCGCAAGCCGAGATGCCGCCGTTCGCGCCGTGCTGCAGCCTGATCCACCGCGCCGCCTGCAGCCATTAGGTGCCGCGTCGTCGGGTCGCCACCATAGCTTTCCCCCGCGCTACAGCCTGCATCACCGTGCCGCCGGGTCGCCGCCCCATTGGCTCCGTAATGGTAGACGCCTCAGCGCACCATGCCGCCCGCAGGTCGTGCTACCGCGCTCCTCGAACCGACTCAATTTGGGGCAGACGTGCTCCAGCTCGATGCAACCATGGCGAGGCTGCTAAACGATTCAGCTACAATATTTTTTTAGGACGAATCTTTTTCTACAAAAGTTCTAGTTTTTTGCTAATTTAAAATAAAAGGTTTGCTACAATGAATTTAGCTAGAATCTGGCGACTTCTCCGGCGAAATTGATTTTTGCTACAGTCGTATAAAATATTTGCTAAATTTGTTTTCGGTTTTTGCTACAATAGCTATTTGAGAGATGTCTACCGCGATGTCGTTTTTGCTACATTATTATAATCTTTTTGCTATCATGTGTTATTTTTTTGCTACATTAATGAAAGTTTTTTGTACACGATCTACGGTGAGGTCTACAGGTAAAAATCTCCGGCGAGATCGGATATGCTACATTAGCATAATTATTTTGCTACACGGTCGTCGGCGGGTTTCCGGCGAAATCTCCGGCGAGATCTAGTATGTTTTTCTATTTTTCTGGATCAAAGCGGTTTTTGCTACATGTAGCAAAATTAGATCATTTTGTAGAAAAAACAGATCATTTGTAGCAAAAGAGGGAGAAGGTTGTTGTTTTTAGGGACACGTGTCACCCTGTCGACCCGGGGGATCGGGAGCAAATATCCCCGGGGACGCGTAGCACTACACTTTAAATGAATTTCTAAGTGAAGAGAGGAGAAGATACCAATATTCCGCTTTGTACACCCCTCAACGAAATGGTGTGGCTGAGAGGAAGAACCGTACTTTGATGGATATGGCTAGATCTATGTTGGCTGAATTCTTGTCACCATACAACTTCTGGGATAAAGCTATATCTACCGCATGTCACTCATCAAACCGGCTCTACCTCCGCAAGATTTTGGAGAAAACGCCATATGAGATACTTACGGGTAACAAGCCCAACATATCATATTTCCGGGTATTCGGTTGTAAGTGTTTATTTCTTATCAAAGGAGTTCGTTTGTCTAAATTTGAGTCTAAGGCTTTAGAAGGCATTTTTTTTGGTTACGGTGCCGAATCTCACACTTATAGAGTCTACAATAAGCTCTCCGGAACTGTTATAGAATCTTGTAGTGTGGAATTCGATGAAAATGATGGCTCCCATGTGTGGCAAGTTGATGTTTGTGAGGCAGATGTTGAAATACCCCAAGATTCCATAAGAAGAATGGACGTGGGATTTTTCCGCCCCATTGAGGAACCCCTTGTGGCAGATCGGGAAGGACAATGCTCCACTCAAGTGGAGCCCTCATCTACACAAGATCAACATGTCATGGTATTGCCGACGAGTACGCCATAGAGGGGTCCTCACAATGCGTGTTTAGAGACGTGGGGGAAGGCGGACGGTTGATGGGTACGAGGTAACACAACTTACCCAGGTTCAGATCCCACAACAGTGGCAGAATCCTACTCCTGCTATAAATCACTATAATGGAAATACGCCGAATTACGGAGATAGGTTCGCTGTGCGAGGTTGTCTCAAATTGTCTGAAGTTGTGCCCTAAAGGCTCCCATATGACCGACTTATATAGTCGCCGGGTCCTAGGGTTACAGGGAAAAGTCCTAGGCGGACAGGTTACAGAGTCCTACAGCGTCTATTACTAGTCTTGTACTCCAAGGCTCCGGGTACGCTGGTGACTCCACCGTAGCCTTCATTTATCCGGCATGGGCCTCCCTTCTGGATCCATCTAACTGGGCCGCCCAGCAGGCCATGCGCCATGCTACCAACTGTGGGCCACCCGGGTTATCTGGATAGGAGACATGCTATGAGGATACCCATATAGCATATCCCCAACAGTAGCCCCCGGAGAACTCCGAGATCTTGCGCCGTCTTGCCTCTTTAACTGGAATGCTCCATCTAGATGGATGTCGGCAAATTGTCAAGCAACATCTTGTAGTCCTCCCAAAGAACCCTGCAAGGTTTTCTCCGTCTTCAATTAGTAAGCCGGAGAATTGCTGAATCTTCCATCGTACTCTTTCGTAGCTGGACTGGATCCGTCCATGCCAGAATCTTCTGATGTGATGGCTCATCTGCCTATGACAACTAGGGTGACACAGACATAGGTTAGCGACGCCTCATAACTCACACATGCAGAGAACGTAATCATGTCCACTTTTCCCACACGGGCGAAACAAACCGTTGGCGGTGATGGTTGGGACGTGGCGAAATTTCCGCGCACGTTCGTGCACAAGTCGTCTACGCGGAAACCGTCCGATCAAGCTGCACGAATCTTGATGCTGAAGATCATAAATAGTATCTGCGGTGGAATTTTTACTTTTCACCTCATTCTCTCCTCGCATCATCTTCTTCCTCCAGCGAGCGCCCTCTTGAGCTCTCCGCGCAACTTGCGAAAAACCCTAACTCCAATCTCTCCAGTCACCTCCAAACACTCGCAATGGCCAGCAGCAGTTCTACTCCCTCGATGGCGGCGTCGGGCGAAGCCGCGGCGAAGCCGGCGAGCTCCGTCGTCGTGCCCCAGAGGGCCTGTTCATCCCCGTCTCTGCGGTGGTCGAGACCACCGGCGGCGACCACAATCCAGCGGCGCTGGAGCTGCTGGAGGACGACAACGACTCCCACAAAGGCGATTGGCATGGTTCGGACATCACGGACCGCGACATCAAGGAGTTGATCGTCGAGGGTTACCTCCCCGCGACGGAGGGGCTCGCCTGGTTGAACCACTATCGAGTACAACCCCAAAACTTTTCTCCGAACAACATCCTAGCGCTTAGCAATTATGCGGCGCTTTGCGAGGGTTACCTAGGGATTAGGCCTAGGCTAGATCTTTGTGTATTTCTTCACCGTCAAGCGCGAAGCTGGGGCCAGCAAGGATGAACTTAGAAATTGTGGCACCATTAGCTTCAAGATCCGTCCTGGCCGGCGGTTCCCCGACATCGTCGGCCACGAGTCCTACAAGAACTGGCAGCATACTTACTTCTACGACCCAGCTATCCCTCTGGCCGGCCGAGAAGTAACGTACCCAGACTTCATTGATGGAGCCGCTGCCGAAACTTCGACATGGAGATCCCAGGCCTCCCTTCCCTCCGACATCGATGCTTCCCGCGCCATAAGGAGGATAGAGTGGTTCGTAGAGTCGGGTTTGACCGGCTTGGACCTAGCCATGTGCTGGTTCATCAGGCAAATACAGCCTCTTCAGCACCGCTCGAAGCTGATGCACGAGTATACCAACGATAGAAGGGATAGCCTCCGCATCTCCGTGGACAATTTCTCGAGCGACTCCGTCAAGCTCCGTCTCAAGGACATCGTCAAGGTGAAGGACAAGAAGTGTGGCTTCACCAGCACCTACGACATGTTCGTAGAGAGCAAGTTCCTAAAGGTAACTGTTTATTTTCCGTGTATGACATATACTCCAGTTCTTCCGTCTAGCAATTGCCATCTCATCTAACACGGTGGTTCTTCACCTTACAGCTTAGCGACATAGATGAGGACAGCATGGCTCTTCAAATATATGATCCAAAGATGAAGGAAGTCACCGTCGTGTCCGACGACGATGCTCCATTGGCACGAAAGCGGAAGAGCTCCACCTCTGACGCTACTGACGGAGGCAAGAAGAAGAAGACGGAGGGTGGAGCCTCCAAAAAGACTACCGCCGCCCTGGAGGCGGAGAAAAGAAAGATTACCGGGATCCCCTTTGCCAAAGCACCCCCTCTTGTGTAAGCTTCTTTCTCTCCGACATTGTCTATTTGTCTGTCTTATTCCCATACTTATGCATTTCGCACGTTTCAGGAAGAAAGCCGCGACCAGCTTGAAGAAGACCTCCAAAACATCGTGGGCTTCTAGAACCATCAAGGACATGCTGCATCGCGACGCATCTCCCGCCATCGCCCCTGTCACTCCTACCGTCAAGCCTTTCTCCGCTCCGACAAGCTCACAAGCTAAGGAAGCATCTGGCCCTTTCGCCATGGAAGTGGACTCAGGTGCCTCTACCGAGATCGTTGTTGTCGGTGAGCAAGCGACGCAGGAGAGTGCCGCACACCAAATGGTTGAAGATCCGACTAAGGATGCCATCGGTAGCGGTAAGGCGGTGGTGGAAGCTGGTACTTCTACCGTAGGCGGCGCCCCCGCACCCAAGAAAACTATAGAATATCCAAAGATAGTCTATCCAGTACTTACACCGGGTAACACTGCTCTGGTTCCTGGTGCGGCGCCGACATCTCCGACGTGCGGTCTAGAGGAGCTTCTCCGGCAAGCAGAGATCTTGCAAGGAAACAGTGCGTCCTTCGGCAAGCTACTGGCTGAGAGTGCTACCAACCTCAAGATCATTTCACTTGTAAGTTTTATTTGCCTTTTGTATTTCATATGAGTATCCCACTGTAGCCCCCGAGGATTTAGACAGAAAACCATAGGTCTTTGCGTCTGAATTCTCTAAGAGTGACAAAAGTAGAAAACTTCTCACTGTATCCCCCAAGCATGTAGTTTGAATGAATTATTCCGACTAGATGCTTTAAGAGTAGCATACGCAGTGGTTATAAACTTCAATACTGTAGCCCCCAAGCCTCTAGTTGTAACTGAATTAGTTCCGACTAGATGCTTAAAGAGAAGCTAAGCATATATCCGAGTTAAAAACTTTACACTATAGCCCCCAAGCTTCTAATCGAAAACTGAATTAGTTCCGACTAGATGCTTAAAGAAAGACTAAGCATATTGCTAAGTTAAAAACTCTCGCTGTAGCCCCCGAGCGTCTAGGTGGAAATATTCCGGCTAGATGCTCCAAGTAGACCAAACAACGTTTAATTTTTCTTTTTTCCACAGAACGAGAATGCTCGAAGGGGCATGGCCAATGACAAGTACCAGAAGATGCGCGCGGACTTGGAAGCCGAAAAGGGTAAAACTGCCTTCTTGAAGGAACAAATCATCAAGAGCAAGTGTCTGTTTTTCCTTTCTTTTTCATATTCCGACTTAAACTTGTGTATTCTTCGAGTACTCACTATGTACTTGGCTTTCTCCGACTTGCAGAAACCATTGCCAAGGCTAAGGACATTGTCGAGCAATCCAAGCACATTCAAGAGCTGGATAGCAAGAACAAGATCCTTAAGCAGGAGAGGAAGGACATGCTGAAGATGCATGAAGAATCAATGAAAGCCCTGCAGGACTCCGCCACCGAGGAGATGAACCGCTTGAAGGAGGAGATCTCGATCTTAAGAGATCAGAAGAAAGCTGCCGATGAGCAGAATCAACGCCATCATGAAGCGTACAAGCTCCTCCAACAAGAACGGGACTCCTTGGCGGATACCCTCTGGCAAGCTGAGGCTAGCATCTTCAATAAGTGATTCTCCGTCTTGGATTTCTATAGTCTAGATACTCTGAATTTTTGAACTCATGTGCTCCTTGTCGGAATTTGCAGCTCCTATGGGTTTAACCGGGTCGCCTCCTCCGGCAAAGGAATGCATGGTTCTTGCCGGCAACTTCATCAACACCGCCATCGCGCAAGCCAAAGAGATTGCCAAGCCCCTCCAGATCAACATCAAGGCATCGGACTCTGTGGCGAAGTTCTCGGAGATCCTGTGCCGAGCCCCCGAGCGTATCACAAGCTGGAAAGCTTCATGTGCATGGGCTGGTGCAAGGATGGCGCTGTCCATGGTTAAGTCACATTACGAGGATGCCGACATCGACACGGTAACCTCTATCATTACCGACGTAGATGACGATGTCAAGGAGATAAACCATGAGGCCATCTTGTCGTCACTCGTGGGTTATGACACCAGAGTTGCCGAGTTAGTCGACGTCCACGTCTTCGTGCCGATGAATACCATCGATGGTGGCAACCAAAGCTCCTCTAAGTCTCTTCACATTGCCAACTTCGAGGGTGATTCTCCTACTGCCGATGACGCTGCTTCCAAGTCGCCTGCGCGAAAGGAATGAAAAACAACTTGTAATATTTGTTTCATCTTTGATGCGTATGCGGAAAAAACTATGTATTAACTTAAGGCGGAAAACAATGATGTATGTCCTGCTACTTAAGAACTAGTTTCCAGCGTGTATATATTTTTTCAGCAAGTGCTGGCTTATCCATTACTTTGGTTCTTATGCTTGACTTTTCGTGAGTCGGAAGACTCGTTGTCGGAACCATGCGCTCAGGCGATGATGCCCAATGGCACTGTTAATAACCTAAGCACAAAATCGCCGACAATAAGTGCCAAAAGTCACTACTCCAGAATCCACATAAAAACGACAAAGAACGTGTAGACCAGAAAACTTAAGCTAACGCCCATAGGCGAAATTTTCACAAGTGCAATCGCAAAACTTGTGCATAAAGGTTTTATATGATCCAAAAATGAACACTAAAGAAGGTAAAAGACTCAGAAATATGAGTGAACCAGAGAGCCTTATTTCATTTGATCATATAAGAGGTAAACAATTAGGTAAAAAATGCTAAGTGTAAAAAGGACGTAGCTGTGCTATGTTCCATGGCCGATCAAGCTCCGGGTACTCATCATCCGGGTCACGTCGCGTACGCTTATGATCCTAGTTGGGTCTATCCTTCAGTTCACGATTGTCAATGAGGTAATAAGACCCATTGAGTAGCGCCTTTCTTATGATGAACGGTCCTTCCCATGGCGGGGATAATTTGTGTGACTTCTTCTGCTCAAGTCGGAGCACCAAATCCCCTCTTTAAACGAGCGATGCCGAACGCGGCGACTATGATAGCTGCGTAGCTTCTGCTGGTAGATGGCGGATCTTTGGCATGCCAAAACACGCTCCTCCTCGAGAAGGTCCAGATTTAGGCGTCTAGATTCTTCAGCGTCATCTTCGTCGCAGGCGGCGACACTTGGTGCATCGTGAAGTATGTCGGAAGGTAGGATGGCTTCTGCTCCATATACCATGAAATAAGGGGTGTAGCCGGTGGATCTGTTGGGTGTAGTTCGTAAACTCCACAACACAGATGGCAATTCTTCCGCCCAGGCTCCAGCTGCTCTATGTAGCGGTGCCTCAAGACGTGGCTTGATTCCCTGCAGAATTAATCCATTGGCTCGCTCAACCTAACCACTGGATTGTGGATGTGCCACAAATGCAAGGTCAAGTCGGATGCCCTTCTCCCAACAATAAGCCTCCATTTCTCCAAGTGACAAGTTGCTACCGTTGTCGGTGATAATGCTATGTGGGAGACCAAATCTCACCACTAGATCCCGGACAAACCTGAGGGCAGTTTCCCCATCAAGCTTTCTAATGGGTTTAGCTTCTATCCATTTAGTGAATTTATCAACTGCTACTAGCAGATGCGTAAACCCACATGGTGTCGTCTGTAACGGGCCCACCGTGTCTAGCCCCTAGACTGCGAACGACCAAGTTATTGGTATTGTTCGCAATTCTTCAGCAGAAACATGTGGTTATCGGGCATAATACTGGCATCCCATGCATCTCTCAACCATCTTGTCAGCGTCCGCCTTCGCGGTCAGCCAGTAGAATCCTTTCCGAAAGGCTTTCACGACCAACGATCGAGGAGCGGCGTGATGCCCACAATCTCCGAGATGGATTTCGCGTAGAATTTCAATACCTTCTAGCTGGGAAACACACTTAAGGTATACACCAGTAGTGCTCCTTTTGTAGAGTTGTCCATTGATTATGGTATAACCCTTTGCTCGCCGTACTATTTGCCGCCTTTCGACCTTGTCGTTGGGCAAAGTTCCGTGTTCGAGATATTCCATGAACGGTTTTGTCCAAGCCAGAGGGACCTTTGCCACCATGTGGACGAAAGAGTCAACTCTATCCGGGCTCCCTTCATGGATGGTGTTCGCAGATGCTCTAGGAAAACTCCTAGCGGAATTCGTTTACACCTTGATCCAAGCTTAGATAGCAGATCAGCCGCCTCGTTTTGCTCCCTAGGTACATACTTGACTTCGTATCCCAGTAAGCTCTTGGCTATCTCGTCCACTTCGTCTCGATACGCCGCCATCATAGGGTTCCGCGCATTCCAGGTGCCAGCCACCTGCTGGGCAACCAAGTCGGAATCTCCACAGCAAACTATGCACTTGATGCCAATATCCTTGGCTACGCGTAATCCGTGAATGAGTGCTTCATACTCCGCCATGTTGTTCGTAGCCTCGAAGTGGATCTGCAGAACGTAGTGTAGCTTGTCTCCTGTTGGTGACTGTAGAAATATACCAGCCCCGAGCCATTGAGCAGCTTTGATCCGTCAAAGTGCATCACCCAATAATCTAGTTCCGGCAACGGAGTAGCATCCGACATCTCCGTCCAATCTACGATAAAATCCGCCAAGGCTTGTGACTTGATAGCGTCGCTTCTCTTGTAGGTGATCTCGAAGGCGGCAAGTTCAATGCCCCACTTCGTGACCCTTCCCTTGGCGTCGCTGTTTTTGATAATGTCGGACAGTGGAGTCTTGCTCACCACTGTGATTGGGTGCTCCTGAAAGTAATGCCTCAACTTCCAAGAAGCAAGGAATACTCCATAAGCTATCTTCTGGTTGTGCGGGTAACGCTGCTTGGACTCTGTCAAGACGTCGCTCACATAGTAAACTGGTCGTTGAACTCCGTGCTCATAGCCTGGTTCCTTCCGCTCTACCACGACGACGCTGCTGATTACCCGGTTGGTTGCTGCCATGTATAGTAACATGGGTTCTCCAGGCTCGGGTGCTGCAAGGATGGGCGCTGAGGAAAGAGTCTCCTTGAGATGCTTCAATGCTGCATCTGCTTCGTCCGTCCATGTGAATTTGTCTGCCTTCTTCAGAAACTTGTATAGCGACAGAGCCTTCTCTCCAAGTCGACTGACGAACCGACTAACTGCTGCAACACAACCTGTTAGCCGTTGAATGTCCTTTAGGCATGTCGGATGGTTTATGTTTAAGATGGCCTTGATTTTCTCCGGGTTGACCTCGATTCCACGCTGGGAAACGATGAAGCCCAACAATTTGCCGGCTGGAACCCCGAAGACGCACTTCTTAGGGTTAAGCATCATGTTGTATTTCTGGAGATTATCAAAGGTTTCTTTTAAGTCAGAGATTAAGTCATTTGACTTTTTAGACATCACCGCTATACCTTCCACATAGACGTGAACATTCCGACCAATTTGGTCATGAAGGCAACGTTGCATTGTCCGCTGGTACGTAGCACCTGCGTTTTTCAGCCCAAAGGGCATCATAACATAGCAAAAATGTGCCATATGGGGTAGTGAACAAAGTGGCCAATTGGTCCGACTTACTCATCTTGATCTGGTGGTATCCTGAGTATGCATCGAGAAAACACAAAAGTTCTGAGACAGCCGATGACTTGGTCAATGCGAGGCAAAGCAAACGGGTCTTTGGGACAAGTATAGGATTGGCCACCCATCGGGTGTGAAGGACTTCTCGGATAAATCTAGCCTTAAGTAACCTAGCTATTTCTTTGCCAATGGCGCATCTCTTCTTGTCTCCGAAGCATCGTAGAGGTTGTTTCACTGGTTTGCATTTTGGATCAATGTTTAAGCTGTGCTCGGCAAGTTCCCTAGGTACACCTTTCATGTTGGCAGGTTGCCAGGCAAATATGTCCCTGTTCTCACGGAGGAACTCGACGAGCGCGCGTTCCTATTTGGGATCCAGGTTCGTCCCAATGGCAGTGGTCTTGGAGGCATCACCTACCACAAGTTCCACCGGCTTGGTCTCGATGGCTGCCTTGAATGCAGGAGTGGAGTCGGAGATCTGCTTCTTCGACGCGGGCATCTCTGAGTCATCGACCTTGCTCTGGATCTCTTTGAATTCTTCGCTGTAGAGGACAGCTTCCGTGAAGGGTGCTTCATTAATCTCGCAGTCCCTTGCCTTGGTAAAGCTTCCGGATACGGTGATGACACCGTTTGGTCCGGGTATCTTGAGTTTGTTGTAGACGAAGCATGTCTTGGCCATGAAGGTGTGGAATATGTCGCAGCCGAATATGACGTGGTACACGCTCTTGAAGGGGACCACCTCAAAGGTCATGCGCTCTTGGCGGTAACTATTAACATCACCAAAGGCAACCTGAAGTGTGATGCACCCAAGGGACCGAGCCTCCCGACCAGGAACTACGCCGTGGAATATGGTGTTGGTCCGCCTTAGGTTTGCCTCCGTCAAGTTCATCTTCTGCAGTGTATTCAGGTACATGATGTTTATGCTGCTTCCACTATCCACCATACATTTGGTGAACTCCACGCCGTCAATCAAGGGGTTGATGACCATGGCGTATTGGTTCTCCGTAGGGATGAGGTCTGGGTGATCCTTCCTGTCCCAAGTAATTGGAACTTCCGACGAGCGTAGGTATTGGGGAACTGGGGGGTAGAGTGGCCATCAGTATCCTCAAAGAGGTCTTCTGTTGTCGGAAGGTGGGGGTGCCAAGGAAAGTGTGGTAGACTGGCGTCTTCTTCACGAAGGGGTTCTTGCCCTTGCCGTCGCTCTTGGCGGCGTGCTTGGGGTCAACATCCTAGTCCATGTCACTTGAATCCTTGGACTCCTCCTCCTTCTTCTTCCCCTTTCCCTTGCCTCGCGGTCTGTTCTTCTGACTTTGCTTGTAGCCGGACTCCGGGTCTTCCTTGAGGTCGTTTACGAACTTGCAGTGCCGATTGGTATGGATGGCCTTGCCGTTGACATCGAGGTGTACGAGGCACGACATATCGCGGTACTCTTCGTAGGTTAGGGGAACGCGGAGCGGTGCCGAGGTAGTTTCACTTCCTCGCTGCTGTCCCCGACCAGCTCCCCGTCCTCGGCCACGTTGTCCACCATCACCTCGTCCCGCAAAGGTCATGGCAACCATGTCGGGAGTTTGCTTTTCTTCTGGAGCGGTTTTCCGCTTTGTGCTGCTGTTCCTCCGAGCTTGAGTTGGAACTGCCGTTGCCAGCAGAGAGCCGCGAGCATCGTTGTCGTTAGCTGCGAACTCACTAGCCAACTGAATCATCTGGTTCAAGTCAAGCTGGTGATTGTCCTGCAAGCGCTTCAGCTTATGTCGGAGCAACGTGCCCCTTTACAACCCATCTATGAAGGCGGCCATGGCGGTCTGAGCGTGCACTCCTGTGCAGGAATTCTTCATATCCAGCTAGCGAGAGAGGTAGGCACGAGATGTCTCATATTTATCTTGCACGCACCGCTGTAGATTGCCAACAGTGCAGGGATGCTTGTAAGTACCCTCGAAGTTCTTGGTGAATGCTTCTTGCATGTCCAACCAATTTCATATGGATTTCTCCGGCAAGTCATCAATCCATTGACGGGCTGTGCCCGCTAACATCAATGGGAGGTACTTGACAACGACGTTGGGGTTACCCTCGGCGATCTCTACCGTGTTGCCGTAATCCTGCAACCATGTAGCTGGCTTGGCGATGCTGTCATAGGGCTTGATGGTCTTGTCAATCCGGAAACCTTTGGGGTAAGTTGCGGATCGTATCACAGGTCCAAAGCAACGTTGTCCTAGGTATGGTCCTTCCCGGGCCTCGTGGATCTTATCAATCTGCGAACGAGCGTCCTATGGCTCCGGGTTTATTTTCTTCTTGTCAACAGGGGATGGGCTGCGTGAACGATGCGGGCCTCCTCCGCCATGATGACTGCTAGGTGGCGACGGAGGTGTAGGTGGCGGTGGGTTATCCTTCTTGCTATTACCCTCCTGCGACGCCTCACGCTTGCCGCGATTGCTTGCCAGACGCGGAGGGTCATGGCGCGACCTTCTCTTATGTCCCTGGTTGCGCTCTCCGTCATGACGGGGCTGCTCCGCATTGTCGCGGATGACGATGCCTCTCTGCCTTGGCGGGGGAATATCCGTACGATGGTGAGCCTTGGGATCTTCGCGATGTCGGGGGGAGCGGGGCGGTGGCGATGGGCGACGAGGTCAGGCCTTTTCTCCGTGGTCGGAGGATATGGGGATAGCATCCTTCCTGTTGCGCGCATCCCTCCGTCTTCGTTCTGATGAACTCGTCTGCGACCTGACATCAAGAGGAGATCTGTCCCTTGGTGGCTTATGCTGGCTAGACTGGCAAAATGCTGGGTCAGACTCAAGCCTCTGAGAGGTGGCCTTTTCCTGCTGTTTTACCGCCTTGGCCACTAGGTCATAGACCTGTTCCACTGCCTCAGGCGATCTATCCTGCTCTAGAAGGGTCTTGGTGACGGCGAGGTTGAGTGGAGTGGGCATCACCTGTTTGCCTTCACCGTCCATGTATTGCTTGGCCTGTGCCGGCTTCGGGGGAGCTCATTCTAGGTTTCACCGTACACCAGGATCGTTGATGACGCGAGCCGGAGCTTTCTTGGCCTTCTGCTGCTGCAGCAGAGTCTTGTACTTGGCCTCCATTGCTCTAGCTTTTTTTATGGATTTCTGTGCGTTGACCAGATCTCGATCTAGCTTAGCGCCTTGCTCCGCGATGGCCTGCGCTTCCTCCAGCAGCTGCTGGCGCTTCTCGTCAAGCTGAATCACGTTCCGGATATGAGCTACGGTCAATAGCTCAACGAGGAGATTGTCGTACATCACTCTATCAGCTGGAGTAACTTGGGCAGCAACAGACATAGATGCCGGAGGCGGCAAGTTTGCGGTGTTGTTGTTGCTCGGGCCGGTGCCGAGTTCCTGCGGCTGCTGCGCTGGATTATGCGGAGGGGGCATGACCTTTGCGCGATCAATGTCGTCAGTAACAGGTGGTCCCTTCCCCTTGTCCAGTGCTGTAGGCAGAGCTCGTCCGGGTTGATCTTCATCCATCGACGTCACAATGGTGACGAACACCTCTCGAGATGTGACAACATTGTTGGCTTGCTCGTCGCGCATGTACTCCTCCTCCATCTCCTGCATGGCGGAGTCTAGTTGCTCTGGACTAAAATCTATCTCCTCTGAGTCTGCACTGAAGTCGGCATAGAGCGCGTCAATCACAGAGTCGAAGGGTGCCAGGACTTCCTCGATGACGGGGGGTGGAGGTGCAACAGGGGCGACGATGACTGGAGGTGGTGGCGCAGCTGCGGTGATGGCGGCTGGAGGTGGTGGAGGCGGCTGCTGTGGCGGCGGCGCTCCACCAATGAGCGCGAGATCTGCCTGAGCTGCCTCTTCGGCCTCCGCGTAGCTGTTGACAGTGTTCACCATGCTTTTGAAGGTGAGACATCCTGAAGCCTGCTGCCGCCTTAGAGAATACCGGAGGAGCGTTCCCTGGTCCAGTCCTTCCACAAAGTGATACATAGCATCATCATTGGGGTAGTGGGCCAGGTCGGCTCATATACGGAGCCACCTGGTCAGGTAATCGTGGGGGTTTTCGCCCTCTCTCTAAACGCAATGCGCCAGATTGAAGGTGGTAACCACGCCGACGAACTTGGATCTCTGCTGTCCAGATGCACGGGCGAAGCTGGCGGACTTGCAGTGATCTTCCACCGTTATATCCTGCACAGGGGCGGTTTGGGTGGGCCTTGAATTTTTCCGATCTTTGTCGGCAAACTCTGAAGAGAAATCCGACATCGATCCTTCCACCAACGTATCCTTCCCATAGGCGGTCCGTGCGGGCCTTGATGCTCCTCCGACTCCCAGGGAACTAGTGCCCAAGTCGGTTTCGCCAATGAAGAGGTGGATGTCTCCGATAGGAACGATCGAACACCGCGTAGGGTTCGTCTTCGCCGGGATCCACAATTCGCCGAGAGGGACAATCGGAACGTTTCCGGAGAAGAGAACACGACCGATGGCTACGGTTTTGCCGATTCCCGCGAAGATCTTGGTCCTCGCCCGCTGAAGAGCCTGAAGCGCCTCTTGCCCCACGGTGGGCGCCAACTGTCGTGGTATTGCCGACGAGTACGCCATGGAGGGGTCCTCATAGTGCGTGTTTAGAGACGTGGGGGAAGGCGGACGGTTGACGGGTACGAGGTAACACAGCTTACCCAGGTTCAGATCCCATAACGGTGGCAGAATCCTACTCCTGCTATAAATCACTATAACGGCAATACGCAGAGTTATAGAGATAGGTTCGCTGTGCGAGGTTATCTCAGATTTTCTGAAGTTCTGCCCTAAAGGCTCCCATAGGCCCGACTTATATAGTCGCCAGGTCCTAGGGTTACAGGGAAAAGTCCTAGCCGGACAGGGTACAGAGTCCTACACCGTCTATTACTAGTCTTGCGTGTCTTGTACTCCAAGGCTCTGGGTACGCTGGTGACTCCACCGTAGCCTTCCTTTATCCGGCATGGGCCTCCCTTCTGGATCTATCTAACTGGGCCGCCCAGCAAGCCATGGGCCATGCTACCAACTATGGGCCACCCGGGTTATCCGGATAGGAGACATGCTATGAGGATACCCATATAGCATATCCCCAACACAACAAGTCCCTAATGCTGGAGAAACTACTGCGCCAACACCACAACCTCCTGAATATCATCAGTCTTCTGGGAAAACTGGTAGTCCCAGGCTGGACTATTCGCCCCTCCAAGGAGCGGACTATTCGGACCTGGCACTCCAACTCGCACCAGGGGAAATCAAGACGAATAGGAAATCGCTGAAAATCCTAGGCCAGATTATCCGGCCCCAAGGGGCGGATTATCCGGGCCTAGAACTCCAACTCCTCACAGAGGCAACCAGGAAGAGCAGACTGAAGATGAAACTCCCAGGCCAGATTATCCGGCCCCACCTAGGGGCGGATTATCCGGCCCGGAAGCTCCAGAACAGCAACAACCTCCTGTTATGAATGCAGATCAAGATCAAGGCCAAGGTTCTTCACCTCCAATTCGTAGTAATCAAGTGGTTGATGAATGACAAGGTAGTGGTCAAGATGAGGATCGAAATGTTGAAGAAACTCCTCCAATAAACAATAAGGAAATTGAATCTCGTCGCAAAGCTCGTGCTGATCAGAACCTTGAGTTAAGGGCCATACTCTTGACAAGGGTGTAGGTGATCTAAGAAGAAGAGTGTCCAGTAGATGAGAACTTGCTAGCTTCTATGATCATCAAGCTCATATATCAATGGTAGAACCAAAGAAGGTCTTTTAATGCTCTTGAAGATCCAGATTGGGTGGTTGTAATGCATGAAGAGCTGAATAACTTCGAGCGTAACAAAGTTTTGAAGCTCATAGAAAAACCCAAAGAGTGCGGCAATGTTATTGGCACAAAGTGGATTGTCAAGAACAAGAAAGATGAAAATGGCATTGTTGTAAGGAATAAGGCAAGGCTGGTGGCTCAAGGATTCTCTCAAGTGGAAGGCATCGATTTCGGGAAAACCTATGCTCCTGTGGCTCGCCTTGAGTCCATCTGTATCCTTCTTGCTTATGATGCTCATCATAATTTTAAATTATAGCAAATGGATGTTAAGAGTGCTTTTCTTAATGGTCCTCTACATGAGTTGGTATATGTTAAGCAACCCCCGGGTTTTGAGGATCCCAAGTTTCTGAACCATGTCTAAAAACTTGATAAGGCGCTCTATGTCCTTAAACAAGCCCCACGTGCGTGGTATGAGCACCTTAAAGAGCTTTTGTTAGACCGTGGATTCGAAGTTGGGCAAATCGATCCCACTCTTTTTACTAAGTTAACAGGGAGATTTTTTTATGCCAACTATATGTAGACGATATTATATTTGGCTGTACTAATCAAGATTTTAATGATGAATTTTCAAAGCTTATGACTGACAGGTTTGAGATGTCTATGATGGGAGAACTAATGTTCTTTCTTGGATTTGAGATCAAGCAACTTAGAGAGGGAACCTTCATTAATCAAGCTAAATACATCCAAGACATGCTCAAGAGGTTCAAGATGACGGATCTCAATGGCGTTGCTACTCCAATGCAAGCTAAATGTCATCTCGAGCTTAATCCAAAGGGTAAAGATGTGGACCAAAAGGTATACTGATCCATGATCGGCTCTCTACTTTACCTTTGCGCATCTAGACCCGATATCGTGTTGAGTGTAGGAGTGTGTGCAAGGTACCAAGTCGCTCCTAAAGAAAGCCACTTAGTGGCGGTCAAGAGAATCTTCAGATATTTGGTTCATTTCCCAAATTTTGGTCTATGTCATCCCAAAAGCTCTAGTTTCTCTCTATGTGGATATACTGATTCAGATTGGGATGGTGACAAGGATGATCGAAAATCAACTTCTGGTGCATGTCAATTCTTGGGCAGGTCTCTAGTGTGTTGGTCTTCGAAGAAACAAAATTGCATGTCTCTCTCAAACGCCGAAGCTGAATATGTTGCTACTGCAAGTGCTTGTACGCAATTATTATGGATGAGGCAAACTTTAAAGTAATATGGTGTCAATTGTGATAAAGTGCCTCTTTTATGCAATAATGAAAGTGCTATTAAAACTGCTTACAATCCTGTGCAACATACAAGGACAAAACATATTGATAATTGCAATCATTTTATTCGGGATCATGTTGCTCGTGGCGATATTGCGCTATATTTTGTGAGCACGAAGAACCAACTTGCTGATATTTTCACGAAGCCACTTGATGAATCAATGTTTTGTTATTTGAGGAATGAGCTAATTATCATAGATTCAAGGAGCTTGGCTTGACTACCCTTGCATACTCACTTGCACTTCCTCATGTATTTGGTTTAGATGCGGGCATAGACATAGGGGGAGTGTGGTCCTAATTGTTTGGGCCAACCCTCCCCCCATAATGCCAAAATCAAGAAAAATCATTTCCCTTAATATCATTTTGTGATATGTGGGTCATCGACAATCATTTGTTTTGAACTCAAGATACATCTTCGCGGTGTCATGCCATGTGCTCCAACATGGTGGCTTCGGCCACCGCCCTCTTCCTTGAGAAGAATTGGTTCCTATTGGATCTTTTTGGATTTTCGTGCATATCTTGTGTTCTTATGGAAAACACACCCAATCTTGGCTTTTAGTTGATTTGTTCTTGCAATTTTGGGTGTGTAGTACCATCTCAGTTTGATGCTCTAAACCCAAGCCTTTCTCTCATCTCGAGCCATCTATTCTTGCACACAAGTCCCATGTATACTTGCGAGGGATTTTGTTTAGAGTGCTCTGGCCTGAATATGTGTTTACAGAAAATTCAGAGAGGGGCCGGACTATCCGCCCCAAGTGGGGGGCGAATAATCCTCCCTGGGCGGTTTTGTCAATTAAAGGGCCAAGGGTTGGGGGGAAGGTCTCAAACAAAGCAGTCCTTTCTCCCCCAATCCATGTCCTGCCCCCAGCCGCCGTCGGAGCCTCCGCCCCTCCCGGAGTCGATTCGACCACCGGATTCTTCGGGATCCCCCCGGATCTTCTTCCCAGCGCCTCTGTGTACCTTCTCCTCTGAGATTTTCCTCCAATGAGTGAGGTGTAGCATCCCAGTTGTCTAACACCTGTAATGCTACTTGTTCTAGTAATAAAAGGGCCACTTCCTACATATAATTGTTGCATCATCATCATGTAATGCTCATGTCATCATGCCTCCTTGCATTTGAGCATCATATAAAACCCTTTTCATTTGGTTCTCATCTCATATGCATTATTATTTGCATTTGCTTCTTGATATTGTATTTGGTTCTTGATATATTGTTGAATGCCCAAGTTGAGTTGGGGGCATATCTTTTATTGACTCCACCACCTTTTCTTTCACCACCTTATAATTCCACCATCCAATTGATATGAGCTATGCATTTTAATTGAGTTCACTTCTAGCTCATGTGGGTTGGGTGGATTCCACTTATAATCTATTGCTTAGGCCTTACTCCATATTTTTGGAGTGCATAAGAATGATGCCATGTAAATCATCTTGTTTTCACAGAATGAACAAGGCATTAAATATTTTGCATGGGCCATGCAACCATCACCCTTGTTTTCTTTTCTTCCTTTTGCTTGTTCTTGTGGACCTTGTTTTTGATCTTGCTTGGTCTTGTTTAATGCATGTAGGCACCATGATCTCACCATCCACCCCCCTCTCTCTAAACCCTCCTCTCAATCCAAAACCCTACCCTAATCACCATCCCCATCCATGCATGCACATGTGATCATGTGGGTGTGCATAGGTCCCAATTACCTCCCCCTCTCATCCTCCCTTCTAACCCTAAACCCCACATCCCCTCTTAGTCAAGCCCTAGTCAAAACCTCCTGGTAAAAGGTTCAAAATTTTTGGAATTATAAATTGGTTTGAAAATTGAAATAGAATAAAAATAACAAACAAATGTCTAAAAGACAAAATAAATAAAAAGGGAAAAGCCATACCTGGTAGCAGCCACTTTGGCCCAGGCTCCTCAGCCGATCGAGAGCAGCAGCAGCCCAGCCCACCCCCTGGCCCAATACCGCTTCGTCGCCGTCGCGCGCTCCTGTTCTTCTTCCTGCCCTGACGCCGTTCGGTCGCTCGCCTCGGTAGCAGACGGAAAGCAGCGGCAGCGAGCAGGTGGCCGTCTCCTGCCGTCAGCCGCGTCACCCTCCCCTCCTCTTCTTATCCCCAGATCGAGGCCCCTGAACCCTAGCTTTCCCCTTTATCCTTTCCCCACGCCGCCAGCTCCTTGCATACCGCCTCCCTCTCTTCTCTTTGAGCTCTCCTGAACAGAGGGAGATCGAGCTTGCCTCACCACCGTTGTACCTCGTCGACCGGGGCTGCAATAGGAGCGGAAGACCGCAACCACGACGTCGCTGAGAAGCGCCGGCAGGAGCCCGACACGCCCAGGAGCCACTACCATCTCCTTCCGCCTGAAAGTAGGAGCGAGCAGGCCGCTGTTCGTCGCTTCTCAACCTCGACTCGTCCCCCCCGGGCCCTTCGAGACCACCGCCGGCCTCGTGGTAAGCCCCCCTTTCCATTCCTCTCCTTCTTACGCCTCCCTACCGCACGGTATCTCGCCGCCGCAGCCATAGTTTCCCCGCCACCGTCGCCCGTCAGTTCTGGCAGTGAGCAGGCCTGCAGATGTTCCCCATGCCGCCTCTGTTCTTCGCCGTTTCCCCACCGCTGCGGCCAAGATCCGGCGACGACCCCTTGACAAAAGTTGTAGCTCTAGATGCTCTCTATCTTTTCTGTTTTGGCGGCATCATCAGTTTCGGAGCATACGCGTCGTCATCCTCGTTCGAAGATAGAACCAAAACCCGACCTTGCCGTTTCGTGTCAACCGTTCCCCTCTGTTCATCGCTGTTTGCCGGCCGCTGTAGACCTCCTCGGGGAAAACCTTGAATACAAGAGTTATAGGTCTAAGTGTGTTCCACACTTTTCGTTTTTGCATCATCCCTAAATACTGCCTGGTTTGATCGCCATCGTCCTCCGAAGTTCAGCTCAGCTCGCAGATTCGAGTGTAAAAGAAAAGTTCAGTTTCGTCAGTCCCGCGACCCTCCTGGACGCTTTTCTATTTAAGCCCCTAGGCTTCCTTGCCCTCAACCCGCAGCCCCACCAGACCCCACCGTCAGCCTCGGCGAATTTTTGCAGCTTAGCCCCTGGGGTTTTCTGCGTCTCAACCCGCGGTCCCCAAGCCTGCCCACGTGTCCCCCTCACGCCTCAGCCCAGTCAGCGCGCGCGGCCCACCTGTCAACCTCCTCGGGTAGGATCTACTGAGTACCAAAGTCCAAGAGCCTTTCTGTTTTAAATTTCAATCTTTTCAAATTCACTCAGATTCAAATTCAAAATACAAATCTGTTTAAATCTAAATAAATTCATAACTTATTCCTCGTTTAGAATTTGAATTCAAACCTTATATGAAAAATGTTTTGTGTTTGAATGTTAATTCAAATCTTTATTCAAATATTTTCAAAACTAATTTAAAATAGTCAAACTTTGACTTTGACCTAATTTGACTAATTTTGACCTAAAAATAAAATTAAATTCATAATTCCAAATAATACAAATAATATATGTTTTGGAATCAGAAAAATGTGAGGATTTCAAATATGCTATTCAAATTACCTTTTGCACACTTTAAATTCCAAGTTGGGTAAAATTACAACAAAATGCCACTGGAACTTAATAAATTAATAACTTTTGATCTATAACTCCGAATTTAACAAATGATATGTCTAAAATGATCAGCTCGACGAGACCTTTCTGTTTATGCTATCCATGACTTAAATTGCAGCATGCATCATGTAAATATATAATATACAGCAACTATTATGGCAATAAAATGTGGCCAAACCTTAATAAAATGACTTATTATTGTATACCACACCTCACCCATGCCATGCTACTTTATTGCCATGCAACTTGTGCATCATTCATCATGGCATGATTGTTTGCTTGATGCATTTTATTCCTATGCTTGTGCACTTTATTTATGTTGGCCCTTGTTTGTTTGGTTCTTCTTCGGATAGACTCTGAGCAGGGGATATAGCAAGAGAACCAGGGGCACTACCCAGATCCGTCTCTCGCTTCAACTGAGTTGCCAGGCAAGCACTACCACATGCTTGCATACATACAGTACCTATTGCCTCTATCTTATTCTTGCATCATGGAGTCGCGATTGCATTAAACTGAATCCCAAGTATTGCATAGCTTTTACTTTTAAACCCCACCAAGCTTGTTCCTCCATCCCATGAGCCATTACTATAGGAGTTGTTTGAGCCATGCGAGTCGTAGAACAGCATGTGTAGGGGATGTGAGTGTCTGATGGATAACGAGGTACCTAAACAACTTAACCTGAGTAGTAATGGGATAACTAATGAAAGTGGCACCGGTGGGCAATATCTGCTATTTGGTTTTTCCTGCTCACTTGTGTCCCGTAGGACCCCGAGTACTTGAAACCTGTTCCTTGCATATTCGCGCTATCCACATCCGGGAGGCTTATGGGATCCCCCTGAGCCAGAGCTTGATTCATTCTTATTTCTTGGGGCCACAAACTAGTTTGAGGTTTTATTTACTATCCTGTACTTATGCCATGTTTTACTGCTTTATTACGATTGTGCGATGGATAGCACACTATACTGTTTAGGTAAGCGGAGTGTTTTCGCAGTATCGACAATCCCAGTTTTGGGTTCCCAGTCGTTTACAGCCATTGTCGCAAACCTTGGGTCCGTCTCGGAGTCAGCTAGCTTCATTGCGGGTGTACTCAATGGGGTGGCCCCCTGAAATATTTCTGAATCCTGTGATTGCTTTGTCGTGAAGGCCTCGTTGGGTTTTGATTTGGTTTTTCCGAGGTTGATCGAGTGTGTGTTGCTATTTGTGCACCCCTGCAGGGTAAAACTTTCTGAAAGCCGTGTCCGCGGTTATGGACGACTTGGAGCACAGTTTCTCGATCATAGACAAGCATAACTAAAGTACCGCTTTAATCTGACTAAGTAAATGACTAGTAAATAGTGCAATACTCATGGAAGGGTTAATAAAATTGCCAACGGATGGGGGGTTGTTCGTCCGCTTCCTCGTTGGTAAGCGAGGAGGAGGATGGATCTGATGAAATTACTGTTATAACTGTTGTCATTAATTCACGGACATCCGTCTATCATTGGTTAGGCGGATGGTTAGCGTTTATCTATAGAACTTCTAGGGTTTATCTTTTGCTGCAATTGCGTCACCCCAGGTTGTGTCCCCTTTAGAGGCATAAAGACTTGCTGAGTACCCTTAGGGTCTCACACGATAAATCATTGGTTCAGATGAACAGGTACCCTCGCAGGACGGATACTGGGTGGAAGAGGCTGATGATGTGGGCAACGATCTGTCGGTGTAGAGATTCCGGGAACGGGGATCCGTGAGATCTGTGGGCGGGATGTGCTTATTTCTATGGCATCTTATGCCGATTTGCTTCTTATCCGTACTCGGACTTTGTTTTGTCGCTTCCGCTTGATACTCTGATGTGTGATGTATGAGGAATTATCCTAAAATATTATATCTATCTAGGTCATTTGAATCTTGCCGTATGGCGTTGCTATATTTCCTTTCTTTCTAGATGGTATGGCTCTGATGTACTCTTGTATGGTGGCTTGCATACATACTCATTTGTGTATGTAGTTGATCCCTTCGCCTGCCGATTACGCCGCCCGTACAGGTCCCGATGAGTTGGAAGTGGTTGGGACGGCCGAAAGGTCTACCCGTGAGTGGCTTTTGGGGCCCCACCGTACTATTTCAACCACTACCGCTCATCCAGGCTTGTATCTAGGAGCGTAATTCACCGAGGTAGTTACATGAGGGTAAATCCCTCATCCATCTCTTGCGTATGGAAATCATTGTTCTTGGTGGAAACTCATTGTAGAAGGTACTATGTGTTTCCCTTGCATGTTAGACTCCGTAGTATTGCAACCCTAGTGCCCGATCTGCGTTGCCATGGTGAATCTGGGATAAAACTGACAATTTTCGCAGGGGGCGGATTATCTGACCCTGGCATGGCCGGATAATCCGGCCTGGAGGTTCACTGCTTATTTTGGTTTTGTCTCAGATTCCCCTAGTGTGCATCATTGGACCATGGATTGTTTTCCTACAGTATCTACCATTCCTCTTGGACTTGTGTGTATGCTTATCCCCATGCTACCTATCTATTGCTTCTCACGGGTGGTTCCAGTGCTCCCAAGACCTACACGCGTCGTCCCCGTGCCTGTTATCTCAGGCCCGACGAAGATGATAAGCTTGTTGATGAGACTAAAATCCGAAGGTTGAAAAGAGAGGCTGAACGGATGGCCGAGGCAGCTAGAAAAGCCAAGAGGACCACCTCTCACAAGGGCAAGGGCAAGCATGCCCGTGTCAACTAAAAGGCCATGGACAACATTGAGTACTCCTCCATTCGTCACATTGATCATTATGCTAAGGCTGACAGTTATGGTACTCCAGAGGACAGTATGTTTTGGTGCACTCACTTCAGGTACATTCATGATGATGTTTATGCTACTCTCAAGATATGCCCTATGCATCCTATGAATTTGACTGAGGCCCAATCCAAGTCAAGACTTCATGAGGCTTTGGATGTGACTGGTAAAATGGGGCTGCACCATCTTATGACTCTACAGTGCCACTATGACTCCTCTGTTGTGAAGCAGTTTTTCTCTACCCTTGTGACTTGCGGAGATGAGCTTCGCACCATGAAGTGGATGATCAGGACCACTATGATTCAGTCAGATTTCCGCATTTTTGGTCAGGTCCTCAGATATGCCTTTCATGGGTGTGACACAACTTCTGGCCACCGCATCATTTCCCCTATCAAGCCCAGCAAGGATACTGCTCTTGCTCCATGTCTGACTTTTGATGGTGTTGCTAGTACATTTTCTAGTCTATCTCCATTATATGCAGCTCTAGTTGGTTTGTTATGTGACAACATTTCTCCAAGTGGGGGAAATAATGATAAGATTCATGGTCACTAGGTTCCCTTACTTTCTTTTTCTCATGAGTGGGCCACCAATTATGGGTCAGCTACGGACTACAAGTTGGATGTCATGGATTATATTTATCATGAGATGACTGATGCTATGTTCAACAGTCTCTCCGTCCCTTTTGCTCCCTATATTATGATGCTTATCAAGCACATGCTGCCACATAAGGAGTTTGTTAATGATTTGGTTGGAGTGCACAAGCCCAAGAAGATCTACAATAAGGCACAGAAGACCTCTCACCCTTCCATTGCCCCCGAGTCTTTCATGCGCGATGCATAGGCTAGTGGTCACCGACCCGCGGTGCCCCAATGGCATGTGAGGTCAAGCTGCTCAAATAGTTTCAACGGCACATTCTTTGCATGGGCGTCGACACTCACAAGGGCCAGTATGAGGCCTATCGGAGGAGCCATGAGATGGCCCACACTTAGCAGCTGATTCTCCACCATGTTTCTGGGGCGTCTGGCCATCCTCCACCTTCTACTGCTCCAGAACCGTATGCTTAGTGGAACACCTCAGTGATTAACTATGGCGAGCTCGAAAGTCACCTGTTTCCTTTACCTCCTAGGGCGCCTACTCTTCTAGCTGATGATGATGATGAGTATGATGAAGAGGAAGGGGACGGGGATGACTTTGACGAGGAGGAGGATGACGAGTGATCTTCTGGGGCATGGGCATCGCTCTTCTTCATTTTTGGCGTTTTGATGCCAAAGGCAAAGAAGTAGTTCTATTTAGGTCTTGGATTTGCATGGGTCAGGTGCAAGCATTTGCCTCTTTTATCATTCATTTTATTTATCGGTTGCTTGTGCCCCTTTAGTGTTGAACTTCTATTTGTGCTTGGTTTGTATGAGACTATGTCGTGTGTGGCACTATTGTTTATGTGTGGAATTCCGGAATTATCTATGGTCATACCTATGGATCTTGGAATTATCTATGGTCATATGTATTTATGGATTTATATCTATTGATGCATCAATATGGTGGGATGTTTTCGAGGCCTAATATTCTTACTTATCATATTGGCTATTTCACATTCCGGTGGTATGACATTTTTTTCCTAACTCATCCTTGTTATAGCCGTCAATGTTATGAAATTGGCTTGTTCCTTAGTATGTGCATTTGTATTCAAGTGCAAGTTATTGGTATGCACACATTTAGGGGGAGCCCCTTTCATTCCTTGAAGATGATGTTAGTAGGTTTTATTGCAAATCCTAATATTGTCATATAACACCAACAAGGGGAGATTGAAAGAACATTTCATGATCCCTAGTGTTTTGTGTGTTAGATAACAATATCAAGGATTATTTAATGTGTGTTGAAGTGCTGTAGATCCTGAAAATGTTTTTGGTGGGCGGATAATCCGCCCCTCCCCAATCACAAAGAGCACAAGGGCATGCCATCCAGAGAGGGGGGCGGAATATCTCTCGAATTTTCCAGCAAGGGTCGGAGTTTTGCCCAGGCCAGATAATCCGCCCCGCAAAGGGGCCGGATAATCCACCCCCTCAGGAGTTGTTTGCAAAGGTCGTCACTGCGCGTCATCCAGAGAGGGGGGCGGAGTTTCCCCCGAACTTTCTGTCTCTGGGGCGGATTTTCCCCAGGGCAGATAGTCCGCCCCTTGGGGGCGGATAATCCGCCCCCTCAAGGATTTTTCACCAAGTCAAGCGAGGCGCGAACCACTATGTGGGGGGCGGATTTTGCCCCGGACTTTTCGTCCCTCGGGCGAATCTTTCCCCCAGGGCGGATATTCCGCCCCCAAATTGATCCAACGGCCAGTTCTGGGCAGGCGGTATATAAACCCATCTTCCCCCTCCTGCCAGAACGCTTGGTTCATTTGAAAAATAGAAGATCTGCTCCTCAAGTTCCATCCAAGAGATCTCCACCTTCATCCTCCCAAATGCCCCGTTCCTTGGGGAATCGAAGGAGGAGGGCTTGATCTTTATCAACAGCAATCAAGCGCTTCACCTCCTCTCCATTCATTTGGAGAACCTTTGATCTAGTATTTCTTGCAAATATCTAGATCCTTGTTTTGATTATTTTGATAATCCTTGTCCTTGTGACAGCTTGTTGTCATTACAGGAGCCTTCAATTTGGTTGTGGATGTGTGCCCCGCTAGAGTTGTAAAGGCACTGGTTCCCGCCTCGAAGGGTACCAATAGTGGAGAAGGTGGATCAGGCCTTTCGTGGCGAGATCCATTGGGGAATAGGGTGAGGCGTATTATGGCGTGGTGGTCTTAGAACCGCCCACCCCTCCAACGCAGATGTACTTCTGTAGCATCCCATTTGTCTAACAATTGTAATGCTACTTGGTCTAGTAATATAATGGCTACTTCCTAGACATAATTGTTGCATCATCATTACATCATGCTCATGTCATCATGCCACCTTGCATTTGAGCATCACATAAAACCCTTTTTGGTTTGGTTCTTCTCTCATATGCATTTTAAATTGTATTTGGTTCTTGATATATTGTTTAAATGCCCAAGTTGAGTTGGGGGCATATCTTTTGTTGACTCCACCACCTTTCTTGTCACCACCCCAACATTCCACCATTCCACCACATGTGAGAATTGCATTTTACTTGTGTTTATCCCTAGCTCATGTTGTTGGAATGGACTCTTTTCCTTTCTACCTGCTTCCATATGGAATGATATGGGAAGGTTGTTCATGTTGGAATATTTTGAGGATAATATGCACATAGTGGAATTTACACACTAGCATGTCCAAAATATATTCAAATATGGTCATCCTCATTCACTCCACATGGAACATTCCTTCATTCCTTAGCTTGGCCCTTACTCCATCTTTTGAGGATGCACATAAATAAATGCCATGGGATTTTATTTCTGTTTTCACAAGATTAACACATGGCATTAAATGCTTGCATGGGCCATGCAACCATCATCATCCTTTGATCTCCTTTGGGTTTTCTTTGGTTTTTGAGCATATCATCTCTAATCTCTCCCTCCCTCCTTTTGGGCTTGATCTAGTTTGATCTTGCTCAAACCCATCACCACCTTTACCTTTTCCTCTTTTTGGTAGAGCTCTTGTTTGATCTTGTTCTCTTTTTGCTCTTGCTTGAGCTTGCCAAAAGAAACCTATCGCCCAATCCTCTACACCACATCTCACCTCTCTCTAAACTTCTCTCCTAATCTATACCTAATCTAAAACCCCCTCTCTCTACAAACCCTAGCTGCCATGCCACCCCTCCCTCTCGGCCTCTCCTCTCTCACCTAGCAGGCCCACCTGTCTACCCATCTCTCTCTCTACCCAACCCTAAACAAACCCTAGCCGAGGCTACCATCCTAGCCCGATCCTTCCCTCTCCTCTCTCCTTCTTTTCTCTCTGCCGTGCGTGCCACACCGAGCCCACCCCTCTCTGGCCTCACCCTGACCCACCTGGCAACCCCTACCCTGCTCCTGTTCCGAGCTCCAGCTCGATCACGTGCTCGAGGAGGAGGAAATGTGGCACCCGAGCCACCTTTTTCCTCAACCCACCTCCCCACGGCACCTCCCCTCTCTCGTCCTTATCTACTCCCTCTCTCTCGCCTCTGCCTCTCCCAGATCCGCCCAGGGCCTCGCCCTCTCCTCCCCTTCCTCTCCACCACCGTCTACCACCGATCGCCACCTTTCCGTCGGCCTCCTCTCGACGACACCGTACCAGGCGGCGGGCGCGGCGTCCAGGTGTCGAGGAAGACCTAGCCGAGCCCTCTGCGTCGCCCCGTACACGCCAGCGAGGAGGAGAAGCCTCGGAAGCCCCAGGCCGACGCCGCTCCGCCGCGAAACCCTAGAGCTCCGGCCGCCAGCCTCGCCGTCGATCGGCTGCTCCCCAGCCCGAACCACCTCCACCGACGCAACCGTGGTGAGCCCCTCTTCCTCCCAGACAACCTCCCTCCATTCGCCGTTTCCTGTGTGCGCCAAGCCACCGGACGAGCGCCCTCAGTGCACGGTACTCGCCGTTACCCGCCACGCTGCGTGCCGCGCTAGGCTTACCTGGCCGTCCTGCCGTTTCCTAGCACCAAACCCTAGCTAGCCCAGTGGTCGCCGCCGCCGTGCGCACGCGCGAGGGCGCGAGTTCGAACCCCGTACACCGCGCACCGCGTCGGTCGGCACCGATCTGTCCGCGGGACAGAGAAAGGAGATCTATAGTGGGGCCGTGGTAGTCTTTCAGAAAACCCCCAACCTTTTTAATCCCTTAACCCGCGCTCCTCGAGACCCCACCTGTCATCCGCACTAGCCTTTTTGCAGAGAAGCCCCTCGGTTTCCTCGGCCCGTAACTCGCACTCCCTCACTGAGCCGCGTGGCCGACCCTCCCCTTTCGCTGTCACGTGGGCCCGCAACCACTGGGCCCGCTTGTCATCTGTGTGGGCTAGGCAGAGCCCTAGTGTGAAAAGTTTTCCACGCGCTTGTAACCCCACCAGTAGCTGGCCCACCCGTCAGCGACTGGGGCTGGGTTCGTCTGGGTACTAAACGTTTCTGTTTTCCTGTTATAAAATTAAACCTTTTCAAATTTGTTTCAAATTCAAATTCAAAACAGTATTTAAATAACTTTCGAAATATAATTCCAAATAATACATGTAATATATGTTTTCAAATCAGAAAAATGTGAGGATTTCAAATATGCCATCCAAAATATATTTTGAACCCTTTAAATTTTCAAGTTGGCTAAAATTACAACAAAATGCCCTTATCTTAATTAATTAATAAATTTTGATTTATAACTCCAAATTTAACAAATGATATGTCTAAAATGATCAGCTCGACGAGACCTTTCTGTATACGCATTCCATGTTCTGTTTTGCAGCATGCATCATATAAATATAATGTAAACAGCAACTAATATGAGGATAAATGTGGCCAAAACTCAATAAAATGTTTACTTCTTGTTTTCTCATCTTACCCATGCCATGATACTCTATTGCCATGCAAATTGTGCATCATTCATCATGGCATGATTGTTTGCTTGTTGCATTTTTATTCCTATGCTTGTGTACTGTATTTATGTTGGCCCTTGTTTGTTTGGTTCTTCTTCGAATAGACGCTGAGCAGGGGATATATCAAGAGACCCAGGAGCACTACCCAGATCCTTCTCTCGCTTCAACTGAGCTGCCAGGCAAGCACTACCACATGCTTGCATACATATAGTACCTATTGCCTCTATCTTATTCTTGCATCATTGAGTCACGATTGCATTAAACTGAATCCCAAGTATTGCATAGCCTTACTTTTAAACCCCACCGAAGCTTGTTCCTCCATCCCATGAGCCATTACTACATGAGTTGTTTGAGCCATGCGAGTCGTAGAACAGCATGTGTAGGGTATGTGAGAGTCTGATGGATAACGAGGTACCTAAACAACTTAACCTGAGTAGTATGGGATAACTAATGAAAGTGGCACCGGTGAGCAATATCTGCTATTTGGTTTTTCCTGCTCACTTGTGTCCCGTAGGACCCCGAGTACTTGATTCCTGTTCCTTGAATATTCGCGCTATCCACATCCGGGAGGCTTATGGGACCCCCCTGAGCCAGAGCTTGACTCATTCTTATTTCTTGGGGCCACAAACTAGTTTGAGGTTTTATTTACTATCCTGTACTTATGCCATGCTTTACTGCTTTATTTAAATTGTGTGAGGTACTGCACCTGTACTGTTTAGGTTAGCGGAGTGTTTTCGCAGTATCGACAAGCCCAGTCACATTTTCGGGTTCCCAGTCGTTTACAGCCACTTGCGCAAACCTTGAGTCCGTCTCGGAGTCGGCTAACTTCGTTGCGGGTGTACTCAATGGGGTGGCCCCCTGAAATATTTCTGAATCCTGTGATTGCTTTGTCGTGAAGGCCTCGTTGGGTTTTGATTTGGTTTTTCCGAGGTTGATCGAGTGTGTGTTGCTATTTGTGCACCCCTGCAGGGTAAAACTTTCTGAAAGCCGTGTCCGCGGTTATGGACGACTTGGAGCACAGTTTCTCGATCATAGACAAGCATAACTAAAGTACCGCTTTTAATTTGACTAAGTAACTGACTAGTAAATAGTGCAACACTCATGGAATGGTTAATAAAACTGCCAACGGTGGGGGGGTTGTTCGTCCGCTTCCTCGTTGGTAAGTGTCACATCCCAAGATTTTCCAAATCTTGTAATGTGAAAATAAATTGAATAAAATAAAACTTTGTTTGATTTTCAAGGCCAGAAGAAACTTTTTGAACTTAAATGGAACTTCAAATCTATTTGGTTTAAATAAATCCTAAAGGGATTTACAAAGTTAAACATTTATTAAAGGAAATTAAAATGTTTTAAAATTACTATTTTGAATCTTTAAATAAAAAGATTTGGTTTTCAAAAGAAAAGGTGGATTTATAAATAAAGATTATTTTATAAAGCCAAATTAAACCTTGGCCAAGCTTTTGAATTAAAACATTTATTTTAAATAAAATTAGCAAGGGTTTATTTAAATAAAATAAAAAGGATTTAATATCCAACTTTATTTAAATAAAAGGTTTTACCATTTTAATTAAAATATCAAAACTTATTAAATTATTTTAAATAAGTTCTCTAAGTATTTTATTTTCTTAATTAAAACCTACTGATTTGGTTTTGAAAATATTTAGGTTTCAAATAAAGATTTTATTAATAGAATCAAACTCTATTTGATTAATAAACCTTGGCCCATTTTATTTAATTAATATTTGACCCTAAAGTAAAATAATATTTTGTTTTAAACAAGTATCCAAATATTATTTACTTCCAAATGATACCTACTGATTTGATTTTTAAAACATTTGGATTTCAAGTGGAAATTTTATTAAATAAATCAAACACTATTAATAAACTAAAGATCCATTTTATTTAATTATTAAATGGATCCTAAAATAAATAAAAATACTATTTTATTTTGAGATTTGGATTATGTTAATAAACAGAACCAAATTCAAAATATAAAGTTGAGTGTTTGTCTGAATTGATTTGAGTGTTGTTTGAATGTGTGAATAATTGTTTGAAATTCAAATCAGAAAATAGAAATAGAAAAGAATAAAACAAACAGGCAGAAAAAATATATGGAAAAGGACAACCCAACAAGGCCCAGCCCAAACAGCCCAACAACCCATCTGCCCTCTTCCCCGAACCGTTTTTCCTCACCGCATGATCAACCCACATATCCTATGACAAGTGGACCCCGTTCCTTTCCCCTTTCCCACTGACCGCTGGACCCCCACCCCACTGCTCTTCTTCCTCACCCCGCGACCGTTCTTCCACCCCCTCTCTCCCGTTTCTGTGTTAAATTCACGGGCTTAATTCTCGTTTAATGGCGCAATAATTCTTCCCTACGACCACGCAAGATAAAGCGTATTCCCCTCCTCTCCACTTCCCCTCTCTCGCCCGGCTCCCTCGGCCATCAGGATGCTCGGAATTCTTCCCGAACCACCACAGACTCCGGCGAACTTCCGTTTAAAATCCGGCCACCACCTCCAGCCCCACTGCTTCCAGAGCACACTGGCTTGCTCGCCATCATCTCCTGCACCTTCCAGTGCTTTCCTCTCGCTCGCGCGTGCTCTGCAGCGACGACTGCATCCTCGACTGAACCACGCCGCCGTCAGCTCTAACTCCGACGAAGCTTCCAGGTAGTAATTGGCCACCCTTTGCCCTTCCAATGATACGCCTGTGATCAGTACCCTCGCCCGCATCTAACCCTACCACTCTCTCGCTTTCTGGTGAACTACAGCCCCGTCCCCGTCGACAAACAGAAACTCCTGGCGCCGCCCTGACTCCGGCGAGAGATTGCCGACCCATCTGTGCGCCCCTTGACCAACCGCGAGCACCTTGAGCTTCGCCGTGTTCTCCTGAGCCTGGTGAGCATCTTCTTACCCTCTCTTGCTTCCTGCCTCGCCAGCGCCGCCGCCAACTGGTCGCTCCGCCGCTCGCCGATGACCTCGCGCCGCCAGTTCATGGCCATTAGATAGGAGCCGTTCGATCTAGATCGGGCGGGCACGATAGAATCATTTAACGCCGAAAGGGTACGTTTTCTGAGCCGCACGATATGACTTAATCCAACGCGCTGCAGCACGCGATCCAGACGAATCGGTATCGGCCAATGACGGCTCGACGCGTGTCCCTGTTCTGATTAAAACAGATTTTTGAAAACAGATTTAAGTAGCATTTTGAAAACCCTATAACTTTCAAACCACACGTCCAAATTTTGCAAATTTTATATCAGTGGATTCAGGAGAACAAGCCCTAGCCAACCATGGCCTTAGTTTGACAAATAGTATCTGTTAGCTTGTTTGAATTTGCAGAAACATTTGTGTACTTGTTTAGAGTATAAAAATTGTTTAAAATTGATTTAAGGATTAAATCTTTTGCAAAATGGATTTGTGTGACCTTACTGACCCTAGGAACCAATCTTTGGTGTTAAAAATGATTTTGGTAAAGTTTGGAATGGATTAGTTAGTTTAGTCCATTTCTAGCCAAATAAAATTGTTGATTTCATTATAAAAATGTTTATGGAAAGAAAACTTTGAGAAAATGGTTTGGACCAAACCTACTGACCAAAACACCAAGTTTTGCAAAAGCAACTCATTTGGTGAACCCTATAGGCTAATGCCTTAATAAAAATAATTCTACACCACATAAAATAACACTTTGTTTTGGAAATGGTTTTAAAGTGAAACCTTTTGCAAATGACTTTGCCATTTTGGTAAATGACCAATTTGGAACTTACAAAGTTTAGAAACCCCATAGAGACCCCCTTTGCAAAATAAAACTATCTTGTGCATGCTCCCATGCATGACTTAGATTCCATTACTTTGTGTGTGTGAAGAATTGTTTGTTTGACTTTGGTTGGGAATGTGAATTGAATTTGTGTTTGCTTGATTGATTTGTAGTGAAGTGTGAGACTAGAAAGATCAAGGAGTGAACCACCATTCCCTACCAAAAAGGCAAGTGATGCTTCATACTTTTTGTCCCATTACTTTTACTATGCATTAGTGATTTTGATAAGTAAAACTTGCATGGATTTTGCTAAGTATAGACCTTGCTATAAGAAAACCTAGTAGATGAATCCTTAGTAGGATTTTCCTAAGTTAGAGATTCCTACTACTACCAAGCTTAGCCTAGCTAATAGAAAACATGGGTGGAATATATATTCACACTATGGAAAATATTCTAAGTCTAAGGACTTGTGATTTTGTCTAATAAAACAACTAAGTTAATGAATCACCTGGGTGGAATGGGCTTGCTTGGTGGAGAATGGTTGAGTGGTTCACAATGCCATGGACTTGGATTGTGTATCTCACTTGTGGATGGCCACCCAGGAAACAAAGAGATTTGAGATGTCAAATGTTGAGAAGCTTCAAGTGCAACCACTTGGCAATATGGGCTCTGCCATGATCATATAGGTTGCAAGAACTTAGCCATATGGACAGTGGGTGGTAGTGTTTGATAGGTTGGAGCGCGTCCATTTTGGTCTAAGGGAAAGCTTCTGAAAGATCTTGTCTTGGGAAACCAAGTCTTGTGGGGAAAGTGCACCACCTCTGCAGAGTGTAAAATCTAAGTACTTAGCCATGTCCCTGGTAAAGGACAATTTGAGCATCAAGACATGGAAGCAATCAAGAATCTCATCATTCAAATTTCTAAATTAAAAACTTGTGGATTGAACAAGGGTTGTTTGAATTCTTCAATCATTGATGGAGAGATGGCTTGGTACAAGGATCTTGAAATCTTTGATTGAGAAAAATGATTTTGTCAAGCAAAAACTTAGTGTTTTCAAAATGATAAGAAAAATCTATTTTGAGCAATGCAAGCCTCAACTCCACTTAGCCAAATGCATATAGATGATAGACTCCACTATACAAATATAGTATCACTTGCCAATACAATTCAAATGTATTGACCCTTTGTGGCTGTAACTTGTATGTTGCAGGTTTGATTGATTTTAGTGAAGATTGATTGTTTAGGATTACAAAGTCTACAACCAACATCTGCCTGTGGCACTTTGAAGATGAAGGACCCATGACTATATTTATTCCGCTGCAATATAATGTAATAGCCTAATGAGCTATGTTTGATGTAATAAAATTATGTTATTCCTGGTTATAAAGTTATATTATGACCTTTGTTTCTTGATATTACATCTTAACTGTGGATGCTAGCTATTGATCCAGGGACTAGCATTGTAAAACACAGAGGGCTCTATCTTATTTAAGATTGGGACCCCTACAGATGGTATCAGAGCATTGTGTTGCCTGTAGGATTTGTAAACCTAGGATTGGACAAAAACCCTTAGAAAAATAGGAGTTGTTTTGTTCCAAAAACTTATTTACAAAAACTTGTAAGCTCTTTCCTCAACCATTTTGGTTTCAACTCTACTTCTCTTCTACTTCAACTTGATGGAAAACCTACCCATGACCAAAGACTACACCATGTGCAAAGGACTTCTTCAACATCTTCAACTCTAATGACTTCAACTTCTTCAACTCTAATGACTTCAACATCTTCAGCATATCTCCCAAGGACTTCCAACTTAGAAACCACTAAGGACTACAAGTGAAACAAGGAAATCTTGCTCAAGAATTAGAGACTGAGGGAATGCAAAAGTTAGAAGGAGCCATCAACAACTTTGAAGTATGGTAACCAAGAGTTTTTCTCAAGGAAACCATGAGCCCAAGAAAGAAGAAGCAACCAAGAAGGATGGAAAGATCACAAGTGAACCCTATAGATGGACCACCATAATTTAGTTAAGTCAAACACACCAACTTATGTGGTGTAACAAAAAGTTTTTGTTGACTAAGTATGTGCTTGAACTTTGTTTGAGTGAAATGTTTGGTTTGTGATTGCTTGCACATTGCTTGTGTGAATTGTGATATGTGTGATTAGAATTGATTCCTTAGAATTATCTTGCCTATTTTAATCCCTACCCAACCCAAACAGATGACTACTCCAAGAAACTCCAACATCAAGGTTGATGACAACCACAACCAAGAAGACAGCATGAGAGAACTTATAGCAACCCAAAACCAGTTGAGCCAAGAGACAACTCAGCTTTTAGCCAACAACAATGGACTAGACCCAGCCATACAAAGGATTTTGAAACTTCAATCCCAATTGTTGCAAGGATTAGTTACTCAAATGATCAACATGAGAGAAAACTTTTTCCAAAGAGCTAATGACAACAAGGATGACAATGATGCTATTCTAGAAGGAACCCAAGCTAGCAATATTTTTAGAGACAAGGATCATGCATCCAAGGAACATGAAGACCAATGCCCCAAGAAGAGAGAAAGATCTCCCACCTATGAAGAACATGAACTAGAAGAACTCCTAGCTTTGGGGAGACCCAAGAAGAAGAAGAAATGCCCCAACCCAAACAAGAAGGATATTACTCAAGAGCAATGTTACACTTGCAAAGAGATGGGACACTATGCCTATGAATGCCTAGAAAAGAAGAAGAACCAAAGAAACAAACAAAAGGCAATGATACCAAAGGAAAAGAAAGATGTCAGCCAAGTGATGTGTTTCAAATGCAAGGAACTAGGCCACTATACAACAAATTGTCCAGAAAAGATGAAGAACAAGTTAAACAAGCCTATGGAGAAGCTCAACCTTGGCCCATGAGTCAAGTGTAGAAATAAAGCAAAAGTTTGCTTAGAGAAGTTTTCCAGGACCCAAGAAGGCCAATATGTAATTTTTGTTTGAAAATTTTTAAGGGTGGTAGTACCCTAGTTGTTTGAACTTGCTTGTAAACCCCAGCCTTCCCAAATCTCGGGACGAGATTTATTTTAAGGGTGGTAGCCTGTCACATCCCAAGATTTTCCAAATCTTGTAATGTGAAAATAAATTGAATAAAATAAAACTTTGTTTGATTTTCAAGGCCAGAAGAAACTTTTTGAACTTAAATGGAACTTCAAATCTATTTGGTTTAAATAAATCCTAAAGGGATTTACAAAGTTAAACATTTATTAAAGGAAATTAAAATGTTTTAAAATTACTATTTTGAATCTTTAAATAAAAAGATTTGGTTTTCAAAAGAAAAGGTGGATTTATAAATAAATATTATTTTATAAAGCCAAATTAAACCTTGGCCAAGCTTTTGAATTAAAACATTTATTTTAAATAAAATTAGCAAGGGTTTATTTAAATAAAATAAAAAGGATTTAATATCCAACTTTATTTAAATAAAAGGTTTTACCATTTTAATTAAAATATCAAAACTTATTAAATTATTTTAAATAAGTTCTCTAAGTATTTTATTTTCTTAATTAAAACCTACTGATTTGGTTTTGAAAATATTTAGGTTTCAAATAAAGATTTTATTAATAGAATCAAACTCTATTTGATTAATAAACCTTGGCCCATTTTATTTAATTAATATTTGACCCTAAAGTAAAATAATATTTTGTTTTAAACAAGTATCCAAATATTATTTACTTCCAAATGATACCTACTGATTTGATTTTTAAAACATTTGGATTTCAAGTGGAAATTTTATTAAATAAATCAAACACTATTAATAAACTAAAGATCCATTTTATTTAATTATTAAATGGACCCTAAAATAAATAAAAATACTATTTTATTTTGAGATTTGGATTATGTTAATAAACAGAACCAAATTCAAAATATAAAGTTGAGTGTTTGTCTGAATTGATTTGAGTGTTGTTTGAATGTGTGAATAATTGTTTGAAATTCAAATCAGAAAATAGAAATAGAAAAGAATAAAACAAACAGGTAGAAAAAATATATGGAAAAGGACAACCCAACAAGGCCCAGCCCAAACAGCCCAACAACCCATCTGCCCTCTTCCCCGAACCGTTTTTCCTCACCGCATGATCAACCCACATATCCTATGACAAGTGGACCCCGTTCCTTTCCCCTTTCCCACTGACCGCTGGACCCCCACCCCACTGCTCTTCTTCCTCACCCCGCGACCGTTCTTCCACCCCCTCTCTCCCGTTTCTGTGTTAAATTCACGGGCTTAATTCTCGTTTAATGGCGCAATAATTCTTCCCTGCGACCACGCAAGATAAAGCGTATTCCCCTCCTCTCCACTTCCCCTCTCTCGCCCGGCTCCCTCGGCCATCAGGCTGCTCGGAATTCTTCCCGAACCACCACAGACTCCGGCGAACTTCCGTTTAAAATCCGGCCACCACCTCCAGCCCCACTGCTTCCAGAGCACACTGGCTTGCTCGCCATCATCTCCTGCACCTTCCAGTGCTTTCCTCTCGCTCGCGCGTGCTCTGCAGCGACGACTGCATCCTCGACTGAACCACGCCGCCGTCAGCTCTAACTCCGACGAAGCTTCCAGGTAGTAATTGGCCACCCTTTGCCCTTCCAATGATACGCCTGTGATCAGTACCCTCGCCCGCATCTAACCCTACCACTCTCTCGCTTTCTGGTGAACTACAGCCCCGTCCCCGTCGACAAACAGAAACTCCTGGCGCCGCCCTGACTCCGGCGAGAGATTGCCGACCCATCTGTGCGCCCCTTGACCAACCGCGAGCACCTTGAGCTTCGCCGTGTTCTCCTGAGCCTGGTGAGCATCTTCTTACCCTCTCTTGCTTCCTGCCTCGCCAGCGCCGCCGCCAACTGGTCGCTCTGCCGCTCGCCGATGACCTCGCGCCGCCAGTTCATGGCCATTAGATAGGAGCCGTTCGATCTAGATCGGGCGGGCACGATAGAATCATTTAACGCCGAAAGGGTACGTTTTCTGAGCCGCACGATATGACTTAATCCAACGCGCTGCAGCACGCGATCCAGACGAATCGGTATCGGCCAATGACGGCTCGACGCGTGTCCCTGTTCTGATTAAAACAGATTTTTGAAAACAGATTTAAGTAGCATTTTGAAAACCCTATAACTTTCAAACCACACGTCCAAATTTTGCAAATTTTATATCAGTGGATTCAGGAGAACAAGCCCTAGCCAACCATGGCCTTAGTTTGACAAATAGTATCTGTTAGCTTGTTTGAATTTGCAGAAACATTTGTGTACTTGTTTAGAGTATAAAAATTGTTTAAAATTGATTTAAGGATTAAATCTTTTGCAAAATGGATTTGTGTGACCTTACTGACCCTAGGAACCAATCTTTGGTGTTAAAAATGATTTTGGTAAAGTTTGGAATGGATTAGTTAGTTTAGTCCATTTCTAGCCAAATAAAATTGTTGATTTCATTATAAAAATGTTTATGGAAAGAAAACTTTGAGAAAATGGTTTGGACCAAACCTACTGACCAAAACACCAAGTTTTGCAAAAGCAACTCATTTGGTGAACCCTATAGGCTAATGCCTTAATAAAAATAATTCTACACCACATAAAATAACACTTTGTTTTGGAAATGGTTTTAAAGTGAAACCTTTTGAAAATGACTTTGCCATTTTGGTAAATGACCAATTTGGAACTTACAAAGTTTAGAAACCCCATAGAGACCCCCTTTGCAAAATAAAACTATCTTGTGCATGCTCCCATGCATGACTTAGATTCCATTACTTTGTGTGTGTGAAGAATTGTTTGTTTGACTTTGGTTGGGAATGTGAATTGAATTTGTGTTTGCTTGATTGATTTGTAGTGAAGTGTGAGACTAGAAAGATCAAGGAGTGAACCACCATTCCCTACCAAAAAGGCAAGTGATGCTTCATACTTTTTGTCCCATTACTTTTACTATGCATTAGTGATTTTGATAAGTAAAACTTGCATGGATTTTGCTAAGTATAGACCTTGCTATAAGAAAACCTAGTAGATGAATCCTTAGTAGGATTTTCCTAAGTTAGAGATTCCTACTACTACCAAGCTTAGCCTAGCTAATAGAAAACATGGGTGGAATATATATTCACACTATGGAAAATATTCTAAGTCTAAGGACTTGTGATTTTGTCTAATAAAACAACTAAGTTAATGAATCACCTGGGTGGAATGGGCTTGCTTGGTGGAGAATGGTTGAGTGGTTCACAATGCCATGGACTTGGATTGTGTATCTCACTTGTGGATGGCCACCCAGGAAACAAAGAGATTTGAGATGTCAAATGTTGAGAAGCTTCAAGTGCAACCACTTGGCAATATGGGCTCTGCCATGATCATATAGGTTGCAAGAACTTAGCCATATGGACAGTGGGTGGTAGTGTTTGATAGGTTGGAGCGCGTCCATTTTGGTCTAAGGGAAAGCTTCTGAAAGATCTTGTCTTGGGAAACCAAGTCTTGTGGGGAAAGTGCACCACCTCTGCAGAGTGTAAAATCTAAGTACTTAGCCATGTCCCTGGTAAAGGACAATTTGAGCATCAAGACATGGAAGCAATCAAGAATCTCATCATTCAAATTTCTAAATTAAAAACTTGTGGATTGAACAAGGGTTGTTTGAATTCTTCAATCATTGATGGAGAGATGGCTTGGTACAAGGATCTTGAAATCTTTGATTGAGAAAAATGATTTTGTCAAGCAAAAACTTAGTGTTTTCAAAATGATAAGAAAAATCTATTTTGAGCAATGCAAGCCTCAACTCCACTTAGCCAAATGCATATAGATGATAGACTCCACTATACAAATATAGTATCACTTGCCAATACAATTCAAATGTATTGACCCTTTGTGGCTGTAACTTGTATGTTGCAGGTTTGATTGATTTTAGTGAAGATTGATTGTTTAGGATTACAAAGTCTACAACCAACATCTGCCTATGGCACTTTGAAGATGAAGGACCCATGACTATATTTATTCCGCTGCAATATAATGTAATAGCCTAATGAGCTATGTTTGATGTAATAAAATTATGTTATTCCTGGTTATAAAGTTATATTATGACCTTTGTTTCTTGATATTACATCTTAACTGTGGATGCTAGCTATTGATCTAGGGACTAGCATTGTAAAACACAGAGGGCTCTATCTTATTTAAGATTGGGACCCCTACAGTAAGCGAGGAGGAGGATAGATCTGTTAATATTACTGTTATAACTGTTGTCATTAATTCACGGACATCTGTCTATCTTTGGTTAGGAGGATGGTTAGCGAGTATCTATAGAATTGCTAGGTATTATCTTTTGCTGCAATTGCGTCACCCTAGGTTGTGTCCCCTTTAGAGGCATAAATACTTGCTGAGTACCCCTAGGGTCTCACACGATAAACTATTTGATTCAGATGAACAGGTACACTCACAAGATGGATACTGGGTGGAGGAGACGGACGATGTGGACAACGATCATTCGGTGTAGAGATTCCGGGAACGGGGATCCGTGAGATCTGTGGGCGGGATGTGTTTATTTTATGGGGCATCTTATGCCAATTTGCTTCTTATCCGTACTCGGATCTTGTTTGCCGCTTCCGCCTGATACTCTGATGTGTGATGTATGAGGAGATATCCTAAACTATTATATCTATCTAGGATATTTGGATCTTGCCGTATGGCGTTGCAATATTTCTATTTCTTTTAGATGGAATGGCTCTGATGTAATGTTGTATGGTGGCTTGCATACATACTCATTTGTGTATGTAGTTGATCCCTTCGCCTGCCGATTACGCCGCCCGTTCTTGTCCCGATGTTTGGAAATGGTTGGGACGGCCGAAAGGTCTACCTGTGAGTGGCATTTGGGCCCCACCGTACTATTTCAACCATTTCCGCTCATCCAGGCTTGTAACTAGGAGCGTAATTTACCGAGGTAGTTACAATTGGTATCAGAGCCAGGTTGCCCTTCAGGGTCTCAGCCAAATGGTCGTTGTCAGTCTAGCAAATATTTTTGGTAGCTATGTATACTAGGGAAAAACAAAACGCGAGAGTAGGACTGCTTCCACTTTTCTTCTTACCCACCACCCACCCTTTTCTGGTAAGGAAGTGTAACGTTTTCAATCCTCTTCTTAAAAGTTCAAACTAGGATTCACGTGTTCTGGGTTTCCGTAGTACCATAGGTTGTGTGTGTGTGTGTGTGTAATTCCTTGTCTATCTGTTGCATCCAAGTTGTTATCACAATCGGCCTTTTGGGTTATCAACTGTTGGTACATTCCATACCGACAGGCTTTTGCAAACCGACGCGATCTATCTGATTCGTTGTATACCGCCGCGATCCGTCTTACTCTTTGTTATCCGACGTTATCTTGTTTGGGGTGTTCGTTTCCGTAGTTACCAATCTTTAGGTTCATCGTGAGAAGAAGGGGTTAGGATATGTGTTCCACTTATTCATGTGCGGAGTAATGATTTGAGTGCGGGATGGAGTCGCGACCATACCACTACTCTTATCATTCGCTTTTGTATATTGAATTGGTAGAGTCACTAATCTTGATTCATTAAGTGATTTTGCGCATCTATTGGTATTTTGATGCCGAAATTTGCGGAAAATTTTTCTTTGATATATCTGTGTACCACACTCTTTTTCAGTCGTGTGCGATATGCTTAATATCTTCTAGGTGCTTTGAACTTTGTTGATATTTTAATATCATCTTAGTAAATTGTATCCTTTAATCTTGAGTAATTCTATCTTGGTACTATTTTGGATTATTATTATTCTCCATTATAGTACTGACTTGTGTTTTATATCAATCACAGGATGGCGCCACCACGCCGTTCTGATGAGGACATACCACCTGAACTGGGGTCCGTGTTGTCAAACATCGCCAATGCCTTGGCAGCAATGCAGCAGAACCAGCAGCGTTTTGAAGAGAGTGTCAGGAGGAATGAGTTTGCTCCGCTACCTCCCCCTCCCAAGCGAGGAGACATCAAAAGCTTCCTGAAGTTCAACCCACGCCAATTTGATGTTTATGATCAACCACTTGATGCTGATGTTTGGTTGCGTGAGATGTCAAGGCTACTGGAGACTGCTGATGTTCCTGAGCAAGAATGGGTAAAATGTGCTACTCACCTTCTGAAGGGAGATGCAGCTCTCTGGTGGGAGAATTACCTGAAGGCAAACTGCATTGGTTTTCAGCCTACTTGGGAACAGTTCACTGGAGCGTTCAAAGAGCAGTATCTGTCAGAAATTGTCATGGAGAGGATGAAGGAAGTGTTTCTCAACCTCAAGCAGGGAAATGACAATGTCAATACCTACATCAGGAACTTCATGAACCTTTCTCGTTATGGTGGCGATGAGATCTCTGATGACAAGAAGAAGAAAAAGAGGTTCCGGCAAGGGCTCAATGCATCGATTAAATATGCAATCACACATGCAAGGCCGGCGTCTTTTCTGGAACTTCAGCATACAGCTCTCCAGGAAGAAGCAAGTAGGCAAGTGTTTCAGGAGTCAAAGAAACACAACCGCGAGGCAGTAAGCTCTTCAGCTATGTCAACTCCTTCTAAGCGTCGTGTCTGGGTTCCTAACACCCCACCGTCGCTCCCGGCTCCACCAAGACCTTCAAGCTTCGCGGCAAGGCCACCAAACTTCCTCGCTGCTGCTCCCAGGGGCTACAACCACCACTACCCTGGAGCGCCTGGCGGAGTCCCTGGCTACGTTGCTACACGTCCACCTGGTGCTTGTTTCACGTGTGGAGACTCTGGGCATCAAAACTGGAACTGTCCGATGAAAAACAAAGCTCTTCCTCCACCACCTCCAAGATCTGCGGCAAGCTCTCCTTTGGTTCGTGTACCACCACCTCGGGCTCTCAACATCAACACCAAGCCCGGGTCTACTGTTGCTCGTGCCAACTGTGTCAATGCCGCTCAAGCTGAGCATGCACCTGGAGTTGTGATGGGTATGCTTCCCGTTAACTCAGTCCCTACACGAGTTTTGTTTGATTCTGGTGCATCGCATTCTTTTGTTTCTATCAAGTTTGCAAATGAGAATGGGTTAGCGTTGGATCCTCTCCTTAAGCGGTTAATGGTCCTTTCTCCTGGAGCAAACATGGCAGCCTCTAAAATCAGCCATGGCAATCAAATTGAGAGTGGTGGCTCTTCGTTCTCGGCGTCCTTAATTGTTCTGGGCAATTCTGACATTGATGTCATCTTGGGCATGGATTGGTTGACAGCAAATGCAGCTGTGATTGATTGTGCTGAACGCTCGGTTTCTCTGAAGATTCCTGAAGGCCATATAGTCTATTCTCCAAGTCTGACTCCTGCTATCCAGCTTTTCTCTTTGGCGGCTCTGAATGATGATGCTATGGAAGCTATTCAGAGTGTTCCGGTGGTCTGTGAGTTCCCAGATGTCTTTCCTGAAGAGTTGCCAGGTATGCCTCCGGATCGAGAGGTTGAGTTTGTAATTGAGCTTGAACCTGGAACGGCTCCTATCTCCAAGCGGCCTTATAAAATGGGTCCTGCTGAGTTGGCTGAACTCAAACGTCAACTTGATGAACAAGAGAAGTTGGGTTTCATTCAACACAGTACTTCTTCTTGGGGTAGCCCAACAATCTTTGTGAAGAAGCGAGACAGGACTGATAGACTTTGTGTTGACTATCGGGCTCTTAATGCTAAAACCATCAAGAATAAATATCCCCTTCCGCGGATTAATGATCTCTTCGATCAGCTAGCTGGAGATGTGGTATTCTCTAAGCTCGACTTGAGAAGTGGTTATCACCAAATCAAGATTCGCAAGGAAGATGTTCCTAAAACAGCTTTCACCACCCGCTATGGCCTGTATGAGTACACGGTCATGTCCTTCGGTCTCACCAACGCACCTGCTACCTTCTCGAGGCTTATGAACTCGGTTTTCATGGAGTATCTTGATAAGTTCGTTGTGGTCTATCTGGATGACATCCTAGTCTATTCTAAGTCAAAGGAAGAACATGAAGAACACCTTCGGTGTGTCCTAAACAAGCTTCGTGAGAACCGCTTGTATGCAAAGTTCTCCAAATGTGAGTTTTGGCTGCCTCAAGTAACCTATCTTGGTCACGTCATCTCTGCCAAGGGCATTGCAGTCAACCCGGAAACTGTGAAGACAATTGTTGAATGGCTTCCTCCTGTTAATGTCAAAGAAGTGCGGAGTTTCCTGGGTTTGGCTAGTTATTGCCGCCGCTTCGTTCAGAACTTTTCGAAGATAGCGAAGCCTCTTACCGATCTCCTCAAGAAAGGCAAGAAATACCTTTGGACTCCTGCATGTCAAGCAAGCTTTGAGACACTCAAAGAGAAGCTCACTTCCACACCAGTCTTGGTTCCTCCGGACACATCTAAGCCTTTCCAGATATTCTGTGACGCCTCTTTGCAAGGATTGGGTGCGGTCCTTATGCAAGAAAAACAAGTTGTTGCTTATGCCTCTCGACAGTTGAAGACGCATGAGATCAACTATCCTACTCATGACCTCGAGCTCGCAGCAGTTGTCTTTGCTTTGAAACTATGGAGGCACTACTTGCTTGGCAACCGTTGTGAAATCTTTTCTGATCACAAGAGTCTGAAGTATATCTTCACTCAGCCTGATCTCAACCTTCGGTAGAGGAGATGGATTGAAGCAATCAATGATTTTGATTTGACCATCAACTATACTCCGGGCAAAGCTAATGTCATGGCCGATGCTCTCAGCCGCAAAGCTTATGTCAACAACCTCATGATGGAAGAACAACAGCCTCTCTTGTGCGAGGAATTCCGTCAGCTCAACCTTGAAATTGTGGAACAAGGGTATCTCTTGAACCTTCGGGCTACTCCTCTCTTGGAAGAAAAGATTCGCTCTCGTCAGCTTGGTGATCCGCACACCAGAAAGATCATCTCCAAACTTCAGCTTCCGAAGTATGAGTCCTTCCACGTCGATGATCAAGGCACGCTTTTCTTTGAACACCGGATGTTTGTTCCGAACTACCCGGGTTTGAGAGAGCAAGTTCTCAAGGAGGCGCATGATTCTGTTCTTTCTATCCACCCTGGCAGCACAAAGATGTACATGGACTTGAAAACACAATATTGGTGGCCGGGATTGAAACGATATTGTGCCAAGTATGTCTCGGAGTGTGATGTCTGCCGCAGAGTGAAAGCTGTCCATCAGAAACCTTACGGTCTTCTTCAGCCATTGAAACCCCCGGAATGGAAATGGGAGAAAGTAGAGATGGACTTTATCACTAGTTTTCCAAGTTCGCAGAAGGGCAACAATGCAATCTTTGTTGTCTTTGACAGGCTTTCTAAAGTGGCTCACTTCTTCCCCGTCAAGGAAACAATTTCTGGAATTCAGTTGGCTGAGCTCTATATCAACATAATTGTCTCTCTGTATGGGGTTCCGCTTGAGATCAGTTCAGACCGTGGGAGCATCTTCACTTCCAAGTTCTGGGAAAGTTTCCAAAATGCTTTGGGAACAAAATTGAACTTCAGCACAGCTTACCACCCTCAGTCGCAAGGACAAGTTGAAAGGATCAATCAGATTCTGGAGGATATGCTTCGTGCTTGCGTCATCTCTTTTGGCATGAAGTGGGAAGAATGTCTTCCTTATGCTGAATTCTCTTACAACAACAGCTTCCAGAAAAGTCTGAAGATGGCACCATTTGAGGCTCTCTATGGCCGCAAATGCAGAACTCCGATTGGTTGGTCGGGTGCAGGAGAAAGAATTTGGTTTGGCCCTGACATTGTAACTCAAGCGGAGGAGAAGGTGCACATCATTCTTGAAAATCTGAAGATTGCTCAAAGTCGCCAGAAGAGCAATTATGATAGGAAGCACTCGGACATGGTGTATGTCCCTGGTGATCTCGTTTACCTTCGTGTCACTCCCATGAAAGGCACGCACCGTTTTGGTATCAAAGGAAAGCTGGCTCCTAGATACATCGGTCCTTTCAAAATTCGTGGAAGAAGAGGAGAAGTTGCTTATGCTCTTGAGCTCCCGAAAAAACTCAAGGTCCATGATGTTTTCCACATCTCTCAACTCAAGAAGTGCTTCAAGGATCCCGGCAGGACCGTGGATCATGAGCTTATCAATCTCCAAGAAGACCTGTCTTATCAAGAACACCCCACAAAAATCCTGGAAGTCGCAGAAAGAAGGACTCGCAACAAGCCCATCAAGTTCTGCAAGGTGCAGTGGTCGCACCATTCCGTTGATGAAGCCACTTGGGAGCGTGAAGATGAGCTCCGTGCCAACTATCCTACCCTCTTTGAGTCTTCTTCTTCTTCCTAGAATCTCGGGGCGAGATTCCTGTTTAGTGGGGGAGAGTTGTAGCATCCCATTTGTCTAACAATTGTAATGCTACTTGGTCTAGTAATATAATGGCTACTTCCTAGACATAATTGTTGCATCATCATTACATCATGCTCATGTCATCATGCCACCTTGCATTTGAGCATCACATAAAACCCTTTTTGGTTTGGTTCTTCTCTCATATGCATTTTAAATTGTATTTGGTTCTTGATATATTGTTTAAATGCCCAAGTTGAGTTGGGGGCATATCTTTTGTTGACTCCACCACCTTTCTTGTCACCACCCCAACATTCCACCATTCCACCACATGTGAGCATTGCATTTTACTTATGTTTATCCCTAGCTCATGTTGTTGGAATGGACTCTTTTCCTTTCTACCTGCTTCCATATGGAATGATATGGGAAGGTTGTTCATGTTGGAATATTTTGAGGATAATATGCACATAGTGGAATTTACACACTAGCATGTCAAAAATATATTCAAATATGGTCATCCTCATTCACTCCACATGGAACATTCCTTCATTCCTTAGCTTGGCCCTTACTCCATCTTTTGAGGATGCACATAAATAAATGCCATGGGATTTTATTTCTGTTTTCACAAGATTAACACATGGCATTAAATGCTTGCATGGGCCATGCAACCATCATCATCCTTTGATCTCCTTTGGGTTTTCTTTGGTTTTTGAGCATATCATCTCTAATCTCTCCCTCCCTCCTTTTGGGCTTGATCTAGTTTGATCTTGCTCAAACCCATCACCACCTTTACCTTTTCCTCTTTTTGGTAGAGATCTTGTTTGATCTTGTTCTCTTTTTGCTCTTGCTTGAGCTTGCCAAAAGAAACCTATCGCCCAATCCTCTACACCACATCTCACCTCTCTCTAAACTTCTCTCCTAATCTATACCTAATCTAAAACCCCCTCTCTCTACAAACCCTAGCTGCCATGCCACCCCTCCCTCTCGGCCTCTCCTCTCTCACCTAGCAGGCCCACCTGTCTACCCCTCTCTCTCTCTACCCAACCCTAAACAAACCCTAGCCGAGGCTAGCATCCTAGCCCGAGCCTTCCCTCTCCTCTCTCCTTCTTTTCTCTCTGCCGTGCGTACCACACCGAGCCCACCCCTCTCTGGCCTCACCCTGACCCACCTGGCAGCCCCTACCCTGCTCCTGTTCCGAGCTCCAGCTCGATCACGTGCTCGAGGAGGAGGAAAGGTGGCACCCGAGCCACCTTTTTCCTCAACCCACCTCCCCACGGCACCTCCCCTCTCCCGTCCTTATCTACTCCCTCTCTCTCGCCTCTGCCTCTCCCAGATCCGCCCAGGGCCTCGCCCTCTCCTCCCCTTCCTCTCCACCACCGTCTACCACCGATCGCCACCTTTCCGTCGGCCTCCTCTCGACGACACCGTACCAGGCGGCGGGCGCGGCGTCAAGGTGTCGAGGAAGACCGAGCTGAGCCCTCTGCGTCGCCCCGTACACGCCAGCGAGGAGGAGAAGCCTCGGAAGCCCCAGGCCGACGCTGCTCCGCCGCGAAACCCTAGAGCTCCGGCCGCCAGCCTCGCCGTCGATCGGCTGCTCCCCAGCCCGAACCACCTCCACCGACGCAACCGCGGTGAGCCCCTCTTCCTCCCAGACAACCTCCCTCCGTTCCCCGTTTCCTGTGTGCGCCAAGCCACCGGACGAGCGCCCTCAGTGCATGGTACTCGCCGTTACCCGCCACGCTGTGCGCCGCGCTAGGCTTACCTGGCCGTCCTGCCGTTTCCTAGCACCAAACCCTAGCTAGCCCAGTGGTCGCCGCCGCCGTGCGCACGCGCGAGGGCGCGAGTTCGAACCCCGTACACCGCGCACGGCGTCGGTCGGCACCGATCTGTCCGCGGGACAGAGAAAGGAGATCTACAGTGGGGCCGTGGTAGTCTTTCAGAAAACCCCCAACCTTTTTAATCCCTTAACCCGCGCTCCTCGAGACCCCACCTGTCATCCGCACTAGCCTTTTTGCAGAGAAGCCCCTCGGTTTCCCCGGCCCGTAACCCGCACTCCCTCACCGAGCCGCGTGGCCGACCCTCCCCTTTCGCTGTCACGTGGGCCCGCAACCACTGGGCCCGCTTGTCATCCGTGTGGGCTAGGCAGAGCCCCAGTGTGAAAAGTTTTCCACGCGCTTGTAACCCCACCAGTAGCTAGACCACCCGTCAGCGACTGGGGCTGGGTTCGTCTGGGTACTAAACGTTTCTGTTTTCCTGTTATAAAATTAAACCTTTTCAAATTTGTTTCAAATTCAAATTCAAAACAGTATTTAAATAACTTTCGAAATATAATTCCAAATAATACATGTAATATATGTTTTCAAATCAGAAAAATGTGAGGATTTCAAATATGCCATCCAAAATATATTTTGAACCCTTTAAATTTTCAAGTTGGCTAAAATTACATCAAAATGCCCTTATCTTAATTAATTAATAACTTTTGATTTATAACTCCAAATTTAACAAATGATATGTCTAAAATTATCAGCTCGACGAGACCTTTCTGTATACGCATTCCATGTTCTGTTTTGCAGCATGCATCATATAAATATAATGTAAACAGCAACTAATATGAGGATAAATGTGGCCAAAACTCAATAAAATGTTTACTTATTGTTTTCTCATCTTACCCATGCCATGCTACTCTATTGCCATGCAAATTGTGCATCATTCATCATGGCATGATTGTTTGCTTGTTGCATTTTTATTCCTATGCTTGTGTACTGTATTTATGTTGGCCCTTGTTTGTTTGGTTCTTCTTCGAATAGACGCTGAGCAGGGGATATATCAAGAGACCCAGGAGCACTACCCAGATCCTTCTCTCGCTTCAACTGAGCTGCCAGGCAAGCACTACCACATGCTTGCATACATATAGTACCTATTGCCTCTATCTTATTCTTGCATCATTGAGTCGCGATTGCATTAAACTGAATCCCAAGTATTGCATAGCCTTACTTTTAAACCCCACCGAAGCTTGTTCCTCCATCCCATGAGCCATTACTACAGGAGTTGTTTAAGCCATGTGAGTCGTAGAACAGCATGTGTAGGGTATGTGAGAGTCTGATGGATAACAAGGTACCTAAACAACTTAACCTGAGTAGTATGGGATAACTAATGAAAGTGGCACCGGTGAGCAATATCTGCTATTTGGTTTTTCCTGCTCACTTGTGTCCCGTAGGACCCCGAGTACTTGATTCCTGTTCCTTGAATATTCGCGCTATCCACATCCGGGAGGCTTATGGGACCCCCCTGAGCCAGAGCTTGATTCATTCTTATTTCTTGGGGCCACAAACTAGTTTGAGGTTTTATTTACTATCCTGTACTTATGCCATGCTTTACTGCTTTATTTAAATTGTGCGAGGTACTGCACCTGTACTGTTTAGGTTAGCAGAGTGTTTTCGCGGTATCGACAAGCCCAGTCACATTTTCGGGTTCCCAGTCGTTTACAGCCACTGGCGCAAACCTTGAGTCCGTCTCGGAGTCGGCTAACTTCGTTGCGGGTGTACTCAATGGGGTGGCCCCCTGAAATATTTCTGAATCCTGTGATTGCTTTGTCGTGAAGGCCTCGTTGGGTTTTGATTTGGTTTTTCCGAGGTTGATCGAGTGTGTGTTGCTATTTGTGCACCCCTGCAGGGTAAAACTTTCTGAAAGCCGTGTGCGCGGTTATGGCCGACTTGGAGCACAGTTTCTCGATCATAGACAAGCATAACTAAAGTACCGCTTTTAATTTGACTAAGTAACCGACTAGTAAATAGTGCAACACTCATGGAATGGTTAATAAAACTGCCAATGGTTGGGGGGTTGTTCGTCCGCTTCCTCGTTGGTAAGCGAGGAGGAGGATAGATCTGTTAATATTACTGTTATAACTGTTGTCATTAATTCACGGACATCCGTCTATCTTTGGTTAGGCGGATGGTTAGCGAGTATCTATAGAATTGCTAGGTATTATCTTTTGCTGCAATTGCGTCACCCCAGGTTGTGTCCCCTTTAGAGGCATAAAGACTTGCTGAGTACCCCTAGGGTCTCACACGATAAACTATTTGATTCAGATGAATAGGTACACTCACAAGATGGATACTGGGTGGAGGAGACGGACGATGTGGACAACGATCATTCGGTGTAGAGATTCCGGGAACGGGGATCCGTGAGATCTGTGGGCGGGATGTGTTTATTTTATGGGGCATCTTATGCCAATTTGCTTCTTATCCGTACTCGGATCTTGTTTGCCGCTTCCGCCTGATACTCTGATGTGTGATGTATGAGGAGATATCCTAAACTATTATATCTATCTAGGATATTTGGATCTTGCCGTATGGCGTTGCAATATTTCTATTTCTTTTAGATGGAATGGCTATGATGTACTGTTGTATGGTGGCTTGCATACATACTCATTTGTGTATGTAGTTGATCCCTTCGCCTGCCGATTACGCCGCCCGTTCTTGTCCCGATGTTTGGAAATGGTTGGGACGGCCGAAAGGTCTACCTGTGAGTGGCATTTGGGCCCCACCGTACTATTTCAACCATTTCCGCTCATCCAGGTTTGTAACTAGGAGCGTAATTCACCGAGGTAGTTACAACTTCCCTTATCAAGTAAGGAACTGCGGTAAAATAAATCCCTGTGACTTCGCATGCTCCACTACGGTTTCCTCGTTCCTCTCTTTACGTGTTAAGTATATAGGTTTGCATATAGGGAAATTCTCGTAGTTGCATATCTAGAGAATTTACTTTATGTCAAGCCTAAAATTGAAAATAACTAAAAACTGAGTATCACCTATTCACCTCCCTCTAGGTGCCCATACGATCCATTTCAGTTTTTGTACACATCAAAAAATTTCTATTTCTTTGAGGATTACTTTTTAGACTGAAACTTAGCGAAACACCTAGTTTTGATAGAAAAATGATAGACTAAAATTTCGAACAGCTATGGCATATATGAAACATGAATTTTTAGTACCGCTGAATCTCTTTTTCTCACTAGAGTTTTTTAGCACTCTTTATTTTATAAAACTTAAACTAAAACTTAAAAAATTAACTCAAACCTTTGTTTCACATGGGTTGCCTCCCATGTAGCGCTCTTTTGTGGTCAATGTTGAGTGCGTGGAAGCTTCGTTGGGAGACCCCAAGAGGAAGGTATGACGAGCACAGCAGCAAGTTTTTCCTCAGTAAGAAACCAAGGTAATCGAACCAATAGGAGGAAGGAAACGACTCAAAAGGTGTTGCTAGAAACTTGGAAACCTGCACAACACAAACTCAAGACTTTGCCCCAACGAACAGTGAGGTTGTCAATCTCACCAGTTTGCTGAAAACAAAGGATTAACTGTATAGTGTGGAAGGTAATGGTGGTTTGCAGAAAGGTAAACAGTAACAGTGGAAGATGTATCAATGGTAAAGATTGGCCTAGGGTCCGTTGTTCACTAGAGGTGTTCTCCTTAAGATATACAAACATGGCATGCTAGGTAAACAAATTACAGCTGAGCAATTGACAGGACTGATCAAGGCATAACAAGATACATAGACCGCCATCCAGCTGCATCTATGACTAGTAATCCACCTTCAGGTTATCATCCGAACCCCCTCTAGTATTAAGTTGCAAGCAACGGATAACTGCTTTAAGCAAAGTGTGTAAGGTAAACAATCCACTTGTTCCATGAACATGAGATCGTTATTTTCTCCATAGTGGAAACAACACATCTACAACCTTAGAGATTTCTGTCACTTCCCTTAGATTAAATAGAGGCATGAAACCACTATCGAGCATAAATACCCCCTCTTGGAGTCACTAGCATCTACTTGGCCAAGATAGCTACTAGAAACAGAGAGCATGCAAGATCACAAACAACAAAGACATGATAGAATCAATAAGACAAAACCATTAATCAATCTGACATAGTAATCTCAATATCCATCGGATCCCCGCAAACACAACATGCATTATTACAAATAGATGATCTTGATCATGAACGGAGCTCACAAGATCTAAACATGGTAGCACAAACGAGGAGATACAACCATCTAGCTACTACATGGACCCGTAGTCCAAGGTGGAACTACTCACACTTCATACCGGAGGATGGCATGATGAAGAAGAAGGCCTCCGGGATGATCTCCCCTCTGGCAGGGTGCCGAGACGAGCTTAAGATCCCCCCATTCTAGGGATGTTGGTGGCGGTGGCTATACACGGTTTCGTGGAATATTGATTGGGTACTTAGGGTTTCTATATCGAGGGGTCTTTATAGGCAAAGATGCGAGGCAGGGGGGCAGCCAGGGCAGCCGCACCTCCCAGGTGTGGGCTGGGCCCAGCCGCACGACCAGGGGGTGTGGCCCCCTGGTGGCTCCCCTCCGCTCGTATTTAGGCTCTGTGTTCCCCACAGTAAAATATTGACTTTGGATTTTGTCCCATCCAATTCCGAGAATATTGATTTTCTGCCTTTATGGAACCAAAAACAGAAGAAAATAGGCAACTGTCACTATGGCATCTTATTATTAGGTTAGTACCAGAAAACATATAAAAAACCTCAAAATGTAGACAAAGCAAATCAAAGTAGATACTAAACAAGCATGGAACATCAAAAATTATAGATACGTTTCCGACATATCAAGCATCATAAGCTTAACTCGTACTCGTCCTTGAGTAGGTAAGGGATAAAAAGAATAATTTTTGAGGTGACATGCACCATCAAAATCAAGATCAAAACATTTGCAAGCATTGAAAGCTGGGATCAAAGAAATCTAAACATGAGCATGAAATATGGAGTTCTAATAGTGAGGCAAAGTTATTATGCATGCAACATGAAAGGTTACAAACAAATATCATGAATAACATGCATTGAAAAATGTTTGTTTGTTTCACATACAGAAAACATAGCATAGTGGCATTCATCTTGTCCCTCATGGAGTAGCAAATAGATGCATAGGACACCTTCAAAGTTCATAAGAGTGACTAGATACAAATAGCACAAGAACAAGTAATATCAACAATATGCATCAATCAATAAGTTTTGGGACAATGCATATAGAACTAAGAATGGCAACTATGCTCTCTTAACTGGTGCCTAAGGATAGAAGGTGGAGACTCAATATAATAGTGGAAGAGAGGCCCTTCATAAGGGAAGCAGGGATTTCAAGTTTCAAAATGAGCTTCCAAAAATTATGGTACTTGTTAGCTTTCATCTCTCATTGCCCCTATCATAAGCAGCTTGAAGTGATTAAGGTTAAAGTGAACAAAGATGGAGTATATGCCTGACAAAGTATAAGTTGGCAATCTCATGTCCCTTGAATACGAGGGCCGCTCCTCATGCTACTCAAGTTTAGTCACCTGTAAGTTCTTGTCATAGTAAGTACATGTGTATCATAGAGAACCACCAATGGGTACCCCTTTCACATGATACAGGAGCTATCCCATAATCAAAATGACAAGGCAAACAAACAATGAGCATCTCAGCAATATTCTTATTTACCATGGGAAAATGGTGCTTTTTTCTCTCTTTCCTCTTTTCAATATGTCTCTTTTTTTATAAGAAGAATACTTCATAGATGTCATTATGGTGATGTTGCAAGTTTCCACCATGATTAGGCATGGCTTAGGCTAGCGGCCCAGGCGTTTCTCTAACACACATACATAACTCCACGGATTTACAAGCTCCCCTTTCATTTCACACCGACGACATCCATAGACAAAAGAGCATGATATCAACTGTGTACAAAGTACAAGTGCAATGTTGAAAACGTTCCCCGTGATAGCACGGTTCTGCTAATTCCAACGTATAAGTGCAAGCATATACAACATTGATGACACAATGGTTCAAGTTTATTAGGGGCAATAAAAATAAAGTGTGCCATCAAGTTCGTGAGAGATTTAATCACTAAGTTTTCACATAACAAAGAGACTTTTTAATTGGAAGATGGATGAAAACAAGAATATACTTGGAATGGTGTAACATACCATGCATAGGAATTTATAGTGGACACTTTGGAATAATTTGGTTTCTTGGGAGTTGGATGCATGAGTAGAGATTACTCATACAAGTGGAGGCTAGCAAAAGACTGGGAGCGACCAACTAAGAGAAAAATAATGGCCATAATCATACAGAGCGACAAAACATTACTAATCAAAGAATAAAGTGGTACTACAAGTCAAGGACTAAATGATCATAGAGGCTATGGTGACTTGTTCATAGTCATAACATGGTGTGAGCATGTGCCAAGTCAAACCAAACAAATCATCAAAGGAGAATACCACAATACTATGCTTTTGTATGCTAAAACAATGCATGATTCCTTCAAGGCACATTAAGAAATCGCATTTTTTTGGAACAAGTCATGCTACAGCAATAATCACTAAGCATAATGTCAAAACAACACCTAGCATGGCATGCTAAAGTCTAAGTCACAGTCAAAGCAAGCTCCTCTTGTACTATTTAAGCAAGAACTTTCTAATCCTCTCCAACACCAATCATCTTATTTGAAACAACACAGTGAGAACGGGTGTCTAAACTACTTTATTCAAGCAAACTAAGCAAACCAAACGAAAACTAAGACGCTCCAAGAACAACACAACTGTGCATGAAACAATAAAAACGAAGTGTCTAGAAAGACCTGAGCTTTTTATTGATGAACAAGGGGATGCCTTGGGCATCCCCAAGCTTTGATGCTTGTACCTCTTGAATATTTCTTGGGGTGACACGGGGTGGCATCCCCAATCTTGAGCTTTTGTCCATTCTTCATCTCATTACATCATTCTTTCTCTACACCTTCATACAAAACTTCACACAATCTTCATTAGCGACATTAGTGTATTGAAAAGATAATAGACCTTTGGATTTAGCTTTAGAACAGAAAAAATTTCACTAATAACAAAATCTACTGTAGAAATTCCCTCAAAAAGCTCAATTTTCCAAAAAGAAGCCAAAAAGGAATCAATAAGAAGCAAATGCAATTAATGCCAGAAATCTGTCAAAACAGACCAGCAGGTAGAAACCGATTTTTTCGAAGACCTTCTGTTGCTCAAATAAAAAAGTGTTGAACTAACGAAAGTTAGCTAACATACTGGAAAATTTATTCACAGAATATGAGCTCAATTTGACTTACATAGAGTTTACACGAATTTTTATGGTGGAGCACAAAAATCTGTTTCGGGACAACAACTCCCCAAATCTTACTTCCCTCTCATTGGAGGTTATTCTTGGCACAAAAAACAAATAAAAATGATAAGGAGCGGTAATTACTGAAGTAATAACTTCCAAGACTCAAGAAAACTTTTGGGTTATCTCCCAATAAGTACTTTTCTTTAACGCCTTTAAGTTAGGCACAAGAAGCAAGAATCAAGTATTTTCAAATGAAGAAGCATTAACATCAAACGTTGATTTCAAAGGAGGAGCAAAAACCAACTTCTCTCTCCTCATAGGGAAGTGTTCAATACCTTTCTTGAATGGAAATTGATATTTAATGGTGCCTTCTTTCATATCAATGATGGCACCAACAGTTCTAAGAAAAGGTCTTCCCAAAGTAATAAGACAAGAAGCATTGTATTCAACATCAAAAACATAGAAATCAACAGGGACATAAGCATTGTTAACCATAATAAGGACATCCTTAACTCTCCACATGAGTTTCTTTTTAGCATTATCATTAAGTGGGACATCCAAATAACAATCTTCCAAAGGTGGCAAATCAAGCATTTCATAAATCTTTCTAGGCATAATAGAGACACTAGAACCAAGGTCACAAGAATCTTTGAGATCAAAGTCATTCACTTGCATATTAATAATGGCTTCCCAACTATCTTCTACTTTCCTAGGAATATAGGCTTTGTGTTTCAACTTTTCTTCCTTAATGTTGATAAGAGCATCTGTAATGTGTTTGGTGAAAGACACATTCATATCACTAGCATCAGGACTTCTAGCAAGCTTTTGTAGGAACATAATCACTTCATAAATATCACAACCATCAATATCAAAATCAAACTTAGCATCACTAGTAGTAGGCTCATTGGGTTTAGGCATTATGGTAGGAGAAATAGGGACTTCTTGTGGTTTAGTGGCATCCATATTGGTGGTGGTGATAGTGCACACACTATTATTTCTAGCAATTTCAGCTTCTCTTTCCCACTTAGCATGAAGTTGGGCTAACAGTCTAACATTTTCATCAATAGTAACTTGTATGGCATGAGTAGCAGCAAAGGTACATTCAAAAGTTTTTTCTCAGCACTCAAAATTTTATTAATTGGGCTAGCAGCCATTTTATTAATCAAAGAGGACTATGCTTCAGACAAAGAGGAAATATTTTTCTCAGCACTCAAATTTTTTGACTCTAAACTAGGAATTTCTCTATTCAAATTCTCAAGCTGATGACTAATATTTTTCAAGATAGTAGATTGTTCTCCCATAGTTTTAGTGAATATCTTGTTTTGCTCATATTGCATTTGCATAAAGTTTTTAGTGGATCTTTCTACTTATAGAATCCTATCTTCACTAGGCATTCCAGATCTACCATGATAATTATTGCCATTATTAGGAGGATAAGGTCTATAATTATTACCATAAGCATTGTTGCCAAAATTATTATTCCTAATGAAGTTCACATCAACTTGCTCTTGTTGAGCAACCAAAGAGGCTAAGGGAACATTATTTGGATCAATATGAGCTTTTCCATTAACAAGCATAGCCATGATAACATCAATCTTATCATTCAAATAGGAGGTTTCTTCAACAGAATTTACCTTCTTACCATGTTGAGCTCTCTCAGTGTCCCATTCAGAATAGTTAACCATCATATTATCAAGGAGCTTTGTTGTAGCACCCAAGGTAATGGTCATAAAGGTACCTCCAACAGCTGAATCCAATAGGTTTCTTGAAGAGAAGTTTAAACCTGCATAAAAAGTCTGGATAATCATCCAAGCAGTAAGTCCATGAGTGGGACAATTCTTAACCAAAGATTTCATTCTTTCCCAAGATTGAGCAACATGTTCATTATCAAGCTGTCTAAATTTCATTATTTCACTTCTTATAGATATAATCTTAGCAGGAGGATATTATTTTCCAATAAAAGCATCGTTGCACTTAATCCAAGAATCAATACTATTTCTAGGCAAGGATAGCAACCATTCTTTAGCTTTTCCTCTTAAGGATAAAGGAAACAACTTGAGCTTAATAATATCTCCATCTACATACTTATATTTTTGCATCTCATAAAGTTCAACAAAGTTATCGAGGTGGGCATCAGCATCATCAGAACTAGCACCAGAAAATTGCTCTCTCATCACAAGATTCAACAAGGCAGGCTTAATTTCATAAAAGGTAGCATCAGGAGCAGGTGGAGCAATAGGAGTACTTAGGAAATCATTGTTGTTTGTGCTAGTGAAGTCACACAACTTGGTTTTCTCAGCAGAGTTCATTTTGCAAAAGTGGAGCAAGCCAACAGAAGCAGCAACTAGAGCAGGAACTAATTTTTGTGTGTTTTTGATAAGAGAAAGCAAACCAAACTAAACTATTTTTTTTGAGTTTTTGAACAAAACCAAGCAAAATAAACTAAGAAAAACAAAAACAAAGTAAAGATAAAGGTTGTGAAGGACTCCCCTTGTGAAGACGTCCTTAGTCTCCCCGGCAACGGTGCTAGAAAAAGTCTTGTTGAGTGCGTGGAAGCTTCGTTGGGAGACCCCAAGAGGAAGGTATGATGAGCACATCAACAAGTTTTACCTCAGTAAGAAACCAAGGTTATCGAACCAGTAGGAGGAAGGAAACGACTCAAAGGTGTTGCTCGCAACTTGGAAACCTGCACAACACAAACTCAAGACTTTGCCCCAATGAACAGTGAGGTTGTCAATCTCACCGCTTTGCTGAAAACAAAGGATTAACTGTATGGCGTGGAAGGTAATAGTGATGAGTTTCATGATCCTCTTAATGAAGTGATACAACCACACATTTTTACCCACCCTTCCTCGAGCTTGCGCGCTCGTGAGTGATGTGTGTGCGTAATAATGTGGCCATCTAAGATTCTTAGCAATTCTTATTGCTTTGAACTTTAAGGACATTTGTGTCATTCTTAGCGTGATTGGTTAACCCTATCATTAAGCAAAGAATGATTGTGCTACCAAGTCCACTATTCTAGTGCACTCTCTTCGGTCAAAGAGTTAAGCTTGTACCGAACCTCTGCGACTATGTCTTCTTGCCTTACCAAGCAAGTTTTCCTCTTGAGCTCTATGACATATCGGTGGTTCGTGATATTCTGGATGTCTTCTAGAAGTATCATCATGTTGCCACATGACCGTGTTGTCAAAGTTCTTGAGAAAGCAAGTTCTTTGAACAACTCCCTTCTCCAAGGATCCGTACTGGGTACCCCTGAACTAGTTGGTTGAGCCTAAACAACAACTTGGAGAGTTGTAAGACAAAAGTTCTACCCAACTTTGTTATCCTTAAAGGGATGTCTAGTTTTGTTCGTGCTGAAGTAAGATATTATGTCCTTTGTAGATATGTTATCATTCCCTCCTTTGATTTTATTTGGGTTATCGTCGAATCAAATTTAGATCCAAGGACTATCCTGATGATGTATCTACTTGTGATGTTTCACTTAAGTACATCTTCATGTCCTCTGGTCTGACCAATGTCTAAGCCTTGTTCATACAACATGTGATTCCGTCTTCCTGGAGTGTTTCAATAAGTTTGTTGTTAAGCCCATCAATGACATCCTTATCTTCTCCACGATATACGAGATTCGTATGGAACAGTTAGCATTAATGTTGGAAAATTTGAGAACCACCTTCGTGTTACCTCGAAGTATGTGTTCTGGATGTTAGAAGTAACCTTCTCTGGTTCATGTGCAAATGCTGAAAGAAGTCGTCGTGGATTCGAGTAGCGTTATCTTTGTCTCCACGGGAATCATTTCCAATTTAGTCAAGCATGTGCAAAGTATTCTTGATATGGTAGGTTGATACCTTCACATCTCGAGAATATTCTCCAAGCATCTTAAGCCACTGATTGGTTTGTTCACGGAAGATAAGAAGTCCAACAGAACTTCTATATCCTCCTAAATGTTTCCTAAACAGGATTCAGTTGTGTTTCATTGCAAACAATTAATGTAGATGCAATTATCTTTTGATAACTCGCTATCACATGGGTTCCGCAATCTAGCTCATCTTTTGGAGCTTGACATTGAAGTCCGTGTCTTGATAATATAGTGACTTTACCTCTGTGGTAAATGTTGCACCCTTTCTATTCAGACATGCTGAGTCTGAAGTATCTCTCCACTTAACCAAAGCTGAATCTCAAGCAGCAATGATGGTTGGTGCTCCTAAAGGTTATGACATTGATCTCTCTACACATCCGGCAAAGTTGATGTAATGGTTGGCACAATCAGCCGGAAGACCTATTGCCATACTCCCTTGAATCAGCAATAACAATCACTCCACATGAGGCCTCTTCTATATTTTATTATAGGAGTTGTGCTTATGGTATCCTGTAACCAAAGTCTGACCTGTAGAGGTCCCAAACTTTAATAAGGTACAGATCCCTGTGTTTACAATGCTAGTCCCTGGATCAATAGCTAGCATCCACAATTAATATGTAATATCAAGAAACAAAGGTCATAATACAACTTTATAACCAGGAATAAAATAATCCATTATATCTTACATAGCTCATTTGGCTATCTCATTACAATGCAGCGGAAATAACTATAGCATGGAGTCCTTCATCTTCAAAGTGCCACATGCAATCATGTTGGTTTTAGACTTGTAATCCTAATCAACACACTTCACTAACATCAAACAAACCTGCAACATAATAAGTTACAGCCACAAAGGTCAATACATTTGAATTGTATTGGCAAGTTATACTATGGTAGTATAGTGGAGTCTATCATCTATATGCATTTGGCTAGGTGGAGCTTAGTCTTGCTTTGCTTAAAATAGATTTTCCTTATCATTTGAAACACTAAGTTTTTGTTTGGCAAAAATTCTCCCAAGGTATCTCCCAATAGAAATTGGTGATCCTTCAACCCTTGTTCAACCACAAGTTTTTAACTTAGAAATTGGGATGAGGAGATTCTTGATAGCTTCCATGTCTTGATGCTCAAATTGTCCTTTGCCAGGGACATGGCTAAGCACTTAGATTTTACACTCTATAGAGGTGGTGCACTTTCCCCACAAGACTTGGTTTCACCAAGACAAGATCTTCCAGAAGCCTTCCCTTAGACCAGAATGGACGCGCTCCAACCTATCATCCCCTACCACCAACTGCCCATTTGGCAAAGTTATTGCAACCTATATGATCCAGGAAGAGCCCATAATGCCAAGTGGCTGCAGTTTAAGCTTCTCAACATTTGACATCTCAAATCTCTTTGTTCCTGGGTGGCATTCCACAAATGAGATACACACGGTAAAGCATAGAAATGGGCCTTGTGTAACCACTCAACCAAAAACCACCAAGCAAGTCCCTTTCCACCCAGGTGATTCATTTACTTAGTTGTTTTATTAAACAAAACACAAGTCCTTGACTTAGAAATATTCCATAGCATGAATATAATCCACCCTTGTTTTTTACTAGCTAAGCTAAGCATGATAGTAGTAGGAAATCTTAACTTAGGAAAATTCTACTAAGGTTTCATCTACTAGGATTTCCCATGGCATAGTTTATACTTAGCAAAAATTCCATGCAAGTCCTACATAGAAATATCAATAATGCATAGTGAAAATAATGGGACAAAATTATGAAGCATCACTTGCCTTTTTGGTAGAGAATATAAGTTCACTCCTTGATCTTGCAATAGTCGCACTCTTCAAATTCCACTACAATTCAATCAAGCAAGCAAGTATTCAATCTACCATTCAAGCAAACATCACATAAAATAATAAAAACAAGGCAATGCATGCAAACATGCCAAAGATTGTTTTATTTGTAAAAGTGGTTTCTAATAGGTTATAAACATTTGTAAACACCTATTGGTCATTTGCAAAAGTGGTAAAACCATTTGATATTAAGTTAGTGAAAAATGGCCACTTTAAATCATTTTTGTTTTGCTAGAGAGGATTTAAATCCAAAGAATATTTCTAGTGTTTACCAAATATATTTTTAACACAAATGTTAGTGTTTTGTGGTCAAGTGTTTAATATTAAAATCATTTGCAAAAGGTTTTACCTATAAACCATTTTTATACAAAAACAATATTTTATGTTGTTGGAAATGCCTTTAGCAAAGTAATAATTTTGATAGCGTTCACCAAATATATTTTTAAATATTAAAACTTGGTGTTTAGAGTCAAAGAGTTTAAATCAAAACATTTCCCAAGGTTTTTCTCCAAAAAGCATTTTGAACATATAAACAATATTTTTATTTGACTAGAAATGTTCCAATTCAAAGATTTATTCTTTGGCTTCACTTAATATGTTTTTCAATCCAAAAATTGGTTTATATGGTCAGTAGGTTCAAAACAATCCATTTTCCAAAGATCTTACCATAAAAATATTTCTAGAACAAATTTTATATCCAAATTATGCCTACACAAGTTTCTGTAAAAGAAACCAATTTAACAGAAGCAATTTACTAAACAAAGGGCATGGTTGGATAGAGTTTGTTTTGCTGATTTCATTGATATAAAATTTGCAAAATTTTGACGTGTGGACCAAAAGTTATGAAATTTACAAACTCTAACATCTAATAGAACCTTTTCTGTTTTTAAAACAAAACACTGGACACGTGGCTGAATATCATTCGCTGGTACCGTTTCGTTTGGATCGAGCATTACAGAACGTAGGATTAAAAGGGACCTGTGTGGCTCAGATCATCGCATACCCTTTCGCTTAAGTGAATCTAACACAACGGCAGGATTCGCATCTAACGGCTCATAGCGCAACGGCCACCAACTGGCGGCGCTGGCGACGAACGCGCGGCGGTGGCGCTCTGCCAGCGACGTTCCGGCGCAACCAGGAAGCAAGGGAGAAAGGGTAGGAGCTTACCAGGTTCGCCGTGGAGTGGGGATGCTGGAGGTGGTCGTAGGAGAGCAGGGGGCGCACGGGGTTGTCGTCAATCTCTCGCCGGAGTTCGAGATGGCGTCGTACACGTCCTGTTGTTGACAGGGACGGGGCTGCAGACCACGAGAAGGCGATTGGGAGGGGGCGTTAGACTCGCGTGAAACCGGAGAACATCTGAGGGTCCTCGAGAGAAAGATGGGGGTCAGGGTTCACCTGGGGAGGTCGCCGGAGTTGGGGAGGTCCACGGTGGTGCTCCGACTTTGAAGTTGCTGAGCCTCTAGTGCATGCACGGGAAAGTGGGGGGGGTACTAGGAGGTGCGCAGGAGTCTGGGGAACGCGCCCGTGTGGTCTAGGGGGCGAGGGGCGACGGTGGTTGGCCGGAATTGGAGAAGAGGCTCGTCGGAGTCCGCGGCGGCGCGAGCCAGAATGGGAGCAGCCTGGGGACAGAGAGAGCTGGGCGAGAGAGGGGAAAGGGAGAGGAGAGGCATGTGAGTTAACGGGCGTGATCGTGGGGAGGATTAATCTCGACATTAACACAAATTTAATCGGATTAAATTAGGCAGAAATGGCGGAGGAGGAACTGGGGTGGGGTCGTCGCGCAGGTGAGGAAGATGACCTGACTGGTGGGGTCTGCTTGACAGCGAGAGAGAGAGAGGCAGTGGGGACCAGCAGTCAGTGAGGGGGTGGGTCGGCTGCGGTGTGAAATGTTTTCCTGCGGGGTGAGAGGGATGGGCTAGCTGGGCCTGGACTGGGCTTGTTGGGCTGGGTTGGCTTCGATTCATTTTTTTTGTACAGAATGTTTTTCTTTTTCCTTTTCTATTTATCTGATTTGGTTTTTATTCAAACAATTCAAACACTATTTGAATTCAAACTTCTACCAAACTTTGTGTAGATTTTAATACTGTTATTTAACATATTCTAAATTCAAATTTATAATAATTCTTTTATTCTTTTTAGGGTCTATTATTTATTTAAAAAATAGACATTTGTCTTTATTTCAAATAGGATTTAATATGTTTTAAAACTCTTATTTGAAATCTAAATTTTTACGAAACCTTTTCAGTAGGTTTTATAAAAAATAAAACACTTTGAAATATAATTTAAAATACTTTATTATGTTTCAATGTTCATTTAAATGGGAAAATGTCTTTACCTAAATGAAATTGGATAAAAATAAATCCTCAAAATTTTATTTAAATAATCCTTTTACTCTTTTTATTTAACAAAAATATTTTATTTTATTTGCTTGGCTAAGTTTTAATTTGGCTCTTTAAAATATTCCTTATTTATTATTTCTTCCTTTATCTTATAAAATCCATATCTTTTTATTTCAAGATCCAAACTTGGTGATTCCAATTTGTAAAATCTTATTTAATATTTGTTTGTCCTTGTATATCTATTTTAGGATTAATTGCTCACAATTTGGTGTGGATTTTTAGATAGGTGCTTTATTAGCTTTGGAAATTCAATTTCCTTATCTTACTAAATTCATAAGATTTTATCTATGGCTCCAAATTAAGTGAAACCAATTTCTATGGTTTTATAATATTTCAATTTGTCATTCCTGATCATTTATAAATGTTTGTTAAAAAATTTATATGGATCAAATCCATAGTCTTAGAGATATCTTGGAAATACCCCAATAGAGTTTTAGGGTTTTGGTTTATTTTCCAAGTGTTTAAATTTCAAGATGCATTTATGAAGAATGCATTTCACTTGATTTGTATTTAGTTGAATTCAAACATTATTCAAAGTTGTTTCAAGATGGAAATTTAAGTTTCCATTTAGAAACAAAAAGTTTCTTTTCACCCTAAATTTCACCAATTATTTATTTTTCACATTTCAAAATTTGGAAAATTTTGGGATGTGACATGACCTTTACTTGATGACTGATTGAAGGCTTGTTAAAAGTTTGATATCAGTATCTCGAACCTCAAGGAGAACATTTAAAGAGGTTTTGCTAAATGTCTCTCGGTCGATCCTCTAGACCCTTTTATGATGGCAAGTGTCTTGTTATGCCAAGTACTTGGAGTCTGAGAATGAAGTTTCTTTCTTCTCGTGTTATCAGGAATCTTCTAAACTATTCATATTGGTGGTGTAAAGATATATCAAAATCGCTGGCAAAGACTTTGATAGCCTTGGATGAGTAAAGAGTTTCCTTCCCACTTTCTTAAACATGTTCGAAGAGTGACCATGATTTTGGTAATCAATAGTTTCTCTTGTTACATGTTCCTTGTGACTCTTATGAGTCCTCTCCACCAAAATACTTTTCTTTCTTAGCCTTTTGTTGAATGAAAGAAAGACCCTTCGGTGTCAAAAGTAGTTCAACATCTTGGTTTTGTTGGTATCTATCTCTTTCACATGTAAAGCTCTACTTAAGATGGTTAGTAGAGGTTCACCTCTTGAAGTCTATGTTCTTTATCTATTTTGTTGGAAGTTTCTTCCCTCAGAAGTCTACCCTCTTCTGAAGCTCCATGGTCTCAATCCTTATGACGACCAATTACCTGTTACCTTGAAACCATCCCCTTTTGTTTCCTCCGTTACCTTGGCATGTTTCATGTTTGTTGGATTTAGAGATGTTCACGAAACATCTATCCATGAGTTGACCATGAAATACTCAGTTTGTGGTTCCGTGTCATTTCCTCTCTTCTTTAGTGTGAGCAGCCTTTGAAGATTATGAAGTGCTTCGTCCACTCGTCATGGTGGCATGGATCAACCTCTTCAAGAAGATTGTCGAAGTTTAGTGTAACCCTGTTCCTTCTATCTTCCTACCTAGGAATCTCGGGTCGAGATTGTTTTAAGGGGGATAGAATTGTAACAACCCTAGTTATTAAATGGTACATAGGATTTGAATGTGCATTCATGAGCATCATCATTTAAAATGCATGGAAGAAAATAATCACAAAACCCTAACTCTAATGTTGATCTTCCTCTTAAATGTATCCAAATGGCTTTTGAATATTTTGAAATAACAAAAATATTTGGAACCCAAATTGATTACAAGGGTCTCTGAAATATTTTGAATATTTATAAAAGTTCTAGTAATTTGAAATGGTTCAAAACAGTTTTGAAATTCAAATGCAAAAGAGAAAAGTCAAAACAGAAAAAGGAAAACATTTCAGAAAGAAAAATACATTCTCTTCCTCTCTGGGCCGTAGCCCATCTGTTCTCCCTCTTCTCCCCGCCGCTCAGCGTGCAGCTTTGCATCCCAACTAGGCCCATCTGCAGCCCACCTTGGCCCGTACCCCTTCGAGACTTTCCTGTTTGTCGTCTTCCTCGTGACAGGGAAGCATTTGCCTGGCTGCTCCGACGCCGCCCGATGCCCGTCGCTGCCCTGGTGATGGATAAGATCATGCTGAAGCCCTCCTTTCGTCCTCATCCTTCCACTCCCCCTAGCGCTCGCTCCCTCTCTCTGCCAAGTTTCCTGAAACCCTAGCCCCTACTTCCGCCGTTCATCCCACCGCTAGGAGCCTCCCCGAGCCCCGCCGATGTTGCGTTGGCCTTCGCCTCGCCCTGCTGATCACCCCTGCCAAAGGAATCGTCCGCGGGAGCCTGAAATCGAGCAAGACGACCGCGCCTTCCCCGATTCCGGCCGCCGCATCCACCCTCGATTCCGGCGACCTCCGTGCACGTATCGCCTCGCCGACCCCTCCACCGCTCTTGTGGTGAGCCGCTGGTCATGCCAGACCTCTCCTCCGTCTCCCTCTTGCTTTCTACCATGTTGCCGACGACCACCGCTGACTGCCGCCACAAGAGCTCGTCGGGAACGATGCTCCGATGACCATTTGGTCACTGCGCCGCCACTTTCTGGCTCCCCTTGCTCGTCTGCGTCTAACGCACCTGCTCTCGCTCACCCGCGTGCCCCCTATCGCTTTCCCCGCATTCGATCTGAGAGCTCCCCCTATCGCCTTCCCCTATTGGTGACGTCACAGTGATGCATTAATCTTTTTTGTTTTGTTTAAATCTTTTTGTAAATGAATTCTGTAAATGAAAAATACCTTACAGGTGGGTCCACCCTGTAAGTGTAATAAGTATTTTCAGAAATGTTTCTGATTAATAAAAAATGTTTAAGTAATTCTAAAATGTAATTTATTTATAATATTCCAAAAATGATTTAAAATGAATAAAAATTGGAAAAAAATCATAACTAATTCATTTTAGATCAAAAAAATACAAATAATATATCAAAAATGTTCAGAAAAATGAGACCTATCTCATAGCATTATAATCATGCATTGTTATTCAACTTACATGACAAGTTTAATTAGAACAACAAAACAACCCCTCTCATATGAATTCGGGGTTTTCCCGAATTAGGGTTTATACCCCTCGGGACCCCGATTAAGTTGTCAAGCATGCCTTAGAGGTTTATTTCAATGCACTTTAACTTGTCATATCATCATCCTTGCTTGAGCATCGCATCGATGCCATGTGTTGATTGTTTCCCCTTCTTTCTGGTATTTGGTTCTTCTCCGGTAGAATACGATATCGAGATCGAGATCAAAGACTGAGGCCAACACCATCGAATCCGAAGATCAACACCGTCGAAGCTCGAAGACAAATACTTGATCAACTATAACCAAGTCAAGTACCAGGTGTCCGGAACTCTACTTTCTGGATATCAACTGGCAAAGGCAAGCGAAGCCCCACACATACATATGAATCCTATGCTTTCAAAGTATTTCATTCTTGTCATGTGAATACGACCAAAGTCTTTTATCGATATGTAGAGTAATCCTATATGATGCATGTTACCTTTGAAGCATATGTTCCCTAATCCACTGCTCCTAGCATAACTAGGGTTTGAGCTTGTGAAGCGTTGCTAGAGCTATTACATCTGTCGTGCTTAGCCATGCTTAGCTGTTACCACTGGTGCCTCCGGTTGATGAATCAGAGCTGTGAATGAACCTAGATTGACAGGATGACGTGGTATCATCAGAGATAAAAGTTAAACATGCTAAGGCTTGTATGGGAGGCCATGGTGGGTTGTGGTTTTTGCAGTCCCATACTTGCCACTACTAGGACCTGAGTTCTTGCCTATGGACCAAGACGATCGTACAGCCACACGGGGGCCTGGAAACCCCCTCGACCAACTAACTTGCCGAGTAGATTCCATGAGTCACATAGTTTGGGCTTTCCATTCTACAAACACATCTTGGATGTTCTTGAATGGAGGTGAAGGAGCTGCATTCATACAGGTAGGTAAGCGTGGCCGGGAACAAGAGATGCCCGACATCCGTAATCTTGAACCCTGCGCACATCATTAGGGACCGGCTTTGGGACTCGACCCATTACGGCGGCATCTCCCTAGTGCATGACTCATGGTCTCGGCGAAAGCAAGGTAAAGGTCATGGTCAACCACTCTCTGCCGGCCTTCCAAGGAAGAGGGCTTATAGCTTGGCATTAAGAATCGGTTGGTACGTGTGGGTAAAGTTGTACACCCCTGCAGGGTTAAATATTTTCGAAAAGTTGTGTCTATGGACGACTTGGAAACCAGATTCAAAGATCATAGAGAACTTTAACCTAATAATAAAACTTGGCAAGTTGATCAACATGTGCTTAAGGATGGTTCCTCATGGGTACGAGGGGGTGATCCTAGATAGGTTCAGCTGATGATGATTCGGTGGATATCAAGAGATGATCAAATCTAGTGATACCGCTCTCTTATCCCCTTTTAAAATATTCTGATTAGTCGAGATTCTTCTCCCTCTTGTTTTAGAAAATAAAGATGGCTGTATGCAAAACAACTACACCAGCCATAAGTCTTGCGGAGTACACCCTGTACTCACCCTTGCTTCGTTGAATCTTTTGCAGCAGACTATGTGTTACCATAAAAGATGAGTTCTTCACGGCATCGACATCGACAAGTAGTTTGGAGTTCCTAGTCGGCAGTCTGGGATCTCTGGATTGGACGCCATCGTTATGCTTAAGGCCTCTTAGGACATTTGTTAAGTTTGCTATACTTAGTAGCATAAATTGCCTTCCGTTGTCTGATGTTTGTGGTCAGTGACCTCTACTTGTAATATTTTGGTTCTTCGCTCACTTATGAGCTTGCTGTAATAAATTTTGTGTCGTAGGGTCATTGTTGTGTTATCAATTCTTTCTCTGTATGCTTTCGAGATTAGGTTAGGCTTATGTTCAGACGAAGGTCTGGGATTTGTCTAGCCTTAATCCCGGGGGTGTCACAGACATCCCTCTGGCTGGCCGAGAAGTAACGTACCCGGACTTTGTCGATGGAGCTGCCGCCGAAGCCTCGACATGGAGATCTCAGGCCTCCCTTCCCTCCGACATCGATGCTTCCCGCGCTATAAGGCGGATAGAGTGGTTCATAGAGACGGGTCTAACCGGATTGGACCTGGCCATGTGCTGGTTCATCAGGCGGATCCAACCTCTGTAGCACCGCTTGAAGTTGATGCACGAGTATACCAACGAGAGGAAGGATAGCCTCCGCATCTCCGAGGACAATTTCTCGAGCGACTCCGTCAACCTCCGCCTCAAGTACATCATCAAGGTGAAGGATAGGAAGCATCGCTTCACCATCACCTACGACATGTTCGTAGAGATCAAGTGCCCAAAGGTATCTGTTTATTTTCCGTGTATGACATATACTCCAGTTCTTCCGTCTAGCCATTACCATCTCATCTAACACGGTGGATTTTCACTTAAAAGCTCAGGGATATAGATGTGGATAGCATGGCTCCCAAATCTATGATCCAAAGATGAAGGAAGTCACCATCGTGTCCGACGACGAGGTCCCGTTGGCGCGAAAGCGGAAGAGCTCCACCTCTGATGCTGCCGACAGAGGCAAGAAGAAGAAGACGGAGGGTGGAGCCTCCAAGAAGACTACTGCCACCCTAGAGGCGGAGAAAAGAAAGATTACTGGGATCCCCTTTGTCAAAGCACCCCCTCTTGTGTAAGCTTCTATCTCTCCGACATTGTCCATTGTTTGTCTTACTCCTCTACTTAAACTTTTTGTACGTATCAGGAGGAAAGCCACTACTAGTTTAAAGAAGACCTCCAATACTTTGGGGGCTTCTAGAAACATTAAGGATATGTTGCATCGTGACGTTTCTCCCCACGCATCTCCCGCCATCGCCCCTTTGACTCCTATCGTCCAGCCTTCACCCGCTCGGACAAGCTCACAAGCCAAAGTAGCATCTGGCCCTTCCGCCATGGAAGTGGACTCAGGTGCCTCTACGGAGCTTGCCGTTGTCGGCGATCAGGCGACACAGGAAAGTGCCGCAAACCAAATGGCTGAAGCTCCGGCTAAGGATGCCATCGGTAGCGGTAAGGCGGTGGTGGAAGGTGGTACGTCTGTCGAAGGCGGCGCCTCCGCACCCAAGAAGACCATAGAGTTCCCGAAGATAGTCAATCCGGTACTTACACCGGGTAGCACCACTCTGGTTCCTGGTGCGGCGCCGACATCTCCAACATGCGGTCTTGAGGAGCTTCTCCGGCAAGCAGAAATCTTGCCAGGAAACAATTTGTCCTTTGGCAAGTTGCTTGCTGAGAGTACTACAAACCTCAAGATCATCGCGCTTGTAAGTTTTATTTGCCTTTGCATTTCATATGAGTATCCCACTATATCCCCCGAGGATTTAGACGGAAAACCGTAGGTCTTTGCATCTGAAAGCTAGAAAACTTCTCACTGTAGCCCCCAAGCATATAGTTCGAATGAAATTATTCTGACTAGATGCTATTAGAGTAGCATACGTAGTGTTTATAAACTTCAATACTGTAGCCCCCAAGATTCTAGTTGTAACTGAATTAGTTCCAACTAGATGCTTAAAGAGAAGCTAACCATATGACTAAGTTAAAAAACTTTATACTGTAGCCCCCAAGCTTTTAATCGAAAACTGAATTAGTTCCGACTAGATGCTTAAAGAAAGACTAAGCATAGTGCTAAGTTAAAAAACTCTCGCTGTAGCTCCCGAGCTTCTAGGTGGAAATTTTTCGGCTAGATGCTCAAAGTAGACAAAACAACGTTTAACTTTCTGCTTCCATAGAATGAGAATGCTCGGAGGGGCGTGGCTAACGACAAGTACCAGAAGATGCGCGCAGACTTGGAAGCCGAAAAGGGTAAAACTGCCTTCTTGAAGGAACAAATCACCAAGAGCAAGCGTCTGTTTTTCCTTTCTTTTCGTATTATGACTTGGTCTTGTGCCAACATTCTCCGAGTACTCACTGTGTACTTTTATTTCTCCGACTTGCAGAAGCCATTTGCATGGCCAAGGATATTGTTGAGCAATCCAAGCATATTCAGCAGCTGGATAGCGAAAACAAGATCCTTAAGCAGGAGAGAAAGGACATGTTGAAGATGCATGAAGACTCAATGAAAGTCCTGCAAGACTCCGCCAACAAGGAGATGAACCGCTTAAAGGAGGAAATCGTGATCCTGAAAGATTAGAAGAAAGCCGCCGATGAGAAAACTCAGCGCCATCTAGACGCATACAGGATCCTCTGACAAGAACGGGACTCCATGGCGGAAACTCTCCAGCAGGCTGAGATTAGCATCTTCAGTAAGTGATTATCCGTCTTGGACTTCTATAAGCTAGATACTCTGAACTTTTTGTGTTATTGAACTCATGTGCTCCTTTGTCAGAAATCTACAGCTCCTATAGGTTTAACCCGGTCGCCTCCTCCGCCAAAGGAATGCATGGTCCTTGTCGGCAACTTTATCAACATCGCCGTCAAGCAGACCAAGGAGATTGCCAAGCCCCTCCAGATTAACATCAAGGCGGCAGACTCTGTGACGAAGTTCTCGGAGATCCTGTGTCGAGTCCCCGAGCGTATCTCAAGCTGGAAAGCTTTGTGTGCACAGGTCGGCGCAAGGATGGCGCTGTCAATGGTCAAGGCACAATACAAAAATGCCGACATCGACACGGTGACCTCCGGTATCCCCGACATAGACGACGAAGGCCAAAAGATAAATCACGAAGCTATCTTGGCGTCGCTCGCGGGTTTTGACACCACAGTCGCCGAGTTGGTCGACCTTAATGTTTTGTGCCCATGAAAACCATTGACGGCGGCAGCCAAAGCTCCTCTGAGTCCCTCAACACTACCGACTTTGAGGAAGGTGAATCTCCTGCTGCTGACGATGTTGCAACCAAGTCGCCTGCACCAGAGGAATGAAAAACAATTATGTAATATTTTTTTCCTCTGAAATGTGTATGCGGAAAAACTACTTGTTAACTTAAGGCGGAAAACATGGTTGTTATTTCCTGCTACTCAAGAATTAGTTCCAGCATGTATATATTTTTAAGCAAGTGTCGGCTTATCCATTACTTTAGTTTTTATGCTTGACTTTTCGTGAGTCGGAAGACTCGTTGTCGGAACTACGCGCTCAGGCGATGATGCCCAATGGCACCATCAATAACCTTAGCACAAAATCGCCAACAATAAGTTCCAAAAGTCACTACTCCAGAATCCACATAAAAACAACAGAGAACGTGTAGACCAGAAAACTTAAGCTCATGCCCATAGGCGGAATTTTCACAAGTGCAATCGCAAATCTTGTGCATAAAGGTTTTATACGATCCAAAAATGAACACTAAAGGAGGTAAGAGACTCAGAAATATGAGTGAACCAGATAGCTTTATTTCATTGATCATATAAGAGGTACACAATAGATAAAAAATGCTAAGTGTAGAAAGGACGTAGTTGTGCTATGTTCCATGACCGATCAAGCTCTGGGTAGTCATCATCCGGGTCACATCGCTTACGCTTATGATCCTTGTTGGGTCTATCCTTCAGTTCACGATTGTCAACGAGGTAGTAAGACCCATTGAGTAGTGCCTTGCTTATGATGAACGGTCCTTCCCATGGCGGGGATAATTTGTGTGACTTCTTCTGCTTAAGTCAGAGCACCAAATCCCCCTCTTTAAACGAGCGATGCCGGACGCGGCAACTATGGTAGCTGCGTAGCTTCTGCTGGTAGATGGCGGATCTTTGGCATGCCAATATGCGCTCCTGCTCGAGATGGTCCACATCTAGGCGTTTGGATTCTTGAGCGTCATCTTTGTCGTAGGCGGCAACTCTTGGTGCATCGTGAAGGATGCCGGAAGGTAGGATGGCTTCTCCTCCATATACCATGAAGTAAGGGGTGTAGCTGGTGGATCTGTTGGGTGTAGTTCGTAAACTCCACAGCACAGATGGAAATTCTTCTGCCCAGGCTCCAGTTTCTCTATGCAGAGGTGCCACAAGACATGGCTTGATTCCCTTCAGAATTAATCCATTGGCTCGCTCAACCTGACCATTGGACTATGGGTGTGCCACAGATGCAAGGTCAAGTCGGATGCCCTTCTCCCAACAATATGCTTCCACTTCTCTAAGTGACAAGTTGCTGCCGTTGTCGGTGATGATGTTGTGTGGGAGACCAAATCTCACCACTAGATCTCGGACAAACCTAAGGGCAGTTGCCCATCGAGCTTTCTAATGGGTTTAGCTTCTATCCATTTGGTGAATTTATCAACTGCTACTAGCAGATGTGTAAACCCACATGGTGCCGTCTATAACGGACCACCATGTATAGCCCCCAGACTGCAAACGGCCAAGTTATTGGTATTGTTCGCAATTCTTCAGCAAGAACATGTGGTTGTTAGGCATAGTATTGGCATCCCATGCATGTATCAACCAGCTTGTCAGCGTCCGCCTTCGCGGTCAGCCAGTAGAATCCTTGTCGGAAGGATTTAGTGACCAACAATCGAGGAGCGGAGTGATGCCCACAATCCCCGAGATGGATTTCGCGTAGGATTTCAATACCTTCTTGCTGGTAAACACACTTAAGGTATACACCAGTAGTGCTTCTTTTGTAGAGTTATCCATTAATTATGGTATAGCCCTTTGCTCGACGTACTATTTGTCGTCTTTCGACCTCATCGTCGGGCAAAGTTCCGTGTTCGAGATACTCCATGAATGGTTTTTTCCAAGCCGGAGGGACCTTTGTCACCATGTGAACGAAAGAGTCAGCTCTGTTCGGGTTCTCGATGTCTGCTCCCTTCACGGATGGTGTCCGTAGATGCTCCAAGAAAACGCCAGGCGGAATTTGTTTGCACCCTGATCCAAGCTTAGACAGTAGATCAGCCGCTTCGTTTTGCTCCCTAGGTACATACTTGACTTCGTAGCCCAAGAAGCTCTTGTCTATCTCGTCCACTTCGTCTCGGTATGCTGCCATCATAGGGTTCCACGTGTTCCAGGTGCCAGCCACCTGCTGGGCAACCAAGTCGGAATCTCCACAACAAACTATGTGTTTGATGCCAATATCCTTGGATACACGTAGTCCGTGAATGAGTGCTTCATACTCCTCCATGTTATTCGTAGCGTCGAAGTGGATCTGCAGAACGTAGTGTAGCTTATCCCCAGTTGGTGACTGTAGCAGTACACCAGCCCCTGAGCCATTGAGCAGATTTGATCCGTCAAAGTGCATCACCCAGTATTCTGGCTCCGGCAATGGGGTAGCATCTGGCATCTCTGTCCAAACTGCGATAAAATCTGCCAAGGCTTGTGACTTGATAGCGTCGCGTCTCTTGTAGGTGATTTCGAAGGCGGCAAGTTCAATGCCCCAAATCGTGACCCTTCCTGTAGCGTCGCTATTGTTGATGATGTCGGACAGTGGAGTCTTGCTCACTACTATGATGGGTGCTCCTGGAAATAGTGCCTCAGCTTCCGAGAAGCAAGGAATACTCCATAAGTTATCTTTTGGTAGTGCGGGTAATGCTGCTTGGAATCCGTCAAGACCTCGCTTACATAGTAAACTGGTCGTTGAACTCCATGCTCATAGCCTGGTTCCTTCCGCTCTACCATGACGACGATGCTGATTACCCGGTTGGTGGCCGCCATGTAAATTAACATGGGCTCTCCAGGCTCGGGCTATGCAAGGATAGACGCTGAGGAAAGTACTCCTTGAGCTGCTTCAATGCTGCATCTGCTTCGTCCGTCCACGTGAATTTGTCCTCCTTCTTCAGCAACTTGTACAGCGGCAGAGCCTTCTCTCCAAGTCGGTTGACGAACCGACTAACTGCTGCAACGCAACCTGTTAGCCGTTGAATGTCCTTTAGGCATGTCGGACGGTTTATGTTTAAGATGGCCTTGATTTTCTCCGAGTTGACCTCAATTCCTCGCTGGGAAACGGTAAAGCCCAACAATTTGCCGGCTGGAACCCCGAAGACGCACTTCTTAGGGTTAAGCATCATGTTGTATTTCCGGAGATTATCAAAGGTTTCTTTTAAGTCGGAGATTAAGTCATTTGACTTTCTAGAAATAACCGCTATATCTTCCACATAGGCGTGAACGTTCCGACCAATTTGGTCGTGTAGGCAATGTTGCATTGTCCGTTGGTACGTAGCACTTGCGTTTTTCAGCCCAAAGGGCATCGTGACATAGAAAAACGTGTCATAGGGTGAAGTGAACGAAGTGGCCAATTGGTCCGGCTTCCTCATCTTGATCTGGTGGTATCCTGAGTATGCATCGAGAAAACACAAAAGCTCCGAGCCAGCTGTCAAGTCAATGACTTGGTCAATGTGAGGCAAAGCAAACGGACATGCTTTGTTCAAGCCAGTGTAATCAACGCACATTCTTAATTCTTTGGTTCCCTTTTTGGGGACAAGTACAGGATTGGCCACCCATTGGGTGTGAAGGACTTCTCGGATAAAACTAGCCTTAAGTAACCTAGCTATCTCTTTGCCTATGGCGCGTCTCTTCTCATCTCCAAAGCGTCATAGAGGTTATTTCACTGGTTTACATTTTGGAATAATGTTTAAGCTGTGCTCGGCAAGTTCCCTAGGTACACCTTTCATATCGGCAGGTTGCCAGGCAAAGATGTCCCTATTCTCATGGAGGAACTCGACAAGTGTGCTTTCCTATTTGGGATCCAGGTTCGTCCCAATGGCGGTGGTGTTGGAGGCATCGCCTACCACAAGTTCCACCGACTTGGTCTCGATGGTGACCTTGAATGCTGGGGTGGAGTCAGAAATCTGTTTCTTCGACGCGGGCATTTCTGAGGCATCGACCTTGCTCTAGATCTCCTTGAATTCTTCACTATACAGGATAGCTTCTACATAGGCTGATTCTCCAATCTCGCAGTCCCGTGCCTTGGTAAAGCTTCCGGATACGATGATGACACCGTTTGTTCCGGGTATCTTGAGTTTGTTGTAGATGAATCATGGCTTGGCCATGAAGGGGTGGAATATGTCGCGGCCGAATGTGACGTGGTACCCGCTCTTGAAGGGGACCACCTCAAAGGTCATGTGTTCTTGGCGGTAATTATTAACATCACCAAAAGCGACCTGAAGTGTGATGCACCCAAGGGACCGAGCCTCCCGACCAGGAACTACGCCATGGAAGATGGTGTTGGTCCGCCTTAGGTTTGCCTCCATCAAGTTCATCTTCTGCAGTGTATCCAGGTACATGATGTTGATGATGCTTCAACTATCCACCATACAACTCATTGTCGTCAATCAAGGGGTTGATGACCATGGTGTATTGGTTCTCAGTAGGGATGAGGTCTGGGTGATCCTTCCTGTCCCAAGTAATTGGAATCTCCGACCAGCGCAGGAACTGGGGAACTGGGGGTAGAGTAGCCATCAGTATCCTCATGGAGGTCTTCTGTTGTCAGACGGTGGGGGTGCCAAGGAAAGTGTGGAAAACTGCCGCCTTCTTCTAGAAGGGGTTCTTTCCCTTGCCATCGCTCTTGGCGGCGTGTTTGGGGTCAACGTCCTCGTCCATGTCACTTGAATCCTTGGACTCCTCCTCCTTCTTTTTCCCCTTGCCCTTGCCTCGCGGTCTGTTCTTCCGACTTCACTTGTAGCCGGACTCCGGGTCCTCCTTGAGATTGTTGACGAATTTGCAATGGCGATTGGTTTGTGTGGCCTTGCTATTGGCGTCGAGGTGTACGAGGCATGGCATATCCCGGTACTCCTCGTAGGTATGGGGAACGCGGAGCGCTGCCGAGGTAGTTTCACTTCCTCGCTGCTGCCCATGACCAGCCCCCCCGTCCTCGGCCACGCTGTCCACCATCACCTCGCCCTGCAAATTTCATGGCGACCATGTCGGAGGCTTGCTTTTCTTCTGGTGGATTATTCCGCTTTGCACTGCTGTTCCTCTTAGCTTGGGTTGGAGTTTCTATTGCCGGCAACGATCCGCGAGCGTCGTTGTGGGCTGCCGCAAATTCACTAGCCAGCTGGATCATCTAATTGAGGTCGAGCTGGTGGTTGTCCTGTAGGCGCTTCAACATATGTCGGAGCAACGTACCTCTTTCCAACCCGTCTATGAAGGCAGACATGGCGGTCTAGGAGTGCACACCTGCGCAGGAATTCTTCATGTCCAGCCAGCGGGAGAGGTAGGCGCGGGATGACTCGTCTTCTTGGTGAACGCTTGTACGTACCCTCGAAATTCTTGGTGAACGCTTCTTGCATGTCCAACAAATTGCATATAGATTTCTCCGGCAAATCATTGATCCATTGTCGGGTCGTGCGCACCAGCATCAATGGGACGTACTTGACAGTGAAGTTGGGGTTTCCCCCAGCGATCTCCACTGTGTTGCCGTAGTCCTGCAACCATGTAGCTGGCTTGGCGGTGCCGTCATAGGGCTTGATTGTCTTGTAAACTCGGAAGCCCTTGGGGTAAGCTGCGGTCCGTATCACAGGTCCAAAGCAGCGTGGTCCCAGGTATGCTCCATCCTAGGCCTCATGGATTTTTTCCAGACGTGATCTTGCGTCATATGGCTCCAGGAATCTTTTCTTCTTTTTGCCATTAGGGGATGGGCTGCGTGAACGACGCGGGCCTCCACTGTCATGGTGGCTGCTAGGTGGCAATAGAGGCGGAGTTGGCGATGGGTTAGCCTTCTTGTTGTTACCCTCCTGCGATGCCTCACGCTTATCGCAGTTGCTTGTCGGACATGGAGGGTCATGGTGTGACCTGCTCTTGTGTCCTTGGTTGCGGTCTCCGTCATGACGGGTCTGCTCCGTGTTGTCACGGATGACGATGCCGCTCTGCCTTGGCGGTGGCATATCCGTACGACGGTGAGCCTTGGTTTCTTCGCGATGTCGGGGGGAGCGGGGCGGTGGCGATGGGCGACGAGGTTGGGCCTTACCTCCATGGTCGGAGGATATGGGGATAGCATCCTTCCTGTTGTGCGCATCCCTCCGTCTTCATTCTGACGAACCCATCTAGGACCCGACATCCTAAGGAGATCTATCCCTTGGCGTCTTATGGTGGCTAGACTGGCAGAACGCTGGGTCAGACTCAAGCCTCGAGGAGGTGGCCTTTTCTTGCTGTTTTACCGCCTTGGCCACAAGGTAATAGACCTGCTCCACTGCTTCGGGTGATCTATCCTGCTCCAGAAGGGTCTTGGTGACGGCGAGGTTAAGGAGAGGGGTGGGCATCACCTGCCTTTCTTCACTGTCAATGTATGGCTTGGCCTGTGCCGGCTTCGAGGGAGCCCATCCTAGGTTTCGCCGTACACCAGGATCGTTGATAACGTGAGCCGGAGCTTTCTTAGCCTTCTGCTGCTGGAGCAGAGTCTTGTACTTGGCCTCCATGGCCCTAGCTTTCTCTATTGACTTCTGCGTGTTGGCCAGATCTTGATCTAGCTTAGCGCCTTGCTCCGCTATGGCCTACGCTTCCTCCAGCAGCTGTTGTTGCTTCTCATTAAGTTGGGTTACATTCCGGATATGAGCTATGGTCAAGGGCTCGACGAGGATATTGCCGTACATCACTCTATTAGCTAGAGTAACTTGGGCAGCAGCATACGTAGATGCCGAAGGCGGCGGGTTTGCGGTGTTGTTGTTGCTCGGGCCAGTGCCGAGTTCCTGCGGCTATTGCACTGGGTTAGGTGGAGGGGGCATGACCTTTGCACGATCCTTGTCGGCAGCAACAGGTGGTCCCTTCCCCTTGTCCAGCGCTGTAGGAGGGGATCGTCTGGGTTGGTATTCTTCCATCACAGCCCCAATGGTGACAAACACCTCTCGGGATGTGATGGCATTGTTAGCTTGCTCGTCGCATTGATAATCCTCCTCCATCTCCCGCGTAGCTGAATCTAGCTCTTCCGGGCTGAGGTCTATCTCCTTTGAGTAACCGCTGATGTTGGCGTAGAGCGCGTCGAGGACAGAGTCGGAGGGTGCCGGGCTTCATCAATAATGGGTGATGGCGGGGCGGTGACGTTGATGATGACTGGAGGTGGTGGTGCTGCAGCCATAAAGACTGGAGGCGGTGGCGGTGGTGCGACGACAACCCCTGGAGGAGGTGGTGGTTGCTGAGGCGGGGGTGCGCCGCCAATGAGCGCGGGCGCTGCATGGGGTGCCACCTCGGCCTCTGCGTAGCTATTGACGGTGTTCACCATGCTCTCGAAGGTGAGGCGTCCCGCGGCCTGCTGCCGGCTTAGAGAATGCCGGAGAAGCGTACCCTGGTCCAGTCCTTCCATAAAGTGATACATAGCATCATCATTGGGGTAGTGCGCCAGATCGGCCCGTATACGGAGCCATCTGGCAAGGTAATCGCGGGGGTTTTTGCCCTCTCTCTGAACGCAACACGCTAGATTGAAGATGGTTACCACTCCGATGAACTTGTATCTCTGCTGTCCAGACGCACGGACGAAGCCGGCGGACCTGCAGCGATGTTCCACCGTTATATCCTGCATAGGGGCGATTTGGGTGGGCCTTGAATTTTTTCGATCTTTGCCGGCAAAATCCGAGGAGAGATCCGACATCGATCCTTCCGCGAATGTGTCCTGCCCATAGGCAGTCCGTGCGGGTCTTGCTGCTCCTCCGACTCCCAGGGAACTAGTGCCCGAGTCGGTTTCGCCGATGAAGAGGTGGATGTCTCCGATAGGAACGATCGAGCACCGCGTAGGGTTCGTCTTTGCCCGGATCCAGAACTCGTCGGGAGGAATGATCAAAACGTTTCCGGAGAAGAGAACATGACCGATGGCTACGGTTTTGCTGATTCCCGCGAAGATCTTGGTCCTCTCCTGCTGAAGAGCTTGAAGCGCCTCTTGCCCCATAGTGGGCGCCAACTATCGTGGTATTGCCGATGAAGAGATGGTTGTCTCATATAAGAACGATCGAGCACCGCGTAGGGTTCGTCTTCACCGGGATCCAGAACTCGTCGGGATGGACGATCGGAATGTTGCCGCAGAAGAGAACGCGACTGATGGCTACGTTTTCGCCGATTCCCACGAAGATTTTGGTCCTCGCTCGCTGAAGAGCCTGAAGCGCCTCTTGCCCCATGGTGGGCACCAACTGTCGTGGTATTGCCGACGAGTACGCCATGGAGGGGTCCTCACAGTGCGTGTTTAGAGACGTGGGGGAAGGCGGACGGTTGACGGGTACGAGGTAACACATCTTACCCAGGTTCCGATCCAATGATGGTGGCGGAATCCTACTCCTGCTATAAATCACTATAAGGGCAAATACGCCGAGTTATAGGGATTGGTTCGCTGTGCGAGGTGACTAGAAAGTCTAAGTTATCGTTCCCTAAAGGATCCCATAGGCCCGACTTATATAGTCGCTAGGTCCTAGGGTTACAGGGAAAAGTCCTTGCCAGACAGTTTACAGAGTCCTACACTGCCTAGAATTAGTCTAGCGTGTCTTTCACTCCAAGGCTCCGGGTACGTCGGTGACTCCTCCGTAGCCTTCCTTTATCTGGCATGGGCCTCCCTTCTAGATCCATCTAACTGGGCCGCCCAGCAGGGCATGGGCCATGCTACCAACCGTGGGCCACCCGGGTTATCCGGATAGAGGACATGCTATGAGGATACCCATATAGCATATCCCCAACATACTTAGGGTTTCTGTATCAGGGGGTCTTTATAACAAAGTGGCGAGGCAGGGGGCAGCCAGGGGGTGTGTCCCCCTGGTGGCTCCCCCTCGTCTCGTATTTAGGCTTCGTGTTCCTCACGGTAAAATATTGGCTTTCGCTTTTGTCCCGTCCAATTCCGAGAATATTGATTTTCTGCCTTTCTGGAACCAAAAACAGAAGAAAACAGGCAACTGACACTATGGCATCTTGTTAATAGGTTAGTACCAGAAAACATATAACACCTCAAAGTGTAGACAAAGCAAAGCAAATTAGATACAAAACAAGCATGGAAGATCAAAAATTATAGATACGTTTCCGATGTATCAGTCAATATCTTGACCTTGATATTGTTCACTTAGGCCATATGAGTGGAACACCCACTCCAAAGTAATTGGCCTTCAAAGTTATGGCCTCCTTATCATCTTGCTTGGCTTTCTTTTTATTGGGGAAATGAATAACAAAAGGAACCCATGAAAGCAATTGGAGCTTCACGTTCCCTTCATGCAAATTTATCAAGGCTTTAATAGTTCTTAATAAAGGACGACCTAATATAATAGGGGCAGTAGCATCTTCAGGCATGTCAACAATAACAAAATCAATAAGAGGAGGACAACCTTTAATGTATCTAAAGTATTTTTCTTAATGCCTACTGCTTGTTTATAAGTAGAAGCTACTAGATGTAATTTTAGTTCGGTAATTTCAAAAGATCTAGGATTTAACTTATTAAAAAGGCTCTTTGGAATTGTTGAAACACTTGCACCTAGATCACATAGTGTAGCTATTTCATTAGTCCCAATTTTAATCTTAATGGTAGGCTGAAATATATCATCTAGCTTAACAAGCAAAATTTTAGCAATTTTCTTATATTCTTCTTCAAGCTCACGTACCTTTATTGCTACCTAATTAACGAAGTGCTGATACATGGCTTCTTCATTTCCTTCACTTACTGAATCTTGACATTTATCCTTTTTACAAGATCTTCAACTATGTAGTTTGGTGAAGGAGCATTGCTATAATCAAGTTCTTTGGGCTCCTCCCTTTGGATTCTTATCATCTTGAGGTCTTCCAATGGATTGGGCTCGGCGTTACCTTTAACTGCTAATATGAGATCATCCAACTTAGCATTGAGTTCTTCATTATCTTGAGGTGTGACGGAGTTCACCTTCTTTGTGTTTGATATTTCCACATGACATTGGGCATGGTTGTCTTGCATATTGTCTAGCAGCTGCTTTGCTTCGATAATTTGCTTACCCATAAATGTTCCTCTAGCTGCAGTATCTAGCATAGACTTAGAAACAGGGTTACAAGCATTATAAAATAAATGGAGAATTAACCAATATTCCATCCCATGGCTGGGACAGTTTCTCATGCATTCTTTCATTCTCTCCCATGCAAGCGCTAGTGGCTCACGCTCTTCCTGTCTAAAACCAGTAATATTAGATCTGAGTTGCATAGTATTTGCAGGTGGAAAGAATTTGGTCATAAATAAATAAGTACATTCCACCCATGATGCAATAGTATTATTAGGCAAAGATAGCAACCATTCTTTTGCTCTTCCTCTAAGAGATAAAGGAAATAAGCGCAACTTGCCCGCGTCGGTGTCAACATCTTTAATGTGCATCATATCACATATTTTAGTGAAAGTATTTAAGTGCATACATGCATCTTCTATAACAGAGCCTCCAAATTGATTCTCTCGAACCAAACTTAAATAGTGGGGCTTAATTTCATAGTCTTCAGTAGCGATTGCTGGCTAACTAATAGGAGTATGTAAAGAATCATTGTTAGGAGTTGCAAACTCCCCAAGATTCTTTTTGGCCATACTTCCTATGTTGTTGGATTTTCTTAAACAAGTAATAATGATGATAAAACAAGAATTAACAGAGTAACTATTTTTTTTATTTTTCAAATAAAACTAAAAGCAAACTAACAAAATAAAAAATGAGAATTAAAACTAGCAAGGTTCTTACTAACCTCACCAGGGTAGCTATTGCTTCCCCTGCAACGGCGCCAGAAAAAGGGTTGATACCTTCGATCCGGATTACTGATGTAGTATAGCTCTTTTTCCCTAGTAGACCTAGGTTTATCGAATCCTCGGGAAGCATAAAGCAAAGTGAGATTACTTAAATGGACCTTCGAGAGTTTTAGAATTCCTATTGCATTTTCACCGGACCAAGAGTTTGCGATCTTGTTGTTGTTGACGATGGAGAGAGAGGGCCTAGGGTCTTCGGTTTTCACCAGTAGCTGTGCAAAACATCTGATGGGAATAATAGTTAATATTAAAGTACTCATGTAATTGTTAAAGCAAGATAATTATATGTGGGTGATTACCCACAAGTATAGGGGATCGCAACAGTCTTCGAGGGTAGTATTACCCAATTTATTGATTCGACACAAGGGGAGCCAAAGAATACTTATAAGCCTTAACAACTGAGTTGTAAATTCAGCTGCACCTGGAAAAATTCTTGCTCACAGGAGTTTATCAGTAGAAACAGTTTTGTAGTAGCAATATCAAAGTAACAACAACACTAAAACGAAGGCAATAGTAACAATAGTAGCAAACAGTAGGATATGAGTGCGATAGGCATAGGGATGGATGGACGGGCATTGCATGGATGAGACTAAACATGTAACTTCAAGATCTAGGGAAATTGTAGATAAATCATATAAGGCATCCAAGTACTAAACAATCATAGGCATGGGATCCATATATAGTCATACGTGCTCGCAATGAGAACTTGCACAACATCGTTTGTCCTGCCAGCCCATTGCAGTGGGGCCTCAAGGGAATCTACTAGCAATTAAGGTGCTCCTTTTAATAGAGCACCAGAGCAAAGCATTAACACTCTGTGAACACATGTGATCCTCACATCATAGCCATCCCCTCTGGTTTTCCCAATTTCTGTCACTTCGGGGCCTTTGGATCCGGACAATGATATGTGTACACAACTTGCAGATAATATCACAAACAATACTATCATCATGAATCAATAATAAGTTCAGATCTGAGATCATGGCACTAGGGCCCTGGTGACAAGCATTAAGCACAACAAGTTGCAACAAAGTCAAATAGCACTAATAGAGATAGTAGGCACCATGCCCTAACAATCTTATTCAATTACATGATAGAACTCATCCAATCCCTACCATCCCCATAGCCTACAATGGGGGATTACTCACTCATGGATTGGGGAAACATGGATGGTTGATGGAGAGGCGTTGTTGATGATGATGGAGATGATCCTCTCCAAATTCCCTGTGCTGGCAGGGTGCCAGAATGGAGTTTCTGGTTCTGAATCACAGATTTTGGTGGTGACGGCGCAGCGGAACTCTTTCTGGAAAAACATTGAAACCCCCTTGAGTTTTAGGTCAGAAGGCAACTTATAGGCAAAGAGGGAGGCCGAGGGGGTTCCTGAGGCGGCCACACCCCCTCCAGGAGCGGCTAGGCCCAGCCCACGCGGCAGGGGGTGTGGGCCCCTCGGAGCCCCACTCCGTCTCGTATTCTGGCTCCGTGATTCTTCTGGTGAAATAGGATTTTTGGCATATTTTCCGGGATTTTTCCTGATAGTTGATTTTCTGCACAAAAAATAGACACCAAGGTAATTCTGCTGAAAACAGTGTCAATCCATGTTAGTTGTATCCAAATCACACAAGTTTAGAGGAGAAACAATAGCAAAAGTGTTCGGGAAAGTAGATACGTTTTGGACGTGTCAACTCCCCCAAGCTTAGCTTATTGCTTGTCCTCAAGCAATTCAGTTGAAAACTGAGTGCGATAAAAGAACTTTCACGAACACATTTGCTTCATATGATGTAAATATTCTCAGCACATGAGTAGATACATAGACAATTCATAATAAGGAGTATGCAACTAAGTCTATGCAATAGTCATTGCAAGCTATGCAGAGATTCCAACTTAATAATAATAAGTAGCATGAAACATAAACATAAGCAACATTGCAATGCTCATAAGAAGGTATGATAGAGTGGTATCTTGGTTGCCTTTGATGGTGGAGCAAACATAAATGCCAAGGCACCTCTGATGTTCAAGTGAAGACTAGAAGTAAATATATCAGAGATAGAAGCATCAAAGTTATGACATAATTAACCAAGTTTTGAGACAAGGACATTACACTAAGAATGACAACTATGCTCTCAAGAAGGTGCTCATAGAATAAGTGGTGACTCAATAAGGAAGTGAAAAGGTTTTGAAAAGTTTTAAAGGCTTCCAAATGCTAAAAGTATGGTACTCATTAGCTTTGAGCTCTCATTGCCCCTATCTAGGGGTGGACACAAAGCTCGAGGCTCGAGGATCGAGGCTCGGCTCGGGCTCGACAAGACTTGGCTCGGTCTCGGCTCGGCTTGAAGGTTGGACAAGCCAATCCTAAATCCTGCAACTCAGGCTCGCGGCTCGACAAGCCAGCTCGGTGAAGCTCGCAAGCCGGCTCGAAGGCTCGATGTAATTAAAAAAATTGCCATGACATTTCCTGAATATGTAGCAATTCACAATTTTAAACAACAAATGAACATGGATACATGCGTATCATAATCATAGTATACCAGTTTTAAAAAGTATTAATAATGATAACATGTCATGCATCACAAGTTCACAATACAAACCAAACAGATAGTTCACAATACAAATCTGCAACATCATAATCACACATTTAGATAGTCACAGACATATCAAAGTACCAATTGGGATGCATTCTGAACACCCGGCACAATACATATGTACATATGTAGCTAATGTACAAGAGAGAAGTCTATTGCTACGATGCTCCAGCTGACTGCAAGATGCAATAGGAAAGAAGCCATACAACTACAATATCAGAAAATAGATACTGGACTAATCTCGTACCAATTATTACTAGAAAGAAAAAAAATTACAGAAATAACATAGGACATCGGTTTTTGCTCAGCCATACAACTACAAGGGGTCCCGTACTGCAAACCATATCTTCTCTCTTTGACCATGGAAGGACAAACAAATTAGAAGCTTCAGATTGGTTACATGTACAAAGTACAAACAGCATAGGAGACCGGTTTTGTTAGGGATCAGTGAGCAGACTAAACCAGACTAAAAAAATCTTTGGAGACGGACGGACCAATTTGTGTCGGACGGACTATGAGATCTGAGAGCTCACACTAGCTGCAGCCATAAGTGGTGGGCGGAGGAGTGCCGGCGGACGAAGGGCTGGTGGGCGGCGGCCTCCGCTAATCCTAGACGATAGAGGACCATGCGCGTCCACAGGGATCTAGTCCGGGAGCAGCAGTAGGGGCTTCGGGTGGGGATCCATGGGGGGAGGTCCGGAGGAGGAAGAGGAGGCTCGCGGCGATGTCGGCCGGCGTTGGTGGTGGCAGCCGGCACCGGTGGCGACGTGGACTCAAGCGGGAGAGCAAGGGAGAGCGTCGGGTCTAAGGAGACGAGAGGGATGGGGAATCAACGATTTTCCTCTCAGCGTCGCTCGCGGTGTTTGGCTCGTCGAGCCGTACGAGTGAGCCTCGAGCCTCCTGAGCCGAGCTGCGAGCCTATTTTCTGGTGTTTTTGTGTGGCAAGCCGAGCCTAGGCTCGGCTCGAATTTGGTCGAGCCTGACCGAGCCGAGCCACGAGCCGGCTCGGCTCGGCTCGATTCCACCCCTACCCCTATCATAGGCATCTTTAGATGGTTAATTGTGAAAGTGAGGTCCAATATGAGTTATATGCTTGACAGACCATAAATTGAAAATCTCATGTCCCTTGAATACGAGTGCCACTCCTCATGCTACTCAACTTTAGTTACTGGAAAGTTCTTGTCATAGTAAATACATGCGTATCATAGAGAACAGCCAACAGGGTACCCATTGCACATTATACAGGAGCTATCTCATAATCAAAATGACAAGGCAAGCAGACAATGAGCATCTCAGCGATCTTTTTATTTGCTATTTGCATAGGTTTTTTATTGAGGATACTTCATAGATTTATCACTATGGTTATGCTGCAAGTTTCCATCATGATTAGGCATGGATTAGGCTAGCGGCTCAAACGTTTCTCTAACACATATATATATAACTCCATGAACTTACAAGCTCCCCTTTATTTCACACCGACGACATCCGTAAACAAAAGAACATGATATCAACTGGGAACAATGTACAAGTACAATGTTGAAAGCGTTCCCCGTGACAGCACGGTTCTGATGGGGATGTGCCTACCGGGGTATACCCAGCAGGACGTTTTCGACTGGCCCAAGAACTGGCGAGTGGGCCTGCAAGACGGCGACTGGATTGAAGCCCAGCGAGGATCCAAGCGACTGGAAGCTGAAGGCCCAGGCGAGTAGATAGGCCCAGTCGGATTAGGTTAAACGAGTACCGAAGCTTTAACTGATTCGGTTGAGATATGTAAACCCTAGGGGAGGTGAGCCTATATAAACCTCCCTGCAGGGCGTGTAGACGTACGTTCCATCATACACCAAAGCGACTCGCCGCCTAGCCGCCGAGCTCGCCCATTGTACCACCTTCATAATACAATCTAGCAGGAGTAGGTCTTTACCCTCCGGGGGGCCGAACCTGGGTAAAACCCTGTGTCTTCGCCCTCATCTCGCACCGCAGATGGCTGGCCGCCCTTGCCCCTCGTTCTACTACTCGCTGCCGATTGCAGCATCTGCCGTGACCATTCCCATGACAGTGGCGCCCACCGTGGGGCCTGGCCGGTCTGGCCGGTGTTCTGCGGCGAGATCCAATGTGCCCATCAACGAGACGGTCGCCACCGGCCGCATGATAGCGATCGGCGAGATGCTCCAAATCTTGCCGAGCATCTACGTCCCGGCGGCGCGATCCGTCACGCACAGCGTGATCCTGCCGGTCGGCACGATCAGCCTCTTCGTCGGCCTCACCGACGTCATCGTCTCGGAGGATTCGGCTCGCATCCGCGAGTCGCCTCCACGCGATCGGCTCTCCGAGAGCCAGATCCGCACGATCCATCGCCTCGCCTCCGAGTACAATTCGGCCCACAGCGACGTGGCCGAAAACTCAGCGGCCGCAGAAGACGCGGCCCTCAACGACGACACCGACTCGGTGACCCCGGCGTCACTCGCCGGGTCCATCACCGCGGCTTCACCCGCGGGCTCCATCACCCAGGTCTCCAACGTGGGAGACTTCGAGGACCCCTCCATCCCCGGGATCTTCGAATTCGACTCCGGATCGGAGAACTCCGCCGACCTCCGCGACGGAACCAGTCGCCACGCCGCGACCTACATGGCAACCGGCACTGAACCGCCGGAGGACCCATTCTCCACCCCAATCCCTCCTAATGCCACGGCAACGGAGGTCGAGGAACTTCGCCTGAAATTGGCGGAGGCGGTGCGTAAGGAGCAAGCCGAGCGCGAAAAATTTCGCCTCGAGCAGGTGACAGCGCAGGAACTATCGCGCTACCATCAGCAGCGGATCAGGTCGCGCCTGAACCCCACCGTTCAAGGGCATGCCCTGAACTTCGACGATGAAAACGACCCGGCCCGCGTGGCCGAGCGCGCGATCTGCGAGAACGCGCCACCAGGAGGAAGCGCCCGACCCCCACCAGGGTCGACGGCGATGGGCGCCCCACCTCCACCCATCCGCACACCTCCCAGGGACCAGCCGCGGATAGTAGTCTCCTCACTGGAGCGAGACGCAAATGGCCTCCCACTATTCTCCACCCCGATGGACAACCTCGTGGCAGGTCGAGCAGCAGCCGACAACATCACGGCCACGGGCGACGGCGCCCTACAAATCCCGTACGTCAGGGCCCTGCTCGCAAAGGCCGTCGAGCAGCAAAACGCGGGCGCCGACTCGCAGGGTCGAGTATACTCGCGTTCTTCGGGAAGCAGAGCGGCCTCAAGCGGCCGCCAAGTGGCGGCAAACACCCTCAACTGCCCGCCACCGGAGCCACTGCAGCTCCAACACCGACCCGCGAACGCGGCACTCTCCACCAACGACCCCAGGCCAGCGACCAACTTCGTCGCTGCCAACGGGCAACCCATCGATGCCCGCACCCACATCATCAACAACCAAAGCTGGCGCGCACGCCAGCCCGACGACCTGCGACACACCCTAAATAATCGTCGCGACGGCGAGCCCATGGGGTCGCTCAGTCGACTCGGCCCCAAGTGCTTCGGACCAATGATCCGAGGCGAGAAGTACCCGCCAAACTTCAAGGCGCCGAAGGAGATAGAAAAGTACGACCCCTCGTACGACCCCGCCGTTTGGCTCGATACATACCTCATGGCGATGGGGATCGCGGGCCACACCGACCTACTAGCCACCTGTTACCTCCCCCTGATGATGGAAGGGACGTGCAGGCAGTGGATCAACACCCTCCCCCAGGACAGTATTGATTCTTGGGAGGAGATGCGCGACGCCTTCGTCAGGCACCTCGAGTGCTCCTACACCCACGCCACCACCATCGAGGACTTGGAGCGATGCGTCCAGGGACCCCGCGAGTCGACCCGCAACTGGGTCCAACGGTAGCAAGAACTCTGGTACAACGCGGTCGGTATCCACCCGAACACCGCGATCCACTGCTTCAACACCTCGTGCCGCTATGAGCCCCTGGTCGCCAAGCTCAAGCGACACTCTCGCACACTCGACAACATCCGCGACCTCCTCGAGATCGCCAAACGGTACGCGGAAGAAGATCCAAACCAGGAAACTGACGACGAGTCAGGAGGTCAACGCCGCACGAGCGGCAACGACAGCGGACGACGGTCCGACCTACGCTACAGCAACACTCGCCTCACCGGCAAGCGCCGCAGTGACGGGCGAGTCGACTTCGTCGCTAACGCCGGGCACGCGCAACGCGAGCCCAAGAGCTTGCGCCGCGACGGAGGACAACGCCGCGACGGCGGCAACTACAAGTCCAAGCCAAGGTTCGACCCCGCGGCCCTCCTTAACCAACCATGTGCGTTTCATAGCAGGGAAGGGAAGCCCGCAACGCACACCACCGCCGACTGCCACACCCTCAGGGAGATCGAGAAGGCACGGCGAGCACGGGAGGACCCCGACAACGACCCGCCAAACGGCGAAAAATTCGGCAAAGTGGCCAGCTCGCTCCATACCTTCACGGGCTTCAACACGAAACGCGAGAAGAAGGTCATCGCCCGCGCCGTCGCCGTCAACGCGGTGGCCCAGGTGGACGTTCCCCAGTTCCTCAACTGGTCGGAGCAGCCCATCACCTGGAGTCGACAAGACCACTCGCCACGCATCGAGTACCCAGGTCGAGTCGCCCTGGTGGTCAAGCCTAAGGTTGGCGACTACTGGCTCCCCAAGACATTGATGGACGGCGGCAGCTCCATCAACATCCTGTACCTGGACACGTTCAGGCGGCTGCGGCTCCCGCAGTCGATGATCGAGACGACCCACACCACGTTCCACGGCATCGTCCCCGGTCGGAAAGCGTACCCGATCGGTAAGGTCACGCTGCCAGTCACCTTCGGCACACCAGCAAACTTCCGCACCGAGCGGATCGTCTTCGAGCTCGTGCCCTTCGACAGCCCCTACCATTGCGTCCTGGGGCGCCAGGCGTTCGCCAAGTTCATGGCAGCGCCCCACTACGCGTACAACGCGATGAAGCTCCCCGGGCCGTGCGGCGTCATCACCATCAACGGCGACCCCAACATGGCCGCCGAGTGCGAGGCCAAAGGAGCCGAGCTTGCTGACGTCGTCATCGCGGCGGAGACCAACCACGCCGATGAGCTCGCCAAGTACGCGAGCGGGGTCAACAACGACGACCCCACCATACTCAAGAAGCCCAACTCGGAGGGCGCAAACACCTCAACCTTCGAGGCAACGACGCACACCCGCACCGTCGAGCTGGTCCCAGGTGACTCCAGCCAGACGGTGACGATCGGGACGGGCATGAGCCCAGCATAGGAAGGCGCGCTCATCGAGTTCCTCCGTGAGAACAGGGACATCTTCGCATGGAAGCCCTCTGACATGCCCGGTGTCCCTAGGGAGCTCGCTGAGCACAAGCTAAACGCCGACCCCAAAGCGCGACCTGCCAAACAGTCGCTGCAGCCCTTCAATGAAGAGCGCCGCCGAGCAATCGCCGAGGAGGTGCAGCGTCTACTCGCTGCAGGATTCATCCGGCCAATCAAATACTCCAAGTGGCTGGCAAACCCAGTCCTGGTCGAGGAGAAAAACGGGACCTGGAGGATGTGTATCGACTACACAAACTTGAACAGCGCCTGCCCAAAGGAGCAGTTCGTCCTCCCGCGGATCGACCAGATAATCGATTCAACCGCGGGCTCGGAGTCGCTCTGTTTCCTCGACGCTTACTCCAGGTACAACCAGATCAAAATGGCTGTCGAGGAAGAGGAGAAGACGGCGTTCATCACGCCATTCGGAGCCTTCTGCTACACCGCCATGACCTTCGGCCTCAAGAACGCCGGGGCGACCTACCAGCGGTGCATGCAAGAATGCCTCGCGAGCCAAATTGGCCGCAACATCCACGTCTACATCGACGACGTGGTCGTAAAGTCTGCTCGTCAGGGTGACCTACTTGCCGACCTGGCGGAAACATTCGCCAACTTGCGAAAATACAAGATAAAGCTCAACCCAGGCAAATGCACCTTCGGCGTACCAGCAGGACAACTACTGGGGTACGTCGTCTCCAAATGAGGGATCGACGCGAACCCCACGAAGATCGACACGATTGCCCGGCTCGGCAAACCCGAGTGCCTGCGCGACGTCCAGAAACTGGCCGGGCGAGTAGCGGCTCTTAGTCGCTTCATCCCCCGCCTGGGCGAAAATGCGATGCCCCTATACCGCCTGATGCGCAAGAACCCCACCTTCCAGTGGGACAAGGAGGCGGATGATGCGCTCCGCGATCTCAAAAAGGTTCTACTCGCCGCACCGCTACTCGCCGCCCCCGCCAACAAAGAACCCATGCTAGTTTACGTCGCGGCTTCCGAGCGCGTCGTCAGCGCCGTGATGGTCGTCGAGCGACGGGAGGAAGGAAAGGAGCGCCCAGTACAGCGACCGGTGTACTACATCAGCGAGGTCCTCACCGAGTCGCGCCAGCGGTACCCCCATTACCAAAAGCTGGTATACACGGTCTTCAGAGCTCAGCGGCGCCTGCCGCACTACTTCCAGGAGCACCCGATCACGGTCGTCTCCTCAGCACCACTGCAAGACATCATCCGCAACCGCGAGGCGACCGGGCGGGTCGCCAAGTGGGCCGTCGAGATCGGCGTCCACAACATCCAATACGAGCCACGAAAAGCAATCAAGTCGCAGGCCCTAGCGGACTTCATCGCCGACTGGGAAGAGGCCCAGCAGCCAGAGAAGCTGCCATACCTCAATTACTGGAGCCTGCATTTCGACGGCTCCAAGAACGCGGACGGCGCAGGCGCAGGGATCGTGCTAACTTCACCAAAGGGCGACAAGCTCCGCTACGTCCTCTGCCTCGACTTCACACCCTGCACCAACAACATGGCCGAGTACGAGGCCTTACTCCATGGCATGCGAGCTGCCAAGGAGATGAATGTCAACCATCTACGCTGCTACGGAGATTCCGACCTCGTCGCGGGGCAAGTCGCTGGTACCTACGACGCCGTCTCCCCCACCATGGCGGCATACCGCCAGGCAGTGGACAAGCTGGGCGGACACTTCACAGGCTACTCCGTCGAATGGATCGACAGGCGGAAGAACGAGGAGGCTGACGCCCTCTCTCGCATTGGGTCGGCTCGACTCGCACCACCCGCCGGCGTCTTTCTTGACACAATAACCAAGCCATCAGTCTCTCCCCCGAGGGAGATCGACATCGGAGTCCCGCTACAGCCGGAGGCAGCCCTGGTCGCACTCGTCACCGAGCCAGACGACTGGACCAAGCCCTACATCGCCTACCTAGAGGCCGGCACCTTGCCGGCTGACGAGACGGACGCTCGGATGGTCGCCCGCCGATGCAAGTCCTACACCATCATTGATGACGAGCTCCACAAGCGCAGCGTCACCGGCGTGTTCCAGCGCTGCGTCCAACCCGCCGAAGGACGCAAGATCCTCCATGATATCCACTCCGGTGACTGCGGCCACCACGCCAGCGCCCGCTCTCTGGTCGCCAAGGCTATGCGACATGGCTTCTACTGGCCCACCGCACACGCCGATGCTGTAGACATTGTCCAGCAGTGCGCCGGGTGCCAGAAGTATGCCAACCAGACGCACGTGCCGAGCTCAGCACTCAAAACAATCCCCATCACCTGGCCATTCGCTGTGTGGGGCATGGACATGGTAGGCCCCTTCAAGAAGGCTCCCTACGGCTACACCCACCTGCTGGTCGCGGTCGACAAATTCACAAAGTGGGTGGAGGCCAAGCCATTTCGGAAATGCGACGGGAAGACCGCCACCAAATTCCTACGCGAGCTCATATATCGCTACGGGTTCCCAAACAGCATCATCACGGACAACGGCACCAACTTCGCCAAAGGAGCCATGGCTGAATTCTGCGAAGAGCACCACATCCGGCTCGACCTCGCGTCGGTCGCCCACCCGGAATCCAACGGCCAGGCAGAACGGGCCAACCAAAGCATCCTCCATGGCCTGAAGCCGCGACTCCAAGTACCACTCGAGCGCACCGCCGGGTGCTGGGTCGAGGAGTTACCCTCCGTCATCTGGGGCATCCGCACCTCGGTCAACAGGTCGACAGGATTCACCCCCTTCTTCATGGTGTACGGCGCCGACGCAGTCATGCCCACCGATCTCGAGCACGACTCGCCACGGGTCATCCACTACACGGATGCTGCAAACGAACTCGCCCGCCAAGACGGAGTCGATCAGCTCGACAAGGCACGTGACCTCGCTCGGTCTTGCACCGCCATCTACCAGCAGGGACTCCGCCGCTACCACATCCGGAGAGTGAGAACTCGCACCTTCCAGGAAGGCGACCTGGTGTTGCGCCTCATCCAGGAAAAGAAGGGCATGCACAATATCTCCCCTCCGTGGGAGGGACCATTCGCCATCGGGCGAGTACTTGGCAACGACGGCTACTACCTCATCGACGTCCGCGGGGACGGTGAACTCGACGTCAAGCGACCATGGAATGTAAACCTCCTACGGAAGTTCTACCCCTAGAACCCCATATACGTACTCTCCAGTCGCTGTGTAATAAAAAGAATCGGTTACCGCAAATTGCGTTTACTCTCCATGTCTTGTGCCACTCGCACTCGTAATAACAGCGTCCAGCTAACCGCAGAAGTCAACCTTTGGTACAGCGATCGGCACGGCTAAGTAGTGCGATGCAAGAGCACTGAGTAACCTCAGGTCTTGCATCGTCCATGAAAAACGCCTACCCGGAGCCCCATTGGAGTCGCCTCGCCCGACTGGCTTTACAAGCCAAGACAACTGCCTTCGCTTCGTACAGCAACCATGGTCCTCCGCATCCTCGGCATAGCGACTCGAACGGATAAGTACCACAATCGGGGACTGACTATCAGTTCATCGCGAGCGGCTCGAGAAAATGCCAAGTAAGAGAGCATGCCCAGGACTCGCCACGCGACTGACCCAACGGGCCAGGCAGGAGTGATGCGCCTAAGCCAACGCGCCAAGTCCTCAACCACCCTCGAGTCGCGCCTAGAACAACCAAGTACCACGCTCGGGGATTTGGCCACCCGACCCCGTTCGCGCAAGGGAAAACGGTGAAGTATAGAGCGTTCAAGGGAGTCGCCCTGCGACTGGATCTTCGAGTTCGGGCGAGTAGACCACAATAACAAAACATTCAAAAACAACAAACATATCATACACGAGGTAAACCCCACAAAAGGGCGGATGCGCTCGGGGACTCGTTCAAACCATAATCACAAAACACATGACAAAGTCCAACACAGACACAATGTCTCATTCAAAAGCATGTCGCATTGTTTCACATTTCAAAATATGCCCATACGGCAGACTTGATACTAACGCCTCAGGGCAAACTACACTATTCTGCAGGCTTCGACGACGACTCGCCAGCACCCCGACGACTGCGAATGAACGGCGTGTATGGGTTTGACGGGTACGTCGTCAGCTCACCCGCCATCGCCGCGCGGAAAGGCTGCTCGTCCTTGAAATCCCGATGCGGTGGCTCAGGGTCGTTGGGTGCGACCATCGTCTCCTGGTAGGGAAGGAGGTCGCCCATTGACCAGACACGCTCCTAGTACACCGCGGCGCGGTCCGTCAACTTGAGCACCTCGGAAAGCTCCACCGCGCCAGTCGACGAAGGGTAGCCGCTCGTCACGTCGTCGAGGTCGAAGTCCTCTGGGAAGTGAGCAAGTCCAAGGCTCAGCGCCGTTGATGCTCCGCGTCGAAACGCCGACCGCGTCATGAACTCAACTACCGAGGGAGCCTTCTACAAGTACTTCCACACCTCGACGAGGTCGCTGGGAATCACCTCAGTGGGTGATATCTCCTGGAGGTATGCTCGGATGCACGTCGCCGACAATGTCGCCGAGTCAACGAGCATGCCCACACACTGCCGCGCGTCGAGCGAGCTCGCCTCTTCCGCGCTATCAATGATGCGACCTGCGAGTAGAGGACAACAGTGAGTACGTTGGACATCACAAACAGCACAAGCTACTGGCAGAGGCAAGCGCACTTTCCAATCAGCGGGCGGGCGAGATCCGTGATGAAGCGTTGAAGCGCAGTATGATCGTCCTGAAGCCCAGCAACAAGGGCGTCCGACACTTTACGATCCTCTTCGGCGGCCGTAATGGCGGCCTTGGCTCACCCATCAGCCGAGCTCGCTTCCTCCTTCGCCTCTCGCAGCTCGCGCTCGAGATCGACGATCCGCTTTTCAGCCGAGCTCAGAGCCGAGTGCGCCGCTGCCAATTCACCCGCGGGGACAAGTCCCTGGCGAGCTTCCTCCGCCTTCGCGGCAACCGCCTGAAGCACTTTATTCGCTTCCTGGACGGCAGCCAGTTCCTTCTCCGCGCGGTGCTTCGCTGCCAATCGGTCAGCTGATTCACGTTGCAGACCCTGCACATCATTCAAACAGTTAGCCGAAGAAAAATCCTAAGTGCCCACCCGCTGAAATTCAGCGAGTGTGCACTCGGGGACTGGCAATCAAAAAATCCTAAGTGCCCACCCGCTGAAATTCAGCGAGTGTGCACTCGGGGACTGGCAATCAAAAAATCCAAAGTGCCCACCCGCTGAAATTCAGCGAGTGTGCACTCGGGGACTGGCACTCAAGAAATTCTAAGTGCCCACCCGCTGAAATTCAGCGAGTGCGCACTCGGGGACTGGACGCGAAAAATAATAACAATGCGCTTAAAGGATCAGACCGCTGCAAAACACTGACCTGATCCTCGGGGACTGGACATACCTGGATGGCTGCGCCAAGCATGCCATGGAGTTGTATCGCATCCACGGACGCGAGGAGAGCTGGCGTGTACCCACGACGCTGGTCGATTTCCGCATCGGCGACCCCATGTGCACGGCTCGATGGCGAAGTTCCACTCGCCGTGGCCGCTTTGGCCATGAAGCGTGGGAATGTCGCGATAGAGGCACCCGCCCCGAAGGAGGTCGGCTCGGCCATTCCAGGCGAGGGAGCGCCCTCCTTCGTGGACGCGGCCGCCTCTGTTGCGGTCTCAGTCGGCGCGACCGCCGTATCGTTAGAGATCGTGACGACGTCATCGCCCTTGGCCTTCTTGCTGCCGTCTGTAGGGTCGACGACCTCGTCCGCCTTCCTCTTACGGGAAGGATCCTCCTCGCTGGTGACGGGTGGCACCTTAGCCACGGTCGGGTGGCCCATCCTCTTCACTCCGGTACTGTACATCAATCGTGTAAGCAAAGATAATTCAAGCGGTTATGGAAGACAAAGGAGGGTGAGGGTACTCACTTGGCGACTGGAATAAAGCGTAGCCCCGTGCGGAGGCCGGCCGGTTTCTCCAGTTCAGGGCCCAGTTGGCGACTGAGCCCCATCTCCAGGACGTCCCGTGCCCAAGACACGGACGGCTTCTTCGTCGTTGAGGCCGCAGCCGGAGCCTCTGGGATATCTTCGGCAGAATCTTCCCTGCGAGGTGAAGCCGGTGCAGCCAGAGCATCCCCCAGCCCAGAGACTGGGGCGAATGGCGGAGGCATTGAAGCCAGCGGCACCTCGACGGTGGCCGTGTCTAGCACGGCTGTCGTCAGCGGCGCCTCGTCCTTGGCCGGGCTGGGGGCGTCGGAACTGCTCGCCGAGTGCGGCGGTGAGGCCGGCCTCGTCGGCTTCGGCTTCCTCTTCGGGGGAGCCTTCGCCTCCTTCTTCTTCTTCTTTGACGGAGTAGCTTGTCGGCGCGAGGTGGTCTCCTGAAGTTCTTCGTCGTCATCGTGACGCTCGAGGCTTTTACTCGCCTCAAGCTCACGCTGTCGCTGCCCGCGGGTCTTGCGAACCAGCGGGGCGACCTCCTCCTCGGACTCCTCGTCGTCATCGATCTCGTCGCTCCCGGAATCGCCTTTGGCAGGAGGCGACTCGCCCATGTCCTGGACGGATGAGCTCGAATTCTCATCGTCCGAAGGCGGGAGCCATCCTTCCACCACTTGGAACAGCTGCAAAGAATGCAAGATGAAATTAGAGTTACCGCGACTGCAAAAACTGCGACTCCGAATGAGGCGAGGTGATTACCGTTGGGGCTGGACGCTTTGCGGTGTAAGGGGCGACCCCGGCTTGTGCGTCCAGGTACACTACCTGGGTGATCTTCTTCAGTGCTGGGATGTAGTCCTCCAGCTTCCACTCGGCAAGGCAGGCCTTCGTCGAGTCTTCCCGGCCCGTGTACTGGTACATATAATGGTCGCGTCGAGCCAGAGGGATGAGCCGCCGCCCGAGCCAGCAGTTGTATAGGTTGATCGTCTGGAGGCCCTTCTTCTTCAGACCGCGGATGGTCTGGAGCATCTCGTCAACGACCATCCGCTGGTCGTTGGGGAGCTTGCCGACTTGGAGACGGCGCGGCTCGGACCGGTTGGCGGAGTACCGCGGGATCGCCGTCTCGCCCTCCGGGGTCGCCTCGACAACATAGAACCACGACTTCTTCCAGTCGCTTGCCGCCTTGGCAGGCAGCATCAAGTCGAAAAATGAAGCCTTCGACTTCAGCTGGAAGGTTAGGCCGCCCGCGGCGAGCATTGGGCCGCCCGCCTCCTCGCGGCTGATCCGTCCGTGGAACAGATCTTGCCATAGAGGGAAGTAGGGCCGGCAGCCCAAGTAGCACTCGCAGAACGCCACAAAGATGGCGAGCTGCTCGATGCTGTGGGGACCCAGATCCGATGGCTGGATCCCGTAGTAGGCGCAGAAGCGCCGGAAGAACAGGGACGTGGGGAACCCTAGCCCCCGTTCAAGATGGCTGGTGAAGCAGATGAATTCCCTCTCTCGCGGATTCGGGGACGTCTCTCCGGCCGCAGGGATGCGCCAGCAGCCGGCTCGCAAGATCCCGGCCTCCTCGAAGGAAGCCAGTTGCGCCCTCGTGCACTTAGATCTACCCCAAAGCTCGGTGGAGAGGGCCATGGCGGAGAGATTTGTTGGGGGTCGGGGGATTTATGGTCGGTTGGGTCGCGATGCGAAGGGAGGCGAAAATGCGCACAGTCGGAGGAAATGGTGAGAAGGTGGTTCTCCGATCGCCTGCCATTCCCCTTATATAGCGGATGTTACCCGCCAAATCAGGGAACCGTTACCGCGCGATGATTACGCCAAAAGTTACCGTTGGATTACCCAACGGCTAGTTTGACCACGCTTAACGGTCCAACTTCAGCCACTCGGCTCGCCGACCCAATCACTATGACAGTGTTTCGCCGACTCGACTCGCCAGAGCTGCGACCTAGATGACTGGTTTTCTCCTTTATACAGGAGCCCGCCGACGATTCGACTGGATGTCTACTCTGAAGCCGTATACTCCGACTGCCAGCGGCCACCTACGCCTAATCGACGACGGCCTCGGGGACTACTGATGGGGATGTGCCTACCAGGGTATACCCAGCAGGACGTTTTCGACTGGCCCAAGAACTGGTGAGTGGGCCTGCAAGACGGCGACTGGATTGAAGCCCAGCGAGGATCCAAGCGACTGGAAGCTGAAGGCCCAGGCGAGTAGATAGGCCCAGTCGGATTAGGTTAAACGAGTACCGAAGCTTTAACTGATTCGGTTGAGATATGTAAACCCTAGGGGAGGTGAGACTATATAAACCTCCCTGAGGGCGTGTAGACGTACGTTCCATCATACACCCAAGCGACTCGCCGCCTAGCCGCCGAGCTCGCCCATTGTACCACCTTCATAATACAATCTAGCAGGAGTAGGTCTTTACCCTCCGGGGGGATGAACCTGGGTGAAACCCTGTGTCTTCGCCCTCATCTCGCACCGCAGATGGCTGGCCGCCCTTGCCGCTCGTTCTACTACTCACTGTCGATTGCAGCATCTGCCGTGACCATTCCCACGACAGGTTCTGCTAACTCCCAGCCTATAATTTGCAAGCATATAACTTTCACGGACAGTCGCAATGGTTCAAGTTTATTAATTGCGAGAAATAAAGTGTGCCATTAAGTTCGTAAAATATTTACTAACTAACTTTCTGATTACAATAAAACACTTTATTTGGAAGAAATAAAGGCATAATGAATATGCATGGAAATAGCAAATGATGCTAGTAGGTAGGTATGGTGGACACTTTGGCAATATTAGTTTTGGGGAGTTGGATGCACAAATAGAGCTCATACTTGGTGCAAGTGAAGGCTAGCAATAGAGAGGGAGCGACAAACGAGAGAGCAATAAGTGTCATAATCATGCGTGCAACAAAACAGGACTAATTATGACATGAAAGTGATACAAGAACTCTGAGGCATAAATCATCGAGGCTTACTGACTATTTTTCAGTCATATGCATGCATGAGCATGTGCCAAGTCGATTCAAATGAAACATTTAGAGGAGGATACCACAATGTCATACCAAGTTATGAATAGAACAATGCAGGCAAACATTCATATGACATGCTACAAACTATTTGCAAGCTGGAGCTAATCATAAGAGAGCAAGAACTACTAAGCCTCCATAAATAACATACATCTTATATGAACAGACTAAGCATGCCCACAATGATGAGTATATGTACAAAAATGAAAACAAATAGAGTTCATTACCAGCCTCTTACCACACCTCAAGTTGTCATTAATCTTCATTATTGCTCTTCACTTGTGTGGATTGAATAATAACATGAAACCAAACTCCACAAAAAACTGCTGAACCCTGCAAAGAACTTCACAAAACCAAAGAAGAACAACAAATATTTTTGGTCTTTTTGATTTTTTTAAAGCAAGCACACAAAGCAAAAACAAACAAAGAAAAAAAAACAAAGCAAAATCTTTTTGGATTTTTCTTAAGGCAAACCAAAGCTAAAAAGCAAGGAAACAAACCAAGAGAAACAACAAAAATATTTTTGGTCTTTTTGTGTTTTGAGAAAGCAGAAACAAAAACCAAAAAGAAAGCGAAACATGGATATACAAAGAACCTACGAAACATGATATATAGATGAGTGTGATGTCGGTGTACCTCCCCCCAAGCTTAGGCTTTTGGCCTAAGTGGGGATCAATAGCGCGGGTAGTAACCCCAAGCTGGTGGGTTACCATAAGAAGGATCATAATCAGGCCCTCGCGATCAAGAAGAAGACGCGCTCCAATCATAGGAGGTCTGTTGGTATGGAGACTCCCCCATGTTGGAGGGATGAACCGAATCATCTTCGGCATCCTCTCCAACATTCTCCTCTTGCTGGGAGAGCTCTGCCACGTATGTGTCAAACTCTTCCTCTGTGAGCGACCATCCCTGCGTGTTATCAAAATTAAACAAAGCATGTGCAGGCAAATAGACTGCTTTCTCAGTCCTACCCCCTCTCCAACCACGCTTGACAAAGGATATCTCCTACGGTAAATCTCTCACAGTAGCCCAAGAAGAAGCAAAATTATGTTGAACCATGGAATTGAGATCAAGTCTCTCTATGGGGAACCGACAATCTAAATGGTGAGGCTCTAAACCATGAAAAGCTAGCAAACGAGAGGCAATGAGGCCTCCACAAATTCCACCCTTCTCGCGGTTAGTGGTAAGACGGTAAGCTATCAAAGAACCTAGGTTGTAAGATCTATCCCTATTCAAAGAAGCTAAGATAAAAGCTAGATCAAATGAAGATAACTTTCTAGCAGTCTTTCTAGCAAGAACATACTTTGTAATTGAAAGAACATGTTGGGCCCCCATGTGTGGTTTTGGTAATTAATGACAATCTTCGTGGACTAATGTGTGTATTAAGTTATACTTGTAGGATTTGTCCATTAGCATCGCTTGGAGCATGTGTTGGCTTCAAGGTCGATGAAATGAGAAGAAGATGTGATGATCAAGCTCAAAATGCGCCATCTATAGAAGATCTCATGTTTGAGGCTTGCCATCCTCGATGATCATGGATCGATGATGAAGAATCAAGAAAGGCGTTCCATCTTGAGAAGGGAAAGATTGTGTACATCGAGCTCAAGTGGAATGCTCAAGGCAAAGGTATAATATTGATAGGTTTTCCCTTTTTCCGGTCTCACGTTGTGTGTGTGAGACCGGGTTTAGGATAGATAACCGTACTATTAAGAGGGGCTCTCGTATGAGTAATTCGGTCACATCATTCGGAGAGAGATCAAAACTTTGCATATTTGCATCATCATATTTGGTTGTTATTTGGTCTTATCCATGTGAGGATATAGAGCTTGTGGTAATATCCATAACAAGCTCTTGTTCATCAAAATCGGATCTTCCGTTTGTATCTTGTTGCGATTTTGATCTTGGCAGCTTTTCGGTTTCTCACCAAGTGAGGTATCTCACATTATTATACATGATACATTCTCACTTGGTGATAACCAATATTTTCACCTTTCATAGGGTAGCCCATGTCGTCCTTTTTCCAACGCAATTGGAATCGGGTCGATCGGAGTTACCAATCAAAAGTTATAGAGGTTTGAATTTTCCTAGGTACCAAAATGCGGTAGTACCGCATTTTAGTACCTGGCGCGGCAGTAGGTTTTGGCAAGTTGCCAAATGCCACTGCCCTCCTAGGTACCAAAATGCGGTAGTACCGCATTTTAGTACCTAGCAAGGCAGAAGGTTTTGGAAAGTTGCCAAAATCCACTGCCGGGCTAGGTACCAAAAAGCGGTAGTACCGCATTTTAGTACCTAGCGCGGTAGAAGGTTTTTTACTTCGTCATTTGGATCTATTCTCCCTTTCTGGACTATGATGTTTCTTTGCATGATCTTATAGAGGTTGTTGTCCTCTTCGAAACAAGACCAAGATCATCGAAATCGGAGTCCGGATGCAAAAGTTATGGTTGTTTTCGTTCTGTGATGACCGGTAGTACCGGACCAGGATCCGGTAGTACCGGGGTCCGGTAGTACCGCTTTTTGGTACCGGGGAGCGCAGAGAGAAAATGCGTTTGGAGTCCCAGGAACCCCAGGAAATGTCCGGTAGTGCCGGGAAAGTCCGGTAGTACCGGGAAAAAGTCCGGTAGTACCGGGAATCGCGTTTTTGGGCTGCAACGGTTGGATTTTGGAGGGACCTATATAAGGGGCCTTCTTCCCCAATGGTTCCTCAACCATTCTTGCAAGTTTTCCCCTCCATTGTTGACCTTCTTCAGCTTGCTTTCTCTCAATCCCTCCAATGATTCTTGCATATTCTTGAGGGATTTGAAAGAGGAGATCTAGATCTACAATCCCACCAATCAATCTCTCCTCTAAGTGAGGGGAACATATTGGGATCTAGATCTTGGAGTCTTTTGTGGATTTCCTCCATTGTTCTTCCTCTCTTATTGCCCCATAAGCTTTTGTAGCTTTGGTGGAATTTGGGAGAGAAGGATTTGAACACCTTTTTGGTTTTCTTGCCATTTGCATTTGGTGCATCGGTTTGAGTTCTCCTCGGAGGATTTGGTTTGAATTGCTCATTGGAGCTTGTCCCTCTTGGGTTCTTGGAACCCTAGACGGTTTTGTGGCCTTGGTGGCATTGTAGCCTTGGTGGCATTGTATCCTTGGTGGCATTTGTTGAGGCCTTTTGTGGCGTTTGTTGGGAGCCTCCAATTAAGTTGTGGAGTTGTGCCCCAACCTTGTGAGAGGTTCCGGTTGCCACCGACAAGTGCACCGATAGTGGAAGCGTGGATCGATCCCATTGGGGTGAGATTCACCGGAGAATAAGGGAGGCCTTTTGTGGCGTTGGTGGTTTGATACCACCCCCTCTCCAAACGAGACGTACTCCATGTTGGGAGGAACTCGGTAAAATATCGGTGTCCCCGCGTGCCTCGGTTATCTCTATACCCGAGCTCTTTACTTATGCACTTTACATTGTGATAGCCTTCGTGCTTGAAGTAATATATATCTTGCTATCACTTTTTTGCTTGTATTGCTTAGCATAAGTTGTTGGTGCACATAGGTAAACCTTAGTTGTTTCTAGGTTGTGCTTTACAAAGTAAACACTAGTTTTATTCCACCTTTGTTGAGCCACTCTAGGAAAAGTTTTAATCGCCTATTCACCCCCCCCCTCTAGGCGACATCCGTATCCTTTCAGTAATGAAATAGGCAAAATATCTAATGGATGGGAACTGAATGTTTCGAATTTTACCACTTTCCTTTGAGAAGTCTCAACCTTGGAAACTTTCAGCATAAATCCATAAGTAGCTTACGCCTCTCTTTGATCTTCTCACAAGATCCCCAATGTGGCACTCTAATAGCTGCATAGAAATCAACAAAAGGCAGGTGGACAACTATGTTGTAAATTTTATAATGGACCATGGGGTTAGACAAGGACCAAATAAACTCGAAGTCCTGCACCACAGCCATGGTTAGCTTAACATATTGGTATGGTTCCTCTTCAACAATGTGTTCCAACCCTGCGTTGGTAATCATAGTTTGGAAATCCTAGAAGATCCCCGCAACTCTTATAAATTCAGGGCATGGATATATGGAAGGGAAGACTTCTTCCTCACGATGGAATTTCGTTGGCTCAGGCACCATCAAATCATGTTGATGCAGTTGGTATGCACTCATCTTATTTTCTGAAATTTTTAGACAAACATCAAACCAAGTAATTTCCAAGTTGATAAATGATGAGGAGCTACTATAGGAACTTGCTAGAGGGCTAAACATGTATCAAAAATGAAATATCTAATCATAGAACAAGCATGCAAGCTCACACAACCTGACACCTATAGTAGCAAAATACTCAAGATACAATCTACCAATCAAAAATCTAATTGGACAGGCAGAGGAGGCACATACCAAGGAGCAATCCCTCCAAAAATCAGCAGCAAAGATGGTCTGAGCAAAGAGATAGAAAATCGGTAGCAAGAACAATAGGAAATCAAGCTTGAGAAATTTTTCCGGTGTTTTTCGGGAGAGAGAAAGAAGTGGCTGGAAGGAGGCACTTTGGAGGGCCACACCTAGGCCAGGCTCCACCTGGGGCTGGACGCGCCACCAGGGGCTGTGCTGGCCTGGTGGGTCCCCCTGGGCCACTCCAGGTGTCCCTCTGCCCCTTTTTTCGAGGAAAAAATTAATATGAATTTTCTGGGAATTTTCGGGAAACTTATTTTTGGCCCATTTTCAGGTTATGAAAACTGATTTTCTCGCAGAAAAAGATTTTTTAGAAGAAGCAAAAGCAAACAAAAACCAAAACTACAGATGTTCCAAGACACTCTAACAAGCGATTAATTAGCAAAACTAAAACTAACAAGAGGAAGAGCAAAGACTGGAAAGGAGAAAAATAAAAATGAGCAAGTATAACCATTGTGAAAACATTGTTTTGTTCATTAAAATCTTTGTTAACAAGGTTGATCATGTCTTGTTACCAAAACAATCTTATATGAAACAAAACTTTGCATTTCACTAAATGATTATGTTACCTCAAACTTGATAGCAATAGTCCCAATCATAATAGTTTCAAAACTTTCTTGTGGAATGGGACAATATATTTCTCCAACTTTGATGCTCTCAATATTTTCAATGGAATTCAGGCAATAGCTCTTATCAATCTACTTGGGTAAATAGACAATATGCTCTTTGTCATTAATATTAAAAGTAACTTTTCCTTGCTTACAATTGATGATAGCACCTGCAGTATTAAGAAAAGGTCTCCCAAGAATAATAGACATATTATCATCTTCAGACATCTCAAGCACAACAAAATCAGTTAAAACCAAGAAATTATGAACCACTTGAACAGGAACATCCTCACATATACCAACAGGAATAGTAGTTGACTTATCAGCCATTTGCAAAGATATTATAGTTGGTATCAACTTTTCTAGCTGGAGTCTCTTGTAGAGAGAAAAAGGCATAACACTAACTCTAGCTCCCAAATCACATAAAGCAGTTCTAACATAATTATTCTTAATAGTGCAAGGAATAGTTGGTATACCTCGACCACCAAGTTTCTTTGGAACCTTACCATTGAAGGAATAATTAGCAAGCAAAGTAGAAATTTCCTCATTAGGAATCTTCCTTTTATTAGATACAATATCCTTCATATACTTTGAATAAGGAGGCAACTTAATAGCATCAGTCAAAGGAATTTGCAAAAATAAAGGTTTCATCCACTCACAAAACTTGTTATAGTGTCCTTCCTCCTTTGACTTGTGTTTCTTATTAGGAAAAGGCATAGGTTTCTGCACCCAAGGTTCTCTTTCACTACCATGTTTATTAGCAATAAAATCTTCCTTAGTGTACCTAGTGTTCTTAGTGTGCTTCTCAGGTTCTACTTTAATTTCTTCCTTATCAGGAGCATCATTTTTATCACCACTTTCAGTTTCAGCATAAGAGACAGATATACTATTAGGATCTACAGCAGGTTCAGAGGGTTCCTCAATTATTTTATGTTTCTTTTTCTTTCTCTTACAAGTACTACCACTACTTTCACCTTGTTCAGAATCCTGCTCAATTCTTTTAGGGTGTGCTTCAGGATATAAAGGATCTTGAGTGGCTATACCACTCCCAGTTCTAATTCCATGAGCATGTTTATCTCCTGAAGCATTAACTAGCATATCCTTTTGTACCTTAGAAAGTTGATCAAATTGGGTTTGAACCATTTGAAAGTGTTTACAAAGCATTTTAACATCATTAGCAGTTATTTCCACAATATCTTTCAACTCATTTAATAGCTCTTGAGTTTTCCAATAAATGATTCTGAACTTGTTTATTAAAATTACCTTGCTTAACAGTAAAAGTATCAAGTTCCTCTAAGCATTGATCAAGAGGTTTACCATAAGAAATATCAGTTTCATTAAAGTGGAGAGAGTGTACCTCAATAGTGGATGAGTGGGGAATTGGCTTACATAATTCTTCTTATAGGAGGTAGATTCTTCACATTTTCAGCTCTAATACCTTTCTCCCTTAGACACTTCTTAGCTTCCTTCATCACTTCATCATTTAATGCAATAACTCCCCTCTTCTTTGGTGTTGGTATTGGATCTGGTTCAGGCACAACTGGTTCAGGAGAAATAGGCTCAGGTGTATTTAGCTCAGTTGAAGTCCAATCATCATAATTCTTGCTTATCTTAGCCATTAATTCTTCAGCATCTGTAGGAGTCCTTTTCTTGAAAACACAATCATCAAAGCTATCTAGGTATGTCCTAGAATCATCAGTTAGTCCATTATAATAAATATCAAGAAGCTCATTTTTAGGTAATGGACATCCAGGTTGTGCATGAATCAAGGCACAGAACCTTGCCCATGACTCAGGCAATTTCTCTTCTTCTCCCTGTTTAAAATCAAAAAGTTTCTACAAAGCAGCATGTCTAGCACTGGGATGAAAGTATTTCTGAAAGAAAGAAGCAATCTAGCAATCAAGGCTATCAATGGATCCAGGTGGTAATCTATTAAACCAAGATTTAGCTTCTCCTTTTAGTGAAAAAGGGAAGATCTTTGTAACAAAGTACTTGTGCATCTTAAAATCATCAGAGAATAAAGCACTCATAGTGGAAAGCTCATTCATATGAGCTACAGCACTCTCATTTTTAGTCCCACAAAAAGGTTCTTTCTCAACAATGTCTAGATAGGATAAATCAAGAGAGAAATCATAATATTTATCTTTAATATCTATGGGAGAAGTAGCAAACTTAGCATCAGAAGACAGTTTAGGAATAATGGTACGTCTCTCAAGGAGACTCCTAATAGCACTAGCGCCATGTGTGTTTTGGTACTCTTCAATAAATCCATCAGTCATTTCAATGTAACCATCACTAATATCAATCTCTCTCTAGACTCAGGTGAGCTAACAGGTTTAATAGTTTCTTCACTAGGAGTTTCAATGTTTCCCAAAATAGTTCTAGCAATAGTAGCATCTAGGGAAGGACCTAATGAACCACTCGCATCAAGCACAGTAGAAGTAACATCATGAGTATCAGAAGCAGTTTCAGATTCAGCAGTGTGTGTAGCATGTGTATGTGGTGGTGGTGTGACAAGCTTACTTATAACAGACGGTGAATCAAGAACAGCAGAGGTGTTTAGGACTGTACCTCTTCTTGTAGTGGATGATAAAATAGGAAACTTTCCATCACGAGACTTCCCCATGATGAAAGGAATAACAGTGAACAATAATAGATCCAAGTGAACTTACAAATAAATCTATGCTCCCCAGCAATGGTGCTAGAAAATAGTCTTGATGACCCACAAGTATAGGGGATCGCAATAGTCTTCGAGGGTAGTATTACCCAATTTATTGATTCGAGACAAGGGGAGACAAAGAATACTTATAAGCCTTAAAAACTGAGTTGTCAATTCAGCTGCACCTGGAAATAGTCTTGCTCATAGGAGTTTATCAGTAGCAATAGCAAAGTAACAGCAACAGTAAAACGAAGGCAGTAGTAACAATAGTAGAAAACAGTAGGATATGAGTAGCAAACAAGGGGATGGATGGACGGGCGTTGCATGGACGAGACTAAACATGTAACTTCAAGATATAAGGCAATTGCAGATAAATAAGATAAGGCATCCAAGTACTAAATGATACGTTGGAAATGTATCTATAATTTTTGATGTTCCATGCTTGTTTAGTATCTACTTTGCTTTGCTTTTTCCACACTTTGAGGTGCTTTTTATATGTTTTCTGGTACTAACCTACTAACAAGTTGCCATAGTGCCAGTTGCCTGTTTTCTGCTGTTTTTGGTTCTAGAAAAGCTAGTAAGGAAATATTCTCAAAACGGGACAAAAGGCAAAGTTAATATTTCACCGAGGAGAACACGGAGTCTAGAGAAGAGACAGAGGGGAGCCACATGGCGGCCGCACCCCCCAGGCGCGGGCCCACCCTAGGCCGCGCCTGGGCAGGGTGTGGGCCCCCCAACGCACTCCTGCCTCGCCTCGTCGCCTATAAGAAGCCCTCGATGCCTACACCCTAAGCACCCGATCGATATCCCACGAAACCGTCTGTAGCCGCCACCATCGTCCCTAGATCGGGGGGATCTGAAGCTCTTCACTGCACCCTGCCGGAGGGGAGATCATCCCAGAGGCTTTCTTCTTCATCATGCCAGCCTCCGGTATGAAGCATGAGTAATTCCACCTTGCACTACGGGTCCATGTATTAGCTAGATGGTTATATCTCCTCCCTTGTGCTTTCATGTCTAGATCTTGTGAGCTCTGTTCATGATCAAGATCTCATTTATTTGTAATCATGCATGTTCTGTTTGCAGGGATCCGATGGATGTTGAGATTACTATGTCATATTGATTAATGGTTTTGTCTTATTGATTCTATCATATCTGTGTTGTTTTTGATCTTGCATGCTCGCTGTTGTTAGTAGCTATCTTGGCCAAGTAGTCGCTAGTGACTCCAAGAGGGGGGTATTTATGCTCGATAGTGGGTTCATGCCTCTATTTAATCAAGGGAAGTGACAGAAATATCTAAGGTTGTAGATGTGTTGTTTCCACTAGGGGGAAAACAACGGTGTCTTGTTCATGGAACAAGTGGATTGTTTACCTTACACACTTTGCTTAAAGCAGTTGTTTGTTGCTTGCAACTTAATACTAGAGGGGGATCGAATGATAAGCCAAAGGTGGAATTATTGTCATAGATGCAGTTAGATGGCGGTCTATGTATCTTGTTGTATTACCCAATCGAATCTCATAGGATCTTTATGTCTAGTATTGCATTGTTATGCCTTGCTCAGTCCTATCAATTGCCCTGTTGTAATTTGTTTACCCAGCATGCCATGTTTGTTTATCTAAGGAGAACACCTCTAGTGAACTATGGACCCCGGTCCAATCTTTACCATTGATACATCTTCCACTGTTACTATTTACTTGATGTAAACCACTTTCACCTTCCACACCATACAGTTAATCCTTTGTTACAACAATCGGTGAGATTGACAACCTCACTGTTAGTTGGGGCAAAGTCTTGAGTTTGTGTTCTGTAGGTTTCCATGTTGCTTGCAACATCTTTGAGACATTTCCTTCCTCCTACTGGTTAAATAACATCGGTTTCTTACTGAGGGAAGACTTGCTGCTGTGCTGCATCACACCTTGCTCTTGGGGTTTCTAGACGAAGCGCTCCCACGTTGACGGAGCGCCATCAAAATTTTCTGGTGGCGTTGCCGGGGAGGCTAAGGACGTGTTCACAAGGGGAGTCCTTCTCAACCTTTCTCTTTACTTTGTTTTTGGTTTGCTTAGTTTCTTTTTCTTGGTTTTGTTTGCCTCTTTTTATCAAAAACTCCAAAAAATTAGTTTAGTTTGGTTTGCTTTCTCTTATCAAAAACACACAAAAATTAGTTCCTACTCTAGTTGATGGTCTGTTATTGCCTTGCTTGGTCATGCTTTCTATCAATGGATGGTTTATTTGAAACTAGTTCTTATTGGCAAGGTGGGTTCACAGAAGAAGAAAAGTATTATTATAAGGAACACCATTTGTCACAAAAAGGGAAACACTTATGGGAGCAAATTGATAAATTGAATACTATTACTACAGAGGTGTGCTCTACTTATAATGTTACTTATTGCTTTGATAAATCTTGTTGCTATAGGAGGTATAAACACCTACCTTTTCAATGTGAGTATAATGATAATGTTACAATATCCTCTTATCTTAAAGGAAATTATGACTTTTATGATGTGGAACAAATTGAAGAATGTATTTCCTTGAAGGGTGCATTTGAACTTGCCAGTTTGCTTGAAAATACTGATGATGCACCTTATGAATATGAGGTTTATGAGATACTTAAATTTTGCTTTGATAATTACAAGGAAGAAAATGGCTATATTCTTGAATATTTTAATAGATGCTTTCCACAAATGGAAGAGACTAATGCCTTGCAGGAGCCTATGGAAGAAGAAATTGTTGAAACTTGAAGTTCATTAGATGAAAAAGAGGAGGAGAGTGATGAACAAAAGGAGGAAGAATGGATAACCTACCCATGCCTACCTTCTAATGAGAGTAACTCTTTATACCTTACATTATTTGATTGTCCCCCATGCTTACCAAAGGAGGATGAATTTTATGTTCCTCTGGATCCTTTTGAAATATCTACTTTGGGTAAAACCTGTGAACGTTTTAATCCCACTATTTTTGAGCTTGATAGAAATTATGTGTTTGTAGATCATGAAAAGCATGCTTTATGTGATTGCTATATTGTTGAGTTTATTCATGAGGCTACTGAAAATTATTATGAGAGAGGAAAATATGGTTGTAGAAGTTTTCATGGTACTGAAACACCTCTCTATGTGCTGAAAGTTTTGAAGTTACTCTTGTTTCATCTTCCTATGCCTGTCACTTTGTTATTTGACAATTTATTTGCATAAAATATTCCTATGCATAGGAAGTGGGTTAGACTTAAATGTGTTCTGAATTTGCTTCTTGATGCTCTCTTTTGCTTCAATTCATATTTCTTTATGTGAGCATCTTCTCAAGCTATCAAGACTAACTTAAAGGCATTAAAGAAAAGTACTTGTTGGGAGATAACCCAAGAGTTTTCTTGAGTCTTGGAAGTTATTACTTCAGTAATGACCTCTCCTTATCCTTTTTGTTTGTTTTTTGTACCAAGAATGACCTCTAATGAGAGGAAAGTAAGATTTGGGGAGTTGCTGTCCCGAAACAGATTTCTGTCCTCCACCATAAAACTTCGTGAGCAGTCTCTGTAGGTCGGATTGAGCTTAACATTTACTAATAAATCCCCCAGAATGTTAGCTAACTTTCGTTAATTCAACACTTTTAAATTTGAGGAACAGAACATCTTCGAAAAAATCGGTTTCTACCTGCTGGTATGTTTTGATAGATTTCTGCCATTATTTGCATTTGCTTCTTATTAATTCTTTTTTGGGTTCTTTTTGGGAAATTGAACTTATTGAAGGAGTTGCTACAGTAGCTTGTGTTTTTAGTGAAAGTTTTTCTGTTCCAAAGCTAAACCCAAGGGTCTATTATCTTTTGAATACACTAATGTTGCTAATGAAGATTGTGTGAAGTTTTGTATGAAGGAAAAAAATTTAGGTGTAGAGAGAGAATGATGTAATGAGATGAAGAATGGACAAAAGCTCAAGATTGGGGTGCCACCCCAGTGTCACCCCAAGAAATATCCAAGAGGTACAAGAGTCAAAGCTTGGGGATACCCAAGGCATCCCCTTCTTCATCAATAAAAAGCTCAGGTCTTTCTAGACAGTTTGTTTTTATTGTTTCATGCACTCTTGTGTTGTTCTTGGAGCGTCTTATTTTTCATTTGCTTTTGCTTAGTTTGCTTGAATAAAATAGTTTGAACCCCCGTTCTCGCTATGTTGTTTCAAATAAGTTGATTGGTGTTGGAAAGGAGTAGAAACTTCTTGCTTGAAAGTGCAAGAGCAGCTTGCTTTTACTGTGACTTAAACTTTAGCATGTCATGCTAGGTGTTGTTTTGACCTTATGCTTAGTGATTATTGCTGTAGCATGACTTTTCCAAACAATTGGGATTGCTTAGTGTTCCTTGAAATAATTATGTGTTGTTTCAGCATACAACTGCATAGTATTGTGGTATTCTCCTCTGATGCTTTGTTTGGGTTGACTTGGCACATGCTCACACCATGTTATGAATATGAACAAGTCACCATAGCCTCTATGATCATTTAGTCCTTGACTTGTAGTACCACTCTATGCTTTCATTAGTAATGTTTTTTCGCTCTACATGATTATGGACATTATTGCTCTCTTAGTTGGTTGTTCCCAGTCTTTTGCTAGCCTCTACTTGTATGAGTAAGCTCTACTCATGCTTCCAACTCCCAAGAAACCAAGTTATTCCAAAGTGTACACTATAAATTCCTATGCATGGTGTGTTACACCATTCCAAGTATATTCTTGTTTTCAGCTATCTTCCAATTAAAAAAAAGTATTTTGTTATGTGAAAACTTAGTGATTAAAGCTCTCACGACCTGGATGTCACACTTTATATTTCTTGCCCCTAATAAACTTGAACCATTGTGTCATCTATGTTGTATATGCCTGCACTTATACGTTGGAATTAGCAAAACCATGATGTCATGGGGAACGTTTTCAACATTGCACTTGTACTTTGTACATAGTTGATATCATGCTCTTTTGTCTATGGATGTCGCCGGTGTGAAATAAAAAGGGAGCTTGTAACTCCACGGAGTTATGTATTTTGTGTTAGAGAAACGTCTGGGCCGCTAGCCTAAGCCATGCCTAATCATGGTGGAAACTTGCAGCATCACCATAATGAGAAATCTGTGAAGCATCCTCAATAAAAACCTATGCAAATAGAAAATAAAAAGATCGCTGAGATGCTCATTGTCTACTTGCCTTGTCATTTTGGTTATGAGATAGCTCATGTACCATGTGCAAGGAGTACCCAGTTGGCGGTTCTCTATGATACACATGTACTTACTATGACAAGAACTTACACGTGACTAAAGTTGAGTAGCATGCGGTGCGGCCCTCATATTCAAGGGACATGAGATTGCCAACTTATACTTTGTCAAGCATATACTCCATAGTTTGTTCACTTTAACCTTAATCACTTCAAGATGCTTATGATCGGGGCAATGAGGGCTGAAAGCTAACAAGTACCATAATTTTTGGAAGCTCCTTTTGTAACTTGAAATCCCTGCTTCCCTTTATGAAGGGCCTTTATTCCACTATTACATTGATTCTCCACCTTCTAACTTTAGGCACCAGTTAAGAGAGCATAGTTGCCATTCTTAGTTCTATGTGCATTGTCCAAAAACTTATTGATTGATGCATATTGTTGATATTACTTGTTCTCGTGCTATTTGTATCTAGTCACTCTTACGAACTTTGAAGGTGTCCTATGCATCTATTTGCTACTCCATGAGGGACAAGCTGAATGCCACTATGCCATGTTTTATGTATGTGAAACAAACAAATGTTTTTCAATGCATGATATTCATGATATTTGTTTGTAGCCTTTCATGTTGCATGCATAGTTACTTTGTATTACTGTTAGAACTCTGTTTTTCATGCTCATGTTTAGAGTTCTTTGATCCCAGATTTCAATGCTTGCAAATGGTTTGATCTTGGTTTTGATGGTGCATGTCACCTCAAAAATTATTCTTTTATCACTTACCTACTCGAGGATGAGCAGGAGTTAAGCTTGGGGATGCTTTATACGTCGGAAACGTATCTATAATTTTTGATGTTCCATGCTTTTTTAGTATCTACTTTGATTTGCTTTGTCCACACTTTGAGGTGCTTTTTATATGCTTTTTGGTACTAACCTATTAACAAGTTGCCACAGTGCCAATTGCCTGTTTTCTGCTATTTTTGGTTCCAGAAAAGCTAGTAAGGAAATATTCTCTGAACTGGACGGGACAAAATCCAAAGTCAATATTTCACCGAGGAGAACACGGAGTCCAGAGGAGAGATAGAGGGGAGCCACAGGGTGGCCGCACCCCCAGCCGCGGGCCCACCCTAGGCCGCGCCTAGGCAGGGTGTGGGCCCCCGACACACTCATGCCTCGCCTCCTCGCCTATAAGAAGCCCCCGATGCCTACACCCTAAGCACCCAATCGATATCCCACGAAACCGTCTGTATCCGCCGCCACCATCGTCCCTAGATCGGGGGATCTGAAGCTCTTCACGGAACCCTGCCGGAGGGGAGATCATCCCAGAGGCTTTCTTCTTCATCATGCCAGCCTCCGATATGAAGCGTGACTAATTCCACCTTGGACTACGGGTCCATGTAGTAGCTAGATGGTTGTATCTCCTCCCCTGTGCTTTCATGTCTAGATCTTTTGAGCCCCGTTCATGATCAAGATCTCATCTATTTGTAATCATGCATGTTGTGTTTGCGGGGATCCGATGTATGATGAGATTACTATGTCAGATTGATTAATGGGTTTGTCTTATTGATTCTATCATGTCTATGTTGTTTGTGATCTTGCATGCTCTCCGTTGTTAGTAGCTATCTTGTCCAAGTAGTTGCTAGTGACTCCAAGAGGGGGTATTTATGCTCGATAGTGAGTTCATGCCTCTATTTAAATAAGGGAAGTGACAGAAATATCTAAGGTTGTAGATGTGCTATTGTCACTAGGGGGAAAACAACGGTCTCTTGTTCATGGAACAAGTGGATTATTTACCTTACACACTTTGCTTAAAGCAGTTGTCTGTTACTTGCAACTTAATATTGGAGGGGCTTCGGATGATAACCCAAAGGTGGACTTCTAGTCATAGATGCAGTTGGATGGCGGTCTATGTATCTTGTTGTATTGCCCAATCGAATCTCATAGGATCTTTATGTATAGTATTGCATTGTTATGCCTTGCTCAGTCCTGTCAATTGCCCTGCTGTAATTTGTTTACCTAGCATGCCATGTTTGTTTATCTAAGGAGAACACCTCTAGTGAACTATGGAACCCGGTCCAATCTTTACCATTGACACATCTTCCACTGTTACTATTTACTTTCTACAAACCACTTTCACCTTCTACACCATACAGTTAATCCTTTATTACAGCAACTGGTGAGATTGCCAACCTCATTGTTAGTTGGGGCAAAGTCTTGAGTTTGTGTTTTGCAGGTTTCCATGTTGCTTGCAACACCTTTGAGACGTTTCCTTCCTCCTACTGGTTCGATAACCTCGGTTTCTTACTGAGGGAAGACTTGGTGCTAAGCTGCATCACACCTTGCTCTTGGGGTTTCCCGACGAAGCGCTCCCTCGTTGATGCAGCGCCATCACTAAACAATCATAGGCATGTGCTCCATATATAGTCATACGTGCTCGCAATGAGAACTTGCACAACATCTTTTGTCCTGCCAGCCCGTTGCAGCGGGGCCTCAAGGGAATCTACTGGAAATTAAGGTGCTCCTTTTAATAGAGCATCGGAGCAAAGCATTAACACTCCATGAACAAATGTGATCCTCACATCATATCGATCCCCTTAGGTTGTCCCAATTTTTGTCACTTCGGGGCCTTTGGATCCGGACAATGGTATGAGTACACAAGTTGCAGATAAGATCACAAACAATATATCATCATGCATCAATAATAAGTTCAGATCTGAGATCATGGCACTCGGGCCCTAGTTACAAACATTAAACACAACAAGTTGCAACAAAGTCAAATAGAACTAATAGAGATACTAGGCACCATGCCCTAACAATCTTATTCAATTACATGATAGAAATCATCCAATCCCTACCATCCCCATATCCTACAGCGGGGGATTACTCACTCATGGATGGGGAAACATGGATGGTTGATGGAGAGGTGTTGTTGATGATGATGGCGATGATACTCTCCAAATTCCCCAACCCGGCAGGTTGCCAGAATGGAGTTTCTGGTTCCGAATCGCGGATTCTGGTGGTGGCAGCGCAGCGGAACTCTTTCTGGGAAAACGTCCACCCCCTGAATTTTTAGGTCAGAAGGCAACTTATGAGGCGAAGAGGGAGGCCGAGGGGGTGCCTGAGGCGGCCACACCCCCTCCAGGCGCGGCCAGGCCCAGCCCACGCGGCAGGGGGTGTGGGCTCCTTAGAGCCCCACTCCGTCTCGTATTCTGGCTCCATGAGTCTTCTGGTGAAATGGGATTTTTGGCATATTTTTCGGGATTTTTCCTGATAATTGATTTTCTGCATAAAAACTAGACACCAAGGTAATTCTGCTGAAAACAGCGTCAGTCTGTGTTACTTGTATCCAAATCACACAAGTTTAGAGGAGAAACAATAGCAAAAGTGTTCAGGAAAGTAGATACGTTTTGGATGTATCAATGGGCAGTGCATCCATAAATGTTATCGCCTCCGCAACCACTTATGGCAACAACCTACTAGTCTCATCCATGGAAGAAAGAGAACTAATGATATGCATAGTGATGTCACCATTAATCCCAAGTAAGTTCCTCACATATAGCCATACTACCCTTTCTGTCACTGGGTTCCTATCCTGTAGATCAGTCGTTACTCACACTCTCTTTACCTGGATCAATCCTCGGAGTCTTGGGTACCTGACAAGTCCTTAGAATGAGGCAAGAGAGATTACTACAATCATCATGTCATACAAACTAATACATGATCCCATCTATGACAAATAACATGCACAAAAACTACATGGCTAGGCTGAAGCCCTTAGCCCAAAGAGAATTACTCACACATAGATATGAAATCGACAATCATAAACTGTAAGGTTCCCAACCTTTAATAAGGTAGAGATCCCTGTGTTTACAATGCTAGTCCCTGGATCAATAGCTAGCATCCATAGTTAAGATGTAATATCAAGAAGCAAAGGTCATAATACAACTTTATAACCATGAATAAAATAATTCATTACATCTTACATAGCTCATTTGGCTATCACATTACAATGCAGCAGAATATAACAATAGCATGGGGTCCTTCATCTTCAAAGTGCCACAGGCAATCATGTTGGTTGTAGACTTGTAATCTTATTCAACACACTTCACTAACATCAAACAAACCTGCAACATAATAAGTTGCAGCCACAAGGGTCAATACATTTGAATTGTATTGCCAAGTTTCATTACTATGTAGAAATAAGTGGATCCTATCATTACATGCATATTTGGCTAAGTAGGGTTTAGGCTCTTTTGCAGAAAGCAATATAGTTTTATCCTATCTTTTCAAAATAGTTTTGATATTTTTGTCAAATCTTTCTGAACTTATTGGAAAACTCCCAAGTGCTTCTAATCCCATGTTGTCACCATCAAGTTTTACTTTGAGAAATTGGAATGTCGAGATCTTCCATAGCTTCAGGCCTTAGTTGCTCAGAGTTGTCCATAACCGGGGACATGGCTAAGTACTTAGAATTTTGATCTTCTGCAGAAGTTGTACACTTTACCCACATGACACAATCTCGTCTTGTTGCCACCAGTGGCCGCTAGATAAGTACTCACCAAAATGGAGTACTGGCAGATCGAGAATGTGACAAAGTATTTCCATAGGAGTCCTCCCAATACACAATGCTAGCTTGTCTACCAGGCACCAATGTAGGTATAAATTTCCCTTACACAATTCTAGTTAACCTGAAGATGCCAATGCATGGGTCTTCCACTATGTAGTTGACTAAGCCAGAGCCCATTTAGCATGTGGCTATACACGGAAGCCACTGTACGAGAAACATGTTCAATCTCTAAGTCCCTGGGTGGTTTTCTTCTAGTGCACACACAAAAAGATAGCCATATAAACATGGTTCCCTTTGTTGCCACCTTGTCCAAAACTTGAGTATCCTTGTCCACCCAGGTGGTTCATTGAGTACTTGTTTTATTATATAAAACTTATATCTTTTCAACACTTCATATAATCATATCATGTATCCCATCCCAAATATATAGCAGGGCTAAGCTTACTACAACTACAATGTTTTCACTAAAGAAGATATAAGGGTATCCTATTACGATTTAGCATAGCATAAAATATAGTAGTCCTTTCCATGCATGTTACAAAATCCATTAAGTGTAATTAAAATAGTAGGACATGGATGATAGTGTCACTTGCCTTTTTAGTAGAGAATGATGGTTCACTTCTTGATCATGCAAATATCACACTCTTCTAACTTCACTACAATTCAATCAAGCAAACACAAATTCAACTAGCATTCAAACAATTTACCACACATAAAATAACAAGAACAAGGTCATGCATGCAAGCATGAAAAAGATAGTTTTATTTGAAAAATTGGTTTCTACTAGGCTCTAAAAATTTTAAAGCTCAAAGTGGTCATTTACTAAAGTGGTAAAACCATTTGCAAAAGGTTTTATCTCATAAATCAAATAATATGCTAAGGTGATATTTTATGTAGTTGAAAATATCTTTTAGCAAAGTAATGACTTTATATGGTTCATAAAATATATTTTTAATTCTCAAAACTTGGTTTTTAGGGTCAGCGAGTTTGAATCAAAACATTTCCCAAAGGTTTTACTCAAAATTCAATTCTAAACCAAAAACAATATTTTTATTTGACTAGAAATGTGCTAATTTAAATATTTACTCCTTAACTTCACAAAATATATTTTTAAATCCATAAGTTGGTTCCTATGGTCAGTAGGAACAAAACAATCCATTTTTCAAAGATTTCATCTTAAAATTATATCTAGAACAATTTTTATATTCAAATTAATCCTACACATGTTTCTGCAAATTCAACCAATTTTCCAGAATCAAAACATTAAACAAAGTGCATGGTTGCAAAGTACTTGTTCTTCTGAATCCATTGATATAAAATTTGTAAAATTTGGACGTGTAGAACTAAAGTTATGAATTTTTCAAGTTTGCAATTCTAATAGAACATTTTCTGTTTTTAAATCGAAACCAGTGCCACGCGTCATAATACTACTGGTCCATACCGCTTCGGGTGGATCGAGCTCTGTGGGATGTTAGATATAAAGTATATCGCACGGCTCATATCGCACCATACCTGTTCGCTAAGTGAATCTATTGTGACGCTTAGATCTAGATCCTACGGTGCATAGCTGCTGGCCAAAGGTGGGCGGCGCTGGCGGCGGCGACTGGCAGCGGTGCGCTCTGGTGGCGGCGTCGCGGTGACTACAGGAAGCAAGGGAAGGAGGGGAGGGGTTTACCAGAATCGCCTTGCTTCACTGATGCTCGACATGTTCAAGAGGAGGCAGGGGGCGCACGGGGACGATCGCAATTGCTCGCCGGAGTTGTCCTCTGGCTCGGGTTCGTCTGGATGTCGTTGGGGGCGAGGCTGCAGTTCGTGCCGAGGCAAAACAAAGGCATGGTTAGACGCGGGCGAGTGCGTAGACGATAGGAGCATCAACGGGAAGGCTCAGGGCGGTCGGTTCTTACCAGGGGAGTTCGCCGGAGCAATGGCAGACGGCGGCGCTGCTGGTTGTCGTCGTTGCCGATGATTTGGAGCGCGCGCGAGCGAGTGGAGCACACGGGCAGGTGCGCACGGGACTGGAGAGCAAGCTCGTATGCTCTGGGAGTGGAGAGATGGTCGGAGTCGCCGGGATTTCGCCGGAGAATCCCGTCGGGTCAGTGGGTTCGAGCTCGCAATTCTCCCAGTCTGGAGTTAGAGAGGGGACGGCGCTTGGGGGAAAAGAGAGAGGAGGGAGAGGCGTTTATGGGGGCATGGTCACAGCGAGGATTAAGTAAGCCATCAACACGTATTTACGTGAATTCATTCGTGGCAGAGCGACGTTGAGAAAGGGGGAAACGGCTGGCGCGGGGTTGATGACGATGACGCGACAGTGGGGTCCGGCTGACAGTGAGAGAGAGGGGGTGCGGGGTCCACTTGTCTGTGACTGCGCGGGTGTGTTTTTCAGTGAAAAACGGTTCACTGCGGGGAGAGCTTGGTGGGCTGCACTGCTGGGCTTGCTGGGCTGGCCAGATGGGCTGCTTCATTTCTCTTTTTTTATACTGATTGCTTTTTCTTTTTCTATTTGGAATTTCTGTTTTGATTTTATTTCGAACAATTCAAACTCCAATTCAATTCAAACTACCACCAAACTTTGTGTTGGTTTTAATTCTGTTTAACATTATATTCCAAAGTCCAAAATAAAATAATTCTTTTATTCTTTTAGGACCTATTAATAATTAAATATATAGACCTTAGTCTTTATTTCAAATAGGATTTAATTTATTTAAAAACTCTATTTGAAATCTAAATAATACCAAAACATTTTCAGTAGGTTTCATTTGAAAATATAAAACACTTGGAATTCTTATTTACAATACTTTAGCAAGTTTTAATGTTTATTTAAAAATGGGAAAAGCCTTTACTTAAATAAAATTTGGATATTAATAAATCCTCATGGTTTTATTTAAATAAACCTTTACTATTTTTATCAAACAAAATATTTTATTTCGAAATCTTGGCCAAGATTTAATTTGGCTCTATAAAATAATCCTTATTTATAATTCTACCTTTTCTTTTGAAAACCAAGTCTTTTTATTAAAAGATCCAAAAATAGTGATTCCAACTTTTATAACTTTATTTATTATTTGTTTATCTTTTAACTCCCTTTAGGATTTTATTTGATCAAAATAGGTTTTGATGTTTCCGTTTGGAATCAAAAAGTTTCTTCTCACCCTAAATTTCAACAATTGTTTATTTTGTTTATTTATTTTTCACATTTCAAAATTTGGAAAATTTGGGATGTGACAGGCTACCACCCTTAAAATAAATCTCGTCCTGAGATTTGGGAAGGCTAGGGTTACAAGTTGGCTTCAAAGCAACTAGGGTACTACCACCCTTAAAAGAAAGTCTCATAGGATTACATTGATGGTTCACTTGACTATGGGTTCAACACTTGATATCCTGACAAGGAATCCTTATTTGACTCTTCTGAGTTAACTAGTTTCTGACATCCACTTCTTCTATCTCTTCAGAGTTTCCATCCATGTCAATGTGGTTCACATGTACTTTCTGGGTCACATTGGAGTCATTTCCATTGGCTCTTCTAGCATCCTTTTTCTTTTTCTTCTCAGGACAATCTGATGCATAGTGTCCAAGTTCCTTACAATTATAGCACTGCAATTGGCTAATATCTTTCTTACTGAAAGTGTCATGTTGGTTCTGACCAAGGTCATCTCCATTGTCATTATCATTTACATTATTATCACTTCCATTGTTGTTGTAGTGATACTGATGTGGTTCAGAATCTTCATTGCTCTTTTTGAATGAACGCTTCTTTTGTGATGATCCTGAGTGATACTTGAGTTTATGCTTCCTCTTTCTATTCTCAACTTGATTCATCTTGTTTTCCAAAATGGTGGCTTTGTCACAGAGTGATTGATAAGTTGGGACATAGTCAACAGCTAGCTGCAGGTTCAACTCATCATTAAGTCCTTCAAGAAATTTCTCCTTTATCTTAGCATGTGTATCAACTTCATCTGGTGCATAGCGTGCCAGATTGTTGAATTCTTCAATATACTTAGCCACACCGAGGTGACGCTATTTCAGATTGTGGAATTCCTTTTTCTTCAAGTGCATCACTCCAGGTGAGATGTGAGTTGTACAGAAACCATCCTTAAAAATATCCCAAGTCACATCTTCAAGGGGAGTGGTGATCTGAAAGTTGTCCCACCATGTTGCTGCTGGTCCTTCAAGTAGAAATGCTGCAAACCTCACTTTTTCTTGGTCGGTGCAGCCAACAGTCACTAAGTCCTTATTCACCGAACGTAACCAATCATTGGCTTCCATTGGATCAGTTGTTCCAGAGAACCTTGCAGGCCTAAGTTTCAGAAACCTGGTGAGCATATCATGAGCTGGAGGATTATTTTGATTGTTGTTGTTGTTGTTGTTGTTCTGATTCTGTATGAACGTGGTCATCTCCTGCATCACTTGTGTCTGAGCTGTCATCATCTGCTGCATCTCAGGAGTGATGTTGTTGTTTTGGTTGGGGTTGGCACGACGGGGAGGCATCTGTTTGTTTGATAGGGATAAATAATGACAGATAGGCATAAGGAAGTTCTAACACTCAACTCAAAACAACCAAGTTCAATCAAACAATCAATCAATCAACAAGCAACTATCCACTTAACAACTTATGACCTTAACTCATGAGTTGAAGGAAACAACAAGTTTTCTTGAAATGTTTAACTTGGTATGGTCATACCTCATAGGTCAATATGATCCATACACTAACATGATATCAATGTTTTGGTAGGCAATCTAATGTCTCTTGGTTCTCACTTGTAGTCCTTAGTGAATTCCTTGGTGAAACTAAAGTTGAAGTCATTGGTCATGGTGAAGGCTTTGTCCATCAAGTTGAAAAAGGAAGAGATGTAGAATTCAAACCAAAAGGTTGAGGAAAGAGTTTACAAGATTGTTTGTAAATAAGTTTTGGAACAAATACAACTCCTATTTTTCTAAGGGGTTTTGTCCAATCCTAGGGTTAAAATTCTACAGGCAACACAGTGCTCTGATACCATCTGTAAGGTTCCCAACCTTTAATAAGGTAGAGATCCCTGTGTTTACAATGCTAGTCCCTGGATCAATAGCTAGCATCCACAGTTAAGATGTAATATCAAGAAGCAAAGGTCATAATACAACTTTATAACCAGGAATAAAATAATTCATTACATCTTAAATAGCTCATTTGGCTATCACATTACAATGCAGCAGAATATAACAATAGCATGGGGTCCTTCATCTTCAAAGTGCCACAGGCAATCATCTTGGTTGTAGACTTGTAATCCTATTCAACACACTTCACTAACATCAAACAAACCTGCAACATAATAAGTTGCAGCCACAAGGGCCAATACATTTGAATTGTATTGGCAAGTTTCATTACTATTATAAATAAGTGGATCCTATCATTACATGCATATTTGGCTAAGTAGGGTTTAGGCTCTTTTGCAGAAACCAATATAGTTTTATCCTATCTTTTCAAAACAGTTTTGATCTTTTTGTCAAATCTTTCTGAACTTCTTGGAAAACTCCCAAGTGCTTCTAATCCCTTGTTGTCACCATCAAGTTTTACTTTGAGAAATTGGAATGTCGAGATCTTCCATAGCTTCAGGCCTTAGTTGCTCAGAGTTGTCCATAACCGGGGACACGGCTAAGTACTTAGAATTTTGATCTTCTGCAGAAGTTGTACACTTTACCCACATGACACAATCTCGTCTTGTTGCCACTAGTGGCCGCTGGATAAGTACTCACCAAAATGGAGTACTGGCAGATCGAGAATGTGACAAAGTATTTCCATAGGAGTCCTCCCAATACACAATGCTAGCTTGTCTACCAGGCACCAATGTAGGTATAAATTTCCCTTACACAATTCTAGTTAACCTGAAGATGCCAATGCATGGGTCTTCCACTATGTAGTTGACAAAGCCAGAGCCCATTTAGCATGTGGATGTACACGGAAGCCACTGTACAAGAAACATGTTCAATCTCTAAGTCCCTGGGTGGTTTTCTTATAGTGCACACACAAAAAGATATCCATATAAACATGGTTCCCTTTGTTGCCACCTTGTCCAAAACTTGAGTATCCTTGTCCACCCAGGTGGTTCATTGAGTACTTGTTTTATTATATAAAACATATATCTTTTCAACACTTCATATAATCATATCATGTATCCCATCCCAAATATATAGCAGGGCTAAGCTTACTACAACTACAATGTTTTCACTAAAGAAGATATAAGGGTATCCTATTAGGATTTAGCATAGCATAAAATATAGTAGTCCTTTCCATGCATGTTACAAAATCCACTAAGTGTAATGAAAATAGTAGGACATGGATGTTAGTGTCACTTGCATTTTTAGTAGAGAATGATGGTTCACTTCTTGATCTTGCAAATATCACACTCTTCTAACTTCACTACAATTCAATCAAGCAAACAAAAATTCAACTAGCATTCAAACAATTTACCACACATAAAATAACAAGAACAAGGTCATGCATGCAAGCATGCAAAAGATAGTTTTATTTGCAAAAGTGGTTTCTACTAGGCTCTAAACATTTTGAAGCTCAAATTGGTCATTTACTAAAGTGGTAAAACCATTTGCAAAAGGTTTTATCTCATAAATCAAATAATATGCTAAGGTGATATTTTATGTAATTGAAAATATCTTTTATCAAAGTAATGACTTTATATGGTTCATAAAATATATTTTTAATTCTCAAAACTTGGTGTTTAGGGTCAGAGAGTTTTAATCAAAACATTTCCCAAAGGTTTTACTCAAAATTCAATTCTAAACCAAAAACAATATTTTTATTTGACTAGAAATGTGCTAATTTAAATATTTACTCCTTAACTTCACAAAATACATTTTTAAATCCATAAGTTGGTTCCTATGGTCAGTAGGTTCAAAACAATCCATTTTGCACAGATTTCATCTTAAAATTATATCTAGAACAATTTTTATATTCAAATTAAGCCTACACATGTTTCTGCAAATTCAACCAATTTTCCAGAAGCAAAACATTAAACAAAGTGCATGGTTGCAAAGTACTTGTTCTGCTAAATCCATTGATATGAAATTTGCAAAATTTGGACGTGTAGAACTAAAGTTATGAATTTTTCAAGTTTGCAATTCTAATAGAACATTTTCTGTTTTTAAATCGAAACCAGTGCCACGCGTCATAATACTACTGGTCCATACTGCTTCGGGTGGATCGAGCTCTGTGGGCTGTTAGATCTAAAGTGTATCGCATGGCTCAGATCGCACCATACCTGTTTGCTAAGTGAATCTATCGTGACGCTTAGATCTAGATCCTACGGTGCACAGCTGCTGGCCAAAGGTGGGCGGCGCTGGCGGCGGCGACTGGCGGCGGTGCGCTCTGGTGGCGGCGTCGCGGTGACTACAGGAAGCAAGGGAAGGAGGGGAGGGGTTTACCAGAATCGCCTTGATTCACTGATGCTCGACGTGTTCAAGAGGAGGCAGGGGCGCACGGGGACGATCGCAATTGCTCGCCGGAGTTGTCCTCTGGCTCGGGTTTGTCTGGATGTCGTCGGGGGCGAGGCTGTAGTTCATGTCGAGGCAAAACAAAGGAATGGTTAGACGCGGGCGAGTGCGTAGACGATAGGAGCATCAACGGGAAGGCTCGGGGCGGTCGTTGCTTACCAGGGGAGTTCGCCGGAGCAATGGCAGACGGCGGCGCTGCTGGTTGTCGTCGTTGCCGACGATTTGGAGCGCGCACGAGCGAGTGGAGCACACGGGCAGGTGCGCACGGGACTGGAGAGCAAGCTCGTATGCTCTGGGAGTGGAGAGGTGGTCGGGGTCGCCGGGATTTTGCCGGAGAAGCCCGTCGGGTCAGTGGGTTCGAGCTCGCAATTCTCCCAGCCTGGAGGCAGAGAGGGGACGGCGCTTGGGGAAAAAGAGAGAGGAGGGAGAGGCGTTTATGGGGGCATGGTCACGGCGAGGATTAAGTCAGCCATCAACACGTATTTACGTGAATTCATTCACGGCAGAGCGACATTGAGAAAGGGGGAAACGGCTGGCGCGGGGTTGATGACGATGACGCGGTAGTGGGGTCTGGCTGACAGTGAGAGAGAGAGGGGGTGCGGGGTCCACTTGTCTGTGACTGCGCGGGTGTGTTTTTCAGTGAAAAATGGTTCACTGCGGGGAGAGCTTGGTGGGCTACGCTGCTGGGCTTGCTGGGCTGGCCAGATGGGCTGCTTCGTTTCTCTTTTTTTATACTGATTGCTTTTTCTTTTTCTATTTGGAATTTCTGTTTTGATTTTATTTCAAACAATTCAAACTCCAATTCAATTCAAACTACCACCAAACTTTGTATTGGTTTTAATTCTGTTTAACATTATATTCCAAAGTCCAAAATAAAATAATTCTTTTATTCTTTTAGGACCTATTAATAATTAAATAAATAGACCTTAATCTTTATTTCAAATAGGATTTAATTTATTTAAAAACTCTATTTGAAATCTAAATAATACCAAAACCTTTTCAGTAGGTTTCATTTGAAAATATAAACACTTGGAATTCTTATTTACAATACTTTAACAAGTTTTAATGTTTATTTAAAAATGGGAAAATCCTTTAATTAAATAAAATTTGGATATTAATAAATCCTCATGGTTTTATTTAAATAAACCTTTAATATTTTTATCAAACAAAATATTTTATTTCAAAAGCTTGGCCAAGATTTAATTTGGCTCTATAAAATAATCCTTATTTATAATTCTACCTTTTCTTTTGAAAACCAAATCTTTTTATTAAAAGATCCAAAAATAGTGATTCCAACTTTTATAACTTTATTTATTATTTGTTTATCTTTTAACTCCCTTTAGGATTTTATTTGATCAAAATAGGTTTTGATGTTTCCATTTGGAATGAAAAAGTTTCTTCTCACCCTAAATTTCAACAATTGTTTATTTTGTTTATTTATTTTTCACATTTCAAAATTTGGAAAATTTTGGGATGTGACATAAACATTGTGATGTCTACGCACTTCTATTCTTATAGACAGTTGTTGGGCCTACAAGTGCAGAGGTTTGTAGAACAGCAGCAAGTTTCCCTTAAGTGGATTACCCAAGGTTTATCGAACTCAGGGATGAAGTGGTCAAAGGTATCCCTCTTAAGCAACCCTGCAATCAAGATACAAGAAGTCTGTTGTGTCCCCAACACACCCAATACACTTGTCAGGTGTATTGGTACACTAGTTCGGCGAAGAGATAATGAAATACAAGTGACAACGATGCCAGAAAAGAGCTTCTGACTTGTTGTTAACGTGGGAGAGACTAAAAGCAAACTGGAATAAAGATGGAAGCAAGAAAACATGCAACAGATCTAGATGCAAACAGTGTTTCAATGTTTAGAAACAAGGCCTAGGGATTATACTTTTACTAGTGAACACTCTCTCATATAAATATCTTCTCTTAATGATGCTACTCTTAACTACTCTCCGGTTGGACACTCTAATCCATGGTAGGGCTATAACAGCACTCCTCAAAGTCCGCATTTCCCATCTAGATAACCCCACACTGTCACCTTGAGCGCTAGACGGTTCCAACAAACACCACAATTTCATATAGACAACCAACTCAAAATATAACTCATGATAAATATATATGTAATCTAGCTTAAGTGCCACACACAGCATGCACGCTGTCACTTTCAAACACGTGGGGAAAAAGCATAAATCTATTAAAGCACGATGAGTATTTATGTAGACTCTAGCCTAAGTGCCACCATGGCATGCACGCTGTCACTTTCACACACATGGGGAGATCCGGAGATATAATGAAGCTCTTGAGTAGCAAGGTAGATCTACTTGACTACAAAGCTCATGATCACAATATGACCATGCATAGAGAGAGAGATGAACACATAGCTACCGGTAGAGCCCTTAGCCTCGAGGAAGAACTACTCCCTCCTCATCATGGGAATCAGCAACGATGATGAAGATGGTGGTGGAGATCGATGGAGATGGCTCCAGGGGCACTTCATCGTCTCGGCAGGGTGCCAGTACAGAGACTTTCTGTCCTCGAATCTCCCCTTTGGTGGTGGCGGCACTGTGGAACTTTTCGTGGCTTTCTGGTAAATTATTTAGGGTTTCTGAGTCGGGGGCTTCTTATACGCGAATAAGGAAAGGTCGGTGGAGGGCCAGGGGGCCCACACCCCTGTGAGCGCAGCCAAGGTGGGACCCGCGCCCACCTAGGTTGTGTCCACCCTGGTGTCCTCCTCCGTCTCGTCTTCGATTTTCTGTATCATTTAGGAAAAAATGTGAAATTTGGCTTTTCTCCCATCCAATTCCGAGAATATTCATTTTTTAGCTTTCTGAAACCAAAAACAGCAGAAAACAGGCAATTGGCACCGTGGCATCTTGTCAATAGGTTAGTTCCAGAAAGTGTATAAAAATACCTTAAAGTGTAGACAAAACATAGCAAAGTAGATACTAAACAAGCATGGGACATCAAAAATTATAGATACGTTTTCGACGTATCAAGCGTCCCCAAGCTTAACTCCTCCTTGTCCTCGAGTAGGTAAGTGATAAAAAGAATAATTTTTGAGGTGACATGCACCATCAAAATCAAGATCAAACCATTTGCAAGCATTGAAAGTTGGGATCAAAGAACTCTAAACATGAGCATGAAAGATGGAGTTCTAACAGTAAGACAAAGTAACTATGCATGCAACATGAAAGGTTACAAACAAAGATCATGAATAACATGCATTGAAAAACGTTTGTTTGTTTCACATACAGGATACATAGCATAGTGGCAATCAACTTGTCCCTCATGGAGTAGAAAATAGATGCATAAGACACCTTCAAAGTTCATAAGAGTGACACAAGAACAGGCAATAACAACAATATGCATCAATCAATAAGTTTTGGGACAATGCACATAGAACTAAGAATGGCAACTATGCTCTCTTAATTTTTGCCTAAGGATAGAAGGTGAAGACTCAATATAAAAGCGGAATAAAGGCCCTTCAAAAGGGAAGCATGGATTTCAAGTTTCAAACAGAGATTCCAAAAATTATGGTACTTGTTAGATTTCAGCTCTCATTTCCCCTATCATAAGCATCTTGAAGTGATTAAGGTTAAAGTGAACAAACTATGGAGTATATGCTTGACAAAGTATAAGTTGGCAATCTCATGTCCCTTGAATACGAGGGCCGCTCCTCATGCTAATCAACTTTAGTCACCTGTAAGTTCATGTCATAGTAAGTACATGTGTATCATAGAAAACCGCCAATGGGGTACCCCTTGCACATGGTACATGAGCTATCCCATAACCAAAATGACAAGGCAAGCAGACAATGAGCATCTCAGCAATCTTCTTATTTACCATGGGAATATGGTGTTTTCTCTCTCTTTCCTCTTTTCTCAATATGTCTCTTTTTTATAAGAAGAATGCTTCATAGATGTCACTATGGTGATGCTGCAAGTTTCCACCATGATTAGGAATGGCTTAGGCTAGGGGCCCAGGCGTTTCTCTAACACACATACATAACTCCATGGACTTACAAGCTCCCCTTTTATTTCACACCGACGACATCCATAAACAAAAGAGCATGATATTAACTATGTACAATGTACAAGTGCAATGTTGAAAGCGTTACCCGTGACAGCACAATTCTGCTAATTCCAACGTATAAGTGCAAGCATATACAACATAGATGACACAATGGTTCAAGTTTATTAGGGAAATAAAAATAAAGTGTGCCATCAAATTTGTGAGAGCTTTAATCACTAAGTGTTCACATAACAAAATACTTTTTAATTGGAAGATAGATGAAAACAAGAATATACTTGGAATGGTGTAACACAACATGCATAGGAATTTATAGTGGACACTTTGGAATAACTTGGTTTCTTGGGAGTTTGAAGCATGAGTAGAGCTTACTCATACAAGTGGAGGCTAGCAAAAGACTGGGAGCGACCAACTAAGAGAGCAATAATGGCCATAATCATGCAGAGCGACAAAACATTACTAATCAAAGCATAAAGTGGTACTAAAAGTCAAGGAATAAATTATCATAGAGGCTATGGTGACTTTTTATAGTCATAACATGGTGTAAGCATGTGCCAAGTCAACCCAAACAAAGCATCAAAGGATAATACCATAGTACTATGCTTTTGTATGCTAAAACAACGCATGATTATTTCAAGGCACATTAAGCAATCCTAATTGTTTAGAACAAGTCATGCTACAACAATAATCACTAAGAATAAGGTCAAAACAACATCTAGCATGACATGATAAAGTCTAAGTCACAGTCAAAGCAAGCTTCCTTTTGTACCACTATAAGCATGAAGCTTTCTACTCTTTTCCAACACCAAATGACTTATTTGAAACAACTCACAAAGATAATAATCAACAAAGATCACAAATCCACAAAGAAGAACAATAAAGTTCTAAGCAAACAACATAAGAAAACTAAGGCTATACATAGTGCTAGCAAAAGTGAACACTCATAGAACAATAAGAGTGAAAAGTAGAGTGTTCTAGGCAATGAAAACAGAGTGTGTCTCTCTCCAAAAGAAGCGTGCTGTGATCAACCAACTTATTGCAGCAAGCAAACCAAGCAAACAAAAACTAAAAACAAAAACTAAGACGCTCCAAGAACAACACAACTATGCATGAAGCAATAAAAATAAAGTGTCTAGAAAGACCTGAGATTTTTATTGATGAAGAAGGGGATGCCTTGGGCATCCCCAAGCTTTGACGCTTGTACCTCTTGAATATTTAATGGGGTGACACGGGGTGGCATCCCCAAGCTTGAGCTTTTGTCCATTCTTCATCTCACTACATCATTCTTTCTCTACACCTGAAAATTTTCCTTCATACAAAACTTCACACAATCTTCATTAGCAACATTAGAGTATTCAAAAGATAATATACCTTTGTGTTTAGCTTTAGAACAACAAAACTTTCACTAAAAACACAAGATATTGTATCAATTCCCTCAAAAAGCTCAATTTCCCAAAAAACAAACCAAAAAGGAAACAATAAGAAGCAAATGCAAATAATGGCAGAAATCTGCCAAAACAGACCAGCAGGTAGAAATCATTTTTTTCGAAGACCTTCCATTACTCAAATAAAAAAGTGTTGAATTAATGAAAGTTAGATAATATACTGGGGGATTTATTTGCAAAATATCAGCTTAATCTGACTGACATAGATTCCCCACGAATTTTTATGGTGGAGCACAAAAATCTATTTCGGGACAGCAACTCCCCAAATCTTACTTCCCTCTCATTAGAGGTCATTCTTGGCACAAAAGGCAAACAAAAAGGATAAGGAGAGGTCATTACTAAAGTAATAACTTTCAAGACTGAAGAAAACTCTTGGGTTATCTCCCAACAAGTACTTTTCTTTAATGCCTTTAAGTTAGCCTTGATAGTTTGAGAAGATGCTCACACAAGAAATATGAATTGAAGCAAAAGAGAGCATCAAGAAGCAAATTCAAAACACATTTAAGTCTAACCCACTTACTATGCATAGGAATCTTGTAAAGAAACAAGTCATTAAAGCATAAAGCAACAAGCATAGGAAAGCAAAAAAAGTGCAACTTCAAGATTTTCAACATAAAGAAGGGAAACTTAATATTATTGAGACGCATAGAACCATGTTTCCCTCTCTCATAATAACTTTCAGTAGCATCATGAATAAAATTAACAATATAACTATCACATAAAACATTCTTATCATGATCCACATGCATATAATAATTATTACTCTCCACATAAGCATAGTCATTCTTATTAATTGTGGTGGGAGCAAATTCAACAACATAGCTATCACTATTATTCTCATCGCCATAGTCATCAAACATAGGAGGCATATTGTAATCACAATTAATTTTCTCCTCAATAGTAGGTGGACTGAAAATATCATATTCATCATTGTAATCATCATATATTGGAGGTTTGGTATCATCATAAGCAATAGAATAGCTATCTTCCAAAGTTGGGGAACTAAAACAGTCATTTTCATAAAAACTAGCTTCCCCAAGCTTAGACTTTTCCAAAGCATTATCAACAATGGTGCCCAAAGAATTCATACTAATAACATTGTTATTAGCATGCAAATAAAGTTCCATAGGTTTTTAATTTTCTCTTCAAACACTTCATGTCCTAACTACAGATAAATACTATAAAGCTCTCTAATTTTTTTTTGTTTTCCATTAATCCTAACTAGTGAAAACAAGAAACAAAAAGTCAAAACTGCAGAATGTAAAGGAAATAACTTCGAGCACTCACACCTGCGGCAACAGCGCTAGAAAATAGCTTGATGTCTACGCACTTCTATTCTTGTAGACAGTTGTTGGGCCTCCAAGTGCAGAGGTTTGTAGAACAGCAGCAAGTTTCCCTTAATTGGATTACCCAAGGTTTATCGAACTCAGGGAGGATGTGGTCAAAGGTATCCCTCTCAAGAAACCCTGCAATCAGGATGCAAGAAGTCTCTTGTGTCCCCAACACACCCAATACACTTGTCAGGTGTATGGGTGCACTAGTTCGACAAAGAGATAGTGAAATACAAGTGGTAACGGTGCCATAAAAGAGCTTCTAACTTGTTGTTGACGTGGGAGAGACTAAAAGAAAACTGAAATAAAGATGGAAGCAAGCTAATATGCAATAGATTTAGATGCAAACAGTGTTTCAATGTTTAGAAACAAGGCCGAGGGATCATACTTTCACTAGTGAACACTCTCTCATATAAATATCTTCTCTCAATGATACTACTCTTAACTACTCTCCGGTTGGACACTATAATCCATGGTAGGGCTATAACAGCACTCCCCAAAGTCCGCCTTTCCCATCTAGATAACCCCACACTATCACCTTGAGCGCTAGATGGTTCCAACAAACACCACAATTTCATACAGACAATCAACTCAAAATATAACTCATGATAAATATATATGTGTAATCTAGCTTAAGTGCCACAAACGGCGTGCACGCTCTCACTTTCACACACGTGGGGAAGAGCATAGATCTATTAAAGCACGATGAGTATTTATGTAGACTCTAGCCTAAGTGCCACCATGGCGTGCACGCTGTCACTTTCACACATGGGGAGAGCCGGAGATCTAATGAAGCACTTGAGTAGCAAGGTAGATCTACTTGATTACAAAGCTCATGATCATAATATGACCATGCATAGAGATAGAGAGAGATGAACACATAGCTACCAATAGATCCCTTAGCCTCGAGGAAGAACTACTCCCTCCTTATCATGGGAATCAGCAACGGTGATGAAGATGGTGGTGGAGATCGATGGAGATGGCTCCGGGGGCACTTCCCCGTCCCGGCAGTGTGCCGGAATAGAGACTTTCTGTCCCCCAAATCTCCCATTCGGTGGCGGCGGCGCTGTGGAACTTTTCGTGGCTTTCTTTTCGATTCTTTAGGGTTTCTGAGTCGGGGGCTTCTTATAGGAGAAGGATGCAAGGTCGATGGAGGGCTAGGGGGCCCACACACCCTGTGAGTGCAGCCAAGGTGGTACCCACGCCCACCTAGGGTGTGGCCACCCTGGTGTCCTCCTCCGTCTTGTCTTTGATTTTCAGTATTGTTCAGGAAAAAATATGAACTTTGGCTTTTGTCCCGTCCAATTCCGAGAATATTCATTTTTTAGCTTTCTGAAACCAAAAACAGCAGAAAATAGGCAACTGGAACTATGTCATCTTGTCAACAGGTTAGTTCCAGAAAGTGTATAAAAATACCACAGAGTGTAGACAAAACATCAGAAAGTAGATACTAAACAAGCATGGAACATCAAAAATTATAGATACGTTTCCGACGTATCACATTGTAATAGAGATCATAGAGTTAATAGCAAATAGCCTTACAATGTCGCCAATTGGAGATGAGATCTACTATTACAAGTGGTGGAAGATGGCTATGGTGGTGGAGAAGGTTTAGACATTTAGATCTAGATCTATTCCTCCGGCGTGGCAGCAGGGAGAGTTTAGGGTACAAGAAGCGAGATTGTGGAGTCGGGGGGCTGTTTCCATCGCCTGAAGCCTCTTTATATAGGGGTCCCTTCATGAAAATTGTTCTGTTTGACCTAATAAGGTCGGTGCAAACTATACGGCGGCAACTATATGGCGGTGGGCCGTATACGGCTCCTGGTTTTTTGGTGTGTTGAAATCTCGTATCTTTGGCATTTATGTAGTGATTCCCATCATCATACATCATTATCTGCGCTGGCAAAAATAGCAAGAAAGGATTGCATACCCCTTTGATCATTAGGCATTAGTGGAAGGTTTTATAGAGATATTTCATCAAATATATGAATAATATCTAGTTAAATGCGGACCTGGATGGCTATATTTTACAACCATCATGGGGTTTGTCTAGAGATCCTATTGAGATGATAGGAGTGATAGCTGCTGATCTGGAGAGGCTGAGGTGTTACAAGAGATATCAGAGCCGAGCCTCGCTATTACACGGACGTGTGTGGGTCAGTGGCAGACATGTGAAGCATGGCGCGTGTGGCCCAGAGTGGACACGGCATGACACACGTGTCGGCACTAGACGCATAGACGTATGCCAAGAGTTGATGTTCCTGCCTTGTGGTTGATCAACGATGGCGTCGATCTTCTAAGAGTGGGTGTATGTGAGACCCTGACGCATGGCTTAATAGGATTAATAGTATACCCATACCAACAAGTTGCAACTTCTTTTCCGGAAGCCCATCCAAAAAGAACGCTGAGGTTAAGCATGCTTGGACTAGAGCAATTTGAGGATGGGTGACCGACCGGGAAGTGGGTACCGGGTGCGCACGAGTAAGGACAAAATGCGCAGAAAAGACTAGTGTTGGTTTGTGGGGTTAGTCTAGAGATCCTATTGATATGCTAGGAGTGACAGCCGCTGGTCCGAAGAGGACGGGGTGTTACACCTGTGAAGTACTTGGGCCTCCCACTGCACATCCGTTGCCTGCGCAAAGTGGACCTCCAGCCCCTGTTAAACAAAATCGCTAGGAAACTTCTAGGATGGTATGGAAAAAACATCACGCGACCTGGGTTAACTGGAAGACTATAAATATTGTCCAGAACTTTGTCTAGGCGGGCAACTAAGGGGAGAACACATCAAAGGGGAAGGCGCTGGTCAACTGGAAGACGGTCTGCAGACCAAAGGACTTGGAAGGCCTTGGCATGCCTGACCTCGGGCGTACCGGGAGAGCTCTGAGACTTCAATGGCCTTGGCTGCAATGGACTAACCCTGATCGCACCTAGGAGGGATCAAAACTCCCTTGCAACTTGGCTGATATGGCGCTTTTCAGAGCATCTACGAAGATCACATTATAAAACGATGAAAAGGCCTCTTTTTGGCACGACAACTGGAGCAACTAGGGCCCTATTCGGCAGTGGGCCCCGAACTTTACAAGATTACCACTAGAAAAAATAGGACCATTGCAAAGGAATTCAGCAATAGCAATTGGGTCCGCTCTATCGCTCGTCTCAACACTCCCATCCAGCTGGCACAATACCTTCAACTATTCCACCACATTCAAGACACTACGCTGACTACCCTACAACATGGCTCCATCATATGGACGCTCATGGCTGACGGCACTTACACTGCTAGCTCCGCCTATCATGCACAATTTCACGGATGTTTCTCCAAGTTCAAGGCCCGGAAAATTTGGTCTGCTCATGCGGAGCCAAAATGCAAACTCTTTTCCTGGCTCACCCTTCCTGGCAAGCTCCTCACTATTGACATGCTCGCCGTCAGGGGGTGGCCCCATGACCCAACGTGCTCACTTTGTGGCTCTGCCCCTGAATCTGCCGCCCATCTTTGCAAAGACTGCCCCTTCACGACGGTGGTCTGGACCACCAGTCAAACTTGGGACAATGATATTGTGGGTAATCAAGGCCAATCTTTCGCCTCCATCACTGATTGGTGGGACGATATGATTGAGAGGAAGACCAAAGACGCCCAACAGCAACTTAGAGCCGGCTCCTCTACGTTCTCTGGAATGCCTGGAAGGAAAGAAACCGTAGAATCTTCACCGGAAAACGCCTTACCTACATTGAGATGGCATCTATCGCTCGGGACAACATCCAAGAGAGGGAAAGGGCTTTCGGCACCTTCATGCCGGCTATCCCAGCCGAACCGGATTAGTTTTTCTCCCTTTTTTGTATTTCGTGGTGATTTTTGGCATTATACCACTTTAATATAAAAATGCCATCCCATACAGTGTTCGTGGTTGTTTCCTCCTTTTAATAGAAAAGGCAATTCTCTTGCCGTTTGCTCAAAAAAAAATAGAAGTCACACGTTTATCAAATTTTGAATAAATCTAGACACTATCTCCAAATAGATGTCGCGGGTTTGTTAACATTTGGCTGAATCTAGACAATTTTCCAAATGTTAACAAACCTGCTACATCTAATTTGAGACGAAGGGAGTATGATATTTTGTTAACGCTATAATTTAATTCTTGTATTTTTGTCTTATGCAACTAGCCAACTTTTTTAACTGATTTGATGTTTTCGAATGTAAGATTTCACGTGCCATGTCGCTCGGGAAAATTTGTCATTTCTATGTTTTTCAAATTAAATCTAAGAAATGTTTTTCAAACACGACAAATCCAAGAGTTTTTCCTATGAATAACTAGCATGCAGTTTTTCAATACACACATAGTTATAGAATTAACTAGATTTAGGGGTGCACGTTGGCGTACGACCCTGTAAAATTACTTACGGGTGTTAGCTTTTACAAAACAAAAGTGAGGCCCAAAATAATGATGTTAGAGAGGAAGCTATTTAGAGATATTGTGCAATTCACTATTCCCGAAGTTAAAGAATTCCAAAATAACAATATTGCAATGCCAAGGCATCAAATACTATAATTAGAAAGAAATATAAAGAAGCAGCCCAATAGATAAAATTAGGACAAGGCACACGAAATCAGGATGGAATAGAGAACTCTTATATGCAATCCAAAAAAGAGGGATATACTACAATAACTAACACTATATGGTTTTGTCAAAAGAAAACAACTGGACTGAAGAAGCTACTACAGCAACGGAAACACAAATACTGGAGTTAACATGTAATAGATTAATCTAACCTACTAAGCAGCGTGAGTGACAATACATGACGTGTAAAAGGCAACAAAAAGAACTGAATTGAGAAGGTTATTAATAACCTTACATGTATTATAGGAGTGCATAACAATTTTATAGATACAACCTTACAAACATACTACTTGGAGCCTTCAATTAGAAGTTATTAAGTACGATAACAATACTGCGGATAAAACGTGCCACTTCATTGATGTGAGGCTTCATTGATGATGCCCACCTGTGATGGAAACTGTTGGCCGTCGCGTGTATAAGGAACTTGTATTTCTGCATGAGACGATGACAGCTAGTTCAGGTGGTGTATGCCTTATTTGTGTATCTGCAACAGCTAGATTACTAACTTGAGTATCTTAATTAGTGAGTGAACTGTAGATGGTATCATTAGCTCTTCCAACCAGTAAATGCTCATAAGAGTTATAAGAAATAACATGTATATATATATGATACCATGACACGTTAGTGGGATATCTCTTGTTTTCTGTCAAGAGGGAAACATCAAGTACCTAGGAATGATCCATGCATCAAGCAATAACCGTGATTCATGAAGGAAACATAACATGTAAGAAATCAGAAATGATATCAACATGGCACATAAAATGTGTATGGGAGAATATATGTACAAATTAAACTAAAAAATTGATGTGATAATTTGTTATATCAAAACAAATGTATCTTAATTACTGGCTCAATGGCAGTGGTAATGACATCTCTCCTCAACAGTTTTCCCCTAATGCATATTCACAACCAACTATTGTACACACCTACAACCTCATGGCTAAAACACAAACTGCGATAGACAATTTTCAACCTATTTTTCGCACGAGTGGCCATGGATGAAATGAACTCCCGGTAGGGAAAATGTAGATAACTTTTTTGTTTGGCACAATAAAGCAGTCTTTTCAAGAACATAACTATTAATACAACCTAGGCTGACCACATATTTTATTTAGATATTTTCGAAGCACAAAATATGTTCCTCATTTTCCCACTTGTTTGGAGTAACCTTGCTTATAATGGTACGGGCACCAAACAGTGGGTACTTTAAAGGCTAAGATATTGGAAGAAAACTTGAAGCATTCCAATGCTAAGCTAGTTTCACCAAAAAAAAATTGAACCATAGCTTCACCAATTTTCATTCTATATCAACTGAAATAAAATCCACATCAAGAAAACTTTTATCAAAAAATGGCACGGTAATTTTTTTTAACATTTAGGGAATAATATAGCTGACACCTTCTTAGAAATGAGATTGCTAGTTTTCTCTGAGAATTGAACCTAAGATTACATGACAACATACATTATGAGTTAGCAGCCTATATATACATCATTGGTTATGAAGCTACATCAGTAGTATCTCAATGCAATGTATGAGAAATGATAAGTGAATGACTTATAAAAATTAAAATAACCGGTGTTTCAAATACTTGGGTATTATTAAATAACATTCCAGGGGCACAACGATAACAAAAATCTAAAGCCCTTAGAATTAAATGATACTTGATCTAGTGTAATAGGTATAGTAATAGGTGAGTTTTCTAATAAATAATCCACTTTATTTATGTAACAACAATTTCTTTTAAGTCATGTGCAGATCTGCAGAATGAGGAAAGAACTACAATTTTCAGTACTAATACATATTATTTCATTGAGAGAACATGTATAGTAATAGATGGCTTTGCTAACAAAATAGTATGCTTGGTTTATGCAAGAACAATTTATTATGAGGGGGACCAAATGTTTTAATGGATAAGGAAGCATATTTAGATTCGAGGAGCTACATCATCTGAAGCAGAAAAATTCAGAGAACCGCCACCTCCATCATGCCAAGACACGAAGGACAGATGGTGTTCAACTGAGATCCTAAGCTGCTGAGTCTTGTGTCATATGGATGTTCTGTTTGATTCAACCTAAGGCAAAAAAAAAGAGAAGATCACCCTTTTGTAAATCGCATACAATCAGCTCCAACTCCTAAATAGGTAGTTTAGCTAAAAATAAAGATGGGAGACTGGAAGGTTGTAAGGTCCAAGCAACAGAACTTTCAAGTCGCCGCAGTGATGCATTAGGCGTAGATGGATAAAAGAGATTGGGTACAGAGGCACATGTAGTAGAGTCCATAGTAGTGGTCAGCGTTCCCCTTGAGAAAATCCTTGAGCCATATATTATATAACTTTGTCCATCAACTATTTAGAAGACAAAATAGAAACAAATAGATAAATGACCAAATTGGTGTAACTAATTACAGATGAATAAATGTCTTTACCACTAGGTTCATCTCTTTAGATAGGCGAGATGGGAGAATATCTGCAAGCCCCTTATAGCAGTGAAACAATATTAATTGTGTACTCACATTGAGTAGGTATTGGCAAATACTTATAACACCAAAGTTTTCTCATAGCTAGAGTCACCAATCAAGTATTTCTTCACACCCGAAGTTTGGAATTGAAACACTTTTCTTGTTGGTTATTCAAAATAGGAGGTAGAGAGTGTAGATAAACATAGAAAGGGAATCAGCAAGACTGAAAGTAACATGTGCAATAATTCAATATAAATGGATACCAAAAACTTGTATAGAAGGGACACCTTGACAAACCAAGAACAGGGTAATATTAAGCTAGAATGTTCTCCAAATAGTTAGACCACATTTGTCCTCACAAGCATTATAGTCTGGAGTATTAACATAAAAAATCATAAGTAATAAGCAAAGACACGAGGATAAAAAAATGGACGTAGCAAATAAATTGCCAAAGAATGCATTGTGTAAGCCAAGTATTCATGATAGAAATTCTGGGACTATAAATGTCATAGGCTAGTTGTCACTTAAAATATGGAAAATATATGACAAAGACACAGTTACTAAGGACGTTTGTGGATGCAAAAATACCATTATAATTCAAAAAATCATTTGTTCTAGTCTCTCATGTACATTTGGAATGGACTCAAACCTCCATCCGTCAGCCAAACAACTATGGCTAGAGACAGATATCTGGATGTGACCAGACTCCTTGCCATTGACTTACACCACAACACCCTCATGTGCATTTCCTAGCTGCAAGCGCATTGTGCTTCCTAGTGCCTCGTCTATCCTTAGTGACGTCGTCCATCTCCTAGGTGAATCTGTATAGTCTTAGAAATTATTTGAGAATGCTAGTCATAAAATGAGCTATAAATTGACTTCTGAAATGAAAATATACAGATGCTGAATCTGTAAAATTGTGCCAAAACATGTGTCTCAAAATTTCAGAAATGACCATATAAAGCCATTGACTTACTATAAAATTACTTGAAAAATAAATCCATAATCTTTTGTGAAACTTCTTTAATAAAAGTTAATCCTTGTGCTAGGTGATTATGGGGACTGACCGTTTCACGTGCTTTCTGAAAGAAAAGATACCACAAAGATCGATGGTATCACCATCCAGTTTAACTATATAATATTTTGAAAAGATGAGGCGTATCAAAACATTCAAACAGAAAGCACCTAGTTATTCTTGACAAATAGTGAAAGAGAATTTGCTAATCACAATAAGCACAAGAGGGAGATCATATATAAATATTTCCAATAGTTCCAAAAATCATTACCTTGCAGGTCATGACATGTCCTTCCTTGCCCTTCCTCTACCTCAAACTCCTCTGTCCCAGTCTCTCCTCACAATCCCCATCCTCCTACCAATAAGTAACAATACTTTAAATTACATCACACTGTCAAATGTCCCAAATATGTAAAATGTTATATGCAGAAATGATACAACAGAGCAATAGAATAACGCGGGTCCAACCGTAAATCGAGAACACTTAAAAAAGAGTGGCACATAGGAAGAGGGAAATTAAATTACAATAGAAATATGGAAACAACGGGACCACAAGAAGCATTTCACATTAAATCACTTACAAGGATGGTTTCCAAACAAAGTTTCCAAATAGAACAATGAAACAGTAAAACATGCATCACTTGATATACACACAACAACTGCATCATTCTCCTTAAATATAAAATAAAATACAAAAAACTATTGTTCAGATAGCTAGGACAATAACATCAGTAGTAACAGTTCCAAATAATGACTGACCAGTTGCACAAAAATGTGTCTGAATTCTTATGACACTTGAATGTAGAATAATTATAGACGTACAGCTACAGATGCCAAATGCTCGAGAAAAAACATAGCCACTATTTCTAGCATGAAATGTCTTTGCTAATTTCCTAAATACCATTATAAACTAATAATCTCATAAAAATTGAGATCTGCTCTTTTAGCTTCAATATACATTTCAGGCATGAATGTTGTTGGAACCTAAATAAAGTCACCGGCGTGTTCATGGAGGAATACCTTTCCACTGTCTCACGGTTCCATCACAATTTTAGAAACAACAACTTCACCTTGTCGCTTGACTAACGAGCGTGACAGCAAGCATTGCTACTTTGTCAACAGAAAAGGTCATCAACAATTAACACAGATAGAGAGAGACCTATCTCAAACTCCTTTGTCCTAGTCTCTCCTCACAATCCCATCCTCCTACCAATAAGTAAACACTACTTTAAATTACATCACACTGTCAAATTTCCGAAATATGTAAAATGTTATATGCATAAATGATGCAACATAGCAATGGAATAACACGAGTCCAATCGTTAAACCGAGAACACTTAAAAAATAGTGGCACAAATAGGAAGAGGGAAAGTAACTTACAATAGAAAGGTGGAAACAAACAGGACAAGAAGCATTTCACATTATTAGCAATCACTTGCAAGGATGGTTTCCAAACAAAGTTTCCAAATAGAACACTGAAACAGTAAAACTTGTGTCACCTGATATACACACAACCACTGCATCATTCTCCTTAAAGATAAAATACACAAAACTATTGTTTACACAGCTAGGACAATAACATCAGCAGTACCAGTTCCAAATAATGACCGGCCACTTGCACAAAAATGTGTCTGAATTCTTATGGCACTTGAATGTAGAATAATTATAGATGTACAAATACAGATACCAGATGATGGAGAAAAAACATAGCCACTACTTCTAGTATGAAATGTCTTTGCTAATTTCCTAGATACCATTATAAACTAATAAGCTCATAAAAATTGAGATCTGCTCTTTTAGCTTCAATACACATTTCAGGCATGAATACTATTGGGACCTAAATAAAGTCACCGGCGTGTTCATGGAGGCATACCTTTTCACTGTCTCACGTTTCCATCACCATTTTAGCAACAAAAACTTCAGCTTCCCGCTTGGCCGACGAGCATGACAGCAAGCATTGCAACTGCATCAACAGAAAAACGGCCATCAACAATTAACACAGATAGAGAGAGACCTATGAGAACAGTGAATAGACATCATACCGGGACCAGCAAGGCAGAGTCGAATACCCTTTGATCATGGTCATCTCATTTTCCAAGAAAAAATATAACAACCTCCAGCCAGATAAACACATTTTTTAGATAATATAGCATAATACACCGATTGAAGTACTAAATTTATAAACAGACTGATTGACAATATAACAAAGGTGAAGAAGAGATGGAATGTGACCTTGGGATGAAGATTAAATAAAATGAACTCACGACTGACAATATAACAAAGGCGAAGAAGAGATGCATCGTGACCTTGGGATGAAGATTAAAAATAATGAGCTCATGGCTGCAATCTTCTCCAATTCCATGCAGGCTCTTCTTAACTAAACCAACGACGTCCAGATTGCCCTACCCACCCTATAGCTATGATGCTGATACTCTGGAACCGTCTATCCTTGCTGAATCGGAGGCCTCGCAGAATCGTTGAGTATGAGAACTTGGTTGCCTATGTTTCCAAATATAAAGTAGATATGTTATTTCACTACATGTACATTTATTGCAATCAACTATTTTAATCAACCAAATAAACCCAGATAAAAACAATCGCTATTTTAGATTTAAATAGAAGTAAACATAAGCCAACTTAAAACTGATAATACGGATAAGCTGATGATATAATAACACATGAGGGAGAGAGAGAGAGAGAAAGACCTAGGTTGTGGCTGCCGTCTAGAGACGCGGAACATCGCGGCGGCGCACTCCTCTCAAACCTCTGAACCAGACCGTGGAGACCACAACACATCAGACATCCCGTACCCATCGATACAGATCCATCCTATTGCTGACGTGTGACCAGGCCAACAGGGGATGGAGGCTGCAGGGCATCTTCTTCATCTTCTCATGTCCATCACGTCAAATCCCCAACCTGCAGGAAGCATTGTTCAGCCCACGATATTTAGAACAAAAACTTCAAGAGCTAATACTTAATCTCAAACAGACCACATCATTATAATGAAATTTTAAGTTACAGTAGCACACCAACGTTCATATCATCCATCCTATTATGAGCATGTATCTGAATTACGTATCCTATGCATAATTATTTACAAAATAACATGAGAAAAAGGCCAAATACCATGAATTTCCGCCGCCCGCCAGGTGCTCGCCGCCGACACAGCCCCTCCCCGCCGCCTCCCTACACCCTGCTGCCATCATGTGTCGAGCGTCTCCGCGAGCTCCACAGGGTGCCCTTCGCCGCTGTACAGGCCACAACCTCCTCCAGGTACCCTTCACCTCTAGCTGAGCCACGAGCTCCCCAAGGTCCCCTCCATCGCCAGCTAGGCCGCGGCCTTCCCCAGGTCCCCTCCACCGCCGGCTAGACCATGACTTCCCCTAGGTCCCATGCTCCCCACAGATGGCGCATGCCTATCGGGAGGGGCGTGGCATTGGCCCATGCTCGGAAGCTCGAGGTTGATGATGGGAGAACGGGCCGGAGGGGGAAGGCGCGGAGGGCGGGTGCTGGCCAGGGAGGCCGAGCGACGTCAGCCACCACCGCAGGCGGGAGAAGAAGGGAGTGCGGGTGTTGGAGAAAAGGATTTGGCTAGGGTTTCCAACATTGTGCATTTATATGGATACGGTAATAAAATCTATGGCTTAGACAGGATGTGAGAGCCAATCGTATGGCCAATAAAATCAGATTTTTGTGGAGGCGCCTTGAGGGGGCATTGTTTATACCTTTAGATGCCCTCCGCCCCTATACAGGCCGCAACCTCCTCCAGGTACCCACCGCCTCTAGCCGAGCCACGAGCTCCCCAAGGTCCCCTCCATCGCCAGCTAGGCCGTGGCCTTCCCCAGGTCCCCTCAGCCGCCAGCTGGACCATGACCTCCCTTAGGTCCCATTCTCCCCACAGCTGGCGCATGCCTATCGGGAGGGGCGTGACAGTGGCCCATGCTCGGCAACTCGAGGTTGATGATGGGAGAATGGGCCGGAGGGGGAAGGCGCAGAGGGCGGGTGCTGGCTAGGGAGGGTGAGCGACGTCAGCCACCGCCGCAAGCGGGAGAAGAAGGGAGTGCCGGTGTTGGAGAAAAGGATTTGGCTAGGGTTTCCAATGTTGTGCATTTATGGATACGGTAAAAAAATCTATGGCTTAGACATGATGTGAGAGCCAATCATATGGCCAATAAAATCAGATTTTTGTGGAGACGCCATGAGGGGCACCGTTTATACCTTTAGATATGTAATATTGTTGTTGCACAAACAGACGATATAGTAGGTGGTATCTCTTCACGGACAGTAATAACACAATTAATGTCGTGCACTAACAAGTATTGATATACGAATTCTTTAATGGTTATTTCGCTTTGTTGGAGCCCTAGTTAGAGCATCTCTAGCCAAAGCTCTAAATATTTTCCAAACACACTAAAATAGAGCACACAACCTGCAGCAGTTTAACAGAAACATTAAAATAGAGCACCACAAGCTTGTGTCTTCAACTTTTTTTTGAACGGAAAAAGAACGCTAGGAGCACTCTAATATATTGCACTCAGAAATATTGTATATCGTGAATTACAAATTCTAGATGCCAAATCAAACCGATTGCTGCAATCACAAGGCAAAAAAATCTGTTGTGAGTTGAGTTTGTGAAAGAACCTGTAGGCTCAAATCAACGTGATCTTTTTGCCTGACAAGCATAGTTGTAAGCAACACCGTTTATCTCTAAAGATGGAAGCCATCATAGGGTGGTATGTTAGGTTCTAGAATTGCTTTTACACAAAAGACCCTACAATTTTTTTTGCAAAAAACAATCGGGCCTCTTTATCTTTCTTTCAGCGCCACAACAAGCAAGAAGAATCGATTCAGGAAGCAAGCACATGCGCGCGGCGACGTCAATCAATCAAAACCGATTCAGCTGAGCAAGCACATGCACGCACTGGCTGGTGGAGTTCGCTCAGGCGGTCGGCGCGAGCGGCGGAAGGCATCGTCAAGCGACGTACGCGCAGCGGACGGCCACACACGCAGAGCCTCCAGCAGCTACCTAGCGACGCAGGACAGGCACGGCTGCAGCAACGGACGACGACGGACTCGAGACGACGACGCGTGTTCTGGGGTGAACGGGATTCGAGCACCTCCTGACGCCATTCCGGGCGACGACGGGCGGGCGGCGCAATTCCGGGCAGCGACGGGCGGTGGCCAGGGAACCGCAGGGGCGCCTCCGTGCGAGACGGTGGAGGGCCGGGCAGAGGGAAGACCGGCGGCCTCGTCGAGCAGCGGGCGGCCAGTCGGGGTATGGATGTTTCCGTGGCCGTTTTCGTTCGTGCGCCAGTCCAAGCCAAATGAGTGATGTATTTGGCGCACCCAATATTTGTTCGGATAGCGCAAAATGTTGGGTCCCATTAAAATTTTAAAGTGCGTGTCCAGGCTCGAGCGCGTCCACACGCTATATCGGTGTTTTTAGCGTAGTGCCTAGTTTGGCCTATCTAGTGAAAAGATATTTTTTAAACATCTTTAAAAGCAAATACAATAGTAGCCTATAAGTCTGCTGAACTTCTTATAGCCACCTGTTGGCTATTCTATTGTTCTTGCTCTTAGAACAAGCACAATACTATAGCTAGCAAGTTGGTTATATAAGGTTGCTATGTCATTAAAAGCAAGCTTAGCTAGCTTGTTATTTTCTCTCTTTTTCCTCCATCTTATTTACTGTTTCTATCTAGGAGCACGTGTCTGACTTTTGCATGAGCTCACTCCTCTTTTTACTTAACTATCTTCTTCATATAGACCAAAATGTCATGTTAGCAGACTTATAGCCAATTATTGTACTTGCTCCAACGGAGCCTTGTAAAACACAAACGGTAAATCGTGCTTACTGGACACAGTAGGCGACGCAGAACGGAGCCGTAAAACTAGACCCTAAAACACATTTTTTTTTCATAGAATATGCCTCTTTCTTCCCCGTAAAACTGTTAGTGTGTGCGCGCTGCCGCATCTAGCTTGCGCGCCGCCGCTACTGCTCCTGCTTGCCGCTCGCTGCGCTGCTTGCTTGCCCTGCTTGGCACGTTGCTTGCCGCTCGCCGCTCTGTTGCTTGCGCGCCTGTCCAGGTTGGCCGCAGCGTGGCCACGCCGCATGAGCCCAACCCGGATGGCTAATTTTGTTTGAGCAGCGCGTATTTTGCGGCTGGAGTGACGGTGTATGGCCGGCAACTGACGGACGTGAGCGGTCGAGACAATACAGTTTCGGCACGTAAACACCCCTCGGAGTGCTACTAGTACGGGCTGCGGGATAAATTTTTTGGGCCATTGTAAAAAAAATATACAGGTCGAGCAATTTTACAGGCTCTGCTAAAGCGACCAATCGCTCGCAAGACTGTATATCGCCGGAATTTTACAGATTTGACCCGTTTTATAGACTCCGTTAGAGTTGTTCTTAATGCTATGTTAGTAAGGTGTGGAGGAGGCTTGGTAGAATGCTCGAGCCATTCAAGTTCTCAAGGTTGGCTCCAAAGCACTGTAGCTTAATGCGGAGGCATATCGAGTTTGTTCCTAGACTTTCTAAAGTAAGTTTTGAAGATCTAGTGCTCTTTTCCATGATGGTCTTTTTCTAGGTTAGGGTTAGTTGACAAATTACCAACCTACCATTGAGAAGGTTAGTGAAAATGGCAATGTGTGCAATCTTTGGTCCACCGTGGACTTGGGAAGGGATGTTGTACATGGTTCATGATAGTCCACATATCCCTCCACCTAGTGGGCTTCTTTTCTTTCTGTGGGCATTCATGTCTTAACTTTTTTTTGTCTTGTCTCATTTTTTACTTGTTCTCATATCGCTTTTGTTGAATCATCCTAACTTTTTTAATTTGCCATACATATGATTAGTTGGGCGAACTCAAGGCCGGATATGTTGGCATTTGGTGTTGGGTTGTGGGCCCATAATATAAACTAGATTTAGGAGTATGCATCGACGCACGGCTCGTAGGTTTTGCATATATTAAGCTTACGTTTATGGAGCTGTAATGTGATTTATGTTTTATTTAGCAATGATACAAGCAAAATGAGATTGCGTCCGTGCATGGGCTAGTAGGTTCAATTTCCGAATATCGTTAGTTTATGGAGCTATTAGACTCCGTTATGTATGTTTTTATTACTAATGTGGTTGCGATACTAATCTATTTAGTTGTATGGTTTTTCTTACTCGTTCCTTCTTTTTTTGTCGTGGTAGATTTGCTTATACACATTTGCTTCGTTGATAAGCCGAAGTCTGAAAGGCCTCCCTCGAACCGTCGTGATGGACGCGATGGCCCGTCGATATTTTTCGGCACATACCCACCAACTATGCGTGTTCCTGTCCCTGGTGGCAGTCATCCTTTCGGTCTCCCATATAAGTGATACGTTCAAAACGTATCTAGTTTTTCGAACACTTTTGCTATTGTTTCTCCTCTAAACTTGTGTGATTTTGATACAACTAATACGGACTGACGTTGTTTTCAGCAGAATTACCTTGCTGTCTAGGTTTTTTTTTGCAGAAAATCAACTATCAGGAAAAATCCTGAAAAATATGTCAAAAATCCTATTTCACCAAAAGATCCACGGAGCCAGAGTACGAGACAGAGTGGAGGACTGGGGGCCTGTAGCACCCCGGGTAAAACCACTTCTAGAAATTGCTTATTATTTAATTTATCTGCATCATCATCACATCATCACATCATCGCATCATCATAACGATGATCATGCCACATTGCATGGGTCGTCCTTTGTTGCATTTGTATTTATGTATTGTGTTTGATCTTGTTATCTATGTACCCCCTCTCTCTATTTTGTCTATCTCCGCATTTTGGTTTTCCCAAGAAGGATCCATTGGTTAGGGTCTGATATTTTCCAAATGCTTTTGATACTCCTTTTCTAAAATCACTATCCCAGATCTCGTAGTAGTGCCCAATTTAAGTATATGGGGGCATCACTCTTCCTCTATTCTATTTCCCTCTTGCCTCACCTTTTTGTGCCATCTTCCTCTGTTCAAATGTTCCTGCAAATTTCAAAAGAGTTCAAAATCAGATGCTTGTTTGAATTTTAAATAACAAAACAAATAGTAAGTAAAACCCAAACCAAATTAAGAGGAAATGGCAACCCAGCATGCAGCGGCCACCCGCAGCCTTGTCCTCTTTCAGCACCACTCATCGGTTGGTTTTTTTCCTGTTTGTCTTCTTCCTTTGGCTGGCGTCACACATGTACGAACCACCTCCTCACCACCTGATCGCCTCGAGCCCCCGATGGACGGCCTCCCGAGCTCTTCCCCCTCCTTTATAACTACCCTACGCCCGTCCCATCGAACCCTAGCTCAGTCCCATCCATCCCTCGCCCCGCGGGGAATGCAGCGAACGAAAGCTTTCAGCGCGGAATAGCTATCCCAGCCGCTCGCATGCGCTTTTAGATTCGAAACGCGACCCCACCGGTCTGACATGTTTGACCGGTGTTTTATTGCGATACGGCGCACCGTTTCGATATACGGTATATTGTGTGGTGGGCCAGACGCGGTCCCACAACAAAACAGCCCCCCCCCCCCCCCCCCCTGGCCGCTGAGAAGCCAGCCGAATCCCGACCCCGTCTGGCCTCGTCGTCTCCGAGCGCAGGAAACCCTAGATCCGGAATCAGTTCGCGATGATTCTCCATGGCGCTATTCCAAGCTTCACCGATTTGTTGCTAAGGTTAGTTCTCCATGCATTTCCATGCCGTACTTATGCCATGCGAGTTCTAATTTTCGCCGGAAGCCGATGCTGATTCTTCGTTCTCATACATCATGGAGCAGCCAGCGCTAGATCCTTTTCTATGTGCCCACGAAGATTCGAGAGCGCCATCCACGGAGGATTCTATCCCGGCCAGCCCCCAGAGCTGCTCGGGGTCTGGATCTACCTATGTCGAACTGCCTCCGGACGAGGAAGGAGGAACCAGCGAGACCAATGGCCCACCAGAGAGTCCCCCGGTCGAGATTCAAGGAGGTGGCGACAAGCGGGCAACAAGAGAAGACCCGGCAGATTCTCCTACGGATTCGCCTCCTGATTCTTGGAAGAAGAGGTACCAAAATCTAGCTGAACTACCGGTCGATTACAGCCAATTTCGATTTTCAGTTAACTATGAAAGCGTTAGATCTGATTCCTTTGCCCGTACTGGGTTCTTCCGAGATATATGCAAGGCGTGAGTATGTCATAGGCAGAAAATGGATCTGGTGAGCGTATTTTCAAACCTAGGGCGGTCAAATTTGGTCTGTTAGTCTTTGTCAGGTTCCATAGGCTGAATATGGTGTCTCATAGTTTGCACGTTCGGTTCGGTGAAGCGCATTATTAGATGTATAACGCGACAAAAACCACTGTTTCGAATTTCAAACGACCACTGATAACCGAATGTTATTAAAATCGACGAGGTGCATCAATAATCATGTCATCGATAATTACTGTCAACTCCTGTCGCCTTAGTGTTATGATGCATGAGAGTGGTCCGATTGTTACCATTATATAAGGAACTAGCCAGGTATCAGGTTGTCGTAAAAGTGTTGGTCAAATACGGCACAATCCATGAGATATGGTTCACAATCCATGGAGAAGACTCGCCGAAATGTCATCACGAAGTTCTGGCTGATTCACCAACGCTTCCTTCATGGAATAAGAGGTATTTCTCTGTGGTTTATCTGTTCATTTCAATTTATGCGAGCCTGACCAGAGTCTGTGTAGGCCATCTTGTGAAGAAGTTAGACCTAGAGAACAGACGTACAATACATTGTGCATTTTTTACATCATTGCTAGAGTAGCATAATTACGTGCATATAATATGAAGCTCTTTAATGATTTTATTAGGTGTCAAAAAACCTTTCAGTGCTTGATAAGAGTGTTCGATCAGGCCCCACCAAGTTCAGGGAATATAATATCATAACAGTAGGTTAGTTATACCATTCATTTTACACCTGGTGTTTCTATTCATCTTAAATCATGACATCTGAATTGATAAGTCAACTCTCAGCGTTGTGGACACTAGATTCAGTATATGTTACATTGGCGATGTGTCTATTGGTTCGTCTAATTAGAAGGTATTCTGTTAGAAAGTATTAGTTGCAAACAGTTTTATTTTACTCAAAAAGAGGAAAGGCCTGGTTATCCGTAATAATTCCAGAGTTATAGAGAAATAAAACAGTTGGCCACTTTGTCTTCTAAATCTGGTACTGAGATCGAGACTTTACTATGTGCACTGATGTAAAAGATAAGAAAAGGTTCCAGATTAAGATCAGGATATCAACCTTGATCTTTGGTGTTGTCTGTTCCCCTTTGTTTCCGCATTATGTGGAGACAAGATGTTAGCTAGTACTCTTTCTAGCTATCTTCTGTTGAGCAAATTTATGAGATCTAAAGACACGGTGGTGGCCATTAGAAAGTCACCACATCCTATTGTTCTCCTGTTTTCACAAATTATAAATTTATTGAGAAATGTAGGCACAAGCAGATAAGTTTGGAGAGTGTGTTCATTTTTTTTGTTTTTCGTTCTCTTCGATTGCGGTGATTAATCCAAGATTTATGCAGAATGGAGCACAATTCTGAGCAGGTAGTGCCCATCCGTTAGTTTATTACTAATTGTTTATTTGGATTTTGGGGAGCGATTTCATCAAAAGCCCATGGTGGGAAATATGTTGTCAACAAATTTTTAATTTGACTTGAATCTAGTAAAGTTATATGAATAAATCCTATAACATGTTGTCTTAAGTTTGGTAGATGAGTTCGAATAGAAATTTATTCAGTAGCTCCAAAGTGGATATTTTTCTAGTTTATTATGAGATTTCTATGATATCACCTTTTAGTAAGAACACAATATGGATATTTTTCTAATTTGTTATGCAAGATTATGTTTGAAAACATTGATGGCACTCCATATGGAATTGTCACACTGAATTAGTGGGACTTGATGATCATTTATATATTTATGTCTTTCTAAATGTTGTTGGGAGAGGGTATGAAATATATTATATGGTGTCTTTTATTATACAGGTGACGTTGTGGAAGAATCCAGGACTTCAGGACGTCAAAGAATGGCAGGAAAGGTGCATTGGAATCAACTCTACGGAAATTATTTGACAGAAACTGCTAGGGGCTGGAGATGCCAAGGCTATCAAGTTCTGTCTATAGATGTCAAGAAGTCCTCTTTGGGTTCTTATGTAGTTCTACAATTTACTTGGAGGGCTTTTTTTACGATTTGCTCAGCTGAATAATGTGAACCACTACTGATATATAGGGGCTATAAGAAAAGAAATGCATGTGAAGCAACAAAGAGCCTGTACGTCATTTTTGGATTGATAGACTGGTGCAAGGGGATTTGTGAGTAGATGCCCATCTATGTGACCGGACGGTCATGCTTCGCTTTTATCAAGTTCCCCTGTAGAGTGCGTCAGGTCCTCGTTTTGGACTTATGAAGTTCTAGGTTCTACCTAGTTTTTTTATTTACTCTGCCGATTAATATGATTTGGTCCTGATATATCATGGCCAAAAAAAAAGTTAGTACCAACTAGTATGGAACTATATGGATTTAAAGAAAGAACTGCATAGCTGAATCCATCATGGAAGGCTGCAAAAATTCTGCCCGCCTAGTCAAAATGGTACTAGAGTTGGGATCTCTCTTATTGCATCCTTTTTCGTTGGATCTCAATCTTCCAGTTCTTTGTTATAATCCATTTTTTTTCATGTGGCCAACCTATACTTCTTTCCTAGATGGTTACGAGTTAGAGGACAAAGCAATGCAAAAAAGGCTAGAGGCGATGAATTCTTTAATATTTTCATCATTTGACAGTGCTCGTCTTATATTCGATTTTTACTTAAGGTAAACAAGAATTACAAGCGCGCACCACCAATCTAGGAGGAAGTGGGAGTCCCACTTCCGCTTGAGTAAAATCCCAGCCTGGCCACGGGAGGAATGTCAAGTTTTGGGTACCTGTGATTTTTCGATCGGTAGATCGCCCCATGTACTTGCTCGGTATCCATCAATTTGCTCCTAGTTCATTTTTCCAGAAAGATTTTCATCAATCATGTATTGAGAAAGATTTTTATAGATTATGTAATTTTTTCAACACCGACTGCTCTCTATAGCAAAATTTTGAAAAAAAATCAAATATGTTATGTTGCCGAGAATTACTTGTTGAGAATTACGAGTGAGATAAGAGGCTTGATCTTTATAAACTTGTTGTTCGAGTCCGAAAATTCTAATAAACTTGTGGCGGCGGATAACATGTGCTCGAGGCAGCATATTCCCAACGTCGCAGAGAGCGCGGGCAGGAGGGGCTCTGGCGTGACATCCTGGCATATGGCTTAATAGAATTGATAGGATACTCATATCAACAAGTTGTAACTTCTTTTCTAAAAATTCATATGAAAAGAATTCTGGGGTTAAGCGTGTTTGGTCTAGAGCAATTTGAAGATGAGTGACCGACCGGAAAGTGGGTACCGGGTGCGTATGAACGAGGACAAAATGCGTAAAAAAGACTCTAGTATTAGTCCGTGTGGTCAGTCTAGAGATATTAGTAAGCTGTCAAGAGTGAAACCTTCGGGGCTTGTTGTTGGAAGGGTGTTACAAGTGGTATAGAGTCGATCCTCGCGGTTAAACGAGTGTGTGCAGGCTAGTGGTGGATATGTGAAGCATGACGTGTGTGGCCTAGACTGGACACGGCATGACACATATGCCAGCACTGGACGCACAGACGTGTGCCAAGGGAACGTTCCTAGCTTGACGAGGGCGTCGATCTTTTAAGGGTGGGTGTATATGAGATCTTGATATATGGATTAATAGATTGATAGGATACTCATATCAACAAGTTACAATATTTTTTCGGAATCTTATCTGAAATGAACACTGAGGTTAAGCATGCTTGGCCTAGAGCAATTTGAGGATGGGTGACCGACCGAAAAGTGGACATCCTGTGTGCATGAGTAAGGACAAAGTGCGCAGAAAAGACTAGTGTTTCTATGTGGGGTCTATCTAGAGATTCTAATGAGTTGTCAGGAGTGACACCCCTGGGGACTATTGTTGGATGGGGTGTTACATCTGAAGCGTAGTTGATGGTGGTGTCGACAACGGGATATCGTGGTGGCTTTAATTTATGGCAGTAGCTCGAAGTTGTGAAAAGCTAACAAAAGCTAAAATCCATATGCTAAAGGGCATGGATCTAGGTATAGTGCATCCTATTAGGAAAATCTCCGCATACAAACATATTTATATTTGCTAAAGAAATTAATGTCGGAGGTCTCCTAGGGCCTATTGGAGTTTTGAACATTTCTAATTCTAAGAGATGGTAATTATTGGGAAAAAAATAGACGTCGAAGAATATTTATGTTTTGGGTTTGGATGAGGTTAGCCCATTTACCTAACACGACATCTTATTCCATAGTGAAAGGGAGAAGGACCATAGGAACTATATGAATTGTAGTGTGGTACGTCATACAAATCTCATAAAAACTTTATAAATAATAGGTTCGTCCGTTATGAATATACGTACCATCTTGTGAAATCGAAAGTATGTGAGTCTCATTGTAGTGAATTTAGTGATGCTAGGATATAGTCTCATTAGTTAATACAACTAGAAAATCCAAACATGATATTGGGATGATATGCATATAAGAACCTACATCAGGAGGGAATATCGGCGGAGTTGTGGCGGCATATAACATGTGCTCGAGACAGCGTATTCCCGACTGTGCAGGGAGATAGAGCAGATCAGGCAGGAGGGGCTCTGGTGTGAGATCTTGGCATATGGCTTAATAGGATACATAGGATACTCATATCAACAAGTTGCAACTTATTTAAAAGTAAAAAAGTCTAGACTTTTGAAAACTATTAACAACTATTAATTTACATATCATATCAAGATCTAAAAATATTGATTTGGTATTTTAGATGCTGATGGTTCTTCTAAAAACCTAGCCAAACTTTCTTTCGGTTGACTTCTGAAAAAATGTATAGGCCTTCTTTTTAGGAATGGAGGGAGTAACATCATAACATACATTGCTAGACGTGGGGATTTATCTTTGCAGAAATTGTTGCCATTGTTAAATACCCACAAGAGTGATTATGCTAAACTATTCTCATTTTTTATTAACATTTAACGCCATTGACTTTGCAGCCCACCTGTAATAGAAAGGATTTTCTAGGTTTTTGAAAGTTTATCTGAAAAGAACTCTGAGGTTAAGCGTGTTTGGCCTAAAGCAATTCGAGGATGGGTGACCGACCGGCAAGTGAATATCGGGTGCACATGAGAGGGGACAAAGTGCGTAGAAAAAGACTAGTATTGGTCTGTGGATCAGTCTATAGATCCTAGTAAACTGTCAGGACTGACACCCCGGGGCCTATTGTTGGGAGGGGTGTTACAAGTGGTATTAGAGCTGATCCTCACGGTTAAACGGGTGTGTGCAGGTTAGTGGCGAACATGTGGAACATGGTGTGTGTGGCCTAGACTGGACACGACATGACACATGTGCCAGCACTGGATGCATAGACATGTGCCAAGAGGTGACGTTCCTAGCTTGTGGTTGATCGATGAGGGCGTCGATCTTCTAAGGGTGGATATATATGAGATATCGATACATGGCCTAATAGAATTGATAGGATACATATATTAACAAGTTACAATTTCTTTTCTGGAATCTCATCTAAAAAGAATTCTGAGGTTAAGCATGCTTGATCTAGAGCAATTTGAGGATGAGTGACTTACTAGGAAGTGGATACCCTGTGCGCATTAGTAAGGACAAAGTGCACAGAAAAGACTAGTGTTGATATGTGGGGTCTGTCTAGAGATTCTAGTAAGCTATCAGGAGTGACACCCCCGGGACTGTTGTTCGACGGGTGTGACGGGGTGTTACATCTGGAGCGTAGTTGATGGCGGCGTCAACAACGGGATCTCATGGTGGCTTTAATTTATGGCAGTAGCTCGAAGTTGTGAAAAGTTGACAAAAGCTAAAATCCATATGATGGAGGGCATGGATCTAGGTATAGTGCATCCTATTAGGAAGTCTCCGCATAGAAACATATTTAAACTTTCTAAAGAAATCAATGTCGGAGGTCTCCTAGGGCTTATCAAAGTTTTGAAAATTCTTTAAGCCTGCCCCCATCCAGTTCCTTGCCATGTGTAACAGATATATGTCGCTTGCCGAAATAGGCTAGGGTATAGTTGCTGGCGGCGTCAACGACAGGATCTCGAGGCAGCTCGGAGTTGTGAAAAGCTGAAATCTAGAGGCAGGAGGGCATGAAGCTAGGTATAGAAACATATTTAAACTTTCTAAAGAAACTAATCTCGGAGGTCTCCTAGGGCCTACTAGAGTTTAGAACTTTCTTTAAGCATGCCCCTATCCAATACCTTACAATGTGCAACACGTATATGTCTCTTGCCAAAAGAGGAAGGATTAATCAGTTATGAAAGCGATACAGAATAGTTCATCTCCGTTTGTTTTTTATGCGGAAAGTCTAGTGATCTATTCATAATCCTCAACAAAACAATATAAGAAAACCCAAAAGTAATACAAATTACGTGCTTGTTAAAGGGAAACACACCATAGTAACTTTATAAAATAGAGTGTGTTCCGTCATGTGTATCTCATAAAAACTTTACAAATTAGAGATTGGTCAGTTATGACTAAATCTTTATAATTTAGTAAGTGCACCGTTTAGTAATCATAAAAAAATATTGAGTTGGATAAAAGTTTTGTGTACCTGTGATTTTTCGATTGATGGATCGCCCCATGTACTCATGTTGGTATCATCAATTTGCTCCTAGTTCATTTTTCTAGAAAGATTTTCATAAATCATGTATTGAGAAAGATTTTCTTAAATTGTGTAATATTTTCAACACCGACTACTCTTTGTAGCATTTTTTAAAAATAAAATACGTTATGTTACCGAGAATTACTTGTTGAGAATTACGAGTGAGATAAGATGTTTGAGCTTTATAAACTTGTTGTTCAAGTCCAAAAATTCTAATTGACTGTTGACTAATCTAAGTCTCAACACGATAATAATAGACACAAGGACCTTCTGAATTCGTGAGTGGTCCGATATGAACAATAGGAAAAGGACTATATAAATTATAGACTGGTACCTTATGAATTCGCATGGCAGGTCCGTTCATGACTTCATGCCGTTATGAGTGCAGAATGCATGACGAGTGCGGCATCTTGGTGTTGATTGTCTGGGCATGCTCTAAATTTCACGGGTGTTCTTCGTGCGATAGGTTTAGGATAGGTGTGGCTAGAGTCGTGTGTTTGTCGACTCCTTGGGTGGATGTCTGGCAGCTGGCGTGAGGCCGCAGCATTTGGAATCGTGTTGGTAGTTTATTTTTCACTATTTAAAATTTTCCCGGAGTTCTTGTTTTGTTCCTTCGTATATCCTATATTTTTATTGATGCTTATGCGTTGTGTTCTATGGTATCTGGGATATCCAATGGTGATTTTGTTGTGCCATCCGGGGCTTTGGCTGCGGGTTTGTTGCTGATGTGTTGCGCCAAAGCAGAAATCATAAATCCACGATCGAACGAACACTCCTACAATAAAATTTAAATGTTTTTAGCGGAGGACGGCACATCAGAGTGTGATGGGTCCATCTAGTATATGTGCAATATGGATCGAATGTTGTTCATATGATTGTGTATTGGTGGTCTATCCACGAGCTAGTAATTGTGAGTTCTGTCATAAGATGCAAAGTCGCTCATTACGAGAGAAAAGTTATAGCTCTCATAGATCTAACTCAATTCAACAATCCGATTTGTGCACTATTTGGTAACCATACAAATTCGTTTGGTTGTATATAATTCAATAGAAATGTGTAACTTCAAGTATTTAAGTGAGAGAAAATTCATTTTGTGGTAGAGTAGAATTTGAACATTCATCTTTGACTACACGTTATGAAATTTTTGGAGCATCATGACTATGGTGTTTATTAGCTCTTCGATATCTCAAAAGGTGAAAATAAGTGTTCTTAGTAGACAAGTGTTTCTATACAAAATGGTGCTCGAATCATACGAGTGGATACTAAAATGACTGAGGTTAAATGTCCCCACATGTGGTTCAATTCTTTTTATCAGACACATTTCTAATTCTAAGAGATAGTAATTATTGGGAAAAAATAGACGTCAAAGAATATTTATGTATTGGGTTTAGATGAGGTTAGCCCATTTACCTAACATGACATCTTATTCGATAGTGAAAGGGAGAAGGACCATAGAAACTATATGAATTGCAGTGTGGTACGTCATACAAATCCCATAAGAACTTTATAAATAATAGGTTCGTCCGTTATAAATATACTTACCATCTCGTGAAATCGAAAGTATGTGTCTCATTGTAGTGAATTTAATGACATTAGGATATAGTCTCATTAGTTAATACAACTAGAAAATTCAAACATGATATTGGGATGATATGCATATAAGAACCTACAATGGATACATTGATGAAGAGTTGTATATGGTACAATCCAAAGGTATTTTCGATCCTAAAGATTCTAACAAGGTATGCAAATTTTAATGGTCCTGGATTTCAGCAAGCATCCTGTAACACCCTCAGAATCGGCCCTATGCAAGTTTCAGCGATTCCCGCCAAACCCGCATAGAAACGATTCAAAGGTGTCCACCAGGCACTTTCGTGCGGGTGGAAAACGAAGTAATAACATTACACAACAGTCCTCGATGGGACCCATAGAACAGATATATATACAACAGCGACTCAACGAGTCAAGAATACAGATATACAATACAAAGATCCAAATCACCTTGAAAACGATAGAGCGTCCGGCTACGGACAAGATGCAAATGGGGCTAAGAGCCCTGAAGAATAACCAATGGCGTCCATAACCCTGCCCAGGCCAAGCCGGAAGGGTAACCCTGCTAACGACGTCGATCTCAAAACCTGCTCAAACAAAAGGGGTGCCGACAAAAGGGCAAAGGAAAAAGAGGAGCGTCAGTACTGAGGCCAGTACACGGCGAGGCTAGAATTCGGCGGTCCTCGCCTACATAGGTATGGTGGACTGCAGCGGCAGCGCAGCATGCACTAAACATCCTATAGAGACTCGATAAAACAGGCGGCTATGAGAGAGGGGTAAGAAAGACCTATCCGAAGCCAACCTGATACTAACACCAACAATCCCATCCTGGTATTTCCCCCCTCGAGACCAAACGAGGAAGTCAACCGAGGAACTCACACAGTTGGCAGTTTTATTTATTCAGTTATTGTTGCAGCAATTACTAGTCAGGTGTAGATAATCGTCCTGATAAAATAAACAGTGGGCCGTTTTAGTTAACCATTCCGTTGTAGTTGCGACACTTACTAGTCAAATACAATTAGCATGAGATATCCCCAAAACCCAGCAGTTGTTGGTACTTTTATTTAGCCATTCCGTTGTGGTGAAGCTGATTACTAGTCATATCGGATACAAGTCAATTTATAACAGTAAACTTTAGTTATAGTTGTCTATGATCAAGCACTGTGCTCCAAGTCGTCCATAACCGCGGACACGGCTTCTCGAAAAGATTTAACCCTACAGGGGTGCACCAAAGTATCCACACGCACTTCGACCCTTTTTGCCAGATCAATTAACATACACCCATCGGTATGTCGGCGGGGCTTAAGTCATGACGTTTCCCAGACCCAAAGCAAGCACGGGGGGCCACCCCACTAAGTACACCCGCAACGAAGTCGGCCGGTCTCCGAGACGGACTCAGGGTTTGCGACAGTGGCTGTAAACGACAGGGGATCCCAAAACTGGGCCTGTCGATACCGCGAAAACACTCCGCTTCCAAAACAGTACAGGTGCTATCCATCGCACAATTTAAATAAAGCAGTAAAGCATGGCATAAGTACAGAATAGTAATAAAGCCCCAAACTACTTATGGCCCCCAGTACAGTACTTTGAAATCAGGTACTAAATCGATGGGGGGCCCATATCTCCCCACATGTGGTTAGCGCGCTCGATCTCGGAACAGGTGTCAAGAACTCGGGGTCCTACGGGACACAAGTGGACGGTTAACAACCAAATAACATCTATTGCCCACCTGTGCCTCTGCTTACCTACTTCAATTTTAGTTATTAAGCAATAATTGAAATAAACGATAATTAAAGCCATGATCATCTCCAACATTAGACATGCGGCAATACTCCAACAACTGTGGTACTTGATGACACGCAACAGCACTTGAGCAAGCGACTACGACGCGCAAGTCCAACTATCTACCAAACAACGGGTAATAGGATGTGTCCAAGGCAATATAAGGCTGCAAGGGTTAACACGGATACGAAAGCTAGAGCATCGCAACACAGATAGCAATAGATCAACAGGAGGGAATAAATACTATAAAGTAAGATAGGTAGAAAGGGGGAGATGCTCGCCTGAAAACATTGTCGAAGGTTCATCCGAAGATCGGGTCGGCACTCGCATCAACTCAACGGCCTTATCCGCGAAGAACCAAATTACTAGGATAAACACCGGATGCACTATTTAATACTACGGCAAAAGATCGGGCATGATGCATGTATGATGTATGGCATGGCAAGGTGCGATGCAATTAGATCATATTAAGCGGAACCGGGGTCCCGACATTTAATTAGACGGTTCAAGTTATTTAACTACCCCGCAATTTAATTGTTGTTTTAACAGAACAAAACATGGCATCGGTTCGCTACACACATTTAAATGAGGCCAATATAAGACTAGATTTGCCCGCATATGGGCCCCATATTTAATGATAAGGTGAATCGGCATAATGCCCCCAAACCACATGATATGCATGCGAGATGAACAATTAATGTGCAACAAGATGATAATGTAATATTATAAAAATAGGGTCTCGGATAAGGGTCACACATTAGGGTTCGACGATCTTGGGTTCCGGGGTTTGGGTTGGTCTCAGGGTCCGGATCTAGGGTTCGGCCTCGGCGGGGTCGGTCTCGGACAACAGAAGTAGATCTTGTCGCATCCGCGGTGTTCGGGCCATGTTGTCGGTCTTGTCGTCTCACGCGGAGATCTTGGCGTTCCGGGAGGAAGTACTTGGTCTGGCGTCGGGGCATCGGACTCGCCCTGGTTGCTGTCGTTCTTGTCGTCGTGAAGACCTTGTCGGGTCCGCGGTTCGGTCAGACTTGATGTCCGGGGAAGTACTTGGCGTCCCTGGTTCCGGGAAGAAGAGCTCACCGTTCCGCGATCGGTTACTTGAAGGAGCATTCGTGTTCCGTGATGGAGTTCTTGGCGTGCTGATGGATCGGTCCTCGGAGTCGATCTTGGATCTCGGCGCCGGAAGATCTTGAGGTTCCATTGGGGTTCGTCGAGGTTCGATGTCTTAGGATCCGTGTGGGCAACCTTGGTGTTTTCGGGCGTTTTCGGGTCGGGGTCTCGACACCGGTAGATCTTGGCTTGACACACATAGGAGATACACAAGAAGCACTTGCGACAGAGGCTCGGGTGGAACTTGCGGTCGATGGGTGCGTCAAAGGCAACGGGGCGCGTGGGGCCGGCCAAGGAGGACCCGAGGCAGCCGGGCCGGGCTGCCCTGAGAGAGAGCGGTCGGAGGCGGCGGTGATGACACGGGCCGGGGGCGGCGATGCGGGCGTCGGCGCGGCCGGGGCCGGCGCTGGAGGCGGCGGTCGGCGTAGGACCGGCGAGGCCGAGGGTGCGGCGGGAGGTGCTTGGAGAGGAGGAGCTGAGGGCGGTGGCGAGGTCGACGGCAGCTGGTGGCGGGGACCGAGTTTGCCGAGGCGAGGAGGGGCCCTTGGCGAGTCGGAGGTGATGGAGAGGAGGGCGGGGGCGCCGGTGGCCGCGGGCGGAGGGACTCGAGCGGCGGGGCGGAGAGGAACGGTGGAGGGAGGCGGCGAGCTCGGCGCCGGAGCAGAGGCGGGCGGGGGAGCTCGACGGGGGCGCCGGGCGCGGGACCGCGGGCTGCGCGGCGGCGCCGGGGAGGAAGGAGGCTGGCGCGGGCCCTGGAGAGGTGGGGAGGAGCTTGGGGTGAGCCGGCGAGGCGGCAGAGGGGAGGCCGCGCGGTGGAGGTCGAACGGCGACCGGCGAGGCGTCGGGGAAGAGGGAGAAGGGGCGGGGGCCTGAGGCGGACGGAGGGGTGCAGGGCCTAGGAGAGGAGGGCGCGGCGGCGAGGTGGAGAAGGCCGGCGGAGGCGCGGCCGAGCGGGGACAGAGAGGAGAGAGGCGGGAGGAGGAAGAGAACCAGGGGGAGGGCGAGCGCGTCGGGGTGGGCCCGCGCGGGGTGCGTGCGTGGTGGCCAGGGGAGCGTGGGGGTGGGAGTGGGTTGGTGGGCGGTGGGATCAGGCGGGAGTGGGGCCTGGGGTGGGGCCAGGCTGGCAGAGGAAGAGAGAGAGAGAGGGGTAGGCGTGGGGCGTGTGTGCTGCAGGGTGGGTGTGGGACTGGCAGGTGGGGGCAGGGGCAGCTGGTGGATTGCTGAGATGGCACGGTGGGTGGGGATTGGGGGAGATGGTGAGATGGCAAGCTGTGATTGGTGGGTAGAGTAGGTTTGGGTAGGAATAGGAATTAGGTTTAGGTTTATCATCTTGTAAAATATTTGTTTGTTTTGTTTTGTTTATTTTAAAACAAGACTACTTTGCAATTAGTTTATAGGTAAATAAAATATCCGATACGATCGGGGTTTTGCATTTGAAATAAAGAGGGGTATTTGTACAAAGCAAAACTAGGCTTTTAGCAAATTCTTTTAGGCAAACCTGTAGGGATTCGTAGCATGGAAAACAAAAATTTCCTATCGCATACAAACAAACAAGCCAAGATCTATCTACTAGATTGTAGCAACGAGTCGATGGTATAACTTACCCTCGAAGATTCCAAAGTGTTTAACGAGAGCAGATTCTCGTGGGTGATGTAGTCGTACTCTTTCCGATCTCGAGATCGTGTAGACGATCCTTCCGGCGCTGCGTTCTGGCAGCGCTCCCGCAGTCGGTCACACGTTCGGTACTCGACGAAGACCTTCCTCTCCCTTGTTCCAGCAGGCAGCGGAGGTTATAGCACTCTCCTCGCGATTCCGGCAGCACAACGGCGTGGTACCGGAAGTAGAGGGGAGATCCCGCAGGGCTTCGCCTTAAGCCGGAGCGAGTATGGTGGATTATGAGAGAGGGCTATTAGTGGTCTAGAGATTAGACACACCAATTAGAAGGCTCTAAACCGCAGGCTAAAGCAATTAGAAGCTCTAAACCAAAACGGCTCTAAACCGGAGATTAGAGGTAGAAACTTGTGTGTCTCAAGGAGGAGCCCTGCCCCTCCTTTTATAGGTGGAGGGGCTAGGCGCGCCAGGGAGGGAGAGAGTCCCTCCCCAACTCGGCCTAGGGCTGGGCGCCGGCTTGGAGGAGAGGAACTCCTCCTCCAAGTTGGTTTCAACCTCCTCTTGCTTGTTTCCCACAGTTTCCTGTTTCCCACAGTTTCCTGTTTTCCACAGTTTCCTGTTTTAGCCGTTTGACTTTCAAACTGGCAATTTGACTTTCATGTTTTTGGAACAGCAAGAACACTTAGTACATGATGCAATCATTCAATGACACATTCATGCACCTTCCCCCCCCCCCCCGGAGTGCCGGACAATCCGGAACCTTCTAGAACATTCCCGATGAAAACACCGGAATCATTTCCGAACTCCGAAACGGGACTTTCCTTATATGAATCTTATTCTCCGGACCATTCCGGATCACCTCGTGATATCCCGGATCCCATCCGAGACTCCGAACAACATTCGGTCTCTTTCTCATAATACCATAACTACTCAAACAACGTCGAATCCTTAAGTGTGTCTCCCTACGGTTCGTGAATTATGCGGACATGATCGAGACACTTCTCCGAACAATAACCAATAGAGGAATCTGGAAATTCATATGGCTCCCACATATTTCTACGATTACTTTGCGATCGAATGAACCACTTACATACGATACCAATTTCCCTTTGTCTCACGATATGTTACTTATCCGAGGTTATGATCGTCGGTATCTCTGCATACCTAGTTCAACCTCGTTACTGATAAGTACTCTTTTCTCGTTCCCGTGATATGTGATCCCTTGTGAACCATTCACATGCTTGCAAGCTAATTGGATGACATTCCACCGAGAGGGCCCAGAGTATATCTATCCGTCATATGGATGGACAAATCCCACTCTTGATCCATGTGTTTCAACCAATACTTTCCGAACACTCAATGCCACCTTTATAGCCACCCAGTTACGGTGTGGTGTTTGATGTCATCAAAGCATCCATCCGGTAAAGGTGATATGCATGATCTCATGGTCGAAGGAATCAGGTTACTATGTATCAGAAAGCATATAGCAATTGAACTATTTAAATGACTTGATCTTTATGCTATGCTTATCTATAGGAGTATGTCCATCACATCATTCTCCTAATGATATGATCCTGTTGTTAATAACATCTCTATGTTCATGATCAGGAAACCATGATCATATATTAACCAACAAGCTAGTTTAACAAGAGGCTTTACTAGGGACTCTTATTTTAGTTTACAAATCACACAAGTATTAATGTTTCCGGTTAATACAATTATAGCATGGTATGTAAACATTTATCATAAGTGTGAAGATATGATAATAACCACTTTATTATTGCCTCTTGGGCATATCTCCAACAAAACCGACGCATGCTGAGGTCATGATGATGCAATACACAAAAATCAACGCGATTTTCTAGTAGTGGTTTTGCGGGATGCCACACATCCGAAGTTGGAATCAACATTTTGATAAGGTGATCAAAAGTTTTGGTTTTATGCAAACTTTTGGAGAAGTTTGTATTTACAAGAAAGTGAGTGGGAGCTCTGTAGCATTCCTAGTACTATATGTGGACGACATATTGTTGATTGGGAATGATGTACACCTTCTTAAAAGTGCCAAAGATTATTTGAATAATAGTTTTTCAATGAAGGATCTTGGCGAAGCTGCTTACATATTAGGCATAAAGATTTATAGAGATAGATCGATACGCCTAATATCGCTTTCACATAGTACATATTTGGAAAAAGTTCTAATGAGGTTTGGAATGTTAGATAGCAAGAAAGGGTTCTTGCCCATGTTTCCCAATACGACCTTGAGTAAAACTCAAAGTCCTGCCACGACAGAAGATAGAGATAGTATGAGTAAGACTCCCTATGCCTCAGCCATAGGATCTATCATGTATGCCATGCTGCGTACTAGACCCCATATTGCATATGTTGTTAGTTTGACTAGCAGATATCAAAGTGATCCAGTGATGGATCATTGGACAACAGTCAAAAACATCCTTAAGTACTTGAGAAGAACTAAGGATATGGTTCTTTCTTATGAAGGTGATGAACAAATCGTTGCTAATGGTTACACCGATGCTAGTTGGGACACCGATCCGGATGATTCTAAATCTCAATCTGGATACGTATTTACTTTGAATGGTGCAGCAGTGAGCTGGAGGAGTGCAAAGCAAAGCGTTGTGGCAAGATTTTCAACCGAATCGGAATACATAGCTGCTTCGGAGGCTTCGCAAGAGGCGATATGGATGAAGGAGTTCATTACAGAGCTCGGTGTGGTTTCCAGTATGTTGGACCCAATGTCTATCTATTGTGATAACATGGGTGCCATAGCCAATGTGTAGGAGCCAAGGTCACACAAGAAGCTGAAGCATATCAAGCTACATTTTCACGCTATTCGAGAGCATGTCCAAGATGGTGACATAAAGATTTACAAAGTACACACATATCTGAATGTGGCGGATCGGTTGACTAAACCTCTCCCGAGGGCAAAACATGACCTGCACCAAACCGCCATGGGTGTTCGGTATATTACCATGTAATCTAGATTAGTTGACTCTAGTGCGAGTGGAAGACTGTTGGAGATATGCCCTATAGGAAATAATAAAAGTAGTTATTTTTATATCTTTGTGTTTATGATAAATGTTTACATTCATGCTATAATTGTATTAACTGGAAACATTAATACTTGTGTAATTTGTAAACTTGTTAGAGTCCTTAGTGAGGCCTCTTTATAATACTAGCTTGTTGTTGATAAATGATCATGGTTTCCTGGTTATGAGCATTGAGATGTTATTAACAACAAGATCATATCATTAGGAGAATGGTGTGATGGACATACTCATATAGATAAGCGTAGCATAAAGATCAAGTCATTTCAATAGTTCGTTTCCTATAAGCTTTCAAATATATAGTAACCTAATTCCTTCGACCATGAGATCATGCTAATCACCATCACTGGATGGATACTTTGATGACATCAAACACCACTTCGTAACTAGGTGGTTATAAAGGTGGCATTGAGTGTTCGGAAAGTATCTGTTAAGGCACATGGATCAAGAGTGGGATTTGTCCATCCATATGACAAATAGATATACTCTAGGCCCTCTCGGTGGAATGTCATCCAATAATCTTGCAAGCATGTGACTGGCTCACAAGGGATCACATATCACAGGAACGAGCAAAGAGTACTTATCGGTAACAAGGTTGAACTAGGTATGCAGATATATCGATGATCAGACCTTAGATAAGTAAAATATCGCGAGACAAAGGGAAATTGGTATCGTATGTAAATGCTTCATTCGATAATATGTGGGAGCCATATGAATTTCCAGATTCCTCTATTGGTTATTGATCGGAAAAGAGTCTTAGTCATGTCTACATAATTCACGAACCGTAGTGAGACACACTTAAGGATTAGATGTTGTTTAGTAGATATGGAATGTGAGTAATAATACCGAATGTTGTTCGGACTCTCGGATAGGATTCGGGACATCACGAGGAGATCAGGAATGGTCCAGAGAATAAGATTCATATAAGGCAAGTCCAATTCCAGAGTTTGGGATTGATTCCGGTGTTTTCACTGAAATGATCTAGAAGGGTCTAGAAGGTTTACCAAACCGGAAGGGGAAGGATACATGTATGCGTCATGACAAAGTGGAATGATTGCATCATATCTTAGGTCACTTGGTGTGCATTTAAAAGAGAGAAATCAAACTCTAAAATTGAAAGTCAAAAGGCAAGTTCGAATAGTCAAACTGGGACAGTGGTTCCTGGTGGAGGGAGGAGAGGAAACCTCCTCTCCCTCCATCGCTGGCCAAGGAGGAGAGGGGATTGGGGAGGATTTGACCTCCCCCTCCCCTAGCCGCCCCTCTCTCTCATAAATAGAGGGGAGGGGGCTGCCCCTCCAGCACCACAACAACCCTAGCCCCACAAGCCGTCGCCAAGCTGCCGCCCAGCGCCATCGCCGCCCTAGCCGCCGATGACTCCACCTCCTCCCCTCGGCCTCTAAACCCTAGTCGTCGAGGATCTCCCCTGCAGGATCTCCCCTCTAAACTCCACCTACCCGCTGAGGAATCTGGAAATTCAACACCACGCTGAGGAATCTGGAAATTCAACTCCACCTACCCGCTCCGGCTTAAGGCGAAGCCCTGCAGGATCTCCCTTCTAAACTCCAACACCACGCCGTCGTGCTGCCGGAATCACGAGGAGAGAGCTACAACCTCCGCCGCCTGCTGGTACAAAGGAGAGGAAGGTCTTCATCGAGTACCGAACGTGTGAAAGACTGCGGGAGCGCTGCCGGAACACGGCACCGGAAGGATCGTCTACGCGATCTTGAGATCGGCAAGTGAACGACTATATCACCCACGAGAATCTTCTCTCGTTAAACGCTTTGAAATGTTTAAGGGTGAGTACTCTATTGACTCGTTGCTATAATCTAGTAGATAGATCTTGGCTTGTGTGTGTTCATGCGATAGATTTTTTTTATTTTTCATGCTACGAACCCCTACAGGATCCTCTTTTTAGAATACCATGCATGTTGGGCTCGGCGATCAACAGAAGGCATGGATCTCCAACACAAATGAGCGGCCATGATAGCGCAAAAACACCAATGATCTCCAGTTCTGTCAAGTTCCACCTGGAGAGGGCGAGAAGTGCTCAACTAAAAGTAAAAGAGAAACATGATTTTGGTTCAGCACAAAGATTTAGTTCGAATTGAATGCGGCGTTATGGAACCCGGGCTCTACTTAGCCTAGATTTTGAAACTTCAAAAAAAAATGGAAAAATAATATGTGCATGTAGCACACTGTGCGCTCTAGCAGTGTGAAATTTTCCAGCTGAAAATACATCTTATGTGATAGTAAAAAGAAGACGGACAATAGGAACTATATAAATTAGGGTGTGGTTCCTCATGCACATCTCTTAAGAACGTTATAAATTAGAGAACAGTCCGTTATGAATATCCTTATCATCTAGTGAAATCGTAACTCCATGCATTATTTAGAGACCATAAAAATTGGTTAGGGTGCTTATATTTCAAAAATATCAAGAGAGTACAATTTATATATTGAAAACGAGCGATCTAGTTAAAGGGGAGAACAATCCATTTTGTGGGTGAGCTTCACGACTCTAAATTTTTAGTAGACGATTCGTTGTTATATATAAAATGTTATTATAAATTCCTACGTGTGTTACCCGCAAAAAAATTCTAAATGTGTTAGTAGGTAGGGCTTTTGATACAAAATGATAGTCGAATAAACCCAACGGATATTGAGATGACCGAGTGTTAATTGTCACCACGTGTGTTTCGGATCCTTAAAAGGGACCATATTTATTGTCAAATATTGATATCTTTGTAGTACATCAATTATAAGGAGAGTGATAAAAAATTCATGAGCAAAAGTAGAGAAGTAAATTGACGGCCATCAAGTTATAAGCAGCATGTACATCCATTTAAACTTGCTAGTCTAGCATATGGAGAGGAGTAAATCGATGTCCATCTTATAGGGTACATCCATATATGTTTGTCAAGTTCTAACTATATATGGTGTGAAGTCCTCTTTTGTGACTTATGGAGTAACCATGCGAATTTGTTAGGCTACATATAATAACCATACGTCTCCCTTTCACTATCTGACACGACATCTTAATTGACCATATGGAAAATAGGGACTATATTAGTTAGAGTATGGTGCATCATGTATATCTCGCAAGAACTTTATAAATTAGAGGTTGGTCTATCATGAATATACTTATCATATATAGTAATCTTCAGAAGTTGGTATGTGTACTGTTCAGTAACCATAATAATTTGTTGAGCTGCATATAGCTCAAAACACTCAAGAGAGTAGAATGTAAATATTGGAGAAGAACAATATTATTAACCGGGAGACGAATTCAAATATTTGACATTGAGTCATTTCAAAACCCTCAAGATTTTGATCATTTTTTAATCCTTACATTTATTTGATATTGGCTGGATTCAACTTTTGTGGAGAGTAGAATTTTAACATTCATCTTGACTACAAAATAGTGGTCACGTTATGAATATTTTGGAGCTTCGGGACTCTTCACTTCGGTCTTCATTAGGTCGTTATATCAAAATGTGAAAAAATTAAGTATTCTAAGTTCCTTTATGTATTAGAAGATAAGGACCATAGAGGATAAGGCTTTCTAGTGGGTGGGGTTTCAATGTTATCGGACACATTCTACAAGACAATACTTATTTAAAAAGATTAATGTTGTTGAAGTATTTCATGTTTTGGATTTGAAAAAGGCTAGCACATTTATCTAACACGAACATCTTATTTGATCGTCAAAGGAGACAGAACATACAACTATATAAATTAGAGTGTTGCTCCAGACTTTGTAATCGGTTTGTAATCTCTCATTTATCTCTCATCCAGCTGGATGGACGTTGCTCTAGACTTTGTAATCGGTTTTGTTGCCAGTGATTCGGCTGGACAACTTTTAAGTGGAATACATGTTCCAGTTCAAAAAAACTATATAAATTAGAGTGTGGTCCTTCATACGTATGTCACAAGAACTTTATAAATTAGAGGTTGGTCCGTTATGAGTAATTCTTGTCATTTAATGAAATCTTTAGAATTTGGTATGGGTAGTGTTTAGACTTAGGCACATCCCTGAGAAGTACAGGAAAGTGCCTTCGTTTGAAGAATTGACAAGGTAGTAGTCTATAATGTGCGAGTTTCGTCAGGCATCTAACCTTTATTATAAACTCTAGTATGTGATGGTTTGTAATGCTATTATCCAGACGGGAAGACTCTTGGTTGTATAATCACGCATGCACACGCACAAACGACTTCTACATCAACGCTATGAAGATTATTATTGCAAACCTTATAAACCTGTTGGAGCCTGAAATTCATGACAACCTCGTGAATTGTTAAGTGCTGTGATGACCATAATATCTGGCTATATTTTTTAATTCATGTCAAGACTATATGGATTGAAAGATCACATTAGGTTCTCGAACTGTTGTTTAACCATGACCATGGCAGATTAATGTTAATTTAGAAAATATTAATGTACTCAACTAGTTGTATCCGATACATCCTACAATTGTTGGGGTATCAGTAGCGGCTACGGATGACCTTTTCTTCTATTCTGATGAATGAATCGACGAGTTCTCTATGACCAATGATTCAGTCTGATAAAAAAATTATGAAGATGTCAAGATCTGCATTAACAGGATTAGAATGCATCTGCATTGGGACCTCTCTTCTGTTATAGGTGACAATATCTGGGTCAAGCATATCACGGTACGATCCATCGTCCATCCTATACCCATCATCTTATTTATGTGGTACTGCCAGGTGCACAATCGGTACATATACATCACACAAGTTTGACATTTCCATTGATATGAAAAACATGCATTCAATGAATTGTGCTTGAATGGTTTTCCTATTCTGAAACAGCTTTCACAAGAGTACGGACGAACACCCAATACACACCTTCTAAATAAAGTCGTTCGGAACACAGCAGTACATAAGTCCATCTTCAGAACGGGTACCTACAAAAACCATGAATAAACATACTACCTAAACATCACCACAAGCAAAACAAAAGCTAGAGTGACTGCAACGCTAACATCAGCGACGCATACATTGGTTTGTGAGCTAAAACTTCTGTTCATGGTTCTTTCCATGAGACGGATCTTGGATTTCAGCTCACGCACAAGTTCCTGATTGGCGACGTCTGAGTTGCTCCTTGCTAGATTGGGCTCGTATAAACTTCTGTCGTTAATAAACTCAAGATGCGTTAAGGGGAGTTCATTCCTGCAACGATATGCAGCCAGGTTCCACAGATGAAACAGGGCCCTTGTTAAGACAGGGTTCCATGGATCATCAACCCATGACATGAAGCGGCATCTCCGATCACCCTGCATAAAACGGGCATGGAATGTTTACTCGTAATTGCATAGTTAGGAAGCGCATCTGTAAAGAAAAATAACCTTGCGTGCACAACCAAGAAATTTACGCCCGGTAGCGGCCATGTCAAATGCAACCATTCTCTCTGGCACTTCCCCCATGGAAACATCACTCGTCTGTATCCACCTCTATACCAAAGTAACATGGGTCCTGAATGTGCTGAGGGGTTTCAATGAGAACGTCAGGCTCTGGCCAGACCTGAATCAATAGGTAAAATATCAGCAACACCCATGAAAAGGCATGTACAACAAAATCACATAGGTTTTTAACTGGGATTCTATGGGCACGTTCATGAAATTCGTATGCACATCACAAGTCAAGGAGATTCTGTATATATTACTCATGAGGATACATGGGTTACTTTCTTGTTTTTTACAAGAGAGCTACTCTTTTTAGGAAAAAAAAAGGATATATCTTACGTAATACATTACCCGAGAGAACACGGGTTAATTTTCGTGTTTTGTTTTGCGAAAGAGCAGCCTTTTTTCAGTGTTATTTTTTTTCTGTGGCTTCCATCACATGTAACGAATATATAATGCGAAAAAAGGCAGATAAATATTTAGGAAAACCAAACTCGAACGTATATATACGATTGGTATGGGTTCTGGATTAACTCATGCGCTGGATTTAAAAAATTACAGTCTAAACGAATCCATCTACCCACGTAATTTCGCCATCCGATTATGGCGTCTCAAATCTCAACACACAATCATCAATCCATCAATGCGCATACAATCTCTACAGACTAATAACTAATAAGATCCGCTCCATTGGGAGATAGATCGTTAGAGACCTGTAGACGTACCGGAGATTCGAGCTCTTCTTCCGTGGATAAATCCCCGACCAACGACGGGGGATCTGATTCGCAGGTCGGATCTCTAAATCCGCTCCATGGAGACATAACGATACGGCGTACAGCGAGGAGAAAGCTGTAAATCGGATCTTCTTGGCGGCGAAAGGTGTAAGGAATGGGCTATACGAGAAGATGGTTAATCTGAGCGAGGAATTAGCGCGGAGGAAGAGCGAGAGGAAGAACTACAGGAAAGCTTCGTTGAAGATAGGAGCGAAGGGGGAGGGGGTAGGTGCGGGGTGGCCCGGTGGGTACCGGGACCCACTACACGGGATTTTCCGGGCGGGGGGGGGGGGGGGGGGGGATACGTACGTGCAGAAAACGGTTCGACGGGGTAATACGAGCATATACGGAGCTGTGCGCGGCAGGCGGTCAACGGCGCGTGCGAATCTCCAATTACACGCGACGGTCGAGATAGCTATTCAGCGCGAAACGTGTTCGTGATTCTCCGGGTCGTCGCGCCGCCTCCCTTCGTTTCCCTTGACCTGCTCGCGTCCCAGGCGCCGTCGTGAGGAGCACGTCCCCATCTCCTCCCAGTACTAGCGAGCTCCTCTCCATGGTTCGTCCTCAAGGCCGCCGCTCTCCTCGTCCACTTCCTGACGCCGGCAGACCACCGCTCGCCTTCAAACTCTGCACATGGTCGCTCGTTCCTCCTTCCTGCCGACGATCTCCGCGTCACCAAGCACGACATAGGCCACCATGCACGCGACGCACGCGCCTCTCCCCACACCTCCTCGCCCCTGGTCGCTCGAGCCAGAGCTTCTTCGCATGCGACGAACGCCTCTCAACCGGACATCTTCGACCTGCAGCCCGCATGGACGACCGCCTCCGTCTGGCCCCTTGCATCGACTTCTACGTCCACCGCGACCGCAAGACCATGCCGTGCGCCTCTGGCCATGAAGATCTACACCGCCTCCAGCTCGTCACCTCGCCTTAGCTGAGCACGTCGCGGTTCACCGCCACAGCAGCTTGCCGCCGCCGCCCTCGTCTCCATCTTGGTCTCCTCGTCACCGACCACTTTCTGGTGAGCTCCTCCTCTCTCTGGCTCACCCCTGGCTCGCCTCCTTCCTCGCGCACGCTCGCGCGCTAGTAGCAGCCTCGTAGCGCCACGCGCAGCGCACTCGCCGCGTTCTCCGACAGTGCTAGCCGCAGGCCTCTGTTCCTCTGCTTTTTCCCGTCGAACTAGCCCTCCTTGGGCAAGATCTTAAAAGCGAAAGATGATCCCCGTAGTCCCATCTTCGCGCTGGACAAAATCACACGTCAATCGGATCTACCAATCTCCCGGAATCTCCTACCAATTTTAGCCGATCTTGCAGTACCGGACGCCATATTCAGTTTCGGATTTTGAGTTACTCCTCAGTGAGATTTCCCCGACAAAACGCCCCAAGTTATGCATGTTTCTCTGCTCCTTTAGAAACATTCCTACAATAAAAGTTGTAAATATGATCTCCCTCTTAAAATTATTACTTTAAAACATCCCCTAATTCGCAATAAATCACTCGCAATCTTCCCAAGAAGTTGACTCGAGCTAGCTCGTTTTTCTCTAATCGTATTCAGTAAGTTCCTTGGTCTTGATGGTTTTGCAAAAATCCCCTTGAAGCTTTCTCTTTCTAACCCATGCCCTAGCCACATCAGCTAGTCGACCTAGTCAGCAACGCGGGCCCGTCGATCAGTCTCAGCTGATAAGGGATTGCCCGGTATAATTTTTTTTGGATATTTACAAAGTAAAAGAAATTCCAGAAATGTATAAAAGAGGTTTACATCAATTAATTCACAACTCTTAATTGGTTTATCCAAACACAATGTTTTATATATCAATCTTGATCAGAGAGACTCAAGGATTAGTAATATGACATCCAAAATAATTTTTGAACATTTAAAATTTTCGAAATTGTTTTAATATTATTAAATGGTCGTTTCTTAATAAATCTATAACTTTAAAACCGTAAATCGTAATTCGACAAATGATATGTCTAAACTGATCAGCGCGACGAGTCCTTTTAAACTATGCATTTCATACTTGCAATTATATCATGCATCATGAAGAACTTGTAAAATCAGAAATGTTTATGTAAGGAAAATATGATAAATAAAATTGGAAACTAATTGTTTTCATATTAATAATGCCTCACGAATGCTATATCATCAATGTGCTATGCACCTAATACCTTTTCGACATAGTTTGTATTATTAACTTGCCATGTCATGCATCATATCATGATCTTGTCGATTCTTTCGTATTAGTTGTAATTGTTGCATCGCTTGTTTCTTTTAGTGTTTTGCTTCTTCCCGGATAGGACGACAAGATGTTATGAGCTTCGAAAAGTTCTTCGGTTATGAACCTTCGGCAACGTTTTTCAGGTGAGCATTCTCCCACTTTCTACCTATTTTATATTTCTAGTCTTTACTTCCTTCTGTTGATCTATTACTATCTGTGTTGTGATGTTATAGGTTCCGTATCCTGTTATACTTCCCTGCAGCCCTTATATTGCCATGGACACATCCTATTACATGTTGTTTGGTAGATAGTCGGCCTTGCGAGTCGTAGTTGTTTGCGCAGGTGATGCGTCGCGCCATCGATGTTCCACAGTTGTTAGAGTATTGCCGTATGTTTAATATTGGAGATGATCATGACTTTAATTACCATTTAATAACTAAAATTGAAGTAGGTAAATAATGCAGAGGCACAGGTGGGCAATAGATGTTATTTGGTTTTTAACCGTCCACTTGTGTCACGTAGGACCCCGAGTATTTGATACATGTTCTTTGAATATTTGCACTATCCGCATGTGGGACCATGAATCCCTCTAACCCTAGCTTGAGTCATATTTAATTCCTTGGGGCCACAAACTAGTTTGGGGCTTTATTACTATCATGTACTTATGACATGTTTTACTGCTTTATTTATGATTGCGCGTGGAGCGCCTGTACTATTTAGGAACAAATGTGAAATGTTTTCACGGTATCGATAAGCTCAGTCACACTTTCGGGTTCCCAGTCGTTTACAGCCATTGGCACAAATCTCTGGGTATGTCTCGGAGCCGGCCAACTTCGTCGCGGGTAGCTTGATGGGGTGGCCCCCTGAAATCAAATATGAATCTTGCGAATGTTTTGTCGTGATGCCTCGTTGGGTTTTCATTTGGTTTTCTCCAAGGTTGATCGTGCGTGTGTTGCTATTTGTGCCCCCTGCAGGGTAAAACGTTCTGAAAGCTGTGTCCGCGGTTATGTACGACTTGGAGCACAGTATCTCGATCATAGACAAATATAACTAAAGTAGTGCTATAAATTTAACTTTATAATGACTAGTAATCAGCTTCACTACAACAGAATGGCTAAATAAAAGTACCAACAACTTCTGGGTTTTGGGATGCCTCATGCTATATGTATCTGACTAGTAAGTACTACAACTATAACGGAATGGTTAACTAAAACTGCCCACTGCTTATTATATCAGGATGACTCATGCTATCTATATTTGACTAGTAATTGCCGCAACTATAATGAAATAAATAAAACTGCCAACTGTGTGAGTTCCTCGGTTGACTTCCTCATTTGGTCTTGAGGGGGAAACACCAGGATGGGTATCCTTGGTGATAGTTTCAGGTTGGGTCCAAATAGGTCTTTCTTATCCCTATCTGATAGCCGCCAGTTGTATTGAGTCTCTATAGGTTGTTTAGTGCATGATATGCTGCCGCTTCAGTCCACCATACCTATGTAGGCGAGGATCGCTGAATTCTAGTCTCGCCGTGTACTAGCCTCAGTACTGACCGCTCTCTTTTTCCTTTGCCCTTTGTCGGCACCCCTTTTGTTTAAGCAGGTTTTGAGATCGACGTCGTTAGCAGGGTTACCCTTCCGGCTTGGCCTGGGCAGGGTTATGGTCGCCATTGGTTATTCTTCAGGGCTCTTAGCCTAATTTGCATCTTGTCCGTACTCAGACGCTGTATCATTTTCAAGGTGATTTGGATCTTTGTACTGTATATTGTATTCTTGACTCGATGAGTCGCTATTGCATATATCTGTTTTGTGGGTTCCATCGTGGACTATTGTGCAATGATATTACTTCGTTTTCCACCCGCACGCAAGTGCCTGGTGGGCACCTTTGAATCATTTCTATGCGGGTTTGGCGGGAATCGCTAAAACTTGCATAGGGCCGATCCGGAGGGTGTTACAGGCCCACACCCCTGCCAGGCGTGGGTGGGCCCAGCCCGCGCCTAGGGGGGTGCGGCCACCCCAGGCACCCCCCTCAGGCTCCCTCTTCGCCGATAAGTTACCCCTTGACCTAAAAACCGAGGGGGGTTTGACGTTTTTCCTGAAAGAATTCCGCTGCGCCGCCACCACCAGAAACCGAGATACGGATCCAGAAACTCCGTTCTGGCACCCTGCTGGGACGGGGAATTTGGGGAGGATCATCGCCATCGTCATCACCAACGCCTCTCCATCAACCATCAATGTTTCCCTCATCCATGAGTGATTAATCCCCCGTTGTAGGCTACGGGGATGGTAGGGATTGGATGAGTTCTATCATGTAATCGAATAAGATTGTTAGGGCATAGTGCCTAGTATCTCTATTAGTGTTATTTGGCTTTCTTGCAACTTGTTGTGCTTAATGCTTGTCACTAGGGCCCGAGTGTCATGATCTCAGATCTGAAATTATTATTGAATCATTGGCATAGTATTTTTTATGATCTTATCTGCAAGTTGTGTAGACATATCATTGTCCGGATCCAAAGGCCCCGAAGCGACAGAAATTGGGACAACCGGAGGGGATGGCTGTGGTGTGAGGATCACAAGTGGTCACGGAGTGTTAATGCTTTGCTCCGGTGCTCTATTAAAAGGAGCACCTTAATTGCCAGTAGTTCCCTAGAGGCCCCGCTACCACGGGCGGGCAGTACAAAAGATGTTGTGCGAGTTCTCAATGCGAGCACGCATGACTATATATGGAGCACATGCCTATGATTGTTTAGTACTTAGATTCTTATCCTTATTTATCTGTATGCCCTAGACCTTGAAGTTACATGTTTAGACTCGTCCATGCAACGCCCGTCCATCCATCCCTATGCCTACCGCGCTCATATCCTACTGTTTGCTACTACTATTACTATTGCTGCTGCTGTTGCTTTGTTGTTGCTACTACAAATTGTTGCTACTGATAAACTTCTGTGAGCAAGAACTATTTCCAGGTGCAGCTGAATTGACAACTCAGTTGTTAAGGCTTGCAAGTATTCTTTGGCTCCCTTTATGTCGAATCAATAAATTGGATAATACTACCCTCGAAGACTGTTATGATCCCCTATACTTGTGGGCCATCAAGACTATTTTCTGGCGCCGTTGCCGGGGAGCATAGATTTATTTGTAAGTTCAATTGGATCTACTATTGTTCACTGCTACTCCTTTCATCATGGGGAAGTCTCGTGATGTAAAGTTTCCTATTTTACCATCCACTACAAGAAGAGGTACAATACTAAACACCTCTGCTGCTCTTGATTCACTGTATGTTATAAGTAAGCTTGTTACACCACCACCACATATTCATGCTACACACACTTCTACTACTGCTGAGTCTGAAACTGCTTTTGATTCTCATGATGTTACTTCTACTGTGCTTGATGCGAGTGGTTCATTAGGTCCTTTCCTAGATGCCACTATGGCTGGTCTAGGAAATACTGATACTCCTAGTGAAGACACTGTTACACCTGTTAGCTCACCTGAGTCTAGAGAGAGTTATGATATTAATGATGGTTACATTGAGTTCATTGATGAATTTATTGAGGAGTGCCGAAACACACATGGTGCTAGTGCTATTAAGAGTCTCCTTGCTAGATGTACCATTATTCCTAAACTGTCCTTTGATCCTAAGTTTGTCACCTCTCCCATAGATATTAAAGATAAAGATTATGATTTCTCTCTTGATTTATCCTATTTAGACATTGTTGAGAAAGAACCTTTTTGTGGGACTGAATATGAGAGTGTTGTGGATCATATGAATGAGCTTTCCACTATGAGTGCTTTATTCTATGATGATTTTAAGATGCGCAAGTACTTTGTTACAAATATTTTCCTTTTTCACTAAAAGGAGAAGCTAGGACTTGGTTTAATAGATTACCTCCTGGTTCCATTGATAGCCCTGATTGTTTGATTACTTCTTTCTTCTAGAAATATTTTCCTCCTAGTGCTAGACATGCTGCTTTGCAGAGACTTTTTGATTTTAAACACGGAGAAGAAGATAAATTGCCTAAGTCATGGACAAGGTTATGTGCCTTGATTCATGCACATCCTGGATGTCCATTACCTAAGAATGAGCTTCTTGATATTTATTATAATGGACTAACTGATGATTCTAGGACATACCTAGATAGCTTTGCTGATTGTGTTTTCAAGAAAAGGACTCCTACAGATGCTGAAGAATTAATGGCTAAGATAAGCAAAAATTATGATGATTGGACTTCAACTGAGCTAAATACACCTGAGCCTATTTCTCCTGAACCAGTTATGCCTAAACCAGATCCAATACCAACACCAAAGAAGAGGGGAGTTATTGCATTAAATGATGAAGTGATGAAGGAAGCTAAGAAGTGTCTAAAGGAGAAAGGTATTAGAGCTGAAAATGTGAAGAATCTACCTCCTATAGAAGAACTATGTAAGCCAATTCCCCACTCATCCACTATTGAGGTACACTCTCTCCAACACTTTGATGAAGGTGATATTTCTTATGGTAAGCCTCCTGATCAATGTTTAGAGGAACTTGATATTTTTATTGTTAAACGAGGTAATTTTAATAAACATGTTCAGAATCATTTATTGGAAAACTCTAGAGCTATTAAGGAGTTGAAAGATATTGTGGAAAGAACTTCTAATGATATTAAAATTCTTTCTAAACACTTTCAAATGGTTCAAACCCAACTTGATCAACTTGCTAAGGTACAAAAGGATATGCTAGTTAATGCCTTAGGAGATAAACATGCTTATGGAATTAGAACTAGGAGTGGTATAACTACTCAAGATCCCTTATATCCTGAAGGACACCCTAAAAGAATTGAGCAGGATTTTCAACAAGGTGAAAGTAGTGGTAGTCCTCGTAAGAGAAAAAAAGAAACACAAAATAGTTGAGGAACCACTTCAACCTGCTGTAGATCCTAATAGTGTATCCGTCTCTGATGCTGAAACTGAAAGTGGTGATAAAAATGATGCTCCTCATAAGGAGGAAGTTGAGGAAGAACCTTAGAAGCACATTAAGAATACTAGGTACACTAAGGAAGATTTTATTGCTAATAAACATGGTAGTAAGAGAGAACCTTGGGTGCAGAAACCTATGCCTTTTCCAGGTAAGAAACACAAGTCAAATGAGGAAGAACACTAAAACAAGTTTTGTGAGTGGATGAAACCTTTATTTTTGCAAATTCCTTTGACTGATGCTATTAAGTTGCCTCTTTATTCAAAGTATATGAAGGATATTGTCTCTAATAAAAGGAAGATTCCTAATGAGGAAATTTCTACTTTGCTTGCTAATTACTCCTTCAATGGTAAGATTCCAAAGAAACTTGGTGATCCAGGTATACCAACTATTCCTTGCTCTATTAAGAATAATTATGTTAGAACTGCTTTATGTGATTTGGTAGCTGGAGTTAGTGTTATGCCTTTTTCTCTCTGCAAGAGACTCTAGCTAGAAAAGTTGATACCAACTGATATATCTTTGCAAATGACTGATAAGTCAACTACTATTCCTGTTGGTATATGTAAGGATGTTCCTGTTCAAGTGGCTCATAATTGCTTAGTTTTAACTGATTTTGTTGTGCTTGAGATGCCTGAAGATGATAATATGTCTATTATTCTTGGGAGACCTTTTCTTAATACTGCAGGTGCTGCCATCAATTGTAATCAAGGAAAAGTAACTTTAAATATTAATGACAAAGAGCACACTGTATATTTCCCCAAGAAGGTTGCTAAGAGCTATTGCATGAATTCCATTGAAAACATTGAGAGCATCAAGGTTGGAGAAATATATTGTCCCATTCCACAATAAAATTTTGAAACTATTATGATTGGGACCATTGCTATCAAGTATGAGGTAACATAATCACCTTGTGTAATGCAAAGTTTTGTTTCATATAAGATTGTTTTGGTAACAAGACTTGATCAGCCTTGTTAACAAAAGGATTTTAATGAAAAAAAATGTTTTCACTGTGGTTATACTTGCTTTCTTTTACTTTTCTCTTTCCTAGTCTTTGCCTTTTTCTCTTGCTAACTTTGGTTTTGTTAGTTGTTTGCTTGTTAGAGTATCTTAAAACTTCTGTAGTCTTGGGTTTTGTTTTCTTTTGCTTCTTCTAAAAAAACTGTTTCTGCGAGAAAATCAATTTTTATACCATGAGAATTGGCCAAAAATAAGTTTCCCAAAAAAATCCCAGAAAATTCAAAGTAAATTTTTCCTTGAAAAAAGGGGCAGAGGGACACCTGAAGTGACCCAGGGGCCACCCCAAGCCACCACACCCCTGGTGGGTGCGGGCACCCCCTACGTGGCGCCTGGGTAGGGTGTGGCCCACCTGGGGCCCTCCAAGGTGCCTCCTCCCAGCCATCTTCTTTCTCTCTCCCGAAAAACACCAGAAAACTTTCTCAAGCTCGAGTTCCTGCTATTCTTGCTCGTGATTTTCGATCTCCTTGCTCATCCCATCTTTGTTGCTGATTTTTGGAGGGATTGCTCATTGGTATGTGCCTCCTCCACTTGTCCAATTAGATTTGTGATTGGTAGATTATATCTTGAGTATTTTGCTGCTATAGGTGATAGGTTGTGTGAGCTTGCATGCTTGTTCTATGCTTACAGATTTCATTTTGATGCATGTGTAGCCCTCTAGCAAGTTCCTATAATAGTTTCTCATCATTTATCAACTTGGAAATCACTTGGTTTGATATTTGTGTAAAAATTTCAGAAAGGAATATGAGTGCATATCCACTAAATCAATATGATTTGATGGTACCTAAGCCAATGAAAGTTCATCGTGAGGAAGGAGTCTTCCCTTCCATATATCCATGCTAGGAATTTATGAGAACCATAGGAATCCTCCAGGATTTCCAAACTATGGTTACCAATGCAGGGTTGGAACACTTTGTTGAAGGTGAACCACTTCAATATGTTAAGCTAACCATGGTTGTTGTGCAGGACTTACGGTTTACTTGGTCTGCATCTAATCCCATGGTCCATTACAAAATATACAATCTAGCTGTCGACCTGCCTTTTGCTGATTTTTGTGCAGCAATTAGAGTACCTCAGTGGGGATCTTGTGAGAAGATCAAGGAGAGGCCCAAGTCACTTATGGATTTATATACAGAGATTTTCCAAGGTTTCGACTTCTCAAAGGAAAGTGGTAAAATTCGGAACATTCAGTTCCCAGCCATTAGATATTTTGGCTATTTCATTACCAAGTGTTTTCTTGCTAGAAAGATTGCTAGAAAGTTATCTTCTTTTGATCTAGTTTTTATCACAGCTGCTTTGAATAGGAATAGATCTTATAACCTGGGTGCTTTGATAGCTTACCGTCTCACCACTAACCGTGAGAAGGGTGGAATTTGTGGAGGTCTCCTTGCCTTTAGGTTGTTAGCTTTCCATGGTTTAGAGCCTCACCATTCAGATTATAGGTTCCCCATAGAGAGGCTTGATCTTGAATCCATGATTCAACATAATTTTGTTTCTTTAGGGGCTACTGTGAGAAGTTTACCGTATGAACTATCTTTTGCCAAGCGTGGTTGGAGAGGGGGTAGGACTGAGAAAGTAGTTTATTTGCCTGCACCTGCTTTGTTCAACTTTGATAACATGCAAGGATGGTCGCCCACGGAGGAGGAGTTTGACACATACGTGGAGAAGCTCTCCCAACAAGAGGAGAATGTTGGAGAGGATGCCGAAGATGATTCGGTTCAGCCCTCCAGCTGGAAGAGTCTTCATACCAGCAGCCCTCCTATGATTGGGGCGCGTCTTCTTCTTCATCGCAAGCGCCTGACTATGATCATTCCTATGATGACCCACCAGCTTGGGGTTACTAGCCGCGCTATTGAGCCCCACTTAGGCCAAAAGCCTAAGCTTGGGGGGAGGTATACCGACATCACACTCATCTATATATCATGTTCGGTCAGTTCTTTGTATATCCATTGTTTCGCTTTCTTTTTGGTTCTTGTTTCTGCTTTCCCAAAACACAAAAATACCAAAAATATTTTCGTTGTTTCTCTTGGTTTGTTTATTTGCTTTTTAGCTTTGGTTTTCCTTAAAAGAAAAACCCAAAAAGATTTTTCTTTGTTTGTTTTTGCTTTGTTTGCTTGTTTTAAAAAATCGAAAACACCAAAAATATTTGTTGTTCTTCTTTGGTTTTGTGAGTTCTTTGCAGGGTTCAGCCGTCCTCAGTGTATTTTGGTTTCATGTTATTATTCAAGTCACACAAGTGAAGGGCAATAATGAAGATTAAGAAAACTTGAGGTGTGGTAAGAGGCTGGTAATGAACTCTATTTGTTTTCATTTTTGTACATATACTCATTATTGTGAGCATGCTTAGTCTGTTCATGTAAGGTGTATGTTACTGATGGATGCTTAGCAGTTCTTGCTTGTCTGTGATTAGCTCCAGCATGCTAATAGTTTGTAGCATGTCATGTGAATGTTTGCTTGCATTGTTTTATTCATATTTTGGTATGATATTGTGGTATCCTCCTCTGAAAGTTTCATGTGAATCGACTTGGCACATGCTCGCGCATGCATATGACTAAACAAATAGTCAGTAAGCCTCGATGATTTATTTTGCCTCAGAGTCCTTGTATCACTTTCATGCCATAATTAGTCATGTTTTGTTGCAAGCATGATTATGACAGTTATTGCTCTCTCGTTTGTCGCCCCCTTTCTTTTGCTAGCATTCACTTGCACTGAGTATGAGCTCTACTTGTGCATCTGACTCCCCAAAACCAATATTTCCAACTGTGTCCACCATACCTACCTATTAGCATCATTTTCTATTTCAGTGCATATTATATATGCCTTGTTCTCTTCCAAATAAAATGTTTTACTGTTTTGAGAAAGTTAGTTAGTAAAGCTCTCACGAACTTGATGGCACACTTTATTCCTTGCACTTCATAAACCTGAACCATTGTGACTATCCATGAAAGTTATATGCTTGCAAATTATAGGCCGGGAGTTAGCAAAACCGTGCTGTCATGGGGAACGCTTTCAACACTTACGGATACATATCTAGTTGATACCTTGCTCTTTTGTTTACGGATGTCGTCGGTGTGAAATAAAAGGGGAGCTTGTGAGTTCATGGAGTATATATATATGTGTTAGAGAAACGCCTAGGCCGCTAGCCTAAGCCATGCCTAACCATGGTGGAAACTTGCAGCATCACCATAATGAGCATTTTGTGAAGCATCCTCAATAAAAATCTATGCACATAGTAAATAAAAAGATTGCTGAGATGCTAATTGTCTTCTTGCCTTGTCATTTTGATCACGGGATAGCTCTTGTATCATGTGCAAGAGGTACCCCGTTGGCGGTTCTCTATGATATGCATGTATTTACAATGACAAGAACTTACAGGTAACCAAAGTTGAGTAGCATGCGGAGCGGCCCTCGTACTCAAGGGACATGGGATTTGTAGTTTATGGTCTGTAAAGCATATAACTCAGATTGGACCTCACTTTCACCTTAACCATATGAAGATGCCTATGATAGGGGCAATGAGTGCTCGAAGCTAATGAGTACCCTTCCTTTCAGTATTAGGAAGCCTTTCAAACTTTTCAAAACCTTTTCACTTCCTTGTTGAGTCACCACTTATTCTATGAGCACCTTCTTGAGAGCATAATTGTCATTCTTGTGTTTGTCTCAAAACTTGGTTAATTATGTCATGACTTTGATGCTTGTATCTCTGATATCTTTACTTCTAGTCTTCATGTGAACTTCATAGGTGCCTTGACATTTATATTGTTCTCTACAAACAAAGGCAAGAGAGATACCACTCTATCATACCTTCTTATGAGCATTGCAATGTTACTTATGTTTATGTTCCATGCTACTTATTATTATTGAGTTGGTTTCTCTTCATAGCTTACAATGTATATTGAGTAGACTTAGTTGCATACTTCTTATTATGAATGGTTTAAGTATCTACTCCTGTGCTGAGAATATATACATCATACGAAGCAAATGTGTTCGTGAAAGTTATTTTATCGCACTCAGTTCAATAAGCTAAGCTTGGGGAGAGTTGATACGTCCAAAACGTATCTACTTTCTGTTGGGGATATGCTATATGGGTATCCTCATAGCATGTCTCCTATCCGACTAACCCGGGTGGCCCATAGTCGGTAGCATGGCCTATGGCCTGTTGGGCGTCCCAGTTAGGTGGATCTAGAAGGGAGGCCCATGCCGGATAAAGGAAGGCTGCGGTGGAGTCACCACTGTACCCGGAGCCTTGGAGTACAAGATACACAAGACTAGTGATAGACGGTGTAGGACTCTGTAACCTGTCCGGCTAGGACTTTTCCCTGTAACCCTACGACCTGGCGACTATATAAGTCGGGCCTATGGGAGCCTTTAGAGCACAATCTCAGACAACCTCGCACAGCGAACCTATCTCTGTAACTCGGCGTATTGCCCTTATAGTGATTTATAGCTGGAGTAGGATTCCACCACCATTGTGGGATCTGAACCTAGGTAAGTTGTGTTACCTCGTACCCGTCAACCGTCCGCCTTACCCCACGTCTCTAAACACGCACTGTGAGGACCCCCTCCATGGCGTACTCGTCGGCAATACCACGACAGTTGGCGCCCACCGTGGGGCAAGAGGCGCTTCAGGCTCTACAGCGGGCCAGGACCAAGATCTTCGCGGGAATCGGCGAAACCGTAGCCATGGTCCGTGTTCTCTTCTCCGGCAACGTTCCGATCGTCCCCCCTCCCTCGACGAGTTATGGATCCCGACGAAGACGAACCCTACGCGGTGTTCGATCGTTCCTATCGGAGACTTCCACCTCTTCATCAGCAAAACCGACTCGGGCACTAGTTCCCTAGAAGTCGGAGGAGAATCAAGACCCGCACGGACCGCCTACGGGCAGGATACGTTCGCGGAAGGATCAATGTCAGATCTCTCTTCGGAGTTTGCCGGCAAAGATCGGAGAGCATCAAGACCCGCATGGACCCCCTACGAGCAGGATACGTTCGCGGAAGGATCAATGTCGGATCTCTCTTCGGAGTTTGCCGGCAAAGATCGGAAAGCATCAAGACCCGCACGGACCGCCTACGGGCAGGATACGTTCGCGGAAGGATCGATGTCGGATCTCTCCTCGGAGTTTGCCGGCAAAGATCAGAAAAATTCAAGGCCCACCCAAACCGCCCCTGTGCAGGATATAAAGGTGGAAGATCACTGCAAATCCGTCGGCTTTATCCGTGCGTCTGGACAGCAGAGATCCAAGTTCGTCGGCGTGGGTACCATCTTCGATCTGGCGCGCTGCATTCAGAGAGAGGGCAAAACCCCCCCCCACGATTACCTGGCCAGGTGGCTCCGTATACGAGCAGATCTGGCCCACTACCCCAATGATGATGCTATCTATCACTTTGTGGAAGGACTGGACCATGGCACGCTTCTCCGACACTCTCTAAGACGGCAACAGGCGTCAGGACGCCTTACCTTCGAAGGCATGGTGAACACCGTCAACAACTACGCGGAGGCCGAAGCGGCAGCTCAGACAGCGCTTGCGCTCATTAACGGAGCCCCTCCGATTCAGCCACCACCGCCACCGCCTCCGGCCGCCATCGTCGTAGCAACACCACCACCTCCAGTCATCGTCGAGGCCATTGCACCTCCACCGCCCGTCATCGAGGAAGTCCCGACACCCTCTGACTCTGTCATTGACACGCTTTATGCTGATTTCAGTGCATATTCAGAGGAAATAGATTTCTGTCCAGAAGAGCTAGACTCCGCTATGCAAGAGATGGAGGAGGAGTACTCGCGCGACGAGCAAGCTAATAACACCGTCATGTCTCGAGGGGTGTTCGTCACCATTGGGACAGCGATGGATGAAGATCAACCCGGGCAAGCTCCGCCTACGACGCTGGAAAAGGGGAAGGGGCCACTAATTGCTGCTGACGATGATCGCACAAAGGTCATGCCTCCTCCGCCTAACCCAGTGCAGCAGCCGCAGGAACTCGGCACCGGTCCGAGCAACAACAACACCACAAACTTGCCGCCTCCAGCATCCACGTCGGCAGCAACCCATGTTACTCTAGCTGATAGAGTGATGTACGGCAATCTCCTCGTCGAGCCACTAACCGTTGATCATATTCGAAACGTGACTCAGCTTGACGAGAAGCGCCAACAGTTGCTGGAGGAGGCGCAAGCCATCGCGGAGCAAGGCGCTAAACTAGATCGAGATCTGGTCAATGCGCAGAAGTCCATAGAGAAAGCTAGAGCAATGGAGGCCGAGTACAAGACTCTGTAGCAGCAGCAGAAGGCTAAGAAAGCTCCGGCTCGCGTCATCAACGATCCTGGTGTACGGCGCAACCTAGGATGGGCTCCCTCGAAACCGGCACAGGCTAAGCCATACATTGATAGTGAAGGCAAGCAGGTGATGCCCACCCCACTCCTTAACCTCGCCGTCGCCAAGACCCTTCTGGAGCAGGATAGATCGCCTGAGGCAGTAGAACAGGTCTATGACCTAGTGGCCAAGGCGGTAAAGCAGCAGGAAAAGGCCACCTCTCAGAGGCTTGAGTCTGACCCAGCGCTCTGCCGATCCAGCCAGTACAAACCGCCAAGGGACAGATCTCCTCAAGATGTCGGATCACAGACGGGTTCATCAGAACAAAGACGAAGGGATGCGCGCAACAGGAAGGATGCTATCCCCATATCCTCTGACCATGGAGAAAAAGCCCGCCCTCGCCACCCATCGCCACCGCCCCGATCCCCCCTACGTCAGGAAGATTACAAGGCTCACCATCGTACGGATATGCCCCCTCCAAAGCAATGTGGTATCGTCATCTGCGACAACGCGGCACAGACCCGTCATGATGAAGAGCGCCACCAAGGACACAAGAGCAGGTCACACCACGACCCTCCGCGTCCGAAAAGCAACCGTGACAGGCGCGAGGCGTCGCAGGAGGGTAACAGAAAGAAGGCTAACCCACCGCCACCTCCGCCTCCGTCACCGCCAAGCAGTCACCATGGCGGAAGAGGCCCGCGTCGTTCACGCAGCCCATCCCCTGTTGACAACAAGAAGAAGAACCCGGAGCCATACGATGCACGTTCGCGGATTGATAAGATCCACGAGGCCCGGGAAGGACCATACCTGGGACCACGTTGCTTTGGACCTGCAATACGGTCCGCAACTTACCCCAAAGGTTTCCGGATTGACAAGACCATCAAGCCCTATGACGGCATCGCCAAGCCCGCCACATGGTTGCAGGACTACGGCAACGCGGTGGAGATTGCCGGAGGCAACCCCAACGTCGCCGTTAAGTACCTCCCGTTAATGTTGGCGGGTACGGCCCGTCAATGGATCGATGACTTGCCGGAGAAGTCTATCTACAACTGGCTGGATATGCAAGAAGCATTCACCAAGAACTTTGAGGGTACATACAAACGTCCCTGCACTGTGGGCGATCTATAGCGATGCGTGCAAGAGAAAGACGAGACATCTCGCACCTACCTCTCCCGCTGGCTGGACATGAAGAGTTCCTGCGCAGGAGTGCACGCTTAGACCGCTATGGCCGCCTTCATTGATGGGTTGGAAAGGGGCACGTTACTCCGACATAAGCTAAAGCGCTTGCAGGACAATCATCAGCTTGACTTGAATCAGATGATTCAGTTAGCTAGCGAGTTCGCAGCAGTCGACGATGATGCTCGTGGCTCTTTGTCGGCAACGGCCGTTCCAACCCAAGCTCGGAGGAACAGCAGTACAAAGCGGAAAACCGCTCCAGAAGAAAAGCAATCTATCGACATGGTCGCTATGACTTTTGTAGGACGAGGAGAAGGTGGACAACGTGGCCGAGGAAGGGGAGCAGGCCGCGGGCAGCAACGAGGAAGTGAAACCAACTCGGTGCCGCTCCGTGTTCCCCAAACGTACGAGGAGTACCGCGATATGCCGTGCCTCGTACACCTCGATGTCAACGGCAAGGCCACCCATACCAATCGACACTGCAAGTTCGTCAACGACCTCAAGGAAGACCCGGAGTCCGGCTACAAGCAAAGTCGGAAGAACAGACCGCGAGGCAAGGGAAAGGGGAAGAAGAAGGAGGAGGAGTCCAAGGATTCAAGTGACATGGACGAGGACGTTGACCCCAAGCACGCTGCCAAGAGCGACGACAAGGGCAAGAACCCCTACGCAAAGAAGGCCCCAGTCTACCACACTTTCCTTGGAACCCCCACCGTCCGACAACAGAAGACCTCTCTAAGGATCCTGATGGCCACTCTCCCCCAGTTCCCCAATACCTGCGCTGGTTGGAGGTTCCAATTACTTGGGACAGGACGGACCACCCAGACCTTGTGCCCACGGAGAACCAGTACGCCATGGTCATCAACCCATTGATTGACGGCGTGGAGTTCACCAAGTGCATGGTGGATAGTGGAAGCAACATCAACATCATGTACCTGGATACACTGCAAAAGATGAACTTGACGGAGGCAAACCTAAGACGGACCAACACCGTGTTCCATGGCGTAGTTCCTGGTCGGGAAGCTCGGTCCCTTGGGTGCATTACGCTTCAGGTAGCCTTTGGCGACGTTAATAATTACCGCCAAGAGCGCATGACCTTCGAGGTGGTCCCCATCAAGAGCGTGTACCACGTCATATTCGGCCGCGACATATTCCACACGTTCATGGCCAAGCCATGCTTCGTCTACAACAAACTCAAGATACCCGGACCAAACGGTGTCATCACCGTATCCGGAAGCTTTACCAAGGCAAGGGACTGCAAGATCAATGAAGCAACTGTTGCAGAAGCTATCCTCTACAGCGAAGAATTCAAGGAGATCTAGAGCAAGGTCAATGACTCAGAGATGCCCGCGTCAAAGAAGCAGATCTCCGACTCCGCTCCTGCATTCAAGGCCGCCATCGAGACCAAGCCGGTGGAACTTGTGGTAGGCGATGCCTCCAAGACTGTCGCCATTGGGATGAACCTGGATCCCAAATAGGAAAGCGTGCTCGTCGAGTTCCTCCGTGAGAATAGGGACATCTTTGCCTGGCAACCTGCCGACATGAAAGGTGTACCTAGGGAACTTGCCGAGCACAGCTTAAACATAGATCCAAAATGTAAACCAGTGAAACAACCTCTACGACGCTTCGGAGATGAGAAGATACACGCCATTGGCAAAGAGATAGCTAGGTTACTTAAAGCTGGGTTTATCCGAGAAGTCCTTCACACCCGATGGGTGGCCAATCCTGTACTTGTCCCCAAAAAGGGAACCAATGAATTAAGAATGTGTGTTGATTACACCGGCTTGAACAAAGCATGTCCCAAAGATCCGTTTGCTTTGCCTCACATTGACCAAGTCATTGACTCGACGGCTGGCTCGGAACTTTTGTGTTTTCTCGATGCATACTCAGGATACCACCAGATCAAGATGAGGAAGTCGGACCAATTGGCCACTTCATTCACTACTCCATACGTCACGTTTTGCTATGTCACGATGCCCTTCAGGCTGAAAAACGCAGGTGCTACCTACCAGCGGACAATGCAACGTTGCCTTCACGACCAAATTGGTCGGAATGTTCACGCCTACATGGACGATTTCGGGGTGATGTCTAAAAAGTCAAACGACTTAATCTCCGACTTAAAAGAAACCTTTGATAATCTCCGAAAATACAACATGATGATCAACCCTAAGAAGTGCGTCTTCGGGGTTCCAGCCGGCAAATTGTTGGGCTTCATCGTTTCCCAGCGCGGAATCGAGGTCAACCCGGAGAAAATCAAAGCCATCTTAAACATAAACCGTCCGACATGCCTAAAGGACATTCAGCGACTAACAGGTTGTGTTGCAGCAGTTAGTCGGTTCGTCAGCCGACTTGGAGAGAAGGCTTTGCCGCTGTACAAGTTGCTGAAGAAGGCGGGCAAATTCACATGGACAGACGAAGCAGATGCAGCATTGAAGCAGCTCAAGGAGATTCTTTCCTCAGCGCTCATCCTTGCAGCACCCGAGCCTGGAGAGCCCCTGTTAATTTACATGGCGACAACCAACCGGGTTATTAGCATCGTCGTCGTGGTAGAGCGGAAGGAACCAGGCTACGAGCACGGAGTTCAACGACCAGTTTACTATGTAAGCGAGGTCTTGACGGAGTCCAAGCAGCGTTACCCGCACTACCAAAAGATAGCTTATGGAGTATTCCTCGCTTCTCGGAAGCTGATGCATTACTTTCAGGAGCACCCAATCACAGTAGTGAGCAAGACTCCACTATCCGACATTATCAATAACAGCAACGCTACAGGAAGGGTCGCGAAGTGGGGCATTGAACTTGCCGCCTTCGAGATCACCTACAAGAGACGCGCCGCTATCAAGTCACAAGCTTTGGCGGATTTTATTGCGGATTGGACGGAGATGCCAGATGCTACTCCGTTGCCAGAACCAGAGTACTGGGTGATGCACTTTGACGGATCAAAGTTGCTCAACGGCTCGGGGGCTGGTGTACTGCTACAGTCACTAAAATGAGATAAGTTGCACTACATTCTACATATCCACTTCGAGGCTACAAACAACATGGCGGAGTATGAAGCACTCATTCACGGACTACGTGTAGCCAAGGATATTGGCATCAAGCGCATAGTTTGCTGTGGAGATTCCGACTTGGTTGCCCAGCAGGTGGCTGGCACCTGGAATGCGCAGAACCCTATGATGGCGGCATATCGCGACGAAGTGGACGAGATAGCCAAGAGCTTCTTGGGCTACGAAGTCAAGTATGTACCTAGGGAGAAAAACGAGGCGGCTGATCTACTATCTAAGCTTGGATCAGGACGCAAGCAAATCCCGCTAGGATTTTTCCTAGAGCATCTACGCACACCATCCGTGAAGGGCGCCGACATCGACAACCCGGATAGAGCTGACACTTTCGTCAACATGGTGACAAAGATCCCTCCGGCTTGGACAAAACCGTTCATGGAGTATCTCGATCACGGAACTTTGCCCGACGACGAGGTCAAAAGACGGCAAATAGTACGGCGATCAAAGGGTTATACCATAGTCAATGGGCAACTCTATAAAAGGAGCACTACTGGTGTATACTTAAAGTGCGTTTCCCAGCTATAAGGTATGGAAATCCTGCGCGAGATCCATCTCGGAGATTGCGGGCATCACGCCGCTCCTCGATCATTGGTCGTGAAAGCCTTCCGGCAAGGATTCTACTGGCTGACCACGAAGGCGGACGCCGACAAGCTGGTTGAGACATGCATGGGATGCCAGTATTATGCCCGACAACCACATGTTCCTGCTGAAGAATTGCGAACAATACCAATAACTTGGCCGTTTGCAGTCTGGGGGCTAGACATGGTGGGACCGTTACAGACGGCACCGTGTGGATTTACGCATCTGCTGGTAGCAGTTGACAAATTCACCAAATGGATAGAAGCTCAACCCATTAGAAAGCTTGATGGGGCAACTGCCCTCAGGTTTGTCCGGTATCTAGTGGTGAGATTTGGTCTTCCACATAGCATCATCACCGACAACGGAAGCAACTTGTCACTCGGAGAAGTGGAGGCCTATTGCTGGGACAAAGGCATCCGACTTGACCTTGCATCTGTGGCACACCCACAATCCAATGGTCAGGTTGAGCGAGCCAATGGATTAATTCTGCAGGGAATCAAGCCACGTCTTGAGGCACCGCTACATAGAGCAGCTGGAGCCTGGGCGGAAGAATTGCCATCTGTGCTGTGGAGTTTACGAACTACACCCAACAGATCCACCGGCTACACCCCTTACTTCATGGTATATGGAGCAGAAGCCATCCTACCTTCCGACATCCTCCACGACGCACCAAGAGTTGCCGCCTACAACGAAGATGATGCTGAAGAATCCAGACGCCTAGATGTGGACCTTCTCGAGGAGGAGCGCGTGTTGGCATGCCAAAGATCCGCCATCTACCAGCAGAAGCTACACAGCTACCATAGTCGCCGCGTTCGGCATCGCTCGTTTAAAGAGGGGGATTTGGTGCTCCGACTTAAGCAGAAGAAGTCACACAAATTATCCCCGCCATGGGAAGGACCGTTCATCATAAGCAAGGCGGTGCTCAATGGGTCTTACTACCTTGTCAACAATCGCGAACTCAAGGATAGACCCAGCAAGGATCATAAGCGTAAGCGACGTGAACCGGATGATGACTACCCGGAGCTTGATCGGCCATGGAACATAGCACAGCTATGCCCTTTCTACACTTAGCATTTTTTATCTAATTATGTACCTCTTATATGATCAATGAAATAAAGCTCTTTGGTTCACTCATATTGCTGAGTCTTTTACCTCCTTTAGTGTTCATTTTTGGATCATATAAAACCTTTATGCACAAGTTTTGCGCTTGCACTTGTGAAAATTCCGCCTACGGGCGTTAGCTTAAGTTTTCTGGTCTACACGTTCTTTGTTGTTTTTATGTGGATTCTGGAGTAGTGACTTTCGGCACTCATTGTCGGCGATTTTTTGCTTAGGTTATTGACGGTGCCATTGGGCATCGTCACCTAAGCGCATGGTTCCGACAACGAGTCTTCCGACTCACGAAAAGTCAAGCATAAGAACCACAGTAATGGATAAGCCAGCACTTGCTTAAAAAATATATACATGTTGGGACTTAATTCTTAAGTAGTAGGATACGACAATCATTGTTTTCCGCCTTAAGAATACATCAACAAATTTTTCCCGTGCACACTCCAAAGGTGAAACAGAAATTACAAAGTGTTTTTTATTCTTTGGGCGCAGGAGACTTGGAGGCCGAATCATCGCCAGCTGGAGAATCACCCTCGACGTCGGCGCTATGATGAGACTCGGAGGAATCTTGGTTGACGTTGTCGATGAAGTTCCTGGGCACGAAGACGTCAACGTCCACCAACTCGGCAACCCTGGTGTCATAACCCGCGAGTGATGACTGGATGGCTTCGTGATCGATCTCCTTGCCGTCATCATCCACGTCGGGGATACCAGATGTCACCATGTCGATGTCGGCATCTTCATAGTGTGCCTTCACCATAGACAACGCCATCCTTGCGCCAGCCCGTGCGCATGAAGCTTTCCAGCTTGCGACACGCTCGGGGGCTCGGCGCAGAATCTCCGAGTACTTCGTCACGGAGTCTGAGGCCTTGATATAAATCTGGAGGGGCTTGGTGTTGGAGATATGCCCTAGAGGCAATAATAAATGTAGTTATTATTATATCTTTGTGTTTATGATAAATGTTTACATTCATGCTATAATAGTATTAACAAGGAAACATTGATACTTGTGTGATTTGTAAACTTAATTTGAAGTCCCTAGTATAGCCTCTATACATCACTAGCTTGTTGGTTGATAAATGATTGTGGTTTCCCTATCATGAACATTGAGATGTTATCAACAACAAGATCATATCATTAGGAGAATGATATGGTGGACATACTCCTATAAATAAGCGTAGCATAAAGATCAAGTCATTTCAATAGTTCAATTGCTATATGCTTTCTGATACATAGTAACCTAATTCCTTCGACCATGAGATCATGCATATCACCTTTACCGGATGGATGCTTTGATGACATCAAACACCACACCGTAACTGGGTGGCTATAAAGGTGGCATTGAGTGTTCGGAAAGTGTCGGTTGAGACACATGGATCAAGAGTGGGATTTGTCCATCCATATGACGGATAGATATACTCTGGGCCCTCTCGGTGGAATGTCATCCAATTAGCTTGCAAGCATGTGACTGGCTCACAAGGGATCACATATCACGGGAACGAGAAAAGAGTACTTATCGGTAACGAGGTTGAACTAGGTATGCAGAGATACCGACGATCATAACCTCGGATAAGTAAACTATCGTGAGACAAAGGGAAATTGGTATCGTATGTAAGTGGTTCATTCGATCGCAAAGTAATCGTAGAAATATGTGGGAGCCATATGAATTTCCAGATTCCTCTATTGGTTATTGTTCGGAGAAGTGTCTCGATCATGTCTGCATAATTCACGAACCGTAGGGAGACACACTTAAGGATTCGACGTTGTTTGAGTAGTTATGGTATTATGAGAAAGAGACCGAATGTTGTTCGGAGTCTCGGATGGGATCCGGGATATCACGAGGTGATCCGGAATGGTCCGGAGAATAAGATTCATATAAGGAAAGTCCCGTTTCGGAGTTCGGGAATGATTCCGGTGTTTTCATCGGGAATGTTCTAGAAGGTTCCGGAATGTCCGGCACTCCGGAGGGGAAGGGGTACATGAATGTGTCATTGCATGTTGGAATGATTGCATCATGTACTAAGTGTCATCGCTGTTCCAAATAAAGGATTATTTCAAATCCTAGTTTGAAAAGTCAAACGACTAAAATTGGAAAGAGGAAAAGAGGAGGAAGGGGAAACCGAGTTGGGGAGGAGTTCCCTCCTCCAACCGGCGGCCCACCTCCAAGCCGAGTTGGGGAGGGACTCCTCTCCCTCCCCTTGGCGCGGCCGTCCCCTCCACCTATATAAGGAGGGGCAGGGCTCCCTCCTCTAGACACACAAGTCCCTCACCTCAAACCCTAGAAGCTGCAGCCCTCCATAGCCGCCGCCACCACTAGGGTTTTTGCCCTAGCCGCCGACTTGGGGATCCCCGGAACCCTAGCCGCCGGCTCTAGCCCCTCCTCCTTGGTGTGTCTAAACCCTAGATCGCCGAGGAGCTCTCTCATACTCCACCATACTCGCTCCGGCTTAAGGCGAAGCCCTGCGAGATCTCCCCTCTACTTCCGGTACCACGCCGTTGTGCTGCCGGAATCGCGAGGAGAGTACTACAACCTCCGCTGCCTGCTGGAACAAGGGAGAGGAAGGTCTTCGTCGAGTACCGAACGTGTGACCGACTGCGGGAGCGCTGCCGGAACGTAGCGCCGGAAGGATCGTCTACGCGATCTTGAGATCGGGAAGAGTACGACTACATCACCCACGAGAATCCGCTCTCGTTAAACACTTTGGAATCTTCGAGGGTAAGTTATTCCATCGACTCGTTGCTACAATCTAGTAGATAGATCTTGGCTTGTTTGTTTGTATGCGATAGAAAATTTTTGTTTTCCATGCTACGAATCCCTACACTTGGCAATCTCCTTGGCTTGGGTGATGGCGGTATTGATAAATTTGCCGGCAAGAACCATGCATTCCTTGTCCGAAGGAGGCGAGCGGGTTAAACCCATGGGCGCTAAAAATTCTGACAAGGATCGCATGAGTTCAATAAACTCTAAGTATCCAGACTACAGAAATACAAGGCGGAGGACACTTACTAAAGATGCTGGCCTTAGCCTGCCAGGCGGTGTCCGCCAAGGATTCCTTCTCTTGTTGGAGGAGCTTAAACGCCTCGCTATGGCAAAGGTTTTGCTCATCAGCAGCTTGCTTCTGATCCTTTAGGATCGCAAGCTCCTCCTTCAAGCGATTGATCTCCGCGGAGGCGGAATCCTGCAGGGCTTTCATGGAATCCTCGTGCATCTTCAGCATCTCCTTCCTCTCCTCCTTCAGGATTTTGTTCTCGCTGTCCAGCTGCTGGATGTGCTTGGACTGCTCGACAATATCCTTGGCCTTGGCAACATGCTCTGCAAGTCGGAGAAAACAAAGTACACAGTGAGTACTCGAAGAAGGAAGGCACAAAAGTAAGACGAAAATGCGCAAAAAGAAAACAGACTCTTGTTTTTGATGATCTGTTCCTTCAAGATGGCAGTTTTACCCTTTTCGGCTTCAAGATCTGCGTGCATTTTCTGGTACTTGTCGTTGGCCATGCCCCTCCGAGCATTCTCGTTCTGTGGAAGCAAATACAAAGGTAAGTCGTTGTTTGTTCTGCTTGGAGCCCCTAGTCGGAAATTTTCCATCTAGATGCTCGGGGGCTACAGCGAGAGTTTTTAACTTATCAATATGTTTAGCTTTTCTTTAAGCATCTAGTCGGAACTAATTCAGTTACAACTAGAGGCTTGGGGGGCTACAGCACTGAAAATTATGAACACTGTGTATGCTACTCTTAAAGCATCTAGTCGGAATAATTTCTTCCATCTAAATGCTTGGGGGATACAGTGAGAGTTCTTTCTAACTTAGTCACTCTTAGAGCATATAGATGCAAAACCTATGGTTTTCCGTCTACATCCTCGAGGGCTACAGTGGGATGCTCATACGAAATGCAAAAGGTAAAGTAAAACTTACAAGTGCAATGATCTTGAGGTTTGTAGCGCTCTCAGCTAGCAGCTTGCCAAAGGAAATGCTATTTCCTCGCAAGATATCTGCTTGTCAGAGTAGCTCCTCAAGACCCCACGTCGGAGATGACGGCACTCCTCTAGGAACCAGAGTTGTGTTACTCGGCGTGAGCGCCGGGTAAACTATCTTCGGGAACTCGAAGGGTTTCTGGGGAGTAGAGGCGCCGCCTTCGGCAGAGGTACCAGCTCCCACCACCGCCTTGCCGCTACCGATGGCATCCTTAGCCGGAGCTTCAGCCATTTGAAGAGCAGCGCTCTCCTGCGTCGCCTGCTCGCCGACAACACCGAGTTCGGTAGAGGCGTCAGAATCCACTTCCATGGCGGAAGGGCCTAGTGCCTCCTAGACTCGGGAGTTTGTCGGAGCGGAGGAGGGCTTGACGGCAGGAGTAGCAGGGTCAATGGCGGGGGAGGAGTCGCGATGCAGCATATCTTTGATATTTCTTGAAGCCCCAAGAGTCTTGGAGGATTTCTTGAGGCTGGTTGTGGCTTTATTCCTGAAACGTGCAAAATGCATAAGTACACGAATAAGACAGATAAATGAGACAATGTCGGAGAATGAGAGGCTTACACTAGGGGGGCGCTTTGGCAAACATCCCGGTGGCTTTCTTCTTTTCCGCCTCTAGGGCGGCAGTACTCTTTTTGGAGGCTCCACCCTCCGTCTTCTTCTTCTTGCCTCCGTCGGCAGCGTCAGAGGTGGAGCTCTTCCGCTTTCGCGCCAACGGGGCGTCGTCGTCGGACACGACCGTGACTTCCTTCATCTTTGGATCATAGATTTGGGAAGCCAGGCTGTCCTCACCTAGATCGCTAAGCTGTTAAGTAAGAAATCACCGTGTTAGATAAGATGGCACTGGCAAGACGGAGAAACTGGAGCAATGTCATACACGGAAAATAAATACCTACCTTTGGGAACTTGCCGTCTACGTACATGTCGTAGGTGATGGTGAAGCCGCGCTTCTTATCCTTCACCTTGACGATGTCCTTCAGACGGAGCTTGACGGAGTCACTCGAGAAGTTATCCACGGAGATCCGAAGGGAATCCTTTCGATCACCCGTGTACTCGTGCATGAACTTCGCGCGGTGCTGCAGGGGTTGGATTCGCCTGATGAACCAGCACATGGCTAGGTCCAAGCCAGTCAAACCCGCCTCTACGAACCACTCGATCCGCCTTATTGCGCGAGAAGCGTTGAGGTCGGAGGGAAGGGAGGCATGGGATCTCCATGAGGAAACTTCGGCGGCGGCTCCATCCACGAAGTCCGGGTACGTTACTTCTTGGCCCGCCAAAGGAATGTCGGGGCCGTAGAAGTACGTCCGCTGCAAGTTTTTTCATGACTCGTGGCCGACGATGTCGGGGAACCGCCGTCCAGGTCGGATCTTGAAGCTTATGGTGCCGTAGTTCCTAAGCTCCTCCCTACTATGTCCGGCTTCACGTTTGATGGTGAAGAAGTACACGAACAAGTCTAACCTAGGCTTAATCCCTAGGTAACCCTCACAAAGTGCCGCGAAGTTGCTAAGCACTAAGATACTATTGGGGAAGAGGTTGTGGGGTTTGACTTTGAAGTGGTTCAAGACGGACAGAAAGAAGTGGGAGATGGGTAGAGAAACTCCGCATACCAGCTGAGCCTTGAGGTACACCTTTTCTCCGACTTGGGGAGAAGGTGTCACCTTGCCGGCCGGCGCCGCCTGCCAGGCGAGCCCCTCCGTCGTGGGGATGTAGCCTTTGGCGACCATCTCTTGGATGTCGCGGTCGGTGATGTCCGAGCCACGCCAGTCGCCCTTGTGCGAGTCTGGCTCCTCTTCCAGAGGCTCTAGCGCCGCCAGATTGTGGTCGCCGCCGGCGGTTTCAATCACCGCCGATGCGGGGATGACCAGGACCTCTGGGGGCATGACGACGGAGCTCGCCGGCTTCGTCGTGGCTTCGTTCAGAGCCGCCATCGACGGGGAAGATCTGCTGCTGGCCATGGAGGACTGGGAGGATGCGACTGGTGCAGAGAGAGGCTAGGGTTTCTTCGAGGTTTTCCGCGGAGAGCTCGAGGAGGCGTGCGGCTAGAGGAAGAAGATGATGACGCGAGAGAATGGGGTGAAAAAGTAGAAAGTGTCCCACGGTTACTATTTATCTTACTCTGCGTCAAGATTCGTGCAGCTAATCGGACGGTTGCCGTGTAGACGACGTGTTCGTGAACGTGCGCGGTAATTTCGCCACGTCTCCAACCGCCGCCGCCAACGGTTCGTATCGCTCGCGCGGGAAAATCGGATATGATTGCGTTCTCTGCATGTGTGAGTTACGAGGCGTCGCTGACCTACAGCCTACGTCGTCATAACTGACATGTTAGATGAGCCGTCCCATCGAAGATTCCGGCATGAACGGACTTAATCCGACTACGGAAGAGTACGATGGAAGATTCAGCATTTCTCCGACTTACTCATAGAAGACGGAGAAACCTTTGCAGGGTTCTTTGGGAGGACTACAAGATATTGCTTAACGATTTGCCGACATCCATCTAGACGGAGCATTCCACGGGAAGAGGCAAGACGGCGCAAGATCTCGGAGTTTTACGGGGGCTACTGTTGGGGATATGCTATATGGGTATCCTCATAGCATGCCTCCTATCCGACTAACCCGGGTGGCCCATAGTCGGTAGCATGGCCTATGGCCTGTTGGACGGCCCAGTTAGGTGGATCCAGAAGGGAGGCCCATGCCGGATAAAGGAAGGCTGCGGTGGAGTCACCAGCGTACCCAGAGCCTTGGAGTACAAGATACACAAGACTAGTGATAGACGGTGTAGGACTCTGTAACCTGTCCGGCTAGGACTTTTCCCTGTAACCCTAGGACCTGGCGACTATATAAGTCGGGCCTATGGGAGCCTTTAGGGCACAATCTCAGACAACCTCACACAGCGAACCTATCTCTGTAACTCGGCGTATTGCCCTTATAGTGATTTATAGCAGGAGTAGGATTCCGCCACCGTTGTGGGATCTGAACCTGGGTAAGCTGTGTTACCTCGTACCCGTCAACCGTCCGCCTTACCCCACGTCTCTAAACACGCACTGTGAGGACCCCTCCATGGCGTACTCGTCGGCAATACCAGGACACTTTCCCGAACACTTTTGCTATTGTTTCTCCTCTAAACTTGTGTGATTTGGATACAACTAACACGGACTGACGCTGTTTTCAGCAGAATTACCTTAGTGTCTAGTTTTTATGCAGAAAATCAACTATGAGGAAAAATCCCGAAAAATATGCCAAAAATCCTATTTCACTAGAAGATCTACGGAGCCAGAGTACGAGACGGAGTGGAGGCCTCGGGGCCCACACCCCTGCCAGGCGCGGGTGGTCCCAACCCACTTCTAGGGGGGTGCGGCCACCCCAGGCACCCCCTCGGGCTCCCTCTTCGCCTATAAGTTAACCTTGACCTAAAAACCGAGGGGGGTTCGACGTTTTTCGAGAAAGAGTTCCGTTGCGCCGCCACCAACAGAAACCAAGATTCAGATCCAGAAACTCCATTCTGGCACCCTGCCAGGACGGGGAATTTGGGGAGGATCATCGCCATCGTCATCACCAATGCCTCTCCATCAACCATCAATGTTTCCCTCATCCATGAGTGAGTAATCCCCCGTTGTAGGCTATGGGGATGGTAGGGATTGTATGAGTTCTATCATGTAATCGAATAAGATTGTTAGGGCATAGTGCCTAGTATCTCTATTAGTTCTATTTGACTTTGTTGCAATTTGTTGTGCTTAATGCTTGTCACTAGGGCCCGAGTGCCATGATCTCAGATCTGAACTTATTATTGAATCATTATGATAGTATTGTTTATGATCTTATCTACAAGTTGTGTACACATATCATTTTCCGGATCCAAAGGACCCGAAGCGACAGAAATTGGGACAACCGGAGGGGATGGCTGTGGTGTGAGGATCACATGTGTTCACGAAGTGTTAATGCTTTGCTCCGGTGCTCTATTAAAAGGAGCACCTTAATTGCCAGTAGTTCCCTAGAGGCCCCGCTGCCACGGCTAGCAGGAAAAAATATGTTGTGCAAGTTCTCATTGCGAACACGCATGACTATATATGGAGCACATTCCTATGATTGTTTAGTACTTGGATGCTTATTCTTATTTATCTGCAATGCTCTAGATCTTAAAGTTACATGTTTAGACTCTTCCATGCAACGCCCGTCCATCCATCCCTATGCCTACCGCGCTCATATCCTACTGTTTGCTACTACTGTTACTATTGCTCCTGTTTTGCTGCTCTTGTTTCTTTGCTGTTGCTACTACAAACTGTTGCTACTGATAAACTTCTGTGAGCAAAAACTATTTGCAGGTGCAGCTGAATTGACAACTCAGTTGTTAAGGCTTGCAAGTATTCTTTGGCTCCCCTTGCGTCGAATCAATAAATTGGGTAATACTACCCTCGAAGACTGTTGCGATCCCCTATACTTGTGGGTCATCAATAAGATCGATCCGGTCACGCGTGTCTCCGGAGTTCGCAAGCTCATCACTACATGGGCAAGGTTCGATCCTCGAACTCGTGCGTCGACATCAGCCGTCCAAGGCTTCCATCGTTGGATGAAGAGGCCGAAGAGAAGATCGAGGAGGGCGACCCCGCCATGGATGTCTTAGCGGGGGAGGAGGAGAGGGATGGTGCCTCGTACGGCGAGGAGGATAGCAAAGAGAACTTCGAGCCGTCACCGACGCACCCGGAGGAGCCGGCCATCCTCGGGTTGTACGAAACCGAATCTAACCGTTAGGCCCAGGCGACCTGTCTGGAGGAGACGGATAGGTACGTGGTGCATTACGTGGAAGAGTTCTCCGTCGTCAGTGCGTCGAGGGAGGAGGCACGCCGTCGTAATGTGGCCGCGGAACGGGAAGCGTTAGAGGCGATGCTAGCCCGTCAGGAGGCAGAGGCAGCTGCTTGAGGAAAAATGGAGCGGGTGCATAATCAGGCCTGCTGCAAGCGTGTATTAGAGGCGAAGCACCGTCGACAGTAGGTCGTAGGGTCGAAGAAGCAACAATGAAAGTGGAGGAGCGACTGGAGATGTCTGTCTGTTTAGATCCATGATGTTCGTTTGTGTTTGAAGTATATCAACTATCTTCAGAAATCTATATCTACAGTTAATCTATTTCTGTTATGAGTTATGTTGCTAGCTGATGGTGGTAATTGTAGTATGTATTAATGGACGATGTTCACCTGGTGTTTCTAAGTACTGGGTCTGTAAAATCAGTTAGGAGAGGAAAGAAATGTAGCAGCCCTCCATGTATATGCTGAAACATGAGATAACATATTCCTGCTAACAAACAAAATCTACCAAAAACAACTGAATCTTCTGGTAAAACAAAAAATATGTTAGTTTGGGTAAAAAAAACTAAATTAGGCACCACCAGAAAAGAATTGCTCACATCAGAATACCCACACAAGTACAAAACATAGGATGGTATATCATACATAATATAAGTAGTTTTTAATTTACAATATAAAAGTTTAGAAGAGAAGCATCTTAACCCATAGAAATACAGTCTGGGGTCTAATACAGAAGACCGATAGAAAATGCAATGATCTTTACTTAGAGGGTGGTAGCATCATCAAAAGGAAACCATAGTTCCTAGTACAAGGGTTGATCAAAGCGAGGAGCACTTCAAGATGCCACCAACACAGCGGCTACATAGCTTAAAGCGTCTGATGGCTACATATATACACATGCAAAATCTTAAAGATAATGGCCGATAGTTCAAAATACGGGGACCACCTTTTGGTCCGATCCTTCATGCTATTAGCATGGAAAGATATTATCCCATACAATAATGGTAGATCGATTCACTTTTTGTAACTGACGAGGTTTAATCTCGCCAATGCTCATTGTTATGGAATTGGGTTTTGGAGAAGATGGGGATGCTGGAGATCGCGGAACGGTTAGCAAACAAGCAACACGGGGACACGAGGTTTACCCAGGTTCAGGCCTCCAGAGGGAAAACCCTACTCCTGCTTGTCTGCTCTTGATTACGGCGGAACCGAAAAGTACAGGGGTGCGCAGATGCAATCTAGCGTGGAGGTGTGTATGTGGTGGTGTGCGAGAGATTGTAAGAGAGCCTCCTCGTCGTGCCCTCTTGGCCTTTATATAGAGATAGGCAGGTCCCAGGCATAGATTGAGTCGGTTACAGGTTTTAGGGTTTACCCCTTTGAATTTTCTATCTACTCTAGTCTTGCTTTTCAAGGATCCGAAGGCGTCATGGGCCCTGGCCACCCGAAAGTCTTCATGGGCTGACGCATGTGTTCGTGGGCCTTCCTTGGGCTGGACTAGGTATGCTAAGATCGTGTAACCGCAGGGTATGACCATGTCAGTAGCCCCCGAGTGTTCAGTCGAATCGTAGATTCGGCTGAGGACTCTTCAATCCTTTAGGTGCAGATATTTCTGTCTGTCTAGATAGCGTGTAGGGATAGTTGATGCGTGTGCCTGACTCTCCCGACATATCAGGGTCAGTTAACTGTCTTAGGACAAAACAACACGATCTTCTTCAGATTCGAGTCCCTCGACTCGAACCCGGAACATATGCTGGCGTAATTCGACTCATGCCGCGGAGGACTTACAGGAGTGTAAGGAATTCTAGTGAATTTAAATGATGTACCCAACGCGTCCGTCAGGATTTTTCATCGCGCCTGCTGGCACGGATTTTTACTAGCAGAGCCAGTCGTGTGCGTTACTAGGCCATCAGATGGTATCTGTAGGTCTTATCTTTGCGTCGCAAACACAACATCCAAATGTTTATCACCGCGGAGGTGTTTTGGGTGGCTAAGGAGGATGCTACTCACTTAGCGTTAATTGGGGCAGAGTTGCCGAAAGTTTTTTGCATGTTGATCCGAAGGATCGCAGTCGAAGAATTCATAGGGTGTGCGACCAGCGCTCCCTATGGGAGTATCCCCCGAGTGTCTTTTCGAGTTGTAGACTCGAGCAGAGAATTTAACTCAGCCATTGTTTTGGCTTCAGGTCCGTAGGAAACAAATTTTTCGGATGCTTGAATCCATCCTCCCTATGGGAGTAGCCCCCGAGTCCGTAGTGGAGTCGTAGATTCGACGTAGGACTCGAAGAGTAGTGCAATGATTTAATACTTTGATCATTTTCGGGTGCGCGGCCAGCGCTCTTGATAGGAGTAGCCCCCGAGTAGTTAGTCGAATCATAGATTCGAGTGAGTACTTTGCAACCATTGCTAGTATAGCTTTTGATGACGTCATTGCTGACAATCAGTGACCTCAAGCGTCTGCGGCGCCAGAGATGACGTGACTGGACGATCATGAGTCCCACCTTATGACTTTGAGTTGACCGGTCACGCGGCGCGTGGAGATAATTACGACGTCGCCTCGATTTCCATGCGTAGTGGACGGCGTGTGAGCGACGGTTCGCTGCTGCGCTAACACGTGGATGGTCAGATCTTGATGTTGTCCCTAGTTCTTCCCTATGGACGGTCGTCGTGCTTCGTCCTCGTCCTTATAATCATTGGGGAAAAGTTAGTTTGTTTTCACCGCAGCCATTCTTGTTTCACTGCTCCCATCTTCTCTGAGCTTTCTCACTGCACACTGGAATTTCCCCGAGCGTTTCCTTCCTTGATTCTGCGTGCTCGCCGCCATCACCACCGCACTACGATGGGGAAGCCCAAGAAGTCCTCCTCTGCAGTTGGTACCAGTGCTGCCGTCGGTGGCAAGAAGGGTTCCGCCGCCATCCGTGTCACCGATGGTGGCTGGCGGCGATCGGAAACACGTGAGGGTGACCTTCGCAAGCTCCATGAGCGGGGCCTGATCCCGCAGGATAGGGAGGCCGTCAAACTTCCCGGCGACGAGGTAATTCCCCGTCCTCCCGCTGGGTTTTGGGTTATGTTCATCGCCTTTGTCCTTCGGGGCCTTTCCTTCCCAGTCCACGATTTTCTTCGTGGATTGCTTTTTCTTTATGGTATCTAGCTTCATCATCTTTCGCCCAACTATCTTCTTCATGTCTCCTGTTTCATCACTTTCTGCGAGTGATGGCTCGGTATCGAGTCGCACTTTGGCCTCTTCCGAAAACTCTATTCCGTGAAGAGGCAATCTGGCTCCGATGGGGTTTATCCCATTGGGGGCTGCATTATTTCTCTCAAATCCAATCTTCTTTTCTTCTCCTTTTCTATGTCCGAATCTGTCCAGTACTGGCGGAGGCGATGGTTTTACATCCGTGACCCCACGGTGGATGGACAGGAATTTGGTCTTGCTCCTTTCGACCCCTCCCAGAAAATCGAGCCAAAGAGGTCCTGGAAGAACCAGATCTTGGATGGCGAGGTGGCGGAGATAGAGGGGCTCTATCGTCGGGTGGAGGATCTCCAGTTTATTCCGGATAAAGAGGTGAACGGTGTGGATATCATCCGCACCTTCCTGAAACGTCGGGTGTAGCCGCTCTAGGATAGGGCACATCCGATGTTCCTTTATTCTGGTCGTCGCGATCCGACTAGGGTTTCGGCTGAGGAGTTTTCCAAGGGGGATCTCGACGGGGTTCTTCGTCCGTTGCTGAAGTACAAGGCTGGAGAGGATATTTCGGGGAAGTCGCTGACTCCTCCATTCGCTGCTTCTCATCTGGTTCCACAGTTGTAGACCTGGGACGTGCACGTAGCGCTTTTTTCGACTGAGTTTTTCCTTGCATTTGCTTGCATGCTTATAAATTTGCTTTTCCTTTTGCGCAGGAGTTCAAAGTGACGGGAATGTCGCCGCCACTACCCGAACTGTTTCCGGATGCACCTGACAATGAGGTAGTGGACTCCATGTCTGAGCTTCCTTCGGCACGGTCGCCGGCTGAGGAGGTTGTTGAGTCTAGCGAGGAGCAGACTCGGAAGCGGACGCGGAGTTCGAGCGAATCGTCGGATGCTTCGACTCCGACGACGCCTAGGAACCCGCTGTGCCTTGAGCGCCATAGTGGGGGTCATGGGGGCTCTTCCTCTCCTATTCCGGCCGTGCCTGTGCGGGCTATGGCACCGCACCCGCCGGTGAAGCGGAAGAAGGAAGAGAAGAAAGAAGAGAAGAAGGAAGGAAAGATGGGAAGGAGGACCCCGCCCGTCTTCGACTTGAGCGATCTCGACTCGTAAGTTTTATTTGGTTGCTTTTTGCTTTCTCTTGTCTCTTTGCTTTGTACTTGGCTGACTTTTTCTTTTGTAGCCACTCCACCGACGGCTCCTTCAGCGATGGTGCTCGGGAGATGGTGGGGGAGTCGAAGGTTGTTCCTCCTCCTCCTCAGACGGTGGCCACCTCTGAGGGTGCTGCTCCGAACCCTTCTCCGCAGGAGGCTCGGGTGGTTGTCCCCCAGAAGACTACGGCTGGACCTTCGGAGTCACCGTCTGATCACAAAAGTTTCTTTGCTCTTGCCGCGAGGGGAGCCCCCGGGCGTTTTCGGGTGATCTGCTGATTGCTTTTGTTTTTGCTTCTTGTCTCGGGCGGATCCCCTGAGCATCTGTAGGATGATCTGCTGATCGTTTTTTCTTCGAGTCTCGGGGGAAGCCCCCGAGCGTTTTTCGTATGTGTAACTTGTTTTGCTCGTTCTTTGGGCGTAGCCTCCGAGCCTTTCATTTGACAAGTAGTGATTTTTGCAGCCTTTTGTGCAAGGCGCCAACCAGCTGGTGCAGCAGCACCTGGTGTTGGAGGCCAGCTTCAAACAGCTTCAAGGTACGTTCACGAGTTGATCGCGTCTTCTTCTATTTTCCTTTTCTTCGATCTGATAAGTGTTCTGCTGTTTGTAGAGGACAACAATACCACCCTTCGCGAGCTTGATGCTCTCAAAAAGATCCTTGGGCGAACGGAGAAGAAGGCCGAGGACGCCGTTGGTGCGAAGGAGCGCCTCGAGCAGGAGCTAGCCAACGCAGCCGCGGCCAAGGAGCGCCTGTAGCAGGAGGCTATGGACCGCGAGGAGAAGCTCGCCACCGCTACGGCCTCGCGCGAGAAGGAGGTAGCCGGCAAGCTGATGGCGGCTGCCAAGGCTATTTTGGGTGAGTGGTGTCGTCTTTCCCTTTTTTGGCTTCCTTGTCTTTTCTTGCTGTGCTTTGTATTCACGTTGCTTCTTTTGTTTCTTTAGATGCCGCAAGCATCAAGTTTGAGCGCAGTGCTTTGGAGCACGGAAGTGCTCTAGATGATGCCACTGAGGCGGTCGAAGACCGCTACAGTACCGTGGTCGGCTCCCTTGCCAAGGCCAAGGAGGCTCTCGGGTGCTTCTACAAGGAGCTCGTCCCAAAGGGTGTCGCCCTCGAGGATGTCGAAGCCTTGGTGGATTCTCTGTCAGCCGAAGCGCCTGCGGCGTACAAGAGCAAGCAAAAAGGCATTGGTGCGTCCGTCGGGCTGGCGATGGCCCTGGCGTCTAGAGCGGAGCTGGATCTTCATCAGGTCACCTCCCGGATTCCAACGGCTGCTGACAGATCCGAGGTAGCCTTCGCCCTCTACGCTGCCCGTTGTAAATGTTATGGTCCAAAGTTGATTGACTTGTTGGCTGAGTATGCGTTGAGGCAGCAGGGAGAGGCCAAGGGCAGGCAATCCGGCTCCGAGGCTACTCAGGATGCAGCTTCTTAGGTCTTGTAGTTGTAGGATAGCTTTTGTTTCCAGCTCTTGTAATTATATCTATGAACAGTCCTTGCGCCACTTAGTGGCTTTTTGCTGTACATAATGAATTTTTGAGTTCTGTGTTCATTCGCCTGCTTGTTCATATCCTTGTCTTCTTTTACTCTAGGGGCCTTCAGGTGATGATCCCGTTGACACTTCGTCTGCACCACAGCTACGGCCGTCCTTGGATGGTGCGTCGCAGCTTGTGTTTCTTCGAGACCGCATCTGTAGTCTTGAGAAAGAATTGCTTGGAGTGCATGGCCACGCCGATGTTTGGAAATCGAAGGCAGAGCGAGGCGCTGCCAGAGAGGAGTTTTTGATGGGGGAGTTGTGTCGTTTGTCTGAACAGCTTCAATGTGAGCTTATCGAGCTGCTGCTCATTGTTTCGGGTGTGCCTGTTGGCCTTTCATCTTACTTTTTGCAAGTATTGCAGGTGCTAACCTTGCTCCGAAGGAGGAAAAGGAGCGTGTTGCTGTTCGGATCAACTGTTATGACCCAGCAGGACATGGAGGCCGGCGGGTTCTTCTGGATGGACCGTGATCGTGCCATGGTCCTTGCGACTGTGCAGGATTGTGTTCACCAGGTGTCAAGGGTGTTGCGTTAGGCAAAGGCTTCATTGGCGTCGGTTCTGCACGTGATGTTTCCGCTGGATGAGGCACCATCGACCCTCTAGGGCCTGCTGTCGAAGTTTCAAAATGTGCATCATGTCAGGGAACTAGTGCGGTATCAGCTTGTCACGGGGGTGAAGGCCGCGCTTTCCCTTGTGCGGTTACATCGTCCCGATGTAGATCTGTCTGTTGTTGCGGCTGGGCCGCCTCTTCGGTCGGATGGTGGCAAGTGGGATATGAGTCCACATTATGCGGCTGTAAGGCAGCATGCCGAACAAATTGTAGATCTGTTTGAGCAGCGTGCTCAGGTTATTCTTCAGAATAGGTAGGATCTGTAAAAAAGATAGATGTAAAATTTGTATATATTCGACTGGGCGTGTTGTGCCCTTTATTGTAAAGGTTTATTGTTGTTTAGCACGTGGTGCTTTGTTTGTATACGTGCCCTTTTCGTTAGCCTGACGTGGTCAGCTACTCAGGTGTACACGCGTTATCCTTAGTCGACGAAGTCGTGAGGTGGGGGAGCCCCCGAGTGTGTTGTAACATGGAGTAAAATGCAGACAATAGGTGAAAATTTTGGGGCGAGACACTTAGCTTTATTCATATCGTTAGGAGGAGGTACATTGTTCAGCTGAGTAGCCTTGGCTGAATAGCCTGATTGAAAGTAAAGGAGGAAGGTAGCTAGGGGTAGAAGCATCGCAGTTGTGCGACGTTCCATGGGTTGGAGTATGCGACTCCAGACTCCACATGTTTGAGGCGATAGGCGCCACCTAGGATGACTTCGGTGACGATGTAGGGTCCTTCCCATGGTGACTCGAATTTCTTCGGTTGCTCCTGCTTGAGTCGCAAGACTAGGTCTCCTTCGACGAAGGACCTTGGGTGCAGCCGTCGGCTGTGGTAGTTGCGGAGGCTCTGTTGGTACACCGCTGATCGAGCTGCTGCTATATCACGCGCCTCATCAAGTGTGTCGACGGCGTCTTCGAGTGCGGCCATCGATTCGGCTTCGCTGTAAGCGACGACCCATGGGGACTTGTGGCGTACATCTGCTGGTAGCATGGCTTCGGCTCCGTGCACCATGAAGAAAGGCGTGTAGCCAATTGAGCTGTTTGGCGTTGTGCGCAGGCTCCACAGGACTGAGGGTAGCTCTTGTGTCCAGGCTCCTGCGAGTCGCTCAAGTGGGCTCATTAGGCGCTTCTTGATGCCAGTGCCGACGAGGCCGTTGGCCTTTTCGACCTGCCCGTTCGTTTGCGGGTGCGCCACGGAGGCGTATGTGATGTTGATTCCGAGGTCTTCGCAGAAGTCCTGGAATTCTTTGGAGATGAAGTTCGACCCATTGTCGGTGATGATGCTGTGCGGCACGCCGAACTTGTAGACAATGGATTCGAAGAATTTGACGGCAGTTTTGCCCTTTTGGTTAGTGACGGGCATGGCCTCAATCCACTTGGTGAATTTGTCGACTGCGACCAGGAGGTAGACGTGACCTCCTTTCGAGGACCTTGGCAGTTTTCCAATCATATAGAGCCCCCATTGGGCAAAAGGCCAGGCCAGAGGTATGGGCCTAAGCTCCGATCCGGGTGCGTGCGGTTTGTCGGCGAACCTCTGGCACTCATTGCATCTTCGGACGATGTCCTTGGCATCGTTCATGGCCGTTGGCCAGTAAAATCCGGCTCGTAGAGCTTTGGCGACAAGGGCGCGGCTGCCCGCATGATGGCCGCATATGCCCTCGTGGATGTCTTGGAGGATGGTTTTGCCGTCACCGACGGTGACGCACCTTTGGAGTACACCCGAAATGCTGCGCTTGTATAGCTCGCCATTGATGATGGTGAAGGACTTGGACCGGCGAGATATGCGCCAGGCATCTATCGGGCTATCAGGCAGTTCGTCGTCTATCAGGTACCTGAGGTATGGCCATGTCCAAGTTTCTTCAACTGCCATGACCTGTATTAGGTTGACCGCTGCGACTTCTGTGTCGAGATTTTCGGGTCCTTCCTGTCCTTCGGGTAGCGAAGCCCCCGAGTGTTCTGCTTCTTCGGGTGATCCCTTGGGGAATTTCCTTTTGATGGACGGCACGCAGATCTGTTCGAGGAATACACCTAGTGGCACTCGTGCGCAGGTGGAGCCGATGTTGGCGAGTCTGTCAGCCTCTTCGTTGCTTTCTCTTCCAACGTGTCGAAGCTCGCAGCCGTCAAAGTCTCCTTCGAGTGCGTTGTAGAGTGCGCGGTATGCGATCATGTTGGTGGCGTGTGCGTCGCACTCGTTCATAGTCTGCTGGACGACGAGGTTCGAGTCTCCGTAGATGACCAGGCGCGTTGCGCTGCAGATCTTGGCCATCCTCATGCCGTGGATGAGGGCTTCGTATCGGCCTCGTTGTTGGAAGCTCGAAATTTCATCCGGAGGACGTACTTCATCTTGTCGCCCTACGGGGAGGTCAGTATGACCCCGGCCCCTGCTCCGGCCTCGCGCTTGGAGCCGTCGAAGTGCATCGTCCATGACTGTGTCATGTCCGGCGTGTCTGGCAGGTGCAGTTCCATCCAGTGGACGAGGACGTCCGGAAGGACCTGAGACTTGATCGCATGGCGCTTCTCGTAGACGATGTCTAGAGGTGATAGCTCGATGCCCCACAAGGCTACACGTCCTGTGGCCTCCGGATTGTTCAGGATGCTGTTCAGGGGTGCCTCATTGATGACCATCACCTGATGCTCCTGGAAGTAGTGGCTCAGCCGACGAGCCGTCATGAACACGCCGTAGGCGAGTTTCTGGTAGTGAGGGTACGTCTGCTTTGTCGGCGTCAATACCTCGCTGAGGTAGTAGATTGGGCGTTGAACCCCATGGGTCTTGCCTTCTTTGGGTCGCTCGACCACCAGTACGGTGCTTACCACCTGGTGTGTGGCTGCTATGTATAGCAGCAAAGGCTCGCACTCCTTTGGTGTGACCAAGACGGGCGAGGTAGAGAGCAGCCGCTTTAGATCTTCGAATGCGTCGTCCGCCTCGGGCTTCCACTCGAATTTGTCTGCCTTGCGTAGCAGCTGATAGAACGGCAGAGCTTTTTCGTCCATGCGGCTGATGAACCTGCTCAATGCTGCGATTCGCCTGGCAAGCTGCTGGACGCCCTTGAGGTTCTTAGGCTTCTCCATGGCCATTATGGCCCGGATTTTCTTTGGGTTCTCCTCGATCCCTCGCTGGGAGATGAAGTAGCCTAGCAGCTGACCAGATGGGACGCCGAAGGCGCACTTTTCTAGGTTTAGCTTGATCTTGTACCGATCAAGGTTATCGAATGTCTCTCGGAGATCGTCAATGAGCGTCTTGGCCTCCCTTGTTTTGATGACTATGTCGTCGACTTAGACTTGGATGTTGCGGCCGATCTGGTCCTTCAGGCATGCCTGCTTGCACCGTTGGTACGTGGCGCCTGCATTCTTCAGCCCGAAGGGCATTGTGTTGTACCAAAACACTCCGAACGGCGTGATGAACGCCATTTTCTCCTAATCTTTGACCTTCAGTCGAATCTGGTTATAGCCTGAGTAGGCGTCAAGGGAGGAGAGTTTTTCGCATCCTGCAGTCGAATCGATGATCTGATCGGGAGAGGGAAGTGATCCTTCGGGCAGTGCTTGTTCAGCGATGTGAAATCCACGCATATCCGCAGGATGTCCGTGTCCTTTTTGGGGACCATCACGGTGTTGGCGAGCCATTCGCTCTCCTTGATCTCCCTGATGAAGTTTGCGTCGAGTAGTCTGTTGACTTCGACTCCAATTGCTTCAGCCCGTGGTTCGGACAATCGTCGGATGGACTGTTTGACGGGCTTGGCATCTGGAAAGACGTTGAGTGCGTGCTCGGCGAATTCCCTGGGAACCCCTGGCATGTCCGCAGGACACCAGGCGAAGATTTCCCAGCGCTCATGGAGGAATTCGACGAGCGCGCTTTCCTATGCGGAGCTGAGGTCATTGGCGATCAGCGCCGTCTTGGAGGCATCCGTCGGATGGACCTGCACCTTCTTTGTGTTAACAGTGGAGTCGAAGGACATATCTGGTGCGTTCTGTCTTGCGACTGGGGGGTGCCCCTTTGTCCGTCGTCTCGCGGAGCCTTACGAGCTCCTCCTGCATGCCGAATGACTGGAAGATTCTGTTGAAGTCCCTGTCGCAGTGGTCCGATCGGGTGAAGCTCCCGTGGACCGTGATGATGCCCCTGGGTCCTGGCATCTTGAGTAGCAGGTATGCATAGTGCGGTACTGCCAGGAATCGTGCGAATGCTACACGCCCGAGGATGGCGTGGTATTGTGATGGCCAGTCCACCACTTCGAACTCGAGTCGCTCGCACCGGAAGTTGTCGGGCTTGCCGAAGATGAAATCGAGCCATATCTTTCCCAGGGGAAATATGCCCATCCCTGGGACGATGCCGTGGAACGTTGTGTCGGATTGTTCTAGGCTGCACAGCGGGATCCGCATTGCTGCTAAGGTACTACCGAACATCAGATTGATGCCGCTGCCGCCATCCATGAAGACGCGGCTCATGTCGAATCCTATGATCTGCTCCTCGAGCACCAGGGCAGCATGACGTGGGCGAGGGACCTGGCAAGGGTGATCCGAACGGCTGAACGTGATGCAAGACTCCGACCCGCTGAGGTACTCAGGGATGGCGGGTGGAGCGGTCACGGCCAGATTGATCTGACGGGTGATTTTCTTCTGTACCCTGTTCGTTGGGCGTCCTTTTTGGATCATCAGTGATCCTTTCGTCACGGGGTACCCGTGCCCACCGTTATGCTGCGTGGGTGCGATTGGGTGGTTCGGAGGTCCCGCCGGTGGTGGTGGAGGAGCTCCATGTGCGATCTCACCTAGTGCAGGTGCATTCCCGTATCCAGGGTTCGGGGCTTGATGCCTCATCTGGGCCATGCTCTCGCTAAGTTTCTAGAACTCGCGGCAGTCTTTGAGCATGTGGCTTGCCTTCTTTTTACCATCCTGCTTGTCGATGTAGAAGTGGATGGTGCATGGACCCGACAGTTTGTCATATGCTGAAGGTCCGTCATCACGGCCACAGCGTTGCCATGACTGCGTTGGGCGTACTCCGTCGCGGAAGTTGCTTCCACGGTATCCGCCGTTGCTGCGGTTGCCGTCGCTGTGGCGGTCGGCGTAGCCAGCCGCGACCATGTCGGGTCCATCACGATCGTCGTAGACGCGTGATCTTATTTTGCTACGACGTTCACGTCGCCGGCCATAGTCGTCTTCCTCCTCCGAGTGCACTCGGTGGACGGAGTCCTCGCCGTCGGCCCACCTATTGGCAATGTCCATGAGGTGGTCGAGTGTCTTGGGCTTGATGCGCCCAAGTTGTTCTTTGATGTCCTGGCGTTTGACGTCGTCCTTGAAGGCGTCGATAGCTCTCTCCTCAGAGATGTGCACCGCGGAGTTATTGGTGTTAGACCAGCACAGTATGTATGAGCGAATGGATTCACCCGTTCGTTGGGTGTAGGCCCGCAGCTCCTCGATCGAGGCAGGCATCTTGCTGGTGCCCTTGAAGTTTCGGACGAAACTGTATGCCAGCTCCTCCCAGCTTTGGATGGATCCCGAGGATAGGCTGATGAGCCAGATCTGAGCTGCGCCTGTCAGCTGCAGCTGAAGGCATTGCATGACGGTTTCCTTGTCTCCGCCGTGTATGTATCTTGACGGACGACAAGTGGTCGCTGAGCCACGCCTTGGGGTCCTGTGTGCCGTCGACCTTCGGAGTGTCCGAAGGAAGCTTGAAGTTTCGCGGCATCCGTGTCCACCGAACAGATCTGCTGAAGCATCGGGATCCATAGAGTTCTCCTTCGTCATCATCCACCTCGGATTCAGACGAGCATACGCGCTTGGCGTGTGCCTTGTCGATCTTGCGCTGGGTTAGCTCGCTTCGAGCATCGTAATCGCGGCTACGACGGCGCGAGCTCTTGTGCCTTCGAGGAAGGTCGTGCTCTTCATCTTCGGATGAGGGCATGGGGCTGCGGTTGAACCTGACTGCAGCCTTCTTCTTTGGCTCTCTAGGAGCTTCTCCGTGGAGCGCAGCTCCAACGAGTCCGAGTCTGGTAAACGCGGACTTATGCATGGCCCTTTTTGGGTCCCCCTCTGGAGGTGGATGGGACGCGAGGTACGTGGTGGCCGCCATGATTGCAACTTGCGGTGTCTTCGGGATGACGTTGCCGTCGGCGTCCATCTCCATGAAGGACGCATTGAGGGCCCGAGTCACCTCGCGACGTGCCTTGGGATCCATGTTCTCTGTGCGAGAACGGTGCTTGTTGCCATGGTTGCCGTGCGAGATGGAACCGATGCCCATGGCGGAGAGCGCAGATCGCCGCGCACTGGACTCCGAGGCTGCTTGCTTGCATTTGTCAAGCACCTCTTGCATCTTCACCTGCTTCTTGTGCTCCTCGATTAGGAGCATGTGGTATGCCATCAGCAGGTCCCGTGAGGCATCTGCGGGCAGGATCTTGTTGCCTGCTACAACTTCGTGTGCTTGATCCCATCCTTCCTCGCTGAGGTGGATGACCCGATCAGTGTCGTTCCCGTTGGGTGGGGGGACTGTCTTCTTCTGTTCCCGCCGTTTCTACCCTGTGGGTTGGGTGGCGGGTTGTGCTCCTGATCCACGTCACTCTGGATGACTGCAGCGCACTGGTAGCGCTCGTAGATCGGATTGCTGCTACCGCAGCTTTCGGATCCGGAACCGTAGGTCCCTTCATCCGATGGCGGATCGCACAGATCTGAGTTGCAGCTACTGCTGTCATAGAACTCATCTATCGATGGTGATGTGCGTAGCACGGGGTGTGGAGCCCATGAAGCAGGCCTGATCGACGGCAGGGGCACCCGCTCTGGGAGGCGGAGAGTGCCGGTCTGCCCCACCTGGAAGCAGAAGCTCCCGAACAGGATCTCGAGTCTGTCGCCAACGGGCTCGAAGTCCTTCAGGGTGGCTGGCGAGTGGGCGGAGAAGTCGAATGCGCCGAAGATGATATGACTCTCCGTCGCCGCGGAGTTGTAGATCGCTTTGGTTGGGACCGTCACGATCGCACAATCAGCGCCCCCAACTCCCACAGATGGCGCCAATTGACGAGGTTTAATATCTTCAATGCCTATTTTTTATGGACTTGGGTTTTGGAGAAGATGGGGATGCTGGAGATCACGGAACGATTAGCAAACAAGCAACACAGGGACACGAGGTTTACCCAGGTTCAGGCCCCCGGAGGGAAAACCCTACTCCTGCTTGTCTGCTCTTGATTACGGCGAAACCGAAAAGTACAGGGGTGCGCAGATGCAATCTGGCGTGGAGGTGTGTATGAAGTGGTGTGCGAGAGATTGTAAGAGAGCCTCCTCGTCGTGACCTCCTGGCCTTTATATAGAGATAGGCAGGTCCCAGGCATAGATCGAGTCGGTTATAGGTTTTAGGGTTTACCCCTTTGAATTTTCTATCTACTCTAGTCTTGCTTTCCAAGGATCCGAAGGCTTCATGGGCCCTGACCACCCAAAAGTATTCATGGGCTGACGCATGTGTTCGTGGGCCTTCCTTGGGCTGGACTAGGTATGCTAAGATCGTGTACCCGCAGGGTATGACCATGTCGGTAACATCCCAAAAATATGAAACAATGATCATCAAACTCTAATCAATAAAATTAGGGTTAACAAAAAACTTTGATTAAGTAAAGACCAAATGAATGCATGTGTGTATGTGATGATTTGATAAATGCATGAATGGACTTGTGTGATTTAACTAAATAGTAAGGAATGGTTCAAAGATGAATATAACATCATCTAAAACATTTCCAAGCAGAAACAAATCAAGAGAAAATCACAAACAACTCAAATAAAGCAAATGATCATTTTTGCCAATCATGCTCACTGGGTCACTTTGAGTGTTTCTAGTCCAAGATTTCAAACAAAAACTTTTCCAATTCTTTTCACCCCTTGGTAGACCAAGTAATAGTGAATCAAAGCCCACCTTTCAAACTTGCAGAAACATTTGACAACCCCATTCAAATGACAATTCAAAATTGAATCTTTAACATATGTGAAGATCACACATTTTCAAAACCCAACCAAACCAGTGCACCTTCACCAATCCAACTAACCAGATACTCCCTAGTATGTGCCTAGCAAACCCACCAAGTTTGAATCCAAAATTCAAATTTGAATTTCTTTCGGCCATTTCATCAAACACCTTGTCAGCAGCAAACAAACAAACAAACACAAAACACTATAGTGAGCAGTGATCAGTGCCTAACTTGCTCCCTCTATAGCTCACTCTACACTCTCAGTAGATGATCAAAGTAATCTAACTAGCTTTAGCACCACTATGAGCAAGCCTAGCCATTAATGGTGAGCATGCCGAGAGCACCATTGTCACCCCATGTCGCCAGCGAGCTAGAGAAAGAACTAGCCTCGCCGACCTTGTCTAGGACACGTAGCACCGTCCACCGCCACTCCCTCTCCAAGCCCCGAGCGCCACTACTAGGAAAACGCCTGTTCGTGGCGCACCTGAAAAGGCCATCTGTGGCGCACTAGCAGTGCGCCACGGGCCTCGCGCTACGGCTATCTCCTAGCCGTGGCGCACTGCCTGGTGCGCCACGGTTGTGTCGAGATAGGCATGGCGCACATGCCAGTGCGCCACGGAAAGTAGTCCAGGTGCGCAACGCGTATGAAACGATAATCGTGGCGCACTACGTGCTGTGCGCCACGGATATAAATTTCAAAATTCAAAAAAAAAGCGGCAGATCTGGATCTTGTCGTCAGTGCCATCGCTCGTCGGTGCAGGTCGTCGTCGTCGCCTCGTCGCCTCATCGTCGCCTCCTAGTCGTCACCTCGTCGTCATCGGAACTGTAAGGAGGAGGAGGAGAAGAAGAGGAGGAAGAGGAGGAGAAGAAGAGGAGGAAGAGGAGGAGGAGAAGAAGAAGATTAGGCCTCGTCGTCGTCGGAACTACAAGGAGGAGGAAGAGGAGGAGAAGAAGAAGGAGCTCGCCGCCTCGTCGTCGGAACTGCAAGGAGGAGGCCGTCGTCACCATCTTCACTGCAAGGAGGAGGAAGAGGAGGAGAAGGAGAAGGAGAAAGAGAAAGAAGGAGAAAGAGAAAGAGAAGGAGGAGGAAAATGAGGAGAAAGAGAAGGAGGAGAAGGAAAATGAGAAGGAGAAGGAGAAGAAGAAAAAGGAAAGGAGAAGGGAGGAAAAGGAAAAGGAGAGAAGGGGAGGGAAAAGAAAAGGGGTAGGTGGGCGGGGTGAGGATTCAAATTTTGAATCTCTCCCAAGCTTATCCGTGGCGCACTAGGTGGTGGTGCGCTACGGGTAAGTTTTCTCTATATTTTTTTCTGCAGGAAAAAACGGTCTTTTGACCGTAACTTCTTACTCTTTTCGAATTTTGAAAATCTAAAAAATCGCTAAACGACCAAAGGTCGTTGTGAGCGGATGCGAAATCTCGTTCTCGCCATTTTGGTATATTATATGTATTTTTCCGACATCGTATGCAAAAGTTACGGCCGTTTTACCGTGGCATAAACTTTTTTTACATAAAAAGTCGAAATGCATGTTTGTTAATTTTCCTACAAACTAGACCATATTACCTACCTAAATATGAAATGATTTTATTTTTGGAAGTGTTTATCATTTTCTTTTATTTTTTGCAAAACCTAAAAAGGCGATCCACGGGGGGTGTGGAGTTGGTGCAGGCCACTTAGCCGCTAAGTTGACCCTGCTGCTGCAGCACACATGCTCGTAGTGCACTAGGTCAAGGTGCGCTACGGCTAAGTGACACATCCGTAGCGCACCTTGACCTAGTGCGCTACGGGTATGTGTGTTACGGCCACCTGTGTCCTGGCCCACACATAGCCGTGGCGCACCACCCCCATGTGCGCCACGCTTATGGCAGTTAGCCGTAGGGAACCTGTGGGCAGTGCGCCACGTCTATTTTACCCGTGGGGCACTACTAGAAAGTGCGCCACAGAAGTGTGGATTACCTATAGCCGTTTTCCTAGTAGTGCGCAGCCAGCCACTGGAACACCCGCCAAGCACGCGCCCAGTCCCTCTGCGTGCAAGCCGAGAGCGCGCCAGTGCGCCGTCAGCGACACCGGCCCACGGACCATGTGCCGCCCTCACCGCTTGCAGACGTGATCGCCAGCACCCCAGCACCACGCCAGACAACCTCGTTCTCTGCTGCGCGGACCATGCATGTTGTGCGCCATTAAAATTGCCGTCGGACCTGCCCAAAGCGCCGCAACGTTCCGACCATCTCGCACCGCCCCACGCCTCGCCACCATGACGTTGAGCGTCGCCAGGGAGCACATCACCGCCCCTCTATCGTATCCCATGCCAGTAGCACTCTGTGCCGTCGACACCGACGAGCTCCACCCACGCCATTCGGTCCCCTTCAGCCACTATATAAGGAGGCCTCCCCCGCTCGTTTTCTTCACACCAGTTCACTCCCCACCTCTCACTGATCACACCCACTCACTCCTAGAGCAAGGCGAGCACCAGGTGGCTGGAATTTCACCGGAATTCGCCGCTGTAGAGGAGGAGAGGCGACGTCGATTGGAGCCACCCTAGGTGAAGCTGCCGGTACCAGGATAATCGCCGCCGTCGACTTCGTTGTTCGCCCCTGTCGTCGACCATCGCCTGAGCCCCGGTGAGCCTCCCACGACCCCCACCGGCCGTGCTAGGGTTCTATCTCACCGGCGCTGCCCGACGTGGACGATGAACTAGAGCCGTTCGATTAGAGTTAGATCCTACGATCCTAATCGCCCCATACCGCTTCACCCCTTGTTGTCTCACTGACGAGTGGGGTCGCTCACTTAACCAGCCCGCGCGCGCACTGTGCGTAGTGGGCCGGCCCAATTAAACATCCCGCGCAACCCACTAATTCAAATTTAGATTTATTCATTTAATTTCAAACCTAGTTCTGTACCTAGATTCAAAACTCAACCCAGCTCCATTCACTGAACCAAAATGCATGAAACCAATTTTGTTAGAAAGGTACTGGAATGCTTAATCCAAGCGCGTTGTATTCAAACCATTTAGATTTGTAGATCACCCACGGTAAAAATAACAAGACAGAAGCTTTTCTGTATTCAAACATTTTTCAAAATTTAACCATAAGAGATTTTGAGTTGATTCCAACTCTCAAAAATCACATTTAACCATACCTTTCAGATTATATAAAAATATATAGGTTTACTTATAGAAATAATGATAAAGTAATAAAAGAATGCCACATAGGCATTTCTAGTCACTTTAATTAATTAAAATAAAAAGGTTAAACCTTATTAAATTGTGACACCCCTTTAAATCACATTCCCATGTACTGGAATATGTGGTGATGACATGTGTCAACATGATCCCATGTTTGAGTTAGAGAATATTAAATCTTAAGTAGTTTTTCAATGAGTAGAAATTACTTTTCTCAAATAAAATAAATGAGACAAGTGCTTTAATCCTTGTAATGTTAGTGATGATGCTAGATCATCTAGTGTGAACCTTTGTGTGATGATTAGAAATAGTTAAGTATTGTTTGATGATTGTGTACCTCGTATTTATTTATAGACCCTAGTACCGACCAAGGATACGAGGAGGAAGGAGGATACTACGAGGAAGAAGCCAAGGAGAACTTCAACCACTCCCTTGCACAAGGCAAGCCAATACTTTCAAGCTACTCATTAAGCAAGCTAACATTTGCAGCTTATTATGCCTTAAGCATATGTGAACTATGCCTTAAACATATGTGAATATACCCACTTGACACATCATCCTAGTTTTACTTGCAAGCTTAGTATTTTATTTTTCTTTATTAAAAGATTTCTATCAAAAGTTTACTTAGTTACTTGTAGATTCTAGAAAGATAATTAAAGGTAGCATAAAGAGCATAAAATTTGGCCTAATTTAGATAATCTTGATGTTATCCTAAGGCATGAGGTTTTACTTAGATAAGATACACTTGTTTACCACCCCTCATTAGTATCTACCCCCACTTATAGATGCTAGTGTAGGGTTCGTAGCATAGAAAACAAAAAAATTCCTACGATGGGAACAATTATGTACCAAGATCTATCTACTATATACAAACAACGGGCGGATGTATATCCGCAGAGAACATACCCTTGAAGACCGACAAAGCTTAACGAGTTAAACTCGTGGTTGATGTAGACGATCTCTTGCTGATCTCAAGATCGAGAGGAAGTCCTAGCGCAGCAAATCAGCAGCGCATCCGTGCTCGCACACACGTCCGAGGCACCGAGCAACCTCCGCCTCCTCGTTCCAGCAATGCAGCGGAAGCACAACTCTTTCTTGCCGAATAGCCACCGGTAACATGTATCTCGCTAGTCCAATACCATGGGGGATAAATTCTAGAGGGGGAGAGAGATCCTTCACGAGGAGGTGTGAGTGAGAGAGAGGGAGAGGGGTTCCTTTTATAGGAGAGGGGGAAACCCAAGGGGGTGGCCGGCGCATGGGGGCTGCCCCCTTGCCCTCCCTTTATTCATGTGGGTGGACACTCCACTCACAAAATCCTTTCAAATCCCTCCACGCCATGCTATGTACAAGACCGGATGTGGAACATGCTATTAGTTTGACTAGTAGGTACCAATCGGATCCAGGTTTGGAACACTGGATAGCGGTCAAGAATATCCTTAAGTACTTACAAAGAACTAAGGATATGTTTCTTGTGTACGGAGGTGAAGAAGAGCTCGTCGCTAAGTGTTATGTCGACGCAAGCTTTGACACCGATCTGGATGACTCTAAGTCTCAATCCGGATACGTATTTCTCATGAATGGAGGAGTGGTTAGTTGGAGGAGTTCCAAATAACCTGTGGTGGCGGGATCAAAAACGGAGGCCGAATATGTTGTTGCTTCGGAAGCGTCTCAGGAAGCGGTTTGGATGAAGGAGTTCATATCCGAACTAGGTGTGGTTGCAAGCGCATTGGATCCAATGGTGATCTATTGTGACAACAATGGTGCCATTGCCAATGCCAAAGAACCAAGGTCTCACAAGAATTCCAAGCATATTAAGCGCTGGTTTCACTCCATCTGCGAGCATGTCAAGGATGGAGATATAAAGATTTGTAAAGTACACACGGATCTCAATGTAGCAGATCCATTGACTAAAACTCTCCCTAGAGCAAAACATGATCAACACCAGAACTCCATGGGTGTTAGATTCATCACTATGTAACTAGATTATTGTCTCTAGTGCAAGTGGGAGACTGAAGGGAATATGACCTAAGAGGCAATAATAAAGTGTTTATTATGTGTATTCCAAGTATATGATAGATGTTTATTTTGCATGCTATAATTGTATTAATACGGAAACGTTAATACATGTGTGTTTAATAAACAAACATAAAGTTCCTAGTTATGCCTATCTCATAAACTAGCTCGTTGATTAACAAGATGATCAAGGTTTCCTGATCATGGACATTGGATGTTGTTAATAACGGGATCACAACATTAGTGTAATGGTGTGATGAACATTCATCCGAAGTATAGCATTACGATCAAAGTCATTGAGTTTATATTGCTATAACAACTTACGAAGTAATCCTAATCCTTAGACCATGAGATCATGTCAATCACTAACACCGGAAGAGTTTCTTGATAACATTAAACATCACACCGTAACAGGGTGATTATAAATATGGGTTCAGAACTAATGAAGTGTTATGTTGAGACCCATGGATCGAGAGTGGAATTTGTTCATCCCGATGACGGATAGATATACTCTGGGCCCTCTCGGTGATATCACATTGGTTAGCTTGCAAGCAAGTGATTTGATTACTAGAATGTTATATCACGGGAACGAGAAAAAAGTGCATGTCAGTAACAAGATCAAACTAGGTATGGAGATACCAATGATCGAATCTCGGACATGTAATATATCATGAAACAAAGGGATTAAGATACTAGCGTAAAAGGTTCCGACGATCACAAGAAAGTCATCATTGAATGTGTGGGAGTCAGTATGGGTCTCCAGATCCCTCTTCTGATTATTGATCCGAGAGGGGTCTCGATTATATTCGCATTATTCATGAACCATATGGTGACACACTTAAGAGACACCGACATCCAATTGGAGCAAAAGTTTCATGCCGGAAAGAACAACAAGCGCAAAAATTTATTTCACTAGATACCGAAACAGGTTTTCGGGTGAAATTGCAAAAAGTGTTTTTGCATCTGAAATAGAATTCTAGCAAGGGGTTATATGTGAATGTTTGTCATTAAAGTAATTGACAAAATTCTAAATAAATAAAAAGAGTTTTATTTAATGAGAGTTTGCATTAAATTTGGTGGAAATTTAATTGCAAGTTTGAGTGGAGGGAAATGAAGAGGTTTTTGTGTGTGGAGTGTCCACCCACATGAATGAAGGAGGGGAGGGGCAGCCCCATGGCCGGCGGCCACCCCCTTGGGTGCCCCCTCCTCCTATAAAAGGCACCCCTCTCCCTCTCTCTCACTTACACCTCCTCGTGAAGGATCTCTCTCCCCCTCTAGAATTTATCCCCCATGGTCTCGGACTAGCGAGATACATGTTCCTGGTGGCTATTCGGCAAGAAAGAGTTGTGCTTCCGCTGCATCGCTGGAGCGAGGAGGCGGAGGTTGCTCAGTGCCTCGGACGTGTGTGCGAGCACGGATGCACTGCTGATATGCGGCGCTAGAACTTCCTCTCGATCTTGAGATCGGCAAGAGATCGTCTACATCAACCACGAGTTTAACTCGTTAAGTTTTGTCGGTCTTCAACGGTATGTTCTCTACGGATATACATCCGCCCGTTGTTTGTATCTAGTATATAGATCTTGATACATAATTGTTCCCATCGTAGGATTTTTTTTTGTTTTCTATGTTGTGAACCCTACATCTTCGACCTCCCGGACCATGAATAATGGTTGCATTTTCTAGAAGCTTCCTTCAGATACCGACACAACAAATCTATACTTGCAAGATAATATCTTAGAAACCTCAGGTGGCGGGAACCGTAGTCTCGTAATTAAATATTGGATCATTGGTTGGCTTGTTACATTATATCACTCGCTGAATATAACTTCCAATCATCTGTGCTGCGAGCGAGCCAAACAGAGTAAATTCATCCTCACATGTTCGGTCTAAGGCAATGACTGAGAACCAGTACCTTAAAACAAAACATTGTGCCTTTGATTCAATAGATTGATGTCATTTGAGATTTTGAACTATGGACACCATATATATGCAGACAACCAGCAAGAAAAGGGAAAGTCTAACATGTAGGATCAAGAAAATAGCATATAGGATTAAGAGAACGGAACAGATATGCAGCTATACAAAAGAATGTTGAACGGGACAAAACATAGCCGAAGGAATGTGGCAAGTAGTAATAGAGAGGGGAAAAAAAGCAGGAAACAAGTGTCGCAGGGTCTATGCAGTTTTCTGTACACATGCCCTCACACAAAGCGGGCTACCTCGCGTAGCGGTCCTATAGTTTTAGCAGAAATGGTAAAACACTATGACAACATGACTAAATGAGAACCTAATCTATATAACTTAAACACAAACGTAAGCATATATAACAGAATGGATTACTCACACGAGGGTTGCATCCGTGGATGGACAGAAGCGATCACAACAAGTAAACATGTGTGGTTCTGCATAGACATACACGAACCCTCTAGCCACTCAATGCCAGTGGCTACAACCAGCGTACCGCCATTTTTGGCAAGAGGAGATTATTGATATGGTGACGCTGCATCGGAACTTTGCTTCCTACAGACAGAACAGTAATGGTAGGATCAGAAGAAGACTGGTAACAAAAAAACTCATACAAATGACATTAACCTATCGTGTAAATCGACAAACACCTGGTTCTCAAAAAGATTGAACGCAGCTAGTTAAGCAACAATTTTCTAGGCCAATTCTCTCCAACCTGAGAGACTGAAGAGAAACAACATGCGGTACTAGGAACCTACCTAATTACTTTGTATGAACCTACCTAAGATCCTTGAGATACATGTGTCGGTTAAGAAAACACTTTTTTGGCTTGGAATATCGAAGGATTTAATATCAGAGATCATGCTAATAGTACCAACGACATCGAAGTAAACAAAAAACCACATTCAGCACCTATAATTGTATAGAGGGTGCAAAGTATGGATTATAAGAAGTACGTACAACAAAGAAGCATACCTACTAAACAACCCAGTCGACAGTAGGCAAAGGCAAAAATGAAAGCAGGGTTAATGAATAGTGATGCTTTGACAAGGTGTTTAATAGATCGTCTCTACGTCGTCAAATGGTTGTCAAGTGTGTAAATTCAATAGCAAATTCAGTGTCAACATGCCTCAAAACTTCTAGCATGATGAATAGGGATACATCTCCCATGAACAAACCAACAAACAGAAACTAAACAAATTAGAAGCTTTTGGGTGGGAGAACAAATAAAAAACACCACAACAATGACTTTTTTAGAACTGGAAAGCATGATTGCTTGATAATTGATATGCAATGATGGAATGGGGGATTCATATGCTAATGAAGTTCAAAACTGTAGACTCACAATAAGTGCCAAAAAAGGGCACCCAGAAAAACATTAGAAGTAACAGATTTAAGCTTGGTGATATGCATAAATTAATTTCTGTATAAATCAATTGTTAGGTGAAACAATCATCATGCACCACAAATAAACTCACTCGACTAATTCAATCGGTTAGATAAAATAGTCAGGATGCATCACATATTGACTCACTTTATTAAAAAACCAATCTTCAATCTTAGAATGCAAGAATATATGTGATGTAAACAAATGTGAAGCTTCATTGGTCAGAGAATAATAAGATATAGGAGTGATGTCCAGTGAAAACCAAAGCGCCATCTCGAGCTTGAATGCAGCATCTAGAGAGAAAAATACTCCAGATATGATAACCATACAGAGTTGAACACTACCAAAATATTGACTCAATAGAAACTTTTTTAAGGAGAGAGTATAGAGAATACTGCGAGGCTTCAAGAGTAACATATTATGCACAACAACATCTACCTCCTTACAATAATTATCCTATAATGCAACCCAATCACATGGAGGAGGAAAAAAGATAAATCAAGATATTGTCATCTCCAACACTATCCACCAAGAACAAAAGGGTCGATGGCGTCGACCCACGGACTCTCATGTACTGTTCAAATATCAGAAAACCCTTGTAGCAACTCAAGAGGAAAACAAAATTAATGCAAGGAACGGATCACCTTATTATCTAGGGGTAGATGTGCTGCATGTGGTTGCCGGATTTTCTGCTGATCATCTATGTTGTGCAATGGGAGACAAGTACTCAAGAACCATAAATATGCCGCTCATCATCTATGTTGTGCAATGGGATACAAGTACTCAAGAACCATAAATATGCACACTCCCTTGAGGTATGCATTATAGTACTAGATGGCCGTCCTCTGTTAACGATATTCAAATTTTGTATCATGGGTGCTTGTGTGATCTTTGTTCTGGGTGCCTTGTGACCCCGGCTTGGTGTGGCGTGTGGTGTGCAGCGATACATGGCTTGACTTGGGGTTGTGTGGCGATAGATGACTTGGCATGCTGACCTTCCTCAAAAAGATCAATTAGAATTTGTACTTATGTCAGATTAAAGCCACGTCCTAACATTCTTTTCGAAGCATGGAAGATAACTTCCTGAATTCAGTAAAAGCACCATATATGGAAGATATTATATAATATAAACCTAGTTGAAGAGAACATATAATCGCAATAACCAGATGTAATAAAGTTCAACAACTTATTTTATGATGTGCGACTCTTGTCTTCACTAAAACAAACTATCACGAAAGCAAACTAACCGCATTATTCATCTATGTATGCAATAGAATGTTATGCTTGGACACCGAGTTGTACAATGCATGTATTACAAAAGACAAACCATTAGTTCGCCTAACCTTGGTAACATGTAAAAGTCGGACACCATGACAGAGCTATCTGCTAGCTTATATATGCAGACACAGATGAACAAGTTTTTTTTTCTTTTTTGCAATGGAGGTGATACCCTCGGCCTCACCAAAAAAATCGCATCAAATGAATGTAGATAGTTAAATCTCACAATCTGATTTGAAGACGAAACAAACACAAAACGATATCAGATCATAGAAGCACACCCCTTGCTTAGTGTACGACATTAGCTCACTAAAATATTCAACAATACCTACATGCTACAATTATTAAAGTCATTAATTGTATTTAGTAGAGCAACACGGTTGTGCGTGTGTGTGTGAATGTTATAAAGATAATCATGTCACGGAACTCAAAATGTTTCAGTTAGCTTTGTTGAAGTTCAGAATAGGAAGAGCCTAACAGGAACAACTCAAAAAGTGAAACCATCAATGGTTCGACAACCACACACAGTCTGCATTCTTAATTCCTATTCTCTATAGCCAAAAAATGGTGACATTATCAAGTAGCGTTTCATCATCCCATTGTACAAATAACCATCATAACATAAACTTTGAAACGACGGATAGCATCATAACTAAAACTTGCTAAAGCTAAGCTCACCTTCTCAAATTTGCTCCTAGCCTGATGAAATCCACCACATGTGAATAGATCAACACATCGGGCTACATCAAAACTCAATTTGTTACCGGGTTAGTAACACTGGCCGTTTCATCCGCGTATAAGCTGTCAAAAAAGTAATATGCGAGCAGTGCTTCCATCCATATCCAAACCATATGAATAACTTGCAACGGTGAATCCCAATAATAATAAGATCATATGCTACATCCCACATGCGAAGGAGATGGGGTAGAAAAAGATAGCGCGGGTGGTGACATACATCGGAGCGGGCTTCTCGGAGTTTCTCTTATGACAGTCCAGACATAACCTCACCTAGCCGCCAGCTTTGTAGCCAAACATGCAACAACCTTGTTGGTCCCAAGGGGCTGCGTGTCCCTCCATGTATTTGCCAACAATGTATCATGGTATACTTGCAAAGATGAATTAATAAGTATACACATCCCTAACTAAGCAGCAAAATTAGTACCTTTCTGCCTTTCAAATGATGTCACATGACCAAATTGGCTGAAATCTGACATAAAAAGGTGATATTGCTTCCATTTTCAAGAAAACAAAGGTGCTCTAATCTAAGTTCGAAACTTTCAAACTTGTGCAGACATTTCTTGCTGAAGCATGAAAAACTGCAGTGGATATAGAAGACATTAATAAAAGAGAAAACTATAAGTAGGTAGGAAAATAAGTGAATAATTTGTAGACACAATTAGTGTCATGAATAATATCTTGGGGGAAGAGTTAGGCATAGTGCAGACAATCTCAAATAGTTTGGAATATTTTTCCAATCAGGATAAGAACATTAGCACTTGATCATAATTCAATTAAAACTATATTTAATAGCACATGCTTACGATGGTACACATCATATAATTTTTCAATGCTTATATTATTAGTAGCTGCTTGAGGCACTATTCTTGATAAAGGAAAGTTGGAGTATTTGATTCTAATCCCCAGGCTTAGTTAGGCAATGTCAAAGAAATTATTTCACCGGTTAGATGGACGACAAAGTAGTGTACAATATATAAGTATATATCTGCTATATGCAACCTTTGTATCCTACCAAAAATGTAAAGATAACTATGCATATGCCTAATACAACATGGGAGACAAATGCCAGGTGAAAATCTGAAACAAAGACTAATTGAAATTTAAGAACACATAACCATTTGATGTAAAAAATGATAAATAAATATAGGTAGGTCATGGTTGTACAGGGTGTAGGCCTGGTGCAGTAAATCATATTTCAGGGAGTTAAAAGACCTGAACCTGCTTCTGGAACCACGGATTTCTATTTGACCAACCCCTCACACACAAAGGTGGTAATTGATTTTAGTGCTAACTGCCAACAACCATAGGCGGCAAGTCACTTGTACAAAGCTACCTCGATCCATCACTCCTGCAGAAAGGAATAGAATAGAAACCAGACCAAAAACTATAAATAAGTTGGGGAAATTTTGGTCCTCACAAAGACTCAACTTGAACATTCTACACCCAAGGATGCTCAATATATAGCATAGACCAAGAAAACCTAACGAGTTGTCCCACCTTCTGGCACCCATTTTATTAATATCAAATTGGGAGCTTAAGAGTGTCAATCAGATCGTTCCTGCCAACCATACCATCTGAACTCAGTTTGCATGAAATTTTTTGCTCCATGCTCCAAACGAAAATGTAAGACCTTGAGGAGGAAACCACCAATCTGATCTGAACTATGCATCATGATAGAAGTTAAGCTAACAAATTTTAGGTCATCATGCAATCGCATTAGTAGTAAAGACCAATTCTTGATATTATCTAAACTGTTCCTATTAAAGTATAGTATTTTTTTAGTTATATGAATTAGAGTAAGGCACATTATTTTTCAACCCGAGCTATACATGCTAGACTCATATAGCAAGTAACTGAGAAATTCCAAAAATTGATTGCCTGCAAGTACAACACGGACACCATCCTTCTCAACTGAACTACCCTCCACCGATTCCCCCTTGAGGCACAAAATTAGCAGCAACTTCTTACCCCAACAAGGCAGCAAGCCTAGTGTACTCGACAACTATCAGAAGCTGAGCTGATACCGCCCCACCATTGCCGCAATCCAAATATGGATTCCAGTGGGGGACACTTTAGAACTGGAAGATCTACATCCCAGTGCCTCTCATCCACACAAGGACTCTCAACAAGTCAGAGGATGCAATGAGTTCAATCAGTTTGCCATCAAAGGAATCATTACAATAATTATATATTACGTAGGACATGACATAGAAATGGAGAAAACCTCTCCGACGGGACGGCGACCCATTTTTGGACGGTCAAGATGGAGAAGGCGGCTGAGGCGAAAGTATTCTCGTTTCGCAATTGGTCGGTCGGGTCGTCGGAGATGAGCTCGGGAACAGAGGAAAATATCATACATGCCCACTGGATTTAGGAGAAGGTACCTAGCGAACCACCTCAGATTGCACCCACGACCACAAATCGCCTGGCATTCGTGTTAACCATGCATCATGGCGACCCAGAGCGAGCTATTTTTTCTAGAGGAAGAGTTTCTCGACACATCGTGCCCTTGACCAAACACCCATAGAAAAACCCGCTCTGATATCACAACACGGACGCGTGAGAACTCGTGAAATCCAGAGAGCTTAGAGCTCCTTTAGGATTATGAGGGAACAATAATGAGGAAAATATACTAATTGATTGTCCCTTAGATACCATTTTATATGCAAAGCAAAGTTCTCATCTCAATCGAACATAGGAAAGTAAGTTTGCATGGATCAAAGTAGTCATGGATCTTAAAAGCATGGCGTCAGACTTGTCTTCCATGTTCTGCACATGCCCAAGACATAGCAGCATAGCACAGTAGCCTACTATCTGAAATGTTTAAAATCAGGAAACAGACGTATTCAAATGGCCCAATCCTGTTGTTGGAGAGTGGAAATAATTGTAGTATACTTGGTTTATCGGAAGCCCTATTCTACATTGAAAAAATTATTACTGGTATTGGTTCATGGAGATATACACTGAAATTCATGGATATGAAGTTATATTCCTATCATCCTCTTTGGCGAGGTAGATGAGATGGACCAACCGAGATCAATTTTGAAGAAGAAAAACCGAGATAAATTTTGAAGAAGAAAATCTACCTAGCTCGATGCTGGCAGCAAAAAAAAATGATTCAAACAAGCTAATTAAAAAAATTGATTCAGACAAGCTAATTAAAAAATGGCTTCCTTGAACACAACAACTACTATTGTTAGATGATGCTTGGAATAAAAAAAGTTGATGATGCTTCAACTACTTCTGAAAATCCACCTGTGGTGCTTAATCAATGGAGCAAAATGAGCTCGTTAAGTGATCAAAAAACAAAAACTGTTGGGATTATCATAAATAGTTTGGTAGAGAAGACCATATCTCCGGCGGTGCGATCTAGAGTCGGGAAGACGCCTGAAACATCAGATCATGGAGGAGGCAACCAGTGGCGCTCGGGGGGGAACCTGGCCCTGCATATCCGGCGGTCGTTCAGGAGATCAGGTCGAGGGCGGATCGAAGCTTCTACTCAGGAAAGAGAAATGCTGTGGCAGGAGATCCATGGTGGCGCTGCAGCGATCAGCTACAACCAGAGGGTCATGCAGCCCGTACGGGGGATTGGGGGCGGAGGGGAGGGTGGATTTTGGAGGAGAGGTCGGCGACTGGCGAGACGGCGTGGCCGTGGAGGAGCGATTTTTCTGGATATAGGAAGGGACAGTGCGAGCCTCCAAAGCGGCAGCTCTATGACTCCACCGACTAAAGGTCTACAGAAAGTCAAAAACGCATACACAACTATATGTCCAGTTCGCCACACACCACATTGAATCACGCGGTGGTATAAAGAAAGCGATCAAACCCAACGTAAAACGATTAAATCAACCACAGAGCTGCAAAACCAGGAAGCTTAGAGCTCCTTAGAGATGTTCTAGGAATAACAAAATATAACCGAAAATAGAACCTGCATACCTTCTAATTAAGTCACTTAAAGTACATACCATGCCCAAACTTAATCATCAAATATATTCAAAGTAGGAGTTTCCAGATCAAATACATGATGTGTGTTCCCTAACACACAATAATTGATGATCCTCTTCATTTCTTGTTCTATTTTTTTTGGAAATGGACGCATTTATTAATATAAACTGTTTAATTTTTACACCCGGCTTCTGTATGACCAAGATGCACACAACCATACAAACGGCAAAACTAGGGAATAAAGAAGACAAGCATTACAAAAAGGCACTATCGAAATAATTGTCTTGAATCAAAGGTAGATCAATCCTCAAATCACGCGGCCATCCATGTCGGAAGAAAATATCCCTCGCTGTGTTCTCCAATCGCGTACATCCCTCCACAAATAAGTCACGAAACTCCATGTGTTAGAGAATAGTCCATGATCGGAGGATAGTCATGGCTCGATAAATAACCTATAGAGGAGAAGACACAATATTATTAAAAATCTTGTCATTTCTACAAAGCCATAGCGACCATATAATGGCAAGCGCTCTCACCCTAAACAAAGTTATGTACATATCAACAATTCCATGCAACCAATTACCAAAAACATTGGTTACAGAATATGGAGGAGATAAACCAGAAGTTATTTGGATGAATGACCATATAGAGTGAGCAAATTTGCAATGGAAGAATAAATGACGAATTGTCTCATCTTGATGACAAAAAACACATTGTGTACTTCCATGCCAATTCCTCTTTGCAAGATTATCTTTTATTAGAATTACCCCTTTTCGTAGATACCATGCAAATATCTTCGACTTAAGGGGTATTTTCATTTTCCAAATTTTACTATTATCATCGACCAAGATATCAGGTTGGACCAAAGCTCAATATAGCGAGCCAACAGAAAATTTATCACTTTCTAGTAATTTCCATTTGAACACGTCAACACCGTCCGACAATTGTATCGTGGATAATCATAATAGTAGATTGTTCCAAGATACCAGTCGAGGCCCAATGAGGCTTCTTCTGAAAGACACATTAGAGGGATAGTCTTCCATCACTGTGGAAATTGTATCCCCTTTGTGTCTAACAATCAAATATAGAGCTGGATATTGTTTACGAAGAGTAGTTTGTCCAAGCCACTTATCTTCCCAAAATCTAATCTGTGATCCATCCTTAATATCGAAAGCACCAAAACGAAAGAAATGTTTTTTGGTGGCCAAAAGACCGGGTTTCCAAACCACTTGAGACACAGCTTTGGACCAATCATATTTCCTCCATAACATGGTTTGCCAAACACCATCTTCTGTAAGTAGTTTAAAAATCCATTTTCCCAGAAGCGCGGTGTTTTTAACTTGCAAATCATGTATGCCCAGTCGACCAAACTCTTTCAGGCGGCAAACCACATTCCATCTGATCAGTCGATACTTCTTCTTCTCACTATCCCCTTGCCAAAAGAATCTTGAACGGAAATAATCCACTTTGTTTAAGACCCCTTTTGGTAATTGAAAAAATGAGATCATATACAGTACCATGTTAGTAAGTACCGAATTTATGAGTACTAGTATTCCACCAAGGGATAACAATTTACCTTTCCAACTATTAAGATGTTTTTGTAGTCTTTCCTCAACAAGTTTCCATTCAGCAATTGTGAGATGCCGATAATGAATCGGTATTCCCAAATAGTTGATTGGAAATTGCCCCTGACCATGGCCGAAGAGTTCGGCATATAGGTGGGCCTCGTTTTGTGCCTCGCCAAAACAATACAAATCACTCTTATGGAAGTTTATTTTAAGCTCAGATAGCTGCTCGAATGGTGATAAAATTAATTTCAGATTCTTAGCCTTCTCCAGATTATGTTCCATAAAAAGGATTGTGTCATTAGCGTATTGAAGAACAGAGAGTCCACCATCAATAAGATGTGGAACTAATCCTTCAATTTGACCATCAGCCTTTGCTCTCTCAATAAGGATAGCCAACATATCATCCACTATATTAAATAGTAAAGGCGATAATGGATCCCCTTGTCTCAGTCTTTTCTTGGTCCGAAAGTATTTGCCAGTATCTTCATTTACTTTAATGGCAACACTACCTCCAGGTACTAATGACTGAATAAGAGCGCACCACTCCTTAGAAAAACCTTTCATGCGGAGTGTTTGCTGGAGGAAAGACCAATTAGCTTTGTCGTATGCCTTCTCAAAGTCAATCTTGAAGAGTACATCATTTAATTTTTTTGAGTGTAGTTCATGGATTGTTTCATGCAGAATTACAACACCATCTAGGATATTTCTTCCTTGCATGAATGCAGTTTGAGACGGACTAACAGCATGGTCAGCAACTGAGTTTAGTCTAATCGTGGCAACTTTATTAAAAATCTTAAAGCTAACGTTAAGCAAGCAGATTGGACGATACTGTTTTATATGTTCTGCGTTGTTAACCTTAAGCATTAAATTATATTGCCAAATTTTAGTCTAAAGAGATCCAATTGACCGACTTGTAAAAACCCAAACAAATTCATCAGGTCCTCCTTGATAATGTCCCAGAATTTTTGGAAAATTCCGCTGGGAAGCCATCAGGCCCTGGCGCTTTGTTATGTTCCATTTAAAAAACCGCTTTCTTGAGCTCTTCCTCGGTATATGAGGCAGTTAGAAAGTTGTTTTCTTCATCAGAAACCTGGGGGATATCGGTCGTTTGGGACTCATCCAGAGAGGATGAATTTTCCGCTGGAGCCCCAAACAAGGATTTATAATAAGCTGTGATATATGGCTTCAGTTGTTCCTGTCCCTCAATCATACCTTTATCCTGAATCAGAGAGTGAATAAGTCTCTTCTTATGCTTGCCATTGGCAACATCATGGAAGTACATTGTATTCGCATGTCCTTCCAGAATGAATTTTTCTTTAGAGCGTTGGTACCATTTGAGTACCTCCTCGCGCAGAAGTCGGGCTATCTCTGCATTCGATTGACTTTTAAGCTCAATTTCTTGTGTAGTTAACGGCCTGACCTCCGCGGAAACCTCTAAGTCATCAATTATAGACATTAGGCGTATTTTGTTTGTTTTTTAGGATCCCAGTTGTGTGCCTGGCCCAGCCACGAAGGAACTTGCGTAACGCATTTTTTTATTCCATCGTAGGATAGGCGTTTGGCCATCGACCGGTTTCTCCCAAATAGCCTTAATCATCTCGTAAAAACCATCACAGATCATCCATCCGAGTTCAAATTTAAACTCATTCGTAGACTTCTGTGGCGATGATCCTGTTGGAGATATGCCCTAGAGGCAATAATAAATATAGTTATTATTATATCTTTGTGTTTATGATAAATGTTTGTATTCATGCTATAATAGTATTAACAAGGAAACATTAATACTTGTGTGATTTGTAGACTAAAAATAAGAGTCCCTAGTAAAGCCTCTATATAATACTAGCTTGTTGGTTAATAGATGATTGTGGTTTCCCTATCATGAACATTAAGATGTTATTAACAACAAGATCATATCGTTAGGAGAATGATATGGTGGACATACTCCTATAGATAAGCGTAGCATAAAGATCAAAGTCATTTTAATAGTTCAATTGCTATATGCTTTCTGATACATAGTAACCTAATTCCTTCGACCATGAGATCATGCATATCACCTTTGCCGGATGGATGCTTTGATGACATCAAACACCACACCGTAACTGGGTGGCTATAAAGGTGGCATTGAGTGTTCGGAAAGTATTGGTTGAAACACATGGATCAAGAGTGGGATTTGTCCATCCATATGACGGATAGATATACTCTAGGCCCTCTCGGTGAAATGTCATCCAATTAGCTTGCAAGCATGTGACTGGCTCACAAGGGATCACATATCACGGGAACGAGAAAAGAGTACTTATCGGTAACGAGGTTGAACTAGGTATGCAGAGATACCGACGATCAAAACCTCGGATAAGTAAACTATCGTGAGACAAAGGGAAATTGGTATCATATGTAAGTTGTTCATTCGATCGCAAAGTAATCGTAGAAATATGTAGGAGCCATATGAATTTCCAGATTCCTCTATTGGTTATTGATCGGAGAAGTGTCTCGATCATGACCGCATAATTCACGAACCGTAGGGAGACACACTTAAGGATTCGACGTTGTTTGAGTAGTTATGGAATGATGAGAAAGAGTCTGAATGTTGTTCGAAGTCTCAAATGGGATTCGGGATATCACGAGGAGATCCGAAATGGTCCGGAGAATAAGATTCATATAAGGAAAGTCCCGTTTCGGAGTTGGAGAATGGTTCCGGTGTTTTCATCGAGAATGTTCTAGAAGGTTCCGGAATGTCCGGCACTTCGGAGGGGAAGGGTACATGAATGTGTTATATCAAGTTGGTATGACTACATCATGTACTCGGTGTAATCTCTGAACAAAATAGAGGGTTTATTCAAATCCTAATTTGAAAAGTCAAACGGCTAGTTTGAAAGTCAAACGACTATTTTTGGGAAGTGGAAAAGGAGGAGGAAACCCAGTTGGGGAGGAGTCCCTCCTCCCCACCGCCGGCGCACGACCATGCCGAGTAGGGGAGGGACTCCCCTCCCCTTGGCTGGCCGGCCCCTCCACCTATATAAGGAGGGGCAGGGCTCCCTCCTAGAGACACACAAGGTCCTCTCCTCCAAACCCTAAGCCGCCAGCGCCGCCACCTGCTGCCGCCGCCGCCGCCCTAGGGCAAACCGCCGCCTCCGCCTAGCAACCCTAGCCGCCGGCCTAGCCCCCTCCTCGGCGTGTCTAAACCCTAGACAGCATACTCGCTCCGGCTTAAGGCGAAGCCCTGCGAGATCTCCCCTCTACTTCCGGTACCACGCCGTTGTGCTGCCGGAATCGCGAGGAGAGTGCTACAACCTCCGCTGCCTGCTGGAACAAGGGAGAGGAAGGTCTTCGTCGAGTACCAAACGTGTAACCGACTGCGGGAGCGCTGCCGGAACGCAGCACCGGAAGGATCGTCTACGCGATCTTGAGATCGGGAAGAGTACGACTACATCACCCACGAGAATCCGCTCTCGTTAAACACTTTGGAATCTTCGAGGGTGAGTTATTCCATCGACTCGTTGCTACAATCTAGTAGATAGATCTTGACTTGTTTGTTTATATGCGATAGAAATTTTTTGTTTTCCATGCTACGAATCCCTACAGATCCAAAAGAGAAAAGTAAAGAAGCATGATCCGACAAAGCCTCAATACGCTCTAGAGCGTGAACAGTTACCATAGAGAACTTATGTTCCCAGTCATTATCCATAAGCACTCTATCTAGTTTTTTGTATGTTGGCTCCGGAAGACTATTAACCCATGTAAATTGCCTTTCTAACATTGTAACCTCTCTTAAGTCTAGACTGTCTATAACAACATTGAACAGAAAAGGCCAATGCTCATCGAACCGGCCCCTACTTTTCTCGTGAGGGAATCTAACCAAATTAAAATCCCCTTCTATAAGAATAGGATATGGATTGTCTTTTGCCAAATTCACAAGCTCGCGTAAAAAGTCAGCTTTATAAACATCCTGGGCGGCCCCATATACGGCGACTAAAGATCATGTGAAATTGTCAGTCTTGTTATGGATATGAAGTTTTATTAAAAAATCTCCCACCGAACTAGCTAAAACTTCTATAGTCTCATCTCAAAGGCCTAACAGGACCCCCCCCAGATTGACCACGCGGTGGACGTGATATCCACGTAAAGTCCACTCCAACAGAAAGGCGATTGAGTAGAGCTTGTGAAAAATCTCGTCTACCAGTCTCAAAAATACCCAGAAAATCCAAATTATGGTCTCTCACACAATCAGCAAAGAATAAATGTTTAGCCAAGTCCCGAAGACCTCTGCTATTTGAAAACATTCTATTCATTGAGAAACTATAAGAGATTTGGATACACGAGATCTCTTGCGCGACCGCTAGCTCTTTGATTTCCAACCGGAAGCTTTCAGCTCATACATAGAGGCAAGCCCAATGTTATCAAAGTCCACCTCCGACACTTCACCAACTAAGTGAGAAAGGAGTTGACCATCTACTGTGACATGCAACTCCTCCTCCTCGGTTAGTGAAGCATCAGGAACAACACCTACCTTAGGAGTAACCGTTAGACGGTCAACCTCCATGTGTCGCAAAAAATTAGAAGAAAAAAGATACTTCCTATACAAAGCTACCCAAACTAATGCCAACATTGGCTAGTTTAGAAGAAATAACAGGAGTAGAAAAGGACAAAAAGGATTTCGAAGAACTTATTATACCTGTCGAATCTAAATTCTTCTCCACCTTACGCCGCATGGACTTGACCATGGAGTCCTCATCAGTCGTGGATGCTCCAGAGGCATCGACTCCATGGCGCGCGCTCCGCCTGAAGGGAGTACCACTCCCCTGCGCAGCAACTGGCGAAGCATCACCAGGAGAAGAAACCCGTGCTGGAGACCGAGGCAACCCAGACCCCTCCTAGGTCCGGTTGCCCCCATCGACCAACGAGGTCTCATGACCCACCAAGGGAGGCCATCCGCCCAGATGCGTCTCCAGGTCCTCCCTGACCAGGGAGACACGGTCATCCACCACGACGCGGCCGGCCAACCCCTCCTAGGTCAGACCTAGCACAACATCATCCTCAAACTGGTCACGAACGTCGCAGTCAGCCAACCCCTCCTGGGTCAGCTTCCGCGAACTCTCCGAAGGAACAACCTCCTCAAGTACCGGCCGAGAACCATCAACAGGAATGGATCTATCCATAATATACGTTCTGGACCTTGCCGACAAAGCTGAGCAAGACCGCAACACATGGGCAGAAGCAGAACGAAGAGCCTCCTGTAGTTGAGCCAGAGAAACACGAGTCGCCGAAAAAGAACCCTTTCCGCGAAGAGGGGAATCCAAAGAAAGTGCATCCAGAAGTTGTCGTTCCCGCGGAGTAACCGGATTAAAGCAAGGTAGACAAAGAACCATCAGATTTTGTTTAAAAAAAAATGAGAAATACATACATGAAAAAAATGTAGATGAAGACATACGGAAATTGTGAGCTGGAAGAAGCCACATTTCAGGTTTTGTGAAAATCTGCAAAAAAATATACTTAATTAACAATAGAAAGCTTGGAGAACAGATATGAGAAAAATAAATGGTTTCCATAAGCAGCAGCCATTAGCCCAAGATTGGAGCACGATATGAGAAAAATAAATGATTTCCGTAAGCAGCAACCATTGGCCCATTAATTTAACTTATTGATCTAATTTACTCTCCCCGTTTCGGTTTACAAGTCCTGCACGTAGTTCTATGTCGCTAAATTGAGCAACTTAGTATGATGTATATATTACAAAAAATATATCACCGGAAAATTTAGACTTTGTATTTCCAATGATATAATTTTTATATTATATAATTTAAATTATATATGTCAAATTGATAACTAGATATACGCGTAGAACTTGTAAACCGAAGCAGAGGGAGTACTTCCAAGCTACCTCCACAGTTTGCATAAGCAGCAAGCAGCAGCCTTGTGTTAAGCAATGAATCAACAAGCAAATTTCTGCACGTTGGAGAAAAAATAGAAACGAGCATCAAAGGCATAGAGAGAAAGGAAAACCAGAATCACTTTACCGGAGGCATGTACGAGATGGTTAGGCTTGGTAGTTCCTTTGCTCCAACGCAGGCCAGCATGGTCCACCACCAGATCTGGCGTGCATCCACCTCTCCTCTCTCCCTATAACGAAAACCATGGCTGTCATGCCGATCCCGCTTCCCTCTGGTGATACCCGTCGGCGCGACGGCGCCCTCCGGTGATCCTCCTCGCAAGATGGTGGCAAAAGGGAGGCGAGTCATGTGGGAAACAAGGATTGGTCGAGAAGCGACCCTCCTAGGGACTGGCTGTATCCTGTCGTGCTCCTCCCATCAGCCGACGTGAAGGGCCAGATGCAGCTGGGTAGAGCATGCATCGGCATAGGGAGGGGAGGGGATTGGAAGGAGCTCGAGTGTGGGAGGCGGCGCACTAGACGTGCGGGCTAGGCTGGGGCTAGCGAATCTGTGACGGGCGGCTATGGGAGAGAGGGGGAGGAGGGCGGGCAGGAAAAGAAGGGGGCGCCTGATAGGAAGGAGGAGGAGACGGGAGCTGGAGTAGAAGCGACGGGCGCTTCAGTGCTCCCTTTTATACCATAGAGTGAAAAGCAATGGACGAGCGCGATCGTTGGAGGCGCGATCAGATGGCCGATTAATTCTGATTTTGGGGGAGCATCTCGTACTACCCCTTCAATTATAGGTTAGATTCTGAAATTTTATTTGATTCATTTATGCATGACAGATATGGTTCTGCTAGTGGAGCAAGTTTAGTCACATATTGCTAATTAAAGGAGAGTTACACGTTATTATATACTAGGATGTTCTATCACTCACTATGGTGCGCCGCTCGCCTCGTCTCGTCACGATGCATGCCACGGGTTGAAGGTTGCGGGAATGATTCGAACTCATGCTTTCTATGATGTATATATTTTTCCGTTCGGGAAAATTAATTATACAAGTCATGAGCGAACGCGTTAACGAATCGGTCGTTTTCAGATTTTTTGGATGGTAGGTTATTGCCGACTAGGATGTGGGCTACGCCACACGACCTCCATGACCTACATTATATAATGTGTAGGTGAACCCTAGTTGGTATGCATCATATGCACCTATTTTCAGAACCTTGTATCGTCGCTTCATCTTTGCTATCACGGCTTGCGGCATGCACCCGTGGCGAAGGATGAAAAATTTCTAAGGTATGGCGAATTAAAAAAAAGTAAATACCACCTCGGTCTTGATGATATTTGCCATATGCTCGCCAGAAAGGCCTCAAGTTCGTCATGAGCCACGAAATTGATCGACCGCTGTGTCCATGAGTCGAACCATGACATGTGGATTAATCATGTCTTTATTTTTAGAAAATACTCTCTCCGTTTTAAAATATAAGATGTTTTAGCTTTATGAAACAAATGTATCTAGACTTCTTTTAGTATGTAGGTTCTGAATCTAAACACTAAAAAAAGTCTAAATACATTTTTTCATAAACCTAAAACATATTATATTTTAAAACAGAGGGAGTATAATTTAAATTTTCTGTTCCTCCTTGTGAACCTCTTGATCTATGTCGTGGTGGTAACACGGCAGATGCCATGGGTAGGCTAAAGTATGGGGCCAATGGGTGCTAGAGGGATCCGGGGAGGAAAGATGTAGTGATTACTACACTCAACAGTTCTACAAGCAAATCTCTATTCCTCTTCTCAATGAATACAAGTGCTCCTAGAGCTGTCTCATGGAGAGGAAGAACACTAATACACAAGCCTTCCAGCGTAGAGTTAATCGATCCCCCCTCAAAAGCCCGCGTCTCCCCTTATAAAGAGGTGCCTTGGTTCCTTCTAGGGCTGACGTGGCAAGCATATTCTTGGAATATGATTGTCCCAATATGGTAACTCGGCGGCCTCCTTTATGTGTCCCCCTTCTATCGGCAGCAATGTTCCAGAAACCTTCACATGCGCGCCTCGGGCTCCCTCACTGTCAGCTCCGTGACGTTCCTCTACCCTTCTGCTGCTCTGCTCCTTGTCCTTTGCGCTTGACTCTGTCTAGATTCCTCCTAGCCAGTGACTAGGGTTTGACTATAGGCACCTCCTTCTCCTGCAAGCTTCGCGTTATTCGGCCTTGTCTCGCATAACTCGGCTTGGCCTTCACCTGTATTTGTATTAGTCAGAGTCATTCGGCCGACTTAACTCATATGTCGGCCGGATAAGGCGTTACTCATTCTACATTTTTCAAGGCCCTGCTTATCCCGGTCGACTCTTACATGATTCGGCCGACACAATCAGTAATTCGGCTCACGACAAGGGAGATTCCTTTCGTCTTTCTCCTGTCTTGACCCTATCCGGGGTCACCTCCCCAACATTAGTCCCTGAAGCTGGTGTGGTCCTGCCGGAAACCTCGGCCGGGCCACATCAGTTTCCCGACATTCTTCTCTTTCTTTCCGAGATATTTCTCTCTGTTCGAGATATCCGTGCAGCTTCCTGGATACGCCTCTTCCTACGTGTACTTCTCATCATTGCTCTTCTAGTTTTTTGTTCCGCTACAGTGTCCACTAACAAGCTACAGTGATTACTGCGTCCGTCGCGTCGGCGCAGTGACGCCTCGAGTACCGCATCGGTCAGTTGGCCCGATCCTCTCTTGTGTCGTGTGGCCTGTGGTGTGGCTCCACTAGCTGTGCATGGTTTGACGATATACACGATTACGTGGATATCGTGGCATAGCCACGATCCCACTACGGTTACTGTGGAGCGGTTATAAAGAGGGGAGAGGAGTTTGGGCAGTTCACTTTTCCCCTTCCGCTTTCTCTCATCTTCTTCCTCATGCCGCCGCTCTCCTACGTGTTCTGGTGCTTTCGCCTTTGTCGTCCTCCTCGACGGTAACGCTGCCGTTCTCCAGTTCCTGCGACCTCACCGCCGTGCCCTCGTTCCGGTGCTCTCACCGGTGAGTTTTCCAACGGTACCGCCGCTAGGTCGCTGTTCTAGGATTTCCTGTTTTCTAGATTGCTCGCGGCAGTTCTTCTTCTGCTCCGCCGCTGTGCTCATTATAACCACGATGGGACCCTGCGTCTCTAGGCCTCTCCCCGCCGCTAGTCTATCCTCCGTCGACTCCTCCGACGAACCTATGTCTAGTTCTGCCAGCAGAGCCCTTGTTGAGGACGATGACTTTGCGTCCGGTCCATAACGGGGTTCTTGGCAAGGTTCCACCATTACTCGTCGTGAAGTAGAGTGGTTGATTAAGACGCGTCGGATTCCCGCCGAGGTAAGTTGTCGCTTGCCTGGCAAGGAATCTTCTCCCGTTCTCAACGGAGGCGAGTATGTAGTCTTCATGTCCGACTTTGCTCGTGGGTTCGGCCTCCCCCTTAGCGATTTTGCTAGGGGGTTCCTCGATTACTTCGGCCTCCAGCCGCATCACCTGCCGGCCAATTCTATCGCCTCTTTGTCAGCTTTTATCTCGGCTTCGGAGGGGTACTTCGGCCTTTGGCCCTCCGTACATGTTTGGTCCAAATTCTTCCAAATCCGATCTAGTGTTGTGCCGGACAAATCTCTTCATCCTTCCGAAAAATCTCTTACCCAATGCGGGGCCGCGTCCATTACACCTCGGAGAAACTCTGAGTTCCCGTGTGTCGCCGGCCTTGAGTCTTGTAAGAAATGGCATAGATCATTTTTCTATGTCAAAAATACTGGGAAGGAAGATAATATTCGGCTCCCCGCTTTTTCTATCGGCCCCCCTTCCAAGAAGAATTGGAACTACAATCCTAGGAAGATCCATACTGTGGCCGAGGCATTTGAGATTCGACTCAAGGAATTGATCTGCGCCGGGCTCCGTGGTGAAGATCTGATGACCGCATTCGTTAGCAGCCGAATCTGCCCCTTTCAGCTTCGCTCTCACAAGCTTTGTTACATGAGTGGTCCTCTCGATCCCAACCGAGTTTCTACGGTTGAGCTCGACGATTATCACATTTCTAAGTGTGTCCGAGCTATCTTCAAGACCGATATGTCGGAGGAATGGGCATGGGGACTGAAGCCATTCACTCGCGGGAATCCCCCTCCTCAGGTAGATTTATGCATTGGTGTTTGCTTCCGAGTCGCCTTTGTGATTGATCTTTTGCTAATCCTACTCTGTTTTTTCTCTTGCAGAGGTTTACGGAGCAAAAGACAGAGGATGCCGAGGTTTTGGCTCTTCCGTGGACTGCAGATCGTAATACCCCGGACAACGGGGAACCTAACTCGGAGGAGTTTGTCCCTAAGTCGGATGTTGCTCCGGTTTGTGCCCGTGGCAAGACCTCGGGCCACGCGGATGAAGGTGATTCGAACGACGTCCAAATTCTTGAGATAGTTGCCGTGGTGCCTATCTCTTATGCATTTCCGGCTTCCTCTTTCCCAGCTAATCTAGCTGGTCAGGTGCACGACGCCGATCCTCTTGCTTCTCAAGCTCCTGCTACTTCGAAGAAGCGCATCGCTCCGGAAGAACCCTCCGGTATTGCCCCCAAGAAGCGAGTGAAGAAGTCTTCGCAGCATATCCCGAGGCGTAAGACCATGCCTGCGGTTACTGGGTGAGTTCACTTCCATTTATATTTCTTGTTTCTCTCTTTCTATCTCTTGACTCGACTTTTTTGTCTTTCGCAGAGATCCTCTCTCCGCAAAGCCTAGCGGTCCGAGTATGACGAGCCATACTACTTGGCAGCCCTCTCCTACTCCTCCAGAAGATATCCGAGTTCCCAGTCCCCCTCGTGTTGATTCTCCTCCTGCGCCGACCCATATGTCGCCTTGACGGGATGTTCCTATTGCCCCCATCATTATTTCTGACATAACCCCCACACCGGATCACCCGGTTGAGCATGTTGCCCCTGTCAAGACCACCGAGGTTTCCCCCATGATCCTTTGATCACCATAATCCCAGCTTCTACTCCAACTCCAACCGAGGATATCACCACCTCGGCCCCCTTGGAAATTTTAGTTCCTCCTGCCCCCAGGACATGATTCCTAGTGCTAAGGTTGCTTCCCCTGCTGAAGCCTCTACTAAAGGCAGGAAGATTGTTGTTACTAAACCTTCAGCACCTCAGAAAGGGCCGACTAGCTCTTCTCAGCCCAACATAGCTGATGCACTTCGCAAGGGGGCTTCCTCTGCTAAGCCTGGTGTCACCCCTACTCCCCACACTCAACTTACTCTTCACAAGAGTCAGGTGACGGCGGTGGTCACACAACGGGCCCGAGGTAAAGTGTTGACCCGCACTAAGAGCAGAAACAACCTCGGCTCTTTGGTGGAGTATGCCAATAACTAGAACACCGCCGATCAACTTGAAGGCAATCTGAGTAGCCAACCATTTCAGCTTTCTGACATCAGCAGTCGCTTGCACATGGCTGCTAAGATTGTCCTTGACAGTGACAAGATGAATGAGGTAAGTGCTTTCGTTGATACTTTTTCTATCATTCAAATGATATTATATACACACTAGTCCCCGAAGCTTGCAACCGGATAACTTGTTGTTCGTTTGGAAGCTTTGTCAAGCTTCAAATGCATTTCTTGCTAACTCAACCCCCTACGTGACTCGGATTAGCCGTGGTCCATGCTCTGTCAAGTTTTATTTGACTCGGATCTGCTTTAACTTTGAGTATCTAGCCACCTAGATCCGAGTCAAGTTTTACTTGATTCAGATCTGCTTTAACTTTGAATATCCAGCCACCTAGATCCGAGTCAAGTTTTACTTGATTAGGATCTGCTTTAACTTTGAATATCCAGCCACCTAGATCCGAGTCAAATTTTACTTGATTCGGATCTGCTTTAACTTTGAATATCCAGCCACCTAGATCCGAGTCAAGTTTTGCTTCATTTGTATCTGCTTTGGCTTTGAATATCCAACCACCTAGATCCGAGTCAAGTTTACTTGATTCGGATCTGCTTTAACTTTGAATATCCAGCCACCTAGATCCGAGTCAAGTTTTACTTGATTCGGATCTTCTTTAACTTTGAATATCCAGCCACCTAGATCCAAGTCAAGTTTTGCTTGATTTGGATCTGCTTTGGCTTTGAATATCCAGCCGCCTAGACCCGAGTCAAGTTTTACTTGATTCGGATCTGCTTTAACTTTGAATATCCAGCCACCTAGATCTGAGTCAAGTTTTGCTTGATTCGGATCTATTTTAGCTTTGATATCTAGTCTTTTAACCTTCCATTATATCTAGGTTGCCCATGATCGGCGGAGAGCCGAATTTCAAAGGTTGCTCTTCGCCCACAAGAAACTGCAGGAAACATATGAGAAGGTTGTTCCTGTAGTGAAGAAAACTGGTAATTTAACAAATCTGTGTTGATGGGGATATGCCTACCGGGGTATACCCAGCAGGACGTTTCCGACTGGCCTAGGAACTGGCGAGTGGGCCTGCGGGACAGCGACTGGATCAGGGCCTGGCGTGGATCGAAGCGACTGGAAGCTGAAGGCCCAGGCGAGTAGATAGGCCCAGTCGGATTAGGTTAAACGAGTACCGAAACCTTAACTGATTCGGTTGACATATGTAAACCCTAGGGGGGGTGAGGCTATATAAACCTCCCTACAGGGCGTGTAGAGGATACGTTCCATCATCCACCCAAGCGACTCGCCGCCTAGCCGTCGAGCTCGCCCCTTTGTACTTCCATCATAATACAATCTAGCAGGAATAGGTCTTTACCCTCCGGGGGACCGAACCTAGGTAAAACCCTGTGTCTCCGCCCTCATCTCGCACCGCAGATGGCTGGCCGCCCTTGCCCTTCGTTCTACTACTCGCTGCCGATTGCAGCGTCTGCCGTGGTCATTCCCACGACAGTGGCGCCCACCGTGGGGCCTGGCCGGTCTGGCCGGTGTTCTCCGACGAGATCCAATCTGCCCATCAACGAGTCGATTGCCACCGGCCGCATGATAGCGATCGGCGAGATGCTCTAGATCTTGCCGAGCAGCTACGTCCCGGCGGCGCGACCCGTCACGCACAGCATGATCTTGCCAGTCGGCACGATTAGCCTCTTCGTCGGCCTCACCGACGTCATCGTCTCGGAGGACTCGGCTCGCATCCGCGAGTCGCCGCCGTGCGACCGGCTCTCCGAGAGCCAGGTCCGCATGATCCATCGCCTCGCCTCCGAGTACAACTCGGCCCACAGCGACGTGGACGAAAACACCGCGACCGCGGAAGACGCGGCCCTCAATGACGACGCCGACTCGGCGACTCCGGCGTCACTCGCCGGGTCCATCACCGCGGCTTCACCTGCGGGTTCCATCACCCAGGTCTCCAACGTGGGAGACTTTGAGGATCCCTCCATCCTTGGGATCTTCGACTTCGACTCCGGGTCGGAAAACTCCGCCGATCTCTGCGACGGAACCGGTCGCCACGCCGCGACCTACATGGCGACCGGCACCGATCCGCCGGAGGATCCCTTCTCCACCCCGATCCCTCCTAACGCCACGGCAACGGAGGTCGAGGAACTCGGCCTGAAGCTGGCGGAGGCAGTACGCAAGGAAAGCAGGCCGAGCGCGAAAAATTTCGCCTCGAGCAGGTGACGGCACAGGAGCTGTCACGCTACCACCAGCAGCGAATCAGGTCGCGCCTGAACCCCACCGTGCAGGGGCGCGCCCTGAAATTCGATGACGAGAACGACCCGGCCCGCGTGGCCGAGCGCGCGATCTGCGAAAACGCGCCACCCGGAGGAAGCGCTCGACCCCCGCCAGGGTCGACAGCGAACGACGCCCCACCTCCACCCAACCGCGCACCCCCAGGGACCAGCCGCGGATCGTGGTCTCCTCGCAGGAGCGAGACGCGAACGGCCTACCACTGTTCTCCACCCCAATGGACAACCTCGTGGCGGGCCGAGCAACGGCCGACAACATCACGGCCGCCGGTGACGGCGCCCTACAGATCCAGTACGTCAGGGCCCGGCTCGCAAAGGCGGTCGAGCAGCAAAACGCAGGCGCCGACTCGCAGGGTCGGATGTACTCGCGTTATTCGGGAAGTAGAGCGGCCTCAAGCGGCCATCCATTGGCGGCAAACACCCTCAATTGCCCGCCACCCGAACCACTGCAGCTCCAACACCGACCTGCGAACGCGGCACTCTCCACCAACGACCCCAGGCCAGCGACCAACTTCGTCGCCGCCAACGGTCAGCCCGTCGACGCCCGCACCCACATCATCAATAACCAAAGCTGGCGCGCACACCAGCCCGACGACCTGTGACACACCCTAACCAATCGCCGCGACGGCGAGCCGATGGGGTCGCTAAGCCGACTCGGGCCCCGGTGCTTCGGACCGATGATCCGAGGCGAAAAATACCCAGCGAACTTCAAAGCGCCGAAGGAAATAGAGAAATACGACCCTTCGTACGACCCCTCCGTGTGGCTGGACACCTACCTCATGGCGATGGGGATCGCCGGCCACACCGACCTGCTAGCCGCCCGTTACCTCCCCCTAATGATGGAGGGAACGTTTAGGCAGTGGATCAACACTCTTCCCCCGGATAGCATCGACTCCTGGGAAGAGATGCGCGATGCCTTTGTCAGGCACTTCGAGTGCTCCTACACCCGTGCCACCACCATCGAGGACCTGGAACGATGCATCCAGGGACCCCGCGAGTTGACCCGCAGCTGGGTCCAGCGGTGGCAAGAACTATGGTACAATGCGGTCGGCATCCACCCGGACACCGCGATCCACTGCTTCAAGACCTCGTGCCGCTACGAGCCCCTGGTCGCCAAGCTCAAACGACATTCCCGCACACTCGACAACATACCGGATCTCCTCGATATCGCCAAGAGATACGCGGAGGAATACCCAAACCAGGAAACCGACGACGAGTCGGGCGGTCAACGCCGCACAAACGGCACCGACAACGGACGGCGGTCCGACCTACGCTACAGCAACACTCGCCTCACCGGCAAGCGCCGCAGTGACGGGCGAGTCGACTTCGTCGCCAACGCTGGGCACGCGCAGCGCGAGCCCAAGAGCTTCCGCCATGACGGAGGGCAACGCCGCGACGACGGCAATTACAAGGTGAAACCAAGGTTCGACCCCGCGGCCCTCCTTAACAAACCTTATGCGTTTCACAGCAGGGAAGGGAAGCCCGCCACGCACACGACCGCTGACTGCCACTCTCTCAAGGAGATTGAGAAAGCACGGTGAGCGCGGGAGGACCCCGACAACAACCCGCCAAACGACGGAAAATTCGGCAGTGTGGCCGGCTCGCTCCACACCTTCACAGGCTTCAACACGAAGCACGAGAAGAAGGTCATCGCCCGCGCGTCGCTGTCAACGCGATGGCCCAGGTGGACGTCCCCCAGTTCCTCAACTGGTCGGAGCAGCCCATCACCTGGAGCCGCCAGGACCACTCGCCACGCATCGAGTACCCAGGCCGAGTCGCCCTGGTGGTCAAGCCCAAGGTGGGAGACTACTGGCTCCCCAAGACATTGATGGACGGCGGCAGCTCCATCAACATCCTATACCTGGACACCTTCAGGCGACTACGGCTCCCGCAATCGATGGTCGAGATGACCTACACCACGTTCCACGACATCGTCCCCTGTCGAAAGGCATACCCGATCGGCAAGGTCACGCTGCCAGTCACCTTCGGCACACCAGCAAACTTCCGCACCGAGCGGATCGTCTTCGAGCTGGTACCCTTCGACAGCCCCTACCACTGCGTCCTGGGGCGCCAGGCATTCGCCAAGTTCATGGCAGCGCCCCACTATGCGTACAACGCAATGAAGCTCCCCGGGCTGCGCGGCGTCATCACCATCAACGGCGACCCCGACATGGCCGCCGAGTGCGAGGCCAAAGGAGCCGAACTCACCGACGCCGTCATCGCGGCAGAGACCAACCACGCCGACGAGCTCGCCAAATACGCGAGCAGGGTCAACAACGACGACCCCACCATACTCAAGAAGCCCAATTCGGAGGGCGTCAACACCTCAGCCTTCGAGGCGACGACGCACACCCGCACCATCGAGCTGGTCCCAGGCGACTCCAGGCATACAGTGACGATCGGGACGGGCATGAACCCAGAGTAGGAAGGCGCGCTCATCGAGTTCCTCCGTGAGAACAGGGACATATTCGCATGGAAGCCCTCTGACATGCCTGGTGTCCCTAGGGAACTCGCTGAGCACAAACTCAACGCCGACCCCAAAGTGCGACCTGTCAAGCAGTCGCTACGACCCTTCAATGAAGAGCGCCGCAAAGCCATCGCCGAGGAAGTGCAGCGTCTACTCGCTGCAGGCTTCATCCGGCCAATAAAGTACTCCAAGTGGCTGGCAAACCCAGTCCTGGTCGAGAAGAAAAATGGGACTTGGAGGATGTGTATCGATTACACAAACTTAAATAGCGCCTGCCCCCGAAGGAGCAATTCGTCCTCCCACGGATTGACCAAATAATCGACTCCACCGCAGGCTCGGAGTCACTGTGTTTCCTCGACGCCTACTCTGGGTACAACCAGATCAAAATGGCTGTCGAGGACGAGGAAAAGACGGCGTTCATCACGCCATTTGGAGCCTTCTGCTACACCGCCATGACCTTCGGCCTCAAGAACGCCGGGGCGACCTACCAGCGGTGCATGCAGGAATGCCTTGCGAGCCAAATTGGCCGCAATATCCACGTCTACATCGACGACGTGGTAGTGAAGTCTGCTCGCCAGGGAGATCTACTCGCCGACCTGGCGGAAATATTCGCCAACCTGCGGAAATACACGATAAAGCTAAACCCAGGCAAATGCACCTTCGGTGTACCAGCATGTCAACTACTGGGGTACGTCGTCTCCAAGCACGGGATCGAGGCGAACCCCACCAAGATCGACACGATCGCTCGACTCGGCAAACCCGAGTGCCTGCGCGACGTCCAGAAGCTGGCCGGGCGAGTCGCGGCTCTTAGCCGCTTCATCCCCCGATTGGGCGAAAAGGCGATGCCCCTATACCGCCTGATGCGGAAGAACCCCACCTTCCAGTGGGATAAGGAAGCGGACGACGCACTCCGCGACCTCAAGAAGGTGCTACTCGCAACACCGCTACTCGCCGCCCCCGTCGACAAAGAACCCATGCTGGTCTACGTCGCGGCTTCCGAGCGCGTCGTCAGCGCCGTCATGGTCGTCGAGCGGCCAGAGGAAGGAAAGGAGCGCCCGGTACGACGACCGGTGTACTATATCAGTGAGGTCCTCACCGAGTCGTGCCAGCGGTACCCGCAATACCAGAAACTGGTGTACGCAGTCTTCAGAGCTCAGCGGCGACTGCCGCACTACTTCCAGGAGCACCCGATCACGGTCGTCTCCTCAGCACCGTTGCAGGACATCATCCGCAACCGTGAAGCGACCGGGCGAGTCGCCAAGTGGGCCGTCGAAATCGGCGTCCACAACATCAAGTACGAGCCACGAAAAGCGATCAAGTCACAGGCTCTCGCGGACTTCATCGCCGACTGGGAAGAGGCCCACCAGCCGGAAAAGCTGCCGTACCTCCACTACTGGAGCCTGCACTTCGACGTCTCCAAAAACGCAGACGGCGCAGGAGCAGGGATCGTGTTGACTTCCCCGAAGGGCGACAAGCTCCGCTACGTCCTCTGCCTCGACTTCACCCCCTGCACCAACAACATGGCTGAGTATGAGGCACTACTCCACGGCATGCGAGCTGCCAAGGAGATGAATGTCAACCGCCTACGCTGCTACGGAGACTCCGACCTCGTCGCTGGGCAGGTCGCTGGCACCTATGAGGCCGTCTCTCCCACCATGGCGGCATACCGCCAAGCAGTGGACAAGCTGGGCAGACACTTCGCAGGCTACTCTGTCGAGTGGATCGACAGGCGGAAGAACGAGGAGGCCGACGCACTCTCTCGCATTGGGTCGGCTCGACTCGCGCCACCCGCCGGCGTCTTCCTCGACACGATCACCAAGCCGTCCGTCTCTCCCCCAAGGGAGATCGACATCGGAGTCCCGCTGCAACCAGAGGCAGCCTTGGTTGCACTCATCACCGAGCCAGAAGACTAGACTAGGCCGTACATCGCCTACCTGGAGGGAGGCACCATGCTTGCAGACGAAACAGACGCCCGGATGATAACGCGACGCTGCAAATCCTTCGTCATCATCGACGGCGAGCTCCACAAGCGCAGTGTGACCGGCGTGTTCCAACGCTGCGTCCAACCCGCCGAAGGACGCAAGATCCTCCACGATATCCACTCCGGCGACTGCGGCCACCACGCCGGAGCCCGCTCTCAGGTCGCAAAGGCTATGCGACACGGCTTCTACTGGCCCACGGCACACGCCGACGCCATCGACATTGTTCAGCGGTGCGCCGGGTGCCAGAAGTACGCCAACTAGACACACGTGACGAGCTCAGCGCTCAATACAATCCCCATCACCTGGCCATTCGCCGTGTGGGGCATGGACATGGTAGGCCCTTTCAAAAAGGCCCCCTCTGGCTTCACCCACCTCCTGGTCGCGGTCGACAAATTCACAAAGTGGGTGGAGGCCAAGCCAGTCCGGAAATGCGACGGGAAGACCGCCACCAAATTCCTACGCGAGCTCATATATCGCTACGGGTTCCCAAACAGCATCATCACGGACAACGGCACCAACTTCGTCAAAGGAGCCATGGCCGAGTTCTGCGAGGAACATCACATCCGACTCGACCTCGCGTCAGTCGCCCACCCGGAGTCCAACGGCCAGGCGGAACGGGCCAACCAGAGCATCCTCCACGGCCTGAAGCTGCGGCTCCAAGTACCGCTCGAGCGCACCTCCGGGTGCTGGGTCGAGGAGCTACCCTCCGTCATCTGTGGTATCCGCACCTCGGTCAACAGGTCGACAGGGTTCACCCCCTTCTTCATGGTGTATGGCGCCGAGGCAGTCATGCCCACCGACCTCGAGCACGATTCGCCAAGGGTCGTCCACTACACGGAGGCTGCGAACGAACTCGCACGTCAGGATGGAGTCGATCAACTCGACGAGGCACGCGACCTAGCTCGCTCACGCACTGCTATCTACCAGCAAGGACTCCGCCGCTACCACAGCCGGCGGGTGAAAACTCGCACCTTCCAGGAAGGCGACCTGGTGCTGCGCCTCATCCAGGACAAGAAGGTCATGCACAAGCTCTCCCCCCATGGGAGGGACCATTCGCCATCGGGCGAGTACTCGGCAACGACGCCTACTACCTCACCGACGTCCGTGGAGACGGAAAACTCGACGTCAAGCGACCATGGAATGTAAACCTCCTACGGAAGTTCTACTCCTAGAACTCCACATATGTATCCTCCAGTCGCTATGAAATAAAACATATTGGTTACCGCAAATTGTGTCTACTCTCCGTGTCTTGTGCCACTACCACTCGTAGTAACAGCACCAAGATAACTGCAGGAGTCAACCTCTGGTACAGCGATCGGCACGGCCAAGTAGTGCGCTACGAGGGCACTGGGTTACCCCAGGACTCGTAACGTCCACGAAAAACGCCTACCCGGAGCCCCATTGGAGTCGCCTAGCTCGACTGGCTTAACGAGCCAAGACAACTGCCTCCGCTCCTCACAGCGACCATGATCCTCCGCGTCCCCGACACAGCGACTCGAACGGCCAAGTACCACGCTCAGGGACTGACGACCAGTTCAGCGCGAGCGACTAGGGAAAAACGCCAAGTACGAGAGCGTGCCCAGGACTCGCCATGCGACTGACCCAACGGGCCAGGCAGGAGTGATGCGCTCACTCTGACGCGCCCAGTTCTCACCCACCCTAGAGCCGCGACTAGAACCACCAAGTACCACGCTCGGGGACTCGGCTACCCGACCTTGTTCGCGCAAGGGAAAGCGGTGAAGTAAAGAGCACTCATGGGAGTCGCCCTGCGACTGGCTTTCCAAGCTCGGGCGAGTCGACCACAATAACAAAACTCTCAAAACCGCAAACGCATAAACAAACGAGGTAAACCCCATAAAAAGGGCGGACGCACTCGGGGACTCATTCAACCCTCAAACTCAAACTCAAACACAAGACAATTCACAAAATAACACGATATCCCATTGTAGTAGATTAAAGTTGTTACAAATTACATGTTGCGCCTAATGGCCGAACTGCTACTAACGCCCCAGGGCACAAAGTTTTACTCCGCAGGCTTCAACGACGACTTGCCGCCACCACTGCGGTTGCGAATGAAGGGAGTGTACGGGTTCGACGGGTACGTCGTCAGCTCACCCGCCATCGCCGCACGGAAGGGCTGCTCGATCTTGTAGTCCCGGTGCGGAGGCTCGGGGTCGTTGGGCGCGACGATCGTCTCCTGATAAGGAAGGAGATCGCCCATCGCCCAGACACGATCGGAGTATACCGCGGCACGGTCTGTCAACTTCAGCACCTCGGCAATCTCCACCGAGCACATCGACGATGGGTAGCCACTCGTCACGTCGTCCAGATCGAAGTCCTCCAGGAAGTGGGCGAGCCAAAGGCTGAGCGCCGTCGCCGCCCCGCGCCGGAACGCCGACCGCGTCATGAACTCGACGACCGACGGCGCCTTCTCCAAATATCGCCACACTTTGACGAGGTCGCTGGGAATCACTTCCGTGGGTGACATCTCCTGAAGATACGCCCGAATGCAAGCCGCGGACAAAGTGTCCGAGTCGACCAGAGTGGCCACACACTGCCGCGCGTCGTACGACTGCGCCTCCTCCGAGCTGTCGAAGATCCAACCTGTGGACAGAGGGTGGCAGTGAGTACAACAAAGATCACGCAATGCAAATATTACAGGCAGAGGCAGGCACACTTACCAATCAAAGGACGAGCGAGATTCGTGATGAAGCCTTGAAGAGAGGAGTAGTCGTCTTGTAGCCCAGCAACAAGGGCGTCAGAGACCTTACGCTCCTCAGCGGCGGCCGTAACAGCAGCCTTAGCCCGCCCATCCGCTGAACTCGCCTCCTCCTTCGCTTCCTTAAGCTCGTGCTCAAGGTCGGCGATCCGCTTCTCAGCCGAGCTCAATGCAGATTGAGCCGCCGTCAATTCACTCGCCGGGACAAGGCCCTGGCGTACCTCTTCTGCCTTCGCAGCAATCGCCTAGAGTCCCTTGTTCGCCTCTTGGATGGCGACAAGTTCCTTCTCCGCGCGACACTTCGCAGCAAGCCGGTCAGCTGATTCACGCTGCAAACCCTGTGCAAAAGTCAAACAGTCAACAAAAAAGAAATCTTAAGTGCCCACCCGCTGGAATTCAGCGACTGTCCACTCGGGGACTGGAGATAAAAAATCCTAAGTGCCCATCCGCTGAAATTCAGCGAATAGACACTCGGGGACTGGAGATCAAAAATCCTAAGTGCCCATCCGCTGAAATTCAGCGAATAGACACTCGGGGACTGGAGAACAAAAATCCTAAGTGCCCACCCGCTGAAATTCAGCGACTAGACACTCGGGGACTGGGCGCGAGAAATAAAAACAAAACACCAAAAGAATCCGACCACTGCAATTCAGTGGCCCGATCCTCGGGGACTGCACATACCTGGATGGCTGCGCCAAGCATGCCATGAAGCTGTAGCGCGTCCACGGATGCGAGAAGATCCGGAGTGTGCCCGTGACGCTGCTCGACCTCCATTTCGGCGACCACATGTACGCGGCTCGATGGCGTGGTACCACTCGCCGTAGCCTCTTTGGCCATGAAGCGGGGGAAGGTCGCAATGGATGCGCCGGCACCAAAAGAGGCCGGCTCGGCCATCCCAGGCGAGGAAGCACCCTCCCTGTCGTCAAGGCCGCCCCCGCCACAGGATCACTCGGAGCAATCGTCGTGTCGTCAGACACCGTGACGACATCGTCGCTCTTGGCCTTCTTGGCACTATCTGTGGGGGCAGCGACCTCATCGGCCTTCCTCTTCCGAGAAGGGTCCTCCTCGGCGACGACTGGCGGCACTTTGGCCATGGACGGGTGGCCTATCTTTTTAACCCCAGTTCCGCAAATTGATTACATGAGCAAAGTGGTCCGAGTACAACGAAAAGCAAGTCAGGTGAATAAAACTCACTTGGCGACTGGTATGAACCGCAGCCCCGTGCGGATGCTAGCCGGCTTCTCCAGTTCGGGGCCCAGTTTCCGACTGAGGCCCATCTCCAGGACATCATGCGCCCAAGACACGGACGGCCTCTTTGTTGACGAGGCCGCGACAGGAGCCTCCACAACGTTTTCGGCAGGAGCTTTCCTGGGAGGCGAAGCTGCTGCTGCCGGAGCAGCCCCCGACCCAGAGACTGGGGCGAATGGGGGAGGAATCGAGGCCAGAGGTACCTCATTCAGGACGGCGGTGACATCAGGTGCTGCCGTCGTCTGTGGCGCTTCATCCTTGGCCAGGCTGGTGGCGTCGGAACTACTCGCCGAACGAGGCGGAGATGCCTATCTTACTGGCTTCGTCTTCCTCTTCGGAGGGGACTTCACCTCCTTCTTCTTCTTTTTCGACGGAGTGGCCTCGTGACGCGAGGTGAGCTCGGGAAGCTCGTCGTCGTCATCATCATGACGTTCAAGACTTCTACTCGCCTCGAGTTCGCGCTGACGCTGCCCGCGAGTTTTGCGAACCAGTGGGGCGGCCTCTTCCTCGGACTCGTCGTCATCGTCGCTCTTGTCGCTCCCGGCGCCGCCCTTGGTGGGAGGTGACTCGCCCCTGTCCTGGACGGACGAGCTCGAGTTCTCGTCGTCCGCGGGCGGAAGCCACCCTTCCACCACTTGAAATAACTATGGCAAGCAGGAAGTAATAATCAATATAACCGCGACAGCAACACCTGCGACTACGAATGGTAGAAAGTGATTTACCGTCAGGGCTGGATGCTTCGTGGTGTAGGGGGCGACCCCAGCCTTTGCGTCCAGGTACACCGCCTGGGTGATCTTCTTCAACACCGGGACGTAGTCCTCGAGTTTCCACTCGGCGAGGCAGGATTTCGTCGAGTCTTCCCGGCCCGTGTACTCGTACATGTAATGGTCACGGCAGGTTAGGGGAACGAGTCGTCGCCCGAGCCAAAAGTTGTACAAATTGATGGTCTGAAGACCCTTCTTCTTCAGGCCGCGGATGGTTTGAAGCATCTCATCCACGACCATCCGCTGATCTGTTGGGAGCTTGCCGACTTGGAGTCGGCGTGGTTCGGGCCGGTCGGCGGAGTACCTTGGGATCGCCACCTCGCCGTCTGGAGTCGCCTCGGTGACGTAAAACCAGGACTTCTTCCACTCGCTTGCCGCCTTGGCAGGTAGCATCAGGTCGAAGAAGGAGGCTTTTGACTTGAGCTGGAACGTTAGGCCACCCGCCGCCAGCATTGGGCCGCCTGATTCTTCACGAATGATCCTCCCGTGGAACAGATCTTGCCACAGGGGGAAGTAAGGCCTGCAGCCCAGGTAGCACTCATAAAACGCCACGAAGATGGCGAGCTGCTCGATGCTGTGCAGACCCAGGTCCGATGGTTGAATTCCATAGAAGGCGTAGAAGCGCCGGAAGAAGAGAGATGTGGGAAACCCCAGCCCCCGCTCTAGGTGGCTGGTGAAGAAGACGAATTCTCCCTCGCGCGGGTCCGGAGTCACCTCTCCGGCCGCGGGGATGCGCCACCTGCCGGCGCGCAGGATTCCGGCTTCCTCGAAAGACGCCAGTAGCGCTCTCGTGCACTTGGACCTGCCCCATGGTTCAGTGGAGGGGGGCATTGGCGGAAAGATTCGTGGGGGTCGGAGGATTTTGGCTCGGTTGGATCGTGATGCGGAGGAAAACGGAGATGCGCGAAATCGAAGGAAATGATGAGAGGATGGTTCTCCGATCGCCTACCATTCCCTTTATATAGCAGTTGTTACCCGCCAAATCAGGGAGCCGTTACTACGCGGTGATTACGTCGAAAGTTACCGTTGGATTACTCCAACGGCTAGTTTTGACTGCGTCTGACTGTCCAAATTCATCCATTCGACTCGCCGACCTTATCACTACAACAGTGACTAAATATTTCGCCGACCCGTTCGCCGAGCTGCGACCAGAATGACTAGTTTTTTCCTTTATTCAGGAGCCCGCCACCGATTCGAATGGGTGACCGCATTGAACCCGTATGCTCCGACTGCCAGCAACCACCTGCGCCCAATCTACGACGGCCTCGGGGACTACTGATGGGGATATGCCTACCGGGGTATACCCAGCAGGACGTTTCCAACTGGCCCAGGAACTGGCGAGTGGGCCTGCGGGACAGCGACTGGATCAGGGCCTGGCGTGGATCGAAGCGACTGGAAGCTGAAGGCCCAGGCGAGTAGATAGGCCCAGTCGGATTAGGTTAAACGAGTACCGAAACCTTAACCGATTCGGTTGAGATATGTAAACCCTAGGGGGGGGTGAGTCTATATAAACCTCCCTACAGGGCGTGTAGAGGATACGTTCCATCATCCACCCAAGCGACTCGCCGCCTAGCCGCCGAGCTCTCCCCTTTATACTTCCATCATAATACAATCTAGCAGGAGTAGGTCTTTACCCTCCGGGGGGGGGGCGAACCTGTGTAAAACCCTGTGTCTCCGCCCTCATCTCGCACCGCAGATGGCTGGCCGCCCTTGCCCTTCGTTCTACTACTCGCTGCCGATTGCAGCGTCTGCCGTGGTCATTCCCACGACATGTGTACTGTTCCTTAAGCTCGTAACCTTTTTGGCTTGTTGTGCTAATTCATTCTTCGCTGGTGTGCAGCTAGTATCAACAATCTGAATACTCGCCTTACCAAGAAGGTTAATGCTCTTGAAGGTTGGTTCCTCGTTTTTGGTTGTTAATTTTCTAATTCTTGTCCGAGATAAATATTGGGTTTCTTACAACCTTCCGGCTTTGGTATAGCCGAGTTACAAACACTTGCAGCATCGCATCAAGAATGCATACCTATGCCTGATATGATGCTGCATTTTTTAGAGCAAGCTGCCACTCACTCGGCGCGACACAAAGAAAAGGACGATGAGATAACTCGGTTACGCGCCGAGGTTGAGTCTCTCAAGCTTTCCCAGAAGTATGAATTGGATAAAGTTGATCAGGAATTCTCTGAAGAAAAGAATCGACTGAGCCTGCAGTTGCAGAAATATAAGGAACTTCTTGATGCTGCCGAGTTAAAGAACCAGGAAATGAGCGAGGAAATCACTCGTTTCGAGAAGAGTAGGGCCGATTGGTCCCTGGACCTCCAGAAAATGTTGAGTTACATCCATCGTAAGTCTCTGCCCGTGGCCGAGTTATTTTCTTCTCTTTGTTATTTTTAACTGTTCTGATTCCCTTTTGTGTAGATCATTTTCCTGAAGCGAAACCAGTGAGCTCTAAGGCTGTGATTGCTACTCGTGAGCGTCGAGGTGTCCCCGTTGCTCCGAGTCAAGAATATTCGATGGAAGACTTTCTGATTGCCGTCGGTGCTGCTATTGGACCAATGAAGATTATGGGAAGATATCTGGTACAAGCATCTATCTGGGTGTTGGGAATATTCCCTAGAGGCAATCATGTATGATGATATTTCCCATTGTATTCATAAAGATATTAGTCCTTGTATAAACATCTGATGTGTATCATTGAATATGTGATTCGGTTGTGGAACTATGCATTCATGTTGTTTGTACTAAATATCCTTGGTCACTGAGGTTGTGCTAGACACACAACTTAGACCAATGTGAAAGTTGGCTTGATGACTCGGTTCCACTTGTCATGGGCATGGAGATCCTATTCCAACTTACACAGACTCGGCTAAAGAGTTTAACGAGTCAGATTGACCCATATTGAGGTACAACGAACTAGCTGTTATTTGTATATCTCAATCAATGTAATCCTTAGACCTGAGGTTGTTGCATAGTCCGAGTTGAGGATCACCGACTTAGGTTCTGTCAAACGCTGATCCGTAACTGGGCAGTTATAAAGGCAGGGTTCAGGTCGACTGAGAATCAAGCTGCGTGATGTGAATAACCAAGATGGGATTTTGCCCCTCCACTCGGAGAGATATTCTCTGGGCCCTCTCATGAGATATGATTCGGAAAGCATGGCCATGCACGACTCGGTTAAGTGTTAACTGAGGCGATCGACTAAGAGTTAATCGGTGAATCACTTATCTCGGATCGAGAAGAGAGTCGGACTATTTAAGGGATGACATATATTCTCCTATAGTCTGACAAGGTATATCGTGAGGCAAAAGGGACTTGGACGTAAGTCTCATTGGAAAGGCAAGTCATCATGACTCTTTGGTACTTGGGAGTCGGCACGTTCTGCTAGGAGCCGCTATCGACTGATCGATTGTGAGTCGGACTCCAATTGTGTCCAAGTATCCATGAGCCTGCGGGGTCACACACTTAAGAGCAGGAGCAAGTTCGGATTGGATCGGAACCTGTAATATGGTTGGGTTGGACCTTAACCTGATTAGGACTGAGTTAGTGAGTTGGACTCACGGTGACTAGTGTTATATGGGCTTTAGTGAATGGGTCGCGCGAGCAGAGCCCACGTTCACTCCCTATATATAGTGGAGCACCTTAACCCAAAAAGGTTAATCGTTGTTCGGTTAGGTCATTCCATGTGTTGGAAACCCTAGCTCCACAGCAGTCCAGCCACCGTAACGAACCTAGCAGTTCGCCGCCGGCGCTCCTCCTTGTACGTGTGGATACCAGCAGAGGTGCTGTGCGATCAGCACCAGGACGATCGGATCGTGAGGACTTCACTGCATCAACTGACGCGCTTCATCAGTAATCCGCAACCGCGCGTCTAGTGGTAAACCTCGTGGCCTTCTACCTCAGCTAGATCTTGGGATCACCACGTTAGAGGAAAAAGTTTTGTTTTATCTCTGCGTGGCCCAACAGTGGTATCAGAGCGATAGCTTCTGGTTTTAGGCTCGAGATCTCGCATATGTGATATGCGGTAGGATGTAGATGAGATCTATGTGTTGTTTTGGTGGTCGATCTATGAGATAGATCGGTTTTGTACGAAGTTGATTGGATCAACTGTACTCGGGGAATGGTAGATCTGATTTCCGTGATCATACTGCTGAGGTCATGGAACGACATACCCCTACCGGTCGGCTTCCGCCATCAGGGTAGACTGTGACACGTAAATCCAGAAGCGGTGATCGAAGATCAAAGAGTTTGATCGAATCGGAATGATGGTCGGAATCCATGTCCGGATCGTAGATGAGATCTACGTTTTTGGAAAAATCGTTGTGAGCCGGGACCGCCGGCTTCGCCCTGTCGTAGCGCCTTAGATGTTGTTGCGAGTTTCACAATGCCGGTAGATATTGTATCTATGCATAACTTGTTTTTGCAGGAAGTTGTGAATGGTATGGTTCATGTGCATGTGATGTATGTGTGTAATCCATACGTGATCTGCGAATCACAGTTTTTTGTCAGCCGGCTGGAGCCTAGGTGCTGTCATTTTATTGTATAACGACCTGCGTGTTGGATTCTCCTTGTAATTTACTTTACTAAGCTAGTGTAGCTGTTTGGAGAACCCGGAAGGCATGCAAGGCGTTGTACATGTCGGCGACATGGAGTAAGACGGCAAGTGACAAGCGTTGGCACGAGTCGGATTACAGGCTTTGTGGAGATGGAGATCGCCATGAAGAGAGCCATACCATTCACATTATAATTGCTTTATTTTGTGTTATTGTTATGTCTTAGTTTTACCTCTATTAGATAGTCGGTAAAATTTAATCCCTCAAAGAAGGTCTAGTCGGTTTTCCCGCCAGTGTTTGCACCATCACAAGTCGGACATTTTTGGTAGTGGGCTCATAAAATTGAGGTGCTGCCAATTCTTTCCGACTAGGTGGGTTCGAGTCGGACTCTTACTGCAGAAACACTCGGTAAGCTAGACGGGTCTATCACAACGGTTGTGGGACTCGGGGAAAAGTCGGATGGGAGCCGGGGCATGTGATGCCACCCATCCAACAGGAGTCGCATGAGATGCGATTGACAAGGAGTTGTCTACCTAGATCACTTGGCGGCTAGCGGTGATGCTAACGCTCACTAGCCGACTTGCTTATTTAGGATCCTGAATCACTAAGCAACCATCGGAGGGGTGTTGGTTCTAGTGGGAGCATAAAATATTAAAATGTTTAATATGCTTGCTCTTTTATGAATACATGTCTTAAGTGTTTTGCATATTTTCTGTTGTAGATCATGGCACCAAGTAGCAGTCACTCTCAGATATCCAGTTTTGCATTGAGAACCATTCTTGAGAAAGATAAACTGAAAGACACTAATTTTACCAACTGGTATCGAAATCTGAGAATTGTTCTCAAACAAGAAAAGAAGGACCATGTCCTAGACAACCCACTTCCAGATGAGCCGAATGAGAATGCGACTGTCGCAGCCACCAATGCCTACCGTCGGGATAAGGATGAGTCCACGGATATTAGTTGTCTTATGCTTGCTCACATGGAACCGGACTTGCAAAAGCAGTTCGAGCATGTTGAGGCCTACAATATGATCGAAAGCCTCAAAAGTATGTTCCAGGCTCAGGCGAAGACTGAGAGGTATCAAGTCTCTCAGGCTTTGCTGAGTTGCAAGCTTAAGGATGGTGATCCACTGAGTCCGCATGTGATCAAAATGGTTGGTTACGTGCAGTCTCTGGAGAGGCTTGGCTACCCCATTAGCGAAGAGTTCGCTACATATATAATTCTGAACTCTCTTCCTAGTGCATATGGGCAGTTCATTTCGAACTACCACATGCATGGTATGGATAAGAAGCTCACTGAATTGCATGGGATGCTCAAGCAGGCAGAGGCGGATCTCAAGAAGGGCACCAGTCAAGTGTTGATGGTGCAGAATAAGGCTAAGTTCAAGAAGAGTTCTTGGACTAAGAAGAAGGCTAAGTCGGGAGGAAAGCAGGCTCAGGACCCGGTCCCAAGCGCTTCCTCAGGGACTAAACCATCTCCTTCAGCCGGATCCACTTGCTTCTACTGCAAGGAGGATGGCCACTAGAAGAGGAACTGCAGCAAGTACTTGGCCCACAAAGCCAAGAGTGGAGGTATGACTTCCGACTCAGGTACACTTGTTTTCAATGTTATAGACATATATCTTGCTGATGCACCTAATAGTTCTTGGGTATATGATACCGAATCAGTTATTCACATCTGCAACTCGTTGCAGGGACTGGTAAGAACTAGGAGCGTAGCAAGAGGCGAGGTTGATATTCGAGTTGGCAACAAAGCAAGAGTTGCTGCGTTGGAAGTCGGCACGATGCAACTTCATTTACCTTCTGGATGCATTATGGAACTGAATAATTGTTATTATGTTCCAATGCTCAGTCGAAACATTATTTCTGCTTCATGTTTGATGAGGCAAGGCTATGAGTCGAATATCAAGAATAATGGTTGTTCTTTGTATTTGAATGATATGTTTCACGGCTTTGCAGCCGTCCAGGACGGGTTATTTATTTTGAATCTTGATGGTGAGTCGGTTTATAACATAAATGTTAAAAGGTTGAAACCAAATGATCTGAATATGAATTACTTTTGGCACTGTCGGCTTGGTCATATAAGTTGGAAACGCATGAAGAAGCTCCATGATGATGGACTCCTAACTTCGTTCGACTTGGAGTCGTTCGAGACATGTGAATCTTGCCTACTCGGCAAAATGACCAAGACACCTTTTGCAAAGAGTTGCGAAAGGGCGTCCGACTTGTTGGGACTAGTACATAGTGATGTATGTGGACCAATGAGCACGACAGCCAGGGGTGGTTATGAGTACTTCATTACCTTCTCTAATGATTTGATTAGGTATGGATATATCTACTTGATGAAACATAAGTCGGAAGCCTTTGAAAAGTTCAAGGAATTCCAGAATGAAGCACAGAATCAACTCGGCAAGAAAATAAAGTTTCTTCGGTCGGACCGAGGAGGTGAGTACATGAGCCATGAGTTTGATGACCATCTAAAAATTTGTGGAATAGTTCCTCAACTTACTCCGCCAGGAATGCCGCAAAGGAACGGTGTTTCGGAAAGGCGGAATCGGACCTTGTTAGACATGGTACAATCAATGATGAGTCGGACAGATCTACCTTTATCATTTTGGGGTTATTGTCTAGAAACAGCGGCGTTCACACTAAACAGAGTACCATCAAAATCGGTAGAGAAGACACCGCATGAGATGTGGACAGGCAAAAAGCCGAGTTTGTCTTTTCTTAAGATTTGGGGTTGTGAAGCTTTTGTCAAGCGACTCTAGTCGGACAAGCTTACAGCCAAGTCGGATAAGTGTATTTTCGTGGGGTATCCGAGGGAAACCTTGGGTTACTACTTCTACAACCGAGAAGAGGGCAAAGTGTTTGTCGCTCGGAACGGTGTCTTCCTTGAGAAAGAGTTTCTCAGTCGGGGAGTAAGTGGGAGCACGGTGCAACTCGAAGAAATTCGAGAGGAACCGGCTAGTAGCGAGTTGGCAAAAACCTTGGAGGTTGAGCCAGTCGTGGCAGCTGAGCCAGCAGCACCTGTACTACGAAGATCGGCAAGATTACGAAGTGTTCGTGATGTGTTACTATTAGACAGTGATGAGCCGGCAAATTATTCGGAAGCGATGGTGGGATCTGATTCCGAGTCATGGCTTGAAGCCATGAGATCCGAGATAAAGTCCATGGATGAAAACCAAGTTTGGAACTTGGTTGATCTGCCAGACGATGCAAGACCCGTCGAGTGCAAATGGATCTTTAAGAAGAAAACTGATATGGACGGGAATGTTTCCGTCTATAAAGCACGCCTTGTCGCGAAGGGGTTCTGACAAGTTCAAGGAGTTTATTACGACGGGACTTTCTCGCCCGTAGCGATGCTTAAATCAGTTCGGATCATGTTAGCTATAGCGGCCTATTTCGACTACGAGATATGGCAGATGGATGTCAAAACGGCTTTCCTTAGCGGAAATTTAACCGAGGACGTGTATATGATACAGCCCGAGGGTTTTGTCGATCCAGCTAATGCTGACAAGGTGTGCAAACTTCAGAAATCCATTTATGGGTTGAAGCAAGCATCTCAGAGTTGGAATATTCGCTTTGATGAGGTAGTCAAATCGTTTGGCTTCATCAAGAGTGATCATGATTCTTGTTTGTACAAGAAGTTTAGTGGGAACAAAGTAAATTTTCTAATCTTATATGTGGATGACATATTACTGATTGGAAATGATGTCCAGATGTTGCAAGAAACCAAGGAATCATTGGAAAGGAGTTTCTCAATGAAATACTTGGGTGAGGCAACATACATCCTCGGAATCCGGATCTATAGAGATAGATCAAGGAGGCTCATTGGATTGAGTCAGAGTACTTATTTGGACAAAGTGTTGAAGAAGTTCAACATGGAATCGTCTAAGAAGGGGTTCTTACCGATGTCCCATGGTGTAAAACTTAGCAAGACTCAGTGTCCTTCGACAACTGATGAGCGAAGTCGGATGAGTGCGATTCCATATGCTTCTGCAGTCGGATCCATCATGTACGCCATGATTTGTACTAGGCCGGATGTTTCCTATGCTCTAAGTGTTGTGAGCAGATACCAGGCTGATCCTGGAGAGATCCACTGGACAGTGGCTAAAAATATCCTAAAGTACTTGAGAAGGACTAAGGATATGTTCTTGGTTTATGGTGGTGAAGATGAACTCAGTGTAAAGGGTTACACGGATGCGAGTTATCTTACCGACTCTGATGATTCTCGTTCGCAATCCGGATACGTGTTTATTATAAACGGAGGTGCTGTGAGCTGGAAGAGTTCCAAGCAAGAGACTGTGTCTGCGTCTAAAACAGAGGCTGAGTATATTGCCGCCTCGGAGGCAGCAAAGGAAGCTGTTTGGATGAGGAATTTCCTCATGGATCTTGGTGTGGTTCAGGGCTCGTCCAATCCGTTGGACGTGTATTGTGACAGCAATGCACTGGTAGAAAAGGGCCCATGCGTCCCGGTTGGTAAGGGCCATTAGTCCCGGTTGCCCAACCGGGACGGGGCAATCGGGACTAAAGCTCTAGTCATTAGTCCCGGTTGCCCCACCAACCAGGACAAATGGGGCACACGTGGCGGCATCAGAGCGCGAGGGGGGTGGAGCATTAGTCCCGGTTCATAACACGAACCGGGACTAATAACCTGCTGCCGCGGCAGAGATTTGGCCCATTTCTCTGCCGCGGCAGAGAATTCATTTTGACACATTTTGTTGCCGCGGCAGCATTTTCGCCACTTTTTGTGCCGCGGCAGAGAATTCATTTAGGTTGTTTTATTGTTTATTTAGTGTTTTGCACTTATCAACGAAGGAACCTTATATTACACAAGATCATCATGACAACATTACATTCAATACACGGATCGAGTTCATGCACTACATACAAAAGTTGCTATTCGATGCTACCGGCCAATTTCTTGAAAGTTGCTATTTTTACAATTCCTATTGTCTATACACAGCCGAGTAGTATTCCCCTTGTGTGTTTAGGACTTCTGCATCCAAGAATCCCGCCAATTCCTCCTGAATTGCTCGTATGCGATCCTTTGGCAGAAGACCGTCCCGTAGACGTTCGATCTGATTTCAAAAAGGAGTCAGCCTATATGAATATGAAACTAAACACAATTTGATTGTAATTAAAAACTATAGAAATTGTTTACGTACGTGGAGTTGCTCTAAATTTCTGTCCTTCTCATCGCACGTCTGCCGGATGAACTCGCATACATAGTATCCACATAGATTGTTACCTGGTCCCTGCGTCAGGCACTTTACGAGAACAGAGTTCAATCAAAATAATAATCAAGCATGATAATAACTGTATCAAAACTAGAATCAAAGAGATGCGTGGATATAGCTAGTGGTGCTTACATCTAGTGGTTGAAATTTAAGCTCCTCTTTCCAAACACCCCTAGCCTTGTTGGTGAACCGTTTCCAAGCCCTGCCCGGCGTAGAAAACGAATAAAATAAGTTATTAAGTACTTGATATCATAAAATTAACGAACGTTGCCGATATAGTGTCGTAATGATTAGAATTACCGTTGGAGAAGTATCTGCATGTCCTTCCACGTCTCAAGGGGTTTATGTTTCGAGTCCATGACTAGTACACGCCCTTTGTCAAGTTGAATGATTAACAGAATATAGTGGTACCTGCGAATGCATAACTAATCAATTATATACTTAACATCGAGTAAGCGAAATAGAAAGTGTATACAAGACAATAAAACTCACTGGAAGTTGTAAGGAAATAGTATTTCCCTTTTGGTTTCTTGAAACCTTAACGCGTGTACTATGTTATCCTCCGTATCCTGGGGCTTATTTTGAGATTAGCTTCATGAACCCAATATGGGTCAATGAAGCCAATGTCATAGATTTGTCCTCTGCTGCATTCGAGAATCCTCATTCTGCATATTACAATATGATTATATACATGCAATAAACAAAATAATATAGCTGGAGACTAAATTAATTACAGAATTAGTACTTACAGACAATAGGCACTGATGATCGATTTGTCCAAGGCGTCTTGATTGAATAATTGAAATAGTTCATCAAATTCAATGGATATCATGTCATCCTTATCTTTCCCATGATGCTTTTTTGTAACCCTCAGCACTATCCAGTTAGCCCCGGCCCTTGTGGCATGCATGTACCAGTTATGCAATATTCGCATTTTTGTTGGAAGATTGTTTACCTCCTCAGGTTTGACGAGAGGTTTTCCGTACTGGTATTTGTATGCTACTTCACTCACGGGGAAGAACTCTAACTGGGATAAGTACTGGGCAATACTCATACCTTGAGCAGCGGCAGCTTCTCCGTATTGTGCAACTACCTCTGGATCATACTGCTCTTCGGCCCCATATTTGCTCGACCCCACATTGGTTTGAGAAATCACCTTGAGAGGGGCGCAAGTCTGTTTTGCTTGTTCTCCGAGCTGGGCAACAGATTTCCCGCTTGCATCAGTACTGCTCTTCGAGGCTTTTTGTGCCGCATGTGACTTGAGAATAGAACGCTCATAGTCTGATGACAGCTTTGGCTCGGGTTGATGAAGATTCTTTAGCATTTTGAACACTTTGGCTTTTTATTCTTTGGTGCTGGGGAACTCTGGCTCTTTCGGCCGCCTCAGCTTAGCGAAAAACGCTGTCGTTTCCGCATCAACGATCGCCGCAGTCTCCTCTTCAGTACAGTCATAAGCTCTCTTGGGAGGAACCGTTGGTACTCTTGGAAGAGGCTCTTGTTTACGTTTCGGCGATCGCTTACGACGCACAGTAGCGGTACGCTTACGCTTTTTATCCTAAGGCGCCGGCGATGGCTCCCGCGGCGATGGCTGCACCGGAGATTGGTGAGGCGACGGAGCCGGGTGAGGCGACGAAGACGGCTGCCGCGGCGGCGACGACCTCGCTGGAGACGGGTGAGGCGGCGGCGAAGATGGCCTTGGCGTGTGATTTCGAAGCACGATACAATCCTTCGGCCATAGAATGGTGACGTTTTTTGCGTCACCCAGCACAGTCACATCCCCTTCACCAGCAGGGTAGTGAAGATCCAAAACCTCAAAGGTGGGCATGATTTCATCCACGCCGACAATAGCGTAGCCCTCTGGAACCGGACGACAGTGGTAAGTTGGTGTGGGTCCAATTGGTAAGGCATAGCCGACCGCCACCTTCATTGATATGTTCACAACTTTGACATGTAGCTCGCAGTGTGTCATCTCTGTGATATCATCCACTGGGTAGCCAACAGGAGCCATCGTCGGTGCATCATCGGCATCGCCATTGTCATCACCCGGGACCTCGGTGGAAGCCACACTGCTTTTTCGATTATTCGATAGGCCAGTAGCATCGAATGCAGTGTGCTGCTGAGATGGGCCGGTAGTACTTTGCTCTTTAAGTGTGTTAATTTCATCTTGTTGTTGCTTTAATCGTTCTTCAATTAAACGCCTCTTTCTGACTTTCTGCTTCAACTGCCGCCCTGTCCTTACTCCTCTGACGGCTTCTATCAGGATATTTCTTCCTCTCTTCGGGAAACCCAGTCCTCCATGATTGGGAGCCTATTGTGCCTCGTGTTCGTCCATCATGTTCCTTATTTCCAAGGGCGAGTGTGAGCTCATCATTCTCTCTATCGGGAATGAAGTCCCCATCTTTAACAGCCTTTACTGCTTTTCTGATCCTCTCGATTGGCAAGGGGTCTTCTTTATGTCGTATGTTATATATACACCTCCCTTCCGAGTCCAACGTGCCCCCATGCCCGTAAAACCAATTCCTTGCACGTTCTACCCAATCGTCTATCTCTGGGGTGATCTTTTTATCACGCAGTTCCTGCTCAAGTTTCTCCCACTTAGGAATGCCAACCCTGTAGCCACCTTGCCCCATAGTATGGTGATACTTCTTCTTAGCAGCATTCAACTTATTCGTTTCAGACATTTTCTTAGCTTTTTCTGATTTCTTGTATTCCACAAACTCATCCCAGAATGGTTTTATCTTCTCAAACTGAATATTCTTGAAATCGGGAGTCTTCTTTTTCACGACATAGTCAAGGTGCAATCTTTTCTTCCAGTTGGTGAAACACTGGGCCATCTTCTTCAAAGCCCACTCCCTGACCTTAGCCTCCATGGCTCTCCCATGTTGTAAGGCGTCCTCAACTGGATCCTCCGCATTTGGATCCAGCTCTATCTTCGGTAGTTTGAAATTAACCATGAGCCTCTTCCACAGTAAATATTTGGCGTGGTTAGGGACAAATAAACATGTTCCCTCTTCATCCGCATTAGCAGGCCTATTCCAATTTCTAATGGTGATCGGGATTAAGTCCCTAACGATTACTCCGCATTGTGCCACAAATTTGGTTGCGACAACTTCGGGAGCTGTCGGTCTGCCGTCTTCAGCGACATCTTCGATCCTGAACCTCTCATGGTCTTGCAACTTTTTGGTTGGGCCTCGTCTGCTCTTTTCAGTAGATTCCTTCGATCCGGAGGGCTAAAAGAAGAAAGATCGTCGTTACTATTTCTATATAGACAGCAGATGATTAATTAATGAATTGATTTATATTACATGCACCTCGCCGGAGCGGTCGTCTTCTCGATTACACAAAGAGGAAAACTTCTTCCTGCAACATTGTTCTCCATACCAATGTCCACACACATGCATAATATGGGCACAACATCACAAACTATGCCGTGATTCAGCACATAACATCGGTCATTTGGACTGAAAGCCATGAAACCTCGAACATGATAGGTCATTTTGTGAAGGTTTTTTCAAAACATGATCAATATACCAAGTCTGGTATTTTTCCTTTCAACTATGTAACAAAATATGACACCAAGCGAAGGATTTTCATTGTTCGGATTTTTTTTGAATTTATTATGCCCGTTTTGAATTATCTGAATTTCTAACTATGGTCGAACCGGTGTGCATGAAGATAGGGGACGAGCATCGTTAGAACTTGCATTGGATCTCTGAAGAAACCACATATTGCGAGTCTAAAAATGATTTTTTCAAAAAATCACGGGCGATAGATCATGTACCTGTAGTACAAACCGGACCCACTTCCTACCGATTCGGCAGACATTTGTCCTTTTTACCGGGGATGGACGAAAAGGTTTGAGATGTACCGGTTGGGAGATAGTCCATGTAAGGTGGTCTAGTATTTTAGGAAAATGGGACGGTAGCATTGTGAAACGGCATTTTGGTGGTTACTTCACAAAACGACCCGTTTTTTGCGCTCGGAAAATGGAAAAGGGCTTTTCCGTGCGACAAAAAGGAAAACTTCCTCCTGCAACATTGCTCTCCATACCAATGTCCACACACATGCATAATATGGGCACAACATCACAAACTATGCCGTGATTCAGCACATAACATCGGTCATTTGGACCGAAAAAGCCATGAAACCTCGAACATGATAGGTCATTTTGTGAAGGTTTTTTCGAAACATGATCATTGTTCGGCACACATTTAGTCCCGGATGTAGTCACAAACCGGGACTAAAAATATTTTCCGCCATTTCCCACCTCTTCCCGCCAAGTTTTCCCGCCCTTTCCTTTCTACTAGAGCTTTTAGTCCCAGATGTAGTCACTAACCGGGACTAAAGATATTTCCCGCCATTTCCCAAAGCTTCACGCCAAGTTTTCCCGCCCTTTCCCTCTATATTTAGGATGATCGTGTCATGGCTATCCACACATCCACACCTTCATCTCTTAGAACAATGGACAACGCCTACTGGGCCATTCTGACCCTCGAGGAGACCGAGGCGCTGTGCGCCTCCAACTACCCTTGTCCGCCGGGCTACCGGCCGCCCGCCGGCTGGATGCTGAGCGCTAGAGGGGTTCCTGTCCCTCCTGTCCCTCAAGGTTCCTCACGCTAGGCGGCCATCACAAACCACTTATACCACGAGCTCACGCCGGAGCAGCGGATGGATCCCCAGTGGGATCCCGACAACTACGACACCTGGAATGCCTTCTTCGCTAATAGGCGGGAAAGGGAGCTCGCCAGGTACGAGGGTGATGGCCCGCCACCGGTGAACCACAACGAAGCCGGCCGTCGTCTGTGGTGGGCGAACCGTACTATCATCGAAGTGATGCGCTACATCGCCGGGGGAGACCATCCTCGCCTACGGTGCCCACGAGTCCACCCGCCACAGGCCCCACACTGTCCCGGCGGTAGCGGCATCGTCTTCCAGGAGACCCCTCTCCCACCCGCCGTGAATCCGAGGCTGGAATGGCCCCTGGTATATGCCATGGATGGGCTGAGGATCCCCGGAGTGGCAGGTGACGATGACGATGATGATGACGACGACGATGAAGACCCTGAAGCTGCGTACTATAGGACTAGGCATGATTATGACTAAAGGGGGCGGCAATCCCCGGTTTTTAATATTAATAAATGTCTTAAGTGTTACCTAATAAATAGAGGGAAATGCCTATATAAAGAGAGGGTTCATATTTAGTCCCGGTTGGAGAAACCAACCGCGACTGAAGGGATTGCGGCAGAGTGGGCCAGGCAACACTAATAATAGGGGTGAGTGTCGACATTATGTCGTGCGGCTTGTACCTTGTCCCGGATGGTGTCACCAACCGGGACTAAAGATGAACCTTTAGTCCCGGTTGGAGACACCAACCGGGACTAAAGATGAGTCAGCACTAATAATAGGGGTGAGTGTCGACATTATGTCATGAGTGTCGACATTATGCCGAGCTGCTTGTACTATAAATATGCATCCTTGTGAGTCCAGTCCTCCAGCCAGTTTGAGGCATCTCCAAGATGGTTTTAGAGAGCAGGGACACCACTACGGCCAGTTTCAGGGAGATGCCGACGGAGCCCAGTCCTCCGGCATCTCTGAGAAACTGGTCATAGAGGCACTCCCTAATATGTGAAATTAGTTAGCTCCGAGGCGTATTGATCTACTTAGTGAAGTTACAAGCTGCAAGATGGTTTTCGAGAGCAGGGACACCACTGCGGCAAGTTTCAGGGAGATGCCGACGGAGCCTAGTCCTCCGGCATCTCCGAGAAACTGGTCATAGAGGCACTCCCTAATATGTGAAATTAGTTAGCTCCGAGGCGTATTGATCTAGTTAGTGAAGTTACAAGCTGCAAGATGGTTTTCGAGAGCAGGGACACCACTACGACCAGTTTCAGGAAGATGCCGACGGAGCCCAGTCCTCCGGCATCTCCAAGAAACTGGTCATAGAGGCACTCCCGGTCCAGCCACAAAACGGGACTAACACTCAAGACATTTATTAATATTAAAAACTGAGACTACAAAACCGGGACTAAAGGCCACGAACCGCGAAAGATATCCTTCGGTCAAGCCACAAACCGCGAAAGACATGAACTAGAGTTACATAATATGAGCATGAACTTCTTGGCATATGTCATTACTTATGACCGCTTCAGACGTAACCATGGAGCATCTTCTTTACTTAACGGAATGCTTGGGTCAGTTTTCACTATGAAGGGCGGAATTTCATCAAACTTATTATAATCTTCTGACATGTCTGTCTTGTCCTCGATTCCCACGATGTTTCTTTTCCCTGAAAGAACTATGTGACGCTTTGGCTCATCATACGATGTATTCGTTTGCATATTTTTTCTTTTTTTCGGTCTGGAGGACATGTCCTTCACATAGAAAACCTGAGACACATCATTGGCTAGGACGAATGGTTCATCTCTATAACCAAGATTGTTGAGATCCACTGTTGTCATTCCGTACAACTGGTCTATCTTTACCCCTTCCCCATTCAGGTTGACCCATTTGCAGCGAAACAAAGGGACCTTAAAAGAGACTCCATAGTCTAGTTCCCATATCTCCTCTATGAAACCATAATATGTGTCCTTTTGTCCATTCTCGTCTATTGCATCAAAGCGGACACCACTATTTTGGTTGGTGCTCTTTTTATCTTGGGCGATCGTGTAGAATGTATTCCCATTTATTTCGTACCCTTGGAAATTCAATACAATAGAAGATGGTGACGCGGCCAACAAGTATAGCTGATCTCCAACAGTGGTGTCATTCAAGAGATGTGTCCGCATCCAACCACCGAAAGACTTCATGTGTTCATCTGTAATCCATGATTCAGGCTTCCCCGGGTTTTTGGAGCATACAATATTCTTGTGTTCCTCGATATACGGAGCTGCCAAGGTGGAATTATGTAGAACTGTGTAGTGTGCTTTAGTGAAAGAATCCCCGTCCCTACATATCATTGCCTTCTTTCCCAGCGTGCCTTTTCCACTTAGTCTTCCCTCATGCCGCGAGTCAGAAACACCAATCGGCTTAAGGTCAGGAATAAAGTCAACACAACTCAATGACCTCCTCTGTTCCATATCCCTTGGAGATGCTTCCTTCTGGTCTAGCATGGTTATGAACATATTTCTTTAAGACTCCCATGAACCTCTCAAAGGGGAACATATTGTGCAGAAATACCGGACCGAGAATGGCAATCTCTTCCACTAGATGAACCAGGAAATGCGTCATAATATTGAAGAAGGATGGTGGGAACACCAATTCAAAACTAACAAGACATTGTACCACATCCTTCTGTAACCTTGGCAGAATATCTGGATTGATTACCTTCTGAGATATTGCATTGAGGAATGCACACAGCTTCACAATGGGTACTCGAACATTTTCCGGTAGAAGCCCCCTCAATGCAATCGGAAGCAACTGCGTCATAATCACGTGACAGTCATGAGACTTCAGGTTTTGGAACTTTTTCTCTTCCATATTTATTGTCCCCTTTATATTAGATGAGAAGCCCGACGACACCTTGATACTGTAAAGGACTTCAAAAAAGATTTCCTTCTCTGCTTTGGTAAGAGCATAGCTGGCACGACTTAAGTGACGCCCTTTATCCGTCTTGTTATCTGTATGCATGTTCTTTGGGTCTTTCATAATTTGTTGGTCCTCCCGTGCTTCAGGTGTATCTTTTGTCTTCCCATACACGCCTAGGAATCCTAGCAGGTTCACGCAGAGATTCTTCGTCACGTGCATCACGTCGATTGAAGAGCGGACACGCAGGACTTTCCAATATGGCAGCTCCCAAAATATAGATTTCTTCTTCCACATGGGTGCGTGTCCTGTAGCGACGTCGTTCGGAACTGATTGACCGCCGGGACCCTTTCCAAAGATTACTTATATGTCCTTGACCATACCAAATACATCATCACCAGCAGGGAGTTCAGGCTTCTTCCGGTGATCTGCCTCACCTTTGAAATGCTTGCCTTTCTTTCTTACGGGATGATTGGTCGGAAGAAATCGTCGATTCGCCAGGTACACAACCTTCTTGCATTTTTGCAAATATGTACCTTCGGTCTTATCTAAACAGTGGGTGCATGCCTTATATCCTTTGTTTGTCTGTCCTAAAAGGTTACTAAGAGCAGTCCAATCATTGATGGTTACGAATAACAACCCTCGTAGATTAAATGGCTCCTGTTTGTTCTCATCCCACGCACGTACACCTGGTTTGCCCCACAACTGTAAGAGTTCTTCAACTAATGGCCTAAGGTACACATCAATGTCGTTGCCCGGTTGCTTCGGGCCTTGGATGAGCACTGGCATCATAATGAACTTACGCTTCATGCACAACCAAGGAGGCAGGTTATAGATACATAGAGTCACGGGCCAGGTGCTGTGACTGCAGCTTTGCTCCCCAAAAGGATTCATGCCATCCGTACTTAGACCAAACCATAAGTTCCTTGCGTCACCTGCAAAGTCTGGGAAGTCTCTCTCGATTTTTCTCCACTGTGACCCATCAGCAGGGTGTCTCAACTTCCCGTCTTTCTTACGGTCTTCTTTGTGCCATCGCAACAACCTGGCATGCTCTTTGTTTCTGAACATGCGTTTCAACCTTGGTATTATAGGAGCATACCACATAACCTTAGCAGGAACCCTCTTCCGGAGGGGCTCTCCCTCAACATCACCAGGGTCATCTCGTCTGATCTTATACCGCAACGCGTTGCATACCGGGCATTTATCTAAATTCTCATACTCCTTACCGCGGTAGAGGATGCAGTCATTAATGCATGCATGTATCTTTTGCACATCTAATCCCAGAGGACAGAGAGTCTTCTTTGCTTCGTAGGTACTCTCGGGAAGTTCGTTATGTTTTGGAAACTTCGGCTTCATTATTTTCAGCATCTTTTCAAATGAGGAGTCAGTTAGACCACACTCTGCCTTCCATCGCAACAATTCCAGTGTGGTACCGAGCTTTGTGCTGCCATTTTCACAATTTGGGTACAACAATTTCTTGTGATCTTCTAACATGCCCTCTAACTTCAACTTCTCATTTTCTGTTTCACAGTCTCGCTTTGCATCAGAAATGACCCTACCAAGTTCATCAGCCGGCTCATCTGATGCCCGTTCTTCACCTCTTTCCTCTCCATTGTCTTCCATTGCAGTATCACTGTATTCAGGAAACATATGATGATATTTGTTATCATCATCTTCTTCTTCACCATCTTCCATCATAACCCCTCTTTCCCCGTGCTTGGTCCAGCAATTATAGTTGGGCATGAAACCTTTCATAATCAGGTGGCCGCGAATGATTTTCGAGGAAGAGTACTCCTTGTTGTTCCGACATTGAACACATGGACAACGTATAAATCCATTCTCTTTGTTTGCCGTAGCCACATCGATAAATTTATCCACGCCTTTGATATACCCGGCTACCCGCCGGTCACCGTACATCCATTCCCGACCGTTCATCTGCATCATATAAGTAAGTTTATCAAAAAACAGGACATCATAAATAGTGAAATAACCAATTCACACCGACACATGAATTGTATCAATGACCTAGAAAAGATAAGATTGCTAACCTCGATCGAGGGAAATAAAGAGGAGAAAGCTCAAGTGCGTCTCGGACACCTTCTATATTTTTGTTCTATGAGAAATTCAACGGGATTATTCACTCAAACATTTCAACAAACACCTTCAATGCATGCATGAGAAAAAACTAGCACACCCCCTCACACCTTCCACCATTCGAAAAAACAGAGTGGAGGCAGAGGGGGCTGGGGCGTTGCATTTATAGAGGGCAGGGGTCTTTAGTCCCGGTTGGAGCCAGCAACCGGGACTAAAGGTGCGTGCCACGCCACGTGGCTGTGGCCAAACCTTTAGTCCCGGTTGGTGGCTCCAACCGGGACGCATGCCCCCCTTACCAACCGGGACCCATGCCCCCTGGCCCCGTGCCCGCTCCAACCGGGACGCGTGCCAGCATTAGTCCCGGTTGGTGGCGCAACCGGGACTAATGCTCCGAGGGGTCTCGAACGGATAGCCCTTTTTCCTCTAGTGATGGTGCTATTGCAAAGGCCAAGGAACCTAGACAGCACCAGAAGAACAAGCACATACTCATGCGGTACCACCTGATTCGCCAGTTCGTGGATCAGGGTGATATCAAGTTATGCAAGGTACACACGGATGCAAATATTGCGGATCCGTTGACAAAGCCGTTACCACAGCCGAAGCATGAGGCGCACCTGAGAGCCATGGGCATTAGATGCTTAGACATGTGATGTCGGAAGATTGGCTCTAGTGCAAGTGGGAGACTGTTGGGAATATGCCCTAGAGGCAATCATGTATGATGATATTTCCCATTGTATTCATAAAGATATTAGTCCTTGTATAAACATCTGATGTGTATCATTGAATATGTGATTTGGTTGTGGAACTATGCATTAATGTTGTTTGTACTAAATATCCTTGGTCATTGAGGTTGTGCTGGACACACAACTTAGACCAATGTGAAAGTTGGCTTGATGACTCGGTTCCACTTGTCATGGGCATGGAGATCCTATTCCAACTTACACAGACTCAGCTAAAGAGTTTAGCGAGTCAGATTGACCCATATTGAGGTACAACGAACTAGCTGTCATTTGTATATCTCAATCAATGTAATCCTTAGACCTGAGGTTGTTGCATAGTCCGAGTTGAGGATCACCGACTTAGGTTCTGTCAAACGCTGATCCGTAACTGGGCAGTTATAAAGGCAGGGTTCGGGTCGACTGAGAATCAAGCTGCGTGATGTGAATAACCAAGATGGGATTTTGCCCCTCCACTCGGAGAGATATTCTCTGGGCCCTCTCGTGAGATATTATTCGGAAAGCATGGCCATGCACGACTCGGTTAAGTGTTAACCGAGGCGATCGACTAAGAGTTAGTCGGGTGAATCACTTATCTCGGATCGAGAAGAGAGTCGGACTATTTAAGGGATGACATATATTCGCCTATAGTCTGACAAGGTATATCGTGAGGCAAAAGGGACTCGGACGTAAGTCTCATTGGAAAGGCAAGTCGTCATGACTCTTTGGTACTTGGGAGTCGGCACGTTCTGCTAGGAGCCGCTATCGACTGATCGATTGTGAGTCAGACTCCAATTGTGTCCAAGTAGCCATGAGCCTGCAGGGTCACACACTTAAGAGCAGGAGCAAGTTCGGATTGGATCGGAACCTATAATCTGGTTGGGTTGGACCTTAACCTGATTAGGACTGAGTTAGTGAGTTGGACTCACGGTGACTAGTGTTATATGGGCTTTAGTGAATGGGTCGCGCGAGCAGAGCCCACGTTCACTCCCTATATATAGTGGAGCACCTTAACCCAAAAAGGTTAATCGTTGTTCGGTTAGGTCATTCCATGTGTTGGAAACCCTGGCTCCACAGCAGTCCAGCCGCCGTAACGAACCTAGAAGTTCGCCGCCGGCGCTCCTCCTTGTACGTGTGGATACCAGCAGAGGTGCTATGCGATCAGCACCAGGACAATCGGATCGTGAGTACTTCACTGCATCAACTGACGTGCTTCATCAGTAATCTGCAACCGCGCGTCTAGTGGTAAACCTGCCTTCTACCTCAGCTAGATCTTGGGATCACCACGTTAGAGGAAAAAGTTTTGTTTTATCTCTGCGTGGCCCAACACTGGGCCTACCACGTTCTTTGGCCGAACACCTCTAGAACGCCTGAGATTGATGAAATTGAAGTGCTTGTGTCGAGGCTGATGGCATCTCAGACCCAACTTAATCTCTGGAGAGAACCTGCTGGGAGGGCTGGTGCCGACATGGCCCTTACGACCGTGTTGTCTTGGTATGAGGATATTTCCCTCGATACTCTGATGCATCTGCGCACTGGCTCTCCTTGGGTTGAAAATCCAGAGTTTGTTGCTCGCCGCCAAGCTCATGCCTTCCAGCTTATCGAGTATGCTGACTTGCATAATTGGATCGAAGGGCCGAGTTTCCTTCCCAATCAGGCGGATGATGTCGAAGCTGAAGATGCATCGCGTGATGATTCGGCCGATCAGGATGGACCGGAGGGTGATTCGGATAACTCTCGCGATTCAAACGACAGCTCGAATGGGGATGGCGACGCGCGATCATCCTCTAAAGGGACTGAAAACCCTCGAGCTCAAGCTGATGTCTCTCGGCAGCCGGGGCTTGCCCCCGAGGTTACTATGGATTCTGTTGAAGCCGAAGTAACTTCGGCTGAGGCGCCAGTACCTCGGAGCGCCCAGTTCCTGAAGATACCCTTCTGAAGGAGACCGAGGTCCCTCCGCCAGCGTCCGAGATATCCATGCCCGATGCTCCTGACAACGCTACTGCCCCTTAAGGGTGATTTGGCCGTTTTCGTTGTTTAGGTTCAAAAACTCTAAGTTGTTTTAAGTCCCCGGCATGTCGGGCGTATGATGTCTGTGAAACAATTGTCCGTCTTTTGGTGTGGTGTGAACCTTTTTGTCTTGCGTCGCTGAGGCATTGGTGATGGTAACTATTGTCATTTCGTCTAAGTTAAGCTATCTGTTTCATATCTTTGCCTTGCCCAACTTTAATTTCGTAAGGCTGGATCGTATTCTCCCATGTGGTTGACCTTCGTTCAGCATTTATCTTGCTTTCCCTTTGTAAACTTGGTTGTGTAGCTGATGTTTTCGCGATTTCTACTTGAAGTATAATGCTCCAATCTGATAGATCGGCTTGTACCCCTTACTATACTTCGACTTGCTGAGGTTGTTACCTCTAGAAATCGTTAATTGTTTTATCCTTATTGTTCCTTTGTCGATTGAGGCAAGCTTATGTTGCATCTTATGAGTTATGGGCAGCAAATTGGGGTAGTCCCCGAGTTTCTGCTGAAACTATCGAGCTCTTATATGAATGGAAGAAATTAATGGGTGGCGTAAGTCATCCCCGAGTTATCACTTGGGTTGTGAAGGTTTACATATGTTTAGACAACATCGAATAACACAAAACAGTCCCCAAGTTATAAACTGGGTTGCCGAAATATAATTCATAGCTCAATGCAGAGAACACCATGGGGCAGTCCCCGAGTCACTGCTCGAGGTGCCGAGGTTTAATACATAGTTCAAAACTAGAAACAATCATGGGGTAGTCCCCGAGTTGCTGCTAGAGGTACCGAGGTTTAATGCACAATCCGAAATAAGAGATAACATGGTGCAATCCCCGAGTCACTGCTCGAGGTGCCGAAATGTAATACATAATCCAAAATAGGAAATAATACGGTGCAGTCTCCGAGTCACTGCTCGAGGTGCCGAGGTTTACTACTGTAACACCCTCAGAATCGACCCTATGCAAGTTTCAGCGCTTTCCGCCAAACCCGCATAGAAACGATTCAAAGGTGCCCACCAGGCACTTGCGTGCGGGTGGAAAACAAAGTAATATCATTACACAATAGTCCTCGATGGAACCCACAAAACATAAATATACAACAACGACTCCATGAGTCAAGAATACGGATACACAATACAAAGATCCAAATCAACTTGAAAATGATACAGCGTCCGACTATGGACAAGATGCAAATGGGGCTAAGAGCCCTGAAGAATAACCAATGGCGTCCATAACCCTGCCCAGGCCAAGCCGGAAGGGTAACCCTGCTAACGACGTCGATCTCAAAACCTGCTGAAAACAAAAGGGGTGCCGGCAAAGGGCAAAGGAAAAAGAGAGCGGTCAGTACTGAGGCCAGTACATAGCGAGACTAGAATTCGGCGGTCCTCGCCTACATAGGTATGGTGGACTGAGCGGCAGCGCATCATGCACTAAACAACCTATAGAGACTCGATACAACTGTCAGCTATCAGAGAGAGATAAGCAAGACCTATTCGAAACCATCCTGATACTACCACCAAACATACCCATCCTGGTATTTCCCCCCTCGAGACCAAACAAGGAAATCATCCGAGGGACTCACACAGTTGACAGTTTTATTTATTCAGTTATCGTTGCAGCAATTACTAGTCAGGTATAGATAGTCATCCTGATATAATAAGCAGTGGGCACTTTTAGTTAACCATTCCGTTATAGTTGCAACACTTACTAGTCAGATACAATTAGCATGAGATATCCCAAACCCAGCAGTTGTTGGTACTTTTATTTAGCCATTCCGTTGTAGTGAAGCTGATTACTAGTCATATAGGATACAAGTCAAATTATAACAGTAAACTTTAGTTATAGTTGTCTATGATCGAGAATTGTGCTCCAAGTCGTCCATAACCGCGGACACGGCTTCTCAAAAAGATTTAACCCTACAGGGGTGCACCAAAGTTTCCACACGCACCTACACCCTTGTTGTCAGATCAGGTAGGTACAAGATCACAAAAGATACACCCAACGGTATGTCGACGGGGTTTAGGACACGATGTTTCCCAGACCCAAAGCAAGCACATGGGGGCCACCCCACTAAGCTACCCGTAACGAAGTCGGCCGGTCTCCGAGACGGACCCAGGGTTTGTGACGATGGCTGTAAATGACTGGGAACCCGAAAGTGTGACTGGGCTTGTCGATACCTCGAAAACATGGCACGGGGTTCCAAAATAGTACAAGCGCTCCACGCGCAATAGTAAATAAAGCAGTAAGTCATGGCATAAGTACAGGATAGTAATAAAGCCCCAAACTACTTTGTGGCCCCGGGTATAGTACTTCGAAATCAGGTACTAATCGATGGGGGTGCCCACACACCCCACCTGTGGTTAGCGCGCTCGATCTCGGAACAGGTGTCAAGAACTCGGGGTCCTACGGGACACCAGTGAGCGGTTAAAAACCAAATATTGTCTATTACCCACCGGTGCCTCTGCATTTACCTACTTCAATTTTAGTTATTAAACGATAATTAAAGCCATGATCATCTCCAACATAAAGCATAAGACATTTCTCCAACAACTGTGGTACTTGACAACACGCAACAGCACTTGAGCAAGCGACTACGACACGCAAGTCCAACTATCTACCAAACAACAGGTAATAGGATGTGTCCAAGGCAATATAGGGCTGCAAGGGATATCACGGGTACGAAAACTAGAGCATCGCAACACAGATAGCAATAGATCAACAGGAGGAAATAAAAACTATAAAAGTAAAATAGGTAGAAAAGGGGAGAATGCTCGCCTAAAAAACATTGCCGAAGGTTCATCCGAAGAACGGGCGTCACTCGCATCAACTCATCGGCCTAATCCGTGAAGAAGCAAATCACTAGAAGAAACACCGGATGCACTATTTAATACTACGGCAGAAGATCGGGCATGATGCATGTATGATGTATGACATGTCAAAGGTGCGATGCAATTAGGCCATATTAAGTGGAACCGGGGTCCCGACAATTATTTAGATGGTTCATGTTGTTTACGTACCCCGCAATTTAAATGTTGTATTAACAGGGCAAGATAAGTTACCGGTTCGCTACACAAATTTAAATGGAGCCAACATTAGACTAGATTCACTCGCATATGGCCTCTATATTTAATTAGGTGAATCGGCATAAGGCCCCCAAACCTCACAAATATATATGCGACATGAGTGATCTAATGCAACAAGATATATCATTTATAAAAATAGGGTCTCGAGAAAGAGGGTCACACATGGTGGGGCGAAGGTCTTGGGGTTCTGACACCATCGCCTTCGGGTTCTGGCTTCGGGATCGATGGTGAACTTGCGCTGGTGCCTTTGGGCATCACGATAGGACTCCGGTTCGGACTTGACAAGGCGTCGATCTTGGTCGAATGGACGGCCGTTCGAGACGATCTTGTCGATGGTTAAAAGGCAGTTCAGGAGCACGCGAGCAATTGGCGAGGAGTAAAGGAACGCCAGAATAGGGGATCCGAACCTGAGACAAAATAAAGCTCGATCTAATTCTAGTGTTCAAAAACACACAACGATATAACACCACGCCACATAACAAGCAGAGACTTCACTTGATGGCCGCGGGACAGCAGAGCAACGACTCGGCACACTACTGCAAGCACAGGAGCTACGGTTGCAGGCGGTGTTCCAGAGTGGCCGGGGCGACGATAGACGCGGGCGATGGCGGACGAGCTGGCGGCTCTGCAGCGAGGATGGGCCGGCCAGAGGGCGGATGACATCGGGGACGGTGGTTGCTTCATGCGCACGGGCGAAGGAGAGTGAGGAGGCGCAAAGGACGGCAGGAGGCCACGGCAGGAAGGGGTTGCAGAGGCGATAGAAGGAGGCCTTGGCGAGGCCGAGCGCAGCGAGGGTGGGCCGAGGAGATCGGGCACGGGCGACGCGTGGGGCCGGGCCTGGGTCGCTGGCGGCAGATGGGCCTGATGCCGGGGCCAGGCGGCGGAGGGGAGCCTGGTGTCGAGGATTAGTTGGATGCGGGTGGGACGCACAAGCTTCTGCGGAGAAGGGCGCCAGCAGGAGATAGCGGGAAAGGGGAAGCAGCCACGGGGAGGCGCCGACACGAGAGGAGGAAGGCGGCGGCGGCCGCGTGAGGTTGGAGATCGCGCGCGGGGTTGCGTCGAGGGAAAAGTATGGACGCGTTCGGTGGGGATCGAGAGGAGAGGGTCGAGGGAGGGGGTGGCGTCGCATGCAGGAATCGGGGTGGGGCCAGGGTGCACGCGGGATCGTGGGCGGCCGATGGGAGCTGGCGTGTGTGGGCGAGGGAAACGTGACAGGGGCAATCGTGGGGAGAGGGGTGTACCGCGGGGGTGGTGGCGTTGGTCGCACGCGGGAGGAAAAAAAGGTGGCGGCGACATGGTAGGATAGGTGGAGGGTCCGGGTTTGAGGAAAGAGGTATCTAGAGTTAGGGTTTGTAGGTGGATTGTAGGTAGCCTTTGACTGGGCCTGGGGCCTGGTCATCTGGCTGCCTCCCCACAAAAACATTATTATTTGTTTTACTTTTAAAATATTTTTGTAAATACTTTTTAGGCAAATGAAAGATCTGAACAGACCGAGGTTTTTAGTTTGAAATTTAAAGGAGAGGACTAATTAGAAAACAACATAGACTTTTACGGAAATAGTTTTATGCAAAATATATGCATGATGATGTTATGATGATGCACCTCGGTACAAATAGGCGATTTTCTAATAGTGGTTTTATCCGGGGTGCTACAACTACATAGTCTTAAAAAATAGAAACAACATTGTGCAGTCCCCGAGTCGTTGCTCGAGGTGCCGAGGTTTAATACATGCTTGATATTCCAACTTGATGCGTCGCATCACGACGTACAACATGTGGCTTCTAAGTGTAGAACGGGCGGAGTAAGGCTATGTTCCATGGTCTTTTTGATTCGTCTCCGGCCTTATTTGCCTTATTCTTCTCTGGTGGCTGAGCGTCGATCAGGTAATATGCATCATTGTGCAATGCTTTACTCACGATGAATGGTCCTTCCCATGGGGGTGAGAGTTTGTGCATGCTGGCTGTGCGTTGCACTAGCCGAAGAACCAAGTCTCCTTCTTTAAAAACTCTTGGATTTACCTTTTTGCTATGGTATCGTCTGAGGTTTTGCTGATAAACAGCTGATCTTAATAATGCCAATTCCCTTGCTTCCTCTAGTAGATCCACATCATCTTGCCGTGATACTTCGTTTACTTCGGCCGTTGTATATTGGATTACTCTTGGCGAGTCATGCATTATGTCGGCTGGAAGCACAACTTCTGCCTCGTATACTAGAAAGAACGGGGTATACCCTGTCGACCTGTTTGGGGTGGTCCTGAGGCTCCACGGTACTGCTGGAAGCTCCTCAATCCAGCATCCTGCCGACCTTTGCAGTGGTTCGATAAGCCGGGGTTTTATTCCTGACAATACCAGTCCATTTGATCTTTCTACTTGCCCGTTTGATGCTGGGTGAGCCACCGAGGCAACATCTAGTCTTATGTGTTTTTCTTGGCAGAATCTAGCAAAGGCTCCTTCAGCAAAATTTGTTCCATTATCTCTGATAACACTGTGTGGATATCCATATATCAAGATAATATCTTTTAGAAATTTTACCGTTGTTGGTCCATCACATTTTCTTATTGGTTTCACCTCGGTCCACTTTGTGAATTTGTCCACCATGACTAGAATGTGAGTCATTCCGCCTCGAGCTGGTTTGAACGGACCTACCATATCCAAGCACCATACATAAAAAGGCCAAGTGTTTGGTATCGTTTTTAACTCGGACGAGGGCAGATGTATCTTGCTGGCGTATCTCTGGCAACCATTACATTTTTCTACTAATTCTTTTGCCTCCTTTAATGCCGTCGGCCAATAAAATCCATGCCTAAATTCTTTGGTCACTAAAGCTCTGGACGAGGCGTGATGCCCGCATTCTCCCTGATGTATATCCAGGAGTATTTCCTTCCCTTCTGCCGAGTGAACACATCTTTGTAGTACGCTCGTGACGCTTCTCTCATATAGCTCATTGTTTATGATTGTGTAAGCTTTTGATCTTCTTACTATTTGTCTAGCCAGTACCTCATTACTCGGCAAGATTGCCTCCTTAAGGAATGAGAATATGGGTTGCGCCCATATTGGCGTAATTTTCTTTGGGATAATTTCACTATCGATTTCCATATTTTCCGCCGACATAACAGCTTCGAACTTTTTTTGTGTTTGCTCGTGCGACGGCTGGGTTCACCTTTAGAAAACCCGGGTCACATTCTTTGTCGATTTCCATTGGCACAGTTCCTTCTATCAGTTCTGCCGAGATACGAATTGTAACTACCTCGGTGAATTACGCTCCTAGTTACAAGCCTGGATGAGCGGAAATGGTTGAAATAGTACGGTGGGGCCCAAATGCCACTCACAGGTAGACCTTTCGGCCGTCCCAACCATTTCCAAACATCGGGACAAGAACGGGCGGCGTAATCGGCAGGCGAAGGGATCAACTACATACACAAATGAGTATGTATGCAAGCCACCATACAACAGTCCTCAGAGCCATTCCATCTAAAAGAAATAGAAATATTGCAACGCCCTACGGCAAGATCCAAATGTCCTAGATAGATACATAGTTTAGGATATCTCCTCATACATCAAACATCAGAGTAACATGCGGAAGCGGAAAACAAGATCCGAGTACGGATAAGAAGCAAATCGGCATAAGATGCCCCAAAAATAAACACATCCCGCCCACAGATCTCACGGATCCCCGTTCCCGGAATCTCTACACCGAATGATCGTTGTCCACATCGTCCGTCTCCTCCACCCAGTATCCATCTTGTGAGTGTACCTGTCCATCTGAATCAAATAATTTATCGTGTGAGACCCTAGGGGTACTCAGCAAGTCTTTATGCCTCTAAAGGGGACACAACCTGGGGTGACGCAATTGCAGCAAAAGATAAACCCTAACAATTCTATAGATACTCGCTAACCATCCGCCTAACCAAAGATAGACGGATGTCCATGAATTAATAACAACAGTTATAACAGTAATATTAACAGATCCATCCTCCTCCCCGCTTACCAACGAGGAAGCGGACGAACAACCCCCCATCCGTTGGTAGTTTTATTATCCATTCCATGAGTGTTGCACTATTTACTAGTCAGTTACTTACTCAAATTAAAAGTGGTACTTTAGTTATACTTGTCTATGATCGAGAAACTGTGCTCCAAGTCGTCCATAACCGCGGACACGTCTTTCAGAAAGTTTTACCCTGCAGGGGTGCACAAATAGCAACACACACTCGATCAACCTCGGAAAAACCAAATCAAAACCCAACGAGGCTTTCACGACAAAGCAATCACAAGATTTAGAAATATTTCAGGGGGCCACCCCATTAAGTATACCCGCAACAAAGCTGGCCGGCTCCGAGACGGACTCAAGGTTTGTGGGGACGGCTGTAAACGACTGGGAACCCGAAAATGTGACTGGGGTTGTCGATACAGCGAAAACGTGTCACGATCCTAAACAGTACAGGTGCTCCTCGCATAATCGTAAATAAAGCAGTAAAGCATGGCATAAGTACAGGATAGTAAATAAAACCTCAAACTAGTTTGTGGCCCCAAGAAATAAGAATGAATCAAGCTCTGGCTTAGGGGGGTCCCATAATCCTCCCGGATGTGGATAGCGCGAATATTCAAGGAACAAGAATCAAGTACTCGGGGTCCTACGGGACACAAGTGAGCATGAAAAACCAAATAGCAGATATTGCTCACCGGTGCCACTTTCATTAGTTATCCCATTACTACTCAGGTTAAGTTGTATAGGTACCTCGTTATCCATCAGACACTCACATACCCTACACATGCTGTTCTACGAATCGCATGGCTCAAACAACTCCTGTAGTAATGGCTCATGGGATGGAGGAACAAGCTTCAGTGGGGTTTAAAAGTAAAGGCTATGCAGTACTTGGGATTCAGTTTAATGCGATCGCAACTCAATGATGCAAGAATAAGATAGAGGCAATAGGTACTATATGTATGCAAGCATGTGGTAGTGCTTGCCTGGCAGCTCAGTTGAAGCGAGAGAAGGCTCTGGGTAGTGCTCCTGGGTTTCTTGATATATCCCCTGCTCAGCGTCTATTCGAAGAAGAACCAAACAAACAAGGGCCAACATAAATAAAGTGCACAAGCATATGAATCAAATGCGACAAGCAAACAATCATGCCATGATGAATGATGCACAATTTGCATGGCAATAAAGTAGCATGGCATGGGTGAGGTGTAGAATACAAGAAATAAACATTTTATGGAGTTTTAGTCACCTTTTATACTCAAATAAGTTGCTGTATACTTTATATTTATATGATGCATGATTCAATTCAGAACATGGAATGCATAGATAGAACGGGCTCGTCGCGCTGATCGATTTAGACATATCATTTGTCAAATTTGGAGTTATAAAACAAAAGTTATTAATTGATTAAGGAAAAAGGGCATTTTATTGTAATTTAAATCAACTTGAAATTTTAAGTGTTCAAAATATATTTTGGATAGCATATTTGAATTCCTCACATTTTTCTGATCTCAAAACATATATCACATGTATTATTTGGATTTATATTTTAAAAGTTATTTAAAACAGATTTGAAATTTGAATTTAAAAAGATTTGAAAAGTTTAAATTAAAACAGAAAACAGAAAAGCCTTTTTGTACTCAGACCATACCTAGCCACAGTCAGTGACAGGTGGGGCCAGGCTGACTGGGACAACACGCGCACCGAAAAGCTTCTGTCACCCAGGGTTAGTCTACCCTCACTCACCGACTGGTGGGCCAACAAGGGGCGGGGCCACAGCGCGCGCGCGGCCAGCGGGCAGCTGACACGTTGGCGATCCAGGGGACTGCGGGTTGAGGCGTTCAGATCTGCGGGGTGTTTTCTGCAAGATTGGTCGGGCGGCTGACTGGTGGGCCACGAGGACCGCGGGTTTAGGCGGGAAAAAGGGGAGGGTGCTAAGCGCAAAACGGTCAGCGGCTGCTGCTGACGCTGTCGGACGCGGCTCTGACGGCGGTGGATCTGGCCGGAGTTTGGACGACGATGGCGACCAAACGACGGCGAATCTCGCCAAGCCGCAAAAAGGGAAGATGGAGAGGGTGGTGCGGGCTACAATTTTCGTTTAGCAAGCTCGAACGGAGGCGGCCTACAGCGCGCGGGGCACGACGAGAAACAGAGGCAGAACGGCTGCTGCAGCTACTGCTGTCGGCCAGAGCGCGACACGCAGCGGCGCACGGAGGCTGCTCGACGGAAGGTGGCGGCGCTACGGTGCAAGATAGGGTAGGGGGCATGTCTAGGAGATGCAGGGGCTCACCGCGGTGTCGATGGCGCTGAGGTGGAGGGGATCTGGCGGCGGGCTCGGGGACGTTGGCTCGGCCTGCGGCGGTGCACGGCGGCGCTAGGCTGCTCCGGCGTGGTCCTGGTACTACCCCGCGGCCTAGGCGTCGAAGAGGAAGCAGAGGACGCCCCTGGTGCTCCTGGATCGCCTTGGGGAGCTTCAGACCGACGAGGCCAGGAGGTAGATGGTTCTAGGGTTTGGGTTCGGCATGGGGAAGACCATGGCCATGGGAGGCTGCAAGGAGAGGAAGAAAAGGGAGGGAGAGAGGGACCTGGGCGCCTCCTGGATAGGATCTGAGGTGGGGTAGATGAGGGAGGAGGGGAGAGCACATGGGGTGGTCTCTTTGTAAAAGGTGAGGAGGGGTGATCGGGCTAGGTCTCTCCCTCCTTCTTCTCTTTGTCTTGAAGCCAAAGAAAGGAGTGGGGAGGGCAGATGAGGGAGGTGACGTGGAGGGGCTTGCCTGGTAGAGAGAGAGGGGGAAGCCGAGAGAGAGGGGGAGGGGAGGGGTAGCTCAGGTTAGCTAGGTCTAGAGAGAGGAGAGGTGGTCTCGGGTTAGGTTAAAGGGGGCTAGGGTTTAGGAGAGAGGATAAAGAGAGAGGGAGGGGACTTAGGGTTTAAAGAGAGAGATTAGGTGGAGAGGTTTTTCTTTGGACAAGATCAAGCAAGAACATGCCAAGCTCAAACAAGATCTAGACAAGAAAAAGAGAGGGTGAGATAAAAAGGTGGTGAGGGTATGGATGGAGATAGATGAGAGATGAGATAGGGTGCTTAGGGTTTAGCTACTTGCATGCACCAAGCTAGATCAAACAAGAATAGGTGGATGAGGTGTAGGGTTTAGCAAACTCAAACAAGATCAACAAAAAGGAGTGGAAGAGAAGGATAGAGATGTGGTGGTTCTTGCATGGCCCATGCAAAATAATTAATGCTAGGTTTCATCTTGTGAAAACAAAATAAATATCCATAGCATTTATACATATGCATTCCAAAAATATGGAATAAGCCAAGCTAAAAGAAGTGAAAGGATGCCCCATGTGGAGTAGATGGAGATGACCATATTTGAATAGAAATGGGACTTGCTAGTGTGTATGTTCCACTAGATGTTTAATAGTCCCAAAAATATCCCAACATAAGCATAAATCCATGATGATCCATATGAAAGCTAGGAAAAAGGAGCACTACTCATAATGCATGCAAAGGTGACTCCACATATCAATAATGTGAAAACAACATGATGCTTATATGAGAGCATGTGGAAATAGAATTGGATCCATCCCAACCCACATGAGCTAGAGGTAAAACCCAATAAGTTGCAATGCTCATATATGGTGGAATGGTGGAATTATAAGGTGGTGGCAGAGAAAGGTGATGGAGTTAGTAAAAGATATGCCCCCAACTCAACTTGGGCATTTAAACAATATATCAATAACCAAATACAATATCAAAAGGCAAATACAATTAATAATGCATATGAGAGAAGAACCAAAACAAAAAGGGTTTTATATGATGCTCAAATGCAAGGTGGCATGATGACATGAGCATGATATAATTATGATGCAACAATTATATATAGGAAGTAGCATTTATATAGACTAGGCTAGTAGCATTGCAATTGTTAGACAATTGGGATGCTACACGAATTGACTCGGATTCTGGTGATGGTGTAATCGATGGTTTTCTCAGGTGCTTTAGGGCAATACCTGGGGGAATTGACTGCCTAGTTGATCCGAGTTTTGACAGTGTGTCTGCAGCGTCATTTTCTGCCCGAGGTATATGGTGAAACTCGCATCCATCAAAATAACCACTGATTTTTTGCACATGAAATCTATATAGGGCCATATTCGCATCTAGTGCGTCCCAATTGCCTGATACTTGATGTACTACCAGATCTGAATCCCCATAGTATAGGATCTGACGTATACCAATCTCTTTGCCATTTTTAACCCATGGACGAGTGCTTCATACTTGGCTACATTGTTTGACGCGGCGAAATGTATTTGCAGCACATACTTCAGCTGATCTTTTTTCGGTAAAGTTAATACTATCCCTGCCCCCAAGCCATTTCTCATCTTGGATCTGTCAAAATGCATTGTCCAATAATTCAGATCTAGTAATGGTGGTTCATATTGTACCTCGGCCCAATCCACAAAGAAGTCGGCCACTGCCTGAGATTTGATTGCATCTCGCATATCGAATTGCGGAGCATAAGGTGATAACTCGATTGCCCATTTTGCTATTCGGCCACTTGCATCTTTGTTGCTCAATATCTTGGCTATGGGCGCTTCACAAATCACTTTTATCGGATGCTCTTCGAAGTAATGTTTGAGTTTTTTCGCCGACATGTATACTCCATAAGCCATCTTCTGGTAGTGCGGGTAGTTCTGCTTTGAGGCTGATAATACCTCGCTTAGGTAATATACCGGCCTTTGTATTGACTTATCCCCTTCATTCCGCTCCACGAAAACCACCGCACTTACCACTCTGTTAGTGGCGGCTACATAAATTAACATTGGTTCTTTTGACAATGGAGAAGCCAAGATCCGTGCTGTGACCAACATCTTTTTTAACTCATGAAATGCATTATCAGCCTGTGGTGTCCAGATGAATTTATCAGATTTTTTCATCAGTTGATATAGAGTTAATCCCTTTTAACCTAGCCGACATACGAATCTACTCAGTGAAGCCAGGCATCCCGTGAACTTTTGTACATCGTTCAGACATCTCGGCAGTTCCATCCTTTCAACTGCTCGGATTTTAGTTGGATTTGCCTCTATACCTCGGCTGGACACGAGGAAACTGAGTAATTTTCCATCCGGCACACTGAAGGTACATTTTTCCGGGTTAAGATTCATCCGTAATCTTCTCAAGTTTGTGAATGTCTACCGAATATCATCAAGGAGCGTTTTGCTCTCTTTGGTTTTTATAACCACATCGTCTACATATACTTGTACATTTTTTCCTATATGGTCATGTAGACAATTTTGCATGCATCTTTGGTATGTTGCTCCTACATACGAAGGCTACATTTGGGTCATCCTTTTTCTTTTCTACTAACACCGGATTTGATAGCCAATCCGGATGAAGCACTTCCATGATGAACCCGGCCGCAAGGAGCCGAGCTATCTCATCCCCTATTATTTTTCTCCTGTCTTCGGCGAAGCGGCGGAGAGGTTACTTCACCGGCCTTGCTCCTGGCCTTACATGCAAAGAGTGCTCAGCCAACTCCCTCGGCACACCTTGCAGGTCTTGAGTTGACCATGCAAAGATATCCCGATTCTCACGGAGGAAGTTGGTGAGATCGCCTTCCTATTTGGCATCTAGGCCAGCACCAATTGTGACGGAGCGCTCTGGGAACTGCTCATCTATCTGGATCTTTTTTGTCTCTTTAGTCGGCTGGAAAGAAACACTTCCATGGGGGTTGGCTAATGTCGACATATTCAGCTGTGCCGACTGAGCCAGAGCCGCTACCTCCTGAATCCTTCTTTTTTCTCTTGCGATCACCAATGACTCGGCCAGGTTTGATCCGGCTGAAGAACATTCCATTGATTTTCTGTAATCTCCGGCTACTGTTATCACCCCCTGTGGCCCGGGTATCTTCATTTTCAGGTAAGTGATGTGGCAGCTGCTCATGAATTTAGCCAGTGCTGGCCGTACGAGTAAAGCATGATAGCAACTTTCTAGGTCCACCACTTCAAACTCCAAATTCTCCGCTCTGCAATTCTCCCTTGTGCCGAATAACACATCTACTCGGACTTTCCCAATGGGTTCACACGAGAGACCCAACACTATTCCATGGAACGTGGTTCTCGTGGATTGTAACATATTTTGTGCTATTCCAAGTTTATGCATTGTATCCTTGTACATAATGTTGATACTACTACCGTTATCAATGAGTACTTTTGAGAATTTCACATTAATGCTGGGTCTAACAAATGTTGGATCTAATACCAGTGCATACGACCCTGGATTCGGCATTATCTTCGGGTGATCCTTTATGCTCCAGGTTATTTCCTGATCGGACCAAGACACGTATCTTGGTACTGCCGGCATAACAGCATTTACTTCCATATGTCGGTGTTGTACACCCTGCCTATCTTGCTGTTCTTTTGTGAACACACAATATGATTGATGATGCTCCCTGTAATCATTACGTCCGTTGTTCCTGGGGTTTTCCCTTCCATCTTGATCTTGGTTTATCACTTGATGCACTCCATCCCTCCGGTCCGAGTTATCATACCTCGGAAGAGGTGGTGGTGACATTAATTGATGTGCATTTGCTCCGGTTAGCTGTGGCTGCTGCTGCTGCTGATGCACTTGATGAGGAGGCGCTTGCATGCCTGATGTGTTCCCCATTGCATTTTTCATCCGGGCACATTGACGAGTTGTATGATTAGCCGGCTTGGCCGGGTTTGGAGTGTGGAATTTACACAGTTGATCCAGCATGGATTCAAACATGTACTTCAGCCTCTCCTGCCACCGCTTCTTCTGTTCTGGTGTCCACTGCCTTTTCCCTTCATTCCTCGGCGTCCACTGCTGAGGACCGTTCTTCTGTCGCTGACTGTTTCCATGACCCGGCTGATCTTGTACTATTGCTGCTACCTGATTGGAAGCATATCTGTAATCCGGCCTCTCCTCCCTTCTTCTACCTCGGAAATCGTTGCGCCTCGATGATCCGGCTGCATCTCTTGCATATTGATCTTGATGCTCCCGGTGCTCTGCCGACATTAATTTTGGTTGCGTCGGATCCCCTAAAGCACACGGATCTGCTATCCTGATGGTCTCTGCCAACGTGGTCGGCATATCTCTTTGCAGCCTTTGCCATAATACACTCCCATATCGGCAGCCTTGAGCAAACCAAGCTATCGCTTGAGACTCTATGACTCCTTCGCATGAGTTTCTGAGGTTACACCACCGAGTCAAGAATTCCCTATCTATTTCATTCGGCTTCTGTTTGCACATAGCGAGCTGCTGGGGCCTGTTTGGTCTCTTATAGGTACTGGTGAAATTGCTGACAAACATTTCTTCAAAATCTAACCAACAGTTGATACTGCCTGACGGCAGATTGTTCAGCCATACTCTGGCTGGTCCTTCCAGCATCTGTGGGACGTATCTCACCGCCCATCTCAGGTTTCCACCTGCTATTTTCACCGTTGTGGCATAGTCAATCTCACCAATCCTGTGGTTGTGTACTCCTATTATATGTTTTCGTGCCCCTTGCCAATTGGAAGTTCGGCACTGGTGGTTCGCCCATGATCCGAGGTCCGAAACATGCCGGGCTAGGAGGACCCTGTTCTTCCAATAACTTGGACCGATATAATATGTCCAATTTTAGTCTTGCGTCACTTGACGGCAGGTTTCTGTAAATGACCCTCTCTTGTACTCCATAATGGTTATTCCCACCATGTTCTGCATACTCCATATCCGAGTAACCATCATTGTACCTATCATTTGCTTGATTATGGCGTGTTGGTCTCACTTCTAGCTCTTGCCGAGGTTCATACCTCGGCAGAGGATCTGGTGGGGGGTTTCTCCTTCCCTCCACCGGGTTATTGTTCTCATGATTTCTCTTTCCGAGGTCCCCGTGCCCTTTGTTTGCACGGTCGGGGTTTCTATCTCCACTGTTACCTCGGCTGCCATTTCCTCTGTTCTCATTGACCTTTCTGGCTACCGCCGGATCATATGGAACAATTTTCTTATTTCTTTTTCCCGAGGTCACCGCTCTATCTTCCGGGTGAGGATGCTGCCGCCGCAGATAGCGCGGGTGCTGCTCCTGCCGAATGAACCACGCGCGAAGCTCCTGGTCTTGCCGGGTTAGCCCTAAGCATCTCCTCATTCTACTGGTTCACAATGCGCACCAGCTCATTTACTCTTTCTTGCTATTTTTGCCGGGCTTCCCCGCTTAATCCTTCCAGCTCCAAAGCAGTGGCATTTGCCGCCCTTAGGTTCTTTGCCGGGGTACTATACCTCGGCAAGCCTAAATCGACTGAGTCATCTTCACGAGCCTCATGCTCTTTGTTGATATCATTCATGAGGTTCTTTCCTCTTAATCTCAATTCATCTACTCGCTCGGGGCCATATCAAGTTTGTTTGCCCTAGCATACTCTCGCAAGGTCCTGTTCAAGGACTCCCGCAAGGCCGACACCTTTTTTGCCTCTACCAGTACTTTTTGTCTTGTTTCTTCTAACTCCGTCTGTGCGTTATCCGGATCAAGTATCGGCGCCAACTGTCGTGGTGGTGGCACGGAAGATGCCATGGGTAGGCTAAAGTATGGGGCCAATGGGTGCTAGAAAGATCCGGGGAGAGAAGATGTAGTGATTACTACACTCAACAGTTCTACAAGCAAATCTCTATTCATCTTCTCAATGAATACAAGTGCTCCTAGAGCTGTCTCATGGAGAGGAAGAACACTAATACACAAGCCTTCTGGCGTAGAGTTAATCAATCCCTCCTCAGGAGCCCGCGTCTCCCCTTATAAAGGGGTGCCTTGGTTCCTTCTAGGGCTGACGTGGCAAGCATATTCTTGGAATATGCTTGTCCGAATATGGTAACTCGGCGGCCTCCTTTCTGTGTCCCCCTTCTGTCAGCGGCAATGTTCCAGAAACCTTCACATGCGCGCCTCGGGCTCCCTCACTGTCAGCGCCGTGACGTTCATCTGCCCTTCTGCTGCTCTGCTCCTTGTCCTTTGCGTTTGGCTCTGTCTAGATTCGTCCTAGCCAGTGACTAGGGTTTGACTATAGGCACCTCCTTCTCCTGCAAGCTTCGCGTTATTCGGCCTTGTCTCGCATAAATCGGCTTGGCCTTCACTTGTATTTGTATTAGTCGGAGTCATTCGGCCGACTTAACTCATATGTCGGCCGGATAAGGCATTACTCATTCTGTTGAATAATAGAGCAATTTACCAAGCGAATTATCCATAATAAACGCTAGATAAAACATGATTAGAATAATAGACAATATACTAATCATGTGAAATAGCGAATACATATTAAGGCATATAACCAAACAAACTACAAGGCATAAAACTTTGGATATGATCAGAACAAGATTGAGACAGAAGATATACACGGCAGTAGCAGAAGAGGAACCACCGGCGTTGGAACCGTCGTCGAGGAAGAGGGTGCTGATGTCGGGGAAGAAGTCCTCGTCGGGGAAGACGTCGCTATCTGTGAGGGAGTCCGTGACGAAGCCAGTAGTCTCTCTGATAGCGCTCCCCAAAAACCTTATCGCCCTTCTCCCGTACAGGACTCGAAGCAGCGGGGTCTCAGAGGCCTACTGTCCCGGCTCGCGGTGCACGCCGCAAGACGGGATGGGGAAGATCTAGGTAGCGCAGTGCTCTGGAACTGGAGGCGCAAAGGATGTGTGGCAGTGTGACTGAGAGGAGGCGCGACCTCTCTCTCTTATAGGAACACAGGGGAAGGTAGACAGACTGCGCAGAAGATGAAATGAATGGACGGTAGATGAAGCGAACAGGCGGATGCCCACCGGACAGCCTCCACTCAATTCGTATTCATTTAACTCGTATTAAAAGTCCACTCAAAGCAAACGTTTCAGCTTCTGTACATCTGTTCATATACCATTCATGCGTGGCAAAATAAAGCTCGGCTCGGCGAGATTCCCGCAACCCGCGGCGCGCGCGCGTCGTGACGTGATGAGGCGAGGCATGGCGTGGCGAGGCGAGCGAGGAGGAGGAGCGCGCGTGTGGAACTCTCTCCTTCTCCTTCTCATCCTTTTACCAAGTGGTAGGAGAGGTCACCTTATAAGCTGGTCCAACTTTCACTCAACTAGCAATGTGGGACTAAACATTTGTCCCAGCTCTTGCCTTGCATGAATGGGCCAAATGGGCCTCTAGGATTTCAGGAATTTATTGGAATATAATAAATGGGCTAGGCCTATTTAGGCAAAAATTCCAACAATCCCCCACCAGATCCCAGAGGCACATGAAGTTTGCCTTTGGTTCCAAAACATTGTTTATATACCGGTACTGTAGTGGAGACTGTTAAGTTGAACTTCCACCTAGAGCTTTATTTTATACTAGGCCGCAAGTTGTACAGTGGACTATGCATTGAACTGCAAGTTTGCTGCGAACCTAGCTTCACAAAAAGTCTTGACCGATACTAGGCTACCGTGGGACTTCCCCGCGGGTGGAGCTTATACGTCATACTCCATGACCTTTCATGAGTTTATTAGAGAGCACCCTACTCTCATAGACTGCGACGTTTTAACAGTCAGACTCATATAGGTGTCTTCTTCAAAAGATGTTCTGCAGGACAACATCTTTGCTTAGGATAAGCCACTTAGAACATATTAAGATAATAAATCAACCTGCCGTGCAGAATAGGAAAGTATTGCATCTTTATGGAGTGGTGTTTATTAAAGTAGGGATACTTTCCTCTCAGCTAACCAACAGCTTGTCTCCCAATTCTAATTCACGGGATCTCCGATCACATAGAGTAGTTTACCACTGTGGAAAGCTCAAATTGTGGGTCTCATACCCATCTCCTTCGATGCATTTTCTATCACGTTGCGTGATAGACCCTTTGTGAAGGGATCTGCCAAGTTTTTAGATGTTTGGATATAATCCAATGCAATAACTCCGGAGTTTCTCATTTTCCTGACAGATTTTAGTCTCCTCTTCACATGTCTTGAGGACTTCATATTATCCTTAGAACTGTTCACCTTAATAATCACAGTTTGATTATCACAGTTCATTGGAATTGCAGGTATAGGTTTTTCAACCACAGGTAAGTCCATCAAGAGTTCACGAAGCCACTCTGCTTCAACAGTGGCCGTGTCTAGTGCTGTGAGTTCTGCTTCCATAGTTGACCTCGTTAAGATGGTCTGCTTGCAGGACTTCCAAGAAACAGCGCCTCCACCAAATGTGAAAACATATCCACTCGTGGCCTTTATCTCATCAGCATCAGATATCCAATTTGAATCACTATAACCCTCTAGTACCCTCGGATACCCGGTATAGTGTATGCCATAGCTCGCAGTGCCTTTTAGATATCGCATAAATCTCTCAAGAGCGTGCCAGTGATCATCTCCTGGATTTGAAACAAATCGACTGAGTTTGCTTACAGCAAAGGCGATGTCAAGCCTCGTGGCACTAGCTAAATACATAAGCGAGCCAATGATTTGAGAGTATCTTAGTTGATCTCTAGAATTTCCTCGATTCTTTCGAAGCAACACACTAGGATCATACGGTGTAGGAGAAAAATTGACGTCGCTATACCCGAAACAACTCAAGATCTTTTCCACATAGTGGGACTGAAGCAGTGTAATCCCACCATCATCATCTCTCAATAGCTTGATGTTCAGGATGACATCAGCTACTCCCAGATCCTTCATCTCAAAGGAACGAGATAAGAAATCTTTGACCTCCTTAATTGCATTAAGGTTGGTTCCGAAAATCAGTATGTCATCAACATACAAACAAAGGATGACTCCCTCACCCCCACCATGGCGATAGTATACACACTTGTCAGCTTCGTTTACAACAAAGCCTGCAGCGGTTAAGGTTTTATCAAATTTTTCGTGCCACTACTTAGGTGCTTGTTTAAGACCATATAAAGACTTCAGTAGCTTGCACACTTTTCTTTCTTGACCATTTACTACAAAACCATCTAGTTGATCCATATAAATTTCCTCATCCAACTCTCCATTTAGGAAAGCTGTCTTAACGTCCATTTGATGAACGAGAAGACCGTGTGAGACAGCCAGAGAAAGTAGTACTCGAATGGTGGTGAACCTTGCTACAGGTGAGTAAGTGTCAAAGAAGTCTTCACCTTCTTTTTGGGTATAACCCTTGGCCACAAGCCTTGCCTTGTACTTCTCAATAGTACCATCAGGCCTTAGTTTCTTCTTAAACACGCATTTACATCCTATAGGTTTGCACCCATAAGGACGATCAGTAATCTCCCATGTTTCATTAGCTAAGATGGAATTCATCTCACTATGAACATCTTCCTTCCAGTAGTCAGCATCAGGATATGCATAAGCTTCTGAAATGGAAGTTGGAGTGTCGTCGACAAGGTACACAATGAAATCATCACCAAAAGACTTTGCAGTCCTTTGTCTCTTGCTCCTTTTAGGAATTTCATTATCATCCTCCTTAGGACTATCAGAGTGTTCAATTGGAATGGTAGGTTCAGAGAATATAGCAAATTCCTGATTAGATGAACTAGGTATCTCCGGATTTGATGAGTTAGGTTTATCCTTCATTGGAAAGATATCCTCAAAGAAAGTCGCATCAGTCGACTCCATGATTGTACCGACATGAATGTCAGGCACTTCAGAGTTTACTATCAATAATCTATAACCAATGCTATGAAAAGCATAGCCCAGAAAAACACAATCAATGGTTTTTGGTCCAAGCTTGCGCTTCTTGTGGATTGGTACATTAGCCTTTGCCAAACAACCCCAAGTACGTAAGTAAGAGAGTTTTAATCTTTTCTTCTCCCATTCTTAGAATGGAATAATTTCTTTGTTCTTTGTGGGAACTCGGTTTAGGACATGACACGCGGTCAATAGTGCCTCCCCCCACCATTCCTCAGAAAGACCCGATGTGTCTAACATGGCGTTAACCAAATCAGTTAGAGTACGGTTCTTTCTTTCGGCTACTCCATTTGACTGGGGTGAGTAGGGAGGCGTCCTCTCATGAATTATGCCATGTTCCGCACAAAAGGAATCAAACTCGTTTGAAAAATACTCTCCACCACGATCAGACCTAAGCCTCTTAATCTTTCGATCAAGTTGATTTTCTGCCTCAGCTTTATAGATTTTGAAGAAACTCAAAGCCTCATCTTTTGATTTCAGAAGATACACAATATCTCGTAGAGTCATCGATCAAAGTCATCAAATATTTCTTTCCACCTTTTGTCAACACACCATTCATCTCACAAAGATCAGAATGTATGAGCTCTAGTGGTGTTAAATTTCTCATTTCTGCAGTCGTATGTGACTTGCGAGGTTGTTTAGCTTGCACGCAGACTTGGCACTTAGATCCCTTAACAGTTGAGAAATCAGGGATTAAATTCATTTTGGCTAGCCGCGTCATACAACCAAAATTAATATGACAAAGACGAGAGTGCCAGACATTTGATTCAAAATTCGTGTAAATATGATTAACAACTTTATTACAAATGACTGACAGAGATAAGCGGAACAAGCCTCCGCATTCATAGCCTTTACCAACAAAGGTTCCATACTTCGAAATTACAAATTTATTAGACTCGAATACAATCTTGTAGCCATCTCGACACAGAAGAGATCCGCTAACAAGATTTTTATTTATTGAGGAAACATGATGCACGTTCTTCAGGCGCACGGTCTTTCCCGAAGTGAACTTCAGATCGACTGTACCAACACCATGAACAGAAGCATGCGAGCCGTTCCCCATCAGCACGGTTTGAGTCTCTCTGACCTGATATGAAGAAAACATGGAAATATCAGAACAAACATGTACATTAGCGTCCGTGTCAATCCACCAATCAGGAGAATGACATAATGAAAGAACAGTAGGTTATATACCATACCCAACATCTTTCATCTCAACGTCGCCCATGACAACATTAGCAGTCTTGCTGCTCTTCCCATGCTGGCGCTTGTCAAAGCGGTTGGGACAAGCAGGAGCCCAATGATTATTATCACCGCACACATGACAAGCACCTTCCCTTTTATCAGTCTTCTTCTTGAAGCTGGTGGACTGTGAGACCTTGTTCTTTCCATCGAACTTTCCTTTGTCATCATACTTGCCTTTGTTCTTGAACTTGTGAGGATGGAAGTTCCTTTTCTGTACCAGGTTGGCATTAGAACCTCCCTCGGTACCTCGAGCACGTGTGTCTTTTGCTCTCGCCTTATCTTCCACATCAAGAGTCCCAATGAGATCCGTCACGGAGAACTCTTGTCTCTTGTGCTTCAGAGAAGTAGCAAAATTCCTCCATGACTAGGGAAGTTTGGCAATGATGCCTCCGGCAACAAACTTGTCCGGTAACACACAAGTGAAGTGCTCAAGCTCCCTGGCAAGTGACTGTATCTCATGAGCCTGCTCCACAATGGAGCGGTCATCAATCATCTTATAGTCATAAAATTGTTCCATGACATACAGTTCACTGTCAGCATCGGAGACTCCAAATTTTCTCTTGAGCGCATCCCACATATCTTTGCCATTGCTAAATGACAGATATGAATCGACAATATTGTCGCCAAGGATGCTGATCAAGGCAGCCTTGAAAGTGGTATCAAGTTTTTGGAACGCCTCTTCCTGAGCGGGATTAAGTTCCCCCTCAGGTGCGCCATAGATGGCATTATAGAAGCTCATGGTCTGAAACCAGAGCACTGCTCTCGCACGCCATCGTTTGTAATTCACACCTTCAAACACAGGTGGCTTCATAGAAGCAACAAATCCACTTGGGGCAAATTGCCTGAAATAAGGTTTTTGGATTGTTGAATAATAGAGCAATTTACCAAGCAAATTATCCATAATAAACGCTAGATAAAACATGATTAGAATAATAGACAATATACTAATCATGTGAAATAGCGAATATATAACCAAACAAACTACAAGGCATAAAACTTTGGATATGATCAGAACAAGATTGAGACAGAAGATATACACGGCAGTAGCAGAAGAGGAACCGCCGGTGTTGGAACCGTCGTTGGCCATGTCGTCGAGGAAGAGGGTGCTGATGTCGGGGAAGAAGTCCTCGTCGGGGAAGACGTCGCTATCCGTGAGGGAGTCCGTGACGAAGCCAGTAGTCGCACTGATAGCGCTCCCCAAAAACCTTATTGCCCTTCTCCCGTACAGGACTCGAAGCAACGGGGTCTCGGAGGCCTACTGTCCCGGCTCGCGGTGCACGCCGCAAGACGGGATGGGGAAGATCTAGGTAGCGCAGTGCTCTAAAACTGGAGGCGCAAAGGATGTGTGGCAGTGTGACTGAGAGGAGGCGAGACCTCTCTCTCTCTTATAGGCACACAGGGGAAGGTAGACAGACTGCGCAGAAGTTGAAACGAATGGACGGTAAATGAAGCGAACAGGCGGCAGCCCACCGGACAGTCTCCACTCAATTCGTATTCATTTAACTCGTATTAAAAGTCCACTCAAAACAAACTTTTCAACTTTTGTACATCTGTTCATATACCATTCATGCGTGGCAAAATAAAGTTCGGCTCGGCGAGATTCCCGCAACCCGCGGCGCGCGCGCGTCGTGACGAGACGGGCGAGGAGGAGGAGCGCGCGTGTGGAACTCTCTCCTTCTCCTTCCCATCCTTTTACCAAGTGGTAGGAGAGCTCACCTTATAAGCTGGTCCAACTTTCACTCAACTAGCAATGTGGGACTAAACATTTGTCCCAACTCTTGCCTTGCATGAATGGGCCAAATAGGCCTCTAGGATTTAAGGAATTTATTGGCATATAATAAATGGGCCGGGCCTATTTTGGCAAAAATTCCAACACATTCTACATTTGCCATGGCCCTGCTTATCTCGGCCAACTCTTACATGATTCGGCCGACACAATCAGTAAATCGGCTCACGATAAAGGAGATTCCTTTCGTCTTTCCCCTGTCTTGACCCTATCCAGGGTCACCTTTCCAACAAATCTTAATTTTCCTCACCCGACGTATGTGGATTTAGACATAGTATAAGTATACGTGACTTATTTGAAAAGTTATGTTGCAATTGACCCAACAGACAAAAAGATACATCGGCGCTACGTAACAAATGCTAGTACATTGATAGTTTTCAAGAAAAAATGCTAGTACGTTGATAGATCACGCGCTGCTCGACACGGCGACCCCAGCCTCAATGTTGATGATGTACTCGATCTCATCTACGACCTCCTTCATGGACGGCCGGTTCTGCCGGCGCTCCTCGAGGCAACCGAGCGCCAAGAACCCGAGCGCCTTCATGGTGTCGACCTCCTTCATCGCTGGGTCGGCCACGTCCAAGAGTTGCTCCTCATCCGCCGCTCGTTGTACATGCACGGCAAGGTTGACATCGTCCTCGCCACGGGCAAAGTCGATGGCCCGCTTGGACGTGAGCAGCTCCAGCAGCACTACCCCGAAGCTGTACACATCGCTCTTGTCCGTGAGCTGGTAGTTCCGGTAATACTCCGGGTCAAGATACCCCAGAGTCCCCTGAGCGCACGTGGAGACGTGGCTCAGCCCTGGCTCCGCTAGCCGGGACAGCCCAAAGTCGGAGACCTTGCCATCGAGACGTTCGTCGAGGAGAATGTTGCTTGACTTGATGTCCCGATGGTAGATCGGCGGCGAGGCGGAGAAGTGCAGGTAAGAGATGCCCTCCGCCGTCTGCCGAGCGATGGCCAGGCGCCGCCGCCACGGGAGCGACGACGGCTGGGCCTGGCTCATGCCACCGTACAGGTGATCCGCGAGTGTGCCATTGGGGATGAACTCGTACACCATGAGCGGCTGCTCGAGGTCGACGCAGCAGCCGAGGAGGCGGACGAGGCTGCGATGGTTCACCTGTGACAGCACGCGCACCTCGTTCAGGATCTGGTCCGTGGACTTGGTGTTGCCGACCTTGGCGCACTTGACGGCCACCGGGGTGCCGTCCGCGAGGACGCCCTTGTAGACTTCGCCGTAGCCGCCAACGCCGAGGAGATTGCCACGGGAGAAGTTGGCCGTGGCACGCTTCAGCTCGCGGCTGGTGAAGTTCTTGGCGGTGCGGCCGCTCGAATTGTTGGCGTTCAGGATCTCCTCGCGCTCCTTGGCCAGTGTCTCCCGGGCTATCCGGATGCGCCGCTGCCGCCGGTTGAAGAAAAGCCCTGCCGCAGTTACTAGTAGAGCGCCGCCCAGGCCGCACACTATCCCTGCATTGCAAATTTACTCGTCAGTTCGAAACGGATCCAACGATTTAGGACATGTATCAGTTTTCAGTTTTCCAAAACGGCTATCGAGATCTTGTGCGGTCAGAGATTTGACATTTCTGTAGATCGAGTAGTAGTAAAAAAGCCTATGTATCCTAGTTTCCAGTTCTGTTCGAACATGTTGAATTTTGAAATCTGCACTATGGCAGCCGCTGTGACCGGCACGACGATGTAGACAGTGGCCGTTAGGGCATCTCCACCGGCCCGATTTAACATGTCTTTGCGCGGTTAAACTCGTCTAAGCAGACTGGCGGATAGGTACGTGGCAGTCCAAGGAGGCGATTTATTTGGACAAATGCACGCGGACCGATCTATCCATATACTCCCTCCGTCTTAAAATAGATGTCTCAAATTTGTCAAAAATTGAATGAATCTAGACACAATTTAGTATATAGATTCATCCAAAATTTTAAAAACCCAAGACATCTATTGTTGGACGGAGGGAGTATTAAATTTGGGCATCGCTTGGGTCGGCTTGGACAACGCGTTTGTCCTTGCGCGCCCTATCTTTAGCTTTGGGGTTCTTCCTGCCACTGGCACAGAAACCACTTCACTTCTTTCTCTAAAAACCCTCTTCCAGATTTCTACCGGTGGGAGCGGAAGGGAAGGTGATGGATCCCACCGCCATGGTTGATGCTATGCCCTCCGGCGTTCCTGTCGCCAAGAAGTGTGGCCGGCCGAAGAAGCTCGGCAAGGACCTCCCGACGAAGGAGCAGAAAGTTGAGTCGGACAAGCGTGCTGGCCGAAGGGTAGCGGCGTGAGCTCGACTCCTCGCTGCCAAGCTCGACAAGGAGCGCCAGGAGGAGAATAAGCGCTTCCTCGCCAACCAGAATATGGTCGACACCAACGAGATGACAGTGAATACCGCCAAGCACGCCGTCAACGTGATCAAGCAGGAGGTGATGACCGCCACTTTTGGTGGCACCATCGGTTTCGATGGCGCCATCACTCTTCCTGGTCTAGCCATGGACGGCATGTCCTCTACCAGCTCCGTCACTTCCACGCCTAGCGGTTGGCCACCAGGTCAGCCCAGGACGCCATGTCCATACACACCCTCGCTTGGAGGCCACACTAGGATCGTAGCCTCGCTCTCCCAGTTCGTCCACCACCCCACGGCGTCGTTGGAGGCGGGAGATCTCACCATCGACCTGAACCGCACTCCATCGACTGTGGACGCAACCCCGGAGGCATCGAAGAAGCGGCGGTCCATCTCTGTCGCGAACATGCCGACACGAGTCAACATGTTCAGCGAAATGCCCGACGATCCGCCGACCGCCAACGACACGGTATGCTCGTGAAATTTCTTCGCCATTGCCATCATACTACTCCCGCCGCTTTATGATGGCCAAATTGGGTGTAGGATTTTGTGGCCAACGACAGCGAGGACGCCATGCGACATGGTCAACGAGGGTGGCGACGACTATGCCGATGACGGCGAGACCCAGCCAGAGACATAGCAAGAGACCCAGCAAGACACTGAACAAGATGCCTACAACATTGTAGACAATTCATTGTTTGGGAACGATGGCACTTTCATGGGCAAGGAGGTCACGGCCGCGTCGTTGTCCGCTTCACTTGCGGCGTCACTTGTCGACACCAAGAAGTTGAGCAAACGAACCTCGATCTACACAAACGACGAGGACAAGATCATATGCAATGCATGGATAGAGATTTCACAAGATCCACTATGCGGCGCCGAGCAAAAGGGCCTTGCCTATTGGAAAATGGTGGGCAAGTTCTTCCATGAGTATAAGAAATTCGTGAAGGACATCTTCTATAGCAATCAAAATGATCTCTCCCTCTCCAAGTGTTGGGGCACCATCCATGCCGAGTGTAGCAAGTTCCAAGGCTCCTACAAGATGGTGATGAAAAGGAAAATAAAAGGCATGATGACGGTTGACATGGTAAAACCTCTTCATGTCTTTGTCGATGTCTTGCATTTGCGTTGAGCTATTATTGGCATCCACGTGTATAGGTCATGAAAGCAATGGAGCACTTTAAGAAGGTGAATGATAACAAGACCTTGACATTGTCCCATTGTTGTACGTTGATCAAGGGCACCAAAAAATAGGAGACTAGCTATGCCCTTTGGAAAGAAATGGACAACAAGAAGGGCAAGAGAAATGCTTCGACGGGCGGTGTCATCGACCTACATGACGACAATGATGGAGGCTTCGTCAACCCTGCATGCGATGGGACCGCCGGCTGTGTCCGCCGGCATGGTGGCCACAAGACTACGAAGGCCGACCTCGCCCGCCAGGCTGATTTTTTGGCATTGCAGGAGACCTTGAGTAAGATCCCGGAGAAGAAGGAAAAGGCCATCGCCGAGAGGGAGGAGAGATGGCGCAAAGAGCAAGAGGCCACTGCCAAGACCTTTGTCGAGCTGCAGACGAGGTCTATCGAGGTGGAGGAGGCCAACACCAAGGCTAGGCTAATGGAGATCGAGACCAAGGCAAAGGCGAAGGAGGCCGAAGCCAAGGCCAAGGAGGCCAAGGCCAAGTATAGTGTGGTGGATGCATAGGCGAAGGCCCAGGAGGCCGAAGCCAAGATCATGGCCGATGAGAATGCCATCATGCTCACCTACCTGGATAGCATCACCGACCTCGATCGCAGGGATTGGGTGGCGAGGAGGCAGCAAACCATCCAGGCTCGTGATGCTTGAACTGCAATGCCGACGTCAAATGCAATTTTTTGGGCAGAGAAGCTGCCGTTTTTTCGACATTATATATGATATTGTCCCGTTTGCATATTTCAGATCAACTGTCCACTTGTTGGCGATGCCCAAAAGGCAATGCCATATTATTTGATAGTTAATTTGTATGTTTTTGACAATTTGACTGTTTTAACTGATTGACAATACCTTATTGAGCGATGGCGCCAACAAATATCAGGAGGACACATGGATCGTATCGTTGGACGCGGCCGGCTGAAAAGGCCGTTTTTTTTAGAAACACAATACAATCGTAGACGCTCACAACACGTACATGCACCCACCCCATGAACGCACACACGCACACCCTACCCCTATGAGCATCTCCGAGAGACTGAGCCAGTGGATCGGGTCTTGAGATTGACGAAGTTACCACGGGCATCTCGCTGTCGACGGGAACGCCGCCTCCCACTGAAAAAATATTCCGCCTTTTATGCAACACACAGTGTCAAACCTGGGGTTTAAACTCTGGTGAGCTAGGGTACAACCACCCACCTAGCCATCCAACCACAAGTTGGTTTGAAAAAAGGCTGGAATATGACCCAAAAACAACCGCGATCCAATCTAAATGGGTAGAAACATACCGCTTCAGTCGACCTTTTAGGTCGCTCCCGGTGAAGATGCCGGTAGGCCCCCGGGATTCGCTTCAGTCGATCTTTTAGGTTGCTCCCGGTGAAGATGCCGGTAGGCCCCCGGGATTGATTAGGCCACGCATTTGTCATAACCGGGCAGCATGGCACGGGTCGTCAACCGGAAAATATGCGGACCATCTCGACAGGGCATTGCACACCAGTGCAAGATATCATAGAAAATTTTCATGCAGTACTGAGATAGTCAATGCTCCACGTTCTAAGAAAGCCACCAATGTTGACCTAGGTCATCGATGCTGATGTAAACCAATTTTCCTAGCGAATAAAGGATGACTTCTCGTGTGCACATGAGTTGTCGAGGGAAACGGCTGACGAACTTTCTGCTCTATCCAAATCCAGTGTTACCCTCTTAAAAAAATCCAAACACAATTGACAAATCACAACACAGTTTGCTGCCTGAGAGCATGGCTCTAATGGCACATCTATCCAACCCTTAAAAAGGCAAATATGAGCATCGGACCCTCTTTATATCACTTAAACACACACTGGCCGAACCACTTTAGCTCATAATGTTTTTTAGAAAACTCGGCCTAAGGCTCCTATAATTACTTGTCCGTGCATCCGGCTCCTAAAAACATCTCCCCTGGCTGTCCCATCGACACACCGCCGAACCCCGTCCCCCTCCCCCCACCCACAGGCACACCGCGACCCCTAGTTTTCCCGTAGGCTTCACCGACCTTGTCCGCGCTGCCGCCTGCTGCCGTCGTTGGAATCGGGCCGAATCGATCCATGAGTTCGACCACAAATCCACCATCGCCGACGCCGGATTTGACCAACCTAGGCCGCGGCGAGTCGCGTTTGAGCTGGATCCTAGCCACCCCACATCTCCGATATGTCTTCCTCCACCAACCGCCGTCTAATCTCACTGGCATTAGGGTTGCCGCCGTCTCTGGCGAACAACGCGCCAGTGGAGGTTGCGGGAGGGTCATCGGAACTCCGGCACCCGCACCGTGCAAGCCGCGTCCTCGGCTTCTCATCCCGGCATCTAATATGCATAACTAAACACTAGGTGGTCAGTATGTGACTTTGATGACTATTTATCACTAGAAAAACCCGTTTTGTCGGGTATTTATGATAACATATTATACTATAACTTAAGCCTGAGGAAAAGCGAGCCATCTGTGGCCATCTGCCCACGTGCGTTTCTGGCCGTCTGATCATCACTCTGAGTCATATCAACCATGCAGTTTCAGGTGTTGATCGAAGTTTTACGAGCTGGTCCCTCCTGTCCTTGCCTCCATCCCCACTCCTACCCCCACCCCCATCCCCATCTCGATCATGTTTCCCTTCACCCGAGCTCCCGCCCATCCTAGCCCCTCCTCCGTCTTGCCCAGCAATGTGCGCTGCCCCCTCCGCTCCCGAGCTCTCCATCTCACCTCATGTGCGCAAATGCAAAAATTATGTCGAAAACAATTTTTTATACTATAACTTAAGCCCGAGGAAAAGCGAGCCATCTGTGGCCATCTGCCCACGTGCGTTTCTGGCCGTCTGATCATCACTCTGAGTCATATCAACCATGCAGTTTCAGGTGTTGGTCGAAGTTTTACGAGCTGGTCCCTCCTGTCCCTGCCTCCATCCCCACTCCTACCCCCACCCCCATCCCCATCTCGATCATGTTTCCCTTCACCCGAGCTCCCGCCCATCCTAGCCCCTCCTCCGTCTTGCCCAGCAATGTGCGCCGCCCCCCTCCGCTCCCGAGCTCTCCATCTCACCTCATGTGCGCAAATGCAACAATTATGTCGAAAACAATTTTTTACTAAAAGATTTTGAGGCCATTTATAAGATAGGGGTTCGGATAGAGGTACTCTAAGCAAGTGAAATTGGAGATAACCGATTTGCGAGTAACGGCAAGACTAAAGGTAATCACCTGCGATGAGAGGCGCATGATTGGATCCCCCAGTCTCCAGCACGCTCGCAATCAGACAGATCTGCGCAAGAAAAGACAGACAAACGATGATCTAAACCAACTCAAGTTCAGTTCAGCGGTAGCGTTGCCAATGATTAACCAACGTACTCTGCTGGCACGCGCCGGCGAGGGGGTTCCACACGAGCCCGGGGACACAGAAGCAGCGACGCCACGCACTGGCGCCGGCACTGGGGTCGTCAGAGCAAGTAGCATTGTCCCCGTCCTTGCAATCAGCCTGCGTCTGGCACAGGGGCTCCCTCGGTGTCGCCCACTGCAGCTCCAGACCGAGGCGGCTGTCCCACGTCGCTGCCGGTTCCGTGGGGTCGAGCCCAACGAAGCTGCTGTAGGCACTGCAGTACTCCGGCGATGCGCGGATTCTGTACGACGTCGACGAGCCGCCCGCCACGAAGGTGCAGCAGAGCGGCAGCGGGGAGCAGGGCGAGCCCGTGGCGTTGGCGTAGACGTGGCAGAGCGAGTTGGAAGAGCAATTGAGCGGCGACTGCAGAAGCGCGGCCGTGCAGTTAAGCAGCATGATGGTATTCGAAGAACTCACGTTGAACGGCAGCGATGGGTCGAGCTGCACGCCGCGGCCGGCCGCCGCTCCCACCGATACGCACGTGTCCTTGGACACCAAAGGCGCGGGGGAGACGACGAGCCGCTGTGCCGCCGGGGAGATAGAGGTTATCGGGTACGATGTGTCGTTGAGCGCGTCGAAGAAGAGCGTGGATGTGTTGGCCACGCACCGGACCTTGTACGACGGGTCACCGCAACCGTCCGCCGTGCTGAGTGGGTACGGCACCGCCGTCGAGCCGCAAGGGAGGCAAACTCGGGCATGGCCGCCCAGCGGCAACAGCGCGAGAATGGGGATGGCAACCTGGAAAAGGAAGAAGAGGAGATCACCACGCACAAACGGTGTGCTCGCCATTGCTTCAAGTGTTGGTGACTCTTTGCCGTTGTCTCGGCTCGTCGCCGAACAGCACGATTTAATTTTGGTGGTGGTGGGGTTGAATTGCGGTGAACGAAAATGTTTGACTTACTTGCCTTGGTAGCCGCCTTGACTTCCCCATTTGGAAGGGTATCAAGATTTTTTTTAAATGGTAATGCTTATCAAGATGTTCTTTTTTTCTGAACGAGGAGAGCCCCGAAGGGCCTTGAAGCATTATATTAGTTACAAACATTGAAGATGTGCAATATTACAGAAGACCCCATAAGAAAAAGAAAAACAATATATAGGTCCCCATTTTATGTGGAGAATACCACACTGAAGGATTTGAGATGCAATTAGGTCCCTCCCTATCATGCTGCCGAGCCGGAGGTCAGCTGCACCGCCGTCGAGCACCGCCGAGGGACGGAACCACTTGCTTCAGTGCCGACGTTGGATGCGACCACTGACCCGAAAGAAGGGCCTCCGATGGAGGTTAAGAAGACGCCCGAGCTCACCGGCTTTAACGGACGACACGCAGCCATCAAGAAGATGCCCTCCGATGTCGCTTCCAAGCTCCGGAAATCCCTGGCGCAAGAATCCTCACTAGCTCCGTCGATGTCGAGCAACCCGCACTCCAGCACAACACTCCTGCCACGGGCGGACAGAGGTGGTCAGAGCAGCGAGGAAAAAACCGCCGAAAGGGGAAAGATCGAAACTCCCCAGAGCGCCCTGGCCTCGCCTTCCTCTCGCTGCCACCCACGTCCTCTCCCACGTCACTACGGCCGGCCAAGAGGAACAGGGGTAAGCAGCGTGCATCCAAGTTGGCCCGAGCATCAAACACACGCTTATGACGAGCATTTGCTTGGAGTAGTACTGCCGGCGTCTTCATCCTCTGAAGCTCGCCAGGAACCACCTACCGCGGCCTCCTGCCACCACACAGATGCTCCAGGAGACAGAATCCTTCGCCTCCTTCACCCGTAGTCGCAGCCCCGCTCGAACCCTCCTCCCCTCGCCGCCACGAACGGTCGGAAGAGGGAGAGCTAGCAGGTCACCACCACAGGAAAGAAGAGGCAGCGACCTAGGCTCCGGCGGCCGGAGCCCCCGGTCCCTCCCTCGCCACCATGGCCGGCGTATGTCTCATGCGACTATGGTGACCCAGCATACCACTGCATGATGTAGTACACTATAGTCGTTGACATAACACCAATGAAACACCGTTCACTAGTATTACATCCCTCAGAGTGGTACAACAGAAACACAACAGGTCCAAGACATGACTATAGGTTACAACTCGACTATTTACAAAAGATCCAGATAATACTCTAGGTTAAAGAGAGAGAAAGAAACTTCTTACAAGAAGAATCAGAAATAATCAGCTCAAATCTATCATACTTATAAGATTATTATCTGAACTACTGGGCTTGTATTGCTGCTATTGCAATACTCTACAGAAGTAGGTTCTATGGCTAGAGATTATATTCCTATCTAATCAGCAACTTCATTTTCACTTTAGTTGAGGTACAAGTTGACTTCATTGACTTTATCGAAGAACTTGAGCTGTTGATGACGATTTCCTTGAGTAATAGTTGATGTATACGTCGTTTGTATTGGATTCAGAATCTAGCAAGGGTTAAGAAGATACGTTGAGTACGATCGTACTCAACAAGTTCACTAGAAAGGAGTATTTGATGCACTATATCTATAGCCACATACCAAAGGTCGTCGATAATGTAGGTTTTCGTAAACATTTCTTCAAAGGTTGCTTTTATTCTGAAAAGCTATGTCCGTTGGCTTTCACAGGTTTACCAGAACTTTCGTGGAGTTCCTTTTCTGCCGCGTTCGTAGCTCCTTCCCGGAACAGTGAGTAACAAGTTATAATTCTTACACTCTGCAGAGGTGTGTTGCTTTTCCCCTGAGAGACCTTAGGCTTTGTTGCACGAACGGGAGTATGTACCCGTTCAAACTTCCTTGGTTTGAGGCCCAACCTAAGATCCAAGCCAATCACTGCCTTCTCCGTGACCCCGCATGTCTCCTTGGTGTATGGCATGCCCACCTATTGAATTACGGCAATAGGAAATACAGACCGTTCAGATGCCGGAACTATCATGGGACATTGAGGGTTCCCACCCATATGCTGCATATCCTCTACGAATTACCAATTAATGCACGCTCCGAGGATAACAGCCATGACCCGCACATCCGACTCCATGCGAAAGGGAAAAGATACAGCTGACTTCTCCGTCCCATTCCAAATCTCATGGTCAACCCGTATTATACGGCGCAAGAATCACTGGCGACATTGGTTGTTAAGTCCTCGGTAATATGTTCCTTTACCACTGGAATTTTCATAGTAGGTTATTATCTCATGGTAAATAACCTATAATCATATTATTATGAAAATAGTGTTTTCTGACCTTTTTGAAATGCAGGTGATGACTGTTATCCTCGTTGGATTTGCAAAATACTTTACAGAAAATAATCAAAGTACATAAGAAAGTGTGAACTTGCCTTTTGTGATTGCATGATTATGCACTCACGGTCTTCGAGACGAAATAAGATCCAATATCTGAAATCTGCATCATTGGTCTGGTAAGGATTAATGTTTAAAGAAGAAATATGCTTTTGTGCATAAGTAATGCTATGCATTTTGTAAAACTCCCAAAGTGAATACCCAATACTGTAAGTGAAGTGAACTTAGGTGATTCCTTTAAGAGTTGGTTCATCTTCAAATTTTACTTTACAGGAAATGTATTTATAAGGAATTTAAGTCTTGATATACAAGATATAAAAGTAGAGTGCAATAGTAATCTAAGATTGAGATTAGTTGCTATTTGGTGATTATGATGGAAGTCTATGTATTGGATTATTAAGGTTTGAAAGAACTATCATAGAGTTGTTGTTTGAAGTCACAAAAAGAATAACATTTGAAGGAAATATTTCTTTTCCAAGGTTTAAACAATCTTTATGGTTAATAAAATGCAATCGATGTCTCTTGGTGTTTCATCGGTTAGTTTTTTTACTAGATATGCTTTATGTCTTAATTGAAATAGACCAAAGTTAACTATAAAAACATAAGTGGTTTATTAGACATGATGTTTATAAGCTTTAAGAGTAAAGTTAACTTTAAAAGGGTAACTAAACTTAAAGTGTAACATGTTTTAATTATTACCAAGTTTTAATTTATGATAAGTATGACTAAGGTGTGGAATTATTCACTTTATAGTTAAGTGAATGATTAGATTAAATTTGTCTTGCTATTATGAAAATAATATGTAATTATTTAATGAAAGTATAATTTGGATGATATTATTAATGTGATAGATTTAAAGTCATGTTAACTATTATTTAGATATTAAGATAATTCCCTCTTAATATCAGTGAAATATGTATAAAGTTATTTTAAAGATTGTGATTTTGAATTTTAATTTAAGGTTTCAAAATAGTATTACAAGGTTAATAACTTACCTTTAAGTTTCATTATGATTCTTTAATCATGGATTTAGACTTAGTAATTAAGATTTAAAGGATTTAGTGTTTAATAAGGAAATGTGTTTATTTCTTACTTAGGAAATAATTTTAATGAATTAACAAAATATTTATCTTATTATAATAGAATAGGTAATGCATAAGGATTTATTACTCTTAAATTTTTTGAAAACCTTTCTAATGTTACATTTAATATTTTTCTAGTATAATATATTTATTTAAGATTTAAAAAATGATATTTATTTATTTTTTAAGTATTAGTCTTATGTTTATAAAATTCCATAAAGGGTTAAATGTCTTTGAATATTTACTTTACATTTTATTTACAAAAAATTAAATTAGTATTTTTATAAAATAGTAGATTTATTTTTATACATAAAGTTATTTTATTAATTTTTAGGACTTTTCCTTATTTTATGAAATTTCAATTAGGATTTAATAGTGTTAATATTTATTTGCTTTATATTTATATTAAACAAGGAAGATTATAGTTTTCCTATGTAGATATTATTCTTATGGTCATTTTGATATATCAGATGTATTTTTGGGATTTTCTATATTTTTCGAGGGTATAAATTATGTTTAGGGGTAGTTTGGTCATTTAGTAATTGGGTAAATATCTTATTTTCTTATTTTCCTTTGGAACTAGGCCAGGCTCACCGACTAGCTCATTTGGACCCAACTTGGCCCAACTGGTCTCGGGGTCAAACCCCACCCAGGCCCAGTTCCCCCATCCACTCTCTCTCACATATCACGCTCTCATCTTTCCCCTCTGGTTGCTGGCGACATCGCCGTCATCGTCTGCCCGATTCTGGTGAGGCAGGCCGTTGTGGTCACCACCGATGTCTCCTTGCTCTCTACAAGCTCCCGTCTCCGGCTAACCCTAGTCTAGCGGCCCAGATGTGCTGGCTTGGTCTGTTCATGTTGGCTAATTTTTACCTAGGTGCTGGCGGGATGGCAGGGTTGTCTGTAACCCCGACGACTTTGAATGGTGCTTCTAAACTGGACTATGGTGGTGGGAAAAGTGATGCGGTATTGCCTCTTCTTCGACACCGGTGGGATGGCAAGTATCTGCAACCCCGACGCTCCCTTATGATGGTGTTGGAGTGATGGTTGGAACAATCCTCGGCTTCATCACGCCTACGCTACAGGTGCTCCGCACCCTCGGTGAGTTCCGATTTCCTCGTGATCACCTTCGTGTTGATGGCTCTGATTCACTGTTGTGCTATGGTTGTGTGCTGCTGATCTATTGCTGGCTGAGGTTCCTTAATTTTTATAAGTAAGTGCCCTGGTGGTTCTGTTTTGGTTAGTGTTGGTTGAAAGTACAAAGGAAGTCGCCTAGAGGGGGGGTGAATAGGCTTTTAAAATTATTACGGCTTAGGCTCAAGTAAATGAGGAATAAAACTAACGTTTAATTTATTGAGCACAAAACCTAGCCACTAAGTTCACCTAGGTGCACCAACAACCTATGCTAAGCAATACAAGCAACAAGGTGATAGCAAGGAATAAATACTTCAAGCACGATCGCTATCACAATGTAAAGTGCATAAGTAAAGGGCTCGGTTGAGAGATAACCAATGGACACGGAGACGAAGATTTGTTTCCCGAAGTTCACTTCCAAAGAAGCTATGTCTCCGTTGGAGAGGTTCGATGGCAATGCTCTCCGAACGCCACAAATGGCTCACCTCAAGTTGCGGTGGCTCGATGCTCACCCAATGCCACACAAGGCCTCACCCGGATGCGGAAGCACGCAACTCACCGACGCCACAAAAGTCTCACCCTATTCTCCCGAGTGTGCACCACAAAAAGCGGGCACTTGCTCCACAATGGGACGCTTGAGGGTGGTCACCGAACCCGAACAAGATTGGGGCTATATCCACAACTCAATTGGAGGCTCCCAACAACAAAGCCACAACAGGCTACAATGCCACAAAAGGCCAACAACACCACAAAAGGCTACAAGACCACAAAAGGTCAAACAAGACCACAAAAGGTCAACAATCGAACCACACAACCGTCTAGGGTTCCAAGGAACCCAAGAGAAACAAGCTCACGATCTTGAACTCGCCGAATCTCCGAGGAGAACTCAAACCTATGCACCAAATGCAAGGCCAAGTCCTTCTCTCCCAAATTCCAACAAAGATACAAAAGCTATTGGGGGAATAAGGGAGGAAGAACACAATAGGAGAATACAAAACTCTCCAAGATCTAGATCCCAATAATTCCTTCACAAAGAAGGGATTTGCCTTGGGGGGATTGTAGATCTAGATCTCCTCTCTCAAATCCCTCAAAAAGATGCAAGAATCATAGGAAGGGAAAGGGAGAGGGAAATCTTCTTCAAGGTTAACAATGGAGGAGAGAGAGAAAGCCAAGAACCAAGAAGAAAAGCTAGTGCCCACGAAGGGGAAGAGGAGCCCCTTATAAAGGGCTCCGAGATCTGCCCTTTATGGGCATTCGCGACTCCTGGCCGGAACTTCCGGTGGGAGGCCGGAAGTTTCGGTGGCACATAGCCAATGGTCAAAAACTGCTGAGCAAAAAACTGAAAAAACAAGTCCTGGTCGGAACTTCCGCCGGTTCACCGCTTCCGGTGGGAGCGAAACTTCCGGTGGAAACTAGGCCTAAGCGGAACTTCCGGTGGAAACTAGGCCTAAGCGGAACTTCCGGTTCACAGAAGGTTACTGAATCGTGAGCGGAACAAGAGCCGGAAATTCAACCGGAACATTCAGCGGAAACTAGGCCTAAGCGGAACTTCCGGTCCTTGGCCAGAACTTCCGGTGGGAGCAGAACTTCCGGTGGAAATTGCGACTGAAGTTCCGTCAAATAGCACATCCAAAACAGAAGGTTACTGAACATGAGTGGAAGAAGACCCGGAACTTCCACCGGAACTTTCAGCGGTAAAGATGCCCTAGCGGAACTTCCGGTGGGAAGCCGAAACTTCCGGTCAGGGAATTTCCAGAAACCAGAAAACCAGAAACGCAATAACTTTTGCACCCTAACTCCAAACGGGATGAAACCAATTTTGTTGGAAATATAACGAAAAATAGAATCCAACAAAAACCATGAACATATATGTGAAGTATCCCCCAAGGTGTGGAGCCAGAAAACTCGCAAGATCAAAAACCGCAATAAGTTATGCAAGTTAAATCCTTAGATGATGAACTAGAGCTTGTTAGGATGATGACCAGAAGCTCTAGATCCTCTCATGGACAAGAACCAAATAACAACCAAGAAAGATGATGCTATGAATGCAAAGGTTTGAGCTTTCTCCGAACGATGCAAACGAGACACCCGCTTGAGAGCCCCTCTTGATAGTACGGCTATCTATCCTAAACCCGGTCTCCCAACTAACAATACGAGACCAGCAAAAGAAAATCCCTATCAAGAACATACCTTTGCCTTGAGCATCCCACTTGAACTTGATGTAGACCATCTTGTTCTTCTATAGTGGGAACACCTTTGTTGGATGCTCTTGCGTGATGAAGATGAAGACTTGCAAATTGCTCCCCCATACTCCATGGGGAAACCTCTTCTTTGAACTTGTCTTCATCATTCCATGAGCACGAGGATGGCAAGCTTCAAGCATGAGATCTTCTAGAGATGGTGCATCTTGAGCTCGCCCTTCTTCATCCCTACTTGAGGTTAACCCATCTTGATGCAACTCTTTACACATGTCTTGATCAACCTTCAAGCTCCTTATTTCTTCATGATTCCAATGGGCACAAAGCCCTTGGACATTTCTTCATCTACCAACCTTGAGACCAACACATGGCCCAAGCGATGCCAATGGACAAACCTACAAGTGAAACTCAATTTACACATTAGTCCATAGAGATTGTCATCAATTGCCAAAACCACACATGGGGGCATACATGCCCTTTCATTGGTGATTATATTTATAGCCCTTATGGATCCATTTTCTACAGGTGTTGTGACATTAAGGATATACAACTAGTGACGCTGTGTTAGATCTGATGCCTCAACTTAGATGATTAAATCATTCTTGGCCAAAGTTTTAAATCTGTAAAATAAGCTTGTGATGTTCTGAATTTTGGTGGTTACTGAAGTTATACTCTAATGATGATTAATATCATGTCTCAGCATTTTATTTGCTAGAGTTTATATGATTTCTAGTTGTTTAACTAGAAAAATGATTTTAAGTGGTTATCGATATCCGATGGATCAATTCTGTGAAAATGTGTCTTTGAATTGAATTGAGGTATAAATTTTGGTTATAGTGACATGCCCTACTAATGATGGTTAATAGTTGGATGGTTAACTACATTCATGAAAGTGAATGTGTCAGGATTTTGGAGATAAATATGTGAATGAAAGTGGATGCCCTTACATTCAGTGATGACATCAGTATACTGAATGATTTCTAGCTAATTAGATAGAAAGATAATTTAGAGAATTTCTCAAGGCTTGCAGATAACTGAGTGTGATACTTGGCCTTTTGCATATCAGATCTGTGGTAGCCTTGCTTATTAAGCTTTTACTTGTGCCATTTAATATTAGTGGCTTCTACTTTTTTTTGGAATATGCTACTGTGGTGCCTCCTTAGAGTGTGCACAGTGATGATCCCACAATGGTATGATCTGCTGCTTTTGCCCTGCCAATGATGCAAAAGAATGAGGCACTAATATTCATAAAAAAACATATACTTACTTGGTTGCCTTCTACTCTATATGATTAATTTGCATAGCACTTCTATGCAATTCTGAGAGATAAACTATTCTCCTAACTCTCCTAGACAGATTCTAGTTGCAGAGTAGTTGATTAGATATTGATTTGCAATAACCCCCTTTATCCCCTTGTTTATGATCATGAAATAAAACAAGAATAGATACTATGCATGATTAGTGGTATAGCAACCTATTGTGGTTGCTGAATCTTGACTGTAACTTGTGGTTGCTTGTTGATCTTGTGAAACTACTGATATGGATCTGCTCCCCTGGATATTGCCCTTGGCCTGCTCCTCCTATGGTTGCTGCTAGCCTGACATTTACTTTCCCCTTGTTTTAGATCTTGGATGGCTCCAGGGAGCAACCAGAGACTGAATATATGGTGGATTTGATTTATATGATTTTATTGGGTGCTAAACAGGGTAGTTCCTGGTGGTGGGCCAAGAACAGTGCTAAGAACGGTGTGTTCTTGAGATGGTACTATGGCTAAACACTGATGTTGAGAAGTTGAAGTGTGTATGTGCAGATGTGGTGAAACTGGTGTGGTTCTTGGTGGTGTTACAACTGCACTTCCCCTTTTATTTCCTTTGGTGCTGTCCTGCTGTGTTGACAGCATAGCTCCTGCATGCAGTGTGTGAGCTGCTTACTTGTGACCCTTCTCTTGTTCAAGTTACAAGAACTGTAACTTATCTGTTATGGATCAGCTCAGGTGAAAACCTAATGTTTTACTACTTTCCTTTTTATTTGACTTTGGTAAAAATTTCCCCTGGCCAATGATGGTGTTCTGAGGCTATTATATGATAAGAACTGTTACTATTCATTTGGTGAAACTTGCCCCTTCTAAGAACAACTCAGCTCAATGAGGAGACAAAACAGTGCACTATACTGTTGATATCTGAGAGAAATATATTATACTAACCCCTCATTTCTAGCATATTTTGTTGATCTTTTGTTTTTTTCAGGAAATAAAACAAAGAAGAAAGAAGATACCAGATTTAGTTTAGGTTTTCTTTTTTATATTATTGTAATTTCTTTTCTGTTTGAATAATGTAAAGACATTGTATTGTTTATTACTTTCAATAAAGTTTACTTGTTTTATTTTTCTTTTATAATTCGTTTGCAAACAATGCAATATATATATCTTCTTGTAATAAAGAATTCTTTTAGTTATTCTGTTTATGTGATTTTTTTCTACTTATTTGTTTCCTGTAATGTACTTTCAGTCTTCTATTTTTAAAGAACAACAATATTATATGGATATATGTAAAGATTATTGTTGTAATCATTTCATTTTATTGAATTGTTTCAATTTACTCAATTGTAATTATGATTATATGTTCATATTATATTATAGAATAATTCAGTTCTTTTCTTTTGTATTACTAACACTTGTGAGTAATTGTATCTTACTTATAAATAAGAATTCCATTCTTATTTATTATTATAATTCATTTATTTCAATTTTGTTTATTAATTGAGACTTGTAATTATTGTACCTTTTCAAAAATAAGAGTTCACCTCTTATTTCTTATTACAATTTAATTTCCAATTATTATTCTATTTCAAATTCTTTTAGTATTCAAATCTATCAATTAAATATTCAAATTTGAATTGTCTTCCCCTAAAGCACAAAAGCCCAATAGAGGTCATGTCGAAATCCATCGCACCTGTCCTGATGTTTCTATCAGAACAAGAGAGATCTCGATCCCTCTATAGCTTCTTTAGTTTTGCACGAAAATTCCCCGGATTTTCTTATGCATGAATGCAATGCACAAACATGTGTCCTGTCTATTTCGAGGTGCTAATCCTGGGATGTTACAGCGACTAAGACTTCAGTTGCATGACGTCACAGACAAAACTCAACCCATCGCGTTTCTCCCTTGTAGCCCAGTGCGCAACTAGTGATTGCGCTTTGCCTGTTTCTGGGCTTTACCTATTATGTTTCTATTGATTGGGTTGTTTGCTATATTTTGCCGGGCTTTAATTTGTTATGTTTCTATTAGTTATTGGGATTTTGTCTTCTATCTGAAGGAAGTATCCAGAAACAGGAGTTGTGATATTACATCTTCACCCCAACTACTTTGCCTCCTTTTTCGTCCTCCCTGTCTCACTAGAGTCTTCTCCAAGGTTCAAGCAAAACGAAATCTCCAAGCAAAACCGATACCTTATAATCATGTCCGGGGAATGAAACCCTAAAAAATGGGAGGAGCAACGAGCACATACCCGGGTAAGCAAAAAAAATCACATCCAGCAAAATTTTGTTGGCATCGTCCATCTCTACTACTCTTAGTTCTTAATCAACACTGGTGGGATAGATCTGGTCAGAAATCTGGTGAAGAAAATCAAATGTACATTCTATAATTATCTGCAGGTATTATAGACAAAGGAACACCAAGTACTTAACAAGGTTAGAAAAACTATCTCCTTTCTTTCATATCACCTTGTTAACCTTGACGTGGAGAAGTTGTTTTCTCTAAAGAAAGTTTATTTCACATCAGCAAACATGATTATTTTCTGTACATAAATAATGCAGAACTATGGTGATTATCTAATCGGAACACACCAACACACATCAAAAGTACTGAATTTACATAGACATCTGCTTATTTCTTCAAAAAAGGATATGAAATATCAGATAATTGTTTTACTTTTCTCAAAGAAAGTTCTTTATTTGCATGATTCTTTTGGGAAAACAACTTAATGCAAGTTAATCTGTCCATGTACTTGTATTCAGACCAAACAAACACATAGCAATGAACCTTCTATAAAACATAGTACGATTTATTTACTAAAGCAATTAGTTGAGGAACTACTTATGAACAACTGAAAATTTAGGCACCATTTTAAACCAGATTTTGATATGTGGACACTAGTCCATGTGCAACGCAGTTAGTTGGAAGATTGCATAAACATATTTGACATAAAGGTAAAACTATCATAAATAAAAAAGATATATAACTATTTTAGGCTAATTATTTTGAAGGAGATGTTTGTCCTATACACAAATATTGTTTGGAGTTGAGATGTCAGCCTCAATTAGAGATTACAACAATTCGTTTCAAGGTCCAGTGGCAGATGAGGTACAAAAATACACACTAAGTTTTCTAAGTTTTTATTCTGTTGCTGCTTAGCTTATTTTATTTTGAAACCAAATATGCAGAACAAGCTATTTATGATCACTGGTAGATGTTTTGATGGCAATGCTAGTATGGAAGAAGAGGAGGAATGCTGTGATCAAATACAAGATAATTCAATGAAAATAGCGGTCATGTTCCATGAAGATGATACATCTAATTCTTACTTTGATGACAACATACCACACAACATGGATAATTCAGATGGAGAATGTGATGATCCACCACAATAAGATTATGATATATTTGGTGATGGACAACTACCAAATGCTTCTACTTATCAAGACCCACCAAATGCTACTACGATTCAAGAACCACCAAATGCTTGTACTGCTGAACAACTAGGTTCTTCTGATCCAGCAAGTGCTTCTGCTTGGATAACCATGCTAAAACAGAAGAAACTAAAGAACCTATTGAGCTACTCTCACATCAAGATACTGAAGATTTCTTAGAGCTTGAAAATGAAGAATCATGCAGTCATGAAGTTTGTTGGCAGCATACTCCACATATTGACATGATTTTTGATTCTGATGAAGAAGCTTATAATTTTTACAATGAGTATGCTTCAATATGTGGCTTTTCAGTAAAGAAGGATAGAAATTATCATGCAAAAAAGAAGGTAGTGCTGGGCATACACGTTCTACCTTTTCATGCAACATATCAGGAAAGATTCTTGTTCAGGATACTTTGGAGGCATGAAAGAAACGAAGGAAGGAAATGAAACAAGAGAGGACATGAGTTGTGCTAGTTGAAACACATAAAAGAAGGGCAAATGTTGTACAAATAACAGCTAAGATGGTGATTTCACTAAGGAATGGTAAGTAGGTTGTCATTTTAGTGGATCTTGAACACAATCATGAGTTGAGCCCGCCAAACGTGAAAAAATTTCTTAGGTCTCATCAGAACATGAATGAACAAGAGAAGCCCTTCATCTGCACATTCAATTCAGTCAAAGTACCTACAAGGAAAATAATGGCAATCCTAGAATACCTAAGGGGTGGATTTGGTGCTCTTCCTTACACCAAAAAATATGTAATGCGGCTCAGATCACTGTAGAGCTTCGTTGGGAGACCCCAAGAGGAAGGTATGAAGAGTACATCAGCAAGTTTTTCCGTTAGTAAGAAACCAAGGTTATCGAACCAGTAGGAGTAAGGAAACGACTCAAAGGTGTTCCTAGCAACTGGAAACCTGCACAACACAAACTCAAGACTTTTCCCCAATGAACAATGAGGTTGTTAATCTCACCGATTTGCTGAAAACAAAGGATTAACTGTATCGTGTGGAGGGTAATGGTGGTTTGTAGAAAGTAAGCAGTAACAGTGGAGGATGTATCAATGGTAAAGATTGGACTAGGGTCCATAGTACACTAGAGGTGTTCTCATTAAGATAAACAACATGGCATGCTGGGTAAACAAATTATAGAAGGGCAATTGATAGGATAGAGCAAGGCATAACAATGCAATACTAGACATTCATGATCCTATGAGATTTGATTGGGGAATACAACAAGATATATAGACCGCCATCCAACTGCATCTATGACTAGTAATCCACCTTCAGGTTATCATCCGAACCCCCTCCAGTATTAAGTTGCAAGCATTGGATAACTGCTTTAAGCAAAGTGTGTAAGGTAAACAATCCACTTGTTCCATGAACAAGAGATTGATGTTTTCTCCCTAGTATAAACAACACATCTACAACCTTAGAGATTTCTATCACTTCCCTATATTAAATAGAGGCATGAACCCACTATCGAGCATAAATACTCCCTCTTGGAGTCACTAGCATCTAATTGGACAAGATAGCTACTAGAAACGGAGAGCATGCAAGATCACAAACAACACAGACATGATAGAATCAATAAGATAGAATCATTAACCAATCTGACATAGTAATCTCAATATCCATCGGATCACCGCAAACACAACATGCATGATTACAAATAGATGATCTTGATCATGAAAAGAGCTCACAAGATCTAAACATGGTAGCACAAAGGAGGAGAAACAACCATCTAGCTACTACATGGACCCGTAGTCCAAGGTGGAACTACTCACGCATCATACCGGAGGCTGGCATGGTGATGAAGAAGGCCTCCAGGATGATCTCTCCCCTCCGACAGGGTGCCGGGAGGAGCTTTAGATCCCCCGATCTACGGACGATGGTGGCGGAGGTTACGGACTGTTTCGTGAAAGATTAATCGGGTACTTAGGGTTTAGGTATCGGGGGCTTCTTATAGGCGAAGAGGGAAGCCGAGGGGGTGCCTGAGGCGGCCGCACCCCCCAGGTGACCAGGTATGCTGTAGTCGTGTACCCGTAGGGTATAACCAGCAGGTGAAGATGCAAGATGTGCTTGAAAAACACAAGCAAGCGGCCTTGGAGTCCAGCGCGCGACGAGCTGCGCTCTCTGCCGTTGGTGGCTCCAGCTCGCACGGCAACCATGCCAACAAGCATCGTTCTCACGTAGAGAATATGGACCCCGCCGCATGTCGTGAGGTGACCCGAACCCTCAACACATCCTTAATGGATATGGATGCCAATGACAACGTCATCCCGAAGACGCCGCAAGCTGCGATCATGGAAGCCACCACATACCTTCCGTCCCATCCACCTCTAGTGGGGGATCTGAAGAGGGCCATGCACAATTCCGCATTAGCCGGACTCAGACTCGTTGGAGCTACGCTCCACGGGGAAGCTCCTTAGGAGCCGAAGAAGAAGGCTGCGGTTAGGTTCAACCGTAGTCCCACGCCTTCATCCGACGAAGAAGAACACGACCTACCTCGATGGCACAAGAGCTCGCGACATTGCAGCCACGACTATGATGCTCGAAGCGAACTCATCCAACGCAAGATCAACAAGGCACGCGCCAAGCGCGTGTGCTCATCCGAATCCGAAGAGGATGACAATGAAGGAGAACTCTGCGGGGCTCGATGCTTCAGCAGATCCGTTCGGCAGACAAAGATGTTGAGGAACTTGAAGCTTCCTTCGGACACCCCAAAGTTTGACGGCACGCAGGACCCTAAGGTGTGGCTCAGCGACCACCTGTCGTCCGTCAAACTGCACGGCGGCAACAAAAACACCGCCCTACAATGCCTTCAGCTGCAGCTGACAGGCGCAACCCGGATCTGGCTCAGCAGCCTATCCTCGGGATCCATCCGAAGCTGGGAGGAACTGGCGTACAGTTTCATCCGAAACTTCAAGGGCACCAGCAAGAGGCCAGCCTCGATCGAAGAGCTGAGGGTTTGCACCCAACGAATGGGCAAATCCATTCGCTCGTATATACTATGCTAGTCCAACATCAAGAACTCCGCGGTGCACATCTCCGAGGAGAGAACAATCGACGCCTTCAAGGATGGCGTCAAACGCTAGGACTTTAAGGAAGAACTTGGGCGTGTCAAGCCCAAGACACTCGACCACCTCATGGACATCGCCAACAGGTGGGCATATGGTGAGGACTCCGTCCACCGAGCACATTCGGAGGAAGAAGATGACTACGGCCGCCAACGCGAGTGCCATAGCAAACGAAGATTGCGCGTCTACGACGATCACGATGGACCCAACATGGTCACGGCTGGCTACGCCGACCGCCGCAACGAAGGCAACCGTAGCAGCGGTGGATACCGTGGAAACAACTTTCGCGATGGAGGACGCCCAGCACAATCGTGGCAACGCCGCGGCCGCGACGATGAGCCGTCGGCCTACGACAAGTTGTCGGGACCATGCACCATCCACTTCTACATCGACAAGCAGGATGGCAAAAATAAGGCAAGCCACATCCTCAAAGACTGCCGCGAGTTCCAGAAATTCAGCGAGAGAATGTCCCAGATGAGGCAGCAAGCCCCGAACCCTGGGTACGGGCATGCACCCGCACCAGGTGACATCGCCCACGGAGCTCCTCCACCACCACCCGTGGGACCTTCGAATCACCCAACCGCACCCGCGCAGAACAACGGCGGAAACGGGTACCCCGTGCCAAAAGGATCATTGATGATCCAAAAGGGGCATTTAACAAACAGTGTGCAAAAGAAAATCACACGCCAAGTCAGTTTGGCTGTGACCGATCCACCCGCCATCCCTGAGTACCTCAGCGGTTCGGAGTCCCGCATCACGTTTAGCCATTCAGATCACCCCCGCCAGATCCCTCGCCCAGGTCATGCTGCCCTGGTGCTCGAGGCGCAGATCGGAGGGTTCGAGATGAGCTGCATCTTCATGGACGGTGGTAGCAGCATCAATCTGATGTTCGCTAGCACCTTAGCAGCAATGCGGATCCCGCTGTTCAACCTGGAACAATCCGACACAATGTTCCACGACATCGTCCCAGGGAAGGTCATATTCCCCCTGGGAAAGATATGGCTCGACATCATCTTCGGCAAGCCCGATAACTTTCGGTGCAAGTGACTCGAGTTCGAAGTGGTGGATTGACCATCACAATACCACGCCATCCTCGAGCACGTGGCATTTAAACGGTTACTGGCAGTACTGCACTATGCGTACTGCTACTTAAGATGCCAGGACCTAGGGGCGTCATCACGGTCCACGGGAGCTTCACCCGATCGGATCACTGCGACAGGGACTTCAACAGAATCTCCCAGTCATTCGGCATGCAGGAGGAGCTCATAAGGCTCCGAGAGGTGATAGACAACAAGGCACCCCCAGTCTCAAGGCAAAACGCACCTGACATGTCGTTCGACTAAACAGTCAACACAAAGAAGGTGCAGGTCCACCCGATGGACGCCCCCAAGACGGCGCTGATCGCCAACGACCTCAGCCCCGCATAGGAAAGCGCGCTCGTCGAATTCCTCCGTGAGCACTGGGAAATCTTCGCTTGGTGTCCCGCGGACATGCCAGGAGTTCCCAGGAAATTCGCCGAGCATGCAATCAATGTGTTTCCAGATGCTAAGCCCGTGAAATAGTCCATCCGACGATTGTCCGAGCTAAAACCCTAAAACCCTAAACCCTAAACCCTAAACCAGTAGGAGGAAGGAAACCACTGAAAGGTGTTGCTAGCAACTGGAAACCTACACAACACAAACTCAAGATTTTTCCCCAATGAACAGTGAGGTTGTTAATCTCACCGGTTTGCTGAAAACAAAGGATTAACTATATCGTGTGGAGGGTAATGGTGGTTTGTAGAATGTAAACAGTAACAGTGGAGTATGTATCAATGGTAAAGATTGGACTGGTGTCCATAGTTCACTAGAGGTGTTCTCATTAAGATAAACAACATGGCATGCTGGGTAAACAAATTATAGAAGGGCAGTTGATAGGACAGAGCAAGGCATAACAATGCAATACTAGACATTCATGATCCTATGAGATTTGATTGGGGAATACAACAAGATATATAGACCGCCATCCAACTGCATCTATGACTAGTAATCCACCTTCAGGTTATCATCCGAACCCCCTCCAGTATTAAGTTGCAAGCAACAGATAACTGCTTTAAGAAAAGTGTTTAAGGTAAACAATCCACTTGTTCCATGAACAAGAGATTGATGTTTTCTCCCTAGTAGCAACAACACATCTACAACCTTAGATATTCCTATCACTTCCCTAGATTAAATAGAGGCATGAACCCACTATCGAGCATAAATACTCCCTCTTGGAGTCACTAGCATCTAGTTGGCCAAGATAGCTACTAGAAACGGAGAGCATGCAAGATCACAAACAACACAGACATGATAGAATCAATAAGATAGAATCATTAACCAATCTGACATAGTAATCTCAGTATCCATTAGATCCCCACAAACACAACATGCATGAGTACAAATAGATGATCTTGATCATGAAAAGAGCTCACAAGATCTAAACATGGTAGCACAAAGGAGGAGAAACAACCATATAGCTACTACATGGACCCGTAGTCCAAGGTGGAACTACTCACGCATCATACTGGAGGCTGGCATGGTGATGAAGAAGGCCTCCAGGATGATCTCTCCCCTCCGGCTGGGTGCCAGGAAGAGCTTTAGACCCCCCGATCTAGGGATGATGGTGGCGGCGGTTACGGACTATTTCGAGGAAGATTAATCGGGTACTTAGGGTTTAGGTATCGGGGGTTTATTATAGGCAAAGAGGGAGGCCAAGGGGGCCCGAGGCGGCTGCACCCCCCAGAGCACAAAAGCAGGTGAAGATGCAAGAGGTGCTTGACAAACGCATGCAAGCGGTTTGGAATCAAAGGTTCAAGAGGTGCTTGCCAAAAGAGCTTTGTAGTGATCTGGCAGATCATACGAAAAACGCTCGGGGGCTCCCCCCACGGCAAGAACGGAAACAGTTACATGATCATACGGTGACTCCGAAGGTCCGGCTGTAGTCTTCTGGGAAACGACCACCCAAACCTCCTGCGGAGAAGGGTTCGGAGCAGCGCCCCCAGAGGTGGCCACCGTCTGAGAGAGAGGAGGCGTCATGTTCGACTCCCCCACCATCTCCCGAGTGGCATCGCTAAACGATCCCTCAGAGGAGTGACTGCAAAATAAAATACCAATCAAAGACAAGCAAAGCAACAAGGAAAGATAGCAAAAAGTATCCGAAAGAACTTACGAGTCCATATCGCTCAGGTTGAAGACAGGCAAGGCCCTCTTGCCCTTCTTCTCTTCCTTCTTCTCTTCCTTCTTACGCTTCGCCGGCGGCTGCGGCGCTACAGCCTGCACAGGCACGGTCGGAATAGGGGAGGAAGAGTCACCATCACCTCCACTATGAGGCACAAGGCATGGCGGGTCCCTAGGCGTTGACAGAGTCGAGGCATCCGACGATTCGCTCGAGCTTCGTGCCCTCTTTCGGGTGTGCTCCTCGCTTGACTCGGGGGCTTCCTCAACCGGTGACTGCGTCGAGGGAAGCTCAGACATGGAGTCAACTACCTCATTGTCCAGCGCATCCAGAAAACGTTCGGGTAGTGGAGGCACCATGCCAGACACCTTAAACTCCTGCACAAGGAAAACAAACTTTCAGAACAAGGAGGTACAAGAAAACGCATTCGAAAAAAGTGCTACGCGCACGTCCTAGATCTACACCTACGGAACTGGTCGAGAGGCACTGAACGGAGGGGTCAGCGACCTCCCCGGAAGGTCCTCATCAGCTTTGAACTTCAGCAGCGGCCGAAGGACTCTATCGAGGTACCCCTTGGAGAGCTCCTTAGCCGCAACTCTCGTCGGGTCGTGGCGGCCAGTATAAAGGAACATCGGGTGCGCCCTAGCCTGGAGCGGCTGCACCCGACATTTGAGGAAGGTGCGGATAATATCCACACCATTCACCTCCTTCTCTGGAATCACCTGGAGGTCCTCCACCCGACGGTAGAGCCCCTCTATCCCCTCCACCTCACCCTCCAGGATGTGGTTCTTCCAGGACCTCTTCGGCTGGATTTTCTGGGTCGAGTCGAAGGGAGCAAGGCCAAGTCCAGCATGTGAAGATGCAAGAGGTGCTTGAAAAATGCAAGCAAGCGGCTTCGGAGTCCAACGCGCGATGAGCGGTGCTCTCTGCCATTGGTGGCTCTAGCTCGCACGGTAACCATGCCAACAAGCATCGTTCTCGCGTAGAGAACATGGACCCCGGCGCATGTCGTGAGGTGAGCCAAACCCTCAACACATCCTTCATGGAGATGGATGCCAACAGCAATGTCATCTCGAATACGCCGCAAGCTGCGATCATGGCAGCCACCATATACCTCGCGTCCCATCCACCTCCGGTGGGGGACTCGAAGAGGGCCATGCACAATTCCGCATTAGCCGGACTCAGACTCATTGGAGTTGCACTCCACGGGGAAGCTCCCGAGGAGCCGAAGAAGAAGGCTGCGGTTAGGTTCAACCGCAGTCCCACGCCTTCATCCGACAAAGAAGAACACGACCTACCTCGACAGCACAAGTGCTCGTGACATCGCAGCCGCGACTAAGACGCTCAAAGCAAACTCACCCAACGCAAGATCGCCAAGGCACGCGCCAAGCGCATGTGCTCATCCGAATCCGATGAGGATGATGATGAACGAGACCTCTGCGAGGCTTGATGCTTCAGCAGATCCGTTCGGCGGACACGGATGCCGAGGAACTTCAAGCTTCATTCGGACACCCCGAAGTTTGACTGCACGCAGGACACTAAGTGTCGTGGGAATGACCACGGCAGACGCTGCAATCCAATGGGCGGTTGAGGGTGTTTGCCGCCAATGGGCGGCCGCTTGAGGCCGCTCTGCTACCCGATGAACGCGAGTACATCCGACCCTGTGAGTCGACGCCTGCGTTTTGTTGCTCGACCGCCTTTGCGAGAAAGGCCTTGACGTACTGGATCTGTAGGGAGCCGTCGCCGGTGGCCGTGATGTTGTCGGTCGCTGCTCGGCCCGCCACGAGGTTGTCCATCGGGGTGGAGAACAGTGGTAGGCCATTCGCGTCTCACTCCCGTGAGGAGACCACGATCCGCGGCTGGTCCCTAGGGGGTGCGCGGTTGGGTGGAGGTGGGGTGCCGTTCGCCGTTCGCCGTTGTTCCTCCTACTGGCGCGTTCTCGCAGATCGCGCGCTCGGCCACGCGGGCCGGGTTGTTCTCGTCGTCGAAGTTCAGGGCGCGCCCCTGGACGGTGGGGTTCAGGCGTGACCTGATTCGCTGCTGGTGTTAGCGCGACAGCTCCTGCGTCGTCACCTGCTCGAGGCGAAATTTTTTGCGCTTGGCTTGCTCTTTGCGGACTGCTTCCACCAGCTTCAGGCGGAGTTCCTCGACCTCTGTTGCCGTTCCGTTGGGAGGGATCGGGGTGGAGAAGGGATCCTCCGGTGGGTTGGTGCCAGTCGCCATGTAGGTCGCGGCATGGCGACCGGTCCCGTCAAGGAGATCGGCGGAGTTCTCCGAGCCGGAGTCGTAGTCGAAGATCCCAAGGATGGAGGGATCCTCGAAGTCTCCAACGTTGGAGACCTGGGTTATGGATCCTGCGGGCGAAGCCGCGATGATGGATCCGGCGAGTGATGCCGGGGTCGCCGAGTCGGCGTCGTCGTTGAGGGCCGCGTCTTTCGCGGCCGCGGTGGTTTTGGCCACATCACTGTGGGCTGAGTTGTACTCGGAGGAGAGGCGGTGGATCGTGCGGACCTGACTCTCGGAGAGCTGATCGCGTGGCGGCGACTCGCGGATGCGAGCCGAGTCCTCCGAGACGATGACGTCGGTGAGGCCGATGAAGAGGCTGATCGTGCCGACTGGCAAGATCATGCTATGCGTAACGGGTCGCGCCGCCGGGACGTAGCTGCTCGGCAAGATCTGGAGCATCTCGCCGATCGCTATCATGCGGCCTAGGGCGACCGACTCGATGATGGGAAGATTGGATCTCGCCGCAGAACACCGGCCAGACCGTCCAGGCCCCACGGTGGGCGCCACTGTCGTGGGAATGACCACGGCAGACGCTGCAATCGGCAGCGAGTAGTAGAACATAGGGCAAGGGCGGCCAGCCATCTGCGGTTCGAGATGAGGGCGGAGACACAGGGTTTTACCCAGGTTCGGCCCCCTGGAGGGTAAAGACCTACTCCTGCTAGATTGTATTATGATGGAAGTACAATGGGGCGAGCTCGACGGCTAGGCGGCGAGTCACTTGGGTGGATGATGGAACGTATCCTCTACACGCCCTGTAGGGAGGTTTATATAGACTCACCCCCCTAGGGTTTACATATCTCAACCGAATCAGTTAAGGTTTTGGCAATCGTTTAACCTAATCCGACTGGGCCTATCTACTCTCCTGGGCCTTCAGCTTCCAGTCGCTTGAATCTACGCCAGGTCTTGATCCATTCGCCGTCCTGCAGGCCCACTCGCCAGTTCCTGGGCCGGTCGGAAACGTCCTGCTGGGTATACCCCGGTAGGCATATCCCCATCAGTAGTCCCCGAGGCCGTCGTTGATTGGTCGCAGGTGTTCGTTGGCAGTCGGAGTATACGGGTCCAATGCGGACGTCCAGTCGAATCGGCGGCGGACCCCTGAATAAAGGAAAAACCAATTACTCTAGTCGCAATGACAGTGGTCAGTCGGATCGCAGCTCGGCGAACGGGTCGGCGAAATGCTCAGTCACTGTTGTAATGATCGGGTCGGCGAGTCGAATGGACGAAGTTGGACCGTCAGATGCAGTCAAAACTAGTCGTTGGGGTAGTCCAACGGTAACTTTGGCATAATCACCGCGTATTAACGACTCCCGAAATTGGCGGGTAGCAACCGCTATATAAGGGAAATGGCATGCGAGCGGTGAACCACTCCTCCGTCATTTCCTCCAGTTTCACCCATCTCCGTCTTCCTCCGCCCCGCGATCCGATCGATCCGAAAACCTTCGACCTCCACGAATCTTTCTGCCAATGGCCCCCTCCACCGAACCATGGGGCAGGTCCAAGTGCACCAGAGCGCTACTGGCATCCTTCGAGGAAGCCGGGATCCTGCGCGCCGGCAGGTGGCGCATCCCCACAGCCGGAGAGGTGACACCGGACCCGCGCGAGGGAGAATTTATTTGCTTCACCAGCCACCTTGAGCGGGGGCTGGGGTTTCCCACATCTCTCTTATTCCGGCGCTTCTGCGCCTTCTACGGGATCCAGCCGTCGGACCTGGGCCCGCACAGCATCGAGCAGCTCGCCATTTTCATGGCGTTCTGCGAGTGCTACCTGGGCTGCAGGCCCTACTTCCCCTATGGCAAGATCTGTTCCACGGGAGGATTAGTCGCAAAGAATCAGGCGCCCCGATGCTTGCTGCGGGTGGCCTGACATTTCACTTGAAGTCGAAGGCCTCCTTCTTCGACCTGATGCTCCCTACCAAGGCAGCGAGCGAGTGGAAGAAGTTCTGGTTTTATGTCACCGAGGCGACTCCAGACGGAGAGGTGACGATCCCAAGGTACTCCGCCGACCGACCCGAACCGTGCCGACTCCAAGTCGGCAAGCTCCCAGTATACCAGCGGATGGTCGTGGACGAGATGCTACAAACCATCCGCGGCCTGAAGAAGAAGGGTCTTCAAACCATCAACTTTTACAACTGTTGGCTCGGGCGGCGAATCGTTCCCCTGGCCCGCCGTGACCATTACATGTACGAGTACACGGGCAGGGAGGACTCGACGAAATCCTGCCTCGCCGAGTGGAAACTCGAAGACTATACCCTGGCGCTAAAGAATATCACCCAGGCGGCATACCTGGATGCGAAGGCTGGGGTCGCCTCCTACACCGCGAAGCATCCAACTCTGACGATAAGTCGCTATTTTCATTATCATTCGCAGTCGCAGTTGATGCTGTCGCGGTTATACTGATATTATCTCGTGCCTGCTGCAGCTATTCCAAGTAGTGGAAGGGTGGCTTCCACCCGCGGACGACGAGAACTCGAGCTCGTCCGTCCAGGACGGGGACGATTCACCTCCTGCCAAGGGCGGCGTCGGGAGCGACGCGAGTGATGATGACGACGACGATGACGAGCCCAGGGAATACGCCGCCCCGGTGGTCCGCAAAACTCGCGGGCAACATTAGCACGAGCTCGAGGCGAGTAGAAGCCTCGAACGTCATGATGATGACGACGACGAGATTCCCGAGCGCACCTCGCGTCGTGAGGCTACACCATTGAAAAAGAAGAAGAATAAGGAAGTGAAGGCCCCACCAAAGAGGAAGACGAAGCCGGCAAAACAGGCATCTCTGCCTCGCTCGACGAGTAGTTCCGACGCCACCAGCTTGGCCAAGGATGAAGCGCCACAGACGACAGCAGCACCGGATGCCACTGCCGCCCTGAGTGAGGTACCTCTGGCCTCGCTTCCCCTCCATTCGCCCCAGTGTCTGGGTTGGGGGTTGCTCCAGCCGCAGTAGCTTCGCCTCCCAGGAGAGCTCCTGTCGAAGTCGTTTCGGAGGCTCCTGTCGCGGCCTCGTCGTAGAAGAGGCCTTCCGTGTCTTGGGCACATGATTTTTTGGAGATGGGACTCAGTCGGAAACTGGGCCCCGAACTGGAGAAGCCGGCCAGCATCCGCACGGGGCTGCGATTCATACTAGTCGCCAAGTAAATTTTGTTCAACTGCTTTGCCTTTCGTTGTAATCAGACCATTTTGCTCATATAATCAACTCACAGGACTGGAGTTAAAAAGATAGGCCACCCGTCCGTGGCCAAGGTGCCACCAGTCATCGCCGAGGAGGACCCCTCACAGAAGAGGAAAGCTGATGAGGTCGCTGCCCGCGCGGACAGTGCCAAGAAGGCCAAGGGCGATGATGTTGTCACGGTGTCTGACGACACGACGGTTGCTCCGAGTGGTCCTCCGACTGCGACGGAGGTGGCCTTGAAGACCAAGGAGGATGCTTCTCTTGGTGTTGGAGCATCCACCGCGACCTTCCCCCGCTTCATGGCCAAAGCGGCTACAACGAGTGGTACAACGCCATCGAGCCGCGCACCTGGGGTCACCGAAACGGAGGTCGAACAGCGTCGCGGGCACACTCTGGCTCTTCTCGCATCTGTGGACGCGCGGCAGCTCCATGGCATGCTAGGCGCAACCATCCAGGTATGTCCAGTCCCCGAGGATCGGGCCACTGAATTTCACTGGTCAGATTCTTTTTGTTGTTTGTGTTTTTTTTGTAGCACCCAGTCCCCGAGTGCCTAGTCGCTGAATTTCGGCGGTTGGGCACTTAGGATTTTTGATCTCCAGTCCCCGAGTGTCCAATCGCTGAATTTCAGTGGGTGGGCACTTAGGCTTTTCTGATCTCCAGTCCCCGAGTGTCCAGTCGCTGAATTTCAGTGGGTGGGCACTTAGGATTTTTGATCTCCAGTCCCCGAGTGTCTAGTCGCTGAATTTCAGCAGGTGGGCACTTAGGATTCCGTTGTTGTTAACTGTTTGACTTGTGCACAGGGCTTGCAGCGTGAATCAGCTGACCGGCTTGCTGCGAAGTGTCGCGCGGAGAAGGAGCTTGTTGCCGTCCAAGATACGAACAAGGGACTCCAGGCAATCGCTACCAAGGCAGAGGAGGTCCGCCAGGGCCTTGTCCCGGCGAGTGAACTGTCGGCGGCTCAGTCTGCCTTGAGTACGGCTGAGCAGCGGATCGCTGATCTTGAGCGCGAGCTTAAGGAAGCGAAGGCGGAGGCGAGTTCAGCGGATGGGCGAGCCAAAGCTGCCGTTACGGCTGCCGCTGAAGAGCGGAAGGTCTCTGACGCCCTTGTTGCTGGGCTACAAGATGACTTCTCCTCTCTTCAAAGCTTCATCACGGGTCTCTGTCGTCCTTTGATTGGTAAGATTTCCTGCCTATGCCTGTAGTAGCTATGTTATGGAATGGTCGTTGTATTTACTACCGGCCCCTTTCCGCAGGTCGGATTATCGACAGCTCGGAGGAGGCGCAAACATATGACGCGCGGGAGTGCGTGGCCACTCTGGTCGACTCGGCCACGTTGTGTGCGGCTTGCATTCGAGCGTATCTTCAAGAGATGTCGCCCATGGAAGTGATTCCAAGCGATCTCGTCGAAGTTTGGCGGTATCTGGAGAAGGCGCCGTCAGTCGTCGAGTTCATGACGCGGTCGGCGTTCCGGCGCGGGGCGGCAACGGCGCTTAGCCTTGGGCTTGCCCACTTCCCAGAGGACTTCGACCTTGACGACGTGAAGAGTGGCTACCCCTCATCGACGGACTCGATGGAGATTGCCGAGGTGCTGAAGCTGACGGACCAGGCCGCGGTGTACTCCGATCGCGTCTGGGTGATGGGCGACCTTCTCCCTTATCAGGAGACGTCCGTCGCGCCCAACGATCCTGAGCCACCGCACCGGGACTTCAAGGTCGAGCAACCCTTCCATGCGGCGATGGTGGGTGAGTTGACGACGTACCCGTCGAACCCGTACACTCCCTTCATTCGCAACCGCAAGGGTGGCGGTGAGTCAACGTCGAAGCTGTGGAATAGAAACATTGTGCCCTAGGGCGTTAGTAGTAATTTGGCCATTGGGCTCAGCTTGTATTTTGTAACAACTTTGTCATGCTGTAATGGAATTTCGCGTAATTTTGTGAGTTGTCTTGCGATTTTGATTGATGACTGGACGAGTCCCCAAGCGCGTCCGCCCTTTTTATGGGGTTTACCTCGTTTGTTATGTGTTTGTGGTTTTGAATGTTTTGTCAGTTGTTTTGTTATTGAGGTCGACTCGCCCGAGCTTGGAAAGCCAGTTGCAGGGCGACTCCCATGAGTGCTCTTTACTTGACCGTTTTCCCTTGTGTGAACGAGGTCGGGTAGCCGAGTCCCCGAGCATGGTACTTGGTGGTTCTAGTCGCGGCTCTAGGGTGGGTGAGGACTGGGCGCGTTAGATTGAGCACATCACTCCTGCCTGGCCCGTCGGGTCAGTCGCGTGGCGAGTCCTGGGCACGCTCTCATACTTGGCGTTTTTCCCTAGTCGCTCGTGCTTAACTGGTCGTCAGTCCCCGAGCGTGGTACTTGGCCGTTCGAGTCGCTGTGTCGAGGATGCGGAGGATCACGGTCGCTGTGAGGAGCGAACGCAGTTGTCTTGGCTCGTTAAGCCAGTCGAGCTAGGCGACTCCAATGGGGCTCCGGGTAGGCGTTTTCGTGGACGTTACGAGTCCTGGGGTAACCCAGTGCCCTCGTAACGCACTACTTGGCCGTGCCGGTCGCTGTACCAGAGGTTGACTGCTGCAGTTAGCTTGACGCTGTTATTACGAGTGCGAGTGGCACAAGACACGGAGAGTAGACGCAATTTGCGGTAACCGATATATTTTATTTCATAGCTGGTGGAGGGTACATGTATGGAGTTCTAAGAGTAGAACTTCCGTAGGAGGTTTACATTCCACGGTCGCTTGACGTCGAGTTTCCCGTCTCCGCAGACGTCGGTGAGGTAGTAGGCGTCGTTGCCGAGTACTCGCCCGATGGCGAATGGTCCCTCCCACGGGGGGGAGAGCTTGTGCATGCCCTTCTTGTCATGGATGAGGCGTAGCACCAGGTCGCCTTCCTGGAAGGTGCGAGTCCTCACCCGCCAGCTATGGTAGCGGAGGAGTCCTTGCTGGTAGATGGCAGTGCGGGAGCGAGCTAGGTCGCGTGCCTCGTCGAGTTGATCGACTCCATCCTGGCGTGCGAGTTCGTTCGCAGCCTCCGTGTAGTGGACGACCCTTGGTGAGTCGTGCTCTAGGTCGGTGGGCATGACTGCCTCGGCGCCATACACCATGAAGATGGGGGTGAACCTTGTCGACCTATTGACCGAGGTGCGGATACCCCAGATGACGGAGGGTAGCTCCTCGACCCAGCACCCGGCGGTACGCTCGAGTGGTACTTGGAGCCGTGGCTTCAGGCCGTGGAGGATGCTCTGGTTGGCCCGTTCCGCCTGGCTGTTGGACTCTGGGTGGGCGACTGAGGCAAGGTCGAGTTGGATGTGATGTTCCTCACAGAAATCGGCCATGGATCCTTTGGCGAAGTTGGTGCCGTTGTCCGTGATGATGCTGTTTGGGAACCCGTAGCGATATATGAGCTCGGGTAGGAACTTGGTGGCGGTCTTCCCGTCGCATTTCCGGACTGGCTTGGCCTCCACCCACTTTGTGATTTTTTAGACCGCGACCAGGAGGTGGGTGAAGCTGGAGGGGGACTTTTTGAAAGGGCCTATCATGTCCATACCCCACACGGCGAACGGCCAGGTGATGGGGATTGTCTTGAGCGCTGAGCTCGGCACGTGTGTCTGGTTGGCGTACTTCTGGCACCCGGCGCACCACTAGACAATGTCGACAGCGTCTCGGTGTGCGGTGGGCCAGTAGAAGCCGTGCCGCATAGCCTTTGCGACCAGAGAGCGGGCGCCGGCGTGGTGGCCGCAGTTGCCGGAGTGGATGTCATGGAGGATTTTGCGTCCTTCGGTGGGTTGGACGCAGCGTTGGAACACGCCGGTCACGCTGCACTTGTGGAGCTCGCCGTCGATGATGACGAAGGATTTGCAGCGTCGCGCTATCATCCGGGCGTCTGTTTCGTCAGCTGGTAAGGTGCCTCCCTCCAGGTAGGTGATGTACGACATAGTCCAGTCGTCTGGCTTGGCGATGAGTGCGACCAGGGCTGCCTCTGGTTGCAGCGGGACTCCGATGTCGATCTCCCTTGGGGGAGAGACGGACGGCTTGGTGATTGTGTCGAGGAAGACGCCGGTAGGTGGTGCGAGTCGAGCTGAGCCGATACGAGAGAGTGTGTCGGCCTCTTCGTTTTTCTGCCTGTCGATCCACTCGATGGAATAGCCTGCGAAGTGTCCGCCCAGCTTGTCCACTGCTTGGCGGTATGCCGCCATGGTGGGGGAGACAGCGTCGCAGGTACCAGCGACCTGCCCAGCGACGAGGTCGGAGTCTCCGTAGCAGCGTAGGCGGTTGACATTCATCTCCTTGGCGTCTCGCATGCCATGGAGTAGTGCCTCGTACTCGGCCATGTTGTTGGTGCAGGGGGTGAAGTCGAGGCAGAGGACGTAACGGAGCTTGTCGCCCTTCGGGGAAGTCAGCACGATCCCTGCTCCTGCGCCGTCTGCATTCTTGGAGCCGTCGAAGTGCAGGCTCCAATAGTGGAGGTACGGCAGCTTTTCCGGCTGCTGGGCCTCTTCCCAGTCGGCGATGAAGTCCGCGAGAGCCTGCGACTTGATCGCTTTGCGTGGCTCATACTTGATGTTGTGGACGCCGATTTCGACGGCCCACTTGGCGACCCGCCCGATCGCCTCACGGTTGCGGATGATGTCCTGCAACGGTGCTGAGGAGACGACCGTGATCGGGTGCTCCTGGAAGTAGTGCGGCAGTCGCCGCTGTGCTCTGAAGACCGCGTATACCAGTTTCTGGTATTGCGGGTATCGATGGCGCGACTCGGTGAGGACCTCGCTGATATAGTACACTGGTCGCTGTATTGGGCGCTCCTTTCCTTCCTCTGGCCGCTCGACGACCATGACGGTGCTGACGACGTGCTCGGAAGCCGCGACGTAGACCATCATGGGTTCCTTGTCGACGGGGGCGGCGAGTAGCGGTGCTGCGAGTAGCACCTTCTTGAGGTCGCGGAGTGCGTCGTCCGCCTCCTTGTCCCACTAGAAGGTGGGGTTCTTGCGCATCAGGCGGTATAGGGGCATCGCCTTTTCGCCCAATCGGGGGATGAAGCGACGGAGAGCCGCGACTCGCCCGGCTAGCTTCTGGACGTCGCGCAGGCACTCGGGTTTGCCAAGTTGAGCGATCATGTCGATCTTGGTGGGGTTCACCTCGATCTCGCGCTTGGAGATGACGTATCCCAGTAGTTGCCCTGCTGGTACACCGAAGGTGCATTTGCCTGGGTTTAGCTTTATCTTGTATTTCCGCAGGTTGGCGAATGTTTCCGCCAGGTCAGCGAGTAGGTCGCTCTGGCAAGCGGACTTCACTACCACGTCGTCGATGTAGACATGGATATTGCGGCCAATTTGGCTCGCAAGGCACTCCTGCATGCACCGCTGGTAGGTCGCCCCGGCGTTCTTGAGGCCAAAGGTCATGGCGGTGTAGCAGAAGGCTCCGAATGGCGTGATGCACGCCGTCTTTTCTTCGTCCTCAACAGCCATTTTGATATGGTTGTACCCAGAATAGGCGTCGAGGAAACACAACGACTTCGAGCCCGCGGCGGAATCGATTATTTCGTCGATCCGCGGGAGGACGAATTGTTCCTTCGGGCAGGCGCTGTTTAGGTTTGTGTAGTCGATACACATCCTCCAGGTCCCATTTTTCTTCTCGACCAGGACTGGGTTTGCCAGCCACTTGGAGTATTTGATTGGCCAGATGAAGCCCGCAGCGAGTAGACGCTGCACCTCCTCGGCGATGGCTCGGCGGCGCTCTTCATTGAAGGGCCGCAGCGACTGCTTGACAGGTCGCACTTTGGGGTCGGCGTTAAGTTTGTGCTTAGCAAGTTCCCTAGGGACACCAGGCATGTCAGAGGGCTTCCATGCGAAGATGTCCCTGTTCTCACGGAGGAACTCGATGAGCGCGCCTTCCTATGTTGGGGTCATGCCCGTCCCGATCGTCACCGTTTGGCTGGAGTCGCCTGGGACCAGCTCGACGGTGTGGGTATGCGTCGTTGCCTCGAAGGCTGAGGTGTTGCCGCCCTCCGAGTTAGGCTTCTTGAGTATAGTGGGGTCGTTGTTGTTGACCCCGCTCACGTACTTGGCGAGCTCGTCGGCGTGGTTGGCCTCAGCCGCGATGACGGCGTCGGCGAGTTCGGCTCCTTTGGCCTCGCACTTAGCGGCCATGTCGGGGTCGCCGTTTATGGTGATGACGCCGCGCGGTCCGGGGAGCTTCATCACTTTGTACGCGTAGCGGGGCGCCGCCATGAACTTGGCAAACGCCTGGCGCCCCAGGACGCAGTGGTAGGGGATGTCGAAGGGCACCAGCTCGAAGACGATCCGCTCGGTGCGGAAGTTTGCTGGTGTGCCAAAGGTGACTGACAACGTGACCTTGCCGATCGGGTACGCCTTCCGACCGGGGAAGATGTCGTGGAACATGGTGTAGGTCGTCTCGACCATCGACTGCGGGAGCCGCAGTCGTCTGAAGGTGTCTAGGTACAGGATCTTGATGGAGCTGCCGCCGTCCATCAATGTCTTGGGGAGCCAGTAGTCTCCCACCTTGGGCTTCACCACCAGGGCGACTCGGCCTGGGTACTCGATGCGTGGCGAGTGGTCCTGGCGGCTCCAGGTGATGGGTTGCTCCGACTAGTTGAGGAACTGGGGAACATCCACCTGGGCCACCGCGTTGACAGCGACGGCGCGGGCAATGACCTTCTTCTCGCGCTTCGTGTTGAAGCCTGTGAAGGTGTGGAGCGAGCCGGCTACGCTGCCGAATTTTCCGCCATTTGGCGGGTTGTTGTCGGGGTCCTCCCGCGCTCGCCGTGCCTTCTCGATCTCCTTGAGAGAGTGGCAGTCAGCGATCGTGTGCGTGGCGGGCTTCCCGTCCCTGCTGTGAAATGCACAAGGTTGGTTAAGGAGGGCCGCGGGGTCGAACCTTGGTTTCGCCATGTAGTTGACGCAGTCGCGGCGTTGCCCCCCGTCGCGGCGGAAGCTCTTGGGATCGCGCTGCGCGTGCCCAGTGTTGGCGACGAAGTTGACTCGCCCGTCACTGTGGCGCTTGCCGGTGAGGCGAGTGTTGCTGTAGCGTAGATAGGATCGTCGTCCATTGTCCTTGCCGCTCGTGCGGCGTTGCCCTCCTGACTCGTCGTCGGTTTCTTGGTTGGGTCTTCCTCCGCGTGGCGATTTCAAGGAGGTCCGGTATGTTGTCGAGTGTGTGGTATACTCGTTTGAGCTTGTCGACCAGGGGCTCATAGCGACACGAGGTCTTGAAGCAGTGGATTGCGGTGTCTGGGTGGATACCGACCGCGTTGTACCACAGTTCTTGCCATCGTTGGACCCAGCTGCGGGTCGACTCGCGAGGTCCCTGGACGCATCATTCCAGGTCCTCGATGGTAGTGGCGCGGGTGTATGCCCCTCGAAGTGCCTGACGAAGGCGTCACACATCTCTTCCCAGGAGTCGATGCTGTCCGCGAGGAGAGTGTTGATCCACTGCCTGCACGCCCCCTCCATCATCAGGGGGAGGTAGCGGGCGGCGAGTAGATCGGTGTGACCGGCGATCCCCATTGCCATGAGGTAGGTGTCCAGCCACACGGAGGGATCGTATGTGGGGTCGTACTTCTCTATTTCCTTCGGCGCTTTGAAGTTCGCCGGGTATTTTTCGCCTCGGATCATTGGTCCGAAGCACCGGGGCCCGAGTCGACTTAGAGACCCCATCGGTTCACCGTCGCGGCGGTTGGTTAGGGTGTGTCGCAGGTCATCGGGCTGGCTTGCGCGCCAGCTCTGGTTGTTGATGATGTTGGTGCGGGCGTCGACGGGCTGACCGTTGGCGGCGACGAAGTTGGTCGCCGGCCTGGGGTCGTTGGTGGAGAGTGCCGCGTTCGCGGGTCGGTGTTGGAGCTGAAGTGGTTTGGGTGGCGGGCAGTTGAGGGTGTTTGCCGCCAATGGGCGGCCGCTTGAGGCCGCTCTGCTACCCGATGAACACGAGTACATCCGACCCTGTGAGTCAACGCCTGCGTTTTGTTGCTCGACCGCCTTTGCGAGCAAGGCCTTGACGTACTGGATATGTAGGGAGCCATCGCCGGTGGCCGTGATGTTGTCGGCCGCTGCTCGGCCCGCCACGAGGTTGTCCATCGGGGTGGAGAACAGTGGTAGGACATTCGCGTCTCGCTCCCGTGAGGAGACCACGATCCGCGGCTGGTCCCTGGGGGGTACGCGGTTGGGTGGAGGTGGGGCGCCATTCGCCGTCGACCCTGGTGGGGGCCGGGCACTTCCTCCTGCTGGCGCGTTCTCGCAGATCGCGCGCTCGGCCACGCGGGCCGGGTCGTTCTCGTCGTCGAAGTTCAGGGCGCGCCCCTGGACGGTGGGGTTCAGGCGTGACCTGATTCGCTGCTGGTGTTAGCGCGACAGCTCCTGCGCCGTCACCTGCTCGAGACGAAATTTTTCGCGCTCGGCTTGCTCTTTGCGGACTGCTTCCGCCAGCTTCAGGCGGAGTTCCTCGACCTCCGTTGCCGTTGCGTTGGGAGGGATCGGGGTGGAGAAGGGATCCTCCGGTGGGTTGGTGCCAGTCGCCATGTCGGTCGCGACGTGGCGACCGGTCCCGTCGAGGAGATCGGCGGAGTTCTCCGACCCGGAGTCGTAGTTGAAGATCCCAAGGATGGCGGGATCCTCGAAGTTTCCAACGTTGGAGACCTGGATTATGGAGCCTGCGGGCGAAGCCGCGATGATGGATCCGGCGAGTGACGCCAGGGTCGCCGAGTCGGCGTCGTCGTTGAGGGTCGCGTCTTCCGCGGCCGCGGTGGTTTTGGCCACGTCGCTGTGGGCTGAGTTGTACTCGGAGGCGAGGCGGTGGATCGTGCGGACCTGACTCTCGGAGAGCCGATCACGTGGCGGCGACTCGCGGATGCGAGCCGAGTCCTCCGAGACGATGACGTCGGTGAGGCCGACGAAGAGGCTGATCGTGCTGACTGGCAAGATCATGCTATGCGTAACGGGTTGCGCCGCCGGGACGTAGCTGCTCGACAAGATCCGGAGCTTCTCGCCGATCACTATCATGCGGCCTATGGCGACCGACTCGTTGATGGGCAGATTGGATCTCGCCGCAGAACACCGGCCAGACCGGCCAGGCCCCACGGTGGGCGCCACTGTCGTGGGAATGACCACGGCAGACGCTGCAATCGGCAGCGAGTAGTAGAACATAGGGCAAGGGCGGCCAGCCATCTGCGGTGCGAGATGAGGGTGGAGACACAGGGTTTTACCCAGGTTCGGCCCCCCGGAGGGTAAAGACCTACTCCTGCTAGATTGTATTATGATGGAAGTACAATGGGGCGAGCTCGACGGCTAGGCGGCGAGTCGCTTGGTTGGATGATGGAACGTATCCTCTACACGCCCTGTAGGGAGGTTTATATAGACTCACCCCCCTAGGGTTTAGATATATCAACTGAATCAGTTAAGGTTTCGGCAATCGTTTAACCTAATCCGATTGGGCCTATCTACTCTCCTGGGCCTTCAGCTTCCAGTCGTTTGAATCTACGCCAGGTCTTGATCCAGTCGCCGTCCTGCAGGCCCACTCGCCAGTTCCTGGGCCGGTCGGAAACGTCCTGCTGGGTATACCCCGGTAGGCATATCCCCATCACTAAGGCTTGGCTCAGCGACCACCTGTCGTCCGTCAAACTGCACGGCGGCAACAAAAACACCACCCTACAATGCCTTTAGCTGCAGCTGATAGGCGCAACCCGGATCTGGGTCAGCCGCCTATCCTCGAGATCCATCCAAAGCTGTGAGGAATTGGCGTACAGTTTCATCCGAAACTTCAAGGGCACCAGCAAGAGGCCAGCCTCGATCGAAGAGCTGAGGGCCTGCACCCACGAACGGGCGAATCCATTCGCTCGTATATACTACGCTGGTCCAACATCAAGAACTTCGCGGCGCACATCTCTGAGGAGAGAACAATCGACGCCATCAAGTTAAGGAAGAACTTGGGCGCATCAAGCCCAAGACACTCGACCACCTCATGGACATCGCCAACAGGTGGGCAGATGGTGAGGACTCCATCCACCGAGCACATTCGGAGGAAGAAGATGACTACGACCGCTGACGCGAGCGCCATAGCAAACAAAGATCGCGCGTCTACGACGATCGTGATGGACCCGACATGGTCGCGGCTGGCTACACCGACCGCTGCATTGAAGGCAACCGCAACAGCGGCGGATACCGTGGAAACAACTTACGCGTTGGAGGACGCCCAGCACAATCATGGCAAAGCTATGGCCGCGACGACGAGCCCTCGGCATACGACAAGTTGTCGGGACCATGCACTATACACTTCTACATCGACAAGCAGGATGGCAAAAAGAAGGCAAGCCACACGCTCAAAGACTACTGCGTGTTCCATAAACTCAGCGAGAGCATGTCCCAGATGAGGCAGCAAGCCCCGAACCCTGGGTACGGGCATGCACCCGCACCAGGTGACATCGCCCACAGAGCTCCTCCACCACCACCCGTGGGACCTTCGAATCACCCAATCGCACCCGCGTAGAACAACGGCGGAAACGCGTACCCCGTGCCAAAAGGATCATTGATGATCCAAAAGGGGCGCCCAACAAACAGGGTGCAAAAGAAAATCACACGCCAAGTCAGTTTGGCTGTGAACGCTCCACCCGCCATCGCTGAGTACCTTAGTGGTTCAGAGTCCTGCATCACGTTCAGCCGTCCGGATCACCCCCGCCAGATCCCTCGCCCAGTTCATGCTGCCCTGGTGCTCGAGGCGCAGATCGGAGGGTTCGAGATGAGCCGCGTCTTCATGGACGGTGGCAGCGGCATCAATCTGATGTTCGCTAGCACCTTAGCAGCAATGCGGATCCTGCTGTACAGCCTGGAACAATCTGACACAACGTTCCACGGCATCGTCCCAGGGAAGGGCATATTCCCCCGGGAAAGATATGGCTCGACGTCATCTTTGGCAAGCCCGATAACTTTTGGTGCGAGCGACTCGAGTTCGAAGTGGTGGATTGGCCATCACAATACCAAGCCATTCTCGGGCGCGTGGAATTCTCATAGTTCCTGGCAGTACCGCACTACGCGTACCTGCTACTCAAGATGCCAGGACCTAGGGGCGTCATCACGGTCCACGGGAGCTTCACCGATTGGATCACTGTGACAGGGACTTAAACAGAATCTCCCAGTCATTCGGCATGCAGGAGGAGCTCATAAGGCTCCGAGAGGTGACAGACAACGGGGCACCCCCAGTCTCAAGGCAAAACGCACCTGACATGTCGTTCGACTCAACAGTCAACACAAAGAAGGTCCAGGTCCACCCGACGGACGCCTCCAATACGGTGCTGATCGCCAACGACCTCAGCCCCGCATAGGAAAGCGCGCTCGTCGAATTCCTCTGTGAGCGCTGGGAAATCTTTGCCTGGTGTCCTGCGGACATGCCAGGAGTTCCCAGGGAATTCACCGAGCACACACTTAACGTGTTTCCAGATGCTAAGCCCATGAAACAGTCCATCCGACGATTGTCCGAGCCGCGAGCCGAAGCCATCGGAGTTGAAGTCAACAGACTACTTGACGCCGATTTCATCAGGGAGATCAAGGAAAGTGAATGGCTGGCCAACACCATGATGGTCCCTAAAAAGGACACGGACATCCTACGGATGTGCGTGGACTTCACCTCGATGAACAAACACTGCCCGAAGGATCACTTCCCTCTCCCTCGGATCGATCAGATCATCGATTCGACTGCACGATGCGATAAACTCTCCTTCCTCGATGCCTATTCAGGCTACAACCAGATTTGGCTGAAGGTCGAAGATCAGCATAAAACGACGTTCATCACGCCGTTCGGAGTGTTTTGCTACAACACAATGCCCTTTGGGCTGAAGAACGCAGGTGCCACGTACCAGTGGTGCATGCAATCATGCCTGAAGAGCCAGATCGGCCACAACATACAAGTCTACGTCGACGACATAGTAATCAAAACAAGGGAGGCCAAGACACTGATTGATGATCTCCGTGAGACGTTTGACAACCTTGATCGATACAAGATCAAACTGAACCTAGAAAAGTGCGCCTTCGGCGTCCCATCTGGTCAATTGCTTGGCTACTTCATCTCCCAGCGAGGGATCGAGGCGAACCCGAAGAAAATTCGGGGCGTAATAGCCATGGAGAAACCGAAGAACCTCAAAGGCGTCCAACCGCTAGTTGGACGCATCGCGGCGCTGAGCGGGTTCATCAGCCGCATGGGCGAAAAGGCCCTGCCTTTCTATCAGCTGCTACACAAAGCAGACAAATTCGAGTGGACACCCTAAGTGGACGACGCATTTGAAGATCTAAAGCGGCTGCTCTCCACCTCGCCCGTCCTGGTCACGCCAAAGGAACGCGAGCCTCTACTTCTATACATAGTAGCCACACACCAGGTGGTAAGCACCGTGCTCATGGTCGAACGACCCGAAGATGGCAAGACCCATGGGGTCCAGCGCCCAATCTACTACCTCAGCGAGGTATTGACGCCGACAAAACAAAGGTACCCTCACTACCAGAAACTCGCCTATGGCGTGTTCATGACGTCTCGTCGGCTGAGCCACTACTTCCAGGAGCATCAGGTGATGGTCGTCAACGAGGCACCCCTGAACAGCATCCTGAACAACGCGGAAGCCACAGGACGCGTGGCCCTGTGGGGCATCGAGCTGTCCCCTCTAGACATATTCTACGAGAAGCGCCATGCAATCAAGTCGCAAATCCTACCGGACTTCCTCGTCCACTGGATGGAGTTGCTGCTGCCGGATACCCCGGACATGACACAGTCATGGACGATGAACTTCGATGGATCCAAGCGCGAGGCAGGAGCAGGAGCCGGGGTCATACTAAGATCCCCGCAGGGCGACATGATGAAGTACGTCCTCCAGATGAAATTTCGAGCTTCCAACAACAAAGCCGAATACGAGGCCCTCATCCACAACATGAGGATGGTCAAGATCTGCGGTGCAACGCGCCTGGTCATCTGCGGTGACTCGAACCTCGTCGTCTAGCAGACGATGAACGAGGGCGACGCGCATGCCGCCAACATGATCGCGTACCGCGTGCTCTACAATTCACTCGAACGAGACTTCGACGGCTGCGAGCTTCGTCACGTTGGAAGAGAAAGCAACGAAGAGTCCGACAGACTCGCCAACATCGGCGCCACCTGCGCACGGGTGCCACTAGGTGTGTTCCTCGTACAGATCTGCGTGCCTTCCATCAAAAGGAAATTCCCCAAGGGATCACCCGAAGAGGCAGAGCACTCGGGGGCTGCACTACCTGAAGGACAGGAAGGACCCGAAAAGCTCGACACATAGGTCGCAGTGGTCAATCTGATGCAGGTCATGGTAGTCGAAGAAACATGGACGCAGCCGTACCTGCGGTATCTGATAAACAAGGAACTTCCTGATGACCCGCCAGATGCCCGACGCATATCTCGCCGGTCCAAAGCCTTCACCATAATCAATGGCAAGCTGTACAAGCGCATCATTTCGGGTGTGCTCCAAAGGTGCGTCACCATCGGTGATGGCAAAACTATCCTCCAAGACATCCATGAGGGCATCTGCGGCCATCACGCGGGCAGCCGCGCCCTCGTCGCCAAAGCTCTACTAGCTGGTTTCTACTGGCCAACGTCCATGAACGACGCCAAGGACATCGTCTGAAGGCGTAACGGGTGCCAGAGTTTCGCAGACAAACCGCACGCACCTAGATCGGAGCTCACACCCATACCCCTGGCCTGGCCCTTCGCCCAATGGGGCCTCAACATGATCGTCAAACTGCCCAAGTCCTCGAAAGGAGGCCACGTCTGCCTCCTAGTCGTAGTCGACAAATTCACCAAGTGGATCTAAGCCATGCCCGTTACCAACCAAAAGGGTAAAACGGTCGTGAAGTTCTTCCAATCCATTGTCTATAGGTTCGGCGTGCCACACAACATCATCATCGACAACGGGTCGAACTTCATCTCTAAAGAATTCCAGGACTTCTGCGAAGGCCTCGGGATCAACATATCATACGCCTCCGTGGCGCACCCGCAAACAAACAGGCAGGTCGAAAAGGCCAATGGCCTCGTCGGCGGTGGCATCAAGAAACGCCTAATGAGCCCACTCGAACAGCTCGCGGGAGCATGGGCAAAAGAGCTACCCTCTGTACTTTAGAGCCTGCACACAACGCCAAATAGCTCAACTGGCTACACGCCTTTCTTCATGGTGCACGGAGCCGAAGCCGTGCTGCCCGCAGAAGTACGCCATAAGGCCCCACGGGTCGTCGCCTACAGTGAAGCCGAATCGACGGCCGCACTCGAAGACGCCTTCGACACGCTCGACGAGGCACGCGGCATCGCCATAGCTCGATCAGCGGTCTACCAGCAGAGCCTCCGCAACTATCACAACCGTCGGCTGCGCCCAAGGTCCTTCGTCGAAGGAGACCTAGTCTTACGACTCAAACAAGAGCGGCCGAAGAAGCTCGAGTCACCCTGGGAAGGACCCTACGTCATCACCGAATTCATCCCAGGTGGCGCCTATCGCCTCAAGCACGTGGATTCTGGAGTCGCATACTCCAACCCATGGAACGTCGCACAACTGCGACGCTTCTACTCCTAGCTACCCCCCCTTTACTTTCAATAAGGCTATTCAGCCAAGGCTACTCAGTCGAACAATGTACCTCCTCATTACGATATGAATAAAGCTAAGTGTCTCGCCCCAAAATTTATCTTTCACTCGCATTTATTTATGCTAAAACACACTCGGTGGCTCCCCCCTCACCTCGCGACTTCGTCGACTGAGGATAACGCATGTACACCTGAGTAGCTGATCACATCAGGCTAACAAAAAGGGCATGTATACAACAAAGCACAACATGCTAAAAACAATCAACCTTTACATCAAAGGGCATAACACGCCCAGTCTAATATATACAAATTTTACATCTATCTTTTTACAGTTCCTACCTATTCTGAAGGATCACCCGCGCACGGGGCTCAAAGAGATCTACAACTTCCTCGGCATACTGCCTCACAGCCGCATACTGCGGGTGCATGTCCCATAGGCCACCATCTGGTCGAGATGGCGGCCCAGCCAGCACAACCGCAAGATTTACGTTAGGACGATGCAGCCGCACAAGTGAAAGAGCGGCCTTCACACCTGCAACTAATTGGTGCCGCACCAGCTCCCTGACATGATGCACATCTCGAAACTTCGCCAGCAAGCCCTAGAGAGTCGATGGCGCTTCATCCAGGCGAAACATGACGTGAAGAATTGACGCCAAGGAAGTCTTCACTTGCCGCAGCACCCGCGACACTTGGTGGGCACGATCCTGCACAGTCGCAAGGACCATGGCACGGTCGCGATCCATCCAGAAAAAGCCACCAGCCTCCATATCTTGCTAGGTCAGGCAATTGATCCGAATGGCAATGCGCTCCTTCTCCTCCTTCGGAACAAGGTTAGCAACTCCAACACCCACAAAGTAAGATGACCAGCCAACAGGCGCATCCGAAAATGAGCAGCAGCTCGAAGAAACTCACACTGCAGCTGTTCGGCTAAACGACGTAGCTCACCCATAAGATATTCCTCTCTGGCGGTGCCCCGCTCCGCCTTCTACTTCCAAACGTCCGCATGGCCTCGGTCACGAAGAAATACAAGCTGCAACGCATCATCCAAGGATGGTCGCAGCTGCGGAGCAGACAAGGTATCGATGGGGTCATCACCCAAAGGTCCCTAGAGGAAAACAGACAAGAATATGAACAACACATGAATGGGCAACAACTCGAAGATTCATTATATACAACAAAAGCAACTGTGCGGCACAAGAAGTGTTCATGAAGATATTACAACAAAAGAAGACGACAACTATCCTACAACTACTAGAATCCACCAGCAGGTCAATCAACTTTGGCCCATAGCGTTTATAGCGGGTAACATAGAGGGAAAAGCCTACCTCGGATCCGTTGGCATCTGGGAGGTGACCTGATGAAGATCCAGCTCCACCCCTGACGCCATGGCCATCGCCAGCCCCATGGACGCGCTGATGCCTTTCTGCTTGCGCTTGTACTCCGTGGGCGCATCGGCTGACAGCGCATCCGCCAACAAGTCGACGTCCTCAAGGGCAACGCCCTTGGGGACGAGCTCCTTGTAGAAGCATCCGAGAACCTCCTTGGCTTTGTCAAGAGAGCCAACCACAGTACCGCAGCGGTCTTCGACCTCCGTAGTAGCATCATCAGGAGCATTACCATGCTGCAGAGCACTGCGGTCGAACTCAATGCCTGCGGCATCTAGAAAAACGAAAAATCAAAGTGAGAACCAAACAACCCAGAGAGACAAGGAAGCCGAAAGGGAACAAGTACAGACAAAATTACTACCCGAAATAGCCTTGGCAGCAGCCATCAGCTTCTCGGCTACCTCCTTCTCGCGCGAAGCTACTGCGGTGGCGAGTTGCTCCTCGCGGTCCGTAGCTTCCTGCTGCAGGCACTCCTTGGCCGCAGCAGCGTCGGCTAGCTCCCGCTCGAGGCGCTCCTTCACACCAACGGAGTCCTCGGCCTTTTTCTCTGCTCGTCCGAGGCTCTTTTTGAGAGCATCAAGCTCGCGGCGGGCAGTGTTATTTTCATCTGCAAAAAGCAGCGAGAGCACGCATGAGCTTTGCAAGCTGGCAAGCACACAAAAAAGTAGAAGATCTAGTTAAGGATGTACCTTGAAGCCGCCGCAGGATGGCCTCCAATGCCAGATGCTACTTCACCAGTTGGTTGGCGCCTTGCACAAAAGGCTGCGAGAAGAAACAACTTATCAGGAAAAGGGCTCGGGGGCTGCGCCCAAGAAATGAGCAAAACAAAATTAAACACACGAAAAGTGCTCGGGGGCTCCCCCCGAGACGCGCACAAAACATAAGAAATGATCAGCAGATCATACAAAAAACGCTTGGGGGCTCCCCCCACGGCAAGAACGGAAACACTTACATGATCAGACGGCGACTCCGAAGGTCCGGTTGTAGTCTTCTGGGAAACGACCCCCCGAACCTCCTGCGGAGAAGGGTTCGGAGCAGCGCCCCCAGAGGTGTCCACCGCCTGAGAGGGAGGAGGCGTCATCTTCTACTCCCCCACCATCTCCCGAGTGGCATCGCTAAACGGTCCCTCAGAGGAGTGACTGCAAAAGAAAATACCAGTCAAAGACAAGCAAAGCAACAAGGAAAGATAGCAAAGAGCATCCGAAAGAACTTAGGAGTCCATATCGCTCAGGTTGAAGACAGGCAAGGCCCTCTTGCCCTTCTTCTCTTCCTTCTTCTCTTCCTTCTTCCGCTTCGCCGGCGGCTGCGGCGCTACAGCCCGCACAGGCATGGCCGAAATAGGGGAGGAAGAGCCAGCATCACCTCCACTGTGACGCACAAGGCATGGCGGGTCCCTAGGCTTCGGCGTAGTCAAGGCATCCGACGATTCTCTCGAGATCCGTGCCCATTTTCGGGTGTGCTCCTCGCTCGAATCGAGGGCTTCCTCAACCGGTGACTACGCCGAGGGAAGCTCAGACATGGAGTCCACTACCTCATTGTCCGACGCATCTGGAAAACGTTCGGGTAGTGGAGGCACCATGCCAGGTACCTTAAACTCCTGAACAAGGAAAACAAACTTTCAGAACAAGGAGGTACAAGCAAACACATTCGGAAAAAGCGCTACGCGCACGTCCCAGATCTACACCTGCGGAACCAATCGAGAGGCACTGAACGGAGGGGTCAGCAACTTCCCCGGAAGGTCCTCGTCAGCTTTTAACTTCAGCAGTGGCAAAAGGACTCTGCCGAGGTCCCCCTTGGAGAGCTCCTGAGCCGCAACTCTCGTCGGGTCGTGGCGGCTAGTATAAAGGAACATCGGGTGCGCCCTAGCCTGGAGCGGCTGCACCCGATGTTTGAGGAAGGTGCGGATAATATCCACACCATTCACCTCCTTCTCCGGAATCACCTGGAGGTCCTCCACCCGACGGTAGAGCCCCTCTATCTCCTCCACCTCACCCTCTAGGATGTGGTTCTTCCAGGACCTCTTCGACTGGATTTTCTGGGTGGAGTCGAAGGGAGCAAGGCCAAAGTCTTGCCCGTCCACTGTGGAGTCGCGGATATAAAACCACCTCCTTCGCCAGTATTGGACAGACTCAGACATCAAAAAGGAAAAGAAGAGAAAATTGTATCGAAGGGAAATAATGCAGCCGCCGATCGGTTAAACTCCGTCGGAGCCGGATTGCCTCTTCACGGAATAGAGCTTCCGGAAGAGGCCAAAGTGCCGCTGGATACCGAGTCATCATTCGCAGAAGGTGATGAAACAGGCGATGTGGAGAAGAGAATTTGGGGAGAGATGGTGGAGTTGGATGCCATAGAAAAAAAGCAGTCCACGGAGAAAATCGTGGACTGGGAGAGAGAGGCCCCGAAGGACAAAAGCAACAAACATGACCCGAAACCCTGCGGGTGGACGGGGAATTACCTCGTCTCCGGGAATCTTGATGGCCTCCTTGTCCTGCGGGATCAGACCCCGCTCACGAAGCTTGCGCAGGTCGCCCTCACGCATTTCCGTACATCGCCAGCCACCATAGGTGACGCGAGTGGCGGCGGTGCCCTTTTTGCCGCCCGGCAGCAGCGCTGGTGCCCACCATGGTGGAGGCCTTCTTCGTCTTCCCCATTGCAGTACGGCGACGGCGGCGGTGTGAGTGCAGAAAAGTGGACGGCAGAGATCGAAGAACTTCTAGTGCGTGGCGAGAAAAGCTCAAGAAAGTGGAAGCAGTGAAAAGCGAATGGCTGTGGTGAAAACAAACAAAATTTCCCCCACAGTTATATGGAGGAAGACGATGAACAGGGAGCGTTCATCGAGAAACCCTAGAGCCAACATCAAATCCAGCCGTCCACGTGTCAGCACATCAGCGAACCGTCGCTCGCACGCTGTCCACTACACACAGAAAGCAAGGAGATGCTGTAATTATCGCCACGTCGCGCATGACCAGTCAACTCCAAGTCAGAAAGTGGGACCCACGTTCGTCCAGTCGCGTCACCTCTGGCGCCGCAGATGCTTGAGATCACCGATTGTCAGCACTGACGTCATCAAAGTTATACTTGCAACGGTTACAAAATTTTCGGCTAAACAGCTAATGTACTCACTCGAATCTACGATTCGAGCAACTTCTCGGGGGCTACTCCTATCAGGAGCGCTGTCCGCGCACACGAAGCATGAATAGCATACTACGACAATGAACTATTCTTCGAGTCTTACATCGAGTCTGCGACTCCACTACGGACTCGGGGGCTACTCCCATAGGGAGGATCGATTCAAGCATCCGAAAAAATTGTGTCCTACGGACCTGAAGCAAACAATGGCTGAATTAAAGTCTCTGCTCGAGTCTACGACTTGAACAGACACTCGGGGGATACTCCCATAGGGAGCGCTGGTCGCGCACCCTATGAATTCTTCAAGTGCGATCCTTCGGATCAGAATGCAAATTTTTTTCGGCAACTTTGCCACAATTAACGCTAAGTGAGAAACATCCTCCTTGGTCACCCAAAACACCTCCGCGGTGATAAATTTTCGGATGCTATGTCTACGACGCAAATATAAGACCTACAAATACCATCTGATGGCCTGGTAACGCACACGACTGCGCTCTTCTAGTAAAAAATCTGTGCCAACAGGCGTGATGAAAATCCCGACGGACTTGTTGGGTACATCGTTCGAAAATTACTGGAATTCTACTCCTGTAAGTCCTCAACGGCCTGAGTTGAATTACGCCAGCATTTGTTCCGTCCCTAGAATTTGAAGAAGATCATGTTGTTTTATCCTAAGACAGTTAACTAGACCTGATCCGTCAGGAGAGCCAGACACATGCATCAACAATTCCGTACACACCAGAATCATTTCTGTAGAGAACAGAGACAACTGCACCCGAAAGATTGAAGAGTCCTCAGCCGAATCTAAGATTCGACTGAACACTCGGGGTCTACTGACATGGTTATACCCTATGGGTACACGACTACATCATACCTTGTCCAGCCCAAGGAAGGCCCACGAGAATGTGCGCGGCCCATGAAGATATTCGGGTGGCCCAAGCCCATGACATCTTTGGATCCTTGGAGATCAAGACTAGATTAGATAGAATATTAAAAGGGGCAAACCCTAAACATGTAACCCACTCGATCTGTGCCTAGGACCTTCCTACTTCTATATAAAGGCTAGGAGGGCACGACGAGGAGGGCACCTCTCATACCACCGCATACACACCTCCACGCTAGATTGCATCTGCGCACCCCTGTAACTTTCGGTTCCGCCGTAATCAAGAGCATACAAGCAGGAGTAGGGTTTTCCCTTCGGGGGCCTGAACCTGGGTAAATATCGTGTCCCATGGTTGCTTGTCTGTTAACCGTTCCACGATCTCCAGCACCCCCTTCTTCTCTAAAACCCAAGCTCATAACAATGGGCATTGACGAGATCGATCCTCGCCACCAGGCGCGGGCTAGTCCTGGCCGCGCGGCTAGGGGGTGTGGCCCCCTCGAGGCCCTCCTCCGTCTCGTCTTCTGGCTCAGTGTTCCCCACGGTAAAATATTGACTTTGGCTTTTTTCCCATACAATTCCGAGAATATTGATTTTCTGCCTTTTCTGGAACCAAAAACAGAATAAAACATGCAACTGTCATTGTGGAATCTTGTTAATAGGTTAGTCCAGAAAACATATAAAAATCCCTCAAAGTGTAGACAAAGCAAAGAAAAGTAGATACTAAAAAAGCATGGGACATCAAAAATTATAGATACGTTTACGCCGTATCAAGCATCCCCAAGCTTAACTCCTGCTCGTCCTCGAGTAGGTAAGTGATAAAAAGAATAATTTTTGAGGTGACATGCACCTTCAAAATCAAGATCAACCCATTTGAAAGCATTGAAATCTGGGATCAAAGAACTCTAAACATGAGCATGAAAGAAGAAGTTCTAACAATAATACAAAGTAACTATGAATGCAACATGAAAGGTTACAAACAAAGATCATGAATAACAACGCATTGAAAGACGTTTGTTTGTTTCACATATAGAAACCATAGTATAGTGGCATTCAGCTTGTCCCTCATGGAGTAGAAAATAAATGCATATGACACCTTCAAAGTTCATAAGAGTGACTAGATACAAATAGTTTAAGAGCAAGCAATATCAACAATATGCATCAATTAATAAGTTTTGGGACAATGCACATAGAACTAAGAATGGCAACTATGCTCTCTTAATTGGTGCCTAAGGATAGAAGGTGGAGACTCAATATAAAAGTGGAATAAAGGCCCTTCATAAAAGGTAAGAAGGGATTTCAAGTCTCATAAAGAGCTTCCAAAAATTATGGTACTTGTTAGATTTCAGCTCTCATTGCCCCTATCATAAGCATGTTGAAGTGATTAAGGTTAAAGTGAACACACTATGGAGTATAAGCTTGACAAAGTATAAGTTGGCAATCTCATGTCCCTTGAGTACGAGGGCCGCTCCTCATGCTACTCAACTTTAGTCACCTATAAGTTCTTGTCATAGTAAGTACATGTGTGTCATAGAGAACCGCCAACGGGGTACCCCTTGCACATGATACAGGAGCTATCCTATAATAAAAATAACAAGGAAAGCAGACAATGAGCATCTCAGCAATCTTCTTATTTACCATGGGAAAATGGTGTTTTTTTCTCTCTTTCCTCTTTTCAATGTGTCTCTTTTTTTATAAGAAGAAAGCTTCATAGATTGCTCACTATGGTGATGCTGAAAGTTTCCACCATGATTTGGCATGGCTTAGGCTAGCGGCCTAGGCGTTTCTCTAACACACATACATAACTCCATGGATTTACAAGCTCCCCTTTTATTTCACACCGACGACATCCGCAAACAAAAGAGCATGATATCAACTGGGTACAATGTTGAAAGCGTTCCCCATGACATCATGGTTCTGCTAATTCCAACATATAAGTGCAAGCATATACAACATAGGTGACACAATGGTTAAAGTTTATTTAGGGGCAGGAAAAATAAAGTCTGCCATCAAGTTTGTGAGAGCTTTAATCACTAAGTTTTCACATAACAAGTTTAATTTGGAAGATAGATAACACAAGAATATAGTTGGAATGGTGTAACACACCATGCATAGGAATTTATAGTGGACACTTTGGAATAACTTGATTTCTTGGGAGTTGGATACATGAGCAGAGCTTACTCATACAAGGGGAGGCTAGCAAAAGACTGGGAGCGACCAACAAAGAGAGCAATAATGGCCATAATCATGCAGAGCGACAAAACATTACTAATCAAAGCATAAAGGGGTACCACATGTGAAAAACTAAATGATCATAAAGGCTATGGTGACTTGTTCATAGTCATAACATGGTGTGAGTATGTGCCAAGTCAACCCAAACAAAGCATCAAAGGAGAATACCGGAATACTATGCTTTTGTATGCTAAAACAACGCATGATTCTTTCAAGGCACATTAAGCAATCATAATTGTTTGGAACAATTCATGCTACGACAATAATCACTAAGCATAAGGTAAAAACAACATCTAGCATGACATGATAAAGTCCGAGTCACAGCCAAAGCAAGCTCCTCTTGTACTACTCAAGCAAGAACTTTCTACTCCTCTCCAACACCAATCAACTTATTTGAAACAACACAGTGAGAACGGGGGTCCAACTAATTTATTCAAGAAAACTAAGCAAACAAAAACCAAAAACAAAAACTAAGACGCTCCAACAACAACACAACTATGCATGAAACAATAAAAACAAAGTGTCTAGAAAGACCTAAAATTTATATTGATGAAGAAGGGGATGGCTTGGGCATCCCCAAGCTTTGGCGCTTGTAACTCTTGAATATTTCTTGGGGTGACACGAGGTGGCATCCCCAAGCTTGAGCTTGTCCATTCTTCATCTCATTACATCATTCTTTCTCTACACTTGCAAATTTTCCTTCATACAAAAATTGACACAATCTTCATTAGCAACATTAGTGTATTCAAAAGATAATAGAACTTTGGGTTTTAGTTTTAAAATAGAAAAACTTTCAATAAAGACACAATCTACTGTAGAAATTCCCTCAAAAAGCGCAATTTCGCAAAAAGAACCCAAAAAGGAATCAATAAGAAGCAAATTCAAATAATGGCAGAAATCTGTCAAAACAGACTAGCAGGTAGAAACTGATTTTTTCGAAAACCTTCTGTTGCTCAAATCAAAAAGTGTTGAACTAAAAAAAGTTAGCTAACAACCTGGGGGATTTATTCAGAAAATTACAGCTCATTCTGACTTACATAGATTTTACACGAATGTTTATAGTGGAGCACAAAAATCTGTTTCGAGACAGCAACTCCCCAAATCTTACTTCCCTCTCACTAGAGGTTATTATTGGCACAAAAATCAAATAAAAAGGATAAGGAGAGGTCATTATAGAAGTAATAACTTCCAAGACTCAAGAAAACTATTGTGTTATCTCCTAAGAAGTACTTTTCTTTAATGCCTTTAAGGTAGGCACGAGAAGCAAGAATCAAGTATTTTCAAATGAAGAAGCATTAAGATCAATACTCGAAATCTCTTCAACTAGGAAAGGTATCTCATACAAATGAGTTTTAGAGGATCCTTTATCATCTCTCTTAGGTTCACTGCTTTCATCCAATGGGTTTTCAGGAATAATTCAATCAAAATTCTTTCCTAGGGCTTCATGCATTCCTACAAATTTAAAAGGTATGGGTATTTTAATTTCCTCTCCATTGGGTTTGGTTTTATCCAACTTTTATAATGTACCCATAACATCTACACATGAGCCTAGCATATTAAAACATTCAAAGAAATTTTTGGCTTCCTTAGGAACATCATTGAACTCTTTTAGCAAAGTTTCTAAGATAAAATCTCTCTTTTCAGCATCCTCCTCTTCTTTTAGTTTTAGAAACATTAATTGCATCATGGGGTTAAGGTTAACAAACCTAGCCTCCAACATACGAATTAAAGAAGCTGCAGCAATTTCACAATTAGGAGCAAGTTCTGCTAAGGATCTATCTTTAATATCCTCATGTTTGCTAACATGATTAAAGAATTCTTCAATATTTCCTTTTCCAATTATTGACCCACTACCTATTGGAAGGTCTTTCAGGGTGAACTTAGGGATCAACACGGTGAGCTAGAGCAAGGTGACAACTATAGGAAGAACTAATTTTTCTGTGTTTTTGATAAAAGAAAGCGAACCAAACTAAACTAATTTTTTGGAGTTTTTGATAAAAAGAGGCAAACAAAAAAGGCAAAAGAAACTAAGAAAAACAAAAACAAAGTAAACAGAAAGGTTGTGAAGGACTCCCCTTGTGAAGCTGTCCTTAGCCTCCCCGATAACGGCGCCAGAAAAAGGCTTGATGCGGCTCAGATCACTATAGAGCTTCGTTGGGAGACCCCAAGAGGAAGGTATGATGAGTACAACAGCAAGTTTTTCCCTCAGTAAGAAACCAAGGTTATCGAACTAGTAGGAGGAAGGAAACGACTCAAAGGTGTTGCTAGCAACTGGAAACCTGCACAACACAAACTCAAGACTTTGCCCCAACGAACTGTGAGGTTATCAATCTCACCGGTTTGCTGAAAACATAGGATTAACTGTATGGTGTGGAAGGTAATGGTGGTTTTAGAAAGTAAACAGCAACAGTGGATGATGTATCAATGGTAAAGATTGGGCTGGGGTCCATAGTTCACTAGAGGTGTTCTCCTTAAGATAAAAAACATGGCATACTGGGTAAACAAATTATAGCAGGGCAATTGACAGGACAGATCAAGGCATAACAATGCAATACTAGACATTCATGATCCTATCAGATTTGATTGGTCAATACAGCAAGATACTCAGACCGCCATCCAACTGCATCTATGACTAGTAATCCACCTTCAGGTTATCATCTGAACCACCTCCAGTATTAAGTTGCAAGCAATGTATAACTGCTTTAAGCAAAGTGTGTAAGGTAAACAATCCACTTATTCCATGAACAAGAGATTGTTGTTTTCTCCCTAGCAGCAACAACAAATCTACAACCTTAGAGATTTCTATCACTTCCACAAATTAAATAGAGGCATGCACCTAATATCGAGCATAAATACTCCCTCTTGGAGTCACTAGCATCTACTTGGCCAAGATAGCTACTAGAAAGGGAGAGCATGAATATCACAAACAACACATACATGATAGAATCAATAAGATAGAATCATTAACCAATCTGACATAGTAATCTCAATATCCATCGGATCCCCGCAAACACAATGTGCATGATTACAAATAGATGATCTTGATCATGAACGGAGCTCATAAGATCTAAACATGGTAGCACAAAGGAGAAGAAACAACCATATAGCTACTACATGGACCCGTAGTCCAACGTGGAACTACTCACGCATCATACCGGAGGTTGGCATGGTGATGAAGAAGGCCTCTGGGATGATATCTCCCCTCCGGCAGGGTGCCGGGAAGAGCTTCAGATCCCCCCGATCTAGGGACGATGGTGGCGGTGGCTATGGACTATTTCGTGGAAGATTGATCGGGTACTTAGGGTTTAGGTATCGCGGGCTTCTTATAGGCGGAGAGGGAGGCCGAGGGGGTGCCCGAGGCGGCTGCAGCCCTAGGCACGGGCCAGGCCTGGCCGTGCGGCCAGGGGTGTGGCCCCCTCGAGGCCCTCCTCCGTGTCTTCTTCTGGCTCCGTGTTCCCCACGGTAAAATATTGACTTTGGCTTTTGTCCCGTCCAATTCCGAGAATATTGATTTTCTTCCTTTTCTGGAACCAAAAACAGAAGAAAACAGACAACTGGCACTATGGCATCTTGTTAATAGGTTAGTCCAGAAAACATATAAAAATACCTCAAAGTGTAGACAAAGCAAAGCAAAGTACATACTAAACAAGCATGGAACAAAAAAAATTATAGATACGTTTACGATGTATCAATATGTCAGCAATGTCCAAAAAACTATAAGGAATGAGTTCAGGAAGAACGACATGACCAAGTGTTCGAGTACTTCAGGAAAAGAAAACAAGCTGACTCAAGGTTCTTCTATGACTTCTAACTTGGTGAAGTAAATAAGGTGCTAAGTTTATTCTGGTCAGATGAACATTCAAGAAAGATGTATGACCTGTATGGAGATTGTGTTAGCTTCGACACAACTTACAAGACCAACAGATACAACCTCACGAACCTCCCGATTGCACCGTTTGTAGGTGTAACATGCCATGGCAACAATTGCTTGTTTTCTTGTGCATTTGTTCAGACCAAGACTATTGATATTTTTAAAAGGTTGTTTAAAACATTCCGAGAATGCATGGGAAACAAGGTCCTACTATAATCATCATAGATCAGTGTGTGTCAATGGCTAAAGCAATACCCGCAGTTTTCCCTAACATAGTGCACAAATTTTTCCTTTTTCCATATAAGAAAGAAAGCCGAGGAAAAGTGTGGAAGATCATTTTCTAACAAGATAGACTTACATGCAGACTTTTTAGATATCTTGTGCAACTCATTGAATGTAGAAGAATTTGAATTCTTGTGGCCGTAGATGATTCAGAGATATGATGTTGGTCACCTCAAATATTTGAAAGTAATGTGGGATAACATGTAGATTTGTTCCTGTTTATTTCAAGAAGGATTTCCCCTTTCATACACTCAACTGCTAGAAGTGAAGGCACTAGTTCTGTGTTCAAAGACAATGTAGGTGCAACCTATAGTTTCATTAGTTTCTTGAGTGAATACCAGAGGATTTGTGAAGCAATTCAGGAAAAGGACAAAGAGGAGGACTCAATTACAAGGACTACTATCCCTAGTTATCATTTCAACAGTCATATTGATATACACGTGGGTAAACAGTCAAATATTTTACAAGTTCCAAAGCCATCTTAAGTTCACGACCAAATTACATGTTGATGAGGTTGTTAAGAATGAGAGATATGAACTTTATAATACAAGAATGCTTGCAGAAAATGAATTTAGGCCTCAGCGGTTTATTATCTTGGTTAATCTACCGGAAGAAGATTTCTCTTGCATTTGTTGCAAATTTTAGAAAGATGGCATTGTTTGCAGTCACATTCTTCATGTTCTTGTGAACCTTAACATATCAGAGATTCTAGCAAAATATTTCCTTGACAGGTGGAAGCCAAAGGAGAGAAAAACCATAAGAGATAGGAAGTTCAATCTGCCCATGCAGCTCACAGAGAAAGATAATCACCATAGGTTCAGTCTTTTGTATGACAGGCTTATTGACATTGCATCTGATGGTTCTAAATAAAATGATAGGTATCTAATGGTTGTGGAAGAAGCTAAAGAGATACAGGAAAAGATGGATGTAATGAGTATATATGATGAGCAAGAAGAGCTGCTAAGAAAGCATGAGTCAAAACAAGAATCTAGGCAGACTCTGATATTTGATGATGGTTACACTAATATTCTCCAGAATCCTGATGTTGGTAAGCCAATAGGGAGATCTAATACAGCTATACATTATAAAACTTTAGCTGAACAATTCATAACAAAATAGAAGATTACTTGTAGCCATTGTGGTTCACATGAACACTACTATGCAACATGAAAGTCAAAGCATCTACCTAAGTCTACTTTTGACAAGAAAACTGCAAGAAAAAGGCTTCAGGTAAGATAATTTAATATTTGATGTAAAATTAGAGAGGAATTTATGAGTCCTTAGTTGATTTAATTCTATTGTACGTGTTTTGTAGGTTCTAGTGCGCCTAAACATAAAGAGAGTTATAGAAAAACAGAGCAAAGCAAAGTAAAGAAGATGTCAAAAGGACAAGCGAGTCCTATGGAGTTGTGAAAGAAGAAACACTCGATTAATAGACAATAAAAAGAAATTTGTAAACTATGTGTTATTTCTTTGTTGCCAACAAGGTTTGAGACGTGAACGATGTACATCTGTTGACATTCCGTCATCTCTATCTTTTGTTCAAGTAGTAACTAGAAGAATGCAAAACCTATTTCTTAGTTTGTGTCTCTATGTTACTGAATTCACAATTAGTACTAGAAAAGGAAATATTTAAAAATACATGAGGTATTTTATATTGTGTACCTTTGTTGTGATCTGCAAGATTACTTCACCATTAGTTCACCAGCAAAACAAAAATCTATCATTCGTCATCATTTTTTGTTTATGCCTGAAGGAAAAACATTTGAATGTTAATACATTAGACTAAGGATGAAGATAAAAAGCATCAAAAAATAAAAATCATGCTAGTATCATAGTGCACAAACTAATAATAAATTTTACAAACTTGTAAATTAAAAAAGCATACTTGAACGAACTTTTCTATGTGTGAAAAATGCTTTAAAATGTGTACCTTTTGAAGTGTTCTTCATAATTTAAGTTTCTTCAAAATGCTTAGTCCTGTTAATGCACAAACATATAGAAAATATGTACTACATTTTTTAAACAGAATTGAAGCTTTCACACATGGGTAACCTGAAGCTTTCACAAAGATTTAGATATACTCATATAATACTATAATCATATCTCAAAATCAGCTAGCATATTGTTTTATGTGTTTGTTTCCACAACATGACAAAGCACACAAAAAAGAAAAAAGAAAATCTCATGTCCATCATTTTACAACTGCAACCCTCATGAGTATATAACACTAGATTTAGATGCACAAAACATCAGAAAAAAATTCTTCAATTTAATCCTTGCTTCCTTTCGTTTGTAAGATACAAACTCTGCTCTTGGTGATGTATTTACTTTCCTCTACAAAATACTACAAAAAATGCCTTTTTGTTATATACTACATAAAATATTTATATTTGTGTTTGTAGAAAACTGTTTTTAGATATAATGTTGTAAGATCCCTCCCTTTATAAAGGTAAGGATCCATGTGATTGCAATTCTAGTCCCTGTATCAATGCTAGCATCCACAGTTTAAGATGAAGTACACAGAAACAAAGGTCATTATTACATATCATTTTAGAGACAAACATAGTCTTTTACAAACTCCATGGCCACAGGCCTAATACAAGAGTTCAAATATATAATAAGATAAATAAGTCTTCGTCTTCATGTGCCACAGGCAAGCATGTTGAGTGTAGACTCATAACCCCTAATCATCATTAGAATAACCTGCAACATCACAAGTTACAGCCACAGTGGGTCAATACATTGAAATAGTATTGGCAAGTGATACCTTAGTATAATAATAGCATCTAGATACTACATGAATTTGGCTAAGTGTAGCTTAGGCTTGCTTTGATCAAAATAGATTTTACCTATTAGTTGAAAACACTAAGTTTTTCTTTGACAAAACTTACCCAAGGAATCACCAATAGAAATTGGTGATCCTTCACCCTTGTTCAACCACAAGTTTTAACTTGGAAAAATTGGGATGAGGAGATTCTTGATAGCTTTCATGTCTTGATGCTCATGTTGTCTAATACCAGGGACATGGCTAAGTACTTAGATTCTTCCATCTGCAGAGGTTGTGCACTTTCCCCACAAGACTTGATTTTCACCAAGACAGGACCTTTCATAAGCCTTCCCTTAGACCAAATGGACGCGTTCCAACCTATCATCCCACTACCACCAACTGTCCAAATGGCTAAGTTATTGCAACCTATATGATCCAGGCAGAGCCCATATTGCCATGTGGCTGCACTAGAAGCTTCTTAACATTTGGCATCTCAAATCCCTTTGTTCCTGGGTGGCTTTCCACAAGTGAGACACACAAGGTAAACCATAGAAATGGGCCTTGTGAAACCACTCAACACAAACCAATATTTCCATTCCACCCAGGTGTTTCATTCACTTAGTTGTTTTATTAAGTAAAACATAAGTCCAAAGACTTAGAAATATTTCTCATATCATGATCATATAAACCACCCTTGGTCGCTACTAGCTAGGCTAAGCATGGCAAAGGCAAGTATCATAACTTAGAGGAAATTCTAATATTGCTACAACTACTAGGATTTCCCAACATAACATATAGATACTTGGCAAAAATAATCATGCAAGTCCTATACAAAATATTTCTAATGCATAGGTATAAAATATTGGGACAGAAACATGTAGCACCACTTGCCTTGGTAGTTTGGGGAGTTGCAACAATCTTCACAACCACAATCACTATTAGCACCAAAATCTCCACATAAAATAAGGGCACCAAAATCACATAACAAAATATGAACAAACAAAAATATATGAATGCATGCAAAATTCCATGTGATGATTTCCTACACCTAACAAGACAAGTATACAGTACTGAATCATAAACAAGTCCAAAACACACCTAATAAACTTTATTTGATCAACAAATCATTTTTCAAATAATTACTATACACAAATTAAGCCTACAAATGTTTCTGTAAAACCAACCATTTTACAGAGGCAAAACATTGAACACATTGCATAAACAGAAAGGATTTTCTCTCCTGATTCCAATGATATAAAATTTGTAAAATTTGGACGTGTGGATCAAAAGTTATGAATTTTACAAGTTTGATTAACTAATAGATCAAATTTCTGTTTTAAATTAAACTCAGGCCACGCGGCGCTCTCTGATTCGTCGGTACCGCTTCGCACGGATCGACCAGTGTGGACCGCACGATCTAAATGAAATCGCACGACCAGATCTGACTCGTACCCCTTCGTTAAGTGATTCTATCTCACGCGTTAGATCTAGATCCAACGGCTTGCGATCAAACGACCAAGGATCGGCGGCGCTGGCGATGGTGGCACGGCGGCGGCGCTCTTTCAGCGATGCTCCGACGAATACAGGGGCTAGGGTGTGTGGCGTGTCTTACCAGACTCACAAGGTTACGAGGAAGCTCAACGTGGCAGTAGTTTGTCGAGGGGCGGACGGACGCAGCGACAGGACCTCGTCGGAGTTGCTGGCGGCGTCGGGTTCGTGCAGATGGCGACGTTGACGACGTTCGGGATCGCCCTAGCCCAAGCCAGTGGTGTTAGCAGTTGCGCAAGGACACGGCGGATCTGATAGCATGCATGCGAGGTCAAGGGGCGCTCAGATTTTACCTAAATTGTTCGTCGGAGTTGAGCGGCGGCTCTGGCGTTTGCGGGCGTGAACGAAGACGGCGACCTGGGTCACGAGCAGGCAAACCAGGGGCGTCAGCAGATGCACAAGGACACAAGGGTCACGCTCGTTTGAAACAGAAGCAGAGGGGCGGTCGGAGCTCACCGTAATCTCTTGCCGGAGCTCGTCGGGCAGCGGCGGTGCAGTTCGAAATATTGGGAGCCTCCTGGCGAGGTGAGTGTGATGTGTGGGGGGAAATGACCGCGGTGGCAAGGTGATTAAGTAGCCAGGAGGGGCAACGGAATTACGCAGTGGTTCAATGCCAATTAAGTGAGGAATCAACGCGGAGTTTCTGGAGGAAACGGCGGTGGCGACGGAGTCTGCGCGCACGGGGTGGAGAAGAAGATGCTGACCTGGCGCGGGCCCAGTGGCAGCGTCTGCAGGGCAGAGCGGGTGCGGGTGAGAGAGAAGGGGGAAACCTGGGTGGGCTGGCTTTTGGGCCGTTTCTGTTGTTGGGCTGGAAAGGTGACGCCAGGCCCAGTTCTGTTTTCTAACTCCTTTTCTTTTTCTAAATTGATTTTTAGGAAACTATTTCAAATGAATTTAAAAGCATTTGAATTCCAAACTTTTCTGGACTTTTGTAAAATGCAACCTTCACATTTTTGGGCATAAAACCATGCTGCCTTGCTGGACTAGTTTGGTTCCTTTTTAAAATTCAAAATAAACAGTGCCTTAGTACAAGATTTAATGAAGATATATAAATGGTTTAAAACCATATTTTGTTTTTGGAAATTTTGTTCAAGCTTTGAAACTCATCAAACAATCCTATGATCACACAACAATGGTTTTAAAACAATTATTCTCTCACTAGAGAGTAACATTGGATCAAAGCTTGTTCACATGAAATAATAGCACCCAAAGTTTCTGTTTCTTTCAAAGGAGTTTGAAATTGAACCCTAAATGAATATGCATGCATGGATGATATGCAAAGCTTTGAAAACATGAATTTAGGGATGTTACAAATCTAACCCTCTTAAGGTGAATCTCGCCCTCGAGATTCGGATTGGCTAGCTAATAGGTGAGGGTGGTCTTTCCGAAGATCATCTTCTCTTTCCCATGTTGATTCTTCTTTGGAATGATGGTTCCATTGAACTTTGCAGAATTTGATAGTCTTAGTCCGAGTAACTCTTTCTGTAGTCTCGAGAATCTTGATAGGTTTTTCCTCATAAGTGAGATCACTTTCCAACTAAACCTCCTCCAAAGGTATATTATCCTTCAAAGAAGTCTCCTCCATCTCTGGATGGAATTTCTTTAGCTGACTCACATGGAACACATTGTGAATGACAGACAATGATTCTGGCAATTCAATATCATAAGCTGCTTCTCCTTTACGACTCAGAATCTTGAATGGTCCAACATATCTTGGGGCCAATTTTCCTTTGACTCCAAATCTCTTCACTCCAAGAAGTGGTGACACTCTAAGGTAAGCTCTATCACCCACTTCATAGGTGACTTCTCTAAGCTTAGGATCTGCGTAGCTCTTCTGTCGGGACTGTGCTATCTTCAATCTGTCCTTAACTAGCTTGACTTTCTCTTCAGCCTCTTTGATTAGTTCTGGTCCCAACAGATTTCTTTCTCCCACACCATTCCATAACAATGGGGTGGTACACTTTCTCCCATAGAGAAATTCAAAGGGTGCCATCTCAATACTGGCTTGATAGCTGTTATTGTAAGAGAATTCTGTGTAAGGCATACTTTCATCCCAACTAGCTCCATAGTCTAGAGCACAGGCTCTCAACATATCTTCAAGAATCTGGTTGGTCCTTTCTGTTTGTCCATCAGTATGAGGATGAAAAGCATTGCTGAATTCCAACCTCGTTCCCAATGACTCATGCAATTGCCTCCAAAAATGAGAAGTGAATTGAGTTCCCCTATCAGACACAATGCTCTTGGGTACTCCATGCAGACACACAATCCTACTCATATAGATCTTGGCTAACTTAGCACTTGTGTAGGTTGTCTTCACGGGTATGAAATGAGCCACTTTAGTTAGGCGATCCACTACTACCCAAATAGAATCATATCCTGACCTGGTCCTTGGCAATCCAGAGATGAAATCCATGCCAATCTTGTCCCACTTCCAATCAGGAATAGGTAGTGGTTGTAGCAATCCTGCTGGCTTCTGATGTTCCGCTTTCACTCTACTACATACATCACACAAAGCAATATGTTCGGCGATGTCCTTCTTGAGATTATTCCACCAAAATCTTTCCTTCACATCCATGTACATTTTGGTGTTACCAGGATGAATGGAATATGGTGAGTTGTGCGCTTCTTGTAAAATCAGTTTCTGAAGCTCCAGATCTTGCGGAACGCAGATACGTTTTCCATACCATAAGGTACCCTATTCGTCTTCATGGAACCCTTTGGATTTTACTTTACCAATCTTTTCCTTAATCTCCTCAATTTCCTTATCTGTCTTTTGGGCTTCTTTGATTTTGTCTAACAAAGTGGGTTGAACATCCAATGTCATGAGATGTCCTTCAGGTACAATCTCCAATCTAAGATCTCTAAATTGGGCACACAGATCATCTAGCAACTCTCCTTTAGTAAGGCCATTCACAAATACCTTACGTCTTAGAGCATCTGCTACAACATTTGCTTTACCGGGATGGTATTGCAAACTCAATTCATAGTCCTTGATGAGTTCTAGCCATCTTCTTTGTCTCATGTTGATTTCTTTCTGGGTGAAGATATACTTCAAACTTTTGTGATCTGTGAACACTTCACATCGCTTTCCCAAAAGATAATGTCTCCATGTTTTGAGTGCATGGACAACAGAGGCTAACTCCAAATCATGAGTAGGGTAATTTACCTCATGTGTTTTGAGTTGTCTCGAGGCATAAGCCACAACTTTCCCTTCTTGCATTAGAACTGCACCTAATCCATGATGATATGCATCACAATATACTTGGAAATCTTTTTCCAAATCTGGCAAACATAAGACTGGTGCTGTCACTAGTCTCTTCTTCAATTCTTGGAAACTGAGTTCACATCCTTCAGACCAAGCAAATTTCTTGTCTTTCTTTAGCAACTCTGTCATTGTCTTAGCTATCTTGGAGAAATTCTCAATGAACCTTCTGTAGTATCCTGCCAAGCCAAGGAAACTACGAAACACTTTCATTGACTTAGGAGATTCCCACTCAGTTACAGCTGACAATTTTGCGGGATCAAATGCTACACCATCTCCTGACACAACGTGTCCAAGAAATCCAACTTCATTCAACCAAAATTCACACTTGCTGAATTTGGCATACATCTTATGCTCTCTAAGCTTCTCAAGTATCAAACTCAAATGTCCTTCATGCTCTTCTTTGCTCTTGGAGTAGATCAAATTTTCATTGATGAATACGACAACAAACTTGTCAAGGAACTCCATGAACACCTTGTTCATCATATTCATGAAGTAAGCTGGTGCATTGGTCAAACCAAATGGCATCATGGTATACTCATACAATCCATACCTAGTGGTAAAAGCTGTCTTAGGTATGTCTTGTTCTCTTATCTTGAGCTGGAAATAGCCTGACCGGAGATCAATCTTTGAGAACACACAGGCTACTTCTAGCTGATCAAACAAGTCATTGATTCTAGGCAAAGGGTATTTGTTCTTAATAGTTACCTCATTGAGTGAACGGTAATCTATGCATAACCTTTGACTTCTATCTTTCTTTTCCACAAACAAAACTGGTGCTCCCCAGGATGAAGAACTTGGTTGAATAAATCCTTTCTGCAACTGTTCTCCAAGTTGTTTCTTGAGTTCTTTCAACTCATCAACTGACATCTTGTAAGCTCTCTTTGCTATAGGTCCCGATCCTGGTAGCAAATTAATCAGAAACTCCACATATCTATCTGGTGGTATTCCTGGTAATTCTTCCGGAAACACATCTGGATATTCACTCACAATTTGGCACACTGTCTATGCTAACCCCCTTAAGAGAATTTAGCTTACTCCCTTTTGATTCAAAGTTGGTCTTGAATCTAATCCTTTTGTTTTCCGGAGTTGTGAGTGAGACAGTATGGTTGGCACAATCTAGCACTCCCTTGTGCTTGGTCATCCAGTCCATTCCCAAAATGACATCCAATCCTTGGGAATTTAGGATTATCAGATTAACGGGAAACTTATACTCCCCGAACTCTATGACTAGATCATGACATCCTGAGTTCACTATCATTTCTCCGCCAGGAGAACTTACTTTTATAGGACACCCAATAGTTTCTACCGGTAGTTCATTTTTTCAACAAATGCTCTTGATATGAATGAATGAGATGCACCAGTATCAAAGAGAACAAATGCTGGAACAAAATTGAGTTTGAACTTACCAGCAACAGCATCAGGTTCCTCATAGATATCTTCCAAATTGATGTGGTTCACCTGTCCCTTCTGGAAAGGATTGGGCTTGTTGGGTCCTTCAACTTTCTTTTATGGGCACTCATTTGCATAATGCCCCATCTTTTTGCACTTGAAACATTCAACCTGACTAAGATCCTTCTTGACAGGATGGCTTCCACTACCACTTCCACTTCCATTGTGGTGGCTTTTGTATCCACTCTTGTGATTCTTGTACTTGTCATTGTCATGACTACGGTGATGCTTGTTGTCATGATGACGGTTGAGATTGTGGTGGCTGTTGTACTTTCCATGCTTGTGGGATCCAGAATTCCCACTATCATCATAATGGGAACGCTTGTGAGACGATCCCGAGCTGTGCTTGTCAGAGTGTTTCCTCTTCCCGCTTTCAACCTGTTTCATCTTGCTCTCCAAGATGGCAGCCTTGTCGCAAAGAGACTGATATGTGGGGACATAGGCCACAGATAGCTGCAGGTTCATTTCATCGTTCAATCCTTCGAGGAACTTCTCCTTCCTCTTAGCATCAATGTCAACTTCATCCAGTGCATAACGCGCTAGATTGTTGAAATCCTCAATATATTCAGCCACGCTGCGGTGGCGCTGCTTCAAGTTATGAAAGTCCTTCTTCTTCAAACTCATCACTCCGGATGAGATGTGAGCAGTACGGAAACCATCTTCAAAGATAGCCCATGTCACATCCTCAATGGGAGTGGTGATCTGGAAGTTATCCAACCATGTAGCTGCTGGTCCTTCCAACAAGTGTGCTGCAAAACTGACTTTCTCCTCATCAGTACATCCAACAGTTACCAAATCCTTATTTACTGAGCGTAGCCAATCATTGGCCACCATGGGGTCAGTAGTTCCTGAGAACTTAGCAGGCCTCAGTCTTAAGAATCTGGTAAGCATGTCAAAACCTGGTGGATTGTTCTGGATGTTGTTGTTGTTGTTGTTGTTGTTGTTGTTGTTGTTGTTGTTGTTGTTGTTGTTGTTGTTGTTGTTGTTGTTGTTGTTGTTGTTGTTGTTGTTCTGATTCTGCATAAAGGTGGTCATCATCTGCATCAGCTGTGTCTGAGCTATCATCAGCTGCTGCATCTCTGGGGTGACATTGTTGTTGTTCGGGTTGGGGTTGGCACGTCGAGGAGGCATCTGTGGTTTTCATAAGGATAAGAATGAGATACCCATATATGTTTAACATGCACAATACATCATATAAACAATCACCAAACATGCATCAAAATAACAAAAGTTCAACAACATAGACAACACGTTTTGAAAATCAAACACACCAATAGCAAGCCATCCACATGTTGGGTGGTCATTGCGACTCAATAATCAAAAGCATGATAAATGATAAGTAAACGAGTAGTCATCACTACTCCTCTGCATCAACCTCCTCATCGACAAGTGTAAGACCTGCATTCTCCATAGCGGTCTTGTACTCCTCGACATTGGTAGTCAAGGCCTCTACCTTGGCTTTGAGAGCCCTCTTCTGTGAACGAAGTCTCTTAATCACCACCAGCTGATGCTCGAGCTCGAAGTCCTTGGCCTCTAGTTCTGCAGTCATCTCTCGAATCCTCTTGTTCCTATCTTGGACTCTTTTCTCTTGACTCTTGAACTTTCTATCCTTACTCTCAAACTTGGCCTCCATTTCCTTGACTATCTCATCTTGCTCCGCGAAGAGCTTGTCCTTCTCACGAAGCTGCACCTGAAGTACGTCATTGCTAAGCATGACGTTGGTCCTATCAGTATCTAGGTGCCTAAGAAGAACCTCTAAGTCCTAGAGGTATAGACGAATCGGCTCTGCCGTCTCTCTAGCAGTATCCTCGAAGTCAATGGCCTCACCATCCTTGTCACGTCTACCGAAGGCGTGGAAGTGGGTACCTCTAATCTCCCGAGAGTGTCTCCCTAACAAGCGTCCCAGCAAATCCTGCATGACTACCTCTAGGCCTCTCTCCTTGTCATCATGCATAAGCTTGAAGGTGATAGCCTCCGTGGCTGGCTCAGTCTGGCGTCCTGGCTGAGTAACCTTGAAGCCCCAAAGGTCCTTCCTCTCGAACATGGTGAGGGGAAGCATCATGATGATAGGAAGCGGAAGATTAAGCACACTAGTGAGCTCGATAAGACGAGTGCCAAAACGAGTTCCCTTGAACTCTTCAGTCGTGCTGATAGTAATATTAGGCATCTATTTTATAAGATAGAAAAAGTTAGAATCAACATAGATAGATAAAATCATAAGACAAAGCATCACAAGCATATTTTTGGAAATCAAACACACAAGTCATGGCATACATAAATCCATTACAAACATCCAAGGTTCAACATAACTTAGACAAAAAAAAATTGTAAATAAAATGATAAGTGTGGTGGTCCAACTAACGAAGTACGTTACAATCCCATCTCACTTGCTAAGTTAGCTAACAGGGCATCCCTAGAGGAAATCTGTCGATCCTGGTCACATGACTCCATTGCTAAGTCTATGATGTCCTCTCTTAAACGTTGGTTGGTAGCCTCTAACTCTTGGGTATGCTTCTTTTCTTCTCTAAGATCATTTTGGGTATTAAGAATTCTACACTTGAGTCTATCACCAAGCTCCTTGATGGCCTTCCAAGCTGCATCTCTTGCAAAGTTAAAGAATGTGGTGTGCATCACTAAGTTGGTGACCATGTAGAATCCTAATTCCTTGTGGTTGTCTTCATTGTTTTTATACAAGTGAAGTTGCACCCACAAGTACTCCACTCCTTCATCCATCACGGGGAAACCTTTGTACATAGCTGCACCATGTATTCCCATGGAAACCATGAGGTCCTTGAGAGCCTTGGGGAATTCTGTCTCACACTCCAAAGTCATAGTCATGAGTGGTCCCTTCCTCACGGCTTCGTTGATGGAGTTCATCTACAAATAGAGATGAGAAAAAAGATTAGAAAAGCTTACGAGAAGAAAAAGACAAGTGTGGAAGTTGTTGAAAAATTTTCCTTAGTCGTTTCGAATCCATTCCTAGGGTCATAATCCTACAGGCAACACAGTGCTCTGATACCATCTGTAAGATCCCTCCCTATATAAAGGTAAGGTTCCCTGTGATTGCAATGCTAGTCCCAGGATCAATGCTAGCATCCATAGTTTAAGATGAAGTACACAGAAACAAAGGTCATTATTACATATCATTCCAGAGAGAAACATAGTCTTTTACAAACTCCATGGCCACAGGCCTAATACAAGAGTTCAAATATATAATAAGATAAATAAGTCTTCATCTTCATGTGCCACAGGCAAGAATGTTGAGTGTAGATTCATAACCCCTAATCATCATCAGAATAACCTGCAACATCACAAGTTACGGCCACAGTGGGTCAATACATTGGAATAGTATTGGCAAGTGATACCTTATTATAATAATAGCATCTAGATACTACATGAATTTGGCTAAGTGTAGCTTAGGCTTGCTTTGCTCAAAATAGATTTTACCTATTAGTTGAAAACACTAAGTTTTTCTTTGACAAAACTTACCCAAGGAATCACCAATAGAAATTGGTGATCCTTCACCCTTGTTCAACCACAAGTTTTAACTTAGAAAAATTGGGATGAGGAGATTCTTGATAGCTTCCATGTCTTGATGCTCATGTTGTCCAACACCAGGGACATGGCTAAGTACTTAGATGCTTCCATCTGCAGAGGTTGTGCACTTTCCCCACAAGACTTGATTTTCACCAAGACAGGACCTTTTAGAAGCCTTCCCTTATACCAAATGGGCGCGTTCCAACCTATCATCCCACTACCACCAACTGTCCAAATGGCTAAGTTATTGCAACCTATATGATCCAGGCAGAGCCCATATTCCCATGTGGCTACACTAGAAGCTTCTTAACATTTGGCATCTCAAATCCCTTTGTTCCTGGGTGGCTTTCCACAAGTGAGATACACAAGGTAAACCATAGAAATGGGCCTTGTGTAACCACTCAACACAAACCAATCTTTCCATTCCACCCAGGTGTTTCATTCAGTTAGTTGTTTTATTAAGTAAAACATAAGTCCAAAGACTTAGAAATATTTCTCATATCATGATCATATAAACCACCCTTGGTTGCTACTAGCTAGGCTAAGCATGGCAAAGGCAAGTATCATAACTTAGAGGAAATTCTAATATTGGTACAACTACTAGGATTTCCCAACATAACATATAGATACTTGGCAAAAATAATCATGCAAGTCCTATACAAAATATTTCTAATGCATAGGTATAAAATATTGGTACAGAAACATGTAACACCACTTGCCTTGGTAGTTTGGGGAGTTGCCACAATCTTCACAATGACAATCACTATTAGCACCAAAATCTACACATAAAATAAGGGCACCAAAATCACATAACAAAATATATACAAACAAAAATATATGAATGCATGCAAAATGCCATGTGATAATTTCCTACACCGAACAAGACAAGTATACAGTACTGAATCATAGACAAGTCCAAAACACACCTAATAAACTTTATTTGATCAACAAATCATTTTTCAAATAATTACTATACACAAATTAAGCCTACAAATGTTTATGTAAAAACAACCATTTTACAGAGGCAAAACATTAAAAACATTGCATAAACAGAAAGGATTTTCTCTCCTGATTCCAATGATATAAAATTTGTAAAATTTAGACGTGTGGATCAAAAGTTATGAATTTTACAAGTTTGATTAACTAATAGATCAAATTTCTATTTTAAATTAAACTCAGGCCACGCGGCGCTCTCTGATTCGTCGGTACCGCTTCGCACGGATCAACCAGTGTAGACCGCACGATCTAAATGAAATCGCATGGCCAGATCTGACTGGTACCCCTTCGTTAAGTGATTCTATCTCACGCGTTAGATCTAGATCCAACGGCTCGCGATCAAACGACCAAGGATCGGCGGCGCTGACGACGGTGGCGCGGTGGCGGCGCTCTGTCAGTGACGCTCCGGCGAATACAGGAGGGGCTGGGGTGTGTGGCGTGGCTTACCAGACTCGCAAGGTTATGAGGAAGCTCAACGTGGCAGTAGTTTGTCGAGGGTCAAACGGACGCAGCGGCAGGACCTCATCGGAGTTGCTGGCGGCGTCGGGTTCATGCAGACGGCGACGTTGACGACATTCGGGATCGCCCTAGCACAAGCCAGTGGTGTTAGCAGTTGCGCAAGGACACGGCGGATATTATAGCATGCATGCGAGGTCAAGGGGCGCTCGGATTTTACCTAAATTGTTCGTCGGAGTTGAGCGGCGGCTCTGGTGTTTGCGGGCGTGAACGAAGACGGCGACCTGGGTCACGAGTAGGCAAACCGTGGGCGTCAGCAGATGCACAAGGACACGAGGGTCACGCTCGTTTGAACCGGAAGCAGAGGGGCGGTCGGAGCTCACCGTAATCGCTTGCCGAAGCTCGCAGCGGCGGTGCAGTTCGAAATACTAGGAGCCTGGTGGCGAGGTGAGTGTGCTGTGTGGGGGGGGGGGGGTAATGACCGCGGTGGCGAGGTGATTAAGTAGCCAGGAGGGGCGAGGGAATTACGCAGTAGTTCAATGCCAATTAAGTGAGGAATCAACGCGGCGTTTCTGGAGGAAACGGCGGTGGCGACGGAGTCTGCGCGCGCGGGGTGGAGAAGAAGATGCTGACCTGGTGCGGGCCCAGTGGCAGCGTCTGTGGGGCAGAGCGGGTGCAGGTGAGATAGAGAAGGGGGAAACCCGGGTGGGCTGGCTTTTGGGCCGTTTCTGCTGTTGGTCTGGAAAGGTGATGCCAGGCCCAGTTCTTTTTTCTAACTCCTTTTCTTTTTCTAAATTGATTTTCAGGAAACTATTTCAAATGAATTTAAAAGTATTTGAATTCCAAACTTTTCTGGACTTTTGTAAAATGCAACCTTCACATTTTTGGGCATAAAACCATGCTGCCTTGCTGGACTAGTTTGGTTCCTTTCGAAAATTCAAAATAAAAGTGCCTTAGTACAAGATTTAATGAAGATATATAAATGGTTTAAAACCATATTTTGTTTTTGGAAATTTTGTTCAAGCTTTAAAACTCATCAAACAATCCTATGATCACACAACAATGGTTTTAAAACAATTATTCTCTCACTAGAGAGTAACATTGGATCAAAGCTTATTCACATGAAATAATAGCACCCAAAGTTTCTGTTTCTTTCAAAGGAGTTTGAAATTGAACCCTAAATGAATATGAATGCATGGATGATATGCAAAGCGTTGAAAACATGATTTTAGGGATGTTACAAATGCTTACCTATGTGTTAGTAGAAAAAGGAATTTTTCACTGGATATTCCTCTTCTTATTCATGTAAGCCTACTAAAACAAAAAAAACATAGCAGTAGAACACGCAGAATAGTTCAATGACTATTGCCAAACAAAAATGAAAAAAGAAAATTACTTTTAGGTTAAACATGATTATGAAATCCATTTCATTGATTTCTGAATTGTAGTCATTGAATAGAGCGTCTGTTGCAATTCTAATACAGGACTCTGTTATCTCTTCGGCTGAAAACGAACAATAATGGGGGTTCCTTGTGCAATACTTCTGCATGTACTTGATAGCGAAGATTCCGCAATTATTGATATTTTTGATTGGTTATTTTAAACAGAATTCGTAAGAGGAAATATAACAAAAACTAAAGAGTACGGAGTTTTCCGTTTTGACCAATTTGGGAACAATCTGCCAAAGCTCTTGAAATTCATATTCTTCAGATTGCATTCGTTCCACGTATTTATGAAATTTTGAATCTGCAGTGGCAAAAAATAGAGAAATATAAGAAATCAGAAACATCAAATTAGCAAAACTGTAATGGGTCGTGCTTAGGTCTCAGGTGTGCCCAATAAAAACAAACATACCAGCATGTTATCAACTTTCTGATGCAGTGGACTAGTTTCTCCATATAGTGAGTCAAGAAACAAGAATTTTCGAGTCTTCATATCAACGTCAAACACGAACCAGTGATTGTCATACAAAGATGGGAAGTTTATTTACATTTTTGGAGAAAAGAAAATTTAGCGTTTATATATATTAAAATGATCATACTATAAAAAACAAAACAAAATGTTCAGTTAAAGAAAAAACTACCCTTTCAGATTGATGCAACTTTCTTGCTGAATCAGCTGCCTTGAAATTTTTAATAACATTCTTATTCCAAACATTGTTCATGTATTCACTAGGCCATTTTTCTAGGAAATATTCATGTTTATTAAAAATATAACGAATATTAACATATTGAGTACCAAATGTATGTTGCCAAGAAAGTAAAAATGGCATTCAGCGATATCCCAAAAAATTACTTACTGCCGAGGTGTGGAAGAAGATATGTTTGTTTGAGTATCATGGATGGTTATCCTTGAATATCTTGTGACACCAAGCATTAATCACCCAAACCTCCACCCATCCATATTGTTTCATTGATGTTCCAAGTTGCTCTAATGACACTCGTGCAGTTGTTCATGTTGATAATCCATCTACTATTTTGATTGAGGAGAAAGGAAAGTCCAAAAAAACATAGTTAATATGATTGAAAAAATAAGATAATATTAGAACACATGTAATCTACATAAAAAAGGTTGTTCAACAAAAACTAAACTAGTGCTATTTCTTACTCTCGGTAATCAGGGTCATCACATAGTGTTGTTATTGTTTCATAAATGATCATCTCGTGTGGCTGAATTAAACTTATGGTAGTGTTCTCGAACGACGATCTTATGTAATAACTGGGTTTAACAACTCGCTTTGGGGGTACGTTCTTCTTCCCTGATGACATGTGCTACTCCCTAAGGTCAATCTAGCATTATACAAAACGTCGCTTCTTGTTTCCATGTCATTGCATGCACTTTTGAAAACCCTTTCCTCCAAGAATTGAACTTCTGGTGAAGATGCCACATCTCTGTTTGATCTTTCACATAAGAATTGTACTTCAGGTGACTTTTTCTTCAGTTTTTCGCAAAGGAATTCAACTTCTTGGGGAGACAGCTACAAGAACATAGGTGAAAAGGGTACTAGTTCATTAAAAAGTACATTTGTAGATAAAAACAATTCATAATTTTGGAGATATAAACTATAAAAAGCTATAATGAACACATATTGCATATAATATAGATGCATATATTTTGATCTGTAATTATTTTAAGTTGCATAGAAGATAGTTGCATAAATGATAATAAAAATTAGGTACTGGTACTGAAAAAAGTTGATATGCTCACAGGTTCTTTTAGCTCCTGAATTTTTGATATCGAAGTCATGCTAGATTAATCTTGAATCAATTTCCTTCATGCTATATTCCATCTCGCTAGGAGCTCATTATTTGACATAAGCTTTGATGGTTCAGAAGGCTGAATAACATGTAGAAAAAAGAGTAGTAAGAAACACAAAAGGAAAAGCATAAATAGAAGAGAAAGCGAAAGTTGAAAACATATTTAAATGAAAATACAGAAAAAATAATAGTTTAATCTCACATCTAGGTCAGTTAATTCTTTTATTTCGTTGTCTGTTGTAGCCTTTTTCTCTATGTATTGTGGCCTAGTGTAACTTGCTTGTCATTGAGCACATTGTATCGAACTATACTCAAAATTGCTGCTTGTATTTCTCTGCAATTTTTTGAAAATTATTAACAAGTGTTAGCACTCGTTTTAGTCTCGCAGCTAATCAAGACAAATGGAGACAGACACACCAAAAGCTCCACGTGGAGGATTATTAATCATCATCAAACATGCACCATATTAAGTCAAGTCATGATCAGGCTTAATAGCCAATTATGCTAGTGCTTAGAGAAGATTCAGAGACTGATATATGGAGGCTTCAACTATGAATCCTTCAAGATGACCTAAAATGAACAAGTTTCGAACATGAAAGTTATGCGTCTTGTCAAAACAAGCAACTTTGGTTTTTTGAATCATCACGATCCGAGCTAGTATGCAAATTTGGGAGCCAAAATATTGACAGAGGCTGAATTAGCACGGCTGGAACTAGGAGGGGGGGGGGGGATCGCCGGACCACAGACCATGTCTCACCTTTGGCGTGAACAAAAGTCTAAAATTCGTTTGAAAATCGCTAGATTGATTTATCTGTTTACGACCAAGATTGAGCGGTCAAGATCAACTCGGATGAAAAAGTGCAAAACATGATAGTTCTTTTTTTCGAGACGAACAACTATTATTTTGGAGCCATCTTCAGCCGAGCAAGTATACAACCTCCAGGTTTAAAATACGACCGAATAGATCTAAAATCACTCGATCAAAATCCGAGTTCGATATAAAAATAAGAGGAACAAACCATCAATATCAGGTCGGATGGAAAATTGGTCAACACAAAACTTCTTAGTATTTTCTAGACAAACAACTTATATTTTTACAACATTTTGATCCGAGCTTGTTTACTATCTCAAATATGGTCCGGAAGGTACATGCAAGTTTTTCACCGAACAGTTACGCAAATTTCGGGTTTGCTTGTTCGAGTTGGACCCCAACTAGGACTTTGGACGTGAATCTAACCCTCTTTCTTGCATGCAAAATCCAGCCGCTCCTTATATACACGAGGAGTGACGACCGATTGAACTAACACAATCGAACAAACACATCTACTACTTTTTCGTGTTCATCTACTTTTATCCCTCTTCCTTTGTATCTTGCTTCTCGTTCTTCAAGTTGGAGGCTGCGAATCCGCGAGGTCCTAGGGGCGGCCAGGCCGACCTAGGGCATCCAATAGCCGCTGCGCTGCCCTGACAGGGTCCCTCCCGGGATACCGGGGTTTCGCGTCTCAAAAGCGCCCGCCGGACTGTCTTGCGTATCGCGCTTCCAACGAGCCTCCCTCGGCGCGTGCTTCCGCGCATCACGATCGGCGCCAAGGGCACACAGTGACGTTTTTATGTGCGAACATACTTTTTGGCGACTTCGCTGGGGACGAAGCTTTGAATGGTCTCCAACCCATTCTAGCTACAAAGAGAGCGTCATCAAGAGGCTGCAATCTACTATGGTATGAATACCCAATCCAATTATGTAGATGCAAGTAACTCTAATGTACATGTTGCTAGATATTTTGACATGTGTAGTGTATCGGCTAGCCCTAGTTTTAACTATGAGCAACTGCCGATGCAAAATTATCTACAAGCTTCATCTAGTTTTAGCGACTTGCGATATGTAAACTCGAATTTTCATGCATTGGCAACCCTAGAAATCCATATGCCGATGAACACCATGATAAATTCGGTCAATCAATGTGAAACACCCGTTGTTAGAAATTTCAATAGCATGCATGAGGAAGTTTCATCTTTTTATTCATCGGCAAATAAGTTGGAATATGTTGATTCATCTTTGCACATGCCAATGGATAAATGAATTGGCCAAGATACTACTAGTTATTTGGCCAATTATTCTCAACCATCATATGCTACACCTTATGTTACTAACTTTTCAGCACCATATGCAACTAGAGATATTCATGATTCGACTATGCACCTTCAGAGTGGTTATGGCCGAATAAATGGGAGTTCAATAAAGTATCATGTGCATTCATCTAGTGTTGATGCATATGGTATAACCCTTGCGCAATTGCAGAATTTCGGAAACCCATGGACGAAAGAAACTGAAAGTGCTCGGAGGCAAGCCTATCCAAGTTGGGCCGAGGATAAGGGAAAATCATGCTCCATACAAACAGTGAAAGCTAGCAGGGAGTAACAACGACGACTTCACTACACCGACATTTGAGGAATTATCTGAGGAACATCGCCAAGCTTATGAAGTACTCAGGAAGAAGCGAAGAGAATAAATCGAGGCACTCCATAAAAAGCGTGAGGAAAAAGATATGCAGGAGTTTCTTGCAAAGCTCGCAAAGGATCTTCAGTACGTCAAATCACTTCATCCATGCAGCAATCAAGTTGAAACCTCTTCTACACTAAGACAAAAAGAAGAGGTTTTGTAATCTGATGAAACCCGTAAAGGTACAAATGATTCGGCTAGGATGGTTAATTTGATTACTGAAAAAACCGAATCAGAAAATACATGTGCTGAATCTACCGAATCAATAGAAGCAAGCTTCGTTGATCAAGTGCATGGAAAGCTTAGCAAACCTGCCATGCTTAACTTTTATGGATGTAAGGGATCTAACATGTTCCCTATGAGTTTCATGCCAAAGAAATTTGTAAACATCAACAACAACAAGAAGGTATAGCCGAACAATGTTCGGTTGACAAAGAGCATCAAATTGAAGAGGCACAAGGTCCAGAAAAGGAAGAAGACAAGGCTTGGAGAATTACCTAGAGGCCGATCAAGATATTAATGAGGTCATGCGATCATCATGCTCTTCCAATGTCTTCAAAGAGGTACATCTAGCAAATAATTTACTCATATTCAGATTTGGTCAAACCTTTATTATTGATACATCTGTTAGAAAAAATTCCATAAGCTATGACATAACAATTGAGAGAGGTAATTTATTTGTTAGAAATATATTTTTTACAGAATGTATCGGTCAACACATTGTGACATTTAGAGAGACCGACAGTAACAAATTATTACAATAAAAGTTTTCTCCATTGTTTCATTTGCATTTTATATCTACATGGGCAGCTTTGTTTATTTCATACTTGGCTAACATTTGGTCTCAAGTGAGACATATGTGTTTTAATATTTTTGGTCTTAGAAACCTAAAGCCAAGGTTATTGTCACTTATGAAAGCCGATGCTAGTATAACTATGTATTCAAATACATCAGAAAAAAAGTCTAGAAAACAATGCATAGCAGAATTGGATGATGTGAAATCTGAACAATTCGGTTGCTCAATTCTGAAGCCGTTCTCACAACAAGATCGATTAGAAGATAAAATGTGTACCTTCAGTTTGAGTATGTGTGATCATATCTTTGATATGTTGCTGAAAATTGATTATATTAGAATTCTTGATCACAATACTGAGCCATCATTACAAGGACGAATGTATTGCAAGTTGCATGATTCGTTCAAGCATAGTATAGAGAGTTGCAACATGTTTAAGCAAATAGTACAATCGGTTATTAATAAAGGACGATTGAAATTTGATGAAATACAAATTGATGACCAATCTATTTCGATTGGTATTGATGGCCAAATGATATTGCATTGGCTACCTCTGGTCAATTCATATAATGATGAGAAGGTACACAAGGAAGATGATGGAATCAAGCTTTCAAGCAAACAGATTGTTGAGGAGAATTTTGCAAATGTTCTTGAAGGCGGGAGTTCCATTTAATCTAGAATGAAGACATAATTCTATACATCATGAAAGGATATTACCAAATCATTATTCATTTGATTAGTTGCAATTTGTTGCTAATCCAAGAGGCCGAATGCCTGAAGTTCATGATCATATTTGATCTTTTATTTACTTTGGCTAAAAATATTTTGGTGGATGGATTATGCATGCCCATTGGGGAAAATATATATGGTCGATATTTATTTTATCGCCCTCAGATCTTTATCCATTCATGGACGATGTGGTGTTCTAATAACGTCCTTAGTGTTACTTGAGACCGAGACAAGGTATGCATTCATTAGCAATTGTGATTATGCTTATGTGTTGATAATTTGGGTTATAAATCTACGAAAGGCCAAATTGTCTTTAATTTCATTACTAGGCATAGATGATGAGCATGATATTGATATGATCTTGTCTCTATAGTACCATGGGAATTACATTTTGACTGTCCAGTTTTAAAAGCAATAGCCAATGCATTGGTATTGTTTATTTATCTCCTTATGGTACTGTTTAATGAAGTCTCATGACGCTTAAAATATCTTGCACAAAGAATGAGGCCGAATATGCATCTTTGCTATCTGTGATAGAACTTTTTATTGCTATAGGTGCTACATATATTGATGCTTCTAGTGATTCCTTGTGAGTAGTGCAACAATGTCCTTGGTTTACCAAAGTTTCGACGAATCACTTGTTATTTATCTTGATACATGCCTAGATATGAATTTCATCTTGGATTGATTTATCATTGCTCATATATCTAGACATGAAAACTCAAGAGCAAATAAGTTGGATCAATAAACATTCGGCAACCATGTTATTCATGATATATTTCATATTCTACAAGATCCAATGCTTTGTTTTGCTAATATAGATAAGGCCTGATTGGAGACCACCTCTTCGGCCACTAATGAAAGATCTAGTGCAGGTCAAGAATGAAGAATAGAGGAATCCTAGTGTTTATTACATGAAAATCTAAACTAAAGGGTGAACATGATAGTTCAGGCTAAGCGAGCATCATTGTTGGAGTTTTGCATGAAGACATTCATTGTATCCATCAATTGTCAAGACAAAAATAATTATTCCCAAAGGCAAACATTTGCAAAAGTTATACCCAAGTGACAACAAGCTTGGATATAAAATGGTCGATATATATTTATCGCTCGTAGCACATATGGCCGATATAGAGTTATCGACCTAAGACAACCATTGGACGATGGAGTGTTGACATCGTCCTTAGACTAAAAGTAGAGCAAGTCATTTTCCGGCACGCAAGCTCTGCCAGAAAACAGGAGGGAATGTGTTAGCACTCGTTTTGGGCTCGTAGGTAATCAAGGAAAATAGCGAGAGACACACGGAAAGGTCCACTTGGAGGATTATTAATCATCATCAAAAGTGGCACCATATTAAGTCAAGCCATGATCAGGCTTAATAGCCGATTATGCTAGTGTTCAGAGAAGATTCGGAGACTGATATATGGAGGCTTCAACTATGACTCCTGTCGTGGGAATGGCCATGGCAGAGGCTGCAATCGGCATCGAGTAGTAGAACAAGGGGCAAGGGCGGCAAGCCATCTGCGGTGCGAGATGAAGGCGGAGACACAAGGATTTACCTAGGTTCGGCCCCCTGGAGGGTAAAGACCTACTCCTGCTAGATTGTATTATGGAGAGAGTACAAGGGCCATCTTGACGACTAGGCGGCGAGGCGCTGGGGTGTATGATGGAACGTGTCCTCTATGCGTACCCTAGGGAGGTTTATATAGGTTCACCTCGCTAGGGTTTACAGATCTACAACCGAATTAGTTAAGGATTCAAAGGGTTCTTAACCTAATCCGAATGGGCCTAGCTACACTTCTGGGCCTCCAGCTTCCAGTCGCCTGGGTCCTTGTCAAGTCTCAATCCAGTCACCGTCCTGCAGGCCCACTCGCTGGCAGTTCGGGCAAGTGGGAAACATCCTGCTGGGTATACCCCAGTAGGCATATCCCCATCAGTAGTCCCCGAGGCCGTCGTTGATTCGTCGTAGGTGTTTGTTGGCAGTCGGAGTATGCGGGTCCAATTCGGACGCCCAGTCGAATCGGCGGCGGACTCCCTGAATAAAAGAAGGAACTAGTCATTTTAGTCGCAATAACGGCAACCAGTCAGATCACAGCTTGGCGAATGGGTCGGCGAGTAGTCGAGTCACTGCTATGGTGATCAGGTAGGCGAATCGTCAAGTCACTGAAGACAGCGAGTCGAGTAGATGAAGTTGGACTGTCAGCGCTGGTCAAACTAGCCGTTGGGTAATCCAACGGTAATATCAGCGTAATAACCGCGCGGTAACGTCTCCCCGAAGATGGCGGGTAACAACTGCTATATAAGGAGAGTGACGGGTGAAGGACGAACATTTCCTACTCTTCCCCCTATCTCGCGCACTCCCAATCCTCCATTCCGCGCAGCGACCAGAGCGACCCATAGCCCTAGATCCTCCAATTGATGGCGCCTCCAATGGAGCCATGGGGCAGATCCAAGTGCACGAAAGTGCTGTTGAAATCGTTCGAGGAGGCGGGGATCCTCCATGCCTCGAGATGGCGCATCCCCGTGGCCGGAGAGGTGACTCCAGATCCACGTGAGGGAGAGTTCATCTGCTTCACCATCCACCTGGAGCGGGGGCTCGGATTCCACACTTCCCTCTTCTTTCGCCGCTTTTGCGCCTACTACGGCATCCAACCGTCGGACCTAGGACCACACAGCATCGAGCAACTTGCCATATTCATGGCGTTTTGCGAGTGCTACCTAGGTTGCCGGCCGTATTTCCCCCTATGGCAAGATCTGTTCCACGGGAGGATCGGCCGTGAAGAGGCAAGCGACCCGATGTTGGCCGCGGGCGGCCTGACCTTTCAGCTGAAGTCAAAGGCTTTTTTATTTGATCTGATGCTGCTGAGGATGAGAGCGAGTCTTCGCCCGACAAGGGCGACGTCAGAAGTGACGGGGGCGGTGATGAAACGATGACGATGATGACTGTGGCGACGAGGCCGTGGAAGTCGCCGCACCCACAGTCCGCAAGACCCGTGGGCAGCATCAACACGAGCTCGAGGCTAGCAAGAGCCTCGAGGCTCATGACAGAGACGATGATGAAGGGATACGGGTAGGCTACACTAGCGCAAATCAAAATTTTCTACCGTGTATATCAGGATTACTGTTGTCATAGATCACGGGATTACCAATAGACGTGCAGCTGCGGAACTTGATGAAGTACGTCGAGGCAGTGTAAACGATCTACATCTCCTCCTTGTTCTCGTCCCATGAGCAGCTCCCCTTGCGCGGCTCATCCAAGCACTACAGATGCAGCGCCTTCGAGGTATCCACACGTACAGGGTGGAAGCGTCAGATGCCGGACTGCTAGGTCCGCGCATGCAACACAGGCGTGAGGAGTGGCGGCTGGGGTGGAATACTCTAACCATGATCAGCACGCCCCACCCTCTCTTATATAGGCGTCCCTAGTGGGCTTCTACATTAGCTGCCCATTACCAGAGATATCTCTCTCAAGTAGAGAGGGGCAAATCCCATCTTGATTGACCATGCCTTGCAGCATGCTTCAGGACAAACCCGAAAGCTACCTTTATAACTACCTAGTTACGGAGTAGCATCTGATAGCCCCAAAGTAGGTCGATCCACATCCTAAGAACATGCGACAATCTCAGGTCTAAGGACAAAACATACACGATGTGTATAGAGAGAGCTGCAACTAATTGTCAGTCTCAAGTTGGGTCAGTCCAACCCCATGTTCATAACATGTGTCCACATCATTGGTTTGACATCTCCATGTCTATGACTTGCGAAACATAGTCATCAACCAATCGATGTGCTAGTCTAATATTCACATGTGTCCTCACATGAACTCCAACTAGGGACAACTATTAAATAACCATACAAGTAAAGAGTTTCACAAACAATTCACATAATTGCCAATCAATGCAAGTTGCCTGATATGGATATTAAAGGAACATTACAATAACTCATGGATACATAAGAAATATAATCATCTCTATGATTGCCTCTAGGGCATATTTCCTTAAAATGATGAGCTACCCGAGCACACCTCGCAACACGAAGCTACGCCATCGAAGAAGAAACCACCGCTACTGAAGAAGAAGAAACCGGCTAAGCCTGTATCACCACCTCGTTCCGCGATTAGCTCCGTTGCTACTAGTGCGGCCGAGGTAGCTAGGGCCGACGCACCGGCGCATGCGACCGCGGCGGCTGGCGTGGCCGTTGTGGAAGGCGAGATGCCGTTGGCGTCACTGCCGCCGCCTTTCGTTCCAGTCACCGGGCTCGTGGCCGCTCCAGCCGCGGGGACCTTGCCACCGAGGGGAGCACCTGTGGTGGTCGCCGCTGATCCTCCTGCCGCGGCCTCGTCCTCAAAGAAGCCATCGGTGTGTTGGGCATAGAGTGTGTTCGAGACAGGCCTCAGTCGGAAACTAGGGCCAGAGTTGGATAAGCCGACCAGTATTCATACTGGCCTACGTTTTATTCCAGTCGCTAAGTGATTATTTCTTAGTCTTTCATTTGTCCACTCGATTAATGTCCGACTGGCTAGTTTACTAACAACATTGTTTTGCAGGATTGGGGTGAAGAAAATAGGTCACCCTTCGGTGGCCAAGGTCCCATTGGGTGCCGCGGAGGCACTAGTCGACCCTTCGAAGAAGAGGAAGGGCGACGAGGTCGAGGCGCCTATTGAAGGCGCAAAGAAGGCAAAGGGCGACAAGGTCGTCACTATTTTGGACGAGCTGGCGGTCGCCCCAAGAGAGGCTCCGATTGGAGTGGATGCACCTCGAAGGCCACGGTGGACATGGAGTCGCAGCGAGCGGAGCTCATAGCCTCGGTCGGGGAAATAGGCCCACCCTCGACTGGTGCGGGAGCCGCGGTGGCGACGTTACCTTGCTTTGTAGCGAGGACCTCCGTGGCGAGTGCATCGGTGCCATCGAGCCATTTGCCTGAGGTCGTCGGCACGAAGGTCGAGCAGCGTCGCGGGCATACTCCATTCGTGCTCCCATCGGTGGATGCAATGGAGCTTCACGGCATGCTAGGTGCCTCCATCCAGGTATGTCCAGTCCCCGAGGATCGGGCCACTGAATTCCAGTGGTCGGATTCTTATTGTTTTTTGGAGTCCAGTCCCCGTGTGTCGAGTCGTTGAATTTCAATGGCTAGGCACTTAGGATTTTTTCGCTGTCCAGTCCCCGAGTGGCTAGTCGCTGAATTTCAGCGGCTAGGCACTTAGGAATTTCATTGTTGATTCTTCCATGGTTACGTAGGGTCTGGAGAGCGAATTGGCAGTGTGACTTCCCATGAGGGACCGTCTGGAGAGGGAGCTCGTCGTTGTCAGGGAGACGAACGAGAAGCTTTGAGCGACTGTGGGTGATTGGATGTCGTGCTTGATGCTGGTCGTAAACCTTGGTCTTCTCGTATTCATAGTTTTGTTGATGCAGATGATAACGCGGACGTGGTGGAAAAGGCTCATCAGGGCCTGGTCTCGGCGAGTGAACTGACGGCTGCGCAGTCGTCCTTGAGCGTCGGGGAGAAGCGAATCGCTGACCTGGAGCGGGAGGTCAAGGAGGCGAAGGCGGCGACCTCGGCGGATGGGAGGGCCAAGGAAGCCGTTGCTTCTGCTGCTGAGGAGCGGAAGATGTCAGATGCACTCGTCGCCGGGCTACAGGATGATCTCTCCGGTATTCAAGATTTCATCACGGAGCGCTGTCGCCCGTTGATTGGTGAGTTTTCTTTGGCGAGTCCCCGAGCGTGCGGGTTGGGTTATTTTGCTGGAGCCATCCTTACTATCTGATTGTATATTACAGGCTGGATTTCTGATGATGCCGACGAGGCGCAGTTGTATGACGCGCAACAATGCGTCACCACTCTGGTTGATTCTGCCGCGCTGTCAGCGACCTGCATCCGGGCGTATCTGTAGGAAATCTCGCCCACGTAGGTGATCCCAAGTGACATCGTCGACGTCTAGCACTACTTGGATACGGCCCCGGCTATGGTTGAATTCATGACTTGGTCGACCTTTCGTCTTGGTGCGGCGACTGCGCTGAGCCTTGGGCTCGCGCACTTCCCTGACGATTTCGACCTCGACGACGTCACGAGCGGGTACCCTTTGTCGACGGGTGCAGTCGAGATCGCCGATGTGCTGAATCTAACCGAGTGGGCTGCGGTGTACGCCGACCGGGTGTGGGCTATGGGCGACCTCATTCCATACCAGGAAACGGTCGTCGCCCCGAACGACCCCGAACCGGCGCACCGTGACTTCATGGTAGAGCATCCATTCCGAGCGGCCATGGCGGGTGAACTCACGACGTACCCGTCGAACCCGTGGGTTCCTTTTACCCACCGTCGCAGGAGTGGTGGCGCATCGTCGTCGAAGCCTACGGAGTAGAATAGTTTGCCGATCGGCGTTAATTAGAATATGTATGTAACTGCCCTTGTAACTGAACAAATATTACTGCTTGAAGGAATGCAAGGGTGATTTTGTCAATGTTTTTCGATTTGACTGTTGGTTGTGCGAGTCCCCAAGCGCATCCGCCCTTTTATGGGGTTGACCTTGTTTTTATGTGTGTTGTTTGAACTTTTAGTAAGTTAAGGTCGACTCGCCATGGCTTGGAAAGCCAGTCGCATGGAGACTCCAAGGGGTGCACTGTACTTAGCCATTTTCCCGAGCGCGAACATGGTCGGGTGGCCGAGTCCCCGAACGTGGTACTTGGCGGTTCGAGTCGCATGCCTGTGGTAGGTGAGGACGGGGAACGTTGTTTTGGCGCGTCACTCCACCTGATCCGTAAGACCAGTCGCGTGGCGAGTCCAGGACGCGCTCTCATACTTGGCGTTTTCCCTCGTCGCTCATGATTGGACTGGAGGCAGTCCCCGAGCGTGGTACTTAGACGTTCGAGTCTCTGCGCCAAGGATGTGGAGGACTGGGTCGCTGTGGGAAGCGAATACAGTTGTCATGGCTCGGAAAGCCAGTCGGGTGAGGCGACTCCGATGGGGCTCCTGATTGGCTTTTTTCGTGGACGATGCGAGGCCCGAAATTTTCGGTGCCCTCGTACCACACTACTTGGCCGTGTCGGTCACATAACCAAGGGTTGACGTCCGCGAATAGCATAGCGCTGTTATTACGAGTGCGAGTGGCACAAGGTACGGAGAGTGGACACAATTTGTGCGAATCGACCTTCTTTATTTCATAGCGTGTATGAGGTACATGTCTGGAGTTCTAGGAGTAGAACTTCCGTAGGAGGTTTACATTCCATGGTCGCTTGACGTCGAGTTTTCCATCGCCTCGGAGTGACGTCGAGTTTTCCATCGCCTTGGACATCGGTGAGGTAGTAGGCGTCGTTTCCCAGGACGCGCCCGATGGTGAATGGTCCCTCCCACGGGGGAGAGAGCTTGTGCATGCCTTTCTTGTCCTGGATCAGACGTAGTACCAGGTCGCCTTCCTAGAAGGTGCGGGTCCGTACTCGCCGGCTATGGTAGAGGCGAAGCCCTTTCTGGTAGATGGCGGTGCGGGAGCAAGCTAGGTCGCGTGCTTCGTCGAGCTGGTCGACTCCGTCCTAGCGTGCGAGCTCGTTGTCGACCTATTCGTAGTTGACCACCCGAGGTGAGTCGTGCTCGAGGTCGGTTGGTATGACGGCCTCGGACCCGTACACCATGAAGAAGGCGGTGAATCCTGTCGACCTGTTGACGGAGGTGCGGATGCCCCAAATGATGGAGGGGAGCTCTTCGACCCAGCACCCAGGAGTTCGCTCGAGTGGAACTTGCAGTCGCGGCTTCAGGCCATGGAGGATGCTCTGGTTGGTGCGTTCTTCCTGGCCGTTGGACTTCGGGTGGGCGACTGAGGCGAGGTCGACTTGTATGTTGTGCTCCTCGCAGAATTCAGCCACGGATCCTTTGGCGAAGTTGGTGATGTTTTCCGTGATGATGCTGTGCGGGAACCTGTAGCGATAGATGAGCTCGCGTTGGAACTTTTTGGCGGTCTTCCCGTCGCACTTGCGGACTGGCTTTGCCTCCACCCACTTTGTGAATTTGTCGACTGCGACCAGGAGGTGGGTGAAGCTAGAGGGGGACTTCTTGAAGGGGCCTACCATGTCCATGCCCCACACGACGAATGGCCAGGTGATGGGGATGGTCTTGAGCGCCGAGCTCGGCATGTTAGTCTGGTTGGCGTACTTCTGGCACCCGACGCAGCGTTGGACGATGTCGACCGTGTCGGCGTGTGCGGTGAGCCAGTAAAAGCCATGTCGCATGGCCTTGGCAACTAGGGAGCAGGCGCCAGCGTGGTGGCCGCAGTCGCCAGCGTGGATGTCCTGGAGGATCTTGCGTCCTTCTGCGGGTTGGATGCAGCGTTGGAACACGCCGGTCACGTTGCGCTTGTGGAGCTCGCCGATGATGATGACGAAGGACTTGCAGCGGCGTGATATCATCCGGGCCTCCGTTTCATCAGCGGGTAGTGTGCCTCCCTCCAGGTAGGCGACATATGGCACGGTCCTGTCGCTTGGGTCAGCGATCATTGCAACCAGGGCCGCGTCTGGTTGCAGCGGAATTCCGATGTCGATCTCCCTCAGGGGAGAGAAGGAAGGCTTGGTGATGGTGTTGAGGAAGACGTCGGCGGGCGGCGCAAGTCGAGCCGAGCCGATGCGGGAGAGTGCGTCGGCCTCCTCGTTCTTCCGCCAGTCGATCCACTCAACGAAGTAGCCCGCAAAGTGGCCTCCCAGCTAGTCCACTGCTTGGCGGTATGCTGCCATGGTGGGGGAGACTGCATCGCAAGTGCCGGTGACTTGGGCGGCAAGGAGGTCGGAGTCGCCGTAGCAGCGTAGACGATTGATGTTCATTTCCTTGGATGCTCGCATGCCGTGGAGGAGCACCTCGTACTCGGCCATGTTGTTGGTGCAAGAGGTGAAGTCAAGGTACATGACGTAGCATAGCTTGTCACCCTTTGGAGATGTGAGGACGATCCCTGCCCCTGCACCGTCTGCATTCTTGGAGCCGTCGAAGTGTAGGGACCAGTAGTGGAGGTACGGCAATTTCTCTGGCTGATGGGCCTCCTCCCAGTCGGCGAGAAAGTATCCTAGAGCCTGCGATTTGATCGCCTTGCACGGCTCGTATTTGATGTTGTGGACTCCGATCTCGACGGCCCACTTGGCAACTCGCCCGGTCGCCTCACGGTTGCGGATGATGTCCTGCAATGGTGCTGAGGAGACGACCGTGATTGGGTGCTCCTGGAAGTAGTGCGGCAATCGCCGCTAGGCTCTGAAGACCGCATATACCAATTTTTGGTACTGCGGGTAGCGGTGGCGCGACTCAGTGAGGACTTCGCTGATGTAGTATATGGGTCACTGCACCGGGCGCTCCTTGCCCTCCTCTGGTCATTCGACGACCATGACGGCGCTGACGGCTCACTCGGAGGCTGCGATGTAGATGAGCATAGGCTCCTTGTCGACAGGGGCGGCGAGTAGTGGTGCCGCGAGTAGCACCTCCTTGAGAGCGTGGAGCGCGTCATCTGCCTCCTTGTCCCACTGGAACGTGGGGTTTTTGCGCATTAGGCGATAGAGGGGCATCGCCTTCTCTCCTAGCAGGGGGATGAAGCGACTGAGAGCTGCGACTCGCCCGGCCAGCTTCTGGACATCACGCAGGCACTCGGGTCTGCCGAGCTGGGCGATCATGTTGATCTTGGCGGGGTTCGCCTCGATCCCGCGCTTGGAGACGACGTACCCCAGCAACTGCCTAGTAGGTACATCGAAGGTGCACTTTCCTGGATTTAGCTTTATCTTGTATCTCCGCAGGTTTGTGAAGGTTTCCGCCACGTCGTCGATGTAGACGTGGATGTTGCGGCCAATTTGGCTCGCGAGGCACTCCTGCATGCACCTCTGGTAGGTCGCCCCGGTGTTCTTGAGGCCGAAGGTCATGGCGGTGTAGCAGAAGGCTCTGAATGGCGTAATGAACACCGTCTTCTCCTCGTCCTCGACTGCCATTTTGATCTGGTTGTAACCAGACTAGGCGTCGAGGAAGCACAGCGACTCCGATCCCGCGGTTGAGTCGAGGATTTGATCGATCCGCGGGAGGATGAACTTCTCTTTCGGGTAGGCGCTGTTTAGGTTTGTGTAGTCGATACACATTCTCCAGGTCCCTTTTTCTTCTCGACCAAGACTGGGTTTGCTAGCCACTTGGAGTATTTGGGCCGAATGAAGCCTGTAGCGAGTAGACGCTGCACCTCCTCGGTGATTGCTCGGCGGCGCTCTTCATTGAAGGGCCGCAACGACTGTTTGATGGGTCGCGCTTTGGGGTCGGCATTGAGTTTGTGCTCAGCGAGTTCCCTCGGGACACCAGGCATGTCGAAAGGTTTCCATGTGAAGATGCCACGATTCTCACGTAGGAACTAGATGAGCGCACCTTCCTATGTTGGGCTCATGCCCGTTCCGATCGTCACCGTCTGGCTGGAGTCGCCTGGGACCATCTCGACAGAGCGAGTGTGCGTTGTCTCCACGAATGGTGGGGTCGTCATTGTTGACCCCGCTCGTGTACTTGGCGAGCTCCTCCGCGTGGTTTGGCTCTATGGCTATGACGGCGTCGGCGTGCTCGGCGCCTCTGGCCTCGCACTCTGCGGCCATGTCGGGGTCGCCGTGGACAGTGATGATGCCGCACGGCCCGGGGAGCTTCATCGCGTTGTACGCGTAGTGGGGCGCTGCCATGAATTTGGCGAACGCCTAACGCCCCAAGACGTAGTGGTAGGGCTGTTGAAAGGCACCAGCTCGAAGACGATCTGCTCGGTGTGGAAGTTTGCTTGTGTGCCAAAGGTGACTAGCAACATCACCTTGCCGATCGGGTCCGCCTTACGATCGGGGACGATGCCGTGGAAGGTGGGGTAGGTCGTCTCGATCATTGACTGCGGGAGCCGCAGTCGCCTGAACGTGTCTAGGTATAGAATGTTGATGGAGCTGCCGCCGTCCATCAGCGTCTTGGGGAGCGAGTAGTCCCCCACCTTGGACTTTACGACCAAGGCGACTCGACCCGGATATTCGATCCGTGGCGAGTGGTCTTCGCGGCTCCAGGTGATTTGTTGCTCGGACCAGTTGGGGAACTGGGGGATGTCGACCTGGGACACCACATTGACATCGATGACGCGGGCGATGACCTTCTTCTCGTGCTTTGTGTTGAAGCCGGTGAAGGTGTGAAGCGAGCCGGCGTCGTTGACGAATTTCCCACCGTTTGGCGGGTGGTTATCGGGGTCTTCCCTTGTACGCCGTGCCTTCTAGATCTCCCTCAGGGAGTGGCAGTCGGCGGTCATGTGCGTGGTAGGCTTCCCCTCCCTGCTGTGGAACACGCAGGGCTGGTTAAGGAGAGCCGCGGGGTCGAACCTCGGCTTCGCCTTGTAGTTGTCGCCGTCACGGCGTTGGCCTCCGTCGCGGCGAAAGCTCTTGGGCCCGCGTGGAGCGTAACCGGCGTTGGCGACGAATTCGACTCGCCCGTCACCGCGGCGCTTGCCGGTGAGGCGACTGTTGCCATAACGTAGCTCGGGTCGTCTCCTGTTTTCGTGGCTGCTCATGCGGCGATTCCCTCCCGACTCGTCGTCGGTTTCTTGGTTTGGGTCCTCCTCCGCGTACTGCTTGGCGATCCCAAGGAGGTCCGGTATGTTGTCGAGTGTTTTGTACACCCGCTTGAGCTTGGCGACCAAGGGCTCGTAGCGGCACGAGGTCTTGAAGCAGTGGATCACGGTGTCCGGGTGGATTCCAGCCGCGTTGTACCACAGGTCTTGCTACCATTGGACCTAGCAACGGGTCAACTCGCGGTGTCCCTGGACGCATTGCTCCAGGTCCTCGAAGGTGGTGGCGCGGGTGTAGGAGCCCTCGAAGTGTCTGACGAAGGCGTCACGCATTTCCTCCCAGCAGTCGATGCTGTCTGTGGGGAGGGTGTTGATCCATTGCCGGCATGATCCCTCCATCATCAGGGGGAGGTAGCGAGCGGCGAGCAGGTCAGTGTGGCCGGCGATTCCCATCGCCATGAGATACGTGTCCAGCCACACGGAGGGGTTGTACGAGGGGTCGTACTTCTCGATCTCCTTTGGTCCCTTGAAGTTCACCAGTTATTTTTCGCCTCGGATCATCGATCCAAAGCACTGGGTCCAACTCGGCTTAGCTATCCCCTTGGTTCGCCGTCGCGGTGGTTGGTGAGGGTATGCCTCAAGTCGTCGGGCTGGCGTGCGCTCCAACTCTAGTTGTTGATGATGTGGGTTCGCGCGTCGACTGGCTGCCCATTGGCAGTGACGAGGTTGTTTGCCGGTCGCAGGTCGTTGGTGGAGACTGCCGCGTGTGCGGGTCGGTGTTGGAGCTATAGGGGCTTGGGGGGTGAGCAGTTGAGGGTGTTTGCCACCATTGGGCGGCCGCTCGAGGCCGCTCTGCTGCATGACGAACGCGAGTACATGCGACCCTGTGAGTCGGATCCTGTGTTTTTTTGCTCGACGGCATTGGCGAGTAAAGACTTGGCGTACTGGATCTACAGGGTGCCTTCCCCGGTCATGTTGATATTGTTGACCGCGGCTCGGCTCGCGACGACGTTGTCCATCGGGGTGGAGAACAGCGGGAGGCCATTCGCGTCTTGCTCCCGCGAGGAGACTAGGATTCTTGGCTGGTCCCAGGGGGCGCCCGGCCGGGTGGTGGTGGGGGAGCGCCATTGGCCGTCGCACCTGGTGGTGGCCGGGAGCTCCCTCTTGGTGGCGCGTTCTCGTAGATCGCGCGATCGGCCATGCGGGCCGGGTCTTTCTCATCATCGAAGTTCAGGGCGCGACCCTGAACGGTGAGGTTCAGGTGCGACCTGATGCGGAGCTGGTGGTAGCACGAAAGTTCCTGCGCTGTCACCTGATCAAGGCGAAGTTCCTTGTGGACTGCCTCCTCCAATCGTAGGGGAAGTTCTTCGACCTCCGTCGCTGTCGTGGTCGGCGGGATCGACGTGGAGAAGGGGTCTGGCGGGGCGTCCGCGCCACTCGCCATGTAGGTCGCGACGTTGCGACCGGATCCGACGTGGAGGTCGCCGGAGTTCTCCGACCCGGAGTCAAAGTCGAAGATACCAAGAATGGAGTGGTCCTCGAAGTCACCCATGTTAGAGACCTGGGTGATGGATCCCGCGGATGACGCGGTGACGATGGATTCGGCGGCTGATACCGGGGTCGCCGAGTCGGTGTCATCGTTGAGGGCCACGTCGTCCGCGACTACGGTGGTTTCGGCCACGTTGCTATTGGCTGAGTCATACACGGAGGCGAGGCGATGGATGGTGCAGACCTGACTCTCGAAGAGCTGGTCGCGTGGTGGCGACTCGCGGATGCGAGCTGAGTCCTCCGAGACGATGACGTTGGTGAAGCCGACAAAGAGGCTGATCGTGCCAACCGGCATGATCACGCTGTGCGTGACGGGGCGCGCCGCCGGGACATAGCTGCTCGGCAAGATCTGGAGGATCTCGCCGATCGCGATCATGCGGCCGGTGGCGATCGTCTTGTTGATGGGAAGATTGGATCTCGCCCAGAACACCGGCCTGACCGGCCAGGCCCCACGGTGGGCGCCACTATCGTGGGAATGGCCACGGCAGACGCTGCAATCGGCAGCGAGTAGTAGAACAAGGGGCAAGGGCGGCCAGCCATCTGTGGTGCGATATGAGGGCGGAGACACAAGGATTTACCCAGGTTTGGCCCCCCGGAGGGTAAAGACCTACTCCTGCTAGATTGTATTATGGAGAGAGTACAAGGGCGAGCTCGACGACTAGGCGGCGAGTCGCTGGGGTGTATGATGGAACGTGTCCTCTATGCATACCCTAGGGAGGTTTATATAGGTTCACCTCTCTAGGGTTTACAGATCTACAACCGAATTACTTAAGGATTCAGAGGGCTATTGACCTAATCCAACTGGGCCTAGCTACGCTTCTCGGCCTCCAGCTTCCATTCGCCTGGGTCCTTGTCAAGTCTCGATCCAGTCGCCATCTTGCAGGCCCACTCGCTGACAGTTTGGGCCAGTAGGAAACGTCCTGCTGGGTATACCCCGGTAGGCATATCCCCATCAACTCCTTAAATATGACCTCAAAGGAAAACTTTCCGAACACTAAAGTTGTGCGTCTTGTAAAAAAGGCACTTTGGTTTTTGAATTAGCATGATCCAAGCTAGTATGCAAATTTGGGAGCCAAAATACTGACAGAGGACGAATTAGCACGGTCGAAACCGGGGGTCGCCAGACCACAGACCATGTCTCACCTTTGGCGTGGACAAATGTCTAAAATTCGTTTGAAAATCGCTAAATTGACTTATCTTCTTACGACCAAGATTGAGCGATCAAGATCAACTCGGATGAAAAAGTGTAAAACATGAAAGTTCTTTTTTTTGAGACTAACAACTTTGATTTTGGAGACATGTTCAGCCGAGCAAGTATACAACCTCCAGGTGCAAAATACAACCAAACAGATCTAAAATCGTTCGGTCAAATCCTAGTTTAATAAGAAAATAAGAGGAAAATACCATCAAAATCAGGTCGGATGGAAAAGTTCCCAACAAAGAAGTTCTTAGTATTTTCGAGGCGAACAACTTTGTTCTTTACAACATTTTGATCCGAGATCTTGTACTATCTCAAAAGTGGTCTGGAAGGTACATGCAAGTTTTTGACCGAATAGTTACGTAAATTTTGGGTGTACTTGTTCGTGTTGGTCCCCAAATAGGGTTTTGGACGTGAATCCAACCCTATTTCTTGCACGGAAAGTCCAGACTCTCCTTATATACACAAGGGGTGACTGCCGATTGAACTAACACCAATGGAACAAACACATCTACTACTTTTTCGTGTTCGTCTACTTTTTATCCCTCTCCCTTGTATCTTTATTCTCGATCTTCGTCGTTCTTCAAGATTGTAGGCTGCGAATCCACGAGGCTCTAGGGGCGGTTAGGCCGACCTAGGACAACCTATAGCCGCCACACCGCCCTGACGCTGTTCCTCCCGGGCGTGAGGGTTTTTGGGTATCAAAAGAGCCCGCCGGACTGTCTTGCATATCACGCTTCCGGCGAGCCTCCCTCGCCGCATGCTGCCGCGCATCACGCTCGGCGCCGAGGGTACACGGTGACGTGTTCGTGTGTGAACCAAAAGGTAAATAGAACAGTGATAGCACATATGTTGGGCCACGTAGAGATAAAACAAAACTTTTTCCTCTAATGTGGTGATCCCAAGATCTAGCTGAGGTAGAGGGCCACGAGGATTACCACTAGACGCGCGGTTGCGGATTACTGATGAAGCGCGTCAGCTGATGCAGTGCAGTCTTCACTATCCGATCTGATCACAATCATCCTGGTGCTGATCGTACAACACCTCTGCTAGTATCCACACCTACAAGGAGGAGAACGAGTTGCGAACTTGTAGGTTCATTACGACGGCTGGACTGCTATGTACCTAGGGTTTCTGTGCCCCACTATATATAGGGAGTGAACATGGGCTCCACTCACTCGTGTCCCATTCACTAAAGCCCATATAATATTAGTCACTGTGAGTCCAACTCACTGACTCAGTCCAAAATCCGGCTTGGGTCTGATGGCGGCTCAGATCACTGTAGAGCTTCATTGGGAAACCCCAAGAGGAAGATATGATGAGCACAGCAGCAACTCTTTCCTCATAAAGAAACCAAGGTTATCGAACCAGTAGGAGGAAGGAAACAACTCAAAGGTGTTGCTAGCAACATGGAAACCTGCACAACACAAACTCAAGACTTTGCCCCAACGAACAGCGATGTTGTCAATCTCATCAGTTTGCTGAAAACAAATGATTAACTATATGGTGTGGAAGGTAATCGTGGCTTGCAAAAAGTAAACATTAACAATGGAAGATGTATCAATGGTAAAGATTGGACCGGGGTCCACAGTTCACTAGAGGAGTTCTCCTTAACATAAACAACATAACATGCTGGGTAAACAAATTACAGCGGGGCAATTGAAAGGACTGAGCAACGCATAACAATGCAATACTAGATATTCATGATCCTATGAGATTTGATTGAGCATTAGAATAATATACATAGACCGCCATCCAACTGCATCTATGACTAGTAATACACCTTCAGGTTATCATCCGACCCCCCTCTAGTATTAAGTTGTAAGCAACGGATAACTTCTTTAAGCAAGGTGTGTAAAGTAAACAATACACTTGTTCCATGAACAAGGGATCGTTGTTTTCTCCCTAGTGGCAACAACACATCTATAACCTTAGAGATCTGTCACTTCCCCAGATTCAATAGAGGCATGAACTCACTATCGAGCATAAATACCCCCTCTTGCAGTCACTAGCATCTACTTGGCCAAGATAGTTACTAGAAACAGAGAGCATGCAAGATCTCAAACAACACAAACATGATAGAATCAATAAGTTAAAACCATTAATCAATCTGACATAGTAATCTCAATATCCATCAGATCCCCGCAAATACAACATGCATGATTACAAATAGATGATCTTGATCATGAAGGGAGCTCACAAGATCTAAACATGGTAGTAGAAAGGAGGAGAAACAACCATATAGCTACTGTATGGACCCATAGTCCAAGGTGGAACTACTCACGCATCATACCAGAGGCTGGCATGGTGATGAAGAAGGCCTCCAGGATGATCGCTCCCCTTCGGCAGGGTGCCAGGAAGAGCTTCAGATCCCCCCAGATCTAGGGACGATGGTGGCAGCGGCTAAGGACTTTTTCATGGAGATCTGATTGGGTACTTAGATCTAGGGTGTAACATCCCAGCATTAGAGCTTACAAATAAGCTGAACACATATATGTGCATTGCATTCATGGATAGAAAATCCGAATAATTTTCGTGCTTTTGAATAAATCTTGTCAAAGTGATTGAAGCTTCTCTCAACTTGATGGAATTGAAGTAGATCATCAAGTTGGTTGCGATAAGTTTCAATATGACCTTTGCTAAAACCTTATTTTGGGTAAGGGAGATTTGATCTAAGGGTAGATCAAATGTAATAAAAGTTAACCCTAATATATTACTTAATGATTTATATTTTATCCTTAGGTAATCATATCCTAGTATTCATTACACAACTCATGAATACCAAGTTATAAATCTAACTTAAGTAATAGGAATGGAATAACTAAATCTTGACCTATCCCAATCTTATATATCCTACCATGAGTATCATGGTAATACTTAACCCTAACTCTTCAGTTGTATTAAGTAGGAAGTGAAGGAAATATGCCCTAGAGGTAATCATAGAGATGATTATATTTCATATGTATCCATGAGATATTGTAATGTTCCTTGAATATCCATATCAGGCAACTTGTATTGATTGGAAATTATGTGAATTGTTTGTGAAACTCTTTACTTGTATGGTTATTTAATAGTTGTCCCTAGCCGGAGTTCATGTGAGGACACACGTGAATATTAGACTAGCACATCGATTGGTTGATGACTATGTTTCGCAAGTCATAGACATGGAGATGTCAAACCAATGATGTGGACACATGTTATGAATATGGGGTTGGACTGACCCAACATGAGACTGGCAATTTGACTTGCAGCTCTCTCTACACATCGTGTACGTTTTGTCCTTAGACCTGAGATTGTCGCATGTACTTGAGATGTGGATCGACCTACTTTGGGGCTACCAGACGCTATTCCGTAACTGGGCAGTTATAAAGGTAGTTTTCAGGTTTGTCCTGAAACATGCTGCTAGGCATGGTCAATCAAGATGGGATTTGCCCCTCTCTACTCGAGAGAGATATCTCAGGCCCCCTGGAGTGATCGGATCCAGAAATGCATGGCCGTGCTACATAAGGTTAAGAGTTAACCTAGTAAAGGGATTCTGAGTTAAAGTATCTAGAAAGAGAGGTCGGCTTGGAGCTAGACCAAATATCATGAGGCAAAGGGAAAGACATGTACTAAACCTTGTGATGGTTCGTCCGATATGATCTTTGTATGCGTTTAGGAGATGGCACGTCTTGCTAGAGGCTGCTACCAACTATTGACAGAATAAGTGTATTCGTGTCATGTGTACACGTATATGAACCTATAGGGTCACACACTTAAGGGGCTGGAAGCCTAATGAGGATTGGATCCGAATTAGACCAGGCTTAGGCTAGTAATGGGCTGCTAATGTAGAATCCCACTAGGGACGCCTATATAAGAGAGGGTGGGGCGACCTGACCAGGGTTAGACCATTCCACCCAGCCGCCACTCCTCACACCTGTGTCGCACGCGCGGACCTAGCAGTCCGGCGTCTGACGCTTCCATCCCGCATGTGTGGATACCTTGGAGGTGCTGCATCTATGGCACTTGGACGAGCCGCACAAGGGGAGCTTCTCATGGGACGAGGACAAGGAGGACATGTGGAACGTTTGCACTGCCTCGACGCGCTTCATCAATTCCTTAACTGCGCATCTAGTGGTAATCCCGTGATCTATGACAACAGTAATCCTGGTTTACGTGGTAGAATTTTTTTGATTTGTGCTAGTGTAGCCTACCCGTATCCCTTCAGTGGTATCAGAGCCGTTGCTGTTCAGTTATAGGTTCGGGATGTTTGCATATGGTGATATGCAGATTGATATGAATGATGTGATCATTTATATGGCGGTGGTTCAGGATTGATCTATGATCTTGCTTTTCGTGATCTTGATTCTGAGGTTGTCGAACGACTTACCCCTACCGGCCGACTTCCGCCATCGGGGTAGATAGTGACACATAAATCCTATTAAATCACGCGAAGATCAATATGATTGATCGAATTGGAACCTAGATCTAAAATCAATGTACCGTGATCAAAGGAGTTTGATCGGATCGGAACAATAATCGGTTTATGGTAAATTTGATTTGCCGATCAAAATCCTTAAAGAAAACTGTGTAGATTCGATCTCTCATTTTCACAGTTTAAAGAAAATTGCTGCCCCTTTGAACCCCGCAGGGGGAGACCCCCTAGACCCCCCTTAATCGTAGCCCCTTCTATATCTCGTTAAGGTAACTAGGTGCTGCAATGTCACATGATCCGATAGAATGCGATTCTATGCATAACTTGTTTTTGCAGGATGTATGTGATCAGTATGGCCCATATATGTATGTGATGCATGTATGAAATTTTTCATGACCTACATGTCGTGAGTAGGGCAACACGGCTGGAGCCATATGTGTTGTCAATTATTGTAATGGCCTGCGTGCCAACTTGTGATAATCCCAATACTATGTAATTTTGATTACTAGCTGTTAGGAGTAATAGCTTATATTAGTTCGTGAAGGACTCATCACTTGGAAGATGGCTCACATGGAACATGAAGATGGAGATCATCATGGTGGACAGGTTCTATGGCGATGGAGATCACCATGAGAAAATGGGCCATACTGTGTCACATCTATGTGAATGCTATTCTTATGTGTTTTACTACTATGCATGCTTAGATGATAGAAGTAGAACGATCCCTCACAAAGTTTAAGTTAAACCATTCCCTCCCAACCAAACCTTGCACCGTCCTATGCCCTGTACAATCATTGGTGGGCCTATGAAATTAGGGTGCCGCGGTTTTCCTTGGCTGGATGTGTTTGTATCGGATACCTACACGTATAAGGGTTGGTGAGCTTGACAAGGTCATCTTAACAGTTAAGGACCTTGGGGCATAAAGGTTGGGCACCTAGTTTTGATATAGAGATGTCACCAACAACAAGAGTCATATGCGATATGATTAGCAAGTGTTGCTTACCAATTTACCTTGTCTTCTAGTAGTGATGCTAAAGCTCACTAGTCGACTTGTTAATTGTGGATCTTGAATCACTTAGTATCAATAGATGGATATTGATTTAAGTGGGAATATATGCTATTAAATTGTTTAATATGGTTTACTCTTTCATGGTTACATGGCTTAATATTTAGCATGTTTTCTGTTGTAGATCAATGGCACCGAACACTACATCACCTTTCTCTTTGCGTTTGATTCTTGACAAAGATAAACTAAATGGAACAAACTATTCGGACTGGGTATGTAACCTGAGAATTGTTCTCAGGTCTGATAAAAAGGAAAGGGTTCTGGATACCCCAATCCCTGATGAACCTGCTGATAAAGCATCTGCTTCCCTCAAGAATGCCTACAAGAGAGCATGTTATGATTCTCTTGAGGTTAGCTGTCTTATGATTGCATGTATGGAACCTGAACTCCAAAAGAAGTTTGAGGATCAGGAAGCGTACGATATGATCGTCACGCTTAAGGACATGTTCCAAGTTCAGGCAAGGACTGAGAGGTACAATGTTGCCAAGTCCTTTGTCGAATGCAAGCTGGCAGAGGGAGCAGCTGTAGGCCCCTATGTGATCAAAATGGTTTGTTACAGTCATACTTTGGAAATACTTGGTTTTCCACTAGGCCAAGAGTTGGCCACTGACTTCATTTTGGCATCTCTTCCATCCAGCTATGGGCAGTTCATTTCGAACTACCATATGCATGGGGTGGAGAAGGGCCTTAATGAGTTATGCGGGATGCTAAAAACAGCAGAAAGTGACATGAAGAAGTGTGCAGGGCATAGCCATGTGATGGCTGTGCAGAACAAGCCTAGCTTTAAGAAAAAGGGTACTTATTGGAAGAAGAAGGGCAAGGCTAAGGATACGATCCCTAAGCCTGCACCCAAGCAAAAGGATGGACCTATAGAAGACACCGAGTGCTTCTTTTGTCATGAACATGGCCACTGGAAGAGAAACTGCAGCAAGTACCAGGCTTCTTTGAAGAAGAGTGGAAGTAAGAGTACTTCCCACTCAGGTACGCTTGTTGTAAATGTTGTGGACATTCTTCTCGCTGATTCCTATGTTAACTCTTGGGTATTTGATACCGGATCGGTTGCTCATATTTTCAATTCGATGCAGGGGCTAATAAGGACTAGAGAAGTGCAGAAAGGCGAAGTGGATTTTTGCGTCGGAAATAAAGCAAGGGTTGCTGCATTGTTCGTCGGCGTCATGCAACTTCACCTTCCGTCAGGATTTATTTTGGAGTTGAATAATTGTTATTACATTCCTAGTATGGGTTGAAACATTTTATCACCTTCATGTTTGATGAGGGATGGTTATTCATTCGCGAGTGCAAACAATTGTTGTGTAATCTCTAAGAATGATATGTTTATGGCTAATGCTCCCATTGTGAATGGGTTATTTATTTTAAATCTTGATGATGCATCTGTTTACAACGTTATTGCTAAAAGGTTTTGGCCTAATGATTTGAGTCCTACCTATTTATTGCATTGTCGTTTGGGGCATATAAGTGAAAAGCGCATGAAGAAGCTCCATGGTGATGGTCTTCTAACTTTGTTTGATTTTGAATCATACGAGACATGTCAGGCTTGTTTACTTGGAAAGATGACCAAGTCGCCTTTTTCGGGTTTACCCGAGAGAATGACAGACTTGTTGGAACTCATAGGTACTGATGTATGTGGACCAATGAGCACGACAGCCAAAGGAGGATATCACTACTTCATTACTTTCAGTAATGATTTCAGTAGATATGGTTATGCCTACTTGATGAGGCATAAGTCTGAAACTTTTGAAAAGTTCAAGGAGTTTCAGAGTGAGGTAGAGAATCAACGTGGAAAGAAAATAAAGGCCTTGCAATTTGATCGTGGAGGTGAATATTTGAGTCACGAATTTAGCGATCATCTTAAGAGTTGCGGAATTGTTCCACAACTCACGCCGCCCGGAGTGCCTCAAAGAAACGGGGTCTCTGAACGGCGCAATCGAACTTTTTTGGACATGGTTCGATCGATGATGAGCCAGTCGGATTTACCATTATCATTTTGGGGTTACGCTCTAGAAACGGTAGCTTTCACACTTAATAGGGTACCATCTAAATCCGTAGTGAAGACACCATATGAGATGTGGACTGCAAAGAATCCCAGTTTGTCTTTTCTAAAGATTTGGGGTTGTGATGCATTTGTCAAGCAACTTCATTCGGACAAGTTAACACCCAAATCGGATAAGTGCATTTTCGTGGGATATCCGAGGGAAACCTTAGGGTATTACTTCTACAACCGAGAAGAGGGCAAAGTGTTTGTCGCTCGTAGCGGTGTTTTCCTAGAGAAAGAGTTTCTCACAAAGGGAACAAGTGGAAGGTCGGTGCGACTTGAAGAAGTTCAAGATGAGCCAATTGGGGATGCTTCTATGAGTGATGCTATTGTAGCAGAACAAGTTGAGGAACCCGTGGCAACAGAAGCACCACAGCCACGAAGGTCGGCGAGGCTCCACGAAGCACGAGAATTATTATTGTTAGACAATGATGAGCCTGCGACCTATGTAGAAGCGATGGTGGACCTAGACTCTGAGAAATGGCTGATCGCCATGAGATCCGAGATAGGTTCCATGGGAGACAATCAAGTTTGGAACTTGGTTGACCTGCCTGATGGTTTTAAAGCCATCGAGTGCAAATGGATCTATAAGAAGAAGATTGATATGGATGGAAGTGTTCACATCCATAAAGCTCAACTTGTTGCAAAAGGTTTTTGACAAGTTCAAGGAGTTGACTACGACGATACTTTCTCGCCCATAGCGATGCTTAAATCTATACGGATAATTCTAGCTATTGTTGCACATTTCGACTATGAAATATGGCAGATGGATGTCAAGACGGCTTTCCTTAATGGAATCCTAACTGAGGATGTGTATATGATGCAACCCGAAGGTTTTGTCGATCCAAACAATGCTGGAAAGGTATGCAAACTTCTGAACTCCATTTATGGGCTGAATCAAGCATCTCGGAGTTGGAACATTCGATTTGATGAAGTTGTAAATCAGTTTGTCTTCATCAAAAACGAACAAGAACCTTGTGTTTACAAGAAGGAAAGTGGGAGAGCGCTGGTATTTCTAATCTTATATGTAGATGACATATTGCTGATTGGAAATGACATTCCTATGCTCGAGTCTGTTAAGACCTCATTGAAAAATAGTTTTTCGATGAAGGACTTGGGAGAAGCAGCATATATTCTGGGCATCAAGATCTATAGAGATAGATCAAGGAGGCTAATTGGATTAAGCCAGAGTACATACATTGACAAAGTGTTGAAACGGTTTAGCATGGAAGAGGCTAAGAAGGGGTTCTTGCCCATGTCTCACGGCATTAAACTCAGCAATACTCAATGTCCTTCGACTACTGATGAGCGTGAGCGCATGAGCAGGGTCCCATATGCTTCGGCTATCGGATCCATCATGTATGCAATGATATGTACTCGCCCAGATGTTTCATATGCTCTAAGTGTTACGAGCAGATACCAGGCTGATCCAGGTGAAGGTCACTGGACAGCGGTAAAGAACATCCTTAAGTACTAGAAAAGGACTAAGGATGTGTTCCTAGTTTATGGAGGTGAGGATGAACTCAGTGTAAAGGGTTACACAAATGCGAGTTACCTTAACGACTCAGATGATTCGAAATCGCAATCAGGTTATGTGTTTGTCTTGAATGGTGGTGCTGTGAGCTGGAAAAGTTCCAAGCAAGATACAGTAACCTCCTCTTCAACAGAAGCTGAATATATTGCCGCCTCGGAGGTTGTAAAGGAAGCTGTTTGGATTAGGAATTTCCTGATCGCTCTCGGTGTGGTTCAGGGTGCGTCCAATCCCTTGGACGTTTATTGTGACAACAATGGTGCTATTTCACAAGCCAAGGAACCTAGACAGCACCAGAAGAACAAACATATTCGCATGCGTTACCATCAAATTTGTGAGTTCGTTGAGGATGGTAATGTCATGATATGCAAAATACATACGGACTCAAATGTTGTTGATCCCTTGACTAAGCCTATCCCGCAGCCCGCGCATGAAGCGCACACAAGAGCAATTGGTATTAGAAACATTTTAGATTGACTCTAGTGAAAGTGGGAGACTGAAGGAAATATGCCCTGGAGGCAATCATAGAGATGATTATATTTCATATGTATCCATGAGTTATTGTAATGTTCCTTTAATATCCATATCAGGCAACTTGTATTGATTGGAAATTATGTGAATTGTTTGTGAAACTCTTTACTTGTATGGTTATTTAATAGTTGTCCCTAGTCGGAGTTCATGTGAGGACACACGTGAATATTTGACTAGCACATCTATTGGTTGATGACTATATTTCGCAAGTCATAGACATGGAGATGTCAAACCAATGATGTGGACACATGTTATGAACATGGGGTTGGACTGACCCAACATGAGACTGGCAATTTGACTTGCAGCTCTCTCTACACATCGTGTACGTTTTGTCCTTAGACCTAAGATTCTCGCATGTACTTGAGATGTGGATCGACCTACTTTGGGGCTATCAGACGCTATTCCGTAACTGGGCAGTTATAAAGGTAGTTTTCGGGTTTGTCCTGAAACATGCTGCAAGGCATGGTCAATCAAGATGGAATTTGCCTCTCTCTATTTGAGAGAGATATCTCTGGGCCCCTTGAGTGATCGGATCTAGAAATGCATGGCCGTGCTACATAAGGTTAGGAGTTAACCTAGTAAAGGGATTCCGAGTTACGGTATCGAGAAAAAGAGGTTGGCTTGGATCTAGACCAAATATCGTGAGGCAAAGGGAAAGACATGTACTAAACCTTGTGATGGTTCGTCCGATATGATCTTTGTATGCGTTTAGGAGTTGGCACGTCTTGCTAGAGGACGCTACCAACTATTGACAGAATAAGTGTATTCATGTCATGTCTATACATATATGAACCTATAGGGTCACACACTTAAGGGGCTGGAAGCCTAATGAGGATTGGATCCGAATTAGACCAGGCTTAGGATACTAATGGGCTGCTAATGTAGAATCCCACTAGGGATGCCTATATAAGAGAGGGTGGGGCGAGCTGACCAGGGTTAGACCATTCCACCCAGCCGCCACTCCTCACGCCTGTGTCGCACGCGCGGACCTAGCAGTCTGGCGTCTGATGCTTCCACCCCGCACGTGTGGATACCTAGGAGGTGCTGCATCTGTGGCACTTCGAGGAGCTGCGCAAGGGGAGCTTCTCATGGGACGAGGACAAGGAGGAGACGTGGAACGTCTGCACTGCCTCGACGCGCTTCATCAATTCTGCAACTGCGCGTCTAGTGGTAATCCCGTGATCTATGACAACATTAATCCTGGTTTACGCGGTAGATTTTTTTGATTTGTGCTAGTGTAGCCTACCTGTATCCCTTCAGGAAGGAAAGCAATTCAAGACCATTCACCACATATCCTTCCTTCCATATCAATCCTTATGGAATTCTATCTCAATATCTGTTGTTCATCAATGTTGAGTAATCAACTATTGATTCACCAATTCTTAATCTATCAACTCTTGACCATATCATAGCATTCACTAAAGTGCCTATAAATAAACAACTAAGAAAGGGGTAAATAGGTATCCTAGTATTAGATATCATCTATAGGATGGGAGTGATTGAAGGAAATCAAATCAATATGGTAACAAAGAAGATTACAAGGATGAATCCTGAAGTAGTTACCAGGAGTAATCCTATTGGATCAAGTAGATATAGTCAATGAATTATATCTCTTAATCCAATAGAGATAAACAGAAGATAATTATAATACAATTGTAATGTTGTATGGATGGAAGCCTTGATTAGCGAACTGTAAACCTAAACCATAAAGGATCAAAGGATTATAATGATCATGCTTTAGTCACCAAGATTGAATGCTTATATCATGTATAAGTGACATTGGTGGGAAAAACATGGTTGAACTCTAGTGTAAAATATTGGAGTTAAGAAGAGATAAGATAATATGATTAGGATGATGTTAGAGCAGCATTGAATTATAGATTTAGTATTTTCCTCTTGGGAAATATTAAACACTTGAGGTGAAATAGGATTTTATACATATATATATAAATCTATTAGAGTAATGTTGGTGATGGATGATTAAGGAAGAGTATGAATGTCGTTAGAAGTAACCACTTGTTGGATTGGAAGTTATCAACAGTAGAGTGGTTGATATAACCAAGTATAGATATAAAAAGATTATGAAAGCTTTAGTGTCAAACTCATTGCATTTATAAAAGGATTTAGGAGGATAAATTATTGATAAGAGTATTCTTGTGAAGTAAAGCTCATCATGTTAACACATGATGATAGATATGCAGGAGTAGTATATTTAGGAAAGGAATTCCTTAATTAGAAGTTCAGGATTGTGAATTATGGAAGATAGGAATTCTTGGTAAACACTAAACCCTAAATCTTTAGCCAAACATAGTGTCCATTTCGTCTGATTGATCTATCATCTTATTTATACAAAGCTTTATAGGAATATTTTCCTATAGAAAATTCCTCAAGTATATCTTTGACACTTTCGAACCTTTAAGTCATGTGTATCACATAATTGGGAATCAATATAAACCATTACACCCAATATTATATCCATATATTAATCACACTTAAGCAAGTAATGATTAGCTAGTTCCAAAAAACAGCTATGCATATTTTAAATAAGAAGAGTGGTTAGGATTTACCTGTTAGTAGGTTTTGAATAATAGAATTCACCATTTTGAGAACCCTAATAATTAAATTCTCTTATATAATGATTGTTATATAATAATAAAGATGGATGCATGCTTTGAATATATTTAGCTATCTTAAACCCTTATCATTACATTCATTAGGAGGAAATAACAAAAAATCATTCTATAAGGGTATACTGTAATTAACAAACCCCTAAAACCCTAATTCTTATTTATTCCATTCAATAGATAATTTTTGATATAATTGTGAGCATTGGAAAATATCAACATGTTTAGAGTAATCAATCAGTATAGTTATCTTTGGAATATTTAAAATATTATACAAAATTATGGTAATTAAAACCGTGAAGAAATTTGAATTGAAAACAAATTATTAAAAACAGAAAACATAAGGAAAAGGAGTAGTCAGCAATGTCCCACGGCCCATTTCCTCTTCGCCTATTCGTCGCTCGTGAGCTGCAGCCAACCCTCTCCACTCACTTCGCCACGGCCTAGGTGAATCCCAACAGCAGCACATACTGTTTCGGTGGTTTTTCTCCTTTCTTCTTCCTCTCGCTAGAAGGATTCGCCAACGAAGCAGCTGCCTGGCTCGAGCTCTGACATCCTCCGGGGTCGCCACGATTCGTGCCAAAGCTGACGTCATCCGAAGGTGATAAGAAGGACACGACGCCGCCTCGCTCGTCATTATCTCCATTCCCTTCCTCTTCCTCTCTGTCTGTCTCAGAGGACGAACCCTAGCTCGCCGGAGACTCTTGTCGCTGTCGCTCCATAGCTCCTCTTTCTTGCCTGAGACCACCACAAGAACCTCCATGTGGCCCTCGTTATTCCTATTGAAGAACGCAGGCCGGTGAGGTCCCAGACGCTCGGATTGAGACCTCATTCCCGAAGTCCGGCCACCGTCGATACCACCGAATTCGACCATGATTCGTGGAATCAACCTTTTCTCTGCAAACCTGGTGAGTTACTGATGCTCACTCATGCCTCAGTCGTCCTCCTTTCGCGTTTAATCGATCGCTCATCGGGCAACCGTAGCCGTCACCGCTCAACCTCGCCATTGACCAAACTCCGATGACCTTAAATGAGCGGCGCCGCCACCAATAGGTTCGTCTTGGATCCCTCTTTTGAAAAAGAACATCTTTTATAGCACGTGCGCCTCAAATTGCTTGCCCCAAGCATCACCTGTGAGGATTTCCATTGCTGAGGTCATGGTGATGTCAGGGTGAGGTCACCTTTGACCTGGTCAACCATTTGACTGGTCCTTGATGATGTGGCATGTGACGTGGTCACTGACCTTGGGTAGGTTTATTTTAGGTGTAAAAAGTTCTGTGTCTGTTTAGTAAATATTGATAAAACAATATTAATTCAAATATAAACATTCCAGAAATTTAAATAAAGTAGTTAAATCTTGGAAAATTAATATCTTTAGTTTTGTAATTCAGAAAAATACATGTAATATATGAAATTTTTTAGAAAAATAAAATCTATAACTTAAAACCATTATCAAACATTATTATGTAAACAATTTAAGTAATTATTATTTAATAAAGATTTCAAAAGTAATAAAACTTTGATAATTCCTATTTTAATAATGGTAAATGTTAAAAAAATATAAATAAAATACAAAAAGTCTTGGAAAAATAAAAACTATAATCATACATTATTATTTCACTTAAATAAGTATTTATTATTTATTAAATATTTATAAAGTAATAAACCTTATAAATTCATATCTTATTATTTATAAATCACAAAAATAAATGTATATACTAAAATGATCACAAAAATAATACCTACATGTTAAAAATATGATATTCCACTTTTGAGGTAAATAATAAAATTTAAAACACTTTAGCAACCTAAATATAAACATATTTCTTTAGTTATTAATTCATATAATGTTAAATAAATTTTTTTAATATTTCTAGAATTAGTCAATTGAGTCTAATAAATAGTAGTAATCTTAAATATTGATAATATTAAGTCAAAATGGTTCAACACATTTTAAATACAATTCTATTTGATTTATCATTCAACATTAAGTGTATATTATTATTCAAATGGAGTTATCAAATATTAAATTCTCAAGATTATTATTTTGACTTGATAAAATCTATTACCATTGTCTTAATCACAAATTTATAAACATACCAAAACCCTATAGGAAATTCATAAGTAGTTAAGTAATATTATTTCCTTAATTACAAATAATAACCACACCTTTATAAAGAGATAAAAGTTTCTATTCCATTATAAAATTAAAGAACCACTACTCAAATAGAAGTAATGCCATTCTTAAGCAACTTTAAGGAAACATTGTGAAGTGAACAAAGTACAAATATAATAAGCATTACACCTTAAAGTCCATCTATGTTTAAAGTTAACTTTAGTCCACAAGACTTTAAATATAAGACTAAATACTTTGTTATATGTTATATAGTTAACTTTGGTTTGTTATAGTTCGGTCATAAAGCATATGAAGTCCAAACTATTCAAGGAAGAATAAACAACATCAACCACATTCTATCAAATATATTCAAGAGGCTATCACGATTGTTAAACCGTAGTAAAGAAATCTTTTCTTCAAATGTTATTCTTTTTTCCACTTCAGAAAACATATGACAATCAATAGTAATCACAATACTTTATACTTTACTTGTAAACATAGGATTGATAACACTTAAGTTCTTTATAAGTGACATTACTTATAAAGTAAAATTTGAAGATAAACAATTATTGTATAAGCAATCTTGAGTAGCATTTCACATTTGTGTGTATCTCATTGTTTTATGGTATTATAATTACATGTTGTTTCACACACACTCACAAGTCTTAATAAGAAGCACATGTGTGAAACTTAATCTAAAAGGGTAACACATTCTAAAGAATCCATTTCCAGTTTCCAAACCCTAGATCAACCTTGTCCGCGGGATTCGAGTTTATCAACTTGCATTACATTACTTATGCATAAAAGCATCTTGCTTCTTTAAACATTAGTCCTTACCGGACCAATTATGCTGATTTTCGATATTGGATCTTTTATATTGTCTCGAAGACCGTGAGTGCATAATCTTGCAATCACACAAGGCAAGTTCACACTTGCTCATGTCCTTTGTTTATTTTCTGTAAAGTATTTTGCAAATATAGTTTTGTCACCACCTGCATTTGAAAAAGGTCAGAAAATACTATTTTTCATAATAATGTGAACTATTGGTTACGGATCCAGGGTGATCAGCTAATCTATTAAATCTGGCAGTTGGAATACCATTGTTCAGGACTATATCACCTAGGATTTAATAACCAATGTCGCCAGTGATTCTTGTGCCGTATATTACGCGTTGACCATGAGATTTGGAATGGGAAAGAGAAGTCAGCTGTATCTTCTTCCTCTCGCATGTAGCCGGATGTGCAGGTCGTGGCTGTTATCACTCGTAGCGTGCATATTAATTGGTAACTTGTATAGGATTCCTCAACGTCCCACGATAGTTCTGGCATCTAACGGTCTGTACAAACCATTTTGATAATTCCATATGTGGGCATGGTATACACCAAGGAGGCATGCGAGGTCGCGAAGGGGGCAGTGATTGGCTTGGATCTTAGGTTGGGCCTCAAACCAAGGAAGTTTGAACGGGAACATACTCCCGGCCGTGCAACAAAGACTAAGGTGTCTCATGGGTAAAGTGACGCACCTCTGCAGAGTGTAAGAACTGTAACTTGTTACTCCCTGTTCCGGGAAGGAGCTGCGAATGCGGCGGGAAAGGAACTCCATGAAAGTTCTGGTAAACCCGTGAAGGCTGACGGACATAGTTTTTAAGAATAAAAGCAACCTTTGAAGAAATATTTACAAAAACCTGCATTGCCTACGACCTATGGTCTGTAGCTATAGAGATAGTTCATCAAACACTCCTTTTCTAGTGAACTTGCTGAGTACGCTCGTACTCAAAGTATCTTCTTAATCCTTGGCAGGTTCCAAATCCAGTACAGATGACGTCTACATCAAGTTATGCTACAGGAATCATCACCAGAAGCGAAAGCTCTTCCATGAAGTCAAGAAAGTCAACATATACATCAACTCGTGTGAAGACAAAGTTACTGATTAGATATGAATATAATCTCTAGCCATAGAACCCACTTCTGTAGCATATTGCAATAGCAGCAATGCCAGACCATTAATTAAAGTACTAGTCATAATAGTATGATAGTCTTGAGTTGTTTATTTCTGATTCTTCTTTGTAAGAAGTTTCTTTCTCTCTCTTTAACCTAGAGTGTTCTTTGGATCTTGTGTAAAGAGTTGATTTGTAACCTATAGTCATGTCTTGGACCTGCTGTGTTTCTGTTGTACCACTCTGACGGATGTAATACTAGTGAACGGTGTTTCATTGGTGTTATGTCAACGACTATAGTGTACTACATCATGCTGTGGTATGCTGGGTCACCGCCGTTGGTATCAGAGCATATGCTTTGACCTTAGGATTGAAACCCTTTTAGGAAGTTCTGTAGGTTGGATAGTGACTATAGGAGCCATCTCATCTAAACCAAATATTCTTATCACTTGTGATGAGTATCCACTTGAGGATAAACCTTGTCACACTTAAGCTGGATGCTTAAGTCATCTTTCTTAGGAGTAGTTATCTATTTTATCTCCATAAAGTGATCTTTAGTGTCTTCCGAGGGAGACATAAACCACCAAGATACTGTAGGAAAGTAAATTGGCCGCAGCAGATTAGGATCAAGTGTAAGACATCAAATGAAGTAGTTCTAATAGTATAGCTTAACCCTAAAATTTAAGTAAGAGAAGTAAAATCTTAGTGTCAGTTGGTAACCAAAGAAAACATGATGAATATCATTAGGATAAATGTTGATGTAATGAGTAGTAATCATGTGGTATTCACTTGAGAATTCTATGATGAAGTGAAATTATGTTAGTAATGTGAAACAAAGTCATCATGGTTAGATTAGCTCTTGAATCATGATGAATGGGTAAAATATAATAAGATCATGGTGAGATTAGCTTCGAAACCATGATAAGAGTATAAATATGACAAGTACTTAGTGAATTATCTTGGAGTAGAAGTAAGATAATAACATGGTAGAACTATGATAGAAGTCATATATGCTGGAAATTTCTAATAATCTTTGGTTTAAGTTAGCAAATAGAATCTGATTAGTCATTTGGAGTGATCATGTGAGGTTAGTTTACTAATAAAGAAAGGTTTGATATAGTTAATCATTCCAAAGGTGAGACCAAAGGTTAGTTAAAACCAAATTGACACCACTTTGTTTAAGATTATCCTGTTGCACTTGAGCAATTGGGTAAATATTGAGATAAAGAATAGTTTGACCCTATGTGCTAAGTATCACGATATAAACCTATATGAGGAGGTGTCATATACTACACAACTAAGCCTGAATTCTAGATATATTATACTCAACTACTATATTCTCGGCTTAGAATATTGTGTGTTATATGTACCACATTTGGATTTATTTGTTTTTCTTGGATCTTCTTGATTGACTAGATCTGTATATGAAGTTTGACTTGGTGTGCAAATGCATGTTGCAACATCCAGTTACTACTTGATGTTATAGACCTAGATAGGATTGGAAATTCGTGTAAGGGAGTGACGAGTTCCAAAGACCAAGATGGAGACTTACATGAAGGAGGAAGCAAAATCTAAGGAGTATTAGCACAGTTTGAAGGATAGATCAAGATCAGGTTATTTTTAGCCAGATATGAGAAGGAAGTTTAGTGTAGAACATACTTAAGCAATATGAAGTGATGAAGTCAATGTTCAACCAAAAGTAGGTGATGTTGTTAAGGAATTAATGGAGTAATTATACCAAGTTCATGGAAGTATCATGAATAAGTACAAAAGAAGTAGCTTTGGAACCAAAGTGGTATTCAAGCTCTGACAATTCAGAGAGAATGCCAGAAGTATATTGGAAGTCGTAGGGTAATACCTAAAACCTAGGATGATCCGCAGCTAGTATTTGATCCACAGTTGGTATCTTGTCCGTAGCCGGTGTTGGTTGACATAGTTAACCAGATCATCTTAAAAGTTGCATAAAGAGCATAAAACTTGGCCTAAGATAAGTAAGATATAAAGGAGTATAAAATTTTATGCGATCGTCTTTCGAGACTCTTCGCGAAAATTGACCTATCAAACTGAAAATGTCCAAATAGTAAGTAAGACAAATAATGCTGAAAGATTCACTTCGGAGATCCACACATGTGTGGATACACCCTACCATCTTTCATGAGACCCTAACTAGGTAAAGAATAAGCTGGATAGAGACCAATATTCTAATTATGAAGCCAATAAATACTAAATAGACAGTTTGAAGACTATTAGTAAACCCTAAGGGGGAGAGTAAACATTAGAAATGAAAGTATCATTATCTAACTTTCCGAATAAAGGTTGGAGAAGAAGGATTAATCTATAAAAACATCAAGCCTTATTTTCATACGGTTAAAAGATAATCATGAGAAAAGTACTTTCGGAAGTATGTCAGGATAAAAGATCAAAGTGTACTTCAGGGTAGTAGTACTTAAACCTTGAGGTAACTAATAAATGGAACTTGAAGTAGTACTATAGGTAATAACAAAAGATTGTCTAAAAGCCTGATAAGGTAAAAGATTGAAGATGGCAGAATAGACTAACTCCAATATACTCATTCTAAGAAGAACAGCTCTTAAATGACAATTAAGAGGGAATAAAGCACATCCAATGGGTATGGACTAAATGAGTTCAAATCCAATCTTGGAAAGATTACCAGCTTGAGACATACAATGACAAATCAAAGATTCGTCTTTTGACCATAATTATTGTTTAATAAAATCTAAAATCCTATTTTAGTGAGACTTCCTAGACCTTACCTAGTGTGATAAGGAAGTTTGATGATCAAGTAAAGGAGTTGGATTAGGATACCTAATCAGGGAAATCAACTAAAGCAGAGACCCCAATTTAAGGATTTTATAATGACTTATCCCTAAGGGACTAAAGTAAAAGGAACTTTGGAGTATTGGAGACAACAAGCTAAAAATTGTTCATTATGATGAGAATTAAAGAAAAGGATCTGGATATGAGATACTACAATTATTCCGATTGAGGTTACCATGGAGTTGCGACATATCATAATTAATGCAAGACAATTCCTTACTCCAAAACGTGAGAGTATACAAACTTTGAGGACGAAGTTTATTTTAAAGGGGAGAGTCTGTAACATCCCAGCATTAGAGCTTAGAAATAAGCTGAACACAGATGTGTGCATTGCATTCATGCACATAAAATCCAAATAATTTTTGCTCGTTTGAATAAATCTTGTCAAAGTGATTGAAGCTTCTCTCAACTTGATGGAATTGAAGTAGATCATCAAGTTGACTGCGATAATATTCAATATGACCTTTGCTAAAACCTTATTTTGGGTAAGGGAGATTTGATCTAAGGGTAGATCAAATGTAATAAAAGTTAACCCTAATATATTACTTAATGATTTATATTTGATCCTTAGTTAATCATATCCTAGTATTCATTACACAACTCATGAATACCAAGTTATAAACCTAACTTAAGTAATAGGAATGGAATAACTAAATCTTGACCTATCCTAATCTTATATATCCTACCATGAGTATCATGGTAATACTTAACCCTAAATCTTCAGTTGTATTAAGTAGGAAGGAAAGCAATTCAAGACCATTCACCACATATCCTTCCTTCCATATCAATCCTTATGGAATCCTATCTCAATATCTGTTGTTCATCTATGTTGAGTAATCAACTATTGATTCACCAATTCTTAATCAATCAACTCTTGACCATATCATAGCATTCACTAAAGTTCCTATAAAGAAACAACTAAGAAAGGGGTAAATAGTAATGCTAGTATTAGATATCATCTATAGTATGAGAGTGATTGAAGGAAATCAAATCAATATGGTAACAAAGAAGATCACAAGGATGAATCCTGAAGATAGTTACCAGGAGTATTCCTATTTGATCAAGTAGATATAGTCAATGAATTATATCTCTTAATCCAATAGAGATAAACAGAAGATAATTATAATACAATTGTAATGTTGTATGGATGGAAGCCTTGATTGGCCAACTGGAAACCTAAACCATAAAGGATCAAAGGATTATAATGATCATGCTTTAGTCACCAAGATTGAATGCTTATATCATGTATAAGTGACATTGGTGGGTTAAACATGGTTGAACTCTAGTATAAAATATTGGAGTTAAGAAGAGATAAGATAGTATGATTAGGATGATGTTAGAGCAGCATTGAATTATAGATTTAGTATTTTCCTCTTGGGAAATATTAAACACTTGAGGTGAAGTAGGATTTGATACATATATATATAAATCTATTAGAGTAATGTTGGTGATGGATGATTAAGGAAGAGTATGAATGTCATTAGAAGTAACCACTTATTGGATTGGAAGTTATCAGCAGTAGAGTGGTTGATATAACCAAGTATAGATATAAAAAGTTTATGAAAGCTTTAGTGTCAAACTCATTGCATTTACAAAAGGATTTAGGAGGAGAAATTATTGAGAAGAGTATTCTTGTGAAGTAAAGCTCATCATGTTAACACATGATGATAGATATGAAGGAGTAGTATATTTAGGAAAGGAATTCCTTAATTAGAAGTTCAGGATTGTGAATTATGGAAGATAGGAATTCTTGGTAAACACTAAACCCTAAATCTTTAGCCAAACATAGTGTCCATTTCGTCTGATTGATCTATCATCTTATTTATACAAAGCTTTATAGGAATATTTTCCTATAGAAAATTCCTCAAGTATATCTTTGACACTTTCAAACCTTTAAGTCATGTGTATCACATAACTGGGAATCAATATAAACCATTATGCCCAATATTATATCCATATATTTATCACACTTAAGCAAGTAATGATTAGATAGTTCCAGAAAAGAACGATGCATATTTTAAATAAGAAGAGTGGTTAGGATTTACCTGTTAGTAGGTTTTGAATAATAAAATTCACCATTTTGATAACCCTAATAATTAAATTCTCTTATGTAATGATTGTTATATAATAATAAACATGGATACATGCTTTGAATATATTTAACTATCTTAAACCATTATCATTACATTCATTAGGAGTAAATAAAAAAATCATTCAATAAGGGTATAATGTAATTAACAAACCCCTAAAACCCTAATTCCTATTTATTCCATTCAATAGATAATTTTTGATATAATTGTGAGCATTGGAAAATATCAACATGATTAGAGTAATCAATCAGTATAGTTATCTTTGGAATATTTAAAATATTATACAAAAATTATGGTATTTAAAACCTTGAAGAAATTTGAATTGAAAACAAATTATTAAAAACAAAAAACAGAAAAGATAAGGAAAAGGAGTAGCAGTCAGCAATGGCCCACGGCCCATTTCCTCTTCGCCTATTCGTCGCTCGCGAGCTGCAGCCAACCCTCTCCACTCACTTCTCCATGGCCCAGGTGAAGCCCAACAACAGCCCATACCGTTTCAGTGGGTTTTCTCCTTTCTTCTTCCTCTCGCCAGAAGGATTCGCCGGCGAAGCAGCTGCCTGGCTCGAGCGCCGCCTTCCGCCGGGGTCGCCACGATTCGTGCCAAAGCTGACGTCATCTGAAGGGGATAAGAAGGACACAATGACGCCTCGCTCGTCCTTATCTCCATTCCCTTTCTCTTCCTCTATGTCTGTCTCAGAGGCCGAACCCTAGCTCACCGGAGACTCTTATCGCCGTCGCTCCGTAGCAACTCGTGCTTGCCTGAGACCACCACAAGAACCGCCATGTCGCCCTCGTTATTCTTTCTGAAGAACGCAGGCCGGCGAGGTCCCAGACGCTCGGATTGAGACCTCATTCCCGAAGTCCAGCTATAGGGTTTGCAGCATAGAAAACAAAAATTTTCCTACGATGGGAACAACTATGTACCAAGATCTATCTACTAGATACAAACAATGGGCGGATGTATATCCGAAGAGAACATACCCTTGAAGACCGACAAAGCTTAACGAGTCCAAACTCGTGGTTGATGTAGACGATCTCTTGCCGATCTCAAGATCGAGAGGAAGTCCTAGCGCCGCAAAACAGCAGCCCATCCGTGTTCGCACACACGTTCGAGGAACTGAGCAACCTCCGCCTCCTCGCTCCAGTGATGCAGCGGAAGCACAAATCTTTCTTGCCGAATAGCCACCGGGAACATGTATCTCTCTAGTCCGAGACCATGGGGGATAAATTCTAGAGGGGGAGAGAGATCCTTCACGAGGAGGTGTAAGTGAGAAGTGAGAGGAGGGGCTCCTTATATAAGGGAGGGGGGCCGCCCAAGGGGGCATGGCCGCCGGCCATGGAGGGTGCCCCCACCTCTCCCTCATTCATGTGGGTGGACACTCCACTCACAAAATGGCCCTTCAATTTTCTCCACTCAAAAGCCCACTCAAATTCCCATTAAATTTCCACCAAATTTAATGCAACCTCTCATTAAATAAAACTTTTTATTTTATTCAGAATTTTGTCAATTACTTTAATGACAAACATTCACAAATAACCCCTTGCTAGAATTCTATTTCACATGCATAACCATTTATGCAATTTCACCCGAAAGCCTGTTTCGGTATCTAGTGAAATAAATTCCTGCGCTTGTTCATTCTTTCGGCATGAAACTTTTGCTCCAATTGGACGTCGGTGTCTCTTAAGTGTCTCACCCTACGGTTCGTGAATAATGCGGACATGATCGAGACCCCTCTCGGATCAATAATCAGAAGCGGGATCTGGAGACCCATACTGACTCCCACACATTTAACGATGACTTTCTTGTGATCGTCGGGACCTTTTACGCTAGTATCTTAATCCTTTTGTTTCCGCGATATATTACATGTACGAGATTCGATCATCGGTATCTCCATACCTATTTTGATCTCGTTACTAACATGCACTCTTTTCTCGTTCCCGTGATATAACATTCTAGTGATCAAATCACTTGCTTGCAAGCTAACCAATGTGATATCACCGAGAGGGACCAGAGTATATATATCCGTCATCGGGATGAACAAATTCCACTCTCGAATCATGGGCCTCAACATAACACTTTATTAGTTCTGAATCCATGTTTATAATCACCCTGTTACGGTGTGACATTTGATGTTATCAAGAAACTCTTCCGGTGTTAGTGATTGACATGATCTCATGGTCTAAGGATTAGGATCACTTCGTAAGTTGTTATAGCAATATAAACTCAATGACTTTGATCGTAATGCTATACTTCGGATGAATGTTCATCACACCATTACACTAATGTTGTGATCCCGTTATTAACAACATCCAATGTCCATGATCAGGAAACCATGATAATCTTGTTAATCAACGAGCTAGTTTATGAGAGAGGCATAACTAGGAAATTTCTGTTTGTTTATTAAACACACATGTATTAACGTTTCCGTATTAATACAATTATAGCATTTAAAATAAACATTTATCATAAACAAGGAATATGATAATAACCACTTTATTATTGCCTCTCGGGCATATTCCCTTCAGTCTCCCACTTGCACTAGAGACAATAATCTAGTTTGAAAACTTTGCATATTGAACACATATGGCTTTTTGGTGTTCTATATACGCAACTGCAAGTGGTTAACATAATCTACGGATCTGACGCTTTCAGGTTCGTGTGTATTTGCATGTCTTTGCGTCTCCACGCATCACTCATTCTCCAATGAGATGGCATTGTATAAATTTGGTCTTTTGGTGAGACCTTTAGTTCCTTGGGGTTAAAACATGTCGATACTATTGTCATACAATATATATTTAGTGTTAGCCTGTTGTGAACCACATCTTAGTTTGATAACAAACTACTTGACACAAATGCCCTCCTTTGCTGCTACTATAGCAGTCATATACTTAGCCTTTTTGTTGTAGTATTCGTCATAATGTCTTAACTATGGATTTCATCCAAATCCATCATGGAATATTCTTTTCATTACATTGTACCACCCATAGTTTAAATTGAGATAAACTTAATTTGTATCTTGTGACAAACCTAGTATCAATGTAACGCTTTACAATGAACTATTTGTAATTGTTTGTCACCTCTACACAAATATATTCTTAGTTCTTTCAAAAAGATCATAAGAATATCCTCACTATCGTCCAATGATCATTTTATGATTCATTCTAGTATATGCTCATAACACTTAGAGCATAGGACATATCTGGATGTGTACATATCATGGTATGATTGATCAAAACATTCTCGTTATTTCACTCATCAAGTGTCAAAGCACTTGAATCTTGTTTCACTTATCAAGTGTCGATACACTTGAATCTTGATTCAATTCCTTTCCATGCGACAAGAACCGTTTCTTGTTGTTTCTATATTGAACTCCTTCAATATCTCATATATGTACGTTTGGCACAACCATATTGGCGTCACAGTGTATCCACTATAGACATTCACGCTAAATATTCGGGTTTTGCCTAAGTATTTCTTCGAAATGAAATTCTTAACCCTTGTCAATAAAATATACATCATTTCCAATCAACAAGATGTCCTCCACATAATGTATTAGAAATATGTCTTAGCGCTCCCACTTAATTTCTTGCAAATGCAAGCATCTTCATCGTCTCCTGATGAAAACTCTTTTTCATCACGGTGAAGATTCCAACTCCACGATGCTTACTTCAACCGTTGAAGTTTGCATGCCATTTTAGCATCCTTTGCATTTTAACAAAAACCTTTGGACATTGTCATGTACACGTCCTAGGTAACCATTCTATTAGAAGAATTTTATTTTGTTTATTCATCTACCATATACCAAATTATATGTAGTGGTTGCTACTTTAATCCGTCCAGACTAAATATCGCTATGAAAGATCAAATCTTGTCATAGTCAGCTCCTTGAACATTGTCGTAAAATACTTTACGACATGTCGACTATTTCATAGATGTGAAACATCCATGTCTGTTTCTTTATAGATCCAAATACGACCGATAGGTTTTTACACCTTTCCGGAGGGTCTTCCAAGTTCAAAACTTGATTTGTCGTATATGGAACTATCACGGATTTTATGGCTTCAAGCCATTTGATGGAGTCAGGGCCCATCATCGTTTCTTTGTATGTATTCGGTTCATCATTGTCAAACAATAATGATTTACTCTCAAATCTTAGCATTTGATTGTTTAACCGACCTACTTTGTTCAATAGGAACTTAGATCTCCGTGACCACAACCTTTGAGTCACATAAGCTATGAGCGTTATGGCAACCTTCGGAACGTTTTCCGGCGCTGCGCAACTCAGCACATTTAGCTAAGGTTCGTTAACTTTATCAAAGTTCTATTGTCCTCCCACTTAACTTTTGCGAAAAATTCCTTTTTCAAGAAACTTCACATTTCAAGCGACAAACCCTTTTATCCTTGGTGTTATGGAGGAATAACCAATTGTTATTCGAAATAACCTACAAAGACATGCTCATCCGACTTCGGTTGTAAACATCTTACTTATGTTTAGCATACCAAAATTTAAGAAATGACAACTTGGGTTTTACCCCAAACCATAACTTCCATGGTGTCATTTCAACGGATAAAGATGGAGCTCTTTTCAGTGAAAAAGAGGTAGTCTCTAAAGCTTTAATATTTTAAAACATAATGGCAGTTTTATAAATAACACCTTTGATCCAACCATGTCAAACAAGGTTTCATTACAAATCTCAAACACTCCATATTCCTATGGTGTTTCGGGATATGTAAATCTAGGTGTTTTGCTAAACTTGCAACTCAAATAAATCCCTTTATGATAAAATCATAATTCATTTATTTTCTTGTTACACTTGTAACTCAAACAAATCCCTTATGATAAAATCATAAACCATTTATTTTCTTGTTACAATGATTTTCCACTTCATCTTGAAAGTCTTTGAAACGTTTTTCAAATATTTCATACTTCTTTATCATTAAGTGAATATTCACTCAAATTTCCGGAGAGATCATATGAAGTTGAAACCCATCGCTTACGACTACACATAATGGACTACATACATCAATATGTATAAATTCCAATAATTTAGTCGTTCGTTCTTCTTTGGCCTTTGAACGAAGTTTTAATTATCACGTGGAAAGTCTCACAAGTGTCACTTGATCAAATCAAAGACTCCAAAAATCCATGAATATGGAGATTCTTCATGTTTTCTTTCCGATATAATTTAAACGGCGATGTCACTTTGTAAGTGATCTTTCAATCATTTGTCTTGCGACATTTTAGCATTAGGTTTTATGGATGTGATTTCTCCAACTAGATTTGTAAATCATCCATCTTATATGGAATATGGTAATTATTTGAACAAACTTTGTTCTCATAATACCTGATTTAAATAAAAATTATTAAAACAAATCTTGAAGTCAAGCTTTGATGTCAACGAGAAATACAAACAACGGTTTGTTTGTTTGTTTTCGATGAACATCATCACATATTCTCTTGCTAGTTACTTAGGCCATTGTGGTTCATGAATTGCGTCTTTCTGTATGAAATTTCATACCAACCAATTTGGTATCCAATACCCAAGAACCACATTGTTTAACAAGCAAAGAATACAACCATAACATGTATATGATCCATATACCTAAATTGGATATTTTCAATCTTTTCTTTTCTGCCAAGTATATTTTATAGATTCTCTTCCAGCATTTCCTTTTACTTTTAAAAGAATCTATCAACATCAACAGTGGCGCCATATACATGACACATAGTCCAAAGCGTGTATATTCTAATAATAATACCTTTGGACTTGCACTTTGAAGTAGATCACCATCATCAAAATGATCGGTATTCTTTCAAAATCCATTCTTTAGTAATCTTTTAGTGTAGTAAACATTTTACATACATATTCTATTCACCCTTATCATGACGACTTTCATGATCAAGCTACTGTAGCTTATAAAGGCGAATCGTGAGTATAACATTACTTTCCAAAACCCTTTTGGATGATTAGGATGTCTAGCATCTCCAACCTTCGTAAATTCTCATCCAATATGAGAACATATATTATACTCTATCATATTACAACCAAAACATTGTTTTAGATATCGTTATATCTGTCACACATGATGGTTTCTGAAACAATTCTTTCAGCTCCTAGATAAACTTGATATTAAAACAATCAAGAATCATGGAGGCAAACATGATACTTAAGATACTAACACTGGAATTGTTACTCTTGATTTAATACCAACTATTAAATTTCACGGAGTAAATAGAGTTTGCTGAAAGTTTGCAACAGGACTTTAAACTTTGATTGACACTCAGCACAATACGATACCAGTTCGTAAAGTAAATATCCAGAATTCTATAGTTCTATTATCTCAATTATAACTATGCATATGGTAGTGAACGAATGCCAATGACTACAACAAATTATGCAAATTCACTTTGATTTAATTTATGATAATACTAATCCAAATTACAAATGAACTCCCACTCAAAAACGACATCCCTCGTGTCTTTTTGGTGATTACATGAACCAAATCCACTACACCAAGTCCGATCATCACGTGAGTCGGTGTAGCTTCGAAGGTGAGCATCCATATGGTCATCATATCAAAACATGTGACTCATGCTTAACCTTTCGGTCCGTGTTCCGAGGCCATGTCTGTACATGATAGGCTCGCCAAGTAAGAACCTTAGTATTCGCGTGTGTAACTGTCTTACACCCGAGATATGCTCGTGGATTCAAGTACACCCGATCATCACGTGATGCCTTGAAGAGACGAAACATTGTCGGTGCATACTTAAGGAAGAACACATTTTTATCTTAATATCTAAATGAGGGATCATCTTATTATGCTAATAAAGCGCTAAACAAGAAATATAAGATGCTATCAAACATCACATGTTTATAAGTGAAATGATATGGTTCCCGCATATGATCTCCATCATGTGCACCGTGGTATGATCTCTATCATACATTTATGTGTAAGGCCAAGATCTATGGAACTTACACGCTATGTGTGTTGTAAGAGTATCATCTCATACTTCTACGTACAACATCACCATATCATAACACTAGCCCAGCAACAATCTAAACTAGACGCCTCTAATTTATCCATTGCAATTTTTACGTGGCTTAGGGATTTCGAAGATAGAACCGTTCTTACCTACGAACATGAACCACAACGAGGATAACCAAATTGTTGACAACTCGTTGCAAATTAGATATTGACTATAGTAGGAGAGACAGACACCCACTAGCCACTTATGCAAAACTAGTTGCATGTCAAGCGTGGAACAGGTCTCATGTGCGAGGACATGTAAAGTTTGTCCGGGACGCTTCATCCCACTATGCCACCAATATCCAAAGTACAACTAAGAAGCAATAAAATGATCATCATCGCCCACATACTCATATGTGTACTACCCGTGCAAAGTATCTACGCATAGATCCGGCTCTGATACCACTGTAGGGTTCGCAGCATAGAAAACAAAAAATTTCCTACGATGGGAACAACTATGTACCAAGATCTATCTACTAGATACAAACAACGGGCGGATGTATATCCGAAGAGAACATACCCTTGAAGACCGACAAATCTTAACGAGTCCAAACTCGTGGTTGATGTAGACGATCTCTTGCCGATCTCAAGATCGAGAGGAAGTCCTAGCGCCGCAAAAAAGCAGCGCATCCGTGTTCGCACACACGTTTGAGGCACCGAGCAACCTCCGCCTCCTCGCTTCAGCGATGCAGCGGAAGCACAACTCTTTCTTGCCAAATAGCCACCGGGAACATGTATCACGCTAGTCCGAGACCATGGGGGATAAATTCTAGAGGGGGAGAGAGATCCTTCACGAGGAGGTGTGAGTGAGAAGTGAGAGGAGGGGCTCCTTATATCGGGGAGGGGGGGCAGCCCAAGGGGGCATGGCTGCCGGCCATGGAGGGTGCCCCCACCTCTCCCTCATTCATGTGGGTGGACACTCCACTCACAAAATGTCCCTTCAATTTTCTCCACTCAAAAACCCACTCAAATTCCCATTAAATTTCCACCAAATTTAATGCAAACTCTCATTAAATAAAACTCTTTTATTTATTCAGAATTTTGTCAATTACTTTAATGACAAACATTCACAAATAACCCCTTGCTAGAATTCTATTTCACATGCATAACCACTTTATGCAATTTCACCCGAAAGCCTGTTTCGGTATCTAGTGAAATAAATTCCTGCGCTTGTTCATTCTTTCGGCATGAAACTTTTGCTCCAATTGGATGTCGGTGTCTCTTAAGTGTGTCACCCTACGGTTCGTGAATAATGCGGACATGATCGAGACCCCTCTCGGATCAATAATCAGAAGTGGGATCTGGAGACCCATACTGACTCCCACACATTCAACGATGACTTTCTTGTGATCGTCGGAACCTTTTACGCTAGTATCTTAATCCTTTTGTTTCGCGATATATTACATGTCCGAGATTCGATCATCGGTATCTCCATACCTAGTTTGATCTCGTTACTGACATGCACTCTTTTCTCGTTCCCGTGATATAACATTCTAGTGATCAAATCACTTGCTTGCAAGTTAACCAATGTGATATCACCGAGAGGGCCCAGAGTATATCTATCCGTCATCGGGATGAACAAATTCCACTCTCGATCCATGGGCCTCAACATAACACTTTATTAGTTCTGAATCCATCTTTATAATCACCCTGTTACGGTGTGACGTTTGATGTTATCAAGAAACTCTTCCGGTGTTAGTGATTGACATGATCTCATGGTCTAAGGATTAGGATCACTTCGCAAGTTGTTATAGCAATATAAACTCAATGAATTTGATCGTAATGCTATACTTCAGATGAATGTTCATCACACCATTACACTAATGTTGTGATCTCGTTATTAACAACATCCAATGTCCATGATCAGGAAACCATGATAATCTTGTTAATCAACGAGCTAGTTTATGAGAGAGGCATAACTAGGAACTTTCTGTTTGTTTATTAAAAACACATGTATTAACGTTTCCGTATTAATACAATTATAGCATGCAAAATAAACATTTATCATAAACAAGGAATACTATAATAACCACTTTATTATTGCCTCTCGGGCATATTCCCTTCACCAGCCACCCTCCATACCACCGAATTCGACCATGATTCGCGGCATCAAACTTTTATCTACAAACCTGGTGAGTTACTGATGCTCACTCATGCCTTAATCGTCCTCCTTTCACGTTTAATCGATCGCTCATCAGGCAACCATAGCCGTCACCGCTCGATCTGGTCGTTGACCAAACTCCGATGACCTTAAATGAGCGGCGCCGCGACCAATAGGTTCGTCTTGGATCCCTCTTTTGAACACGACCATATTCTCTAGCCCGCGCGCATCAAATCACTGGACCCGAGCATCACCTATGAGGATTGCCATTGCTTGGGTCACGCTGACGTCAGGGTGAGGTTACCTTTGACCTGGTCAACCATTTGACTGATCCTTGCTGATGTGGCATGTGACGTGTTGGGTAGGTTTAGTTTAGGTGTAAAAAGTTTTGTGTCTGTTTAGTAAATATTGATAAAACAATATTAATTCAAATATAAACATTCCAGAAATTCAAATAAAGTAATTAAATCTTGTAAAATTAATATCTTTAGTTTTGTAATTCAGAAAAATACATGTAATATATGAATTTTTTTAGAAAAATAAAATCTATAACTTAAAACCATTATCAAACATTATTATGTTACCAATTTAAGTAATTATTATTTAATAAATATTTTAAAGTAATAAAACTTTGATAATTCCTATTTTAATAATGGTAAATGATAAAAAAATATAAATAAATTACCAAATATCTTGGAAAAATAAAAACAATACTTTAAAACTATTATCATACATTATTATTTCACGTAAATAAGTATTTATTATTTATTAAGTATTTATAAAGTAATAAACCTTATAAAAATCATATCTTATTATTGATAACCTTATAAAAATCATATCTTATTATTGATCAATCACAAAAATAAATGTAATATACTAAAATGATCACAAAAATAATACCTACATATTAAAAATATGATATTCCACTTTTGAGGTAAATAAAAAAATTTAAAACACTTCAGCAACTTATTAATTCATATAATGTTAAATAAAATTTGTTAATATTTATAGAATTAGTCAATTGAGTCTAATAAATAGTATTAGTCTTAAATATTGATAATATTAAGTCAAAATGGTTCAACACATTTTAAATACAATTCTATTTGATTTATCACTCAACATTAAGTATATATTATTATTCAAATGGAGTTATCAAATATTAAATTCTCAAGATTTTTATTTTGACTTGATAAAACTATTACCATTGTTTTAATCACAAATTTATAAACATACCAAAACCCTATAGGAAATTCATAAGTAGTTAAGTAATATTGTTTCCTTAATTACAAATAATAACCACACCTTTATAAAGAGATAAATGTTTCTATTCCATTATAAAATTAAAGAACCACTACTCAAATAGAAGTAATGCCATTCTTAAGCAACTTTAAGGAAACATTGTGAAGTGAACAAATTAAAAATATAATAAGCATTACACCTTAAAGTCCATCTATGTTTAAAGTTAACTTTAGTCCACAAGACTTTAAATATAAGACTAAATACTTTGTTATATGTTATATAGTTAACTTTGGTTTGTTATAGTTCAGTCATAAAGCATATGAAGTCCAAACTATTCAAGCAAGAATAAACAACATCAACAACATTCTATCAAATATATTCAAGAGGCTATCGGGATTGTTAAACCTTAGTAAATAAATCTTTTCTTCAAATGTTATTCTTTTTGCCACTTTAGAAAACATATGAAAATTAATAGTAATAACAATAATTTATACTTTACTTGTAAACTTAGGATTGATAACACTTAAGTTATTTATAAGTGACATTACTTATAAAGTAAAATTTGAAGATATATTGTATAAGCAATCTTGAGTAGCATTTCACATTTGTGTGTATCTCATTGTTTTATGGTATTATAATTACATGTTGTTTCACACACACTCACAAGTCTTAATAAGAAGCACATGTGTGAAAATTAATCTAAAAGGGTAACACATTCTAAAGAATCCATTTCCAGTTTCCAAACCCTAGATCAACGTTGTCCCCGGAATTCGAGTTTATCAACTTGCATTACATTATTTATGCATAAAAGCATCTTGCTTATTTAAACATTAGTCCTTACCGGACCAATGATGCTGATTTCAGATATTGGATCTTTTATATTGTCTCGAAGACCATGAGTGCATAATCTTGCAATCACACAAGGCAAGTTCACACGTGCTCATGTCCTTTGTTTATTTTCTGTAAAGTATTTTGCAAATCCAGTGTTGTCATCACCTGCATTTGAAAAAGGCCAGAAAATACTATTTTTGATAATAATGTGAACTATTGGTTACTGATCCAGGGTGATGAGCTAATCTATTAAATCTAGAAGTTGGAATACCACTATTTAGGACTATATCACCTAGGATTTCGTAACCAATGTCGCCAGTGATTCTTGCGCCGTATATTACGCGTTGACCATGAGATTTGGAATGGGACAGAGAAGTCAGTTGTATCTTCTTCCTCTCTCATGTAGCCGAATGTGCAGGTCGTGGTTGTTATCACTCGTAGCATGCATATTAATTGGTAATTCGTAGAGGATATGCAGGATATGGCTGGGAACCCTCAACGTCCCATGATAGTTCTGGCATCTAACGGTCTGTACAAACCATTGCCATAATTCAATATGTGGGCATGGTGTACACCAAGGAGGCATGCGAGGTCACGAAGGTGGCAGTGATTGTCTTGGATCTTAGGTTGGGCCTCAAACCAAGGAAGTTTGAATGGGAACATACTCCCGGCGGTGCAACAAAGCCTAAGTTCTCTCATGGGTAAAGTGACGCACCTCTGCAGAGTGTAAGAACTATAACTTGTTACTCCCTGTTCCGGGAAGGAGCTGCGAACGCGGCGGGAAAGGAACTCCATGAAAGTTCTGGTAAACCCGTGAAGGCTGACGAACATAGTTTTTCAGAATAAAAGCAACCTTTGAAGAAATATTTACGAAAACCTGCATTGCCTATAACCTATGGTCTATGGCTGTAGAGATAGTGCATCAAACACTTCTTTTATAGTGAACTTGCTGAGTACGCTCGTACTCAAAGTATCTTCTTAACCCTTGCTAGGTTCTAAAGCCAGTACAGACAACGTCTACATCAAGTTATGCTCCAGGAATCATCACCAGGAGCGAAAGATCTTCCATGAAGTCAAGAAAGTCAACATATACATCAACTCGAGTGAAGACAAAGTTACTGATTAGATAGGAATATAATCTCTAGCCATAGAACCTATTTCTGTAGCGTATTGCAATAGGAGCAATGCTAGACCATTAATTAAAATACTAGTCATAATAGTATGATAGTCTTGAGTTGTTTATTTCTGATTCTTCTTTGTAAGAAGTTTCTTTCTATCTCTTTAACCTAGAGTGTTCTCTGGATCTTGTGTAAAGAGTTGATTTGTAACCTATAGTTATGTCTTGGACCTGCTGTGTTTCTGTTGTACCACTCTGAGGGATGTAATACTAGTGAACGGTGTTTCATTGGTGTTATGTCAACGACTATAATGTACTACATCATGAAGTGGTATGCGGGGTCACCGCATAGGGCCTTCTTATTGGCGAAGGGGGAGACCGAGGGAGTGTCCGAGGAGGCCGCACCCCCTAGGCAAGGGCCAGGCATGGCCGCACGGCCAGGGGGTGTGGGCCCCTCAAGTCCCTCCTCTGTCTCGTCTTCTATCTCCGTGTTCTCCTCAGTGAAATATTGACTTTGGCTTTTGTCCAGTCAAATTCGAGAATATTCATTTTTTGGCTTTGTGGCTTTTGTCTAGTTAAATTCGAGAATATTGACTTTGGAACCAAAAACAACAGAAAACAGGCAACTAGCACTGTGGCATCTTGTTAATAGGTTAGTCCCAGAAAAAGAATAAAAGTACCTCAAAGTGTAGACAAATCAAAGAAAAGTGGATACTAAACAAGCATGGAACATAAAAAATTATAGATACTTTTACGATGTATCACGGTCCAACCCAACCAGATTTCAGGTTCAGATCCAATCCGAACTTGCTCCCGCTCTTAATTGTGTGACCCCACAGGCTCATGATAACTTTGACACGATTGGAGTCCGACTCTCAATCGATCAGTCGGTATTGGCTCCTAGCAGAACATGCTGACTCCCAAGTACCAAAGAGTCATGACGACTTGCCTTTCCAATGAGAGTTGCGTCCGAGTCCCTTTTTTCCTCACTATATACCTTGTTAGACTATAGGCGAATATTTTTCATCTGAGAAAAGTGATTCATCCGACTAACTCTTAGTCGATCGCCTCGGTTAACACTTAACCGAGTCGTGCATGGCCATGCTTTCTGAATCATATCATCCGAGAGGACCCACAGAATATTTCTCCAACTGGAGGGGAAAAATCCCATCTTGGTTATTCACATCACGCAGCTTGATTCTCAGTCGACCCGAGCTCTACCTTTATAGCTGCCCAGTTACGGATCAACGTTTGACAGAGCCTAAGTCGGTGATCCTCAACTCGGACTATGCAATAACCTCAGGTCTAAGGATTACATTGATTGAGATATACAAATGACAACTTGTTTGTTGTACCTCAATATGGGTCAATCCGACTCGCTAAACTCTTTAAACGAATCTGTGTAAGTCGGAATAACATCTCCGTGCCCATGAAAAGTGGAACCGAGTCATCAGCCGACTTTCACATTGGTCTAAGTGGTGTGTCCAACACAACCTCGATGACCAAGGATATTTAGTACAAACAACATGAATGTATAGTTCCACAACTGAATCACATATTCAATGATACACATCAAATGTTTATACAAGGACAACTTAATATCTTTATGAATATAATGGGAAATATCATCATACATGATTGCCTCTAAGGCATATTCCCAAGAGTCTCCCACTTGCACTAGAATCAATCTTTCGACATCACATGTCTAGGCATCTAATGCCCATAGCTCTTAGGTGCGCCTCATGCTTTGGGTGTGGTAACGGCTTTGTCAATGGATCCGCAATATTCGCATCCTTGTGTACCTTGCATAACTTGATATCACCTAGATCCACGAACTGGTGAATCAGGTGGTACCACATGAGTATGTGCTTGTTCTTCTGGTGTTGTCTAGGTTCCTTGGCTTGTGCAATAGCACCATTGTTGTCACAATACACATCTAATGGATTGGACAAGCCCTGAACCACACCAAGATCCATGAGGAAATTCCTCATCCAAACAGCTTCCTTTGCTGCCTCCGAGGCGGCAATATACTCAGCTCTGTTGTAGATGAAGACACGGTCTCTTGCTTGGAATTCTTCCAGCTAACAGCCCCTCCATTTATCACAAACACATACCCGGATTGCAAACAAGAATCATATGTGTCGGTAAGATAACTCGCATCCGTGTAACCCTTTACACTAAGTTCATCTTCACCACCATAAACCAAAAACATATCCTTAGTCCTTCTCAAGTACTTTAGGATATTTTTAGCCACTGTCTAGTGGATTTCTCTTGGTCAGCCTGATATCTACTCACAACACTTAGAGCATAGGAAACATCCGGCCTAGTACATGTTATATGTTGATCCAAATTCTACAAAGTATAGGCCAACTTCTGACGAGTGGAGCGAGGCCCGTCGCCGGAGGCTTGGGCCATGCGGGGGGCGACAGCCCCCCACGGTACGGTACGGATCGTTGAAGACCTAGGTTTACACCGATATATAAACCCCTTGTAAGCCGCCGGTTGGGATGAGGTGCATCTGTGAAATCCCCGGCGTTTGTAAACACTCCTCGATATAGTGAAGTTTTGCTGGCTGGCGCCCGTGGTTTTTTCCTCTCTTTGTTGGAGAGGTTTTTCCACGTTAAATATGTGTCCCCTTGCTGTGTTTTTCGTTTTCGTTCTTAGTTATCTTCTTGTCGCAATTGTAACAAGTGGTATCAGAGCCCCAGGTTCTAATCCTGGGTTTGCGACATGTCATCATTGAAGTTCGATCTACCACAGCTGGACTACACCACAAGATTCTCCTTGTGGCAGGTGAATATGCGGGCGATTTTCGCCCAAACTTCTGATTTGTATGAAGCGCTGGATGGATTCGGTGAAAAGGATGCTAAGACATGGTCCGCCGAAGAGAAGCGGAAGGACCATAAGGCTTTGTCTTTGATTCAACTTCATCTGTCCAATAATATTTTGCAGGAAGTACTGGAGATGAAATCTGTTGCTGCCCTATTGGAAAAACTGGAAATGATCTGTGTGTCAAAGGATCTAACCAGTAAGATGAACGTGAAGATGAATTTGTTCTCGCACAGGCTGCAAGAAGGTGGATCGGTAATGAATCACATATCTGTTTTTAAAGAGATTGTTTCAGACTTGCAGTCTATGGAGGTAAAATATGATGATGAGGATTTAGCTCTTCTACTCTTATGCTCATTTCCTAGTTCCTATACACATTTTCGTGATATAATATTGTTGAGCCGCGATGAACTAACCCTTGACGAAGTACATGACGCCCTCAAACAGAGGGAAAAGATGAAAACTATGGTAGGGTCAGATGGGACGTCATCCAAGGTTGAGGCTCTGTAGGTTCATGGCAGGATCGAGTAGAGATACAACAACTATGGCAACAGAGATAAGAGCAAGGACGGTAGAAGTCGTTCAAAGTCCAAGGGAAAGGATAAATTTTGTAGGTATTGTAAGAAATATAATCATGTTATTGATGATTGTGGGAAGTTGCAGAATAAGGAGAAAAGAAACGGAACTTACCAACCAAAAGATAGGTCCGAAGGTACTGGTAAGGCTGTTGTTGTTTCTGATAGTTCTGATGGTGAATGCTTAGCTGTTTTTGCTGCTTGTTCTTCTCGTGATGATGAATGGATACTTGATACTGCATGTTTGTTCCATATTTGTTGTAACAATGATTGGTTCAGTCCATATGAGTCTGTGTAGACTGGAGATTTTGTGTGTGTGGGGAATGACATCCCATGCCATATTGTTGGTGTTGGATCTGTTAAGATCACGACACATGATGGCGTGACACGCACGTTGAGTGAGGTGAAGCATATACCAAGCATGGCCAGAAATTCGATCTCCCTGAGTACCATGGACGTTGATGGATACAAGTATGCCGGTGGGCATCGAGTTCTGAAGGTATCAAAAGGTTCTCTTATTCACATGATAGGTGATATGAATTCTGCTAAATTATATGTTCTTAGAGGTAGCACTTTGCCTGGTATTGCTGCTGCTATTACTTCTAATGATTCTGATGATTGTGGTAAAACACATCTGTGGCATATGCATCTTGGGCATATGAGCGAACAAGGCATGGCAGAGTTGGTCAAGAGAGAGCTGATTGATGGTTGCAAATTAAGTAAGTTTGAGTTCTGTGAGCACTGCATCTTTGGTTAGCATAAAAGAGTTAAATTCAATGCTTCCATTCATACCACCAAAGGCATATTAGATTATGTGCATGCTGATGTATGGGGTCCATCCCGTAAGACTTCTATTGGTGGTGCTAATTACATGCTTACTATTATTGATGATTACTCAAGAAAAGTGTGGCCTTATTTTTTGAAGAATAAATGTAATGTTTTTGATGCTTTTAAGAAGTGGAAAGTTATGGTTGAAAAGCAAACTGAGAAAAAGGTAAATATACTACGTACTGATAATGGTATGGAATTCTGTTCTAATGAGTTTGAGGAGTTTTGCAGTAACGATGGCATGATCAGGCATCACACCATCCCATATACTCCTCAGCAGAATGGCGTGGCAGAGCGCATGAACAGAACCATGATCTCGAGGGCTCGTTATATGTTGTCTAATGCCGGTATGCATAGGCGTTTCTGGGCTGAAGCATCCAACACAGCGTGTTACGTCATCAACAGGTCACCTTCTATTCCACTTGAGAAGAAAACTCCCATTGAGGTATGGTCAGGTTCGCCTGCTGATTATTCACAGTTGAGAGTTTTTGGCTGCAATGCATATGCTCATGTTGATAATGGAAAGTTAGAGCCTAGGGTTGTTAAGTGCATATTCCTTGGTTATGATTCAGGAGTTAAAGCATATAAACTATGTAATCCTGAAACTAAAAAGATTTTGCTAAGTAGAAACGTTGTTTTCAATGAGTCCATTATGTATCATGATATCTTGCCATCAGATACCTCCCCTGTTGTTGTTGGAGAGGAGGGACTTAGTGTGCAGGTGGAGAACCTGCAGAAAACTGTTGATAATGATACAATCGTCGAAGATACACATGAGTAAAATGTTGATGATATTGTTGTTCACCTACTGTTTTGCAGCAGCCACATGAGTCCATTGCTGCTGATAGACCGAGGCATAACTATGGTCCTCGTCCTCCTTTAATTAAAGAGTGTAATCTTGTTCATTATGCTTTGAGTTGTGCTGAACAGGTGGAGAACGATTCTGAACTTGCTACATATAATGAAGCCATTGCATCCGTTGACCGCGAGAAGTGGGTTTCTGCTATGCAAGAAGAGATGCAGTCGCTTGAGAAAAATGGCACATGGGATGTTGTGCGCTTGCCTAAACAAAAGAAGGCGGTCCGGTGCAAGTGGAACTTCAAGAAAAAGGAAGGTCTGTCTCCCAAAGAGCCTTCAAGGTGCAAGGCAAGGTTAGTAGAAAAAGGGTTCAGCCAGATTACAGGTATTGATTACAATGATGTGTTCTCTCCAGTTGTGAAGCATAGTTCCATTCGTACTTTCTTTAATATTGTGGCTATGCGTGATCTTGATCTTGAGTAGTTAGATGTCAATACTTCTTTTCTACATGGAGAACTTGATGAGGAAATATACATGGACCAACCAGAAGGGTTCATAGTGCCTGGTAAAGAGGATTTTGTGTGCAAATTAAAGAAGTCTCTTTATGGCTTAAAGCAATCTCCAAGACAGTGGTATAAAAGGTTTGATTCATTTATGATCTCACATGGTTTTGAGAGGTCTAAATATGATAGTTGTGTTTATATCAAGTTTGTTGATGGGTCACCTATATACTTGCTGCTATATGTTGATGATATGTTAATTGCTGCCAAGGGCATGAAAGAAATCACTACTTTGAAGGCACACCTAAGTAGTGAGTTTGAGATGAAGGATCTTGGTGCTGCTAAGAAAATCTTAGGTATGGAGATTACCCGAGATAGAAAATCTGGTTTGTTATTTCTTAGTCAGCAAAGTTACATTAAGAAAGTTCTTCATCGTTTTAATATGGATGGTGCCAACTCAGTTAGTACTCCTATTGCTCCTCATTTTAAATTGTCAGTTTCTCAATGTCCTACTACTGATGAAGAGTTTGAGTACATGTCAAAGGTGCCATATTCTAGTGTTGTTGGTTCTTTGATGTATGCCATGGTTTGTTCTCGTCCTGATTTTTCATATGCTATTAGTTTGATAAGTAGATACATGGCTAATCCTGGTAAAGAACATTGGAAGGCTGTTCAGTGGGTTTTCATGTACCTTCTTGGCACTTCCAATGCTTGTTTGGAGTTTGGTAGGACCGATGATGGACTCGTTGGCTATGTGGATTCAGATTTTGCTGCCGATTTGGATAAGAGAAGATCCCTCACAGGTTATGTTTTTAATTTTGGTGGTTGTGCTGTTAGCTAGAAGGCTACATTGCATGCTGTTGTTGCACAATCTACTAGTGAAGCTGAATACATGGCTATTGCTGAAGCTTGCAAAGAATCTATTTGGTTGAAAGGTTTGTTTGCTAAGCTTTGTGGAGATGATTCTTGTATTACTTTGTTTTGTGACAGTCAAAGTGTCATATACTTTACAAAAGATCAGATGTTTCATGAGAGAACTAAGCACATTAATGTCAAGTACCATTTTGTTAGAGACATTGTTGCTCAAGGTAAATTAAAGGTATGCAAGATCAACACTCATGATAATCCTACTGATATGATGACTAAACCTGTTCCTGTTGCTAAGTTTGAGCTTTGCTCGAACTTAGTTGGTTTAACTGATTAGCCCAAGTGGCTATTGGCACCGAAAGTATTTGCTTTGTTTTGTTCAGGGAGATGGTTGTTGTTGATGCTACAAGGAGGAATTTTTCTGAAGGATGGAGTTTGTTATATGTTGATCCAAATTCTACGAAGTATAGGCCAACTTCTGACGAGTGGAGCGAGGCCCGTCGCCGGAGGCTTGGGACGAGTTGGGATTTAGGGTTTAGGGACGCCTGTGGGGGGTGCGGGGGGCGACAGCCCCCTTGGTAAGGTACGGATCATTGAAGACCTAGGTTTCCACCAATATATAAACCCCTTGTAAGCCGCCGGTTTGGATGATTTGCATATGTGAAATCCCCGGCGTTTGTAAACACTCCTCGATATAGTGAAGTTTCGCTGGCTGGAGCCCGTGGTTTTTTCCTCTCTTTGTTGGAGAGGTTTTTCACGTTAAATTTGTGTCCCCTTGCTGTGTTTTTCGTTTTCGTTCTTCATTATCCTGTGCTCGCAATTATAACAGTACAAAGCATGGAATACATGATGGATCCGACTGCAGAAGCATACGAAATCGCATTCATCCGACTTGGCTCATCAGTTGTCGAAGGACACTGAGTCTTGCTAAGTTTTACACCATGGGACATCGGTAAGAACCCCTTCTTAGACAATTCCATGTTGAACTTCTTCAACACTTTGTCAAAATAAGTACTCTGACTCAATCCAATTAGCCTCTTTGATCTATCTCTATAGATCCAGATTCCGAGAATATATGTTGCCTCACCCAAGTCTTTCATTGAGAAACTCATTTCCAATGATTCCTTGGTTTCTTGCAACATCTGGACATCATTTCCAATCAATAATATGTCATCCACATATAAGATTAGAAAGTTTACTTTGCTCCCACTAAACTTCTTGTATAAACAAGAATCATGATCACTCTTGATGAAGCAAAACGATTTTACTACCTCATCAAAGTGAATATTCCAACTCCGAGATGCTTGCTTCAACCCATAAATGGATTTCTGAAGTTTTCACACCTTGTCAGCATTAACCAGATCGAGAAAACCCTCGGGTTGTATCATATACACGTCCCCGGTTAAATTTCCGTTAAGGAAAGCCGTTTTGACATCCATCTGCAATATCTCATAGTCGAAATAGGCTGATATAGCTAACATGATCCGAACTGATTTAAGTATCGCTACGTCATGACCCACAAGTATAGGGGGTGTATCATAGTACCTTTGTTAAATAGGAATGTCGATCCAAACGAGGAGCAGAAGGTGTTGACTAGTGGTATGGAGCAAGAAATTTGTGTAAATACTTAGCAAACGGATTTTAAGGGGTTTTCTGATAAAACAAAGAAATAAAGTGCAAGGAATAAAGACAACGAACAACTGCAGCAAGTGGCCCAATCCTTTTTTAGCAAAGTACAAGCCGGTGGAAATACTTATAAGGACCAAACGTTCTTGAGGACACATGGGAATTCTGTCAAGTGCTTTCGCTTCAAATAGCTGAGTACCCTTCTTTGTTGTTGTAAGTGTTGTGTGGGTGAACCTGTGCTAATGTACCGACCTTACTTGGACTATTACATACTTGTGATTAAACCCCCTGCAAGAATCCGCAACTACAGGAAAGCAATTAAGATGTAAACCTAACCATGGCCTTAAACTCTAAGATCCTACGCTCCCTTGTGCAATGGTGTCCTAACGGGGGTTCAGGTTTCTGTCACTCTGGCAACCCCACAATTAGTAGCCAAATACACAATGCATTCCCCTAGGCCCATAAATGGTGAAGTATCATGTAGTCGATGTTCACATGACACAACTAGAAGAATAGCACCACCACTTAAATACTAAACCATTGAATAATATCTCAACACAAATCCACTACTAACAACATGACTTCTCCCATGTCCTCAACAACTAAACGAACTACTCACAAGACATCATATGGATAAAGATCAAAGATGATATGGTGATGGATAACAATCTGCACATAAACAATAATCCAATGGCTCCACTCACAAGCATCAACTACAATAGTAATTAACACCGGGAAAGTTTCCCCTAAGAACTATGCCAGTATTCAACCCAATTGTTACAGCGGGATGGAGTGGTGATGATGGTGCTAGGGGAGATGATGGTGTGGATGATGATGATGATGATCCTGATGAAGACTAGCTTGATGATCGTGTTGATGGCGATGATCTCCCCTCTCGGGGAAGGAATTTTCCCAGCAGAAATCTGTATGCCAGAGATCTCTTGATCTCTTGGTGTTTTCCGCCTCACAGAGGCCGCAAAATCTTTTTGTGGTCTCTCCCCCGTGTTTTAGGGTTTCGAGGAGAAGACATAGGTGAGAGGGCGGAGCCGGAGGCCGGCCAAGTGGCCCACACCCCCTGTAGGCGCGACCCAGGGGTGGCCCGCGCCTGGGGGGTGTGGGACCCTTGTGGCCCAGATCCGTCTCCCCTTCTAGCTTCCTTCGTCTTCTGGAAAAAATATGATTTTCCATAATTATTCTGGTATTTTCCTGATCTTCGCGAAATTGCATCAAAACACCTCTTTTTCGATCAGAATCCTAACTCCGACAGTTCATCCTCCAAAAATCATCCAAGTCTCATCGTAATCAACTCCTTGAACTTGTCGGAACCCCTTCGCGACAAGACATGCTTTATAAACGGAAACATTTCCATCCATATTAGTCTTCTTCTTAAAGACCCATTTACACTGGACGGGTCTTGCACCGTCTGGCAGATCAACCAAGTTCCAAACTTAATTTTCATCCATGGACTTTAACTCGGATCTCATGGCTCCAAGCCATGAATCGGAATCAGATCCCACCACCGCTTCCGAATAATTTGCCGGCTCATCACTGTCTAATAGTAATACATCACGAACACTTCATAATCTCGCTGATCTTCGTAGTACGGGTGCTGCTGCCGGCTCAGCTACCATGACCGGCTCAACCTCCAAGGTTTTTGCCGACTCGCTACTGGCCGGTTCCTCTCAAATTTCTTTGAGCTGCACCGTGCTCCCACTGATTCCCAGACTGAGAAACTCTTTCTCAAGGAAGACACGTTTCCGACCGACAAACACTTTGCTCTCTTCTCGGTTGTAGAAGTAGTAACCCAAAGTTTCCCTTGGATACCCCACGAAATAACAATTATCCAACTTGGCTGTAATCTTGTCCGACTAAAGTCGCTTGACAAAAGATTCACAACCCCAAATATTGAGAAAAGACAAACTCTGCTTTTTTCCTGTCCACATCTCATGCTGTGTCTTCTCTACCGACTTTGATGGTACTCTATTTAGTGTGAACGCTGTTGTTTCTAAACAATGGCCCCAAAATGATAAAGGTAGATCTGTCTGACTCATCATCTATCGTACCATGTCCAATAAGGTCTGGTTCCTCCTTTCCGAGACATTGTTCCTCTGCGGTGTTCCCGGCGGAGTAAGTTGTGGAACTATTGCGCAACCTTTCAGATGGTCATCAAACTCATGGCTCATTTACTCGCCTCCTTGATCCAACCGAAGAAACTTTATTTCTTGCCGAGTTGATTCTGTACTTCATTCTAGAATTCTTTGAACTTTTCAAGGGCTTCCAACTTATGTTTCATCAAGTAGATATATCCATACCGACTCAAATCATCAGTGAAGCTAATGAAGTACTCATAAACACCCCTGGATGTCGTGCTCATTGGTCCACATACATCACTATGTACTAGTCCCAACAAGTCGGACGCCCTTTCACAACTCTTTGCAAAAGGTGTCTTGGTCATTTTTCCGAGTAGGCAAGATTCCCATGTATCGAACAACTCCAAGTCGAACGAAGTTAGGAGTCCATCATCATGGAGCTTCTTCATGCGTTTCCAACTTATATGACCAAGCCGACAGTGCCAAAAGTAAGTCATATTCAGATCATTTGGTTACAACCTTATAACATTTATGTTATAAACCGACTCACCATCAAGATTCAAAATAAATAACCCGTCCTGGACGGGTGCAAAGCTGTGAAGATATCATTCAAATATAAAGAACAACCATTATTCTTGATATTCGACTCATAGCCTTGCCTCATCAAACATGAAGCAGAAATAATGTTTTGACTGAGAAATGGAACATAATAACAATTATTCAGTTCCATAATTAATCTTAAATGAAGTTGCATCGTGTCGACTTCCAACGCAGCGACTATCGCTTTGTTGCCGACTCAAATATCAACCTCGCCTCTTGCTACGCTCCTAGTTCTTACCAGTCCCTGCAACAAGTTGCAGATGTGAATAAATGATTTGGTATCATATACCCAAGAACTATTAGGTGCATCAGCAAGATAGATGTCTATAACATTGCAAACAAGTGTACCTGAGTCGGAAGTCATACCTCCACTCTTGGCTTTGTCGGACAAATACTTGCTGCATTTCCTCTTCTAGTGGCCATCTGCCTTGCAGTATAAGCAAGTGGATCCGGCTGAAGGAGATGGCTTAGTCCCCGAGGAAGCGCTTGTGACTAGGTCCTGAGCCTGCTTTCCTCCCGACTTAGCCTTCATCTTAGTCCAAGAACTCTTGTTGAACTTAGCCATATTCTGCACCATCAACACTTGACTGGCGCCCCTTCTTGAGATCCGCCTCTGCCTGCTTGAGCATACCATGCAATTCAGTGAGCTTCTTATCCATACCATGCATGTGGTAGTTTGATATGAACTGACCATACGCACTAGGAAGAGAGTTTAGAAATATATCCATAGCGAACTCTTCGCTAATGGGGTAGACAAGCCTCTCTAGAGACTACACGCAACCAACCATTTTGATCACATGCGAACTCAGTGGATCACCATCCTTAAGCTTGCAACTCAGCAAAGCCTAAGAGACTTGATACCTCGCAGTCTTCGCCTGAGCCTGGAACATACTTTTGATTCTTTTGATCATATCATAGGCCTCAACATTCTCGAACTGATTTTGCAAGTCGGGTTCCATGTGAGCAAGCATAAGACAGATAATATCCGTGGACTCATCCTTAGCCCGATGGTAGGCATTGGTGGCATCGACAGTCGCATTCTCATTCAGCTCATTTGGAAGTGGGTTATCTAGGACATGGTCATTCTTTTCTTGTTTGAGAACAGTTCTCAGATTTCGACACCAGTTGGTAAAATTAGTGACGTTCACTTTATCTTTCTCAAGAATGGTTCTCAAAGCAAAACCAGATATCCGAGGGTGATTGTTACTTGGTGCCATGATCTACAACAGAAAATATGCAAAACACTTAAGACATGTATTCATAAAAGATCAAGCATATTAAACACTTTAATATTGATGCTCCCACTAGAACCAACACCCCTCCGATGGTTACATAGTGATTCAGGATCCTAGATAAGCAAGTCGGCTAGTGAGCTTTAGCATCACCGCTAGCCGCCAAGTTATCTAGGTAGACAACTCCTTGTCAATCGCATCTCATACGAGTCATGTTGGTCGGGTAGCATCACATGCCTCGGCTCCCGTCCGAATTTTCCCCGAGTCCCACAACCGTTGTGATAGACCCATCTGTCTTACCGAGTGTTTCCGCAGTAAGAGTCCGACTCGAACCCACCTAGTCGGAAAGAATTGGCAGCACCTCAATTTTAGATGCCCACTACCAAAAATGTCCGACTTGTGATGGTGCAAACACTGGCGAGAAAACCGACTAGACCTTCTTTGAGGGATTGAAATTTTACCGACTAACTAATAGAGGTAAAACAGAGACATATCAACAATACAAAATGAATCAATTATAATGTGAAATGATATGGCTCTCTTTATGCTGATCTCCATCTCCATAAAGCATGTAATCTGACTCGTGCCACCTCTTGTCACTTGTCGTCTTACTCCATGACGCCGACATGTACATCGCCTTGCATGCCAGCCGGGTTCTCCACACAGCTACGGTAACATCCCAAAAATATTAATCAAGATTATCAAGTTCCAATCACCCAAGTTTAGGGTTAACAAAAACTTTTGTTATTACAATTAATATGAATGGATGTGTGTGTGTGATGAATGCATGAATGATTGAAATGGCCATGTTTGATTGCTATGAATGGTAAGGATTGGTTTAAAGATGAAAACAACATCATCTAGATCATTTCCAAGCAGAACCAAATGAAGAGAAATTCAAATATAAACATTATGAGAAAATGGTCATTTTGACCAAAGTTAACCACTAGACCACTTTGAGTGTTCTTAGCCCAAGTTTTCTAACATAAAAAAATTCCAATTCTTTTCACCCCTTGCTAGACCAAGTAAAAGTGAACCCAACCCCACCTTACAAACCAACTGAAACAATTTTCAAATCTATTCAAATGACAATTCAAAATTGAATCAAGTGTAGTTACTAAGATCACCATTTCTCAAAAACCACTCAAACCAGTTCACCTTGACAAACCCAAGCAATCATATACTACCAAGCATGTAACCAAAGCACTCAAAAAAATTCATCCAAAAATTCAAATGTAAACTTCTTTCGGCCATTTAATCAAACACCTGGTGAGCACAGTAATCACTGCCTAACTATCACTGTTTATGATCAAAGCTTTGTCCAATTATTGTCCCCAATTCTTTACCCTTGTCCCCCCAGTGATCACACTTGCATTGAAAAAGCTAGTAAGCTACCCCTTGCACCATTGCAGCGCCACCCGAGCCTGCACTCACCGCGACACTAGCTACCCCCTAGACATGCCCGTTCGCCGTCTCGCGACCCGTAGCGCCTATGCGTCGTCAAAACCGCCATCGGTGTCGCGCAAAGCATGGACCATTCTCGACCATTCTCGACCGCCCCTTGTCGCGCCATTGTGCCCTTGAGGATTGCCAGGAGACCGCTCATCGGCCTACACCCTTTTCCATGCCATTAGCTCGATGTATCATCGACCCTGTCGAGCTCCCACCATGCCGTGATGCCCCTCTCGCTCGGCTATAAAAGGAGGCCACCCCCGCCTCAATTCTGCACACCACCTCACTATAACATCCCAAAAATATTAAACTAGAATCATCAAACTCTAATCATCAAATTTAGGGTTAACAAAAACTTTTCTAATTAAAATTATGAAGGCATGCATATGTGTATGCATTGAATTTGAAATTCTTTTGAACCACCTTGTTTGTGTGTTTCTTTGCTTGTAAAATGTTTCTTAGGTGAAATAAACATCATCTAAAACATTTCCCAAACTTTTCCTAAAGACAAATAAATCAAAACCAATAAAATAAAGGAATGGTCATTTTGACCAATTTAACTCCCATGCCTACTTTGGCTGTCTCAAACTTTCAGAACCTAATGGAAACTTTTCTGGATCTTTGCACCCCTTGAATGTACTCATAACAAGGTATCAAGGCCCACTTTGTGATCATCCAGAAACTTTCAAATGCGTAGTTTAAATGACAATTCAAAATTGAATCTTTATCATATGGGAAGATCCCACTTTTTCAAAAACCACTCAAACAAGCTCAACTTTCAAAACCCAAGCATCTGCAGACTCACCAGCACCAATCTAGCAAACCCACCAAAAATCTTTTCAAAATTCAAAACTTGATTTCATGCGGCCATTTCATCAAACAGGTTGCAGAGACAAATCATCAAAATTCTAAACACTATACTGAGCCTAGACTTTGTAGATCATCTAACAACCTAAACTAACCCTTAGCATCACTGTAAGCTTGGCATTGCCATCAATGGTGAACAGCCGAGCACACCCATGTCACCCCCATGTTGACAGCAAGCTAGGAAGAGAAGCAATCCTAGCCAGCATGTCTGGGAGGCAGCCCACCGTCCACCACCACTCCCTGTCCCAGCCGCGAGCGTGGCCAACCCCTGGACCACACGCACGGACCGCGCCCAGACCGCCAGCGACCATGCCGAGCGTGCGCCAGAGCGCCACCCTCGACCAGCGCCCACAGACCACGCGCCGCCCTCACCGCGTGCACACACGATCACCACCGACCCAGGAGACCGCCAGACATCCTCGTTCGCCGCCCCGTGACACACAACCACCGCTCGCCGTCCAGACCAAGCCGCACTGCCCCACGCCTCAAAACCATGTCGTTGAGCATCTTCAGGGAAAACCGCATCGCCCCCTACCTTCGCCCATGCCAATAGCCGCCTGTAACATCGCCCCCGACGAGCTCACTATGCGCCCCGTCAGTCCCCTCGCTCGACTATAAATAGAGGCCACCTCCAGTCGATTTCTTCACACCATCTCACTCTGCTATCCTCACTGATCGTGCCACACCATTCCCGGAGCAAGGCGAGCACCACCTTGCCAGAATTTCACTGGAGCCCGCCGCCTCTGGAAAAGAAGGGCGCCATCGATTTCGTCCACCCTAGGAGCTGCCGCGACCACCCCTGAGTTCGCCGTCGTCGACTTTGTTGTTCGCCCGCCTCGCCGACCCTCGCCTGCACCCCGGTGAGCCCCCAGCACCCCTCACTGGCCGTGGTACGTTTCTTTCTCGCCGGCGTTGCTCAACGTCGATGATGACTCTCAGTCGTTGGATTAGAACTAGATCGAACGATCCACATTGCCCCGTACCGCTTCGCCCCTCCCTGTCTCACTGACGAGTGGGGACACCCACTTAAGCAGCCTGCGGGAGCACTGCGCTTAGCAGGCCGGCCCGTTAACCTTTCCCGTGCAGCCCAGTGATTTGAATTAAACCTTTTCCATTTTATTTCAAACTCACTTCTGTACCCAACTTCAAAAATCAACCCAGATCGATTCAGTGCACCAAATTGAATGAAACCATTTTTGTTAGAAAGGTCTGAGAATGCTGTATCCAAGCCCGTTGGATTCAAGTCATTTGGATCTATAGATCACCCATGGTAAAAATAACAAGGCAGAAGCTTTTCTGCATTCAAACATTTTTTCAAATTTAAACCATAATAACTTTTGAGTTGATTCCAACTCTCAAAAATCACATTTAACCATACCTTTCAGAATATATAAAAATATATAGGTTTACCTTCAGAAATAATGTTCAAGTAATAAAAGAATGCTACATAGGCATTTCTAGCCACTTTAATTAATTAAAATAAAAGGGTAAAACCTTATTAAATTGTGACACAACTTTAAATCACATTCCCATGGACTACAATATGTGGTGATGACATGTGTCCACATGATCCCATATTTGGTTTAGAGAATATTAAATCTTAAGTAGTTTTTCAATGAGTAGAAATTACTTTTCTAAAAATAAAAGGAATTAAACCAAGCTTTAATCTTGTAATGTTAGTGATGATGTTAGATCATCTATAGGACCCTTGTGTGTGATGATTGCAAGTAGTTAAGTATTGTTTGGTGATTGTGTACCTCGTATTTATTTATAGACGCTAGTACCGACCAAGGATACGAGGAGGAAGGAGGATTCTACGAAGAAGAAGCTGAGGAGAACTTCAACCACTGCTCTGCACAAGGCAAGCTGATACTATGCCTATGCAAGCTAAAACTTGCAAGATACTCTATTTTAGCAAGCCTAATACTACCAGTGAATGTGCAAGTTAACACTTGCAATTTAGCAAGCCTTACTACATCAATTGACCTATGCAAGCTATTAACTTAGCAAGCTTATACCACTTGATAAACCATCCTAGTTTTATTTTGCAAGTCTATTACTTTCTTTCTTTATTAAAACTCTTACTTAGAGTTTACTGAAATAAATGGTAGATACTAGAAGAATATTTGAAGGTTGCATAAAGAGCATAAAATTTGGCCTAAGCTAGATAATCTTGATGTCATCTTAAGGCATGAGATTAAACTTAGTTAGAACTCCACTAGTTTACCACCCCTCATTATTGCTTACCCCCACCTGTAGATGCTAGTGCTAAGCATAAAACTTGAGCAACTTTAGATGGGAATACTTGGTGGAAAATGGTTATGAAAACCTTGGAATGATGGATCATTCTATTGAAATGTTTTGGACATGTGTTTCCGAACACCTGATGATTTTGGTGATGAAATTATTGAGGCATGAGCCTTAGCCCTTATTAAAACTGATGGTTGTCTGGATGCGATACCATTGCAATTTTATCGTACAACCACAATACCTGAATATTGGGTAGGGCTTGATTAGAAACTTATATACCTTAGTATTAGTTCCCTCACGGCCAAGGTCTAAGCTGAGGCTACCTTGTGAAGATTGTCCACTTGTGCAGTACCCAAGATGACAGTTGGTCATGGTTGTGAGGCCAAACTCACAGGAGAGGTGCTTATACTAGGGTGTGTAATTGAAAGGCTAGGATTGATTATCCGCATACTGAGTATGGTAAATTCAGGATTTGTTCCTGACGGATGTATCGAATGTTGTGGTGAAAGTGTACAATCTCTGCAGAGTGTCAAACTATTCGAATAGCCGCGTCCGCGGTTATGGACAGTTGGAGTGGCCACACTGTTCCCCCGTCAGACTTTTCAAAATGACCTGTGAAATGGATTGAGACTTTGACTTGACCACAACAGGGTTGTGATATGAAATACAAGTTCCCACTTAGGAGTTATAAAATTGTGACTAGCATTCATTTGCTTCTAGACTTAGTAGAGATAAATCTGGCTTTTGCAAAACAACCCTAGAGCCTAGTGTCCTATTATCCAAAACCCCTTTACCTGTTAGTATTAGTTTGCGAGTACTTAAAGAGTACTCATGGCTTTGTCCCTGGATATTCCCATGGCCAGACTATGAAGAGGAGTACCTTGAGGATAGACCCCAGGAAGGTTACGACAACTAGGATCATCTCCCATCATCAGCATTGCCTGTGACCCCGAAGATGGAGCTTCGCCTACGCTACCGTTATTATTACGTATTCCGCTGCTTGATGTTGTATTAAGAACTGGATCATGAGATCCCTATTTGTGTAAGAACCTATGTATCGTTTGTAATGGATGATGTACTATGGTATCCAATACTGTTATGTCTCGCAAAAATGGTAATCCTGGGATTGCGATGTATGGCATAATAGGCATCTGGGATTAAAAATCTGGGTGTTGACACTCACTCCCCACCTCTCACAGAACACCCCTGACCCTTCCCCGGAGCAAGGCGAGCTCTGCATCGCCGAAATTTCACTGGAGCCCGCCGCTGTAGAGGAGGAGAAGGGCCGTTGATTGGAGCCACCCCAGGAGCCGCCGCGACCACCATTCGAACCGCCATCATTGACAACGTCGTTCGCACCCAATGCCGACCCTAGCTAGAGCCTTGATGAGCCTCACACACCCCCACCGCCGCGTTACGGTTTAGACCTCGTCGGAGCCGTTCGTCGTCGACGATGAACCTTAGTCGTTAGATCAGGTTCTAATCATAGGTCTTAGACTAAAGGATACCCTTTCGGGAGCCCCTGTCTCGCTGACAGGTGGGACATCCCATTTAAGTCAGCTCGGGCGCTGCGCTGTGCACAGTGGGCCGGCCCAGTAACACTCCCGCGCAACCCAGTATATTCAAATATAAATTATTCAATTTAATTCAAACTCTATTTCTATCAGTAGATTCAACAATCAATTCAGAGAGATTCACTAAACCAAATTGCATGAAACCAATTTTTTTATAAAGGTATTGAAATTATCAATCCAAGCCCGTTCGATTCAAACCATTTGAAATTATAGATCACATGTAGTAAAAGTAACAAGGAACAGCCTTTTCTGCATTCAAATATTTTTCAAAAATCAACCATAAATGCTTTCGAGTTGATTCCAACTCTCAAAAATCACATTTGACAAGATCTTTCTGAATATGTAAAAATATTTAGGTTTACATGCAGTAAGATTGGACAAGTATTAAAATAATGCTCCATAGGCATTTCTAGTCACTTTAATTAATTAAAATAATAATGTTAAACCTTATTAAATTGTGACACCACTTTAAATCACATTACCAAGTGTTAAAATATGTGGTGATGACATGGTCAACATGATCCCATATTTTAATTGGAGAATATTAAATCTGAAGTAGTTTTCAATGAGTAGAAATTACTTTTCTAAAATAAAATAAATAAGACTAGGTCTTTAATTCATGTGATGATTGTGATGTTGCAAGATCATCTAGTGTGAACCTTTGTGTGCTAAATAGAAGTAGTGAAGTATTTTTTGGTTATTGTGTACCTCGTATTTATTTATAGACGCTAGTACCGACCAAGGATACGAAGAGGAGGAGTACTACTACGAGGAAAAAGGAGAGGAGAACTTCAACCACTGCACTACTCAAGGCAAGCTAATACTTGCAAGCCCCACAACACAAGTCAACTTTGCAAGCTACACTATACAAGCTAACACTTGCATGATAACTATGCAAACTAGAGGCCTTAGGCATATTTGGTTATACCACTTGATCATACCAAATCCCAGTTTTACTTGCAAGATTTATTATTTTATTTCTTTATAAAAGTTATTTATTACTTCTAGTTAGTGTGTGTGAGTTTTGGAAAGATAATATAGGTAGCATAAAGAGCATAAAACTTGGCCTAAGCTAGTTAGAACTAGATGTCATACTGAGGCATGAGATCTAGATTTGGGATAAGTCACACTTGATTAGCACCCCTCATTAGTGATTACCCTCAACTTTAGTGGCTAGTTCTAAGCATAAAATTTGATCACTTTAGATGGGAATGTTGGTGAAAATGATTATGAAAACCTTAGAATGATGAGTCATTCTAATGAAATGGTTTTGACATGTGTTATGAACACCAGATGATTTGATGATGAAAATGTTGAGGCATGAGCCTTAGCCTTTTATAAAACTGATGGTTCGGTTCGGATGCAATACCATTCCAATTTTACCGTACAACCACAATACCCGAAATTGGGTAGGGCTTAACTGGAGTTTATATATCTTAGTATGGGTTCCCTTGCGGAAGAGGTTCGAGATGAGGCTACCTCGTGATGATTGTCCACCTGTGTTGTTCCCAAGATGACAAATGGTCATGGTTGGGAGGCCAAACTCATAGGGGAGGTGCATATACTAGGGTGTGTAATTGAAATGTTAGGATTGTTTATCCGCATACTGAGTATTGTGATTCAGGATTGTTCCTGAGGGATGTATCAAATGTTGTGGTGAAAGTGTACCACCTATGCAGAGTGTCAAACTATTCGAATAGACGCGTCAGTGGTTATGGCTAGTTGGAATGGCCATACCGTCGTCAGATGTTTTCAAAATGACTTGTGAAATGAATTGTGAATTTGACTTGACCACAACACGGTTGTGAACATGAAAACTTAGTTCCCACTTAGGTGTTGTAAAACATTAAGATAGTTTTCTTTACTTCTAAACAAAGTTAGAGAAAAACCTGGCTTGTTGCAAATAAACCTAGAGCCTAGGATTCCTACTCAAACTACTTACTTGTTAGTGATAGTTTGCGAGTACTTAAAGAGTACTCATGGCTTTGTCCCTGGCTCTTCCTATGGCCAGACTATAAAGAGGACTATCAGGATGATGGACAACAGGAAGTCTATGATAAATAGGATCATCTCCCATCGTCAGCATTGCCTGTGACCCTGAAGATGGAGCTTCGACCATGCTACTATTATTATATTATTCCGCTACGTTGATTGTATTCAGACTGGATCATGAGATCCTTTATTGGTAAGACCTTTATTATGGTTTGTAATGGATGATGAACTATGGTACCAATCTGTTATGTCTCGCAAAAATGGTAATCCTGGGATTGCGATGTATGGCATAACAGGCATCTGGGATTAAAAATCCGGGTGTTGACAGCTACACTAGCTTATTAAAGTAAATTACATGGAGAATCTGACACGCAGGTTGTTATACAATAAAATGACAACACCTAGGCTCCATCCGACTGACAATACCATGATTCGCAGATCACGAATGGATTACACACATACATCACATGCACGTGAACCATACCATTCACAACTTCTTACAAAACCGAGTTATGCATAGATACGCTATCTACTGGCGATGTGAAAGTCGCAACGACATCTAAGGCGCTATGACACGGTTAAGCCAGCGGTCCCTCGTGGGTGCGGGCAGCGCCCGACAATTTTTCCAAAAACATAGATCTCATCTATGATCCAGACATGGATTCCGACCATTGTTCCGATTCGATCAAACTCTTTGATCTTCGATCACCACATCTGGATTTACGTGTGACAGTCTACCCCGATGATGGAAACCGACCGGTAGGGGTATGTCATTCCACGACCTCAACAGTATGATCATGGAAATCATATCTACCATTCCCCGAGTATAGTTGATCCAATCAACATCATACAAAACCAATCTATCGCATAGATCGTCCTCCAAAATAGCACATAGATTCAATCTACAGCCAACCGCATATCACATATGCGAGATCTCGAGCCTAAAACCAGAAGCTATCGCTCTGATACCACTGTTGGGCCATGCAGAGATAAAACAAAACGTTTTCCTCTAACATGGTGATCCCAAGATCTAGCTGAGGTAGAAGGCCACGAGGATTACAACTAGACGCGCGGTTGCAGATTACTGATGAAGCGTGTCAGTTGATGAAGTGCAATCCTCATGATCCGATCCGATCACGATTGCCCTGGTGTTGATCGTACAACACCTCTGCTGGTATCCACACGTACAAGGAGGAGCACCGGCGGCGAAGTGTTAGGTTCGTTACGACGGTTGGACAGTTGTGTAGCTAGGGTTTCTATGCCCCACTATATATAGGGAGTGAACATGGGCTACACTCACTCGTGGCCCATTCACTAAAGCCTATATAATAATAGTCAATGTGAGTCCGACCTCACTGACTCAGTCCAAAATCCGGCTTGGGTCCAACCCAACCAGATTTCCGGTTTAGATCCAATCCGAACTTGCTCCAGCTCTTAAGTGTGTGTCCCCGCAGGCTCATGGTAACTTGGACACGATTGGAGTCCGACTCTCAATCGATCAGTCGATAGCGGCTCCTAGCAGAACGTGCCGACTCCCAAGTACCAAAGAGTCATTAATACTTGCCTTTCCAATGCGAGTTGCGTCCGAGTCCGTTTTGCCTCACGATATACCTTGTTAGACTATAGGCGAATATTTTTCATCCCTTAAATAGTCTGACTCTCTTCTCGATCCGAGATAGGTGATTCATCCGACTAACTCTTAGTCGATCACCTCGGTTAACACTTAACCGAGTCATGCATGGCCATGCTTTCCGAATCATATCATCCGCGAGGCCCAGAGAATATCTCTCCAACTAGAGGGGCAAAATCCCATCTTGGTTATTCACATCATGCAGCTTGATTCTCAGTCGACCCAAACTCTTCCTTTATAACTGCCTAGTTACGGATCAGCATTTGACAGAACCTAAGTCGGTGATCCTGAACTCGGACTGTGCAATAACCTCAGGTCTAAGGATTATATTGATTGAGATACACAAGTGAGAACTTGTTCGTTGTACCTCAATCTTGGTCAATCCGACTCGCTAAACTCTTTAGCCAAATCTATGTAAGTCGGAATAGCATCTCCATGCCCATGACAAGTAGAATCGATTCATCAGCCGACTTTCACACTGGTCTAAGTTGTGTGTCCAGCACAACCTCGACGACCAAGGATATTTAGTACAAACAACAGGAATGTATAGTTCAACAACTGAATCACATATTCAATGATACACAACAGATGTTTCTACAAGGACAACTTAATATCTTTATGAATACAATGGGAAATATCGTCATACATGATTTCCTCTAGGGCATATTCCCAACAACATACAAGAGAAAGTGAGAGTTACTTGGGATAGAAACAAAAAATAACCTTGTAAGCTGGATATTTGGTCTTAGGTGGAGAATAAAAATAGATTGTCTTTTCCTTAAAAATTAAATAAAGTAAGAGTGAATAAAGAAAATTAGGTTTAGCTGCTGCATGTTTTGTAAAATTTAAATTGGTAGATGCAAAAATGTAAACCTGAAACTGAGTATTGTTGTTTATATGTAGTGGTAGATTTAGTTTTTGTCCACCCGAGTTCACCTCTCTTTGTTTATTGTCATTATCCCCTGATTTACTTTTCACAATAATATCCTCGTTTTCCTCGTTCTAAAAAAGGAAGGTGTAAGACCCCACCTTTATAAGGTAAAGGCCCCTGTGATTGCAATGCTAGTCCCTGGATCAAATGCAAGCATCCACAGTTTAATATGAAGTACACAGATACAAAGGTCTTTATTACATCGTCATTCCAGAGATAAACATAGTCTTTTAAAACTCAATAGCCAAAGGCTAGTACAAGAGTTCATAGCATAAAGTAAATAACTATAAGTCTTCATCTTCATGTGCCACATGCAAGCATGTTGAGTGTAGACTCACAACCCTAATCACCATTAGAGTAACCTACAACATCATAAGTTACAACCACAGTGGGAAATACATTTGGAATTGTATTGGCAAGTGATACCATAGTAGAATAGTAGATTCTAACTTCTATATGAATTGGTCTAAGTGTAGCTTAGGCTTGATTTTCTCAAAATAGATTTTCCTATCAGTTGAAAGCACTAAGTTTTTTTTTGTCAAAAACTCCCAAGGAACCACCAATAGACATTGGGGAACCTTTACCCTTGTTTAGCCACAAGTTTTTAACTTAGAAATTAGGATGAGGAGATTCTTGATAGCTTCAATGTCTTTGATGCTCAAATTGTCCGTTGCCGGGGACACGGCTAAGTACTTAGGTTTTACCCTCTCGAGAGGTGGTGCACTTTCCCCACAAGATTCAACATGCATCAAGAGGAGACCTTTCAAAAGCCTTCCCTTAGACCACCATGGACGTGTTTCATCCTATCACCCTACCACCAACTGTCCATATGGCTAAGTTATTGCAACCTATATGATCAAGGCAGAGCCCATATGCCATGTGGTTGCACTAAAAGCTTCTTAACACTGAACATCTCAAATCCCTTTGTTCCTGGGTGGCTTTCCACAAGTGTGATACACAAGGTAAACCATAGACATGGGCCTTGTGTAACCACTCAACACAAACCATTCCACCCAGGTGATACATTCACTTAGTTGTTTTATTAAGCAAAAACACAAGTCAAAGACTTAGAAATATTTCATAGCATGAATCTAATCCACCATTGTTTGCTAATATCTAGGCTAAGCATGATAACATAATAATTATCTTAACTTAGAGAAAATTCCACTAAGACTACAGCTACTAGGGTTTCCCAAGGCATAACATATAAATAATTAGCAAAAACTCCATGTAACCCCTATTCAAAATATCACTAGTGCATAGTCAAAATAATAGGACAAAATACATGAAGCACCACTTGCCTTGGTAGTAGTTGGGGGAGTAGCAAAAATCCTCACACTCACAATCACCACTAGCACCAAAATCTCCACATAGAATAATACCACCAAATTCACATTCAAATAATCAAACAAATATATATATATATATATGAATGCGTGAAAATGCAATGAAATTATTTTTCTACACTAACAAGTCTAACCAAGCAGTACTGAACACAAAGCCATCTATTTAAAGTCTAAACAAACTTAATTTTGCCTCAAAACAATTTTATAAATATTTTATATAGTCAAAATAAGCCTATAAAGTGTTCTGCAAATAATCCTATTTTTCTAGAAGCAAAATACAAATTCAAGCCCACAGTAGTGTAGGGATCATTTTTCTGAATCCAATGATATATTATTTGCATTTTTTGGATAAACAAAAAAAAAGATATGAATTTTACAAGTTTGCAAATCTAATAGATTCAAAAACAGATTTTAAATCTAATTGCGAGACACTTTAATATTGATGCTCCCACTAGAACCAACACCCCTCCGATGGTTACATAGTTATTCAGGATCCTAGATAAGCAAGTCGGCTAGTGAGCTTTAGCATCACCGCTAGCCGTCAAGTTATCTAGGTATACAACTCCTTGTCAATCGCATCTCATACGACTCATGTTGGTCGGGTAGCATCACATGCCTCGGCTCCCGTCCGACTTTTCCCCGAGTCCCACAACCGTTGTGATAGACCCATCTAGCCTACCGAGTGTTTCCGCAGTAAGAGTCCGACTCGAACCCACCTAGTCGGAAAGAATTGGCAGCACCTCAATTTTATGTGCCCACTACCAAAAATGTCCGACTTGTGATGGTGCAAACACTGGCGAGAAAGCCGACTAGACCTTCTTTGAGGGATTGAAATTTTACCGACTAACTAATAGAGGTAAAACAGAGACATATCAACAATACGAAATGAATCAATTATAATGTGAAATGATGTGGCTCTCTTTATGTTGATCTCCATCTCCACAAAGCCTGTAATCCGACCCGTGCCAACTCTTGTCACTTGTCGTCTTACTCCATGACGCCGACATGTACATCGCCTTGCATGCCAGCCGGGTTCTCCACACAGCTACGGTAACATCCCAAAAATATTAATCAAGATTATCAAGTTCCAATCACCCAAGTTTAGGGTTAACAAAAACTTTTGTTATTTCAATTAATATGAATGGATGTGTGTGTGTGATGAATGCATGAATGATTGAAATGGCCATGTTTGATTTCTATGAATGGTAAGGATTGGTTTAAAGATGAAAACAACATCATCTAGATCATTTCCAAGCAGAACCAAATGAAGAGAAATTCAAATATAAACATTATGAGAAAATGGTCATTTTGACCAAAGTTAACCACTAGACCACTTTGAGTGTTCTTAGCCCAAGTTTTCTAACATAAAAAAATTCCAATTATTTTCACCCCTTGCTAGACCAATTAAAAGTGAACCCAACCCCACCTTACAAACCAACCGAAACAATTTTCAAATCTATTCAAATGACAATTCAAAATTGAATCAAGTGTAGTTACTAAGATCACCATTTCTCAAAAACCACTCAAACCAGTTCACCTTAACAAACCCAAGCAATCATATACTACCAAGCATGTAACCAAAGCGCTCAAAAAAATTCATCCAAAAATTCAAATGTAAACTTCTTTCAACCATTTAATCAAACACCTAGTGAGCACAGTAATCAATGCATAACTATCACTGTTTGGGATCAAAGATTTGTCCAATTCTTGTCCCCAATTCTTTACCCTTGTCCCCCCAGTGATCACACTTGCATTGAACAAGCTAGTAAGCTACCCCTTGCACCAGTGCAGCGCCACCCGAGCCTCCACTGACCGTGACACCAGCTACCCCCTAGACATGCCCATTCGCCACGTCGCGACCCATAGCGCCTGTGCATCGTCAAAACCGCCGTCAGTGTCGCGCAGAGCATGGACCGTTCCCGACCATTCTCGACAGCCCCTTATTGCGCCATTATGCCCTTGAGGATCACCAGGAGACCGCGCATCGGCCTACACCCTTTTCCATGCCATTAGCTCGCTGTATCATCGACCCTATCGAGCTCCGACCATGCCGTGATGCCCCTCTCACTCGGCTATAAAAGGAAGCCACCCCCGCCTCAATTCTGCACACCACCTCACTCCCCACCTCTCACAGAACACCCCCGACCCTTCCTCGGAGCAAGGCGAGCTCTGCATCGCCGGAATTTCACCAGAGCCCGCTGCTGCAGAGGAGGAGAAGGGCCGTTGATTGGAGCCACCCAGGAGCCGCGGCGACCACCATTCGAACCGCCATCATTGACAATGTCGTTCGCACCCAATGCCGACCCTAGCTGGAGCCCTGATGAGCCTCACACACCCCCACCGTCGCGTTACGGTTTAGACCTCGTCGGCGCCGTTCGTCGTCGACGATGAACCTTAGCCGTTAGATCAGGTTCTAATCATAGGTCTTAGACTAAAGGATACCCTTTCGGGAGCCCCTGTCTTGCTGACAGGTGGGACATCCCATTGAAGTCAGCCCGGGCGCTGCGCTGTGCACAGTGGGCCGGCCCAGTAACACTCCCGCTCAACCCAGTAGATTCAAATATAGATTATTCAATTTAATTCAAACTCTATTTCTATCAGTAGATTCAAAAATCAATTCAGAGAGATTCACTAAACCAAGTTGCATGAAACCAATTTTGTTATAAAGGTATTGAAATTATCAATCCAAGCCCGTTGGCTTCAAACCATTTGAAATTATACATCACATGTATTAAAAGTAACAAGGAATAGCCTTTTCTGCATTCAAATATTTTTCAAAAATCAACCATAAATGCTTTTGAGTTGATTCCAACTCTCAAAAATCACATTTGACAAGATATTTCTGAATATGTAAAAATATTTAGGTTTACATGCAGTAAGATTGGACAAGTATTAAAAGAATGCCCCATAGGCATTTCTAGTCACTTTAATTAATTAAAATAATAATGTTAAACCTTATTAAATTGTGACACCACTTTAAATCACATTCCCAAGTGTTAAAATATTTGGTGATGACATGGTCAACATGATCCCGTATTTTAATTGGAGAATATTAAATCTTAAGTAGTTTTCAATGAGTAGAAATTACTTCTCTAAAATAAAATAAATAAGACTAGGTCTTTAATTCATGTGATGATTGGGATGTTGCTAGATCATATAGTGTGAACCTTTGTGTGCTAAATAGAAGTATTCAAGTATTTTTTTGGTTATTGTGTACCTAGTATTTATTTATAGACGCTAGTACCGACCAAGGATACGAAGAGGAGGAGTACTACTACGAGGAAGAAGGAGAGGAGAACTTCAACCACTACACTACTCAAGGCAAGCTAATACTTGCAAGCCCCACAACACAAGTCAACTTTGCAAGCTACACTATACAAGCTAACACTTGCATGAAAACTATGCAAACTAGAGGCCTTAGGCATATTTGCTTATACCACTTCATCATACCAAATCCTAGTTTTACTTGCAAGATTTATGATTTTATTTCTTTATAAAAGTTATTTATTACTTCTAGTTAGTGTGTGTGAGTTTTGGAAAGATAACATAGGTAGCATAAAGAGCATAAAACTTGGCCTAAGCTAGTTAGAACTAGATGTCATACTGAGGCATGAGATCTAGATTTGGGATAAGTCACACTTGATTAGCACCCCTCATTAGTGATTACCCTCAATTTTAGTGGCTAGTTCTAAGCATAAAATTTGATCACTTTAGATGGGAATGTTGGTGAAAATGATTATGAAAACCTTAGAATGAGGAGTCATTCTAATGAAATGGTTTTGACATGTGTTATGAACACCAGATGATTTGATGATGAAAATGTTGAGGCATGAGCCTTAGCCTTTTATAAAACTGATGGTTCGGTTCGGATGCAATACCATTCCAATTTTACCGTACAACCACAATACCCTAAATTGGGTAGGGCTTAACTGGAAGTTTATATATCTTAGTATGGGTTCCCTTGTGGAAGAGGTTCGAGCTGAGGCTACCTCGTGATGATTGTCCACCTGTGTAGTTCCCAAGATGACAAATGGTCATGGTTGGGAGGCCAAACTCATAGGGGAGGTGCATATAGTAGGGTGTGTAATTGAAAGGTTAGGATTGTTTATCCGCATACTGAGTATTGTGATTCAGGATTGTTCCTGACGGATGTATCGAATGTTGTGGTGAAAGTGTACCACCTCTGCAGAGTGTCAAACTATTCGAATAGCCGCGTCAGTGGTTATGGCCAGTTGGAATGGCCATACCGTCGTCAGATGTTTTCAAAATGACTTGTGAAATGAATTGTGACTTTGACTTGACCACAACAGGGTTGTGAACATGAAAACTAAGTTCCCACTTAGGTGTTGTAAAACATTAAGATAGTTTTCTTTACTTCTAAACTCAGTTAGAGAAAAACTTGGCTTGTTGCAAATAAACCTAGAGCCTAGGATTCCTACTCAAACTACTTACTTGTTAGTGATAGTTTGCGAGTACTTAAAGAGTACTCATGGCTTTGTCCCTGGCTATTCCTATGGCCAGACTAGAAAGAGGACTATCAGGATGATGGACAGCAGGAAGTCTATGATAACTAGGATCATCTCCCATCGTCAGCATTGCCTGTGACCCTGAAGATGGAGCTTCGACCATGCTACTATTATTATATTATTCCGCTACGTTGATTGTATTAAGACTGGATCATGAGATCCTTTATTGGTAAGACCTTTATTATGGTTTGTAATGGATGATGAACTATGGTACCAATCTGTTATGTCTCGCAAAAATGATAATCCTGGGATTGCGATGTATGGCATAACAGGCATCTGGGATTAAAAATCCGGGTGTTGACAGCTACACTAGCTTATTAAAGTAAATTACATGGAGAATCCGACAGGCAGGTTGTTATATAATAAAATGACAACATCTAGGCTCCATCTGACTGACAATACCGTGATTCGCAGATCACGAATGGATTACACACATACATCACATGCACATGAACCATACCATTCACAACTTCTTACAAAACCGAGTTATGCATAGATACACTATCTACTGGCGATGTGAAAGTCGCAACGACATCTAAGGCGCTATGACACGGTTAAGCCAGCGGTCCCTCGCGGGTGCGGGCAGCGCCCCTCGTAGGTGCGGGCAGCGTCCGACGATTTTTCCAAAATCGTAGATCTCATCTATGATCCAGACATGGATTCCGACCATTGTTCCGATTCGATCAAACTCTTTGATCTTCGATCACCGCATCTGGATTTACGTGTCACAGTCTACCCCGATGATGGAAACCGACCGATAGGGGTATGTCATTCCACGACCTCAGCAGTATGATCATGGAAATCATATCTACCATTCCCCGAGTATAGTTGATCCAATCAACATCGTACAAAACCAATCTATCTCATAGATCGTCCTCCAAAATAGCACATAGATTCAATCTACAGCCAACCGCATATCACATATGCGAGATCTCGAGCCTAAAACTAGAAGCTATCGCTCTGATACCACTGTTGGGCCATGCAGAGATAAAACAAAACTTTTTCCTCTAACATGGTGATCCCAAGATCTAGCTGAGGTAGAAGGCCACGAGGATTACCACTAGACGCGCGGTTGCAGATTACTGATGAAGCGCGTCAGTTGATGAAGTGCAATCCTCATGATCCGATCCGATCACAATTGTCCTGGTGCTGATCGTACAACACCTCTACTGGTATCGACACGTACAAGGAGGAGCACCGGCGGCGAACTGCTAGGTTCGTTACGACAGTTGGATTGTTGTGTAGCTAGGGTTTCTGCGCCCCACTATATATAGGGAGTGAACATGGGCTACACTCACTCGTGGCCCATTCACTAAAGCCTATATAATAATAGTCACTGTAAGTCCGACCTCACTGACTCAGATCAAAATCCGGCTTGGGTCCAACCCAACCAGATTTCCGGTTTATATCCAATCCGAACATGCTCCCGCTCTTAAGTGTGTGACCCCGCAGGCTCATGGTAACTTGGACACGATTGGAGTCCGACTCTCAATCGATCAGTCGGCATCGGCTCCTAGCAGAACGTGACGACTCCAAAGTACCAAAGAGTCATGATGACTTGCCTTTCCAATGCAAGTTGCGTCCGAGTCTGTTTTGCCTCACGATATACCTACTATAGGCGAATATTTGTCATCCCTTAAATAGTCTGACTCTCTTCTCGATCCGAGATAAGTGATTCATCCGACTAACTCTTAGTCGATCACCTCGGTTAACACTTAACCGAGTCATGCATGGCCATGCTTTCCGAATCATATCATCCGAGAGGCCCCAGAGAATATCTCTCAAACTAGAGGGGCAAAATCCCATCTTGGTTATTCACATCACGCAGCTTGATTCTCAGTCGACCCAAACTCTTCCTTTATAACTGCCTAGTTACGGATAAGAATTTGAGAGAACCTAAGTCGGTGATCCTCAACTCAGACTATGCAATAAACTCAGGTCTAAGGATTATATTGATTGAGATATACAAGTGAGAACTTTTTCATTGTACCTCAATCTTGGTCAATCTGACTCGCTAAACGCTTTAGCCGAATCTATGTAAGTCGGAATAGCATCTCCATGCCCATGACAACTAGAATCGATTCATCAGCCGACTTTCACACTGGTCTAAGTTGTGTGTCCAGCACAACCTCGATGACCAAGGATATTTAGTACAAACAACATGAATGTATAGTTCAACAACTGAATCACATATTCAATGATGCACATCAGATGTTTATACAAGGAAAACTTAATATCTTTATGAATACAATGGGAAATATCATCATACATGATTGCCTCTAGTGCATATTCCCAACAACATACAAAAGAAAGTGAGAGTTACTTGGGAGAGAAACAAAAAATAACCTTGTAAGCTGGATATTTGGTCTTAGGTGGAGAATAAAAATAGCTTGTCTTTGCCTTAAAAATTAAATAAAGTAAGAGTGAATAAAGAAAATTAGGTTTAGCTGCTGCATGTTTTGTAAAATTTAAATTGGTAGATGCAAAAATGTAAACCTGAAACTGAGTATTGTTGTTTATGTGTAGTGGTAGATTTAGTTTTTGTCCACCCGAGTTCACCTCTCTTTGTTTATTGTCGTTATCCCTTGATTTACTTTTCACAATAATATCCTCGTTTTCCTCGTTCTGAAAAAGGAAGGTGTAAGATCTCACCTTTATAAGGTAAAGGCCCCTGTGATTGCAATGCCAGTCCCTAGATCAAATGCAAGCATCCACAGTTTAATATGAAGTACACAGATACAAAGGTCTTTATTACATTGTCATTCCAGAGATAAACATAGTCTTTTAAAACTCAATAGCCAAAGGCTAGTACAAGAGTTCATACCATAAAGTAAATAACTATAAGTCTTCATCTTCATGTGCCATAGGCAAGCATGTTGAGTGTAGACTCACAACCCTAATCTCCATCAGAGTAACCTACAACATCATAAGTTACAGCCATAGTGGGTCAATACATTTGGAATTGTATTGGCAAGTGATACCATAGTAGAATAGTAGATTCTAACTTCTATATGAATTGGTCTAAGTGTAGCTTAGGCTTGATTTTCTCAAAATAGATTTTTCCTATCAGTTGAAAGCACTAAGTTTTTGTTTGTCAAAAACTCCCAAGGAACAACCAATAGACATTGGGGAACCTTTACCCTTGTTCAACCACAAGTTTTTAACTTAGAAATTAGGATGAGGAGATTCTTGATAGCTTCAATGTCTTTGATGCTCAAATTGTCCGTTGCCGGGGACACAGCTAAGTACTTAGGTTTTACCCTCTCAAGAGGTGGTGCACTTTCCCCACAAGACTCAACATGCATCAAGACGAGACCTTTCAAAAGCCTTCCCTTAGACCACCATGGACGCGTTTCATCCTATCACCCTACCACCAACTGTCCATATGGCTAAGTTATTGCAACCTATATGATCAAGGCAGAGCCCATATGCCATGTGGTTGCACTAAAAGCTTCTTAACACTGAACATCTCAAATCCCTTTGTTCCTGGGTGGATTTCCATAGGTGTGATACACAAGGTAAACCATAGACATGGGCCTTGTGTAACCACTCAACACAAACCATCATACCATTCCACCCAGGTGATACATTCACTTAGAAATATTTCATAGCATGAATATAATCCACCATTGTTTGCTAATATCCAGGCTAAGCATGATAACATAACATTTGTCTTAACTTAGAGAAAATTCTACCAAGACTACAGCTACTATGGTTTCCCAAGGCATAGCATATAAATAATTAGCAAAAACTCCATGTAAGCCCTATTCAAAATATCACTAGTGCATAGTAAAAATAATAGGACAAAATACATGAAGCACCACTTGCCTTGGTAGTAGTTGGGGGAGTAGCAAAAATCCTCACACTCACAATCACCACTAGCACCAAAATCTCCACATAGAATAATACCACCAAATTCACATTCAAATAATCAAACAAATATATATATGAATGCGTGAAAATGCAATGAAATTATTTTTCTATACTAACAAGTCTAAACAAGCAGTACTGAACACAAAGCCATCTATTTAAAGTCTAAACAAATTTAATTTTGCCTCAAAACAATTTTATAAATATTTTATATAGTCAAAATAAGCCTATAAAGTGTTCTGCAAATAATCCTATTTTTTCAGAAGCCAAATACAAATTCAAGCCAACAGTAGTGTAGGGATCATTTTTCTGAATCCAATGATATATTATTTGCATTTTTTGGATAAACAAAACAAAAGATATGAATTTTACAAATTTGAAAATCTAATAGATTCAAAAACAAATTTTAAATCTAATTGCCAGACACGTGGGCGCTTCTAATTGGCCTGTACCGCTTCGCTTGGATCGATCAACGTGGGCCGTAGGATTTAAGTGACAATGCACAGGCCAGATCTATCGATATCGATTCGTTAAGTGATCAGTTCTACGCCTTAGGATCTAGATCCAACGGTGCCAACGCATGCGACCATAGATGGGCGGCGCAAATGTATGCTGGCGGCGGCACTACTGACGATGGTTCTCCGGCGATTCCAGAGGTGGTTTGGTGCAGTGTAGTAGCTTACCAGAGTCGCACGGGTGTGAGGATGCTCAAGGTGGCTTCGGCTTGGACGGGGGAGAGCTGCTGCGACCGGAAAAGCACGTCGGAGTAGAGGGCAGCGTCGGGTTCTAGCAAACGACAACGAAGGCAACGACCTGGATCACCCCAGCGCAAACAAAATGCATCATCTTGTGCACAAGGACAAGGTGAAGCAGTGAGTTTGTACTAGGGAACAAGGGGCATTCGATTTATACCGTGATTGCTCACCGGAGTAGGGGACGGCGTCGGGTGTTCGCGGTGCTTGACGGAGACGATGTTCTGGGGCAGTACAGGGCGAACCAAAGACACAGTAAGATGCACAAGGACACGGGAAGCACGATAGCATGAACAAGAGAGGACGGGGTGGACGGTGCTCACCGGAATATCTCGTCGGAGGCGCTCGGGTCCGCGGCGGTGCAAGCCAATTGCGAGAAGCCTGGCGGCGATTGAGCGTGGGTGTGTGGGGGGAAATGGCCACGGTGCAGAGAGGTTAAGTAGCCAGCGTGGGCGAGGAAATCAGGCTATGCACCAATGGCAATTAATCCCGAATAACCGCGGCTGTGATGGAGGAAACGGGCGGCGACGGCGTCTGCACACAGTATTTGGGGAAGAAGGAGATGAGCTGGCATGGGCCCAGTGGCAGTGAGCGCGGGGTAGGGATAGTGCGTGTGAGAGAGAGGGGAAGGGGGAATGGCCCGGGTGGGCTGTTGGGCTGGGTCTGGTGCTAGGCCGAAAGGCTGGCACCTGTTTTATTTTTTTCTTTTTGCCTTTCCAAAATAGCACCAAAAACACCTATGTGAAGGAAAAAAGACTCAGGAACAATCTGGACAGACCAAAATAGCATAGGAAATGTTGGTACTGTCCTGAACCTCGGACATTTGGGCACAAATGCCATAGTGTCAAGAGCATATTGCATGCCATTACCATACAAGGTCATAGTGAGGAATAAGAGCCCACCTCAAAAGTGGAGGAATTTCAGGATGCCCAACCTGATCTCTTTGAACAACTACCTGAGCAAAGACAAGACCCTGAGCATCCTAAGGCTCACACAGAATGTCTGATGCAAATATTAGCTGAAGCATTACATAGAATTCCTAGGGACACCACATTATCTGTCAGGGTAAAAATTAGAAAGCACAACGCAGTAGCTTTAATCGACAGTCAAAGCACCCAAACATTCATTGACCAGGAATTTGCTAGAAAGGCCAAAATGCAAATACAAGATACCCCTGCTCAAATAGTGCTTGTGGAAGGTGGAGGGAAATTACAATCTGCAGGCTATAAACCTAATTGCAAATTCTCTATCCAGAACAATAACTTCACCTATGATTGCAAAGTGCTAGCACTCAAAGGCTATGCCATGGTTTTAGGAGAAAACTGGATGACCAAGCACAGTCCGAACTATACTGACTGGGAAAACCATATCATATCCATTACAGTGGATGGAGCATGGTGTAGCTTCATTGATAGAGTTGCCCCTGCAGCTGATTGCACCATTTCAGCCCAAGCTTGTTCTAAACTCATAGCTGAAGGAGCACAAGCCTACCTCATCAGATTATCAACCATTCACACACCTAACAGTTAGGGAACACTGGATACTACTCAGGTGACTGCAGAGGTTGTTTATATCTTGCATCAGTATCAGGATGTCTTCCAAGAGCCTACACATCTGCCTCCGGAGCACCCTTGTGATCACACAATTCCTATTCTGGAAGGTGAAAACCCACCTAATCTCAGACCCTATCGTATGCCTCATAATCAGAAAAATATTGTAGAGGAATTGGTCAACAATATGCTGAAAAACTCTGAAATTAGACCCAGCAGCATCCCTTACTCATCCCCAGAAATATTGGTAAGGAAAAAGATAAAACCTGGAGATTGGATGTAGATTATCGCCAGTTAAATGCTATAACTTTCAAAAATAATTATCCAATTCCTATGATACAAGATCTGTTAGATGAGCTTCAGGGTGCCACTGTTTCCAGCAAATAGACCTGAGATCTGGCTATCACCAAATCAAAATGAGAAAGGAAGATATTGCAAAAACAACATTTTCTACCCATTCAGTTACAAGCAAGTTGCAACTGGCCCACCGACGGGGTCCCCCGGTTGCAATAAAGTTGCAACCGGCCCTCGGCGGGGTTCAATTACAAGTAAGTTGCAAATACCACCCCTTACAGGTGCTCAGTTACAAGCAAGACGCAAAACTGGCCAGCCAACAGGGGTCCCCTGGTTGTAATCAAGTTGCAACTACCCCCAGCGGAGCTCAATTAGAAGCAAGTTGCAACTGGCCTCCCTCGCCGGGGGCTCAGACAACTGGCACTCAACGGGGCTCCCCCGGTGGAGCTCAGTAACAAGAAAGTTGCAACTGGCCCCCAGCGGAGCTCAGTTACAAGCAAGTTGCAACTGGCCTGCCGAAGGGGTCCCCCGTTGCAATGAAGTTGCAACTAGCCCTCGGTGGGGGCTTAATTATAAGCAAGTTGGAAATGCCCCCCGAAAGGTGCTCAGTTACAAGCAAGTTGCAAACCTGGCCAGCCAGCGGGGTCCCCCGGGTGCAATCAAGTTGCAACTGGCACCCGACAGAGCTCAGTTATAAGAAAGTTGCAACTAGCCTCCCTCGCCAGGGGCTCAGACAAGTGGCCCTCGACGGGGCTCCCCTGGGGGAGCTCATTTACAAGCACGTTGCAACTAGCCTCCGGCGAAGCTCAGTTACAATCAAGTTGCAACTGGCCCACTGACAGGGTCCCTCGGTTGCAATGAAGTTGCAACCGGCCCTCGGCGGTGTCTCAGTTACTAGCAAGTTGCAAATGGCCCCTACGGGTCCTCAGTTACGAGAAATTTGCAAACCTGGCCAGCCCCCGGTTGCAATCAAGTTGCAACTTTCTGCCGGCGAAGCTCAGTTACAAGCAAGTTGCAACAAGATCCTCTCGTCGGGGCTCAGACAACTGGCCCTCGATGGGGCTCCCTCGGCGGAGCTCAATTACAAGAAAGTTACAACTGGCCCGCCGATGGTCCCCTAGTTGCAATGAGGTTGCAACCAGCCCTTGGCCAGGGCTCAATTACAAGCAAGTTGCAAATGCCCCCCCCCCCACGGGTGCTCAGTTACAAGGAAGTTGCAAACCTGGCCAGCCGACGGGGGTTCCCCGGTTGCAATCAAGTTGCAACTGGCCCCCGGTGAAGATTAATTACAAGCAAGTTGCAACTGTCCTCCCTCAATGGGGGCTCTAATAACTGTCCCTCGATGGGGATCCCCCAGCGGAGCTCAGTCACAAGCAAGTTGCAACTGGCCCTAGTGGAGATCACTTACAAGCACGTTGCAACTGGCCCGCTGACGGGGTCCCCTGTTGCAATAAGGTTGCAACTGACCCTCGGCGGGGCTCAATTACAAGCAAGTTGCAAATGCCCCTGCCCCTGACGGGTGCTCAGTTACAAGAAAGTTGCAAAACTAGCCCACCGACGGGGTCCCCTAGTTGAAATCAAGTTTCAACTGGCCACCAGCGGAGCTCAGTTACAAGAAAGTTGCAGCTGGCCCCCGACGGAGCTCAATTACAAGGAAGTTGCAACTGGCCCCCTTGCGGGGGGCTCAGACAACTAGACCTCGGCAGGGCTCCACCAACGAAGCTTAGTTACAAGAAAGTTGCAACTGGCCCACCGAACGGGGTCCCCCTATTGCAATCAATGTATTAATTGGCCCTCGGCGGTGCCCTAGTTCCAAGTAAGTTGCATACCCCCAGCGATGCCCTAGTTACAAGCAAGTTGCAACTGGACCTCGTCATATCTTAGTTCTAATCAACTTGCAACTAGCCCACCTCGCGCGGGGGCTCAATTACAACCAAGTAGCAACAATCCCCCCTTGCCGGGCTCAGACAACTAGCCCTCGACAAGGCTCCTCCGGCGGAGATCAGTTACAAGCAAGTTACAACTGGGCCCTCGTCACTAGTAGAAAACCCTTATAGTAGTCATTCTACCAGTGGCGTGCGAAACAAAATACACGCCACCACTGGGAGGCAAAATAGTACTGGCGTTTAGAAATTATTGAACACCACCATTACATGCTATTAATAGCATCTTATTATACTGTGATGCCATTAGTGACATGGTCCCACAGACGACGCTGGGACAAAGTACTAGTGGCGTTGAGAACAAGGGAACGACACGGACACGCTCCATACTGGTGTCATATAACATGAATTTAACTCCACAACTAAATAGCACTCCGTGGTCTTTCATAACGCCTCGCCCTTTTGATCAGATCGATCCCTAACTCACACTATCCCGATGTCTCCCTCAACCCCGCCGCCACGCACATCAAACACCCTCGCACCTCCTCTCTGAGCCATTGTTCGCCTCCACTGCCCTGTCCGTTCCCGTTCCACTGGACCTCTCTCCTCCTCTCTGAGCCGCTGTCCGCCGCAACCACCACGGCCATCCCCGATGGTTGTCGCAACTTCCCTAGTCCTGGGGCCACCGGAGGTCACCACACCTCTCTCCTCCTCTCTAAGACGCTTGCCGTCGCGACCACCGCCACCATCCCCGACCGCCTCCACCACATCGGCCACCACCGCCCCCGCCTCGACCGCATCGGCCAACACTGCCCCCACCTCCACCGCCTCGTGCCCTCCCATGCCTTGACCACATTGGCTATTGCTGCCCACGTCTCGCTGTCACCGCCTCCGCCGATGAGCCCCTCTCTCCCCCTTTTTTATTTGTTTTACTGTAGATCGATGATTGTAGATGATCTAGTGTAGATGATTTTATATGATTTAGTGTAGATAATTATAGATGATTTAGTGTAGATGATTAGTTTGGTTGTTTTTCCTTCCAACAATCGATGATTACACTATGAAACAATCTAGTGTGAAAAGGTGCCCATAATACCTTGTCGTATGTCCATGAATATATTGTACATTTGATTTGGTCTTATAGGCACTCTTTTGTCTTGTGTGTCTTTATATGAGACCTCCAGTTCATCTGTGACACCTTGTATTTGTAAGATTACTTGCCTGCCTTTATGTTTGAGTTTCCTACAACTTTGCACTAGTTGGCTTGCTTACTCCGTCCCTGAAATTATTTTGCATATGGTCGATGATTAAAAATGGTAGGATGCAATCTCTAGGGTGGTGTAAGAGAGCCTTGTAAGATTCAAAAATAAATAATTTGTGCATCCTACTTGGCTCACTTACTCCATCCCTGAAATTATTTTGCATCCAATACGAGTATGAGGCCCTACTTTTCGTTCAGTTGTGACATCTTACATTTGTAACATAGCGTATACTTGAACTTATTTAATATATTAGATGAACATGCAGCAAATACATCCCTGCATCAACTATGGACATGAAAGTTGTCAGGATAAGAAGTTTATCATAGTTCTCTCGAAGACTTTGACACTATGGCGGTATGTTCGTCTTAATTATGATTTCCAGCCTTGTATGCATTTTGATCGAAACTAATTAACTATTGTTTTCATATATCTTTTTCTTAGACCATCCCTTGCCACGCAAGAAAGGACTTTCTTGACCATGTGAACAGACGTGTCAATCACCAGGGAAAATTTGAGGTTACCATGGTGGAAGAGGCAATACTTGGAAAGAGATACAAGATTCTAGTCGTCAACGAGGCAAACCAAACTAACTTTATAGGACCACTTTGGAAAAATTGGTAGAAAGGTTTGGGATGGATGCTGGGATGAGGTTGAGAATCTACCTCGATAAAACTTGTGGATTCATCTTTTTCTCGTACGACATCCTTGACTCAGAGTCTTCTATCTTTGAAGATCATTCCCTTAGGTAGAACTAGTATTCTAACTTTGAAGACCATGCCCTACGTAGAACAAGCTAGATAGTGTTCTATGTTAGTTGTTGTTTGTATCGTTGTATTCTGAATGATATCTAGTAAACGTTGTTGTATCCTGTTGTTGTATTCTGAATGCTAACCAGTAAACTTTGTTGTATCATGTTGTTGTATTATGAATGATGTTTAGTAATGTTGTATTATGTTATTTGATATTGCTTACAATATTTTAAATATTTTTTAATTGCCAAATTCAGGTTAATGGCATTCAGGATGGCTCGAATGCCACTACAGCTTATCATACTGGTGGATTTTAGCGAAATGCCAGTAGTAGCTAACTTAGTACTGGCGTTCACCGGGAACGCAATCACTATCTGCTACTAGTGGTGTGAGATTAGTGGCACACGGGTTCAATGTTATGAACCCCCTTTTCAAAACGCCGCCACGAGGCCTTTTCCTACTAGTGCGTCGGGTTGTACAAGCAAGTTACAACTGGCTCGCCGACGGGGTCTCCCGGTTGCAATCAAGTTGCAATTGGTCCTCGACGGGGCCCCAATTACAAGCAAGTTGCAACCTGGCCCCCCGGTGGGGCCCTAGTTATAAGCAAGTTGGAACTGGACCCCCGTGGACCTCAATTGCAATCGATTTGCAACAGGACCCCCTCACGCGGGGGCTCAATTACAAGCAAGTTCCAACTGGCGCCTCTTGCCGAGGGATCAGGCAACTGGCCCTCGACTTGTCTCCCTCGATGGAGCTCAGTTACAAGCAAGTTGCAAATGACCCCTCGGTGGAGCTAGGTTACAAGCAAGTTGCAACTGGCCCGCTAGCGGAGCTCAGTTACAAGCAAATTGCAACTAGCCTGCCGACGGGTTCCCCCGTTGCAATCAACTTGCAACTGGCCCTCGGTGGAAGCTCAATTACAAGCAAGATGTAAAAATGCCCCCCTGATGAGTGCTCGGTTACAACCAAGTTGCAAACTGGCTCGCTGATAGGGTCCCCTAGTTGCAATCAAGTTGCATCTGGCCCTCGGCAGGGGCTCAATTACAAATCAAGTTGCAAACTGCCCCCCGATGGGTGCTGAATTACAAGAAAGTTGCAAACTGGCCCCCGCAGAGCTTAGTTACAAGAAAGTTAAAACTGCCCCCCCTTGCGTGGGGCTCAATTACAAGCAAGTTGTCACTAGCCTGCTAACGAGGTACCCCGGTTGCAAGCAAGTTGCAAACTGCACCCCCCCCCACGCGGAGCTCAGTTACAAGCAAGTTGCAAATGCCCCCCCTAGGGCAGGGGCTCAATTACAAGCAAGTTGTAATTGGCCCCCTCGCCAGGGGCTCAGACAACTAGCCCTCGACAGGGCTCTTTAGTGGACCTCAATTACAAGAAAGTTGCAACTGGCCTCCGAAGGAGCTCAGTTACAAGCAAGTTGCAACTGGCCCACAGACAGGGTCCGCTGGTTGCAATCAAGTTGCAACTGGCCCCTTGGCAGAGGCCTAGTTGTATCCCGCCCTCGTAGGGGCTCAGTGACAACTCTCTTTCAACCATATTGCATCTGGCTTAAAAAGTAACAACTAAGATATAGCTGGCTCGACAAAAAGGAAAAAATCCCAACAAAAGTTTAGGAAAAACGCTCAGTTAGAATGAAGTGTGTCTAGACCCCTTTGACTATTTAGGTTCACTTCAAATCTACACATTTAAAAAGATAAAAACATATTATATTACTAAAAGAAGAGGGAGTACATGTTACTAATATAAGTTACACCAGTCTAGTAAAACAAATTGCAATCATGTGTCGTCCTAGAAGTAAAACAATGACAACTATAAAATCTTGTGAGGAAATAATAAAAAATACAACCAACAAAAGAAGAAATTGAAAATTAAAACTCAATTGAAACTCGATTGAAACACCAACTAAAAAACTTAAGATAATCTCAATTGCACCTAAAGAAAAAAAACCAAATAACTGCTAGCAAAAAGAAACAAAAAATATAGGAAAAAACAAAACTCACCCCATGTCCTCCTCCCGGTCTCCGTGTTGAAAATGTGAAGCGATCGGTGACATCCCATATTGATGACAACCCACAAAAAATGAGTCCGCAAAACACAAAAGCGAAGCATGCACATGTGGGCGACACATCCCAGACAGCAACGCCAGGCAGGGGACACAACCCAGACAAAAACAACCAATCCACCCTGGGTTGCACAGTTCGTAAAGAAAAATATCCGACAGTGTATGAGGTGACTAAGACTTTGCGCCTAAGAATTAGCAAAACTGATTTATTATCATATTTTATTAGTTTATAATAGTTTATATAGCATGCTATAACCGTGTTAATCGGAAGCATTGGTACACCTATGGTAGGTAAAGAAACCAAATCCCTAATAGCCTCTATATAACTAGTTTATTGAGCAACCAATGATCAAGGTTTTTTGATTATGGAGAATTTATGCCAGTTGCAATGAAGTCATATCATTGATGAATGATGTGATGGACATATATCTTATATAAGTATTGCGACACGATCAAGTCACAAAGTTCATCATTGCGATAATTAGAAACATGGTATCATACTTCTTAGATCGTGAGATCATATCTAATCAATATCACCCGAGGTTGCCTTGAATGCCTCAATCGTCACACCATAACAAGGTGATCATAAAGATGTCTATCAGGTATGATAAAGGGATATGTTGAGGCGTATGCATCAACATCTAAATTTGTTCTATCGTGTGACGGGAAGATGCACTGTGCCCACTTGGTGAGATTGCATCCATAAGCCGCGCAACGTGTGATTAGGTCATGGCAATGGAATATCGCGAGAACAAGTAAAGAAACACTTGTCGGTAATGATATTGAACAAAGTATCATGATAGAAATGATTATATCTTGGACAAGTAAGGAATCGAAGTAAAAAGGGAATTGGACTCGACGTGTATGATTCAAACGACATTGAAATCGTGGAATGCACATGGGTTATTATGGGTATCTAGATCCCTCTAATAATCATTGGTCCAAGAGTCGTCTCGATCATGTATGTGATGTTCCCGTATCGTAGGGTAACACAATTAAGGGTTCTACGACGATTGGAGATTGTTTTGGAATCACTAGGATCACTGGAAGAAAGAGATGAGAAAGCAAAAAGTGTTCATAAGAGAACCGAAATCGTTCCAGGAGGACTCGAAGGACCCGAAGGAGTTCATAGTGATCCGAAAGGTGTTTTCGGTCAAAGAGAATTTAATACTATGTACTTTATATTAATTATTGGAATTAATAATAAAATAGTATTTAAAATTAAATTTGAAAGGGCAACTTCCCTAATGGTCCAAATCACCTAAGGGAAAAGGCCCAAGAGGCAAGCGGCCCAAGGGGAAGCCACCGCATAGGGCTCCCACCCGGCCGGCCTTGGGCCATGCGTGGTGGTGAGTCCCACCCGGCCGGCCTTGGGCTAGGCATGGGGGTGGGGGCCCACCCGGCCAGCCTCCATGGCACATGTCCTCCCCTCCCTCTCCCTTTAGTCCTAGACCAGGACTTGACTAAAAGGGGTCTCCCCTTTTCCCCTATATAAGAAGGGTCATATGGGAGGGAAAAAGACACACAATATTCTTTGAAGTAATTTCCTTAGGGAAATATCTCTCTCGCTCTTGTTGGCTCTTACGCTTGCGTGGTTCCAAGAAGAACTATACGCGTGTAAGACAACACAACTTCATCACGCTGTCATGCTGCTAGATCCCAGTTCTAGAAAGTCTACTTCCACATCCCGGATGGATCAGGGAGAACAGAGGTTGTTGTCGAACACCGGACGTGTGTGAGACCATAGGAGTGCTACCACTTGTGGCACCAGGATTGTCGTGCAAGGACTAGGGGTGACTTGTGAGGCACAATGCGTCCTTGAGGTGGGCTACGGGTATGAATACATCATTGCCGTTATGCATGAATATTAAGCGTTTTCGGTCTATAAGGGTATGTTACCGAAACCTCTCTCCATTATAGCATTACTCATAGATAGATTTTGGGCAGTTGGTGTTACACTAGTCATGACTTTTTTCTGCTGCAAACCCCTTCGGTGGTATCAGAGCCTATTTATGGATAGGATTTCTTATACGGTTAGTGTTGGGCATTGATCCTCTAGTTGTTCAACTCCCACGTGTACTTTTTTATATCATGGCACTGCTTGATGAAGCGGCATGGACCGATCTTACGTATAAGCTTATGGGAGACTGGTTCCACAATTGACATATGTCTTGTACTATATAAGTGTTTGGCGGCTATATGTATCTCTCATAATAGTTGATACAATATTTACAACGGAGGGCCCTAAGAGGGGTGTCGTAGATACAACTATTTGATCAATGTTGTGGATAAAAGTTCGTACGTAAGAAGAGGTTCTATCACAAAATCCCTAGCATCCACGTAAAACTTGCAAAAGATAAAGTAGAGGCGTCTAACTTTATTTACATGAGGGCTTGTGACGTGATATGGTTATGGTCGTGATCAAGGTAAAACAGTTTTATTTTATGTCACTAAGTTGAAGTAATAATCATCATTATGGTAAATGACCAATTGGTGGTGTCATCGACTTGGCACTATACTGGTGAAAAGATGGAGATCATGCATGAGCACTCGATGGAGATCTTGGTGCAAGAAGAAGGACCATATCATGCCACTTTAATTACACGTGATGTTAATCCTTTGTGTGCATCTTATTGATTGCTAGTATTATATACTCGATGGTAGCACTAAATAGGATGATCCCTTAATTAATACCAACCACTGTGTTCTCCCTTAGTGTGCAACACTAAGAAATTCCATCATTATGAAGCATGCCATGCTGATCCGTTATTATACATGTCGATGTTCACATACCGTGGGTGTAAGACATTTTGCACGGAAAATACACTTAGGTTGAATTGGCGAGACTAGCATGTAAAAACATGGTCTCGGAACATAAGAAGATCGAACGATCGAGCATGCGTCACATGAATGATGTGTCGACATTATAATGTCCACCTTTGATACTATATCATCGGCCCTGACGATCAGGGATGGTGTAGTGAATTGGGATCATGTAATCACTAAGACCGTTTTAGGGATGATTGCTTTACTAGGAGCTCATATAATAATATGATTATAAATTTGAACTCGTATTATGAACTTAGTCTAAATTGTTTGAAAATATCCTTATAGATTATAGCCTTTCCCAACATTTGGGACTTGTTTGGTTCATACTTGAATGGTGAGAAACTTAAGATAGATGGGCTGAACTTCATAAACTGGTACCAATGCCTTAGGACATTCTCATAGAAAACCATCTGCTCTATGTACTACAAGAACCAATAGAAGATTTCCCTGACTACTCCAAGGGTGAAGAATATGCAGTTCTTTGTGCTCGCCATGACACTTTCATGACGATGAAGTACACCATAATTCATTCCATGGAGTCTAGACTACTGGTACACTTTCACGAAATCTAAGCACATATTATATTCGATGGACTATAGGAGATGTTCCCAGTTCAAGTCAGAATCATGAAGTATGAATACATGAACGAGTTTCTTTCAACCAAGATAGAAGAAAACACTTGCTTTGAGAGCCACTTGGACATCAAATAGATCCATGAATGCCTTAAGGATATCATGGGCTACTAGTTGACTGACAGCTTTGGAATAGATGGGGTGTTGCATTCGCTTCCTCCCAACGACAAAGATGTTGTCAAGGGATATGTCATGGAAGGGATACCGTATGCCTCTCGTGAGTTCATTACTAAGTTCAGAACTACGAAAGTAGAACTCATTAGTGATATATAACATATTTTGATGCATACATGCATGTAATGGGCATCGAAGCAACTAGATGCTCTCGGTTTCTTGAAAAACAATTCAGGAATTGGGTTGGAAATTGAGGGCACTAGTGCCAAATTGCCCCAAACTTGTTATGGCACCGTTTTTTGCAAACCCTATGAAAGGCCTTGCCAACCATCTTATTAAAGGGTGACGACTCCAGACAATCAGAACAAAATAAAAAGTTTAACATGGTCTAGAACAACTTCGTTATCCTATTACATATGGATTGTTTCAGTATGTACTACAATAACATGTCATGTTTCTTAGTTAAACATGAGGCCTATTCCAATACAAGGCATTCATGAATCTTGGTGTGAACCAAAGTAGAGTCTTCACTAGTCCTGCCTAGATGTGACAGTTATGAGTTGTAATGTCCTAAGATTAATTAACCTAACATAAGACGACTTAGAGTAAGTGATTGTGCATTAGTGCATCTTAAGAATATAATAACCCCGAGGAATTTAGACCGTTAGTTTAAGAAGTGATTAGACGATATATTCTCTCGATGGAACGAAAACTTACTTAAAACCTTGCTTGCTAGTGTGCCTTGTTTGAATTATGAACCATTGCTTGATTGCCTAGATTGTGTGATACACTGCTTGCATGGAGGGTTATTTAAATAAATATTTGGGCATTAAAAAATTGGCCATGACCATGTTGTGTTTTGAACAAACCAAGCACAATTCACAAGTATATAACACTATATATAATAGATGCATATGCATCAGCATGAGACAATAATCAACACAAAAACAAGCTTCCAAAGAAACATCCTAATACAATCCAAAATCTTCTAAAACAATATAGAAAAGAATAATATAAGTACCAAGTTCAAATTACAAATTCACCAATTTAAAATTACAACCAGAATTGGAATATTACACACTTTGGTCAAATCAAGAACTTCAATACACCAGATTACAAGCCAACAAAATAAAAATCCTAATCTAAGATGATCTTGACAGAAGCTTGGTGTTGATCATCATCTTCCAACCACTTCCGCATCTTCTTATTTTTTTCATCTTCTCATTTTCTTCTTTCTTTCTTCTTCACCAACAAACAAACAAGAAAGTAGTCAGTAAGTAAATAAGAATATTATCATTAGGCAACATTTAGGAAATCTCCCCAATCTATCCAAAATTTAAAAGAAATAAATTCAACCCTAAACCAAAGATACTACATGAATAATAGCTATAAGTACACAACTAGTAGCTAAAATTACCAAATACTAATGTAGAAACCAAATTTCTATCTTGTCCAAGTTCAAACTCTAAAACGACAAGAATTTTTAGAATGCAAACTAACAAACATCCCACTAAATAAAATTATAAAATCCCAAGATCTATACTAACATCCCCAAATTCCAACTTGTTCAAGTTCCAAAACTAAACCAATGGTTAATCAACAAACCATCATAGAAACCATTTGGCCATGGGAAAATCTAAATTTCCAAGTTCTAGTACATAGCCTAAGGATCTACTACTAACTAATTCACCAAAGGACATTAGCTCAAGCTTTGTTCTTGAGAAACTCAAAATCTATTTTTTTGAAAGTTTACAAAAACAAAATCTAATACAATTAAAATAGATCACAACAACTAGAACTAAGCTTCATCCAATTAGAATCTCAAGGGGAGGAAGCAAAACTTTAGTAGAAACTATATCTATTGCTTATTGTCATTATCCAAATTGGCTAGGGACAAGAAAGACAACAAGACAAATCCTACTTGTCACTATCCAAGCCAAGCTAGCAAACAAAATCTGCTACTTGTAAAATTCCAATTTACACCAGAGTTAGAAAAGTATGGTCTTAAGTACCTAAAGTAGTTTGGCGTCTAAACTAAAACCAAACTACAAGGAAGGTTGGATGCTTTTCCAAGCAGTTTACTCACAAACATCCATGGATGTGTTGTCAACACCACATGCATCCTAGAGCACTATAAATAGGGGGGCACACTTGAACCCATAACTCACACCTAACTAGTCTAGTTCAGGGGAAAAACACACACTTGGGAGTTAGAGAGAGATCTGAGAGAGAGCAAGCTAGGAAGGAGAGGAGCAAGGAGGAAGAACACCTGAAGAACAGTTGCAACTATAGGATGAAGAAGCACTACTCTACAAAGGTTTTTAGTCTAGATCTTTAGGAATAGAAGTAAAATAATGGAAGTAGTAGCTATATAATTAGGAATAGAAAGAGAGGAGAGTGGGGAATTAGTAATCTAATAGATAAAATTCGGCCAGCCACATATGCATCAAAAAACACACATTTAAGCACATCTACACACTCTAAATCTATGTAAAATAAATTCCTAGATCATGTCCATGATCTAAATACACTATCTAATGATCCTTTGATCATCAAGAACACTCCTAGAACACTAAGGACATATATAGAACATCAAGAACACCTAATTAGATCCCTAGGAAATTAATACAATGAAGGACCATGTTTCTACTTTGGTAGACAACATGTAAACCTTAAGAAAATTATGCTTAATCATCGCAGAACAATAAGAAAACAATCTAAAATTAAATCACAGTAGCCAAAACACTTTAGAACACTAAGGAATTCAATTTAAAATGCTAACAAGCTAACCTAGCCATTTTTTGAGAGAGTCATGTGTGTATACACTTCAGCACAAGACATACACCTTTCTTGAGTGGTTTTTATAAGCACCTACGATGATATGATAAATAAACTTGCAGATATACATATTCCATTAACATAAAATGCTACAAGGAAACTATGGTATTTAAACATACCTGAATCACAATTTATTGGATAAATAACTTATCCAAATGGGAGCAATTACAATTCATCTAGCACTAAATAAATCACATGGGTTCATTTGTGATGAATAAGAACTTTAACACTAAACCCTAGAACAGTTCTTAATACCTAATAACATCTAAACTAGGAGCTATACTTAGAATAGAACCAAACCCTGTCCTAATAGATTATCAGTACCATAGAATGGCACCAACTACATCAGGAATTCATCCTGAAGATGATTAGGAACACACTGAACAAAAACGACATGTACTAGTTGTACTTAAGACCATCCCAATAAAAGTCAATCACCAATTTACCCAAATGACAAAAACTAAATCATAATCAGAACTTGAACTATAGACAACACACATAAGAAATAGTAGCTCAATCACACACATCCTGCACTACCTGACTAAGAACACTAACAAACAATAACACCACAATTTGATAGACAGAAAAAGTCACCACAAACTAAATCCTATAAAACTTATAAACCCACTCTCAAATATTTTCCACCCAATATTTAGAATTTTAATGAATTTTTGCAATTGACCTTTAGGGACTTAATAATGAAAATCAAGACCTATATATTTAATAATAAGAAAATTCCCTAAAAACCCTAAAATGCATTTTCTAAATAGAATTGAATGAGAAAATTGTCTGAACCTAATAAACCCTCTTAAAATAAAAATAATCCACTTAAATATAAAAAACAATAATTCAAATAACCCTTAAAATAAATACTGAAAACCATCTCAACCAATCAATTTTTTTAATTTTGAATGCATCACCATTTTAGAATTTTATTTGTTTAAATCTTTATGAATGAATCTTGATTAAGTGGTAACAAGTGAAACGATAAATTGAATGTCGTGATTGAAATACCTATCATTGTTCGAATGTGTGAATGAAATTTATATCTAATTATTACTCCATTCACCTAAAAACTATCACTTAACCATTTCCACAAGAAATCACACCTTGAAACTTGTAGTATCTGTTGGGGATATGCTAAATGGGTGTCACCATTGCATGTATCTAATACGGATAACCCGGGTGGCCGACAGTTGGTAGCAAGGCCTATGGCCTGCTGGGTGGCCCAGTTAGATGGATCCAGAAGGGAGTCCCATGCCATATAAAGGAAGGCTACGGTGGACTCACTAGCGTACCTGGAGCCTTGAAGTGCAAGACACGCTAGAATAGTTGTATACTGTGTAGAACTCTGTAACCTATCTGTCTAGGACTTTCCTTATAGCCCTAGGATCTGGCGGCTATATAAGCCGGACCTAGAATATGCTTTAGGGAACGACACAACTGATGACCCACAAGTATATGGGGTGTATAGTAGTACTTTCGATAAATAGGAGTGTCGATCCCAACGAGGAGCAGAAGGTGCTGAACAGTGGTGCGGAGTAGAAAATCCCTGTGAATACTTAGCAAACGGATTTTTAGTGGTTTTTTGATAAAGCAACAAAACAAAGTGCAAGTAACAAAGAACAAACGTAGAAAATGTCCCAATCCTTTCTTATCAAAGGACAAGTCGGTGGAAATACTCATAAGGACCAAACGTTCTCGAGGACACATGGGAATTCTGTCAAGTGCTTTCGCTTCAAATAGGTGAGTACTCTTCTCTGGTGTTGTAAGTGTTGTGTGGGTGAACTTGTGCTAATGTACCGACCTTACTTGGCCTAATACATACTTGTGATTAAACCCTCTACAAACATCCGTAACTGTAGGAAAGTAATTAAGATATAAATCTAACCACAGCCTTAAACTCTGAGATCCTACGCTCCCTTGTGCAAAGGTGTCCTAATGGGGGTTCAGGTTTCTGTCACTCCGGCAACCCCACAATTAGTAGCCAAATACACAATGCATTCCCCTAGGCCCAAAAATGGTGAAGTATCATGTAGTCGACGTTCACATGACACCACTAGAAGAATACACTACTAGGAAAACGCCTGTTCGTTGCGCACGTGAAAGGGCCTTCCGTGGCGCACTAGCAGTGCGCCACGGGCCTCGCGCTAAGGCTATCTCGTAGCCGTCGCGCACTGCATGGTGCGCCATGGTTGTGTCGAGATAGGCGTGGCGCACTACCAGGTGCACCACGGCTAGGGGTACAGGGTGCGCCACGGATGTGTTTTTCAAAAAACAAAAAAAATGCAAAAAACACCCTCGTTTTGAATTGCAAAAGCAATCGGGTTCGTGCATCGCCGCCGCGGTCGTGTCACCTCGCCGGAGCATGGCCGTGGCAGGGAGGCCGTGGCCGCTCTAGTCCTCGCCGGCATCGAGGTGGTAGGAAGGGTGTGGTTGGAGAAAGGAAGGTAGGAAGAGAGGGAGGAAGGAAGAGATGGAGGAAGAGAGGGAGGAAGGAAGAGATGGAGGAACAGAGGGAGGAAGAGAGGGAGGAAGGGAGGGAGGAAGAGAGGGAGGAAGGGAGGGAGGAAGGGAGGTCGGACGCCGCCGTCACTACAAGGAGAGGAGGAGGCCGCCGTTGCGCCGCCGCCGCGCCACCGTCACTGCAAGGAGAGGAGGAGGCTGTCGTCGCGCCGTCACTTCAAGGAGAGGATAAGGGGAAGGACGAGAAGGAGAAGGAAGAAGGAAGAAGGAGAAGGGAGAAGGAAGAAGGAGAAGGGAAAGGAAAAGGGAGAGGGAAAAGGGGGGGAAGGGAAAGGTAGGTGGGCGGGTTGAGGATTCAAATTTTGAATCTCGTTCTCGTCATTTTGGTATATACGATTTTTTTTGACATCGTATGCAAAAGTTACGGCCATTTTACCGTGGCATGACTTTTTTTTGCAGAAAAGGTGGAAAATCATGTTTGTTAATTTTCCTAGAAACTATACCACATTACCTACCTACATATGAAATGATTTTATTTTTTGAAGTGTTTATCATTTTCTTTTATTTTTTAGAAAGCCTAAAAAGGCGATCCACGGGGGAGGGGGGTGTGGAGTTGGTGTAGGCCACTTAGCCGTAGGGCACTAGGACAGAGTGCCCTACGGCTAAGTTGACCCAGCTGCTGCAACATACAGCCCCGTAGCGCACTAGGACGGAGTGCCCTATGGCTAAGTTGCACATGCGTAGCGCACCTTGACCTAGTGTGCTACGGGTATGTGTGCTGCGGCCACATGTGCCCTGGACCACACATAGGCGTGGAGCACCACCCCCATGTGCGCCACGCTTACGGCAATTAGCCGTAGGGCACCTATGGGCAGTGCGCCACACCTATTTTACCCGTGGGGCACCACTAGCTCGTGCGCCACGGATGTGTGGATTACCTATAGCCGTTTTCCTAGTAGTGATAGAACCATAACATAAATACTAAACCATTGAATAATAACTCAACACAAATTAACTACTAACAACATGACTTCTCCCATGTCCTCAAGAACACAACGAACTACTCACAAGACATCATATGGATCAAGATCAAAGATGATATGATAATGGATAACAATCAGAACATAAACAATAATCCAATGGTTCCACTCACAAGCATCAACTACAATAGTAATCAACACCGAGAAAGTTTCCCCTAAGAACTAAAGCAATATCCAACACAATTGTTACAACGGGACGGAGTGGTGATGATGGTGCTGGTGGAGATGATGGTGTGGATGATGGTGATGATCCCAATGAAGCCTAGCTTGATGATGGTGTTGATGGCGACGGTCTCCCCTCTCCGGGGAGGAATTCCCCCGGCAGAAATCTGTCTGCCCGAGAGATCTTTCTCTCTCGGTGTTTTCTTCCCTCTAGAGGAGGGGGAAATCTATCTGTGGTAGCCCCTCGAGGAATAGTGTTCCGTAGGGAAGATATAGGCGAAGGAGCTGAGTCGGAGGCCAGGCAGGTGGGCCACACCTGCCCTAGGCGCGGGGTTAGGTGGGCCCGTGCCTAGGAGGGTGTGGGCCCCCTGCGGCCCCTCTTCGCTCCTCCTTCTGGCTTCCTTCGTCTTCTGGTAAAATAATATGTTTCCATATTTTTCTGGTATTTTGCTGATCTTCGCGAAATTGCACCGAAACGCCTTCTTTTCCATCAGAATCCAAACTCCGGCAGTCCATCCTCCAAGAATCATCCAACATGCATAAATAGATGAAAAGCCATAGGTAATACCTCATAATAAGACAAATATCAATGAATAGAGGTAAATTATGATATAGAAAGGTGATGCAAGTTGGGCGTATCAACTCCCCCAAGCTTAGACTTCGCTTGTCCCCAAGCGAAAACTAAGCTCAGTAAACATGTCCACAGGTTTATGGAGTTAATTGTCGATAAAATAATACGAAGAAGAAGCATCACACTTACCATTGCACAACTCATAGAAGAATGCAACTCACCATTATATAACTTAGCTTGCAACCAAGTACATCAGTCACAATAGAGATGCATAAAGATAAATCATAATTGGAATTGGCAAACTTGTTCTTGGTCAGAGAACACCTGGCAAACAGTTTCACAAAAGCTTTCTGTAGATGTTTCAAAACAGGATCAATCTTTGCTCAAAAAGGTTTTTCACAAGTGAAGGCTTTCAAAGTAATACTCAATAGATAAGAGTTTTGTGCAAACAAGGAAGATAAAGAACATGATTCAATAAATCACCATATGAATGCTTGACACACAACAACTCAAATGTTTGTTGGAGAAAGAGACGAAGTAGGTTTACTGACTCAATTTGGAAGTAGGCGAAAGGTCCCTTTATATAAGGAAGCAGGGGTTACAAGTCATAAACAGCTTCCAAAATATTATGGTACTTACTAGCTTTGAGCCCTCATTGCCCCTATCATAGGCATCTTGAGATGATTAAAGTTAAAGTTCACAAAGATGGAGTATATTCTTGACGAAATATAAGTTGGCAATCTCATGTCCCTTGAATATGAGGGCCACTCCTCATGATACTCAACTTTGGTCACAGGTAAATTCTTGTCATTGTAAGTATTTGCATATCATTGAGAACCGCCAACGGGGTACCCCTTGCACATGGTACATGAGCTTTCCCATATCCAAAATGACAAGGGAAGCAGACAATGAGCATCTCAGCGATCTTTTTATTTACTATGTGCATAGCTTTTTATTCAGGATGCTTCATAGATAGCTCACTATTGTGTTGCTGCAAGTTTCCACCATGATTAGGCATGGCTTAGGCTAGCGGCCTAGGATTTTCTCTAACACAGGATACAAACTCCATGGACTTACAAGTTCCCTCTTTATTTCACACCGTTGACATCCATAGACAAAAGAGCACGATATCAAATTAGTACAAAGTATAGGTGCAATGTTGAAAACGTTCCCCGTGACAGCACGGTTTTGCTAATTCCAACGTATAGATGCAAGCATATACAACTTCGATGGCACAATGGTTCAAGTCTATTAGGGGCAAGAAATAAAGTGTGCCATCAAGTTTGTGAGAGATTTACTAACTAGTTTTCACATACCAAAATACTTTTTAATTTGAAAGGTAGATGAAACTTGAGAATTTGCTTGGAATAGAAACAAAGCTACTAGGTAGATATGGTGGACACAAGTGGCAAAAGTTTGGTTCAAAGGGATTTGGAAACATCAGAAATATGCCTTCTCAAAACAGGTTTTTGGATAGCAAGGCTGGGTAGCAAGCAAGAGAGTTGAAAGAAACAAGCAAACATACAAGTAATAAAACCAAACATGCAATCTTCCTTGAAGACACAAAAGAATCTTAAATAAATAATACTAAGCTTATGAGCCAACAAGAAAGAAAACAAATGATACTAGGATGAGAGATAATATTATAAGCATCTTCACAGAAGACAATGTGCTCATCCTCTAAATTTCTAGTGATAGGGTCTTTCATAATAGCTACCACATGTTTAATATTCAATTGCTCACCAGGCTCCAAAGTTTTCATCATACCTTTGTTATTTCCACTAATAATCATAGAATACTCCTTTATCTTAGTTGGGAAAGGCGTTTTCTCAACATGAGGTTCAGGCACAGTATGATTAGTAGTACAAACTTGAGTACTTCTAACTGGAACATGAATAACAACATCTTTGTAAGGAGCATGGTACTTATTCGACTTCTTTTTGGGAATTTCTATGGAAGAGGCAAAGGCCTTAAAACAGTTGGCAATACTTTGGGAATCAAGACCAAACTCATTGCTATTATCACGGAAGTCATCAGTTCCCATTAAAGATTTAATGCATTCATAATCAAAGTTTATACCTTACTTTCTTCCTTTATGATTCTCCCAAGATTCAGTGTTTTCTTGAATATGGTCTAGTAGATACCATTTAGCTTCCTCCTTCATACGTGTGAATGATCCAACACAAGAAGCATCTAGTAAATCTTTATCATGAAGAGAAAGCCTAGCATAAAAGTTATTGAGAATAATATTGGTACGGAGTTCATGAATAGGACATTAAGCATTAGTAACTTCAATCTCCCCCAATCTTGAGCTGTACTTTCTCCTTCAAGAGGCCAAAAGTTATAAATAAGATTTCTATCCTTATGAGTCTCACTGGGAGGATAAAATTTAGAGTAAAAGAGAGATGCCATCTCCTCCCATTCCATGGAATGTCCATTCTTTAGAACCTTATACCATTCTTCAGCTCTCCCTTTCAAGGATATGGAGAGTAACTTCTTCACCTGTTCAGTTGTGATACCTGCACACTTAAACAACCCGCATAATTCATGGATAAAAAGCAAGTGATCACCGAGATGGACAGTTCCATCCCCTAAATAATAATTATCCATAACACGATTAACAATACTTGTAGGTATCTTAAAAGGATCTATATCAATAGGTGGTGGTTCATCTACTACCTTTGAAGTGGTAGTAGTTTTTGAAGGGTTTCGCGGCATAGTAAATCAAAATTTTCTATGGATGCGAACAGAGGGAAGCCAAGATCTAATCTAGGAGATGCAACAACGAGAGAGATTGGATTAGACCTTCATACCCTTGAAGATTCGCACAGCGGAACGTTCGTCGGAACGTGGGTGATGTAGTCGTACTCACTTCTCCTCCTCGCGATCCGATCCGATCTAGCACCACAAGTGGCGGTGCCTCCGTGAGATGCACACGTGCAGCACCTCGACGTCTCCTCCTTCCTCGGACCAGAAAGTATGGTGGAGAGACGGATTGGATCTACAACACGACGGCGTGGTGTATATGGTGGAGAATTTCTGCAGCAGGGCTTCGCCTACACGCAGTTGGAAGGGAGAGAGAGAGGAGGGCAGCAGGGCGGCTAGCTTTGGAGGGGAAGGTGTGGGGGGTTGGTGCGCCCCCAGCCCTCTATATATATAGAGGGGTGGGCGCAGCCCTAGCCCCTCCCCCAAGCCAAGGCCGGCGGCCCCAAGGAGGAAGAGTGGGGGGCAAGGAAACCCCCCCTTCTAGAAGCTCTATCTAGAGTTTAAACCTCTCTTGGCCGGCTGGGCCCTATGGGGCCTTGTGCCCCTGGCCCAATGCGGCCAGAGCACTCCCTCATAGGCCCATGCCCCCTCCCGGAAGGTGGGGCCACGTTGGTCCCCTTTCGGAAGGTTCTAGAAGCTTCCGGTACAATACCGATTAACCCGGAACAATTCTGAACTCCAAAAACTGCACTGCCTTATATGAATCTTATTCTCCGGACCACTCCGGAACCTCTCGTGATGTCCCGGATCCCATCCGAGACTCCGAACAAAAATTCATAAACCAATTATTCAATCTATCCTAGCATCGAGACATGTTAAGTGTGTGACCCTGTGGGTTCGAGAATATGCAGACATGATCTTCTATCAATAATCAACAGTGGGGTCTGGAAACCCATATTGACTCCCACACATTCATCGATGATCATATCGGATGAACCACGATGCTAGGATTCAATCAATCCCAAATATATATTCCCTTCGTCTCGCGATATTTTACTTGCCCGAGATTTGATCGTCGGTACCGTCATACCTAGTTCAATCTCGTTCACAGCAAGTACTTTACTTGTTCCGTAATACGATATCACTTTGTGATTAACTCCTTAACCACATGATTACAAGCGGTGTTGATATCGATTACCGAGTGGGCCCGAAGTATATCTCTCCGACTTGGGAGGGACAAATCCCATCTCGATACATACAACCCAACAGATACTTTCCGATCACCTGAGAGACACCTTTATGATCACCCTCTCATAGGATGACGTTTGATGATCTCAAAGCTTTTTTCCGATACCAGGGAGTTGTATTATCTCATGGTCTAAGGAATACAATATTTGACATAAGAAAAGCTTCGCAAAGACGAACACGATGACACGATCTAATTGCTTCGCTTAGTTTGGGTCTGTCCACCATATCATTCTCCCAATGATATGATCTCATTATCAATTGACAACTCATGTCTATGGTTAGGAAACCTTAACCATCATTGATCAATGGGCTAGTCCATAGAGGCGTACTAGGGACACGGTGTTGTTCACAAACCACACAAGTATTAAAGTTTCCGCTTAATACAATTCTAGCATGGAATATAAACATTATCATGAACAAGAATTATAATAATAACATCTTTATTATTGCCTCTAGGGCATAATTCCAACAGTCTCCCACTTGCACTAGAGTCAATAATCTAGTTTACATTTGGCAACAATCTCACACCCATGGCACTGAGGTGCTGATCATGTTTTACACGTGGAAGAGGTTTAGTCAATGGATCTGCGACATTCAGATCTGTATGTACTTTGCTAATCTTCAGATCTCCATCTGCTATATAATCTCGGATTATATGAAACTTGCGGTTGATATGGTTGGTCTTTGGATGATATCTTGGTTCCTTAGCGAGTGCTATGGCGCCAGTGTTGTCACACAATATCTCCAGTGGGTCCAATGCACTTGGAACCACGCCAAGCTCAGTGATGAAGTTTCTGATCCAAACTCCTTCACTTGATGCTTCTGCAGCAGCCATGTATTCCGCTTCTACTGTAGATCCCGCGATCACGCTTTGCTTGCAGCTTCTCCAGCTCACAGCTCCTCCATTCAATATATACACGTATCCTGTCTGAGATTTAGAATCATCCTTGTCGGTGTCGAAACTAGCGTCGACGTAACCTTTTACGACGAGCTGTTCATCACCCCCATAGACTAAGAACATTTCTTTAGTCCTATTTAGGTACTTTAGGATGTTCTTCACGGTTGTCCAATGTTCCACTCCTGGATCACTTTGATATCTGCTCGTCAAACTACGAGCATTGGACACATCCGGTCTAGTACACAGCATGGCATACATGATAGAACCTATGGCCGAGGCATAAGGCACTTTTCTCATAGCTTACCTATCATTTACCGTAGTTGGACACTGAGCCTTGCTCAATATCTTACCTGACAACATAGGCACTGAACCTTTCTTTGCCTTATCCATTCTGAACCTTTTCAGAACTTTGTCTAGGTATGTACTCTGGCTTAAAGCTATCAGGCGTCTTTGTCTATCTCTATAGATCTTGATGCCAATATATAAGCAGCTTCACCTAGGTCTTTCATTGAAAAACACTTGTTCAAATAACTCTTCACATCGTTAAGCATGTTGATGTAATTTCCAATAATCAATATGTCATCCACATATAGTACTAGAAACGTCACCGAGCTCCCACTCACTTTCTTGTAGATACAAGCTTCGTAGCAATTTGGAACAAATCCAAAGCTCTTGATCACTTGATCAAAACGAAGGTTCCAACTCCGAGATGCTTGCTTCAGTCCATAAATGGAACGCTGAAGTTTGCATACTTTACTAGCATCCTTAGGATCGACAAAACCTTCGGGTTGCATCATATACAACTCTTCATCAATGTTGCCATTGAGGAAAGCCGTCTTGACATCCATCTTCCATATTTCATAATCATGAAACGCAACAATTGCTAATAAAATCCGAATGGACTTAAACATCGCTACGGGAGAGAAAGTCTCATCGTAGTCAACACCTTGAACTTGTCGAAAACCTTTCGCGACAAGCCGTGCTTTATAGACGGTAACATTACCATCCGCGTCCGTTTTCTTCTTGAAAATCCATTTGCACTCAACGGCCTTTCGGTCGCTAGGAGGGTCCACCAAAGTCCATACTTGGTTTTCGCTCATGGATCCCAATTCGGATTTCATGGCTTCCAGCCATTTCTCAGAGTCTGGGCTCATCATCGCTTCCTCATAGTTTGTAGGTTCACTGTCTTCTACTAACAACACAGTCAAGACAGGGTTCCCGTACCACTCAGGAGGGGCACGCGACCTTGTCGACCTGCGACGTTCAGTAGTAGCATCGTCCGAAGCTTCATGATCCTTGTCATTAGCTTCCTCTATTGTTGGTGCAGGCGGCACTGGAACAATTTCAGGTGCTGCGCTACTCTCCAATTCAAGAGAAGGTTCAATAACCTCGTCTAGCTCTACTTTCCTCCCACTCACTTCTTTCGAGAGAAACTCCTTCTCAAGAAAGGAACCGTTCTTTGCGACAAACACTTTGCCTTCGGTTCTGTGATAGAAGGTATACCCAATAGTTTCCTTAGGGTATCCTATGAAGACGCATTTCTCCGCTTTGGGTTCGAGCTTGTCCGACATCAACTTCTTGACGTAAGCTTCGCATCCCCAAACTTTAAGAAACGACAACTTAGGTTTCGCACCAAACCACAGTTCATACGGTGTCGTCTCAACGGATTTAGATGGTGCCCTATTTAAAGTGAATGCAGCGGTTTATAATGCATAACCCCAAAAAGATAACGGTAAATCAGTAAGAGACATCATCGATCGGACCATATCTAATAGAGTTCGATTCCGGCGTTCAGACACACCATTGCGCTGTGGTGTTCCGGGTGGCGTGAGTTGCGAAACGATTCCGCTTGCTTTAAGATGCGTGAGAAAACCATAACTCAAATATTCACCTCCACGATCGGATCGTAGAAACTTAATATGTCTGTTACGATGGTTCTCCACTTCACTCTAAAATTCTTTGAACTTTTCAAACGTTTCAGATTTATGTTTCATTAAATAGATATACCCATATCTACTTAAGTCATCGGTAAAAGTGAGAAAATAGCGATATCCACCGCGCGTCGAAACACTCATCGGTCCGCATACATCGGTATGTATGATTTCCAACAAGTCCGTTGCTCGCTCCATCATACCGGAGAACGGTGTTTTGATCATCTTTCCCATGAGGCATGGTTCGCATGTGTCAAATGATTCAAAATCAAGAGACTCCAAAAGTCCATCAGAATGGAGTTTCTTCATGCGCTTTACACCAATATGACCTAGACGACAGTGCCACAAATAAGTAGTATTATCACTATCTACTTTGCATCTCTTAGCCTCAATGTTATGGATGTGTGTTTCATCCCTTTCGAGATTTAGAAGAAATAAACCATTCACAAGAGGTGCATGACCATAAAAGATGTTACTCATATAAATAGAACAACCATTATTCTCCGATTTAAATGAATAACCGTCTTGCAATAAACACGATCCAGAAATAATGTTCATGCTCAACGCAGGCACATAATAACATTTATTAAGGTTTAAAACTAATCCCAAAGGTAAAACTAAGGAGAGCGTGCCGACGGCCATCACATCAACTCTTGATCCGTTGCCAACGCGCATCGTCACCTCATCCCTCGCAAGCCGCCGTCTATTCCGTAGCTCCTGTTTCGAGTTACAAATATTAGCAACTGAACCGGTATCAAATACCCAGGCACTACAACGAGGTCTAGCAAGGAAAACATCAATAACATGTATATAAAATATACCTTTGATGGTGCCAGCCTTCTTATCCGCTAAGTACTTCGAACAGTTGCGCTTCCAGTGACCCTTGTCCTTGCAATAGAAGCACTCAGTGTCCGGCTTAGGACCAGACTTGAGCTTCTTCTCAGCAGGGGCAGTGCGCTTGTCGCCGCCTTTCTTGAAGGGCTTCTTTGCACCCTTACCTTCTTGAAGGTGGGCTTGTTGACCATCAACACATGATTATCCTTTTTGATGTCCACTTCCGCGGCCTTCAGCTTTGTGAAGAGCTCGGTGATCGTATTAGTGGAACCAATCTGATTATGAGTCACTACAAAACTTTTGTAGCTGGGAGGGAGTGATTGCAGAACCCTGTCAATCTTGAGATCCTCTGGAATAGTGCATTCTAGTTGCTCAAGGCGTTGAGTGTAGCCCATCATCTTAATGGCGTGCTCACTAACGGAACTCCCTTCCTCCATCTTGCAGTTAAAGAACTTCTCAGAGATCTCATATCTCTCAGAACGGGCCTGAGTCTGAAACATGGTTTTCAGATCTTCGAGAATCTCAAAGGGCCCGGGATAGTCTTCAAAACGATTTTGAAGTTCTGGTTCCATAGCAAACAACATGGTGCTCTTAATCACACCATAGTCATCTTTGCGCGACTGATAGACAGTTTTCTCATCAGCTGACGCAGTTGCAGCAGGGGGGTCACCTAACGCTTTCCCAAGGACATAGTCCTTTTGACCGCCAGAGAGAATGATTCTTAGATTGCAGAACCAATTGGTGAAGTTAGACCCATTGTTCTTAAGCTTTTCTTTCTCAGCAAAAACGTTGAAGTTGAAGTTGGACTTAGCCATGTGATCTACAATATTTGCAAGTACAAATTAGACTATGTTCATGATAACTAGTTCAACTTTTAATCAAATTACTAGATGAACTCCCACTAAATTCAACATCCCTCAAGTTGTTTAGTGAACACGATCCAAATTCACCACACCTAATCCGATCATCACGAGAAGAGATGTGGTTTCAATGGTGGACAACGAAGTGTCGATCATATCATTCATATGACTCATGCTTAACCTTTCGGTTCTTGTGTTCCGAGGCCATGTCTGTACATGCTAGGCTCGTCAAGTTAGACCCAAGTATTTCCGCGTGTGCAAAAACTGGCTTGCACCCGTTGTATGTGAGCGTAGAGTCTATAGCACCCGATCATCACGTGACGCTTGGACACGACGAACTTTCGCAACGGTGCATACTCGGGGAGAACACAGTTTTTATCTTGATCTTTAAGTGAGGAATCATCTTATAATGCTACCGTCGCGATCTAAGCATAATAAGATACATAAAAGGATAAACATCACATGCATATAACTTTATGTGACATGGTATAGCCAATCTTCGCGCAATGATCTCCATCTTGTGCGTTCCGACATGATCTCCATCACTCCACCATGATTTCCTCCACCACGAATAGCAACTACAACTATTGCTAACTACTTAGCGATAAAGTGAAACTATTACATGGCGCATAAGAAGTTGACACACAGGTCATACAAAATTATAAAGACAACCATATGGCTCCTGCCGGTTGTGTACTCATCGACATGCAAGTCTGGAAACATTACAAAACATGATCATCGCATACATTATACACATCACATCTTGGGCCATACCATATCACAGAAAACACTCCCTGAAAAAACAAGTTAGACGCCTCTACTTTGTTGTTGCATGTTTTACGTGGCTCATGGGAGTAGATGCTAAGAACGATTCTTACCTACGGAAATCCACAACGGTGATATTATGGTTGCCAAACTCCGGTGTTAATCCCATGACAACTATAGTGATAGAAATTGACATCCACCAGCCGCATGTGTGGAACAAGCCACACGTCAAGTGCGGAGCTGGTCTCGCGAACGACGTCGCGTAAGGTTGGCCTGGACCGCTTCAATCTCACTATCCCGCGTCATAAGAAGAACACAAACAAGAGGCTTGCGTTCTACTCGTGAAACACATCTACGCATAGATCTAGCTCTGATACCACTGAAGGGTTTCGCGGCATAGTAAATCAAAATTTTCTACGGATGCGAACAGAGGGAAGCCAAGATCTAATCTAGGAGATGCAACAACGAGAGAGATTGGATTAGATCTTCATACCCTTGAAGATTCGCACAGCGGAACGTTCGTCGGAACATGGGTGATGTAGTCGTACTCGCTTCTCCTCCTCGCGATCCGATTCGATCTAGCACCACAAGTGGCGGTGCCTCCGTGAGATGCACACATGCAGCACCTCGACGTCTCCTCCTTCCTCGGACCATCAAGTATGGTGGAGAGACGGATTGGATCTACAACACGACGGCGTGGTGTATATGGTGGAGAATTTCTGCAGCAGGGCTTCGCCTACACGCAGTCGGGAGGTAGAGAGAGAGGAGGGCAGCAGGGCGGCTAGCTTTGGAGGGGAAGGTGTGGGGGGTTGGTGCGCCCCCAGCCCTCTATATATATAGAGGGGTGGGCGCAGCCCTAGCCCCTCCCCCAAGCCAAGGCCGGTGGCCCCAAGGAGGAAGAGTGGGGGGCAAGGAAACCCCCCCTTCTAGAAGCTCTATCTAAAGTTTAAACCTCTCTTGGCCGGCTGGGCCCTATGGGGCCTTGTGCCCCTGGCCCAATGCGGCTAGAGCACTCCCTCATAGGCCCATGCCCCCTCACGGAAGGTGGGGCCACGTTGGTCCCCTTCCGGAAGGTTCTAGAAGCTTCCGGTACAATACCGATTAACCCGGAACAATTCTGAACTCCAAAAACTGCACTGCCTTATATGAATCTTATTCTCCGGACCACTCCGGAACCTCTCGTGATGTCCCGGATCCCATCCGAGACTCCGAACAAAAATTCATAAACCAATTATCCAATCTATCCTAGCGTCGAGACACGTTAAGTGTGTGACCCTGCGGGTTCGAGAATATGCAGACATGATCTTCTATCAATAATCAACAGTGGGGTCTGGAAACCCATATTGACTACCACACATTCATCGATGATCATATCGGATGAACCACGATGCCAGGATTCAATCAATCCCATATATATCCCCTTCGTCTCGCGATATTTTACTTGCCCGAGATTTGATCGTCGGTACCATCATACCTAGTTCAATCTCGTTCACAGCAAGTACTTTACTCATTCCGTAATACGATATCACTTTGTGATTAACTCCTTAACCACATGCTTGCAAGCGGTGTTGATATCGATTACCGAGTGGGCCCGAAGTATATCTCTCCGACTTGGGAGGGACAAATCCCATCTTGATACATACAACCCAACAGATACTTTCCGATCACCTGAGAGACACCTTTATGATCACCCTCTCATAGGATGACGTTTGATGATCTCAAATCTTTCTTCCGATACCAGGGAGTTTTATTATCTCATGGTCTAAGGAATACAATATTTGACATAAGAAAAGCTTCGCAAAGACGAACACGATGACACGATCTAATTGCTTCGCTTAGTTTGGGTCTGTCCACCATATCATTCTCCCAATGATATGATCTCATTATCAATTGACAACTCATGTCTATGGTTAGGAAACCTTAACCATCATTGATCAATGGGCTAGTCCATAGAGGCGTACTAGGGACACGATGTTGTTCACAAACCACACAAGTATTAAAGTTTCCGCTTAATACAATTCTAGCATGGAATATAAACATTATCATGAACAAGAATTATAATAATAACATCTTTATTATTGCCTCTAGGGCATAATTCCAAAAGTTTTCCCAAACAGAAAACCAAGTGGGTTATCCATATTGGAAATAAAGTAACAAGCAGCAACAAAAGCAATACTCACAGTAAAAGTTTCCTTTACCAGTCCCACTCTTCAATAGCGTTTCACTCCAAGGCAACAGCGCCAGAAAATAGTCTTGATGACTCGAAAGTATAGGGGGTGTATCGTAGTATTTTCGATAAATAGGAGTGTCGATCCCAACGAGGAGTAGAAGGTGTTGAACAGTTGTGCGGAGCAGGAAATCCCTGTGACTACTTAGCAAACGGATTTTTAGTGGTTTTCTAGTAAAGTAACAAACCAAAGTGCAAGTAACAAAGAACAAACGCAGCAAATGGCCCAATACTTTCTTAGCAAAGAACAAGCGAGTGGAAATACTTATAAGGACCAAACGTTCTTGAGGACACAGGGAATTCTGTCAAGTGCTTTTGCTTCAAATAGCTGAGTACTCTTCTCTGGTGTTGTAAGTGTTGTGCGGGTGAACCTGTGCTAATGTACCGACCCTACTTGGACTAATACATACTTGTGATTAAACCCCCCTGCAAACATCCGTAACTACAGGAAAGGAATTAAGATATAAATCTAACCACAATATTAAACTCTGAGATCCTACGCTCCCTTGTGCAAAAGTGTCCTAACGGGGGTTCAGGTATCTGTCACTCCGGCAACCCCACAATTAGTAGCCAAATACGCAATGCATTCCCCTAGGCCCAAAAATGGTGAAGTATCATGTAGTCGACGTTCACATAACACCACTAGAATAATAGCACCACAACTTAAATACTAAACCATTGAATAATAACTCAACACAAATTCACTACTAACAACATGACTTCTCCCATGTCCTCAAGAACACAGCGAACTACTCACAAGACATCATATGGATCAAGGTCAAAGATGATATGATAATGGAGAACAATCTGAACATAAACAATAATCCAATGGTTCCACCCACAAGCATCAACAACAATAGTAATCAACACTAGGAAAGTTTCCCCTAAGAACTAAAGCAATATCCAACACAATTGTTACAGCGGGACGTAGTGGTGATGATGGTGCTGGTGGAGATGATGGTTTGGATGATGATGATGATCCTGATGAAGCGTAGCTTGATGATGGTGTTGATGGCGACGGTCTCCCCTCTCCGGTAAGGAATTCCCTTAGAAGAAATTTGTCTGCTGGAGAGATCTTTATCTCTCGGTGTTTTCCGCCCCCCAGAGGCAGTGGAAATCTATCTATGGTCGCCCCCTGAGGCTTAGGGTTTCGTAGGGAAGATATAGGCAAAGGGGCAGAGTCGGAGGCCCGGCAGGTGGGCCACACCTGCCCTAGGCGTGGGGTCAGGTGGGCCCGCACGTAGGGGGTGTGGGCCCCCTGTGACCCCTCTTCGCTCCTCCTTCTGGCTTCCTTCATCTTCTGGTAAAATAATATGTTTCCATATATTTCTGGTATTTTTCTGATCTTCGCGAAATTGCACCGAAACGCCTTCTTTTCCATCAGACTCCCGACTTTGGCAGTCCATCCTCCAAGATTCATCCAACATGCATAAACATATGAAAAGCCATAAGTAGTACCTCATAATAAGAAAAATATCAAATGAATAGAGGCAAATTATGATATTGAAAGGTGATGAAAATTGGGCGTATCAACAACTCATATAGCACACAGCGAACCGATCCCTATAACCTGGAGTAGGATTCCGCCACCATCATGGGATAAGAACCTAGGTAAGCTGTGTCACCTCGTACCCGCCAACCGTTCGCCTTACCCCCCATCTCTAAACACGCACTGTGAGGACCCCTCCATGGCGTACTCGTTGGCAATGCCACGACAGTTGGCGCCCACCGTGGGACAAGAGGCGCTTCAGTCTCTACAATGGGCGAGGTCCAAGATCTTCGCGGGAATCGGCAAAACCGTAGCCATTGGTCGCATTCTCTTCTTTGGCAATGTTCCTATCGTCCCTCCTAAAGAATTCTTGATCCCGGCGAAGACGAACCCCATCCACTGCTCGATTGTTCCAATCGGGGACATCCACCTCTTCATCGGTGAAACTGACTCGAGAACTAGTTTCCTGGAATTCGGAGGATCGTCAAGGCCCGCACGGACCACCTACGAGCAGGATACGTTCACGGAAGGATCAAAGTCGGGTCTCTCTTTGGAGTTTGTAGACTTAGATCGAAAAAATTCAAGAGCCACGCAAACCGCCCCTATGTAGGAGATAATGGTGGAAGAACACTGCAAATCCACCGCCTTCGCCTGTGCGTCTGGAAAGCAGCGATCACACTTCGTCGGAGTGGTGACCATCTTTGATCTGGAGCGATGCATCCAGGGAGAGGGTGAAAACCCTCGCGATTACCTCGCCAGATGGTTCCGGATACGAGCCGATCCAGAACACTCCCCCGATGATGATGCTATCTATCACTTTGTGGAAATGATGGACCGCAGGACACTTCTCCGGCATACCCTACGACGAAAGAAGGCCATGGGTCTCTTCACTTTTGAGAGCAGATTGGCACCTTCAGTAGTTACGCGGCTGCCGATGTAGCTGCTTAGGCAGAGCTCGCCGTCAGACCCGGGCCACCGCCACCACAACCACCGCCGCCACCGCCTCCAGCTAATAACCATGCTGCCTCAGCATTATCCTCTGTAATCGAGGAAGCCCCCTGTTAGGACACGGTGGTCGCTAACCGATCGAAACAAAGAAGGGAGAGGAATTGGAGCTCGATGCTCAGATCTAGAACAACTAAATAAAGTAGATACTGAAAATATAATTTTGTTATTCTTGCGTGCCACCCTTCCACCTACTCCTGCTCCTTTATATGGAAAGAGCAGGACCACGCTTAGTTTCAGGTTTAGGCTAATCAGCTATTACATCCAAACGGCACATTAAGGTGCTAATCCACTGGCTCTGAAACAGTAATAAAAACCACTGGTACAAGTAACCTGGCCACTGACCGACCGGGGCCTAACAATACCCCCCCTGAAGACAAGACTTCAGGTCTTGAACAGAGGAAAGGTGTCTTGGATAAAAGCTGCGTCTTCCCAGGTATCCTCCTCGTCCGGGATGCCCTCCCACTTGATCAACAATTGGGGTACTGCTATGTGGTCATCACCTTCTTTTCGTGATACCTGACGTCTCTGCAATATAGCAACTGGATTAATCTTTAGTTTACCTATAGAAGTGAGCAGTGGTAGTCGCGGGTTCGGGACTGCTTGGTGTCCCATGTGCTTCTTCAGATGGTTGACATGGAATACATTGTGTAGTTGGGTGCCAGGAGGTAGCTGCAATTTGTAAGCACACTTCCCCACTCTTTGTAAGATACGGAATGGTCCATACCACTTAGATGCAAGCTTGAGCGGATTGCCAGATCCCAACGCTGTTTCTCCCTGAGGTATCATTTTGAGATAGACCATGTCACCAACCAGAAATTCCCGTGGAGTTCTGTTCTTATCTGCTTGTTTCTTCATCTTGGCTTGAGCTACCTCAAGGTGGTGTTGCAGCAGGGTAACCATTTGTCCTCGCTCATAGATGGTTGCCTGGGCTTCCTCTGACAATGATTCTTTGGTTAGTGGAAGGGAAAGTAGAGGAGGGGGGTACTCATACAAAGCCTCAAAGGGGGACATTTTATAGCAGTGTGATGACTGGTATTGTACCAGAATTCTGTCGTAGGTAACCAGTTAGACCATTTTTTTGGTTTTTCAAATGCCATGCACCTCAGATATTGCTCCATACATTGATTGACTCTCTCTGTTTGGCCATCTGTTTCTGGGTGGTAGGCAGTCGAGAAGTGGAGGGATATTTGTAAGGCTGAAAAGATTTCCTGCCATAGTTTACTGAGGAAAATCCTGTCCCTGTCTGTGAAAATGATGGCTGGAGGACCATGAAGTTTGATGATATTATCCATGAATAAATTGGCAACTTTATGAACCGTATAAGGATGGGCCAGAGGAATGAAGTGAGCATATTTTGTTAATCTGTCTACTACCACCAAAATCACATTTTTCCCTTTAGATTTGGGCAGGCCTTCAACAAAGTCCATGCTGATTTCAGCCCATTTGGCTTTAGGAATTGGGAGTGGTTCCAAGAGTCCTGGGTAGTTGACTCTTTCAGTTTTGGATATTTGGCAGACAGGACAAGAAGCTATTTTGCTCTCCACTAGACTTTTCATTTTAGGCCAGTAGAAGTGTTGTTTTAGTTTCTGGTAAGTGACTCTACTTCCAGAATGTCCACCCATGGCAGATGAATGAAATGTGTCAAAAATCTTGTCCCTGAGGTCATACTGTTCACCAATTACAAGCCTGCCTTTGTATCTGAGGATTCCAGAAGTCAAGGTATAATTTGGGTGAGTTGTTCCAGCTACTGCCAGCTCTTGGATCAATTTGGAACAATAAGTATCTTGGTCATCTGAATTGGTGATTTCTTCAGTCCAGGAGGGAATAGCTGATGAAATAATAGAGCAGGTTTCCAGAGATGGTTCACTTGATTGGAATTTTCTAGATAAGGCATCAGCTGCTGTGTTATCAGCCCCTTTCTTGTACTAAATAGAGAAATCAAACTCCAAGAGCTTAAGGATTAATTTGTGTTGGATTCCCTCTAGTAACTTTTGGCTTGCAATGTATTTCAAGCTACTTTGATCAGTTTTGATTATCAACTTGTTGCCAAGAAAGTAGTGCCTCCACTTTTTGAGTGCATGTAATATGGACATTGCTTCCTTTTCATAGATTGACTTAGCACTGTTATTTGAGCCCAAACCTTTGCTGTAGTAGGCTAAAGGTCTGCCATCTTGCATGAGTACTGCTCCCAACCCAGTAGCACAAGCATCTGTCTCCAGCACAAATGGTTTGGAGAAGTTTGGCAATGCCAAGAGAGGTGGCTTGGACATTACAGCTTTTAGTTCGTCAAATGCTGCTTGTTGTTCCACTCCCCATTGAAATGCATTTTTCTTGAGGGAATTGTACAGTGGTTGGCAAATGATGGAGTATTGAGGGATGAATCTCCTGTAGTACCCAGTCAGTCCAAGGAATCCTCTCAGTTTCTTGAGGTTGAAAGGGGTAGGCCACTTGACAATATCTGAGATTTTTGTTGGGTCAGTAACAACACCTTGTCCTGATAAAATGTGGCCCAGATATTCCACTTGAGGTTGCTCAAAGAGGCATTTGGTGAGTTTAGCTTTGAGGGCATGTTTCCTGAAAGTATCCAACACTTGCTGTAAATGTAGTTGGTTCTCTGCTTTGGTCTTGCTATACACCAAGATGTCATCAAAGAAGACTAGTACAAATTTCCTTAAGAATTTGGAGAATATGTTGTTCATAAGTTGTTAAAAGGTGGCTGGAGCATTGCATAAGCCAAAAGGCATAACTAGATATTCATAGTGTCCCAAGTGAGTGGAGAATGCTGTTTTATGAACATCAGCCTCATTCATCCTTATTTGATGATAACCAGATCTCAAGTCAAATTTGGAGAAGACTGTAGCTCCCTGTAACTCATCCAGCAGATCCTCAATGACTGGGATAGGGAACTTGTTTTTGATTGTCATATCATTTAATCCTCCGAAGTCCACACAAAGCCTCCAAGATTTGTCCTTTTTCCTCACTAGTATGACAGGAGAGGAAAAGGGGCTTTTGCTGGGTCTGATTTCAGCATTTTTCAACATTTCTTTGATGAGAGCTTCAATGGAGTTCTTCTGATTGTGGGACATTCTATAGGGTCTGATGTTGGGGGGTTTGGATCCCTCTATGGTAGGAATTTGGTGGTCACAGTCTCTCTTTGGGGGTAAACCCACTGGTGCTTGGAAGATGTCTTGAAACTGGTGCAGGAGTTCACTAATACCAGAGGAAACAGGGCGGTGATGTTTACTACCTTCTTCTGGATTGTCTTCCTCAGTGGTGTGGAGCACATATCCAATAGCTCCCTCCTCAATGAGCTTACAGCATTGGTCAGAAGATATGAAGAGCTTCTTTTTGGAATTAAGTGGTCTTGAAAGGTGACATATTTGTCCTTGATGTCAATTGTGAGTTGTCTTTCAAGGAAATCAAAAGTGACAAGGTTGTGCTCAGCAAACCAATTAACTCCCAAGATTACATCAGAGCCTTGCAGTTCCAAAATTCTGAAGTTGCTCACAAATGTGTGTTCCTGGATCTTGAAGGAACAGTTAAAAGTAATGGCTGTAGAGGTTAACATACCACCTCCAGCTACTTTTACTGTCCTTTCTGTGGAAGTAGTCATGGAAATATTGTGCTTCAGGGAAAAAGCTAGATCCATGAAGGTATTGGTGCTGCCAGTGTTAGCTAGAGGAATAGTTGTGTCTTTGTTGAATTTGAGGACCAAGGAGATGGTGGAATCACTGGGCATCCACTGTATGCTGTAGCTGATATATTCATGAGTTGGTATGCTGCTGCTGCCACAGCTTCTTCTGGGACAGCTGGAGGTTGTGGTAACTGTATTTCGCCCGCTTCTTGCACTGCATTCCAGTTGTTATCTTCTTCATCATTGCCCTGCATTTCGATGGCATTAAGTGCTCTTTGCATAACTTGGCATCTGTGACCTACAGTCCAGTTGTCTGGGCAATACCAGCACTTCCTCACTCTCTCCATTTGTGGTCTGTTCCTGTTCTGAACCAGCCCTGCTATGTTCTGTGGAGCTGCTGGAATCCTAGCTACAGGAGCTGGGATTGGAGGTTTTTTGACACTAGAAAGATAATCTTTCTCATATTGCCTTGCGTACCAATACGCAGAGAGAAGGGAGGTTGGCTTCTGACATTGGACAGTGTGTTTGATATTATCCTTTAACCCACTGATAAACCTATCCAGAAAAAATTCCAGTGGTAAGTATGGCCTCTCCCTTTTGATCAGTGTCATCCAATTTTCATAAACATCGATATAGGCATTCACTGATGTGATTTGCTTCAGGTGTTGTAACTGATCCATTGGATCTGTGGACATGACATCAGGGAACCTGTCCACCAGAACTCTGCTTAGCTCATCCCATGACATTGTTTGCAGGTTCAGGCCAGAACTGTTGATCCACGTTTTAGCTTGCCCTCGAATGTGTGCAATGCCCCATCGAACTCTACTGTCTCTAGGGATATCCACCAGGGTGAATATGTCCTCGCATTCTAGAAGCCAAGCTCATGGGTTCTCACCATGAAAGGTAGGAAGTTCCACATGTGGGGTTCACAAGTGCAGTTCAGAGTTGGTGTTGTAAGACTGATGGGTGTAGCCTGAGTTTTGAGAAGTAGTGTTTTGGGCTTGTTGGTGTGCAGGTATGTTTGTTGTTTGGATTGGGTTGGTTTGGGTATAAGGCTGAGGTTGGTATGGTTGGAAATAGTTGGGTGGGTAGGGTGGGGTGTAGTAAGGAAGGAAGTTTGGCTGCTATGGGTGAAATGCAAATGGCATCTGGAAACTAGGAATGGAGGTTGGAGGGTAAGGGGAAGTGGGCTGGTACATAGTTGGGTTTTTTGATGGTGATGTCAGTTGGTATTGGTTGTGGGTGGTTTGAGGTGCTGCTGAAACCTGTTGTGTTGAGACTAGAGGCATTGTTGTGGTGTAAACCGGTTGTGGAGGCTGAGAATTTGGTGGGAATTCAGGCATGGGGAGCTGGTCAGACGTGAGCTTGCGCAGTTGAGGAGGTTTGATTGCTGATGAGGATGTAGGAGTGGGAGCTGGTGTGGGAAGTTCAGGGATTAGGGACAAGGTGGAGTTGTGGAGTGGTGGCGGGGTCGAAAAGGGGCGGTTTTGCATGGTTGGCTGCGGATCACCAGTATCGGTGCTCTCTGGAGTGGCTAAGCGAGCAAAATTGGTATGCATCGAGAACATCAACTCAAAAAGTTTAGCCATCTCACCGTGGATTGTGTGTAGGGCGGCGGCTGACTCCACTTGGTGTCGATCGAGACGGCGTCCGAGGGCACGAACATCGCGAGGGACGTTCTTGTAAGCTTGCTGGTCGTCCGTCTCGGCATCGGTCGATGAGTAGGAGCGGAGAGATCCTTCCTCTGTAGCAGCTGGACGGGAACGCTCCCTGGACGAGTTGCGAGACCTGGATTCCGACGGCATGCTGATCTTCCTGACCCGAGGGATTTTATGACCGGATCGCGAGATCGACAACCTCGATTCACGGAAATAGGGTGGGAGGGTGGGAATTCGCCGGGGGAGGAAGAGAGTAGTGGCCAGATTGAGGCTCTGATACCACTGTTAGGACCCGGTGGTTGCTAGCCGGTCGAAACGAAGAAGGGAGAGGAATTGGAGCTCGATGCTCATATCTAGAACAACTAAATAAAGTAGATACTGAAAATATAATTTTGTTATTCTTGCGTGCCACCCTTCCACCCACTCCTGCTCCTTTATATGGAAAGAGCACGACCACGCTTAGTTTCAGGTTTAGGCTAATCAGCTATTACATCCAAACGGCACATTAAGGTGCTAATCCACTGGCGCCGAAACGGTAATAACAACCACTGGTACAAGTAACCTGGCCACTGACCGACCGGGGCCTAACACCCCCGCACCCTCCAACTTCGTCTTGGATGCACTCTACGCCGACATCAGCGTGTACTTGGAGGAGATGGACATCAACCCGGAGGAGCTCGACTCAGCTATGAAAGAGATGGAGGAGTATATTAAGCGTGAGGAGTAGGCCAACAAGGCCGTCACATCTCGACTGGTGTTCCTCGCCATTAGGAGTGTGATGGAAGAATACCAAACCGGAGAAGCTCTTCCTAAGCCACTGGACAAGGGGAAGGGACCAGCCGATGCCGCCGACAATGATCACGCAAAGGCCATGCCTCCTCCGCCTAACCCAGCACAATAACCGCAGGAAGTCAACACCGGTCCAAGTAACGCCAACTCCGCAAATCTGCCGCCACCACTATCTATGAGTAAGGCCGCCCAAGTCACCCTAACTGATAGGGTGATGTACGGCAATTTTCTCATCAACGCTATGACTGTGGCCCATATACGGAATGTAGTATAGCTTGATGAGAAGGGCCGGCAGGTACTGGAGGAAGTGCACGCCATCACGGAGCAAGGCGCAAAGTTATATCGAGATCTAGCCAAGGCGCAGGAATCAATTGACATAGCTAGGGCACTGGAGGCCGAGTACAAGACTGTGCTTAAGAAACAAAAGGCTAAGAAATCTCTGGCTCACGTTCTCAACAACCCCGGCGTACGATGAAACCTAGGGTGGGATCCCTGAAGCCGGCACATGCCAAGCCATTCATTGACAGTGAAGGCAGGCAGGTCATGCCCACACCTATCCTCAACTTGGCCATCGCCAAGACCCTACTAGAGTAGGATAGAATGCCCACAGCTATGGAACAGGTCTATGACCTTGTGGCCAAGGCTATCAAACAACAGGAAAAGGCCACCTCTCAGAGGCTTGAGTCTGATCCTGCATAATGCCAATCTAGCAATCCTAAGCAGCCAAGGGAGAGATGTCCTCATGATGTCGGGTCCCAAACGGGTTCATCGGAACGAAGACGGAGGGACGCACGCAATAGTAAGGATGCTATCCCCATATCCTCCGACCATGGAGGCAAGGCTCACCCCTATCGCCCGTCCCAACTGCCCCGGTCCCCCCAACATCACAAATACCCAAAATCTCACCACCGTACAGGCATGCCTCCGCCAAGATGCCCTCAGGGCGGCATCATAATTCGTGACAACACGGAGCAGCCTCGTCATGACAGGGAGCGTAGGTGCAATCACGGACACAAGAGCAGGTCACGCCATGACCCTCCGCATCCGATAAGCAACCACGACAGTCGTGAAGAGTCGCATGAGGGAAACAACAATAAGGCTAACCCACTGCCACCTCCACCACCATCGCCCCCTAGAATCTAGCATTGCGGAGGAGGGCTGCGTCATTCACGCATCCCTTCCCCTGATGGCAAGAAGAAAAAAGCAAGCCCGGAGCCATAGGACGCGCATTCACACTTAGACAAGATTCAAGAGGCCTGGGAAGGATATTACCTGGGACCACGTTGCTTTGGACCTGTGATACGGACAACAACTTACCCCAAGGGTTTCCGAATAGACAAGACGATCAAGCCCTATTACGGCACCAGCAAGCCAGCTACATGGTTGTAGGATTACGACAACACGGTGGAGATCGCAGGGGAAAACCCCAACGTTGCCGTCAAGTACCTCCCACTGATGTTGACGAGCACAACCCGCCAATGGATCGACGACTTGCCGGAGAAGTCCATATGAAATTGGTTGGACATGCATGAAGTTTTCACTAAGAACTTTGAGGGAACGTACAAACGTCCCTGCATTGTTGGTGTTCTATAGCGGTGCATCCAGGAGAAGGATGAGACATCTCGAGCCTACCTCTCCTCCTGGCTGGATATGAAGAATTCATGCGTAGGAGTGCACGATCAGACCTCTATTGCCGCCAATATTGATGTCTTAGAAAAGGGTACTTTTATCTGACATAAGTTGAAGCACCAGCAGGACAATCACATGCTATATCTCAATTTGATGATCTCCTTGGCTAGTGAGTTCGCGGCTTCCGACGACGATGCTCGTGGCTCTTTGCCGGAAATTTCCATTCCAACCTAAGCTAAGAGGAACAACAACACTAAGCAGAAGAGTCCGCCAGAAGAAAAGCCAACCGCTGACAAGGTCGCAATGATGTTTGCAGGAAGGGGTGATGGCAGAAAGCGCGGCCGAGGATGGGTGGCTGGTCGTGGGCAGCAGCGCGGTAGTGAAACTATCCCAGCAGCGCCCCGCGTTCCCCAAACGTACGAGGAATACAAGGATATGTTGTGCCTCGTACACCTTGACGCCAATGGCAAAGCTACCCACACCAACCGCCATTGCAAAATCGTCAACGATATCAAAGAAGACTCGGAGTCCGGCTACAAGCGAAGCCAGAAGAACCGACCGCGAGGCAAGGGTAAAGGGAAGAAGGAGGAGGAGTCCAAGGATTCAAGTGACATGAACGAGGATGTTGACCCCAAGAACGTCGACAAGGGAAATGGCAAAGGAAGAACCCCTTCGTTTATCACACTTTCCTTGGCACCCCAACTATCCAGGCACAAAAGACCTCCCTAAGGATTCCGATGGCCACCCTACCCCTAGTTACCTAGTACATGTGCTCGTCGGAAGTTCCAATCACATGGGATAGCAAGGATCACCCCGACCTTGTTCCAACGGAGAACCAATACGCCTGGTCATCAACCCTTTGATTAACGGCAACGAGTTCACCAAGTGCATGGTGGATCGCAGATGCAGCATCAACATTATGTACCTGTATACACTACACAAGATGAACTTGATGGAGACCAACCTAAGGCGGACCAGCACCGTCTTCCATGGCATAGTTCCTGGCTGGGAAGCTCGGTCCCTTGGGTGCATCACCCTTCCGGTCGCCTTTGGTGATGTCAATAATTATTGCCAAGAGCACATGACCTTTGAAGTGGTCCCCTTAAAGAATGTGTACCACGTCATATTTAGAAGCGACATATTCCACTCCTTCATGGCCATGCCATGTTTCGTCTACAACAAGCTTCGAAAGCTTTTCAAAGGCAAGGGACTGCGAGATTGGAGAAGCAGTCTTTGCGGAATTTGTACTCTACAATGAAGAATTCAAGGAGATCCAGATCAAGGTCGACGCCTCAGAGATGCTGGCATCAAAGAAGACGATTTTTGACTCCGATCCCTCCTTCAAGGATGCCATCAAGACCAAGACGGTGTAATTTGTGGTAGGCGATGCCTCCAAGGTCACCGCCATTGGGACAAACCTGGATCCCAAATAGGAAAGCACGATCATCGAGTTCCTCCATGAGAATGGGGACATCTTTGCCTGGCAACCTGCCGATATGAAAGGTGTACCTAGGGAACTTGCCGAGCATAGCTTGAATATTGATCCAAAATGCAAACCGGTGAAACAACCTCTATGACGCTTCAGAGACGAGAAGAGACATGCCATAGGCGAAGAGGTAGCTAGGTTACTTAAGGCTAGTTTTATCCGAGAAGTCCTTCACACCCGATGGGTGGCCAATCCTATACTTGTCCCCAAAAAGGGAACCAAAGAACTAAGAATGTGCGTTGATTACACCGACTTGAACAAAGCATGTCCAAAGGATCCATTTTCTTTGCCTTGCATTGACCAAGTCATTGACTCGACGGCTAGCTCGGAACTTCTGTGTTTTCTAGATGCATACTCGGGATACCACTAGATAAAAATGAGGAAGTGGGACCAATTGGACACTTTGTTCACCACACCTTACAACACATTTTGCTATGTTATGATGCCCTTTGGGCTAAAAAATGCAGGTGCTACGTACCAGCAGACTATGCAGCATTGCCTACACGACCAAATTGGTCGAAACATTCAAGCCTACATGGACAATATCGTGGTGATGTCTAAAAAATCAAATGACTTAATCTCTGACTTGAAGGAAACCTTTGACAATCTCCAGAAATACAACATGATGCTTAACCCCAAGAAGTGTGTCTTCGGGGTTTCAGCCGGCAAATTGTTGGCCTTCATTGTTTCCTAGCATGGAATCAAGGTCAACCTGAAGAAGATCAAGGCCATCCTAAACATCAATTGTTTGACATGCCTGAAGGACATTTAATGGCTCACAGGCTGCGTTGCAGCGGTTAGCCGGTTCGTCAGCCAACTTAGAGAGAAGGCTCTACCTCTATTCAACTTGCTGAACAAGGCAGACAAATTCATATGGACAGACAAAGCAGATGCTGTGCATAAGGATCTAAAAAGGATACTTTCTTCGGCACCTATACTCGCAGCACCCGAGCCAATGAAGCCTATGTTAATTTACATGGTGGCCACCAACCGGGTTATCATCATCGCCGTCGTGGTAGAACAAAAAGAACCAACACATGAGTACAGAGTGCAATGACTAGTTTACTATGTAAGCGAGGTCTTGATGGAGTCCAAGCAGCAGCAACCGCACTACCAAAAGCAATGACTAGTAATCAACACCGGGAAAGTTTCCCCTAAGAACTAAAACAATATCAAATGACAGAGTGGTGGTAATGGTGCTGGTGGAGATGATGGTGTGGATGATGATGATGATCCCGATGAAGCCTGCACTACTAGGAAAACAAAAGTTAGTGGCGCACGTTTTAAAGCCATCCGTGGCGCACTGCCCGTGCGCCACTAGGCTTGCGCTGCGGCAATCTCATAGCCGTGGCGCACTGCCTGGTGCGCCACGCATGTGCAGAGATAGGCGTGGCGCACATGCTAGTGCACCACGGATACCTATCCAGGTGCGCTACAAGTCTTATTTCCTATGGCGCATCTGTCAGTGCTCCACAAGCCTGCGCAGGTACGCTTTAGGCACTGTGCGCCACAAAAGCTGTGCCATGTGCGCCACGGGTGTCTTTTTTTTTAATTTCAGGGCCAGATGATATACAATACAGATTATATAGACAGATATACACACAAATATAATATATAAAGTTATATATATAAATACACAATTCGCAAAACAAGATTGAAACAAATACATATAGATAAGTCTCATACATGAATACATAAGTTATACATTGTTTCGATCAAGTTACAAAGTAGTTGGTGACATACGAATACATGTGTCGATTGAACAAGTTAGAGCTTGGAAGCTCGCCTAGACATCTAAACTAGCTAGACACAAACGTGAGATAAACAACCAAAGAAGATAAGCATGAGCACCGCGACGAAGGTGTAGGTCTTCATCCGGTTCCTCGTCCTAACTCCCGCTAGATAGCGCGTGTATCTAGCTTCCGCCTCCGCCATAGTGTTGTACCCTTTGTAGCTATTTCCGCTGCAACAGTGCACCTGTCTCCGGCAGTCTTCCCAATCATCGTAGACTCCGGGAACCCGTCCCTTGTACACGACGTACCACATCATCTACAAGTTAACAATAATAATTAACCGATGATTGAAAAAAACATATATAATTAAAGTCGCATATAAAGATACACTTATAGAAAGTACTCCTAAATCAAAAATACCAAACTCAAAAAGCATGCCTCATATATAACTAGGTTGTTCGACACAGGAATATGCTACGATGGAACTGTCCGCCAAGTAGGATGCACAACACCTGGACCTATGCATAGCACAAGGCGGACAATGCCATCGCAGCACATTCACATATAGTGTGCCACGACATTTCAATCATCGGCATTATTCTCGAAAAAGACCAAAGTAACTCGAAAAGAATGCCTCATATATAACTAGCTAGGTCGTTGGACACAGGAATATGCTACGACGGAACAGTTAGCCAAGTAGGATGCACAAGACTTGGACTTGTGCATATCACAAGGCTAACTATCTCGTCGTAGCATATTCACATATATAGTGTGCCACGACATTTCAATCATTGGAATTATTCTTGAAAAAGACCAAAGTAAATCAAAAAGAATGCCTCATATATATATATACATAGGTCGTTGGACACAGGAATATGCTATGATGGAACCGTAAGCCAAGTAGGATGCACAACATCTAGACTTGTGCATAACACAAGGCTTACAATCCCGTCGTAGCACATTCACATATATATTGTGCCACGACATTTCAATCATCGACATTATTCTCGAAAAAAGACTAATAAAGTAAGGAAAAAAAGAAGGACCAAAATGAGCAAAGGACCAAAGAGTAAGCAAAAAAACCAAGCATTAATTGATATATAATAATAATAAGCAAAAGAAGTAAGCGATGATTCATAAACCTAATAAGATAAGTATAGTAGCATGTACACTTGTCCACACACACACAAAGGTCATCTATAGATTGTAACTACAACTAGGCCAACATCAAGCCTTCTGGCTCGGCTTAGGGAACGGGAGGACGCCTTGTCTCGTCATGAACTTCCTATAGTCACCCTGCATCTCTAGGCGATCTTCTATGTCACGGTTATTCAGGATATTTCCTCCATAGAAAATCCCCCCCGAAGTCATGACATCACGAAAGATGATTGCCCCAAACTGCTGCTGGATGCGATACATCTCTTGTCTAATATCTGAATCAGTGATCTTGGCCTTTGCTTCAGCCCACTATTTAAGATGGTCTGGCAGCGTAGAATTCTGCTTGTCAAGTAGGAACGCCCTCATGTGATGGAGTGCGTAGTAGGATTCCTTCTTACTGTTTTCCGGCTGCTTCACGCAGGGGAACTCTGTTACGTGGTTGAAGACGTGCCTGCCGAACTTGACCTTCGTACGCACGAAGGTGGTGCCTTCCGTCGAGGCATAGCTAGTGAGAGCATCATCCAGAACTTCCTTGATCTTGTCGTAGTTTTTCTTCTTTTCTAGACTCCCCGAGTCGAAATACGTGGCGTGTGAATGCTTCAGCAATAGAGATGAGCGTGCAGTGTTCATCTCTGCGCAAAAAAATCAAATGGAATGTGTTGGAAAAAGAATGATGATAATCTAATAAAGCCAATCGATGGCAGCGAGTGAATAACGACTTACTCGGGAAAGTAAGGCACGAGAATGTATTCCTTTATCTTGTTCCCACGAGGATTCTTTTTAGGTACGAGGCCACGATACGTCGTTTAGCGGGGGAACCCAAGCAGCCGTCATGCATGTAGTAGGGGTCCACTATAGAGATGCCCGGTGTGTTCTCTCTAATGATCTGCATGGCCAGGCTGAGAGAAAACATGCGGACCATGGTATAGTGCAGAGGGTATAGGTGGAACATATTGAAGATGTCGTCGAACCGCAGGAATAACAGATCCGCAGGGGCATTGTCGATGAAGCCCAAGCTTGGTGGCACCTTAACCATGAATACCGGGTGCGAGGGATCTTTCTCCGTTAGAAGGCATCTCTCTATCGTCAGCACGCCATCATGCACACTCTGTAGTTCCGAACTGGCGAGCCTCCGCAAATTCTTAGGTAGCATGGGCTCACTTGCCACATGAATCCTCCACATAATAACCTCGGGTCTTGGTGGCCCGTCCCGAAACCTGATTGGATTCGCAGTTGTTGACGCCACCGGCTGGCTCGAGCTGCTAGATTTTCTTTTCCTGCCCTTTTTTCCTTTTGGAGAGTGGGCAGGCACCGCAATCTCAGCACCGTCTGCCCTATGTAGTGTGTCAGGGCTTAGAATAAAGGTCCGGTTGGTTTTATCAGCTGGCTCTGTAAAGGCGCAAGCTGGAGGCGTCTCCTGAGAACCAAACAGACGCTTGGTGATAGTGGCTTTATCTGTGGGGCCACCATCTAGGTCTTCGTTGCTAAACTGAGTGTTGAAGAAGTGATCATTCCAGTCTTCGTCGTCCTCGGCCGGATCCTGTGCCATGTGCATATCATCAACATGACCATCCGACCCACCGCGTGGAGGTGACGGCGAGGGCGGTAAGGGGGCCTTACAACCGCTTGTCGCTGGCACGAGTACAGGCAGAGCTGTTGTCTGTGGCGTGATGGACCCTGCCGTCCCCAAACGGATCATGCTCTTTGGCCATTTCAAGAATAAGGCGAAGCAACTTCTGAGGATAGCCGGCTCTTCTTCATCCGCTCCTAGGGGTTGAATGGGAGGTACCAGGTCGTCGCAGCTCCTTAGCACCCGACTAATTTTAACCCTGTGCACGCTATCTGGCATCGGCCTTGAGTGGAACGTGCGCTGCAAGGTTTGAACGATGGTACCCTTGGCAACATCCCTCAGCTCGTTGTTCACATAGCATAAGAGACTGCAAGGAACACCTGTCTGCGGAAAACATGTACGATGTCGTCAGAGATGCCATAAGAGTAATAGATGGTGTGAAAGGCGGTAAAGCAATTTGTTTACCGTGATGGCGTCGAGATCGGCTAATGTCGAGGCACCGCATACGGCGACGGGCATGCAAGAGACGGAAGGGCTGCTTGATGGCGCGGTGCTGGCTGCCGGTGTATTCTCCCTACCGCCGGGTGCTTGGAGATCCGGTGCCGCCGCGACGATGGCAGGGGGGCCACCAACATGTACTCCAGCACCACGGTGATGGCAGGGGGAGGCACCAACACTTGCGGCGCCGTGGTGCTAGCGGGCGGAGTGACGGACACGTAGTTCGCCTGATTCGTCGGCGCCACGTTGTTCGAGTGGCTGCTGACCATGCTTGGAATCGGGCACGGCCCTACTCGACCACCCGCACTCCAGTTCGCTATTGACTCCACCAAGGTAGGCAGGAAGGACGTGAGAGTGATTTCCAGGTTGTATTGGACGATCTGCAGGATCTGCGCCACTTGTTCCTTAAGTTCTTGAACCTCGCGGTTTTCCTCCTCGCTCCTTCCCGACGGCGCCACATGCGTCCTCGGCGGTCGACCAAAATGATCCACCCAATTCTTACCCCCGAGGTCGGCCAGACGGCCAGCCGATGATGGCTTCATCGTAACCGGCTCTATTTTCTTGGCCCGGTTCATCGCCCTATTAAAAGGGTTATCCCACCGGGTGGTCGTCGTCGACCCCTGGGATGAGGAACCCTGGGATCCATGACTAGCAACAATTTCCTCCTGCTGCAAAAGAAGTAATAGTGAATCGTTTAGATCATCGATTAGAATGCAATCGAGTTGATCCGCGGTAATTATATTATACTTACCACAATTTTCTCGAATTCCTTCACCGCAGGATCCGGGGTGAGTTTTTTGGTTTTTGGGTCCACATGGTAACGGGCCCTGATAAAGTTTCAAACCTGCCCGGGTTCGAATTTCGCAAAGGGGTTTTCTATCCCCTTGGATTTATACTCTTCATCCTCCTTATTCCATTTGGACTCCGCGGTTCTGTATACACCAGATCCGAGATGGTGATGACCTATATTCATCGCATGCAGCACCTTTCCCCGATTACTATTGGCCAGGGCTCTTTCGGATTCACACCTCTCCTTGAACTCCCAGAACTGATCTTCGGTGATCTGCGGGTCAATCTTCTGGATCTCCTTGAGACTTTTGCCTTCTTTATAGATCTTCTTCTTTATTCGGGTTTGTGAGGGAGGATTTGTTTACTTCGTTCCCATGATAATTTGTGTTCTGATACTTAGCGGGGAACTTGTATCTTGCGTGCAGCTTCTCGAAGAGGAGTGTGGGCAAGTGGCCATTATATTTATGCCGGAGATTCTCGGTGTTGATCGAGATGGTTGGCCGGGTGATCGACGACACTTGCCCATCGTACCCTTTGACGACAAGGTCGGGCTCCAAAGGAACCCCTGTTGGGCTCACTTCGGTAATTTCCTCCCTGACCGTGCCGACCGTGTTCGGGCGCCAGTCCTTCGGCTTCTTCTTCTTAGGAGGTTTGCTACCACTCGCTGTGCCCTCGCCGCCATCAGTGGTTTCATCACCCGCCGTTCCTTCGGCTTCTTCCTCCGCATCTTGTATCTCACCATCCTCGCTCTCCGAAGGATGGTATTCTTCATCGTCTTCTAGCCGCTGGGCCGCCTCCCAGAATGTCAATTGTTTATTCGGAGGTCAGAGTTCTCCTTCAGCGCTGATGCGCTTAGAACATCTAGCCTCGTCGTTATCACACATCTTTTCACTAATAAAAAACAAATAATTGGTTAAATACACGGAAAAATCCGGCATGACCTTTTCTAATTTTCTTAAACTAGGAGTGCCTGATTTCTGCCGAAACGGAAGTTAATCAACATTCCGGAAAAAATCGGGACTCATTTCATACAAGAACCTGCATACACAACATAATAAAGTGCTTCATACAAGCACAAGCACAATTTCAAGTGCTACAATTATACCACCACAGATTATATCACCTGTCATTGATGACAGCTAGCAAATACATGCAGATTATAGCACCTGTCATTATATGACAGCAAGCAAATACAAGTTTATATGACAATAAATATGACAGCAGGCAAATACACAACCGCGAAAAAGAAGCAAATACAAGTTTATATTCACACATTTGGTTCAGCACATATTAATTTTATATATTCACTGCAACATATTGCTTGTAGTAGTGCCTTTTCAGCACTACTAGACCATCACCAGGATCAGTACTAATACCATACAGCATAACTAGGATTTCAGCAAGAGAATTTCATCAGTATATACACATTGTTTGAGCTATATATGTGTGGATACCATTCAACACTAAAACCATCACCAGGAGGTCACAAACCAGGATCATATTGCTCTCTGTTTGCTAAAAAAATCAAGCCTAAACCTACAAGCTCTCTGTTTGCTAGGAATATGAACTAGTAATCTACTTAGCTTTAGCGGTCTTAAGGCACCACTAAGAACCACCCAGATTGCAGTAATTTGCTTAGCTTTAGTGGTTTTATCTTATGTATAAAGTAATAAAAATAAGTACATTGAGTGATTCATAAAAACTCACCACAAAAACATCTAGGTAGAAAACACATTGCTTAAGAATGCATCAGCTAGCATGCCCAGCCACATCAAGCAATGGGCACTTACATTTATCATCTGGATTCAGCAGTCACCAATCTAGCTTTTTTTTGGGCAAAACAGTGGGAGAGTTTGCATGGGCAAAACAGTGGGAGAGTTTGCATGGGCAAAATAGTGGGAGAAAACAGTGGGTTCACCAGGCACCAATCTAGCTAGGAATATGAATTAATTACCATGTTTTCCCTTGGCTTGGGCTTGGTGAATGACAATGTTTGATCTTTGTACTGCAGTTTGCATGGAATTTTCAAGTTGACAGCACAATCTGAACCCATTCAATCAGATCAAATGCTATGATAATGAACCCTAATCTGAACTTGGCCTAATCTGAACCCTAATCTAAACCCTAATCTGAATAGGAGCAACTGCTATGATAATAGTTCACTTCTCTGAATCCTAACCATGGCCTGCAGAGAGAGGGGAGAGAGGGAGAGAGAGGGAGAGAGGGAGAGAGAGGGAGAGAGTGGAGGGGCGACGCTCACCTCTAAGATGAGGACGGCGATGGCGGACGGGCCGGCGGATGACGATGGCTGGCGCGCAGGCCTCCTCCTCGAGCGGCGGCGGGCCTCCTCCTGCTCCTGCTCCACGGCCTCCTCCTCGAGCGACGGCGGCTGGCGAGGCGGCGGATCGAGAGCGCGGCGGCACAGGGCTCGTGCTTGATTGAGATGGTGTCTGAGATGGAGGAGGCCATGGCGCTGTTGACTAGCCGTGCCCAGATAGGCATAGCGCACTTGGGCATAGTGCGCTACGGATATCTGTAGCGCACTTGGGCACAGTGCGCTACACCTATCGGCATTTATCGACTGTATAAGATGGCTATAGCTCCACTGTCTAACAACTACACTAGCCTATCCCACTGGTTCCACCCACTGCTCTAATTTAAACCTGTGAGCACCCAGGTTTGAATCCTGGTGCCCCCTTTTTTATTTTTATTTTAAAAATATTTTTGAATGTTCCAAAAAATGCCCAAAAGTGGTGATATATTCCATAAAAGTTCTGTTTTGTTTTTAAAATACTTTAAATATTCCAAAAATGCCCAAAAGTGATAATATAAGTCATAAAAGTGGTACAAATTAAATATGATTCAAATATGTCATAATAATTTGTCCATGATACAAATATGTCATAATAATTTGTCCATGAATATTACAATCTTTTTCGACCACGCGTTTTACAATATTTTTTGAGCTAGCGTTTTACAATCTTTTTTCCCTTCTTTGTCGCGGTTGAATAATTTAGCCCCGGCACTATAATGTTTCTTCTTTCGAATGGGCTACCTTTTTTGGGTAGAGTTGTCCTTTTTCTTCTTGTGATGTATGTTGCTGCATCGTAGTCGCCGTCATCTTCAATCTTTGGATCGTTGTACTGGTCGAAGTCTTGCTCGTTGCTGACTCCATCCATTCCGATGATGTTTCTTTTTCCTCTCCTCACGACAACACAGCTAGGCTTTGTCGGGTCGGTAATGAAAAAACATTGGTCCACTTTGGTAGCCAGTACCCACGGTTCATTTTTCGCGGCCACGTTCGCACCGGTGGCCTTGGATTTGGCTGCTTCGGGTATAACCATGGTTGTGAAATACCGGTCTTCTCTTTCGACGCTCTTTGCCCATCTGACATGGAACATCAGCACCTTTTCTCAACAGTATTCGAGCTCCCAGATCTCCTCGATTCTTCCGTAGAATCTTTCCTTCACGTTGTCATCGGTGTAGAATTCCGATGTTACGCCTAAGTTCTGATAATCACACTTGTTGTCCTTTTCCTCCGTGTAGAATGTGTAGCCGTTGATATCATACGCGTGATAGGTCACCAGTTTTTGCATCGTCCCTGTGACAAGGTGAATATGATCTTTTCCATGTCAGAAGAATGCGATCGCGGGGGATTATCAAGGAGCGTCTGCCTAAACCAACGCGTGAAATCCATGTTGTGCACTTTGATTATTTCTCCCTGCGTCCTCTGTATGCCCCGGTCACTGTACTTCTTCTCAATTAACCTTTTGTGCTTCTGTACCCAAGGATCGACCAGTTCTAAATGCTGTAGCGCGACGAGGTTTGCTCGATCAAAGTCTGCGCGTCGAAAATCGAAATATGCATGCAGTATGCGACGACCCTCTCGGTGACCAGATCCGTCGAGCTTGCCAAGGTGCCTGTTGACGGGAAGACCGACAGGGTTCTCGATGTCTAGATAATTCGTGCAGAAAGAGATGCACTCTTCGGCCAGAAACCCCTTGGATATGCTTCCATCTGGACGGGACCTGTTGCGAACGTATCCTTTGATGTGTCCGTTCATCCTTTCGAACGCCATCATGCTGCGGAGGAACATCGGCCCGAGTTGGACGATGTCCTCCACGACATGGACCAGCAGATGCACCATAATGTCGAAGAATGCGGGTGGGAAGTAGACCTCAAGCTCGCATAGTATCACCACGATCTCCTCCTGTAGCCTCCCGAGCTGATTCACGCCAATCGACTTCCTAGAGATGACGTCGAAAAACTTGCAGAGGCCAAATAACGTTTCACGGACGTGCTCGTCCATTATCCCTCTTAGTGCGACCGGAAGTACCCGCGTCATTAGCACGGCACAGTCATGAGACTTCATGCCACTGAACCTCTGCTTCGCCTCGTCTAGGTATCTACTTATCTTGCCCGCGTAGCCGTAAGGAAATTTGACTCCTAGAAGGCACTTGAAAAACTGTTTGATCTCATCCTGGCTTAGAGTGAAGCAAGAAGGAGGGCAGTAATATTCGTTCTTCTTGAAATTTTTACCCTTCCGATGACCTTGTGTCGTCTCCGACTCATGATCATCGTCATCTTCCTGATCATCAGGAGTAGTGCGTCCTCCGTGAAGCTCCTTCCGGATACCCAAGCATATCAGGTCGTGCCTTGATTTCGGACCATCTTTCGTCCTATTTGGCATGTTGATTATGGTGGAGACCAGACTCTCGCACACGTTTTTCATGATATGCATGATGTCGAGGCTATGAGGCGTGCGGAGAAACTTCCAGTATGGAAACACCCAGAAAACAGACCTTGTTTTCCATACCTTCATGAGCGGCTTGTCTTGCTGCCTCTTTCGCTTCTTTCCAGGCTTAGGACAATCTTTCCAGTTTTTCAGCAACTCTTCCACTTCTTCACTGCTGCTACGCTCTGGGATTCCTCGGGTCTCAGATTTTCCATCGAACACGTCTCCATGTTTTCTCCATGGATCATTCTTGCCGAGCCACCTCCGGTGCGCCATGAACAAGGTTTTCGATGACCCTGGATCTTTCTCTAGTTGGAGATAGCTTGTGTTATCCATGCACCTAACGCATGCGCAGAATCCTTGGATAACCTGCCCCTAGATATACCCGCAACCTGGATAGTCTTGCATCGTAGTGACCAACGCGACTCTCATAGTGAAATAATCTTGTGCGACGGCGTCGTAAGTATTGGCTCCAGATTCCCATAACGTGGCTAGCTCCTCTTTCAACATCCCAAGATACAGATTGATGTTGGTACCAGGTTGTTTCGGCCCTTGAATTAGCATACTCATTTGTATGTACTTCTTCTTCATGCACAACCATGGAGGGAGGTTGTACATCCATACAAACACGGGCCAAGTGTTGTGCGTGCTGCTCTGGCTACCGAACGGATTGAGTCCATTGGTGCTCGCACCAAGCCTGATGTTCCTCGAATCTCCACCGAATTCTGGGAATTCGAGGTCCAATGCTTTCCACTGGCTAGCATCTGAAGGGTGCGTCAGCAGCTCATCCTTTTCGGGGTCATCATCGTCATCTCATGGCTTCTTCCTTTCCGCATGCCATCGCATGAGCTTCGCTTCCTTAGGGTCCGCGAAATAGCGCTGCAGCCGAGGAGTGATAGGAAAGTACCATACCACTTTTCGAGGTGCTTTCTTCCCTTTCTTGTATCGACTCACGCCACACACCGGACATGTGGTTTTCTCCGCGTCCTCACCCCGATAAATGATGCAATTGTTGATGCATACGTGATATCTAACGTGTGGTAGATCGAGTGGACAGACGATTTTCTTGGCATCCTCGATACTAGTTGGACATGTGTTCCCCTCCGGGAGACGATCGTGCCAGAATGCCATCATATCGTCGAAGCTTGCATCGCTCAATTTGTGTTTTGCCTTCATCTCCATAGCCTTAAGCGTTACATTCAACTGGGTATCATCGGGACTGCATCCTTCATACAATGGAGTAATCGCGTCTTTCTCAAGTTGCGCAAGCTTGGCTTTCTCTCTAGCGGCAGCCTTGGTGTTACTCGTCTGCTTGAGAAACAGCTCTTGCACATAAGGATCCCACACCCAGCCTGACGTTGTTCCATCGTCGTCTGCTCCTCCGGCTTCTAGATCATCATCATCCCGGTCTGCTTCCGCACCTTCACCATCTCCAGGAGACTCTTCATCATCTCGCCCGTTCTCGCCGTGATGATGATCATCGTCATGTTGCCCACCTTCACCGTCTCCATCGTCTTCGTCATCGCTTATCCAACGAGTGTATCCATCCATGAAACCATGGCGGAGCAGGTGCACCTGCAGATTCCCGGAATCTGGGTCGATCACCCAGTTGAGTTTGCATCTTCTGCACGGACATCTTATCTCCGTCCTGTTATTTCGTATCATGTCGGCTGTCGCACATTTAAAAAATCTAGCCACAATGTCTTCACTCATTATGAGCACCATTTTTGCCTACACTTTGTACACAGTACAATTATAAGTCTATTAGAACCACATAATCAATGCATGCATGCAATGGTCGATAGAAAATTTCGGCATGACCTATCCTAAAATTAGGACCTTTGTGTAATGCCAAAGTCTTGCCAAAATGGAAATGAATCAACATTTTGGCAAAACAAATGGCAACTTGTTCACATAACAACACAAGAGACAGACCGATCCATACACAGATGAACATATCATTATCCTCTCCATACACACATGCATGAGCATCATTGATACTCTCCATATACACACACATATGACCATCGATCCTCTCCATACACACATCATGAGCATCGATCATCTACATACATATGAGCATATCATCCATATACACATGAACACATCCTTACATGGACAACTTACCGAGATGAGAGACCGATCGCGAGAAGATGGAAAGGAGAGGTGCGCGCGCGAGACCGAAGAAGGAGATGAGAGACCGGAGAGCTAGCTTCCTCTAATACTTATGTAACATCCAAGGCAAGTTCTACATGCTAAAAATGGTGAATGAGTGGAGAAATTGAGGTGGGAGGAGAAGGATCCCGACTAGATCTAAGGAGGAAGAAGAAGGGGAAAGTGAAGTGTGGGGTGGTGGATGATCACACATGTGCACAAAGTGGAGCTGCCAAAAAAGGGTCGCCACATCCGTGGCGCACGCGGCCCTAGTGCACCACAGGGATTAATAACATCTGTGGCGCCCATGCCATAGTGCGCCACAGATGTGGCTGCCCGTTTTACAGAGCAGAGGGGCATGCGCTTAGGCGTAGAGCACCCCCCATCGTGCGCCAAGGATAACACCAACAAGTGTAGCGCACCTACCCTATGTGCGCTACGGATATCTGGCGTGCGGCCAACAGGGCCCTGGCCCACACATATTTGTGGCGCACTATGGTCATGTGCGCCACGGTTGTTCTAGTTACTAGTAGGGCATTGCCCATAGGTGAGCCACGCCTGTTTTAGCCGTGGGGCACTTCAACCATGTGAGCCACGGATGTGCTGATTACCTATAGCCATTTTCCTAGTAGTGCTAGCTTGATGACAGTGTTGATGGTGACGATCTTCCCTCTCCGGGAAGGAATTCTCCCGGCGGAAATCTGTGTGTCAGAGATATCTTTCTCTCTCGGTGTTTTCTGCCCCCAGAGGTCGTCGGAAATCTATCTGTGGTGGCCCCCCAAGGCTTAGGGTTCCGTAGGGAAGCTATAGGAGAAGGGGCGGAGTCGGAGGACGGGCAGGTGGGCCACACCTGCCCTAGGCGTGGGGTCAGGTGGGCCCGCTCCTAGGGGGTGTGGGCCCCCTGAGGCCCTTATTCGTCCCCCCTTCTGGCTCCCTCATTCTTCTGGAGAAATAATATGTTTCCATATTTTTCTGATCTTTGCGAAATTGCACCGAAACGCCTTCTTTTCCATCAGAATCAAGACTCCGGCAGTCCATCCTCCAAGAATCATCCAACATGCATAAACAGATGAAAAAGGAATAAGTAATACCTCATAATAAGACAAATATCAATGAATATAGGTAAATTATGATATAGAAAATGTGATGCAAATTGGGCGTATCAGGCATCAAGCGCATAGTTTTCTATGGAGATTCCGACTTGGTTGCCCAGCAGGTGGCTGGCACCTGGAACGCGCCGAACCCTATGATGGCGGCATATCAAGATGAAGTGGACGAGATAGCCAAGTGCTTCGAAGGCTACAAAGTAATGTATGTCAAGAGGGAGGAAAATGAGGCGGCTAATCTACTGTCAAAGCTTGGATCAGGGTGCAAACCAATTCCGCCTGGTGTTTTTCGGAGCATCTACGGACCCCATCTATGAAGGGAGTGGACCCTGAAAACCCGGATAGAGTTGACTCATTTGGTCATGCAGTAACAATAGTCCCTCCAGCTTGGACAAAACCATTCATGGAGTATCTCGTACACAGAAATTTGCCCATCGACGAAGTCGAAAGTTGGCAAATAGTACGTCGAGCAAAGGGCTATACCATAAGCAATGGGAAATTCTGCAAAATAAGTACAACTGATCTAAAGTGTGTATCCCAGCAATAAGCTATTGATATGCTTCGTGAGATCCATCTCGGAGATTGCGGGCATTACACCGCTCCTCGATCATTGGTCTCCAAAGACTTCCGTTAAGGATTCTACTGGCTGACCGCGAAGACGGACTCTGACAAGCTGGTTGAGACATGCATGGGATGCTATTATTATGCCCGACAACCAAATGTACCAGCTCAAGAATTGCGAACCATACCAATAACTTGGCCATTTGTAGTCTGTGGGCTTGACATGGTTGGTCCATTACAGACGACACCTTGTGGGTTTATGCATCTGCTAGTAGGAGTTGATAAGTTCACAAAATGGATTGAAGCTAAACCCATTAGAAATCTAGATGGGGCAACTGCCCTTAGGTTTGCCCAAGATCTAGTGGTGATATTTGGTCTCCCACATAGCATCATCACCGATAACGACAACAACTTGTCACTCGGAGAAGTGGAAGCTTATTGTTGGTTGAAGGGCATCTGACTTGACCTGACATCTGTGGCGCACCCACAATCCAATGGACAAGTTGAGCGAGCCAATGGATTAATTATACAGGGAATAAAACCACGTCTAGAAGCACCGCTATATAGAGTAACTAGATCCTGGGAGGAGGAGTTGCCATATGTTCTGTGGAGTTTATGAACTACTCCCCACAGATCCACCGGCTACACCCCTTACTTCATGGTATATGGAGCAGAAGCAATTCTACCCTCCGACATCCTCCACGATTCACCAAGAGTTGCCGCCTACGACGAGTATGATGCTGAAGAATACAAGAGCCTACATGTAGACCTTCTCGAGGAAGAGCGCGTATTGTCATGCGAAAGGTCCGCCATCTACCAGCAGAAGCTACGCAGCTACCATAGTCACCGTGTTGGGCATCGCTCGTTTAAAGAGGCGGACCTGGTGCTCTGACTTAAGCAGAAGAAGTCACTCAAATTATCCCCCCATGGGAAGGACCGTTCATCATAAGCAACACGCTACTCAATGGTTCCTATTGCCTCGTTGACAATCATGAACTAGAGGATAGACCAAACGACGATCATAAGCGTAAGCGACGTGACCCAGATGATGACTACCCGGAGCTTGATCGGCCATGGAACATAGCACAGCTAAATCCTTTCTACACTTAGCATATTATACTATCTACTATGTATCTCTTATATGATCAACGAAATAAAGCTCTTTGGTTCACTCATATACTTGAGTCTTTTACCTCTTTTAATGTTCATTTTTAGATCATGTAAAACCTTTATGCGCAAGTTTTGCATTTGCACTTGTGAAAATTCTACCTACGGGCGTTAGCTTAAGTTTTCTGGTCTACACGTTCTTTGTTGTTTTTATGTGGATTCTGGAGTAGTGACTTTCGACACTCGAAGTCAGCGATTTTGTGCTTATGTTTTGGACGGTGCCATTGGGTATCATCGCCCGAGCGCATGGTTCTGACTAAGGGTCTTCCGACTCATGAAAAGTTAAGAAAAAACCAGAGTAATGGATAAGCCAACACTTGCTTAAAAAACATATACATGCTGGAAATTAGTTCTGAAGTAGATGGAATCTTATAGCCATAGTTTTCTGCCTTAATATAACAACATTGTTTTTCCGCATACATACAACAACCATAGGTGACCGATATTACAAAGTGTTTTCACTTCTCTGGTGCAGGAGACTTCGAGGTCGCATCATCGGCAACAGGAGAGCCATCTTGCCCAACAATAAAGTCGGCAGTTTTCAGGGACTCGGAGGAGCTAGCCTTGTCTGCATCAATTACCTCAAGAGGCACGAAAGTATTCACATCGACCAATTGGGCAGCCCTGGTATCTTAGACAGCAATTGAAGCCTAGATAACATCGTGATCGATCTACTATCCATCTTCGTCCATGTCCGGCAACATATAGGTCACCGTGGAGATGTCGGCGTCATCATAATGGGCCTTGGCCATTGCTATAGCCATCCTAGCGCCAGCCCGGGTACATGAAGCTTTCTAGCTTAGATATGCTCGGGGGCTCGGCGCAGGATCTCCGAGTACTTCATTATATAGTCTACTGCCTTAATGTTGATGTCCAAGGGCTTGGCAATCTCTTTGTCCTGGGTGATGGCGGTGCTGAAGAAGTTGTCGGCAGGAACTATGCATTCCTTTGGCGGAGGAGCATTATTGGTCAAACCAATAGGAGCTGCATTTTTGACCAAAATGTCTGGGTACTTGAGTTCAACACTATAAGATCAAAATACCTGGTTTACAGAAGTACAAGATGGAGAATGCTTACCAAAGATCCTTCTCTCTGCTTGCTCGAGAATTTCCGCCATGGAATCCCGTTATTTTCGGAGGGTCTTGTACGCCTCAAGGTTTCGAGTATTCTGCTTGTCGGCAGCTTTGTTCTGCTCCTTGAGGGTTGCAATCTCCTCCTTAAGGCGGTTGATCTCCGTGTTCTTGCACGGCAGCCAGTGCATATTCATGCATCTTCAACGAGTTGGCCCTCTCCTGCTTCCGGATTTTTTTCGTATACAACTCTTGTATGTGCTCAAATGCTCAACAATGTCCTTGGACATGGAAATACCTTCTGCAAGTCGGAGAAATGACAGAGGAAAATGATAAATCGGAAGGTAACGACACAAGAACAAGTTGAGCATGAAACTAAAAAGAAAACAAACTCTTGCCTTGGTCATCTGTTCCTTCAAGATGTTGGTTTTACCCTTTTCAGCTTGAAGGTCCTTGCGCATCTTGTGGAACTTGTCATTGGAGGCAAACCTCCGAGTATTCTCATTCTGCAAAAATAACAAGGCTACATAGTCTACTTGGATCATCTAGCCAGATAAATATCTGCCTAGAGTCTTGGGGGCTACAGTACGAGTTTTCAACTCAAAGCTATGCTTAGTGTTTCTTTAAGTATCTAGTCGGAGCTAATTCTGTTTCAACTAAAGGCTTGGGGGCTATAGTATTGAAATTTACAAACATTACATATGCTACTCAAAAAGTATCTAGTCAGAATAATTCATTCAAACTAAATACTTGGGGGCTATAGTGCAAAGTTTGTTGCTTAGTCACTCTTAGAGCATTCAGACCCAAAGACCTATGGTTTTCCGTCTAAATCCTCAGGGGCTACAGTGGGATACTACATATGAAATGCAAAAGGCATATAAAACTTAGAAGTGCAATGATCTTGAGGTTACTGGCGCTCTCGGCAAACAACTTTCCAACGACAAGTGTGTTAACTCGGACAATCTCCGACTGCTTGAGCAGCTCCTCAAGACCGCAGGAAGGAGAAGTCGGCGCGGTGCCAGGAGCCAGTGCTTAGCTACTCGGTGTAAGAACCGGATAGACGATCTTGGGAAGCTCATTTGGGGTCTTGAGCGCAGTAGTTCCGCCTTCAACAGAAGTTCCGCCTTCCACCACCAACTCCTTAAAGCTACCAATGGCATGCTTAGACAGAGCTTCAGCCACTTCGGAAGAGGTGCTCTCTTGCGTCGCCTGTTCGCCGGCAACGTGGAACTCCGCGGTAGCATCTGGACCTCTTGATAAGGAGTAGGGTCCACTTCCATGGTGGAAGGTTCAGATGTTACCTTTGCCAAAGATCCAGCGGGTGCGGTAGAAGGCTGGATGCTAGGAGTAGGAGGATCGATGGCTAGGGATGCTTGGACAAACATCTCTTTAATGTTTTTAGAAGCCCCTGATGTTTTGGACGTCTTCTTCAAACTCACACTAGCTTTTTTCCTGAAACATGCAAAAGTATAAGTACAGGAATAAGATGAGAAAAAGATGATGTCGAAGGATAAGAAGCTTACACAATAGTCGATGCCTTGTTCAACAGGATACCGGTTAATCTTCTTTTCTCTGCCTCCAGGGAGGCAGTGGATCTCTTGGAGGCTCCACCCTCCGTCTTCTTTTTCTTGCCTCCGTCAGCAGTGTAAGAAGTGGAGCCCTTCTGATTTCACACTAACGGGACGTCGTCGTCGGACACAATAGTGACTTCCTTCATCTTGGGGTCATAGACTTGGGAAGCCATGTTGCCTTCATCCAGACCCCCCAACTATTAAGTGAATCCTAAATGTTAGATGCAAAGATATGTGCAAGACGGTAGAACTGGAGCATACGTCATATACAGAAAATAAATAAGTACCTCTACGCACTTGCTACCCTCAAACATGTCGTAGGTTATGGTGAAGCCACACTACTGATCCTTCACCTTGACTATGTCCTTGAGGCGAAGCTTGACGAAGTCACTAGAGAAGTTGTCCTGGGAAATCCGGAGGCTATCTTTCCTATCCTTGGTGTACTAGTGCATAAGTTTCGCGTGGTGCTGCAGAGGCTGGATCCGCCTGACGAACCAGCACATGGCTAGGTCAAAGTCGGTCAGACCCGTCTCTACGAACCAGTCGATCCGCCTTACGATGCGAGAGGCTTCATCGTCGGAGGGAAGGAGGGCTTGCGATCTCCATGTTGGGGCTTCAGCAGGGGCCCCGTCGACAAAGTTCTGGTACGAAGCTTCTCATCCGGCCGTAGAAGTACGACCGTTGCTAGTTCTTGCAGGACTCGTGTCCAAAGATGTCGGGGAATCGCCGGCCAGGACAGATCTTAAAGCTAATTGTTCCAGAATTTCTGAGCTCCTCCTTGCTCACCCTGGCTTCCCTCCTTATGGTGAAGAAGTAGATGAAAATATCTAACCTAGGCCTAATTCCTAGGTAACCCTCGCATAACACCGCGTAATTGCTAAGAACGGGGATACTATTCGGAGAAAGGTTCTGAGGTTGATCCAGGAAGTGTTTGAGGACCCGGATGAAGAAGTCATAAATTGGGAGGGAGACGCCGCACACAAACTGGACCTTGAGGTATACCTTTTCTCTGGCTTGGGGAGAAGGAGTGACCTCGCCGGCCGGCGCCGCCCGCCAAACCAGGACCTGAATCACAGGGAGGTACACTTCAGCGAGCATCTCCTTGAGGTCGCTCTCAGAGATGTCTGACCCACGCCATTCTCCCTTGTGGGAGTCAGCTTCCTCCTCCAACGGCTCCAGCGCCGCTAGAATTTGGTCACTGCGGTGGACTCGACCACCGCACTGCGTGGCACCACCACGCCCTCTGGTGGGATGTGGATGGAGCCAGATGGCTTGGTCGTAGCCTTGCTAGACGTCGCCATCGATGGTGCACTGTTGCTGCTCGCCATTGGAGTGGATGGAAGTGGTTGGAGATTGGATAAGATTAGGGATTTCCTCTGTGCACGCGAAGTCTCGAGGAGATGTTTGGCTGGAGGAAGATGATGACACAAGGAAGAATGAGGTGAAAATATAAAATGCCACCACAGTTAAAATATATAGTACTTGGCTTTAAGATTCGTGCAAGTTGATCCAATGGTTGATGCGTGGACAACGCGTGCACAGAAATTTCGCCACGTTCCCACCGCAGCCGCCAACATTTCGCATCCTTCACACTGTAAAAACGGCTATGATTACGTTCTTTGCATGTGTGAGTTATGAGGTGTCACTGACCTATGGTCTACGACATCCTACTGAAGCGTGTAGACGAACGGTCCCATACAAAGATTCCGGCATGGACTGATCCTGTCTAGCTACAAGAAGAGTACAATGGAAAGCTCAGTGATTCTCCGACTTACGTATATAAGACGGAGAGTATCACAGTGTTCTTGGGAGGACTACAAGATATCGCTTGACAATTTTCCAACATTCATCTAGAAAGAGCATTTCTGTAACATCCCAATTTCATCAACCCTGAGTTGTTGTCCAAAAGGCTAAAATCAGGGGGAACAAAAACTTTTTCCTTGTTACTTGTGCAATGCTTGCTCACTTCTTTGGTTGTGTTCATGCAACTGATTGTGTATTAGGTACTATACTTCTTATCTCAACCCTTTTTGACAAGAGCTATTTTACAATGGAGATGTCTGCGATCATCTTTCATATTCTCAAATGTTCTGGCATTTCAAAAATCTGAGCCAAGATGACTTTGATAAAACAAAAATATTTTAATAGTTCTATTAACAAAACTATTGAGAACTAAGATATAATCTCCATATGTTTTCAAGACAGAACTCTCAACTACTCTTACCCCTAGGTTTTCTGAAAAACCTTTATGCAAAATCTCTTCATTCCAATCTTGGTAGAAATACCAAGAGGTACTTATCTTACTTCAAAACATAACGAATTCAAAATACCCACCCCTACCTCAAGCTGATGGTAACCCTAGTAGTAGTTGGTAAGTTGGATAGGATGAATTGCCTTGATCTACTGTCTCATGAATTGCCTTGATCTGTTGTCTGATGAATTGCCTTGATCTACTGATTTCATTGTTTGCTTAGGAACTAGAGTGAGCTAATCTAGTAGCTCACCCCTTAGGACCCAATCTATGCTTGTGATCATCAATATCATATCATCTATCCTAAGCCACCAAGGTGATCATCTCCCCTCCTAACCAGATCAACCCAGGGATAATCCCTTCTAATAATCCCAACTCACTGAAGCCCCAATCTAAGCATGGATCCTATCTACCTAGTTAACACTTCAACATCATCCCCTTGATCATGAGTTTGAAACCTAGTTTCCTCACATAATCATCTACCCTTGAACACAAGTCTAAAACCCCAAATCTGCCAAAATGGCTAAGTCTGGATTTCTTATCTAGATTCAATCTTTGGAGCTCTACATTTTCCAACCTATGTGCATTCTTGAGAATGTACTTGAACCATCTTGTATTACATATTTAGTACTACCAAATCCCACTCTTTCCCTTGGCTAATCCCTTCTAGTTCCCATTGAAGCTTTGTGTTTCTTAAACCCACATGGTTTAGGAGGCTACCTGATGTATCTGCTATGGCAGCCTTATTTTCAACAAAGTTTGCCATCACCCCTAAACCATCTCAAATCCAACCAAGCCCAAATCTTGCTTCCTTGTGTAGGTGGTACCAAATTAACCAAACCCTAGATCCTCCCAAATTTAGTTTCAACCCTTTTCACCACATTCCTTCAAACCTCAAGGTTGAACTTGATGCATACATCAAATGTACATCACCTACCATGAATATAAGTATCCCTAAAGAATTTCCCATAATTATTTGGATCATTAAACTATTTTATTTCCTTTACTTACCTAATTCTCAAATCCTTTTCTTTAAAGGCAAGTTTGTTTTTCTACAAACCACTTTGCCAACTCAATGTACAATTGAGTTCTATATATCATACCCCATCTTCCAGAGTCAAAAATAAATATTTTTGAGACTCTTTATTATTTCTTTTTGCCCTTTTTCTTAAATGTAGAAACAAGAAATAATCCCTTAAAAATACTTTTCCATCTCAATAAATTCAAAATCAATTCTCCAATGTGTAATATGGTATTCAGAAGCATTTCACATCAAAAAACAACCTTGACTAATGTAAAAATATCACATTAGATCCTATATTTCATTTCTGCACTTTTTGATTAAATGAGATTAAGTGGACTTTTAATCATCTTAAAAATCCCAAATAATTCCTGGTGGTACACATTGACCATATCTAACTTCCAGTACCCTTTCCCCATCTTGGCCAATGTAAACTTTTGGACTTCATTCATAACCCAAGTTTTGATCAAATATGGCAAACTAATCAAAACCATTAGCCAAACCCCATCAAAGCTTGTCAAACACCTCACTCCAACACCCATCACGCCCCTGGTCGACACCACTGTAGCACTACAGTACCCCACCACCTTTCCTCTTATCCTTTGTGTTTGTTTATGAGAGAGACAAGGATCAGTTCCCTTCAAGCTTTTTTTAAAACTATTGCAATTGCTGCACCCCACCACTCCACCCCTTCTACACGACCAGAAAACCTCTCTACCCTCTCTCCCACAGCCCACAGCAAACCAGCCCCTGGTTTTGCCCTTCCCCCTTCTCCCCATGGACATATTCCATGGTAAACCTTTGAACCATGGTATAAGAGGGCCAAAGCCTCTCCAGCACCTCTCAATGCCCTCATTTGCATCCTACCACTCCACCACACCTCCCAGAGCTCCCTCACCCGCTCTCATGTTCTGTACTGCCCAGGAAAATGAGGAGAAGGCACCTCGGCCTCCACAAAGAACCAAGCCTCGAGCTCCCCTCTGCACTCATCCCTCTCTACATGTGACCTTTTCAAGATCCCCTCTCTCCTCTTCATCTAACCCTGCTACTTGTTTGGCTCAGGACCACCCCAACCGGCGTCACCATCGAGCCTCCCAAGCACCTCCCACGGTCACGGTCGCGCGGGCTCCCTCCTGTCGCCAAACCTGCCCCTGGCGCCCCTTGTTGGAGTCCCCTTGCACTGCCGCGTCACCCTGGGGACCTCCGTCCACCTGAGACCGCCTCCACGCGAGCCCCTGACAGCCGACGGCGTGACCTAGGGTTAGCCTCTCTCGGCCGTCGTTCGAAGGAGGGTGACGACGGTCGTCAATTGCCCTTCTAATCGGATGGCCAAGAGGCCTCTGTACCCCTTCGTGGAATATCTCCCCCTGACCGGAGGGCCCCGCCCGGCCTCTTGGCTTGTGCAGCCCCACGCTTGGTAATGCCCAGGCGGGGTGGTTCTCCCCCGCGTTGTCCATTAAGCCTAGAGATGGCCCGGTTTGCCCCTACTCCCTTCTCTTTTATATTATCAATTAGATCTGTAGGATACTTGTTTGGTTTAATTAGTTTTGAAAATGGAAAACAACTTCAAATTACTAGATCTAAAATTTATAAGGTTCCTGAGTATCTTCTTAAACAAGCAGTAGTTTTTTTTGGCCCTTTTGATGTCCAAATTAAATATGATAAATCATCTACTTAGTATGTATCCTTTTCACTAATAAAATCTTCCAGAGAGTTTGGTATTTCCAAATGGAATAAACTCAACTGGTACTGAAAGGTATTAGCCATACCAGGCTTATCCCGCTGGCCCCACATAAATTTGCTTCCTAGTTTACCTGTAGCAAAAATGATAAAAACAGGGCTTTTCTTACTTTAGAAAATTCCCTAGGACAAACCAAATGAGGAAATGACCTAATTGCAACTCCCAGTAAACCTATATATCAATAAGTACCCAAACCAAGGATCCCAAGAATTATTGAATTTTTGTGAATTAAACTCTTCCGTGCCTGGTTTATTCACTAATAAAATCATTACAGTAGCTCTGCAACTCCAAAAAGGTTGATTCCAATTTCTACAGAAAGGTATTTTCATTACCTAACATGTGTCCTTGTTATCACCTACAAAGATTCTATGGAATAAATCTGACGAAAAAGACAAATCCCATCCAGTACTGCCTTTGGGAATTTCTCAAGGGCATTCTGTTAATTGTTTTTAGGTGATTCCAACTGCTCTTAATTCAGTCCACCAAATACTACCTAATAACCCAAGGAAATAATTTTTTGAACTTCATAAAAGTTATGGTGAATTATTTCCGAAAACTAGAGTTTTATCCACTATAAAATCCATTATAAATCAAGGGAAATTGATAAAATAGTGAAACCACTTTTGTTGGATTCATTTTATCAATACCTATATGATGGTATCATTTTTATACAATGGTATCATACATATCAGGTCCTTAATAGAAAACCCCTATCTTAGTTAGTTCCTAGACTATAAGTCCAAAGGGAGCCTTTTCCCAATCCAATCAAATCAAACCTCCAACATCTTACTGATGTTTATCATATATCTATCCTTTGCTTTCTGTATAGTTTGATGCTTGTAAGCTTTTTTTGATTGGTGTATTCTTTGTTTGCATGTATGCTCGATAACGACGATAGTTGCGATTGTGTGACGCCGAGAAGAAGGAAGGATTGGGGTTATCTTTATTATCATTATTGGTTATCTGGTTATCTAACACCGCCAAGGGACTTCTCGCTGGTCACAGGCAAGCCTTCTTGCTCATACACATTGTTCTATTACTTTACCTATGCATGTTTTATCTACTCCTTTATGCAAAAATGCACTTGTTTTACTATATCATACTCTATATGGGCAAAGTTTGGCTCCTCCAAATAATTACCCCTTAGTACCATTAGGTGCAACCCATTTGTATAATACCTATATTACCTTAGTATGGTAGATGTTGTTTAACACCATAACCCCTTGGAGACCCTGTTTTAGCCTAAATAAAAGTGTAGGATGGGAAGACCCCGGGAAAAGACTTACAAAAATGTTTTATGAGAAAACCTTGGTGAGGCTTGGCCTCCCAAGTGGTTTGGAAAATGAGAAAGGTTTTGTTTTACAAAAATATGGACAAAAGAAGGAGGAAAAATGTTTACAAAAACAGCCGGGCTGGCCAGTTTTGACGCTAGCGCAATTAACCCATGCAACCACATTACTCTATAATGGGACGGGGCTGGGCTGGAAGTTTGTTTGATCCGGTATAGGGGCCTCACACTACTACAGGGGCAAACAATCCCTAGATGGTGGGCCTTCTCTGTCCAACGGTCCATGCGTAGCATCGACCGGGAGAAGGAACAAAGGGTCTACGGGCCTCCGCGAGATACTATGAGCCCCTCATTGAAAGCGCACACCCGTCGAGGTGCAAAACGTGCTCCGGTTGGCTGGTTACTATATAGGGCATTCCGGTGTTGAGGGGGGGGTTAACCTCATAGGGTAGACACTTGTACTGGAGAGGGCATTCGGAAGGTCTTGACCGGTTATTCGACCCACAATCAGTGTGGATCAGGGACGGGTAATCGGATGTTGTGGGTACAGTGTACAACCTCTGTAGAGTGTAAATCTATTCGAATAGCTGAGTCCTCGGTCATTGACGGTTGTGCTGGCGGCTGTACAGCGGTCATGGTTTTGTTTTCAAAAAGGACTTCAGAAAAAGGCAATAGCTGGAAAATGTTTTGACCATGGGATGGTCGGGGAAATGGAGGAAGGAGTTTGGTCATGAGATGATCGGAAGAAGAAACAAATGGGTGACCCAATCCTAGTGTTTTCTTAAAACTTTTCAAAAATGTTTCCAAAATGTTTTACAAAAGTTTTTCAACAGAGATATAGAGACATGCTGTATCTATGAGAGAAACTAATTTATAAAAGAACCTCTCTTGGAGCCATCCTAACGAAGACATATTGCATATTCGTTATTATTGTTATCTTAAGGTGGTTTGCGAGTACATTCAAAGTACTCATCGGCATTGTCCCTGGCTATTTACTTGGCCAGATTGCAGATGTTAAGAAGGAACGAAGGTGCCGACGTCTATGCAAGCTAGGCCATCTTCCTAGTCAGTTGCCTATAGGTTAAGGAACGGGCTTTGCGCTGAAGACTTCCGCTATTTGTGTTGTATTCACCATAATGGCCACTATGTAAGTTTTGTACTAGTTACTTTATGGATGATGTAATGATACTAGTCGATTATGCTCATGGCTCACTGATCATGGGAACGTGAATTATATGCATAACGGGTGTTCTCGGACCGTAAATCCGGGGTGCCACAATTTCAACTTGAAGGGGCAAGACGATGCAAGATCTCAGATTTCTCCGGGGGCTACTGTTGAGGATATGCTAAATGGGTGTCACCATTGCATGTTTCCAATCCGGATAACCCGGGTGGCCCATAGTTGGTAGCAAGGCCTATGGCCTGCTGGGCGTCCCAATTATATCGATATAGAAGGGAGGCCCATGCCGGATAAAGGAAGGCTACGATGGAGTCACTAGTGTACCCGGAGCCTTGGAGTGCAAGACACGTTGGACTAGTTGTATACTATGTAGAAATCTGTAACCTGTCCGGCTAGGACTTTCCCGTAACCCTAGGATCTGACGGCTATATAAGCTGGACCTAGATGAGCTTTTAGGGCACGACACAACTCATATCGCACACAGCGAACCAATCCCTGTAACCCGGCATATTGCCCTTATAGTGATTTATAGCAGGAGTAGGATTCCGCCACCATCGTGGGATCTGAACCTGGGTAAGCTATGTCACCTTGTACCCGCCAACCGTCCTCCTTACCCCACATATATAAACACGCTCCGTGAGGACCCCTCCACCGCATACTCGTCGGCAAAACCATGACTGTATCCTTGAGTAAACTATAATGAGCATAATAACAAGATCCCAAGCCATCATAATCCATTACTGGCGAGGGTTTGAGTCGTCAATTCCCATTGATATGGGCTTGGGTTTTGGAGAAGGGTATTGTTTCATAGGGATAGTCGATACACATGTCTGACTCTCCCGACGGATCAGGATCAGTTTATTGCCTTTGGGCAAAACAATGCTATCTACTCAGACTCGAGTCCTTGGACTCAAATCCATAAAATTGCTGGTGTAATTCGATTTAGGCCGCGGAGGTCTTACAAGAGTCGAATTCCATTGTTTCAAGTTATGTACCCAATGCGTCTATCAGGATTTTTCATTGTGCCTATTGACACGGAAAATTACTAGCAGAGCATAGTCGGGTGTGCTACCAGGCCATTAGACTGTGTTTGTAGGTCTTATCTTTGTGTTGTAGACACAACATCCGAATTTTTATCCTCACGGAGACGTTTCGGGTGACCAAGGAGACATTGTCTCTCTTAGCATAAATTTTGGGTGGAGTCACCAATGTTGTCGATTGTGTGTCAATTTTTGTGATATAGTAGTTGCAAAGGATCCGAAGGATCATAGTCAATTGATTCATAGGGTGCGCGACCAGCGCTCCCTATGGGAGTAGCACCCAAGTGTTTGTTCGAGTCGCAGACTTGAGTAGAGACTTTAATCTTGAAAATGCCTTCAATGACCCAAATTAACTGACGCTCCCTATGGGAGTAGCCCCCAAGTCCGTAATCGAGTCATGGACTCGAAGAAGGAGTCAAGGCAAAATTGTGTTCAAGATTTCTTCGACTGCACCAGAGATCTGAGTAATTCTTCAGGTGCACGACCAACGCTCTTGATAGAAGTATTCCCCGAGTAGGTTGAGTAATAGACTAGGGTAAGTACTTTGTCCTGACTCGAACGTTTGGAGCCATTGCAGGAAGGCTTCTTTCACGACTGATGACGTCATTCCTGACGATTGGTGAGCCCAACCGCGTATGGAGACACAATTTATGGGACAAGACGATCATGGGTCCCACATTAACCGCGTCTCCTAGATTTCCACATGTAGTGGAGAGCATGATCACGACGGTTTGGGCGGTAGCTGCCACATGTGAATTGGGATTTATGATATGTGTTAGATTTTAGCAGATCAATGGTTGTGTGTATTCTTCTTCCTCATTTTATGCCGTCCTTGTTAATTTTTCCCCTTTCCATTTCACTTTGTTTCCTTGTTCCACTTGCTTTCACCATTTCATGATCCCTTTTCTCCTTCTTGCGCTAGAAATCCTCCGCGTGATTCCTTCCTCCATCATCCGAGCATAACGCGAAGTGCATTGCATCAAGAATATAGGAAAGCCGAGGAAAGTCACTGGAGAGGGAACGAGCACCGCTGGAGCCGCCAAGAAGACCACCGCCGGCCGCGTCACCAACAGGAGATGACGGCAGTTGTTGATAAGGGAGGTGGACTTTCTCCATCTGCGCGAGGCCCATTTGATCTCCCAAGATAAAGGATATGTCAAGATCCCTGGTTCCAAGGTAATCCTTGACCCGACTGGAGGTTTTTGGGTTATGTTCATGCTTTCATCATCTGGTTATTGTCCCTTCCTGGCCACAATTTCCTTCGTGGGATTCTCTTCCTCTATGGGATTCAACTGCACCAGTTGTCGCCCAATTCTCTTCTGCACATCACGTGCTTTATCACCCTCTACGATTGTTGGTTCGGTAACGAGCCACACTTCGTCCTCTTCAAGAAGCTTTATGCCTTGAAGATGTAGTCTGGCTAAGGTGGTGCAGTTTATGAGTTGGGCAGGTGCGGAATATATATCCACCCCACTCGGCAATATTTTGCCTTCAATCTTGTCGAATCCGTGCAAGGATTGAGGAACAAATGGTTATACATCCATGATGAGAAGCTAGACGACCAGTACTATGGCCTTCCTCCCTTTGACGCCAGCACGGTGATCTCCAGGAAACGTTCATGGTCAAACAACGTTCCTTCGGGTGAAACCGAAGTTGTTGAGGCACTGTATAAGTGAGTGGAGGCCCTGCAACTGGTGCGAGGCCAGGAGGTGACAGTCATCGACATCATCCATACCAAACTCAAGAATCGGGTGCAGCCCCTTTAGCCAACGAACCAACAAGGGTGTCATCCAAAGATATCTCTTGGTTGGAACTCAACATGGCCATTAGGCATTTGCTGCACTTCAAGTCTGATGTAGCTCTACTGTCGGAGTCCTCAACTGAGCCCTTCAGATTTCAGGCATGTTCCTTAGGTGATTCCTTTGTTTGCATGTAATGCGGCTTTAATATTTATAATCTTCACTGTGTTTGAGTCTGACACGACTCCTTTTTGTTGTGCAAGATCTAAAGGTGGAGGACATGATGCCTCCCCTTCCTAAGAAGTATCCAAAGAATCTTGACGGCGAGGACGTGGAGAAGTCAGAGTCTACCGTCCCTGATACCCAATCGCCTGTGGAGGAGGAATCCCCCGAGCCTAGTGACGGGAAATCCCGCAAGAGAACCCAAAGCGAGGCTTCAGATGGTTCAACGCCGCCAACGCCGAAGCGGTCTGCATTCTTGCAGGAGCATGCTTTTTCTAAAGGCGTCTCGTACCCGATTCCGGTGGTGCCTATTTGTGCCGTAGCTCCTAAGCCACAGGCCAAGAAGCCAAAACAGACGCCGGTCTCCGACCTCCTCGACATCCCTTCGTATGTTGTTTTATACCTTTTCTTATTTCATTTTCCATCTTGTATTGCGGCTTACACTTATATGGCTTGCTATTTGTATTGGGTCAGGGGGTCTTCTCCGAATGATTCCACGAAGGATGAAACCGAGGAGAGCGTCTTGGAGTCGAAGGTGATGAGTGTTGGTGCACCAGCACCATCCCCGAAGACGGTGGCCAACTCCAGTGATAGCTCTTCGAGATCCTCCAAGCTGAGGACTTGTGAAGTTGTCGCCCAAAAGAGATAAGCTCAACCCTCAGAGTCTTCAGGTGGACATGTGTACTCTTGGTTCCTCATTAACCAGCCCGCGAGTCTCTTCTTTGTTTGACTTAAATTTTTCTTGTTTAGCCCTTAACCGAGATCTGCAACGCCTTGGCTACAAACATATTACCTTGGAGGCGGAGTTTCAACAGCTTCACGGTAAGTATCTTGCTGTCCTTGCTCTTTAGGTGCTTGCTTGGAAGTTTTTACTTGACTTTCTCACTTTGGTTTTTGCAAAAGAAAACAACGTAGCTCTCCGCAAACAAGAATCGCTCATGAAGAGTCGTCGTCAGGGGAGACCAAAGCCAAGGATGACATGGAAGCCTCGAGCGCTTCAAGATGGAGGCGAAGGAGCCGATGATGCTGCTAGGTGCGGGAAGGCGATGGCGGAGCAGCTGATGACTACTGCCCAGGCATTATCTATTGAGTAACTCGAATCATACGAGTTGTTATTCTTCTATCTTAGTGCTTTTAGTTTTTGTAAGTTGGACCCGTTCCTGCATGTTTGCATATGCCACTAGCGTTGTCTTTGACCGCCATGTCTTGGATCATGGGGACGTCCTCGCGGATGCGGTTGGTGTGGTCGAAGACTATTGCAGCTTCACCCTCGACACCTTGGCCAAGGACAAGGAGGTTCCCAGCCACTTGCATCACGAGATTTTCCTGAATGGCACAGCCCTTCACAACATCGACTACCTGGCAAAGCCTCTGGAAGGGGATGCACCTGCCGAATACAAGAACACACATAAGGGCACATGAGCTTCCCTTGGCTTTCTAATGGCGCTGGCGTGCGGCGCGCACCTGGATCTGAACAAGGCAAAATCCAAGATGAAGTGGCGACGGAGGGTACTGAGGTAGCGTTCTCTTCTTTTGCCTCACGCTAAAAATGTTAAGGCCCGCGCCTCATCAAGTTGTTGGCCACTTACGCAGCTTAGCAAAAATGGTTGGCCGTGGCACAGGCCAAGGAGACGGGGGCTACTTCGGATGTCGTGAACCCTTAGGGTGCACTGCTTAGCTTCTTGCCTAGTTATATGTTTTGTTTTGTATTAGTGATGCCTTGTATCAAATTTTATTTTTAACTTTTATGTAGTAGCCTCAGATGTAAATATATGATTACTTGTACTTGGTTAATTTGTCCTTATTGCTTGTTACTTTACGCCTCATAGGGTTCTTCGAGTGTTGCTCCGGTGACTTCTCCTGTTCCCTTGGCCACTGCTCAATCGAAGGCGAGCGAGGCATCACAGTTTCCGTTCCTATGTGAGTGATCACATCAGGACCCTGGAAAAGGATGTCACCATTATCCGCGGCCATGCCAACATGTGGAAGTCGAAGACAGAAAAGGATGTTGAAACGGAGAAATATATCCTTGAAGAATTCTAGCAAATTGGCGAATAGTTGAAGTGTGAGTAGCACTCGAACTTTCACATGATGCGCTAGTTTCTTTGTGCCTGGCTGATGAGCTGTTGCTCTTTGCAGTTTTCAATCTTATTCCGCAGGAGGAGAAAGAGCGTGTTGATATTTAGATGAACTTCCTCACACAATAGGATCTTGAGGCTGGGGTTCTTCTGGATGGACCATGACCGAGAAATCATGGTGGTAATGGTGCAGGACCGTGTCCATCAGGTCCTTGGGGTCTTGAAGCACGCGAGATCGGCTTTCGCATCCATATTTGCTTCCATGTTCCCCTTGGATGTGGCTCCGTCCAGTTTGCTGGGTTTGTTGGGGATTTTTCAGAGTGTGGGTGCCATGAAGGAGCTTGTGCGGAAGTAGCTCGTTGCAGGTGTCAAGGTAGCATTTGCCCTTGTTCGGCTGCACCGTCGGGACGTAGATCTGGTAGAGATAGCGGCAGGGCCGCCTGTTCCTCTAGATGGCATGGCATGGGACACGTGTCCACACTACCGGGAGGTTTCCCATCATGCCGAAGACATTGTTCGACTCTTTGATTAGCGAACCAACATGTTGCTTCAGCGTCAATAGTGGCGATTTTTCCTCCTGCGGGTATCATGTAAAGAAAATGTAAAATTTGTATAGTTTTGATTGGTCTTTTTTCTGCCCTTGTAAAATTGGTATAATATATTGCATGTTATGTTGTTATTGTGAATTTTCATGTCCTTTTCGTTATCCTGACTCTTTGTCCATCTCTGCTCGTTGCCATCCTGTTAGTTGGGTTGCAACTAGGCTAGAGTTTTCAAGGGTTCGATGACATAGTCAACTACTTAGGTGAATGCAGTAGTAAGGAGTCGAAGAAGTCGTGGAGTGAGGTGCAGCCCCCGAGTGTATTTCTTGAATGTATATTTGTAGAAGAAACACATATTTCCCAAGGAACTTAGATTTTATTGATCATATAGGAGGGAGTACAATTGTTTGGCTGAATAGCATGGCTGAGAAGACTTATTGTAAGTAAAAACAACAAAGGGTAGAATTGTCGCAGCTGTGCGACGTTCAAAGGGTTGGAGTATGCTACTCCGTACTCGACATCTTTGAGGCGGTAGGCGCCACCTGGGATTACTTCGGTGACCACGTAGGGCCCTTCGCAGAGTGACTCGAGCTTCAGATGCCCCTTTTCCTTGAGTCGCAGGACGAGGTCTCCTTCGATGAAGGACCTTGGTTGCAGCCATCGGCTGTGGTAGTTGTGGAGGCTCTGTTGATACACCGTTGAATGGGTGGAAATGATCTCACGTGCCTCGTCCAGTAGGTCGATGGAGTCCTCGAGGGCGGACGTTGATTCGGCCTCGCTGTAAGAGATGACCCGTGTGTACTTGTAGCATACCTCCGTAGGCTGTGCACCATGAAGAAATGCGTCTTCCCGGTGGAGATGTTTGGTGTTGTATGCAAACTCCAGAGGACAGAGATAAGTTCATCTGCCCAGGCTCCCACCGCTTGTTCGAGAGATCGCATGAGTCTCTTCTTGATCCTGCTGCAGACGAGGCCATTAGCCTTTTCGACTTGGCCATTGGTCTGCTGATGTGCGACCAAGGCGTAGGTGATGTTGATGCCGAGGCCATCTTAGAAGTCCTAGAACTCCTTTGAGGTGAAGTTCGTTCCGTTGTAGGTGATGATGTTGTGTGGCACCCCGAACCTGTAGACTATGGACTGGAAGAACTTGACGGTGGTGGGGCCGGTTTGATTGGTGATGGGCGTAACCTCAATCCACTTGGTGAAATTGTCGCCCAAGAGGAAGACGTAGCCTCCAAGCAAGGACTTTTGTAGCTTGTCGACCATGTCGAGTCCCCACTGCACGAAGGGTTAGGCTAGTGGTATTGGTCGCAGTTCTGACCCTGGTGCGTGCGGCTTATCCACGAACCATTTGCAGATGTTGCACTTTTAGACTATGTTCTTGGCGTCACGCATCACCATTGGCGAGTAGAATCTATCCCGTAAGTCTTTGGTGACCAAGGCACCACTGCCATCATGATGGCCGCAGATTCCTTCATGGATGTCGAGGAGGATGCTCCTACCGTCGTTGTTGGTGACGCATCGCTGGAGGACTCCAGTGATGCTTTGCTTGTAAAGCTCATCGTTAATGATGGTGAAGGCCTTGGAGCAGCGAGCGATGTGCTGCGCGTATGTCGGGTTGTCTGACAACTTTTTGCTCAACGGGTACGTGACGTACGGTTGAGTCCATGATTGTTCGATTTCCATGACATGCATGAGGTCACGAGCGGAATCTCCGACTCCTCTTCTGTTAGCATGTTGAGATCTTTGGGTGGCATAGGCCCCGATCCTATTGTGGCCTCTGGTGTTCCCTTGGGCTTCTTCCTCTTGATGGAGCATTCACATATTTTCTCCAAGAAAATACCTGGCGGTACTGGTGTGCAGGTAGAGCCGATGTTGGCGAGCTTGTCGGCCTCTTCATTTCTTTCTTAGCTGACATGCCAGAGTTTGTAGCCATCAAAGTCTCCTTCGAGTGCGTTGCAGAGGTCACGGTAGGCGATCATCTTGTCGCTGACGGCATGGCATTGGTTCATCGTCTACTGTATGAAGAGGTTGGAGTCACCGTAGATGACCAACCGAGTGATGCCGCACACCTTGGCCATCCGCATTCCATGGATCAATGCCTCGTATTCCACTTCGTTGTTCGAATCCTGGAATCTCATCTGCAACACGTATCTCATCTTGTATCCTTGTGGAGATTTCAAGATTACTCCGGCATCATCTCCTTCTCCATGCTTGGATCCATCCAAGTGCATTGTCCAAAGCTGAGACATTTCTAGGGTGTCTGGCAGCTAGACCTCCATCTAGTGGACAAGGAAGTCAGGAATCACCTACAACTTGATGGGGGTGCGCTGTTCGTAGATGGTGTCCCGTGGGGACAACTCGATGCCCCAGAGGGCCACTCGCCCCGTTGCTTTGAGGTTGTTGAGGATATGGGATAGTAGTGCGTGATTGACGACCACTATTTGTTGCTCTTGAAAGTAGTGATGAAGTCACCGTGTGGTCATGACCATGTCGTAGGCCAGCTTCTGGTAGTGAGGGTACCTCTGCTTTCTTGGTGTTAGGATCTCGCTGAGGTAGTACACTAGGCATTGTACCCCATGAGTCTTGCCTTCCTCGGGTCTTTCCATGAAGAGCGCCATGCTGACAACCTGATGAGTAGCAACTATGTATAGTAGCATAGGCTCTCTTTCCATAGGCATTACCAGAACAGGGGAACTGGACAAGAGGCACTTGACATCTTCGACTGCGTCCTGATCTTCATCGTTCCACTCGAATTTATCCAATTTGCGGAGGATTTGGTAGAAGGGGAGAGGCTTTTTGCCCATGTGGCTGATGAACCTGCTAAGCGCTACGATTCGCCCAACTAGATGCTGGACTCCTTTGACATTCTTGGATTTCTCCATGGCTAGTATGGCCTTTATTTTCTTCAGGTTGGCCTCGATGCCTCACGCAAAGATGAAGTGTTAGGTTCGCAACATATAAAACAAAAAAATTCCTACGATGGGAACCACTAAGCACCAAGATCTATCTACTAGATACAAGAAACGGGTGGATATACATCCATAGAGAACATACCCTTGTAGATCGACAAAGTTTAACGAGGTTGTTCTTGTGGATGATGTAGTCAAACGCTTGCTGATCTCAAGATCGAGAAGAAGTCCAGCGCCGCAAATCAGCATCACACCTGTGATCACACACACGTTCAAGCCACCGAACAACCTCCGCCTCCTCGCTATAGCAATGTAGCGCAATAATAAACTCCTTCTAGACGAAAAGCCACCGGGAACATGTATCTCACTAGTCTGAGACCATGGGGGAATAATTCTAGAGGGGGAGAGAGATCCTTCACGAGGAGGTGTGAGTGATAGAGAGGGAGAGGGGGCCTTTTATAGGAGGAGGGGGCACCCCAAGGGGCATGGCCGGCGCATGGGGGCAACCCCCACCACTTCCTCCATTCATGTGAGTGGAGCTCCCACTCACAAAATGTCCATCCATACTCTCCACTTAATATCCCACTCAAAATTCCCATTAAAGTTCCACCAAATTTAATGTAATCTCCCATTAAATAAAACTCCTTTTATTTATTTATTCAGAATTTTGTCAATTACATTAATTAAAAAACATTAACATAAACACCCTTGCTACTTTTCATTTTCACATGCAGAAACAATTTCAGCAATTTCACCCAAAACAATTCCGGTGTCCATTGAAATAATTCCAGCGCTCTGTAATTCTTTCGTCTAGAACTTATTTGCTCCAAATGGTGTTGGTGTCTCTTAAGTGTGTCACCCTATGGTTCGTGAATAATACAGACATGATTGAGACCCCTCTCGGATCAATAATCAGAAGCGGGACCTGGAGATCCATACTGACTCCCACACATTCAACGATGATTTCTTGTGATTGTGAGAACCTTTTATGCTAGTAACTTAATCCCTTTGTCTCGCGATATATTACATGTCCAAGATTTGATCATCGGTATCTCCATACCTATTTAGATGTCGTTACCGAAATGTTCTCATTCCTGTGATATAACATTCTAGTGATTGCGTCACTTGCTTGCAAGCTAACTAATGTGATATCACTGAGAGGACCGAGAGTATATCTATCCATCATCGGGATGGACAAATTCAACTCTTAATCTATTATCCTCTACATAACACCTTCATATCACTAAAACCACCTTTATAGTCAACATGTTACGGTGTGACATTTGCTGTTATCAAGATACTCTTCCAGTTTTAGTGATTGACATGATCTCATGGTTTAAGGACTAGTCTTACTTTGTATGATGTTATAGAAATATAAACACAATGACTTCGATCGTAATGCTATACTTTGGATGAATTGTCAGCATATCATTCCAATAACGTTGTGACCTCATTATTAACAACATCCAATGTCCATGATCAGGAAACCTTGATCATCTTGTTAATCAACAAGCTAGTTTATAAGAGAGGCATAACTAGGAACTTTCTATTTGTTTATTAAAAACAAATGTATTAACGTTTTCGTATTAATACAATTATAGCATGCAAAATAAACATCTATCATATACTTGGAATACTTATAATAACAACTTTATTATTCCCTCTCACGACATATTCCCTTCAGTCTCCCACTTACACTAGAGACAATAATCTATTTACATAGTGATAAATCTAACACCCATGGAGTTCTGGTGTTGATCATGTTTTTACCTCGGGAAAATTTTAGTCAACGGATCTGATATATTAAGATCCGTGTGTACTTTACAAATCTTTATATCTCCATCCTTGACATGTTCGCGGATGGAGTGAAACCGGCGCTTAATATGCTTGGAATTCTGGTGAGACTTTGGTTCCATGCCATTGGATATGGCTCCATTGTTGTCACAGTAGGTCACCATTGGGTCCAACGCACTAGGGACCACACCTAGTTCGTTTTTGAACTCTTTCATCCAAACTGCTTCCTGAGCTACTTCCGAAGCAGCAACATATTCGGCCTCCATTGTTGATCCCGCCACCACGGGTTGTTTGGAACTCCTCCAACTAACTGCTGCTCCATTCATGAGAAATACGTATCCAGATTGAGACTTAGAGTCATCCGGATCGGTGTTGAAGCTAGCGTCGACATAATATTTAGCGATGACCTATTATTCAACTCCGTAAACGAGAAACATTTCCTTAGTTATTCTTAAGTACTTAAAGATATTCTTGACCACTATCCAGTGTTCCATACCTGGATCAGATTTGTATCTACTAGTCAAACTAATAGCATGTTCCACATCCGGTCTTGGACATACCATGGCGTACATGATAGAGCCTATGGCTGAAGCATATGGGATCTTGTCCATTACCTCTCTTTCTTCCGCCATGGCTGGACTTTGAGTCTTACTCAATGTCTTGCCTTGCAACATAGGTAAGAACCCCTTCTTAATTTCATCCATTTTCAACTTCTTTAAAATCTTATCAAGGTATGTACTCTGTGATACCCCTATCAGGCGTCTTGATCTATCTCCATAGATGGATCACTGAAGCTTGCATACCTTGTTAGAATCCTTAGGATCAAAAACACCCTTTTGTTGTATCATATACAACTCTTCTTCAATGTTTCCATTGCGGAACACAGTTTTGACATCCATCTACCATATCTCATAATCGAAATATACATCAATTGCTAACATAATCCTAACCGACTTTAGCATCGCAATGGGAGAGAATGTCTCATTTAGTCAACTCCTTGAATTTGTCGAAACGCCTTTGCAACAAGTCGAGCTTTATAGATTGTTACATTACAATCGGCATCAGTTTTTCTTTTGAAAATCCATTTGTTCTCCACGACCTTTCGGTCGTGAGGTAATTCCACCAATGTCGAAACCTGGTTTTCATTTGTTGGAATTTGGGCTAATCATCGTTTCTTCATATGTCGCAGGGTCATCTATTTCATCAACCATGAAATCCATAATAGGATTTCCATATAGTTTTTTATGTGTGTGGGTTCCAGATGTCAGTGACTATAGCAGACCAAACTAGAGGAATCGTGTGTATGATGGAATTGCGTGTGGGTCCTGAATTTCCGTACAGTTTTTTTTGCAGGCTAAAAAGATGGAGGAAGCTCGATGGGAGTGTGGCAGAAGTAAGATTTCCTCTTCCTCGAGATATGTTGACTCGCCGAAGTATTTTTTTGCGTGTGGGTCCCGGATGTCAGTGACTATAGAAGACCAAACTTTTCGGTCGTGCCTCCCTAATTTGAACTTGATAACGTTGTTCGATGCCTCTTCCGTTTAGTCGGGATGTTGGGTCCCGCATGTCTGCCTCACATTAGAGGAATCGTGTGTATGATGGAATTTTTTTCCTTCCCAGTTCTGAACTTGATAGCGTTGTTCGATGCATCTGTCATTTAATCAGGCTGCTGGGTCCTACGTGTCATCCTCACACTAGAAGAAATATGTGCATGATGTATTTTTCCCTAGCTCGAAACTCCCTTATATGAACTCGATAACGTTGCTCGATCTATCTGCCGTTAATCACGATGCTGGGTCCCACATTCCAGCCCCTCATTACAAGAATCATGTGTATGATGGAATTTTTTCCTTCACTGCCGCTACCATGTTCCGAACATGATAGCGTTGGTAGATGCAGCTACAGTTTAATCATGCAGCTGAGCCTCACATGTCATCCTCTCATCAGAAGAAATGTGTGCATGATAAAAAAATTCCTTGTCTCGTGCCTCCCTGATTTGAATGCGATAACATTGCTTGAACAATCTGCCGTTAATCAGGATGCTAGGTCCCACATGCCAGCCTCTTATTAGAAGAATCGTGTGTATGATGGAATTTTTTCCTTCGCTCCCGCTACTCTGTTCAGAACTTGATTGCGCTGTTGTTTAATCACGCATCTGGACCCACATGTCATCCTCTCATTATAAGAAATGTGTGTATGATGGATTTTTTGCCCTCGGTCGTGCTAGCCTGTTCTGAACTTGATAATGCTGCCAGATGCATAATCATGCAGCTAGGCCCCACGTGTCATACTCTCATTATAAGAAATGTGTGTATGATGAAATTTTTTCCCTCGGTCGTGTCTCCATGTTAACTTGATAGCGTTGCTCGTTGCATCGGCCGTTTATTTAGGATAGGGGGTCCCATATGCCAGCCTCACATTAGAAGAATCATGCCTTCTCTAGTGCTACCTTGTTCTATCTAGATAGCGTTGCTCGACGAATCTGTTGTTTGGTCACGCTCCGGGGTCCCACATGTTAGCATTTCATTAGAAGAACATGTGCATGTTGGACTTTTTTTCTCGCTCGCGTCTCCGTGTATCGAACTTTGCAATATTGCTCGATGCATCAGCCGTTTAAACAGGCTGATGGGTGTAACACCCTCAGAATCGGACCTATGCAAGTTATAGCGATTCCCGCCAAACCCGCATAGAAACGATTCAAAGGTGCCCACCAGGCACTTTCGTGCGGGTGGAAAACGAAGTAATAACATTACACAACAGTCCTCGATGGGACCCACAGAACAGATATATATACAACACGACTCCATGAGTCAAGAATACAGATATACGGTACAAAGATCCAAATCACCTTGTAAACGATAGAGCGTCCGACTACGGACAAGATGAAAATGGGGCTAAGAGCCCTGAAGAATAACCAATGGCGTCCATAACCCTGCCCAGGCCAAGCCGGAAGGGTAACCCTGCTAACGACGTCGATCTCAAAACCTGCTTAAACAAAAAGGGGTGCCGACAAAGGGCAAAGGAAAAAGAGGAGCGTCAGTACTGAGGCCAGTACACGGCGAGACTAGAATTCGGCGGTCCTCGCCTACATAGGTATGGTGGACTGAGCGGCAGCGGCAACATGCACTAAACAACCTATAGAGACTCGGTTCTACTGGCGGCTATCAGAGAGGGGTAAGGAAGACCTATTCGGATCCAACCTGATACTATCATCAAACAAACCCATCCTGGCGTTTCCCCCCTCGAGACCAAACGAGGAAGTCAACCGAGGAACTCACACAGTTGGCAGTTTTATTTATTCGGTTATCGTTGCAGTAATTACTAGTCAAGTAAAGATATTCATCCTGGTAAAATAAGCAGTGGGCACTTTTAGTTAACCATTCCGTTGAGGTTGCGACACTTACTAGTCAGATACAAATAACATGAGATAACCCCAAAACCCAGCGGTTGTTGGTACTTTTATTCAGCCATTCCGTTGTAGTTGCGATAATTACTAGTCAGGTACAATGGTCGCAAGCGACACTCAAAACAAGCAATTGTGGGAAGTATTATTTAGCCATTCCATTATAGTGAAGCTGATTACTAGTCATTATAAAGTCAAATTTATAGCAATAAACTTTAGTTATGCTTGTCTATGGTCGAGATACTGTGCTCCAAGTCGTCCATAACCGCGGACACGGCTTTCAGAAAGTTTTAACCCGGCCGGGGTGCACAAATAGCAACACACACTCGATCAACCTCGGAAAAACCAAATCAAAACCCAACGAGGCCTTCACGACAAAGCAATCACAAGATTCAGAAATATTTCAGGGGGCCACCCCTTAAAGTAGACCCGCAACGAAGTTAGCTGACTTCGAGACGGCCTCAAGGTTTGTGGGGCCGGCTGTAAACGACTGGGAACCCGAAAGTGTGACTGGGCTTGTCGATACCGCGAAAACGGGTCACAATTCCTAAACAGTACAGTGTGCTCCTCGCACAATCGTAAATAAAGCGGTAGCATGGCATAAGTACAGGATCGTAAATAAAACCTCAAACTAGTTTGTGGCCCCAAGAAATAAGATTGAATCAAGCTCTGGCTCAGGGGGGTCCCATATACCTCCCGGATGTGGATAGCGCGATAAATCAAGGAACAGGTATCAAGTACTCGGGGTCCTACGGGACACAAGTGGGCGTTCGGAAACCAAATATTTTCTATCACCCACCGATGCCTCTGCTTACTTCAATTTTAGTTGTTAAACAGGAATTAAAGTGAACGATAAGTAAAACTATGATCATATCCAACATCAACATGCGGCAATACTCCAACAAATGTGGTACATGGCGACACGCAACAGTACTTGAGCAAGCGACTACGACACGCAAGTCCAACTGTCTACCAAACAACAGGTAATAGGATGTGTCCAAGGCAATATAGGGATGCAAGGGATATCACGGGTATGGAAACTAGAGCATCGCAACACAGATAGCAATAGATCATCAGGAGGGAATAAATACTATAAAAGTAAGATAGGTAGAAAGGGGGAGATGCTCGCCTGAAAACATGTCGAAGGTTCAACCGAAGATCGGGGCGAAGCTCACATCAACTCATCGATCTTATCCGCGAAGAACCAAAACACTAGCATAACACCGGATGCAATATTTAAGATTACGGCAGAAGATCGGGCATGATGCATGTATGATGTATGACATGGCAAGGTGCAATGCGATTAGGTCATATTAAGCGGAACCGGGGTCCCGACAATTAATTAGACGGTTCAAGTTATCTAGAACTCCCGCAAATTAAATGTTGTTTTAACAAGGCAAGAGATGACAACGGTTCGATGCACAAATTTAAATGAGGCCAATATGAGACTAGATTTGCCCGCATATGGGCCCCATCTTTAATTATGAGGTGAATCGGCCTAAGGCCCCCAAACCACACAAATATGCATGCGAGATGAACAATTAATATGCAACAAGTTTTATATATAGCATTTATAAAATAGGGGCTCAGGAAAATGTTCACACATAGGGGGGGGCTCGACGATCTTGGGGTTCCGGGGTTCGGGGTCGGTCTCAGGGTTCAGGGTTCGGCGGATCGGTATCGACGGGGACATTCTCGAACAACGGGGCAGATCTTGTCGCATCCGGGAAGCAGGACTTGGTTCGGTGTCGGGGCGCATCGGGTTCGCCCTGGTCGGTGCCGATCTTGTCGTCGATGGCGAACTTGAGTGGATCGGGTTCCGGGGTCTTCGGATCCGTGAAGTAGATCTTGTCGTCGCGTGGATCTTGTCGGTTCCGTGTCATCGAGTCGGTCTTGACGTCTCACGCAGAGTCCTTGGCGTTCCGGGAGGAAGTACTTGGTCTGGCGTCGGGGCTTCGGACTCGCCCTGGTTGCTGTCGTTCTTGTCGTTGCGAAGCTCTTGTCGGCCCGCGCGGTTGACCTTGGTGTCGGGGAATCTTCAGGCTCGGCCATCAGACCCAGGTAGACGAACTTGTGGTCCATGACGAAGTACTTGTATTTTGGCTTCGAGCGACGTTGACGATCTTGGACCGGTATCGAGACCTGCGAGTGGCACGATGCACATCCTTGCAAAACGTCGGCGACGAGTCGGTCTTGTCGATGAGGGGATCTCGGTGCCTTGTTAGTGTCCTCCGTGGTTGGTTATCCTTGGCATCGAAGATTGTACTGCGAAGGTCTTTATTCCACCATGGACAAGGATGGTGTCGCAAAACAGGAGCACCCTCACTTACACCCAATAGGGACCATCCGAACTCAGGAAGTCGAGCAGCGGCAGAGGAAAGTGGCGATTTCCGACACTGGAGGTACCACGAGGCTCGGCTGACCCTGCAGTTGGCGTCACGGCATGGAGGCGTGCGAGCCAGTGCAGAGGGCAGCGACGAACAGGGGACGCGGGGGCACTGGCGGCGGGATGTGGGCAGCGCCGAGCGGTGAGGACCCGCCGGCGGGGAGAAAACGCGGGCGCGGCGAGCGGGCCTCCCTGCCGGCGACGAGGGCGGCGTCGGGCCGGCAGCAGGGCACCACGGCGGAGGGGAAGCGCGACTGGCAGCCGGGGCTTGCGGGAGATGCGGGCCGGGGAAGCGCTGCGCGGCGGCGTCGCCTGCTGCAGAGGGAGGGCGCGAGGCCGAACGAAGACGGAGGCGGGGAGGCTCGCCCGAGGATGGTGGGGAGGGCGCTGGCGGCGCGTCGGGTGGAGGAGAGGCCGCGGCCGGCGGGAACGGTGGGCGAGGCGGAGCGGACGGGGCGGAGGAGGCGGGGCGGCGGACGCGGCCGGTGGCGACGCGGCCGGTGGCGGGTAGCTGGCGAGGGGAAGAGGCAGAGAGGTCGGCGCCGGGGACGAGGCCGCGGCGGCGGTGGAAGAAGCGGGGCAGGGGGCTTGCGGGTCGGCGAGAGGGAGCAACAGGGGGAGGCGGAGGTCACGTCGGGGGCGCGCGGCGGCCTGGCGAGGGGCGGAGGAGGAGGAGGACGGAGCAGGGCCACGCGCCGGTGGCGAGAGGAGGAGGAAGCGTGCGGGGCGAGCGGGTCTGGGGGCGAGCGGAGGCAAGAGAGGTGAGGCGCGGTTGGTGGGGGTGGGCCCGCAGGGTGGACCTGGTGCGGTTGGGGCCAGAGGGGGGGAGGTGGCGGTAGGACTGTGGGGGCTGGCAGGTGCGTGGGTGCGTGTGTGTGGCTAGGTGGTTGAGTGGGTGAGGTGGAGGGGAGAGAGGGAGAGGTGGGGAAAAGGGGTAGGATGTGTCAGCTAGGGAGTGGTGGAGGGAGGGAGAGAGGTGAGGTGGCGAGAGGGGATTGGGTGGGGTGAGGTGGCTGGTTGGTGTGGGTAGATAGGTTGGTAGAAAAAGGTATGGGGTGGACCGATTTTGAACCGGGGGTGGTCGTTCGGGTCGGTTCGGCCCGTTCGACTGCCCCCACTAAAATAATTTAATAACTTTATTTATTTCAACCGGCGCTTTTGCAACCTACGGCGGACAAAACAAAATATTCCGGCGACCCGGTTTGCGTTTGAACAGAGGCGGGGCGTTTAGAAAACATAAACCAGGCTTTTCGGCAAATAATTTTATGCAAGCAAATGCAAGATGATGACGATGCTCAAATGCAATGTGGCATGATGACATGAGCATGCGGTCATGATGATGCAATGCACAAAAACAACGCGATTTTCTAGTAGTGGTTTTGCGGGATGCCACAATTCGACACCACTAACAATGGATCTCGCCCTCGAGATCCGCCTCATGGTACCGGAAGGAAGGTCGGCGATCTGCTTCTTCTCGCTTTGTGTAGATCCTCGCGACACCACTAACAAGAGGTCGTTGTCCGTGATCGTCGAGAGGACACTCCGGGAACAAAAGGTCAAAGGTAGAGGTATCAACAAATAAAGCCACCTCAAGTTTCGATGGAAAAGGGGGGAACCGATGCATTCTCATCCACTTCAATGTACAAAAGCGAATAGAAGGGTAGTCGGCATGGGGGCCAATCCATCACGCACCCAAACTATTACTCTACACAATCAGTAGAAAAGCGTGCAGCCATTCTCGGAATTAGACTGAAGATCTCGACAAGCGAGGTTCGGAAACAAAGAAGTGATGTAGACTCTGCATCGGATCTGGTGTAGATGATGACGTCGTGTCGGAAAACACCGGAAGGCACAAACAAGGAACAAAGAATGGTACCACAGCAGACGGATTCCTCAAGCAGCATGAACACCAGATGGTAGAACACCGTTATCAGAGGAGGAGGCGAAACCCTGAAGGTACGACGGAACCCAACCACGAGAGATCCTGGACTCGAAGAAATAGACGAGAGCGGATTCAAAACACGTCGAGATAAGAGGAGAATAGCAGAGGGGTAAGAAGTAAAATCAGACCTAATCAGAATTATCCAACCGGTTTTGCAAAAATAGTTTGGACACTCTACTTCGGCCGTTAGCTAGGTTATCCTACAGGCTGGACTTGTGGGGTATCGCAACTGCTGAGCTCTGATACCACTCTGTAACACCCTCAGAATCGGACCTATGCAAGTTATAGCGATTCCCGCCAAACCCGCATAGAAACGATTCAAAGGTGCCCACCAGGCACTTTCGTGCGGGTGGAAAACGAAGTAATAACATTACACAACAGTCCTCGATGGGACCCACAGAACAGATATATATACAACACGACTCCATGAGTCAAGAATACAGATATACGGTACAAAGATCCAAATCACCTTGTAAACGATAGAGCGTCCGACTACGGACAAGATGCAAATAGGGCTAAGAGCCCTGAAGAATAACCAATGGCGTCCATAACCCTGCCCAGGCCAAGCCGGAAGGGTAACCCTGCTAACGACGTCGATCTCAAAACCTGCTTAAACAAAAAGGGGTGCCGACAAAGGGCAAAGGAAAAAGAGGAGCGTCAGTACTGAGGCCAGTACACGGCGAGACTAGAATTCGGCGGTCCTCGCCTACATAGGTATGGTGGACTGAGCGGCAGCGGCAACATGCACTAAACAACCTATAGAGACTCGGTTCTACTGGCGGCTATCAGAGAGGGGTAAGGAAGATCTATTCGGATCCAACCTGATACTATCATCAAACAAACCCATCCTGGCGTTTCCCCCTCGAGACCAAACGAGGAAGTCAACCGAGGAACTCACACAGTTGGCAGTTTTATTTATTCGGTTATCGTTGCAGTAATTACTAGTCAAGTAAAGATATTCATCCTGGTAAAATAAGCAGTGGGCACTTTTAGTTAACCATTCCGTTGAGGTTGCGACACTTACTAGTCAGATACAAATAACATGAGATAACCCCAAAACCCAGCGGTTGTTGGTACTTTTATTCAGCCATTCCGTTGTAGTTGCGATAATTACTAGTCAGGTACAATGGTCGCAAGCGACACTCAAAACAAGCAATTGTGGGAAGTATTATTTAGCCATTCCATTATAGTGAAGCTGATTACTAGTCATTATAAAGTCAAATTTATAGCAATAAACTTTAGTTATGCTTGTCTATGGTCGAGATACTGTGCTCCAAGTCGTCCATAACCGCGGACACGGCTTTCAGAAAGTTTTAACCCGGCCGGGGTGCACAAATAGCAACACACACTCGATCAACCTCGGAAAAACCAAATCAAAACCCAACGAGGCCTTCACGACAAAGCAATCACAAGATTCAGAAATATTTCAGGGGGCCACCCCTTAAAGTAGACCCGCAACAAAGTTAGCTGACTTCGAGACGGCCTCAAGGTTTGTGGGGCCGGCTGTAAACGACTGGGAACCCGAAAGTGTGACTGGGCTTGTCGATACCGCGAAAACGGGTCACAATTCCTAAACAGTACAGTGTGCTCCTCGCACAATCGTAAATAAAGCGGTAGCATGGCATAAGTACAGGATCGTAAATAAAACCTCAAACTAGTTTGTGGCCCCAAGAAATAAGACTGAATCAAGCTCTGGCTCAGGGGGTCCCATATACCTCCCGGATGTGGATAGCGCGATAAATCAAGGAACAGGTATCAAGTACTCGGGGTCCTACGGGACACAAGTGGGCGTTCGGAAACCAAATATTTTCTATCACCCACCGATGCCTCTGCTTACTTCAATTTTAGTTGTTAAACAGGAATTAAAGTGAACGATAAGTAAAACTATGATCATCTCCAACATCAACATGCGGCAATACTCCAACAAATGTGGTACATGGCGACACGCAACAGCACTTGAGCAAGCGACTACGACACGCAAGTCCAACTGTCTACCAAACAACAGGTAATAGGATGTGTCCAAGGCAATATAGGGGTGCAAGGGATATCACGGGTACGGAAACTAGAGCATCGCAACACAGATAACAATAGATCATCAGGAGGGAATAAATACTATAAAAGTAAGATAGGTAGAAAGGGGGAGATGCTCGCCTGAAAACATGTCGAAGGTTCAACCGAAGATCGGGGCGAAGCTCACATCAACTCATCGATCTTATCCGCGAAGAACCAAAACACTAGCATAACACCGGATGCAATATTGAAGATTACGGCAGAAGATCGGGCATGATGCATGTATGATGTATGACATGGCAAGGTGCAATGCGATTAGGTCATATTAAGCGGAACCGGGGTCCCGACAATTAATTAGACGGTTCAAGTTATCTAGAACTCCCGCAAATTAAATGTTGTTTTAACAAGGCAAGAGATGACAACGGTTCGATGCACAAATTTAAATGAGGCCAATATGAGACTAGATTTGCCTGCATATGGGCCCCATCTTTAATTATGAGGTGAATCGGCCTAAGGCCCCCAAACCACACAAATATGCATGCGAGATGAACAATTAATATGCAACAAGTTTTATATATAGCATTTATAAAATAGGGGCTCGGGAAAAGGTTCACACATAGGGGGGGGGGGCTCGATGATCTTGGGGTTCCAGGGTTCGGGGTCGGTCTCAGGGTTCAGGGTTCGGCGGATCGGTATCGACGGGGACATTCTCGAACAACGGGGCAGATCTTGTCGCATCCGGGAAGCAGGACTTGGTTCGGTGTCGGGGCGCATCGGGTTCGCCCTGGTCGGTGCCGATCTTGTCGTCGATGGTGAACTTGAGTGGATCGGGTTTCGGGGTCTTCGGATCCGTGAAGTAGATCTTGTCGTCGCGTGGATCTTGTCGGTTCCCTGTCATCGAGTCGGTCTTGACGTCTCACGCGGAGTCCTTGGCGTTCCGGGAGGAAGTACTTGGTCTGGCGTCGGGGCTTCGGACTCGCCCTGGTTGCTGTCGTTCTTGTCGTTGCGAAGCTCTTGTCGGCCCGCGCGGTTGACCTTGGTGTCGGGGAATCTTCAGGCTCGGCCATCAGACCCAGGTAGACGAACTTGTGGTCCATGATGAAGTACTTGTATTTTGGCTTCAAGCGACGTTGACGATCTTGGACCGGTATCGAGACCTGCGAGTGGCACGATGCACATCCTTGCAAAACGTCGGCGACGAGTCGGTCTTGTCGATGAGGGGATCTCGGTGCCTTGTTAGTGTCCTCCGTGGTTGGTTATCCTTGGCATCGAAGATTGTACTGCGAAGGTCTTTATTCCACCATGGACAAGGATGGTGTCGCAAAACAGGAGCACCCTCACTTACACCCAACAGGGACCATCCGAACTCAGGAAGTCGAGCAGCGGCAGAGGAAAGTGGCGATTTCCGACACTGGAGGTACCACGAGGCTCGGCTGACCCTGCAGTTGGCGTCATGGCATGGAGGCGTGCGAGCCAGTGCAGAGGGCAGCGACGAACAGGGGACGCGGGGGCACTGGCGGCGGGATGTGGGCAGCGCCGAGCGGTGAGGACCCGCCGGCGGGGAGAAAACGCGGGCGCGGCGAGCGGGCCTCCCTGCCGGCGACGAGGGCGGCGTCGGGCCGGCAGCAGGGCACCACGACGGAGGGGAAGCGCGACTGGCGGCCGGGGCTTGCGGGAGATGCGGGCCGGGGAAGCGCTGCGCGGCGGCGTCGCCTGCTGTAGAGGGAGGGCGCGAGGCCGAACGAAGACGGAGGCGGGGAGGCTCGCGCGAGGATGGTGGGGAGGGCGCTGGCGGCGCGTCGGGTGGAGGAGAGGCCGTGGCCGGCGGGAACGGTGGGCGAGGCGGAGCGGACGGGGCGGAGGAGGCGGGGCGGCGGACACGGCCGGTGGCGACGCGGCCGGTGGCGGGTAGCCGGCGAGGGGAAGAGGCAGAGAGGTCGGTGCCGGGGACGAGGCCGCGGCGGCGGTGGAAGAAGCGGGGCAGGGGGCTTGCGGGTCGGCGAGAGGGAGCAACAGGGGGAGGCGGAGGTCAAGTCGGGGGCGCGCGGCGGCCTGGCGAGGGGCGGAGGAGGAGGAGGACGGAGCAGGGCCGCGCGCCGGCGGCGAGAGGAGGCGGAAGCGTGCGGGGCGAGCGGGTCTGGGGGCGAGCGGAGGCAAGAGAGGTGAGGCGCGGTTGGTGGGGGTGGGCCCGCGGGGTGGACCTGGTGCGGTTGGGGCCAGAGGGGGGGAGGTGGCGGTAGGACTGTGGGGGCTGGCAGGTGCGTGGGTGCGTGTGTGTGGCTGGGTGGTTGAGTGGGTGAGGTGGAGGGGAGAGAGGGAGAGGTGGGGAAAAGGGGTAGGATGTGTCAGCTAGGGAGTGGTGGAGGGAGGGAGAGAGGTGAGGTGGCGAGAGGGGATTGGGTGGGGTGAGGTGGCTGGTTGGTGTGGGTAGATAGGTTGGTAGAAAAAGGTATGGGGTGGACCGATTTTGAACCGGGGGTGGTCGTTCGGGTCGGTTCGGCCCGTTCGACTGCCCCCACTAAAATAATTTAATAACTTTATTTATTTCAACCGGCGCTTTTGCAACCTACGGCGGACAAAACAAAATATTCCGGCGACCCGGTTTGCGTTTGAACAGAGGCGGGGCGTTTAGAAAACATAAACCAGGCTTTTCGGCAAATAATTTTATGCAAGCAAATGCAAGATGATGACGATGCTCAAATGCAATGTGGCATGATGACATGAGCATGCGGTCATGATGATGCAATGCACAAAAACAACGCGATTTTCTAGTAGTGGTTTTGCGGGATGCCACAATGGGTCCCCGTGTCAGCCTCTCATTAGAAGAAACATGTGCATGCTGGACCTTTTTCACACTCGTGCCTCCGTGTTTTGAACTTGGCAACGTTGCTTGATGCATCAGCCGTTTTTACAGGCTGGTGGGTCCCCCATGTCAGCCTCTCATTGGAAGATACATGTGCATGCTGGACTTCTTTATCGCTCGCGCCTCCCTCTTTGGAACTTGGAAACGTTGGTCGATGTAGCACCACGTGTATAAGGTCTCGCTGGTGGGTCCCACATGTCAATATCTTTTTTTTAATGACATGTCAATATCTCTGTATTGAAACATGTGCATGATGGAATTTTTTTCGGCTGCGTCTACTGTTTTGACCTTTGCAACATAGCTAGATGTGGCAATCATGTATGGTCTTACTGCTAGAGCCCACATCCCAGCCTCTCTGGTCTGTCCTGTTAGTGGGTCCCTGGTGTCAGCCTCTCTGTACAAGTACTTAACTTATTTTTTTCAAACCCGCGCATTAAGAGGGATGTTGTAGGTTGGTGGGTCCATCATGACAGCCTCTCCGTAAAGAAATACTTGCTAGAAGAAAATTAACAGGGATGTTGTAGGCTGGTGGGTCCGCCATGTCAGCCTCTCCGTAAAGCAATATTGCTAGAAGATAATTAAGAGGGACGCTGTAGGCTGCTGGGTCCGCCATGTCAGGCTCTCCCCAAAGAAATATTGCAAGAAGAAAATTAAGAGGGACGCTACAGACTGGTGCGTCCGTCATGTCAGTCTCTCCGTGAAGTAATATTTTTTGTTGAAATACGTAAAGCAATATTGCTAGAAGAAAATTAAGAGGGACGCTGCAGGCTAGTGAGTCCACCATGTCAACCTCTCCTCATAGAAATTTTGATAGAAGAAAATTAAGGGGGACGCTACAGGCTGGTGGGTCCGCCATGTCAGCCTCTAGGTAAAGCAATATTGCTAGAAGAAAATTAAGTGAAACGCTGCAGGTTGGTGGGTCCGCCATGTAAGCCTCTTTGTAAAGCACTACTTCTAGAATAAAATAATGTAAACCCAGCAAAATATTTGTCAAGCATGGAGGATTCAAACTCAAGACATCAAACATATAACCGTGTGCGTTGCCACTACAACAAAGAAATCAAAAGATACCATCTTTCATCTCATCATTAGGAAACTCTATATTCTATTGTGGATCCGTCGGATATAGAACAAAGACCACACCGATGGAGGGTGAAAAGCGATAATTCTTTTGACAAATATATTCTCATAAAAATATCTAAAGAACCAGAGTCACACACCGCGTGCACCAGAGCTGGTATGCAATGACTTCACTTTGTGAAATCGCACTCATCAGTGTCCAACACAACCAACGGTTCTGTCGAAACATAGGAAAAAGCTCTAGTGCAAACATCCCAGCACAACAACATAACTTTTCACAAATTCAATAGCATTTGAATGATTTAGCAGTACAGAATAAGACATAGAAAATACACAGTTTCCTAGTTCATATTCAGCAGCACTTGTGACATGGTTATACCCTACGGGTACGTAACTTCAGCATACCTGGTCCAGCCCAAGGAAGGCCCACAGCAGATATACGCTAGCCCATGAAGATTTTCGGGTGACCAAGGCCCATGACGCCTTCGGATCCTTGGAGAGCAAGACTAGCATAGATAGGAAATTCAAAGGGGTAAAACCCTAGAACCTGTAACCGACTAGGACTATGCCCGGGACCTGCCTAAGTCTATATAAAGGCCAAGAGGGAACGTCCTAGATCTCTCGCCTCATACTTTCGCACACACCTCCACTCCAGATTGAATCTGCGCACCCTGTAACCTTCGGTTCCGCCGTAATCAAGAGCAGACAAGCAGGAGTAGGGTTTTCCCTCCGGGGGCCTGAACCTGGGTAAATCTCGTGTCCCCTGGTTGCTTGTCTGTTAACCGTGCCACGATCTCCAGCATCCCCATCTTCTCCAAAACCCAAGTCCATAACAATGGGCATTGATGAGATCAAACCTCGTCAATTGGCGCCGTCTGTGGGAAATGGGGCTGCTGATTGTGCGATCGTGACGGTTCCGACCCGACCGATCTACAACTCCGCGGAGACGGAGAATCACCTCCTCTTCAGCACTTTCGACTTCACCGCCCACTCGCCGGCCACCATGAAGGATTTCGAGCCCGTAGGCGACGGACTCGAAATTTTGTTCGGGAGCTTCTGCTTCCAGGTGGGACAAACTGGCACCCTCCTTCTTCCTGAGCAGGTGCCCGTGTCATCAGTCAGTCCCGCCTCGTGGGCTCCACACCCCTTGCTACGCACGTCACCATCGACAGATGAGTTCTACAACAGCAGCAGCTGCAACTCCGATCTGTGCGATCCACCTTCGAATGAAGGGACCTATGGTTCCGGATCTGAAAGCTGCGGCAGCAGTGAACCGATCTACGAGCGCTACCTATGCGCCGCGGTCATCCAGGAGCAACAAACGCCTAACCCGCCACCCAACACAAACCCTAACCCGCAGGACGGAAACGGCGGGAACAGAAGAAGCCAGTCCCCCCACCCGAAGGGGAAAACAATGTCCACGTTATCCAACTTAGCAAAGAAGGATGGGTCCAGGCACGCCGTGCCGTCGCAGGTGACATAGTCCTACCCGTGGACTCCCCACGTGACCTACTGATGGCGTACCGCTACCTCCTCATCGAGGAGCACAAGAAGCAAGTCAAGATGCAGGAGACGCTCGACAAACGCAAGCAAGCAGCCTCCGAGTCCAGCGCGCGACGAGCTGCGCTCTCCGCCATGGCACCCGGCTCTAGAACGAACGGAAACTAGGGAAACAAGCATCGCTCGCGGGTGGAGAACATGGATCCCAAAGAACGCCGTGATGTAACCCGAACTCTCCACACGTCGTTCATGGATATGGATGCCGACGGCAACATCATCCCAAAGACACCGCAAGCTGTGATCCTGGCAGCCACTGCGTATCTCGCGGCCCACCAACCTCCGGAAGGGGACCCGAAAAGATCCATGCATAAGTCCACACTAACCGACTCGGACTCGTCGGAGCTGCGCTCCATGAAGATGCTCCTACGCAGCCAAAGAAGAAAGCTCCGGTCAGGCGCGACCGGAGCCCCACCCCTTCATCCGAAGAAGAGGAGGAGCACGACCTTCCTCGAAGGAAGAAGAGCTCACATCGCCATAGACGCGACTACGACGCCAGAGACACGCTTACACAACGCAAAATCGACAAAGCGCGAGCCAAACGCGCATGCTCGTCCGAGTCCGAGATGGATGAAGATGAAGGAGAACTATGAGGAGCTCGATGCTTCAGCAGATCTGTTCAGCGAACACAGATGCCACAAAATTTCAAGCTCCCTTCGGATACTCCTAAGTTCAATGGCACGCAAGATCCAAAATCTTGGCTCAGCGATCATCTGTCATCCGTCAAGTTGCATGGCGGTAACAAGGAAACCGCCATGCAATGCCTCCAGCTGCAACTGACAGGCGCGGCGCGGGTCTGGCTCAGCAGCCTATCATCAGGATCCATCCAAAGTTGGTTGGAGCTATCTTACAGCTTCATCCGAAATTTCAAGGGCACCAGCAAGAGGCCCGCCTCAATCGAAGAGTTGCGAGCCTGCACTCAGAGAACGGGGGAATCTATTCGCTCGTACATATTACGCTGGTCTACCACCAAGAACTCCGCAGCGCATATCTCCGAGGAGAGGGCCATCGACGCCTTCAGAGACGGCGTCAAACGCCAAGATTTCAAGGAAGAACTTGGGCGTGTCAAGCCCAAGACACTCGACCACCTCATGGAAATTGCCAACAGTTGGGCAGACGGCGAAGACTGCATCTAGTGAGCACAATCAGATGAAGAGGACGACTACGGTCGAAGGCGAGAACGCCGCAGCAAGAGGAGATCGCGTGTCTACGAAGACCGCGACGGACCCGACATGGTCGCGGCTGGCTATGTCGACCGCCGCAACGACAACAGCCGCAACAGCGGAGGATACCGCGGAGGAAATCTCCGTGACAACGGACGACCAGCACAGTCGTGGCAACGCCGCGACCGCGACAACGGACCCTCAGCATTCGACAAACTTTCGGGTCCATGCACCATCCACTTCTACATCGACAAACAAGATGGCAAAAAGAAAGCCAGTCACATGCTCAAGGACTGCCGCGAGTTACAGAAACTCAGCGAAAGCATGGTGCAGATGAGGCAACAAGCCCCAATCCCTGCGTTCAGAAACGCACCCGTGCCAGGAGAAATAGCACACGGATCTCCTCCACCGCCACCTATTGGAGGCCCAAACCAACCAGTCGCACCAGCGCAAAACAACGGCGGGGTCGGATACCCCCCACCAAAGGGAGCACTAAATATGATCCAGAAGGGACGCCCCACAAACAGGGTGCAGAAGAAAATCACCCGACAAATCAACTTGGCCGTGGCAACTCCACCTGCAATCCCTGAGTACCTCAACGGATCGGAGTCCTGCATCACGTTCACTCGCGCGGATCACCCTTGCCAGATCCCTCGCCCAGGTCATGCTGCCCTGGTGCTGGAGGCGCAGATCGGAGGCTTCGAGATGAGTCGCGTCTTCATGGATGGTGGCAGCGGCATAAATCTAATGTTCGCAAGCACTCTAGCAGCTATGCGGATCCCGCAATGCAGCCTGGAACAATCAGACACAACGTTCCACGGCATTGTCCCAGGAAAAGGCATATTCCCCCTGGGCAAAATAGGGCTCGACGTTATCTTCGGGAAGCCGGACAACTTCCGACAGGAGCGCCTAGATTTCGAAGTGGTGGACTGGTCGTCACAATACCACGCCATCCTGGGGCGTGTAGCATTCGCAAGGTTCCTGGCTGTCCCACACTACGCATACCTACTACTCAATATGCCAGGACCAAGGGGTGTCATCACAGTCCATGGGAGCTTCACCCGATCGGACCAATGCGATAGGGATTTCAACAAAATCTCCCAGTCTTTCGGCATGCAAGACGAGCTTGTAAAGCTCCGCGAGGTGACGGACAATGGGCTACCCCCAGTCACAAGGCAGAACGCACCTGACATGTCCTTCGACTCCACCGTCAACACCAAGAAAGTACAGGTCCATCTGACGGATGCCTCCAAGACGGCCTTGATCGCCAATGACCTCAACACTGCATAGGAAGGCGCGCTCGTCGAATTCCTCCGTGAGCACTGGGAAATCTTCGCCTGGTGTCCTGCGGACATGCCAGGAGTTCCCAGGGAATTCGCCGAGCACGCACTCAATGTCTTTCCAGACACCAAGCCAGTCAAGCAGTCCATCCGAAGATTGTTGGAGCCACGAGCCGGAAGCTATCGGCAAGGAAATCCATAGACTACTCGCTGCAGACTTCATCAGCGAAATCAAAGAAAGCGAGTGGCTTGCAAACATGGTGATGGTCCCGAAGAAGGACACGGACATCCTACGGATGTGCGTGGACTTCATGTCACTAAATAAGCATTGCCCAAAGGACCACTTCCCTCTTCCACGGATCGACCAGATCATCGATTCGACTGCAGGTTGCAAGAAACTCTCCTTCCTCGACGCCTACTCAGGCTATAACCAGATTCGGCTCAAGGTCGAAGATCAGGAGAAAACGGCGTTTATTACACCGTTCGGAGTATTCTGTTACAACACAATGCCCTTCGGGCTAAAGAACGCAGGTGCCACGTACCAGCGATGCATGCAGGCCTGCCTCAAGGACCAGATTGGTCGCAACGTCCAAGTTTATGTCAACGACATAGTAATAAAAACCAGGGAGGCAAGGACACTTATCGACGATCTCCGCGAGACATTCGACAACCTTGATCGCTACATGATCAAGCTCAATCCCGAAAAGTGTGCCTTCGGCGTCCCATCAGGTCAGCTGCTCGTGTACTTCATCTCTCAACGAGGGATCGAGGAGAACCCGAAGAAAATCAAAGCCATCATGACGATGGAGAAGCCGAAAGCCCTCAAGGGCGTCCAGCAGCTCGCAGGACGAGTAGCGGCGCTAAGCAGGTTCATCAGCCGTATGGGCGAGAAGGACCTACCATTCTACCAGCTGCTGCGTAAAGCAGACAAGTTCGAGTGGACACCACAAGCCAACGACGCATTCGAAAGCCTCAAGCGGCTCCTCTCCACCTCGCCCGTTTTGGTCACGCCAAAGGAGCGCGAGCCCCTGCTGCTGTACATAGCAGCCAGACATCAGGTGGTCAGCACCGTACTCGTGGTCGAACGACCCAAAGAAGGCAAGACTCACGGGGTCCAGCGCCCAATTTACTACCTCAGCGAGGTACTGACACCAACAAAGCAGAGGTACCCTCACTACCAGAAGCTAGCCTACGGCGTATTCATGACGGCTCGACGACTGAGCCATTACTTCCAGGAGCACCAAGTGATGGTCGTCAACGAAGCACCCCTGAACAGCATCCTGAAAATCTAGAGGCCACAGGACGGGTGGCCCTGTGGGGCATCGAACTATCACCCTTGGACATCGTCTACGAGAAGCGACATGCAATCAAATCTCAAGTCCTTCCGGACTTCCTGGTACACTGGATGGGGTTGCAGCTGCCAGACACCCCAGACATGTCGTAGTCCTGGACAATGCATTTAGATGGCTCCAAGAGCGAAGCCGGAGCAGGGGCAGGGGTCATACTGACCTCCCTGCAAGGTGAAAAGATGAAGTACGTTCTTCGGATGAAATTCAGAGCCTCCAACAACGAAGCCGAATACGAAGCCCTCATCCATGGCATGAGGATGGAAAAGATAAGCGGCGCAACGCGCCTGGTCATCTACGGTGACTCCAACCTCGTCGTCCAGCAGACGATGAATGAGTGCGACGCAGACGCCGAAAACATGATCGCGTACCGCGCGCTCTACAACGCACTCGAAGGAGAATTCGACGGCTGTGAACTTCGGCACGTTGGAAGAGAGAGCAACGAAGAAGCCGATAGACTCGCCAACATCGGCTCCACTTGCGCAAAGGTGCCACCAGGTGTGTTCCTCGAACAAATATGCGTGCCATCCATCAAGCGGAAATTCCCCAAGGGATCACCCGAAGAAGCAGAGCACTCGGGAGCTACGCTACCAGAAGGACACGAAGGACCCGAAAAGCTGGACACAGAGGTAGCCATGGTCAACCTAATGCAGGTCATGGCAGTCGAAGAAGCTTGGACACGACCATACCTCTAGTTCTTGATAACCGGAGAATTGCCTGATAGCCCAACAGACGCCCGGCGCATATTTCGCCGGTCCAAAGCCTTCACCATCATCAACGGGTGTACTCCAACGGTGCGTCACCATCAACGACGACAAGGCCATACTCCAAGACATCCACGAAGGCATCTGCGGCCACCACGCAGGCATCCACTCCCTTGTCGCTAAAGCTCTATGAGCAGGATTCTACTAGACAACGGCCATGAGCAACGCAAAGGACATCGTCCGAAGATGCAACGGATGCCAACGGTTCGCCGACAAACCGCACACACCTGGGTCCGAGCTCAGGCCCATACCTATAGCTTGGCCTTTCACTCAATGGGGCCTCGACATGATCGGCAAACTGCCAAAATCCTCGAAAGGAGGACACGTCTTCCTCTTGGTTGCAGTCGACAAATTCACCAAGTGGATCGAGGCCATGCCGGTCACCAACCAGAAAGGCAAAACTGCCGTCAAGTTCTTCGAGTCCATTGTCTACAGGTTCGGTGTACCACACAGCATCATCACCGACAACGGATCGAACTTCATCTCCGAAGAATTCCAGGACTTCTGTGAAGGCCTTGGGATCAACATCACATATGCCTCAGTGGCACACCCACAAACGAACGGGCAAGTGGAGAAGGCCAACGGCCTAATCGGCGCCGGCATCAAGAAGCGCCTCATGAGCTCACTCGAACAAAAAGCTGGAAACTGGACGAAGGAGCTACCCTCCGTCCTGTGGAGCTTACGAACTACGCCAAACAGCTCCACCGGGTACACACCGTTCTTCATGGTACATGGAGCCGAAGCCGTGCTACCAGCCGAAGTACGCCACCAGGCCCCACGGGTCGTCGCCTACAGTGAAGCCGAATCCACGGCTGCACTCGAAGACGCCGTCGATACACTCGACGAAGAACGAGATATAGCAGCAGCTCGATCAGCGGTGTACCAGCAGAGTCTCCGCAACTACCACGGCCGCCTGCTGCGTCCAAGGTCCTTCGTCGAAGGAGACCTCCTCTTGCGACTCAAGCAAAAGCGACCGAACAAATTCGAGTCACCATGGGAAGGACCCTACGTCATCACCGAAGTCATCCCAGGTGGCGCCTATCGCCTCAAGCACGTGGAGTATGGAGTCGCATACTCCAACCCATGGAATATCTCGCACATGCGACGATTCTATCCTTAGCAACCTACCCCCCTTTTTTACTTTTAATAAGGCTTCCAGCCAAGGCTACTCAGCCGAACAATGTACCTCCTCCATTACGATATAAATAAAGCTAAGTGTCTCGCCCCAAAACTTCGGTTCACTATTTTCTGCAACTGTACTACATGCTACAAACGCACTCGGGGGCTCCCCCCACCTCACGATTTCATCGACTGAGGACCAAACGTGTACACCTGAGTAGCTGACAACGCCAGGCAAACGAAAAGGACACGTACCCAATTAAAGCACTTCGTGCTCACAAACAAATAAACCTTTACAACAAAGGGCACAACACGCCCAGCCGAAATATACAAATTTTACATCTCTCTCTTTTTACAGGTACTACCTATGTTGAAGAATAATCTGGGCACGCTGCTCAAACAAATCTACAATCTGTTCGGCATACTGCCTTACAGCCGCGTAATGCGGACACATGTCCCACTCGCCACCATCAGGGCGAAGAGGTGGCCCAGCAGCCACGGCAGCCAAATCCACATCAGGCCGGTGCAGCCTCACAAGAGACAACGCAGCTTTCACTCCTGCGACAAGCTGCTGCCGCACCAACTCCTTGACATTGCTTACGTTCCGAAATTTCGACAGAAGACCCGCAAGTCTTGTTGGCACAGCATCCAAAGGGAACATGACGTGCAGCACCGAGGAAAGCGATGTCTGCACTTGGCGGAGCACCCGCGAAACTTGATGAACACGATCCTGCACCATCGCCAGGGCTATGGCGCGATCACGATCCATCTAGAAGAAGCCGCCGGCCTCCATGTCCTGTTGAGTCAAGCAATTGACCCGAACAGCAACACTCTCTTTTTCTTCCCTCGGAGCAAGATTTGCACCTGCAACAATCGGACAAAATAAGAGTAAGGCCAGCAGGCTCATCCGAAGAACAGAGCTACAGCTCGACCAAAGAACAACTTACATTGCAGCTGCTCGGACAGCCGGACCAACTCCGCCATCAAGTACTCCTCTCTGGCTGCACCACGATCCGCCTTGGACTTCCAAACGTCGTCATGACCGCGTAACCCGAGCAACTCCCTCTCCAGACTGCGCACACGATCCCAAAGGACAGTGAGTTGCGAGGAATCATCCAAGGATGGACGCAACGGCATTACGGATGGGGCGTCAACAGGGTAAGCACCTGAAGGAACCTAGAGCGGCAGCAAAAGAAAGGAACACAGACATTCAGCCAAGGATAGAACACAACTCAGAGGAATTCATTAAATATATAAGGCCACTACATGGCACAAGGATGGTGTTCTTCAAGATATTTACAACAAAAACAGACTACAAACTATCCTACGTCTACTACGCGTAAGATGCAGGGCCCTGAGTCGCCTTGGAGCCAGACTGCCTAGCTTTGGCCCCGCCCTGTTGCCGCAGTGCGTACTCAGACAACAAATCAATGAGCTTGGGCCCATATCGCTTGCAGCGAGCAGAATAGGCAGCAAAGGCTACCTCGTATCCATCCGCAGCCGTCGACATCCGAGAAGTGATCTGGGGCAGATCCAGCTCCGCTCCAGCCGCCATGGCCATCGCCAGCCCGACGGACGCGCCGATGCCCTTCTGCTTGTGTTTGTATGCCGCAGGTGCTTCGGCTGACAGAGCCTCCGCCAGAGCATCCACATCGTCAAGGGCTGCGCCCTTCGGGAAAAGCTCCTTGTAGAAACGACCAAGGACTTCTTTCTCCATGGCGAGGGAGTTGACGACGGTGCTGCAGCGGTCTTCGACCGCCACAGTGGCATCATCTAGAGCACTCCTGTGCTCCAGAGCACCGCGATCGAACTCGATGCCTGCGGCATCTGAGATAAAAGAAGAAAAGCATGAAGAAAAGCCGCATAGAAGAAGACCCGAAGAAAAAGAAACAAGTACAAAACTAGCACTTACCCGAAATAGCCTTGGCAGCAGCCATGAGCTTCGCCGCCACCTCTTTTTCACGAGCAGCCGCAACCGTGGCCAGCTGCTCCTCACGATCTGCGGCTTCCTGCTGCAGACGCTCCTTCGCTTCGGCTGCCTTAGTCAGCTCTAGCTCGAGGCGTTCTTTCGCGCCAACGGCGGCTCCGGCCTTCTGCTCCGATTGACCAAGGATCTTCTTGAGAGCGTCAACCTCACGGAGAGACTTGTTATGCTCCTCTGCATTCAAAAAAAACAAATGTCAAAGAACAGATCCAGGATAAATAAAAGAAGCGCTAAAAGGCAGACAGATACCTTGAAGCTGCCGAAGGTTTGCCTCCAGCGCCAGGCGCTCCTGCACCATCCGCCTGGCGTCCTGCACAAAAGGCTGAAGAAAAAGATAGCAGTAAGAAAAGGACTTGGGGGCTACGCCCAACACAAAGGAGTAAAAACCAAACTCGCACACGAAGATACTCGGGGGCTCCCCCCATGACATGAAGCAGAAAAACTTACATGCTCTAATGACGACTCCGAAGGACCGCCTGCGAAATTCTGAGGCGCAACCACCTGCACCTCATGTAACGGAGGATCCGGAGGCGCGCCACCCGAAGTCGCCACCGTCTGAGGAGGAGGAGACGCAATTTTCGACTCCCCCATCATCTCCCGTGCACCACCACTGGAGGAATCATGGGAGGAATGCCTGCACACGAACCAATCAGCACAAGCACAATAATCATGAAGGAAAAAGGACAATAGTACAGCAAAGAAACTTACGAGCCCAGTGAGCTCAGGTCAAAGACAGGAGGAGACCTTCGGGCTCTCTTCTCCTCCTTCTTTTCTTCCTTCTTCTCCTCCTTTTTCTCTTCCTTCTTCCGCTTCGCTGGCGGGTGCGGCGCTACAGCCCGCACAGGAATGGCAGGAATAGGAGAAGTAGAACCTCCATGACCGCCACTATGACGCTCAAGGCCCAGAGGATTTCTGGGAGTCGGAGGAGTCGAGGCATCCGAAGACTCGCTGGAGCTCCGTGAACGTTTCCGTGTATGGTCCTCACTCGACTCGTCGGCATCCTCCGCTGGAGATCGCGCCGACGGTAGTTCGGACACGGAATCAACCACTTCATTATCCGGGGCATTCGGATACCTTTCGGGCAACGGCGGTACCATGCCCGGCACTTTGAAGCTCTGCAAAATTAGAAGGAACTTTGTTAGCAAACAAAGGAAATACAAACACAGCCAACAAAAAGCACTACGTGCACAAATCAACACCTGCGGCACGGCCAACGTCGAAGAAAATGGAGGAGTTTAGCGACTTCCCCGGGATTTCTTCTCCGGCTTTGAACTTCAGCAGCGCACGAAGGGCCCTGTCGAGATCCCCCTCGGACATTTTCTCAGCCGAAACCCTCGTCAGATCACGGCGCCCAGAATAAAGAAACATCGGATGCGCCCTCGCTTGGAGAGGCTGCACCCGACGCTCAAGAAACGTTCGGATGATGTCCACGCCGTTCACCTCCTTCTCTGGAATCAGCTGGAGATCCTCCACCCGACGGTAAAGGGCCTCTATCTCCGCCACCTCACCGTCCAAGATTTGGTTTCTCCAAGATCTTTTCTTCTCAATAAATTGGGAGGGGTCAAAGGGAACAAGGCCAAAATCTTGCCCGGTCACTACGGAGTCGCGGATATAAAACCATCGCCTCTGCCAGTACTGGACAGATTCGGACATGGAAAAAGAAAAGAAGAGAAGATTGGGACTAACGGAGATGATGCAACCCCCAATGGGATACACACCATCCGAACCAGATTGCCTCTTCATGGAATAGAGCTTCCGGAAGAGGCCAAAGTGCGTCTCAATGCCAAGCCAGCACTCGCAAAAAGTGATAAAACACGCAATGTGGAGAAGAGAATTGGGAGACAAATGATGAAGCTGAATCCCATAGAAGAAGAGCAGTCCACGAAGGAAGTCATGGACTGGAAACGAAAACCCACGCAAAAAGAAGGCGAGAAACATAACCCGGTACCCAGATGGGGGACGGGAGATTACCTCATTGCCTGGGAGTTTGACGGCCTCCCTATCTTGCGGGATCAAGCCCCGCTCGCGCAGCTTGCGGAGATCGCTCTCCCGCGTCTCTGATCGCCGCCAGCCACCATCGGTTACGCGAGTAGCGGCGGTGCCCTTTTTTCCTCCGGCGGCGCTGGTCCCAACTGCAGATGAAGATTTCTTTGGTTTCCCCATCACGCTACGGCGGCGCCGGCGGCGAAAACGTAGAAAGAACGACGGAAATGTGGAAGGAAATCCCAGCGCGAAGCAAGAATCGCTCGAGCGCAAGGAGGCAGTGAACACAAGAACTGGTGCGGTGAAAACAAGCCACGGTTTCATCCAATGATTATAACAGCGAAGACGATGAACGGCAGCCGTCCATCCAGAAGACCTAACGCCAACAGCAGATCTGACCGTACACGTGTCAACATCACAACGAACCGTCGTTACCACGCCGTCCACTACGCGCGGAAATCGAGGAGACGCCGTAATTATCTCCACGCCGCGCGTGACCGGTCAATTCAAAGTCAGCAAGTGGGACCCATGTTCGTCCAGTCAAGTCATCTCTGGCGTAGCAGACGCTTGAGGTCATTGATCGTCAGCACTGATATCATCAAAATCTATACTAGCACCAACTACAATTCTTCGGCTCCACAGCTAAGAGTACTCACTCGAATCTTCGATTCGACTAAATACTCGGGGGCTACTCCTATCAGGAGCGCTGGCCGCGCACCCGGAAGATGAATAACGACAACATATTTTTTCGAGTCCTACGTCGAGTCTACGACTCCACTACGGACTCGGGGGCTACTCCCATAGGGAGGATGGATTTAATCATCCGAAAAGTTTGAGTCCTATGGACTTAATAACCGAACAGTGCTTGAACTAAAGTCTCTGCTCGAGTCTACGACTCGAACAGACACTCGGGGGCTACTCCCATAGGGAGCGCTGGTCGTGCACCCTATGAATTCTTCGACTGTGATCTTTCGGATCAACACGCAAAAACTTGTTGGCATCTCTGCCCCAACAAACATTGAGTGAGCGACAATCTCCTTGACCACCCGAAACACCTCCACGGTGACAAATGTTCGGATGCTGCGTCTGCGATGTAAAGATAAGACCTGCAGATATCATCTGACGGCCTGGCAACGTACATGGCTGCGCTCTGCTAGTACAAATCCATGTCAACAGGCATGATGAAAAATCCCGACGGACGCGTTGGGTACGTTAATTAAAATCACTGGAATTCCACTCCTGTAAGTCCTCCGCGGCCTGAGTCGAATTACCCCAGCATATGTTCCAGGTTCGAGTTGAGGGACTCGAACTTGAAGAAGATCGTGTTGTTTCGTCCTAAGACAGTTAACTGGCCCTGATCCGTCGGGTGAGTCAGGCAAACGTGTCAACAATCCCTACACACATATACTATTAATACATAGTTGCACCCGAAAGATGGAAGAGTCCTCAACCGAATCTACGATTCGACTGATCACTCGGGGGCTACTGACATGGTTATATACTACGGGTACGTAACTTCAGCATACCTGGTCCTGCCCAAGGAAGGCCCACAGCAGATATACGCTAGCCCATGAAGATTTTCGGGTGGCCAAGGCCCATGACGCCTTCGGATCCTTGGAGAGCAAGACTAGCATAGATAGGAAATTCAAAGGGGTAAAACCCTAGAACCTGTAACCGACTAGGACTATGCCCGGGATCTGCCTAAGTCTATATAAAGGCCAGGAGGGCACGTCCTAGATCTCTCGCCTCATACTTTCGCACACACCTCCATGCCAGATTGAATCTGCGCACCCTGTAACCTTCGGTTCCGCTGTAATCAAGAGCAGACAAGCAGGACTAGGGTTTTCCCTCCGGAGGCCTGAACCTGGGTAAATCTCGTGTCCCCTGGTTGCTTGTCTGTTAACCGTGCCATGATCTCCAGCATCCCCATCTTCTCCAAAACCCAAGTCCATAACAATGGGCATTGATGAGATCAAACCTCGTCAACTTGACCAATTCAGCAGCATTTCAAAATGACTAATTTAGCAATATAGACACTAAAATTCAATAGCAGTACAAAGGGAACCATACCTCACCGACGGAGTGGGAATAGGCGATAATTCTTTTGTTTTGATAGATATATTCATGTAAAAGTATCTAAAGAACCAGAAACACACACCGCGTGCGCCAAAACTGCACCGGTATCCAATGACTTCACTTGGTGAAATCACGTTGCATCTTTACCCTATGTGCCTCTCATCACTGTCTAAAACACCACCAACTGTTCCGATGAAACACATGCAAAAGCTCTAGTGCAAGCAGCCCAGCAGCAGCGATAGAACTTTTCACAAATTTAGTAGCATTTGAATGATTCGACAATACAGAACTAGACACAGAAAATATAAACAGATTCCTAGTTCATATTCAGCAGCACTTGACCAATTCAGCAGCATTTTAAAATGACTGATTCAGCAATACAAACAGTGAAATTTAATAGCAGTATAGAGGGAACTGGCCAGTTCTTGCTTCAGCTCTAAAAACCATGCCAACAATCAGTTTGCCCTATTATCCAGACACACTCAAATCACTAGAGCAAGCAAAACTGACGATCAATTCTGCTTTTGTGTGCAACCTCCTCCTCACGTATTAAGATGGAACACAATCATTGTCATAATAGTTGGTCTTGGTCATATAGGAAACCGTCATATAGGTACAAATATACCATAACAGTATGTACTAGTCATAGCTCCAATCCAGCAAAAGGTTATCATAGTTTTACCACCCATATATGATGAGTGGAGATAAGACAACCATATAATTAATTACGATAGCATGCGACCAAAGAGCTAAACAGCTAGGAACTGCATGACCAGACTGCTGCAATCAAGGAACCGAGATGCATCGACCTTGACCATTCTTCCAATGGTAAGTTTGGCAGCTTTCCGGAACTTGGTCCACCTAGAATTAGCATCCAAGCACCCATTACTCCAGTAAATGGCATAGCATCCCTCGACTAGAACTCCTTCGCTCTGCATCATGAATAATATTGTGCCCTTTCGTCTGGCCTCGAGTTGCTTTGTGGAACTCTTAGGCAATTTCTTAGTCAAAGCAAGAGATAGATTCATAATTAATAAGAGCAATGAACTGAATCATGTGAAACTTGAGAAGACATCAAGAGCAGTTTATCTACCGCCACTCACAAACATAATCAGGTGCGACCTTGAGATGACACATGTGTAGGATACGATCTTACAAGGAGCTTGCGCTGGTGCCTGTGCTGGGGCTGGTGTAGTAGCTGGTGCTGGTACAGGAATAGGGAATAGTGCAGGATATGGTGTCGCTGCCTGTGCTAGGGCTAGTACTGGTGCAGGAGTTGGTGCTGATGCAGTTAATTGAAGAGGGGCTGGTGCAAGAGCCAGAACCGGTGCCGGCGCCGTCGCCAGCAGCTTGATGCTAGATTTGTTCTGACGGGTAGGTAAGCTGACTGCAGGGATGGTATAGTCATGTGAGATGTGTGCAAGCTTTATGGTTCTTATACTCCAACAATTACTCACAAGACAGTGATCAGAGGATGTGATGAGTATACAAGAAAATTAAGTTACTACTACCTCCAATCTTTCTCCTTCGATCAATAGGTGTCGGAGCAGGAACTAGGTCCTGTGCCGGTGCGGGTGCCTGTGCCGATGCCAGCAGCTTGATGTTGGTTACCTTCTGGGGTGGTAATGGGACTATAGGAGTGGTCAGAGAGGCATATGATATGTGTACAAGAAAATGAGTTCTTACACTCCTAGATAGTGATCAGAGTATACAAGAAAATTAAGATACTACCTTTATTCTTTATCTTACTTAGGTCAACAGGTGTCGTTGCAGTAACTGGGGACGGTTCCAGTGCCAGCAGCTTGATGTTGGCACCCTTCTAGAAGCGGACTACACAAGTGGTAAGAGTCATACGATTAGAAGACAATGGTGCAGAACAGTTAGTCGCAAGAAAGTCATCAGATGTTGTGATGAGTACATAAGAAAATTAATTAGTACTACCTCTGTTCTGGCCCCGTTGGTCTCCAAGTGTATGATGGCTTGCAAGTATCTACCCAGACTTGCTAAAATCGATTGCTAACTTGTCCCCCAGCTTCAGACCATTCTCACGGACATACTTGGACCAACCCCGGCCACCTAAATAGGTGGTGGCCATTGTCAGTGAGACATCCACATCATATAGTTGTCGCAAGCCTTTTGGGTCCTCGGTATACATAGTTAGAAACTTGTCTCTTCCGAACAGCTTGTTTATAATGGGGACAACGATGTAACACCCTAGTTTTAGCCAATGTATAGTTAGGGTTTGCTTGTGCATCATGATCATCATGTCTTAAAATTGTGCATTGAAGAAATAAATAAAACACTAAAAACCCTAGCTTTTCCCTCTATTTCTATTTGCAAATATATTCAAAGAGTTTTTGAATTTTGAAAAGTATCAAAATGTATAGGTCCCAAATTGTCTAAAAGGGCCCCACGGTATTTTACATATTTGATAAAACCCTCTAGTATTTTAAAATAGTTCAAAACAGATTTGGAAATTCAAATACAAAACATAATTGAAAACGTGAAAAAGAAAAGTTTCTGCAAAAGAAAAACTAGAGCCAGCTGCCAGCCAGGCCCAGCCCAGCTCGCTCTCTCCCTTCTCTTCCCTCTATTCGCCGCTCACGCGCAGCAGCTGCGGCCCAGCAGAAGCCCAGACGCGGCCCATGCGCAGCCCATATCGGTTCAGTCTGCCTTTCATCGTCTTCCTCCTCGGGAGGAAGCATCTTGGTGTCTCCAACACCGCCGTTGATGGCCGCCACCTTCTCCTGGCCGTCCGATGAGATCCGAGGTGAGGATAAGAACCACGCCGACCCCCTGATCCGCCCTTATCCCCTCCCGCTCTCCCGTCCAACCTCCCTCTCCCGCTTTCATCTCCCTGGCTAAACCCTAGTCTCGGGCTCTGCCCCTCGCCGTTGCTCTACACCGCCCCGAGGCCAGCCGAGCATGCCACGAGTTCCGCCTCGCCTCCTAGAGCTTCTCCACCAGCTAAATCGTCTGACCGCGCTCGGAATCGAGCTACCCGAGCAGGATTTCACCGTCGGCCGCCACCGCGTCCGTCGAAGATTCTAGCCGCCTCCACCCTTGAGCCTCCTCGCTGACCTCTTCTCTGCAACCACGGTGAGCGTGTGGTGCTCAGGCACCACTCCGTGCCTCCCCTTCCTCTCTGGTCTGTCCTCCAGTCGCGCGCCGCCGCCCGCTGCTATCGGTCGTTGTCGCTTCACCTGCTCCGGCGACCTCTACCTAGCGGCACCACCATCGTTTGGATCCCACAACCTCGCGCGTCTAACACGCTAACCCGCATCGTCTCGCCAACCCCCAGCCGCCATTCTCGTCGTCGATCTAAGGCCGCCGCCATCGGGGAAGTCACCGTAACGTCAGCGAGCGCGGGTCAGCCGGTCAAACCAGTCCCCGACCCCACCTTGCTCACGTGGCAATCCTATGTGGCGTTTGGCCCACTAGTCAGCCACCGTGGGTAGCCTCTGCCCCGGTGACAAATGCCCCTGTTTCCCCTTTGCTTGTGTGGCTGCTGAGGTGGCTCCGGGCCCCTCTGCTAGTCACTGTGGATAGGTATGCCTGCGGTGTGAAAAGCTTCAACGTGGTTTAATAAATATAGAAAATTATTTAACAATTTTAGAAATTGTTTTAAATATTGTAAATTCAATAAGTAATTATTTATAAGTCAGAAAAATACAAATAATATATCAAAATGTTCAGAAAAATGCGAGCTATCTCTTTAAGCTATAATCATGCATTGTTCAACAACTTAAATGACAAGTTTAATTAGAGAACAAAATCAACCCCTCTCATGGGTTTCCGGAGTTTTCCTCGAGTTAGGGTTTTCACCCCTCGGAACCCCATTTAAGTTGTCAAGCATGCCTTAGGGTTACATTTCAAAGCAAATTAACTTGTCATATCATCATACTTTCTTGAGCATTGCATCAATGCCATGTGTTGATTGTTTCCCTCTCTTTCCGGTGTTTGGTTCTTCGTGGTAGAATACGATATCGAGATTGAGATCGAAGCCCGAGGTCAACACCATCGAAGATCAAAGATCAAAGAACAATACTTGACCAACTCTAATCAATTCAAGTACAAGGCTACCAAAGATCTGCTTATTGTTTATCAATAGGAAAATGCAAGCATAGCCCCACCATGATATAATCCTATGGTTTTGAAAGCATTTCAATTCTTGCCATGATGCATACGATTCTACTGTGGTATTTTATTGAAAGATAGAGTATCCTATCTATTGCAATAATCCCTTGAGATTATATTACCTGATCCACTGCTCCTAGCATAACTAGGTTTGGCGTCTGTGCACTGCTAGAGCTTATATCTTTGTCTTGCTTAGCCATGCTTAGCTGTTGAGTCTGGTTCATCCAGATGATGTATCAGATGCAGATAATCTAATATGTTAGGAGAACGTGATAAGATGAGATCAGTGATATGAGATTAAACATGCTAACGCTTGCATGGGAGGCCACTGTGGGATGTGGTTTTTCTAGTCCCATGCTCGCCACCCTTAGGACCCTAGGTTCTTACCTCTTGAACCAAGACGAGTGTAAAAACACACGGGGTAAATGGGGACCCCATGATTTACTAACTTGCCTAGTAGATTCCATGAGTAACATAGTTCGGGCATTCCATTCGACATACGCATTAAAAATGTTTTCGAAAGAGGGGGTGAAAGAGGTGCATTCATAACAGGTAGGGAAGCGTGGCCGCGGTTGCTCGGGGTTTATGGCGCCCCTGGTAAACCAACCTCGCCTCACATCTTTAAGTACCGGCTTCGGGATTTGACCCGTTACGGCGGAACCATACTTATTGAGTGAATCATGGTCTCGGCGAAAGCAAGGTAAAGGTCGTGTCCAACCACACCCTCTATCAGCACACCAAGGAAGTGTGTCAAGTGGCATTAAGAGTCGGTTGGTACGTGTGGGTAAAGTTGTACACCCCTGCAGGGTAATAATCTTTTGGAAAGCCGTGTCCACGGTTATGGACGACTTGGGAATGGACGGGAGATCATAGAGAACATGAACCTAATCGTAAAACTTGGCAACTAATGTTTGTTAAGGATGCTTCCTCATGGGTACGAGGGGGTGATCCTAGTTTAGATGATGATGATTCGGTGGATATCAAAAGATGATGATCAATATTTTCAGAGATGTCGCTCTCTTATCCCCTTTTAAAATACTCTGACTAGACGAGCTTCTTCTCTCTCTCTCTCTCTCGTTTTATATACAAAGATGGCTTTATGAAAAACAACTCCACCAGCCATAAGTCTTGGGAGTACACCCTGTACTCACCCTTTCTTTGTTGATACTTTTGGCAGAGTAAGTGTTCCTTGAATACGAGTTCCGTAATACATCGACATGGACGAGTAGCTTGGGGTTCCCGGCCGGCAGCCTAGAATCTATGGGCTGGGACGTCATCGTTATGCTTCAGGCCTCTTAGGCTATTTGTTAAATTTGCTATACTTAATAGCATATTTTGCGTTCCGTTGTTTGGTGTTTGTGGTCAGTGACCTCTTCTTGTAATAATTTGGTTCTCTCCTCAGATATGAGCTTGCTGCAATAAATTTCGTGTCGTAGGGTCACTGCTGTGTTATCGATTCTTCACTGGATATCCTCGAGCTCAAGGTTAAGCTTATGTCAGACGGAGGCTGGGATTTTTTTAGCCCTGATCCCGGGGGTGTCACAAGCGACACAAGGGACAGCGTTTATGAGAAAATTGATAGACAAGTAAGACGACAACAAGAAAAGTGAGATACAAGATATTACATCAAGTCGTTCAAAACCGCTAGGAGTCTATACCTGATACCATGGGTACCCTTCACGAACGGTGGGCATGCACCATTTTTCTTCCATCTGCCTTTGGAAGGCCATACAGGGGCCCCTTTCAATAGACAAGCTTGATAATAGGACGGTAGAAGAATGACTGAGAAGCTGGTGCGTGGAACTGAATGAAATTAACTGGAAAGGTTAAATTATGTAAATATCATGTAAATATAATAATATTAGACAAAATCATTTCCTGAAAAGCAAGCATCTTTGATGTTTGTGAACTTCTGATGAGCGTAAGTATAAGTATAGATGATAACAGTAGCATGGAAAATCATAACATGTGAAATTGTGGATTTCTAAATTATACCCACTTCTTACAGAGGTCAGTGCCAACCTGGGTACTATGTTTGTGCTTCCTTGTTGTGTAGACAATGTCCGCTTTTGGTGGGGTATGAGCAATCTACTAGCCTCTACAACAGCCTCAGCCTCCGCAATAGCACCTTCAATCTGATTAAATAGCAACAGAGCTCAACAATTCAATGGAGTATATAGTAGTCATATATATATGACTGTGTATAAGACAGTCAGACAGATCCAGATATGGATTCACATAAACACAGTGCCTGACTACATAAAATCACACATGTTTTCTGAACATCTGATAAGCATGCATGACACCAAACAGATAATAATTAAATCAGACCGTACCATGGTAAGTGGATTAAGAAAAAAATACCCTTCTCCTTAAGCTGGGCCCTCTAATGGCTGTGATAATACAACACTTTTAGCTATATAAATTGTGCCATTTTCCTATCATAACATGCTCCATCTAACTATTTCTATGCCTGATATGCATGATTACTTGTTTTCATTACATTCAATATGATCTTTGCACATTTAGTAGTTTAGGTATAATTTTATCCCTCTTTCTTTTCTTTGACATGTATGTAGGTTTTTATGATGATAATGGATAAAACAAAGGTAAAAAGAACAAACAAAGTATAGTATGGAGGAACTACATGACCAGACTTAGCCATTAAGGTGTTGGAAAAAGTGAATTTTTCCAACTTATCAAAATAAAGATTTAAGACCATGGGGTTACAGCCCTCGATGATAAGAATCCAACGAGCTGAAGAACACACAAAATGGAGTTTGTATGAAGAAATGGCGACCAAAATACGAAAGAGTCTGCAAGTTCAACGACCAACTTACGGCCAGAAGCCATATAGTTGCCAAAATGGTCGAAAACGACGGGATTTCACCCTAGAAAAGCTCCAGAACCTTCCCCAGGTCATATGTGTTGGATATACGCCCTAGAGGCGATAATAAAAGTGGTTATTATTATATCTTTGTGTTTATGATAAATGTTTACATTCATGCTATAATAGTATTAACCAGAAACATTAATACTTGTGTGATTTGTAAACTAAATTAGAGTCCCTGGTAAAGCCTCTTTATAATACTAGCTTGTTGGTTAATAGATGTAGAACCCAAGAAAACAACTACCAGAAAATCGTTTGCTAATTACTACTTTGTGCATCATCATGACATCATGCATTGTTTGTCTAAAACTATTTTCTAAAATCCTATTTTTCTTTTCTAAATATCCCCATCTTTTATTTCATATCAAACCCCGATTGTCCGGATATTTTGTTTTGACTAATTGATTTACAAAAGTCCTTTAAAATAAATATATAAAATAAAACCCTAAATATTTTTAGTGGGAGAGGCAGCCACCGGCCAAGCCCAAAAGGCCCAACCGGCAGCCACCTACCTACCCCAAACCCTAACCCTAGCCTAAACCACCCGCACAGCCGCCGCACCATACCTGACCCAGCGTGCAACCCCTCCCGGTACAGAACACACACTGCACACACACACACCCCGAAGCACGCGCACACAACACCAATTCACACTCATGCGCGTGAGGACGACCCCGGGCGCAACCCTCCTCGCCTGGCCCACCTTCCAGTCTCTACCCAACCCCACCCACGCCATATCCCCAGGCCCGGTGAAACCCCTCCCGTCCTTGATCCCCACGTGACCCCACCCCGCGGCCCCACCATTCACGCACGCTTCCCTCACTCGACTCCCGTACCTCCCTCGCGGAAGCCCCGCTCCAGCCCTGCGTCATTTCTTCCTCGCCCCCGCTCGACTCCCAGGGGCGCCGCCAGGGACCCCTCCCCCTCGAGCTTGCCCTGGCCTCCCCGATCCTGAACACCACCCCGAACCCACCTTCCCCACCCCGTACGTGATCTCCTCCCGCCGTCCTTCTCGCGTCTACCGCCGCCAGCGAGCCCCATGGCCGCTCCCTTCTCCTCGAGCCTGTTCTCCTCCCCGCCAAGCTCGCTACCTTGGTCGCCCGCCTGCGCCGTTCCCCCTAGAACTCCGCTGGCCGTGCGTGGCCACTCCCCTCCTCGCTGGAAGACACTTCCCCTGCCGTCGCCGCGCCTCCTCCTCACCGGGGAGCTTCTCCGGCTGTCGGCCGCGTCCGCCCCAGCCTCTGCAAGCACGCGGCCGCCACCTCCCCTCGCCCCGGAGCCGAGCGCCTCCTCCGCATCAAGCCCCGCGACCCTGGCCGCCGCCTTCCCTCTCCGGCGCCCTCTGCAGCATCACCCATGCGTGCCGGCCACCACCGCCCGAGTCCTCTGCGCCAGCGCATTCGCCGGCCCGGCCTCCTCCCGGTGCTCTCCTTCGGCCCTCGACCAGACCATGCGGCCTCGTCCCCTGCCCCGCGCCTCATTTCCGTGCGTCGACCGAGCGCCATGTCTCCACCATCGATCCTTCCAGTAGCACGGGCTGCTGCTCTTGGCCCATGGTGCAGGACCAAGACTACACCGTGGTTTGAGCCATTTCAGGTTGCCGCCGTGTTCGTTTTTTTTTACCCTGTGGCCTTCTGTCTCGCTTGCTGTATGTGCGCTTGTGTGAGGCTACGAGGATGATGTGCCAATGTGAAGTTTCTTACGCGGTGAAGATGATGCAGAATTGGCACCGCATATATGAACCCGTTTGATGCCAATTGTCGTGTACGTCGATGGCCGCGAGCCCTAAGATCACCGTCATGGATTCCAAGGGCCTCTTCACGGAACGCCAAGATCGCCCACACGGAGACCGATCAGTCGGAATGCCAAGATCTCCTCCCTGAGTCCGAAGTTCCGAAGGCCGATCTCGTCGACCCTCGAAGACCAATCCCGGCGTCCGAGACCCCGAGACCGAACCCTCGGACCCCAAAATCACCGAGTCCTCAAGTGTGACCCCTTTTTGAGACCCTTATATTTTTATAATATATAAATATACTTGTTGCATATCAATTGTCATGCTTGCATACATATTTGTGGTTTGGGGACATTATGTCAATTCACCTAAAGTAAATATGGAGGCCATATGCGGACGAATTTAGTCTAATATTGGTCCCATTTAAATTTGTGCATCGAATCGGTGATATAATTTTTCCTTGTTAAGACAACATTTAAATTGCGGGGATCTAAATAACATGAAGTATTTAATTAAATGTCGGGACCCCGGTTCCGCTTAATATTGCCTAATTGCATCGCATCTTTGTCATGCCATACGTCATACATGCATCATGCCCGGTCTTCTGTCGTAATCTTAAATAGTGCATCTGGTGTTTCTTCTAGTGTTTTGCTTCTTCGCGGATAAGGTCGGTGAGTTGATGGGAGTGTCAATCCGATCTTCGGATAAATCTTCGGCAATGTTTTCAGGCGAGCATCCTCCCCCTTTCTACCTATCTTACTTTTATAGTATTTATTCCCTCCTGTTGATCTATTGCTATCTGTGTTGCGATGCTTTAGTTTCGTACCCGTGATATCCCTTGCATCCTTATATTGCCTTGGACACATCCTATTACCTGTTGTTTGGCAGATAGTTGGACTTGCGCGTCGTAGTCGCTTGCTCAAGTGTTGTTGCGTGTCGTCCAGTACCACAGTTGTTGGAAGGCTGCCACATTCTTTATGTTGGAGATGATCATGACTTTAATTATTGTTTAATAACTAAAATTGAAGTAGGTAAATAATGCAGAGGCACAGGTGGGCAATAGATGTTATTTGGTTTTTAACCGTCCACTTGTGTCCCGTAGGACCCCGAGTACTTGATACCTGTTCTTTGAATATTCGCACTATCCGCATGTGGGACCATGAATCCCCCTAGCCAGAGCTTGAGTCATATTTATTTCTTGGGGCCACAAACTAGTTTGGGGCTTTATTACTATCCTGTACTTATGCCATGCTTTACTGCTTTATTTACGATTGCGCGTGGAGCGCCTGTACTGTTTTGGATCGCGGCATGATTACGCGGTATCGACAAGCCTAGTCACACTTTTGGGTTCCCAGCCGTTTACAGCCGTTCTCGCAAACCTCTGGGTCCGTCTCGGAGTCGGCCAACTTCGTAGCGTGTAGCTTGGTGGGGTGGCCCCCTGAAATCTATATGAATCTTGCAATTGCTCTGCCGTGATGCCTCGTTGGGTTTTATTTGGTTTTTCTCGATCTTGATTGTGCGTGTGTTGCTATTTATGCACCCCTGCAGGGTAAAACTTTCTGAAAGCCATGTCCGCGGTTATGGACAACTTGGAGCACAGTATCTCGATCATAGACAACTATAACTAAAGTAGTGCTATAAATTTGACTTTATAATGACTAGTAATCAGCTTCACTATAATGGAATGGCTAAATAAAAGTGCCAACAATTGCTGGTTTGAGTTGTCACCTGTTACCATTGTATCTGACTAGTAAGTATTGCAACTACAACGGAATGACTAAATAAAAGTACCAACAACTGCTGGGTTTTGGGATGCCTCATGCTATATGTATCTGACTAGTAAGTACTACAACTATAACGGAATGGTTAATTAAAACTGCCCACTGCTTATTATATCAGGATGACTCATGCTATCTATACCTGACTAGTAATTGCTGCAACGATAATTGAATAAATAAAACTGCCAACTGTGTGAGTTCCTCGGTTGACCTCCTCGTTTGGTCTCGAGGGGGAAATACCAGGATGTGTATGTTTGGTAGTAGTATTAGGTTGGTTCCGAATAGGTCTTTCTTATCCCTCTCTGATAGCCGACAGTTATATCGAGTCTCTATAGGTTGTTTAGTGCATGCTGTGCTGCTGCTTCAGTCCACCATACCTATGTAGGCGAGGACCGCCGAATTCTAGTCTCGCCGTGTACTGGCCTCAGTACTGACCGCTCTCTTTTTCCTTGGCCCTTTGTCGGCACCCCTTTTGTTTAAGCATGTTTTGAGAATGACGTCGTTAGCAGGGTTACCCTTCCGGCTTGGCCTGGGCAGGGTTATGGACGCCAATTGTTATTCCTTAGGGCTCTTAGCTCAATTTGCATCTTGTCCGTACTCGGACGCGGTATCGTTTTAAAGGTGATTTGGATCTTTGTATTGTATATCTGTATTCTTGACTCATGGATTCGTGTGGTATATATATGTTCTGTGGGTTCCATCGTGAACTATTGTGTAATGGTATTACTTCGTTTTCCACCCGCACGCAAGTGCCTGGTGGGAGCCTTTGAATCGTTTCTATGCGAGTTTGGCGGGAATTTCTGAGACTTGCATAGGGCCGATTCTGAGGGTGTTACAGAGTGGTATCAGAGCTCAGCAGTTGCGTTACCCCACTGGTCCATCCTGTAGGATAACCTAGCTAACGGACGTTATAGAGTGTCAAAACTATTTTGGAAAAATCGGTTGGATAGATCTGATTAGGTCTGCTTTTACTCCTTACCCCTCTGCTATTCTCTTCTTACCTCTGCGTGTTTTGAATCTAATCTCTTATCTTTCTTCGAGTCCAGGATTTCTCGCGGTTGGGTTTCCATCGTACCTTCAGGGTTTCGCTTTCTCCCTTTTATAACGGTGGTGCTACGATCATCAAATCTGCATCTTGCCTGTTGTACCCTTCATCCAATCTTTTGTTCTTGAACTCTTTATCTATATGTGTACCTTGCTAGAAATCCGTATCGTTGAAAACCATATGAGAAGGACGAGCATTGGCAAAGTTGGAGTATACCTTGAGCATGTGTTGTTCATGCCAATGGAACCATTGCGAAACCTAATCGTTATGTATTTTCATAAAAAAATATTTTGTATCTTTTGGTGTTTTCCAACGTGATGACCTTATCTACATCAGATCCAATGCAGAGCTTGCATCATCCCTTTGTTCCGAATACCGCTTATGAAGACCTTCCTTCTAAATTTCGAGAGTTGTGTTGCATGATTTTCCTATTCATGTATAGAGTTAATATTTTGGGTACGGGATGGACGGATCACCCTACCGGACTCTTACTGGTCACTCTTGTACATCGAACTGGTGGGTCAATATAACTTTTCCTCTTCTCATGGAAGTTAGAGGTGGCCTTATCTTTTGATACCTCTACCTTCGTCATTTGTTTCTCCGGAGTGTTCTCTCGATGAACGTGAGCACCGACCCTTGTTGGTGGTGTCGCGGATTTCAAGATGGAGAAAGAACCCTTGTTAGTGGTGTCGCGAGGATCTACATGAAGCGAGAAGATTCAGATCGTTTACCTTCTTCTTTGTACCATGAGGCGGATCTCGAGGGCGAGATCCATTGTTAGTGGTGTCGAATTGTAGAACCCAAGAAAACCACTACCAGAAAATCGCTTGCTAATTACTACTTTGTGCATCATCATGACATCATGCATTGTTTGTCTAAAACTATTTTCTAAAATCCTATTTTTCTTTTGTAAATATCCCCATCTTTTATTTCATATCAAACCCCGATTGTCCGAATATTTTGTTTTGACTAATTGATTTACAAAAGTCCTTTAAAATAAATATATAAAATAAAACCCTAAATATTTTTAGTGGGAGAGGCAGCCACCGGCCAAGCCCAAAAGGCCCAATCGGCAGCCACCTACCTACCCCAAACCATAACCCTGGCGTAAACCACCCGCACAGCCGCCGCACCCTACCTGACCCAGCGTGCAACCCCTCCTGCTACAGAACACACACTGCACACACACACACACCCCGCAGCACACGCACACAACACCAATTCACACGCACGCGCGTGAGCACGACCCCGGGTGCAACCCTCCTCGCCTGGCCCACCTTCCAGTCTCTACCAAACCCCACCCACGCCATCTCCCCAGGCCCGGTCAAACCCCTCCCGTCCTTGATCCCCACGCGACCCCACCCCGCGGCCCCACCATTCACGCACGCTTCCCCCACTCGACTCCCGTCCCTCCCTCGCGGAAGCCCCACTCCAGCCCTGCGCTGTTTCTTCCTCGCCCCGACTCGACTCCCAGGGGCGCCGCCAGGGACCCCTCCCCCTCGATCTTGCCACGGCCTCCCCGATCCTGAACACCACCCCGAACCCACCTTCCCCACCCCGTACGTGATCTCCTCCCGCCGTCCTTCTCGCGTCTACTGCCACCAGCGAGCCCCATGGCCGCTCCCTTCTCCTCGAGCCCGTTCTCCTCCCTGCCAAGCTCGCCACCTTGGTCGCCCGCCTATGCCGTTCCCCCTAGAACTCCGTCGGCCGTGCGTGGCCACTCCCCTCCTCACTGGCAGACACTTCCCCTGCCATCGCCGCGCCTCCTCCTCACCGAGGAGCTTCTCCGGCCGTCGGCCGCGTCCTCCCTAGCCTCTGCAAGCACGCGACTACCACCTCCGATCGTCCCGGAGCCGAGCGCCTCCTCCGCAGCAAGCCCCACGACCCTGGCCGCCGCCTTCCCCCTCCGGCGCCCTCTGCAGCATCACCCATGCGTGTCGGCCACCGCCGCCCCGAGTCCTCTGCGCCAGCACGTTTGCCGGCCCGGCCTCCTCCTGGTGCTCTCCTCCGGCCCTCGACCAGACCATGCGGCCTCGTCCCTTGCCCCGCGCCTCATTTTCGTGCGTCGACCGAGCGCCATGTCTCCACCATCGATCCTTCCAGTAGCACGGGCTGCTGCTCTTGGCCCATGGTGCAGGACCAAGACTCCACCGTGGTTTGAGCCATTTCAGGTTGCCGCCGTGTTCGTTTTTTTTACCCTGTGGCCTTCTGTCTCGCTTGCTGTATGTGCGCTTGTGTGAGGCTACGGGGATGATGTGCCAATGTGAAGTTTCTTACGCGGTGAAGATGATGCAGAATTGGCACCGCAGATATGAACCCATTTGATGCCAATTGTCGTGTACGTCGGGCCTCTTCACGGAGCGCCAAGATCGCCCACACGGAGACCGATCCATCGGAACGCCAAGTGCTCCTCCTTGAGTCCGAAGTTCCGAAGGCCAATATCGTCGACCGTCGAAGACCGATCCCGGCGTCCGAGACCCCGAGACCGAACCCTCAGACCCCAAAATCACCGATTCCTCAAGTGTGACCCCTTTTCGAGACCCTTATATTTTTATAATATATAAATATACTTGTTGCATATCAATTGTCATGCTTGCATACATATTTGTGGTTTGGGGAAATTATGTCAATTAACCTAAAGTAAATATGGAGGCCATATGCGGACGAATTTAGTCTAATATTGGTCCCATTTAAATTTGTGCATCCAATCGGTGATATAATTTTGCCTTGTTAAGACAACATTTAAATTGCGGGGTATCTAAATAACATGAAGTATTTAATTAAATGTCGGGACCCCTGTTGCGCTTAATATTGCCTAATTGCATCGCATCTTTGTCATGCCATACGTCATACATGCATCATGCCCGGTCTTCTGACGTAATCTTAAATAGTGCATCCGGTGTTTCTTCTAGTGTTTTGCTTCTTCGCGGATAAGGCCGTTGAGTTTATGCGAGTGTCGATCCGATCTTCGGAAAAATCTTCGGCAATGTTTTCAGGAGAGCATCCTCCCCCTTTCTACCTATCTTACTTTTATAGTATTTATTCCCTCCTATTGATCTATTGCTATCTGTGTTGCGATGCTTTAGTTTCGTACCCGTGATATCCCTTGTAGCCTTATATTGCCTTGGACACATCCTATTACCTGTTGTTTGGTAGATAGTTGGACTTGCGCGTCGTAGTCGCTTGCTCAAGTGCTGTTGTGTGTCGTCCAGTACCACAATTGTTGGAAGGCTGCCATATGCTTTATGTTGGAGATGATCATGACTTTAATTATTGTTTAATAACTAAAATTGAAGTTGGTAATTAATGCAGAGGCACAGGTGGGCAATAGGTGTTATTTGGTTTTTAACCGTCCACTTGTGTCCCGTAGGACCCCGAGTACTTGATACCTGTTCTTTGAATATTCTCACTATCCGCATGTCGGACCATGAATCCCCCTAGCCAGAGCTTGAGTCATATTTATTTCTTGGGGCCACAAACTAGTTTGGGGCTTTATTACTATCCTGTACTTATGCCATGCTTTACTGCTTTATTTACGATTGCGCGTGGAGCGCCTGTACTGTTTTGGATCACGGCACGATTACGCGATATCGACAAGCCTAGTCACACTTTTGGGTTACCAGTCGTTTACAGCCATTCTCGCAAACCTCTGGGTCCGTCTCGGAGCCGGCCAACTTCGTAGCGGGTAGCTTGGTGGTGTGGCCCCCTGAAATCTATATGAATCTTGCAATTGCTCTGTCGTGATGCCTCGTTGGGATTTATTTGGTTTTTCTCGAGGTTGATCGTGCGTGTGTTGCTATTTGTGCCCCCCTGCAGGGTAAAACTTTCTGAAAGCCGTGTCCGCGGTTATGGACGACTTGGAGCACAGTATCTCCATCATAAACAACTATAACTAAAGTAGTGCTATAAATTTGACTTTATAATGACTAGTAATCAGCTTCACTATAATGGAATGGCTAAATAAAAGTGCCAACAATTGCTGGTTTGAGTTGTCACCTATTACCATTGTATCTGACTAGTAAGTATTGAAACTACAACGGAATGACTAAATAAAAGTACCAACAACTGCTGGGTTTTGGGATGCCTCATGTTATATGTATCTGACTAGTAAGTACTACAACTATAACGGAATGGTTAATTAAAACTGCCCACTGCTTATTATATCAGGATGAGTCATGATATCTATACCTGACTAGTAATTGCTGCAACGATAATTGAATAAATAAAACTGCCAACTGTGTGAGTTCCTTGGTTGACCTCCTCGTTTGGTCTCGAGGGGGAAATACCAGGATGTGTATGTTTGGTAGTAGTATTAGGTTGGTTCCGAATAGGTCTTTCTTATCCCTCTCTGATAGCCGACAGTTATATCGAGTCTCTATAGGTTGTTTAGTGCATGCTGTGCTGCTGCTTCAGTCCACCATACCTATGTAGGCGAGGACCGCCGAATTCTAGTCTCGCCGTGTACTGGCCTCAGTACTGACCGCTCTCTTTTTCCTTGGCCCTTTGTCGGCACCCCTTTTGTTTAAGCAGGTTTTGAGAACGACGTTGTTAGCAGGGTTACCCTTCCGTCTTGGCCTGGGTAGGGTTATGGACGCCATTGGTTATTCCTCAGGGCTCTTAGCTCAATTTGCATTTTTTCCGTACTCGGACGCGGTATCGTTTTAAAGGTGATTTGGATCTTTGTATTGTATATCTGTATTCTTGAATCATGGAGTCGTGTGGTATATATCTGTTCTGTGGGTTCCATCATGAACTATTGTGTAATGGTATTACTTCGTTTTCCACCCGCACGCAAGTGCCTGGTGGGCGCCTTTGAATCGTTTCTATGCGAGTTTGGCGGGAATCACTGAGACTTGCATAGGGCCGATTCTGAGGGTGTTACAATAGATGATTGTGGTTTCTCGATCATGAACATTGAGATGTTATTAAAAACAAGATCATATCATTAGGAGAATGGTGTGATTGACATACTCCTATAGATAAGCATAGCATAAAGATTAAGTCATTTCAATAGTTCGTTTTCTATAAGCTTTCTGATACATAGTAACCTAATTCCTGCGACCATGAGATCATGCTAATCACCATCACCGGAAGGATTCTTTGATGACATCAAACACCACACCATAACTGGGTGGCTATAAAGGTGGCATTGAGTGTTCGGAAAGTATGTGTTGAGGCACATAGATCAAGAGTGGGATTTGTCCATCCATATGAAGGATAGATATACTCTGGGCCCTCTCGGTGGAATGTCATACAATTAGCTTGCAAGCATGTGACTGGCTCACAAGGGATCACATACCACGGGAACAAGAAAAGAGTACTTATCGGTAACAAGGTTGAACTAGGTATGCAGAGATACCGACGATCAAACCTCGGATAAGTAAACTATCACGAGACAAAGGGAAACTGGTATCGTGTGTAAGTGGTTCATTTGATCGCAAAGTAATCGTAGAAATATGTGGGAGCCATATGAATTTACAGATTCCTCTATTGGTTATTGATTGGAGAAGTGCCTCGGTCATGTCCGCATAATTCACGAACCGTAGGGAGACACACTTAAGGATTCGGTGTTGTTTAGTAGATATGGAATGTAAGTAAGGAAACCGAATGTTGTTCGGAGTCTCGGATGGGATCCGGGATATCACGAGGAGATCCGGAATGGTTCGGAGAATAAGATTCATATAAGGAATGTCCGATTCCAGAGTTCGGAAATGATTTCAATGTTTTCATCAGAGAGGTTCTAGAAGGGTCTAGAAGGTTCACCGGACCGAAAAGGGAATGGTCCATGAATGTGTCATGGTTAAGTGGAATTATTGGATCATTCCCTAGGTCACTTTGCTTGGGCATTTGCGAGAGACAAATAAAGCTCTAAATTGAAAGTCAAAAGGGAGGTTTGAAAAGTCAAACTGGAACAATAGTTTCCTAGTGGAAGAAGGAAAGAATCCTTCCTTCTATCCAACTTGGGATTGGGTATGGATTCAACTCCCCTCTCCTAAGCTTCCCTCCATCTCATAAATAGAGGGGGAGGGCTGCCCCAAAGCACACAACACCAGCCCTCCCCACCCGTGCATCGCCGCTGCCGCCCAAGCCGCCGCCGCCAGCTGCCGCCGGCCCGTCGCCGTCGCCCTAGTCGCCGCTGACACCTCCTCCTCCTCCTCTCCAACCTTCTAAAACTAGATCGCCGGAAACCCTAGATCCACCATAATTCGCACCGGCTGAGGCGAAGCCCTGCAGGATCTTCCCTCTACTTCCGACACCACGTCGCCGTGCTGCCGGAATCGTGAGGGGAGAAATACAACCTCCGCTGCCTGCTGGAACAAGGGAGAGGAAGGTCTTCATCGAGTACCGAATGTGTGACCGACTGCCAAAGCGCTGCCGGAACGCAGCGCCGGAAGGATCGTCTACGTGATCTTGAGATCGGCAAGTGTACGACTACATCACCCACGAGAATTTTCTCTCGTTAACCGCTTTGGAATCTTCGGGGGTGAGTACTCTAATCGACTCGTTGCTTCAATCTAGTAGATAGATCTTGGCTTGTTTGTATGCATGCGGTAGGAATTTTTTGTTTCCATGCTACGAACCCCTACAGTGGTATCAGAGCCGTGTCTATATGTAGATCTGTTGCACGAGTAGAACACAATGGTCATTGTGGGAGTTGATGCTTTTGTTGTCGATTGCTTCATGTGTACTTTGCATTTTCCGGGATGGTGGGATGAAGCGGCACGGGCTAACCTTACATGACATCGTTCATGAGACTTGCTCCACGCTTAACCTGCAACTTGTATTAGATAAGTGGCTTTGCGGGTGCCTGTTTCTCCCAATTTACAACGGGCAATTTACAATACTAGTATCAACGTTGTGGTTCTTGTTCGTAAGTTAGAACGACACTTATTGAAAGCCCCAAACCACGTAAAATATGCTAAGAAAATTAGAGACGTCTAACTTTGTTTTGCAGGGGTGTTCTTTGATGTGATATGGCCATGATTGTGATTATATATGATGTATGCAATGTTCCTTATTGTAAGTCGGCAACCGGCTGGAGCCATATGGTTGTTTTTTTAATTCCTTTAAGACCTGCGTGTCTATTATTCAAAGTAGTTGTAATAGTTGATGCTGGTCGACGACAACCATGGAGTGGCGCCATTGACCTTGACGAAATGCCGGTGATGATGGAGATCATGTTCGTGCTTGAAGATGGATATCGGAAGCACAAGAAGAAAGGCCATATCATATCACATATTTGGAATTGCATGTGATGTTGATCCTTTTATGGATCTTGTATTGCTTAGTTCGCGATGGTAGCATTATAAGATGATCTCTCTCACAAAATTTCAAGTTAAAAAGTGTTCATACTTAGTAAGAACCATTGATAAAGCTCGTTGTTTCGAAGCACCACGTGATGATCGGGTGTGGTAGATTCTTTGAGTGTATACAACGGGAGCAAGACATATTTGCTCATGCGGAAGCTAAAGTTTGATATTGATGAGCCTAGCATGTACAGACATGGTCTCAAAACACGGATCACCAAAAGGTAAAGCATGATTCATATAGTAGATATGATGAACATGTTGATTGTTCGCCATTGAAGCTACATCAACTCTTGTGAAGATCGGTTTTGATATGGTGGATTTGGTTCGTGTGATAACTAAAACAATGTGAGGGATATTGTTTTGAGTGGGAGTTCACCTAGATTAATTTAACTATTAACTAGAACTCAATTTGTCATAAACTTAGTCTAAACTATTGCAAATATGTTGTAGATCAATGGCGGCCCCTACCGTCAATTTTAATGCGTTCCTAGAGAAAGAAAAGTTGAAAAACAATGGAAGCAACTTCGCGGATTGGTTCTACAACTTGAGGATTGTCCTTAATGCTGGTAATTTTACCTATGTGCTAGATGAACCACTGGGTGATCCACCTGCAGCTGATGCTACCGATGAGGTAAAGAATGTTTTCCTCGCTCAAAAGAATCAGTACTCCACGGTTCAGTGTGCTATCTTGTATGGTTTGGAATCGAAGCTTCAGAAAAGGTTTGAGAACCATGACCCACATGATATTGTCCGTGAACTCAAAATGATATTTGAGGCTCACGCGGCAGTTGAGAGTTATGAGGCTTCTGAAAAGTTCTTTAACTTCAAGATGGAAGAGGGCAGCTCCGTCAGTGATCACGTGCTTAAGATGTCTGGTCATGCAAGCAAGCTTCTGTAACATCCCTAAAATCATGTTTTAAAACTCATGCATATCATCCATGCATCCATGATCATATAGAGTTTCATTTTCTAAACCATTCCAAAAACAGGAGCATATGTGCTCATTATTTTATGTGAGTATACCCTAGACATAGTGCTACTTTCAAATGAGAAGGGAACTTATTGTATTCAGTAATGTTTTGTATTCAAACTTAAATGGTTCCAAAAGCTTGAGCAAAGTTTCAAAACAAAGTATAAAATTTAAAACCAAATATATGCCTTTTATTATATCTTCCAAAGGCTTGTTTTTATTTTATTTTTCAAATGACCCAAGTAGGCTTGAGTGAACAGATGTGTTTGACACATATTTGAGTACAAAGTTCACTGTACAAAAACCTTGAGAAAGTTTGAATTCAAACTGAATTGAAATGATGGTTGAAAATCATTTTTAGAAAATCAAACAGAAAAAGAAAAGGAATAAAGGAAAAAAATATAAGCAGCCAACCATTCTGGCCCAACCCAGCCCAATTCGTCGAGCTAGCCCAGCAGCACCCCCCCCCCCCCCCCGCGAAGTGTTTTCTTTACTCGCACCCGCACCCACTAGGTCGCTGACAGCCTGGACCCATCCCCACACCTTTTCTCTCGCTGACGACTAGGCCTCACTGCCGCGTCACCCTTCGTAATCAATCAGCGCCGACGACCACCTCGCCGCTGCCGTTTCCCCGCACTGATGCCACGCTTAAATTGCATTGATACGGCGAGAGATTTCCGCCCCCGCTCTGGCTACATAACCCCCCCCCCCCCTTGCCGCTCATTTCCCCTCACCTAGCACAGACGCCACGCCACCAGGCCGCCCATATTTCGCCGAACTCTGCCACGGTACCGACGAACTCCGGCAGCAAATTCCGGTGAGCTCCCCGCGCCCCTTGACTTCTAACCTTGCCAGTACAATCACTGCAACCTTGCGCATCTCCTAACCACTCTGGTGCATGCTAGGATCATTCAGAGCCTCGTCAACATCGACGACAGCACGAGTCCGACGAAACCATCAACTCCGGCAAGCTTTCCTGGTTAGTTCTGACCGCGCCTTGCTCTCTCCTTGAAACTCGCATGACCAGCACCACTTTGCGCATCTGACGCACTATTTATTTTTCCCTGGCATGATCTGTACCTTCGCCAACGTCAACGAGCAGCCGTACCCGACGCCTTCACGAACTCCGGCGAGGAATCACTGACGACTCCGAGCGCCCCTTTGCCAACCAAGGACACGTCGAGCTTCTCCTTGTCACTGCGGTTCTGGTGAGCATCCTCCCACCTCCCCGAGCGACCTAGTTCACCGGCTCCGCCAGTGACAGAGAGCGCCGCCGCCTGTCGCCGCCGCTAGCGCCGCCACAGGATGGTCAGGTTTCTTTGGATCGTTAGATCTAGATCCAGTGGATACGATAGATCCTAGGCGAAACGGTAAGATTAGATCTGGGCCGCGTGTTTAAGTTAAATCTGACGGCTCACAGAAGCGATCCAGCACGAAGCGGTACCAGCCAATTAGATGCCGCCGCGTGTCAGAGAGTTAGATTTAAAATTAGATTTTGAATCTATTAGATGTTTGATTTTGTATTGATCATAACTTTTGATTCCCACGTCCAAATTTGACAAATTTTATATCAATGGAATCAGGAGAGCAAGCCCTTTCCATATATGCAATGTGTTTAATTTTTTGTTTCTGTTAAATTGTTTTTATTTACAGAAACATGTGTAGGACTATTTTGTTTATACTAATTATTTGAGAAATGTGTTAATGTTCAAATAAAGATTGTTTGGCAAGTTTTGAACTTGTTTATGAACTAGTACAGTGCACTTGTCTTGTTGAGTATAGAAAATCATCACATATCATATTGCATGCATCCATATATTTTTGCATGTATTTATTTTGTATGTGATTTGGTGCTATCATTTTATGTGTAGATTTTGGTGCAAATAGTGATTGTGATTGTGAGGATTGTAGATACTCTCTAAACTACCAAGGAAAGTGGTGCTTCATGATTTTATCCCTATGTTTTTCAACTATGCACTAGAAATATTTTCCTAGTCTTGCATGGTTATATTTTACTTATATGCTATGCTTGGGAAATCCTAGTAGTTGTAGAATTGCTAGAAATTTCTAAGTTAAGATGTTTATCTATGCCATGCTTAGCCTAGCTAGTAGCAACCAAGGGTGGTAAAATATTCATGCTATGATAAAATATTTCTAAGTCTTTGGACTATGTTTTTGCTTAATAAAACAACTAAGTGAATGAATCACCTAGGTGGAATGGTTGTGAATGGGTTATGTTGAGTGGTTACACAAGGCCCATTTCTATGGTTTACCTTGTGTATCTCACTTGTGGAAAGCCACCTAGGAACAAAGGGATTTGAGAGGCCAAATGTTAAGAAGCTTCTAGTGCAGCCACTTGGCAATATGGGCTCTGCTTGGATCACATAGGTTGCAATAACTTAGCCATTTGGACAGTTGGTGGTAGTGGAATGATAGGTTGGAACGCGTCCATTTGGTCTAAGGGAAGGCTTCTGAAAGGTCCTGTCCTGGTGAAAATCAAGTCTTGTGGGGAAAGTGCACAACCTCTGCAGATGGAAGAATCTAAGTACTTAGCCATGTACCTTGTATTGGACAATTTGAGCATCAAGACATGGAAGCTATCAAGAATCTCCTCATCCCAATTTCTAAGTAAAACTTGTGGTTCAACAAGGGTGAAGGACCCCAATGTCTATTGGTGGTTCCTTGGGGAAAGTTTTTGACAAAGAAAAACTTAGTATTTTCAACTGATAGGAAAAACCTATTTTGAGCAAATAAATCCTAAGATACACTTAGCCAAAATGCATATAGTATTTATTCCACCAGTATTATACTAAGGTATCACTTGCCAATACTATTCCAATGTATTGACCCGTTGTGGTTGTAACTTGTGATGTTGCAAGATATTCTGATGATGATTAGGAGTCATGAGTCTACACTCAACATGCTTGCCTGTGGCACATGAAGATGAAGACTTATTTATCTTATTACATTTTTGAACTCTTGTATTAGGCCTGTGGCCATGGAGTTGTAAAAGACTATGTTTGTCTCTGGAATGATATGTAATAGTGACCTTTGTTTCTGTGTACTTCATCTTAAACTGTGGATGCTAGCATTGATCCAGGGACTAGCATTGCAATCACATGGATCCTTTCCTTTACAAAGGAGGGATCTTACAGCTTCAAAGCTTGGGTATAGTGATTCCTAATGCTTTGGGGATTCACTGTGTCCTCTAATCACTACCACCAAGTTACGAGAACTTTGTGATGAACAACAATATGCAAAACATGGACAAGTTGTTGCCCGAACTCTTCTCCATGTTAAACTCTGCGGAAGTGGAGATCAAGAAATAGCACCAAGTGTTGATGGTCAATAAGACCACCAAATTCAAGAAGCAAGGCAAGTCTAAGAAAAAGGTAAACTTCAAAAAGGGAGGTAAGAAAGTTACCGCGCCGGCGAAGAAGACCAAGGCTAGGCCTAAGCCTGATACTGAGTGCTTTTACTACAAGGGGGAGGGTCACAGTAAGCGGAATTTCCCTAAGTACTTGGCGGATTTGAAGAACAGCAACATCAAGAAGAAAGGTATATCTGATATACATGTTATTGATGCGTATCTTACTAGTACTCGTAGTAGTGCCTAGTTGCTCATATTTGTAACTTGAAACAGGTGTTGCAGAATAGACGGAAACTAGCAAAGAACAAGGTGACGATGCACGTTGGAAATGGATCAAAGGTTGATGTGATCGTGGTCGGCACGCTACCTCTTCATCTACCATCGGGATTAGTTTTATACTTAAATATTTTTTATTTGGTGCCTGCGTTGAGCATGAACATTATATCCGGATCATGTTTATTGCGAGACGATTACTTGTTCAATTCCAAGAATAATGGTTTTTTGATTTATATGAGTAATATGTTTTATGCACATGCACCTTTGATAGATGGTCTATTCTTATTGAATCTCGTTTGAGGAAATACACACATTAATAACATTGAAGCTAAACAGTTGAAATTGAGCGATAACTCGACCTATCTGTGGCACTGTCGTCTTGGTCATATTGGAGTGACGCATATGAATAAACTCCATTCCGATGGACTTCTTGAATCACTTGATTTCGAATCACTTGAAAGATGCGAAGCATGTCTGATGGATAAAATGACCAAGACTCCATTTTATGGTATGATGGAGCGAGCTACGGACTTATTGGAAATAATACATACCGATGTGTGTGGCCCAATGAGTGTAGCATCCTAGCGGTGGTTATCGTTATGTTCTTACCTTCACGGATGACTTGAGTAGATATGGGTATATCTATTTCATGAAACATAATTCTGAAACATTCGAGAAGTTTAAGGAATTTCAAAGTGAAGTAAAGAATCAACGTAACAAGAAGATTAAATTTCTACGATCTGATCGTGGAGGTGAATATCTAACTTACGAGTTTGGCAAGCATTTGAATAAATGCGTAATACTTTCACAATTGACACCGCCGGGAACACCACAACATAATGGTGTGTCCGAACATCGTAATCGAACTATCTTAGAAATGGTTTGTTCTATGATGTCACTTACAGATTTACCGCTATAGTTTTGGGGTTATGCATCAGAAACAACCACATTCAATTTAAATAGGGCACCATCTAAATCCGTTGAAACGACACCATATGAATTATGGTTTGGGAAGAAACCTAAATTTGCATTCCTTAAAGTTTGGGGTTGCAAAGCTTATGTAAAGAAGTTACAACCAGACAAGCTTGAACCCAAAGCGGAAAAATGCGTCTTCATAGGATACCCTAAGTAAACTATTGGGTATACCTTCTGCATAGATCTGAGGGCAAAATCTTCATTGCCAAGAATGGATCCTTTCTAGAGAAGGAGTTTCTCTCGAAAGAAGTGACTGGAAGGAAAGTAGAACTCGACGAGGTTGTTGAACCTTCTCTCGAACTTGAGAGTAGCGCAGCACTGGAAGTAGTACATGTGGCGCCTACACCAATAAGAGAGGAAGCTAATGATGTTGATCATGAAAATTTGGTTGAAGTTACTACGAAACCTCGCAGGTCAACGAGAACTCGTACCACTCCTAATTGGTATGATCCCGTTATGAGTGTCATGTTGGTGGACAACACCGATGACCCTGTGACATATGAGGAAGGGATGATGAGAACAGATTCCAATAAATGGCAAGAAGCCATGAAATCCGAGATTGGATCCATGTACGAAAACCAAGTATGGACTTTGGTGGACTTACCGGATGGCCGGAAGGTTGTCGAGAACAAATGGATTTTCAGGAAGAAAACAGATGCTAATCGTAATGTTACTATCTATAAAGCTCGACTTGTCGCAAAAGGGTTTCGACAAATTCAAGGAGTTGACTACGATGAGACTTTCTCACCGATAGCGAAGCTAAAGTCTATGAGGATTTTATTAGCAATCGCTGCATATTATGATTATGAGATATGGCAGATGGATGTCAAAACGGCGTTCCTCAATGGATACATTGATTAAGAGTTGTATATGGTACAACCCAAAGGTTTTGTCGATCCTAAAGATGCTAACAAAGTATTCAAACTTCAACGGTCCATTTATGGATTGAAGCAAGCATCCCGGAGTTGGAATCAACGTTTTGATAAGGTGATCAAACGTTTTGGTTTTATACAAACTTATGGAGAATCTTGTATTTACAAGAAAGTGAGTGGGAGCTCTGTAGAATTCTTAATACTATATGTAGATGACATATTATTGATTGGGAATGATGTAGACCTTCTTAATAGTGTCAAGGATTATTTGAATAATAGTTTTTCAATGAAAGATCTTGGCGAAGCAGCTTACATATTAGGCATAAAGATTTATAGAGATAGATCGAGATGCCTAATATCATTGTCACAGAGTACATATTTGGACAAAGTTCTAAAGAGGTTTGGAATTAAAGATAGCAAGAAAGGGTTCTTGCCCATGTTGCCCAATACGACCTTGAGTAAAACTCAAAGTCCTGCAACGGGAGAAGATACATAAAGGATGAGTAAAACTCCCTATGCCTCAGCCATAGGATCTCTTATGTATGCCATGCTATGTACTAGACCCGGCATTGCATATGCTATTAGTTTGACTAGCAGATATCAAAGTGATCATTGGACAGCGGTCAAAAACATCCTTAAGTACTTGAGAAGAACTAAGGATATGGTTCTTTCTTATGGAGGTGATGAACAACTCGTTGTCAATGGTTACACCGATGCTAGTTGGAACACCGATCTATATGATTCTAAATCTCAATCTGGATATGTATTTACTTTGAATGGTGCAGCAGTTAGCTGGAGGAGTGCAAAGCAAAGCTTTGTGGCAAAATCTTCAACTGAATCGGAATACATAGCTGCTTCGGAGGCTTCACAAGAGGCTATATGGATGAAGGAGTTCAAGCTAGGTGTTGTTCCAAGTGCGTTGGACCCAATGTCTATCTATTGTGATAACATGGGCGCAATAGCCAATGCGCAAGAACCAAAGTCACACAAGAAGCCGAAGCACATCAAGCTACGTTTTCACGCTATTCGAGAGCATGTCCAAGATGGTGACATAAATATTTGCAAAGTACACACAAATCTGAATGTGGAGGATCCGTTGACTAAACCTCTCCCGAGGGCAAAACATGACCAGCACCAAACCGCCATGGGTGTTTGGTATATTACCATGTAATCTAGATTTGTTGACTCTAGCGCAAGTGGGAGACTGTTGGAGATATGCCCTAGAGGCAATAATAAAAGTGGTTATTATTATATCTTTGTGTTTATGATAAATGTTTACATTCATTCTATAATAGTATTAACCAGAAACATTAATACTTGTTTGATTTGTAAACTAAATTAGAGTCCCTGGTAAACCCTATTTATAATACTAGCTTGTTGGTTAATAGATGATCATGGTTTCTCGATCATGAACATTGAGATGTTATTAACAACAAGATCATAGCATTAGGATAATGGTGTGATGTACATACTCCTATAGATAAGCGTAGCATAAAGATCAAGTCATTTCAATAGTTCGTTTGCTATAAGCTTTCTGATACATAGTAACCTAATTCCCTCGACGATGCGATCATGCTAATCACCATCACCTGAAGGATGCTTTGATGACATCAAACACCACACCGTAACTGGGTGGCTATAAAGGTGGCATTGAGTGTTTGGAAAGTATGTGTTGAGGCACATAGATCAAGAGTGGGATTTGTCCATCCATATGACGGATATATATACTCTAGGCCCTCTTGGTGGAATGTCATCCAATTAGCTTGCAAGCATGTGACTAGCTCACAAGGGATCACATATCACGGGAACAAGAAAAGAGTACTTATCAGTAACAAGGTTGAACTAGGTATGCAGAGATACCAACGATCGAACCTCGGATAAGTAAACTATCACGAGACAAAGGGAAATTGGTATCGTATGTAAGTGGTTCATTCGATCGCAAAGTAACCGTAGAAATATGTGGGAGCCATATGAATTTCCAGATTCCTCTATTGGTTATTGATCGGAGAAGTGTCTCGGTCATGTCCGCATAATTCACGAACCATAGGGAGACACACTTAAGGATTCGATGTTGTTTAGTAGATATGGAATGTAAGTAGGGAAACCGAATGTTTCGGAGTCATGGATGGGATCCGGGATATCTCGAGGAGATCCGGAATGGTCCGGAGAATAAGATTCATATAAGGAAAGTCTGATTCCGGAGTTCGGGAATTGTTTCGATGTTTTCATCGCAGAGGTTCTATAACGGTCTAGAAGGTTCACCGGACCGGAAGGGGAATGGTCCATGAATGTGTCATGGTTAAGTGGAATGCTTGGATCATGTCCTAGGTCACTTTGGTTGGGCATTTGCGAGAGAAAAATCAAGCTCTAAATTCAAAGTCAAAAGGAAGGTTTGAAAAGTCAAACTATAACAATAGTTTCCTAGTGGAAGAAGGAAAGAGTCCTTCCTTCTATCCAACTTGGGTTTGGGTATGGATTCAAACTCCCCTCTCCCAAGTTGTCCTCCCTCTCATAAATAGAGGGGAGGGCCTCCTCAAAGCACACAACACAAGCCCTCCCCACCCGTGCTACGCCGTCGTCGCCGCCCAAGCCGCCGCCGGCCCGTCGCCGTCGCCCTAGCCACCGCTGACACCTCCTCCTCCTCTCCGGCCTTCTAAACCCAGATCGCCGGAAACCCTAGATCCACCATAACTCGCACCGGCTTAGGCGAAACCCTGCGGGATCTTCCCTCTACTTCTGACACCACGCCGTCATGCAGCTGGAATCGCGAGTTGAGAACTACAACATCTGATGCCTGCTAGAACAAGGGAGAGGAAGGTCTTCATCGAGTACCGAACGTGTGACCGACGGCGAAAGCACCGCCGGAACGCAGCGCCGGAAGGATCGTCTACGCGATCTTGAGATCGGCAAGTGTACGACTACATCACCCACGAGAATCTGCTCTCGTTAACCGCTTGGGAATCTTCGAGAGTGAGTACTTTAATCGACTCGTTGCTTCAATCTAGTAGATAGATCTTGGCTTGTTTGTATGCATGCAGTAGAATTTTTTGTTTTCCATGCTACGAACCTCTACAATATGATGGTATTGTGGGTACCCTAGGGCACCCCCAAGGCCTATATAAAGAGGGGAGGAGCCGGAGGAAGACACCATACGCCATATACAAGATCTAGATCCCATCTACCATCTCCACCGCGGCGCCCTCCCGCCGTTCCGCCTCCATAGCCTCTCAAGCTCCACCAAGATCCAATCTCCATCAACACCATCAAGCCATCCAAGCAAGAATAGGAGAAGAAGGAGGACAACGCCATCACCACGATGCAACCATCACCGCGCCATCATCACCATCTCCATCACCGCTACTCCTTCATCCTTCCCCATCATGGTCTCCATGATGGGTTGTAATATGGCCTGAACCCCCCTTTTATTAATGTTATGATGATTTGAGTAATTGAAGTTTGGTGTGTTCTTGTTAATTAATATGTCTGTTCTTTCTCTTTACATTGTTTATTAATGATATTATTATACTGATTGGAGACGTCCAATCCATTATTGAGGAATTTACTAGGGATTCACAGAGTGTCACAAAACATATCATTAGTCTCCACTCTTCCAGGGTACCTGACAAGTCCATGGGTAGAACTAATAGGTTATTTTCTATAAGTGATTTGCGGAGGCAATAGCAGCTTAGGATGCACCGCCTAGAGTTACCCAAGATCACTCATGATTAGATAGGTATAGTGTTGCGAACTTCTTGACCCCAAAGTGACATACGAGATATCTTGTGACTAGCACACTACTTGCTTAGGAGTACGGTTGTCCATAGAACTTAATGCCTTTGATCTGGTTTACATTGATTGGTCTTGTTACCTTAATACACTATTCTCTTATGGATGACCCATGTCTGAAGAGGGTGTGGAAAATTGAGTTGTGTAGTTGCCACTTATGTCGTGGTATTGCCGACGAGTATGCCATGGAGGGGTCCTCACAGTGCGTGTTTAGAGACGTGGGGAAAGTCGGACGGTTGACGGGTACGAGGTAACACAGCTTACCTATGTATGTGCTTTCTCTTTACATTGTTTATTAATGATATTATTATAGTGATTGGAGACGTCCAATCCATTATTGAGGAATTTACTAGGGATTCACAGAGTGTCACAAAACATATCTTAGTCTCCACTCTTCCAGGGTACCTGACAAGTCCATGGGTAGAACTAATAGGTTATTTTCTATAAGTGATTTGCGGAGGCAATAGTAGCTTAGGATGCATCGCCTAGAGTTACCCAAGATCACTCATGATTAGATAGGTATAGTGTTGCAAATTTCTTGACCCCAAAGTGACATACGAGATATCTTGTGACTAGCACACTACTTTCTTAGGATTACGGTTGTCCATAGAAATTAATGCCTTTGCTCTGGTTTACATTGATTGTTCTTGTTACCTTAATACACTATTCTCTTATGGATGACCCATGTCCAAAGAGGGTGTGGAAAATTGAGTTGTGTAGTTGCCACTTATGTCGTGGTATTGCCGACGAGTATGCCATGGAGGGGTCCTCACAGTGCGTGTTTAGAGACGTGGGGGAAGGTGGACGGTTAACGGGTACGGGGTAACACAGCTTACCCAGGTTCAGATCCCACGACGGTGGCGGAATCCTACTCCTGCTATAAATCACTATAATGGCAATACGCCGACTTACAGGGATCGATTCGCTATGCGAGGTTATGTGAAGTTGTGCCCTAAAGGCTCCCATAGGCCCGACTTATATAGTCGCCAGGTCCTAGGGTTACAGGGAAAAGTCCTAGCCGGACAGGTTACAGAGTCCTACACTGTCTATAACTAGTCTAGCGTGTCTTGCACTCCAAGGCTCCGGGTACGTTGGTGAATCCTCCATAGCCTTCCTTTATCCGGAATGGGACTCCCTTCTGAATCCATCTAACTGGGCCGCCCAGCAGGCCAAGGGCCATGCTACCAACTGTGGGCCACCCGGGTTATCCGGATAGAGGACATGCTATGAGGATACCCATATAGCATATCCCCAACAGTAGCCCCCAGAGAACACCGATATCTTGCGTCGTCTTGCCTCTTCATGTTGAATGCTCCGTCTAGATGGATGTCGGCAAATCGTCAAGAAACATCTTGTAGTCCTCCCAACGAACACTGCAAGGTTTTTTCCGTCTTCAACTTGTAAGTTAGAGAATTGCTAAATCTTCTATCTTAAACTTCTGTAGCCGTATTGGATCCGTCCATGCCAGAATATTCCGATTTGATGGTTCACCTGCCAGTGACAACTAGGATGATGTAGACATAGGCCAGCAACGCCTCGTAACTCACACATGCAGAAAACGCAATCATGTCCGTTTTTCACTCGCGAGCGATACGAACCATTGGCGGCGACGGTTGGCAACATGGCGAAATTTCCACACATGTCCCCACACACGTCGCCTACGCGTCAACCGTTCGATCATGCTCCACGAATCTCGATGCCGGAGGTCATAAATAGTAATAGCGGTGGAAATTTTACTTTTTCACCTCATTCTCCTCTGCATCATCTTCTTCCTCCAGCGAGCGCCTCCTCGAGCTCTCTGCGCACATGTGCGAAAAACCCTAGCTCCTTAATGTCTCCTAGTTACCATCGAAAAACTTCCAATGGCCAGGAGCAGCCTCACCCCTCTCCATGGCGGCGTCAGGCGATGCCGCGGCAAAGCCGGCAAGCGCCGTCATCGTGCCACCAGAGGGATTGGTTATTCCCAAATCCGCGGTGGTCGAAACCACCGGCGGCGACCATAACCCAATGGCGCTGGAGCTGCTGGAGGAGGAGTATGACTCCCACAAGGGTGATTGGCGTGGTTCGGATATTACGGACCATGATATCAAAGAACTGATCAACGAGGGCTATCTCCCCGCGACGGAGGGGCTCATCTGGCGGGCGGCGCCAGCTGGCGAGGTCACTCCTTCTCCCCAAGCCGGAGAGATGGTGTACCTCAAAGCCCAACTGGTACGCGGCGTCTCCCTGCCCATCTCCATTTTTTCCTTGCTGTCCTCAACCATTACCGAGTACAGCCTCAGAACCTCTCCCCCAATAGCATCTTAGCGCTTAGCAACTACGCGGCGTTTTGCGAGGGTTATTTAGGGATTAGGCTTAGGCTAGATCTCTTCATCTATTTCTTCACCGTCAAGAGCGAAGACGGAGCAGGCAAGGACGAGCTCAGGAATTGTGGCACCATTAGTTTTAAGACCCGGCCTGGCCGGCGCTTCCCCGACATTCTTGGCCATGAGTTCTGCAAGAACTGGCAACGGACGTACTTCTACGGCTCAGATAACCCTCTTGCAGTACGAGAAGTAACGTACCCGGACTTCGTTGATGGAGCTGTCGCCGAAGCCTCGACATGGAGATCCCAGGCCTCCCTTCCCTCCGACATCGACGCTTCCTGCGCTATAAGGCGGATAGAGTGGTTCTTAGATGCGGGTCTGACCGGATTGGATATGTGCTGGTTTGTCAGGCAGATCCAGCCTCTGTAGCATTGCTTGAAGTTGATGCACGAGTATACCAACGAGAGGAAGGATAGCCTCCGCATCTCCGAGGACAACTTCTCGAGCAACTCCGTCAAGCTACGCCTCAAGGATATTGTCAAGGTGAAGGATAGGAAGGGCGGCTTCACCATCACCTACGACATGTTTGTAGAGAGCAAGTGCCCAAAGGTACCTGTTTATTCTCTGTGTATGACATATACTCCAGTTCTTCCGTCTAGTCATTACCATCTCATTTAACACGGTGGATTTTCACTTAACAGCTCAGCGACATAGATGAGGATAGCATGGCTCCCCAAATCTATGATCCAAAGATGAAGGAAGTCACCGTCGTGTCCGACGACGAGGTCCCGTTGGCGTGAAAGCGGAAGAGCTCCACCTCTGACGCTGCCGACGGAGGCAAGGAGAAGAAGACGGAGGGTGGAGCCTCCAAGGAGACTACCGCCGCCCTGGAGGCGGAGAAAAGAAAGGTTACTGGGATCCCCTTTGCCAAAGCACCCCCTCTTGTGTAAGCTTCTTTCTCTCCGACATTGTCCATTGTTTGTCTTACTCCTGTACTTATATGTTTTGTACGTTTCAGGAAGAAAGCCACTACTAGTTTGAAGAAGACCTCCAAAACTTTTGGGGCTTCTAAAAACATTAAGGATATGTTGCAACGTGACGTGTCTTCTCACGCATCTCCCTCCATCGCCCATGTCACTCCCATCGTCAAGCTCTCAAGCCAAAGAAGCATCTAGCCCTTCCGCCATGGAATTGGACTCACGTGCCTCCACCGAGCTTGTTGTTGTCGTCGAACAGGCGATGCACGAAAGTGCCACAAACCAAATGGCTGAAGCTCCGGCTAAGGATGCCATCGGTAGCGGTAAGGCGGTGGTGGTACGTCTGTCAAAGGCGGCACCTTCGCACCCAAGAAGACCATAGAGTTTCCGAAGATAGTCTATCCGGTACTCATGTCGGGTAGCACCGCTCTGGTTCCTGGTGCGGCACCGACATATCCAATGTGCGGTCTCGAGGAGCTTCTCCAGCAAGCAGAAATCTTGCAAGGAAATAGTTTGTCCTTTGGAAAGTTTCTTGCTGAGAGTGCTACAAACCTCAAGATCATTGCGCTTCTAAGTTCTATTTTCCTTTTGCATTTTATATGAGTATCCCACTATAGCCCCCGAGGATTTAGACAGAAAACCATAGGTCTTTGCATCTAAATGCTCTAAGAGTGACTAAGCTAGAAAACTTCTCACTATAGCCCCCAAGCATATAGTTTCAATGAATTATTCCGACTAAATGCTTTCAGAGTAGCATACACATTGTTTATAAATTTCAATACTGTAGCCCCCAAGCTTATAGTTGTAACTGATTTAGTTCCGACTAGATGCTTTAAAGAGAAGCTAAGCATATGACTGAGTTAAAAACTTTATACTGTAGCCCCCAAGCTTCTAATCGAAAACTGAATTAGTCCCGACTAGATGCTTAAAGAAAGACTAAGCATATTGCTATGTTAAAAACTCTCGCTATATCCCCCGAGCTTCTAGGTGGAAATTCTCCGGATAGATGCTCCAAGTAGACCAAACAACGTTTAACTTTCTTATTCCATAGAATGAGAATGCTCGGAGGGGTGTCGCCAACGACAAGTACCAGAAGATGCACGCAGACTTGGAAGCTGAAAAAGGTAAAACTGCCTTATTGAAGGAACAAATCACCAAGAGAAAGCGTATGTTTTTTCCTTTCTTTTTCGTATTCCGGCTTGGTCTTGTGCCAACATTCTCCGAGTACTCACTGTGTACTGTTCTTTCTTTGACTTGCAGAAACCATTTCCAAGGCTAAGGAAATTGTTGAGCAATCCAAGCATATTCAGCAGCTGGATAGCGAAAACAAGATCCTTAAGCAGGAGAGGAAGGACATGCTGAAAATGCATGAAGACTCAATGAAGGCCCTACAAGACTCCGCCAGTGAGGAGATGAACCGCTTGAAGGAGGAAATCGCAATCTTAAAAGATCAGAAGAAAGCTGCCGATGAGCAAAATCAGCGCCATCTTGAAGCGTACATGATCCTCTGACAAGAACGGGACTCCATGGCGGATACTCTCCAATAGGCTGAGATTAGCATCTTCAGTAAGTGATTCTCCGTCTTGAATTTCTGTAAGCTGAATACTCTGAACTTTTTGTGTTATTGGGCTCATGTGCTCCTTTGTCGAAAATTTGCAGCTCCTATGGGTTTAACCCGATCGCCTCCTCCGCCAAAGGAATGCATGGTCCTTGCCGGCAACTTTATCAACACCGCCATCAAGCAGGCAAAAGAGATAGCCAAACCCCTCCAGATTAATATCAAGGCATCGGACTCTGTGGCGAAGTTCTCGGAGATCCTACGCCGAGCCCCCGAGCGTATCTTAAGATGGAAAGCTTCATGGGCATGGGCCTGCGCAAGGATGGCCCTGTCAATGGTCAAGGCACACTACAAAGGTGCCGACATCGACGCGGTGACCTCTGGTATCCCGAAGTAGACGAAGGCCAAAAGATAGATCACAAGGCTATTTTGGTGTCGCTCGCGGGTTTTGACACCACAGTCGCCGAGTTGGTCTACCCCAACGTATTTGTGCCCATGAAAACCCTTGACAGCAGCAACCAAAGCTCCTCCGAGTCCCTCAACACTGCCGACTTCGAGGAAGGTGACTCTCCTCCTACTGACGATGCTGCATCCAAGTCGCCTGCACCAGAGGAATAGAAAACAATGATGTAATATTTGTTTCCTCTGTAATGTGTATGCGGAAAAACTACTTGTTAACTTAAGGCGGAAAACAATGGTTATTATTTCCTTCTACTCAAGAACTGGTTCCAGCATGTATATATTTTTTTAAGAAAGTGCTGGATTATCCATTACTCTGGTTTTTATGCTTGACTTTTCATGAGTCGGAAGACTCGTTGTCGGAACCATGCACTCAGGTGATGATGCCCAATGGCACCGTCAATAACCTAAGCACAAAATCGCTGACAATAAGTGCGGAAAGTCACTACTCCAGAATCCACATAAAAATGACAAAGAACGTGTAGACCAGAAAGCTTAAGCTAATGCCCATAGGCGGAATTTTCATAAGTACAAGTGCAAAGCTTGTGCATAAAGGTTTTATGCTATCCAAAAATGAACAATAAAGGAGGTAAAAGACTCAGAAATATGAGTGAACCAGAGATCTTTATTTCATTGAAGGACGTAGCTGTGCTATGTTCCATGGCCGATCAAGCTCCGGGTAGTCATCATCCGGGTCATGTCGCTTACGCTTATGATCCTCGCTGGGTCTATCCTGCAGTTCACAATTGTCAAGGAGGTAGTAAGACCCATTGAGCAGCACCTTACTTACGATGAACGGTCCTTCCTAGGGCGGGGATAATTTGTGTGACTTCTTCTGCTTAAGTCGGAGAATCAGATCCCCCTCTTTAAACGAGCGATTCCAGACGCGGCGACTATGGTAGATGTGTAGCTTTTGCTGGTAGATGGCGGATCTTTGGCATGCCAAAACACGCTCCTCCTCGAGAAGGTCCACGTCTAGGCGTCTGGATTCTTCAGCGTCATCTTTGTCGTAGGCGGCAAATCTTGGTGCATCATGAAGGATGTCGGAAGGCAGGCTCCATATACCATGAAGTAAGGGGTGTAGCCGGTGGATCTGTTTGGTGTAGTTCGTAAACTTCACAATACAGATGGCAATTCTTCCGCCCAGGCCCCAGCTTCCCTATGCAACGGTGCCTCAAGACGTGGCTTGATTCCCTGCAGAATTAATCCATTGGCTCGCTCAACCTGACCATTGGACAAGATGGTTTCGATGGCAGCCTTAAGGCGGGATCGGAGTCAGAAATATGCTTCTTCGATGACGGCATCTCCGAGGCGTCGACCTTGCTCTAGATCTCCTTGAATTCTTCGATGGGTGTGCCATAGATGGAAGGTCAAGTCGGATGCCCTTCTCCCAACAATAAGCTTCCACTTATCCGAGTGACAAGTTGCTGCCGTTGTCAGTGATCATGCTATGTGGGAGACCAAATCTCACCACTAGATCGCGGACAAACCTAAGGGCTATTGCCCCATCGAGCTTTCTAATGGGTTTAGCTTCTATCCATTTGGTGAATTTATCAACTCCTACTAGGAGATGCACAAATCCACATGGTGCCGTTTGTAACGGTCCCACCAGGTCTAGCACCCAGACTGCAAACGGCCAAGTTATTAGTATTTTTCGCAATTCTTCCACTGGAACATGTGGTTGTCGGGCATAATACTGGCATCCCATGCACGTATCCACCATCTTGTCGACGTCCGCCTTCGCGGTCCGCCAGTAGAATCCTTGCCGGAAGGCTTTCGCGACCAAAGATCGGGGAGCGGAGTGATGCTCGCAATATCCGAGATGGATTTCGCGTAGGATTTCAATACCTTCTTGCTGGGAAACACACTTAAGGTATACACCAGTAGTGCTTCTTTTGTAGAGCTGTCCATTTATTATGGTATAGCCCTTTGCTCGATGTACTATTTTCCGTCTTTCGACTTTGTCGTCGGGCAAAGTTTCGTGTTAGAGATATTCCATGAACGGTTTTGTCCAAGCAGGAGGGACCTTTCTCACCATGTGAACAAAAGAGTCTACTCTGTCCAGGTTTTCGATGTCTGCTCCCTTCACGGATGGTGAACGTAGATGCTCCAGGAAAACTCTAGGCGGAATTCTCTTGCACCCTGATACAAGCTTAGACAGTAGATCAGCCGCCTCGTTTTGCTCCCTAGGTACATACTTGACCTCGTAGCCCAAGAATCTCTTGGCTATCTTGTCCACTTCGTCTCGATATGGCGCCATCATAGGGTTCCGCGCATTCCAGGTGCCAGCCACCTGCTGGGCAACCAAGTCGGAATCTCCACAACAAACTACGCGCTTGATGCCAATATCCTTGGCTACGCGTAATCCGTGAATGAGTGCTTCATACTCCACCATGTTGTTCGTAGCCTCGAAGTGGATATGCAGAATGTAGTGTAGCTTGTCCCCAGTTGGTGACTGTAGCAGTACACTAGCCCCCGAGCCATTGAGCAGCTTTGATCCATCAAAGTGCATCACCCAGTATTCTGGTTCCGGCAATGGAGTAGCATCTGGCATCTCCATCCAATCTGCGATAAAATCCGCCAAGGCTTGTGACTTGATAGCGTCGCGTCTCCTATAGGTGATCTCGAAGGTGGCAAGTTCAATGCCCCACTTCGCGACCCTTCCTGTAGCATCGCTGTTGTTGATAATGTCGGACAGTGGAGTCTTGCTCACCACTGTGATGGGGTGCTCTTGGAAATAGTGCCTCAGCTTCCGAGAAGCAAGGAATACTCCATAAGCTATCTTTTGGTAGTGCGGGTAACACTGCTTGGACTCCGTCAAGACCTTGCTTACATAGTAAACTGGTCGTTGAACTCCGTGCTCATAGCCTGGTTCCTTCCGCTCTACCACGACGACGATGCTGATTACCCGATTGGTGGCTGCCATGTAAATTAACATGGGCTCACCAGGCTCGGGTGCTGCAAGGATAGGTGCTGAGGAAAGAATCTCCTTGAGCTGCTTCAATGACGCATCTGCTTCGTCCGTCCACGTGAATTTGTCCGCCTTCTTTAGTAACTTGTAAAGCGGCAGAGACTTCTCTCCAAGTCGACTGACGACCCTACTAACTGCTGCAACGCAACCTGTTAGCCGTTGTATGTCCTTTAGGCATGTCGGATGGTTTATGTTTAAGATGGCCTTGATTTTCTCCAGGTTGACCTCGATTCCACGCTGGGAAATGATGAAGCCCAAAAAATTGCCGGCTGGAACCCCGAAGAAGCACTTCTTAGGGGTAAGCATCATGTTGTATTTCCGGAGATTATCAAAGGTTTCTTTTAAGTAGGAGATTAAGTCATTTGACTTTTTAGACATCACCGCTATGTCGTCCACATAGGCGTGAACTTCCCGACCAATTTGATCGTGTAGGCAACATTGCATTGTCCGCTAGTACGTAGCACCTGCGTTTTCAGCCCAAAGGGCATCGTGACATAGCAAAACATGTCATAGGGTGTAGTGAACAAAGTGGCCAATTGGTCCGACTTCCTCATCTTGATCTGGTGGTATCCTGAGTATGCATCGAGAAAACACAAAAGTTCCGAGCCAGCCGTCGAGTCAATGACTTGGTCAATGCAAGGCAAAGCAAACGGATCTTTGGGACATGCTTTGTTCAAGCCGGTGTAATCAACGCACATTCTTAATTCTTTGGTTCCCTTTTTGGGGACAAGTACAGGATTGGCCACCCATTGGGTGTGAAGGACATATCGGATAAAACTATCCTTAAGTAACCTAGCTATATCTTTGCCTATGGAGTGTCTCTTCTCATCTAAAAAGCGTCGTAGAGGTTGCTTCACTGGTTTGCATTTTGGATCAATGTTCAAGCTGTGCTTGGCAAGTTCCCTAGGTACACCTTTCATGTTGGCAGGTTGCCAGGAAAAGATGTCCCTATTCTCATGGAGGAACTCGACAAGCGCGCTTTCCTATTTGGGATCCAGGTTCGTCCCAATGGCGGTGGTCTTGGAGGCATCGCCTACCACAAGTTCCACCGACTTGGTCTCGATGGTGGCCTTGAATGCTGGAGCGGAGTCAGAAATCTGTTTTTTCGATGCGGGAATCTCCGAGGCATCAACCTTGCTTTGGATCTCCTTAAATTATTCGCTATAGAGGACAGCTTCCGTGTAGGCTGCTTCTCCAATCTCGCAGTCCCTTGCTTTGGTAAAGCTTCCGGATATGGTGATGACACTGTTTGGTTCGGGTATCTTGAGTTTGTTGTAGACGAAGCATGGCTTGGCCATGAAGGTGTGGAGTATTTCACGACCGAATATGACGTGGTACACGCTCTTGAAGGGGACCACCTCAAAGGTCATGCGCTCTTTGCGGTAATTATTAACATCACCAAAGGCGACCTAAAGTGTGATGCACCCAAGGGACCGAGCCTCCCGACCAGGAACTACGCCATGGAAGATGGTGTTGGTCCGCCTTAGGTTTGCCTCCGTCAAGTTCATCTTCTGTAGTGTATCCAGGTACATGATGTTGATGCTGCTTCCGCTATCCACCATACATTTGGTGAACTCGTTGCCGTCAATCAGAGGGTTGATGACCATGGCGTATTGGTTCTCTATAGGGATGAGGTCTGGGTGATCCTTCATGTCCCAAGTAATTGGAATCTCCAACCAGCGCAGGAACTGGGGAACTGGGGGAGAGTAGCAATCAGTATCCTCATGGAGGTCTTCTGTTGTCGGACGGTGGGCGTGCCAAGGAAAGTGTGGAAAACAGCCGCCTTCTTCTCGAAGGGGTTCTTTCCCTTGCCATCGCTCTTCGCGGCATGCTTGGGGTCAACATCTCGTCCATGTTACTTGAATCCTTGGACTCCTCTTCCTTCTTCTTCCCCTTGCCCTTTCCTCGCGGTTTGTTCTTCCGACTTTGCTTATTGCCGGACTCCGGGTCCTCCTTGAGGTCGTTGACGAACTTGTAGTGGTGATTGGTGTGGGTAGCCTTGCCATTGACATCGAGGTGTACGAGGCACGGCATATCGCGGTACTCCTCGTAGGTTTGGGGGACACGGAGCGCTGTCGAGGTAGTTTCACTTCCTCGCTGCTGCCCAGGTCCAGCTCCCCGTCCTCGGCCATGTTGTCCTCCATCACCTCGTCCTGCGAAGGTCATAGCGACCATGTCGGGAGTTTGCTTTTCTTCTAGTGCGGTTTTCAGCTCTGTGCTGCATTTCCTCCGAGCTTGAGTTGGAACGGTCGTTGCCGGCAGAGAGCCGCAAGCATCGTCGTCGGCAGCTGCGTACTCACTGGCCAACTGAATCATCTGGTTCAAGTCTAGCTGGTGATTGTCCTGCCAGCGCTTCAGCTTATGTTGGAGCAATGTGCCCCTTTCCAACCCATCGATGAAGGCGGCCATGGCGGTCTGAGCATGCACTCATGCGCAGGAATTCTTCATATCTAGCCAGCGGGAGAGGTAGGCGCGAGATGTCTCGTCTTTCTCTTGCATGCACCGCTGTAGATCGCCAACAGTGCAGGGACATTTGTACGTACCCTCGAAGTTCTTGGTGAACGCTTCTTGCATGTCCAACCAATTGCAGATGGATCTTTCAGGCAAGTCGTCAATCCATTGACAGGCTGTGCCCGCCAACATCAATGGGAGGTACTTGACGGCGACGTTGGGGTTACCTCCGGCGATCTCCACCGTGTTGCCGTAGTCCTGCAACCATGTAGCTATCTTGGCGGTGCCGTCATAGGGCTTGATGGTCTTGTCAATCCAGAAACCTTTGGGGTAAGTTGCGGACAGTATCACAGGTCCAAAGAAACGTGGTCCTTCCCGGGCCTCGTGGATCTTGTCTATACGCGAACGTGCCTCGTATGGCTCCGGGCTTCTTTTCTTCTTGCCAATAGGGGATGGGCTACGTGAACGACGCGGGCCTCCTCCGCCATGGTGGCTGCTAGGTGGTGACGGAGGTGGAGGTGGCGGTGGGTTAGCCTTCTTGATATTACCCTCCTGCGATGCCTCACGCTTTTCACGGTTGCTTGTCTGACGCGGAGGGCCATGGCGTGACCTGCTCTTGTGTCCCTGGTTACACTCTCCGTCATGACGGGTCTGCTTCGCGTTGTCGCAGATGATGATGTCGCTTTGCCTTGGCGGGGACATATCCGTACGATGGTGAGCCTTGGTGTCTTCGCGATGTCGGGGTGAGCGGGGCGGTGGCGATGGGCGACGAGGCTGGGTTTTACCTCTGTGGTCGGAGGATATGGGGATAGCATCCTTCCAGTTGCGCGCATCCCTCCGTCTTCGTTCTGACGAACCCGTCTGAAACCCGACATCAAGATGAGATCTGTCCCTTGGCGGCTTATACTGGCTAGACTGGAAAAACGCTGGGTCGGACTCAAGCCTCTGAGAGGTGGCCTTTTCCTGCCGTTTCACCGCCTTGGACACTAGGTCATAGACCTGGTCCACCGCCTCAGGAGATCTATCCTGCTCCAGAAGGGTCTTAGCGACGGCGAGGTTGAGGAGAGGAGTGGGCATCACCTTATTGCCTTCACTGTCAATGTATGGCATGGCTTGTGCAGGTTTCGGGGGAGCCCATCCGAGGTTTCGCCGCACACCAGGATCGTTGGTGACGCTAGCCGGAGCTTTCTTGGCCTTCTGCTGCGGCAGCAGAGTCTTGTACTCGGCCTCCATTGCTCTAGCTTTATCTATGGATTTCTGCGCATTGACCAGATCTCGATCTAGCTTTGCGCCTTACTCCGCGATGGCCTGCGCTTCCTCCAGCAGCTGCTGGTGCTTCTCGTCAAGCTGGGTCACATTCTGGATATGAGCTACGGTCAATGGCTCGACGAGGAGATTGCCGTACATTATTCTATCATTTGGAGTAACTTGGGCAGCAGCAGACGTAGATGCCGGAGGTGGCGGGTTTGTGGTGTTGTTGTTGCTCGGTCCGGTGCCGAGTTCCTACGGCTGTTGCCCTGGATTACGCGGAGGGGGCATGAACTTTGTGCGATCATTGTCGGCAGCAACATGTGGTCCCTTCCCTTTGTCCAGAGCTGTAGGCGGAGCTCGTCCGGCTTGATCTTCTTCCATCGCCGTCCCAAAGGCGACGAACACCTCTCGGGATGTGACGGTGTTGTTGGCCTTCTCGTCGCGCGTGTACTCCTCCTCCATCTCCTGCATGGCAGTGTCTAGTTCTTCCGGGCTAAAATCTATCTCCTTCGAGTCTGCACTAATGTCGGAGTAGAGCGCGTCAATCACAAAGTCGGAGGGTGCCGGGGTTTCCTCGATGACGGGGGGTGGGGGTGCAACAGGTGCGACGATGACTGGAGGTGGTGGCGCTACAGCGGCGATGGCGGCCGAGGCGGTGGTGGCGGTGGCTGAATCGGTGGCGCTCCATCAATGAGCGCAGGAGCCGCCTGAGCTACCTCTTCAACCTCTGCGTAGTTGTTGACGGTGTTCACCATGCTTTCGAAAGTGAGGCGTCCTAAAGCCTGCTGCCGCCTTAGAGAATGCCGGAGAAGCGTACCCTGGTCCAGTCCTTCCACAAAGTGATACATGACATCATCATTGGGGTAATGCGCCAGATCGGCCCGTGTACGGAGCCACCTGGCAAGCTAATCGTGGGGGTTTTCGCCCTCTCTCTAAACGCAACGTGCCAGATCAAAGATGGTAACCACGCCAAAGAACTTGGATCTCTGCTGTCCAGATGCACGGACGAAGCCGGCGGACTTGCACTGATCTTCGACCGTTATATCCTGCACAAGGGCGGTTTGGGTGGGCCTTGAATTTTTCTGATCTTTGCCGGCAAACTCCGAGGAGAGATCCGACATCGATCCTTCCGCGAACGTATCATGCCTGTAGGCGGTCTGTGCGGGTCTTGATGCTCCCCCGACTACCAGGGAACTAGTGCCCGAGTCGGTTTCTCTAATGAAGAGGTGGATGTCTCCGATGGGGACGATCGAGCATCGAGTAGGGTTCGTCTTTGCCGGGATCCATAATTCGTCGGGAGGGACGATCGAAATGTTGCCAGAGAAGAGAACACGACCGATGGCTACGGTTTCACCGATTCCCGCGAAGATCATGGTCCTCGCCCGCTGAAGAGCCTGAAGCGCCTCATGCCCCACGGTGGGCGCCAACTGTCGTGGTATTGCCGACGAGTACGCCATGGAGGGGTCCTCACAGTGCGTTTTTAGAGACGTGGGGGAAGGAGGACGGTTGACGGGTACGAGGTAACACAACTTACCAAGGTTCAGATCAGATGATGGTGGCGGAATCAAACTCCTGCTATAAATCACTATAATGGCAATACGCCGAGTTATAGGGATTGGTTCGCTATGAGAGGTTATGTGAAGTTTAAAGGCACAACTTATATAGTCTCCAGGTTCTAGGGTTACAGGTAAAAGTCCTAGCCGGATAGGTTACAGAGTCCTACACTGTCTACAACTAGTCTAGCGTGTCTTGCACTCCAAGGCTCCGGGTACGTTGGTGACTCCTCCGTAGCCTTCCTTTATCCGTCATGGGCCTCCCTTCTGGATCCATCTAACTGGGCCGCCCAGCAGGCCAAGGGCCATGCTACCAACTGTGGGTCATCCGGGTTATCCGGATAGAGGACATGCTATGAGGATACCCATATAGCATATCCCCAACAACTAACCAACGGTGGGAGACAACAGTATTTGAGGGACCGCCACATGTACAGTTTATATCTATTCCATAAGCACTTATCATTCACACCGGTATACACAATATTACTTGAGGAATCATAGCAGTAATATTTCATCTCATTTCATTCACCTCTTTCCGCTTTTACTTTTGTTCTAGTTTTCTTCCAGTTCTAGTAGTAGTTATTACAAATCATCTTAAATTCATTTATCCTAGCAACCTATAGAGTAGACTATTTCCAGACCATTTTTTGGTGCGAACGTAGCCGCATTGACAACATGGCTATGGGGTCATGTTCACTAAGCTCCCATCGGGCCAAACTCTTTAATATTTGCTACTACAAGTACTGCAATAACCCTGTTTTGGTGCAGGAACTCAGTCATCACCCTCCCACCTAGGCAGTGGCCTTGCGCTTGTTTGGTGAGTAGTGGTACTGGCTAGATCCTTCGGCATGTGGGGGTATCATGTTGTTTGCCGCACCTAGAGCACCGCAAGTTCGCAGGTATGTACCACCGTGCTACAAGAAATAAAGAACAAGATGGTGTCACAGTGGCTTCCACAAAAACAGGATGCAGATAGAGACAACTTTGAGCACAGGGATACATCTAGGTTGCAGAAAACCACTTTCAGCATGGGAAAGAATGGAGGAACACAATGAATATGCTGCTCCATTACCTTTTTAGGCAAATTTTGAGGGAACTGACGGGACCATCACTGTCCGTACTGGCCGTGCGCGCCACTTTCCCATAGTTCTCCATACAAAATCTGACGAAAAATCCATTGTACATTAGTAGAAATTCAAGTTTACAAAGTGAAGAACACCGATTTGGAACACGACCAAATGCCCCAATCATAACAGCGATTCCCGAATCCAAAGGAAATCAGTCACCCCCTCCCCCCACCCCACCTACCCCCACCTCCACCCCCACCCCAATGGCCCAATCAATCGGAGCAGAGGAGGGATATTTCCTGATTAGGTGAACAGATCCCGATTAGGTGACACTTGCTTTCCTTGCATGATGATGGGAGGTAGGGATTGGACGTTGCTGGTCGGAAGAGAGGTTGGGAAGCCGTAATAGTAGTAGTAGTACTACTACTACTAGTAGTAGTAAGGGCAGAAATACTACAACTTTTTCTACAGTGTCAGGCAGCGGTGGGAAGAGATTCCCGGGTTTTTTGCAAAATTTTCAACACGTCATGTCCTGAGATAATAAATTGTGTGGGACCCACATACAACCTCCTCCTATTTTACCTTGTTGTCCCATGTTCCTCTGCCAGGACCGAGAAAATCTCCTAGTATCGAATCAAACAGATTTGGCTCATAGAGAAATTTATTTTGAGCAGAAGAGCTAATATATTAATATTAGAAACAGACTACATTATATCTTTGACAACATATACTCTGAAGATCAGCATTTGAGGGCGGGGAATGGCTGGCAGAGGAATTGACGGTGTTTGTTCCAGCATAGGGCACCAGCTCGATGCTTCGAAAGCTGTTTGGGAAGCCTCAAAAGATGGAAACAGACATAGACACACATATAATATACTACTTTGCTAATGTACGGAATAGTTTCTAGTTACAAATCTGCTAACAATGGCCTCAAAATCATAAGGTACCTCCATATTATACTACTACGACAGTAGAGGACCAATCATGGGATAGCTCTACATATATTTAGAGCGATCTTAGGTGCACCCCAAGAGTTTTTCGGCTAGGCTAGTGGTCACAAGACTACACATACGACACCAAAAGTACACCCGTTATTATGATCAGCAGCCCTGCATAAACTCCATCTAGAAAAATAACAAGTCATCGTCATTACCATCAATGTCCTCTTCGATTGTCCATTTCTGCGATTAGTAGATTAACATATACATTTAAAGAGAAATATCAAAGACACATAATTTGAAAATTTATAGTTATAGATATAGTACCTTGTCATCTGGCATAGCGTAAGTACCTGAAATGAAATCCGTTTCATGCACCTTGCGCCTCTCCTCCCCGTTCTACAAGTTGATCTAGATACTCAGGAGCTGCATGTGTTAGTTGATCTAGATGATCAACATCTGCTTCCCCTACTTGATCTGGGTGATAAAGATGTTCTTCCCTCGGTTCATATGCTTGACCATGAAATAACCATCTAACATATGTGCTTGGCATTCCAAACATAAAAATATAGTATTTCACTATACTGAATGGCAGCACCCTCTGATTCACACACAAGCGGCAGGGGCAATGTACTTCTGAGTTTTCACAATGAGCTCTAACAAACTCAATAAATCGTACCACACCCATGATATGTTTAGGGCTGCCTAATGGAGAAACCTGCATCCCAAATATCTCCATCTGTTTAATTATGACATTCAAGGTTGGTTCTTAATTAGTAAAAGAAAAGCAGGAAACAAATAGATGGAGTACATAAACTATATATTCCCATGCATTTCAGCAAACATATTGACAGCAATAATGGACGAAGGTACTTAAGAACATAGATCAAGCCTAGAATCAACTATGACCATGTAGACCAAGGAGAAATTAAATTACGTATTTGAGGAGGCAGACCTGGTGAAATGGAAATAAATTTACAACCAAATCAAGCTAGAGATAGAAGGACAAACGTGGGATCCACGTGACCACCGGTGCATCTCAAGAACATCGACATGAAGGGAAAGATTCTTCGGACGCACGGTGGTGAGATGAGGAGCGGCGCTGAGCGCGTCTGTTTTGTGGGCTTCCAAGGGGGTGAGGGTCTAGGCGGCGGATGGTGGATGTTAACATAGCGCGAAGGGGTGGGGAGGGATAACTTTGAAAATTCTGACCTACCTTGCTTTGCGCACCACCATATACGTGCCCCCCTATCAGTGACCATACATAAAAATTGACCAATTTTGGTCAAACCGAGATGAACTAATTAAAGTGGCGAAATCAGCATGGAAACTTGAAAATTCATGAAACTCGTTAATTGTCCGTTAAATCAGTAATTTGTGTGAAATTAGGAAAGGTTGCATTTTGGGCCATATCTTATCTCATCTTACCACTTTGAATATTGATTGTTGGATCAAGACTCTCGAATCTCAACATTGCTAGCCGTCGAATCTTCTTTTCCATTCTATTAGCATCTAATGCTAGAAGAAACTATTGATAGTCTTTAGCACAATAAACAGTATGCACAAACCTCAAAACACACTTCTCCATCGTTCTAGAGTCTTCTCCATCATTTCTCTAAACCATGTTACCAAAATTGTCATGTTTTTAGTAAACTGCCATATTATCAATTTAGCGCAAAAATCTTGCCAATAAGATTGATATGGTTTATCCATTAAACATGGTACTTTGTGTGAAAATTGGGACGATGTCATACTGAGCCATAATCTTTGAAGTTGCTTCACAACCAAAAACAATGTTGTCACTTGGAAAAATCAAATTGGATTTTCCCTTTGTAAGCAAAGCTTGATTGGCCAAGATGCATGAAATGTACGGAGTACAAGACATGGAAATGGTATCTATCATCAGAATGTCCGTGGAAGATTCTACAATGGGAAGCGAGTAGTAGGATGAAGGGCAAGGGTTGCCAGCCATTTATGGTGCGAGATGAGGGCGGAGACACAAGGGTTTACTCAGGTTCAGCCCCCCGAAGGGTAAATACCTACTCCTTCTAGATTGTATTATCGAGTGATTACAATGGTGGCGAGATCGGCGGCTAGGCAGCGAGTCGATGGGGTGTATGATGGAACATGAGTAAAGAGAGTACCCTAGGGAGGTTTCTATAGGGGGTACCTCGCTAGGGTTTACATATATACAACCGAGTCAGTTAGGGACTCAGAGGACTTGACCTAATCCGACTGGGCTTAGCTACACTTCTGGGCCTCCATCTTCCATTCGCCAGGTCCCTTCTTGATTCGCGATCCATTCGCCGTCCTACAGGCCCACTCGCTGGGAGCTTGATCCAGTAGGAAACGTCCTGCTGGGCATACCCCATTCGGCATATCCCCATCAGTAGTCCATGAGGACGTCGTTGATTCATCACAGGTGTTATTTGGCAGTCGGATTATGCGGGTCCAATTTGGACACCTAGTCGAATCGGTGATGGAGTCCCTCAATGAAGGAAGGAGTCTCCTATATATGTCTTCAGTCACAGCACTGGCGTACAGTCGAATCGCAGCGTTTGGGCAAATGGGTCGGCGAGTCGTGTGAACAAAGATGGACCGTCATCTTTGTCAAACTAGCCGTTGGGTGATCCAATGATAATATTAGCATAATTACCGCGAGGTAATGTCTCCTCCGAGAATGGCGGGAAGCTCCCCCTATATATGGAGGATGACGGGGAAAGCTGTGAATCTTCCTCGCATTTGTCCAACCCCATGCATTCTCAGTCTTCTTCCTCGTCCTGATCTAAAACTTCCAGAGCGAGTGAGTCTAGATCTCTGCTGATGGCGCCTCCGAAGGACCAGTGGGGCAAGTCCAACTGCACCACGACCTCGCTAAAGTCCTTCCAGGAGGCAGGGATTCTATGTAAAGGGAAATGGCGGATCCCCACGACTGGGGAGACGGAGCCCTACGCCCGCCCCGAAGAGTATATATGTTTCTTGAGCCACCTAGAGAGGGAACTCGGCTTCCCCACATCAGTCTTGTTCCGGTAATTCTGCGTGTATTACGTGATCAAGCCCTCAGATCTGGGGCCTCATAGCATCAAGCAGCTCGCCATTTTCATGTCATTCTGCGAGTGCTATCTGGGGTGTCACCCCTATTTCCCCCTGTGGCTGGACCTGTTCCATGGACGAGTCCGCCATGAGGGGTCTGGTGGCCTGATTCTGGCGGCGGGCGGCCTCACCTTCCAACTGAAGACCAACACTTTCTTTATGGTGCTGCTGCTCCCAAAGAAATCCGCTGGCGAGTGGAAGAAGTACTGGTTTATGTGAGCGAGTCGACACAGACGGCGAGGTGTCGGTCCCAACGTACACTGCTAAAAGGAGTGAACCACGCCGGCTGCTAACGACTAAGATTCCGAACGACCAGAGGACGGTCTTGGATGAGATGTTGATGCAGATCCAGACGCTCAAGAAGGAGGTTCTGGAAACCATCAACCTTTACAATTTCTGGCTTGGGCGGCGACTGGTCCCATTGGCGAGTCGAGCCCATTGGATGTACCAGTACAGCGGCAGGAACGACGTGAGAAAGGCATGCTCGTTGACTTGGAATGCCGACGATTACATCATCGTGCTGAAGAAGATCGAAGGCTAGGATTGCTCCGTATACCGCCACGGGGAAGCTCCAGGTACCAATAGTAAGTTCCTCTCTTGACTTTGAAATCCCAATGTTGTAGTCGCGGTTCTCTAATGTTTGCTTTTTCTCTGTCAGTTATTTAAGGTCTTGGAGAATTGGATCCCTCCGTAGATGACGACTCCTCTGTGTAGTTCGAATAGGATTCAGACGAGTCCTCCGAAGACGAGGATGAGGTGGTGGAGGTTGCCGCACCCGCGTCCATGGCTTGGAAGACTCGCGGGCAGAAGCAGCGCGAGCTCGAGGCTAGTTGAAGCCTCGAGAGTATGACAAGGAGGAGGGCGATGTGCAGGAGCACAACTCGTGGTGCGTGGCCACGCCGGCAAAGACCACGCGGAATTCGAAGTTGCCCGTGAAGAATAAGACGGTGTCTCCGCTGAGGTCGGCTGCCATTTTTGAGTCGGATGTCGACGATGATGATGTAGAGTCCAAGGCTTCAACGAATATTCCGGAAGCGAAGGGATTAGAAGTCGAGGATATAGTGGAGGGCGAGATCCCGATTGTGGCCATCCTGCCACCATTATCGGTGATGCCGGGGCTGGGGGCTGCCCTAGCCGCGGAGTCGAAGTCGTCACCACCAAAGGGGGCGCACACGTCGCCTGGGCCGGATGTGCCTGCAGCTATGGGCTTGTCATCGAAGAAGCCCTCGGTGTCGTGGGTCTCGAGCATGTTCTATACGGGCCTCATGCGCAAGTTAGGCCCGGAATTGGGGGAAGCCGGCGCACATCCGCACCGGTCTGCGCTTCATCCCGGTCTCCAAGTAAGTTCGCGCCAAGTCATTCAGAGTAGTTTTTTGGGTCGCTAGTCGTGGTGCTGATCATGCTATTTTTCAGGACCGGCATCAAGAAGATTGGTCACCCTTCGGTGGGCAAGGTGCCGCCAATCGCTGCCGGAGAGGAGGACGACCCTTCTAAGAAGAGGAAGGGTGATGCGATCGAGGCGTTAGTCAAGGGCGCGAAGAAAAGGAAGGAGGACGGCTCTCCCACGACTGCTAAAGGTGCAATCGACGCATCGGTTGAGGCACCGATCGGAGCCGCCACTCCCTTAGAGGATGCTAAGGTCGCGGGCTCGTAGCTAGGCGAGTCGGCTGTGCTGGTTGGGGTGTCGGCGCCTACGACTAGCTCCCCGATGACGACGGCTGCAACATTGCCTCGCTTCGTGGCAAAGGCTTCTGCTGTAGTGACTGGGATGCAGTCTCCTTAGGTGCCTAAGGTCATAGATGGAGACGCTGGACAATGACGCGTGCGTACGTCGTTCATGTTATCGTCGGTGGACGCGATCGAGCTCCACAATATGCGAGGTGATGCTATCCAGGTATGTCCAGTCCCCGAGGATCTAGTCGCTGAATTTCAGCGACTAGATTCTTATATCTTATTGCTCTCCAGTCACCGAGTGGCAAGTCGTTGAATTTCAGAGGCTAAGCACTCAGTACTTTAGTTGTCCAGTCCCTGAGTGGCTAGTCGTTGAATTTCAGAAGCTAGGCACTTAGAGATTTAGATGTCTAGTCCCCGAGTGGCTAGTCGCTGAATTTCAGCGGCTAGGCACTTAGAACTTCTGCTGGTTGATTATGTGTACTTTCCGATCGCAGGGCCTTCAACGGTAGTTGTCGGAGCGGCAAGCCGCAAAGGAGCGCCTAGAGCGCGACCTGCAGGACGCGCAGGAGGTTAACCAGGAGTTGTAGGCGACTGCGGGTGAGTATTGGATATTTGGGTGGTTTTTTTTGTCTTTTTTTGCGGGGCTATTATTGCGATTCTCCTTTTGTAGAGGACCGCTTCGCCGCGATTGCCAAGGACCATGAGGGTTAGTTCTATCCTCCGAGCTGGAGACTACAAAGTCAGCGTTGGCCGCCATGGAAGAGCAGATCGCCGTGTTGGCCAAGGAGCTGGAGAACGCGAATGTGGAGGCGACTTCATCTGAGGAGAGGGCCAAGGCAGCTGTCGTCGCGGCGGAGGGCGAGCAGAAGGTCTCAGACGCGTTGGTTGCTGGTCTGCAAGATCAGTTGATGGCCCTACATGCCTTCACCATGGAGCAGTGTCGCCCACTTCTTGGTAAGGGTTCTTCTACGATGTTTCCTTTTGTAGTGGTAGGCAAGTCCCCGAGCGGGCGAGTCACCGCGCTGGCGAGTCCCCGAGAGGGTTTAGGCTGAGGGTGGGCGTGCTTACGTGGTATTGTTGAGGGGGCGATATCCGATGGAAATCCTGAAGTTCAGACGTACGACGCCAAAAGATGCTGACCATTTTGGTGGACTCGGCCACCCTCTCAGCAGCGTGCATCCGGGCCATTCTCCAGGGGATCTCGCCCATCGAAGTGATCCCTAACGGGTTGACGGAGGTGTGGCGCTACCTCGAGGAAGCGCCGACCATGGTCGACTGGATTGGAGCTGTCGGCCTTTCTCCGCGGGGCCGCGACTGCGCTGAGTCTTGGACTCACGCGCACTTACCCCACAATTTCGACCTCGACAACATCACCAGTGGGTATATCTCGGTGATAGGCTCGGTGGAGATCTCGGAGGTGCTGAAGCTGACCTCCATGGAGGCTCGTTACACCGAGCAGGTGTTGGCAATGGGCGACTTACTGCCATACCAGGAGACGGCGGTGGCGCCGAATGATCCCGAGCCGCAGCATCATGACCTGAAGTTAGAGAAACCCTTCCGGTCGGCCATGGCGAAGAGGTTGATGACCTACCCGACGAACCCTTGGGAACCCTTCATCCGGGTCAGGGGTGGTGGCGGCGCGTCCTCTTCAAAGCCTGCATAATAGATAATTGCCTTAGGGCTCTTTATATTAGTAGTAGCAACTAGATATATGTATGAATCCTTGATTGCTAACAATATATTTTTTTTGCTAATGGAATGAATTTCGTTAGTCGTTATGTGTTATTTTGTGATTTTTTTTGTTATGCGAGTCCCCGAGTGCGTCCGCACTTTAATGGGGTTTACCACACATGTGTGAAAGTTTGTTTATGTTAGACTGTTGGTTTAGTTAGAGTCGACTCGCCGTGGGTCATGGAGCCAGTCGCTTGGCGACCCCAGGGGGTGCTCTATACTTGGCTATTTTCCTGGAAACAAACAGGGTCGGTTAGGAAAGTCCCTGAGTGTTGTAGTTAGCCGTTCTAATCACATGTCCAACATAGGCGAGCACATGGTGCGTTATTTGTAACGTGTCTCTCCACCTGGCTCAGAAATCCAGTCGCGTGACGAGTCCAAGATACACTCTCATACTTGGTGTGTTCCCGAGACGCATGGGTTTGGACTTGGGCAAGTCCCCATGCGTGGTACTGAACCGTTTGAGTCGCTATACGAGAGAATGTGGAGGACCGGTCACTGTATGAAGCTTGTACGGTTGTCTTGGCCTGACAGGCCAGTCGAGCGGGGTGACTCCTATGTTGGCTCCAGGTTAGAGTTTTCGTGGACGACACAAGGCCCGAGTATTTCCAGTGCCCTTATGCCTCCCTAATTAGCCGTGTCGGTCGCTCAACCAAGGGTTGACTTTTGTGGGTAGCGTGTTGCTAAAATTATGAGTGCGATTGGCAGAAGAGTTTGGCGAGTAGGCACAATTTGTGAGATTCGAGTTTATTGTATTGTATAGAGGGGGTTACAAGTTGGAGTTCTACGTGTAGAACTTTCGTAGGAGGTTTACATTCCATGACCACTTGACGTCGAGTTGATCGTCACCTCGTACGACAATGAGGCAGTAGGCGTTGTTGCCGCGGACTCGCCCTATGGCGAATGGTCCCTCCCATGGGGGGAGAGCTTGTGCATGCCCTTCTAGTCCTGGATCAGTCGCAGGACCAGGTCGCCTTCCTTGAAGGTGCGAGTCCGGACTCAGCGGCTGTGGTAGCGATGGAGTCCCTGCTGTTAGATGGCGGTGTAGGAGTGAGGAAGGTCATGTGCTTCGTCGAGCTGGTCGATCGCGCCTCGGCATGCGAGCTCGTTGTCGGAGTTGACGACCCGGGACGAGTCGTTTTCTAGGTCGGTTGGCATGACGGTCTTGGCGCCATACACCATGAAGAAGGGCGTAAACCCTGTTCACCGGTTGATGGAGGTGTGGATAGCCCATATGACAGAGGGGAGCTCTTCGACCCAGCATCCTGGAGTTCGCTCGAGGGGAACATGCAGTCACGGCTTGAGCTCGTGGAGGATTCTTTGATTGGCACGTTCTTCCTGGCCGTTTGACTCCGGTGGGTCGACTAAGGAGAGGTCGAGCCGTATGTTGAGCTCCTCGCAGAATTCAGCCATGGCGCCCTTTGCGAAGTTGGTGTCGTTGTCCGTGATGATGCTGTGCGGGAATTCGTAGCGGTAGATGAGCTCGAGGAGGAATTTGGCAGCAGTCTTCCTATCGCACTTGCGGACTGGCTTGGCCTCCACCCACTTGGTGAATTTTTCAACTGCGACCCGGAGGTGGGTGTAGCCAGAAGGAGACTTTTTGAATGGGCTACCATGTCCATGCCCCACACGGCGAATGGCCAGGTGATGGGGATCGTCTTGAGCGCTAAGCTAGGAATGTGCATCTGGTTGGCGTACTTCTGGCACCCGACACAGTGTTGGACGATCTCGACAGTGTCGGCGTGCGCGGTGATCTAGTATAAGCCATGTCGCATGGCCTTGGTTACTAGAGACCGGGCGTCGGCGTGGTGGCCGCAGTCGCTGGCGTGGATATCCTGGAGGATCTTGCGTCCTTCCCCTAATTGGACGCAGGGTTGGAACATGATGGTCACACTGCGCTTGTAGAGCTTGCCATTGATGATGATCAAGGATTTGCAACATTGCACTATCATGCATGCCTCCGTTTCGTCCGAAGGCAGTGTCCCGCTCTCGAGGTAGGCGAGATATGACGCGGTCCAGTCGCTAGGCGCGATCCGGTGCGGGAGAGGGTGTCTGCCTCCTCGTTCTTATGCATGTCGATCCACTCGACGGATTAGCCGGCAAAGTGGCCCCCAAGCTGGTCCATCGCTTGGCGGTATGCTGCCATGGTGGGGGAGATGTCATCGCAGGTACCAGCGACTTGTGGGGCGACGAGGTCAGAGTCGCCGTAGAACCATAGGCGATTGACGTTAATCTCCTTGGCGTCCTGCATGCCGTGAAGGAGGGACTTGTATTCGGCCATGTTGTTGGTGTAGGGCGTGAAGTTGAGGTGTAGCACATAGTGGAGCTTGTCACCTTTGGGGGAGGTGAGTATGACCCTGGACCCTGCACCGTCTGCGTTCTTAGACCCATTGAAGTAGAGCAACCAGACGTGGAGGTATGGCAGCTTCTCCGGCTGCTACGCCTCTTCCTAGTCAGCGAGGAAATCTGCTAGGGCCTATGATTTTATCACCTTGCGTGGCTTGTAATTGATGTTTTGGACGCCGATTTCGACGACCCACTTGGCGACTCGCCCGGTCGCCTCGCAGTTGCGGATGATGTCCTGCAGTGGCATTGAGGAGACGACCGTGATGGGGTGCTCCTGGAAGTAGTGTGGGAGCCGCCTCTAGGCACGGAAGACCGTGTATACCAGTTTCTGGTATTGCGGGTAGCACTGCCATGAGTCCGTGACGACCTCGCTGATGTAGTATATCGGGCGGTGTACGGGGCGCTCCTTTCCTTCCTCTAGTCGCTCGACGACCATCACGGCGCTGACGACACGCGTGGAGGCCACGACATATACGAGAATTGGCTCCTTGTCAATAGGTACAACGAGTAGGACTTCTTTGAGTGCTATTAGCGTGCCGTCTGCCTCTTTGTCCCATTGGAATGTGGGGTTCATGCACATCAAGCGGTAGAGAGGCATTGCCTTCTCGCCTAGCCGAGGGATGAAGTGACTGAGAGCCGCGACTCGACCGGCCAGCTTCTAGACGTCGCGGAGGCACTCGTGTTTCCCGATTCGTGCGATTGTATCGATCTTAGTGGGGTTCACCTCAATGCCTCGCTTGGAGACTATGTACCCCAGGAGCTTCCCGGTGGGCACACCGAAGGTGCATTTCCCTAGGTTGAGCTTGATCTTGTACCTCCACGGATTTGTGAAGGTTTCGGCCAGGTCGGCAAGTAGGTCGCTCTGGCAATTGGACTTGACCACCACGTCGTCGATGTAGACGTGAATGTTTCAGCCAATTTGCGTCGTGAGGCACTCTTGCATGCATTGCTGGTAGGTCGCACTGGCATTTTTGAGGCTGAACGTCATGGCGGTGTCGCAGTAGGCACCGAATGGCGTGATGAACGTCGTCTTCTCCTCGTCCTCAACTGTCATCTTGACCTGGTTGTAACCAGAGTACGCATCGAGGAAATATAGCGACTCTGACCCTGCGGTCGATTTGATGATTTGGTCAATGTGCGGTAGGACGAACTGCTCCTTTGGGCAGGCGTTGTTGAGGTTGGTGTAGTCGAGACACATTCTTCAGGTCTTGTTTTTCTTTAGGACCAGGACTGGGTTTGATCATGAGTCGATTCTGTCCAGGGGGAGAGTATTGATCCACTGCCGTGTCGCTCCCTCCATCATCAAGGGGAGGTAACGGGCTGCGAGGATGTCGGTGTGGCCAGCGATTCCCATCGCCGTGAGGTATGTGTCCAGCCACACAGTTGGGTCGTATGTGGGTTCATACTTTTTGATCTCCTTTGGCCCCTTGAAATTGGCGGGATATTTGTCGCCTCAGATCATGGGGCCGACTCGACTGACGGAGCCCCTTGGCACATAGTCACCGCGGTTGGTGAGGGTGTGCATCAGGTCATTGGGCTGGCATACGCGCCATGTTTGGTTGTTAATGATGTGTGTATGCACGTCGATTGGTTGCCCATTGGTGGCGACCATGTTGTTCGCCGGTCGAGGTCATTGGTGGAGAGCGTTGGATGTACGGCCCGTGGTTGAGGCTACAGGGGCTCAGGTGGCAGGTAATTGAGAGTGTTGGCAACCATTTGTGCGGCCGCTCGAAGCCGCCGTGCTTCCGAATGAACGGGAATACATCTGTCCCCGTGAGACGTCTCCTGCGGCTTGCTGCTCGATGGCCCTGGCTAGTAGGTCTTGGGTGTACTTGACTTGTAGGGCGCCTTCTCCCGTGATGTTGAGGTTGGCGACCGTGGCCTACCCTGCGATGACATTTTCCATGGAGGTCTAATACAGCGGGAGGCCATTCGCGTCGTGTTCCTGTGGAGAGATGATGACTCTCGGCTGGTCGGGGGAAGGCGTGCGGCCAGATGGTGGCGGGGGAGCCCCACTCGCTGGTTCTTGCAGATCACGCGATCGACCACATGAGCGGGGTTGTTGTCCTCATCGAAGTTCTGGGCGCGGCCCTGAACCCTGGGGTTCAGGCGCGTCCTAATGCGGCGCTGGTGGTACAGCGACAACTCCTATGCAGTTGCTTGCTCGAGGCAAAAAAATTGCGCTCGCCCTGCTCCTTGTGTGCTGCTTCCTCCAGGCGGAAGAGGGCTTCCTCGGCCTCTGTCGCTGTCGCGGTCGGCGGAATTGGCATGGAGAAGGGGTCCGGCGGGGCGCTCTTGCTACCCGCCATGTAGGTCGAGATGAAGCGACTGGATCTGGCGCGAAGATCGTCAGAGTTCACCGACCCGAAGTCGGGGTCAAAGATCTTGAGGATGGATAAATCCTTGAAATCCCCAGCATTGGAGACTCGCATGATGGAGCCTTCGGGTGACGCGACGATGATGGATCCAGCAACCAAGGTAGGGGTCGCCGAGTCGGCGTCGTCGTGGAGTGTCGCGTCGTCCGTGGCCGTGTCAGTTTCGGCCATGTTGTTGTTGGCCGAGTCGTACTCTTAGGCGAGGCGGTGGATGGTGCGGATATGGCTCTTCGAGAGTCGATCGTGTGGGGCGACTTGCCGAAGATCGCCGTATCCTCGGAGATGACAGCGTCCATGAAGTTGACGAAGAGGTTGATGGTGCCGACCGGCATTAGGACGCTGTGCGTGACCGGGCGCGACACTGGGACGTAGCTTCTGGGAAAGATCTGGAGGATCTCGCCTCACGCAATCATGCGGCCGGTGGCGAACGACCGGTTTATTGGCAAGTAGGGGCTCGCCGAAGAACTCAGGCCGGACCAGCCAGGCCACATAGTGGGCGCCACTATCGTGGGAATGGCCACGGCAGAAGTTATGTGGGGCAACGAGTAGTAGGATGAAGGGCGTCCGGCCATCTGCAGTGCAAGATGAGGGCGGCGACGCAAGGGTTTACCCAGGTCCCCCCCCGGAGGGTAAAGACCTACTCCTGCTAGATTGTATTATCGATTAGTTACAATGGTGGTGAGCTCGGCGTCTAGGCAGCGAGTCGATGGGGTGTATGATGGAACGTGAGTACAGAGAGTACCCTATCGAGGTTTATATAGGGTACCTCTCTAGGGTTTACAAATATACAACCGGGTCAGTTAGGGACTCGGACGACTTGACCTAATCCGACTGGGCTTAGCTACGCTTCTAGGCCTCTAGCTTCCAGTCGCCAGGTCCCTTCTTGAGTCGCGATCCAGCCGCCGTCCTGTAGGCCACTCGGTGGGAGCTTGATCAAGTAGGAAACGTCCTGTTGGGCATACCCCGTTCGACATATCCCCATCAGTATCAGCAACTATGGATGTGCAGGTCAATAAAGCAACTATGGCTGTGACCTTGGTCATCTTGTTTGAAAGGCGGTAGATGTCTATTAACTCATTAAATGCTCGAAAGCGTACAGGCGTCTGGGTCTATCTGACGGGGACAACATCCCCAAAGTGGGAGTGGGAGTACCGTACCTTAGAAGCTTCAGCATCAAAAAATTTAGAGAGCGCCGAAATATCCTGCCCATCCATTCAAACATCCAGTCCCAAACATACTTCACCTTTTTTAATGAAAATTCCTATTCTATCCTGCTTTGGAAACCAAAACCCGAGGAGCAATGCAATAATAGAGGGATATAGGTGGTAATTTTGCGTTCTCCCACGTGAATCACCCCATCGACCTGGTTCCCTGCCCTTCTTCAATAAGTGTATTTACATGCCCTCCCCCTCCATCCTTACACTGACTTGGTGCACCCACAATGCAAGTGACCCGCTTGTTAGTGACCCAAAATTATGGGAAGTAGAGATTCCCATCGTTTGCAGTTCAAAATTCGAACATTTTTTGCTAAACCGAGATAAACTCGTTAAACTCGGTGAAACTGGCTCGGGAACTTGAAAATTTTAAGAAACTTCGGCATTATTCGTCAAATAATTCATACTTTGTGATAAAATTGGTGCGGTGAGACTTTGAACCATATAAAGTCTTTAAACCGTAAAATTGGTGCGGTGATAAAATTAGTTACGCCATTGTATTCCACAAATATAACCATCAAGTTTGAAAATTATTGAAAGTTCCTGAAACACTATACCCCTGAACCCTATAACCCTAAACACTAATAAACCCCTATACCCTGAACATGCAGGTATCATGCACTTGTATATCAAATTTGAGATACTTTCATTAAATTGGGCAACACCATTCTATTCGACGAATATATGCATAAAGCTTGAACATTACTAAAAATTCCTGAAACCCTAAACAAGCCCTAAAACCTAAACCCTCAGCCTCCAAAGTAATAAAACCATAAACCCTAAACCCCTCAACCCATAATCAAAACGTAACCAAGTAGGTATCATGCATTTATAGATCAAAGTTTGAGATACGTTCATTAAATTGCACTAATGCCTTTCTGTCTCACGAATATCGGCATATAGCTCGAACATTATTGAAAATCACTAAACCCTAAGCCCCTAAACTTAAACACTAAGCCCTATACCCCTAAACCATAAAAACCCTAAACCATCAACCCCTAACCAGGACTAAGTAGGTACCATGCACTTATAGATAATATTTGAGATACTTTCATTACTGAATTGTTACTAAGCATAAATCTCAAACTTCATTGAATATTCCTGAAACCCTAAACAACCCCGAAAACCTGAACCCTCAACCCCTAAATTCCCTAAACCCCAAAGAACCCCTAGCCTAAACCCTCGACCCCTAAATACTAAAATCGTAAACTCTAAACCCCTAAACCCATAAGTAAACCCTAACCAAGTAGATATCATGCACTTATAGATCCAAATTTGAGATACTTTCATTAAATTGCAATAACACTATTTTTTCCACAAATATAAGCATAAAGCTTGAACATTATTAAATATTCCCTAAATGATAAACCCCTAAAACCAAAACCCCTAAACGACCATGACTAATTAAGTAGGTATATTATCCAAATTCGAGATACTTTCATTAAATTGCGGGAAAAACATTATGTTCCGTAAAGATTAACATAAAGCTTAAACATTATTCAAAATTCCCTAAACCCTAAACCGCTAATTAAACGATCCTCACTAATTAAGCACATATATTATCATCCACTTATATATCAACATTCGAGATATACTTTCATTAAATTACGCTAACGCCGTTCCATTCCACGAATCTAAGAATAAAGCTTGAACAGTATTACTGAAAAAGCCATAAAACCTAAACCTTAAACCCTATAACCCTAAACCCCTAAATGACCCTGACCATGCTGGTATATATCATCCACTTATAGATCAACATTTGAAAAATATTTTTATTAATTTATGCTAAATCCCTTCATTTCCACGAATCTAAGCATAAAGCCCCTAAACAATATTGAAAATGCAATAAAACCTAAATCTTAAACCCCTAAACTCTTTAACCCTAAACCCTCATAAAGAAGACTAGTTATCATGCATATATAGATCAAAATTTGAGATACTTTCATTAAATTTCCCTAACGCCTTTCTATTTCACGAATATCAGCATATAGCTCAAACATTATTGAAATTTCACTAAACCCTACCCTCCCAAAAATGTAAACACTAAGCCATATACCCCTAAACACTAAAACCCTAAACCCTCAACCCCTAACCCTGACTAAGAAGGTATCATGCACTTATATCGATAAAATTTGAGATACTTTCATTATTAAATTATCGCTAAGTCATTCTATTCCACGAATATACAAACTTCATTGAAAATTTCCGAAAACCGAAAACCTCAACTCTTAAATTCTCTAAACCCCACACAACCCCCCAACTTAAACCCTTGACCCCTAAATACAAAAACCCTAAACCCTAAACCCCTCAACCCATAATTAAACCCTAACCAAGTAGGTATCATGCACTTATAGATCCAAATTCGAAAAAGTTTCATTAAATTGCGGTAAAAAAAATTGTTCCACAAATATAAGAATAAATCTTGAACATTATTCAAAATTCCTTAAACCCTGCACCCCTAAACCCCTAATTAAACGACCCTGACTAATTAAGCAGGTATATCATGCACTTATATATATATCCACATATGAGATATACTTTCATTAAATTATGCTAATGCGCGCCATTTAATTCTACGAATCCAAGCATAAAGCTTGAGAATTATTGTTGAAAATGCCCTAAAACCGAACCCTAAACCCCCTAATGGACCCTAACCAAGCCGGTATATATCTCATCCACTTATAGATCAACAGTAGAGATATATTTTTATTAAATTATGATAAAGCCTTTCATTTCCATGAATCTAAGCATAAAGCCTAAACATTATTGAAAATGCCATAAATCTAAACCTTAAACCCCTAAACCCTTTAACCCTAAACCTTGACAAAGCAGGCTAGGTATTACGCATTTATAGATGAAAATTTGAGATACTTTCATTAAATTTCCCTAATGCCTTTCTATTTCACGAATAATCAGCATATAGCTCGAACATTATTGAAAATTCACTAAACCCTACCCTACCAAAAACGTAAACACTAAGCCATATACCCCTAAACACTAAAAACCCTAAACCCTCAACCCCTAACCCTGACTAAGCAGGTATCATGCACTACGTATAGATAAAAGTAGAGATACTTTCATTATTAAATTGTCGCTAAGTCATTCTATTCTAGGAATATACAAACTTCATTGAAAATTCCCAAAAACCTAAAACCTCAACTCTTAAATTCTCTAAACCCCACACAACCCCCCAACCTAAACCCTCGACCCCTAAATACAAAAACCCTAAACCCTAAACCCCTCAACCCATAATTAAACCCTAACCAAGTAGGTATCATGCACTTATAGATCCAAATTCGAGATAGTTTCATTAAATTGCGGTAAAAAATTATGTTCCACAAATATAAGAATAAATCATGAAGATTATTAAAAATTCCTTAAACCCTGCACCCCTAAACCCCTAATTAAACGACCCTGACTAATTAAGCAGGTATATCATGCACTTATATATATATCCACATATGAGATATACTTTCATTAAATTAGGCTAATGCTCGCCATTTCATTCTACTAATCTAAGCATCAAGCTTGAGAATTATTGTTGAAAATGCCCTAAAACCGAACCCTAAACCCTCTAATGGACCCCAACCAAGCCGGTATATATCTCATCCACTTATAGATCAACAGTTGAGATATACTTTTATTAAATTATGATAAATCCTTTCATTTCCACGAATCTAAGCATAAAGCCTAAACATTATTGAAAATGCCATAAAACCTAAACCTTAAACCCCTATACCCTTTAACCCTAAACCTTGACAAAGCAGGCTAGGTATTATGCATTTATAGATGAAAATTTGAGATACTTTCATTAAATTTCCCTAAAGCCTTTCTATTTCACGAATATCAGCATATAGCTCGAACATTATTGAAAATTTACTAAACCCTACCATACCAAAAAGTAAACACTAAGCCATATACCCCTAAACACTAAAAACCCTAAACCCTCAACCCCTAAACCTTACTAAGCAGGTATCATGCACTATGTATAGATAAAAGTCAAGATACTTTCATTATTAAATTGTCGCTAAGTCATTCTATTCCACGAATATAAGCATAAAGCTCGAACTTCATTGAAAATTGCCAAAACCATAAAACAACCCCAAAAACCTAAAACCTCAACTCCTAAATTCCCTCAACGCCAAACAACCCACCAACCTAAACCCTCGACCCATAAATACTAAAACCCTAAACCCCTCAACCCATAATTAAACCCTAACCAAGTAGGTATATCATGCACTTATAGATCCAAATTCAAGGTACTTTCATTAAATTGCAATAACAACATTATGTTCCATAAATATAAGCATAAAGCTTGAACATTATTCAAAATTCCTTAAACCCTAAACCCCTAATTAAACGACCCTAACTAATTAAGCAGGTATATCATCCACTTATATATCAACATTTGAGATATAATTTAATTAAATTATGCTAACACCATTTCATTCCACGAATCTAAGAATAAAGCTTGAACAGTATTATTGAAAATTCCCTAAAACATAAAACTTACACCCTACTAACCCTAATAAACCCTGACCAAGTAGGCACCATTCTAATTCATGACATGTCGAACATTATAGAAAATTCCCTAAACCCTAGCCCCCTAAAGCCTAAACCCTAAGCCCTATATACCTTTTAAAACCCTAAACCCTAACCCCTAACCCTAAGCTTAGACATAACCCTACACGCTAAACTACCCCTAAAAACGAGAACCCTAAACCCGCAATACTAAAAACCTAAACCCTCAACCCATAAACCCTAAACATCCACGTATCATGCACTTATAGATCAAAATTTTAGATAATATTATTATTAAATTGTTGCTAAGTCATTCTATTCCATGAATATATGCATAAAGCTCGAACTGTATTGAAAATTCCTGAATCCCTAAACCCTAAACCCCTAAATACCTAAAACCCTTAAACCCTAAAACCCAAAATACTAAACCCCTAAACCCTAAAACCCAAAACCCTAAACAATCATGACTAGGTAGGGTATCATCAGAAGCATAAAGCTTGAATAATATTGAAAATACCCTAAATCCTTAACCCTAAACCCCTAAACGACCTTGACCACGCATGGGTATCATCCACTTGCAGATCAACATTTGAGATATACTTTCATTAAATTATGATAACACCATTCTATTCCTCGAATATAAGCCTAAAGCCTGAACATTATTGAAAATGACCCAAAACCTAAACCCTAAACCCCTAAAACTTAGAACCGTAAACCCTCAACCCCTAAACACGGACCAAGTAGGTATCATGCAGTTATAGACATGTTATAATAAAATATGGCAGAGATATGGACATTACCTTGGCCATCTTGTTTGAAAGATTTCAAAATATAATGCTTATTAATTTTGGGAAATGTGTGGAAACTCATTTAAATGCTTGTAAACATGCTATCGCTGCCGCGTGGGTCTAGACAGGGCCAACACGTGAGGAGTGGCTACGTTGGAGTAGCGTACGTCGGAAGCTTCAACCTAAAAATTTCCTCACAACGCCTAAACATCCTGCGCATCTATTAAAAAATCCCGCCCCATTTTTCACGATGCAAAATTCCTCTTCTATCCCTAGACCGGAAACAAGGACCAGAGGAGAACTGTAATAATAGAGGGATATAGGTGGTAAATTTGCGTCATCCCACCAATATCCCCCCATCTCCTCTTTGCCGCGCACCCCCTCTGACCTCCACCTTCCTCTAGCCCCTTCACCGCTAGCCCTCTCTTACACACCGGCGCTCTTTCACTGCGGGCGGTCTCTTCTACAAGGGAGCATCTTCACTGCCGGCGCTCTCTTCCGCATCGGAGCTCCTTCCCCACCGGCGCTCTCTTTCACTCGGGAACATCTTCACCGCCCAACGCACCGGATCCACCTCGAAATGCCCAGTTGATGCCCCCGCTGCCATCATGCGCGTGCCACCCACCCTCACTACACGGCGGTAAATTGAGTCTTGCCCGTTTGCTATTTTTTGGTACACGTAAGCTACAAAAGGGTTAGAATGTTTCTCAATATCCTGGATGCTATTGCCATTTCATTTGCGCCCACATATGGTAGTTCGTATACACAAAATAAACTTGTCGCTATTATTTCCTTTCTTACATTCTCACACTATTGGTGTATTCCTGCAATACTAATTCGTAGATGCTATTATTTCCAAGCAGTCGAATGGGTCATGGGAACAGCTCATAAAGGATCCAAAACTAACAATTTGATGCCAAACAAGGCTAAAGTGCAAGGTTTCTGTATGTTACTTAGGCCAGTTTCTTGTCATGTTAATAATTTATGTTGCCTATATGCATATTATGTTAATACGTCATTCTACCTGAAAACCTGCCATGACATTTCCATTCTTGTTTTTTTGTGTTACTATCTGTGAATGCTTAATTCGTAAAATGTCCATATTATCTTTTTTAATAGTATCTTTTTGGTGTTTTCAACTGCTTTCATCCATCAAAACTAGCTACCTAGTTTGAATCATACATCTGGTCATTTTTAAGGCTATCTTTTTGGTGTTTTCCAAGTGCTTTCGTCCTTCCAAACCAGTAACTCGGTTTTAAATGTTATGACTTAGTGCAAAGAAAGGACAATGGAGTACAAGGACCAGAGTTCCAGCTGCTGGACTCTGATACTACTGGCTAATTGACCAGGAGTCGAACCCGCTTGAGAAGGAATAACTGTCAGCCTGAACGAGCTACTGTCAGTTCATACTTACTGAAAGTTTATGTGTCACCCTTAAGCTTTTTGTCTTGTGGACAAGGTCCACTATGTATATAAATAGTAGCTCTTAAGTTGCACTTTTTGGCTTATGGGGTGGTTTATTCATACATAATGGATGTCGAGCATGTGCATCGTTAGAGATTTGTGGTTTCTACAGTCTTTTTCACTAGTGAGAGTGAGTCTAGCAAGTTTTTGTGGACCCTGAGTCTAGTACAATACCCATGCCTTTATTGTTTCTTTTTTACTTGGATTATTAGGTCCCCTATCCGGTGTAAATGGTGTAGCAGATTTTATTTTCTTAGATGCGAGCCTAGTAAATTTCTTACCCACGTCTAGTATGCTTGCTCTGATCTCTGATTAATATAACACTTCTTTTTCTTGTTGTTCTTTGTGTTAACCCCTTTCACCTTATTGTACATGTTGTAGTTAAAACGAAGCAGGAGTCCTCAGAAGGTAGGACTAAAAGTTGTGATCCCTCTTCTCATTCATCCTCCTATTGTATTTCTGAAGAAAACAACTTATTTACCACTCCACCTAGTACAGCTCCTGCAGGAGATATATATATATATACATATATAAAAAGGTTGTGTTGCTTGCAGAAAGAAAGGTTGTAACTACCCTTATATCTGTAGCTGAAATGTTGAAGAAGAGGACAGATGATACATTGAAGCGAATTGCCATGTATCGATATCTTATTGAGGATACCAACACTTTGTAATTCTTAGAATGTAGATCTTGTTTAATGTTGTGTTGTAGTAAACTTTTATTGTTGTAATAAGTAGTTTAAATTTTTGCATGTGTATTAATTGGCGTCTTGGAATTCGTGTGCTGTTATGCAAAATAAGTCGGCGGTTCCAAAAAAATGCCAAAACAGTAACATGCTAGAACAGAATGATCGATGAAACAACGCATGGACGTGAACATGAACAATAATGGCAGTAAGAGTTAAAGGCCAGAACAGTGACCGACCCGATCAGTACAGGACCAAAATCCTAATGGGTTGTAAAAGTAATAGGCCTGAATACTAATAGTACCAAACAGTAATGGGCTAGAATTTCAGCAGGCCTGAACAGTAAAAGGCCAGAAATATAGTAGGTTAGAACAGTAATAGGCTAGATTTCTAGCGGACCGGAACATTGGAAGGCCAGATTTACAACAGGTCAGCAGAGTTAATGGACAGATACATAGCAGGCCAAAACAGTAATAGGATAGATTGCCACTAGGCCGGAACAATAAAAGGCTAGATTTCTAACAGGCCGGAAGAGTAAATGGCCAGATTTATAGTAGGCCGGAATAGTAAATAGCTAGATACACAGCAGGACATAAGAGTGAAAGGCTAGATTGTGAGCAGGCCGGAATAGTAAATGGCCAGATTCACAGCAGGCCAGAACAGTAATGGACCAGATTCACAACAGGCCAGAAGAGTAGATGGCTAGATTATCAGCAGGCCGCAACAGTAAATGGCCAGATATATAGCAGGCAGGAACAGTAAAAGGCCAGATGCATATCAGGCCGGAATAGTGGAAGGCCGAAATAACAGTGGGCTGAAATAGTACAGGGCCTGAATATATGACGGACCAACTTGTCGGCCAATTTAAAATAGTGCTACTCTAAACCGTAACGGGTTGAATTACTATTGGGCTTTAATAATGGGCCAGCCCACTTAATAATTGTCAGGCCTTGGATGGGCCTAGCTTTCTACCATGGTTTCCATAATAGTTAGTGATGTTAACCGGCCATTAACGGCGTTCGCCATGTGGCAGTTTGCATGACGTCACCAGTCAACGCGACTGGCAAACAGATCTACGACGGAATGACTTTTCGTGGCTAAAGGGTGTGATTCGCCACTATCAAAAAAACCATGGTAGATTCATTTGTGACATGACGGGCCTTTTACTACGAAGGGCATATGTCGTAGAAGACTCTTAAGCCATGAAAAATGGGCCTTTAACCACGAAAATCATTCGTTGTAAAAGGACATTTTTCTTGTAGTGTTGGAAGTAGGCGCGCAGCTCTTCAATGGAGGCTGGCCTCTTGTAGTTTCCCTTGAAGGTGCGGATGAAGCTGTAGACCAGCTCCTTCGAACAAAAGATGGATTTGGAGGGAAGGTTATTCAGCCAGGCTCTGTCTACGCCTTTTAGTTGCAGCTGAAGGCACTGCATGGCTGTATTCTTGCTTGCACCCTGTAGCTTGACCGATGAGATGTGGTCGTCTAGCCATATATTTGGCTCCTGTAGGCCGTCGAATTTGGGGTTGTCCAACAGGAGCTTGAGCCCTTGGGCATCCGAGTCTGCCGTATGGCTCTGCTAAAGCATCTAGTGTCGTAGAGCCCCATGTCCTCGTCCTCCGATTCTGTGGAGCACGCACGTTTGCGCATGATCTGTTGATCTTGCGCTACGTGAGATCATCACGAGCATCATAGTTATGGCTCCTTCTCCACGGGCCGCGATGTCGCCGCAACAGGTCATGCTTGTCCTCATCGGATGAGGGCGTGCGGTTCTTTGTGAATTTCACTAAAGCCTTCTTCTTTGGCTCCGGAGCCGCCTCTCCGATTAGCGTACATCCCACGATCCCAAGGCCCACAATAACGGATTTATGGATTGCGTGTCTGGGATCCCCAACTGGTGGCGAGTTTGCTGCCAGGTACTTGGTGGCCACCATAACTATGGTATGTGGTATTTTGGGCATTATGTTGCCCTGCGAGTCCATTGACATGAAGGATAGGTCGACTGCCTTGGTGGCCTCACGTCTGGCGGCAGGGTCCATGCGTTCTAGCCGAGAGCGGATCTTGTGGCCATTTTATCCATTAGAGGAGGACCCACTGACGGAGGAGAGCGCGGCTCGTCGCATGCTTGATACGTAGGCTGCCCTACGATGCTTCTCAAGATCACTATGTTGTTCGACCTGCCGATTATGCTCCTTAAAGAGGATCCAGTGATATCCCATCAACATGTCGCAAGAGTCATCGATCGGTAGAGGGTTGGTACCCCGCACGGCCTCCCGAACTCTTTCCCACTGGGCATCATTGAGATGGATCTGCTGGCGAGCATGATCGCCACTGTTGGTGGCTTTAGGTGGCCTGCTATCGTTGGGATTTGGCGGGAGTGCGCCGTTGGCTCCATTCGAGGCGTTAGGAGCCTATGGATCGATAGGGGAGCCTATGGATTGACTCAGTTGTCGATGTGAGCGTCGATGACGACCACGCACATATAGAGGTGGGGGATATCATTACTCCCGTAGCTCTTAGATCCAGAACCGTAGGTTCCTTCCTTCGTAGGAGGGTCATAGATATCGAAATTGCAGCTACTGTTGTCATCCGAATTATACGCCATCGAGGGTGTGTTTAGGACACCAATTGGCGGCACCCATGAAGCAGGTGGATTTCCTGGGGTACCACCCATTCAGGGAGGCGAAGGGTTCCAACCTTGCCTACCTGAAAGCATAGGCTCCCATGCATCATGTTGACTCTGTCTCCTATGTAATTGAAGTCTTGGTGGGTCGCCGGCGAGTGGACGATGAAGTCGGTGGTTCCAAAGAGGAGGTGTTTCTCCGTCGCAGAGGAATCAAAGATCATGGTGGATGGAGCCGTCATGACTGCACGATCAGCATCCCCAGTTCCCACAGATGGCGCCAATTAACGAGCGTTCGACTCGTCAATGCCCATTGCTATGAACTTGGGTTTTGGAGAAGGAGGGAACACTAGAGATCACGGAGTGGCTTACAAACAAGCAACACGGGGACATGAGATTTACCTAGGTTCATGCCCTTAGAGGGAAAACCCTACTCCTGCTTGTCTGCTCTTTGTTGATGGTGATGCCGAAGGTTAGAGGGGTGCGCAGATTGAATCTAGCGACGTGTGTGCTAGGTTATGAGGTGATGTACTCCTCTCCGTGCCCTCATGGCCTTTATATGGGGAGGCCAGGTCTCGTGGTAGGTTAAGTCGGTTACATATTAGGGTTTTACCCTTTGAATTTCTATCTAAAGCTAGCCGTGATCCTCAAGGAGTCGCATCCTTCACGGGCCTAGGTCACCCGAATCCTTCATGGGATTGGTTCATCAGGAGTGGATAATTGCATGGGCTCCTACTAGGCCGGACCAGGTAGGACTGCATCAGGTACCCGTAGGGAATACCCATGTCACCATCATAATTTCAATGGTTTTGGGATAGATGCATCCTAGATCCTCCTTGAGTTCGCGACGTCGTACGCCGATGTTGAATGCGTTGATTTCTCTTTCCTCAGATATATCATTCGTGGAGTTCTTGATGATAGATCAACGCTGGATGTACGAGCGGATGGACACGTTGGACCTTTGGCAATAGGCTGTAGGGTTCGTTGCATGGAAAAAAATATTTCTATCGCAAGAATGAACAAAACCAATATCCAATCTATGGCAAATCCAAGATCTAATCTATGAGATAGGTGCAACATGACATAAGAGAACTAACACTCATAGATCCAAAACGTTTAACAAGATCAGATCTCATGGTTGATGTAGTCGATCACATGTCGATCTCAAGATCACGATGACGATTCTTCCGGCACTGCATTCCGGCAGTGCTTCTGCACTCGGTCACACATACGGCCGAGTCTATGAAGACCTTCCTCTCCCCGTTCCAGTGGGTAGCGGAGGTAGTAGATCCCCTCGGAATCCCAGCAGCACGACGGCGTGGTGGTGGTGGTGCAGGAGAGAATCATGCAGGGCTTCGCCTAAGCCGGAGCAGCAGGAAAGAGGAGGGAGGCGGCTAGGGTTGGGAGAGAGGATAGAGGGTGCGCCCTCCCCTCCCCTATATATACCCAAATGTCATTAAAGTACTCATCTGGTGATGGTGATTAACATGATGTCATGGTTGAAGGATTAGGTTACTATGTATCTGAAAGCTTGTAGCAAAACGAACTTAATGAATTGATCTTATGGTATGCTTACTATGGGTGTGTGTCCATCACATCATTCTCCTAATGATATGATCTTGTTATTAATAACATCCAATGTCCATGATCGGGAAACCATGATCTTCTATTAATCAACAAGCTAGCTTAACAAGAGGCTTACTAGGGACTCTTTTATGTTTACAAAACACACAAGTATTAATGTTTCCTATTAACACAATTATAGCATGGGATGTAAGAATTTGTCATAAACACAAAGATATAATAATAACAACTTTATTATTGCTTCTTGGGTATATCTCCAACAGTCTCCCACTTGCACTAGAGTCAATAATCTAGATTACATGGTAATATACCTAACATCCAAGGTATTCTGGTGTTGGTTATGTTTTGCTCTAGGGAGAGGTTTAGTCAATGGATCTGCCAAATTCAGATTTGTGTGTACTTTGAAAATCTTTATGTCACCATCTTGCACATAGTCACGAATCGAACGGAAACATAGCTGATGTGTTTCAGCTTCTTGTGTGACCTTGGCTCCTACGCATTAGCTATGGCACCCATGCTGTCACAATAGATGGCCATCGTATCCAATGCACTAGGAACCACACCAAGCTCAGTAATGACCTCCTTCATCCATATCGCTTCTTGTGAAGCCTCCAATAGCTATGTATTCCGATTCAGTTGAAGAATTCGCCACAATGCTTTGACCTGCACTCCTTCAGCTCACTGCTACACCATTTAAAATAAATATGTATCCAGACTATGACTTAGAGTCATCGGGATCGGTGTTCCAACTAGCATCGGTGTAACCATTTACAACGAGCTCTTCTTCACCTACATAAGAAAGAACCATATCCTTAGTCCACTTTGGGTACTTTAGGATATTTTTGACCATTGTCCAGTGTTCCACTCCTGGATATCTTTGATATCTGTGGTCAAACTGACATCATGTGCGATATCCGGTCGTGTACACATCATGGCATACATGATAGAAACTATGGTCGAGGCATAGGACATTTTTTTCATCCTTTATCTCTCTTCTTCCATAGCTGGACTTTGAGTCTTACTCAAGGTCTTGCCTGGCAACATGGACAAGAACCCTTTGTTGCTTTCTTCCATTCTAAACCTCTTTAGAACCTTGTGCAAGTATGTACTTTGTGAAAGAGCTATTAAGCTTCTTGATCTATCTCTATAAATCTTGATGCCTAAGATGTATGCTCCTTCGCCAAGATCCTTCATTGAAAAAATATTATTCAAATAGCCTTTGACACTTTCAAGAAGCTCTATATCATTCCCAATCAACAATATGTCATATACATATAGTACTCGGAATGCTACAAAGCACCCATGCAATTTCTTGTAAATACAAGCTTCTCCGAAAGTTTGTATAAATCCAAAGTTTTTGATCACCTTATTGATTCCAGCTCCAGGATGCTTGCTTTAGTCCATAAATGGACCGCTGAAGTTTGCATACCTTTTTAGCATCTTTAGGATCAATAAAATCTTTGGGTTGTACCATATACAACTCTTCCTCAATATCACCATTAAGGAACACTGTTTTGACATCCATCTTCCAAATCTCATAATAAAAAAATGCAGCGATTGCTAACAAAATCCTCACGGACTTTAGCTTCTCTACCGGTCAGAAAGTCTCATCGTAGTCAATTACTTGAATTTGTTGGAACCCTTTCGCAACAATTCGAGCTTTATAGATAGTGAAATTACCATCAGCGTCTGTTTTCTTTTTAAATATACATTTGTTCTCGACAGCCTTGCGGCCATAAGGTAGGTCCACCAAAGTCCACACTTGATTTTCATACATGGACCCAATCTCGGATTTCATGTCTTCTTCCCATTTGTTGGAATCTAGGATCATCATTGCTTCCTCATACATCGCAGAGTTGTCGGTGTTGTCCACCAACATGACATTCAAGACAGGGTCATAAAAATCAGGAGTGGTACGAACCGTCATCGACCTGCGAGGTTCAGTAGCAAATTTGTTCAAAGTTTCATGATCACCATCATTAGCTTCCTCTCATATTGGTGCAGGAGGCACATGAACTTCTTCCGGTGCTACGCTACTCTCAAATCCGAGAGAAGGTTCAACAACCTCATCGAGTTCTACTTTCCTTCCAGTCACTTCTTTCCAGAGAAACTCCTTTTCAGAAAAGATCCATTCTTGTCAATGAAAACTTTGCCTTCGGATCTATGATATAAGGTATACCCAATTGTTTCTTTAGGGTATCCTATGAAGACGCATTTTCCCTCTTTGGGTTCAATCTTGTCGGTCTATAACTTCTTTACATAAGCTTCGCAGCTCCAAACTTAAAGGAACGTCAACTTAGGTTTTTTACCAAACCACAATTCATACAGTGTCGTTTCAACGGATTTAGATGGTGCCCTATTTAATGTGAATGTGGCTGTCTCTAATGCATAACCCCAAAGATATAACGGTAAATCTATAAGAGACATCATAGACCGAACCATATCTAGGAGAGTTCAATTATGATGTTCGAACACACCATTACGCTCTAGTGTTCCTAGCGGTGTCAATTGTGAAAGTATTCCAAATTTCTGTAAATGCATGCCAAACTCATAACATAGATATTCACATCCACGATCAGAACATAGAAACTTAGTCTTCTTGTTATGTTTATTTTCTACTTCACTTTGGAATTCCTTAAACTTCTCGAAAGTTTTGGATTTATGTTTCATAAAGTAGATATACCCATATCTACACGAATCATCCGTGAAAGTAAGAACATAACGATATCCACCATGTGACGCTACACTCATTGGACTGCAGACATCGGTATGTATTATTTCCAATAAGTCCATAGCTCGCTCCATTATCCCAGGGAATGAAGTCTTAGTCATTTTCCCATTAGAAATGCTTCGCATCTTTCAAGTGATTCAATAAGTCGATCGGAATGGAGTTACTTCATGCTCTTCACTCCAATGTGACCAAGACGGCAGTGCCACATGTTTGTGTAATTATCATTCAATTTCATCCGTTTAGCATCTATGTTATGAACATGTGTATCACTAGTATCGAGATTTAGTAAGAATAAACCATTCATCTCAGGTGCATGACCATAAAATTTATTACTCACAAAAATTGAACAACCATTATTCTTGGACTTAAATGAGTAACCGTCTTGCAATAAACAAGATCCAGATATAATGTTCATGCTTAATACAGGCACCAAATAACAATTATTTAGATTTAAAATGAATCCCGATGGTAGATGAAGAGGGAGCATGTCGACGGCGATCACATCAACCTTGGACCCATTTACAATGCGCATCGTCACCTTGTCTCTTGCTAGTCTTCGTTTATTCCGTAGATCCTGTTCTGAGTTACAAATATGAGAAACCGAACCAGTATCAAATACCCAGGAACTACTACGATTAATAGTAAGATACACATCAATAACATGTATATAAAATATACCTTTATTCTTGATGTTGTCGTTCTTCAGATCTGCCTAGTACTTGGGGCAATTCAGCTTCTAGTGACCACACTCTTTGCAACAAAAGCATTCTACATCAGGGCTAGGGACAACTCGGGTCTTAGGTATAGCAACGGATTTGCTTCCCTTCTTGAAGTTACCCGTGGGCTCACCCTTTTCCTTCATGTCTGCTTTGGCAGCCACCAAAGTGGAAGCAAGTTCCTTGAGCGATCCAATCACACAACTTATCTTGTAATTCAGCACAAACTCTTTGTAACTAGGTGGGAGTGACTGCAGAACTCTATCCATAACAAGATCAACTAGGATGACATATCCTAGTGTCTTGAGACGTTGAACATAGTGCATCATCATCATGACGTGACCATTCATAGAGCTGTGTTCCAACATCTTAACACTAAAGAACTCACTAGAGATTAAATATCTCTTAGCACAGATTTGGCTCTAAAAAATGGTTTTGAGTTTCCTCCACCATGGCAACAGCGCTGCTAAGTTCAAAACGTTCTTGGAGATCAGGCTCCATTGACATAAGGATTGCATATTTCACAAGATTATAGTCATCATTTTTTGTGTCATACACATCGCGCTCATCCTGAGCCGCAGTATTTGTAGGTGCGTCACCTAGCTTTGCATCCATCACATAGGTCAAATTACCAGCATCAAGGACCATCCTCATATTACGGAACCATTCTGTGAAGTTGTTTCCATTTTATTTCAACTTTTCTTTCTCTAGGAACACATTAAAAATGATGGTAGGGGTCACCATGATCCACAACATATTTGCAAAGAGTTTAGACTAAGTTTATGATAAATTGAGTTCAAATTTAGTTCTTAAATTAACTAGGTGAACTCCCACTCAAAACAACATCCCCCACATTGTCTTAGTGGTTACACGAACCAAATCCACTACACCAAGTCCAATCTTCACGAGAGAAGATGTAGTTTCAAAGGCGAACAATCAACATGTTCATCATATCATTCATATGACTCATGCTTTACCTCTCAATATTCTGTGTTCCGAGACCATGTCTATACATGCTAGGCTCATCAAGATTAACCTTAGTATCTGCATGTGCAATTCTGTCTTGCACCCGTTGTATGCACACATAGAATCTATAACACCCGATCATCCTGAGATATTTAGTGATGGATACTTGATATTTAGTGAGAGTGAAGAACACTTTATTACTTGATATTTAGTGAGAGGGATCATCTTATATTGTTACTGTCGCGATCTAAGCAATACAAGATGCATAAAAAGGATTAACATCACATGCAATTGATAATATGTGATATGATATGGCCTTTCTTCTTGTGCCTTTGATCTCCATTTCCAAAGAACATACATTATCTCCATCATCACGAGTGTGGCGTCAAGGTTAGTGGCGCCACTTCATGGTGGTCCATCACCAATAACAACTATCACAACTACTTGGAATAAAGCTATTACATGATGAATATACATGCATGTATTAACAAATTTAGACAACCATTAGGCTCCTGCCAGTTGCCATATTACAATAAGTGTCATCTCATACATCAAATATAATCACAAACACATTATGGCCATATCACATCACATGCCTCTGCAAAAACAAGTTAGACTCCTCTAATTTTCTTTGCATGTTTTACGTGGCTCGGGGCTTTCGAATAAGAACCGTTCTTACCCTGCGAACAAGAACCACAACACTGATACAAGTTTTGTCAAGTGCAGATTGTAAATTGAATCTTAACTATGGTGGGAGAGACAGACACCCGCAAAGACACTTCTGCAATGCAAGTTGCACGTTGAGAGTGGAGCAAACATGTAAGCTTAGCCCGGGCCGCTTCATCCCACCAACCCGAAAGATGCAAAGTATACGAAAAGCAAGAGACGACAAAAGCATCAAATCCCACAAAACCATTCTGTTCTACCCGTGCAAACAGATCTACGCATATATTCTGCTCTGATACCACTATAGCATTCGTTGCATGAAAAAAATTCTACCGCAAGAACGAACAAAACTAAGATCGAATCTATGGAAAAGCCAAGATCTAATCTACAAGATAGGTGAAACAAGATAGAAGAGAAATAACCCTCATAGATCCAAAGCGTTTAACGAGATCGGGTCTCGTGGTTGATGTAGTCGATCTCAAGATCACGATGATGATCCTTCCGGCCCCGCGTTCCGGCAGCGCTTCCGCACTCGGTCACACGTACGGAGTCAATGAAGACCTTCCTCTCCCTATTCTAGTGAGCAGTGGAGGTAGTAGATCCCCTCGGAATCCTAGCAGCACGACGACGTGGTGGTGGTGGTGGAGGAGAGAATCCTGCAGGGCTTTGCCTACGCCGGAGCAACAGGAAGGAGGAGGAGGAGGAGGAGGGTGGCAGATAGGGTTGGGAAAGAGGTCAGAGGGTGCACCCTCCCCTGCCCTCTTTATATAGAGGGGGTGCGGCTAGAGATTTCCACTTGGCCGTCCCCACCCAGGGTCGATGCACATAGGGGGAGGAGGGAAACTTGCCCCCCAAGTTTCCCCTTTCCTTTTTAGGGTTTTGCCCCAAATCCTTTGGGGATGGCCAGTTGGGCCTCTAGGGCTTGGTGCAGCTGGCTCATGATCCCCTACAGCATCCCTTCGACCCATGTGGCTTATCCCGGGGTGGTGGGCCCACTAGTGGCCCATCTAGAACATTCTAGAAGCTCCGGTCAAAATACCGACAACTTTTCTGAACCCTGGAAGACAACTTCCTTTATACGAATCTTATTATCCAAACCATTAAGGATCTCCAATCTGAGACTCCGAACAACATTCGGTCTCCAACTCATATTCCATATCTACTTAAACAACATCGAACCTTAAGTGTGGCACCCTACGTTTCGCAAACTATGCTGACATGATCGAGACACCTCTCCGATAAATAACCAAAAGCGGGACCTGGAGATCCATAATGGCTCACACATATTCAACGATGTCTTCGTGATCGAATGGACCATTAACATACGATACTGATTCCCTTTATCACGCGATACTTTACTTATTCGAGGTTCGATCGTTGGTATCTCTATACCTAGTTCAACCTCGTTACCGATAAGTACTCTTTACTCATTCCGTGATATGACATCCCTTGTGACCTAGTCACATGCTTGCAAGCCAATTGAATTACATTCGACCAAGAGGGCCTAGAGTATATCTATCCGTCATTTGGATATACAAATCCCACTCTTGATCCATGCACTTCAACACATACTTTCAGAATACCCATGCCACCTTTATAACCACCCAGTTACAGAAGTGGCATTTGATGTCATCACCGTACTCATCTGGTGATGGCGATTAACATGATCTCATTGTCGAAGGATTAGGCTACTATGTATCTGAAAGCTTGTAGCAAAACGAACTTAATGACTTGATCTTATGCTATGCTTACTATGGGTGTGTGTCCATCACATCATTCTCCTAATGATATGATCTTGTTATTAATAACATCCAATGTCCATGATCAGGAAACCATGATCATCTATTAATCAACAAGATAGCTTAACAAGAGTCTTACTAGGGTGCAGCTGAATGCATTGCATGGCCATATTTTTTACTTCCTCCATGTAGCTTGAGAGACGAGATGTGGTTGTCTAGCCAGATCTTCGGCTCATGCAGGCGTCGTAGTTTGGGTTGTCCGAAGGAATCTTGAAGCCTTTGGGCATCCTCGATTGTCGTATGGCTCAGATGAAGAATTTGGCGGCGCAAAGCTCTGTCTCTTCATCTTCTGACTTAGTGGGACACGCACGTCTGGCGCGCAACTTGTTGATTTTATGCTGCGTGAGCTTGTCACGAGTGTCGTAGTTGTTGTACCTTCACTGTGGGCTGCGGCATCACCGATACAGGTCGTGTTCATCCTCGTCGGATGAGGGCGTGAAATTTTTTGCGAACTTCACCACGACCTTTTTCTTAATCTCTGGAGTATCTTCTCCGGTCAGTGCATAGCCGGCGAGCTCAAGGCCTGTGATTTCAGACTTATGGACAACGGATCGTGGATCCCCGACTAGTGGTTGATTGGTGAGAAGGTACGTAGTAGTTGTTATGACCGCGACCTGTGGTGTCTTTTTTAGGGTAAAACAGTAGGGGACGGAACCCCCACTGCAGCTTTTTTCTTTATTATATAATCATAGAAACATAGTACATAGTAGCAAGTACAAGGTTACAATGGAGTAGATCATTACAGATGTTACATTGTGTTTACCAGAAGTAACCCACTAATGTACTTGTGTCTGGAACCAGCTATCAAATTGGGGGCCATGCTTCTTTTTTATTCTGAGTTTGACCCATCTCATTTCTTGCAGAAATACTGCTTTCCAGGTAGAGAATTGTGGTGTGACATTCTCAAAGATTTTGTTATTTCTACAAATCCATATTCCCCAAGCAGCTAAAATTATTATCTCCATGGCAAAAGGATGCTTGAGCCTGGTTTTTATGTCTTGGAAAGCCTCAGACACAAATATTCTATGATCTCTTTGGGGACAAATGTAATCCCAGCATTCAGCAGCAAAAGGGCGGTTCCAAAAAAGGTGAATCAAATTTTCTTCTGAGTGAAAGTTTCTAATTGCACAATTTTAGTCTAGTAGAGAGCATTTTTTCCTTTTGAGAATATTCCTTGTATTTAGCCTATCCAGAAGAAGTAGCCAGAAGAAAAATTTATGTTTATCATGGCAAGAAGAATCCCAAATCTAGGTGAAGTGGGGAGGAACAGGTTGATACCCAGCCATAACCTCATAGGCTTTTTTAACAGAAAAATTGTCACTGCCCAAATGTAAGTCCATTTGTCAAGTGGTGCCAACTGATTAAATTGTTGGCACCTCAATTCAAGTTGTTCAAACTCAAAAAAAGCTTGTTGTGATAGAGGATGATTAAAGAGATCCTCAAGATATTCAGTCTGAAAAACCTCTTTGACAGTAATTCTGGTGTTCTTTGCATAGGAGAGCAGATGAGGCATCTTAAATTTCATACGTTCTTTATCCCACAGGTTGACATTTAGCCATGGCCTTGTAGGCATCAATGAGTTTCAAGTGCGCCTTCCACCAGAAGGATCCTTCCAATTGATAACGAGGGAGTATACCTTGGTTATAATAAGATTCCCAAACAAGTTGAACCCAAGGGATATCATGGTGGTTAAAAAATTTATCAAGATTCTTGAGCAGCAAAGTAGTATTTTGGATGTTCAGATTAAGAACTCCTAGTCCACCTTGATTCTTTGGCTTGCAAACCTTTTTCCAAGCAACCATTGAAGTGCCTTTAGCCTGAACATCAACAGTTTTTTTCTCCATAAACAGCGTCTCATGTATTTAACAAGTTGGTCCTTGATTGTAATGGGAACATGAAGAGAGCTCATGAAGAAGAGTGGTAAAGATGATAAAAATGACATGACCATTTGATGTTTTCCCCCATAATTCAAAAAGGCTGCAATTCTTCCAAATCTGAATTGAACCCCTGCACCATAGGAAGGTAGAACTCCGGAGAGGGCTTGTTAAGGCTAAGAGGGAGTCCAAGATATGTAAAGGGGAGACTACCCATCTTACAGCCATAGGTAGAAGATAAATGAAGCAATCTTTCAGTGTCTAGGTTGATATGCATCATACTTGATTTGGCATAATTAACCTTGAGCCCAGTAGAAGTGGCATAACAATTCAGCATTTGTAACACCCCGATTCTGAAAAGACCGTGGCCTCTATGTGACATGCCAATCCCTGGATCGGTTCATTGGCCCACAATAGAGTAAGATAGATAACATAGCAAAATATCCGTGTATCATGAATAACAAAGATCCAGAGTACCATTATTACAATAAAAGCTTAGCACAAAGCCAGCTCAAATTATTCAGGTAGCAACATAAATAAGGTAAATCCTCCATTCTTCAAATTGCCCACAAGTGAACAAGTGCCGAGTGGAGTACCGTGGCCTATAACGATCAATCAGAATCGGAATAACCTGCAACATGAAACGTAGCAGCCCCGAAGGGTCAATACATGGAATGTATGGCAAGTAGAGCTAGTAAAGGAGACAATAGTACTAACATCTACATGCATATTTGGCAATTGGAGCTGTGTCTGGCTTGCATTTGCAAATACATTTGTCCTACTTTCATAAACATTTTTTGATTTTCTTTGAAAAGATCCCAATTAAGTTAACCCAACAATGTTAAAGCAATTATGAAATTAGAATGAGCGAGAAACATGTCATGGGATCAATATCTAGCAACTCAGATGTCCATAACCGGGGACACGGCTAATCGATTAGATTATACACTCTGCAGAGGTTAGTACACTTTACCCATGTGACTTGGCCAGCCCAGCTCGTACCATCACTCTCATTTTGGGTGATGATAGGGAGAAGACCAAGAAGAGACTGTTCGGGAAGTAGCTCCTCAATCCCGACGCGCACCGGTCCAACCTACCAAAATTCTACATCTCTGGATACGCGGGTTCGAGTTACCACAACCTACTAAGTCCAACCAACCGCCCATTTCATTATTGGCACATGGTTATACACGTAAGCTACACAATAAAGAAGCCAATCAATTTCTCTCGATACCTGGGTGCCTTTCCGCAATGAAACCACCAAAAATTATCAATACCATCAACCCAGGGGGTTCATTGATTAAGTTGTTTTTAGTTTTCACAAACCAATACTTTGAGAAAACAAGTATCAATGATGTAACCCAGCCCTCGTTCAACATAGCATGGCTAAGCACATCTACCAACGGTGTTTCATCTACAAGGAAGGCCCTACCACATAATAGGACATAGCATAGCGATAGTATCATCTTACACATGCAACTACAAAATACACGACAATGCATTGAAAATAGTAGGACGATATCATGAACAAAGTAGCATCTACTTGCCTTGGTTGTAGCGGTCGGAAGAACAATCCACACACGAGCAAGCGTTGCACTCGTCACAATCTACACGATACAATTGCATTCATAAACAAACAATCCACAACATATGCAACAAATATGATGCATGAAATGCAAGAACGTCAAGTGAATTGGTGCTACAGCTGCACCACAACATCCTATACCATAATACTACCGATTGCATGTATGGAAAATAGTTTTAGCGCTAGGAAAACTAATAGCCAAAAGTAATGCTCACAACTAGAGCTAGAACTTAAATATTTGACTACCGGTAGTATACTGTTTGTAAAATCTTGGGAAAATTCTACCGCATAGGCATCGCTGATTAGAAACAGTACCAACTGGAATTACTCAAAAAGGAGTTATAAAACTTCCCGAGTAATTAAAACACTGCAGAAAGCCATTAGACAAATACTGCAGAAGTTTTTACTGTAAGCCTATCTTTTTAATTCACGATGAGATTCCCCTCGTTCTCCCGAGTTCAGGGACATATCATACGCGATTTTTGGAGCTACGGATCCTTTTCTACGAATTTATTACTCCGAAAAGGCCACTAACTAGTTTGATTAAACTGTACTAAACCTTGCAGTAAAAGTCTGAACCAAAGGTACAGCAAGATTCTACACGACTCACTGAACCCGTACATATTTTATTTGTAATTTTTGGCCAAGCGGTTGAATTACTACGCAATTTACAAGATTCTACCGAAATCTGTCAACTAAAAGGATTAACGAAACTGACCAGTCAATTGTGTCTGTTGACTGGTCAAAGCGTCTGCTGACTGGGCGCTGACTGGGCGTCTGACTAGTCAACGCCTGAGTCTGACCGGTCAACTAACGATCTGAGCCGCTGATCTGAGATCTGACGGTGGCTGCTGTCTTACCGAAAACGGACGGCGAAACGGACTCCGGAAGGTGCGGCGAGCTCCGGACGGCGGTGGCGAGCGGTTCCGGCGTCGGGGTCTTTCCTGCACGGACGTATACACGGTCAACTAACGGTTGAGAAAAATCAACCGCGCGCAAGGCGGTGCGTACGTGCGTGTATGTGTGCGCGTGTATGCATGCATGCGATACTGCGCACGCGAGGCGGCGCGCACAGCAGCGAGGCGCGGCAGCAGCAGATGGCACGGGAGGCGGCCGAGGCGAATGGCGGCGCACGCGGTGGCGATGGCGCGCGGCGGCGGGGTCGGCGGCTGGCGGGCGCGGGCTCACGCGCTGGCGCAGGCGGCGGGGAAAGGCGGCGAGGCGGCCCGGCGGCGGAGGCGGGTGCTGCCGGCGGCGGGGTCTCGGTGGCGGGAACGGAGAGGCGGCGGCGAGGCGCACCTGGCGGCGGTGGCCGACGGCGGCGGAGGCGGGGTCCGGCGGCGGAGCAGATGGCGGCGGCGGCGGCCTTGGAGCGCGCGCGGGTGGCGGTATCGAGGCGGCGGGGATCGATCGCGTGGGCAGGCGGTGGTTGCGGGCACGGAAACCGAGGCAGGTGGTGGGGTCCTTTAAGTGGCCCTGCGCGCGGAAATCCTAAACAGAAACGGTCCGCAGTTAGACTACAACTCGGAAATCGGTCCGGATTTTCGGACCGTTTTCCGGCGGTTTACTAAAACGTCCGAAGCTTTTCCATACGAACTCCGATTCGAGCGATTCTCGCGCCTACGGGTTCGTATCGTCGAGGGGAACATTCTAGTGTCAAGGTTTGAGCGAAACCTCGAACCTACAGGGGTGGTTGTCGCGAGTCCTACTAAAGCTTCCCGCAGGAATTTCGTAGTGAAACAAAATAGGGTTTTGAAGGTGGCGTTTCGCCGAACCTTTCTACTCGACGATTTTGCATGGAAAGATATGATGCAATGGTATGAATGATATGCAAGACCAAATCTAAAGTTTGGGATGTGACAAGACTAACCCCCTTAAGATGAATCTCGTCCTCGAGATTCGGCGCGGCTAGCAAATAGGTGTGGGTAGTCCTCTCGGATGTCATCTTCACGTTCCCAAGTGGCTTCCTCTTTGGTGTGGTGGCTCCACTGTACTTTGCAAAACTTGATTGTCTTGGTACGGGTAGTCCTCTCTGCTGTCTCCAGAATCTTGACCGGTTTCTCCTCATAGGTCAAGTCATTCTCGAGCTGAACCTCCTCTAGTGGCACAGTGTCTCTCAATGGTGTATCCACCATTTCCGGATGGCACTTCTTCAGCTGGGACACGTGGAACACGTTGTTAATAGCGGACAGAGCCTCTGGCAACTCCAACTGATAGGCAACTTCTCCTTTGCGTGCTAAGACCCGATACGGTCCAATAAATCGAGGTGCCAGCTTACCCTTAATTCCAAATCTCTTAATTCCACGAAGCGGCGATACTCTGAGGTATGCTCTATCACCTATCTCATACTCCACTTCCTTGCGCTTGGCGTCAGTGTAGCTCTTCTGCGTTGATTGTGCTACCTTCAGCCTGTCCCTAATCAAGGCGACCTTCTCCTCAGCGTCCTTGATCAAATCAGGCCCAAACAACTGACGTTCTCCTACTCCATCCCATAGCAATGGTGTCCGGCACCGTTTCCCATATAGCACATTGAACGGTGACGTCTTGATGCTGGTTTGATAACTGTTGTTGTAGGAAAACTCAGCATACGGCAAATCCTCATCCCAACTAGAACCATGATCCAAAGCGCAAGCTCTCAGCATGTCCTCCAAAATCTGATTCACCCTATCGGTCTGTCCATCAGTCTGTGGGTGAAACGTTGTGCTAAACTCCAATCTAGTCCCAAGTGACTCGTGCAGCTGGCGCCAGAAGTGTGAGGTAAATTGGGTGCCTCTATCAGATACGATACTCTTGGGAACTCCGTGTAGGCACACAATTCTGTCCATGTAAATCTTGGCCAACTTCGCACTCGTATAGGTCGTCTTCACTGGTATAAAGTGGGCTACCTTGGTTAAATGGTCGACCACTACCCAAATAGAGTCATATCCTGACCTGGTCCTGGGCAGTCCTGTGATAAAATCCATCCCCACTCTATCCCACTTCCATTCCATCACAGGCAACGGCTGTAGCAGTCCTGCTGGCTTCTGGTGTTCTGTCTTTACTCGGCTACATACATCACATAGGGCAATATGCTCCGCGATGTCTCCCTTCATGTTTTTCCACCAGAATCTGTCCTTTAGGTCCATATACATCTTCGTATTGCCCGGATGTATGGAGTATGGCGAGTCATGAGCTTCCTGCATAATCAACTTCCTTATCTCGGGATCGTTGGGAACGCACAAGCGATCTCCGTACCACAGGGTTCCTTGCTCATCCTCGCAGAATTCTCTTGCTCGACCTTCCTTCATCTTTTCCTTAACTTCATCTATCTCTTTGTCTCCTATCTGAGCCTTTATGATCCTGCCCTGTAGCGTTGGTTGGACTCCATTGTTGTTAGGTATCCTTCAGATACTACCTCCAGTCTAAGGTCCTTGAATTGCTTGCACAAATCCTCAGGCAATTCACCAATTGTCAATCCATTGGCATAAACCTTCCGGCTCAGAGCATCTGCTACTACATTGGCCTTTCCTGGGTGGTATTGTAGATTCATATCATAATCCTTGATAAGCTCCAACCATCTCCTTTGTCTCATGTTCAATTCCTTCTGGGTAAATATGTACTTCAGGCTCTTGTGGTCGGTGTACACATCACAGTGTTTTCCCATTAAGTAATGCCTCCATACCTTGAGCGCATGAACCACTGACGCTAACTCCAAGTCGTGTGTGGGGTAATTCCGCTCATGGTGCTTGAGTTGTCGTGAGGCATATGACACCACTCTCCCATCTTGCATCAGCACACTACCAAGTCCCAGTCGAGAAGCATCACAGTACACTTGGAAATCCTTCTGAAGATCTGGTAGACACAGAACAGGCGATGTCACTAGTCGACGCTTCAGTTCCTGAAAGCTGGCTTCACATACGTCTGACCATTCAAACTTCCTCTCCTTCTTCAGAAGTTCAGTCATCGGCTTAGAAATCTTGGAAAAGTTTTCAATGAACCTCCTATAATATCCAGCAAGTCCCAAAAAGCTTCGAATCTCTCCCGCATTCTTGGGTGCTTCCCACTCAGTTACTGCAGTCACTTTGCTTGGATCAACAGCGACTCCTTCTCCTGACACTACGTGTCCAAGAAACCCAACGGTGTTAAGCCAGAATTCACACTTGCTGAATTTGGCATACAGCTGATGTTCCCTCAGTTTCTCCATAATCAGTCGCAGATGTTTTTCATGCTCAGCGTCATCCTTGGAATATATCAGTATGTCATCAATAAACACCACCACGAACTTGTCCAAATACTCCATAAATACCTTGTTCATCATGGTCATGAAGTATGCCGGGGCATTCGTTAGTCCAAAAGACATAACCGTATACTCATATAAACCATACCTAGTGGTGAAGGCGGTTTTTGGTACGTCCTCCTCTCGGATCTTCAATTGGAAGTAGCCTAATCTTAGATCAATCTTGCTAAACACCTTTGCTCCTTCCAGTTGATCAAACAAATCATTTATGTTCGGCAGAGGGTACTTGTTCTTGATAGTTACTTCATTCAGCGAACGATAGTCCACCACTAATCTCTTGGTGCTGTCTTTCTTCTCCACAAACAGAACAGGCGCTCCCCATGACGACACACTAGGCTGAATGAATCCCTTTTCCAGCTGCTCCTTCAACTGTTTCTTCAATTCCTTCAGCTCATCCACATCCATCTTATATGGTTTCTTTGCTATTGGTCCTGTTCCCGGCATCAGGTCGATAAGAAACTCTACATCCCTGTCAGGTGGCATCCCTGGCAGTTCTTCCGGAAACACGTCGGGGTAATCCCTAATCACTGGCACAGTATCCATGCTAACCCCCTTAAGAGAATTCAACTTACACCTTCTCGGTCGTACAGCCGACTTGAATCTAATCCTCATACCATCCGGGGCTTTGAGTGAAACAGCTCGCTGTGCACAATCTATGTGTCCCCCATGCATAGACTTCCAATCCATACCCAGAATGACATCTAATCCCTGTGAATCCAACACTACCAAATGTGCAATGAAGTTGTGTGTTCCGATCCTCACAGTTAAATCGCGGCATCCCGCACTAGCTATCATATCTCCTCCAGGTGAACTCACTCTAAATGACCTTTTCATAGACTCAGTAGGTAACTTATACTTATCCACAAATTCCCTTGATATGAATGAATGCGATGCACCAGTATCGAAAAGTATAAGTGCAGGGTAAGTGTTGATTGGGAACTTACCAATCACAAGGCCAAGCTCATCCGGAATCTCCTCCACATTCATGTGGTTCACTGTGGCCTTCTCGTTGTTGGTTGGCTTCAGTCCTTTCCTCTCTGGACAGTTGTCAGCATAGTGTCCCTTCTGCTTACACTTGAAGCATGTCACCTCACTCAGATCCTTCTTCACGAAGCTGCGATCACGGTTGCAGTCATGTCCACCGTGTCCTCCAGAGTGGTGAGAGTGTCCTCCCTTGTGGCTGTGGTGGTTGCTCCTATGGTTGTCATGACGATGTCCATCGCCTCCATGGTGGTGGCGGTCATGGCTCCCATGGTCACTCCCTCCATGCTTGGAGTATCCATCATATGAAGTGCGAGACTTGTGGTGTGAACCAGAGTGGTGATTGCTGTTCTTTCTCTTGCGGTTCTCCACCTGTTTGTGCTTCCCTTCCAAGATCCTGGCCTTGTCCATAAGCTCCTGGAAAGTGGGGCAGTAAACCACCAGTAGTTGTACTGAAAGCTCATCACTGAGGCCATCCAGGAATCTCTCCCTCTTGGCATCAGTGTCAACATCCTCAGGTGCATAACGGGACAGGTTGTTGAACTCCTCAATGTACTCGGCCACGGAACGATTGGTTTGGCGCAAGTTGCAGAACTCCTTCCTCTTCAGGCTCAGAACTCCTGAAGACACGTGGTTGGTCCTGAAACCTTCCTCAAACATTGCCCAAGTCACGGTATCCAGCGGGTGGGTGATCTGAAATGTGTCCTACCAAGAAGCGGCTGGTCCCTCCAGTAGGTGAGCGACAAACCTCACCTTCTCAGCATCAGTGCATCCGACAGTTACTAGATCCTTGTTGACTGAACGCAACCAGTCGAGAGAAACCATTGGTTCCGTTGCAGTAGAGAACTTAGCTGCCCTTAACCTCAGAAATCTGGTGAGAGCATCTCCCTGAGGCTGATTGTTTCCATTGTTGTTGTTCTGGTTTGCCATGAACTGGGTCATCACTTGGGTCAGCTGTGCCTGAGCTGCCATGAGCTGCTCCATCTCACTGGGTTAGCGGCGGGGAGGCATCTGCGGTTCAGCATAGGTAAGTTTAGAAAGAATCAACTACGATAATAGGATTCTACCCATGCATATGATCAAACAACAACAAGCAATAGCAGACAATCATAATCAAGCAACACATCAACAAACAAGCGATCCAGCAACATCCCAGGGTTTATCCTAGCAGTATATACCTACTGAAATAGTTTTACAAGAGTTGGCAATGGTTAACTAAACAATAGATCAACTACACAACCAAAACAGCAATCTGCCAGAACAGTCCAGCAGCGTTCACGAATTTTTCCGCCTGACTTAAACACGTCAGAAAATTTAGCTGATTTTTGCGCATATGGCACAGAGAGTTTCGCATCAGCCCAATTTTTTTCAGATTTTTCCGAGTTACCAGAAATATATGAAAAATCGCGCAGTACTGCTGTATCAGGAGAAAAACTGCAGCGAAAATAACACAGATGATAACCAAATTGCCATAACTCTTTCATATAATTTGCACAAATAATTCCTGGGATATTGGAGTACACAAATAAGCAACTAAACACTCTTAAACTAACACGAACTAAGTTTCACATCGATCGAGACTAATCCTAACGAATTTCGCCTAACGTGGACTAATTGGTGGACTTCTATCTATTTCTTAAAGAGGTTGAGGTAGGTCCTTGCGGTCATGCGTTGGCGCTTCGGATCGCCCATGGCGGCGGAGTGTACACCTCTCCTGAACCATCACTTGAAACTTCAAATTCCACTTCCTCTGGATCCTCCTCTTCTGCTTCACTCTCAGCTGCAACTGCAACAGCTTCATCTCCTCCACCATCATCGTCTCCATCATCATCATCCTCATCCTCATCATCATCATCTCCACTGTCATCATCATCCCCATTGTTGCCATCATCTCCATTGTCATCATCAGAGGGTGGGTTTAGCTGTGCTTGGAGAGCGGAAATCTGGGCTATCATAGCTTCAATAGTTTGATCCCTTTCCTGGACTGTCCCTTGCAATTGCCATATGTTCTGGGTGTTCTCCTGCACAGTACCATGAAGATGAGCTATGGTTGCATCTCTGGCTATCAGGCCATCTCCAGAACTCCCACAGCTTCATGCAAAGTGTCAATCTCCTGTCCTTGGACCACCATACCATTGCTTGTGAAATCTGCAATCTCCTTTATCATCCTCACCTTCTCTGCTAGAGCTCCATTCTCCCTTTCCATGTCCTCTATGTGCCTCCGACGGGGCGGCATGTTGTTCCTGTCGCCCGGGGTAACCACAACGTTCCCTTCTTCATCACGCCTTCCATAGTCACGGTAGGGTGAATCTGGGGGCAGTAGGTGTCAGACATAGTGGCACTGGCGTGACAGGGCTTCATGTATGGCCAAGTTGATCCCAAGTCCCCAGTTGCAGTATGTCTTGGTGTAGAACAAGTGCGCGGGGTTTGGCAAGGCGGCATCTCTGAATATGAAGGTAGTGATCTCCCATGCATCCTCTCCATATCCATAGGTGTACAGCCTTCTTCCCTTGAACATGGGCAGTGGCAATCCCAATGACTGCAAGAGCTGTGCTAACTGCCTTGCAAAGGGCCTTGGTGACTCCATGGTGACATACTCAGTCCTGACGTCTCCCATCTATCAAGTAAAAGAGGAAAGTGTGAGAATAGCATATGGTAAGAATTTACGAGGGTGAAAGGCATAAAATTAAAGACAGAGCTAATATAGGCTTTAATAATTCTATGGCTTCCTAATCCAATCCTAGGTCATGATCCTACAGTCGACACACGGGCTCTGATACCATCCTGTAACACCCCGGTTCTGAAAAGACCGTGGCCTCTATGTGACATGTCAATCCCTGGATCGGTTCATTGGCCCACAATAGAGTAAGATAGATAACATAGCAAAATATCCGTGTCTCATGAATAACGAAGATCCAGAGTACCATTATTACAATAAAAGCTTAGCACAAAGCCAGCTCAAATTATTCAGGTAGCAACATAAATAAGGTAAATCCTCCATTCTTCAAATTGCCCACAAGTGAACAAGTGCCGAGTGGAGTACCGTGGCCTATAACGATCAATCAGAATCGGAATAACCTGCAACATGAAATGTAGCAGCCCCGAAGGGTCAATACATGGAATGTATGGCAAGTAGAGCTAGTAAAGGAGACAATAGTACTAACATCTACATGCATATTTGGCAATTGGAGCTGTGTCTGGCTTGCATTTGCAAATACATTTGTCCTACTTTCATAAACAGTTTTTGATTTTCTTTGAAAAGATCCCAATTAAGTTAACCCAACAATGTTAAAGCAATTATGAAATTAGAATGAGCGAGAAACATGTCATGGGATCAATATCTAGCAACTCAGATGTCCATAACCGGGGACACAGCTAATCGATTAGATTATACACTCTGCAGAGGTTAGTACACTTTACCCATGTGACTTGGCCAGCCCAGCTCGTACCATCACTCTCATTTTGGGTGATGATAGGGAGAAGACCAAGAAGAGACTGTTCGGGAAGTAGCTCCTCAATCCCGACGCGCACCGGTCCAACCTACCAAAATTCTACATCTCTGGATACGCGGGTTCGAGTTACCATAATCTACTAAGTCCAACCAACCGCCCATTTCATTATTGGCACATGGTTGTACACGTAAGCTACACAATAAAGAAGCCAATCAATTTCTCTTGATACCTGGGTGCCTTTCCGCAATGAAACCACCAAAAATTATCAATACCATCACACCCAGGGGGTTCATTGATTAAGTTGTTTTTAGTTTTCACAAACCAATACTTTGAGAAAACAAGTATCAATGATGTAACCCAGCCCTCGTTCAACATAGCATGGCTAAGCACATCTACCAACGGTGTTTCATCTACAAGGAAGGCCCTACCACATAATAGGACATAGCATAGCGATAGTATCATCCTACACATGCAACTACAAAATACACGACAATGCATTGAAAATAGTAGGACGATATCATGAACAAAGTAGCATCTACTTGCCTTGGTTGTAGCGGTCGGAAGAACAATCCACACACGAGCAAGCGTTGCACTCGTCACAATCTACACGATACAATTGCATTCATAAACAAACAATCCACAACATATGCAACAAATATGATGCATGAAATGCAAGAACGTCAAGTGAATTGGTGCTACAGCTGCACCACAACATCCTACACCATAATACTACCGATTTCATGCATGGAAAATAGTTTTAGCGCTAGGAAAACTAATAGACAAAAGTAATGCTCACAACTAGAGCTAGAACTTAAATATTTCACTACCGGTAGTATACTGTTTGTAAAATCTTGGGAAAATTCTACCGCATAGGCATCGCTGATTAGAAACAGTACCAACTGGAATTACTTAAAAAGGAGTTATAAAACTTCCCGAGTAATTAAAACACTGCAGAAAGCCATTAGACAAATACTGCAGAAGTTTTTACCGTAAGCCTATCTTTTTAATTCATGATGAGATTCCCCTCGTTCTCCCGAGTTCAGGGACATATCATAGGAGATTTTTGGAGCTAAGGATCCTTTTCTACGAATTTATTACTCCGAAAAGGCCACTAATTAGTTTGATTAAACTGTACTAAACCTTGCAGTAAAAGTCTGAACCAAAGGTACAGCGAGCTTCTACACGACTCACTAAACCCGTACATATTTTATTTGCAATTTTTGGCCAAGTGGTTGAATTACTACGCAATTTACAAGATTCTACCAAAATCTGACAACTAAAAGGATTAACGAAATTGACCAGTCAATTGTGTCTGTTGACTGGTCAAAGCGTCTGCTGACTGGGCGCTGACTGGGCGTCTGACTAGTCAACGCCTGAGTCTGACCGGTCAACTAACGATCTGAGCCGCTGATCTGAGATCTGACGGTGGCTGCTGTCTTACCGAAAACGGACTCCGGAAGGTGCGGCGAGCTCCGGACGGCGGTGGCGAGCGGTTCCGGCGTCGGGGTCTTTCCTGCACGGACGTATACACGGTCAACTAACGGTCGAGAAAAATCAACCGCGCGCAAGGCGTCGCGTACGTGCGAGATGTGTGCGCGTGTATGCATGCATGCGATAATGCGCACGCGAGGCGGCAGCGAGGCGGTGCAGCGCGCAGCGCGGCGGCGCGCACAGCAGCGAGGCGCGGCAGCAGCAGATGGCGCGGGAGGCGGCCGAGGCGGATGGCGGCGCACGCGGTGGCGATGGCGCGCGGCGGCGGGGTCGGCGGCTGGCGGGCGCGGGCTCGCGCGCTGGCGCAGGCGGCGGGGAAAGGCGGCGAGGCGGCGGCTGTGACGAGGCGGCCCGGCGGCGGAGGCGGGTGCTGCCGGCGGCGGGGTCTCGGTGGCGGGAACAGAGAGGCGGCGGCGAGGCGCACCTGGCGGCGGCGGAGGCGGGGTCCGGCGGCGGAGCAGATGGCGGCGGCGGCGGCCTTGGAGCGCGCGCGGGGGTGGCGGTATCGAGGCGGCGGGGATCGATCGCGTGGGCAGGCGGTGGTTGCGGGCACGGAAACCGAGGCAGGTGGTGGGGTCCTTTAAGTGGCCCTGCGCGCGGAAATCCTAAACAGAAACGGTCCGCAGTTAGACTACAACTCGGAAATCGGTCCGGATTTTCGGACCTTTTTCCGGCGGTTTACTAAAACGTCCGAAGCTTTTCCATACGAACTCCGATTCGAGCGATTCTCGCGCCTACGGGTTCGTATCGTCGAGGGGAACAATCTAGTGTCAAGGTTTGAGCGAAACCTCGAACCTACAGGGGTGGTTTTCGCGAGTCCTACTAAAGCTTCCTGCAGGAATCTCGTAGTGAAACAAAATAGGGTTTTGAAGGTGGCGTTTCGCCGAACCTTTCTACTCGACGGTTTTGCATGGAAAGATATGATGCAATGCTATGAATGATATGCAAGACCAAATCTAAAGTTTGGGATGTGACAGCATTGATCTAAGGCAACGTAATTGTTTTGAGTCAGCCTTCATGACAACCAAGGTATCATCAACATATTGGATCACAGGGAAATCAGGACAAGCAGGTAAGGGATGGGAAGGCTAAAAATATTCTTATTCTTGGCAGATTTTAGAAGAGTTTGCAGAAAATCAGCTGCCAGCACAAATAGAAGAGGTGATAAGGGATCACCTTGTCTGACTCCTCTTCTACTGTAATTTTTTTTCCAGGTACTCCATTTAGGAGTACAGATGAGTTCCTAGTATTGAAAATCATTTTTATCCAATTAATCCATTTGGTTCCAAATCCTCTTTCTTCCAGGATGCTTATAATGGTGGAGTGTTCAATTCAGTCAAAAGCCTTTTCAAAGTCCAGCTTAAGGATTACAATTTATTCCTTTGATTGATGACATTGAAAGAGGTACTCAAATGCCCAGCCTAGAAAATCTTGAATGGATCTATTCTTGAGAAAACCATATTGGTTTTTATGCACAAGTTGTGGTGTCTTGGGCACCATATTGCCCTGCCAGTCCACTGACATGAATGACATGTCGAGGGCTTTAGTGGCCTCGCGCCTTGTGTTGGAGATATGCCCAAGAGGCAATAATAAAAGTAGTTATTATTATATATTTGTCTTTATGATAAATGTTTACATTTATGCTATAATGTTATTAACCGAAAACATTAATACTTGTGTCATTTGTAAACTTGTTAGAGTTCCCTGGGTGGTTAATAATTGTGTGATTCTTTTTAATACTAGATTGTTGGTTAATAGATGATCATGGTTTCCTGATCATGAACATTGAGATGTTATTAACAACAAGATCATATCATTAGGATAATGGTGTGATGGACATACTCCTATAGTTAAGCGTAGCATAAAGATCAATCATTTCAATAGTTCGTTTTCTATAAGGTTTCAGATAGATAGTAACCTAAATCCTTCGACCATGAGATCATGTTAATCACCATCACTGGATGGATGCTTTGATGACATCAAACACCACTTCGTAATTGGGTGTTTATAAAGGTGGCATTGAGTGTTCGGAAAGTATGTGTTGAGGCACATGGATCAAGAGTGGGATTTGTCCATCCATATGACAGATAGATCTACTCTGGGCCCTCTCGATGGAATGTCATCCAATTAGCTTGCAATCATGTGACTAGCTCACAAGGGATCACATATCACAGGAATGAGTAAAGAGTACTTATCGGTAACGAGGATGAACTAGGTATGCAGAGATACCGACGATCAATCCTCGGATAAGTAAAGTATCACGAGAAAAAGGGAAATTGGTATCATATGTAAATGGTTCATTCGATCATGAAGTAATTGTAGAAATATGTGGGAGCCATATGAATTTCTATATTTCTCTACTGGTTATTGATCGGAGAAGAGTCTCGATCATGTTTGCATAATTCACGAACCATAGGGAGACACACTTAAGGATTCAATGTTGTTTAGTAGATATGGGAAAGTGAGTAAAGAGACCGAATGTTATTTGGAGTCTCGGATGGGAACCAGGATGTAACGAGGAGATCCGGAATGGTCCGAAGAATAAGATTCATATAAGGAAAGTCCGAATCTAGTGTTTGGGAATGGTTTCGGTGTTTTCACCAGAATGTTCTAGAAGGGTCTAGAAGGTTCACTGATCCGGAAGGGGAAGGGTACATGGATGTGTCATGACAAAGTGGAATGGATGCATCATGTCATAGGTCACTTGGCTGGACACTTGGAAGAGAGAAATCAAACTCTAGTTTGAAAGTCAAAATAAGGCAGTTTGAAAAAGTCAAAGTGGGAATTTGGTTTCCAAGTGGAGGGAGGAAAGGAATCCTACCTAAGGGAGGATTCCTCCCTCTCCCTTGCCACCGGCCTTCAAGAGGAGTTGGGAGAGGACTAACCTCCCCCCAACCACCTCTCCCCACCTATATAAGGAGGGGTAAGGAGCCCCCTACCCCTCAACACAAAACCCAAGTCGCCGCCGCCCTAGACCTTCCTCCAATTCGCCGACTAGGGAAAACCCTAGCCCCTAGCCGCTGGCCACCACCTCCCCTTGGCGCCCTCTAAACCCTAGATCGCCAAGGCCCTTTTCTACTCCACCATACTCGCTCCGGCTTAGGCGAAGCCCTGCGGGATCTCCCCTCTACTTCCGACACCATGCCGTCGTGCTGCCAGAATCGCGAGGAGAGAACTACAACCTCCGCTGCCTGCTGGAAGAAGGGAGAGGAAGGTCTTCATCAAGTACCGAACGTGTGACCAACTGCGGGAGCGCTGCCGGAACGCGGCGCCGAAAGGATCGTCTACGTGATCTTGACATCAACAAGTGAACGACTACATCACCCAATAGAATCCACTCTCGTTAACCGCTTTGGAATCTTTAAGGGTGAGTACTCCATTGACTCGTTGCTACAATCTAGTAGATAGATCTTGGCTTGTATGTGTTCATGTAGTAGAAATTTTTTGTTTTCTATGCTACGAACCCCTACACTTTGCGTCTAGGCCTATGCGCTCCAACCGTGAGCAACTTTTGTGGGAGGCGTAGCCTCCATTGTCTTTTGAAGAGGACCAACCGATGGAGGAGAGTGCAGCATGTCGGGTGCTTGATTCATCGGCTGCCATCCGATACCGCTCAATCTCCTTGTGTTGTGTGACTTGTCGGTTGTGCTCCTTTACGAGGAGGCAGTGGCAGACCATCAGCATGTCGCGTGATGTGTCCATTGTCAGGGGTTTCCTCGTACAACATCTCTGACTCTTTTACATTCAGCATCATTGAGGTGGATCTGCTAATGAGCTGATTCACCAATGTCGGCTGCTTTGGGGTTCTTAGGACTAGTAGCGTCGGGATTCAGAGGAGGGTCACCGTTGGCAGTGTTGGGAGCCTCGAATCAATCCCGTTGCTATCGTTGTCACGGGTGTCATGGCCGTTGACGATGACTGTGCACATGAAGCGATGAGGGAGGTCATTGCTCCCGCAACTTCTAGATCCAGAACCGTAGGTTCCTTCCTCTGTTGGCGGGTCACAGAGGTCAGAGTTGCATAAGCTACTTATATCCGTGTCGTACACCAGCGTGGGTGCACTGAGCGCGCCAATTAGAGGTATCCAGGAGGAAGGTGTGATCGCCGGAGACGTCACCCACTCAGGGAGGCTAAGCATGCCAATCTGGCTTACTTGGAAGCATAGTCTACCAAGCATCATGTCGACTCCACCTCCTACGGAGTCGAAGTCCTGGCGGGTTGCTGGCGAGTGGACGGTGAAGTAGATGGTGCCAACTAGAAGGTGGTTCTCCGTCGTAGAAGAATTGAAGATCTTGGTTGGTGGGGCCATCATGATCGCGACATCAACATCCCCAGTTCCCACATATGGCGCCAATTGATGAGGGTTTGACTCGTCAATGCCCATTGTTATGGGCTTGGGTTTTGGAGAAGAATGGGACGCTAGAGATCATGGAACGGCTATAAAACAACCAACACGGGATATGAGATTTACTTAGGTTTAGTCACCCGAAGGGAAACCTTACTCCTTCTTGTCTGCTCTTGATTAATGGCGAAGCCAAAGGGTATAGTGTGTGCGCAGATGATATATATCGGTGTGTATGCTAGGTTTGTGGACTGTCATCCTCGTCGTGCCCTCCTGGCCTTTATATAGATAGGCCAGGTCCCGGGGATAAGTCGAGCCGCTTACAAGTTAGGGTTTTTCCCTTTGAATTTGTATCTAAAGCTAGTCGTGTCCTCCAAGGAGTCGTATTCTTTATGGGCTTGGGCTATCCGAATCCTTCCTGGGCTTCTTCATCAGGGGTGGATAATCGCAAGGGCTTCTATTGGGCCAGACCGGATAGGCTAACATTGGGCACCCATAGGGCATACCCATGTCAATTACACTTGCTTCCACATTTATAAAGTTTCCATCACTTGATAATAATATCCACTTAAAGGATAAACTACATTCCTTACATCTTGATACCCAAATCCTATATCACTAAGTGATATCCACCAAAATCTATCCTTTATTGTTCCAAGTGTGTTATTCGAGCAGTTTATACTTCTAAGAGGATACTTCATTAGTCACCATGATAATAGAAAATAGGGAGGGAAACAATAGTTTACTTAATATCCATACCATGCATATTGACAATTTTTAAACATTAGTCCTTACCGGACCGATGATGCTATTAGAAGGCACCGATTGCATAACCTGCAATCAGAAGGAAAGTTCACCCTTGCACAACCCTTGTGAGACAAAACTTGCATACCATGTTTAAGTGTAGTATTACATGTCCTTTAAATTATTTACAAAAACACTTTCAAAACCTTATCACCTATATCTAAAATCAAAAGAATTATTTTCATAGTAAATATGAATTATGGATTACCAGCTTAGGGTAGTCGGATAATCTAAAAATGGTGGGCAATGAAATAATGGTTAAGAGACATGGTTGGGAACCCATGTGGTGGAGATTTCATTGTACCGGGAAAGTTAGGACTTCACAACCAATGTAGTCTGTGATTCAAAAGTGTTGTATAATCCGTGCTATCTGCATATCCCGGAATAGGACATGCAAGTCAGCTAGATATTCTTCCTTTCATTTGTCATATATCTAGTCGGACTGACTCTAGATAGGAGATCGGTAGGTGGGATCTCGTGATGTCCATATCCTGTGCTTCAGGATAATGGCTAGGTATATTGGAAGGGATGGTAGTTGGGCGTAGGTTTTGCAAATGAAACCTATTACAAAGGGTGGGCAGCGGGGTCGTGTAGAAGGCTAGTGATTGGCTAGTTTTTAGACTGGACCTTGGACCAAGAAAGTCTGAATGGGTAAACTATTGAATGATTGATCCTGGTTATGTAACAAGGCTAAAGACGTTTCTGGGTAAAGTAGCACACATCTCGAGAGTGTATAAATATGTCATGATACTCCCTGTTCTAGGAAAAGAATTGCGAAATCCACGTTGAAAGGAACTCCATGAAGTTATATACAATCCGTGAAGACTGACATACATAGAATTTTTACAAAACTAAAACTTACCTTTTCTAGAAACCCAATTTGAAAACCTGCACAAGCCTATGATATATGATCCATGGCTATAGATAGTGCATCAAATAACCACGTAGTTAGAACTCGATGAGTACTCTTATACTCAATCTATCCTCCTTACCCTTTCTTAGATATTGTTAATGATAGGACTGCAAACGTGGTACTAGAATACTCAGGAGGCATCAACATTAAGTCAAAGTCATCTTAACAATAGGAACCATACCCTCAGAAGTTGCTGGTAGAGCAAATAGACAGCCTTCAATTAACAAATAGGACAAGAGGTAGATCTAGTGCTAGACTAGACTACAAGATGCTTCTTCTGAAAAAAAATTGGTTTGAACATGAACTTACCTAACGAGCCCAGTATGTCATGAAAGTTTCGAGGATCTTCTATGAAGATTTGTGACATGAGGTGCTCTAGTCGTTAAGATATTCGTCGGCAGAGGTCCTATTCATCTCCTCTTAGAGCTCGTCTTTAGGATCAGAGCTACCATTTTAATATGTTTGATTTGACCATTGTTTCTTTGTTTGAGAATGTATACACCTCGCATGTGTTCAGAGCAAACAAGTTATCAAATTATGGTACATATATGGTCGATAGGAAAAGTAGAGAATTGGGCAACAAAACCGTGTGATAAAGCAAAATATTAAACCTGCAAATCACAACCGATAGTTCTTCATACATCTATTGATCGCTCGAACCTTATTATTAAAGCACAAGAACTAATATATTTTTAGAACTGTAGATAACACTATATGACCATTTATCTAGAAGATCTTTATTATGGTAGACTACGACCATAATAGACCAGGATTCACTAATACAAACAGTTGGTAAGGGGCTTTAGTCCCAATTGCACCATCCGTGGGGCAGCCGGGCCTAAAGCCTGACCCTTTAGTCCCGGTTAGACCACGAACTGGGACAAAATGTGGTCCATGTGGCCGCTACTCCGCGTGAGGGGGGAGGACCAACCGTCCCGGTTCGTAACACGAACCGGGACAAAACACACTCTGCCGCGGCAGAGATTTGATATATTTCTCTGTCGCGACAGAGAATTCATTTTAGCCATATTTTTTTGTCGCGGCAGCATTTTGGCCACTTTTTGTGCCGCGGCAGATAATTTATTTATATTGTTTTATTTTTTATTTTGTGTTTTTCACTCATCAATGAATGAACTATTATATTACACAACATCATCATGACAATAGAGATCCAAGTATCGAACATATTACATTGGATACAGGGGTTTCGTGCACATATATACATACAAAATAATCTCTTTGTACAGTCCCTATTGCCTATACACCGGCTGCCGTATAGTATTCTCCTTATGGGTTTAGAATTTCTTTATCCAAGAATCCCGCCAATTCCTCCTGAATTGCTCGTATGCGATCCTTTGGCAGAAGACCGTCCCGTAACCGTTCGAGCTGATTTAAAAAAGGAGTCAACCTATATGAATCAAACTAAACACAATTTGATAGTAATAAAAAACTATAAAAAATGTTTACGTACGTTAAGTTGCTTTAAATTTCCGCCCTTCTCACAACATGTCTGACGGATGAACTCGCAAACATAGTATCTACATAAATGGTTCCATGGTCCCTGCGTCAGGCACTTTACGAGACCAGAGTTCACTCAAAATAATAATCAAGGATGATAATGGTATCAAAACTAGAATCAACGAGATGCGCGGATCTAGCTAGTGGTACTTACATCTAGTGGTTTAAATGTAAGCTCCTTTTTCCAAACACCCCTAGCCTTTTTGGTAAACCGTTTTCAAGCGCTGCCCGATGAAGAAAACGAATAAAAGAAGTTATTAATTACTTGATATCATGAAATTCACAAACGTTGCCGATATATATAGTACTGTAATGATTAGAATTACCACTGGAAAATCATCTGCATGTCCGTCCAAGTCTTAAGGGGTTTATGTTTCGAGTCCATGACTAGTACCCGCCCTTTGTTAGGTTGAATGATTAACAGAATATAGTGGAAGCTGGACATGCATAACTCATCAATTATACACTTAACATCTAGTAAGCGAAATAGAAAGTGTATACAAGACAATAACACTCACTCGAAGTTGTAAGGAAATAGTATTTCCCTTCTGGTTTCTTCAAACCATAACTCGTGTACAATATTATCCTCTGTATCCTCGGGACTTGTTTTGAGATTAGCTTGATGAACAAAATATGGGTCAACGAACCCAATGTCATAGATTTGTCCTCTGCTGCTGACATGGTTATACCCTACGGGTACGTAACTTCAGCATACCTGGTCCAGCCCAAGGAAGGCCCACAGCAGATATACGCTAGCCCATGAAGATTTTCGGGTGGCCAAGGCCCATGACGCCTTCGGATCCTTGGAGAGCAAGACTAGCATAGATAGGAAATTCAAAGGGGTAAAACCCTAGAACCTGTAACCGACTAGGACTATGCCCGGGACCTGCCTAAGTCTATATAAAGGCCAGGAGGGCACGTCCTAGATCTCTCGCCTCATACTTTCGCACACACCTCCACGCCAGATTGAATCTGTGCACCCTGTAACCTTCGGTTCCGCCGTAATCAAGAGCAGACAAGCAGGAGTAGGGTTTTCCCTCCGGGGGCCTGAACCTGGGTAAATCTCGTGTCCCCAGGTTGCTTGTCTGTTAACCGTGCCACGATCTCCAGCATCCCCATCTTCTCCAAAACCCAAGTCCATAACAATGGGCATTGATGAGATCAATCCTCGTCAATTGGCGCCGTCTGTGGGAAACGGGGATGCTGATTGTGCGTTCGGAACGGTTCCGACCCGACCGATCTACAACTCCGCGGCAACGGAGAATCACCTCCTCTTCGGCACTTTCGACTTCACCGCCCACTCGCCGGCCACCATGAAGGATTTCGAGCCCGTAGGCGACGGACTCGAAATTTTGTTCGGGAGCTTCTGCTTCCAGGTGGGACAAACTGGCACCCTCCGCCTTCCTGAGCGGGTTCCCGTGCCATCAATCAGGCCCGCCTCGTGGGCTCCACACCCCATGCTACGCACGTCACCATCGACAGATGAGTTCTACAACAGCATTAGCTGCAACTCCGATCTGTGCGATCCACCTTCGGATGAAGGGACCTACGGTTCCGGATCTGAAAGCTGCGACAGCAGCGAACTGATCTACGAGCGCTACCTATGCGCCGCGGTCATCCACGAGCAACAAACACCTAACCCGCCGCCCAACACGAACCCCAACCTGCCGGACGGAAACGGCGAAAACGGCGGGAATAGAAGAAGCCAGTCCCCCCCACCCGAAGAGGAAAACAAGGCCACGTCATCCAACTTAGCAAAGAAGGATGGGTCCAGGCACGCCGTGCCGTCGCAGGCGACATAGTCCTACCTGTGGACTCCCCACGTGACCTACTGATGGCGTACCACTACCTCCTCATCGAGGAGCACAAGAAGCAAGTCAAGATGCAGGAGACGCTCGACAAACGCAAGCAAGCAGCCTCCGAGTCCAGCGCGCGACGAGCTGCGCTCTCCGCCATGGCACCCGGCTCTAGAATGAACGGAAACCAGGGAAACAAGCATCGCTCGCGGGTGGAGAACATGGATCCCAAAGAACGCCGTGATGTAACCCGAACTCTCCACACGTCGTTCATGGATATGGATGCCGACGGCAACATCATCCCAAAGACACCGCAAGCTGCGATCCTGGCAGCCACTGCGTATCTCGCGGCCCAACAACCTCCGGAAGGGGACCCGAAAAGAGCCATGCATAAGTCCGCACTCATCGGACTCGGACTCGTCGGAGCTGCGCTCCACGAAGACGCTCCTACGCAGCCAAAGAAGAAAGCTCCGGTCAGGCGCGACCGGAGCCCCACCCCTTCATCCGAAGAAGAGGAGGAGCACGACCTTCCTCGAAGGAAGAAGAGCTCGCATCGCCATAGACGCGACTACGACGCCAGAGACGCGCTTACACAGAGCAAAATCGACAAAGCGCGAGCCAAACGCGCATGCTCGTCCGAGTCCGAGATGGATGAAGATGAAGGAGAACTCTGTGGAGCTCGATGCTTCAGCAGATCTGTTCGGCGAACACAGATGCCACGCAATTTCAAGCTCCCTTCGGATACTCCGAAGTTCAATGGCACGCAAGATCCAAAATCTTGGCTCAGCGATCATCTGTCATCCGTCAAGTTGCATGGCGGTAACAAGGAAACCGCCATGCAATGCCTCCAGCTGCAGCTGACAGGCGCGGCGCGGGTCTGGCTCAGCAGCCTATCATCAGGATCCATCCGAAGTTGGGAGGAGCTAGCTTACAGCTTCATCTGAAATTTCAAGGGCACCAGCAAGAGGCCCGCCTCAATCGAAGAGTTGCGAGCCTGCACTCAGAGAACGGGGGAATCTATTCGCTCGTACATATTACGTTGGTCTACCACCAATAACTCCGCTGCGCATATCTCCGAGGAGAGGGCCATCGACGCCTTCAGAGACGGCGTCAAACGCCAAGATTTCAAGGAAGAACTTGGGCGTGTCAAGCCCAAGACACTCGACCACCTCATGGAAATTGCCAATAGTTGGGCAGACGGCGAAGACTGCATCCAGCGAGGGCAATCAGATGAAGAGGACGACTACGGTCGAAGGCGAGAATGCCGCAGCAAGAGGAGATCGCGTGTCTACGAAGACCGCGACGGACCCGACATGGTCACGGCTGGCTACGCCGACCGCCGCAACGACAACAGCCGCAACAGCGGAGGATACCGCGGAGGAATTCTCCGTGACAACGGACGACCAGCACAGTCGTGGCAACGCCGCGACCGCGACAACGGACCCTCAGCATTCGACAAACTTTCGGTTCTATGCACCATCCACTTCTACATTGCTAAACAAGATGGCAAAAAGAAAGCCAGTCACATGCTCAAGGACTGCCGCGAGTTCCAGAAACTCAGCGAAAGCATGGTGCAGATGAGGCAACAAGCCCCAATCCCTGCATTCGGAAACGCACCCGCGCCAGGAGAAATAGCACACGGAGCTCCTCCACCACCACCTATTGGAGGCCCAAACCAACCAGTCGCACCAGCGCAAAACAACGCCGGGGTCGGATACCCCCCACCAAAGGGAGCACTAAATATGATCCAGAAGGGACGCCCCACAAATAGGGTGCAGAAGAAAATCACCCGACAAATCAACTTGGCCGTGGCAACTCCACCTGCAATCCCTGAGTACCTCAACGGATCGGAGTCCTGCATCACGTTCACTCGCGCGGATCACCCTTGCCAGATCCCTCGCCCAGGTCATGCTGCCCTGGTGCTGGAGGCGCAGATCGGAGGCTTCGAGATGAGTCGCGTCTTCATGGACGGTGGCAGCGGCATAAATCTAATGTTCGCAAGAACTCTAGCAGCTATGCGGATCCCGCAATGCATCCTGGAACAATCAGACACAACGTTCCACGGCATTGTCCCAGGAAAAGGCATATTCCCCCTGGGCAAAATAGGGCTCGACGTTATCTTCGGGAAGCCGGACAACTTCCGACAGGAGCGCCTAGATTTTGAAGTGGTGGACTGGCCGTCACAATACCACGCCATCTTGGGGCGTGTAGCATTCGCAAGGTTCCTCGCCGTCCCACACTACTCATACCTACTACTCAAGATGCCAGGACCAAGGGGCGTCATCACAGTCCATGGGAGCTTCACCCGATCGGACCAATGCGATAGGGATTTCAACAAAATCTCCCAGTCTTTTGGCATGCAAGACGAGCTTGTAAGGCTCCGCGAGGTGACGGACAATGGGCTACCCCCAGTCACAAGGTAGAACGCACCTGACATGTCCTTCGACTCCACCGTCAACACCAACAAAGTACAGGTCCATCCGACGGATGCCTCCAAGACGGCCTTGATCGCCAATGACCTCAACACCGCATAGGAAGGCGCGCTCGTCGAATTCCTCCGTGAGCGCTGGGAAATCTTCGTCTGGTGTCCTGCGGACATGCCAGGAGTTCCCAGGGAATTCGCCGAGCACGCACTCAATGTCTTTCCAGACACCAAGCCAGTCAAGCAGTCCATCCGAAGATTGTCGGAGCCACGAGCCGAAGCTATCGACAAGGAAATCAATAGACTACTCGCTGCAGACTTCATTAGGGAAATCAAAGAAAGCGAGTGGCTTGCAAACACGGTGATGGTCCCGAAGAAGGACACGGACATCCTACGGATGTGCGTGGACTTCACGTCACTAAATAAGCATTGCCCAAAGGACCACTTCCCTCTTCCACGGATCGACCAGATCATCGATTCGACTGCAGGTTGCGAGAAACTCTCCTTCCTCGATGCCTACTCAGGCTATAACCAGATTCGGCTCAAGGTCAAAGATCAGGAGAAAACAGCGTTTATTACACCGTTCGGAGTATTCTGTTACAACACAATGCCCTTCGGGCTAAAGAACGCGGGTGCCACGTACCAGCGATGCATGCAGGCCTGCCTCAAGGACCAGATTGGTCGCAACGTCCAAGTTTATGTCGACGACATAGTAATAAAAACCAGGGAGGCAAGGACACTTATCGACGATCTCCGCGAGACGTTCGACAACCTTGATCGCTACAGGATCAAGCTCAATCCCGAAAAGTGCGCCTTCAGCGTCCCATCAGGTCAGTTGCTCGGGTACTTCATCTCTCAACGAGGGATCGAGGCGAACCCGAAGAAAATCAAAGCCATCATGACGATGGAGAAGCTGAAAAACCTCAAGGGCGTCCAGCAGCTCGCAGGACGAGTAGCGGCGCTAAGCAGGTTCATCAGCCGAATGGGCGAGAAGACCCTACCATTCTACTAGCTGCTGCGTAAAGCAGATAAGTTCGAGTGGACACCAGAAGCCAACGACGCATTCGAAAGCCTCAAGCGGCTCCTCTCCACCTCGCCCGTTTTGGTCACGCCAAAGGAGCGCGAGTCCCTGCTGCTGTACATAGCAGCCACACATCAGGTGGTCAGCACCGTACTCATGGTCGAACGACCCGAAGAAGGCAAGACCCACGGGGTCCAGCGCCCAATTTACTACCTCAGCGAGGTACTGACACCAACAAAGCAGAGGTACCCTCACTACCAGAAGCTATCCTACGGCGTATTCATGACGGCACGACGGCTGAGCCATTACTTCCAGGAGCACCAAGTGATGGTCGTCAACGAAGCACCCCTGAACAGCATCCTGAATAATCCAGAGGCCACAGGACGGGTGGCCCTGTGGGGCATCGAACTATCACCCTTGGACATCGTCTACGAGAAGCGACATGCAATCAAATCTCAAGTCCTTCTGGACTTCCTGGTACACTGGATGGGGCTGCAGCTGCCAGACACCCCAGACATGTCGCAGTCCTGGACAATGCATTTCGACGGCTCCAAGCGCGAAGCCGAAGCAGGGGCAGGGGTCATACTGACCTCCCCGCAAGGTGACAAGATGAAGTACGTTCTTCGGATGAAATTCAGAGCCTCCAACAACGAAGCCGAATACGAAGCCCTCATCCATGGCATGAGGATGGCAAAGATATGCGGCGCAACGCGCCTGGTCATCTACGGTGACTCCAACCTCGTCGTCCAGCAGACGATGAATGAGTGCGACGCACACGCCGAAAACATGATCGCGTACCGCGCGCTCTACAACGCACTCGAAGGAGAATTCGACGGCTGCGAACTTCAGCACGTTGGAAGAGAGAGCAACGAAGAAGCCGATAGACTCGCCAACATCGGCTCCACTTGCGCAAAGGTGCCACCAGGTGTGTTCCTCGAACAAATCTGCGTGCCATCCATCAAGCGGAAATTCCCCAAGGGATCACCCGAAGAAGCAGAGCACTCGGGAGCTACGCTACCAGAAGGACACGAAGGACCCGAAAAGCTGGACACAGAGGTAGCCATGGTCAACCCAATGCAGGTCATGGCAGTCGAAGAAGCTTGGACATGACCATACCTCCAGTTCTTGATAACCGGAGAATTGCCTGACAGCCCAACAAACGCCCGGCGCATATCTCGCTGCTCCAAATCCTTCACCATCATCAACGGCGAGTTGTACAAGTGCAGCATCACGGGTGTACTCCAACGGTGCGTCACCATCAACGACGGCAAGGCCATACTCCAAGACATCCACGAAGGCATCTGCGGCCACCACGCAGGCAGCCGCTCCCTTGTCGCTAAAGCTCTACGAGCAGGATTCTACTAGCCAACGGCCATGAGCGACGCAAAGGACATCGTCCGAAGATACAACGGATGCCAACGGTTCGCCGACAAACCGCACGCACCTGGGTCCGAGCTCAGGCCCATACCTATAGCTTGGCCTTTCGCTCAATGGGGCCTCGACATGATCGGCAAACTGCCAAAATCCTCGAAAGGACGACACGTCTTCCTCTTGGTTGCAGTCGACAAATTAACCAAGTGGATCAAGGCCATGCCGGTCACCAACCAGAAAGGCAAAACTGCCGTCAAGTTCTTCGAGTCCATTGTCTATAGGTTCGGTGTAACACACAACATCATCACCGACAACGGATCGAACTTCATCTCCGAATAATTCCAGGACTTCTGCGAAGGCCTTGGGATCAACATCACATATGCCTCAGTGGCACACCCGCAAACGAACGGGCAAGTGGAAAAGGCCAACGGCCTAATCGGCGCCGGCATCAAGAAGCGCCTCATGAACTCACTCGAACAAAAATCTGGAAACTGGACGAAGGAGCTACCCTCCGTCCTGTGGAGCTTACGAACTACGCCAAACAGCTCCACCGGCTACACACCATTCTTCATGGTACACGGAGCCGAAGCCGTGCTACCAGCCGAAGTACGCCACCAGGCCCCACGGGTCGTCGCCTACAGCGAAGCCGAATCCACGGCTGCACCCGAAGACGCCGTCGATACACTCGACGAAGCACGAGATATAGCAGCAGCTCGATCAGCGGTGTACCAGCAGAGTCTCCGCCACTACCACAGCCGCCGGCTGCGTCCAAGGTCCTTCGTCGAAGGAGACCTCGTCTTGCGACTCAAGCAAAAGCGACCGAACAAATTCGAGTCACCATGGGAAGGACCCTACGTCATCACTGAAGTCATCCCAGGTGGAGCCTATCGCCTCAAGCACGTGGAGTCTGGAGTCGCATACTCCAACCCATGGAATATCTCGCACCTGCGACGATTCTATCCGTAGCAACCTACCCCCCTTTTTTACTTTCAATAAGGCTTCCAGCCAAGGCTACTCAGCCGAACAATGTACCTCCTCCATTACGGTATAAATAAAGCTAAGTGTCTCGTCCCAAAACTTCGGTTCACTATTTTCTGCAACTGTACTACATGCTACAAACGCACTCGGGGGCTCCCCCCACCTCACGATTTCATCGACTGAGGACCAAACGTGTACACCTGTGTAACTGACAACATCAGGCAAACGAAAAGGACACGTACCCAATTAAAGCACTACGTCCTCACAAACAAATAAACCTTTACAACAAAGGTCACAACACGCCCAGCCGAAATATACAAATTTTACATCTCTCTCTTTTTACAGGTACTACCTATGTTGAAGAATAATCTGGGCACGCTGCTCAAACAAATCTACAATCTGTTCGGCATACTGCCTTACAGCCGCGTAATGCGGACGCATGTCCCACTCGCCACCATCAGGGCGAAGAGGTGGCCCAGCAGCCAAATCCACGTCGGGCCGGTGCAGCCTCACAAGAGACAACACAGCTTTCACTCCTGCGACAAGCTGCTGCTGCACCAACTCCTTGACATTGCTTACATTCCGAAATTTTGACAAAAGACCCGCAAGGCTTGTTGGCACGGCATCCAAAGGGAACATGACGTGCAGCACCGAGGAAAGCGATGTCTGCACTTGGCGGAGCACCCGCGAAACTTGATGAACACGATCCTGCACCGTTGCCAGTGCTATGGCGCGATCACGATCCATCCAGAAGAAGCCGCCGGCCTCCATGTCCTGTTGGGTCAAGCAATTGACCCGAACAGCGACACGCTCTTTTTCTTCCCTCGGAGCAAGATTTGCACCTGCAACAATCGGACAAAATAAGAGTAAGGCCAGCAGGCTCATCTGAAGAACAGAGCTACAGCTCGACCAAACAACAACTTACATTGCAGCTGCTCGGACAGCCGGACCAACTCCGCCATCAAGTACTCCTCTCTGGCTGCACCACGATCCGCCTTGGACTTCCAAACGTCGGCATGACCGCGTAACCCGAGCAACTCCCTCTCCAGACTGCGCACACGATCCCGAAGGAAAGTGAGCTGCGAGGAATCATCCAAGGATGGACGCAACGACATTACGGATGGGGCGTCAACAGGGTCAGCACCCGAAGGAACCTAGAGCGGCAGCAAAAGAAAGGAACACAGACATTCAGCCAAGGATAGAACACAACTCAGAGGAATTCATTAAATATATAAGGCCACTACGTGGCACAAGGATGGTGTTCTTCAAGATATTTACAACAAAAATAGACTACAAACTATCCTACGTCTACTATGCCTAAGATGCAGGGCCCTGAGTCGCCTTGGAGCCAGACTGCCTAGCTTTGGCCCCGCCCTGCTGCCGCAGTGCGTACTCAGACAACAAATCAATGAACTTGGGCCCATATCGCTTGCAGCGAGCAGAATAGGCAGCAAAGGCTACCTCGGATCCATCCGCAGCCGTCGGCATCCGAGAAGTGATCTGGGGCAGATCCAGTTCCGCTCCAGCCGCCATGGCCATCGCCAGCCCGACGGACGCGCCGATGCCCTTCTGCTTGCGTTTGTACGCCGCAGGCGCTTTGGCTGACAGAGCCTCCGCCAGAGCATCCACATCGTCAAAGGCTGCGCCCTTCGGGACAAGCTCCTTGTAGAAACGACCAAGGACTTCTTTCGCCTTGGCGAGGGAGTTGACGACGGTGCTGCAGCGGTCTTCGACCGCCACAGTGGCATCATCTAGAGCACTCCCGTGCTCCAGAGCACCGCGGTCGAACTCGATGCCTGCGACATCTGAGATAAAAGAAGAAAAGCATGAAGAAAAGCCGCATAGAAGAAGACCCGAAGAAAAAGAAACAAGTACAAAACTAGCACTTACCCGAAATAGCCTTGGCAGCAGCCATGAGCTTCGCCGCCACCTCTTTTTCACGAGCAGCCGCAACCGTGGCCAGCTGCTCCTCATGATCTGCGGCTTCCTGCTGCAGACGCTCCTTCGCTTCGGCTGCCTTAGTCAGCTCTAGCTCGAGGCGTTCTTTCGCGCCAACGGCGGCTCCGGCCTTCTGCTTCGATTGACCAAGGCTCTTCTTGAGAGCGTCAACCTCACGGAGAGACTTGTTATGCTCCTCTGCATTTAAAACAAACAAATGTCAAAGAACAGAACCAGGATAAATAAAAGAAGCGCTAAAAGTCAGACAGATACCTTGAAGCTGCCGAAGGTTTGCCTCCAGCGCCAGGCGCTCCTGCACCAGCCGCCTGGCCTCCTGCACAAAAGGCTGAATAAAAAGATAGCAGTAAGAAAAGGACTTGGGGGCTGCGCCCAACACAAAGGAGTAAAAACCAAACTCGCACACGAAGATACTCGGGGGCTCCCCCCATGACATGAAGCAGAAAAACTTACATGCTCTGATGACGACTCCGAAGGACCGCCTGCAAAATTCTGAGGCGCAACCACCTGCACCTCCTGTAACGGAGGATCCGGAGGCGCGCCACCCGAAGTCGCCACCGTCTGAGGAGGAGGAGACGCAATTTTCGACTCCCCCATCATCTCCCGCGCACCACCACTGGAGGAATCATGGGAGGAATGCCTGCACACGAACCAATCAGCACAAGCACAATAATCATGAAGGAAAAAGGACAATAGTACAGAAAAGAAACTTACGAGCCCAGTGAGCTCAGGTCAAAGACAGGAGGAGACCTTCGGGCTCTCTTCTCCTCCTTCTTTTCTTCCTTCTTCTCCTCCTTTTTCTCTTCCTTCTTCCGCTTCGCTGGCGGGTGCGGCGCTACAGCCCGCACAGGAATGGCAGGAATAGGAGAAGTAGAACCTCCATGACCGCCACTATGACGCTCAAGGCCCAGATGATTTCTAGGAGTCAGAGGAGTCGAGGCATCCGAAGACTCGCTGGAGCTCCGTGACCGTTTCCGTGTATGGTCCTCACTCGACTCGTCGGCATCCTCCGCTGGAGATCGCGCCGACGGTAGTTCGGACACGGAATCAACCACTTCATTATCCGGGGCATTCGGATACCTTTCGGGCAATGGCGGTACCATGCCCGGCACTTTGAAGCTCTGCAAAATCAGAAGGAACTTTGTTAGCAAACAAAGGAAATACAAACACAGCCGAAAAAAAGCACTACGTGTGCGGTACGGCCAACGTCGAAGAAAATGGAGGAGTTAGCGACTTCCCCGGGATTTCTTCTCCGGCTTTGAACTTCAGCAGCGCACGAAGGGCCCTGTCGAGATCCCCCTCGGACATTTTCTCAGCCGAAACCCTCGTCGGATCACGGCGCCCAGAATAAAGAAACATCGGATGCACCCTCGCTTGGAGAGGCTGCACCCGACGCTCAAGAAACGTTCGGATGATGTCCACGCTGTTCACCTCCTTCTCTGGAATCAGCTGGAGATCCTCCACCCGACGATAAAGGGCCTCTATCTCCGCCACCTCACCGTCCAAGATTTGGTTTCTCCAAGATCTTTTATTCTCAATCAATTGGGAGGGGTCAAAGGGAACAAGACCAAAATCTTGCCCGGGCACTACGGAGTCGCGGATATAAAACCATCGCCTCCGCTAGTACTGGACAGATTCAGACATGGAAAAAGAAAAGAAGAGAAGTTTAGGACTAAGGGAGATGATGCAACCCCCAATGGGATACACACCATCCGAACCAGATTGCCTCTTCACGGAATAGAGCTTCCGGAAGAGGCCAAAGTGCGGCTCAATGCCAAGCCAGCACTCGCAAAAAGTGATAAAACACGCAATGTGGAGAAGAGAATTGGGAGACAGATGATGAAGCTGAATCCCATAGAAGAAGAGCAGTCCACGAAGGAAGTCATGGACTGTAAATGAAAACCCACGCAAAACGAAGGCCAGAAACATAACCCGGTACCCAGATGGGGGACGGGGGGTTACCTCATTTCCAGGGAGTTTGACGGCCTCCCTATCTTGCGGGATCAAGCCCCGCTCGCGCAGCTTGCGGAGATCGCTCTCCCGCGTCTCTGATCGCCGCCAGCCACCATCGGTGACGCGAGTAGCGGCGGTGCCCTTTTTTCCTCCGGCGGCGCTGGTCCCAACTGCAGATGAAGATTTCTTTGGTTTCCCCATCACGCTACGGCGGCGCCGGCGGCGAAAACGTAGAAAGAACGACGGAAATGTGGAAGGAAATCCCAGCGCGAAGCAAGAATCACTCGAGCGCAAGGAGGCAGTGAACTCAAGAACTGGTGCGGTGAAAACAAGCCACGGTTTCATCCAATGATTATAACAGTGAAGACGATGAACGGCAGCCGTCCATCCAGAAGACCTAACGCCAACGGCAGATCTGACCGTACACGTGTCAACATCACAACGAACCGTCGTTACCACGCCGTCCACTACACGCGGAAATCGAGGAGACGCCGTAATTATCTCCACGCCGCGCGTGACCGGTCAATTCAAAGTCAGCAAGTGGGACCCAAATTCGTCTAGTCAAGTCATCGCTGGCGTAGCAGACGCTTGAGGTCATAGATCGTCAGCATTGATGTCATCAAAAGCTATACTAGAACCAACTACAATTCTTCGGCTCCACAGCTAAGAGTACTCACTCGAATCTTCGATTCGACTAAATACTCGGGGGCTACTCCTATCAGGAGCGCTGGCCGCGCACCCGGAAGATGAATAACGACAACATATTTCTTCGAGTCCTACGTCGAGTCTACGACTCCACTATGGACTCGGGGGGCTACTCCCATTGGGAGGATGGATTTAATCATCCGAAAATTTTGAGTCCTACGGACTTAACAACCGAACAATGCTTGAACTAAAGTCTCTGCTCGAGTCTACGACTCGAACAGACACTCGGGGGCTACTCCCATAGGGAGCGCTGGTCGCGCACCCTATGAATTCTTCGACTGTGATCTTTCGGATCAACACGCAAAAACTTTTTGGCATCTCTGCCCCAACAAACATTGAGTGAGCGACAATCTCCTTGACCACCCGAAACACCTCCGCGGTGACAAATGTTCGGATGCTGCGTCTGCGACGTAAAGATAAGACCTGCAGATATCATCTGACGGCCTGGCAACGTACATGACTGCGCTCTGCTAGTACAAATCCATGTCAACAGGCATGATGAAAAATCCAGACGGACGCGTTGGGTACGTTAATTAAAATCACTGGAATTCCACTCCTGTAAGTCCTCCGCGGCCTGAGTCGAATTACCCCAGCATATGTTCCAGGTTCGAGTTGAGGGACTCGAACTTGAAGAAGATCGTGTTGTTTCGTCCTAAGACAGTTAACTGACCCTGATCCGTCGGGTGAGTCAGGCACACGCGTCAACAATCCCTACACACATATACTATTAATACATAGTTGCACCCGAAAGATGGAAGAGTCCTCAGTCGAATCTACGATTCGACTGATCACTCGGGGGCTACTGACATGGTTATACCCTACGGGTACGTAATTTCAGCATACCTGGTCCAGCCCAAGGAAGGCCTACAGCAGATATACGCTAGCCCATGAAGATTTTAGGGTGGCCCAGGCCCATGACGCCTTCGGATCCTTGGAGAGCAAGACTAGCATAGATAGGAAATTCAAAGGGGTAAAACCCTAGAACCTGTAACCGACTAGGACTATGCCCGGGACCTGCCTAAGTCTATATAAAGGCCAGGCGGGCACGTCCTAGATCTCTCGCCTCATACTTTCGCACACACCGCCACGCCAGATTGAATCTGCGCACCCTGTAACCTTCGGTTCCACCGTAATCAAGAGCAGACAAGCAGGAGTAGGGTTTTCCCTCCGGGGGCCTGAACCTGGGTAAATCTCGTGTCCCCTGGTTGCTTATCTGTTAACCGTGCCACGATCTCCAGCATCCCCATCTTCTCCAAAACCCAAGTCCATAACAATGGGCATTGATGAGATCAAACCTCGTCAGCTGCATTCAAGAATCTTCATTATGCATATTATAGTATGATTATATACATGCAATAAACAAGGTGAGATAGCTAGAGGCTTAATTAATTACAAAATTAGTACTTACAGACAATAGGCACTGATGATCGATTTGTCCAAGGCGTCTTGATTGAATAATTGAAATAGTTCAACAAATTCAATGGGTACCACGTCATATGTTTCTTTCTCGTAATGATTTTTTGTAACCCTCAGTATCCAGTTAGCCTGGCCTTTGTGGCATTCATGTACTAGTTATGCAATCTTCGCATTTTTGTAGGTAGATTCTTTATCTCCTCAGGTTTTACGAGAGGTTTCCCGTATTGGAATTTGTATCCTACTTCACCCGTGGGGAAGTACTGTAATTGGGATAAGTAGTGGGCAATACTCATACCTTGAGCAGCGGCCGCTTCTCCGTATAGTGCAGCTACATTTGGATCATACTGCTTTTCGGACGCATATTTGCTCGACCCCACATTGGTATGGGAAATAACCTTGAGAGGGGCGCAAGATTGTTTTGTTTGTTCTCCGAACTAGGGAACAGAGTCCCCGCTTGCACTAGTGTTATTCGACAGTTGTTGTGCTGCATGTGACTTGAGAATAGAGCGCTCATAGTCTGATGACAACTTTGGCTGGGGTTAGTGAAGGCCCTTTAGCATTTTGAATACTCGGGCTTTATCTTCTTTGGTGCTGGGGAACTCTGGCTCTTTCCGCCGCCTCACCTTAGCGAAAAACGCTATTGTTTCCACCTCGACGATCACCGTAGTCTCCTCTTCAGTATAGTCATAATCTCTCTTGGGAGGAACCTTTGGTAATTTTGGAAGAGGCTCCTGTTTACGTGTCGGCGATCGCTTACCACTCCGTAGAGTAGCGGTGGTACGCTAACGCTTTTTTTCCTGAGGCGCCGGCGATGGCTGCCGCCATGGCAACGACTGCACTGGTGACTAGTGAGGCGACAGAGACAGGTGAGGCGATGGAGACGGGTGAGGCAACGGATACGGCTGCCGCGGCGGTGACGACTGTGCTGGAGACGGGTGAGGCAGCGGCGAAGATGGCCTTGGCGTCTGATTTAGAAGCACGATACATTCCTTTGGCCATAGAATGGTGACGTTTGTTGCTTCTTCCAGTTCAGTCACATCCCCTTCACCTGCAGGGTAGTCAAGCTTCAAACCTTGAAAGTTGTGGATGACTTCATCCACCCCAACAACAGTGTAGCCCTGTGGAACCGGACAACAATGGTAAGTTGGTGCAGGTCCAATTGGTAAGGCATAGCCGACCGCCACCTTTATTGTTATGTTCACAACTTTGACATGTAGCTCGCAATGTGTTGTCTCCGTGATATCATCCGTAGGGTAGCCAACACGAGCCATCATCGATGCACCATCGTCATCATCATCACCCGGGACCTCGGTGGAAGCCACACTGCTTTTTCGATTATTCGATAGGCCGGTAGCATCGAATGCAGGTTCTACCACCATGTGCTGCTGAGATGGGCTGAGTATCTTGCTGGCTAAGTGCGTTAATTTTATCTTGTTGCATTATTTGTTCTTCAATTATACGCATCCGTATACCCGAATTTTTGCCTCAACTTCCACCTTGTCCTTTCTCCTCTTAAGGCATATATCAGGATATTTCTTCCTGTCTTCAGGAAACCCAGTGCTCCATGGTTGGGAGCCTATTGTGCCTCGTGGTCGTTCATCGTGTTCCTTATTCCCAAGGGCGAGTGTGAGCTCGTCATTCTCTCTATCGGGAATGAACTCCCCCTTTTCAATAGCCTTTACTGCTTTTCTTATGTTCTCAATTGGCAAGGGGTCTTCTTTATGTCTTATGTTATATATACACTTCCCTTCCGAGTCCAACGTGCCCCCATGCCCGTAAAACCAATTCTTTGCATGTTCGATCCAATCGTCTGTCTCTGGGATGATCTTGTTAGCACACAGTTCATCCTCAAGTTTCTTCCACTTAGGAATGCCAGCCCTGTAGCCACCTTGCCCAATAGTATGGTGATACTTCTTGTTAGTAGCATTTAGCTTATTCATTTCAGACATTTTCTTAGATTTTTGTAATGTCTTGTAATTCACAAACTCATCCCAGAATGGTTTTAACTTCTGATACTGAATCTTCTTGAAATCCGGAGTCTTCTCTTTCACGACATAATCAGGGTGCAATATTTTCTTCCAGTTGGTGAAACACTGGGACTTCTTCTTCAAAGCCCACTCCCTGACCTTCATCTGCATGGCTTTTGCATGTTGCTTGGCGTCCTCAATTGGATCCTCTGCATTTGGATCCAGCTCTACCTTCGGTAGGGTGAAATTAAGCATGAGCCTCTTCCACAATAAATCTTTGGCCATGCTAGGGAGAAATAAATATGTTCCCTCTTCTTCCGCATTAGCAGGCCTATTCCAATTTCGAATGGTGATCGGGATAAATTCCCTAACGATTAATTTGTATTTTGCCACAAATTTGTTTGTGACAACAAGGGGAGCCGTCGGTTTGCCGTCATCATCGACTTCTTCGATCCTAAACCTCTCATGGTCTTCCAATTTTTTGGTTGGGCCTCGTCTTATATTTTCAGTAGATTTGCTCGATCCGGAGGGCTAAAAGAAGAAAGATTGTCGTTAATATTTGTACATAGACATCAGATGATTAATTAATTATCTTACATGCACCTCGCCGGAGTTTGTAATATTGAAGGTTCCCTCCGAATCACAGAAGGCATCGCCTTCTCCCTCGTGGAAGGCATCACCTTCTCCCTCAAAGAAGTCGTATCTTTCGGCAAAAAGAGGATCACCCTCACTGGAGTTGTTCAGAAACGTCGATACATCTATATTTTCTTCCCCACGGATCACACCTTGTATCAACTCTTCCTTTTCTTCGTCTCTGCCGTGTGGTTCCATATTTTCTACATAGGTGGAAAAGCGAATAAGTCAAAGCGGCTAAGGGAGAAGGTCTGGTAGGGTGTTGAGAGATATAAACCCTAATTCGGAGAAACCCTAATATATACATACAGAATAATCAAATTGAATTTACAATATTTACAATAATAAAAATCAACTAAAATCAATATTCCGGAGTTCCGAGGGGTGTAAAACCTAGATCGGAGAAACCTCGGATGCATATGAGAGGGGTCACTTAGGTATACTAGGAGCAGTGGAACATGAGTATAAGGATACAAAAGGGAAACTGTGTAGCAGATAGGTAACTCTAGATACCGAGAAAAGACCACATTGGAATCGTGTGCAACATAGCGAGAAAGTAAATACTTTGTAAAACATAGGTTCAGAATGACAGGCTACGCTTGCCTTGTACTTCAGTAGGCAGATATGGATCTTCGGTGTCGTTGACTTCTGCCTCGGGCTCGGATCCTATCGCGAAGAACCAATACCGGAAAGAAAGGCGGCAATAAATACATGGCATAATGCAATGCGCAATCAATATATATGACATGTCAGATTTAGTGATCCTACACTAACCCTAGGTGCAACATCGATGTTTCTTTAACTTAAACCCTAGGATGCTCTGGCGAGGACACACTGTCAAACCCACATATACATAAGGGGTGTCGATGTTTCTTTACCTAAAACTTTTTGTACCATAGGAAATCTACCCACAGAGGCTAGTAGCTGGGCCCCTGGCAACGTTGGCTTGCCACGGTGGCCACGGCGGACCCACCAGGCGCTATGGTCGTCGGCGGTGACACATCGCGCCCTAGCGAGCGTGGCTAGGGGCATTAGAACTGCACGGAGATGGCGATGACCCTAGCTAGAACTAGCGCCGCCCCTAATAATGGTCTCATTCAAGAGATATGTCCGCATCCAACCGCCGAAAGGAGTGGCGATGTGGCGATGACCCCGATCCACAAATTATCTCTAATATTCCAAATAATCCCTAACTAAACCTAATATTAACCCTATATTAACTAAACCTAATAATCCCTATATTAACTAAACCTAATAATCCCTAAACTAAACCTAATTATCGCTAATTTTCCAAATCTCCAGCTAATTAACCTAATTAACTATGCGTACATGCATATGCCGACGCGGCGAAGGGGAGTGAGAAAGGAGGAAGGGCGGCGGTGCACCTTTGGGTGGTGGCGGTGGCCGGGCCGGGCGCGTGGGAGGCAACGGCGGCGCATGGGCGGCAACGGCGGCGCAGACGGCGCATGGGCGGCAACGACGGCCCTCTACTTGCAAGGACAGAGGCGGTGGTGGCGCGTATGGACGGAGGCGGTGGTGGCAGCCGGGACGTGCGGGCGGCGGCGAGCTCGGGCAACCTGTCAGGGTCGTAGGGGGTTCCTGTGCGCGCGTCGATGAATGAGATGGGAAGAAGAAGAAGAGGCGCGCTAGTTATAAAGGGAGGACCTTTTGTCCCAGTTGGTGCCACCAACCGGGACAAAATGGTCATACGTCCCGGTAACCGGGACGTATTAGCCACTTTTTTATATTTTGGGCAGAGCCCAAGCGGCGCGCGCAGGGGGCCTTTAGTCCCGGTTGGATCCAGAATCCAGGAATAAAGGTCCTGTTTTCAAAATTTTCATAAATTATCTCTCTGTTCCCGCCTTATTTTTCATTTTGTGGTTTAATTTTGTAATGTTTTTGAAATGATAATTAATTTGGAATATTGAAAAACATTAAACATAAAAAGTGTTTGAATTTGAATAACTAATTCAAAACCATTTTCTATTTTTAAAAATAATTAATGTAACCATTTAAACTATTAACCATTTTAAATTAAAAGTGAATTAACTTATATTTTTTCATATTAATTTGGAATATTGAAAAACTTTAAACATAAAAAGTGTTTGAATTTCAATAACTAATTCGAAATCATTTTCTGTTTTTAAAAATAATTAATGTAACCATTTAAACTATTCACCATTTTAAATTAAAAGTGAATTAACTTATATTTTTTCATATTAATTTGGAATATTGAAAAACTTTAAACATAAAAAGTGTTTGAATTTGAATAACTAATTCAAACCATTTTCTGTTTTTAAAAATAATTAATATAACCATTTTAAATTAAAACTGAATTAACTTATATTTTTTGAATATTAATTTGGAATATTGAAAAACTTTAAACGTAAAAAGTGTTTGAATTTGAATAACTAATTCAAAACCATTTTTTTCATATTGCGTGTCTAAAAATGATTTTTCAAAAAATCGCGGACGTTAGATTATGTACTTGTAGTACAAACCGGACCCACTTCCTGCCGATTTGGCAGACATTTGTCTTTTTCACCCGGGATGGACGGAAAGGTTTGAGATGTCCCGGTTGGGAGATATTCCATGTAAGGTGGTCTAATATTTAAAAATGAGATGGTAGCATTCTAAAACAGCATTTTGGTGGCTGCTTCACAAAACGACCCGTTTTTTGCGCTCGGAAAATGGAAAATGGCTTTTCCGTGCGACGAAAAGGAAAACTTCCTCCTGCAACATTGTTCTCCATCCCAATATCCACATGCATGCATAATATGGGCACATTATCACAAGCTATACCGCGATTCAGCACATAACATCGGTCATTTGGATCGAAAGCCATGAAACCTCGAACATGATAGGTCATTTTGTGAAGGTTTTTTCGAGACATGATCAATATACCAAGTATGGTATTTTTCCTTGTAACTATGTCACATAATATGATACCACGTAAAGGATTTACATTGTTCGGACCTTTTTTGAATTTCTTATGCCCGTTTTGAATTTTTTCCCTTTTGGAACTAAGGTCGAACCGGTGTGCATGAAGATAGCGGACGAGCCTCGTTATAACTTGCATTGGATATCTTAAGAAACCACATATTGTGAGTCTAAAAATGATTTTTTCAAAAAATCACGGGCGTTAGATCAGGTACCTGTAGTACAAACCGGACCCACTTCCTACCAATTGGGAAGACATTTGTCCTTTTCACCTAGGGTGGACGGAAAGGTTTGAGATGTCCTGGTTGGGAGATAATCCATGTAAGGTGGTCTATTATTTTAGAAAAATGGGAATTTAGCATTCTGAAACAGCATTTTGGTGGTTGCTTCACAAAACGACCCGTTTTTTGCACTCAGAAAATAGAAAATGGCTTTTCTGTGCGACAAAAAGGAAAACTTCCTCCGGCAACATAGTTATCCATCCCAATTTCCACATGCATGCATAATATGGGCATAGTATCACAAACTATGCAGCGATTCAGCACATAACATCGGTCATTTGGACCAAAAGCCATGAAACCTCGAACATGATAGGTCATTTTTTGAAGGTTTCTTCGAGACATGATCAATATACCAAGTCTGGTAATTTTCCTTGCAACTATGTCACAAAATATGACACAATGCGAAGGATTTACATTGTTCGGACCTTTTTTGAATTTCTTATGCCTGTTTTGAATTTTTTCCCTTTTCGAACTAAGGTCGAACCGGCGTGCATGAAGATAGGGGACGAGCCTCGTTAGAACTTGCATTGAATCTCTGAAGAAACCACATATTGCGAATCTAAAAATGATTTTTTCAAAAAATCATGGGCGTTAGATCATGTACCTGTAGTACAAACCGTACTCACTTCTTACCGATTCAGCAGATATTTGTCCTTTTCACCGGGGATGGACGGAAAGGTTTGAGATGTTCCGGTTGGGAGATAGTCCATGTAAGGTGGTCTAGTATTTTATAAAAATGGGACTCTAGCATTCTGAAACAGCATCTTGGTGGTTGCTTCACAAATGACCCGTTTTTTCGCGCTTGAAAAATGGAAAATGTCTTTTCTGTGCGACGAAAAGGAAAACTTCCTCCTGCAACATTGTTCTCCATCCCAATGTCCACATGCATGCATCATATGGGCACAGTAACACAAACTATGTAGCGATTCAGCACATAACATCGGTCATTTGGACCAAAAGCCATGAAACCTCGAACATGATAGGTCATTTTGTGAAGGTTTTTTCGAGACATGATCAATATGACACCACGCGAAGGATTTACATTGTTCGGACCTTTTTTCAATTTCTTATGCCCATTTTGAATTTTTCCCTTTTTGAACTAAGATCGAAGCGACGTGCATGAAGATAGGGGACGAGCTTCGTTAGAACTTGCATTGGATATTATGTACATGTAGTACAAACCGGACTCGCTTCTTACCGATTTGGCAGACATTTGTCCTTTTCACCCGGGATGGACGGAAAGGTTTGAGATGTCCCGGTTGGGAGATAGTCCACGTAAGGTAGTCTAGTATTTTATAAAAATGGGATTGTAGCATTCTGAAACAGCATTTTGGTGTTTGCTTTACAAAACGACCTGTTTTTTGCACTCGGAAAATGGAAAATGGCTTTTCTGTGCGACGAAAAGGAAAACTTCCTCCTGCAACATTATTCTCCATCCCAATGTCCACATGCATGCATAATATGGGCAAGCATCACAAATTATGCCGCGATTCAGCACATAACATCGGTCATTTGGACCGAAAGCCATGAAACCTCCAACATGATAGGTCATTTTGTGAAGGTTTTCTGAGACATGATCAATATACCAAGTCTGGTATTTTTCCTTGCAACTATGTCACATAATATGACACCACGCGAAGGATTTACATTATTCGGACCTTTTTTGAATTTCTTTTGCTTGTTTTGAATTTTTCCCTTTTCGAACTAAGGTCGAACCGGCTTTCATGAAGATAGGGGATGAGCCTCGTTAGAACTTGCATTGGATATCTGAAGAAACCACATATTGCGAGTCTAAAAATGATTTTTCCAAAAAATCAGGGACGTTAGATCATGTACCTGTAGTGCAAACCGGACCCACTTCCTACCGATTCGGCAGACATTTGTCCTTTTCACCCGTGATGAACGGAAAGGTTTGACATGTCCCGGTTGGGAGATAGTCCATGTAAGGTAGTCTAATATTTTATAAAAATGGGACGGTAGCATTCTAAAACATCATTTTGGTGGTTGCTTCACAAAACCACCCGTTTTTTGCGCTCAGAAAATGTAAAATGGATTTTTCCGTGCGACGAAAAGGAAAACTTCATCCCGTAACATTGTTCTCCATCCCAATGTCAACATGCATGCATAATATGGGCACAATATCACAAACTACGCCACGATTCAGCACATAACATCGATCACTTGGACCGAAAGCCATGAAACCTCGAACATGATAGGTCATTTTGTGAAGGTTTTTTCGAGACATGATCAATATACCAAGTCTGGTATTTTTCCTTGAAACTATGTCACAAAATATGACACAACGCGAAGGATTTACATTTTTCGAACCTTTTTTGAATTTCTAATGCCCGTTTTGAATTTTCCCTTTTCGAACTAATGTCGAACCGGCGTGCATGAAGATAGGAGACGAGCCTCGTTAGAACTTGCATTGGATATCTGAAGAAACCACATATTGCGAGTCTAAAAATGATTTTTTTTCAAAAAATCATGGGCGTTAGATTATGTACTTGTAGTACAAACCGGACTCACTTCCTATCGATTCGGCAGACATTTGTCCTTTTCACCCGGGATGGATGGAAAAGTTTGAGATGTCCCGGTTGGGAGATAGTCGATGTAAGGTGGTCTATTATTTTAGAAAAATGTGACTGTAGCATTATGAAACATCATTTTGGTGGTTGCTTCAAAAAACGACCCTTTTTTGCGCTCGGAAAATGGAAAATGGCTTTTCTATGCGACAAAAAGGAAAACTTCCTCCTGCAACATTGTTCTCCATCCCAATGGCCACATGCATGCATAATATGGGCACAGTATCACAAACTAAGCCACGATTCAGCACATAACATCGGTCATTTGGACCGAAAGCCATGAAACCTCGAACATGATATGTCATTTTGTGAAGGTTTTTTCGAGACATGATCAATATACCAAGTCTAGTATTTTTCCTTGCAACTATGTCACATAAGATGACACCACGCGAAGGATTTACATTGTTTGGACCTTTTTTGAATTACTTATGCCGTTTTGAATTTTCACTTTTCGAACTAAGGTAGAACCGGCGTGCATGAAGATAGGGGAAGAGGCTCGTTAGAACATGAATTGGACCTCAGAAGAAACTACATATTGCGAGTCTAAAAATCATTCTTTCAAAAAATCACGGGCGTTAGAGCATGTACCTGTAGTATAAACCGGACCCACTTCCTACCGATTCGGCAGACATTTGTCCTTTTCACCCGCGATGGTCAGAAAGGTTTGAGATGTCCCGGTTGGGAGATAGTCCATGTAAGGTGGTCTGGTATTTTAGAATAATGGGACGGTAGTATTCTGAAACAGCATTTTGGTGGTTGCTTCATAAAACGACCCGTTTTTTGCGCTCGGAAAATGATAAATGGCTTTTCCATGCGACGAAAAGGAAAACTTCCTCCTGCAACATTGTTCTCCATCCCAATATCACATGCATGCATAATACGGGAACAGTATCACAAACTATGCCGCGATTCAGCACATAACATCGGTCATTTGGATCGAAAGCCACGAAACCTCGAACATGATAGGTCATTTTGATAAGGTTTTTTCGAGACATGATCAATATACCAAGTATGGAATTTTTCCTTGCAAATATGTCACATAATATGACACCACGTGAAGGATTTACATTATTCGGACCTTTTTTGAATTTCTTATACCCGTTTTGTATTTTTTCCCTTTACGAACTAAGGTCGAACCGGCGTGCATGAAGATAGCGGATGAGCCTCGTTAGAACATGCATTGGATATCTGAAGAAACCACATATTGCGAGTCTAAAAATGATTTTTTCAAAAAATCACGGGCGTTAGATCATGTACATGTAGTTCAAACCGGACCCACTTCCTACCGATTCGACAGACATTTGTCCTTTTCACCCAGGATGGACAGAAAGGTTTGAGATGTCCTGGTTGGTACATAATCCATGTAAGGTGGTCTAGTATTTTAGAAAAATGGGACGGTAGAATTTTGAAACAACATTTTGGTGGTTGCTTCACAAAACGAACCGTTTTTTGCGCTCGGAAAATGCAAAAATGGCTTTTCTATGCGACGAAAAAGAAAATTTCCTCCTGCAACATTGTTCTCCATCCCAATGTCCACATGCATGCAAAATATGGGCACAGTATCACAAAATATACAACGATTCAGCACATAACATCGGTCATTTGGACCGAAAGCCACGAAACCTCGAACATGATAGGTCATTTTGTGAAGGTTTTTTCGAGACATGATCAATATACCAAGTCTAGTATTTTTCCTTGCAACTATGTCACATAATATAACACCACGCAAAGGATTTACATTGTCTGGACCTTTTTTGAATTTCTTATGCCGTTTTGAATTTTCCCTTTTTGAACTAAGGTTGAACCAGCGTGCATGAAGATATGGGACGAGCCTCGTTAGAACTTGCATTGGACCTCAGAAGAAACCACATATTGTCAGTCTAAAAATCATTTTTTCAAAAATCACAGGCGTTAGCGCATGTACCTGTAGTACAAACCGGACCCTCTTCCTACCGATTCGGCAGACATTTGTCCTTTTCACCCGGGATGGACGGAAAGGTTTGAGATGTCCCGGTTGGGAGATAGTCCATGTAAGGTGGTCTAGTATTTTAGAATAATGGGACCGTAGTATTCTGAAATAGCATTTTGGTGGTTGCTTCATAAATCGACCCGTTTTTTGCGCTCGGAAAATGCAAAATGGCTTTTCGGTGCGACGAAAAGGAAAACTTCCTCCTGCAACATTGTTCTCCATCCCAATATCCACATGCATGCATAAATGGGAACAGTATCACAAACTATGCCGCGATTCAGCACATAACATCGGTCATTTGGATCGAAAGCCATGAAACCTCGAACATGATAGGTCATTTTGTGAAGGTTTTTTCGAGACATGATCAATATACTAAGTATGGTATTTTTCCTTGCAACTATGTCACATAATATGACACCACATGAAGGTTTTACATTGTTCGGACCTTTTTTGAATTTCTTATGCCCGTTTTGAATTTTTTCCCTTTACGAATTAAGGTCGAACCGGCGTGCATGAAGATAGTGGACGAGCCTCGTTAGAACTTGCATTGGATATCTGAAGAACCACATATTGCGAGTCTAAAAATGATTTATTTCAAAAAATCACGGGCGTTAGATCATGTACCTGTAGTACAAATCTTGCCCACTTCCTACCGATTCGGCAGACATTTGTGCTTTTCACTCAGGATGGACAGAAAGGTATGAGATGTCCTGGTTGGGACATAGTCCATGTAAGGTGGTCTAGTATTTTAGAAAAATGGAACGGTAGCATTTTGAAACAACATTTTGGTGGTTGCTTCACAAAACGAACCTTTTTTTGCGCCCGGAAAATGGAAAATGGCTTTTCTGTGCGACAAAAAGAAAAACTTCCTGCTGCAACATTGTTCTCCATCCCAATTTCCGTATGCATGCATAATATGGGCACAGTATCACAAACTATGCAGAGATTCAGCACATAACATTGGTCATTTGGACCGAAAGCCATGAAACCTCGAACATGATAGGTCATTTTGTGTAGGTTTTTTCGAGACATGATCAATATACCAAGTCTGGTATTTTTCCTTGCAACTATGTCACATAATATGACACCACGCGAAGGATTTACATTATTCGGACCTTTTTTGAATTTTTTATGCCCGTTTTGAATTTTTCCCTTATCGAACTAAGGTCGAACCGGCGTGCATAAAGATAGGGGATAAGCCTCATTAGAACTTGCATTGAATCTCTGAACAAAACACATATTGCGAGTCTAAAAATGAGTTTTTCAAAAAATCACGTTCGTTAGAGCATGTACGTGTAGTACAAACCGGACTCACTTCTAACTGATTCGGCAGACATTTGTCCTTTTCACCCAGGATGGACGGAAAGGTTTGAGATGTCCCGGTTGGGAGATAGTCCATGTAAGGTGGTCTAGTATTTTAGAAAAATGGGACTGTAGCATTCTGGAACAGCATTTTGATGGTTGCTTCACAAAACGACCCGTTTTTTGCGCTTAGAAAATGGAAAATGACTTTTCTGTGCGACGAAAAGGAAAACTTCCTCCTGCAACATTGTTCTCCATCCCAATGTCCACATGCATGCATAATATAGGCACAGTATCACAAATTATGGCGCGATTAAGCACACAACATCGGTCATTTGGACCGAAAGCCATGAAACCTCGAACATGATAGGTCATTTTGTGAAGGTTTTTTCGAGACATGATCAATAAACCAAGTCTGGTATTTTTCCTTGCAACTATGTCACATAATGACACCAGGTGAAGGATTTACATTGTCGGGACCTTTTTTGAATTTCTTATGCCTATTTTGAATTTTTTTCCTTTTCGAACTAAGGTCGAACCGGCGTGCATGAAGATAGGGGACGAGCCTCGTTAGAACTTGCATTGAATCTCTGAAGAAACCACATATTGCGAGTCTAAAAATGAGTTTTTCAAAAAATCACGTTCGTTAGAGCATGTACGTGTAGTACAAACCGAGCCCACTTCCTACCGATTCGGTAGACATTTGTCCTTTTCACCCGGCATGGATGGAAAGGTTTGAGATGTCCCGGTTGGGAGATACTCCATGTAAGGTGGTCTATTATTTTAGAAAACTGGGATGGTACTATTTTGAAACAGCATTTTGGTGGTTGCTTCACAAAACGACCCGTTTTTTGCGCTCAGAAAATAAAAAATGGCTTTTCCGTGCAACGAAAAGGAAAACTTCCTCCTGTAACATTGTTCTCCATCCCAATGTCCACATGCGAGCATACTATTGGCATAGTATCACAAACTATGCCGCGATTCAGCACATAACATCGGTCATTTGGACCGAAAGCCATGAAACCTCGAACATGATAGGTCATTTTGTGAAGTTTTTTTTGAGACATGATAAATATACCAAGTCTGGTATTTTTCCTTGCAACTATGTCACATAATATGACTCCACGCGAAGGATTTACATTGTTCGGACCTTTTTTGAATATCCTATGCCCGTTCTGAATTTTTCCCCTTTCGAACTAAGGTCAAACCGGCGAGCATGAAGATAGGGGACGAGCCTCGTTAGAATTTGCATTGGATATCTGAAGAAACCACATATTGCGTCTAAAATTATGTTTTTCAAAAAATCACGGGCGTTATATCATGTACCTGTAGTACAAACCAGACCCACTTCCTGCCGATTCGCAAGACATTTGTCCTTTTCACCCGGGATGGACGGAAAGGTTTGAAATGTCCTAGTTGGGAGATAGTTCATGTAAGGTGGACTAGTATTTTATAAAAATGGGACGATAGCATTTTGAAAGGAAAACTTCATCCTTTAATATTGTTCTCCATCCCAATGTCCACATGCATGCATAATATGGACACAGTATCATAGACTATGCCGCGATTCAGCACATAACATCGGTCATTTGGACCGCAAGCCATGAAACCTCGAACATGATAGGTCGTTTTGTGAAGGTTTTTCGAGACATGATCAATATACCAAGTATTGTATTTTTCCATGGAACTATGTCACATAATATGACATCACGCGAAGGATTTACATTGTTTGGACCTTTTTTAAATTTCTGATGTTCGTTTTGAATTTTTCCCTTTTCGAACTAAGGTCGAACCGGCGTGCATGAAGATAGGGGACGAGCCTCAATAGAACTTGCATTGCATATCTGAAGAAACCACATATTGCGAGTCTAAAAATGATTTTTTCAAAAAATCATGGGCGTTAAATCATGTACCTGTAGTACAAACCGGACCCACTTCCTACCGATTCGGCAGACATTTGTCCTTTTCACCCGGGATGGACGGAAAGGTTTCAGATCTCCCGGTTGGGAGATAGTCCGTGTAAGGTGGTCTAGTATTTTAGAAAAATGGGACGGTAGCATTCTGAAACAGCATTTTGGTGGTTGCTTCACAAAACGACCAGTTTTTTGTGCTCGGAAAATGGAAAATGGTTTTTCCATGCGACGAAAAGGAAAACATCATCGTGTAACATTGTTCTCCATCCCAATGTCCACATGCATGCACAATATGGGCACAGTATCACAAATTATGCCGCGATTCAACACCTAACATCGATCATTTGGACCGAAAGCCATGAAACCTCGAATATGATATGTCATTTTTTGAAGGTTTTTTCGAGACATGATCAATATACCAAGTCTGGTATTTTTCCTTGAAACTATGTCACAAAATATGACACAACGCGAAGGATTTACATTTTTCGAACCTTTTTTGAATTTCTTATGCCTATTTTGAATTTTTCCCTTTTTGAACTAAGGTCGAACCGGAGTGCATGAATATAGGGGACGAGCCTCGTTAGAACTTGCATTGAATCTCTGAAGAAACCACATATTGGGAGTCTAAAAATGAGTTTTTCAAAAAATCATGTTCGTTAGAGCATGTACCTGTAGTACAAACCGGACCCACTTCCTACCGATTCAGCAGACATTTGTCCTTTTCACCCGGGATGGACGGAAAGGTTTGAGATGTCCCGGTTGGGAGATACTCCATGTAAGGTGGTCTATTATTTTAGAAAAATGGGACGGTAGTAGTCTGAATCAGTATTTTGGTGGTTGCTTCACAAAACGACCCGTTTTTTGCGCTCGGAAAAAGAAAAAATGGCTTTTCCGTGCAACGAAAAGGAAAACTTCCTCCTATAACATTGTTCTCCATCCCAATGTCCACATGCGTGCATAATATTGGCATAGTATCACAAACTATGCCGCGATTCATCACATAACATCGGTCATTTGGACCGAAAGCCATGAAACCTCGAACATGATAGCTCATTTTGTGAAGGTTTTTTCAAGACACGATCAATATACCAAGTCTGGTATTTTTCCTTGCAACTATGTCACATAATATGTCTCCATGCGAAGGATTTACATTGATCGGACCTTTTTTGAATATCATATGCCCGTTCTGAATTTTTCCCCTTTCGAACTAAGGTCAAACCGGCGAGCATGAATATAGGGGACGAGCCTCGTTAGAATTTTCATTGGATCTCTGAAGAAACCACATATTGCGTCTAAAATTATTTTTTTCAAAAAATAACGGGCGTTAGATCATGTACCTGTAGTACAAACCAGACCCACTTCCTGCCGATTCGGCAGACATTTGTCCTTTTCACCCGAGATGGACGGAAAGGTTTGAGATGCCCTAGTTGGGATATAGTCCATGTAAGGTGGACTAGTATTTTATAAAAATAGGACGATAGCATTTTGAAAGGAAAACTTCATCCTTTAATATTGTTCTCCATCCCAATGTCCATATGCATGCATAATATGAACACAGTATCATAGACTATGCCGTGATTCAGCACATAACATCGGTGATTTGGACCGCAAGCCATGAAACCTCGAACATGATAGGTCGTTTTGTGAAGGTTTTTTCGATACATGATCAATATACCAAGTATGGTATTTTTCCTTGGAACTATGTCACATAGTATAACATCACGCGAAGGATTTACATTGTTTGGACCTTTTTTAAATTTCTTATGTACGTTTTGAATTTTTTCCCTTTTCGAACTAAGGTCGAACCGGCGTGCATGAAGATAGGGGACAAGCCTCGGTAGAACTTGCATTGGATATCTAAAGAAACCACATATTGCGAGTCTAAAAATGATTTTTTCAAAAAAATCATGGGTTTTAGATCATGTACCTGTTAGATCATGTACCTGTAGTACAAACCGGACCCACTTCCTACCGATTCGGCAGACATTTGTCCTTTTCACCGGGGATGGACGGAAAGGTTTGAGATGTCCCGGTTGGGAGATAGTCCGTGTAAGGTGGTCTAGTATTTTATAAAAATGGGACGGTAGCATTCTGAAACAGCATTATGGTGGTTGCTTCACAAAACGACCAGTTTTTTATGCTCGGGAAATGGAAAATGGCTTTTCCATGCGACGAAAAGGAAAACGTCATCGTGTAACATTGTTCTCCATCCCAATGTCCACATGCATGCATAATATGGGCAAAGTATCACAAACTATGTCGCGATTCAGCACCTAACATCGATCATTTGGACCGAAAGCAATGAAACCTCGAATATGATAGGTCATTTTGTGAAGGTTTTTTCGAGACATGATCAATATACCAAGTCTGGTATTTTTTTCCTTGCAACTATGTCACATAATATGAGACCAGGTGAAGGATTTACATTGTCGGGACCTTTTTTGAATTTCTTATGCCTATTTTGAATTTTTCCCATTTTGAACTAAGGTCGAACCGGAGTGCATGAATATAGGGGACGAGCCTCATTAGAACTTGCATTGAATATCTGAAGAAACCACATATTGCGAGTCTAAAAATGAGTTTTTCAAAAAATCATGTTCGTTAGAGCATGTACCTGTAGTACAAACCGGACCCACTTCCTACCGATTCGGTACACATTTGTCATTTTCACCCGGGATGGACGGAAAGGTTTGAGATATTCCGGTTGGGAGATACTCCATGTAAGGTGGTCTATTATTTTATAAAAATGGGACGGTAGTATTCTGAAACAGCATTTTGGTGGTTGCTTCACAAAACGACCAATTTTTGCGCTCGGAAAATGAAAAAATGGCTTTTCCGTGCAATGAAAAGGAAAACTTCCTCCTGTAACATTGTTCTCCATCCCAATTTCCACATGCGTGCATAATATTGGCATAGTATTACAAACTATGACGCGATTCATCACATAACATCGGTCATTTGGACCAAAAGCCATGAAACCTCGAACATGATAGGTCATTTTGTGAAGGTTTTTTCGAGACATGATCAATATACCAAGTCTGATATTTTTCCTTGGAACTATGTCACATAATATGACTCCACACGAAGGATTTACATTGTTCGGACCTTTTTTGAATATCCTATGTCCGTTCTGAATTTTTCCCTTTTGAACTAAGGTCAAACCGGCGAGCATGAAGATAGGGGACGAGCCTCATTAGAACTTGCATTGGATCTTTCAAGAAACCACATATTGCGTCTAAAATTAATTTTTTTTTAAATCACGGGCGTTAGATCATGTATCTATAGTACAAACCAGACCCACTTCCTGCCGATTTGGCAGACATTTGTCCTTTTCACCCGGGATGGACGGAAAGGTTTGAGATGTCCTAGTTGGGAGATAGTCCATGTAAGGTGGACTAGTATTTTAGAAAAATGGGACGATAAAATTTTGAAAGGAAAACTTCATCCTGTAATATTGTTTTCCATCCCAATGTCCACATGCATGCATAATATGGACACAGTATCATAAACTATGCCGCGATTTAGCACATAACATCGATCATTTGGACCGCAAGCCATGAAACCTCGAACATGATAGGTCGTTTTGTGAAGGTTTTTTCGAGACATGATCAATATACCAAGTCTGGTATTTTTCTTTGGAACTATGTCACATAATATTACATCACGTGAAGGATTTACTTTCTTTGGACCTTTTTTAAATTTTTCTTATGTCCATTTTGAATTTTTTTCCCTTTTCGAACTAAGGTCGAACCGGCGTGCATGAATATAGGGGACGAGCCTCGTTAGAACTTGCATTGAATCTCTGAAGAAACCACATATTGCGAGTCTAAAAATGTTTTTTTTTCAAAAAATCACACGCGTTATATAATGTACCTGTAGTACAAACCGGACCCACTTCCTACCGATTCGGCAGACATTTGTCCTTTTCACCCGGGATGGACGGAAAGGTTTGAGATCTCCCGGTTGGGAGATAGTCTGTGTAAGGTGGTCTAGTATTTTAGAAAAATGGGACGGTAGCATTCTGAAACAGCATGTTGGTGGTTGCTTCACAAAACGACCCGTTTTTTGCGCTCGGAAAATGAAAAATGGCTTTTCCGTGCGACGAAAAGGAAAAATTCCTCCTGTAACATTGATCTCCATCCCAATGTCCACATGCAAGAATAATATGTGCACATTATCACAAACTATGCCGTGATTCATCATATAACATTGGTCATTTGGACAGAAAACCATGAAACCTCGAACATGATAGGTCATTTTGTGAAGGTTTTTTCGAGACATGATCAATATACCAATTATGGTATTTTTCCTTGAAACTATGTCACATAATATGACACCACGCATAGGATTTACATTGTTCGGAGCTTTTTTGAATTTCTTTTGCCCGTTTTGAATTTTTCCCTGTTCGAACTAAGGTCGAACCGGCGTGCATGAAGATAGGGGACGAGCCTTGTTAGAACTTGCATTGGAACTCTGAAGATACCACATATTGCGAGTCTAAAAATGATTTTTTTCAAAAAATCACGGGTGTTAGATCATGTACCTGTAGTACAAACCGGACCCACTTCCTACCGATTCGGCAGACATTTTTCCTTTTCACCCGGGATGGACGGAAAGGTTTGAGAAGTCACGGTTTGGATATAGTCCATGTAAGGTGGTCTAGTATTTTAGAAAAATGGGACGGTAGCATTGTGATATAGCATTTTGGTGGTTGCTTCACAAAACGACCCGTTTTTTGCGCTCGGAAAATGGAAAATGGCTTTTCCGTGTGACGAAAAGGAAAACTTCCTCCTGCAACATTGTTCTCCATCCCAATGTCCACATGCATGCATAATATGGGCACAGTATCACAAACTATGCCACAATTCAGCACATAATATCGGTCATTTGGACCAAAAGCCATGAAACCTCGAACATGATAGGTCATTTTGTGAAGGTTTTTTCGAGACATGATCAATATACCAAGTCTGGGTTTACACTGTTCGAACATTTTTTTTGTTTCTTATGCCCGTTTTGAAATTTTCCCTTTTCGAACTAAGGTCGAACCAGCGTACATGAAGATAGAGGGAAAGACCTATAAATAGAGGGAAAGGGTTCATCTTTAGTCCCAGTTGGAGGGATTTCGGAAGGCTGGGCCAGGCAGCACTAATGATAGGGGTGAGTGTCGACATTATGTCATGCGTCTTGTACCTTTGTCCCGGATGGTGTCACAAACCGGGACTAAAGATGAACCTTTATTCTCGGTTGGAGACACCAACCGGGACAAAACACGAGGCAGCACTAATAATAGGGGTGATTTTTGATAGTATGTCGTGAGTGTCGACACTATGCCGAGCTGCTTGTACTATAATAAGGCATCCTTGTGAGTCTAGTCCTCCAGCCAGATTGAGGCATCTCCATGATGGTTTTCGAGAGCAGGGACACCACTATGGCTAGTTTCAGGGAGATACCGCCGGAGCCCAGTCCTCCGGCATCTCCAAGAAACTGGTCATAGAGGCACTCCCTAATATGTGAAATTAGTTAGCTCCTAAGCGTATTGATCTATTTAGAGAAGTTACCAGCTGCAAGATGGTGTGCGAGATCAGGGACACCACTACGGCCAGTTTGAGGGAGATGCCACCGGAGCCTAGTCCTCCGGCATCTCTAACAAACTAGTCATAGAGGCACTCCCTAATATGTGACCACGCACGTTTAGAGATCAGATTTTAATGGTAAGTACGAATCGGGATAACTTCTCCATAGTTCGGGAAAGTCGTTCTACGAATTGGGACTAAAGTCCCCCCTTTAGTCCCGGTCCAGCCACAAAACGGGACTAACACTCAAGACATTTATTAATATTAAAAACTGAGACTACAAAATTGGGACTAAAGGCCCCCCCTATAGTCCCGTTCTAGCCACAAACCGGGACTAACACTCAATACTTTTATTAAACTTGGAAAATTGCAAACATCATAAAATATCGTTCACAAAATGAGCTATCATGTCTCATGGCATTTAGGTTCAGAATATGCGGCCGATCGGCCAGACATGAACTAGAGGTACACAATATGAGCATGAACTTCTTGGCGTATGTCCTTCCTTATGATCGCTACGGACGTAACCATGGAGCATCTTCTTTACTTAACAGAATGCTTGGGTCAGTTTTCACTGTGAAGGGCAGAGTTTCATCAAACTTATCATATGTCCTTCCTTATAATCTTTTGACATGTCTGTCTTGTCCTCGATTCCCACGATGTTTCTTTTCCCTGAAAGAACTATGTGACGCTTTGGCTCATCATATGATGTATTCGTTTGCTTATTTTTTATTTTTTCGATCTGGAGGACATGTCCTTCACATAGAAAACCTGAGACACATCATTGGCTAGGACGAATGGTTCATCTCTGTAACCAAGATTGTTGAGATCCACTGTTGTCATTCCATACAACTGGTCTATCTTTACCCCTTCCCCATTCAGGTTAACCCATTTGAAGCGCAACAAAGGGACCTTAAAAGAGACTCCAAAGTCAAGTTCCCATATCTCCTCTATGTAAACAAAGTATGTGTCCTTTTGCCCATTCTCGTCTGTTGCATCAAAGCGGACACCACTGTTTTGGTTGGTACACTTTTTATCTTGGGCGATCGTGTAGAATGTATTCCCATTTATTTCGTACCTTTGGAAATTCAATATAGTAGAAGATGGTGACACGGACAACAAGTATAGCTGATCTCCAATAGTGGTGTCATTCAAGAGATGTGTCCGCATCCAACCACTGAAAGACTTCATGTTTTCATCTGTAATCCATGAGTCGGGCTTCTCCGGGTTTTTGGAGCATACAATATTCTCGTGTTCCTCGATATACGAAGCTGCCAAGGTGGAATTATGTAGAACTGTGTAATGTCCTTTAGTGAAAGATTCCCCGTCCCTACATATCGTTGCTTTCTTTCCCAGCGTGCCTTTTCCACTTAGTCTTCCCTCATGCCACGAGTCAGGAACATCAATCGGCTTAAGGTCAGGAATAAAGTCAACACAAAACTCAATGACCTCCTCTGTTCCATATCCCTTGGAGATGCTTCCTTCTGTTCTAGCACGGTTATGAACATATTTCTTTAAGACTCCCATGAACCTCTCAAAGGGGAACATATTGTGTAGAAATATAGGACCGAGAATGGCAATCTCTTCCACTAGGTGAACCAGGAGATGCATCATAATATTGAAGAAGGATGGTGGGAACACCAACTCAAAACTAACAAGACATTGTAACACATCCTTCTGTAACCTTGGCAGAATATCTGTATTGATTGCCTTCTGAGATATTGCATTGAGGAATGCACACAGCTTCACAATGGGTACTCGAATATTTTCCGGTAGAATCCCCCTCAATGCAATCAGAATCAACTGCGTCATAATCACGTGACAGTCATGAGACTTCAGGTTTTGGAACTTTTTCTCTTCATATTTATTATCCCCTTTATATTAGATGAGAAGCCAAACACCACCTTGATACTATAAAGGACTTCAAAAAAGATTTCCTTCTCTGCTTTGGTAAGAGCATAGCTGGCATGACTTAAGTGACTCCCTTTATCCGTCTTGTTCTGTGTATGAATGTTCTTTGGGTATTTCATAACTTGTTGGTCCTCCCGTGCTTCTGGTGTATCTTTTGTCTTCCCATACACGCCCAGGAATCCTAAAAGGCTCACGCAAAGATTCTTCGTCACATGCATCATGTAGATTGAAGAGCGGACACGTAGGACTTTCCAATATGGCATCTCCCAAAATATAGATTGTTTCTTCAACATGGGTGCGTGTCCGGTAGCGACGTCGTTCGGAACTGATTGACCGCCGGGACCCTTTCCAAATATTACTTCTATGTCCTTGACCATACAAAATATATCATCACGAGCAGGGAGTTCAGGCTTCCAGCGGTGATCTGCCTCACCTTTAAAATACTTGCCTTTCTTTCTTACGGGATGATTGGTCGAAAGAAATCGTTGATTCCCCAGGTACACAACCTTCTTGCATTTATGCAAATATGTACCTTTAGTCTTATCTAAACAGTGTGTGCATGCCTTATATCCCTTGTTTGTCTGTCCTAAAAGATTACTAAGAGCAGGCCAATCATTGATGGTTACAAAAAGCAACCCTCATAGGTCAAATGGCTCCTGTTTGTTCTCATCCCACGCATGTACACCTGGTTTGCCCCACAGCTATAAGAGTTCTTCAACTAATGGCCTTATGTACACATCAATGTCGTGCCTGGTTGCTTTGGGCCTTGGATGAGCACTGGCATCATAATGACTTACGCTTCATGCACAACCAAGGAGGAAGGTTGTAGATACATAGAGTCACAGGCCAGGTGCTATGACTTCACCTCTGCTCCACAAAAGGATTCATGCCATCCGTACTTAGACCAAACCACAAGTTTCTTGCATCACCTGCAAAGTCCGGGAAGTCTCTCTCGATTTTTCTCCACTACGACCCATCAGCGGGGTGTCTCAACTTCCCATCTTTCTTACGGTCTTCTTTGTGCCATAGCAATAACCTAGCATGCTCTTTGTTTCTAAGCATGCATTTTAACCTTGGTATTTTATGAGCATATCACATAACCTTAGCAGGAACCCTCTTCCGGGCGGGCTCTCCCTCAATATCACCAGGATCATCTCGTCTGATCTTATACCGCAATGCATTGCATACCGGGCATTTATCTAAATTCTCATACTCCTTACCGCGGTAGAAGATGCAGTCATTAATGCATGCATGTATCTTCTGCACACTAATCCTAGAGGACAGAGAGTCTTCTTTGCTTCGTACGTACTCTTGGAAAGTTCGTGTAACATCCCAAAAATATCAAACTTAGATCATCAAAACACTAATCATCAAGATTAGGGTTAACAAAAACTTTTCTAAATGAATTCATGAATGCATGTATATGTGTATGCATGGATTTTGAATTTCTTTAAAACCCACCTTGTTTGTGTGAACCATTGCTTGTAAAATGTTTCTTAGGTGAAAAGAACATCATCTAAAACATTTCCCACACTTTTCCTAAAGACAAGTAAATCAAAACAAATATATTAAGTGAATGGTCATTTTGGCCAATTTAACTCCCATGCCTACTTTGACTGTCTCAAACTTTCAAAACCTAACAGAAACTTTTCTGGATCTTTGCACCCCTTGAATGTACTCATAACAGAGTATCAAGGCCCACTTTGTGATCATCCAGAAACTTTCAAATGCATAGTTTAAATGACAATTCAAATTTGAATCTTCTTCATATGGGAAGATCCCACTTTTTCAAAACCCACTCAAACAAGCTCAACTTTCAAAACCCAAGCATCTGCAGACTCACCAGAACCAATCTAGCAAACTCACCAAAATTCATTTCAAAATTCAAAACTTGACTTCATGCGGCCATTTCTTCAAACAGGTTGCAGACACAAATCAAACAAAACCACAAACACTATAGTGTGCAGTGTTTTGAGCCTAACTTGTTCCCTAGTTAGCTCACACACAAACCAGTATATCATATAGAAAGTTTAGCCCAAAAATCACATTTAACCATACCTTTTAGAATATATAAAAATATATAGGTTTACTTGCAGAAATATTGTTCAAGGAATAAAAGAATGCTACATAAGCATTTCTAGCCACTTTAATCAATTAAAATAAAAGGGTAAAACCTTATTAAATTGTGACACCACTTTAAATCACATTCCCATGGACTACAATATGTGGTGATGACATGTGTCAACATGATCCCATGTTTAGTTTGGAGAATATTAAATCTTAAGTAGTTTTTCAATGAGTAGAAATTATTTTTCTAAAATAAAAGGACTTAAACCAATCCTTAACCTTGTAATGTTAGCGATGATGCTAGATCATCTATAGGACCCTTGTGTGTGATGATTGCAAGTAGTTAAGTATTGATTGGTGATTGTGTACCTCGTATTTATTCATAGACGCTAGTACCGACCAAGGATACTACGAGGAGGAAGGAGGATACTACGAAGAGGAAGCCGAGGAGAAATTCAACCACTGCTCTGCACAAGGCAAGCTTTACTAAGCAAGCTAACCCTTGCAAGATACTATACCTATGCAAGCCTAATGCAAGCTTTACTAAGCAAGCTAACACTTGCAAGATACTATACCTATGCAAGCTAGTAACTATGCAAGCTTATATGGACAATGTGCAAGCAAACACTTGTAAGATACCCTATTGTTGCCACAAACCCATGCTTGTGATATGAATACCATATGCCTTAAGCATATGTGATCATACCAACTTGCTAAACCAATCCTAGTTTTATGGCAAGCTTCCTACTTTATTTCTTTATCAAAGCTTACTTAGAGTCTACTTAAGAGTTTGGTAGATATTAGACAGCCGTGCTCAAGTTTGCTCGAAGAACATAAAATTTGGCCTAAGCTAGAAACCTTGATCTCAGCCTAAGATATAAGGTTGGACTTAGTGAAACCCCACCAGTTACCACCCCTCATTATTACCCTTCCCAACTGTAGATGCTAGTGCTAAGCATAAAACTTGATCAACTTTAGATGGGATTACTTGGTGGAAAATGGTTATGAAAACCTTGGAATGATGGATCATTCTATTGAAATGTTTTGGACATGTGTTTCCAAACACTTGATGATTTTGGTGATGAAAATGTTGAGGCATGAGCCTTAGACCTTTATAAAACTGATGGTTGTCTGGATGCGATACCATTCCAATTTTATCGTACAACCACAATACCCGAATATTGGGTAGGGCTTGACTGGAAACTTATATAACTTAGTATTAGTTCCCTCACGGCCAAGGTCTGAGCTGAGGCTACCTTGTGAAGATTGTCCACCTGTGCAGTACCCAAGATGACAGTGGTCATGGTTGGGAGGCCAAACTCACAGGAGAGGTGCTTATACTAGGGAGTGTAATTGAAAGGTTAAGATTGATTATCCTCATACTGAGTATGGTGAATTCAGGATTTGTTCCTGACGGATGTATCGAATGTTGTGGTGAAAGTGTACAATCTCTGCAGAGTGTCAAACTATTCGAATAGCCGCGTCCACGGTTATGGACAGTTGGAGTGGCCATACTGTTCCCCCGTCAGACCCTTTTCAAAATGACTTGTGAAATGAGTTGAGACTTTGACTGGACCACAACAGAGTTGTGACCTGAACTACAAGATCCCACTTAGGAGTTATAAAATTGTGACTAGCTTTGGAGCTTAGTAAAGATAAACCTGGCTTTTGCAAAACAACCCTAGAGCCTAGTGTCCTATATTCCAAAAACCCCTTTACTTGTTAGTATTAGTTTGCGAGTACTTAAAGAGTACTCATGGCTTTGTCCCTGGCTATTCCCATGGCCAGACTATGAAGAGGAGTACCTGGAGGATGGACCCCAGGAAGGTTACGACAACTAGGATCATCTCCCATCGTCAGCATTGTCTGTGACCCCGAAGATGGAGCTTCACCTACGCTACCGTTATTATTGCGTATTCCGCTGCTTGATGTTGTATTAAGAACTGGATCATGAGATCCCTATTTGTGTAAGAACTTATGTATCGTTGTAATGGATGAAGTACTATGGTATCCAATTCTGTTATGTCTCGCAAAAATGGTAATCCTGGGATTGCGATGTATGGCATAACAGGCATCTAGGATTGAAAAATCCGGGTGTTGACAAGTTGGTATCAGAGCCATCCTGACCATAGGAGACCCTAGTTAGGTTGGACATTGAACCAAAAACTTAGTTTCAAAAACCAAAGAAAACAAATATTTACAAAAACCTATTCTCATTCTTATCTCTTTAATTCTTTCATAAAACTTCAGGTTCCTCAAAAACTCTTGCAAAGTAGATAAAATTTTGACACACTTGATCACTCTGCTAATCTACTCATCCTCTATTTTTATAGATGGACGTGAAGTATAGAAAGTTTTATCAACTCGGAAATGGGGGAGACCTTATCTTTGAGAGGGATCTGGATCAGCTTTCGGAACTTCTGGAGCGTCCGCACCCCGAGTTCTTTGGAGCTCAGCTCAATGATCAAGGAGGAGAAGATCTGTAGTGGCTAATTGTTGCAAGTCTCCGAGGAAAGATTGAACCTCCCACAGCGGAGGGAATTCAGTTTACCTTGAGGGAAAACAACTGGCTCGATGGACTTGCCAGAGCAATGCAGGAAGCTCTTTCCCGTCTGTGTGGGCAGAGCATCAATCAGATCAAGGGTACTCGCTTTGAGTTTTTCCCAAGACGTGATGCAAATGGCCAACCATTGGAAGCCCCATACCACCCCGAGCTGAAGACTCAATTGGACCACCTTAGCTTCATGATGTACGACCGTCAGCAGGAGTTGGACAACTGCCGTGACTATTGCAACCACAAGTCTGCCATCATCAAGACGAAGGATCAGACCATCGCCATGCTCGCAAAGGATCGCAAGTCTCGCCACCGTCAGCTCGACAAGAAGGAGCGCATTATTGCCCGTCTTCGCCATCGCATCTCATCTCTGGAAGAGACCATCCATGACAGAGACATGCAGCTAGGGGAAAGGGAGAATGCCGGAGAAGATCTTCGTGGAGACCCTTACTCCTATCTCAGCGATGACGATGATTTTCTGGAGGATCAGGCCATGGACTTCTTCACCGATGAGGATGATTTCGCCTTCATCGATGATCCTGAAGATGATGAAGCCACAAACTCCGAGGAGTAGTAGCACTGAGCACTAGCGTAGTGAGTAGTAGTCGGTCCCACTGTATCGTAGATTTCATAATGGTTCTTAAAACCATCTGTTTCTCCTTGTTGTGGTGTGTGTTGTACTGTGTGCTATGAGTGAATGAATGAAAAAGCAAGTTGCTAGAAAAATCTGAGTCAAACCTTTAAAAAACTTTCAAAAACCCAAAACCTTAGCAATTTCCCTCTTTTCTCATGATCGATATCAATCTTCAGATGCCACGTGGAGGAAGTGGTTCAGCCCCGGACCCGATGTTGCAGATCCTGAAAATGTTGATTTCTGACCGCGAAGCTGAAAGAGCTGAACGTCAAGCCAACCTAGCTACTCTGCAACAGATAGCCCAACTAGCCCACAACAACCAAGGCCATGGAAATCAGGATAACCACGGATCTAAGCTCAAGAATTTCCAGAATACCAACCCACCCGTTTTCACCAATTCGGAAGAACCGCTAGATGCCGACGATTGGCTGCAAACCATGGAAAATAACTTAGAAGTAGCTGGAGTGGAAGCCAACGAGAAAGTCTTGTTCGCCACCCATTATCTAGCCGGAGATGCCAGGGCATGGTGGAACAGTGTTCGTGCAATGACCGGAGGCCAGATGATGACCTGGGAGGAATTCAAGGTCAAGTTTAGCAGAACCCATGTGCCACCAGGTTTGATCAAGAGAATGAGAGACGAGTTCAGAGAGTTGAAGCAAGGAAGGATGACTGTAGTGGAATACCGTGACAAATTTTTGTCATTATCTAGGTATGCCCCGGACGAGATAGACCCCGAAGCCAAGAAGAAAGAAAGATTCCTGAATGGTCTGCATGACGAGATGCAGACGGTGTTAGTCAATATCCCCTTTGTGGATATTGAAGCCCTTGTCGACTCTGCTATCCAAATGGAAGGAAAGATCAACCAAGCCAATGAAAACCGCAAGCGTCGCATGATGCATCAACCAGGAACCCATCAGACCCCAAAGTATCGCCCCAACCCATCTCCAGGATTTTCCCCACGAACCAACAGACCCCCTATGACCCGTCCGACCTATCCCAACCGTGGAAACCCTAGACCCGGAGGAAATCACAACAACCCCGGCAACTCTAGCAATTTCACCCGTGCCCCACCCAAGTCCAACACCAACAATACTACCACCAACCCCAATACTGCCCCGAGGACTGGAAGCAATGCTGTGCCTATCGCAGCCAAGGACAAGTCACAAGTGACCTGTTATGACTGTGGAAATAAAGGCCACTATTCCAATGAGTGCCCCAACAAGAAGAATGCTACAGCCCCCAATGCCAATGTCCCATCTCAGAAGCAGCGTCGTGTCTAGCCAGGGAGAAGATTTGCCCCAGGAAATTCACTCAACCGCAATGGCCGTCTTTTTCTCATGCATGCTGAAGAAGCTCAGGAAGCGCCAGACGTCGTGCTGGGTATGTTTTCTGTTAATTCAGTACTTGCAAGAGTGTTGTTTGATTCTGGTGCATCGCATTCATTTGTCACCGAAGAATTTGGCTGCACTAGTAAAATTCAGCCAACCAAATTGAAGCATGTGATGATTGTACAAATTCCCGGATCAACCACCAAGGCTAGGCAAATTTGCAAAGCCGTCCCTATCCGAATCCATGGCATAGATTTTTATGCTAACCTAATAGTACTCGGAACTAAAGGTTTGGAAGTAGTACTAGGAATGGATTGGATGTCCAAGCATAAAGGATTGATTGACTGTGCTAAGAAAGCCATCACCATGACCAGTACCGCCGGAATATCAGTCGAGCATATATCTGAAACCTTACCTCGCCAATTCAAGTGTAACAAGAGTCTAGCCCAACCTACCATTGACCAAGTTTGGATAGTCTGTGAATACCCCGATGTATTTCCAGATGTTTTGCCCGGTATGCCCCCAGATCGGGATATCGAGTTTATCATCGAACTAATCCCCGGAACCGGACCCATAGCCCAGAGACCCTATAGTATGAACCCGTCAGAACTAGAAGAACTGAAGAAGCAACTGGATTCCATGTTGGAAATCGGATTGATTCAACCAAGTGCGTCCCCATGGAGATCACCTGTCTTGTTTGTAGACAAGAAGGATGGAGGTAACCGTTTGTGTACGGACTATAGGAAGTTGAATGATGTCACCATCAAGAACAAGTACCCCTTGCCTAAGATCGAAGATTTGTTTGATCAGTTGACCGGTGCCCAAGTGTTTTCTAAGATTGATCTTAGAACTGGCTATCATCAACTCAAAATTCGTGCAAAGGATATTACAAAGACTGCTTTCACCACCCGATATGGATTGTATGAGTATACAGTCATGTCTTTTGGATTAACCAATGCCCCCGCTTATTTCATGAATCTCATGAATAAGATTTTTATGGACTTCCTGGATAAGTTTGTCGTTGTTTTCATCGATGACATTCTGATTTATTCCAAATCAGAAGAAGAACATGATCTACACCTAAGGACCATTCTTGGAACCCTTAGAGAGCATCAGTTGTATGCAAAGTTTAGCAAATGTGAATTCTGGTTACAGGAAGTAGGATTCCTCGGTCACATTGTATCAGCCGGAGGAATTGCCGTTGACCCTGCCAAAGTGAAAGATGTAGAAGATTGGCAAGCCCCAACCACTCAAACCCAAGTTCGTGCTTTTCTCGGATTGGCGGGATATTACCGCAAATTCGTAGAAGGATTCTCGAGTATAGCCCGACCCATGACCCAATTACTGAAGAAAGACAAGAAGTTTGAATGGACGGACAAGTGCGAAGCGAGTTTTCAAGAACTCAAGAGGAGATTGATTTCAGCCCCAATCTTGATCATGCCGGATATTACGAAGCCCTTCGATGTTTATTGTGACGCATCCAAGATTGGTCTCGGATGTGTGCTAATGCAAGAAGGCAAAGTTATATCTTATCTATCGCGACAACTGAAGCAACCTGAACAAAATTACCCAACCCATGACCTCGAACTCGTAGCTGTAGTTCTAGCCCTGAAGACATGGAGACATTACCTTATGGGAAACCGTTGTGAGATTTATTCGGATCACAAGAGCCTAAGGTATATATTCACTCAAAAGGAGCTGAATATGAGGCAGAGAAGATGGATTGAACTAATCAAGGATTACGACCTGGACATTCACTATCACCCTGGAAAAGCCAATGTGGTAGCCGATGCCCTTAGCAGATTTCCGTGCCGCTTGAACTCCATGATTTTAAAGGAGCAACCAAGTTTGCACAAAGAGATGGAAGATTTTCGAATGGAATTAGTAAGTGAAGGATTTTTGGCTAGCATCGAACTTTAGCCCACTTTGATCAGTCAGATTAAAGAGGCGCAGAAAGGAAATGCTAGTATCGACGGAATTAAGCGTCGTATCGGTACAGGCAAAGTACCCGGATTCACCGAGGACGACGAAGGAGTTTTGTGGTACAAAGGACGCCTTTGTGTACCAGCAGATTCGGAGTTGAAAGAAGTTATCTTGAAGGAGGCTCATGATACTCTTTATTCTATCCATCCCGGAGGAACCAAGATGTATCAAGATTTGAAAGAGCAATTTTGGTGGCATAAGATGAAGAGAGAAATCGGAAGCTATATCGCCAAGTGTGACATATGTCAGCGAGTCAAGGCAGGACATCAACGATCCGCTGGATTGTTGCAACCTTTGCAGATTCCGGAATGGAAATGGGATTCTATAGGAATGGACTTTATCACTGGACTACCTACTTCTAGTAGGGGAAATGACTCTATTTGGGTCATAGTGGACAGATTGTCCAAAGTAGCCCATTTCTTGCCCGTCAAAACCACCTACCAGAGTTCGAAGCTAGCGGAGTTATACATCGCTAGAATCGTTAGTTTGCATGGAGTCCCCAAGAATATAGTCTCGGATCGAGGAACTCAGTTTACCTCGAGATTCTGGAAGAAAGTCCAAGAAGGTTTAGGAACCCGCCTAGATTTCAGTACCGCTTATCACCCTCAGATCGATGGACAAACGGAGCGAGTAAACCAAATACTCGAAGATATGCTTAGAGCATGTGTGCTAGAGTATGGATCCAAATGGGAAGACTGTCTGCCGTTTGCAGATTTTTCATAAAACAATAGTTACCAAGCCAGTTTGCAAATGGCCCCATTTGAATTTATGTACGGAAGAAAGTGTCGCACCCCTTTGAATTGGTCGGAAGTAGGAGAGAGTCAGATTTTCGGACCCGACATTCTACGAGAGGCAGAAGAGAAGGTTCACAAGATTCGTGAGCACCTCAAGACCTCCCAATCCCGACAAAAGAGTTACGCCGACAAGAGACGTCGAGACCTCGCCTTCAACATCGGAGATTTTGTTTATCTGAAAGTGTCGCCATTGAAAGGAATGCAACGTTTCCAACTCAAAGGAAAGTTAGCCCCCAGATATATCGGACCTTTCAAAATCTTGAACCGTCGAGGAGAAGTATCGTATCAACTGGAACTACCTGAAGAGATGTCAGCTGTGCACAATGTGTTCCATATCTCGTTACTTCGCAAATGTCTCGAAGTCCCCGAGAAGACCGAAGTGTTCAAGAATATCGATCACCGGACCATAGAGATCAATGATGATCTAACTTATCCTGAAGTACCCATCCGTATATTGGAAGAAGCTTTTCGAACTACCAGAACCCGAAGCATCAAGTTTCTCAAGATTCAGTGGAGCAACCACACCGAAGAGGAGGCTACCTGGGAACGCGAAGACCACATCAGAACGGAGTTTCCAGATCTCTTCAAATCCTAGGTAATCTTTTCGTCCTTTTTCAAATCTCGGGACGAGATTTTGTTTTAAGGGGGGAAGGTTTGTAACATCCCAAAATATCAAACTTAGATCATCAAAACACTAATCATCAAGATTAGGGTTAACAAAAACTTTTCTAAATGAATTCATGAATGCATGTATATGTGTATGCATGGATTTTGAATTTCTTTAAAACCCACCTTGTTTGTGTGAACCATTGCTTGTAAAATGTTTCTTAGGTGAAAATAACATCATCTAAAACATTTCCCACACTTTTCCTAAAGACAAGTAAATCAAAACAAATATATTAAGTGAATGGTCATTTTGGCCAATTTAACTCACATGCCTACTTTGGCTGTCTCAAACTTTCAAAACCTAACAGAAACTTTTCTGGATCTTTGCACCCCTTGAATGTACTCATAACAGAGTATCAAGGCCCACTTTGTGATCATCCAGAAACTTTCAAATGCATAGTTTAAATGACAATTCAAAATTAAATCTTCTTCATATGGGAAGATCCCACTTTTTCAAAAACCACTCAAACAAGCTCAACTTTCAAAACCCAAGCATCTGCAGACTCACCAGAACCAATCTAGCAAACTCACCAAAATTCATTTCAAAATTCAAAACTTGACTTCATGCGGCCGTTTCTTCAAACAGGTTGCAGACACAAATCAAACAAAACCACAAACACTATAGTGTGTAGTGTTTTGAGCCTAACTTGTTCCCTAGTTAGCTCACACACAAACCAGTAGATCATATAGAAAGTTTAGCCCAACACTAGCACCCCTGTGAGCTTGCCATTGCCATTAATGGTGAACAGCCGAGCACACCCATGTCACCCCAATGTAGACAGCAAGCTAGGAGCAGCAGCAAGCCTAGCCAGCATGTCTGGGAGGCAGCCCACCGTCCACCGCCTCTACCTGTCCCATCCGCAAGCGTTGCCAAGCCCTGGACCACGCGCACAAGCCGCGCCCAGACCATGCCGAGCGTGCGCCAGAGCACCACCCGCGACCAGCGTCCCCAGACCGCGCGCCGCCCTCACCGCGCGCACACACAATCACCACCGACCCAGGAGACCGCCAGACATCCCCATTAGCAGCCCCGTGCCATACAACCACCGCCCGCCGTCGAAGACGCCGCGCAGAGCGCCGCCCGTTCCAGACCAAACCACACCGCCCCATGCCTCGCGATCATGTCGTTGAGCATCGCCAGGAGACACAGCACCGTCCCCTACCTTTGCCCATGCCTTTAGCCGCTTGTAACGTCGCCCCCGACGAGCTCACCTTGCGCCCCGACGGTCCCCTCGCTCGACTATAAATAGAGGCCACCCCCGCACGATTTCTTCACACCATCTCACTCCCCTCTCCCCACTGACCGTGCCACACCATCCTCAGAGCAAGGCGAGCACCACTTCGCCGGAATTTCACCGGAGCCCGCCGCCTCTGGAGAAGAAGGGAGCCAGCGATTGGAGCCGCCCCAGGAGAAGCCACCGGTACCAGGAGGATCGCCGTCGTCGACTTCGTCGTTCGCCCGCCTCGCCGACCCTCGCCCGTACCCCGGTGAGCCCCCAGCACCCCCCACTGGCCGCGCTAGGTTTCGTTCTCGCCGGAGCTGTCTCGCGTCGACGATGACCCTCAGCCATTGGATTAGAATTAGATCGAACGACCCACGTTGCCCCATACCGCTTCGCCCAGCCCCGTGTCACTGACGAGTGGGGACACCCACTTACGCAGCCCGCGGGAGCACTGCGCTTAGCAGGCCGGACCGTTAGAATTTCCCGCGCAGCCCAGCAATTCAAATTAAACCTTTTTCTTTTTAATTTCAAACACACTTCTGTACCTAACTTCAAAAATCAACCCAGGTCGATTCAGTGCACCAAATTGGATGAAACCAATTTTGTTGGAAAGGTATGTGAATGCTTAATCCAAGCCCGTTGGATTCAAGTCATTTGGATCTGTAGATCACCCATAGCAAAAATAACAAGGCAGAAGCTTTTCTGCTTTCAAACATTTTTCAAATTTAAACCATAAAAGCTTTTGAGTGGATTCCAACTCTCAAAAATCACATTTAACCATACCTTTCAGAATATATAAAAATATATAGGTTTACTTGCAGAAATATTGTTCAAGGAATAAAAGAATGCTACATAAGCATTTCTAGCCACTTTAATCAATTAAACTAAAAGGGTAAAACCTTATTAAATTGTGACACCACTTTAAATCACATTCCCATGGACTACAATATGTGGTGATGACATGTGTCAACATGATCCCATGTTTAGTTTGGAGAATATTAAATCTTAAGTAGTTTTTCAATGAGTAGAAGTTACTTTTCTAAAATAAAAGGACTTAAACCAATCCTTAACCTTGTAATGTTAGCGATGATGCTAGATCATCTATAGGACCCTTGTGTGTGATGATTGCAAGTAGTTAAGTATTGATTGGTGATTGTGTACCTCGTATTTATTCATAGACGCTAGTACCGACCAAGGATACTACGAGGAGGAAGGAGGATACTACGAAGAGGAAGCCGAGGAGAACTTCAACCACTGCTCTGCACAAGGAAAGCTTTACTAAGCAAGCTAACCCTTGCAAGATACTATACCTATGAAAGCCTAATGCAAGCTTTACTAAGCAAGATAACACTTGCAAGATACTATACCTATGCAAGCTAGTAACTATGCAAGCTTATATGGACAATGTGCAAGCAAACACTTGCAAGATACCCTATTGTTGCCACAAACCCATGCTTGTGATATGAATACCATATGCCTTAAGCATATGTGATCATACCAACTTGCTAAACCAATCCTAGTTTTATGGCAAGCTTCCTACTTTATTTCTTTATCAAAGCTTACTTAGAGTCTACTTAAGAGTTTGGTAGATATTAGACAACCGTGCTCAAGTTTGCTCGAAGAACATAAAATTTGGCCTAAGCTAGAAACCTTGATCTCAGCCTAAGATATAAGGTTGGACTTAGTGAAACCCCACCAGTTACCACCCCTCATTATTACCCTTCCCAACTGGAGATGCTAGTGCTAAGCATAAAACTTGATCAACTTTAGATGGGATTACTTGGTGGAAAATGGTTATGAAAACCTTGGAATGATGGATCATTCTATTGAAATGTTTTGGACATGTGTTTCCAAACACTTGATGATTTTGGTGATGAAAATGTTGAGGCATGAGCCTTAGCCCTTTATAAAACTGATGGTTGTCTGGATGCGATACCATTCCAATTTTATCGTACAACCACAATACCCGAATATTGGGTAGGGCTTGACTGGAAACTTATATAACTTAGTATTAGTTCCCTCACGGCCAAGGTCTGAGCTGAGGCTACCTTGTGAAGATTGTCCACCTGTGCAGTACCCAAGATGACAGTGGTCATGGTTGGGAGGCCAAACTCACAGGAGAGGTGCTTATACTAGGGAGTGTAATTGAAAGGTTAAGATTGATTATCCGCATACTGAGTATGGTGAATTCAGGATTTGTTCCTGACAGATGTATCGAATGTTGTGGTGAAAGTGTACAATCTCTGCAGAGTGTCAAACTATTCGAATAGCCGCGTCCGCGGTTATGGACAGTTGGAGTGGCCATACTGTTCCCCCGTCAGACCCTTTTCAAAATGACTTGTGAAATGAGTTGAGACTTTGACTGGACCACAACAGAGTTGTGACCTGAACTACAAGATCCCACTTAGGAGTTATAAAATTGTGAATAGCTTTGGAGCTTAGTAAAGATAAACCTGGCTTTTGCAAAACAACCCTAGAGCCTAGTGTCCTATATTCCAAAAACCCCTTTACTTGTTAGTATTAGTTTGCGAGTACTTAAAGAGTACTCATGGCTTTGTCCCTGGCTATTCCCATGGCCAGACTATGAAGAGGAGTACCTGGAGGATGGACCCCAGGAAGGTTACGACAACTAGGATCATCTCCCATCGTCAGCATTGTCTGTGACCCCGAAGATGGAGCTTCACCTACGCTACCGTTATTATTGCGTATTCCGCTGCTTGATGTTGTATTAAGAACTGGATCATGAGATCCCTATTTGTGTAAGAACTTATGTATCGTTGTAATGGATGAAGTACTATGGTATCCAATTCTGTTATGTCTCGCAAAAATGGTAATCCTGGGATTGCGATGTATGGCATAACAGGCATCTAGGATTGAAAAATCCGGGTGTTGACAGTTCGTTATGCTTTGGAAACTTTGGCTTCATTATTTTCAGTATTTTTTCAAATGCGGAGTCAGTTAGACCACACTCTGCCTTCCACCACAAAAATTCCAGTGTGGTACCGAGTTTTGTGCTTCCATATTCGCAATTTAGGTACAACAATTTCTTGTGATCTCCTAACATGTCGTCCAACTTCAACTTCTCCTTTTCTGTTACATAGTCTCGGTTTGCATCAGAAATGACCCTACCAAGTTCATCAGCGGGATCATCTGATGCCTGTTCTTCACCTCCTTCCTCTTCATTGTCTTTCATTGCAGTATCTCCGTATTCAGGAAACATATGATGATAGTTGTTATCATCATCTTCTTCTTCATTGTCTTCCATCATAACCCCTCTTTCCCCGTGCTTGGTCCAGCAATTATAGCTGGGCATGAAACCTTTCATAACCAGGTGGTCGCGAATGATGTTCGAGGAAGAGTACTCTTTGTTGTTCCGACATTGAACACATGGAAAACGCATAAAACCATTCTCTTTGTTTGCCGTAGCCACATCGATAAATTTATCCACGCCTTCAATGTACCCAGGTTCACGCCGGTCACCGTACATCCATTCCCGACCGTTCATCTGCATCATATAATTAAGTTTATCAAAAAACAGAACATCATAAATAGTGAAATTACCAATTCACATCGGCACATGCATTGTATCAATGACAGATGAAAAGATAAGATTGCTAACCTCTATCGAGGAGGAAAGAAAGAGGAGAAAGCTCAAGTGCGTCTCGGGCACCTCCTATATTTTTGTTCAGTGAGAAATTTAACGGGATCATTCACTCAAACATTTCATCAAACATCTCGCATGCATGCATAGGAAAAAACTAAACTAGCACACCTTCCACCAAGAAAAAATATAGGAGAGGCATAGGGCTGGGCGTCGTATTTATAGAGGGCTGGCTCATACATCCCGGTTTGTAATACACAAACCGGGACTAAAGGTGTGTGGCAGGCCAAACCGGGACTAAAGGTGTGTGACAGGCCACGTGTCTGGCGTCCACACTTTAGTCCCGGTTTGCGTTACAAACTGGGACGCATGCTCCCTCACCAATCGGGACGCATGCCTCTGGCCTCCGTGCGGCAGGCCGGCCCGCTCGAACCAGGATGCAAGCCAGCATTAGTCCCGGTCCGTGGAGGAATTGGGATTAATGTCGTTGGCGGGCGCGAACGGATAGCCTGTTTTCTACGAGTGATTATTAGAATACCAAAACCTCATCCTAGCGACATCCTAATTTTTGTAGACATCAACATATGTGGTGTTAAATTTTATATTGATCTAATATATCGATGACCTATAGTACGTCTGAGTTTTAACCTCGCAGTGATGTAACATCAAATAATAAATGCATGCTAGCTTGCAGTATGAGTTTATTTCTATGTATTGATCTAATATGACAACGTACAAACAGTCATTAAAGCATCTTTCAAATGACAAAATAATCATGGGCCTACAAGCAAATTTTCATTAAGCATTGTATTTGTGATGACTATAGAGCAACACTAAGTCTAAACGCATATATCTGCGGAACAATGAATACATTTCCAGAGACTTTTAGATGTTTTACTCGCAGTTGTGATATTCACAGGTTTTACCAAAAACCGAAATCACATCCCTGACCTCTGCTCATAAACACAATCTTTTTTTAGAACCGCCTTAAATGACCTATCTAATACAGTTTAGTTTTGCTGTTATATATGCTTTTAATTTACCTGAATTAACTTTGATTGCACTTATTAGATAACCAGTCAAGTATCACGATCAGAAACTAGATAGACAGACACCACCCCCTGATTGCACTGCGAGACTAAGGTTAATTTATCGTTCAATCTATGTAACTAGTTGCACAAGCTAACAAATTAACAGTGATTTAAGATTTGAATATTATGCCACCCGAAACAGTCACACTCCCTGTGACGAACTGATGTGAAGAAAAGATAGGGCCGGGCCCCCTAGGGTACTACAGACAAGCAAAGGATGACTCAGTTTCATCCATAAAGACAAGCAAATCAAGCTACTTCATCACCTACGGACCGGACCTCATTTGCAGCTTCAGCCTTCAGCCTTCATCCTTCACCTCATGGTTCTTGGCATCGCCATATTCTTATATGTAGCTAGTCCTCGCCTGTTTCATCTTGAATTGGATCTTGCTTTGTCACCACTCCATCTAGCACGTCCCACCTTCTTGACATCCCTTGTAGTCAAGACTCAAGAGGCTAGCTTCATCTCATGGATCCAGCAAAGTACTGGATGATAACGAGGAGAAAGCTGGGTGCAGATCAGATGGCGCCTCCTGTGTTCAGCACGCCGCACGTCACCGTTGGCGGCGGTGGCAGCAGCTCGGCCTCCTACTACGAGTCGTGGGAGGAGCGCGCCTTCGCTGAGGACTCGGCAGGGAATCTCGGTGGCTGCATCTGGCCACCGAGATCCTATTCGTGCAGCTTCTGCGGCCGAGAGTTCCGGTCGGCGCAGGCGCTTGGTGGGCACATGAACGTCCACCGGAGGGACCGTGCAAGGCTCAAGCTCTCCGGGGTGATGGAGGACGGTGGCAGCGACCATGGAATACCACTGCATCAAGGCTATACTATGATCCAGACGATCCCACCGAAAATTGGCGCTCCCCAGCATGATGCGCACGGTCCAAAACCTAGTACTCCAAGCACTGACGGTAACCCTAATTCAATACGCAGTGTTCTTTCCATTCCGTCGAGATCTTTGGTGGATACTGGAACAGCTAGAACCGTCTGGGGCAAACAAGTTTTGACTTCCCCACTCGCCTCGCCATCCGGTACTCAAGAATATGGTGTGAAGGAGATGTTTCTTAGTGCTGCTCAGCTGCCACGAGATCATCTAAACCAGGGGTCGAGGATGCGTTCTGACCAAGGATTGGATGTTGGCAGTGGTGAATTGCAGCTGAGTCTTTTGGGCTGCCGCACACGAGGTAGATTTGAGGATCAGAACGAAGATGATGAAGAAAATGCTGTTCATTTAAGTCGCAAGAGAAAGAGAACCGATGCTGAGGTAACCCCGTTGTTTCTATGTTCTACATCCGGCAAGCATCTGCAAATAGATGATCATGATGATCAACCTCATGATGCCAATGTACTTAAACTTTGTCCCAGCTCTCCAGCTGAGGAACTAGATCTTGAGCTTAGGCTTTGAGAAGCCTCAAAAAACTAGGGTCTGTGATTCTGTCAACACGGTTGACCTCAACAACAGAACAAGTCCTTGTATTTACTTTTCTTTTTAGATAGAAATGTTGCCTTCAGATATCTGTATTTTCTAGTCCTTATTTCAGTAGATTTAATTGATCTGGGCAAGCCAATTCTATTTGGAAATGTCTAAAAGTGTATTACATCTCAGGTGATTTGTCATACTATTCTGTAAAGAAGATTTTGTATTTATAATCAAGAGCTTATTACCTTGCATATATGAAAAAAATTCGATGTGATCTTTCATATTTAAGGCTAAATTGTTTTCTCTAGCTCTTTGATCAGACTGAAATTATCAGTTCTCCAAATAATATCTCTTGGATGACATTCGTGGATTGAAGTGGCATGTAATCTTTGTGTAAATTCCATAAATGATATTGTATTGCCATACATTTGCGAGTGATTTTCTTCTCAATGTCTGTTCGGGCCTTTTCCGTCCTTTATATGTTTGGTTAGAAGGACATGCAAGAAAGATCCACATATAACAATCAATTTGTTCCCTACGCCCCTATCCTTCTGTAACAGATATTGTTGGACATGTTATTTCCGTTGTGCGATGGAAATGGTTGAAGCCCGATTGGAAAAAGGGAAATCAATCAATCTGTTGAACTTTAGTTCATCATCACTACTTGACATTTGTTTGTTTCTTGGATTGACAGATATACACCTAGGACAAATTCATTTATAATAAAGGAGTTTCAAATCACAAATATATTGTGAACCTGGTGTAAACCGTATTACCGTATGTACACTATAAGATGCTATAAGATGCGGTGTGGTAAAGTGGCAAGGAGTAAAAGTGAACTACTTCGTAATGTTGGTGCAATGGCTTAGCCTGTTTGTTGGATGAATACTTTCACATGTAAATGGCACACATTCGGTCTGTGTGTGTGCCCATACGATGTGATTACATCATGTCATGGTGATGAGCTTGCATCTGTGAGAGATATAACTAGGATCACAACGTACAGACACAAACTGACTTGAGTGCATGGGAAGAGGGGAGAAGATGTCACCTTCCCCTCCCTACCCAAAAATTAAGCTCCCACTGACACATTCCAGCAGTGGAAATTAAGCCACATGCACATGCATGTGATTCCAGCAGAAGACGCTCAAGGATACAGATATAATCTATGATGCCTGCAGCTAGTTAGCAGGACTACTTGGATTCCATTCTTCACAGTACACATATTCCCTTCTCTCTTCTCTATGCAACTCTTTGTTTACTTCCTAATATTTCTCTCAACCATAACATACCCGAAGACACTCTTATAATACTTTCTTGTCTTTTGTACTGACCTGCTCATCAATGAGTAGCTTCAACACGGTGCTGATCTATGCTTGATTTGTTCCCATCCTTGCACTACCTTGAAAACATACGCCAGAAGCCCATATATTGCTTTAACTTCTCCTACTATGCAAGAGAAGACATAGTTTCCCAATGAACTAGCTGCAGTGCATTTAGCTACGTGGCAGTGGTCACATTCGGCAACCACAAAGCAGGACGCGCCATGTTCTGACTCTGAGCAACACACGGAGGATAGGAGTCGTGTAGCTAGCTAGCTGGCTAGCTAGATGTCAACGGTGACATTTACAGAGGAATTTAAGAACATCGATCTGCTTGGCATGCAGCAACTGTCTGCTTGCCCCATCAGGCCAAGGGCAAGAGTGCAGACGTACGGTATTGTAGAAGCTTTCTGCGATGGTGCAAGTGCATCTACTAGGCTACTACTGCCTTGCTAGCTAGCTTGTAGAGATATGAACTGGTGCATCACATCGCTGGAAAGCGGCAAGTAATGGGATATGCCGCAGAACTGCAGATCGCCCAACGTGTGTAAGCTGCAGCGGATGTATGTGACAATTGCGCATGTCTTTGTTGAACTGTGCTTGTCTTGCTCGTGAGCTGGTTGCGCTCTCCTGGACAAGTCTGGTCAGTGAGTCTAACAGCTAGAGGTGTACTGAGGAGTTGTCTACGAGTGATCTAGCTAAGCTAACTAGTCTGTTGGGTAGTCATGCAAATGATATACTAGTACAAGAAACATATAGTATGGATGCACATGGTTAGAGGAATGTCGTCTTTAGCTGAAGTATTTTGCTGTAGTTGTATATTATATATGAGATATGATATATGGTGCAAAGGGATTACAGGAGGAGGGGGGGCTCGCCGTGCCACCGTGGGGTTGGTTGTTGGCAAGAGGGGATTACATATCTGAAGGATGTTGTACTGCAAGCACTATACGCGGTACTGGGAATGTGTTTAATAATCGTGTGGGAGAGAATATGGAATCAAATGCACTGATCATCACAGGTGTATTTAAGTCCAACAAGTGTACTGGGCATGTATATGTTTAGGGCTAACCAAGACAAATATACCTTTAGGATGTATGGAACGTCGCAAATTTTATTTTATGACACCACACTAGTACAAAATAGACATGTAGTCCAGGTTTGTAAGAGGCTTTAGTTCTGGATTTTAATCCGGGACTAACGAATCGAGACTAAAGGTTAAGCCTTTAGTACCGGTTCTGTTACGAACCGGGATTACATTGTCTCCCCGTGGTCCGCTGGATGCGCTGGGCTCGAAGATCTTTAGTACCGGTTCATAACACAAACCGGGACTATAGTTGTTTTGCCGCGGCATCGTTTTGGGGCAATCGGCTGCCGCGGCAGGAGATGGGGTTTTAGGATTTTAGTGTTTTCTTTTTCTTTTTTTGTGTTCAGTTATATTTCATTTTGTGTTTTCATTTCAAACAAGTTTTCATATAAATATTATTCTACGCTACTACATGTTGTATACGTTAATGCATATATAATATAAATTTCTCTCACGATTACGTACAGACATATATATATATACATATATATATATATATAGAAACCCTATTCGACACCCAGGGTGCAAAATAACTATTTTGCACCCCACATAACTTTATGTTGTCATGTTTAGAAATTTATATTTTGTATACAAATAATTATGTTCATATTCATCCACAACGCAAAAAATTGATATAAAAAAATAGTTTATGAGTAATTATAGTGTAAAAAACACTAAAAATATGCATTTTACGTCGTATTTTAATACGGCATATAAACAAAAAAATTATGACATGTCTATATTTTCTTACGTTTTTCTCACCTCTCGAGATATGACAAAATTTACGTGACGTAAAAATAATATACAATTCTAAAGATAGAGGGTGTGTGTAGAATATTCTACACCCTGGGGTCTCATATATATATATATATATATATATATATATATATATATATATATATATATATATATATATATATATATATGGTATGCCTGTATCCTGCGGAGGAAGTATATCCCACCGTTCGCTGCTTGGAGATCTGTGTTGACTGAGAGTTTATGTTTCGTTTTGCTCTTTATCAACCACACCTATTATATCCCAAAGAGGAATTTCGGTCGAGGACTTTCCTTCTGCGTGATGTCCGTCTGCACCGCTAGTGTCAGCTGCCTGCCACCATCTAAGGTCCGGACTACGTATCCTGCCATCGCCGCAGAGCTCACAGGAACGCAACGCGCAGAAAGATGTTGTCGGAGCAGGTAACCATTGTCGATCCCCGATAAGTAGAACCAGGCCCTGTTCGCTCTGTCATAGATCCCTCCTCCTCACCCGGCCCACTCCCGTCTAGACCCCTCCCACACCTGTGCTCTGCACTGCTGGTTTCCCTCCCCAGATTCATCTCCAACACCGGCTCCCCACCTGATCCCCACCCTGATTCGGTACCACGACATCTGGGACCCTCCCGCTGGCCACGACAGGCGGCTCCCCGTCGTTCTGCGACTTCCTCACCCGACCGCCTCCATCGCCGGCTCCTCCCGTTCCCTACCGTCATTCAACATCCACCTCCCAGCAGCCCTTCTCCCGCTGTTCTGTGACTTCTTCACCCTACTGATGAACCACAAGTATAGGGGATCGCAATAGTCTTCACGGATAGTATTACCCAATTTATTGATTCGACACAAGGGGAGCCAAAGAATACTTGTAAGCCTTAACAACTGAGTTGTCAATTCAGCTGCACCTGGAAATAGTTCTTGCTCACAGAAGTTTATCAGTAGCAACAGTTTGTAGTAGCAACAGCAAAGCAACAACAGCAGTGAAATAGGAATAATTGTAACAGTAATAGTAAATAGTAGGATACGAGCGCGGTAGGCATATGGATGGATGGTCGGGCGCTGCATGGATAAGTCTAAACATGTAATTTCAAGATCTAGGGCATTGCAGATAAATAAGAATAAGCATCCAAGTACTAAACAATCCTAGGCATGTGCTCCATATATAGTCATGCGTGCTCGCAATGAGAACTTGCACAACATCTTCTGTCCAGCTAGCCCGTGGCAGCGGGGCCTCTAGGGAACTACTGGCAATTAAGGTGATCCTTTTAATAGAGCACCGGAGCAAAGCATTAACATTCTGGGAACACATGTGATCCTCACACCACAGCCACCCCCTCCGATTGTCCCAATTTATGTCACTTCGGGGCCTTTGGATCCGGACAATGATATGTGTACACAACTTGCAGATAAGATCACAAACAATACTATCATAATGATTTAATAATAAGTTCAGATTTGAGATTATGTCACTCGGGCCCGCCCTAGTGACAAGAATTAAGCACAACAAGTTGCAACAAAGTCAAATATCACTAATAGAGATACTAGGCACTATGCCCTAACAATCTTATTCGATTACATGATAGAACTCATCCAATCCCTACCATCCCCATAGCCTACAGCGAGGGATTACTCACTCATGGATGAAAGAAACATTGATGGTTGATGGAGAGGCGTTGGTCATGACGATGACGATGATCCTCTCCAAATTCCCCGTCCCGGCAGGGTGCCAGAACGGAGTTTCTGGATCCGAATCACAGCTTCTGGTAGTGGCGGCACAGAGGAACTCTTTCTGGAAAAACGTCGAACCTCGCTCGTTTTTTAGGTCAAGGGGTAACTTATAGGCGCAGAGGGTGCCCGAGGGGGTGCCTGGGGTGGCCGCACCCCCTAGGAGCGGGCTGGGCCCACCCGCGCCTGGCAAGGGTGTGGGCCCCCCAGGCCTCCACTCTGTTTCGTCTTCTGGCTCCGTGGATCTTCTGGCGAAATATAATTTTTGGAATATTTTCCGGAATTTTTCCTGATAGTTGATTTTCTGCACAAAAACTAGACATCAAGGTAATTCTGCTGAAAACAGCGTCAGTCCGTGTTAGTTGTATCCAAATCACACAAGTTTAGAGGAGAAACAATATCAAAAGTGTTCGGGTAAGTAGATATGTTTTGGACGTATCAACTCCCCCCAAGCTTAGCTTATTGCTTGTCATCAAGCAATTCAGTTGAAAACTGAGTGCGATAAAAGAACTTTCACGAACACATTTGCTTCATATGATGTATATATTCTCAGCACATAAGTAGATACTTAAACTATTCATAATAAGAAGCACGCAACTAAGTCTACTCAATAGTCATTGCAAGTTATGAAGAGAAACCAACTCAATAATATTAAGTAGCATGGAACATAAACATAAGCAACATTGCAATGATCATAGTAAGGTATGATAGAGTGGTATCTCGCTTGCCTTTGTTTGTAGAGCACAATATAAATGCCAAGGTACCTCTGAAGTTCACATGTAGACACACCTCAAGTTGTCTTAATCTTCATTATCGCCCTTCACTTATGTGACTTGAATAATAATATGAAACAAAAATCCACTGAGGACGGCTGAACCCTGCAAAGAACTCACAAAACCAAAGGAGAATAACAAATATTTTTGTTGTTTTCGATTTTTCAAACAAGCCAACAAAGCAAAAACAAACCAAACAAAAACAAAGCAAACAAAGCAAAATCTTTTTGGATTTTTCTTTAAGGCAAACCAAAGCTAAAAAGCAAAGAAACAAACCAAGAGAAACAAACAAAAATAATTTTGGTATTTTTGTGTTTTGAGAAAGCAGAAACAAAAACCAAAAAAGAAAGCGAAACAATGGATATACAAAGAACCGACGAACATGATATATAGATGAGTGTGATTCCGGTGTACCTCCCCCCAAGATTAGGCTTTTGGCCTAAGTGGGGCTCAATCCCATGGTGCCCAAGAAGGTGCACCTCCGTAGTATGACGAGGAGGCTCCCTCGTCCTGGTATGAGATCGAGGACTCCCCTGTGTAGTATACAGAGGGGTCGTACGAGGGCGCTTCCCCCTGATAATGCCCATGGAAGCCAAGAATGCGCAGATTCTCATCCATCTCCTCCTTGGAGCGTGACAAAGGTCCCTGAGAAATACTGAACAAAGTAGTTTAGAGGATACGGATCTCTCTCTCTTCCCCGTCAATAAACAACATTCTATAAACCAAGTTTTCAAGGGTAGAGCTAGTGGTGACAAAGTGATGTGCCTTCATGGCAGCAAAATCAAGCCTCTGAGGGGACAAAACTGTATCATTTGGATCAACAACAAGGTCCAAGGCAGTAGCAACACATGCATCAATAATTCCCCCATAAATGGGTCCCTAGCAGCTAAGCGACGAGCATTAAGAGAACCAAAATTGTACTTAGTATCATTGTTGAGCCTAGCAGCTAAGAATGCCAAATGATAGTTGGAAATATTACTAGTGTTCTCCCTACCAAGAACACTAGTGGCAAGATAGTAAGCAAAGTACCTGATGGCTGGGAGTTGAATATTTCTTATCTTTCCCCGTTGAGCTCTACGGTCATCATCATTGGTTATCCCGCGGTAGATCTCCAACAAATCAGCGGGTTGAGTTGAAATCTTCTTCACTGACCCAGCTGTACCAAGTCCCAGAGCCTCACAAAATTTCTTCAATGTCATATTATAAGACCTGCCATAAATTTTGAAAGACACATATGGCTTAAACATGCTGTTAGTAAAAGAAAAGCTCTCCACAAATGTTTTAGTGAGCATAGCATATTGCACGCTCTCATCCTGCATAAAGCTTGTTAGTCCAGCTCTCCGAACCAAGGTTGTAAAATCATCAAGAATCCCAGCAGCCCGCAAAAAGGTTGGGCAAGGAAAGATGGAAGGGTGAGCATCCCCCACATCTCCCTCTTCGTCGAATCGCGGAGTAATGAGATCCTCATTATATGAGGACCTGGATCGAGAGGATGATCTTGAAGGCCTTTCCCTCCTAGGTGCATCACCCTCAAATATTTCTCCAAATGTGTGGTTGTCCATGACCACACTTTTCTGAAATTTTTGGACAAACATAAAACCAAGTGATTTCCAAGTTGATAAATAATGAGAAACTACTATAGGAACTTGCTAGAGGGCTACACATATATCAAAATGAAATCTCTAAGCATAGAACAAGCATGGAGGCTCACACAACCCATCACCTATAGCAGCAAAATACTCAAGATACAATCTATCAATCACTTGGACAAGTGGAGGAGGCACATACCAAGGAGCAATCCCTCCAAAAATCAACATCAACGATGGACAGAGCAATGAGATCAAAAATTACGAGCAAGAATAGCGGGAACTCAAGCTTGAGCAAGTATTCCGGTGTTTTTCGAGAGAGAGAAAGAAGATGGTTGGGAGGAGACACTTTGGTGGGGCCCAGGTGGGCCACACTCCACCCAGGCGCCACCTGTAGGGAGGTCGCGCCTACCAGGGGTTTGGGTGCCTGGGGTGGCCCCATCGGTTACTCTAGGTGTTCCTCTGCCCCTTTTTTCGAGAAAAAAATATTTTGAATTTTCTGGAATTTTTCGGAAAACTTTATTTTTGGCCAATTTTTGGGGTATGAAAATTAATTTTCTCGCAGAAACAGATTTTTTAGAAGACGAAAAAGCAAACAAAAACCAAACTATAGGCGTAGAGGGAGCCCGAGGGGGTGCATGGGGTGGCCGCACCCCATAGGCGCGGGCTGGGCCCACCCGCGGCTGGCAGGGGTGTGGGCCCCTAGGCCTCCACTCTATTTCGTCTTCTGGCTCCGTGGATCTTCTGGCGAAATATAATTTTTGGCATATTTTTCGGAATTTTTCCTAATAGTAGATTTTCTGCACAAAAACTAGACACCAAGTTAATTCTGCTGAAAACAGCGTCAGTCAGTGTTAGTTGTATCCAAATCATACAAATTTAGAGAAGAAATAATAGCAAGAGTGTTCGAAAAAGTAGATACATACCTATCACCGATCGTCTCCATCGCCGGCTCGCCTCCTGCTCACTGCATCCATAGCGTCCTTGATCTCGGCGAACAGCTGCATCTCGTTAAACTTCTACCTCGCGGCGCCAGGGAGCACCGGTTTCGTGCGGCGGACCGGATTTCATGTCTTCAGCATCAAAATCATCTCCATCGACCTGCTCCTTGCCAGCCGAAGAACAAACAAACAAACGTGTCAATCTATTCACCTGCACGGGTCGCTCGCGTCAAGGAGTCGCCCCTGCCCGGTGTCCTGCTGCGCGCCATCTGATTCAAGCTGTGCACCCTGCGCAACCTCCTCCGCTGCCGACCAGGTCCCGCACCTCCGTGTTGGTATCCCTCCCCCGCATCCCGTGGCCGTGGGCTGCACGGAGGCGATCGCCCCCCAGCCCGCCCTCTCTCTGCATTTTATTCCTCCGACGGATGTTATGCTTGTCAGAGTTTCACTATCGGATAATCAGAACCAGGTTTCTCTTTTGGTTTATGAGGGCTAGGTAATAATTTAGGTTGCTTGTAACATGTGTGCATAAGAGATGTGTGGCATGATCCATACTAGGATTCTTCAATTCTTCTGAGACTATTCACTTGCGTGACAAGTTCTCTTCTTAAACATGTGATGTGCTTGTGTTAATAAGGAACGGGCAACAAATTGTATGTGCGATCTGTTTCTATGATGAATTTCAAACTTCATGGCCTTTTTTACTTCTCTCCATTTTTTGAGAAGAGATAACCAATTTGTGATGTACTAAGCACCTTCCGTGATTTAGAGGAGGCACTAAATGATGTAGATGCAACGCTGAATTCGCACATCGTGTTATTCTTCAGGTTGGTATTATAATTCAGGTGATCTATAGGTAACGGGTTGCTGCAGAAACTTATCTGCTTCAGAGTAGATCGAGTACAGGATCAAGGTCTTGTCTAGTTTCGGTAAGAATACCAACCAATCATGGAGATTTTTGACCATTGGAGTATCCATATCTATTCATTGTGTCCGGTTTCACATTGCGGGAGGCCATGGCCCCCGTTGTGCTAGCAAGAAAGAGTAACTTATGTACTTATTCGAAGTCCTTCATACGCTTTACTATTAATACAATTCATTTTTCAGTTTTGTGACGTGTTGTTCAAAATCCTTCATACGCACACCTAAGGTACTTAATATATTTAATTGGAGCAAGCTGGCGTCTGATGTAAAAAAATTATTTGTAGTAGTAGTTGGCTTAGCTTTGCTCAGTTTCGATCTTGTAGCAAGCTGGGTTTCTGATATAAACACTTTTGTTGTGTTTACTAAGTACTAAAACTATTCAAAAATAGTATCACAGTTTACGGTACTTAACAATTTCAACTTGGATGCTAGATAGGTTTCAGTTGTGGTGCTGAATTTTTCAACGTTGGGTGCTGACTTGCATTTCCTTTTTTATACTTGTGGCTAGTGAGGCTTGCATTTTCTCTAGGCCCAAGATGTTAAGTTTTATTTGATTATGCAAGAAAAATAGAATATAACCGTTTGAGCTGTGTCTTTTACTTCTTTTAAAATTGAATTCCTTGTTTTTGTTCACTGTGATGTACCTTGGAAGTGATAAATTGTTAGCTTTCCATCTCTTACTTTTAGCATAGCAGATGTTTGTTCTAATTCATTTCAATATACCGTCCTTGACTCCTGACTTATACACCTCACTATCACAACTCACTCCTTTTGCACAAATACCACTCAACCATGTTGCCGCTTCCAGTGCTGATTGCACCTTATAAGGGTACTTAACAACTTTATCCGATATATCATATGGGTTCTTAATAATTTTCTTAGAGGTGCAGAATCATATAGGTTTCAGCGTGCTGAGCCATATGGGTGCTGAACAAGGTGCCCTGGGGTTCTGAATCACTTGGGTGCTGAACAAGGTGCCCTGAGGTGCTGAATCATATGTGTGCTTAACAACGTGCGATGAGGTGCCGAATCACTTGGGTTCTTAACAAGTTTATCTGAGTGCTGAATCACTTGATGCTTAACAAGGTATCCTAAGGTGCTGAATCATATGGGTGCTTAACAAGGTACCCTGAGGTAATTCAGATAAAGCTTTTTATTTTTTAATTCTATCTCCAAGTTTCAGTATGTGTTACCCTGATCTCCGAGGTAATTAATGCTCCAGATTCTAGGTAATTTGACAATTTAAGACATGGTGCCGAACAATTTTAGAAGAGAATAATTTTTTCACTTCTCTTTGCTTGCCTTTTTTGGATGAGTTTCTTTTAGGTAATTAATAGATTGAACTTTTGATTGGAGAATACCAATCGGGGTATACCCACGAAGCGGATACGCCAGCTGGATCAAGCCGACTGGAACCTAGCCCTGAGCGGGTCGACTCGCCAATATGGCGAGTGGCGTATACTCAACCCAGGCGACTGGCGCCGACTGGAGGTCCAATGTAGCGACTCCAATAGAAAGCCCACCAAAATACTTGTAAACCCTAACTGGCTGCATATATAAAGCCACCAGGGGCACCCCCACGGGAACATCATATGACAGGCTCTCCCACAATAAATTAGATCTAGTCTCCCTCCGCCTACGGCGGCTCCCATGTAAACCAATCTATGATCATATACTGGATTGACAGCAGGACGTAGCGATCCTCCACCGAGGGGACGTGAACCTGGGTACATCGTGTGCCAATCTCGCTTCCGGATTCTCCTACGTCGCCTTGCTCCCTCTACGTAAGCTACCCCCAGTAGCATCTGTCGTGCAATACCACGACAGTTGGCGCCCACCGTGGTCTCCTACGTCGCCTTTCTGTCTTCACGGCTGCGTACTACTTCACCAGCGACGACTCGGCTATGGCCGATAATTCTCTCCTACTCAGTCTTTTTTTAAATATTTTATTCATATACTAATAATCTATTTACTGAATGCATGTTGATGCGTATGTGTGGACTCGCTCGGGGACTCGTCCGCCGCGAACTCGCCACGGTCGCGGACTCACCATGTTCGATGAATCATCCATCGCCGGCTCGCTGCGATCTCGCCACTCGCCGCGCTCTAGACAGTGGCACTCGTTGGTCGCCCGACCTCGGCACTCGTCATGCTACCGGCTAAACGACGCGTCCACTTCGTCAAAGCGTGATCCCCGTCCGCCGCGTCGACTTCGCCATAGCGTGATATCCGTCCGCCGCGTCGACCCCGTGTCCGCCGCGTCGACATCGCCATAGCGCGACCTTTGTCCGCCGCGTCGACCCCGTGTCCGCCGCGTCGACATCGCCATAGCGCGACCGTCGTCCGCCGCGTCGACCCCGTGCACGCCGCGTCGACATCGCCATGGCGCGACCTCCGCCCGCCTCGTCGACCCCGTGTCTGCCGCGTAAACCCCGTGTCCGCCGCGTCGACATCGCCATATATGGCATCCCGCAAATCCACTACTAGAAAATCGCGTTGATTTTGTGCATCGCATCATCATGACCGCATGCTCATGTCATCATGCCACATTGCACTTGGGCATCGTCATGTCATCTTGCATTTGTTTGCATAAAACTATTTTGAAAAGCCCGGTTTTGTTTTCTAAACGCCCCGTCTTTAATTCAAAACCAAAACCCGGGTCTTCGGAATATTTTGTTTCGTCTACCAACGGATTTCAAATGCACCGTTTTAAATAATAAAATATTTATTTTATTTTTAGGGGGCAGCCAGACCGGGCCGACCCGACCGAGTCGGCCACCCCCAGTACAAGACCAGCCTGTCTAATTCTTTTCCTACCCCATCCTATACTACCCACCCTCCAGCCACATCACCCCGGCCAACCACGGCTCGCCACCTCGCCAACCCTCACCCCTAACCCAATCAACCGCTGCCACATGCCCAACACCACACACACCCATCTGACCCACTCCCCACCTCCTCTCCCTTCCAACCCGGTCCCACCGACCCTGACCAACGCCTCAACCCACACCTGCCCAACACACAACGCACGCACGCAGCCACCCAGCGCACACCCCCACCAACCCCTGGCCCCACACCGAGGCCCACCTGTCCCCGCTCTTCTCTCTCTTCCCCGCGTCTCTCTCCCCCTCGTCTCTCCCATCGCGCCCGCCCTCATCTCTGCTTGCTGCGCCGCCTCCCTCCGCCACCGGACCCCTTCGCCGCCGCCTCGCTCCTCCCCTCCCCGCGCCTCCCTCTCCGCCGCTCGAGCTCACCGCCCCGCCACCATTTCCCGGGCCTCCTCCGCCTACCCCGTCCACCATCGCCACCTCTGCTCGCTCTCCTCCCCGTCGGCGCCTCCCTCTTCTCCTCCCCGAGGTCGCCCCTCCCTCCCCTTGCGAGTCTCCTCGGCTCCACCGCCCTCCTGCGAGCCGCCCGGTGCCCCTCCTCCCGCGACCGCCATCGCCCGTGCGCCTCCTTCCTCAAGCCGCCTTGCCTCATCGGTGCCGTTCCCGGCCGCTCCCCTCTCGCGCCGCCAGCGACCAGCTCGCCGCCTTCTCCGCCTCCCCATCTCGCTCGCCGCGTGGCCGCCCTCTGCGCCCGCCGCCACCACCATCCTGCCGCCGCGCCCCTTGGCCATGGCGCCGCCTTCCGTCTCCGTCCCGCGCGGCTCCGGCCGCTCTGCGTCGAGATCATCCCCGAGCCGCCGTCGGCCGCCGCCGCCTCCCTCCGTCGCCGGACCCCGCCTGGCCGCCCTTGCTCCTGTCGAGCGCCGCCGGGGCCGTCCCTTCTCTGGGAGCTCTGCCGCCTTCCTGTTTCCCCTTCGCGTCGCCGTCGTCGCCACCGCCAACCAAGCCTGCCATCCTCCTCGTCCCTCCCGGCCGTCCGTCTGCGTCGCGGGGCCCCACCTCGCGAGCCCCCGCCGGCTTCTGCTTCCACTGCCTCGCTGCGTCGGCGTCCGCCTCGTCCGTGCCGCGTCTGTGGTTTTCCTTTTCGCATCGTTGCAATCAGTGAAGTGTAGATGAAGAAACGATGGTGCTGCAGGGCATCCAAGGTCCAAGTCTGTTTCCATGCTCCCCGTGTGTTGAAGTGATCTGTTCCGATGTTCATGTTGTTGCCATCAGCAAATCGACAAGTGGTAATGTGACCCGAAGTATCCCGACAAGAACGGTCCGATGTGAAGATCTTCATCCAGAAACACCATGTTCTCCTTCTCGGACCCGAAGACCACCAAGCTCTTCTTCCTGGAACGACAAGTGCTTCGACACGAATCCGATGCCGACGACGTCGCACGCCAAGTTCTTCACCCCGAACGTCAAGACCGACCCGATACGAGGACCCGACAAGATCTTCGTGACGACAAGATCGGCACCGACCAGGGCGAATCCGATGCGCCCCGACACCGAACCAAGTCCTTCTTCGTGGAACGCCAAGATCTACTCTGTTATCCAAGAACGATCCCGCCGAGACCGAACCTTGCCTTCCCGTCGAGCCCTGAGACCGAACCCCGAGACCCCAAGATCGTCGAGCCCCCTCTAATGTGTGACCCTTTATCCGAAACCCCTATTTTTATAATATGATATTGATCACCTGTCGCACATTAAATTGATCATGCATGCATGTTTGTGTGGTTTGGGGGCCTTATGCCGATTCACCTTATAATTAAATATGGGACCCATATGCGGGCAAATCTAGTCGTATATTGGTCCCATTTAAATTTGTACATCAAACCGATACTATGTTTTGCCTTGCTAATACAACATTTAATTTGCGGGGTAGATAAATAACTCGAACCTAATAATAAATGTCGGGACCCCGGTTTCGCTTAATATGACCTAAGTTCATCGCACCTTTGCCATGTCATACATCATACATCCATCATGCCCGATCTTTTGCCGTAGTATTAAATAGTCCATCCGGTGTTTCTTCTAGTGCTTTGCTTCTTCACGGATTAGGCCGATGAGTTGATGCGAGTGTCGACCCGATCTTCGGATGAACCTTTGACAATGTTTTCAGGCGAGCATCTCCCCCTTTCTACCTATCTTACTTTTATAGTATTTATTCCCTCCTGTTGATCTATTGATATCTGTGTTGCGATGCTCTAGTTTTCGTACCCGTGATAACCCTTGCAGCCTTATATCGCCTTGGACACCTCCTATTACCTGTTGTTTGGTAGATAGTTGGACCTGCGCGTCGTAGTCGCTTGCTCAAGTGCTGTTGCGTGTCGTCAAGTACCACAGTTGTTGGAGTATTGCCGTGTGTTTAATGTTGGAGATGATCACGGCTTTAATTACCGTTTACTTTAATTATTGTTTAATAACTAAAATTGAAGTAGGTAAGCAGAGGCACAGGTGGGCAATAGATGTTATTTGGTTGTTAACCGTCCACTTGTGTCCCGTAGGACCCCGAGTTCTTGACACCTGTTCCGAGATCGAGCGCGCTAACCACATGTGGGATGTATGGGCACCCCCATCGATTTAGTACCTGATTCCAAGTATTGTACTGGGGGCCACAAGTAGTTTGGGGCTTTATTACTATTCTGTACTTATGCCATGCTTTACTGCTTTATTTACGATTGTGCGAGGAGCACCTGTACTGTTTAGGATCGTGACCCGTTTTCGCTGTATCGACAAGCCCCAGAGTTTCGGGTTCCCAGTCGTTTACAGCCGGCTCCACAAACCCTGAGTCCGTCTCGGAGACCGGCCGACTTTGTTGCGGGTGTACTTAGTGGGGTGGCCCCCCGTGCTTGCTTTGGGTCTGGGAAACGTCGTGTCCGAAACCCCGTCGACATACCGTTGGGTGTATGTTTTGTGATCTTGTACCTACCTGATCCGACAACAAGGGTGTAGGTGCGTGTGGATACTTTGGTGCACCCCTGCAGGGTTAAATCTTTTCGAGAAGCCGTGTCCGCGGTTATGGACGACTTGGAGCACAATTCTTGATCATAGACAACTATAACTAAAGTTTATTGTTATAATTTGACTTGTATCCGATATGACTAGTAATCAGCTTCACTACAACGGAATGGCTAAATAAAAGTACCAACAACTGCTGGGTTTTGGGATATCTCATGCTAAATGAATTTGACTAGTAAGTGTCGCAACTACAACAGAATGGTTAACTAAAATTGCCCACTGCTTACTATATCAGGACGACTATCTATACCTGACTAGTAAATGCCGCAACTATAACGGAATGAATAAAACTGCCAACGGTGTGAGTTCCTCGGTTGACTTCCTCGTTTGGTCTCGAGGGGGAAATACCAGGATGGGTATACTTGGTGATAGTATTAGGTTGGTTCCGAATAGGTCTTTCTTATCCCTCTCTGATAGCCGACAGTTGCATCGAGTCTCTATAGGTTGTTTAGTGCATGCTGCGCTGCCGCTCAGTCCACCTTACCTATGTAGGCAAGGACTGCCGAATTCTAGCCTCGCCGTGTACTGGCCTCAGTACTGACGCTCCTCTTTTCCTTTGCCCTTTGTCGGCACCCCTTTTGTTTAAGCAGGTTTTGAGATCGACGCCGTTAGAAGGGTTACCCTTCCGGCTTGGCCTGGGCAGGGTTATGGACGCCATTGGTTATTCTTCAGGGCTCTTAGCCCCATTTGCATCTTGTCCGTAGCTGGACGCTCTATCGTTTTCAAGGTGATTTGGATCTTTGTTCTGTATATCTGTATTCTTGACTCATGGAGTCGTGTTGTATATATATCTATTCTGTGGGTCCCATCGAGAACTGTTGTGTAATGTTATTACTTCGTTTTCCACCGCACGAAAGTGCCTGGTGGGCACCTTTGAATCGTTTCTATGCGGATTTGGCGGGTTTCGCTAAAACTTGCATAGGGCCGATTCTGAGGGTGTTACAGAGTGGTATCAGAGCTCAGCAGTTGCGATACCCCACAAGTCCAGCCTGTAGGATAACCTAGCTAACGGCCGAAGTAGAGTGTCAAAACTATTTTTGCAAAATCGGTTGGATACTTCTAATTAGGTCTGATTTTACTCCTTACCCCTCTGCGGCTCTCCTCTCACCTCTGCGTGTTTTGAATCCGCTCTCTTCTCTCTCTTTGAGTCCAGGATTTCTCGTGGTTGGGTTCCTTCGTACCTTCAGGGTTTCGCTTCCTCCTTTGGTAACGGTGTTGCTACATCTGGTATTCATGCTATCCGAGGAATCCGTCGTCTGGTGGACTTCTCTTTGTTCCTTCTCGTGCCTTCCGGTGTTTTCCGACGCGACGACATCCTCTACGCCAGAACCGATGCAGAGTCTGCATCACTCCTTTGTTTCTGAACCTCGAGTGTCAAGATCTTCAGTCTGATTCTGAGAGTTGGTTGCATAGTTCTCTTATTCGTATACATAGTAATGCTTTGAGTGCGGGATGGAGTCGCGACCATACCACTACTCTTATCATTTGCTTTGTATATTGAATGGTGGATCGATGCAATTCTACTCCTTCCATGGAAGTTAGAGGTGGCCTTACCTTTAACCTCGTCCGTTGTTTATCCGGAGTGTTCTCTTGACGAACGTGAACAACGACCATTGTTAGTGGTGTCGCGGCGATCTACATGAAGCGGGAAGATTCAGATCACCGGCCTTCTTCCCTGTACCATGAGGCGGATCTCGAGGGCGAGATCCATTGTTAGTGGTGTCGAATTGTGGCATCCCGCAAATCACTACTAGAAAATCGCGTTGATTTTGTGCATCGCATCATCATGACCGCATGCTCATGTCATCATGCCACATTGCACTTGGGCATCGTCATGTCATCTTGCATTTGTTTGCATAAAACTATTTTGAAAAGCCCGGTTTTGTTTTCTAAACGCCCCGTCTTTAATTCAAAACCAAAACCCGGGTCTCCGGAATATTTTGTTTCGTCTACCAACGGATTTCAAACGCCCCGTTTTAAATAATAAAATATTTATTTTATTTTTAGGGGGCAGCCAGACCGGGCCGACCCGACCCAGTCGGCCACCCCCAGTACAAGACCAGCCTGTCTAATTCTTTTCCTACCCCATCCTATACTACCCACCCTCCAGCCACATCACCCCGACCAACCACGGCTCGCCACCTCGCCAACCCTCACCCCTAACCCAATCAACCGCTGCCACCTGCCCAACACCACACACACCCATCTGACCCACTCCCCACCTCCTCTCCCTTCCAACCCGGTCCCACCGACCCTGACCAACGCCTCCACCCACACCTGCCCAACACACAACGCATGCACGCAGCCACCCAGCGCACACCCCCACCAACCCCTGGCCCCACACCGAGGCCCACCTGTCCCCGCTCCTCTCTCTCTTCCCCGCGTCTCTCTCCCCCTCGTCTCTCCCATCGCGCCCGCCCTCCTCTCTGCTTGCTGCGCCGCCTCCCTCCGCCACCGAACCCCTTCGCCGCCGCCTCGCTCCTCCCCTCCCCACGCCTCCCTCTCCGCCGCTCGAACTCACCGCCCCGCCACCATTTCCCGGGCCTCCTCCGCCTACCCCGTCCACCATCGCCACCTCTGCTCGCCCTCCTCCCCGTCGGTGCCTCCCTCTTCTCCTCCCTGAGGTCGCCCCTACCTCCCCTTGCGAGTCTCCTCGGCTCCACCGCCCTCCTGCGAGCCGCCCGGTGCCCCTCCTCTCGCGACCGCCATCGCCCGTGCGCCTCCTTCCTCAAGCCGCCTTGCCTCGTCGGTGCCGTCCCCGGCCGCTCCCCTCTCGCGCCGCCAGCGACCAGCTCGCCGCCTTCTCCGCCTCCCCATCTCGCTCGCCGCGTGGCCGCCCTCTGCGCCCGCCGCCACCACCATCCCGCCGCCGTGCCCCTTGGCCATGGCGCCGCCTGCCGTCTCCGTCCCGCGCGGCTCCGGCCGCTCTGCGCCGAGATCATCCCCGAGCCGCCGTCAGCCGCCGCCGCCTCCCTCCGTCGCTGGACCCCGCCTGGCCGCCCTTGCTCCTGTCGAGCGCCGCCGGGGCCGTCCCTTCTCCGGGAGCTCCGCCGCCTTCCGGTTTCCCCTCCGCGTCGCCGTCGTCGCCACCGCCAACCAAGCCTGCCATCCTCCTCGTCCCTCCCGGCTGTCCGTCTGCGTCGCAGGGCCCCACCTCGCGAGCCCCCGCCGGCTTCTGCTTCCACCGCCTCGCTGCATCGGCGTCCGCCTCGTCCGCGCCGCGTCTGTGGTTTTCCTTTTCGCATCGTTGCAATCAGTGATGTGTAGATGAAGAAACGATGGTGCTGCAGGGCATCCAAGGTCCAAGTCTGTTTCCATGATCCCCATGTGTTGAAGTGATCTGTTCCGATGTTCATGTTGTTGCCATCAGCAAATCGACAAGTGGTAATGTGACCCGAAGTATCCCGACAAGAACGGTCCGATGTGAAGATCTTCATCCAGAAACACCATGTTCTCCTTCCCGGACCCGAAGACCACCAAGCTCTTCTTCCTGGAACGACAAGTGCTTCGACACGAATCCGATGCCGACGACGTCGCACGCCAAGTTCTTCACCCCGAACGTCAAGACCGACCCGATACGAGGACCCGACAAGATCTTCGTGACGACAAGATCGGCACCGACCAGGGCGAATCCGATGCGCCCCGACACCGAACCAAGTCCTTCTTCGCGGAACGCCAAGATCTACTCTGTTATCCGAGAACGATCCCGCCGAGACCGAACCTTGCCTTCCCGTCGAGCCCTGAGACCAAACCCCGAGACCCCAAGATCGTCGAGCCCCCTCTAATGTGTGACCCTTTATCCGAAACCCCTATTTTTATAATATGATATTGATCACCTGTCTCACATTAAATTGATCATGCATGCATGTTTGTGTGGTTTGGGGGCCTTATGCCGATTCACCTTATAATTAAATATGGGACCCATATGCGGGCAAATCTAGTCGTATATTGGTCCCATTTAAATTTGTGCATCAAACCGATACTATGTTTTGCCTTGCTAATACAACATTTAATTTGCGGGGTAGATAAATAACTCGAACCTAATAATAAATGTCGGGACCCCGGTTCCGCTTAATATGACCTAAGTTCATCGCACCTTTGCCATGTCATACATCATACATGCATCATGCCCGATCTTTTGCCGTAGTATTAAATAGTCCATCCGGTGTTTCTTCTAGTGCTTTGCTTCTTATCGGATTAGGCCGATGAGTTGATGCGAGTGTCGACCCGATCTTCGGATGAACCTTCGACAATGTTTTCAGGCGAGCATCTCCCCCTTTCTACCTATCTTACTTTTATAGTATTTATTCCCTCCTGTTGATCTATTGCTATCTGTGTTGCGATGCTCTAGTTTTCGTACCCGTGATAACCCTTGCAGCCTTATATCGCCTTGGACACCTCCTATTACCTGTTGTTTGGTAGATAGTTGGACCTGCGCGTCGTAGTCGCTTGCTCAAGTGCTGTTGCGTGTCGTCAAGTACCACAGTTGTTGGAGTATTGCCGTGTGTTTAATGTTGGAGATGATCACGGCTTTCATTACCGTTTACTTTAATTATTGTTTAATAACTAAAATTGAAGTAGGTAAGCAGAGGCACAGGTGGGCAATAGATGTTATTTGGTTGTTAACCGTCCACTTGTGTCCCGTAGGACCCCGAGTTCTTGACACCTGTTCCGAGATCGAGCGCGCTAACCACATGTGGGATGTATGGGCACCCCCATCGATTTAGTACCTGATTCCAAGTACTATACTGGGGGCCACAAGTAGTTTGGGGCTTTATTACTATTCTGTACTTATGCCATGCTTTACTGCTTTATTTACGATTGTGCGAGGAGCACCTGTACTGTTTAGGATCGTGACCCGTTTTCGTTGTATTGACAAGCCCGAGAGTTTCGGGTTCCCAGTCGTTTATAGCCGGCTCCACAAACCCTGAGTCCGTCTCGGAGACCGGCCGACTTTGTTGCGGGTGTACTTAGTGGGGTGGCCCCCCGTGCTTGCTTTGGGTCTGGGAAACGTCGTGTCCGAAACCCCGTCGACATACCGTTGGGTGTATGTTTTGTGATCTTGTACCTACCTGATCCGACAACAAGGGTGTAGGTGCGTGTGGATACTTTGGTGCACCCCTTCAGGGTTAAATCTTTTCGAGAAGCCGTGTCCGCGGTTATGGACGACTTGGAGCACAGTTCTTGATCATAGACAACTATAACTAAAGTTTATTGTTATAATTTGACTTGTATCCGATATGACTAGTAATCAGCTTCACTACAACGGAATGGCTAAATAAAAGTACCAACAACTGCTGGGTTTTGGGATATCTCATGCTAAATGAATTTGACTAGTAAGTGTCGCAACTACAACAGAATGGTTAACTAAAATTGCCCACTGCTTACTATATCAGGACGACTATCTATACCTGACTAGTAATTGCCGCAACTATAACGGAATGAATAAAACTGCCAACGGTGTGAGTTCCTCGGTTGACTTCCTCGTTTGGTCTCGAGGGGGAAATACCAGGATGGGTATACTTGGTGATAGTATTAGGTTGGTTCTGAATAGGTATTTCTTATCCCTCTCTGATAGCCGACAGTTGCATCGAGTCTCTATAGGTTGTTTAGTGCATGCTGCGCTGCCGCTCAGTCCACCTTACCTATGTAGGCGAGGACCGCCGAATTCTAGCCTCGCCGTGTACTGGCCTCAGTACTGACGCTCCTCTTTTCCTTTGCCCTTTGTCGGCACCCCTTTTGTTTAAGCAGGTTTTGAGATCGACGCCGTTAGCAGGGTTACCCTTTCGGCTTGGCCTGGGCAGGGTTATAGACGCCATTGGTTATTCTTCAGGGCTCTTAGCCCCATTTGCATCTTGTCCGTAGCTGGAGGCTCTATCGTTTTCAAGGTGATTTGGATCTTTGTTCTATATATCTGTATTCTTGACTCATGGAGTCGTGTTGTATATATATCTGTTCTGTGGGTCCCATCGAGGACTGTTGTGTAATGTTATTACTTCGTTTTCCACCGCACGAAAGTGCCTGGTGGGCACCTTTGAATCGTTTCTATGCGGGTTTGGCGGGTTTCGCTAAAACTTGCATAGGGCCGATTCTGAGGGTGTTACACCATAGCGCGAACTCCGTCTGCCGCGTCGACCCCGTGTCCGCCGCATCGACATCGCCATAGCACGACCTTCGTCCGCCGCGTCGACCCCGTGTCCTCCGCGTCGACATCGCCATAGCGCGACCTCCTTCCGCCGTGTCGACCCCGTGTCCGCCGCGTCGACATCGCCATAGCGCGACCTCCGTCCGCCGCGTCGACCCCATGTCCGCCGTGTCGACTCTTTCCGGCTACATCGAATGCGTACGCCGCGCGTGATAAGGGACCTTCATCGTCCGAGTCGCCAGAGAGGGTCGCATGCCACGCTGCATGGACTCACCACTGGGCGTCTCTTCCCCCGGGAAAAATCAATTCTCCTTTGTCAACCTTTGAAAGAGCGACTCGCAACAGCCAAGTAGTGCGGACGAGGACTCGCAAACCGAGCCTCGATTCGTTCATGAAAAACGCTAACCGAGAGCCATCATTGGAGTCGTCTTGCTCGACTGGCCTTCCGGGCCAAGACAAATGGCAGTGCTACACAAACAGCACCATGTCCTCCTCAACCTTAGACAGTGTGACTCGCACGGCTAAGTACTGCGAACGAGGACTCGCAAACCGAGCCTCGGATCGTCCAGGAAGAACGCCAAGCCGAGAGCCATCTTTGGAGTCGCCATGCGACTGGCCCCCCGGGCCAAGACGAGAGACTCGCTAATAGAAACACCGCAATCAACATTATCGCGGACTCACAATCATCACGGACTCTCCACGCTCGGGGACTCTCCCCTCGCGTACTCGCCACGCTCGGGGACTCTCCCCTCGCGGACTCGCAATCATCGCGGACTCGCCACACTCAGGGACTCTCCCCTCGCGGACTCGCAATCATCGCGGACTCGCCACACTCAGGGACTCTCCCCTCGCGGACTCGCAATCATCGCTGACTCGCCACACTCGGGGACTCTCCCCTCGCAGACTCGCAATCATCGCGGACTCGCCACACTCGGGGACTCTCCCCTCGCGGACTCGCAATCATCGCGGACTCGCCACACTCAGGAAATCGGCGCTCGCCGGCCGCTTGACCTCGCCACTCGCCATGATCGGCAGCAACAACTACTATTTTCAGAATATGCATCTCTAAAGAGCCTCGAGTCGCCTCTACAAGCCAACTCGAGCCTCGGGGATTACTCCTAGGCATGCTGCGTGTACACGTGGTTCCACGACCGCGGCTCGTCCTCGTCGACTTGCCACCACAGACTCTCCACTCGCGTACTCAACACGCTCGGGGACTCGCCACCGCGGACTCTCCACTCGCGTACTCAATGCACCGCGGACTCGCCACCGTGGACTCTCCCTCGCGTACTCGGTGCGCTATAGACATCGCCACTCGCCGGTCGCCCAACCTCGCCACTCGGCGCGCTCGGGGACTCGGCACTCGCCGGTCGCTCGACCCCGCCACTCGCCGCGCTCGGGGACTCAGCACGCTCCATGTCCGGGGACTCGCCGCAACTGGCAGCTTCACCGACACTCTGCGTCTTTCGCCAACTGGCCATCACCGACTGGCTCACGCCGACCGCCTCCCGCTTCACGTTTCTTTTCTCTGTTCAGGAGCTCGTCGCCGATTCGCCACGACCCATCGTCAAGACTCTCCGCGCCCTGCCTCAAGCCCGCGTCGAATCGACAACGCGCTCGGGGACTACTGATGGGGGAATACCAATCGGGGTATACCCACGAAGCGGATTCGCCAGCTGGATCAAGCCGACTGGAACCTAGCCCTGAGCGGGTCGACTCGCCAATATGGCGAGTGGCGTATACTCGACCCAGGCGACTGGCGCCGACTGGAGGCCCAATGTAGCGACTCCAATAGAAAGCCCACCAAAATACTTGTAAACCCTAACTGGCTGCATATATAAAGCCACCAGGGGCACCCCCACGGGGACATCATATGACAGGCTCTCCCACAATAGATTAGATCTAGTCTCCCTCCGCCTACGGCGGCTCCCATGTAAACCAATCTATGATCATATACTGGATTGACAGCAGGACGTAGCGATCCTCCACCGAGGGGACGTGAACCTGGGTACATCGTGTGCCAATCTCGCTCCCGGATTCTCCTACGTCTCCTTGCTCCCTCTACGTAAGCTATCCCTAGTAGCATCTGCCGTGCAATACCACGACAGTTACTAGTGATGTGGGGATGAACTCCCCCCCCAAAAAAACCTTTTAGGTGATTAATAGATTGAACTTTGGTGCTGGATATGTTACTAGTGATGTGGGGATGAACTCCCCCCCCAAAACCTCGCTCGCGTCTCTCGCCCTCTCGAGGGTGACGAGGCGCCGCCTCCCTTCCCTCGGCGAACCTCCCCTCCTTTCTCCCCTTCCCCCGTCGCTGCCGTTGGCAGGGGGCGCCGGGCGAAGCCCAGGCGGCACTGGCAGTGGCATGCCTCTCCCCGCGTCTGTGAGGGTGGGTCGGGGCCCTCCCCCTCGCCAGCGGTGGTGATCCTCGGAAGATGGCGGCCCAGCGCCCTGCTGGGTGGAATGAGGTGAGGCAGTGCCGGCTGTCCTACGACGGGGTAGAGTGGCATGGTGGATGTCGGTGGCAGATGTTTGTACAGGGGACAACGACATGGCGGGCGTACCTGTTGCAGCAGGGCAACAAGGGCTTTACAGGCCCGAACAGGGCCCGGCCTTGTCTGCCTTGTCTGTCTGGTGTGCCCTTGTCTTCCTTGTCCGGTCGACTACCACCGCTAGGTGGTGGAGGTTGTTCCCTCTCGCATGCTTGCGCTGTTGATGTCCCTCGTCTAGTGAAGCCAGGCCTCTGTCTTTCAGGCTGCGCACCAAGTTCCACGAAGGGACAACAAATGGTGTATCCGAGATCATGGTGGCGCATGCTCATGGGCGGTGCGGTTGGTGGTGGTGCCCAGTTGCGCTCGGGGTTTTGGAGGGAATGGAGAAATCCTTGTCGGTATGCCCGACACCGCCGCGGTGCCGCTTTCTAGTGGCGCCTTTACTTCTTGGAGGGCGCCGCGGTGATTCCCATTCCTCTTTACCCTATGTGACAGGGGAAACCCTAGGCCCAGTGCGCTGGTTCGGGCAGCAGAGCTGTGGTAATGGTGCCTCCCTCTTGAGGGTGCTGCTTTGTACGGGGTGCTTCGGGGTGCTCAGAGCATGGAGGGACATAGTTGGTTGGCGCAGCGGTCGCGGATCGTCTTTATTTAGTCTCTTCACAGCTATTTTCATTTATTTTTCTTCGGACATGTTTTTTGCTGTTGCCCGAACACTTCTTTAGTTCTGATCGCTTGTACCGGTTGTGTGTTGGCTATATTAATATACAGGGCGCGAAAACCTGATTCGAGATATGTTACTGATTGCACAATGCCTACGTGACGTTGTTCGGGTACAGATTGATCTTTTATGGTACGAGGTGCTTAATTGATGATGCACGGGATCTTAGCAAGTTAATATAAGGTGCTGAATCGCGGGGCCTAGCGAATGCTGTTTGGTATTGACAATTTTCTGATGGTATTTTCCGATGGAAATTTCCGTTTAGTTTTTGATCCAAACTCCGGTGTATTGCATGTTGGTCTGAACTAACATTAAGTTCTTGTACTGCATAGCTTATACATCATCAAAGGTGCACACGGTCAAAAAAAAAAAAAACATGGGTGTGGTGAGCAGCTAGCTAGCAGTAGCAGGAATCAGTTGTAATCTCAATATTTCTCAGTGTCTCCCGCTGGACAGCTGCACCCTACTGTGTTATATTCTACAGTAGTAATTGTATTCGTTGGTTTCGATCCTACAACTGATGTGAAGGGGAAACCATCGAGTCATAGATTTCTATATTTGTATGCATGCTAGTATCTATGGTTAAGGGGAAACCAGAGTCATTAAAATGAAGAGAGGTGAATGTGAAGCTATTAAGCTAATTAATTAGTAGATTGTGTGCAGGGCCGGCTCTATGTTTTTCAGGGCCCTAGGCAAAGTCGACGTCATGGGCCCTTAAGGCTAATGTATATATATAGACATATTAAAAAAATATCATATATGTATCTACTGGCACTTTTAAAATAAAAGTTAACATCCAACCAAACATTTTAGTCTCAAAATATAATAAATAGTATTTGTTGATGGTTTGATTACCTCAAATAAGAAATAATTCCAATGACAATAAGTTAGGAGTGAGGATCAGAGCCTGCCGCTGGTGAATTGGTGATCCCCGATAGACGATAGATGACCTGCGAATCTGCGATCGTCGATCGAGTCAGGGAGGCAGGGCCCTAGAGATCGAGGCGCGGAGTCCGGCCGATTTCCGAAGAGTCGAGGAGAAGAGAAGAGAAGGGAGATCACAAGTTCGCGACGCATTGTAACCTATGCGGCCAGCGTCGTAACGCATTGTAACTCGTAAGTCTGGTGCCTCGTGTCGTAGTGAGCCTTTTTGATTTCCTGCTCGACACGTTGTGTCTGGTTTCCAGGGCCCTACTCGTTTCTCGCGTCGTGGGCAGCAAATGTATACCCGTATATATATACTTCCTCCGTTCGCAAATAAGTGTACGTCTAGTGTTTAGCCAAGTTAAAGTTTATTAAATTTGACCAACTTTATAAATAAATATAGCAACATATATTACTCCCTCCGACCCATATTAGTTGACTCAACTTTGTCTAAATTTAGATAAATCTAAACACTATTTAGATATAGGTTCATTAAAATTTTAGTAAATCCAAGTCAACTAATATGGATCGGATGGAGTACATCAAATTAACATATCATGAAACTAAATTTTAAAACACATCTATTGGCAATTATTTAGAGTCATAAGTATCACTATATTTTTCTATAAAAATTAGTCAAACGTTGTTAACTTTGACTTAAAACAAGGTTAGAAGTACATTTATTTGCATACAAAGGGAGTATATGAGTACAATTATTTGGGCCCCCTCCGGCCGTGGGCCCCTGGCCGATGCCAGGGTGGCGACCCCTCAGCGCCGGCCCTGATTGTGTGATTTCCTCATGTAGATTTATAGACTATAGGGATTAATTTCATCATGTTTGATTTTTTCCCAAACCATTAGCAAGTTGTGATAACTGCAGGCCAACCTCTAGTGATAGATATTGAACATTGATCTCCAGTCAGTGCCCTAGAAGATGGTTACTAAGATAGGCAATGACAAGAAGAGTCTCTAGCACGGTCAAGACTATGATTCCATTTCAAACTAATGAAGGGCTTGGCAAAACACATGAAGAAAGAAGTGTTGAGGAGGTAGTCAATCTGGTCATCAACGTTTTGCTGCCTGATAGGATGGAAATCATTAAAGCATCATGTAATGGACTTAATGTAACAAAATAATGTGTGCTCCGGTGTCACAGGTGCTTAACAAGGTATTGTGCGGTGCTGATAACTACTTCAGTTCATCTCGTGTTCTTTTTTCATGTGATGCTACTCAGCTCACTTCACATGTTTGCATGCACTATCTTATTTCTTGTTTACATGAATGGTTTTGGGTGAGTGCACCTGATACGTGTGCTGAAGTAATTACTTGACTATTCACTGCACTGGATTTCTCTTGCCACTTCCCCAAGCACACCTTATAAAATTTTATAATATTGTGCATCTGAATATTTTTCCTCTTGTGTTACAATGAACTTGGAGATAGTTACTACTGGTTCTGGGCATGAGTTTTCCCAGGTAACAGGTTATTAATTTTCTAGTACTGATTTACTTAATCTATGACTAATTAGTAGCAGGAAGTATTTGATTAATTAATCAGCCGTGGTATTGACTGGGGTGAATTTCTCAGTGTAAATCCTTGTTTTGGATTGCTGAGTTTTCTTCATGATAAAGTACTCCCTTTGACTCAAATTAGTTGCCTCAAATTTGTCAAGATACAGATGTGTCTAATACAAAATCATGTTTAGATACAATTGAATTTAGACAAATCTAAGTCAACTAATCTGGGTCGGAGATAGTAGTACAAAATTAATAGATTGATATTCAGAAGCTTATTTCTTCGCACTTATGCTTGAAATATAATTTTGAAGGTGCTCGATTAGTTTGATGTGAATGAAACGAATGGACCTCGTATCGTGATTGTTGTTGGAGGGGAAAAAAGGTGAGAAACAAGGCCTTTGGTACCGACGGAGCTAGTCCAGCGATGATGGTATTGGTACCGATCAAACATTTAGACCAACAATAATTTGAATCCCGACGGTCAGACCAGAACATGTGACCGCGTTAGGTACCCACACAGTGAGATCGGACACTAGGTACCGAATGTTTCAAATTTGAATAGTGGGCATGTTTGCTGACCCGTGCGCAACTCTTCTGTGGGCTGGCAGGACCGCACAGCCCACTGCCCACATCGGTGTACCTTTCCTTTTTGCCTACTTTTCAAACCAGAGCTCAAACAAAAGGCTGCAAAGTATATATATATGGGCAGTACTACGCGTCCCCGGGGATAAAAATTTCTGATCCCCCGGGTCCTCTTGCTGACGCGTGTCCACCTAAATCCCCTTTTTGCTACACTCACACCCACTTTTGCTACATACGCCCCGCTTTTGCTACACTGTAGCAGAAAACGGTTTGACCCAGAAATAGAAGAACGGATTGGACCTCGTCGGAGAGTTCGCCGGAGACCTCGCCGGAGACCTCGCCGGAGACCATGTAGCAAAAAAATTTAACTAATATAGCAAAATCGACTTCGCCGGAGAATCACCGGAGACCTCGCCGGATACCTCGTAGCAAGAAGTTTGTGCTATTGTAGCAAAATCATAAAACATATGTAGCAATATAATTATGCTAATGTAGCAAAAGTCGACTTCGCCGGAGCAAAAACTTGTAAGAAAAAAATTCAATGTAGCAGCGCCGCTCGCCGCAGGTAGCAACACCAGAACCCGTATGTAGCAGGACCGGTCGCCATGTGTAGCAGAGCCTCTCGCCGAAGGTAGCACCACCGCTCACCGCAGGGTAGCAACGACTGTCGCCATATGTAGCAACACCAGAAGTTGTACGTAGCATATTTGGTCATGGTGTGTAGCATCGCCGCGGGGACAGCTCATTTGGTCACGGCGGGGCTAGCCATGGCGAAGCAGCGTGGGCGCAAAAATAGGACGAGCGGAGAGCTCCGTCTCTGTCTCCAGTGACGACGACGGATGGCCACTGGTGTGGGATGCGGAGGCGGAGCAGCGGGCGGCGGCCATGGCGTCCGGGCGTGTGGCACAGGACGACGGTGGAGACCCGTGTGGCAGCGGTGGCGGAGTCAAACCATGGCCACACCATGGCGGCCAGATGCACCCTCGTAGCAGAAGACTCTCGCAGTAGTAGCATCCACCGATGACCATGGTAGCATCTGCTGCCAACCACGATACCATCCGCAGTCCACCATGGTAGCAGACCACGCCTCCAGGTTCTCGCAGTAGGAGCACCGCTCGCTGCACCAACTCCGGCCAAGCTAGTAGCACAACCTATTATAGCAGATCCTCCCCAGCCGTGGCTCGGCGTCCATGGCCGCCATCTCCTGCGAGAGGAGCACGGCGGCGCGATGGCGCAAGCTGCATCGGCGCGGGCGCACGCGAGATGCAGCGGCGGCAGGCGCACGCGAGATGTCGTACGGAAAAGGATAAGGATAGCTAAAAACGAATGAAAGGTTGCGGTGGTTTCAACTCACGCACGCAAACGAGAGAGAGAGACCCGGGGGATCGATCCCCCGGGGGAATCGTATCCTTTTCCTATATATATAGACCTGCAAAACTATAACAAGTTTCCTCATTTGCTAGGTGATGTCATGTGGTGGAAGACAGAAATCAATTTCACAAATAGTTGGTGGAATTAGAAAACGAAGAAAGGAGACCATGTGGTACCAATCTCAAAGCACACGAGTGGTGGACGATACTTCCTCCCGGGTACTAGGGCATACCATTTTTGTTTCACAAATATTTGTATATATATAAGACTAGAGCTCGTCTATTTGATTTACACGAAAATCATTACATTACATAGATACTTTAAGGTCTATCCATGTTGTACTGTCCTTTTGTGTTTATGACATCCCTGAGCAAAAATTCCGACAACTCCGCTTGAATTGCTAGTAGGCGTTGATGTGGTAGGAGCTTATCCCGCATCGCATCCAACTATATATAAATAAGTAGATCATTATGAATGGAACTCAACAAAAAATATGGTATAAAATAAATTGTGAATATATTGTTTACGTACTCGAAGAAAGTCTGTGCCCTACTCCATACGCCCACGAATAAACTCGCATACGTAATATCCATATAAATTAGTCCCATTCTGCATCACACACTGATCGAGAATATAATTCAATCAAATAATAATAAAACATGATAATTGTATAGCGACTAGATTTAAAGAGATGCGAGGACCTAGCTCTCGTACTACTTATCGGGATCGGACGAAAAGTTAGCTCCTTATGCCATTCACCATGAATCTCCTTCGTGAACCTTTTTCAAACCCCGTCCGACAAAAAAGAAATGAATGAGTTATTAATTACTTGACATCTCAGAGAATGAACGAAAGAGACAGATATGGTGTGTTAATGATTGAAATTACTTTTGGAGCATATCAAGCATGTTACGGTAGTCTTCCATCGGATTCGTTAATGAGTTCGAGATTTCAACTTTTGCACGGTCAATGTCAATGTTTAGAAGAATCTAGTGAAAGCTGCGCACGTTTATATACACTTAACCTCGAGTAAACAAAAAGTGAATGTGTACAAGACAGTAAGACTCTCACCCGTAGTTGTAAGAAAATAGTATTTGCGTCTTGTAATGTTGCTCCATTAAAAACATTAGCAAGTTATCCTCCATTTCCTCGGGTTATTTATTAGCGTATGTCCATTAACTCTGTTGGGGTCAACGAAACCAATGCTGTAGATTGACTTTATTCTACATTCCTGAATTTTCATTCTACATATATAATAGCATAAAAAGGAGATATAGTGAGGATAACGATAGGCAATGAATTGAACGAGATGAGTTAGAGACTTAATTACTTACAGATAATACTAGCGGATGAGGAGAGACTTGTAGAGGGCATCTAGGTTGAATAACTGAAATAATTCACAAAGTTCAATAGAGATCATGTCTGGACGAAAGTACTCCTCTCCAACTTTACATAGGAGAAATAATTCACAAAGTTACATAGAAGTACCAAGCATGCAAAAGTCGCATATGTATTGGCAGATTGTAGAATACCTCATTGCTGACCAGAGGCTCCCTACAAATTTCCGTGCCATTGGTGCCGTGGCGACATCTCCACCTCCTAGAATTAGTTCGACAGGCACGTTACACTCCTTGGATAATTTAATAGCTTCTTCCATATTTACTGCAACTTGAGCGGGCTGGGGTCACACCTTGAGCGGGGCGATTGATTGTTTTGCCTGTTTCTCGAGCTGGGGAACTTCTTTTGATCTTCTCCCGCTTGCAGTACTGCTTGATGACTTCTCTTTCAGTGTCTTCATAAGACAGTGTGTAGAGTCATCTTTCCTATGCAACACATGTTGGGGTGGTTGTGCAAGGAATTCCTTGAAGTGCTTCTTGACTTTTGAATCAATTCGCACCTGTGGCTCGGGTTGTTTTGGTGCAAAATGGGCCTTCACTTCAGCTTGGGAGATCATCATGATTTCCTCATTAGTCCGGTGATAAGCTAACTTGGGAGGAGACGACGATACTCTTGGGACGGGCTCTTGTCGTTTTCGGTGTCGGTTATCCCTCGATGTAGTGGTGCTATTCTTCTGCTTTCTTCCCTTTGATTCAGTGGGCGGAGGCGGAGGCGCCAGAGATGGAGATGCACTCGCGCTGCGGTCCGTCTTAGGGAGGGTGGGATATTGTTTCTCGGTGGAGACGATGGACTCGGATGTGATGGTGGCCTCAGAGGTGATGGATTGCTTCTCGGAGGAGAAGATTGCCTTGGCGCCTAGCCTGGAAACACGATGTGCTTCTTTTTCCAAAGAATGATCCCACCCTCCACTTCTCCTAGTGTTTTCTCCCCTTCACATGCAGGGATGTCAAGCTCCAGTGATCGACATGTCAGTTCAACTTCATCCATACCGACACGAGCATAGCCAGCTAGAATTTGACTTCCATGGTAGGTCGCTTTCAGTGGACAAGGTAAAGCAAAGCCGAGCGCCACCTTTATAGAAATGTTCTTCACTGTCACATGTAGCTCACAAGCTGTCCTTGCCTCGACTTCATCCACGGAGTAGCAAACCATCGTTGCACCGGTGTATCATCTATCACCGGCGCATTATTCTCCATCGGTGGTAGATTATTAGCTTGTACCTACGTGGAAGCCATGCTACTTCTCCACTGAGATGGGCCCACCGGACTGTCGAATGCAGGATCTTGTTGTCGGGCCAGTACTCTAAGTTAATTAATCTTCTCCTGCTGCAGCTTGAACATGGCTTGAAATTCCTCGTTCCTTTTTTCAACCGCCTCCAACCTTGCTGCCTCCTCCGCCTTTTGCCGGTTCTTTTTCTCGATCGGAATCTATAAGTGTCAATGTCCTGGGGAAACCAGTCTTCCATGGAACAGATGGGCCAAAGCCTCGTGTTCATCCGACTTTTTTAGGATTCCTGAGGGCATATGTCAGCTCATCGTTCTCTCTGTCGGGTATGAAATTTCCCTCTTGAGCCTCTTTTATCACTTTAATAAGTGCATCTTTGGGTTGAACAATGGCCTTCTTTGCAACGATAATGTCTCCAGTTTCAGGGTCATACGATCCCCCATGCCCAAGTAACCAATTTTTTGACCTCATGGGCCACTGATTTATAGCTGGAATGACCCCTTTAGCACGCATGTCTTTCTCTGTTTTTGCCCACTTAGGCATGGCCGTCTTGTAGCGACCTGTCCCCATAGTATGGTGATATTTCTTGTTGGCCGCATTTTTCGGATTCTTTGACTACCTTTCCTTAGATTCTTCTGAGCCCTTGTACGTCGCAAATGCGACCCAGTTATCCCGCTGCTTCTCCAGCAGGCTAGTGAATGGCGGAGTCAGCTTCTTCTTGACAAATTTGTTGTACAATATTTTCTTCTAGTCCTTGAATTGTTCGCCCATCTTCTTAAGGGCCCACTTTTTGACTGTCAACCTCAATGCCTCATTGAGTTCAGGAGTGTCCAATTCAGGTAGAGAGAAGTGTATCATGAGCGAATTCTAAAGAAACTCTTTAGCTCTATCATCGACAAAAGTTGCTCCAACTTGATCGCTTTTCTTTCCTGGCTTATTACACTTCTGATTGGTGATTGGGATGGTGTCCCTGACTATCACTCCGCATTGATATACAAATACACTTGCGGCCTCTGTCGGCTCCAAAGGTTTGCCTAGCTTAGAAACTACAGAAACTACATCAATATTGAAACGCGTACCATCGGCCAACTTTTTTGTCTGGCCTCGTTTCCTTGTAGAAGATTTGCCAGATGCGGAGGTCTAAGAGAAGAAACAGTCATTAGTATATATATATGAATCAACTAATGCATCTATTAGCTTGTGATCAGCATAGGCTTTATATACCTCACCGGACTTTGCTATGGTGTCTGCACCGTCGTCTCCATCATCGTCTCCACCAAAGTATTCATCAAAGTCGTCTCTACCATCGGCTTCATCCAAGTTGAGGTATTGGGAGCCTTCATCATCTCCACCGCCGTCTTCTCCATCGTAACGGTAACCTCCTGTACCCTCATCTATCATCTTGTACATGCGCTCTTCATTGCTTCTACCGTCCATAACTTAACTAATACATAAGAAAGATAAAACCATTTTGCTTAATGCGATAAATAAAGGAAGATAAATTAATTCATCTTAATATACCATAATACACATTAAAGTACCAATTAAACAATAATACATCTCGAATAATCCCTAGTACAACCAATACGTCAACCCTCGGCTACTGAGCCACAGGAGGTGTGCACCCAAAGAGTAGGAACCATCACCGAAGAATATCTTGGGTAAGGTGCCTGAAGAACCTGCCAAGTATTGGGGACCCTAGCACCCAAAATGTACATGTAACATTGTACGTGCTCGTACTCCTCCCTGACACGACGTTGTACCACCTCGTGGGGGGCCGACTCCCTCTGCACCGTTCCTGGACCACTCGCCTGCCACCACAAAAGATCCGGGACGACGACGACACCTGGATTCCTCACCAAATTATGCCACCCGGCTGGTAGCACCTCTTAGTGCCAGCCCGGTGGAGCCCAGTCCCGTGGATGACCAAGTACAGAGCCTAGTAGTCCTCCGTTGCTCCCGCCGAGTGAACGATGAGGACGCGGCATAATCCTAAACACTAAATAAACCTATACACTTAATTAAACATGACGACAGTAAATAGTATCAACTAAAATAAACTATATTAAACACTAACTACCTAAAATCTCTAGCTAAAATCTCTAAAAAAAATTACACTAACAAAAATCTCTAACTAAAATCTCTAATAAACTAACTAACTCAATTCATCAACTAAATTATAACTAACTAACTAAATTAACCCTAAACTTCAAACTAACTACCTAATTAACCCTAAATCCTAAAATAACCCTAAAATACTAACTAACTAATTTACACTAATTAACACAAAATTACACTAATACAAAACTAAATATAGGGGCGACCGGAGAGCTCACCTGCGGGGCGGGGAGACGCGGTCGACGGTGCGGGCAGAGCGGTCAGCGGGGCGGCTGACAGGGGAACGGGCGGCGCGGGGGAGTGGGCGACATGGGTGGCGCTGGGGCGCGGGCGGTGGAAGGCGCTAGGGCACTAGCGGCAGACGGCGTCGAGTTGGGGAAGAAGGGATTCATGAACAAACCGGGGTGCGAGGCTGGGTATTTATACCCACCCCCTATAGCCCCGGTTTGTAACACAAATCGGGACTAAAGGGTACCCTTTAGTCCCGGTTTGTGTTACAAACTTGAGCTAAAGGGTTTTCGGGCCGTCGCGTTTCGCGCGCAGGGCCGCACCCCAAACTGGGACTAAAGGTGTGTTTTTGGCGCCAATATGAAAAAAATATTAACAATTAGGACAATTAATTATTATATATCAAAATTTGCAGAAATAAAAGATCTATAATTTAAAGATATTATCCTACTCTGTTATACATATGTAAATAATATAATTTATTGATTAAGAAATATTCTATGAATCTTAGTTTAGTGTTTTATTGTTTATTATTTATGGTTTATAGTTTAGGGTTTAGGGTTTATTGTTTATTGTTTATGGTTTAGGGTTTAGGGTTTAGGGTTTAGGGTTAATTGTTTATTTTTTATTGTTTATGGTTTAGGGTTTAGGGTTTTTAGGGTTTAGGGGGGTTAGGGTTAGGGGTTTAGGTTTTATTGTTTATAGTTTAGGGTTTTGGGATTCCCACCATTTCCCACCGCTACCCCCCAAGTTTTCATGCCCTTTTCCTCTGACCGGATATTTTATTCCTTGTTGTAGCCACTAACAGGGACTAAAGATATTTCCCGCCATTTCCACCGCTTCCTGCCAAGTTTTCTCGCCCTTTTCCTCTGAACAGAGCTTTTAGTCCCGGTTGTAGCCACTAACCGGGAATAAAGATATTTCCCACCATTTCCCACCGCTTCCCTCCATGTTTTATCGCACTTTACATCTATCTATAGGCCGACCGTGCCATGGAAATCCACACATCCACACATTTTGCTCTCACAACAATGGACATCGCCTACTGGACCATTCTGACCCTCGAGGAGGCCGAGGCGCTATACGCCTCTAGCTACCCATGCCAGCCGGCTGGATACTGAGCACTGTAGGGGTTCCTGTCCCTCCTATGCGTCAAGGTTCCGCCCAGTAGACGGCCATCATGAACCACTTATACCTTGATCTCACGCTGGAGCAGCGGATGGATCCCTAGGGGGATCCCGACAACTACGACACCTGGAATGTCTTCTTCGCTAACCGGCAGGAAAGGGAGCTCGCCAGGTACGAGGGTGATGACCGTCCCCGGTGAACCACAACAAAGCCGGCCGCCGTCTGTGGTGGGCGAACCGTACTATCATCGGCGTGATGGGCTACATCACCGGGAAGACCATCCTTGCCTGCGGTTCCCACCTATCCCTCCGTAGAGCCACAAGAAGGATGGAGGTAGAGGCATTGTCATCCAGGAGACCCCTCCCCCGCCCGCCGTGAATCCGAGGCCGGAGTGGCAGATGCCCCCAATATATGCCATGGCTGGGCTGAGGATCCAGTCGCGTGTGCCTAGCGATGACGACAATGACAATGACGAAGAAGACCCTGAAGCTGTGTAGTATAGGACTAGGCATGATTATGACTAAATGGGGCGGCTTTAGTCCTGAGTCTGTAGTCCCGATTTTTTCATATTATTAAATGTCTTGTGTGTTAGCTAGTCGCGGTTTGTCACTGGATCGGGACTAAATATGAAGATGTTGTTGTATTCTCGTGAGTTTGCTCAAGTGATGAAATGCTATTTTTTATACACGCCTTCAGCAATCTCAGAAATTGTAAAAAAATGGTTATTTCATAAAAGGTTTAATACATTATTACATCCCAAACATCCACATCTAGTGTTTTGGTTCTCTTCTAGTCCGTAACCATGGAGCATATTCCTTATTTAGCGGTATGGTATGCTTGGGTCAGTTTTCACTTTAAATGGCAGAATTTCATGAAATTTGTTATAAGCTTCTGACATGTATGTCCTGTCCTGAACTCCCACCATGTTTCTTTTCCCTGAAAGAACTATGTGGCGATGATACGTCGTAAACGTATCTATAATTTTTGATGTTCCATGCTTGTTTAGTATCCAATTTGCTTTTCTTTGTCTACACTTTGAGGTATTTTTATACGTTTTCGGGAACTAACCTATTAACAAGATGCCATAGTGCCAGTTGCCTTTTTTCTGTTGTTTTTGGTTCCAGAAAAGTCAGAAAATGAATATTCTCGGAATTGGACGGGATAAAAGCCAAAATCAATATTTCACCGAGGAGAACACGGAGCCAGAAGACGAGATGGAGGAGGGCAACAAGGTGCCCACACCCCTAGCCGCGCGGCCAGGCCTGGACCGTGCCTGGGGGTGAGGGGTGCGGCCGCCTCGTGCGCCCCCTCGGTCTCCCCCTTCGCCTATAAGAAGCCCCCGATACCAAAACCCTAAGAACATGGGAGGAAATCCACAAAAAAGTCCCACAGAGCCGCCACCACCGAAGGGGAGATTCGCGGGACAGAAGTCACTATTCTGGCACCCTACCAGGACGGAGAACTTCCCCTAGAGCCATCTCCATCGATCTCCACCGCCATCTCCATTGCCGTTGCTGATTCCCATGATGAGGAGGGAGTAGTTCTTCGTCGAGGATAATGGTTATACCGGTAGCTATGTGTTCATCTCTGTCTCTATGCATGATCATATTGTGATCATGAGCTTTGTAAAAAAGTAGATCTGCTCTGCTACTCAAGTGCTTTAATAGATCTCCGGCTCTCCCCACGTGTATGAAAGTGACAGCGTGCATACCGTGGTCGCACTTAGGCTAGAGTCTACATCAATACACAAGTGCTTCAATAGATCTCTGCTCTCCCAATGTGTGTGAAAGTGACAGCATGCACACCTTAGTGGTACTTAGGCTAGAGTTCATAAATATTTAACATGAGTATTTTTTGAGTTGGATGTATTTATGAAATTGTGGTGTTTAAAGGAACCATCTAGCGCTCAAGGTGATAGTATGGGGTTACCTAGATGGGGATTGCAAACTTTAAGGACTGCTTTTGTAGCCCTACCATGGATTAGAGTTATCCAACCAGAGAGTAGTTCACAATAGTATCATGAAGAGAAGATATTTATATGAGAGTGTTCACTAGTGAAAGTATGATCCCTAGGCCTTGTTTCTAAGCATTGAAACACCGTTTGCAACTACATCTGTTACATGTTTGCTTGCTGCCATCTTTATTTCAGATTGCCTTTAGTCTCTTCCTCTCGTCAAGATCTTTTCTGGCATCGTTGTCTTATAATCATCCATATCACTTGTATTTCACTAGCTGTTCACCGAACTAGCGCACCTATACACCTGACAAGTGTATTGGGTGTGTTGGGGACACAAGAGACTTCTTGTATCTTGATTGCAGGGTTTCTTGAGAGGGATAACTTTGACCACTTCCTCCCTGAGTTCAATAAACCTTGGGTAATACACTTAAGGGAAACTTGCTGCTGTTCTACAAACCTCTGTAGTTAGAGGCCCAACAACTGTCTACAAGAATAGAAGTGCGTATACATCAAGCTCTTTTCCGGCGCCGTTGCCGGGGAGGCAAGGTAAAATGTAGTCACATCCTCCGGTGTGAGTGCTCAAAGTTATTTCCTTTAGATTCTGCAATTTTTTTCTTTTTGTTTCTTGTTTTCACTAGTTAGGCTTAATGGAGAACAACAACAAAAATTAGAGAGCTTTATAGTATTTGTATTGAGTTAGGACATGAAGTGTTTGAAGAGAAAATTAAAAAACCTATGGAACTTTATTTGCATTCTAATAGAAATGTTATTAGTATGAATTCTTTGGACACCATTATTGCTAATGCTATGGAAACGTCTAAGCTTGGGGAAGCTAATTTTCATGAAAATGATATTTTTAGTTCCCCAGCTTTAGAAGATAGCTATTCTATTGCTTATGATGATACCAAACCTCCAATATATGATGATTACAATGATGAATATGATATTTTTAGTCCACCTACTATTGAGGAGAAAATTAATTATGATTACAATATGCCTCCTATATTTCATGACTATGGTGATGAGAATAATAATGATAGCTATTTTGTTGAATTTGCTCCCACTACGATTAATAAGAATGACTATGCTTATGTGGAGAGTAATAATTATTATATGCATGTGTCTCATCATAAGAATGTTTTATGTGACAGTTATATTGTTAATTTTATTCATGATTCTACTGAAAGTAATTATGAGAGAGGGAAACATGGTCTTATGTATCTCAACAATATTATGTTTCCCCTCTTTATGTTGAAAGTCTTGAAGTTGCACTTGTTTTGCTTTCCTATGCTTGCTACTATGTGCTTGATGAGTGCGTGAACACTTCGTTGGGAGACCCCAAGCAGAAGGTATGATGAGCACAGCGGCAAATTTCCCTCAGTAAGAAACCAAGGTTATCGAACCAGTAGGAGGAAGGAAACGACTCAAAGGTGTTGCTAGCAGCTGTAAACCTTCACAACACAAACTCAAGACTTTGCCCCAACGAAGAGTGAGGTTGTCAATCTCACTGGTTTTCTATAAACAAAGGATTAACTGTATGGTGTGGAAGGTAATTGTGGTTTGTAGAAAGGGAAACAGTAACAGTGGAAGATGTATCAATGATAAAGATTGGACCGGGGTCCATAGTTCACTAGAGGTGTTCTCCTTAAGATAAACAAACATGGCATGCTGGGTAAACAAATTACAGCGGGGCAATTGATAGGAGTGAGAAAGTGATAACAATGCAATACTAGACATTCATGATCCTATGAGATTCGATTGGGCAATAAAATAAGATACATAGACCGCCATTGATGGCTCCTTGATGGCGCCCGAAAAATTGGCGCTTGACGTGGAGCCTGTTGGGAACCCCAAGAGCAAGGTGTGAAGCAACACTACAGCAAGTCTTCCCTCAGTAAGAAACCAAGGTTATCGAACCAGTAGGAGGAAGGAAACATCACACAGGTGTTGCAAGCAACACGGAGACCTGCACAACACAAACTCAAGACTTTTCCCCAACTAATAGTGAGGTTGTCAATCTTAGCGATTACTGTAACAAAGGATTAAACGTACGGTGTGGAAGGTAATGGTTTGCACCAAGTAAACAAGTAACAGTGGAATATGTATCAATGGTAAAGATTGGACCGGGGTCCATAGTTCACTAGAGTTTCTCTCCTTAGATAAATATCATGGCATGAAGGGAAAACAAATTACAGCGGGGCAATTGACAGGAACTGAGCAAGGCATAACAACGCAATACTAGACCAAAAGATCCTATGGGAGTCGATTGGGAAATACAACAATATACATAGACCGCCATCCAACTACATCTATGACTAGAAGTCCACCTTCAGGTTATCATCCGAACCCCCTCTAGTATTAAGTTGCAAGCAACAGACAACTGCTTTAAGCAACGTGTGTAAGGTAAACAATCAACTTGTTCCATGAACAATAGACCGTTGTTTTCTCCCTAGTAGCAACAGCACATCTACGACCGAAGAGATTTCTGTCACTTCCCTTGGAAACTAGAGGCATGAGCCCACTATCGAGCATCAATACCCCCTCTTGGAGTCACTAGCAACTACTTGGCCAAGATAGCTACTAACAACGGAGAGAATACAAGATCACAAACAACACAAACATGATAGAATCATAAAGACAAAACCATTAATCAATCTGACATAGTAATCTCAATATCCATCGGCTCCCCGCAAACACAACATGCATGATTACAAATAGATTAGATCTTGATCATGAATGGAGCTCACAAGATCTATACATGAAAGCACAAGGAGGAGATAGAACCATCTAGCTACTACATGGACCCGTAGTCCAAGGTGGAACTACTCATGCTTCATAACGGAGAGAAGGCCTCCGGGATGATTTCCCCTCTGTCAGGGTGCCGGGAAGAACTTCAGATCCCCCCGATCTAGGGACGATGGTGGCGGCGGCTATAGAAGGTTTCGTGGAGTTTTGATCGGGTACTTAGGGTTTCTTCATTGGGGGCTTCTTATAGGCGAAGGGGCGAGTCCGGGAGGCGGCAAGGGGCCCACACCCTGCCCAAGCGCGGGTCCACCCTAGCCCGCTCCTGGGGGTGTGGTGGCCCTCTGGCACCTCTCCGTCTCGTCTTCTGGATTCGTGTCCCTCACGGTGAAATATTGATTTTGGCTTTTGTCCCGTCCAATTCCGAGAATATTGATTTTCTGCCTTTCTGGAACCAAAACCAAAGAAAACAGGCAACTGGCACCGTGGCAATTTGTTAATAGGTTAGTTCCAGAAAAGATATAAAAACACCTCAAAGTGTAGACAAAGCAAAGCAAAGTAGATACTAAACAAGCATGGAGCATAAAAAATGATAGATACGTTTCCGACGTATCAAGCATTCCCAAGCTTAACTCCTGCTCGTCCTCGAGTAGGTAAGTGATAAAAAGAATAATTTTTGAGATGACATGCACCATCAAAACCAAGATCAAACCATTTGAAAGAATTGAAAGCTGGGATCAAATAACTCTAAACATGTGACTGAAAGATGGAGTTTTAACAATAGGGCATAGTAACTATGCATGCAACATGAAAGGTTACAAACAAATATCATGAATAACATGCATTGGAAAACGTTTCTTTGTTTCACATACAGAAAACATAGCATAGTGGCAATCATCTTGTCCCTCATAGAGTATCAAATAGATGCATAGGACACCTTAAAAGTTCACAAGGGTGACTAGAAACAAGTAGCACAAGAACAAATAATATCACAATATGCATCAATCAATAAGTTTTGGAACACTGCACACAGGATGACAACTATGCTCTCTTAATGGTGCCTAAAAGTAGAAGGTGGAGACTCAATAGTAGTGGAAGAAAAGCCTTTCATAAAGGAAGCAGGGATTTCAAGTTTTAAAAAGAGCTTCCAAAAATTATGGTACTTGTTAGCTTTCAGCCCTCATTGCCCCTATCATAAGCATATTGAAGTGATTAAGGTTAAATTGAACAAATATGGAGTATATGCTTGACAAAGTATAAGTTGGCAATCTCAAGTCCCTTGAATATGAGGTCCACACCTCATGCTACTCAACTTCAGTCACCTCTAATTTCTTGTCACTGTAAGTATTTGCATATCATAGAGAACCGCCAACGGGGTACCCCTTGCACATGGTACAGTAGCTACCCCATAAAGAAATGACAAGGCAAGCATACAATGAGCATCTCAGTGATCTTTTTATTTACTATATGTATAGCTTTTTATTGAGGATGCTTCATAGATAGCTCACTATGGTGATGCTGCAGGTTTCCACCATGATTAGGCATGGCTTAGGCTAGCGGCCCAGGCGTTTCTCTAACACAAAATACAAACTCCATGGACTTACAAGTTCCCTCTTTATTTCACACCGGTGACATCCATACACAAAAGAGCATGATATCAACTGAGTACAAAGTATAAGTGCAATGTTGAAAACGTTCCCCGTGACAGCACGGTTCTGCTAATTCCAACGTATAAGTGCAATTATATACAACATAGATTACACAATGGTTCAAGTTTATTAGGGGCAAAGAATATAAAGTTTGTTATCAAGTTTGTGAGGGCTTTAATCACTAAGTTTTCACATAACAAAATATTTTTAATTGGAAGATAGCTGAAAACAAGAATATACTTGGAATGGTGTAGCACACCATGCATAGGAATTTATTGTGGACACTTTGGAAAAACTTGGTTTCTTGGTAGCTCGAAGCATGAGTAGAGCTTACTCATACAAGTGGAGGCTAGCAAAAGACTGGGAGTAACCAACTAAGAGAGCATAATGGCCATAATCATGCAGTGCAACAAAACATTACTAATTAAAGCATAGAGTGGTACTACAAGTCAAGGACTAAATGATCATAGAGGCTATGGTGACTAGTTCATAGTCATAACATGGTGTGAGCATGTGCCAAGTCAACTCAAGCAAAGCATCAAAGGAGAATACCACAATACTATGCTTTTGCATGCTAAAACAACGCATAATTTCTTCAAGGCACACTAAGCAATCCCAATTGTTTGGAACAAGACATGCTACAGCAATAATCACTAAGCATAAGGTCAAAATAACACCTAGCATGTCATGCTAAAGTCTAAGTTAGAGTCAATGCAAGCTCCTCTTGCACTTATCAAGCAAGAACTTCCTACTCCTTTCCAACACCAAGCAACTTATTTGCAAACAACAGAGCGAGGGAGGGAGTCCAAACTACTTTATTCAAGCAAAATAAACAACCTAAGAAAAGCAAACGAAAACTAAGATGCTCCAAGAACAACACAACTGTGCATGAAACAATAAAAACGAAGTGTCTAGAAAGACCTGAGCTTTTTATTGATGAAGAAGGGGATTCCTTGGGCATCCCCAAGCTTTGACGCTTGTACCTCTTGGATATTTCTTGGGGTGACACCATGGTGGCATCCCCAAGCTTGAGCTTTTATCCATTCTTCATATCATTGAATCATTCTCTCTCTACACCTAAAATTGTACCTTCATACAAAACTTCACACAATCTTCATTAGCAACCTTAGTTTATTCAAAAGATATTAGACCTCTGGCAAAGCTTTGGAACAGCAATAATTTTCAATAAAAACACAAGCAACTGTAGTAACTCCTTCAAAAAGGAATCAATAATAAGCAAATGCAAATAATGGCAGAAATCTGTCAAAACAGACCAGCAGGTAGAAACCGATTTTTTCTAACATCTTCTGTTGCTCAAATTAAAAAGTGTTGTTCTAACAAAAGTTATCTAACATACTGGGGGATTTATTCGTAAATTTGAAGCTTAATCCGAGTTATAGAGACTCCTCACGAATTTTTTTGGTGGAGGATAGAAATCTGTTTCGGGACAACAACTCCCCAAATCTTACTTCCCTCTCATTAGAGGTCATTCTTGGCACAAAAAGCAAACAAAAAGGATAAGGAGAGGTCATTACTGAAGTAATAAAGTCCAAGACTCAAGGAAACTCTTGTCTTATCTCCCAAGAAGTACTTTTCTTTAACTCCTTTAAGTTAGGCACAAGAATCAAGAAGAATCAAGTATTTTCAAATGAAGAAGCATTAACATCAAACCTTGCTTTCAAAGGAGGAGCAAAAAGCAACTTCTCTCTACTCATAGGGAAGTGTTTAATACCTTTATTGAATGGAAAATGATATTTAATGGTGTCTTCTTTCATATCAATGATGACACCAACAATTCCCACAAAAGATCTTCCCAATGTAATAGGACAAGTAGCATTGTATTCAACATCCAAAACATAGAAATCCACAGGGATATAAGCATTGTTAACCATAATGATAACATCATTAATACTCCCCATGAGTTTCCTCTTAGTATTATCATTAAGTGGGACATCCAAATAACTATCTTCCAATGGTGGCAAATCAAGCATTTCATAAAACTTACTAGGCATAATAGAGACATTAGAAACAAGATCACATGAAGCTTTGAGATCAAAGTCATTCACTTGCATATTAATAATGGGTTGCCAACTATATATTCCACTTTCCTAGGAATAGAAGCTTTGTGTTTTAGCTTCTCTTCCTTAATCTTAATAAGAGCATCTGTAATGTGTTTGGTGAAATCAACATGCATATCACTAGCAATAGGACATCTAGCAAGCTTTTGTAGGAACATAATCACTTTAGAAATATTGCAACCATCTATATCAAAATAAAAGTTAGCATCACTAGTAGTAGACTCAATAGGCTTATGCACCCTAGGAGGAGGAACATGGACTACTTGTGGTTTAGTGGTGATGGTGCACACACTTTTGTTTCTATCAATTTCAGCTTCCCTTTCCCACTTAGCATGAAGTTGAGGTAACAGTCTAACATTTTCATTAATAGTAACTTGTATGGCATGAGCAGTAGCAAAGGTATTTTCCATAGTTTTAGGTTTAGTAGCCATTTTATTTATCAAGGACGACTGTGCTTCGGACAAAGAGGAAATATTATTCTCAATAGTTAAAAGTTTCTCCTCCATAGTTTTGTTGAAAGCATTTTGTGTACTAATAAATTCTTTGAGCATGACTTCAAGTTTAGAAGGGGCACTTCTAGCATTGTTGTAGGAGTTTCCATAGGAATTGCCATTATTAGGAGGATAAGGCCTATAATTGTTGTTTCTACCAAAATTATTCCTATAGGCATTGTTGTTGAAATTGTTGTTTCTAATGAAGTTCATATCAACTTGCTCTTCTTGAGCAACCAAACAGGCTGAGGGAACACAATTAGGATCTAAAGGAGCTTTCCCATTAACAAGCATAGCCATAATAACATCAATCTTATCACTCAAAGAGGAGGTTTCTTCAACAAAATTTACCTTATTACCATGTGGAGCTCTCTAAGTGTGCCATTCAGAGTAGTTAACCATCATATTATCAAGGAGTCTAGTTGCAACACCCAAAGTGATGCTCATAAAAGTACCTCCAGCAGCTGAATCCAACAGGTTTCTTGAGGAAAAGTTCAAACCTCCATAAAAAGTCTGGATAATCATCCAATCAGTGAGTCCATGAGTGGGACAATTCTTAACCAAAGATTTCATTCTTTCCCAAGATTTTGCAACATGTTCATTATCAAGTTGTTTAAATTTCATAATGTCACTTCTCATAGATATAATCTTAGCAGGAGGGTAGTACTTTCCAATAAAAGCATCTTTGCACTTAGTCCAAGAATCAATACCATTTTTAGGCAAAGATAGAAACCAATCTTTAGCTTTCCCTCTAAAGGATAAAGGAAACAACTTGAGCTTAATAATATCTCCATCTACATCCTTATACTTTTGCATCTCACAAAGTTCAAAAAAGTTATTGAGATGGGCGGCAGCATCATCAGAACTAGCACCAAAAAATTGCTCTCTCATCACAAGCTTCAACAAAGCAGGCTTATTAATTTCATAAAAGGTAGCATCAGGAGTAGGTGGAGCAATAGGTGTGCTAAGGAAATCATTGTTGTTGGTGCTAGTGAAGTCACACAACTTGGTCTCAGCAGAGTTCATTTTGGCAAAGGTGGGCAAGCCAAAAACAGCAGCAGCTAGAGCATGAACTAATTTTTTTTGTGTTTTTGAATAAGGAAGCAAACCAAGCTAGACTAATTTTTTTGGGTTTTTTTGAAAAGAGGCAAAGAAAACCAAGCAAAAGAAACCAAGAAAACTAAAAACAAAGTAAAGAGAAAGGAAGTGGAGGACTCCCCTTGTGAAGACATCTTTAGCCTCCCCGGCAATGGCGGCAGAAAACTTGATGGCTCCTTGATGGCGCCAGGGAACTTGACACTTGACGTGGAGCCTATTGGGAGCCCCAAGAGCAAGGTGTGAAGCAGCACAGCAGCAAGTCTTCCCTCAGTAAGAAACCGAGGTTATCGAACCAGTAGGAGGAAGGAAACGTCACACAGGTGATGCAAGCAACGCGGAGACCTGCACAACACAAACTGAAGACTATTCCCCAACTAACAGTGAGGTTGTCAATCTCACCGATTGCCGTAACAAAGGATTAAATGTATGGTGTGGAAGGTAATGGTTTGCAACAAGTAAACAAGTAACAGTGGAAGATGTATCAATGGTAAAGATTGGACCGGGGTCCATAGTTCACTAGAGGTGCTCTCCTTAGATAAACAACATGGAATGAAGGGTAAACAAATTACATCGGGGCAATTGACAGGAACTGAGAAAGGCATAACAATGCAATACTAGACAAAAAGATCCAATGAGATTCGATTGGGCAATACAACAATATACATAAACCGCCATCCAACTGCATCTATGACTAGAAGTCCACATTCAGGTTATCATCCGAACCCCCTCCAGTATTAAGTTGCAAGCAACAGCCAACTGCTTTAAGCAAAGTGTGTAAGGTAAACAATCCACTTGTTCCATGAACAAGAGACCATTGTTTTCTCCCTAGTAGCAAAATCACATCTACAACCAAAGAGATTTATGTCACTTCCCTTAGAAACTAGAGGCATGAACCCACTATCGAGCATAAATACCCCCTCTTGGAGAAACTAGCAACTACCTGGACAAGATAGCTACTAACAACGGAGAATGCAAGATCACAAACAACACAGACATGATGGAATCATAAAGACAAAACCATTAATCAATCTTACATAGTAATCTCAATATCCATCGGATCCCCGTAAACACAACATGCATGATTACAAATAGATTAGATCTTGATCATGAACGGAGATCACACGATCTATACATGAAAGCACAAGGAGGAGATACAACCATATAGCTACTACATGGACCCGTAGTCCAAGGTGGAACTACTCACGCTTCATACCAGAGAGAAGGCCTCCGGGATGATTTCCCCTCCGGCAGGGTGCCGGGAAGAACTTCAGACCCCCCTGATCTAGGGACGATGGTGGCGGCGGCTATAGAAGGTTTCGTGGAGTTTTGATCGGGTACATAGGGTTTCTGCATCGGGGGCTTCTTATAGGCGAAGGGGCGAGGACGGGAGGCGTCTAGGGGGCCCACACCCTGCCCAGGCACGGGTCCACCCTAGCCCGTGCCTGGGTGGTGTGGTGTCCCTCTGGAACCTCTCTGTCTCGTCTTCTGGATTCGTGTCCCTCACGGTAAAATATTGACTTTGGATTTTGTCCCGTCCAATTCCGAGAATATTGATTTTCTGCCTTTTTGGAACCAGAAACAGAAGAAAACAGGCAACTGGCACAGTGGCAACTTGTTAATAGGTTAGTTCCAGAAGAGATATAAAAACACCTCAAAGTGTAGACAAAGCAAAGCAAAGTAGATACTAAACAAGCATGGAGCATCAAAAATTATAGATACGTTTCCGACGTATCAGCCATCCAACTGCTTCTATGACTAGAAATCCACCTTCAGGTTATCATCCGAACCTCCTCCAGTATTAAGTTGCAAGCAACGGATAACTGTTTTAAGCAAAGTGTGTAAGGTAAACAATCCACTTGTTCCATGAACAAGAGACCGTTGTTTTCTCCCTAGTGGCAACAACACATCTACAACCTTAGAGATTTCTGTCACTTGCCTTTAATTAAATAGAGGCATGAACCCACTATCTAGCATAAATACCCCCTCTTGGAGTCACTACCATCTACTTGGCCAAGATAGCTACTAGAAACAGAGAGCATGGAAGATCACAAACAACACAGACATGATATAATCAATAAGACAAAACCATTAATCAATCTAACATAGTAATCTCAGTATATATCGTATCCCCGCAAACACAACATGAATGATTACAAATAGATGATCTTGCTCATGAACGGAGCTCACAAGATGTAAACATGATAGCACAAAGGAGGAGATACAACCATCTAGCTACTACATGGACCCGTAGTCCAAGGTGGAACTACTCACACTTCATACCGGAGGCTGGCATGATGAAGAAGAAGGCCTCTGGGATGATCTCTCTTCCAAAAGGGTGCCGAGAAGAACTTCAGATCCCCCTGATCTAGGGACGATGGTGGCGGCGGCTACATACGGTTTCGTGGAATATTGATTGGGTACTTAGGGTTTCTGTATCGGGGGGTCTTTATAGGCGAAGAGGCGAGGCAGAGGGCAACCAGGGCGACTGCACCCCCTGGCGTGGGCTAGTGTTATCCGAGCGGCCAGGGGGTGTGGCCCCCTGGTGACTCCCCTCTGTCTCGTATTCTGGCTCCGTGTTCCCCACGGTAAAATATCGACTTTAGCTTTTGTCCCGTCCAATTCCGAGAATATTGATTTTCTATCTTTCTGGAACAAAAAAAATAGGCAACTGGCACTATGACATCTTGTTAATAGGTTAGTACCATAAAACATATAAAAACACCTCAAAGTGTAGACAAAGCAAAGCAAAGTAGATACTAAACAAGCATGGAACATCAAAAATTATAGATACGTTTCCGACGTATCGGTGCTTCTTTGATTTATTTTCTTACAAGATTCCTATGCATAGGAAGTGAGTTAGACTTAAATGTGTTTTGAATTTGATTCTTGATGCTCTCTTTTACTTCAATTAATATTTCTTATGTGAGCATCTTCTCAAACTATCAAGCCTAACTTAAAGGCGTTAAAGAAAAAGTACTTCTTGGGAGATAACCCAATAGTTTTCTTGAGTCTTAGAAGTTATTACTTCTGTAATAACCTCTCCTTATCCTTTTTATTTGATTTTTGTGCCAATAACCTCTAATGAGAGGGAAGTAAGATTTGGAGAGTTGTTGTCCCTAAATAGATTTTTTTGCTTCACTGTAAAAATTCATGAAAAATCTCTGTAAGTAGGATTGAGCTGTAATTGTCTAAAAAAATCCCCCAGGTTGTTAGCTAATATTCGTTAGTTCAACACTTTTTGATTTGAGCAAGAGAAGGCCCTAAAAAAATCGGTTTTGACCTGTTGGTCTGTTTTGACAGATTTCTGCCATTATTTGCATTTGCCTCTTTATCTATTTTCTTTTGAGTTCTCTTTGGTAAATTGAATTTTTTGAAGGAATTGCTACAGCAGCTTGTGTTTCTAATGAATGTTTTGCTGTTTTGAAACTAAACCCAAAGTTCTATTACTTTTGAATACACTAATGTTGCTAATGAAGATTGTGTGAAGTTTTGTATGAAGGAAATTTTCAGGTGTAAGGGAAGAATGATGTAATGAGATGAAGAATGGACAAAAGCTCAAGCTTGGGGATGCCACCCCATGTCACCCCAAGAAATATTCAAGAGGTACACGCGTCAAATCTTGGGGATGCCCAAGGCATCCCCTTCTTCATCAATAAAAATCTCAGGTCTCTTCCTAGACACTTCATTTTTATTGTATCATGCACTGTTGTGTTATTCTTGGAGCATCTTAGTTTTCGTTTTTGGTTTTTGCTTCATTAGTTTGCTTGCTTCAATAATTTGGTTGGATCCCAGCACACTTCTTTTGGAGAGAGACACACTCTGTTTTCATTGCCTAGAACACTCTAGTTTGCACTCTTATTATTCTATGAGTGTTCACTTTTGCTAGCACTGTGTTTAGCTTTAGTTTTCTTGTGCTTTTAGCTTCGAACTTTTTAGTTCTTCTTTGAAGATGTGTGAGGCATGCTCACTGATATTTATTTTTTATTATCATTGTGAGTTGTTTCAAATAAGTCGATTGGTGTTGGAAAAGAGTAGGAAGCTTCATGCTTAAGTGGTACAAAAGGGAGCTTGTTTTGATTGTGGCTTAGAGTTTATCATGTCATGTTAGATGTTGCTTTGACCTTATGCTTAGTGATCATTTCTGTATCATGACTCGTTCCAAACAAATGAGATTGCTTAATGTGCCGTGAAAGAATCATGCGTTGTTTTAGCATACAAAAGCATAGTATTGTGGTATTATCCTTTGATGCTTTGTTTGGGTTGAGTTGGCACATGATCACACCATGTTATGACTATGAACCAGTCACCTTATCCTCTATGGTGATTTAGTTTTTGACTTGTGGTACCACTTTATTCTTTGATTAGTAATGTTTTGTCGCTCTTCATGATTATGGCCATTATTGATGTCTTAGTTGGTCGCTCCCAGTATTTTGCTAGCCTCCACTTGTATTGAGTAACCTCTACTCTTGCATCCAACTCCCAAGAAAACAAGTTATTCCAAAGAGTCCACTATAAATTCCTATGCATGGTGTGTTACACCATTCCAAGTATATTCTTGTTTTATCTATCTTCCAAATTAAACTTGTTATGAGAAAATTAGTGATTAGATCTCTCACAAACTTGATGGCACACTTTATTTTTCTTGCCCCTAATAAACTTGAACCATTGTGTCATCTATGTTGTATATGCTTGCAGTTATACGTTGGGAATTAGCAAAACCATGCTGTCATGGGGAACGCTTTCAACATTGCACATGTACATTGTACCTAGTTGATATCATGATCTTTTTTTGGTGGATATCGTCGGTGTGAAATAAAAGGGGATCTTGTAAGTCCATGGAGTTATGTATGTGTGTTAGAGAATTGCTTGGGTCGCTAGCCTAAGCCATGCCTAATCATGGTGGAAACTTGCAGCATCACCATAGTGAGCAATCTATGAAGCATTCTTCTTATAAAAAAAGAGAGATAGAAAAAAGAGATTGAGAAAAAGAAAAAAAAGAGATGAGAAAAGAGGAAAGAGAGAAAAAAGCACCATTTTCCCATGGTAAATAAGAAGATTGCTGAGATGCTCATTGTCTGCTTGGCTTGTCATTTTGATATGGGATAACTCTTGTGTCATGGGGCAAGGGGTACCCCGTTGGCAGTTCTCTATGATACACATGTACTTACTATGAGAAGAACTTACCGGTGACTAAAGTTGAGTAGCATGAGGAGAGGCCCTCATACTCAAGGGACATGAGATTGCCAACTTATACTTTGTCAAGCATATACTCCATAGTTTGTTCACTTTAACCTTAATCACTTCAAGATGCTTATGATAGGGGCATTGAGATATGAAAGCTAACTAGTACCATAATTTTTGGAAGCTCTTTATGAAACTTGAAATCCCTGCTTCCCTTGATGAAGGGCCTTTCTTCCACTTTTATATTTACTCTCCACCTTCTATCCTTAGGCACCAATTAAGAGAGCATAGTTCCCATTCTTAGTTCTACGTGCATTGTCCCAAAACTTATTGATTGATTCATATTGTTGATATTGCTTGTTCTTGAACTATTTGTATCTAGGCACCCTTATGAACTTTGAAGGTGTCCTATGCATTTATTGCTACTCCATGAGGGACATGCTGAATGCCACTATGCTATGTTTTCTTTATGTGAAACAAACAAACGTCTTTCAATGCATTGTTATTCATGAATCTTTGTTTGTATCCTTTCACGTTGCAGCATAGTTGCTATGTTTTATTGTTAGAACTTCATCTTTCATTCTCATGTTTAGAATACTTTGATCCCAGCTTTCAATGCTTGCAATTGGTTTGATCTTGATTGTGATGTTGCATGTCACCTAAAAAATTATTATTTTTATCACTTACCTACTCGAGGAAGAGCAGGAGTTAAGCTTGGAGCTGCTTGATACGTCGTAAACGTATCTATAATTTTTGATGTTCCATGCTTGTTTAGTATCCACTTTGCTTTGCTTCGTCTACACTTTGAGGTATTTTTTATACGTTTTCTAGAACTAACCTATTAACAAGATGCCACAGTGCCAGTTGCTTGTTTTATATTGTTTTTGGTTCAAGAAAAGTCAGAAAATGAATATTCTTTGAATTGGACAGGACAAAAGCCAAAGTCAATATTTCACCATGGTAAACACGGAGCCAGAAGACGAGACGGAGGAGGGACACAAGGTGCCCACACCCCTGGCCACGCGGCCAGGCTGGCCCGTGCCTGGGGGCGGGGGGTGCGGCCGCCTCGTGCACCCCCTCGGTCTCCCCCTTCGCCTATAATAACCCCCGATACCAAAACCATAAGAACGCAGGTGGAAATCCCCTAAAAAGTCCCACAACGCCGCCACCACCAAAGGGGAGATTCGGGGGACAGAAGTCTCTGTTCTGGCACCCTGCCGGGATGGGGAAGTGCCCCCGGAGCCATCTTCATCAATCTCGACCACCTTCTCCATTGCTGTTGCCGATTCCCATGATGAGGAGGGAGTAGTTCTTCCTCGAGGCTAAGGGCTCTACCGGTAGCTATGTGTTCATCTCTCTCTATGCATGATCATATTATGATCAGGAGCTTTGTAATCAAGTAGATTTCCTCTGCTACTCAAGTGCTTTAATAGATCTCCGGCTCTCCCCACGTGTATGAAAGTGACAACGTGCATACCGTGGTGGCACTTAGGCTAGAGTCTACATAAATACTCAAGTGCTTCAATAGATCTCTGCTCTCCCCATGTGTGTGAAAGTGACAGCGTGCACGCCATGGTGGCACTTAGGCTAGAGTTCATAAATATTTATCATGAGTATATTTTGATTTGGATGTCTTTATGAAATTGCGGTGTTTGAAGGAATCATCTAGCGCTCAAGGTGAAAGTGTGGGGTTACCTAGATGGGGATTGTAAACTTTAAGGAGTGCTTTTGTAGCCCTACCGTGGATTAGAGTTATCCAACCGGAGAGTAGTTCAGAGTAGTATCATGAAGAAAAGATATTTATAGGAGAGTGTTCACTAGTGAAAGTATGATCCCTATGTCTTGTTTCTAAGAATTGAAACACCGTTTGCAACTAGGGCCCCCTTCTTTTTAGCTTCTTGGCCAGCTTCTCCCAGAAGCTATCCTCGACCAACTTCTCCCAGAATCTCATCTGCCAAAATCGTTTATAATTTTAAATTGACATTGAAACTACTAGTTAAGAAGTTTGAACGAATTTTGAAAATGAGATTCTGGGAGAAGCTGGTCGAGGATAGATTTTGGGAGAAGCTGGCCAAGAATCTGAAAAAAGGGGGCCTAGATCTGTTACATGTTTGCTTGCTGCCATCTTTATTTCAGATTGCCTTTAGTCTCTTTCTCCTGTCAAGCTCTTTTCTGGCACCGTTGTCTTATAATCATCCATATCACCTGTATTTCACTATCTCTTCACCGAACTAGTGCACCTATACACCCGACAAGTGTATTGGGTGTGTTAGGGACACAAGAGACTTCTTTTATCTTGATTGCAGGGTTTCTTGAGAGGGATACCTTTGACCACTTCCTCCCAGAGTTCGATAAACCTTGGGTAATCCACTTAAGGGAAACTTGCTGCTATTTTACAAACCTCTGCACTTGGAGGCCCAACAACTGTCTACAAGAATAGAAGTGCGTAGACATCAGGCGCTTTGGCTCATCGTATGATATTGTATTCTTTTTCTTATCTTTCCTTTTTCTCGGTCTAGTAGCAATGTCCTTCACATAGAAAACTTGATCCACATCATTGGCAAGGACGAATGGTTCGTCTTCGTACGCAAGATTATTGAGATCCAATGTTGTCATTCCGTACTACTGGTCTACCATACCCCGTCTCCTGTCATCTTGACCCATTTTCATCGAAACAATGGGACCTTGAAATTAGGACCATAGTCAAGTTCCCATATGTCCTTTATGTTACCATAATATGTGTCCTTATGCCCATTGTCATCTGATGCATCAAATCGGACACCACTGTTTTGGTTGGTGCTCTTTTTGGGATTGTGTGTAAAACATATTCCAAGTTATCTCCTACCCTTGGAAAGTCAATATAGTTGAAGATGGAGACTTCGCCAACAAGTACAACTGATCTCCAATAGTGGTGTCATTCATGAGATGTGTCTGCAACCAACCGCCGAAAGTCTTCATGTGTTCATCTCTAATCCAAGAGTCAGACTGCCCCGGGTAGTTGGAGCGTACAATATTCTTGTGTACCTCGATATATGGAGCCACCATGGTGGAACTTTGCAGAAATGTATAGTGTGCTTTAGTGAAAGAATGCCCGTCCATACATATCTTTGCTTTATTTTCAAGCGTGCCTTTTCCACTAAGTCTACCCTCATGCCGTGATTCAGGTACATCGATTGGCTTAAGGTCAGGGAATAAAGTCAACACAAAACTCAATGACCTCCTCTGTTCCATAGCCCTTGGAGATGCTTCCTTCTGGCCTAGCACGGTTATGGACATATTTCTTCAAGAATCCCATGAATCTCTCAAAGGGGAACATATTGTGTAGAAATACAGGACCGAGAATGGTAATCTCTTCGACTAGGTGAACTAGGAGGTGTGTCATTATGTTGAAGAAGGATGGTGGGAACACCAACTCAAAGCTGTCAAGACACTGGACCACATCTTTCTGTAATCGTGGTAGACTTTCTGGGCCGATTACCTTCTAAGAAATTGAATTGAGGAATGCACATAGATTCACAATGGATACTCTAACATTTTCCGGCAGAAGCCGCCTCAATGCAAACAGAAGCATGTGGAAGTCATGCGACTTCAGGTTCTGGAATTTTTTCTCTACCATATTTATTATTCCCTTTATATTGGAAGAGAAGCCATAGGGGACCTTGATACTACTTAGGCATTCAAAAAATATTTCCTTCTCTTCTTTGGTAAGAGCGTAGCTGGAAGTACCTTGAAACAGCTCTAGATGCATGCCGTCTCGGTCTTTCATACATTGTTGGTCCTACCGTGCTTCTGGTGTATCTTTATTCTTTCCATACACACCCAACAAGCCTAGCAGTATTACACAAAGATTCTTCGTCATGTGCATCACGTCGATTGTAGAGCGGACCTCTAAGACTTTCCAATAGGGTAGCTCCCAAAATATAGATTTGTTCTTCCACATGGGTGCGTGTCCGCCAACGTCCTTCGGAACGGACTGTCCGCCAGGACCCTTTCCAAAGATTACTTTTAAATCCTTCACCATATCAAATACATCATCACTAGTACGATGGATAGGCTTACTCCAGTGATCTTCTTCACCATTGAAATGCTTGCCTTTCTTTCGTAGGGAATGCGTAGGCGGAATAAAATGATGATTCCCTAGGTACACATTCTTCTTACACTTATCCAAATAAATACCTTCAATGTCATCTAAACAGTGTGTGCATGCATTGTATCCCTTGTTTGTCTGTCCTGAAATGTTACTAAGAGTAGGACAATCATTGATGGTTACGGACACCAATGCTCATAGGTTAAATTCCTCATGTTTGTGCTCATCCCACACACGTACACCTTGTCCGTGTCACAACTGTAAAAGTTCTTCAACTAATGGCCTTAGGTACACATAAATGTTGTTTCCGGGATGCTTCGGGCCTTGGATGAACACTGGCATCATAATGAACTTTCGCTTCATGCACAATCAAGGAGGAAGTTTATAGATACACAGAGTCATAGGTCATGTGCTATGACTGCAGCTCTGCTCCCCAAAAGGATTCATGCCATCTATACTTAGAACAAACCATAAGTTCCTCGCGTCACCTGCAAATTCCGTGTAGTTTCTCTCATCTTTCTTACGATCTTCTTTGTTCCATCACAACAACTTGGCATGCTCTTCATTTCTGAACAAACATTTCAACTGTGGTATTATAGGAGCATACCACATCACCCTGTGCAGGAACCCTCTTCTTGGGGCGCTCCCCCTCAACATCACCAGGGTCATCTCGTCGGTTCTTATACCACAATGCAGTGCATATCGGGCATGCATTCAAATTCTCGTACTGCTCACCGCGGTAGAGGATGCAGTCATTAATGTATGCATGTATCTTCTATACCTATAATCCTAGAGGCAGGCAACCTTCTTTGCTTCGTAAGTACTGGCGGGCAGTTCGTTATCCTTTGGAAGCAGCTTCTTCATTATCTTCAACAACTTTTCAAATTCCTTGTCAGGCACACCGATCTCTGCCTTCCATTGCAGCAATTCTAGTGTGCTACCTAGATTTTTGTGGCCATCTTTGCAATTCGGGTACAACAATTTGTTGTGATCTAACATCTGCACAAATTTCAACCTCTCCCTTTCGCTATCACATTCTCCCTTTGCATTAGAAAGGGCCCGACCAAGATCATCATCTGGCTCATATGATGCACGTTCTTCTACTTCTTCTTCATCATTGTCCTCCATTGTAGTACCATCGTATTCAGGGGATATAGGATAATTGTCATCATTCTGTACATCTTCATTGTCTTACATCATAACCCCTCTTTCTCCATGCTTGGTCCAACAATTATAGCCAGACATGAAACCGGACCAAAACAGATGGCTGTGAAGGACTCTTGAGGAAGAGTATTCCTTCTTATTCCAACACTCACCACATGGACAACACATAAAACCATTCCTCTTGTTTGCCTCTGCCACAACGAGAAAAGAACGCACGCCCTTAATGAACTCACCAGAGATTCGGTAAGCGTACATCCATTGTTGTCTCGTCTGCATTATATAAGTATATCAAATAAAATCATGATGCTAAGATTAGTACTAGTATAAAAATAAAAGCACACAGCATATACATCAAACAACTATGCAGTGATTTAAAAACTTTCTACTCCATCTTTAGTCCCGGTTGGACACACCAACCAGGACTAAAGGGGTTGCGGTAGGCTGGAGCTGACGTGAGCCTATTTAGTCCCGGATGGTGTCTCCAACCGGGACTAAAGGAGACTCCAATAAGGAATAAAAGTGGGTGATGACACTATATGTCGTGAGTGGAGACACTATGCCAGTGAGTGACGACAATATTTCAGTGGTGGAGACACTGACAGGGGTGAGTGTCGACATTATGTCGTGAGTGTCGACACTATGTTGTGCTTGTTAATCTATAAATAGGCTTCCTTGTGAAATATCAACTGCAAGAAAGATCGTGTGCGAGACCAGGGACACCACTACGGTGGAGCTTCTTGAAGATGTCTTAGTACCTTGTCCCGAGACATCTTCGAGGAGCTCGCCGTAGAGGCACTCCCTAATATGTGAAATTAGTTATCTCCACCAGCATACTAATCTAGCTAGAGAAGATATAAACTGAAAGATGGTGTGCGAGAGCAGGGATACCACTACGGCAGAGCTTCCCGAAGAAGTCTTAGGATCCTGTCCTCAGACATCTTCGAGGAGATCGCCATAGACGCACTCCCTAATTTAATTTGGTAGCTCCTCGACGTGTTCATGTTTTTGGTTCTTAATTTCTTAAACGGTCGATGATTAAAATGCTAGGGCACCACTATATATATGTGTGCCTTCATAGTTTGGGTTCTTATTTTGTTGCAATGGATTTTGTGACGGCAGGTAGAAGAAGAAGGATATTTTGTTGCTCGAAGGTGGTATGATGCATCTGTGAATCTTCTGAATTTCGAGACTATGTGCCAAACCAAGATATATAGATAGGATGAACTCATGTATCTCTATGCTTCGATGAATCAAATGAATTTCGAGGACTATATGTGCCAAATTAACTAGATATATAGAGATAGAATCCACACAAAACCCTCCATTTCTAGAGCATGAAATGAGCTAAAACTAGCAATGAAAGATGAAAGGATGAAGTTGCTAACCTCTTAGGACCCTTAGATAGATGTGGAGCCAAAACAACCTTCACAAATCTTGAGAAAAATTGGCAAGAACTCGAGCTTGAGGGGAGAAATTTGAGGGAGATGCTTGTGTGAGCTTGAAATGTGTAGCATCCCAATTGTCTAACAATTGCAATGCTACTAGCCTAGTCTATATAAATGCTACTTCCTATATATAATTGTTGCATCATAATTATATCATGCTCATTTCATCATGCCACCTTGCATTTGAGCATCATATAAAACCCTTTTTGGTTTGGTTCTTCTCTCATATGCATTGTTAATTGTATTTGCCTCTTGATATTGTATTTGGTTATTGATATATTGTTTAAATGCCCAAGTTGAGTTGGGGGCATATATTTTATTCAACTCCATCACCTTTCTCTGCCACCACCTTATAATTCCACCATTCCACCATATATGAGCATTGCAACTTATTTGGTTTTACCTCTAGCTCATGTGGGTTGGGATGGATCTAATTCTATTTCCACTTGCTCTCATCTTAGCATCATGTTGTTTTCACATTATTGATATATGAGAGCCACATGGCCACCTTTGCATGCCTTGTGAGTGGAACCCTTTCCCTAGCTTCCATATGGATTATTATGGATTTATGCTCATGTGGGGATATTTTTGGGACTAGTAAGCATCTAGTGGAATATACACACTAGCAAGTCCCAATTATAATCAAATGTGATCATCTCCATATACTCCACTTGGAACTTTCTTCTAAATTCTTTCGCTTGGCTTTATCCACTTTTGGAAATGCAAAAGAATAATGCCATGTTTATTATTTTGATTCACAAGGTTAAAACATGGCATTAATTATTTTTGCATGGGCCATGCAACCTTTTCCACCTTTGGTCCTCCTTGTTTTTTTTATTTGGATTTTTGGGTGAACCATCTCATCTCTCATCTATCTCCATCCATACCCTCACCACCTTTTTATCCCATCCTCTCTTTTGACTAGATCTTGTTTGAGCTTGGCTTGATTTTGCTTGGTCTTGTCAAAAGAGAACACTCCACCTAATCTCTCTCTCTAAACCCTTAGACCTCATCTCTCCTCTCTCTAAACCGAGCCACCACCACCATGATCTCACCCCTCTATCACCACCTCCTACCCTAACCCTAGACCGAGCCCATGCCATCTACCCCTCCCCTCTCGGTTACCCTCTCTTCTCCTCCCCCTCACCTTGGTCCACCAGCAGCCATCAACCATCACCACCACGTCACACCCCTCCTCTGCCCCACTCTTTTCTTTGGCTTCAAGACAAAGAGAGAAAGGAGGGAGAAGGAAGCCCCACCCGAGCCCTTTTTGCACCACACCAAACCCCATGTGCAAGCCCTGACCCTCTCGTTTTCTACCCCTCCTCCACGCCATGACCAGATCAAGATCAACCAGAAGATCCCCTCCCTCCGTCCTCCTTTCCCCAAGAAAAACCACAGCCATGGCCTTCCCCATGCCGAACCCAAACCCTATACCCATCTACCTCCTTGCCTCGTCGTTCTGAAGCTCCCCAAGACGATCCAGGAGCACCAGGAGCTTCCTCTGCTTCCTCTTCGATGCCTAGGCCGCAGGGTAGTACCAGAAGCTCGCCGGAGAAGCCTCGCCGCCGCCGTGTCCATGAGCACCAGGAGTACTCCGACCCCGCTGCTTCCTCGTTGATCTACGCCACCCCGAGCCCGCTAGCTGCACCTGAGGGTCGTAGGTGAGCCCACCGACCTCCTGGACATCATCTCCCTCCCCCTCTCATCTTGCATCGCCGCCGCCCTGCGTCGAGCACCCCGCGTGCACGTGCGCCGACGTAGTCACCGTTCGTCGCGTCTGCAGCCGTTTCTGCCCCTCTGTTTCTCGCCAGGCCCCGCGCGTTGTAGCCCTCCTCCGGTGTTGCCGCCTGTAGGAAAGTTGTAGGCCGTGGATCCCTCTACCTTATTCATTTTTGTGGCGGCGCGTTTAGTCCAGCGTAGGCATCGCCATCGTCGCTGGAAGACGGCCAGTCTTTCGTCGCCGGCAGCACCGCGTCCGTCAGAGTCAGCAGCAGCCGCTGGCCTTTTTGCGCTGGAGCCCCTGCCCTTTTGCCCGCCTGAACCCGCTGTCCCCAGAGCCCACCTGTCAGCCTCGGTGTCTTTTTGCAAGAAAACCCCTGCGCTCTGGAGTTTCTCCGCCCGCGCCGCCCTGGATCGCCCACGTGTCGCCCACCGGCTGGCCGTGCGCGTGAGTGGCCCCGTGGATCGACCGGTCCCATCTGTCGGTCTCGCGGGCTAGACAGACGCGCGGTAAGAAAGGTCCGGTTCTGTCCCCGCCACGCCGGATGCTGCTGAGTCAGCGCTGGACCCGCGCGTCAGTGACACGGGCTAAGATCCTCTGAGTACAAAAAGTCTGTATGATTTCTGTTTTAAATAAAACAATTTCAGAAAATGTTTTTATAAATGATTTAATTTCTGTTTTAAATAACTTTTAAATTATAAACCCAAATAATATATATAATATATGTTTTTAGATCAGAAAAATGTGAGGATTTCAAATAAGCTATTCAAAATAATGTTTGAACACTTTAATTTTCGAGTTGATCAAAATTACAATAAAATGCCCTTTTTCCTTAATTAATTAATAACTTTTGTTTTATAACTCCAAATTTGACAAATAATATGTCTAAAATGATTAGCTCGACGATACCTTTCTGTTTATGCATTCCATGTTCTGTTATGCAGCATGCTTCATATAAATATAAAGTATACAGCAACTTATTGAAGTATAAAATGTGATCAAAACTCGATAAAATGTTTATTTCTTGTATTCTACACCTCACCCATGCCATGCTACTTTAATGCCATGCAAATTGTGCATCATTCATCATGGCATGATTGTTTGCTTGTCGCATTTTATTCTTATGCTTGTGCACTTTATTTATGTTGGCCCTTGTTTGTTTGGTTCTTCTTCGAATAGACGCTGAGCAGGGGACATATCAGGAAACCCAGGAGCACTACCCAGATCCTTCTCTCGCTTCAACTGAGCTGCCAGGCAAGCACTACCACATGCTTGCATACATATAGTACCTATTGCCTCTATCTTATTCTTGCATCATTGAGTCGCGATCACATTAAACTGAATCCCAAGTACTGCATAGCCTTTACTTTTAAACCCCACCGAAGCTTGTTCCTCCATCCCATGAGCCATTACTACAGGAGTTGTTTGAGCCATGCAGGACGTAGAACAGCATGTGTAGGGTATGTCAGTGTCTGATGGATAACGAGGTACCTATACAACTTAACCTGAGTAGTAATGGGATAACTAATGAAAGTGGAACCGGTGAGCAATATCTGCTATTTGGTTTTTCATGCTCACTTGTGTCCCGTAGGACCCCGAGTACTTGATTCCTGTTCCTTGAATATTCGCGCTATCCACATCCGGGAGGCTTATGGGACCCCCCTGAGCCAGAGCTTGATTCATTCTTATTTCTTGGGGCCACAAAGTAGTTTGGGGCTTTATTACTATCCTGTACTTATGCCATGCTTTACTGCTTATTTACGATTGTGCGAGGAGCACCTGTACTGTTTAGGTCCGTGACACGTTTTCGCTGTATCGACAAGCCCAGTCACACTTTCGGGTTCCCAGTCGTTTACAGCCGTCCACACAAACCTTGAGTCCGTCTCGGAGCCGGCCAGTTTCATTGCGGGTAGCTTAATGGGGTGGCCCCCTGAAATAATTCTGAATCCTGTGATCGCTTTGTCGTGAATGCCTCGTTGGGTTTTGATTTGGTTTTTCCGAGGTTGATCGAGTGTGTGTTGCTATTTGTGCACCCCTGCAGGGTAAAACTTTCTGAAAGCCGTGTCCGCGGTTATGGACGACTTGGAGCACAGTTTATCGATCATAGACAAGTATAACTAAAGTACCGCTTTTAATTTGACTAAGTAACTGACTAGTAAATAGTGCAACAATCATGGAATGGATAATAAAACTACCAACGGATGGGGGGTGTTCGTCCGCTTCCTCGTTGGTAAGCGAGGAGGAGGATGGATCTATTAATATTACTGTTATAACTATGGTTATTAATTCACGGACATCCGTCTATCTTTGGTTAGGCGGATGGTTAGCGAGTATCTATAGAATTGTTAGGGTGTATGTTTTGCTGCAATTGCGTCACCCCAGGTTGTGTCCCCTTTAGAGGCATAAAGACTTGCTGAGCACCCCTAGGGTCTCACACGATAAATTGTTTGATTCAGATGAACAGGTAAACTCGCAAGATGGATACTGGGTGGAGGAGACGGAAGATGTGGACAACGATCATTCGGTGTAGAGATTCCGGGAACGGGGATCCGTGAGATCTGTGGGCGGGATGTGTTTATTTATGGGGCATCTTATGCCGATTTGCTTCTTATCCGTACTCGGATCTTGTTTTCCGCTTCCGCCTGATACTCTGATGTTTGATGTATGAGGAGATATCCTAAACTATATATCTATCTAGGATATTTGGATCTTGCCGTATGGCATTGCAATATTTCTATTTCTTTTAGATGGAATGGCTCTGAGGACTGTTGTATGGTGGCTTGCATACATACTCATTTGTGTATGTAGTTGATCCCTTCGCCTGCCGATTACGCCGCCCGTTCTTGTCCCGATGTTTGGAAATGGTTAGGACGGCCGAAAGGTCTACCTATGAGTGGCATTTGGGCCCCACCGTACTATTTTAACCATTTCCGCTCGTCCAGGCTTGTAACTAGGAGCGTAATTCACCGAGGTAGTTACAATTGGTATCAGAGCCATCCCGCCCTTCAGGGTCTCAGCCAAATGGTCGTTGTCAGTCTAGCAAATATTTTGGTAGCTATGTATACTAGGGAAAAACAAAATGCGAGAGTTGGACTGCTTCCACTTTTCTTCTTAACCACCCACCCACCCTTTTCTGGTAAGGAAGTGTAACGTTTTCTATCCTCTTCTTAAATTCAAACTAGGATTCACGTGTTCTGGGTTTCCGTAGTACCATAGGTTGAGTGTGTGTGTGTGTGTGTGTAATTCCTTGTCTATCTGTTATATCCAACATGTTAACTTTATCTGCCTTTGGTTATCAACTGTTGGTACATTCCATACTGACAGGCTTTTGAATACCTGCGCGATCTATCTGACTCCTTGTTAACCGGTGCCATCTTCTTAAGGGTGTCCTTCCTTCTAGCAACTCCACATTCTGTGAAACCATCAGTTGCTAATCGCTACCTGATAAGTGTTTTTGCGCATCTATTGGTATTTTAATGCCGAAAAATGCGGAAAAATTTTCTTTGATACATCTGTGCTTCCACACTCCTTTTCAGTCGTGTGTGAAACATTATCTATCTCCCTTTTATCAGCATGTCCATGCTAACTCATTCTTTTGTCACCGGCGCTTAATCCTAGAGTTTCATTTCATCTCCAATTCTCTTGGGCTAATTACATAACATGTGTCGATCCGATGCTGGTGATTGTAATTTGGTTCTCGGCATAGCTATATGACACTTATCTTGAGTGGAATATGGAAAATGCAATCACCACTATCCTCCAAATGGTGACGGTTATCTCCTGTGATTTTGAGTACACCGTGATCATATCTATGCATATTCAAGCATCTTTGGCAATCCAGAGTTTCTCCAAGCACTACGGCGGTCTATCATCTGTCCATCATGCTGCACATCCTTTTGAACCCCATATCTGCACAATTCTCCTGGATACGAGGGAATTGCATCTTTTCGTCTCTGATAGCTTTGCTTAAGGTATGAGCTATCATCGGTTCTTATCCAAGATCTCTTTCTCTTTGTAACCGGTGATCCGATCGACAATGTGAACCAGGTGACATCTCTTTTTCTTCCGAAGGACCAGTTAACCTATTCTATCAGCGCATCTTCTTCAAAAGGAATCCTTACTCGTAACGTTGATCTTTCAAAGAGCGTTGAGCTCAGAAAGTGTTTCGAGCATTTGTTCGTTCTCCCGCCTCTTGAACTTGGTATTCTGGGAATATCTTGTTAATCCATGGTGGTATATGTTGATAATATGCTTGCCTATTCGATATCTATGGAAGGACATGGAAGATCATCCGTGTCTCTTTCTCTCGAGCTTCGTGAGCACTGCCTATGTGCAAAGTCTCAAAGTGAGAATTCTGACATTTTGAAGTCACATATCTCGACCACGTCCTTCTGCTAAATACATTACTTCAACTCTGGAATCAGCAAGTCCATTGTTAATTCCATCCTCCATCTTTAACCAATCCGGAGTTGTTCCTCGTTGGCAAATTATCATCGTCGTTCCGCTGAAGATTTCTTCAAGGCTGCTAAATCTCTCTCAATCATTTCAAGAAGAACATGGAGTTCTTTCACCTCAATCTCGTTAAGTAATCTCTTGAAACCCTCTCGCTCTATCGTCTATGCTCAATCCACCGGAGGCCATGAAGACCTTCCAGATCTTGTATTCCTTCTGTTCAAGTGGTGCTATCTTTTTCTATATCTGTGAAATTTTGCAGTTGTCTCCGTGATCTTCCTTTATATCTTTCCGGTGGCTTGGTACTTCCGACATGACGACAACATCATCATCTTTATATATCTATGAATCCGGCGAATCGTTTGCATCTATCCTTGTTTTCTAACGGAGTTCTATGAGTTTTTGTCAACACCTTCAGTCTGTTTCGGTAGTTGGGTTGCATGATTTTCTTATTCATGTGCGGAGTAATGCTTTGAGTGCGGGATGGAGTAGCTACCATACCACTACTCTTATCATTCGCTCTTGTACATTGAATTAGTGAATTAATGTGATTTCACTCATTCCACGGAAGTTAGAAGTGGCCTTTATCCCTTGATACTTTTACTTCCGTCCTTGTTTTTCCGGAGTGCTCTTTCAAAGAAAGTAATCAATAATCTCTTGTTGGTGATCTCACCCTTTCTACACGGAGCAAAATCCTCAACTATCTGGTGGAAACAAACGCAAACCTTTTTCTATCCTCGTCTTTCTACCGATGCTCGATATCCCCAAACAAGATTAAAGGAAACTATCTCTCTCTTTGTTTCATCAATTCTTTTTCTGTGGTAAAGCCAATTATGGTTGATGCCATCAGCCTCAAATCTATTGCGTTAGCCTCAAGGCTAAAGAAAGCAATAAGTATCTCTACAATAAACTCCAGATCCTCCATATTCTTTGCTTCTCGGGATTCCACCATGATCTGGCTTCACATCCATCTCTGGAAGTTATATCTGCGCACCTAAATTGCGTGATCCTTGGTTCTTACCAGCGCAACAAGAATCTAATCCGACGATGTCTAACTAAATCTTTCTGTTGTTACCAAGGGACTCTATTGTTTGAAGGCAATATTGTTTCCGTACTTCATTTCTCAAATCCGAGAGAAGATACGATGCTATTGTCATAGTGGTTCAAACCTATCCAATCTAGCTCTTTTTCTTCCGGCGAGACAAAGATTCATCCTCTCTCGTATCGGTAAATCTTTAATCTTAATGGTGTGTCTTTCTTTATCCATGATACATCATCTTCTCCTTTTCTTTCACAAGTGGTTATATTCTTTTATCATGATTCTTGGGAAAACCGGAGCTATGCCCATCCTATCCTTCTTGTCTCACGACAATCCTTCAACTCTTCTAACCCGTTGTTTCTCAAGCAAAACGCAAGACTCGCAACAAGTCTAGCAAGTTTTGCAAGGTGTAGTGGACGCACCATTCCGTTGTTCATCAACTTGGGAACGTGAGGGTCACCTTCGTTCGAACACCCGCCTCTCCTTGTGTTGTTTTCTTTTTCCTAGGAATCTCGGGGCGAGATTCTTGTTTAGTGGGGGAGAGTTGTAGCATCCCAATTGTCTAACAATTGCAATGCTACTAGCCTACTCTATATAAATGCTACTTCCTATATATAATTGTTGCATCATAATTATATCATGCTCATGTCATCATGCCACCTTGCATTTGAGCATCATATAAAACCCTTTTTGGTTTGGTTCTTCTCTCATGTGCATTGTTAATTGTATTTGCCTCTTGATATTGTATTTGGTTATTGATATATTGTTTAAATGCCCAAGTTGAGTTGGGGGCATATATTTTATTCAACTCCATCACCTTTCTCTGCCACCACCTTATAATTCCACCATTCCACCATATATGAGCATTGCAACTTATTTGGTTTTACCTCTAGCTCATGTGGGTTGGGATGGATCCAATTCTATTTCCACTTGCTCTCATCTTAGCATCATGTTGTTTTCACATTATTGATATATGAGAGCCACATGGCCACCTTTGCATGCCTTGTGAGTGGAACCCTTTCCCTAGCTTCCATATGGATTATTATGGATTTATGCTCATGTGGGGATATTTTTGGGACTAGTAAGCATCTAGTGGAATATACACACTAGCAAGTCCCAATTATAATCAAATGTGATCATCTCCATATACTCCACTTGGAACTTTCTTCTAAATTCTTTTGCTTGGCTTTATTCCACTTTTGGAAATGCAAAAGAATAATGCCATGTTTATTATTTTGATTCACAAGGTTAAAACATGGCATTAATTATTTTTGCATGGGCCATGCAACCTTTTCCACCTTTGGTCCTCCTTGTTTTTTTATTTGGATTTTTGGGTGAACCATCTCATCTCTCATCTATCTCCATCCATACCCTCACCACCTTTTTATCCCATCCTCTCTTTTGACTAGATCTTGTTTGAGCTTGGCTTGATTTTGCTTGGTCTTGTCAAAAGAGAACACTCCACCTAATCTCTCTCTCTAAACCCTTAGACCTCATCTCTCCTCTCTCTAAACCGAGCCACCACCACCATGATCTCACCCCTCTATCACCACCTCCTACCCTAACCCTAGACCGAGCCCATGCCATCTACCCCTCCCCTCTCGGTTACCCTCTCTTCTCCTCCCCCTCACCTTGGTCCACCAGCAGCCATCAACCAGCACCACCACGTCACACCCCTCCTCTGCCCCACTCTTTTCTTTGGCTTCAAGACAAAGAGAGAAAGGAGGGAGAAGGAAGCCCCACCCGAGCCCTTTTTGCACCACACCAAACCCCATGTGCAAGCCCTGACCCTCTCCTTTTCTACCCCTCCTCCACGCCATGACCAGATCAAGATCAACCAGAAGATCCCCTCCCTCCGTCCTCCTTTCCCCAAGAAAAACCACAGCCATGGCCTTCCCCATGCCGAACCCAAACCCTATACCCATCTACCTCCTTGCCTCGTCGTTCTGAAGCTCCCCAAGACGATCCAGGAGCACCAGGAGCTTCCTCTGCTTCCTCTTCGATGCCTAGGCCGCGGGGTAGTACCAGAAGCTCGCCGGAGAAGCCTCGCCACCGCCGTGTCTGTGAGCACCAGGAGTACTCCGGCCCCGCTGCTTCCTCGTCGATCTGCGCCACCCCGAGCCCGCTAGCTGCACCTGAGGGTCGTAGGTGAGCCCACCGACCTCCTGGATATCATCTCCCTCCCCCTCTCACCTTGCATCGCCGCCGCCCTGCGTCGAGCACCCTGCGTGCACGTGCGCCGACGTAGTCACCGTCCGTCGCGTCTGCAGCCGTTTCTGCCCCTCTGTTTCTCGCCAGGCCCCGCGCGTTGTAGCCCTCCTCCGGTGTTGCCGCCTGTAGGAAAGTTGTAGGCCGTGGATCCCTCTACCTTATTCGTTTTTGTGGCGGCGCGTTTAGTCCAGCGTAGGCGTCGCCATCGTCGCCGGAAGACAACCAGTCTTTCGCCGCCGGCAGCACCGCGTCCGTCAGAGTCAGCAGCAGCCGTTGGCCTTTTTGTACTGGAGCCCCTGCCCTTTTTCCCGCCTGAACCCGCCGTCCCCAGAGCCCACCTGTCAGCCTCGGTGTCTTTTTGCAAGAAAACCCCTGCGCTCTGGAGTTTCTCCGCCCGCGCCGCCCTGGATCGCCCACGTGTCGCCCACCGGCTGGCCGTGCGCGTGAGTGGCCCCGTGGATCGACCGGTCCCATCTGTCGGTCTCGCGGGCTAGACAGACGCGCGGTAAGAAAGGTCCGGTTCTGTCCCCGCCACGCCGGATGCTGCTGAGTCAGCGCTGGACCCGCGCGTCAGTGACACGGGCTAAGATCCTCTGAGTACAAAAAGTCTGTATGATTTCTGTTTTAAATAAAACAATTTCAGAAAATGTTTTTATAAATGATTTAATTTCTGTTTTAAATAACTTTTAAATTATAAACCCAAATAATACATATAATATATGTTTTTAGATCAGAAAAATGTGAGGATTTCAAATAAGCTATTCAAAATAATGTTTGAACACTTTAATTTTCGAGTTGATCAAAATTACAATAAAATGCCCTTTTTTCTTAATTAATTAATAACTTTTGTTTTATAACTCCAAATTTGACAAATAATATGTCTAAAATGATTAGCTCGACGAGACCTTTCTGTTTATGCATTCCATGTTCTGTTATGCAGCATGCATCATATACATATAAAGTATACAGCAACTTATTGAAGTATAAAATATGATCAAAACTTGATAAAATGTTTATTTCTTGTATTCTACACCTCACCCATGCCATGCTACTTTAATGCCATGCAAATTGTGCATCATTCATCATGGCATGATTGTTTGCTTGTCGCATTTTATTCTTATGCTTGTGCACTTTATTTATGTTGGCCCTTGTTTGTTTGGTTCTTCTTCGAATAGACGCTGAGCAGGGGACATATCAGGAAACCCAGCAGCACTACCCAGATCCTTCTCTCGCTTCAACTGAGCTGCCAGGCAAGCACTACCACATGCTTGCATACATATAGTAACTATTGCCTCTATCTTATTCTTGCATCATTGAGTCGCGATCGCATTAAACTGAATCCCAAGTATTGCATAGCCTTTACTTTTAAACCCCACCGAAGCTTGTTCCTCCATCCCATGAGCCATTACTACAGGAGTTGTTTGAGCCATACGGGACGTAGAACATCATGTGTAGGGTATGTGAGTGTCTGATGGATAACGAGGTACCTATACAACTTAACATGAGTAGTAATGGGATAACTAATGAAAGTGGCACCGGTGAGCAATATCTGCTATTTGGTTTTTCATGCTCACTTGTGTCCCGTAGGACCCCGAGTACTTGGTTCCTGTTCCTTGAATATTCGCGCTATCCACATCCGGGAGGCTTATGGGACCCCCCTGAGCCAGAGCTTGATTCATTCTTATTTCTTGGGGCCACAAAGTAGTTTGGGGCTTTATTACTATCCTGTACTTATGCCATGCTTTACTGCTTATTTACGATTGTGCGAGGAGCACCTGTACTGTTTAGGTCGGTGACACGTTTTCGCTGTATCGACAAGCCCAGTCACACTTTCGGGTTCCCAGTCGTTTACAGCCGTCCACACAAACCTTGAGTCCGTCTCGGAGCCGGCCAGTTTCGTTGCGGGTAGCTTAATGGGGTGGCCCCCTGAAATAATTCTGAATCCTGTGATCGCTTTGTCGTGAATGCCTTGTTGGGTTTTGATTTGGTTTTTCCGAGGTTGATCGAGTGTGTGTTGCTATTTGTGCACCCCTGCAGGGTAAAACTTTCTGAAAGCCGTGTCCGCGGTTATGGACGACTTGGAGCACAGTTTCTCGATCATAGACAAGTATAACTAAAGTACCGCTTTTAATTTGACTAAGTAACTGACTAGTAAATAGTGCAACAATCATGGAATGGATAATAAAACTGCCAACGGATGGGGGGTGTTCGTCCACTTCCTCGTTGGTAAGCGAGGAGGAGGATGGATCTGTTAATATTATTGTTATAACTGTGGTTATTAATTCACGGACATCCGTCTATCTTTGGTTAGGCGGATGGTTAGCGAGTATCTATAAAATTGTTAGGGTTTATCTTTTGCTGCAATTGCGTCACCCCAGGTTGTGTCCCCTTTAGAGGCATAAAGACTTGCTGAGCACCCCTAGGGTCTCACACGATAAATTGTTTGATTCAGATGAACAGGTAAACTCGCAAGATGGATACTGGGTGGAGGAGACGGAAGATGTGGACAACGATCATTCGGTGTAGAGATTCCGGGAACGGGGATCCGTGAGATCTGTGGGCGGGATGTGTTTATTTATGGGGCATCTTATGCCGATTTGCTTCTTATCCGTACTCGGATCTTGTTTTCCGCTTCCGCCTGATACTCTGATGTTTGATGTATGAGGAGATATCATAAACTATATATCTATCTAGGATATTTGGATCTTGCCGCATGGCGTTGCAATATTTCTATTTCTTTTAGATGGAATGGCTCTGAGGACTGTTGTATGGTAGCTTGCATACATACTCATTTGTGTATGTAGTTGATCCCTTCGCCTGCCGATTACGCCGCCCGTTCTTGTCCCGATGTTTGGAAATGGTTAGGACGGCCGAAAGGTCTACCTGTGAGTGGCATTTGGGCCCCACCGTACTATTTTAACCATTTCCGCTCGTCCAGGCTTGTAACTAGGAGCGTAATTCACCGAGGTAGTTACAAAATGGCTCGGGCAGGGAGAGGAAGAAGATATAGTCGGGACACAAACCGGGACTAATAGTACACACGGCAGGCCCTTTCCAGCGCCAGACCCTTTAGTCCTGGTTTGTTAAACAAACCGGGACTAAAGGTCCCCTACGAACCGGGACTAATGTCTTCTGGACCCTGCGGCCGTTTCTAGCCATTCGGACCAGGGCATTAGTCCCGGTTTGTACCAGAACCAGGATTAATGCTCTGGACCAAAGGTCCGTTTTCTACTAGTGCCAATAAATGTTGAGGCCTTCACTGAGACTAGTAAGACAAACAAATAATATTTCAAATGGAGCTTCACATGAAAACACATATATCTACCAAGGTACTTGCCCTAGAACACAATGGCCTATATCACATATGGGTATTCTACGACGCGCGGGCACCCTGAAACCTCCACAAGAAGTATTATCGGAGACGAGTGTATTTTGACGGAAGTCTCGGATAGGCTTGAGCAAAAGGACTGGTTCAGAAAGGTACCTAGACGTAAGCGGTCAAAAACACAGGTCCGTCCGCGAAAACTTGGAGGCATACTATGAAACTTGTCTCAGTGTTTTTGGAAATGGGAACATTGTCCTCACATCTGCATTCGATTGATGCAAATTGCCTTTATTATTTTATTAAAATTCAAAAAGTACAAAGCTTATTACATCATGGGTCGCACAGATTTTCAACGTGAATGAGTCATCTAAACAGAAGAGGCAACATGGAATGATAATGCATTAACATGCTATGCTAAAATCAGAATGCCAGCTGCACTGGTTGCACATATCCCATGCAAATATTTTCAGTTGGTTGAACAAAATATCCAAAGCCTGCCGCGTGTCCATTGGCTAAAATATGACCACATACGCGTAGTGAGTAGCAAATGAAAATGACCTGCAGAAAGAAGTAGAATTTGCATTGTTAAAGGTAACATCATTTCGCATGTTTCAGAATGCCCATAACAAAGCATAAAATCCTACTCTGATTTGTACTTTACCTCTCTTATTAGACCATGTTGGCCAATTTTCAAACAAATTATTAATCGTTCTTTGCGGTGATAAATTCAAAACCATTTGTACAATACGCTAAATAATCTTTGCGAAGGGGCATGTAAAACATAAATATTGTATTGTTTCGTCCTGAGAATAGAAACAATATTTTTTATTATCATTCCAGATCCATTTAGTCAAATTATCTCTAGTGAAGAGTACCTTATGGTGAATAAGCCACATAAAAATCTTAATATTTAGTGCTACTTTCATTTTCTAAATATATTTATGAAGGAATATTGTGTGGTCATTCATTTAATCTAGGTACATGGAATTTACAGAAAAAGACCTAGATGTTGTGAGCTTTCACACAAATTCATCATGTTGCATAGGTGGTTGGACATCGATGAGTCTTTGGACTAAGTGAAGCCATCTTCTCCATTTTTTCCCATTATTTAAGATTCTTCTAAAAGTTGTATTCAGAAGATCCTGAGACATAAAATTTAATATCGAAACCTATTTTCATTGAGCTAAGTTATATGAAGATGGATATTGGTGTCATAATGGTGTTTGTCCTAACTAGGTATCCTCCTAGAAACATGTATCCTCGCCATTTCCAATATTGATGAAATCTCTACAAAACAAGTTCTCCTTAACTTTCATCATACCATTCCAAAAGGGGAATCAGTTGAGGGATATTTCACTTGAGAAAGAGGCTTTGAATGTAAATATTTATTGTGCATGAGTTCTTTCTACACACCTTCATTTAAAAGTTTGTGAAACCATTTAAAAAGCAAACAATTGTTCTTTAATTCTAAAATCTCAATCCCCAAGCCTCCTTGATCTTTTGGTCTCATATAATGTTACATTTAGAAAGCTTGTACTTCCTTTTATGGCCACCACTTTGCCAAAAAAATATTGATCTAAAATAGTCAAGTATTTTCATTGCCCCCATGGGAATTTCAAAGAATGACAACATAAAAGAAAGTCTTGTGAGAATATTAAGATTAGATCATTCCCATATGATAGCATGTTACCTAACCAACAAGGCATTTTTTATTGAACTGATCTTCTACCGGTTTCCACGCACTATTCTTAACACTACAACACGGACTTTGGGCCCTGACGCTTATAGACACCGAACTACATGTCTAGTCACCGCGCTCGCACTAGTGCGGCAAAAGAACCCGTCAGGGATAACTGAGTTTTGGTAAGTGCAACGGCGGTGCTTTTCTTTGCGTAGACACAACGTCGTCTGCCTATCTAGTGCTTCTGCAGCACGACTGGGGATTCACCTTGATACATTGTAGGCCAGCACTGCATACATGTCGTGGCAGCTATGAGACGACAACCCAAAATGAGTGTCTGGTCCAATATATGTCAGCTGATGCGTTAATACATAGCAATATAATTAAATTGTTAATTAATACAAAATGTTTTATATATAAATATAAATAAAACACATATAATAAATAATAGAAAATTCGTAATATACATAAAAACTCATAATTATACATTGTTCAATTGCAAGTACTTCACCCCAAATTAGTTCACACACATCTCTACAAAACTAACTAATTATTTATGCACTGTAACAATCAAATAGCCCTCCTTTGCTTCAAACTCGAAGGCACAAACATCTCCTTCTTGCAGCTTCTTCTAAAGAACATAGTCTAACCAATTTGGAGTTAAAATGACATTGTCGTCATTCCCATGTTTCGCACGAACTTCTCTGAGTGTCTCATTGCTACCATGATCTCTCATCTTGTTTCTGTATTCATGAATGTGAGGAACTAGAAATGTGCGGTAAAAAGGGCATGAAAAGTACTACATAGGAATACTGAAGCAATTACTAGTTGTGGTAAGTACGAACATCAATAGGAAGAAAGAAAAAATTACTGGTTGTGGCAAGAAAGCTATCATATTTCCTTTGGAGATGTTTTTCTTGTTCATGGTGTAAATGTAGCAAGGGATAATTGGATTGTATCTTCTGACTATCCTCGTCAGGTTTCTCCTTTTGATCTAGTCATATTGACACCATTGCTAAGCCTATAGTGAAGGTCGTACTTGTCTACAACTTGGACACCCGATCCTGAAATGAATTAATTTTACTTGACACACATAGTTCAGATGTTATTGATCAAGTCTCACCACTATACATCACAGGGTAGAGGGCATGGACAAACAAGAAGTAGGTACCTTGTCAGGGCTGTTGTCCGCAATAGCCATTCCTAACCTATAAAGTCCAACAAATCTACCTTATTCTCTTACAACATAAATCTCTAACATATAGATACCATTCAGATCAACGAGGTTTAATCATTGTCTAACATATCAATCAATTTGTTAGGACAAATTGCGGATAAAAACTAGGTACCACGGAGGAGGATGGAGAGGTGCGCGCAACCATGGCCGAGGATGCCAGAGAGGTGCATGCAGCCGTGGTCGAGGGCACTGGGAGAGGTTCGCGCAGCCATGGTTGAGGGCGCTATAGCGGTTCGCGCAGCCGTGGTCGAGGCCACTGGATAGATCCACGCAGCCGCAGTTGAGGACACCAGAGAGGTGGAGAGTGACACTAAGATCTAGAGGTGGAGAGTGAAAGTGAGATCTAGAGCTGGGAGATTTCTTTCAGATAAGGCTAAGATCTAAAGCTTGATCATCTTGGTTTTTCTGGCTCATTAAACAAGTTTGTAGACAGGTAAACAAGTAGGAAAACAATGAATTCTCAAGAAAAACAGATATGCTGACAATAATTCTCAAAAAATAAAGGAACTGAAATACTCAAATAACAATTATAAAATACATGTTCAAACTAAATAAAAAACACACGAACTACTACTTATTATCCACTAATCCTCCCCAATAGACAAAGAAGAGGTCATCGAGACAACATCGTCATCCGAAAGTTCATCCACATCGTTAGATTGAATTAATTGAGTCATTCTACCAATTACGTCCTCTATATTGAAGGAGACATGCTGGCATTTTGCCTTCTACTCGCGGAGAAACTGGTACGCCTAATCTTGAGCTTTGTTGTTGATTTTCTCATATTGGAAGTTGGTCGCACAATGTTTTCTTATGTTTAACTCAATTCCTGAGACAACACAATGCGTTCAAAGGTATGGAGACTTGTACTTCAGATCATCCCATACAATGGCACTGTAGATACAATCCTCCTGACCGCATCTAAGGAACCAGCAGCTTCTGTCACAGCTTCCTCAACGGTCAGCATAAATCTGTGACACGGCGGAAGACCACACCCACACAAAAGTTATGTATCCATCTCGACGCCATCCCATTGCAGCCGTAGTTAGTAGCATTAGGTGACAATCCAGGCATAATCTTCGAGATGGGTCATGGAATATAGAAACAAGTTTTCCCCCCAAATGTGAAATTCTAGATGGATCTCAATTAAGAAAACCCAAAAATCCTTCTAAATCAAAATTACAAACCCATAAAAAAATAACGTCCATCTTGTAGTCGATCTCTGTAGCGCGCATCCTAGCTCTCGTTAGATTCGCCATGCTGTTGGATGAAGCTTTCTTGCAGAGAGAGAGAGAGGGTGAAGATAAGCGGGGAGATGTTGAAGAGTACAGAAGGGATACTTTATAACCGCCCAGCTGACGCTTCCCTTCCGTGGTGGGGCTTAGCGGTCAGTGGGATGGGGTTAACCTTTCAGCCTAGACACTATGAAGGTCGCGTATAATCCAAGGCACTGGATAATGTGCCTATGCCCAGTCAACCACGACAATCAACATCGATGCACTTGCCTGCCACTTACCATGGCCCAGTTTTGTGTCGGTACCGGTAATACCATGACATAACTATTTGTGTCGCCCTCAATATCCGCCATGAACCCTCATTCGATGGGTAACCCGATTTTATAGATACTTTTGGCTTATGTCGCCCAAGAGAAGTGCCATGTATGGGGTTATTTTTGTAATGTAAGCTTTTGATAATGGAAAGATATGCCTAAATATCCAAAAGGGAAAGCACCAGATTCATAACTAGATAAGATCCTATAGAGGTCTGCGACCTCTTTTGCTTTAACAAAGTAGAATATTTCATGCTTGTGAAAATTAATTTTGAGGCCCATGAAACATATACAAAATTAGTTTCATATTCAAAGCCTTTTCTAAACCATGACTCGTGAACTCCTTCCACTAGGTGAGGAATAAGACCATATACCTGACAATCTTCCTTAGATTCTGCAATCAAAATTGGCAGCATATGTGCTACGATTATTAAATAAAATCAGAGATAACAGACCGCATTATCACAAACCATTTTGTTTTTCACAATAATTACATATATCATCATTGACTCTGATTCCTACACTACCACGACCAACAAACTGATGCATCTACTAACACCACTTGGGATAAAAATCTTGCATACACATAAATTTTTGCAAGAAGGTCCACTGAACTTTGTCATATGTATTTCCGGAGTTAATATTTAATAATGCACCATCTAATTTCTTCTTATGAAGTTTGTGGATCGTTTTATATAGTACTACATATCCTTCCAATATGTGCTGTACAAGCATACAGTAAGTTTGAGTGGATCGATTAACCTTATGAGAAATCTCAGTAATATGGTTCATGCCCACCTTTATGATTATTTAAAACTCGTGTTTAGTAGGGAAATGAGCCTATATTGATGAATTTGAATGGCATTTTATTTCTTAGGGAGAAGTATTATAGTATCCTAATTGATATGAAATAGCGGAATTTCTCCCTTTTGAAAACTTAAGAACATACTCATAAAATCAAGTTTTAGTAATTCTCAAAATTTATAATAGAGCTCCATGGAAACCCATGTGGTCCTGCAGCTTTATTTTTCCGTTTGCATAATAGAATCATGCACCTCCTTATGTGGGAAGTCTGATGTAAGAATCAAATTCGCTTGGGTTGAAAGTTGTAGTATATCTTCAGTTTAATTTTCACCAAGGAGAAAAGGTTATGTGGCTTTGCACCAAAACATTTCTTGTAGAAAGCCAATCTTGAGCTTTTTTTGATCAATTATTGTTCCTTCTTTATGTTATAATTGGAAGATATTCTTCCTTCATGTTTTCCATTCGCTGTGAGATGGAAATATTTCTTATTATTTTTCACATCCCAAATTTTAGATTTGCTACTGCATAGCGTACATTTCATTGTATCATGAATTATTGCAAAAATTCAGTTTGAAAAGATTTTGGCAAAACAACTCACTTGCATTTGCCTTTGTCACCTATACTTGAGTTCTCGGTTTCTACCTTGCATCTGCTAAAACAGAATATTTTAGTTGTTTGGAAGGCACATGTGCATAGAGGGTTCCGACACGAACCCGTAGCACTTTGAATCGCATCAATCGGAGCTTCACAGCATATTCTATAGCAATATGAATTCAGTTAAGTTTTTGCTCAGGAAAAAGAAAAAGAAAAATCAAAAAAAGGAAACAGCGCCGGCGCAGCCAGCCGGGCCGCAGGCCCAGCAGCCCACCCGGGGCCTGCCAGCACAGCGCCCAGCAGCAACCACACGCGCACGCCAGCACGGCAGATAGCCCGCGTAGCCGCGCTGGCTGACAGGGAGGCCCCACCTATCAGCCCGGTGGACCAGCAACAGGCCGACGCGGACTCTGCCGTCGACGCCGTTTCTCGCGGCGGCCATTCCGTGCAGGACCCCGTTTGAACCCCTACTACTTAAACCTCGAGGCAGCCCCTCTCCCCCCCGCCTCGAACCCTAGCCGCCCGAGCTAGCCATCCCGCCGCCGCACCATTGACACTCGGAGGAGCTCGGCCCCGTAGAAACGGTCTCCCCCTCGCCCGCCGTCGGCCTCCCGACCTTCCCCTCGCTCGACTGATTCGTCTCACCCCCTTTTCCCCCTCCATCTTGCAGTACATCGCCAGGAATTCCTCCCCGATCTTCTCGCCGGAGTGGAGAGTGGAGGAGCCGCCTGGGACCATAGGAACGAGGAGGGGCAAAATTGAAGGCCCAGGAAGATCCACCGTCCCCCTCCGCACCCTGCAGACCGCCCAAGCCTCGCCGGAGACGACCGCCCCGCCGCCGACATCCCCGCCTGAGCCGCCACCACCGCCTTTCCCCATCAGCTCCGGTGAGCTCACCTCAGGTGCCTCCCCCACCGTTCGATCTGATTTTAACGCTAGAGGTGACTGCGAAGGGGTACCGGCCACTGGCAGGTGGCCACTTGTCAGCCCAGTCAGCGCATCTGCCCAGTCAGCGCTGACTAGTCAACAGGCAGTTGACTGCTCGATTTAATCGGTTTATTTATTTGCAGAAAATAGAGAAAACTTGTAAATTCAATAGAAAATAATCTACTAGGCCAAAAATTGCAAATAAAATATGTATGGATTCAGTGTTTCACGTAGAATATTTCTTTACAGTTGTTTCATATTTTTGTAGCAAGGATTTGTCTTGATTAATTAAATAGTTTAATGTCTTTTTTAGAGTATTAAATTCATAGTAAAAGTTCTACAACTCCAAAAAATGCAAATAAGATGTCCCTGGAATCTGTAGAACAAGAGGAATCTGTTAGTGAATTAAAAAGTAGACTTACAGTACTAGAATTTACAGAAAATATAAAAGGGCTTACTGGAGTATTTTAATGACCTAGGAAATTTTATATATCCTTTTTGAGTGATTCTAGTTGGTACTGGTTCTATTTTAGGTTGCCTACACAGTGGATATTTTTCCAAGATTTTACAAACAATTCAATAGCAGTGGCTAAATAATTGGGTTATAGCTCAATTGTTGGTCATTTAAAATTGCATGATTTGTTTTTTATGCACTTAAAATGTTTTCCATGCATGCATACAGTAGATATACTGAATAAGATTATATGAAGCTACTATAGCATTGTTCAACTTGTCATGCATGAACCTCGAATTGTCATGTTTGTATATTATTGTGTTTGGTTTATTTATATGATTGCAATTGTATCGTGTAGATTGTGAGGAGTGCAACGCTTGCTCGTGTGAGGATTGTTCGTTCGACCGCTAGAGCCAAGGAAAGTAGATGCTACTTTGTTCATGATGTTGTCCTACTATTTTCAATGTATGATCATGTATTTTGTAGATGCATGTGTAGGATATTACTATCGCTATGCTATGTCCCATTATGTGGCAGGGCTTTCCTGTAGATGAGCCACCATTGGTAGATGTGCTTAGCCATACTATGATGAACGAGGGCTGGGTTACATCACTGAAAGTTGTTTCTAAATGTGTTGGTTTGCGAAAACTAAAAACAACTTAATCAATGAATCTCCTGGGCGTGATGGGATTGATAATTTTTGGTGGTATCATTGCAGAAAGGCACCCAGGTATCAAGAGAAAATGATTGGCTTCTTTATTTTGTAGCTTACGTGTACAACCATGTGCCAATAATGGACTGGGCGGTTGGTTGGACTCAGTAGGTTGTGGTAACTCGAACACACGTATCCAGAGATGTAGAATTTTGGTAGGTTGGATCAGTGTGTGTCGGGTTTGGGGAGCTACTTCCCGAATGGTCCCTTCTTGGACCTCTCCCTATCATCACGCAATATGAGAGTCGTGATACGAGCTGGGCTGGCCAAGTCACATGGAAAAGTGTACTAACCCCTGTAGGGTGTATAAACTAATAGATTAGCCGTGTCCCCGGTTATGGACATCTGAGTTGCTTGATATTGATTTCATGACGTGTTTCTCGCTCATTCTAATTTCCTAATTGCTTTAATGTTGATGGGTTAACTTAATTGGGATCTTTTCAAAGAAAATCAAAACTGTTTAAGAAAGTAGGACAAAGGTATTTGCAAATGCAAGCTAGCCACAACTCTACTTGCCAAATATGCATGTAGATGTTAGCTCTATTGTCTCCTGTAATAGCTCTACTTGCCATACATTCCATGTATTGACCCTTCGGGGCTGCTACGTTTCATGTTGCAGGATATTCAGATTCTGAGTGATCGATTTAGGCCACAGTACTCCACTCGGCACTTGTTCACTTGTGGGCAATTTGAAGAATGGAGGAGTTATTTTATTTATGTTGCTACTTGAATAAGCTAAGCTAGCCTTGGCTAAGACTTTATTGTAATAATGATACTCTGGATCATCGTTATTTATGATACACGGATATTTTGCTATGTTATCCATCTTTATTCTATTGTGGGTCAATGAACAGATCCAGGGATTGGCATGTCACATAGAAGCTACGGTCTTTTCAGAACCATAGTTTTACATTATTTTCCCATCTTGTACATATTTAATTTTAGCCAGTTGTGCCCATTTTGTTCCTCATCTCTCATAAGCTTAGCAAGAAAGTCATTAGATTCCTTGAAAGCCCCTCTCTTGAACTATATGAGAAGATTTGTTTTGCCATTCATATCGAAATTTGTTGGATAAATGTTAGGGTTACTCATCTCCTTATGTGTCCCATATGGCTGTCCTATTTAAGGTCCCCATCTCCTCTACTCCAAGGGTTATCTTCTCTACAAGGAGTTCCTCCCAGCCACCAATGAAAACCCTAATCCAGGTTAGGCCCTCAAGTCTGTCCTCATGGTATCAAATCAAGGGCAGTGAGGGTAACAGTAGCAGTTGTGGTGGATCTAGAAGACTAGGCTGGTGCAATATCTAGGAGGTGGAAGGACTGAGCAGGATGTCGTGGTAGCTAGGATCTGGAAGAAGTGAGAAGGTTACTTCAACACCAAGAGCAAATGAAGGATCTGACATGAACAGGGAGAAGGAGGTCATCATGAGGGTGAGTCCTTTGTACTGTGAGAGGTTATTTCTATAGTCAAGATGGCTAGAGGTGAAAGTGAGAAGCATTGAAGACATGATGCATGCGGGGCAGCAATTGCTTGGCCAAGGATCTAGAGAATCTAGCAGAACTAATCACTAACAAAGGTAACTGAGATCATATGTTGGAGGGGGAGAAACCGTTGCTCATACTGAACTATCCAGAAACTTGAACTAATGCCCAATGACATCAAGTTGGAAGGAGTGAAAATTATCTCCGATGGTCACGGAGGGCTATGTTGATTCTGAATATGAAAGGGTTGGATGAGTATGTGAGTGATGAAGTTGCATAACCAACATACAAGAGAATTTCAGCATGGAATAAGTGGAGTGCCAAAAATTCTCTTATTATGGCATGGATGTTGAACTCTCTGGTCCTGACATGGATGTTTTGGTGGAGTCACTCACAAAGGCTTCAGAGGTATGGGATACTCTATCAAATCTCTACTTTGGAAAGGGGAACATTATGTTGATTTCTGAGATTCAAGATAAGGTCCATGACTTGCAAATAGGAGATAACCCGGTGATGGCATATGTGTTTGAACTGCGGCATCTTTGGGGTGATTTTAGATCATGATGATCCTCTTGAACTTGTCCATGGTGAATGTGTGACTATTGCTACAAGATGTATTGAACATTGACGAGTCATGAAGTTTTTGAAAGGCCTTAATCAAGAGTTTGAGGGTAGAGGGGATGCTTTGCTGCATCAAACCACTACTCCTTGACTCATAGATGCAATTTCTATTATGTCTAGAGAGGAAGTGCGGCTGAAATAAGTGAGATGAGAGACTCCTTCACTTGTGGACTAAAGGGACACTTGAAGCACAAGTGTACTGCCTTTGTGGCACCCAGCAGGGGAATATGGGATACAAAAATGGCAGAGGAAGCAATAGAGGAAGAGGTGCATAGAGGTGGTAGACAACAGTATGGATGCCAATACAACGCACTAGATTTTCCAAGGCACATATGACAGCCACTAAAGAGACCAAGTCTAGTACATCACATTGATAGGAAAAGGAAGAAGAAGAAACCGAGGAAACATCTGGGATCTTTGCTCACTATGTCTACACAAATGAAGGTAATATTGATTGTGTGTCTCTAGCCACTCATAATGTTGATTCTTATTGGATCCTAGTTTCTGGAGCATCCACACATTTAACTGGGATATTAGAGAATTTTATTCTTATAGTTAATACACTCCCCCACACATAGAGTAACTATCCAAACAATAGATGGCACCAAAAAATCCATTAAAGGGGTTGGAATAGTTTGGTGTACACCCAACATAAAATTGTCATCAGTACTTCATGTTCCTGCTTTTCCTATAAATTTGGTATCTCTAAGTTCCCTAATTGACTAGCTGGACTATCTTATAATTGTTGATAAATCTATGTGGTTAATTTAGGAAAGGACGACGAGCGGGAAGATTGGGACATGAACTAGGCATAGAGGTATTTGGCGCATGGATCGTGACAAGATGGGACCAAAGAGGATGTTGGCTGGGATTGTGGAAGGAAAGGAGAATATGGAACTTGTGCATCATTTTCGAATGGGCCACATGCCTTTTATTAAAATATTTCAAGTTTGTCCTAATGTCATGACTAAAGTGGATTGAACCAAATTAACTTGTTATGGATGCAGGTATTCCAAGCATACAAGATCCTCTTATATTTGTAGAGGGATCAGAATTGCATCTCGATTTGTGCTAGGGCACTCTAATGTTTGGACATGTCCAGTTTTGTTGGTTAGTGGCATGTACTTTGTGACCTTTAATGATTTCTATTCTATAATGACGTGGGTTTATCTTATGCGTCACAAATATGCATAGTGTTTGTGCCTATCTGGAAAACCAGTTCAAGTTACATGTGTAGGTGATTAGATTAGATAATGACATTGAATATGTGAATAAACAATTTACTACTTTCTTATCTTCACAAGGTATCTTACACCAGACTTCATGTCTTGATACCCCTCCCTGAAATAGAGTAGTTGAGAGGACGAATAGACACATTCTTGAAGTTTCTTTGTCTCTCATTTTTACCATGAATGTCCGTAAATTCCAATGGAGTGAGGCAGTTATGACCGCCACTTATTTGATCAATAGGATGCTTCCAAATATATTTGGTATGAAATCTCTGTAATGCCACCGAATCATCTCTATATAGATCTTATCCATTTTTGCCAAACCCGCATAGAGGTGATTCAAAGATACCCACTAGACACTTTCGTGTGGGTGGATTTTATTAAAAGTAGTTACATCACAATATTTTACAACAGAACCCACAAGAAACATATATATACAACAATGACTCGACAAGTCAAGAATAAAAATGGTATGATTCAATGGTACAATCCAAGAAGAAAGAAAAATATTATCCAATTACAGATAAGATCCAAATGGGACTAAGAGTCCTGTAGAATAACGAAGCAGTGACCATAACCCTGCCCAGGCCAAACCAGAAGGCTAACCTTGCTAATGTCGTTAACACATACCTGTTAAAACCAAAGGGTTCTGACAAAGGGAAAAGAAAAAAAGAGAGTGGTCAGTACTGAAGCCAGTACACAATGAGTCTTATAATTTGGCTCTCGCCTACATGAGTATGGTGGGCCTAGTGGCAGCAAGTCTTGCACTATCTATCTTATAGAGACATGCTACAACTTTGGATATTAGAGCGATATTAGAGAGTGCTATATGGTAACAATAATATAACACCAAGCATAACCCATCCAAAGATTTCCCCTTGAAAACAAGTTGAGGAAGTCCTCTTGGGGACCACACGTTGCAATTTTAGTTATCAATTGTTTAGTTGGTAATGTTAATAAATAGTCATATTATTAAAGAGGCGAGATATTAGTGGCATTGTCTATGATCATGACATTGTAATCCCGAGGCGTCCATAACTGTGGACACACGGCTTATCGAAAAGATTTACCCTGGAGGGGTGCACTACTGTACCCAAACGCATGTTCAACTCTTAAGGCAATATATTACGCATGCCTTCGGAATCTCACAACAAGAACTGTCCCATAACTATGCACATATCTAGAGCCATCACCTACTGTGTGGATCCAACTCATAGGTACGATGATCTTTGAGGAAGGCACAGGTTCTACTATATACTAAACGACCCCTAGAAGATAACTTGTAGAGCTCCCGTTGGAACCGACGGCATGTACCGTTTTTATGTATGCAAGCCATGGCAGTCCACCAAAATCATATGAAAACTCAACCCATGTCCGAGGACATATTATGCGTATGCACCAAATGGAAAACAAATTTTTTGTTCATATGAATATACAAATAGCACCGATAGTTGAAGGGGGTTCCCAGAGGTCCCCATGTTTGGTTACCGTCCATGAGGAAGACCTTAGAATTTTATGTCGACGACCATCAGGTTCGATGGATTCGATTCCATGTGGGTGACGAGTCCAAATTTTAAGCATATTTACCTTATGTTTTTGCACAAATAGAGTAGGATTTTTAGTATTTCACTGCATCACGCACACCTTTTGTCCATGTTTTGATAGGATCCCGAATTGTTGTGTATTTGATGAATATATCAATTGGAACTATCATGTTATGCAGTAATATGATATTTCTAAGTGATAAATGTCGTTTAAATGATTTTTCCTCGCACCTGGGAGAACAAAGAACGTGAAGGAAAGCTATAGAGGGTTTAACGACCACTTGTACATGCAGAGCTTTGCCCGTACTTTCCGCTGATACAACATGTTAGCGCGTCCGCCTCATAAAATACTCTCACCACACGAAGACAGATCTAAGATTCGACACTCACAGAAACTTCCAGCCTCAAAATACCATGCCAGAGAGGGACATTGAGGAGGAACTAAGAGAAGGGAAAATCCTTTCTGCTTCACGAATCATCATAGGACACCACATCACCCCCTTCATCATCAACCGTTCCATATCAATCACCATTACATTCCCCTCTTTCATACTTTAGATCTTGTTGTAATTCCAAATACAATTGTGGTTTGCACTAGATTTATCTTCATACTTTTATCCATCCATATGAATATGATGATGTTGTTGATTGCTTCCATGTGTGAGTAGTTCCCTTTGTTTCGGGAGAGATGGAGAAACCCTAGCACTATTATGAAATGAAATAAATATGATCTATTACTTTGGTCCATGATCCATTAATCTATGATATTGTGTTTGATCAATCTCTTTAGTTGGTATGTGTAGTCGTCCACATATTATTTGCCGTCGGGTCTAAATAGAGGGTGATACCCTTAGGACGTGTATGGGAGTATGTCAAGTGTTACTTTTGTGACTAAAGCATTGGCTTATAACCTACATGATCAAAGAGGGATTTAAGAGATATTCACTAAGCTTATTATGATATCCATGGGGGAACCCTTAACTATGGTGGTATGTATCAGTGATTGCTCTCAGGAATCATAGATTTTATTTAGAGATGACCTCATTTCCTGATTCAAGAAGCGACTGATCATGAGTCTTATAGTGAACATCTTATTATGGAGCTCTCTCCACAAATACCACGACGAAATAAATAGACTATCCTAATTTTGATTAATTACCATATGCTAGTGGTGTATCCTACATCCCAGAGAAGGCTTTAGCCTTATTGAGTTCAAACACCTTTTCAACACTTTTGTTACTTGATTTACTTTCACCTTCTTATTACTTTCCTTCACACAAACAAAAACCTTTCAAACACCCTTTATTTGAAATTAAAGGAAGCTTAAAATTATCCTTTGGTAGTTAGTGAAAAGGGGCATAAAGACCTCAACCAAATAGCTCGTTGTGGGTTCGATACTCTTATTTCGAAACTATCTACAATTGATCTATGCTCTTATAGTCATCAAGCTATTTTCTAGCATCATTGCCGGGAAGCTAAGTGATTTTGGTCTTTATTCTTAGTTTCTTATTTTACTAATTGTTTTACTAAAATTGTTTACTAGTTTGAAGTAAGCACCATGACTGCACTAGGGCTGAAGAATCAGCTTGATGCAACCAAATACCTCAGGAAGTTCAATAGAGAGCTTGTTAAGGAATTCCCGAGTGGGAGAAAACCAAAATACGAGGTTAACCCTAGTTTTATCGCTATTATTATGGAGAATTTTTTTGCAGTAGATGACCGAGATGAGGATCCTTACACTCATTTAATACATTTTACCGAGTTATTTTGGACACTTAAATTGATAGGATATTCTGATGATGATTTGAAACTTAAATTGTTTAGCCAATCTCTAACCAACACTTCTTTAGCTTGGCATAGAATTTTCCCTACGGAGGAAATTGATACTTGGGAAAAGTTCAAAGGATAATTTTATTTTGATTCTTTCCCAAACTAAAGACTATTGAAGTGAGGAGGGCGATCATGAACTTCAAGAACCGCCAGGAGAAGGTTTGGTAAGAACCTTCAAAAGGTATAAATCCATCCTTAATATATGTCCCCATCATGATTTACCTGAATGGTATGTTCTACATATCTTCTTTGGGGGACTTAAGCAAGAGATTAAGCATGAACTTGACACTAATTTTGGAGGTTCTTTTATGGAATTAAGTATAACTAAATATTGGGAACTCTTAGAACGAATTCATCGCAATAGATAAACATGTGGTTTTGATTTAGGAGGAAAATGATGGATATAAATTGAATACGATTGTCTCAATGCTTATAAGGAATCCGGTAAGGTTAAGGAAACCGCTAATGAACTTTAACTTGATAATGATATTATTTTGAAAATCCTTCAGTCTTTTATAGAACATATTGAAGCTCCCAAGAAATATTGGCTTGAATACACTCCACCACCAGAGCAAGTTGAAGATGTTGGGATAAAATTGTGCCCATGTGGAGCCATTAAAAAATAAGCACCCTATCACAACAAGAAATGTTTTCTTCCGCAATGACTGGGCCCGTCGGTCATCGTAGAAGGTGCGTCTTCCACAACGAAACTCTCGGCTTGACCGTGGCAGATGCAAAACTTTTTTTCTACTTTTGTGCCCCTCTACTACGACAAAACAACTAAATAAACATGGACGAAGCTTGACGAGCACGTGGAAGAAGTAAGATTTATGCTTCCTCGTGAGATGTTGACTCACCGAAGTATTTTTTGCGTGTGGGTCCCGGACGTCAGTGACTCTAGAAGACCATACTTTTCGGTCACGCCTTGTGACACCCCCGGGATCGGGGCTAAACAAATCCCAGACCTCCATATGACATAAGCTTAACCTTGAGCTCGAGGATATCCAGTGAAGAATTGGTAACACAATAGTGACCCTATGACACAAAGTTATTACATCAAGCTCATAACTAAGCGAAGAGCCAAATTATTACAAGCATAGGTCACTGACCACAAACATCAAAGAATGGAAGGCAAATTATGCTATTAGGTATAGCAAACTTAACAAATGTCCTAAGAGGCCTGAAGCATAATGATGACGTCCCAGCCCATAGATTACAGGCTACTGGCCGGGAACCTCAAGCTACTCGTCGGTGTCGATCTAGTACCAAACTGATCTTCAGGGAACACTTACTCTGCTACAAAAGTATCAACAAAGCAAGGGTGAGTACAGGGTGTACTCTACAAGACTTATGGCTGGTGGGGTTGTTTTGATTAAAGCCATCTTTGTTTATAAAACAAGAGAGAGAAGAAGCTCGTCTAATCAGATTATTTTAAAAAGGGATAAGAGAGCGACATCTCCATAGTATAGATCATCATCTTTTGATATGCACCAAGTCATCATCATCTGAACCCTAACTAGGATCACGCCCTCGTACCCATGAGGAAGCATCCTTAAGAACACGTTGATATGCCAAGTTTTACGATTAGGTTAGTTCTCTATGATCTCAGAATTCGGTAACCAAGCATTCATAACCATGAACACGCTTTTCAAAAATATTTAACCCTGCAGGGGTGTACAACTTTACCCACACGTACTAACCTTCTCTTAATGCCACTAGTAATAGCCCTCTTCTTGGAAGGCTGGCAAAGGATGGTTAGACACGACCTTTACCTTGCTTTTGCCGAGACCATGAGTCGCGCCCTAAGGATGATTCCACCATAACGGGTCTAATCACGAAGCCGGTCCCTAGAGATGTGAGGCGAGGCTGATTTACCATGGGATCCATCGACCCCAAGCAACCCGGTCCATGCTTCCCTACCTATTATGAATGCACCTTCACCCGCCAAATCTTCTAAAAGGTTTTCTATGCATATGTCGAATGGAACGCTCGAACTATGTGACTCAAGAAATATACTAGGCAAGTTAGTTACTCGCGAGGTTGTCTAGGCACCATGTGGTTGTACACTCGTCTCTGTTCCAAAGGCAAGAACTCGGGTCCTAATGGTGGCGAGCATGGGACTAGAAAAACAACATCCCACTGTGGCCTCCCATACAAGCCTTAGCATGTTTAATCTCATATCACCTCATCAGTATAACTCGGTATCCTGTCATACTTGGTTATCTGCATTTGATCCATCGTCTGGATAAACCAGCGCTGGTAGATATGCATGGATAAGTAAGACACAGATATTAGCTCTAGCAGTGCACACAAGCCAAACCTAGTTATGCTAGGAGAAGTGGATCAGGGAATATAAGCTCAAAGGGAGTAATGCAATAGATAGCACACTCTAACTATCGATAAAATACATTAGTAGAATCGTATGCAACATGGAAAGAATAGAAATTCTTTCAAAATCATAGGATTATATCATGGTGGGGCTATGCTTGCCTTTGTCTGTTGATAACTAGAAAGCAATGCTTTGGACATCTGGTACTTGACTTGGTTATAGTTTGTCAAGTATTGTTTGTCGATATTCGATGGTCTTGATCTCGGTATTCAATCTCGATCTCGATCTCGATATCGTATTCTATTGGGAAAAACCAAATCACCGGAAAGAGAGGGAAACAATCAACATATGGAATCAATGCAATGCTCAAGCAAGGATGATGATATGACAAGTTGAATTGTATTGAATTGAAACCCTAAAGCATGCCCGACAGATTAATCGGGGTTCCGAGGGGTATAAACCCTAATTCGGAAGAACTCCGGAAACACCTATGAGGGGTTCGAACAAGCACATCGCGAGGGACCTAACTATGGCGGCACCGCTACCTATAGGTCAACGGAGCACGGCCGGGGACGAGCTGCTGTGGTGGCAGTATCGGGCTTGCATGGCTAGAGTGATACAGGGCGAGAGGGAGGAAGGGGAAGGGTCCACAAGGACCAGCAGCTCACCAGGAGAACGACAAGCTTGTCGGTGAGGCTGGAGGTGGATTAGAACGACAGCATGGTCGACAGCAGAGAACGTCGGGCTTGGGGAAGAAGTGCCGATTCGGGTAGCTCTCGAGATCCCCAGCTTGCGTGCTTTGATAGGAAGAACAAGGATGGCGAGGAGGAGCTCATGGCGGTCTCGGTTGGCCTCGGGGCAGTGCAGAAAGTTGATGAGCTGTGGCTAGGGTTCCGGCACGTTGCATAGAGAAAGAGAGAGAGGGCGCGGGGAGGTGATAAGATCAGGGGGGATAAGATGGGCATGTCGCGATGCTCTTATCCTCACTCCAGAGCGGCGACACGCATCACAGCGACGGGACGGCGTCGGGCAGCTGCGGCGGTGATAACAAGCAGCTTGGCATCGGGGACGATGACAACGAATAGGCAAAGCGGTACTGGGCTGCGCTTGGGCCGCTACTGGGCCCGGGATGCTATGCGTGGGTGGCAGGGAGAAGGGAAGAGAGGAGTGGGCTGGCCTGGGAGGGGTTCTGGCTGCTATTTTTATTTGCAAACTCTTTTCTTTTTCTGTTTTCAATTTCTGTTTTGTATTTTCATTTCAAATACTGTTTTGAATAATTCAAAAATACCAGATACTTTTATAATGTGTATAAAATACTTGGGGGCCTTTGTAAACCATCTGGGCTCCATTTTTTTGATAGTTTTCAAAATACAAAACCTTTTTGAATTGTTTTCAAATAGAGGGAGAGAGTAGGGTTTAGGTTTTTGCATTATTTTCTTTAATGGAAATTTGAATACATGATGCTCATGAAGCACAAAAAAACCCTAAATAATGTTTATGTAAACTGGTGTGTTACACGCCTCCCTGATTTGAACTCGATAATATTTTTTTGATGCTTCTTCCGTTTGGTCAGGGTGTTGGGTCCCGCATGTCTGCCTCACCTTAGAGGAATCATGTGTATGATGGAATTTTTTCCTTCCCTATTCTGAGCTTCATAGCATCGTTCGATGCATATATCGTTTAATCAGGCTGTTGGGTCCCATGTGTCATCCCCACACTAGAAGAAACATGTGCATGATGTATTTTTTCCTTGGCTCGTGCCTCCCTGATGTGAACTCGATAATGTTTCTCGATATATCTTCTATTAATCATGATGTTGGGTCCCACATGCTAGCCTCTCATTAAAAGAATCGTGTGTATGATGAATTTTTTTCCTTCGCTCCCCTACCTTGTTCCCAACTTGATAGCGCTGCTAGATGCATCTACAGTTTAATCACGCAGCTGGGGCCCGCATGTCATCCTCACATTATAAGAAACGTGTGCATGATGAATTTTTTTCCTTGGCTCGTGCCTCCCTGATTTTAACTTGATAACGTTCTCAATCTATCTACCATTAATCACGATGCTGGGTCCCACATGCCAGCCTCTCATTAGAATAATTGTGTGTATGATGGAAAATTTTCCTTCGCTCCCGCTACCGTGTTCCGAACTTGATTGCGCTGTCGTTTAATCACGCATCTGGGCCCACATGTCATCCCCTCATTAGAAGAAATGTGTGTATGATGGATTTTTTCCCTCGGTCGCGCTATCCTGTTCAAAACTTGATAGCGCTGCGAGATGCATAATCACACAGCTGGGCCCCACGTGTCATACTCTCATTCGAAGAAACGTGTATATGATGGAATTTTGGTCCTCGTTCGTTCCTCCGTGTTAACTTGATAGCGTTGCTCACTACATCAACTGTTTATTCAGGCTGGTGGGTCCCATATGTCAGCCTCATATTAGAAGAATCATTTGTATATGATTGATTTTTTTCTTCTCTAGCGCTAACCTGTTCCTAACTAGATAGTATTGCTCGACGAGTCTATCGTTTAGTCACGTAGCTAGGTCCCACATGTCAGTATCTCAGAAGAACGTGTGCTTGTTAGACTTTTTTTTCTCGCCCGCACCTCTGTGTTTCAAACCTGGCAACGTTACATGATGCATCAGCTGTTTATACAGGCTACTGGGTCCCACATGTCAGCATCTCATTAGAATAAATGTGTGCATGTTGGAATTTTTATTGCTTGCACCTCCGTGTTTTTAACTTGGCAACGTTGCTCGATGCATCAGCCATGAATACATGCTGTGTTGGAGATATGCCCAAGAGGCAATAATAAAGTGGTTTTATTATATCTTTATGTTTATGTTAAATGTTTGCATCCCATGCTATAATTGTATTAAGAGGAATCATTAATACTTGTGTGTTTTGTAGACATAAAAGAGTCCCTAGTAAGCCTCTTGTTAAACTAGCTTGTTGATTAATAGATGATCATGTCCATTGGATGTTATTAATAACAAGATCATATCATTAGGATAATGATGTGATGGACAAACACCCATAGTAAGAATAATATCAAGTGATTAAGTTCGTTTGCTAAAAGCTTTCAAATACATAGTTACCTAATCCTTCGAACATGAGATCATGTTCATCACCAACACTGGATGAATGCTTTGATGACATCAAATGCCACATCATAACTGGGTGGTTAAAATGTGGCATTCGGTATTCTGAATGTATGGATTGAAGCGCATGGATAAAGAGTGGATTTTTTACATCTAGACGACGGATAGATATACTCTAGGCCCTCTCGGTGGAGTGTCATCCAATTAGCTTGCAAGCATGTGACTAGGTCACAAGGGATGTCACATCACAGTATGATTAAAGAGTACTTATCGATAACGAGGTTGAACTAGATATGGAGATACCGACGATCGAACCTCAGATAAGTAAAGTATTATGTGACAAAGGTAATCGGTATCGTATGTTAATGTTTCATTCGATCACGAAGTCATCGTTGAATATGTGGGAGCCACTATGGATCTCCAGGTCCTGCTATTCGTTATTGATCGGAGAGGGGTCTCGGTCATGTCTACATACTTTGCGAACCGTAAGGTGACACACTTAAGGATTCAATGTTGTTTTAAGTAGACATGGAATATGAGTTGGAGACCAAATGTTGTCCGGAGTCTCAAACTGGATCCAGGACATCACGAGGAGATCTGGAATGGTCCGAAGAATAAGATTCATATAAGGAAAGTCATCTTCCGGGGTTCAGAAAAAGTTTCGGTGTTTGGACCAGAGCTTCTAGAATTTTCTAGAGGGGCCACCAGTGCGCCCACCACCACGGTATGGGAAACATGGGATGGTCAATGGTGCAAGGGCTCATGGGCCAGCTGTACCAAGCCCTAGAGGGTCAACTGGCCACCCCAAAGGTTTTGGGGCAAAACCCTAAAATGGAAAGGGGAAACTTGGGGTGCAAGTTTCCCTCCCGAACCCTATGTGCACCGGCCCTAGGAGGGGAGGGCCAAGGGGGCTTCCCTATCCGCCCCCCTCCTCTATATAAAGAGGGGAGGGGTGGGCGCCTAGCCCTACCCCTTGACCTTAACCCTAGCCGCCACCTCTCCCTCCTCCATCTTCCTGCTCCGGCTTCCCTGCAGGGATTTCTCCTGCACCACCACCACCACGTCGTCATGCTGCTAGGATTCCGAGGATATATACTACCTCTGATTCTTACTGGAACAAGTAGAGAAAGGTCTTTATCGACTCCATACATGTGACCGAGTGCGGAAGCGCTGACGGAACACAACACCGGAAGGATATTCAATGTGATCTTGAGATCGGCAAGTGATCGACTACATCAACCATGAGATTAGATTTTGTTAAACACTTTGGATCTTCGAGGGTTAGTTCTCGTCAAACTCGTTGCACCTATCTCGTATATTAGATCTTGGCTTTTCCATAGATTGGATCTTGGATTTATGCGTTCTTGTAGTAGAATTTTTATGTTTTCTATGCTACGAACCCTACAGTGGTATCAGAGACGAATCTATGGGTAGACCTGTTGCACGACTAGAACACAATCATTTTGTGGGTGTTGATGATCTTATTGTCACTTGATTTTCGTATACTTTGCATCTTGCGGGGTGGTGGGATGAAGTGGCCCGGGCTAACCTTACATGTCGTCGCACATGAGACTTGCTCCATGCTCAACGTGAAACTTGCATTGCATAAGTGGCTTTGCGGGTGTCTGTCTCTACCACCATAGTTAAGATCCAACTTACGATATGCACTTGACAACACTTGTATCAGCGATGTGGTTCTTGTCCGTAGGTAAGAAAGGTTCTTATTCGAAATCCCCAAGCCATTTAATACATGCAAAGAAAATTAGAGGCGTCTAACTTGTTTTTGCAGGGGCATGTGATGTGATACTGCCATGATGTGTTTGTGATTATATTTGATGTATGATATGATCCTTATTGTATTATGGCAACCGACAGGAGCCTAATGGTTGTCTTTAAATTTGTTAAGACCCGCGTGTCTATTCATCATGTAATAGCTTTATTCCAAGTAGTTGTAATAGTTGTTGTTAGTGATGGACAACCATGAAGCGGCACCACAGACCTTGACGCCACGATGGTGATGATGGACATCATGTCCATGCTTTGGAGATGGAGATCAAAAGCAAAAGAAGAAAGGTCGTATCATATAATACAGTATGAATTGCATGTGATGTTAATCCTTTATGCATCTTGTATTACTTAGATCACGAACGTAGCTTTATAAGATGATCCCTCTCACTAAATATCAAGTAATAAAGTGTTCGTCCTAAGTAGGCACCATTGCTAAGACTCGTTGTTTAGAAGCATCACGTGATGATCAGGTCTTATATATTCTACGTGTGCATACAACGGGTGCAAGCCAAATTTGCACATGCAGATACCAAGGTTAACCTTGATGGGCCTACCATTTACAAACACGGCCTCGGAACATGGAATACCAAAAGGTAAAGAATGACTCATATGGATGATGTGATGAAAATGTTGATTGTTCGCCTTTGAAGCTACATATTATCTCATGAAGATCGGACATGGTGTAGTGTATTTGGTTCGTGTGATCACCAAAACAACTCGAGGGATGTTGGTTTTGAGTGGGAGTTCAAAAAGAAATATGATTAAAGTTGAACACAATTTATCATAAATTAAATCAAAGTGAATTTACATAATTTGTTGTAGTAATTGGCATCCGTTCACTACCTTACGCTTAGTTATAATTGATATAATAGAACTATAGAATTCTAGATATTTACTTTACGAACTAGTATCGTATTGCTTTGACTGTCAATCTAAAGTTTAAATGTACTATTGGAAAGTTTCAAAAAACTCCATTTACTCCGTGAAGTTTTATAATTAGTATTAAACCAAGAGTATCAATTCCAGTGTTAGTATATAAGTATCATAATTGCCTCGTGATCCTTGATATTCAAAAGGTTGATTTAGTATCAAGGTTATCTAGGAGTTGAAAGAAATGTTTCAAAAACCGTCAGGTGTGGAAGATAATGTGATATATAAAACAATGTTTTGGGTTTAAATATGATATAATATAATCTAGCAAAATTCATGTTCTCATATTGTATGAGAATTTGCGAAGGTTGGAGACGTTGGACGTCCTAATATTCCAAAAAGGTTTTGGGAACTAACATTATACTCGCAATTATCCTTTATAAGATATAGTAGCTTGATCATGAAAGTTGTCATGATAAGGATGAATATAAGATGTAGGTAAAATGTTTACCAACACAAAAAGATTAATAAAGAATGGATTTTGAAATAACGCAAAACATTTGATGATGGTGATCTACTTCAAAGTGAAAGTCCAAAGGTATTAGTCTTTGACTATACATGCTTTGGACTATGTGTCATGTTTATGGCACAAATGTTGATGTTGATATATTCTTTTTAAAGGAAAGGAAAATGCTGAAAGAGAATCTCAGAAATATTTGGCAGAAAAAGAAAATAATGGAAATTGTCCAGCATAGATATTTAGATGATATACATGTTATGGTTGTATTCTTTGCTTGTTAAACAACATGGTTCATGGGTATTGTATACCTAATTTGTTGGTGTGAAGTGTCATACAGAACAACACAATTCATGAACTGCAATGGCCTAAGTAACTACCAAGAGAATATGTGATCATGTTCATCAAAAACAAATAAAGTGTTGTTGTGTTTCTCGACTAACATCAAAGCTTTCCTTAAAGATTTGTTTTAATAATTGTTATTTTGATCAGCTATTATGAGAACAATAGGTTTTTCAAATAATTATCGTATTCCATAATAGATGGGTGATATACAAGTCTGGTTAGAGATATCACGTCCATAAAAACTAATGCTAAAAATATCGCAAGAAAAATGATTGAAAGATCACTTACAAAGTGACATCGCTGTTTAAATTATATTGGAAAGAAAACTGTAGAGGTCCCAACCCAAATAAGGTAGAGTCCTCCTGTGTTTTACAATGCTAGTCCCTGGATCAATAGCTAGCATCCACAATTAAGATGTAATATCAAGATACAAAGGTCATAATTTAAATTTATAACCAGGAATAACATAAGTTTATTACATCAAGCATAGCTCATATGGCTATTACATTACATTTGCAGCGGAATATCTATAAGTATGGGTCCATCATCCTCAAAGTGCCACAGGCAGATGTTGGTTGTAGATTTTGTAGTCCTAGTCAATCAAACAATCTTCATTTTTAAAACAATCAACCTGCAACATTACAAGTTACAGCCACAAGGGTCAATACATTTTGAATTGTATTGGCAAGCTTCACTTTTATGTATAATGAGAGTGGATCCTATCATTATATGCATATTTGGCTAAATAGAGTTTACGGCTTATTTGCAGAAAGCAATATTTTATCCTATCTTTTCAAAAGGGTTTTAAAGTCTTTTGTCAAATTTCTTTTCCAAGTTCCTTGAACTCCTTGGTAGAAACTCAAGTGTTCAAATCCTTGTCAAAATCTCTTGAGCACCTTGGTAACCCCAAGTGCAACAAGTTTTATCAAAACTCATGAGTTCCTTGGTAAAACCCCAAGTACTTCATGCTCTTGAGCACCTTGGTAACCCCAAGTGCAACAAGCTTTACAAAATCTCTTTGAATTCCTTGGTAGACACACAAGGGCATCAAGTTTTTATATTAGAAGTTGGAATGTCGAGATCTCCCATAGTTCAAACTTTAGTTGCTCAGTATTGTCCATAACCGGGGACACGGCTAAGTACTTAGATTTTATTATCTTCTGCAGAAGGAGTACACTTTACCGACATGACACAATCCCATCTTGTTGCCACCAGTGGCCTACTGGATTAGTGCTCACCAAAATGGAGTACTGGCAGATTGAGAATGTGCCGAAGTCTTTCCGAAAGGTCCTCCCATACATCATTGCTAGCTTTGTCTTCAGCCCCCATGAAGCATTCCAGATCCCCATGTCCAGTAACTAAAGACAATGTATGGGTCTTCCTAATGTAATTGACTAAGCCAGAGCCATAATAGCATGTGGTTGCACACGAAAGCCACAATTGGAGAAGCATGTTTGATCTCTAAGTTTCCTAGGTGGTTTTCATTTGGAGCACAACACAAAGTGATTGCCATAGACATGGTTCCCTTTTGTTGTCACCTTCTCCAAAACTTAAAGTAGCCCCACCTAGGTGGTTCATTGAGTCCTTGTTTTATTATGTAAAACACAAGTCCTTTTCTCAACCTTTGTAAATCTCAACATGTATCTCTTTTCCAAAATATAGCATATAGCATGGCTAAGCATGTACAACTTCAATATTTTCACTAAGGAGTGTATAGGGAATCCTATTAGGATTTAGCATAGCATAAGTACAGAAATATCTTTCATGCATATTTCCAAAATCCACTAAGTATATAAAGAAAATAGTAGGACTTTTGTATGATAGTGTAACTTGCCTTTTTGGTAGGGAATGAGGGTTCACTTCCTTGATCTTGCTAGTTTCACACTTTGCTAATTTCACTACAAGTCAATCAAGCAAATCACCAAATCAACTAACATTCCAAACCAAGGTTTAAACAAACAATTTCACACACATAGTAATGGAGTCTAAGTCATGCAAAGGGGTTCTTTTGCAAGGTTGGTTTCTACTAGGTTTATAAACTTTGTAGGGCCTACATTGGTCATTTACCAAAATGGCAAAGTCATTAGTTAGAGGGTTTTGTCTTAGGACTATTTTAAAATTCATTCATCATTTTTATGTGGTGAAAATTATTCTTATCAAAGCAAAACTTTAGGTTTTTCACCAAGTGAGTTGCCTTTGGCAAGGTTTGATGTTTTGGGTCAGTAAGTTTTGGTCCAAAACATTTTCTCAAAGTTTTCCTTGCAAAACATTTCCATGATAAAACCAAGGGGTTTATTTTGGTTACAAAATGGCTAAGTTAAATAATTCAACTTATATTTTACCAAAATCACTTTTAACACTATGGGTTGGTTCCTAGGGTCAGTAAGGTCACTACAAATCATTTTGCAAAGGTTTTGTCATTAAATTCAATTTTAAACAATTTTTATACTCTAAACAAGTACACAAATGTTTCTGCAAATTCAACCAAGCTAACAGATACTATTTTCAAAACTAAGGCCATGGTTAGCTAGGGCTTGTTCTCCTGAATCCAACGACATAAAATCTGTAAAATTTGGACGTGTGGATCCAAAGATATAAGGGTTTGAAGTTTGCAAAAGTTTTTGTTTTTCAAATCTGTTTTAAATCCAATAGGTGACACGCGGCGTGTTTTAACTGGACGATACCGGTTCGGGTGGATCGTGCGACGCTGGCCGTTGGATCTAATTATCACCGCGCGGCTCAGATCATTCGATACCCCTTCGCTCACTTTCTTTCCTAGCCGCTGGATCAAGATCGGACGGTGCTCAGGAGGTTGACCAATAGCTGGCGGCGCCGGCGGCGTCGACTGGCGGCGCACGCTCTGTCCGAGGTGGTCTGGCCGTTCTAGGAAGCGAGAGAAGAGGAGGAGAGGCTCACCGTGATCGCAGGGTCATGGGGAAGCTCGACGTGGTTTCGAGGAAGCGAGGGGCGCACTGGGGCGGTACTAATCGCTCGCCGGAGTAAAGGACGGCGTCGGGTGGTCTCAGTCGTGGTCGAAGACGACGTTGTAGATCGTCCTAGGACAAAACAGAGACATGGTTAGGTGTGGGAGGTCACGGAGAGGTCACGTGCATGAACGAGAAGGTACGGGGCGGTCGTAATCTACCTGAGTTCTTGCCGGAGTTGAAGGCAGACGCGGCGGCGTCGGGAGCTTGACGTAGGTGACGTTCTGGGGCGCCCGCGGTCGAACAGAGGGTACTGGGAGGTGCGCCAGGTAGTGGGGAAACTGCTAGCGTGCTCAGGGAGGCTCGGGAAGGTGTGGCTTGGCCGGAATCGACAGAGGAAGCTCGTCGCTGCAGCGGCGGTGTAGGAGTGATTGGCGACAGCCTAGGGGCAGAGAGAGGGAGTGGTCTGGGGGAAAAGAAGGAGGGGGCGCTGGCGCTTAATAGCGTGCATTCGCGGCGAGGTTTAAGGCGCGGCATTACTGCGAATTGATCGTGGCTTTGAATGGCAGCAACGGCAGCGAGGGAGGAGGCGTGGTCTGCGGGTGGGGAAGAAGAGGGATGAGGCGGTGGGGTTCTCTGGTCAGTGGGAAAGGAGGTGTGAGGGAGGTCCACTTGTCAGGGACTTTGCGGGTTGTTTCAGCGGTGAGGAAAAACGGTTCGGGGTGAGGGCAGATGGGTTGTTGGGCTGTTTTGGGCTGGGCCTTGTTGGGTTGTCCTTTTCCATATTTTTTTTCTGCCTGTTTTGTTTTATTCTTTTCTATTTCTATTTTCTGGTTTGAAATTCATCCAACTAATCAAGTATTCAAATAATTCAAACCATTCAAACAATTGTAATGAGTTTTTAGTTCTGTTTATCAATAACCATTCTCAGAATAAAATAATATTTTTTTACTTATTTTAAGACTCATTTCTTGATTAAACAAAATGGATCTTTTAGTTATTTAATAAATTAGGGTTTGTTTTAATTAATATAATCTTCATTTAAAATCCAAAACACTTTCAAATCTAAATCAGTAGGTTTATTTGGAAATAAAGAATATTTGGAAGATTTGTTTTAAAACAAAATAACCTCTTATTTTAGGGTCCATTAGTAATTAAATAAAATGGGCCCTAGTTATTAAATCAAATAGAGTTTGATTCTATTAATAAAATCTTTATTTGAAACTTAATTGTTTTCCAAACCAAATCAGTAGGTTTATTTGGAAATATTAAATATTTGGAAACTTTATTAATTTAAACAAATAAGTTTTTGATGGTTTATAAATGATAGAACCTTTATTAATAAAACTTGGATATTAAATCCTTATTATTTTATTTAAACAATCCTTTATTATTTTTAATTAAACCTTTGCTATTTTATTTAAATAAATGTTTTAATTTCAAAAGCTTGGCCAAGGTTTTAATTTGGCTTTATAAAATAATCTTTATTTATAAATCCATCTTTTCTTTTGAATACCAAATCTTTTATTTTAAAAGATGCAAAATATTATTTTCAAAATATTTTATTTTCCTTTATTAAATGTTTATCTAGGATTTTATTTTATTCAATGGGTTTGAAGTTCCAATTGAATTCAAAAAGTTTCTTTTGGCTCTGAAATTTAAACCAAGTTTTATTTTATTAATTTATTTTCACATTACAAGATTTGGAAAATCTTGGGATGTGACAGGCTACCACCCTTAAAATAAATCTCGTCCCGAGATTTGGGAAGGCTAGGGTTACAAGCAAGTTCAAAACAACTAGGGTACTACTACCCTTAAAATTCTTCAAACAAAAATTACATATTGGCCTTCTTGGGTCCTGGAAAACTTCTCTAAGCAAACTTTTGCTTTATTCCTACACTTGACTCATGGACCAAGGTTGAGTTTCTCCATAGGCTTGTTCAACTTGTTTTTCATCCTTTCTGGACAGTTGCTTGCATAATGTCCTGGATTCTTGCAGTTGAAACAATTAATGTCCTTGAGTTCTTTGCGTTGCTCTTGTGGGCAAGTTGCTACATAATGACCTGGTTCTTTGCAGTTGTTGCACCACACTTGATCAATCTCTTTATTCTTCTTGTTCTCTGGGCATCCACTGGAGTAGTGTCCCATTCCCTTACATTTACGACATTGCACAAGGCTCATGTCTTGCTTGGGCTTCTTGATTTTCCTTGATCCTTTGAATTGGGTTGTCTTGTTTGGATGTAGAAGTGGTCCTTTTCCTTTGGTAGACTTGGATCCTTCTTGTTTCCTTTGTTCCACCATGGCATAGATAGGACATAGGCCTGGAGTATGATCACTTCCTTCACACAGGTAGCAAGTAGCTTGAGAGGTAGGACATTGTCCAACAGGATGATCTTCTTCACAATTGGGGCATTGTCCTTCATGCTCCTTGGAGGTATGATCCTTGTCTCCACAAATAATGCAAGATGGGGCTCCATCTAGAACAATATTCTTTTCATCCCTGTTATCATAAACTCTCTGTGGATAGCTTTCTTCTATGCTAATCATTTGATTAGTCACCTTAAGCATCAGTTGAGACTGCTCTTCCAAAAACCTTTGTAGTGCTGGATCCTTATCACTATTGTTGATTAGGAACTGAGCTGTTAGTTGGTTCAACTGGTGTTGGGTTGCTATGAGTTCTTTCATGCTATCAGCTTGGTTGGTGTTGGTGTCATCAACCTTGGAGTCTTTTGGTGTAGTCATCTGTTTGGGTTTTGAAGGGAGTTTAGAATAAGCAAGATATTTCTAAGGAATTATTTCTAAACACACATCACAATTCACACTACAGTGTGCATGCAATCACAAACAATCACTTAACTTAAACAACAAAGTTTAAGCACATACTTAGGCAACAAAATATTTTTGTTACACCACATAAGTTGGTGGTTTTGACTTAACTAAAATATGGTGGTCCATCTATATGGTTCACTTGTGATCTTTTCTTCCTTCATGATTCTTCTTACTTGAGATCATGGTTTCCTTGAGAAAAGTTCTTGGTCACAATTCTTCAAAGTTGTTGATGGCTCTTTCTTATTTTGTATTCCCTCAGTCTCTAAACCTTGAGTAGGATTTCCTTGTTTCACTTGTAGTCCTTAGTGGTTTCCAAGTTGGAAGTCCTTGGTGATTATGCTGAAGATGTTGAAGTCATTAGAGTTGAAGAAGTTTGAAAAAGTCCTTTGCACATGGTGTAGTCTTTGGCCATGGGTAGGTTTTCCATCAAGTTGAAGTATAAGAGATGTAGAGTTAAAACCAAAATGGTTGAGGAAAGAATTTACAAGTGTTTTTGTAAATAAGTTTTGGAACAAATTATAACTCCTATTTTTCTAAGGGTTTTTGTCCAATCCTAGTGTTTACAAATCCTACAGGCAACACAATGCTCTGATACCATCTGTAGAGGTCCCAACCCAAATAAGGTAGAGTCCTCCTGTGTTTTACAATGCTAGTCCCTGGATCAATAGCTAGCATCCACAGTTAAGATGTAATATCAAGATACAAAGGTCATAATTTAAATTTATAACCAGGAATAACATAAGTTTATTACATCAAGCATAGCTCATATGGCTATTACATTACATTTGCAGCGGAATATCTATAAGTATGGGTCCATCATCCTCAAAGTGCCACAGGCAGATGTTGGTTGTAGATTTTGTAGTCCTAGTCAATCAAACAATCTTCATTTTTAAAACAATCAACCTGCAACATTACAAGTTACAGCCACAAGGGTCAATACATTTTCAATTGTATTGGCAAGCTTCACTTTTATGTATAATGAGAGTGGATCCTATCATTATATGCATATTTGGCTAAATAAAGTTTACGGCTTATTTGCAGAAAGCAATATTTTATCCTATCTTTTCAAAAGGGTTTTAAAGTCTTTTGTCAAATTTCTTTTCCAAGTTCCTTGAACTCCTTGGTAGAAACTCAAGTGTTCAAATCCTTGTCAAAATCTCTTGAGCACCTTGGTAACCCCAAGTGCAACAAGTTTTATCAAAACTCATGAGTTCCTTGGTAAAACCCCAAGTACTTCATGCTCTTAAGCACCTTGGTAACCCCAAGTGCAACAAGCTTTACAAAATCTCTTTGAATTCCTTGGTAGACACACAAGGGCATCAAGTTTTTATATTAGAAGTTGGAATGTCGAGATCTCCCATAGTTCAAACTTTAGTTGCTCAGTATTGTCCATAACCGGGGACACGGCTAAGTACTTAGATTTTATTATCTTCTGCAGAAGGAGTACACTTTACCCACATGACACAATCCCATCTTGTTGCCACCAGTGGCCTACTGGATTAGTGCTCACCAAAATGGAGTACTGGCAGATTGAGAATGTGCCGAAGTTTTTCCAAAAGGTCCTCCCATACATCATTGCTAGCTTTGTCTTCAGCCCCCATGAAGCATTCCAGATCCCCATGTCCAGTAACTAAAGACAATGTATGGGTCTTCCTAATGTAATTGACTAAGCCAGAGCCATAATAGCATGTGGTTGCACACGAAATCCACAATTGGAGAAGCATGTTTGATCTCTAAGTTTCCTAGGTGGTTTTCATTTGGAGCACAACACAAAGTGATTGCCATAGACATGGTTCCCTTTTGTTGTCACCTTCTCCAAAACTTAAAGTAGCCCCACCTAGGTGGTTCATTGAGTCCTTGTTTTATTATGTAAAACACAAGTCCTTTTCTCAACCTTTGTAAATCTCAACATGTATCTCTTTTCCAAAATATAGCATATAGCATGGCTAAGCATGTACAACTTCAATATTTTCACTAAGGAGTGTATAGGGAATCCTATTAGGATTTAGCATAGCATAAGTACAGAAATATCTTTCATGCATATTTCCAAAATCCACTAAGTATATAAAGAAAATAGTAGGACTTTTGCATGATAGTGTAACTTGCCTTTTTGGTAGGGAATGAGGGTTCACTTCCTTGATCTTGCTAGTTTCACACTTTGCTAATTTCACTACAAGTCAATCAAGCAAATCACCAAATCAACTAACATTCCAAACCAAGGTTTAAACAAACAATTTCACACACATAGTAATGGAGTCTAAGTCATGCAAAGGGGTTCTTTTGCAAGGTTGGTTTCTACTAGGTTTATAAACTTTGTAGGGCCTACATTGGTCATTTACCAAAATGGCAAAGTCATTAGTTAGAGGGTTTTGTCTTAGGACTATTTTAAAATTCATTCATCATTTTTATGTGGTGAAAATTATTCTTATCAAAGCAAAACTTTAGGTTTTTCACCAAGTGAGTTGCCTTTGGCAAGGTTTGATGGTTTGGGTCAGTAAGTTTTGGTCCAAAACATTTTCTCAAAGTTTTCCTTGCAAAACATTTCCATGATAAAACCAAGGGGTTTATTTTGGTTAGAAATAGGCTAAGTTAAATAATTCAACTTATATTTTACCAAAATCACTTTTAACACTATGGGTTTGTTCCTAGGGTCAGTAAGGTCACTACAAATCATTTTGCAAAGGTTTTGTCATTAAATTCAATTTTAAACAATTTTTATACTCTAAACAAGTACACAAATGTTTCTGCAAATTCAACCAAGCTAACAGATACTATTTTCAAAACTAAGGCCATGGTTAGCTAGGGCTTGTTCTCCTGAATCCAACGACATAAAATTTGTAAAATTTGGATGTGTGGATCCAAAGATATAAGGGTTTGAAGTTTGCAAAAGTTTCTGTTTTTCAAATCTGTTTTAAATCCAATAGGTGACACGCGGCGTGTTTTAACTGGACGATACCGGTTCGGGTGGATCGTGCGACGCTGGCCGTTGGATCTAATTATCACCGCGCGGCTCAGATCATTCGATACCCCTTCGCTCACTTTCTTTCCTAGCCGCTGGATCAAGATCGGACGGTGCTCAGGAGGTTGACCAATAGCTGGCGGCGCCGGCGGCGTCGACTGGCGGCGCACGCTCTGTCCGAGGTGGTCTGGCCGTTCTAGGAAGCGAGAGAAGAGGAGGAGAGGCTCACCGTGATCGCAGGGTCGTGGGGAAGCTCGACGTGGTTTCGAGGAAGTGAGGGGCGCACTAGGGCGGTACTAATCGCTCGCCGGAGTAAAGGACGGCGTTGGGTGGTCTCAGTCGTGGTCGAAGACGACGTTGTAGATCGTCCTAGGACAAAACAGAGACATGGTTAGGTGTGGGAGGTCACGGCGAGGTCACGTGCATGAACGAGAAGGTACGGGGCGGTCGTAATCTACCTGAGTTCTTGCCGCAGTTGAAGGCAGACGCGGCGGCGTCGGGAGCTTGACGTAGGCGACGTTCTGGGGCGCCCGCGTTCGAACAGAGGGTACTGGGAGGTGCGCCAGGTAGTGGGGAAACTGCTAGCATGCTCAGGGAGGCTCGGGAAGGTGTGGCTTGGCCGGAATCGACAGAGGAAGCTCGTCGCTGCAGCGGCGGTGTAGGAGTGATTGGCGACAGCCTAGGGGCAGAGAGAGGGAGTGGTCTGGGGGAAAAGAAGGAGGGGGCGCTGGCGCTTAATAGCGTGCATTCGCGGCGAGGTTTAAGGCGCGGCATTACTGCGAATTGATCGCGGCTTTGAATGGCAGCAACGGCAGCGAGGGAGGAGGCGTGGTCTGCGGGTGGGGAAGAAGAGGGACGAGGCGGTGGGGTCCTCTGGTCAGTGGGAAAGGAGGTGTGAGGGAGGTCCACTTGTCAGGGACTTTGCGGGTTGTTTCAGCGGTGAGGAAAAACGGTTCGGGGTGAGGGCAGATGGGTTGTTGGGCTGTTTTGGGCTGGGCCTTGTTGGGTTGTCCTTTTCCATTTTTTTTTCTGCCTGTTTTGTTTTATTCTTTTCTATTTCTATTTTCTGGTTTGAAATTCATCCAACTAATCAAGTATTCAAATAATTCAAACCATTCAAACAATTGTAATGAGTTTTTAGTTCTGTTTATCAATAACCATTCTCAGAATAAAATAATATTTTTTTACTTATTTTAAGACTCATTTCTTGATTAAACAAAATGGATCTTTTAGTTATTTAATAAATTAGGGTTTGTTTTAATTAATATAATCTTCATTTAAAATCCAAAACACTTTCAAATCTAAATCAGTAGGTTTATTTGGAAATAAAGAATATTTGGAAGATTTGTTTTAAAACAAAATAACCTCTTATTTTAGGGTCCATTAGTAATTAAATAAAATGGGCCCTAGTTATTAAATCAAATAGAGTTTGATTCTATTAATAAAATCTTTATTTGAAACTTAATTGTTTTCCAAACCAAATCAGTAGGTTTATTTGGAAATATTAAATATTTGGAAACTTTATTAATTTAAACAAATAAGTTTTTGATGGTTTATAAATGATAGAACCTTTATTAATAAAACTTGGATATTAAATCCTTATTATTTTATTTAAACAATCCTTTATTATTTTTAATTAAACCTTTGCTATTTTATTTAAATAAATGTTTTAATTTCAAAAGCTTGGCCAAGGTTTTAATTTGGCTTTATAAAATAATCTTTATTTATAAATCCATCTTTTCTTTTGAATACCAAATCTTTTATTTTAAAAGATGCAAAATATTATTTTCAAAATATTTTATTTTCCTTTATTAAATGTTTATCTTTTAAGAATCCCTTTAGGATTTTATTTTATTCAATGGGTTTGAAGTTCCAATTTAATTCAAAAAGTTTCTTCTGGCTCTGAAATTTAAACCAAGTTTTATTTTATTAATTTATTTTCACATTACAAGATTTGGAAAATCTTGGGATGTGACAGGCTACCACCCTTAAAATAAATCTCGTCCCGAGATTTGGGAAGGCTAGGGTTACAAGCAAGTTCAAAACAACTAGGGTACTACTACCCTTAAAATTCTTCAAACAAAAATTACATATTGGCCTTCTTGGGTCCTGGAAAACTTCTCTAAGCAAACTTTTGCTTTATTCCTACACTTGACTCATGGACCAAGGTTGAGTTTCTCCATAGGCTTGTTCAACTTGTTTTTCATCCTTTCTGGACAGTTGCTTGCATAATGTCCTGGATTCTTGCAGTTGAAACAATTAATGTCCTTGAGTTCTTTGCGTTGCTCTTGTGGGCAAGTTGCTACATAATGACCTGGTTCTTTGCAGTTGTTGCACCACACTTGATCAATCTCTTTATTCTTCTTGTTCTCTGGGCATCCACTGGAGTAGTGTCCCATTCCCTTACATTTACGACATTGCACAAGGCTCATGTCTTGCTTGGGCTTCTTGATTTTCCTTGATCCTTTGAATTGGGTTGTCTTGTTTGGATGTAGAAGTGGTCCTTTTCCTTTGGTAGACTTGGATCCTTCTTGTTTCCTTTGTTCCACCATGGCATAGATAGGACATAGGCCCGGAGTATGATCACTTCCTTCACACAGGTAGCAAGTAGCTTGAGAGGTAGGACATTATCCAACAGGATGATCTTCTTCACAATTGGGGCATTGTCCTTCATGCTCCTTGGAGGTATGATCCTTGTCTCCACAAATAATGCAAGCTGGGGCTCCATCTAGAACAATATTCTTTTCATCCCTGTTATCATAAACTCTCTGTGGATAGCTTTCTTCTATGCTAATCATTTGATTAGTCACCTTAAGCATCAGTTGAGACTGCTCTTCCAAAAACCTTTGTAGTGCTGGATCCTTATCACTATTGTTGATTAGGAACTGAGCTGTTAGTTGGTTCAACTAGTGTTGGGTTGCTATGAGTTCTTTCATGCTATCAGCTTGGTTGGTGTTGGTGTCATCAACCTTGGAGTCTTTTGGTGTAGTCATCTGTTTGGGTTTTGAAGGGAGTTTAGAATAAGCAAGATATTTCTAAGGAATTATTTCTAAACACACATCACAATTCACACTACAGTGTGCATGCAATCACAAACAATCACTTAACTTAAACAACAAAGTTTAAGCACATACTTAGGCAACAAAATATTTTTGTTACACCACATAAGTTGGTGGTTTTGACTTAACTAAAATATGGTGGTCCATCTATATGGTTCACTTGTGATCTTTTATTCCTTCATGATTCTTCTTACTTGAGATCATGGTTTCCTTGAGAAAAGTTCTTGGTCACAATTCTTCAAAGTTGTTGATGGCTCTTTCTTATTTTGTATTCCCTCAGTCTCTAAACCTTGAGTAGGATTTCCTTGTTTCACTTGTAGTCCTTAGTGGTTTCCAAGTTGGAAGTCCTTGGTGATTATGCTGAAGATGGGTGGCCAATCCTGTACTTGTCCCCAAAAAGGGAACCAAAGAATTAAGAATGTGCGTTGATTACACTAGGTTGAATAAAGCATGTCCGAAGGATCCGTTTGCTTTTCCTCTCATTGACCAAGTCATTGACTCGACGGCTGGCTCGGAACTCCCGTATTTTCTAGATGAATACTTGGGATTCCACCAGATAAAGATGAGGAAATCGGACCAATTGGCCACTTCGTTCACCACACCTTATAACACATTTTGCTATGTCACGATGCCCTTTGGGCTAAAAAACGCAGATGCTAGATACCAGCGGACTATGCAGTGTTGCCTACACGACCAAATTGGTCGGAACGTTCACACCTAGATGGACAATATCGTGGTGATGTCTAAAAATCAAATGACTGAATCTCCGACTTGAAGGAAACCTTTGATAATCTCCGGAAATACAACATGATGCTTAACCCAAAAAAGTGCGACTTTGGGGTTCCAGCCGGAAAATTGTTGGGCTTCATTGGTTCCAAGCGCGGAATCAAGGTCAACCTGGAGAAGATCAAGGCCATCCTAAACATCAATCATCTAACAGGCCCGAAGGACATTCAATGGCTCATAGGCTGCATCGCAGCAGTTAGCCGGTTCGTCAGCCGACTTGGAGAGAAGGCCCTACCACTATACAAGGTGCTGAAGAAGGTGAACAAATTCGTATGGACAGACGAAGCAGATGTTGTGCTTAAGGAGCTAAAAAGGATACTTTCTTCGGCACCTATACTCGTAGCACCCGAGCCAATGGAGCCTATGTTAATTTACATGGCGGCAACCAACTGGGTTATCAACATCGTCATCGTGGTAGAGCGGAAAGAACCAACGCATGAGTACAGAGTGCAACGACCAGTTTACTATGTAAGCGAGGTCTTGATGGAGTCCAAGCAGCAGTACCCGCACTACCAAAAGCTAGATTATGGAGTGTTCCTTGCTTCTCAGAAGCTAAGGCACTACTTCCAGGAGCACCCTATCATAGTAGTGAGCAAGGCTCCACTGTCCGACATCATTAACAACAACAAAGCCATGGGACGGGTCACGAAGTGGGGCATTGAGCTTGCCGCCTTCGAGATCACCTACAAGAGACACGACACTATCAAATCACAAGTCTTGGCGGATTTTATTGCATATTGGACGGAGATGCTAGATGTTACCCATGTACCAGAGCCAGAATATTGGGTGATGCACTTTGACGGATCAAATCTACTCAACGTCTCGGGGGCTGGTTTGCTACTACAGTCACCAACACGGGAAAAACTGCACTACATTTTGCAGATCCACTTTGAGGCTACAAATAACATGGCGGAATATGAAGCACTCATTCACGGACTTCGTGAATCCAAGGATATTGGAATCAAGCGCATAGTTTGCTATGGAGATTTCGACTTGGTTGCCCAGTAGGTGGCTGGCACCTAGAACGCGTGGAACCCTATGATGGCGGCATATCAAGATGAAGTGGATGAGATAGCCAAGTGTTTCGAAGGCTATGAAGTCAATTATGTCAATAGGGAGGAAAATGAGGCTGCTGATCTGCTGTCAAAGCTTGGATCAGGGTGCAAACCAATTCCGCCTAGAGTTTTTCTAGAGCATTATTGGGGATAAACTTTCCGGGTATACCCACAGGACTGGCTGACCAGGGTGGCCCACCAACGGGTTAGAGCTTTTCTTCACGGGCGGCCTAGTCAGAGAAAGAGGAGGATCCAGTTCCGAATACGACAAGGCCCAGAAGAGTTACCTACTTAGGCCTGTATTATTACTTGTAGTCTAAGCTATATCTAGTTACCGACTCTGCAACTTAGCCGGATATGTCTCTCCTGTAACCCTAGGCCCTGGTGACTATATAAACCGGCCCTATGGGAGCCTTTAGGGCAACCAATCAATCTAACACCACAATCAACTCGCACAGGTGAAACTCTCTTATAATCCGCTATAACATCCGGCTTACACCGATATTTTACTAGGTTGCTAGCAGGAGTAGGACCCGATCACCGCAGTCGGATCTGAACCTGGGTAAACTTGTGGTCACCGCTCCTGGAACATCCGACGTCTCACACACCATCTTTCCAACGCCACTAGGACCCCCTATGGCATACTTGTCGATAATCTGACGATAGTTGTTGCCCACCGTGGGGCATGTGACCGTTGGAGCATTCCAGGCGGAATCTGTGCGTGTAGGAATCGGCGAAACTATCGCCATGGGTCGCATGGTCTACGCGAGTGACGTGCCTCTCGTTCTTCTCGACGAGACTTGGATTCCGGCTTCAAAACCCGTGACGACCTACACGTTCATGTCCATCGGTGAAATAGATATCTATCTCGGTTTCTCTGAACCCGCCCAACCCACCCTTGAGGTGATGACCATGGCTGAAGAAAAATCCGGATCTACTTTGTCCGCAGAGGCGGAAGAGTTCAAGGTCCCAGAGAAAATCAAACCCACCCAAACCACTCTTGTAGTGGAAGAAGAGGGGGAAGAAAAATCCGGATCTGATCTCCCTGATGAGATCATATACACGAATGAGGAATTTATCCACTACGGCTCCGTCCTACCGGATGTCGTAGCAGAAAAACTACCCTTGAAGCATAGGATAAAGGAGATGACAAAACGCCCCTACATCGATTATGAAGCAATCGCCGACATTAAGGAGAACTTTGAGATGGAGGAGGCGGAAACCCAGCTGTGCCACTACTTCAAGAACATGAACAAGAAGAAGCACTATTTTGTGTACAACATAAGAACTGGATCAGACTCTATCGATGATGGAGCTGGTAGCGATTTGGTCCTAGACGCAGTCGAAGAAAACACCGACTCAGCTGGCTCCCCTCAGGAGTCAATCACATCGCAGGAACTTATGGACTTCGACAATGAGATGGAGGAGTATGAACAAGAGGACGTCTCCAAGAAAATTCTCCTTGTCCATATGATAGCATGGATGAAAGCTACACCTCGCAGGGTGATATGGATATAGGAGATTCCTCCGAGGTCCACGAGCCAACCATGATGGAAAGTACTGACGGAAGTTTATCCCCCGGTATCGGACCGAAAGCTGTCTTTGCCACTGGTACACATGTTAAGGCCACTGGGCGGTCAAAGAATAATAAGAAGAAGAACAAATATCTGACACCAGCAGAGCCGGACGTCGAGGAAACCAATGAAGAAAAAGTTGACGAAGAGATCGAGATGGAGAATCAGGACGGAGATCCGATTAATACCACCCCGATCAACCCTCCTGTGGATGGACACGTCGTCACCAAGGGTGCACATGAAATTTACGGAGATGCTCTCACGATTGCAATCCCAACGGCTTCGGATCTCACACCAGAGGCACTGGAGAAAAGGGCTGAGGACCTGGAAAAGCATCGTCTATTTCTACTCGAAATGGCCACACGCATTGTCGAGATGAGGTAGCAGTTAGATAGTGATCCTGCCAAATATCAGTCAGATTTCAAGCGACATCCAAACAATACATGGGGAGGTCCGTTTCTTGCTAATAAGAACCTGGATATCCATAGATATTTATTCGACGGAAAAGATGGAGAGAACATCCGATTTTACAGAATGCCGTCAGAAAATGCTGCTGCTGCTCAAGCCATCCTTGCCAACAATCCGTCTCCGCAACAGGTCCAGTAGTGCGTCGTGTTGCTGGACAAAGGATTAAAGCAGCAGAAAATAGCCGCATCATTTAGTCGCAAGCTGGCCTCAAAATCCGAGTTTTGCCACACTGGCGCTGACCAAAGCGCTGACGTAAGGCTTCGCAGGGATACGACTCAACGCTATCGTCCCCGTGGAGAAGAAGAGAATTCAAGAACCGGCTCAAACGGCCACTCTCGACGGCCGTCACGTGACTATCCAAGAGTTATTCCGGCTGCGTCCAAAACGCCATCAGGGCAATGGTTCCTCATCAGGACCATCGTCGGCAAAACAACCACTATAGAGAAAACCCGAAAACACGCCACCAGCTAGAGAAGCAATATCGTCTAAGGATGCTAGACGAAGAGATGATCCGAATCGCCCTGAATCAATTAGGGACGATGCCCGAAGAAAAAGGCATCAGAGTCATCATAATGAAGTTCCACTGCCACCACTAGGCAATCCAGCCGGAAATAATCCACAAGGGCCACCATCACCTCCTAGCAGCGACCATGAAGGATCCAGACGAAGCCATGGAAGCCACAGGGGTGGAGGCGGCAATGGTGAAAGGAGAAGCAGAAATCTGACTCCACGCGTAGAAGCCGTGAGCCTCCAAGGCGCAAATCTCTCTCGCCAAACGATGCTCGCCATCGCACTGAATCAAACATAGAAGCGCGGAGGTACGAGTAATAAGACGTGTATGTGGGACCCAAGTGTTTTGGACCACGCATACGTCAGACCAAATTTCCGGTTGATTTTGGTATTCCAAACACATTCAGCACTACGACGGCGCAGCTCGGCCAGATAACTGGCTCTAGGATTTCTTCCAGGCCTGCTGCATCACCAAAGGAGGAAATAGCCTGGTTGTAGTCCGATATCTCCCGCTCATGCTGAGGAAGATGGATCGATCATGGCTCAATGAACTGCTAGAGAATTCAATTCACACCTAGTATGATATGCAAAGTGCATTCTTTTCAAACTTCGAGGGAACATACAGAAGGCCCTACACAGTTGGAGACTTGCAGCGTTGCACACAAAGACCCGGAGAAACCTGCCGGGATTACCTCGATGCTGGATTGACACGAAGAACTCCTGCGAAGGAGTAAACGAGCAAACTGCGATAGAAGCTTTTATTGTAGGACTTCCAGTCGGACTTTTGCGTCACATACTGAAGCATGACCACGTCACAGATTTGGGAGAAATGATAGAAACGGCAAGAAAATATGATGATGCCAATGATGATTCAGAAGGTCTGCTAAATATTCTGGCAAATCCCAATGTGGCCAAACAGCCAAAACAATCTCAGAAGCGCAAGAACACCTCCGACGAAAAGACGGCTCTAGATAACGCAGTTGTTAACGCAACGTTTGGATCTGGAGGACGAGGAGGGCGCGGAGGTTGGCGGGTAGAGGCCGTGTAACTTCCGGAATCCTGGGCAGAGGATACCAGCAACCCGGAAGAACCTATACCTGGGATGACATTGCCAATAATCACTGTGGCCACCACTTGGATAGTAATGGAGGATCTACCCACACAAATGCCGAGTGTCGTTTCAATGACGACATCAAGAAAGACGAATCCGCTGGCTACAGAGCGAAGCGATGAAAAGGAAAGACAAATTCTGAGAAAGGAAAGGAACCCAAGGAAGATTTCGACATGGAAGAGGCGGAAGCAGCCGCAGAGCCCAAGTCGGATGGAAAGAAGACTTTTCCAACTCAGAAAGATGCATACGTCTGCTGCCTTGGATCCCAACATGCTAAAGACAAGAAGGAAGTTCTTCGTGAGCTCAATGCCATGATTCCGGCTGTTCCACAATTTCTGGACTGGTCGGAGGTAACTATCACCTTTGATCATTCAGATCACCTGAGGAAAACACATCATCGGAGAAAGTACCCTCTAGTCATCAATCCTCTTATTGATGGATATGAGTTCTCTAAAACACTCATGGACGGTGGAAGCAGCATTAACATCCTCTACATCGAGACGCTCCACCGCATGAAGCTAGACGAGATCTAGTTGAGTTACAATAGTGTAACTTTCCATGGCATTGTACCAGGGAGACAGGTGGATGCTCTTGGTGAGATTACTCTGGATGTGACATTCAGAACCCGAGACAATTATTGGACCGAGCCAGTCTCTTTTGAGGTGGTACCGTTCAAAAGTGCTTACCACGCCATCTTTGGACGTCCGACTTACTGGGCGTTAATGGCTCGTCCCTGTTACATATACAACATGATCAAACTTCCAGGTCCAAAGGGCGTAATCACCATACGGGGAAATCCGAGGAAGGTGCGAGAGTGCGAAGAATGATCTACTGCCTTCGCCGAAGCCGTCCTGCACGCCCAGGAGTACCAGGAGATGAAGAAGACCATCAATCCGTCCAAGATGCCTGCTATGAAGAACGAGGTGCTGAAGCCAAGTTTGAAGTTCAATGCGTTGGAAGATATGAAGAAAACATCGCTCAAGTAAGATGATCCCTCCAAGACGACGAACATATAGGGGTAGGCTTAGGTCACACATAGGAAAGCGCGCTCTTCGTGTTCCTCAAAGCTAATACTGATATCTTTGCATGGCAGCCTTCTGACATGACCGGAGTACCTAGGGAACTTGCCGAGCACTCTCTCAATGTGTACCGTGATGCTAAACCCGTCAAATAGTCCTTACCACGGTTTGGTTATGAAAAGCGCAAAGCAATAGCCAAGGAAATAGCCCGACTAGAATTAGCGGATTTTATAACAGAGGTCATCCATACAGATTGAGTGGCAAATCCTGTACTGGTCGCAAAAAAGTACACCATTGATTAAAGGATGTGTGTTGATTATACCGCTCTGAACAAGGCATGCCCAAAAGATCCGTTTTCTTTGCCAAGAATCGATCAAGTTATCGACTCAACGGCAGGATCGCAACTACTCAGTTTTCTCGACGCATATTCCGGATATCACCAAATACCAATGAAAAAGTCGGATCAAATTAAGATGTCTTTCGTCACTCCTTTTGGAACCTTCTGCTACAAAACTTGCCTTTTGCCTTAAAGAACGCAGGAGCAACATAACAACGTACTATGCAACGTTGTATCAATGACCAAATCGGACGCAACGACCATGTATACGTAGACGACATAGAAGTTATGTCCAAAAAGAAGGAAACTTTAATTTCCGACTTGGATGAAACATTTGTTAGTCTATGAAAATTCAATATGATGCTAAATCGGAAGAAGTGTTTCTTTCGAATTCCAGCCAGAAAATTGTTAGGTTTCATCGGCTCTGAGCAAGGCATAGAGATGAACCGGGACAAGATCAAGGCTATCCTAAACATTACCAGGCCGACTCGCCTGAAGGACGTACAATGTCTCACTGGTTGCATTGGAGCGGTGAGTCGGTTCGTCAGCCGGCTCGGTGAAAGAGACGCACCTTTGTACAAACTCTTGAAGAAAACTGACAAATTTGTCTGGACTCAGGAAGCCGAAACTGCCCTACAAAGTTTTAAAGATCTACTTTCAAACCCACCAGCTCTCGCAGCGCCAGAACCTCAAGAACCTATGTTACTCTACATTGCAGCGACCAAAAAGGTCATAAGTGTGTTAACAGTAGTCGAGCGCGAGGAAGAAGGACACAAGCATAAGGTGCAGCGGCCAACTTATTATCTGAGTGCGGTCATGAAAAAATCAAAAAAACGGTATCCACACCATCAAAAGCTAGCCTATGGAGTGTTCTTTGCATCTAGAAAGCTACGCCACTATTTTCAAGAGCACAAGATCACCGTGGTGAGCACCGCTCCCCTGCGAGATATAATCAATAACCACGACGCCACATGATGTGTCGCAAAGTGGGTAATAGATCTTGCAGCTTTTGACATTGAGTATAAGCAGTGCACAGCAATCAAGTCCCAAATATTTGCGGACTATGTTGTTGATTGGACATAAATGGCAGAAAAACAAGTCCTCCAGACTCAGAATTTTGGACCCTTCACTTTGACGGATCAAAAGCACGAGGAGGCTCGGGGGCTAGCGTGGTGCTCAAATTACCCCAAGGAGATAAGTCATTCTATGTGTTGCAAATACACTTCACGGCAACCAATAATATTGCCGAGTATGAAGCGTTGCTACATGGAATACGCATAGCCAAAAACATTGCCATATCAAGACTCATGTGTTACGGAGACTCGGATTTAGTTGCTCAGCAAGTATCCGATATCTCCAATACAAACAAGCACATGGGAGCATACAAAGATGTTGTGGATGAACTGTCTAAATCGTTTGAGGGTTTTGAGGTTCAACACATCCCTCGAGCAGAAGCTGAGGAAGCAGATGCTCTATCAAGGATAGGCTCTGCACGGAAACAAGTACCGGAGGGAGCTTTCTTAGAGCATTTAAGGGGCCCCTCCATAGTCGGAGTTGATGAGGACTATCCGACGAAATCCGACTCACCTTTAATAGTAGTTCTGGATGTAATTCCCAGCTGGACAAAACCCTATCTGGATTTCCTGATAGACGGAAAACTACCCGAAGACGAAGTCTTGAGCCGGCAGTGTCCGACGAGCAAAAGCCTACACTATAATAAATGATGAGCTCTATAAACAGAGTGTTTGTAGCGTGTTTCAGCTATGTATTTCTTCGGAAGAAGGAGTAGGAATCTTAAGAGAAATCCACGAAGGCGAGTGTGATCATCATGCTACAACCAGATCCTTAGTGGCAAAAGATTTTCGACACGGATTCTTTTGGCTTACAGCTAAGGCAGATGCCGATAAATTAGTCAAAACGTGCAAAGGCTACCAAAAGTACGCTCATGAGGCACATGTTCTGGCTGAACAGTTGCGAACAATCCCTATTACATGGCCGTTCGCGGTCTGGTGGCTTGATATGGTAGGGCCATTTCGCACGGTAAAATGTGGATTTACTCAACTACTAGTGATGGTGGATAAATTTACAAAGTGGATTGAAGCTAAACCTGTAACAAGTTGCGATGAAGCCACAACCATAAAGTTCTCGAGGATGATAATAATCCGATTCAGATATCCGCACAGTATAATTACTGACAATGTGATGAATTTTTCCATGGGAAAACTTGCCGAATTCAGTGAAGAACAAGGGATCCGACTCGATATTGCATCAGTCACACATCCAAAATCTAATGGACAAGTCGAAAGAACTAATGGCCTTATTTTACAGGGATTCCGACCTCGCCTCGAGGCACCGCTTTGTCGGGCCGTAGGGGCTTGGGTGCAAGAATGAGCGTCTGTGATATGGAGCTTACATACAACTCCTAACATATCAACCGGCTATACTCCTTTTTTCTTGGTCTATGGTGCAGAAGCAGTTCTTCCAAGTGATCTAATTCATCAATCTCCACGAGTCAAAGTGTATATCGAAGAAGATGCATAAGTTTCTCGACAAGATGGTCTCGATATAATCGAAAAAGTATGTGTCATTGCTGAGCTGAGATCTACAACCTATCAGCAGAAGTTGCTCAAGTATCATAGTTAGAGAGTGCAAAATCGTTCTTTCAGAAAAGGTGATTTGGTTCTCCGACTTGTGCAAAAGAGAAATCACAAACTTTCCCTGATTTGGGAAGGACCTTTTATGGTTAGCAGAGTTCTGCATAATGAGTCATATTATTTAACCGATATGAGACCAGTCAAGGAAAGACCTGATACTCGGAAGAGAAAGAGAGCTGGTGGCAGCATAGACCCGGATGAAATAGACCGTGCATGTAATATTGCATATCTACGTCCCTTCTATTCTTAGCTATATTTCATTGAAATCATATATGTACATATTCAAAGTGAAATAAAGTGTTGGTTTCCTCATATGTTATATTTGAGAAGTTTTTGCCATCTTATTTCGAAAAGAGCATGTTGATGACCCACAAGTATAGGGGGTGTATCGTAGTACTTTTGATAAATAGGAGTTTCGATCCCAACGAGGATCAGAAGGTGCTAAATAGTGGTATGGAGCAGGAAATCCATGTGAATACTAAGCAAACGGATTTTTAGTGGTATTATGACAAGGCAACAAAACAAGGAGCAAGTAACAGAAGTAACGAACAAACATAGCAAGTGGTCCAATACTTTCTTAGCAAAGGACAAGCCGGTGGAAATACTTATAAGGACCAAACATTCTCGAGGACACATGGGAATTCTGTCAAGTGCTGTCGCTTCAAATAGCTGAATACTCTTCGCTGGTGTTTGTAAGTGTTGTGTGGGTGAAAATGTGATAACATACCGCCCTTCCTAGGACTAATACATACTTTTGATTAAACCCCCTGCAAACATCCATAAATACAGGAAAGTAATTAATATATAAATCTCACCGCAGCCTTAAACTCTGAGATCCTACGCTCCCTTGTGCAAAGGTGTCCTAACGGGGGTTTATGTTTCTGTCACTCCGGCAACCCAGCGATTAGTAGCCAAATACACAATGCATTCCCCTAGGCCCATAAATGGTGAAGTATCATGTAGTCTATGTTCACATGACACCACTAGAAGAATAGCACCACAACTTAAATACTAAACCATTGAAAATAATAACTCATCACAGATTCACTACTAACAACATGACTTCTCCCATGTCCTTAAGAACTAAACGAACTACTCACAAGACATCATATGGATCAAGATCAAAGATGATATGATAATTAATAACAATCTGAACATAAACAATAATCCAATGGTTCCACTCACAAGCATCAACTACAATAGTAATCAACACCCGGAAAGTTTCCCCTAAGAACTAAAGCAATAGACAACACAATGGTTATAGCGGGATGGAGTGGTGAGGTATCCCCTCTCTGGGAAGGAATTCCCCCGGCAGAAATCTGTCTGCCGGAGAGATCTTTCTCTCTTGGTGTTTTCCGCCCCCCAGAGGCAGCGGAAATCTATCTATGGTCTCTCCCCGAGGCTTAGGGTTTCGAAGGGAAGATATAGGCGAAGGGGCGGAGTCGGAGGCCGGGCAGGTGGGCCACACCTGCCCTAGGCGCAGGGTCAGGTGGGCCCGCGCCTAGGGGGGTGGGACCCCTGAGGCCCCACTTCATCCCTCCTTCTGGCTTCCTTCATATTCTGGTAAAATAGTATTTTTCCATATTTTTCTGGTATTTTTCTGATCTTCGCGAAATTGCACCGAAACGCCTTCATTTCCATCAGAGTCCAGACTCCGGCAGTCCATCCTCTAAGAATCATTCAACATGCATAAACAGATGAAAATCCATAAGTAATACCTCATAATAAGACAAATATCAATGAATAAAGGTAAATTATGATATAGAATGGTGATGTAAATTGGGCGTATCACATGTGATTTTTTTTCAAAAATCCTAGAATGCTTGAAAGTACTTTATGCTCATGTTCATTCTGGTTACGATTTTTGAATATCTAAAAGTGTTTCCTTAGGGTACAAAATTTAATTTACTGTCTATACTTTGGTTCTTTATCTAATTGTTTCGATGCGGGCATTTTCTGAGTAATGAGTTGTTGGTACTGGAAGCCGGCTTTGTTTCCGAGTTTAAACTGGTTTAGCAATTGCGCTCCGTTGCTCGGCAAAGTTTCCGTGCTAAAGGTTGGCCGACCCATGAAAGGGACGAGGCAGAGAGCCAAATATAACGACAAGTATAGGCATAAAAACACAAAGTGCTTCAGAAATTTGCAAGCACATGCATAAAAAATATATAAGCAAAGTGCTACGATAGTAAAAGCAGTATTTTTTACAAGACCAGCACAAAATAATACATTGTTTCCATCATTATATTGCCATAAATTCAGAATAATGCATAAAAACTATTTATGCTGCAGATTCAGGTGGTGATGAAGCAGGTGAAGTGCTGGAGTTGACAGCATTGTCTCCCTCGATCTCAGACTCAAAAGCAATACTGGCTTCCGGCTCTTGGGGCGAGGAAGGCGCGACAACAGATTCGAAGGATGGCGTCATATAGTTAGTCATCTCTGCCACACGACAAGCATAACCTGCACAAGTCTCTTGGATGGCCTTGATGTCCTGTGGGTTACCCTCATCGTCCTCCTTGATAATACCCTGGGTGACATGCCAGATTTCAATCTCATTGTGTTGGCTCATCACCATGGTAAGAGCAGTCTGGTTAGCAGTCCGAGCATAGGAGATCTTCCAGTCTTTTCGATAAGCTTCGGAATCTCTTTGACCTTGTCCCTCACCTCGTGCACTGACATTGCGTGCAAGTCAGAAAGCTTGACGGACTCGCCAACCTCTTCAAGAGTTTGGCAGAAGTCATACAAGATATCTCCGACAAGCTTAATACGCTCGAGGCAAGGTTCGAAGGTAGGAGAGTCGGAAAGATTCAGGGGGGCTGGGAAAGAACCAAAGAGTCAAAATTCTACTGAAAAGAAAGTCGAAAAATAAACAAAAAGAAAGATTCGGAAATATTACCTAGCACAGAGTGATTCTATTGAGCATGCTCCTTCTGGAGGCTGTTTAGTTCACTGGTTGTGGCCTATGCAAGATCCCTCTGAATATCGAAGTCCTTCTTGAGATCAATTAGTTCTTTATCTCGAAGGGCTATGAGCTTCTCGAGGCTCACGGACTCATGGTTGCTTGACTCCAGGACAACACCTACGGATTTCTCCGATTCTAAAGTTAGCTTCTCAAGCTTGTCCCGTAACTCAGCATTCTCTATTTCCAAGATCTTGTAGTTCTCGGATTGCTCCACCATTTTGCTAGAGTGACACAACTGTTCTACAAAGGAAAAATATCAGTCGGAAAAAACAAGTTTGACTATGGCAAAAAGATAACTGACAAAGAGGAAGTCAGAAAAGTTTACCTTCTGCTTCATCTTTCTCAATTTTCAACTTCGAATTCTCAAGGCGCAAAGCTTTGATTTCTTTGCATTTATTGCAAATGTTCTTGAGCAATTACCGGTTGGAAGATACAATTTTGTGTAAGTTTAAGAGATGGAATAACGTCAGACGGCTACTAAGACTCGAGCTGCAAATTTAACTAAGTAAAATTACAGCACGAGCCTTGGGGGCTACACTACATCGTTCTCTTGCAACCTAAAATCATCAACTCGGATCCAACGATGTTTATCCGGCTTCATGCTTGGGGGCTAGAGGATATGATAATAAATGCAAATAAGAATCGGAAACTTACAATATGTTCCAGGTGCAACTTTTTAAATCCGAGCTTGGTGCTGTGAAACACCTTCTCGGTAAGGGTGAGGGAAGGAACATCCGTCGCTGGGAGTTCGCCAGATTCAACTTTAGCATCCCGAACCAAAATTTGGTCCAGGAGGCTGACCATCTTGACGTCCTTATCTTCCTGGCTCGCTGCCTCTGGGGTCAAGGTTTGCTAATCAAGACTGGATTGAGCCAGTCTGAGGATCTCTTCTTTTTCTTTCCTCTTCAGGCTAGAGACAGTGGAGCCAGCCACTTTATCCATCGTTCGTGTAGATATTACCATGGTAATTACCCTTAACGGTTTCACCCTTGTTAGTTGCCTAATCATCAATCGTGACTAGGGATTTTGAGGCGTTGCCATCATCAGGAGAGGCAGAAGATCCTTGTGCTAATGGAGTACTGGATGGAGTTGATGGCGGCACGGCAGGGGAGATAACAAGTTTTTGCTGACGCATCTGCTTGCCCGGCTTGCTATCCATCTTGGTCTTACTCTTCAAAGCTGATTTAGCTCTACAACACGAAATCCTAAATATCAGGTGTGCTTTGGAAATAAATAAAGTACAAAAGTACTGAAAATAAAAGATAGGGTGCTTACTTTTTAACTACTGGCAGCACTTGGCTACCAGTGTTAACAAAACTTCTTTCTCCTTGCGATTATTGGAGGCGGGGGCGGCAACTTCCTCCACCTCATCATCCTCCGTCGCCTTCGAATCGTCTTAAGGATAGCCCTCTAGTGGAGCTAACTTAGACTCAGAGAGTTGATCGAGCTAAAAAAGTCGAAAAGTGTCGATGAAAATAGAGTCAGAGAAAGAACAGAAAATGACGATGAAATGCAAAAAGCAGAGTCAAAATATTTACCGGAGTCAGAGGACAGTTGGACATATACATCTTCAGGGAGACATCCGGAACTTTTTGTTCCACTCTCTCCTTGATCAAGTACTGCATGAGGGTCTTGTAGTCCTTCGTCGGAATCTGGTTTGGGCTGACCCGCATGCTGTCGTTCTTGTCACTAGTGAACGAGTGCATGAGGCGATCTCCGTGATGCTGTAGAGGCTGGATCCGACGCTCTAACCAGTAATTGATCAAGTCAGATCCACGGAGGCCCTTGTGCTTCATCAGAAACTCAATCTTCCTTTTGGCAAGGATCAAGATATCCGACAGCTCCGGCGCCTCCACGTCCCATGAATTCTAGTGGAAAGTGGTGCCGTCGGTGAACGCCGGAAGAACTTCCGCCTTTCCAGGAGCCGAAATATCCTTGTCATAGAAGAAGGTTCCGGCCCAGCGTTTGACGGATTCACTAGCATTAATCCTAGGATAGACTCGGTTTCTCCTAAGGACTAAGCTAAGGGTTTCGGTGGTGTAAGGCACACCGGCGCTAATGGAATTCTTACAAGTACCATAGTAGTACCGAAAAAGGATGAGACTTGGCCTAAGGACAAGAAACCCCTCGCACAAAGCTGCATGAGTACTAAGCTCAAGCAGAGAGATGAGAGGAAGGTTATGGAGTTGCACACCATAGTGATTGAGGACCTCTACGAAGAATTCTGATGGTATCAAGCTGAGGCCGTGGTCGATGTGCGTGCCGAACAGCACCTGCTCTTCGTCGCATGGGGCGGGAACAACATGCCCTGAGGCGCTCTGCCACGCACCGGCGAAGATGAGTCCTTCGTTCTCCATGACCTGGAGCTTGGAGTCATCAATGGCGCTAGGGATCCAAAGGCCTCGCATCTTCCTTTCATCCGCCACCGATGAACACGCCACCGCTCCTGAGGTCGAGGCAAACGCCGAGAAAAAAGGACTAGTGGGGGAGAGAGATTTTTTGAGATGTGCAGATGGGAACGAGTGCGGAGTGCTCGAGGAGTAGAAGGAGGCAATGAATGAATCGATGGAGAGATGACTTGGGAGAAAGGGTTTTCTCCTCTCTTTTATTTTTCTTTGTGTCAAGATTCGTGCGCTAACACGCGTGATTATCGCCACACGTATAGGAGAGGGGGAGTTAGCTTCCTCGCGACTTTTCCGCCCCCTCGATTCTCACGCAGGCATTCAAACGGCGTTCTGTTCCGTAAGGAGCAGACCCACCAACGGTCGTGCTGATAGGACTCTTGTCAGTGACAGGACCTGGTCTGAAAAGTTGTCAGTCCGCACGGCGCTGAAAAATCCGGCTTATGTTTCAAACTGAGCAAGGAAAAGATTAAGGCCAAAACAAAATATATTCGAATCAACTGACTCGGAATCCTATGTTACTGAATGAAGTTTTCGGGAACCCTTCAAGATTCTCAAGACGAAGAAACCATCAAGCTAGACGATTTATCCGACTTTGGATCTTGGAGACTTTCGGGGGCTACTGTTGGGGATATACTTTCCAGTTATACGCACAAGAGTCGCTGACCAGGGTAGCCCACCAACGGGTTAGAGCTTTGCTTCACGGGCGGCCCAGTCAGAGAAAGAGGAGGAGCCAGTTCTGGCTAGGACAAGGCCTAGAAGAGTTACCGACTTAGGCCGGTAGTATTACTTGTAGTCTAAGATGTATCTAGTTACTGACTCTGTAACGTAGACGTATAGGTCTCTCCTATAACCCTAGGCCCAGGTGACCATATAAACCAGCCATATGGGAGCCTTTAGGGCAACCAATCAATCGTAACACCACAATCAACTCGCATAGGTGAACCTCTCTTGTAATCCGCTGTAACATCCGGCTTACGTCGATATATTACTCGGTTGCTAGCAGGAGTAGGATCCGATCACCACAGTCGGATCTAAACCTGGGTAAACTTGTGCTCACCGCTCCTGGAACATCCTACGTCTCACACCCCATCCTTCCAACGCCACCAGGACCCCCTATGGCATACTTGTCGACAATCCGACGACAAGCATCTACGGACCCCATCCGTGAAGGGAGCAAACCCCAAGAACTCGAATAGAGTTGACTCATTTGTTAATGTTATTGCAGTAACAATAGTCCCTCCGGCTTGGACAAAATGGAACTTTGCCCATCGAAGAAGTCAAAAGTCAGCAAATAGTACGTCGAGCGAAGGGCTATACCATAATTAACGGTTAGCTCTACAAAAGAAGTACATCTGGCTTATATCTAAAGTCTGTATCCCAACAAGAAGATATTGATATCCTTCGTGAGATACATCTCGGATATTGCGGGCATCACGCCGCTCCTCGATCGTTGGTCTCCAAAGCATTCTGGCAAGGATTCTACTGGCTGACTGCGAAGGCGGACGCCGACAAGTTGGTCAAGACATGCATAGGATGCCAGTATTATGCCTGTCAACCACATGTACCAGCTGAAGAGTTGTGAACCATACCAATAACTTGGCCGTTTGCAGTCTGGGGGCTTAACATGGTTTGTCCATTATAGACGGCACCTTGTGGGTTTACGCATCTGCTAGGAGAAGTTGAAAAATTCACAAAATGGATTGAAGCTAAACCCATTAGAAAGCTTGATGGGGCAACTGCCCTTAGGTTTGTCCGAGATCTAGTGGTGAGATTTGGTCTCCCACATAGCATCATCACCGACAATGGTAGCAACTTGTCACTCAGATAAGTGGAACCTTATTGTTGGGAAAAGGGCATCTGACTTGACCTGGAATCTGTGGCACACACACAATCCAATGGAAAAGTTGAGCGAGCCAATGGATTAATTCTTTAGGGAATAAAGCCACGTCTAGATGCACCGCTACATAGAGTGGCTGGACCCTGGGCGGAGGAGTTCCCATCTGTTCTGTGGAGTTTACGAACTACTCCCAACAGATCCACTAGCTACACCCCTTACTTCATGGTATATGGAGCAGAAGCAATCCTACCCTCCGACATCCTCCACGATTCACCAAGAGTCGCCACCTACGAAGAAGACGACACTTGAGAATCCAGATGCCTAGATGTAGACATTTTGGAGGAAGAGCGCATATTGGCAAGGCGCTACTCAAAGGTTCCTATTACCTTATTGACAATCGTGAACTAGAGGATAGGCATATGATCAATGAAATAAAGATCTTTGGTTCACTCATATACTTGAGTCTTTTACCTTCTTTAGTGTTCATTTTTGGATCATGTAAAACCTTTATGAGCTAGTTTTGCATTTCCACTGATGAAAATTCCGCCTAAGGGCGTTAGCTTAAGTTTTCTGGTGTACACGTTCTTTATTGTTTTTATGTGGATTCTGGAGTAGTCACTTTTGCCACTCGAAGTCGGCGATTTTGTGCTTTGTTTTTTGACGGTGCCATTGGGTATCATCGCCTGAGCACATAGTTCCGACTAAGGTTCTTCCGACTGACGAAAAGTCAAGCATAAAAACCAGAGTAATGGATTAGCCAACACTTTCTTAAAAAACATATACATGCTGAAATTAGTTCTTAAGCAACTGGAAGCTTATAGCCATAGTTTTTCTGCATACATACAATAACCAGAGGTGGCAAATATTACAAAGTGTTTTCACTTCTCTGGTGCAGGAGACTTCGAGGTCGCATCATCGGCAACAGGAGATCCATCTTGCCCATCAACAAAGTCGGCAGTTTTTAGGGACTCGGAGGAGCTAGCCTGGTCGTCATCAATTACCTCAAGAGGCACGAAGGTATTCACATCGACCAATTGGGCGACCCTGGTATCGTAACCTGAAAGAGAAGCCCAGTTAGCATCATGATCGATCTTCTGTCCGTCTTCGTCCATGTCGGGCAACCCAAAGGTCACCGTGGTGATGTCAGAGTCGTCATAATGGGCCTTGAGCATGTCTAGAGCCATCCTGGCACTAGTCCAGGTACATGAAGCTTTCCAGCTTACTATACGCTTGGGGGCTCGGCGTAGGATCTCCGAGTACTTCATTGGGCCCTCTTAGTGAAGTGTCATCCAATTGGCTGGCAATCATGTGAATAGGTCACAATGGATGTCGCATCATATTACGAGTAAAGAGTACTTATCGGTAACAAGGTTGAACTAGGTATGGAGATACCGACAATCAAACCTCAGATAAGTAAAGTATCACGCGAGAAAGGGAATCAATATCGTATGTTAATGGTTCATTCAATCACGAAGTCATCGTTGAATATGTGGGAGACACTATGGTCTCTAGGTCTCGCTATTGGTTATTGATCGTAGAGGTGTCTCGATCATGTCTGCATAGTTCGCGAACCGTAGGGTCACACACTTAAGGATTCAATGTTGTTTTACATAGATATGGAATATGAGTTGTAGACATAATGTTGTTCGGAGTCTCGGATTGGATCGAGGACATCACAAGGAGATCTGGAATGGTCCTTAGAATAAGATTCATAAAAGGAAAGTCATCTTTCGGGGTTCGGATAAAGTTTTGGTGTTTTGACTGGAGCTTCTAGAATGTTCTCGATGGGCCACCAGTGGGCCTACCACCCCAGGAGGGGCCACATGGGATGGGAAATGGCGTGGGGTCTCATGGGCCAGTCGCACTAAGCTCTAGAGGCCTAACTGGCCACCCCAATGGTTTGGGGCAAAACCCTAAAAATGAAAGGGGAAACTTGTGGGGGGGGCAAGTTTCCCCCCAATCCCTATGTACGTCGGCCGTAGGAGGGGAGGGCCAAGGGGCTTCCCTAGCCGCAACCCCCTCTATATAAAGAGGGCAGGGGTGGGTGCCTAGCCTTGCCCCTTGACCTCAACACTAGCTTCCACCTCTCCATTCTCCATTGTCACATCCTAAAATTTTCCAAAATTTGAAATGTGAAAAAAATAAATAAACAAAATAAATAATTGTTGAAATTTAGGGTCAAAAGAAACTTTTTGATTCCAAATGGAAACATCAAAACCCATCTTGAACAGAATTTGAATAAAATGGAATCCAACAAATTTCAAATCAAGTGAAATGCATTCATCAGTGAATGTATCTTTAAATTTAAACATTTGGAAAATAAACCAAAACTCTAAAACCCTAATGGAAGAAAATCATCTCCAAGATCTCTCTAAGACTATGGATTGTTCCATATAAAAAAATTTCAACAAACATTTATAAGTGATAAAAAATGATAAATAAAAATATTATAAAACCATAGAAATTGATTTCATTCAATTTGGAACCATGGATAAAAACTTATGAATTTATTAAGATAAAAAGAATAATTTCCAAAGCTAATAAAGATCCTATCTAAAATCCATACCAAATTGTGAGCAAAATAATCCTAAAGGGATTTAAAAAGATAAACAAATATTAAATAAGATCATACAAATTGGAATCACCAATTTTGGATCTATAAATAAAAAGATATGGATTTTATAAGATAAATAAAGATAAGAAATAAATAAAGGATATTTAAAAGCCAAATTAAATCTTGGACAAATCCATAAACAAATGGAAGTTATTGAATAATAAAAAGGATTAAAAGATTATTTAAATAAAACCATAAGGATTGAACAATATCCAATTTTATTTAAATAAAGACAATTTGCCTAAATAATAAATCCCAAGAAGATTATTTGGAAGATAATTTAAATCTCAAGTTAAATCCATGAGCAAATGAAATAAAGATAAATCAAATAAATAAAGGGATAAGGAATATTCAAATAAAATTATATGGAATTAACCAAATTCAATTCCATTTGAATGGAGACAAATCCCTAATGAAAATGATTAAATAGATCATGAGAAAATAATAAATAGAAATTTCCAAGGTGGATATAAAAGTTATTTAATTATCTTAAATGGAATAAAAGAATCATTTAAATATGGAATTAAAAACCATATTTTATTCTATTGGAATAAAGACAAATACACAATTTAAATGATTAATAAACCATATTAAAATATTCTAAATAATTCAAAATGAATAAATAAAACCTACTGAATAGGGTTTGATGAAAATTAGAATTCAAATAAGAGTTTGAAATTATAATTAAAATATTATTTGAATAAAGGCAAGTGCCTAATTTAAATAAATAATAAACCATAAATGAATAAAATAATTATTCTAAAATGGACTTTAAATACATATTTAAAACAGTATAGAAACATACTGAATGTTTGGAAAAGATTTGAAAAGGAAATCTAAATTCAAATGGTAGTTTGAAAATCAAAACAGAAAATCAAAATGGAAAAAGAAAAAGAAACAGAGAAGAAAAAAATAGAGAAAGGGTCCACCCCAACCTAACCAGCCCACTAGTCCCAACAGCCCACCTCTCTCTTTCTCCCCCGCTGAAAACGTTTCGCACCCAAACTTTAACCAACGCAGACGCTGACGATTGGACCCCACCGTAACCTTTCTCCCTCGCTGATGACGTTGCCCCACCTGCCAGTCATCATTCTCACCCACCCACGACTGCTTCTTCCCTCCTCGTCGCCGTTGCTGGCTTGATTTCCGCAGAGTAACTAATCTTAATGCCGAGAGTAAACCGCTAGCGATCACTCACTATTTATTCGCCCTCTTTCCTCTCCATTTCCCCTCAACCTCCTGCACCTCTACTCCCCTAGGCCGCCTCAAATTTTGCTTGCACCGCCGCGGCCTCCGACGCACTCCGGCGACAAATTCGGTGAGTAAACGCCGTCCCATCCTCTCTGGTTCATGCTCACTTGATCTCCATCGTTGTGCGCATCCATTGACCCCAGCCACACGTCTTATTGTGACCCAGAACGTCAGCAACAACCTCGAGTGATCGCTGCCATGGTCTGCCTCAACTCCGGCGAGCAGTAGCCGACAAACCAGCGCGCCCCTTTCCCAATGGTGAGTTCCTTCACATCCTATGCAAACTTGCGCACCCTCCTGACGCATTTCCTTGATCACTTGTGACCCAGACGCCCGTCTTCGACCATGGTCTTGCGTGCCCGAGCCAGTGAGTAAATACGGCAAGCAATCCCCGTCGTCCTCGAGCGCCCCTTCGCCAACCAAGGACACGTTGAGCATCAGCAAGCTTCGGCGAACTCGGTGAGTCTTTCCCCTCGCTCTATCGCTTCCTGTATCGCCGACACATCACCGTCTGAGCGCGCTGCCGCCAGCCACCATCGCCGCACCGCCCATCTGTGGTCAATTCATTTCAGGAAGTTAGATCTTGATCCGTTGGCTAGGATAGATGACTTAAGTGAAGGGGTATGACTCCATCTGAGCCACACAGATCTCTTTAGATCCAATGCTCTGTAACACTCGATCCAGCCGAATCGGTAATAGCGAATCAGAACAAGACGCGTGGCACAGTTTTGATTTAAATAGACAGAAACATTTCTATTAGATGTTTAAACTTGCAAAATTCATAACTTTTAATCTACACATTCAAATTTGACAAATTTTATATCAATGGAATCAGAAAAAAAGAATACTTTCCAACAATGCACTTTTTTAGTATTTTGCTTCTGTAAAATTGATTGTTTTTGCAGAAACTTGTTTAGGGTTATTTTGTGTATAAAATTTATTCTAAAATTATTTTTAGGGTAAAATATTTTGTAAATGTATTGTTTGAACCTACTAAGCATAGAAACCAACTTTTGGGATTAAAAATATATTTTGTGACACCTAGGAATTATTCCTTTCAATAAAATCATTTCTAGCTAAATAACAATATTGTTTAAGGTTTAAAAATGATTTTTGAGTGAAACCTTTTGAAAATGGGTTAATTAAACTCTCTGATCCTAAACACCATGTTTTGGGAATTAAAAATATATTTGATAAACCCTAGTAAGATATTACTTTGTTTAAAGGCAATTCCAACAAAATAAAATATTGCTATGATTTAAAATTGGTTTTTAGGTGAAACCTTTTGCAAATGGTTTAATATTAAACACTTGACCCTTAAACACTAACATTTGTGTTTAAAAAATATATTTGGCAAACACTAGAAATTATTACCTTGATTTAAAACATTTCTAGCAAAACAAAATGATTTAAAGTGGCCATTTTCACTAACTCAATATCAAATGCTTTTGCCACCTTTATAAATGAACAATAGGTGTGTTAAAATGTTTATAACCTATTAGAAACCACCTTTCCAAATAAAACAATCTTTAGCATGCTTGCATGCATTTCTTTGTTTTTATTGTTTATGTGATGAATTGTTTAAATGCTAGATTGAATTTGTGCCTTGATTGAATTGTAGTGAAATTTGAAGAGTGTGAATATTGCAAGATAAAGGAGTGAACTTATAATTCTCTACCAAAAAGGAAAGTGGTTCTTCATAATTTTGTCCTATTATTTTCACTATGTATCAGTGATGTTTTGAGTAGGAAATGCATGGAATTTCCTATGTGTTAACTATGACATGGGAAATCCTAGTAGATGAAACTTTAGTAGAATTTTCCCTAAGTTAAGATTCCTACTACTATCATGCTTAGCCTAGCTAGTAGAAAACAAGGGTGGACTATATTCATACTATGAAATATTTCTATGTCTATGACTTATGTTTTCTTTAATAAAACAACTATGTGAATGAATCACCTGGGTGGAATGGTTGAATGGGTTATGTTGAGTGGTTACACAGGGCCCATATTTATGGACTACCCTAGTGTATCTCACTTGTGGAAAGCCACCCAGGAACAAAGAGATTTGAGATGTCAAATGCTGAGAAGCTTCAAGTGCAGACACTTGGCATTATGGGCTCTGCCTGGATCATATAGGTTGAAATAACATAGCCAAATGGATAGTTGGTGGTAGGGGATGATAGGTTTGGAGCGCGTCCATTTTTGTCTAAGGGAAGGCTTCTGAAAGATCTTGTCTCGATGCATGTCTAGTCTTGTGGGGAATGTGCACCACCTCCCGAGACAGTAAAATCTAAGTAATTAGCCGTGTCCCCGGAAGTGGACAATTTGAGCGTCAAGACATGGAAGCTGTCAAGAATATCCTCATCCCAATGTCTAAGTTAAAAACTTGTGGTTGAACAAGGGTTAAAGGATCTTCAATCTTTGATTGGTAGATGCCTGGGGTGATTTTCACAAACAAAAACTTAGTGTTTTCAAATGATAAGGAAAATCTAATTTGAGCAAAGCAAGCCTAAGATCCACTTAGCCAAATGCATATAGATGATAGATACCACTATTCTACCATAGTATCACTTGCCAATACAATTCAAATGTATTGACCCTTGTGGCTGTAACTTATTATGTTGCAGGTTTGTTTGATGTTAGTGAAGTGTGTTGATTAGGATTACAAGTCTACAACCAACATGATTGCCTGTGTCACTTTGAAGATGAAGGACCCCATGCTATATAGTTATTTCTGCTGCATTGTAATGAGATAGCCAAATGACCTATGTAAGATGTAATGAATTATTTTATTCCTGGTTATAAAGTTGTATTATGACCTTTGTTTCTTGATATTACATCTTAACTATGGATTCTAGCTATTGATATAGGGACTAGCATTGTAAACACATGGATATCTACCTTATAAAGGTTGGGACCTCTACATCCATCTTCATGCTCCGGCTTAGGAGAAGCCATGCAGGGATTTCTCCACCACCACCACTCCGTCGTTCTATTGGGATTCCGAGGAGATCTACTACCTCCTATACCCACTGGAATGGGGAGAGTAAGGTCTTCATCGACTACATACATGTGACCAAGTACGGCAATTGATCGACTACATTAACCACGAGATTAGATCTCTTTAAACGCTTTGGATCTTCGAGGGTTAGTGCTTGTCAAACTTGTTGCACCTATCTCGTATATTAGACCTTGGCTTTTCCATAGAATGGATCATTGATTTATGCGTTCTTGCGGTAGATATTTTTTGTTTTCTAAGCTATGAACCCTATAGGCTGGTGGGTGATACGTTGTAAACGTATCCATAATTTTCTATGTTCCATGCTTGTTTAGTATCAACTTTTCTATGCTTTGTCTACACTTTGAGGTATTTTTATACATTTTCTAGGACTAACCTTTTCACAAGTTGCCACAGAGCCAGTTGCATGTTTTCTGCTGTTTTCAGTTTCCGAAAAGCTAGTAAAGAAATATTCTCGGAATTGGACGGGACAAAATCCAAAGTTAATATTTCACCGAGGAGAACATAGAGACCGAAGGGTGACGGGAGGGGCGCGACGGGGTAGTCGCACCCCCCCACACACACGGGCCCACCCTGGGACGCGCCTAGGAAGGGTGTGCGCCCCCTGGCCACCCTCCTTCCTGTCCTCTCCGCCTATATAATCCCCCCGATGCCAAAACCCTAAGTATCCGATCAGATCTCCACCAGACAGTCCGTAGCCGCTGCCACCATCGTCCCTAGATCGGGGTGATCTGAAGCTCTTCCCGGTACCCTGTCGGAGGGGAGATATCATCCCTAAGGCCTTCTTCATCACCATGCTAGCCTCCTGTATGATTCTTAAGTAGTTCCACCTTAGACTATGGTTCATTACAGTAGCTAGATGGTTGTTTCTCCTCCTTTGTGCTACCATTTTTAGATGTTGTGAGCTCCATTCATGATCAAGATCATCTATTTGTAATCATGCATGTTGTGTTTGTGGGGATCCGATGGATATTGAGATTACTATGTCATATTGATTAATGATTTCATCTTGACTTTATGATTGTTGATTCTATCATGTATGTGTTGTTTGAGATCTTGCATGCTCTCTGTTTCTAGTAGCTATCTTGGCCAAGTAGATTCTAGTGACTCCAAGAGGGAGTATTTATGCTCGATAGTGGGTTCATGCCTCTATTGAATCTGGGGAAGTGACATAAATCTCTAAGGTTGTAGATGGACTGTTGCTACTAGGGAGAAAACAATAATCTCTTGTTCATGGAACAATTGTATTGTTTACTTTACACACATTTCTTAAAGCAGTTATCTGTTGCTTGCAACTCAATACTGAAGGGGGTTTGGATGATAACCTAAAGGTGGATTACTAGTCATAGATGCAGTTGGATGGCGGTCTATGTATGTATATTATTGTAATGCCCAGTCAAATCTCATAGTATCATGAATGTCTAGTATTGCATTGTTATGCCTTGCTCTGTCTGCCAATTGCCCCGCTGTAATTTGTTTACCCAGCATGTTATTGTTATTACTCTTAAGGGGAACACATCTAATGAACTGTGGACCCCGGTCCAATATTTACCATTGATACATCTTCCACTGTTACTATTTACTTTCTGCAAGCTACCATTACCTTCCACACCATATGTTTAATCCTTTGTTTTCAGCAAACCGGTGAGATTGACAACCTCACTGTTCGTTGGGGCAAAGACTTGAGTTTGTGTTGTGCAGGTTCCAAGTTGTTAGCAACACCTTGGGGTCGTTTCCTTCCTGATACTGGTTCGATAACCTTGGTTTCTTACTTAGGGAAGTCTTACTATTGTGCTCATCATACCTTCCTCTTGGGGTTTCCCAACGAATCTCTATAGTGATCTGAACCGCATCAAGACATTTTCTAGCACTATTGCCGGGGAGTTAAGGACAGCTTCACAAGGGGAGTCCTTCACAACAATTATCTTTACTTTGTTTTTGTTTTGTTTAGTTTCTTTTTCTTTGCTTTGTTTTGCTTGCTTCTCTTTATCTAAAATTACAAAAAAATAGTTTCGTTTGGTTTGCTTTTTCTTATCAAAAACACAAAAAAATTAGTTCCTACTCTAGTTGCTGGTGCTCTTGGTTTTCTCCGCATTTGAAAAAATTAATTCTGCTGATAACACCAAGTTGTGTGACTTCACTAGCATAAATAACAATGATTTCCTGAGTACACCTATTGCTCCACCTGCTCCTGATGCTACCTTTTTTGAAATTAAGCCTGCATTGTTGAATCTTGTGATGAAAGAGCAATTTTCTGGTGCTGGTTCTGATGATGCTGTTGCCCACCTCAATAACTTTGTTGAACTTTGTGAGATGCAAAAATATAAGGATGTAGATGGAGATATTATTAAGATCAAATTGTTTCAGTTCTCCTTCAGAGGAAAAGCTAAAGAATGGTTGCTATCCTTGCCTAGAAATAATATTGATTCTTGGATTAAGTGCAAAGATGCTTTTATTGGAAAATATTATCCTCCTTCTAAGATTATATCTATTAGAAGTGAAATAATGAAATTTAAACAAATTGATAACGAACATGTTGCGCAAGCTTGGGAAAGAATGAAATCTTTGGTAAAGAATTGTCCCACTCACGGACTGACTGCTTAGATGATTATCTAGACTTTTTATGCAGGGTTAAACTTCTCTTTAAGAAATCTGTTGGATTATGCTGCTAGAGGTACCTTTATGACCATTACCTTGGGTGCTTCAACAAAGCTCCTTGTTAATATGATGGTTAATTATTCTAAATGACACACTAAGATAGCTCCACATAGTAAGAAGGTAAATTCTGTTGAAGAAACCGCTTCCTTTAGTGATACAATTAATGTTATCATGTCTATGATTGTTAATCGAAAATCTCATATTGATCCAAATAATGTTCCTTTAGCTTCTTTGGTTGCTCAAGAAGAGCAAGTTGATGTGATCTTCATTAGAAACAACAATTTCAACAATAATGCCTATAGGAATAATTTTGGTAACAATAATTATAGGCCTTATCCTCCCAATAATGGTAATACTTATGGAAATTCCTACAACAACCAGCGTACCCGGAGCCTTGGAGTACAAAACACGCAAGACTAGTAATAGACGGTCTAGGACTCTGTAACCTGTCTGGGTAGGACTTCTCCCTGTAACCCTAGGACCTGGCGAGTATATAAGTCGGGTCTATGGGAACCTTTAGGGCACAACTACACACAACTTCAGACAATCTGAGACAACCTCACACAACGAACCTATCTTTGTAACTCAGCATATTGCCATTATAGTGATTTATAGCAGGAGTAGGATTCCGCCACAGTTGTGGGATCTGAACCTGGGTAAGCTGTGTTACCTTGTACTCGTCAACCGTCCGCCTTACCCCACATCTCTAAACACGCACTATGAGGACCCCTCCATGGCATACTCGTCGGCAATACCACGACAGTTGGCGCCCACCGTGGGGCAAGAGGCGCTTCAGGCTCTTCAGCGGGTGAGGACCAAGATCTTCGCAGGAATCGGTGAAACATCGCCATCTGTCACGTTCTCTTCTCTGGCAACGTTCCGATCGTCCCTCCCGACGAGTTCTGGATCCTGGCGAAGACGAATCCTACGCGGTGTTCGATCGTTCCTATCGGAGACATCCACGTCTTCATTGGCGAAAACGACTCGGGCACTAGTTCCCTAGGAGTCGGAGGAGCATCAAGGCCCGCACGGACCGCCTACGGGCAGGATACGTTCGCGAAAGGATCGATGTCGGATCTCTCTTCGGAGTTTGCCGACAAAGATCAGAAAAATTCAAGGCCCACCCAAACAGCCCCTGTGAAGGATATAAGAGTGGAAGATCACTGCAAGTCCACCGGCTTCGCCCGTGCGTCTGGACAGCAGAGATCCAAGTTCATCGGCGTGGTTACCATCTTCGATCTGGCGTGTTGCATTCAGAGAGAGGGCGAAAAACCCCGTGATTACCTGGCCAGGTGGCTCCGTATACGAGCCGAACTAGCCCACTACCCCAATGATGATGCTATATATCACTTTGTGGAAGGACTGGACCAGGGAACGCTCCTCCGGCATTCTCTAAGGCGGTAGCAGACTTTAGGACATCTCACCTTCGAAAGCATGGTGAACACCGTCAACAGCTACACGGAGGCCGAAGGGGCAGCTCAGGCGGATCTCGCGCGCATTGGCGGAGCGCCGCCGCCTCAGCAGCCGCCTCCACCACCTCCAGCCGCCATCACCGCAGCTGCGCAACCACCTCCAGTCACCGTCCCCCCTGTTGCACATCCACCCCCCGTCATCGAGGTAGTCCTGGAAACCTCCGACTCTGTGATTGACGCGCTCTACGCCGACTTCAGTGCAGACTAAAAGGAGATAGATTTCAGTCCAGAGGAACTAGACTCTGCCATGCGGGAGATGGAGGAGTACACGCGCGACGAGCAAGCCAACAATGCCATCAGGTCTTGAGAGACGTTCGTCACCATTGGTACGACGATGGATGAAGATCAACCCGGACGAGCTCCGCCTATAGCGCTGGACAAGGGGAAGGGACCACTTGTTACTGACGACATTGATCGTGCAAAGGTCATGACCCCTCTGCATAATCCAGTGCAGCAGCCGCAGGAACTCGGCACCGGCCCGAGCAACAACAACACCGCAAACTTGCCGCCTCCGGCATCTACTTCTGCGGCTGCCCAAGTTACTCCAGCTGATAGAGTGATGTACGGAAATCTCCTCGTTGAGCCACTGACCGTAGCTCATATCCGGAACGTGACTCAGCTTAACGAGAAGCGCCAGCTGCTGTTGGAGGAAGCGCAGGCCATCGCGGAGCAAGGCGCTAACCTAGATCGAGATCTGGTCAACGCGCAGGAATCCATAGAAAAAGCTAGAGCAATGGAGGTCGAGTACAAGACTCTGCTGCAGCAGCAGAAGGCCAAGAAAGCTCCAGCTCGTGTCATCAACGATCCTGGTGTACGGCGAAACCTAGGATGGGCTCCCCCGAAGCCGGCACAGGCCAAGACATACATTGACAGTGAAGGAAAACAAGTGATGCCCACTCCACTCTTCAACCTCGCCGTTGCCAAGACCCTTCTGGAGAAGGATAGATCGCCCGAGGCAGTGGAATAGGTATATGACCTAGTGGCCAAGGCGGTAAAACAGCAGAAAAAGGCCACCTCTCAGAGGCTTGAGTCTGACCCAGCGTTTTGCCAGTCTAGCAAGCAATAGCCACCAAGGGACATATCTCCTCTTGATGTCGGGTCGCAGACAGGTTCATCAGAATGAAGACAGAGGGATGCGCACAACAGGAAGGATGCTATCCCCATATCCTCCGACCATGGAGAAAAGGCCCGACCTCATCGACCATCGCCACCGCCCCGCTCCCCCCTACATCACGAAGACCCCAAGGCTCACCATCGTACGGATATGCCCCCGCCAAGGCAGAGCGGCATCGTCATCCGTGACAACACGGAGCAGCCCTATCATGACGAAGAGCGTAGCCAGGGACATAAGATCAGGTCGCGCCATGACCCTCCACGTCCGTCAAGCAATCGCGGCAAGCGTGAGGCGTCGCAGGAGGGTAATAGCAAGAAGGATAACCCACCGCCACCTCCGCCTCCGTTGCCACCTAGCAGTCATCATGGCGAAGGAGGCCTGCGTCGTTCATGCAGCCCATCCCCTGTTGACAAGAAGAAAAGAAACCCGGAGCCATACAACGCTCGTTCGCGGATTGATAAGATCCACGAGGCCTGGGAAGGACCATACCTGGGACCACGTTGCTTTGGACCTGTGATACGGTCTACAACTTACCCCAAAGGTTTACGGATTGACAAGACCAGCAAGCCCTATGATGGCACCGCCAAGCCAGCTACATGGTTGCAGGATTACGACAACAAGGTGGAGATCGCCGGGGGTAACCCCAACGTCGTTGTTAAGTACCTCCCATTGATTTTAGTGGGCACATCACGTCAATGGATTGACGACTTGCCGGATAAATCCATATGAAATTGGTTGGACATGCAAGAAGCGTTCACCAAGAACTTTGAGGGTACGTACAAGCATCCCTGCACTATTGGCGATCTACAACAGTGGGTGCAACAGAAAGACGAGACATCTCGTGTGTACCTCTCCCGCTGGCTGGATATGAAGAATTCATGCGCAGGAGTGCATGCTTAGACCTCCATGGCCGCCTTTATCGATGGGTTGGAAAGGGGCATGTTGCTCTAACATAAGCTGAAGCGCTTGCATGACAATCACCATCTTGACTTGAACCAGATGATTCAGTTGGCTAGTGAGTTCGCAGATGCCGACGACGATGCTCGCGGCTCTCTGCCGGCAACGGCCATTCCAACTCAAGGTCGGAGGAACAACAGCACAAAGCGGAAAACCGCTCCAGAAGAAAAGCAAACTCCCGACATGGTCGCCATGACCTTTGTAGGAAGAGGTGATGGTGGACAACGTGGCCGAGGACGGGAAGCTGGTCGTGGGCAGCAACGAGGAAGTGAAACTACCTCGGCACCGCTCCGCATTCCCCAAACCTACGAAGAGTACCGTGATATGCCGTGCCTCATACACCTCGATGTCAACGGCAAGGCCACCCATACCAATCAGCACTGCAAGTTCATCAACGACCTCAAGGATGACCCGGAGTCCGGCTACAAGCAAAGTCGGAAGAACAGACCGCGAGGCAAGGGCAAGGGGAAGAAGAAGGAGGAGGAGTCCAAGGATTCAAGTGACATGAACGAGGATGTTGAGCCCAAGAACGCCGCCAAGAGTGACGACAAGGGAAAGAACCCCTTCGTGAAGAAGGCGCCAGTCTACCACACTTTCCTTGGCACCCCCACCATCCGACAACAGAAGACTTCTTTGAGGGTACTGATGGCCACTCTACCCCCAGTTCCCCAATACCTGTGTTGGTCGGAAGTTCCAATTACTTGGGACAGGAAGGATCACCCAGACCTCATCCCTACGGAGAACCAATACGACATGGTCATCAACCCCTTGATTGATGGCGTGGAGTTCACAAAATGTATGGTGGATAGTGGAAGCAGCATCAACATCATGTACCTGGATACACTGCAGAAGATGAACTTGACGGATGCAAACCTAAGGTGGACCAACACCATCTTCCACGGTGTACTTCCTGGTCGAGAGGCTCGGTCCCTTGGGTGCATCACACTTCAAGTTGCCTTTGCCGATGATAATAATGTAAGATTCCACCTTTATAAAGGTAAAGATCCCTATGATTGCAATGCTAGTCCCTGGATCAATTGCTCGCAGCCACAGTTTAAGATGAAGTACACAGAAACAAAGGTCATTATTACATCGTCATTCCAGAGATAACATAGTCTTTTACAACTCCATAGCCATAGGCTAGTACAAGAGTTTAACTTAACAATATAAAAATAGAAGTCTCCATCTTCATGCTCCACAGGCAAGCATGTTGAGTGTAGACTCATAACCCCTAAACATCATCAGAGAAACCTGCCACATCACAAGTTACAGCCACAGTGGGTCAATACATTGGAATAGTATTGGCAAGTGATACCTTAGTAGAATATTAGCATCTAGTTACTACACGAATTTGGCTAAGTGTAGATTAGGCTTGCTTTGCTCAAAATAGATTTTACCTATCAGTTGAAAACACTAAGTTTTTGTTTAGCAAAAACTTTCCCAAGGAACCACCTATAGAAATTGGCGAACCTTCACCCTTGTTCAACCACAAGTTTTTAACTTAGAAAATTGGGATGAGGAGATTCTTGATAGCTTCCATGTCTTGATGCTCAAATTTTCCATTACCGGGGACACGGCTAAGCACTTAGTTTCTTCCATCTGCAGAGGTGGTGCACTTTCCCACAAGACTTGGTTTCACCAAGACAGGACCTTTCAGAAGTCTTCCCTTAGACTAGAATGGACGCGCTCCAAACCTATCATTCCCCTACCACCAACTGTCCATTTGGCTAAGTTATTGCAACCTATATGATCCAGGCAGAGCCCATAATGCCATGTGGCTGCACTAGAAGCTTCTTAACATTTGGCATCTCAAATCCCCTTGTTCCTGGGTGGCAATCCACAAGTGAGATACACAAGGTAAACCATAGAAATGGGCTTTGTGTAACCACTCAACCAAAAACCACCAAGCAATTACCATTCCACCCAGGTGTTTCATTCACTTAGTTGTTTTATTAAGCAAAATCATAACTCAAAGACTTAGCAATATTATCCATATCATGTATATATTCCACCCTTGGTTACTACTAGCTAGGCTAAGCATGGCAATAGCAAGTATCTTAACTTAGAGAAAATTCTAACAATTCTACAACTACTAGGATTTCCCAAGCATAGCATATAGATACTTAGCAAAATATTCATGCAAGCCCTATACAAAATATTTCTAATGCATAGTAAAAATATTGGGACAAAAATATGAAGCACCACTTTCCTTGGTAGTTTGGGGAGTAGCAACAATCTTCACAACCATAATCACTATTAGCACCAAAATCTACACATAAAATGATAGCACCAAATTCACATATCAAAATAAACAAGCAACAATATATGAATACATGCAAAATGCCATATGATGATTTTATAAATCAAACAAGACAAGTGGAATAGTACTGAATCATAAACAAAACAATTATACACTAAATAAAATTAATTTATCCCTTAGAACATTTTCTATACAATTTTTATATACAAAATAAGCTTATAAATATCTCTGAAAAAACAACCCATTTTACAGATGCAATTTATTAAAAAAAGTGCATAATTGGATAGAATTCTTCCTCCTGATTCCAATGATATAAAATTTACAAAATTTGAACATGTGGATCAAAAGTTATGAATTTTGCAAGTTTGAACAACTAATAGATCTAATTTCAGATTTTAAATCTAAACACAGACACGCGGCGCTTTTTGATTCGTCGATACTGTTTCGTGTGGATCGATCAACAAGAGCCGTTGGATTTAAGTGGCAACGCATGGCCAGATCTGCGTGTACCGGTTCTCTTAAGTGATCTAATCCTGAGCATCAGATCTAGATCTAACGGCTACGACGCAAACGACCAAAGACTGGCGGCGCCAATGGGTGCTGGCAGCGGCAGCGCTTCTGCCGGCGATGCTCCGGTGATTCTAGAGGGGCTAGGGGCTGGGTAGTGGCTTCCCAGACTCACGTGAACACGACGGTGCTCAAGGTGTCGTTGGCGTGGGCGGGGGCGTGCTGCAGAGGTCACTGGGGCTCGTCGGAGTTGCTGGCGGCGTCGGGTTCTTGTAAACGAGGTCCTTGCCGAGGCTCTGGATCGCCCTAGCACGAACCAGATGTATCAGGAGATGCGCATGGTCACGGCGAACACTACAGGGTCAAGGAGAAGACAAGGGGCGGTCGGGTTTTACCTAGATTGCTCGTCGGAGTCGAGCGGCGGTTTTGTCGTTTGCGGGCGTGAACGGGGACGGCGTCCTAGGTCACAAGAAGGCAAACAAATGGCATCAGAATATGCACATGGACATGAGGGTCTCGATCGTTTGAACCAGAGGCAGAGGGGTGGTCGGAACTCACCGTAATCACACGCTGGAGTTCTTCGGGTAGTGGCGGTGCGACTCGAAATACTGGCAGCCTGGTGGCGAGGTGAGGGTGCTGTGTGGGGGGAAATGACCGCAAAAGCGAGGTGTTTAAGTAGCCAGGAGGGGCGAGGGATTTACACAGTGGTTCAATGCCAATTAAGCGAGCAATCAATTTTGCGTTTCTGGAGGAAACGGCGGTGTCGACGGAGTCTGCGCGCGCGGGGGTGGAGACGATGACTGGCGAGTGGGGCCTGTCATTCAGTGAGAGAGAGAGATACGGGGTGGGGTCCAATCGTCAGCGACAGCGCGGGTTAACAACGTGGTGCAAAACGTTTTCTGTGGGGTGGAGGCTGTTGGGCTAGATAGGCTAGCTGGGTTGGGTTAGTTTAGCCAGTTTGTTTATTTTTTTTCTCCCTTTCTCTTTTTCTTTTTCTCATTTGATTTTCTGGTTTGAATTCAAATGCCCAAATCAAATATGTTTCAAATGAAATTTTCTCCAAACTTTTGTTTTGTGTTTCTCTTTATCCTGGGGTGTGTAAAACATCTATTCACACTCAAATTCAAATTGGGTTTGAAAAAGAAGTTTAAAACAATGCCTTAAATAAATTATTATAATAGGCATAAGAATGGTTTTCATTTCATAATTTGTTTTGAAAACTTTGATCAATTTTTTAAAACACCAATTAACTCTAAGTTCAAATCTTTCTGGTTTAAAACAAATAATCTCATACTAGAGAGTAGCAGTGGCCATTGCCTTGCTTACATAAAATAGTAGACATTCAAATGCTTCTGTTTTTGAAATCTTATTAGAAAATGATCCTAAAATGATTATGAATGCATGAATGATATGCAAGCTTTGAAATCATGATTTTTGGGATGTTCCAAATCTAATCCCCTTAAGGTGAATCTCTCCCTCGAGATTTGGGTTGGCTAGCAAATAGGTGAGGGTGGTCTTTCTGAAGGTCATCTTCTCTTTCCCATGTTGCTTCTTCTTCGGAATGATGGTTCCACTGAACCTTGCAGAATTTGATAGTATTTGTCCATGTAACTCTTCCTGCAGTCTCAAGAATCTTAATAGGTTTTTCCTCATAAGTGAGATCACATTCCAATTGGACCTCCTCCAAAGGTATAGTATCCTTCAAAGAAGTCTCTTCCATCTCTGGATGGCATTTCTTTAGCTGACTCACATGAAACACATTGTGAACGGCAGATAATGATTCCGGAAGTTCAATCTCATAAGCTACTTCTCCTTTACGACTCAGAATCTTGAATGGTCCAACATATCTTGGGGCCAATGTTTCTTTGACTCCAAATCTCTTCACTCCACGAAGTGGTGACACTCTAAGATAAGCTCTATCACCCACCTCATAGGTGACTTCTCTACGCTTAGGATCTGTGTAGCTCTTCTGTCGGGACTGTGCTATCTTCAATCTATCCTTTACTAACTTGACTTTCTATTCGTCCTCTTTGATTAGTTTTGGCCCGAACAAGTTTCTTTCTCCCACTCCATTCCATAGCAATGGGGTAGTACACTTTCTCCCATAGAGGAACTCAAACGGTGCCATCTCAATACTGGCTTGATAGTTGTTGTTATAAGAGAATTCTGTGTAAGGCAGACTTTCATCCCAACTAGCTCCATAGTCTAGGGCACATGCCCTCAACATATCCTCTAAAATCTGGTTGGTCCTTTCTGTCTGTCCATCAGTCTGGGGATGAAAAGCGGTCCTGAATTCTAATCTCGTTCCCAATGACTCATGCAGTTGCCTCCAAAAATGAGAAGTGAATTGAGTTCCCCTATCAGACACAATACTCTTGGGTACTCCATGTAGACACACAATCCTATTCATATAGATCTTGGCCAACTTAGCACTTGTATAGGTTGTCTTCACGGGTATGAAATGAGCCACTTTAGTTAGGCAATCCACTACTACCCAAATATAATCGTATCCTGACCTGGTCCTTGGCAATCCAGTGATGAAATCCATGCCAATCTTGTCCCACTTCCAATCAGGAATAGGTAGTGGTTGTAACAATCCTGCTGGTTTCTGATGTTCCGCTTTCACTCTACTACATATGTCGCACAAAGCAATATGTTCGGCGATGTCCTTCTTGAGATTATTCCACCAAAATCTTTCCTTCATATCCATGTACATTTTGGTGGTACCACGATGAATGGAATATGGTGAGTTGTGTGCTTCTTGTAAAATCAGTTTCCGAAGCTCCGGGTCTTGCGAAACGCAGATACGTTATCCATACCATAAAGTACCATGTTCGTTTTCATGGAATCCTTTGGCTTTTCCCTTTACCAATATTTTACTTAATGTCTTCAATTTCCTTGTCCTTCTTTTGTGCTTCCTTGATTTTGTCCAAAAAGGTGGGTTGAACATCCAATGACATGAGATGTCCCTCAGGAACAATCTCCAATCTGAGGTCTCTAAATTGGGCGCACAGATCATCTGGCAACTCTTCCTTAGTAAGGCCATTTATAAATACCTTACGGCTTAGTGCATCCGCTACAACATTTGCTTTACCTGGGTGTTATTGCAAACTCAAGTCATAGTCCTTGATGAGTTCTAGCCATCTTCTTTGTCTCATGTTGATTTCTTTCTGAGTGAAGATATACTTCAAACTTTTGTGATCTGTGAACACTTCACATCGCTTTCCCAAAAGATAATGTCTCCATGTTTTGAGTGCATGGACAACAGATGCTAACTCCAAATCATGACTAGGATAATTTACCTCATGAGTTTTGAGTTGTCTTGAGGCATACCCCACAACTTTCCCTTCTTGCATCAGAACTACACCTAATCCATGATGAATTGCATCACAATAAACTAGGAAATCCTTTTCCAAATCTGGTAGACATAGGACCGGAGCTGTCACTAGTCTCTTCTTCAATTCTTGGAAACTGATTTCACACCCTTCAGTCCAAGTAAATTTCTTGTCTTTCTTTAGTAACTCCGTCATTGGCTTCGCTACCTTGGAGAAATTCTCAATGAATCTTCTATAGTATCCCACCAAGCCAAGGAAACTACGAACCTCTTTCACTGACTTAGGAGATTCGCATTCAGTTACAGCTAACCCTTTTGCGGGATCAACTGATACACCATCTCCTGACACAATGTGTCCAAGAAATCCAACTTCATTTAACTAGAATTCACACTTGCTGAATTTGGCATACAGCTTATGCTCTCTAAGCTTCTCAAGTATCAAACGCAAATGTCCCTCATGATCTTCTTTGCTCTTGGAGTATATCAAAATGTCATCGATGAAAACGACAACAAACTTGTCAAGGAACTCCATGAACACCTTGGTCATCATATTCATGAAGTAAGCTGATGCATTGGTCAAACAAAATGGCATCACGGTGTACTCATACAATCCATACCTAGTGGTGAATGCAGTCTTAGGTATGTCTTGTTCCCTTATCTTAAGTTGAAAATAGCCTGACCGGAGATCAATCTTTGAGAACACACAGGATCCTTCCAACTGATCAAACAAATCATTGATTCTGGGCAAAGGATACTTGTTCTTGATAGTCACCTCATTGAGTGAACGATAATCGATGCATAACCTTTGACTTCTATCTTTCTTTTCCACAAACAGAACTGGTGCTCCCCAAGATGAAGAACTTGGTTGAATAAATACTTTCTGCAACTGTTCTCCAAGTTGTTTCTTGAGTTCTTTCAACTCATCAACTGACATCTTGTAAGGTCTCTTTGATATTAGTCCTGATCCTGGCAGCAAGTCAATCCGAAATTCCACATCTCTATCTGGTGGCATTCCCGGCAATTCTTCCGGAAACACATCCGGATAATCTCTCACAATTGGTACACTGTCTATGCTAACCCCCTTAAGATAATTTAGCTTACTCCCTTTTGATTCAAAGTTAGACATGAATCTAATCCTTTTATTATCCGGGGTTGTGAGTGCGACAGTACGATTGGCACAATCTAGTACTCCTTCATACTTGGTCATCCAGTCCATTCCCAAAATTACATCCAGTCCTTGGGAATCTAGGATTATTAGACTCACTGAAAACTTATGCTTTCCAAACTCTATCACTAGATCAGGACATCCACGGCTTACTATCATATCTCCACCGGGAGAACTTACTTTTATTGGACAACCAATATTTTCAGTTGGAAACCCATTTCTATCAACAAATGCTTTTGATATGAATGAATGTGATGCACCAGTATCAAAAGGAACAAGTGCTGGAATAGAATTGAGTTTGAACTTACCAGCCACAGCATCAGGTTCCTCATAAATCTCTTCCACATTGATGTGGTTCACCTGTCCTTTCTGCAAAGGGTTGGGCTTGGTGGATCCTTCAACCTTCTTCTCTGGGCACTCATTTGCATAATTCCCCATCTTCTTACACTTGAAACACTCAACCTCGCTGATATCCCTCTTTGCAGGCTGACTACCACTTCCACTTCTACCTCCACTCTGGTGACTCTTGTGTCCACTCTTGTGGTTCTTGTACTTGTCACTATCATGACTATGGTGATGCTTGTTGTCATGATGGTGGTTGTGGCTATGGTGGTTGTTGTACTTTCCATGTTTGTGGGATCTAGAACTCCCACTATCATCGTGATGGGAACTTGTGAGACAATCCCGAGCTGTGCTTGTCAAAGCTGTGCTTCCTCTTTCTGCTTCCAACCTATATCATCTTGTTTTCCAAGACGGTAGCCTTGTCACAAATTGATTGGTAGGTTGGGACATAGGCAACAGATATCTGCAGATTCAGTTCATCATTCAGTCCTTCGAGAAATTTCTCCTTCCTCTTGGCATCAGTATCAACTTCATCCGGTGCATAACACGCCAGATTGTTGAATTCTTCGATATATTCAGCCACACTGCGGCGACGCTCTTTCAGATTATGGAACTCCTTTTTCAAATTCATCACTCCGGATGAGATGTGAGCGGTACGGAATCCATCCTCAAAGATAGCCCAAGTCACATCCTCAATGGGAGTGGTGATCTAGAAGTTATCCCACCAAGTTCCCGTTGGTCCTTCCAACAGATGTGCTGCAAACCTGACCTTCTCCTCGTTGGTGCAGTCGACAGTTACCAAATCCTTGTTCACCGAATGTAGCCAATCATTGGCCACCATTGGATCAGTGGTTCCTGAGAACTTTGCCGGCCTCAGTCTTAGGAATCTGGTGAGAATGTCAAATCCTGGTGGATTGTTCGGGTTGTTGTTGTTATTGTTGTTGTTATTCTGATTCTGCATAAAAGTGGTCATCATTTGCATCAGTTGTGCATGTGCTGTCATCAACAGCTGCATCTCGGGGGTGACATTGTTGTTGTTTGGGTTGGGGTTGGCACATCGAGGAGGCATCTGTGGTTTCATAAGGATAAGAATGAGATACCCATAGATGCTTAACATGCACAATACATCACATATACAATCACAATAACCAAGCATCAAAATAACATAGAGTTTTAACGACATAAACAACAAGTTTGGAAATGCAAACACACCATAGCAAGCCACCCACATGTTGGATGGTCATTGCGACTCAATAATCGAAAGTACAGTAGATGAAAGATAAATGAGTAGTCATCACTACTCCTCCGCATCAATCTCCACATCAACAAGGGTAAGACCTGCATTCTCCATAGCGGTCTTGTACTCATCAACCCTAGTAGTCAAGGCCTCTATCTTGGCCCTAAGAGCCCTCTTCTGTGAGCGAAGCCTCTCGATCACTCCCTGCTGATGCTCGAGCTCGAAGTCCTTGGTCTCTAGCTCTTCCTTCATCTCCCGGATCTTCTTGTTCCTGTCTTGGACTCTCTTCTCCTGGCTCTTGAATTTCTTGTCCTGGCTTTCAAACTTGGCCTCCATTTCCTTGACTATCTCGTCTTGCTCCGCGAAGAGCTTGTCCTTCTCTCGGAGCTGAACCTGGAGCTCGTCATTGCTAAGCATGACGTTGGTCCTATCAGTATCTAGGTGCCTAATAAGAACCTCTAGGTCTTGAAGGTACAGACGAATCGGCTCCACCGTCTCTCTAGCAGCATCCTCGAACTCAATAGCCTCACCCTCCTCATCGCGTCTCCCGAAGGGGTGAAAGTAAAAACCTCTAAGCTCCATAGAGTGTTTCCCTACCAGATGTCCAAGTAAATCCTGCATGACTACATCTAAGCCTCTCTCCTTGTCGTCATGCATCAGCTTGAAAGTGATAGCCTCCATGGTTGGCTCTTTCTAGCGTCCCGGCTGAGTAACTCTGAAGCCCCAAAGGTCCTTCCTCTCAAACTTGGTGAGGGGAAGCGTCATGATGCTAGGAAGTGGAAGGTTGAGCACACTAGTGAGCTCAATGAGACGAGTACCAAAACGAGTTCCCTTGAACTCTTTGGCCGTGCTGATAGTAACATTAGGCATCTATTTTATAAGATAGAGAAAAGTTAGAATCAACATCAATAGAGAAAAAAATCACAAGACAGAATATCACAAGAATATCTTTTCCAACAATCACACAAGTCATGGCATACACAAATCCATTACAAGCATCAAAGCTTCAACATAACTTAGATAAATTTTTGGAAATAAAATGATAAATATGGTGGTCCAACTAACACAGTACATTACAATCCCCACTCACTTGCCAAGTTGGTTAACAGGGCATACCTAGAGGCAATCTATCGATCTTGATCACATGGCTCCATAGCTAAGTCTATGATGTCTTCCCTTAAACGTTGGTTTGTAGACTCTAACTCTTGGGTACACTTCTTTTCTTCCCTAAGGTCATTTTGGGTGTTAAGCATTCTGCACTTGAGTCTATCACCAAGCTCCTTAATGGCATTCCAAGCTGCATTTCTTGCAGAGTCAAATAATGTTGTGTGCATTTCTGAGTTGGTGACCATGCAGAATCCTGACTCCTTGTGGTTGTCTTCCTTGTTTTTGTACAAGTGAAGTTGCACCCACCAGTACTCTACTCCTTCATCCATCACGGGGAATCCTTTGTACACAGCTGCACCATGTATCCCCATGGTAACCATGAGGTTCTTGAGGGCCTTGGGGAATTCAGTCTCACACTCCAAGGTCATGGTCATGAGTGGTCCCTTCCTCACGGCTTCGTTGATGGGGTTCATCTACAATTAGAGATAAGAAAAAAAATTAGAAAAGTTTACGAGAATAAAAAGACAAGTGTGGAAATTGTTGAAATTTTTTTCCTTAGTGGTTTATAATCCAATCCTAGGGTCATAATCCTATAGGAAACATAGTGCTCTAATACCATCTGTAAGATCCCACCTTTATAAAGGTAAAGATCCCTGTGATTGCAATGCTAGTCCCTGGATCAATTGCTAGCATCCACAGTTTAAGATGAAGTACACATAAACAAAGGTCATTATTACATCGTCATTCCAGAGATAGCATAGTATTTTACAACTCCATAGCCATAGGCTAGTACAAGAGCTTAACTTAACAATATAAAAATATAAGTCACCATCTTCATGTGCCACAGACAAGCATGTTGAGTGTAGACTCATTGCCCCTAATCATCATCAGAGTAACCTACAACATTACAAGTTACATCCACAGTGGGTCAATACATTGGAATAGTATTGGCAAGTGATACGTTAGTAGAATATTAGCATCTAGTTACTACATGTATTTGGCTAATTGTAGCTTAGGCTTGCTTTGCTCAAAATAGATTTTACCTATCAGTTGAAAACACTAAGTTTTTGTTTGGGAAAAAATTTCCCAAGGAACCACCAATAGAAATTGGTGAACCTTCACCCTTGTTCAACCACAAGTTTTTAACATAGAAAATTGGGATGAGGAGAATCTTGATAGCTTCCATGTCTTGATGCTCAAATTTTCCATTACCGGGGACACAGCTAACTACTTAGTTTCTTCAATCTGCAGAGGTGGTGCACTTTCCCCACAAGACTTGGTTTCACCAAGATAGGACCTTTCAGAAGCCTTCCCTTAGACCAGAATGGACGCTTTCCAAACCTATCATTCCCCTACCATGAACTGTCCATTTGGCTAAGTTATTGCAACCTATATGATCCAGGCAGAGCCCATAATGCCATGTGGCTGGACTAGAAGCTTCTTAACATTTGGCATCCCAAATCCCTTTGTTCCTGGGTGGCAATCCACAAGTGAGATACACAAGGTAAACCATAGAAATGCGCCTTGTGTAACCACTCAACCAAAAACCACCAAGAAATTACCATTCCACCCAGGTGTTTCATTCACATAGTTGTTTTATTAAGCAAAATCATAAGTCAAAGATTTAGCAATATTTTCCATATCATGTATATATTCCACCCTTGGTTACTACTAGCTAGGCTAAGAATGGCAATAGAAAGTATCTTAACTTAGAGAAAATTCTAACAATTCTACAACTACTAGGATTTCCCAAGCATAGCATATAGATACTTAGCAAAATATTCATGCAAGCCCTATACAAATATTTCTAATGCATAGTAAAAATATTGTGAAAAAAATATGAAGCACCACTTGCCTTGGTAGTTTGGGGAGTAGCAACAATCTTCACAACCACAATCACTATTAGCACCAAAATCTACACATGAAATGATAGCACCAAATTCACATATCAAAATAAACAAGAAAAAATATATGAATACATGCAAAATGCCATGTGATGATTTTCTAAATCAAACAAGACAAGTGGAACAGTACTGAATCATAAACAAAACAATTATACGCTAAATAAAATTAATTTGGCCCTTAGAACATTTTCCATACAATTTTTATATACAAAATAAGCTTATAAATGTCTCCTCAAAAACAACCCATTTTACAGATGCAATTTATTAAACAGAGTGCATAATTGGATATAATTCTTTCTCCTAATTCCAATGATATAAAATTTTCAAAATTTGAACGTGTGGATCAAAAGTTATGAATTTTGCAAGTTTGAATATTTAATAGATCTAATTTCAGATTTTAAATCTAAACACAGACACGCGGCGCTTTCTGATTCGTCGATACTGTTTCATGTGGATCTAGATATAATGGCTATGACATAAACGACCAAAGACTGGCGGCGCCAATGGGTGCTGGCGGCGACGGCGCTTCTTCCGGTGATTCCAGAGGGGCTAGGGGCTGGGTAGTGGCTTACCAGACTCGCGTGAACATGATGGTGCTCAAGGTGTCATTGTCGTGGGCGGGGGCGTGCTACAGAGGTCGCTGGGGCTCGTCGGAGTTGCTGGCGGCATCGGGTTGTTGCAAACGAGGTCATTGCCAAGGCTCTGGATTGCCCTAGCACGAACCAGATATATCAGGAGATGCGCATGGTCACGATGAACACTACAGGGTCAAGGAGAAGACAACGGGCGGTCGGGTTTTACCTAGATTGCTCATCGGAGTCGAGCGGCGGTTCTGTCGTTTGCGGGCGTGAACGGGGACGACGACCTGGGTCACGAGAAGGCAAACAAATGGCATCAGAAGATGCACATGGACACGAGGGTCTCGATCGTTTGAACCAGAGGCAGAGGGGCGGGCGGAACTCACCGTAATCACACGCCGGAGTTCGTCGGGCAGCGGCGGTGCGACTCGAAATACTGGCAGCCTGGTGGTGAGGTGAGGGTGGTTTGTGGCGGGGGGGAATGACCACGGCGGCGAGGTGTTTAAGTAGCCAGGATGTCACATCCCAAGATTTTCCAAATCTTGTAATGTGAAAAATAAATGAATAAAATAAAACTTTGTTGATTTTTAGGGTGAGAAGAAACTTTTGATTCCAATTGGAAACTTTCAAAACCTATTTGGATCAAATAAAATCCTAAAGGGATTTAAAAAGATAAATAAACAATAAAGTTAAAATATTTGAAAATACTATTTTTGGATCTTTTAATAAAAAGATTTGGTTTCAAATAAAAGGTAGAAAATATAAATAAGGATTATTTTATAGAGGCAAATTAATCCTTGGCCAAGATTTTGAAATAAAATATTTCTATTTGATAAAAATAGTAAAGGTTTATTTAAATAAAATAATAAGGATTTAATATCCAATTTTAATAGAAATAAAGGTTTTTACTATTTTTATTTAAACATCAAAACTTGTTAATTTATTTTAAATAAGTTTTCCAAGTGTTTTATATTTTCAAATAAAACCTACTGAATTGGTTTTGATATTATTTAGTTTTTAAATGGAGTTTTAATAATCAAATCCTATTTTGAATTTATAACTAAGGACTATTTTATTTAATTATTAAATACATCCTGAAAAGAATAAAAATATTATATTATTTTGGGACTTGGAATATTGTTGTTAAACAGAACCAAAACTCAATGCAAAGTTTGGAGGAATTTTGAATTGATTTGTTTGATTGAATTTCAAAACAGAAAATAGAAATGGAAAAAGATAAAACAATTAGAAAGAAAAAAATAGAACCAGACCTGACCCAACCCACCTGGCCCAGGAAGCCCAGTCGCAGCCCAGTTTCGCACCCCCTTTCGGCGAAACGTTTTCCACCAAAAAACCGACCCGCGGAGTCACTGAACACAAGGCCCCACCTCTCCTGTTCGTCGTCTTCAACCCCCAAATCACTCCCTGCCGTTGCAGCCAGTAACACCGGCGATCAATTCGCGTTGATAGCGGCTTTAACTCCCCCTACGACCACGCGTGCTTAAACGCCTCCCTCCCCTCTCTCTTTTCCCCCAGACCCCGCACCACCGGAGCCACCAGGCTGCCCTGAATTGGATTTGCACCGCCACTGCTCCGACCACCGTCCCCAGCCAATTCCGGCGAGCCCAGCCACCGCCTTGCCTCCTCGACCAAGCTCACACACTCCCCAGACCTAGGCGCACCTCCCTGTGCTTTCCGTTCACTCGCGGGCGCCCCAGAACGTTGACTTCGACAACCTCTGAGCGCCGCGCCGTCTGCTACTTTCTCCGGCGACCTTCCCTGGTAAGTCCCGACCGCCCCGACACTTCCTATTGACGCTCACTTCATCAGTAGATCAAACCGCGTCTAACCGTGCCCCTGCCTTGCCTCGGGGTGAACCGCAGCGCCGCCCTCGACGACCTCCAGAGCCGCCTGACTCCGCCAGCAGCTCCGGCGAGCGATTAACGTCGTGTCAGAGCGCCCCTCGACGAGCTGACCGTACCTTGAGCATCAGAGCGTCATCGCGATCACTGTAAGCACCCTCACCTCCTCCCTTGATTTCTGTAACCGCCGCGACGCCACCATCTAACCTCGCGCCGCCGCTCACCGCCGCGCAGGGCCGCCAGTTCTTGGCAAGTTGATAGGAGCCGTTCGATCCAGATCGTAGTGACCCGATAGAACCACTTATCGGCGAAGGAGTACGCAATCTGAGCCACGCGATCTATTTAAATCCAACGCCCCACAGAGGCCGATCCACCCGAATCGGTATCAGCCAGTAACATTCCGCCGCGTGGCACTAGTTCTGTTTAAAACAAATTTTTGAATCTGATTTAGATGCAATTTTGTAAACCTTGTAACTTTTGATCCACACGTCCAAAATTTTGCAAACTTTATATCAATGGAATCAGTGGAACAAGCCCTAGCCAACCATGCAATTTGTTTAGTAAAAAGCTTCTGGTAAAATGTTTGTTTTTGCAGAAACATTTGTATGCTTGTTCAGGTTATAAAAATTATTCCAAAATGATTTTGGGGATGAAATCTTTGCAAAATGATTTTTTGTGAGCCTACTGACCCTAGGAACCAACTTATGGATTTAAAAATGTATTATGTGAAGTTTGGGATTGAATAATAGAATTAGCCCATTTCTAGTCAAATAAAAATGTTGTTTTTGATATGGAAATGATTTTTGAGAAAAACCTTTGGAAAATGTTTTGATCCAAACCTACTGACCCCAAACACCAAGTTTTGTGAATTAAAAACTTATTTGGTGAACAATGTAAAATTGTTGCTTTGCTAAAAACATTTCCCACCACATAAAATAATGATTGGATTTAAAAATGGTTTATAGATAAAACCCTTTTGCAAATGACTTTGCTACTTTAGAAAAATGACCACTTTGAGCCTTAACATGTTTAGAGCCTAGTAGAAACCACCTTTGCAAATAAAACTATCTTTTGCATGCTTGCATGCATGACTTAGTTTCTATTATTTTATGTGTGTTAACTTGTTTGAATATTGGTTGGAATGCTAGTTGAATTTGTGTTTGCTTGATTGATTTGTAGTGAAGCTAGGAGAGTGTGATATTAGCAAGATCAAGAAGTGAACCAACATTCCAAAAAGGCAAGTGACACTATCATCCAAAGTCCTACTATTTTTCATTATACTTAGTGGATTTTTGAAACATGCATGAAAAGGATTTCTATTCTTTATGCTATGCTAAATCCTAATAGGATACCCTTACATATTCCTTAGTGAAAACAATGTAGTTGTAAAATTCTTAGCCATGCTTTATATATTTTGAGAAGAGATACATGTTGAGAATTTTATGAAGTTGAGAAAAGACTTATGTTTTACATAATAAAACAAGTACTCAATGAACCACCTGGGTGGACAAGGATACTCAAGTTTTGGACAAGGAGGCAACAAGAGGAACCATGTTTATATGGCAATCACTTTTTGTTGTGCACCTGATGAAAACCACCCAGGGACTTAGAGATTGAACATGTTTCTCCAACAGTGGCTTCCGTGTACAGCCACATGCTATATGGCTCTGGCTTAGTCAACTACATTGGGAAGACCCATGCATTGGTCTTCAGGTTAACTGGAAATGAGGGAACTAGGAACCCTACATTGGTGCCTGAAGACAAGCTAGCATTATGTATGGGAGGACCCTATGGAAAGACTTCGTCACATTCTCAATCTGCCAGTATTCCATCTTGGTGAGTACTTATCCAGCGGCCACTGGTGGCAACAAGACGAGATTGTGTCATGTGGGTAAAGTGTACAACTTCTGCAGAAGATAAAAATCTAAGTACTTAGTTGTGTCCCCGGTTATGGACAATACTGAGCAACTAAAGCTTGAAGCTATGGGAAATCTCGACATTCCAATTTCTAAAAGAAAAACTTTTAAGTGATAACAAAAGGCTTGAAGCACTTGGGGTGTACCAGCGAGCTCTAGAGATTTTGGTAAAAACTTGAAGCACTTGGGGATTTACCAAGTAGCTCAAGAGATTTTGATAAAAACTTGAAGCACTTGGGGTGTACCAAGGAGCTCAAGAGATTTTGACAAAGACTTGAAACACTTGGGGATTTACCAAGGAGTTCAGAAAGATTTGACAAAAGATCAAAACTATTTTGAAAAGATAGGATAAATTATTGCTTTCTGCAAATGAGCCTAAAACCATACTTAGCCAAATATGCATGTATTGATAGGATCCACTTATATTCTACATAGTAGTGAAACTTGCCAATACAATTCAAATGTATTGACCCTTGTGGCTATAACTTGTTATGTTGCAGGTTTGATTGATAACAGTGAAGTTGATTGATTAGGATTACAAGTCTACAACCAACATGTTTACCTGTGGCACTTTGAAGATGAAGGACCCCATGCATATAGATATTCTGCTGCAATGTAATGTAATAGCCAGATGAGCTATGTAAGATGTAATAAAATTATGTTATTCCTGGTTATAAAGTTATATTATGACCTTTGTTTCTTGATATTACATCTTAACTGTGGATGCTAGCTATTGATCTAGGGACTAGCATTGTAAACACAGGGATCTCTACCTTAATAAAGGTTGGGAACTCTACACAGGAGGGGCGAGGGATTTACGCAGTGGTTCAATGCCAATTAAGCGAGCAATCAACGAGGCGTTTCTGGAGGAAACGGCGATGGCGACGGAGTCTGCCCGCGCGGGGGTGGAGACGATGACTAGCGAGTGGGGCCTGGTGTTCAGTGAGATAGAGAGATACGGGGTGGGGTCCAATCGTCAGCGACGACGCGGGTTAACAACGTGGTGCAAAACGTTTTCTGTGGGGTGGAGGTTGTTGGGCTAGATGGGCTAGATGGGCTGGGTTGGGTTAGTTTAGTCAGTTTGTTTATTTTTTTCTCCCTTTCTCTTTTTCTTTTTCTGATTTGATTTTCTGGTTTGAATTCAAATGCCCAAATCAAATCTGTTTCAAATGAAATTTTCTGCAACTTTTGTTTTGTGTTTCTTGCATCCTGGGGTGTGTAAAACATCTATTCACACTCAAATTCAAATTGGGTTTGAAAAAGAAGTTTAAAACTATGCCTTAATTAAATTATTATAATAGGCATAAGAATGGTTTTCATTTCATAATTTGTTTTGAAAACTTTGATCAATTTTTGTAAACACCAATTAACTCTAAGTTCAAATCTTTCTGGTTTAAAACAAATAATCTCATACTAGAGAGTAGGAGTGGTCATTGCCTTTCTTACATAAAATAATAGATATTCAAATGCTTCTGTTTTTGAAATATTATTTGAAAATGATCCTAAAATGATTATGAATGCATGAATGATATGCAAGCTTTGAAATCATGATTTTTGGGATGTTACAAATAATTACCACCAAGAGTGCATGACCTTTGAGGTGGTCTCCTTCAAGAGCGTGTACCACGTCATATTCGGCCGCGACATATTCCACACCTTCATGGCCAAGCCATGCTTCGTCTACAACAAAATCAAGATACCCAGACCAAACGGTGTAATCATCGTATCTGGAAGCTTTACCAAGGCAAGGGACTGTGATATTAATGAAGCAGGCTTCGCGGAAGTTCTCCTCTACAGCGAAGAATTCAAAGAGATCCAGAGAAAGGTCGATGACTCAGAGATGCCCGTGTCGAAGAAGCAGATCTCCGACTCCGCTCCTGCATTCAAGGCCGCCATCGAGACCAAACCGGTGGAACTTGTGGTAGGCGATGCCTCCAAGACCACCGCCATTGGGATGAACCTGGATCCCAAATAGGAAAGCACGCTCGTAGAGTTCCTCCGTGAGAACAGGGACATCTTTTCCTGGCAACCTGCCGACATGAAAGGTGTACCTAGGGGACCTGCCGACATGAAAGGTGTACCTAGGGGACTTGTCGAGCACAGATTAAACATTGATCCAAAATGCAAACTGGTGAAACAACCTCTACGACGCTTCGGAGACGAGAAGAGACGCGCCATTGGCAAAGACATAGCTAGGTTACTTAAGGCTAGATTTATCCGAGAAGACCTTCACACCCGATGGGTGGCCAATCATGTACTTGTCCCCAAAAAGGGAACCAAAGAATTAAGAATGTGCATTGATTACATCGGCTTGAACAAAGCATGCCCCAAAGATCCGTTTGCTTTGCCTCGCATTGACCAAGTCATTGACTCGACGGCTGGACTTTTGTGTTTTCTCGATGCATACTCAGGATACCACCAGATCAAGATGAGGAAGTCGGACCAATTGGCCACTTCGTTTACTACCCCATACGACACGTTTTTCTATGTTACGATGCCCTTTGGGCTAAAAAACACAGGTGCTACGTACCAACAGACAATGCAACATTTCCTTCATGACCAAATTGGTCGGAACATTCACGCCTATGTGGACGATATAGCGGTGATGTCTAAAAAGTCAAATGACTTAATCTTCGACTTAAAAGAAACCTTTGATAATCTCCGGAAATACAACATGATGCTTAACCCTAAGAAGTGCGTCTTCGGGGTTCCAGCCGGAAAATTGTTGGGCTTCATCGTTTCCCTGCATGGAATCGAGGTCAACCCGGAGAAAATCAAGGCCATCTTAAACATAAAACGTCTGACATGCCTAAAGGACATTCAACGGCTAACAAGTTGTGTTGCAGCAGTTAGTCGGTTTGTCAGTCGACTTGGAGAGAAGGCTCTGCCGCTATACAAGTTGCTGAAGAAGGCGGACAAATTCACATGGACGGACGAAGCAGATGCAGCATTGAAGAAGCTCAAGGAGAATCTTTCCTCAGAGCCCATCCTTGCAGCACCCGAGCCTGGAGAACCCATGTTACTATAAATGGCGGCAACCACCCGGGTAATCAGCATCGTCGTCGTGGTAGAGCGGAAGTAACTAGGCTATGAGCACGGAGTTCAACGACCAGTTTACTATGTGAGCGAGGTCTTGATGGAGTCCAAGCAGCGTTACCTGCACTACCATAAGATAGCTTATGGAATATTCCTTGCTTCTCGGAAGCTGAGGCATTACTTTCAGGAGCATCCAATCACAGTGGTGAGCAAGACTCCACTGCCCGACATTATCAACAACAACAACGCTACAGGAAGGGTCGCGAAGTGGGGCATTAAACTTGCCGCCTTCGAGATCACCTACAAGAGACGCGACGCTATCAAGTCACAAGCCTTGGCGGATTTTATCGCAGATTGGACGGAGATGCCGGATGCTACTGCGTTGCCGGAACCAGAGTATTGGGTGATGCACTTTGACAGATCAAAGCTTCTCAACGGCTCGGGGGCTGGTGTATTGCTACACTCACCAATAGGAGACAAGTACACTACGTTCTACAGATCCACTTCGAGGCTACGAACAACATGGCGGAGTATGAAGCACTCATTCATGGATTACGCGTAGCCAAGGATATTGGCATCAAGCGCATAGTTTGCTGTGGAGATTCTGACTTGGTTGCCCAGTAGGTGGCTGGCACCTGGAATGCGCGGAACCCTATGATGGCGGCATATCGAGACGAAGTGGATGAGATAGCGAAGAGCTTCTTGGGCTACGAAGTCAAGTATGTACCTAGGGAGAAAAACGAGGCGCCAACGAATTTCGCCAGGAGTTTTCTTAGAGCATCTGCGAACACCATCCGTGAAGGGAGCCGACATCGACAACCCGGATAGAATTGACTCTTTCATACACATGGTGGCAAAGGTCCCTATGGCTTGGACAAAACCGTTCATGGAATATCTCGAACACGGAACTTAGCCCAACGACGAGGTCGAAAGACGACAAAGAGTATGAAGAGCAAAGGGTTATACCATAATGAATGGAAAACTCTAAAAAAGGAGCACTACTGGTGTATACCTTAAGTGTGTTGCCCAGCTAGAAGGTATTGAAATTCTACGCGAAATCCATATCGGAGATTGCGGGCATCACGCCGCTCCTCGATCGTTGGTCGCGAAAGCCTTTCGGCAAGGATTATACTGGCTGACCGCGAAGGCGGACGCCGACAAGCTGGTTGAGACATGCATGGGATGCCAGTATTATGCCCGACAACCACATGTTCCTGCTGAAGAATTGTGAACAATACCAATAACTTGGTCGTTCGCAGTCTGGGGGCTAGACATGGTGGGACCGTTACAGACGACACCATGTGGGTTTACGCATCTGCTAGTAGCAGTTGATAAATTCACTAAATGGATAGAAGCTAAACCCATTAGAAAGTTTGATGGGGCAACTGCCCTCAGGTTTGTTCGGGATCTAGTGGTGAGATTTGGTCTCCCACATAGCATTATCACCGACAACGGCAGAAACTTGTCACTCTGAGAAGTGGAGGCTTATTTTTGTGAGAAGGGCATCCAACTTGACCTTGCATCTGTGGCACATCCACAATCCAATGGTCAGGTTGATCGAGCCAATGGATTAATTCTGAAGGGAATCAGGCCACGTCTTGAGGAACCGCTACATAGAGAAGCTGGAGCCTGGCGGAAGAATTGCCATCTGTGTTGTGGAGTTTACGAACTACACCCAACAGATCCACTGGCTACACCCCTTATTTCATGGTATATGGAGCAGAAGCCATCGTACCTTCCGACATACTTCACGATGCACCAAGAATCTCCGCCTACGACGAAGATGATGCTGAAGAATCCAGACGCCTTGATGTGGACCTTCTCGAGGAGGAGCGCATTTTGGCATGCCAAAGATCCGCCATCTACCAGCAGAAGCTACATAGCTATCATAGTCGCCGCGTTCGGCATCGCTCGTTTAAAGAGGGTGATTTGGTGCTCCGACTTAAGCAGAAGAAGTCACACAAATTATCCCCGCCATGGGAACGACCGTCCATCATAAGAAAGGCACTACTCAATGGGTCTTATTACGTCGTTGACAATCGTGAACTGAAGGATAGACCCAACGAGGATCATAAGCGTAAGCGACATGACCCGGATGATGACTACCCGGATCTTGATCATCCATGGAACATAGCACACCTACGTCCGTTTTACATTTAGCATTTTTTATCTAATTGTGTACCTTTTATATGATCAATGAAATAAAGTTCTCTGGTTCACTCACATTTTTGAGTCTTTTACCTCCTTTAGTATTCATTGTTGGATCATATAAAACCTTTATGCACAAGCTTTGCGATTGCACTTGTGAAAATTTCGCCTACGGGCGTTAGCTTAAGTTTTATGGTCTACACGTTCTTTGTCGTTTTATCTGGATTCTGGAGTAGTGACTTTCTATACTTATTGTCAGTGATTTTGTGCTTAGGTTATTGACGGTTCCATTTGGCATAATCGCCTGAGCGCATGGTTCCGACAACTAGTCTTCCGACTCACAAAAACTCAAGCATAAGAACCAAAGTAATGGATAAGCCAACACTTGCTTAAAAAATATATACATGCTGGAAACTAGTTCTTAAGTAGCAGGACATACATCATTGTTTTCCGCCATAAGTTAATACATAGTTTTTTCCGCATATGCATCAAAGATGAAACGAATATTACAAGTTGTTTTTCATTCCTTTGGCGCATGCGACTTGGAAGCAGCGTCATTGGCAGCGGAAGAATCACCCTCGAAGTCGGTAGTGTGAAGAGACTCAGAGGAGCTTTGGTTGCCACCATCGATGGTATTCATCGGCACAAAGACGTTGACGTCGACTAACTCGGCAACTCTGTTGTCATAACCTGCGAGTGACGACAAGATGGACTCATGGTTTATCTCCTTGCCATCGTCATTTACGTCGAGAATGCCAATGGTTACCGTGTCGATGTCGGCATCCTCGTAATGTGCCTTAACCATGGACAGCGCCATCCTCGTAATCTCTTTGCCTTGCGCGATGGCGGTGTTGATGAAGTTGCCGGCAAGAACCATGCATTCCTTTGCCGAAGGAGGCGACCGGGTTAAACCCATTGGAGCTGCAAATTCCGACAAGGAGCACATGAGTTCAAAAATTCAGAGTATCTAGACTACAAAAATCCAAGACGGAGAATCACTTACTGAAGATGCTAGCCTCAGCTTGCCAGAGGGTATCCGCCAAGGAGTCCCGTTCCTGTTGGACGAGCTTGTACGCTTCATGATGGCATTGATTCTGCTCATCGGTAGCTTTCTTCTGATCTCTTAAGATCGAGATATCCTCCTTCAAGCGGTTCATCTCCTCGGTGGCAGAGTCCTACATGGCTTTCATTGATTCTTCATGCATCTTCAGCATGTCCTTCCTCTCCTACTTAAGGATCTTGTTCTTGCTATCCAGATCTTGAATGTGCTTGGATTGCTCGATAATGAACTTAGCCTTGGCAATGGTTTCTGCAAGTCGGAGAAAGCAAAGTACAAAGTGAGTACTCGGAGACTACACAAGTTTAAGTCGGAATACGAAAAAGAAAGGAAAAACAGACGCTTGCTCCTGTTCCTTCAAGAAGGAAGTTTTACCCTTTTTGGCTTCCAAGTCCGCGCACATCTTTTGGTACTTGTCATTGGCCATGCCCCTCCGAGCATTCTCGTTCTGTGGAAAAAAGAAAAATTAAATGTTGTTTGGTCTACTTGGAGCATCTAGCGGAAAAATTTACACCTAGACGATCGGGGGCTATAGCGAGAGGTTTTAACTTAGCAATATGCTTAGTCTTTCTTTAAGCATCTAGTCAGAACTAATTCAGTTTTAGATTAGAAGCTTGGGGGCTATAGTATAAAGTTTTTAACTCAGATATATGCTTAGCTTCTCTTTAAGCATCTAGTCGGAACTAATTAAGTTACAACTAGAGGCTTGGGGGCTACAGTATTGAAGTTTATAACCAATGCGTATGTTACTCTTAAAGCATCTAGTCAGAATAATTCATTCAAACTACATGCTTGGGGGATACATGAGAAGTTTTCTACTTTATTCACTCTTAGAGCATTCAGACACAAAGACCTATGGTTTTCCGTCTAAATCCTCGGGGGCACAGTGGGATACTCATATGAAATACAACAGGCAAATAAAATTTACAAGTGCAATGATCTTGAGGTTGGTAGCACTCTCAGCCAGTAGCTTGCCGAAGGATGCACTGTTTCCTTGCAAGATCTCTACTTGCCGAAGAAGCTCCTCTAGACCGCACGTCGGAGATGTCGGCGCCGCACCAGGAACCAGAGCAGTGCTACCCGGTGTACGTACCAGATAGACTATCTTTGGATATTCTATAATTTTCTTGGGTGCGGGGGCGCTGCCTATGACAGAAGTACCACCTTCCACCACCGCCTTTCCGCTATCGATGGCATACTTAGCCGGAGCTTCAGCCATTTGGTGTGCGGCACTCTCCTGCGTCGCTTGCTCACCGACAACAGCGAGCTCAGTAGAGGCACCTGAGTCCACTTCCATGGCGGAAGGTACAGATGCTTCCTTAGGTTGTGAGCTTGTCGGAGCGGAGGAAGGCTTGATGGTACGGGTGATAGGGGTGATGGCGGGAGATGCATCGCGATGCAGCATGTCCTTGATGGTTCTAGAAGCCCCCGATGTTTTGGAGATGTTCTTCAAGCTGGTCGTGGCTTTCTTCCTGAAACATGCGAAATGCATAAGTGTGGGAATAACACAGACAAATAGACAATCTCGGAGAGAAATAAGCTTACACAAGAGGGGGTGCTTTGGCAAAGGGGATCCCGGTAATATTTCTTTTCTCCGCCTCCAGGGCGGCGGTAGTATTTTTGGAGGCTCCACCCTCCGTCTTCTTCTTCTTGCCTCCGTCAGCAGTGTCAGAGGTGGTGCTCTTCCGCTTTCGCGCCAACGGAGCATCGTCGTCGGAAACGACGGTGAATTCCTTCATATTTGGATCATAGATTTGAGGAGTCATGATGTCCTCATCTATGTTGCTAAGCTGTAAGGTGAAGAACCACCGTGTTAGATGAGATGGCAATTGTTAGACGGAAGAACTGGAGTATATGTCATACACGGAAAATAAACAGTTACCTTTGGGTACTTGCTCTCTACGAACATGTCGTAGGTGATGGTGAAGTCACGCTTCTTGTCCTTCACCTTGACGATGTCCTTGAGACGGAGTCGCTCGAGAAATTGTCCACGGAGATGCGAAGGCTATCCCTTCTATCGCTGGTATACTCGTGCATCATCTTCGAGCGGTGATGCAGAGGCTGGATTCGCCTGATGAACCAACACATGGCTAGGTCCAAGCCGGTCAAACCCGTCTCTACAAACCACTCTATCCGCCTTATGGCGTGGGAAGAGTCGATGTCGGAGGGAAGGGAGTCCTGGGATCTCCATGTCGAAGTTTCGGCGGCGGCTCCATCGACGAAGTCCGGGTACATTACTTCTCGGCCAGCCAGAGGGATATCTGGGCCATAGAAGTAAGTACGCTGCCAGTTCTTGCAGGACTCTGGCTGACGATTTCGGGGAACCGCCGGCCAGGACGGATCTTGAAGCTAATGGTGCCACAATTTCTAAGTTCATCCTTGCTGGCCCCGGCTTCGCGCTTGACGGTGAAGAAATACACAAAGAGATCTAGCCTAGGCCTAATCCCTAGGTAACCCTCGCAAAGCGCCGCGTAATTGCTAACTGCTAGGATGCTGTTGGGAGAAAGGTTTTGGGGCTGTACTCGGTAGTGGTTCAAGAAGGCAAGGAACAAGTTAGAGATGGGCAGGGAGACGCCGTGTACCAATTGTGCTTTGAGGTACACCTTTTCTCCGGCTTGGGGAGAAGGTGTGACCTCGCAGGACGGAGCCGCCCGCCAGGCGAGCCCCTCCGTCGCGGGGAGGTAGCCCTCGACGATCAGCTCCTTGATGTCGCGGTCGGTGATGTCCGAACCACACCAATCGCCTCTGTGGGAGTCGTTGTCCTCCTCCAGTATCTCCAGCGCCGCTAGATTGTGGTCGCCGCCGGTGGTCTCGACCACCACAGAGAGGAGGATGACCAGTCCCTCTGGGGGCACGACGACAGAGCTCGCCGGCTTTGCCGCGGAATCGCCCGACACCGCCATTGAGGCAATAGAACTGCTGCTGGCCATTGCGAGTGTTTGGAGGTGACTGGCGAGATTGGAGTTAGGGATTTTCGCAAGTTGCACGGAGAGCTTGAGAGGGCGCTCGCTGGAGGAAGAAGATGATGCGAGGAGAGAATGAGGTGAAAAGTAAAAATTCCACCGTAGTTACTATTTATGATCTTCAGCATCAAGATTCGTGCAGCCTGATCGGACAGTTGCCACGTAGACGACGTGTGTGCGGACGTGCGCGGAAATTTTGCCACATACCAACCATCGCCGCAAACGGTTCGTATCACCCGCGCGAGAAAAGTGGAGATGATTACGTGTCTCCATGTGTGAGTTACGAGGCGTCGCTGACCTATGTCTGCGTCACCCAAGCTTTCATAGGCAGATGAGCCATCACATCAGAAGATTCCGGCATGGACGGATCCAGTCCGGCTATGGAAAAGTACGATGGAAGATTCAGCAATTCTTCGGCTTACTAATTGAAGACGGAGAAAACCTTGCAGGGTTCTTTGGGAGTACTACAAGATGTTGCTTGACGATTTGCCGACATCCATCTAGACGGAGCATTCCACTTAAAGAGGCAAGACGACACAAGATGTCGGAGTTCTCCGAGGGCTACTTTTGGGGATATGCTATATGGGTATCCTCATAGCATGTCTCCTATCCAGATAACCCGGGTGGCCCACAGTTGGTAGCATGGCCCATGGCCTGCTGGGAGGCCCAGTTAGATGGATCCAGAAGGGAGGCCCATGCCGGATAAAGGAAGGCTACGGTGGAGTCACCAGCGTACCCGGAGCCTTGGAGTACAAGACACGCAAGACTAGTAATAGACGGTGTAGGACTCTGTAACCTATCCGGCTAGGACTTTTCCCTGTAACCCTAGGACCTGGAGACTATATAAGTCGGGCCTATGGTAGCCTTTAGGGAACAACTACACACAACTTCAGACAATCTGAGACAACCTCGCACAGCGAACCTATCTCTGTAACTCTGCGTATTGCCATTATAGTGATTTATAGGATGAGTAGGATTCCGCCACCATTGTGGGATCTGAACCTGGGTAAGCTGTGTTACCTCGTACCCGTCAACCGTCTTCCTTCCCACACGTCTCTAAACACGCACTATGAGGACCCATCCATGGCGTACTCATCGGCAATACCACGACACCCTCTGAACTTGAAGTCATGCTTAACGACTTTATTAGTAAGCAAACTAATTTCAACAAAAATGTGGAGGAAAATGTTTTTAATGTTGAGAAAAATATTTCATCCTTGTCTGAAGCACAATCCTCTTTGATTAATAAAATGGTTGCTAAATCTAAAACCTTGGAAAGTACATTTGCTGCTACTAATGGCATACAAGTTACTATTGATGAAAATGTTAGACTGTTAGATAAATTACATGCCAAGTGGGAAATAGAAGCTGAAATTGCTAGAAACAATAGTGTGTGCACTATTACCACCACCAATATGGATGCTACCAAACCACAAGAATCCCCCATTCCTCCTACAACTATGCCTAAACCCAAAAAGTCTACTACCTGTGATGCTAAGTTTGATTTTGATCTTGATGGTTGCAATATCTTTGAAGTGATTATGTTCCTAGAAAAGCTTGCTAGAAGTCCTAATGCCAGTGATATGAATATCGCTTTCACCAAACACATTACATATGCTCTCATTAAAATTAAGTAAGAAAAGTTGAAACACGAAGATTCTATTCCTAGGAAAGTAGAAGATAGTTGGGAACCCATAATTAATATGAAAGTGAATGACTTTGATCTCAAAGTTCCATGTGACCTTGGTTCTAGTGTCTCTATTATGCCCGAAAGATTTATGAAATGGTTGATTTGCCAACTTTGGAAGATTGCTATTTGGATGTCCCACTTGACGATAATGCTAAAAAGAAACTCATGGGGAGTGTTAATGATGTTCTTATTATGGTTAACAATGCATATGTCCCTGTTGGTTTCTATGTTTTGGATGTTGAATGCAATGCTTCTTGTCCTATTACTTTGGGAAGACCTTTTTTAGAACTGTTGGTGCCATCATTGATATGAAAGAAGGCACCATTAAATATCAATTTCCATTCAAGAAAGGTATTGAACACTTCCCTATGAGGATAGATAAGTTACCTTTTGCTCCTCCTTTGAAATCAAAATTTGATGTTAATGCTTCTTTATTTGAAAATACTTGATTCTTGCTTCTTGTGCCTAACTTAAAGGCGTTAAAGAAAAGTACTTCTTGGGAGATAACCCAATAGTTTTCTTGAGTCTTGGAAGTTATTACTTCTGTAATAAACTCTCTTTATCCTTTTTATTTGATTATTGTGCCAAGAATAACCTCTAATGAGAGGGAAGTAAGATTTGGGGAAGTGTTGTCCCAAAACAGATTTTGTGCTCCACTGTAAATATTCAAGAAAAATATTTGTATCTCGGATTGAGCTGTAATTTCTTGAATAAATCCCCCAGGTTGTTAGATAACTTTAGTTATTTCAACACTTTTTGATTTGAGCAACAGAAGGTCTTCGAAAAAATCGTTTTTCACCTGCTGGTTTGTTTTGACACTTTTTGGATTCTCTTTGGAAAATTGATATTTTTGTAGGAATTGCTACAGTAGCTTGTGATTTTAATGAAATTTTTTCTGTTTTAAAAGTAAACCCAAAGGTTTATTATCTTTTGAATGAACTAATGTGTCTATTGAAGATTGTGCGAAGTTTTGTATGAAGGAAAATTTTCACGTGTAAGGGAAGAATGATGTAATGAGATGAAGAATGGACAAAAGCTCAAGCTTGGGGATGCCACCCCATGTCACCCCAAGAAATATTCAAGAGGTACAAGCGTCAAAGGTTGGGGATTCCCAAGGAATACCCTTATTCATCAATAAAAATCTCAGGTCTTTCTAGACACTTCGTTTTTATTGTTTCATGCATTGTTGTGTTCTTGAAGCGTCTTAGTTTTCATTTTTGGTTTTCGTTTTCTTAGTTTTCTTGCATAAAGTAGTTGGACCCCCGCTTTCGCCGTGTTGTTTCAAATAAGTTCATTGGTGTTGGAAAGGAGTAGGAAGTTATTGCTTTAGTAGTACAGAGGAAGCTTGCTTTGACTGTGACTTAGACTTTATCATGTCATGCTAGATGTTCTTTTGACCTTATGCTTACTGATTATTATGGTAGCATGACTTGTTCCAATATATTGCTTAATGGTCCTTGAAAGAATCATGCGTTTTTTTAGCATACAAAAGCGTAGTATTGTGGTATTCTCCTTTGATGTTTTATCTGGTTGACTTAGAACATGCTCACACCATGTTATGACTATGAACCAGTCACCTTATCCTCTATGATCATTTAGTTTTTGACTTGTGGTACCACTTTATGCTTCCCCGGGATTAAGGCTAGACAAATCCCAAACCTTCATCTGAACATAAGCCAAACCTAATCTCAAAAGCATACAGAGAGACAATCGGTAACACAACAATGACCGTACGACAAGAAAATTTATTACAGCAAGATTATAACTGAGCGAAGAACCAAAATATTACAAGCAGAGGTCACTGACCACAAACATCAAACAACGGAAGTCAAATTATGCTATTAAGTATAGCAAACTTAACAAATGGCCTAAGAGGCCTGAAGCATAACGATGACGTCCAATCCATAGATCCCAGACTACCGACTGGGAACTCCAAACTACTCGTCAATGTCAATGCCGTGAAGAACTCATTTTCTATGGTAACACTTACTCTGCTGCAAAAGTACTAACGAAGCAAGGGTGAGTACAGGGTGTACTCCGCAAGACTTATGGCTAGTGGAGTTATTTCGCATAAAGCCATCTTTGTTTTGTAAAACAAGAGGGAGAAAAATATTTACTAATCAGAATATTTTTAAAATGGGATAAGAGAGCGGTATCTCTAGCTTTGATCATCTTTTGATATCCACTGAATCATCATCAGCTGAACCTATCTAGGATCACCCCCTCGATCCCTGAGGAAGCATCCTTAAACACACATTGATTTACCAAGTTTTACGATTAGGTTCAAGTTCTCTATGATCTTAGAATCTAGTCTCCAAGTTCGTCCATAACCATGGACACGGCTTTTCGAAAAGATTTAACCCTGCAGGGGTATACAACTTTACCCACACGCGCCAACCGATTCTTAATGCCACTATAGATTAGCCCTCTTCCTTGGAACGCCGGCAGAGAGTGGTTGACCACGACCTTTACCTTGCCTTTGCCGAGACCATGAGTCACGCACTAGGGAGATGCCGCCGTAATGGGTCGAGTCCCGTAGCCGGTCCCTAATGATGTGTACAGGGTTCAAGATTACGGATGTCGGGCATCTCTTGCTCCCAGCCACGCTTAACTACCTGTTAGAGTGCAACTCCTTCACCCCATTCAAGAACATCCAAGATGCATATGTCGAATGGAAAGCCCGAACTATGTGACTCATGGAATCTACCTGGCAAGTTAGTTGGTCGAGGGGATTTCCAATCCCCGCTGTGGCTGAACGCTCATCTTGGACCATAGGCAAGAACTCAGGTCCTAGTAGTGGCAAGTATGGGACTGCAAAAACCATAACCCACCGTGGCCTCCCATACAAGCCTTAGCATGTTTAGCTTTCATCTCTGATCACACCACGTCATCCTGTCAAACTTGGTTCATTCACAACTCTGATTGATCAACCATATGGACCAGCGGTAACATTTAAGCATGGCTAAGCACAACAGAGATAACAGCTCTAGCAACGCTTCACAAGCCAAACCCTAGTTTTGCTAGGAGCAGTGGATCAGGGAATATAGGCTACAAAGGGAACATGCATCAGATAGGATTACTCTATCTATTGATAAAAGTCTTTGGAATCGTATGCACATGGCAAGAATTGAAATACTTGCAAACATATGATTATATCATGTGTGGGGCTTCGCTTGCCTTTGCTAGTTGATATTCAGAAAGCAGAGTTCCGGACACCTGGTACTTGACTTGGTTATAGTTGGCCAAGTATTGGTCTTTGAGCTTCGACGGTGTTGATCTCGGTCTTCGATCTTGATCTCGATATCGTATTCTACCGGGAAGAAGGAAACACCAGAAAGAGAGGGAAACAATCAACACATGGCATTGATAAAATGCTCAATCAAGTATGATTATATGACAAGTTGAATTGTATTGAAATGAAACCTAAGACATGCTTAGCAGTTTAATCGGGGTTTCGAGGGGTCCAAACCCTAACTCGGGGAAACTCCGGAAGCTTATGAGAGGGTTCCTTTTGTTCTCTAATTAAACTTTTCATGTAAGTTTTTTAGAAATGCATGATGATAGCTTCAATAGATAGAGCTCCTTTTTCTAAACATTTTTATAAATTATTTGTATTTTTCTGACTTATAAATAATTACTTATTAAATTTACAAGTTTTAAATCATTTTCTGAATTTATTAAATCATTTAATAAGGTATTGGATCACGCTGATGACAGCACACCCTAAACCTAACCTTTTCTCACCAAAGAATGGGCTAGCCACAGAGGATGACAGGTGGGACCTAGGCCACGGTGGCAAGCCACGCAGGCTCGCCGGAGAAAATGCAAACGGCGGGGGCTGGCGGCGCTAGGGGGCTCGCTGGGCTACGCGGAATGGTGCGTTCGAGCGAGCACGATGCGGGAAAACTAATAGGGGCGGCGCCACTGAGGATTGGTCGCCGGAGCGTTGACAACAACGACGGCCAGCAGCGGCGGTGATAGGTGCACGACGACAGCAAGCTACAGAGCGAGATGAAGGAAGGGGAAGGGTCCTAAAGGACCAGCAGCTCACCGTGAAGCTAACAGAGGTGACGGCGAGGCCGAAGGTGGTCCAGAACATCGGCAAGGTCCACGGCGGCGAACGTCAGGCTTGGGAAAGAAGCGTGCGATGCGGTCGATTGCCAGCGCCCGGCCTCGATTCCGTTGGCGAGGAAGATCAACACGGCGAGGCTGAGCTCGTAGTGACCTCGGTTGGACAAGCGGAGCATGCCAACGGCGCGGTGCCGGCGGCAACTGCGGCGGATAAGGTTTGGCCAGAGGGGATTCGAGAGAGGGGGGTCATGATAGAGTGCCGGAGCGGATAAGGATGGGAGATAGGGTCGCGGGGCTTCTTATCCTCGTCGGGGAGCTCGTCGGATTGCCGGGAGAAGGCGGCAGAGATTGACGGTGATGCCGGTGATAGAGAGGTGCCTGCCTGGGAGGACGAAGACAACGAAGGGGAGGGCCGAAGCGGTACGGGCCAAAGTTGGGCCATGGCTAGGCCAAGGTGGGCTGCTAGCTGCGCGCGCGAGCGGTGGGAAGGAAGAGGGAAGAGATGGGACGGGCTAGAATCTAGGTTCTGGCTCTGTTTTTTCTTCTGGAATGTTTTTCGTTTTCTGTTTTCTGATTTGTTTTGTATTTGAATTTAAAAGCTGTTTTGAATAGTTTCAAAAATACTAGAACTTTATAAACACTTCAAATACTATAGATCCCTTATAATCCATTTTGGCTCCACTTGGTTTTGGTAGTTCTCGAATATTTTAAAACCATTTGAAGGTTTTCAAAGGGAGAAGGTAATTAGGGTTTAGGGTTTTAATATTATATTTGTTGTATGCATTTTTTAATGATGATGCTCATGAATGCACATACAAATCCTAATTGCATTTAGTAAAACTAGGGTTGTTACATTTCATTAGTAAAGTTTTGTCGCTCTGCATGATTATGGCCATTATTGATCTCTTAGTTGGTCGCTCCCAGTCTTTTGCTAGCCTCTACCTGTATTGAGTAAGCTCTACTCATGCATCCGACTCCCAAGAAAGCAAGTTATTCCAAAGAGTACACTATAAACTCCTATGCATGGAGTGTTACCCAGTTGATATCATGATCTTTTGTTTGCGGATGTCGTCGGTGTGAAATAAAAGGGGAGCTTGTAAGTCAATGGAGTTATGTATATGTGTTAGTGAAACGCCTGGGCCGCTTGCCAAAGCCATGCTTAATCATGGTGGAAACTTGCAGCATCACCATAGTGAGAAATCTATGAAACATTCTTCTTATAAAAAAATAGAGATAGAAATAAGAGATTGAGAACAAGAAAAAAAATGAGAAAAGAGGAAAGAGATGGGATAACTCCTAATCATGGGGCAAGGGGTACCCCATTGGCGGTTCTCTATGATACACATGTACTTACTATGACAAGAACTTACGGGTAACTAAAGTTGAGTAGCATGAGGAACGACCCTCGTACTCAAGGGACATGAGATTGCCAACTTATACTTTGTCAAGCATATACTCCATATTTTGTTCACTTTAATCTTAATCACATAAATATGCTTATGATAGGGGCAATGAGAGTTGAAAGCTAACAAGTACCATAATTTTTGGAAGCTCTTTTATGAAACTTGAAATCCCTGCTTCCCTTTGAAGGGCCTTTCTTCCACTCTTATACTGAGTCTACACCTTCTGTCCTTAGGCACCAATTAAGAGAGCATAGTTGTCATTCTTAGTTCTATGTGCATTGTCCCAAAACTTATTGATTGATTCATAATGTTGATATTGCTTGTTGTTGAACTATTTTTATCTAGTCACCCTTATAAACTTTGAAGGTGTCCTATGCATTTATGTTTTTCTACTCCATGAGGGACAAGCTGAATGAAACTATGCTATGTTTTCTATATGTGAAACAAACAAACGTCTGTCAATGCATTGTTATTCATGAATCTTTGTTTGTACCCTTTCATGTTGCATCATAGTTTCTATGTTTATTATTAGAACTTCATCTTTCATGCTCATGTTTAGAGTACTTTGATCCCAACTTTCAATGCTTTGCAAACGGTTTGATCTAGATTGTGATGGTGCATGCCACCTAAAAAATTATTCTTTTTATCACTTACCTACTCGAGGACGAGCATGAGTTAAGCTTGGCGATGCTTGATACATCATAAACGTATCTATTATTTTTGATGTTCCCTGCTTTTTTAGCAACAACTTTGTTATGCTTTGTCTACACTTTGATGTATTTTTATACATTTTTTGGGACTAACCTATTAACAAGTTGCCACAGAGCCAGTTGCCTGTTGTATGCTATTTTTGGTTTCAGAAAAGCTAGTAAAGAAATATTCTCATAATTGGACGGGACAAAAACCAAAGTCAATATTTCACCGAGGTGAACACAGATACTGAAGGGCGACCGGAGGGGCGCCACGGGGTGGCCGCACCCCCCTCCCCCCATGCGCGGGCCCACCCTAGTTCACGCCTGGGCAGGGTATGGCCCCCCTGGACGCCCTCCTGCCTCGCCTCTTCACCTATATAATCCCCCCGATTCCAAAACCCTAAGTACCCGATTAGATCTCCACGAAACAGTCCGTAGCCACCGCCACCATCGTCCCTAGATCAGGGGGATCTGAAGCTCTTCCCGGCACACTGCCGGAGGGGAGAGATCATCCCGTAGGCCTTCTTCGTCACCATGCCAGCCTCCGGTATGATGCGTGAGTAGTTCCACCTTGGACTATGGGTCCATATAGTAGCTTGATGGTTGTTTGTCCTCCTTTGTGCTACCATATTTATATCTTGTGAGCTCCGTTCATGACCAAGATCATCTATTTGTAATCATCCATGTTGTGTTTGTGGGGATCCGATGGATATTGAGATTACTATGTCAGATTTATTAATGGTTCTATCTGGTCTTTATGATTGTTGATTCTATCATGTCTGTGTTGTTTGAAATCTTGCATGCTCTCTGTTTCTAGTAGTTATCTTGGCTAAGTAGATGCTAGTGACTCCAAGAGGGAGTATTTCTGATCGATAGTGGGGTCATGCCTCTATTGAATCTGGGTAAGTGACAGAAATCTCTAAGGTTGTAGATGTACTGTTGCTACTAGGGAGAAAACAACAATCTCTTGTTCATGAAACAATTGTATTGTTTACTTTACACACATTGTTTAAAGCCGTTATCTATTGCTTGCAACTTCATACTAGAGGGGGTTCGGATGATAACCTGAAGGTGGATTACTAGTCATAGATGCAGTTGGATGGCGGTCTATGTATATTGTTGTAATGCCCAGTCAAATCTCATAAGATCATGAATGTCTAGTATTGCATTTTTATACCTTGTTGTTATGTTATTTATCTTAAGGAGAACACCTCTGGTGAACTGTGGACCCCGGTACAATATTTACCATTGATACGTCTTCCACTGTTACTGTTTACCTTCTGCAAGCTACCATTACCTTCCACACCATATGTTTTATCCTTTGTTTTCAGCAAACCGGTGAGATTAACAACCTCACTGTTCGTTGGGTCAAAGTCTTGAGTTTGTGTTGTGCTGGTTCCAAGTTGTTAGTAACACCTTGGGGTCGGTTCCTTCCTACTACTGGTTCGATAACCTTGGTTTCTTATTGAGGGAACACTTACTGCTCTGCTCATCATACCTTCTTCTTGGGGTTTCCCAACGAAGCAACACACTAGGATCATACAGTGTAGGAGAGAACTTGAAGTCGCTATACCCGAAACGACTCAAGATCTTTTCCACATAGTTGGACTGAAGCAGTGTAATCCCACCATCACCATCTCTAAGGAACGAGATAAGAAATCGTTGAACTCCTTAATTGCATTAAGGTTGATTTTGAAAATCAGTATGTCATCAACATACAAACAAAGGATTACTCCCTCACCCCCACCATGGCGATAGTATACACACTTGTCAGCTTCGTTTACAACAAAGCCTGCAGCGGTTAAGGTTTTATCAAATTTTTCGTGCCACTGCTTAGGTGCTTGTTTAAGACCATATAAAGACTTCAGTAGCTTGCACACTTTTTTTTCTTGACCATTTACTACGAAACCATCTGGTTGATCCATATAAATTTCCTCATCCAACTCTCCATTTAGGAAAGCCGCATTAACGTCCATTTGATGAACGAGAAGACCGTGTGAGGCAGCCAGATAAAGTAGTACTCGAATGGTGGTCAACCTTGCTACAGGTGAGTAAGTGTCAAATAAGTCTTCACCTTCCTTTTGGGTATAACCCTTGGCCACAAGCCTTGCCTTGTAATTCTCAATAGTACCATCAGTCCTTAGTTTCTTCTTAAACACCCATTTACATACTACAGGTTTGCACCCATAAGGACGATTAGTGAACTCCCATGTTTCATTATCTAAGATAGAATTCATCTCACTATGAACAGCTTCCTTCCAGTAGTCAGCATCTGGAGATGCATAAGCTTCTGAAATGGAAGTGGGAGTGTCATCGAGAAGGTACACAATTAAATCATCACCAAAAGACTTTGCAGTCCTTTGTCTCTTGCTCCTTTCAGGAATTTCATTATCATCCTCCTTAGGAGTTTCAGAGTGTTCAATTGGAATGGTAGGTTCAGAAAATGTAGCAAATTCCTGATTAGATGAACTAGGTATCTCCAGATTTGATGAGTTAGGTTTATCCTTCATTGGAAAGAGATCCTCAAAGAAAGTCGCATCTGTCAACTCCATGATTGTACCGACATGAATGTCAGGCACTTCAAATTTTACTATCAAGAATCTATAACAAATGCTACGAAAAGCATAGCCCAGAAAAACACAATCAATGGTTTTTGGTCCAAGCTTTCGCTTCTTGGGGATTGGTACATTAACCTTTGCCAAACAACCCAAAGTACGTAGTTTTAATATTTTCTTCTCCCATTCTTCGAATGGAGTAATTTCTTTGTTCTTTATGGGAACTCGGTTTAGGACATGACACGCGGTCAATAGTGCCTCCCCCCACCATTCCTTAGAAAGACCCGATGTGTCTAACATGGCGTTAACCAAATCTGTTAGAGTACGGTTCTTTCTTTCGGATACTCCATTTGACTGAGGTGAGTAGGGAGGCGTCCTCTCATGAATTATGCCATGTTCCGCACAAAAGGAATCAAACTCGTTGGAAAAATACTCTCCACCACGATCAGACCTAAGCCTCTTAATCTTTCGATCAAGTTGATTTTCTGCCTCAGCTTTATAGATTTTGAAAAAACTCAAAGCCTCATCTTTAGATTTCAGAAGATACACATGACAATATCTCGTAGAGTCATCGATCAAAGTCATGAAATATTTCTTTCCACCTTTTGTCAACACCCCATTCATCTCACAAAGATCAGAATGTATGAGCTCTAGTGGTGTTAAATTTCTCACTTCTGCAGTCGTATGTGACTTGCAAGGTTGTTTAGCTTGCACGCAGACTTGGCACTTAGATCCCTTAACAGTTGTGAAATCAGGGATTAAATTCATTTTGGCTATCCGCGTCATACAACCAAAATTAATATGACAAAGACGAGAGTGCCAGACATTTGATTCAAAATTCGTGTAAATATGATTAACAACTTTATTACAAATGTCTGACAGAGATAAGCGGAACAAGCCTCCGCACTCATAGACTTTACCAACAAAGGTTCCATACTTCGAAATTACAAATTTATTGGACTCGAATACAATCTTGTAGCCATATCGACACAGAAGAGATCCGCTAACAAGATTTTTATTTATTGAGGGAACATGATGCACGTTCTTCAGGCGCACGGTCTTTCCCAAAGTGAACTTCAGATCGACCATACCAACACCATGAACAGAAGCATGCGAGCCATAACCCATCAACACGGTTTGAGTCCCTCTGACCTGATATGAAGAAAACATGGAAATATCAAAACATACATGTACATTAGCGCCCGTGTCAATCCACCAATCAGGAGAATGACATAATGAAAGAACAGTAGGTAATATACCATACCCAACATCTTTCATCTCAACGTTGCGCATGACAACATTAGTAGTCTTGCTGCCCTTCCCATGCTGGCACTTGTCAAAGCAGTTGGGACAAGCAGGAGCCCAATGATTAGGATCACCGCACACATGTCAAGCACCTTTCCACTTATCAGCCTTCTTCTTGAAGGTGGTGTACTGTGAGGCCTTGTTCTTTCCATCGAACTTTCCTTTGTCGTCAAACTTGCCTTTGTTCTTGAACTTGTGAGGCTGGAAGTTCCTTTTCTGTACCAGGTTGGCATTAGAACCTCCCTCGATACCTCGAGCACGTGTGTATTTTGCTCTCGCCTTCTCTTCCACATCAAGATTCCCAATGAGATCCGTCACGGAGAACTCTTGTCTCTTGTGCTTCAGAGAAGTAGCAAAATTCCTCCATGATAGGGGAAGTTTGGCAACAATGCCTCCGGCAACAAACTTGTCCTGTAACACACAAGTGAAGTGCTCAAGCTCCCTGGCAAGTGACTGTATCTCATGAGCCTGTTCCATAATGGGGCGGTCCTCAACCATCATATAGTAATAGAATTGTTCCATGACATACAGTTCACTACCAGCATCGTAGACTCCAAATTTTCTCTCGAGCGCATCCCTCAAGTGCGCCATAGATAGCGTTATAGCAGCTCATGGTCTGAAACCAGAGCACTGCTCTCGCACGCCATCATTTGTAATTCACACCTTCAAACACAGGTGGCTTCATAGAAGCAACAAAGCCACTTGGGGCAAATTTCCTGAAATAAGGTTTTTGGATTGTTGAATATAAGAGCAATTTACCAAGCGAATTATTCATAATAAACACTAGATAAAACATGATTAGAATAATAGGCAATATACTAATCATGTGAAATAGTGAAAACATATTAAGGCATATAACCAAACAAACTGCAAGGCGTAACACTTTAGATATGATCAGAATAAGATTGAGAAAGAAGATATACACGGCAGTAGCAAAAGAGGAACCGCCGACATTGGAACCGTCGTTGGCCATGTCGTCAAGGCAGAGGGTGCTGATGTCGGGGAAGAAGTCCTCGTCGGGGAAGACGTCGCCGCAGTCGCTATCCGTGATGGAGTCCGTGGCGAAGCCAGTAGTCGCGCCAATAGCTCTCCCAAAAAAACCTTATCTCCCTTCTCTCGTACAGGACTCGAAGAAGCAGGGTTCCGGAGGCCTACTGTCCCGGCTCGCGGTGCACGCAACAAGACGGGATGGGGAAGAACTGTTGGCAGCTCAGTGCTCTGGGACTTGGAGGCGATGGTTCTGATGGATGCCTGAGGAAAGGAGCGACCTTTCGCTCTTATAGGCACGGGTAGTCAGGCGAATAGGCGACGTTGGAAGAGGAAACGAACAAGCAGCGACCGAAGCCAAACAACCTCCACTTAGTTCGAATTAAACCTCCACTGAGTAGCATTTAAAACCCATTAGTGCAACACGCAGCGCGCGCGCGTCGTGACAAGGCGAGGAGTGGCGACGCGAGGCGAGCGGAGGAGAAGGAGCGCGCGTGTGGCACTCTCTCCTTCTCATCCTTTTACCAAGTGGTACGAGAGCCTCCCTTATAAGTTGGTGCAAACCTCCTTCAACTAGCAATGTGGGACTAAACATTTGTCCCAACTCTTGCCATGCATGAATGGGTCACATGGGCCTCTAGGATTTTCAGGAATTACTGGAATGGAAAATGGGCTAGGCTATTTGGGCCAAAATTCCAACAATGCACGCCCTGCGTAATATAACATGTTTCATGGTACAACAGCAGGGAAAGCGTTTTCTTATGCATGATGGTCGGCATCACCTTGATCCCATACGTGGAGGAACTGTAGATTATATCCCAAAACCCTAGCTCTATTGACGGGGTATGTGCAGTGAGGTTCACTTTGTACAAGGGCGACGTGCACGCGTCCTGCTTGACGCACACGATGGATACGTTGGTGTCGCCCGACTCACATATGTCAAATATCATAGCAAACATCGTACCATTGTCCCCTGATCTAATCTGCTCTACTCTTGATGAGCGAGGTGCCAACAGTGGTTGAGAGATGTACCTGGAGTTACTAAAGGAACTAAGAATCGGCAGACTAAATTGCAGCATGCGAAATATGATAAGAAAAAAATGATAAATTAAATATGAGTAACCTGACTGCGATAAAACATATGTATTACTCCCTCCGTTTGAAAATATAAGATGGTTTAGCTTTTGTGAAGTGTATCTAGACCCCTATATAGCATGTGTTCACTCTGAACTATACACTAAAAATAGTCTAGATACACTCGTTTCACAAAAGATAAAACATCTTAGGGCCTGTTTGATTCAAAGGATTTCTAAAGTAATTATATATACATATCAATTTATCCTATAGAGCGTGTTGTTTTGAAAGGAATGAATCCTACAAAATTTCTATACATTGCTTTCCTACACTACAATCCTATAGGATTTCTAAGAAGAGGCGAGATCTCTTGGAAAAATTTCTATATGTCTATTACAACTATGCCATGTACTTAAACCCTACAATTTTACCGTGTTTTTCATGCGGTGCAATCAAACAGCTAATTTTACTGATCTCTAAATTTTTTATTCCAATAGGATTTCAAGTGTCATGCCATTCTATCCCTGCATTTTCCTATTCATGTGTTCCACAAATCCTTTGAATCTATTTTGAAACGGAGGGAGTACCTATGTAGTACATATCCAAGGCCATTGTTTCAAAGCAAAAGCTACTTGATCTAAGCAAGTAATTCTATCTCCTAGTGTAGAGCCACGTTTGAAAGGAAATGCTAGATCATCTCCAGTGATTTGATCAAAACAAGTACTACCAATACATATTGCAAAATATAATAGCATAAGCAGAACTAGAAACAATATATTCCCAAGTAAAAGAACTAGTACAATAGTACTATACTTTACTACTTTGTAGACAACATCCATATTTCCGACAGACTGAAACCCCTCGACTAAAATCAACATCAATACTTAATCCCAAATTTGAACGACAGATCATCATCAGAACCAAGACGGTCATATCTGTCATCTACCACCTTGTGGTTGCATAATAGTAATCCGGGATGAACCTATCATGTTTATTAATCATAAAATTCCTGAAATCTTTAGTTATCTAGGCCAGCGGCCGGCGACGTGCTGCTCTTTAGATCGAAAAACAGGCTATATTTAGCGAATTCCTCCAGGTCCCCTCCCATCATTGAAGGTTTATATAAGTGAAACTACACCATGTACCGTGGAAACTTGCACGCTGCCGACCTGACGCACTGCATGGATACGGAGAGGACATAGTGGAGCATGTCAAATCGCACGGCGAACACTATAGAATCATCCCTGGATACAACGGTCTCTACTCTCCATGAGCAAGATGCCAGCAAAGGATGAGAGATGTAACTGTGTTCCACATCGTAGTGGAAACTATGCACTTCCATCGAGTGGGCTTTTTCGAGGTGGGCGAGGAGCAGTATGGGTGGGGCAGCGAACTCGTAGCCAGGTTTAGGAAAGTTGTGCGTGCCGTGCGGGCATGCCATCTTGTGGTTGAGGAAGTGTTGGAAGGTGACCAATGTCCCGCAGCCGTCGTTGGGACATCTTCTACCTTCTCCGCCAGCGACTTGGCGGCACAACTCCTTGGAGCATGCGTCCAGTCGGACGGCGCTAGTAGTATCCATACGCATAGATATTTCTCCAAAGGCATCGTTGCCGAACTTGCTCCAGCCACCGTACCGTCTCTTGTGCATCAAATCCTCCATTGATTCCGGATGGACTAGGGGCGGCGGCGGATTCGAATATTATTGATGGGGTTTCTTCGAGGATAGTGATGGCGGCCTGCAAGAACCGATGTAGCGGGCGAGAAATGGCTAGGAAAATTTGTGAAGTGCGCGCTCGAGAGGATCCAAAATGCGGCTAGCCAGCGTTGGCCAAATAGGGAACGACGGAGATGGAGAAGATGGGAGGCTCTTTGAAAGAGGGGTGTTTGCATGTTGCCTCGTCGGTCTTCTGCAGTGCGCAACTGTATCAAGGACTCTGACTAGAATTATAGAAAGACTAGCAAGCGGTCATGTACTGGCTCAATATTATCTACTCACATAGAATAGCTATAAATAATACTATATATAAGTTTTATTATGTTTTAGGAAAGAACGTGAACCCACATTTTGAATGGAATATACCCGAGAGGCAATAATAAAGTGGTTATTATCGTATTCCTTATTTATGATAAATGTTTATTTTTCATGCTATAATTGTATTAATACGGAAACGTTAATATCTGTGTGTTTAATAAACAAAAAAGGAAGTTTCTAGTTATGCCTCTCTTATAAACTAGCTCGTTGATTAACAAGATGATCAAAGGTTTCCTGATCATGGACATTGGATGTTGTTAATAACGAGGTCACAACATTAGGGTAATGGTGTGATGAACATTCATCCGAAGTATAGCATTACGATCAAGGTCATTGTGTTTATATTGCTATAACATCATACGAAGTAATATTAGTCCTTAGACCATGAGATCATGTCAATCACTAACACCGGAAGAGTATCTTGATAACATCAAACGTCACACCGTAACAGGGTGACTATAAAGATGGGTTCAGTGCTACGAAGGTGTTATGTTGAGGCTCATGGATCAAGAGTGGAATTTTTCCATCCCGATGACAGATAGATATACTCTGGGCCCTCTCGGTGATATCACATTGATTAGTTGCAAGAAAGTGATTTTATCACTAGAATGTTGTATCACGGGAACGAGAAAAGACTAGGTATGGAGATACTGATGATCGAATCTTGGACATGTAATATATCGCGAGACAAAGGGATTGAGTTACATGCATATAAGGTTCACACGATCACAGAAGTCATCGTTGAATATGTGGGAGTCAGTACGGATCTCAAGGTCCCGCTGCTGATTATTGATCGGAGAGGGGTCTCGATCATGTCTACATTATTCGCGAACCGTAGGGTGACATACTTAAGGGCTTCCGACACCATTCGGAGCAAATAATATGCTAGAGAAAGAAAAAGGAAAGCACAGGAATTTATTTCACTAGACACCAAAACTGTTTCGGTTGAAATTGCTGAAACTGGTTCTACATGTGAAATTGAAATACTGTAAGGGGTTTTATATCAATGTTTGTTAATTAAAGTAATTAACAAAATTCTGAATAAATAAATAAATAAAAGAGTTTTATTTAAATGAGAGCTTGCATTAAATTTGGTGGAAATTTAATGCATGTGAGTGGATTTTTGAGTGGATGCTTTTTAATGGGAGTGGAGGCTTTTCATTTTGAGTGGGAGCTCCACCCACATGAATGTGGAATAGTTGGGGGCAGCCACCATGGCTGGCGCCATTCCCCTTGGGGTGCCCCCCCTCTCCTCCTCTCAAAGCACACCTCCTCGCGAAGGATCTCTCTCCCCCCTTTAGAATTTCCCCATGGTCTCGGATCAGCGCGATACATGTTCCCGGTGGATTTTTCTAGAAGGATTTGTTGCTTCCGCTATGTCGCTGGAGCGAGGGCGCGGAGGTTGTCAGGGTACCCGGACGTGTGTGCGATCACGGATGCACCACTGCTTTGCGGTGCTGGACTTGATGGTGCTGGACCGGCTGGACCAGATGGACTTCATCACGATGTTGAGATCGGCAAGCATTCATCTACATCATCCACGAGCACAACCTCATTAACACTATTCGGTCTTCAAGGGTATGTATTCTATGGATGTATATCCACCAGTTGCTTGTATCTAGTAGATAGATCTTGGTACATAGTTGTTTCCATCGTAGGAATTTTTTGTTTTCTATGCTGCGAACCCTACAGTGGTATCAGAGCCGGATCTATTCGTAGATGCTTTGCACGGGTAGTAAGCATATGAGTATGTGGGCGATGATGATCATTTTATTGCTTATTAGTTGTATTTTGGATATTGGTGGCATAGTGGGATGAAGCGGCCCGGACAAACTTTACATGTCCTCGCACATGAGACCTGTTCCATGCTTGACATGAAACTAGATTTGCATAAGTGACTATCGGGTGTCTGTCTCTCCTACTATAGTAAATATCTAATTTGCAACGAGTTGTCAACAATTTGGTTATCCTCGTTGTGGTTCATGTTCGTACATAAGAACGGTTCTTTCTTCGAAATCCCTAAGCCACGTAAAACTTGCAATGGATAAATTAGAGGCGTCTAGTTTAGATTGTTGCTAGGCTAGTGTTATGATATGGTGATGTTGTAAGTAGAAGTATGAGATGATACTCTTACAACACACATAATGTGTAGGTTCCATAGACCTTGGCTTTACACATAGATGTATGATAGAGATCATACCACGGTGCACATGATTGAGATCATATGCGGCAGCCATATCATTTCACTTATTAACGTGTGATGTTTGATTGCATCTTATATTGCTTGTTTGGCATTTTATTAGCATAATAAGATGATCCCTCATTTAGATATCAAGATAAAAATGTGTTCTTCCTTAAGTATGCACCAACAATGTTTCGTCGCTTCAAGACATCACGTGATGATCGGGTGTACTGGAATCCACGAGCATATCTCAGGTGTAAGACAGTTACACACGCGAATACTAAGGTTCTTAATTGGCGACCCTAGCATGTACAGACATGGCCTCGAAACACGGATCGAAAGGTTAGGCATGAGTCATATGTTTTGATATGATGACCATATGGATGCTCGCCTTTGAAGCTACACCGACTCACGTGATGATCGGACTTGGTGTAGTGGATTTGGTTCATGTAATCACCAAAAAGACACGAGGGATGTCGTTTTTGAGTGGGAGTTCATTTATAATTTGGATTAGAAGAACTCAATTTATCATAAATTAAATCAAAGTGAATTTGCATAATTTTTTGTAGTCATTGGCATTCGTTCACCACCTTATGCTTAGTTGTAATTGAGATAATAAAACTATAGAATTCTGGATATTTACTTTACGAAATGGTATCGTATTGTGTTGAGTGTCAATCTAAAGTTTATAGTCTCATTGCAAACTTTCAGCAAACTCTGTTTACTCCTTGAAATTTAATAATTGGTATTAAATCGAGAGTAATAATTCCAGTGTTAGTATCTTAAGTATCATGTTTTGCCTCCATGATTCTTGATTGTTTTAATATCAAGTTTATATAGGAGCTGAAAGAATTGTTTCAGAAACCATCAAGTGTGGCAGATATAACGATATCTGAAACAATGTTTTGGTTTCATTATGATAGAGTATAATATATGTTCCCATATTGGATAAGAATTTGCAAAGGTTGAAGATGCTAGACATCCTAATCATCCAAAAAGGGTTTTGGAAAGTAATGTTATACTCACGATTCGCCTTTATAAGCTACAGTAGCTTGATCATGAAAGTCGTCATGATAAGGGTGAATGGAAGATGTATGTAAAGTGTTTACTACACTAAAAGATCACTAAAGAATGGATTTTGAAAGAATGCCGATCATTTTGATGATGGGGATCTACTTCAAAGTGCAAGTCCAAAGGTATTATTATTTGAATATACACGCTTTGGACTATGTGTCATGTATATGGCGCCACTTTTGATGTTGATAGATTCTTTTAAAAGGAAAAGGAAATAATGAAAGAGAATCTATAAAATATATTTGGCAGAAAAGAAAAGATTGGAAATATCCAATTTAGGTATATGGATGATATACATGTTATTGTTGAATTCTTTGCTTGATAAACAATGTGGTTCTTTGGTATTGGATACCGAATTAGTTGGTATGAAATTTCATATGGAACAACGCAATTCATGAACCACAATGGCCTAAGTAACTAGCAAGAGAATATGTGATGATGTTCATCGAAAAAAAGAAAACCGTTGTTTGTATTTCTCGTTGACATCAAAGCTTTCCTTCAATATTTGTTTTAATAATAGTTATTTAAATCAGGTATTATGAGAACAAAGGTTGTTCAAATAATTACCGTATTCCATATAAGATGGATGATTTACAAATCTAATTGGAGAAATCACATCCATAAAGCTAATGCTAAAATGTCGCAAGACAAATGATTGGAACATCACTTACGAAGTGGCATCACCGTTTAAATTATATTGGAAAGAAAACATGAAGAAACTCCATATGCATGGATTTTTGGAGTCTTTGATTTGATCAAGTGACGCTTGTGAGACTTTCCTCAGGATAACTAAAACTTCGTTCAAAGGCCAAAGAAGAACGAACGACTAACTTATTGGAATTTATACATATCGATGTTTGTAGTCCATTATGTATAGCCGTAAGCGATGGATTTCAACTTCATATGCTTTCTTCGAAAATTTGAGTGAAGATTCACTTAATGAGAAATAAGTATGAAATATTTGAAAAACGTTTCAAAGAATTTCAAGATGAAGTGGAAAATCATTGTAACAAGAAAATAAATGGTTTATGATTTTATCATAAGGGATTTGTTTGAGTTACAAGTGTAACAAGAAAATAAATGAATTATGATTTTATCATAAGGGATTTGTTTGAGTTACAAGTGTAACAAGAAAATAAATGAATTATGATTATATCATAAAGGGATTTATTTGAGTTGCAAGTTTAGCAAAACACCTAGATTTACATCTCCCGAAACACCATAGGAGTATGGAGTTATTGAGATTTGTAATAAAATCTTGTTTGACATGGTTGGATCAAAGGTGTTATTTATAAAACTGCCATTATGTTTTAAAAGATTATAGCTTTAGAGACTATCGCTTTTACACTGAAAAGAGCTCCATATTGATCCGTTGAAATGACACCATATGAGTTATGGTTTGGGGTAAAACCCAAGTTGTCCTTTCTTAAATTTTGGTATGCTAAGCATAAGTAAGATGTTTACAACCAAAGTCGGATGCGCATGTCTTTGTAGGTTATTTCGAATAACCATTGGCCATTCCTCCATAAAACAGAGGACAAAAGGGTGTGTCGCTTGAAATTTGAAGTTTCTTGAAAAAGGGATTTTTCGCAAAAGTTAAGTGGGAGGACAATAGAACTTTGATAAGGTTAACGAACCTTAGCTAAATGTGTTGAGTTGCGCAGCACCAGAAATCTTTACGGAGGCTGCCATAATGCTCATAACTTATGTGCCTCAAAGGTTGTGGTCACGGAGATCTAAGTTATTATTGAACCAAGTCGGTCGGATAAACAATCAAATACTAAGATTTGAGAGTAAATCATTATTGTTTGACAATGATGAACTGACTACATGCAAAGAGGCGATGATGGGCCCTGACTCTGTCAAATGGCTTGAAGCCATAAAATCCGTGATAGTTCCATATACAAGAAATCAAGTTTTGAACTTGGAAGACCCTCCGGAAAGGTGTAAAAACCTATCGGTCGTATTTGGATCTATAAAGAAACATACATGGATGTTTCACATCTATGAAATAGTCGACATGTTGGTAAAGTATTTTACGACAATGTTCAAGGAGTTGACTATGACAAGATTTGATCTTTCATAGTGATATTTAGTCTGGACGGATTAAAGTAGCAACCACTATATATAATTTGGTATATGGTAGATGAATAAACAAAACAAAGTTCTTTTAATAGAATGGTTACCTGGGACGTGTACATGACATGGTCCAAAGGGTTTTGTTAAATTCAAAGGATGCTAAAAGGGCATGCAAACTTCAATGGTTGCAGTAAGCATCGCGGAGTTGGAATGTTCACCGTGATGAAAAGGAGTTTTCATCTAGAGACGATGAAGATGCTTGCATTTGCAAGAAATTAAGTGGGAGAGCGGAGACATATTTCTAATACATTATGTGGAGGAAATCTTGTCGATTAGAAATGATGTAATTTTTATTGACAAAGGTTAAGAATTTCATTTTGATGAAAGACTTAGGGAAAACCCGAATATTTAGCATGAATGTCTATAGTGGATAGACTGTGACGCTAATATGGTTGTGCCAAACGTACATATATGATATATTGAAGGAGTTAAATATAGAAACGACAAGAAACGGTTCTTGTCAATGGAAAGGAATTGAATCAAGATTCAAGTGTATCAACACTTGAGAAGTGAAACAAGATTCAAGTGCTTTGACACTTGATGAGTGAAATCACAAGAATATTTGATCAATCATACCATGATATGTACACATCCAGATATGTCCTATGCTCTAAGTGTTATGAGCATATACCAGAATGAATCATAAAATGATCATTGGACGATAGTGAGGATATTCTTATGATCTTTTAGAAGAAGTAAGAATATATTTGTGTAGAGGTGACAAACAATTACAAATAGTTCATTGTAAAACGTTACATTGATACTAGTTTTGTCACAAGATACAAATTAAGTTTATCTCAATTTAAACTATGGGTGGCACAATGTAATGGAAATAAAGTTTCCATGACGGATTTGGATGAAGTCCAAATTTAAGACATTGTGACGGATACTACAACAAAAGGCTAAGTATATGACTGCTATAGTAGCAGCAAAGGAGGGAATTTGTGTCAAGTAGTTTGTTATCAAACTAAGGTGTGGTTCGCAATGGGCTAACACTAAAGATATATTGTTCGACAATAGTATCGACATGATTTAACCCCAAGGAACTAAAGGTCTCACCAAAAGACCAAATTTATACAATGCCATCTCATTAGAGAATGAGTGATGAGTGGAGACGCAAAGACATGCAATACACACGGACCTAAAAGCGTCAGATCCGTAGATTATGTTAACCACTTGCAGTTGCGTATAAGGAACACCATAAAGCTATAGGTGTTCAAATACGCAAAGTTTTCAAACTAGATTATTGTCTCTAGTGCAATTGTGAGACTGAAGGGAATATGCCTGAGAGGCAATAATAAAGTGGTTATTATCATCTTCCTTATTTAGATAAATGATTATTTTGCATGCTATAATTGTATTAATACGGAAACATTAATACATGTGTGTTTAATAAACAAAAAGGAAGTTCCTAGTTATGCCTCTCTTATAAACTAGCTCGTTGATTAACAAGATGATCAAAGGTTTCCTGATCATGGACATTGGATGTTGTTAATAACGAGGTCAAAACATTAGGGTAATGGTGTGATGAACATTCATCCGAAGTATAGCATTACGATCAAGGTCATTGTGTTTATATTGTTATAACATCACTAACACCGGAAGAGTATCTTGATAATATCAAACGTCACACCGTAATAGGGTGACTATAAAGATGGGTCAGTGCTACGAAGGTGTTATGTTGAGGCTCATGGATCAAGAGTGGAATTTTTCCATACCGATCACGGATAGATATACTCTGGGCCCTCTCGGTGATATCACATTGATTAGCTTGCAAGCAAGTGATTTGATCACTAGAATGTTATATCACGGGAACGAGAAAAGAGTACATGTCGGTAACGAGATCAAACTAGGTATGGAGATACTGATGATCGAATCTCGGACATGTAATATATCGCGAGACAAAGGGATTGAGTTACGTGCGTATAAGGTTCACACGATCACAGAAGTCATCGTTGAATATGTGGGAGCCAGTACGGATCTCCAGGTCCCGTTGCTGATTATTGATCGGAGAGGTGTCTCGATCATGTCTACATTATTCATGAACCGTAGGGTGACACACTTAAGGGATACTGACACCATTCGGAGCAAATAATATGCCAGAGAAAGAAAAAGGAAAGCGCAGGAATTTATTTCACTAGACACCGAAACTGTTTCGGTTGAAATTGTTGAAACTGGTTCTACATGTGAAATTGAAATGTTGCAAGGGGTTTTATGTGAATGTTTGTTAATTAAAGTAATTAACAAAATTCTGAATAAATAAATAAAAGAGTTTTATTTAAATGAGAGCTTGCATTAAATTTGGTGGAAATTTAATGCATGTGAGTGGATTTTTGAGTGGAGGCTTTTCATTTTGAGTGGGATCTCCACCCACATGAATGTGGAAGAGGTGGGGGCAGCCACCATGGCTGGCGCCATGCCCCTTGGGGTGCCCCCCTCCTCCTCTCAAAGCACACCTCCTCGCGAAGGATCTCTCTCCCCCCTTTAGAATTTCCCCATGGTCTCGGATCAGTGAGATACATGTTCCCGGTGGCTTTTTCTGGAAGGATTTGTTGCTTCCGCTGATTCGCTGGAGCGAGGGCGCGGAGGTTGTCGGGTTACCCGGACGTGTGTGCGATCATGGATGCACCACTGCTTTGCGGTGCTGGACTCGATAGTGTTGGACCGGCTGGACCAGATGGACTTCATCACAATCTTGAGATCTGCAAGCGTTCGTCTACATCATCCATGAGTACAACCTCGTTAACACTATTAGGTCTTCGAGGGTATGTATTCTATGGATGTATATCCGCCCGTTTCTTGTATCTAGTAGATAAATCTTGGTACATAGTTGTTCCCATCGTAGGAATTTTTTTGTTTTCTATGTTGCGAACCCTACACATTTATCCAGTAAATTACATTTAGTACCACAATTGGGGCCAGTGTAACAGGTTTATTGCCACTTGCAATTTTTTGCGGGTATGAACCGCTTTTGGGGAGAGATGTTAGAAATAGGTAAATATTGTCCCCAATATTTTTGGCTACTCGCATTTTAACAGCTAAACTAAAATGATGGGCCCACAATTAAGCAATGACATAGACCTAGGGCCCACCTGTCATCCCTCTCATCTACTTCCCCTTCTCCCTCTCTTCTCTCGTATCCTTCTTTTGGAGCAGCTTTTATCGTCATCATTCATTGTTCCATTTGGCCCTCGTTTTTGCCCAATCTGTTAGCAAATCTAGAGAAGCAAATCTAACCAACACATTCAGTAAACAAAGCAGATGTAACATAGAATATATAGTATAGTACTTAACATGGTTCGACAAATAGCCTGCTCAGCAGCAGCGGACAAGTTCAACATAGATAATTCCAAATAAGTTGCTTGACAGCAGCAAGAGCAGCACACAAGATCAGCGGCACCTCCTGGCCTCCGCCTCCTTCCTCTGGCACTTCCTCCACCTCTTGTTGCCCATTCCCTTGACCTTTTGCTCCTTCGGCTTGATCGGGGGCATGCGACCCTCTTCGATGGCCACCTTCTAGAGGCTGTAGAGGTGAAAGCCGAGCGCCTTGTGCTTGGCTCTGAAGGCGTGGACGTTCATGGTCTGGCTGCAGGTGCTCACGTCCTCGTCAGGCTTCACGAGGCAGTTGAAGTCGGTGGCGTGGAGTCTCCTCTCGAAGAAGGGGCAACTGTAGACATTGCCAGCAAAGTAGTGGTCGTACTATCCGGACTTCAGCCTCCGTAGCACCTTCCGAGTCTTGGTGTGCTTGGACTCGTTGTCGCTGCAGACATTGCTTCTATCCACCTATTGGAAAAAATAGTAGTGTTCAATAAGGACATGATTGAGATTCCTTGATTATTGGGATTGATTTTTTTTCATAAATTAATCGGTTGAGATCCTATGATTATTAGTATAAATTAAGCGAGTGGGTTAAATTCCCCAATCCCCAAATCTCAAATAAAATTAAATACTGATCCCAACTACAGATCAGCGCTACTACCAACTAGGGAATCCCTAAACTACAAGTCGGAGGGTAAATAACATAGGATTGAAATACGAACAGGGGGATTCATTGAAACACAAGAGCATTAGATTCTGTAAAAATATCTAGCATCGAATGATTGAAAATGTGAATAGCCAAACCCTAATAACACATGATCTAGCATCCAACGATGGGAATGGGGGAAGAACAAGGGAAGGGGAGAAAACCCTAGTTACCTCTGACCATGGGTCGGCGATGCTGGCGTCCTAGGAGTTCTCTGGTCATATGTACTCCTGCTCCTTGTAGGGGTCCCAATCGAGCGGGATCTTCCCACGACCAGTGGGGGCCTCCTTGTCGGCGACTACATCGTTAGCAGTGACGGGGATAGAACGGGGATGGCGGCTGACTGCAATGCCTCGACGATGGCCAGGACGGGGATGGCGGCTGACTATGATGCCTCAATAGGGGCCTAGAAAAGGACGAGTACCTCCTCGCCGATGGCCTTGGAGGTGACGATGGTCAATGCGCCTTTGTATCCATCGCCGGCACGGTTGGGGTGTTCCTGGGGGTTGGCAGAAGGTGGTGGGACTGTGGAGACGGTTGTGTGAGTGAGTGAGAGTGGGGAGGTGGAGAGGGAGAGGGAGTCTATTATAAAGGTGAAAGGAATGGATGTTTCATTGCACCACCGTGTACTGCGCGTAACCGCGTACGCTACTGCACCGTGCAAGGCCACACGCTTCTGCTAATAACGCCCCATGCACCACGACACGCATACCATGGTCATGTTTTTCCTCGTGTCTAAAACCTTGGTGTGTTAGGTGTACTCGGTTATACCCTCGAGAGTAACACAGCCGCATGCAATATACTCAGATTTACAATTCGGTTGCTGAGCCATGCTCTTCCTAGTAGTACAAGTAAGTTGCATGTGACTTGCACGTGAGACATGCATAATATGAAGAAGTATGACATATCATCCCTAAATTAAATTATAATAGGTAAATCTCAAAACATTTAGAGAACTAAGCCACATCTATAAATTATGGGTATATATTTGGTTCTTTGCCCATCTATAAACCTTGGTCATTTGGGTTAAACTCAATAATGTCTGTATACATGGTAGGATAATACTACCAAGCTAGTTTTTTCCAAAACTCATCAAATCCCATGGTTAACGTTTTCATGGCACATAGCGCACCCGACATGATAGGGCGTGTCATGCGTAAATCTTTTAAATTTTTTTCTTTCTCTTTATTTCATGTGATCATTTTCAAACAGGGTTCAAAATTGTCAAGATGCAAAATCTTAAAAAGAAGTCAAATCATTCATCAAAACTCTCAATGGTTTCTGATATATATATATTAACTGACTGCACGATGTGGGTACCTCCAAATACTTTTTCAAAGACTCACAAGGTAGCCTACGATTTACTAGTAGTAGTAAAATTTGATCTAATTTCTATAAATCGGCATAAAGTCATTCGAGTGGGCGGAGTTAGCTAGGAAGTTTGAGAACTCATAAAACATGGGAAATCGTAAGTACAACATGTTGGTCCACTGTATATGTCTGAAAACTTGGCTTGTGGTATTCAGATCCATGTTCTTTGGACTTTCTTTACGGGAAAGAAAAATCTCGTCATCACTCGGAAAATTGAGAATGTTCTTTCATCATAGTTGGAAAGTCACACTGACGACATTGTTTAATACAATAAGATGCACCCATAAACCTCTGAAAAAACATTTAATTCAATAACAATCTATCGCTCTTATTGGTAGCTCAAGTTTGACCTTATTTCGCTAAATTGTCAAGATGCAAAAATCTTAGCAAGAATTTGAAGATATCGTCAAAACTCTCGATGGTTTGATATACTAATTATGGCCCCTGATGGGTACCTCCAAAGGTTTTTTCGCAAACTTTCAAAGAAACCTAACATTTACTTATAGTTTCAAATTTGACCTAATTTCGATAAATTTACATAAATTCATTCAAGTGTGGGATCAATTAGCTAGGAAGTTTGAAAACTCATAAAACATGGGAATCGTAAGTACAACATGTTGGTCCAATATATATATATATATATATATATATATATATATATATATATATATGTCTGTAAATTTGGCTTGTGGCAACCAAATCCAATATTCTTCGAACTGTTCTTTATGGAAAAGAACTATGTTCTCATCACTCGAAAAAGTTGAGAATTAAATGTTATTTCCTGATAGTTAAAAACTCACAAGGATGAAACTATTTACTACAAGGAGATGCATCCCCAATTACCTCTGAAAATACATCTAATTCAAGAGAAATCTATCGCGCTTACTTGTGTAGCTCAAGTTTTCCCAAATTTCGTTAAATTTTCAAGATGAAAAATCTTTGCAAAAAGTTGGACATGTCGTCTAAAATCTCGGTGGTTTCTGATATATTAGTTGTGACTCCCTGGTGGGTACCTCCAAAAGCTTTTTCGTAAACTTTCAAAGCAACCTACAATTTTCTTATAGTTCAAAATTTTCACCTAATCTCGGTAAAGACATAGAGTCATTCAAGTGGATAGAGTTAGCCAGGAAGAAGTTTGAATACTCCTAAAACATGGGAATTAATCATAAGTACAACATGTCGGTCCACTATATATGTCGAAAGCTTGGCATGTGGCATTCAGATCCATACTCTTTAGACTTTCTTTTCGGAAATGAACAATCTCGATCGTCATCACTCATAAAAATTAGAATGTTATTTCCTGATAGTTGGAAACTCACACCGATGGTATCGTTTACTACAGGAAGATGCACCCATCTACCACTATGAAATTACATTTAATTCAAGAGCAAGCTATCGCACTTACTTTTAGCTCAAGTTTGACCTAATTTCGTTAAATTGTCAAGATGAATAATCTTAGCAAGAATTTGAACCTGTTGTCAAGAATCTCGGTATTTTCTGATATATTAATTGGCCCCCCGATGGGTACCTTCAAAATCTTTTTCATAAAACTTTCAAAGCAACCTAAAATTTACTCGTTGTTCAAATTTGACCTAATTTGATAAATTGACATAAAGTCACTCAAGTAGGTAGAGTTAGCTAGGGAGTTAGAAACTCATAAAACATGGAAATCTCAATTAATTACAACATGTTGGTCCACTTAATATGTCCGGAAGCTTGGCTTGTGGCATTCGGATCCATATTCTTTGGACTTTCTTTATGGAAAACAACAATCTCATCATCACTCGGGAAATCGAGAATGTTCTTTCTAGATAGGTTAAAACTCACACCGACAACATTGTTTGCTACAATAAGACGCACCCATATACCTGAAATTACATTTAATTTAAGAGAAATTAATCTACCGCGCTTAATTGTAGATCAAGTTTAACCTCATTTCGCTAAATCGACAATGAAGTAAGTGAAGTGTGCGAAGTTGGCTAGAAAGCTTCAAAATGGAATTATATAAGAAACTGTGGTCCACTTTGTGTGATAAATGGAAGGGTTGAATTTTCTTCTAACTGTGGTAGGGCCCCTTCGGATATAGGTGATTCAGTTAACATGGCCGGTGGAAGTACAAGTTACATCAAGGACCTCGTAAAAAATTGAAAATTACATCCAAATCCATGCATTTAGCACAAGGTCCCTGAAATTAAGCAATGAAGTGTGTTTTAAGGTTTGCGCACACTAGCGTTCATTGTGCTAAAGACTATCAATAGAATATTCTAGATTCTAAGAATGGAAAATAAGATGCAACGATTAAAAATGCTTGGATTTGCCAGTGTTGATCCAATGGTCCATCTTCGAATTTCGAAACCGGAAAAATCCTTAAACTTGGGAAATTATAAGAAAGAATTGTCCACTATGTACGAAAATTTGTTAGGGGCATTCTTTGTTCTTTAATTTACTCTACCAGTAAAAATTCTTGAAAAACTCGTTTTACGGTATGGTCTACTATACCATGTACTCCGTGTGTACTTTCTTGGGTTTCAGGCCAAATAACCAAGGTCATCGTCCTCTTTTTGTGAAAACCTGGTGGTGGCACTTTAATTTTCTAACCAGGATATGTCCCGAGGGAGCGAGATGCTTAAATTAACATGGTCATAGGATGTGTACATATATGTTACACCGAGGACCTCACAAAATAGAAAATTACATCTAGATCCATACATTTAGCACAAATGACCCTGAAATCAAGCAAGAAAAAGTAGTAGGATGAGTAAGTTGCACGTGCCTCGCACGTGAGTCTGGCGTAATATATAGAAGTATGACATATTATTTTAGAGAACACTTAAATGCCAAATATAAATATTATCAACAAACTCACTTTACAACCAAAATACACCCTTCTAGTGCCAAATTAGACCATGTCTACGAGTACTACTATAGTAACGAGTAAACAAGTGGAACTGTAGAACTAAATTAACTAGTAATATATCATTACCGTCGCATTAGGATCACTAGCTGAAATTTAAGATAAATTACACGTGTCCATGCAAACGCATAAATAGAACACCTTCTAGTACTGTCTAGCAGTCGCGGTTATATACTGCAGTGGCACCATGAGAAACGTCAGATCTTCGAGGATGACACTTCTGGGCGACGCGTAGATCGTTGGCTCCATTAGTGTCCGTCGAGAAGTACGCTGGCGACTACAGACCAGTCGCGCATAGCTTCACCCTATACCAGGGGCACGAGCACGTGGCCGCCCTAACACACACCATGGAAATGGCGACTTCCTGGCCAAGCTCGCGGATGATGAGGTTGAACACGCTAGCATCATCACCGTAGACGATGACCATGGATGGTGTAAAGGATGGTAACGACATTGTTATTGTAAACTCCATGGGTTGGTCGTACGATATCCTATGCACTTGTACCTTGTGGTCGCCGTTTAGGTGGATAAGGATCTCGACTGGCGAGGCAATGAAAATGTAGCCGACCTCCGTGCAGTCGCCCTGGCTGTATGTGCACGCAGTCTTGTGGTCTTCGAGCTTGTGATAGGCGACCATGGTGAGACAGCCATCATGGTGGCATGGAATAGTTACCGGTTCTAGCTCATCTTTGTCCATCACCGGCTAGCTCTCGGTGGAATCCACTGAGACGCGCGGCATTGGAGTTGTTCCCTAGAAGCTCGGCTGACCGATGTAGTGCCTGCGGTCCAGAATTTTTATGTAGCATTGAGGGAATTGAATATGGTGGCAACACCGGTGGCGGTCCAGAATCCTTTTGATCCATTCTAGAGCCATGCTCCAGCATAAAAAAATGAGTAATAAGTACATATCTCCGCACCTGTGGTGGCTAAGTGGCTGATGAAGAGGCTGATTTTAGTGAATGCCACTTCAACACCATGCTTCACATTGGTCGGTCAAAACAAGGCTGCAGGAAGTTGACATGTGAGATTAAAGATAGTATCACGCTGTACAGTGACAGATCCTACCCATGTGAAGGTCTACTAGTAGAGAGAGACTGAGAAGCCTGGGGTCTGGCGCAAAGTGTACAATGCTACAGAGGAGAGATCGAGGACTGCATGCATATCTTCAACACAATCTGCATTTTATTCTATCTGCTTGTCTCTTCTAGCTCTTTTGTTTGCCTCTCTTTTTTAGAGGGAAAGGGCACCTTCCCCGGTTCCATTACTGACGAATCCAAGTTTACAGCATTCTGGTCCACAGGGAAAACGCCAGGATCGACGCCCCGGTACACAAAACCTCAAAACAATTCCATTTCTTTCTCGTGCTTAAACTTGTCTAGATACAGGTACTAGTATTAATTTAAAAAAATAGGTTCGGATTCTGAAAACTCCACGAAGTAGTAACCGGAGTAGAACAATAGCAGCAGTAGTAGTATAGTTGTACTAATACTCTGGTAATACATGTCTTTTTATACTCGAGTAGTACATCATCGCTTTTTACTCTTGTAGGTATATGAATTTGCGGGGGGCGGGTGGCGGTAGCTATTTATGTCTTTTTACTAGGTATTACTTGAGTACTAATTCTCAGTGACTTCATGAAGTGAACGGTACTACTCAGGTGCAGCTGTAATCACACGGTTCCTAGGGACACTAGAGACATAGGTGCTGAGATGCACATCCTTGATGCCAAGGCAATTCATTTCGCTCATCTTTATTTCTCGGTGATTTTATTCTCTCTTTTCGTGTGTTTTTCGGCATGGCGCGTAGCCTCCTGATTCTGATATTTCCGTGTCTGCTAGATTATCCTAGAGTATAGATGGTTGGGTGCTTGCTTGATTTTGCAGGCGACACTGCCTTTTTGACGTGTCGCGGTGCCAGCCAGGGGATATCATGTTGGGCGCAATAGAGTTATGATATCAATGTGATATTAAATAATTTAATTCAATGCCAAGCAAGGAGATGATTTACATGTAAGGAAGCTATACAGAGGTTATTTTTTATCCAGCGACTTTGATAATACTACTCCATATTTCACTTAATCACTACGAATACATGTGGTTTCCCAGGTTTCTTCCTTTTAGTAGGAGTATTAATTACTTGAAATCACGTGAGTACTAATTGACATCGCTTTGTCGATATTGGCACCCCTCTTTCCTCGAAGACATGTAGAAATTAAGGCGAGGAAGTAATAAAAAAGGTTTTATGGCATTGTAGTGGGAGATGAAATGACTAGTACTTATGCTAGATCCCAACACCATTCTATTTTGCACTTGATAATATTCAATCTCCGAATCATAAGACCTCTTCTTCTTCTTCTACTTGGACCCTTGTGTTGTCACGTCGTCCTGCCGCTTCCCGTGGCATCCCCCAGCTCTCGCCGTCTTCTTCTTCTTCTTCAAGCCTCCCGCCCCCTTCTCCTTACTCTTCTTATTGCCAATAAAGAAGGGATCAAGTGAAATCTTCTTGGAGACGACATTTCGTACCTAGAGATGTGGCCATAGATCTTTCAAGCCCTCATCCTCCCTGCTTCCTCTTCTTCTTGCCAAAGAAGGATGGATTGAGTGAACTCTTCTTAAAGATGACGGGTCCATCATATATGAAAGATAAAACATCGTCCTCCTCCTCATCTGTGCTCTCTGGCGGCGTCCCCTCCATCAGATGACGGTAAGCAGGGTCCTCTTCGGAAAAATTGCCTTGCGGTGTGTCGCAATAGTATGGACCGTCAATAGACTCCCCGCGATCACCATGGTAGGGACTTATATCCCCGTTATCACATGCGTTGGACTCGTCAATGGAGGTGCACTGATTGGGGAAGCTGCGCGGCATTTTTTTCTGTGCAGTGCCTTGTCCAGCCTAAAGGGAGGGGGGAGGGAGGGGGAGAGACATATAAAGTTCTTTGGTGTGTGCGCCATTCCTGGATGGTGAGAGCTGGTCTTTGTTGATGGCCTCTTAAAAAGGCTTCTCGGGACATCCAAACGTTGCCACGTGCTGTAGGAGCAGCCTGGCAGTTCCCTTACACCATTGAAAAAAGATCAAACGAGACATTAATATATGAAGGGAGCCAATACGAGCCATGGATGATCAATACATAATTGGGCCTTAATTTCTGAACATGGGCCATGGATGATCAGCGATCTGACTACAGTACAAGAAATGTGTTATTCTATGACCTTCTAATAGTGACCATGGACAAAATCTTTATAGATTTATGACAATTTTACACTATATGGTCATAAGCTATTTGGGAGGTTCAAAACCTTAGAAAATTACGACGATTTTGCTAAAAATATCGTAGTTTTATTAGCTGAAATCGTCATAACATAGTGAATATAGTCTACAAGGTTATTTGAATGAATAGTCCGCCACATCAGCAATTGCAACTAATCTCTAAAAATCTCTAGGCTCTCTAGCTTTGAGCGCATTTGATTGATTGGGAGGTCACATTCATGGGGCCTATCGCTGGTGTGTTATTGTTAGTTGTTCTTAGAATTAAAAATTGAATTGGACTACTTCTCTCCTTTTCATACCCTGCACCTATTGAATTTATGCCCGGCTAATCAGTTTGTTTTACAATATACAAATTTCTACGCTTATTTCCTCTAACCTATGCCTAGATACAGTTTCGTAGCATAGCACTTAAATAATTAGACATTGATCATTTTCCTAGAAAATTTTCTGCCATAGAAATATTTAGTAATTATTAAAGATGAGAACCCAGTAATTGAATTGGACTTTGTATTAGTCGGATATTTTTCGTCAAATTTCTCTCTACTGACTTTTTACTTGCTAAAATACCACGTGGCCAATTAGTTCTATGTTTGAATTAGAATTCTAATGGGAAACATAATCTATATTTTTACTACAACTTACTATGCAAAGTTTAATTATCCTTTGCTTTCTATCTTAGTTCTTTAAAGAGCTCTAAACTTTTGGGTTTTGAGAGCCTCTGCTTTCTCGAGATGTTTGTGGATGACACTCATCTACCCGTGTGCTATCGGTTCACTGCGGGTGAAATTGGGACTTTATGGTTGTTCGGGTCGTGTCCCATTGGATGAGGCTCACCTGGTATGTCGTCGGTGGAATTGTGCTCCTCTTTGCTCGGGATGTGTACTGGTAGATGTGGCCCACCTTCTTGTGTGTTGTCCTTCATTAGCTGAGAAAATGAGGTCACTTGGTTGTTTCGCGTGTGGGCCTTAGGTTCTGTCCTACCTAGCAGCGTCTTATTGGTTTTTGTGGGCCTCACTACTAGGAAAAGGGATATAGGTAATCCACGCATCCATGGCTCACGTGGTTGAAGTGCCCCACGGATAAAACAGGCGTGGCTCACCTGTGGACAGTGCCCTACTAGTATCTAGTCTATGTGTCAATTTTTTGACTACGTGCCATATCCATGTGGCAATATCTGCTTACGTGACATACGGAAGTTATTTTTGGGGCGTTCGTGAAATTATGAAAAAAAAGGCCGCTGGGACTCAAACCCGTGACCACCAACGTATAGACAAACTAGCTAACCACAAGCCCACATGAACTTTGATGTCCAATACATACGCGCGACTCTTATGTCTATTTATTTAGCTGGACCGCTTTTCCCTTGCAGTTGGGCCTGGCCATACCAAAAATTGATCTTTTTTTCCTTTAGCTTTTGCAGCACCAAATGGGCCATTGGCCCACAACCATTACAGATTTGATAATAAAAACAAATATGACCCATAGGTACTTTAGTTATAGTACATTTTAATTTTTTTCAAACTTTAAATAGTTTTGAGTAATTTCATTGTATATTTTGCATATCATCTCGGATTGAGGTGACCCAAAAATAAATTTGGTTCATCTCGATGAGAGAAAAACTACGGTGTTTGTGAATGCATATGTTTATATTCTTAGTTGACTTTTATTTTATTTTCTTATGTTGATTCAAAAATCTGGTCCCAACAGCGGGCATGATCATTCGTATGTAAGGCTGACGCTCGCTAAACTTGCATTGGATCTATGAATAAATAGCATATTGTGAGTCTAAAAATGATTGTCACAAAAAATCATGGACATAAGATCATGTATCTGTAGTTCAAAACGGACCCACCTCTTACTGATTTGGCAGGAATTTGTCATTTTCACCTAGGGTGGACGAAAAGGTTTGAGATATCCAATTGTGACATTGTCCATGTAAGGTGGTATAGTATTTTTGAAAAATGTGGTGGTAGTATTTTGATTTACTTATTTGGTGGTTGCTTCACAAAACGCCCCATTTTGGGGCACTCGGAAATGGGAAATGGATTTTTCGTGCGACGAAAAGGGAAACTTCCTCCAGCAATATTGTTTGTCATCCCAAGATGCATATACGTGCATAATATGGGAACATTTCACAAACTATGCTGCGATTCTAGCCATAACACTGGTCATTTGGCCCGAAATCCATGAAACCTTGACCATGATAGGTCATTTATGGGAAGGTTTTTTCAAGATGCAATCAATTAACCAAGTTTGGTATTTTTACTTACAACTATGTCACATAACATGAAGACACATGAAGGTTTTACATTGTTCGTACTGTCTTTGAATTTTTATGCCTGTTTGAAACTATGGTCAAAACAGCGGGCATGAAGGTTCTTAGCTAGGGGCTGAGCCTTGCTAAACCTGCATTGGATATATGAAGAACTAGCATATTGTGAGTCTAAACATGATTTTTACAAAAAATCACGGGCATCAGATCATGTACTTGAAGTTCAATCGTACCCACCTCCTACCGATTCAACGGGAATTTGTGTTTTTCGCCTAGGGTGGAAAAAAGGTTTGAGATACCCTAATTGGTACATTGTCCATGTAAGGTGGTCTAGTATTTTGTAAAAATATGGTGGTAGTATTTTGAATTAGTCATTTGGTGATTGCTTCACAAAATGGACCATTTTTGGGCGCTTGGAAAATGCAAAAATGGATTTTCTGTGCGACGAAAAGGAAAAATTCATCCTTCAACATTGTTTGCCATCCCATGATGCACATGCGTGCACAATATGGGCATATTATCACAAACTATACCACGGTTCTTGCCATAACATTGGTATTTTGGCCTAATCGCCATGAAACCTAGAATATGATATCTCATTTCTGAGTAGGTTTTTCTGAGACGCAAACAATATACCAAGTTTTGATATTTTTACTTGCAACTATGTCGCATAACATGACGCAACGCGAAGGTTTTACATTGTTTGGACCGTTTTTGAATTTTTGATGCCCGTTTCAAAATTTTCCTACTTCAAACTATGATCAAAACAGCGGGGCATGAAGATAGGGGATGCGTACTGCTAAACTTACATTGGATCTCTGATAAAATATCATATCATGAGTTCAAAAATGATTTTTGCAAAAAATCATGGGCATAGATAAGGTACATATAGTTCAAATCAGACCCACTTCCTACCGATTGGGAATGAATTTGTCCTTTTTGCCAGGGGTGTACGAAAAGGTTTGAGATCTCCCTGTTGGGAAATTGTCGATGTAAGATGGTCTAATATTTTGGAAAAATAGGGTGGTAGCATTTTGAATTAGCCATTTGGTGGTTGCTTCACAAGACGCCCCGATTTTGGAACTCAAAAATGGAAAACAGAATTTCCGTGCGAGCAAAAGGAAAACTTCCTCTTGTTACATTGTTTGTCATCTCATGATGCACATGCCTGCATAATATGGGCACATTATCATAAACTATGCCACGATTCTGGCCATAACATTGGTCTTTTGGCGTAAAAACCATGAAACCTCGAACATGATAGCTCATTTCTAAGAAAGTTTTGTCGAGACGCAATCAATATACCTAAGTTTGGTATTTTTACTTGAAACTATGTCACATAACACGACACAACGTGAAGGTTTAATATTGTTTGGACCATTTTTAAGTTTTTATGCACGTTTCAAAATTTTCCTATTTCCAAGATCAAACTGGTGGGGCATGTAGATAGGGGATGCGTATCGCTAAACTTGCATTGGATATCTAATAAAATATCATATTGTGAGTCTATCATGGGCATCAGATAAGTTACATATAAATCAAATCACACCCACTTCCTACCGATTCACTAGGAATTTGTCTTTTTCACCAGGGGTGGACAGAAAGATTTGAGATACCTTGGTTGGGACATTATAAATGTAAGGTGGTATAGTATTTTTGATAAATAGGGTGGTAGCATTTTGAATTAGCCATTTGGTGGTTGCTTCACAAAACGCCCCAATTTTGGCACTCAAAATATGGAAAACGGCTTTTCCATGCAACGAAAAGTAAAACTTCATCCTTCAACATTGTTTTGCCATCCCATGATGCACATGTGTGCACAATATGGGCATATTATCACAAATTATGTCATGATTCTGCCCATAACATTGGTCTTTTGGCCTAAAATCCATGAAACCTCGAACATGATAACTCATTTCTGAGAATGTTTTTCTTAGACGCAAACAATATAACAAGTTTGGTATTTTTACTTGCAACTATGTCACATAACACGATGCAATGCGAAGGTTTTACATTGTTTGGAAATGTTTTGAAATTTTTTATGCCCATTTTAAAAATTTCCTAATAAAATAGCATATTTTTAGTCTAAAATGATTTTTGCAAAAAAATATGGTCATCAGATAAGGTACATGTAGTTCAAATCGGACCCACTTCCTACCGATTTAGCACGTATTTGTCTTTTTCGCCATGGGTGGATGGAAAGGTCTGAAATTCTCCGGTTGGGACATTTTCCATGTAATCCGGTCTATTTGAAAAATAGGTTGGTAGCATTTTGAATTAGCCATTTGGTGGTTGCTTCACAAAACGCCGCGATTTTGGCAGTTGGAAAATGGAAAACGTCTTCTTCGTGCGACGAAAAGGAAAACTTCCTCCTTCAACATTGTTTTCCGTTCCATGATGCACATGCATGCACAATATGAGCACATTATCACAAACCATGCCACGATTCTTTCCATAACATTGGTCTTTTGGCCTAAAAGCCATGAAACCTCGAACATAATAGCTCATTTCTGAGAAGTTTTTTCTGAGAGGCAATCAATATACCAAGTTTGGTATTTTTACTTGCAACTATGTCACATCACATGACACAACGCGAAGGTTTTACATTGTTTGGACCATTTTTGAATTTTTTATGCCCGTTTCAAATTTTTCCTATTTCTAGTTATGATCAAAATGGAGGGGCATGTAGATAGGGGATGCGTATCGCTAAACTTGCATTGGATCTCTAATAAAATAGCATATTGTGAGTCTATCATGGGCATCAGATAAGGTACATATAGTTCAAATCGGACCGACTTCCTGTCGTTTCAACATGAATTTGTCTTTTTCACTAGGGGTGGATGGAAATGTTTGAGATATCCCGGTTGGGACTTTGCCCATGTAAGGTGGTCTAGTATATTTGAAAAATAGGGTGGTAGCATTTTGAATTAGCCATTTGGTGGTTGCTTCACAAAATGCCCCGATTTTGGCACTCAAAAAATAGAAAACGGCTTTTCCATGCGACGAAAAGGAAAACTTCCTCCTTCAACATTCTTTTCCATCCCATGATGCACATGCGCGCACAATATGGGCACAATATCACAAATTATGCCGCGATTTTGTCCATAACATTGGTCTTTTGACCTAAATGCCATGAAACCTCCAACATGATAGTTCATTTCTATGAATTTTTTTCTGAAACGCAATCAATATACCAAGTTTGGTAGTTTTACTTGCAAACATGTCACGTAGAATGACGCAATGTGAAGGTTTTACATTGTTTGGACCTTTTTTGAATTTTTTATGCCGTTTCAACATTTTCCTATTTCAAACTATGATCAAAACGACGGAGCATGAAGATAGGGGATGAGTATCGCTGATACGTCATAAATTTATCTATAATTTTTTATGTTCCATGCTTATTTAGTATCCACTTTTCTATGTTTGTCTACACTTTAAGGTATTTTTATACACTTTCTGGAACTAACCTATTGACAAGACGCCGCAGTGCCAGTTGCCTGTTTTCTGTTGTTTTTGGTTTCAAAAAGCTAAAAAAAGAATATTCTCTGAATTAGACGGGACAAAGGCCAAAGTTACTATTTTTCCTGGAACAATACGGAAAATCAAAGCAGAGATGGAGTAGGGCACCAGGGTGGGAACACCCTAGGGTGGCGCGGGCCCAGCTAGGCCGCGCCACCAGGAGGTGTGGGCCCCCTGGCTACCTCCTCGCCTCGCCTCTTTGCCTATAAGAAGCCTCAGGCTGAGAGACCCTAAATCATCTGGGAGAAAGCCGCGAAAACCTCAAGAGCGCCGCCGCCACCGAAGGGGAGATTCGGGGGGACAGAAGTCTCTGTTCCGGCACCCTGCCAGGAAAGGGAAGTTCCCTCGGAGCCATCTCCTTCGATCTCCACCACCATCTCCATCGATCTCCATCGCCATTTTCATCACCGTTGCTAATTCCCATGATGAGGATGGAGTAGTTCTTCATCGAGGCTAAGGGATCAACCAGTAGCTATGTGTTCATCTCTCTGTCTATACGTGATCATATTGTGGTCATGAGCTTTGTAATCAATTAGATCTACTATGATACTCAAGTGCTTTAATAGATCTCTAGATCTCCCCACGTGTGTGAAAGTGACAGTGTGCATACCGTGGTGGCACTTAGGCTAGAATCTACATAAATACTCAAGTTCTTCAATAGATCTCTGCTCTCCCCACGTGTGTAAGTGACAGTGTGCACGCCGTGGTGGAACTTAGGCTAGAGTTCATAAATTCTTATCATGAGTATATTTTGAGTTGGTTGTCTCTATGAAATTGTCGTGTTTGTTGGAACCATCTAGCTGGGGAAGGAGGAGTTTGAGGTGTGCTGTTATAGCCCTGCAAAGTATCCATCCGGAGAGTAGGTCAGGGTAGTATCATGAAGAGAAGATATTTATATGAGACTGTTCACTAGATTTGCTGCATCTAGATCTGTTGCAACATCGTTTGCATCTAAACATTGAAACACCGTTTGCATCTAGATCTGTTGCATGTCTTCTTGCTTCCATCCTTTTGCCTTTAGTATTATCCTCCCCGTCAGAAGCTCTTTTTTGGCACCGTTACCACTTATAATTATCCATACCACTTGTATTTCACTATCTCTTCGCCGAACTAGTGCACCTATACACCTGACAAGTGTATTGGGTGTGTTGGGGACACAAGAGACTTCTTGTATCTTCATTGCAGGGTTGCTTGGGAGGGATACCTTTGACCACTTCCTCCCTGAGTTCGATAAACCTTGGGTAATCCACTTAAGGGAAACTTGCTGTTGTTCTACAAATCTTTGCACTTGGAGGCCCAACAACTGTCTACAAGAATAGAAGAGCATAGTCATCAAGCATTTTTCTTGCGCCGTTGCCGAGGAGGTAAGGTAAAAGGTACTCACATCCTCCGGTGTGAGTGCTGGAAGTTATTTCCTTTAGATTCTACAATTTTGTCTTTTTGTTTCTTGTTTTCACTAGTTAGGCTTAAAGGAAAACAACAACATTAATAGAGAGCTTTATAGTATTTATATTGAGTTAGGACATGAAGTGTTTGAAGAGAAAATTAAAAAACCTATGGAACTTTATTTCCATTCTAGTAACAATGTTATTAGTATGAATTATTTGAACACCATTATTGCTAATGCTATGGAAACGTCTAAGCTTGGGGAAGCTAGTTTTTATGAAAATGATCTTTTTAGTTCCCCATCTTTGGAAGATAGCTATTCTATTGCTTATGATGATACCAAACCTCCAATGTATGATGATTACAATGATGAATATGATATTTTTAGCCCACCTACTATTGAGGAGAAAATTTATTGTGATTACAATATGCATCCTATATTTGATGATTATGGTGATGAGAATAATAGTGATAGCTATTTTGTTGAATTTGCTCCCACTAAAATTAATAAGAATGACTATTCTTATGTGGAGAGTAATAATTATTTTATACATGTGGCTCATTGATACATCGGAAATGTATCTAAAATTTTTGATGTTCCATGCTTGTTTAGTATCTACCTTGCTTTGCTTTTTCCACACTTTCAGGTGATTTTCATATGTTTTCTGGTACTAACCTATTAACAAGTTGCCAGAGTGCCAGTTGCCTGTTTTCTGCTGTTTTTGGTTCCAGAAAAGCTAGTAAGGAAAGATTATTGGAATTGGACGGGACAAAAGCCAAAGTCAATATTTTACCGAGGAGAACACGGAGTCTGGAGGAGAGACGGAGGGGAACCATAGGGCGGCCGCACCCCTAGGCGCGGGCCCACCCAGGGCCATGCCTGGGTAGGGTGTGGGCCCCTGGCCGCCTCCTAGCCTCGCCTCTTCTCCTGTAAGAAGCCCCCGATGCCTAAACCCTAAGCACCCGATCAATATTCCACGAAACTGTCTATAGCCGCAACCACCATCGTCCCTAGATCGGGGGGATCTAAAGGTCTTCCCGGATGTCATGGTATTGGCGACGAGTACGCCATGGAGGGGTCCTCACAGAGCCTGTTTAGAGACATGGGGTAAGGCAGAAGGTTGGCGGGTACGAGGTAACACAGCTTACCCAGGTTCATATCCCACGACGGTGGCGGAATCCTACTCCTGCTATAAATCACTATAATGGCAATACGTCGAGTACATGTATCGGTTCACTGTGCGGGATATGATTTGTGTTGTGCCCTAAAGGATCCCATAGTTCTGACTTATATAGTCACCAGATCCTAGGGTTACAGGGCAAAGTCCTAGCCTGACAGGTTATAGAGTCCTACATGATACACAACTAGTCTAACGTGTCTTGCACTCCAATGCTTCGGGTATGTCGGTGACTCCTCCGTAGCCTTCCTTTATCCAGCATAGGCATCCCTTCTGGATCCATCTAACTGGGCCGCCCAGTAGACCATGGGCCTTGCTACCAAGTATGGGTCACCCGGGTTATCCGGATTAGAGACATTCTATGGTGATACCCATATAGCATATCCCAACAGTAGACCCCGGAGAACTCCAAGATCTTGCGCCGTCTTTCCTCTTCAAGTTGAATTCTCCGTCCAGATGAATGTCGGCAAATTGTCAAGCAATATCTTGTTGTCCTCCCAAGAACCCTGCAATTCTCTCCATCTTCAACTTATAAGTCGGAGAACCGCTGAATCTTCCATCGTACTCTTCTCGTAGACGTACTGGATCTGTCCATGCCGGAATCTTCAGATGGGATGGTTCGTCTTCCCATGTCAGCTATAGAAACGTAGACCATAGTTTAGCATTGCCTTGTAACTCACACATGCAGAGAACACAATCATATCCGTTTTTCCCGCGTGAAGGATACGAACCGTTGGTGGCGGTGGTGGGAACGTGGCTAAACTTCTATGCACGTGCAAGCATGCGCTGTCCACGCAGCAACCATTCGATCACTTCGCACGAATCTTGACGCCGAGGGTTATAATACAACTATGGTAGATTTTTATCTTTTCACCTCATTCTCCCCCGTGTAATCTTCTTCCTCCTGCGAATTTCTCCTCGAGCTCTCCGCGCGCACGAGAAAAACCCTAGTTCTTCCCCCAATCTCCCAGTCACCTCTCCCCCTACTCCAATGGCAAGCAGCAGCTCCACCCCTTCCATGGCAGCGACGAACGAAGCTACAGCCAAGCCGGCAGGCTCCATCCACGTGCCTCCAGAGGGCATGGTTGTGCCACAGTCCACGGTGGTGGAAACCACCGGCGGCGACCACATTCCAGCGGAGCTGGAACCGCCGGAGGAGGAAAGTGACTCCCACAAGGGAGAATGGCGCGGCTCCGATATCGCCAATAGCGATATCAAGGAGCTACTCGCCGAAGGATACCTCCCCATGATGGAGGGGCTGGTCTGGCGGGCGGCGCCGGCCGGAGAGGTTATCCCTTCTCCCCAAGCCGGATAGAAGGTATACCTCAAAGCGCAAATGGTATGCGGCATCTCCCTCCCAAACTCCGAATTCTTCCTAGCTGTCCTTAGCCATTACCGGGTTCAACCTCAGAACCTATCTTCCAATAGCATCCTCGCGCTTACCAACTATGCGGCGCTTTGTGAGGACTACTAGGAATTAGGCCTAGGTTAGATCTGTTCATCTACTTTTTCACCGTCAAGAGGGAAGCCGGAGCTAGCAAGGATGAGCTCAGAAACTGCGGAACCATTAGCTTCAAGATCCGGCCTGCCGGCGGTTCCCCGACATTGTAGGCAATGAGTCGTGCAAGAATTGGCACCAGACGTAATTCCACGGCCGAGATATCCCTCTGGCGGGCCGAGAAGCAACGTACCCGGACTTTGTCGATGGGGCCGCCGCTAAAGCCCCGACATGGAGATCCCAGGCCACCCTTCCCTCTAACAACGATGCTTCCCGCGCCATAAGGCGGATCGATTGGTTCGTAGAGACGGGTTTTACCGGATTGGACCTATCCATGTGCTGGTTCGTCAGGTGGATCTAGCCTCTGCAGCACCGCACGAAGCTGATGCACCAGTACACCAAGGATAGGAAGGATAGCCTTCGCATCTCCATGGACAATTTTTTGAGTGACTCCATCAAGCACCGCCTCAATGACATCGTCAAGGTGAAGGATAGGAAGCGTGGCTTCACCATCACCTACGACATGTTTGAGGATGGTATGTGCCCAGAGGTATATATTTATTTTCCGTGTATGACATATACTCCAGTTCTTCTGCCTAGCCATCACCATTTCATCTAACACTTTAGTATTTCGCTTAACAGCCTAAGAGTCTAGAGGAGGATAGCATGGCTGTCCAAATCTATGACCCCAAGATGAAGTAAGTCACCGTCATGTCCGACGACGATGTCCCGTTGGCGCGTAAGCGGAATAGCTCCACCTCTGACGCTGCTGACGGAGGCAAGAAGAAGAAGATGGAGGGTGGAGCCTCCAAGAAGTCCACTGCCGCCCTGGAGGCGGAGAAAGAAGAATTACCGGCATCCCTATTCATCTTATTCATGTACTTATAGTTTTGCATGTTTCAGGAAGAAGGCTAGTTTGAGTTCGAAGAAGTCCTCCAAAACATCGGGGGCTTCTAAAAACGTTAGAGATGTGTTGCACCAAGCCTCTCCGGCCATCGCCGCTACCACTCTGAGCGTCTAGCCTGCTGCCGCACCGACAAGCTCTCCAGCTAAGGTAGTATCTGGCCCTTCAGCCTAGAAGTAGACCCAGGTGTCACCACGGATCTTACCGTTGCCGGCGAGCAGGCGACACAAGAAAGAACCGCGTCCAAAATGGCTGAACCTCCGGCTAAGGATGCCATCGCTAGCGGTAAGGCGATAGTGGAAGGTGTAATGTCTGCTGAAGGCGGTGCCACTGCACCCAGGATATCAACAGAGCTCCCGAAGATTGTCTACCCGGCGCTTACACCGAGTAGGTCAGCTTTGGCTCCTGGTGCAGTGCCAACTTCTCCGACTTGCGGTATTGAGGAGCTGCTCAGGCAGGCTGATATCTTGCGCGGAAATAGTCTTTTCTTCAGGAAGATCTTTGCTGAGAGCGCCACCAACCTCAAGTTAATCCTACTTTTAAGTTTTATTTGCCTTTTGAATTACATATGTAGTATCCCACTGCATCCCCCGAGGATTTAGATGGAAAACCATAGGTCTTTGCATCTGAATACTCTAAGAGTGACTAAGCTAGAAAACTTCATACTGTATCCCCGAAGTATTTAGTTTGAATGAATTATTCTGACTAGATACTTTTAGAGTAGCATACACAGTGTTTGTAAATTTCAATACTGTAGCCCCCAAGCCTCTAGTTGAAATAGAATTAATTCCGACTAGATGCTTAAACAAAGACTAACCATATTGCAGAGTAAAAAATTCTCATTGTATCCCCCAAGCCTCTAGGTGGATATTTATCCGGCTAGATGATCCAAGTAGACTAAGTAACTTTGAATTTCTTTCCACATAATTAGAATGATCGGAGAGGCGTCGCCAACGAGAAGTTCCACAAGATGCGCGCTGAGCTGGAAGCTGAAAAGAGTAAAACTGTCTTGTTAAAGGAACAAATCACCAAGAGCAAGAGTCTATTTTTCCTTTCAAATTCACAATCAAACTTGGTCTTGTTCCATCACTCTACGACTACTAATTGTGTGCCATTATTTCTCCGACTTGAAAAAACCATCGCCAAGGCCAAGGATATTGTCGAGCAATCCAAGCACATTGAGCTGCTAGATAGTGAGAACAAGATCCTCAAGCAGTAGAGGGCTGACACTCTGAAGATGCACGAGGAATCCATGAAGGCCTTGCAGGAGTCCGCCATTACGAAGATGAACCGCCTAAAGGCGGAATTTGCAATCCTCAAGAAGCAGAATAAAGCTACCGACGAGCAGAATCAGCGCAACCTTGAGGCTTACAAGATTATCCGACAAGAACGGGACTCCATGGCGGAGACACTCCAGCAAGAGGAGGCAAGCATCTTTGGTAAGCGATCTCCGTCTTGTACTCCTGTAAGCCAGGTATTTTGAAATTTTTTGTGTTATTAAACTCATGTACTCACTTGTCTTGTCGAAAATGCAGCTCCTATTGGTTTAACTAATATGCCTCCTCCTCCAAAGGAATGCATGGTTCTCGCCAGCAACTTCATTAGTACCGCCGTCAAGCAAGCCAAAAATATTGCCAAGCCCCTGAACATCAACATTAAGGCGGTGGATTCCGTCATGAAGTACTCTGAGATTCTGCACCAAGCCCAGAGCGTATCATAAGCCGGAAAGCTTCATGTACCCGGGATGGTGCAAGAATGTCGCTGGCAATGGTCAAGGCCCAATATGAGAATGCCGACATCGACATGATGACCTCGGGTCTTCCTAACGTAGACGATGAAGGCCACAAGATTGATCACAAGGCTATCTGGGAATCGCTCGTGGGTTTTGACACCAGGGTCACCAATTTGGTTGATCTCAATGTATTCGTGCCTATTGAGATCATTGATGGCGACAGTCATAGCTCCTCCGAGTTCCTGAAGACCACCGACTTTGAATATGACCAGGATGTCTCTCCTGCGGTCGACGATGCTACCGCGAAGTCTCCTGCGCCAGAGGAATAAAAAACATTTTGTAATATTTGTTTGCTCTGGACTTATGTATGCGGAAAAACTACTTGTGTTAATCTTAAGGCGGAAAAACAGAAGCTGTATATTTCCTGCTACTGAAGTACTAGTTCCAGCATGTAAATATTTTTTAAGCAAGTGATGGCTTATCCACTACTTTGGTTTTTATGCTTGACCTTTCATGAGTCGGAAGACTCATAGTTGGAACCATGCGTTCAAGTGATGATGCCCAATGGAACCGTCAAAACCTAAGCACAAAATCGCCGACTTCAAGTGCCAAAAGTCACTACTCCAGAATCCACATAAAAACAACAAAGAACGTGTAGACCAGAAAACTTAAGCTAACATGTGTAGGTGGAATTTTCACAAGTGCAAAAGCAAAGGTTGTGCATAAAAGTTTTATACGATCCAAAAATGAACACTAAAGGAGGTAAAAGACTCAAGAATATGAGTGAACCAGAGATCTTTATTTCATTGATCATATAAGAGGTACACAGTAGATAAAAAGTATGCTAAGTGTAAAAAGGGCGTAGGTGTGCTATGTTTCATGGCCGATCAAGCTCTGGGTAGTCATCATCCGGGTCACGTCGCTTATGCTTATGATCATCACTGGGTCTATCCTCAAGTTCACGATTGTCAATGAGGTAGTAAGACCCATTGAGCAATGCCTTACTTATGATGAACAGTCCTTCCCATGGCGCGGATAATTTGTGTGACTTCTTCTGCTTAAGTAGGAGCACCAGATCCCCCTCTTTAAACGAGCGATGCCGAACGCGGCGACTATGGTAGCGGCGTAGCTTCTGCTGGTATATGGCCGATCTTTGGCATGCCAATACGCGCTCTTCCTCAAGAAGGTCTACATCTAGGCGCCTGGATTCTTCAGCGTCATCTTCGTCGTAGGCAGCAGCTCTTGGTGAATCGTGAAGGATGTCGGACGGCAGGATGGCTTCTGCTCCATATACCATGAAATAAGGGGTGTAGCCGGTAGATCTATTGGGTGTAGTTCATACAGTCCACATAACAGATGGTAATTCCTCTACCCAGGCTCCAGCTGCTCTATGTAGTGGTGCCTCAAGACGCGGCTTGATTCCGTGCAGAATTAATCCATTGGCTCGGTCAACTTGGCCATTGGACCGTGTATGTGCCATATATGCTAGGTCAAGTCGGATGCCCTTCTCCCAACAATAAGCTTCCACTTCTCCGAGTGATAAGTTGCTGCCATTGTCGGTGATAATGCTATGTGGGAGACCAAATCTCACCACTAGATCTCGGATAAACCTAAGGGAAGTTTCCCCATCAAGCTTTCTAATGGGTTTAACTTCAATCCATTTGGTGAATTTATCAACTTCTACTAGCAGATGCGTAAACCCACATGGTGTCGTCTATAATGGACCAACCATGTCTAGCCCCCAGACTTCAAACGACCAAGTTATTGGTATTGTTCGCAATTCTTCATCTAGAACATGTGGTTGTCGACCATAATACTGGCATCCCATGCATGTCTCAACCAGCTTGTTTGCGTTTGCCTTCGCGGTCAACCAGTAGAATCCTTGCCGGAAGGCTTTGGATACCAACGATCGAGGAGCGGTGTGATGCCCGCAATCTCCGAGATGGATCTCATGAAGGATTTTAATACCTTCTTGCTGGGAAACACACTTGAGGTATACACCAATGGTGCTTCTTTTGTAGAGATGTCCATTGATTATGGTATAGCCCTTTGCTCGATGTACTATTTGCCGACTTTCTACCTCGTCGACGGGCAAAGTTCCATGTACGAGATATTCCATGAACGGTTTTGTCCAAGCCGGAGGGACCTTTGTCACTGCGTGAACGAAAGAGTCAACTCTATCTGGGTTCTCGGTGTCCGCTCCCTTCACGGATGGTGTCCGTAGATGGTCTAGAAAAACGCCAGGCAGAATTTGTTTACGCCCAGACCCAAGCTTTGACAGTAGATCAGCGGCCTCATTTTCCTCCTTGGGACATACTTGACCTCGTAGCCCAAGAAGCTCTTGGCTATCTCGTCCACTCCATATTGATATGCCACCATTATAGGGTTCCGTGCATTCTAGGTGCCAGTCACCTGCTAGGCAACCAAGTCGGAATCTCCAAAGCAAACTATGCGCTTGATGCCAATATCCTTGGCTACGCGTATTCCGTGCATGAGTGCTTCATACTCTGCCATGTTTTTTGTAGCCTCGAAGTGGATCTGCAGAACGTGGTGCAACTTTTCCACTGTTGGTGACTGTAATATTACACTAGCCCCCGAGCTGTTGAGTAGCTATGATCCGTCAAAATGCATGACCCAGTATTTTGGCTCTGGTATAGGGGTAGCACCTGGCATCTCCGTCCAATCTGCAATATAATCCGCAAAGTTCTATGATTTGATAGCATCGTGTCTCTTGTAGGTGATCTCAAAGGCGGAAAGTTCAATGCCCCACTTTGCGACCCTTCCTATAGCGTTGATGTTGTTGATGATGTCGGACAGTGGAGCTTTTCTCACAACTGTGATAGCGTGCTCCTTGAAATAGTGTCTTAGCTCTGAGAAGCAAGGAATACTCCATAAGCTAGCTTCTGGTAGTGCGGGTAACGCTGCTTGGACTCCGTCAAGACCTTGCTTACATAGTAAACTAGTCATTGAACTCGGTACTAATGCCCAGGTTCTTTCCGCCCTACCACGAAGACGATGCTGATTACCCGGTTGGTGGCCGCCATGTAAATCAACATGGGCTCCATAGGTGCCGAGGAGAGTATTTCCTTTAGCTGCTTTAGTGTTGCATCTACCTCGTCCGTCCATGTAAATTTGTCCGCCTTCTTAAGCAACTTGTACAGCGGCAGAGCCTTCTCTCCAAGTAGACTGACGAACTGGCTTACTGCTGCAACGCAGCCTGTTAGCCGTTGTATGTCCTTCAGGCATGTTGGACGGTTTATGTTTAGGATGGCCTTGATCTTCTCTGGGTTGACCTTGATTCCACGCTGGGAAATGATGAAGCCCAAGAATTTGCCAGCTGGAACCCCGAGATGCACTTCTTAGGGTTAATCATCATCTTGTATTTCTAGAGATTATGAAAGGTTTCTTTTAATTCAGAGATTAATTCATTTGAATTTTTAGACATCACCACTATATCGTCCACATAGGCATGAACGTTCCGACCAATTTGGTCGTGGAGGCAACGCTGCATAGTCCGCTGGTATGTAGCACCCGTGTTTTTCAGACCAAAGGGCATCATGACATAGCAAAACGTGCCGTAAGGTGTGGTGAACGAAGTGGCCAATTGGTCCGACTTCCTCATCTTTATCTGGTGGTATTCTGAGTATGCATCAAGAAAACACAAAAGCTCCGAGCCAGCTGTCGAGTCAATGACTTGGTCAATGCGAGGCAAAGCAAATGGATCTTTAGGACATGCTTTGTTCAAGCCGGTGTAATCAACGAACATTCTTAATTCTTTGGTTCCCTTTTTGGGGACAAGTATAGGATTGGCCACCCATCGGATGTGAAGGACTTCTCGGATAAAACTAGCCTTAAGTAACCTAGCTACCTCTTTGCCTATGGAGCGTCTCTTCTCGTCTGCATTTTTGATCAATATTCAAGCTATGCTCGGCAAGTTCCCTAGGTACAGCTTTCATGTCGGCAGGTTTCTAGGAAAAGATATCCCTATTCTCACGGAGGAACTCGACGAGCATGCTTTCCTATTTAGGATCCAGGTTCGTCCCAATGGCGGTGGTCTTAGAGGCATCGCCTACCACAAGTTCCACCGGCTTGGTTTCGATGGCCGCCTTGAAGGCTAGGGCGGAGTCAGAAATCTGCTTCTTTGACGCCGGCATCTCCGTGGCATCGACCTTGCCCTGGATCTCCTTGAATTCTTCGCTGTAGAGGACAGCTTCTGCAAAGGCTGCTTCTCCAATATTGCAGTCCCTTTCCTTGGTAAAACTTCCGGATACGGTGATGATGCCTTTTGGTCCGGGTATCTTGAGCTTGTTGTATACGAAGCATGGCTTGTCCATGAAGGCGTGGAAGATGTCGCGTCTGAAGATGACGTGGTACAAGCTCTTGAAGGGGACCACCTCGAAGGTCATGCACTCTTGGCGGTAATTGTTAACATCGCCAAAAGCAACCTGAAGCGTGATGCATCCAAGGTACCGAGCCTCCCGGTCAGGAACTACGCCATGGAACACGGTGCCGGTCTGCCATAGGTTAGCCTCTGTTAAGTTCATCTTGTGCAGCGTATCCAGGTACATGATGTTGATGCTGCTTCCACTATCCACCATACATTTGGTGAACTCATTGTCGTTAATCAGGGGGTTGATGACCATGGCGTACTTGTTCTATGTAGGAATGAGGTCTGGGTGATCCTTCCTATCCCAAGTGATTGGAATCTCCGACCAGCGCATGTACTAGGGAACTGGGGGTAGAGTAGCCATCAATATCCTCATAGAGGTTTTCTATTGTCGGACAGTAGGGGTGCCAAGAAAAGTGTGGTAGACATCAACCTTCTTCTCAAAGGGATTCTTGCCCTTTCCATCGCCCTTGTCGGCGTTCTTGGGGTCAACATCCTCGTCCATGTCACTTGAATCCTTGGACTCCTCCTTCTTCTTCCCCATGCCCTTGCTTCATGGTCGATTCTTTCGACTTCGCATGTAGCCGGACTAGGGGTCTTCCTTCAGGTCATTGACGAACTTGCAATGGCGATTAGTGTGAGTGGATTTGCCATTAGCATCGATGTTTACAAGGCATGGAATATCATGGTACTCCTCGTATGTTTGGGGAATGCGGAGCGATGCCGGGGTAGTTTCACTACCTCGCTGCTGCCACGACCAGCCCCCGTCCTCGGCCATGCTGTCCGCCATTACCTCGCCCTGCAAATGTCATGGCGACCATGTCGGAGGTTTGCTTATCTTCTAGCGGGTTCATCCGCTTTGTGTTGTTGTTCCTCTTAGCTTGAGTTGGGTCGGCCGTTGCCGGTAGGGAGCCGCGAGCATCATCGTCGGCAACCGCGAACTCACTAGCCAGCTGGATCATCTGGTTGAGATCGAGCCTATGATTGTGCTGTAGGCGCTTCAACTTGTGTCGGAGCAACATACCCTTCTCCAACCCATCGATGAAGACAGCCATGGCAGTCTGAGCGTGCACTCCTGCGCAGGAATTCTTCATATCCAGCCAGCGAGAGAGGTAGGCGCGAGATGACTTGTCTTTATCCTGCACGCACCGCTGTAGATCGCCAACAGTGCATGGACGCTTATACATACCCTCGAAGTTCTTGGTGAACGCTTCTTGCATGTCCAACCAGTTGCAGATGGACTTCTATGGAAAGTCATCAATCCATTGTCAGGCCATGCCCGACAACATCAGTGGGAGGTACTTGACGGCGACATTGGGGTTACCCCCGGTGATCTCCACCACGTTGCCGTAATCCTGCAACCATGTAGCTGGTTTGGCGGTGCCGTCATAGGGCTTGATGATCTTGTCAATCAGGAAACCCTTGGGTTAAGTTGCAGTCCGTATTACAGGTCCAAAGCAACGTGGTCCCAGGTATTGTCCTTCTCGGGCCTCGTGAATCTTGTCTAGGCGTGAACATGCGTTGAATGGCTTTGGGCTTGTTCTTTTCTTCTTGCCTCAAGGAGATGGGCTGCGTGAACGACGCGGGCCTCCTCCGCCATGGTGGCTTCCAGGGGGCAACGAAGGCGGAGGTGGTGGTGGGTTAGCCTTCTTGCTTTTACCCTCCTACGACGCCTCACGCTTGTCACGGTTTCCTGTTGGACGAGGAGGGTCATGACGCCACCTGCTCTTGTGTCCTTGGTTGCACTCTCCATCATGACGGGGCTGCTCCATGTTGTCGCGGATGACGATGCCGCTTTGCCTTGGCGGAGGCATGTTCGTGCGATGGTGAGCCTTTGGGTCTTCGCGATGTTGGGGGGATCGGGGCGGTGGAGATGAGCAACGAGAATGAGCCTTGCCTCCGTGGTCGGAGGATATGGGGATAGCTTCCTTCCTATTGCGTGCATCCCTACATCTTTGTTCTGATGAACCCGTCCGAGACCCGACATCATGAGGAGATCGGTCCCTTGGAGGCTTAGGATTGCTAGACTGGCAATACGCTGGGTCAGACTCAAGCCTCTGAGTGGTGGACTTTTCCTGCTGTTTCACCACCTTTGCCACAAGGTCATAGACCTTTTCCACAGCTGCAGGTGATTTATCCTGCTCCAGACGGGTCTTGGCGACGGCTAGGTTGAGAATAGGAGTGGGCATGACGGGTCTTGGCGACGGCTTCGAGGGAGCGCATCCTAGGTTTCGATGTACACTAGGATCATTGATGATGCGAGCCAGAGATTTCTAAGCCTTATGCTGTTTGAGCAGAGTCTTGTAATCGGCCTCCATGGCTCTATCTTTCTCTATTTACTTCTACGCGTTGGCCTTGATCCAGCTTTGCGCCTTGCTTCGTGATGGCCTACGCTTCCTCCAGCAGCAGCTGCTGGCTCTTCTCGTCAAGCTGGACTATGTTCCGAATATGAGCCGCGGTCATGGGCTCGATGAGGAGGTTTCCGTACATCACTCTATCAGTTGGAGTGATTTGGGCAGCTACAGACGTAGATGCCGGAGGTGGCGAGTTTGCGGCGTTGTTGTTACTCGGACCGATGTTGAGTTCCTGCGGCTGCTGCACTGGGTTAGGCGGAGGGGGCATGGCCTTTGCGCGATCATTGTCGGCAGCAATAGGTGGTCCCTTCCCCTTGTCCAGCACCTTAGGTGGAGCTTGTCCGGGTTGATCTTCATCCATCACGGTCCCAATGGCGAAGAATACCTCTCGGGACGTGACGATGTTGTCTATCTCCTCGTCCATCATCGTCGCGCTTAAAATCCTCCTCCATCTCCTGCATAGAAGAGTCGAGTTCCTCCAGGCTGAAGTCTATCTCCTCCGAGTCAGCGATGATGTCAGCGTAGAGCGCATCCAGGATGGAGCCAGAGGGTGCCGGGGCTTCTTTGATGATGGGTGGTGGTGGTGCGACAGCAGCGACGATGACTAGAGGCGGTGGTGTGGCCGCAGCGACAACGACCGGAGGCGGCGGCTGAGGCGGAGGTGCGCCGGGTAAGAGCGCGAGCGCTGTCTGAGCTGCTTCCTTAGCTGCCCCGTAGTTGTTGATGGTGTGAACCATGCCCTTGAAAGTGAGGATACCTGCGTCCTACTGCCGTCTTAGCTTATGTCGGAGAAGCGTACTGCGGCCCAGTCCTTCCACAAAGTGATAGATGGCATCATCATTGGGGTAATGCTCTAGGTCATCCCGTATACGGAGCCACCTGGCTAGGTAATCGCGGGGGATTTCGCCCTCTCTTTGAATGCAACGCGCCAAATCAAAGATATTCACCACGCCGACGAACTCGGATCTCTGCTGTCCAGACGCACGGGCGAAGCCGGCAGACAAGCAGCGATCTTCCACCATATATCCTACATAGGGGAGGTTTGGGTGGGCCTTGAATTTTTCTGATCTATGCTGGCACACTCCAAGGAGATATCCGACTTCGATCCTTCTGCGAACGTGTCATGCCCGTAGGCAGTCCGTGCGGGTCTTGATGCTCCTCCGACTTCCAGGAAGCTAGTGCCCGAGTCGGTTTCACCTATGAAGAGGTGGATGTCCCTGATTGGGACGATCGAGCAGCGGGTGGGGTTCGTCTTCACCGGGATCCATAACTCGTCGGGAGGGAAGACCAGAATATTGTCGGAGAAGAGAACGCAGCTGATGGCTACAGTTTTGTCGATTCCCGCGAAGAGCTTGGACCGCGCTCGTTGTAGATCCTGAAGCGCCTCTTGCCCCACGATGGGCGCCAACTGTCATGGTATTTCCGACGAGTACGCCATGGAGGGGTCCTCACAGAGCGTGTTTAGAGACGTGGGGTAAGGTGGAAGGTTGGCTGGTACGAGGTAACACAGCTTACCTAGATTCAGATCCCACGATGGTGGGCTATAAATCACTATAATGGCAATACGCCGAGTACAGGGATCGGTTCGCTGTGCATGATATGAGTTGTGTTGTGCCCTAAAGGCTCCCATAGGTCCGACCATGATCATGAACGGAGCTCACAAGATCTCATCTATTTGTAATCATGCATGTTGTGTTTGCGGGGATCCGATGGATATTGAGATTACTATGTCATATTGATTAATGGTTTTGTCTTATTGATTCTGTCATGTCTGTGTTGTTTGTGATCTTGCATGCTCTTCGTTGTTAGTAGCTATCTTGGTCATGTAGTTGCTAGTGACTCCAAGAGGGGATATTTAAGCTCGATAGTGGGTTCATGCCTCTATTTAATCAAGGGAAGTGACAGAAATCTCTATGGTTGGATGTGCTGTTGCCACTAGGGATAAAACAACGGTCTCTTGTTCATGGAACAAGTGGATTGTTTACCTTACACACTTTGCTTAAAGCATTTGTCTGTTGCTTGAAACTTAATACTGGAGAGGGTTCAGATGATAACCCAAAGGTGGACTTCTAGTCATAGATGCAGTTGGATGGCGGTCTATGTATCTTGTTGTATTGCCCAATTGAATATCATAGGATCTTTATGTATAGTTTTGCATTGTTATGCCTTGGTCAGTCCTGTCAATTTCCCTGCTGTAATTTGTTTACCCAGCATGCCATGTTTGTTTATCTAAGGAGAACACCTCTAGTGATCTATGGACCCCGGTCCAATCTTTACCATTGATACATATTCCATTGTTAGTGTTTACTTGCTGCAAACCATCATCACCTTCTAGACCATACATTTAATCCTTTGTTATAGCAACCGGTGAGATTGATAACCTCACTGTTAGTTGGGGCAAAGTCTTGACTTTGTGTTGTGCAGGTTTCCACGTTGCTTGCAACACCTTTGAGACGTTTCCTTCCTCCTACTGGATCGATAACCTTGGTTTCTTACTGAGGGAAGACTTGCTGATGTGCTGCATCATACCTTGCTCTTGGGGTTTCCCGACAACACTAGTGGAAACGGGGCCTTTGGTTGAGGTCAGAAATAGGATTTAACAACGGTTCTTCTACGAACCGATGTTAAAGGGGGAACCCATACCAGCGTTGTCCAGAAAGCAAAAAGGAGCACCACCTTTAACACCCCGCTGATGGGTCACAGTGGAGAAAATTCAAGCGAGAGTACCCGGACTTCACACATGATGCAAGGAACTTAAGGTTTGGTCTAAGTACAGATGGCATGAATCCTTTTGGGGAGCAGAGCTGTAGTCATAGCACCTGACATGTGACTCTATATATCTATAACATTCCTCCTTGGTTGCGCATGAAGCAGAAGTTCATTATGATGCCAGTGCTCATCCAAGGCCCGAGACAACACGACAACGACATTGATGTGTACCTAAGGCCATTAGTTGAAGAACTTTTACAACTATGGGCCAAACCAGGTGTACATATGTGCGATGAGTACAAAGGGGAGCCATTTGAACTACGAGCATTGCTTTTCGTAACCATCAATGATTGGCCTGCTCTTAGTAACATTTCAGGGCAGACAAAAAATGGATTGAAAGCATGCACACACTATTTAGATGAGACTGAAAGTGTATATTTGGATAAATGTAAGAAGGTTGTGTACCTACGGTATCGTCGATTTCTTCCAAACCTGCATCCCGTTAGAAGGAAAGGAAAGCATTTTAAACGTCTGGCAGAAACCCGGAGGAATCCTGTCCTCCGTATTGGTGAGGAGGTATTTGGTATTGTCAAGGACCTAGAAGTATTCTTTGGAAAAGGTCCTGGCAGTCTATCTGTTCTGAATGAGGATGGCGGACACGCGCCCATGTGGAAGAAGCAATCTATATTTCGGGACCTACCCTATTGGAAAGTCCTAGAGGTCCGCTCTTTAATCGACCTGATGCACGTGACGAAGAATGTTTGCGTGAACCTCCTAGGCTTCCTAGGAGTGTATGGGAAGACAGAAGATACACCGGAAGCACAACAGGACCAGCAACGTATGAAAGAACCTGAAAAGCCTATGCATCCTGAGAATGAGAAGGGTAAAGGACGCCACTTAACTCCTGCCAGCTACGCTCTTACCAAAGCAGAGAAGGAAATATTTTTTCAATGCCTGAGCAGTATCAAGGTCCCGTCGGGCTTCTTGTCGAATATAAAGGGAATAATAAATATGGCAGAGAAAAATTTCCAAAACCTGAAGTCTCATGACTGCCACGCGATTATGACACACTTGCTTCCGATTGCATTGAGGGGGCTTCTACCTGGAAATGTTCGAGTACCCATTGTGCAGCTTTCTGCATTCCTCAATGCAATATCTCAGAAGGTAATCGATCCAGAAATCCTACTAGGGTTACAGACAGATGTGGCCCAATGTCTTGTCAGCTTTGAGTTGGTGTTCCCACCATCCTTCTTCAATATTATGACGCATCTCCTGGTTCACCTAGTAGAAGAAATTGCCATTCTCAGTCCTGTATTTCTACACAATATGTTCCCCTTTGAGAGGTACATGGGAGTCTTAAAGAAATATGTTCATAACCGTGCTAGGCCATAAGGAAGAATCTCCAAGGGCTATGTAACATAGGAGGTCATTGAGTTCTGTGTTGACTTTATTCCTGACCTTAAGGCGATTGGTGTTCCACAATCACGACAAGAGGGGAGACTGCATGGAAAAGCCACCATAGGATGTAAAGCAATGATATGTAGGGACGGACATTCTCTCAATCAAGCACACTACACGGTTTTACAAAGATCTATCTTTGTTGCCCCATATATCAATGAACACAAAAAATTTATACGCCTCAAACACCCGGGGAAGTCTGATGAATATATTATAAGTGAACACATGGCGAGTTTTGGCGGCTGGCTGCAAAGACTTCTCACGAATAACACCACTGTTGGATATCAGCTGTACTTGTTGGCCAGGACACCATCTTCGACTGTATGTACTTTCCAAGGGTATGAGATAAATGGGAATACATTTTACACGATAGGCCAAGATAAAAAGAGCACCAACCAAAATAGTGGTGTCCGCTTCGATGCAGCAGAAGACAATGGGAAAAAGACCACGTATTATGGGTTCATAGAGGAGATATGGGAACTTGACTATGGACCTAATTTTAAGGTCCCCTTGTTTCGGTGCAAATGGGTAAAGCTAACAGGGGGAGGGGTTGAGGTAGACAAGGAGTACAGAATGACAACAGTGGATCTCAACAATCTTATGAAGGTAGACAAGAATTTAGATGAACCATTCATCTTAGCCAATGATGTGGCTCAGGTTTTCTATGTGAAGGACATGTCTACCAAACCGAAAAAAAGAAAAAAATAAGAAAACAGATACATCACACGATGAGCCAAAGCGTCACATAGTTCTTTCAGGGAAAATAAAAATCATGGGAGTGGAGGACAAGATAGACATGTCAGAAGATTATAATAAGTTTGATGAAATTTCGCCCTTCAAAGTGTATACTGACCCAACCATCCTATTAAACGGTGCTGATACTCCAAGGTTACGGCCGACTCGATCGTAAGATTGAGTATATGTATTAAATGAGCCATTTTTGGCACACATATATATGTCAACATGGAAATCAATGTCATATTTCCTCCGTTAACACTATATATGTATTAAATGAGCCATTTTTGGCACACATATGTATCTCAACATGGATATCAATGTCATATTTATTCCGTTAACACTATATGTATTAAATGAGCCATTTTTTCTTCTCGCCATTTTTCTTCCCGCCAGTTCTTCCCGCCATTTCTTCCCGCCAGTTTTCTTTCGGCCATTTCTCACTATATATATGTAGGATTGGCCTCCATTGTCATTGCAAATCTCTAGAATCATATCTACAACCTCATCACTCTTTCCCATGGCTTCCACCCTACCAATAACCCCTAGGGAGGCGGAGGCGTTTTGCGCCTCGAACTACCCCTGCCCGTCGGGCTACTGTGTCCCTGTCGGCTAGATGCTGAGCGCTGGAGGTGTGCCGGTTCCTCCTGTCCATCTAGGTGTGGCGTGCCGGATGGCCATCACGAACCACTACTACTTCGAGCTCACGCCGGAGCAATGGAGGAATCCCAACTGGCATCCCGACTATTACCCGACTTGGGAAGCCTTCTTCAGGGATCGCCGTGAGAGGGCGCTCGCCAGGCACGAGGAGGACGGCCCGCCTCCTCTGAACTTCAATGAGGCCAGTCGTCGGCTGTGGTGGCGGGACCGGACTCTCCAGAGCGTCATGGCCTACGACACGGCCGCCGACTCTAACCCCCGCCTGCGCTACCCTCAAGTCCAGCCCACGCATAGTCAGCCTTAAACAAAAAATGTTTTAGGATTAATTATTTAAATGCAAACAATTTTCATGTTGAAAGTTTTGTCAGCTTCCAAAGTATACAAAAGATGCTAAATTTAAATATCCAAACAATTCAAAAATGTTAATACAAAATAAAATATGATTTGCTCTAATAAAATAGGGTTAGATTCCTTTTCAGATGCTTAATATTTCTTAATTTCAAAGTTTTAGGGTTTGACTATTTTATTTTTGTCTTAATTGAATAATCAAAATTTACATGTAAGTGTTTTAATCATTTTAAAAAATTTCAACTACAGTAACTATAAAATGTTTTTATATAAATGGATAGGTCTTATTTTTCTGAAAATTATGATATATTTTTCATATTTTTCTGAGTTGAAATGAAAAAGATGTGAATTTTCTAAAATCTATCCTATTTTTTGAATTAAAAATGCCCCCACCCCTTTAATGTACGAAATAAATGCCCCCTGTTTAACACCGGTTCCAGCCACGAACCGATGTTAAGGGGGTGGGTGGGTGCACGTGAAACGAAATCCCCACCCCCCTTTAACACCAGTTCGTGGATGGAACCGGTGTTAAACGGGGGGGGGGGGCGAAATGAATTCCCTACCCCCTTTAACACCGGTTCCAGCCACGAACCGATGTTAAAGGGGGGTGTTTATAATGCGCGCGCCTCTTCCTTCTTCCCCAGCCAGATCGATCAAGCGCGCACAGGAGAGCGAGTGGCGCGTCGCTGTCCACGCCCTCGCCGTCGCCGTACACGCCCTTGCCGTCGCCGTTGCCGCCCTCGCCGTCGTCGGGCCGTGACGTTCACGCCCTCGTCGGTCGTCGCCGCCCTCGCCCTCGCCGGCCCGCCGGAGCGTTGTCGCCGGGCCGTGCCGCGGGAGCGCCGTCGCCGTCGACGCCGTCGCCCCGGCCCGTGCATCCTCTTCCTCTTCCTCCCCTCCCTTCGCCATCCACATACAGCCGCCATCGGTGAGCTACATATATTGTATATTGTGTCTCTTTGTATCGTTTTTTTGCATGTATATTGTATCTTTTTTTTTGCATAGACATGTATATTGTATCTATATATGTGTATATTGTATCTATATATATGTATATATCTATATATGTTTTAATATTTGTATGTGTATGTGTATGTGTATGTGTGTATGTGTATGTATATATGTATATTATATCTATAGGTGTATCTATATGTTTATTTGTATATTTGTATGTGTATGTATATATATGTATTGTATTGTATTGTATTGTATTGTATTGTATGTGTATTGTATATGTGTATATCAATTTTGTGCTAGGCCGACGACCACCGCCACCATTATGCCGTCGACCCTGACCTCCTCTGCCCTCGCTGAGCCTACACACACGTTGAGGGTGAGTCGCCCATTTTAAGTAGCCCACGTCTTGCTGGTTCTAATGCCCACCCAGACGCATCCCGGCCCCACTCTCTCCCTAGCTCCTCCAGCCGCCACTCTAGCACACCTCTCGTTGTCAATATAGAATTATAATAACCATGCATTGTTAATCAACTTTCATGACAAGTTAATTAGAATAATTAATTGTACCCTCTCATATGAATCTGGGGTTTCTTCGAATTAGGGTTTGGAATTACCAAGCATGTATTAGGGTTACATTTCAATACTTTTAACCTATCATATCATCATCCTTGCTTTATCATTTCAATAGATGTATTACTGATATTTGTGTGATAATATTATTGTTTTAGAAACTATGGATCCCCTCAGTAGAAACCTTGAAGAGGAAGAAATAATGGAGAACATGATGCACGAGGACACCTCACAATATCTGAACTTGGAGGGACATGATGACAGCTCAAGTAGTCATGGATAAGATGACGACTGCGGTGAACACACTTTAGTGATTACAAAGTCCGTCGAGGTATATGCATGGATTAAGCCTCTACTGACTTGCACCGATTGATTTGTATATATGTACATGTATTAATTAACGCTTCTTTATTCTTTTAGCCCTCCGGATCGACTAGCCAGCATCAATCTTCTTCTACTAAAAAGAGCAAGTGAGGCGGGAGCCATTGGTTGAAAGATCTTGCAAAGTTCACGATCGAAGCAGTCCGTGTTGATGGCAGGCCGATGGATCCCAAGAAGGCCGTAGACAAATTTATACGTCAGGTTGGAGTTCTTGTTAGGGACCAAATCCCAATCACAATTGAGTATTGGAATAAGCCAAAGAAGGGCGACGGTACCTTTGTCAATAAAAGATCCAAAGAAACGCTTTGGACTTCGCTGTTGTTAAATTTCACCCTACGGCCAGAGGAGGATGAAAATGAACCAGTTATAAAGGAAAATGTCAAAGAGTGGACTCTAAAGAAGATGGCTGACGATTTCCGCAACTAGATGACAAAATTGAACAAATTTTTCAAACGTCGCGAGACTCCAGATTTCGAAGACGCATATTATGCGAAAATAAGACCTCACTGACCTGATTTTCTGGCGTACAAGGAAGGCGCTATAGCTACAAAGAGGTCAGAAACCAATAAGTTAAATGCCCAGAAGAAGGAATATCACTAGTTGATGGGGTCAGGTGGCTACATATCTCAGAGGCCTAAGTGGGAGGAAGCTGAGAAGGCCCTGCGCGCTAGAGGGATCACACCCGAGACAGAGGGGTGGGACCTACGTGCAAAGACTTGGTTCTACGGAATCAGGGCAAGGTTGGACCCAGAAATGGGATTGTGTAACTTCCCAACAATTCTTGCCAAACCCGTCACTGAACTCATCATGGCATACGAGGAAATAGCCGCCAGGACCTTCCATCCCGACAGAGAGAATGACTAGCTGACACGCGCCATTGGTAAAAAAGAACACCATGGACTTGCACGAGGCACAGGGGGTAGGACGTGGAAGGATGGGTTTGCCGAGTGGAGCGACTCTTACAGATGGCGCGACAGAAAAGAAAAAGAGCGTACATACCGGATGACACAGATAGAACATGCACTTGTGGCGCTAGAGGCGCAAGTGAATGCACAAAATAGCCAGCAAGCTACCGGCCCATCTCAGCGGCACGAAGAGCCTGCATTGGAAGTTGTCGGTGGCCCAGACTCTACGCAGAAAAGCAGCGTGGCTTCCATAGAGAACGTGCAACCCACACTTGAAATGGCGGGTCCTTGATACCCCGTGGATGAGATCACGGAGAGCGAATATGTTGTGCTGCATGTGATATTAATGGGCTTATCCATTAAGGTGGCGGTCAGCTATGCCTTACCTCCTGTAGCTGGTGGAACTTACCACTGTCGACCGATTCCTGATGGCTATGCTATTGTCGGGGTGGATGAGGTTCTGAAGGAATATGAGGAATCACAGCTTGACCATGCTACAGGTGAAGGGGAAACTCAACTTAAATTTCTTGTGAAAACAACCATTATTTTTAAGAAGGAACACATCATGCTTCCAAATTGGATGCCACTGGCACCGCTGTATCTGCAGCGTCAGTAGTCTGAGCCGCCTCAGCCGTCTCCGGGTCATCAGAATACTCCCCTGTCGTCTCCGCCGTGTCAGCCGTCTCCTGCGCTTCAGCCATCTCCTGCGCGTCAGCCATCTCCGGCGCGCCAGCCATATACTGCGCGCCAGCCATCTCCGGCGCGCCAGCCATCTCCTGCGCGTCATCCATCTCTGGTGCACCAGCCATCTCCTGCGTGTTAGCATAAGCGGAAGATCCCTGTCACGAAGAGCACTAGCACTGCCACGAAGAAATCCGCAGGAAACCGTACGCCGAAGAGTTCAAGAAACTATGTCCCGTAGCCTTCCGCCAATCCATTGTCGGTATTACCGTGTAATCACAGCGACGAGGAGAACAAGAGGATCTCGGAAGAAGAGGTCAAAAATTCTTTGCACCTAGATAGGCCGAGCCAAAGGAGAAACTAGATCCGATGATGGTGGAGAAGTTTTACAATAATCTTTTGAAACTTGAAACCCCACTTGTGCCGGACTACGAGCGCCATATTATGAAGGGGGATGCAAGGCAGAGGGAGTCTGAAAGTAGTAGTCATGAGACACCCCAGAAAACATTTCCCATGCTCTAAGAGCAGGAAAACCAATCGTGCGCCCCGCTCCAAGTGTTCAACACACGGATAGCTCCTCCTATAAATGATTACGAGGAAGAGCTACAAAGAAAGGACAATGAGATGGGGATCACTTAAATTGCATACTTGAATATCATGGGAGACCACTTGCCCAGAGGCGATGTCAACCCCATATAGCCATGGAAGTACGCGAAGAATCTCGTCAAGAAAGAGGAGCTCAAGAATCTACCAACGAACTTGCGAAGATTGCATAAGTGGTACCTTGATTCCCTGCAAGACGAGAAAGGAAGAATGTATCACGGCGCATATAAGAGATCAGATTTTCTTGTTTGGAGACGAGGAGATCACCTTCAACATTCAAGACTTGCATTTTTTATTCAATCAGAAGGAACTCGACAAAGCTGCCATCAGCCTTTATTGTGTGTAAGTACTATTTCTGTAATTTCTATCTCACCTCATTCAATTCATTAATTGCATGTATATATATGCTCACCATATATGTATATACTATTATGCAGGAAAAAGGTTATTGAATGCATGAAAGGAGGCCCTTTTGACATTGGGTTTGTTGAGCCAAATAAAGTTCATGAACAAGTGGTGAAAATCAAACCCGGGCAAACAGAAGATTTCTTGCTAAGGTCTTTACTGAGACAACAAACCAAAAGGGAAATAATATTGCCTTACAACTTCTCATGAGTGTTACCCTCTCTTGTACACATTCTGTTTCGGCTTACTCGATGTTAAGTGTAACTGATGATGAGTTATGGGTGCGTGTAGGTTCCACTTTATTCTGCTAGTCATTCAAGTTGACTCAGGGAAAAGGGAATAGTCCTTGTCATGGACTCATTACGAAAATACCAAGATCTATGGGCTGACTTTAAAGAGATGCTCTAGAGGTAATTTCAATCATATTATCGCACTAGATCGACAACTTTCGTGACAACAAGTAATTAATTACTCCTTTATCCATTTTCTTTGCCAGAAAGGGTTTGGAAAAGGTTCACGGGCAGGGCCGTGGGTGAATGGTCAGAAGAACTAAATTTTGTAGATCAAAATGTAAGTAATACTAGCCAGCTAGGTCTGCGTATCTCTTTGATTCTGCTTCCAATTCCATTATATCATGCTTTATTGATTATTATTTTGATTGAACTCTCTATTCTCGTAAAGTGCACGCATCAGGGACCCGACAATAACTTATGTGGATACTATGTTTGCGAGTTCATTCGCAACACGATATGTGCGACGGGCCAAGCCACACTAGAACAACTTAGAGTAAGTAAACAAAGTATACACAACATTATTTTATTACCATCAGTTGTGTTGAGTTTCATTCTTATATATATATATATTGACCCCATTCTTCATATATATTTAGATCGAACGGATGCGGGACAAACTCCTACCATTTGACCGCATACGAGCCATTCAAGAGGAATTGGCGAGGTTCAAACTTGATGAGGTCGTCACGCCTGGCGGAAAACTCTTCAGATATCCAAAATGAACGTGTACGAGATGTTATATTGTATATACGCTTGAACGTGTTTGACTTGTACTTGATGCTTCAACGTGTACGGAGAATACCACAATGACGATGTTTGTGTATACTAATAGTTGCTTAATTATTCATGTACTCGTATATATGTACCGACGATGTAAGTGTATACCTCTCCCGATCGATCCCCCTCCCCTCCCTCTGTCCCCGCCGTGCCGCAGAAACCCGCCCAAAACGGGGCTGCGGCATCCCCACGTGTGCCACCCTTTAACAACGGTTCGTAGAAGAACTGCTGTTAAAAGGGGGTCCTCTAACACCGAACCCTCAACAGTGGTTCTGAAACCGCTGTTAGAGGGTGTTCCGATCCGCTGTTAGAGGGGGTGTTCTGCACTAGTGTGAAGCGCTCCACGTTGACGCAGCGCCATCAAGATTTTATGGCGCCGTTGCCGGGGAGGCTAAGTACATCTTCACAAGGGGAGTCCTCCTCAACCTTTCCCTTTACGTTGTTTTTGGTTTGCCTAGTTTCTTTTGCCTGGTTTTTTTTGCCTATTTTTATCAAAAACTCCAAAAAATTAGTTTATTTTGGTTTGCTTTCTCTTATCAAAAACATACAAAAAATTAGTTCTTGCTCTAGTTGCTACTATGTCTGGTTTTGGTCCAATCCCTGTGTCACCTATGGAAAGTATCTTTACTTTCAAGGAAGGAAGTGGAGAGAGTTTTAAGAAGCTTGGTCTAGAATATCTGCTTTACAAAGGGCAACTGAGCCTAAAATGAGTCTTAGCTTGGTTATTAATAGTTTCTACCATGGTATTGCTCTTTGTTATAGATATGCTTTGGATGTTGTGGTTGAGAAAGATATTTTTTGTTGTACTGAGAATGAAGGTTTAGATGTTATAAATAGGTTGATTATAATCTATAATATGCTTGGAAAGTTTGATTCTTCTTTTATAGACATTTATGCTAGGACGAACACTCTTGAGTCTAGTACTACTGCTTTGAACATTTGCTATCACACACTTAGAGAGCACCATGGTTATGTTCCAATAAATTCTGAGCCTTCAAAGTGGTTTCCCACAATCAAAGTCTCTATAAATAGTGCAAATTTTGATGCTCGTTGTGATATCATGTCTGAATTGTGCCTTATGCCTAAAGATATTTATGAGTCTTTGAGTCTTTGGGGACTTTCTAAAGGAGGAGAATAAATATCTCTTACAAATAATGCAACTTTATTACCCATTGGAATAGCTGAAGGTGTGTTTTAAAAAATCTCAGGGAAAATGTTGTCTACTGATTATCTAGTTATTGAATGTGTAGGCAAAGGATAGATTACACTCGAAAGATCCCTACTGAAACACCTTGCAGCAATAATAGATGTGGGAAAAGGCATTATGCATTTTTCTCCTCCAGTAAGCATTCATATTTTCCCTAAAGAGAAGAAGAAAGGTAGGAGCAACAAAGTTGATGTTAATGCTTCTTCATTTGAAAATAATTGATTTCTTGCTTATTGTGCATAACTTAAAGACGTTAAAGAAAAGTACTTGTTGGGAGATAACCAAGAGTTTCCTTGACTCTTGGAAGTTATTACTTCAGTAATGACCTGTCGTGGTGGTGTCATGGCAGATGCCATGGGTAGGCTTAAGTTGGGGGCCGAATGGGTGCTTGTGGTCACCGGGGAGGGAATCCACGATCTTGCCATGCACGAAGAACAACATCAAATCTCCACACTTAGGAATTTTATTGATGCTTGAGGCTTACAAGTGCTCCTTGAGCTGTATGAACTAGTGTTCTATGCACTGGTTCCTTACTTGGTCCAACCTCCTCCTCTTCCTACAGCTATGCCCCTTCTTATATAGGCACAGCTAGCTAGGTTATACCCCATTGGGTTCTAGGGTTACTGTTTGGATCTTGGTCCCTACTATGTGGGCTGGGTCATGGGCTTGCCCTAAGCCCAATGGCCTAGTCCACAAAGCTAGACAGCTAACGGTCTTCTGGTACGTCGCCTCCTGTTCCTTTTGGCATCACACAGTAACTTTGTACGCCAGCCCTTGCTTTGGGCGTCACCCGGCTCCTTTCGTGTCACCCGGCGTCGCCATTCTCTTTTGACCACACTTTACCATGGTCCCTCCTGAACCTCACTCGAAAAGGTGCCACGCGTCCTATCTAACTCGGCCCCTCCTTGGGAGACTCGGCTCGTTGGTTCCTACAAGACTAACATCTTTGTCCTATACGGGCCGACACAGTTTCTATGTCGGCCACATACGATCCTCTTACTCGGCCGTACTTACTCGGCCTGGTTCTTTCTTCACTTGGCATAAGCCAAGCTGGGCTGTGTTTTACCCCTTGCGACCCTATCGGGGGTTATCCCCCCTACATTAGTCCCCGAAGCTGGTGAGGTCTAGCAGTTCTAGCTGTTAGGCGTCTCCAGGTTCCTTTAATGTGGTTGGAACTTCTTCTTTTGTCAGTATTCATCGCTTACGGCGCACTGTTTGGCGCGATTTCGCATCTTGCCGAGTCTGTCTGACAATATCCTGATCTGTTTTTTGACTTTCTGACTCGCTTTTGCCTCGTGCCGAGTCATTTTGGCCAATTCCGAGTCATTTTCGGCGTGCTTCAGTCACTGACAGCTGGTAATCATGATAACTTGCCTCAAATTTTGTTCCAAGCTCTGGCGGAATAGTGACGGCTACGCAGTTATTCCTCGTAACTGTGGCAGTCCCATGGGTCTGCACCCCTTGTCCTTCCTTTAGTGACGTGGCAGGGGATTTTTCGTGTATCGTTGTCACGTGGCGCCCGCTGATGGGCTCACTCGGCCGGGTACACGGCCACACGCTGGCCGCACGGCGCAGGGGGATCCCACGATTGGGGTTTTTTACTGCCCTTAAGTAGGGGTGAGGGGGTTAGAACTTCCCTCGCCCGTTCAGTTTCCCCTGCCTCTTCTTCTTCCTTGCGCTCCAAAATCAAACTTCCCCCTTTGCGGTTCTTCCTACTTTCTGTTCTTGCCTCGCGATTGATCTTTTCCTCTTCTCATTCCACTACGGGTCTTTGTTCTTCCAAACCTCTTCCAATGGCGGAGGTGATCGAATCCAGGAGGATCATAGATGCACGCGATGACCCTGAAGGGGCTGAAGAGCAGGAGGTTCCCGCCGGCGATCACGGCGGCTGGGAGGGCTCGGAGGTCTCCACTGAGGAGCTTGAATGGCTTCGCTCCACCAGGCGCATCCCGCTCCAGGTTGATTGTCGTCTTCCCGCCGGTGAGATCTCCCCCAAACCCGATGCGAATGAGCGGGTGGTTTTCCTCTCCCATTTCGAGCGAGGTTTTGCCTTTCCTGTCAGAACCTTCTTTGCTTCTTTTCTTTCTACCTTCCATCTTCAGACCCATCATCTTCCTGCCAACGCGATTGGTTCCCTTTCCTGCTTTATTTCTTCTTGCGAGGCCTATTTTGGCATTTGGCCTACAGTTCTTCTGTGGGCCAAATATTTTAGCTTTAGGGTGCAAGTTGTTCCTCAGCCTGGCGCTCCCCGAGCCGAGAAGAAACCAACTCGGTGCAGTGCCGCTAGCATCACACCCACGAGAGACTCCATCTTTCCTAGGGTCACTGGTCTTGACTCTTGCAAGAAATCGCTTAGGACTTTCTTCTATGTCAAACACAGTGGGGCCACCGACTCCCCCCTTTCTCGGACGAGGTTACCAGCAAGAAGTTCTGGCAGCTTGACCTGCGCTACCAAGACGCTGCAGTGAATGAGGCCAATGTGATCTTAGAAAGGATGCTGTCGCGGGATGAGAACTTTTATCTCGCCGACAGGGACCTCATGTGCACCTTCATCTCACGCCGGGTAATCCCTATCCAAGATCGGAGCCACAAGATGTGCTTCATGAGTGGATCCCATGACCCCACTCGGCACTCCACGAAGGAGCTTACCCAAGATTCCGTGGCACTCCGAGTAAGCTCGATCTTCAAGATGAACTTGGCGGATGATTGGGCTTGGAGCTGACTTCCGTTTAGCCGGGTCAAGCATGTCCACTTTGTAAGTTTCCGAGTCACTTTTACTGCTGAGTCAGCTTTAGCTTGTTTGTTACTCTCATTCTATTTTTGATTCTTATTTTGTATGTCTTTTGCAGAACCTCGTTCACCAGGTTGATGACAGTACTATCCCTCCTAGATCTTACAATGAGGATCGCTCCGACTCCGACGAAGTCAAGTATGACTTGGAGTGCTTCATGCCCATTTCGCATGCAGCTGCTGCATCAACCTCGGGTAAGAGTCAATCTCGAAACCCCTTACAAGATTGGTCTAACGGTGATGAGGATGATGATTGTAAGATTTTGGAGGTACTTGCCATGTGACCTTAGCCCTCTAACTTATTCGAGTAAGCCTGTTATTTACTTATGCAGCTGGCCAGGTACATGACACTCCACCTCTTGCCGTGGGCGGAGTCGGCAAAATCCCCGTCGCCAAGAAGAATAAGCGACGCGGGGCCTCCTCCAGTACTCAGCCAGCCAAAAAGAGAAAGGCCACCCCCGTTGATCCTGCTGCTGCCACGCTGGCTGAGACTCGGAAATCTGTCGGGCGCCGAGTCACACGTCGCCCACTGCGCGATCCGGTTGTCACTGGGTAAGCATTTGTGTTATGCTTATGTGACATTTTTTCTCCTTATGTGTTGTTACTATTTTCTTATGCTTGTCTTGTTGTTTTCAGTGCTGCGCCTCTGTCGGCTAACCAGGCTGCTACTAGCATCGCCTCGCCGCTAAGGCGTGCACCTGTTCTGACTGATTCTACGGTGCAGGATCCCGTTCGAGTCGAGGCTCCCACTGTTGAGGCTCATGCTTCTCAGTGAGTCAGACCCGGTGGTGCACCCAGAGGAGGAGACTCGGCCCAGCACCCCTAGTGCTGGCCGGGAACATCTTTCTGATCTTGGTGCTAGTAATGCTGGCGTCGAGAAAACCTTCGCCACCAATTCCTCTCGCACCAGCCCACAAGCTGGTGCGCATGAACAACTTCCTGATCTTGGTTCCAGCAATGCTGCGGAGCCCACTCAGTCGGCTCCCCTTTCTTCTCCCAACAAATCTTCTCATTCTCCTCTTCTGTCAAAGATCCAGACCCGGCCTACAGCTTCAGGTCCGGCTTGCCCTTCATCCGGCAAGACCATCTTCACCAAACAAACGAGTTTGGTTTGTGCTCCGGGTACCTCTCCTTATATCCGTCCTACCACAGCAACAACAATGCACCCCCAATGGGTAAACCGAGCGGATCTGCGGCTGTCGGGTTAGGTGATGGCTCTAAGGCTGTTACCCTTAATACTAGCACCATTGCAACCCGCGCCAATGTGGGAACTACCCTGGAGAAGGGGCAAGTTCTCACTCGGACGCTCAGTGGGAATGGCCATGGTTCCGCTAAGCCCTATGTTGTGGCATGGAACGCAGCTGGCGAGCAAGAGGTCAGCACCTGCGCTGGCAAGAAGCTGAAGATGGGTCACAAGGCCATCTCCGACATGACCCAGTAGGCCATCACCTTAATGGCTCGCGCGGATTAAATGAACGAGGTAGATAAACTTTTTACTCTTTTGTGTAATGAGTATTTTTGTTATACATATCACCTAGTCCCCGAGGTTACTACCGAGTGAGGAACTCACTCGGCTGTAAGCTCCAAGCAATAACTCAGTCTTTTATTTCTGTCTGCCAAGCTCGCATGTTAGACTTTCGATCCCTAGTCCCCGAGGTTACTGCCAAATGAGAAACTTATTCGGCTGTAAGCTCTAAGATAAGAGTTACTTCTTATCCGGCTTTGAGCTCGACTTTTCCATTTATCCACAGTCCTTTTCCTTTGTGCAGCTTACGCACAATGAGCGCACCAAGGTGCATCAATCTCTCCTCCTGGAGCATCGCAAGCTTGAACTTGCTCATGAGAAGCTGCAAATCGAGACCCAAGGACAAGGTAATCTTCTTACTCGCCATATCTTTATCCGGTGTATCTTTCTTTGCTTCATTTTCTTAGTCTTTTCTCATTGTTTTCCCACAGCTTCTACCCAGTCCACCATTGACGTGCTCCACCTGCAGATCAGCGAGACGGAGAGTATGTTCTTACCCTTTTTTGTGTTCATGCCATTCTATTGCCTTGTTTTCCTGACGGGTCAAGATAGTTATGTTGCTGCTGACGAGTAATTTATTCCGAATAAGAAGAGAAGCACCAAGCCGAACTCCAAAAGGAGCGAGACGAGGTGACCCGGCTGAAAAAGCTGATGGCCGACATGGAGCAGAAACATTTAGCCGAGGTGAAGGGGCTGAAGGAGGTGCTTGCCGAGCAAGACGGCCAACAGGCCGCCAACGCTGAGAAAACCAGGGAGCTTCTCAAGGAGTCCGAGTCGACGGTTGAGTCGGCGAACATGGACCTGGACGCGCTCCAAGCCAAGGCCAAGGCATGGCAAAGAAAACTCGGCACCATCAACTCTTTTCTCAGTAGTGAATTCTTACCCTTTTTTGCACTGCGTTTTCTATTCTTGACTTTATCATCCTTTTTGTTACTTTGCTAATATTCTCTTTTTCTTGCAGAGAATTTTCCCGAGGCCAATTTGTTTGCCATTCGGGCCATGAAGAGAGTGAGAGACGAGTCTGGTGCTCTAGCTGATGGCGAGGTGAGTAACGACGAACATCTCAAAGCATTGTGGGAGTGAGTCAAGACCCTCAAGTCTTGTGGCGTGGACTTGCTCAAATCAGCCATTCATGCGTTTCTCATGCTCTAGCCGGATGAAGACGCACCCACACTCATGGATCCCCTTGTTGAAAGGCTGCTTCACACCGAAGACAGGCTGGCCAAGCTACAGCGGATAAGGCCCTTTCCTTTGTGCTCTCCTGGTACGAGGACATCAATCTTGATGTGCTTGCACGCATAAGGGGGATGGGAAGTGGATGAATGATCCAAAGTTGATCAAGAGACGCCAGGAGCGAGCCTACGCCATGATCGAGTATACTATGGTGCACGCTTGGTGTGACGGGCCCAACTTCCTCGACCTTGGCGATCCACATGTTGAAGTTGCTGATGAGGAGGGTGCTGACAGTGAGGCCACCGAGTCGGACGACCCTGAAGACTCGGCGACTGATGCCCCTGACCCGGCTGATGCTCCAAGCGATGCTCCTGGCTCCAAGACTGCTACTCCGAGTCCTGCAGCTTCTTAGACTGAATAGGACAAACCTTGAACTTTGATGAGATCCCCGGTATGCCAGGTACAAATGTAATATATATTGCACTTATGTTTGGTTGTGTGCCTTTTGATAAGGCTTTAAATATCTTGTTATATTTTGAGTGTTAATAATCCAAGGGCAAGTCCCTGAGTCTCATTTTGCCGTTTCCCCTTTCCTTGACTTTTGGCTCTTTTCTACCTTTTTTGGAGTTCGACATCACAGTCTCAAAGTACTAAGAATATAGTTAGCGGGTATGAAACTTAGATCACTTGGCCGAGGATCATTCAACACACCTTACGATATAACCTGCAACGGGTTAGGCAAAAGACTTAGGGTAGACTCACATTTCTCCTTGTACTTATCCAGTGTTCATGTTTACTCGTCACTCATCTTTTCCTCTTGCTTTCCATGAATCCGTGTTTTCGGACAACAGCATAGTCGAAGAGTTGATTTTTTCCGAGTAAACACTACTTGTTCCGAGATAAGCTTTGGGTGTTACGCCAGCTAGCATAAAATAATTGAAAGGATAAACATATGGGGCAATCCCCGAGTTAGTTTTTCGAGTCATACCATTTTATTATCAGCACATAGGCGGCACAAATGTCCGACATATGAGAGTTCGAGTGATACATGCACTGCTTGTCCTAAGTGTAGAAGGGGCGAAGAAGTGCCACATTCCATGGCCTTTTGGTCTCATCACCTGATCTGTCCGCCTTGTTCTTCTATGCTTCACGAGCATCTATGAGATAATATGAATCATTGTGCAATGATTTGCTTACAATGAACGGACCTTCCCATGGGGGTGATAACTTATGCATTCCTGTTGTGCATTGCACTAGTCTTAGCACCATATCCCCTTCTCGAAAAACACGAGGTTGAACTTTTCGGCTATGGTAGCGTCGGAGATTTTGCTAATATATAGCGGATCTGGATAATGCAATTTCCCTTGATTCTTCGAGTAAGTCAACTACATCTTCTGGGGCCTCTTTTACCTCGGCTTTCGAGTATTGCCTTACTCTTGGCGAGTCATACTCTATGTCGGCAGGCAAAACTACTTCTGCCCCATATACAAGGAAAAATGGCGTATAGCCTGTCGGTAGGCAAAACTGATTCGGAGTTGTCCTTAGACTCCATAGCACTGAGGGTAGTTCCTCTATCCAACAGCCAGGTGATCTCTGGAGTGGTTCCATTAAATGGGGTTTTATCACGGATAGAACTAAGCCATTAGCTCATTCAACTTGTCCATTTGATTTTGGATGAGCGACTGACGCTACATCGAGTCTTATTCGGTTTTTTCCGTAAAATCAAGCAAAAGCTCCTTCAACAAAGTTTGTGCCATTATCTATGATTACACTGTGTGGGTAACCATATCTCATGATTATGGCCCTTAGGAATGTGACAGCTATTTTGCCGTCCAATTTCTTGATGGGCTTCACTTCTATCCATTTGGTGAACTTATCAATCATTACCAATATATGAGTCATGCCTCCCCTTGCTGGCTTGAATGGTCCTACCATATACAAGCACCATACTGCGAATGGCCAAGTGATTGGTATAGTCTTTAATTCAGATGCATAATGTTGGCAACCATTGCATTTTCCGACTAGCTCTTGTGCCTCTGCCAATGCGCTTGGCCAATAAAACCCATGTCGGAATGCCTTGGCCACCAATGCCCTTGATGATGCATGGTGCCCACATTCTCCTTGGTGAGTATCCAATAAGATTGCTTGGACTTTTTTCTGAACTGATGCAATGCTGCAATACACTCATTACACTTATTTTGTAGAGCTCCTTGTTGATTATGGTGTATGCCTTTTCTCTTCTTTCTGTTTGCCTCGCCAATATCTCATTATCCGACAAAGTTCTATCCTTTAAGTAGTTGAATATTGGATGCGCCCATGTAGGTATCGGTGGTGTCGGATCTGTTTCCCCATCAACTTCCATTGGTTCGGCCGACATATGTTCTGCCGACATGACCTGAGGAGTCCCCAAGTGTGATTCGGCTACCCCTGAGGTGAGCAGATCAGCCCCCGAGTGATTCGAACCTGCCCCTGTGTCAATGTCCATTGGCACAACGTCCGACCCTTGTATTTCCGGGATGAATATTGACTCGGACTCTGGCGAGGGCTTGATTGATGGTTTCCTGAGATGTTCCAATGCTATTCCTGGTGGTATTGCTTGCTGAGACGAACCTAACTTGGACAGTACATCCGCTGCCTCATTTTCTGTTCTTGGTATGTGATGGAATTCACACCCGTCAAAGTATCCCGATATCTGTTGCACGTGGAAACGATATAGTGCCATGTTTGCGTCCAACGCGTCCCAATGTCCAGACACTTGCTAAATCACCAAATCCGATTCACCAAAACATATGATCCTTTTGATGCCAATCTCTTTGGCCACTTTGATGCCATGGAAAAGTGCTTCATACTCGTCAACGTTGTTGGAAGCAGCAAAATGGATCTGTAACACATACTTGAGCTGATCCATATTTGGCGATGTGAGCACTATCTCGACGTGCAAACCCATTTTCGTCTTGGACCCATCAAAATGCATCTTCCAGTAATTCGGATCTGGCAGTGGTGGTTCCTATTGCATCTCCATCCAATCTACAAAGAAATCTGCAACAACTTGAGATTTAATTGCATCTCGCCTATCATACTGTGGAGTAGATGGTGCTAGCTCTATGGCCTATTTTGTGACTCGGCCAAGATAGGATCCTCACATATTACCCGGATTGGGTGTTCTTGAAAATAATGTTTCAGCTTCTTTGCTGCCATATACGCCCCATATGTCATTTTTTGATAATGAGGGTAATTCTGCTTTGATATGGAGAGCATTTCGCTCAAGTAATAAACTAGCCTTTGGACTGATTTGCCCTCTTCTTTGTGTTCCACCACTATTACTGCACTTATAACTCTGTTGGTTGTGGCGACATAGAGCAACATTGGCTCTTTGGATAGTGGTGATGCTAATATTGGTGCTATTGCCAACATTTTATTTAGTTCATGGAAAGCACTATTAGCTTGTTGTGTCCATGCGAATTTGTCTGATTTTTTCATCAGTTGATATAGTGGTAGAGCTTTTTCACCTATCCGACTAATAAATCTACTCAATGATGCCAGTCATCCCATGAACTTCTCGACATAGTTGACGTTTTTTGGCAATTCCATTCTTTCGATGGCCCTGATCTTTGTTGGGTTATCCTCAATTCCTCGGCCTTATACAAGAAATCCGAGAAACTTGCCAACCGGGACACCAAATGTGCATTTTTCCGGGTTAAGTTTCATCTGAAATCTTCTTAAGTTTGCGAATGTTTGATGTAGGTCCTCAATTAGAGTATGACTTTGCTTGGTTTTTATCACCACATCATCGACGTATACTTGAACATTTTTGTCCAATTGATCTTGCAAGCATTTTTGGCATGCATCTTTGATATGTTACACCTGCATTTCTCAATCCGAATGGCGAGGTACGATTGCAGTAAGCCCCATACGGGGTGATAAAAGTTGTTTTTATTTGATCATTCAGATTCAGTGGTATCTGATGGAATCCAGAGTACGTATCCACAAATGACAACAACTCACACCCGACAGTAGAATCTATGACTTGATCGATTCCTGGAAGGGGGAATGGATCTTTTGGACACGCGGCAGTAGAATCCAGAGTACGTATCCACATTCGGGTCATCTTTTTTCTTTTCGACCAAGACTGGATTTGATAACCAATCCGGGTGTAGTACTTCCATGATGAATCCAGCAGCTAAGAGCCTGGCTATCTCGACAGCTATCACTTTCCTCCTATCTTCGGAGAAGCGACGGAGGGGTTGCTTCACCGGCTTGGCATCTGGCCTTACATGAAGAGAGTGCTCAGCCAGCTCCCTCAGAACTCCTTGAAAATCCTATGTGGACCATGAAAAGATATCCCGATTCTCACGGAGGAAGCTGGTGAGCTCGCTTTCCTATTTGTCAGTGAGCCCAGCCCCAATGGTAACTACACACTCTGGGAAAGTCTCATCCACTTGTACCTTCTTGGTCTCTTTGATAGCTTGAAATGATACATTGCCATGCGGATTAGTGAGTGCCGGCATGGACATTTGTGCCGCTTTGGCCAATGCTGCCACCTCCAAAAATTGTATGCTTTTCCTATGCTATGACCAGTGACTCGGCCAATGAAGATCCGGCTGAGGCACAAGAAATGGATCTTTTGTAATCTCCTTCAACTGTGATCACCCCACATGGGCCTGGCAGCTTCATCTTTAAGTAAGCAATGTGAGGAGTAGCCATAAACTTAGCCATAGCCGGCCTGCTGAGTAAGGCGTGATACGAGCTGACTAAGTCCACCACCACAAACTCTATGGCTTCAGTGCGACAATTCTCTCTGTTGCCGAATAAGACGTCGACCCAGATCTTGCCAATTGGCTCACAGGACAATCCCGACACGATGCCATGGAAAGTTGTCTTAGTCGGCTCCAGCATGTTCATGGTAATGCCTAGCTTGAGCATGGTATCCTTGTACATAATGTTGATGCTACTGCCATCATCGATCAGTACCTTGGAAAACTTCTCATTGATATGAGGGCCCATAAAAGTTGGATCTAAGACTAGAGCATAACCTCCTGGGGTTGGCATGATCTTGGGGTGATCCTTTATGCTGCAAGTTATCTCTTTCTCATACCAATGCATGTACTTAGGAATTGCCGGTATTGTGGCATTCACCTCCATCATCCGTCTCTACTGATTCTTTTTGTCATTCGGCTCTGTGACAAGGATGACATAGCTCTGGTGATTTTATCTGTACTCATTTCTAGTTCTGTGGCCGACGTGAGCGTCTTCACCTCTTGGATTGTGCACCTGGTGCACAACCTCTCTTCTTTCTTGATTATGATACCTTGGCTACATGTTTTCATATCTATTATCATCTCCCATAGCTTGAGCATTTCCTCCTGTGAGTGGTGGAGGGGGAGGTGGTGGTAGCTGCTTACTCGGCGAATCCACTCTATCTCCTTTCTGAAACCAAGTGCATTGTGTTGTTGTGTGATTTGCTGGCTTACTGGGACTAGGCATGTGAAATTTACACGGCTGGTCCAGCATCATCTCATAGGTATACTTTTGTCGGTCCTGATACTGTTTCCTTTGTAGGTGCTCGTGAAATTGCTAGCAGTTTTGGTCGATTCGGCCTCTTGTAGGTGCTCGTGAAATTGCTCACAAAAGCGTCCTAAAAATCGATCCAACTATTGATGCTTCTAGGTGGAAAATTGTTTAGCCATACCCGTGCTGGTCCTTCTAACATTTGCGATACATATCATACTGCCCATCTCAAATTTCCCTGCGCTATTTTCACAGCAGTTCCATAATCTATGAGCCAGTCTTCTAGCTGGAAATTTGGTACAGGTGGCTCCTTCATGATCCTTGGGATAAAACATGGTCGACCCTGTGGACCTTGCGACTCGATCAGCTCTTCCATCTTTATTCGGTCAAGTTTTAGCCTTGCATCATCCGGCTGAAGGTTCCTGCCTCCGAGTCTAGCTCCCATCGCTTGATATGCATGATCCGGCAATTCATACCCGTTGTTCACCATCGCCGAGTAACCATCATTGTATTTGTTTGCGTTTGGGTCAGCAGGCTGTTGTGTTCCTTTCCCGTGCTTTGCTGTCTTCTTTCGGGTTGAGCTGGAGCATTATTTGGTGCTGGATTTCCTCCTCTTGCCGAGTGAGTTCCATGCCTAGGTTGAGGCGCAAAATTCCCCCTCCCCCATTGTCATTCCTTTACCATGCTTGCCTCTCCCGGCCTTCATTTTCCTGGTTCTCATTTCCTTGGGAATTATTCCTTCTTGTTCCCTGTGCATATGCTGGGTTTCCCTGAGCCATTGCCGGGTCATATGTGATCATCTTCTTGTTCCTCCCTGAATCCACACTCTTTTGTTTTCTCGGTCTTGGCGCCGCTCCGGGTGAGGATGCCATATGACCTGTTGATCACGCCGGGACAGGAGTTGTCAAATGAACTAGCTGTGACCTCCCTACTATACCCAGATTCGCCCTGTAGTAGGCTTCATTCAGCATGCTGGCTGCTCTCACCAGCTCATTGACTGTCTCTTGTTTTCTTTACTTTGCTTCACCCGTCAAATGGGGTAGTTCTGCCATTGCTGCTTCTACGGCTCACAGGTTAGCTACTGCTGTATTGTACGTCGGTCGCATGGTTGTTTCATTGCTGTTTCTGGTGTCAATTTTGATGTTGCATCCGCCAGCTCCTCATTGAGGTTCCTTCCTTTTATCCTTGTTGCATCAAGCTGGGTCTTCGTGCCCTTGACTCGATTTGCCAAGTTGAGCTCTGGGAATGTGATATCCACATCTTGTTGTAGCTATGCTAACTCCTTGGCTTTCTCTAGAACCTTTATCCTGGCCTCCTCTAACTCGGCTTACACGCGTGCCGGATCAGTTGCTTGCGCTACTAGATCTTCCAACTTGTCTATCGCATCTTGCAGCTCTTTAGCCCTCTTACTCCTAGCTATGTTTTCTGGCTTTTCTAGCGTTGCCTTTGCTGTTCTTGCAGCCCTTGGTGCTTCCTCTTGATTTCCTCCCTCAGGATCCTCATTCACTACAGGAGCTACAGGAGGTGCTGCTGGGTTAGGAGCTGTCATCATTACCTCAACGGAGACGAGATGATGCAGTTTTCCAGTCACAGGAACCGCAGGGGATCCGGTGCTAGGACGACACGCTCCGGATATGCGTGCTCCACGTGCACCGCGACGTAGACCTGGTTCTCGCCGAACTTGATGAAACGACCGCCCCTCGGGAACGCTTTCGTCCCGAAGCACCCTTCGTTGTCTCTGATGAAGTTGAGCGCTCCAAACCTCTGGATGAGGCCGGAGTAGACGCACTCACCGGTCTTTGCGATGATGTTGCCCGTCCAGATGAAGACTCCATCACGCACCTGCTTCTGCCCCACGGTGGGCGCCAACTGTCATGGTGGTGTCACGGCAGATGCCATGGGTAGGCTTAAGTTGGGGGCCGAATGGGTGCTTGTGGTCACCGGGGAGGGAATGCACGATCTTTCCATGCACGAAGAACAAGATGAACTCTCCACACATAGGAATTTTATTGATGCTTGAGGCTTACAAGTGCTCCTTGAGCTGTATGAACTAGTGTTCTATGCACTGGTTCCTTACTTGGTCCAACCTCCTCCTACTACAGCTATGCCCCTTCTTATATAGGCGCAGCCAGCTAGGTTATACCCCTTTGGGTTCTAGGGTTACTATTTGGATCTTGGTCCCTACTATGCGGGGTGGGTCATGGGCTTGCCCTAAGGCCAATTGACGAGGTTTAATCTCGTCAATGCCCATTGTTATGGACTTGGGTTTTGGAGAAGATGGGGATGCTAGAGATCGTGGCACGGTTAACAAACAAGCAACCAGGGGACACGAGATTTACCTAGGTTCAGGCCCCCGGAGGGAAAACCCTACTCCTGCTTGTCTGCTCTTTGATTACGGCGGAACCGAAGGTTACAGGGTGCACAGATTCGATCTGGCGTGGATGCGTGTGCGAAAGTATGCGTGTGCGAAAGTATATAGACTTAGGCAGGTCCCGGGCATAGTCCTAGTCGGTTACAAGTTCTAGGGTTTTACCCCTTTGAATTTCCTATCTCCTCTAGTCTTGCTCTCCAAGGATCCGAAGACGTCATGGGCCTTGGCCACCCGAAAATCTTCATGGGCCAGCGTATGTTTGCTGTGGGCCTTCCATGGGCTGGACCAGATATGCTGAAGTCATGTACCCGCAGGGTATAACCATGTCAGTAGCCCCCGAGTGATCAGGCGAATCGCAGATTCGGCTGAGGACTCTTCCATCTTTCGGGTGCAACTATATGTTAATAGTATATGTGTGTAGGGATTGTTGATGTGTGTGCCTGACTTACCCGACGGATCAGGGTCAGTTAACTGTCTTAGGACGAAACAAAACGATCTTCTTCAGGTTCGGGTCCCTCAACCCGAATCTGGAACATATGCTGGCGTAATTCGACTCAGGCCGCGGAGGACTTACAGGAGTGGAATTCCAGTGATTTAATTGGTGTACCCAATGCGTCCGTCAGGATTTTTCATCGTACCTGCTGGTACGGATTCATACTAGCAGAGCGCAGTCAGGTGCGTTGCCAGGCCATCAGATGATATCTGCAGGTCTTATCTTTGCGTCGCAGACACAGCATCCGATCATTTATCACCTCGGAGGTGCTTCGGGTGGCCAAGGAGATTGTCACTCACTTAGCATTTTGTTGGGGCAGAGTTGCCGAAAAGTTTTTGCGTGCTGATCCAAAAGATCGCAGTCGAAGATTTCATAGGGTGCGCGACCAGCGCTCCCTATGGGAGTAGCCCCCAAGTGTCTGTTCGAGTCGCAGACTCGAACGGAGACTTTAGTTCAAGCATTGGTTTAGTCGTTAAGTCCGAAGGACTCGAAAATTTTCGGATGATTAAATCCATCCTCCCTATGGGAGTAGCCCCCGAGTCCGTAGTGGAGTCGTAGACTCGACGTAGGACTTGAAGAAGTAATTTGGCATTATTTGTTCTATCGGGTGCGCGGCCAGCGCTCCTGATAGGAGTAGCCCTCGAGTATTTAGTCGAATCGTAGATTCGAGTGAGTACTCTTAGCTGTGGAGCCGAAGTGGTGCTAGTATAGATTTTGATGACGTCAGTGCTTACGATCGATGTCCTCAAGCATCTGCTACGCCAGAGATGACTTGACTAGACGAAGCGTGGGTCCCACTGGCTGACTTTGAATTGACTGGTCACGCGCGGCGTGGAGATGATTACGGCGTCTCCTCGATTTCCGCGCGTAGTGGACGGCGGGGTAACGACGGTTCGTTTTGGTGCTGACACGTGTACGGCCAGATCTACCGTTGGCGTTAGGTCTTCTCAATGGACGGCCAGCGTGCGTCGTCTTCGCTGTTATAATCCCTGGTGAAATCGTGGTTTGTTTTTCACCGCAGCAGTTCATCTATTCACTGCCCCCTTGTTCTTTAGCTATTATTTCTGCGCGCTGAGAGTTTCCTCCACATTTCCTTTGTCTTTCTTCGTTGGCAACGCCACCACCGCCGTAGCGCCATGGGGAAAACAAAGAAGTCCTCATCTGCGGTTGGGACCAGCGCCGCCAGAGGCAAGAAGGGCACCACCACTGCTCGCGTCACCGATGGTGGCTGGCGGCGATCAGAGACGCGGGAGAGCAATCTCCGCAAGCTGCGCGAGCGGGGCCTGATCCCGCAAGATACGACGGCCGTGAAACTCCCCGGCAACGAGGTAATCCCCCGTCCCCCATCTGGGTACCGGGTTATGTTTGTTGCCTTCGTGATTCGCGGGTTTTCTTTTCCGGTCCACGACTTCCTCCGTGGACTGCTCTTTTTCTATGGGGTTCAACTCCATCATCTGTCTCCCAACTCTCTTCTCCACATTGCGTGTTTCATCACGCTTTGCGAGTGTTGGCTTGGCATTGAGCCGCACTTTGGCCTCTTTCGGAAGCTTTATTCCGTGAAGAGGCAGTCTGATTCGGATGGTGTGTATCCCATTGGGGGTTTCATCATCTCCCTCAGTACCAATGTGCAATTATTTTCTTTTTCCATGTCCGAATCTGTCCAGTACTGGCGGAGGAAATGGTTTTACATCCGTGACTCCGTATTGCCTGGGCAAGATTTTGGTCTCATTCCCTTTGACCCCTCCCAAAAGATTGAGAAGAAAAGGTCTTGGAAAAACCAAATCTTGGACGGTGAGGTGGAGGAGATAGAGGCCCTTTACCGTCGGGTGGAGGATCTCCAACTGATTCCTGAGAAGGAGGTGAACGGCGTGGACGTCATCCGGACGTTTCTTGAGCGTCGGGTGCAGCCTCTCCAAGCGAGGGCGCACCCGACGTTTCTTTATTCTGGCCGCCGTGATCCGACAAGAGTTTCGAGTGAGAAAATCTCCGAGGGGAATCTTGACAAGGATCTTCGCGTGCTGCTGAAGTTCAAGGCCGATGAAGAACTCCCGGGGAAGTCGCTGACTCCTCCCTTCTCTTCGACGTTGGCCGTGCCGAAGGTGTAGATTTGTGCACGTAGTGCTCCCCCTTTTTGTTGGGTGTGTATGTGTTTCCTTTGTTTGCTAACAAAGTTTCTTCTCATCTTGTAGAGCTTCAAAGTGTCGGGCATGACAGCACCATTGCCCGAAAGGCATCCGAATGCCCCGGACAATGAAGTGGTGGATTCCGTGTCCGAGCTTCCATCGGCGCGATCTCCGGTGGAGGATGCCGACGAGTCGAGTGAGGACCATACGCGCAAGCGATCACGGAGCTCGAGCGAGTCTTCGGATGCTTCGACTCCTCTGACTCCCAGAAATCCTCTGGGCCTTGAGCGTCATGATGATGTTCATGGGGGTTCTTCCTCTCCCCTTCCTGCCATTCCTGTGTGGGCTGTTGCGCCGCACCCGCCAGCAAAGCGGAAGAAGGAAGAAAAGAAGGAGGAGAAGAAGGAAGAGAAGAAAGATGAGAAGAGGGCCCGAAGGGCTTCTCCTATCTTCGACCTTAGTGCACTGGGCTCATAAGTTTTCTTGTTGTACTGTTGTCCTTTTCTCTTTATGATGTGTGCACCTGTGTTGATTGGCTTCGTATGCAGGCAATCCTCCCACGACTCCAGTGATGGTGCGCGAGAGATGATGGGGGAGTCGAACATTGCGTCGCCTCCTCCTCAGACGGTGGCGACTTCGGGTGGCGCCGCTCCGGATCCTCCTGTGCAGGAGAGGCTGGTGGTTGCGCCTCAGAATTTCGCAGGCGGGCCTGCGGGTTCGCCTTCGGAGCACGTAAGTTTTTCTGCTTCATGTCACGGGGGGAGCCCCCGAGCGTCTTCGTGTGCTGATGTTGTTTTTGCTTCTTTGTTTTGGGCGTAGCCCCCAAGTCCTGTGCTTACTGTTATTGCCTTTTTCTGCAGCCTTTTGTCCAAGAGGCCAAACGGCTGGTGGAGGAACGCCTGACGCTGGAGGCGAAATTGCGGCAGCTTCAAGGTATTCGTCTACCTTTTAGTACTTCTCTTGTTTATCTTGGTCCTGGTCTTTGACACTTGCTTTGTTTTAAATGCAGAGGAGAATAACGACTCTCTCCGTGAGGTCTACGCTCTTAAAAAGAGCCTTGGCCAATCGGAGCAGAAGGCCGAAGCCGCCACTGGTGCGAGAGAGCGCCTTGAGCTGGAGCTAACGAAAGCAGCCGAAGCAAAGGAGCGTCTGCAGCAGGAGGCCGCAGATCGTGAGGAGCAGCTGGCCACCGTTGCTGCTGCTCGTGAAAGAGGGGTGGCAGATAAGCTCATGGCTGCTGCCAAGGCCATTTCGGGTGAGTACAAGCTTGTGGACTTGTTTCTTTTTCTACGGATCTTCTTTTTATGTTGCCTTTCTTCATGTTTTTTTTCTTTTTTCTCTCAGATGCCGCAGGCATCGAGTTCGACCGCGGTGCTCTGGAGCACGGGAGTGCTCTAGATGATGCCACTGTGGCGGTCGAAGACCGCTGCAGCACCGTCATCAACTCCCTTGCCAGGGCGAAGGAGGTCCTTGGTCGCTTCTACCAGGAGCTCTTCCCGAAGGGCACAACTCTGGATGATGTGGACGCTCTGGCAGAGGCTCTGTTAGCCGAAGCACCTACGGCATACAAGCGCAAGCAGAAGGGCATCGGCGCGTCCGTCGGGCTGGCGATGGCCATGGCGGCTGGGGCAGAGCTGGACCTGCCCCAGATTACTTCTCGGATGCCGACGGCTGCGGATGGATCCGAGGTAGCCTTCGCCGCCTACTCCGCTCGCTGCAGACGATATGGGCCCAAGCTCATTGACTTGCTGTCTGAGTATGCGCTGCGGCAGCAAGGCGAGGCCAAATCTAGGCAGTCTGGTTCTGAGGCGACTCAGTGTCCTCCGCCTTAGGCGTAGTAGACGTAGGGTAGTTTGTAGTCTATTTTTGTTGTAAATATCTTTTGTAGTACCATCCTTGTGCCACGTAGTGGCCTTATATAGTTTAATGAATTCCTCCGAGTTGTGCTCTACCCTTGGCTGAATGTCCGTGTGCCTTCTTTTTTCTGCTGCTATAGGTTCCTTCGGGTGCTGACCCAGTTGACACTTCATCCGAAAGGCCCTTGCGACCATCATTGGATGATTCCTCGCAGCTCGCTTTTCTTCGGGATCGCGTGCGCAGCTTGGAAAGAGATTTGCTTGGGTTACGCGGTCGCGCCGACGTTTGGAAATCTAAGGCAGACCGTGGTGCAGCCAGAGAGGAGTATTTGATGGCGGAGCTGCGTCGGCTGTCCGAGCAGCTGCAATGTAAGTTGATCCTTCTTTCGGGCTGTAGCTCAGTTCTTTGGGTGAGCCTACTGGCCTTATTCTTGTTTTGTGCGGTTATCGCAGGTGCTCCGAGAGAGGAAAAGGAGCGTATCGCTGTTCGAGTCAATTGCTTGACTCAGCAGGACATGGAGGCCGGCGGCTTCTTCTGGATGGATCGCGATCGCGCCATGGTTCTGGCGACGGTGCAGGATCGTGTCTACCAGGTTTCGCGGGTGCTCCGCCAGGTGTAGACATCGCTTTCCTTGGTGCTGCACATCATGTTTCCGCTGGATGCCGTGCCAACGACCCTTGCAGGTCTTCTAACGAAGTTTCGGAGTGCCAGCAATGTCAAGGAGCTGGTGCGGCAGCAGCTCGTCGCAGGGGGTGAAGGCCGCCTTGTCTCTTGTGAGGGTGCACCGCCCTGACATAGATTTGGCTGCTGTGGCGACTGGGCCACCTCATCGACCAGATGGTGGCGAGTGGAACATGCGTCCGCATTACGCGGCTGTAAGGCAGTATGCCAAACAGATTGTAGATTTGTTTGAGCAGCGTGCTCAGGTTATTCTTCAGAATAGGTAGGACCTGAAAATAAACAGATAGATGTAAAATTTGTATATTGCGGCTAGGCATTTCTGTGCCCTTTGTTGTAAAGGTTTGCTTGTTTGTGAGCACACAGTGCTTTGATTGAGTACGTGCCCTTTTCGTTTGCCTGACGTAGTCAGCTACTCAGGTGTACACGTTTGGTCCTCAGTCGATGAAATCGTGAGGTGGGGGGAGCCCCCAAGTGCGTATGTAGCATGTAGTAAAGTTGCAGAAAATGGTCAACCGAAGGTTGGGGGTGAGACACTTAGCTTTATTTATATCGTACATGGTTCGGCTGAGTAGCCTTGGCTGAAAGCCTTATTGAAAGTAAAAAAGGGGGGTAGGTTGCTACGGGTAGAATCGTCGCAGGTGCGAGACGTTCCATGGGTTGGAGTATGCGACTCCAGACTCCACGTGCTTGAGGCGATAGGCGCCACCTGGGATGACTTCGGTGATGACATAGGGTCCTTCCCATGGTGAATCGAGTTTGTTCGGTCGCTTTTGCTTGAGTCGCAAGACGAGGTTTCCTTCGACAAAGGACCTTGGGCACAGCCGGCGGCTGTGATAGTTGCGGAGACTCTGCTGGTACACCGCTGATCGAGCTGCTGCTATGTCCCGTGCTTCGTCGAGTGTGTCGACGGCGTCTTCGAGTGCAGCCGTGGACTCGGCTTCACTGTAAGCGACGACTCGTGGAGCCTGGTGGCGTACTTCGGCTGGTAGCACGGCCTCAGCTCCGTGCACCATGAAGAATGGTGTGTAGCCGGTGGAGCTGTTTGGCGTAGTACATAAGCTCCACAGGACAGACGGTAGCTCTTTCGTCCAGTTTCCAGCTTTGTGCTCGAGTGATCTCATGAGGCGTTTCTTGATGCCAGCGCCGATTAGGCCGTTGGCCTTTTCCACTTGCCCGTTTGTTTGCAGGTGTGCCACTGAGGCATACGTGATATTGATCCCAAGGCCTTCGCAGAAGTCCTGGAATTCTTCGGAGATGAAGTTTGATCCGTTGTCGGTGATGATGCTGTGCGGTACGCCAAACCTGTAGACAATGGATTCGAAGAACTTGACGGCGGTTTTGCCCTTCTGGTTGGTGACTGGCATGGCCTCGATCCACTTGGTGAATTTGTCGACTGCGACCAGGAGGAAGACGTTTCCTCCTTTCGAGGATTTTGGCAGTTTGCCGATCATGTCGAGGCCCCATTGGGAAAAAGGCCAGGCTATGGGTATGGGTCGAAGTTCGGACCCAGGTGCGTGCGGTTTGTCGGCGAACCGTTGGCACCCGTTGCATCTTCGGACGATGTCCTTCGCGTCGCTCATGGCCGTTGGCCAGTAGAATCCTGCTCGCAGATCTTTGGCGACGAGGTAGCGGCTACCTGCGTGGTGGCCGCAGATGCCCTCATGGATATCTTGGAGTATGGCCTTGCCGTCGTTGATGGTGACGCACCGTTGTAGTACACCCGTAATGCTGCGTTTGTACATCTCACCGTTGATGATGGTGAAGGCTTTTGACCGACGAGATACGCGCCGGGCATCTGTCGGGCTGTCTGGCAATTCTCCGTTTATCAGGAACTGGAGGTATGGACGTGTCCAGGTTTCTTAGACTGCCATGACCTACATCAGGTTGACCATGGCAACTTCGGTATCTAACTTTTCGGGTCCTTCCTGACCTTCGGGTAGCGTAGCCCCCGAGTGTTCTGCTTCTTCGGGTGATCCCTTGGGGAATTTCCGCTTGATGGATGGCACGCAGATCTGTTCGAGGAACACACCTGGTGGTACCTTTGCACAAGTGGAGCCGATGTTGGCGAGTCTATCGGCCTCCTCGTTGCTCTCTCTTCCAACGTGCCGAAGTTCGCAGCCGTCAAATTCTCCTTCGAGTGCGTTGTATAGCGCGTGGTACGCGATCATGTTTTCGGCGTGTGCATCACACTCATTCATCGTCTGCTGTATGACAAGGTTGGAGTCACCGTAGATGACCAGGCGCGTTGCGCCACATATTTTTGCCATCTTCATGCCATGGATGAGGGCTTCGTACTCGGCCTCGTTGTTGGAGGCTCTGAATTTCATACGAAGAACGTACTTCATCTTATCACCTTGCGGGGAGGTCAGTATGACCCCTGCCCCTGCTCCGGCTTCGCGCTTGGAGCCGTCGAAGTGCATTGTCCAGGACTGCGACATGTCTGGGGTGTCTGGCAGCTGCAGCTCCATCTAATGCACCAGGAAGTCCGGGAGGACTTGAGATTTTATTGCGTGTCGCTTCTCGTAGACGATCTCCAAGGGTGATAGTTCGATGCCCCACAGGGCCACGCGTCCTGTGGCCTCTGGGTTATTTAGGATGCTGTTTAGGGGTGCCTCGTTGACGACCATCACCTGATGCTCCTGGAAGTAGTGGCTCAGTCGTCGAGCCGTCATGAACACGCCGTAGGCTAGCTTCTGGTAGTGCGGGTACCGCTGTTTCGTTGGAGTGAGAACCTCGCTGAGGTAGTAAATTGGGCGTTGGACCCCGTGGGTCTTGCCTTCTTCGGGTCGTTTGACCACGAGTACTGTGCTGACCACCTGGTGTGTGGCTGCTATGTACAGCAGCAGGGGCTCGCGCTCCTTTGGCGTGACCAAAACGGGCGAGGTGGAGAGGAGCCGCTTGAGGCTTTCGAATGCGTCGTTGGCTTCTGGTGTCCACTCGAACTTGTCCGCCTTGCACAGCAGCTGGTAGAATGGTAGGGCCTTTTCGCCCATGCGGCTGATGAACCTGCTCAGTGCCGCTACTCGTCCTGCGAGCTGCTGAACGCCCTTGAGGTTTTTCGGCTTCTCCATTGTCATGATGGCTTTGATTTTCTTCGGGTTTGCCTCGATCCCTCGTTGAGAGATGAAGTATCCGAGCAGCTGACCCGAGGGGACGCCGAAGGCGCATTTTTCTGGATTGAGCTTGATCCTGTAGCGATCAAGGTTGTCGAACGTCTCGCGGAGATCGTCGATAAGTGTTCTTGCCTCCTTGGTTTTTATGACTATGTCGTCGACATAGACTTGGACGTTGCGACCAATCTGGTCCTTGAGGCAGGCCTACATGCATCGCTGGTACGTGGCACCCGCGTTCTTTAGCCCGAAGGGCATTGTGTTGTAGCAGAATACTCTGAACGGTGTGATGAACGCCGTTTTTTCTTGATCTTCGACCTTGAGTCGAATCTGGTTATAGCCTGAGTAGGCGTCGAGGAAGGAGAGCTTCTCACAGCCTGCAGTCGAATCGATGATCTGGTCGATCCGAGGAAGAGGGAAGTGGTCCTTTGGGCAGTGCTTATTTAGTGACGTGAAGTCCACGCACATCCGCAGGATGTCCGTGTCCTTCTTCGGGACCATCACCGTATTTGCCAGCCACTCGCTTTCCTTGATTTCCCGGATGAAGTCTGCTGGGAGTAATCTGTTGATCTCTTTGCCGATAGCTTCGGATCGTGGCTCCGACAGTCTTTGGATAGACTGCTTGACTGGCTTGGTGTCTGGGAAGACATTGAGTGCGTGCTCGGCGAATTCCCTGGGAACTTCTGGCATGTCCGCATGACACCAGGCGAAGATTTCCTAGCGCTCACGGAGGAATTCGACGAGCGCGCCTTCCTATGTGGTGCTGAGGTCATTGGCGATCAGCGTCGTCTTGGAGGCGTCTGTCGGATGGACCTGCACTTTCTTGGTGTTTACGGTGGAGTCGAAGGACATGTCGGGTGCGTTCTGCCTTGTGACTGGAGGTAGCCCATTGTCCGTCACCTCGCGGAGCCTTACGAGCTCGTCTTGCATGCCGAAGGACTGGGAGATTTTGTTGAAATCCCTGTCGCATTGGTCCGATCGGGTGAAGCTGCCGTGGACTGTGATGACGCCCCTTGGTCCTGGCATCTTGAGTAGTACATATGCGTAGTGTGGGACGGCCAGGTACCTTGCGAATGCTACACGTCCCAGGATGGCATGGTATTGCGACGGCCAGTCCACCACTTCGAATTCTAGGCGCTCCTACCGAAAGTTGTCCGGCTTCCCGAAGATGACGTCGAGCCCTATTTTGCCCAGGGGGAAGATGCCCTTCCCTGGGACAATGTCGTGGAACGTTGTGTCTGATTGTTCCAGGCTGCATTGACGGATCCGCATAGCTGCTAGAGTTCTTGCGAACATTAGGTTGATGCCACTGCCGCCATCCATGAAGACGCGACTCATCTCGAAGCCTCCGATCTGCGCCTCCAGCACCAGGGCAGCATGACCTGGGCGAGGGATCTGGCAAGGGTGATCCACGCGAGTGAATGTGATGCAGGACTCCGATCCGCTGAGGTACTTAGGGATTGCAGGCGGAGTTGCCACGGCCAAGTTGATTTGTCGGGTGATTTTCTTCTACACCCTGTTGGTGGGGCGTCCCTTCTGGATCATATTTAGTGCTCCCTTTGGTGGGGGGTATGCGACCCCGGCATTGTTTTGCGCTGGTACGACTGGTTGGTTTGGGCCTCCAATAGGCGGCGGTGGAGGAGCTCCATGTGCTATTTCACCTGGCGCAGGTGCGTTTTCGAATGCAGGGATTGGAGCTTGTTGCCTCATCTGCACCATGCCTTCGCTGGGTTTCTGGAACTCGCGACAGTCCTTGAGCATGTGGCTAGCTTTCTTTTTTCCATCCTGTTTGTCGATGTAGAAGTGGATGGTGCATGGACCCGAAAGTTTGTCGAATGCTGAGGGTCCGTTGTCGCGGTCGCGGCGTTGCCACGACTGAGTTGGTCGTCCGTTGTCGCGGAAGTTTCCGCTGCGGTATCCTCCGCTGTTGCGGCTGTTGTCGTTACGGCAGTCGGCGTAGCCGGCTGCGACCATGTCGGGTCCGTCGCGGTCCTCGTAGACACGCGATCTCCTCTTGCTGCGGCGTTCGCGTCTTCGGCCGTAGTCGTCCTCCTCATCTGATTGCGCCCGCTGGATGCAATCTTCGCCGTCTGCCCAACTGTTGGCGATTTCCATGAGCTGGTCGAGTGTCTTGGGCTTTACACGTCCAAGTTTCTCCTTGAAGTCTGGGCGCTTGACACCGTCCCTGAAGGCGTCGATGGCCCTTTCTTCGGAGATGTGTGCTGCGGAGTTCTTGGTTGTAGACCAGCGTAGTATGTACGAGCGAATAGATTCACCCGTTCTCTGAGTGCAGGCTCGCAACTCTTCGATTGAGGCGGGCCTCTTGCTGGTGCCTTTGAAGTTTCGGATGAAGCTGTAAGCGAGCTCCTCCCAGCTTCGGATGGATCCTGATGATAGGCTGCTAAGCCAGACCCGCGCCGCGCCTGTTAGCTGCAGCTGAAGGCATTGCATGGCGGTTTCTTTGTTGCCTCCGTGAAGTTTGACGGATGACAGATGGTCACTGAGCCAGGACTTTGGATCTTGCATGCCGTTGAACTTCGGAGTATCCGAAGGAAGCTTGAAGTTGCGTGGCATCTGTGTTCGCCGAACGGATCTGCTGAAGCATCGAGCCCCGCAGAGTTCTCCTTCGTCTTCATCCATCTCAGATTCAGACGAGCATGCGCGTTTAGCGCGTGCTTTATCGATCTTGCGCTGTGTAAGCTTGTCTCTGGCGTCGTAGTCGCTTTTGTGGCGTTGCGAGCTCTTCTTCCTTCGAGGAAGATCGTGCTCCTCTTCCTCTTCGGATGAGGGGGTGGGACTCCGGTCGCGCCTGGCCGGAGCTTTTTTCTTTGGTTCCGCGGGAGTGTCTTCGTGGAGCGCAGCACCGATTAGTCCTAGTCCGGTGAGTGCGGACCTATGCATGGCCCTTTTCGGGTCTCCCTCCGGAGGTGGGTGAGCCGCGAGATACGCAGTGGCTGCCATGATCGCAGCTTGTGGCGTCTTCGGGATGATGTTGCCGTCAGCGTCCATATCCATGAACGATGTGTGGAGAGTTCGGGTCACGTCACGCCGCTCCTTCGGGTCCATGTTTTCCACCCGAGAGCGGTGCTTGTTTCCCTGGTTTCCGTTTGTGCTAGAGCCGGGTGCCGCGGCGGAGAGCGCAGCTCGTCGTGCGCTGGACTCGGAGGCTGCTTGCTTGCGTTTGTCGAGCGTCTTCTGCATCTTGACTTTTTTCTTGTGCTCCCCGATGAGGAGATAGTGGTATGCCCTACACAAATCACGTGGGGAGTCCAGAGGTAGGACTATTTCGCCTGCAACGACGCGACGTGCTTTGACCCATCCTTCTTTGCTAAGTTGGATGAGGGTGCCACTGTTTTCCCCATTGGGTGGGGGACCGACTTCTTCCGTTCCCACCGTTTTCGCCGTTTCTGTCCTGCGGGTTGGGGTTGGGCGGCGGGTTAGGCGTTTCCTCGTCGGTTTGGATGACTGCGGCGCACAGATAGCACCTGCAGATTGGTTGGCTGCTACTGCAGCTTTCGGATCCGGAACCATAGGTCCCTTCATCCGAAGGTGGATCACATAGATCGGAGTTGCAGCTGCTGCTGCTGTAGAACTCATCTGCTGATGGTGACGTGCGTAGCACGGGGTGTGGAGCCCACGAAGCAGGCCTGATTGACGGCACGGGCAACCGCTCAGGGAGGCAGAGGGTGCCGGTTTGTCCCACCTGGAAGCAGAAGCTCCCGAACAAGATTTCGAGTCCATCGCCTACGGGCTCGAAATCCTTCATGGTAGCCGGCGAGTGGGCGGTGAAGTCGAAAGCGCCGAAGAGGAGGTGATTCTCCGTCGCCGCGGAGTTGTAGATCGATCGGGTCAGAACCGTCACGACCGCACAATCAGCAGCCCCAGTTCCCACAGATGGCGCCAATTGACGAGGTTTAATCTCGTCAATGCCCATTGTTATGGACTTGGGTTTTGGAGAAGATGGGGATGCTGGAGATCGTGGCACGGTTAACAGACAAGCAACCAGGGGACACGAGATTTACCCAGGTTCAGGCCCCCGAAGGAAAAACCCTACTCCTGCTTGTCTGCTCTTTGATTACGGCGGAACCGAAGGTTACAGGGTGCGCAGATTCGATCTGGCGTGGATGCGTGTGCAAAAGTATGAGTCGAGAGATCTAGGACGTACCCTCCTGGCCTTTATATAGACTTAAGCAGGTCCCGTGCATAGTCCTAGTCGGTTACAAGTTCTAGGGTTTTACCCCTTTGAATTTCCTATCTCCTCTAGTCTTGCTCTCCAAGGATCCGAAGACGTCATGGGCCTTGGCCACCCGAAAATCTTCATGGGCCAGCATATGTTTGTTGTGGGCCTTCCTTGGGCTGGACCAGATATGCTGAAGTCATGTACCCGCAGGGTATAACCATGTCACCAATGGCCTAGTCCACAAAGCTAGACAGCTAACGGTCTTCTGGTACATCGCCTCCTATTCCTTTTGGCATCACGTAGTAACTTTGTACGTCAGCCCTTTCTTTGGGCGTCACCCGGCTCCTTTCGTGTCACCCGACGTCGCCCTTCTCTTTTGACCACGCTTTACGATGGTCCCTCCTGAACCTCACTCGGAAAGATGCAACGCGTCCTATCTGACTTGGCCCCTCCTCGGGAGACTCGGCTCATTGGTTCCTGCAAGACTAACATCTTTGTACTATATGGGCTGACACAGTTTCTATGTCGGCCGCATACGATCCTCTTACCCGGCCATACTTACTCGTACTGGTTCTTTCTTCACTCGGTGTAAGCCAAGCTGGGCTGTGTTTTACCCCTTGCAACCCTACCGGGGGTTATCCCCCCGACATGACCTCTCCTTCTCCTTTTTGTTTGCTTTTTGTGCCAAGAATGACCTCTAATGAGAGGGAAGTGAGATTTGGGGAGTCGCTGTCCCGAAATAGATTTTTGTCCTCCACCATAAAAATTCGTGAGGAGTCTTTGTAAGTCGGATTGAGATGAAAATGTATAAATAAATCCCACATTATGTTATCTAACTTTCGTTAGTTCAACACTCTTTTATTTGAGAAACAGAAGGTCTTCTAAAAAATCGGTTTCTACCTACTGGTCTGTTTGATAGATTTCTGCCTTTATTTGCATTTGCTTCTTATTGATTTCTTTTTCGGTTATTTTTGGGAAATTGAGCTTTTTGAAGGAGTTACTACAGTATCTTGTGTTTTTAGTGAAAGTTTTGTTGTTCTAAAGCTAAACCCAAGGGTCTATTATCTTTTGAATACACTAATGTTGCTAATGAAGATTGTGTGAAGTTATTTATGAAGGAAACATTTCAGGTGTAGAGAGAGAATGATGTAACGAGATGAAGAATGGACAAAATCTCAAGCTTGGGGATACCACCCCGGTGTCATCACAAGAAATATCCAAGAGGTACAAGCGTCAAAACTTGCGGATGCCCAAGGCTCCCCTTCTTCATCAATAAAAAGCTTAGGTCTTTCTAGACACTTTGTTTTTATTGTTTCATGCACTGTTATGTTGTTCCTAGAGCGTCTTAGTTTTCGTTTGCTTTGCTTAGTTTTTTTAGTTTGCTTGAATAATGTAGTTTGGACCCCCGTTCTCGATGTGTTGTTCCAAATAAGTTGATTGGTGTTGGAAAGGAGTATAAATTTCTTGCTTGAAAGTGCAAGAGGATCTTGCATTAACTATGACTTAGACTTTAGCATGTCATGCTAGGTGTTGTTTTGACCTTATGCTTAGTGATTATTCTTGTAGCATGACTTGTTCCAAACAATTGGGATTGCTTAGTGTGCCTTGAAGTAATCATGCTTTGTTTTAGCATGCAAAAGCAAAGTATTGTGGTATTATGCTTTGATATTTTGTTTGGGTTGACTTCGCACATGATCACACCATGTTATGACTATGAACAAGTCATCATAGCCTCTATGATCATTTAGTCCTTGACTTGTAGTACCACTCTATGCGTTGATTAGTAATGTTTTGTCGCTCTACATGATTGTGGCCATTATTTCTCTCTTAGTTGGTTGCTCCCAGTCTTTTGCTAGCCTCAACTTGTATGAGTAAGCTCTACTCATGCTTCCAACTCCCAAGAAACCACGTTATTCCAAAGTGTCCACTATAAATTCCTATGCATGGTGTGTTACACCATTCCAAGTATATTCTTGTTTTCATCTATCTTCCAATTACAAAGTATTTTGTTATGTGAAAACTTAGTGAGTAAAGCTCTCACGAACTTGATGGAACACTTTATATTCCTTGCCCCTAATAAAGTTGAACCATTGTGTCATCTATGTCGTATATGATTGCACTTATATGTTGTAATTATCAGAACCATGTTGTCATGGTTAATGTTTTCAACATTGCACTTGTACTTTGTACACAGTTGATATCATGCTCTTTTGTCTATCGATGTCACCGGTGTGAAATAAAAAGGGAGCTTGTAAGTCCATGGAGTTATGTATTTTGTGTTAGATAAACACCCGGGCCGCTAGCCTAAGCCATGCCTAATCATGGTGGAAACTTGCAGCATCACCATAATGAGCAATGTGTGAAGCATCCTCAATAAAAAGCTATGCAAATAGAAAATAAAAAGATCGCTGAGATGCTCATTGTCTAATTGCCTTGTCATTTTTGTTATGGGATAGCTCATGTATCATGTGCAAGGGGTACCCCGTTGGCGGTTCTCTATGATACACATGTACTTACTATTACAAGAACTTTTCGGTGACTAAAGTTGAGTAGCATGAGGTGCGGACCTTGTATTCAAGGGACAAGAGATTTCCAACTTATAATTTGTCAAGCATATACTCCATAGTTTGTTCACTTTAACCTTAATCACTTCAAGATGCTTATGATAGGGCAATAAGGGCTGAAAGCTAATCAGTACCATAATTTTTTGGAAGATCTTTTTGAAACTTGAAATCCCTGCTTCCCTTTATGAAGGGTCTTTCTTCCACTATTATATTGATTCTTCACCTTCTACCTCTAGGCACCAGTTAAGACATCATAGTTTCCATTCTTAGTTCTATGTGCAGTGTCCAAAAACTTTTTGATTGATGCATATTGTTGATATTCCTTGTTCTTGTTCTATTTGTATCTAGTCACTCTTATGAACTTTGAAGGTGTCTTATGCATCTATTTGCTACTCCATGCGGGACAAGCTGAATGCCTCTATGCCATGTTTTCTGTATGTGAAACAAACAAACATTTTTCAATGCATGTTATTCATGATCTTTGTTTGTAGCCCCTCATGTTGCATGCATAGTTACTTTGTCTTATTGTTAGAACTCCATCTTTCATGCACAGGTTTAGAGTTCTTTGATCCCAGCTTTCAATGCTTGCAAATGGTTTGATCTTGGTTTTGATGGTGCATGTCACCTCAAAAATTATTATTTTATCACTTACCTACTCGAGGACGAGCAGGAGTTAAGCTTGGGGATGCTTGATACGTCGGAAACGTATATATTTTTTTTATGTTCCATGCTTGTTTAGTATCTACTTTGCTTTTCTTTGTCCACACTTTGAGGTTCTTTTCATATGTTTTCTGGTACTAACCTATTAACAAGTTGCCACAGTACCAGTTGCCAGTTTTCTGCTGTAAGGAAATATTTTCGGAATTGGACGGGACAAAAGCCAAAGTCAATATTTCACCGAGGAGAACATAGAGTCCAGAGGAGAGACGGAGGGGCTCCACAGGGCAGCCGCACCCCCCAGGCACGGGCCCACCCTTGGCCGGGCCTAGGCAGGGTGTGGGCCCCCTGGCCGCCTCCCAGTCTCGCCTCTTAGCCTATAAGAAGCCCTCGATGCCTAAACCCTTAAGCACCCGATCAATATTACACGAAACCGTCTGTAGCCACCGCCACCATCATCCCTAGATCAGGGGATCTAAAGCTCTTCCCAGCACCCTGTCGGAGGGGAGATCATCCCGGAGGCCTTCTTCTTCATCATGCCAGCCTTCGGTATGAAGCGTGAGTAGTTACACCTTGGACTACGGGTCCATGTAGTAGCTAGATGGTTGTATCTCCTCCTCATGCTTTCATGTCTAGATCTTGTGAGCTCCGTTCATGATCAACATCTCATCTATTTGTAATCATGCTTGTTGTGTTTGCGGGGATTCGATGGATATTGAGATTACTATGTCAGATTGATTAATCGTTTTGTCTTATTGATTATATCATGTCTGTGTTGTTTGTGATATTGCATCCTCTCTGTTGTTAGTAGCCATCTTGGCCAAGTTATTGCTAGTGAATCCAAGAGGGGGTATTTACGCTCGATAGTGGGTTCATGCCTCTATTTAATCAAGGGGAGTGACAGAAATCTCTAAGGTTGTAGTATTGTGTTGTTGCCACTAGGGAGGAAACAATGGTCTCTTGTTCATGGAACAAGTGGATTGTTTACCTTATACACTTTGCTTAAATCAGTTGTCTGTTGCTTGTAACTTAATACTAGAGGGGGTTCGAATGATAACCCAAAGGTGGAATTATAGTCATAGATGCATTTGGATGGCGGTTTATGTATCTTGTTGTATTGCTCAATCGAATCTCATCGGATCATTATGTTTAGTATTGCATTGTTATGCCTTGCTCAGTCCTGTCAATTGCCCTGCTGTAATTTGTTTACCCAGCATGCCATGTTTGTTTATCTAAGGAGAACACCTATAGTGAACTATGGACCCTGGTCCAATCTTTACCATTGATACATCTTCCACTGTTAATGTTTACTTGCTGCAAACCATCATCACCTTCCACACCATACAGTTAATCCTTTGTTACAGCAACCGGTGAGATTGACAACCTCACTGTTAGTTGGGGCAAAGCCTTGAGATTGTGTTGTGCAGGTTTCCACGTTTCTTGCAACACCTTTGAGGCATTTCCTTCCTCCTACTGGTTCGATAACCTTGGTTTCTTACTGAGGGAAGACTTGCTGATGTGCTGCATCATACCTTTCTCTTGGGGTTTCCCGACGACACTAGTGGAAACGAGGCCTTTGGTTGACGTCGGAAATGGGCTTTAACACCGGTTCTTCTACGAACCGGTCTTAAAGGGGAACCCATACCAGCGTTGTCCAGAAAGCAAAAAGGCGCACCCCCTTTAACACCGGTTCGAGCCACGAACCGGTGTTAAAGGACCTGCCCCACTGCGCCGCGCAACCACCCCCCTTTAACACCGGTCTGTGGCTTGAACCGGTGTTAAAGGGGTGCGCCTATATAACACACCGCAGCCCACACCCCTCTCTCTCATTTTTTTCAATCTCTCATTTTGGATCTTAGAAAGAGGGTGAGAGGTGTGCTCGTTTGTGTTTTTTTCCTATGCACAAGAGGTGTTCAGTGAAATGCCCGAGAGCTTGCATTAAGTTTTACCGTTGCTCTTTCCTTCTCGGTCGAGGTCGGCAACTTTATCCTTTCATGTGTCATTGATGTAATGTATAAGTGGTCATCTCCCTATTAATTTTTGATATACTATATAATGCAGATGAACCGGCAATGGATGTACGGTGACGAACGCACTTCCAAGTACATTACGGGCCTCCAAAATTTCATCGTTGTGGCTAAGGCAAACCGTGGTCACAATGGTTTTATGTGTTGTCCATGTGTTCACTGTCAGAACAAGAAAGACTACTCAAATACCAAAACCATTCACACCCACCTGCTTCGATCCGGTTTCATGGCCAACTATAATTGTTGGAACAACCACGGAGAAAAAAGGGTTATGATGGAAGACAACAAAGAAGAAGAGGATGATGACAACTATCATAATATGTATCCTAAATACGATGATACCGCAATGGAGGTAGAAAATGAAGATCAAGAGGCAATAGATGGGCCCGCTGATGACGATCTTGGTCGGGCCATTACTAATGCAAAGGAAGAATGTGAAACTGAAAATGAGAAGGAGAAGATGGAGCAGATGTTAAAGCATCACAAAACATTGTTATACCCAACTTCCGAAGATGGCCACCGAAAGCTAGGTACCACAGTGGATTTGCTGCAATGGAAGGGAGAGAATGGTGTGACTGACAGCGCATTTTCAAAGTTGTTGGTAAAAATGAAGAATCTGCTTCCAAGAAATAATGAATTTCCCGACAGTACATACCAAGCAAAGAAGGTTGTCTGCCCTGTAGGATTAGACGTGCAGAAGATACATGCCTACATTAATGACTGCATCCTCTACCGCGGTGAGAAGTATGAGAATTTGGATGCATGCCCGGTATGCACTGCACTGCGGTATAAGGTCAGACAAGACGACCCTGGCGATGTTGAGGGTGAGGCAGCTAGGAAGAAGGTTCCTGCCAAGGTTATGTTGTATGCTCCTATAATACCATGGTTAAAACGCCTCTTCAGAAACAAAGAGCATGCCAAATTATTGCAATGGCACATGGAAGACCGTAAGAAAGACGCAATGTTGAGACACCCCGCTGATGGGTCACAGTGGAGAAAAGTCGATCGAGAGTACTCGGACTTCGCACGTGACGCAAGGAAATCAAGGTTTGGTCTAAGTACAAATGGCATGAATCCTTTTGGGGAGCAGAGCTGCAGTCATAGAACCTGGCATGTGACTCTATGTATCTATAACCTTCCTCCTTGGTTGCGCATGAAGCAGAAGTTCATTATGATGCCAGTGCTCATCCGAGGCCCGAGACAACCCGGCAAACGACATTGATGTGTACCTAAGGCCATTAGTTGAAGAAATTTTATAGATGTGGGCCAAACTAGGTGTAAGTATGTGCGATGAGCACAAAGGGGAGCCATTTGACCTACGAGCGTTGCTTTTCATAACCATCAATGATTGGCCTGCTCTTAGTAACATTTCAGGGCAGGCAAACAAGGGATTGAAATCATACACACAATGTTTAGATGAGACTGAAAGTGTATATTTGGATAAATGTAAGAAGGTTGTGTACCTAGGGTATCGTCGATTTCTTCTGAACCTGCATCCCGTAATAAAGAAATGAAAGCATTTCAAATGAACCCCGGAGGAAGTCTGTCCTCCGTATTGGTGAGGAGGTATTTGGTATGGTCAAGGACCTAGAAGTATTCTTTGGAGAAGGTCCTGGCAGTCTATCTGTTCCGAATGAGGATGGCGGACACGCGCCCATGTGGAAGAAGCAATATATATTTCGGGACCTACCTTATTGGAAAGTCCTAGAGGTCCGCTCTTCAATCGACATGATGCACATGACGAAGAATGTTTGCATGAACCTCCTAGGCTTACTAGGAGTGTATGGGAAGAAAAAAGATACACCGGAAGCACAGCAGGACCAGCAACGTATGAAAGAACCTAAAAAGCCTATGCATCCTGAGAACGAGAAGGTTAAAGGGCGCCACTTAACTCCTGCCAGCTACGCTCTTACCAAAGCAGACAAGCAAATATTTTTTCAATGCCTGAGCGGTATCAAGGTCCCGTCTGGCTTCTTGTCGAATATAAAGGGAATAATGAATATGGCAGAGAAAAAATTCCAAAACCTGAAGTTTCATGACTGCCACGCGATTAATTGAGGGGGCTTCTACCTAAAAATGTTCGAGTACCCATTGTGCAGCTTTGTGCATTCCTCAATGCAATATCTTAGAAGGTAATCGATCCAGAAATCCTACTAGGATTTTGGACAGATGTGGCCCAATGTCTTGTCATCTTCGAGTTGGTTTTCCCACCATCCTTCTTCAATATTATGACGCATCTCCTGGTTCACCTAGTAGAAGAGATTTCCATTCTCAGTCCTGTATTTCTACACAATATGTTCCCATTTGATAGGTACATGGCAGTCTTAAAGAAATATGTTCATAACCATGCTAGGCCAGAAGGAAGCATATCCAAGGGCTATGTAACAGAGGAGGTCATTGAGTTCTGTGTTGACTTTATTCCTGGCCTTAAGGCGATTGGTGTTCCACAATCACGACAAGAGGGGATACTGCATGGAAAAGGCACCATAGGATGTAAATCAATGATATGTAGGGACGGGCATTCTCTCAATCAAGAACACTACACGGTTTTACAAAGATCTATCTTTGTTGCCCCATATATCAATGAACAGAAGAATTTTATACGCCTCAAACACCCGGGGCAGTCTGATGAATAGATTATAAGTGAACACATGGCGCGTTTTGGCGGCTGGCTGCAAATACTTCTCACGAATAACACCACTGTTGGATATCAGCTGTACTTGTTGGCCAGGACACCATCTTCGACTGTATGTATTTTTCAAGGGTATGAGATAAATGGGAATACATTTTACATGATAGGCCAAGATAAAAAGAGCACCAACCAAAACAGTGGTGTCCGCATCGATGCAGCAGAAGACAATGGGGAAAAGACCACGTATTATGGGTTCATAGAGGAGATATGGAAACTTGACTATGGACCTAATTTTAAGGTCCCCTTGTTTCGGTGCAAATGGGTCAAGCTAACAGGGGGAGGGGTTGAGGTAGACAAGAAGTACAGAATGACAATAGTGGATCTCAACAATCTTATGAAGGTAGACAAGAACTTAAATGAACCATTCATCTTAGCCAATGATGTGGCTCAGGTTTTCTATGTGAAGGACATGTCTACCAAACCGAAAAAAAGAAAAAATAAGCAAACAGATACATCACACGATGAGCCAAAGCGTCACATAGTTCTTTCAGGGAAAAGAAACATCGTGGGAGTGGAGGAGAAGACAGATATATCAGAAGATTATAATAATTTTGATGAAATTTCGCCCTTCAAAGTCAAGACTGACGCAACCATCCTGTTAAACGGTGCTGATACTCCAAGGATACGGCCGACGCGATCATAAGATTGACTATATGTATTAAATGAGTCATTTTTGGCACACATATGTATGTCAACAAGGAAATCAATGTCATATTTATTCCGTTAACACTATATATGTATTAAATGAGCCATTTTTGGCACACATATATATCTCAACATGGAAATCAATGTCATATTTCTTCCGTTAACACTATATGTATTAAGTGAGCCATTTTTCTTCCTGCCAGTTCTTCCCGCCATTTCTTCCCGCCAGTTTTCTTCCTGCCAGTTTTCTTCCGGCCATTTCTCACTATATATATGTAAGATTGTCCTCCATTGTCATTGCACATCTCTAGACTCATATCTGCAACTTCATCACTCATTCCCATGGCTTCCATCGTACCACTAACCCCCAGGGAGGCGGAGGCGCTCTGCGCCTCGAACTACCCCTGCCCGTCGGGCTACTGCGTCCCTGTCGGCTGGATGCTGAGCGCTGAGGGCGTGCCGGTTCCTCCTGTCCCTCTAGGTGTGGCGCGCCGTATGGCCATCATGAACCACTACTACTTCGAGCTCATGCCGGAGCAACGGAGGAATCCCAACTGGCATCCTGACTATTTCCTGACTTGGGAAGCCTTCTTCGGGGATCAGCCTGAGAGGGCGCTCGTTAGGCACGAGGAGGACGGCCCACCTCCTCCGAACTTCAACGAGGCCGGTCGTCGACTGTGGTGGCACGACCGGACTCTCCAGAGCGTCATGGCCTATGACACAGCCGCCGACTCTAACCCCCACCTGCGCTACCCTCAAGTCCAGCCCACGCGTAGTCAGCCTTCAAGATTCAACTACGGCAACCCCGACGATGATTGTGACGATAGCCGTGGCGAGTACGACGACTACGGTGGCGAGTATTACAGGTGTAGGCAGAAGCATGACTGAATCACTCCAACATTCCAAAACAAGTTCGGCCGATTGTGACTTAATCTGGCCATGTATCTTAATTTTCAGTTCTTCTATGTATCTTAATTTTCAGTCGTCCTTTGTTAGTTGGGTTATGTACTTTAATTCCAGTTCTATCGTAATAAAATTTTCTTCCCGCCCTTTTCTTCCCGCCCTTTTCCTCCCGCGCATTCTGCCCGCCCTATCCCATTTCTTACTAGTTTGAATAGTTAGAATTTTATTTTTTTAAAACAAAAAATGTTTTAGGATTAATTATTTAAATGCAAACAATTTTCATGTTGAAAGTTTTGTCAGATTCCAAAGTACACAAAAGATGCTAAATTTAAATATCCAAACAATTCAAAAATGGTAATACAAAATAAAATACGATTTGCTCTCATAAAATAGGGTTAGATTCCTTTTCAGATGCTTAATATTTCTTAATTTCAAAGTTTAGGGTTTGACTATTTTATTTTTGTCTTAATTGAATAATCAAAATTTACATGTAAGTGTTTTAATCATTTTGAAAATTTTCATCTACAATAACTATAAAATGTTTTTATATAAATGGATAGGTCTTATTTTTCTAAAAATTATGATATATTATTCATATTTTTCTAAGTTGAAATGAAAAAGATATGAATTTTCTAAATTCTATCCTATTTTTTGAATTAAAAATGCCCCCACCCCTTTAATGTACGAAATAAATGCCCCCCGTTTAACACCGGTTCCAGCCACGAACCGGTGTTAAGGGGTGGTGGGTGCACGCGAAACGAAATCCCCACCCCCTTTAACACAGGTTCGTGGCTGGAACCGGTGTTAAAGGGGGGGGGGCGAAACGAATTCCCTACCCCCCTTTAACACCGGTTCCAGCCACGAACCGATGTTAAAGGGGGGTGTTTATAATGCGCGCGCCTCTTCCTTCTTCCCCAGCCAGATCGATCAAGCGCGCAAAGGAGAGCGAGCCGCGCGTCACTGTCCACGCCCCGACATCGCCGTCCACGCCCTTGCCGTCGCCGCCCTCGCTGTCCACACCCTCGCCGTCGCCGTCCCGCAGGAGCGCCATCGCAGGGCCGTGACGTTCACGCCCTCGCCGGCCATCAATGCCCTCTCCCTCGCCAGCCCGCCGGAGCGTCGTCGCGGGCCGTGCTGCGGGAGCGCCGTCGATGCCGTCGCCCCGGCCCGTGCATCCTCTTCCTCTTCCCCCCTCCCCCCCCCCCCGTCGCTATCCACGTACGGCCACTATCGGTGAGCTACATATATTGTATATTGTATCTTTTTTTGCATGTATATTGTATCTTTTTTTGCATAGACATGTATATTTTATCTATATATGTATATATGTCTATATTGTATCTATATATATGTATATATCTATATATGTTTTAATATTTGTATGTGTATGTGTATGTGTATGTGTATGTGTGTATGTGTATGTATATATGTATATTATATCTATAGGTGTATCTATATGTTCATTTGTATATTTGTATGTGTATGTATATATATGTATTGTATTGTATGTGTATTGTATATGTGTATATTAATTTTGTGCCACGCAGATGACCACCGCCACCATTATGCCGTCGACCCTGACCTCCTCTGCCCTCGCTGAGCCTACACACGCGTCGAGGGTGAGTCGCCCATTTTAGGTAGCCCACGTCGTGCTGGTTCGAACCCACCCAGACGCATCCCGGCCCCGCTCTCGCCCTAGCGCCTCCAGCCGCCGCCCTAACACACCTCTCGTTGTCAATATAGCATTATAATAACCATGCATTGTTAATCAACTTTCATGACAATTTAATTAGAAGAAGTAATTGTACCCTCTCATATGAATCCGGGGTTTCTTCAAATTAGGGTTTTGAATGACCAAGCATGTATTAGGGTTACATTTCAATACTTTTAACCTGTCATATCATCATCCTTGCTTAATCATTTCAATAGATGTATTACTGATATTTGTGTGATAATATTATTGTTTTAGAAACTATGGACTCACTCAGTAGAAACCTTGAAGAGGAAGAAATAATAGAGAACATGATGCACGAGGACACCTCATAATATCTGAACTTGGAGGGACATGATGACAACTCAAGTAGTCATGGATAAGATGGCGACTGCGGTGAACACACTTTAGTGATTACAAAGTCCGTCGAGGTATATGCATGGATTAAGCATCTGCTGACTTGCACCGATTGATTTGTATATATGTACATGTATTAATTAACGCTTCTTTATTCTTTTAGCCCTCCGGATCGACCAGCCAGCAACAATCTTCTTCTACGAAAAAGAGCAAGCGAGGCGCGAGCCATCGGTTGAAAGATCTTGTAAAGTTCACGATCGAAGCAGTCCGTGTTGATGGCAGGCCGATGGATCCCAAGAAGGCCGCAGCAAAATTTATACATAAGGTTGGAGTTCTTGTTAGGGACCAAATCCCAATCATAATTGAATACTGGAATAAGACAAAGAAGGGCGACGCTACCTTTGTCGATAAAAGATCCAAAGAAATGCTTTGGACTTCGCTGTTGTTAAATTTCACCCTACCGCCAGAGGAGGATGAAAATAAACCAGTTATAATGGAAAAGGTCAAAGAGTGGACTCTAAAGAAGATGGCTGACGCTTTCCACAACTGGAAGACAAAATTGAACAAATTTGTCAAAGCTCGCGAGAATCCAGATTTCGAAGACGCATATTATGCGAAAATAAGACCTCACTGACCCGATTTTGTGGCGTACAAGGAAGGTGCTATAGCTACAAGAGGTCAAAATCCAATATGTAAATGCCTAGAAGAAGGAATATCACGAGTGGACGGGGTCAAGTGGCAACATATCTCAGAGGCCTAAGTGGGAGGAAGTTGAGAAGGCCCTGCGCGCTAGAGGGATCACACCCCAGACAGAGGGGTGGGACCTACGTGCAAAGACTTGGTTCTACGGAATCAGGGCAAGGTTGGACCCAGAAATGGAACTGTGTATCTTCCCAACAATTCTTGCCAAACCCGTCACTAAACTCATCACGCCATACGAGAAAATAGCCGCTAGGACCTTCCATCCCGGCAAAGAGATTGACTAGCTGACACGCGCCATTGGTAAAAAAGAACACCCTGGACTTGCACGAGGCACAAGGGGTAGGACGTGGAAGGATGGGTTTTCCGAGTGGGGAGACTCTTACAGATGGCGCGACAGAAAAGAAAAAGAGCGTACAGACCGGATGACACAGATAGAACATGCACTTGTGGCACTGCAGGCGCAAGTGAATGCACAAAATAGCCAGCAAGCTACCGGCCCATCTCAGCAGCACGAAGAGCCTGCATTGGAAGCTGCCGGCGGCCCAGACTCTACGTGGAAAAGTTGCGTGGCTTCTACAGAGAACGTGCAGCCCACGCTTGAAATGGCGGTCCTCGATACCCCGTGGATGAGATCATGGAGAGCGAACATGTTGCGCTGCATGTGAGATTAATGGGCTTATCCATTAAGGTGGTGGTCAGCTATGCCTTACCTCTTGTAGCTGGTGGAACTTACCACTGCCGACTGATTCCTGATGGCTATGCTATTGTCGGGGTGGATGAGGTTCTGAAGGAATATGAGGAAGCACATATTGACCATGCTACAGGTGAAGGGGAAACTCTACTTAAATTTGTAGTGAAAACAACCATTATTTGGAAGAAGGAACACATCATGCTTCCAAATTGGAGGCCACTGGCACCGCCGTCTCTGCAGCTTCAGCAGTCTGAGCCGCCTGAGCCGTCTACGGGTCATCAAAATACTCCCCTATCGTCTCCGCCGCGTCAGCCGTATCCGGCGCTTCAGCCATCTCTTGAGCGTCAGCCATCTCCGGCGCGCCAGCCATCTCCCGCGCGTCATCCATCTCCGGCGTGCCAGCCATCTCCTGCTCGTCAACGTAAGCGGAAGAGCACTACCACGAAGAGCACTAGCACTGCCACGAAGAAATCCGCAGGAAACCGTACGCCGAAGAGTTCAAGAAAATACGTCTCATAGCCTTCCGCCAAGTATTGTTGGTATTACCGTGGAATCACAGCGACGAGGAGAACAAGAGGATCTCGGAAGAAGAGGTCAAAAATTATTTGCACCTAGACGGGCCGAGCCAAAGGAAAAACTAGATCCAGCGATGATGGAGAAGTTTTACAATAATCTTTTGAAACTTGAAACCCCACTTGTGACGGACTACGAGCGCCAGATTATGAAGGGGGATGCAAGGCAGGGGGAGTCTGAAAGTAGTATTCATGCGGCACCCCAGAAAACAGTTCCCATCCTTTGAGAGCAGGAAAACCAATCGTGCGCCCCGCTCCAAGTGTTCGACACACGGATTGCTCCTCCTGTAAATGATTATGAGGAAGAGCTACAAAGAAAGGAGAATGAGATGGGGATGACTTAAATTGCATACTTGAACATCATGGGAGACCACTTGCCCAGAGGCGATGTCAACCCCATATAGCCATTGAAGTACGCGAAGAATCTCGTCAAGAAAGAGGAGCTCAAGAATCTACCAACGAACAAGTGAAGATTGCATAAGTGGTACCTTGATTTCTTGTGCGGAGACGAGGAGATGACCTTCAACATTCAAGACTTGCATTTTTATTCAATCAGAAGGAACTCGACAAAGCTGCCATCAGCCTTTATTGTGTGTAAGTACTATTTCTGTAATTTTTATCTCACCTCATTCAATTCATTAATTGCATGTATATATGCTCACCATATATGTATATACTATTATGCAGGAAAAAGTTTATGGAATGCATGAAAGGAGGCCCTTTTGACATTGGGTTCGTTGAGCTAAATCGAGTTCATGAACAAGTGGTAAAACTCAAACCCGGGCAAATAGAAGATTTCTTGCTAAGGTCTTTACTGAGAAAACAAACCAAAAGGGAAAAATATTGCCTTACAACTTCTCCTGAGTGTTACCCTCTCTTGTACACATTCTGTTTCGGCTTACTCGATGTTAAGTGTAACTGATGATGAGTTATGCGTGCGTGTAGGTTCCATTTTATTCTGCTAGTCATTCAAGTTGACTCAGGAAAAGTCCTTGCCATGGACTCATTACGAAAAGACCAAGAGCTATGGGCAGACTTTAAAGAGATGCTCTAGAGGTAATTTCAATCATATTATCACACTAGATCGTCAAATTTCGTGACAACAAGTAATTAATTACTCCTTTATCCATTTTCTTTGCCGGACAGGGTTTGGAGAAGGTTCACGGACAGGGCCGTGGGTGAATGGTCAGAAGAACTAAAATTTGTAGATCAAAATGTAAGTAATACTAGCCAGCTAGGTCTGCGTATCTCTTTGATTCTGCTTCCAATTCCATTATATCATGCCTTATTGATTATTATTTTGATTGAACTCTCTATTCTCGTAAAGTGCGCGCATCAGGGACCCGGCAATAACTTATGTGGATACTATGTTTGCGAGTTCATTCGCAACACGATATGTGCGACGGGCCAAGCCGCACTAGAACAACTTAGAGTAAGTAAACAAATTATACACAACATTATTTTATTACCATCAGTTTTGTTGAGTTTCATTCTTATATATATATATATTGACCCCATTCTTCATATATATTTAGATCGAACGGATGCGGGACAAATTAAACTCCTACCATTCGACCGCATACGAGCCATTCAAGAGGAATTGGCGGGGTTCATACTTGATGAGGTCATCATGCATGGCGGAGAACTCTTTAGATATCCAAAATGAACGTGTACGGAGATGTTACATTGTATATATGCTTGAACGTGTTTGTCTTGTACTTGATGCTTCAACGTGTACGGAGAATACCACAATGACGATGTTTGTGTATAATAATAGTTTCTTAATTATTCATTTACTCGTATATATTTACCGATGATGTAAGTGTATACCTCTCCTGATCGATCCCCCTCCCCCCTCTCGTCCCTGCCGTGCCACAGAAACTCGCCCAAACAGGGCGGCGGCAGAACTCTGCCGCGGCAGAGATTTATGACGTTTTCCTGCCGTGGTAGAGAACCTTTAACAATGGTTCGTGTTACGAACCGGTGTTAAAGGGGGGGGGGGCCTGAGCGCTACGGCAGCCCCACGTGCACCACCCTTTAACAGCGATTCTGAGCAATGCGGCAGCCCCACGTGCGCCACCCATTAACAGCGGTTTATATAAGAACCGCTGTTAAAGGGGGGTCCTCTAACACCGAACCCTCAACAGCGGTTCTAAAACCGCTGTTAGAGGGTGTTCTGAACCGCTGTTAGATGGGGTGTTCTGCAGTAGTGCGACGTTGACGAAGCGCCATCAAGATTTGCTAGCGCCGTTGCCGGGGAGGATAAGGACATCTTCACAAGGGGAGTCCTCCTCAACCTTTCACTTTACTTTGTTTTTGGTTTGCTTAGTTTCTTTTGCTTCGTTTTGTGCTTATTTTTATCAAAAACTCCAAAAAAATAGTTTAGTTTGGTTTGCTTTCTCCTATCAAAAACACAAAAAAAATTAGTTCTTGTGCTAGTTACTACTATGTCTGGTTTTGGTGCAATCCCTGAGTCACCTATGGAAAGTATCTTTACTTTCAAGCAAGGAAGTGGAGAGAGTTTTAAGAAGCTTGGTCTAGAATATCTGCTTTACAAAGGGAAACTGAGCCTAAAATGAGTCTTAGCTGGTTATTAATAGTTTCTACCATGGTATTACTCTTTGTTATAGATATGCTTTGGATGTTGTGGTTGAGAAAGATATTTTTCGTTGTACTGAGAATGAAGCTTTAGATGCTATAAATAGGTTCATTATAATCTATAATATGCTTGGCAAGTTTGATTCTTCTTTTATAGACATTTATGCTAGGCCTAACACTCTTGAGTCCAGTACTACTTCTTTGAACATTTGCTATCACACACTTAGAGAGAACCATGGTTATGTTCCAATAAATTCTGAGCCTTCAAAGTGGTTTCCCACAATCAAAGTCTCTATAAATAGTGCAACTTTTGATGCTCGTTGTGATATCATGTCTGAATTGTGCCTTATTCCTAAAGATATTTATGAGTCTTTGAGTCTTTGTGGACTTTCTAAAGGAGGAGAATAAATATCTCTTACAAATAACCCATTGGAATAGCTGAAGGTTTGTTTACAAAAATCTCATGGAAAATGGTGTCTACTGATTATCTTGTTATTGAATGTGTAGGCAAAGGATAGATTACACTCGGAAGATCCCGACTGAAACACCTTGAAGCAATAATAGATGTGGGAAAAGGCATTATGCATTTTTCTCCTCTAGTAAGCAATCATATTTTCCCTAAAGAGAAGAAGAAAGGTAGGAGCAACAAAGTTGATGTTAATGCTTCTTCATTTGAAAATAATTGATTTCTTGATTATTGTGCCTAACTTAAAGACGTTAAAGAAAAGTACTTGTTGGGAGATAACCCAAGAGTTTCCTTGAGTCTTGGAAGTTATTACTTCAGTAATGACCTGTCATGGTGGTGTCACGGCAGATGCCATGGGTAGGCTTAAGTTGGGGGCCGAATGGGTGCTTGTGGTCACCGGGGACACTACAAGGAATATGGCTATATATGACCCTCTATTTTCGTCACAAAATCGTCACAATAGTCCATTTATGACGATTCTATGACGATTTTGAGATCGTCGAAAGCTGAGCGTAGCAAATGAACTATTACGACGATTTTAGTGAAATTGTCATAACCGTATATGACAATATTGGATCGTCATAACCATTATGACGTTCCGATATCGTCATGGACAAACTGGCCTCGCCAGGTCAGATCCTACATGGCACACAATCAGCCCAGTCCATTTCAAAAATTACATGGGCCAAGCCAACAATTCAGTCCATTAATATTTTTCTATCAATTCTCATTGCTACTTGGGCCAAGCCCAACATTTTTAGCCTTTTTATTGTGGGGGTCGTGGCCTTTTTACCATTCAGCTCTTTTTATTTTCAACCATTTTTCCTAGGAATTGTAAATTGTTCCAGTCATTATGGCCTTTTAACAGCCCAAATAGCATTTGGATAAACACACAGGTATTACACAAATAATATTTTGGTAAGTGCATCTCAAATCGCATTCAATTATTCTAACCAAAATTGTAACGCAGGAATGGTCCACTTCCAAAAATAATACAATCAGGCATAATTCACATAACCCCGGAATATTAAACATCTACAAAAGTACAGCGTAGTATATTACAAATATTCCATAGTACAAATCACACATGGCCACAAAAATATGAATATCAACTCTTTGCTAAGTATGAAGCCTTCAGTTCTTTCATCTTCAGCTTGCAGCTCATTTAAAAGAGAGGAAATGATGGTTATAGCTGCCAGTCAACGAAAGAAATATCTTCTAAAATAGATGTGTATATCAATTCTAAAGCTATTAGCAAACATTATACTGGTGATACAAACCTACATCACTGGAGTTACTTTCACACTTCAAGCAACCATGAATCCATAGTACATGAATCAACACCCATTGTCATTATTTTCACACTTGGAATATAGTACAAAACTACAGAAGTAAAATTGATACAGCACAAACCATTGGAGTATTACTTTTAGGCCACAAGCTTTTTATTTGGTATAAACTATAGTTATAAAACAACAAGCTTTTTAGGTTCTGCATTTTGCATAATATACATCAATACAATGTTACACAAAATAATTCTTGATATCCTTGGTCTCTACATGAATAGACAGAAACCAAATCGTTCATAGCAAACCTACAGCAAGGTAAACATTACTTGCTCGGGAGAAATCTTGCCTGAAAACTCATTCATACACTGCTCGATAGCTCTCCTAACTAATTTGCTAAAGTACTACCACCAAACTAAAGCCCCAAATTCAGTATCGTGGCTCGTATGCTCTAAACCAGACTGCATATGTAGTGAAACAATGATGGCTGGCTGGGTTACCTGCAGCAGATCAGCAGTAGGGACGACAAGCACCAGCTGGGTTACCTGCACATAGAGAACACCGTCGATCTGGATCCCTGAGCCGATAGTTCTGAGGTACTTCCCGGAGCACCCGATGACGAAGGCCTTCTTGTCCGGCACGATGCTGAAGCCCCAGTTCACCTGTGTGCTTATCCCGTCGAACCTACAACGGCAGCACGAAACTTTAGTGATATGCAGCGAGAACAAGGGGAACGATATACAGCCTGCAGCAACCGGGATGAGGCCTCCTTGAGCGCTATGAAGTGAGAACAAGAGGTACTTTAAGAAAATGTAAAAATGCAAAACATATGCCAAAAAACGAAGGCTTCAAATTAGATACATAATATTTATTCACAAAAGATCCGTAGAACCAGTACTACAGGAACAAAAATACACTCAACTTTTCCATGTTTGATAATGATTTGGTACCACTAGCTTTTCATTACTAACATACAATGCTTCATTGGTATAGCGCAAACAAGTATAGAATTGCATTCTTTTACAGTGCTTTGCATCAGATAAAGATTTTGAATTTCAACAAAAAGCATATGCAAAGAACTACAAATGCACAACCAACCTTTGAACTTGATCTTCTCCGGATTCTGCAAAGAACTATAGCTCAAGGGTGTTCTGATGTATCTCATCCTACACCAACCACAAACAAACAACTCAGATCAGCCGACCAATAGCAAGCATATATCATCCAACAACCATTTAGTTTCAAGTAAAGAGCAGCATGATCGAACTGGCAAAATACAAACTATTCCAGATCAATATGAGTTCACGACCAGTAGAAAATAAGGTGCAAAAGCAACATCCATTGCATGCAGCAAGAACATTAAGTAGTAAAAATAATGCCTAATATAATTACTAGATAGTAGCAAGAACATTAAGTGAGACATATGTATATAATATGAATATCGTACTGTCAAATCAAGATTCCAGCATAATATAACATGGTATGGTCTAAAACTCCCAAGTTACCATGGTCTAAATCTCCAGTAAAAGCTGCTAGTAAGAAAATAGAAGCAATTCAGAACATAACGATTAGCTTCCACATCAGGTAGGGACTTCAAATGATAGTAATGCATGGCATCGGCCATCAACCAAGTAAAAAAGGAAGGAGGATGGAATAGACCGACAGACTTATCTAATCAGGAGAAGACAACATTGCTTTGGTTGCAGCGTAGTGGGCTCGACACTGAGAATCCGGTGCCATGTCCAGGATTTATGCACTCCAGCACACTCTCCACCGGGACTAGGGGAACCAGCAAGCAAGCAAGGTAGGTGTTAGTAAGCATCAAGGAGGCTGCTGTAGGTCAAACCAGGTAAAATAAAGAGAAGTTTTCACCAGATGGATATGAACAATGTTATACTACAATACACTACATATGTGCAATATACTTACTTTGTATAAAGAAGAACCTTATATAAAGAGTCAATTACAATATAGAAAGAAGATAATCAATCAAATAGACTGTAAACAGTTTCTCCATGACCTAGCACTTAGCCTGTAGGTGGACACGTCCATGGCTTCCCACCAAACAGCCGCTTGTGCACATTTTACTTATATGGGACACTGCCTAAAAAATATTCTTTCATCAATAATAACAAACAGTTAAACATAATCATGCTTGATGCTTTTGTCATGATGCTTTTGTCATGATGTCTCAGTGATAATAATGTAGTAAAAGATTCCGGTTAGTGGAGTGGACTGATAAGGAACCAGTAGGTACTAGATCAAAAAGAGCATGTTGAAACTTGTCCAGACCATGACTGTTGCCTCCCTAAATAGTTGCGATTTAGACTAGCAACCCCGAGTTTATTGGGCCAGTTTGAATCAAGGAATCACCTCATACATCACGTGATGATCCTACAAAATTGGTGGGTGACCCAATCCCTCACTTCATACTAGGTGATGATGAACCAACCCATTACATTCCTCAAACTAAACAAGGGAGCTAGGATTGCATGGTCAATTCACAACGGTGAAACCAAATAACCCTTTTACATAGGCCCAACTTTATGTATCGTGGTAAGCAAAACACATAGTGCATTAACTAAAAAAGGGCTGCAATCCGTTTTGTTTCTAGCAGTAACAGCTGAAGCACAAAGTTATTCTAGTGCAGATTCAACTTGCAGATTGGACATATCCAGTATAGAGCATCCAACAATGATAGCTAAAATCACAAGACTGGAGTTCTACTAGGAACAGAAGCACATTAGATATAGAAAGTTCTATTTTAGTAACATCGAAGGAGGTGCGTTTGTTGGTCACCTTGTGGAGGTAGTGGCAGAATCGTAGTGGTAGATGGGCTGCGGTGGCGAGGGCTGCAACTTCCATGGCGAGTCGACAACAAACAGGGATGTGACCCCAATGTCACCAAGGATCAGCGTGTTGAGGACCTAGCAGGATCCTCCGGCCAGGATCAGTCATCACCAAGTTTGCGTGGTATCCAAGAAGCACGGATCTGTTGTCATCGTAGAGGGCGAGCAGGACGTCGTCGGGAAGATGAAGATCCCGTAAGATTCCACCGGCTAGGTGGAGAGGAGGGCTTGGTGTATAGGTGAGCGGTGAGCCTGGGATCTAGAAACGGCGGCGACATCCCCATCAACCGCTTCGTACCCATCGGCGGCGACATCCACATCGCTGCTTGTCGGGTTCGGCTGATCTGCGTGTGCGAGATATGGAGGCTATGGGGGAGATGGTGTGAAGCGAGTTTGGTCTTGGAGATGGCCTAGATGGCTGCTACAGATGAGATGGCGGCGTGGGCATGATGGCTGCGGCGGGTGAGGGGATGGTTGCGGCGGCGGAGAGAATAAAAGAGGGGCGGCGACGGAGAGAAGAAAAGTGAGGGCGGCGGCTATGGGAAAAAAATCTAGGGTTCGGCCGCACCTCTATATTTTGTTTCCCTGTTGACTGGGATTTGGCGTGACTGGGCGCCAAGTGGGTGGCAAATGGAAATATTCCCGCGTCTGCGCGCGGTGAAGGGGTGCCATGTCAGCGATCCACAGCAATTTCCCACATATCACAATCCCAACCGTTCATCATGTCCATATCCAACGGCCTATATTTCCTTCTCTTATGTCTTGATGGTTATGACGATTTGATGTACTCAAAATATGACGTTTTTTAGACAAATCGTCTTCAATATTCAGGATTTGGACTCTCTCAAGCGGCTTACGACCATATGGTACAAAATCGTCATAATTCTATGATGATTTTATCCACAGTCACTATCAAAAGGTCATAGATTGACACATTCCTTGTAGTGGGAGGGAATGCACGGTCTTGCCATGCACGAAGAAGAACATGAACTCTCCACACTTAGGAATTTTATTGATGCTTGAGGCTTACAAGTGCTCCTTGAGCTGTATGAACTAGTGTTCTATGCACTGGTTCCTTACTTGGTCCAACCTCCTCCTACTACAGCTATGCCCCTTCTTATATAGGCACAGCCAGCTAGGTTATACCCCTTTGGGTTCTAGGGTTACTGTTTGGATCTTGGTCCCTACTATGTGGGCCGGGTCATGGGCTTGCCCTAAGCCCAATGGCCCAGTCCACAAAGCTAGACAGCTAACGGTCTTCTAGTACATCGCCTCCTGTTCCTTTTGGCATCACGAAGTAATTTTGTACGTCAGCCCTTGTTTTGGGCGTCACCCGGCTCCTTTCGTGTCACTCGGCGTCGCCATTCTCTTTTGACCACGCTTTACCATGGTCCCTCCTGAACCTCACTCGGAAAGGTGCCACGCGTCCTATCTGACTCAGCCCCTCCTCAAGAGACTCGGCTCGTTGGTTCCTACAAGACTAACATATTTGTCCTATACGGGCCGACATAGTTTCTATGTCGGCCGCATACGATCCTCTTACCCGGCCATACTTACTCGGCCTAGTTCTTTCTTCACTCGGCATAAGCCAAGCTGGGCTGTGTTTTACCCCTTGCGACCCTACCGGGGGTTATCCCCCCTACATTAGTCCTCGAAGCTGGTGAGGTCTAGCAGTTCTAGCTGTTAGGTGTCTCCAGGTTCCTTTAATGTGGTTGGAACTTCTTCTTCTGTCATTATTCATCGCTTTCGAGGCACTGTTTGGCGCGATTCGCATTTTACCGAGTCTGTCTGACAATTTCCGGAGCTGTTTTTTGACTTTCTGGCTCGTTTTTGCCTCGTGCCGATTCATTTTGGCCAATTCCGAGTCATTTTCGGCGTGCTTCAGTCACTGATAGCTGGTAATCATGATAACTTGCCTCAAATTTTGTTCCAAGCTCTTGCGGAACAGTGACGGCTACACAGTTATTCCTCGTCACTGTGGCAGTCCCATCGGTCTGCGCCCCTTGTCCTTCCTTTAGTGACGTGGCAGGGGATTTTTCGTGTATCGTTGTCACGTGGAGCCCGCTGATGGTCTCACTCGACCGGGTACACGGCCACAAGCTGGCCACACGGTGCAGGGGGATCCCACGATTGGCGGTTTTTACTGCCCATAAGTAGGGGTGAGGGGGTTAGAACTTCCCTCGCCCGTTCAGTTTCCCCCTGCCTCTTCTTATTCCTTGCGCCTCCAAAATCAAACTTCCCCCCTCTACTGTTCTTCCTGCTTTCTGTTCTTGCCTCGCGATGTATCTTTTCCTCTTCTCATTCCACGACGGGTCCATGTTCTTCCAAGCCTGTTCCAACGGCGGAGGTGATCGAATCCAAGAGGATCATGGACGCACACGATGACGCTGAACTGGATGAAGAGCAGGAGGTTCCCGCCAGCGAGCGCGGCGGCTGGGAGGACTCGGAGGTCTCCACTGAGGAGCTTGAATGGCTTTGCTCCACCAGGCGCATCCCGCTCGAGGTTGACTGTCGTCTTCCCGCCGCTGAGATCTCCCCAAACCCGATGCGAATGAGCGGGTGGTTTTCCTCTCCCATTTCGAGCGAGGTTTTGTATTTCCTGTCAGCACCATATTTGCTTCTTTTCTTTCTACCTTCCATATTCAGACCCATCATCTTCCAACCAACGCGATTGGTTCCCTTTCCTGCTTTATTTCTGCTTGCAAGGCCTATTTTGGCATTTGGCCTACAGTTCTTTTGTGGGCCAAATATTTTAGCTTTAGGGTGCAAGTTGTTCCTCAGCCTGGCGCTCCCCGAGCCGAGAAGAAACCGACTCGGTGCGGTGCCACTAGCATCACATCCAGGAGAGACTCCATCTTTCCTCACATCACTGGTCTTGAGTCTTGCAAGAAATGGCATAGGACTTTCTTCTATGTCAAAAACAGCGGGGCCACTGATAACATCCGACTCCCCCCTTTGTCGGACGAGGTTACCCGCGCTACCAAGACGCTGCAGTGAATGAGGCCAATGTGATCTTAGAAAGGTTGTTGTCGCCGGATGAGAACTTTTATCTTGCCGACAGGGACCTTATGTGCACCTTCATATCACGCCGTGTAATCCCTATCCAAGATCGGAGCCACAAGATGTGATTCATGAGTGGCTCCCATGACCCCACTCGGCACTCCATGAAGGATCTTACCCACGATTCCGTGGCTCGCCGAGTACGCTCGATCTTCAAGCTAAACTTGGCAGATGATTGTGCTTGGAGCTGACTTCCGTTTAGTTGGGTCAAGCATGTCCACTGGGTAAGTTTCCGAGTCACTTTAGCTGCTGAGTCATCTTTAGCTTGTTTGTTACTCTCAGTCTAGTTTTTGATACTTATTCTGTTTGTCTTTTGCAGAACCTCGTTCACCAGGTTGATGATAGTACTATCCCTCCTAGCTCTTACAATGAGGATCGCTCCGACTCTGACAAAGTCGAGTATGACTTGGAGTGCTTCATCCCCATTCCGCATGCAGCTACTGCATCAACCTCGGGTAAGAGTCAATCTCGAAACCCCTTATAAGATTGGTCTGACGGTGATGAGGATGATGATTGTAAGATTTTGGAGGTACTTGCCTTGTGACCTTATCCTCTAACTTATTCGAGTAAGCCTGTTATTTACTTATACAGCTGGCCAGGTACATGACACTCCACCTCTCGCCGTGGGCGGTGTCGGCAAAATCCACGTTGCCAAGCCGAATAAGCGACGCGGGGCCTCCTTCATTACTCAGCCAGCCAAAAAGAGCAAGGCCACCCCCGTTGCTCCTACTTCTACCACGCTGGCTGAGACTCGGAAAGCTGCCGGGTGCCGAGTCACACGTCGCCCACTACGCACTCTAGTTGTCACTGGGTAAGCATTTTTGTTATGCTTACGTGACATTTTTCCTCCTTATGCGTTGTTACTATTTTCTTGTGCTTGTCTTGTTGTTTTCAGCGCTGTGCCTCTGTCGGCTAACCAGGCTGCTGCTAGCATCGCCTCGCCGCTAAGGCCTGCACCTGTTCTGACTGATTATACGGTGCAGGATCCCGTTCGAGTCGAGGCTCCCACTGTTGAGGCTCATGCTTCTTAGTGTCAGTCAGACCCGATGGTGCAGCCGGAGGAGGAGACTCGGCCCAGCACCCCTAATGCTGGTCGGGAACGACTTTCTGATCTTGGTGCTAGTAATGTTGGCACCGAGAAAACCTTCGCCACCAGTTCCTCTAGCACCAGCCCACAAGCTGGTGCGCATGAACAACTTCCTAATCTTGGTTCCAGCAATGCTGCTGAGCCCACTCAGTCGGCTCCCCTTTCTTCTCCTATCAAATCTGCTCATTCTCCTCTTCTGCCAAAGATCCAGACCCGGCCTATGGCTTCAGGTCCGTCTCGCCCTTCATCCGGCAAGACCATCTTCACCAAACAAACAACTTTGGTTTGTGCTTCGGGTACCGCTCCTTATATGGCTCTAAGGCTCGTTCCAACGGGTAAACCGAGCGGATATGCGGCTGTCGGGTCAGGTGATGGCTCTAAGGCTGTTACCCTTCACACTAGCACCGCTGCAACCCGCGCCAATGTGGGAACTACCCTGAAGAAGGGGCAAGTTCTCACTCGGACGCTCAGTGGGAATGGCCTTGGTTCCGCTGAGCCCTATGTTGTGGCATGGAACGCAGCTGGCGAGCAAGAGGTCAGCACCTGCGCTGGCAAGAAGCTGAAGCTGGGCCCCAAGGTCGTCTCCGACATGACCTAGTAGGCCATCACCTTAATGGCTAGCGCGGATTAAGTGAACGAGGTAGATAACCTCTTTACTCTTTTGTGTTATGAGTATTTCTGTTATACATATCACCTAGTCCCCAAGGTTACTACCGAGTGAGGAACTCACTCGGCTGTAAGCTCCACGGAATAACTCAGTCTTTTATTTCCGTCTGCCAAGCTCGCATGTTTGACTTTCGATCCCTAGTCCCCGAGGTTACTACCGAATGAGAAACTTATTCGGCTGTAGGCTCTAAGATAAGAGTTACTTCTTATCCGGCTTTGAGCTCAACTTTTCCATTTATCCACTGTCCTTTTCCTTTGTGCAGCTTACGCACAATGAGCGCACCAAGGTGCATCAATCTCTCCTCCTGGAGCATCGCAAGCTTGAACTTGCTCATGAGAAGCTGCAAATCGAGACCCAAGGCCAAGGTAATCTTCTTACTTGCCATATCTTTATCCGGCGTATCTTTCTTTGCTTCATTTTCTTAGTCTTTTCTCATTGTTTTCCCACAGCTTCTGCCCAGTCCACCATCGACGTGCTCCACTTGCAGATCTACGAGACGGAGATTATGTTCTTACCCTTTTTTGTGTTCATGCCATTCTCTTGCCTTGTTTTCCTGACGGGTCAAGATAGCTATGTTGCTACTGACGAGTAATTTGTTTCAAATAAGAAGAGAAGCACCAAGCCGAACTCCAGAAGGAGCAAGAAAATGTGACCTGGCTGAAAAAGCTGATGGCCGACATGGAGCAGAAACATTTAGCCGAGGTGAAGGGGCTGAAGGAGGAGCTTGCCGAGCAAGACGGCCAACACGCCGCCAGCGCCTAGAAAACCAGGGAGCTTCTCAAGGAAGCTGAGTCGACGGTTGAGTCGGCGAACATGGACCTGGACGCGCTCCAAGCCAAGGCCAAGGCTTGGCAAAGAAAACTCGACACCATCAACTCTTTTCTCGGTAGTGAGTTCTTACCCTTTTTTGCACTGCATTTCCTATTCTTGACTTTATCATCCTTTTTGTTACTTTGCTAATATTCTCTTCTGCTTGCAGAGAATTTTCCCGAGGTTAATTTGTTTGCCATTCGGGCCATGAAGAGAGTGAGAGACGAGTCTGGTGCTCTAGCTGATGGCGAGGTGAGTAACGGCGAACATCTCGAAGCATTGTGGGAGCGCGTCAAGACCATCAAGTCTTGCAGCGTGGACTTGCTCAAATCATCCATTCATGCACTCCGCATGCTCTAGCCGGATGAAGACGCACCCACACTCATAGATCCCCTTGTTGAAAGGCTGCTTCACACCGAAGACAGGCTGGATCAATGGCATGAGTCAGCCGGCCAAGCTGCAGCAGATAAGGCCATTTCCTTTGTGCTCTCATGCTACAAGGACATCAATCTTGATGTGCTTGCACGCATAAGGGGGGATGGGAAGTGGCTGAATGATCCTATCTTGATCAAGAGACGCCAGGAGCAAGCCTACGCCATGATCGAGTATACTATGGTGCACGCTTGGTGCAACGGGCCCAACTTCCTTGACCTTGGCGACCCACATGTCAAAGTTGCTGATGAGGGTGCTGATAGTGAGGCCACCGAGTCGGACGACCCTAAAGACTCGGCGACTGATGTCCCTGACCCGGCTGATGCTCCAAGCGATTCTCCTGGCTCCAAGACTGCTCCTCCGAGTCGTGCTGCTTCTTAGACTGAATAGGACAAACACTTGAACTTTGATGAGATCCCCGGTATGCCGGGTACAAATTTAATATATATTGCACTTATGTTTGGTTGTGTGCCTTTTGATAAGTCTTTAAATATCTTGTTATATTTCGAGTGTTAATCATCCAAGGGCAAGTCCCCGAGTCTCATTTAGTCGTTTCCCCTTTCCTTGACTTTTGGCTCTTGTCTACCTTTTTTGGCGTTCGACATCAGAGTCTCAAAGTACTAAGGATATAGTTAGTGGGTATGAAACTTAGATCACTTGGCCGAGGATCATTCAACACACCTTACGATATAAGCTACAGCGGGTTAGGCAAAAGACATAGGGTCGACTCGCGTTTCTCCTTGTACTTATCCAGTGTTCATGTTTACTCGTCACTCATCTTTTCCTCTTGCTTGCCATGAAGCCGTGTTTTCGGAAAACAGCATCGTCAAAGATTTGATTTTTCCGAGTAAACACTACTTGTTCCGAGATAAGCTTTGGGTGTTACGCGAGTTGACATAAAATAATTGAAAGGATAAACATATGGGGCAGTCCCCGAGTCAGTTTTTCGAGTCATACCATTTTATTATCAGCACATAGCCGGCACAAATGTCCGACATATGAGAGTTTGAGTGATACATGCACTACTTCTCCTAAGTGTACAAGGGGCGAAGCAGTGCCACATTCCATTGCCTTTTTGTCTCATCACCTGATCTGTCCGCCTTGTTCTTCTGTGCTTCACGAGCATCTATGAGATAATATGAATCATTGTGCAATGCTTTGCTTACAATGAGCGGACCTTCCCATGGGGGTGATAACTTATGCATTCATGTTGTGCGTTGCACTAGTCTTAGCACCATATCCCCTTCTCGAAAAACACGAGGTTGAACTTTCCGGCTATGGTAGCATCAGTGATTTTGCTGATATATAGCGGATCTGGATAATGCAAGTTCCCTTGCTTCTTCGAGTAAGTCAACTTCATCTTCTGGGGCCTCTCTTACCTCGGCCTTCAATTATTGCCTTACTCTTGGCGATTCATACTCTATGTCGGCAAGCAAAACTGCTTCTGCCCCATATACGAGGAAAAATGGCATATAGCCTGTCGGCAGGCAAAACTGATTCGGAGTTGTCCTTAGACTCCATAGCACTGAGGGTAGTTCCTCTATCCAACAGCCAGGTGATCTCTGGAGTGGTTCCATCAAACGGGGTTTTACCCCGGATAGAACTAAGCCATTAGCTCGTTCAACTTGTCCATTTGATTCTGGATGAGCGACTGATGCTACATCGAGTCTTATTCGGTTTTTTCTGTAGAATCAAGCAAAAGCTCCTCCAGCAAAGTTTGTGCCATTATTTATGATTAACTGTGCGGGTAACCATATCTCAGGATTATGTCCCTGACGAATGTGACAGCTGTTTTGCTGTCCAATTTTTTGATGGGCTTCACTTCTATCCATTTGGTGAACTTATCAATCATTACCAATATATGATTCATGCCTCCCCTTGCTGGCTTGAATGGTCCTACCATATACAAGCACCATACTGCGAATGGCCAAGTGATTGGTATAGTTTTTAATTCAGACGCTGGTAAGTGTGACTTGGATGCATAATGCTGGCAACCATTGCATTTTCCGACTAGCTCTTGTGCCTCTGCCAATGCGCTTGGCCAATAAAACCCATGTCGGAATGCCTTGGCCACCAATGCCCTTGATGAAGCATGGTGCCCACATTCTCCTTGGTGAATATCCAATAAGATTGCTTGGCCTTTTTTCTGAACTGATGCAACACTGCAATACACTCATTACACTTATTTTGTAGAGTTCCATCCTTTAAGTATTTGAATATTGGCTGCGCCCATGTAGGTATCGGTGGTGCCGGATCTGTTTCCCCATCAACTTACATTGGTTCGGCCGACATATGTTCTGCCGACATGACCTGACGAGTCCTCGAGTGTGATTCAGCTACCCCTGAGGTGAGAGGATTAGCCCCCGAGTGACTCGAACCTGCCCCTGAGTCAATGTCCATTGGAACAACGTCCGACCCTTGTATTGCCGGGATGAATATTGACTCGGACTCTGGCGAGGGCTTGATCGATGGTTTCCTGAGATGTTCCAATGCTATTCCTGGTGGTTTTGCTTGCCGATACGAACCTAACTTGGACAGTACATCCGCTGCCTCATTTTCTGCTCTTGGTATGTGATGGAATTCACACCCGTCAAAGTATCCCGAAATCTGTTGCACGTGGAAACGATATAGTGCCATGTTTGCGTCCAACGCGTCCCAATGTCCAGACACTTGTTGAATCACCAAATCCGATTCACCAAAACATATGATCCTTTTGATGCCAATCTCTTTGGCTACTTTGATGCCATGGACAAGTGCTTCACACTTGGTAACGTTGTTGGAAGCAGCAAAATGGATCTGTAACACATACTTGAGTTGATCCCTCTTTGGTGATGTGAGCACTATCCCGACGCCCAAACCCATTTTCGTCTTGGACCCATCAAAATGCATATTCTAGTAATTCGGATCTGGCAGTGGTGGTTCGTATTGCATCTCCATCCAATCTACGAAGAAATCTGCAACAACTTGAGATTTAATTGCATCTCGCCTATCATACTATGGAGTATATGGTGCTAGATCTATGGCCTATTTTGCGACTCGGCCGAGATAGGTGCCTCACATATTACCCGGATTGGGTGTTCTTGAAAATAATGTTTCAGCTTCCTTGCTGCCATATACACCCCATATGTCATTTTTGGATAATGAGGGTAATTCTGCTTTGATATGGAGAGCACTTCGCTCAAGTAATAAACTGGCCTTTGGACTGATTTGCCCTCTTCTTCGCGTTCCACCACTATTACTGCACTTACAACTCTGTTGGTTGTGGCGACATAGAGCAACATTGGCTCTTTGGATAGTGGTGATGCTAATATTGGTGCTATTGCCAACATTTTATTTAGTTCATGGAAAGCACTATTAGCTTGTTGTGTCCATGTGAATTTGTCTGATTTTTTCATCAGTTGATATAGTGGTAGGTCTTTTTCACCTAGCCGACTAATAAATCTACTCAATGATGCCAGTCATCCCGTGAACTTCTCGACATCGTTGAGGTTTTTTGGCAATTCCATTCTTTCGATGGCCCTGATCTTTGTTGGGTTAGCCTCAATTCCTCGGCCTTATACAAGAAATCCGAGTAACTTGCCAACCGGGACACCAAATGTGCATTTTTCCGGGTTAAGTTTCATCTGGAATCTTCTTAAGTTTGCGAATGTTTGACGTAGGTCCTCAATTAGAGTATGACTTTGCTTGGTTTTTATCACCACATCATCGACGTATACTTGAACATTTTTGTCCAATTGATCTTGCAAGAATTTTTTGCATGCATATTTGATATGTTGCACCTGCATTTCTCAATCTGAATGGCAAGGTGCGATATCAGTAAGCCCCATACGGGGTGATAAAAGTTGTTTTTTTTTATCATTCAGATTCAGTGCTATCTGATGGAATCCAGAGACGCATCCACAAATGACAACAACTCACACCCGACAGTAGAATCTATGACTTGATCGATCCGTGGAAGGGGGAATGGATCTTTTGGACACGCCTTATGGAGGTTCATGTAATCAATAAACATGCGCCACACCACTGCCACGTTCGGGTCATCCTTTTTCTTTTCGACCAAGACTAGATTTGATAACCAGTCCGGGTGCAGTACTTCCATGATGAATCCGGCAGCTAAGAGCCTGGCTATCTCGGCAGCTATCACTTTCCTCCTATCTTCGGAGAAGAGGCGGAGGGGTTGCTTCACCGCCTTGGCATCTGGCCTTACATGAAGATAGTGCTCAGCCAGCTCCCTCGGAACTCCTTGCAAAGGCTATATGGACCATGAAAAGATATCCCGATTCTCAGGGAGGAAGCTGGTGAGCTCGCTTTCCTATTTTTTAGTGAGCCCAGCCCCAATGGTAACTGTACGCTCCAGGAAAGTCTCATCCACTTGTACCTTCTTGGTCTCTTTGGTATCTTGAAATGGTACATTGCCATGCGGATTAGTGAGTGCCGGCATGGACATTTGTGCCGCTTTGGCCAATGCTGTCACCTCCAACATTTGTATGCTTTTCTTGTGCTATGAACAGTGACTCGGCCAATGAAGATCCAGGTGGGGCACAAGCAATGGATCTTTTATAATCTCCTTTAACTGTGATCACCCCACATATGGGCCTGGCAGCTTCATCTTTAAGTAAGCAATGTGAGGAGTAGCCATAAACTTCGCCATAGCTGGCCTGCCGAGTAAGACGTGATACGAGATGACTAAGTCGACCACCTCAAACTCTATGGCTTCAGTGCGACAATTCTCTCTGTTGCCGAATAAGACGTCGACCCAGATCTTGCCAATTGGCTCATAGGACAATACTGTGGCATCTCGCAAAACCACTACTAGAAAATCGCGTTGTTTTTGTGCATTGCATCACCATGACATCATCATGCATCTTTGGCTCTCAGAATATTGTAGCTAAAAACTATTTTGTCTGATACAATACCTCTTCTCTTATTTCAAAACCTGTCTTATAATTATCTGTTAAATTAATTGCCTAAAAATTATTTTGCTAAGAGAGTTAAAACAAGACAACACCATAAATATTTTACAAACTAATAAAACCCAAACCCTAATCTATTCCTACCCAAACCTAGTCTACCCACCAACCACAGCATGCCACCTCACCTTCCCTCCACCAAATAACACCCACCGCCACCTCACCAATCCTCTCTCTCACCCCTACTCCCCACTCTCTCTCCCTGGGCCCCACCCCAACCCACACAGCGTCACACACACCCGCAGCCCCACTCCCTCCCTGGCCGCAGCACGCACGCACCCCGCGCGGCCCACCCGCGGGTCCCACACGCCACACACGCGCTCGCCCCGCCCTTCTCCCTCTCCGGCACCGGCCACCGCTACTAGCCCGCGGCCGTCTCGCCCTCCTCGGCCTCCAGCACCCTCCCGCCTCCTGTCTCCCCGCGTACCCCGCCCTCTCCTCTGCATCCACCTTCCACCCCCCGTTCCGCCACGTCGCCCAGGGCCTCCCCTCCCGCCGCTCGGGCTCGCCTCGCCGGGGCCGCCCTCGCCTCGCCTCCCGCCCGTCTCCGGCACCCACCGCCATCGGCCTCCGCCACCGCGACCGCACCTCTGCCCCGTCGCCGGGAGCCCGCCGACCTCGGGACCCTGCTCCCCCTCCTGGCCGCCTCTCCTCCTCGCTCGCGAGCTCCTCCGTCGCCAGCCGTCGTCGGGCGCGCCTTCCCCTGCAGCCGGCACCGGCCCGTTCTCTCCCTTCCCGTGCCTGGCCCCACCGGGCTCCCCTCCCCGTCGCCGGCCCGTGCCTCACCCACCTTGCCGGCGCTGCCCTGCATCTGCCGCCGCCAGAGGCCCCTGCTCTGGCCGCCCTCTGTCTTCATGTCAGGCCCAGGCGCCGCTTGTCGCCCGTGACCTCGACGACGTCTGCTGTCCTCCGCAACCGCTGCTCGCCCCTGGCTCCACTCGACCTCCGCGTCCACCGTCGGGCGTCCCTTCCCGTTGTGCCGTGGCACCGCCCTTGGTCTCCGTCTGCAAGCCCGACGGTGTTATCTCCGTCCTCGCTGGAGCCTGCAGAGCTCCTCTGTTCCGCACGCGTGCGCTCGGCGTGCAACGCTACCTCTTTTTGTCTGCACCACGCTGTGTCGGGCGCTACACGACCATGTTTTGATTCAGCTGGCTAGTTGGGTTCCTCCAATCAGTTGTTCCACCTGCTTGTTACCTTACCTTCAAGCATCGATGCGTTCCATACATAACATCAAGACAAATCAACTTAGTGGCTATGCTGATGCCCAAACGACAAGATTTGGGCTCGTCGACAAGTCCTCCATCCTGGAACGCCAAGAGCCACCGACCATCGAAGTCGGGACCTTCAAGTTCACCGACATGGAACCAAAGAGTTGTTGAACCCGAGTTCTCCGTCACGGAAAAACCGCAAGGCATTCGTGGTGGAACCGACAAGATCTACCTCACCGACGCCATGATCTCCCTCACGGAATCTGAAGACCGTTCCGATTCCTCGAACCCTCCGAGCCGCCAAGATCGCCGTAGAACGCCAAGTTCTTCATCCCGGACGCCAAGACCGACCCGATACGCGGCCCCGACAAGATCTTCGCGACTACAAGATCGACACCGACCCGGGCGAATCCAATGCGCCCGGACACCGAACCAAGCCCTTCTTCCCGGAACGCCAAGCTCCTCATCTTGTATCCGACCTTCGAATAGCGATCACCCCGGAGTCCGAACCCCAGATCCGAACCCTGAGACCGAACCCCGGAACCCCAAGATCTTCTGAACCCTAATGTGTGAACCTTTTCCTGGGCCCCTATTTTATAAATGCTAAATATAAAACCTGTTGCATAATAATCATTCATCTCGCATGCATATTTGTGTGGTTTGGGGGCATTATGCCGATTCACATCATAATTAAATATGGGGCCCATATGCGGGCAAATCTAGTCTCATATTGGTCTCATTTAAATTTGTGTAGCGAATCGGTGCTATCTTTTGCCATGTTAAGACAACATATAAATTGCGGGGTAGTTAAATAACTTGAAACATCTAATTAATTGTCGGGACCTCGGTTCCGCTTAATATGACCTAATCGCATCGTATCTTTGCCATGTCATACATCATACATGCATCATGCCCGATCTTTTGCCGTAGTATTAAATAGTGCATCCGGTGTTTCTTCTAGTGTTTTGCTTCTTCGCGGATAAGGCCGTTGAGTTGATGTGAGCTTCGCCCCGATCTTCGGATGAACCTTCGGCAATGTTTTCAGGCGAGCATCTCCCCCTTTCTACCTATCTTACTTTTATAGTATTTATTCCCTCCTGTTGATCTATTGCTATCTGTGTTGCGATGCTCTAGTTTTCGTACCCGTGTTATCCCTTGCAGCCTTATATTGCCTTGGACACATCCTATTACCTGTTGTTTGGTAGATAGTTGGACTTGCGCGTCGTAGTCGCTTGCTCAAGTGTTGTTGCGTGTCGTCCAGTACCACAGTTGTTGGAGTGTTGCCGCATGTCTAAGGTTGGAGATGATCATGGCTTTACTTATCGTTTAATTCAATTATTGTTTAACAACTAAAATTGAAGTAGGTAAGCAGAGGCACAGGTGGGCAATAGATGTTATTTGGTTGTTAACCGTCCACTTGTGTCCCGTAGGACCCCGAGTACTTGATACATGTTCCTTGAATATTCGTGCTATCCACATCCGGGAGGAATATGGGACCCCCCTGAGCCAGAGCTTGATTCATTCTTATTTCTTGGGGCCACAAACTAGTTTGAGGTTTTATTTACTATCCTGTACTTATGCCATGCTTTACTGCTTTATTTACGATTGTGCGAGGAGCACCTGTACTGTTTAGGTAAGCGGAGTGTTTTCGCGGTATCGACAAGCCCAGTTTTGGGTTCCCAGTCGTTTACAGCCATTGACGCAAACCTTGAGTCCGTCTCGGAGTCAGCTAACTTCGTTGCGGGTGTACTCAATGGGGTGGCCCCCTGAAATATTTATGAATCCTGTGATTGCTTTGTCGTGAAGGCCTCGTTGGGTTTTGATTTGGTTTTTCCGAGGTTGATCGAGTGTGTGTTGCTATTTGTGCACCCCTGCAGGGTAAAACTTTCTGAAAGCCGTGTCCGCGGTTATGAACGACTTGGAGCACAGTATCTCGATCATAGACAACTATAACTAAAGTAGTGCTATAAATTTGACTTTATAATGACTAGTAATTAGCTTCACTATAATGGAATGGCTAAATAAAACTGCCAACAATTGCTTGTTTGGGTTGTCACTTGCGACCATTGTATCTGACTAGTAAGTATTGCAACTACAACGGAATGGCTAAATAAAAGTACCAACAACTGCTGGGTTTTTGGGATATCTCATGCTAATTGTATTTGACTAGTAAGTGTTGCAACTACAACGGAATGGTTAAATAAAGTGCCCACTGCTTATTTTTATCAGGATGATTATCTATATTTGACTAGTAATTGCTGCAACGATAACTGAATAAATAAAACTGCCAACGGTGTGAGTTCCTCGGTTGACTTCCTCGTTTGGTCTCGAGGGGGAAATACTAGGATGGGTATGCTTGGTGATAGCATCCGGTTGGTTCCGAATAGGTCTTTCTTATCCCTCTCTGATAGCCGACCGTGGTATCGAGTCTCTATAGGTTGTTTAGTGCATGCTGCGCTGCCGCTTCAGTCCACCATACCTATGTAGGCGAGGACCGCCGAATTCTAGTCTCGCCGTGTACTGGCCTTAGTACTGACCGCTCTCTCTTTTTCCTTTGCCCTTTGTCGGCACCCCTTTTGTTTAAGCAGGTTTTGAGATCGACGTCGTTAGCAGGGTTACCCTTCCGGCTTGGCCTGGGCAGGGTTATGGACGCCATTGGTTATTCTTCAGGGCTCTTAGCCCCATTTGCATCTTGTCCGTAGTCGGACGCTCTATCATTTTCAAGGTGATTTGGATCTTTGTATATTATATTTGTATTCTTGACTCATGGAGTCGTGTTGTATATATATCTGTTCTGTGGGTCCCATCGAGGACTGTTGTGTAATGTTATTACTTCGTTTTCCACCCGCACGAAAGTGCCTGGTGGGCACCTTTGAATCGCTTCTATGCGGGTTTGGCGGGAATCGCTGAAACTTGCATAGGGTCGATTCTGAGGGTGTTACAAATACCGGCACGACGCCATGGAAAGTTGTCTTAGTCGGCTCCAGCATGTTCATGGTAATGCCTAGCTTGAGCATGGTATCCTTGTACATGATGTTGATGCTACTGCCATCATCGATCAGTACCTTGGAAAACTTCACACTGATATCAGGGCCCATGAAAGTTGGATCTAAGACTAGAGCATAACCTCCTAGGGTTGGCATGATCTTGGGGTGATCCTTTATGCTCCAAGTTATCTCTTTCTCAGACCAGTGCATGTACTTAGGAATTGCCGGCATTGTGGCATTCACCTCTATCATCCGTCTCTACTGATTATTTTTGTCATTCGGCTTTGTGACGAAGATGACATAGATCTGGTGATGTTCTTTGTACTCATTTCTAGTTTCGTGGCTGACGTGAGCGTCGTCACCTCTTGGATTGTGCACCTGGTGCACAGCCTCTCTTCTCTCTTGATTATGATATCTTGGCTACCTGTTTTCATATCTATTATCAGCTCCCACAGCTTGAGCATTTCCTCCTGTGAGTGGTGGAGGGGGAGGTGGTGGTAGCTGCTTACTCGGCGAATCGACTCTATCTCTTTTTTGAAACCAAGTGCATTGTCTTGTTGTGTGATTTGCTGGCTTACTCGGACTAGGCATGTGAAATTTACACGGCTGGTCCAACATCGTATCATAGGTATACTTTTGTCGGTCCTGATACTGTTTCCTTTGTTCATATGGCCTTTTGCCATCATTCTTTGGTACCCACTATTGATGTCCATTTGTTCTTTGACGTTGGCTACTTCCAGCATCTAGATGATCTTGACTCATGGACACAACCTGAGTGGAACAATATCTGTAGTCTGGCCTTTCATCCCTTCTTTTGCTTCTGTATTCGGATATTTCCTAGCGCCTTTGCGACCCGGCAGCGTCATAGATCTGAGTCTCAGTCATCCCATCTGCCGACATGAGCAGAGGCTGAGTCGGATCTCCTAACGCATACGAGTCAGCAATCCTTATTGTTTCTGCCAAGCTTGCCGGCATATCCCTCTGTAACCTTTGCCACAAAACACTTTCGTGTCTACATCCTTGAGCAAACCAAGCGATTGCCTGTGATTCAATTACCCCTTCCCAAGAATTTCGCACTGTGCACCATCTTGTGAGGAACTCTATGTCTGTCTCATTCGGCATTTTGTACATGCTCGTGAAATTTCTCACAAAAGCGTCCTGAAAATTGATCCAGCTGTTGATGCTTCCAGGTGGAAATTTTTTTAGCCATACCCGTGCTGGTCCTTCTAACATTTGCGGTACATATCGTATTGCCCATCTAAAATTTCCCTGCACTATTTTCACAACAGTTCCATAATCTATGAGCCAGTCTTCTGGCTTTGTGCTTCGATCGTATGTTTTTGTTCCTCTAGCCAGCTAGAAATTTGGTACAGGTGGCTCCTTCATGATCCTTGGGACAAAGCATGGTGGACCTTGTGGACCTTGCGACTCGATAAGCTCTGCCATCTTTATTTGGTCAAGTTTTAGCCTTGCATCATCCGGCTAAAGGTTCCTGCCTCTGAGTCTGGCTCCCATCGCTTGATATGCATGATCCGGCAATTCATACCCGTCGTTCACCATCGCCGAGTAACCATCATTGTATTTTTTTGCGTTTGGGTCAGCAGGCTGTTGTGTTGCTTTTCCCGCGCTTTGCTGTCTTCTTTAGGTTGAGATGGAGCATTATTCGGTGCTGGATTTCCTCCTCCTTCCGAGTGAGTTCCACGCCTAGGTTGAGGCACAAAATTTTGCCCCCCATTGTCATTCCTTCGCCCTGCTTACCTCTCTCGGCCTGCATTTTCATGGTTCTCATTTCCTTGGGAATTATTCCTTCTCGTTCCCTATGCATACGCTGGGTTTCCCTGAGCCATTGTTGGGTCATATGTGATCATCTTCTTGTTTCTCCCTGAATCCACTCTATTTTCTTTTCTCGGTCTTGGCGCCGCTCCGGGTGAGGATGCCGTATGGCCTGTTGATCGCGCCGGGACAGGAGTTGCCGAATGAACAAGCTGTGACCTCGCTACTATACCCGGATTCGCCCTGTAGTAGGCTTCATTCAATATGCTGGATACTCTCACTAGCTCATTGACTGTCTCATGTTGTATTTTATTTGCTTCACCCGTCAAATGGGGTAGTTCTGCCATTGCTGCTTCTGCGGCTCGCAGGTTAGCTAATGTTGTATTGTATGTCAGACGCATGGTTTTTTCATTATTGTTTTCTGGTGTTAATTTTGACGTTTCATCCGCCAGCTCCTCATTGAGGTTCCTTCCTTTTATCCTTGTTGCATCAAGTCGGGTCTTCGCGCCCTTGACTCGATTTGCCAAGTTGAGATCTCAGAATGTGATATCCACATCTTGTTGTAGCTTTGCTAACTCCTTGGCATTCTCTAGAACCTTTATCCTGGCCTCCTCTAACTCGGCTTGCACGCGTGCCGGATCAGTTGCTTGCGCTACTGGCTCTGCCAACTTGTCTATCACATCTTGCAGCTCTTTAGCCCTCTTACTCCTAGCTATGTTTTATGGCTTTTCTAGCGTTGCCTTTGATGTTCTTGCAGCCCTTGGTGCTTCCTCCTGATTTCCTCCCTCGGGATCCTCATTCACTACAGGAGCTACATGAGGTGCTGCTGGGTTAGGAACTGTCATCATTACCTCAACGGAGACGAGATGATGTAGTTTTCCAGTGACAGGAACCGCAGCGGGATCCGGCGCTAGGACGACGCGCTCCGGATATGCGCGCTCCACGCACCGCGACGTAGACCTGGTGCTCGCTGAACTTGATGAAACGACTGCCCCTCGGGAACGCTTTCGTACCAAGCACCCCGCATTGTCTCTAACGAAGTTGAGCGCTCCAAACCTCTGGATGAGGCCAGAGTAGACGCACTCGCCGGTCTTGGCGATGATGTTGCCCGTTCGGATGAAGAATCCATCACGCACCTGCTTCTGCCCCATGGTGGGCGCCAACTGTCATGGTGGTGTCATCGCAGATGCCATGGGTAGGCTTAAGTTGGGGGCCGAATGGGTGCTTGTGGTCACCGGGGAGGGAATGCACGGTCTTTCCATGCACGAAGAACAAGATGAACTCTCCACACTTAGGAATTTTATTGATGCTTGAGGCTTACAAGTGCTCCTTGAGCTGTATGAACTATTGTTCTATGCACTAGTTCCTTACTTGGTCCAACCTCCTCCTACTACAGCTATGCCCCTTCTTATATAGGCGCAGCCAGCTAGGTTATACCCCTTTGGGTTCTAGAGTTACTGTTTGGATCTTGGTCCCTACTATGCGGGCCGGGTCATGGGCTTGCCCTAAGGCCAATGGCCTAGTCCACAAATCTAGACAGCTAACGGTCTTCTGGTACATCACCTCCTATTCCTTTTGGCATCACGCAGTAACTTTGTACGTCAGCCCTTGCTTTGGGCGTCACCCGGCTCCTTTCATGTCACCCAGCGTCGCCCTTCTCTTTTGACCATGCATTACCATGGTCCCTCCTGAACCTCACTCGGAAAGGTACCACGCGTCCTATCTGACTTGGCCCCTCCTCGGGAGACTCGGCTCGTTGGTTCCTGCAAGACTAACATCTTTGTACTATACGGGCCGAAACAGTTTCTATGTCGGCCGCATACAATCCTCTTACCCGGCCGTACTTACTCGTCTTGGTTCTTTCTTCACTTGGCGTAAGCCAACATGGGCTATGTTTTACCCGTTGCGACCCTACCGGGGGTTATCCCCCCGACATGACCTCTCCTTATCCTTTTTGTTTGCTTTTTGTGCCAAGAATGACCTCTAATGAGAGGGAAGTAATATTTGGGGAGTCGCTGTCCCGAAATATATTTCTGTCCTCCACCATAAAAATTCATGAGGAGTCTTTGTAAGTCGGATTGAGATGAAAATGTATAAATAAATCCCGCAGTATGTTATCTAACTTTTGTTAGTTCAACACTTTTTTATTTGAGCAACAGAAGGTCTTCTAAAGAATTGGTTTCTACCTGTTGGTCTGTTTTGATAGATTTCTGCCATTATTTGCATTTGCTTCTTATTGATTTCCTTTTCGGTTATTTTTGGGAAATTGAGCTTTTTAAAGGAGTTACTACAGTATCTTGTGTTTTAGTGAAAATTTTGATGTTCTAAAGCTAAACCCAGGGGTCTATTATCTTTTGAATATACTAATGTTGCTAATGAAGATTGTGTGAAGTTTTGTATGAAGGAAAAATTTCTGGTGTAGAGAGAGAATGATGTAATGAGATGAAGAATAGACAAAATCTCAAGCTTGGGGATGCCACCCCGGTGTCATCCCAAGAAATATCCAAGAGGTACAAGCGTCAAAGCTTGGGGATGCCCAAGGCTCCCCTTCTTCATCAATAAAAAGCTTAGGTCTTTTTAGACACTTTGTTTTTATTGTTTCATGCACTGTTGTGTTGTTCCTGGAGCGTCTTAGTTTTCGTTTGCTTTGCTTATTTTTTTTTGTTTTCTTTAATAAAGTAGTTTGGACCCCCGTTCTCGATGTGTTGTTCCAAATAAGTTGATTGGTGTTGGAAAGGAGTAGAAAGTTCTTGCTTGAAAGTGCAAGAGGAGCTTGCATTGACTATGACTTAGACTTTAACATGCCATGCTAGGTGTTGTTTTGACCTTATGCTTAGTGATTATTGTTGTAGCATGACTTGTTCCAAACAATTGGGATTGCTTAGTGTGCCTTGAAGAAATCATGCTTTGTTTTAGCATGCAAAAGCATAGTATTGTGGTATTATGCTTTGATGTTTTTTTTGGGTTGACTTGTCACATGCTCACACCATGTTATGACTGTGAACAAGTCACCATAGCCTCTATTATCATTTAGTCCTTGACTTGTAGTACCACTCTATGCATTGATTAGTAATGTTTTGTCGCTCTACATGATTATGGCCATTATTTCTCTCTTAGTTGGTTGCTCCCAGTCTTTTGCTAGCCTCAACTTGTATGAGTAAGCTCTACTCATGCTTCCAACTCCCAAGAAACCACGTTATTCCAAAGTGTTCAATATAAATTCCTATGCATGGTGTGTTACACAATTCCAAGTATATTCTTATTTTTATCTATCTTCCAGTTACAAAGTATTTTGTTATGTGAAAACTTAGTGATTAAAGCTCTCACGAACTTGATGGAACACTTTATATTCCTTGACCCTAATAAAGTTGAACCATTGTTTCATCTATGTTGTATATGCTTGCACTTATACGTTGGAATTAGCAGAACCATGTTGTCATGGTTAACGTTTTCAACATTGCACTTGTACTTTGTACACAGTTGAAATCATGCTCTTTTGTCTATCGATATCGCCGGTGTGAAATAAAAAGGGAGCTTGTAAGTCCATGGAGTTATGTATTTTGTGTTAGGGAAATGCCTGGGCCGCTATCCTAAGCCATGCCTAATCATGGTGGAAACTTGCAGCATCACCATAATGAGCAATGTGTGAAGAATCCTCAATAAAAATCTATGCAAATAGAAAATAAAAAGATCGCTGAGATGCTCATTGTATGATTTCCTTGTCATTTTCGTTATGGGATAGCTCATGTACCATGTGCAAGGTGTAAGGTTCCCAACCTTTAATAAGGTAGAGATCCCTGTGTTTACAATGCTAGTCCCTGGATCAATATCTAGCATCCACAGTTAAGATGTAATATCAAGAAACAAAGGTCATAATACAACTTTATAACCTGGAATAAAATAATTTATTACATATTACATAGCTCATTTGGCTATCTCATTACAATGCAGCAGAATATAACAATAGCATGGGGTCCTTCATCTTCAAAGTGCCACAGGCAGACATGTTGGTTGTAGACTTGTAATCCTAATCATTAAACTTCACTAATATCAAACAAACCTGCAACATAACAAGTTACAGCCACAAGGGTCAATACATTTAAATTGTATTGGCAGGTGATACTATGGTAATATAGTGGAGTCTATCATCTATATGCATTTGGCTAAGTGGAGATTAGGCTTGCATTGCTCAAAATAGATTTTCCTTATCATTTGGAAACACTAAATTTTTGCTTGACAAAATCACCCAAGGAATCTCCCAATAGAAATTGGTGATCCTTCAATCCCTTGTTCACCCACAAGATTTTTAACTTAGAAATTGGGATGATGAGATTCTTGATAGCTTCCATGTCTTGATGCTCAAATTGTCCTTTGCCAGGGACATGGCGAAGTACTTAGATTTTACACTCTACAGAGGTTGTGCACTTTCCCCACAAGACTTGGTTTCACCAAGACAAGATCTTTCAGAAGCCATCCCTTAGACCAGAATGGACGCGCTCCAACCTATCAATCCCCTACCACCAACTGTCCATTTGGCTAAGTTATTGCAACCTATATGATCCAGGCAGAGCCCATAATGCCAAGTGGCTACACTTGAAGCTTCTCAACATTTGACATCTCAAATCTCTTTGTTCCTGGGTGGCATTCCACAAGTGTGATACACAAGGTTCACCAGTCCCCTGGCCTTGTGTAACCACTCAGCACAAACCATTCCTTCCATTCCACCCAGGTGATTCATTCACTTAGTTGTTTTATTAAACAAAACACAAGTCCTCAGACTTAGAAATTTTCCATAGTATGAATATATATTCCACCCTTGCTTTCTATTAGCTAAGCTAAGCATGATAGTAGTAGGAGTCTTAACTTAAGAAATTTCTACTAAGGTTTCATCTACTAGGATTTCCCATGGCATAGTTTATACTTAGGAAAATTCCATGCAAGTCCTACTTAGAAATATCACTAATGCATAGTGAAAATAATGGGACAAAGTATGAAGCATCACTTGCCTTTTTGGTAGAGATTATAGGTTCACTCCTTGTCCTTGCAAAAATCACACTCTTCAAGTCAATACAATTCAATCAAGCAAGGCACAATTTCAATCTACCAATCAAGCAAAACATCACATAAAATAATAGAAACAAAGAAATGCATGCAAGCATTCTAAAGATTGTTTTATTTGGAGAAATGGTTTCTAATAGGTTATAAACATTTGAAAACACCTAATGGTCATTTTATAAAGTGGCAAAATCATTTGCAAAATATTTCACTTCATAAGCCATTTTTAATCAAGTCATTATTTTATGTGGTTGAAAATTTCTTTAGCAAAGTAATAATTTTTATAGGGTTCACCAAATACATTTTCAAATAATACAACTTGGTTTTTGGGGTCAGAGAGTTTAAATCAAAAAATTTCCCAAAGGTTTTCCTCTAAAATCATTTTTTAACAATTAAACCATATTTTTATTTGGCTAGAAATGTTTTAATTCAATGTTTTATTCTTTTGCTTCACCAAATTCATTTTTGAAACCACCAATTGATTTCTAGGGTCAGTAGGTTCAAAAAAAACCATTTTCCAAAGATTTTATCCCCAAAATCATTTTAGAACAAATTTTATATCATAAACATGCTTACATAAGTTTCTGCAAAAACAAACAATTTAACAGGAACATTTTACTAAACAAAGTGCATGGTCAGAAAGTGCTTGTCTTGCTGATTCTATTGATTTAAAATTTGCAAAATTTGTACGTGTGGTTTGAAAGTTATGAATTTTTCAAATTAGAACATCTAATAGAGCAATTCTGTTTTAAATCAACTAACAGGGACACGTGGCTGCTCCTCATTCGTCTGTACCGTTTCGGTTGGATCAACAGACAATAGCCGTTAGATCTAAAGTTGATCATGCAGCACAGGGGCAAGCGTACCCCTTCGTTTAAGTTTCTTTCGCGAGCGTTGGATCTAAATCCTACGGTTGTCGATTAAGCAACCATCAATCGGCGGCGCTGGGCGACAGCGAGCGGTGGCGCAGTCAGACGGCGGCGGAGCTGGCGATAGAGGAAGCAAGGGAGAAGAAGGAGATGCTCACCAGAATCGCGGGATCATGGTGAAGCTCAAGGTACTCGTGAGGAGGCAAGGGGCGCACAAGGATGATCTGAATCGCTCGCCGGAGTTCTTGCTGCCGTCTGGTGCTCTCTGTTGAAGATGGTGGCTGTAGAGGTCCCAACCTTTAATAAGGTTGAACCCTCCTGTGTTTTACAATGCTAGTCCCTGGATCAATAGCTAGCATCCACAGTTAAGATGTAATATCAAGATGCAAAGGTCATAATATAACTTTATAACCATGAATAACATAAGTTTATTACATCAAACATAGCTCATATGGCTATTACATTACATTTGCAGCGGAATAACTATAAGTATGGGTCCATCATCCTCAAAGTACCACAGGCAGATGTTGGTTGTAGACTTTGTAGTCCTAGTCAATCAAACAATCTTCATTTTAAAACAATCAACCTGCAACATTACAAGTTACAGCCACATGGGTCAATACATTTTGAATTGTATTGGCAAGCTTCACTTTTATGTATAATAAGAGTGGATCCTATCATTATATGCATATTTGGCTAAGTAGAGTTTAAGGCTTATTTGCATAAAGCAATATTTTATCCTATCTTTTCAAAAAGGGTTTTAAAGTCCTTTGTCAAATTTCTTTTCCAAGTTCCTTGAACTCCTTGGTAGAAACTCAAGTGTTCAAATCCTTGTCAAAATCCCTTGAGCACCTTGGTAACCCCAAGTGCAACAAGTTTTATCAAAACTCATGAGTTCCTTGGTATCCCCAAGTACATCATGCTCTTGAGCACCTTGGTAACCCCAAGTGCAACAAGCTTTACAAAATCTCTTTGAATTCCTTGGTAGACACACAAGGGCATCAAGTTTTTATATTGGAAGTTGGAATGTCGAGATCTCCCATAGTTCAAACTTTAGTTGCTCAGTATTGTCCATAACCGGGGACACGGCTAAGTACTTAGATTTTATTTACTTCTGCAGAAGGAGTACATTTTACCCACATGTCACAATCCCATCCTTTTGCCACCAGTGGCCTACTGGATTAGTGCTCACCAAGATGGAGTACTAGCAGATTGAGAATGTGACGAAGTCTTTCCAAAAGGTCCTCCCATACATCATTGCTAGCTTTGTCTTCAGCCCCCATGAAGCATTCCAGATCCCCATGTCCAGTAACTAAAGACAATGCATGGGTCTTCCTAATGTAATTGACTAAGCCAGAGCCATAATAGCATGTGGTTGTACACGAAAGCCACAATTGGAGAAGCATGTTTGATCTCTAAGTTTCCTAGGTGGTTTTCTTTTGGAGCACAACACAAAGTGATTGCCATAGACATGGTTCCCTTTTGTTGCCACCTTCTCCAAAACTTAAAGTATCCTCCACCTAGGTGATTCATTGAGTCCTTGTTTTATTATGTAAAACACAAGTCCTTTTCTCAACCTTTGTAAAATCTCAACATGTATCTCTTTTCAAATTATAGCATATAGCATGGCTAAGCATGTACAACTTTGATGTTTTCACTAAGGAGTGTTTAGTGAATCCTATTAGGATTTAGCATAGCATAAGTATAAAATATCTTTTCATGCATGTTTTCAAAATCCACTAAGTATATAATGAAAATAGTAGGACTTTTGTATGATAGTGTAACTTGCCTTTTGTTTTAGGGAATGATAGTCACTTCTTGATCTTGCTAGTCTCACACTTTGCTAATTTCACTACAATCAAACAAGCATAGTATCAAGTAGCATTCCAACATTCAAACAATAATTCACACACACAAAGCAATGGTTCCTAAGTCATGTAAAAAGAGGGTTCTATTGCAAAGTTGGTCTCTACTAGGTTTATAAACTTTGTAAGGTCCACATTGGTCACTTACCAAAATGGCAAAGTCATTAGTTAGAGAGTTTTGCTCAAAATCTATTTTAAAATCCATTCAACATTTTATGTGGTGAAAATTATTCTTTTCAAAGCAAAACTTTATGTTTTTCACCAAGTGAGTTGCCCTTGGTAAGGTTTGGTGTTTTGGGTCAGTAGGTTTGGTCCATAACATTTTCCCAAAGTTTTCTTTGCAAAAACATTTTCCATAACAAAATCAATGAGTTTATTTTGGCTAGGAAATGGCTAATTTAAATAATCCATCCTATATTTCTCCAAATTCATTTTTAACACTAAGGGTTGGTTCCTAGGGTCAGTAAGGTCACTACAAATCATTTTGCAAAGGTTTTGTCATTAAATTCAATTTTAAACAATTTTTATACTCTAAACAAGTACACAAATGTTTCTGCAAATTCAACCAAGCTAACAGATACTATTTTCAAAACTAAGGCCATGGTTAGCTAGGGCTTGTTCTCCTGAATCCAACGACATAAAATTTGTAAAATTTGGACGTGTGGATCCAAAGATATAAGGGTTTGAAGTTTGCAAAAGTTTCTGTTTTTCAAATCTGTTTTAAATCCAATAGGTGACACGCGGCGTGTTTTAACTGGACGATACCGGTTCGGGTGGATCGTGTGCTGCAGAGTGTTGGATTTAAGTTGGATCGTGTGGCACAGAACGCGTACCTCTTCGCGGTAAGTGATCTAATCGCACACGTTCAAACTAGATCCTACGGTACTGGCTCGTTGGACCAAAAGTGAGCGGCGCCGACGGCGGCTAACGGCGGCGTACGGCCAGGCGGTGGCGCTACGGCGGCTACAGGAAGCAAAGAGGAGAGAAAAAGTGCTCACCAGAATCGCAGGGCTGTGGTGATGCTCGACGTGCTGTTGGCTTGACAAGGGGCGCTCGGGTACTGCTGTAATTGCTCGCCGGAGTTGGTTCTGGCGACGGGCGGCTCTGGTCGAGGTCGAGGACGTCACTGGAGAGCGCCCTAAGGCAAAACGAAGGCGCGGTCAGATGCGTGGGATCAAGACAATGATGTGTGCGTGATCGAGAAGTGAAGGGGCGGTCTGGTTCACCTGGTAAACGTCGTCGGAGAGGTTGCAGATGGCGGCGTCGTCGGAACTTGTCAAAGCCGACGCTTCGGGGCGCCCGTGGTTGAACGGAGGGCACGGACTGAAGCGCCAGGTGATGGGGAGCGTGCGTGCTTGGTCGATGAAGCAAGGGGAGGCAGTGTGTGGCTGGAATTGAGAGCTAAGCTCGTCGGAGACGGCGGCGGTGCAGAAGAGATTGGCGACAGCCTAGGGGCAGAGAGGGAGTGGCGACAGAGGGGAAAGGAGGAGGAGGCGTTGGCGCTTAATAGAGTGCATTCACGGCGAGGTTTAAGGCGCGGCATCACTGCGAATTGATCGCGGCTTTGAATGGCAGCAACGGCAGCGAGGGAGAAGGCGTGGTCTGCGGGTGGGGAGGAAGAACAGTAGCGGTGGGGTCTACCTGTCAGCGAGGAAAGGAGTAAGGGAGAGGTCCACCGGTCATTCTCTCTGAGGGTTATTTACTGAGTGCGAACCGTTTTCTTGCGGGGTGAGGAGCTGGGCTGGTTGGTGGGCTTATTGGGCTGCCTGGGCTGGGTCGGTTTTCTTTTTATTTTTTTCTGTCTGCTTTGCTTTATTCTTTTCTATTTTATTTTCTGATTTGATTATTCAAACACATGATTCAAACAACCAATTTAAATTCAAACCAACATCACACTTCACAACTTTTGAACTTGATTCTGTTCAGTAACAAATACCAAAATTCTAAAATAAAATAATATTTTAAATTCTTTTTAGGTTTTATTTATTAATTAAATAAAATGGCTATGGTTTATTAATAAAATAGGGTTTGGTATTAATAAAATCCCCATTTAATCCAAACATTTCCAAAAACCAAAACAGTAGGTTTTATTTGAAAGTATAAAATGCTTGAATTACTTGTTTAAAAATAATATTTTATTATAGGGTCTATTAATATTAAAAATAAGGTGGGCCTTAGTTATTATTTCAAATAGGATTTATTCAGATATTTATTTTGAAATTTAAAATAAAACAAAAACACTTTAATAGGTTTTATTTGAGAATATAAGTACTTGGGAAAACTTATTTTAAAATAAATAAATAGGTTTTAGTGTTTTATGTAAAATGGAATAAGTGTTTACTTAAATAAAACTGGGATATTAAATCCTTATTAATTTATTTAAATAAACCTTTACTATTTTATTTAAAATAAAATGTTTTTAATTCTCAAAGCTTGGCCAAGGATTAATTTGGCTTTATAAAATAATCTTCATTTATAAATCCATCTTTTCTTTTGAGTACCAAATCTTTTATTTTAAAAGATCCAAAATACCATTTCCAAAATATTTTATTTTCCTTTATTTAAAATGTTTATCTTTTTAAATCCCTTTAGGTTTTTATTTAATTCAAAATGGGTTTGAAGTTCAAATTTGAATTCAAAAACTTTCTTCTGGCTCTGAAAACCAAACAAAGTTTTATTTTATTAATTTATTTTCATATTACAAGATTTGGAAAATCTTGGGATGTGACAGTGGCGAGGCTACGGTGCACGCCAGAGAGAAATGAAGGTGGTGTTAGATGCGTAGGGTCGTGGCGAGTATGCGCATGTGAAAGAGAGGGAGATGGGAGGTCTGGTCTTACCAGCATTGCTCATCGGAGCGGAGGCAGACGGTGGCGCTGCACTGGCGGAGACGTTGTCAAGCTTGCAGGGCACGCACGGGCGAGCTGACGATACGGGAAGGTCTGCCAGGAGAGGGGGAACAAGTTCGTGTGCGCCAGGGAGCAAGGGGGGGCGTGGGCTGGCCGGAATCGCCGCGGATGTTCGTCGGAGACAGGGGGTCGTCGCGAGCAATATGGGCAGCCTGAGGGCTCCGGTGGGGTGGCGTCTGGGGGGAAAGAGGGACGCGTTTAAGGGAGCATGGTCGCGGAGAGGTTTTACTGCGGCGTTAACGCGAATTGATTCGATCCTTAGACGTCTGCAACGGCCGGCGAGGTGAGGGGCGGGGTCAGCGGGGTGAAGACGATGGTGAGGTGGTGGTGGGGTCGTCTGGCAGCGAGAGACAGAGTGTGGGGGTGGGGTCCATCGGTCAGTTGCTGAGCGGGTACAGGCCATGGTGCAAATCGTTTTTCTCGCAGGGTGGGTAGATGGGCTAACTGGGCCGGCTGGTTGGGCTGAGGTCCTTTTATATATTTTTTGTTCCTGTTTCTTCTTCTTTTTTCCATTTCTTTTATTTTGTTTTGATTTTGATTAAACTATTCAAACACCCATTTGAATTCAAACCTTTGCCAACTTTTGTGTAGGTTTAAATACTGATTAGTAATATAATCTGAAGTAAATTTTGGAATAAAATTTTATTCTTTTTGGGTTCTTTTAATTATTCAAATAAGCCCTTGTTTTAAATCAAATAAGATTTAATAATATTTTCAAACACCATTTAAATTCTTAAACCTTCCAAATCTTTTCAGTAGGTTTTTATTTGATTATTTGGGTGTCAAATAATTCATCTTGAATTATTTGGAATAATTTAATATGATTTATTAATCATTTAATATTGGGTATTTGTTTTAATTAAAATGGAATTAAATATAGTTTTAATTCCCTCAATTTTATTTGGAAGATTTATTTTATTTAAGTTAATTAAACAACTTTTAATCCACTTGGGTAAATTCCAAAATACTATTTTCTCATGAATTATATAATTATTCTTATTAGAGTTTTGTCTTTATTAAAATAGGGATAGAATGGTTAATGCCATTTTATTTTATTTGGAAATTCTTTATCCTTTTATTTTATTTGGATTTCGATTATAATTCATTCCATTTGCTTATGGATTTATAGATAGGTTCTTTATTAGCTTTGGAAATTTAATTTCCTTATCTTATTATACTCATAAGATTTTATCTATGGCTCCAAATTAAGTGAAACCAATTTATATGGTCTTATAATATTTCTATTTGTCATTCTTGATCATTTGTAAATGTTTGTTGACAAATTTTTATATGGATCAAATCCATAGGCTTGGAGATAACTTGGAAATGATTTTTATTCCATTAGGGTTTAGGGTTTGGATTTATTTTCCAAGTGTTTAAATTTCCAGATACATTTTATGATGAATGCATTTTACTTGATTTGAATTTTGTTGGATTCAAATGTTAACCAAAGTTTTTTCAAGATGGGATTTTAAGTTTCCCTTTAGAAACAAAGTTTCTTTTCACCTTGATTTTCAACAATAATTTTATTTTGTTTATTTATTTTTCACATAACAAGATTTGGAAAATCTTGGGATGTGACAAAGGGGTACCCCGTTGGCGGTTCTCTATGATACACATGTACTTTCTATTACAAGAACTTACAGGTGACTAAAGTTGAGTAGCATGAGGTGCGGCCCTTGTATTCAAGGGACAAGAGATTGCCAACTTATACTTTGTCAAGCATATACTCCATAGTTTGTTCACTTTAACCTTAATCACTTCAAGATTCTTATGATAGGGGCAATGAGGGCTGAAAGCTAACCAGTACCATAATTTTTTGGAAGCTCTTTTTGAAACTTGAAATACGTGCTTCCCTTTATGAAGGGCCTTTCTTCCACTATTATATTGAGTCTCCACCTTCTACCTTTAGGCACCAGTTAAGAGAGCATAGTTGCCATTCTTAGTTCTATGTGTAGTGTCCAAAAACTTATTGATTGATGCATATTGTTGATATTCCTTGTTCTTGTTGTATTTGTATCTAGTCACTCTTATGAACTTTGAAGGTGTCTTATGCATCTATTTGCTACTCCATGCGGGACAAGCTGAATGCCCCTATGCCATGTCATCTGTATGTGAAACAAACAAACATTTTACAATGCATGTTATTCATGATCTTTTTTTGTAGCCTATCATGTTGCATGCATAGTTACTTTGTTAGAACTCCATCTTTCATGCACATGTTTAGAGATCTTTGATCCCAGCTTTCAATGCTTGCAAATGGTTTGATCTTTGTTTTGATGGTGCATGTCACCTCAAAAATTATTCTTTTATCAATTACCTACTCGAGGACGAGCAGGAGTTAAGCTTGGGAATGCTTGATACGTCGGAAACATATATATAATTTTTGATGTTCCATGCTTGTTTAGTATCTACTTTGCTTTGCTATGTCCACACTTTGAGGTGCTTTTCATATGTTTTATGGTACTAACCTATTAACAAGTTGCCACAGTACTAGTTGCCAGTTTTCTGATGTAAGAAAATATTTTCGGAATTGGACGGGACAAAAGCCAAAGTCAATATTTCACCGAGGAGAACACATAGTCCAGAGGAGAGACGGAGGGGCGCCACAGGGCAGCCGCACCCCCTAGGCACGGGCCCACCCAGGGCCGCGCCTAGGAAGGGTGTGGGCCCCCTGTCCGCCTCCTAGTGTCGCCTCTTAGCCTATAATAATCCCCCGATGCCTAAACCCTAAGCACCCGATCAATATTCAACGAAACCGTCTGTAGCCATCGCCACCATCGTCCCTAGATCAGGGGGGATCTAAAGCTCTTCCTGGCACCCTGCCGGAGGGGAGATCATTCCGGAGGCCTTCTTCTTCATGCCAGCCTCCGGTATGAAGCGTGAGTAGTTACACCTTGGACTACGGGTCCATGTAGTAGCTAGATGGTTGTATCTCCTCCTCATGCTTTCATGTCTAGATCTTCTGAGCTCCGTTCATGATCAACATCTCATATATTTGTAATCATGCATGTTGTGTTTGCGGGGATTCGTTGGATATTGAGATTACTATGTCAGATTGATTAATGGTTTTGTCTTATTGATTCTATCATGTCTGTGTTGTTTGTGATCTTGCATGCTCTCCGTTGTTAGTAGCTATCTTGGCCAAGTTGTTGCTAGTGACTCCAAGAGGGGGTATTTACACTCGATAGTGGGTTCATGCCTCTATTTAATCAAGGGGAGTGACCGAAATCTCTAAGGTTGTAGATGTGTTATTGCCACTAGGGAGGAAACAACGGTCTCTTGTTCATGGAACAAGTGGATTGTTTACCTTCCACACTTTTCTTAAATCAGTTGTCTATTGCTTGCAACTTGATACTGAAGGGGGTTCGGATGATAACCCAAAGGTGGAATTATATTAATAGATGCATTTGGATGGCGGTTTATGTATCTTGTTGTATTGCCCAATCGAATATCATCGGATCATTATGTTTAGTAATCATTGTTATGCCTTGCTCAGTCCTGTCAATTGCACTGCTGTAATTTGTTTACCTAGCATGCCATGTTTGTTTATCTAAGGAGAACACCTCTAGTGATGTATGGACCCTGGTCCAATCTTTACCATTGAGACATCTTCCACTGTTAATGTTTACTTGCTGCAAACCATCATCACCTTCCACACCATACAGTTAATCCTTTGTTACAGCAACCAGTGAGATTGACAACCTCACTGTTAGTTGGGGCAAAGTCTTGAGATTGTGTTGTGCAGGTTTCCACGTTTATTGCAACACCTTTGAGGCGTTTCCTTCCTCCTACTGGTTCGATAACCTTGGTTTCTTACTGAGGGAAGACTTGCTGCTGTGCTGCATCATACCTTGCTCTTAGGGTTTCCCGACGAAGTGCTCCACGTTGGCGCAGCACCATCACTCATGATAGGAATGTTTTATGTGATAGTTATATTGTTGATTTTATTCATGTTGCTACTGAAAGTTATTATGAGAGAGGGAAACATGGTCTTATGTATCTCAACAATATTAAGTTTCCCCTCTTTATGTTGAAAATCATGAAGTTGCACTTACTTTGCTTTCCTATGCTTATTGTTGTGTGCTTTCATGACTTGTTTCTTTACAACATATGCATAGGAAGTGGGTTAGACTTAAATGTTTCTAATTTGCTTCTTGACGCTCTCTTTTGCTTCAATTCATATTTCTTATGTGAGCATCTTCTCAAATTATCAAGCCTAACTTAAAGGCGTTAAAGAAAAGTACTTCTTGGGAGATAACCCAATAGTTTTCTTGAGTCTTGGAAGTTATTACCTCTGTAATAACCTCTTCTTATACTTTTTGTTTGATTTTTGTGCCAAGAATAACCTCTAATGAGAGGGAACTAAGATTTGGGGAGTTGCTGTCCCGAAATAGATTTTTGTGTTTCACTGTAAAAATTCGTGAAAAACTCTGTAAGTCATATTGAGCTATAATTTTCTGAATAAAGCCCCCAAGTTGTTAGATAACTTTAATTAGTTCAACACTTTTTTATTTGAGCAACAAAAGGTATTCGAAAAAATTGGTTTGTACCTGCTGGTCTTTTTTGACAGATTTCTGGCATTATTTTCATTTGTCTCTTTATCGATTTCTTTTTGGGTTCTCTTTAGTAAATTGATGTTTTTTGAGGGAATTGATAAAATAGCTTGTGTCTTTAGGGAAAGTTTTTCTATTTTGAAACTGAACCCAAAGGTCTATTATCTTTTGAATGCACTAATGTTGCTAATGAAGATTGTGTGAAGTTTTGTATGAAGGAAAAATTTCAGGTGTAGGGAAAGAATGATGTAATGATATGAAGAATGGACAAAAGCACAATCTTGGTGATGCCACCCCATGTCACCCCAAGAAATATTCAAGAGGTACAAGCGTCAAAGCTTGGGGATGCCCAAGGCATCCCCTTCTTCATCAATAAAATTCTCAGGTCTTTCTAGACACTTCGTTTTTATTGTTTCATGCACTGTTGTGTTGTTCTTGTAGCGTCTTTGTTTTTATTTTTAGTTTTCTTTTGTTTGGTTTGCTGAAGTAAGTTGGTTGGATCCCATCACTTCTTTTGGAGAGAGACACACTCAGTTTTCATTGTCTAGAACACTCTAGTTTTCATTCTTATTGTCTTGTGAGTGTTCTCTTTTGCTAGCACTCTATTTAGCCATAGTTTTGTTATGCTTTTTGCTTAGAACTTTTTAGTTCTTCTTTGTGGATTTTTGATACATGCTCACTGATCTTTATTGATTATTATCCTTGTGAGTTGTTTCAAATAAGTCGATTGGTGCTGGAAAAAGAGTAGGAAGCTTCATGCTTAAGTGGTACAAAAAGGAGCCTATTTTGACCGTGGCCTAGAATTTATCATGTCATGCCAGATGTTGTTTTAACCTTATGCTTAGTGATTATTGTTGTAGCATGACTTGTTCCAAACAATTGAGATTGCTTAATGTGCCTTGATAGAATCATGCGTTGTTTTAGCATACAAATGCATAGTATTGTGGTATTATCCTTTGATGCTTTGCTTGGGTTGACTTGGCACATTCTCACACCATGTTATGACTATGAACTAGTCACCCTAGCATCTATGATCATTTAGTTTTCACTTGTGGTACCACTTTATGATTTGATTGATAATGTCTTGTTGCTCTGCATGATTATGTCCATTATTGCTCTCTTAGTTGGTCGGTCCCAGTCTTTTTCTATCCTCCACTTGTACTGAGTAAGATCTACTCATGCATCCAACTCCTAAGAAACCAAGTTATTCCAAAGTGTCCACTATAAATTTCTATGCATGGTGTGTTACACCATTCCAAGTATATTCTTGATTTATCTATCTTCCAAATTAATCTTGTTATGAGAAAATTAGTGATTAAAGCTCTCACAAACTTGATGGACCACTTTATTTTTCTTGCCCGTAATAAACTTGAACCATTGTGTCATCTATGTTGTATATGCTTGCACTTATACATTGGGAATTAGCAGAGCCATGCTGTCATGGGGAACGCTTTCAACATTGTACCCAGTTGATATCATGCTCCTTTGTTTATGGATGTCATCGGTGTGAAATGAAAGGGGAGCTTCTATGTCCATGGAGTTATGTATGTGTGTTAGAGAAATGCCTGGCCGCTAGCCTAAGCCATGCGTAATCATTGTGGAAATTTGGAGCATCACCATTGTGAGAAATCTATGAAGCATTCTTCTTATAAAAAAAGATACAGAAAAAGATATTGAGAAAAAAGAAAAACAACAGATGAGAAAAGAGGAAAGAGAGAAAAAAAGCACCATTTTCCCATGCTAAATAAGAAGATTGCTGAGATTCTCATTGTCAGCTTACCTTGTCATTTTGATATGGGATAGATCCTCTATCATGTGCAAGGGGTACCCCTTTGGCGGTTCTCTATGATACACATGTACTTACTATTGCAAGAACTTACCGGTGACTAAAGTTGAGTAGCATGAGGAGAGACCCTCGTACTCAAGGGACATGATTGCCAACTTATACTTTGTCAAGCATATACTCCACACTTGTTAACTTTAACCTTAATCACTTGAAGATTCTTATGATAGGGGCAATGAGAGCTGAAAGCTAATAAGTACCATAATTTTTGGAAGCTCTTTACGAAACTTGAAATCCTTGCTTCCCTCTATGAAGGGCCTTTCTTTTACTTTTATATTGAGTCTCCACCTTCTATATTTATGCACCAATTAAGAGAGCATAGTTGTCATTCTTAGTTCTATGTGCGCTGTCCCAAAACTTATTGATTTGATATTGCTTGTTCTTGAACTATTTGTATCTAGTCACCCTTATGAACTTTGAAGGTGTCATATGCATTTATGTTTTGCTACTCCATGAGGGACAAGCTGAATACCACTATGCTATGTTTTCTATATGTCAAACAAACAAACATCAATGCATTGTTATTCATGAATCTTTGTTTGTATCCTTTCATGTTGCAACATAGTTACTATGTCTTATTGTTAGAACTTCATCTTTCATGCTCATGTTTAGAGTACTTTGATCCCAGATATCAATGCTTTATAATACCTTGATCAAGATTGTGATGGTGCATGTCTATAACATCCCAAAAATATTAATCAAGGTTATCAATTTCCAATCACCCAAATTTATGGTTAACAAAAACTTTTGTTAATTAAAAATCAATATGAATGCATGTGAGTATGTGATGAATGCATGAATGCTTGAATGGACTTGTGTGATTGTTATGAATGGAAAGGATTGGTTTAAAGATGAAAACAACATCATCTAAATCATTTCCAAGAAGAATCAGAAAACCAACAAAATGAGCTAATGGTCACTTTTGCAAATCTTGCTCACGAGACCACTTTGAGTGTTTCTAGTCCAAGATTTCTAACAGAAACAAATCTAATTCTTTTCACCCCTTGCTATAACAAGTAAAAGTGAACCCAAGCCCATCTTGCAAACCCACAAAAGCATTTGGAAACCCTATTCAAATGACATTTAAAAATTGAATCTAGTTCATATGGTAAGATCACCATTTATCAAAACCCCACCAAACCAGTTCACCTTGACAAATCCAATCAACCAGATACTCCCTAGTATGTGCCCAGTACACTCACCATGTTTCAACCAAAAATTCAAATATGAAATTATTTCGGCCATTTCATCAAACACGTGGATAGACAAACCAAATTCTGCCAAACTTCACTGTTTTTAGCAGAAATTTTGCCAAACTTTGTTCCCCATTGATCACCCTTGTCTCCCCCAGCGACAACCAGTGTATTAAACCAGCCTAGACCCCTACCAATGCACCATGTCGTGCATTCCCGAGCAAACCCTTGCCAGCCGACCATGGCAAGCTAGAATGATACATTGCCGCGCCATCAAGCCGTTGAGGACGGCCAGGAGACCGCGCACCGTCCCAAGCCTCAGCCATGCCCGTAGCTCGTTGTAACCCCGACCCCGACGAGCACTGCCCATGCTGCTAGGCCTCTCTCGTGCGCCTATAAAAGGAGGCCTCCCCCGGTCATTTTATTCACACCAATTCACTCCCTACCTCTCACTAATCCTTACCACCTCTTCCCGGAGCAAGGCGAGCTCTCCCTTGCCGGAATTTCACCGGAGCCTGCCGATGCTAGAGGAGAAGGGCACCGTCGATTGGATCCACCCTAGGAGGAGCCGCAAGTACCAGGAGAACCGCCATCGTTGACTCCATCGTTCGTCCCTATCGCCGACCATCGCCTCAGCCCTGGTGAGCCGCCCCAGACCCCCATGGCCGTGCTAGGTTTCGAGCCCGTCATGTTTTGTTCGACGAGGATGATGGCCGTGAGCCGTTGATCCTTAGTCTAATCCTATTGTCGTAATCGCCCCGTACCCCTTCACACCACTTAACCAGCCCGCACGCGTTGTGCATAGTGGGTCGGCCCAGTTAGAATTCCCGCACGACCTAATAGTTTGAATTTAAATTTATCTAATTAGTTTCAAATCTAGTTGTGGCAGTAGATTCAAAAATCATTTCAGAGAGTTTTACTGAACCAAATAGCATGAAACCAATTTTGTTAGAAAGGTATGGAAATTCTTAATCCGAGCCCATTGGATTCATGTCATTTGGAATTATAGATCACCTATAGTAAAAATAACAAGGCAGTGACTTTTATGTATTCAAACATTTTTCAAAATTCAACCATAAATGCTTTTGAGTTGATCCCAACTCTCAAAATCACATTTGATAATACCTTTCTGAATATATAAAAATATCTAGGTTTACTTGCAGTAATAATGGACAAGTAATAAAAGAATGTCCCATAGGCATTTCTAGTCACTTAAATTAATTAAAATAATAAGTTTAAACATTATTAAATTGTGACAGCACTTTAAACCACATTCCCAAGTATTGAAATATGTGGTGATGACATGTGTCAACATGATCCCATATTTTAATTGGAGAATATTAAATTTTAAGTAGTTTTTCAATGAGTAGATATTACTTTTCTAAAATAAAATAAATAAAACTATTGCCTTAATTCTTGTGATGATTGTGGTGATGTTATATCATCTAATGTAAACCCTTGTGTGCCAAACAGAAGTAGTTAAGTATTGTTTGGTGATTGTGTACTTCGTATTTATTTATAGACGCTAGTACCGACCAAGGTTATGAAGAGGAAGAAGACTACTACGAAGAGGAAGCCGAGGACAACTTCAACCACTGCACTGCTCAAAGCAAGCTATCTAATGCAAGCTACTATCTTAGTAAGCTAAGATAAAACCATGCAAGCTAATATTTGCAAGACCCACAATACCAATGAACCTAAGCAATGAATTAGGCATGCTTTGATTAGAAAATCTTGATTATCCTAAATCCCAGTTTTACTTGCAAGCTTGATTCTTTTATTTCTTTATCAAAGTTTTTATTTATTGTTTACTTAGTGAATTGTGTAGTTTTGGAAAGATATTAGAGGTAGCATAAAGAGCATAAAACTTGGCCTAAGTTAGGTAGAAATTGATGTCATCCTATTTCATGAGATGATACTTAGATAAGTCACACTTGATTATCACCCCTCATTAGTGCTTACCCCCAACTTTAGTGGCTAGTGCTAAGCATAAAACTTGATCGCTTTAGATGGGAATACTCGGTGAAAATGATTATGAAAACCTTAGAATGATGAGTCATTCTAATGAAATGTTTTGACATGTGTTATTGAACAACGATGACTTTGATGATGAAAATGTTGAGGCATGAGCCTTAGCCCTTTATAAAACTGATGGTTGTGTTTGGATGTGATACCATTCCAATTTTACTGTACAACCACAATACTCGAAATTGGGTAGGGCTTGACTGGAAGTTTATATAGCTTAGTATGGGTTCCCTTGCGGCCGAGGTTTGAGCTGAGGATACCTTGTGATGATTGTCCACCTATGCAGTTCCCAGGATGACAGATGCTCATGGTGTTGGAGATATGCCCTAGAGGCAATAATAAAAGTGGTTATTATTATATCTTTGTGTTTATGATAAATGTTTATATTAACCGGAAACATTAATACTTGTGTGATTTGTAAACTAAATTAGTTTCCCTGGTAAAGCCTCTTTATAATACTATCTTATTGGTTAATATATGATCGTGGTTTCACGATCATGAACATTGAGATGTTGTTAACAACAAGATCATATCATTAGGAGAATGGTATGCTGGACATACTCCTATAGACAAGCGTAGCATTAAGATCAAGTCATTTCAATAGTTCATTTGCTATAAGCTTTCTGATACATAGTAACCTAATTCCTTCGACCATGATATCATGCTAATCACCATCACCGGAAGGATGTTTTGATGACATCAAACACCACACTGTAACTGGGTGGCTAAAAAGGTGGCATTGAGTGTTCGGAAAGTATGTGTTGAGGCACATGGATCAAGAGTGGGATTTGTACATCCATATGACGGATAGATATATTCTGGGCCCTCTCGGTGGAATGTCTTCCAATTGGCTTGCAAGCATGTGACTGGTTCACAAGGGATCACATATCACGGGAACGAGAATAGAGTACTTATCGGTAACAAGGTTGAACTTGGTATGCACAGATACCGACGATCAAACCTCGGATAAGTAAACTATCGCGAGACAAAGGGAAATTGGAATCGTATGTAAGTGGTTCATTTGATCGCAAAGTAATCGTAGAAATATGTGGGAGCCATATGAATTTCCAGATTTCTCTATTGGTTATTGATCGGAGAAGTGTCTTGGTCATGTCCGCATAATTCACCAACCGTAGGGAGACACACTTAAGGATTCGATGTTGTTTAGTAGATATGGAATGTAAGTAGGGATACCGAATGTTGTTCATAGTCTCGGATGGGATCCAGGATATCACGAGGAGATCCGGGATGGTCCAGAGAATAAGATTCATATAAGGAAATTCCGATTCCGGAGTTCGAGAATGATTTCGATGTTTTCTTCGGAGAGGTTCTAGAAGGGTCTGGAAGGTTCACCGGACTGGAAGGGGAATGGTCGATGAATGTGTCATGTGTAAGTGGAATGATTGGATCATGTCCTAAGTCACTTTGGTTGGGCATTTGCGAGAGAGAAATAAAGCTCTAAATTGAAAGTCAAAAGGGAGGTTTGAAAAGTCAATCTGGAACAATGGTTTCCTAGTGGAAGAAGGAAAGAGTCCTTCCTTCTATCCAACTTGGGTTTGGGTATGGATTCAAACTCCCCTATCCCAAGCCTCCCTCCCTCTCATCAATAGAGGGGAGGGCTGCCCCAAAGAACAAACAACCAGCCCTCCCCACCCGTTTCGCGCCGCCGCCGCCGCCTCGCGCCGTCGTCGCCCTAGTCCCTGCCGACACCTCCTCCTCCACTCCGGCCTTCTAAACCTAGATAACCAGAAACCCTAGATCCACCATAACTCGCACTGTCTTAGGCGAAGCCCTGCGGGATCTTCCCTCTACTTCCGACACCACGCTGTCGTGCTGCCGGAATCGCAAGGGGAGAACTACAACCTCCGCTGCCAGCTGGAACAAGGGAGAGGAAGGTCTTCATCGAGTACCAAACGTGTGAACGACTGCGGAAGCGCTGCCAGAACGCAGCGCCGGAAGGATCGTCTACGCGATCTGGAGATCGGCAAGTGTATGACTACATCACCCACGAGAATCTGCTCTCGTTAATCGCTTTGGAATCTTCAAGGGTGAGTACTCCAATCAACTTGTTGCTACAATCTAGTAGATAGATCTTGGCTTGTTTGTGTGCATGGGGTAGAATTTTTTTTCCATGCTACGAACCCCTACACATGGTTGGGAGGCCAAACTCATAGGAGAGGTGCCTATAGTAGAGTGTGTAATTGAAAGGTTAGGATTGATTATCCGCATACTGAGTATGGTGAATTCATGATTGTTCCTGATAGATGTACCGAATGTTGTGGTGCAAGTGTACCACCTTTGTAGAGTGTCAAACTATTCGAATAGCCGCGTCCGCGGTTATGGACAGTTGGATTGGCCATACTGTTCCGTTGTCAGATGTTTTCAAAATGACTTGTGAAATGAATCATGACTTCGAATTAACCACAATAGGGTTGTGAACATGAAATTTAAGTTCCCACTTAGGTGTTATAAAACCTTAAACTAGTTTTATTTGCTTCTAAACTCAGTTAGAGATAAATCTGGCTTTTTGCAAAACAGCCTAGAGCTTAGTATTCTTACTTGAACCACTTCACTTGTTAGTCCTAGTTTGCGAGTCCTTAAAGAGTACTCATGGCTTTGTCCCTGGCTATTCTCGTGGCCAGACTATGAGCAGGACTACCAGGATGAAGGGCAACAGGAAGTCTATGACAATTAGGATCATCTTCCCTCGTCAGCATTACCTGTGATCATGAAGATGGAGCTTCGCCCACGCTACCATTATTATATTATTCTAATGCGTTAAATTGTATTAAGACTGGATCACGACATCCTTTATTTGTAAGACCTTTATCATGGTTTGTAATGGATGATGAATTATGGTACCAATCTGTTATGTCTCACAAAAATGGTAATCCTGGGATTGCGATGTATGGTATAACAGGCATCTGGGATTAAAAATCTGGGTGTTGACAAGTTGGTATCAGAGCCATCCTGACCATAGGAGACTCTTGTTTAGAATGGACCCTTGAATCAAAAACTTAGTTTCAAAACAAAAGAAGTGAGTATTTATGAAAACCTATTCTCATCCTTACCACTTAGATTCTTTCATGAAAATTCATGTTCCTCAAAAAAAATTCTTGCAAACTTACATAAAATTTGACACACTTGATCACTCTACTAACTTACTCATCCTATATTCTTATAGATGGACGTGAAGTATAGCAAGTCCTATCAGTTGGGAAATGGAGGAGATCTCATCTTTGAGCGATATTTGGACCAACTCTCAGAACTTCTAGAGAGCCCGCACCCCGAGTTCTTCGGAGCCCAGCTCAACGATCAACAAGGAGGAGAATTGCAATGGCTGATTGTTGCAAGTATCAGAGGGAAGATTGAAGCCCCCACCTCAGAGGGAATCCAGTTCACCTTAATAGAGAACAACTGGATAGATGGACTTGCCAGGGCCATGCAGGAAGCTCTTGCCCGTCTGTGTGGCCAAAGCATCGATCAGATCAAGGGCACGTGCTTTGAGTATTACCCAAGGCGTGATGCTATGGGACAACCACTAGAAGTACCACGTCACCTAGAGTTGAAGCATCAAGTGGACCATCTCAGCTTCATGATGTCTGACAGGCAGAAGGAGTTGGACAATGCCCGCTCCTATGCCAACCACAACTACGCCATCACCGTCAAGAAGGACCAGACCATTGCCATGCTTGTGAAGGATCGTAAGTCCCGTCGCCGTTATCTTGACAAGAAGGATCGCATTATTGCTTGCCTTCCTCACAAGGTGACCGACTTGGAGGAGACCATCCATGAGCGGGACATGCAACTTGAGGAGAGGGAGAATGCAGGGGAAAATATCCGTGGAGACACCTATTCCTACCTCAGTGATGATGATGACTTCCTAGAGGATCAAGCCATGGACTTGTTCACCGATGATGATGACTCCGCCTTCATTGATGATGACGATGATGAAGCCACTGATTCCGAGGAATAGTAGAACTTGAGAACGAGCGTTAGTGAAGTTCTATTCGGTCCCATTATATTGTAGTTTCACAGAATGCTTCTTAAAACCATCTATTTCCTTGTTGTGGTGTGTGTTTGTATTGTGTCCTATGAATGAAAAGCAAGTTGCTAGAAAAATCTGAGTCAAACTTTAAAAACTTTTCAAAAAAACAAACCCCTGAACCTTAGAAATTTCCCTCTTTTCTCATGATCCATCTTAATCCTCAGATGCCTCGCGGAGGAAGAAGTTCATCCCTAGAACCAATGTTGCAAATCTTGAAAATGTTGGTTTCAGACCACGAAGCTGAAAGAGATGAACGTTAAGCCAACCTAGCTACCCTCCAACACATAGCTTAGATGGCTAACAACAACGAAGGCCATGGAAACTAGGACAACCATGGATCCAAGCTCAAGAACTTTCAGAACACCAATCCACCCATTTTTAGTAAGTCTGAAGAGCCATTATATGCTGATGATTGGTTGTAGACCATGGAGAACAACTTAGAAGTCGCAGAAGTGGTGGCCAATGATAAAGTACTGTTTACCACCCACTATCCAGCAGGAGATGCAAGAGCTTGGTGGAACAACGTTCGCGCCATGAATGGAGGACAAATGATGACTTGGGATGAATTCAAGCTCAAGTTCAGTAGAACCCATGAGCCACCGGGTTTAATCAAGAGGATGAGAGATGAATTCCGAGAATTGAATCAAGGGAGGATGACAGTAGTTGAGTACCATGACAAATTTCTATCCTAAGCTAGGTATGCACCCGATGAGATTGACACTGAAGCCAAGAAGAAGGATAGATTCCTGAATGGTCTGCATGATGAGATGTAGACAATGTTAGTCAATATTCCATTTGCTGACATTGAAGCCTTAGTGGATTCTGCCATTCATATGGAAGGCAAGATCAACCAAGACAATGAGAACTGCAAGCGCCGAATGATGCATCAACCAGGAGCCCACCATACCCCAAAGTATCTCCCCAACCCGTCTACAGGATTTTCCCCAAGAAACAATAGACCCTCGATGAACCGTCTGAAAGAACATTTCTTAATCCCTAGTGTTTTGTGTGTTAGATAACAATACCAAGGATCATTTAATGTGTGTTGAAGTGTTGCAGCTCTATTTGAGAATAAAGGGAAAAGGACTCTGCCTTTGGGGGCGGATAATCCGGCCCCACTAGGGGCGGATAATCCACCCCTCCCTTTGCCCAAGCAGGCGCAAGCCCCAGAAGGGGGGCGGAATTTTGGACGGATTTTCCGGCCCCGCCGGATAATCCACCCCTCAGGCGGGCCGGATAATCCGCCCCCCTGCTCATCGCCAAGGCGCAAGCCCTAGAGAGGGGGCGGAGTTTTGGCCGGACTTTCCGGCCTGGCCGGATAATCCGCCCCTCAGGGGGCCGGATTATCCGCCCCCAAGATCTTCACCAAGCTTCACCAAGGCGCAAGCCCCAGAGAGGGGGCGGAGTTTCCCCCGGAGAATCCGCCCTTGGGGCGGAGTTTTCCTAGGGGGCGGATAATCCTCCCCCAAAGTTGTGCAACGGCCAGATCTGGGGAGGGGGTATTTAAGCCAGCCATCCCCCTCCTGCCAGAACGCTTGATTCATCTCGAAAAAGACCAGATCAGATCTGAAAGCTTCATCCAAGAGTGCTCCACCTAGATCCACCCAAAGGCCCCATCCCTTGGGGAATCGAAGGAGGAGAACTCGATCTTCATCATCAGCAATCAAGCGCTTCATCTCCTTTCCATTCATTTGGAGAACCTCCGATCTAGTATTTCTTGCAAATATCTAGATCCTCGTTTTTGTTTATATTGATAAACCTTGTTCTTGTGGCAGCTTGTTGTCATCTCGGGAGCCCCCAATTCGGTTGTGGGTGTGTGCCCCGATAGTGTTGTAAAAGGCACCGGTTCCCGCCTCGAAGGGATCCAATAGTGGAGAAGGTGGATTAGGCCTCTCGTGGCGAGATCCATCGGAGAATAGGGTGAGGCCTATTGTGGCGTGGTGGTCTTAGAACCGCACACCCTTCCAACGCAGATGTACTCCCTTAACAAGGAAGGAACTGCGGTAAAACAAATCCATGTGTCTCCGCGTGCTCCACTACGGTTTCCTCGCTCCTCTTTTACGTGCTTAGTAGTTAGGGTTACATATAGGGAAATTCTCGTAGTTGCATATCTAGAGAATTTACTTTGTGTCAAGCCTAAAATTGAAAAAGTATTAAAAATTGGTTAGCACCTATTCACCCTCCCTCTAGGTGCCCATACAATCCATTTCAATTGGTATCAGAGCCTCGGCTCTTATTTCGTGCTTAACCGCCTAAGAGAAGTATGGGTTCCAAGGGAGATGGGAGTGATGCTCCGGACCATGAACGATCTCAAGACGTTGGAAACAACCTTGGTGAGTTCAATGGAGGCTAAGATGGAAGATATGCGTCAATTGATAATGCGTCTCTCCACATCCGCAGCATCACCTCCATCTAACTCTGAGGATACCACTACGCAATCCAAGGAAACGGGTAAAACTGTTTCCAAAGATAACGAAGTGGTAGGTGATGATACTAGCAAGAGCTCCTCCTCGAAAAAGGATAGCGGTAAGGATGGATACAATGAGGTTTCTCATGTGTATTCCCCTGATCCGCCTATTCCTCACCCACATATACATAATAGGGGTGATCCACCCAAACTTTCAGCATCTACTTTCTCTCAATGGCAATTTTTGATGAAATCTCATGTGTGCAGTTCCTCCATAGAGTTGTGGAATATCATCGAAAATGGTCTTCATGTTGGAAATCCTAACAATCTCACAAGAAGAGAAGTGGCCGATAGCCAACTCAATGCTACAACTCTACACATGATACATCTTGGTGTGGGTGACAAAGACATGCCACACATTCAGCATCTTAGCATAGCTAAAGAAGCTTGGGATGCTCTCACCGAGCTCTTCATCGGAAATGAAAGTATGAGAAGGAATAGATATGATGCCTTGAGAAATGAAGCTGAAGGATTTTCTATGCTGGATGGAGAAGACCACGAGGACATGTATAGGAGGCTCAAGGCAATAGCCACAACCTTCAGAAACCACGGTGCAGCTCATGTTGATGATGCTTGGATCAAGCGCAAGTATGTCAGTGCTCTTATGCCATTTGAGCCCACAGATTTGAAAAGTCTCCAAGGTAGGCATAACTATCACCTCATGTCATCCAATGAGGTAATGCAAGAAATGGCCGCCTTCAAAGTGGCTGCCAAGAATGCCGAAGATGCTCGTGCTCGAGCTATGGGGATGCAAAAGGTGGTCAACATGGCCTTGAAGACTAGTGTGATTGATCATGATGAATATGCGGTAGAAGGTCTGGACTGTCCCGAAGATATAAAAAGGATCCACGGACAATACTTGGCTCTTTATGCAAGAAACTTTTGGAAAGATCTAGCCAAGGCTAAAGCTGAACTAGATCGCAAGAGTGGAGCCTATGGAAGAAACAGTTTGTAAAGAAGAATGCTCCTTTCAAGAAGAAACCAAAGATTGTTCTAGTGGCTCAAGAAGAATATTCATCGGGGAGTGAAGATGAGGACGAGGACGATAGCTCTCAAGAGGTGGCTGTTATAGCCACCACATCTACATAAACATCTCTCTTCGACTCTCCGAACGAAAAAATCATCAACAAGAATGTTACTTGCCTCATGGCAAGAAGCTCCGAGGTAACTTCTTCTAACTCTTCTTTTCCCAAGGCTATGATAGACATGGATGATCCTGCTAGTCTTAAGGTTAAAGAAGAGATTATTGCTTTGGATTATTTCTATACTAACTTGCAAGGTGAGCACAAAGTTTGTTTTGAGGCTCTTATGGATCAGCTGGCCCAAAACGAAGCACTCCTCGAAGAAAAGGGCAGAATTGAAAGGGAGGATGCAATGGAAATTGCATCCCTAAAAAATGCTCTTGAAGAAGAAGAAGAAGCTCGGGTCTCTCTTGAAGAGAGGCTTGAGTCTATGGAAGAGTCACATGAAGAAATTGTGACTAAACTCGTTAAGGAACGTGACAATGCTGTCACCAAGGAAAAGAAGTTAAAGAAGGAAAGGATTGACTTTGGGGTTGCTCATGATAGACTCTCCGAGGAATTGGAGAAACTTGACAATGCTCACAAGGCGTTGAAAAACGAGTTCTCTATTCTCAATGAGTCACATGATCATCTTCAAAGTCGATTGGCCAAATATGATACTCCTAGCTCGTCCAACTCAACATATAGTAACAAGAAATATGCTAATGTGGAAAAAGAAGTGATCAAGGACATCACTACAAAGGACAAAGGTGTGCTTGATGAAGTCCTTGGAAAGCAAAGGTAAAATCATGGTAAAGAGGGACTTGGGTATGTCACCAAGTCCAAGAAGAAGAAAACCAAGAAGAACAATACCAAGAATGTGCAATTAAAGACAAGCACTGCTCAGAAGGTTGTCACAAAAGACAACACTAATAATATTGGTTTTGCAGAGTCTCACAATCCGAATTATGAACTCTTTTGTGATGACTGTGGCGATGTTTATGCTTATTATGTTGGTCCTTTTGATGAATATATTGCTTGGTCTATTTGGGTCCCAAAGACCCTTGTTACTAACATGAAAGGACCCATTGAAAAATGGGTACCTAAAACCAAGAAGTAATTTTCTTGCAGGGCTATGCTTCCGGTGGGTCGAAATGGGTGTTGGATAGTGGCTGCACTAGTCATATGACCGGAAGCAAGGAGATCATCACGGAGATGCGTCCAAATCGTGATAATATCACAGTCTCCTATGGTGATAAGTCTAAATCTCAGGTATTGGGTCTTGGCAAGGTTGTGGTTGCCCACGATATCTCTCTCGTGGACGTCATGCTTGTTGAGACCCTTGGCTACAATCTTCTTTCTGTTCGTGCCCTTGGCAAGATGGGTTTTGCTGTTTTTACGATGATGATTTGGTGGTACTCTTATGGAGCAAGTCTCTAAAGGTCGCTTTCGTTGGATACGTCGAAAATGACCTGTATGTGGTGGACTTCTCGGGGAAAACAACTTTGGGTCCGATGTGTCTATTCGGAAAGGCTGACGTGGGCTGGCTATGGCATTGCCGTTTAGCCCATGTCAACATGAGAACTTTGCAAAGTCTCCAAAAGGGTGGCCACATCCTTGGACTAAAAGACAATGTCTCTTTTGCCAAAGATCGTGTTTGCAGGGCTTGTGTTGAAGGAAAAATGCATGATTCTCCCCACAAGAGGAAGACTATTGTGTCATCAAAGAGGATCTTGGAATTACTTCATGTGGATTTATTTGGTCCTCCTTCTCATGCAAGTCTTGGTGGGAAGAAATATTGCTTGGTCATCGTCGATGATTACTCAAGATATACATGGGTATATTTTTTCAAGCTGAAAAGTGAGACTCAACAAACTGTCATCGACTTTGCCAATGAAGTTCAACGTCAACACAATGTTCCCATCTTGGCAATTAGAAGTGACAACGGCTCAGAATTCAAGAACTACACTTTAAACAAGTTTCTTACCAAAGAGGGGATTAGACACCAATATTCCGCTGCGTACACCCCTCAACAAAATGGTGTAGCCGAGAGGAAGAACCGGACTTTGATGGATATGGCAAGATATATGCTAGCTGAATTCAAGTCTCATTATAATTTTTGGGCTGAAGCCATATCCACTTCTTGTCACTCATCAAACCGGCTCTACCTTCAAAAGATCTTGGACAAGACCCCATATGAAATACTTACCGGTAACAAACCCAACATCTCATACTTCAGGGTATTCGGGTGTAAGTGTTTCTTTCTTATTAAAGGTGTCCGTTTGTCAAAATTTGAATCCAAGGCTTTAGAAGGTATTTTTGTTGGTTACGGTGCCGAATCCCACACTTATAGAGTCTACAACAAGCTCACTAGGATTGTTGTAGAATCTTGTAGTGTGGAGTTCGATGAAAATAACGGCTCCTTTGTAGGGCAAGTTGATGTTTGTGATGCAGATGTTGAAATACCCCAAGATGCCATAAGAAGAATGGGCGTGGGATTTTTCCGCCCCATTGAGGAACCCCTTGTGGCGGATCGGGAAGGACAATGCTCCACACATGTGGAGCCCTCATCTACACAAGATCAACAAGCTCCTACTGTTGGAGACAATCCTGCACCAACACCACAATATGTTGAAGACCATCTGTCCCCTGGACAAGCTGGTAGTCCCAGGCCGGACTATCCGCCCCCTCCAAGGGGCGGACAATCCGCCCCTGGCACTCCAACTCGTTCCAGAGGATCCGAAGGAGAAGTCAACAACTCTGAAGCTCCCAGGACGGATTCTTCGGCCCCCAGGAGCGAAGTATCCGGCCCTGGGTCTCCAACTCCAGTCAGGCTTTCTCAGGAAGATGGTTCTGGTACTTCACCTCCCAGGCCGGATAGTCCGGCCCCTCCAAGGGGCGGATTATCCGGGCCTAAAGAAAATGTTCAGCAACAATCTTCTGGCAGTAACGGTGACCAAGATCAAGGGCATGGCAGTAATCAAGACAAGGATACAACTATTGAATCCACTCCACCTAGAAACAATAAGGACATTGAGGCTCGTCGCAAGGCTCGTGCTGATCGGAACCTTGAACTAAGAGGTCACACTCTTGACAAGTTTGTGGGTGATCTACGACGAAGGGTATCCACTAGAAGAGAGCTTGCAAGCTTCTGTGATCATCAAGCTCACATTTCCATGGTTGAACCGAAGAAGGTTTTTGATGCTCTTGAAGACCCCGATTGGGTTGTCGCAATGCATGAAGAATTAAATAACTTCGAACGCAACAAAGTTTGGAAGCTCGTAGAAAAACCAAAGGATTGCCGCAATGTTATCGGCACCAAGTGGATCTTCAAGAACAAACAGGATGAAAATGGCATTGTTGTGAGGAATAAAGCACGACTCGTGGCTCAAGGATTGTAACACCCTCAGAATCGGCCCTATGCAAGTTTTAGCAAAACCCGCCAAACCCTCATAGAAACGATTCAAAGGTGCCCACCAGGCACTTTCGTGCGGGTGGAAAACGAAGTAATATCATTACACAATAGTCCTCGATGGAACCCACAGAACAGATATATACAACGGCGACTCAATGAGTCAAGAATACAGATATACAGTACAAAGATCCAAATCACCTTGAAAACGATACAGCGTCCGAGTACGGACAAGATGCAAATTGAGCTAAGAACCCTGAAGAATAACCAAAGGCGTCCATAACCCTGCCCAGGCCAAGCCGGAAGGGTAACCCTGCTAACGACGTCGATCTCGAAACCTTCTTACACAAAAGGGGTGCCGACAAAGGGCAAAGGAAAAAGAGAGCGGTCAGTACTGAGGCCAGTACACGGCGAGGCTAGAATTCGGCGGTCCTCGCCTACATAGGTATGGTGGACTGAGCGGCAGCGCGGCATGCACTAAACAACCTATAGAGACTCGAGATAACTGTCGGCTATCAGAGAGGGATAAGAAAGACCTATTCGGAACCAATCTGATTCTACCACCAAACATACCCATCCTAGTATTTCCCCCTCGAGACCAAACGAGGAAGTCAACCGAGGAACTCACACAGTTGGCAGTTTTATTCATTCCGTTATGGTTGCGGCAATTACTAGTCAAATATAGATAGCCATCCTGATATATTAAGCAGTGGGCACTTTTAGTTAACCGTTCCGTTGTAGTTGCAACACTTACTAGTCAGATGCAATTGGCATGAGATATCCCAAAACCCAGCAGTTGTTGGTACTTTTATTTAGCCATTCCGTTGTTGTGGCGCTGATTACTAGTCATATCGGATACAAGTCAAATTATAACAGTCAACTTTAGTTATAGTTGTCTATGATCGAGAACTGTTCTCCAAGTCGTCCATAACAGCGGACACGGATTTTCGAAAAGATTTAACCCTGCAGGGGTGCACCAAAGTTTCCACACGCACCTACACCCTTGTTGTCGGATCAGGTAGGTACAAGATCACAAAACATACACCCAACGGTATGTCGACGGGGTTTCGGACACGACGTTTCCCAGACCCAAAGCAAGCATGGGGGGCCACCCCACTAAGCTACCCGCAACGAAGTTGGCCGGCTCCGAAACGGACCCAGGGTTTGCGTCAGTGGCTGTAAACGACTGGGAACCCGAAAGTGTGACTGGGCTTGTCGATACTGCGAAAACACTCCACTTCCCTAAACAGTACAGGTGCATTCCTCGCACAATTTTAAATTAAGCAGTAAAGCATGGCATAAGTACAGGATAGTAATAAAGCTACAAACTACTTTGTGGCCCCCAGTACAGTACTTGGAATCAGGTACTAAATCGATGGGGGTGCCCATACACCCCACCTGTGGTTAGCGCGCTCGATCTCGGAACAGGTGTCAAGAACTCGGGGTCCTACGGGACACAAGTGGACGGTTAACAACCAAATAACATCTATTGCCCACCTGTGCCTCTGCATTTACCTACTTTCAATTTTAGTTATTAAACAATAATTAAAGCCATGATCATCTCCAACATTAAACATGCGGCAATACTCCAACAACTGTGGTACTTGACGACACGCAACAACACTTGAGCAAGCGACTACGACACGCAAGTCCAACTATCTACCAATGAACAGGTGATAGGATATGTCCAAGGCAATATAAGGCTGCAAGGGATATCACGGGTACGAAAACGAGAGCATCGCAACACAGATAGCAATAGATCAACAGGAGGGAATAAATACTATAAAAGTAAGATAGGTAGAAAGGGGGGAGGTGCTCGCCTGAAAAACATTGCTGAAGGTTCATCCAAGATCGGGTCGACACTCGCATCAACTCATCGGCCTAATCCGTGAAGAAGCAAAGCACTAGAAGAAACACCGGATGGACTATTTAATACTACGGTAGAAAATCGGGCATGATGCATGTATGATGTATGACATGGAAAAGGTGCGATGCAATTAGATCATATTAAGCGGAACCGAGGCCCCGACAATTAATTAATAGGTTCATGTTGTTTAGATACCCTGCAATTTAAATGTTGTAATAACAGGGCGAAGCATGGCATCGGTTCGCTACACCAATTTAAATGGAGTCCAGAATAAGACAAAGTTATTCCGCATATCGACTCCCTATTTAATTATGCGGTGAATCGGCATAATTCCCCCAAACCACAGACAAGTATGCATGCATGAACAATTTAATATGCACCAGTTGATAATGTTATATTATAAAAATAATGGGGTCTCGGATAGGGAATCACATTAGAGTTCGGCGAACTTGGGCTCCGAGGGGTTCGGGGTCGGGTCTCAGGGTCCGGATCTGGGGTTCGGTCTCGGCGGGATCGTTCTCGGATAACAGAGTAGATCTTGACGTTCCGCGAAGAAGGACTTGGTTCGGTGTCGGGGCGCATCGGATTCGTCCTGGTCGGTGTCGATCTTGTCGTTGCGAAGATCTTGTCGGGTCCGCGCCATCAAGTCGGTCTTGGCATTCGGGGTGAAGAACTTGGCGTCCTCGAGGAAGTACTTGGCGTATCCGTGTCGACGACCTGGCGTCCGGGTTCTCGGGCATCAGATCCGGGAAGAAGTACTTGTTGCATCTGTGGCCTTCGGTTCGAAGAATTTGGCATGCCCGGGTTCGGTCTTCGGGTCCGTGTCGATGCGCTCTGCGTCCCGTGTTGGAGATCATGGTATTCCGGCTTCGGTTGTCGACGATGTACTTGGTTCCGCGTCGGCACGGTCTCTGGGTATCACGAGCTCTCGATGACAACACGATGCATTGAGCACCTATTGGTACGACGACCCGAATTGGAACCAAACTTGGCCGAGGAGAACAATAACCTGCACGACAAGATCTGTCTGATACCTCTCCCAAGAGATTACAAAACCAAGTACCAACCTGGTACTACAAAGGAGAACATGAGTGACAGAAGATGAATACTAAACACACGCGACACAGGAGGCGGCAGCGTCCAACGCTAGCAGAGGCAGAGCATGCTGCGGGAGAGCACGGCGGACGGCGTCGAGGCCACGTCCAGGCGGTGCTGCTGGAGAGCCGGGGCGCGCGGAAGGCGACGGCAGGTGGCCGGGCTCCACGGGCGGCGCTGCGGGGTCGCGCTGCCGGTTGGGAGGGCGCGAGCCAGGCCGGGGACGGGCGCGGCCAAGAGGGGCCCGCGAGGCCGGCGAGGTGGAGGCGAGGAGGTGGCGGCCGATGACGGCTCCAGCCCTGGCGGCGGGGTCGAGCATGGCTCGGGCGCGGACGCGCGATGGAGGGCGGCGGCGGGGCTAGCTTGAACGGCGGAGGGGGTGCAGGCGGGGCCGGTGCGGGACCGGGCGAGGCAGAGGGCACCGTCGGGCGGCAGGGCAGTGCCGGTGAGGAAAAGCGACGGGCGGTGGAGATGCTTCCTGCCGAGGTCGCGGAAGGAGAGGAGGGGCGAGACTGCGGCCGAAGGAGAGGCGCAGGCGGCGATGCCATGGAGGAACGACGGGGTCGGGAGGTCGACCGACGACGTCCTGGGGCCGCGGGCGCGACCGGAGGAGGACAGGGCGATGACGGCGAACAAGCTTTCCTCGGGTATGGAGGCGAGGGCACGGGGTCGACCGTGACGGGGCTGTCGACAGAGGAGGACGCGGACGCCTGGCGGCGTGGTTGGAGGCGGGGGCAGCCGCTGGAGAGCTTGGCGAGCAGAGGAAGAGATCGGCGGTGGGCCCTGCGAGCTTGGCCGGGAGTCGAGGTGGGGCCGGCCCACGCGATCGGCGGAAGGGCCGGGGTCAGGGGCAACGCCAGGGAGGTAAGGGAGATTGGCGGCGGGGACGCGGAGAGCCGGGCGGCGGATCCATCGGGTGGGAAGGGCGGCACAGAGGAGAACAGGGGGAGAAACGCGGGATGGGTGGGCGTCGCACGATGCGAGAGAGGGTGGGGCCCGGGGATCGTTGACTGCGTGGGTGCGTTGCGTTGGTGTGTGTGGGTTTTGGTTGTGGGGAGGTGGCAAGGAGTTGGGGCAGGTGGTGGGCTATGAGTGGATGGGGTGGAGGAAGTGGTGAGGTGGCGCGAGGGGATAGGGTGGGGTGAGGTGGCTGGGAATGGGTAGGATAGGGTGGGTAGGAAAAGGTCTGGGTAGGCTGGGTTTTGTACTGGGGGTGGCCGACTGGGTCGGATCGGCCCGGTACGGCTGCCCCCTAAAAATAATTAAACATTTTATTTATTTAAAACGGGGCTTTTGCAAACCGTGGGTAGACAAAACGAAATATTCCGGAGACCCGGGTTTTGTAGTTTGAATAAAAGATGAGGTGTTTAGAAAACAAAATATGTTTTTTCGAAAATAGTTTTTAAACAAACCATGCAATATGATGACGATGCTCAAATGCAAGGTGGCATGATGACATGAGCATGAGGTCATGATGATGCAATGCACAAAAACAACGCGATTTTCTAGTAGTGATTTTGCGGGGCGCCACAATTCGACACCACTAACAATGGATCTCGCCCTCGAGATCCGCCTCATGACACGGGGAAGAAGGCCGGCGATATGAATCTTCTCGCTTTGTGTAGATCCCTGCGACACCACTAACAAGGGTTCGTTGTCCGAGATCGTCAAGAGAACACTCCGGGAACAAAGGGCGAAGGTAGAGGTATCCACAAATAAAGCCAACTCTAACTTCGATAGAAGGAGAGAAAAGATGCATTCTCATCCACTTCAATGTACACAAGCGAATAGAGTGAGTAGTCGGCATGGGGGCCAATCCATCACGCACCCAAACTATTACTCTGCATAATCAGTAGAAAAACGTGCAACCATTCTTGGAATCAGACTGAAGATCTCGACAATCGAGGTTCAAAAACAAAGGAGTGATGCAGACTCTGCATCGGATCTGGCGTAGATGATGTCGTCGCGTCGGAAAACACCGGAAGGCACGAGAAGGAACAAAGAGAAGTCCACCAGACGAAGGATTCCTCGGATAGCATGAAGACCAGATGTAGCAACACCGTTAACAAAGGAGGAAGCGAAACCCTGAAGGTACGAGGGAACCCAACCACGAGAAATCCTGGACTCGAAGAGAGAGAAGAGAGTGGATTCAAAACACGCAGAGGTGAGAGGAGAGCAGTAGAGGGGTAAGGAGTAAAAATCAGACCTAATCAGAACTATCCAACCGATTTTGCAAAAATAGTTTTGACACTCTACTTCGGCCGTTAGCTAGGTTATCCTACAGGCTGGACTTGTGGGGTATCGCAACTGCTGATCTCTGATACCACTCTGTAACACCCTCAGAATCGGCCCTATGCAAGTTTTAGCGAAACCCGCCAAACCCGCATAGAAACGATTCAAAGGTGCCCACCAGGCACTTTCGTGCGGGTGGAAAACGAAGTAATATCATTACACAATAGTCCTCGATGGAACCCACAGAACAGATATATACAACGGCAACTCAATGAGTCAAGAATACAGATATATACAGTACAAAGATCCAAATCACCTTGAAAACGATACAGCGTCCGAGTACGGACAAGATGCAAATTGAGCTAAGAGCCCTGAAGAATAACCAAAGGCGTCCATAACCCTGCCCAGGCCAAGCCGGAAGGGTAACCCTGCTAACGACGTCGATCTCGAAACCTGCTTAGACAAAACGGGTGCCGACAAAGGGCAAAGGAAAAAGAGAGCGGTCAGTACTGAGGCCAGTAGACGGTGAGGCTAGAATTCGGTGGTCCTCGCCTACATAGGTATGGTGGACTGAGCGGCAGCGCGGCATGCACTAAACAACCTATAGAGACTCGAGATAACTGTCGGCTATCAGAGAGGGATAAGAAAGACCTATTCGGAACCAATCTGATTCTACCACCAAACATACCCATCCTGGTATTTCCCCCTCGAGACCAAACGAGGAAGTCAACCGAGGAACTCACACAGTTGGCAGTTTTATTCATTCCGTTATGGTTGCGGCAATTACTAGTCAAATATAGATAGCCATCCTGATATATTAAGTAGTGGGCACTTTTAGTTAACCGTTCCGTTGTAGTTGCAGCACTTACTAGTCAGATGCAATTGGCATGAGATATCCCAAAACCCAGCAGTTGTTGGTACTTTTATTTAGCCATGCCGTTGTAGTGGAGCTGATTACTAGTCATATCGGATACAAGTCAAATTATAACAGTAAACTTTAGTTATAGTTGTCTATGATCGAGAACTGTGCTCCAAGTCGTCCATAACCGCGGACACGGCTTTTCGAAAAGATTTAACCCTGCAGGGGTGCACCAAAGTTTCCACACGCACCTACACCCTTGTTGTCGGATCAGGTAGGTACAAGATCACAAAACATACACCCAACGGTATGTCGACGGGGTTTCGGACACGACGTTTCCCAGACCCAAAGCAAGCACGGGGGCCACCCCACTAAGCTACCCGCAACGAAGTTGGCCGGCTCCGAAACGGACCCAGGGTTTGCGTCAGCGGCTGTAAACGACTGGGAACCCGAAAGTGTGACTGGGCTTGTCGATACCGCGAAAACACTCCGCTTCCCTAAACAGTACAGGTGCATTCCTCGCACAATTTTAAATTAAGCAGTAAAGCATGGCATAAGTACAGGATAGTAATAAAGATCCAAACTACTTTGTGGCCCCCAGTACAGTACTTGGAATCAGGTACTAAATCGATGGGGGTGCCCATACACCCCACCTGTGGTTAGCGCGCTCGATCTCGGAACAGGTGTCAAGAACTCGGGGTCCTACGGGACACAAGTGGACGGTTAACAACCAAATAACATCTATTGCCCACCTGTGCCTCTGCATTTACCTACTTTCAATTTTATTTATTAAACAATAATTAAAGCCATGATCATCTCCAACATTAAACATGCGGCAATACTCCAACAACTGTGGTACTTGACGACACGCAACAGCACTTGAGCAAGCGACTACGTCGCGCAAGTCCAACTATCTACCAATCAACAGGTGATAGGATGTGTCCAAGGCAATATAAGGCTGCAAGGGATATCACGGGTACGAAAACTAGAGCATCGCAACACAGATAGCAATAGATCAACAGGAGGGAATAAATACTATAAAAGTAAGATAGGTAGAAAGGGGGGAGGTGCTCGCCTGAAAAACATTGCTGAAGGTTCATCCAAGATCGGGTCGACACTCGCATCAACTCATCGGCCTAATCCGTGAAGAAGCAAAGCACTAGAAGAAACACCGGATGGACGATTTAATACTACGGTAGAAAATGGGGCATGATGCATGTATGATGTATGACATGGCAAAGGTGCGATGCAATTAGATCATATTAAGCGGAACCGAGGCCCCGGCAATTAATTAATAGGTTCATGTTGTTTAGATACCCTGCAATTTAAATGTTGTAATAACAGGGCGAAGCATGGCATCGGTTCGCTACACCAATTTAAATGGAGTCCGGAATAAGACAAAGTTATTCCGCATATCGACTCCCTATTTAATTATGCGGTGAATCGGCATAATGCCCCCAAACCACAGACAAGTATGCATGCATGAACAATTTAATATGCACCAGTTGATAATGTTATATTATAAAAATAATGGGGTCTCGGATAGGGAATCACATTAGAGTTCGGCGAACTTGGGCTCCGAGGGGTTCGGGGTCGGGTCTCAGGGTCCGGATCTGGGGTTCGGTCTCGACGGGATCGTTCTCGGATAACAGAGTAGATCTTGGCGTTCCGCGAAGAAGGACTTGGTTCGGTGTCGGGGCGCATCGGATTCGTCCTGGTCGGTGTCGATCTTGTTGTTGCGAAGATCTTGTCGGGTCCGCGCCATCAAGTCGGTCTTGGCATTCGGGGTGAAGAACTTGGCGTCCTCGAGGAAGTACTTGGCGTATCCGGGTCGACGACCTGGCGTCCGGGTTCTCGGGCATCAGATCTGGGAAGAAGTACTTGTCGCATCTGTGGCCTTCAGTTCGAAGAATTTGGCATGCCCGGGTTCGGTCTTCGGGTCCGTGTCGATGCGCTCTGCGTCCCGTGTTGGAGATCATGGTATTCCGGCTTCGGTTGTCGACGATGTACTTGGTTCCACGTCGGCACGGTCTCTGGGTATCACGATCTCTCGATGACAACTTGATGCATTGAGCACCTATTGGTACGACGACCCGAATTGGAACCAAACTTGGCCGAGGAGAACAATAACCTGCACGACAAGATCTGTCTGATACCTCTCCCAAGAGATTACAAAACCAAGTACCAACCTGGTACTACAAAGGAGAACATGAGTGGCAGAAGATGAATACTAAACACACGCGACACAGGAGGCGGCAGCGTCCAACGCTAGCAGAGGCAGAGCATGCTGCGGCAGAGCACGGCGGACGGCGTCGAGGCCACGTCCAGGCGGCGCTGCTGGAGAGCCGGGGCGCGCGGAAGGCGACGACAGGTGGCCGGGCTCCACGGGCGGCGCTGCGGAGTCGCGCTGCCGGTGGGGAGGGCGCGAGCCAGGCCGGGGACGGGCGCGGCCAAGAGGGGCCCGCGAGGCCGGCGAGGTGGAGGCGAGGAGGTGGCGGCCGATGACGGCTCCGGCCCTGGCGGCGGGGTCGAGCACGGCTCGGGCGCGGACGCGCGATGGAGGGCGGCGGCGGGGCTAGCTTGAACGGCGGAGGGGGTGCAGGCGGGGCCGGCGCGGGACCAGGCGAGGCAGAGGGCGCCGTCGGGCGGCAGGGCAGTGCCGGTGAGGAAAAGCGACGGGCGGTGGAGATGCTTCCTGCCGAGGTCGCGGAAGGAGAGGAGGGGCGAGACTGCGGCCGAAGGAGAGGCGCAGGCGGCGATGCCATGGAGGAACGACGGGGTCGGGAGGTCGACCGACGACATCCTGGGGCCGCGGGCGCGGCCGGAGGAGGACAGGGCGATGACGGCGAACAAGCTTTGCTCGGGTATGGAGGCGAGGGCACGGGGTCGACCGTGACGGGGCTGTCGACAGAGGAGGACGCGGACGCCTGGCGGCGTGGTTGGAGGCGGGGGCAGCCGCTAGAGAGCTTGGCGAGCAGAGGGAGAGATCGGCGGCGGGCCCTGCGAGCTTGGCCGGGAGTCGAGGAGGGGTCGGCCCATGCGATCGGCGGAAGGGCCGGGGTCAGGGGCAACGCCAGGGAGGTAAGGGAGATTGGCGGCGGGGACGCGGAGAGCCGGGCGGCGGATCCATCGGGTGGGAAGGGCGGCACAGAGGAGAACAGGGGGAGAAACACGGGATGGGTGGGCATCGCACGATGCGAGAGAGGGTGGGGTCTGGGGATCGTTGACTGCGTGGGTGCGTTGCGTTGGTGTGTGTGGGTTTTGGTTGTGGGGAGGTGGCAAGGAGTTGGGGCAGGTGGTGGGCTATGAGTGGATGGGGTGGAGGAAGTGGTGAGGTGGCGCGAGGGGATAGGGTGGGGTGAGGTGGCTGGGAATGGGTAGGATAGGGTGGGTAGGAAAAGGTCTGGGTAGGCTGGTTTTTGTACTGGGGGTGGCCGACTGGGTCGGATCGGCCCGGTACGACTGCCCCCTAAAAATAATTAAACATTTTATTTATTTAAAACGGGGCTTTTGCAAACCGTGGGTAGACAAAACGAAATATTCCGGAGACCCAGGTTTTGTAGTTTGAATAAAAGATGAGGTGTTTAGAAAACAAAATATGTTTTTTCGAAAATAGTTTTTAAACAAACCATGCAATATGATGACGATGCTCAAATGCAAGGTGGCATGATGACATGAGCCTGAGGTCATGATGATGCAATGCACAAAAACAACGCGATTTTCTAGTAGTGATTTTGCGGGGCGCCACAAGGATTCTCTCAAGTGGAAGGAATTGATTTTGGCGAGACCTACGCTCCTGTGGCTCGCCTTGAGTCCATCCATATCCTTCTTGCATATGCAGCCCATCATAATTTTAAATTACAACAAATGGATGTTAAGAGCGCTTTCCTTAATGGTTCTCTACATGAGTTAGTATACGTCAAGCAGCCCCCGGGGTTTGAGGACCCCAAATTTCCGAACCATGTCTACAAACTCGATAAGGCGCTCTATGGCCTTAAACAAGCCCCACGTGCGTGGTATGAGCACCTTAAAGAGCTTTTGCTAGACCGTGGATTCGAAGTTGGGCAAATCGATCCCACTCTTTTTACTAAGAAGGTTAATGGGGAGCTTTTTGTATGCCAAATTTATGTAGATGACATTATTTTTTGCTCTACTAACCAAGCTTTTAACGATGAATTTTCAAAGCATATGACTGACAGGTTCTTTCTTGGATTTGAGATCAAACAACTTAGAGAGGGAACCTTTATTAATCAAGCTAAGTACATCCAAGACATGCTCAAAAGGTTCAAGATGACGGATCTCAATGGCATTGCTACCCCTATGCAAACAAAGTGTCATCTTGAGCTCAATCCCAAGGGTAAAGACGTGGATCAAAAGGTATACCGATCCATGATTGGCTCTCTCCTTTACCTTTACGCATCTAGGCCTGATATCGTGTTAAGTGTAGGAGTGTGTGCAAGGTACCAAGCCGCTCCTAAAGAAAGCCACTTAGTGGCAGTCAAGCGAATCTTCCGATATTTGGTTCATTCCCCAAATTTTGGGTTATGGTATCCCAAGGGTTCAAGTTTCTCTCTATGTGGTTACACTGATTCAGACTGGGCTGGTGACAAAGATGATAGGAAATCAACCTCTGGTGCATGCCAATTCTTGGGCAGGTCTCTAGTGTGTTGGTCATCAAAGAAACAGAATTGTATTTCACTCTCAACCGCCGAAGCTGAATATGTTGTTGCTGCAAGTGCGTGTACTCAATTGTTATGGATGAGTCAAACTTTAAAGGAATATGGTGTCAATTGTGACAAAGTGCCTCTTTTATGCGACAATGAAAGTGCTATCAAAATTGCTTACAACCCCGTGCAGCATACAAGAACAAAACATATAGAGATTCGCAACCACTTTATTCGGGATCATGTTGCTCGTGGAGATATTGCTCTATCCTTTGTGAGCATGAAGAACCAACTTGCTGATATTTTCACGAAGCCCCTTGATGAAGCAAGATTTTGTTATTTGAGGAATGAGCTAAATATCATAGATTCAAGGAGCTTGGCTTGACTACCCTTGCACACTCACTTGCTCTTATTCATGTATTTGGTTTAGATGCGGGCATAGACATAGGGGGAGTGTGGTCCTAATTGATTGGGCCAACCCTCCCCCCATAATGCCGAAAGCAAGTGAAATCATTTCCCTTAATATCATTTTGTGATATGTGGGTCATCGATGAGCATTGGTTTTGAACTCAAGATACATCTTCGCGGTGTCATGCCTTGTGCTCCAACATGGTGGCTTCGGCCACCGCCCTCTTCCTTGAGAAGAGTTGGTTTTACATGGGTTCCGTTGGTTTTTTTCTTGCTTACCTCTTGTTCTTATGGAAAACACACTCAAATTTGGCTTTTGATTGATTTGATTCTTGCAAATTTGGGTGTGTAGTACCATCTCACTTTGATGCTCTCAACCCAAGCCTTTCTCTCCCTTCTTGAACCATCTATTCTTTCACAAAAGTCCTCTAAAACACCATCGAGAGGTTTGCTAGGTTGCTCTGGCCTGATTCTGCACTTTACAGAATTTCTGGGGGGGGGGGCGGATTATCCGCCCCGGGCGAAATCTTCCCCTTATAGGCTAGGTCGGGGAGGGCAGGCTCAAACAGAGCAGCCAGTCCTCCCCCAACCCTACCTCTGCCCCCCAGCCGCCGCCGGAGCATCCGCCTCTCCCGGAGTCGATTTGACCACCGGATTCTCCGGGCTCTCCCCGGATCTTCTTCACCTCGCCTCCGGGTATCTTCTCCTCCGCGATTTTCCTCCAATGAGTGAGGATAACTCCCTCATCTCTCTCCTTTTGTATGGGATGTATTTTATTTGGTGGAAATCTCGTTGTAGAAGGTTCTTGGTGTTGTTCCTTACATGCTAGAATCAGTAGACTTGCAACCCTAGTACCCGATCTGCTTTGCCATGGCAGATCTGAGCCAATCCAGAAATTTTCTGCGAGGGGCGGATTATCCGCCCCTGCCAGGGACGGATAATCCTGCCTGGAGAGCAAATTTTGGTCTGTTTTGGTTCTGCTTCTGCCAATGCACTTTATTGGTTATGGGGTTGCACTGCTACTCTTTCTTCATGTTTTTCTCCTGGACTTGTGTGTATACTTATCTCCATGCTATCCCTCTAATGCTTTTCACAGGTGGTTCCAAGCCTACCAAGACATTCGCCCGTCGTCCACGTCCCCGTTATCTCAAGCCCACTGCAGACGGGAAATTCATTGACGAGACCGAGTTCAGCAGAGCATCAAGAGAGGCTGAACGGATGGCAGAGGCAAGTAAGAAAACTAAGAGGACCGCATCTCGCAAGGGCAAACAGTCTCGGCCCAATTACAAAGCTATGGACAGTCTTTAGTACGCCACCATTCGTCAGACTGATTATTATGATGAGGCTGACAGCGATGGCCCCCCGAGGACGAATGTTTTGGAATGCTCACTTTCGGGCTATTCATGATGATGTCTATGCTACTCTCAAGATTCGCCCCATGCATCCCATCAATTTGACTGAGGCCCAATCCAAGACAAGGCTCATTGAGGCACTAGATGTGACCAACAAGATGGGGCTGCACCACCTCATGACTATCCAATGTGACTATGATTCCTCTGTGGTGCGGCAGTTCTTCTCAACTCTGGTGATTTGCGGTGATGAGCGCCGCACTATGAAGTGGATGACAGGGACAACCATGATTCAGTCAGACTTTCGCACCTTTGGGCAGGTTCTTGGTTATGCTTTCCATGGCCGCGACACTCCTTCGGGCCACCGTATCATTTCTCGCTTGAAGCCCTCCAAGGATACTGCACTTGCTCCTTGTCTTTCCTCTAATGGCGTCGCTGGAACTTTCGCTGGTCTCTCTCCCTTGTATGCAGCCCTTGTTGGCATTTTTAGGGACTGCATTGCTCCCAGTGGTGGCAACAATGACAGGATCCGTGGTCACCTGGTTTCGCTTCTTGCGTTTGCTCACGAGTGTGCCACTAACTCTGGATCAGCCACAGGTTACAAATTGGATGTCATGGACTATATTTTTCATGAGATGACGGATGCTATGATCAACCGGCTCTCTATTCCTTATGCTCCGTTCATTATGATGCTTGTCAAGCATATGTTACCCCATGAAGAGTTTGGCACTTCTTTGGATGGTGTTCATAAGCCCTCACCCCTCCACTGCCCCGGAGTCCTTCATGCGTGATGCTCGGGCTAGTGGTCGTCGTTCCACGGTGTCCCCAATGGCATGTGAGGTCAAGCAGCTTAATTGGTTCCAGCGGAACAGTCTTTGCATGGGTATTGACATTCACAAGGGCCAATATGAGGCGTACCGCAGGGATCATGAGAGGGATCACACGCAGCAGCTTATCCTCCACCATGTCCCAGGTGCCACTGGCAATCCACCTCCTCCCACTGCTCCGGATCTCTATGCTCAGTGGAACACCTCAGGGATCAACTATGGCGAGCTTGAGAGTTGTCTCTTTCCTCCTCCACCGAGAGCACCCACTCCTCCAGCTGATGACGATGATGATGAGTATGAAGAGGAAGGGGACGGGAATGACTACGACGAGGATGAGGAGGAGTGATCTCTAGGGGCGTTAGCATCGCTCTTCTTCCTTTTTGGCGTTTCGATGCCAAAGGGGGAGAAGTAGTTCTATTAGGTCTCGTGGATTTGCAAGGGTTGGGCACAAGCTTTTCGATTTTAGTCGTTTTTATTTGCTTGCTTGTGCCTTTTTCTAGGGTGAACTCAGGTGCTATTTGTGGTTGTTTGTGTAAGACTATGTCGTACTCCACAGTTTGGTACTATGTTTGGTATTCATGGAATTCTGGATTTATCTATCATGGACCCCATGGAATTCTGGAATTATGGAGCATATTTGATGGCATATGGATTCATGGAATTATCTATGTATGCCTTGGCTATATTCTCATTCCGGTGGTATGACATTTTTTCCCAAACCTTAAAGTAGTGTTCTCCCTAGTGTGTGTATTTGTATTCAAATGCAAATCTTAAATATGCACACATCTAGGGGGAGCGTCTTTCATTATTTAAGGTGGCATTTGCCGGTTTTATTGCAAATCCTAGTATTGTCATCTAACACCAAAAAGGGGGAGATTGAAAGAACATTTCTTAATCCCTAGTGTTTAGTGTGTTAGATAACAATACCAAGGATCATTTAATGTGTGTTGAAGTGTTGCAGCTCTATTTGAGAATAAAGGGAAAAGGACTCTGCCTTTGGGGGCGGATAATCCGCCCCTCCCTTTGCCCAAGCAGGCGCAAGCCCCAGAAGGGGGGAGGAATTTTGGCCGGATTTTCCGGCCCCGCCAGATAATCCACCCCTCAGGGGGGCCGGATAATCCGCCCCCCCTACTCATCGCCAAGGCGCAAGCCCCAGAGAGGGGGGGGGAGTTTTGGCCGGACTTTCCGGCCTGGCCGGATAATCTGCCCCTTAGGGGGGCCGGATTATCCGCCCCCAAGATCTTCACCAAGCTTCACCAAGGCGCAAGCCCCAGAGAGGGGGCAGAGTTTCCCCCGGAGAATCCTCCCTTGGGGCGGAGTTCTCCAAGGGGGCGGATAATCCGCCCCCAAAGTTGTGCAACGGCCAGATCTGGGGAGGGGTATTTAAGCCAGCCATCCCCCTCCTGCCAGAACGCTTGATTCATCTCGAAAAAGACCAGATCAGATCTGAAAGCTACATCCAAGAGTGCTCCACCTAGATCCACCCAAAGGCCCCATCCCTTGGGGAATCAAAGGAGGAGAACTCGATCTTCATCATCAGCAATCAAGCGCTTCATCTCCTCTCCATTCATTTGGAGAACCTCCGATCTAGTATTTCTTGCAAATATCTAGATCCTCGTTTTTGTTTATATTGATAAACCTTGTTCTTGTGGAAGCTTGTTGTCATCTCAGGAGCCCCCAATTCGGTTGTGGGTGTGTGCCCCGATAGTGTTGTAAAAGGCACCGGTTCCCGCCTCGAAGGGATCCAATAGTGGAGAAGGTGGATCAGGCCTCTCGTGGCGAGATCCATCGGAGAATAGGGTGAGGCCTATTGTGGCGTGTTGGTCTTAGAACCGCCCACCCCTCCAACGCAGATGTACTTCCCTTAACAAGGAAGTAACTGCGGTAAAACAAATCCCTGTGTCTTCGCGTGCTCCACTACGGTTTCCTCGCTCCTCTTTTACGTGCTTAGTAGTTAGGGTTACATATAGGGAAATTCTCGTAGTTGCATATCTAGAGAATTTACTTTGTGTCAAGCCTAAAATTGAAAAAGTATTAAAAATTGGTTAGCACCTATTCACCCCTCCCTCTAGGTGCCCATACGATCCATTTCACTGTCCAACCTATCCCATCCGTGGAGGAGGAAACCCAAGGCCCGGAGGAAACCATAACAACAACCCCGGCAACCCCAGCAATTTCAACCATGCACCACCCAAGTTCAACAACAACAATGTCGTCAACAACACCAATACTGCCCCAAGGACTGGAAGCAATGTTGTGCCTGTTGCGAGAAAGGACAAGTCTCAGGTGACTTGTTATGAATGCGGAACCAAGGGTCACTATTCAAATGAGTGCCCCTAGAAGCTTGCAGCATCCCCCAATGTGAATGCCCTAGTTCGGCAGTAGCATTGTGTTCAGCCTGGAAGAAGATTTGCCCTAGGGAATTCGCTCAATCGCAATGGCCGTCTATTTCATATGTATGCTGAAGAAGCCCAAGAAGCGCCATATGTCGTGCTAGGTATGTTTTCTGTTAACTCAGTACTTGCAAGAGTGTTGTTTGATTCTGGAGCATCGCACTCATTTGTTACAGAAGAATTTGCATGCACTAGTAAGATTCAACCAACAAAATTAAAGCATGTTATCATAGTTAAAATACCTGGTTCAACCACCAAAGCAAGACAAATTTGCAAAGCCGTACCTATCAGAATCCATGGCATAGATTTTTATGCTAATCTAATAGTATTTGGAACCAAAGGTTTGGAAGTAGTACTAGGAATGGATTGGATGTCGAAACATAAAGGATTAATTATTGACTGTGCCAAGAAAGCCATAACCATGACCAATACCACTGGAGTATCAGTATAGCATGTATCTGAAACCTTGACCCGTCATTTCAAGTGCGACAAGAGTCTAGCCCAACCAACCATTGACGAAGTCAGAGTAGTCTGTGAATACCCCGATGTATTTCCAGATGTTTTGCCCGGTATGCCCCCAGATCGGGATATCGAGTTTATAATTGAACTAATACCTCGAACCGGACCCATAGCCTAAAGACCATATAGTATGAACCCGTATAAACTAGCAGAACTGAAGAAGCAAATGGATGCCATGCTAGAAATTGGATTGATTCAACCAAGTGCGTCACCTTGGAGATCACCTGTCTTGTTTGTGGACAAGAAAGATGGAGGTAACCGTTTGTGTACGGATTATCGGAAGTTGAATGATGTCACTATCAAAAACAAGTACCCACTGCCGAAGATAGAAGATCTGTTTGACCAGTTGACTGGTGCCAAAGTGTTTTCTAAGATTGATCTTAGAACTAGCTATCATCAACTCAAGATTCGCGCCGAGGATATTCCAAAGATTGCCTTCAACACCAGATATGGATTATACGAGTATACGGTCATGTCTTTTGGATTAACCAATGCCCCCGCTTATTTCATGAACCTCATGAATAAGATTTTTATGGACTTTCTGGATAAGTTTGTTGTTGTTTTCATCGATGACATTCTAATTTATTCCAAGTCAGAAGAAGAACATGAGCTACACCTAAGGACCATTCTTGGAACCCTTAGAGAGCATCAGCTATATGACAAGTTTAGCAAATGTGAATTCTGGTTACAGGAGGTAGGATTCCTCGGACATACTGTATCATCCGGAGGAATTGCCGTTGACCCTGCGGAGGTGAAGGATGTCGAATATTGTGAAAGCCCCAACCACTCAAACCCATGTTCGTGCATTTCTCGGATTAGCGGGATACTAACGCAAGTTCGTAGAAGGATTCTTGAGTATTGCCAGACCCATGACCCAATTGCTGAAGAAGGACAAGAAGTTTGAATGGACGGACAAATGTGAAGCAAGTTTTCAAGAAGTCAAGAGAAGATTGATTTCAGCCCCAATCTTGATCATGCCGGATATCACGAAGCCCGTTGATGTGTATTATGACGCATCCAAGATCAGTATCGGATGTGTGCTAATGCAAGAAGGCAAAGTTATATCTTATCTTTCCCGACAACTGAAATAGCATGAACATAATTATCCAACCCATGACCTTGAACTATCAGTCATAGTTCTAGCCCTAAAGACATGGAGGCATTACCTGATGGGAAACCGTTGTGAGATTTATTCGGATCACAAGAGCTTGAAGTATATATTCACTCAGAAGGAGATGAATATGAGACAGAGAAGATGGATTGAGCTAATCAAGGATTATGATCTGGACATTCACTATCACCCTGGTAAAGCCAATGTGGTAGCGTATGCCCTTAGCAGATTGCCGTGTCGCTTGAACTCCATGATTTTGAAGGAGCAACCAAGTTTGCTCAAATACATGGAAGATTTCCGCATGGAATTAGTAAGTGAAGGATTTTTGGCTAGCATAGAACTTCAACCCACCTTGATTAGTCAGATCAAGGAGGCGCAGAAAGGAAATGCTAGTATCGACAGAATCAAATGTCGTATCGGTACAGGCAAAGTACCCGGATTCACCGAAGATGAAGGAGTTATGTGGTACAAAGGACGCCTTTGTGTACCAGCAGATTCGGAGTTGAAAGAAGTTATTTTGAAAGAGGCCCATGATACTCTTTATTATATCCACCCCTGAGGAACGAAGATGTATCAGGATTTGAAGGAACAATTTTGGTGGCATAAGATGAAGAGAGAAATCGGAAGCTATATTGCCAAGTGTGATATATGTCAGAGAGTCAAGGCGGGACATCAAAGACCCTTAGGACTGTTGCAACCATTACAGATTCCGGAATGGAAATGGGATTCAATTGGAATGGACTTTATCACCGGATTGCCTACTTCTAGTAGGGGAAATGACTCTATCTGGGTCATAGGTGACAGATTGTCCAAAGTTGCCCATTTCTTACCAATCAAGACCACATACCAGAGTTTGAAGCTAGCAGAGTTGTACATCGCTAGAATCGTCAGTTTGCACGGGGTCCCCAAGAACATCGTATCGGATCGAGGAACCCAGTTTACCTCGAGGTTCTGGAAGAAAGTCCAAGAAGGTTTAGGAACCCTACTGGATTTCAGCACAATGTATCACCCTCAGACCGATGGACAAACAGAGCGAGTAAATCAAATACTCGAAGATATGTTGAGAGCATGTGTGCTATGGTATGGATCTAAATAGGAAGACTGTCTTCCTTTTTGCAGAATTTTCATACAAAAAACAGTTACCAAGCCATCTTGCAAATGTCCCCATTTGAATTCATGTATGGAAGGAAGTGTCGCACCCCTTTGAATTGGTCAGAAGTAGGAGAGAGTCAGATTTTCGGACCCGACATCCTACGAGAAGCATAAGAGAAAGTTCACAAGATTTGTGAGAACCTCAAGACCGCCCAGTCAAGACAGAAGAGTTACGCCGACAAGAGACGTCGAAACCTCGCTTTCAATATCGAAGATTTCGTGTACCTTAAAGTGTCGCCTTTGAAAGGAATGCAACGTTTCCATCTCAAAGGAAAGTTAGCCCCCAGATATATCAGACCCTTCATGATTCTGAATCATCGAGGAGAGGTATCATATCAAATGGAGCTGCCAGAGGAAATGTCAGCAGTGCACAATGTGTTCCCGATCTCCGCAAATGCCTTGAAGTTCCTTCGTTACTTCGCAAATCATATCATATCTATCCCGACAACTAAAGCAACATGAGCAGAATTATCCTACCCATGACCTTGAACTAGCAGTCGTAGTTTTAGCCTTGAAGATATGGCGGCATTACCTCATGGGTAACCATTGTGAAATTTATTCGAATCACAAGAGTCTGAAGTATATTTTCACTCAGAAGGAGCTGAATATGAGGAAACTGAGATGGATAGAGCTAATCAAGGACTATGATCTAGACATCCACTATCACCCCGGTAAAGCCAATGTGGTAGAAGATGCCCTTAGAAGATTACCGTGTCACTTGAACTCCATGATTCTGAAGGAGCAACCAATTTTGCACAAGGACTTGGAAGATTTCTGAATGGAATTATTAAGTGAAGGATTTTTGGCCAGCATAGAACTTCAACCCACTTTGATTATTCAGATCAAGGAGGGGCAAAAAGGAAATGCTAGTATCGAAGGAATTAAATGTCGTATCGATACAGGGAAGGTACCCGAATTCACCGAAGATGAAGAAGGAGTTTTGTGGTACAAAGGACGTATCTATGTGCCAACAGATTCATAATTGAAGCAAGCTATTTTGAAAGAATCCCATGATACTCTTTATTCTATCCACCCCGGAGGAACGAAGATGTATCAGAATTTGAAGGAACAATTTTGGTGGCATAAGATGAAGAGAGAAATCGGAAGCTACATAGCCAAATGTGATATTTGTCAAAGACTCAAGGCGGGCCATCAGAGACCCGCAGAGGAAATGACTCTATTTGGGTCATAGTAGATAGACTATCCAAAGTCTCCCATTTCTTACCGGTCAAGACCACTTACCAGAGTTCGAAGCTAGCAAAGTTGTGCATTGCTAGAATAGTCAGTTTGCATGGAGTCCCCAAGAACATCGTGTCAGATCAAGGAACTCGGTTTACCTCGAGATTTTGGAAGAAAGTCCAAGAAGGATTGGGAATCCGACTAGATTTTAGCATAGCTTATGACCCTCAAACCGATGGACAAATAGAGCGACTAAACCAAATACTCGAAGATATGTTAAGAGCTTGTGTGTTAGAATATGGATCAAAATGGGAAGACTATCTGCCTTTTGCAGAATTTTCATACAACAACAGTTACCAAGCCAATTTGCAAATGGCCCCATTGGAATTCATGTATGGAAGGAAGTGTCGTACCCCTTTGAATTGGTCGGAAGTAGGAGAGAGTCAGATTTTCGGACCCGACATCCTACGAGAAGCAGAACAAAAAGTTCACAATATCCGTGAGCACCTCAAGACCGCCCAATCCAAACAAAAGAGTTATGCCGACAAGAGACGTCGAGACCTAGCCTTCAATATTGGATATTTTGTGTATCTCAAGGTTTCACCTTTGAAAGGAATGCAACATTTCCAGCTCAAATGAAAGTTATCCCCTAGATATATCGGACCCTTCAAGATCCTGAATCATCGAGGAGAAGTATCGTATTAGCTGGAATTGCCAGAGGAGATGTCAGCCGTGCATAATGTGTTTCATATCTCGGTACTTCGCAAATGCCTAGAAGTCCGGGAAAATACCGAAGTTTTCAAGAATATTGATCATAGAACCATAGAGATCAACAATGACCTGACATATCCCGAAGTACCCATTTGTATTTTGGAGGAAGCTTTCAGAACCACCAGGACCCACAGTATCAATTTTCGCAAGATACAGTGTAGTAACCACACTGAAGAAGAAACTACCTGGGAGCGAGAATACTACATAAGGACGGAGTTTCCAGATCTCTTTAAATCCTAGTTTTCTTTTTCTCAAATCTCAGGACGATATTTTTTTTAAGGAGGGAAGGTTTGTAACATCCCAACAATATTAATCAAGGTTATCAATTTCCAATCACCCAAATTTAGGGTTAACAAAAACTTTTGTTAATTAAAAATCAATATGAATGCATGTGTGTATGTGATGAATGCATGAATTCTTGAATGGACTTGTGTGATTGTTATGAATGGCAAGGATTGGTTTAAAGATGAAAACAACATCATCTAAATAATTTCCAAGCAGAATCAAATCAATAGAAATTCAAAAACCTACAAAATGAGCTAATGGTCACTTTTGCCAATCTTGCTCACTAGACCACTTTGAGTGTTTCTAGTCCAAGATTTATAATGGAAACAAATCCAATTATTTTAACCCCTTGCTATACCAAGTAAAAGTGAACCCAAGCCCACCTTGCAAACCCAAAGAAACATTTGGCAACCCTATTCAAATGACATTTAAATATTGAATCTAGTTCACATGGTAAGATCACCATTTCTCAAAACCCCAGCAAACCAGTTCACCTTGACAAATCCAATCAACCAGATAATCCCTAGTATGTGCCCAGTACACTCACCAAGTTTCAACCAAAAATTCAAATATGGAATTCTTTCATCCACTTCATCAAACACTTGGAGACACTAACCATATTATGCCAAACTTCACTGGTTTGAGCAGTAAATTTGCCAAACCTTTTTCCCCATTGATCACCCTTGTCTCCCCTAGTGATAACCAGTGTATTAAACCAACCTAGACCCCTACCAATGCACCATGTCGTGCATGCCCGAGCAAACCCTTGCTAGCCAACCATGGCAAGCTAGAACGAACCATTGATGTGCCATCAAGCGTTGAGGACCGCCAGGAGACCGCGCACCGCACTACTAGGAAAACAGCTATAAGTAATCAGCACATCCGTGGCTCACATGGTTGAAGTGCCCCACGGCTAAAACAGGCGTGGCTCACCTGTGGGCAGTGCCCTACTAGTAACTAGAACAACCGTGGCGCACATGACTATAGTGCGCCACAGATGTGTGTGGGCCAGGGCCCTGTTGGCCACACGCCAAACATCTGTAGCGCACTACAGTCATGTGCGCCACGGTTGTTAGGGTCATCTGTGGCGCACGTGTGCCTGGTGCGCTACGCCTAAGCGCATGCCCCCCTCTGCTCTGAAACGGCCACAAACTTCTGTGGCGCACTCGGCCTAGTGCGCCACAGGGAGTAGGAGCATCTGTGGCGCACGTGGCATAGTGCGCCACAGATGTTTGTACTCCCTGTGGCGCACTAGGGCCGTGTGCGCCACGGATGTGTCGATTCTTTTAGGACAGCACTTTATGTGCACATGTGTGCCCACACATCCACCACCCCACACTTCACTTTCCCCTTCTTCTTCCTCCTTAGATCTAGTCGGGATCTTCTCCTTCCCACCTCAATTTCTCCACACATTCACCATTTTTAGCATGTAAAACTTGCTTTGGATGTTACATAAGTAATAGAGGAGGTCTCCGGTCTCTCATCTATCCGTCTCCGGTCGACGCGCGCACCTCTCCTTTCCATCTTTCTCGCGATCGATCGGTCTCTCATCTCGGTAAGTTGTCCATGTAAGGATGTGTTCATGTGTATATGGATGATGTGCTCATATGTATGTAGATGATCGATGCTCATGATGTGTGTATGTGTGGAGAGGATCGATGGTCATATGTGTGTGTATATGGAGAGTATCGATGATGCTCATGCATGTGTGTATGGAGAGGATAATGATATGTTCATGTGTGTATGGATCGGTCTCTCTCTCTCTTGTGTTTGTATGTGAACAAGTTGCCATTTGTTTTGCCAAAATGTTGATTCATTTCCATTTTGGAAATACTTTGGCATTTCGCAAAGGTCCTAATTTTAGGATAGGTCATGCCGAAATTTTCTATCGACCATTGCATGCATGCATTCATTATGTGGTTCTAATAGACTTCAAAATTGTACCGTGTACATCGTGCAGGCAAAAATGGTCCGCATAATGAGCGAAGGCATTGTGGCTAGATTTTTGAAATGTGCGACAGCCGACATGATACGAAATAACAAGACAGATATAAGATGTTCGTGCAGAAGATGCAAACTCAACTGGGTGATCGACCCAGATTCCGGGAATCTGCAGGCGCACCTGCTCCGCCATGGTTTCATGGATGGATACACTCGTTGGATAAGCGATGGCGTAGATGATGGAGACGGTGAAGAAGGTGGCCAACATGACGATGATCATCATCACGGCGAGAACGGGCAAGATGATGAAGAGTCTCCTGGAGATGGTGAAGGTGCGGAAGCAGACCGGGATGATGATGATCTAGATGCCGGAGGAGCAGACGACGATGGAACAACGTCAGGCTGGGTGCGGGACCCTTATGTGCAAGAGCTGCTTCTCAAGCAGACGAGTAACACCAGGGCTGCCGCTAGAGAGAAAGCCAAGCTTGCGCAACTTGAGAAAGACGCGGTTACTCCATTGTATGAAGGATGGAGGCCCGATGATACCCGGTTGAATGTAACGCTCAAGGCTATGGAGATGAAGGCAAAGCACAAATTGAGCGACGCAAGCTTCGACGATATGATGGCATTCTGGCACGATCATCTCCCGGAGGGGAACACATGTCCAACTAGTATCGAGGATGCCAAGAAAATCGTCTGTCCTCTCGATCTACCGCACGTTAGATATCACGTATGCATCAACGATTGCATCATTTATCGGGGCGAGGACGCGGAGAAAACCACATGTCCGGTGTGCGGCGTGAGTCGATACAAGAAAGGGAAGAAAGCACCTCGAAAAGTGGTATGGTACTTTCCTATCACTCCTCGTCTATAGCGCTATTTCGCGGACCCTAAGGAAGCGAAGCTCATGCGATGGCATGCGGAAAGGAAGAAGCCAGGAGATGATGACCCCGAAAAGGATGAGCTGCTGACGCACCCTCCAGATGCTAGCCAGTGGAAAGCATTGGACCTCGAATTCCCAGAATTCAGTGGAGATTCGCGGAACATCAGGCTTGGTGCGAGCACCGATGGACTCAATCCGTTCGGTAGCCAGAGCAGCACGCACAGCACTTGGCCCGTGTTTGTATGGATGTACAACATCCCTCGATGGTTGTGCATGAAGAAGAAGTACATACAAATGAGTATGCTAATTCAAGGGCCGAAACAACCTGGTACCGACATCAATCTGTATCTCGGGCTGTTGAAAGAGGAGCTAGCCACGTTATGGGAATCTGGAGCCAATACTTACGACGCCGTCGCACAAGATTATTTCACTATGAGATCCGCGTTGGTCACTACGGTGCAAGACTATCCAGGTTGCGGGTATATCTCGGGGCAGGTTATCCAAGGATTCTGCGCATGCGTTAGGTGCATGGATAACACAAGCTATCTCCAACTAGAGAAAGATCCAGGGTCATCGAAAACCGTGTTCATGGCGCACCGGAGGTGGCTCGGCAAGAATGATCCATGGAGAAAACGTGGAGACCTGTTCGATGGCAAATCAGAGACCCGAGGAATCCCAGAGCGTAGGAGCAGCGAAGAAGTGGAAGAGTTGCTGAAAAACTGGAAAGATTGTCCTAAGCCTGGAAAGAAGTGAAAGAGGCAGCAACAAGACAAGCCGCTGATGAAGGTATGGAAAACAAGGTCTGTTTTCTGGGAGTTGCCATACTGGAAGTTTCTCCGCACGCCTCATAGCCTCGACATCATGCATATCACGAAAAACGTGTGCGAGAGTCTGGTCGCCACCATAATCAACATGCCAGATAGGACGAAAGATGGTCCGAAAGCAAGGCACGACCTGATATGCTTGGGTATCCGGAAGGAGATTCACGGAGGACGCACTACTCCTGATGATCAGGAAGATGACGATGATCATGAGTCGGAGACGACACAAGGTCGTCGGAAGGGTAAAAAGTTCAAGAAGAACGAATATTACTGCCCTCCTTCTTGCTTCACTCTAAGCCAGGATGAGATCAAACAGTTTTTCAAGTGCCTTCTAGGAGTCAAATTTCCTTACGGCTACGCGGGCAAGATAAGCAGATACCTAGACGAGGCGAAGCAGAGGTTCAGTGGCATGAAGTCTCACGACTGTGCCGTGCTAATGACGCAGGTACTTCCGGTCGCACTAAGAGGGATAATGGACGAGCACGTCCGTGAAACGTTATTTGTCCTATGCAAGTTTTTCGACGTCATCTCTAGGAAGTCGATTGGCTTGAATCAGCTCGGAAGGCTACAGGAGGAGATCGTGGTGATACTATGTGAGCTTGAGGTCTACTTTCCACCCGCATTCTTCGACATTATGGTGCATCTGCTGGTCCATGTCGTGGAGGACATCGTACAACTCGGGCCGATGTTCCTCCGCAGCATGATGGCGTTCGAAAGGATGAACGGACACATCAAAGGATACGTTCGCAACAGGTCCCGTCCAGATGGAAGCATAGCCAAGGGCTTTCTGGCCAAAGAGTGCATCTCTTTCTGCACGAATTATCTAGACATCGAGAACCCTGTCGGTCTTCCCGTCAACAGACACCTTGGCAAGCTCGACGGATCTGGTCACCGAGAGGGTCGTCGCATACTGCATGCATATTTCGATTTTCGACGCGCAGACTTTGATCGAGCAAACCTCGTCGCGCTACAGCATTTAGAACTGTTCGATCCTTGGGTACAGAAGCACAAAAGGTTAATCGAGAAGAAGTACAGTGACCGGGGCATACAGAGGACGCAGGGAGAAATAATCAAAGAGCACAACTCAGATTTCATGCGTTGGTTTAGGCAGACGCTCCTTGATAATCCCCCGCGCTCGCATTCTTCTGACACGGAAAAGATCATATTCACCTTGTCGCAGGGACCGATGCAAAACCTGGTGACCTATCAGGCGTATGATATCAACGGCTGCACATTCAACACGGAGGAAAAGGACAACAAGTGTGATTATCAGAACTCAGGCGTAACGTCGGAATTCTACACTGATGACAACGTGAAGGAAAGATTCTACGGAAGAATCGAGGAGATCTGGGAGCTCGACTACTATGGAGAAAAGGTGCCGATGTTCCGTGTCAGATGGGCAAAGAGCGTCGAAAGAGAAGACCGGTATTTCACAACCATGGTTATACCCGAAGCAGCCAAATCCAAGGCCGCCGGTGCAAACGTGGCCGCGAAAAATGAACCGTGGGTACTGGCTACCAAAGTGGACCAATGTTTTTTCATTACCGACCCGACAAAGCCTAGCCGTGTTGTCGTGAGGAGAGGAAAAAGAAACATCATCGGAATGGATGGAGTCGCCAACGAGCAAGACTTCGACCAGTACGGCGATCCAAAGATTGAAGATGACGACGACTACGATGCAGCAACATACATCACAAGAAGAAAAAGGACAACCCTACCCCAAAAAGGTAGCCCGTTCGAAAGAAGAAACATTAAAGTGCCGGGGCTAAATTATTCAACCGCGACAAAGAAGGGAAAAAAGATTGTAAAATGCTAGCTCAAAAAATATTGTAAAACGCGTGGTCGAAAAAGATTGTAATATCATGGACAAATTATTATGAAATTTAGTTATACTTTGAATCATATTTGTAACACTTTTATGACATATATTATCACTTTTGGGCATTTTTGGAATATTTAAAAGTATTTTAAAAACAAAACAAAACTTGTATGGCATATATCACCACTTTTGGCATTTTTTTTGGAACATTTAAAAGTATTTTTAAAATAAAAATAAAAAAGTGGGGCACCAGGATTCGAACCTGGGTGCTCATAGTTTAGAATAGAGTAGTGGGCAGAACCAGTGGGATAGACAAGAGTTCTTGCTAGAAGGAGCGTTGGACTCTTGTTATAGAGTGGTTAGATCCCAGATAGGCGTAGCGCACTAGCCCGAGTGCGCTACAGACATCCGTAGCGCACTCTAGCATAGTGCGCTACGCCTATCTGGGTTTTATCCACGTCATCGATCTCTCTCACACTCGCTCATCCCCATCTCCCTCACACTCTCTCATCCCCATCCCCAGCCCGATCGATCCCCTCCGCCGCCGCCTCCAGCCGATCCGTGGAGGAGACGCCCGCGCCGCTGCCGATCCATGGAGGAGGAGGAGGCCCGCGCCGCTCGAGGAGGAGGAGGCCCGCGTCTGCCGATCCGTGGAGGTCACCGCTGCTCAAGGAGGAGGAGGCCGCCGCCGATCGATCCCCTCCGCCGCCGCCTCGCCCGCGCGCTTGTCATCGTCCTCGTCTTAGAGGTGAGCCTTCTCCCCTCTCTCCCTCTCTCCCTCTCTCCCCTCTCCACTTCTCTCCCTATCTCCATGGGTTAGGGTTCAGAGTATATTACTGATAGCACAAATTCTAATAAGTGGATCAAGCAAGATCCCTCTCCACTTCTCTCCCTATCTTCCAACAGAATTCTAGTGGATCAAGCACATAGTACTGTATTCTGCAGCAAATAGCCAAATTACCTTCTGTTTTGTTTGCAGTAGCACTCTGCTAGAAATCTCTCCCTCATCTCTGTGTTGTTCATGGTCTCCAGCAGTAGCAAGATCCTTCTGTTTACAGTAGCAAGATCCTTATGTTTACTATGAATTGAAACTTCCCAGGCTTTCATCTAAAAAATGAACTAGGACAGTTAGGGTGAAGTAGAAGATGCATGTTTGAAACTATTTACTACTGCCACAGGATTTACATCAAGTATATTTTGTATAATTGGTTCATTGTGTTAGCTAGTCAAGTAGTAGATGGTAGTTGGTAATGATACCGAAATGGTTAGTTGCAAATAGGCATGAAAACAGTAGACGTAATTACACAAGGTTTGTGTGTAGAGGATTATTAAGTGTGCTAGTCCAAGAAGGGATCTTAGGGGGCTTTGGTTCTATTTCTGCTACCTAGGGGCGTCTGTGGTGTGGATTCCCCACACCTTTAGGGTAGCAACTATAAGAGGACAATGCAAAGTGAAGTCAATGCGTGAGTTAGAGGCTGCATAGTTCAATCCACTTTCAAAGTTTCAGGCCATCTAGTTGAGTTTGCGCACTTCACACCAATGCACAAATCCACTTTCAGAGTTCCAGGCCATTCAATGGTGTGGTAACTGATTCAGTTGATATTATGGAAGTGAAATATCCTGATCCTTGATGTATCAGCATATATCATGGGTTTAGGCATGTCTATGGCCTTCTTTTATTTATTGAATTGAAGACTGTGGAACTTGATGACAAAGGGTAGGTTCTTGTGCTTTGTTATACATCTGGGGATGTTCGTATATTTTGATTAATATTGGGCTTATATTTTTAGTTATGGTCTTGGGCAACCGCCGTGACTAGGCAAAGCTGTGTAGACTTACTTCACCTCAGTTGTACATTCATATGCAGCACAGAGATGTCAAGGCTATGCTCATATGTGTTGTTTCCCCTCAATAATTCCAACTGAAGCTTCTTAAAGCCTTCCTGCACAGACTGAAGGAATTAAGATAAACAACCAAAGAACAAAAAACACTTCTGAAGTCTGAACAGTAGATGCATATTATCATAGGTTTGAGATTTTGGTTGATTGTGTTGATGCACAAAAGTTATTGTAGCACAGATTGTGGGCATCCATTGTGGTTAGAACAATGACATTGCTTCATTGGAATCATACAATAAGTGGCATGCTTATGTAAGATCATTCTCATTTTTACCTTTACTTATTCACAAGATTTATTTTAATTGGGTTATCATTGTTGCTTAAAGAGATAGCTTCTGTCATATGGCTATGCTTAAATTGATATCAAAAGTTTATATGGTTGTGGCACTGTGCTGGGACTGGATGGATGTGGTTGTGAAATGGTTTGGAAGGAAAAATAGAGTAGTGTTGGTTTTGCTACTATCTGTGCTGGGACAATAGCACCTTGAAATTGTGCTTGTGCTTGTATATGAAGCACTTTATTATGTGTGTATGCAGGTTCTTGTATGAAATGAGTCCCGATTTTTGCCGGAATGTTGATTAACTTCCGTTTTGGCAGAAATCGGGCACTCCTAGTTTAAGAAAATTAGCAAAGGTCATGCCGGATTTTTCCGTGCATTTAACCAATTATTTGTTTTTTATTAGTGCAAAGATGTGTGACAACGACGAGGCTGGATGTTCTAAGCGCATCAGCGCTGAAGGAGAACTCAGACCTCCGAATAAACAATTGACATTCTGGGAGGCGGCCCAGCGTCTAGAAGACGATGAAGAATACCATCCTTCGGAGAGCGAGGATGATGAGATGGAAAACGCGGAGGAAGAAGCCGAAGGAACGGCGGACAATGAAACCACTGATGGCGGCGAGGGCATAGGGAGTGGTAGCAACCCTCCTAAGAAGAAGAAGAAGCCGAAGGACCGGCGCCCAAACACGGTCGGCACGGTCAGGGAGGAAATTACCGAAGTGAGCCCATCAGGGGTTCCTTTGGAGCCCGCCCTTGTCGTCAAAGGGTACGGTGGGCAAGTGGCGGCGATCACCCGGACAACCATCTCGATCAACACCGAGAATCTCCGGCATAAAGATAATGGCCACTTGCGCACACTCCTCTTCGAGAAGCTGCACGCCAGATACAAGTTCCCCGCTAAGTATCAGAACACAAATTATCATGGGAACGAAGTAAACAAATCCTCCCTCACAAAGATGAGCACCGCCCTGGCCAGCTGGAGAACCCGGATAAAGAAGAAGATCTATAAAGAAGGCAAAAGTCTCGATGAGATCCAGAAGATTGACCCGCAGATCACCGAAGATCAGTTCCGGGAGTTCAAGGAGAGGTGTGAATCCGAAAGAGCCCTGGCCAATAGTAATCGGGGAAAGGTGCTGCAGGCGATGAATATAGGTCATCACCATCTCGGATCTGGTGGATACAGAACCGCGGAGGCCAAATGTAATAAGGAGGACGAAGAGTATAGATCCAAGGGGATAGAAAACCCCTACTTGGCTAACAGTCCCGTCATAAGCATATTCCTGTGTCCAACAACCTAGTTATATATGAGGCATGCTTTTCGAGTTATTTTTGTCTTTTTCGAGAATATGCCGATGATTGAAATGTCGTGGCACAATATATATGTGAATGTGCTATGACGGGATTGTTAGCCTTGTGATATGCACAAGTCCAGGAATTGTGCATCCTACTTGGCTAACAGTCCCGTCATAAGCATATTCCTGTGTCCAACAACCTAGTTATATATGAGGCATGCTTTTTGAGTTTGCTCTTTTTGATTTAAGAGTACTTTGTATAAGTGTATCTTCATATGCGACTTTAATTATACATGTTTTTTCAATCACCGGTTAGTTATTATTGTCAACTTGTAGATGACGTGGTACGTCGTGTACAAGGGACGGGTTCCCGGAGTCTACTATGATTAGGAAGACTGCCGGAGACAGGTGCACCGTTTCAGCGGCAATAGCTACAAAGGGTACAACACTATGGCGGAGGCGGAAGCTAGATACACGCGCTATCTAGCGGTAGTTAGGACAAGGAACCGGATGAAGACCTACACCTTCGTCGCGGCGGTGATCATGCTTATCTTCTTTGGTTATTTATCCCGCGTTTGTGTCTAGCTAGCTAGTTTAGATATCTAGGCGAGCTTCCGAGCTCTAACTTGTTCGATCGACACATGTATTCGCATGTCACCAACTACTACTTTGTAACATGATCAAAACAATGTAACTTAGACTATGTATTCATGTATGAGACTTATCTATATGTATTTGTTTCAATCTTGTTTTTCATATTGAGTATTTATATATATAATTGTATATCTTGTATCTATGTGTGTATATCTGCTGTAATATTGTATATAATCTGTATTGCATATAATCTGGCTTGGAAATTAAAAAAAAAACAAAAAATACATCTGTGGCGCACATGGTCTACCTTCTGTGGCGCACTACACCTAAAGCGCACCATGGATGTTTAGTGGCGCACTAGGTAGTGCGCCACAGAAGATCCAAGGTGTAGCGCACCATGCCAAACTTTTGTGGCGCACTAGGAGGTGCGCTACGCCTATCTCTACACAACCGTGGCGCACTAGGCAGTGCGCCACGGCTGAGAGATAGCCGTAGCGCAAGGCCCGTGGCGCACTGCAGGTGCGCCACAGATGATGGTTTCAGGTGCGCCACTAAAGGCCGTTTTCCTAGTAGTGCCGTCCCCTAGACTCAGCCATCCCCGTAGCTCGCTGTAACCCTGACCCCGACGAGCACTGCCCATGCCGCTCGGCCTCTCTCACTCGCCTATAAAAGGAGGCCTCCCCTGCATGTTTTCTTCACACCAATTCACTACCCACCTCTCACTGATCCTTCCCACCTCTTCCCGGAGCAAGGCGAGCTCTCCCTCGCCGAAATTTCGCCAGAGCCTGCTGCTGGAGGAGAAGGGCACCGTCAATTGGAGCCACCCTAGGAGGAGCCGCCAGCACCATCATTCTCCCCCATCGCCAACCATCGCCTAAGCCCCGGTGAGCCTACCCAGACCCCCACTGGCCGTGCTAGGGTTCGAGCCCATCGTGTTATGTTCAACGAGGACGATGGCCATGAGCCGTTGATCCTTAGTCTAATCCTACGGTAATAATTGCCCTGTACCCCTTTGCACCACCCTGTCTCACTGACGTGTGGGGACACCACTTAACTAGCCCGCGCGCGTGCTGTGCGTAGTGGGACGGCCCAGTTAGAATTCATGCGTGACCGAGTAGTTTGAATTTAGATTTATCTAATTAGTTTCAAACCTAGTTATGGCAGTAGATTCAAAAATTATTTCAGAGAGTTTTACTGAAACAAATAGCATGAAACCAGTTTTGTTAAAAAGGTGTGGAAATTATTAATCCAAGCCCATTGGATTCAAGTCATTTGGAATTTTAGATCACCTATAGTAAAAATAACAAGGCAGAGACCTTTCTGCATTCACACATTTTTCAAAATTCAACCATAAATGCTTTTTAGTTGATTCCAACTCTCAAAAATCATATTTGATAAGACCTTTCTGAATATAGAAAAATATCTAGGTTTACTTGTAGTAATATTGGACAAGTAATAAAAGAATGTCCCGTAGGCATTTATAGTCACTTAAATTAATTAAAATAATAAGGTTAAACATTATTAAATTGTGACACCAGTTTAAACCACATTCCCAAGTATTGAAATATGTGGTGATGACATGTGTCAACATGATCCCATATTTTAATTGGAGAATATTAAATCTTAAGTAGTTTTTTAGTGAGTAGAAATTACTTTTCTAAAATAAAATAAATAAAACTATTACCTTAATTCGTGTGATGATGCTAGATCATCTAGTGTAAACCCTTGTGTGACAAATAGAAGTAGTTAATTATTGTTTGGTGTTTGTGTACTTCGTATTTATTATAGACGCTAGTACCGACCAAGGATACCAAGAGGAAGGAGACTACTATGAAGAGGAAGCCGAGGAGAACTTCAACCACTACACTACTCAAGGAAAGCTATCTAATGCAACATACTATATTAGAAAGCTAAGCTAAAACCATGCAAGCTAATACTTGCAAGCCACACAATACCAATGAACCTATGCAAAGCATTAGGCATGCTTTGATTAGACAATCTTGATTATCCTGAATCCTAGTTTTACTTGCAAGCTTGATTCTTTTATTTCTTTATCAAAGCTTTTTATTTATTGTTTACTTAGTGACTTGTGAAGTTTTGGAAAGATATTAGAGGTAGCATAAAGAGCATAAAACTTGGCCTAAGTTAGGTAGAACTTGATGTCATCCTGAGGCATGAGATGATACTTAGAGTCACACTTGATTATCACCCCTCATTAGTGCTTACCCCCAACTTTAGTGGCTAGTGCTAAGCATAGTACTTGATCACTTTAGATGGGAATATTGGTGAAAATGATTATGAAAACCTTAGAATGATGAGTCATTCTAATGAAATGTTTTGACATATGTTATTGAACACCAGATGACTTTGACGATGAAAATGTTTAGGCATGAGCCTTAGCCCTTTATAAAAATTATGGTTGTGTTCGGATGCGATACCATTCCAATTTTACCGTACAATCACAATACCCGAAATTAGGTAGGGCTTGACTAGAAGTTTATATACCTTAGTATGGGTTCCCTTGTGGCCGAGGTTTGAGCTGAGGCTACCTTGTGATGATTGTCCACCTATGCAGTTCCCAAGATGACAGATGGTCATGGTTGGGAGGCCAAACTCATAGGAGAGGTCCCTATACTAGAGTGTGTAATTGAAAGGTTAGGATTGATTATTCGCATACTGAGTATGGTGAATTCAGGATTGATCCTGGCGGATGTATAGAATGTTGTGGTGAAAGTATACCACCTCTACAGAGTGTCAAACTATTCGAATAGCCGCGTCCGCGGTTATGGACCATTGGAGTGGCCATACTGTTCCATTGTCAGATGTTTTCAAACTGACTTGTGAAATGAATCATGACTTTGACTTGACCACAACAGGGTTGTGAACATGAAACTTAAGTTCCCACTTAGGTGTTATAAAACATTAAACTAGTTTTCTTTGCTTCTAAACTTAGTTAGAGATAAATCTAGCTTTTTGCAAAACAACCTAGAGCTTAGTATTCCTACTTGAACCACTTCACTTGTTATTCTTAGTTTGCGATTACTTAAAGAGTACTCATGGCTTTGTCCCTGGCTATTCCCGTGGCCAGACTATGAGGAGGAGTACCAGGATGATGGGCAATAGGAAGTTTACGACAACTAGGATCATCTCCCATCGTCAGCATTGCCTGTGATCATGAAGATGGAGCTTCGCCCACGCTCCGTTATTATATTATTCTCCTGCACTGATTGTATTAAGACTAGATCATGAGATCCTTTATTTGTAAGACCTTTATTATGGTTTATAATGGATGATGAATTATGGTACCAATCTGTTATATCTCGAAAAAATGGTAATCATGGGATTGCGATGTATGACATAACAGGCATTTGGGATAAAAAATCCCGATGTTGACAATGTCACCTCAAAAATTATTCTTTTTATCACTTACCTACTCGAGGACAAGCAGGGTTAAACTTAGGGATGCTTTATACGTCATAAATGTATCTATAATTTTTTATGTTACATGCTTGTTTAGTATCCAATTTGCTATGTTTTGTCTACACTTTGAGGTATTTTTATACAGTTTCTAGAACTAACCTATTGACAATATGCCGCGGTGCCAGTTGCCTGTTTTCTGCTGCTTTTGGTTTTAGAAAGCTAAAAAAATAATATTCTCGGAATTGGACGGGACAAAAGCCAAAGTTACTATTTTTCCTGGAACAATATGGAAAATCGAAGAAGATACGGAGTAGGGCACCAGGGTGGGCACACCCTAGGTTGGCGCGGGCCCACCTAGGCCGTTCCACTAGGGGGTGTGGGCCCCCTGGCTGCCTCATCACCTCGCCTCTTCGCCTATAAGAAGCCTCCGACTCAGAAACCCTAAATCATCTGGGAGAAAGCCATGAAAACCTCCGCAGCTCCGCCGACACCAAAGGGGAGATTCGGGGGGACAGAAGTCTCTGTTACGGCACCCTTCTAGGACGGGGATGCGCCCTCGGATCCATCTCCTTCAATCTCCACCACCATCTCCATCGATCTCCATTACCATCTTCATCACGGTTGCTGATTCCCATGATGAGGAGGGAGTAGTTCTTCCTCGAGGCTAAGGGATCTACCTGTATCTATGTGTTCATCTCTATGTCTATGCGTAATTATATTGTGGTTATGAGGTTTGTAATAAAGTAGATCTACTCTGTTACTCAAGGTCTTTAATAGATCTTCGGCTTTCCCCACGTGTGTGAAAGTGACAATGTGCATACCGTGGTGGCACTTAGGCTAGAATCTACATAAATACTCAAGTTCTTCAATAGATCTCTCCTCTCCCCACATGTGTAAGTGACATTATGCACGCCGTGGTGGCACTTAGGTGTAACATCCCAAAAATGTTGAACAATGATTATCCAATTCCAATCACCAAAATTAAGGTTAACAAAAACTTTTGGTTAATTCAAATCAATATGAATGCATGTGTGTATGTGATGATTAAATGAATGAATGAATGGACTTGTGTGATTGATCTAAATAGAAAGTAATGGATTAAAGATGAAAACAACATCATCTAAAACATTTCCAAGCAGAAAAAAATCAAGAGAAAATAAAAAACAAAACAAATAAGCAAATGGTCATTTTTGCCAATCTTGCTCACTAGGCCACTTTGAGTGTTTCTAGTCCAAGATTTCAAACAGAAACTTTTCCATTTGTTTTCACCCCTTGCAAGACTAAGTAAAAGTGAATGAAAGCCCACCTTTCAAACTTGCAGAAACATTTGGCAACTTGATTTAAATCACATTTCAAAATTTAATCTTTATCATATGTGAAGATCACCCTTTTACAAAACCCCACCAAACTAGTGCACCTTGACCAATCCAACTAACCAGAGACTCCCTAGTATGTAACCAACACACCCACCAAGTTTGAATCCAAAATTCAAATTTGAATTTCTTTCAGCCATTTAATCAAACACATTGTAATCAACAAACATCAAACACTATTAGGAGCAGTGATTTTGGCCAACCTTGTTCCCTCTATAGCTCACCCTACACTCTCAGTAGATGATCTAGCTCAATTAACAAGCTTTAGCCTCACTGTGAGCATGCAATGGCCATCGATGGTGAGCATGTCGAGCCTAAGTTGCCACCCCCAAGTCGACAGCGAGCTAGGAGAAGCACCAAGCCTAGAAAGCATGTCTGGAGCATTCACCACCGTCCACCGCCACCCCCTGTCCAAGCCCCTGGACCACACGGAAAATCGCGCCCAGTTTCTCTGCTAATGTGCCGAGAGCGCGCTAGAGCGTCACCCGCAACACAAGCCCACAGACCACGCGCCGCCCTCGCCGCTTGCGTGCGTTATCGTGAGCAACCCGCCAGACAACCCCGTTAGCCGCCGCGCAGACTAGGGACGCTGTGCGCCATTAAAACCACCATCGGACCTGCCCAGAGCGCTGTGACGTTCCGACCATTCCGCACCGGCCCACGCCTCACCATCAAGTCGTTGAGCTTCGCCCGGAGGCAACGCACCGCCCCTATCATCGCCCATGCTTGTAGCCCGTTGTGCCGACGACCACGACGAGCTCAGCCCGCGCCCGTCGGTCCCATTCAGGCACTATAAAAGGAAGCCACCCCCGCTCAATCTCTTCACACCATCTCACTCCCCTCTCTCTCAGAACCACCCCACCTCACTCCCAGAGCAAGGCGAGCAGCGCATCGCCAGAATTTCGCCAGAGCTTGCCGCTGCTGGAGGATAAGGGCGTCGTTGATTGGAGCCGCCCCAGGAGGAGCTGCAGGTACAAGGAGGATCGCCATCGTCGACTTCGTCGTTCGCCCCCTTCGCCGACCATCACCGTAGCCACGGTGATCCCCCACTGGCCGTTCTAGGGTTCGACCTCGTCGCGTCCTGTTCAGGCATGGACGATGAACTACAGTTGTAGGATTAGAGTTAGATCGCACGGCCCTAATCCCCCCATACCACTTCGCCACTCTCTGTCTCACTGACGAGTGGGGTCGTTCACTTAACCAGCCCGCGCGCGCACTGTGCACAGTGGGACGGCCCAGTTAAACCTCCCGCGCAACCCAGTTAGTTTGAATTTGTATTTTCCAATTTAGTTCAAACCAGTTCTGTATCTAGATTCAAAAATCAACCCATCTCGATTCACTAAACCAAAATGCATGAAACCAATTTTGTTAGAAAGGTACTGTAATGCTTAATACAAGCCCATTGGATTCAAACCAATAGGATTTGTAGATTAGCTATGGTAAAAATAACAAGGCAGAAGCTTTTCGGCATTCAAACTTTTTTCAAAATTCAACCACAAAAGTGTTTGAGTTGATTCCAACTCTCAAAAATCACATTTAACCATACCTTTCAGAATATATAAAAATATACAGGTTTACTTGGAGAAATAATGATCAAGTAATAAAAGAATGCCTCATAGGCCATTCTAGTCACTTTATTTAATTAAAATAAAAAGGTTAAACCTTATTAAATTGTGACACCACTTTAAATCACATTCCGATGTACTGAAATATGTGGTGATGACATGTGCCAACATGATCCCATGTTTTAGTTGGAGAATATTAAATCTTAAGTAGTTTTTCAATGAGTAGAAATTACTTTTCTCAAATAAAGGAAATAAAACTATATGCCTTAATGATTGTAATGCTTGTGATGATCCTATATCATCTAGTGAAAACGTTGGTGTGAATAGTTAAGTATTGTTTGGTGATTGTGTACCTCGTATTTATTTTTAGACGCTAGTACCGACCAAGGATACGATGAGGAAGGAGGATACTACGAGGAAGAAGCCGAGGAGAACTTCAACCACTTCTCTGCACAAGGCAAGCCTATACTTGCACCTTGCAAGCCTTACTATACAAGTTGACTTAGCAAGCTATTAACTGAGAAACCTAACACTTGCAACTATGAAAGCTAGATAACCTATGCAATGCATTAAGCATGCCTGGTTAGCTACATTTGATGATACCCAATCCTAGTTTTACTTGAAAGCTTGGTATTTTATTTCCTTATAAAATCTTTTCCGTGAGTTTACTTGGTGACTTGTAGATATTAGAAGGTATCTGAAGGTAGCATAAAGAGCATAAAACTTGGCCTAAGTTAGATAATCTTGATGTCATCATGAGGCATGAGATTGAACTTAGATAAGATACACTTGTTTACCACCCCTCATTAGTATTTACCCTCACTTGTAGATGCTAGTGCTAAGCATAAAACTTGATCAACTTTAGATGGGAATACTTGGTGAAAATGGTTATAAAAACCCTAGAATGATGAGTCATTATACTGAAATGTTTTGACATGTGTTTCCAAACACTAGATGATTTTGATGAGGAAAATGTTAAGGCATGAGCCTTAACCCTTTATGAAACTGATGGTTGTCTGGATGCGATACCATTCCAATTTTACCGTACAACCACAATACCCGAAATTTCGGTAGGGCTTGACTGGAAATTTATATACCTTAGTATGGGTTCCCTTGCGGCCAAGGTTTGAGCTGAGGCTACCTTGTGAAGATTGTCCACCTGTGCAGTTCCCAAGATGACAGTTGGTCATGGTTGGGAGGCCAAACTCACAAGAGAGGTGCCTATACTAGGGCGTGTAATTGAAAGGTTAGAATTTATTATCTGCATAATGAATATGGTGAATTCAGGATTTGTTCCTGGCGGATGTATCGAATATTGTGGTGAAAGTGTACCACCTCTGTAGAGTGTCAAACTATTCCAATAGCCGTGTCAAATCTAGTTGGAGTGGCCATATTGTTCCGTCGTCAGATGTTTTCAAAAAGGACTTGTGAAATGATTCATGACCTTGACTTGACCACAACAGGTTTGTGATATGAAATTCAAGTTCCCACTTAGGTGTTGTAAAACTTTCAACTAGATTTCTTTGCTTATGAACTTAGTAGTGGTAAATCTGGATTTTTGCAAAACAACCCTAGAGCTTATTATATCCTATTCAAAACCACTTCACCTGTTAGTATTAGTTTGCGAGTACTTAAAGAGTACTCATGGCTTTATCCCTGGCTATTCCCGTGGCCAGACTATGAAGAGGAGTATCAGGAAGATGGACAACATGAAGGTTATGACAACTAGGAGCATCTCCCATCGTCAGCATTGCCTGTGACCCTGAAGATGGAGCTTAGCCTATGCTATCGTTATTATTACGTTATTCCGTTGCTTGTGTTGTATTAAGACTGGATCATGAGATCCTTATTTGTGTAAGACCTTATCTTTGGTTTGTAATGGATGATGTACTGTGATATCCAATCTGTTATGTCTCGCAAAAATGGTAATCCTGGGATTGCGATGTATGGCATAACAGGCATATCGGATTAAAAATCTGGGTGTTGACATTAGGCTAGATTTCATAAATTCTTATCATGAGTATATTTTGAGTTGGTTGTCTCTATGAAATTGTGGTGTTTGTTGGAACCATCTAGCGCTGTTATAGTCCTACCATGGATTAGAGTATCCAACCGGAGAGTAGGTTAGGATAGTATCATGAAGAGAAGATATTTATATGAGAGTGTTCACTAGTGAAAGTATGATCCCTAGACCTTGTTTCTAAACATTGAAACACCGTTTGCATCTAGATATGTTGCATGTTTGCTTGCTTCCATATTTTTTCCTTTAGTCTTTTCCTCCTCGTCAGAAGCTCCTTTCTAGCACCGTTACCACTTATAATTATCCATACCACTTGTATTTCACTATCTATTCGCAGAACTAGTGCACCTATACACCTGACAAGTGTATTGGGTGTGTTGGGGACACAAGAGACTTCTTGTATCTTGATTGTAGGGTTGCTTGAGAGGTATACCTTTGACCACTTCCTCCCTGAGTTCCATAAACCTTGGGGAATCCACTTAAGGGAAACTTGCTGTTGTTATACAAACCTCTCCACTTGGAGGCCCAATAACTGTCTACAAGAATAGAAGTACATAGACATCAATCACTAAACTTGCATTGAATCTCTGATAAAATAGCATATTGTGGGTCTAAAAATTATTTTTGCAAAAAATCATGGGCCTTAGATAAGGTACATGTAGTTCAAATAATACACACTTCCTAATGATTCGACAGGAATTTGTCTTTTCGCCAGGGGTGGATGGAAAGGTTTGTCATACACAGATTTTGGCACTCGAAAAATGGAAAACGGCTTGTCCGTGCAACGGAAAGGAAAACTTCCTCCTGTAACATTTTTTGCCATCCCACGATGCACATGCGTGCACAATATGGGCACATTATCACAAACTATGCCACGATTCTGGCTATAACATTGATCTTTTGGCCTAAAGACCATCAAACCTCGAACATGATAGCTCATTTCTGAGAAGGTTTTTATGAGAGGCACTAAATATACCAAGTTTGCTATTTTTACGTCACATAACATGATGCAACGTGAATGTTTTACATTGTTCTGATCATTTTTCAATTTTTTATGCCCATTTCAAACTATGATCAAAATGACGGGCATGAAGGTTCTTAGGTAGGGGATTAGCCTCGCTAAACTTGCATTGTATCTCTAAAGAAATAGAATATTGTTATTCTAAAAATGATTTTTGAAAAAAATCACGAGCATTAAATCATGTACATGTAGTTACTTTTGGACGCACTTTCTCTTGTTTCAAGTGCAAAAAAGAGATGTTTTATTAACTGACCAATCAAAACACATGGAACCGCCTCCCACAGATCATCCTTATCATACAAATATGAATTGTACAGTTCCGATCCAACGCCTAGCCACTCACATGAAGAACCACACCCTACTCCCCAGTCCCCACTGCACCCACATCCCCATTTCGATCCCTCTTCCTTCCCCGACCAAATTCCTAACGCTATTCTCTTCTCGTACATGATACCCTCCTCCTCTCCAACCCAAACCCTAAAGCTAGCGCCACTTCTCCCCTCACCAGCCGGTGCTGCCCCGACTCCCACTGCCCTATACCTCCTCCCCTCAATTCCACCCAGCCCGCCAATTCCACCTAGCCCCGCCACCATCTCCAGCCGCCACCACCACTTATCTTCCAAGATCTAGAGCCGATGTGCCCGGCCGGCTCTGTCATCGGCGTGCTCTTGGACACGGTAGTGGCTGCGCTACGTTGCTCTCCAGCCTCTGTTGTGCCTAGATCTCTCTCTCTATCTTCTTCTCCCCTCCTCGATGACAAGAACACGAAGCAGCACCACCCATCTCCCTCTCTCCCCATCACCTTTTGCCCATCCCCCTCTAATCCTTTGTATTTGTTGAAATAGCATCCCAGGATGTTGTATGAGATCACGGGCGGGTTCTCGCACGTGAAGATGCTCGGAGAGGGCTGGTTCTGGTGCGTGTTCAAGGGCAAGCTGGGCGACGGCAGGGAGGTGGCTGTGAAGTAGCTCAATGACCGCGGTGGGCAGGGGGAGCAGGAGTTCCAGGAAGAGGTGGAGATAATTAGCCATGTCCACCGCCGCCACCTCGTCTCCCTCTTCGGTTACTGAATCTCCGAGGAGCACCGCCTCCTTGTCTATGATTTTGGCGTCAATGATACCACACACCACAACCTCCACTGTATGACTTTTGACACGACACCACAAGGCACCAGTTCCACTTCATCATCCTCGAGGAATTACATATGAATTTTCTTGTTGTTCTTTGATGTGTCCCACTGATGGCGCCTGGTAGCGCTTCGTCTGCCAAGAGCAAGGTGTGAAGAGCACAGTAGAAAGTCTTCCCTCAGTTAGAAACCGAGGTTATCAAACTAGTAGGAGGAAGGAAATGTCTCAAAGGTGTTGCTAGCAACTTGGAAACCTGCACAACACAAACTCAAGACTTTTCCCCAATGAACAGTGAGGTTGTTAATCTCACTGGTTGCTGTAACAAAGGATTAACTGTATGGTGTTGAAGGTAATGGTGGTTTGCAGCAAGTAAACAACAACAATGGAAGATGTATCAATGGTAAAGATTGGACCGGGGTCCATAGTTCACTAGAGGTGTTCTCCTTAGATAGACAAACATGGCATGCTGGGTAGATAAATTATAGCAGGGCAATTGATAGGACTGAGCAAGGCATAACAATGCAATACTAGACATTCATGATCCTATGAGATTCGATTGTGCAATACAACAAGATACATAGACCGCCAGCCAAATGCATCTATGACTAGAAATCCACCTTCGGCTAATCATCTGAACCCCCTCTAGTATTAAATTGCAAGAAACATATAACTGCTTTAAGCAAAGTGTGTAAGGTAAACAATCCACGTGTTCCATGAAAAAGATACCGTTGTTTTCTCCCTAGTGGCGACAACTCATCTACAACCTTAGAAATTTCTATCACTTCCCTTAGATTAAATAGAGGCATGAACCAACTATCTAGCATAAATACCCCCTCTTGGAGTCACTAGCATCTACTTGGCCAAGATAGCTACTAGAAATAGAGAGCATGCAAGATCACAAATAACACAGACATGATAGAATCAATAAGACAAAACCATTAATCAATCTGACATAGTAATCTCAATATCCATCGGATCCCCGCAAACACAACATGCATGATTACAAATAGATGATCTTGATCATGAACGGAGTTCACAAGATCTAAACATGATAGCACAAAGAAGGAGATACAACCATCTAGCTACTATATGCACCCGTAGTCCAAGGTGGAACTGCTCACGCTTCATATTGGAGGTTGGCATGATGAAGAAGAAGACCTCCGGGATGATCTCCCCTCCGGCAGGTTGCCGGGAAGTGCTTAAGATCCCCTCGATCTAGGGATGATGGTGGCGACGGATATAGACGGATTTGTGGAATATTGATCGGGTACTTAGGGTTTATGCATCGGGGGGTCTTTATAGGCGAATATGCGAGGCAGGGGGAGCTAGGGTGGTCACACCCCCCAGGCGTGGCTAACCCTAGCCCGCGCCGCCAGTGGGTGTGGCCCCCTGGTGCCTCCCTCCGTCTTGTACTCTGGCTCTATGTTCCCCATGGTAAAATATTGACTTTGGCTTTTGTCCCGTCCAATTCCGAGAATATTGATTTTCTGCCATTCTGGAACCAAAAAACAGAAGAAAACATGCAACTGGCACTGTAGCATCTTGTTAATAGGTTAGTATCACAAAACATATAAAAACACCTCAAAGTGTAGACAAAGCAAAATAAAGTAGATACTAAACAAGCATGGAAAATCAAAAATTATAGATACGTTTCCGACATATCACCCTGCTCGCCAAGGTATCTTCGTCTCTCCCGGGGACTTCCACGAGTTGGCCCGCTCTTGTGCTGCCCTCCTCGAGAAATCTGGGAATTCTGACAGTGAGATTTCTCGACCCCTCCGATTTTTTGTCTCCCCGAATTAGATTCGGTAAAATGCAATGCTATCTTTGTCAAACAAGGTACCATCCCTATGGATTTAACAATTAACAAGGTATGCTTGGGAAAGTTATACAGGGAATGCTCTAGTATTACTACTTATAGAATTCATGAACTATTGTTAATGGAAGAAAGTTTTAATGATGTAGTACAATATTCCTTGAGGTTGTGCTATATTATAGTATGCTCCAACAAATGTAATGTTTGTTTGAGAATATAATATAGGAATTTGCTAAAGTTCAAATGTAATACCAGAAGTGTACATTCATCTTTGTTTGGTGTACTATAGATATATATTCATTTGTTAACACTCTAGTCGAAAAAATTATTCCATTGCTTATGAGTACAATATCGAGTTATCGCTTATTTGTGCTTATATTAGGTGACAATTTATCCTTTGGCCAGACTTAAGGAAAATCATCCTACAATTTCTTGTACACTTGAGGAAAATCAAATGTAATATGCTTGGTTTTCTTAATTCATGATCCCTGTCCCATCCCATCCTTTCACGCCTGGTTTGCATTTTTGAATGTTGGGAGTAGGTAAGGGATTCATGAACTAATCATGCAGGTAGTAGTGACAATAAAAATTTAGAAATGCAATGCCTATGGGTTGTTTATCCTTAGGGGTAAATCTAGCCTCACATATGTTCTTGATCGCTTTACATGATTTGTTATGTTCTCTTTTTTTTTTCTTGAAGGATCAAAGTGTAGTAGATAGAAAATTCCAGTATTTTGCAAGACCATGGATGTACTATGTTATGTTTACTTGTAACTAAAACCTGTTGGTGTGCTGTTCTTTTTTGTTGACTATAGGAATGAGGAGAACCAAATCATTACAAACTTGTTTGCTAGAAGAATTAAAATGTACTAGAACCTATGGCAGGTGCTCTGATACGAGATACATGCTGCGCTCACTCTGACTCAGTGGTACGTATGTTGGATGTTAATTCCAACTCCCGACTGGTTTGTTAATTTGGTCAAGTGTGGGACAAGTGCCTAAAAGAGGCCGACATGAAGTTCCTTGAGACGGTGTACTCCCTACTTACTGGATGAACCACCACCACCTCGGGAACCCTCTGCTCACCTGACTTGTCACAATCTCGAAAGCTGGTTCATGTTACTAATTTCTCACTCCACTTAGTTTTCTATTGTTGTTTCTACATTATCATCTCATATAACTTGCCACTCCTAGTTCAAACATACACACTGAATGTCCTGGTGATACTTGCTACTAATAGTTCAACTCCTTGTTGGCTCCTATAAAAGGAAAACTCAATTGTTTTGGATTGTTCATAGGTCAATGCTGCTTACTGCATTCCTTTGCATAACATAACCAACTAGCTTTCAATCATCTATCATTTTCTATTTCTAGTGCTCTATCAAGCTTTATTACTTGTCTTGTTTACCAACAGTTTATCAATAATATCCAGATCTGTTCGGCATGGTTTGTTGAAGAAGGTAATCTCGATGATGGTGGGGTGGTGGTTAGGGGAGCAGGTACAAAAGGGAGGGCCTGGGGCGTGTCTTGGCTGGGGCCGAGCTATGCCTATAGATTCTTGTTCATGCGGGAACAAGTAAAAGGTTAATGTAAAACTATTTCCTGGTAGTATTGGCTTGAGACCCTGATGTGATGATAATATGGAACAGTAATATAATGGTCTATCTAACATGATGCATCCTATATAGTTTGGTTCTCTAACTAATATGATGCAGCTGCCTTCTTCTCCCATGTACCCTATACAGTTTGGTCATATCTGATGCTTGTACTAGTTTGTTTGCTAGTATGTTTTTTCTATCTGGTACTTGTCATGTTCAAGTCGTGCATTTGATGAACTACATATGTATATTTGAGTGCCAATAACGATTAGTTTGTGATCTTCTAGTTCCTATGGTACAATAATCTATTGATTTGTAGTTGGGTTCTTGTAAATCTGTTCTTTATTGTGTTTCTAGTTCTCTATGTTATTGTTATAAGATATGCTTCTTTCTGACTCGATGGCTATAATTTTCTCTCTTATACAAGAGTTCAAGACTGAAGTTGGAAGAAGGGAAGATTTTATTGCATACTCTGCAAATTGTAGAGTAGATAGTCCTGTTTTTTAGCTAGTTATTACACATCATCTTGGATGGTTTTAACTACGAACGATTGTAATATACTGCATTGCCCCAACTATTTTACATTCCAGGTTATGTAATATGGCTTGATTGAAATACATATTATAGTTTTTTATGTCATCTGTAAATAATTATTTGATTTGGGTTCTCGAATGCTCTGTCGTAAGAAATGATCCAAAAGATATTTGGGCTTGTAATAAATGACGCAAATAATGTTTGGGCTTTAAAATGGCCATGGACCACACAATATTAGATTCCAACGGTGAACAATTCAGAAAAACGCAGAATAAAATGATTATAGAAAAGGCTAGGGCCTAGAAATAAAAAGGCCAATATGATGGGCTCGACACATGTAACTAGATAGAATTGATCAGAAAATTTTGTCTGAATTATTGGGCTCGGACCACATAAACAACGGAATGGACCGGGATGAATACACATTACGACGATTTCATTTCGTCACAATTTTGTCACGTAGGATCGGACACCTAGGATATGACCTGGCCAGGCCAGTTTGCTCGTGAGGATATCAGATCTTCATAACTCTTATAAGGATCCAATATGTTCATAGATGGTTATGATGATATTCCCAAAATTATTGTTATAGTTCATTTGCGACGCCAGCTTTCGACGATCTCAAAATCTTCATAGAATTGTCATAAGCGGACTATTGTGGCAATTCTGTGACGGAAATTGGGGATCATATATAGACAGATTCCTTGTAGTGCTGCCTTTGATTCCAGGTAGTAAGACTTAGATTTAGTCGAGCGGGAAAATCTCCCGCTATCCCTAAAATATTTCACGCCCCTGTGTTTCAAACATACTCGAATTCCCTTTCCACCCCTAGTTAAGGCGGTTCGTTAGGGCTTGAATCGTAATTTACTGATTCACTACCTCTATAGCCCTCCCTTCCCCCTCCCTACCCCCTGCACACACAATCCTTGCCCGCAGCTGGGCAAGCCCTGCGGAAAACCCTAGATCTAACCTTCACCACCTTACCCTAAATTTGCTTCTTCCCCACTGTCGTCTAGCGCTTTGAAGCAACCCCTGTTCTGCTTCCACAAGCACCGCCAGGAATCTGCTTCTTCACTGTTGTCTTCTAGCGCTCGAAGAAACCCCTGTTCTACTTCACCTTCGTCCACAAGCACCACAATCACAGCAACCTCGGCAACCTCGACGTAACCACCTAGGATGCGCAAGATGCCAAAATTCCGTCTCGACCCAGGTAACTAGATCTCCTTTGATTTTCATATGATAAATATGGATCAGTTAACTATATTTTGTATTGGACCTACTTTTGTAGTAACTTACAAGTGCTAATACTTGTTATCCGTATCTTCCCAAATAATCTCTTTGTAGTCAGGTTTAACTATAAGGCATTGAACTGTATGGCGAAATATGAGTTAGCGAATGGTGAACATATTTGTTTCCATTATCTCCTTTATTAAAGTGTCCACCCATAAGTGATTCCATTATAATTTATCTCCGATTTGGCGTAGGCTATGGCACTAAATATTATTTCCTTCCTGATGTTGTTCTCTTATCTGTGTAATACATGTTTACATTCGTTATACTGCCTCCTGTAATAGGTCGGGTTTATTTTCTTCTTCTTACCCCATGATTCCTAACAGTTTGTTGTTGTTACACAATGAATAAGTGGAGTTTACACTAGAATTCGTAGAATGAAGGGCCCCTATAATCTAGTAAGTATCTATTCCCTTCCTATCACTTCATGGTAACACCTATTAGATTGGAACCTTTTTGTCTTTACTATCCGTTGCACCTTTATGCAGAGTCCCAACACTTAAGTGTGGATATCACCCGTCCAATTACATGATGCATCGGACATCGTCAACGAACATACTCGTAATCAGATAAACAGTCGTGAGACTCTACATAGAGCTACTGTAAGCACCCCTCCCCCTTTTCAAGATTTAAGTCCCCTGGTTTCGGGCCATTTAGTCTAGTTCAGTTTTATTTTTGTCGAAGGCACTAGGATGATTAGAATAAGGCCATATTTGTAACAGTATCCAATATAATAGAAACAGAAGGATCATAATCAACCATTCACTTCAAATCTCAATATGGTATTTGCCACTTGTCTAGCTATTTTAATACGAGGCACACGATAGTTTAGTTGGTCTTTGGGCAGAAAATCAAAAAATTTAAATCTGAATGTTATGAATCAAACTATTTGATAGATTGTTTCACTATTTCTCTGAAATGATCTGGCTAGTCTATTAGAGGCAGACTATTTTTCTATTTCTAATTTGACTAAGTTACTGTAGTATTTTGTCGATTATTATAACAATTCCACCTACCTAAGATTCAGATCCAACTGCACATTGAGTAGTCTAGTTCATATCAGCCACAATGGTTAAATGCTTATTTTGTTCTTCGGTAAATGCTTCTCAATCAATTGAAGGAGCTCTCAGTCGATGTATTCATTATGTTAATAAATCGTGCATTCTAATTTGATCGGTTTGCTTGAGGTCCTTGGGTTGAGTGCTTAAATTTCTATATCAGACCAAAATAATCTTTTGAAAATGAACACATAGTTTAGTTCCTTCATATGATGTTGTAACTTTTTTATCGTAGTTTCAGCCTTCATCAAGGAGAGTAGTTGATTCACAGAGCAGAAGTGACAGTTGCACACGATCTTATCCCTCTATGAAGTTGACTGTTCCAGATATTCCAGAAGATGGAGATGTATGTGGCCCTGCTGCTACTATTTTCCTTCTTCCTTTTAGAAAAGGACTGGATTGAAATTCTTTGGTTTTTGTTTTCCTTGGTAATGATGATATAGGACTTTTTTTTGTTTCGAGTGTAGATATCTTTGCACAGAGCAACAGTGATAATGCATATTGCTCACGTAGGTACATGATCTCGACTATTCCATACATTCCAATAGAAAGATTTTTTGGAGCTGCAATTGGACAGGAAGCCAACAAAACAGATGCAGTAGTCTCCATAGCACGGAATGAGTTATCTGAGTTGAAGAACAGACAAGCTTTGATGGAGAAACTACTCAATAATCTCCTCAACAAGTCATGTGGTAAGCCCGTCGTTACATGCGAGGCGATGCGAGCTTCCTAAAAGGAACATTTTTGAAATCGAGATTCTATTTGTTTATCAGTTGCATTGTACTACGATGATGCTATTTGAGCTACAGATTTTTTTGGCCTGTAATAGTTTACTATTTTTACATTTATAAGTTTTTTTCATAGTTTTAGAATTCTTTTAGTACCGTAGATAATCTAGTACCGGTAATACACCCCTAATTTGCACAGGTTTGTACTAGCCCTTGATGGGCCACCAATCAACAGTGACGGGCCTTCCATGCTGATGTAGTAGCGGGTTGTTACCTATACCCGTTAAATAGTAGAAGGCCAGAATAGTAAGTTGTCATAACAGTAACGTACTATAACAGTAAATGGCCAGAACAGTAAAAGGCGAGAATAGTAAAAGGCTAGAACAGTAAAAGACCAGAACAGTTAAATACTAAAATAGTAAAAGGACAAAATAATCAAAAGCCAGACTAGTAAAAGGCAGGAACAGTAACCGGAACAGTAATGGACCGACTATAACAGACGGCTATGGACTGCGCTGTATTGAGAGAAGGCTAGCCTTCTTTAGGCCAGAACAGTAACATGCCCGAAAGTTTACGGGCCACCGCTGGCTACATAAATGGGCTCATTCCAAGCAGTGTAGGACTGTACGGTAACGGACCCGGAAAGTTACGGGCCAAAATCCAGTTGTCCAAAGGGGCTGATTTCAAACAGTAGAGATCGAAACAGTAATTTGCCTGATGTCTTACAAGCCGCACAAATGGGCCCATTTCAAATAGTGCAGGTCGAAATAGTAATGGGCCAAAAACTTTATGGTCCATGATGGGAAGCACCGATGGGCCCATTTTAAACAGTGCTGGACAAAACAGTAATGGGACGCCTTTCTGTTGGGCTCTTATAATGGGCCGGCCCACTTAATAATAATCTGGCCTTGGTTGGGCCTATCTTCTATCACGGTTTTGATGAAAATTAATAGCATTAAACGGCTGTTAACGGTGTTTGCCACGTGGTAGTTTGCATGACGTCAGCAGTCAATGCGGCTAGCAAACAGATCTACGACGGAACAAATTTTCGTGGCTGAAAGGTGCGATTCGCCATGTTCGAAAAAAACCGTGGTAGATTCATTTGTGACAGGGCTTCTACCACGAAGGGCATCCGTCGTAGAAGACTTTTCAGCCATGAAAAACGGGCCTTCAACCACGAAAATTATCTATTGTAAAGGGACATTTTTCTTGTAGTCTATGTTGTACCCATTCTTTTTCCAAGGACAACTAGAAAACATATGATAGCTCAACATCTCGAAGAACAGCTGGAAGAGAAAAGAATGTTCCTCAAGAAGTTAGAGGAATAGTCAAAGACTGATGAAATGAACCAAGGAAGTATGCAAGAAATGGGTGAGCCACTAAAGAAGATATATTAACCATCTTTGCATATTGCAATGTGATCGATCTAGACACCGAAGCTTCACAATTTGTCGAAGGAAAGGTAAAAGATAAAACATGTTGGTAAGGCTATTATTCCTTGCACTTCTGGTGGATCTTCTTATTATGGACTTTGTGATATTGGAACAACTGTTAATGTAATCCCTTACAATTTTTACTTATAATTCCATATTGAGCTCATTCCAGCTGAATTCCTATGGGGATAATTAGAGATGTTCTAATCTATATTAGACCTTACAAGTACCCTATCAATTTTGTACTTGTTGATGTGCCTACTGATGTTTATTTTCAAATTATTTTTGAAGAACTTTTCTGAACAGCGCAGGGGAAATATTGATTGTAAGTAAGAGACAATATATCTCAAGTTTGGAAAGGATAAAATGAATTTCCATTTCTCTAAATCTCATCATAGGACAATAATCAAAGTGTTTGAAGAATATGATAAAGGGAAAGAAGAAGGTAACATTACTAGTATTGCCACCATATTTATTGAAACTCCTGGCGATAAGTTAGAAAGAAGCCTAGTTAATAATGACAACATTCCTAAAGATATAGATAAGATGGAAATGGATGAATATCTTAGTTCAACCCCTATAGTTGATCCTAAAAGGAATCAAATCTATGATATACCCGTGAGGAAGGGGGATGAGGAGCTTCCACTGGCTACACTGAAAGCTCTTCCCAAGGAACTAAAATATAGGTTTCTTGACAGTACTAATTAATAAATTTCCTGTTACTATAAGCTCTAATCTTGCATAAAAATAGGAGGAGAATTAATGATAGTCCTAATAATGTACCCAAAGGCTCTCGGTTATTCAATGGATGACTTCAAAGGGATAGAGGTAATACACCTACTAGATGTAGGTATAATATTCCATGTGGAGGAAAGTTGTTGGGTAAGTCCTGTTTATTGTGTTCCAAAGAAATGTGGGTTCACTTTTGTCCCAAATGAACATAATGAGATGTTCCCTACTCAAACTGTCATTGGTCACATGATGTGCGTTGATTATAGAAAACTTAATAAGGAAACTATAAAGGATCATTACGCTTTACAATTTATAGATAAAACTCTATAAATACTTGCTATGCATTCTCACTTTTGTTGCTTAGATGGTTATTCCGGTTTTTCTCAAATAGCCATCCATCCCGATGACCAATTAAAGACAACATTCACTTGTCCTTTTGATTTATATGCTTATCTTTGTATGCCTTTTGGTCTTTGTAATGCTCCCGCTACCTTCCAAAGTTGTATGACTGCTATATTTGTTGATTATATTGAAAATATTATGGAAACATTCATGGACGGTATATCAGTCTATGGAACTTCATTTAACCACTTTCTCCATAATCTTCATAAATATTTGCATAGAAGCGAAGATACTAACCTAGTATTGAACTAGGAGAAGTGTCACTTCATGGTTCAAGAAGGTATATTACTTGGTCATAAAATTTTAGGCAAAGGCATAGAAGTCTATAAAGCAAAGATAGAAGCAATAGAAAAGGCTTCCCCTCCTTGTGATGTAAAAGGTATAAGGATTTTCTAAGGTCATGCTGGATTTTATAGAAGGTTTATTAGGAACTTCTCTAATACTTCTAGAATGCTAACTAACCTTTTACAAAAGGGTGTTACTTTTAAATTTGATGAAGACTGTCTTACTTCTTTCAACATATTAAAGCAAGCTCTTCTTGATGATCCTATCATTAAACCACCTAATTGGAGAAAGCCTTTTGAGTTGTTTTGTGAACATAGCCATGAGGCAATGGGAGATATTCTTTGCCAGCATGATGTTGATGAACTCAATATCATTCATCATGCTAGTCGCACCTTGAATGGTTATCAAAATAATTATCCTATGGTAGAAAAAGAACTCTTCGCTATTGTTTTCTCTTATGATAAATTTATATCTTACATAATTTATTCAAAAGTAAGAGTGCATATAGATCATAATGGCTTAAAAGAAATTCTTAAAAGAACTGAGTTAAGACAAGAATGATCTATTGGACTTCGCTTTTGTAAGGCTTGACATGCAAATCTTTCAAATAAGAGAATAATAGATGGACACACCAATAGATAATGAAGAAACAAGATAAAAAGAAAGGGTGTCATCAATATGCATACCATCAGGACTATCCATCCCAAAAAAAATTATTTTTCTCTTTGTTATGGTTTTAGCAACTGTGACCAACCATATTGAAAGGAAAAAATAAAAAGATAATCCAAAAGCTAAAGGGAGTTAAGATCGTTAAAGTAGAATTCATTACTACCAAATGAGTAAGGTAACCCCAATCCTTTTCTTCTATGTTCTAATTGTTGTTTTGCTATCTTTGTTTACATTTTTTGAACTCTTTGGATTTTTCCAAGTCGCGTGCGAGTTTTTTGAGTCTGGTACGGGCGGATGGTACAGTCATAACCGCCCATACCGGTGGTCGTTAAGTCGCCAACACCTTCGTTTCTTTTGTTGATAATTTTCTCTACAGACGGTGTGACTGGGCCTACGGCCAGATCCCACCGTACGGAAGGTCGTTAAACTCACTGTATACGTTTTTATTTTTTTTTATTTTATTGCTGCAAAAAAAACTTTTTACCAAAGTAGAAAGGGTCAGTAAATGCCAGTACGAGCGGACCATATGGTCCAATCCCTCCCGTACCAACTACTTGGTAAGTTTCATACTAACTTTGTATAGTGAGAATTTTTGAAGTTCATCGGGTGCGGGCACATCATACAGGCGTCGCATGTACCGATGGTCGTTGCACCTAAATTTGTTCCTTTTTCACTCGATTATTTCCTATTTTTTTGGGATTCTTTTCTTGGCCGCCCCTTTTACTTCTAGTACGATTTTTTCCCTGTTTCTAACTCTTCATAAGCCTTTCCATTGGTCTTCTTCCTTCTTATATCAACAGATCCATTCTCCTTGATCCATTACCCAGTTCTAGGCAAAGGCCAACCTATAGGACTGATGGCTCCCTCATGGGATAGTTTCCATACCTCCTCCATTGATGTTAATGATTGTGAAGCACAAGGCCTTAGCCAGAAGAACAAAGGGATCTCATATGACTTTGATGATGAGGAGTTTGAGACCTTCATGGATCAAATGATGAGAGGATGGAGGAAACCATACTACCTCACTATGGTGAGGCCCTAAGATGAAGAGGAAGCAAGCAAACCACATGGGAAGTGATGTATGGAGTCATTCAAGTTCATCGACACCAACTACTCCTCGACCAAGCATAAGAAAGTTAACCGACTTGACGAAGAAACTTATCAGGAGACTACAACACACACTTTTACAACAAACAAGATCATCATGAACGCCCACATGAGCGTGAAGCCATAGGATATTTGGGGATTTAACCTCATGGACATACTTGTTGTCGTGAAAATCCAAGAGACTGAGCAACGCCTTTGCAAGATAGGAAAAATAGAAAGAATAACTTCTCCATCGTGAAGTCAAGCGCAAATGCATCTTAGATTTGGAAGGCAAGAAGGAACTCAATGAAGTGTTGGGTAAGGTTTCTGATGCAATGTATTCCATGTGTTCTGACCTATAGAAGTGCCTTTTCGCATATCTGCTTTGGAGGAGACAAACAAAAAGCTTCGTGCAGCTGTCTCCAACACCCTGCCTTTGCCCTGAATAATGTCATGGTATCGAATAATCGTGAGGGATTATACTCTTGATTCCAGGCTTTGGAGATCTATAACAAAGATTATTTTATCCCACTGGCTTGATTCCAAGCTTGCGAGATCTATAACGCTTTTTAATCTGTCTTTCAATTTTAGCATGCTTAGTTTCTTGCATGCATGATAGGGTCGTGAATCTAAAATTTGCATTAGTTGCATCATCAAGCTCCTTTGGTTCAAGGAAAGAATTATATCCATTGAGTTTTGATACTTTCTGATATTTTAAGTGATTTTGATTAACAATTATTGTGTTATATGTATGAATTAGCGTTCATGCTATGACACTTGTACCACCATTATCACTTTAGGGTCTTCCACGCCAACAAAGTATTGATAAATTATGAGAAGCAAATCTTGATAGCATGTTATATTCATAAGTTTGAACCAACAAGAGCCATAGAGAGAATTAACATGATCCAATGCTATTATTGAGAAAAAATAAAAAGGCATTGCTATCAAAGAATTCCAAGAAAATAAAAGTGCAAAATTGAAAAATGTTACTCAAGCAATGATCATGAATTATTCATTACTCAAATCAAGTTCTGATCTAATTGAACTTGATGATTTTATAATATGACTTATCTTCAAACTTATTATATATTATTAATACAAAGTGTGTGGAAGCCTCTAATTCATGTGATGTGTGAGAGTGTGATATTCTCACGATGCACTTCTATATCTGATATTGTAATTCTGCTTCAAATTGTCTCATTTATTGTAATGACCCGAGCATCATGAACTTGATGAGCTTGTCCATAAGCGAGAACAACCAAGTGCAGGGGATCACCATAGTACCTCTTAATGTGGAAGTAGGGTATCGATCCGCAATATCAAGAAGGAAAATCTATGTATTCTACACAACTAAAGTTTCACAAGTTTTAGTTGATTATGCACTAAACAAGTTTTAAGGAATAAGATGGTTGTTTCAATGGTTGAAAGTTTAATGTAAGAAAAAAGAATATAAAAGTGTCCTAATCCTCTTCAATGCAAGAGGACAATACAAGGGTTTTCTTTTATAGGAAAAATGGACACGTGTCCACTTAATCCTCTCTTCTCCATCTATGGTGATTATCATGTTATGGATAGTAAAGGTACACACAATTGCAATGTTTTTATGGTACTTTTATGGTGGCTACACATTGTAAAACACATAGGTGAAAGAAGTACTCCTTTGTTTTTCTAGGTTACCCTTGGAATAAGGCTAGCATTTGGTTTGTGTCACACCACACATCATACTTCTCCTTTTAACCCCTAGATAAAGGACGTTGGGCTGCATTCCTGTCACTCAATACATATGCCACTGTCACTCGGCCACCCATTACCTACATACATCATACTTATTAATGGAAAACATTCTAAACACTAGTGCAATGATTCATAATTTGTGATATGTTGTGAGTATTATCACATCTCTCTCATCTACCCCCACTTGGTGGTGTCAATCACCTCATGATATGGATTAACAAGGAATTATGTATAGATATAAACCATTACATGCATAATAGAATATTAGAAAAGTATGACAAACCATACAAGATCCAACACAATGGTAAATGAATAACAAGTACTATCTCATAACACAATATCCACCATAGGAATTACATATAGATAGATCCATACTCATGCAAGGCACATCACACGGACTTCAACAATGATACATAGAGAGATTAAATCAAGTTACCACCATAAACCAAAATTCCAAGGGGTGGACTACTCCCCTCTCATCATTGAGAGTGACTAGGAGGCGTTGGTGAAGGAGAAGACATGGCCGAAGGTGATTTTGGCAGTGGTTCCCCCTCCAATCTTCCTACGGGTGGCAGCCTGCTGGCTCTCTATTACTTGGTTTTCAATCTCCATATCCATCCATGTCGAGAAAGGCCGCCAAGGGTATATATAGATTGTTTTAGGTCAAATAGCCCAATGGCGCACCCTCCATTAAATGGGATCCCATTTTCAGCTTGTTGGGCAACTTGGGCTCTACTATATTTTGTTAGATTCCTAAGGAATTTATCTAACAAATATAGTTTACCTAGCTCTTGGAAAGTCAAAAGCACTAACAGAAGGTTTTTCTGCTAGAAAAGGTTAGAACCAAAAGAGAGGGGATTGTTTAGAAAATCCACGAAATCAATGTAAAACATGGATCTAACATCATATATGATGAAAAAATGTGGATATACATGTTAAAAAACTACAAAGTTCATGTATGCATTTTACATGTGTCAACATCCCCAATCTTAACGTATTCTCGTCCTCGAGCATAAAGGTGATAAAAATAAATATGTACTTTAGATTTTGACACATTATCATGTAAAGTTCATAGGTTCAAATACTTTCAATGAAATATAATATGAAAGTGTAATATCAAGTTGTATATCTTGCATAATCATAAGCTTGTCAAAAAATAAGTAATGGTGTGCTAAAATAAATGAAAGGTAATGCAAACCTTCAAGCACACTTTGATGAACCTGTAATTGGTGTTTTATGCCTCTACTTATATTTGGGCTACTTCTTAGTTTAATGCCCGACTAGAAGCTCACTTCTTAGTTTCATGTCTTCCCTTGAGATGTTTTGCATCTAGTACCGAAAGTAAGCATTAAATACATATGTTAATTCTCCATAAAGAATGTAGAAAAAAGTTTTGAGCTATGTAGTTCATGTCAACAATACTAATAAGGATGGGGTTCCAAGTACCTTTTATTTAAAATCTTCATATGTATTATGTGTTAAACATCTTACAAGTTGATTGTCTCATGCACCATACCTATGACCTTGCATTCCGCATGCTACTCAACCTAGGCCTGCCATTGTAGATATATATTTATCATTGAAACCGCATCACTTAAGTACCTCTTGCCCCTGTGTGACTATATACACATCATACATTTGGTAGCTAGGAAGCATGGTTTTTTTGCATTATTTTTTTATAAGGGGAATATCTCCACATTTCATAAGACAATATAAACAAGCATATGAGTTCTCTCGGCAAATTTATTTTGAAAAGAGCATCATTGATTGTCATGTTGTAAGCTTCCACCATTTCATGCATGGGTTTAGCTAGCGGTTTAGGAGCGTTTTCTATAAACATGCCTACTCCAGTATGCACACTTTATTTCACATTGATGCAATCCTTAGGCAGAACTAACATGATTTCTATCAACACTCAACATTAAAAGCTTGTGCCATGACAACATGGTTTGGCCAACAAAACTTATAAGATGTAAAGCACATAAAATTCCAAAGTGGTATCGCCCCAAACATTACTTTCTTATGAGATTTAAAATACATGAAAATATGTTTTAAGAATGTTTGGAGGATTAACATACATATTGTACTTGGAAGTAGCTTTTTCCACAAATAGGTGGATATGCCTAGTCTAGTTTAAGGGGATTGGAACAAGTCTTAGGTTGTATAGAGAAGGATTAGCAACAAAGGGATCTAAAGAGTGTGCCATCTAGTTCATAATGCCAAAAATTTATTTTCACCTTTCTCCTTAATGTTGAACATAAATATATATGAACAAAGGATACAAATTAATAGGCACAAACAAATCATACTTCATATAAAGTACTTGAGCTTAAAAACTAGAAACAACATGAATTTCAGCTTTTTTGCTTTTATTCCCCTTTTATTTTATTTCAAGGAATTCATATTCAATCTTAATATCGTCATGGAAAAGTTTATTTTTTGTAGCTTAATCATAAACATTCATAATGATTCATGATGGTTGTCCTTTTATTGCAAACAAAAGTAAAATAAACAAAACAGACGTTCCAAGTTTCTACGGTAGTTTCATGTTGCTCGAAAAATAAAGTTTAGAGGTTTGCAAACCGAGAGTTTAATAGGTACAATAGGGTGCCTTGGGAATCCCCAAGCTTATGTTTTTCACAATCCTTGGATTGCTATTGGTGTGATGTTCCTTTATTCCCTGTCAAAAAACTTTAACACAAAACTTTTTCTCCCATCTCTTTTCTGAGTGGTAATATTAGTGGCACAAAAGAAAAATAGTTGCTACATATGTTAAATAAAAAATTATTTCTCAATGTTCCATCAAGCATATAATGTTTCTACATATCCCTATCATATAATATGACTCATAACAATCATTTTAGGACACTTGGGAATCTATTATATATTATAAGTACATTACATGCTAACTAGAAAATAGAGAAATATGCTAGAAAATGTCACAAAAAAGAGAAACATCTGGCCATTAGTTTAGTTTAGAGATTAATAATAGCCGATGGATCCTAGAGGTAGCCTATCACTTCTGGAAACGAGTCCTTTAGTTGAGGTCGGAATTGGGCTTTAACACCGGTTCTCCTATGAACCGGTGTTAAAGGGGGTGCCCGTACGAGCGTGGCCTGTGCAGCAAAAAGGCGCACCCCCTTTAATATCGGTTCGAGCCACGAACTAGTGTTAAAGGCCCTGCACCTCCGAGCCACGCAGCACCGCCCCCCTTTAACACCGGTTCATGGCTTGAACCAGTGTTAAAGGGGGTGCGCCTATATGATACACCGCAACCCACACCCCTCTATCTCATTTTTTCAGTCTCTCATTTTGGAGCTTAGCAAAGAGGGTGAGAGGTGTGCTATTTTGTGTTTTCTTCCTATGCACAAGAGGTGTTCCGTGAAATGCCCAAGAGCTCGAATTAAGTTTTCTCGTTGCTCTTTCCTTCTCGGTCGAGGTCGACAACTTTATCCTTTCATGTGTCATTGATGTAATGTAAAAGTGGTCATCTCCCTATTAATTAATGATGTACTGTAATGATTTTTGATACACGTAATTAATTATATAATGCAGATGAACCGGCAATGGATGTACGATGACCGACACACTTCCGAGTGCATTACGGGCCTCCAAAATTTCATCGTTGTGGCTAAGGCAAACCATGGTCACAATGGTTTTGTGTGTTGTCCTTGTGTTTGTCAGAACAAGAATGTCAACACCCGAATTTTTAATCCCAGATGCCTGTTATGCCATACATCGCAATCCCAGGATTACCATTATTGCGAGAATTAACATATTGGATATCATAGTACATCATCCATTACAAACCATACATAAGGTCTTACACAAATAAGGGTCACATGATCCAGTCCTAATACAATTCAAGCAGCGGAATAACATAATAATAACGATAGCATACGTGAGGCTCCATCTTCATGGTCACAGGAAATGCTGACGATGGGAGATGATCCTAGTTGTCGTAACCTTCCTCCTGTCCATCTTCCTGATACTCCTCTTCATAGTATGGCCACGGGAATATCCAGGGACAAAGCCAGGAGTACTCTTTAAGTACTCGCACACTAATACTAACAAGTGAAGTGGTTTTGGAATAGGAAGTACTAAGCTCTAGGGTTATTTTGCAAAAATCCAGGTTTATCTCTATTGAGTTCAGAAGCAAAGCTAGTTGAAAGTTTTATAACACCTAAGTGGGAACTTGAATTTCATGTCACAACTCTGTTGTGGTCAAGTCAGCATCATAAATCAGTATCTCCACTCCAACTGCCCATAACCGCGGACGCGGCTATTCGAATAGTTTGACACTCTGCAGAGGTGGTACACTTTCACCACAATATTCGATACATGTGTAACATTTCAGTAAAATTTAATATTTTCATCTAGACAACCGTTAGTTTTATAAAGGGCTAAGGCTCATCCGTAACATTTTCATCATCAAAATCATCTATTGTTCAAGAACACATGGCAAAACATTTCAGTAGGATGACTCATCATTCTAAGGTTTTCATAACCATTTTCACCAAGTATTCCCATCTAAAGTTGATCAAGTTTTATGCTTAGCACTAGCATCTACATGTGGGGGTAAATACTAATGAGGGATGATCAACAATTGGATCTTATCAAGTTCAATCTCATGCCTCAGGATGACATCAAGATTTATCTAACTTAGGCCAAGTTTTATGCTCTTTATGCTACATTTAAATACCTTCCTGAAATCTACAAGTTACTAAGTAAACTCTAAGAGAAATCTTTAATAAAGATATAAAGTACTAAGCTTGCAAGTAAAACTAGGATGGTGTGTCATCAATGTGTAAGCTTGCTAGGTCAACTTCTATAGTAAGGCTTGCAAGATTGCAAGTATGGGCTTGCTGAGTTGCAAGTGTTAGCTTGCCTTGTGCAGAGTAGTGGTTGATGTTCTCCTCAGCTTCTTCCTCGAAGTATCCTCCTTCCTCCTCGAATCCTTGGTCGGTACTATCGTCTATAAATAAATACGAGGTACACAATGACCACACATTTCTTAACTGCTCTATTTAGCACACAAAGGTTCACACTAGATGATCTAGCATCATCACTATTATCACAAAGATTAAAGCACTTGTCTTATTTATTTTATTTTAGAAAAGTAATTTGTACTCATTGAAAAACTACTTAAGATTTAATATTCTCCAACTCAAACATGGGATCATTTTGACACATGTCATCACCACATATTTCTGTACATGGGAATGTGATTTAAAGTGGTGTCACAATTTAATAAAGTTTAACCTTTTTATTTTAATTAAATAAAATGACTAGAATGGCCTATGGAGCATTCTTTTATTACTTTATCATTATTTTTGTAAGTAAACCTATATATTTTTATATATATTCTTAAAGGTATGGTTAAATGTGATTTTGAGAGTTGGAATCAACTCAAAAGATTTTATGGTTAAATTTTGAAAAATGTTTGAATGCAGAAAAGCTTGTGCCTTGTTATTTTTACCATGAGTGATCTACAATTCTAATTGGTTTGAATCCAACGGGCTTGGATTAAACACTCCAGAACCTTTCGAACAAAATTGGTTTCATGCATTTTGGTTTAGTGAATCGAGCTAGGTTGATTTTTGAATGTAGGTACAAAATTAATTTTGAAAATAAATGAATAAACCTAAGTTTGAATTGCTGGGTCGCGCGGGAGGTTTAACGGTTTCGGCCCACTACGCACAGTGCGCGCGCGGGCTGGTTAAGTGAACAACCCCACTCATGAGTGAGACAGCGAGTGGCGAAGGGGTACGGGGCGATCTAGGCCGTGCGATCTAGTTCTAATCCTACGGCTGTGGTTCATCGTCCACTCCTAAACAGGACGTGGAGAGGCTGAACCCTAGCGTGGCCAGTGGGGGTTGATAGGGGCTCACTGGGGCTCCGTCGATGGTCGACGATGGGGGCGAACGACGAAGTTGACGACGGCGATCCTCCTGGTACCGGCAGCTCCTCTTGGGGTGGCTCCAATCAACGACGCCTCTCCTCCTCTGCAGCGGCGAAATCCAGTGAAATTCCGGCCACCTGGTGCTCGCCTTGCTCTAGGGGTGAGTGGGTGTGATCAGTGAGAGGTGGGGAGTGAGATGGTGTGCTCAATTCGAACGGGGGTGGCCTCCTTTTATAGTGCCTAAAGGGGACCGACGGGCGCGGGTGGAGATCGTCGTGGTCGTCGGCATAGCGTGCTAATGGCATGGGCGACGATAGGGGGCGGTGCGTTTCCTCGAGAAGCTCAATGTCTTGATGGCGAGGCGTGGGGTGGTGCGGAACGGTCGGAACTTCGCGGCGCTCTGTGCGGGTCCGACGGCAAGTTTAATGGCGCACAGTGTCCATGGTCCGCGCGACGGCCAATGGGGTTGTCTGGCGGGTTACTGGGGTGCTGGCGATCACGCACGCAAGCGGCAAGGGCGGCGCTCAGTCTGTGGGCTCGTGTCGCTGATGGCGCACTGGCGCGCTTTCGGCACGCACGTAGAGAAACTGGACGCGATCTTATCGTGTGGTCCAGTGGCTGGAAAGCCTCGAGCGTTGGATAGGGGGTGGCGGTGGATAGTGGTTGGTGCTACAGACAAGGTTGGCGAGTCTAGAGCTTCTCCTAGCTCGCTGGCGACATGGGGTGGCAAGGGTTCTCTCGGCATAGTCACCATTGATGCTATGCATGCTCACACTGATGCTAAGGCTAGTTAGTTTAGTTTGATCAGCTACTGAGAGTGTGGAGTGAGCTAGATAGGGGACAAGGTTGGCCAAAATTACTGCTACTACTAGTGTTTGATGTTTGTTTGTTTGTTGATTACAAGGTGTTTGATGAAATGGCCGCAAGAGATTCAAATTTGAATTTTGGATACAAACTTTGTGGGTTTGCCAGGTACATACTAGGGAGTCTCTATTTAGTTGGATTGGTCAAGAGGCACTGGTTTAGTTGGGTTTTGAAAATGTGGGATCTTCCCATATGTTATAGATTCAATTTTAAATTGTCATTTGAATGGGGTTGCCAAATACTTCTGCAAGTTTGAAAGGTGGTCTTTGATTCACTTTTACTTGGTCTTGAAAGGGGTGAAAAGAAATGTAAAAGTTTTTGTTTGAAATCTTGGACTAGAAATACTCAAAGTGGCCTAGTGAGCAAGATTGGCAAAAATGACCATTTGCCTTATTTGATTTGTTTTTTATTTTCTCTTGATTTGTTTCTTCTTGGAAATGTTTTAGATGATGTTGTATTCATTTTTAAACCATTCCTTGCTATTTAGGTTAATCACACAAGTCCATTCATTCATTCACACAAACATCACATTCACACATGCATTCATTTGGTTTTTATTTAATCAAAGTTTTTGTTAAGCCTAATTTTAGTGATTAGAATTTGATAATCAAGATGAATATTTTTGGGTGTTATAGAGAAAGACTACTCAAATACCAAAAGCATTCACTCCCAATTGCTTCGGTCTGGTTTCATGCCCAACTATAATTGTTGGACCAAGCACGGAGAAAGAGGGGTTATGATGGAAGAAAATGAAGAAGAAGAGGATGATGATGAAAACTATCATAATATGTATCCTGAATAGGATGATACTGCAACTGGTGTAGATGAAGATCAAGAGGCAGCAGATGGGCCTGCTGATGACGATCTTGGTCGGTCCATTACTGATGCAAAGGAAGAATGTGAAATTGAAAAGGAGAAGGAGGAGCTGGAGCAGATGTTAAAGGATCACAAAACACTGTTGTACCCACATTGCGAAGATGGCCACAAAAATCTACGTACCACACTGGATTTGCTGCAATGGAAGGCAGAGAACGGTGTGACTAACAGCGCAAAGTTGTTGGTAAAAATGAAGAATCTTCTTCCAAGAAATAATGAATTGCCCGATAGTACATACCAAGAAAATAAGGTTGTCTGCCCTCTAGGATTAGACGTGCAGAAGATACATGCCTGTATTAATGACTGCATCCTTTACCACGGTGAGAAGTACGAGAATTTGGATGCATGTCCGATATGCACTGCACTGCGGTATAAGATCAGACAAGACCACCCTGGCGATGTTGAGGGCGAGGACCCTAGGAAGAAGGTTCCTGCCAAGGTTATGTGGTATGCTCCTATAATACCACGGTTAAAACGTCTCTTCAGAAACAAAGAGCATGCCAGTTGTTGCGATGTCACATGGAAGACCGTAAGAAAGATGCGATGTTTAGACACCCCACTGATGGTTCACAGTGGAGAAAAGCCAAGCGAGAGTACCAAGCTTCGCAAGTGACGCAAGGAACTTAAGGTTTGGTCTAAGTACAGATGGCATGAATCCTTTTGGGGAGCAAATCTGCAGTCACATCACCTGGCCTTTGAATCTATGTATCTATAACCTTCCTCCTTGGTTGTGCATGAAGAGGAAGTTCATTATGATGCCAGTGCTCATCCAAGGCGCGAGGCAACCCGACAATGACATTGATGTGTACCTAAGGCCATTAGTTGAAGAGCATTTACAGCTATGGGCCAAACCAGGTGTACGTATGTGGGATGAGCACAAAGGGCAGCCATTTGACCTACGAGCGTTGCTTTTCGTAACCATCAATGATTGGCCTGCTCTTAGTAACGTTTCAGGGCAGACAAACAAGGGATTCAAAGCATGCATGCACTATTTAGACGAGATTGAAAGCGTATATTTGGATAAATGTAAGAAGGTTGTGTACCTAGGGCATCGTCGATTTATTCCGAACCTGCATCCCGTAAGAAAGAAAGGAAAGAATTTCAAATGTCAGGCAGAACCCCGGAGGAAGCCTGTCCTCCGTACTGGTGAGGAAGTATTTGGTATGGTAAAGGACCTAGAAGTAATCTTTGGAAAAGGTCCTGGAAGTCAATCTATTCCGAAAAACGTCGCTATCGGACATGCACCCATGTGGAAGAAGCAATCTATATTTTGGGACCTACCCTATTGGAAAGTCCTAGAGGTCCGTTCTTCAATCGACGTGATGCACGTGACGAAGAATATTTGCGTGAACCTGCTAGGCTTCCTGGGAGTGTATGGGAAGACAAAATATACACCGGAAGCACGGCAGGACCAGGAACATCTGAAAGAACCTGAAAAGCATATGCATCCTGAGAACGAGAAGGATAAAGGACGCCACTTTACTCCTGCCAGCTACGCTCTTACCAAAGTAGAGAAGGAAATCTTTTTTGAATGCCTTAGCAGTATCAAGGTCCTGTCTGGCTTCTCGTGGAATATAAAGTGAATAATAAATATGGCAGAGAAAAAATTCCAAAACCTGAAGTCTCATGACTGCCACGTGATTATGACGCAATTTCTTCTAATTGCATTGAGGGGGCTTCTACCTAAAAATGTTCGAGTACCCATTGTGAACCTTTTTGCATTCCTCAATGAAATATCTCAGAAGGTAATTGATCCAGAAAGCCTACCAGGGTTATAGACAGATGTGGCCCAATGTCTTATCAGTTTCGAGATGGTGTTCCCATCATCCTTCTTCAATATTATTACGCATCTCTTGGTTCACCTAGTAGAATAGATTGCCATTCTCGGTCCTGTATTTCTACACAATATGTTCCCCTTTGAGAGGTACATGGGAGTCTTAAAGAAATATGTTCATAACCGTTCTAGGATATAAGGAAGCATCTCCAAGGGCTATGTAACAGAGGAGGTCATTGAGTTCTGTGTTGACTTTATTCCTGACCTTAAGGCGATTGGTGTTCCACAATCACGACATGAGGGGAGACTGCATGGAAAAGGCACCCTAGGATGTAAAGCAATGATATATAGGGATGAGCATTCTCTCAATCAAGCACAATACACAGTTTTACAAAGCTCTATCTTGGTTGCCCCTTATATCAATGAACACAAGAATTTTATATGCCTCAAACACCCGGGGCAGTCTGATGGATGGATTAGAAGTGAACACATGGCGAGTTTTGGCGGCTGGCTGCAAAGACTTCTCACGAATAACACCACTATTGGAGATCAGCTGTACTTGTTGGCCAGGACACCATCTTCGACTGTATGTACTTTCCAAGGGTACGAGATAAATGGGAATACATTTTACACGATAGGCCAAGCTAAAAAGAGAACCAACCAAAACAGTGGTGTCCGCTTGGATAAAGCAGAAGACAATGGGCAAAACACCACGTATTATGGGTTCATAGAGGAGATATGGGAACTTGACTATGGACCTACTTTTAAGGTCCCCTTGTTTCGATGCAAATGGGTCAAGCTGACAGGAGGAGGGGTTGAGGTATACAAGAAGTACAGAATGACAACAGTGGATCTCAACAATCTTGGGTACTTAGACGAACCATTCATCTTAGCCAATGATGTGGATCAGGTTTTCTATGTGAAGGACATGTCTACCAAACTGAAAAGAAAAGAAAAAATAAGCAAACAGATATATCACACGATGATACAAAGCGTCACATAGTTCTTTCAGGGAAAGAAACATCGTGGGAGTGGAGAACAAGACAGACATGTCAGAAGATTATAATAAGTTTGATGAAATTCTGCCCTTCAAAGTGAAGACTGACCCAACCATCATGTTAAACGGTAATGATACTCCATGGTTACAACCGACGCGACAATAAGATTGACTATATGTATTAAATGAGCCATTTTTGGCACATATATGTATCTCAACATGGAAATCAATGTCATATTTCTTCCGTTAACACGTGGTTCTAAAGAACTGCATTTTTTATTTTTTTATTACAAAAAATAAGCCCCTTTAGTCCCGGTTGGTAAAAAAATCCGCGCCTCTGTCTTCCGGCCATTTCTTCCCGCCATTTTTTCCCGCCATTTTTCTTCCCGCTATTTCTTCCCGCCATTTCTATATATATATGTAGGATTGGCCTCCATTTTCATTGCACATCTCTAGACTCATATCTGCAACCTCATCACTCTTTCACATGGCTTCAACCATACTACTAACCTCCAGGGAGGCAGAGGCGCTTTGCGCCTCGAACTACCCCTGCCCACCGGGCTACTACGTCCCCGTCGGCTGGATGCTGAGCGCCGGAGGTGTGTCGGTCCCTCTTGTCCCTCTAGGTGTGGCGCGTCGGATGGCAATCACGAACCACTACTACTTCGAGCTCACGCCGTAGAAGCCGAGGAATCCCAACTGGCATCCCAACTATTTTCCGACTTGGGAATCCTTCTTCATGGATCGGCATGAGAGGGCGCTCGCCAGGCACGAGGAGTGTAGCACCCCCGATCACTCCGGACTGACGGCTGTCAGTTCTGGCAGCTCAATAGGATCTCTAGGCTAACCCCACAGACCAACACTAGTCTTTTCTGCGCACTTTGTCCTCACTCGTGCACACCCGGTTACCCACTTCCCGGTCGGTCACCCATCCTAGAATTGCTCTAGGCAAAGCACGCTTAACCTTAGAGTTCTTTTCGAATGAGCTTCCGAAAAAGAAGTTGCAACTTGTTGGTATGGGTTTCCTATCAATCCTGTTGAGCCATGCGTCAGGGTCTCACATACACCCACCCTTAGAAGATCGACGTCCTCGTCGATCAACCACAAGCCAAGAACGTCCCCTCTTGGCACAAGTCTGTGCGTCCAGTGCCGGCAGATTGCCATGCCGTGTCCACTCCGGGCCACACGCGCCATGCTACACATGTTCGCCACTAACCCGCACACGCCCATGTAACCGCGAGGGTCGGCTCTGTTACCACTTTGTAGCACCCCTGATCACTCCTGACCAACGGCTGTCACTTCTGGCAGCTCAATAGGATCTCTAGGCTAACCCCACAGACCAACACCAGTCTTTTCTGCGCACTTTGTCCTCACTCGTTCGCACCCGGTTACCCACTTCCCGGTCGGTCACCCATCCTAGAATTGCTTTAGGCCAAGCACGCTTAACCATAGAGTTCTTTTCGAATGAGCTTCCGGAAAAGGAGTTGCAACTTGTTCGTATGGGTTTCCTATCAATTCTATTGAGCCATGCGCCAGGGTCTCACAAGTAGAATGGCCCACCTCCCTCGAACTTCAACAAGGCCGGCCGTCAGTTGTGGTGGCGCAGCCGGACTCTCCAGAGTGTCATGTCCTACAACACGTCCGGCTCTAACCATGGCCTGCGCTACCCTCAAGTCTAGCCAACACGTACTCAGCCTTCAAGGTTTAACTACGGCGACCCCGACGATGACAGCGACAATGGTTGTGGCAAGTACGACGACTACAATGGCGAGTATTACAGGTGTAGGCAGGAGCATGACTGAATCGCTCCAAGATTCCAAAACAAGTTCGGTCGATTGTGACTTAATCTGGCCATGTATCTTAATTTTCAGTTCTTCTATGTTTCTTAATTTTTAGTCGTGCTTTCTGTAACTTAGTGTTAGTTGTGTTATGTACTTTAATTCAGTTCTATCGTAATAAATTTTCTTCCCGCCTATTATTTCCCGCCCTTTTCATCCCGCCCTTTTCCTCCCGCGCATTCTGCCCGCCCTTTACCATTTGCTACTAGTTTGAATAGTTAAAATTTTATTTTTTGAAAACAAAAAATGTTTTTGGATTATTTATTCAAATGCAAACACTTTTCATGTTGAAAGTTTTTTCAAATTCCAAAGTATACTAAAGATGCTAAATTTAAATATCCAAACAATTCAAAAATGTTAATAGAAATAAAATATGATTTGCTCTAATTATTTTTCATTTTCTAAAAATAGGGTTAGATTCCTTTTCAGATGCTTAATATTTCTTAAGTTCAAAATTTTAGGGTTGGACTATTTTATTTTTCTCTTAATTGAATAATCAAAATTCATATGTAAGTATTTCAATCATTTTGAAAACTTTCATCTACAGTAACTATAAAATGTTTTTATATGAATGGATAGGTCTTATTTTTATGAAAATTATGATATATTATTCATATTTTTCTGAGTTGAAATGAAAAAGATGTGAATTTTCTAAATTATATCCTATTTTTGGGAATTAAAAATGCCCCCCCTTTAACACCGGTTCCAGGCGCGAACCGGTGTTAAGGGGGGTACGTGCGCGAAACGAATCCCCCCTTTAACACCGGTTCATGGCTGGAACCAGTGTTAAAGGGGGGGTGCACGCGCGAAACGAATTCCCCCCCCCCTTTAACACTAGTTCATGGTTGTAACCGGTGTTAAGTGGGGGGTATAAATCGCGTGCACTTCCTCTTCCTCTTCCCCAGCCAGATTGTGGGATCGAGCAGAGGAGCACGCGGCGGAGAACAAGACGACACCGGCAGGCTGCTTGACGCGCCGTCACCGTCTGCTGCTGTCGATGTCCGCCGCCGTTGCCGCCACGCCAGCGTCGTCCGCCACTGTGCGCACCCACGCCATCTGCCAACCCGGAGCCGCCGCTAACCCTCCTCCACTCGGCTGGAGCCGGTGCCACTCGGAGCCGCCGCGCGCCAACCCTGTCCACGCCCGGTGCCGCCGACCCCGACCGAGTTTGCCACCACCGTGGGTGAGCTCCTTTGATTGAATATTTGAGTGAATATTATATATAGTTTCTAAACAAAAATCCTAGCATAGTTGATTGAATATATGTATATATATTGTTGTATATATATTGTTGAATATTATATATATTGTTGTATATATTTGATTGAATATATGTATATATATTGTTGATTGAATATATGCATATTTGATTGAATATTATATATAGTGTATGTATAGCTAATTTTTTTTAAATAATACATTTTTTTATTCATTTTCACAAATAATACGCAAAACTGGAAATTTTCAAATCTGTCCGTCCGTCGTTCGTTGAACGGACGACAGAGATGCTTCGTTGGTTGCGCGGACGACGACGTGCTTCGTTGGTTGCGCGGACGACAGTGCTGGTTCGTCTCTTCAACGGACGACGTGATGAGTCGTCCTTTGAACAGCTGACGCCCCAGTGCTCCCGCCGCCAAACAAACTTCGCTAAATAATCGTCCGCTCCTCGGCAATCCTTCGCGCCGATTTTTCCCGCCGATACTCCCCGCCGTTTTTTCCCGCCGTTACTCCCTGCAAATTTTTCACGCCAGTAATCCCCGCCCTTTGTTCCCGCCACGACTTCCCGCCCTCTTTTTCCCGCCACGATTTCTCCCCTTTTTTCCCGCCTATTCGGTTCGGTGCCTCTATAAATCCGGGCAACGGGATGTATCCTTTAACCCAGTTCATCTCTTCCTCCTCTTTCTCTCTCATTTCCCTCTCCTTTTGCTCTCGCATTTTCCTCCACTCCTCTCCACTATGACCGACGCGTCTCCCTGGTCTGTAGATATGTCCATTGGGCTTTTCTTCATAGCCAGAACTGTTGAGATAGGCGATAAACCAGCCGACTGGGATACGTTGGTATCGAACCATGATGCTCTCGTTATACTTGGTAAGTCACTTCATCGAAGAGGGTGGAAACTGAAGACCCCAAATCAGGTACGAGCAGAGCTTCTCAGGATCAAGGCAAGGTGGGACAAGCTCACCTTCAAGAGTGAAGCTCGCATGATGGAGGTGGCTAATACACCTTGGTCCTGGATAGAAGATAGCGAAGATGAGGATGATATCTTCATGCCGCCACCGGTTGGAAGCAAGGAAAGAGCTGAGTGGGACAAGAGACAGGAGAAGAAGAAAGAGAAGGCCAAGAAAAGTCAAGCTGACATGACGGAGCAGGTTGTGGCACGTAGGGCCTGGATAGAAGAGAGCGAAGATGAGGATGATATCTTCATGCCGCCACCCGTTGGAAGCAAGGCAAGAGCTGAGTGGGACAAGAGGCAGGAGAAGAAGAAATCGCAGGCCAAGAAGAGCAAGTGCGAGGGATTGTCCAAGGGAAAGGGCGAGGCATCATTGAAGGGAAAGGGAAAGGCATCATGCTAGGGATAGATAGGACTCTTATTTATGTACTGCAAGTTATGTTGAGTAGTTTGTCGAATAAAATCATGAAATAATAGAACGATGTCTCATACATAGACAGGTATATGACTGATACATAAGTAGATATCACTGGTGTCGACGACGAGGTGGCGGAGGCCTCGGTGTACTCCATCCATATCTGTGGGGTGGCATCACATCACGGCGAGGTGCAGTTGACCCTTCACCTTGATCCTGTGTATTCTGTGTGGGGATAGGTGGTGGAGTACCTTTCTGATACTGACTAAACCAGTCTACCTGATCGTGCTGTGTCTGCTGATGACGGTCGTCAGTACTGTCCCATGTAACGCAGTCTCCTGCTAGTGTACAAGAAATTAAGTACTGAACAATGACATACTGCATCTAATAATAGTAGGAAGGGACACGCTTACCCTGAGGATGAGATTGTGGTCGATAAGCAAAGTCCATGTAGGGGATCGGCTGCTGATGCTGCCATTGTTCGAAAGTAATCTGGTTCTGCTGCAACTGGTCGAAAGTAAACTGTGATTGCTGCCACCCCGAGCCTCCAGCCTGGTCTGGAGGTGGTGCTCTCGGCGGCGCCTGCTGTGAGAGTCGTGGACGAGGCCCGTGGCGGAGTGGTGGAGAAATATGCTCCTCGTGCCGTCCCGATCCTCCAGCATGGTCTGGAGAAGGTGGCTGCTCCATGGATCGACGTGGGGCGCGCTCCTCCACCGAGTGACGCTGTGGGCGTTGCTGTGTGGATCGACGTGGGGCGCGCTCCTCCACCGAGTGACGCGGTGGGCGTTGTGCTTCTCGGTGTTGAACGACGTCTGAGACGCTGGTGCACGTGATGGACGCGTAGATACGCCGCAGCTTCTCCTCGACCCGCCGGGCAAAGGACTGAGCCTGCTGACGGGGCACAAGAGGAACGGACGAAAGCGATCGTCCGTACTGAGCCACCTCAGTCTGTAGCTCCCACGTCATGTCGGCCTGCATTTTTCTCATAGTTAGGTATGCACTACATAGGCACTCGTGTTTATTATGCTCTAAATAAAGTACTTACCGCTGACTGTCTGGACTCCAGTGTTGATTGGCTAGGGTATATCTCATCGTCATGTGCGTGTGGAATGGGACATAGCCGTGTCATCGACATGTACCTCGGTAGGTATCCGTGGAATAGCTCCATATCAAACGGGCCAGCGTGCCACACTTGTGTTGGTGCATTCTGCCACTCGTTGATGTAAATCCCCACCCATTGGAGCCATTGAGTGGCAGTCTTGCTACTTCTCCGAGAGTACCTGTCATTAGAATTTGTTAGACCATCATTAAAGAACATAGATGAAGTATAAGATGCATTCCTTATGTACATATATTTACTTACGCGTGCACGACATCTGGAAGGGGAACATCCGGACGCGGGGGATCTACCATCTGGCAAAGACCAAACTGTCGCATGACCCTCTGTTGAGACATCTCCTCAACTTGGCAATGAAAGATGATCTTCGATGTAGTCATCCAGTAATCTCGATCTCTAGTGCACATAATAGATAACCCGCCGGGATATCATGCGTGTCGTGTCTGCAGGGTGTACGGCTCCCAAATCACGACATCCTCTTTCAGTGTGTCGAACTGCTCGCTGAACGATGGATAGCATCTAACGACTTGCTCTCCCGCGAAACGACACTGCATGACAAAATAGTTGTTAGTAACTTTCATATTGTAGTACCAGAAGTGCAATTTATTAAGACATTACACTGACCTTGCGACGGGTCCAGTGAGTGCCAAATGTAGGCAAATCAGTTTGCTCTTCGTCGAACAACAGGTCAGAGTGGTAGACAATTGTTTCATGTTCCTGGTTGCCGACTATTTGGTTGACACTTACATCTCGACGGCCGATAGGGAACCTCTCCCACGACCACAGTTGCAGCAACATTGGGCATCCTAGCAAGGCAGAACTGTCCTTGGTTAACTGGCAAGCATTGCACATACCTCGGTACGTAGCTGCTAAGACAGCTGAACCCCAACTCCACTGTGTGCATTCTTCCTGGCACGTCGCCTCCGCGATCCCTCTAGCAAAATGGATGTATCGCGCACTAATGGTCGACACGTGGTTCTCAGTGAACATCACCTTCCCGAGCAGCCACATAAGGTATGCCTCCAGGCTGCGTGTAATCTGTGGGGTAGTCATCGGAGTGGCCGGGAACCCAAACCTCTGTATCTGCATTGGCAAATAGAACAATTTTCAGTACATGATACTTCTCCAACAAAATAGAACAAATAAATGAAACATACCTAATACTGCTCCAACCATCCAAATTTTGGCCCATGATTGTCATGGCCAAAGGCCAGAGCTCCATCACGGATGCCAAAGAATCGTTGGGCCATGTCTTGGGCCCAATTTGCCGGTGGATCCACTAGGCCTATGGGCACGCCAGCCAACGGAAGTCCCAGCAAGTACGAGACGTCCTGAAGGGTAGGAGCCATCTCTCCCCATCGAAAATGGAAAGTGTGAGTCTCGGGCCTCCATCGATCCACCAAGAACGTGAGCAACGACGAGTCGTACTGTAAGCGACTAGTCTGGAACCCAAGTTGTCGCCCTTCTATCTCCTCCATACGAGTGGCCTCAACCAAACGAACGAATGGTAAGAGCCCAGCCCACTTCAATCTACATAAGAAGAAAGCAGAACAGTTTAGTCACATTGGCACATAAATATCCCAACAGCAAGAGAAATAAATGTCACATGCCTCTGAAGCCAATCAGGATGTATGCACCAGTTCGAAATGGGAGTGCGAGTCACTAGGTGCTTCAAGGACCCCGGGTTAGCATCCAGTACCGTCGATCGGTGCTTTCTATCTATGTCAGCATTCAGCAAAGATCCCGCCATCTGCACATTAGTTCCACACATATTGCAAATTTAAGACATAGTTCCACACATATTACAAATTTAAGACATAGTTCCACACATATTACAAATTTAAGACATAGTTCCACACATATTACAAATTTAAGACATAGTTCCACACATATTACAAATTTAAGACATAGTTCCACACATATTACAAATTTAAGACATAGTTCTACACATATTACAAATTTAAGACATAGTTCCACACGTCTAGTTTCTTCCCCTGCATCTTCTTCCTCTGCCTCTTCTTCCTCGGCTGCCACGTACACGAGGAGCAGCTCCACCAGTCCCGAAGATGTGTCAACTGGTGTCTATATGACCAAATTGATTACACAGAAAACATTGCCTAGTAGGGCCTCCGGCTTCAAATTCATCCATATCATTACGGATGCGGACACATTGTCGCCTTCCTCTTCCTGTCCTCATCAGTACAGGATCTGGGATGTAAACCCTTTCACCTGGATTTACTTTATTGAAATTTCCCCGTGCCCTATATCCCATCATCTCGCCTATCCACGTATTGACCACCGCGTCCTTAAGGAAATAAGGAGACACAAACGAGATCGCATCCATACCCATCAGCCCGCATGCAGCTAGTACATGAGAGCAAGGCAGATACAACAGCTTGGGTTTATTGCACGTGCACTCACACGTTGGCCAGGATTCGTTGCCTATCCTCATCTCCTGTGTCTTTACCTCTTCTCCTGTTCCAATTCGGTTGGTAGGGAGGCGTACCTCGAACCTTCTTTCCTGATTACCGATGGCGATGACATGCATGGACCGAGCCTTCTCCATCTTGGCATCCATGTAATGCATGATCTTTGAACAATACCTCGTGTTTGGGTTGTTCATGATATGCATCTGAGCCATCTGGAGTCTGTCTCTGAAATACTTCAGAGTTCCGGTGAAAATACACTCCACAATGGCTATTAATGGTAGAGCCCTACTTCCTCTCAAGACAAAGTTGTAAGTTTCAGCCAGATTTGTAGTCATGACGCCAAACCTAGCACCATGAGTGTCATGCAGCAGAGACCACCTCTCTACAGGCTCGTGTTGTATCCATTCCTGAAAATTTTTAATCCTTCTGCCAGGCCTTCTCCTAGTACCGGGTTGGTCAAATCCTAGCAAGTCACAAAGGGCAATGGGTTCTTCCTCCTGTGATGCTGCTCCTGTTGTTGCCTGTGCAGCTAACGCCGCTGCATGAGCCGCGACCACTGCTGCTCTAGCTGCTCTCCTCTGAGTCACATGTTTTTTAGTGAAGTCATCAAGATAGCCACGACACTTGATATACTTCCACTCTTGGTTCTGCTTGCAAAGCTTCTTGAATAGGTTCATAAGAGCCTTGTTCCTGAACTGTGAGAAAAAATTGGCCCCTAGATGCCGCATGCACCAACGACTCTGCATGTCCATCCATGGAGTTACTTCATCAGGAGTGGGCTGTGTGAGCTTCTTTATCGCGCTTAGTATACCTGGATGCCTATCATGAAGCACGCATACATTCGGTGTATCTCTCACAATTGCTATCTTCAGCTGCCTGAAAAACTATACCCAACTTAGTCCATAAAGCATGCACACCGACAGTATGGGTAGGAGGGAGCCCTAAACGAACACATAACCAATCCTTCAACTGAGTAACGGGGACTGTTTCAGGATTCTGAAGCACTTTATCCATAAATCTAAACTCGCTCAAATCAACTCCGTGCTGGTTCATTCTGACGGAACCAGGACCATACAAGAACCTAAACACTACATTATTTGACATGATTTTTGACCTAAAAAATACCAAAAATAGTCAAAAACAGGTACATTGACACATAATACTCTACAAATATCTTGCATCTAACAGACCCCATCAAAGGCTACCTATGAACATAAACACATGACTGCAATAAGCAAGAAATTAGGGTTTACCCTTGAAGCGTGCGAAGTCCTGCCGTGCAGCTGCCTCAGGTCAACGGATCAACACCTCCACCATGCACCTTCCTCAAGTCCCAGCACCAGCCTCCACCATGGCCATTGCTCAACAAGAACACCACCAGATCCCTCCACCAAAACGCCTCAAATCACTACACCAGGCTATCCCATTAGTAGATCGGGACTCTACTAGCTTGCTAATGTGTTAGAGCAGCGAGTTTGGATAAAAATCTAGGCTACAAATCGGTGCAACGGCTGAGAAAATGAGAGCAAGCGAGAGAGGAAAGAACAACCAGAGAGGAGCTGGGAAGGAGCAAGCAGCTGCAACGAGCAAGCACACGTCGGGCGCGGGCGGAGGAGCTAAATATAGCTGGGGCGCGTCGTCCCTTCAACCAATGACGCGGCTGACCCCTGTCACCCCGACAGCGCGCGTCGTCCGTTCAACCAACGACGAGGCCGACCCCTGGCAGGCGACATGATGGTCGTCTTTTGAAGAAAAGAAGACAACTTGGTCATCTTTTCAACAAAAGACGACATGTTGGTCGTCTCGTGAACAGACGAAGGCGATATTTCGTCCGTTGGACGGACGACGGTCCGACAGATTTGAAAATTTCCAGTTTTGCGTATTATTTGTAATAATGAATAAAAAAATGTATTATTTAAAAAAAATTAGCGTATGTATATATATATAAGGAAGTATATGTATATATTGTTGTGTATGAACAAAAATAAAGGTTATGTGTATTTTTTTGTATGAACAAATTAAATATACATACACATGTCCAGCCATGGAGTTACTTCATCAGGAGTGGGCTGTGTGAGCTTCTTTATCGCGCTTAGTATACCTGGATGCCTATCATGAAGCACGCATACATTCGGTGTATCTCTCACAATTGCTATCTTCAGCTGCCTGAAAAACCATACCCAACTTAGTCCATAAAGCATGCACACCGACAGTATGGGTAGGAGGGAGCCCTAAACGAACACATAACCAATCCTTCAACTGAGTAACGGGCACTGTTTTAGGATTCTGAAGCACTTTATCCATAAATCTAAACTCGCTCAAATCAACTCCGTGCTGGTTCATTCTGACGGAACCAGGACCATACAAGAACCTAAACACTACATTATTTGACATGATTTTCGACCTAAAAAATACCAAAAATAGTCAAAAACAGGTACATTGACACATAATACTCTACAAATATCTTGCATCTAACAGACCCCATCAAAGTCTACCTATGAACATAAACACATGACTACAATAAGCAAGAAATTAGGGTTTACCCTTGAAGCGTGCGAAGTCCTGCCGTGCAGCTGCCTCAGGTCAACGGATCAGCACCTCCACCATGCACCTTCCTCAAGTCCCAGGACCAGCCTCCACCATGGCCATTGCTCAACAAGAACACCACCAGATCCCTCCACCAAAACGCCTCAAATCACTACACCAGGCTATCTCATTAGTAGATCGGGACTCTACTAGCTTGCTAATGTGTTAGAGCAGCGAGTTTGGATAAAAATCTAGGCTACAAATCGGTGCAACGGCTGAGAAAATGAGAGCAAGCGAGAGAGGAAAGAACAACCAGAGAGGAGCTGGGAAGGAGCAAGCAGCTGCAACGAGCAAGCACACGTCGGGCGCGGGCGGAGGAGCTAAATATAGCTGGGGCGCGTCGTCCCTTCAACCAACGACGCGGCTGACCCCTGTCACCCCGACAGCGCGCGTCGTCCGTTCAACCAACGACGAGGCCGACCCCTGGCAGGCGACATGATGGTCGTCTTTTGAAGAAAAGAAGACAACTTGGTCGTCTTTTCAACAAAAGACGACATGTTGGTCGTCTCGTGAACAGACGAAGGCGATATTTCGTCCGTTGGACGGACGACGGTCCGACAGATTTGAAAATTTCCAGTTTTGCGTATTATTTGTAATAATGAATAAAAAAATGTATTATTTAAAAAAAAATAGCGTATGTATATATATAAGAAAGTATATGTATATATTGTTGTGTATGAACACAAATAAAGGGTATGTATATTTTTTTTTATGAACAAATTAAATATACAACAAAAATAAAGGATTATTATGAAAGTGTATGTATTGTAGTGTATGTATACATAAGAAAGTGTGTATGAACAAAATTAGGTATGAGGTAGAACTCTTGGTGTAAAAAATTTTCTATGTTAAAATGAGTTTGTATAGTGCCTAATTTTCTTTTTTTGAGACATTCACATGTGCATCGTTATTGCTAGAAAGCATTATTTTATCAACTGGATTATTTGAGCTGTATTATTTGTATCAACTGGTTTTATTCGAGATGTATTACTGATATTTGTGTGATAATATTATTGTTTTAGAAACTATGGATCCACTCAGTAAAAACCTTGAAGAGGAAGAAATAATTGAGAACATGATCCATGAGGACACCTCACAATATCTGAACTTGGAGGGACATGATGACAGCTCAAGTAGTCATGGAGAAGATGACGACTCGGGTGAACGTACTTTAGTGATTCTAAAGTCCGGCGAGGTATATGCACGGATTAAGCCTCTGCTGACTTGCACCGATTGATTTGTATATATGTACATGTATTAATTAATGTTTATTTCTTCTTTTAGCCCTCCGGATCGACCACCCAGCAACAATCTTCTTGTACGAAAAAAAGCAAGCGAGGCACGAGCCATCGGTTGAAAGATCGGGCAAAGTTCACAATCGAAGCAGTCCGTGTTGATGGCAGGTCGATGGAGCCCAAGAAGGCCACAGACAAATTTATATGTCAGGATGGAGTTCTAGTTAGGGACCAAATGCCAATCACAATTGAAGAATGGAATAAGCCAAAGAAGGGCGACGCTACCTTTGTCGATAAAAGATCCAAATAAACGCTTTAGACTTCGCTGTTGTTAAATTTCAACCTACCTCCAGAGGATGATGAAAATAAACCGGTTATAAAGGAAAAGGTCAAAGAGTGGACTCTAAAGAAAATGGCTGAAGCTTTCCACAACTAGAAGATAAAATTGAACAAATTTGTCAAAGCTAGAGAGACTCCAGATTTCAAAGATGCATATTATGCAAAGATAAAACCTCACTCGCCCGAATTTGTGGCATACAAGGAAGGTGCTAAAGCTGCAAAGAGGTCAGAAACCAATATGCTAAATGCCAAGAAGAAGGAATATCACTATAGGATTGGGTCAGGTGGCTACATATCTCAGAGTCCTAAGTGGGAGGAAGTTGAGAAAGACCTGCGCGATAGAGGGATCACACCCCAGATAGAGGGGTGGGAGCTACGTGCAAAGACTTGGTTCTACGGAATCGGGGCAAAGTTGGACCCAGAAACGGGAATGTCTATCTTCCCAAAAATTCTTGCCAAACCCGTCAATGAACTCATCGCGGCATTCGAGGAAACAGCCACCAGGACCTTCCATCCAGACAGAGAGAATGACTAGCTGACATGCGCCATCGGCAAAAAAGAACACCCTGGACTAGCATGAGGCACAGGGGTATGACGTGGAAGGATGGGTTTGGCGCATGGGGTGATTCTTACAGATGGCACGACAGAAAAGAAAAAGAGCGTACAGACCGGATGACACTTATAGAACAGACACTTATGGCGATGTAGGCGCATGTGAACGCTCAAAATAGCCAGCAAGCTACCGGCCCATCTCAGCGGAACGAAGAGCCTGCATTGGAAGCTACCGGCGGCCCAGACTCTACGCGGAAAAGTAGCATGGCTTCCATGGAGAACGTGCAGCCCACACTTGAAATTGCGGGTACTCAATACCCCGTGGATGAGATCACGGAGAGCGAACATGCTGAGCTACATGTGAAATTAATGGGCTTATCCATTAAGGTGGCGGTCGGCTATGTCTTACCTCCTGTACCTGGTGGAACTTACCACTCCCGACCGATTCCGGATGGCTATGCTATTGTCGGGGTGGATGAGGTTGCGAAGGAATATGAGTAAGCACAGCTTGACCAAGCTACAGGTGAAAGGTAAAATCAACTGAAATTATAGTGAAAACAACCATTCTCTGGAAGAAGGAACACATCGTGCTTCCAAATTGGAGTCCACTGGCTCCCATGCCGTCTCCGCCGCTTCAGCCATCTCTTGTGCGTCAGCCATCTCCGGCGCGTCAGCCATCTCCTGCGCGTCATCCTCTCCTGCGCGTCATCCTCTCCTGCGCGTCAGCGTAAGCGGAAGAGAACTGCCACAAAGATCACTAGTACTACTACCACGAAGAAATCTGCAGAAAACCGTACGCCGAAGAGTTCAAGGAACTACGTCCCGCAGCCTTCCGCCATGCCATTGCCGGTATTACCATGGAATCACAACAACGAGGAGAACAAGAGGATCTCGGAAGATGAGGTTAAGAAATTATTTGCACCTAAATGGGCCGAGCCAAAGGAGAAACTAGATCCAGCGGTGGTGGAGAAGTTTTACAATAATCTTTTGAAACCTAAACCCCCACTTGTGCTGGACTACGAATGCCAGATTATAAAGGGGGATGCAAGGCGGTGGGAGTTTTAAAGTAGTATTCATGCACCCCGGAGAACATTTCCCCAGCTCGGATAGCAGGAAAACCAATCGTGCGACCCGCTCCAAGTGTTCGACACACGGATATCTCCTCCTGTAAATGATTACGAGCAAGAGCTACAAAGAAAGGCCAATGAGATGGGGAGGACTTACATTGCATACTTGAACATCATGGGAGACCAATTTCCCAAAGGCGATGTCAACCCCATATAGCCATGGAAGTACGGGAATAATCTGTTCAAGAAAGAGGAGCTCAACAATCTACCAACAAAGATGGGAAGATTGCATAAGTGGTACCATAATTTATGCAAGACGACAAAGGAAGAATGGATCACAACGCATATAAGAGATGGTTTTTTCTTATGCGGAGACGACCAGATCACCTTCAACATTCAAGAATTGCATTTTTTATTCAATCAGAAGGAACTCGACAAAGCTACCCCCAGACTTTATTGTGTGTAAGTACTATTTCTGTAATTTCTATCACAGCTCATTCAATTCATTAATTGCATGTATATATATATATATGCTCACCATATATGTATATACTATTATGTAGGAAAAAGGTTATGGAATGCATGAAAGGAGACCCTTATGACATTGGGTTCGTTGACCGAAATAGAGTTCATGAACAAGTGGTACAACACAAATCCGGGCAAACAGAAGATTTCTTTTTAAGGTCTTTACTGAGACAACAAACCAAAAGGTAAATAATATTGCCTTACAACTTCTCGTGAGTGTTACCCTCTCTTGTACACATTTTGTTTCGGCTTACTTGATGTTAAGTGCAACTGATGATGAGTTATGCGTGCGCAGGTTCCACTTTTTCTGCTAGTCATTCAAGTTGACACAGGAAAAATCCTTGTCATGGACTCGGCAAGAAAAGACAAAGATCTATGTGCAGACTTTAAAGCGATGCTCGAGAGGTAATTTCAATTATATTATCGCACTAGATCGAAACTTTCGTGACAACAAGTAATTAATTACTCCTTTATTCATTTTCTTTGCCGGACAAGGTTTATAAAAGGTTCACGGGCAGGGCCGTGGGTGAATGGTCAGAAACAGCCAGCTAGGTCTGCTTATCTCTTTGATTCTGCTTTCAATTCCATTATATCATGCTTTATTGATTATTATTTTTATTGAACTCTCTATTCTCGTAAAGTGCGCGCAGTAGGGAGCCGACAATAACTTATGTGGATACTATGTTTGCGAGTTCATTCGAAACATGATATGTGCGACAGGCCAAGCCGCACTACAACAACTTAGAGTACGTAAACGAAGTACACAACATTATTTTATTACCATCAGTTGTGTTGAGTTTCATTCTTATATATATATTGACCCAATCTTCATATATATTTTGATCGAACGGATGCGGGACAAATTCCTACCATTTCACCACGTACGAGCATTTCAAGAGGAATTAGCGGGGTTCATACTTGATGAGGTCGTCACGCCTGGCGGAGAACTCTAGAGATATCCAAAATGAACGTGTACGGAAATGTTATATTTTATATATGCTTGAACATGTTTGTCTTGTACTTGATGCTTGAACGTGTATGGAGAATACCACAATGAAGATGTTTGCGTATAATAATAGTTTCTTAATTATTGATGTACGTATGTACCGATGATGTATGTGTATACCTCTCCCGATCGATTCTCCCTATCCCCGCCGCCGCAGAAATCCGCCCAAAACGGGGGTGGCGGCAGAACTCTGCCACGGCAGAGATTTAGGCCATTTTCCTGCCGCGACAGAGAACCTTTAATACCGGTTTGTGTTACGAATCAGTGTTAAAGGGGGTGGCCTGCGCTCTGCGGAAGCCCCACGTGCGCCACCCTTTAACCGGGGGTGAGCTCCTTTGATTGAATATTTGATTGAATATTATATATAGTTTCTAAACAAAAATCCTAACATATTTTATTGAATATATGTATATATATTGTTGTATATATAAGTGTATATATATTGTTGAATATTATATATATTGTTGTATATATTTGATTGAATATATGTATATATATTTTTGATTGAATATATGCATATCTGATTGAATATTATATATAGTGTATGTATATGTATATATAAGAAAGTATATGTATATATATTGTTGTGTATGAACAAAAATATAGGGTATGTATATTTTTTTGTATGAACAAATTAAAAGAAAGGATTATTATGAAAGTGTATGTATTGTAGTGTATGTATACATAAGAAAGTGTGTATGAACAAAATTAGGTATGAGGTAGAACTCTCGGTGTCAAATGCTTTCTATGTTAAAATGAGTTTGTATAGCGCCTAATTTTCTTGTTTTGAGACATTCACATGTGCTAGAAAGCATTATTTTATCAACTAGATTATTCGAGATTTATTATTTGTATCAACTGGTTTTATTCGAGAAGTATTACTGATATTTGTGTGATAATATTATTGTTTTAGAAACTATGGATCCACTCAGTAAAAACCTTGAAGAGGAAGAAATAATGGAGAACATGATCCATGAGGACACCTCACAATATCTGAACTTGGAGGGACATGATGACAGCTCAAGTAGTCATGGAGAAGATGACGACTCCGGTGAACGCACTTTAGTGATTAGAAAGTCCGGCGAGGTATATGCATGGATTAAGCCTCTGCTGACTTGCACCGATTGATTTGTATATATGTACATGTATTAATTAAAGCTTCTTTCTTCTTTTAGCCCTCCGGATCAACCACCCAGCAACAATCTTCTTGTTCGAAAAAGAGCAAGCGAGGCGTGAGCCATCGGTTGAAAGATCCAGCAAAGTTTACGATCAAAGCAGTCTGTGTTGATGGCAGGTCCATGGAGCCCAAGAAGGCCGCAGACAAATTTATATGTCAGGATGGAGTTCTTGTTAGGTACGAAATCCCAATCACAATTGAAGAATGGAATAAGCCAAAGAAGGGCGACGCTACCTTTGTCGATAAAAGATCCAAATAAATGCTTTGGACTTCGCTGTTGTTAAATTTTAACCTACCGCCAGAGGAGGATGAAAATAAACCGGTTATAAAGGAAAAGGTTAAAGAGTGGACTCTAAAGAAGATGACTGAAGCTTTCCACAACTGGAAGATAAAATTGAGAAAATTTGTCAAAGCTGGCGAGACTCCAGATTTCGAAGATGCATATTATGCGAAGATAAGACCTCACTGGCCCGAATTTGTGGCATACAAGGAAGGTGCTAAAGCTGCAAAGAGGTCAGAAACCATTACGCTAAATGCCAAGAAGAAGGAATATCACCAGAGGACGGGGTCAGGTGGCTACATATCTTAGAGGCCTAAGTGGGAGGAAGTTGAGAAGGACCTGCGCGATAGAGGGATCACACCCCAGACAGAGGGGTGGGAGCTACGTGCAAAGACTTGGATCTACTGACTCGGGGCAAAGTTGGACCCAGAAACGGGAATGTCTATCTTCTCAAAAATTCTGGACAAACCCGTTAATGAACTCATTGCGGCATTCGAGGAAACAGCCACCAGGACCTTCCATCCAGACAGAGAGAATGACCAGCTGACCGATTCCAGATGGCTGTGCTATTGTCGGGCTATGCCTTACCTCCTGTACCTGGTGGAACTTACCACTCCCGATCGATTCCAGATGGCTGTGCTATTGTCGGGGTGGATGAGGTTGTGAAGGAATATGAGGAAGCACAGTTTGACCAAGCTACAGGTGAATGGGAAACTCAACTGAAATTATAGTGAAAACAACCATTCTCTGGAAGAAGGAACACATCGTGTTTCCAAATTGGAGTCCACTGGCTCCCCTGCCGTCTCCGCAGCGTCAGCAATCTAAGCTGCCTCAGCCGTCTCCGGGTCGTCAGAATACTCCCCTGCCGTCTCCGCCGCATCAGCCGTCTCCGCCGCTTCATCCATCTCCTGTGCGCCAGCCATCTCCGGCACGTCACCCATCTCTTGCGCGTCATCCATCTCCTGCGCGTCAGCGTAAGCGGAAGAGCACTAGTACTACTACCACGAAGAAATCTGCAGAAAACCGTACGCCGAAGAGTTCAAGGAACTATGTCCCACAGCCTTCCGCCAATCCATTGTCGTTATTACCATGGAATCGCAACGACGAGGAGAACAAGAGGATCTCAGAAGACGAGGTTAAGAAATTCTTTGCACCTAAACAGGTCGAGCCAAAGGAGAAACTAGATCCAGCGATGGTGGAGAAGTTTTACAATAATCTTTTGAAACCTGAACCCCCACTTGGGCTGGACTACGAACGCCAGATTATAAAGGGGGATGCAAGGAGGAGGGAGTCTGAAAGTAGTAGTCATGCACCCCGGAAAACATTTCCCCAGCTCGGAGAGCAGGAAAACCAATCGTGCGACCCGCTCCAAGTGTTCGATACACGGATATCTCCTCCTGTAAATGATTACGAGAAAGAGCTACAAAGAAAGGCCAATGAGATGGGGATGACTTACATTGCATACTTGAACATCATGGGAGACAAATTTCCCAAATGCGATGTCAACCCCATATAGCCATGGAAGTACGGGAAGAATCTCTTCAAGAAAGGGGAGCTCAACAATCTACCAACAAAGATGGGAAGATTGCATAAGTGGTACCTTAATTTATGCAAGACGACAAAGGAAGAATGAATCACAACGCATATAAGAGATGATATTTTCTTGTGCGGAGACGACCAGATCACCTTAAACATTCAAGACTTGCATTTTTTATTCAATCAGAAGGAACTCGACAAAGCTGCCCCCAGCCTTTATTGTGTGTAAGTACTATTTCTGTAATTTCTATCTCAGCTCATTCAATTCATTAATTGCATGTATATATATGCTCACCATATATGTATATACTATTATGCAGGAAAAAGGCTATGGAATGCATGAAAGGAGGCCCTTATGACATTGGGTTCGTTGACCTAAATAGAGTTCATGAAAAAGTGGTACAACACAAATTCGGGCAAACAGAAGATTTCTTGCTAAGGTCTTTACTGAGACAATAAACCAAAAGGTAAATACTATTGAGTTACAACTTCTCATGACTGTTACCATCTCTTGTACACATTTTGTTTCGGCTTACTCGATGTAAAGTGTAACTGATGATGAGTTATGCGTGCGCAGGTTCCACTTTTTCTGCTAGTCATTCAAGTTGACGCAGGAAAAGTCCTTGTCATGGTGTAACATCCCAAAAATATTAAACATGGATCATCAAACTCTAATCATCAAAATTAGGGTTAACAAAAACTTTTCCAACTAAAAATATGAAAGCATTCATATGTGTGTGTATTAAAATTTGGATTCTTTTGAATTGCCATGATTCTGTGTTTCTTTGCTTGTAAAATGATTCTTACGTGAAATAAACATCATCTAAACAATCCCCAACCTTCTCCCAAAGACAAACAACTCAAAATGAATAAATTAAGTGAATGGTTACTTTGACCAAATTAACTCCCATGCCTACTTTGGCTATGTCTAACTTTCAAAACTCAACAGAAACATGTATGTATCTTTGCACCCCTTGATAGTACTCATAATAAGGTACCAAGGCCCACTTTGTGATCATCCATAAACATTCAAACATCAAGTTTAAATGACAGTTTAAAATTGAATCTATCTTATATGAGAAGATCCCACTATTTCAAAAACCACTCAAACAAACTCAATTTTCAAAACCCAAGCATCCACAGATTCCCCAGTACATGCCTAGCACACCCACCAAAAATCTTTTCAAAATTTAAAAATAAATTTCTTGCGGCCATTTCATCAAACAGGTTGCAGATTCAAATCAAAAAAATCACAAACACTATTTTGAGCAGTGTTTTGGCCAACCTTGTTCCCTCTATGGTTGCAACTAGCCTTAGTAGATCATCTAGCACCTTTAACTAACCTCTAGCACCACTGTGAGCTTGTCAATGCCATCAATGGTGAGCAGGTCGAGCCTCACCATGTCACCCCAGTGTGGACAACAAGCTAGGAGAAGAACTAGCTGTGCCGACCTTGTCTAGGAGGTAGCCCATGCTTCACGGCCCCCTCTCGACCATCCCTAGCTTGAAGACAGAGACCAGAGCCGCTAGGAATGCCGCGCCCGCGCCGCTATCGACCATGCCGACGTGCACCCTAGTGCACCCGTAGTTCCCACGCAACCCGACCACCTCGAGCCCTTGCCGCCCGCCAGCATGCACCCCACCGGCCCAGGAGACCACCAGACATGTTCGTTTCACTGCTCGTACCCCGTATCCACCGCTCGCTGCGGAGTTCGCTGCCTCTGCCTTGCAGAGAACCACACGTTCCCAACCAATTACCACTGCCCCTACACACGCATTCAAGTTCTAGAGCATCGCCAGGAGACCGCACGTCGATTGCCAACCGCAGCCATGCCTCTAGCCATCCGTAGTCGTGTCGCCACCGTCACCTGCCCATCCCTCTCGGTCTCCCCATCGAGCCGATAAAAGGAGACGACCCTCACTCGATTTATTCACACCATCTCACTCCCCTCACCTCACTGATTATTCCACCCCTCAGCCAGAGCAAGGCGAGCAGCGCATCGCCGGAATTGCGCCGGAGCAGGCCGCCTCTGGAGAGGAAGGGAGCCGTTGATTTCGACCACCCCCGGAGCTTCCACGACCATCCCTGAGTTCGCCGTTTTCGACTTCGTCATTTTCCCGCATCGCGACCCTCGCCTGAGCCCCGTTGAGCCTCCCATGACCCCCACTGAGCCACTAGGGTTCGAGCTCGTCGGTGACATGTTCATCGACGATGACGACCCTCAGCCGTTGATCTCACTTCTAATCCAACGCACCACATCACCCCGTACCGCTTCGCGTGTTATGAGCCACTGACTGGTGGAACCCCCTGTCAGCTGAGCCCCGCGCTGCGGAGTGACATTGGGCCGGCCCATTAGCATCTCCCGCGTAGCCCAACCTTTTGAATTTAGATTTTTCTATTTTACTTCAAACTCAGTTCTGTACGTAGTTTCAAATATCAACACAGCTCGATTCAGTGAACCAAATTGCATGAAACCAATTTTGTTAGAAAGGTACTGGAATACTTAATCCAAGACCGTTGGATTCAAATCATTTGGATCTGTAGATCAACCTTGGTAAAAATAACAAGTCAGAAGCTTTTCTTCATTCAAACATTTTTCAAATTTCAACCATAATAGCTTTTGAGTTGATTCCAACTCTCAAAAATCACATTTGATCATACCTTTCAAAATGTATAAAAACATATGGTTTTACTTACAGAAATAATATTCAAGTAATAAAATAATGCCACATAGGCATTTCTAGCCACTTTAATTATTTAAAATAAAAAGGTTAAACCTTATTGAATTGTGACATCACTTTAAATCACATTCCCATATACTGAAATATGTGGTGATGACATGTGTCAACATGATCCCATGTTTGAGTTGAAGAATATTAAATCTTAAGTAGTTTTTCAATGAGTAGAAATTACTTTTCTCAAATTAAAATAAATAAGACAAATGCTTTATTCTTGTAATGTTAGTGATGATGCTAGATCATCTATAGAACACCTTTGTCTGATGATTGAAAATAGTTAAGTATTGTTTGGTGATTGTGTACCTCGTACTTATTTATAGACGCTAGTACCGACCAAGGATACGAGGAGGAAGGAGGATACTACGAGGAAGAAGCCGAGGAGAACTTCAACCACTACTCTGCACAAGGCAAGCCTAATACTACTAGTTGAATGTGCAAGCTATTAACTAAGCAAGACTTACTAACCAAGTTGACCTATGCAAGCTAACACTTGCAATTATGAAAGTTAGATAACCTATGCAATGCACTAAGCATGCTTGGTTGGACACAATGATGATACCCAATCCTAGTTTTACTTGCAAGATTTCTACTTTATTTCTTTATCAAAGCTTTCTTTTAGAGTTTACTTAAGTAACTTATAGATTCTAGGAAGATAATTGAAGGTTGCATAAAGAGCATTAAATTTGTCCTAAGCTACATAATCTTTGTGTCATCCCAAGGCATGAGCTTGAACTTAGTTAAACTCCACTTCTTTATCACCCCTCATTAGTACTTACCCCACTTGTAGATGCTAGTGCTAAGCATAAAACTTGATCAACTTTAGATGGGAATACTTGGTGAAAATGGTTATGAAAACCTTAGAATGATGAGTCATTCTACTGAGATGTTTTGACATGTGTTTCCGAACACCAGATGATTTTGATGATGAAAATATTGAGGCATGAGCCTTAGCCCCTTTAAAAACTGATGGTTGTCTGGATGCGATACCATTCCAAGTTTACCGTACAACCACAATACCCGAAAATTGGGTAGAGCTTGACTGGAAACTTATATACCTTAGTATGGGTTTCCTCACGGCCAAGGTATGAGCTGAGGCTACCTTGTGAAGATTGTCCCCCTGTGCAGTACCCAAGATGACAGTTGGTCATGGTTGGGAGGCCAAACTCACAGGAGAGGTGCCTATACTAGGGCGTGTCATCGAAAGGTTAGGATTGATTATCCGCATACTGAGTATGGTGAATTCAGGATTTGTTCCTGACGAATGTATCGAATATTATGGTGAAAGTGTACAATCTCTGCAGAGTGTCAAACTATTCGAATAGTCGCGTCCGCGGTTATGGACAGTTGGAGTGGCCATACTGTTCCCCCGTCAGATGTTTTCAAAATGACTAGTGAAATGAATTGAGACTTTGACTTGACCACAACATGGTTGTGATATGAAAATCAAGTTCCCAACTAGGTGTTATAAAATTTCAATTAGTTTCTTTGCTTTTGAACTTAGTAGAGGTAAATCTGGATTTTTGCAAAACAACCCTAGAGCTTAGTGTCCTACTACAAAAAACCCTTCACTTGTTAGTATTAGTTTGCGAGTACTTAAAGAGTACTCATGGCTTTCCCTGGCTATTCCCATGGCCACACTATGAAGAGGAGTACCAGGAGGATGGATCCCAGGAAGGTTACGACAACTAGGATCATCTCCCATCGTCAGCATTGCCTGTGACCCCGAAGATGGAGCTTCGCCTATACTACCGTTATTATTACGTTATTCCGCTACTTGAGTTGTATTAAGAACTAGATCATGAGATCCTTATTTGTGTAGGACCTTATGTATGGTTTGTAATGGATGATGTACTGTGATATCCAAATCTGTTATGTCTCGCAAAAATGGTAATCCTGGGATTGCGATGTATGGCATAACAGGCATCTGGGATTAAAAATCCGGATGTTGACACATGTACTCGGCATGAAAAGACAAAGAGCTATGGGCAGACTTTAAAGCGATGCTCAGAGGTAATTTCAATCATATTATCGCACTAGATCGACACTTTCGTGACAACAAGTAATTAATTACTCCTTTATTCATTTTCTTTGCCGGACAGGGTTTATAAAAGGTTCACGGGCAGGGCCGTGGGTGAATGGTCAGAAGTAGTCAGCTAGGTCTACTTATCTCTTTGATTCTGCTTTCAATTCCATTATATCATGCTTTATTGATTATTATTTTTATTGAACTCTCTATTCTCGTAAAGTGCGCGCAGTAGGGAACCGGAAATAACTTATGTGGATACTACGTTTGCGAGTTCATTCGCAATACGATATGTGCGACGGGATAAGCCGCACTAAAACAACTTAGAGTACGTAAACGAAGTACACAACATTATTTTATTACCATCAGTTGTGTTTAGTTTCATTCTTATATATATATATTGACCCAATCTTCATTATATATTTTGATCGAACGGATGCGGGACAAATCCTACCATTTGACCACATACGAGCCCTTAAAGAGGAATTAGCGGGGTTCATACTTGATGAGGTCGTCACGCCTGGCGGAGAACTTTATAGATATCCAAAATGAACGTGTACGGAGATGTTATATTGTATATATGCTTAAACGTGTTTGTCTTGTACTTGATGCTTGAACGTGTATGGAGAATACCACAATGACAATGTTTGCGTATAATAATAGTTGCTTAATTATTGATGTGCGTATGTACCGATGATGTATGTGTATATCTCTCCTGATCGATTCCCCCGTCCCCGCCGCCGCAGAAATCCGCCCAAAACGGGGCGACGGCAGAACTCTGTCACAACAAAGATTTAAGCTATTTTCCTGCCGCTACAGAGAACCTTTAATACCGGTTTGTGTTATGAATCAGTGTTAAAGGGGTGGCCTGCGCTCTGCGGAACCCCACGTGTGCCACCCTTTAACATCGGTTCGTATAAGAACCGGTGTTAAGGGGGGGCCTCTAACATCAAACCCGTAATAGCGGTTTTATAACCGGTGTTAGAGGGTGGTCCGAACCGGTGTTAGAGGCATCATTGTGTATTAATGTATAGAGCCATTAAGGTTCAATTAATTACCCACCAATTGCCCGTAATAAGTTGCGTGTAATGTTTCGACTCATGTCTAGTGAATTTGCAGGCTGCAGCCGCCACTAATCCCTGCCATTTCCTCACGTCCGCTGTCGCCGCCGCCATATTCCAATCTCTGATATTCAGCTGTTGCTGCCGCCATTTTCTGATCTCCAATCTCTGACATGTTCTGCATACTCTGTCGTCATCAAGGCCGTATTATGTGCCCATTCTCTGTTGCGCATACATGCACGCCAGCGTTGCAGGCCAAAAATTTCCTCAATCCTGAGCTATGTAGGTGTTCAAAAGATCGTGGGCTAGCTTGACTTGTGCGTGTGGCTTGTACCTCATGCAAACGAACGGAAGGCCCGAGCATGTAATAACATGATTATAACAGGAATTATTATGTGTTATCTCACTGTTACTTTCTCCCTTTTCTACACATAATGGCCGCCGCATCCCAAGATCAATCATGGAATTGGAAAAGAAAAAACAGGATGCCCTAGATCTGATGAGCCAGCTTCAACGCGGGATGATGGAGGCAGGCAATGAAAAGAAGGGATACTCCTATGCGGCTCGCGCACTAGTGGAAACAGGGCCTCTAGTTCCGGGACGTAAGGGTCTTTAGTCTTGGTTTTGGAACCGGGACGAATTAAGCGGGACTAGAGGCCTACCACTAGTCCCGGACCAGTTACCAGTTGGGACCAGTGGATGTCCACGTGGCTGCTCGTGCGCGTTCAGGGTGCACCCTCATTAGTCCCGGTTGGTGTTAATGACCGAGACTAGTGGGTCTCTGCCGCGACAGCATTTTGCGTCTTTTCTCTGCCACGGCAGAGCATTACCTCGGACTAGTGGTTCTCTGCCGCGGCAGCATATTGTGTCCTTTCTCTGCTGCGCCAGAGATTTTTGTTTTATTTACTTATTTTTCATTTCAACATAGTTTTTGAAAATTTCTACGCCACCACATATCATACACATTCGTGCATATATAAGATAACCTGTATTACGATATCGAGCATACAAATATATACAATTTACATAGTTACATGGAGATCACAAAATACCGGGACTAGAGCACGTCTATTCTATTATATGGAGATCAGTAGCGCCTATTCACACTAAATTCTTCGACATCGTCTATGATCTCTTTAACAATAAATCCCGCCAGCTCCTCCGCAATTGCTAGTACGCGTTGCGCTGGTAGTAGTTGATCCCGTATTCTCTCGAACTATATATAAGAAAAAGGAGATCAATATAATATCAATCATGATAACAAAAGGTGATGACAATAAAATGATGGTGTGAATGCATTGCTTACATCGACTCTATAATCATTGTGTTCGGTGGTAGACGTGCGAATGAACTCGCATACGTATAATCCACATAGATTCGACCCCTGTGGCTGCCTCGTGCACTTTACGAGAATAGAATTCAATCAAAATAATAATCTAGGATAATTATTGTATTCAAACTAGAAGTAAAGAGATGCACGGACATATCACGTGCTACTTACCGAGACCGCCTTAAACTTCAGCTTCTCACTAAATACACCGGTAACCTCGCGTTTGAACCGGATCCAAACCCTGTCCGACAAAGAAAATGCATAAATGAGTTATTCATTACATGATATCTCAGGAAATCAATGAAAGAGACAGGATATAGCCCGAAACTTACGTCTGGAGCATGTCCTGCATGCTGTGGAAATCTTCCAAGTTTCTCTTTCATGGGTCCATGACATCAACTCTTACCTTATCAAGTTGAATATCTAGCAGAACCCAGTGGAAGCTGCAAATATTTATATATACATCAGTTACACTTATTAGCATCGACTAATCAAAAGTGAATGTGTACAACAGAGTAAGACCCTCACCTGAAATTGTAAGGAAACAGTATGTGGACAGAGAAATTTTGCTCCATTAGAAACCTTAGAATGTTTTCCTCCGTCTCCTCGGGGTTATTCGTTAGCGTGGTTATATGCACTTTATCTGGGTCAATGAACCCAATATTACAGAATATTTTTTTACATTCCAGGATCTTCATTCTACATAATAAGGATAATTACATGTTATGATCTGAACAACTAAAAAACTGAACATGTAGACAATGTATTCAACAACTTACAGACAATAGCAACTGAGGATGTATTTGTCTAGGGCGTCGAGATGGTATAACTAGAACAGTTCTGAAAACTCAAACGGACCTCTTCGGATCTGAAGTAGTACTCAGGTGGGACATTTGCTTAGATCGTTATTCTTCCCTGCTTCATGACCGCCGAGTACCATTGATGGAGATTCCGTATTTGTGTTGGCTGTTCTTTCAGCTTCTCTTTGCTAACCAAATCCTCACCTGCGACATATTTAGGGGCTATAGCAGCCTTGGGTAGAAAGTCGAGTTGAGGGTCTAACAGTTCATCAAGACTAATTTCCATACTGGCCGCCAACTCCGGAGCTACTGACATATCTAGTGGATGTTGTGCGAGAAGGGAAACGTTTTCTGAAAACACCTTGAGGGGTGCGATCGTTTTTTTCCATGTTATCTGAGAAGGGGAACGACTGATTTTTTACTGATTGCAGTTTTGGTCCCACTTGCACGTGTGCTTGCTGATTTTTTACCGCTTGCACTTGATTTGCTTGATTTGCTCTTCGCCACTTCTTTTTGAAGTGTGCGTAGATAGTCATATGGCTTATGGTGCAACTCATATTGCGATTTTTTGTTCAGAAAATCAATTGCATATTCCTTTTGCTTCTCGGTGTATACCGGAGCAGGCTCGGGTTTCTTCTTGTCAAAATGCACCGCCACTTCGGCCTTTGGTATCACCGCAGATTCTGCATCAGCAAGATTGTAAGGTCTGATGGGAAGATTCTTATGAGGCACTGTTGGGAGGGGCAACATTTTCGTTTTGGGCTGCCGAGTCCTTTAGTACTCGCTGATGGAGCACGCTTCCGGTTATTGTCCTTAGCAGGCCGCGAAGACTGCTGAGCCTGCGGCAGAGATCGATATGGACTCGGGATATGGTGGTCGTAGTCATCATGGGGTGGGCTTATCGGAGGTGATGGAGGTGTTGGAGGTGAAGGAGACCTGCGACGAATCGGAGGCAGTAGTGTTATCCTTAGGGCCGAGCCTGGAAACCGTATGTTGTTCTTGTCCCATAGAATGATACCACTAAGTACTTCTCCGAGTGTGCTCTCACCTTCAGGTCCAGGGATGTCAAGCTCCATTGACTCCCACTCCTTTACGATTTGATCCACCCCGACTTTAGCATAGCCAGGTGGAATCTCACGGCCATGCCAACGAGCGTCAGGCGGACAAGGAAAAGTAGATCTGACCGCCACCTTCACAGATACGTTCTTCAATTTCTTATGGAGCTCAAAGATATCTGCTCCTTAATTCCATCCACGGGGTAGCCGGGACCGCCATCTGTATAGGGTGCATCATTAGACGGGACCTCCGATTCAGCCACATTGCTTCTCCGCTGAGATGGGTTGGCGGTAATATCGAGTGGAGGATATGGCAAGCACGCTATTTCTCTAAGTTCGTTGATCTGCTGCTGCTGCTGCTTGTCAAGTCTTGCTAGCAGTTGGTTGAACTTGTCTGCCTCATCCTCCTCCCGTCACTGCTTTGCTCTTGCTCGTCTTCTATAGGTACCTTGGTCCTTAGGAAACCCAGTCTCCCACGGGAAACTCCCGTCAAGGCCTCGGACTCGTCCTCCAAGTTCGTGATTCCCGAGGACCAAGGTTAGCAAGTCTTTCTCTCTATCGGGATGAAACTGTTTTATTCCTTCTTTAATATCTTTCACCACTTTTAGGCATGCACTCCTGGGTACCTTTATTCCGTCACTGAAAACAAGGTCCCCTGAAAGTTCATCATACGTACTCCCATGCCCAAGGAACCAGTTTATTTTCCTCAAATCCCATTATTCGCGAATTGCTTCTAGAATGATCCCTTTAGCATGAAGCTCTTTCTCTTTTGCATCACATTTAGGCATGGCAGCCGCGTAGCCCCATGGCCCCATGTTATGGTGATATTTCTTCTTCGCGGTATTTATCTTGTTTTTTCAGACTATTCCTATGCAACTCCTGACTTCCTATACTCCACAAATGCATCCCAGTAAGGCTGCTGCTTCGCTAGATAGCCTTCAAATAATGGAGTTTTCTTGTCCTTCTGATACTGTTGCCATAATGACTTTTTCCAGTTCTTGAATAGTTCGGCCATCTTCTTCAGTGCAAACTGCTTGACTTTCTTTCTCATTTTATTCGTCTCGTCATCAGTGTCACATTCTGGCAGCTTGAAATGTGCCATGAGGTCATTAAATAGTCCATCTTTGAACATATCGTCGATATACACATCACTCCATTCTGCATCTTTGGGCTTATTCCACTCTCGAACAGTTATCGGGGTGCGATCTCTAGCAAAAACTCTGCATTGTTGTACAAATATTTCTTTTGTTTTTCTCGGTTCCAATGGTTCGCCGTCTCCTGAAACCTCTGTAATTTCATAAACAGTACCCTGGGGAAACTTTTTGGCTGGGTCACGCTTGGTTTTCTTGCTCGATGTAGAGGCCTAAGAGAAGAAACATTCGTCAACATAATATATATATACATTTAGGTACATCTAGTGACGATCATCGGACATTATATATATACCTCGTCGGTCTGCGTTACGCGTCCATGGGCTTCTACCTCTTGTCTGTTGGTCTCCTCTCCCTCACCGTATGAGTTCAGATATCTCAAGGGAGATCTCTCATCGGCATCGTGAATCATATCCTTAATAAAGTGTTCTGAATCTAGGTCTCTGCGGATTGGACTAGGTGGATCCATAGTTCCTGCAAAATGCACACAATATTTATTTTAACTTAACAAATAAACCCTAAACCCTAAACCCGGAGGTGCAGTGACGGTGGCCGGTGATGGTGGCCGCGGGAGAGGCGGGCGACTAAGCGGCTTTCCGTGAGAACCACCACCCTAACCCTAACTTACGACACACATGAGTTCTTCCTAAGGTATTACCCATCCACACACACAAATGTTCTCTCCATCTGGCTTTAAAACTTACGACAACACCATGTATTTTTTCGCATGTCACAAATGATAAAACACATATCCAAGGACATGCGTCATATCACACATGCTATAGGTCATAGAACGAAAGGATAGAAAGCGCGGCAAAAATAACGAGGCCAGTTGGCCGGACATGCCATAAAAAATGTATGTGGTATCGAGTATACCATCCTCTCGATATCACAAAACAAGTGATTGCGGTGCACATATCAAAAACCACGAAAAGGTGACGATGGTTTCTAAGACACAAAGGAAAACTACAAAAATATGAGGATGGTGACTAATTACACAAGTGACAGGACAAATGACATTTCCTTCGACCTATTCTTGACAGAACTTGGCGGATGGCAAGAGGACGTCGTTAGTGGAATAATACCATCAACCGACGATACAGATATTGCGGGATCATATGATGGCTATATCGGATGACAGTCCATGCGTGTGCAGGTAGCATGGTGGGTAGAAAATCCGCGTCGATATAACAAAATCCTAAACTAAATATATACACTAATATAACAAAATCCTAAACTAAAAAATCCTAAACTAACAAATCCTAAATATATACACTAATATAACAAAATCCTAAACTAACAAAATCCTAAAGTAAATATATACACTAATATAAAAAAATCCTAAACTAAATATATACACTAATATAATTAACAAAATCCTAATTAAAATCATAACCCTAACCCTCACCGGAGTTGGCGGTGGCGCTGGCGGTAGGTGCGGGCTTGGTCGGAGTTGGCGGCGACAGCCTGGCGGCACGCGCTTTGTCGGAGTTTGCGGCGGTTGTGACGCTGGCGGTGCGCGGCAGATCGGGCGCGCAGGGCGCGGCAGCAGGGGCACGGTAGGCTCGGTGGTGGCGGTTGTCGGCGCTAGAGAGGGAGGCGCGGTGGGCGTGGAGAGGGAGGCGCGCGCGGGCTTCGTCGGCGGCGGGCAGCCTGGCGGCGCACCAGGGGATAAGCCCCCTATTTATACCCCCCCCCCCCCTCCAGTCCCGGTGCATGGCACCATCCGGGACTAAAGGGGGGTCTCTAGTCCCGGCTGGTGCCACACACCGGGACTAGAGGGGAGGGGAGTGTTTCATTTTTGCGTGCTGCGGAGACACTTTAGTCCCGGATGGTAACCTGGGCCGGTACTAAAGGCCCAAAATTGACCGCGGTAGGCGCGTGCTGTGATTTTTTTTTTCAAATTTTCGAATATATCATTTAAAACATTCAAATTGTACTTTTTTGCATACTTATGAATTTGAGAAAACTTTCAACATGAAAAGTTCTTGAATTTGAATAATTAATCCAAAGCCATTTTCTGTTTTATAAAATAATTACTTTAAATAGTCAAATTATTAACCATTTTGCCATTATCAATTTAAAAATGCATTAACTATTTTTTGCATAATTTTGAATCTCACTAAACTTTCAACATGAAAAGTTCTTTAATTTGAATAATTAATCCAAATCCATTTTATTTTTTATAAAATAATTATTTTAAATAGTCAAATTATTAATCATTTTGCAATTATCAATTTAAAAACGCATGAACTATTATTTTTTGCATAATTTCGACTCTCACTAAACTTTCAACATGAAAAGTTCTTTAATTTGAATAATTAATCCAAATACATTTTCTCTTTTATAAAATAATTATTTTAAATAGTCAAATTATTAACCATTTTGCCATTATCAATTTAAAAATGCATTAACTATTATTTTTTGCATAATTTTGAATATCACTAAACTTTCAACATGAAAAGTTCTTGAATTTGAATAATTAATCCGAATCAGTTTTCTTTTATAAAATAATTATTTTAAATAGTCAAATTATTAACCATTTTGGCATTGTCAATTTAAAAATGCATTAACTATTATTTTTTGCATAATTTTGAATCTCACTAAACTTTCAACATGAAAAGTTCTTGAATTTGAATAATTAATCCAAATCCATTTTCTGAATAAGCTTTAGTCCCGATTGTATCCACTAACAGGGACTAAAGATATTTCCCGCCATTTCTTACCGCTTCCCGCCAAGTTTTCCCGCCCTTTCCTCTGAACGAGCTTTTAGTCCCGGTTGTAGCCGCTAACAGGGACTAAAGCTATTTCCCACCGCTTCCTGCCATGTTTTTCCGCCCTCTCCATCTATATATATAGGCCGACCGTGACATGGTTATACACACATCCACACCTTCCTCTCTCACAGAAATGGACAACGCCTACTGGGCCATTCTGACGCTCGAGGAGACCGAGGCGCTGTGCGCCTCAAGATACCCTTGCCCACCAGGCTACTGGCCACCCGATGGCTGGATGCTGAGCGCTGGAGGGGTTCCTATCCCTCCTGTGCCTCAAGGCTTCGCCCGACAGGCGGTCATCACGAACCACTTCTACCACGAACTCACGTCGGAGCAGTGGATGGATCCCTAGTGGGATCCCGACAACTACGACACTCGGAATGCCTTCTTCGCTAACCGGCAAGAAAGGGAGCTCGCCAGGTACGAGGGTGATGGCCCGCCCCCGGCGAACCACAATGAAGCCGGCCTCCGTCTGTGGTGGGCGAACCGTACTATCATCAGCGTGATGCGCTACATCGCCGGGGGAGACTATCCTTGCCTGCGGTGCCGACAAGTCCACCCGCCATAGAGCCACAAGAAGGCCCCTCCCCTGCCCGGAGGTAGCGGCATCGTCTTCCAGGAGACCCCTCCCCCCCGCCGTGAATCCGAGGCCGGAGGGGCAGGTGCCCCTGGTATATGCCATGGCTGGGCTGAGGATCCCTGGAGTGGCAGGTGACGATGACGCTGATGATGACGATGACGAAGAAGACCCTGAAGCTGCGTACTATAGGACTAGGCATGATTATGACTAAAGGGGGTGGCTTTAGTCCCGATTTTTAATATTAATAAATGTATTGAGTGTTAGTCCCGATTTGTGGTTGGACCGGGACTAAAGGGGGGCCTTTAGTTCCGATTCGTACTACGACTTTCCCAAACTATGAAGATGTTGTCCCGATTCATACTTACCATGAAGTTCTAATATCCAAACACGTGTGGTCACATATTAGGGAGTGCCTCTATAGCCAGTTTCTTGGAGATGCCGGAGGACTAGGCTCCGGCGGCATCTCCCTGAAACTGTCCATAGTGGTGTCCCTGCTCTCGAAGACCATCTTGCAGCTTGTAACTTCTCTAACTAGATCAATACTCTAGGGAGCTAACCTAATTTCACATATTAGGGAGTGCCACTATGAACAGTTTCTTGGAGATGCCGGAGGACTGGGCTCCGGCGACATCTCACTGAAACTGGCCGAAGTGGTGTCCCTGATCTTGAATACCATCTTGGAGATGCCTCAAACTGGCTGGAGGACTGGACTCACAAGGATGCCTATTTATAGTAGAAGTAGCTAAGCATAGTGTCGACACTCACGACATAATGTGGACACTCACCCCTATTATTAGTCTTGACTCATGTTTTGTCCCGGTTAGTGTCTCCAACCGGGACTAAAGGTTCAGCTTTAGTCCCGGTTGGTGACACCATCCGGGACAAGGTACTAGCCGCACGACATAATGTCGACACTCACCCCTATCATTAGTGCAGTCTAGCCCAGCCTGCCGCAATCCCTTCAGTCGTGGTTGATTTTCCAACCGGGACTAAAGATAAACCCTCTATTTATATGCCTTTCCCTCTATTTATAGGATGCCCGATCCAGCCTGCCCACCCTTTCCTTCTATTTATAGGGCGACCGTCATGGCCACCCACACATACACACATTCCTCGCCGCCTACTTTAGGATGCCCATCCCGCATCCTCGTAGTCGACTCGGCGGCAACGATGGAGTACTAGGTTCCGCCGGGCATGTCCGAGACTGGGCTCCGCCAGGTTGGCACTAGATGGTGCTACCTTCTGGGACGCGTAGCTTGGTGAGGAATCCGGGTGTCGTCGTCGACCCAGAGCTTCTTTGGTGGAGGTCGCCTGGTCTAGCAAGGGTGCAGAGGGAGCCGACCATCGAGGAGGTGGTACATCATCGTGTCAGGGAGGAGGACGAGCATGTCCGTCGCTATATGGCTGCGTTGGAGACCAGGGTCGACGACACCTGGAAGATTCTTGAGAGATCTCACCCGAGCTATGCTCGTGTGATGGTTCCTTCTCTTTGGGTTTTCACCTCCCGCGGCTTAGGCACTGGCAGTCGTCGTCCAGTTTGATTGAGCAAGATGACCAATTTTGCATGCATGTGGATCCGGGTAAAATGTTTGACTCACAATATGATTACATAAAAGGTTTAATATATTACATAGATCACCAACATCCATATCTAGTGTTGTTGTTTTCTTCTGCGCCGTAGCCATGGAGAATCTTCATCATTTAACAGGACGCTTGGGTCATTTTTCACTTTGAAGGGCGGGATTTCATGAAACTTATTATAATCTTCTGACATATCTGTCTTGTCATCCACTCCCACGAAGTTTCTTTTCCGTGAAAGAACTATGTGACGCTTTGGCTCATCGAACGATGTATTCTTTTGCTGATTTTTTTTCTTGGTTTCGTAGACATGTCTTTCACATAGAAAACCTGAGCCACATCGTTGGCTAGGACGAATGGTTTGTCCATGTACGCAATATTTTTGATATCAACTATTGTCATGCCATACTTTTCGTCTACATGTACCTCGCCTCCTGTCATCTTGACCCATTTGCACCGAAACAAAGGGACCTTAAAAGTAGGTCCATACTGTTCCCGTATCTCCTCTATGTACCCATAATATATGTCCTTATTCCCATTGTCATCTGTTGCATCAAAGCGGACACCACTATTTTGGTTGGTGCTCTTTTTATCTTAGGCAATCGTGTAAAATGTATTACCATTTATCTCGTACCCTTGGAAAGTACATATAGTCAAAGATGGTAACCGTGCCAACAAGTACAGCTGATCTTCAATAGTATTGTTATTCATGAGATGTTTCTGCAACCAACTGCCTAAAGTGTCCTCGTCTTCCACTTTAATCGAGGAGTCGGGCTTCTGCGGTTTTTTCGAGCATACAATAATCTTGTGTTTCTCGATATACGGAGCCACCAAGGTGGAATTGTGTAGAAGTATGTAGTGGTGCTTTATTGAAAGAATCCCTGTCCATAGATACCATTGTTTTCTTTCCTAGTGTGCCTTTTCCAGTTAGCCTCCCCTCATATCAAGATTCAGGAACACCAATCGGCTTAAGGTCAGGAAGAAAGTCAACACAAAACTCAATGACCTCCTCTATTCCATAGCCCTTGGAGATGCTTCCTTCTGGCCTAGCACGTTTATGAACATCACTAATAGGAAAATGGCTATAGGTAATCAGCACATCCGTGGCTCACATGGTTGAAGTGCCCCACGGCTAAAACAGGCGTGGCTCACCCATGGGCAGTGCCCTACTAGTAACTAGAACAACCATGGCACACATGACCATAGTGCGCCACAAATATGTGTGGGCCAGGGCCCTGTTGGCCGCACATGGAGTAGGTGCGCTATGGTTGTTTGTGTCAACCGTGGCGCACATGGAGGGGGTGCGCTATGCCTAAGCGCATGCCCCCCTCTGCTGTGAAACGGCCAGACACATCCGTGGCGCACTATGGCATGTGCGCCACGGATGTTACTCCTCCCTGTGGCGCACTAGGTCAGAGTGCGCCACAGATGTGTCGATTTTTGTGACAACACTTTATGTGCACATGTGTGACCACATCCACCACCCCACACTTCACTTTCCCCTTCTTCTTCCTCCTTAGATCAAGTCGGGATTTTCTCCTTCCCACCTCAATTTCTCCATCCATTCACCATTTTTAGCATGTAGAACTTGCCTTGGATATTACATAAGTAATAGAGGAAGGTCTCCGGTCTCTCATCTCCTTCTCTGGTCTCGCGCGCGCACCTCTCCTTTCCATCTTTCTCGCGATCGGTCTCTCATCTCGGTAAGTTGTCCATGTAAGGATGTGTTCATGTGTATATGGATGATATGGTCATATGTATGTAGATGATCGATGCTCATGATGTGTGTATGGAGAGGATCGATGGTCATATGTGTGTGTATATGGAGAGTATCGATGATGCTCATGCATGTGTGTATGGAGAGGATAATGATATGTTCATGTGTGTATGGATCGGTCTCTCTCTCTCTTGTGTTTGTATGTGAACAAGTTGCCATTTGTTTTGCCAAAATGTTGATTCATTTCCATTTTGGCAAGACTTTGGCATTTCGCAAAGGTCCTAATTTTAGGATAGGTCATGCCGAAATTTTCTATCGACCATTGCATGCATGCATTCATTATGTGGTTCTAATAGACTTCTAATTGTACCGTGTACACCGTGCAGGCAAAAATGGTCCGCATAATGAGCGAAGGCATTGTGGCTAGATTTTTGAAATGTGCGACGGCCGACATGATACGAAATAACAAGACGGATATAAGATGTCCATGCAGAAGATGCAAACTCAACTGGGTGATCGACCCAGATTCTGGGAATCTGCAGGCGCACCTGCTCCGCCATGGTTTCATGGATGGATACACTCGTTGGATAAGCGATGACGAAGACGATGGAGATGGTGAAGGTGGCCAACATGACGATGATCATCATCACGGCGAGAACGGGCAAGATGATGAAGAGTCTCCTCGAGATGGTGAAGGTGCAGAAGCAGACCAGGATGATGATGATCTAGATGCCGGAGGAGCAGACGACGATGGAACAACGTCAGGCTGGGTGCGGGACCCTTGTGTGCAAGAGCTGCTTCTCAAGCAGACGAGTAACGCCAGGGCTGCCGCTAGAGAGAAAGCCAAGCTTGCGCAACTTGAGAAAGACGCGGTTACTCCATTGTATGAAGGATGCAGGCCTGATGATACCCGGTTGAATGTAACTCTCAAGGCTATGGAGATGAAGGCAAAACACAAATTGAGCGACGCAAGCTTCGACGATATGATGGCATTCTGGCACGATCGTCTCCCGGAGGGGAACACATGTCCAACTAGTATCGAGGACGCCAAGAAAATCGGCTGTCCTCTCGATCTACCGCACGTTAGATATCACGTATGCATCAACGATTGCATCATTTATCGGGGCGAGGACACGGAGAAAACCACATGTCCGGTGTGCGGCGTGAGTCGATACAATAAAGGGAAGAAAGCACCTCGAAAAGTGGTATGGTACTTTCCTATCACTCCTCGTTTGCAGCGCTATTTCGTGGACCCTAAGGAGGCAAAGCTCATGCGGTGGCATGCGGAAAGGAAGAAGCTAGGAGATCATGATGACCCCGAAAAGGATGAGTTGCTGACGCACCCTTCAGATGCTAGCCAGTGGAAAGCATTGGACCTCGAATTCCCAGGATTTGGTGGAGATTCGAGGAACATCAGGCTTGGTGCGAGCACCGATGGACTCAATCCGTTCGGTAGCCAGAGCAGCACGCACAACACTTGGCCCGTGTTTGTATGGATGTACAACCTCCCTCCATGGTTGTGCATGAAGAAGAAGTACATACAAATGAGTATGCTAATTCAAGGGCCGAAACAACCTGGTACCGACATCAATCTGTATCTTGGGCTGTTGAAAGAGGAGCAAGCCACGTTATGGGAATCTGGAGCCAATACTTACGACGCCGTCACACAAGATTATTTCACTATGAGAGCTGCGTTGGTCACTACGGTGCAAGACTATCCAGGTTGCGGGTATATCTCGGGGCAGGTTATCCAAGGATTCTGCGCATGCGTTAGGTGCATGGATAACACAAGCTATCTCCAACTAGAGAAAGATCCAGGGTCATCGAAAACCGTGTTCATGGCGCACCGGAGGTGGCTCGGCAAGAATGATCCATGGAGAAAACGTGGAGACCTGTTCGATGGCAAATCCGAGACCCGAGGAATCACAGAGCGTAGGAGCAGCGAAGAACTGGAAGAGTTGGTGAAAAACTGGAAAGATTGTCCTAAGCCTGGAAAGAAGTGAAACAGGCATCAACAAGACAAGCCGCTGATGAAGGTATGGAAAACAAGGTCTGTTTTCTGGGAGTTGCCATACTGGAAGTTTCTCCGCACGCCTCATAGCCTCGACATCATGCATATCACGAAAAACGTGTGCGAGAGTCTGGTCGCCACCATAATCAACATGCCAGATAGGACGAAAGATGGTCCGAAAGCAAGGCACGACCTGATATGCTTGGGTATCCGGAAGGAGCTTCACGGAGGACGCACTACTCCTGATGATCAGGAAGATGACGATGATCATGAGTCGGAGACGACACAAGGTCGTCGGAAGGGTAAAAAGTTTAAGAAGAACGAATATTACTGCCCTCCTTCTTGCTTCACTCTAAGCCAGGATGAGATCAAAAAGTTTTTCAAGTGCCTTCTAGGAGTCAAATTTCCTTACGGCTACGCGGGCAAGATAAGCAGATACCTAGACGAGGCGAAGCAGGGGTTCAGTGGCATGAAGTCTCACGACTGTGCCGTGCTAATGACGCAGGTACTTCCGGTCGCACTAAGAGGGATAATGGACGAGCACGTCCGTGAAACGTTATTTGGCCTATGCAAGTTTTTCGACGTCATCTCTAGGAAGTCGATTGGCGTGAATCAGCTCGGGAGGCTACAGGAGGAGATCGTGGTGATACTATGTGAGCTTGAGGTCTACTTCCCACCCGCATTCTTCGACATTATGGTGCATCTGCTGGTTCATGTCATGGAGGACATCGTACAACTCGGGCCGATGTTCCTCCGCAGCATGATGGCGTTCGAAAGGATGAACGGACACATCAAAGGATACGTTCGCAACAGGTCCCGTCCAGATGGAAGCATAGCCAAGGGCTTTCTGGCCGAAGAGTGCATCTCTTTCTGCACGAATTATCTAGACATCAAGAACACTATCGGTCTTCCCGTCAACAGGCACCTTGGCAAGCTCGACGGATCTGGTCACCGAGAGGGTCGTCGCATACTGCATGCAGACTTCGATTTTCAATGCGCAGACTTTGATCGAGCAAACCTCGTCGCGCTACAGCATTTAGAACTGGTCGATCCTTGGGTACAGAAGCACAAAAGGTTAATCGAGAAGAAGTACAGTGACCGGGGCATACAGAGGATGAAGGGAGAAATAATCAAAAAGCACAACTCAGATTTCACGCGTTGGTTTAGGCAGACGCTCCTTGATAATCCCCCGCGATCGCATTCTTCTGACACGGAAAAGATCATATTCACCTTGTCACAGGGACCGATGCAAAACCTGGTGACCTATCAGGCGTATGATATCAAGGGCTACACATTCTACAAGGAGGAAAAGGACAACAAGTGTGATTATCAGAACTCAGGCGTAATGTCGGAATTCTACACCGATGACAACGTGAAGGAAAGATTCTACAGAAGAATCGAGGAGATCTGGGAGCTCGACTATTGTAGAGAAAAGGTGCCGATGTTCCGTGTCAGATGGGCAAAGAGCATCGAAAGAGAAGACCGGTATTTCACAACCATGTTATACCCGAAGCAGCCAAATCCAAGGCCGCCGGTGCAAACGTGGCCGCGAAAAATGAACCGTGGGTACTGGCTACCAAAGTGGACCAATGTTTTTTCATTACCGACCCGACAAAGCCTAGCCGTGTTGTCGTGAGGAGAGGAAAAAGAAACATCATCGGAATGGATGGAGTCGCCAACGAGCAAGACTTCGACCAGTACGGCGATCCAAAGATTGAAGATGACGACGACTACGATGCAGCAACATACATCAAAAAAATAAAAAGGACAACCCTACCCAAAAAAGGAGCCCGTTCGAAAGAAGAAACATTAAAGTGTCAGGGCTAAATTATTCAACCGTGACAAAGAAGGGAAAAAATATTGTAAAACGCTAGCTCAAAAAATATTGTAAAACGCGTGGTCGAAAAAAATTGTAAAGTGCGGGTGGTCGAGTAGGGCCGTGCCCGATTCATATTATTATGGACAAATTATTATGAAATTTAGTTATACTTTGAATCATATTATTTGTACCACTTTTATGACATATAATATCACTTTTGGGCATTTTTGGAACATTTAAAAGTATTTATAAAATAAAAACAAAACAAATATGGCATATATTACCACTTTTGGGCATTTTTGGAACATTTAGAAGTATTTTTAAAATAAAAATAAAAAAGGGGGGCACCAGGATTCGAACCTGGGTGCTTAAAAGTTTAGAATAGAGCAGTGGGCAGAACCCGTGGGATAGGGTAGTGAATCTGTTAGATAGTGGGACGGCTCTTTTCTTATACAGTTGCTAGAGGAGATAGGCGTAGCGCACTCTGGCATAGTGCGCTACGGATAACCGTAGCGCACTATGCCAGAGTGCGCTACGCCTATCTTTGTCTTATCCACGTGCACGCAGGCACACGTCCATCATCCCCATTCAACCGCGCCCGCGCCCATCTCCTGCCAGCCGCCGCCGACACTGTCGATCCGCCGCCTCGCCAGCCCTGCCAGCCGCCGCCACTCGAGGAGGAGACCGTGGAGGAGCAGGCCCGTGCCGCTGCCAATCCGCCGCCACCGCATCCCAGGAGGAGGAGGTCGCAGTCACCACGCCAGGAGGAGGGGGTCGCGCTCGTTCCGTGGAGGAGGAGGTCGCAGTCGCCGCGCAGTCTGTGAAGGAGAAGGCCCTCATTGTCCCCGTGCTCGTCGCCGTCCTTGTCTCGGAGGTGAGCATCACCCTCTCCCCTCTCTCCCCTCTCCCCCTCTCTCCCCTCTCGTTGCATCCATTCACTTAGGGGATTCAGAGTAGGATTCAGAGTAAGGGTTCAAAGTTAGGGTTCACAGTTAGGAAATGTTCAGATTTTCTTAGGATTCAGAGTAGGGTTCAGTTAGGAAATGCTCAGAGTAGGAAATGTTCTTAGGAAATTCAGTTAGGAAATTTTCAGATTAGGAAATTCAGATTAGGAAATGTTAATCAGTTAGGAAATTCATATTAGGAAATTTAGAGTAGGAAATTTAGATTAGGAAATTCAGTTAGGAAATGGTTGCAAGGTTTATGGTTGTTCAGAGTAGTGGTTCAGAGTTAGGATTCAGAGTTAGGAAATGTTCTTAGGTAGTATGAAATCATAACAGTGGTTTTGTCTTCATGGTTCATGGTTGCATGGATTAGCACTACAAGCAACTTCCTTTCCTAGTTGTCTTAGCCCCTAGATAAATTATTCTGAGATGAACATTATTCTGAATTTTTATTTCTGCATGATTGTATGCTTGCCTGTGTGGATGCTTCTAAGATGGACATTATGCCTGTGTGGCATACACCAACTGGTAGCATGTTAGCATGTTGACCAAATTTGTTCTAGCTATCTCTCTTTAGCATTTTGGGTCTACAAGCCAACTTGTATGAGACACGTTGAGAGCATGGTGTTTCAAAATCTCAGAGAAACAACATAACATGGTAAAGATACAAATGAAACTATTTTAATAGTTCAAATAATGACCTGCAGCTAAAAAATTGATGGTTCTCTATACTATATGAAAATAATGCATTTATGTAATTCATTTATCACCAGTAGCTTTGGCCAGTGTTGCTGTTATTGCTGTGCAGTGTTGCTGCTGTTATTGCTGCGCAGTGTTGCTGCTGTTATAAAAATTGATGGTTCTCTGTACTATATTGATGGAAATTTTTGCACATGCTGCTGCTGTTATTGTTGTTATTGTTGTAGATATACATGCTGCTGTTATTGCTGTGCAGTGTTGCTGTTATTGCTGTGCAGTGTTGCTGTTATCTCCTATGCAACATATCAGTTTTGAAATGGAAAGTCCATGATGTAGGTGTATGATCTGTATGCATGTTCTTGTATGAAATGAGTCCTGATTTTTGCCGGAATGTTGATTAACTTCTGTTTCGGCAGAAATCGGGCACTCCTAGTTTAAGAAAATTAGCAAAGGTCATGTCAGATTTTTTCGTACATTTAACAAATTATTTGTTTTTTATTAGTGCAAAGATGTGTGACAACGACGAGGCTCGATGTTCTAAGCACATCAGCGCTGAAGGAGAACTCAGACCTCCGAATAAACAATTGACATTCTGGGAGGCGGCCCAGCGGCTAGAAGACGATGAAGAATACCATCGTTTGGAGAGCGAGGATGATGAGATGGAAGACGCGGAGGAAGAAGCCGAAGGAACGGCGGACGATGAAACCACTGATGGCGGCGAGGGCACAGGGAGTGGTAGCAATCCTCCTAAGAAGAAGAAGAAGAAGAAGAAGAAGAAGAAGAAGAAGCCGAAGGACCGGCGCCCGAACACGGTCGGCACGGTCAGGGAGGAAATTACCGAAGTGAGCCCATCAGGGGTTCCTTTGGAGCCCGCCCTTGTCGTCAAAGGGTACGGTGGGCAAGTGGCGGCGATTACCCGGACAACCATGTCGATCAACACCGAGAATCTCCGGCATAAAGATAATGGCCACTTGTGCACACTCCTCTTCGAGAAGCTGCACGCAAGATACAAGTTCCCCGCTAAGTATCAGAACACAAATTATCATGGGAACGACATAAATAAATCCGCCCTCACAAAGATGAGCACCGCCCTGGCCAGCTGGAGAACCCGGATAAAGAAGAATATCTATAAAGAAGGCAAAAGTCTCGAGGAGATCTAGAAGATTGACCCGCAGATCACCAAAGATCAGTTCCGGGAGTTCAAGGAGAGGTGTGAATCCGAAAGAGCCCTGGCCAATAGTAATCGGGGAAAGGTGCTGCAGGCGATGAATATAGGTCATCACCATCTCGGATCTGGTGGATACAGAACCACGGAGGACAAATGGAATAAGGAGGACGAAGAGTATATATCCAAGGGGATAGAAAAACCCTTTGCTAAATTCGAACCCGGGCAGGTTCGAAACTTCATCAGGGCCTGTTACCATGTGGACCCAAAAACCAAACAACTCACCGCGGATCCTGCGGTGAAGGAATTCGAGGAAATTGTGGTAAGTATAATCTAATTACCGCGGATCAATTCGATTGCAATCTAATCGATGATCTAAACGATTCACTATTACTTCTTCTGCAGGAGGAGGAAATTGTTGCTAGTCATGGATCCCAGGGTTCCTCATCCCAGGGGTCGACGGCGGCCACCCGGTGGGATAACCCTTTTAACAGGGCGATGAACCGGGCCAAGAAAATAGAGCCGGTTATGAAGAAGCCGTCGTCGGCTGGCCGTCTGGCCGGCCTCGGGGGTAAGAATCAGGTGGATCATTTTGGTCCACCGCCGAGGACACATGTGGCGCCGTCGGGAAGGAGCGAGGAGGAAAACCGCGAGGTTCAAGAACTTAAGGCACAAGTGGCGCGGATCCCGCAGATCGTCCAAGACAACCTAGCAATCACCCTCACGTCCTTCGTGCCTACCTTGGTGGAGTCAATAGCGAACTGGAGTGCGGGTGGTCGAGTAGGGCCGTGCCCGATTCCAAGCATGGTCAGCAGCCACTCGAACAACGTGGTGCCGACGAATCAGGCGAACTACGTGTTCGTGACTCCTCCCGCTAGCATCGCGGCGCCGCAAGTGTTGGTGACTCCCCCTGCCATCACCGCGGCGCCGGAGTACATGTTGGTGCTCCCCCTGCCATCGTCACGGCGGCATCGGAGCTCCAAGCACCCGTAGGTAGGGAGAATACACCGGCGGCCAGCACCGCGCCATCAAGCAGCCCTTCTGTATCTTGCACGCCCGTCGCCGTATGCGGTGCGTCGACATTAGCCGATCTCGACGCCATCACGGTAAACAAATTGCATTAATTACGGCCTTTCATGCCATCTATTACTCTTATGGCATCTCTGACGACGCCGTACATGTTTTCCGTAGACGGATGTTCCTTGCACTCTCTTATGCTACGTGAACAACGAGCTGAGGGATGTTGCCAAGGGTACCATCGTTCAACCCTTGCAGCGCACGTTCCACTCAAGGACGATGCCAGATACCGTGCACAGGGTTAAAATTAGTCGGGTGCTAAGGGGCTGCGACGACCTGGAACCTCCCATTCAACCCCCCAGGAGCGGATGAAGAAGAGCCGTCTGTCCTCAAAACTTGCTTCAGCTTATTCTTGCTATGGCCAAAGAGCATGATCCGTTTGGGGACGGCGGGGGCCATCACGCCACAGACAACAGCACCGCCTGTTGTGCCAGCGACAAGCGGTGGCAAGGCCCCCTTACCGCCCTCGCCGCCACCTCCACGCGGTGGGTCGGATGATCATGTTGATGATATGCACATGGCGCAGGATCCGGCCGAGGACGACGAAGACTGGAATGATCACTTCTTCAGCACTCAGTTTGGCAATGAAGACCTAGCTGGTGGCCCCACAGAGAAAGCCACTATCACCAAGCGTCTGTTTGGTTCTCAGGAGACGCCTCCAGCTTGCGCCTTTACAGAGCCAGCTGATACAACCAACCGGCCCTTTATTCTAAACCCTGACACACTACATAGGGCGGCCGGTGCTCAGATTGCGGTGCCTGCCCGCTCTCCAAAAGGAAAAAAGGGCATGAAAAGAAAATCTAGCAGCTCGAGCCAGCCGGTGGCGTCAACAACTGCGAATTCGATCAGGTTTCGGGACGGGCCACCAAGACCCGAGGGTATTATGTGGAGGATTCATGTGGCGGGTGAGCCCATGCTACCTAAGAATTTGCGGAAGCTCGCCAGTTCAGAACTGCAGAGTGTGCATGACGGCGTGCTGATGATAGAGAGACGCCTTCTATCGGAGAAAGATCCCTCGCACCCGGTATTCGTGGTTAAGGTGCCACCAGGCTTGGGCTTCATCGATAATGCCCCTGCGGATCTGTTCTTCCTGCGGTTTGACGACATCTTCAATATGTTCCACCTATACCCGATGCACTATACCATGGTCCGTCTCTTTTCTCTCAGCCTGGCCATGCAGATCATTAGAGAGAACACACCGGGCATCTCTATAGTGGACCCCTACTACATGCCTGACGGCTACTTGGGTTCCCTTCCCGAACGATGTATCGTGGCCTCGTACCTAAAAAGAATCCTCGTGGCGAACAAGACAAAGGAATACATTCTCGTGCCTTACTTTCCCGAGTAAGTCGTTATTCACTCGCCACTGTCGATTGGATTTATTAGATCATCATCATTCTTTTTCCAACACATTCCATTTGAATTTTTTGCGCAGAGATGAACACTGCACGCTCATCTCCTTATCGTCGAAGCATTCCCACGCCACGTATTTCGACTCGGGGAGTCTAGAAAAGAAGAAAAACTAGGACAGGATCAAGGAAGTTCTGGATGATGCTCTCACTTGCTTTGCCACGACGGAAGGCACCACCTTCGTGCGTACGAAGGTCAAGTTCGACAGGCACGTCTTCAACCACGTAACAGAGTTCCCCTGCGCAAAGCAGCCGGAAAACAGTAAGAAGAAAGCCTACTACGCACTCCATCACATGAGGGCGTTCCTACTTGACCAACAAAATTCTACGCTGCTAGATCATCTCAAACAGTGGGCCGAAGCAAAGGCCAAGATCAATGATTCAGATATTAGTCGAGAGATGTATCGCATCCAGCAGCAGTTTGGGGCAATCATCTTTCGTGATGACATGACTTCGGGGGGGGGATCTTCTATGGAGGAAATATCCCGAATAACCGTGACATAGAAGATCGCCTAGAGATGCAGGGTGACTATAGGAAGTTCATGACGAGACAAGGCATCCTCCCGTTCCCTAAGCCGAGCCAGAAGGCTTGATGTTGGCCTAGTTGTGTGTGTGTGTGTGTGTGTGTGTGTGTGTGTGTGTGTGTGTGTGGCCAGAAGACAAACTATAGATGACCTTTGTGTGTATGTGGACAAGTGTACATGCTACTATACTTATCTTATTAGTTTTATGAATAGTCGCTTATTTCTTTTGCTTATTATTATTATATATAAATTAATGCTTGGTTTTTTTGCTTACACTTTGGTTCTTTGCTCATTTTGGTCCTTCTTTTTTTCCTTACTCTTTTTTCGAGAATAATGCCGATGATTGAAATGTCGTGGCACACTATATATGTGAATGTGCTACGATGGGATTGTGAGCCTTGTGATATGCACAAGTTCAGGTCTTGTGCATCCTACTTGGCTCACCGCTCCATCGTAGCATATTCCTGTGTCCAACGAGACCTATGTATATATATGAGGCATTCTTTTCGAGTTATTTTTGTCTTTTTCAAGAATAATGCCGATGATTGAAATGTCGTGGCACAATATATATGTGAATGTGCTACGACGGGATGGTTAGCCTTGTGATATGCACAAGTCCAGGAATTGTGCATCCTACTTGGCTAACCGTTCCGTCATAGCATATTCCTGTGTCCAACGACATAGCTAGTTATATATGAGGCATTTTTTTGATTTACTTTGGTCTTTTTCGAGAATAATGCCGATGATTGAAATATCGTATGTGGCACAATATATATGTGAATGTGCTACAAAGGGATAGTTAGCCTTGTGATATGCACAAGTCTAAGTCTTGTGCATCCTACTTGGCTAACTGTTCCGTTGTAGCATATTCCGGTGTCCAACGACCTAGCTAGTTATATATGAGGCATTTTTTTCGAGCTACTTTGGTCTTTTTCGAGAATAATGCCGATGATGAAAATGTCGTGTCACACTATATATGTGAATGTGCTACGATGGGATTGTACGCCTTGTGCTATGCACAAGTCCAGGAGTTGTGCATCCTACTTGGCGTACAGTTCCATCGTAGCATATTCCTGTGTCCAACAACCTAGTTATATATGAGGCATGCTTTTTGAGTTTGCTCTTTTTGATTTAGGAGTACTTTCTATAAGTGTATCTTCATATGCGACTTTAATTAGACATGTTTTTTCAATCACCGGTTAATTATTATTGTCAACTTGTAGATGACGTGGTACGTCGTGTACAAGGGACAGGTTCCCGGAGTCTACGATGATTGGGAAGACTGCCGGATACAGGTGCATCGTTTCAGCGGCAATAGCTACAAAGGGTACAACACTATGGCGGAGGCGGAAGCTAGATACACGCGCTATCTAGCGGGAGTTAGGACGACAAGGAACCGGATGAAGACCTACACCTTCGTCGCGGCGGTGATCATGCTTATCTTCTTTGGTTGTTTATCCCGCGTTTGTGTCTAGCTAGTTTAGATGTCTAGGCGAGCTTCCGAGCTCTAACTTGTTCGATCGACACATGTATTCTCATGTCACCAACTACTACTTTGTAAATTGATCGAAACAATGTAACTTATACTATGTATTCATGTATGAGACTTATCTATATGTATTTGTTTCAATCTTGTTTTTCATATTGTGTATTTATATATATAATTGTATATCTTGTATCTGTGTGTGTATATCTGCTGTAATATTGTATATAATCTGGCTCGGAAATTTAAAAAAAAACAAAAAACACCTGTGGCGCACATGATCTACCTTCTGTGGCGCACTACACCTAGAGCGCACTATAGAAGCTTAGTGGCGCAATGGGTAGTGTGACACAGAAGATCCTACGCGTAGCGCACCTGCCCACAGAGCCGTGGCGCACTAGCAGGTGCGCTACGCCTATCTCGACACAACCGTGGCGCACTAGGCAGTGCACCACGGCTGAGAGATAGCCGTAGCGCAAGGCACGTGGCGCACTGCTAGTGCGCCACAGATGATGTTTTCTGGTGGCCTACTAAATGTTGTTTTCCTAGTAGTGCATATTTCTTTAAGACTCCCATGAACCTTTCGAAGGGGAACATATTGTGTAGAAACATAGGACCGAGAATTCTAATCTCTTTGACTAGGTGAACTAGGAGGTGCGTCATAGTATTGAAGAAAGATGGAGGGTACACCAACTCGAAGCTGACCAGACATTGGACCACATCAATCTGTAACCCTGATAGACTTTCTGGATCGATTACCTTCTGAGAAATTGCATTGAGGAATGCACATACCTTCACAATGGACACCCGAACATTTTCCGGTAGAATCCCCCTCAATGCAACGGAAAGTAATTGCGTTATAAGCACGTGGCAGTCATGGGACTTTAGGTTTTGGAATTTTTTTCTATTTCATATTTACTATTCCCTTTATGTTAGACGAGAAGCCAGATGAGACCTTGATACTGAAAAGGACTTCAAAAAAGATTTCCTTCTCTTCCTTGGTAAGAGCGTAGCTGCAGGCCCTTGAAACTGCCCTGGATGCTTGCCGTCTTGTCTTTATGACGTTGCTGGTCCTCCCGTGCTTCTGGTGTATCTTTTGACTTCCCATACAAGCCCAAGAAGCCTAGAATATTCAGGCAAAGGTTCTTCGTTAGGTGCATCACGTCAATTGAAGAGCGGACCTCATGGACTTCCCAATAGGGTAGCTCCCAAATATAGATTTTTTTCCACATGGGTGCGCGTCCGTCGACGTCTTTCACAACAGGTTGTTCTCCGGGACCCTTTGCAAATATTAAATTTAAATCATTGACCATACCAAATACATCAGCACCAGTACGGGGTCAGGCTTCTTCCGGTGATCTTCCTCGCCATCGAAATGCTTGCCTTTTTTTCCTTAAGGGATTTCTGGGCGGAAGAAAACTATGATTGTATGGGTAGACATTCTTCCTAGATTTATCCAGATATATACTTTCAGTCTCATCTAAACAGTGTGTGCATGCATTATATCCCTTGTTCGTCTGTCGTGAGATGTTACTAAGAGCAGGCCAATCATTGATGGTTACGAACATCAACGCTCGTAGGCTGAATGGCTCCTGTTTGTGCTCATCCCACACACGTAAACCTGGTTGTCCCACAACTGTAAAAGTTCATCAACTAATGGCCTTAGGTACACATCAATGTCGTTTTCGGGTTGCTTCGGGCCTTGGCTGAGCACTGGCATCATAATGAACTTCCGCTTCATGCACAACCAAGGAGGAAGGTTGTAGATACATAGAGTCACGGGCCAGGTGCTGTGACTGCAGCTCTGCTCCCCAAAAGGATTCATGTCATCTGTACTTAGACCAAACCATAAGTTTCTTGCGTCACCAGCAAAGTCTGGGAAGTCTCTCTCGATTATTCTCCACTGTCGACCATCAGCGGGGTGCCTCAACATCCCGTCTTTGTTACGTTCTTCCATGTGCCATAGCAACAAATTGGCATGCTCTTTGTTTCTTAAAATGTTTCAATCGTGGTATTATAGGAGCATACCACATCACCTTGGCAGGAACCCTCTTCCTGGGTGGCTTGCCATCAACCTCACCAGGGTCATATTTTCTGATCTTATACCGCAATGCAGTGCATTCCGGGCATTTATCCAAATTCTCGTATTTCTCACCACGGTAGAGGATGCAGTCATTAGGGCACGCATATATCTTCTGCACATCTAATCCTAGAGGGCAGATGAGCTTCTTTGCTTCGTATATACTAGCGGGCTATTCGTTATTTATTGAAAGCAATCTCTTCATGAGTACCAACAACTTCTCAAATCCCGAGTCAGTTACACCGGTCTCTGCCTTCCACTTCAGCAATTCCAGTTTGCTACCTAGCTTCTTCTGGCCATCTTCCCAAGTTGGGTACAACAATTTGTTGTGATCCTGTAACATCTTCTCAAACTGCAACCTCTCCTTTTCTGTGTCGCAGTCTCGCTTTGCATTAGAAATGACCCGACCAAGATCATCAGCGAGCCGGTCTGGTTCCCGTTCTACACCTCCTTCTTTATTGTCTTTTGCGGTATCAGCGTATTCAGAGAACATAGATCGGTAGTTGTCATCATCGTTCTCTTCTTCATTGCCGTCTTCCATCACAACCTCTCTTTCTCCGTGTTTGGTCCAAACACTATAGCTGGACATAAAACCAGACCGAAGCAGGTGTCTCTGACTCTTCCGGAAGTGTGAGCTTTCTCATTCCTACAGTGAACACATAGATCCTCTTGGGTAATTGTATCTATTCCATGTATGTAGGTACCTTTGTTCCATTACTACATAATTAAGAGCAGGCATCAGATCTTTAAAATAATAACTTTTTAACATTAGTGTTGAAAGAGATTATCCATCTATTCCATAATTAATTTCCCATACAAGCCTAATGGGATCAATATCCGAGGATTAAAATAAAAGCCATTGGGATCTCCAGCCTCACGCATACGCCATGTTTATCTCCGAGTGCCCTTTCTATGCAAGTCATTTCTCTTGAAGTTGATCTGATCCTCTCCGACGACTTTGCACCTGGGTTCGGCTTGCGACATTCTCCATGAAAAACAAGGAAAACGGAGATAGATAAAGCTCGCGGATGGAGATCGATCTACTCACTCGATAAGGTGGCTGAGGGCTGAAGGCTGAGTAGCTGACAGTAGGCAGGTGAGGCTAAGACGTCTCTGGTCCACTTGCCCATCTACCAGCGACCGGTCTGTAAATAATAAAGGAAGAACAGGGTAGATTGATTTAGGCCTCGATGATTAATCTCATCTGGCGCTCGTGAGTTTATATAGGCCTCAGCCGTAGCAACGGTGGGCGACGCACAACGTGCGGTACAAGTTCTGATTACAACGATTGTTACAACAACCCAATGTTTATCTACAGCTAGCATCTATCCATAGATACAATCGTACCTACCAAAGCCTATCTCGTATTCTCATATGTTAACATCCCCCCTCGATCGAAACGTGGGGAGCACATTGAGATCGCTTCGGAAACGCTCAAACTGATGAACCATCAGTGGTTTAGTAAGAACATCTGCTAGCTGGTCATGGGTTGAAATATGTTGAATCTCGAGCGCCTTTTTAGCCACTTGCTCACGCACGAAGTGATAGTCAATCTCAATATGCTTCGTGCGAGCATGAAACACCGGGTTGACAGAGAGATAGGTCGCACCAATGTTGTCGCACCATAGCGATGGAGGTCGCCGTATCTCAAGCCCAAGCTCACCAAGTAATGCTTGTATCCACATAAGCTCTGTTGTGGCATTGGCAACAGATTTGTACTCAGCCTCAGTACTTGATCGTGAAACCGTAGGTTGTTTGCGAGAATTCCACGCAACTAGATTGCCACCCAGAAACACCGCATGTCCTCCTGTAGACCGCCGATCATCAGGACAACCGGCCCAGTCGGCATCAGAGAAGGCACTGAGAACCACATAGGGTGAACGCCGAAGAAACAAGCCATGTGTCACTGTCCCTTGAAGGTAGCGAAGAATCCTCTTGACTGCCGTCCAGTGTAAGTCTGTGGGTGAGTGTAGGAACTGGCACACTTTATTGACACTATAAGCAATGTCAGGACGAGTCAATGTGACATACTGTAGTGCCCCAACAACGCTGCGATATTGGGTGGCATCACCTGATGAAAGTGCCGTTCCTGAATCCTTGGGGAGCCTATCTGTAGCAGACATGGGTGTAGTACATGATTTTGCCTTCACCATGTTGGTTTTCTTCAAAAGATCAAGTATATATTTCCGCTGACACAAAGCAAGTCCCTCATCAACCGCATGAACCTCAATACCCAGAAAATAACTGAGAGCACCAAGATCCTTGATAGCGAAATCTCGGCGAAGCTGAGTCAACAAACGATCAATAGCTGCAGAAGATGAGGAGATATATGCATAGGCCCCCTTTCCGAAAGATGAAGAGAGACACATCAGCGGCAGAAGACGAAAAACCAAGAGCAAGGAGGCGAGAGCTGAGGCGAGCAAACCAGGCACGAGGAGCTTGTTTGAGACCATAGAGGGATTTCTGGAGCTTGCAAATATGACGAGGATGCTGAGAATCCACATAACCAGGTGGCTGAAACATATACACCTCCTCATTAAGAACACCATGCAAGAAGGCATTCTGGACGTCCAATTGCCGAATACTCCAATTATGGGACAACGCCAAAGAGAGAAGAACTCGAATGGTAGTGTGCTTAACCACTGGACTGAACGTGTCATCGTAGTCAATACCAGCATGCTGCTTGAATCCCTTTGCCACGAGGCGAGCTTTATAGCGATCAATCGAGCCATCAGCTTTATACTTCAACTTGTATACCCACTTGCTATCAATGATATTCAGGCCGGGGCGGAAGGGCACTAGACTCCATGTGCCATTACGATGCAAAGCAGCGATCTCATCATCCATTGCCTGTTTCCATGGAGCATGCAGAGCTGCTTCCGAGTAACCAGAGGGATCGGTAGGAACCAGTGATGGCGGTGGTGCAGTCTGGCAGACGTACGTGACGGTACCGTCCGTGCGCTCCAGTTTCTTCACGATGCCGGAGCGTGAGCGTGTATGAGGCCGCTCAGTCGGAGCAGGAGGCCCAGGCGCCGAGGGCGAGGCCGCTCCAGAGCTGGGCCCGGGAGGGACGACGGAGCGTTCGTCAGGAGAGGTGTCCGTGGCAGGAGAGGAGGCCCGCGACACAGGCTGCGGGGAAGACACGTCCACGCGAGCGGCCTGGGAGCCAGCGCCCTCTGCATGATCCATGCAATGTGTCCTGAGCGACGTGTGCTCTGAGTCAGTACCTGTTCCTGCACATGGATCAAAGGAAACGACATGCTCATCGGCTATTAGATCATTAGTCCTATTAGTACTTCCGCTAGGAGCTGGCATGGGAACGGTGGAGGAGTTTGGTGGTGCCAGAAGTTGGACATATGATGGAGGAAGATCAGATGGACTAAGGGATGCATGAAATTTTCGTGCAAACGGGAATACGGACTCATCAAAAACAACATCCCGCGAAAGATGAATCCGGCCAGTAGAGGTGTCGAGGCATTTATATCCCTTATGATGTGAGCTATAGCCAACAAAGACACATTCTTTGGAGCAAAAAGCAAGTTTCTTATTGTTTATAGGGCGGAGATGGGGCCAGCACGAGCAGCCGAACGACTTGAGCATGGTATAATCAGGTTTTGCTTGGAAAAGACGTTCCATAGGGGAGGCATTATCAATAACACGGGTGGGGAGACGATTAATAAGAAAGGTAGCTGTGAGGAATGCTTCATCCCAAAACCGAACCGGCATGCATGAATGAGCAAGAAGCGCAAGTCCGGTTTCAACAATATGCCTATGTTTGCGTTCGGCGGCGCCGTTTTATTGATGTGTGTAAGGACAAGACACATGATGGGCGATACCATTGTTTTGAAGGTATTTATGGAGACGTTGGTATTCACCCCCCCAATCCGATTGAACACACAATATTTTGTGATTAAGAAGTCGTTCGACATGCGTTTGAAAGCGAATAAAAACTTGCTCAACTTCAGATTTTGCACGCAAGAGATAAAGCCAAGTGAATTTGCTAAAAGCATCAATAAAAGAAACATAATACTTGTAACCACCAACAGATGTTGTTGCTGGCCCCCATACATCGGAGTACACAAGCTCTAAGGGAAATTTGGCAACAAAACTAGATGGACCATAAGGGAGTTGGTGACTCTTTGCCTGTTGGCAAGCATCACAAATCGATGCATCATGAGATCCGCTAAGCGGAAGTTTATTCAAACTAATAATGGATTGAACTACTTGGGACGATGGATGGCCGAGGCGATGATGCCATTGCTTTTTATTGACCGACGTAAGCATGGCTGCCTTGACATGATGAAGGAGCGTGGATGGCGGAAAGGGGTAGAGACCGGCTCTACATGGTCCTCGGAGCAGGCTTTTCCTCGTTGCTACGTCCTTAATGACAAAAAAAGAAGGGTGAAATTCAACAAACACATCATTGTCATTGGTCAAGCGATGAATTGAAACTAGATTTTTTGTGATACATGGGACAAGGAGAACATTGCGAAGTGCAAGAGATTTAGCGGAAGTATTAATAGAACTTTGACCAATATGTGCGATGTGCAAACCTGCGTCGTTGCCGACTTGGACGTTGTCGTTGTCGTTGTAGCGCTCGCGGAAGGAGAGGGCGGTCTAGATCACTTGTGATGTGATCGGTCGCTCCCGTGTCCGAGTACCAGTTTGGGTCCACCTGGTAGCCAGAACTAGTGCCGGCCACATTGGCTGATGGCTGCTCCTCCTCTCCATGGAACGTAGCATCAAAACGCCTGAAGCACTTGAGGGCCACGTGGCCAGTCTTGCCGCAGAGCTGGCAAACAGGCCGAGGCGCACTGCCGTTGCCGCCTCCACCGCGGCGACCGCCGCCACCGCCGCCGTTGCAGCCTTGTCCGCCGCCTTGACCACCGCCGTAGTTGCCTCCACTGCGGCGTCCATAGCCACCTCCATTGCGGCCTTGGCCACCTCCTTGCCCGCCTTGATAGCCTCCGCCGCGCCCCTGCTGCCGACCGGAGCCGACGTAGTTGGCGGAGGAGTTCGACCCAATCTGGAGATCGGGCGGGTTGTAGATGGATTGGCGGTGCTCAAACCCGACGAGGTAGGAGTACAGGTCGTCGAGGGTCAGGTCGGCCTTGACGTTGAGCGAGGAGACGAGGGACTCATAGTCCGCGCCGAGACCGGAGGTGATGTAGGCGATCAGTTCATCGGCGTGGAGAGGGTGGCCGATCGCGGCCAGGGTGTCCCCCAGCGTCTTCTTCAGCTTGAAGTCGTTCTGCCCGGACATATCGGGCCTCTTCGGGGTCGCCAGCTGCGCGCGGATTTGGTTTAGGCGCGCACGGGAGCGCGACGCAAACATGCGCTCCAGTTGCCCCCAAGCTTCAGCGGCGGACGTCGCAGCCATAACATGGGGAAGCAGGTCCTCCGAGACGGTAGCAAGTATCCCGCCGAGGATGGCCTGGTCCTTGCTGTACCAGGCGGTGTAGGCCGCGTTGGCCACCTTGGTGGTGACCGCACTATCTCCGGTGCCAGTGGTGGTGTCGATGGTCTTCACCGGAGCGGGCTCCTGGCCATTGACGATGCCAAGGAGCTGGTGGGTGCGGAGGAAGGCAAGGAGCTGGGCTTTCCACATGAGGTGATTTTCAGAGGTGAGGCGTACGGTGACTACAGAGGAGATGGGCGGCATGGCTGCTAGGATTGAGGAAGAGGTAGAGTTCGACATTGGTCAGAGTTGCTCTGATACCATGTAAATAATAAAGGAAGAACAGGGTAGATTGGTTTAGGCCTCGATGATTAATCTCATCTGGCGCTCGTGAGTTTATATAGGCCTCAGCCGTAGCAACGGTGGGCGACGCACAACGTGCGGTACAAGTTCTGATTACAACGATTGTTACAACAACCCAATGTTTATCTACAGCTAGCATCTATCCATAGATACAATCGTACCTACCAAAGCCTATCTCGTATTCTCGTATGTTAACACGGTCTACCATCAATACTCCGGTCTCCGACGTCGATGCTCAGACTGTTAGGAATAAGCACGTGAGATGCTGACACGGCATTCGTGCGCTCCGGCCTACACGAGTACAAGTCGTATATGTATAGGTTTTTCTGAGTATACGTTGTGTGTTTCTATTTGGTATGCTTCATGTATTCGAGTAGAACTAGGAGTCCCTCACCGAGTAGGCTAGTTAGTTTGAGTGGGTCAGCTGATCCTAGTATATATATGCGTGTAGTTCCTGACTTGTAGACACACCAGAAGATTGAGCAATAAAAGAAAGGCAAGGCTCGATATGAGCCTTTGGCTATCGATCGTGTTTTCGAGTATACGAGTTGGCTCGGCTGAAAGTACTAGTCGAGACTATCTAGCTGGTACGTGGAGTTAATCGATCAAGTTGATTGCTTGTGGTTTCGGTACGTACGTGAGCGCCTCGTCACTTGATCTAGCTTTGCGTGTCTCGCCGAAGTTGATCGAGTGATCTTGCCGCTATCGTGTTGTCTGTTGTCGGAAAGTACTCGACGAACGGCGTCGCATATCGGGCCAATTTTCAATAATTGGTATCAGAGCCAAGGTCGTCGTTCGTGATCTGCTAAAAGTATTAGGAGGTCATGGTGATGGTGAAGTTTGGCGAGAGCTCGGCATCGGCACTGGTGATAGAGACGGTGGGGGCGGCTTTGTATCCGCGCCTGGATCGCAAGGACTATGGGTTATGGGCTCTCAACATGGAGGTGGCCATGGAGGCTCATGAGGTTTGGGAGGTCGTCGATCCAGGAGGCGACGAGTACGTCAAGGTAGGCGTGAAGTACCGGCGAAGGATGCATAGGAGACGATCAAGATCTTGCACCAAGGTCATGCCCACGTGAAGGAAGCGTGTCTTCAAACTTTGACAAAAAGGTATGAAGATCTGAAGATGGTGGAGAGCAAGACAGTTGATTAGTTTGCCGCCCGTTTCGTTACCCTTGTCAACGCAATCAGGGGATATGGCGAGAAATTGGATGAGATCAAGAACGTCAGAAGGTTCCTGTGTGCGGTGCCGGCGCGCTACATGCAGATCGTTACATCGATCGAACAATGTCTCAACCTGAGTACATTGACGGTTGAGGATCTTGTCGGAAGATTGAAGGCACACGATGAGAGAATCTGGATCAGCTTCAGTGATCCAGAACAGGTTGAGCACCTGATGCTCACAAAGCAGCAGTGTATGACTCTTTCAAAAGAAAAGAAAGGAGGCTCCACGAGCGGCAAGGAGAAGGAACTCCCAGCGAAAAAGTACATCGTAGGGCAAGAGGATGAAGATGACGCCCCGCCGCGGAGGAAGTTTGACATAAAGAAAGTAAGGTGTCATAACTGCGGCGAGCTCGGTCACTTCAAGGCTGATTGCCGGAAAGCACCAACGGAAAAGGAGAGGGCTCTCATCGCCCAAGAAGGAGATGATGGACCGATGATGCTGATGCTCGAAGTAACTGAGATGAAGGATGAGAAGGATCCTCTATCACCGGCTACGGAGATTGTGGCGCAAGTGGATCACGATCTACCGTGTGTGCATCACGAGGAACGAAGTGCCCTATTCCAATGTGAAGCCGCGTTTGAGGCAAGTAAAACCTCGGAACTTTTTCATGGCAATCTATGCGTTGGAATCTCACCCGCAACTCCGTCTGGCAATAAGTTCTTCATGCTTGTGGTGGATGATCATAGTAAATACATGTGGATTGTGTTGTTGACAAGTAAAGATCAAGCTCAACAAGCATTCGAGAAGATCAAGGAAGTCGAAGATTTCAAGGTGGAGCCAAAGATAAGGTCCATACGCATTGATGAGGGGGGTGAGCTACATCAAACTGTGTTGACCATGGCACGGAGCATTGTGAAGAGTAAAGGCTTGCCAAGAAAATTCTGGGGTGAGGCAGTCAATACGGCTGTGTATTTGCTGAACAGGGCGCCAACTGAGAGTGGAGTTGGTATGACTCCGTACGAAGCAAGATACGGATGGCAGCCCTCGGTTGATCATCTTCGTACTTTTGGATGCGTGGCGCATGTAAAGGCGGAATTGGCGGAGCAACGTATTCCAATGATCATGAGAGGCTATGAAGGCTCAAAGACATATCTCTTGTGCAATCCTTATACCAATAAGGTGGTTGTCAAGGGAGACGTAATCTTTGAGAAAGGCAAGTCATGGAATTAGGGCTACAACGAACCAAAATATTCAACTATTCATGTCACGTGGGATCTTGAGTATGAAGAAAATATGGATCAACCAAGCTTATCCTTGTCAGCAAGTTCGGGTCCAAAAGATGTTGAAGGCCTAGGGGGAGCTCCAAGCGTGGACACCAGGCCAGAAGCACTAGGGTTTCTCCCAGAAAACAAAGAGTTTGAAGTAAAGGCTAGTCCGTGGCCAGAAGATATGGAACTGGAAGGGTGCATAGATGCATGCCCAGCAATACCTACACTTGTTTGCCCAGCAATTATAAGAGGAGGGCGAGTTGAGGCGAGCCCAGCAAACATGCCAACAAGGCCAGAAGGTGATGATCCAAGAGTGTGGACTAGTGGCCAGACAAATAAAGGAGACCCAACAATAGGGGATGCAGATCCATCAAGAGGCTTTTCACATGGTATAGAGAAGCTAGAAGAAAACCAATTTGAGCTACCTCCTACATATTTGTTCTATTGCATCCAAGAGCAACGACAAGCAGTAGATCAAATATGCGAGGCATCGATGAAAAAGTACTTCATTGAACCAAGTATAATGTGTCAAGACATAAACATGGAGAAGGGCGTAGACAAAAAGGAATGTCGACGTAAAGCCATAGAGAAGCCGACAAGAGCAAAGACGGCGACATGGGTGCCACGAGAGACGATGAAAGCAATTTTGAAGATGATGGCTGAAGTGGCGAAAGTAAAGCCAACAATAACGCCTACACAAAGTAGCTGGCGTATTTGGAACCAAGGTGGAAGTGAAGCGCATGTCGTGCTTAGAGGGTGATTGTTAGGAATAAGCACGTGAGATGTCGGCACGACATCGTGCGCTCCGGCCTATACGAATATGCGTATAGGTTCTGCTGAGTACACGTTGTGTGTCTCTATTTGGTATGCTGCATGTATTCGAGTAGAACTAAGAGTCACCCACCGAGTAGGCTAGCTAGTTTGAGTCTGTCAGCTGATCCTAGTATGTATATGCGTGTAGTCCGTGCCTTGTAGACACACCGTGAGATTGAGCAATAAAAAAAAGGCAAGGCTTGATATGGGCCTTTGGCTATCGATCGTGTTTTTGAGTATACGTACGTGAAGAGTTGGCTCGGGTAAAAGTACCAGTCGATACTATCTAGCTTGTACGTGGAGTTAATCGATCAAGTTGATTGCTTGTGGTTTCGGTTCGTATGTGAGCGCCTGGTCAATTGATCTAGCTTTGCGCATCTCGCCGAAGTTGATCGAGTGATCTTGTCGCTATCGCGTCATCTGTTGTCGGAAAATACTCGACGAACGGCGTCGCATATCGTGCCAATTTCCAACACAGATGAAAAGGGAGAAAACGGAGAGCATACTAGCAGAAAATAGTCTATCCGTTCGCGCCCCCTAACTGCATTAGTCCCGGTTGGCCACGAACCGGGACTAATGCTGGCACGCGTCCCGGTTCGGGCAGGCACGGTGGCCGGAGACATGCATCCTCGTTCGTTAGGGGTCATGTGTCCCGCTTTATAACACAAACCGGGATTAAAGGTTGGGCGCGAGACACGTGGCCTGGCACACACCTTTAGTCCCGGTTTGTGTTACAAACCGGGACGTATGATCCTGCCCTCTATAAATACGACGCCCCAGCCCTCTCCCTTCCCTCTGTTTTTTTTTGGTGGAAGGTGTGAGAGGTGTGCTAGTTTATTTTTTTTCCTATGCATGCATTCAAGGTGTTTGATGAAATGTTTGAGTGAATGACCCTGTTCAATTTCTCACAGAACAAAAATATAGAAGGTGTCTGAGACGCACTTGAGCATTCTCCTCTTTATTTCCCTAGATCGAGGTTAGCAATCTTATCTTTTCTCTATCATTGATACAATGCATGTGTCGATGTGAATTGGTCATTTCACTATTTATGATGTTCCGTTTTTGATAAACTTAATTATATGATGCAGATGAACGGTCGGGAATGGATGTACGGTGATCGGCGTGTACCCGGATACATTAAAGGCGTGGATAAATTTATTGATGTGGCTACGGCAAACAAAGAGAATGGTTTTATGTGTTGTCCATGTATTTAATATCGGAACAACAAGGAGTACTATTCCTCGAAAATCATTCGTGGCCACCTGGTTATGAAAGGTTTCATGCCCAACTATAATTGCTGGACCAAGCACGGGGAAAGAGGGGTTATGATGGAAGACAGTAAAGAAGAAGATGATGTTAACAACTATGATCATATGATGATACTGCAATGGAAGACAATGAAGAGGAAGGAGGTGAAGGACGGGCATCAGATGAGCCTGCTGATGAACTTGGTAGGGTCATTTCTGATGCAAAGCGAGACTGTGAAACAGAAAAGGAGAAGTTGAAGTTGGAGGGCATGTTAGGAGATCACAAGAAATTATTGTAGCGTACGAAGTTGAAGTTGGAGGGCATTTGAAAAGATGCTGAAAATAATGAAGCCAAAGTTTCCAAAACATAACGAACTTTCCGAGAGTACGTACGAAGCAAAGTAGACTCTCTGTCCTCTAGGATTAGATGTGCAGAAGATACATGCATGCATTAATGACTGCATCCTCTACCGCGGTAAGGAGTATGAGAATTTAGATAAATGCCCAGTATGCAATGCATTGCGGTGTAAGATCAGACGAGATGACCCTGGTGATGTTGAGAGAGAGCCCCTCCAAAAGAGGGTTCCTGCTAAGGTTATGTTGTATGCTCCTATAATACCAAGGTTGAAACGCATGTTCAGAAACAAAGATCATGACAGGTTGTTTCGATGGCACAAAGAAGACCGTAAGAAAGACGGCAAGTTGAGACACCCTGCTGATGGGTCACAGTGGAGAAAAATCGAGAGAGACTTCCCAGACTTTGCAGGTGACCCAAGGAACTTATGGTTTGGTCTAAGTACGGATGACATGAATCCTTTTGGGGAGCAGAGCTGCAGTCACAACACCTGGCCCGTGACTCTATGTACCTACAACCTTCGGACTAGTAAGCGATCGCCGACAAGTAAACATAAGCCTCTTCCAAAATTACCAAATGTTCCTACCAAGAGAGCTTATAACTGTACTGAAGAAGAGACTACGGCGATCGTTGAGGCAGAAACGACAGTGTTTTTCGCTAAGCTGAGCCGGCCGAAAGAGCCAGAGTTCCCCAGCACCAAAGAATAAAAATCCCGAGTGTTCAAAATGCTAAAGGCCCTTCACCAACCCGAGCTAAAGCTGTCATCAGACTATGAGCGCTATATTCTCAAGTCACATGCGGCACAGCAACTGTCAAAGAGCAGTACTGATGCAAACGGGAAATCTTTTGCCCAGCTCGGAGAATAAGAAAAACAATCTTGCGCCCCTCCCAAGGTGATTTCCCATACCAATGTGGGGTCGAACAAATATGCGGCCGAAGAGCAGTATGATACAGATGTAGTTGCACAATACGGAGAAGCTGTCGCTGCTCAAGGTATGAGTATTGCCCACTACTTATCCCAGTTACAGTACTTCCCCTTGGGTGAAGTAGCATACAAATACCAGTACGGCAAAACTCTCGTTAAAACTGAGGAGGTAAATAATCTTCCAACAAAAATGAGAAGATTGCATAACTGGTACATGCATGCCACAAAGGCCGGGGCTAACTGGATAATGCCGAGGGTTACAAAAAAGCATTATGGGAAAGAAGTAGATGACATGATAGCCATTGAATTTGTTGAACTATTTCAATTATTCAATCAAGATGCCTTGGACAAATCGATCATCAGTGCCTATTGTCTGTAAGTACTAATTCTGTAATTAAATTAGTCTCTACCTATCTTACCTCATTTATTGCATGTATATAATCATACTATAATATGTAGAATAAAGATTCTCGAATGCAGCAGAGGACAAATCTATGACATAGGATTCATTGACCTATATTGGGTTCATCAAGCTAATCTCAAAACAAACCCACGGGATACGGAGGATAATATCGTACACAAGTTAAGGTTTCAAGAAACCAAAAGGGAAATACTATTTCCTTACAAATTCGAATGAGTGTTATTGTCTTGTATACACTTTCTATTTCCCTTACTCGACGTTAAGTATATAATTGACGAGTTATGCATGCGCAGCTTCCACTATATTCTGTTAATCATTCAACCGGACAAAGGGCATGTACTAGTCATGGACTGGAAACATAAACCCCCTGAGACGTGGAAGGACATGCAGATGATTTGCCAGCGGTAATTCTAATCACTATGACACTATATTGGCAACGTCCATGAATTTATGATATCAAGTAATTAATAACTTCTTTTATTCGTTTTCTTCGTCGGGAAGTGCTTGGAAACGGTTCACCAAGAAGGCTAAGGGTGTTTGGAAAGAGGATCTTACATTTAAACCACTAGATGTAAGCACCACTAGATATATATGCGCATCTCTTTGATTCTAGTTTTGATACCGCTATTATCTAGTAATTATCATGCTTGATTATTATTCTCGTAAAGTGCCTAACGCAGGGACCAGGGAACAATTTATGTGGATACTATGTTTGCGAGTTCATCCGTTAGACGTGTTGTGAGAAGGGGAGAAATTTAGAGCAACTTAACGTACGTAAACAATTTCTAGAATTTTTAATTACCATCAAATTGTGTTTAGTTTCATTCATATAGGTTGACTTCTTTTTTAAATCAGATCGAACGTCTACGGGACGGTCTTCTTCCAAAGGATCGCATACGAGCAATTCAGGAAGAATTTGGCGAGATTCTTGGATGCAGAAGTCCTAGACCCAAAAGAGAATACTAGACCCAAAAGAGAATACTATACGGGTCTTCGATGCAGAAGCGCCATGTGTCGTCGGTCTTGCACGCAAGGAGCATCGGGGCGGAGAACGGCGATGTCGATATCCGGATGATGCCATGCGCGAGCATGACTGCCAACTGGCGCTCGAGCTCATCCTTCTGCAGCTGGGGTACCGGTACGGGCGCACGGCGACAGGCGTCGTGTCCGGCAGCAGGTGGATGTGGTGGTCACAGCGCCGCGCGGGTGGGAGGCCCTGTGGCTCGTCGAAGATGTCGCTGTGCTGCTACAGGGGGTCAGCTAGGAGCGGATGCGCCTCGTCAAGTGCGGCCGCCATCAACTGAAGCTGCGGGGTCATGGCGTCGGAGCCGCCGATGCCCGTCCACTAAACGCGACGGCCCCCCACGCGCCAGAAGACGAGGGACAACACGTCGAGGTCCCAAAGGATGGGGCCTAGTGTGGAAAGAAAATCAATGCCGAGGATGAAGTCGTAGCATCCCAGGTCGATGTCGACGCAGTTGATGGAGAAGGGCTCGTCGTCGATGAGTATGGGAACCTACCGCACCACACCGTGGCAAGTAAGGCAGTCCCCGTTGGCGACGGTGACGCTGAACTTTTCGGCGCTCGCTGACTGAAGTGCGAGGTGGCGCATGGCGTCCCTGGACAGGAAGTTGTGCATCGAGCCCATGTCCACGAGCGCGGTGAGACGCTCCCCGTTGATTATCATCGGAAGCAGCATCGTCTTTGCCGTCTTGATGCCTTCCATTGCACGAAGGGAGACAACGAAGGCAGTTGCATCGAGTGCGGTTGCATGTCTTTGCGTCTCCACGCATCACTCATTTATCTAATGAGATGGCATTGCATAAATTTGGTATTTTGGTGAGACCTTTAGTTTCTTGAGGTTAAAACATGTCGATACTATTATCGTACAATATATCTTTACTGTTAGTGTCACATCCCAAAATTTTTCAAATTTTGTAATGTGAAAAATAAATAAACAAAAGAAATAATTTTTGAAATTTAGGGTGAAAAGAAAACTTTTTTATTTCAAATGGAAACATCAACACCCATCTTGAAATAAACATTGAATAAAATTTGAACCCAACAAATTTCAATCAAGAGAAATGCATTCATCAATAATGTGTTTTGAAATTTAAACACTTGGAAAAGCTAAACCAAAACTCTAAAATCCTAAGGGAAGGAAATCATTTTCAAGATTACTCTAAGCCTTTGGATTTGATACACATAAAAATTGGTCAACAAACATTTTAAAATGATCAAGAATGATAAATGAAAATATTATAAAACCATAGAAATTGATTTCATTCAATTTGGAACCATGAATAAAAACTTATGAATTTAATAAGTTAAAAAGAAATAATTTCCAAAGCTAATAAAGCTCCTATCTAAATATCTATACCAAATTGTGAGAAATTAATCCTAAAAGAATATAAAAGGATAAACAAATATTAAATAAGATTTTACAAATTAGAATCACCAAGTTTGGATCTTTAAATAAAAAGATATGGATTTTATAAGATAAAGAAAGAAATAATAAATAAGGAGTATTTAAAAGCCAAATTAAATCTTGGCCAAATCCATAAGCAAATGAAATAAAGCTAATCCAAATAAAATAAATGGATAAAGAATATTCAAATAAAATTATATGGCATTAACCAAATTTCGTTATATTAAATAAAGAAAAAATCTCTAATAGAAATGATAAATTAAATCTTGGGAAATTAATAAATGGAATTACCCAAGTAAAATAAAAGTCATTTAATTAACTTAAATGAAATAAAAGAAACACTTAAATAAAATTTATATGATATTAAAATCATAATCAAATTTTATTTAATTGAAGACATTTACGCAATTTAAATGATTAATAGATCATATGAAAATATTTCAAATAAATCAAAATGAATTATTCAACACCCTTTTGAGTAAATAAAATCTACTAGAAAAGGTTTTGATAAAAAATTGAATTTAAATAAGAATGGAAACTATATTTAAAATCTTATTTGAATAAGGGCAAGAGCCTATTTTAAATAAAATATAAACCATAAAAGAATAAAGGAATTATTCTAAAATAGACTTAAAAAACTATTTAAAACAGTATAGAATTATACTGAACATTTGAAAAAGGTTTGAAATCATTTGGACAAAATCAAAACAGAAAATCTAAATAGAAAAAGAAAAATGAAACAGAACAAAAAAATGGAACAGACCCCAGCCCAACCTGGCCCATCTAACCCCCCCACCCCGAATCGTTGAGGCAGAAACGACAGCGTTTTTCGCTAAGCTGAGCCGGCCGAAAGAGCCAGAGTTCCCCAACACCAAAGAAGAAAAAACCCGAGAGTTGAAAATGCTAAAGGCCCTTCACCAACCGAGCCAAAGATGTCATCAGACTATGAGCACTATATTCTCAAGTCACATGCGGCATAGCAACCGTCGAAGAGCAGTACTGATGCAAACGGGAAATCTGTTGCCCAACTCGGAGAATAAGCAAAACAATCTTGTGCCCCTCTCAAGGTGATTTCCCATACCAATGTGGGGTCGAGCAAATATGCGGCCGAAGAGCAGTATGATACAGATGTAGTTGCACAATACAGAGAAGTTGTCGCTGCTCAAGGTATGAGTATTGCCCACTACTTATCCCAGTTACAGTACTTCCCCATGGGTGAAGTAGAATGCAAATACCAGTACGGCAAACCTCTCGTCAAACCTGAGGAGGTAAATAATCTTCCAACAAAAATGCGAAGATTGCATAACTGGTACATGCATGCCACAAAGGCCGGGGCTAACTAGATAATGCTGAAGGTTATAAAAAGCATTACGGGAAAGAAGTAGATGACATGATAGCCATTGAATTTGTTGAACTATCTCAATTATTCAATCAAGATGCCTTGGACAAATCGATCATCAGTGCCTATTGTCTGTAAGTACTAATTCTGTAATTAATTTAGTCTCTAGCTATCTCACCTCATTTATTGCATGTATATAATCATATTATGATATGCCGAATGAAGATTCTCGAATGCAGCAGAGGACAAATCTATGACATAGGGTTCTTTGACCTATATTGGGTTCATCAAGCTAATCTCAAAACAAACCCCCAGGATACGGAGGATACTATCGTACACGCGTTAAGGTTTCAAGAAACCAGAAGAGAAATACTATTTTCTTACAACTTCGGGTGAGTGTTATTGTCTTGTATACACTTTCTATTTCCCTTACTCGACGTTAAGTATATAATTGATGAGTTATGCATACGCAGCTTCCACTGTATTCTGTTAATCATTCAACCTGACAAAGGGCGTGTACTAGTTATGGACTCGAAACATAAACCCCTTGAGACGTGGAAGGACATGCAGATGTTTCTCCCGCGATAATTCTAATCATTATGACACTATATCGGCAACGTCCATGAATTTTATGATATCAAGTAATTAATAACTTTTTTTATTCATTTTCTTCGCCGGGCAGCCCTTGGAAACGGTTCACCAAGAAGGCTAAGGGTGTTTGGAAAGAGGAGCTTACATTTAAACCACTAGATGTAAGAACCACTAGCTATATATGCGCATGTCTTTGATTCTAGTTTTGATACTGTTATTATCTAGTAATTATAATGCTTGATTATTATTCTCATAAAGTGTCTGACGCAGGGATCAATTTATGTGGATACTATGTTTGCGAGTTCATCTGTCAGACGTGCTATAAGAAGGGGAGAAATTTAAAGCAACTTAACGTACGTAAACAATTTCTATAGTTTTTAATTACCATCAAATTGTGTTTAGTTTAATTCATATAGGTTGACTTCTTTTTTAAATCAGATTGAACGTCTACGTGACGGTCTTCTGCCAAAGGATCGCATACGAGCAATTCAGAAAGAATTGGCGGGATTTTTGGATGCAGAAGTCCTAGACCCAAAAGAGAATACTATACGGGTATGTATATACAATAGGGATTGTACAAAGAGCTTATTTTGTATGTAGTGCATGAACTCCGTGTCTCGAATGTTATATGTTCGACACTTGGATCTATATTATCATGATGATCTTGTCCAATATAATGGTTCCTTTATTGATGAGTGCAAAACACTGAATAAAAAATAAAACAGCATTAATGAATTCTCTTTCGCGGTACAAAAAGTGGCCAAAATGCTGCCGCAGGAAAAAAAATTGCCAAAATAAATTCTCTGCCGCGGCAGAGAAACGTGCCAAATCTCTGTCGTGGATGAGGGTTATTTGTCCCGGTTCGTGTGTGGTTGCTCCTTCCCCCTCGTACAGAGCAGCGGCCACGTGTATGCTGTTTTGTCCTGGTTGGTAGGGCAACCGGGACTAGAGATTTGGGCTTTAGTCCTAATTACCTCGTCCCGGTTGAGAAACCAGGACTAAAGGTCTTTACCAACCGGGACATATGGACCGTTTTGCACTAGTGGCAACGCATAAGCATAAGTACGCCTGCGGCCACGCGGACGTGAAGGGCAAGGGCCAGTTCTTGGTGTAATGTACATTGCCAGGTCGTGGAAAGAGGATAAGAGATTAGAGAGAGATTACGTGCATGAGTAAGAAGCCTGGCATTCCAGTGCCGACTGCCTGCTGCCTCAATCTTTCGATGTGAAAGAGAGAGGATAATGTGTCCATCCATAGATGAAACTGATCTGGTAAGTTTGTATTCAACTTGGTGGCCATTAATTAGCTCATTTTTGTAACCAAGTGTGCTACTCTTGAATCTTTTGCCCCGAACTAGGAGGTGCAGCAACGAGAGCAAAAACTATGTGATGATTGGCAGCAAAATGATGGGTGTGTTAGATGCTGAATATTTCTAGAAGACGTTGAAGATTATCTCAGAGCTCCAAGTCGGCATATGTTCTTAGCCTGCGTGGTTTCAGTTTAAAGTAAATAAGCACATGGAATGTTGATGTTGAATATTGCATACTCAAGCTGGAAGTCTGTGTATGTTTTCTAAGCCCCTACTTCCAATTTGAGGTAGATACGCACATGTGATATATGTGTGGTCTATTTTTTTTTAACAGAAATAACAAAAAAATAAACATTTATATATTCAGAATTACTAGCTAATTCACGATTGTTTGATAGAACTTAAGGACACATAAACATTTATATATTCACAATTACTAGCTATAATTCACGATTAGGTTCCGGTGGTAGAAGCTACGGTTCTACCAGGTCTCGGGCATAGATTATAGGGGTGGAAGTAAGGGCGGTGAGGCTGGAGGCGTAGACGACGGAGGCTGGGCGCCGTCGCTGCGAGAGGGAGGAGGTGGCGGATAGGGTTTGGGCTCCCGTCTCCTGAGGGAGACGACAACAGAATATATTTATTGTCTGATTATAATCAAAGAGGTACATGCGTTTATATAGGAAGGAAGCTCCTCTAATCCCTAGATAACTTGGGCTAAGCTCCTAAATGGGCCTCTTCCGTGTATACTGGAGCCCGACCATAACATCTCTCCCCGCCTTCTCAAACAGCTCGTCCTCGAGATAAACATCTGGAAACTGCTTGCGGAAATCGTCGAGCTGCTCCCAAGTTGCTTCCTCCTCGGGCAGGCCGGCCCACTGCACCAAGAGATGCGACACGCCGCGACGCTGCTGGCAAAAGTCGGCCATCCGAAGTAGGAAGAAGGGCCGATGGCATTGCAGGAGGGTCCCCGCGGTAGGCCTTCAGTAAGCCAACATGGAAGACGTCGTGGAGGCGAGACCCAGCTGGCAGCTCAAGGCTAGTGTGCCAACATGCTCCAGCACACGAAAGGGACCGGCGTAGCGGGGTCCCAATTTGCGCTTGGAGCGCGGGTCTAGGGACTGCGTGGTCCTCTGAAGGAGACGCATCCACACCCAATCGTCCACCGCGAACTCCGCCTCGCGATGATGAGCATCATAGTACTTCCTGGCCAGCCGCTGTGATTGGAGAAGATGCTGGCGCGCCTCAGTAAGGATCTCGTCCCGGGTGCGGAGTAAGTCGCCCGCTGTCTCGGACCGAGCCGTGCCAGGCTCATAAGGAAGCATCGCCGGAGGTGGGCACCCGTAGACCACCTCAAAAGGCATGGCATGCAGGGCGGAGTGATAGGAGGTGTTGTAGTAGTACTCCGCCCATGCTCACCAGTCCACCCAAGCTCGTGGACGATCACCCGTAACATAGCGCAAATACATGGCGATCACCTTGTTGACCACCTCGGATTGGCCGTCCGTCTGAGAGTGAAACGCTGTGCTCATGCGGAGCTTCATGCCTGCCATCCGAAAGAGATCCCACCACACGTGACCCGTGAACACAAGATCACGGTCACTGACGATGGACGAAGGAAACCCGTGGAGGCAGACGATGCCGTCGACGAAGGCCCGCGCCACGGACGCGGCTGTTTAGGGGTGGCCGAGGGCGATGAAGTGCGTGTACTTGGAGAAGCGGTCAACCATCATGAGGATGACGGATTTGTCGCCCACCTTGGGATGGCCCTCGGTGAAGTCCATGGAGATATCATCCCACACCTAGGAGGGTACGTACAGTGGCTATAGCATACCCGCGGGTCGCAGCGTCTCCGTCTTGTTCTGCTGGCACGTCAAGCATGACCGCACCCAGTCACGGACCAGCGCACCATCACCAGGGATGTAGAAATCAGAACAGAGGCGATAGAGGGTCTTCTGCACGCCGTCGTGTCCTGCAGAGTGTGCCAGAGACAAGACCCGGTGGCGCATGTCACCGTGGTCGGACACGAAGAGGCGGCGCCTGTGTATAAGCAGTCCATCATCCAGGCGCCAGGGCGCCCCCAGCTCGCCGGCGTCAAGGCGCCCGCGGAGCACCTGTGCGTCCGCGGTAGTAGAAGTTGCCCGGCGGATGTCGTCGATGAAGGCGAAGGACGGCCCAGAGCGGATGCACAGGACGACGCTCGCCATGCCAGCATCATCCATGACATCCTCAGTGTCGCGGTGGGACAAGGTGTCGGCGACCGTGTTGAGACGGCCGGGGCGGTACTCGATGGTGAAGTCGAAGCCGAAGAGCTTGCTGATCCACTGGTGCTGCGAGACGGTGGAGAGGCGCTGGTCCAGCAAGAACTTGAGGCTGTAGTGGTCCGTACGCACACGGAATGATCGAGCCCAAAGGTAAGGTTGCCAGTGGCGCACTGCCTGGACCAGCCCGATAAGCTCGCGCTCGTATGCCGCGAGCTTGTGATGGCGAGCGGTGAAGGGGCGGCTGAAGAAGGCCAGCGGCCCTTCGCGCTGGTGGACGACGGTGCCGAAACCGATGCCGAAGGCGTCGCAGTCCACCACGAACGGCATGTCAAAGTCCGGCATCTAGAGGACGGGTCCTGTCGTGAGCACTCGCGGGAGAGCTTCGAACGCCGTAGTCGCTTCCTGATCCCAGGAGAAGGCGTCGCGGCGAAGGAGGCGCGTCCGTGGCGTGGTGATGATATTGAAGTCCCGGATGTACTTCCGGTAGTAGCCGACGAGGCCCAAGAAGCCGCGGAGAGCCCGCGGGAACCACGGGGTCGGCCATGCGGCGGCGACAGCGACCTTGTCTGCGTCCATCACGACACCTTCCGCCGAGATGACGTGCCCCAGGTACGCGACGGAGGTCGTCCCGAGCGAGCACTTCGAGCGCTTGAGGTGGAGACGATGCGATCGAAGCTCGTTGAAGATGATGGCCACGTGCTGCAGTTGCTCTGCCCAGGATGAACTGTAGATAGGAATGGCATCAAAGAAAACAAGCACAAAGCGGCGCTAGTATGGGATGAGCACATCGTTTATCATGGCCTAGAAGGTTCCAGCGCATTGGAGAGGCCGAACGGCATCACCCGGAACTCGAAGTGGCCATGGTGAGTACGGAACGCCGTCTTCTCGATGTCGTCCGGGTGCATACGCACCTGATGATAGCCCGAGCACAGGTCGAGCTTGGTGAAGAAGCGCGCTCTGTGTATCTCGTCCAAGAGCTCATCCACGACGGGGATGGGGAACTTGTCCTTGGACATCATGGCGTTGAGGGCACGGTAGTCGATGCAAAAACGCCATGTGTCGTCGGTCTTGCGCGCAAGGAGCATCAGGGCGGAGAACGGCGATGTCGATATTCAGATGATGCCCTGCGCGAGCATGACCGCCACCTGGCGCTCGAGCTCATCCTTCTGCAGCTGGAGGTACCGGTACGGGCGCACGACGACAAGCGCCGTGTCCGGTAGTAGGTGGATGCGGTGGTCACAGGGCCGCGCGGGTGGGAGGCTCTATGGCTCGTCGAAGATGTCGCTGTGCTGCAGGGGGTCAGCCAGGAGCGGATGCTCCTCGTCAAGTGTGGCCGCCATCAACTGAAGCTGTGGGGTCGTGGTGCCGGAGCCGCCGATGCCCGTCCACTAAACGCGACAGCCCCCCGCGCGCTAGAAGATGAGGGACAGCATGTCGAGGTCCCAAAGGATGGGGCCTAGTGTGGACAGGAAATTGACGCCGAGGATGAAGTCATAGCAGCCCAGGTCGATGTCGATGCAGTTGATGGAGAAGGGCTCATCGTCGATGAGGACGGGAACCTGCCGCGCCACACCGTGGCAAATAAGGCACTCCCCGTTGGCGACTGTCACTCTGAACATTTTGGCGCTCGCCGACTGAAGTGCGAGGCGGCGCATGGCGTCCCTGGATAGGAAGTTGTGCATCGAGCCCATGTCCACGAGCGCGGTGAGACGCTCCCCGTTGATCATCATCGGAATCAGCATCATCTTTGCCGTCTTGATGCCTGCCATGGCATGAAGGGAGACGACGAAGGTGGTCGCATCGAGCGCGGTTGCATGTCTTTGTGTCTCCACACATCACTCATTTATCTAATGAGATGGCATTGTATAAATTTGGTATTTTGGTGAGACCTTTAGTTCCTTGGGGTTAAAACATGTCGATACTATTGTCATACAATATATCTTTAGTGTTAGTGTCACATCCCAAAATTTTCCAAATTTTGTAATGTGAAAAATAAATAAACAAAAGAAATAATTGTTGAAATTTAGGGTGAAAACAAAACTTTTTGATTTCAAATGGAAACATCAAAACCCATCTTGAAATAAACATTGAATAAAATTTGACTCCAACAAATTTCAATCAAGAGAAATGCATTCATCAATAATGTGTTTTGAAATTTAAACACTTGGAAAAGCTAAATGAAAACTCTAAAACCCTAAGGGAAGGAAATCATTTCCAAGATTACTCTAAGCCTATGGATTTGATCCACATAAAAATTGTTCAACAAACATTTTAAAATGATCAAGAATGATAAATGAAATTATTATAAAACCATAGAAATTTATTTCATTCAATTTGGAACCATGAATAAAACTTATGAATTTAATAAGTTAAAAAGAAATAACTTCCAAAGCTAATAAAGCTCCTATCTAAAAATCCATACCAAATTGTGAGCAATTAATCCTAAAAGAATATAAAAGGATAAACAAATATTAAATAATATTTTACAAATTGGAATCACCAAGTTTGGATCTTTAAATAAATAGATATGAATTTTATAAGATAAAGAAAGAAATAATAAATAAGGAATATTTAAAAGCCAAATTAAATCTTGGCCAAATCCATAAGAAAATGAAATAAAGATAATCCAAATAAAATAAATGGATAAAGAATATTCAAATAAAATTATATGGCATTAACCAAATTTCATTCTATTAAATGAAGAAAAAATCTCTGATACAAATGATAAATTAAATCTTGGGAAAATAATAAATGGAATTACCCAAGTAAAATAAAAGTCATTTAATTAACTTAAATGAAATAAAAGAAACACTTAAATAAATTTATATGATATTAAAATCATAATCAAATTTTATTTAATTGAAGACATTTACCCAATTTAAATGATTAATAGATCATATGAAAATATTTCAAATAAATCAAAATGAATTATTCAACACCCTTTTGAATAAATAAAATCTACCGGAAAAGGTTTTGATAAAAATTTGAATTTAAATAAGAATGGAAATTATATTTAAAATCTTATTTGAATAAGGGCAAGAGCCTATTTTAAATAAAATATAAACCATAAAAGAATAAAGGAATTATTCTAAAATAGACTTAAAAACTATTTAAAATAGTATAGAAATATACTGAACGTTTGAAAAAGGTTTGAATTCAAACAAGGTTTGAAATCATTTGGACAAAATCAAAAAATAAAATCTAAATAGAAAAACAAAAATGAAACAGAACAAAAAAAGGAACAGACCCCAGCCCAACCTGGCCCATCTAGTCCAACTAACCCCCCGAACCGTTTTCTTTTCACTCAACAGCACACCCGCACAGTCACTGATCGCCTGGCCCCACCGTTTCTCTCTCTCTTGCTATCAAACAGACCCCACTTGTCAGTCATCCCTTCAAACCACCGCGACCAGTTCTTCCTCCCTCTCTCTCCCGTTTCTGCCGTTGATTCACGTGTTTAATTCGCATCAATACCGCGTGATTCTTGCCCCCTGATCATGCACACTTATTCGCCCGCACCTCCTCTATCTTCCCCTCAGACCCCATCCCACGAGAGCCAGAGGCTGCTCCTAATTTTTCTCGAGCTCTCACTGTCTCCGGCAAGCTCCGATAACGATTCCGGTGAGCTCTGACCTCCCCTTACCCCCTAGTGCATGCTAGCTTACTCCCCATCGACACGCGCATCCTCCTGCAACCGCCACTTCCCCACGCGCGCCTCAGACGCTAGGCAACGATGACGCCTCCTCTCCACAGTCCACTGCCTCAACTTCGACGACTCCTCCTGGTAATCCCTGACCGCACCTCTCCCTCTCATTGTCGCTCTCGCGCTCATATCTCTCTTGCGCGTCTAACGGCACCTTCTGATTGTCTTCTCGTGGCTCGTAGCGTTGCCCCCGACAACGGTCGTGCGTGCCCGGCACTGATACGAACTCTAACGAGAGATTGACGACGCCACCGTGCTCCCCTGTCCCTTCAACAACCACCTCGAGAACCAGCACTCCACGGCGATCTCGGTGAGCCCGTCCTTCGTATTTCTCGCTTCCTTCTTTAGCCGTACCACCACAGCCCGAGCACGCCACCGCTCGCCATTGACCCAGCGCCGCCCATCTGTGGTCAAATCGATATGGAGCGTTGGATCTTGATCCATTGGCTAGGATAGATAACTTACGCGAACCGGTATGATTTAATCTAAACCACACAAATCAGTTTAAATCCAGCGGTCCACAGGGCTCGATCCTCACGAAACGGTATGCGCCAATAGAAAGCTGACACGTAGCCAGACTCAGGATTTAAAAACAGAATTAGATCTATTAGTGATTTGATTTTGTAAAATTCATAACTTTTGATCCACACGTCCAAATTTTGCAAATTTTATACCAATAGAATCAGCAAAACAAATACTTTCCATCCATGTACTTTGTTTAGTAAATTTCTTCTGTTAAATTGGTTGTTTTTACAGAAACTTGTATAGGCATAATTTGAACATAAAAACTTTTCTAGAAATATTTCTAAGGTAAAATCTTTGGTAAATGGTTTGTTTTGAACCTACTGACCATAGAAACCAAATTATGGATTTAAAAATGTATTTTGTGAAGTTAAAGAATGCATATTTGAATTAAAACATTTCTAGTTAAATAAAAATATTGTTTATGTTTTGAAATGCTATTTGAGTAAAAGCTTTGGAAATGATTTGATTTAAACTCTGTGACCCTAAACACCAAGTTTTGAGATTTAAAAATATATTTGATGAACCCTATAAAATTATTACTTTGTTAAAAGGCATTTCCAACAACATAAAATATTTCTTTGGTATAAAAATGGTTTATAGGTGAAACCTTTTGCAAATGGTTTTAATATTAAACACTTGACCATAAAACACTAACATTTGTGTTTAAAAATGTATTTTTCAAACACTAGAAAATATTACTTTGATTTGAACCATTTCTAGCAAAACAAAAATGACTTAAAATGGCCATTTTCACTAACTTGATATCTAGTGGTTTTGCCACTTTTATAAATGACCAATATGTGTCTTAAAATGTTTATAACCTGTTATAAACCACTTTTCCAAATAAAAAAATCTTTGGCATGCATTGTTTTGTTTTTATTATTCTATGTGATTATTGCTTGAATGGTAAATTGAATATTTGTGCCTTGATTGAATTGTAGTGAAATTTGAAGAGTGTGACTATTGCAAGATCAAGTAGTGAACTTATATTCTCTACCAAAAAGGCAAGTGATGCTTCATACTTTTGTCCCATTATTTTCACTATGCAATAGTGATATTTCTAAGTAGGACTTGCATGGAATTTTTCTATGTATAAACTATGCCATGGGAAATCCTAGTAGATGAAACCTTAGTAGAATTTTCCTAAGTTAAGATTCCTACTACTATCATTCTTAGCTTAGCTAGTATAAAACAAGGGTGGATTATATTCATGCTATGGAATATTTCTAAGTCAAGGACTTGTGTTTTGTTTAACAAAATAACTAAGTGAATGAATCACCTAGGTGGAATGGAAAGAATGGTTTGTGTTGAGTGGTTACACAAGGCCCATTTCTATGGTTTACCTTGTGTATCTCACTTGTGGAATGCCACCCAGGAACAAAGAGATTTGAGATATCAAATGTTGAGAAGCTTCAAGTGCAGCCACTTGGCATTATGGGCTCTGCCTGGATCATATAGGTTGCAATAACTTAGCCAAATGGACAGTTGGTGGTAGGGGATGATAGGTTTGGAGCGCGTCCATTTTTGTCTAAGGGAAGGCTTTTGAAAGATCTTGTCTCAATGCAGGTCGAGTCTTGTGGGGAAAGTGCACCACCTTTGCAGAGTGTAAAATCTAAGTACTTAGCCGTGTCCCCGGCAATGGACAATTTGATCATCAAGACATGGAATCTATCAAGAATCTCCTCATCCCAATTTATAAGTTAAAAACTTGTGGTTGAACAAGGGTTAAAGGATCACCAATTTCTATTGGTAGATGCCTTGGGTGATTTTGACAAACAAAAAAAACTTAGTGTTTTCAAATGATAAGGAAGTATATTTTGAGCAAAGCAAGCCTAAGCTCCACCTAGCCAAATGCATATAGATGATAGACTCCACTATTCTACCATAGTATCACTTTCCAATACAATTCAGATGTATTGACCCTTGTGGCTGTAACTTATTATGTTGCAGGTTTGTTTGATGTTAATGAAGTGTGTTGATTAGGATTACAAGTCTACACCAACATGATTGCCTGTGGCACTTTGAAGATAAAGGACTCCATGCTATATAGTTATTTCTGCTGCATTGTAATAAGATAGCGAAATGAGCTATGTAAGATGTAATGTATTATTTTATTCCTGGTTATAAAGTTGTATTATGACCTTTGTTTCTTGATACTACATCTTAACTGTGGATGCTAGCTATTGATCCAAGGACTAGCATTGTAAACACAGGGATCTCTACCTTATTAAAGGTTGGGACCTCTAAAGTTAGCCTGTTGTGAACCACACCTTAGTTTGATAACAAACTAGTTGACACAAATTCCCTCCTTTGCTGCTACTATAGCAGTCATATACCTAGCCTTTTATTGTAGTATCCATCACAATGTATTAACTTTGGAATTCATCCAAATCTATCATGGAATCTCCTTTCCATTACATTCTGCCACCCATAGTTTAAATTGAGATAAATTTAATTTGTATCTTGTGAAAAAACTAGTATCATTTTTCAATGAACTATTTGTCTCTTATACAAATGGAATATATTCTTAATTCTTCCAAAAGATTATAAGAATATCCTTACTATCATCCAATGATCATTTTATGATTCATTCTGGTATATGCTCATAACACTTACAGCATAGGACATATCTGGATGTGTACATATCATGGTATGATTGATCAAAACATTCTTGTGATTTCACTCATCAACTGTCAAAGCACTTGAATCTTGTTTCACTTATCAAGTGTCGATACACTTGAATCTTGATTCAATTCTTTTTCATGCGACAAGATTACTTTTCTCGTCGTTTCTATATTGAACCCCTTCAATATCTCATATAGGTATGTTTGGCACGACCATATTAGCGTCACTGTCTATAGACATTCATGCCAAATATTCGGGTTTTGCCTAAGTATTTCGTCAAAATGAAATTCTTAACCTTTGTCAATAAAAGATACATCATTTCCAATCAACAAGATGTCCTCCACATAATGTATTATAAATATGTCTTAGCGCTCCCACTTAATTTATTGCAAAGGCAAGCATCTTTATCGTCTCCTGATGAAAACTTCTTTAACAGTTTCATCACGGTGAAGATTACAACTCTGTGATGCTTACTTCAACCATTGAAGTTTGCATGCCCTTTTAGCATCCTTTGAATTTAACAAAACCCTTTGGACCGTGTCTTGTACACGTCCTAGGTAACCATTCTATTAGAAGAACTTGTTTTGTTTATTCAGCTACCATATACCAAAATTATATGTAGTGGTTGCTACATTAATTAGTCCAGACTAAATATCGCTATGAAAGATCAAATCTTGTCATAGTAAACTCCTTGAACATTGTCATAAAATACTTTACGACATGTAGACTATTTCATAGATGTGAAACATCCATGTATGTTTCTTTATAGATCCAAATATGACCGATAGGTTTTTACACCTTTTCGGAGTGTCTTCCAAGTTAAAAAAACTTGATTTCTCATGTATGGAACTACCACGGATTTTATGGCTTCAAGCCTTTTGACGGAGTCAGGGAACATGATCTCTTCTTTGCATGTAGTCGGTTCATCATTGTCAAACAACAATGATTTACTCTCAAATCTTAGCATTTGATTGTTTTTCCGACCTGCTTGGTTCAATAGGAAATTAGACCTCCGTGACCACAACCTTTGAGGCACGTGAGCCATGAGCATTCTGGCTGCCTCCGGAACATTTTCTGGCCCTGCGCAACTCAGGACATATAGGTAAGGTTCGTTAACCTTATCAAAGTTCTGTTGTCCTCCCACTTAACTTTTGCGAAAAATTTCTTTTTCAAGAAACTTCACGTTTCAAGCGACAAACCCTTTTGTCCTCGGTATTATGGAGGAATATCCAATTTTTATTCGAAATAACCTACAAAGACACGCTCATCCGACTTTGGTTGTAAACATCTTGCTTATGCTTAGCATACCAAAATTTAAGAAAGGACAACTTGGATTTTACCACAAACCATAACATAAATGGTGTCATTTCAACGGATCAAGATGGAGATCTTTTCAGTGTAAAAGCGTCAGTCTCTAAAGCTTTAATCTTTTAAAACATAATGACCATTTTACAAATAACACCTTTGATCCACCATGTCAAACAAGGTTTCATTACATATCTCAAACACTCCATATTACTATGGTGTTTCGGGAGATGTAAATCTAGGTGTTTTGCTAAACTTGCAACTCAAATAAATCCCTTTATGATAAAATCATAAATAATTTATTTTCTTGTTACACTTGCAACTCAAATAAATCCCTTTATGATAAAATCATAAATCATTTATTTTCTTGTTACAATGATATTCCACTTCATCTTGAAAGTCTTTGAACGTTTTCAAATATTTCATACTTCTTTCTCATTAAGTGAATATTCACCCAAATTTCCGGAGAAAGCATATGAAGTTGAAATCCATCGCTTATGACTACACATAATGGACTATATACATCGATATGTATAAATTCCAATAATTTAGTAGATCGTTCTTCTTTGGTCTTTTGAACGAAGTTTTAATTATCCCGAGGAAAGTCTCACAAGCGTCACTTGATCAAATCAAAGACTCCAAAAATCCATGAATATGGATATTCTTCATGTTTTCTTTCCAATATAATTTAAACGGTGATGTCACTTCGTAAGTGATCTTTCAATCATTTGTCTTGCAACATTTTAGCATTAGTTTTATGGATGTGATTTCTCCAACTAGATTTGTAAATCATCCATCTTATATGGAATACGGTAATTATTTGAACAATCTTTGTTCTCATAATACTTGATTTAAATAACTATTAATAAAACAAATCTTGAAAGCAAGCTTTGATGTCAACGAGAAATACAAACAACGGCTTGTTTGTTTTCTTCGATCATCATCACATATTCTCTTGCTAGTTACTTAGGCCATTGTAGTTCATGAATTTCGTCGTTCTGTATGAAATTTCATACCAACCAATTTGGTATCCAATACCCAAGAACAACATAGTTTAACAAGCAAAGAATACAACCATAACATGTATAACATCTATATACCTAAACTGGATATTTCCAGTCTTTTCTTTTCTACCAGATATATTTTATAGATTCTCTTTCAACATTTCCTTTTCCTTTTTAAAAGAATCTATCAACAACAACAGTGGCGCCATGTACATGACACATAGTACAAAGCATGTATATTAAAATACTAATACCTTTGGACTTGCACTTTGAAGTAGATCACAATCATCAAACGATCGACATTGTTTCAAAATCCATCCTTTAGTAATCTTTTAGTGTAGTAAACATTTTACATACATCTTCTATTCATCCTTATCATGACGACTTTCTTGATCAAGATAATGTAGCTTATAAAGGAAAATCGTGAGTATAACATTACTTTCCAAAACCCTTTTGGAATATTAGGATGTCTAGCATCTCCAAACTTTGCAAATTCTCATCCAATATAGGAATATATATTATACTCTATCATATTGCAACCAAAACATTGTTCAAGATATCGTTATATCTGCCACACATGATGGTTTTGGAAACAATTCTTTCAGCTCCTAGATAAACTTGATATTAAAATAATTGTCGGGGGGATAACCCCCGGGTGGGGAAAGCCAGGCATAAGTAGGCCGTCTCCAGAAGATGCAGGCCGCCTGGCCTCCCGCAATCACAACTCTAACCGTCTGGCAAGCAAGCCCGGCTGGGCTTATAGCCTTCCCGACTGGACCGTCTAGCTAGTGGCCAGAAGAACCGGTTGGGTGGCCGTTCCCACCCGGCTCACCTCGGATTCGATGGAGAGCACGGAAGTACTGGCGCTCTGTGTGGGGTACACTTCTAGCTCTCCCTCCTCATCAAGGAAGCTAGCATGCCGTCATGACCAGCGCTACCAGACAAAGATAAAGCAAGGTGGTCGACTGGACTGGCGAAAGCAGTCTGGGTGACCATTAAAGCAAGGGTGAAGCCCCAAAGGAAGCCCGGGTGACCAATAAAGAGAAGAGTGACGCTAAAAGAAGGGCGGACTGGGTCCTGGCCCACCGGCTGGGCCCTGCAGTCGGCCCTGCCCGGTAAACCCATATCTAAACAATAAACCATAGGACCCGAATTGTAATCTGCCTCCCAGACCAGTATATAAGGGAGGGCAGAGCCAGGGTTCTAGGTAAGGTGAAGAAGTGGAAAAACAAGAGTAGAAGAAGATAAGTGTTAGTATCAAGCTCCCATATTCCTATAGCCTTCAATAGTATCTAAGGAAACAGCTCAAGGAGCACTTGTACTGAGCATCGAGCTCCCATACATAGGTCATCTTGCAGGAGTAGGGGTGTTACCTCGCCGAGAGGGCCCCGAACCTGGGTACGTCTCTGTGTTTGGAGTGCATCGTGCCCAACCCGTTGCGTGAGCCACCGAATGCATCCGTGTGTCCCTTCTTTGCTATCGTGGGGCACAAAGGCTCCACACAAATTAAAATATCGGCAACAGAAGTCAGCCGAAGTGTAGCGCATCAGAATAATAGTTCTAACAAATACACCCGGTATCCCGGGGATCAAGAGTCAGGAGCTTGCGAAGTCGAAGGAGCGGTGGCTGGATCAGTAGGGGTGGCGTCGGCATCATCAGGAGGAGGCTGGCTGCTGGAGGCTACGTCGATGGGATTCCAAGGCGCCGGCTCCCAGTGGAACGGCCGTGGCTCTCCGGGGGCGCTGAAGTCGCGCTCCAGGTCCACATAGGTGCCGATCTTCACCCCGCAAGCCTAGAGCACAGGAAGGCTCTCGCGAAGACCATCGTAAGTCGTCCTGAGGAGGAAGCCGCGGTCGATCACGCTCAGGTCGACGCTAGGATACCATGACTTCACCATCGCAAGCGCCATATCCGCACCACCTCGAGCAGCCCACTCCTTATGCACGTCTAGCACGTTGATGCCTTTGGACAGCGCCACGGCCAGGCTGGCCATGTCATGCACGACCAGACCCGCGTCTGGACAGATGTAGTGGAAGAGATCATTGCCAACGGCGCGCAAGCCGTTGCTCTCCTCCGCCACCACCATGACCAGGTCGAGGGCGGTCAGGTCACGACCAACCTCCTCCATTGGCAGCTTCTCCGTGGCCATCTCGGTTGCCTCAGAATAGTGAGCTGCAGCCAGAGAAAAACCAGAATAAACTGACAAGACCAAGCAAGTCGCAGCATAGCGGAAGGGAGTAACTAAAAAACTTACTGATGACCATCTCCGAGACGTTCTGGAGGTGCTGATTGAGCTCCTCCTCCCTGCGGCGAAGAGACTGGATCGTCCCCTCCTGCTGGGTGCAGATCGTCTCAAAGTTCTTTAGCGCCTCAGCCCGGATGTCAGCCGTCTTCTTGGCCTGCTCTATGCTAACCTCAAGCTGGTGCTTGGCCGCGGCGAGCTGGTCAAACTGCGCTTGTCGCGTTTTGTTCAACTCCTCCAGCCGGGCAACCTCAGCCTTGAGGCGCTCCAGCTCGTTCTCCTTGTCTTGGATCATGGCTATAGGAGGATACCCGATGGTCAACAAAAAATGGGAAAATGGAGACAATCGCCAAGACAGATCTGAAGAAGCAATCTTACGGCCAAGGTCCCTGGTGTTCCTCACTGACTCCGTAAACGCTTTCTGCAGAAAGAAATAAAATAAGCAATAGAGGCACACGCCGGATGAAACAGCGGAAAACATCTGAAGGGCAACTCACCTCCATCAAAACTGACAATTTTTTGCCTCGCCAAGGCCCTGTTCCATTCCTTCAACCAGGTGGCGAACCTGGTTGAGCGCGACGGGTGCCGAGCCAGAGAGCTGGCCTCGAGATGGTGATGACAACCTCGTCATCGTCGTCATCTATACCTGAAGGCGCAACCACCACCATCTCCCTCCCAGCCGGCTGACCGGCATCCGGCTGGCCGACATCCACCGCAGCCGCCTGCGCGGCCTTCGCTCCCTCCATCACCTCCGTGATGACGGGCCTGGCGGAACTGCTCGGAGCATCGCTCCAAGCCGGGTTCACGCCAGCCCTTAGGAGGGGGAGAGGGGTCTCCGGGTCCTGCATAGCCGCAAGCAGCTGGCCCAACCGTGAAGACGCAGGGGCCTGGTGCAGCAGCCCTGTAGTCTGAGAGCCCTCAGACGCCCTGGGCGGAGAGGGCAAGACCGATGCAGCCGGGCTGGACGCAGCAGCTGGCGCGGGCGCAGCCCGCGTCCTCGCCACCTCTTCAACCGGAGGAGGAGGTGGAGGAGGCATGACGGCGGCACCTCCGTCGCCAAGTTCCATGGCTTCGCTGCAAAGCACAAAGAGTTAAAGAAGAAGCCAGCAAAACTGCAGAGTGGCAAGAAAGGACAAGAGAGATACTAACCCGATGACGGAGGGTGGAGAAACAACTTGACGCCCTCGGCGTGTTTTTTTCGTCTCAACTTGAACGGGAGCAGCAACAGGTGTCTCCCTCTTTCCCCCGGCTCTCGCCACGGGTCTTTCTCGCGGACCCTCCTCGTCGGTGACATCGGCTTCAACAGAAGCAAGGAGTAAATGCCATAACCTCAAGATCGAAAGTGAAAGAAAAATCTATGAATAACAGCCTACCATGAGGATCCGGGGGGCCATCATCCGCCCGGACGGGAAACCGTTCGGGCTCCGTCTGGGGGTACTTCTTCGGCTTCCTGTCCTCCAAGAAGGACGGAAGCGGGAAGTCGCCCATACCATCTTCGGCCAGCTGCGCCGTGAACAACTAATCAAAAAGGGGGCATAAGGCACCCAAGGAAAGCTAGCAAATACAAGAGATGAGGCGCAAAGCAACCAGAGAAAACTTACCGACGGCGGCAGGCGACCGCGATGGTACGAGAGGCAGGAGTACGCCTAGTTGGCCTCGATGCGGAACTTGGAGATCATGGAGATCCAGTTCCGCAGGTCCTGGATGGGCACATCCTTCCACGACATCCTCGTCGGATCATTCGCGGTCGATAGATGGCACATCTTGTGCGACCGCTTCTGCATCGGAAGCACGTGACGCACCATCCACTACAAGGTGCTGTCCCGGCGATGAGCCTCTCCGTTCCCACCATCGTCTCCACCCGGGTGGCCATCCGATCGAGATCCTCCACCGCGCCCATGATCTTCGTCGTCCAGGCCCTCTGCGATGAGGGCACGTCGGTGAAGGGCGGGAGGCAGATCCAATCAATCTCCGTGGCATTGCTCACATAGAAGTATGTGCGCTGCCACATCTTGACGGTGTCGGGGAGCTCGAACCGCGGCATCGGTGAGTAAGTCCGCGGGTAGATGGCGCAGCAGCCCGTCCGCGTCAGCGGGTCACCCTTGACGATGTTCTGGGCTTTGAAGTGGAAGAACCGGAGAAATTTCGCCACCTCGGGCCACACCCCAAGGTACGACTCGCAACAGGCCACAAAGTGCGACTGCTGCGCCATGGCGTTGGCGCCAAGGTGGTGAAGCTGGAGGTCAAAGAAGCCAAAGAGCTGGAGGAGGAACGGGCTGACGGGGAGGCCGAACCCGCGCGCAAAGTGCGCGAGGAAGACGACCCATTCCCCCGGCCGAGGGTTCGGCAACCGCTCCCTCTCCGGTGCAGGCTGGTGCTTCACAAGCATAGACAAGGGAAGAAACCTCCCCCGCCGGTACTTGTTGATGAGTTCATCGGTCACGAAGGACCCGCACCAACCGCCGCGTTGCTCCAGCACCATCTCGACAGAGGAGGAGGACATGGTTGGCAAGAAGAAGGTGGCTGGTGACGACAGGGAGAGGGCGCAAGAACAAGGAGCGCAAGGGCACAAGGAGAAGATGAGCCGGAGGATGGACAAGTGTAGGAACCAATCCCCTCGGAGCCCTATTTATCCCCACAAACGGCAACGTCGTCCCTTCGGCTTCTGCGCGACGCGTGGCGTCACGACGCCACAACCGCACGTCGCTTCGGCTCCAGATCCCCTGCACCGTAGTGGTTTCCACAGAAGATCCCCAGGCTTCAGCAGGAGGTGAGGTGTGCGCCCTTGCCCCGAGGAAACGCTGCGGCACGTTTGCGTGTGTAGTTGCCAAAAACTAACGCAGCGACGCGGAAGTCAAACTGAGGTGACGTGCGCCAGAGCCGCAGGAGTGGGTGACGGCACCAATGATGTCATCTAGCCCAACGTTTCGTCTTTAGCTCCGCCAGCCGGTACCTGCCTTCGCTGTTTACACCCAGTGGACGGCCATCGATTCCGCAGCCGGTTTGACTCTAGCCGGAAAGCAAAAGCAAAAGCTGCAGCCGGAGAAAGTAAAGCAACCTCTCAGGAAAGGAAGGAGCACGGGAGATCTTGCCCACCGGACAAGCCCATACGTGCTCGGGGACTAGTGTCGGGGGGATAACCCCCGGGTGGGGAAAGCCAGGCATAAGTAGGCCGGATCCAGAAGATGCAGGCCGCCTGGCCTCCCGCAATCACAACTCGAACTGTCTGGCAAGCAAGCCCGGCTGGGCTTATAGCCTTCCCGGCCGCCCCATCTATCCGGTGGCCAGAATAACCTGCCGGGTGGCCCTTCCCAATCGGCTCACCTTAGATTCGATGGAGAGCACAGAAGGACTGGCGCTCCGTGCGGGGTACGCTTCTGGCTCTCCCTCGTCATCAAGGAAGCTGGCATGCCTTCATGACCAGCGCTACCAGACAAAGATAAAGCAAGGCGGTCGGCTGGATTGGCGAAAGCGGTCCGGGTGACCGTTAAAGCAAGGGTGACGCTCCAAAGGAAGCCCGGGTGACCACTAAAGAGAAGAGTGACGCTAAAAGAAGGGCGGACTGGGTCCTAGCCCACCGGCTGGGCCCTGCAGCCGGCCCTTCCCGGTAAACCCATATCCAAACAGTAAACCCTAGGACCCGAATTGTAATCTGCCCCCCAGACCAGTATATATAAGGGAGGTCAGAGTCAGGGTTCTAGGTAAGGTGAAGAAGAGGAAAAACAAGAGTAGAAGAGGAGAAGTGTTAGCATCAAGCTCCCATCTTCCTCTAGCCTTCAATAGTAGCTAAGGAAACATCTCAAGGAGCACTTGTACTGAGCATCGAGCTCGCATACATAGTTCATCTTGCAGGAGTAGGGGTGTTACCTCGCCGTGCGGGCCCCGAACCTGGGTACGTCTCTGTGTTTGCAGTGCATTGTGCCCAACCCGTTGCGTGAGACACCGATGCATCCGTGTGTCCCTTATTTGCCATCCCCGATGGCTCTGCCATGTTCCACACCATGACAATAATCAAGAATCATGGTGGCAAACATGATACTTAAGATACTAACACTGGAATTGTTACTCTCAATTCAATACCAATTATTAAATTTCACGGATTAAATAGAGTTTTCTGAAAGTTTGCATTAGGACTTTAAACCTTAGATTAACACTCAACCCAATACGATACCAGTTTGTAAAGTAAATATCTAGAATTCTATACTTCTATTATCTCAATTACAACTAAGCATAAGGTGGTGAACGAATGCCAATGACTACAACAAATTATGCAAATTCACTTTAATTTAATTTATGATAAATTGAGTGCTACTAATCCAAATTAGAAATGAACTCCCACTCAAAAATGACATCCCTCGTGTCTTTTTGGTGATTACATGAACCAAATCCACTACACTAAGTCCGATCATCACGTGACTCGGTGTAGCTTCAAAGGCGACTCTCTAAATGGTCATCATATCAAACATATGACTCATGGTTAACCTTTCGGTCCATGTTCCGAGGCCATGTCTGCACATGCTAGGCTCGCCGAGTAAGAACCTTAGTATTTGCGTGTGCAAAAATGTCTTACACCTGAGATATGCTTATGGATTCAAGTACACCCGATCATCACGTGATTTCTTGCAACAATGTCAGTGCATACTTAAGAAAGAACACATTTTTTATCTCGATATCTAAATGAGGGATTATCTTATTATGCTAATAAAACGCCAAACTATCAATATAAGATGCAACAAACATCACATGTGAAAAAGTGAAATGATATGGTTCTTGCACTTGATCTCCATCATGTGCATCGTGGTATGATCCTCATCATACCTTTATGTGTAAGGCCAAGGTATATGGAACTTACACGTTATGTGTGTTGTAAGAGTATCGACTTATACTTCTACTTACAACATCCCCATATAATGGCACTAGCCTAGCAACAATATAAACTAGACGCCTCTAATTTATTCATTGCAAGTTTTACGTGGCTTAGGGCTTTCGAAGATAGAACCGTTCTTACCTATGAACATGAACCACAACGAGGATAACCAAATTGTTGACAAATCATTGCAAATTAGATATTAACTATAATAGGAGAGACAGACACCCGCTAGCCACTTATGCAAAACTAGTTGCATGTCCAGTGTGGAACAAGTCTCATGTGCGAGGACATGTAAAGATTGTCCGGGCCGCTTCATCCCACTATGCCACCAATATCCAAAGTACAACTAAGAAGCAATAACATGATCATCATCGCCCATATACTCTTATGTGTACTACCCGTGCAAAGCATCTACGCATAGATCCGTCTCTGATACTACTATAGGGTTTGCAGCATAGAAAACAAAAAATTTCCTACAATGGGAACAACTAAGTACCAAGATCTATCCACTAGATACAAGCAACTGGTCGATATACATCCATAAAATACATACCCTCGAAGACCGAATAGAATTAACGAGGTTGTACTCATGGATGATGTAGACGAACACTTGCCGATCTCAAGATCATGATGAAATTCATCTGGTCCAGCCGGTCCAGCACCATCAAGTCCAGCACCGCAAAGTAGTGGTGCATCCGTGATCGCACACACATACGGGTACCCCGACAACCTCCGCACCCTCGCTCTAGCGAAGCAGCGGAAGCAACAAATCCTTCCAGAAAAAGCCACCGGGAACATGTATCTCGCTGATCGGAGACCATGGGGAAATTCTAAAGGGGGGAGAGAGATCCTTCGCAAGGAGGTGTGAGTGAGAAGTGAGAGGAGGGGGTCCTTTTATAGGGGAGGGGGGAAGCCCAAGGGGGCATGGCCGCTGGCCAAGGAGGGTGCCCCCACCTCTTCCTCATTCATGTGGTGGAAGCTCCACTCACATAAACACACCTCCACTCACAATTCCACTCACATGCATTAATTTTCCACCAAAATTAATGCAAGCTCTCATTTAATAAAACTCTTTTATTTATTTTATTCATAATTTTGTTAATTACTATAATTAACAAACATTCACATAAAACCCTTATAACATTTCAATTTCACATGCAGAACCAGTTTCAGCAATTTCAACCAAAACAGTTCCAGTGTCTAGTGAAATAAATTCCTGCGCTCTCCTTTTTCTTTCTCTGGCATATTATTTGCTCCGAATGGTGTCGGTATCCCTTAAGTGTGTCACCCTACGGTTCACGAATAATGTATACATGATCGATACCCCTCTCCGATTAGTAATCAGCAGCAGGACCTGGAGATCCGTACTGACTCCCACATATTCAACGATGACTTCTGTGATCGTGTGAACCTTATACGCATGTAACTCACGATATATTACATGTCCGAGATTCGATCATCGGTATATCCATACCTAGTTTGATCTCGTTACCGACATGCACTCTTTTATCGTTCCCGTGATATAACATTCTAGTGATCAAATCACTTGCTTGCAAGCTAACTAATGTGATATCACCGAGAGGGCCCAGAGTATATCTCTCCGTCATCGGGATGGAAAAATTCCACTCTTGATCCATGAGCCTCGACATAACACATTCGTAGCACTGAACCCATCTTTATAGTCACCCTGTTACAGTGTGACGTTTGATGTTATCAAGATACTCTTCCGGTGTTAGTGATTGACATGATCTCATGGTCTAAGGACTAAGATTAATTCGTATGATGTTATAGCAATATGAACACAATGACTTTGATCGTAATGCTATACTTCGGATGAATGTTCATCACACCATTCCAATATTGTTGTGACCTCGTTATTAACAACATCCAATGTCCATGATCAGGAAACCTTTATCACCCTGTTAATCAACGAGATAGTTTATGAGAGAGGCATAACTAGGAACTTTCTGTTTGTTTATTAAACACACATGAATTAATGTTTCCATATTAATACAATTATAGCATGCAAAATAAAAATTTATCATAAATAAGGAATACGATAATAACCAGTTTATTATTGCCTCTCGGGCATATTCCCTTCAACTGCACTGCGCGTTGCCCGGGGGCTGCTTCCTAATGTGCATGCGGTGGTCAAAAGGAGACCATTGCACGCTGGACCCACCGGGTTACCCGATGGTCCGAATCCCGCGCCTAGGCCTGCGAGGTGCGGTGTCCTCCTACGTCCGATTCGGCGGGCGCCAAAGGATCCAGAGGGTCGTCTCCTGCATACTCGGTGGACCCTGGGAGCTCACCTTGGGACGGGACTATGGGAACCTCGCTCCCAAGCTCGTGGTGAGAGAGCCCGAAGAAATGATCCCGCGGCTCAGGTGCTCGCGATAACCCATCTCCTTCAGCATTGAAGACCACCCCGATTCCACCCGTGCGGTTGGCATCATTCTAATGATTTGCACCCCCCACATCAATGGCATCACCATCACCAGAATTCTCATCAATGGCGGTGCCAGGCTTAGGGGGATCTACGAGGGGGCTTTCAGGAGGATGCAGGTGTCACGTGCTTGGCTGGTGCCCACGTCGTCATTCTCAGGGGTGATAGGTGGAACCGATGTGCCTACCGGGTAGGTGCGGCTTCCTATAACTTTTTGGACGCACCATAACCACCACACCAAGCTTGTAGACTTAAATGTCGCACGCGTTAGCCTCCCCTACAGAACCGTCCAAGGTTACCCGCCACTAGCTGTGGGACCCCGGATTATGCCCACAATTCCCGTTATGCCCACAATTCACGGTCCCATGAGCTATGAGCATAACCGACAAGTATCATTATAACTGTAACACCCTCACCTTACAAGGCTGAGTTCATGTGTATAGTGCCAATCCCTGGATCGGTTCACTGGCACACAGAGTACAGATGAATACCAAAGAATTTAACAGTGCATCATAAATAACGAATTGATCTAGAATTTGCAATTATTACATAATGCTTAGCATGCAGGCTAGCTAAAATAGTTCAATAGGAAACAGAAGCTTAAATATATAGTAGACTCCATCTTTAATTGCCCACAAGCGAACAAATGTTGAGTGGAGTATTGTCCAACTTTCATAAATAGTTTTTGATTTTCTTTGAAAAGATCCCAATTAAGTTAGCCCATCAACATTAAAGCAATTAGAAAATTAGAATGATCGATAAACATGTCATGAACTCAATATCAAGCAACTCAGATGTCCATAACCGGGGACACGACTAATCGATTATTTTATACACCCTGCAGGGGTTAGTACACTTTACCCATGTTACTTGGCCATCCCAACTCATACCACCACTCTCATAATGGGTGATGATAGGGAGAAGTCCTAGAAGGAAACGTTCAGGAAGTAGCTCCCGAAACCCGACACGCACCGTACCAACCTACCAAAACTGTACGTCTCTGGCTACGTGGGTTCGAGTTGCCACAATCTACTAAGTCTAGGCAACCGCCCATTTCATTATTGGCACATGGTTGTACACGTAACCTACGAAATAAAGAAGCCAATAATTTTCTCTTGATACCTAGGTGCCTTTCCGCAATGATACCACAAAAAAATGTCAATCCCATCACACCCAGGAGATTCATTTATTAAGATGTTTTTAGTTTTCACAAAACAATACTTTAGAAACAACGTTCAAGTGATGTAACCCATCCCTCGTTCATCATAGCACGGCTAAGCACATCTACCAACGGTGGCTCAACTACAAGAGATCCCTACAACATAATAGGATATAGCATAGCGATAGTAATCCCTATCATGCAACTACAAAATACACCACAATTTATTGAAAATAGTAGGATAGTAATCATGATCAAATTAGCATATACTTGCCATGGTTGTAGTTGAAGTCATTCGAGCATTCGTTGCAATCACACACGTTGCACTCTTTGCAATCTATCGATCAAACAATTGCATACAACATAAACAACCATACAATCATAGACAAATGCACAAATGCATGCATGGCAATTTAATAAGTCATAATGGTTGTATTTTAGTTATCTGAATATTATTAGATCACATGATGCATTCAGGAGATCAATTAATGCAATGGAGTACTTGTTAGTAATAATTACTTGCCAATATAGGGGTTTAAATAGTTCTGTTGTAACTCCTATTCTTTTTGACAAATTAAATTTGCATCTAAAGTGTTCTGGATAGAGGGCATTAATATGAACCAATAGGCGTTGGATTCACCCTAATCGGAGTTATAAAACTTTTCTTATGATTTAATTAGTCTTTAATGAGTTTTAAATCATTTAAATACTTTCTGTTGTCTAAAAATCAAACTAAAATAAGATCTATAATCTTCACGGGATTATGATTCCAGGTTGTTTGCAACTTTTTGAACGTTATTTATTTTCTTATTAATTTATTACTCTAAATAGGCCATTAAACTATTTATTTAATTCTTGAAAAACCTTACGGTAACGTAATAAAATAATTGCATATTGATGATCTACACACAATTGTGAATCCATCCATATATTATTTGTGAATTTTTGACCAGTAGATCTTTTACTATGAATTTATTAACCTAAAAGACCATTACAACTAATTATATTATTACAGTAAATACGTACTATAAAGGTTAGATCCAATTTTATATTAATATTCTACTCAATTTTCTGAATCCATGGATATATTGTTTTCTATTTTTGGATCTACGAATCTTTTTATATGATTTTTGCAAGTTTACTCAATTTTATGCAAATTAAATTTCAATTTCAAATTTACACGGAATATTCCCTGGGAATGTTCTTCACTGACTAGGCGCTGACCTGGTGACGCGGAGGGCGACGTTGCGTGTTCTGGTTGGTCGATACCCCATTGTGGTTCGATCTAATCCTGGGTGCTCGTTTGAGATCCAATGGCGGGAAACCTTTGCTTCCTCTCCAGCGATGGTCGACGGCGAGTGGCGGTTGTGGCGCTCAGGTGGTGTCGGTGACGGTGGCTACGGCGATCACCCGCGAAGAAGGATTAGCGAACGGGGATTAGACGAGGACGCCGAGTCAATTGGTGAGCTCAGAGTCGTGGTCCATTTCCTGTGGTGGCAAGGAGGCGCGGCTGGCCGGTTGCGGAAAGGCACCCAAGTATCAAGATAAAATGATTGGCTTCTCTATTTGGTAGCTTACATGTACAACCATGTGCCAATAATGAAATGGGCGGTTGGCTGGACTTAGTTGGTTGTGACAACTCGAACTCACGTAGCCAGAGATGTAGAGTTTTGGTAGGTTGGTACGGTGCGTGTCGGGATTGGGGAGCTACTTCCCGAACGGTCCCTTCTTAGACTTCTCCCTATCATCACCATATATGAGAGTGGTGGTACGAGTTGGGCTGGCCAAGTCACATGGATAAAGTATACTAACCCCTGCAGGTTGTATAGTATAATCAATTAGCCGTGTCCCCGGTTATGGACATCTGAGTTGCTTGATATTGAGTTCATGATATGTTTCTCGCTCATTCTAATTTCCTAGTTGCTTTAATGTTGATGGGTTAACTTAATTGGGATCTTTTAAAAGAAAATCAAAAACAGGTTATGAAAATAGGACAAAGGTATTTGCAAATGCAAGCTAGCCACAGCTCCACTTGCCAAATGAGCATGTAGATGCTAGGATTAATGTCTCCTTTAATAGCTCTACATGATATACATTCCAAGTATTGACCCTTCGGGGCTGCTACATTTTATGTTGCCTGTTGTTATTCTGATTCTGAGTGATCGACTAGGTTGCGGTACTCCACTCAACATATGTTCGCTTGTGAGCAATTGAAGATGGAGTCTACTATATATTTCAGCTTCCATTTGCTATTGAACTATTTGAGCTAGCCTGTGTGGTAAGCATTATGTAATAATTGAAAATTCTGGATCAATTTTTATTTATGATGCACTGTTAAATTCTTTGATATTCATCTATACTGTGTGTGCTAGTGAACCGATCCAGGGATTAGCACTATACAAATGAACTTAGCCTTATTAGGCGACGGTGTTACAACAACATACATAAATAACAAGTACATGTACTTACATTCATGCCATTATGGCGATACAACATCAATAGCGGAAGTCTTCAAGCACAGAGCCCATGTCATGCCTTAACCTACAGGAAACTGAATGGGAGATGTCCTAGCTCGCATAGACGTCAGCAACTCCAGTATTCCTCTTGATCATCTGAAAGTCTGGCCAAGTAGATAGCCAGGGACAATGCCTTTGACTACTTTGAATGTACTCACAAACCACCTTAAGAGAACAATAATAAAATATATGCAATATGGCTATGGTAGGATGGCTCCATATGAGGTTCTTTTATAAACTAGTTACTCTAGTAGATATAGCATGTCTATATCTTTGTTGAGAACTTTTGTAAAACATTTTGGAAACCTTTGTGAAAAGTTCTTGGAAAACACTAGGATTGGGTCACCCATTTGTTTTTCCTTCCTGGTCATCTCATGACTAAACTCCTTTCATCCATTTCCCGACCATCTCATGGTCAAAACATTTCCAAGTCGTTGCTTTTCCAAACTCCTTTTTGAAATCAAAACCAGCACCGCTCTACAGTAGTTTGTCCAACCCGTCCATAACTGCAGACACGGCTATTCTAATAGATTTACACTCTACAGAGGTTGTACACTTTACCCACATCATCCGATTAACCTGCACTAATCTACACCGATCGTGGGTCATGTAACCGGTCAAGACTCTCCGGATTCCAATCTAGTATAGGCACTACCCAATGATTTGTTCGTATCAACGCCGGGATGTTGAGATCCATAGAACAACCGGAGCGCATCCAACTCCTCCAGAGACGGCACTTTCAATGAGAGGCTCATAGTATCGCCCGGCTTTTCCCGAGGGCAGTACGCAATTCCTCTAGGTGATTGCCTTGCAATTGACCCTTTATGTAAAGGAACCCCGACATTCAAGGGAGATGATCCCTTATAAGTAGTCATGATAATTCCCATACAAGAGTAGTAAACTTCAAATCCAGACCCGTCCAATTCTAGAGTAATGTGGTTGCACAAGTTCAGTTGTTATAGCTTGCTGCAAAGAACTGGGTGCGTTTTTGCAAACATTTTTCCTCCATCATTTTTGTAAAACCAAAACTTTTCTCGTTTTTCAAAACTCTCTTGGTGGGTCAAATCTCACCAAGGTTTTCTCATAGAACTTTTTTATAAACATTTTTCCGGGGTCTTCCCATCCTATACTTTTTCTTAGGCTATAATAGGGTCTCCAAGGGGTTGTGGTGTTGTACACCCTCTATCATGCTAGGGGAAAGTAGGTGTCATCAAATGGGCTGTACCTAATGGTACTAAAGTGGTAATGTTTTGGAGGAGCCAAACATTCCGACATAAAGACAAAGCATAATAAAACCATGCAATTTACATAAACAAATGGATAAAACATGTATAGGTAAAATAGTAGGACAAGGGCTTATGAGCAAGAAGGTGGATTTCCTGATCAGTAGAAATATGGAATTAGTGTCCCTGGTCTTCTCATAAAAATACTAAAATACCAATATAATATATCCACTTCTCATTGTCAGACAATCGCAACTATCGTTGTCAGAGGCCATACATGCAAACAAGCAAGGGCACAATCAACACCAAAACATACAAGCATCATAGCATATAGAAAACAATCAATATATAAATACTACCAATCAATAGGGTTTGGGAATAATGAAGGTATAAGGATTGGGGTATGTCTTGGAATATTTGAAGGAATTCCATATGGGTTTAATAGTCTAGGGACTAGGTATGAGAGGGGTTTTAGACCAAAGTCCCACTCAGTATAATATAATTTTATAAAAATGATATCAGTAGATAGGTATTGATAAAATGAAACCAACAAAAGTAGTTTCACTATTTTATCAATTACCATTGATTTATAGTTGATTTTCTAGAGAAATAAACTCTTGTTTTAGGAAATAATTCACCAGAATAGTTCTGGAGTTCCAAAAATTATCTCCGTGGGTGATTAAGTAGTGTTTTATGGACTGAATCAAGGGGAGTTGGAATTACTTCAAAATAATTACCAGAATACCCTTAGGAAATTCCCAAAGACAATTCTGGAGGGTTTTTGTCTTTTTCACTAGATATATTCCATAGAATCTTTTGAGGTGATTACAAATACACATGTTAGGTATTTATAATACATTTCAGTAGGAATTGGAATCAACCTGTTTGGATTTAGAGAATTATTGTGGTGATTTTACTAGTGATTATCCCATGCATAGAAAAGTTTAATTCACCAAAATTCAATAGAGTCTGAATAAATTATGGTGCTCTGTAATTTGAGGTATATTGGTATTCATGTACTTTGATAGTTGGAATTAGGTCAGAACCATTATTGGTTTGACCTAGAGAAAATCTTAGAGACAGATTAGGGCTGTTTTGTCATTTTTGCTACAGTCAAGATATAGTGGATCATGGTGTATCATGTCCATGCTTGGACATAAGAAAGGTGCTAGGCTGGGATAGGTCAAGAGGGGCGGTGGAGAGAGGGGTGTGGGGCCTGTGGCTCGACCAGGGACAGGGAGGAGTGAAGTGGTGGTGATGCTATGGCATTAACAAGAGGGGACAAAACAAGCAAGCTTTGTATACCTATCAACAAATGCAAAAGGACAAGCACTAGGGTTTGGTCACTGTATCTGTATAGTGCCATGACCAGGGAGGGTGTGTTCAGCTATGATGGATTTTTTGACAAGGTTGGAAGGGGTTTGGTGGAGGTTTGCTAGGGGTTTTGGTCACATGAGCAATTTTGCCCTAATGGGTGCTTATGAAGTGATGCCCTTAATTATGATTCGGCAAGATGAGGGAATGGTTCTGGTAGATGGGCATAGTTAATACATGTCTCATATAATTGTTTGGGATTTTTAGGATGATTTATAGTTCAGTAAAAATCATTTATTCAAAAAGTACATAAATGATTTATAGAAGCTAAAGTGATAATTTTACGTTGGGCAAGGTGAGATTTTGGTGTGGAATGGTCCGAAATACCATATCACACTTTGGGGGTTTTTATTGGGATTTATTTATAAGGGAAAGTATTTTTAAGTTATTATTTATTATTTCTGCCATTTAAGAAAAATGGCAAAAAGATATAATAAAGGATCTCAAAAATATTTATTTTTGAGTTGGGAAGATGAGATATGATATATATAGGAATTAAATGTGCCTTTATTTGGTCATGTGGTTTGGACAAAAGCAAACTTGTCTTTGTAGACAAGGTTTTGGAGATTTTGCAAAAGAATGGAATTGAATGGTTTTAGGCTACAAATAATTATGGGAATTATTGGGCAAGTGTTTATATACAAGGTGGATAAGGTACACTTGATTTATCCAACATTTCCATCTTGGTTTTTGAAGGATTGTGGTGAGAATGGAGGAAAACCAGATTTAGGGGAATCTAGGGTTTTGATATATTTATACCATAAAAACATGGTTGGATTAGGGAGCTCAGGTATCACCTTGGTACAAGGGTTATATGGATGGATAGAACAAGTTGTATAGATGATCATTATGCCAAAATGTTTTCTTGGTTGTATTGGGGGTGATCTAGGAGTGATGGCAAAATTTGTTGAAAACAAGGATGCCATAACAGATGAATCATGATGCCTCCTAAACCATGTGGGTTTAGGAAGCACAATGCTCCAATGTAAACAAGTGAGGTATGGAGTGATAGACCATGGTTATTAGATCATAACCATGCCAATATTTGGACAAGGGGATAGCACAAGGATGTGAGCTTCTGCCAAAGTAGGCATGTTGACTAGATTTGTAGAAAAAGGTTATCATGATGTCTACCAAACCATCATAGATGAGTGGGAATAAGAATGATTTATCCAAGGGAAAGACTGGTATTTGGTAGTACTCATGATGTACTACAATATGGTTCAAGTACATTCTCAATAATGCACTTTTGTTGGAATAGGTAGAGTTCCAAATATTGAATCTAGATAAGAATTCTAGACTTTCCCATTTTGGCACATTTAGGGTTGTAGATTAGAATACAAGAGGGAAACATTTGAGAGAGTGGAAAGGGTTTATCCTCTTTTTCAAGTGATTGATATTGAGGTATATATTGAATATAGGGGATCCATGATTGTATTTGGTAATGAGTTGGATGCTGCTACAAGTATTAGCTCAGAAAGGATTTGGTTAATCGGATTAGAGAGTCACTTGGTGGCTAAGATAGATTTAGTTTTCGGATGCTTAGTTTGAGATTGATGATCTCAACTATTGCATTGATCCTTAAGGATGATCTCCTAGGTTGGATCATGGTACTTCCCAAGCAAACAAATCAATCAGCAGATAAAGGCAATTCATCAGACAACAGATCAAGGAAATCCATCTAGTCAAAATTACTAGGGTTACCATTAAGCCTAGATTGAGGTAAGCATGGTTGTTATGAGGATGTTGTGATTTTGAAATAAGATAAGGACCTCTTGGTATTTCTACCAAGATTGGATGAATAGATTTTTTGAATGGTTTTGGAAAATATAGAGATAAGAGTAGTTGAAGGTGCTGTCTTGAAAATATAAGGAGATTATATATAGGTCTCCATAGTTTTGTTAATAGAACTAACAATTTTTTTTGTTTTATCAAAGTCATATTGGCTCTGTTTTGAAATGCCAACATATTTGAGAATATGAAAAATGAGCCAAGGCATCTCTTTTGTAAAATCGGTTCTGTCAAATAGTGTTGAGATAAGAAGTATTTCACCTAATACACAATCAGTTGCATGAACACAAGAAAACAAGTAAGCAAACATTGCAACACTTAATAAGAAAAAGTTTTTGTTCCCCCTAATTTTTTCCTTTTTGACAAAAGATCAGGGTTGCTGAAATTGGGATGTTACAGACCTTTCCCCCTTAAAATAATCTCGTCCCGAGATTAGGGAGGAGTAGGTTAGGGTGATAACATCTACTTAACAATTTCAGCGGTGGAATTATTAGATGCTAAAAGGTTTTACAATAAACATGTGTTGTCAGCTACAGGTCGGAGCTGAGTGGTTTCAGATTGGGCGGTTTAGATTGAACAAGTTGAAAAGATGCAGTATTTTCCCATTAGGAAGAGTCTAGGTAGGTTTGGCATAGAATCCATTCTTCTTCGGTATACGAGACGATGAGTTGATACTTCTTCAATCCTTTCTTTGCTGAAGTCAGCTTTTCTGCCTTCTTGGTCTTGGCACACTGGGGCGTTGGCTGGACGGTCGATTTGGTGATGGAGGAATTTCCCTAAGTGTCTTCCGATTTTGGAGGAGTGGCGATTATTATCCTTTGGGCTGGAGTCCATGATTCTAGTTTAGAAGGTGGTTATCACCTAGCGGTGACTAGGGTTTGCCTTCAAGGTTTTATCGGATTTTGGGCGGGAAAGGCATAGTCTTTCCCTCTTAGGGCGAGACTCGGGGAGCTTGATGAAGTCATGGATCTTCTTGGTTGGAGTTGTTTGGAGAATGCTACACCTTCTGTTCGGAGTGGGTTGTCTTCAGTCGACGTGGTAGGTGCTGCTTTCTGAGGGACGCCAATATCACTTCTTGGGGTAGTAGTCATAGAGGGATGGGCATTTAACTAGCTTCCCGTTAGTTATTATTGGCTCGTTAGGGATCTGATAGGTTGGAGAATGACGTTTTCGTTCTTATAGGATGAGGTAATTCCGGGTTGAGTCTGATGCAACATCGTGGGTGAAACACGCAAAGAAGGGCATCATACTTGCATAACCTCAAACAAGGGTCATCTAGAATTTAGCAGATTCGCGCTGACCAACCGCGAGGGTACTTGACGCCTTACTGAACAGGTTTCGAGACGATCCATCTCTTACTATAGGTTGGAAGAGTGAGTTGGTAGGTGGGAAGAACTACTCCCTGGGTACTACTTAAGTCTTGTTGTCGTTCTTGAGTTGGTGTCCTAACTTCGGCTACTGCAGTTCCTCGGGGGTATGGGGGATATTTATCTCTCCAGCAGTGGAAGTGAGGTTTGTTACTTCTCTGGTGGCTACTTCGATGGGTGGATATTCCAGGGTTGGTGACCGGAAGATGGGTTGATACTCGTAGAAGGATGATACGTCCAATTTGCATCACCATTCTATATCATAATGTTCCTCTATTCATTGATATATTTCATATTAAGAGGTGTTACTTATATCTTTTCATATGTTTTTGCATGTTGAATGATTCTTGGAGGCCGAACTGCCGGAGTCATGATTTTGATGGAAAAGTGGGGTTTTGATGCAATTTTGCGAAGATCAGAAAAATACCAGGAAAACTATGGAAAATACTATTTTCCTAGAAGACGAAGATTGCAAGAAGGGGAGGCGGAGTTGGGCCATAGGGGGCCCACACCCCACCAGGCGCGGGCCATCCTAGGCCGCGCCTACAGGGGGTATGGCCCACCTGGCCCACCTCTGGCTCCGCCCTCTCGCCTATATCTTCTCCTCGAAACCCTAATATAGGGGGAGCAACCACATAAAGATTCTGCCGCCTCTGCGTGGCGGAAAACACCGAGAGAGAAAGAGCTCTCCGGCAGATAGATTTCTGCCAAGGAAATTCCTTCCCGGAGAGGGGAGACCGTCGCCATCAACATCATCATCAAGCTAGACTTCATCGGGGTCATCATCATCATCCACACCATCATCTCGACCTGCACCATCATCACCACTCCATCCCGCTATAACAATTGTGTTGTGTCAACACCTGGATTTTTAATCCCAGATGCCTGTTATGCCATACATCGCAATCCGAGGATTACCATTTTTGCGAGATATAACAGATTTGGATATCACAGTACATCATCCATTACAAACCATACATAAGGTCTTACACAAATAAGGATCTCATGATCCAGTTCTTAATACAACTCAATCAGCGGAATAACGTAATAATAACGGTACCGTAGGCGAAGCTCCATCTTCGGGGTCACAAGCAATGCTGACGATGGGAGATAATCCTAGTTGTCGTAACCTTCCTGGGGTCCATCATCCTGGTACTCCTCTTCATAGTCTGGCCACGGAAATAGCCAGGAACAAAGCCATGAGTACTCTTTAAGTACTCGCAAACTAATACTAAAAAGTGAAGGGGGTTTTGGTAGTAGGACACTAAGATCTAGGGTTGTTTTGCAAAAAGCCAGATTTACCTATACTAAGTTCAGAAACGAAGAAAGCTAGTTGAAGTTTTATAACACCTAAGTGGGAATTTGAATTTCATATCACAACTCTGTTGTGGTCAAGTAAAAATCTCCTTTCATTTCACCAGCCATTTTGAAAACATCTGACGGGGGAACAGTATGGCCACTCCAACTGTCCATAACCGCGAATGCGGCTATTCGAATAGTTTGACACTCTGCAGAGATTTTACACTTTCACCACAATATTCGATACATGAGTCAGGAACAAATCCTGAATTCACCATACTCAGTATGCGGATAATCAATCCTAACCTTTCCATTACACGCCCTAGTATAGGCACCTCTCCTGTGAGTTTGGCCTCCCAACCATGACCAACTGTCATCTTGGGTACTGCACAGCTGGACAATCTTCACAAGGTAGCCTCAGCTCATACCTTGGCCGTGATGAAACCCATACTAAGGTATATAAGTTTCCAGTCAAGCCCTACCCAATTTTCGGGTATTGTGGTTGTATGGTAAAATTGGAATGGTATCGCATCCAGACAACCATCACTTTTATAAATGGCTAAGGCTCATGCCTCAACATTTTCATCATAAAAATCATCTGGTGTTCGGAAACACATGTCAAAACATTTCAGTGGAATGACTCATCATTCCAAGGTTTTCATAACCATTTTCACCAAGTATTCCCATCTAAATTTGATCAAGTTTTATACTTAGCACTAGCATCTACAACTGGGGTTAAGTACTAAGAAGGGGTGGTAAAAAAGGGGAGTTTAACTAAGTTTAATATCATGCCTTAGGATGGCATCAAGATTATCTAGCTTAGGCAAAGTTTAATGCTCTTTATGCAACCTTCAATTATCTTCCTAGAATCTACAAGTTACTTAAGTAAACTCTAAAAGAAAGATTTGATAAAGAAATAAAGTAGAAAGCTTGTAAGTAAAACTTGCATGGTTTATCAAGTGGTATAAGCTTGCTAGGTTGCAAGTGTTAGCTTGCATAGGTCAACTTGGTTAGTAAGGCTTGCTTAGTTAATAGCTTGCACATTCAACTAGTGGTATTAGGCTTGCCTTGTGCAGAGCAGTGGTTGAAGTTCTCCTCGGCTTCTTCCTCGTAGTATCCTCCTTCCTCCTCGTATCCTTGGTCGGTACTAGCATCTATAAATAAGTACGAGGTAGACAATCACCAAACAATACTTAACTATTTTCAATCATCACACAAAGGTGTTCTACAGATGATCTAGCATCATCACTAACATTACAAGAATGAAGCATTTGTCTTACTTATTTTAATTTGAGAAAAGTAATTTCTACTCATTGAAAAACTACTTAAGATTTAATATTCTCCAACTCAAACATGGGATCATGTTGACACATGTCATCACCACATATTTCAGTACATGGGAATGTGATTTAAAGTGGTGTCACAATTTAATAAGGTTTAACCTTTTTATTTTAAATAATTAAAGTGGCTAGAAATGCCTATGTGGCATTATTTTATTACTTGAACATTATTTATGTAAGTAAAACCATATGTTTTTATATATTCTGAAAGGTATGATCAAATGTGATTTTTGAAAGTTGGAATCAACTCAAAAGCTATTATGGTTGAAAATTGAAAAATGTTTGAATGTAGAAAAGCTTCTGATTTGTTATTTTTACCAAGGTTGATCTACAGATCCAAATGATTTTAATCCAACGGGCTTGGATTAAGCATTTTAGTACCTTTCTAACAAAATTGGTTTCATGCAATTTGGTTCAATGAATCGAGCTTTGTTGTTTTTTGAAACTAGGTACAGAAGTGAGTTTGAATTAAAATAGAAAAATCTAAATTCAAATGGTTGGGCTGCGCGAGAGATGCTAATGGGTCGGCCCAATGTCACTCCGCAGCGCGGGGCTCAGCTGAAAGGGGGTTCCACCAGTCAGTGGCTCATAACATGCGAAGCGGTATGGGGCGATGTGGTGCGTTGGATTAGAACTGAGATCAACGGCTGAGGGTTGTCGTCGATGATGAACATGTCACCGGCGAGCTCGAACCCTAGCGGCTCAGTGGGGGTCATGGGAGGCTCACCGGGGCTCAGGCGTGGGTGGGCGATGCGGGCAAACAACAAAGTCGATGACGGCGAACTCAGGGATGGTCGCGGCAACTCTGGGGGTGGTCTAAATCAACGGCTCCCTTCCTCTCCAGAGGCGGCCTGCTCCGGCGCAATTCCGGCGAGCTACTGCTCCCCGTGCTTCCGCTAAGGGATGGAATGATTAGTGAGGTGAGGGGAGTGAGATGGTGTGAAGAAATCGAGCGGGGGTTGTCTCCTTTTATAGGCTCGACGGTGAGACCGAGAGGGATGGGCAGGCGACGGTGGCGACACGGCTACAGACGGCTAGAGGCATGGCCGCGGTTGGCGATCGACGGGCGGTCTCCTGGCGATGCTCTAGAACTTGAATGCGTGTGTAGGGGCGGTGGCAATTGATCGGGAACGTGTGGTGCTCTGCGAGGCAGAGGCGGCGAACTCCACGGCGAGCGGTGGCTACGGGGTACGAGCGGTGAAACGACCATGTCTGGTGGTCTCCTGGGATGGTGGGGTGCATCCTGGCGGGCGGCGAGGGCTTGAGGTGGTCGGGTTCCATGGGAACGGCACGTGCACTAGGGTGCGCGTCGGCATGGTCGACAGCGGCACGGGCGCGGCTTTCCTGGCGGCTCTGGTCTCTGTCTTCAAGCTAGGGCTGGTCGAGAGGGGGCGGTGAGGCATGGGCTACCTCCCAAAAAAGGTTGGCACAGCTAGTTCTTCTCCTAGCTTGTTGTCCACACTAGCGTGACATGGTGAGGCTCGGCCTGCTCACCATTGATGGCATTGGCAAGCTCACAGTGGTTCTAGAGGTTAGTTAAAGGTGCTAGATGATCTACTAAGGCTAGTTGCAACCAGGGAGGGAACAAGGTTGGCCAAAACACTACTCAAAATAGTGTTTGTGATTTTTTTGATTTGAATTTACAACCTGTTTGATGAAATGGCCGCAAGAACTTGAGTTTTGAATTTTGAAAAGATTTTTGGTGGGTGTGCTTCGGTTTTGAAAATTGAGTTTGTTTGAGTGGTTTTTGAAATAGTGGGATCTTCTCATATGAGATAGATTAAATTTTAAAATGTCATTTAAACTTGATGTTTGAATGTTTCTGGATGATCACAAAGTGGGCCTTGGTACCTTATTATGAGTACTATCAAGGGGTGCAAAGATCCATACATGTTTCTGTTGAGTTTTGAAAGTTACAGATAGCCAAAGTAGGAATAGGAGTTAATTTGGCCAAAGTGACCATTCACTTAATTTATTCATTTTGAGTTGTTTGTCTTTGGGAAAAGTTTGGGGATTGTTTAGATGATGTTTATTTCACATAAGAATCATTTTACAAGCAAAGAAACACAGAGTCATGGCAATTCAAAAGAATCCAAATTTTAATACACACACATATGAATGCTTTCATATTTTTAGTTGGAAAAGTTTTTGCTAACCCTAATTTTGATGATTAGAGTTTTATGATCCAAGTTTAATATTTTTGGGATGTTACAAACCTTCCCCCTTAAACAAAATCTCGTCCTGAGATTTGAAAAAGGACGAAAAAGATTACCTAGGATTTGAAGAGATCGAGAAACTCTGTCCTGATGTGATCTTCGCGCTCCCAGGTAGCTTCTTCTTCTATGTGGTTGCTCCACTGAATATTGAGAAACTTGATGCTTCTGGTTCAGGTGGTTCTGAAATCTTCCTCCAAAATACGGATGGGTACTTCGCGATAGGTCAGGTCATCATTGATCTCTATGGTCCGGTGATCAATATTCTTGAACACTTTCGTCTTCTCCGGAACTTCGAGGCACTTGCGAAGTAATGAGATATGGAACACATTTTGCACGGCTGACATTTCTTCGGGTAGTTCCAATTGATATGACACTTCTCCTCGACGGTTCAGAATCTTGAAGGGGCCGATATATCCAGGGGCTAACTTTCCTTTCAGTTGGAAACGCTGCATTCCCTTCAATGGCGACACTTTGAGATACACAAAATCTCCTATATTGAAGGCGAGGTCTCGATGTATCTTGTCAGCGTAACTCTTCTATCTGGACTGGGCGGTCTTGAGGTTCTCACGAATCTTGTGAACCTTCTCTTCCGCTTCTCGTAGGATGTGGGGTCCGAAAATCTAACTCTCTCCTACTGCCGACAAGCTCAAAGGGGTGCGACACTTCCTTCCGTACATGAAATCAAATGGGGCCATTTGCAAACTAGCTTGGTAACTGTTGTTGTATGAAAATTCGGCGAACGGCAGACAATCTTCCCATTTAGATCCATACTCTAACACACATGCTCTGAACATATCTTCGAGTATTTGATTTACTCGCTTTGTTTGTCCGTCGGTCTGAGGGTGATAAGCGGTGCTGAAATCTAGTCGAGTTCCTAAACCTTCTTGGACTTTCTTCTAGAGTCTTGAGGTAAATTGAGTTCCTCGATCAGATACGATGTTCTTGGGGACTCCATGCAAACTGACGATTCTAGCGATGTATAACTCCGCTAGCTTCGAACTCTGATAGGCGGTCTTGACTAGGAAGAAATGGGCGACTTTGGACAATCTGTCCACTATGACCCAGATAGAGTCATTTCCCCTACTAGAAGTAGGTAATCCGGTGATAAAGTCCATTCCAACGGAATCCCATTTCCATTCAGGAATCTATAATGGTTGCAACAATCCAGCGGGTCTTTGATGTCCCGCCTTGATTCTTTCGATACTAGCATTTCCTTTCTACGCCTCCTTGATCTGGCTGATCAAAGTGGGTTGGAGTTCTATGCTAGCCAAAAATCCTTCACTCACTAATTCCATTCGGAAATCTTCCATCTCTTTGTGCAGACTTGGTTGCTCCTTCAAAATCATGGAGTTCAAGCGGCACGGAAATCTGCTAAGGGCATATGCTACCACGTTGGCTTTACCGGGGTGATAGTGAATGTCCAGATCATAATCCTTGATTAGCTCAATCCATCTTATCTGCCTCATATTCAGCTCCTTCTGAGTGAATATATAGTTCAGGCTCTTGTGATCTCTCAACAATTTCCCATCAGGTAGTGCCTCCATGTCTTCAGGGCTATAACTACGGCTGCGAGTTCAAGGTCATGGGTTGGGTAGTTTTGTTCATGCTGTTTCAGTTGTCGAGATAGATAAGATATAACTTTGCCTTCTTGCATTAGCACACATCCGAGACCGATCTTGGATGTGTCACAATATACGTCAAAGGGCTTCGTGATATCCGGCATGATTAAGATTGGCGCTGAAATCAATCTTATCTTGAGTTCTTGAAAACTCGATTCACATTTGTCCGTCCATTCAAACTTCTTGTCCTTCTTCAACAATTGGGTCATGGGTCTGGCGATACTCGAGAATCCTTCTACGAACTTGCGGTAGTATCCCGTCAATCCGAGAAATGCACGAAATTGGGTTTGAGTGGTTGGGGATTGCCAATCTTCGACCTCTTTCAGCTTTGCAGGGTCAACGGCAATTCCTCCGTCTGGTATGATATGTCCAAGGAATCCTACCTCCTGTAACCAGAATTCACATTTGCTAAACTTGGCATACAACTAATGCTCTCTAAGGGTTCCAAGAATGGTCCTTAGGTGTAGCTCATGCTCTTCTTCTGATTTGGAATAAATAAGAATGTCATCGATGAAAACAACGACAAACTTATCCAGGAAGTCCATAAAAATCTTATTCATGAGATTCATGAAATAAGTGGGGGCATTGGTTAATCCAAAAGACATGACGGTATACTCGTACAATCCATAGCTGGTGGTAAAGGTAGTCTTTGGAATATCCTCTGAGCGGATCTTGAGTTGATGATAGCCAGTTCTAAGATCAATCTTAGAAAACACTTTGGCACCGGTCAACTGATCAAACAAATATTCTATCTTGGGTAAAGGGTACTTGTTCTTGATAGTGACATCATTCAACTTCCGATAATCCGTACACAAACGGTTACCTCCATCCTTCTTATCCACCAAAAAATGTAGGTGATCTAAATGGTGACGCACTTGGTTGAATCAATCCAATTTCCAACATGGCATCCAATTGCTTCTTCAGTGTGGCTAGTTCAGACGGGTTCATACTATATGGACTTTGGGCTATGGGTCCTGTTCCGGGGTTTAGTTCAATGATACACTCGATATCCTGATCTCGGGGCATACCGGGCATAACATCTAGAAATACATCGGGGTATTCACAGACTATCCGGACTTGGTCAATGGTAGGTTGGGCTATACTCTTGTTGCACTTGAATTGACGAGGTAAGGCTTCAAATACATGCTCGACTGATACTCCAGCTGTACTGGTCATGGTAATGGCTTTCTTGGCACAGTCAATTAATCCTTTATGTTTGGACATCCAATCCATTCCTAGTACTACTTCCAAACCTTTAGTTCCGAGTACTATCAGATTAGCATAAAAATCTATGCCATGGATTCGGATAGGGACGGCTTTGCAGATTTGCCTATCTTTGGTGGTTGAACCGGGGATTTGAACAAGCATAACATGCTTCAGTTTGGTTGGTTGAATCTTACTAGTGCATGCAAATTCTTTGGTGACAAATGAGTGCGATGCACCAGAATCAAACAACACTCTAGCAAGTACTGAATTAACAGAAAACATACCCAGCATGATGTCTAGCGCTTCTTAGGCTTCTTCAGCATGCATGAGAAAAAGATGGACGTTGCGGTTGAGCGAATTCCTTAGGGCAAACCTTCTTCCAGGCTGAACACGATGCTGCTGCTGAGCTGGGGCATTTGCATTGGGGGCTGCGGCATTCTTCTTGGGACACTCATTGGAGTAGTGACCCTTATTTCCACAGTCATAACAAGTCACTTGCGACTTGTCCTTTGCTGCAACAGGCACAACATTGCTTCCAGTCCTAGGGGCAGTGTTGGTGTTGGTGGCAGCATTGTTGTTGTTGAACTTGGGTGATGCACGGTTGAAATTGCCAGAGTTGTCGGGGTTGTTGTTATTTTCTCCGGGCCTTGGGTTTCCACGGTTGGGATAGGTCGGACGGTTCATCGGGGGTCTGTTGGTTCTCGGGGCAAATCCTGGAGATGGGTTGGGGCGATACTTTGGGGTATGATGGGTTCCTGGCTGATGCATCATGCGATGCTTGAGGTTCTCATTGGCTTGGTTGATCTTTGCTTCCATCTGGATGGCAGAGTCGACAAGGGCTTCAATATCAGCAAAGGGTATATTGACCAACACCGTCTGCATCTCATCGTGCAGACCATTCAAGAATCTTTCTTTCTTCTTGGCTTCAGTGTCGATCTCATCCGGGGCATACCTAGCTAATGACAGGAATTTGTCACGGTATTCCACTACGGTTATCCTTCCTTGCTTCAGTTCTCTGAATTCATCTCTCATACTCTTGATCAAACCCGGTGGCACATGGGTTCTGTTGAACTTGACCTTGAATTCCTCCCAGGTCATCATCTGTCCTCCGGTCATTGCACGAACGTTGTTCCACCATGCTCTTGCATCTCCGGATAGATAGTGGGTGGCGAACAGAACTTTCTCGTTGGCTTCCACTCCTGCGACTTCCAAGTTGTTTTCAATGGTTTGCACCCAACCATCAGCATCTAGGGGCTCCTCTGACTTAGTGAAAATAGGTGGGTTGGTGTTCTGGAAATTTTTGAGCTTAGATCCATGGTTGTCCAGATTTCCTTGGCCTTGATTGTTGTTGGCCATTTGAGGTATGTGCTGAAGGGTGGCTAGGTTGGCTTGACGTTCTGCTCTTTCAGCTTCGCGGTCAGAAACCAACTTTCGCAGGATCTGCAACATCGGGTCCGGGGATGAACCACTTCCTCCACGAGGCATCTGTAGATTGAGATAGATCATGAGAAAAGAGGGAAATTTCTAAGGTTCAGGGACTTTGAAAAGTTTTTAAGGCTTGACTCAGATTTTCTAGCAACTTGCTTTTCATTCATTCATTCATAGCACACGATACAACACACACCACAACAAAGGAAAGCAGATGGTTTTAAGAACCATTCTGGAAACTACGATATAGTGGGACCGAATACAACTCACTAACGCTAGTGCTCATGTGCTACTACTCCTCGGAGTCGGTGTAATCATCATCCTCATCATCCTCATCGCCATCGATGAAGGCGAAATCCTCCTCATCGGTGAAGAAGTTCATGGCCTCATCCTCCAGAAAGTCATCATCATCGCTGAGATAGGAGTAGGGGTCTCCACGCAGGTCTTCTCCATCATTCTCCCTTTCCTCCAACTGCATATCTCTCTCGTGGATGGTCTCCTCCAAATCCGAGATACGGTGGCGAAGACGGGCAATGCTGCGCTCCTTCTTGTCGAGCTGACGGCGGCGAGACTTGCGATCCTTCGCTAGCATGGCGATGGTCTGATCCTTCGTCCTGATGATGGCGGACTTGTGGTTGGAGTAGTCACGGGCATTGTCCAGTTCTTGCTGACGATCATACATCATGAAGCTAAGGTGGTCCAACTGAGTCTTCAGCTCGTGGTGATATGGGGCTTCCAGTGGCTGTCCCATAGCATCACGCCTTGGACAAAACTCAAAGCAGGTACTCTTGATCTGATTGATACTCTGCCCACACAGATGGGCAAGAGCTTCCTGCATGGCCCTGGCAAGTCCATCGAGCCAGTTGTTTGCTCTTAAGGTGAACTGAATTCCCTCGGCGGTGGGAGGTTCAATCTTTCCTTGGAGACTTGCAAAAACTAGCCATTGCTGATCTTCTCCTTCCTGATCATTGAGCTGAGCTCCGAAGAACTCGGGGTGTGGACGCTCCAGAAGTTCCGAAAGCTGGTCCAAATCCCGCTCAAAGATGAGGTCTCCTCCATTTCCCAACTGATAAAATTTGCTGTACTTCACGTCCATCTATAAGAATATAGGATGAGTAAGTTAGTAGAGTGATCAAGTGTGTCAAGTTTTAGGTATTTTGCAAATGTTTTTGAGGAACATGATTTTTCATAAAAGAATCAAAGTGATAAGAATGGGAATAAGTTTTTGTAAATATTTTCTTCCTTTGGTTTTGAAACTAAGTTTTTGGTTCAAACGTCCAGTCTAACTAGGGTCTCCTATGGTCAGGATGGCTCTGATACCAACTTGTCAACACCCGGATTTTTAATCCCAGATGCCTGTTATGCCATACATCGCAATCCGAGGATTACCATTTTTGCGAGACATAACAGATTTGGATATCATAGCACATCATCCATTACAAACCATACATAAGGTCTTACACAAATAAGGATCTCATGATCCAGTTCTTAATACAACTCAAGCAGCGGAATAACGTAATAATAACGGTAGCGTAGGAGAAGCTCCATCTTCGGGGTCACAGGCAATGCTGACGATGGGAGATAATCCTAGTTGCCGTAACCTTCCTGGGGTCCATCATCCTGGTACTCCTCTTCATAGTCTGGCCACGGGAATAGCCAGGGACAAAGCCATGATTACTCTTTAAGTACTCGCAAACTAATACTAACAAGTGAAGGGGGTTTTTGGTAGTAGGACACTAAGCTCTAGGGTTGTTTTGAAAAAAGCCAGATTTACCTCTACTAAGTTTAGAAACGAAGAAAGCTAGTTGAAGTTTTATAACACCTAAGTGGGAATTTGAATTTCATATCACAACTCTGTTGTGGTCAAGTAAAAATCTCCATTCATTTCACCAGTCATTTTGAAAACATCTGATGGGGGAACAGTATGGCCACTCCAACTGTCCATAACCGCGGACGTGGCTATTCGAATAGTTTGACACTCTGCAGATATTGTACACTTTCACCATAATATTCGATACATAAGTCAGGAACAAATCCTGAATTCACCATACTTAGTATGCGGATAATCAATCCTAACCTTTCCATTACACGCCCTAGTATAGGCACCTCTCGTGTGAGTTTGGCCTCCCAACCATGACCAACTGTCATCTTGGGTACTGCACAGGTGGACAATCTTCACAAGGTATCCTCAGCTCAGACCTTGGCCGTGAGGGAACCCATACTAAGGTATATAAGTTTCCAGTCAAGCCCTACCCAATTTTCGGGTATTGTGGTTGTACGGTAAAATTGGAATGGTATCGCATCCAGACAACCATCAGTTTTATAAAGGGCTAAGGCTCATGCCTCAACATTTTCATCATAAAAATCATCTGGTGTTCAGACACACATGTCAAAACATTTCAGTGGAATGACTCATCATTCCAAGGTTTTCATAACCATTTTCACCAAGTATTCCCATCGAAATTTGATCAAGTTTTATACTTAGCACTAGCATCTACAAGTGGGGTTAATTACTAAGAAGGGGTGGTAAACAAGGGGAGTTTAACTAAGTTCAATCTCATGCCTTAGGATGGCATCAAGATTATCTATCTTAGGCCAAATTAATGCTCTTTATGCAACCTTTCATTATCTTCCTAGAATCTACAAGTTACTTAAGTAAACTCTAAAAGAAAGTTTTGATAAAGAAATAAAGTAGAAAGCTTGTAAGTAAAACTAGGATGGTTTATCAAGTGGTATAAGCTTGCTAGGTTGCAAGTGTTAGCTTGCATAGGTCAACTTGTTTATTAAGTCTTGCTTAGTTAATAGCTTGCACATGCAACTAGTGGTATTAGGCTTGCCTTGTGCAGAGCAGTGGTTGAAGTTCTCCTCGGCTTCTTCCTCGTAGTATCCTCCTTCCTCCTTGTATCCTTGGTCGGTACTAGCGTCTATAAATAAGTACGAGGTACACAATCACCACACAAAGGTCTTCTATAGATGATCTAGCATCATCACTAACATTACAAGAATAAATCATTTGTCTTATTTATTTTAATTTGAGAAAAGTAATTTCTACTCATTGAAAAACTACTTAAGATTTAATATTCTCCAACTCAAACATGGGATCATGTTGACACATCTCATCACCATATATTTCAGTACGTGCGAATTTGATTTAAAGTGGTGTCACAATTTAATAAGGTTTAACCTTTTTATTTTAAATAATTAAAGTGGCTAGAAATGCCTATGTGGCATTCTTTTATTACTTGAACATTATTTCTATAAGTAAAACCATATGTTTTTATATATTCTGAAAGGTATGATCAAATGTGAGTTTTGAGAGTTGGAATCAACTCAAAAGCTATTATGGTTGAAATTTGAAAAATGTTTGAATGCAAAAAAGCTTCTGACTTGTTATTTTTACCAAGGTTGATCTACAGATCCAAATGATTTGCATCCAACGGGCTTGGATTACGCATTTCAGTACCTTTCTAACAAAATTGGTTTCATGCAATTTGGTTCACCAATAGGACATAGACGCGTGGCACAGGTTTGGTTTTAAAAACAGAAAACATGTCTATTAGATGTTAGATTTGAAAAATTCATAACTTTAAATCTACACGTCCAAATTTTACAAATTTTATATCACTGGATTCAGAAAAATGTGAACTTTCCGACCATGCCCTTTGTTTAGTGATTTGCTTCTGTAAAAGTAGATGTTTTTGCATAAACATTATTAGGCTTATTTTGTGTATAAAATTTGTTTTTAATCTACTGACCATAAAAATCAACTTTAGATATAAAAACATATTTTGTGACAATAAGGAATTATTCCTTTGAATAAAAGCATTTCTAGTTAAATAAAAATATTGATTATGGTTTAAAAATGCTTTTTGAGTAAAAACTTTGGAAAATGATCTGATTTAAACTCTCTGACCCTAAACACTAAGTTTTGGATTTAAAAATGTATTTGATTAAACCCTAGAAAATTATTACTTTGTTTAGAGGCATTCCCAACAAAATAAAATAATGCTTCGTTTTAAAAATGGATTTCTGGTGAAACCTTTTGTAAATGATTTTGTTTTAAAACACTTTGACCATAAAAATTAATATTGATGTTTAAAAACATTTTGGATAACATTAGAAATTATTACTTTGATTAAACTCATTTATAGCAAAAGAAAAATGATTTAAATGGCCATTTTCACTAACTTGTTTTCAAATGACCTTGCCATTTTTATAAATGAACAATAGGTGTTTTAAAATGTTTATAGCCTATTAGAAACCAATTTTACAAATAAAACAATCTTTTTCAAGCTTGCATGCATTGTTTTGTTTTTACTATTTTATGTCGTGAATTGTTTGAATGCTAGATTGAATTTGTGCCTTGATTGAATTGTAGTGAAATTTGAAGAGTGTGACTATTGCAAGATCAAGGAGTGAACTTATATTCTCTACCAACAAGGAAAAGTGGTGCTTCATACTTTTGTCCCATTATTTTCACTATGCATTAGTGATGTTTTGAGTAGGACTTGCATGGAATTTTTACTAAGTATGCTATGCCATGGGAAATCCTAGTAGATGATGCCTTAGTAGAATTTTCCCTAAGTTAAGATTCTTGCTACTATTATTCTTAGCCTAGCTAGTAGAAAACAAGGGTGGATTACATTCATGCTATGAAATATTTCGAAGTCAATGACCTGGGTGGAATGGGACTTGTATGGATTATGTTGAGTGATTACACAGGGCCCCATATTTATGGCCTACCCTAGTGTATCTCACTTGTGGAATGCCACCCAGGAACAAAGAGATTAGAGATGTCAAATGTTGAGTCGCTTCAAGTGCAGCCACTTGGCAATATGGGATCTGCCTGGATCATATAGGTTGCAATAACTTAGCCAAATGGACAGTTGGTGTTAGGGGTGATAGGATTGGAGCGCGTCCATTATGGTCTAAGGGAAGGATTATGAAAGATCTTATCTTGATGCATGTCGAGTCTTGTGGGGAAAGTGCACCACATCTCGAGAGAGCAAAATCTAAGTACTTAGTTGTGTCCCCGACAATGGACAATTTGAGCATCAAGACATGGAAGCTATCAAGGATCTCCTCATACCAATTTCTAAGTTAAAATCTTGTGGTTGAACAAGGGTTAAAGGATCACCAATTTCTATTGGTAGATGCGTTGGGTGATTTGACAAACAAAAACTTATTGTTTTCAAATGATAAGGAAAATCTATTTTGAGCAAAGCAAGCCTAAGCTCCACTTAGCCAAATGCATATAGATGATAGATACCACTACTCTACCATAGTATCACTTGCCAATACAATTCAAATGTATTAACCCTTGTAGTTGTAACTAATTATGTTGCAGGTTTGTTTGATGTTAGTGAAGTGTGTTGAATAGGATTACAAGTCTACAACCAACATGACTGCCTGTGGCACTTTGAAGATGAAGGACTACATGCTATATAGATATTTATGCTGCATTGTAATGATATAGCCAAATGATCTATGTAAGATGTAATGAATTATTTTATTCCTTGTTATAAAGTTGTACCATATCCTTTGTTTCTTGATATTACATCTTAAACTGTGGATGTTATCTATTGATCCAGGGACTAGCATTGTAAACACAGGGATCTCTACCTTATTAAATGTTGGGACCTCTACAGATGGTATCAGAGCACTGTGTTGCCTGTAGGATTGTAACCCTAGGATTGGACAAAACCCCTTAGAAAAATAGGAGTTGTATTTGTTCAAATCTTATTTACAAACAATCTTGTAAACTCTTTCCTCAACCTTTTGGGTTTTAATTCTACATCTCTTCTTTTTCAACTTGTTGGTCAAGCCTCCACCATGAGCAAAGACTTCAACATGAGCAAAGGACTTCACCAACTCAGATGAATTCAACTTTAGTTTCATCAAGGACTTCAACTTGGATATCACTAAAGACTACAAGTGAGACAAGAATAATACTCAACACTTGAAGATTAAAGAAACAAACTTAGAAGAAACCATCATCACCTTTGAAGCTTAGTGACCAAGATACAAGAATTTTTCCAGATATACAATGATCTTATTCATGAAGAAACAACTAAGAATAATGGAAGGATCTCAACAAAACCATATAGTTGGACCACTGTAACATCCCAGTATTTAGGAACCTAACGAGGGGTAGATTTAGGAATATGTATTGTTGCATGCATCTATTTGTGAAAAATGTGGGAAACAATTCGCCAAATAAAACTTAAGTGATCAATGTTTCTTTCATTCTTTAAGATTAGGTTTAGACTTAAAGAAGGATTGTTATAAACTTTGATGTGATCTTAAAGGACTTATGGGTGTTTTGAAATGGGTTTGAATTTAAAAGTTAAGTGTCTGAATAATCATTTAAATGATTTAGATATAAGATTTGAATCTTAAATTAATTAAGAGAAAAGTATTAAAATTTAAATCTTAACTAAAAACAATATTATATACATAAACAAGATACAAAGAATTAGCTTAATGAAGCTATTCCAAACTTCACAATCTACACTAGAGTAAAGAATAAGAATATCCTTTATTAATAAATAAATAAACTTGATTACAAATGAACCAAATGAAGATTACAAGAATTATAAAAGAAAAATTACAAAAAAATAAGGAAACTACATTTGTATATCCACTAACTATCCTATATCTAAAACTACACTAAATCTTCATCTTTATCTTTGTACGTGCAAAACAAATATTAAATAGAAAATAAAACAAGATTAATGTTAGTATATATATTTCTCTCAGATATGTTAGTGAGGTGCACTTGGCAATCTCATCATTGGGAAATGTTAAAAAGGGGCAAGTTTCACCAATATGAAAGATTTCATCTTTCATAAATTCAAGCCAGAATGCAAATGACACCCAAAAGGGACCAATTCACCAGCCAAGGTAAAAGTAGATTGGTAATAGTAAGTTCAAATTTTCCGAACCTATCCATATGTGCATAGCACACACACAAGCATGCAGATGGTGTGCTGTCGACCACACAAGCACAACCAGGATCACAAAACCACAACACAGCCATGGATAAGCACCTCAGGGCATCTCTCCACTACACAACACACCAGCACAGCCAGGGTAAACAACAGCTAAACCAAGAACAACAACCAACCTAACCACCCAGATCAACCCAAACATCACCGGAATGGTGACATAAGGAGGGGAATGGATCAGCTGGACAGCAAGGTCAAGCCAGGAGCTAGGAGGAGCAGGCAAGCTCAAGAGCAAGCTCAGGAGCACAGCAACAACAGATCAAGATCCAGATCAGAATGAAGATCATCATCAATCTACTACATCCACATCAGAATTTGTGGTGAGCCTTATAAAACAATCACATGATTTCATCACATTATCTAAATAAAAGCATGTGTTGTTTTATGAGATAATCTCTCAATAAACACCCAAGAGGTGTGCATCTATCCTAGAGATTGCAAGTATAAGGATAAGACATCAAGCTCAAACCACAAGCACTAAACCCTCAGACCAGCATCACTGGGTTCAGTGTTATTACTATTTTTACAACATAGATCATTCTCATTTGATCTTATTAGGCAGGGCACATCTCTCAGAGAGAGAGTAGCACCCCCAAACCTATAAGTTCAAACAAACTATTTCCCAACTAACTAGGAATTACATCCTAGAGCCTCAGACCAACATCATAGGCAGGTAAGATAACAAGAGCTTCCATATCATCTTATCAGTTTTAATCACAAGCATAATCAAGCTAAGCCCATAAATAAAAACCCAATCACTTGTGTGTTAGAATACAGTGGTATCACAAGGACAAGTTCTTAATGAGCTAAAACCAATCTTTACTTAGCTTCCACAGTTAAAAAGGGACAACCACTACATATCTTTTTCCTGAAGCCAAGTGCCAGGAATCAACTTTAAATTCATTTATACATCCACAGAAATCATTGCAAGCAATGATTTGATTCAGTGAGTATAATCTCAGACAAGTCAACAGTATAATTGCAGTAAGCAACTACTGTCAGTATGAGCAATCTGACAGTAGAGTAAACTCTTAGATCAACGACATAAACCAATCAAGGATTTCATTGATACACTAGCATGGATCATGGTGGATTACCACTAGAATTAATCTGACAGGCAATTAGCAGCAACAAAGCTACTATTAATCATCAATCACAGCAAACAATCTTTTCCAAGATCAAATATGATCAACACTAGATCTAAAGCATCATAGATATGATCAACAGGGGATTATGAACCCTAATCAGAGCAATAAATCTAATCCAGTGATGAACTCAACCAGCACATAGTCACTCGACATGAAAGCCACTGGATACACAAGGAGAATCATGGTAGTAGCATGGACAAACACCACAAAGATAACTTACCCGAGGTCCTCACTGATGAATCAAAGAGGAAGTAGAGGGGCCGACGAACCGCGGCGGCACAGGGAGCATCCAAAGGAGCGCTGCAACCTGCACCTACCACGGCGGCGGCCGCAGCAGCGCACGAGACAAGCACATCACCGCAGGCGGAATCGCGGCGGCAGCGACAACACCTTTTCTGAACCCTAGGGTTCGGAAATAGGGTGGAACTGACCACGGGAAAGCCCTAGAGACAAATCCAAGTGGATAGAACGAACGAGCATCGTCGACAACCTCAACTCGCACCACGGCGGCGGCCAGAATGGCCGGCGGCGGCAGGAATCGACGGTGGTGGCATCGCCGGCCACGGGGACCAGACAGAGGAGGAGGGGATATGGTCGGGGGAGATAAGGGAGCCAGAGTGGGTTGGGTGGGCCAAAAACCTTCGGGGTTATCTTTTGACCCTGCCCTATTGGTCCACTCTGGCCCAATAAGCCCAAGGGGCCAGCCCAAGTTGCTTAATAAATCTTTTTGATCAATTGGAAAAGACCAAAATGCCCCTAACCTCAATAAAATTATAAAAATAAAATAAATTCCAAAAATTATAAATAAAATATTTTTGGATTCATAATAAATCACTCTGTTTAAATAAAATAAAATATAAAGTTTTGAACACTTAAACTTTTATAAGAATTTTATAATTTATATATTCCTTATGGAATTTTACAAAATTATTGAAAGATGATAAAAATAAATAAAAATCACTTTTATTATTTATAATATTATAGTATTTATGAAAAATACTAATTAAATATTTAGTAATAAAACCTTAATAATTCAAATTCCTATAATGATAAATATTTATAAGATAAGTAAAATACCAAAAATCTTGGAAAAATAAGAATTCTAATTAAAGATATAATCATGTATTATTATTTCACTTAATTAAATATTTAGTATTTATTAAGTAATTATAAAATAATAATAAAAAATCATAACTTATTATTTATTAATCACAAAAATAAATATACCAACATGATCATAAAAAAATAATATATACATGATAAAAATCGCATATTATACTTTGAATTAAATAAAATTTCAAATATTTTAATAACTCAAATTTAAACCTAGTAACTTCATTAATAATTCACAAAAGGATAAATAACATTTATTAATATCCTTAAAATGAGTAAAATAAGTTTAATATATAGTACAAATCTTAAATATTAATGAAATGAAACTCTAATGGTTTAAAAACATTATAAACATCTTTATCTTAAACTATCTTCAACTCTAAGTGAAGATTATATTCTCAAAGGATTCCAATTCATGATAAAAAAACCTTGAAGAACATCTTGTGAATAAATCATATCCTTTCCATTAACTTTAAATTATCAAATTTCAATAATTACCACAACACTATAGAAAGTTCAATGGTAGTTAAATGAAAATATATCTAGAATTATAAACTCTACTCACTTATCTACAAAATATAAATGGTACTACCCTATCATAAAATTAAGAAACCATTATCTCCAGTAACAGAACAAACATTCTAAAAGAAAACATTTCAGATATACAAGATACCAAGGTGTAAGTATCATACTTTCAAAACTATCTATATTTTAAACTTAACTTTAGTTTCCAAGAATCTAAATCTAATAGCATACACATTACTACATGTTTTATAATTAACTTTGGTCTGAAATAGTTAATCTATAAAGCAACTCAAGCCAAACCATTTGATCAAAACAAATAACCTCAACCACCACTAATTCACCACAAAGGTTTGTTTAGACTTCGGAAGAGAAACCTTTTCTTCGAAGGTTATCCTTTTTGCCACTTTAAATAAGAAATCTTGTATAAGTAGTCCTAACTAGTATGTCATAAGAATGTATATTTCACTCCTACAAATGTGATGTCTACAACCACTCCTAAACTCTAATAATAGTACAACTATTAAACTTATTTAAAAAGACCACACATTCCAAGATAACTACTTTCGGAATCTAAACCCTAGAACAACGCTATTCTTAGGATCTGCGCTTAGAACGTGCATCACATTACTTATGCATAAAAGCATACTGCTCTTTGAACATTAGTCCTTACCGGACCAATGATGCTGATTTCAGATTTTGGATCTTGTACTGACTTGAAGACCGTGAGTGCATAATTTTGCAATCACAAAAGGCAAGTTCACACTTTGTCATGTCCTTTGTTTATTTTCTGTAAAGTATTTTACAAATCCGGTGTTGTTTTCACCTGCATTTGAAAAAGTTCAAAAAACACTATTTTCAATAATAATGAAAACTATTGATTACTGATCCAGGGTGATCAGCTAATCTGTTAGATTTGACAGTTGGAATACCATTGTTCAGAACTATATCACCTAGGACTTAACAACCAATTTCGCCAGTGATTCTTGCGCCGTATATTACGCGTTGACCATGAGATTTGGAATGGGACGGAGAAGTCAGCTATATCTTCTTCCTCTCGCATGAAGCCGGATGTGCAGGTCGTGGCTGTTATCCTTGTAGCGTTCATATTAATTGGTAATTCGTAGAGGATATGCAGCATATGGGTGGGAACCGTCATCGTCCCATGATAGTTCTGGCATCTAACGGTTTGTACAAACCATTGCCGTAATTCATTATGTGGGCATGGTGTACACCAAGGAGGCACGAGGGGTTGCGAAGGGGGAAGTGATTTGCTTGGATCACCTTCTAGGCCCCACATCATGGAATTGTGGACGGGAATAAGCTGCCCGGTTGTGCAACAAAGAGTTGATCTCTCATGGGTAAAGTAACGCACCTCTGCGGAGTGTAAGAACTGTAACTTGTTACTCCCTGTTCAGGGAAGGATCTGCGAACGCGGCGGGAAAGGAACCCCATGAAGGTTCTGGTAAACCCATGAAGGCTGATGGACATAGATTTTCAGAATAAAAGCAACCTTTGAAGAAATGTTTATAAAAACTTGCATTGCCTACGACATATGGTCTATGGCTGTAGATATAGTGCATCAAACACTCCTTTTTCTGGTGAATTTACTGAGTACGCTCGTACTCAAAGTATCTTCTTAACCCTTGCTAGATTCTGAAGCCAATAAAACGATGCCTACATCAAGATATGCTCCAGGACTTATCAAGACCAGCTAAAGCTCTTCAATGAGGACAAGGAAGTCAACATATACCTTAACTCAAGTGAAGACAAAGTTACTGATTAGATAGAAATAAAATATCTAGCCAAAGAACCTATCTCTGTAGTACGTTGCAATAGCAGCAATGCCAATTCCCTAATTAAATACTAGTTTGAATAGTATAATAGTTTTGCATTATTTATCTTTGATTCTTCTTCGTAAAGTAGTTCTTTCTTTATCTTAAACCTAGACTGTCCTCTGGATCTTGTGTAAAGAGTGAGTTGTAACCTTTAGCAATGTATTGGACCCGCTGTGTTTCTGTTGTGCCATTCTGAGGGATGTAATACTAGTGAACGGTGTTTCATTGGTGCTATGTCAACGAATATAGTATACTACATCATGCAGTGGTATGCTGGGTCACCACAACCACCATACTTATGTTTAATTTAGATCAAACACACCAACTTATGTGGTGTAGCAAAAATATTTTGGTGCCTAAAAATATGTTTGAACTTTGTTGTTGAGTGGAATGTTTTTTTGTAATTGCTTACACATTGCTTGTGTGAATTGTTGTGTGTGATTAGAATTATTTCTCTAGAAATCTTTTGACTACTCTAATCCCAATCCAATCCAAACATATGACTTCTCCAAGGAACTCCAACATCAAGAATGGTGACAACAACAACCAAGAGATGCACATGAGAGAACAACTACTAGCAACCCAAGCCCAATTGAATCAAGTGACAACTCAGTTTTTAACCAACAACAATGGGATAGACCCAACCATTCAAAAGTTTTTGGAAATCCAATCCCAATTGTTCTAAAGGATGACCAATCAAATGATCAACATGAGAGACAACCTTTCTCAAGGAGATTATGACAACAATGCTATCAAGGATGATATTATAGAAGGAACTCAAGCTTGCAATATTAGGGGAGACATGGAACACAGTTACAAAGAGCATGAGGACCAATGCCCTAATTGTGAAGAGAAACATCCAACCAATCAATGCCCCACAACTCAAGTGACTTGTTTCCTATGTGAAAGAAATGACCATGTCCCTATCCAATGCCCTATCTATCCCATAGTCTAACAACTGAAGCAAGATGGAATGCATCAAAAGTTTGGAAACCTCCATAAGGCAACAACTTCTACCAAGAAGGATGAAGGCAAAGTCAGAACCATGCCTCATAGATACATACCCAAAGTGACCACAAAGTGTTGCTACTCTTGTGGAGAAGAAGGACACATCTCTAGTAACTTCCCCAAGAAGAGAGAAAGATTTCCGACCTTTGTGGTGAGATATGAAGAACATGAACTAGAAGAACTCCTAGCTTTGGAGAGACCCAAGAAGAAAAATAAGAAATGCCCCAACCCTAGCAAGAAGGACACTATGCCAATGAATGTCTAGAAAAGAAGAAGAAGATACCTCAAGACATCAACCTTGTCACATGTTTCAAGTGTGGAAACAAAGGACATTATGCCAACAACTTCACAGAGAAGATACATCAAGATCCCAAGTAAGCCAAGATGTAATCTAGTCAAAAACCTTTTTAAGGGTGGTAGTACCCTAGTCGCTTTGAAGCCAACTTGTAACCTCTAGCCTTCCCAAATCTTGAAATGTGAAAAATAAATAAACAAAATAAATAATTGTTGAAATTTAGGGTGAAAAGAAACTTTTTGTTTCTAAATGGAAACGTCAAAACTCTACTTGAACAAAATTTGAATAAAATAGAATCCAACAAATTTCAATCAAGTGAAATGCATTCATCAATGAATGTATCTTGAAATTTAAACAATTGGAAAAGTTAAACCAAAAGCCTAAAACCCTAATGGAAGAGATTATTTCCAAGATCTCTCAAAGACTATGGATTTGATCCAAATAAAAATTCAGCAACAATCATTTTAAAATGATAAAAAATGATAAACAAAAATATTATAAAACCATAGAAATTGGTTTCATTTAATTTCGAGTCACGGATAAAATCTTATGAATTTAATAAGATAAAGAAATTAAATTTCAAAGATAATAAAGCTCCTATCTAAAATCCATACCAAATTGTGAGAAAAATAATCCTAAAAGGATTTAAAAAGATAAAAAAATATTAAATAGAAGTATACAAATTGGAATCACCAATTTTGGAACTATATGGATTTTATAAGACAAATAAAGAAATAAATAAATAAGGAATATTTAAAAGCCAAAATAAATCTTGTCCAAACAAATGAAATTAAAGAATATTGAATAATAAAAAGGAGTAAAAGAATATTTAAATAAAATCATAAGGATTAAACAATATGCAATTTTATTTAAATAAAGACAAATTTCCTAACCTAAATAAATAATATATCCCAAGAAAATTATTTAGAAAACAATTTAAATCTTGAATTAAATCCATGAGTAAATGGAATAAAGAAAATCCAATTAAAATAAAGGGATAAAAAATATTCAAATAAAATTATATGGCATTAATCAAATTCAACTCTATTTTCCAAATGGAGACAAATCCCTAATGAAAATAATTAAATAAATCATGAGAAAATAATAAATTGGAATTTGCCAAAGTGGATTAAAAAGTTATATAATTAACTTAAAAAGAATTACTGAAATAAAATTTATATGGGATTAAAACCATATTTGATTCTATTTGATAAAGACAAATGTCTAATTTAAATAATTAATAAACCATAAAAGAATAAAGGAAAATTATTTTAAAATGGACTTTAAATACATGATTAAAACAGTATAGGAACTTACTGAAAAGTTTGAAAAAGTTTTGAAATAAAATATGTGTTTTTGAAAATATTCAAATAAAAACAAAACAGAAAAGAAAAAGGAAAAAGAATCAGAAAAAATAATGAAAAGAGACCAGCCCACTAACCCAGCCCAGCAGAAGCCCACACAGAATCCCTCTCCCCCCGAATGGGTTTTCCTACTCAGGAACCTACCCGCGCAGTCACTGACGCTTGGACCCCACAGGATATCCCCTCTCTCGCTGACAACACTGCCCCACTGCCCTGTCATCGTCTTCAAACCGCAGACCCTTCCCCCAGTTCATCTCTGTCGTTTTTGGCCGGGAGTTAATCTTTTAAATTCGCGTTAATGATTCATGAATTCTTCCCCGTGACCACGCTCTCTTTATCGCCCAGTCCCCCTCTCCATTTCACCTCGCTCTCCATCCTTCCTATGCCCCTAGGCTGCTTCAATTGCTCGCGGTAAGGCCTCTGCCTCCGACGAGCTCAACGGTGAATTCCGGCCGTACCTCACCATCCCTTGCCTCCTGGTTTCCACGAGGACACTCCCCACCCTCTTGCGCATCTCCCAGTGCCGCCCGCTTGGCCGCGCGTGCTGCACAGAATCGGCAACGACCAAGACCGAGCGCCACCGACGACCGCATCCACTCCGGCGACGTTTCCCCGTAAGCCACGTCCTCCCTCTCTCTCTGAATGACATTCCTACACTCTCCTCTCTCTCTCTTGTGACTAACGAACCCTCTGCCTTGCTTTTCCGTGCATCGTAGTCTCACCATCGTCAACGACAGAGCGCGCCCGAGCCAGAAGGAACTCCGGCGAGCAATCTACGTCGAACCCGAGCGCCCCTGGCCTTCCCACGATGACCTTGAGCTTCACCGCGACATAGCGAACACGGTGAGCCCTTCCTCTCCTTTCTTCGCTTCTTGTATTCACTGGAGCGTCACTGCCCGACACGCGCTGCTGCCGCCCATCATCGCAGCGCCGCCAGATCTTGGTTAGGGTGCTCAGAAGCGTTAGATATAGATCTGACGCATAGGAATAGATGACTTATCAAAGGGGTATGATTGTTTCTGTGTCGTGTGATTTAAACAGATCTAACGGCTGTAGCTACGTGATCCGATGAACCGATACTGACCAATAGGACACAGACGTGTGGCACAAGTTTTGTTTTATAAACAGAAAACATGTCTATTAGATGTTAGGTTTGAAAAATTCATAACTTTAAATCTACACGTCCAAATTTTACAAATTTTATATCACTAGATTAAAAAAATGTGAACTTTCCAACCATGCCCTTTGTTTAGTGTTTTGCTTCTGTAAAAAGTAGTTGTTTTTACAGAAACATTATTAGGCTTATTTTTTGGTAAAATCTTTTGCAAATGATTTGTTTTGGACCTACTGACCATAAAAACCAACTTTTAGATTTAAAAAAATATTTTGTGACACTATGGAATTATTCCTTTGAATAAAAGCATTTCTAGTTAAATAAAATTATTGATTATGGTTTAAAAATGATTTTTGAGTAAAATCTTTGGAAAATGATTTGATTTAAACTCTCTAAACCTAAACACTAAGCCTAGAAAATTATTACTTTGTTTAAAGGAATATCCCTCAAAATAAAATATTGCTTTGTTTTAAAAATGGATTTTTCGTGAAACCTTTTGTAAATGATTTTGTTTTAAAACACTTTGACCATAAACATTAATATTGGTGTTTAAAAACATTTTGGCTAACATTAGAAATTATTACTTTGATTAAACTCATTTCTAGCAAAACAAAAAGATTTAAATGGCCATATTCACTAACTTGTTTTCAAATGACCTTGCCACTTTTATAAATGACCAATAGGTGTTTTAAAATGTTTATAGCCTATTAGAAACCTCTTTGCCAAATAAAACAATCTTTTGCAAGCTTGCATGCATTGTTTTGTTTTTACTATTTTATATGGTGAATTGTTTGAATGATAGATTGAATTTGTGCCTTGATTGAATTGTAGTGAAATTTGAAGAGTGTGACTATTGCAAGATCAAGGAGTGAACTTATATTCTCTACCAAAAAGGTAAGCGGTGCTGCATACTTTTGTCCCATTATTTTCACTGTGCATTAGTGATGTTTTGAGTAGGACTTGCAGGGAATTTTTACTAAGTATGCTATGCCATGGGAAATCCTAGTAGATGATGACTTAGTAGAATTTTCCCTAAGTTAAGATTCTTTCTACTATTATTCTTAGCCTAGCTAGTAGAAAACAAGGGTGGATTATATTCATGCTATGAAATATTTCTAAGTCAATGACTTGTGTTTTGTTTAATAAAACAACTATGTGAATGGATCACCTGGGTGGAATGGGACTTGTATGGATTATGTTGAGTGGTTACATATGGCCCCATATTATGGCTTACCCTAGTGTATCTCACTTGTGGAATGCCACCCAGGAACAAAGAGATTTGAGATGACAAGTGTTGAGAAGCTTCAAGTGCAGCCACTTGGAAATATGGGCTCTGCCTGGATCATATAGGTTGCAATAACTTAGCCAGATGGACAGTTGGTGGTAGGGGGTGATAGGTTTGGAGCGCGTCCATTATGGTCTAAGGGAAGGCTTCTGAAAGATCTTGTCTCGATGCATGTCGAGTCTTGTGGGGAAAGTGCACCACCTCACGAGAGAGTAAAATCTAAGTACTTAGGTGTCCCCGGCAATGTACAATTTGAGCATCAACAAATGGAAGCTATCAAGGATCTCCTCATCCCAATTTCTAAGTTAAAATCTTGTGGTTGAACAAGGGTTAAAGGATCACCAATTTCTATTGGTAGATGCATTGGGTGATTTGACAAACAAAAACTTAGTGTTTTCAAATGATAAGGAAAATCTCTTTTGAGCAAAGCAAGCCTAAACTCCACTTAGCCAAATGCATATAGATGATAGATACCACTACTCTACCATAGTATCATTTGCCAATACAATTCAAATGTATTGACCCTTGTGGCTGTAACTGATTATGTTGCACGTTTGTTTGATGTTAGTATCATTTCCCCTACTAGAAGTAGTCAATCCGGTCATAAAGTCCATTCCAACGGAATCCCATTTCCATTCCGGAATCTGCAAGGGTTGCAACAATCCAGTGGGTCTTTGATGTCCGGCCTTGACTTGCTGACATATATCACACTTGGCGATATAGCTTCCGATTTCTCTCTTCATCTTATGCCACCAAAATTGCTCTTTCAAATCTTGATACATTTTAGTTCCTCCGGGGTGGATAGAATAAAGAGTATCATGAGCTTCCTTGAGAATAACTTCTTTCAACTCAGAATCTGTTGGTACACAAAGGCGTCCTTTGTACCATAGAACTCCTTCTTCGTCTTCGGTGAATGCGGGTACTTTGCCTGTACCGATATGACGCTTGATTCCGTCGATACTAGCATTTCCTTTCTGCGCCTCTTAGATCTGGCTGATCAAAGTGGGTTGAAGTTCTATGCTAGCCAAAAATCCTTCACTTACTAATTCCATTCGAAAATCTTCCATATCTTTGTGCAAACTTGGTTGCTCCTTCAAAATCATGAAGTTCAAGCGGCATGGCAATCTGCTAAGGGCATCTGCTACCACGTTGGCTTTACCAGGGTGATAGTGAATGTCCAGATCATAATCCTTGATTAACTCAATCCATCTTCTCTGTCTCATATTTAGCTCCTTCTGAGTGAATATATACTTCAGGCTCTTGTGATCCTAATAAATCTCACAACGATTTCCCATCAGGTAATGCCTCCATGTCTTCAGGGCTAGAACTATGGCTGCGAGTTCGAGGTCATGGGTTGGGTAATTTTGCTCATGTTGTTTCAGTTGTCAAGATAGATCAGATATAACTTTGCCTTCTTGGATTAGCACACATCCGAGACCGATCTTGGATGCGTCACAATACACGTCGAAGGGCTTCGTGATATCTGGCATGATTTAGATTGGGGCTAAAATCAATCTCCTCTTGAGTTCTTGAAAACTCGCTTCACATTTGTCGGTCCATTAAAACTTCTTGTCCTTCTTTAGCAATTGGTTCATGGGTTTGGCGATACTCGAGAATCCTTCTACGAACTTGCGGTAGTATCCCGCCAATCCGAGAAATGCACAAACTTGGGTTTGAGTGGTTGGGGCTTGCCAATCTTCGACATCTTTCACTTTTGCAGGATCAACGGCAATTCCTCCGGCTGATACAATGTGACCGAGGAATCCTACCTCATGTAACCAGAATTCACATTTGCTAAACTTGGCATACAGCTGATGCTCTCTATGTGTTCCAAGAATGGTCCTTAGGTGTAGCTCATGTTCTTCTTCCGATTTGGAATAAATCAGAATGTCATCGATGAAAACAATGACAAACTTATCCAGGAAGTCCATAAAAATCTTATTTATGAGATTCATGAAATAAGCGGGGGAATTGGTTAATCCAAAAGACATAACAATATAGTCGTATAATCCATATCTGGTGGTAAAGGCAGTCTTTGGAATATCCTCTGCACGAATTTTGAGTTGATGATAGCCAGTCCTAAGATCAATCTTAGAAAACACTTTGGCACTGGTCAACTGATCAAACAAATCTTCTATCTTGGGCAAGGGGTACTTGTTTTTTATGGTGACATCATTCAACTTCCGATAATCCGTACATAAACGGTTACCTCCATCTTTCTTGTCCACAAACAAAATAGGTGATCTCCATGGTGACGCACTTGGTTGAATCAATCCAATTTCCAGCATGGCATCCAGTTGCTTCTTCAATTCTGCTAGTTTGGATGGGTTCATACTATATGGTCTCTGGGCTATGGGTCCTGTTCCAGGGATTAGTTCGATGATAAACTCAATATCCCGATCTGGGGGCATACCGGGCAAAACATCTGGAAATACATCGGGGTATTCATAGACTATTCGGACTTGGTCAATGGTAGGTTGGGCTATACACTTGTTGCACTTGAATTGACGAGGTAAGGTTTCAGATATATGCTCGACTGATATTCCGGCTGTACAGGTCATGGTGATGGCTTTCTTGGCACAGTCAATAAATCCTTTATGTTTGGACATCCAATCCATTCCTAGTAGTACTTACAAACCTTTAGTTCTGGGTACTATCAGGTTAGCATAAAAATCTATGCCATGGATTCGGATAGGGACGGCTTTGCAAATTTTCCTAGCCTTGGTGGTTGAACCGGGAATTTGGACGATCATAACATGCTTCAGTTTTGTTGGTTGAATCTTACTAGTGCAGGAAAATTATTTAGTGACAAATGAATGCGATGCACCAGAATCAAACAACACTCTTGCAAGTACTAAATTAACAGAAAACATACCCAACACGACGTCTGGCGCTTCCTGAGCTTCTTCAACATGCATGAGAAAAAGACGGCTGTTGCGGTTGAGTGAATTCCCTGGGGCAAACCTTCTTCCTCGTTGAACACGACGCTACTGCTGAGCTGGGGAATTTGCATTGGGGGTTGCGGTATTCTTCTTGTTGGGGCACTCGTTGGAGTAGTGGCCCTTATTTCCACAGTCATAACAAGCCACTTGCGACTTGTCTTTTGCTGCAACAGGCACAACATTGCTTCCAGTCCTTGGGGCAGTGTTGGTGTTGGCGGTAGCATTTTGGTTGTTGAACTTGGGTGGGGCACGGTTGAAATTTCTAGGGTTGCCGGGGTTGTTGTGATTTCCTCCGGGCCTAGGGTTTCCACGGTTTGGATAGGTCGGACGGTTCATCGGGGGTCTGTTGGTTCGCGGGGCAAATCCTGGAGATGGCTTAGGGCAGTACTTTGGGGTCTGATGGGTTCCTGGTTGATGCATCATGCGACGCTTGCGGTTCTCATTGGCTTGGTTGATCTTTCCTTCCATCTGGATGGAAGAGTCGACAAGGGCTTCAATATCAGCAAAAGGGATATTGACTAACACAGTCTGCATCTCATCGTGCATCCCATTCAGGAATCTCTCTTTCTTCTTGGCTTCGGTGTCAATATCATCCGGGGCATACCTAGCTAATGACAAGAATTTGTCACGGTATTCCACTACGGTCATCCTTCCTTGCTTCAGTTCTCTGGACTCATCTCTCATCCTCTTGATCAAACCTGGTGGCACATGGGTTCTGCTGAACTTGACTTTGAATTCCTCCCAGGTCATCATCTGTCCTCCGATCATGGCACGAACACTGTTCCACCAAGCTCTGGCATCTCTGGTTAGATAGTGGGTGGCGAACATAACTTTCTCGTTGGCTTCCACTCTGGTGACTTCTAGGTTATTTTCCATGGTTTGTAGCTAATCATCGGTGTCTAAGGGCTCTTCCGACTTAGTGAAAACAGGTGGTTTGGTGTTCTGGAAATTCTTAAGCTTAGATCCATGGTTGTCCTGGTTTCCGTGGCCTTGATTGTTGTGGGCTAGCTGAGCTATCTGTTGAAGGGTGGCTAGGTTGGCTTGACGTTCCGCTCTTTCAGACTCGCGGTCAGAAACCAACATTTGCAGGATCTGCAACATCGGGTCCGGGGATGAACCACTTCCTCCGCGTGGCATCTGAAGATTGAGATAGATCATGAGAAAAGAGGGAAATTTCTAAGGTTTTGGGACTTTGAAAAGTTTTTAAAGTTTGACTCAGATTTTTCTAGCAACCTGCTTTTCATTCATTCATTCATAGCACACGATACAAACACACACCACAACAAGGTAAACAAATGGTTTTAGGAACCATTCTGGAAACTACGATAAAGTGGGATCGAATACTACTCATTACGCTAGTACTCAAGTGCTACTACTCCTCGGAGTCGGTGTAGTCGTCGTCCTCATCATCATCGTCGTCATTGATGAAGGCGAAATCCTCCTCATCGGTGATGAAATCCATAGCCTGATCCTCCAGAAAATCATCATCATCGCTGAGATAGGAGTAGGGGTCTCCACGAAGATCCTCTCCGGCATTCTCCCTTTCTTCCAACTGCATGTCTCCCTTGTGGATGGTCTCCTCCAAAGACGAGATACAGTGGCGAAGACGGGCAATGATGCGCTCCTTCTTATCGAGCTGACGGCGGCGAGACTATCGATCCTTTGCTAGCATGGCGATGGTCTGATCCTTCGTCTTGATAATGGCGGACTTGTGGTTGGAGTAGGCACGACAATTATCCAACTCTTGCTGACGATCGTACATCATGAAGCTAAGGTGGTCCAATTGAGTCTTCAGCTCGTGGTGGTATGGGGCTTCCAGTGGTTGTCCATTAGCATCACGCCTTGGGCAAAACTCAAAGCGGGTACCCTTGATCTGGTTGATACTCTGCCCACACAGACGGGTAAGATCTTCCTGCATGGCCCTAGCAAGTCCATCGAGCCAGTTGTTCTCTCTTAAGGTAAACTGAAATCCCTCAGCAGTGGGATGTTCAATCTTTCCTCGGAGACTTGCAACAATTAGCCACTGCAGATCTTCTCCTCCTTGATCAGTAAGCTGAGCTCCGAAGAACTCAGGGTGCGGACGCTCCAGAAGTTCCGAAAGCTGGTCCAAATCCCTCTCAAAGATAAGGTCTCCTCCATTTCCCAACTAGTAAAACTTGTTGTACTTCATGTCCATCTATAAGAATATAGGATGAGTAAGTTAGTAGAGTGATCAAGTGTGTCAAGTTTTATGTTTTTTTGCAAGAGTTTATTTTTGAGGAACATGAATTTTTATGAAAGAATCAAAGTGATAAGAGTGGGAATAAGTTTTTGTAAATATTTGCTTTCTTTGGTTTTGAAACTAAGTTTTTGATTCCAAACGTCCAGTCTAACTAGGGTCTCCTATGGTTAGGATGGCTCTGATACCAAATTGTCAACACCCGGATTTTTAATCCCAGATGCCTGTTATGCCATACATCGCAATCCTAGGATTACCATTTTTCCGAGACATAACAGAATTGGATACCACAGTACATCATCCATTACGAACCATACATAAGGTCTTACACGAATAAGGATCTCATGATCTAGTTCTTAATACAATTCAAGCAGCGGAAATACGTAATAATAACAGTAGCGTAGGCGAAGCTCCATCTTCGGGGTCACAGGCAATGCTGACGATGGGAGATGATCCTAGTTGTCGTAACCTTCCTGGGGTCCATCCTCTAGGTACTCCTCTTCATAGTCTGGCCACGGGAATAGCCAGGGACAAATCCATGAGTACTCTTTAAGTACTCGCAAAATAATACTAACAAGTGAAGGCGGTTTTTATAGTAGGACACTAAGCTCTTGGGTTGTTTTGCAAAAAGCCAGATTTACATCTACTAAGTTCAGAAGTAAGAGAAGATAGTTGAAATTTCTATAACACCTAAGTGGGAACTTGTATTTCATATCACAACTCGGTTGCGGTCAAGTCAAAGTCTCAATTCATTTCATAAGTCATTTTGAAAACATCTGACAGGGGAACAGTATTGCCACTCCAACTGTCCATAACCGCGGACGCGGCTATTCGAATAGTTTGACACTCTGCAGAGATTGTACACTTTCACCACAACATTCGATACATACGTCAGGAACAAATCCTCAATTCCCCATACTCAGTATGCGGATAATCAATCCTAACATTTCAATTACACGCCCTAGTATAAGCACCTCTCATGTCAGTTTGGCCTCCCAACCATGACCAACTGTCATCTTGGTTACTGCACAGGTGGACAATCTTCACCAGGTAGCCTCAGCTCAGACCTTGGCCGTGAGGGAACTAATACTAAGGTATATAAGTTTCCAGTAAAGCCCTACCCAATTCTTGGGTATTATGGTTGTATGGTATAATTGGAATGGTATCGCATCCAGAAAACCATCAGTTTTATAAAGGGCTAAGGCTCATGCCTCAACATTTTCATCACCATAAATCATCTGGTGTTCGGAAACACATGTCCAAAACATCTCAATAGAATGATCCATCATTCCAAGGTTTTCATAACCATTTTTCCACCAAGTATTCCCATCTAAGTTGATCATGTTTTATGCTTAGCACTAGCATCTACAAGTGGGGGTAAGTACTAATGAGGGGTAGTAAACTAGTGGAGTTTAACTAAGTTCAATCTCATGCCTTAGGATGACATAAAGATCATCTAGCTTAGGCCAAATTTTATGCTCTTTATGCAACCTTCAATTATCTTTCTAGTATCTACAATTCACTTAAGTAAACTCTAAGTAACAGCTTTGATAAAGAAATAAAGTATAAAGCTGGTAAGTAAAACTAGGATTGATTTATCAAGTGGTTATGATCGTATATGCTTAAGGCATATAGTTGGCATGGTAACAAGCAAGTATGTGCTTGCATAGGTCAACTTGATCAGTAAGGTTTGCTAAAGTAGAGTATCTTGCAAATGTTAGCTTGCACATTCAACTAGTAGTATTAGGCTTGCTAAGTTAATAGCTTGCAAGTATTGGCTTGCATCAATATCAGTATAAGCTTGTAATATTGCAAGTGTTAGCTTGCCTTGTGCAGAGCAGTGGTTGAAGTTCTCCTCGGCTTCTTCTTCGTAGTATCCTCCTTCCTCCTCGTATCCTTGGTCGGTACTAGCGTCTATGAATAAATACAAGGTACACAATCACCAAAAAATACTTAACTGTTTTCAATCATCACACAAAAGGGTCCTATAGATGATATAGCATCATCACTAACATTACAAGATTAAAGCTTGGTTTAATTCCTTTTATTTTTAGAAAATTAATTTCTACTCATCGAAAAACTACTTAAGATTTAATATTCTCCAAACCAAACATGGGATCATGTTGACACATGTCATCACCACATATTTTAGTCCATGGGAATGTGATTTAAAGTGGTGTCACAATTTAATAAGGTTTAACCTTTTATTTTACTTAAATAAAGTGACTAGAAATGCATATGTGGCATTCTTTTATTACTTGAACATTATTTCTGTAAGTAAACCCAAATGTTTTTATATATTCTGAAAGGTATGATCAAATGTGATTTTTGAGAGTTGGAATCAACTCAAAAGCTATTATGGCTTAAATTTGAAAAAAAATTGAATGCAGAAAAGGTTCTTCCTTGTTATTTTTACCAAGGGTGATGTACAGATCCAAATGACTTAAATCCAACGGACTTGAATTCATCATTTCAATATATTTCTAACAAAATTGGTTTCATTCAATTTGGTTTACTGAATCGTGCTGGGTTGATTTTTGAAACTAGGTACAGAACTGTGTTTGAATGAAAATGGAAGAATCCAAATTCAAACGAGTGGGCTGCGCGGGAACTGCTAATGGGCCGGACCGGTGTCACTCCGCGGCGCGGGGATCAACTGACAGGGAGGTTCCACCGGTCAGTGGCTCTTTAAACGCGAGGCGGTACGGGGCAATCTCATCCGCACGATCTAAGTCTAATCGAACGGCTGTTACTCATCGTCCACGTCGGGCTGCGCCGGCGAGACACAAACCTAATGCCGCAGGTGGGGGTCGTCAGGGGCTCACCGGGGCTCAGGCGAGGGTCGACGAGGCGGGCGAACGACGAAGTTGACGACGGCGAACCTCCTGGTACCGGCAGCTTCTCCTGGGGTGGACAAAATCGACGACGCCCTTCTTCTCCAAAGGCGGCCTGCTCCGGCCAAATTCCGGCCATACGCTGCTCGCCTTGCTCCGGGAACGGGGTGGAACGATCAGTGAGGAGAGGGGAGTGAGATGGTGTGAAGAGTTTGAGCGGGGGAGGCCTCTATTTATAGTCTCGACGACGACACCGAACGGGATGGGCAGGCGACGGTGACGACATGGCTACGGGCTGCTAGAGGCATGGCCGGCGGTGGCGACCGATCGATAGTCTCCTGGCGATGATCTATGGCTTTAATGCGCGTGTAGGGGCGGTGGAAAACGGTCTGGAACATGTGATGCTCTGTGCGGCAGAGGCGGCGTCTTCGACGGTGAGCGGTGGGTGAGGCATGGGGCGACGAACGGGGATGTCTGGCGGTCTCCTGGGACGGTGGTGATCGTGTATGCACGCGGCGAGGGCGGCGCGCGGTCTGTGGGCGTGTGTCGAGGGTGGCGCTCTGGCGCAGGCTCGGCATGGTTGACAGAGGCACGGGCGCGGCGTTTCTGGGTGCTCTGGTCGATGTCTTCGAGGCAGGGCTGGTCGAGAGGGGGCGGTGAGGCATGGGTGATCTCCCAGACAAGTTTGGCATGGCTAGTTCCTCTCCTAGCTTGCTATCTACACTAGGGTGGCATGGGTGGCTTCAGTTGTTCACCATGATGACATTGCCAAGCTTATAGTGGTGCTAGACGTTTACAAATGAGCTAGATGATCTACTAAATCCTAGTTGCAACCAGAGAGGGAACAAGTTAGTCTCAAATCACTGCTCCAAATAGTGTTTAGATTTTGTTTGATTTGCATCTGCAACGTGTTTGATGAAATGTCCGCATGAATTCAAGTTTTGAATTTTGAAAAGATTTTTGGTGGGGGTGCTAGGTAGGTGATGGTGAGTCTATAGATGCTTGGGTTTTGAAAGTTGAGCTTGTTTGAGTGGTTTTTGAAAAAGTGGGATCTTCCCATATGATATAGATTCAATTTTAAACTGTCCTTTAAACTATGCATTCAAATGTTTTTGGATGATCACAAGGTGGGCCTTGATACTTTGTTATGAGTACTATCAAGGGGTGCAAAGATCCAAACAAGTTTCTGTTAAGTTCTGAAAGTGAGAGACAACCAAAGTAGGCATGGGAGTTAATTTGGCCAAATGACCATTCACTCATTTTGTTTGTTTTGATTTACTTGTCTTTGGGAAAAGTGTGGGGATTGTGTAGATGATGTTTATTTCACCTAAGAATCATTTTACAAGCAAAGAAACACATAAACAAGGCAATTCAAAAGAATTCAAAATGGGATGCATACACACATGAATGCTTTCTCATTTTATTTTAGAAAAGTTTTTGTTAACCCTAAATTTGATGATTAGAGTTTGATGATTCTAGTTTAATATTTTTTGGGATGTTACACGGAGTGACAAAAACCTGAGCCCCCGTTAGGAAACCATTGCGCAAGGGAGTGTAGGATCTCAGAGTTTAAGGCTATGGTTAGGTTTATATCTTAATTACATTCTTGTAGTTGCGGATGCTTGCAAGGGGTTCAATCACAAGTATGTATTAGTCCAAGTAAGGTCGATACATTAGCACATGTTCACCCACACAACATTTATAAAACCAAAAAGACTACTCAACTATATGAAACGAAAGCACTTGACAGTATTCCCATGTGTCCTCAAGAATGTTTGGTCCTCATAAGTATTTCCATCAGCTTGTACTTTGATAAGAAAGGATTGGGACACTTGTTGCATTTGTTTGCTGTTTTATTTACTTGAACTTTGTTTCTTTTCTTTATCAGAAAACCCCTAAAAACCCGTTTGCTAAGTATTATAGAGATTTCCTGCTCCATACCACTAGTCAACACCTTCTGATCCTCGTTGGGATCGACACTCCTATTTATCAAAAGTACTACAATACACCCCCTATACGTGTGGGTCATCAAAGGAAAGTTCTTCATTTTTAGTCTCGGGTTTAGCAGAGTTGGACCTCTTTTAGGGGTGTAGTTAGAAGAGATAGAAGAGAAAGGGCTTCGTGATGTCTTAATAGAAACTCGATGCTTTGGGTTGCTTTCTACTCCTTGGAGAGTAGCGTTGGCGATGTTGGGTAGTATAGCCGTCTTAATTTTGAATGTCTCGGGTGTTGGGAGGATCGGGCAGACTTTCAGAGATTTTGATGAGGTCTGTTCCCTGTTCCTCTAACGACTTTCGAGGTGGTTCTTGGGGTAGTTTCTTGGATCGAGGATCTTCCTGGATTATTTTCTCGTAAGCGGTCGTCTGGAATTGAGTGGAAAGACGCAGTCGTTCCACCTGAGAGATATACATGAGGTTGTCGAGGCCGGGGTAGATCTTTTGTCTTGGGGCATTGGTGAGACACTTGAATTGAGATCTTTGGATGACGCCTTATTGCGACTGTCGTGTTATGGTGGTTACCTATCGAAGCCATAAGGTTTAGCCCGGGGTAGCTTTAGTGGTTAGTGACGCTTCTTCTTGGTCCTTCGTCGAGGTGGAGGCAATTTTGCATTATAGGGGTTGTCTTCACTTGAACATTTTGTTTTTCTTTGGATCGATGACGGAGTGGACTCGTTGTCTTCATGCCTCCTTATCTTTAGGATTTTTTGGGGGCATTTGATATATGGCGAGGACTTCCCGTTGATTTGGCGGAGGGTTTAATAGGGTCATTTCCCTTTTGGGACGATTAGAAGTAAGGCACGAGTAGTGGTTGTCCTAGATTTATTTATGTGGCCATCCTGCTGAGGAGAGGTTTCAGGTTACGGGATGAGGGGATGTTGGTGTCGGGATACACTATTTAGGTGGTCTAAGATTTAGGATCGGATGATCCAAGGCAGACAAGCAACACATTCCAAGCATCAGACAAGCACATGAAAATAAAACAAGGTATACCATAAGTACCAAGGGGTGACTACACACCATAAGGGGAATCCTATACTAGGGGTGCTAATCCTAAGTCCGGATGTTACAGGAATCTTGACTTCTGTCTTGCCATCTATTGTCGTCGTTGCCATACTTGGTCAATTTGGGGGCGATGAAGGACTCCTTTGGTAGGGCGATCTTGTAGTGCCTTTCATCGTTGGTAGCTCCTTTGGTTTGCTTGTCTCGGTGTCTCTTCATTTCGGGATCTCCATCTTCATAGTCTCCAAGTCGGACTTTGTTTTTGAAAACAGGACATTTGAAGTATACGAGATATAGAGTAATCCATTTTCAAATAGTTTGAGTCAGAGAAGATAAGATAAGAAATCTTTTGAAAAGCTTTTGATAAAGTAGTTTTTGAAAGTCGGTGTTTTCCAAAAATAGGGGTAGTTTTTTCTAACGTCCATGCTAACTAAGGTCTCCTACAGTTAGGATGGCTCTGATACCAAGTATGTGGGACCCCGGATTTATGGTATGAGAATTCCCATTATGCCCACAATTCATGGTCCCATGATCAGTGAGCCGTCAGCATAACCGACAAGTATCATTACAACATCCATAAATAACAACTACAACAAATTACATTTATGCCATTATGGCGATACAACATCAATAGCAGAAGTCTTCAAGTGCAGAGCCCATGTCATGCCTTAACCTACAGGCAACTGACTGGGAGACGGCTTAGCTAGCATAGACATCAGCAACTCTAGTCCTCCTCTTGATCATCTGAAATTCTGGCCAAGTAGATAGCCAAGGACAATGCAGGTGAGTACTTTGAATGTACTCACAAACCACCTTAAGAGAATAATAATAAAAGATATGCAATATGGATGTGGTAGGATGGCTCCATAAGAGGTTCTTCTATAAACTAGTTTCTCTGGTAGATATAGCATATCTATATCTTTGTTGAAAACTTTTGTAAAACATTGTGGAAACCTTTTTGAAAAGTTTTTGGAAAACACTAGTATTGGGTCACGCATTTGTTTTTCCTTCCCAGCCATCTCATGACCAAACTCCTCTCCTCCATTTCCCGACCATCTCATGATCAAAAAAATTCCAAGCCGTTGCTTTTCAAAAGTCATTTTTGAAATCAACACCAGCACCGGTCTACAGTGGTTTGTCCAAACCGTCCATAACCACGGACATGGCTATTCGAATAGGTTTAGACTCTGCAGTGGTTGTACACTTTACCCACATCATCCGATTACCCTGCCCTGATCTCCACCGATCATGGGTCGGGTAACCGGTCAAGACTCTCCAGATGCCACTCTAGTATAGGCCCTACCCTATGAGTTGTTCCTCTCAACACCGGGACGTCGGGATCCACAGACCAACTGGAGCACTCCCAACTCCTCCAGAGCCGGCACTTTCAATGAGAGGCTCATAGTATCACCTGATTGCTCCCAAGGGCAGCTCACAAGTCCTCTAGGTGACTGCCTTGTAGTTGACCATTTATGTAAAGTAACCCCGCAATTCAAGGGAGATGATCCCTTATAAGTATTCATGAGAATTGCCATACTAGAGTAGAAAACTTCAAATCCAGCCCCGTCCCATTCCAAAGTAATGTGGTTGCACGGGTTATGTTGTTATAGCTTACTGCAAAGAACCAGGTGCGTTTTTGCAAACATTTTTCCTCCATCCTTTTTGTAAAACCAAAACCTTTCTCATTTTTTCAAACCTCTCTTGGTGGGTCAAACCTCACCAAGGTTTTCTCATAAATTTTTTTTATAAACTTTATCCCGGGGTCTTCCCATCCAATACTTTTGCTTAGGCAAAAACAGGGTCTCCAAGGGGTTATGGTGTTGTACACCCTCTATCATGCTAGGGGAAAGTAGGTGTCATCAAATGGGTTGTACATAATGGTACTGAAGTGGCAATGGTTTTGAGGAGACAAACATTCCCACATAAAGACAAAGCATAATAAAGACATGCAATTTACATAAACAAGTGGATAAAACATGCAGAGGTAAAATAGTAGGACAAGGGCTTATGTGCAAGAAGGTGGCTTGCCTGATCAGTAGCAATATGGCATTAGGTCCCAGGTATTCTCATAAAAATACCATAATACCAATATAATATCTCCTCTTCTCGTCGTCAGACAATCGCAACTACCGTCGTCAGAGGCCATACATGCAAACAAGCAAGGGAACAATCAAAACCAAGACATACAAGCATCATATCATACAACAAACAATCAAGATATAAATACTACAAGTCAGTAGGGTTTTGAAATAATGGAGGTATAAGGATTGGGGGATGTCTTGGAATATTTGAAGGAATTCCATATGGGTTTAATAGTCTAGGGACTAGGTATGAGAGGGTTTTTAGACCAAGGTCCCATTCAGTATAATATCATTTTATAAAAATGATATCAGTAGATAGGTATTTATAAAATGAAACTAACAAAAGTGGTTTCACTATTTTATCAATTACCATTGATTTATAGTGGATTTTCTAGTGAAATAAACTCTAGTTTTAGGTAATAATTCACCAGAATAGTTTTGGAGTTCCAAAAATTATATCCTTGGGTGATTAAGTAGTTTTTGGTAGACTGAATCAAGGGGAGTTAGAATTTCTTTAAAATAATTACCAGAGTGCCCTCGGAATATTCCCAATACAATTCTGGAGGCTTTTGTCTTTTTCACTAGATTTATTATACAGAATCTTTTGAGGTGATTCCAAAGACACATGTTAGGTATTTATAATACCTTTCGGTAGAAATTGGAACCAACCTGTTTGAATTTACATAATTACTGTGGTGATGTTACTAGTGATTAACCCATGCACATAACAATTTAATTCACTAAAATTCAATAAAGGCTGAATAAATTATGGTCTTCTGTAATTCGAGGGATATTGGTATGCATGTCCTGTGATAGTTGGAATTAGGTCAGTACAATTATTGGTTTGACCTAGAGAAAATCCTAGAGACATATTAGGGTTGTTTTTGTCATTTTTGCTATAGTCAAGATATAGTTTACCTTGACATGAGACAAAGGCTGAAAGATGGTATTTCAAATACATATCAGATGAATCTTGATTCATTCAATTTGGACATGTACAACTTTCTACGTGTTTTATTTAATGCAATAGATACATGCTAGTATATTAACTGTCAATAAATAATAAAAATTATTTTTGGCCAAGGACTTGTTCTTCATGTTGCACAAAACATTCAGGAACATGTAGAAAAATAGATATGGCCAACAAGGAGGGATTTTCATTTCATTTGAAAATAAACCAAACAGGAAATATGCAGATCTATATTTTTGAATTTAAGAAAAACAAAAGAGAAGGGTGCAGTGTGCCAGATCTTCTTGGGAGGGGGCCGTTATGGACCGGATTCAGCCCAACCAGCAAGGCACGTGCGGGCGATAGCTAAGGTATGTCGGGGACGGGTCCCAGTTGTCAGTGATGGCGGGCCGGCGAAGGGGTATTGGCCTTCCTCGGCCCTAGGATTAGAACGCGATCGACGGCTTGAGGCCGTCATCTCCATGGGGGCTGCCGCAATGGCGCCGAAACCCTAGGCGGTGGGGAGGCTCGGGGAGCTCACCTTGGGGGAGGAGAGAGGCCGAGGAGGGTCCCGGGTGATGCGGTTCTCCATGCCGAGCTTGACGACGGGCGGAAGCAGCAGGTTTCACGACTGGAGCATGATCATGCATGAGCACCAACGGAGCTTGCTCAGTAAGTCGACATCGGCTCGGTTTTCGGCCATCCCTGGAAGAGAGGAAGAAGGGTTATATGCGTACGGGGGTGGGGATCATAGCAGGGTGACATGCAGCATGGGAGGAGCAGGAGGAGGGCTATAATCTCGATTCTTGGAGCTAAGGCCGAAGCACTCTCCCGGTGTCTCCTAGACAGTAGCGTGAGAGGGAATCTTTGGGTGGATAGGAGAGGGGTGAGGAGAGGGAAATGAGAGGGCATGGGAGGGATGGACTGGGCCTTTGGCTTATAAACAAAAGGACAATGGTCCATGGTGGATCATGTCCATGCTTGGACATAGGCAAGGTGCTAGGCTGGGATAGGGCAAGAGGGGCGATGGAGAGACGGATGTGGGGCCTATGGCCTGACCAAGGACAAGGAGGAGTGGAGGGATGGTGATGCTATGGCATTAACAAGAGGGGACAAGACAAGGAGGATTTGTCTCCCTCTCAACAAATGCAAAAGGACAAGAACTAGGGTTTGGTCACTGTAGCTCTAGAGTGTCATGACCAGGGTGGTTGTCGTCATCTATGGTGGATTGCTGGACAAGGTTGGAAGTGGTTTGGTGGACGTTTGCTAGGGGTTTTGGTCACACGATCAAATTTTCCCTAATGTGTGGTTATGAAGAGATGCCCTTAATTATGATTTAGCAAGATGAGGGAATGGTTCTGGTAGATGGGCATAGTCAATATGTGTCTCATATAATTCTATGGGATTTTTAGGATAATTTTTAGTTCAATAAAAATCATTTATTCAAAAAGTGTAGAAATGATTTGTAGAAGCTAAAGTGATAATTTTAATTGTTCAAGGTGAGTTTTGGTGTGGAATGGTAGTAAATACCATATTACACTTTGGGGGATTTTATTGGGATTTTTGAGAAGGGAAAGTATTTTTAAGTTATTATTTATTGTTTCTGCCATTTAAGAAAAATTGCAAAAAGAAATAATAAATGATCTCAAAAATATTTATTTTTGAGTTGGGAAGATGATATAGGATATATATAGGCATTAAATGTGCCTTTACTTGGTCATGTGGTTTGTACAAAAGAAAACTTGTCTTTTTAGACAAGGTTTTGGAGATTTTGCAAAAGAATGGAATTGAATGGTTTTAGGCTCCAAATAATTATTGGAATTATTGGGAAAGTGATTATATCCAAGGTGGATTAGGTACACTTTATTTACCCAACATTTCCATCTTATTTTTTGAAGTATTGTGGTGAGAATGGAGGAAAACCAGATTTGGGGGAATCTAGTGTTTTGATATTTTTATACCACCAAACCATGGTTGGATTAGGGAGCTTAGGGCTCACCTTGGTACAAGGGGTATATGGATGGATATAAAAAGTTCTATAGATGATCATGGTTCAAATAGATGTTCTTGGTTGTATTGGGGGTGATCTCGAGTGATGGCAAACTTTGTTGAAAACAAGGCTGCCATAACAGATGAGTCATGATGCCTCATAAACCATGTGGGTTTAGGAAGCACAATGCTCAAATGGAAACAAGTGAAGTATGGAGTGATAGCCCATGTTTATTAGATAATAACCATTCTAAGAGTTGGTAAATGGGAGATAGCACAAGGATGTGAGCTTCTGCCAAAGTAGGCATGTTGACTAGATTTGTAGAAAAAGGTTATCATGATGTCTACCAAACCATCATGGATGAGTGGGAATAAGATTGATTTAGCCAAGTGCAAGAGTGGGATTTGGTAGTACTTATGATGTACTACAATATGGTTCAAGTACATTCTCAAGGATGCACCTTGCTTGGAATAGGTAGAGTTCCAAATATTGAATCTAGATAAGAATTCAAGACTTAGCCATTTTGGAAAATTTAGGGTTTTAGACTAGAATACAAGAGGGAAACATTTGAGAGAGTGGCAAGGGTTTATCCTCTTCGTCAAGTAGTTGATATTGAGGTATAGATTGAATAGAGGGGATCCATGCTTGTATTTGGTATCTGATGAGTTTTATGATACTTAAAAGCACTAGCTCAGAAAGGATTTGGTTAAGTGGATTAGAGAGTCACTTGGTGGCTAAGATAGATTTAGTTTTTGGATGCTTAGTTTGAGATTGATGATATAAACTATTGCATTGATCCTTAAGGATGAGCTCCTAGGTTGGATGATGCTACTTCCTAAGCAAATAAACCAATCAGCAGATCAAGGCAATTCATCAGACAACAGATCAAGGCAATCCATCTAGTCAAACATATCAACTACTACTAGGGTTACCATCAAGCCTAGCTTGAGGTAAGAATGGTTGTTATGAGGAGGTTGTGATTTTGAAATAAGATAAAGATCTCTTGGTATTTCTACCAAGATTATGAAAGATTTTTGGAAAGGTTTTGGAAAATCTAGAGATAAGAGTAGTTGAAGGTTGTGTCTTGAAAATATAAGGAGATTATATATAGGTCTCCATAGTTTTGTTAATAGAACTAACAAAACATTTTGTTTTATCAAAGTCATCTTGGCTCTGTTTTGAAATGCCAGAACATTTGAGAATATGAAAGATGAGACAAGGCATCTCTTTTGTAAAATAGCTTTTGTCAAATAGTGTTGAGATAAGAAGTATTTCACCTAATACACAATGAGTTGCATGAACACAAGCAAACAAGTAAGCAAACATTGCAACACTTAATAAGAAAAAGTTTTTGTTCCCCTTGATTTTTGCCTTTTTGACAAAAGATCAGGGTTGCTGAAATTGGGATGTTACACTAGCCAAGTCTATGGCCGTTACTCCACAATTCCTACAACATCGTGAAGGTGCTAGGCACCCACGGATGCAAGATATCAATCCACTGTGACGAGGGGAAGCTGTGTGCTCTATGGAATAGGTTTCCAAGGGGAGCGCAGCCGCATGCCGCAAGAAAAAGGCACTACATGTGGAAACAAGGCCCCAGCGTGTGATAGACTGGTGCCCGCCAAGGAGGTCCTAGAGCTGAAGAGGGTGCGTTGGTCATTCCCCCCAAGGAAGAGGCTTCATGCTCCATCGATGCATCTAGGAAAATAAGCCGCTATTCCCACAAGGACACACGACAGAAGGCCCCCTAGACCCCACCGCCCTGGGGGATACCATCACCGTGGGAGCTCATATTTCAACCAAGATAGAGGGCACATTCATAACTCCCTTGTGAGCAAACACTGATGTGTTCGCTTGGACCCCGTTATACATGACGTGGGTAGCTAGGGAGATAATAGAGCATCGTCTGACACTGTGCCCCGCGACGCACCCTAGGAAGCAAAAAAAGCATCGCCAGACCCTTGAGGAGCAGTTGTCCCTCGTAAAGGAAGTGGAGAAACACGTCAAGGCAAACTTGTTCAGGGAAGTACACCACACCGAATGGGTGTTGACTACCACGGTAGACTCGACGGTCATCGGTGGCAGGAAACCCTAGGTCTACTACTCCGATCTCAACAAGGCTTGAACTAGAGATTTAGACCCGCTTCCTATAATCAACTAGAAAATTGGTTCTGCTGTAGGATGTGACCTCATGTGCTTCCTGGACACCTCCTCGGGCTGTCAGCAGATCCAGATGACCAAAGATGACAAGGAGAAGACAACCTTTGTCACCCCTTGCGGAATGTCTGCTATACCCGCGTGCCATATAGCCTCAAGAACGTTGACGCGACCCTCCAGCGACTGGTACACAACGTACTAGGTGCGCAACTGGGCAGGAACATAGAGGCCTACACCGCCGACATCATGATGATGAACCACGGGAAGGACACGCTCATGTCGGACCTTAGAGAGACCTTTGGTAACCTACGCAAAGTTAACATCAAGCTTAACCCGGCTAGTTGCATGTTGGGAATCCAGGCAGACGGGCTCTTGGTAGGGTCCTCAAAGATACACTGCAATGCCGAGACAAGCCGCTATGAAGTCAGGAACCTCGAAGAAATACAGCCTCATGAACAGCTCAAGGGCATGTCGTACCTGTCATGGCGCATAACCATGCTAGGAAGAATCATCTTCAACCGTGCCAGTAAGGACTCGCCTCTGTTGAAAACCGCGAGGTAGACAAGAAATCACCAAAATACCCTTGTGGCGGTAATAGTAAGGCCCTCATCACCCACTGCCGCGAACAGGGGGGTCTGCGCTCCCCTCAGCACGCCTACCAGACCAAAGTGTTTGCATACCAAGAGGGTCAGATGCCCTTGACTGCTTCAAGGGTACTACAACAAAGAACAAGCGGTATCTCATAAGGGCTCTAGAAAGGTAGGAGTAGGCTCCATGCCATGATCTCACTCCAGGGACCATGATCGGCCAGTCTTCTCGAGATAGAGGAAGGGTTGTTTCTTCTAGACTCATAAGGAGCTCTACAGTGACCCAACATAGCAATACATGATGTAGTACACTATAGTCGTTGACATAACACCAATGAAACACTGTTCCACCAGTATTATGTCCCTTAGAGTGGTACAACATAAAAATAGCAGGTCCAAGACATAACTATAGGTTACAACTCGACTAATTACAAAAGATCGAGAGAACACTTTAGGTTATAGAGAGAGAAAGCAACCTCTTACAAAGAAGAACTAGAAAGAACAACTCATAATATCATACTAATAGACTGGTATATAAACTATTTGGCTTGCAAATGATGCTATTGCATTGCTCTATAGAAGTAGGTTGTATGGCTAGATATTATACTTCTATCTAATCAGCAACTTCGTCTTCACTTTAGCTGATGTAAATGTTGACTTCATTTAATAACTTTATCTTTTGGTGACGATTCCCTTGAGCATAAGTTGATGTAGACGTTGTCTTTATTGTCTTCAGAATATAGCAAGGGTTAAGAAGATACATTGAGTACGAGCGTATTTAGCAAGTTCACTAAAAATGAGTGTTTAATGCACTACCTACAACCACATGCCAAAGTTCATAGGCCCGACAAGTTTTTGTAAAAACATTTCTTCAAAGGTTGCTTTTATTCTAAAAATCCATGTCCATCAGCCTTCACAGGTTTACAGAACTTCATGGAGTTCCTTTTCTGCCGTGTTCGTAGCTCCTTCCCAGAACAGGGAGTAACACGTCACAATTTTTACATTCTACAGAGGTGTGTTACTTTACCCATAAGAGGTCAAATCCTTGTTGCACAACCGGGCGATCTTTCCTGTCCATACTTCCTTGGTGTGGGGCCCAATAGATAAACAAATCCAATCACTTCCCTTCTCCACAACCCCACATGGAAGATGACTCCCCAAGTAGAAATACCTTCGTTAACCCTGGTAACCCCTTGGAGACTCTAGTTAGAAGATCATGTCCTTGGCAACCCCCACCGAAGTGGCAGAAATACCACTAACAACCCCTCACGGATAATCTAGACACCAATATCGCGGGGAGCTAAGGGGTCCCACCCGTGTGCTGAGTCCTTGCAGGGAATCTATAGCCTTGCAATAAGTTCGTCCGCTCATGTGAAAGTACGAAATTCTAGCTGACTTCTCCGTCCCATTCCAAATATGGTTAACGTGTATTATACGGTGCAATAATCACTGGTGGCATTGGTTGTTTAAGTCCTAGATAATATGTGCCTTTACCACTGGAACTTCCATAGTAGGTTGTTACCTCTTGGTAAATAACCCATAACCAAATTTTTATGAAAATTGTGTTTTCTGACCTTTTTGAAATGCAGGTGATGACAACACTAGATTTGCAAATACTTGATAGAAAATAATCAAAGGACATGAGCAAGTGTGAACTTGCCCTTTGTGATTTCAATATTATGCACTCACGGTCTTCGGGACAACAGAAGATCCAATATCTAAAAATAGTATCATTGGTTTGGTAAGGACTAATGTTTAAAGAAGCAAGATACCATTATGCATAAATAATGTAATGCAATTTAATAACCTCGAATCCCCAGAAAAAACGCCGATGATCTAGGGTTTTTGGAACTAGGAATAGTTTCTTTAGAATGTGTTTCCCTTTTATATTTATTTCACACTTCTGCTTCTTATTAAGGCTTGTGAGAGTGTGTGAAACAACATGTAAGTATAGTAAGTAGCATACAATAATAAAGCACTCAAGTGTGGCATGGAAACCAAAGACTTCTTATAGAGATTTTTAACGAATTAGAGCCTTTATTAAATTTCTTAAGTCTTGTGTTAAAATGTATCTTAAAAGAATATCTTTTGAATAAAAGCTTTCTTTACAATTTAAACACACTGAAACTTGTAAATAGGTATTACTAGGGTTTTTCGCTTAAATTATGTTATTATGAAAGAAACATGGACTTAATTAAGTAAAGTGGATTACATAAACCCATGACTTGTTTATTCTTGATATTAGATGGTATTATAATTTGCTCCCCTCATAATGTTTCCTAAAGGTTAAATAAGAGTGGTAATACTTCTATTTGAGTAGTGGTTTCTCAACATTATTATTAAAGGGAATCATTTATCTCCTTAAAAATGAGTGGTTAAAACTTATATATATGGAAACAACATTACTGAACTACTCATGAATTATCATTGGATGTTTATAATATTTATAAAATTGCGAGTGAAATAATGGTCAAAGGATTTATTAAGTTAAAAATATCATTCTTAATAATTTTATATTTTATAAAATCTTTTTGGGAAATAATATACACTTATTTGTGAACGATAATTTAACACAAATTGTATTCAATATGTTTTGGACTATTTTGACTTTATACTAGCAATAATTAAAACTAATACTATTATTAGGCTTTAAATGGATAATATTAGAAATATTAGCAATTTTATATAAGCTTTCTTGAACTATCCATTAAGGAAATAGATTTAAATTCAAGTTATTATATTATTAAAATTTTATTTACTTCAAATTTGGAATGTTATATTTTCATCATGTAGATATTATTTTTGTGATCATTTTGGTATATTATAGGCATTTTTATGATTTTTTATATTAAAATATTATTTTTCAAACTTTATGAATACTTGATAAATAATAAATATTTAGTTAAATGATAAAATAATATATGATTATAGTTTTAATATATAATAAACTTTATTTTTCTAAGTATTTTAGTATATTATTTATATTTTTCTGATTTAATAATATTAAAATATGAATTTTCAAAGTTTTATTACATATAAAATCTTTACGAAATAATAAACATTTAATTAAGTAGTGTAATTATGTGGGATAAAATTTTCAAACATTTAATTATATTTTTTTGAAAAATTTAACATATAATACATATTTGTTTGAATTATAAAACAAAATATATTGATTTAATAAGATTTAATCACTATCTGAATTGTTAAATATATTTATTGCGTCATGATGACATGAGCATGCCATAACCCATTAGGATTAAACTTTTGGTAGTAGACCTAACCTAGCCCAAAGTCACAGACAGGTGGAGTCAGGGCCACATCACAAGCCACATGTGTTGTTAACTGAGCAAATATGCTGAGGTGTCTAGGTGAGATAAGTAGAGCGTCACGTTGACATCATCCAAGCATGATCCTTAGATCGACAATGTTTTGTGCGATTGAGAGCGCGTGAGACGTTGTGGATGGGTTCGTTGGAAAGAGGAGCTTACGGTGAACCTAGTGGTGGCGGCACCGCCCACTTTTGGTCATCGGAACCGGATCCACGGCGAGAAACTACGATGGTGGCCAGTGGTCCATTGCGGCAAAACGATACATGAAGCATACAAGGTAACAGAGGGAACTAGGCTAGTCTCCACCTCACTGGGATGCTCGAGGTAAAGTCGTGGAGGCGGGGCATGGCCAGAATCTACAAGAACTACGGTGGCCAGTGTCGAGGACCGAGGTCACGATTGAGGTGCCTGAGGATTCTTCAGCATCCGCGAGAGGGGGAAATCGGCTAAGAACAATGAGGAGATGCCGACTGCAGGCTCAGATGCTCAAGATATGGATGGAGACGATGATGCTCCAGAGCTGTGAAGAGTTAGGGTTACAATAGATAAGGAAGTATGAGGAAGAAGAAGAAATAGGGTCCGTTCTCTGCGTGTACGGGGTTTTTATAGGCCGAGAGAGCGGCGACTCGAATCTTAGCGCGCGGCGGTCATCGCAGCAACGGTGGACGGCTTCAGCAACGACACGAAGCTGCTGCTCCTCGACGTCCTTCTGGCCAATCGGAGAAGAAATCATAAAGAAGGTCATAGGGGTATTGGGTCGAAGAATTTTCCATAGTGGGGCGTAGTGGGCTCTCGCTAAGCGAGCGAGGAAGCTGTTGCTGCTGCTCGCGGTGGCAGATAGGTAGGCGAGTAAATGGGCCACGGGCCAGAAGCATCTCTGATCCATTTCTTTTATTTTTCTTTATCTTTTCTATTATATGTTTTTAATAAAATCCTACAAATGGATCAAGGTTTCAAATATCAGAAAACTTTTATGTTTATAAAAAATACTATAGGGATTAATGCTGGTATTTGGTTCTATATTATTTCTAGTATCTCTATAATTTTGATTTATTTATGAAATGTGGATAAATATTAAGGCTAAGACATATTTCCTTCATGATTGTGATCATGAATGATATCACCATCTAAAATAAAATAGTAGGATTATTCTCTAGGGTGACTGATGATAAAGAGTTGACATTTATGGTTTCTAAGCACATATGATTTTAATGTTTTGAAGTGACAAAGATGTGCTTAAGTGATTGTTTATAGAAAAATATTCCTACAAGCCATTGTGAAAATAGAATAGTTGATCAAGAGCATGAGATAGATATCAATCGTGTTATAAAATTAAGGTTGAATGTTTACCAAGAGTTTCTATTTTCCATACTTCATAATCACTGATCTCCAACTAAGGAATTACTTTCCTAGATATACTACTTCTTAATATCCATCGTCATGTATTATCATGATGAACTTTACTAATTATACTCCTTCCAATAATTTCTCCTCTTAAATCCACTTGTGAATCCAATGAGCTTGACACTAAATCTCTACATGTTCTCCTCAGAAAGACAATTCTTCCTTCTAGAATACTTCTAATGAATCCAAACCACTTGAATGATTACTCTATTTCTTAATGAATTACTTTGAAATCTTTATTATGAATCTCAAAATCTTCTCACATAAACCTTTTATAATGTTCTTATATCTACACTTGGGTATATCATACTATTAATGATAACTTACAAACCATCAAACAACTACTTCTAGATTGACTCACATTCTCCTTTATCACTCATCACCAACATCCTTCTAGTAGATGTGTAGTTCCATCATTTTGACACCTCAAATGTTTACTAATCTCTAAGAGGAACAACACTACTTCTATAAGTCAATGTTGCTGTATTACTAGCTTGGACATACTATCTTAACTTTAGTTACCTCCAGTAACTCATACTTCAACTTCATCTTATACCAATGTAATTTGTTATAACTAATCTTACGATGATACATATATCTATACTAGGGTTTAATCATGTTCTATCCACCATTGTCACTTATGCATCATATAATCAATCACTCTTGGTGACTTAATCATGATCATTATAATCCTTTGATCATTTATCGTTTTGGTTTCTATTTGTCTAATTAAGGTTTCATTAATACAACATTATAGTTGTATTATAATTATCTTCTTAGAGTTTCCATTTGAATAATAGATATTATTAAATGACTATTCCTACTTGATCCAATAAGATTATTCATTGATAAGTATCTCCAAAATTCATCCTTATGTCCACTTTGTTACCATATATATCTTCATTTCATATAAATTTTATATCCTATTCATGAGTGATTTAACTCCACGAATCTTTGTATTGATTTAACTCTCTTTAACACCCTCATCCTAAAGATGATATCTAAAAAGTAGCATAATTACTTACCTCATCTTACTTGTTTCTCTAAAAGCTTTAAAATGAATGGTGTGATAAGACAAGAGTTGATAGATCAAGAGTTGATAGGTTAACAATTGATAAATAAATAGTTGATCACTTAACATTGATGTTCAACAGATACTAGGACATGGTTCATTAAGATGATAAGGATTGGTATGGAAATAAAGATATATGGTGAATGATCTTCACTTGGTTTCCTCCCTACTTATCATAACTAAAGAGTTAGGGTTTAAGAACTACCATTATGCTCATGGTAGGAGTTGCTGAAGGTAATATGCCCGAGAGGCAATAATAAGGTGGTTATTATCGTATTCCTTGTTTACGATAAATTTTTATTTTACATGCTATAATTGTATTAATCAGAAAAATTAATACATGTGCCTTTAATAAACAAATAAGAGTTTCTAGTTATGCCTCTCATATAAACTAGCTCGTTGATTAACATGATGATCAAGGTTTCCTAATCATAGACATTGGATGTTGTAAATAACAAGGTCACAACATTAGTGGAATGATGTGATGAACATTCATCCAAAGTATAGTAATATGATCAAAGTCATTATGTTTAAATTTCTATAACATCATTACAAGTGACTTTAGTCCTTAGACCATGATATCATGTCAATCACTAACATATGAAGAGTAGCTTGATAACATCAAATGACAGACCATAACAGGGTGACTATAAAGGTGGGTTCAGATATTCTGATAATGCTATGTAGAGTGGGATTTGTCCATCCAAATGACAGAGAGATGTATTTTGGGCCCTCTCGGTGATATCAAATTGATATAGCTTGCAAGCAAGTGATGGAGATCACTAGAGTGTTATATCATGGGAACGAGAAAAGAGTACATGTCGGTAACGAGATAAAACTAGGTATGGGGATACCGATGATCAAATCTCGGACATGTAAAATATAATGAGACAAAAGGATTTAGTTTCAATGTTAAGGTTTTCATGATCACAAGAAGTCATCGTTTGAATGTGTTGGAGTCAGTACGAATCTCTGTGTCCCGCTATTGACTATTGATCGGAGAGGGGTCTCGATCATGTCTGCATTATTCACGAACCAAAGGGTGACACAGTTAAGGGATATTGACACCATTTGGAGAAAATGCGTTGCTAGAAAAAGAATATCAAAGTGCTTGAATTATTTCAGTGGAAACCGTAATTGTTTCGGGTGAAATTGCTAAAACTGGTTCTACATGTGAAATTGAAATGTTGCAATTTTTATGTGAATGTTTTTAATTAATGTAATTAACAAAATTCTGAATAAATTAAATAATTTTTTTTATTAAATCAGAGATTGCATTAAATTTGGTGGAAATTTAATGGAGGTGAGTTGAATTTTGAGTGGAGGCATGTTTATGTGAGTGGAGGCTTTTTATTTTGAATGGTAGCTCCACCCGCATTAATGTCGAAGAGGTGGGGGAAGCCACCATGGCTGACACTCCATGCCCTTTGGGCTGCCCCCTCTCCCTATGAAAGGCCCCCCTGTCCTCCTCTCATCTCACACCTCCTCGCGAAGGATCTCTCTCCCCCTCTATAATTTCCCCATGGTATCGGATCAGCGAGATACATGCTCCCACTAGGTTTTTCTATAAGGATTTGTTGATTCCGCTGCTTCACTGGAGCGATGGCTCGAAGGTTGTCTGGATACCCGAACGTGTGTGCGATCACGGATGCACCACTACTTTGCGGTGATGTACTTGATGGTGCTAGACCTGCTGGATGAGCTGGACTTCGTCACGATCTTGAGATTAGCAAGAGATCAACAACATCACCAATGAGTTCATACTCGTAAAGCTTTTTGGTCTTCTAGGGTATGTATTCTATGGATGTATATTCACCCGTTGCTTGTATCTAGATAGATGGATCTTGGTGCATATAGTTCCCATCGTAGGAATTTTTTGTTTTCACGAGTAGTACACATATCAGTATGTGGGCGCTGATGGTCATGTTATTGCTTCTTATGTGTATTTTTTATATTGGTGGTATAGTGGGATGAAGCGACCTGGACAAACTTGTATGTCCTCGCACATGAGACCTGTTCCACGCTTTACATGAAACTAGTTTTGCATAAGTGGCTTGCGGGTGTCTGTCTCTCCTAATATAGTAAATATCTAATATACAACGAGTTGCCAATATTTTGATTATCATCTTTGCGGTTCCTTGTTCGTAGGTAAGAACGGTTCTGTAAATTTTTATTAAACCAAACATCATCATTGCACTCATATCATCATATCATGTGTTGCATTGCACAAAAGTTTTCAAAGATTAAACCCTAGGAAAAAAGCCTATTAAAACCCACTTCTTTATATTAGGTGTGGGGCTTTGTGATTTTATTTTATTTTACCCAAAATGTTTTATTAGAGATTTTATGTATTAGATATTTTTGCACACTAAGTTCACCCCTTAATAATCTGGTGAAAATTTGATTTAATTTGAAGCTTTTTGCTAGTTCAAATCTTTTGTGGAAAACAAGAAAATAAAAAGAAAAGGAATAAGAAGAAAAAAACCTGCTAGCCAAATCTTTCGGCCCAGCACCCCCGGCCCACTAAGCCCACCTGGCACACCCCTCTTCCGTACTGATTTATTTTCTCACCACTCCCTCTCTGCACCCACTCGCTGACAGCCTGACCCCACCCCGGCGTCTTCAACCTAGCGCCAGACCAGCCCGCTCCCCTCCCCTGCCATTTCTTCTCGATTCAATTCAAGTAAATTCGTGTGATTCCTAGAGTAATTCTCCACTCTGACCCCTGCATCTTAAACCTCACTCCTTCCTCACCATTTCCCCTCAAACCTCGCAACCAGAGTTCCCCGAGGCTCTTTGAATTTGAACTTGCACCACTGCGGCCACCGACGAACTCCGGCGATAATTCTTGTGAGAACCAACCTCCCCTCGCCCTCATTTCCTTCGTATATTGCTCGCCATCCTCGGGCGCATCTGTTAACCCCCACCATTCATTTTTATCACACCCCAGCACCCTCTCCAGTCATCGTTCACCGATGAACTATGGTGAGAGCTAGCTCCCCTCCTCACTACTTTGTCCACCAAGTTCACATACAGGACCTAGCCCACCTCACTGATGCATTGTTTTGCTTGCTCGAGCCCAGAGACTCGACATCGTCTTCATCTACAAAGCCTCGAACTAGAACACCCGTTCCTCAATCGCGACCACCACTTAGACCCTCTTGACCACCACAACCCTCGATAATTCTCCACGCCCCCTTACCCCTTTAGAATCACTGAAACACCACCCTCCCGACGCGCCGCCGCCATGCGTAGTAACCATCACCCCCAGTTCCTGGCCAAGCTGTGTGATCCATTAGATGCGAATCTTAGGGCTAGGAATAGATCACTTAATGAAAGGGTATCGGTCAATCTGGCCCGCTCAGTTTCACTTAAATCCAACGGCTCGCGTTGCCGATCCAGCCGAAACGGTATCAACTAGTAGAATTAGTCCATGTGGATAAAACCTGCTGTTAAATTTGAAAATAGATTAAATAGGTGATTAAACTTAGAAATTCAATAACTTTTGATCCACAAGTCAGAAAAATACAAACTTGGTGTCCATGAATTCATAAAAATGTGAACTTCATTACTAAGAATTTTTTGTTCAATAGCTTCTGTAAAAACTGAATTTTAGGCAGAAAACTTTTTAGGGCTATTTTGTCTACAATTATTTTTGTATAAATTATTTTTAGGTGGTTCTTCTGGTATTATGACTTTAGATGGTGTATTCCATCCTCTGTTCTGTAGGATCTTAATATTAAATTGTATTATTCATCTTATTGCATAATTGCATGCATTCATATTTTTTAGGCCTATATTGAATTGTATGTTGTGTTGTTTGAATTATGTTGTGTAGATTGTGTGGATTGTTGGTGTGAGGATTGTACCTACTCCCCTAGCTACCAAGGCAAGTGATATTTCATCATATCTCCTATTATTTCAACTATTGCATTAGTGATATTTTAATAGAACATTGCATGATAGTTTTACTTATATTGCTATGCTATAATTATCCTATATAATATATCTTGGTAGTATTTTTATATGTTAGGAGACATCGTATGCTAGAATTCTTAGCCTTGCTATTAGAATTCGTTGGTGGGAATTCATATTATGATTGTATGGAAAGTTTATATACTTATTTATTTTTGACTAAGAAAACAACCGATGTTAATGAAACACCTGGATTATGTTGAGTGGTTACTCAGGGCCCATGTCTATAGTTTACCCTGGTGTATCGCACTTGTGGATGGACACCCAGGAACAAAGATATTGGAGACGTTCGTGTTGTGAAGCTTCCAATGCAACCACATGGCATATGGGCTCTTCCTTGACCAACAAAGTTGTGAGAAATCACCTAGACAGACAGAGGGTGGTAGAGTTGATAGGATGGAAAACGTCTATGGTGGTGTGAGGGATTACTTCTAAAAAGTCTCGTCTCGATGCATGTCGAGTCTTGTGGGGAAAGTGCACCACCTCTCGAGAGGGTAAATCTAAGTACTTAGCCGTGTCCCCAGTTATGGACAATTTCTGAGCGTCAACACATTGAAACAGTTCAAGAATCTCCTCATCCTAATTTCTCTAAGTTAAAATTGTGGGTGAACAAGGGTGGAGGTTCAATGATGTCTATTGCTGATACATTAGTGTTTTGTAAAAGCAAAACTTATTTTACAAACTGATAGGATAAAACTTGCTTTTAGCAAAGTCAGCGAAACCCACACTTAGCCATATATTCATATAGTTGTTAGGTTATACTATACAACTATGGTATCACTTGCCAATATAATTCCAACTATATTGACCCGTTGCTGCTGTAACTTATCATGTTGCAGGTTACTCTGATGGTTAGTAGGGTTACTGTCAACACCCGGATTTTTAATCCCAGAAGCCTGTTATGCCATACATCACAATCCCAGGATTACAATTTTTGCGAGACATAACAGATTTGGATATCACAGTACATCATCCATTACAAACCATACATAAGGTCTTACACAAATAAGGATCTCATGATCCAGTTCTTAATACAATTCCAACAGTGGAATAACGTAAAGATAACGATAGCGTAGGCAAAGCTCCATCTTCAGGGTCACAGGCAATGCTGACGATGGGAGATGATCCTAGTTGTCGTAACCTTCCTGCGGTCCGTCATCCTGATACTCCTCTTCATAGTCTGGCCACGGGAATAGCCAGGGACAAAGCTATGCATACTCTTTAAGTACTCGCAAACTAAAACTAACAAGTTAAGGGGGGTTTTGTAGTAGGATACTAAACTCTAGGGTTGTTTTGCAAAAAGGCAGATTTACCTCTACTAAGTTTAGAAGCAAAGAAAGCTAGTTGAAAGTTTTATAACACCTAAGTGGGAACTTGAATTTCATATCACAACTCTGTTGTGGTCAAGTTAAAGTCATAAACCATTTCATAAGTCATTTTAAAAACATCTGACGATAAAAGAGTATGGCCACTCCAACTGTCCATAACCGCGGACATGGCTATTTGAATAGTTTGACACTCTGCAGAGATTGTACACTTTCACCACAATATTCGATACATACGTAAGGAACAATCCTGAATTCACCATACTCAGTATGCGGATAATCAATCCTAACCTTTCAATTACATGCCCTAGTATAGGCACCTCTCCTGTGAGATTGGCCTCCCAACCATGACCAACTGTCATCTTGGGTACTGCACAGGTGGACAATCTTCACAAGGTAGCCTCAGCTCAGACCTTGGCCGCAAGGGAACCCATACTAAGGTATATAAATTTCCAGTCAAGCCCTACCCAATTTTCGGGTATTGTGGTTGTACGGTAAAATTGGAATGGTATCGCATCTAGAAAACCATCAGTTTTATAAAGGGCTAAGGCTCATGCCTCAACATTTGCATCATCAAAATATTATGGTGTTCAGAAACACATGTCAAAACATTTCAGTAGAATGACTCATCATTCTAAGGTTTTCATAACCCTTTTTCACTAAGTATTCCCATCTAAAGTTTATCAAGTTTTATGCTTAGGACTAGCATCTATAAGTGAGGGTAAAGACTAATGAGGGGTGGTAAACAAGTGAGGATTAGCTAAGTTCAATATCATGCCTTAGGATGACATCAAGATTACCAAACTTAGGCCAAATTTTATGCTCTTTATGCTACCTTCAGTTATCTATAGTGTGAGCTAGAGAGGGAACAAGGTTGGCCAAAATTACTGCACACTATAGTGTTTTGTGTTTGTTTGTTTGCTGATCACAATGTGTTTGATGAAATGGCTGAAAGAAATTCAAATTTGAATTTTGGATTCAAACTTGGTGGGTTTGCTAGGCACATGCTAGGGAATGTCTGGTTAGTTGGATTAGTCAAGGGGCACTTGTTTGGTTGGGTTTTGAAAATGTGTGATCTTCACACATGATAAAGATTCAATTTTGAATTGTGACTTGAATGAGGTTGCCAAATGTTTCTGCAAGTTTGAAAGGTGGGCTTTGATTCACTTTTACTTGGTCTTGCAAGGGGTGAAAAGAATTGGGAAAGTTTCTGTTTCAAATCTTGGACCAGAAACACTCAAAATGACCTAGTGAGCAAGATTGGCAAAAATGACCATTTGCCTTAATTGATTTGTTTTTGATTTTCTCTTTATTTGTTTCTGTTTGGAAATGTTTTATATGATGTTATTTTCACCTTTAAACCATTTCTTGTTATTTAGGTAAATCACACAAGTTCTTTCATGCATTTATCAAATCATCACATTCACACATGCATTCATATGATTTAAATTAATCAAAGTTTTTGGTTAACCCTAATTTTAGTGATTAGAGTTTGATAATCATTGTTTTATATTTTTGGGATGTTACAAACCTTCCCCCCTTAAACAAAATATCGTCCCGAGATTTGAAAAAGAAGAAAAATATTACCTAGGATTTAAAGACATTGGGAAACTCTGTCCTGATGTGATCTTCTCGCTCCCAGGTAGCTTCTTCTTCGTTGTGGTTGTTCCACAGAAACTTTATGCTTCGGGTTCTGGTGGTTCTGAAAGCATCTTCCAAAATACGGATGGGTACTTCGGAATAGGTCAGGATATCGTTGATCTCTATGGTCCGATGATCAATGTTCTTGAAAACTTCAGTCTTCTCCGGGACTTCAAGGCATGTGCGAAGTAACGATATATGGAACACATTGTGTACTACTGAATTTCCTCTAGCAGTTCCAATTGATATGATACTTCTCCTCGACGATTCAGAATCTTGAAGGGTCCTATATATCTAGAGGCTAACTTTCCTTTGAGCTAGAAACGGTGAATTCCCTTCAAAGGCGAAACTTTGAGATACACAAAATCTCCAATATTGAAAGCGAGGTCTCGACGTCTCTTGTCGGCGTAACTCTTCTGTCTTGACTGGGCGGTCTTGAGGTGCTCACGAATCTTGTGAACTTTCTCTTATGCCTCTCGTAGGATGTCGGGTCCGAAAAGCTGACTCTCTCCTACTTCCGACCAATTCAAAGGTGTGCGACATTTCCTTCCATACATGAATTCAAATGGGGCCGTTTGCAAACTAGCTTGATAACGGTTGTTGTGTGAAAATTCTACGAAAGGCAGACCGTCTTCCCATTTAGATCCATACTCTAGCGCACATGCTCTCAACATTTCCTCGAGTATTTCATTTACTCGCTCCGTTTGTCCATCGGTCTGAGGGTGATATGTTGTGCTGAAATCCAGTCGGGTTCCTAAACGTTCTTGGACTTTCTTCTAGAATCTTGAGGTAAACTGGGTTCCTCGATCTGATACGATGTTATTGGGGACTCCGTGCAAACCGACGAATCTAGCGATGTATAACTCTGCTAGCTTCAAACTTTGGTATGTGGGCTTGACTGGTAAGAAATGGGCGACCTTGGATAATCCGTCAACTATGACCCATATAGAGTCATTTCCCCCTACTAGAAGTAGGCAATCCGGTGATAAAGTCCATTCCAACGGAATCCCATTTCCATTCCGGAATCTGTAGTGGTCGCAATAGTCCTGCGGGTCTTTTATGTCCCGCCTTAACTCTCTGACATATGTCACACTTGGCGATATAGCTTCCGATTTCTCTCTTCATCCTATGCCACCAAAATTGCTCCTTCAAATCCTGATACATCTTCGTTCCTCCGGGGTGGATAGAATAAAGAGTATAATGGTCTTCTTTCAAAATCACTTCTTTCAATTCCGAATTTGCTGGTACACAAAGGCGTCCTTTGTACCATAGAACTCCTTCTTCATCTTCGACGAATCCAGGTACTTTTCTTATACCGATACGATGTTTGATTCCGTCGATACTAGCATTTCCTTTATGCGCCTCTTTGATCTGATTGATCCAAGTGGGTTGAAGTTCTATGCTAGCCAAAAATCCTTCACTCACTAATTCCATTCGGAAATCTTCCATCTCTTTGTGCAAACTTGGTTGCTCCTTCAAAATCATGGAATTCAAGCGGCACGACAATCTGCTAAGGGCATCTGCTACCACATTGGCTTTACCGGGGTGATCGTGAACGTCTAGATCATAGTCCTTGATTAGCTCGATCCATATTATCTGCCTCATATTCAGCTCTTTCTGAGTGAATATATATTTCAGGCTCTTGTGATCCGAATACATCTCACAACGGTTTCCCATCAGGTAATGCCTCCATGTCTTCAGGGCTAGAACTACAGATGCTAGTTCAAGGTCATGGGTTGGATAATTTTGTTCATGCTGATTCAGTTGTTGGGATAGATAAGATATAACTTTGCCTTCTTACATTAGCACACATCCGAGACCGATCTTGGATGCGTCACAATACACATCAAAGGGCTTGGTGATATCCGGCATGATCAAGATTGGGGCTCAAATCAATCACCTCTTGAGTTCTTGAAAACTCGCTTCACATTTGTCCATCCATTCAAACTTCTTGTCCTTCTTCAACAATTGGGTCATGGGTCTGGCAATACTCGAGAATCCTTCTACGAACTTGCAGTAGTATCCCGCTAATCCGTGAAATGCACGAACTTGGGTTTGAGTGGTCGGGGCTTGCCAATCTTCAACATCTTTCACCTTCGCAGGGTCAACGGCAATTCCTCCGGCTGTTACAATGTGTCCGAGAAAACCTACCTCCTGTAACTAGAATTCACATTTGCTAAAGTTGGCATATAGCTCATGCTCTCTAAGGGTTCCAATAATAGTCCTTAGGTGTAGCTCATGTTCTTCTTCTGATTTGGAAAAAATCAGAATGTCGTTGATGAAAACAACGACAAACTTATCCAGGAAGTCCATAAAAATCTTATTCATGATGTTCATGAAATAAGCGGGGGCATTGGTTAAGTCAAATGACATGACAGTATACTCTTATAATCCATATCTGGTGGTAAAGGCAGTCTTTGGAATATCCTCTACACAAATCTCGAGTTGATGATAGCCAGTTCTAAGATCAATCTTAGAAAACACTTTGGCACCAGTCAACTGGTCAAACAAATCTTATATTTTTGGCAATGGGTACTTGTTCTTGATGGTGACATCGTTCAACTTCCGATAATCCGTGCATAGATGGTTACCTCCATCTTTCTTGTCCACAAACAAAACGGGTGATCTCCAAGGTGACACACTTGGTTGAATCAATCCAATTTCCAGCATGGCATCCAGTTTCTTCTTCAGTTCTGCTAGTTCAGACGGGTTCATACTATATGGTCTCTAGGCTATGGGTCCGGTTCCAGGTATTAGTTCAATGATAAACTATATATCCCGATCTGGGGGCATACCGGGAAAAACATCTGGAAATACATCGGGGTATTCACAGACTATCCGAACTTGGTCAATTGTAGGTTGGGCTATACTCTTATTGCACTTGAATTGACGGGGCAAGGTTTCAGATACATGCTTGACTGATATTCCGGCATTACTAGTCATGGTTATTGCTTTCTTGGCACAGTCAATTAATCATTTTTGTTTGGACATCCAATCCATTCCTAGTACTACTTCCAAACCTTTAGTTCCGAGTACTATTAGATTAACATAAAAATCTATGCCATGGATTCGGATAGGGACGGCTTTGCAAATCTGTCTAGCTTTGGTGGTTGAACCAGGTATTTGAACAATCATAACATGATTCAATTTGGTTGGTTGAATCTTACTAGTGGATGCAAATTATTCAGTAACAAATGAGTGTGATGCTCCAGAATCAAACAACACTCTTGCAAGTACTGAGTTAATACAAAATATACCCAGCACGACATCTGGCGCTTCCTAGGCTTCTTCAGCAAGCATGAGAAAGATACGACCGTTGCGGTTGAGCGAGTTCCCTGGGGCAAATCTTCTTCCTGGCTGAACACGACGCTGCTGCTGAGCAGGGGCATTTGCATTGGGGCCTATGGAAATCTTCTTGGGGCACTCATTGGAATAGTGACCCTTGGTTCCACATTCATAACAAATCACTTGTGACTTGCCCTTTGCTGCAACAGGAACAACATTGCTTCTAGTCATTGGGGCAGTGTTGGTGTTGGTGGCAGCGTTGTTGTTGTTTAACTTGGGTGGTGCATGGTTGAAATTGCTAGACTTGCTGGGGTTGTTGTGGTTTCCTCCGGGCCTTGGATTTCCACGGTTGGGATAGGTGGAATGGTTCATCTGGGGTCTGTTGTATCTCGAGGAAAATCCTAGAGATGGGTTGGGGTTATACTTTGGTGTATGGTGGGTTCCTGGCTGATGCATCATGCGACGCTTGCGGTTCTCATTAGCTTGATTGATCTTTCCTTCCATCTGAATGGCAGAGTCAACTAAGGCTTCAATATCAGCAAATGGGATATTGACTAACACCGTTTGCATCTCATCGTGCAGACCATTCAAGAATCTCTCCTTCTTCTTGGCTTCAGTATCTATCTCATCCGGTGCATACCTAGCCAATGACAAGGATTTGTCACGGTATTCCACTACGGTCATTCTCCCTCTCTTCAGTTCCCTGAATTCATCTCTCATCCTCTTTATTAAACCCGGTGGCACATGGGTTCTGCTGAACTTGACTTTGAATTCATCCCAAGTCATCATCTGACCTCCTGTCATTGCACGAACGATGTTCCACCATGCTCTTGCATCTCCTGCCAGATAGTGGGTAGCAAACAACACTTTCTTGTTAGATTCCACTCCTGCAACTTCCAGATTGTTCTCCATGGTTTGCAGCCAATCATCTGCATCTAGCGGATCTTCTGACTTAGTGAAAACAGGTGGATTGGTGTTCTGGAAATTCTTGAGCTTAGATCCATGGTTGTCATTATTTCCATGGCCTTGATTATTGTTGGCCATCTGGGCGATGTGCTGAAGGGTGGATAAGTTGTCTTGACGTTCGGCTCTTTCAGCTTCACGATCAGAAACCAACATTTGCAAGATCTGCAACATCGGGTTCAGGGATGAATCGCTTCCTCTGCGAGGCATTTGAAGATTGAGATAGATCATGAGAAAAGAGGGAAATTTCTAAGGTTCAGGTGTTTTGAAGAGTTTTTGAAGTTTGACTCAGATTTTTCTAGCAACTTGCTTTTCATTCATTCATTCATAGCACACGATACAAACACACACCACAACAAAGGAAAACAGATGGTTTTAAGAACCATTCTGGGAAACTACAATACAGTGGTCCCGAATACAACTCACTAACGCTAGTGCTCAAGTGCTACTACTCCTTGGAGTTAGTGTCCTCATCATCCTCATCATCATCATCATCGATGAAGGCAAAGTCATCCTCATCAGTGAAGAATTCCATAGCATGATCCTCCAGAAAGTCATCATCATCGCTGAGATAGGAGTAGGGGTCTCCACGAAGGTCTTCCCCTGCATTATCCCTTTCCTCCAACTGCATGTCTCTCTCGTGGATGGTCTCCTGCAAATCCGTGATCCGGTGGCCAAGACGGGCAATGATGCGCTCCTTCTTGTCGAGCTGACGGCGACGAGACTTGCGATCCTTCACTAGCATGGCGAGGGTCTGATCCTTCTTCTTGGCGATGGCGTACTTGTGGTTGGCGTAGGAACGGGAATTGTCCAACTCCTTCTGACGGTCGTACATCATGAAGCTGAGGTGGTCCAACTAACTCTTCAGCTCGTGGTGGTATGGGGCCTCCAGTGGCTGTCCCATAGCATCACGCCTTGGGTAGAACTCAAAACGGGTGCCCTTGATTTGATTGTTACTCTGCCCACATAGGCAGTAAGAGCTTCCTACATTTCCCTGGCCAGTCCATCGAGCCAGTTGTTCTCTCTTAAGGTGAACTGAATTCCCTCTATAGTGGGAGTTCAATCTTTCCTCGGAGACTTGCAAAAACTAGCCACTGCAAATCTTCTCCTTTATGATCATTGAGATGAGCTCCGAAGAACTCGGGGTGCGGACGCTCCAGCATCTCCGACAGCTGGTCCAAGTCACGCTCAAAGATGAGATCTCCTCCATTTCCCAACTGATAAAAGTTGCTATACTTCACGTCCATCTGTAAGAATATAGGATGAGTAAGTTAGTAGAGTGATCAAGTGTGTCAAATTTTATGTACTTTGCAAGAATTTTTGAGGAACATGAATTTTCATGAAAGAATCCAAGTGATAAGAATGAGAATAAGTTTTTGTAAATACTCACTTCCTTTGGTTATTTAAACGTCCATTCTAACTAGGGTCTCCTATGGTCAGGATGGATCTGGTACCAACTTGTCAACACCCGGATTTTTAATCCCAAATGCTTGTTATGCCATACAAAGCATTCCCAGGATTACCATTTTTGCGATACATAACAAATTTGGATATCACAGTACATCATCCGTTACAAACCATACATAAGGTCTTACCAAAATAAGGATCTCATGATCCAGTTCTTAATACAATTCCAACAGCGGAATAATGTAAAGATAACGATAGCATAGGCGAAGCTCCATCTTCAGGGTCACAGGCAATGCTGATGATGGGAGACGATCCTAGTTGTCATAACCTTCCTGTGGTACGTCATCCTGATACTCATCTTCATAGTCTGGCCACGGGAATAGCCAGGGACAAATACATGAGTACTCTTTAAGTACTCGCAAACTAATACTAACATGTTAAGGGGGTTTTTGTAGTAGGATACTAAGCTCTAGGGTTGTTTTGCAAAAAGCCAGATTTACCTCTACTAATTTCAGAAGCAAAGAAAGCTAGTTGAAAGTTTTATAACACCTAAGTGGGAACTTGAATTTCATATCACAACTCTTTTGTGGTCAAGTCAAAGTCATAAACCATTACCGCGAACGCGGCTATTCGAATAGTTTGACACTCTGCAGAGATTGTACACTTTCACCACAACATTCGATACATCCGTCTGGAACAAATCCTGAATTCACCATACTCAGTATGCGGATAATCAATCCTAACCTTTCAATTACACGCCCTAGTATAAGCACCTCTCCTGTGAGTTTGGCCTCCCAACCATGACCAACTGTCATCTTGGGTACTGCACAGGTGGACAATCTTCACAAGGTAGCCTCATCTCAGACCTTGGCCGCAAGGGAACCCATACTAAGGTATATAAATTTCTAGTCAAGCCCTACCCAATTTTAGGTTATTGTGGTTGTACGGTAAAATTGGAATGGTATCGCATCCAGACAACCATCCGTTTTATAAAGGGCTAAGGCTCATGCCTCAACAATTGCATCATCAAAATCATCTGGTGTTCAGAAACACATGTCAAAACATTTCAGTAGAATAACTCATCATTCTAAGGTTTTCATAACCCTTTTTCACTAAGTAGTCCCATCTAAAGTTGATCAAGTTTTATGCCTAGGACTAGCATCTATAAGTGGGGGTAAAGACTAATGAGGGGTGGTAAATAAGTGAGGATTAGCTAAGTTAAATCTCATGCCTTAGGATGACATCAAGATTATCTAACTTAGGCCCAATTTTATGCTCTTTTTGCTACCTTCAGTTATCTTCTTAGAATCTATAAGTCACTAGGTAAACTCTAAGAGAAAACTTTGATAAGGAAAATAAAGTATTAAGCTTGCAAGTAAAACTAGGATTGGGTATCACGTGGTGTAAGCTTGCTAAGTTAATAGCTTGCTAATTCAACTAGTAGTATTAGGCTTTCTAGGATATCAGTATAAGCTTGCCTTGTGCAGAGAAGTGGTTGAAGTTCTCCTCAGCTTCTTCCACGTAGTATCCTCCTTCCTCCTCGTATCCTTGGTCGATACTAGCGTCTATAAATAAATACGAGGTACACAATCACCAAACAATAATTAACTATTGGTAATCATCACACAAAGGTTCACACTAGGTGATCTATCATTATCACTAACATTACAAGATTAAAGCACTTGTCCCATTTATTTTATTTTGAGAAAAGTAATTTCTACTCATTGAAAAACTACTTAAGATTTAATATCCTCCAACTTAAATATGGGATCATGTTGACACATGTCATCACCACATATTTCAGTACATGATAATGTGATTTAAAGTGGTGTCACAATTTAATAAGGTTTAACCTTTTTATTTTATTTAATTAAAGTGACTAGAAATGCCTATGTGGCATTCTTTTATTACTTGATCATTCCAATACCTTTCAACAAAATTGGTTTCATGCATTTTGGTTCAGTGAATCGAGATGGGTTGATTTTTGAATCTAAGTACAAAACTGGGTTTGAAATTAAATGAATAAAAGTAAATTTGAATTGTTGGGTCGCGCGGGATGTTTAACTGGGCCGGCCCACTACGCACAGCGCACGCGCATGCTGGTTAAGTGGTTGTCCCCACGTGTCAGTGAGACAGCGAGTGGCAAAGAGGTATGGTGCGATGTGGACCGTGGGATCTAATTCTAATCGAACGGCTCGAGTTCATCGTCCACGCCTGAACAGGATCCGACAAGCATGAACCCTAGAGCGGCTAGTAGGGGTCGTGGGAGGCTCACCGGGGCTCCGGCTATGGTCGGCGATGGGGGCGAACGACGAAGTCGACAATGGCGATCCTCCTGGTACCGGCATCTTCTCCTGGGGTGGCTCCAATCGACGACGACTCTCCTCCTCTGAAGCGGCTAACTCCAGTAAAATACCGGCGATGAACTGATCGACTTGATCCGGGAGTGAGTGGGTGTGATCAGTGAGAGGTGGGGAGTGAACTGGTGTGAAGAAAAGGAGTGGGGGAGGCCTCCTTTTATAGTGCGGCGAGGGGACCGAAGGTTGCGGGATGAGCTCGTCGTGGACGACGGCATAGAGAGCTAATGGCATGAGAGACGGTAGCGGGCGGTGCTGTGCTCCCTGGCGAAGCTCAACGGAGTGGTGTCGAGGCCTTGGGCGGTGCTGATCGGTCGGAATACGTCGATGCTCTGGGCGCGTCCGACAGCGATTTTAATGGCGCACAACGTGCGTGGTCTGCGTGGCTGCGAAGGGGCATGTCTGCGGGGTTGCTGGGGAGGTGGTAATCATGCACGCAAGCGTCAAGGGCGGCGCACGGTCTGTGCGAGCGTGTCAAGCGGGGTGCTCTGGCACGATCTCGGCATGGCCGCAGAGAAACTGGGCGTGCAAGTGACAGGGAGTGGCGATGGACGGTGCTGCATATGTGAGACAAGGTTGGTGAGGCTGGAGAGGTGTGTAGCTTGCTGTCCACATTGGGGGTGGCAAAGGGGCTCGACATGGTCACCATTTGACTATGCCAAGCTCAGAGTGGTGCTAAGGCTTGTTAATTTGGCAAGTTCATCTACTGAGAGTATAGAGTGAGCTAGAGAGGGAACAAAGTTGGCCAAAATTGCTGCACACTATAGTGTTTTGTGTTTGTTTGTTTGCTGATCACAATGTGTTTGATGAAATGGCCGAAAGAAATTAAAATTTGAATTTTGGATTCAAACTTGGTGGATTTCCTAGGCACATGCTAGGAAGTGTCTGGTTAGCTGGATTAGTCAAGGGGCACTGGTTTTGTTGGGTTTTGAAAATGTGTGATCTTCACATATGAGAAAGATTCAAATTTGAATTGTGATTTGAATGAGGTTGCCAAATGTTTCTTCAAGTTTGAAAGGTGGTCTTTGATTCACTTTTACTTGGTCTTGCAAGGGGTGAAAAGAATTGGGAAAGTTTCTTTTTCAAATCTTGGACTAGAAACACTCAATGTGACCTAGTGAGCAAGATTGGCAAAAATGACCAGTTGCCTTAATTGATTTTTTTTGATTTTCTCTTTATTTTTTTCTGTTTGGAAATGTTTTATATGATGTTATTTTCACCTTTAAACCATTTCTTGCTATTTAGGTTAATCACACAAGTTCATTCATGCATTTATCAAATCATCACCTTCACACATGCATTCATATGATTTAAATTAATCAAAGTTTTTGGTTAACCCTAATTTTAGTGATTAGAGTTTGATGATCATTGTTTTATATTTTTGGGATGTTATAGTTACGGGCCTACACTCGACATGTTTTCCTGTGGCGCATGAAGATGAAGACTCTATAATTATGCTATGTAATGAGAACTCTAAATAAGTTAGCCTTGGGCTAAGTGAGTTGTAAGAACTATTACATTCCTGGATTTGCAATGTAATAATGACCTTTGTTTCTCTGTACTTCATCTTAAACTGTGGGTGCTAGAAAATCGATCCAGGGACAAGCACTGCATTCATAGGGATCTCTACCTTATTAGGTTAGATCTTACAGGTTCTATTTCGAAAGCCCTAAGCCACATAAAAGATGCAAAAGATAAATTAGAGGCGTCTAGTTTTTTGGTTTTGTCGGGCAAGTACTATGATATGCTAGAATTATAATTTGTAGTATGGATGGATACTATTGGAAATTACAATATGCCAAAGTAGTATGGATGGATACTATTGGAATTATAATTTGTAGTATGGATGAATTATAATTACATATAGGAATGATAAAGATCATACCACGATGCACTAGATAGTGATCAAGTGCAAGAACCATATTGTCGTGGTGTGGAATACGACAGTGCCATCGGGGATGGCAAAAGAGGGACACTCGGATGCAATCGGTGGCTCACGCAACGGGTTGGGCATGGTGAACTGCAAACACAACATTGTACCCAGTTTCGGGGCCCTCTCGGCGAGGTAACACCCCTACTCCTGCAAGATGAACTATATGGGGGGTGAATGCCTAGTACAGATGCTCCTCGAGTTATTTCCTTAGCTACTATCGAGAGCTAGTGGAAGATGAAACTAGAGGCTAGCTCTTGCTACTATCGATCTTACTTTCTTAGAACCCCAGCTCTGCCCACCCTTATATACTGGTCAGGGGGGCAGATTACAATTTGGTCTCTACGGTTTACTGTTTGGATATGGTTTACAGGGCAGGGCCAGCTGCAGGGTCCAGCCGGTGGGCCAGGACCCAGTACGCCCTTATTTTAGCGTCATCCTATTCTTTAGCGGTCACCCGGGCTTCCTTTGGGGCATCACCCTTGCTTTAACAGTCACACGAAGGAATCGACCGGCTGGCGAAGCTGGAGACGAAGCGTCAGTTTGATGAGGTTGGTGATGTCGTCAGCCACGACTGTTGCACTTGTGCATGTTGCGTCAGTTGGACTTTCGCGTCACTATGGTAGTTTTTGGTAACTTCGCACGCCACTTGACGCAACGGTTTCTCGGGGCGGGCGTGCATGCCTCATCTCCTAGTAACGCATGTGGATGTTCTGTGCTCGGTTGCGACGATGCAAAGGATCCAAATCTATAGCGTTGTGTGGCCGTGGTGCCTCATGGCCACGCGTCGTGCGGAAGCTGAGGAGGCAACGGTGCCCCCCGCTTGGATAAATAGAGACCTAGAGGGGAACGAGGCTCGCACTTCCTCTTCCTCCGACTCTTCCTTCCCTGTCTCTTTGTGCTCTTGCGCACTTTGCTCATTGCGCCTCTTCTTCATGGTCGCTGGAGCCACCAGACACCGTTCACCACAACCACTCCTCCTCCCGACATGCTGCCGGAGCAGGACGAAGGTTGGTGCGGGTCCTTTGTGACTGACGACCTTGTTTATAAGTATCGGCGGGGTAGGTTTATCCCCTCGTAGATGCTGGTGAAGCATCGGCTCGCGTTGGAGGGGGAGCGGGTGCCTGACCCCCGGCTGAGGGAGAGCGTCGTCTTCCTCGCGCACTTCGCCCGTGGCTTCGGCCTTCCCATCAGCCCCTTCTTCTTCAACTCTTCGTCTTCTTCGACCTCCAACTCCACCACCTCGGCGCGAACGCCATCGCGCAGCTGTTGCATCATGCGGCCTGTCTACGAATCGTACCTTGGGGTGTGGCCCGAGGTGGCAAACTTTCTCAAGTTCTCCACTTCAAACCCAGAACACCGCCAAAGATGGCCCACTGACACAGACAGGCTGGTACGCCGTCTACCCGTGACTCTCTTCGCTCATGCCGCAGTTCGAGCTCCCCGACACCGTCAAGCTGTGGCAGCGCTCATATTTTTATTTGAGCAATGCCACAGAGGTGGACTAGATCTGCTTGCCGCCCTTCGTCAATGTGCCCTCGACGTAGAAGGCCTAGACGACAAAGGGGATCGGGGCTCAGGCAGACATCGACCGGATGGCCGCACGGGTGGAGGTGATGGTGGAGACGGAGCGGCTCACCGCCTGGGACATCGCGCTTTTGTGGATGGCGCGTCACGTGCTTCTGCTGCAGAAGCGGTCGCACAAGATGTGCCACCTGTCGACCGTCAACGACCCGACGCGGACGTCACGGAAGGACGTGTCATACCAGGACCTGTGGAACTGTATCTCCATGATCTCCAAGTTCTGCATGGAGGCGAACTGGGCGTACTCCTTCCCACCATACCACCGCGGCCGCCTGCCGCCCCGGGTGAGTTGCTCTCTAGTTTTCTTTCCTTTTTTTGTTTATCTCTCTTCTCGATAGTTTTCCTTGGGTGCCTTATGCTCCCCTTTTTGAGGAGTTGTTCACGGTGCAGCTAGCTAAAGTTGGCATGGGCGAATTCACGCTCCCCTCCTTCTTGGCGGACCGGAAGCCGAAGAAGTACCCCCAGATGGAGCGCGAAGGGTTTCCTGTCCAGTCGGACGACGGTCCCTCGGATACTCATGGTAATTGCCGGGTGTGGCTCCTGCCTTTGTCCTGGCCCATGGAGTTGTGGTTGAGATTTGTTTTTGTTGCAGTCGATGCCGCCGATGATGCGGCCCGTCGGGAGAGGGCCGCGCCGAACGATCGGGGAAATAGGGTGGCAAATGTTGCCGCGCCGGCTCCGGTTGAGAAAAAAAGGATGCGCCAAGAGCGCCAAGTCATCGCCGCGCCATCCATCATCGGGTTAGTGTCTTTCCCGGCCCTGTTTTCCTCATTTCCTTGTATTTCTGCTGGGGTCTTCCTTACTTCTATCCCGTGCAGCGTGGCGATGTTGCTGGGTGGCTCTGGTGCTGCCGTCGTTGCTCCTCCCCCGCCTCCGGTTGTTGAGGAGGTGACAAGGTCTCCGGCTGCACCCGTGCCGGCTGCGCTTGCCGTGACGTCTCCGCCTGGGGATCCTCAGGGTTCCCTTGCCACGAGAGTGCCACACCAAGCGCTCGCATCTTCGCTGGTGGGTTAGCTCTTCGTGGCCACGCAGGACCCCGATATCCCCCTCCTCCATCCTAGGGCTAGCGTGAATCTGGCCTGGAGCGATGCTCCAGCCAGTTCTACCAGGCCCGTCATCACGGAAGTGACGGAGGAGCCTGCGGCGATGCAGGCGGCTGCAGCGGGTGACGGCCAGCCAGGCGCCTCCGGCTCGACGAGGAGGGAGTTGGTGGTGGCTGCGCCTTCGGGTACGGCCGCTGACGACGACAAGGTTGTAGTGACCGGATCGGGGCCAGCTCCAGCTATGCTGACGCCGGGTGTGATCATTGCCCAGCTCTCGGGCGCGGTGCCCGTCGCACTCAGCCAGGTTCGCCACCTGGTTGAGGGAATGGAAAAGGGCCTTGGTGAGGCCAAAAATTTGTCTGTTTTGATGGAGGTAGGTGTCTCTCCCCATTTCCTTTTGCCGCACTCGGTTTTTGTAGCCGGATTGCTGTTCCATTCCTTACTCATTTCTCTTTGCAGAAAGCGTTTTCGGAGTCTGTGAAGAACACTCGGGAGCTAGGATGTATAATTGATTCTTTCGACATGTCTTGGCGGTTGGCCTCCTTTTCTCGTTATTTTACAATCGGGTATCCTCCTACAGCCATGATCTTGGACAAGGAGAAGGAGGTGGAGCGCCTCAAAGCTCAGGTTGCCCGGCTGGAGGAGTCGAACAAGACACGGCAGGCGCAGTTCGACCAACTGGACGAGGCCAAACACTAGCTAGAGGTCAGCATGGAGAGGGGCAAGAAGGTGGCTAACATTCGGGCGGAAGAACTGCAAAACTTGGAGGCGATCTCCGCCCAAAGGGAGGAGACAATCAAGACTCTCTGTTCCTGGGAGGAGGAGCGAACCCAACAACTCCAAGGCATCTCTGAGATGGTCGTTAGTAAGTTTTATCCTCCTTGCCTCTTCTGTACCGTGGTTAGATGATCCGAGTCTTGCTGCTTACTCCTGCCTTCGGTTGCACCTCATTACCCCAAGTCAACCGATATGTCTCTCGAGAAGCTGTCGGCGGAGGAACCTGGCCGCGATCTAACCGCCTGGGATCTGGTCAAGGTGCTGGCGGAGCAGAGAAATGGTCTTCGTGTCGTTGCCAATGACTTCTTCCAGTACACGTGTCCAGAGAGAGGCGAGCAGCACGACATTGCCAGCTTGGCGATTTCCTTGTCCCCGGTATCGATGTGCTAGACACCCACAAGGAGTGGGCGGCACGTGGTGGCGTGGAGGTGTCTATGGCCTTGGTGAAGTCCTGGTACCCGAAGGCGGATCTGGGTGTGCTCACTCGTGGCTTCCGGCTTGGAACCAGCTACGAGGGCCTCCATGACAGCGTTCTGGCGATCAGGTCCTGCGGGGTGATGATCGGCCCTTACGTGGATCTGGAGCATGACTTCCGTGACCCCTCCAAGCCAGTGCCGTTCCATTGGATCCTGACTCCCACGAACTTCGCCGACATTTCCTCCTCCAGCCAAGTACCTGCGGCCGGCGCCAGTGCTCCTCCTGCCGGACCAACTCCTACTCCAGCGGCTGAAGCTCCTTCCACAACTCTAGCTCCTTAGCCTTGATCCCTGGGATGCTAGGAGTATTTTTCTTGATATCTTGTTCTGCAACAGTTCTTCCTGTCGGTGAATTCTGCTGTGAAACTTTGAATGTTGTGCGGAACCTTCATGTTCCGCTTATTGGCTTGATGCCCTATTTTGGTTTAGGTTGAAGTTGTCCTTTTTCCTTTTGGATTTTTGTGTGAGCGCATGACCACGCGATCTCCGGGTGTAGTCCTCGAGGTTCGGGCCGGCTGGGTTTGCCAGCCAGGTCGAAGCTCTTTGACGCCCTTGCTTGAGGTGATGGGTGCGCGGGAGCGCGCCCACTAGGTGTTGTCCCCGAGGTTTGGGCCGGCTAGGGTAGCCAGCCAGGTCGAAGCTCTTTGACGCGCTTGCTTCAAGTGATGGGTGCGCAGGAGTGCGCCCACTAGGTGTAGTCCCCGAGGTTCTGGACGGCTAGGGTAGCCAGCCGGGTCGAAGCTCTTTGACGCCCTTGCTTGATGTGATGGGTGCGTGGGAGCGCGCCCACTGGGTGTAGTCCCCGAGGTTCGGGTCGGCTGGGGTAGCCAGCCGGGTCGAAGCTCTTTGCCACCTTATTTCCTGTCAGGTTGTGGCTCGTGCAGTACAAGACACAGCGTCGCTTGAGTTAGTTTCATTACTTGTGCATTAGTTTATAGTTAGGATAGAAAACGACAATGGTGCTCCTTAGAACTAGGCCATTAACAGTACCCTTTTCTCAGCGAGCATTGGCCTTTCGAGCATTGACCTTGCCGGCTACTAGCCGTCTTGTGGTCTGCAGCCGGAACCGAAGGAGTATCTAGGTTGGCGTGCCCCGTGATACTTCAATGTGTTGTTATTGGCTTAGCTCAGGTAGGTGCAGCCGGTTCGCCCAGGCGCCTTTGTTTTCTACCTAGGCACTTTCTTGTAGAAGGTACTTCGAGATTTTTCTCTTGTCGGGTCGATAGCCGGCTTGCGGTCTGAAGCCGGAACCGAAGAGTAGGATCTAGGTGCCCCGTACAATATGCTGCCTCCTGTAGAAATCACGGGTATCCGGGCCAGCCGGTGTGGAGACGTAGGTGGTGTGCGAATTTTGACAAAGTCGTCGGGGCTACACCGAGGCTTCCAAACTTGTTCATTTATGACATAAAAGGGGAGATGCGTACACTTCTGTCTCAATTGTAAAATGGACGGAGTAGGTTCGCGTTCCATGGGCGTTCGGTTTCCTCGTCTGAGCGATCTTCCTTGTTCTTCACCGGCTGCTGGTCATCGATCAGGTAGTATGAGTCGTTGTGCAGCGCCTGACTGATGATGAATGGTCCTTCCCATGTCGGGGATAACTTGTGCATTCCCTTCGTGCTCTGGACCAGGCACAGCACTAGATCCCCCTCACAAAAAGAGGTGGGCCGGATCCGGATGGTGTGGTAGCTACGCAAATCCTGCTGATAGATTGCTGACCTGGATATGGCCAGCTCGTGCGCCTCCTCGAGCAGATCCACGCTGTCCTCCCGTGCTTCCTTGGCTTCCTGCTCTGTGTAGAGCTGTCTGCGGGGTGCATCGAACTGGATGTCAGTGGGGAGAATGGCCTCTACCCCATAGACGAGGAAGAACGGCGTGAAGCCGGTTGAAAGGTTTGGGGTGGTGCGCAGGCTCCATAGCACAGCTGGAAACTCATCTATCCAATATCCAGGTGACCTGATGAGTGGTCGATCAGTCTTGGTTTGATTCTGGCTAGAACCAGGCTATTAGCGAGCTCGCACTGCCTGTTCGACTGAGGGTGTGCGACCGAGGCTAGGTCCAGGCGGATGCCCTTGTCTCCATAGAAGCGAGCAAAGACCCCCTTGGAAAAATTGGTGCCATTGTGCGTGATGATGCTGTGTGGGTAACCGAATCGGATGATGATGTCCGTGAAGAACTTGATCACCGTTGCTCCGTCCAGATTTTTTATGGGCTTCGCCTCGATACACTTGGTGAATTTGTCTGCGGCTATGAGCAGGTGCGTTATGCCGGATAGAGCCGTTTTGAACGGTCCCACTATGTCGAGCCCCCAGACTGCGAACGACCAGGTAATTGGTATCGTCTTGAGTGCTGCGGACAGCGCGTGCTTCAGCTGGCCAAACCGCTGACAACCATTGCATGCTCTGACCAGTTCCTGAGCGTCCTTTAACGATGTTGGCCAATAGAAACCATGGCGAAGAGCCTTGGCTGCTATTGCTCTTGACGAAGCATGGTGGCCGCATTTGCCCTGGTGTATGTCCACTAGGAGCTTGATTCCTTCCTCTTCGCTTACGCATCGTTCATAGATGCCCCCGATGCTGCGTTTGTACAACTTGTTGTTGATGATGGTGTATGCGCTTTCCCTTCGTCTCACTTGTTGTGCTGCCAATTCCTCCGTTGGCAGCTCCTCCTTGGCCAAGAAGTTCATGAATGGCTCCACCTAGTCGGGTATTTCCCGGATGGTGTACACCGTCTGCATGATGAGCCTGATCTCCTCACGGGCAGTTGGCTCTAGAGCATCGGGAGGTTCACCGGGCGAAGCTCGCTGGCGACAACCCCTGGTTGCGGTGGGAAGTCCCCGGGTGCGGCAGAGCAGTCCCCGGGTGCGAGGGAGCAGTCCCCGGGTGCGCTGGAGCAGTCCACGGGTGTGGTGAGGCCTGTCTTGTTGATGGGGTTATGGAGGGCTTGCGCAGGTGCTCGAGGGAGACTCTAGGTGGTATGGCCTGTCTTGTTGATCCGAATCTAGCCAGGGCGTCAGCGGCTTTGTTGTTGGCCCTAGGTACGTGGTGTAACTCGCATCCTTCGAAGCAGGAGCATAGCCGCTGAATGAAAAATGGTAGCAGGCCATGTTGGCTTCCCTCGCGTCCCATTCGCCAGAAACTTGCTACACCATCAGGTCCAAGTTTCCGAAGCAGAGTATTCTCTGAATGCCTCTCTTCTTGGCCATCTTGAGCCCGTGGATGAGTTCTTCGTACTCGGCGATGTTGTTGGATGTCTGGAAGTGGATATAGAGGACGTACTCCAGTCGATCACCCTTAGGCGAGGTTATTACGATTCCGACTCCGAGTCCTCCTCGCATCTTGGAGCCATCGAAGTGCAGCTTCTAGAACATTGAGTCAGGGACCGGTGGCATGTAATGTGTCTCTGCCAAATTGATGATGAAGTCGGCCAGCGCCTGGGATTTGATTACCGTCCTTGGCTCGTACTGAATGTTGTGTGCAACTAGCTCTATGGCCCACTTCACCACACGTCCAATGGCGTCCTTGTTGCCAATTATCTCTGTGAGCCGAGCCAATGCCACCACCCGGATGGAATGTTCTTGGAAGTAGTGCTTGAGCTTCTTGGTGGCCATGTACACGCCATACACCAACTTCTGGTAGTGGGGGTAGTTCTGCTTGGAGAGTGACAACACCTCACTCAGGTAGTACACGGGGTGCTGGACCGGCTGGGTCTTCCCCTCTTCTGGCCTTTCCACCACCAGTACCACGCTAACGACTCTATTCGTGGCCGCGATGTACATCAGCTTTGGCTCCTTTGCGACCGGCGCCGCCAAGATAGGCAGAGAGGTCATCATGCGCTTGAGGTCCCGAAAAGCTTCATCCGCCTGAGTTGGTACAGGGGGAGGGCCTTCTCTCCTAGCCGGCTGACGAACCAGCTAAGGGAAGCCAGACATCCGGTGAACTTCTGCACATCGCGTAGGCTCTATGGCAACTCCATGCGTTCGATGTCTCCGATCTTCTCTGTGTTCGCCTCGATCCCTCGCTCGGAGATGAGGAAACTGAGGAGCTTACCGGCTGGGACGCCGAAGACGCACTTCTCCGGTTTTAGCTTGATCTTGAAGCGGTGGAGGTTATTGAACTTTTCCTTCAGGTCCTCGAGCAGCGTGTGCTGCTCCTTGGTTTTGATTATGACGTCGTCGATGTAGGCATGCACATTTCTACCGATCTGTGTCTTCAAGCATATCTGCATGTAGCACTGGTAGGTCGCTCCTGCATTCTTGAAACCAAAGGGCATTGTGGTGTAGCAGTAAGCCCCAAACGTGGTTATGAATGATGTCTTTATTTGATCGGTTACATTGAGCTTAATCTGGGGATATCCCGAGTAAGCGTCCAGAAAAGACAAAAAATCACATCCCGCAGTGGAATCGATGACCTGATCTATCTGCGGCAGAGCGAAAGGATCCTTGGGGCATGCCTTGTTGAAGCTGGTGTAGTCGACACACATGCGCCACGTCTTGTTCTTCTTCAGTACTAGCACCGGGTTGGCTAGACATTCCAGGTGGAAAACTTCCATGATGAAGCCGGCTGCGAGCAGCCGTGTGATCTCCTCACCAATGGTTCTTCTTTTTTCTTCTGCAAAGCGGCGTAAAGATTGTTTGACCGGATTCGCATCCAGTCGAACATGGAGAGAATGCTCGACGAGTTCCCTCGGGACACCTAGCATGTCTTTGGGGCACATTGCGAAAATGTCCCGATTCTCATGGAGGAAGTTGACGATCGCGCTTTCCTATTTGCTGTCCAGGCCGTCTCTGACTAGGACGAACTTGCTTGGGTCCTCATCAGTTAACAAGATCTTCCTTGTGCCCTTTGATGGCTTGAACTGTGATTTTCCAGCCGGCTTGGGCTCTCTAGCCGGCATATCCGCCTGTAGGGACGCCATGTTCTGCATTATGACACGCTTATCCTCTGCAATGATCATTGCCTCGGCTAGCTTGGAGCCGTCTGCGCACTCGATTGAACGCTTGTAGTAGTCATCGAAGGTGATCACTCCTTTCGGGCCTGGCAGCTTCATTTTGAGATACACATAGTGCGGCACTCCCATGAATTTGGTGAGGGTTGGTCGCCACAGTATGGCGTGGTAGGCACTGGAAAGGTTCACCACCTCGAACCAGATTGGCTCACGACTAAAGTTGTTCTCGTGGCCAAAGATGATGTCCAGCCGGATCTTGCCGATTGGCGAGTGCGATGGGCCTGGGACTGCCCTGTGAAATGAAGTGCTTGAGGGCTACAACTAGGACTCACTGACGCTGAGCCGCTTGAGGCTGCTGCGATATAGGAGGTTGATGCTACTGCCTTCGTCGATGAACACATGGGTGAAACGGCATGAGTGCTTCTTGGAGACGATGATGGGGTCGAGGACCAATGCATAGCTGCGAGGACTTGGCAGCACGGCCGGCTGGTCTTCTTTGCTTTAGTTGATTGCCTGGTCCGACCAATGTAGGTATTGGGGAGCGGGGGGACAATTGCGCTCACCTCCTCCTCGCCCCTCCTGTTGGTGTGCTTGGTCTCCGGCTCCACAAGGAAGATGTGGTAATTGCCCACTTGGCGCGGGTAACCATCTTCATCATCCTCGCAGCGGTTGCGTCGCTCCCTGTCGTCCGGCGGGCCTCCGGCTGGTGGTTGAGGTGGTGGTGGTGGAAGAACTGTCGGCTTCAGCCATCTTCTTCGTCCAGCTACACTGGTGCGTCGTGTGGTTCGCGGGCTTGCTGCCGCTGATGTGAACTTGCACGGCCCATCGAGCATGGACTCCATGGTGTACTTGGGCCGTGGCGGCCTGTCATTTGGCCTCTATCTCTGGCTACCGCCCGCAGTCGGGTCCTCGTTCACCGCAACTACTTGCTTGGTGTCGTACCGCCTATCAGGTTGGTCGTCTTTCCTCTTGCCATGACGATTATCATGTCCGTGCCACCTAGAGTGATCGTCACCCGGCTGGCGGCGCTCCGCCTGTTCGTCCGTTATGATTTGTCCTTGGTCGTCCACCACGATGGGATTCTTCATAGCTGCATCGACGGTGGCGTACTTGTCCGCGATGGCCATGACCTGGGTCATGGTTTGCGGGTCTGCCCGGCTAAGCTTATGCTTCAACATGGTGCCATCTCGGCAACCGTTGGTGAAGAAGTCGATTGCCTGGTGCTCGTGCACCCCTTCACACGAGTTGTGCATGATGGTCCATCGGGTGAGGTACACGTGTTCGGACTCGTCTTTGCCTTGCACCCAGAGGGCAAGCTCGCGAGGTCGACCAGGCTGCTTGTATGTTCCGGTGAAGTTGCGAATGAATGCTTCTTCGAAGTCCAGCAAGACGTTGATGCTGTTGTCGGGGAGGCTGTTGATCCATGTTCTAGCCGAGTCGAGAAGCATGAGGGGGACATAGTAGACGTCCAGGAGGAGGTTTCCATTGGTGATTCCCACAGCCAATCCTTAGGCTTCACCATTCCGTTTTGGTTTGGCGTGTCCCTTCTAAGCAAAAACCCTTCTAAAATGGCTCGTTCCGGATGCGCGGGCCGAAACATTTTTGTCCAGCCGGGCTTTCTTCCTCCAGCCTGTGTGACTGCACCAAGAGGTCAATGCGCTCACACGCGTCGGCTAGTTCTCGGGAGCCGATTCACCCGTTCAGGCGCGACGTGGGCGCGTCCTTGTTTGCGCCAACTCTTTCCTCCGGGGCGAGTGCTTTATTTCCTTGGGAAGCTCATGTAGGCGGCGCACGGCTCACGCTGGAGGCGGCGACATCGCAGTTATGGCGGCCACGATTGCCAGATTCGCCATGCAGGTGGCTATTCTACCCGGCTCCTCCTGGAGAGGATGCCTGCTGGTGCTTGCTTCCTCTGTGTGCTGTCTGCTCTGCCCCTTTGCGGAGGACTATGTCCCAGGTGTTGCCTGCATGGCTGGGGGACCCTTTGACCTGCTGCTTGTTGGCGGTGGCGACGAGGAGCTGTACACGCTCTTGCTGGCGACACAGCTCTTCCCCCTCGACGTGTTTCAGCACCCCGGCCACTGCTTCGGCCGCTCTCGTGTTCTTGGTGGGAGTGCTGTAAACGGGTTGCGCCACGCCCGCGCGTGAGTCGGCAGCGCAGTCCAGTTCCAATGCGAGGTCACGCCCCCGATGTTGGACTTGCCTGACGAAGCCGTGGGTAGCGTTGTACTCGTGCACGGTGGCATTCAGTCGGCGCTGGTTAGCGGCGACCTTGGTGGCTTCCTCCAGGAGCTTCTGGCGCGTGGCCTCGAGTGTGGCCACGGCGGCCGCTGGGTCCGCCTCGATGACGACAGGAGCGCGAGGGTGTTGTATGGAGGTGGTCAACAGGTCCTTCTCCTGATCGAGCGTGGAGCCGTCTCCTCCCGCTGGGCGCTCCAGAGGTGGGCGGTGGTTTTCACGGGCGTTCACCACCATGACCTCGACGCAACTGTTCGTCACGGTTGGGCTGCGGGCGAGGTGGCTAAGAGGCACGTCGGTGATGGTGGTGATCGCGTTTGGAAAAACCTCGGCGATGGTGGCGATGTAGACATGAAGGTCCCCGAAGTGCATGATGGATCCATTGGCGGGGAAGGTGTTCCTAGCGAAGCCCGCGGCGTTGTCGACGATGCAGTCGAAAGCGCCGAATGTGAAGACAAGGCCGAAAGCCACGCGTTCACCGGCGACGAGCGGAAGTCCCGTGTGTAAGATGATCCTAGCCGAAGCGCTGTGCCCCATGGTGGGCGCCAACTGTCGTGGCGTGGAACATGGAAGTGCCATCGAGGATGGAAAAAGTGGGAAACTCGGATGCATTGGGTGCCTCACGCAACTGGTTGGGCACGGTGAACTGCAAACACAACGTCGTACCCAAGTTCGGGGCCCTCTCAGCGAGGTAACACCCCTACTCCTGCAAGATGAACTATATGGGGGGCGAATTCCCAGTATAGATGCTCCTTGAGCTGTTTCCTTAGCTCTTATCGAGAGATAGAGGAAGATAAAACTAGAGGCTAGCTCTTGGTACTATCGATCTTACTTTCTTAGAACCCTATCTCTGCCCGCCCTTATATACTGGTCAGGGGGGCAGATTACAATTTGGGCTCTAGGGTTTACTGTTTGGATATGGGTTTATAGGACAGGGCCAGCTGCAGGGTCCAGCCGGTGGGCCAGGACCCATTCCGCCCTTGTTTTAGCGTCATCCTCTTCTTTAGCGGTCACTCGGGCTTCCTTTGGGTCGTCACCCTTGCTTTAACCGTCACTCGGCCTACTTTGGCGGTCCGCCGACAACTTTGCTTTATCCTCGTTGGGCAGCGAAGGTGGTGATGGCATGCCAGCCTGCCTAATGACGAAGGGAGCCAGAGGCGTACCCTGCAAGGAGCATCTCCCCCTCTGCGCTCTTCATCAAATCCGAGGTAAGCCGGGTGGAGGCATCCACCCGACCGGTTCTTCTGGCTACCGGGCTAGACAGGCCACTCGGGAAAGCTTTAAGCTCAGCCGGGTGGTATTAGCCGATCAGCTGGAGTTGTCCTGCTTGATGGCCAGGCGGCCTGTGCCTTCTGGAGCCGGCCTACTTATGCCTGGCTTTCCCTACCTAGGGGTTATCCCCCCAACACGTATCATATCACCTTTAGCATATGATGTTTTTTGCATCTTATATTGCTTGTTTGGCGCTTTAGTAGCATTATAAGCTGATCCCTTATTTAAATATCAAGATAAAAATGTATTCTTCCTTTAGTATGCACTGTTGAAAAGTTCGTTGTTTTGAGTTACCACGTGATGATCGGGTGTGATAGACTCAACATTCACATACTACGGGTGTAAAACAGTTTTACACACACGAATATTAAGGTTCTTACTTGGAGATCCTAGCATGTATAAACATGGACTCAAAACACGAACAGAAAGGTAAATCATGAGTCATAAGGTTGATATGATGAACATATTGATGCGCACCGTTGAAGTTGCACCAAATCACGTGATGATCGGTCTTGGTGTAGTGAATTTGGTTCGTGCAATCACCAAAAAAGTTAGAGGGATGTTGGTTTTGAGGGGAAGTTCATTTCTAATTTGGATTAGTTGAACTCAATTTATCATAAATTAAATCGAAGTGAATTTGCATGATTTGTTGTAGTCAGTGGCATCTGTTCACTACCTTATGTATAGTTATAATTGAGATAATAGAACTATTGAATTCTGGATATTTACTTTACGAACTGGTATCGTATTGTTTTGAGTGTCAATCTAAATTTTAAAAGTCATATTGCAAACTTTCAGCAAACTCCGTTTACTCCGTGAAGTTTAATAATTAATATTAAATCAAGAGTAACAATTCCAGTGTTAGTATCTAAAGTATTAGGTTTGCCTCCATGATTCTTGATATTCAAAAGATTATTTTAATATCAAGGTTATCTAGGAGCTGAAAGGATTGTTTCAGAAACTATCATGTGTGGAAGATATTACGATATCTGAAATAATGTTTTAGTTGCAATATGATAGAGTATAATTTTGCAAAATATATGTTCTCATATTGGATGTGAATTTGTGATGGTTGGAGACGCTAGACGTCCTAACCCTTCAAAAAGGTTTTGGAAAGTAACATTATACTCGCAATTCGACTTTATAAGCTATATTATCTTGATCATGAAAGTTTTCATGATAAGGATGAATTGAAGATGTAGGTAAAATGTTTAATACACTAAAAGATACTAAAGAATGGATTTTGAAATAATGCCAAACATTTGATGATGGTGATCTACATCAAAGTGCAAGTCCAAAGGTATTAATATTTTACTATACACACTTTGGACTATGTGTCATGTGTATGGTGCCACTACTAATGTTGATAGATTCTTTTAAAAAGTAAAAGGAAATGCTGAAAGAGAATCTCAGAAATATTTGCCAAAAAAAGAAAAGACTGGAAATGTCTAGCTTAGGGATATAGATGATATACATGTTATGGTTGTATTCTTTGCTTGTTAAACAATGTGGTTCTTGGGTATTGGATACCAAATTTGTTGTTGTGAAGTATCATACAGAAAAACAATGTGGTTCTTGGGTATTGGATACCAAATTCACGAACTGCAATGGCTGAACTAACTAGCAAGAGAATATGTGATGATTTCCATTAAAAACAAACAAAGTGTTGTTGTATTTCTCGTTGACATCAAAATCTTACCTTCAAGATTTGTTTTAATACTTGTTATTTTGATTAGGTATTATGAGAACAAAAGGTAATTCAGATAATTACCGTATTCCATAAAATATGGATGATTTACAAATCTAGTTGGATAAATCACGTCCATAAAAACTAAATGTTAAAAATATCGTAAGACAAATGATTGAAAGATCACTTACAAAGTGACATCGCCATTTAAATTATATCGGAAAGAAGACATGTAGAAACTCCATCTTGATGGAATTTTGGAGTCTTTTGATTTTGATCAAATGACACTTGTGAGACTTTCCTGGAGATAATTGAAACCTCGTTCAAAGGCCAATGAAGAACGGACGACTAACTTATTGGAATTTGTACATATTGATGTATGTGGTCCTTTATGTGTAGTCGTGAGCGATGGATTTCAACTTCATATGCTTTCCCCAGAATTTTAAGTGAATATATGTATATATTTGCTTAATGAGGAATAAGTATCAAATATTTGAAAATGTTCGAAGACTTTCAAGATGAAGCGGAAAATCATTGTAACAAGAAATTAAAGAATTTATGATTTGATCATAAAGGAAGATAGTTGTGTTACATGTTTAGCAAAACACCTGATATTTGAGGAATCGTTCCATAGATTTGCATTAACCAAAACACCATAGGAATATGGAGTGTTCGAGATATGTAATGAAACCTTGTTTGACATGGTGGGATCAAATGTGTTAGTTATAAAACTGTCATTATATTTTAAAGATTAAAGCTTCAGTGACTATCACTTTTACATTGAAAAGAGCTCCATCGTGATCCATTTAAATGACACCATATAAGTTATGGGTTGGGATGAAACCCAAGTTGTCCTTTCTTAAATTTTGGTATGCTAGTCATAAGTAAAATGTTTACAACCAAAGCCGGATCAGAATGTCTTTGTAGGTTATTTCGAATAACCGTTGGCTATTCCTCCATAACACTGATGACAAAAGTGTATGTCGCTTAGAATGTCACATTTCTTGAGAAATAATTTTAGTGAAAACTTAAGTGGGAGGACAATAGAACCCTGATAAGGTTATTGAACCTTAGCTATGTGTGTTGAGTTGCGCAACACCGAAAAATGTTCCGGAGGCAGCCATAATGCTCATGGCTCACATGCCTCAAAGGTTGTGGTCACAGAGGTCTAAGTTCCTATTGAACCAAGTAGGTCGGGTAAACAATCAAATACTAAGATTTGAGAGTAAATAATTATTGTTTGACAATGATTAACCGACTACATGCAAAGAAGCGATGATGTGCCCTGACTCCGTCAAATGGCTTGAAGCCATAAAATCCGTGATAGTTCCATACACGAGAAATCAAGTTTTTGAACTTGGAAGACCCTACGGAAAGATGTAAATCCTATCGGTCGTATTTGGATCTATAAATAAACAGACATGGATGTTTCACATATATGAAATAGTCGACATGACGTAAAATATTTTACGATAGTGTTCAAGGAATTGACTATGACAAAGATTTGATCTTTCATAGCGATATTTAGTCTAGATGGATTAATGTAGAAACCACTACATATCATTTTGGTATATGGTTGAATAAACAAAACAAAGTTATTCTAATAGAATGTTTAGCTAGGACGTGTACATGACACGATCGAAAGGGTTTTGTTAATTCAAAGGATGCTAAAAGGGAATGCAAACTTCAATGGTTGAAGTAAGCATCGCGGAGTTGGAATCTGCAACATGATGAAAATGTTAAAAGGTTTAATTTCATCGGAGATGATGAAAATGCTTGCATTTGCAAGAAATTAAGTGGGAGCGCGGAGACATATTTCTAATACATTTTTTGGAGGACATCTTGTTGATTGGAAATAATGTAACTTTTATTAACACAGGTTAAGCATTTCATTTTGATGAAAGACTTAGTCAAAACCAGAATATTAGGCATCAATGTCTATATGGATAGATTGAGACACTAATATGGTTGTGCCAAATGTACATAGATGAGATATTGAATGAGTTCAATATGGAAATCATAAGAAAGGTTCTTGTCGCATGGAAAAGGATTGCATCAAGATTCAAGTGTATTGAGACTTGATAAGTGAAACAAGATTCAAGTGCTTTGAAACATGGTGAGTGAAATCACAAGAATATTTTGATCAATCATACCGTGATATGTACACATCCAGATATGTCCTATTCTTTAATTGTTATGAGCATATACCAAAATGACTTATAAGATGATCATTGGACGATAGTAAGGATATTCTTATGATCTTTTGGAAGAACTAAGAATATATTTGTGTAGAGGTGACAAACAATTACAAATAGTTCATTGTAAAGTGTTACATCGATACTTGTTTTGTCACAAGATACAACATTAAGTTTATCTCAATTTAATCTATGGGTGGCACAATGTAATGGAAAGGATAATCCATGATGGATTTGGATGAATTCCAAAGTTAACACATTGTGACGGATACTACAACAAAAGGCTAAGTATATGACTGCTATTGTAGCAGCAAAGGAGGGCATTTGTGTCATGTAGTTTGTTATCAAACTAAGGTGTGGTTCACAATGGGCTAACACTGTAACTATATATTGTACGACAATAATATCGACATGATTTACCCCCAAGGAACTAATGGTGTCACTAAAAGACCAAATTTATACAATGCCATCTCATTAGAGAATGATTGATGGTGGAGAGGCAAAGACATGAAAATACACACGGACCTAAAAGTGTGAGATCTAGAGATTATGTTTACCAGTAGAAAACTCGTATATACAACACCACAAAGCCATAAGTGTTGAATGCACAAGTTTTTCAAACTAGATTACTATTGACTCTAGTGCAAGTGGGAGACTGAATGGAATATGCCCGAGAGGCAATAATAAGGTGGTTATTATCGTATTCCTTGTTTATGAGAAATGTTTATTTTGCATTCTATAATTGTATTAATCGGAAACATTAATACATGTGTATTTAATAAACAAATAAGAGTTCCTAGTTATGCCTCTCATATAAACTAGCTTGTTGATTAACATGATGTTCAAGGTTTCCTGGTCATAGATATTGGTTGTTGTTAATAACGAGGTCAGAACATTAGTGGAATGATGTGATGAACATTCATCCGAAGTATAGTAATACGATCAAAGTCATTATGTTTAAATTCATATAACATCATTACAAGTGAATTTAGTCCTTAGACCATGATAGCATGCCAATCACTAACATATGAAGACTAGCTTGATAACATCAAAGGTCACACCATAACACGGTGACTATAAAGGTGGTTTCAGGTACTCTGATAATGTTATGTAGAGGCTCATGGATCAAGAGTGGGATTTCTCCATCCAAATGATGGAGAGATATACTCTGGGCCCTCTTGGTGATATCACATTGATATAGCTTGCAAGCAAGTGATGGAGATCAATAGAATGTTATATCATGGGAACGATAAAAGAGTACATGTCGGTAACAAGATCAAACTAGGTATGGGGATACCGATGATCAAATATTGTACATGTAACAATCACAAGAAAAAAGTACTTAGTTGCAATGTTAAGGTTCTCACAAACACAAGAAGTCATCGTTGAATGTGTAGGAGTCAGTACGGATCTCTAGGTCCCGCTGCTGATTATTGATCGGAGAGTGGTCTCAATCATGTCTGCATTATTCACGAACCATAGGGTGACACATTTAAGGAATATCGACACCATTTGGAGCAAATGAGTAACCGGAAAAAGAATATCAAAGTGCTGTAAAACTGGAATTGTTTCAGGTGAAATTGCTGAAACTCGTTCTGCATGTGAAATTGAAATGCTGCAAGGGTTTTACGTAAAAGTTTTTTAGTTAATGTAATTAAAAAAATTCTGATTAAAATAAATAAAATAGTTTTATTAAATGAGAGCTTGCATTAAATTTGGTGGAAATTTAATGGAGGTGAGTGGAATTTTGAGTGGAGGCATGTTAATGTGAGTGGAGGCTTTTTATTTTGAATGGGAGCTCCACCCACATGAATGTGTAAGAGGTGGGGGAAGCCACCATGGCTTCCATGCCCTTTGTGCTTCCCCCCTCTCCTCCTCTCATCTCACACCTCCTCGCGAAGGATCTATCTCCCCCTCTAGAATTTTCCCATGGTCTCGGATCAGTGAGATACATGTTCTCGGTGGCTTATTCTAGAAGGATTATGTTGCTTCCGCTTCTTCGTTGGAGCGAGGGCTCGGAGGTTGTTGGGATACCCGAACGTGTGTGCGAGCACAGATGCAACACTTATTTGTAGTGCTAGACTTGATGGTGCTGGACCAGCTAGACTTCATCATGATCTTGAGATCCGCAAGACTCGTAAAGCTTTTAGGTCTTCGAGGGTATGTATTCTATGGATATATATCTACCCATTGCTTGTATCTAGATAGATGGATCTTGGTGCATATAGTTCCCATCAGAGGAAATTTTTTGTTTTCTATGGTGCGAACCCAACAATTACAATAAAAAGGGTATACATCAAGATTTAACTATTGAATTCCTTTAACTTGAGTTATTTACTTAACTTGATATCTATGAGTTATTGTAATGAATACCTGAAGGGAATATGCCCGAGAGGAAATAATGAAGTCGTTATTACATTATTCCTTGTTTATTATAAATGTTTATTTATCATGCTATAAATGTATTAATCGGAAACGTTAATACATCTGTGTTAATAAAAAATAAAGTGTTCCTAGTTATGCCTCTCATATAAACTAGCTCGTTGATTAGCAAGATGATCAAGGTTTCCGGATCATGGACATTGGATGTTGTTAATAAGGTGGTCACAACATTGGTGGAATGATGTGATGAACATTCATCCAAAGTATAGTAATACAATCAAAGTCATTATGTTTCAATTACTATAACATCATTCAAAGTAAATTTAGTTCCTACAACATGAGATCATGTAAATCACTAACACTAGAAGAGTAACTTGGTAACATCAAACGTCACACCATAACAGGGTGACTATAAAGGTGGGTTCAGATACTCCGATAGTGTTATGTTGAGGCTAATGGATCAATAGTGGTATTTGTACATCCAAATGACGGAGATATGTACTCTGGGCCCTCTCGGTGACATCACATTGATATAGCCTGCAAGCAAGTGATGGGGATCACCAGAATGTTATATCATGGGAACAAGAAAAGAGTACATGTCGGTAACGAGATTAAACTAGGTATGGGGATACCGATGATCAAATCTCGGACATGTAAAATATTGTGAGACAAGGGGATTCAGTTACAATGTTAAATGTTCAAACGATCACAAGAAGTCATCATTGAATATGTGGGAGTTAGTACGGATCTCCAGGTCCCACTGTTGATTATTGATCGGAGAGGCGTCTCAAGCATGTATTCATTATTCGTGAACCATAGGGTGACAAACTTAAGGTATACTGACACCATTTGGAGAAAATAAGATGCGAGATAAATAATATCAAAACGCTGGAATTATTTCAATGGAAACTGGAATTTTTTCAGGTGAAATTGCTAAAGCTAGTTCTGCATGTGAAATTGAAATGTTGCAAGGGGTTTTATGTGAATGTTTGTTAATTAATGTAATTAAAAAGAATCTAAAATAAATAAAAGTGTTTCATTTATAGAGAAAATGTATTTAATTTAGTGGACATTAAATGCAAAGTGAGTGGAGCTGAAATTGATGTGAGTGGGCTTAGTGTAAGCTCCACCCACATGAATGAGGGAGAGGTGGGGGAACCAACCATGGCCGGCCAGCCATGGCCTTCGGGTTGCGCCATCCCCTATAAAAGTATCCCCATGGATCCTCTATCTTGCACAACCTCCTCATAAAGGTTCCCTTCCCCCTCTAGTAAATCCCCATGGATTCAGATCAACGAAGTACATGTTCTCTATAGTTTCTCTGGAAGGATTTGTTGCTTCTGCTGCTTTGCTGGAGTGAGAGCGCGGAGGTTGTCGGGGTACCCGGACATGTGTGTGATCACAGATTCACCACTATTTTGCGGTGCTAGACTTGCTGGTGCTGGACTCCATCACGATCTTGAGATTGGAAAGTGAACGACTACATCATCCACGAGAACCAATCTTGCAACACTTTGTCGGCCTTTGATGGTAAGTTCTATATGGATGTATATCCACCCATTTATTGTATTAGGATAGATATATGTTGGTGATCAGTTGTTCATATCATAGGAATTTTTTTGTTTTCTATGATGTGAACCCAACAATACCATGATCTAATCTCTATAAGATCTGGTATGATTCAGTAAATAATGTGTGGTAGGTTTATTTTTATTACATTTGATCTAGCCTTAGATAAAATAATCTTTACCAAAAATAAGGTTTAAGCAAAGGTCATATTGAAACTTATCACAATCATCTTGATGATCTACTTCAATTCCATTAGGTTAAGAGAAGCTTCAATCACTTTATCAATTTTTGTTCGAAATCGCAAAAATTATTTAAATTTTGTATGCATGAATGCAATGCACACACCTAATATCAGCTTATTTCTAAGATCTAATGCTAGGATATTACAGTCTCTCCACCTTAAAATAAACTTCATCCCAGAAATTCATAGACTCTCACGTTTCGGACTGAGCAAGTATCTTGTGTTGATCATGACATTTCTTGAGTTCCTTCGTGATCATAATTGGTTATAATTGTGGTATCGCATATCTATTCGTTTTCCTTGAATCCTCTTCATACTCGACAATCTGCAACTTGTCATCTCGAATATCCCAAAGTTCCTTTTACTATAACCACTTCGGGATATGTCCTTATTATAAAATACTTAAATTGGAACCTCTTCTTTAGTTCATTAACCTGACCAGCTATCCTAATCAAACTTCTTTACTTGATCATCAACCTTATTTTTCTATACTGTCTAAGGTCTAGGAAGTCCCATTAGAATAGGGTTTTAAATTAAATTTAACCATAGTTGTGGTACTAATACTATATTTGGTTGGTCATAACATGTTTTGTCCTTATAGTCCTTCTTGAGGTTGGTTTTGGAAAGATAGGGTTCATTCCCATCGGAGTTTCCTTTAGGACTAGTCTGCTAAGGTTAATCTGTTTTAGTCTCATTCGATCCTTCATCTAGACATACTCTCGGGAGTACTTTTATAATGATGACTTCTTATAACCTTTCAAAAATAAGGCACAATATCATCATAGTTTGGTACTTCTTCTCCAACTTTAACTAGGAGAGTCAAACAACAATACTTCCATTTTACTATTTACTCTCCCCTTGGGGTTTTCTAATGGTATCTAAACTGCATATATCGTAACCATTGGATCTATAACTAGGATGGTGATCTCAGTCCATTTTATACTTTACCTATTTAAGGTCCCTTGGAAGAACTTACAGTATACCCACACAATTGTGGATATCCTAAATCAACCTTCAAACATTATTTGTTTTTTTTAACTTTCTGAACATTTCCACTTTGGTAAGGCCAATCCGCAAAGCGTCTAGGAAGACGATCGCTTTAATTTCATAGTCCTTTATGTCTTACTAACTTAGGCCAAGTTTTATGCTCTTTATGGCATACCAGGAGGACTTGGTTGATTAAATCAACCAAATACTAACTATGGACCATCCTAGGGTGTATGGATTACTCTCCAGGTTTTCGACTTACTACTGGCATTCTCCCTGAGTCTTCAGATCTTGAATACCACTCTGTTCCTGGACTTCTTCTTGGCACCATTTCATGATACTTCCATGACCTAGTTACTACTACTTCATCGACTTCTTAACAACATCACCTACATTGAGTGAACTTAAGTTCAACACTTCATGTTGCTCCATATCTTTTCTACCCTTATCTTCCTTCTTATGACCAACTAATAATGATATGAACTTGATCCATCCTTCAAAGTACCTTATATTTGACTTCACTCTCCATGCAAGTCTTCATCTTGGCACTTACAACTCATCACTCCCTTACAGAAATTCCCTTATCTTTCTAGGTCTATAACATCAATTAATAACTTGATGACACAACATGCATTTTCACACCAAGTCAAACTTCATGTATAGATTTAGTCAATCAAGAAGATCCAAGAAAAAGCAAGAAATCTAACTGCGGTAAATATAACACACATTATTCTAAGCCTATAATATAGTAGTGTGCATAGCATCTCTAGAATACATGCTTAGTTGTATATTATATGACACCTCCTAGTATAGGTTTACATCTTGATACTTAGAAATTATGTATCAAACTACTCTTTGCCTAAATATTTACCCAAATTTCTCAATTGCAACTGGATAATTTTGAGCAAAGTGGTCTCAAATTGGTTACACCAAGTTATTATTCCCTTTTTGGAATGACTAACTATAACCAGCCTTCCATTTTGTGGTAAACTATCCTCACTTGATCTCTCTAAACGGATAACCACCAGATTCTATTTACTAACTTAGACCAAAGATTATTGAACATGTGTGAAAACTATGACTTCGATCATGATTCTACATTGTTCTTTTCTTACTTCTACAAGATAATTTACTAAGTACTTTACATACTTACACGTATCATGGTTTCGGAGATAATCTCACCAAGATCTTGTTATGATTTACCTATTCCTTATGATTTAAGAGCTAATCTCACCATGATGACTCTTCTTTTTATTATGATATTATTAATTCTAAGCAAGCTTTAATTTCATCACATAATCCTCAAATGAATCCCACATGACTTACTTCCCATTATATTAATACATGTTATAATTATAACTACTAGGGAAAACCATATAGGAGATAGCCTTATACGGGATGTACCCTTCATAGATGCGCCTCCACTAAATATACAAGGTGCACGGCTTAAGAGTGTGCCTTGTATATTTGAATACTGGAGGCGAATCTCTGAAGGGTGTGTCTACTATATTTCATGTACATACCAGATTTGGATGCCCCCTTATTCATAACTCCAAATTGAGTCAAACAAAATTTAGAGGACTTTAAAATTTTAAGAGAATATTTTTAGTACATTATAGAACAATTTTACTGTATAGGACAAATATAAGGACATATTTTTCATATAACACCTTAATAGGTGTAACTAGAGATTTTGAATTATGGTTTTGACAATAGGGTTTGAATTTTAAATTTTTCTTAGCTCGGGGATGATCCTCGCTAAAGTTGCATTGGATATCTAATCAAACACTATATTGTGAAGCTAAAATTGATTTTTGAAAAAAATTATGAGCATCAAATCATGCACCTCTAGTTCAAATCGGACCCGATTCCTACCAATTCGGCAGACATTTATCTTTTTCACGAGGGGTGCACATAAAGGATTGAGATCCCCTGGTTGAAACATTGTACATTGGAATCGAGTATAACTCTCCACGGGCTCCCCTCCGGAGACCTCATTGGCGATGGCTCTCCCTCGGCGATTTTTTAATGATTGGATCTGGATTTGTTCCCAATGGAAGAAGATTCACCTCCTCTTCCCCTGGATTACTCCCCTGGTCTCTCCCTTCGCTCTCAGGTCCATGATATTTTCTACTCCCATGTGCATCCATCTTCATTCTCGACTGGTTTCCATATAGTATTCTCCTTCTCGCTCTCCTCTTTCCTTTTGTCATACCTCAATGTCAGTTATGCTCTGGAAGCATGTCTTGGTGCCGATCATGGTTTTCTCAGGGTTCTGAATCTGTCTGGTCGTGTGTTCAAATTCTCGGTTGCATCTAAGGCTATGGGATTCTTTATTCATAATAAGAGGTCTTTCAAGTGCCAGCAATTTTAGTATTTCTTTCATTTATGGGGTAATGGAGGACCGAACTGGATTCGTGAAGAACGACTATGGATCAATGAACAATTGTCCGAATGGCATACTATCAGTCGTCGTGCTCATCCTTTGAAATAGATTCATGTTCGATCGGTTTTTCGTCGCGTCATTAAGGATCTTACTCCTACTAATCCACTACATGTTCCACTTTCTGTTGCTAATGCTATTCCGATCACTGTTTGTTCGAATGATCGTGCTTCACGGGACCTGATCCACAATTCTAGGATCACAGTTAGCGGGACACGGATGGATTCAAACTTAAAATGGGTCAGAGTGGCATCATCGCAGCCAGTTGGGCCGGCCTCTGCGCCGCCCGTTGGGCCAACATATGTCCCACATCCTGGTTCAATTATGGATATGGCCCGTGGCTCTAGGTCAGGAAATAAGTTTATTTGTGGCCGATGTCTGGCTGAGGGACACATGAGATATGATTGTTCTAGCAATATTCATTGCAAATCTTGTTACAATTATGGGCATATCAGCAGATCATGCTTATCTAAACGTAATAATAGGTTGAGATATCGGGTTGTTACCGCTGCGGCTAATAATATAGACAGAAGTGCAAACATCAGGGACTCTGTTACTCCATCCCCTCCAGGCAGCTACAGTAAAACCCTAAACCTCGACAACGCCTCCTTGGTGACCATCACCGCGAGCGGCGATCCCATGGAGAACTACCCATGCGACCCGATCCCCCACCTTCCTCCTGGAGATACCTTCATCCCTGACAATGGCTTGCGCCCCCAGCGTGGCTATGTTGTGGTGGGAGGGAACCTGCCGATCATCTGCGACAACTGGGCGATTGTCACCCTGGCACCTGAACCTGAGTGGCAACAATTTGAAGGTACGACTACTTTAATCAAGGCTTAGTTTGAACAACATGGCTAGGATGTTAAGAAAGTGTCATGTTGTGGTATGGGTACTCCATTAGTACGATTTGAAGGTGTCATTGATAGAGACTGTGTGGTGGAACTTAGTCCATATCATATTGGAGACACTGTCATGCATGTTATTCCTCAGGATAAGGGTATCAATTTTAGATCTGCTGTATTTACCAATGATGTTTGGTTGATGCTTGCAAACATTCCCCAAGAATGCTGGAATCTAGATATGATAACCACTGCTCTGGCCCAGTATGGTAGATTCTTGGTATGGAATAAATAAAATGTGAATAGGGCTAGAATTCTGGTCAAAATAAGAGCTTATGATTTGGATAGGATTCCTTTGAGCATTTTTATTATTTAGAATACCACTGATGAAGGACATGGTGGGTCCTGGTCCTTCCCCACTTACATTCTGAATAGGTAGCTGTTAGGGGAACCACCTGCTGATGAGGAACCTCTGTTTCCTCATGGTGCTACCCCACATCCTATTCCTATCATCATTGAGGATTTCCATATGTGGCATGCGGCCAATGAAGCTGTTTCTAATGCTCCACTACACCCTGATGTTCATGTGACTCCACCTGGAGAACCTATGGTTGCTACACCACCCAGAAATCATGTTCAGCCTGAAGTGCCTAGTGGTATTGATTTGAATGTTCCTGCAACTGATAATGATATGATGCACCCCTCTGTCATTGATGTTTCATCTAATAGTAAATTTGTCGCCCTGTCTCCAATTATGGCCAATGAGCATGTATCTACTATGAAGGAAATTATTGGCTCGATATTTGGTGTTGCTAACTCAATTATTCCTCCTTTGGCTTCTGCCAATATTGTTGGAGCTAAGTGTGAGATGGTCGAGGTTGAGGAGGATAATGTTATCAAAAGAAAGTTCTTTATCCAGTTCCATACTGTTGAGGAGGACACACTACCTTCCTTTGTGAAGATTACTGAACTTGATGATAAAGGCAAGGCAACTAGAGCTCCTAGACAAAAGAAGCAGAAGAATAATGGCCCCTCTACTATTGCTGATCTGAGAAGGAGTGGAAGGATTGCTAAGAAAACTGGTGGATATAAAGGAAATAAACCTAAATCTGCTACTACACTTGAACAGAAGGAAATCAATTCTATATATGAAGTTTAGGTGATGGACAATAATGCACCTCCTCCTCCCCCTTTATCCAAGTTAACAATCAAAGCTTTCGGTGTTGGCCCATGCCAGATGCCTCCTATGGAAGTATCAGATGCCATGCTTGACTATGATAGTACCTATGATAGTGTGGAAAGTGACTAGTTTGCTGGGGATGTCGACCCTGTTTATGTATGCATGCAGTCATTATCTGGTCCTGTCTCCTCTTTATTTCTATGTGAGTCTTTATATTTCAGTTGCTCTAAACTTATCATTATATGCCCTGCTGTGGCATGATGGTGATGTAATAACGACTCTCTCTGAGAGATTACCCTTGTGTGGTTGCTACTGCTACTATGTGTTTTTATTGCTCATTCATGTGCACGATGATTCTCTCTATGATGTAATTGCTGGGATCTCTATGATGCCTCGGTATATCTGTCCCCCGAATCAGTATCTCAATGAATAGAGAATCATGTATTTTGGACTGGAATATTAGGGGTATTAATTCCAAAGTTAGATGGGATGATATTCGATTAAAAGCTGATGAAAGTAGTTGCAATATTATGTGTCTGCAAGAGACAAAACGTGAGCATTTTGACAGTGTCTATATCAAGAATTTTTGCCCTCGAAGATTAAACCAATTTTCCTTCTCACCATCCATTGGTCATTCTGGGGGTATATTAACTGTATGGAATGGAACAATGTACTCAGGGGATATTATTTAAAGCTTTAAATTCCAATTAACTATTAAACTCACATGTAAAATGAGTGCACAGATTTGGTATATCACTAATATTTATGCTCCCACTTCATCTGATGGTAGAGATGAATTTGTTAGTTGGATTATGGATCTTGATTTTTGTCTAATGGAATATTGGTTTTTACTTGGTGATTTCAACCTTATCATATCTAATGAGAACAGAAATAGGGGTGATGGTGATACAAACAACATCCTTTTATTTAATAGGATTATCCAACATCATGATTTGGAGGAAATCCCTTTGAAAGATCGTGCATACACTTGGAGCAATATGCAGGACTCAACACTGTTGGAGTAAGATCACCGAAGGAAAGGTTGGTCATAAATTTGGAGAGTTTGCTTTTATTTTACACGGAGACGAAGACCCTATCAAACAAATAGAGGAAAGGGCGGAAAGGAGATTCCTCGACGAGGATTGGATTTTCACCAACTCTAATTGGACATCTACTTATCCCAACTCTATTGCTATTCCTCTAGCTAAATTAACCTCTGATCACATTCCCATTCAAGTTAAGATTGGTAAGTACAATTCCAAAGGCTCATATTTTCCGTTTTGAGGACTTCTGGTTAGAATTTGATGGACTCCAAGAAGTTGTGCAAAATTGTTGGTTACAGATCAAATTCCACTCAAACTCTGCTATGGACTTCACTGCTAAGTTTAAGTCTGTAAGGCATGGACTAAACAAATGGAGCAGAAACTTATCCCATTTGAACAAAATTATTGAATCTTGCAGTTTTGGTTTAGCTCTTTTACATGGTTTAGAGGAACAGAGAGATCTGACAATTCAGGAAAAAAAATTCAGAAAGGCACTGAAGGACTACCATCTAAAACTACTTGAAGATAAAAGGATTTATTGGAAAAACAGGGCCAAAATCAGATGGGCTAAGTTGGGTGGTGAGAATTCCAAAAAAATTCATACGGTTGCTACTCAAAATTTTAGGTGCAATTATATTGCATCCATTAAAGATGATGATGGCAGAGAAGTTCATGATCATGATACTAAGGATGATATCATTTGGTAGTCTTTTAAAGATAGAGTTGGCACATCAGATAACCCATATATGCAGTTTGAGTTGGATAGCATTATCACCCATGTTACCTCTGTTGACTTTAGTACCTTGGAAGTGTCGTTTACAAGGGAAGAAATTGATGGTATTGTTGCTCATATCCCATCTGATAAAGCTCCTGGTCCAGATGGGTTTAATGGTGCATTTCTGAAAAACATGCTGGGACATTGTGAAACATCAATTTTATAAACTTTGTGATGATTTTTATATAGGCAATCTGGATTTGCATAGTATCAACACTGCTTTTATCACATTGATTCCTAAGATTGGGGACCCTAAAACTACTTCAGACTATATACCTATATCACTTCTTAGCATAGCTCTGAAATTTTTGACTAAGTTGTTGGCCAACAGGCTTTAGAGGATCATTATACCAACTGTGCACAGGAATCAGTATGGATTCATTAAGAATAAAACAATCCATGATTTCTTAGCCTGGTCTTTTGAATACCTCCACCTTTGTCACAAATCAAAAAAGTAAATCATTATATTGAAGATTGATTTTGAAAAAGCTTTTGATAAGGTGGAATTTTGTGTGATATTACAGATGATGAAACAGCTGGAGTTTGGTGACATTTTCATCAATTGGACCAAGAACATTCTGACTAGTGCTTCTACATCTGTCTTATTAAATGGGGTACCTAAAATAAAATTTTATGCAAAAGATGTGTTAGGAAGGGAGATCCACTCTCTCCTATTTTATTTGTTATTTCTTATGAATTGTTGCAATATATCATTAATGATTCTTGGCACTCTAGTTTGCTAAATCTTCCTCTAGACAATTCTTATGGTCTAGATTATCCTATTGTCCAATATGCTGACGACACTCTGATTATAATGCCTGCTGGGGAGAGCCAGTTGCAGCATTTGAAGCTTATTATGCAGAAATTCTCTGATTCTACAGGTTTGATAGTGAATTACTCTAAAACTGCTTTGGTTCTAATCAATATATCTACTGATAGATGCTCTAAATTAGCAACATCATTTGGCTGTAAAACAAAATCACTACCTTTTACCTATTTAGGCTTACCTATGGGGACAAAAAGCCTAGGATTGAACACTTCATCAATATTACTCAGACAATTGATCGAAGACTATCTGGCATTGCATCTCTTTTGTCATATGATGGAAGATTATTGGTGGTGAAATTTGTTTTCATGGCCATGCTTAATTTTGCTATGTGTTTTGTCAAGGTTCCACTTACTATTCTTGATCATGTGGAAGGATCTGCTAGAGGGTTTCTATGGGATGGAAAAGAAACTGAGAAAAGAGGTAAATGCCTTGTTAAATGGGATAATGTGGCAAAACCAAAGAAATCTGGTGGACTTGGAGTGTTGAATCTCAGGTTACAAAATCAAGCTCTTCGGATGAAGAATTTGTTTAAGTTCTTTAATCGTAATGATACCCCCTGAGTGTAACTTATTTGCAATGCACATTACAGCAATTCTAGACTTCCACAATATTCTCCACCTGTAGGCTCCTTTTGGTGGAAGGATTGTATGGCATTATGGGATACTTTTAAGGATTAGTCAGTTGTCCTTTCTGGTGATGGTAAATCAGCGAGTCTGTGGCATGATAATATCAACAATTTGAGACTTAAAGATAAGTATCCCCAGCTCTTCTCATTTGCCAACAATAAGTCGATTTGTTTACATGAGGTTGTTACCTAGAGCAGAGAGGACTTCTTGAGCAATTTTAGTCTTCAATTATCATTCGTTGCAGCAGACCAATTTTATGAACTATGTGATCATATTGCTCCATGGGCAACCAGTAATGGGCATGATAAGTGGACTGTACTGGGTAATACTACAAAGTACTCTAGTAGAAAGATGTATGCATCCTTGGAACCATCTAATAGAGCTCCTGTACCATTTGACTGGATTTGGAAAGCTTGTGTTCAGGGTAAACATAAGTTTTTATTTTGGTTGCTCTTGTAGGACAGACTGAATACTAGAGAACTCCTGACTAGACAGAATTTTCATGTTGAAAACACAGGCTGTGTACTCTGTCGGGATCTTGATACTGAATGTTACCTTCACCTTTTATTCGATGTGATTTCAGTCAATGTTTCTGCTACAGATTAAATATTGAATGGAATATAGACTACCCTCTTCTTTAGATGCTGGTGTATGGTAGGAAAAGATTCAAGCTTAAATGTTTTAAGGAAATTATCATCTTAGGATGCTGGGCTATTTGGAATCACAGGAATAAACTCATATTTGATGATTATGATATCTCCCATTCTGATTGTGTCAGATTCTTTAAGGAGGATTTTGGATTGACTATGCACAGAGCCAAACCTAGTCTTAAAGAAGTTATGCAGCAATGGTTGGATACTTTGTAGTTTTATTAGGAACTTTTGTACTTGTATATATTTATAAATGAAAAATGATGTAGTAGGGAGTTTTCCCTACTTTTTTTGGTCAAAAAAACAATGTACATGTAATATGGTCTATTATTTTTGAAAAATATGGTGGTAGCATTTTGAAACTATCATTTGGTGGTCGCTTCACAAAACGACCCCGTTTTTCACGCTCAGGAAATGGAAAATGTATTTTCTTGCAACGAAAAGGAAAACTTCCTCCTGCAACATTGTTCTCCTTCTCAATATGCACATGCATGCATAATATGGGCACATTATCACAAATTATACCGCGATTTTGGCCATAACATTGGTCGTTTGGCCCAAAAGGCATGAAACCTCAAACAAGATAGGTCATTTATGTGAAGGTTTTTTCAAGATGTTCACAATATACCAATTTTGGTATTTTTCCTTGTAACTATGGCACATAATAAGACACCACGTGAAGGATTTACCTAGTTTAGACCGTTTTTTATTTTTTATGCCCGTTTCAAACTATGGTCAAAACAGCGGGCATGAAGGTTCTTAGCTCGGTGATGATCCTCGCTAAAGTTTCATTGGACCTCTGATAAAACAACATATTTTGAAGCTAAAAATGATTTTTGCAAAAAATCATGAGCATCAAATCATGCACCTGTAGATCAAATCGGACCCGCTTCCTACCGATTCAGCAAACATTTGTCTTTTTCATGAGGGGTGCACATAAAGGTTTGAGATCCCTCGTTTGAAACATTGTACATGTAATATGGTCTATTATTTTTGAAAAATATGGTGGTAGTATTTTGAAACTATCATTTGGCGGTCACTTCACAAAACGACCCCGTTTTTTGCGCTCGGAAAATGGAAAATGTATTTTCTGTGCGATGAAAAGGAAAACTTCCTCCTGTAACATTGTTCGCCATCCCAATATGCACATGCATGCACAATATGGGCACATTATCACAAACTATGCCACGATCATGGCCATAGCATTGGTCGTTTGGCCCTAAAGGCATGAAACCTCGAACAAGATAGGTCATTTCTGTGAAGGTTTTTTCAAGATGTTTGCAATATACAAAGTTTGGTATTTTTCCTTACAACTATGCCACATAATAAGAAACCGCGTGAAGGATTTACCTCCTTTGGACCGTTTTTTTATTTTTTATGCCTGTATCAAACTATGGTCAAAATGGCGGGCATGAAGGTTCTTAGCTCGGGGATGATCCTCTCTAAAGTTGCATTGGATATCTGATAAAACAACATATTGTGAAGCTAAACTTGATTTCTGCAAAAAATCATGAGCATCAAATCATGCACATGTAGTTCAAATCGGACCCGCTTCCTACCGATTCGGCAGACATTTGTATTTTTCACGAGGGATGCACAGAAAGGTTTGAGATCCCCCAGTTGAAATATTGTACATGTAATATGGTCTATTATTTTTGCAAAATAAGGTGGTAGCATTTTGAAACTATCATTTGGTGGTCGCTTCACAAAACGACCGTGTTTATTGCGCTCGGAAAATGGAAAATGTGTTTTCTGTGCGACAAAAAGAAAAACTTCCTCCTACAATATTGTTCGCCATCCCAATATGCACATGCATGCATAATATGGGCACATTATCACAAACTATGCCATGATTCTGGCCATAACATTGGTCGTTTGGCCCGAAAGGCATGAAACCTCGAACAAGATAGGTCATTTCTATGAAGGTTTTTTCCAGATGTTCACAATATACCAAGTTTGGTATTATTCCTTGGAACTATGACACATAATAATACACAACGTGAAGCTTTTACATTTTTTTGGTCTTTTTTGAATTAGTTATGCCAATTTCAAAAGAGCCAACCAATTGGAAGAGAGAATAGTGCTACCCACGGATCAGCCCAATGAAACAGATCTAAACCGTTCAGATTGCCTCCATCCAACGCCCCATAGTCACATCGCAAATTTCTCCCACCTCCCGTCCCCCCAAAGTTTGGCGTCAATTGACCGAAACATCCTACAATTCACAGTCTTGCACCGCAGAATTGGCAGGGGTAGTTTCGTAAGAGCTTACACGATCGAGAGGGAATATCCACGCGGTCCACGACCACAAACCCTAGCATTCTTCCTCCCCGTTCACGCGCGAGACCCCGCCTCCTCTCGTCTCTCCATATCTAGACCCTGCCTCACCCCACCGCCGTCGGTGCTCACGGGGCGAGGCCTCGCCTTCTGCTCCAATCGCATCCCCACACACCTCAATCTCTCCAGCCCCGCCTCCTCAAAGCAGTCACCTGGCGCGGAGGGCCTGTTCGCCGGATCGAGCATGCATTTGTGTATCGACGTGCGCTGCTCCGTCGATATTGCCTTGCCCGCATCGCACCCGTGGCCGAGGCGGCCATAACGCCTCGCCCATCCATCCGTCTTCCGCCGCCTCCGTAGCTGGTGGTTCTACTGTGTAGCGGTGTCGGCATAAGGAGAGGTTGGAGGCGCACCGGCCCGTGACGAGGTGTTCGGTGGCCGAAGGTAGGAGGTTTTCGGGGGGTGGAGGGAGCTCATCGGAGGGAGGAGGTGTTCGATACATCGCAGGAGGAGGCTTTGGGGCCCCGCCAAACATGCTCACCGAGCTGGTCTAGGACACCGTCATGCGCGACCTCACCCGCATCCCCAACAGCGAGGACCCCCACACGGCCGTCAGGGGCTGGGACTTCATCGTCTTCCTCGGCCACATTAAGAAGGTACTCAACATCCTGTCCACAACTAGATCCTAGGGTATATCTTTCATTGCTATGTCCTATGTGGAGACGTGTGTAGATTTTGCCTAATTATTGTTCGATATGGTAAGTTCTGGGATATATCTCGAAGTTGATGCTAGTCTATGTCCTCTTGGGTATATGATAACCTCCATAATTTTCAAACTTTGAGGCACAAATTCAATTGAATATCACAGAAAATATAATGCTGGAGTGGTATAATTCAGGGAATCACAGAAAATATAATGCTGGAGTGGTATAATTCAGGGAAGTAGTAGATTGTTTTTAGATAGGTTTGCATTACACTGAGTGGTTTGCTCGCTTATATTTTGCAGTACTCTTTGCATGCAGAGGGGGCAGATAGAAGGTGACATGCCTTGCTGACTGTAGGTGAAACACTAAAAACATATACTCTGTGGCAACATATTACTTTTCATCAGATATAATCTGACGTACAATGTTACAATCTAATTATCATCATCTCATGTACAATCTCCATTCACTTTCTTTGTATGTACAATTTAGCTTTGCCTCCGAATAGAAATAGATATGATATGCCATGTTAAGTTTCATATGCTAAGTAATCTTAGCTTGTTCTCGTGTGCTCAATGAACATATGAGATTGAATCATTCTGTGTGTTCAACTATATCAAGCGCCATTCTGGCCGTTTTGGAATTCATGAACAACTTTTCTTTCTTGTTTATAGTTGTGTATCATGAGGAAATAATCTATTGTCCCTTACTTTTGTTTCGATCAGCTAGCCTTGTGACCATTATTACTATTCATGTGCATCTTAAACTTTCCTATATCAATTTTTACATATGTCCTTTTCTAGTTCATATGCTTGATCTTTCAAAGTGATAAGCATGTTACTCGTGAGCAGTGTCCTTTTCTGGTTCATATGCTCAATATTTTCTAGTTTTGTGACTTGAGATTTCCTTGCATGTCTGGTGACAGCCGTGAACAGCGGGAAGAGGGCCCTAGAACTTTTGGGCTCCGTATGTTCTCTTTCACTATACATTGATTTGCTTGAATCATCATGAAATTTGCTTCCGTACAATTTTCGTGCTCTGCATGTGTTGTATGGTGTTTTATTCGGTTGCAGGAGGATAATGTGGACTATGTGAGCATGATAACACTTGACTACTGTATACTATAAGTCCCCATACTTACTCTCTGATACATCTTCCATGCTAGTAGTCTAGCATCGAATCTTTGATGTATGTTATGGTACCCTAGCTAGATTTTGATCTTTAATTTATGTAGTCATGGAAAAACCTGTGTCTATTATGAAATTATTATTGTACACAGTGATCATGAACAAGCAACTCTTGTTAAGATTAATTCATTATTATTATTTTGACATGCATTGTACTAATCCATGATCGATGAGTACTTCTAGATTTGGATCTTTGATGTATGTCAGTGGAGAAACATATGTTACAACTGTAGACATGAACAAGCATGCGTTATACTGCAATGTACATCAGAGCATTTATTATTCTTCTATTTCTATTTGTGATGACTGATGTCATTAGAGAATGCGTTATACTGATGACTGATGCATGCGTGCGGGATTTTTCCAAGCTGAATGCCATCCCTTCGTTGGAAGTCTTCGGAAGAAGATGGAACATGATTATAACTGATTCTAGTTTGATTTTGGTACCTAGTTATAGCTCGATGTTTTTTATATTTTGGTAGATGGATACCTCTTGTGTACTGATTTTAATGTACTGCCAATGTATGAAATATTCGTTATTGCCTCTTTTGAATTGAAAGAATTTCTTTGTATTCTTTAGGTTATGATTATATTATTATCCATTTTTGTTAGAATGTGACAAAATAATACCTCTGAAATTGAAACTGACTAGTGGGACCTAGTAGCTAGTGTGCCTGACGATTGGACCCATCTGACTAGTGGGGTTAGCTCAAAATAAAAAGGCCAAAATGTAAATTTAAATGTTCAATACAAAGGCCAAGGCCCAAAAATAAAACAGGCTGAGATGTTGGTTTTGGTCCTCGTATCTTCCCAGAACTGACATGGAAAATAATATAAATATGCTGAAATATTGGGATTGGCCAAGGTAGATGCCCGAACTGGACCGGGCTTAATTTGTTCAACGATCTTTCCAATTGGTCAAAGAATTGGCACATAGGATCTGACGTGAACAGGGCAGACAGTCTGTGACCAATGCACTTGGTCATAGAATCTGTGACCAACTACATTGGTCATAGACGTCTATGACCAATTCAGAAAAAACGTCATGGTGTTTAACTAGTGACGCTCAACTTTTGACGTTCATATGGTCTAACACAGTTAGCGCAATTTAATGGAAGTATCTCAAATTTTGATCTACGATGAGTGCATGCACTACATGAAAAAATGTCCTTTTACAACGAATGATTTTTATTGTTTAGGGCCCGTTTTTCATGGCTGAAGAGTCTTCTATGATGGATGCCCTTCGTGGTAAAATTCCTGTCAAAAATAAATCTGCCACGGTTGTTTTGGCGGTTCGCACCCTTTAGCCATGAAAAGTCGTTCTGTCGTAGATCTGTTTTGCAGCCGCGTTGACTGCTGACGTCATCCAAACTGTCACATGGTGAACGCCGTTCAAGGTTGTTAACGTTGTTAACTATCATGGAAAATGTGGTAGAAATCCAAGCCCATCCAAGGCCTGGCAATTATTAAGTTGGTTGGCCCATTATAAAAGCCCAATAGTATGCCGGCCCGTTACTGGTTAGAGCAGCACTATTTGAAATGGGCCCACAAGTTGGTCAGTCATATATTCAGGCCCAGTACTATTTAGGCCCTCTATTATTTCGGCCTTCCACTATTCTGGCCTGATATGCATCTGGCCTTTTACTGTTCCAGCCTGATATGCATCTGGCCTTTTACTATTCCGGCATGCTGTATATCTGGCCATTTACTGTTCCGTCCTGCTGACAATCTAGCCATCTATTGTTCTGGCCTGCTGTAAATCCGGTCCATTACTGTCCTGTTGTGAATCTGGCCATTTACTATTCTGGTCTGCTGACAATCTATCCATTTACTGTTCCGACCCACTAACAATCTAGCCTTTCACTGTTCTGGCCTGCTTTGTATCTGGCCATTTACTGTTCCGGCCTGCTATAAATATGGCCATCTAATGTTCAGGCATGCTAGAAATCTATCCTTTTACTATTCTGTCCCGCTAACAATCTAGCCTTTTATTTTTCTAGCCTGATGTGTGTCTGGCCATTAACAGTTCCGTCCTACTGTACATCTAGCCTTCTACTGTTCCGGTCTGCTAGAAATCTACCCTGTTACTGTTCTAGCCTGCTACGTTTCTGGCGTTTTACTGTTCAGGCCCGCTTAAAATCTAGCCCATTACTATTTTGTACTATTAGTATTCAGGCCTATTACTTTTGTAGACCATTAGGATTTTGGTCCCTTTAGCACCCCCCGGGGTTAGGGTTAACCTAACTTTAGATCACCATCTAAGATAAGTTCAACTCCCAAACATGGAAGATCACAGTATGATTTGGTAACATTACAGAACACAAGGATTCAACAACATAAGTTTTAACTCTTAATAGAGTAAGATATTAGAGTTATTAAAAACCAGAGGTCATAGACCCAACATTACATCACATAGCGAAAGCAAATTATGTTATTCTAGACAACAACTTGGCAAAAAGCCTAAGAGGCCAAAAACAAAAGCGACGTCCATCCCATAGTCCTCAGGATGCTACCTGGGACCCCCAACTACTCATCGATGTCAATGTAGAAGCCACCTTCAGTTGCTACCAGTTCCTCTGTAGAAAAACAACAATGGCGCAAGGCTGAGTATGAGAATGTACTCCGCAAGACATAGATAACCTAGTATCTACATGCTCTGGCTAGAAAATCTTTTTCTGGGTTTTCCTTTGCGAAAAGCAATCTTTATTTGTAAACAAGAGAGAGAAGAGGCTCGTCTACTCAAAATCTTTTAAAAGGGATAAGATAGAGACTTCTTCATTTTGTTCATCACATCTCGATAACCACCAGCTTCATCAAAACCTCCTATCTAGGATCACCCCCTCGACCCAGAGGAAGCATCCTTAAGGACACGTGGATCAACAAGTTTTATAGTTGTTAAAGCTATCTATGATCTTAGAATCTGGTCACCAAGCGTTCATAACTGTGAACACGGCTTTTCGAAAAGATTTAACCCTGTAAGGGTGTACAACTTTACCCACACGTACAAACCGAGTCTTAATGCCAAATATTATTTTCCCTCTTCCTTGGAAGGCCGGCAGAGGGTGGTTGACCACGACCTTTACCTTGCTTTCGCCGAGACCATGAGTCACGCAATAAGTATGATTCCACCGTAACGGGTCAAATCCTAAAGCCAGTACTTAAAGATGTGAGGCGAGGTTGGTTCACCAGGGGCTCCATCGACCCCAAGCAACCGCAACAACGCTTCCCTACCTGTTATGATGCACCTCCATCACCTCCTCTTTAGAAAACGTTTTCAATGCGTATGCCAGATGGAAAGCCCGAACTATGTGACTCATGGAATCTACTAGGCAAGTTAGTCAGTCGAGGGGTTGTCCAGGCCCCGTATGGATGTATGCTCGTCTCGGTTCCAAAGGGAAGAACTCAGTTCCTAGTGGTGGCGAGCATGGGACTACAAAAACCACACCCAACGTGGCCTCCCATACAAGACTTATCATATTTAGTTAACTCCTTCGGTGATGTCACCATCTCCTACCTTTCTAGATTCTCCGGCATCTCTGATTCATCGTTCGGATAGACCAGACATTGTTACTAAGCATGGCTAAGTTGTCGATCACAGAAGCTCTAGCAACGATCAAACGCCAGACCTAGGTATGCTAGGAGCAGTGGATCAGGAATATAAGGCTACAAGAGGGAAGCTATGCAGTAGATAGGTAACACTAACTACTGACAGTAGACCACATTGGAATTGTGTGCATTATAGTGAGAAAGTAATATACTTAGTAAAAGTAGGTTCAGAATGAGAGGCTACGCTTGCCTTGTCCGTCGGTAGACAGGTATGGATCTTCGATGTTGTTGACTTCACCCTTGGGCTCGGATCCTATAGCGAAGAACCAATACCTGAAAGAAAGGCAACAATCAATACATGGCATCGATGCAATGCTCAAACAAGGATGATGATTTGACAAGTTTAATTGAATTGAAATGAAACCCTAAGGCACGCTTGATAGTTTAAACAGGGTTCCGAGGGTTGAAAACCCTAACTCGAGGTATCCGGAAACACATGAGAGGGGTTGATTTTGTTCTCTAGTTAAACTTGTCATTAGAGTTGTTGATCAATGTATGATTATATCTTAAATATGTAGAACTCATTTTTCTGAACATTTGGATATATTATTTGTATTTTTCTAACTTATAGATAATTAGTTATTGATTTTACAATATTTAAACCTTTTCTGAAATTAATAAAGCATTTTAAATTGATTTACTGTATCATATGACGTCAGGGCCCTAAGCATAAACATTTCTCACCGAGGCAGAGGCCAGACCCAGTCACTGACTGCTGGGCCCAAGACCACATGTGCAGCCACGTTGGAAAGGTGGGGTCGGCGCTAGGGTGGTTTGATTTTTACCAGGGAAAAACCTAGCCCCAGAGGCTGACGGTGGGATTGAGGCCACGTCGGTAAGCCACGCAGGCGCCACGCAGGCCTCGCCGAAGAATGGCCAGATGACGGCGACTGGCGACTGTAGGATGCGAACGGGGACGCGCGACTAGGCCTACTCGAACCAGGGCTTCACCACAAACCTAAAGAGGGCGGCGCCGCTAGGTAGAGGTCGCCGGAGCAGGCAGCACGACGACGACCGATGGCGTCGCGTGCAGATGGTTGCGACGACAACGATACAGAGTGGGAGAGGAGAAAAAAAGAGGGTCACGGGGACCGTGAGCTCACCGGGAAGATCGCAGAGGGGTTGTTGGCGCGAGGGGAGCACAGAGGACGCCAGAATCGATGGAGCCGGTGGTCATCGGTGACGAAGAAGACGAAGTCACAAGCGATGATTCACTGCACGGTGGCTCGATTCCTTCTACAAGGAGCACCAGAGCGACGAGGCGGAGCTCGTGGGCTCACTGGCATCGGTCGGGCGGCTTGAGACAGCGAGGCTCGCCGGCTAGGGTTCGGCCATGCGAGGTGCAGAGAGGAAAGAGAGCGCGCGAGGGGAAGTGAGAGGATAGGGTAGAGAGGAGGTCATGGTGACGGTCTTATCCTCGTCTCTGGGGGCGGCGGAGCATCGTAGCGGTCGACGGCGATGGACGATTGCGGCGCGGGCACGCAGGTGCTTGCCGTCATCGTTGAAGACGACAAAGCAAAGAGGTACGCGGCTAGGCCTCTGCTGGGCCGCGGTGGGATGCTGGGAAGTGGGCTGAGCAGCGGGGAGGAGAGAAATAAAAGATGGGCTCGGCCTAGGGGGAGTTAGAAGTAGTTTTTATTTCCAGAAATCTTTTCTTTTTCCGTTTTGCATTTCCTCTTTGTAATTTTAATTTTCAAACTATTTTCCACAATTCAAAAATATAGGGAGTTTTAGGATTTTGTTTAAAACACATAGGGGCCCTCCATACTGTTTGGGCTCCACAAATTTTGTAGTTTTCAAAGTTCAAACACCATTTGAAGGTAGTTTCAAAGAGAGGGGAGGTTTAGGATTTTGTAAATATGTTTTGATTCACATACTTGATTTTATGCATATCTTTTATTGATTTAAACAGATGCATTCAATGCTTAGGTACTAATTAAATATATACAAACTTGGGCTATTACAGCTCTACCCCCCTTACAAGAATCTCGACCCGAGATTCCTATGTTTTAGAAAAGAAGGCTAGGTACTCAGATCGGAGACGATCTTCTCGTTCCCAGGTTGCTTCATCCTTAGAGTGATGAGACCACTGAACTTTCAGGAACTTGATGTTCTGACGACGAGTTTTGCGCTCGGTTTCATCAAGGATACGAACATGATACTCACGATACGTCAGATCCTTCTTGAGATCAAGAGTTTGGTGATCAGCACCACGGGCAGGATCTTTGAAGCAACGCTTGAATTGAGACACATGAAAGACATCATGCACCTCAGGGAAGTTTGCAGGCAACTCCAACTTCTATGCGAGGTTACCTTGCCTGGATAGAACACGGAAAGGACAAACATAGCAAGGAGCTAGTTTGCCTTTGATACCGAAACGGTGGACAACCTTCAAAGGAGTGACCCGAAGATAAGCTTGGTCACCAACTTCATATTCATGATAGATTTTCTGGTGAGACTGATTAGTTTTCAAACGATCTCGAATGATACGAACTTGACTTCTACTTCCTGAATCATATCCGGACCAAAGAACTTTCTTTCGCCGATTTCTGACCAGTTTAGAGGAGTGCGGCAGGTTCTTCCATATAAGAACTGGAAAGGTGCCATTTCTATACTGGACTGATAACTGTTGTTGTAGGAGAATTCAGCAAAAGGAAGGCATTTCTCCCAGTCCTTGCCAAAAGATATGACACACGCTCTTAGCATGTCTTCAAGAATTTAGTTCGCTCTTTCGGTTTGACCATCGGTGCTAGGATGATAAGCTGTACTGAAGGACAAACGAGTTCCCATAACTTGTTGGAAACTTGTCTAGAACCTTGAGGTAACCAAACTCCCTCGATTAGATACTATTTTCTTTGCTACCCCATGAAGGACAACTATTCGTGAGATATACAGATCAGCCAATTGATTAGCAGTAATGCTCTCGCGAACAGGTAGGAAGTGAGAAACCTTGGACAAATAGTCAACGATTACCCAGATGGCATCATTTCCTTTCTGATTCTTAGGAAGACTAGTAATGAAATCCATACAACTTCATCCCATTTCCACTCAGGAATTTTATGTGGTTGCAGGAGACTAGCGGGTCTTTGGTGCTCAACTTTGACGCAATGGCAAACGTCACATTGAGCAACAAAACGAGCTATATATTGCTTCATGCCAGACCACCAGAATCTTTGACGAAGATCCCGATACATCTTGGTACCTCCAGGGTGGATAGAAAGAGGTGATTCATGAGACTCTTGGAGAATTAGATCCCTCAATTTTGTTCTCTTCGGTACTACCAGACGGTTACCAAAGTAAACAGTACCTTGATTATCAACAGAGAAACACTTAGCAACTCCGCTAGCAATGTTCCCTTTGATCTCAAGAATTTCGGAATCATATTTCTGAGCAAGCTTGATTTCATACTTTATAGAAGACTTCACTTCAAGGGTAGAAAGGAATCCACGAGGAACTACTTCAAGATTCAATCGAGGAAATTCCTCATGAAGAGAAGGTTGAGATTGTTTGATCAACAGGGTGTTGCAATAAGATTTACGGCTCAGCGCATCAGCAACGACATTGGCCTTGCCAGGTTGATAGTTGAGACCCAAATTATAGTACTTGATGAGTTCCAACCATCTTCTTTGCCTGAGATTCAGATCAGTTTGTGTGAAAAGATACTTCAGACTCTGATGATCCGAGTATAACTCGCAACGACTACCAAGAAGGTAATGTTGCCATTGCTTAAGAGCATGAACAACAGCTGCAAGCTCAAGATCATGAGTTGGATAGTTGTTCTCATGTGGTTTTAGATGACGGGAGGCATAAGCCACCACATGCCCATCTTGCATCAACACACATCTGAGACCTTGGTGGGAAGCATCACAGAAGACAACAAAGTCTTTGCTAGTGTCTGGGAGAACTAACACCGGAGCAGTCGTTAGCTTGGTTTTCAACATCTGGAAGCTGTCGTCAGCCTTATCAGACCATTCAAACTTCTTATCCTTCTTGATAAGATCGGTAATTGGCTTTGCAATCATGGACAAGTTCTCGATGAATCAACGGTAATAACCATCCATATCGAGAAAACTTCAGACATCCTTGACGGATTTAGGAGACTCCCAGTCGAGGATAGTTTGGACCTTATCTGGGATAACAGCAACCCCTTGGGCTGAAACAATATGACCAAGGAATACAAGCTTTTGTAACCAAAACTCACATTTGGAAAACTTGGCATAGAGACGATGTTCTGAGTTTTGTCAACACCAAACGAAGATGTTCAGCGTGCTCTTCTTCAGTCTTTGAATAGACTAGAATATCATCGATGTATACCACGATGAACTTGTCAATATACTCCATGAAAGTGGCTGGAGCATTGGTAAGACCGAAGGACATGACTGTATACTCGTAAAGACCATAACGAGTGTTGAAAGCAGACTTTGGGATATCTTCCTTACGGATCTTTATCTGGTGATACCCTGACCTTAAATCCATTTTGGAAAAGATAGTGGAACCACTTAGCTGATCAAAGAGATCATTGATCCTAGGGAGGGGATACTTGTTCTTGATAGTCACAGCATTGAATGCGATAATCCACAACCAGACGCGGTATATTGGTATCCCTCTTCTTGACAAAGATGGTAGGACATCCCCAAGAAGATGTGTTGGGCTGAATGTATTCTTTTCCTTCTAACTCCTCTAATTGCTTCTTCAACTCCACAAGCTCATGAGGAGGCATGCGATAGGGTCTTTTAGAAACAGGAGCAGTTCCAGGAACTAACTCTATGACAAACTCCACACTTCGATCAGGTGGCATGCCAGGCAACTCCTCAGGAAAGACATCCGGAAACTCACAGACCACGGAAACATCTTGGATCTCTAACGGAGGTAGAACTTCAAGAGCATACAACTCCGCTTCAGGAATAGAAACAACTGAAGGAGATAGTGACCCTACGGTCCAATACTTGACTATAATGCTAGCAGGACTAGTCAGAGTCATAGACTTGGTTGTACAAACGAGAATGGCTTGATAACGGTCAATGTCAGTTGACTTGAGGGCGATCAACGAAGTGGGGAAAAGTTGAAATGCAACTTCAATTAGATTCCCAAGACTAACCATGGTGGAACGCCAACTAGAACCAGGAGATTGAACCCATAGAGGAACAGATAAACCCTCAAAACTTATCCCATGCATTTGAGCAAAAGCTTGTGACAGGAATGAATGTGATGCTCCAGAATCAAACAAAACTTTAACTGGAATTTGATTGATATGAAGCGTACCCATGATGACGCTTGGATCTTCCTGGGCCTCCTCAGCAGAGATATGGTTCAGGCGTCCTTTTCCAGCACCTAGATACCTATCATTCTTCTTTGGTGGTTGTGCCTTCTCAGCGACATTCTTTTGAGGACATTCCTTTGCATAGTGGCCAGGCTGGCGACAATTGAAGCATATAAAACCTAATGCATTGCCAGCAGAAGGGTAGTTTGATCCACCAGCATTGCTTGAAGTAGCATTCGGTCGAGGAGCATATCCAGAAGACCTTGGAGTATAAGGAGCACGTGGCACAACACTATAGGGCACGAAGACACAACGCTTCTTATTGCCAGAACCAGCCTTGTTGTACCCCTCTTGAGGACGCTTACGGGTTTCTTCATACTTCACTTTTCCACTCTCGGCCTTCATAGCGTTGTTGACAAGACCTTGGACGTTACCAAAGTCCATGAGGTGGATATCACGACGAACCTTAGGATCCAGTCCCTTGCGGAACAGAGCTTGCTTCTTAGCATCAGCGGATACCTCTTCAGTGGCATAGCAGGCAAGACGATTGAAGTTGCGCTGGTAATCACACACGGAACCAGTGCCCTGCTTTAGCTTGAGGAACTCCTCCCTCTTCTGATCCATCAGACCCTCCGGAATATCATAAGCTCGGAAGGCTTCAGTGAACTCTTGCCATGTAACAACATGTTGAGCTTATTGCATAGCCAAGGAATTTTCCCACCAGGATAGCTGCTCCCTCCATATGATAGGCAGCAAAAGTCACCCAATCATCTTGAGAAACATGACCAACCTGAAGTTTGCGCTTCATAGTGCGAAGCCAGTAGTCTGCATCAAGTGGTTCAGTGGAATAGCTGAAAACTGGCGGAGTGAGACGTGTGAAGTCCTTGATACCAATTTGATTGTTCTGGCGTTGATCAGTGTTGTGCTCAATCCTTTCAAGGAGCCTCATGTTGTGGAGGAAGGTTGGAAGATTCACCCTCATTTGCAGCACCACGAGCATGAGCACGGGTACGGGCACGAGAGGTATCACCCATCCTGAAAGAACAAAGGAAAAGGGTTAGACAACGGATTCAAAGAAACCAGACGGAAAGATGAACAAAGAGTACATGATATAAATGTATCATCTTATCAAGCATGGTAATATGAAATCATACTAATGTATACACTAACCAGCTGACTTACAAACCATGACAATGGAATGCTAAGATGTTACACACCAAGCAAAACTGAGATATCTTGGAACTCTGAGAATAACAACCAAGTACGGAGTACTTTTAGAGAAACAACCCCAAAACCACGATCCTAAAAGTTTTGAGATATGAGGTAAGGAATGAAAAACTTTTCAAACCAAATAAGGTAAGAGAAACTCCAGCATCAGAAACACACCAGAGAAGGAGTAAAAAGAATCCTAGTCAGAGTTTCTGCAAATAGTTTTTAACTTTCAAATAGTTTTGTCAACTTATAGACTCAACATCGACCAATAAAAGGGTTTCCTACAGGCAGTCCTGCTCTGATACCAAAACCTGTAGCACCCCCCCGGGGGGGTTAGGGTTAAACTAACCTCAGATCAGCATCTAATATAAGTTTAACTCCCCAAAACGGAAGATCACAGTATGATTCGGTAACATTACAGAACACAGGGATTCAACAACATAAGTTTTAACTCTTAATAGAGTAATATATTAGAGTTATTACAAACCAGAGGTCATAGACCCAACATTAAATCACACAGTGAAAGAAAATTATGTTGTTCTACACAACAACTTGGCAAAAGGCCTAAGAGGCCATAAACAAAAGCGACGTCCATCCCATAGTCCTTAGGCTGATACCTGGGACCCCCAACTACTCGTCGATGTCAACGTAGAAGCCACCTTCAGTTGCAACCAGTTCCTCTATAGAAAAACAACAATGGCGCAAGGCTGAGTACGAGAATGTACCCTGCAAGACTTAGATAACCTAGTATCTACATGCTGTGGCTAGAAAATCTTTCTCTGGATTTTCCTTTGCGAAAAGCAATCTTTATTTGTAAACAAGAGAGAAAAGAGGCTCGTCTACTCAGAATCTTTTAAAAGGGATAAGATAGCGACTTCTTCATCTTGTTCATCACATCTCGATAACCACCAGCTTTATCAGAACCTCCTATCTAGGATCACCCCCTCGACCCAGAGGAAGCATCCTTAAGCACACGTGGATCAACAAGTTTTATAGTGGTTAAATTTATCTATGATCTTAGAATCTGGTCACCAAGCGTTCATAACCGTGAACACAGCTTTTCGAAAAGATTTAACCCTGCAGGGGTGTACAACTTTACCCACATGTACCAACCGACTCTTAATGCCAAATATTATTTGCCCTCTTCCTTGGAAGGCCGGCAGAGGGTGGTTGACCACGACCTTTACCTTGCTTTCGCCGAGACATGAGTCACGCAATAAGTATGATTCCGCCATAACGGGTCAAATCCCGAAGCCGGTACTTAAAGATGTGAGGCGAGGTTGGTTCACCAGGGGCTCCATCGACCCCAAGCAACCGCGGCCATGCTTCTCTACCTGTTATGATGCACCTCCATCGCCTCCTCTTTCAAAAACGTTTTCAATGCGTATGCCAGATGGAAAGCAAGAACTATGTGACTCATGGAATCTACTAGGCAAGTTAGTCAGTCGAGGGGTTGTCCATGCCACGTGTGGCTGTACGCTTATCTCGGTTCCAAAGGCAAGAACTTAGTTCCTAGTGGTGGCGAGCATCGGACTACAAAAACCACACCTAACGTGGCCTCCCATACAAGCCTTAGCATATTTAGTTAACTCCTTCGGTGATGTCACCATCTCCTACCTTTCTAGAGTCTCCGGCATCTCTAATTCATCGTTCGGATATATCAGACGTTTTTACTAAGCATGGCTAAGCTATCGATCACAGAAGCTCTAGCAATGCTCAAATGCCAGACCTAGGTATGCTAGGAGCAGTGGATCAGGAGTATAAGGCTACAAGAGGGAAACTATGCAGAAGATAGGTAACACTAACTACTGACAGAAGACCACATTGCAATCATGTGAATTATAGCGAGAAAGTAATATACTTTGTAAAATTAGGTTCAGAATGAGAGGCTACGCTTGCCTTGTACGTTGGTAGACAGGTATGGATCTTCGATGTTATTGACTTCAACCTCGGGCTCGGATCCTATCGCGAAGAACCAATACCGGAAAGAAATGCAACAATCAAGACATGGCATCGATGCAATGCTCAAACAAGGATGATGATTTGACAAGTTTAATTGAATTGAAATGAAACCCTAAGGCACGCTTGAAAATTTAAACGGGGCTCCGAGGGTTGAAAACCCTAACTTGAGGAACTCCGGAAACACATGAGAGGGGTTGATTTTTTTCTCTAGTTAACCTTGTCATTAGAGTTGTTGATCAATGTATGATTATATCTTAAATAGGTAGAACTCATTTTTTTGAACATTTGGATATATTATTTGAATTTTTCTGAGTTATAGATAATTAGTTATTGATTTTACAATATTTAAACCTTTTTTGAAATTAATAAAGAAATTTAAATTGATTTACTGTATCATATGACGTCAGGGCCCTAACCATAAACATTTCTCACCGAGGCACAGGCCAGACCCAGTCACTGACTGCTGGGCCCAAGACCACAGGTGTCGCCATGTTGGATAGGTGGGGTCGGCGCTAGGGTGGTTTGATTTTTACCATGGCAAAACCTAGCCCCAGAGGCTGACGGTGGGGCCGAGGCCATGTCGGTAAGCCACGCAGGCCTCGCGGAGAAAGACCAGACGACGGCGACTGGCGGCGCTAGGATGTGAACGGGGACGTGTGGCTAGGCCTACTCGAACTAGGGCTTCAACACGAACCTAAAGAAGGCGGCATCCCTAGGTAGAGGTCGCCGGAGCAGGCAGCAAGACAACGGCCGACGGCGACGCGTGCAGATGGTTGCGACAGCAACGATACAGAGAGGAAGATAGGAAACGAAGAGGGTCACGGGGACTGTGAGCTCACCGGGAAGCTCGCAGAGGGGTCGTTGGCGCGAGGGGAGCATAGAGGACGCCGGAATCGATGGCGCCAGTGGTCGTCGGTGATGAAGAATACGGAGTCGCAGGTGATGATTCACAGCGCCGTGGCTCGATTCCTTTTGCGAGGAGCACCATCGCGACGAGGCGGAGCTCGTGGGCTCACTGGTGTGGCTCGGGGCAGCTTGAGACGGCGAGCCTCGCCGGCTAAGGTTCGGCCATGCGAGGTGTAGAGAGGAAAGAGAGCGCGCGAGGGGAAGTGAGAGGATAGGGTAGAGAGGAGGTCGTGGCGACGGTCTTATCCTTGACTCTGGGGGCGGCGGAGCATCGTAGCGGTCGACGGTGATAGATGGCGGCGGCGCAGGCACGCAGGTGCTTGTCATCGTCGTCGAAGACGACGAAGCGAAGCGGTACGCGGCTGGTCCTCTGCTGGGTCGCGGTGGGCTGCAAGGAAGTGCGCTGAGCGGCAGGGAGGATAGAAATAAAAGATGGGCTCGGCCCAGGGGGAGTTAGGAGTAGTTTTTATTTCCAGAAATCATTTCTTTTCCAGTTTTGCATTTCCTCTTTGTAATTTTAATTTTCAAACTGTTTTGCACTATTAAAAAATATAGGGAGTTTTAGGATTTTGTTTAAAACACATAGGGGCCCTCCATACTGTTTGGGCTCCACAAATTTTGTAATTTTCAAAGATCAAACACCATTTGAAGGTAGTTTAAAAGAGAGGGGAGGTTTAGGGTTTTAGGGTTTTGTAAATGTATTTTGATTCACATACTTGATCTTATGCATATCGTCTGTTGATTTAAACAGATGCATGCAATGCTTAGGTACTAATTACATATATACAAACTTGGGCTGTTACAGTCTCGTACTGATCGGGCCGGTCACTGCTCCGGCCTTTAACTATTACTGCCATTACTATTCATGTTCACGACCATGCGTCATTTCATAGATCATTCTGTTCCATCCTGTTACTGTTTTGGCCTTTTTTTGGAATCACCAACTTATTTTGCAGAACAGCACATGAATGCCAAGATGCCAATTAATAAACATGAAATTTTTTAAAATAGTTACTACAACAATCAAAGTTTATTAAAATACATCATTAAACAAGATATGCATTCTAAAAATTATACAGTGTTGGTATCCTCAATAAGATATCGGTACATGGCAATTCGCTTCAATGTATCATCTGTCCTCTTCTTCAACATTTAAACTATAGATCTAAGAGTAGATACACCCTTTCTTTCTACAAGAAACACAACCTTCGTATATATATATATATCTCCTGCAAGCGATGTACTAGGTGGAGTGGTAAATAAGTTGTTTGATTCAGAAATACAATGGCAGGATGAATGAGACAGGGATCACAACTTTCAGTCCTTCCTTCCAAGGACTCCTGCTTCATTTTAACTATAGCCTGTATAATAAGGTGAAAGGGGTTAACACAAAGAACAAGGGGATAAAGTAATATTATATAAATTATAGATCATTTAAGAGAAAGCATACTAGACGTGGGTAAGAAATTTACTAGGCTCGCTTCTATAAAAATAAAATCTTCTCCACCATTTACACTACATAGAGGACCCACTCATCCGTCTACAAAGAAACAATAAGGGCATGGGTATTGTTCTAGACCCAGGGTCCACAAAAACTTGCTAGACTCACACTCATCAGTGAAAAAGACTATAGACACCACAAATCTCCAATGTTGCACATGCTGTACATCCACTATGTATGAATAAACCACCCCATAAGCCAAAAAGTGCAACTTAAGAGCTACTATCTATACATAGTGGACCTTGTCCACAAGCCAAAAAGCTTAAGGGTGGCGCGTAAACTTTAAGTAAGTATGAACTTACAGTAGCTCGTTCAGGATGACAGTTTCTCCTTCTCAAGCGGGTTTGACTCCTTGTCAATCTTCTAGTAGTATCTGAGTCCAGCAGCTAGAACTCTGGTCCTTGTACTCCATTATCCTTTCTCTTCATTAAGTCATATAATTTAAAACCGAGTTAGCTGGTTTGGTAGGATGAAAGAACTTGGAAAATACCAAAAAGATAGCATTCAAAATGACCAAATGTACCATTCAAACTATCTAGCTGGTTTGGATGGATGAAAGCAGTTGAAAACACCAAAAAGATACTATTAATAATGACAAGATGGACATTTTTTGAATTAAGCATTCGCAGATAGAAACACAACAAAACATGAATGGTAATGTCATGGTAGGTTTTCAGGTGGAATGACTTATTATCATAATATGCATACAGGCAATGTAACTTATTAACATGACAAGAAACTGTCCTAAGTAACACATAGAAACCTCGCACTTTAGCCTTGCTTGGTGTCAGATTGTCTATGTTTGATCCTCTATGAGTTGTTCCCATGACCCATTCGAGCGCTCGAAAATAATAGCATCTACGAGTTAGTGTTGCAGGAATACACCGATAGTGTGAGAATGTAAGAAAGGAAATAATGGCGACAAGCTTATGATGTGTATATGAACTACCATATGTGGGCACAAACAAAATGTTAATAGAATCCAGGATATTGAGCAACATTCTAACCCTTTCTTAGCTTATGAGTACCAAAGAAATAGCAAACGGGCAAGAGAAATTACTGTCGTGCGGCTAGGGCGGGTGCGAACTGCATGACGGCGGAGGGGCATTTCGAGGTGGATCCGGTGTGCTAGGTGGTGAAGATATTCCCGAGTGGAAGAGAGCTTTGATGGGGAAGGAGCTCCGATGCGGAAGAGAGTGTCGGCGGTGAATATGCTCCTATGTAGAAGAAAGTGCCAGCGGTGACGGATCTCTGGTGTGGAAGAGAGGTTGGCGGTGAAGGGGCTAGAGGAAGGTGGAGGTCGGAGGGGGTTGTGCAAAAAAGAGGAGACGAGGGGATATAGGTGGGATGATGAAAATTTACCACCTGTACCCCTCTATTATTACAGTTCTCATCTAGTCCTTGTTTTTGAGCCAGAGATAGAAGAGGAATTTTGCATCGCGAAAAACGAGGCAGGATTTTTGAATAGATGCGTGGGATGTTTCGGCACTGTGCGGAAATTTTGAGTTTGAAGCTTCCGACGTACGCTACTACGACGCAGCCACTCCTCACGTGCTGGCCCTGTCTAGACCCACATGGCAGCGACATCATGCTTACCAGTATTTAAATGAGTTTCCACACATTTTCCAAAATTAATAAGCATTATATTTTGAAAGCTTTCAAACAAGATGGGCAAGATTATGGCCATATCTCTACCATAGTTTATTATAACGTGGATATAACTGCACGATACCTACTTGGTCAGTGTTTAGTGGGTGATGGTTTAGGGTTTACGGTTCTAAGGTTTAGGGTCATTTTGAATAATGTTCAGGCTTTAGGATTATATTCGAGGAATAGAATGGTGTTATCATAATTTAATGAAAGTATATCTCAAATGATGATCTACCAGTGGATGATATCCATGCATGGTCAGGGTCATTTAGGGGTTTAGGATTTAAGGTTTAGGGAATTTTTAATGAAGATACCCTGCCTGGTCATGATTGTTTAGGGTTTCAGGTTTTAGGTTTTAGGGGTTTAGTATTACGGGTTTTAGAGTTTAAGGGTTATAGGTATTTAAGGGTTTAGTGTTTATGGCTTTAGGATTTTTCAATATAGTTCGAGCTTTATGCATATATTCATGTAATAGAATGACTTAGCAATAATTTAATAATGAAAGTATCAAAAAAATTGATCTATAAGTGCATGATACGTGGATGGTTAGGGTTTATGGGTTGAGGGTTTATGGGTTGAGGGTTTAGTATTGCGGGTTTAGGGTTCTTATTTTTTAGGGGTAGTTTAGCATTCAGGGTCTGAGATTAAGGTTAGGGGTTAGTGTTTAGGGATTTTAATGGTATATATGGCTTATGGTTTAGGCTTTAGGGGGTTAGGGTTTAGGGGATTTTCAATAATGTTCGACATGTGATGCATTAGAATGGTGTTAGGGCAATTTGATGAAGGTATCTCACAATTTGATCTTAAAGTGCATGATGCCTGCTTGGTCAGGGTTTATTAGGGTTAATACGGTTTAAGATTTAGGATTTAGGTCATTTTCAATAATAATGATCAAGCTTTATGCTTAGATTCATGGAATTAAATGGTGTTAGCGTAATTTAATGAAAGTATATATCAAATGTTGATATATAAGTGGATGATATACTTGCTTAATTAGTCAGGGTCGTATAATTAGCGGTTTAGTGTTTAGGGAATTTTGAATAATGTTCAAGCTTTATGCTTATATTTGTGGAACATAATATTTTTACCGCAATTTAATGGAAGAACCTCGAATTTGGATCTATAAGTTCATGATATACCTACTTGGTTAGGGTTTAATTATGGGTTGATGGGTTTAGGGTTTAGGGTTTTAGTATTTAGGGGTGGAGGGTTTAGGTTGGGGGGTTGTTTGGGGTTTAGGGAATTTAGGAGTTGAGGGTTTAGGTTTTCGAGAATTTTTAATGAAGTTCGAGCTTGATGCTTATATTCGTGGAATATAATGACTTAGTAACTATTTAATAATGAAAGTATCTTGATTTTTATCTATACGTAGTGCATGATACCTTCTTAGAAGGGTTAGGGGTTGATCGTTTAGGGTTTTTAATGTTTAGGGGTATATGGCTTAGTGTTTACGTTTTTGGGAGGGTAGGGTTTAGTGAATTTTCAATAATGTTCTAGCTATATGCTGATATTCATGAAATAGATATGTGTTAGGGAAAATTAATGAAATTATCTCAAATTTTTTTCTATAAATGCATAATACCTAGCCTTATTTGTTGGGGTTTAGGGTTAAAGGGTTTAGGGTTTTAAGGTTTATGTTTTATGGGATTTTTAATAATGTTTAGGCTTTATTCTTAGATTCATGGGAATGAATGGCTTTACCATAATTTAATAAAATTATATCTCAAGTGTTGATATATAAGTGGATGAGATAGATACCGGCTTGGTCAGGGTCATTTAGGGGTTTAGGGTTATATGGTTTAAGGTTTCGGTTTTAGGGCATTTTCAACAATAATGTTCAAGATTTATTCTTAGATTCGTGGAATGGAATGGCGTTAGTGTAATTTAATGAAATTTATATCTCATATATTGATATATAAGTGCATGATATACCTTCTTAATTAGCCAGGGTCATTTAATTAGGGGTTTAGGGGTGTAGGGTTTAGGGAAATTTGAATAATGTTCAACATTTATGCTTATATTTCTGGAACATAATGTTTTTACCTCAATTTAATGAAAGTATCTCGAATTTGGATCTATAAGTGCATGATACATTCTTGGTTAGGGTTTAATTATGGGTTGAGGGGTTTAGGGTTTAGGGTTTTAGTATTTAGGGGTCGCGGGTTTAGGTTGGGGGGGTTGTCTAGGGTTTAGAGAATTTAGGAGTTAAGGGTTTAGGTTTTCGAGGTTGTTTTAGGGTTTTGGGAATTTTCAATGAAGTTTGAGCTTGATTGTTATATTCCTGGAATAGAATGACTTAGCGACAATTTAATAATGAAAGTAACGCAAATTTTCTCTATATAAGTGCATGATGGGGATATGTCGACCGGGGTATACCCAGCAGGACGTTTCCTACTGGCCAAAGCTGCCAGCGAGTGGGCCTGTAGGACGGCGACTGGATCGAGACCTGGCAAGGATCCAAGCGACCGGAAGCGTAGCTAGCGAGGTCAGCCCAGTCGGATTAGGCCAAGAACCCTCTGAATCCTTAACTAATTCGGTTGTAGATCTGTAAACCCTAGCGAGGTCAGCCTATATAAACCTCCCTAGGGTACGCATAGAGGACACGTTCCATCATACACACTAGCGACTCCCGACTACTCATCGAGGTCGCCCTTGTACTCTCTCCATAATACAATCTAGCAGGAGTAGGTCTTTACCCTCCGGGGGCCGAACCTGGGTAAATCCTTGTGTCTCCACCTTCATCTCGCACCGCAGATGGCTGGCCGCCCTTGTCCTTTGTTCTACTCAGCTCGCATCCATGAGTCGCCACCACGCGACCGACTCTCTGAGAGTCAGGTCCGCACCATCCACCGCCTCACCTCCGAGTATGACTCGTCCAATAGTAACGTGGCCGAAACCACCATGGTCGCGGACGACGCGGCCCACAACAACGACGCCGACTCGGCGACCCCGGCATCGGCCGCCGGATCCATCGTCACCACGTCACCCGCGGGCTGCATCACCCAGGTCCCCAACGTGGGAGACTTCGAGGATCCCTCCATCCTTGGGATCTTCGACTTCGACTCTGGGTCGGAGAACTCCGGCGACCTCCACGTCAGACCCGGTCGCAACGTTGCGGCCTACATGGCGAATGGCGCGGACACCCCGCCAGACCCCTTCTCCATGCCAATCCCGCCAACCGCGACGGCAACAGAGGACGAGGAACTCCGTCTACGGTTGGATGAGGCGGTCCGCAAGGAACAAGACGAGCGCGATTTTTTTTTGCCTCGAGCAGGTGACGGCGCAGGAGCTTTCACGCTACCACCAACTCCGCATCAGGACGTTCCTGAACCCCACCGTTTAGGGCCGCGCCCTGAACTTCGATGATGAGAACGACCCGGCCCGCATAGCCGAGCGCACAATCTACGAGAATGCGCTGCCAGGAGGGAGCTCCCAGCCACCACCAGGTGCAACGGCTAACAACGCCCCACCACCACCACACGGCCGCACGCCCACCGGGATCAGCCAAGAATCCTGGTCTCCTCGCGGGAGAGAGACGCGAATGGCCTCCCGCTGTTCTCCACCCCGATGGACAACATCGTCGCGAGCTAAGCCATGGTCGACAACATCACCGTGACAGGGGAAGGCGCCCTGCAGATCCAGTACACCAAGGCTTTACTCGCCAAGGCCATCGAGCAACAAAACGCGGGAGCCGACTCACAGGGTCACATGTAATCGTGTTCATCAGGCAGCAGGGCGGCCTCGAGCGGCCCCCCAATGGTGGAAAGCACCCTCAAATGCCCACCACCCGAGCCCCTGCACCTCCAACACCGACCCACACACGTGGCACTCTCCACCAACGACCCTCGACCGTCGAACAACTTCGTCGCCGCCAACGGGCAGCCAGTCGACGCGCGCACACACATCATCAACAATCAGAGCTGGCGCGCACGCCAGCCTGACGACTTGAGGCATACCCTCACCAACCGCCGCGACGGCGAACCAAGGGGATCGCTGAGCCGAGTCGGACCCCAGTGCTTCGGACTAATGATCTGAGGCGAAAGATATCCGGTGAACTTTTAGGCGCCGAAGGAGATCGAGAAGTACGACCCCTCGTACGACCCGTCCGTGTGGCTGGACACATACCTCATGGCGATGGTAATCGCCGGCCACACCGACCTGCTCGCTGCTCGGTACCTCCCGCTGATGGTGGAGGGAGCGTGCCAGCAATGGATCAACACCCTCCCCGCGGACAGCATCGACTCCTGGGAGGAAATGCGTGACGCCTTCGTCAGGCACTTCGAGGGCTCCTACACCCGTGCCACCACCATCGAGGACCTAGAGCGATGCGTCCAGGGACCCCGCGAGTCGACCCGCAGATGGGTCCAACGGTGGCAAAACCTGTGGTACAACGCGGCGAGAATCCACCCGGACACCATGATCCTTTGCTTCAAGACCTCGTGCCGCTACGAGCCCTTGGTCGCCAAACTCAAGCGGGTGTACAAAACACTCGACAACATACCGGACCTCCTCAAGATCACCAAGTGGTACGCGGAGGAGGACCCAAACCAAGAAACAAATGACGAGACGGGAGGGAATCGCCGCACGAGCGGTCACGACAATAGGAGACGACCTAAGCTACGCTACAGCAATACTCGCCTCACCAGCAAGCGTCGCGGTGACGGGCGAGCCGACTTCGTCGCCAATGCCGGCTACGCCCCACGCGATCCCAAAAGCTTTCGCCGTGATGGCGACAACTACAAGGTGAAGCCGAGGTTCGACCCCGCGGCTCTCCTCAACCAGACCTGTGTGTTCCACAGCAGGGAGGGGAAACCCGCCACGCACACGACCGTCGACTACCACTCACGGAGGGAGATCGAGAAGGCACGACGCGCAAGGGAAGACCCCGACAACCACCCGCCAAACGGCGGAAAATTTGGCAACAATGTCGGCTCGCTTCACACCTTCACCAGCTTCAACACGAAGCGCGAGAAGAAGGTCATCGCCCGCTCCGTCACTGTCAACGCAGTGTCCCAGGTCGACATCCCCCAGTTCCTCAACTGGTCCGAGCAAAAAATCACCTGGAGCCGCGAGGACCACTCGCCACGGATCGAATATCCAGGCCGAGTCGCCCTAGTGGTCAAGCCCAAGGTGGGAGACTACTGGCTCCCCAAGACGCTGATGGACAGCGGCAGCTCCATCAACATTCTGTACTTGGACATGTCCAGGCGACTACGGATCCCTCAGTCGATGATCGAGACGACCTACACCACCATCCACGACATCGTACGCGGTCGGAAGGCGTACCCGATCGGCAAGGTGACGCTGACAGTCACCTTCGGCACACCAGCAAACTTCCACACCGAGGGGATCATCTTCGAGCTGGTGTCGTTCAACAACCCCTACCACTGCGTCCTGGGGCGTCAGTCGTTCGCCAAATTCATGGCAGCGCCCCACTATGTATACAACGCGATGAAGCTCCCCGGGCCGTGTAGCATCATCATTGTCCACGGAGGCCCCAACATGGCCGCAGAGTGTGAGGCCAAAGGCGTCGAGCTCGCCGACGCTGTCATAGCGGCAGAAGCCAACCACGCAGAGGAGCTCGCCAAGTATGCGAGTGGGGTCAACAATGACGACCCCACCATACTCAAGAAGCACAACTCGGAGGGTGGCAGTTCCACCGCCTTCGAGGCGACGACGCACACTCGCACCGTCGACCTGGTCCCAAGCGACTCTAGCCAGACAGTGACGATCGGGACGGGCATGAGCCTAGCATAGGAAGGCGCGCTCATCGAGTTCCTACATGAGAATCATGACATATTAGCATGGAAGCCATTTGACATGCCTGGTGTCCCGAGGGAACTCGCTGAGAACAAAATCAACACCGACCCCAAAGCGCGACCCGTCAAGCAGTCGCTACGGCCCTTCAATGAAGAGCGTTGCCGAGCAATCGCCAAGGAGGTGCAGCGTCTACTCGCTGCAGGCTTCATCCGGCCAATCAAATACTCCAAGTGGCTAGCAAAACCAGTCTTGGTCGAGAAGAAAAACGGGACCTGGAGAATGTGTATGGACTACACAAACCTCAACAGCGCCTGCCCGAAGGAGCAATTAGTCCTCCCGCGGATCGACCAAATCATCCACTCAACCCTGGGCTCGGAGTCGCTATGCTTCCTCGACGCCTACTCTAGGTACAACCAGATCAAAATGGTAGTCAAGGACGAGGAGAAGACGGCGTTCATCATGCCATCCGGAGCCTTATGCTACACCGCCATGACCTTCGGCCTCAAGAACGCTGGGGCGACCTACCAAAGGTGCATGCAGGAGTGTCTTGCGAGCGAAATCGGCCGCAACATCTACGTCTACATCGACGATGTGGTGGTAAAGTCCACTCGCCAGGGTGATCTACTCGCAGACCTGGTGGAAACCTTCGCCTACCTGCGGAGGTACAAGATAAAGCTAAACATAGAAAAGTGCACCTTCGGTGTGCCTACTGGACAGCTGCTGGGGTACATCATCTCCAAGCGCGAGATCGAGGCGAACCCCGCCAAGATCAACACGATCGCCTGGCTCGGAAGACCCGAGTGCCTGCGTGACGTCCAGAAGTTGGCTGCGTGAGTCATGGCTCTCAGTCGCTTCATCCCCTGGCTAGGCGAGAAGGCAATGCCCCTCTACCGCCTAATGCGCAACAACCCCGCTTTCTAGTGGGACAAGGAGGCAGACGACGCGCTCCACGCTCTCAAGGAGGTGCTACTAGAGGCACCCCTACTCGCTGCCCCCGTCGACAAGGAGCCCATGCTCGTCTACGTCACGGCCTCCGAGCGAGTCATTAGTGCAATCATGGTCGTCGAACGACCAGAGGAAGGCAAGGAGCGCCCGGTGCAGCGACCTATATACTACATCAGCGAAGTCCTCACCGGGTCGTGCCAACGCTACCCACAGTACCAAAAAATGGTATATTCGGTCTTTAGAGCCCAGCGGAGATTGCCGCACTACTTCCAGGAGCACCCAATTACGGTCGTCTCCTCAGCACCGTTGCAGGACATCATCCAAAACCACGAGGCGACCGGGCGAGTCGCCAAGTGGGCCATCGAGATAGGAGTCCACAACATCAGGTACGAGCCGCACAAGGTGATCAAGTCGCAGGCTCTCGCAGATTTTCTCGCTGACTGGGAGGAGGCCCAGTAGCCAGAGAAACTGCCGTACCTCCATTACTAGAGCCTACACTTTGACGGCTCCAAGAATGCAGATGGTGCAGGGGCAGGGATCGTGCTCACATCTCCAAAGGGCGACAAGTCACGCTACGTCCTGTACCTCGACTTCACCCCCCACAGCAACATGGACGAGTACAAGGCGCTACTCCACGGCATGCGAGCAGCCAAGGAGATGAACATCAATCGTCTGTGCTGCTACGGCGACTCCGACCTTGTCGCCGGGCAAGTCGCCGGCACCTGCGATGCAGTCTCCACCACCATGGCGGCGTACCGCCAAGCTGTGGACCAGCTGGGAGGCCACTTCGCAGGCTACTCCGTCGAGTGGATTGACAGGCGGAAGAACAAGGAGGCCGATGCACTCTCCCACATCGGCTCCGCTCGACTCGCACCACCCACCGGCGTCTTCCTCGAAACCATCACCAAACCATCTGCTTCTCCCCCGAAGGAGATCGACATCGGAATTCCGCTGCAACCAGACGCAGCCCTGGTCATGATGATCGCCTACCTGGAGGGAGGCACCCTACCTTCTAACGAAACGGAGGCCCGGATGATAGCACGCCGCTGCAAATCCTTCGTCATCATCAACGGCGAGCTTCACAAGCGTAGCGTGACCGTCGTGTTCCAACGTTGCGTCCAACCCGCAGAAGGATGCAAGATCCTCCAGGACATCCACGCTGGCGAGTGCGGCCAACATGGCTTCTACTTGCTCACCGCACACGCCGATGTGGTTGACATCGTCCAACGCTGCGTCGGGTGCTAGAAGTACGCTAGACAGACTCACATACCGAGCTCGGCGCTCAAGACCATTCTCATCACCTGGCCATTCGCCGTATGGGGAATGGACATGGTAGGCCCCTTCAAGAAGCCCTCCTCTGGATTCACCTACCTCCTGGTCACGGTCAACAAATTCACAAAGTGGGTGGAGGCCAAGCCAGTCCGCAAGTGCGACGGGAATACCGCAACAAAGTTCCTACGATAGCTCACATATAGCTACAGTTTCTCGAACAACATCATCACGGACAATGGCACCAACTTTGCCAAAGGAGCCATGGCCGGATTTTTTCGAGGATCACAATATATGTCTCGACCTCGCCTCAGTCGCCCACCCGGAGTCCAACGGCCAGGCGGAACGGGCCAACCAGAGCATCCTCCACGGCCTGAAGTCCCACTCGAGCGAACTCCTGGGTGCTGGGTCGAAGAGCTCCCCTCCGTCATCTAGGGCATCCGCACCTCCGTCAACAGGTCGACGGGATTCACCCCCTTCTTCATGGTGTACGATGCCGAGGCCGTCATGCCAACCGGCCTCGAGCACGACTCGCCTTGGGTGGTCCACTACACGGAGGTCGACAACAAGCTCGCACGCCAAGACGGAGTCGACTAGCTCGACGAAGCACGCGACCTAGATCGCTCCCGCACTGCCATCTACTAGCAAGGGCTCCGCCGCTACCATAGTCGGCGTGTACAGACTCGCACCTTCTAGGAAGGCGACCTGGTACTGCGTCTGATCCAGGACAAGAAGGGCATGCACAAACTCGATCTTGCCCCCCTGGGAGGGACCATTCTCCATCGAGTGAGTCCTGGGCAACGATGCCTACTACCTCGTCGACAACCGAGGCGATGAAAAACTCGACATCAAGCGATCATGGAATGTAAACCTCCTATGGAAGTTCTACTCCTAGAACTCCAGACATGTACCTCCCACCTGCTATGAAATAAAGCATATGTCGTGGTATTGCCGACGAGTACGCCATGGAGGGGTCCTTACAGTGCGTGTTTAGAGACATGGGGGAAGGTGGACGGTTGACGGGTACGAGGTAACACAGCTTACCCAGGTTCAGATCCCACAACGGTGGCGGAATCCTTCTCCTGCTATAAATCACTATAAGGGCAATATGCCGAGTTACAGGGATTGCTTCGCTGTGCGAGGTTGTCTGAGGTTGTAAGTTATCATGCCCTAAAGGCTCCCATAGGCACGACTTATATAGTCGCCAGGTCCTAGGGTTACAGGGAAAAGTCCTAGCCGGACAGGTTACAGAGTCCTACACTACCTATTTTTAGTCTTGCGTGTCTTGTACTCCAAGGCTCCTGGTACGTTGGTGACTCCAACCGTAGCCTTCCTTTATCCGACATGGGCCTCCCTTCTGGATCCATCTAAATGGGCCTCCCAGCAGGCCATGGGCCATGCTACCAACTGTGGGCCACCCGGGTTATCCAGATAGGAGACATGCTATGAGGATACCCATGTAGCATATCCACAACAGTAGCCCCCAGAGAACTCCGAGATCTTGCGTTGTCTTGCCTCTTCACGCTGAATGCTCCGTCTAGATGGATGTCGGCAAATCGTCAAGCAATATCTTGTTGTCCTCCCAAAGAATCTTCCAATGTGACGGCTAAAGGATCTGCCTATGTCAACTAGGGTGACGTAGGCGTAGGTCAGCGATGCCTCGTAACTCACACATGTAGAGAACGCAATCATGTCCGATTTTCCTGCGCGAGTGATACGAACCGTTGGTGGCGAAGGTTGGGATGTGGCGAAATTTCCGCACACGTTTACACACACGTCGTCTACGCGGCAACCATCCGATCAAGCTGCACGAATCTTGATGCTGGAGATCATAAATAGTAACTGCGGTGGGATTTTTCACTTTTCACATCATTCTCTCCTCGCATCGTCTTCTTCCTGCAGCCAGTTCCCCCTCGAGCTCTCCGCGCAATCTTCGCAAAAAACTCTAGCTCCAATTCTCGCCAGTCACCTCCAAACACACCCAATTTCCAGCAGCAGCACTACTCCTTCCATGGCGGCGGCGGGCGAAGCCGCGACGAAGCCGGCGAGCTCCATCGTCGTGCCCCCAGAGGGTATGGTCATTCCCTTCTTGGCGGTGGTTGAGTCCACCGGTCGCGGCCATAACTCAGTGGCGCTGGAGCCGTTAAAGGAGGAGCTCGACTCCCACAAGGGCGATTGGCGCGGTTCGGACATCACGGACCGCGACATCAAGGAACTGATCACCGAAGGCTACCTCCCTGCAACAGAGGGGCTCGCTTGGCGGTCGGCGGCGGTCGGCGAGGTGACACCTTCTCCCCAAGCCGGAGAAAAGGTGTACCTCAAATCCCAATTGGTACGCGGCGTCTCCCTGCCCATATCTAACTTCTTCCTTTCCGTCTTGAATCACTATAGAGTCCAGCACCAGAACCTCTCTCCCAATAGCATCCTAGCGCTTAGCAATTACGTGGCGCTCTACGAGGGTTATCTAGGGATTAAGCCTAGGCTAGACCTCTTCGTGTATTTCTTCACCGGCAAGCGTGAAGCCAGAGCCAGTAAGGAGGAACTTAGAAATTGTGGCACCATAAGCTTCAAGATCCGTCTTGGCCGGCGGTTTCCCGACAAAGTCGGCCACGAGTCCTGCAAAAACTGGCAGCATACTTACTTCTACGACCCAGATATCCCTCTAGCCGGCCGACAAGTAACATACCCGGACTTCGTTGACGGAGCTGCCGCTGAAGCCTAGTCATGGAGATCCCAGGCCTCCCTTCCCTCTGACCTCGATGCTTCCCGCGCCATAAGGCGGATAGAGTGGTTCGTAGAGATGGGTTTGACCGGCTTGGACCTAGCCATGTGCTGGTTCATCAGGCGAATCCAACCTCTAAAGCACCGCGCGAAGCTCGTGCACGAGTATACTAGCGATAGAAGGGATAACCTCCGCATCTCCGTGGAAAATTTCTCGAGCGAATCCATCAAGCTCCGCCTCAAGGACATCGTGAAGGTGAAGGACAAGAAGTGTGGCTTCACCATCACCTACGACATGTTCGTAGACGACAAGTGCCCAAAGGTAGGTGTTTATTTTCCGTGTGTGACATATACTCCAGTTCTTCCGTCTAGCAGATGTTATCTCGTCTAACATGATGGTTCTTCACCTTACAGCTTAGCGACATAGATGAGGACAGCATGTCTCCTCAAATCTATGATCCAAAGATGAAGGAAGTCACGGTCTTGTCCGACGATGATGCTCCATTGGCACGGAAGCGGAAGAGCTCCATCTCTGACGCTGCCGACGGAGGCAAGAAGAATAAGACGGAGGGTGGAGCCTCCAAGAAGACTACCGCCGCCCTGGAGGAGGAGAAGAGAAAAGTTACTGGGATCCCCTTTGCCAAAGCACCCCCACTTGTGTAAGCTTCTTTCTCTCCAACATTGTCTATTTATCTGTCTTGCTCCTGTACTTATGCATTTTGCATGTTTCAGGAAGAAAGCCACGACTAGCTTGAAGAAGACCTCCAAAACATTGGGGGCTTCTAGAACCATTAAGGACATGCTGCATCGCGACACATCTCCCGCCATCGCCCCTGTCACTCCCTTCGTCAAGCCCTCGTCTGCCCCGACAAGCTCGCAAGCTAAGGAGGCATCTAGCACTTCCGCCATGGAAGTGGACTCAGGTGCCTCTACCGAGGCCGCTGTTGTCGGCGAGCAGGCGACGCAGGAGAGTGCCGCCCACCAAATGGCTGAAGCTCCGGCTAAGGATGCCAGGTACTTCTTCCGTAGGCGGCGCCCCCGCACCCAAGAAAGCCATAGAATATCCAAAGATAGTATATCTGGTGCTTACACCGGGTAGCACTGCTATGGTCCCTGGTGCGGCGCCGACATCTCCGACGTGCGGTCTAGAGGAGCTCCTCCGACAAGCAGAGATCTTACAAGGAAACAGCGTATCCTTTGGCAAGCTGCTGGCCGAGAGTGCTACAAACCTCAAGATCATTGCACTTGTAAGTTTTTATTTGTCTTTTGCATTTCATACGAGTATCCCACTGTAGCCCCCGAGGATGTAGACGGAAAACCATAGGTCTTTGCATCTATATGCTCTAAGAGTGACTAAGTTAGAAAACCTCTCACTATAGCGCCCAAGCATATAGGTGGAATGAATTATTCCGACTAGATGCTTTGAAAGTAGCATACACAGTGTTTATAAATTTCAATACTGTAGCCCCCAAGCCTCTAGTTGTAACTCAATTAGTTCCGACTAGATGCTTAAACAAAGCTAAGCATATATCCGAGTTAAAAACTTTATATTGTAGCCCCCAAGCTTCTAATCGAGAACTGAATTAGTTCCGGCTAGATGCTTAAAGAAAAGCTAAGCATATTGCTAAGTTAAAAACTCTCGCTGTAGCCCCTGAGCGTCTAGGTGGAAAATTTCTGGCTAGATGCTCCAAGTAGACCAAACAAAGTTTAACTTTTTCCTTTTTTCCACAGAACGAGAATGCTCGTAGGGGCATGGCCAACGACAAGTATCAGAAGATGCGCGCAGACTTGGAAGCTAAAAAGGGTAAAACTTCCTTCTTGAAGGAACAGATCACCAAGAGCAAGCGTCTATTTTCTTTTTTGCATTCCGACTTGGTTTTGTGCCCATATTCTCCGAGTACTCATTGTGTACTTTTCTTTCTCCAACTTTTAGAAACCATTGAAAAGGCCAAGAATATTGTCGAGCAATCCAAGCACATACAGGAGCTGGATAGCGAGAACAAGATTCTCAAGCAGAAGAGGAAGGACATGCTGAAAATGCATGAGGAGTCAATGAAGGTCCTAAAGGACTCCGCCACAGAGGAGATCAACTGCTTAAAGCAGGAGATCTCGATCTTAAGAGATCAGAAGAAAGCTGCCGATGAGCAGAATCAACGACATTATGAGGCGTATAAGATCCTCCAACAAGAAAAGCAATCCTTGGCGGACACCCTCTGGCAAGCTGAGGCCAGCATCTTCAGTAAGTTTTCTCCGCCTTGGATTTTCTATAGTCTGGATACTTTGAATTTTTGAACTCATGTGCTTCTTGTCGGAATTTGCAGCCCGTATAGGCTTAACCCAGTTGCCTCCTCCATCAAAGGAATGCATGGTTCTTGCCGGCAACTTCATCAACACCGCGATCACGCAAGCCAAAGAGATCGCCAAGCCCCTCCAAATTAATATCAAGGCGTCGAACTCTGTGGCGAAGAACTCGGAGATTCTGCGTCGAGCCCTCGAGCATATCACAAGCTGGAAAGCTTCATGTGCACGGGCTGGTGCAAGGATGGCGCTGTCCATGGTCAAGGCACACTATGAAGATGCCGACATCGACACGGTAACCTCTGGAATACCCGACGTGGATGACGATGGCAAAGAGATTAACCACGAATATATCTTGTCGTCACTCGCGGGTTATGACAATAGAGTTGCCGACTTGGTCGATGTCGACGTGTTCATGCCGATGAATACCATCGATGGAGGCAACCAAAGCTCCTCCGAGTCTCTTCACACCGCCAACTTCGAGGATGGTTCTCTTGCTGCTGATGACGCTGCTTCCAAGTCACCTGCGCCAAAGGAATGAAAAACAACTTGTAATATTTGTTTCACCTTTGATGCGTTTGCGGAAAAAACTATGTATTTAACTTAAGGCGGAAAACAATGTTGTATGTCCTGCTACTTAAGAACCAATTTCCAGCATGTGTATATTTTTTAAGAAAGTGCTGGCTTATCCATTACTTTGGTTCTTATGCTTGACTTTTCGAGAGTCGGAACACTCGTTGTGGGAACCATGCGCTCAGGTGATGATGCCCAATGGCACCATCAATAACCTAAGAACAAAATCGCCGATAATAAGTGCCGAAAGTCACTACTCCAGAATCCACATAAAAACGAGAAAGAACGTGTAGACCAGAAAACTTAAGCTAACGCCCATAGGCGGAATTTTCACAAGTGCAATCGCAAAACTTGTGCATAAAGGGTTTTACATGATCCAAAAATGAACACTAAAGGAGGTAAAAGACTCAGAAATATGAGTGAACCAGAGAGCTTTATTTCACTGAACATATAAGAGGTACACAATTAGATAAAAAATGCTAAGTGTAAAAAGGACGTAGCTGTGCTATGTTCCATGGCCGATCAAGCTCCGGGTAGTCATCATCCGGGTCACGTCGCTTACGCTTATGATCCTTGTTGGGTCTATCCTTCAATTCACGATTGTCAATGAGGTAGTAAGACCCATTGAGTAGCGCCTTGCTTATGATGAATGGTCCTTCCCATGGCAGGGATAATTTGTGTGACTTCTTCTGCTTAAGCCGGAGTACCAAATCCCCCTCTTTAATAGAGCGATGCCGAATGCAGCGACTATGGTAGATGCGTAACTTCTGCTAGTAGATGGCGGATCTTTGGCATGCCAAAACGCGCTCCTCCTCGAGAAGGTCCACATCTAGGCGTCTGGATTATTTAGCGTCATCTTCGTCGTAGGCGGCAACGCTTGGTGCATCGTGAAGTATGTTGGAAGGCAGGATGGCTTCTACTCCATATACCATGAACTAAGGGGTGTAGCCGGTGGATCTGTTGGGTGTAGTTCGTAAACTCCACATCACAGATGGCAATTCTTCCGCCCAGGCTCCAGCTGCTCTATGTAGCGGTGCCTCAAGACGTGGCTTGATTCCCTGCAGAATTAATCCATTGGCTCGCTCAACCTGACCGTTGGATTGTGGGTCTACCACAGATGCAAGGTCAAGTCGGATTCCCTTCTCCCAACAATAAGCTTCCACTTCTTCGAGTGACAAGTTGTTGCCGTTTTCGGTGATAATGCTATGTGGGAGACCAAATCTCACCACTAGATCTCGGACAAACCTGAGGGCAGTTGCCTCATCAAGCTTTATAAAGGGTTTAGCTTCTACCCGTTTAGTGAATTTATCAACTGCTACTAGCAGATGCGTAAACCCACATGGTGCCGTCTGTAATGGTCCCAGCATGGTGCCGGCTGGAACCCCGAAGACGCACTTCTTAGGGTTAAGCATTGTGTTGTATTTCCGAAGATTATCAAAGGTTTCTTTTAAGTCGGAGATTAAGTCGTTTGAATTTTTATACATCACCACGATATCGTCCACGTAGGCGTGAACGTTGCAACCAATTTGGTCGTGTAGGCAACATTGCATTGTCCACTGGTACATAGCACCTGCGTTTTCAGCCCAAAGGGCATCATAACATAGCAAAACGTGCCGTATGGGGTAGTGAACGAAGTGGCCAATTGGTCCGACTTCCTCATCTTGATCTGGTGGTATCCTGAGTATGCATCGAGAAAACACAAAAGTTCCGAGCCAGCCGTCGAGTCAATGACTTGGTTAATGCGAGGCAAAGCAAACGGATCTTTGGGACATGCTTTGTTCAAGCCGGTGTAATCAACGCACATTCTTAATTCATGGGTTCCCTTTTCGGGGAGAAGTACAGTATTGGCCACCCATTGGGTGTGAAGGACTTCTCGGATAAATCTAGCCTTAAGTAACCTAACTATCTCTTTGCCAATGGCGCATATTTTCTCATCTCCAAAGTGTCATAGAGGTTGTTTCACTGTTTTGGATTTTGGATCAATGTTTAAGCTGTGCTCGGCAAGTTCCCTAGGTACACCTTTCATGTTGGCAGGTTGCCAGGCAAAGATGTCCCTGTTCTCACGGAGGAACTCGACGAGCGCGCTTTCCTATTTGGGATCCAGGTTCGTCCCAATGGCGGTGACCTTGGAGGCATCGCCTACCACAAGTTCCACCAGCTTGGTCTCGATGGCGGCCTTGAACGCAGGAGCAGAGTCGGAGATATGCTTCTTCGACGCGGGCATCTCTGAGTCATCGACCTTGCTCTGGATCTCTTTGAATTCTTCATTGTAGAGGACAGCTTCCGCGAAGGCTGCTTCGTTAATCTTGCAGTCCCTTGCCTTGGTAAAGCTTCCGGATATGGTGATGACACCGTTTGGTCCGGGTATCTTGAGTTTTTTGTAGATGAAGCACGGCTTGGCCATGAACATGTGTAATATGTCGCGGCCGAATATGACATGGTACACGCTCTTGAAGGGCACCACCTCAAAGGTCATGCGCTCTTGGCGGTAATTATTAACATCACCAAAGGCAACCTAAAGTGTAATGCACCCAAGGGACCGAGCCTCCTGACTAGGAAGTACGCCGTGGAAGATGGTGTTGGTCCGCCTTAGGTTTGCCTCCGTCAAGTTCATCTTTTGCAGTGTATCCAGGTACATAATGTTGTTGTTGCTTCCACTATCCACCATACACTTGGTGAACTCCACGCCATCAATCAAAGGGTTGATGACCATGGCGTATTGGTTCTCCTTAGGGATAAGGTCTGGGTGGTCCGTCCTATACCAAGTAATTGGAACCTCCGACCAGTGCAGGTATTGGGGAACTGGGGGCAGAGTATCCATCAGGATCCTCAGAGAGGTCTTCTGTTGTCGGACGGTGGGGGTGCCCAGGAAAGTGTGATAAACTGGCGCCTTCTTCACGAAGGGGTTCTTGCCCTTGCCGTCGCTCTTGGCGGCGTGCTTGGGGTCAATGTCCTCGTCCATGTCACTTGAATCCTTGGAATCCTTCTCCTTCTTCTTCCCCTTGCCCTTGCCTCGTGGTCTGTTCTTCCGACTTCGCTTGTAGTCAGACTCCGGGTCTTCCTTGAGGTTGTTAAAGAACTTGCAGTGTCGATTGGTATGGGTGGCCTTGCCGTTGACATAGAGGTGTACGAGGCAGAGCATATCGCGGTACTCCTCATAGGTTTGGGGAACACAGAGCGGTGCCAATGTAGTTTCTGTTCCTCGTTGCTACCCACGACCAACTCCCCGTCCTCGGCCATGCTGTCCGCCATCACCTCGTCCTACAAAAGTCATAGCGACCATGTTGGTAGATTGATTTTATTCTAGAGCGGTTTTCTGCTTTGTACTTCTGTTCCTCCGAGCTTGGGTTGGAACGGCCGTTGCCGGCAGAGAGCCGCGAGCATCATCGTCGGTAGCTACGAACTCACTAGCTAACTGAATCATGAGGAACAAGTCAAGCTGGTGATTGTCCTGCAAGCGCTTCAGCTTATGTCGGAGCAACGTGGCCCTTTCCAACCCATCGATGAAGGCGGCCATGGTGGTTTGAGTGTGCACTCCTGCGCAGGAATTCTTCATGTCCAGCCAGCGGGAGAGGTAGGCGCGAGATGTCTCATATTTCTCTTGCACGCACCGCTGTAGATCGCCAACAGTGCAGGGACATTTGTACGTACCCTCAAAGTTCTTGGTGAACACTTCTTGCATGTCCAACCAATTGCAGATGGATTTATCTAGCAAGTCGTCGATCCATTGACGGGCCGTGCCCTCCAACATTAACGGGAGGTACTTGACGGAGACATTGGGCTTGCCTCCGGCAATCTCCACCGCATTGACGTAGTCCTGCAACCATGTGGCTGGCTTGGCGGTGCCGTCATAAGGCTTGATGGTCTTGTCAATCCGGAAACCTTTGGGGTAAGTTGCAGACCGTATTGCAGGTCCAAAGCAACGTGGTCCCAGGTATGGTCCTTCCCGGGCCTCGTGGATCTTACCGATCCGTGAACGTGCATCGTATGGCTCCGGGTTCTTCTTCTTCTTGTCAACAGGGGATGGGCTGCATGAACGACGCGGGCCTCCTCTGCCATGGGGACTTCTAGGTGGTGACAGAGGCGGAGGTGGTGGTGGGTTAGCCTTCTTGCTGTTACCCTCCTGCGACGCCTCACGCCTGTCACGGTTGATTTTCGGACGCGGAGGGTCGTGGCGTGACCTGCCCTTGTGTCCTTTGCTGCGCTCTCCATCATGACGGGTCTGCTCCGCGTTGTCGCGGATGACGATGCCGCACTGCTTTGGCGGGGACATATCCGTGCGTTGGTGAGCCTTGGGATCTTCGTGATGTCGGGGGAACAGGCGGTGGAGATGGGAGACGAGGTCAGGCCTTTTCTTCGTTGTCGGAGGATATGGGGATAGCATCCTTCCTGTTGCGCGCATCCCTCCGTCTTCGCTCTGATGAACCCGTCTAGGACCCGACATCAAGAGGAGATCTGTCCCTTGGCGGCTTAGATTGGCTAGACTGGCAAAGCACTGGGTCAGACTAAAGCCTCTGAGAGGTGGCCTTTTCCTGCTGCTTCACCGCCTTGGCCACTAGGTCATAGACCTGTTCCACTGCCTCGGGCGATCTATCCTGCTCTAGAATGGTCTTGGTGACGGCGAGGTTAAGGAGTGGGGTGGGAATCACCTATTTTCCTTCACTGTCAATGTATGGATTGGCCTGTGCCGTCTTCGAGGGAGCCCATCCTAGGTTTCGCCATACACCCGGATCATTGATGACTCGATCTGGAGCTTTCTTGGCCTTCTGCTGCTGCAGTAGAGTCTTGTACTCGACCTCCATTGCTCTAGCTTTCTCTATGGACTTCTGCGCGTTGACCCGATCTCGATCAAGCTTAGTGCCTTGCTCCGGGATGGCCTGTGCTTCCTCCAGCAGCTGCTGGCGCTTCTCGTCAAGCTGAGTCATGTTCCGGATATGAGCTACGGTTAGTGGCTCAACAAGGAGATTGCCGTACATCACTCTATTTGCCGGAGTAACTTGGGCAGCAGCATACATAGATGCCGGAGGCGGCAAGTTTGCGGTGTTGTTGTTGCTCGGGTCGGGGCCGAGTTCATGTGGCTGCTGCAATGGGTTAGGCAGAGGAGGCATGACCTTTGTGAGATCATCGTCAGCAGCAATAAGTGGCCCCTTCCCCTTTTCCAGTGTTGTAGGCGGAGCTCGTCCGGGTTGATCTTCATCCATCGACGTCCCAATGGTGATGAACACCTCTCGAGACGTGACGGCGTTATTGGCTTTCTCGTCGTGCGTGTACTCCTCCTCCATCTCCTGCATGGCAGAGTCTAGTTCCTCTGTACTGAAATCTATCTCCTCCGAATCTGCACTAAAGTCAGCATAAAGCGCGTCAATAACAGAGTCAGAGGGTGCCAATACTTCCTCAATGACGGGCGATGGAGGTGCAACACCAGCGATGATGACTGGAGGTGGCGGCGCAGCTACGACGATGGCGGCCGGAGGAGGTGGTGGCGGTGGCTGAATCGGAGGGGCTCCGTCAATGAGCGCAAGCGCTCTCTGAGCCGCCGCTGCAGCCTCCGCGTAGTTGTTGACGGTGTTCACCATGCCTTCGAAGGTAAGGCGACCTGACGCTTGTTGCCGTCTTAGAGAATGTCGGAGAAGCGTGCCATGGTCCAGTCCTTCCACAAAGTGATACATACCATCATCATTGGGGTAGTGGGCCAGATCGGCTCGTATACGAAGCCACCTAGCCAGGTAATCGCGGTGGTTTTCGCCCTCTCTCTGAACGCAACACGCCAGATCGAAGATGGTAACCACACCAACGAACTTGGATCTCTGCTGTCCATACGCACGGATGAAGCCGGCGGACTTGCAGCGATCTTCCACCTTTATATCCTGCACATGGGCGGTTTGGGTGGGCCTTGAATTTTTCCGATCTTTGCCAGCAAACTCCGAAGAGAGATCCGACATTGATCCTTCCGCGAACGTATCCTGCCCGTAGGTGGTCCGTGTTGGCCTTGATGCTCCTCCGACTCCCAGGGAACTAGAGCCCGAGTCGGTTTCGCCAATGAAGAGGTGGATGTATCCGATAGGAACGATCGAACACCACGTAGGGTTTGTCTTCGCCAGGATCCAGAACTCGTTGGGAGGGACGATCGGAACGTTGTCGGAGAAGAGAACACGACCAATGGCTACGGTTTCACCGATTCCCGCGAACACCTTGGTCCTCGCCCGCTGCAGAGCCTGAAGCGCCTCTTGCCCCACGATGGGCGCCAACTGTCGTGGTATTGCCGACGAGTACGCCATGGAGGGGTCCTCACAGTGCGTGTTTAGAGACGTGGGGGAAGGCGGACGGTTGACGAGTACGAGGTAACACAACATACCCAGGTTCAGATCCCACAACGGTGGCAGAATCCTACTCCTGCTATAAATCACTATAAGTGCAATACGCCGAGTTACAGGGATTGGTTCGATGTGCGAGGTTGTCTGAGATTGTAAGTTATCGTGCCCTAAAGGCTCCCATAGGCCCGACTTATATAGTCGCCAGGTCCTAGGGTTACAGGGAAAAGTCCTAGCCGGACAGGTTACAGAGTCCTACACTTCCTATTACTATTCTTGCGTGTCTTGTACTCCAAGGCTCCGGGTACGTCGGTGACTCCAACCGTAGGCTTCCTTTATCCAGCATGGGCCTCCCTTCTGGATCCATCTAACTGGGCCGCCCAGCGGGCCATGGTCCATGCTACCAACTATGGGCCACCCGGGTTATCCGGATAGTAGACATGCTATGAGGATACCCATATAGCATATCCCCAACAGCATACCGATTCGCACAACGTGTGTCCACTATCCCTATCTTGTGCCACTCACACTCCTAATAACAGCGCTATGCTACTCACAGAAGTCAACCCATGGTGCCGCGACCGACACGGCCAAGTAGTGCGACACGACGACATTGAAGAATTCAGGCCTCGTATCGTCCACGAAAAAAGCCAACCCGGAGCCCCATCGGAGTCGCCTCGCTCGACTGGCTTTCCGAGCCAAGACAAGTGCATTCGCTTCCCACAGCAACCCAGTCCTCCACATCCTCGGCGTAGCGACTTGAACGGCAAAGTACCACGCTCGAGGACTGATGCCAACCTAGACAGGAGCGGCCAGGGAAAAACGCCAAGTATGAGAGCGCGCCCTGGACTAGCCACGCGACTGATCTCACGGATCAGGTGGGGTGACGTGCCTAGCACAACGCACCACGTCCTCACCTACCTCAGGCATGCGACTAGAACCGCCAAGTACCACGCTCGGGGACTCGGCCACCCGGCCCTATTCGCGCCCGGGAAAACAGTTAAGTACCCCTTGGAGTCTCCATGCGATTGGCTTTCTGAGCCATGGCGAGTCGACCTTAACTTACTAACAGTTCAAACAACACATAAAAACGAGGTCAACCCTATAAAAGGGCGGACGCGCTTGGGGACTCGCACAACCAACAATCAAAACACAAAACATTGGCAAAAGCAGCCTTACTTTCCTTCAAACGGCAACATTCGTTCGCTTACAAGGGTAGTTACATCATTATCCCAACTAATGCCGATCGGCAAACTATTCTACTCCGTAGGCTTCGACGATGAGGCGCCACCGCCCTTGCGACTGCGGATGAAAGGAATCCACGGGTTCGACGGGTAGGCCGTGAGCTCACCCGCCATGGCCGAACGGAAAGACTGCTCCACCTTGAAGTCGCGGTGCACCGGCTCGAGGTCGTTCGGGGCAACGACCGTTTCCTGGTAAGGAATGAGGTCGCCCATCGCCCACACCCGGTCGGCGTACACCGCAGCCCGCTCGGTCAGCTTGAGCACCTCGGCAATTTTGACTGTAGCCATCGACGAAGGATACCCGCTCGTGACGTGTCAAGGTCGAAGTCGTCCGGAAAGTGCGCGAGCCCAAGGCTCAGCGCAGTCGCCGCACCACGACAGAAGGCTGACCACATCATAAATTCCACAACTAGGAATCACCTCCATGGGTGAAATCTCTTGCAGATACGCCCGAATGCAGGTCTCTCACAGCGCGGCAGAATCAACAAGAGTGGTGACGCATTGTCGCGCGTCGTACGACTGCGCTTCTTCGGCATTATCATTAATCAGGCCTGCAAAATAAAAGAAACTAGTAAGGCAGGCTCCAGCAAAATAACGCGAATCACAAGCTCGGGGACTCGCCAAAGTAAAACTCACCAATCAACGGGCAACAGCGCTCTGTGATGAAATCCTGATGACCGGAGAGGTCATCTTGTAGCCCGGCGACGAGCGCGTCCGACATCTTCCGTTCTTCAGCAACAGAGGCAACAGAGGCAACGGCTGCCTTGGCCCGCCCATCTGCCGAGGTCGCCTCCGACTTTGCCTCCTTGAGCTCATGCTCCAGGTCGGCGATTCTCTTCTCTGCGGCGCTCAAGGACGACCGTGCATCAGTCAATTCACTAGCCGAAACGAGGCCCTGACGAGCCTTCTCCACCGCGGCTATGCTATCCTCTACATAAACAACACCATGATTAAGAGAAGAACAAATTTATGACCAGGATCAAGCACGATGAACACTCAACCACAGTAGCTCGAAGTTGCCCGTTCGTGTTCCGAACAATCAGGAGCTCCCTCTCCACACACTCCGTGGTGTCAAGCCGCTCCGCCGACTCGCGCTGCAGGACCTACGGACCCATGGAAGTGTCAGCAAAAGTTCCTAAGTGCCTAGCCGCTGAAATTCAGCGACTAGCCACTCGGGGAATAGACAACAAAAATTCCTAAGTGCCTAGCCACTGAAATTCAGCGACTAGCCATTCGGGGACTGGGAAGCAAAAGTTCTAAGCGCCTAGCCGCTAAAATTCAACGACCAGCCACTTGGGGACTGGACTTGAAAACAATAAGAATCCGACCACTGAAATTCAAGGGCCCGATCCTCGTGGACTAGACATACATGGATGGCGGCGCCTAGCATGCCGTGAAGCTCCATTGCATCCACCGATGGGAGCACGAATGGAGTACGCCCGTGATGCTGCTCGACCTCCGTACCGGCGGCCTCGGGCAATTGGCTCGACGACACCGATGCACTCGCCACGGAGGCTCTCGCTACAAAACAAGGGAACGTCGCCACCGCGGCTCCCACACCACTTGAAGGGGGACCTGTCGCCCCAACCGAGGCCACGGGCTCCGCCCGCTGTGACTCCGTGTCCACCGTAACTCTCGGGGCTACGTCCGCTGCAATTGGAGCCTTCCTCGGGGCGACCGCCGGTTCATCCAAAATTGTGACGACCTCGTCGCCCTTTGCTTTCGTTGCGCCTTCAGCAGGAACCTCGACCTCGTCGCCCTTCCTCTTCTTCGAAGGGTCGACTGGTGCCTCCGCAGCACCCGATAGAACCTTGGCCACCGAAGGGTGACCTATCTTCTTCATTCCAGTCATGCGGAATGACTACGTTAGTGAACTCGCCAGTCGGACATAAATCAAGCAGACAAATGAAAAGAGTGAGAAACACTAAGTTGGCGATTAGGAGGAAACGCAGGCTAGTAGGAATGCTGGCCGACTTCTCCAACTCCGGCCCCATTTTCCGACTGAGGCCCGTCTCGAACACACTCTACGTCCAAGACACCGACGGCTTCTTCGAGGACGAGGCCGCTGCAGGAGCTTTAGTGGCGGTCATCATGGGAACTCCTCTTGGTGGCGAGGTCCCCGCGGCTGGAGCGGCCACTACCCCATTGACTGGGACGAAGGGCGGTGGCAGCGACGCCAACGACATCTCACCTTCCACAACTGCCGATTCGGTCACCGGTCTCGCATGCGCCGGTGCGCCGGCTTTAGCTTCCTCGGCTGCGCTGGTAGCATCGGAGCTACTCGCGGACCGAGGCAGTGATACCGGCTTAGCCGAATTCTTCTTCTTCTTCGGTGGCAGTGCCTTCTTATTCGACGACGTAGCTTCACGCCGCGAGGTGTGTTCGGGGAGTTCGCTATCTTCTTCATCGTGAGCCTCGAGCTCGCGCTGGTGTTGCCCGCGGGTTTTTCGAACCGTGGGTGCAGCGTCCTCCATAGCCTCGTCGCCACCGTCATCATCATCATCGTCTTTGTCGTCCTCCAAATGGCTAAATTATTGAATATTTTAATAGATGCTTTCCACAAATGGAAGAGACTAATGCCTTGCAGGAGCCTATGGAAGAATAAATTGTTGAAACCGGAAGCTCATTAGATGAAAAAGAGGAGGAGGAGAGTGATGAACAAAAGGAGGAAGAATGGATCTACCCATGCCTACCTTCTAATGAGAGTAACTCTTTACCTCTTATATTATTTGATTGTCCCCCATTCTTGCCAAATAAGGACTATTATGTTCCCGTGGATCCTTTTAAAATATCTACTTTGGATAGAACCTGTGAAGGTTTTAATCCCACTATTTTTGAGCTTGATAGAAATTATGTGTTTGTAGATCATGAAAAGCCTGCTTTATGTGATAGTTATATTGTTGAGTTTATTCATGATGCTACTGAAAGTTATTATGAGAGAGGGAAACATGGTCTTATGTATCTCAACAATATTAAGTTTCCCCTCTTCATGTTGAAAATCTTGAAGTTGCGCTTGTTTTGTTTTCCCATTCTTGTTACTATGTGCTTCTTTGATTTATTTTATTACAAGATTCGTATGCATAGCAAGTGGGTTAGACTAAAATGTGTTATTAATTTGCTTCTTGATGCTCTCTTTGACTTCAATTCATAATTATTATGAGAGAATCTGTTGGGGAGGTGACCCCGGATAGGGTCAAGACAGGGTAAAGATGAAAGGAGTCTCCCTTGTCATGAGCCGAGTTACTGTTTATATCGGCCGAGTCATGTAAGAGTCGGCCGAGCTAAGCAAGCCCGTGACGGCTACAGAAGGATAAACACCTTATCCGCCCGACATATGAGTTAGGTCGGCCGAGTAAGTCTGACTAACTTGAATACAGGTGAAGGCCGATCCGAGTTATGCGAGACAAGGCCGAGTAACACGAAGCTTGCAGGAGAAGGAGGTTCCTATAGTCATACCCTAGTCAATATCTAGGGAGAATCAGAACAGATCCAAGCACAAAGGACAAGGAGCAGAGCAGCAGAAGGGAAGAAGAAGGTCACGGAGGTGACAGTCATGGAGCCCGAGGCGCGCAGGTGGGGATCTCTAGAACATTGCCGTCGTTAGAAGGCAGACACGGAAAGAGAGTCGCCGAGTTACCATATTGGGAAAAGCATATTCCTCGAATATGCTTGGCACGTCAGCCCAAGGAGGAACCAAGGCACCCCTTTATAAGGGGAAAAGCGGGCTCCTGAGAAGGGATCGATTCATTCTACGCCGTAAGGCTCGTGTAGTAGTCTTCTTCTTCCTGCTAATAGTTCAAGCAGCACTTGTAGTTCTTGTAAGGAGAAAGAAAGATCTTTATGTTAGTCATATGAGTGTAGAAATCACTGCATCTTCCCTCCCCGGATCCCTCTAGCATCCATTGGCCCCATACTTTAGCCTACCCATGGCATCTGCCGTGCCACCACCATGACAGTTGGCGCCCACCGTAGGGCCAGCAGCGGTGCTAGATGGAGTCAAGATCCGGACGGGAAACTTCATTCACACCGGCGAGCGCGTTGTCTCTAGTTTAGTCCAGAGATTTGATATCTACGACTATGTCAGCGATAACGCAGGCAGCTTTAGGAGAAGAGCTCCACCGCGCAACGACGTGTTCATCAACTTGGGCACGCACCGGATCTACGTCGACGTCGACACCTCCTGCGTTTATCCTCACCTAGTTATTGATGCAGGAGAGCCTCCCCTCAGCGTTGCGAACGGTCCGCGTGGAGCACGCCCCGTCGGCAGCGTCGAGGTGATGGTCGCAGCCGGGGCACAGACGGCAGCAGCAGGCGCCGGATCAAGAAAGGAACCGGCGGCGGGAGGTCAGATGACCACAAAGCAAGAAGCTCCACAGCCCACCAAGGTAGATTTGTCAGCAGCCAAGTCAGCCGAGGTGCAGGATACAACCCCGAAGGCACCAAGGGTAAGATGGCCACCTCTAGAAAGACCAGAAAATATTCTCCAGGCAACTATAGATAATCTAACCACGCCTGTAGCGCCGATACTTGATCCGGCTAATGCTCAGGCTGAGTTAGAAGAGACTAGGCAAAAAGTACTGGTAGAAGGAAAAAAGGTGTTGGCCTTGCGGGAGTCCCTGAACAGGAACCTGCGAGAATATGCCAAGGCAAATAAACTAGATGTTGCCCTCGAGCGGGTAGATGTGTTAATATTGAGAGGAAAAAACCTCATGAATGATATCAACAAAGAGCATGAGACTCACAAGGCAGATTCAGTTGACCTAGGCTTGCCGAGGTATAGCACCCCGGCGAAGAACCTAAGGGCGGCAAATGCCGCTGCATTGGAGTTAGAGGGATTAACCGGCGAAGCCCGGCAGAAACAGCAAGAAAGAGTGAATGAGCTGGTACGCATTGCGAACCAGCAGAATGACGAAATGCTTAGGGCTGACCCGACAAGAACGGGAGCCTCACGCATGGTTCATTTGGCTGGAGCAGCGCCCGCCCTATCAGTGGCAACAGCATCCTCACCCGGAAACAACGCGCGTAAAGATAGAGCAGTAACTTCAGGAAAAAGAAATAAGCAAATTGTTCCGTATGATCCGGCAGTAGCCGGAAAAGTCAATGAGAACAGAGGCAATTGGAGCCGAGGTAACAGTGGCGAAAGAAACCCCGGACGTGCCAACAAAGGCAACGGAAGCCGAGGTAGTGGAGACCTCGGAAGAGAAAATCATGAGAACAATAACCCGGCGGAAGGAAGGAGAGACCCACCGCCCGATCCTCAGCCGAGGTATGAACCTCGGCAAGAGCGAGAAGTGAGACCAGCTCACCATAATCAGGCAAACGAGAGGTAAAATGATGGTTACTCAGATATGGAATATGCAGGGCATGGTGGAAATAACCATTATGGAATGCAGGAGAGAATCATATACAGAAACTTGCCATCAAATGATGCAAGATTAAAACTGGACAGGCTGTACCGGTCCGAGTTGCTAGAAGAGCAAGGTCCGCCCGGTCCGGCGTGTTTTGGGCCTCAGATCATGGGCGAGCCACCAGTGCCAAACTTTCAGCTGGCAAGGGGCACGAAAACATACAATGGGAGCACCAAACTACAGGATTGGTTGATTGACTATGCTACTGCAGTAAAGATAGCTAGTGGAAACTTGCGATGGGCGGTAAGATATGTCCCGCAGATGCTGGAAGGACCAGCCAGAGTATGGTTAAACAATCTCCCAGCAGGCAGTATCAACTGTTGGCTAGATTTCGAAGAGATGTTTGTCAGCAACTTCACCAGTACTTACAAAAGACCAAACATGCCACATAAGCTTGCTATGTGCAAGCAGAGGCCGAATGAGACAGATAGAGAATTCTTGACTCGGTGGTGTAACCTTAGAAACTCATGTGAAGGAGTTATATAATCTCAAGCGATAGCTTGGTTCGCTCAAGGCTGCTGATACGCTAGTGTTTTGTGGAAGAGGTTGCAAAGAGATATGCCGACCACCTTGGCAGAAACTGATGTCGCCAGAACATCGAGAGCATCAGGATCAATATGCAAGAGATGCAGCCGGATCATCGAGGCGCAATGAATTCAAAGGTAGAAGAAGAGAGGAAAGACCGGAGTACAGATATGCATCCAATCAGGTGGCAGCGGTAGTGCAAGATCAGCCGAGTCACGGAAACAGTCAGTGGCAGAAAAATGGTCCTCAGCAGTGGACGCTAAGGAACGAAGGGAAGAGACAGTGGACACCAGAACAGAAGAAGCAGTGGCAGGAAAGGCCGAAATACACGTTTGAGTCCATGTTGGATCAACCGTGTAAATTCCATAATCATACGACTCGGCAGTGTGCTTGGATGAAAAAAGGAATGGGGAACCCGATGAGCATGCAAGTACCTCTTCATCAAGCGCATCAATAGCAGCAGCCACAGATAACCGGAGCAAATGCGCAGCAGTTAATGTTACCCCCACCTCCTTCGAGGTATGATAACTCATACCGGAGAATGCAGTGCATCAAGTGATAAATCAAGGTCAGGATGGAAGGGCAAACCCCGGAAATAATGGACGTAATGATTACAGAGAGCATCATCAATCATATTGTGTGTTCACAACAGAACAGCAAGACAGGCAAAGTGTACAACACCAGCATATGGAGGTAAATGTAGTTATGCCGGCGGTACCAAGATATGTGCCTTGGTCAGATTAGGAAATAACCTGGAGCATAAAGGATCACCCGAAAATAATGCCGAATCCAGGGTCGTACGCACTCGTACTAGATCCGAAATTTGTAGGGCCCATCATTAATGTGAAATTTTCAAAAGTACTCATTAACAATGGGAGCAGTATCAATATCATGTACAAAGATACGATGCATAAACTCGGAATAGCGCAGAATATGCTACAATCCACAAGAACCACGTTCCATGGAATAGTGCCGGGACTTTCGTGCGAACCCATTGGGAAAGGCCGAGTAGATGTATTATTTGGCACAAGGGAAAATTGCAGAGCAGAAATTGAGTTTGAAGTGGTGGACCTAGAAAGTTGCTATCATGCTTTACTCGGACGGCCGGCATTTGCCAAATTCATGAGTAGCTGCCACATCATTTACTTGAAAATGAAGTTACCCGGACCACAAGGGGTGATAACAGTAGCAGGAGATTACAGGAAGTCGATGGAATGTGTCTCGGCCGGATGAAACCTGGCCGAGTCATTGGTGATTGCAAGAGAGAAAAGAAGGATTCAGGAGGAAGCGACTCTCGCTCAGTCAGCACAGTTGAATATGCCAGCATTAGCCAACCCACATGGAAGTATTTCTTTCTAGCCGACTAAGGAGACAAAAAAGGTCCAGATAGATGAGCAGTTCCCAGAGCGCACCATCACGATTGGTTCCGGCCTAGATGCCAAATAGGAAGGCGAGCTCACCAACTTCCTCCGTTAGAATCGGTATATCTTTGCCTGGTCAACTCAAGACCTGCAAGGTGTGCCAAGGGAGTTGGCTGAGCATTCTTTGCATGTAAGGCCAGGAGCAAGGGCGATGAAGCAACCTCTCCGCCGCTTCGCCGAAGACAGGAGAGAAATAACAGGGGATGAGATAGCTCGGCTCCTTGCAGCCGGGTTCATCATGGAAGTGCTTCATCTGGATTGGCTATCAAATCTGGTGTTAGTAGAAAAGAAAAAGGATGACCCAAATGTAGCCATCGTATGGCGAATGTGTATTGATTACACGAACCTAAACAAGGCGTGTCCCAAATATCCTTTTCCTTTACCTAGGATAGAACAAGTCATTGATTCGACTGATGGTTGTGAGCTGTTGTCATTTGTAGACGCGTATTCTGGTTTCCACCAGATACCATTAAATCCGTCCGATCAAATAAAGACTGCGTTTATTACCCCGTACGGGGCTTATTGCTATCGCACCTTGCCGTTCGGCCTGCGTAATGCAGGAGCAACTTATCAGAGATGCATGAAAAAGTGTCTACATGACCAGATAGGAAAAAATGTACAAGTATATGTAGACGATGTAGTTATAAAAACCAAAGAGAGCAAAACACTACTGGACGATATTCGGCAGACGTTCGCAAACCTTAGAAAGTTCCGAATGAAGCTTAACCCGGTAAAATGTACCTTTGGTGTACCGGCTGGGAAATTACTCGGTTTTCTCGTATCTAGCCGAGGTATAGAGGCAAATCCAACTAAAATACGAGCAGTTGAAAGAATGGAATTGCCGAGGTGTTTAAATGATGTACAAAAATTCACGGGCTGTCTGGCTTCGCTGAGTCGATTTGTATGTCGGCTGGGGGAAAAGGCATTACCTATATATCAACTAATGAAAAAGTCTGATAAATTCATCTGGACACCGCAAGAAGATAATCATTTCATGAGTTAAAAAAGATGTTGGTCACAACTCCAATCCTGGCCTCTCCACTGTCAAAAGAACCTATGTTACTTTATATAGCTGCCACTAACAGGGTGGTAAGTGCGGTGGTTGTCGTGGAGCGAAATGAAGGTGACAAGTCAATACAAAGGCCGGTATATTACCTAAGTGAGGTACTATCGTCCTCAAAATAGAACTACCCACACTATCAAAAGATGGCCTATGGAGTATACATGTCGGCGAAAAAACTTAAACATTACTTCAAAGAACATCCGATAAAAGTAATTTGTGAATCGCCCATAGCCGAGATATTGAGCAACAAAGATGCAAGTGGCCGAATAGCAAAATGGGAAATCGAGTTATCACCTTATGCTCCGCAATTCGATAGGCGAGAGGCAATCAAATCTCAGGCGGTGGCCGACTTCTTTGTGGATTGGGCCGAGGTGCAATATGAGCCCCCCCTGCCAGATCCGAACTATTGGACAATGCATTTTAACGGATCAAAGCTGAGAAATGGGTTAGGGGCAGGAATAGTATTAACTTCGCCGAAAAAAGATCAGCTGAAATATGTGATGCAAATACAGTTCGCCGCATCAAATAATGTAGCCGAGTATGAAGCACTCGTCCACGGGTTAAAGGTGGCAAAAGAGATTGGTATACGTCGGATCCTATGCTACGGGGATTCAGATCTAGTAGTGCAACAAGTATCAGGCAATTGGGACGCATTAGATGCGAATATGGACCTATATAGATTCCATGTGCAAAAAATCAGTGGGTACTTCGATGGATGTGAATTTCATCATATACCTCGGGCTGAAAATGATGCTGCAGACATGCTGTCTAAACTCAGATCAACCGGGCAATCAATTCCCCCGGGTATCACCCTAGAGGACCTGAGAAAACCATCGATAACACCATCACCAGAGTCCGAGTCCATTCATATCTTGGTAGAATCAAGAGAAGGTAGTATGCCAATGGAAATTGACAAAGAATGCAACCCGGAATTTCCGAAAGTGAACCCGGCCATCACACGAATGAATATAGAGAAATCCGAAGTTGTTATGTCGGCAGAAAATATGGAAATAGATAGTGAAATTATCCCAGAGAAAATCATGTCGACATGGGCGCAACCCATATTTTCCTTCCTTAAGGATGCAATCTTGCCGAGTAATGAGGTACTTGCTAGACAGACAGTAAGAAGAGCAAAAGATTATACAATCATAAACAATGAGCTGTATAAAAGAAGCGTCACAAGCGTGCTGCAAAGATGTGTTGACTCGGAAGAAGGCCAGGAGATACTCCTAGATATACATCAGGGAGAATGCGGGCATCACGCCTCGTCCAGAGCTTTAGTGGCCAAAGCATTCATGCATGGATTTTATTGGCCGACGGCGTTGAAAGAGGCTAAAGAATTGGTAGAAAAATGTAATGGTTGCTAGAGATACGCCAGCAAGATACATATGCCACCGTCCGAGTTAAAGACGATACCAATTACTTGGCCATTTTCTATATGGTGCTTGGATATGGTGGGACCATTCAAGCCAGCCCGAGGCGGAATGACTCACATTTTAGTCATGGTGGATAAGTTCACAATGTGGATCGAAGCAAAACCAATAAAAAAGTGTGATGGACCAACAGTAGTAAAATTCCTCAAAGATATTATCTTAAGATATGGTTATCCACATAGTGTTATTACAGATAATGGCACAAACTTTGCTGAAGGGGCTTTTGCTAGATTCTGCCAAGAAAAACACATAAGACTAGATGTCGCGTCGGTGGCTCACCCAGCATCAAATGGGTAGGTAGAAATATCAAATGGACTTGTATTGTCCGGAATAAAACCCCGGCTTGTCGAACCTCTGCAAAGGTCGGCAGGATGCTGGATCGACGAACTACCAGCAATACTATGGAGCCTCAAAACTACACCAAACAGGTCAACAGGGTATAACCCATCTTTTCTGGTATATGGAGCAGAAGCTGTGCTTCCAGCCAACATAATACATGATTCTCCAAGAGTACCCAGTATACAACCGCTAAGGTAAATGAGGTAGCTCGGCAAGACGATGTCGATTTGCTAGAAGAGGCCAGGGAATTGGCATTATCAATATCAGCTATTTATCAGCAAGATCACCGGTGATATCACAGCAAGAAAGTCAATCCAAGAGTTTTTAAAGAAGGAGATTTGGTCCTTCGGCTAGTGCAGTGCACAGCCGGCATGCACAAACTATCACCCCCATGGAAGGACCTTTCATCGTGAGTAAAGCATTGCACAACGATGCATATTACCTAATCGATGCTCAGTCACCAGAAAAGAACAAGGCAAACAAAGCCGGTGACGAATCAAAAAGACCGTGGAACATAGCTTTACTTCGCCCATTCTACACTTAGGAGCCATATATGGTACGTCGTAATGTGACGCTTCAAGGAGGAGTATCAAGTGTGTATTGAACTTCGGCACCTCGAGCGACGACTCGAGGATTCCACAATGTTATCTTTATTTTTTAAACTATGTAGTAAACCTCGGCACCTCGAGCAGTGACTCGGGGACTACTCTATGTTATTTCTTATTTTAAGTTATGTGTTAAACCTCGGAACCTCGAACAGTGACTCGAGGACTGTACCGTGTTATTTCTTATTCTTGAATTATGTGTTAAGTCTCAAGACCTCAAGCAGTGACTCGGGACTGCACCGTATTATCCTCTATCTCGGATCATGCATTAAAACCTCGATACCTTGAGCACTGACTCGGGGACTGCCCCGTGATTGTTTCTTGATCTAAAAACATGTATTAAACTTCGGCACCTTGAGCAATGACTCGGCGACTACCCCGTAGTATTCTTTGCATTAACCGATGAAATGTATTTCGGCAACCCAGTTTGTAACTCGGGGACTGCCACATGGTCCAAGGTAATTCTTTGAGCACACGCAAGAACTCGGTAACCCAAGTGATAACTCGGGGACTAATTGGTATAACCCACTATTTATCGCCAGACACATAAAAGTTCCATAGCTCAACAAATAAAGATCTCTAAGGATAATGCAAAAAAGAACAACAACCCCAGCAAATCGAAGTATGATACGGGATGTAGTTTATTGTATCACCTTATCATATGTGGGCTTAGGGCTTTGTGTCTCAGGTAGAAGTTGAAAACACAATAGCTAGGCTGTCGAGTTTATAGAGGGCAGCAAGATATATGCCGAACTAAGGTCAGCCACGTGGAGAAGTACAATCCGAATTTACGAAATCAAAGGTCGCCAAAACAAAGACATAAAGCAATGAGACCCGTTTAAGCAAAGTAATAATGATTACCATCACCCATGCCTTAGCCGCAAAAGGCAAAAGAAGGTTCGCATCACACCAAAAGCCAAACAATTGTTCCATAGACATCATACGCCCGACATACCAGGGACTAAAAATAACTTAAGAGGTTTTTTGAACATAAACAGCGAAAAGGGCCAGAGCACCCTTAAGGGGCAGCAGCATGATCAGGAGCATCAGGAACGGCTACCTTGGATGAAGGCGGCGCGACCTCGGTCTCCTATGCAGGGGAATTTTCAGGAACTGGGCGCTCCGAGGTAAACGGCACCTCGGCAGAAGTTACTTCGCCTTCAACAGAAGCGATAGTAACCTCGGGGGAAATCCTAGGCTGCTGAGAAATATTAGTTTGACCTTGAGAGTGCCCAGTCCCTTTGGAAGCTGATCGCGCGTCGTCGTCCTCATCCGAGCGTGCATTGGAATCATGGGAGTTGTCCGAGTCACCCTTTGCCTCATCCTGGACGAATGAATCATCATCAGAGGCGTCTTCAATCTCGACGTCATCCGCTGGATTGGAAAGAAAACTCGGCCCTTCAATCCAATTATGCACATCAGCATACTCAACAAGCTGGAAGGCACGAGCTTGGCGGCGAGCGACGAATTCTGGATCCTCGACCCAACAAGAGCCAGTGCACAAGTTTATCAAAGTGTCGAGCGAAATGTCCTCGTACCAAGATAGAACGGCTGTAAGTTCCATGTCAGCACCGGCCCTCCCAGCAGATTCCCTCCAGAGATTTAGCTGGTTCGGAGATGCCATTAATCTCTCCACGAGTATTTTGACTTCGTCAATATCAGGTGTCCCTGACGTATTCGGCCAAATAACATGGTAGGCCTGAATGGCCGCTAGTACCATATCTCAGCCCATAATCTTCATTGGTCCAACTGCAGCGCCAACGGCAATCAGGAAGTCTTCCATTGAATATTCTGGACTCGAGCTACGGGTACACCTCGGCGCTGGCGAGCAGAAATCACTGCCTTAGAGCACACTGGTCTAGCTTCCGGAAAATGATCTACACGAAAGGAAAACATATCAGTTAAAAATAAGAAAGAGAAAAAGATAACTCGACCACGGTCGGAAACTTACGATGAATATAACTCAACATTTTCTGGAGATCCCGGGTCCAGTCGACCTTATTCTTTTCAAAGCGAGCGATTTCCTCGCCCATCATGCGGTTCTTCAGTTCGGTAGCATCGAGGAGTTCTTTGTCTTTCTACAATTTCATACTTAGTCGATTCTTTTCTTCAGAGAACTCCTGATCAACTTTCTCCAATTTGGATTTCTGCGAGAGCTTGAGAGACTCAACCTCGGCACGTAACAGGGCTATCTCATCATCCTTTTCTTTAAGCTGCGTCGAATGAGTGGCGACTTGTTCTAAAAAATGCAGCATCATATCAGGCAAGGATATGCATTCTTGATGCGACGCTGCAAGTGTTTGTAACTCGGCTATACCAAAGCCAGAAGGTTATAAGAAACCTAGGATCAGTCTCGAACGAAAAACAATAGACGAGAAGAATAACTAACCTTCCAGAGCTTTTACCTTCTTGGTTAGGCGGATATTAAGATTATTGATACTAGTTGCACACCAGCAAGGAATGAATTAAGCACACCAATTCGAAAATATTAATAACTTAAGGAACAATACAAAGGTTTATCAAATTACTAGTTTTCTTCACCACGGGGAGAACTTTCTCATATTTCTCCTCCAACTTCTTGTGTGCAAAGAGCAACGTTTGAAATTCGGCTGTCCGCCGATCATAGGCAACCTAAGTATCAAAATGAATTACACAGTTGGATATTCAAAGATAAGATAGATCCGAATCAAGTAAAACTTAACTCGGATCTAGGTGGCTGGATATTCAAAGCTAAGACAGATCCGAATCAAGTAAAACATAACTCGGATCTAGGTGGCTAGATATTCAAAGATAAGACAGATCTGAATCAAGTAAAACTTAACTCGAATCTTGGTGGCTGGATATTTAAAGCTAAGACAGATCCGAATCAAGCAAATCTTAACTCCGATCTAGGTGGCTGGATAACCGAAGCCGAAATAGATCCGGATTAAGCAACACTTAATTCGGAATATGGATGAACAACGATCAATCCAAGGTATACAAGAAATAAACTTAGTAGATAATGCATTTGAATCCTAACAAAGCTTCCAAACGAACAACAAGTTATTCGGTTGCAAGCTTCGAGGACTAGTGTATATATACTATCATTTGAATAACAGACAAAATATCAACAGAAGCGCTTACCTCGTTCATCTTATCACTTTCAAGAACAATCTTAGCAGCCATATGCAAACGACTGTTGATGTCGGAAAGATGAAACGGCTGGTTACTCGGATTGCCCTCAAGCTAATCGGCGGCATTCCAATTGTTGGCATATTCCACCAAGGAGCCGAGGCTGTTCCCACTCTCAGTACGGGTCAGCACTTTACCTCGGACCCGTTGGGTAACCACCGCCGCGGGACTCTTATGGAGAGTAAGCTGACTATCAGCGGCCGGGGTGACAACCGGCTTAGCAGAGGAAGCCCCCTTACGGAATGCATCGGCTATGTTGGGTTGAGAAGAACTAGCCGGCCCCTTCTGAGATGCTGAAGGTTTGGTGACAACAACCTTCTTAGCCTTAGAAGAGGTGTCGGCAGGAGCAGCGACCTTGGCACTAGGAGTGGAATCCTTGGAGGCAGGAGGAACTATGGTTTCCAAGGGGGCCGAGATGGTGGCATCCTTGGATGGAGTTGGAGTTGCAGTTGAAATTGTGGGGGTCAAAGGAATTTCGGGGGAAACTTCGGTGGTCATAACAAGGGTGACAAATTCAATAGGATGATCTGCTGGCGGAGTTATGTCGGAATCAGCAATGGAAGCTGTGGGAACATCTTGCCGAGGCGATGTCTGAGTCGGTGCAGGAGGAGAGTTAACGCGAGAGGCACTAGGAACCCGAGCATCTTCAGGAGGCGGAGGAGAAGGCAGCCGAGTTGTATGACTCGTCATACTCGGACTGCTTGGCTTGGCAGAGAGAGGAGCTCTGCAAAAGCACAAAAAGTCGAATCAAAAGACAGAAAGAGAGAAACCAGAAGTACGAATGAAAATAAACTCACCCAGTAACTCCGGGCATGGTTTTACACTTCAAAAGGTGCTGGGCTGATTTCTTCGTTCGTTTATTGGGAGCAGCTTCAGAGGGACCTGCCGGAGCAGTGCGCTTCCTCGAGGTAGCAGGAGCTTGAGAGGCGAGAGGCTCGGCGTCATGCACCTGACAGTCCTGATTAGCTGGGAAATGAGAATCCGGAAATGCATAAGAGATAGGCATCGCCGGCCTGACCCAGTAACTACCTCAAGAATTTGGACGTCGTCCGAGTCACCTTCCTCCCCGTGGGCCGAGGTCTTGCCACGGGCGCGAGCCAGAGCGACGTCCGACTTAGGAACAAACTCCTCCGAGTCAGGTTCCCCGCTGTCCGGGGTGTTCCGATCTGCGGTCCACGGAAGGGCCAGAACCTCGGCATCCTCGATCTTTTCCTCCGCAAACCTCTACAAGAAAAGAAACAAAGTGGAGTTGGCAAAAGAAGTCACAAACGCAGTTAGGAAGCAAACACAAATGTGTGAATTTACCTCGGGAGGGGGATTCCCGCGAGTGAACGGCTGTCACATCCCAAAATTTTCCAAATTTTGAAATGTGAAAAATAAATAAACAAAATAAAACTTTGTTGAAATTTAGGGTGAGAAGAAACTTTTTGATTCCAATTGGAAACATCCAAACCTATTTTGATCAAATAAATCCTAAAGGGATTTAAAAAGATAAACAATTAATAAATAAAGTTTTGATAGTTGGAATTACTATTTTTAGATCTTTTAATAAAAAGATTTCATTTTCAAAAGCAAAGGTAGAATTATAAATAAGGATTATTTATAGAGCCAAATTAAATCTTGGCCAAGCTTTTGAAATGAAATATTTCTATTTGATAAAAAGAGTAAAGGGTTTATTTAAATAAAATAATGAGGATTTATTAATATCCAATTTTATTAAAGTAAAGGCTTTTCCATTTTAAATAAACATTAAAACTTGTTATTTTATTTTAAATAAGTTTTCCCAAGTGTTTTATTTATTCAAATAAAACCTACTGAAATTATTTTGATATTATTTTAGATTTCAAATGGAGTTTTTAATAAATAAAATCCTATTTGAATTAATAACTAAGGTCTATTTATTTAATTATTAATGGATCCTAAAAAGAATAAAAATTATTTTGTTTTGGACTTTGGATTGTGTTGTTAAACAGAATTAAAAACTACACAAAGTTTGGCAAAGGTTTGAATTCATTTGGGTGTTTGAATTGTTTGAATAAAATCAAAACAGAAATTCAAATTAGAAAAAGAAAAGGCTTCAGAATAAAAAAAAAGTGAAACAACAGACCCAACCCAACAGGCCCAGCAAGCCCAGCTTCAGCCCAACTAGACTCCCCGCGGTGAAACGTTTTCTACCCAAACCTACACTCGCGCAGTCACAGACGAGTGGACCCCGCTCCCCCTCTATCTCCCTCACTGACAGCACGGCCCCACGCCAGCGCGTCGTCGTCTTCAACCCGCGACCACGTCTCACTGTCGTTGCTGCCATTTACTCCGGCGATCAATTCGCGTTACAGCAGCCATCACTCCCCCTGCAATCACGCGTAGATAACTGCCCGCTCCTCCTCTACCTTTCCCCTCACTCTCCTCTCCCTCTCTGCCCCAGGCTGAGCGAATCGAGAGCTCCAACCCCTCTGTCTCCGACAGCTTCCCTGGCCAATTCCGGCGAACCATGGCCGCCCCTCGCCTTCCTCTGCACGCGAGCTCGCTTCCCACCTCCTGGCACATCCTCCCATGCCACTCGTTCGCCCGCGCTTGCCCCAGATCGTCGGCAAGGACGACCTCAACTCGCCACCGCCGTCTGTCTTGCCTCCGGCGAAGTTCCTCGGTAAGCTCCGACCGCCCCAAGCTCTCCTGATGATTCTCCCATCTTCTCTAGATCAACTCGCGTCCAACCGTACCATCCATTTTCCTTGGAGTGATCTGCAGCCTCGCCCCCGTTAGGAAACAGAGCCGCCCGTCGCCAGGAGCTACTCCGGCGAGGAATTGCCACCGTTCCTGTGCGCCCCCTTCCTCCTCGTGAGCAAGTTGAGCATCAGCACGTCAAGGCAAACACGGTGAGCCCTCTCCCATTCTTTCTCGCTTCCTGAATCGTCGCCAACACCACCACCAGAGCCGCTCCGCCGCTTGCCGCCGCGCCAGCGCCGCTAGTTCTTGGCAGTGTGCTGTGAGCCGTCCGATGCAGATCCAGCGATAGAGATAGAATCATTAAACGAAAGGGTATTGTGTGTTGTGTGACGTGCGATTTCCATTAGATCTGACGGCCAGAATTGCTTGATCCGTGCAAACCGTTACCGGCCAATAGAAATGCGCCACGTGGACATGGTTTAGTTTAAAACAGAATTTTGAATCTGATTGATATGCAAACTTGTAAAACTCATAACTTTAATTCTACACGTCCAAATTTTTCAAATTTTATATCAATGGAATCAGTAGAACAAGTACTTTGCAACCATGCAATTTGTTTAATTATTTGCTTCTGGAAAATTGGTTGAAATTGCAGAAACTTGTGTAGGCTTATTTTGAATATAAAAATTGTTCTAGATATAATTTTAATGTAAAATCTTTGCAAAATAGTTTATTGTGAACCTACTGACGCTAGGAACCAACTTATGGATTTAAAAATGTATTTTGTGAAGTTTAGGAATAAATATTTGAATTAGCACATTTCTAGTGAAACCTTTGGGAAATGGTTTGATTCAAACCTTCTGACCCTAAACACCAAGTTTTGAAAATTAAAATATAATTGGAGAACTCTTTGAAGAATATTGCTTTGCTAAAAGTATTTTCAACCACATAAAATAATGATTTGATTTAAAAATGGTTTATAGATAAAACCTTTTGCAAATGGTTTTACCACTTTAGTAAATGACCACTTTGAACTTTACAATGTTTAGAGCCTAGTAGAAACCACTTTTGCAAGTAAAACTATCTTTTGCATGCTTTCATGCATGACCTTGTTTTTGTTATTTTATGTGTGACAAATTGTTTGAATGTTGTGTTGAATATGTGTTTGCTTGATTTAAATTGTAGTGGAATTAGAAGAGTGTGATATTGAAATATCAAGAAGTGAACCAACATTCTCTACTAAAAAGGCAAGTGACACTATCATCCAAGTACTACTATTTTCATTGCACTTAGTGGATTTTTGTAACATGCATGAAAAGGATTTCTATATTTTATGATATGCTAAATCCTAATAGGATATCCTTATATATTCCTTAGTGGAAACAATGTAGATGTAGTAAGCTTAGCCCTGCTATATATTGGGATGGGATACATGATATGATTATATGAAGAATTGAAAAGACATATGTTTTATATAATAAAACAAGTACTCAATGAACCACCCGGGTGGACAAGGATACTCAAGCTTGGATAAAGGTGGCAACAAAAGGAACCATGTTTATATGGCTATCTCTTTTTGTATGTGCACTATAAGGAAACCACCCAGGGACTTAGAGATTGAACATGTTTCTCGTATAGTGGCTTCCGTGTACAGCCACATGCTAAATGGGCTCTGGCTTAGTCAACTACATAGTGGAAGACCCATGCATTGGCATCTTCAGGTTAACTAGAATTGTGTAAGGGAACTTGAAACCCTACATTGGTACCTGGATGACAAGCTAGCATTGTGTATTGGGAGGACTTCTATGGAAAGACTTTGTCACATTCTCAATCTTCCAGTACTCCATCTTGGTGAGTACTTATCCAGCGGCCACTGGTGGCATCAAGATGAGATTGTGTCATGTGGGTAAAGTGTACAACTTCTGCAGAAGATCAAAAATTCTAAGTATTTAGCCTTGTTCCCGGTTATGGACAACACTGAGCAACTAAGGCCTGAAGCTATGGAAGATCTCGACATTCCAATTTCTCAAAGTAAAACTTGATGGTGACAACAAGGGATTTGAAGCACTTGGAGTTTTCCAAGAAGTTTATAAAGATTTTGACAAAAGATCAAAACTATTTTGAAAAGATAGGACAAAACTATATTGCTTTCTGCAAATGAGCCTAAACCCTACTTAGCCAAATATGCATGTAATGATAGGATCCACTTATTATTTACATAGTAGTGAAACTTTCCAATACAAATCAAATGTTTTGACCCTTGTGGCTGCAACTTATTATGTTGCTGGTTTGTTTGATGTTAGTGAAGTTTGATGAATAGGATTACAAGTCTACAACCAACATGTTTGCCTGTGGCACTTTGAAGATGAAGGACTCCATGCTTTGTAGATATTCTGCTGCAATGTATTGTGATAGCCAAATGAGCTATGTAAGATGTAATAAATTATTTTATTCCTAGTTATTAAGTTGTATTATGACCTTTTTATCTTGATATTACATCTTAACAATGGATGCTAGCTATTTATCCAGGGACTAGCATTGTAAACACATGGATCTCTACCTTATTAAAGGTTGGGAACCTTACAATGGCTTCAGCCCCCATGTCCAGTCCTCCGGCATATCAGTCTTGAAGATAGCTCGGACACGCTTGTAAATAAGATAGTCGTCGATCTCAACCGTCGAAACTCGGTTGGGATCAAGAGGACCGCTCATATAACAGAGCTTGTGCTAGCGAAGCTGGAAAGGGCAGATTCGGCTGCTGATGAATGTGGTCATCAGATCCTCACCACGTAGCGCGAAGCGGATCAACTCCTTCAGCCGAATCTCGAATGCCTCGACCAAAGCATGGCTCTTTCTGGGGTTATAGTTCCAGTTATTCTTGGAAGGGGGGCCGATAGTAAAGGCAGGGAGCCGAATCTCGTCTTCTTTTCCAGTGTTTTTGACATAGAAAAACGATCTATGCCATTTCTTGCAAGACTCGTGGCCAGCAACACGAGGGAACTCAGATTTTTTCCGAGGCGTGATGGATGCGGCTCCACACTGGGAAAGTGATTTCTCAGAGGGGTGAAGGGATTTGTTTGGAACAACGTTAGATCGGATCTGGAAGAATTTAGACCAAACGGACACAGAGGGCCAGAGGCCGAAGTATCCCTCCGAGGCCGAGATATAAGCGGATAGGGAGGCGATGGCATTAGCCAGAAGGTGATGCGGCTGAAGGCCGAAGTAATCAAGGAATTCCCTAGCAAAACCGCTAAGGGGAAGGCCGAACCCACGAGCGAAGTGGGACATGAAAACAATGTACTCGCCTTCGTTGAGTACAGGAGAGGATTCGCTGCCAGGCAAGCGACAGCTTACCTCGGCAGGAATCCGACAAGTCCTAATTAGCCACTCAATCCCACGACGAGTGACGAAGGAGCCCTACCAAGAGCCCCGCTCTGGACCGGACGCTATGTCATCATCTTCGACGAGCGCACCACTAACAGAACTAGACATAGGGTCGTCGGAGGAATCAACGGAAGAAGGACTGGCGGCGGAGAGAGGCTTAGAGGCACAGGGCCCCGTCGTGGTTCTAAGCGAGCACGGCGGCGGAATGGAAAAGAACCGCCGCAGGGAATCTAGAAAAACAGAGAATGTGCCTAGGGAAAGAGCCTAGCAGCGAGACCGTGGAAAAACTCACCGGAGATGGCGCCGGAGCAAGCGCACGGTGATGAGGTCGACCGAGCGGAGGGACTGCGGCGTCGTAGTCGAGGAAATCGACAATGGCGCAACCGTGGGCGCACGAAAAGACGCACGGGCGCAAGGAGGAAGAAGAGGAGCGGTGAGCGAAGGGGGAAAGTAAATCCCCTAGCCCCGCTCCCCTCCTTATAACCGCGTAGTCCTAGCGGTAGTGGGATCGTGAGTGCGCACGCTAACCATGTATATCACGTGTGCGGCAGAACCACACGCATCTGAGTGGAGCGACACCAAAGGCCGCACGACGTAGGAGAGGATCGGGCCTCCTGACCGATGCGGCGCACGAGGCATCACTGAGCCGAGGCGACGGGCGCAGTAATCACTGTAGCTTGTTAGTGGGCACTGTAGAGGAACAAAAAACTAGAGAAATAATAATGAGTGTTACACGTAGGATGAGGCGTGCTCAGGAAGCTGCGCGGATACCTCGAACGGGAAAAAGTAACTCGGAGATAAGGAGAGACGGATGTTGGTAAACTGATTTGGCCCGACCGAGGTTATAGGCAGGAACACACCAGCTTCGGGGACTAATGTTGGGGAGGTAACCCTGGATAGGGTCAAGACAGGGGAAAGATGAAAGGAGTCTCCCTTGTCATGAGCCGAGTTACTGTTTATATCGGCCGAGTCATGTATGAGTCAGCCAGGCTAAGCAAGGCCGTGACGGCTACAGAAGGATAAACACCTTATCCGGCCGATATATGAGTTAGGTCGGCCGAGTAAGTCTGACTAACTTGAATACAGGTGAAGGCCGAGCCGAGTTATGCGAGACAAGGCCGAGTAACACGAAGCTTGTAGGAGAAGGAGGTGCCTATAGTAAAACCCTAGTCGCTAGCTAGGGAGAATCCGAACAGATCCAAGCACAAAGGACAAGGAGCAGAGCAGCAGAAGGGCAGAAGAAGGTCAGGGAGGTGACAGTCATGGAGCCTGAGGCGCGCAGGTGGGGCTCTCTAGAACATTGCCGTCGTTAGAAGGGGGACACGGAAAGAGAGTCGCCGAGTTACCATATTGGGACAAGCATATTTCTCGAATATGCTTGCCACGTCAGCCCTAGGAGGAACCAAGGCACCCCTTTATAAGGGGAGAAGCGGGCTCTTGAGAAGGGATCGATTCATTCTACGTCGTAAGGCTCGTGTAGTAGTCTTCTTCTTCCTGCTAACAGTTCAAGAAGCACTTGTAATTCTTGTAAGGATAAAGAAATATATTTATGTTAGTAATTTGAGTGTAGAAATCACTGCATCTTCCCTCCCCGGATCCCTCTAGCATCCATTGGCCCCATACTTTAGCCTACCCATGGCATCTGCCATGCCACCACCACGACAGAATCTTCTCAAACTTCTTGTGCCTAACTTAAAGGCGTTAAAGAAAAGTACTTGTTGGGAGATAACCCAAGATTTTCCTTGAGTCTTGGAAGTTATTACTACTATAATGACCTCTCCTTATCCTTTTTGTTTTATTTTTGTGCCAAGAATAACCTCTAATGAGAGGGAACTAAGATTTGGGGAGTTATTGTCCCGAAACAGATTTCTGTCCTCCACCAAAAAAACTCGTGAGAAGGCTCTGTAACTCGTATTGAGCTCAAAATTTACGAATAAATCCCCCAGTAAGTTGGCTAACATTCGTTAGTTGAACACTTTTTTAGTTGAGAAACAGAAGATGTTCGAAAAAATTCGTTTCTACCTGGTGGTATGTTTTGACAGATTTCTGTCATTATTTGCATTTGCTTCTTATTGATTCCTTTTTTAGCTCTCTTCAGGTAAATTGATTTTCTTTGAAGGAGTTACTACAGTAGCTTGTGTTTTTAGTGAAAAGCCTTTCTGTTCCACATCTTTGCCAAGCGGTCTAATATCTCTTGAATAAGCTAATGTTGCTAATGAAGATTGTGTGAAGTTTTGTATGAAGGAAAATTTTCAGGTGTGTAGAGAGAATGACGCAATGAGATGAAGATTGGACAAAAGCTCAAGCTTGGGGATGCCACCATGGGGTCACCCCAAGAAATATCCAAGAGTTACAAGCGTCAAATCTTGGGGATGCCCAAGGCATCCCCTTCTTCATCAATAAAAAGCTCAGGTCTGTCTAGACACTTCACCTTTATTGTTTCATGCACAGTTGTGTTGTTCTTGGAGCGTCTTAGTTTTAGTTTGATTTGCTTAGTTTGTTTGGTTTGATTTATTAGTTTGTACCCCTGCTCAAGTTGTGTTGTTTTACAAATAAGTTTGCTTGGTGTTTGGAAAGGAGTAGTAAGTTCTTGCTTGAAGTGCAAGAGGATCTTGCATTGACTGTGACTTAGACTTTAGCATGACATGCTAGGTATTGTTTTTGCATTTTGCTTAGTGATTATTGCTGTAGCATGTCTTGTTCCAAACAATTGGGATTTCTTAGTGTTCCTTGAATAAATTATGCGTTGTTTTAGCATGCAAAAGCATAGTATTGTTGTATTCTCCTTTGATGTTTTGCTTGGGTTGACTTGGAACATGCTTACACCATGTTATGACTATGACAAGTCACCATTAGCCTCTATGATTATTTAGTCCTTGAATTGTAGTACCACTCTTTTCTTTGATTAGTTTGCTTTGTTGCATTGCATAATTATGGCCATTATTGCTCTCTTAGTTGGTTGCTCCCAGTCTTTTGCTAGCCTCCACTTGTATGAGTAAGTTCTGCTCATGCTTCCAACTCCCAAGAAACCAAGTTATCCCAAAGTGTCCACTATAAACTCCTATGCATGGTGTGGTACACCATTCCAAGTATATTCTTGTTTTCAACTATCTTCCAATTAAAAACTATTTTTTATATGAAAACTTAGTGACTAAAGCCCTCACGAACTTGATGGCACATTTTATTCTTTTCCCCTAATAAACTTGAACCATTGAGGCAACTTTGTTGTATATGCTTGCACTTATAAGTTGGGATTAGCAGAACCGTGCTGTCACGGGAAACGTTTTCAACATTGAACTTGTACTTTTTGTACCTTGTTGATCACATGCTCTTTTGTCTATGAATGTTACCGGTGTGAAATGAAGTGGGAACTTGTAAGTCCATGGAGTTTGTATTTTGTGTTAGGGAAACACCTAGGCCGCTAGCGTAAGCCATGCCTAATCATGGTGGAAACTTGCAGCATCACCATAGTGAGATATCTATGAAGCATCCTCAATAAAAAGCTATGCATATGGTAAATAAAAAGATTGCTGAGATGCTCATTGTCTGCTTGCCTTGTCATTTTGGTTATGGGAAAGCTCCTGTACCATGTGCAAGGGGTACCCCGTTGGAGGTTCTCAATGATATGCAAATACTTACAGTGACAAGAACTTGCCTGGACCCTAAGTTGAGTATCCATGAGGAGTAGCCCTCATATTAAAGGGACATGAGATTGCCAACTTATACTTTGTCAAGCATATACTCCAGATTTTCCACTTTAACCTTAACCACTTCAAGATGCTTATGATAGGGGCAATGAGGGATGAAAGCTAATAAGTACCATAATTTTTCGAAGCTCTTTTTGAAACTTGTAATCCCTGCATCCTTTACAAAAAGGCCTTTCTTCCATCATTATTGAGTCTCCACCTTCTACCTTTAGGCACCATTAAGAGAGCATAGTTGTCATTCTGTGTGCAATGTTCCAAAGCTTATTAATTGATGCATATTGTGTTATTACTCGTTCTTGTGCTATTTGTTTCTAGTCACCCTTGTGAAATTTGCAGGTGTCCTATGCATTATATTGCTACTCTATGAGGGACAAAATGATTGCCACTATGCTATGTTTTTTTCATGTGAAACAAACAAACGTTTCTCAATGCATATAATTCATGATCTTTGTTTGTAGCTTGTCATGTTGCATGCATAATTAGTATGTCCTATTGTTATAACTCCATCTTTCATGCACATGTTTAGAGTTCTTTGTTCCCAGCTTTCAATGTTTGCAAATGGTTGGACCTTTATTGTGAGGGTACAAAATTATTCTTTTATCACTTACCTACTCGAGGACGAGCAGGAGTTAAGCTTGGGGATGCTGATACGTTGGAAACGTATCTATAATTTTTGATGATCCATGCTTGTTTAGTATCTACTTTGGTTTACTTGTCCACACTTTGAGGTGCTTTTTACATGTTTTCTGGTACTAACCTATTAACAAGTTGTAACAGTGCCAGATGCCTGTTTTCTGTTGTTTTTGGTTTCAGAAACCTTAGTAAAAAATTTTCTCGGAATTGGACGGGACGAACGCCAAAGTCAATAACTTTCCGTGGGGAACAAGAAGTCCAGAGGAGAGCCGGAGAAGCGGGCCAGGGAGGCCAAACCCCCCTAGGCGCGGGTGGGCCCTACCCCGCGCCTGGGTGGGGTTTGCCTGCCTTGGTCGCCTCCTGGACTCCCCCCTTCTCCTATAAGAAGCCCCCGATACAGAAACTCTCGGTACCCTATCAAAAATCCATGAAAACGTCTGTAGCCACCGGCAACATCGTCCCTAGATAGGGGGGATCTGAAGTTCTTCTCGGCACCCTGCTGGAGGGGAGATCATCTCCGAGGCCTTCTCTCCGGTATGATTCGTGAGTAGTTCCACCTTGGACTATGGGTCCATGTAGTACCTATATGGTTGTATCTCCTCCTTTGTGTTTTCATGTATAGATCTTGTGAGCTCCGTTCATGATCAAGATCTAATCTATTTGTAATCATGCATGTTGTGTTTGCGGGGATCCGATGGATATTGAGATTATTATGTTGGTTTGATTAATGGTTCTATCTTTATGATTCTATCATGTCTGTGTTGTTTGTGATCTTGCATGCTCTCTGTTGCTAGTATTTATCTTGGCCAAGTAGTTGCTAGTGACTCCAAGAGGGAGTATTTATGCTCGATAGTGGGTTCATGCCTCTAGTTTCTAAGGGAAGTGACAGAAATCTCTTCGGTTGTAGATGTGCTGTTGCTACTAGGGAGAAAACAATAGTCCCTTGTTCATGGAACATGTGGATTGTTTACCTTACACACTTTGCTTAAAGCAGTTGTGTGTTGCTTGCAACTTAATACTGGAGGGAGTTCGTATGATAACGTGAAGGTGGACTTCTATTCATAGATGCAGTTGGATTATGGTCTATGTATATTGTTGTATTGCCCAAATCAACTTCATAGGATCTTTCTAGCTAGTAATTTCATTGTTATGCCTTGCTCAGTTCCTGTCAATTGCCCAGCTGTAATTTGTTTACCCTTCATGCCATGTTGTTATCTAAGGAGAGCACCTCTAGTGAACTATGGACCCCGGTCCAATCTTTACCATTGATACATCATCCATTGTTATTTGTTTACTTGTTGCAAACCATTACCTTCCACACCATATGTTTAATCCTTTGTTACAGCAATTCGGTGATCTTGACAACCTCACTGATTCGTTGGGACAGAGTCTTGAGTTTGTGTTGTGTAGGTCTCCACGTTGTTTCCAACACCTGTGTGACGTTTCCTTCCTCTTTCTGGTTCGATAATTACCAGTGGCCGCTAGATAAGTACTCACCAAAATCGAGAATGTGACAAAGTCTTTCCATAGGAGTCCTCCCAATACACAATGCTAGCTTGTCAACTAGGCACCAATGTAGGGATGAAATTTCCCTACACAATTCTAGTTAACCTGAAGATGCCAATGCATGGGTCTTCCACTATGTAGTTGACTAAGCCAGAGACCATTTAGCATGTGGCTGTACACGGAAGCCACTGTACGAGAAACAAGTTCAATCTCTAAGTCCCTGGGTGGTTTTCTTCTAGTGCACATACAAAAAGAGACAGCCATATAAACATGGTTCCTTTTGTTGCCACCTTGTCCAACCTTGAGTATCCTTGTCCACCCAGGTGGTTCATTGAGTACTTGTTTTATTATATAAAACTTATATCTTTTCAACTCTTCATATAATCATAGCATGTATCCCATCCCAAATATATAGCAGGGCTAAGCATACTACAACTACAATGTTTCCACTAAGGAATATATAAGGGTATCCTATTAGGATTTAGCATAGTATAAAATATAGTAGTCCTTTCCATGCATGTTACAAAAATCCACTAAGTGTAATGAAAATAGTAGGACTTGGATGATCGTGTCACTTGCCTTTTTAGTAGAGAATGATGGTTCACTACTTGATCTTGCAAATATCACACTCTTCTAACTTCACTACAATTCAATCAAACAAACACAATTTCAACTAGCATTCAAACCATTTCTCACACATAAAATAACAAAAACAAGGTCATGCATGCAAGCATGCAAAAGATAGTTTTATTTGTAGAAGTGGTTTCTACTAGTCTCTAAACATTTTAAAGCTCAAAGTGGTCATTTACTAAAGTGGTAAAACTATTTGCAAAGGGTTTTATCTCATAAACAAATTTTATACCAAAGTGTTATTTATGTTTGTTAGAATTGTCTTTTTGCAAGGCAATAACTTTATAGGGTTCATAAAATATGTTTTTAAGTCACTAACTTGGTGTTTAGGGTCAGAAGGTTTGAATCAAATCATTTCCCAAAGGTTTTACTCAAAAATCATTTCTAAACCAAAAAGAATATTTTTATTTGACTAGAAATGTGCTAATTCAAATATTTACTCCTTAACTTCACAAAATACATTTTTAAATACATAGGTTGGTTCCTAGGGTCAGTAGGTTCTCAACAAATCGTTTTGCAAAGATTTCATATTAAAAATATATCTAGAACAATTTTTATATTCAAAATAAGCCTACACATGTTTCTGCAATTTCAACCGATTTTACAGAAGCAAAACATTAAACAAAGTGCATGGTTTCAAAGTACTTGTTCTACTGATTCCATTGATATAAAATTTGCAAAATTTGGACGTGTAGAACTAAAGTTATGAATTTTACAAGTTTGCATATCAAATAGATTCTAATTTCTGTTTTAAACAAAACCTTGTCCACGTGGCTCGATTCTATTGGCCGGTACTGTTTCGTTTGGATCGAGCTGTTCTAACCGCAGGATCTTATTTAGATTGCACGGTGCAGATCGAGTGATACCCCTTCGTCTAAGTTCTAATCACAGCCACTGGACAGGGGAGCCGGCGATACAGGATGCAAGGGAAGGAGGGAAGTAGCTCACCGTGCTTGCAAGGAGATGCTCAAGCTCAACGTGTGGTCGGCTTGGCGAGGGGCGCTCAGGAACGGAGGGGATTGCTCGCCGGAGTGTGCAGCGGCGTTGGACGGCTCTGTTCGTCGTCGGGGGCGAGGCTCCAGGTCGCCCTAAGGCAAACAGGAGGGGGGCGTTAGATGCGTACGAGCATTGTGATCACATGAGTGTCATCTAGAGGGACAGGGGTGGTCTGGGCTTACTAGGGGGACTCGCCGGAGAAACGGCCGAAGTCGGTGGCGCTCGGGTGTGGTCGTTGCTGACGATTTGGAGCGCACGCGAGCGAGTGGAGCACACGGGCAGATACGCAAGGGACTGGAGAGCAAGCTCCTATGCTCTAGGAGTGGAGAGGTGGTCGAAGTCATCAGAATTTCGCCAGAGAAGTTCGTCGGGGACAGTGGGTTCGAGCTCGAAATTAGAGCAGCCCGGTGGCAGAGAGTGGCTGAAGTTTGGGGGGAAAGAGAAAGGGGGGCGTGGCGTTTATGTGTGCGTGTTTACTGGCGTGAATTGATCACTCCATCAATCGGAATTAAGCCTCGAATGACGCAGAAAATGGTCGTGAGGTGAGGGCGAGGTCGTCGCGGGTGGAAACGATGAACAACTCTGTGGGGTCCGACGGTCACCGAGAGAGGGAGTGGGGAGATGGGGTCCTTGCATCGGTGACTCAGCGGGTAAAGACTCTGGTGCAAAGCGTTTTTCGCGGGAGAGAAGGAGTGGGCTGGTGTTGGGCTTAATGGGCTAGCCAGATGGGTTGGGTCTGTTTCACTTTTTTTATACAGAATGCTTTTTCTTTTTCTATTTGAATTTTTGTTTTGATTTTCAAACAAATAATTCAAACAACAAATCAATTCAAACTACCATCAAACTTTGTATTGATTTTAATTTTGTTTAACATCATAATCCAAAGTCCAAAAATAGAATAATTCTTTTATTCTTTTAGGATCTATTAATAATTAAATAAATAGACCTTAGTCTTTAATTCAAATTAGGATTTAATTTATTTAAAAATTGTATTTGAAATCTAAATAATACCAAAACCTTTTCAGTAGGTTTTATTTGAAAAAAAACACTTGAAAATCTTATTTAAAATAAATTAACAAGTTTTAATGTTTATTTAAAATGGAAAAGCCTTTACTTTAATAAAATTGGATATTAATAAATCCTCATTATTTTATTTAAATAAACCTTTACTCTTTTTATCAATCAAAATATTTTATTTCAAAAAGCTTGGCAAGATTAAATTTGACTCTTTAAAATAATCCTTATTTATATTCCTACCTTTGCTTTATAAAAACCATATCTTTTTATTTGAAGATCCAAAAATAGTAATTCCAACTATCATAACGTTATTTATTATTTGTTCATCTTTTTAAATCCCTTTAGGATTTTATTTGATCAAAATAGGTTTTGATGTTTCCATTTGGAATGAAAAATTTCTTCTCACCCTAAATTTCAACAAAATTTTATTTTCTTTATTTTTTTTCACATTTCAAAATTTGGAAAATTTTGGGATGTGACAGTCATCTTCGACAACGACGGCAAGCAGCTGCGTGCTAGCGCCACCACCATCGATTGCATCCAGCCACTGCGATGCATCGCGCCGCCCCCATATGAAGATAAGAGCTCCACGCCGTGCCATCCTTCTCTTACTCTGGCCTTATCCTCTCCCAGCATGCTCTCTCCCACTCTCTGTAGCGAGCTCTCGAACCCTAGCCATTGTTCGTCGTCGTCCCCACTGTTTCTGGCCTCCCCTCAACCAGCTTTGGGTGCCATCATGACTCCCTTTCACTCCTCGTTCGATTGCCCCTCTCGGAGAAGGCCGGCGTGGTCCGAATCGCCTCAATCGAGACCTCGGTCTCCGACGACCTCTAATACGTCGAAAATGTATCTATTATTTTTGATGCTCCATGCTTGTTTAGTATCTACTTTGCTTTGCTTTGTCTACACTTTGAGGTGTTTATATATCTTTTCTAGAACGAACCTATTAACAAGTTGTCACACTGCCAATTGCCTGTTTTCTTCTGTTTTTGGTTCCAGAAAGGCAGAAAATCAATATTCTCGGAATTGGAAAGGCAAAAGCCAAAGTCAATATATTACCGTGGGCGACATGAAGTGCAGATGTGAGACAGAGAAGCGAACCAGGGCGGCTAGACCCCCCTAGGCGCGGGTGGGTCCACCCTGCTTCTGGGTAGGGTGTGGGGCCCCTGGCCGCCTCCCAGACTCCACTGGTGGAAAACAGGGCTGTAATCCCGGGCCGCAATGGGCTCTAGTCCTGGACCCAAAACCGGGACTAGAGCCCCCCTCTAGTCCCGGTTCGCAACGGCCCGCGACTGATAACAGCCACGTGGCTGTTTCAGCGCCGCGGGGGGCGGAAACCCTCTAATCCCGGGCTGTAACACCACCCGGGACTAAAAGGTTTCTTGCCGCGGCAGATAAACACCACATTTCTTTGCCGCGGCAGAGATTGTGTATTTCCTTTTTTTTCCATTTCGTTCCTTTTTCGTTTTGTGTTTCACTATAATTCAAACATATATTTCAGTATACATATTATAAGCTACTACATACACACTACACGTCGATGCATTTATATAATTAATTGATCCCTTGCAAGCATACATATAATCAATCATATCAAAAGGAAGAAATGTTTTGAAATTACATGGTCATTGATGAATATATATATCATATCAGCTACATGAAGATGACTAAGGAAAATCGAGTTCCACATCATCTGCATAATGCTCTCCATGTATATCAAGGACTTCCTTCATCATAAATCCCGCCAGCTCCTCTTGAATTGCTCTTATGCGCTGGTCTGGCTCTAGTTTCTCCCGCAAATCATAAATATAATGTGAGTCAACTTTCCACTCACTGGTCAACTCGCGGATGTACTCGCAGACGTAGTATCCACATAAATGAGTTCCCTGTGGCTACTGTAAACTCTTCACCATTTTATAAGTTAACTCCTCTTTGAATGGACCTGGTATTTTGTGTCTGAACCGTGTCCAACACCTGCTCGGCAAAGAAAATGAACAAAGGAGTTATTAGTTACTTGATATCAGGAATTGAATGAAAGAGGACGATATAATGCGATAATGATTGAAATTACTTATGGAGCATTGCTTTCATGTCGCTCCACTTGGTCCCAACTTAATGAGTCGTGGACTTCAACTAGGGAGTTGTCAACTTGAATATTTAGCAAGATCTAGTGGAATCTGCGGACATTTACATAATCATACATGCATAGCTCATCCAGTAAGCAAAAATAAAATGTGTACATGATATAAACACTCACTTGAAGTTGTAAGGAAATAGTATTTCCTTAACAAAATTATGATCGGTTAAGAACCTGCACAGGTCTTCCTCCACGTCTTTGGGGTGATTCTTTAATGTATATTCATTAATGATATATGGGTCAATGAACCCAATGTCGTATCTTCTAGCTCTTTTGCATTCAAGCATCTTCATTCTGCGGAATATAATATCATCATACAAAAGGATATATAGTTAGGATAATGTATTAAATGCAATGGACGAGCTAAAGCTAGAAACTTAATTATAGAAATAAATAACTTACAGACAGTTGCAACCAATGATAGATTTGTCGAGGGCGCGCTGGTTGTATAACTGAAACAGTTCGGTCATTTGAACCTGTATCGAGTATAGTTTGAAGTGATGCTCCTTTCTAACATCCACCGGAAACCAATCTTGATGATGCTTTTTTCTGCTTGCGACATGTACCATTCATGCAGATTTCGCATATGTGTGGATAGACGCACGAGCTCCTCATTACTGACTAGAGGCTCCCCTTAGACATACTGCCGTACTATCTGACCCACTGACGTATCTTCATAGCCTAAATATTGACCTAGAGACATATTTGCTTCGTTAGCAAGTGCTTTGGCATCCGATACAGTGATTCCCATAAGTGCAGCATTATTATGGGCTCTAGGGTCCATTATTTGCATGTCCATATCCATTTCAGCTCTGAAGGCCTTGTCGAGGTCTGAAATGACTTTGAGCGGGGCGACCGATTGATTCTTCTGTGCTCTGAGATGGGCAACTTGCTTCCCGTTTTTGCACTTCTGACTTTTTTTTCTGTGCTTGCTTAATCATCTCCCGGTCATAGTCGGATTCTAGATTCATCGATATCTGGGATGGTTGCTCTATGTGGCATCCCGCAAAACCACTACTAGAAAATCGCGTTGAATTTGTGCATTGCATCGTCATCATCATGTGTTGTTCGCGTAAAACTATTTCCGCAAGCCCGTTTTGTTTTCTAAAACGCCCCGTCTTGTTTTCAAACACAAACCCCGGGTCACCGGGATATTTTGTTTGTCCGATATCGGCTTGCAAACGGCGCATTCAAAATTAAATAAAAATATCAAAGTATTTTTGTGGGGCAGTCGAACGGGCCGAATGACCCGAACGACCACCCCAGGATTTTAATCGGTCCACCAGACAATCCTAAAGCTACCCGAAGACCTACCCACAACCGCTGGCCACATCACCCCATCCAATGGTTAGTCGCCACCTCACCCACTCCTCTCCCTCACCCAATCCGGTACTGCCACCTAGGCTAAGCCCACCCAGCTCTCTCTCTTTTCTCTCCACTAACCACCCCCCTCTGGCCCACCCGTCACACCTCCCTCCCCCTGGGCCGTCCCCACCGCCTGGCCCACCCCTGTCAACCCCCTGTGCATCTTCCCCGCAGCGTCCCCTCTCTCTCCCGCAGACGCGCACGCGGCCGACCTCCCTCAACCCCACCCCGACGCCGGCGCTCCCCCTCGCCACCTTCCTCCCCGCGGCCCCCTCTCCGCCGCATCGCCCGCCGGCGCCCCCGCTCGCCCTCCGCCGCGCGCCAGCTTCCCCCTCGCCTCCGCCCCCTCGCCTCGCTGCCAGCCGTCCCGCGTGGCACCCCCCCTCCTCCGCGGCTCGTCCTCGACCCGACCGCGTCCTCCCCGCCTCCGACCGGCCCTGCCTGCAAGCCGCCGCCGCCGCCGTCCGTCTTCCCGCCCGGCTGCCGCGAGGCCCGCGTCAACGACCGCGGCCGCGACCACCTCGTCCGCCGCTGCCGCTACCGGTCTGCCTGCCTGCCTGCATCCTCTGGTTCCGCGAGGCCGAGCCGCGGCCGTCCCGGGCACCTCCTCAACGGCAGCGTCCCCCTCTGCTTGCGGGTCGCGCGCGAGTTGCCCGAGCATGGCCTCTCTGCTGCCTGTCCCTGGCCATGTGCACCGGCGGCGGTCTGACCGTCGAGGCCACGCGCCTGTTCCTGGTATCCTGTTGTGTTCGTGTGATGCTGTAGTTTCTACTTCAGTGGATCTTTTTCCCCGGAGCAGCTCGGTGTAATAGCTGTTGGTGAGGTGAGTTGTTGTTTTGGTGGCGTTTGGGGATGATGCGAAAAAGGATGCGGACAAGGTGATGTCTGTGAGAAACATTGTGTGGCTTCGCTCAAGGATCCCGACACCCGAACCCAAGTTCGCCATCGACACCAAAGACCCTAGGAAAGCCGTCGAGGTGAAATCGACAAGATCTACCTCACGGTGCGGCGAACCCCGGACCCGGAGCATCCTGGACACCCAGAGATACCGGCGACCCGACCAAGACCCGAAGACCGATCCCGCCGAACGTCAAGATCTTCAATCGGAATTCGAGGACGCCGAGATCCCGGTACGACAAGCACTTCGCCGCGGACCCGACAAGAACTTCGCAACGTCAAGATCGACACCGACCAGTAGAATCCGATGCGCCCCCGGCGCCAACCAAGTCCTGCTTCCCGGACGCGACAAGAACTACCTCCGCTATCTGGGAACAAGCCGCCGAGACCGAACCGTCGAACCCTGGACCCTGTCGAACCCCGAACCCCGGATCCCCCAAGACCGTCGAGACCCCTCAATGTGTGAACCCTTCCCGACACCCTATTTAATAATATAATACAATTTGCTGCATATTAAATCATTCATCTCGCATGCATATCTGTGGTTTGGGGGCCTTCTGCCGATTCACCTAATAATTAAATATGGGGCCCATATGCGGGCAAATCTAGTCTCATATCGGCCTCATTTAAATTTGTGTAGTGAACCGGTATCTTAACTTGCCATGTTAAGACAACATTTAATCTGCGGGGTAGATCAACAACTAGAACCATCTAAATAATTGTCGGGACCCCGGTTCCGCTTAATATGACCTAATTGCATCGCACCTTTGCCATGTCATACATCATGCATGCATCATGCCGATCTTTTGTTGTAGTATTAAATCTTGCATCCGGTGTTTATTCTAGTGTTTTGCTTCTTCGCGGATAAGGCCGTTGAGTTGATGTGAGCTTCGCCCCGATCTTCGGTTGAACCTTCGGCAATGTTTTCAGGCGAGCATCTCCCCCTTTCTACCTATCTTACTTTTATAGTATTTATTCCCTCCTGTTGATCTATTTGCTATCTGTGTTGCGATGCTTTAGTTTCCGCACCTGTGATATCCCCTGCAGCCTTATATTGCCTTGGACACATCCTATTACCTGTTGTTTGGTAGATAGTTGGACTTGCGCGTCGTAGTCGCTTGCTTAAGTGCTGCTGCATGTTGTCAAGTGTCACAGTTGTTGATGAATTGCCGCATGTTGATGTTGGAGATGAGCATAGTTTTACTTATTGTTCACTTTAATTCCTGTTTAACAACTAAAATTGAAGTAAGCAGAGGCATCGGTGGGTGATAGACAATTTTTGGTTTCCGAACGCCCACTTGTGTCCCGTAGGACCCCGAGTACTTGATACCTGTTCCTTGATTTATCGCGCTATCCACATCCGGGAGGTATATGGGACCCCCCTTAGCCAGAGCTTGATTCCGTCTTATTTCTTGGGGCCACAAACTAGTTTGAGGTTTTATTTACGATCCTGTACTTATGCCATGCTTTACTGCTTTATTTACGATTGTGCGAGGTACTGCACACTGTACTGTTTAGGAAGGCGGAGTGATTACGCGGTATCGACACCCCGAGTTTTCGGGTTCCCAGTCGCTTACAGCCATTGGCGCTAACCTTGAGTCCGTCTCGAAGCTTGCTTACTTCGTTGCGGGATCTACTCAAAGGGGTGGCCCCCTGAAATATTTCTGAATCCTGTGATTGCTTTGTCGTGAAAGCCTCGTTGGGTTTTGATTTGGTTTTTCCGAGGTTGATCGAGTGTGTGTTGCTATTGGTGCACCCCGGCCGGGTAAAACTTTCTGAAAGCCGTGTCCGCGGATATGGACGACTTGGAGCACAGTATCTCGATCATAGACAAGCATAACTAAAGTTTACTGCTATTAATTTGACTTTATAATGACTAGTAATCAGCTTCACTATAATGGAATGGCTAATTAATACTGCCCACTATTGCTTGTTTGGAGTGTCGCTTGCGACCATTGAACCTGACTAGTAAGTATGACAACTACCACGGAATGGCTAAATAAAAGTGCCAACAACTGCTGGGTTTTTGGGTTATCTCATGCTAATTGTATCTGATTAGTAATTGTTGCAACTACCACGGAATGATTAACTAAAAGTGCCCACTGCTTATTTCATCAGGATGATTATCTATACCTGACTAGTAATTGCTGCAACGATAACTGAATAAATAAAACTGCCAACCGTGTGAGTTCCTCGGTTGACTTCCTCGTTTGGTCTCGAGGGGGAAACACCAGGATGGGTTTGTTTGGTGTTAGTTTCAGGTTGGATCCGGATAGGTCATTCTTACCCCTCTCTCATAACCGCCAGTTGTATCGAGTCTCTATAGGTTGTTTAGTGCATGCTGCCGCTGCCGCTCAGTCCACCATACCTATGTAGGCGAGGACCGCCGAATTCTAGTCTCGCCGTGTACTGGCCTCAGTACTGACGCTCCTCTTTTTCCTTTGCCCTTTGTCGGCACCCCTTTTGTTTAAGCAGGTTTTGAGATCGACGCCGTTAGCAGGGTTACCCTTCCGGCTTGGCCTGGGCAGGGTTATGGACGCCATTGGTTATTCTTCAGGGCTCTTAGCCCCATTTGCATCTTGTCCGTAGCCGGACGCTCCATCGTTTTCGAGGTGATTTGGATCTTTGTACCGTATATCTGTATTCTTGACTCTTTGAGTCGCTGTTATATATATCTGTTCTGTGGGTCCCATCGAGGACTGTTGTGTAATGTTATTACTTCGTTTTCCACCCGCACGAAAGTGCCTGGTGGGCACCTTTGAATCGTTTCTATGCGGGTTTGGCGAGTTTCGCTAAAACTTGCATAGGTCCGATTCTGAGGGTGTTACAGAGTGGTATCAGAGCTCAGCAGTTGCGATACCCCACAAGTCCAGCCTGTAGGATAACCTAGCTAACGGCCGAAGTAGAGTGTCAAAACTATTTTGCAAAATCGGTTGGATAGTTCTGATTAGGTCTGATTTTACTCCTTACCCCTTTGCTATTCTCCTCTTATCTCGACGTGTTTTGAATCTGCTCTCTTATCTTTTCTCGAGTCCAGGATTTCTCGTGGATGGGTTCCGTCGTACCTTCAGGGTTTCGCTTCCTTCTTTGATAACGGTGTTCTACTATCCGGTGTTCTTGCTATCTGAGGAATCCGTCTGCTGTGGTACCATTCTTTGTTCCTTGTTTGTGCCTTCCGGTGTTTTCCGACGCGACGACATCATCTACGCCAGATCCGATGCAGAGTCTGCATCACTCCTTGTTCCGAACCCCGCATGTCGAGATCTTCAGTCTGATTCCGAGAGTTGGTTGCATAATCCGCCTATTCGTGTGCAGAGTAATGGTTTGGGTGCGCGATGGACTGATCACCATCCGACTACTTTTATCATTCGCTCTTGTACATCGAATAAGTGGGTCCAGCAGTTTTACTCCGTCCACGGAAGCTAGGGGTGGCTTTATTTGTGGATACCTCTACCTTCGACCTTTGTTCCCGGAGTGTGCTCTCGACGATCACGGACAACGACCTCTTGTTAGTGGTGTCGCGAGGACCTACACGAAGCGAGAAGATTCGGATCGCCGACCTTCCTTCCGGTACGATGAGGCGGATCTCGAGGGCGAGATCCCTTGTTAGTGGTGTCGAATTGTGGCATCCCGCAAAACCACTACTAGAAAATCGCGTTGAATTTGTGCATTGCATCGTCATCATCATGTGTTGTTCGCGTAAAACTATTTCCGCAAGCCCGTTTTGTTTTCTAAAACGCCCCGTCTTGTTTTCAAACACAAACCCCGGGTCGCCGGGATATTTTGTTTGTCCGATATCGGCTTGCAAACGGCGCATTCAAAATTAAATAAAAATATCAAAGTATTTTTGTGGGGCAGTCGAACGGGCCGAATGACCCGAACGACCACCCCAGGATTTTAATCGGTCCACCAGACAATCCTAAAGCTACCCGAAGACCTACCCACAACCGCTGGCCACATCACCCCATCCAATGGTTAGTCGCCACCTCACCCACTCCTCTCCCTCACCCAATCCGGTACTGCCACCTAGGCTAAGCCCACCCAGCTCTCTCTCTTTTCTCTCCACTAACCACCCCCCTCTGGCCCACCCGTCACACCTCCCTCCCCCTGGGCCGTCCCCACCGCCTGGCCCACCCCTGTCAACCCCCTGTGCATCTTCCCCGCAGCGTCCCCTCTCTCTCCCGCAGACGCGCACGCGGCCGACCTCCCTCAACCCCACCCCGACGCCGGCGCTCCCCCTCGCCACCTTCCTCCCCGCGGCCCCCTCTCCGCCGCATCGCCCGCCGGCGCCCCCGCTCGCCCTCCGCCGCACGCCAGCTTCCCCCTCGCCTCCGCCCCCTCGCCTCGCTGCCAGCCGTCCCGCGTGGCACCCCCCTCCTCCGCGGCTCGTCCTCGACCCGACCGCGTCCTCCCCGCCTCCGACCGGCCCTGCCTGCAAGCCGCCGCCGCCGCCGTCCGTCTTCCCGCCCGGCTGCCGCGAGGCCCGCGTCAACGACCGCGGCCGCGACCACCTCGTCCGCCGCTGCCGCTACCGGTCTGCCTGCCTGCCTGCATCCTCTGGTTCCGCGAGGCCGAGCCGCGGCCGTCCCGGGCACCTCCTCAACGGCAGCGTCCCCCTCTGCTTGCGGGTCGCGCGCGAGTTGCCCGAGCATGGCCTCTCTGCTGCCTGTCCCTGGCCATGTGCACCGGCGGCGGTCTGACCGTCGAGGCCACGCGCCTGTTCCTGGTATCCTGTTGTGTTCGTGTGATGCTGTAGTTTCTACTTCAGTGGATCTTTTTCCCCGGAGCAGCTCGGTGTAATAGCTGTTGGTGAGGTGAGTTGTTGTTTTGGTGGCGTTTGGGGATGATGCGAAAAAGGATGCGGACAAGGTGATGTCTGTGAGAAACATTGTGTGGCTTCGCTCAAGGATCCCGACACCCGAACCCAAGTTCGCCATCGACACCAAAGACCCTAGGAAAGCCGTCGAGGTGAAATCGACAAGATCTACCTCACGGTGCGGCGAACCCCGGACCCGGAGCATCCTGGACACCCAGATCTACCGGCGACCCGACCAAGACCCGAAGACCGATCCCGCCGAACGTCAAGATCTTCAATCGGAATTCGAGGACGCCGAGATCCCGGTACGACAAGCACTTCGCCGCGGACCCGACAAGAACTTCGCAACGTCAAGATCGACACCGACCAGTAGAATCTGATGCGCCCCCGGCGCCAACCAAGTCCTGCTTCCCGGACGCGACAAGAACTACCTCCGCTATCTGGGAACAAGCCGCCGAGACCGAACCGTCGAACCCTGGACCCTGTCGAACCCCGAACCCCGGATCCCCCAAGACCGTCGAGACCCCTCAATGTGTGAACCCTTCCCGACACCCTATTTAATAATATAATACAATTTGCTGCATATTAAATCATTCATCTCGCATGCATATCTGTGGTTTGGGGGCCTTCTGCCGATTCACCTAATAATTAAATATGGGGCCCATATGCGGGCAAATCTAGTCTCATATCGGCCTCATTTAAATTTGTGTAGTGAACCGGTATCTTAACTTGCCATGTTAAGACAACATTTAATCTGCGGGGTAGATCAACAACTAGAACCATCTAAATAATTGTCGGGACCCCGGTTCCGCTTAATATGACCTAATTGCATCGCACCTTTGCCATGTCATACATCATGCATGCATCATGCCGATCTTTTGTTGTAGTATTAAATCTTGCATCCGGTGTTTATTCTAGTGTTTTGCTTCTTCGCGGATAAGGCCGTTGAGTTGATGTGAGCTTCGCCCCGATCTTCGGTTGAACCTTCGGCAATGTTTTCAGGCGAGCATCTCCCCCTTTCTACCTATCTTACTTTTATAGTATTTATTCCCTCTTGTTGATCTATTTGCTATCTGTGTTGCGATGCTTTAGTTTCCGCACCTGTGATATCCCCTGCAGCCTTATATTGCCTTGGACACATCCTATTACCTGTTGTTTGGTAGATAGTTGGACTTGCGCGTCGTAGTCGCTTGCTTAAGTGCTGCTGCATGTTGTCAAGTGTCACAGTTGTTGATGAATTGCCGCATGTTGATGTTGGAGATGAGCATAGTTTTACTTATTGTTCACTTTAATTCCTGTTTAACAACTAAAATTGAAGTAAGCAGAGGCATCGGTGGGTGATAGACAATTTTTGGTTTCCGAACGCCCACTTGTGTCCCGTAGGACCCCGAGTACTTGATACCTGTTCCTTGATTTATCGCGCTATCCACATCCGGGAGGTATATGGGACCCCCCTTAGCCAGAGCTTGATTCCGTCTTATTTCTTGGGGCCACAAACTAGTTTGAGGTTTTATTTACGATCCTGTACTTATGCCATGCTTTACTGCTTTATTTACGATTGTGCGAGGTACTGCACACTGTACTGTTTAGGAAGGCGGAGTGATTACGCGGTATCGACACCCCGAGTTTTCGGGTTCCCAGTCGCTTACAGCCATTGGCGCTAACCTTGAGTCCGTCTCGAAGCTTGCTTACTTCGTTGCGGGATCTACTCAAAGGGGTGGCCCCCTGAAATATTTCTGAATCCTGTGATTGCTTTGTCGTGAAAGCCTCGTTGGGTTTTGATTTGGTTTTTCCGAGGTTGATCGAGTGTGTGTTGCTATTGGTGCACCCCGGCCGGGTAAAACTTTATGAAAGCCGTGTCCGCGGATATGGACGACTTGGAGCACAGTATCTCGATCATAGACAAGCATAACTAAAGTTTACTGCTATTAATTTGACTTTATAATGACTAGTAATCAGCTTCACTATAATGGAATGGCTAATTAATACTGCCCACTATTGCTTGTTTGGAGTGTCGCTTGCGACCATTGAACCTGACTAGTAAGTATGACAACTACCACGGAATGGCTAAATAAAAGTGCCAACAACTGCTGGGTTTTTGGGTTATCTCATGCTAATTGTATCTGATTAGTAATTGTTGCAACTACCACGGAATGATTAACTAAAAGTGCCCACTGCTTATTTCATCAGGATGATTATCTATACCTGACTAGTAATTGCTGCAACGATAACTGAATAAATAAAACTGCCAACCGTGTGAGTTCCTCGGTTGACTTCCTCGTTTGGTCTCGAGGGGGAAACACCAGGATGGGTTTGTTTGGTGTTAGTTTCAGGTTGGATCCGGATAGGTCATTCTTACCCCTCTCTCATAACCGCCAGTTGTATCGAGTCTCTATAGGTTGTTTAGTGCATGCTGCCGCTGCCGCTCAGTCCACCATACCTATGTAGGCGAGGACCGCCGAATTCTAGTCTCGCCGTGTACTGGCCTCAGTACTGACGCTCCTCTTTTTCCTTTGCCCTTTGTCGGCACCCCTTTTGTTTAAGCAGGTTTTGAGATCGACGCCGTTAGCAGGGTTACCCTTCCGGCTTGGCCTGGGCAGGGTTATGGACGCCATTGGTTATTCTTCAGGGCTCTTAGCCCCATTTGCATCTTGTCCGTAGCCGGACGCTCCATCGTTTTCGAGGTGATTTGGATCTTTGTACCGTATATCTGTATTCTTGACTCTTTGAGTCGCTGTTATATATATCTGTTCTGTGGGTCCCATCGAGGACTGTTGTGTAATGTTATTACTTCGTTTTCCACCCGCACGAAAGTGCCTGGTGGGCACCTTTGAATCGTTTCTATGCGGGTTTGGCGAGTTTCGCTAAAACTTGCATAGGTCCGATTCTGAGGGTGTTACACTCTAGAAAGGACTTAGCCCACTTTTTGGTTTTTTCGTTATATACCGGCTTTGGCTCAGTCTTTTTGGGTGCAAAATGCGCCTTAACTTGGGCAGCCACATCCGCGTTAGTTTCCTCATCGGTCTTGTCATAAGGTCTCTTTGGAAGAGCCGGCAGGATGTCGACTATCTTCAGCCTTTGAACTTTCTTCGATGTGGGGCGCGAGGGACCGTCGAACTTCCATTTATTCGACGAGGTAGTAGTATTGCACGGAGGCGGAGGCGGAGATCGAGTTGATGTACTCCTGCTATGGCGATCATCAGCGGGGCGGGGTGGACTTGGAGGTTGGCGATAATCGGGTTGGGGTGGACTTGGAGGTTGGCGATAATTGGGTTGGGGTGGACTTGTAGGTTGACGATATTCGATGCGGGGTGGATTTGGGTTCCTTGGAGTCGGTGTCCTTGGCGCCGAGCCTAGAAACTTGATGTACTTCTTATTTCATAGAATGATGTTGCGCTTGACATCTCCTAGTTTCGTAACGCCTTCAGGCGTAGAGATTTCAATCTCTACATCCGCAAAATCCTCCACTATGTCATCCACCGTGACACGAGCATAGCCTAGTGGAATCGGAAGTGAATGGTGGAGTGCTCCAGGTAGACAAGGTAAAGCAGTGCCGATGGCCACCTTGAAGGACAGGTTGTTCATTGGCTGATGTAGCTCACATTGTTCCATCTCTATGACATCATCCACGGGGTAGTGAGGAGCTGGTGCATCATCCAGCAGTGATTGATCATCAGCACGGACCTCCGTGGAAGCCACGTTGCTTCTCCGTTGGCTAAGATCCAATGCAGGATCATCAGACCGCGGGTGAGTTGACGACGGCGGCCTTTGGCTAATTTCATGCATGAGGTTCTTCAGATCAGCTAGGTCCTGCTCTACCCTGGAGATCTGGTCTACCTCCCGGTCCTTCTTTCTCTGACGGCTTCTGTAACTGGCATCGTACTGAGGAAACCCTTTCTTCCACGAGACACCGGCGCCTTTGCCTCGTGTTCGTCCTCCCTTTTCAGGATTCCCTAGAGCGCGTGTCAGCTCGTCGTTCTCTCTCTCGTGACGGAACAATCCCAATTGAGCATCGTTCATTGCTTGAATAAGGTCTTGGGAGGGTTTTAGAATTTTCTCATGAAATAATGTCTTCCCTGTTTTTGGGTCCAAGGATCCCCCGTGCCCGTACCACCAGTGCTTTGACCTCTCGGGCCATCCATCTGTACCAGGAGTGATGCCTCTAGCCCTCATGTTCTTCTCCATAGTTTCCCACTTAGGGACGACACTCTTGTAGCCACCTTTCCCCATTTTATGATGGTATTTCTTGTTGGCAGCATTTAACGCGTTCTTTGCCGACTTTGCCTTGGCTTTATCAGATTGCTTGTACTGTACAAAATCGGGCCACTGTTCTCTCAACTTCTCGTTTACTCCTTTGAAGTCTGGAGTTTTCTTTTTCACGACATATTTCACGTATAAACTTTTCTTGCTCAGTGCCCACTCCTTGACTTTCGCTCTATTTTCAAGCCCACCCGGCCTTGGGGTAATACCATATACCTCAAATTCCTCATACTCTGGAGGTAGTATGAAATGCGCTATGAGCTTCTGCCAAAGGTCATCTTTGGCATCATCGGTGACATAGCTGTTGGATTCTTCACCGGCTTTCTTTGACTTATTCCATTCTAGGATGGTGATCGGCAGGTTGTCCCTAACAAGCACCCCACATTGATTTATAAACATCCTCTGGTGCTTCTCTGGAGCAATCGGTTCACCATCATCATCTATTTCTTCGATGGGGAACCTCTGATTACCATCCAACTTTTTGTTCGGCCCTCGTTTCGTTCGAGCTGTCGATTGCTTCGATCTGGTGGGCTAAAAGAAGAAAAGAGAGTGATTAATATATATCTAGATCAGTTAATGAATAGAGGTAACACGAGACTTTATATATATATATGTACCTCATCGGATCCTGTCGAGGGGCCATCATTATTGTTGATATTTGTTTGCCTTTCGTCCATCTGGTCTTCCCCTTAGTACATTAGGTTTTCCTCTAGTCCATCACCGGATGGATTCAGATATGAGGATATATCTTCCTCGAGCATAATATCTTCTGCGCCGGTAGTAATATTAAGAGGAATTTCACCTCTTATCATGCCCTGAAGAAAACCTTCACCGATGCGACCAGGATCTTCGGATGGATCCATGACTTAATTATCTATAAAAAAGAGAGATTTAAACAGGTTAGAAAAAACAATAATCCTAATAACTAAAACAATATAATCCTAATTATAATAATCCTAATATTATTTGTGCTAAAACAATAATCATAATAACTAAAAAAAATAACCCTAATCCTAATCCTAATTCTAATCTTAATAAATAAGACAAAAAAATCACTAAAATAATAATCCTAATCCTAATCCTAATTCTAATATTTTAATTAAAACAATAATCCTAATACTAAAACAAAAAACCCTAATATAAAAAAAACTATAAAATCTATAGAAAAAACTATAACATTTCCTAACATTTCCTAATACTAATTGTGGTAAAACCTAATATTATTTGTGGTAAAACAATAATCCTAATATTAATTGTGGTAAAACATTATAATCCTAGCTAATAACTAAAACAAAAAAAATAACCCTAGCTAATTACAAAAATTAATAACCCTACCTAACTAATAATTACAAAAAAAAAACCTAGCTAATTCTAGCTAATTACAATTACAATAATTAATAACCCTAGCTAACTAATAATCCTAATCCTAATCCTAGCTAATTACAATTACAATAATTAATAACCTAGCTAACTAATAATTAACAAAAAAAAACCACACCCGCCCGTACTCCCTTCGAGCTCTCACCGATCGAGGCACAACGGGGCTGTGCACGGTGGGGCGGCACGCAGCAGGGTGGCGCACGACGGGGCGGCACTGTCACATCCCAAGATTTTCCAAATCTTGTAATGTGAAAAAATAAATAATTGTTGAAAATTAGAGTGAAAAGAAACTTTTGTTTCTGAATGGAAACTCAAAATCCCATGTTGAACAAACTTTGGTTAACATTTGAATCCAAATAAATTCAAATCAAGTGGAATGCATTCTTCATAAATGCATCTGGAAATTTAAACACTTGAGAAATAAACCAAAACCCTAAAACCCTAATGGAAGAAAATCATTTCCAAGTTATCTCCAAGCCTATGGATTTGATCCATATAAAAATTTGTCAACAAACATTTACAAGTGATCAAGAATGACAAATAGAAATATTATAAAACCATAGAAATTGGTTTCACTTAATTTGGAGCCATGAATAAAATCTTATGAATTTAAAAAGATAAGGAAAAGTAATTCCCAAAGCTAATAAAGCACGTATCTAAAATCCATACCAAATAGCAAGCAAATAATCCTAAAAGGATTTAAAAAGATAAACAAATAATAAATAAAGTTATAATAGTTGGAATCACTATTTTTGGGTCTTTAAAATAAAAATATATGGTTTTTATAAAGAAAAGGTAGGAATATAAATAAGGATTATTTTATAGAGCCAAGTTAAATCTTGGCCAAGCTTTTGAAATAAAATATTTCTATTTGATAAAAAGAGTAAAGGTTTATTTAAATAAAATAATGAGGATTTATTAATATCCAATTTTATTAAAGTAAAGGCTGTTCCATTTTAAATAAACACTAAAACTTGTTAATTTATTTTGAATAAGAATTCCAAGTGTTTTAGTTTTTCAAATGAAACCTACTGAAAAGATATTGATATTATTTAGATTTCAAAAAGAGTTTTAAAATAAATTAAAACCTATTTGAATTAAAGACTATGGACTTTTTATTTAATTATTAATAGATCGTAAAAGAATAAAAGCATTATTCTATTTTGAACTTTGAAATATGTTGATAAACAAAATTAAATTTTACCCAAAGTTTGGTGGTGATTTGAATTCAAATGGCGATTGAAAAATATTATTAAATCTTATTTAATTAATACTAGAGCCTATTTTAAATAATTAAAATACACTAAAAAGGATAAATAAATTATTCTAAACTTGACTTTGGAATGTGTTATTAATCAGTATATTAATCCACACAAATTTTGGTTGAGGTTTAAATTGATTGGTTGCTTGAATTGTTTGAATGAAAATCAAATCAGAATATTCAAAAACAGAAAAGAAAAAGGTTTAGTATAAAAAAATGGAAACAAACCCAGCCCAGCCCAGCTAGCCCACTAAGGCCCAGCAGCCCACCTCTCCCTCTCTCCCCGAAACGTTTTTCCTCACCGTAGACCAAACCCGCTAAGTCGCTGACCAATGGACCCCATTCCCTCTCTTCCTCTCTAGCTGTCAAACGGACCCCACGACCACGTCAGCGTCTTCCCCGCGCGACCAGTTCTTCCTCTCGTTACTGCCAATTGATTTGCGTGGTAAATTATCTTCAATGCCGCGTGATCCTCGCCCCCTGACCACACTCACTTAAGCGCCCATTTCCCCTCTTCCTTTCCCCCCCCAAACATCACGCCTCGAGAGCCACCAGGCTGCTCGGAATCATCTCCTGACCGTCACTGTCTCCGGCGAGCTCCACCTCCAATTCCGGCCAAACCCTTCCGCCCCTCGCCTCCTCGACCATGCGAGCCTGCTCCCCTCTTCCATACGCATCTCCTAGTGGCCTTAGCTCGCTCGCGCATGCCCCTATCATCGGCAACCACCTCGACTGACCGCACCACCGTCTGCTCCACCTTCGACGAGCTCCACAGGTAGTCTCTGACCGCGATGCCCTCTCTCTTATATGCTCCCATACTACCTACTCTTCCACGTGTCTAACATCACCATCTGTTCCCTCTCCCGTGCTCTACAGCGACGTCCCCGACAACGACAGTGCGTGCCCGTAGCCAGACATCTCTCCGGCGAGCAATCCACGCAACTCCAGCGCGCCCCTCGACAAACAGTAGGCACCTTGAGCACCACCACGACCCTGCGAACTTGGTGATCGCCTCCCCACGCTCTCTCGCTTCCTGCATCTCCAGCAATGCCACCGTCTGACCGTGCGCCGCCAGTCGCCGCCACCAGCGCCGCCACTCAATGGTTGCTCGAACACAAGCCATAGGATTAAAAACTAACGCACGCGATAGAACATAAACTAAAGGGTACACTTGCTTCTGTGCCGCACGATTTCATTAAGATCCAACGCTCCATAGAGCTCAATCCACACGAACCGTTTTCGACGAATCAGAACAGCCCACGTGTCTAGAGATTGTTTTAAAAACCAGAAACTTGTCTATTAGATGTTCCAATTTGAAAAATTCATAACTTTCAAACCACACGTCCAAATTTGCAAATTTTATATCAATGGAATAAGCAGGACAAGTACTTTCTGACCATGCCCTTTGTTTAGTGAATTGCTTCTATTAAAATGATTGTTTTTGCAGAAACTTGTGTAGGCATATTTAGAATATAAAAAATTGTTCTAAAATGATTTTTGAGATAAAATCTTTGGCAAATGGTTTGTTTTGAACCTACTGACCATATAAATCAATTTTTGGATTCAAAAACATATTTGGTTAAGCAAAAGAATAAAACCTTGAATTAAGGCATTTCTAGTCAAATAAAAATATGGTTTAATTGTTAAAAATGATTTTGGAAGAAAACCTTTGGGAAATGTTTTGATTTAAACTCTCTGACCCCAAACACCAAGTTTTTGGAATTAAAAACGTATTTGGTGAACCATATAAAAATTGTTGCTTTGCTAAAGGCATTTTCAACCACATAAAATAATGATTTGGTTCAAAAATGGTTTATAGGTAAAATATTTTGCAAATAGTTTTGGCACTTTATAAAATGACCAATAAGTGTTTCAGAATGTTTATAACCAATTATAAACCACTTTTGTAAATAAAACAAAGTTTGGCATGCTTGCATTCATTGCTTTGTCTCTATTATTTTATGTAATGCTTGCTTGAATGGTAGATTGAAATATTGCTTTCTTGATTGAATTGTAGTGATTTCAAGAGTGTGAATATTGCAAGATCAAGGAGTGAACTTATACTCTCTACCAAAAAGGCAAGTGATGCTTCATACTTTTGTCCCATTATTTTCACTATGCATTAGTGATATTTCTAAGTAGGACTTGCATGGAATTTTGCTAAGTATAAACTATGCCATGGGAAATCCTAGTAGATGAAACCTTCGTAGAAATTTCCTAAGTTAAGATTCCTACTATTATCATGCTTAGCTTAGCTAGTAGAAAACAAGGGTGGATTATATTTCATGCTATGGAATATTTCCAAGTCAAGGACTTGTGTTTTGTTTAATAAAACAACTAAGTGAATGAATCACCTGGGTGGAATGGAAGGAATGGTTTGTGTTGAGTGGTTCACAAGGCCCATTTATATGGTTTACCTTATGTATCTCACTTGTGGATGGCCACCCAGGAACAAAGAGATTTGAGATGTCAAATGTTGAGAAGCTTCAAGTGCAGCCACTTGGCATTATGGGCTCTGCCTGGATCATATAGGTTGCATTAACTTAGCCAAATGGAAAGTTGGTGGTAGGGGAATGATAGGTTGGAACGCGTCCATTCTGGTCTAAGGGAAGGCTTCTGAAAGATCTTGTCTTGGTGAAACCAAGTCTTGTGGGGAAAGTGCACCACCTCTCCAGAGTGTAAAATCTAAGTACTTAGCCATGTCCCTGGTAAAGGACAATTTGAGCATCAAGAAATGGAAGCTATCAAGAATCTCCTCATCCCAATTTCTAAGTTAACAACTTGTGGTTGCAAAAGGGTTGAAGGATCACCAATTTCTATTGGGAGATGCCTTGGGTGATTTTTGACAAACAAAAACTTAGTGTTTTCAAATGATAAGGAAAATCTATTTTGAGCAAAGCAAGGCTAAGCTCCACTTAGCCAAATGCATATAGATGATAGACTCCACTATACTATCATAGTATCACTTACCAGTACAATTCAAATGTATTGACCCTTGTGGCTGTAACTTGTTATGTTGCAGGTTTGTTTGATGTTAGTGAAGTTTATTGATTAGGATTACAAGTCTACAACCAACATGTCTGCCTGTGGCACTTTGAAGATGAAGGACCCCATGCTATTATTATATTCTGCTGCATTGTAATGAGATAGCCAAATGAGCTATGTAAGATGTAATAAATTATTTTATTCCTGGTTATAAAGTTGTATTATGACCTTTGTTTCTTGATATTACATCTTAATTGTGGATGCTAGCTATTGATCCAGGGACTAGCATTGTAAACACAGGGATCTCTACCTTATTAAAGGTTGTGAACCTTACAGGCACGCAGCGGGGCGGCGCGCGGCGGCACAGCGAGGCAGCGCCCGGCGAGGCGACGAGGCGGCGAGGCGCGCGGCGCGAGGCGGCACGAGACAAGGCGGAGATCGAGCACGGCGTAGCGGTGGCGGAATCGGACACCACCTCCCCTGCTTCGTCTTCGTCTGTGTGCTTCGTCTTGGTCGAGAAATGCGAAGTGTTGGGGCAAGAATATATAGGGACCCCCCTTTAGTCACGGGTCAAGCCACGGGACGGGACTAAAGGGTCTTTAGTCCCGGGTCGTGGCTTAACCCGTGACTAAAGACCCCCCCTTTAGTCACGGGTTAAGCCACGGCCCGGGACTAAAGGGTTTTTTCGGCCGCTTCGTTTTTTGCGCGCGTAGGCACCCTTTAGTCCCGGGTCCAGCCATGACACGCGACTAATTGTTTTTTTGTAAATTTTATTTTTTAATTCAAATCAAATATAAAAACTTTGGAAAATCATGTCTTTTATTATAATAATCCAAATAACACAAATACTATGTCTATTATTATCAGAAAAATATAAAGAATCTTAATATAATATCCATATATCTGTTTGCATCATTTATAAATTATTTCATTTGTAAATTTTCTTTTTTTTAATTCAAATCAAATATAAAAACTTTGGAAAATCATATGTTTTATTGTAATAATCCAAATAACACAAATAATATGTCTATTATTATCAGAAAAATATAAAGAATCTTAATATAATATCCATTTATCTGTTTGCATCATTTATAAATTATTTCATTTGTAAATTTTCTTTTTTTAATTCAAATCAAATATAAAAACTTTGGAAAATCATATCTTTTATTGTAATAATCCAAATAACACAAATAGTATGTCTATTATTATCAGAAAAGTATAAAGAATCTTAATATAATATCCATTTATCTGTTTGCATCATTTATAAATTATTTCATTTGTAAATTTTCTTTTTTTAATTCAAATCAAATATAGAAACTTTGGAAAATCATATCTTTTATTGTAATAATCCAAATAACACAAATAATATGTCTATTATTATCAGAAAAATATAAAGAATCTTAATATAATATCCATTTATCTGTTTGCATCATTTATAAATTATTTCATTTGTAAATTTTATTTTTTTAATTCAAATCAAATATAAAAACTTTGGAAAATCATATCTTTTATTGTAATAATCCAAATAACACAAATATTATGTCTATTATTATAAGAAAAATATAAAGAATCTTAATATAATATTAATTTAGTCACGATTGTAGTCACAAACCAGGACTAAAGATATTTCCTGCCATTTCCCAAAGCTTCACGCCAAGTTTTCCCACCCTTTCCCTCTATATTGAGGGCAATCGCGCCATGGCTATCCACACATCCACACCTTCCTCTCTTAGAACAATGGACAACGCCTACTGGGCCATTCTGACCCTCGAGGAGACCGAGGCGCTGTGCGCCTCCAACTACCCTTGTCCGCCGGGCTACCGGTCGCCCGCCGGCTGGATGCTGAGTGCTGGAGGGGTTCCTGTCCCTCAAGGTTCCGCACGCCAGGAGGCCATCACAAACCACTTCTACCACGAGCTCACGCCGGAGCAGTGGATGGATACCCAGTGGGATCCCGACAACTACGACACCTGGAATGCCTTCTTCGCTAATATGCGGGAAAGGGAGATCGCCAGGTACGAGGGTGATGGCCCGCCACCGGTGAACCACAACGAAGCCGGCCATCGTCTGTGGTGGGCGAACCATACTATCATCGGAGTGATGCGCTACATCGCCGGGGGAGACCATCCTCGCCTGTGGTGCCCACGAGTCCACCCGCCACAGAGCCACAAAAAGTCCCCACACCGGACTGGCGGTAGCGTCATCGTTTTCTAGGAGACCCCTCCCCCGCCCGCCATGAATCCGAGGCTGGAATGGCCCCTGGTATATGCCATGGATGGGATGAGGATCCCGGGAGTGGCAGGTGACGATGAGGATGATGATGACGATGACGAAGAAGACCCTAAAGATGCGTACTATAGGACTAGGCATGATTATGACTAAAGGGGGCGGCTTTAGTCCTGAGTGTTAGCTAGTCCCGGTTTGTCCCGGTTTTTAATATTAATAAATGTGTTGAGTGTTACCTAATAAATAGAGGGAAATGCCTATATAAAGAGAGGGTTCATCTTTAGTCCCGGTTGGAGAAACCAACCGCGACTAAAGGGATTGCGGAAGACTGGGCCAGGCAACACTAATAATAGGGGTGGGTGTCGACATTATGTCGTGCGGCTTGTACCTTGTCCCGGATGGTGTCATCCTCCTCCTCTTCTTCATTGTATTCCATTATAAACCCTGTCTCTCTCCGTGCTTGGTCCAACAATTATAACTGGGCATGATGCCGGACTTCAATAGGTGGCTGTGAAGGGTTTTTGAGTCAGAGTAATCCTTCTGATTCCTACATCCAATACATGGACAGAATACAAAACCATTGTGCTTGTTTGCATCAGCAACACGGATGAATTCATGAACGCCATTAATGAACTCGCCAGAGCGTCGGTCAGTACCGTACATCCATTCCCGGACCATCTGCATTATAGTAAAAGTATATCAAAAACCATTACAAAACATGATAAAATTATTACAAGTTATATTGAGAGCTTCTAGAGCATTAATTTTGAATTTTGAAAAATTTACATGCACCAATTTGTGAATTGGAGAAAACAATCAACATGATAAATGTGGAGTTTTTTATTATTGTTCTATCAGTGAAAACTTCATTCCATTCTAAGCTCTGAAACTCTAAAATTACACATTTCAATTTTTAGTAACTATGTGCCTAATCAAAATTTGTTACACATATATATCAAAATCCTTCTAGATACTTCTAGAGCATGTATGCATTTGATCCATATCTCTATACTTCTAGAGCATTATAGAGCTAAAGTAGCAATAAGAGATGAAAGAATGAAGTTCTAACCTTTTAAAGCTTTGGATTTAGGTGTTGCAAACTAAATCTTGACAAATCTTGAGAAAAAAATGGCATGAACTCTCTTGCTTCTTTGAGAAAAATGGCCACCATATGCTTTAGGGCGCAGCTGGCCAGGAAGCTGTATATATACTGATGGACAACTAGTCCCGGGCCGTGATACGACCCGGGACTAATAGTCCCCGAAAAGAGCTGTTGGCCCGCTCTAGCTTATTAGTCCCGGGCCGTATTACGGACTGGGACTAGAGCTCTGGTCCGGCCCGGGACTAGTGTCTTTAGCCATTTCTAGCCGTTGGAGGCCTCACGGCCCGTAACTAGTGCTAGCACTAGTCGCGGTTCGTGACGGGCCGGGACTGGTGACATTGTTCAAATCGAACCGAAGGCCTGTTTTCCAGTAGTGCTCGCCTCTTCGCCTATAAGAATCCCCCGATGCAGAAACCCTAGGCACCCGATCAAAACTCCACGAAACCTTCTGTAGCCACCGCCACCGTCGTCCCTAGATCGGGGGGATCTGAAGTTCTTCCCGGCACCCTTCCAGAGGGGAGATCATCAAGGAGGCCTTCTTCTCCGGTATGATGCGCGAGTAGTTCCACCTTTGACTATGGGTCCATGTAGTAGCTAGATGGTCATATCTCCTCCTTGTGCTTTCATGTATAGATCTTGTGAGCTCCGTTCTTGATCAAGATCTAATATATTCGTAATCATGCATGTTGTGTTTGCGGGGATCTGATGGATATTGAGATTACTATGTAAAATTGATTAATAGTTTTCTCTATTTGATACTATCATGTCTGTGTTGTTTGTGATCTTGCATGGTCTCCGCTTTTAGTAGCTATCATGGCCAAGTAGTTGCCAGTGACTCCAAGAGGGGGTATTTATGCTTGATAGTGGGTTCATGCCTCTAGTTTCCAAGGGAAGTGACAGAAATCTCTTCGGTTGTAGATGTGATGGTGCTACTAGGGAGAAAACAACGATCTCTTGTTCATGGAACAAGTGGATTGTTTACCTTACACACTTTTCTTAAAGCAGTTGTCTGTTGCTGGCAACTTAATACTGGAGGGGGTTCAAATGATATCCTGAAGGTGGACTTCTAGTGATAGATGCAGTTGGATGGCGGTCTATGTATATTGTTGTATTGCCCAATCGAATCTCATAGGATCTTTTTGTCTGGTATTGCATTGTTATGCCTTGCTCAGTTCCTGTCAATTGCCCTTATTTAATTTGTTTACCCTTCATGCCATGTTGTTTATCTAAGGAGAGCACCTCTAGTAAACTATGGACCCCGGTCCAATCTTTACCATTGATACATCTTCCACTGTTACCTGTTTACTTGCTGTAAACCATTACCTTCCACACCATACGTTTAATCCTTTATTACCGCAAACCGGTGAGCTTCACGACCTCACTGATTCGTTGGGGCAAAGTCTTGAGTTTGTGTTGCGCAAGTCTACGTGTTGCTTGCAACACCTGTGTGACGTTTCCTTCCTCCTACTGGTTCGATAACCTCGGTTTCTTAATAAGGGAAAACTTGCTGCTATGCTGCTTCACACCTTGCTCTTGGGGTTCCCAACGAAGCGCTCCTACATCAACTCAGTGCTGCATCAAGCCTTTTCTGGCACTGTTGCCGGGGAGGCTAAGATGTCTTCACAAGGGGAGTCCTCGACTTACTTTCTCTTTACTTTGTTTTTAATTTTCTTAGTTTCTTTTTCTTGGTTTTGTTTGCCTCTTTTCAAAAACCCAAAAAAAATTAGTTTAATTTGGTTTGCTTTTTCTATTCAAAAACACAAAAAATTAGTTCCCACTCTAGTTGCTGGTCTATTATTTCCTTGCTTGGTCATGCTTTCTATCAATGGATGGTTTCTTTGAAACTAGTTCTTATTTGCAAGGTGGGTTCACGGAAGAAAAAAAGTATTATTATAAGGAACACCAGTTGTGACAAAAAGGGAAACACTTATGGGAACAAATTGATAAATTGAATACTATTGCTAGAGAGGTGTGCTCTACTTATAATGTTACTTATTGCTTTGATAAATCTTGTTGCTATAGGAGGTATAAATACCTGCCTGTTCAATGTGAGTATAATGATAATGTTACCATATCTTCTTATGTTAAAGGAAACTTTGACTTTTATGATGTGGAACAAATTAAATTGAAGAATTTATTGCCTTCAAGGGTGCATTTGAACTTGCTAGTTTGCTTGAAGATACTGATGATGCACCTTATGAAGATGAGGTTTATGAGATACTTAAATTTTGCTTTGACAATTACAAGGAAGAAAATTGCTATATTCATGAATATTTTAATAGATGGTTTCCACAAATGGAAGAGACTAATGCCGTGCAGGAGCCTATGGAAGAAGAAATTGCTGATACTAGAATCTCATTAGATGAAAAAGAGGATGAGAGTGATGAATAAAAGGAGGAAGAATGGATCTACCCATGCCTACCTTCTAATGAGAGTAAATCTTTATCCCTTACATTATTTTATTGTCCCCCATACTTACCAAAGGAGGATGAGTGTTATAATCCTGTGGATCCTTTTGAAATATCTACTTTGGGAAAAACATGTGATGGTTTTAATCCCAATATTTTTGAGCTTGATAGAAATTATGTGTTGGTAGATCATGAAGAGCATGCTTTATGTGATAGCTATATTGTTGAGGTTATTCATGATGCTACTGAAAATTATTATGAGAGAGGAAAGTATGGTTGTAGAATTTTTCATGGTACTGAAACACCTCTCTATGTGCTGAAAGTTTTGAAGTTACTCTTGTTTAATCTTCCTATGCTTGTTAATTTGTTCTTTGTGAATTTATTTGTGTACAAGATTCCTATGCATAGGAAGTGGGTTAGACTTAAATGTGTTTTGAATTTTCTTCTTGATGCTCTCTTTTACTTCAATTCATATTTCTTATGTGAGCATCTTCTCAAACTGTCAAGCCTAACTTAAAGGCGTTAAAGAAAAGTACTTGTTGGGAGATAACCCAAGAGTTTCCTTGAGTCTTGGAAGTTATTACTTTTGTAATGACCTCTCCTTATCCTTTTTGTTTGTTTTTTTGTGCCAATAATGACCTCTAATGAGAGGGAAGTAAGATTTTAGGAGTTGTTGTCCCGAATCAGATTTCTGTCCTCCACCATAAAAATTCGTGAGTGTATGTAACTCAGATTGAGCTGAAAATTTACAAAAAAATCCCCCAGTATGTTAGATAACTTTCATTAGATCAGCACCTTTTGATTTGAGCAACAAAATATTTTTGAAAATATCGTTTTTTACGTGTTGGTCTGTTTTGACAGATTTCATCCATTATTTGTATTTGCTTCTTATTGATTCCTTTTTGAGTTCTCTTTTGGGGAATTGAGCTTTTTGAAGGAGTTGCTACAGAGCTTGTGTTTTTAGTGAAAAGTCTTTCTGTTCCAAAGCTTTGCCTAAAGGTCTATTATCTTTTGATTACACTAATGTTGCTAATGAAGATTGTGTGAAGTTTTGTATGAAGGAAAAATTTTAGGTGTAGAGAGAGAATGATGTAATGAGATGAAGAATGTACAAAAGCACAATCTTGGGGATGCCACCCTGGTGTCACCCCAAGGCATCCGCTTCTTCATCAATAAAAATCTCAGGTTTGTCTTGACACTTCGTTTTTATTGTTTCATGCACAAGTTGGGTTGTTCTTGGAGCGTCTTAGTTTTCGTTTGGCTTGCTTAGTTGTTTAGTTTGCTTGAATAAAGTAGTTTGGAACCCCTCTCTTGCTATGTTGTTTCAAATAAATTGCTTGGTGTTGGAAAGGAGTAGGAAGTCCCTGCTTGAAAGTGCAAGAGGATCTTGCATTGTCTATAACTTATACTTTAGCATGACATGCTAGGTGTTGTTTTGACCTTATGCTTAGTGATTATATCTGTAGCATGTCTTGTTCCAAACAATTGGGATTGCTTAGTGTGCCTTGAAAGAAATTATTTGTTGTTTTAACATGCAAAAGCATAGTATTGTGGTATTCTCCTCTGATGCTTTGTTTGGCTTGACTTGGCACATGCTTACACCATGTTGTGACTATGAACAAGTCACCATAGCCTCTATAATCATTTATTCCTTGACTTGTAGTACAACTCTATACTTTGATTAGTAATGTTTTGTTGCTCTACATGATTATGGCCATTATTGCTCTCTTAGTTGGTTGCTCCCAGTCTTTTGTTAGCCTCCACTTGTATGAGTAAGTTCTACGCATGCTTGCAACTCCCAAGAAACCAAGTTATTCCAAAGTGTCCACTATAAATTCCTATGCATGGTGTGTTACACCATTCTAAGTATATTCTTGTTTTCATCTATCTTTCAATTAAAAAGTATTTTGTTATGTGAAAACTTAGTGACTAAAGCTCTCACGAACTTGATGGAACACATTATATTCCTTGCCCCTAATAAACTTGAACCATTGTGTCATCTATGTTGTATATGCTTGCACTTATACGTTGGAATTAGCAGAACCATGCTGTCATGGGGAACGTTTTCAACATTTCTCCTGTACTACTCAGTTGATATCATGCTCTTTTATCTATGGATGTCACCAGTGTGAAATAAAGAGGGAACTTGTAATTCCATGGAGTATGTATTTTGTGTTAGATAAACGCCTGGGCCACTAGCCTAAGACATGCCTAATCATGGTGGAAACTTGCAACATCACCATAGTGAGCTATCTATGAAGCATCCTCAATAAAAAGCTATGCATATAGTAAATAAAAAGATCGCTAAGATGCTCATTGTCTTCTTTCCTTGTCATTTGGTTATGGGATAGCTCATGTACTATGTGCAAGGGGTACCCCGTTGGCTGTTCTCTATGATACGCATGTACTTACAATGACAAAAACTTACAGGTGACTGAAGTTAAGTAGCATGAGGTGTGGCCCTTGTATTCAAGGGACTTGAGATTGCCAACTTATACTTTGTCAAGCATATACTCCATAGTTTGTTCAGTTTAACCTTAATCACTTCAAGATGCTTATGATAGGGGCAATGAGGGCTGAAAGCTAACAAGTAACATAATTTTTGGAAGCTCTTTTTGAAACTTGAAATCCCTGCTTACTTTATAAAAGGCGTTTCTTCCACCATTATTTGAGTCCCCACCTTCTACTTTTAGGAATCATTAAGAGAGCATAGTTGTGATTCTGTGAGCAGTGTCACAAAACTTATTGATTCATGCATATTGTGATATTACTTGTTCTTGTGCTACTTGTTTCTAGTCACCCTTGTGAACTTTGAAGGTGTCCTATGCATCTATTTGCTACTCTATGAGGGACAAGTTGTATGCCACTATGCCATGTTTTTTGTATGTGAAACAAACAAACGTTTTTCAATGCATGTTATTCGTGATCTTTGTTTGTAGCCTTTCATGTTGCATGCATAGCTACTATGTCTTATTGTTAGAACTCCATCTTTCATGCACATGTTTAAAGTTCTTTGATCCCAGATTTGAATGCTTGCAAATGGTTTGATCTTGGTTTTGATGGTGCATGTCACATCAAAAATTATTCTTTTTATCACTTACCTACTCAAGGACGAGCAGGAGTTAAGCTTGGGGATGCTTGATACGTCGGAAATGTATCTATAATTTTTGATGCTCCATGCTTGTTTAGTATCTACTTTGTTTTGCTTTGTCTACACTTTGAGGTGTTTTTATATCTTTTCTAGAACTAACATATTAACAAGTTGCCACAGTGTCAGTTGCCTGTTTTCTTCTGTTTTTGGTTCCAGAAAGGCAGAAAATCAATATTCTCGGAATTGGACGGGACAAAAGCCAAAGTCAATATTTTATCGTGGGCGACACGAAGTCCAGAGGAGAGACGGAGAAGCGAACCAAGGCAGCCAGACCCCCCTAGGCACGGGTGGGCCCACCCCGCGCTTGGGTAGGGTGTGGGGCCCCTGGCTGCCTCCCAGCCTCGCCTCTTCGCCTATAAGATACCCCCAATACAGAAACCCTAGGCACCCGATCAAAACTCCACGAAACCTTCTGTAGCCGCTGCCACCGTCGTCCCTAGATCGGGGGGATCTGAAGTTCTTCCTGGCACCCTGCCGGAGGGGAGATCATCCAGGCCTTCTTCTCAGGTATGATGCGTGAGTAGTTCCACCTTGGACTATGGGTCCGTTTAGTAGCTAGATGGTTGTATATCCTCCTTGTGCTTTCATGTATATATCTTGTGAGCTCCGTTCATGATCAAGATCTAATCTATTTTTAATCATGCATGTTGTGTTTACGGGGATCCGATGGATAATGAGATTACTATGTTAGCTTGATTAATGGTTTTGTCTATTTGGTACTATCATGTATGTGTTGTTTTTGATCTTGCATACTCTCCGTTGTTAGTAGCTATCTTGGCCAAGTAGTTGCTAGTGACTCCAATAGGGGGTATTTATGCTCGATAGTGGGTTCATGCCTCTATTTTCCAAGGTAAGTGACAGAAATATCTTTGGTTCTATATGTGTTGTTGCTACTAGGGAAAAAACAACGGTCTCTTGTTCATGGAACAAGTGGATTGTTTACCTTACACACTTTTCTGAATGCAGTTGTCTGTTGCTTGCAACTTAATACTGGAGGGGGTTCGGATGATAACCTGAAGGTGGACTTCTAGTCATAGATGCATTTGGATGACGGTCTATGTATATTGTTGTATTGCCCAATCGAATCTCATAGGATCTTTTTGGCTGGTATTGCATTGTTATGCCTTGCTGAGTTCCTATCAATTGCCCTGCTATAATTTGTTTACCCATCATGCCATGTTGTTTATCTAAGGAGACCACCTCTAGTGAACTATGGACCCCGGTCCAACCATTGATACATCTTCCGATGTTACCTGTTTACTTGCTGCAAACCATTACCTTCCACACCATACGTTTAATCCTTTGTTATAGCAAACCGGTGAGCTTGACAACCTCACTGATTCGTTGGGGCAAAGTCTTGAGTTTGTGTTGTGTAGGTCTCCGCGTTGCTTGCAACACCTGTGTGACGTTAAATTCCTCCTACTGGTTCGATAACCTCAGTTTCTTACTGAGGGAAAACTTTCTGCTATGCTGCTTCACATCTTGCTCTTGGGGTTCACAAAGAAGCGCTCCTACATCAACTCAGTGTTGCATCAACCTCCGCCGCCATCCTCGTCGATTCCGGCCTCCTAGAGCCTCGCCGTCGCCTTCTTTCACTTCCTGGTGAGCTCCTGGTTCTCATGGACCTCTCCACTTGCTCCCTCTCACTCTCTATCGTCGATGTCGCAACCACCTGCAAGCCCTGCTGCCGCCTCTCATCGGAGTAGAAGCCCCGGTGACCAAATAGGAGCGGCGCTGCTAGATTGTTGTTCGACGTCCTCTGCTGCATCAAACCTGCCTAACCGCGTAGCCCCCTGTCGCCGTCCCCATCACCATCCTGCAGGTCACCACCGCCGTGATGTCATGCTGACGTCACCCGTGCGTTAGCACGCACGCGGTCAGCCCAGTCAAACACACTATAGGGCCCTCTTGCTCACGTAGCTGCTGATGTGGCCTTGGGCCCAGCAGCTAGTCACAGTGGGTAACCCTAGCCCGTTGTAAAAAAATATTACTTGCTTGAGCTGACGTCAGCCTGAGGTAATAAAAGGTTTTAATAATTCCAAAAAATGAATAATTTTTTTAAAATTCATATCTTATTATTTATAAGTCAGAAAAATATAAATAATATGTCAATGTTCAAAAAATGAGAACTATCTATTAGAGCTATCATCATGCACTGTAATGACAAGTTTAATTAGAACAACATAGAAACCCCTCACAGGTGTTTCCGGAGTTTCCCCGAGTTAGGGTTTGCACCCCTCAGAACCCCGATTAAACTGTCGAGCATGTTTTAGGGTTTCATTTCAATACTACTTAACTTGACATATCATCATACTTGCTTGAGCATTGCATCGATGCCATGTGTTGATTGTTTCCCCTTTATTTCCGGTGTTTGGTTCTTCTCCGGTAGAATACGATATCGAGATCAAGATTGAAGACCGAGATCAAGACCGTCGAAGTTCAAAAATCGACAAACAATACTTGACCAACTATACCCAAGTCAAGTACAAGGCTCTCGAAGATCTGCTTATCTGTTATCAACTGGCAAAGGCAAGCATAGCACCACCATTATACAATCCTATGTTTTTGAGAGTGTTTCAATTCCTGCCATGATGCATACGATTCTACTGTGGTCTTTTATCGATAGATAGAGTATCCTATCTTTTGCATTACTCCCTTTGAGCTTATATTACCTGATCCGCTGCTCCTAGCATAACTAGGTTTGGCTGGTGTGCACCGCTAGAGCTAAATCTGTGTCTTGCTTAGCCATGCTTAGCTGTCACAACTGGTTCATCCAGATGATGTATCAGATGCAGAGAATCTAGTATGACAGGAGAACATGATGAGATGAGATCAGAGGTGATATGAGATTAAACATGCTAAGTCTCGTATGAGAGGCCACAGTGGGATGTGGTTTTTCTAGTCCCATGCTCGCCACCACTAGGAACTGAGTTCTTGCCTTTGGAACCGAGATGAGCGTACAGCCACACAAGGCTTGGGAACCACTCGCCTGATTAACTTGCCTAGTAGATTCCATGAGTCACATAGTTCGGGCCTTCCATTCGACATGCATTCTGGATCTTCTCGAAGGCGGTGAAGTAGGTCCATTCATAACAGGTAGGTAAGCATGGCCGGGGTTGCTTGGGGTAGATAGCTCCCCTGGTAAACCAACCTCGCCTCACATCTTTAAGGACTGGCTTCGGGATTTGACCCGTTACGACGGAACCACCCTCTGCTAGCCTTCCAATAAAGAGGGCTAATAGCTTGGCATTAAGAGTTGGTTGGTATGTGTGGGTAAAGTTGTACACCCCTACAGGGTTATATCTTTTTGAAAAGCCGTTTCACGGTTATGAACGCTTGGTGACCATATTCTAAGATCATAGATAACTATAACCTAATCGTAAAACTTGGCAGATCAATGTTTGCTTAAGGATGCTTCCTCATGGGTACGAGGGGGTGATCCTAGTTGGTAGATAATGATGATTTGGTGTATATCAAAGATGATGATCAATATTTCAGAGATGTCACTCTCTTATCCCCTTTTAAAATACTCTGACTAGACGAGCATATTCTCCCTCTTGTTGTATAAACAAAAGTGGCTTTATGCAAAACAACTCAACCAGCCATAAGTCTTGCAGAGTACACCCTATACTCACCCTTTATTTGTTGATACTTTTGGTAGAGTAAGTGTTCTCTGAAGATCAGTTTGGTACTACATTGAATCGACGAGTAGCTTGGGGTTCCCGGTTGGCAGCTTGAAATCTATGGGCTAGGACGTCATCATTATGCTTTAGGCCTCTTAGGCCATTTGTTAAGTTTGCTATACTTAATAGCATAACTTTCCTTCCGTTGTTTGATGTTTGTGGTCAGTGACCTCTGCTTGTAATAATTTGATTCTCTGCTCAATTATGAGCTTGCTGTAATAATTTTTGTGTCATAGGGTCACTTTTGTGTTATCGAATCTTCACTTGATATCCTAGAGCTCAAGGTTAAGCTTATGTCAGATAGAGGTCTAGGATTTGTTTAGCCCTGATCCCGGGGGTGTCACAGGTTTTGGTATCAGAGTTGTACCGACCGTAGGAAAACCTTGCTATTGGTCGATGCTGAGTCTATTGTTTGAGAAAACTAATTTAAAAGCTGAAAAGTATTTGCGATAACTCTAGTATTCTTCTTTTTCTCCTTATCCAGTTTCACTCTAACTCTGGGTCATCTTATTTGGTGTTGATTTTGGAAAAAAAATTATATCTCTTCTAGTTTTTCAAAGTTTAGGTGCCTTCTAGGCATGTCGTTTCTAAGGCAGTTGACCTAGTGTTGATTTCTATAGATTTGTGTGTGTTGTGAATTCCTTGTTCCCCTTTGCTTATATTCATCTGAGAGATTCCTTTCTATCCTGATCTCTCTATATTTTGGACCCACAATATTACATTGTTGGTTCCACAATGTTTTGCTCTAGGCTTCGAGGTCTCCTTTCGCCTCGTGTGCCTCCTTTTTATTTGATTGGGTACTTCAGAAGTCGTTTCTTCTATCAGAAGCGACCTTGTGATTATTACCTTGTAGTGTACGCTAAGTCACTCAAGTAGTAGTTACTCTTTTCTTTGGGTTTTAACCCTTGTACTTGAACTTAGGATCCTTGATTGTGCTGGATTCTGGTGTTGTGAATCTTGTACATGAAGCTGATCTTTAACCCAAGATCCACTCCTTTGACGCTGTTGTTAATGTTCACACATTACCTCAGGATGGCTGGTATTACAATTCTAGCCTTCAAGCTTTTGGTCTTTGTCGCGATTAATCTCGACAACCAAGCACTTCCCTACCACTAGCTATGGTAGATGTTCTTTAATGGAACCACTCGCATCTATAATCGTGACCCTTCCACAACTTACCCCTTTTGTATTGGTTTTCGGAAGATTGTTGACTTATGCATCCACATCTTGGGATTCTATCCCGAGCAAGTTCCTTTTTGCCCGTTGTTGTTTCCGACCTTTGTCTACAAGTTGGTAGCCAAGTAGTAATGTGCATTGGAGTCTTTCGATGCAAGATACTCTTGTGGTCCATCATGACAAACCAGTTTGGGATGTCAGGGGAAACAAACTCCATTACCTCGTCATATCTAGGACCAGGTTAAAGTGTTGTAATCCGCAGATCAAGAAGTGGTAATTAGTTTCAATCTATTATACCTTAAAGAATCACACTCATTTATACTAAGAGGTTGTTCTGAGTTTCATCACCCCTTAATGAAGTGATGATTTTACACATATTTATCCACCCTTCCTCCGATCTTTCGTACTCGTGAGTTATGCGTGTGCGTAATAATGTGGCCATCTGAGATTCTAGAATTTTTTATTGCTTAGAACTCAAAGGACATTTGTGTCATTCTTAGCTTGATTGGTTAATCCTATCACTAAGGAAAGTTTGATCATTCTACCACGTTCGTTATTCTGGTACACTCTCTTCGGTCAAAGAGTTAGGCTTGTGCCGAAGCTCTAAGACTACGTATTCTTTCCTTACAAAGCAATTTCCCTCTCGAACTAAGTGACATATCGGTGGTTCGTGATATTCTAGATGTCTTATAGAAGTATCGCCATGTTGCCACATGACTGTGTTGTCAAGTTCTTGAGACATTCAGTTCTCTGAACTGCTCCTTTCCCCAATGATCTGTACTGGATACCCCTGAACTAGTTGGTTGAGATTAAACAACAACTTGGAGAGTTGTAAGACAAAAGCTTTATCCTTCTTAAAGGGTTGTCTAGTTTTGTTCGTGTTGAAGAAAGATAGTATTTCCTTCGTGGATATGTTATCTTCCCCACCTTTGATTTGATTTGGGTATTGTCAAATCAAACTTAGTTCCAAGGACTATCTTTATGTTGGTCCTACTTGTGATGTTTCACTTGAGTACATCTTCATGTCCTTTGGTCTGACCAATACAGTTGCCTCATTCAAGAAACATATGAGTCCATCTTCTGGGAGTGTCTCGATAAGTTTGTCATTGAGCCCATCGATGACATCCTTATTTCTCCATGTTAGATTGTATTCATATGGAACATTTGGCATTAATGTTGGAAAATTTTGAGAACCATCTTCGTGTTATTTTGAAGTATGAGTTCTGGATGTTAGAAGTAACCTTCTCTGGTTCATGTGCTACTGATGAGGTTGCCGTGGATTCAAATAGTGTTAACTCCGTTCCTTAAGGACACATGTGTGTTTATTGTTAGTACTCTATATGGGTGCAGTTGTCTTTTGACAAGTTGCCAATACATGGGTATAGCAATCTAGCTCATATTTTGGAGCTTTACACTATAGTCCCTATATTGAGAATCTAGTAACTTTACCTTTGTGGTACATGTTGCAAACCGTCTATTTGGACATGCTGAGTCTGAAGTATCATTCCACCTAACCAAATATGAATCTCAAGAAGATATGATGGTTGGTGTTACTCAAGGTTTTTACATAGGTCTATTGTAAATCTGGCAAAAATGATGTAATGGTTAGCCGGAAAGACCTTTTGCCATATTCTCTTGAATCAGCAAAAAACAACCACTCTTCATGAGGCTTCTTCTATAATTTATTATAGGAGTTGTTTTATGGTTTCCTTTGTATCAGAACTCCGACCTTAACATGATGTCTGATTTCTCGAACATCAAGGAGAACATTTAAAGTAGTTTTGCTAAATCTCTCTCGGTCGATCCTCCAAACCCTTTTATATTGGCAAGCGTATGGTTACGCCAAGTAATTGAAGTCTGAGAATGAATTTTCTTTCTTATCGTGTCATCGGGAAGATTCTTAACTACTCATCTGGTGGTGTGAAGTGATATCAATATCTTTGGCAAAGATCTTGATAGTCCTGGATGAATAAATAACTTTCCCTCGTTTTTCTCAGCCATGTTTTAAGAGTGACTGTGATTTTGGTAATCAGTAGTTTCTCTTGATACATGTTTCTTATGACTCTTATGAGTCCTCTCCGCCAAAACACTTTTCTGTCTTAGCCTTCTGTTGGATGAAAAAGTGACCATTTTGTTTCAAAAGTAATTCAACAGCTTGGTTTTGTTGGTCCATATCTCTATAACCTGAAATCTCTACCTAAGCTGTTTAGTAGAGGTTCCTCTCGAAGTCTGTTGTTATGTTCTTTCTGTTGGTAGCTCTCCTCTTCCGCAGCTTAAACTCTTCTAAAGTTCTATGGTCTCAATCCTTATGAAGACCATATATCTAACATTTGAAACCTTCTCCTCTTGTTCCTCCGATACCTTGACATGTTTCATGTCTGTCATCTCAGAGCTATTTCTGAACACTCCATCCATGAGCTGACCATGAGATACTTTGTGTGTTGTCTAGTGTGTTCCGTCTTATCCTTAGAGTGGCCCTATGTCTTTCTCCCTCTGTCTCTCTTCCTACCTTTGGAATCTCGGGTCGAGATTCTCGTAAGGGGGATAGAGCTGTAACACCCCAATTTTTGTAAATCTATAATTAGGGTTTGTTTGTGCATTCATGAGCATCATCTTATAAAAATGCATGCAAAAGGAAATAAAGATAAACCCTAAAACCTAATTTATCTCTCCCTCTATTTGAAAACAATTCAAATGGTTTTGAATATTTTGGAAAATATCAAAATATTGGAGCCCAAATGGAATAAAAGGGCCCAAAATGTTTTATATATTTTATAAAGCTTCTGGTATTTTTGAAATGGATCAAAACAGATTTGGAATTCAAATATACAAAGAGGAAATAAAATCAGAAAAAGGAAAAAGCTTCAGGAATAAAAAAACAGCAGCCAGCCCTTAGCAAGCCGCAACCCTTCATTTCTCTCTCTCTTCCCTCCCTTCCTTGCCGCCCACGCGTGCCCGCAGCCGGCCCAGCTTTGGCCCAATCCGGCTCGTACCTCTTCGCGTATGTCTGCGTCGTCTTTGACAACGACGGTAAGTAGCTACGTGCCAGCGCCACCGCCGTCGATTGCAGCCAGCAGCTGTGATGCGTCGCACCGCCCCAGATGAAGATAAGACTGCCGCGTCGTGCCATCCTTCTCTTCCTCTGGCCTTATCCTTTCCCCGCACGCTCTCTCCCACTCTCTGCAGCAAGCTCCTGAACCCTAGCCGCAGTTTGTCATCGTCCCCGCTGTCTCCAGCCTCCCCTCGACCAGCTGTGGGTGCCGTCGTGACTCCCTTGCCCCCTCTCTGAGAAGTCCGGCATGGTCAAAATCGCCTCAATCGAGACCTCGGTCTCCGACGACCTCCGCCGCCATCCTCGTCGATTCCGGCCTCCTCGCGCCTTACTGTCGCCTTCGTTCGCTTCCTGGTGAGCTCCCGGTTGTCATGGACCTCTCCACTCGCTCCCTCTCACTCTCTGTCGTTGATGCCGCAACCACCTGCAAGCCCTTCCGCCGCTTCTCATCGGAGTCGAAGCCCCGGTGACCAAATAGGACCGGCGCCGCTAGATTGTTGTTCGCCGTGCTCTGCTGCGTCGAACCCTCCTAACCGTGTAGCCACTCGAGCCCCCTATCGCCGTCCCCATCACCGTCCTGCCGGTCACCGCCAGTGTGATGCACGCTGATGTCACCCATGCATCAGTACGCACGCGGTCATCCTAGTCAAACACGCTGTAGGGCCCGCTTGCTCACGTGGCTGCTGATGTGGCCTTGGGACCAACAGCCAGTCACAGTGGGTAACCCTAGCCCGCTGTAAAAAGTATTACTTGCTTGAGCTGACATCACCCTGAGGTAATAAAAGGTTTTAATAATTCTAGAAAATGAATACATTTTTTAAAATTCATATCTTATTATTTATAAGTCAGAAAAATATAAATAATATATCAAAATGTTTAGAAAAATGAGAACTATATATTAGAGCTATAATCATTCATTGATCAACAACTGCAATGACAAGATTAATTAGAACAACATAGAAACCCCTCACAGGTGTTTCCGGAGTTTCCCCGAGTTGGCATTTGCACCCCTCGGAACCCTGATTAAACTGTCGAGCATGTTTTAAGGTTTAATTTCAATACTACTTAACTTGACATATCATCATACTTTCTCGAGCATTGCATCGATGCCATGCGTTGATTGTTTCCCCTTTATTTCCGATGTTTGGTTCTTCTCCAATAGAATACGATATCGAGATCGAGATCAAAAACCGAGATCAAGACCGTCGATTTTCGAAGATCGATGAACAATACTTTAGCAACTATACCCAAGTCAAGTACAAGGCTCCCGAAGATCTGCTTATCTGTTATCAACTCACAAAGGCAAGCATAGCCCCACCATTTTACAATCCTATGTTTTTGAGAGTGTTTCAATTCCTGCCATGATGCATACTATTCTACTGTGGTATTTTATCGATAGATAGAGTATCCTATCTATTGCATTACTCCCTTTGAGCCTATATTACCTGATCCACTGCTCCTAGCATAACTAGAGCTAATATCTGTGTCTTGCTTAGCCATGCTTAGCTAGCACAACTGGTTCATCCAAATGATGTATCAGATGCAGATAATCTAGTATGACAGGAGAACGTGATGAGATGAGATCAAAGGTGCTGGTGCTGGGAAGCACTTCATCGGGAAACCCCAAGAGCAAGGTGTGAAGCAGCATAGCAGCAAGTTTTCCCTCAGTAAGAAACCAAGGTTATAGAACCAGTAGGAGGAAGAAAATGTCTCAAAGGTGTTACAAGCAACATGGAAACCTTCACAACACAAACTCAAGACTTTGCCCCAATGAATCAGTGAGGTTATCAAGCTCACTGGTTTGCTATAATAAAGGATTAACTGTATGGTTTGGAAGGTAATGGTTTGCAGCAAGTAAACAGGTAATAGTGGAGGATGTATCAATGGTAAATATTGGACCGGGGTCCATAGTTCACTAGAGGTGCTCTCCTTAGATAAACAACATGGCATGAAGGGAAAAAAGTTATAGCATGGCAATTGACAGGAACTAAGCAAGGCATAACAATGAAATACCAGACAAAAAGATCCTATGAGATTCGATTGGGCAATACAACAATATACATAGACCACCATCCAACTTCATCTATGACTAGAAGTCCGCATTCATGTTATCATCCGAACCCCCTCTAGTATTAAGTTGCAAGCAACAGACAACTACTTTAAGCAAAGTGTGTAAGGTAAACAATCCACTTGTTCCATGAACAAGAGACCGTTGTTTTCTCCCTAGTGGCAACAACACATCTACAACCAAAGAGATTCCTCTCACTTCCCTTGGAAACTAGAGACATAAACCCACTATCGAGCATAAATACCCCCTCTTGGAGTCCCTAGAAACTACTTGGAAAAGATAGTTACTAACTGAAATGGATCGTATGGGCACCTAGAGGGGGGTGAATACTTGCTACTCAATTTTTAGTACTTTTTCAATTTTAGGCTTGACACAAAGTAAATTCTCTAGATATGTAACTACGAGAATTTCCCTATATGCAAACCTAGCTACTAAGCACGTAAACAGAGGAGCGAGGGAACCGTAGTGGAGCACGCGGAGACACAGGGATTTGTTTTACCATAGTTCCTTCCTTGTTAAGGGAAGTACATCTGCGTTGGAGTAGTGGGCAGTTCTAAGACAACCACGCCACAATAGGCCTCACCCTATTCTACGATGGATCTCGCCACGAAAGGCCTGATCCACCTTCTCCACTATTGGTACCCTTCGAGGCGGGAACCGGTGCCTTTTACAACTCTACCCGGGCACACACCCACAACTGAATTGGGGGCTCCCGAGATGACAACAAGCTATCACAAGAACAAGGTTTATCAATATAAACAAAACAAGGATATAGGTATTTGCAAGAAATACTAGATCGGTGATTCTCCGAATGAATGGAGAGGAGATGAAGCACTTGATTGCTGATGATGAAGATCAAGTTCTCCTCCTTCGATTCCCCAAGGGACGGGGCCTTTGGGTGGATCTAGGTGAAGCTCTCTTGGATGAAGGTTGCAGATCAGATCTTGACTTTTTCGAATGAACCAAGAGGTCTAGCAGGAGGGGGAAGGCTGGCTTAAATACCCCCTTCCTAGATCTGGCAGTTGAACAACTTTGGGGGCGGATTATCCTCCACCACTTGGGGCGGATTATCCGCCCTTGGGAAAACTCTGCCCCAAGGGCGGATATTCCGGGGAGAAACTCCGCCCCCTCTCTAGGGCTGGCGCCTGTGGAACTTGAAGAGGATCTTGGGGGGGGGCGGATAATCCGGCCCCCTCCTGTGGCGGATTATCCGGCTTCGCCGGAAAGTCCAGCCAAAACTCCGCCCCCTCTCTGGGCTCGCACCTCGGTCGTGAGCAAGAGGGACGGACTATCCGGCCCCCCTGAGGGGCGGATTATCCGGCAGGGCCAGAAAATCCAGCCGAAACTCCGTCCCCCTTCTAGGGCTGGCGCCTATTTGGGAAGAGGGAGGGGCAGATTATCCTCCCCCAAATGGAGAATCCTTTTCCTTTGATCCCTAGAGATAGCTGCAACACTTCAACACACATGAAATAATCATTGATATTGTTATCTAACACAGAAAACACTAGGGGTTATAAAATGTTCTTTCAATCTCCCCCTTTTTGGTGTTAGATGACAATACTAGGATTTGCAATGAAACCAGCTAACGCCACCTTAAAAATGAAAGACACTCCCCCTAGATGTGTGCATATTTACAATTTGCATTTGAATACAAATACACACACTAGATAGAACACAACTTTCATAGCAAAGATAATTGAAGCAAGGTGGGTTGGGAAACAAGGTCATACCACCGGGATGTGATTATAGCCAAAGGAAATAATGAGATTGATAGCCTCCAAGCACATCACAACAATATTGATGCATACATTAGATAATCCCATGATTCCATATGCCATCAAACGTTCTCCATAGATAAATCCAGAATTCCTTGAGAGTAGACCCACAATATAAATCCGGGATTCCAGAAAACCAAACATAGTAGACCACGACATAGTCTTACATAATCCAAGCACAAATAGCAAATAAGTTCACGCTAAAAAGAGCACAAGCAAGCAAATAAAACAATGGAAACACAAGTGCTTGTGCCCGACCCTTGCAAATCCACGAGACCTAATAGAACTACTTCTCCCCCTTTGGCATCGAAAGGCCAAAAAGGAAGAAGAGCGATGCTAATGCCCCTGAAGATCACTCCTCCTCATCCTCGTCGTAGTCATTCCCGTCCCCTTCCTCTTCATCATACTCATCATCATCGTCATCAGCTGGAGGAGTGGGTGCCCTCGGAGGTGGAGGAAATAAGAAACTCTCGAGCTCGCCGTAGTTGATCCCTGAAGTGTTCCACTGAGCATACGGTTCCGGAGCAGTGGGAGGAGGTGGATGGCCAGTGGCACCTAAGACATGGTGAAGAATAAGATGCCGAGTGTGATCCCTCTCATGATCCCTGCGGTACGCCTCATATTGGCCCTTGTGTGTGTCCATGCCCATGCAAAGGATGTGCCGCTAGAACCAAGTGAGCTGCTTAACCTCGCTTGCCATTGGGGACACCGCGGAACGATGACCACTAGCCCGTTCATCACACATGAAGGATTAAGGGGAAGTGGAAGGGTGATGGGTCTTATGAGCCTTGTTGTAAATTTTCTTGGGCTTGTGAACCCCATCCAACACAGTGCCGAAGTCCTCATGGGGCAACATATGCTTGATGAGCATCATAATGAAAGGAGCATAAGGAATAGAGAGCCTGTTGATCATAGCATCCGTCATCTCATGATATATGTAGTCCATGACATCCAGTTTGTAACCTGTAGCTGAACCAGAGTTGGTGGCACACTCATGAGCAAAAGCAAGGAGAGGAACCAGATGGCCACGGATCTTGTCATTGTTAGCACCACTCGGAGAAATGCAATCCCTAAATATGCCAACAAGGGAGGCGTACAAGGGAGAGAGACCAGCGAAAGAACCAGCAACACCATCAGGAGTAAGGCAAGGAGCAAGCACAATATCCTTGGATGGCTTCAGTGGAGAAATGATACGGTGGCTAGAAGGGGTGTCACGGCCATGGAAGGCATGACCAAGAACCTGCCCAAAATGCGGAAGTTCGACTGAATCATTGTGGTCCCGGTCATCCACTTCATAGTACGGCGCTCATCATCGCCAATCACAAGTGTCGATAAAAACTGCCTCACCACGGAGGAATTATAGCTGCATTGGAGAGTCATAAGGTGGTGAAGCCCCATCTTGTTAGTCACATCTAATGCCTCAAGGAGCCTTGCCTTGGATTGAGCCTCAGTCAAATTGATAGGGTGCATAGGGCGAAGCTTGAGGGTAGCATATACATCATCATGAATAACCCGAAAGTGGGCATTCCAAAACATAGAGTCCTCGGGGGGACCATCACTGTCAGCCTCATCATATTAATCAGTCTGGCGAATGGAGGCATACTTAAGAATGTCCATAGACTTGTAGTTGGGCCGAGACTATTTTCCCTTGCGAGATGCGGTCCTCTTTGTTTTCTTTCCTGCCTCTGCCATCCGTTCAGCCTCTCTTGCTGCTCTGCTGACTTCGGTTTCGTCAATGAACTTCCCTTCTGTAGTGGGCTTGAGATAACGGGCACGGGAACAACGATAGAAGGTCTTGGTTGGCTTGGAACCACTTGTGAAAAGCATGAGAGGGATAGCATGGAGATAAGCACACACACAAGTCCAGGAGAAACAATAGAAAGAGTAGAAAAGCAATCCATAAGCGAATGATGTGCATTGTAGGAGTCAGGACCAAACCAGACCAGAAGTGAATCTCCAGGCCAGATTATTTGGCCCTGGCAGGGGCAGATAATCCGCCCCCCGCAGAAAATTTCTGGAATGGCCTAGATCTACCATGGCAAAACAGATCGAGCACTAGGGTTGCAATACTACTGATTCTAGCAAGTAAGTAAGAACACCAAGAGTCTTATACAATGATATTTCCACCAAACAAAATGCATCCCATACAAAAGGATAGAGATGAGGGAGTTACCCTCACTCATTGGAGGAAAATCGCGGAGGAGGAGATACCCGGAGACGAGGTGAAGAAGATCCGGGGAGGGCCCGGAGAATCCGGTGGTCAAATCGACTCCGGGAGGGGCGGATGCTCCGGCGGCGGCTGGGGGCTGAAGTAGGGTTGGGGGAGGGATGGCTGCTCTGTTCTATCCTGGCCTCCCCAACCCAGCCTTTAAAAGTCAGATTTCGCCCGGGGCGGATAGTCCGCCCCCCCCTCTGAAATTTCTATTAAGTACAGATTCAGGCCGGAGGAACCTTGCAAAACCCCTTGTTGGTGTATAGGGGACTTGTGTGCAAGAAAAGATGGTTCAAGGAGGGAAATAAGGCTTGGGTTTAGAGCAACAAACTGAGATGATACTACACGCCCAAATTTGCAAGAATCAAATCAAACAAAAACCAAAGTTGAGTGTGTTTTCCATAAGAACAAGAAATATGCAAGAAAATCCAAAGAGAGCCATTATAAACCAACTCTTCTCAAGGAAGAGGGCGGTGGCCAAAGCCACCATGTTGGAGCGCATGGCATGACACCGCAAAGATGTATCTTGAGTTCAAAACCAATGCTCATCGATGACCCACATATCACAAAATGATATTAAGGGAAATGATTTTTCTTGATTTCGGCATTATGGGGGGAGGGTTAGACCAATCAATTAGGACCATGCTCCCCTATGTCTATGCCCACATCTAAACCAAATACATGAATAAGAGCAAGTGAGTGTGCAAGGGTAGTCAAGCCAAGCTCCTTGAATCTATGATATTTAGCTCATTCCTCAAATAACAAAATCTTGCTTCATCAAGGGGCTTTGTGAAAATATCAGCAAGTTGGTTCTTTGTGCTCACAAAGGATAGGGCAATATCGCCACGAGCAACATGATCCCGAATGAAATGGTTGCGAATCTCAATATGTTTTGTTCTTGTATGTTGCACGGGGTTGTAAGAAATTTTGATAGCACTTTCATTGTCACATAATAGAGGAACTTTGTCACAATTGACACCGTATTCCTTTAAATTTTGCCTCATCCATAATAACTGTGTACAAGCACTTGCAGGAGCAACATATTTAGCTTCGGAGGTTGAGAGTGAAATACAATTCTGTTTCTTTGAAGATCAACACACTAGAGACCTGCCCAAGAATTGACATGCACCAGAAGTTGATTTTCTATCATCTTTGTCACCAGCCCAATCTGAATCAGTGTAACCACATAGAGAGAAACTTGAACCCTTGGGATACCATAACCCAAAATTCGGGGAATGAACCAAATATCTGAAGATTCGTTTGACCGCCACTAAGTGGCTTTCTTTAGGAGCGGCTTGGTACCTTGCACACACTCCTACACTTAACACGATATCGGGCCTAGATGCGCAAAGGTAAAGGAGAGAGTAGATCATGGATCGGTATACCTTTTTGTCCACATCTTTACCCTTGGGATTGAGCTCAAGATGACACTTTGTTTGCATTGGAGTAGCAACGCTATTGATATCCGTCATCTTGAACCTTTTGAGCATGTCTTGGATGTACTTAGCTTGATTAATAAAGGTTCCCTCTCTAAGTTGTTTGATCTCGAATCCAAGAAAGAACCTCAACTCACCCATCATTGACATCTCAAACCTTTCAGTCATAAGCTTTGAAAATTCATCGTTAAAAGCTTGGTTAGTAGAGCCAAAAATAATGTCATCTACATAAAGTTGGCATACAAAAAGCTCCCCATTAACCTTCTTAGTAAAAAGAGTGGGATCGATTTTCCCAACTTCGAATCCACGGTCTAACAAAAGCTCTTTAAGGTGCTGATACCATGCACGTGGGGCTTGTTTAAGGCCATAGAGCGCCTTATCGAGTTTGTAGACATGGTTCGGAAATTTGGGATCCTCAAAACCCGGGGGCTGCTTGACGTATACTAACTCATGTAGAGGACCATTAAGAAACACACTCTTAACATCCATTTTCTGCAATTTAAAATTATTATGGGCTGCATAGGCAAGAAGGATACCGATGGACTCAAGACGATCCACAGGAGCATAAGTCTCGCCAAAATCAATTCCTTCCACTTGAGAGAATCCTTGAGGCACGAGTCTTTCTTTATTCCTCACAACTATGCCATTTTCATCTTGTTTGTTTTTGAAAATCCAGTTGGTGTCGATAACATTGCAGCAATCCTTGGGCTTCTCTACGAGCTTCCAAACTTTGTTGCGCTCGAAGTTATTTAATTCTTCATGCATTGCAACAACCCAATCGGGATCTTCAAGAGCATCAAAGACCTTCTTCGGTTCAACCATGGAATTGTGAGCTTGATGATCACAGAATCTTGCAAGTTCTCTTTTAGTAGACACCCTTCTTCGTAGATCACCAACAACCTTGTCAAGAGTGTGACCCCTTAGTTCAAGGTTCCAATCAGCACGAGCCTTGCAACGAGCCTCAATATCCTTATTGTTTCTAGAAGGAGTTGATTCAATATTTGTATCCTTGTCTTGACCAATGCCTTTCCCTTGATCTTGATCTGAGTTCACAACAGAAGGTTGTTGCAGAGTTTGTTCTTCAGGGCCGGATAATCCGCCCCTTGGTGGGGCCGGACTATCTGGCCTGGGAGATGAGGCACCAGTTTCTTCTTCCTGAGAATGCCTGACAGAACTGGGAGATCCAGAGCCGGATAATTCGCCGTCGTGGGCCGGAGAATCCGGCCTAGGGACTTCTTGGCTGTTGTCTTCTTCTTCGGATCCCCTAGAACAAGTTGGAGTGCCAGGGGCAGATTGTCCGCCCCTTGGAGGGGGTGGATAGTCCGTCCTAGGACTACCATTTTGTCCAGGAGACTGATGATCTTCAGTGGGTTGTGGTGTCGGTGCAGAGTTTTCTCCATAGTAGGAGCTTGTTGATCTTGTGTAGATGAGGGATCCACTTGAGTGGAGCATTGTCCTTTCCGATCCGCCACGAGGTGTTCCTCAATGGGGCGAAAAAATCCCACGCCCATTGTTCTTATGGCATCTTGGGGTATTTCAACATTTGCATCACAAACATCAACTTGCCCTACAAAGCAACCATTATTTTCATCGAACTCCACACTGCAAGATTCTACAACAATCCCAGTGAGCTTGTTGTAGACTCTATAAGTGTGGGATTCGGCACCGTAACCAACAAAAATACCTTCTAAAGCCTTGGACTAAAATTTAGACAAGCGGACCCCTTTAGTAAGAAAGAAACACTTACACCCGAATACCCTGAAGTATGAGATGTTGGGCGTGTTACCGGTAAGTATTTCATATGGAGTCTTGTCCAAAATCTTTCGGAGGTAGAGCCGGTTCGATGAGTGACAAGCAGTGGATATGGCTTCAGCCCAAAAATTGTAAGGAGACTTGAATCCAGCCAACATTGATCTTGCCATATCCATCAAAGTCCGGTTCTTCCTCTTGGCTACACCATTTTGTTGAGGGGTGTACGCAGCGGAATATTGATGTCTAATCCCCTCTTCGCTTAGGAACTCATTCAAAGTGTAGTTCTTGAATTAGGAGCCGTTGTCACTTCTTATTTCCAAGATAGGAACATTGTATTGACGTTTAACTTCATTGGCAAAATCAATGAATGTTTGTTGAGTCTCACTCTTTAGCTTGAAGAAATAGACCCATGTATATCTTGAGTAATCATCGACAATGACCAAGCAATATTTCTTCCCACCAAGAATTTCATGAGAAGGAGGACCAAATAAATCCACATGAAGTAATTCCAAGATCCTCTTTGAAGACACAATAGTCTTCCTCTTGTGGGGAGAGTCATGCATGTTGCCTTCAACACAAGCCCTGCAAACACGATCTTTGCCAAAGGAGACATTGTATTTTAGTCCAAGGATGTGGCCACCCTTGTGCAGACTTTGCAAAGTTCTCATGTTTACATGGGCTAAACGGCGATGCCATAACCAGCCCACGTCGGCCTTTCCGAATAGACACATCGTACCCGAAGTGGTTTTCCCCGAAAAGTCCACCACATACATGTCATTTTAGACTTACCCAACGAAAGCGACCTTTAGAGACTTGCTCCACAAGAGTACCACCAAATCATCATCGATAAAAATAGAAAAACCCATCTTGCCAAGGGCACGAACAGAAAGAAGGTTGTAACCGAGGGTCTCAACAAGCATGACGTCCACGAGAGAGATATCGTGGGCAACCAAAACCTTGCCAAGACCCATTACCTGAGATTTTGACTTATCACCGTAGGAGACTATAATATTATCATAATTTGGACGCATCTCTGTGATGATCTCCTTGCTTCCGGTTGAAAGGATACAAATTTCGCCTAGAGGGGGGGGGGTGAATAGGCGATTAAAACTTTTCCTAAAGTGGCTCAACAAAGGCGGAATAAAACTAGTGTTTACTTTGTTAAGCACAACCTAGAACAACTAATGTTCACCTATGTGCACCAACAACTTATGCTAAGCAATACAAGCAACAAAGTTATAGCAAGATATATATTACTTCAAGCACGAAGGCTATCACAATGTAAAGTGCATAAGTAAAGAGCTCGGGTATAGAGATAACCGAGGCACGCGGGGACACCAATATTTTACCGATTTCCTCCCAACATGGAGTACGTCTCGTTTGGAGAGTGGGTGGTATCAAACCACCAACGCCACAAAAGGCCTCCCTTATTCTCCGGTGAATCCCACCCCAACGAGATCGATCCACGATTCCACTATCGGGGCACTTGTCGGTGTCAATCGGAACCTCTCACAAGGTTGGGGCACGTCTCCATAACTTAATTGGAGGCTCCCAACAAACGTCACAAAAGGCCACAATGCCACCAAGGCCACGATGCCACCAAGGCCACGATGCCACCAAGGCCACAAAACCATTTAGGGTTCCAAGAACCCAAGAGGGACAATCTCCAATGAGTAACTGTCACATCCCAAATTTTAGATTTGGTCTTGCATATCATTCATATCATTGCATCATGCTTTTCCATGCAAAACCGTCAAGTGAAAAAGTTCGGCGAAACGCCATTTGCAAAACCCTATTCTATTTTGATACGAGGTTCCTGCGGGAAGCTTTAGTAGGACTAGTGTGGACCACCCTTGTAGATTAGTAGTTTCGCTCGAACCTTGATGCTAGATTGTTCCCCTCGACTGTACGAACTCGTAGGCGCAAGAATCGCTCGAATCGGAGCTCGCACGGAGAAGTTGTCGCCGTTTTAGTGAATCGCCAGAAAACGGTCCGAAATTCCGGGCCGATTTCCGAATCCGCGTCTAATTCTGCGCCGAATTGGAGTAGGACCCGCACAAGGGGCCCACCTAAAGGGCCAAGCCGGCTGCCTCGGGAACCGAGCCCGACCCCCTGCCCCCGCGCGATCGCCCCCGCCGCCATCGCCTCCTCCTCGGGAACCGCACCCGGCCGCCTCCTCCTCCACGCGCCGCCGCCACCGACCACCCTCCCGCCGCCGCCGGCCACCCTCCACCCCGCCGCCCAGGTGAGGCCGCCGCCCCCTCTCCCTTCTTTCTCTCGCCGCGCCGCCATGCCCCGCGTCACCGCCGCCGTGCGCCGCCACGCCTCCCCGCAGCCGCGCAGCGCCCGCCGCCAGCGCGCCTCGCCGCCTTGCTGCAGCCGCCGCTGCCGCGGCGCCACGCTAGCTGCTGCGCGCACTGCTGTGTGCGCCGTTGCTGCTTGCGTCGCTGCGCGCCTACGCGCTGTCGCACGCACGCACACGCACACACGCATGCACGCGTGCCGAACGCCACCACCGTCGCGTGGCCGTCTTAAATCCGTTGCGCTGACCGTGTACACCCGCGCAGGAAAGACCCCGACGCCGGAACCGATCGCCGCCGCCGTCCGGAACTCGCCGCCGTCCGTTTCGCCGTTTGTTTCCGGTAAGACTGCAGCCACCGTCAGATTTCAGATCAGCGGTTCAGATCGTTCGTTGACCAGTCAGACTCGGACGTTGACTAGTCAGACGCCCAGTCAGCGCCCAGTCAGCAGACGCTTTGACCAGTCAACAAACACAGTTGACTAGTTAATTTCGTTAATCCTTTTAGTTGACAGATTTCGGTAGAATCTTGTAAATTGCGTAGTAATTAAACCGCTTGACCAAAAATTGCAAATAAAATATGTGTAGATTCAGTGAGTCGTGTAGAATCTCGTTTTACCTTTGGTTCAGGCTTTTGCAGCAAGGTTTAGTACAGTTTAATCAAACTAGTTAGTAGCCTTTTCAGAGTAATAAATTCGTAGAAAAAGATCCATAGCTCCAAAAATCGCGTATGATATGTCCCTGGATTCAGTGGAACGAGGGGAATCTCGTCGTGAATTAAAAAGGTAGGCTTACAGTAAAAACTTCTGCAGAAACTGTCTAGTGGCTTTCTGTAGTGTTTTAATTACTCGGGGAGTTTTATAATTCCTTTTTGAGTAATTCCAGTTGGTACTGTTTCTAATCAGCAATGCCTATGCGGTAGAATTTTCCCAAGATTTTACAAACAGTATACTACCGGTAGTGTATTAATTGAGTTCTAGTTTTGAGCATTACTTTTGCTTAATAGTTTTCCTAGAGCTAAAACTATTTTTTCCATGCATGCAATCGGTAGTATTATTGAATAGGATTATGTGGTGCAGCTATAGCACCAATTCGCTTGTCGTTCTCGCATTCATGCATTATTTTTGTTGCATATGCTTGTGGATTGTTTGTTTATGAATGCAATTGTATCGTGTAGATTGTGATGAGTGCAACGCTTGCTCGTGTGTGGATTGTTCTTCCGACCGCTAAAACCAAGGCAAGTAGATGCTACTTTGTTCATGATATCGTCCTACTATTTTTAATGCATTGTCGTGTATTTTGTAGATGCATGTGTAGGATGATACTATCGCTATGCTATGTCCTATTATGTGGTAGGGCTTTCCTTGTAGATGAACCACCGTTTGTAGATGTGCTTAGCCATGCTATGTTGAACGAGGGCTGGGTTACATCATTGAAACTTGTTTCAAAAAGTATTGGTTTGTGAAAACTAAAACAACTTAATCAATGAACCCCCTGGGTGTGATGGTATTGATAATTTTTGGTGGTTTCATTGAGGAAAGGCACCCAGGTATCAAGAGAGAATGATTGGCTTCTTTATTGTGTAGCTTACATGTACAACCATGTGCCAATAATGGAACTGGCGGTTGGTTGGACTTAGTAAGATGTGGTAACTCGAACCCGCGTATCCAGAGATGTAGAATTTTGGTAGGTTGGACCGGTGCGCGTCGGGATTGAGGAGCTACTTCCCGAACAGTCTCTTCTTGGTCTTCTCCCTATCATCACCCAAAATGAGAGTGATGGTACGAGCTGGGCTGGCCAAGTCATATGGATAAAGTGTACTAACCTCTGCAGGGTGTATAATCTAATCGATTAGCCGTGTCCCTGGTTATGGACAACTGAGTTGCTTGATATTGATTCCATGACATGTTTCTCGCTCATTCTAATTTCATAATTGTTTTAATATTGTTGGGTTAACTTAATTGGGATCTTTTCAAATAAAATCAAAAACTGTTTATGAAAGTAGGACAAATGTATTTGCAAATGCAATCCAGACACAGCTCCACTTGCCAAAGATGCATGTAGATGTTAGTGCTATTGTCTCCATTACTAGCTCTACTTGCCATACATTCCATGTATTGACCCTTCGGGGCTGCTACGTTTCATGTTGCAGGTTATTCCGATTCTGAGAAATCGATATAGGCCACGGTACTCCACTCGGCACTTGTTCACTTGTGGGCAATTTGAAGAATGGAGGATTTACTTCGTTTATGTTGCTACCTGAATAATTTGAGCTAGCTTTGTGCTAAGCTTTTATTGTAATAATGGTACTCTGGATCTTCGTTATTCATGATACACGGATATTTTGCTATGTTATCTATCTTACTCTATTGTGGGCCAATGAACCGATCCAGGCATTGGCATGTCACATACAGGCCACGGTCTTTTCAGAACCGGGGTGTTACAGGATGGTATCAGAGCCCGTGTGTCGACTGTAGGATCGTGACCTAGAATTGGATTAGGAAGCCATAGAATTATTAAAGCCTATATTAACTCTGTCTTTCATCTTATGCCTTTCACCCTCGTAAATTCTTACCATATGCTATCCTCACACTTTCCTCTTTTACTTGATAGATGGGAGAAGTCAGGACTGAGTATGCCACCATGGAGTCACCAAGGCCCTTTGCAAGGCAGTTAGCTCAGCTCTCGCAGTCATTGGGATTGCCACTGCCCATGTTCAAGGGAAGAAGGCTGTACACCTATGGATATGGAGAGGATGCATGGGAGATCACTACCTTCATATTCAGAGATGCTGCCTTGCCAAACCCCGTGCACTTGATCTACACCAAGACATACTGCAACTGGGGACTTGGAATCAACTTGGCCATACATGAAGCCCTGTCTCGCCAGTGCCATTATGTCCGACACCTACTACCAGCAGATTCACCCTACCGTGACTATGGAAGGCGTGATGAAGATGGGAACATTGTGGTTACCCCGGGCGACAGGAACAACATGCCGCCCCGTCGGAGGCACATAGAGGACATGGAAAGGGAGAATGGAGCTCTAGCAGAGAAGGTGAGGATGATAAAGGAGATTGCAGATTTTACCAGCAATGGTATGGTGGTCCAAGGACAGGAGATTGACACTTTGCATGAAGCTGTGGGAGTTCTGGAGAATGCCCTGATAGCCAGAGATGCAACCATAGCACATCTTCATGGTACTGTGCAGGAGAACACCCAGAACATACAACAATTGCAAGGGACAGTCCAGGAAAGGGATCAAACTATTGAAGCTATGACAGCTTAGATTGCCGCTCTCCAAGCACAACTGAATCCACCCTCCGATGATGACAATGGAGATGATGGCAACAATGGGGATGATGATGACAGTGGAGATGATGATGATGATGAGGACGAGGATGACGATGATGGAGACGATGATGGTGGAGGAGATGAAGTTGTTGCTGTTGCAGCTGAGAATAAAGAAGAAGAGGAGGATCCAGAAGAGGTGGAGTTTGAGATCTCAAGTGATGATTCAGGAGAGGTGTACACTCCGCCACCATGGTTGTACCGCGAACCAAAGCGCCAATGCATGACCGCAAGGACCTACCTCAACCTCTTCAAGAAGTAGATAGAAGTCCACCAATTAGTCCACGTTAGGCAAACTCGTTAGGATTAGTCTCGATTGTTGTGAAGCTTAGTTCGTGCTAGTTTAAGAGTGTTTGGTTGCTTATTTGTGTACTCCAATATCCCAGGAAATTATTTGTGCGAATTTTATGAAAGAGTTATGGCAATTTGGTTACTATCTGTGTTATTTTCGCTGCAGTTTTTCTGCTAATACAACAGTACTGCGCGATTTTTCATATTTTTCTGGTAACTCGGAAAAATCTGAAAACAATTGGGCTGATGCGAAACTCTCTGTACTGTATGTGCAAAAATCAGCTAAATTTTCTGACGAGTTTAAGTCAGGCGGAAAAATTCGCGAACGCTGCTGGACTGTTCTGGCAGATTGCTGTTTTGGTTGTTTAGTTGATCGACTGTTTGGTTAACCATTGCCAACTCTTGTAAAACTATTTCAGTAGGTATATACTGCTAGGATAACCCCTGGGATGTTGCTGGATCACTTGTTTGTTGATGTGTTACTTGCTTGTGATTGTCTGCTATTGTTTGTTGTTGATTGATCATATGCATGGGTAGAACCCTATTGTCGTAGTTGATTCTTTCTAAACTTACCTGTGCTGAACCGAAGATGCCTCCCCGCCGTCAACCCACTAAGTTGGAGCAGCTCATGGCAGCTCAGGCACAGCTGACCCAAGTGATGACTCGGTTCATGGCAAATCAGAACAACAACAATGGGAATAATCAGCCTCAGGGAGATGCTCTCACCAGATTTCTGAGGTTAAGGCCAGCTAAGTTCTCTACTGCAACCGAACCAATGGTCGCTCTCGACTGGTTGCGTTCAGTCAACAAGGATCTAGTAACTCTCGGATGCACTGATGCTGAGAAGGTGAGGCTTGCCGCTCACCTACTGGAGGGACCAGCCGCTTCTTGGTGGGACACATTTCAGATCACCCACCCGCTGGATACCGTGACTTGGGCAATGTTTGAGGAAGGTTTCAGGACCAACCACGTGTCTTCAGGAGTTCTAAGCCTGAAGAGGAAGGAGTTCCGCAACTTGCGCCAAACCAATCGCACCGTGGCTGAGTACATTGAGGAGTTCAACAACCTGTCCCGTCATGCACCTGAGGATGTTGACACTGATGCAAAATGGAGGGAGAGATTCCTGGATGGCCTCAGTGATGAGCTTTCAGTACAGTTACTTGTGGTTTACTGCCCCACTTTCCAGGAGCTTATGGACAAGGCCAGAATCTTGGAAGGGAAGCACAAACAGGTGGAGAACCGCAAGAGAAAGAGCAATACTCATCACTCTGGTTCGCATCACAAGTCTTGCACTTCGTATGATGGATACTCCAAGCACAACTGAATCCACCCTCCGATGATGACAATGGAGATGATGGCAACAATGGGGATGATGATGACAGTGGAGATGATGATGATGAGGACGAGGATGACGATGATGGAGACGATGATGGTGGAGGAGATGAAGTTGTTGCTGTTGCAGCTGAGAATGAAGAAGAAGAGGAGGATCCAGAAGAGGTGGAGTTTGAGATCTCAAGTGATGATTCAGGAGAGGTGTATACTCCGCCACCATGGTTGTACCGCGAACCAAAGCGCCAATGCATGACCGCAAGGACCTACCTCAACCTCTTCAAGAAGTAGATAGAAGTCCACCAATTAGTCCACGTTAGGCAAACTCGTTAGGATTAGTCTCGATCGTTGTGAAGCTTAGTTCGTGCTAGTTTAAGAGTGTTTGGTTGCTTATTTGTGTACTCCAATATCCCAGGAAATTATTTGTGCGAATTTTATGAAAGAGTTATGGCAATTTGGTTACTATCTGTGTTATTTTCGCTGCAGTTTTTCTGCTGATACAACAGTACTGCGCGATTTTTCATATTTTTCTGGTAACTCGGAAAAATCTGAAAACAATTGGGCTGATGCGAAACTCTCTGTACTGTATGTGCAAAAATCAGCTAAATTTTCTGACGAGTTTAAGTCAGGCGGAAAAATTCGCGAACGCTGCTGGACTGTTCTGGCAGATTGCTGTTTTGGTTGTTTAGTTGATCGACTGTTTGGTTAACCATTGCCAACTCTTGTAAAACTATTTCAGTAGGTATATACTGCTAGGATAACCCCTGGGATGTTGCTGGATCACTTGTTTGTTGATGTGTTACTTGCTTGTGATTGTCTGCTATTGTTTGTTGTTGATTGATCATATGCATGGGTAGAACCCTATTGTCGTAGTTGATTCTTTCTAAACTTACCTGTGCTGAACCGAAGATGCCTCCCCGCCGTCAACCCACTAAGTTGGAGCAGCTCATGGCAGCTCAGGCACAGCTGACCCAAGTGATGACTCGGTTCATGGCAAATCAGAACAACAACAATGGGAATAATCAGCCTCAGGGAGATGCTCTCACCAGATTTCTGAGGTTAAGGCCAGCTAAGTTCTCTACTGCAACCGAACCAATGGTCGCTCTCGACTGGTTGCGTTCAGTCAACAAGGATCTAGTAACTCTCGGATGCACTGATGCTGAGAAGGTGAGGTTTGCCGCTCACCTACTGGAGGGACCAGCCGCTTCTTGGTGGGACACATTTTAGATCACCCACCCGCTGGATACCGTGACTTGGGCAATGTTTGAGGAAGGTTTCAGGACCAACCACGTGTCTTCAAGAGTTCTAAGCCTGAAGAGGAAGGAGTTCCGCAACTTGCGCCAAACCAATCGCACCGTGGCTGAGTACATTGAGGAGTTCAACAACCTGTCCCGTCATGCACTTGAGGATGTTGACACTGATGCAAAATGGAGGGAGAGATTCCTGGATGGCCTCAGTGATGAGCTTTCAGTACAGTTACTTGTGGTTTACTGCCCCACTTTCCAGGAGCTTATGGACAAGGCCAGAATCTTGGAAGGGAAGCACAAACAGGTGGAGAACCGCAAGAGAAAGAGCAATACTTATCACTCTGGTTCGCATCACAAGTCTTGCACTTCGTATGATGGATACTCCAAGCACAACTGAATCCACCCTCCGATGATGACAATGGAGATGATGGCAACAATGGGGATGATGATGACAGTGGAGATGATGATGATTATGAGGATGAGGATGACGATGATGGAGACGATGATGGTGGAGGAGATGAAGTTGTTGCTGTTGCAGCTGAGAATGAAGAAGAAGAGGAGGATCCAGAAGAGGTGGAGTTTGAGATCTCAAGTGATGATTCAGGAGAGGTGTACACTCCGCCACCATGGTTGTACCGCGAACCAAAGAGCCAACGCATGACCGCAAGGACCTACCTCAACCTCTTCAAGAAGTAGATAGAAGTCCACCAATTAGTCCACGTTAGGCAAACTCGTTAGGATTAGTCTCGATCGTTGTGAAGCTTAGTTCGTGCTAGTTTAAGAGTGTTTGGTTGCTTATTTGTGTACTCCAATATCCCAGGAAATTATTTGTGCGAATTTTATGAAAGAGTTATGGCAATTTGGTTACTATCTGTGTTATTTTCGCTGCAGTTTTTCTGCTGATACAACAGTACTGCGCGATTTTTCATATTTTTCTGGTAACTCGGAAAAATCTGAAAACAATTGGGCTGATGCGAAACTCTCTGTACTGTATGTGAAAAAATCAGCTAAATTTTCTGACGAGTTTAAGTCAGGCGGAAAAATTCGCGAACGCTGCTGGACTGTTCTGGCAGATTGCTGTTTTGGTTGTTTAGTTGATCGACTGTTTGGTTAACCATTGCCAACTCTTGTAAAACTATTTCAGTAGGTATATACTGCTAGGATAACCCCTAGGATGTTGCTGGATCACTTGTTTGTTGATGTGTTACTTGCTTGTGATTGTCTGCTATTGTTTGTTGTTGATTGATCATATGCATGGGTAGAACCCTATTGTCGTAGTTGATTCTTTCTAAACTTACCTGTGCTGAACCGAAGATGCCTCCCCGCCATCAACCCACTGAGTTGGAGCAGCTCATGGCAGCTCAGGCACAGCTGACCCAAGTGATGACTCGGTTCATGGCAAATCAGAACAACAACAATGGGAATAATCAGCCTCAGGGAGATGCTCTCACCAGATTTCTGAGGTTAAGGCCAGCTAAGTTCTCTACTGCAACCGAACCAATGGTCGCTCTCGACTGGTTGCGTTCAGTCAACAAGGATCTAGTAACTCTCGGATGCACTGATGCTGAGAAGGTGAGGTTTGCCGCTCACCTACTGGAGGGACCAGCCGCTTCTTGGTGGGACACATTTCAGATCACCCACCCGCTGGATACTGTGACTTGGGCAATGTTTGAGGAAGGTTTCAGGACCAACCACGTGTCTTCAGGAGTTCTAAGCCTGAAGAGGAAGGAGTTCCGCAACTTGCGCCAAACCAATCGCACCGTGGCTGAGTACATTGAGGAGTTCAACAACCTGTCCCGTCATGCACCTGAGGATGTTGACACTGATGCAAAATGGAGGGAGAGATTCCTGGATGGCCTCAGTGATGAGCTTTCAGTACAGTTACTTGTGGTTTACTGCCCCACTTTCCAGGAGCTTATGGACAAGGCTAGAATCTTGGAAGGGAAGCACAAACAGGTGGAGAACCGCAAGACAAAGAGCAATACTCATCACTCTGGTTCGCATCACAAGTCTTGCACTTCGTATGATGGATACTCCAAGCATGGAGGGAGTGACCATGGGAGCCATGACCGCCACCACCATGGAGGCGATGGGCATCGTCATGACAACCATAGGAGCAGCCACCACAGCCACAAGGGAGGAGACTCTCACCACTCTGGAGGACACGGTGGACATGACCGCAACCGTGATCGTAGCTTTGTGAAGAAGGATCTGAGTGAGGTGACGTGCTTCAAGTGTAAGCAGAAGGCACACTATGCTGACAACTATCCGGAGAGGAAAGGACTGAAGCCAACCAACAGCGAGAAGGCCACAGTGAACCACATGAATGTGGAGGAGATTCCAGATGAGCCTGACCTTGTGATTGGTAAGTTCCCAATCAACACTTACCCTGCACTTATACTTTTCGATACTGGTGCATCGCATTCATTCATATCAAGGGCATTTGTGGATAAGTATAAGTTACCTACTGAGTCTATGCAAAGGTCTATTAGAGTGAGTTCGCCTGGAGGAGATATGATAGCTAGTGCGGGATGCCGCAATTTAACTGTGAGGATTGGGACACACAACTTCATTGCACATTTGGTAGTGTTGGATTCATAGGGATTAGATGTCATTCTGGGTATGGATTGGATGTCTATGCATGGGGGACACATAGATTGTGCACAGCGAGCTGTTTCACTCAAAACCCCGGATGGTAAGAGAATTAGATTCAAGTCGGCTGTACGACCAGGAAGGTGTAAGTTGAATCATCTTAAGGGGGTTAGCATGGATACTGTGCCAGTGATTAGGGATTACCCCGACGTGTTTCCGAAAGAGCTGCCAGGAATGCCACCTGACAGGGAAGTAGAGTTTCTTATCGACCTGATGTCAGGAATAGGACCAATAACAAAGAAACCATATAAGATGGATGTGGATGAGCTGAAGGAATTGAAGATGCAGTTGAAAGAACAGCTGGAAAAGGGATTCATTCAGCCTAGTGCGTCGTCATGGGGTGCACCTGTTCTGTTTGTGGAGAAGAAAGACAGCACCAAGAGATTAGTGGTGGACTATCGCTCGCTGAACGAAGTAACCATCAAGAACAAGTACCCTCTGCCGAACATAAATGACTTGTTTGATCAACTGGAAGGAGCAAAGGTGTTCAGCAAAATTGATCTGCGATCAGGCTACTTCCAATTGAAGATCCGAGAGGAGGACGTACCAAAAACCGCCTTCACCACTAGGTATGGTTTATATGAGTGTACGGTTATGTCTTTTGGACTAACGAATGCCCCGGCATACTTCATGACCATGATGAACAAGGTATTTATGGAGTATTTGGACAAGTTCGTGGTGGTGTTTATTGACGACATACTGATATATTCCAAGGATGATGCCCAGCATGAGAAACATCTGCGACTGATTATGGAGAAGCTGAGGGAACATCAGCTGTATGCCAAATTCAGCAAGTGTGAATTCTGTCTTAACACCGTTGGGTTTCTTGGACACGTAGTGTCAGGAGAAGGAGTCGCTGTTGATCCAAGCAAAGTGACTGCAGTAACTGAGTGGGAAGCACCCAAGAATGCGGGAGAGATTCGAAGCTTTTTGGGACTTGCTGGATATTACAGGAGATTCATTGAAAACTTTTCCAAGATTGCTAAGCCGATGACTGAACTTCTGAAGAAGGAGCGGAAGTTTGAATGGTCAGACGTATGTGAAGCCAGCTTTCAGGAACTGAAGCGTCGACTAGTGACTGCGCATGTTCTGTGTTTACCAGATCTTCAAAAGGATTTCCAAGTGTACTATGATGCTTCTCGACAGGGACTTGGGAGTGTGCTGATGCAATATGGGAGAGTAGTGTCATATGCCTCGTGACAACTCAAACACCATGAGCGGAATTACCCCACACACGACTTGGAGTTAGCGTCAGTGGTTCATGCGCTCAAGGTATGGAGGCATTACTTAATGGGAAAACACTGTGATGTGTACACCGACCACAAAAGCCTGAAGTACATATTTACACAGAAGGAACTGAACATTAGACAAAGGAGATGGTTGGAGCTTATTAAGGATTATGATATGAATCTGCAATACCACCCAGGAAAGGCCAATGTAGTAGCAGATGCTCTGAGCCGGAAGGTTTATGCCAATGGATTGGCAATTGGTGAATTGCCTGAGGATTTGTGCAAGCAATTCAAGGACCTTAGACTGGAGGTAGTATCTGAAGGATATTTGGCTACCATGGAAGTCCAACCGACGCTACAGGAGAGGATCGTAAAGGCTCAAGTGGGAGACAAGGAAATAGAGGAGATAAAGGAAAAGATGAAGGAGAATCGGGAAAAGGATATTCGCGAGGATGAGCATGGTACCTTGTGGTATGGAGATCGTTTGTGTGTGCCCAGCGACCCTGAGATAAGGGAGTTGATTCTTAAGGAGGCTCATAACTCGCCATACTCCATATATCCGGGCAACACAAAGATGTATATGGATTTGAAGAGCAGATTTTGGTGGAACAACATGAAGGGAGATATCGCCAAGCATATTGCCCTATGTGATGTATGTAGTCGAGTGAAGGCAGAACACCAGAAGCCAGCAGGACTGCTATAGCCATTGCCTGTGCCGGATTGGAAGTGGGATAGAGTGGGAATGGACTTTATCACAAGATTGCCCAGGACCAGGTCAGGATATGACTCTATTTGGGTAGTGGTCGACCATTTGACCAAGGTAGCCCACTTTATACCGGAAAAGACGACCTATACGAGTGCAAAGTTGGCCAAGATTTACATGGACAGAATTGTGTGCCTACACGGAGTTCCCAAGAGTATCGTATCTGATAGAGGCACCCAATTTACCTCACATTTCTGGCGCCAGCTACACGAGTCACTTGGTACTAGATTGGAGTTTAGCACAGCGTTTCACCCGCAGACTGATGGACAGACCGAGAGGGTGAATCAGATTTTGGAGGACATGCTGAGAGCTTGCGCTTTGGCTCATGGTCCTAGTTGGGATGAGAATGTGTCGTATGCTGAGTTTTCCTACAACAACAGCTATCAAACCAGCATCAAGACGTCACCGTTTGATGTACTGTATGGTAAACGGTGCCGGACACCATTGCTATGGGATGGAGTAGGAGAACGTCAGTTGTTTGGACCTGATTTGATCAAGGACGCTGAGGAGAAGGTCGCCTTGATTAGGGACAGGCTGAAGGTAGCGCAATCAAGGCAGAAGAGCTACGCTGACGCCAAACGCAAGGAAGTGGTGTATGAGATAGGTGATAGAGCATACCTCAGAGTGTCGCCACTTCGTGGAATCAAGAGATTTGGAATTAAGGGTAAGCTGGCACCTCGATTTATTGGACCGTATCGGGTCTTGGCACGCAAAGGAGAAGTTGCTTATCAGTTGGAGTTGCCAGAGGCTCTGTCCGCTGTTCACAATGTGTTCCACGTATCCCAGCTGAAGAAGTGCCATCTGGAGATGGTGGATACACCATTGAGAGACACTGTACCGCTAGAGGAGGTTCAGCTTGAGAATGACTTGACCTATGAGGAGAAACCGGTCAAGATTCTGGAAACAGCGGAGAGGATTACCCGTACCAAGACGATCAGGTTTTGCAAGGTGCAGTGGAGCCACCACACAGAAGAGGAAGCCACGTGGGAGCGTGAGGATGACATCCGAGAGGACTACCCACACCTATTTGCTAGCCGCGCCGAATCTCGAGGACGAGATTCATCTTAAGGGGGTTAGTCTTATCACATCCCAAATTTTAGATTTGGTCTTGCATATCATTCATATCATTGCATCATGCTTTTCCATGCTAAACCGTCAAGTGAAAAAGTTCGGCGAAACGCCATTTGCAAAACCCTATTCTATTTTGATACGAGGTTCCTGCGGGAAGCTTTAGTAGGACTAGCGTGGACCACCCTTGTAGATTAGTGGTTTCGCTTGAACCTTGACACTAGATTGTTCCCCTCGACTGTACGAACCCGTAGGCGCAAGAATCGCTCGAATCGGAGCTCGCACGGAGAAGTTGTCGCCGTTTTAGTGAATCGCCGGAAAATGGTCCGAAATTCCGGGCCGATTTCCGAATCCGCGTCTAATTCTGCGCCGAATTGGAGTAGGACCCGCGCAAGGGGCCCACTTAAAGAGCCAAGCCGGCTGCCTCGGGAACCGAGCCCGACCCCCTGCCCCCGCGCGATCGCCCCTGCCGCCATCGCCTCCTCCACGGGAACCGCACCCGGCCCCCTCCTCCTCCACGCGCCGCCGCCGCCGACCACCCTCCCGCCGCCGCCGGCCACCCTCCACCCCGCCGCCCAGGTGAGGCCACCGCCCCCTCTCCCTTCTTTCTCTCGCCACGCCGCCATGCCCCGCGTCACCGCCGCCGTGCGCCGCCACGCCTCCCCGCAGCCGCGCAGCGCCCGCCGCCAGCGCGCCTCGCTGTCCTCGCGCGCGCGCGCTCGCCGCCGCCTCGCTGCAGCGCGCTGCGCCGCTTGCTGCAGTCGCCGCTGCCGCTGCGCCGCGCTAGCTGCTGCCGCGCGCTGCTGCGCGCACTGCTGCGCGCACTGCTGCGTGCACCGCTGCTGCTTGCGTCGTTGCGCGCCTACGTGCTGTCGCACGCACGCACACGCACACACACATGCACGCGTGCCGAACGCCGCCGCCGTCGCGTGGCCGTCTTAAATCCGTTGCGCTGACCGTGTACACCCGCGCAGGAAAGACCCCGACGCTGGAACCGATCGCCGCCGCCGTCCGGAACTCGCCGTCGTCCGTTTCGCCGTTTGTTTCCGGTAAGACTGTAGCCACCGTCAGATTTCAGATCAGCGGTTCAGATCGTTCGTTGACCAGTCAGACTCGGGCATTGACTAGTCAGACGCCCAGACAGCGCCCAGTCAGCAGACGCTTTGACCAGTCAACAGACACAGTTGACTGGTTAATTTCGTTAATCCTTTTAGTTGACAGATTTCGGTAGAATCTTGTAAATTGCGTAGTAATTAAACCGCTTGGCCAAAAATTGCAAATAAAATATGTGTAGATTCAGTGAGTCCTGTAGAATCTTGCTGTGCCTTTGGTTCAGGATTTTGCAGCAAGGTTTAGTACAGTTTAATCAAACTACTTAGTAGCCTTTTCGGAGTAATAAATTCGTAGAAAAAGATCCGTAGCTCCAAAAATCGCGTATGATATGTCCCTGGATTCAGTGGAACGAGGGGAATATCATCGTGAATTAAAAAGATAGGCTTATAGTAAAAACTTCTGCCGAAACTGTCTAGTGGCTTTCTGCAGTGTTTTAATTACTCGGGGAGTTTTATAATTCCTTTTTGAGTAATTCCAGTTGGTACTGTTTCTAATCAGCGATGCCTATGAGGTAGAATTTTCCCAAGATTTTACAAACATTATACTACCGGTAGTGTATTAATTGAGTTCTAGCTCTAGTTTTGAGCATTACTTTTGCTTAATAGTTTTCCTAGCGATAAAACTATTTTTTCCATGCATGCAATCGGTAGTATTATTAAATAGGATTATGTGGTGCAGCTGTAGCACCAATTCGCTTGTCGTTCTTGCATTCATGCATCATTTTTGTTGCATATGCTTGTGGATTGTTTGTTTATGAATGCAATTGTATCGTGTAGATTGTGACGAGTGCAACGCTTGCTCGTGTGTGGATTGTTCTTCCGACCGCTACAACCAAGGCAAGTAGATGCTACTTTGTTCATGATATCGTCCTACTATTTTCAATGCATTGTCGTGTATTTTGTAGATGCATGTGTAGGATGATACTATCGCTATGCTATGTCCTATTATGTGGTAGGGCTTTCCTTGTAGATGAACCACTGTTTGTAGATGTGCTTAGCCATGCTATGTTGAACGAGGGCTGGGTTATATCGTTGAAACTTGTTTCAAAAAGTATTGGTTTGTGAAAACTAAAACAACTTAATCAATGAACCCCCTGGGTGTGATGGTATTGATAATTTTTGGTGGTTTCATTGCGGAAAGGAACCCAGGTATCAAGAGAGAATGATTGGCTTCTTTATTGTGTAGCTTACGTGTACAACCATGTGCCAATAATGGAATGGGCGGTTGGTTGGACTTAGTAGGATGTGGTAACTCGAACCCGCGTATCCAGAGATGTAGAATTTTGGTAGGTTGGACCGGTGCGCGTCGGGATTGAGGAGCTACTTCCCGAACAGTCTCTTCTTGATCTTCTCCCTATCATCACCCAAAATGAGAGTGATGGTACGAGCTGGGCTGGCCAAGTCACATGGGTAAAGTGTACTAACCTCTGTAGGGTGTATAATCTAATCGATTAGCCGTGTCCCCGGTTATGGACAACTGAGTTGCTTGATATTGATTCCATGACATGTTTCTCGCTCATTCTAATTTCATAATTGTTTTAATATTGTTGGGTTAACTTAATTGGGATCTTTTCAAAGAAAATCAAAAACTGTTTATGAAAGTAGGACAAATGTATTTGCAAATGCAAGCCAGACACAGCTCCACTTGCCAAATATGCATGTAGATGTTAGTGCTATTGTCTCCATTACTAGCTCTACTTGCCATACATTCCATGTATTGACCCTTTGGGGCTGCTACGTTTCATGTTGCAGGTTATTCCGATTCTGCGAAATCGATATAGGCCACGGTACTCCACTCGGCACTTGTTCACTTGTGGGCAATTTGAAGAATGGAGGATTTACTTCGTTTATGTTGCTACCTGAATAATTTGAGCTAGCTTTGTGCTAAGCTTTTATTGTAATAATGGTACTCTGGATCTTCGTTATTCATGATACACGGATATTTTGCTATGTTATCTATCTTAATCTATTGTGGGCCAATGAACCGATCCAGGGGTTGGCATGTCACATAGAGGCCACGGTCTTTTCAGAACCGGGGTGTTACAGTAACTCAAACCAAATCCTCCGAGGAGAACTCAAACCGATGCACAAAATGCAAATGGCAAGAACACCACAAAGGTGCTCAAATCCCTCACTCTCAAGTTCCAACAAAGCTACTAAAGCTATTGGGGAAGAAGAGAGGAGGTATCAAAGAGAGACACAAAATCCCCCAAAATCTAGATCCCCAAAGATGCACTCACAAAGAGATGAATCAGTTAGGTCAAAAAGTCGGTCTAGATCTGCTCTCTCTTCCACTCAAATATGGTCAAGAATCATCGGAGGGAAAAGATTAGGCAAGCTTCAAGATCTAGAGCAAGTGTGGACAAATCTTAGCCTAATAGATAAGAGAGAAAACTTCCTAAACTGAAAACCGGACAAAGCCTTAAATAGGGGCCCCAAAAAAACTAGCCGTTTGGGGCATTTTTCAAAATGGTCCGGTACTACCAGATTTAACCAGTAGTACCGTATGCCCCAGGAAAAAGAGAAGCAACAGCAAAGCAGAGCTGATCGGCGGCAGTGTGTGCGCGCAGCAAGGCAAGTGGGGCGAGCGAGTGGACGCAGCAGCAGTTGCAGGCGTGCTAGGCAGCAACAGCGATGCAGGCGCGCGCACGTGTGAGTTAGAGCAAGCGGCGCCAGCAAGGAGGCAGCGCGCCAGCGGGGTCCAGGCCAGCGACGCGAGCAGCAGCAGGCGCGCAGCAACGCGGGCGGAGCCACACGCGGGCAGCGCGCGCGAGCGAGCGGGGCGGCGATCCGCGGGGTCAACGCGGGGAACTGAGCACAGGGAGTAGCTGTGCTGCGAGGCGCTGGTAGGAAATTTCCTGGGCCGGCCGGTAGTACCGGCCCACCCAGGCGATACTACCAGGCCGGTCCGGTAGGACCGGACGACGCAACCAGGCGAGGCAGACAATAGTTACACGCTGCCAGATGCAGCCGGTAGTACCGGCCCGCCCGGGCGGTACTACCACTCGGCCCAGAAAACAGAATTCCTTTTTCTTTTTAGAATAAAATCGACGAATATTCAAACGGTCATAACTTTTGAATGGTGACTCCGATCGACCCGATTCCAATTACGTTGGATAGAGGACGACAAGAGCTACCCTATAAAATGTTGGTTATCACCAAGTGAGAAAGTATCAAGTAGAATAATGTGGGATACCTCACTTGGTGAGAAACCGAAAAACCGCCAAGATCAAAATCGCAACAAGATACAACGGAAGATACGTTTTTGATGAACAAGAGCTTGTTATGGAGACTACCACAAGCTCTATATCCTCATATGGATAAGACCAAATAACAACCAAATGCAATGATGCAAGTATGCAAAGGTTTGAGCTCTCTCTGAACGATGTGACCGAATTACTCATTCGAGAGCCCCTATTGATAGTACGGTTATCTTCCTAAACCCGGTCTCCCACACACAACATGAGACCGGAAAAGGGAAAACCTATCAAGATTATACCTTTCCCTTGAGCATTCCACTTGAGCTCGATGTAGACGAACATGACCTACTCAAGATGGAACACCTTTCTTGATTCCTCAACATCGATCCATGGTGACCGAGGATGGCAACCATCAACCAAGAGATCTTCTATAGATGACGCATTTTGAGCTTGCACAACATATCGTCTTCTTCATATTATCGACCTTGGAGCCAACACAAGCTCCAAGCGATGCCAATGGACAAATCCTACAAGTACAACTTAATACACACATTAGTCCATAAAAATTGTCCTTAATTACCAAAACCACACATGGGGGCCCACATGTTCGTTCACCGGTCATATGACTAGTGCATCCACTATCCAGCACCCATTTCGAACCACCGGAAGCATAGCCCTGCAAGAGAATTACTTCTTGGTTTTAGGTACCCATTTTTCAATGGGCCCTTTCATGTTAGTAACAAGGGTCTTTGGGACCCAAATAGACCAAGAAATAAATTCATCAAAGGGACCGACATAATAAGCGTAAACACCGCCATAATCATCATAAAAGAGTTCATAATTTGGATTATGAGACCCTGCAAAAACAATATTGTTAGTTTTTTCTTTTGTGACATTCTTCTCAGCGGTGCTTGTCTTTGATTGCACATTCTTGGTCTTGTTCTTCTTGTTTTTATTTTTCTTGGACATGGTGACATACACAAGTCCCTCTTTACCATGATTTGTCCTTTTCTTTCCAAGAACTTCATCAAGAACACCCTTATCCTTGGGAGTGATGTCCTTGACCACTCCTTTGTCCACACTAGCATTTTCCTTGTGACCATATGTTGAATTGGATGTGCTGGGAACATCATACTTGGCCAATCGAATATGGAGCTGATCATGTGACTCATTGAGAATGGAGAAATCGCTTTTCAACACCTTGTGAGCATTGTCAAGTTTCACCAATTCCTCGGAGACTCTATCATGAGCAGCCCCAAAGTCAATCTTTTCCTTCTTTAACTTCTTTTCTTTGGTGACTGCATTGTCACCTTCCTTAACAAGTTTAGCCACTATTTATTCATGTGACTCCTCAATGGACTCAAGCCTCTCTTCAAGAGAGACCCGAGCTTCTTCTTCTTCTTCAAGAGCATTTTTTAAGGATGCAATTTCCATTGCATCCTTCCTTTCAATTCTGCCCTTTTCTTCGAGGAGAGCTTCGTTTTGGTCCAGCTGATCCATAAGAGGTTCAAAACATATTTTGTGCTCACCTTGCAAGTTAGTGTAGAAGTAATCCAAAGCAATAATCTCTTCTTTAACCTTAAGACTAGTAGGATCATCCATGTCAATCATAGCCTTAGGAAAAGAAGAGTTAGAAGTAGTTACGTCAGAGCTTCTTGCCATGAGACAAGTAGCATTCTTGTTGATGATGTTTTCGTTCGGAGAGTCGAAGAGAGATGTTGATGTAGATGTGGTAGCTATAGCAGCCACCCCTTGAGAGCTATCGTCCTCATCCTCATCTTCACTTCCCGAAGAATATTCTTCTTGAGCCACTAGAACAATCTTTGGTTGCTTCTTGAAGGGAGCATTCTTCTTTACAAACTATTTCTTGCGTGGAGCCTTTGACTTGTCCTTGAAAATAAGTCTTCCTCCATTATCTTCCCTACTTTGATATGGACAATCAGCTACAAACTACAGCCGGTCACCACAGTTGAAACAAGTTCTCAATTTGGGACCATTTTCCTTTCTTCCATAGTCTCCACTCTGGCGTTCTAGTTCAGCTTTAGCCTTGGCCGGATCTTTCCAAAAGTTTCTAGCATAGAGAGCCAAGTATTGTCCGTGGATCCTTTTTATATCCTCGGGACAGTCCATATCTTCTATGGCATATTCATCATGATCAATCACACTAGTATTCAAGGCCATGTTGACCCCCTTTTGCATCCACATAGCTCGTGCACGAGCATCTTTGGCATTCTTGGCAACCACTTTGAAAGCGGCCATTTCTTGCATTACCTCATTGTATGTCATGAGGTGGTAGTTATGCCTACCTTGGAGACTTTTCAAATCTATGGGCTGAAATGGCATAAGAGCACTGACATACTTGCGCTTGATCCATGCATCATCAACATGAGCGGCACCATGGTTTCTGAAAGTTGTGGCTATTGCCTTGAGCCTCATATACATGTCCTCGTGGTTTTCTCCATCCAACATATAGAATCCTTCAGCTTTGTTGCTCAAAGCATCATATCTATTCCTTCTCATACTTTCATTTCTGATGAAGAGCTCGGTGAGGGCATCCCAAGCTTCCTTAGCTGTACTAAGATGCTGAATTTGTGGCATATGTTTGTCACCCACACCAAGTTGTATCATGTGTAGAGCTGTAGTGTTGAGTTGGCTATCGACAACTTCTCTTCTTGTGAGATTGTTGGTGTTTCCAACATGAATACCATTTTTGATGATTTTCCACAAATCAATGAAGGAACTACACACATGAGACTTCATCAAAAATTGCCATTGAGTAAAAGTAGATGCTGAAAGTTTGGGTGGATCACCCCTATTATGTATATGTGGGTGAGGGATAGGTGGATCAGGAGAATACACATGAGAAACCTCATTGTATCCATCCTTACCACTATCCTTTTTCGTGGAGGAGCTCTTGCTAGTGTCATCACCAACCACTTTGTTATCTTTGGAATCGGTTTTACCCGTTTACTTGGATTGCGGAGTGGTAGCCTCAGAGTTAGATGGAGGTGATGATGTGGATGTGGAGAGACCCATTATCAATTGACGCATCTCTTCCATCTTAGCCTCCATTGAACTCACCAAGGTTATTTCCAACGTCTTGATATCGTTCATGGTGACTACATCCGGAGCATCACTCCCATCTACCTTGGAACCCATACTTCTCTTAGGCGGTTAAGCCCGAAATAAGACCCGGGGCTCTGATACCAATTGAAATGGATCATATGGGCACCTAGAGGGGGGGTGAATAGGTGCTACTCAATTTTTAGTACTTGTCATGGGAATGGTCACGGCAGATGCTGCAATCGGCAGCGAGTAGTAGAACGAGGGGCAAGGGCGGCCAGCCATCTGCGGTGCGAGATGAAGGCGGAGACACAAGGTTTTACCCAGGTTCGGCCCCCCGGAGCGTAAAGACCTACTCCTGCTAGATTGTATTATGGAGGTGGTACAATGGGCGAGCTCGGCGGCTAGGCGGCGAGTCGCTTGGGTGTATGATGGAACGTATCTCTACACACCCCGCAGGGAGGTTTATATAGGCTCACCTCCCCTAGGGTTTACATATCTCAACCGAATCAGTTGAGGCTTCGGTACTTGTTTAACCTAATCCGACTGGGCCTATCTACTCGCCTGGGCCTTCAGCTTCCAGTCCCTTGGATCCATGCCGGGCCTCGATCCAGTCGCCGCCCTGCAGGCCCACTCGCCAGTTCTTGGGCCAGTCGGAAACGTCCTGCTGGGTATACCCCGGTAGGCACATCCCCATCAGTAGTCCCCGAGGCTGTCATTGATTTGGCGTAGGTGGCTGCTGGCAGTCAGAGTATACGGCTTCAGAGTAGACATTCAGTCGAATCGTTGGCGGGCTCCTGTATAAAGGAAAAAAACTAGTGATCCTGATCGCAGCTTTGGCGAGTCGAGTCGGTGAAACACTGTCACAATGATCGGGTCGGCGACCCGAGTGGCTGAAGTTGGACCGTTAAACATGGTCAAACTAGCCGTTGGGGTAATCCAACGGTAACTTTTGGCGTAATCACCGCGTAGTAACGGCTCCCTGATTTGGCGGGTAACAACTGCTATATAAGGGGAATGGCAGGCAATCAGAGAACCACCTTGTCGCCATTTCCTCCGATTGCGCGCACTTTCGCCTCCCTTCGCATCGCGATCCATCCGACCCGAAATCCTCCGACCCCCCACAAATCCTTCCACCATGGCCCTCTCCACCGAGCCTTGGGGCAGATCTAAGTGTACAAGGGCGCAGCTGGCGTCTTTCGAGGAGGCCGGGATCCTGCACGCCGGCTGTTGGCGCATCCCTGCAGCCGGAGATGTGACCCCGAACCCGTGCGAGGGGGAATTCATCTGCTTCACCAGCCACCTGGAACGGGGGCTAGGATTCCCTATGTCCCTGTTCTTCCGGCGCTTCTGCGCCTAGAACGGGATCCAGCCGTCGGACCTGGGTCCTCACAGCATCGAGCAGCTCGCCATCTTCGTGGCGTTCTGTGAGTGCTACTTGGTCTGCCGGCCCTACTTCCCTCTGTGGCAAGATCTGTTTCACGGACGGATCAGCCGCGAGGAAGCGGGCGGCCCAATGCTTGCCGCAGGCGGCCTAACTTTCCAGCTGAAGTCGAAGGCTTCGTTCTTCGACTTGATGCTGCCCGCCAAGGCGGCGAGCGACTGGAAGAAATCTTGGTTCTATGTTGCCGAGGCGACCCTGGAGGGCGAGACGGCGATCCCCCGATACTCCGCCAACCGGTCCGAACCGCGCCGTCTTCAAGTCGGCAAGCTCCCCATCGACCAGCGGATGGTCGTGGACGAAATGCTCCAAACCATCCGCGGTCTGAAGAAGGGCCTCCAGACGATCAACTTGTACAACTTCTGGCTCGGGCGGCGGCTCGTCCCTCTGGCTCGGCGCGAGCACTACATGTACCAGTACACCGGCCGGGAGGCCTCAACGAAGTCCAGCCTAGCCGAGTGGAAGCTCGAGGACTACACCGCAACACTGAAGAAGATCACCCAGGCGGTGTACCTGGACGCACAGGCTAGGGTCGCCCCCTATACCGCAAATCGTCCAGCCCCAACGGTAATCACCTCGCATCATTCGCAGTCGCAGTTTTTGTAGTCGCGGTCATTCTAATTTCATCTTGCGTTCATTGCAGCTATTCCAAGTGGTGGAAGGATGGCTCCCGCCTTCGGACGACGAGAATTCGAGCTCGTCCATCCAGGACATGGGCGAGTCGCCTCCCGCCAAGGGAAACGCCGGGAACGACGAGAGTGACGGCGACGACGATTCCGAGGAGGAGGTCGCCCCGCTGGTCCGCAAGACCCGCGGGCAGCACCAACGTGAGCTTGAGGCGAGCAAAAGCCTCAAGCGTCATGATGACGATGAAGAACTTCCGGAGACCACCTCGCGCCGCCAGGCTACTCCGTCGAAGAAGAAGAAGAAGAAGAAGGAGAAGGAGGCGAAGGCCCCTCCGAAGAAGAAGACGAAGCCGATGAGGCCGGCCTCGCCACCGCGCTCGGCGAGCAGCTCCGACGCCCCCAGCCCGGCCAAGGACGAGGCGCCACCGACGGCAACCACGCTGGACATGGCCACTGTCGAGGCGCCACTGGCTTCGATGCCTCCGCCATTCGCCCCAGTTTCTAGGCTGGGGGATGTTCCGGCTGCGGCGGCTTCGCCTCGCAGGGAAGCTCCTGCCGAAGATGTCCCAGAGGCTCCCGTTGCGGCCCGACGACGAAGAAGCCGTCCGTGTCTTGGGCACGGGACGTCCTGGAGATGGGGCTCAGCCGCCGACTGGGCCCTGAACTGGAGAAGCCGGCCGGCCTCCGCACGGGGCTACGCTTCATTCCAGTCGCCAAGTGAGTTTACTAACCTACCTTTGTCTTCCATAGCAGCTTGAATTATCTTGTTTACATGGTTGATGTATAGGACCGGAGTGAAGAGGATGGGCCACCCGACCGTGGCTAAGGTATCACCCGTCGTCAGCGAGGAGGATCCTTCCCGTAAGAGGAAGGCGGACGAGGTCGTCGTCCCTACGGACGGCGGCAAGAAGGGCAAGGGCGATGATGTCGTCACAATTTCTGACAACACGGAGGTCGCGCCGACTGAACCCGCAACAGAGGCGGCCGCATCCACGAAGGAGGGCGCTCCCTCGCCTGGAGCGGCCGATCCGACCTCCTTTGGTGCGGGTGCCTCCATCGCGACATTCCCGCGCTTCATGGCCAAAGCGGCCGCAGCGAGTGGAACTTCGCCCTCGAGCCGTGCACCTGGGGTCGCCGATGCGGAAGTTGAGCAACATCGTGGGTACACGCCAGCTCTCCTCGCGTCCGTGGACGCGATACAACTTCATGGCATGCTTGGCGCAGCCATCCAGGTATGTCCAGTCCCCGAGGATCAGGTCGGTGTTTTGCAGCGGTCTGATTCTTTTAGTGTCTTGTTATTATTTTTTGCATCCAGTCCCCGAGTGCGCACTCGCTGAATTTCAGAGGGTGGGCACTTAGGATTTCTTGATTTCTAGTCCCCGAGTGCGCACTCGCTGAATTTCAGTGGGTGGGCACTTAGGATTTCTTGATTGCCAGTCCCCGAGTGCGCACTCGCTGAATTTCAGCGGGTGGGCACTTAGGATTTCTTTATTGCCAGTCCCCGAGTGCGCACTCGCTGAATTTCAGCGGGTGGGCACTTAGGATTTCTCTTTGGTTAACTGTTTGAACTATGTGCAGGGTCTGCAACGTGAGTCAGCTGACCGATTGGCAGCAAAACACCGCGCGGGGAAGGAACTGGCCGCCATCCAAGAGGCGAATAAGGGGCTTCAGGCAGTTGTCGCAAAGGCCGAAGAGGCTCGCCAGGGACTTGTCCCCGCGGGTGAGTTGGCGGCGGCGCAATCGGCTTTGAGCTCGGCTGAGAAGCGGATCGCCGATCTCGAGCGCGAGCTAAGGGACGCAAAGGAGGAAGCGAGCTCGGCTGATGGGCGAGCCAAGGCCGCCATTACAACCGCCGAAGAGGATCGTAAAGTTTCTGACGCCCTTGTTGCTGGGCTTCAGGACGACTATACTTCGTTTCAACGCTTCATCACGGATCTCGCTCGCCCCTTGATTGGTAAGTGTATCTGCTTCTGCCAGTAGAGTGTTCCTTTTTGTGATATCCGATGTACTCACTGTTGTCTTCTACTCGCAGGTCGCATCCTTGATAGCGCGGAAGAGGCAAACTCGTTCGACGCGCGGCAATGTGCGGCCACGCTCGTTGACTCGGCGACATTGTCGGCGACGTGCATCCGAGCCTACCTCCAGGAGATATCGCCTATGGAAGTAATTCCCAGCGACCTTGTCGAGGTGTGGAAGTATTTGGAGAAGGCGTCGTCGGTCATTGAGTTCATGACGCGATCGGCGTTCCGGGGCGGAGCTGCGACGGCGCTTAGCCTTGGGCTTGCTCATTTCCCGGAAGACTTCGACCTCGGCGACGTGACGAGTACATACCCGTCGTCGACTGGCGCGGTGGAGCTCTCCGAGGTGCTCAAGTTGACGGACCACGCCACGATGTTCTCCGAGCGTGTCTGGGAAATGGGCGACCTCCTTCCGTACCAGGAGACAGTCTTTGCACCCAACGACCCCGAGCCGCAGCACCGGGATTTCAAGGTCGAGAAGCCCTTCCGCGCGGCGATGGCGGGTGAGCTGACGACGTACCCGTCGAACCCGTACACGCCGTTCATCCGCAATCGCCAGGGTGCTGGCGAGTCGTCGTCGAAGCCTGCGGAATAGGGTAGTTTGCCCTGGGGCGTTAGTAACAGGTCTGCCGTTTGGGCATATTTTGTATTCTGAGATGATTGCAACATGCTATAAATGTGATATCGTGCTTGTTTTATGACTTGTCATGTGAATTCCGATTGAGGTTTGAACGAGTCCCCGAGCGCGTCCGCCCTTTTGAGGGGTTTACCTCGTGTGTGATGTGTTTGTGGTTTTTGAATGTTTTGTTTTTGTGGTCGACTCGCCCGGACTCGAAGAGACAGTCGCCGGGAGACTCCCTTGAGCGCTCTGTACTTCACCGTTTTCCCTTGCGCGGACGAGGTCGGGTGGCCGAGTCCCCGAGCGTGGTACTTGGTTGTTCTAGGTGCGGCTCGAGGGTGGGTGAGGACTTGGCGTGTTAGTTTGGGCGCATCACTCCTGCCTAGCCCGTTGGGTCAGTCGCTTGGCGAGTCCTGGGCATGCTCTCCTACTTGGCGTTTTCCCGAGCCGCTCGCGATGAACTGGTCGTCAGTCCCCGAGCGTGGTACTTGGCCGTTCGAGTCGCTATGTCGAGGATGCGGAAGACCATGGTCGCTGTAAGAAGCGAAGGCAGTTGTCTTGGCTCGTAGAGCCAGTCGGGCTAGGCGACTCCAATGGGGCTCCGGGTAGGCGTTTTTCGTGGACGATGCAAGACCTGAGGTGACTCAGTGCTCTTGCACCGCACTACTTAGCCGTGCCGATCGCTGTACCAAAGGTTGACTTCTGCGGTTAGCTTGACGCTGTTATTACAAGTGCGAGTGGCACAAGACACGGAGAGTAGGCGCAATTTGCGGTAACCGATTCTTTTTATTTCATAGTGACTGGAGAGTACATATGTGGGGTTCTAGGGGTAGAACTTCCTTAGGAGGTTTACATTCCATGGTCGCTTGACGTCGAGTTCGCCGTCCCCGCGGACGTCGATGAGGTAGTAGGCGTCGTTGCCGAGTACTCGCCCGATGGAGAATGGTCCCTCCCACGAAGGGGAGAGCTTGTGCATGCCCTTCTTGTCCTGGATGAGGCGCAACACCAGGTCGCCTTCTTGGAAGGTGCGAGTTTTCACCCGCCGGCTGTGGTAGCGGCGGAGTCCCTGCTGGTAGATGGCGGTGCGTGACCGAGCGAGGTCGCGTGCCTCGTCGAGTTGATCTACTCCGTCCTGGCGGGCGAGTTCATTTGCTGCCTCCGTGTAGTGGACGACCCGCGGCGAATCGTGCTCGATGTCGATGGGCATGACTGCCTCGGCGCCGTACACCATGAAGAAGGGGGTGAATCCTGTCGACCTATTAACCGAGGTGCGGATACCCCAGATGACGGAGGGCAGCTCCTCGACCCAACACCCGGCGGTGCGCTCGAGTGGTACTTGGAGTCGCGGCTTCAGGCCGTGGAGGATGCTTTGATTGGACCGTTCCGCCTGGCCGTTGGATTCCGGGTGGGCGACCGACGCGAGGTTGAGCCGGATGTGGTGCTCTTCGCAGAATTCGTCCATGGCTCCTTTGGCGAAGTTGGTGCCGTTGTCCGTGATGATGCTGTTTGGGAACCCGTAGCGATATATGAGCTCACGTAGGAATTTGGTGGCGGTCTTCCCGTCGCATTTCCGGACTGGCTTGGCCTCCACCCACTTTGTGAATTTGTCGACCGCGACCAGGAGCTGGGTGTAGCCGGAGGGAGCCTTTTTGAAGGGGCCTACCATGTCCATGCCCCACACGGCGAATGGCCAGGTGATGGGGATTGTTTTGAGCGCTGAGCTCGGCACGTGCGTCTGGTTGGCATACTTCTGGCACCCGGCGCACCGCTGGAAAATGTCGATGGCGTCGGCGTGTGCGGTGGGCCAGTAGAATCCATGCCGCATGGCCTTGGCGACTAGAGAGCGGGCGCCTACGTGGTGGCCGCAGTCACCGGAGTGGATGTCGTGGAGGATCTTGCGTCCTTCGGTGGGTTGGACGCAGCGTTGGAACACGCCGGTGACGCTACGCTTGTGGAGCTCGCCGTCGATGATGGTGTAGGACTTGCATCGGCGTGCGATCATCCGAGCGTCCGTCTCGTCTGCCGGCAAGGTGCCGGCCTCCAGGTAGGCGATGTAGGGCTTGGTCCAGTCGTCTGGCTCGGTGACGAGTGCGACCAGGGCTGCCTCCGGTTGTAACGGGACTCCGATGTCGATCTCCCTCGGGGGAGAGACTGATGGCTTGGTGATTGTGTCGAGGAAGACGCCGACGGGTGGTGCGAGTCGAGCCGACCCAATTCAAGAGAGTGCATCGGCCTCCTCGTTCTTCCGCCTGTCGATCCACTCGACGGAGTAGCCTGTGAAGTGTCCGCCCAGCTTGTCCACTGCTTGGCGGTACGCCGCCATGGTGGGGGAGACGGCGTCGCAGGTGCCAGCGACTTGCCCAGCGACGAGGTCGGAGTCTCCGTAGCAGCGTAGGCGGTTGACATTCATTTCCTTGGCGGCTCGCATGCCGTGGAGTAAGGCCTCGTACTCGGCCATGTTGTTGGTGCAGGGTGTGAAGTCGAGGCAGAGGATGTAGCGGAGCTTGTCGCCCTTTGGTGAAGTTAGCACGATCCCTGCGCCTGCGCCGTCCGTGTTCTTGGAGCCGTCGAAGTGCAGGCTCAGTAATGGAGGTATGGCAGCTTCTCTGGCTGCTGGGCCTCTTCCCAGTCGGTGATGAAGTCCGCTAGGGCCTACGACTTGATCGCTTTTTGTGGCTCGTATTTGATGTTGTGGACGCCGATCTCGACGGCCCACTTGGCGACCCGCCCGGTCGCCTCGTGGTTGCGGATGATGTCCTGCAGTGGTGCTGAGGAGACGACCGTGATCGGGTGCTCCTGGAACTAGTGCGGCAGGCGCCGCTGAGCTCTGAAGACCGCGTATACCAGCTTTTGGTACTGCGGGTATCGCTGGCGCGACTCGGTGAGGACCTCGCTGATGTAGTACACCGGTCGCTGTACTGGGCGCTCCTTTCCTTCCTCCGGTCGCTCGACGACCATAACGGCGCTGACGACGCGCTCGGAGGCCGCGACGTAAACCAGCATGGGTTGTTTGTCGGCGGGGGCGGCGAGTAGCGGCGCGGTGAGTAGCACCTTCTTGAGGTCGCGGAGCGCGTCATCCGCCTCCTTGTCCCACTGGAAGGTGGGGTTCTTGCGCATCAGGCGGTATAGGGGCATCGCCTTTTCGCCCAGGCGGGGGATGAAGCGACTGAGAGCCGCTACTCGCCCGGCCAGTTTCTGGACGTCGCGCAGGCACTCGGGTTTGCCGAGCCGGGCGATCATGTCGATCTTCGTGGGGTTCGCCTCGATCCCTCGCTTGGAGACGACGTACCCCAGTAGTTGTCCTGCTGGTACACCGAAGGTGCATTTGCCTAGGTTAAGCTTTATCTTGTATTTTCGCAAGTTGGCGAATGTTTCCGCCAGGTCGGCGAGTAGGTCGCCCTGGCGAGCGGACTTTACGACCACGTCATCGATGTAGACGTGGATGTTGCGGCCAATTTGGCTCGCGAGGCACTCTTGCATGCACCGCTGGTAGGTCGCCCCGGCGTTCTTGAGGCCGCAGGTCATGGCGGTGTAGCAGAAGGCTCCAAATGGCGTGATGAACGCCGTCTTTTCCTTGTCCTCGATGGCCATTTTGATCTGGTTGTACCCAGAGTAGGCGTCGAGGAAACATAGCGACTTCGAGCCCGCGGTGGAATCGATTATTTGGTCGATCCGCGGGAGGACGAACTGCTCCTTTGGGCAGGCGCTGTTCAAGTTTGTGTAGTCGATACACATCCTCCAGGTCCCGTTCTTCTTCTCGACCAGGACTGGGTTTGCCAGCCACTTGGAGTATTTGATTGGCCGGATGAAGCCTGCAGCGAGTAGACGCTGCACCTCCTCGGCGATTGCTCGACGGCGCTCTTCATTGAAGGGCCGCAACGACTGTTTGACGGGTCGCACTTTGGGGTCGGCTTTTAGCTTGTGCTCAGCGAGCTCCCTAGGGACACCAGGCATGTCAGATGGCTTCCATGCAAAGATGTCCCTGTTCTCACGGAGGAACTCGATGAGCGCGCCTTCCTAGGCTGGGCTCATGCCCGTCCCGATAGTCACCGTCTGGCTGGAGTCTCCTGGGACCAGCTCGACGGTGCGGGTGTGCGTCGTCGCCTCGAAGGTTGAGGTGTTTGCGCCCTCCGAGTTGGGCTTCTTGAGTATGGTGGGGTCATCGTTGTTGACCCCGCTCGCGTACTTGGCGAGCTCATCGGCGTGGTTGGTCTCTGCCGCGATGACGGCGTCAGCGAGTTCGGCTCCTTTGGCCTCGCACTCGGCGGCCATGTCGGGGTCGCCGTTGATGGTGATGACGCCGCACGGCCCGGGGAGCTTCATCGCGTTGTACGCGTAGTGGGGCGCTGCCATGAACTTGGCAAACGCCTGGCGCCCCAGGACACAGTGGTAGGGGTAGTCGAAGGGCACCAGCTCGAAGACGATCCGCTCGGTGCGGAAGTTTGCTGGTGTGCCGAAGGTGACTGGCAGTGTGACCTTGCCGATCGGGTACACCATCCGACTGGGGATGATGCCATGGAACGTGGTGTGGGTCGTCTCGATCATCGACTGCGGGAGCCGCAGCCGCCTGAAGGTGTCCAGGTACAGGATGTTGATGGAGCTGCCGCCGTCCATCAATGTCTTGGGAAGCCAGTAGTCGCCGACCTTAGGCTTGACCACCAGGGCGACTCGGCCTGGATACTCGATGCGTGGCGAGTGGTCTTGGCGGCTCCAGGTGATGGGCTGCTCCGACCAGTTGAGGAACTAGGGAACGTCCACATGAGCCACCGCGTTGACAGCGACGGCGCGGGCGATGACCTTCTTCTCGCGCTTCGTGTTGAAGCCTGTGAAGGTATGGAGCGAGCCGGCCACTTTGCCGAATTTTCTGCCGTTTGGCGGGTCGTTGTCGGGGTCCTCCCGTGCTCGCCGTGCCTTCTCGATCTCCCTGAGGGTGTGGCAGTCGGCGGTTGTGTGCGTTGCGGGCTTCCCTTCCCTGCTATGAAACGCACAAGGTTGGTTAAGGAGGGCCGCGAGGTCGAACCTTGGCTTGGACTTGTAGTTGTCGCCGTCGCGGCGGAAGCTCTTGGGCTCGCGTTGTGCGTGCCCGGCGTTGGCGACGAAGTCGACTCGCCCATCACTATGGCGCTTGCCGGTGAGGCGAGTATTGTTGTAGCGTAGGTCGGACCGTCGTCCGTTGTCATTGCCGCTCGTGCGGCGCTGACCTCCCGACTCGTCGTCGGTTTCCTGGTTTGGATCTTCCTCCGCGTACCGTTTGGCGATCTCGAGGAGGTCCGGTATGTTGTCGAGTGTGCGAGAGTGTCTCTTGAGCTTGGCGACCAGAGGCTCGTAGCAGCACGAGGTCATGAAGCAATGGATCGCGGTGTCCGGGTGGATGCCGACCGCGTTGTACCAGAGTTCTTGCCACCGTTGGACCCAGTTGCGGGTCGACTCGCGGGGTCCCTGGACGCATCGCTCCAGGTCCTCGATGGTGGTGGCGCGGGTGTAGGAGCACTCGAAGTGCCTGACGAAGGCGTCGCGCATCTCCTCCCAGGAGTCAATACTATCCTGGGGGAGGGTGTTGATCCACTGCCTGCACGTCCCCTCCATCATCAGGGGGAGGTAACGGGCGGCTAGCAGGTCGGTGTGGCCTGCGATCTCCATTGCCATGAGGTATGTATCGAGCCAGACGGCGGGGTCGTACGAGGGGTCGTACTTTTCTATCTCCTTCGGCGCCTTGAAGTTTGGCGGGTACTTCTCGCCTCGGATCATTGGCCCGAAGGACTTGGGGCCGAGTCAACTGAGCGACCCCATGGGTTCGCCGTCGCGGCGATTGGTTAGGGTGTGTCGCAGGTCGTCGGGCTGGCCTGCGCGCCAACTTTGGTTGTTGATGATGTGGGTGCGGGCGTCGATGGGTTGACCGTTGGCGGCGACGAAGTTGGTCGCTGGCCTGGGGTCGTTGGTGGAGAGTGCCGCGTTCGCGGGTCGATGTTGGAGCTACAGTGGCTCTGGTGGCGAGCAGTTGAGGGTGTTTGCCGCCATTGGGCGGCCGCTCGAGGCCGCTCTGCTTCCCGAAGAACGCGAGTACACTCGACCCTGCGAGTCGGCGCCTGCGTTTTGCTGCTCGATGGCCTTTGCGAGCAGGGCCCTAACATACTGGATCTGTAGGGCGCCGTCGCCGGTGGCCGTGATGTTGTCGGCTGCTGCTCGGCCCGCCACGAGGTTGTCCATCGGGGTGGAGAACAGTGGGAGGCCGTTCGCGTCTCGCTCCCGTGAGGAGACTACTATCCGCGGCTGATCCCTGGGGGGTGTGCGGTTGGGTGGAGGTGGGGCGCCCATCGCCGTCGACCCTGGCGGGGGCCGAGTGCTTCCTCCTAGTGGCGCGTTCTCGCAGATCGCGCGCTCGGCCACGCGGGCCGGGTCGTTTTCATCGTAGAAGTTCAGGGCGCGCCCCTGAACGGTGGAGTTCAGGCGCGACCTGATCCGCTGCTGGTGGTAGCGCGATAGCTCCGGCGCTGTCACCTGCTCGAGGCGAAATTTTTCGCGCTTGGCTTGCTCCTTGCGCACTGCCTCCGCCAGCTTCAGGCGGAGTTCCTCGACCTCCGTTGTCGTGGCGTTAGGAGGGATCGGGGTGGAGAAGGGGTCCTCCGGCGGTTCGGTGCCGGTCGCCATGTAGGTCGCGGCGTGGCGACCGGTCCCGTCGCGGAGGTCGCCGGAATTTTCTGACCCGGAGTCGAAGTCGAAGATTCCAAGGATGGAGGGGTCCTCGAAGTCTCCCATGTTGGAGACCTGGGTGATGGAGCCCGCGGGTGAAGCCGTGGTGATGGATCCGGCGAGTGACGCCGGGGTCGCCGAGTCGGCATCATCGTCGAGGGCCGCGTCTTCTGCGGCCGCTGAGTTTTCGGCCACGTTGCTGTGGGCCGAGTTGTACTCGGAGGCGAGGCGATGGATCGTGCGGACCTGGCTCTCGGAGAGCCGATCACGTGGCGGCGACTCGCGGATGCGAGCCGAGTCCTCCGAGGCGATGACGTCGGTGAGGCCGACGAAGAGGCTGATCGTGCCGACCGGCAGGATCACGCTGTGCGTGACGGGTCGCGCCGCCGGGACGTAGCTGCTCGGCAAGATTTGGAGCATCTCGCTGATCGCTATCATGCGGCCGGTGGCGACCGTCTCGTTGATGGGCAGATTGGATCTCGCTGCATAACACCGGCCAGACCGGCCAGGCCCCACGGTGGGCGCCACTATCGTGGGAATGGTCACGGCAGATGCTGCAATCGGCAGCGAGTAGTAGAACGAGGGGCAAGGGCGGCCAGCCATCTGCGGTGCGAGATGAAGGCGGAGACACAGGGTTTTACCCAGGTTCGGCCCCCCGGAGGGTAAAGACCTACTCCTGCTAGATTGTATTATGGAGGTGGTACAATGGGCGAGCTCGGCGGCTAGGCGGCGAGTCGCTTGGGTGTATGATGGAACGTATCTCTACACGCCCCGCAGGGAGGTTTATATAGGCTCACCTCCCCTAGGGTTTACATATCTCAACCGAATCAGTTGAGGCTTCGGTACTTGTGTAACCTAATCCGACTGGGCCTATCTACTCGCTTGGGCCTTCAGCTTCTAGTCGCTTGGATCCATGCCGGGCCTCGATCCAGTCGCCGCCCTGCAGGCCCACTCGCCAGTTCTTGGGCCAGTCGGAAACGTCCTGCTGGGTATACCCCGGTAGGCACATCCCCATCAGTACTTTTTAAATTTTAGGCTTGACACAAAGTAAATTCTCTAGATATGTAACTACGAGAATTTCCCTATATGCAAACCTAGCTACTAAGCACGTAAAGAGAGGAGCGAGGGAACCATAGTGGAGCACGCAGAGACACAGGGATTTGTTTTACCGCAGTTCCTTCCTTGTTAAGGGAAGTACGTCTCTGTTGGAGGGGTGGGCAGTTCTAAGAGCACCACGCCACAATATCCCTCACCCTATTATCCGATGGATCTCTCCACGAAAGGCCTGATCCACCTTCTCCACTATTGGTACCCTTCGAGGCAGGAACCGGTGCCTTTTACAACGCTACTGGGGCACACACCCACAACTGAATTGGGGGCTCCCAAGATGACAACAAGCTGTCACAAGAACAAGGTTTATCAATATAAACAAAACAAGGATCTAGGTATTTGCAATAAATACTATATCGGTGATTCTCCAAATGAATGGAGAGGAGATGAAGCGCTTGATTGCTGATGATGAAGATCGTGTTCTCCTCCTTCGATTCCCCAAGGGACGGGGCCTTCGGGTGGATCTAGGTGGAGCTCTCTTGGATGAAGGTTGCAGATCAGATCTTGACTTTTTCGAATGAACCAAGAGGTCTGGCAGGAGGGGGAAGGCTAGCTTAAATACCCCCTGCCCAGATCTGGCCGTTGAACAACTTTGGGGGCGTATTATCCGCCCCCTGGGAAAACTCCGCCCCAAGGGCGGATATTCCGGGGAGAAAATCCGCCCCCTCTCTGGGGCTGGCGCCTGTGGAACTTGAAGAGGATTTTGGGGGCGGATAATCCGGCCCCCTCCTGGGGCGGATTATCCGGCCTAGCCGGAAAGTCCGGCCGAAACTCCGCCCCCTCTCTGGGGCTTGCGCCTTGGTCGTGAGAAAGAGGGGCGGACTATCCGTCCCCCCTGAGGGGCGGATTATCCGGCGGGGCCGGAAAATCCCGCCGAAACTCCACCCCCCTTCTAGGGCTTGCGCCTATTTGGGAAGAGGGAGGGGCGGATTATCCGCCCCCCAAATGCAGAATCCTTTTCATTTGATCCCTAGAGAGAGCTACAACACTTCAACACACATTAAATAATCCTTGATATTGTTATCTAACACACAAAACACTAGGGGTTATAAAATGTTCTTTCACTAACAACGGAGAGCATGCAAGATCACAAACAACACATACATGATAGAATCATAAAGACAAAACCATTAATCAATCTGACATACTAATCTCAATATCCATCGGATTGCTGCAAATACAACATGAAATCCAAGGAGGGGATACAACCATCTAGCTACTACATGGACCGGTAGTCCAAGGTGGAACTACTCATGCTTCATACCGGAGAAGAAGGCCTCCGGAATGATCTCCCCTCCGGCAGGGTACGAGGAAGAACTTCAGATCCCCCCGATCTAGGGACGATGGTGGCGGCAACTACAAAAGGTTTCATGGAGTTTCGATCGGGTGCCTAGGGTTTCTGCATCAGGGGCTTCTTATAGGCGAAGAGGCGAGGCTGGGAGGCAGCTAGATGGCCCACACCCTGCCTAGGCGCGGGGTGGGCCCACCCGCGCCTAGGGGGGTGTGGTGGCCCTGGCTCGCCTCTCCGTCTCTCCTATGGACTTCGTGTCGCCCATGGTAAAATATTGACTTTGGCTTTTGTCCCATCCAATTCCAAGAATATTGTTTTTCTGCCTTTCTGGAACCAAAAATCAGAAGAAAACATGCAACTAGCACTGTGGCAACTTGTTAATAGGTTAGTTAAGCAAAGCAAAGTAGGTACTAAACAAGCATGGAACATCAAAAATTATAGATACATTTCCGACGTATCAAGCATCCCCAAGCTTAACTCCTGCCTGTCCTCGAGTAGGTAAGTGATAAAAAGAATAATTTTTGAGGTGACATGCACCGTCAAAACCAATATCAAACCATTTGCAAGCATTGAAAGCTGGGATCAAAGAACTCTAAACATGTGCATGAAAGATGGAGTTCTAACAATAAGACATAGTCACTATGCATGCAACATGAAAGGCTACAAACAAAGATCATGAATAACATGCATTGAAAAACGTTTGTTTGTTTCACATACAGAAAACATGGCATAGTGGCATTCAGCTTGTTCCTCATAGAATAGCAAATAGATGCATATGACACCTTCAAAGTTCATAATAGTGACTAGATACAAATAGCACAAGAACAAGTAATATCACAACATGCATCAATCAATAAGTTTTGGGACACTGCACAAAGAATGGCAAATATGCTCTCTTAATGGTGCCTAAAGGTAGAAGGTGGAGACTCAATAAAATAGTGGAAGAAAGGCCCTTCATAAGGGAAGTAGGGATTTCAAGTTTCAAAAAGAGCTTCCAAGTTTCAAAAAGGCCTAAAGGTACATGAGCTATCCCATAACCAAAATGACAAGGCAAGCAGACAATGAGCATCTCAGCGATCTTTTCATTTACTATGTGCATAGCTTTTTATTAAGGATGGTTCACAGATAGCTCATTATGGTGATGCTGCAAGTTTCCACCATGATTAGGCATGGATCGGGCTAGCGGGCCAGGCGTTTCTCTAACATAAAATACATAACTCCATGGAGTTACAAGCTTCCTCTTTATTACACACTGGTGACATCCATAGACAAAAGAGCATGATATCAACTGTGTACAAAGTACAAGTGCAATGTTGAAAACGTTCCCCATGATAGCATGGTTCTACTAATTCCAACGTATAAGTGCAAGCATATATAACTTAGATGACACAATGGTTCAAGTTTATTAGAGGCAAAGAATATAAAGTGTGCCATAAAGTTTGTGAGGGCTTTAATCACTAAGTTTTCACATAACAAAATACTTTTTAGTTGGAAGATAGCTGGAAACAAGAATATACTTGGAATGGTGTAACACACCATGCATAGGAGTTTATACTGGACACTTTGGAATTACTTGGAATGGTGTAACTTACTCATACAAGTGGACGCTAGCAAAAGACTGGGAGCAACCAACTAAGAGAGCAATAATGGCCATAATCATGCCGAGCAACAAAACATTACTAATCAAAGCATAGAGTGGTACTACAAGTCAAGGACTAAATGATCATAGAGGCTATGGTGACTTGTTCATAGTAATAACATGGTGTGAGCATGTGCCAAGTCAACCCAAACAAAGCATCAAAGGACAAATACCACAATACTATGCTTTTGTATGCTAAAACAACGCCTAATTCTTTCAAGGCACACTAAGCAATCCCAATTGTTGGAACAAGACATGATACAACAATAATCACTAAGAATAAGGTTAAAACAACACCTAGCATGTCATGCTAAAGTCTAAGTCACAGTCAATGCAAGCTCCTATTGCACTTATCAAGCAAGAACTTTCTACTCTTTTCCAACACCAAGCAACTTATTTGAAACAACACAGCGAGAACGGGGGTCCAAACTACTTTATTTAAGAAAACTAAACAAAATAATCAAAGAAAACGAAAACTAAGATGCTCCAAGAACAACACAACAGTGCATGAAACAAGAAAAACGAAGTGTCTAGAAAGACCTGAGCTTTTTATTAATGAAGAAGGGGATGCCTTGGGCATCCCCAAGCTTTGACGCTTGTACCTCTTGGATATTTCTTGGGGTGACACTGGAGTGGCATCTCCAAGCTTGAGATTTTGTCCATTCTTCATCTCATTACATCATTCTCTCTTTACACCTGAAATTTTTCCTTTATACAAAACATCACAGAATCTTCATTAGCAACATTATTGTATTCAAAAGATAATAGACCTTTGGGTTTAGCTTTGGAACATCAAAACTTTTCACTAAAAACACAAGCTACTATATCAACTCCTTCAAAAGGCTCAATTCCCCAAAAGAGAACTCAAAAGGGAATCAATAAGAAGCAAATGCAAATAATGGCAGAAATCTGTCAAAACTCAAAACAGACCAGCAGGTAGAAACTGATATTTTTGAAAATCTTATGTTTCTCAAATAAAAAAGTGTTGAACTAATGAAAGTTAGCTAACATACTGGGGGATTTATTTGTAAATTGTCAACTTAATCCGACTTACAGAGACTCCTAAATATTTTTTATGGTGGAGCACAGAAATCTGTTTCAGGACAGCAACTCCCCAAATCTTACTTCCCTCTCATTAGAGGTCATTCTTGGCACAAAAACCAAACAAAAAGGATAAGGAGATGTCATTACTGAAGTTTTAACTTCCAAGACTCAAGGAATCTCTTGGGTTATCTCCCAACATATACTTTTCTTTAACGCCTTTAAGTTAGGCACAACAAGCAAGAAATCAAGTATTTGCAATTGAGGAATTGAGATCAATACTTGCAAAGTCTTCAACTATGAGAGGTATCTCATCCAAATGAGTCTTGGAGGATCCCTTCTCATTTCTCTTTGGTTTACTACTTTCATCAAAAGGATTTTCAGGAACAATCCAATCAAAATTCTTTTCAGAGGCCTTAAAGGGTATGGTATCTTAAATTCATCTCTAGGCTTTGTTTTATATGAAGTACCCACAGCATCTACACATGAGCCTATCATATTAAAACACTCAATGAACTTTTTGGCTTCCTTAGCAACATCATGGAACTGTTCGAGTAAAGTTTCAAGAATAAACTCTCTCTTTTCAGCATTCTTTTCTTCTTTTAGTTTTAGGAACAAAATTTGCATCATGGGGTTAAGGCTAACAAACCTAGCCTCCAACATATGAACTAAAGAAGCTGCAGCAATTTCATAATTAGAAGCAAGTTCTGCTATAAATTTATCCTCAATATCTTCATGCTTGCTAACATGATTAAAGAATTCTTCAATATTGTCTTTCCCAATTATGGAGACACTACCTATAGAAAGGTCCTTCAGGGTGAACTTGGGGAGCAACATGGTGAGCTAGAACAAGGTGGCAACTAGAGTATGAACTAATTTTTTCGTGTTTTTGATAACAAAAGGAAAACCAAACTAAACTATTTTTTTGGAGTTTTTAATAAAAATAGGCAAACAAAACCAAGCAAAAGAAACTAAGCAAACTAAAAACAAAGTAAAAGGAAAGGTTGAGGAGGAATCCCCTTGTGAAGACGTCCTTAGCTTCCCCGGCAACGGATCCAGAAAAGCTTGATGGTGCTGGGAAGCACTTCGTCGGGAAACACCAAGAGAAAGGTGTGAAGCAGCACAACAACAAGTTTTCCCTCAGTAAGAAACCAAGGTTATCGGACCAGTAGGAGGAAGTAAACGTCTCAAAGGTGTTGCAAGCAATGTGGAAACCTGCACAACACAATTTAATACTTTGCCCCAACGAATCAGTGAGGTTGTCAAGCTCACGGGTTTGCTGTAACAAAGGACTAATTGTATGGTGTGGAAGGTAATGGTTTGCAGCAAGTAAACAGGTAACAGTGGGGGATGTATCAATGGTAAATATTGGACCGGGGTCCATAGTTCACTGGAGATGCTCTCCTTAGATAAACAACATGGCATGAAGGGTAAACAAATTACAGCAGGGCAATTAACAGGGACTGAGCAAGGCATAACAATAAAATACCAGACAAAAAGATCCTATGATATTCGATTGGGCAATACAACAATATATATAGACCGCCATCCAACTGAATCTACGACTAGAAGTCCACAATATATTCAGTTTATCATCCGAACCCCCTCTAGTATTAAGTTGCAAGGAACAGACAACTGCTTTAAGCAAAGTGTGTAAGGTAAACAATCCACTTTTCCATGAACAAGAGACCGTTGTTTTCTCCCTAGTGGCAACAACACATCTACAACCGAAGAGATTTCTGTTACTTCCCTTGGAAACTAGAGGCATGAACCCACTATCAAGAATAAATACCCCCTTTTGGAGTCACTAGCAACTACTTGGCCAAGATAGCTACTAACAATAGAGAGCATGCAAGATCAAAAACAACACGACATGATAGAATCATAAAGACAAAACCATTAATCAATCTGACATTGTAATCTCAATATCCATCGGATCCCCGCAAACACAACATGCATGATTACAAATAGATTAGATCTTGATCATGAACGGAGCTCACAAGATCTATACATGAAAGCACAAGGAGGAGATACAACCATCTAGCTACTATATGGACCCGTACCCCAAGGTGGAACTACTCACGCTTCATACCGGAGAAGAAAGCCTTCGGGATGATCTCCCCTCCGGCAGGATGCCAGGAAGAACTTCAAATCCCCCCGATCTAGGGACGATGGTGGCGGCGGCTACAGAAGGTTTCGTGGAATTTTGGTCGGGTGCCTAGGGTTTCTGCATCGGGGGCTTCTTATAGGCGAAGAGGCGAGGCTGGGAGGCGGCCAGAGGGCCCACACCCTGCCCATGAGCGGGGTGGGCCCACCCGCGCCTAGGGGGTGTAGCGGCCCTGGGTCGCCTCTCTGTCCCTCCTCTAGACTTCGTGTCGCCCACGGTAAAATATTGACTTTGGCTTTTGTCCCGTCCAATTCTGAGAATATTGATTTTTTGCCTTCTGGAACCAAAAACAGAAGAAAACAGTCAACTAGCACTGTGGAAACTTGTTAATAGGTTAGTTCTGGAAAAGATATAAAAACACCTCAAAGTGTAGACAAAGCAAAGTAGATACTAAACAAGCATGGAACATCAAAAATTATAGATACGTTTGCGACCTATCAGAGGTGGTATGAGATTAAACATGCTAAGGCTCGTATGGGAGGCCATAGTGGGATGTGGTTTTTCTAGTCCCATGCTCGCCACCACTAGGAACTGAGTTCTTGCCTTTGGAATCGAGATGAACATCCACATGGGGCTTGGGAACCCCTCGCCTAATTAACTTTCCTAGTATATTCCATGAGTCACATAGTTCGGGCCTTCCATTCGACATGCATTCTGATCTTCTCAAAGATGGTGAAGGAGGTGGATTCATAACAGGTAGTTAAGCGTGGTCGGGGTTGCTTGGGGTAGATAGAGCCCCGGGTAAACCAACCTCTCCTCACATCTTTAAGGACCGCCTCAGGAATTGAACCGTTACGGAGGAACCATCCTTATTGCGTGACTCTGTGAAATCAAGGTAAAGGTCGTGGCCAACCACCCTCTGTCAGCCTTCCAAGGAAGAGGGATAATAGCTTGACATTAAGAGTCGGTTGGTACGTGTGGGTAAAATTGTACAACCCTGTAGGGTTAAATCTTTTTGAAAACCCGTGTTCACAGTTATGAACGCTTGGTGACCAGATTCTAAGATCACAGAGAACTATAACCTAATCGTAAAACATGGCAGATCAATGTGTGCTTAAGGATGCTTCCTCATGGGTACGAGGGGGTGATCCTAGTTGGTAGATGATGATGATTTAGTGGATATCAAAGATGATGATCAATATTTCAGAGATGTTGCTCTCTTATCCCCTTTTAAAATACTCTGACTAGACGAGCTTCTTTTCCCTCTTGATGTATAAAAAAGGTGCTTTATGCAAACCAACTCAACCAGCCATAAGTCTTGCGGAGTACACCCTGTACTCACCCTTTCTTTGTTGATACTTTTGGCAGAGTAAGTGTTCCCTGAAGATCATTTTGGTACTACATCGACATCGACGAGTAGCTTGGGATTCCCGGCTGCGGTGGCCCAGCATACCACTGCATGTGTAGTACACTATAGTCGTTGACATGACATCCACAGAACACCGTTCCATAAATATCACATCCCTCAGAGTGGTATAACAGAAACATTGCGGGTCCATATTACAAAAGTACACACATTATTATTATTACAATACCGGAAGTTCAAGGCTTTCAAAAGATTCATCTTACAAACAAAAATATAAAGTGTTTCAGCTTAATTTAAAATTAACAACTCTGACTAGGAGTTGAGCTCAGTAGCTTATTCTATAGAGTTCATGCTGCTCGGATCCGTTGGTTACTACTAACTAGGGATACTTAGTTGGACTCGTTATCATCGACACCGTAGCGGATCTCGTAATTCACTCCTTCAACACCTCCGGACAGATCGGGTTCCTCGTAGAACACATCTTCTTGACATTCGGATGCATACATTGGCACTTCTTCAGGATCCTTAGAGTCTAAGCAAGGGATCAAAGGAAAGAATGAGTAACAGCATTACCCAACAAGTTCATTATATGCAAGGTGGGAAGTTTGATGCTGTAACTACCACCTCGGATTATAAATCCTTGGCACTATGCAATTTTTGTAAATATTTCTTCAAAGATTGATTTTATTCTGAAAAACTATGACAATCAGCCTTCACAGGTTGACCATAACTTTCATGGAGTTCCTTTCCTGCCGCGTTCGCAGCTCCTTCCCGGAACAGGGAGTAACAAGTTACAATTCTTACATTCTGTAGAGGTGCGTTACTTTACCCATGGGCGTACTTTCCCGTCCACAATTCCATGATGTGGGGCCCAGTAGTTGGTCCAAGCCAATCACTTCCCCCTTCGTGACCTCGCATGCCTCCTTGGTGTACACCATGCCCACATAATGAATTACGGAAATGGTTTGTACAAACCGTTAGATGCCAAAACTATCTTGGGATGATGAGGGTTCCCACCCATATGCTGCATATCCTCTATGAATTACCAATTAATATGCACGCTACGAGGATAAAAACCACGACCTGCACATCCGGCTTCATGCGAGAGGAATAAGATACAGCTGACATCTCTGTCCCATTCCAAATCTCATGGCTAACGCGTAATATACGGCGCTAGAATCACTGATGTCAGGGGTTATTAAGTCCCTACTTGATCATCATTGTTGCAAATAGAACCCTAAGTTCTATTGCTCCATTATATCACCACTTAGGATGATATCTATGATTTCTTTATTTGTGAAAATAATATTTTCTTTCTTTTATAGCATATATGATAACACACAATTTGCAAATACTTTGATAAAGACTCTTCAAAGGACATGAGCAAGTGATGAACTTGCCTTGTGATGGCAAGGTAGTGAAGTCTGATGCTTGCACTGGACCTTGAGCTTCTATGTCTACAAAAACATCATTATTGCCCGGTAAGGACAATATTTAAAGAAGCAAAATGATTATGCAAGCAATGTAATGCATCATTTAACTTGATCTGCATTCACCCCATTATTATAAAAGGTTTCTTTTAATAATAAAGTATTTATAAATATTACTTTTTAAGATTTATAACATATATTGAATTATTTTATTTTATTTCGCTTTTACTTAACTTTTATTGATTTAATAATTATTTTAGGAATTATCACTTAAACATAAAAAATTGTTGTTAAATATTTATTTAGTATTTTTCAAAAATACTACAATATTAATATATAATGAAAGTGATTTTTATTTATTTTTATCAACATTCAATAATTTTGTAAAATTCCAGAAGGAATATATAAAGTACAAAATTCTTAATAAAATTTAAATGTCTGAAATTTTATATCTTATTTTATTTGGATAGTGTGGATTATTGTGAATCCAAAAATATTTTATTTATAATTTTTGGACTTTTATTTTATTTTCTAGAATTTATTAAGTTTAGGGGTATTTTGGTCTTTTCCTATTTATTAAAACAGGCCTGAAAGATTCCTTTTGGGCTGGCCCAATCTTATTCGGCCCTGGTGGCCCATTAGTCATAATCAAAATTAGCCACCCCGAACGGTCTGGCCCAACTCATCCCACTCCTCACTGCCTCTCTCCCTCGAGCTCATCCTCTCCTCCTTTGGCCTCGACCCCGTGGTCGGTGATGTCACCGCTGGCGATTCCCGCCGCTGTGGGCTCTTCTGGTCGCCGCCATGGTGCAATAGGAGGTTGTCGACGATGCTCGTCCTTTCTATCCAACTGGATTTGGGTATGGGGCTCTCCTGCGACGGATCGATGTCGTCCCGAAGCCTAGGGTTTGGGGTTTGGCGTGGATCCTGGTGTTGCTGCCTCCGTCGTGCGTCGTGGTGATGTTCCTCGCCTCTATGCGTGTTCATGGTCGCCACCGTGGTGCCGTATGGGTTGCAGCGCCCCTCCTGGGGTGCTCCCCGTGCCGCCATGGACGTCGGCCCCTCTGCTTCCTCTTCTAGTCTCCAGCGAGGACATTTGGTGAGTTCTTTTCCTCTCCCCTTGTGCTCTCTGTGCTCACTCATCCCATGCTGGATTTTGGCAATGATCTCTCTGTTGACTGTCTTGTCCTGATTAGGATGGTTTATTTCTTTTAGGGTTCTTATCATGTGATTGATCATGTACTGGATGAATTAGAACATGTGTGGATGAATTAGATCATATCTGGATGAATTAGATCATGTCTGGATGGTCTGTACGCATGATAAATGGTTATTAGCCCGAGGCTTGTTGCTTGAGATGAACTAGAATGGTTCTGATGGCTTATTAGATGCTTTTTTGCTTGGATTGCATATGATTCAGATGGTATAGTTGCTTTGAAACCAATGCTTGGTAAAGTCAGTGATTGGATAACCTTCCACTGTCATTTCTTGGTTTATAACCATGATTATGGTGTGATGAAACCACTGTCTTAGTGCTATTGGCTTGGGAATTAATATATCATGATCTCAAACAGTACAGATAAACATTGGAATGTTTTTTAATTATGATTCCTGACAGGAAAATGATTAGTAGATTGATTTGTTGAACCTGTGATGCTTGGATGTTTATCCTGACTCATCGAGAATTGTTCTTGTGAAACCATCTTGGTATGGCACATAAGATTGATTCTAATCCATTGATTGGGTTGGTTTAAGCTTATGACAAGCTTGGCTTCATAAGAGAAATAGAAATGTTCTTTTTTGAAATCCCTGAGACCAATGATGTTGGTCTGAAGCTTAGGGGTTTAGGCCTTATCTAGTTGATTCATATAGATAGTCCTGGTAGTGGTACCAGCTATTGTTTTTGAATCAAAGCTTGGTAAGAATGATAGTCAGCTTGAACATTATATGGATCCAAAGGATTAGTTTCTAAGGTTCTCCCCTTACTCTAGGGATGTGCCTAGAAATTAGATCTTATCTATATTTATGCTTGAATTGTAATATATAGCTTGACAACCAGAGCAATGATGTTGTTTTGAGCTCTGGTTGGATCCTTGTACTTTGCTGTTTGCTTTTAGAGTTTAAAATCTCTATGATGGATTCACCCCATTTGGGTGATTTTTGAGAGTTTCTTTCATAAAACAACACATGCTTCTGTCTAGATAATATGATTAGATCATGTGAGGGTTTTATGATGATCACCACAAAATCTGATGATTGTGGAGTAAGGTGGTGATGTTGATCTTGTTTTGCTGAGCTCCTGAGCTTGACCTTGAGCTAGCCTGCTCCTCCTAGGTCCTAGAATTGATCTTGTTGTCCACCTGATCCTTCCCCCTCTTTATGTTACCATCCTGGTGATGAGATCTAGGGTTTTGGTTGGTTTTGTTGCTGGCTGTTGTGCTTGGTTAGCTGCTGGCTAAGCTAGTTGTTCTTATGTGTGTGGAGTGAAGATATGCACTAGTGCCTCTCCACGGCTGTGCTGCTGGTTTTGGTGTGTTGGAGCTGTGCTGTGAGGCTGACAACACAACACATGCATTTAGTTGTGTCCTGCTTGTGTGCTTGCTGTGCACTTGTGGATATGTTCAGAATTTTGAAACTTACTGTTATCTGGTTACTTTTACCTGGCTGGTGAAACTTGCCCCTCTTGGTTTTCATTTGATCCTTTGGCTTGAAATTTATGAAAGATAGATTCTTTCATATTGGTGAAACTTGCCCCTTTTTATAAATTTCTCAATGATGAACTTGTTCAGTGCACCTCAGTGACATGACTGAGAGAAAAACAATCCTAACTCTAACCTTGTTATTGTTTTATTAGTGTTTATCTTGCAGGTACATATTTAAAGTGAAGATTTTAGTTTAGGTTTAGTTATAGAACAATCCAATGTAATCTTCTTTATACTTTTGTAATTTCCCTTTTATTATTTTGTAATCTTCATTTTATTCTTCTGTAATAAGATTATATAATTTTCAATAAAGAATATTCTTATTCTTATTTATTTGCTTTGGTGAAGTGTGTGGATGATTTCAATAAGTTACAATTTTGTAACTTATTTATAAAATAAAAATACGAAAGAAGTTTTCATATCCTTAATTGTTTTCTTTAAATAACGTTTTGAGTTATAATAATTAACTCTTAATTAAATCAAGATTCAAACCTTATTCCTAATTCAATTGATTTATAATTCAAACACCCAAGTTTAAAATTCAAATTCATTTTAAAACACATAATTCCTCAAAGATCATATCAAAGTCTATAGCAATCATCCTTTAAGACTAAACCTAATCTTAAAGTATGAAAGAAACCTTGATCACTTAAGGTTTTTATTTGGCGAAAATTTTACCCACATTTTCACAGATGAATACATGCAACATTCCAATTTCCTAAATCTACCCTTCGTTAGTTCCTAAATGCTGGGATGTTACAGACTTCCCCCCTTAAATGAAACTTCATCCCGAAGTTTGTGGAGATGTACCTGAATAGTTCTCGATAGGCTTTTCTTAAATCCTCTTCTTTCTCCCACGTGGCTTCCCTTTCAGAGTGATGTTCCTACTATATCTTGCAATATTTGATTGCTTTGTTCCTTAATCATTTCCATAATCTTACAGGGTTTTTCAATATAGGTCAGGTCTGCTTGTAGTTCTATTTCTTGGTGTGTGATTGCATCCTCTGGAACGTTAAAACATTTACGAAGTTGTGACACATGGAAAAAATTATGCACTTTAGCTAATCTTGATGGTAACTCTAAAGCATAAGCTATAGTTCTGTTTTGACCCAGTATCTTGAATGGTCCCATATATCTTGGACTCAATTTTCCTTTAACTCCGAACCTTTTCACCCCTTTCATTGGACTTACTTTCAAATAGACCATATCTCCCACTTCTGGATGCCATGATCTTCGACTTTGATCCGCATAACTTTTCTTCCTGCTTTGGGCTATTTTCAGTCTATCCCTGATCATATCAATGATATCTTGTCTTTCCTTGATATAATCTGGCGCAAATTCTTTGCTGCTTCCAGGCTCATACCAACATATTGGTGATCTACACTTCCTTCCATACAAAAATTTGTATGGGGTTGCCTTCAGACTACTCTGATAGCTATTGTTATAAGAAAATTTTGCCAATGGTAGATGATCTTCCCATGTTCCTATCTAGTGCACAAGCTCTTAACATGTCTTCTAGTATTTGATTTGTTCTTTTAGTTTGCCCTCCTGTCTCAGGATGATATGCTGTGCTGAGGTCTAACTTTGAACTAAGTGCTTCATGCAATTGTTTCCAAAGTGCTGAAGTAAACACTGATACTCTATCAGTTACGATCTTTTTGGGTACTCCATGCTTACTTATTATCTCTTTGACATATACTTCAACTAACTTCTCTGCATTATCTTTTTGATTCACTGGAATAAAATGTGCACTCTTAGTGAGTCTGTCCATAATTACCCATATCATATCATTCCTTTTTGGTGCCATGGGCAATCCTGTGATGAAGTCCATACCTATTTCCTCCCACTTCCATTCAGGAATTTCCAAGGGTTGTAATGGTCCTGCTGGACTTTGATATTTCAACTTTCACCCTTTGGCAAGTATGGCATTCAGATACATATTTTGCAATGTCCCTTTTCATGTTATTCCACCAGAATAGTTCTTTCAAATCCATATACATCTTGGTACTCCCTGGATGTATAGAATATGGTGTTTCATGTGCTTCTCTGAGTATGACATCTCTTTTCTCAGTCACATCTGGAACACAAAGACGGTCTTGAAACCATAGGGACTCATATTCTCCAAGGCAAAAAACTGATTTTTGCCCTTGAGATATCCTCCGAATTTCCTCAGCAATAAAAGGATCTTCTGCTTGATGTCTAAAAATTTCTTGCTTAAGATCACTATCCCGCTCTGCAACTACCTGCATAGTAGCTAATCCTCCAAGAAACTCTGTTCTAATGAATTGAAGTTCTAATCTTTCCAAGTCCATTTGTAACTCTTTTGGTAACTCCCGATTGTTAGGCTGAATATCTGCACTCTTTCTGCTTAAAGCATCAGCTACAATATTAGCTTTTCCTAGAGTATAGTTGATTGTTAAATCATAATCCTTGATTAGTTCCAACCAACGCTTATATCTCATATTCAATTCCTTTTGAGTGAAGAAATATTTGGGACTTTTATGGCTAGTGTATAACTCACATCTGGCTCCATAAAGAAAATTCCACCATCATTTCAACGCAAAAACTACTGCTGCTAACTCTAAATCATGAGTTGGATAGTTGGCTTCATGTGGTTTCAGTAGTCTTGAACCATAAGAAATCACTTTCCGATCTTGCATTAATACACAACCCAAACCTTCTTTAGATGCCTCACAGTATACGGTGAAGTCCTTCCCTGTTTCAGGAACTGCTAAGATTGGAGGTGTAGTTAATCTAGTCTTCAACTCTTGAAAACATGCTTCATATTTCTCATCCCACTTGAATGGTGTATTCTTCCTTAATAATTTTGTCATTGGTTCGGCTATTTTGGAGAAACCTTCAATGAATCTCCGATAATAACCAGGCATTCCTAAGAAACCTCGAATATGCTTCACATTGGTCGGTGCAGTCCACTCTAGTACTGACTGAACTTTAGATGGTTTTACAGCAATTCCATCCTTACTGATCACATGACCGAGGAATTATACCTCATCAAGCCAAAATTCACACTTACTGAACTTAGCATAGAGTTTGTGTTCTCTTCAAGTCTGCAATGCTATTCTCAAATGATCAGCATGCTCTTCCTTATCCTTGGAATATATCAGAATGTCATCAATAATAACTATGATGAACTTGTCCAAATATGGCATGAATATCTTTTTCATCAGATTCATGAATATTTTCGGTGCATTGGTCAATCCAAATGGTACTACCAGATACTCATGGTGTCCATATCTTGAGACAAATGTTGTCTTTGGAACATCTTCCGGTTTGATTTTTATTTGATGGTATCCAGATCTTAAATCGATCTTTGAAAATACCCCAACTCCTTTCACTTGATCAAACAAATCTTGAATTCTTGGCAAAGGATACTTATTCCTGATAGTAACGTTGTTTAGGTTTCTATAATCACCACATATCCGTCTTCCACCATCTCTCTTATCCACAAAGATTACTGGTGTTCCCCATGGAGATACACTTTCCTGAATGAATCCTTTTCCGGCTAACTCATCAATTTTCTCCTTGAGTTCTTTTAACTCTTTGTGTACCATTTTATATGGTGCTTGAGCTATTGCTGCTGTACCAGTAATTAGATCAGTAGTAAACTCTATCTCCCGGTATGGTGGCATTCCTAGTAGCTCTGCTGGAAAAACATATTGAAATTCATTTACTATGGGAATCTCTTCCAATTTGACCTCTTTCATTGAGTTTAACTGCAAATCCACCATGATATGACTATGCTTATCTGCTTGGTAAACTATGCTTGCTCCACTTGGAGTTTTGATTGAGATAGTTTTCTCCTCACAATTTATCTGAGCTCCGTGTTCCATGATCCAATCCATCCCCAGCACTACTGCAATTCCCTTCAAAGGAATCACACAAAAGTCTATGAAATATGTACAACCACAGATCGAGATAACCTGATCTTGTTTTATGTGGCGTATAATCACATTCCCTCCTGCCGTAACTACGGTCATAGGACTTTCTAAAGTTGCCCTTCTAATGCCAAACTTATCACAAAATTCTTCAGAAATGAATGAAGTAGTTGCACCAGTATCAAATAGAACTTTGCCAGGATTGGTAAGGATATTGAGCGTACCTATCACTTCATCCTCCGAATTATCCACCTCCTCAAGGGTTGCATAGTTCAGTTTCCCGGTGGGTCGGTTCCTCTTGCCATTGTTGTTCTTGCCATTATTTCCTCCTTTATTGGGTTGTCCATTTCCTCCACTGGATTGCCCTCCTCCCTTAGTAGGCCAACCTCCTGGTGGTTTTCTCGGACGGTCGGGCTTGATATGCCCCTTCTGACCACAACCATAACAAATCACTATAGGATTTTTGCATTCCCTCTGGCAATGCTATGGAATTCCACAATTATTACAAATAACATTTCTTCTCGGATTGGATTGATTTCCACCACTGCCCTTGTTATTCCTATTCCGAGGTTTGAACTCCAGGTTGGGTTTAGGTTTGCTTGCCTGAATTCTCTTGGTTTCCTTCTTGGCTCTCTTCCTCCAGTCCTCTTGGACATTCTAATCATCTTCAAAAGTAATGGCTGCATCCAACAACTGCTGCTGATAAGTTTGCTTATTGGCTAACCTTAGCTCCATCTTCACAAATAGATTTAATCCACGCAAACGCTTGTTTCGCTTCTCTTCAGTGTTGACATCCTCCTCAGCATAGCGCGACAGTTGACTGAAGTCCCGGATGTACTTCATGACACTAGTATATCCTTGCTAAAGCTCCTCAAATTCTCTCTGCTTCATCTCCATAACACTTTCCGAAACATGATATTCACGGAATCTCTGCTTGAACTCTTCCCAGGTAAACTCCCTTCCTGGTTGTTGCATGGACAACTGATTTTCCCACCATGATGCTGCAAGTCCAGTCATAAGATGAGTTGCATACCTCAACTTCTCCTCATCATTGCAACCTACAGTTTTTAGCTTCCTTTCAGTATCTGCTAGCCAATCTTCTGCATCCATTGGTTCAGGAGCTGATGCAAAAGGTAACGGTCTTGCGTTTTGGAAATCAGATAGACTCACTCCTCTACCTTCAGGTGCCCTCTGATTTGCTCTCCCCATCAACTCTTCCATAAACTTGTTCTCGGTCTCTTGCATAATTTGCATGCATTGCATAAAGTTCTGTTCCATTAACGGCCTCATTGGTGGTGGTGGTGGTAATGCTCCTTGATTTGCTGCATCTGCATCGGCCTTCTCCTGGGCCTCTCGCTCCATCCACTGCTACTCAGTTTCCATTTCTACACCCGTATCCATGACCCTCCAGTCCTGCAACATAAAGCGAATACTCATAATTACATCATGCACATGTGTTCTGAGCTCGACTTTACGCACATAACTAGTCACACAATGAAGATCCAAAGAAAATACAAATATGCATTTCACATATGATACATACTATAATAATACAAAGTCATTACAACATATACCATATAGGTATAATCACAAAAATACCTTATTCATATCACTATCTTATTTCTTGGAGTACAAGACACGGTACTTAATATCACTAACTAATTGCCTCCTTCTAGTAGTAACTACGCTCATCGTACATGCCTGATGTCCAACCGTGATGACGTGTTGTTCTTCGCACAATCTGTGGAACATATGGCCTTCCAGAAGGAACATACTCTATATCTGAAGTGTCAGGACTTGAGTCATTACTCAACCTGAGCGCATTGACTCCCTCCAGCTCAGCTGAAAAGTCTTCAGAAACATATTCAACATTATCTCCAACCTGCATCTCCTGATCTTCATTTCTTGAGTTGTCAACAGGATACGCAGATCCTGCTGCTTCCCAGGTGCTCTCTTGGACAAGATAATTAAACACTGGATAATGTATATTCCCTAGGTTTTGAGAAGATGTTGATGATTCAAACACTCTCTCCTCATGATCTTCTTCTTCATCTTGATTACTTACTGACATGGTATTTATACTACTATTATTAGGGTTCATCCTTGCACCCATCCAACTAGATTGTCCAACATTTCTGTCAGAACCATCTGTGGACATCTGATGTTCATGAGATCCATTATATGATCTCATTCTCCAACCATCCGAATTCTCAATAGGAAGTTCTGAGGCAGAACCATCCTCTGAGCCCTGTGGTACTGCATACCTCATATCCATAGTAAGATCATGTATAGGTTTAGGTCTTGATGAATAAGGATATGGTATAAAAGATTCATGATCTATTGGTATATCCTTAAAGATAGGTGTTGCACTACTACTTTCTTCCTTCTCTAACTGGAATGCTAACTGCTTCCTCCTTTCCAGATCAGTTAGATCCTCTAACATATCATTTTTGTCTTCAACAATCACTTGATGAGTCTTATAAAAAGACGCAACGAGTGTTCGATATCTATCCATAAACTTGGAAGCTAACTTAGGATGCTTCTTAACCAAAGTAAGATGATCCGGTATAGGCTCCGAGTCTATAGAATCATGAGGTATCATAGAGAATGTGCTACCTTCTAACTCGTTGGTTTTTTGCTCCCGGATATTAGCTATCTCCTCCACAACAGCAACATGATATGCTGCTAAATGACTCCTACCTTCTCCTATAGGTAGATCGTGATATAATACAAGCTTCTCTGGAAGTTGGATACTCACACGATACTTGGATAACATCTGGCCATCAAGGTAAGTGACAGTGTTCACTGGAATTCTAGTTGGACAACTAAAGAGCTTTAAAAGTTGACGAAGTTGGTCTATGAATGATCCTCGATAATCATCAAGAGTCTCCTCTTTCCTTACCAAAGTCTGTTTTGGAAACTTTGGTGCCATATCTCTGTATATCTGAAAAATAATTTTGATTAGTATCCAATGATATATTGCATCATAACAAAGAATTATCGCACTAAAATATATAACGTAATATTCTCATTTGAATACCCATTATATTACTTTTAGAGAATTCTTTATCATTGCTAAACTTTCCTACAGGTAATACCCTTTACTAGGTTTCCAACCTAAGGTCTGTTCCGGGCTGTCGGTACCCGGAGAATCGTTTTTACCTCGTCGAGTCCGGCGGGGAGTTGTTGTTTATTGAGAGTGGACCAATCTATAGTGGAAGGCCCGTACTTTACCGGGTTGATACACAGAACCATGTCCTTCGGTCGGTCATGCAGGCCGACAACATCTACTATTTGTACCTATTCTAGATTAGATCTTACAACTTTGAGGATCTTGCGTGGGAAGATGAGCCAAGGGTTGTCCATGGGTTTGGAATAGGAGGATTATGGATTAATGACCGTCCTTTCGAACTCGATCGATTGCTAGCAGAGTATTGCAGAATCATCGAGCATTCTGAGTTGCAGATGGTGCCGCCTTATGGCGAATATGGTACCACCCACCACAATTACTATGACAGCTACCCGTTAGATTAGATTGATGGATCATGTGGGGATGGTCCTATTGTATTCTCTGTTTGTGAATTATATGTAAGTGCAAGTTGTATGGTGTGCCTCTAATACAATGGATGCTCTATGTTTCAAAAAGATAATGTGTTGTACCACTTTAAATTTCACTATTTATCTATGTACATGTAGTAATTCTGATACTCTCTTTGTAACAATCCGAAAACAAGTTAAAACTGTGAATTACAGTAGATTATTACAATCCTCAAACAACTTACAACAGCGAATTACAGTAGATTATCACATTCCTTAGTAAACTTACAATGAATTAATGATGCATCGAAGTCCAGCACAACTAAAAAACACAATAACTCGTGTTACAGAAAAGGTCCTATGGATCTTGCATCGCGAGACATATAACAACTGGCATCCCATGAGAGATGCAAATGAGATTATTAAGTACTTTCTGTGTCAAAGTTTGCCTATTTTTTCAATTCATTCAAGTATTTGCGTGCTAGGTGATTACTGAATCTGTTTTGTTGGCTTCTTGCTCAACAATATCAAGGGCATCTTGGACGGCATCCCTAAAATAATCTTTCGGCAGGAATAAGAGGGCCAGTCGAAGCAGTGTGCCATTAGCAATAGGTATTGTCACTACTGTTGTCTAAAGAAAACTCTAAAATTGGATAAGCGGGTCTTTGTTTGGCATTCAGAGGGATACTTGCATCCTGAAACAAACACAAAACAAGTTATAACAGCATTACCAAGCAATCACATCACTACAGATTTTAAATGTGTCAATACGGTGATATGAGGAAGGAAGCAATTAATAGTGGTGGCTGATACATCTATTTCTTCTTGAATAACTGGACCAATTGATGCCATGGAGCGATGCGAGCATGTGCTGCTCTGTGAAATGACTGCTCTACTAGAAGATGGTTGAGGCCAAGACAAATCAAGTTACTTTAACAGAAGACTTGGGGAACAAGCTATAAGTTCATTTCGAATAAATTTGAAAAGATTTCACCAGAAAAAAATAACAATGCGTGTAATCAACTAAAGTACCTGATGCAGACTGATCAAACTAAAATTTGTAGAACATGAAAAAACGAATATGAACACTAAGGCCTTTTTTGGAAGTAATTTTGAAGTATTTAGAGAATACTTCGAATTTTTAAAATACTGAAGTATTGAATACTTCATAAACTAGCCAGGGACTACACAACGAAAGCTGCCACTGTTTTAATCATAGGGGAAAAATAGCACCTCAATCTACCAAAACAGACCAATTGTGTGCCTCGAATATACTAGCCAAATAATTCCAATCAAACGATGAAACAAACTATCATACATTGGGTTATTCATGAATAGCCAGATCATTTCAATGGTTCAGCGGCCTCATAACAAAACAACTGAACCATCATTTTCCTCATATTAAAATGACAAGTTCATGTATCTATGATACACAGTATATACAAGAGTGGGATGAAGAGAACAGAGTTCATTATGATACATGTGTATTATACATGATCTAATCGCTAGTGTGGCCTTGTTCTTATTATCAGCCAACTCAGATGCAATACACCTGGTCTATGCATATCAAGGAAATTGAACTAAGAATATGGAACAAAATAAGACCATTGTGGGGCTAAAATGTTTGACGCAAATTTTTGGCCAACAAAAATGAAAACAAGATAGAAAAATGGTAAATTTAAGCAATCAAATCTGGCAAGGACCAAACTTTGTTTTCCAAACTTTGGATGTGTGTGTGGGTAGGGGGGCTTACAGTAGGCGTTGCACGAGTTCTACAGCGGCTACTGTGGATGGGCCTTCTATGTACTCCACTATTGCTCCTCTGCATAAAGGTAAGGCCAACTGTATGTACAAACCGGTTCCATCATGATATAAGTAGGCATGAAGTGAAATAAAAGTGATGGGGTCTTACGAGATTATAGGAGCCAATTCACTCTATGATACTGCAACCTGGAGCTTCTCTTTGCATAATAACAGCAAACAGTTAGTACATGATAGCAGGACAATAGTAGGATGGAAAATACTCGTAAATCGTCCAACTAGAAAGACATTGTATAATCATATCTTATGTGGACAGGTACAACAGAGAATGTAAAAAAATATGTTAAGTGGCTAATAATTCACAAAGAAATATACGTAAAAATAGTTCAATGCGTAGAGTTTAAGCCTAACCACAACGAGTTAATTTTGTAAATTACAGGTATATCAAGTAAAGAAACTGTTAGCTAGGAAATTTAGCACGAATACAGTACATTTACAAACAAAGCAACTCACGTAGGGCAATCAGGTTACCTCGGTTGGGGAAGCGTCTAGGCCTCCTCCGCATCCTCATGGTTCATGTCGAGGTTGTCGAAGGTGCTTCGGTTGTAGTGGGTGTCGACAGCGGGGAAACAGATCTTGAGTGGGCGAGGATAGAAGCAAAGCACTGGACCACAGCGTCCATGGAGAAAATATGGGGCAATTGATTATGTGCTCTGCATGCCGGACGAGAGGGTCAGTTGAGCAGATCAGGTGTGGCGAGTACGCCAGATTAAGTGCAGTGGAGATGTTCTAGCCGGTGACGTGTTCCTAGAAGAGAGAGGGGGTAGGGTTTTTCGTGTGTGTGTTTGTGTGTGTGTGTGGGTGAGGTAGAGGGAGGGGGGTGGCCGGGTGGGGGGCTTGCCGTGAGGGAACTACGCCTACTGCTAGTACTATAGTGGGAAAAATATGACTGAAGCCCCCACCAACCGAATTCAATAGGGTTCCAATGGGAATTTCAAAATATCCCGCTTTATGTTCGTTTTTTAATTTGTTCATGGTCCATGTACTCCCTCTCTGCTGAAGAATCCAAGGCATGCTCCCTCTATATTCAAGAATCCAAGACCGTACTCCCTCTTTGTTCACAAGTCTAGCACCTCAAGTCCTCAACTGATCATCCATGGTCGTACACCCAATGATCAGGAATCTCCAAGAAGAATGGATATTGTGCAGCCATTGCCAAGGGATAATTAATTAGAAGTAACACAAATCAGATGCTAAGAAAGGTGAGCCAAATTTTGTAATCACTGAGTTAGAGAACTAAATCGAAGAACGGTATGAATAGTTATATGTGTTTATCTCTGGTTCATGCCATAGAAGTGAAAAGTTACATAAAAGTCGTAATAAACTCCTCAATACTCTGTAATAACATTAGAATCAAACTTACTTTACATCCAAAATGCGTCCTTGCTAGTACCAAAAGACAACGTACATGCGACTACTACTACTACTATTAAACTGAAGTAGTAAAATAGTACTAAGTACAACTAGCTACACCATCATAGTCTTGCTCGGATCATTATCCATAGATTAAGATAAATTTTTCTTGTCGATGCAAACCCAGAAAGATACATGGTTGGAATCTCTACCCTTCGGCAAGAACCAGGGCGGCACACCGAGGTACATTGTGATCTCGTTGGAGGGGAATTTGGTCGGTGACGAGCTGCTCGACAGCTCGATTAGCCTAGTAAGTGTCTCGACCATCAAGAAGTCTGCTGACCCCGGCGGGCTAGGCGCACACAGTTTCACCATGTACCGCAGCCACAAGCACCTGTCCTGCCTGATGCACACCAAGGACACGACGGTGGATATACCATCTGTAAGAGGTCCCAACCTTTAATAAGGTAGAGATCCTTGTGTTTACAATGCTAGTCCCTGGATCAATAGCTAGCATCCACAGTTAATATGTAATATCAAGAAACAAAGGTCATAATACAACTTTATAACCAGGAATAAAATAATTTATTACATCTTACATAGCTCATTTGGCTATCTCATTACAATGCAACAGAATATAACAATAGCATGGGGTCCTCCATCTTCAAAGTGCAACAGGAAATCATGTTGGTTGTAGACTTGTAATCCTAATCAACACACTTCACTAACATCAAACAAACCTGCAACATAATAAGTTGCAGCCACAAGGGTCAATACATTTGAATTGTATTGGCAAGTTTCACTATTATGTAAAAGTAAGTGGATCCTATCATTACATGCATACTTGGCTAAGTAGGGTTTAGGCTCTTTTGCAGAAAGCAATATAGTTTTATCCTATCTTTTCAAAAATAGTTTTGATCTTTTGTCAAATCTTTATGAACTCCTTGGAAAACTCCAAGTGCTTCAAATCCCTTGTTGTCACCATCAAGTTTTACTTTGAGAAATTGGAATGTCGAGATCTTCCATAGCTTCAGGCCTTAGTTGCTCAGAATTGTCCATAACCGGGGACACGGCTAAGTACTTAGAATTTGATCTTCTGCAGAAGTTGTACACTATACCCACATGACAAAATCTCGTCTTGATGCCACCAGCGGCCGCTGGATAAGTACACACCAAATGGAGTACCAGCAGATCGAGAATGTGACAAAGTCTTTCCATAGAAGTCCTCCCAATACACAATGCTAGCTTGTCTACCAGGCACCAATGTAGGGATATATTTCCCTTACACAATTCTAGCTAACCTGAAGATGCCAATGCATAGGTCTTCCACTATGTAGTTGACTAAGACAGAGCCCATTTAGCATGTGGTTGTACACGGAAGCCACTATACGAGAAACATGTTCAATCTCTAAGTCCCTGGGTGGATTTCTTCTAGTGCTCATACAAAAAGATAGCCATATAAAACATGGTTCCCTTTGTTGCCACCTTGTCCAAAACTTGAGTATCCTTTTCCACCCAGGTGGTTCATTGAATACTTGTTTTATTTTAGAAAACATATATCTTTCCAACACTTCATATAATCATATCATGTATCCCATCCCAAATATATTGCATGGCTAAGATTACTACAAATACAATGTTTTCACTAAAGAAGATATAAGGGTATCCTATTAGGATTTAGCATAGCAAAAAATATAGTAGTCCTTATCATGCATGTTACAAAAATCCACTAAGTGTAATGAAAATAGTAGGACATGGATGATAGTGTCACTTGCCTTTTTAGTAGAGAATGTTGGTTCACTTCTTGATCTTGAAAATATCACACTCTTCTAACTTCACTACAATTTAATCAAGCAAACACATTTTCAACCCAACATTCAAACAATTTATCACACATAAAAAAATAGAAACAAGGCAATGCATGCAAGCATGCAAAAGATGGTTTTATTTAGAAAAGTGGTTTCTATTAGGCTCTAAACATTTTAAAGCTCAAAGTGGTCTTTTACTAAAGTGGTAAAACCATTTGCAAAAGGTTTTATCTCATAAACCAAATATTTTGCTAAGGTGATATTTTATGTTTTTGAAAATATCTTTTAGCAAAGCAATAACTTTATATGGTTCGTCAAATATGTTCTTAATCTTAAAACTCGGTGTTTAGGGTCAGAAACTTTAATTAAAATCATTTCCCAAAGATTTTACTCAAAAAGCATTTTAACACATAAACAATATTTTTATTTGACTAGAAATGCTCTAACTCAAATATTTATTCCTTAACTTCACAAAATACATTTTCAAATCCATAATTTGGTTCCTATGGTCAGTAGGTTCAAAAGAAATCAATTAGCAAAGATTTCACCTTAAAAATATATCTAGAACAATTTTATATTCAAATTATTCCTACACAAGTTTCTGCAAATTCATCTAATTTTCCAGACGCAAAACATTAAACAAAGTGCATGGTTGCAAATTACTTGTTCTGCTGATTCCATTGATATAAAATTTGCAAAATTTGGACGTGTAGATTGAAGTTATGAATTTTACAAGTTTGCAAATCCAGTAGATCAAATTTCTAATTTAAATCCTGAGTCTGGCCACGTGTCTTATTTTGATAGGCTGGTACCGATTCGGTTGGATCAGCCTCTCTGGTGCGTTAGATCTAAATGAAATCGTGCGGCTCTGGTTCAACCTTACCCCTTCATTAATTCGTCTGTTTCTACGCGTCTGATCTAAATCGAACGGTGCAGATCTACTCGACCACAAAGTGGCGGCGCAACGACGGCGACAGGCAGAGGCGCGCTCAGACGAGGGTGGCGCTGGCGATGCAGGAAGCGAGGGAGAGGGAGGAGTAGCTCACCGTGCTCGCAGAGGTGCGGCGAAGCTCTAGGTGGGGTCAGCTTGTCGAGGGGCGCACCAGGGCAGCAACGATTGCTCGTCGGAGTCTGCGGCGGCGCCAGATGCTTCGGTTCGTCGTCGGGGGCGGGGTTTGCGAGCGCGCTAAGACAAACGGAGCATATGGTTAGATGCGTACGGCACCAGGGATCATGGGAGCATCAACGAGAGGTACCGGGGCGGTCCGAGCTTACCAGGGGGGCTCGCCGGAGCAATGGAAGACGACGACGACGCTCTGTTGAGTTTGTTGCCGACGTTGTGGAGCGGGCGCGGCCAAGCGGTTGGCATTGGGAGATGCGCCAGGAGATGGGGAGAAAGTGAGCGTGGTCAAGGAGGAGAGGGGCGGTAGGACGGCGCTGGAATCGACAGAGAAGCTCGTCGGAGACAGTGAGGTTCAAGCTCGCGATTCGCGTAGCCTGGAGGCAGAGAGGAGTTGGCGTTTGGGGGAAAGGTAGAGGGGACAGGGGCGATTAAGTATGCGTGATTGCTGGCGAGTTTAACATTGTCATTTACACGAATTTATCGCCGGAATTCAACGACTGAGAACGGCAGCGATGAATGGGGGAGTTGGTCGCAGGGTTGAAGATGATGTGCTGGCGGTGGGGTCACGCCGTCAGCGAGAGAGAGAGAGGGGGCGTGGGGTCCAGTCGTTAGTTGATGTGCGGGTGTGTTACTCAGTAAAAAACGGTTCACTGCGGGGTGAGTAGGTGGGCTAGTTTGCTGGGCTAGGTTGGGCCTGTTGGTTGGGCTGCTTTGTTTCATTTTTTTTATACAGAATGTTTTTCCTTTTCTGTTTTGATTTTATTTCAAACAATTCAAACTCTAATTCAATTCAAACCACCACCAAACTTTGGGTAAATTTTAATTCTGTTTAACAACATAATCCAAAGTCCAAAATAAAATAATTCTTTTATTCTTTTAGGATCTATTAATAATTAAATAAATAGACCTTAGTCTTTATTTCAAATAGGATTTAATAAAACTCTATTTGAAATCTAATTAATACCAAAACCTTTTCAGTAGGTTTTATTTGAAAAACTAAAACACTTGGAATTTTTATTTTAAAAACTTTAATAAGTTTTAATGTTTATTTGAAAGGAAAAAGCCTTTACTTATATAAAATTGGATATTAATAAATCCTTATTATTTTATTTAAATAAATCTTTACTCTTTTTAACAAATAGAAATATTTTATTTCATTTGCTTGGCCAAGATTTAATTTGGCTCTTTAAAATAGTCCTCAATTAATATTTCTATCTTTGCTTATAAAAAACCATATCTTTTTATTTAAAGATCCAAAAATGGTAATTCCAACTATTATAACGTTATTTACTTTTTGTTTAACTTTTTAAATCCCTTTAGGATTCTATTGGATCAAAATAGGTTTTGATGTTTCCTATTGGAACCAAAAAGTTTCTTCTCACCCTAAATTTAAACAATTGTTTATTTTGTTTATTTATTTTTCACATTTCAAAATTTGGAAAATTTTGGGATGTGACAGCCGAGCGCTCTGATAGTCAGGCGGAACACGGTACCGTCATCCCCATAGAGGATGCGTGTGAATCCCCTCGTGCTTGCTAGTGGCGGAATCAACATCATGCAAAATAAGGTGAGGCCATAGATGGCCCTAGTTACTATGATCCCGTGGGCCTCATTGATGTGGGGATGGAGCCCTGCCTGCGAGGCGATGAAACGATAGGCGGGATATATGCAGGAGAAAGGGCCGAGCCGACACGCGATCTTGTTCTCGTCGAGCTCGTTGAAGGCGACCAAGATAAAACAGCCTTCATAGAGGCACTCAATCATCATCGTAGACTCGATGACGTCCATAGCCGTTGACCCGTGATTGAATCCACCGGCCCGCGGTACACGCGCTTGTGGAAGTTGTTACAGAGGGAAGATCAGCTGGCCGACGTAGTGTCCGCCGGACAGAAACCCGTGTTTCCTTTGCTGAGTACTATACTAATAGAGTTCGGTACTGTACTTACAGGAATACGCTAGGCACCTTGCCCTGCATGTATGACCACTTCACACCATGCTTCACGCTGCTTCATCAAAACAAAAAAGGCTTCAGAAAGTTGACAGGTGAGTAAATCAGGTGTCACGCGGTACTATACCCGAGAGAGGCAAGAAGATCTACGCCTAGAGAGGGGGCCTGTTGCAGAGTGTACAGCGCTGCGGGGGGGGGGGGGAACCGAGGACTGCAAGCATGTCTTCTACACCAACCTGAAATTAAATTTTTTTGGTACTGAGGGAGAAGTAGCAATACTAGTACACATTGTACTATAATGTATCACTAGTACTAGTATACTCCCTCTATTCCAAGTATTGAGAAATTAGTAGGAGTAGTGAAGTATTGAACAACGTATCCAAGCTACTACTCGAATAGAGAGAGTACAATCACTTTGTTTTGTTTGTTCTTCTTTACTACTAGTTGTAAAAGCTAAAGTAGATCATTTCAGAATAAAATTTGGCTCTACGATATATATATAGAACACAAACTTTATTGCTTAGTTTTAGGGTCCTTGTGCTAAATGCATCGACCTAGATATAATTTTCATTTTTTATGAGATTCTTGATGTGACTTGTACTTCCATCGACCATTCTAACTTAAAGAACCTCGCTCCTATGGGGACAACCAAATTAAAAGAAAATTACACTATCCCAATTATCAGACAAAGTGGACCATGTTTTCTTATAATTCCCAAAGTTTTTAGTACTATAGTATGATTTTTCAAGATTCCTAGCTAACTTCGCACCCAAATGTTGATGTCGAAGCTTCTAACATGTTTTCATTGTGAAGCAACTACAAATATGATGGATCAAAATGACACCGCCCGCTTTTTGCACACAAAGTATAACCTTTAAATGTATATGCCCTTTCAAGCTTGCTGGCTAAATTTTTGCAATAAATTTATTTTTTGGGCTGGATGTTTGAATGAATGCGCAGGGTGTGAATGGATGGGATGGATATTTTGGTGCTCTCTCAGAATTTTGAGGCTGAAGCTTAGGTACGCTACTTCTACTTCCACTCCCACTTGGGGATGCTATCCCCATCAGATATAGCCACACACCTATATGCTTTCGAGCATTTAATGATTTGGTAGACATCTACCATCTTTGAAACAAGATGACCATGATTACAGCCATAGTTGCTTTTTTTACTTGCACAGCCATAGTTGCTGATACCATGTCCATGTTTTGTACTCTGTACATTGGATGCATACTGGCCAATCAAGCTTTGATTACGAAGGGAAAATCCAAATTTGATTTGTTTTTAAAAATCCAAGTGACAACATTGTTTTTGGGTTTGAAGCAACTTCAAAGATTATGGCTCAGTATGAAAGTATTCTAATTTTCACATGAAGTAAACTATTTAATGAATAAACCCATTCAATCTTACTGGCTAAATTCTTGCAAAAAAAACTGACAATATGGCAATTTATGAAAAACATGTCAATTTTGGTAAAATGGTCTAGAGAAATGACGGAGAATACTCTAGAAGGATGGAGAAGTTTGTTTTGAGGTTTGTGCATAGCGTTTATTATTCTAAAGACTATATCAATAGTATCTTATAGCATCAGATGCTTATTGAATGGAAAAGAAGATCCGACGGCTGGCAATGTTGGTATTCGTGAGTCTTGATCCAACGGTCAATATTCAAAGTTATTCGTATATTATATAGTGGTAAGATAAGATAATCTAAGATAAGATAAGATAGAGAGTTTAGGGAATTTTCAATAACGTCCAAGCTTTATGCTTCTATTCGTGGATTAATGGAATTTAGCGGTACATCAATTTAGTGAATGTATCTCAAATTTGGATCTATATATAAGTGCATGATACCAGCTGCTTGGTTAGGGTGTATGTGGGTCGAGGGTTTAAGTTTTAGGGGTTGTTTAGGGAGAGGGCTTAAGGAATTTCAAATAATGTTCAAGCTTTATGCTTATGTTCATCGAATAGAATAGCGTTACCCAAATTAAAAAAAGTGTGTGAAAATTTAGGGTTTATGGATACAGGTGTTTAGGGATATAGATATTGATCTATAAGTGCATGATAACAACTGCTTTTGGTTAGGGTTAGGGGTTGTGGGTTTAGGGGTATAGGGGTTAGAGTTTAGGTTTTAGGGGGTTAGGGTTAGGTGAATTTTCAATAATGCTCGAGGTTTCGTGAATTATAATGGAGTTAGCGCAATTTATTGAAATTTTATAAAATTTTGATCTATAAGTGCATGATACATGCTTGCTTGGTCAGGGTTGTTTATGGGCCAAGGGTTCAGGGTTTTAGTACTGAGGGTTAAGGGTTTTAGTATTTTTAGGGGTAGTTTAGGGTTTAAATAATATGTCCGAGCTTAGTGTGAGGGGTTGAGGGTTTATGGTTTTTAGGCTTTAGGGAATTTTCAATAATGCTCGAGCTTACGTGAATTAGAATGGCGCTAGCGCAATTTAATATAAGTATATCAAATTTTGATCTATTAGTGCATGATACCTGCTTGCTTGGTTAGGGTTGTTTATGGGCCGAGGGTTTAGGGTTTTAGTATTGAGGGTTTAGGGTTTTGTTTTTTTGGGTAGTTTAGGGTTTATGATTTCTCAATAATATGTCCGAGCTTAGGGTAAGGGGTTGTGGGTACATTTAGGGTTTTTTAGGGGTATAGGGTTTAGGGGGTTAGGGTTCAGGGAATTTTCAATAATAATGTTCAAGCTCTATTCTTATATTCATCGAATAGAATGGTTTTACCGAATTAATAGAAGTATCTAAAAATTTGATCTATAAGTGTGCATGATAGCTTCTTGGTCATGATTTAGGGGTTTAGTGTTTCGAGTTTTAGGGTTAGGGGTTTAGTGTTGAGGTTTAGGGTTTAGGTATTTAGGGCTTTAATTTAGGGTTTAGGATTTCGGGAATTTTCAATAAAGTTCGCGCTTTATGCATATATTCAAGGAATCGAATGACTTAGTAACAATTTAATAATGAAAGTATCTCAAATTTTGATCTATATATAAGTGCATGATACATGGTTGGTTAGGGTTGTTTATGGGCCGAGGGTGCAGGGTTTTAGTATTGAGGGTTTAGGATTTTGGTTTTTGGTTCTTTAGGGGTAGTTTATGGTTTAAGAATTTTTCAATAATATATATATGCTAGAGCTTAGGGTTAGGGGTCGAGGTATTTCGGGTTTTTAGGGGGTTAAGGGCTTAGGGTTAAGGCTTTAGGGTGTTAGGTTTTAGGGTACTTTCAATAATGTTCGAGCTTTCGTCAATAAGAATGGCATTAGCACAATTTAATGAAGTATTTCAAATTTTGATCTATGATGAGTGCATGATATGTTCTTGCTTGGTCAGTGTTGTTTATGGGTCGAGGGTTTAGGGTTTTAGTATTGAGGGTTTAGGGTTTTTGTTTTTTAGGGGTAGTTTTATGGTTTAGGGTTTATTAATTTTTCAATAATATGTCCGAGCTTAGGGTCAGGGGTTAAGGGTTTATGGTTATTAGGGGTACAGGGCCTAGGGTTTAGGCTCTAGGGAATTTTCAATAATGCTTGAGCTTACGTGAATTAGAATGGCGTTAGCGCAATGTAATGAAAGTATATCAAAAATTGATCTATTAATGCATGATACCTGCTTGCTTGGTTAGGTTTTTTTAGTATTGAGGGTTTAGGGTTTTGTTTTTTGGGGTAGTTTAGGGTTTAGGATTTTTCAATAATATGTCTAAGCTTAGGGTAAGGGGTTAAGGGTACATTTAGGGTTTTCTAGGGGTATAGGGTTTAGGGGGTTAGGGTTCAGAGAATTTTCAATAAGAATGTTCAAGCTTTATTCCAAAAAAATTCGAATAGAATGGTTTTACTGAATTAATAGAAGTATCTAACAATTTGATCTATAAGTGTGCATGACATCTGCTTGGTCAATATTTAGGGGTTTAATGTATCGGGTTATAGGGTTAGGGGTTTAGTGTTCAGTTTTAGGGTTTAGGTATTTAGGGGTTTAATTTAGGGTTTTGGGTTTTGGGAATTTTTAATAAAGTTCGAGCTTTATGCATATATTCATGGAATAGAACGACTTAGCAAAAATTTAATAATGAAAGTATCTCAAATTTTGATCTATATATAAGTGCATGATACTTGCTTGGTTATGGTTGTTTATGGGACGAGGGTTCGGGGTTTTAGTACTGAGGGTTTAGGGTTTTGGTTTTTGGTTTTTTAGGTGTAGTTTAGGGTTTATGAATTTTTCAATAATATATATATGTTAGAGTTTAGGGTTAGGGTCGAGATATTTAGGGTTTTTAGGGGCTAAAGGGCTTAGGGTTAAGGCTTTATGGGGTTAGGTTTTAGGGTATTTTCAATAATGTTCGAGCTTTCGAGAATAAGAATGGCGTTAGCGCAATTTAATGAAAGTATCTCAAATTTTGATCTATGATGAGTGCATGATATGTCCTTGCTTGGTTAGTTTTGTTTATGGGTCGAGGGTTTAGGGTTTTAGTATTGAGTGTTTAGGTTTTTTTTTAGGGGTAGTTTTATGGTTTAGGGTTTAGGAATTTTTCAATAATATGTCCAAGCTTAGGGTGAGGGGTTAAGGGTTTATGGTTTTTAGGGGTATAGGGCTTAGGGTTTAGGCTTTAGGGAATTTTAAATAATGCTCTAGATTTCGTTAAGTAGAATCTCGTTAGCGCAATTTACTGAAAGTATGTAAAATTTTGATCTATTAGTGCATGATACGTGCTTGCTTGGTTGGGGTCGTTTATGGGTTGAGGTTTTAGGGTTTTACTATTGAGGGTTTAGGGTTTTGTTTTTTAGTGGTAGTTTAGGGTTTAGGATTTTTCAATAATATGTCCGAGCTTAGCGTAAGGGTTTAAGGGTACATTTATGTTTTGAGGGGTTTAGGGCTTAGGGTTTAGGGAATTTTCAATAATGTTCGAGCTTTCATGAATTAGAATGACGTTAGAGCAATTTAACGAAAGTATCACAAATTTTGATCCATAACTGCATGATACCCTCTTGGCTAGGGTTTATGGTCGTAGGGTTTAAGTTTTATGTTTTATGGTATTTTCAATAATGTAAAAGCATTAATGAAAGGATCTCAAATTTGGATCTATGTATAAGTGCATGATACCAACTGTTTGGTTAGGGTGTATGTGGATCGAGGGTTTAAGATGTAGGGGTTGTTTAGGGTTGAGGGTTTAGGTAATTTTCAATAATGTTCAAGCTTTATGCTTATGTTCATCGAATAGAATAGCGTTACCCAAATTAAAAGATGTGTATGAAAATTTAGGGTTTAGGGGTACAGGGGTTTAGGGATATAGATTTTGATCTATAAGTGCATGATACCAGCTACTTATGGTTAGGGTTAGGGGTTTAGTGTTTAAGGTTTAGGGGTATAGGCGTTAGGGTTTACGTTTTAGGGGGTTAGGGTTAGGTGAATTTTCAATAATGCTCGAGCTTTCGTGAATTAGAATGGCGTTAGCGCAATTTAATGAAATTATATCAAATTTTGATCTATAAGTGCATGATACCTGCTTGCTGATGACCCACAAGTATAGGGGATTGCAACAGTCTTCGCGGGTAGTATTACCCAATTTATTGATTCGACGTAAAGGGAGCCAAAGAATACTTGCAAGCCTTAACACCTAAGTTGTCAATTCAGCTGCACCTGGAACTAGTTCTTTCTCACAGAAGTTTAGCAATAGCAACAGTTTGATAGTAGAAACAGCAAAGCAACAACAACAACAGAGCAACAGCAATAATAACAGTAACGGTAACAGTGGGATTCGAGTGCGGTAGGCATAGGGATGGATGGACGGGAGTTGCATGGACGATTCTAAACATGTAACTTCGAGATCTAGGGCATTGCAGATAAATAATAACAAGCATCCAAATACTAAATAATCCTAGGCATGTTCTCCATATATAGTCATACGTGCTCGCAATGAGAACTTGCACAACATCTTCTGTCCAGCCAGCCCATGGCAGCGGGGCCTCTAGGGAACTACTGGCAATTAAGGTTCTCCTTTTAATAGAGCACCGGATCAAAGCATTAACACTCAGTGAACACATGTGATCCTCACACCACAACCATCCCCTCCGGTTGTCCCAACTATTGTTACTTCGGGGCCTTTGGATCCGGACAATGATATGTGTACACAACTTGCAGAAAAGATCACAAACAATACTATCATAATCAATAATAAGTTTAGATCTGAGATCATGGCACTCAGGCCCTAGTGACAAGCATTAAGCACAACAAGTTGCAACAAAGTCAAATAGCACTAATAGAGATACTAGGCACTATGCCCTAACAGATCTTATTCAATTACATGATAGAACTCATCCAATCCCTACCATCCCCAAGCCTACAGCGGGGGATTACTCACTCATGGATGAGGGAAACATCGATGGTTGATGGAGATGCGTTGGTGATGACGATGGCGATGATCCTCTCCAAATTCTCCATCCCGGCAGGGTGCCAGAACGGAGTTTCTGGATCCGAATCTTGGTTTCTGGTGGTGGCGGCGGAGCGGAGATCTTTCTGGAAAACTATCAAACCCCCCTGTTTTTAGGTCGAGAGGTAACTTACAGGCGCAGAGGGAGATCGAGGGGGTGCCTGCACCCCCCTAGGCGCGGCTGGAGGTGGGCCCGCGCCTGGCAGGGGTGTGGGCCTGTAACATCCTGATTTTTACGGGTCTAAATTTTTTTTAAAGCGAAGGATGTTGCAGTGTAATAAAATAATAGAATATTTTATTCGGAGTTTGTAGATATTAATTCCAAACTATTTGGAATTTGATTACCAATTGAATTAGCTATATCTGTTGTATTTGCAGTCGGGTTTCCATTGATCAATTTGGTTTTAATTGGTTTGGATTTACATGCACTTGCATGGCGACGTGCTCTCTCCTATCTCTTGTTCATGTACGTTTAGTTGTTCTTCTTCTCATCTATTTTTCTTTTCTTTTCTTTCTTTCATGTTCCACCGATGCAAACCCTTTGCATCAGCCCAGCCCATCTAAAGCCTATCTACACTACTAAGTTGAGCCAGGAACGATCGACCAGTCCGTGCTCTATATGTACACGATCGCGATCGTCGAGTCGACTCGGAACCCTTGTTCCAATTGTTCTGCAGCCGTGCACCGCCTCCTCCTCCGTCTCCTCTCTTTCCCACACCACGCCGCCATCCAGAGCCTAGGCTCTAAACCCATCCAATCTCACGGGCGCCGTAGCCGAACGCCGCTCGCGTTCCCGTCGACTCAGGCCACGGGGGGACGAGCTGTTGCAACGTCAAGATCAGGAGGAGAAGGGAAGATCATCCACGGAATCAGAAGGACAAGCTGTAGATCGCTAACGACGGACGTCATCAACGTCCTAACTCAGTTCATCGACTTCCGACGACGACCTTGTTGCGCTCGGTGAGCACCAGCTGAAATCCTTTCACCCCTGTCTTAGTTTAGGTGCCGCCTACCTCCTAGACATGTTTTCCAACTGTGGTTCTTAAGTTTGCGCGATCGCCGGTGAACCGAACGCCGCTCAGCGGCATCGGCATCGTGGCCTGTCATACACACGTGGATCAGATCGATCCTAGGCGCGAATATCTATCCTTTATTCCCAGCTTCCTAACAATCGTGTTAGTTTAGGATTATAAGGTGCTATTTTTTTCAAATCATGCGATAACCGATCGGTTCTGATGCATGATCCGCGCATGTGCTGTGTTCATGTAGTTGCATGCATGCAGATAGTATACTGTGGCTAGTTATTTGCGTGTAAGGAAGGCTTCAGCTATCGTAGTTGCCTTCAATCACGTTTTTTTCTTTTTGGGGCTAAAGATCTGTTGCTAGATTTAGATGACATGCCCTCCATGTTACTCACACTCGTTATGCATGTGTATTTTAGTTTCAGTACTGGTTGCTAGCTGATCGTGTTTTATTGTTGATAGCTAGGTTAGATCCGTTGTACTCTGTTGTTTACATATGCCTATTTGTAGATTACTGAATCTTATTGTTGGCCGATGTGCAACTTTTCAATTAGGTTTATTTAGCTACTACTTGTATCAGTAAAACTAGTCTGTTGATTGGTAGCCTGTGTGTTAGATCGTAGTATATTGTTGCCTCGGCTATACTATCTTTGCTAGATATTTATAGGACCACGTTGATGTACGTTTAATTCTAGCGTAGGTTTTGGGCTTATTATTGCATGGCTGGTTACAATAGCCTTTTTTCTTGATGTTATGCACTTGTGTGTGCCTGGTAGTATGTCTAACTAGCATGTAGTATAGTTGTGCATGGAATTATTATATCTATACCATCTGTATTGGCTATATTAAAACAATATTATGTTCCTAGTATTATTACTTGTCGAGAACGATGGACCGATCCCTTATATCCCAAACCATTCAAACGTTGCAAGCCTATTTGGATCTTTCCATTTGGATTTGATTTGTGGTTATTCGGATTTTGTATTTATGTGTGGTTTATCGTTATGACGAGTAGGGAGTGACGAGTTCGATCAGAATCAAGACTACGAGGAAGAGCAGAACAACAACAACAACGAAGGCATGCCCCTTTCATAATTATCCTATGTTTTACAAGTGCATCTTATTTATTGTTTTACAAATATTACTGGTATTTTGGATACACACATATCTTGATACACCTGTTGCCATACACTACCCTGAGTAGAGATTATATAGTAATCCTGTTAGAGTAGATTGCTTAGCCATGCTCAATAATATTTAGGATCCTGGATCTTCCCTCTTCGGAGGAATTTGATGACCCTCGGGTCCCATATACACTTTTGAAACTTGTTGAGCTTGCTGAGCTAGCCGATGTTGCTTCCTTATACTTTGTTCTACTCTGGGTGAAACTTACCATCTAAACACTGGCGCGGGCGACAACTGGATCAAGGGAAGGAGCGATTGGCTTCCCTTCACTAGATGGAGGGAGCTATCCGTCGTCCGTGCCGCATGAGGGCCTAATAAGTCTTGGATTTGAAGATTGTGACCACCATACAACCACATGCTATAATGGGCACTGACTTGGTTAAGTAGGTTAGTCAGCCTTAGGTGTCGATGTCGCCGTACCGCTGATGAGGTGTCTGCCTACGGGGGAGCCTTCGCACAGATGGGGGGACCGGTTTGGGGACATACTCTCAGTTCCGTGCGCCAGACCCGGTGGGCTTGTCACATATTTGGGGGATCTAGCTAAAAGACCTTGTCACGATTTCGATCTGCCGGTACACCAAATGGTGTGTACTAAACCAGCGCCCACTGGTGGGCGACAAGACGGGGTTGTGTCGTGTGGGAAAAGTGTACAACCTCTGCAGAGTTAAAACTATTCGAATAGCCGTGTCCACGGTCATGGACAACACATGAATCCTTCTTGACATACAGGAAACTGTCCTGCTACTTCCCTCTTTGCCTCTATCCTTTTCTTGGAATCTGATGAAGTAGGTGAGTTGTCGAGGACAACCACAATGATGAGAAACACCACATTGATGATAAAACATGTTTTTGTCAAAACTTGCTTTTATCAAAACCACTGAGTTGCAAATAAAATTGGCTTTTATGCAAAAGAACCATATGACCTCCACATAAAGCCACATGTAGTTATATCAGGTTTTGCATAAGGGGTATGTTGAGTACTCTATGTACTCATGGCAATATTTTTGTTGAAATCCAGAATACTATGAAGGGGAGGACTACGACTACTATGATGACGCTGATGAGTGAGGCCTCGTGGACTACAACGACTTCCTGTGGCTGAGATGGAGTCACTGTGCATTTTATTTCCGCTGTGTTTCTGGTTGTAATAAATGTAACAAGACATTATACTATGTGGCTATTGCTATTCAAACTTTGTAATAATTACTTTTTGAATGTTATGCAATGGTATTCATTTCGCTGTGTCGTCAACTTGATATTGGGATTGACGAGATGCACAGGAGGTCTGGAGGTTAAATTCCGGTCTTCACAGGGCCCCACAGGCCCCTTCTCCGTCTCGTCTTCTGGCTCCATGGGTCTTCTGGTGAAATATAATTTTTGGCATATTTTCCAGGATTTTTCTGATAGTTGATTTTCTGCACAAAAACAAGATACCAAGGTAATTCTGCTGAAAATAGCGTCAGTCGGTGTTAGTTGTATCCAAATCACACAAGTTTAGAGAAGAAACAATAACAAAAGGGTTCGGGAAACTAGATACGTTTTAGACGTATCAACTCCCCCCAAGCTTAGCTTTTTGCTTGTCCTCAAGCAATTCAGTTGAAAACTGAGTGCGATAAAAGAACTTTCACGAACACATTTGCTTCATATGATCTATATATTATCAACACAGGAGTAGATGCTTAAACCATTCATAATAAGAAATGCAACTAAGTCTACTCAATAGTCATTGCAAGCTATGAAGAGAAACCAACTCAGTAATAATAAGTAGCATGGAACATAAACATGAGCAACATTGCAATGCTCATAGTAAGGTATGATAGAGTGGTATCTCGCTTGCATTTGTTTGTAGAGCACAATATAAATTCCAAGACACCTCTGAAGTTCATCAGAGATACAAGCATCAAAGTCATGACATAATTAATCATGTTTTGAGACAAACACAAGAATGACAACTATGCTCTCAAGAAGGTGCTCATAGAATAAGTGGTGACTCGACAAGGAAGTGAAAATGGTTTTTAAAAGTTTAAAAGGCTTCCAAATGCTGAAAGGAAGGTACTCATTAGCTTTGAGCTCTCATTGCCCCTATCATAGGCATCTTCATGTGGTTAAGGTGAAAGTGAGGTCCAGTATGATTTATATGCTTGACAGATCATAAACTGGAAATCCCAAGTCCCTTGAGTACGAAGGACGCTCGGCATGCTACTCAACTTTGGTCACCTATAAGTTCTTGTCATTGTACATACATGCATATCATAGAGAACCGCCAACGGGGTACCCCTTGCACATGATACAGGAGCTATCCCGTGATCAAAATGACAAGGCAAGCAGACAATGAGCATCCCAGTGGTCTTTTTATTTACTATGTGCATAGCTTTTTATTGAGGATGCTTCATAGAATGCTCATTATGGTGATGCTGCAAGTTTCCACCATGATTAGGCATGGCTTAGGCTAGCGGCCCAGGCGTTTCTCTAACACATATATATACTCCATGAACTCACAATCTCCCCTTTTATTTCACATCATCGACATCTTCAAACAAAAGAGCAAATTATAAACTGGATAGGATATCCAAAAAGTGTTGAAAGCGTTCCCTGTGATAGCACGGTTTTTCTGACTCCCAGCATATAATTTGCAAGCATATAACTTTCATGGACAGGTCACAATGGTTCAAGATTATTAAGTGCAAGGAATAAAGTGTGCCATCAAGTTCGTGAGAGCTTTACTAACTAACTTGCTCAAAACAGAGAAACATTTTATTTGGAAGAAAACACGGCATATAGAATATGCACTGAAATAGCAAACGATGCTAATAGGTAGGTATAGTGGACACAATTGGAAATAATGGTTTTGGGGAGTTGGAAGCATAGGTAGATCTCATACTCTGTGCAAGTGAAGGCTCACAAATAGAGAAGGAGCAACAAACGAGAGAGCAATAACTGTCATAATCATGCTTGGAACAAAATAGGACTAATTATGGCATGAAAGTGATACAAGAAATCTGAGGCAAAATAAATCATCGAGGCTTACTGACTACTGATTAGTCATATGCATGCGTGAGCATGTGCCAAGTCGATTCACATGAAACTTCCAGAGGTTGATAACACAATATCATACCAAAATATGAATAAAAATTTGCAATCAAACATTCATATGACATGCTACAAACTATTAGCATGCTGGAGCTAATCATAGACAAGCAAGAACTACCAAGCATCCATAATGACATACACCTTACACAAACAGGCTAAGCATGCTCACAATGATGAGTATTTGTACAAAAATGAAAACAAATAGAGTTTGTTACCAGCCTCTTACCACACCTCAAGTTGTCTTAATATTCATTATTTCCCTTCACTTGTGTGACTTGAATAATAACATGAAACCAAAATCCACTGAGGACGGCTGAAACCTGCAAAGAACTCACAAAACCAAAGAAGAAAAACAAATATTTTTGGTGTTTTCGATTTTTCAAACAAGCCAACAAAGAAAAAACAAGCAAAGCAAAAACAAACCAAGAAAAGCAAAATCTTTTTGGATTTTTCTTTTAAGGCAAACCAAAGCAAAGAAACAAATCAAGAGAAACAACGAAAATATTTTTGGTATTTTTGAGTTTTAAGAAAGCAGCAAGAAAAAACAAAAAGAAAGCAAAACAATGGATATACAAAGAACCGACCGAACATGATATATATATATGAGTGTGATGTCGGTATACCTCCCCCCAAGCTTAGGCTTTTGGCCTAAGTGGGGATCAATAGCGCGGGTAGCAACCCCATGCTGGTGGGTCATGATAGGAATGATCATAGTTAGGCGCTTGCGATGAAGAAGAAGACGCGCCCCAATCAAATGAGGGCTGCTAGTATGAAGACTCTCCCAAGTTGGAGGGCTGAACCGAATCTTCTTCGGCATCCTCTCAAACATTCTCCTCTTGCTGGGAGAGCTCCACCACATATGTGTGAACCTCCTCCTTCGTGAGCGACCATCCTTGCTTGTTATCAAAGTTAAACAAAGAAGGTGTAGGTAAATAAACTATTTTCTCAGTCCTACCCTTTCTCCAACCTTGTTGGGCAAAAGATAATTCATACGGTAAACTTCTCACATTAGCCCCCAAGAAAACAAAACCATGCTGAATCATGGATTCAAGATCAAGCCTCTCTATGGGGAACCCATAATCTAATGGTGAGGCTCTAAACCATGGAAAGCTAGCAACCTAGAAGGAATGAGACCTCCACAAATTCCACCCTTTTCGTTGGTGGTGAGGCGGTGAGCTATCAAAGCACCCAGGATAAAAGATCTATTCCTATTCAGAGCAGCTGCGATAAAAGCTAGATCAAAAGAAGACAACTTTCTAACAATCTTTCTAGCAAGAACACACTTGGTAATGAAATAGGCAAAGTATCTAATGGCTGGGAACTAAATGTTCCGAATTTTACCACTTTCCTTTGAGAAGTCGAAACCTTGGAAAATCTCAGCATATAAATCCATAAGCGACTTGGGTCTCTCCTTTATCTTCTCACAAGATCCCCAATGAGGTACTCTAATTGCTGCACAGAAATCAGCCAAAGGCAGGTCGACAGGTATATTGTAAATTTTGTAATGGACCATGGGGTTATATGTTGACCAACTAAACCGTAAGTCCTGCACAAAAGCCATGGTTATCTTAACAAATTGAAATGGTTCACCTTCAACAAAGTGTTCCAATCCTGCATTGGCTATCAAAGTTTGGAAATCCTTGGAGATTCCCGCAGTTCTCATAAATGATGAGCAACTACTACAGGAAGTTGCTAGAGGGCTACACATGCATAAAAATGTCATATCTAATCATATAACAAGCATGCAAGCTCACACAACCTAACACCTATAGCAGCAAAATACTCAAGATACACTCTACCAATCACAAATATAGTTGGACAAGTGAAGGAGGCACATACCATGGAGTAATCCCTCCAAAAAATTAGCAGCAAAGATGGGCTGAGCAAGGAGATCGAAAATTGCGAGCAAGAACATCAAGAACTCAAGCTTGAGCAAGTTTTCCGGTATTTTTCGGGACAGGGAAAGAAGATGGCTCTAAGGGGGCACCTTGAAGGGGCCCAGGTGGGCCAGACTCCCCCTAGGCACCACCCACATGTAGGATGCGCCTACCATGGGTGTGGTGGCCTGGGGTGGCCCCCTGGGTCACTTCAGGTGTCCCTCTACCACTTTTTTTGAGGAAAAAATTATTTTGAATATTCTGGGATTTTTTGGGAAACTTTATTTTTGGCCAACTTTCAGGGTATGAAAATAGATTTTCTCGCAGAAATAGTTTTTTTAGAAGAAGCAAAAGCTAACCAAAAGCCACACTACACGAGCTCTAAGACACTCTAACAAGCAAACAACTAACAAAACCAAAGCTAGCAAAAGAAAGGCAAAAACTAGGAAGGAGAAAAGTAAAAGAAAGCAAGTATAACCACAGGGAAACATTATTTTGTTCATTAAAATCCTTTTGTTAACAAGGTTGACCAAGTCTTGTTACCAAAACAATCTTATATGAAAAAAAACTTTGCAATCCACAAGGTGATTATGTTACCTCATATTTGATAGCAATGGTCCCAATCATAATAGTTTGAAAATTTTCTTGTGGAATGGGACAATATATTTCTCCAACCTTGATGCTCTCAATATTTTCAATGGAATTCAGGCAATAGCTTTTAGCAACCTTGTTGGGGAAATATATAGTATGCTCTTTGTCATTAATATTGAATGTTACTTTTCCTTGATTACAATTGATGATAGCACATGTAGTATTAAGAAAAGGTCTCCGAAGAATAATAGACATATTATCATCTTGAGGCATTTCAAGAACAACAAAATCAGTTAAAACCAAGCAATTATGAGCCACTTGAACATGAATGTCCTCACATATACCAACAGGAATAGTAGTTGAATTATCAGCCATTTGCAAAGATATATCAGTTGGTATCCACTTTTCTAGCTAGAGTCTCTTGTAGAGAGAAAAAAGCATGACACTAACTCTAGCTCCCAAATCACATAAAGCATTTCTAACATAATTATTCCTAATAGAGCAAGGAATCAGTTGGTGTCAATTCAGCTTCACCTGGAAATAGTTCTTGCTCACAGAAGTTTATCAGTAGAAATAGTTTGATACTAGCAACAGCAAAGCAACAACAACAGCAAAACAGGAGCAATAGTAACAATAATGGTAACAGTGGGATTCGAGTGCGGTAGGCATAGGGATGGATGGACGGGCGTTGCATGGATGAGTCTAAACATGTACCTTCAAGATATAGGGCATTGCATATAAATAATAACAAGCATCCAAGTACTAAACAATCCTAGGCATGTGCTCCATATATATTCATACGTGCTCGTAATGAGAACTTGCACAACATCTTCTGTCCAGCCAGCCAGTGGCAGCGGGTCTCTAGGGAACTACTGGCAATTAAGGTGCTCCTTTTATAGAGCACCAGAGAAAAGCATTAACACTCAGTGAACACATGTGATCCTCACACCACAGCCATCCCCTCCGGTTGTCCCAATTATTGTCACTTCGGGGCTTTGGATCCGGACAATCATATGAGTACACAACTTGCAGATAAGATCAGCATTAATACTATCATAATGATTCAATAATAAGTTCAGATTTGAGATCATGGCACTCGGGCCCTAGTGACAAGCATTAAGCACAACAAGTTGCAACAAAGTCAAATAGCACTAATAGAGATAGTAGGCACTATGCCCTAACAGATCTTATTCGATTACATGATAGAACTCATCCAATCCCTACCATCCCCAAGCCTACAGTGGGGTATTACTCACTCATGGATGAGGGAAACATCGATGGTTGATGGAGATGCGTTGGTGATGATGATGGCGATGATCCTCTCCAAATTCCCCGTCCCGGCAGGGTGCCAGAACGAAGTTCCTGGATCCGAATCTTGGTTTATGGTGGTGGCGGCGGAGCGGAACTCATTCTAGAAAAATATCGAACCTCCCATGTTTTTAGGTCGAGAGGTAACTTATAGGCGCAGAGGGAGACCAAGGGGTGCCTAGGGTGGCTGCACGCCCCTAGGCGCGCCCAGAGGTGGGCCCGCGCCTAGAAGGGGTGTGGGCCCTCCAGCCCCCTTCTCCTTATCGTATTCGGGCTTTGTGGGTCTTCTGGTGAAATATAATTTTTGGCATATTTTTCAGGATTTTTCCTGATAGTTGATTTTCTGCACAAAAACAAGACACCAAGGTAATTCTGCTGAAAACAGCGTTAGTCTGTGTTAGTTGTATCCAAATCACACAAGTTTAGAGAAGAAACAATAGCAAAAGAGTTCGGGAAAGTAGATACCTTTCGGATGTATCACTTTCTTGGTTAGTTTTGTTTATGGGTCGGTTTAGGGTTTTAATATTGAGGGTTTAGGGTTTTGGTTTTTTTAGGGGTAGTTTGGGGTTTAGGGTTTAGGAATTTTTCAATAATATGTCTGAGATTATGTTTAGGGGTTGAGGGTTTAGGGTTTTTAGGGGTATAGGGCTTATGGTTTATGCTTTAGGTAATTTTCAAGAATGCTCAAGCTTTCATGAATTAGAATAGAGTTAGCGCAATTTAATGAAAGTATATCAAATTTTGATCTATTTGTGCATATACCTTCTTGCTTGTTTAGGGTTGTTTATGGGCCGAGGGTTTAGGATTTTAGTATTGAGGGTTTAGGGTTTTGTTTCTTTAGGGGTAGTTTAGGGTATAGGATTTTTTTAATAATATGTCCGAGCTTACGGTAAGGGGTTGAGGGTACGTTTAGGGTTTTTAGGGTTTAGGGTTAGGGTTTAGGGAATTTTTAATAATGTTCGAGCTTTCGTGAATTAGAATGGCGTTAGAGCAATTTAACGAAAGTATCACAAATTTTGATCTATAAGTGCATGATACCCGCTTGGTCAGGGTTTAGGGTTGTATGGTTTATGTTTTTGGTTTTAGGGATTTTGCAATAATGTTCAAGGTTGATGATAAGATTTGTGGAATGTAATGACATTAGCACAATTTAATAAAGTATATATCTCAAATGTTTTTCTGTTAGTCGATGATATATCTGCTTAGTCAAGGTCTTTTAGGGGTTTATGGGTTCAAGGAATTTTCAATAATTTTCAAGCTTTATGCTTATATTCATCAAATAGAATTGAGGTGCCCAATTTAATGTAAGTATCACAAATTTGATCTACAAGTGAATGATACTTTGTTGGCCTGGTCAGGGTTTAGGTGTTTAGTGTTTAGGGTTTTATGGTTTCGGGAATTTTCAATAATTTTCAAGTCACTTTATGCTTTTAGTCATTGAATAGAATGGTGTTATCGTAATTTAATGAAAGTATGTCTCAAATTTGAATCTATAAGTGCATGATACCTGCTTGCTTAGGGTTTAATTGTGGGTTGAGGTTTTAAGGTTTAGATTTCTAGTATTTAAAGATTTAGGGTTTAGGGGTTGTTTATTAGGGTTTTGGGTTTAGGGAATTTTCAATAATGTTCAGCAAGCTTTATGCTTATATTCGTCGAATAGAATGGCGTTGCCCAATTTAATGTAAGTATTTCATATTCGATCTACAAGTGCATGATACTTCCTTGGTCAGGGTTTAGGGTTTTAGTTTTTAGGGTATCATGGTTTCGAGATTTTTTCAATAATGTTCAAACCTCTTTATGCTTTTAATCGTGGAATAGAATGGCGTTACTGTAATTTAATGTAAGTATCTCCAATTGAATCTATAAGTGCATGATACCTTCTTGGTTAGGGTTTAATTATGGGTTGAGGGGTTTAAGGTTTAGGGTTTAGAGAATTTTTAGTAATGTTCAAGCTTTATGCTTATATTCATGGAATATAATAGCGTTACCGCAATTTAATGAAAGTATCTCAAATTTTGATCTATAAGTGCATGATACATGATAGGTTAGGGTGTATGTGGGTTGAGGGTTTTAGTATTTTGTGGGTTTAGTGTTTAAGTTTTAGGGGTTTTTTAGGCTTGTGTGTTTAGGGAATTATCAATTATGTTCAAGCTTTATTGCTCTATATTCGTCGAATAAAATGGTGCGAATTAATAGATGTATCTGAAAATTTGATTTATAAGTGTGCATGACAGCTGCTTGGTCAAGATTAATGGGTTTAGTGTTTCGGGTTTTAGGGTTAGGGGTTTAGTGTTTCAGGTTTTAGGGTTTAAGGTTTCGGTTTTAGGTATTTAGGGGTTTAGGTTTTCAGGAATTTTCAATAAAGTTCGATTTTATGCATATATTCACGGAATAGAATGACTTAGCAACAATTTAATAATGGAATTATCTCAATTATTGATCAATATATAAGTGCATGATACCTACTTTGTTAGGGTTGTTTATGGGCCGAGAGTTTAGGGTTCGTATTGAGAGTTTAGGCTTTTTCTTTTCTTAGGGGTAGTTTAGGGTTTAAGAATTTTTCAATAATATGCGCGAGCTTAGGGTTACGGGTTGAGGGGTTTAGGGTTTTTAGGGGTATAGGGCTTAGGGTTAAGGATTTTTGGGGTTAGGGTTTAGGGTATTTTCAATAATGTTCAAGCTTTCGTGAATTTGAATGGCGTTATCACAATTTCATGAAAGTATCTCAAATTTTGATCTATGAGTGCATGATACCTGCTTGGTTAGGGTTGTTTATGGGTCGAGGGTTTTTGATTTTGGTATTGAGGGTTTTGGGTTTGGTTTTTTATGGGTAGTTTAGGGAGGTTAAGGTTTTAGGAATTTTTTAATAATATGTCTGAGCTTACGGTTAAGGGTTGAGGCTACGTTTATGGTTTTTAGGGTTATAAGTCTTAGGGTTTAGTCTATAGGGGGTTAGGGGTTATGGAGTTTTGAATAATGTTCGAGCTTTCGTGAATTAGAATGGCGTTAGAGCAATTTAATGAAAGTATCTCAAATTTTGATCTATGAGTGCATGATACATGCTTGCTTCGTTAGGGTTGTTTATGGGTCGAGGGTTTAGGGTTTTAGTATTGATGGTTTTAGGGTTTTGTTTTTTAGGGATAGTTTAGGATTTAGGGTTTAGGAACTTTTCGATAATATGTACGAGCTGACGGTCGGGGGTTAAGGGTTTAGGGTTTTTAGGGGTATAGGGCTTAGGGTTTAGGCTTTAAGGGGTTAAGGTTTAGGGAATTTTCAATAATGTTCGAGCTTTCGTAAATTAGAATGGCATTAGTGCGATTTAATGTAAGTATCTCAAATTTTGATCTATATGTGCATGATACCTGCTTGGTTAGGGTTTTTATGGGTCGAGGGTTTAGGGTTTTAGTATTGAGGGTTTAGAGTTTTGGTTTTCGATGGGTAGTTTAGGGTTTAGGAATTTTTCAATAATGCGTCAAGCTTAGCGTCAGGGGTTGAGGGTGGTTTAGGGTTCGTGCGGATGCACAAGCACACGCTCGTCCCGTTCCTGAGTACTCAAACACAAATATGTTAGGAGGAGTAGATATATTTTGTTGCTCATCATACTAGTTTTTTCTGTCCTTTAGCGCAACCTGGACATGACTAGAAAAGTTTTGTCGGCACAATTTCTTCTTTTGGCGGTACAAGATGAATGAATGTGGAACTCTCTGTGTCACATTACTATAGTACTACTACTTGTACTATACGCTGTATTTTTTCAGACGCACAGTAAAATAGTGATATATGTCTGGTCAAGGTGCATTCTAGGAGCAATGAGATATCCAAATTTCTACTCTAGCTCGATGGCTCAAGACACGAGACACCTAGTACTCCTCTAGCCTCTAGATGTCGCCCAGATTAAAATGAGCAAGCAAAAGATTGTCTATCTAGGAAATTGCCATGGCCATTTATTACCTGCAGAGCTTCACCTTTTCTTTCATGCGAGGCACCTTCATCTGTCATTGTTATGGAAACGGCAGTGCGTCGGGGACACAAGAATTACCCAGGTTCGGGGCCCTCGTGATGAGGTAATACCCCTACTCCTGCCGATCTGACTATCTGGATTAACACAAAGGACTACGCAGGCTCCTACCTAGAAGAAGAAGACACCAACCCCCATCGCTATGATGCCCCTCCCGCCCCTTATATAGGACGAGGTGGCATGGTCAAAGACTCGGCCGACTGGTGGGTCCCACAGGCGGGCCCAGTCAGCTATTCTTGTATAGTTTTTGGCCTCCCTAACGTCTTGCGAAGTGCCGCGCCCCCCAGCCGGCACGAAAACAGTGGAGGCCGCCCTCCAGCCGGCACAGAAGAAGTGGAGGCCGCACTGGCTGACACAGGAAGTGGCCCCTATTCCCACCCGACACGGGTACGGACCGTCTCCACCGTCGTCGGTGCCGCTGCCTCTGTCCTTCTGTCTAGCCTCTGTCTGCTAGGGCTGCGGGGTACTATGACCTATGTCATATGTCTACCTTGAATGTCTGGCAAGGTCGTTCAGGCCGGTTGCTCTGTTTTGTCCGTGTGGTTGGTCCTATCCGGCTAAGTGTCTGGCCTTCGCTATCTTATTCTGCTGATGGTTCTGCCGGCTCATTCTTGGCTTGTTTTTCTCTATTCAGCTGGTGTGATCCAGCCGGCTAGACGCCTTTAGGAGGGCTCTTTATCCGGCTGATTGGTTTGCTAGCTTGATCTGCGTCGGGTCTTCTTCCTGACCTGCTCTTGAGTTTTTACATTCGGCTGGGTCAGCTGGCTGGCAGTTACATTGCCCCTAAATCTTGTCCGGTTAGCCTACCCGGGGGTGATCCCCCCGACCCTAGTCCCCGAAAACTTGTAGATTCCACCCTTAGGAGAAATGTGTGCGGGCTCCGAAAGATAGTTTGAATTTTTTCCCGGCTGAGTTCTGGCGGTTGAGCTTCTTGGCTACGTCATCACAGACGTCAGCCACGCGCATGATGATGACTACGGCGACGTGTGGCGACACGTCGTGTCAGGCACCGCCTCGGGAACTGTCGCCAGCGCCTCGCCTCCCGCGCCCTGGATTTTCTGTGCGTCTTGCACTGGCGCAAACGACCCGGCCGCTGATGCGGGTGTGCGGTGCCGCCACGTGGAGAGCCGGCGGTTGGCCTGCCCGGCCCTTAAGTACCGCTTGCGCCACACCATCGCCCCCACCTGCCATTTCCCCCCTTTTCCTCACTGCCAAAGCTGTTGTGCCCCTCTGCCCCTTGCTGCTTCCTTGCGCCCGTGCCGCCGCCGAGCTCGCACCGCCTTCGTCTTGCCGGTGCCGCCTTTTCTTTGCCTGCCAGAGCGACGGGCAACCGCCACTCCTCTGTCGCACCCTCTTCTTCTTCCCTTCTTCCTGTTCCTTCTACGCCGCACACCGCCATCGAAGAGATGGCCGAGAGCCGCGACGCCTGGTGCGAATCCTCCGTCACGGAGGAGCAAATTAAAAAGTACCGGCACTCCCGCCTACTGCCGATCGCCGGCGAGGTCGGGGTGCACCCCACACCGGCCGACGAAGTGTCGCCGGCACCACAAGCCGGCGAGCACATAGTCTTCTTCTTGCACCTTGCGCGCGTCCTGGCCTTCTTGGCCAGCGCCTTCTTCTTTTCCTTCCTCGCCCATTTCGACCTTTGGCTCCACCATCTCGGACCGAATGCAATCGGCATTCTCATGCATTTCATAGCCTTCTGCGAGTGCTACCTCAGGATCCAGCCGGATCTTTGGCTCTTCTGCCGGTTGTTCTTCATCCGGCCACAGGTACAGTACGCCAAGGGGCTGCTCGTGCCCTGTGGCGGTGCTTACATCTACTCATGCGCCCAAACCGGCCACCCCAAGTTCAAGATGCACGACATAGTTAAACATTGGCAGCAGACGTACTTCTACGTATGCAACTTGGGTGCCGACGACCACCTCAACCTGCCGGCCTTGCAGGACATCAAGTCCACCCGGGTGAACTGGGAGTAGAGGCATTTCGGCTCCAAGCCCGAGGCCGAGGAGTTACTGCACCGGATGATGGCGCTGGTCACAGCCGGCGTGATGCTCAGTTGGGCCTCCCGGCTGATGATGCCCCTCCAGGAGCGAGCACACAAGATTTGTTATTACTCCGGACACCTGGACCCGACCCGGCTCTCCCTCCGTGCTCCCCCCTTCGCCAACCTCTACGAGTGGGTGTGGATGATCACGAAGGAGAAGATCAAGACCGACTGGCGCTTCCGCCTTCCCCTACTACCACGAGAACCGCGGTCCCCGGGTAAATTTACTTGTCATTTTTCCTTGCCTTTCTCTTGTTGTTGTTTTGTCTGGCATCACTACTTGATCTGGTCTTGACTTTCTTCTTCTTCCTTTGTAGACCTTCCCCTACATCATCCGGGAGGAGGGCGAGGAGCCCCTCCAAGTCTTCAGCACCGACCCACCGAGCCACGCCCGCGCCGTACCAGCATGGGCTCGGATGGCGAGGAGGGGTTCTTCCGCAGCCGGAACGATGAGGCAGTGGAGGACCCGCACGGCCCTATGCCTGAGGAGAGTGACGGCACCGCGCTACCCGAGCCGGCACGGAAACGGTCTGGCGAGGGGAGCTCGAGCAGCGCTCCCGCTCCCAAAGATCCAGCTGCGAAGCACAGCCGGGTGGGAGTTCCTCCATGCCCCGGTGGGGACGGAGGTGGCCGGATGATGGCCGGTGCACCCGTGGTGCAGGGGTAAGTTTGCGTATCTTTTTCTTGCCTTCCTTGCACTTGCCCTCGTTTTCGTTCTTGCCTTGACCCTATTTTTCCTTCGCAGTTCTCTTCTCTCCTTCACTGCGAGCCTGGCTCACAGCGCGCCCGCCTTGCTGCCTTGCTATCCTTCGGTCCAGCCGGACGCCCCCTCGATGGCTGCCCCCTCCCCCACCCCGACTAAAATCCTGCAACCGCAAGAGCCGGCGGTCGTGATCCAGCCGACTCCCGCCGCGCCTCTGCACGCGTCGAGTGAGCCGGATGTGACCTCCAACCTGGGTGGGGGATCTTCCGCTGGATGGCGGCCGCTCACGACGAGGAGGCTACGGTGCAGTGCATCTTCCGAGCTTTCGTAAATTAGAATTGCATTAGTGCAATTTAATGAAAGTATCTCAAATTTTGATCTATACGTGCATGATACCTGCTTGGTTAGGGTTTTTATGGGTCGAGGGTTTAGGGTTTTAGTATTGAGGGTTTAGAGTTTTGGTTTTCGATGGGTAGTTTAGGGTTTAGGGTTTAGGAATTTTTCAATAATGCGTCAAGCTTAGCGTTAGGGGTTGAGGGTGGTTTAGGGTTCGTGCGGATGCACACTAGGGCCTAGATTGTCTGTTAGGGTGACCACCCAACACACGCTCGTCCCGTTCCTGAGTACTCAAACACAAATATGTTAGGAGGAGTAGATATATTTTGCTGCTCATTATACTAGTTTTTTCTTTCCTTTAGCGCAACCTGGACATGACTAGAAAAGTTCTGTCGGCACAATTTCTTCTTTTGGCGGTACAGGATGAATGAATGTGGAACTCTCTGTGTCACATTACTATAGTACTACTACTTGTACTATACGCTGTATTTTTTCAGACGCACAGTAAAATAGTGATATATGTCTGGTCAAGGTGCATTCCAGGAGCAATGAGATATCCAAATTTCTACTCTAGCTCGATGGCTCAAGACACGAGACACCTAGTACTCCTCTAGCCTCTGGATGTCGCCCAAATTAAAATGAGCAGGCAAAAGATTGTCTATCTAGGAAATTGCCATGGCCATTTATTACCTGCAGAGCTTCACCTTTTCTTTCATGCGAGGCACCTTCAATTGTCATTGTTATGGAAACGGCAGTGCGTTAGGGACACAAGAATTACCCAGGTTCGGGGCCCTCGTTGTGAGGTAATACCCCTACTCCTGCCGATCTGACTATCTAGATTAACACAAAGGACTACACAGGTTCCTCGAGTTGTATCGATGCCTACCTAGAAGAAGAAGACACCAACCCCCATCGCTATGATGCCCCTCCTGCCCCTTATATAGGACGAGGTGGCATGGTCAAAGACTCAGCCGACTGGTGGGTCCCACAGGCAGGCCCAGTCAGCTATTCCTGTACAGTTTTTGGCCTCCCTAACGTCTTGCGCAGTGGCGCGCCCCCCAGCCGGCACGAGAATAGTGGAGGCCGCCCTCCAGCCGGCACAGAAGCAGTGGAGGCCGCATCGGCCGACACAGGCAGTGGCCCCTACTCCCACCCGACACGGGTATGGGCCGTCTCCTCCGTCATCGGTGTCGCTGCCTCTGTCCTTCTGTCTAGCCTCTGTCTGCTAGGGCTGCGGGGTACTGTGACCTACGTCATATGTCTACCTTGAATGTCTGGCAAGGTCGTTCTAGCCGGTTGCTCTGTTTTGTCCGTGTGGTTGGTCCTATCCGGCTAAGTGTCTGGCCTTCGCTATCTTATCCTGATGATGGTTCTGCCGGCTCATTCTTGGCTTGTTTTTCTCTATTCAGCTAGTGTGATCCAGTCGGCTAGACGCCTTTAGGAGGGCTCTTTATCCGGCTGATTGGTTTGCTAGCTTGATCTGCGTCTGGTATTCTTCCTGACCTACTCTTGAGTTTTTACATTCGGCTGGGTCAGCTGGCTGTCAGTTACATTGCCCCTAAATCTTGTCCGGTTAGCCTACCCGGGGGTGATCCCCCCGACCCTAGTCCCCGAAAACTTGTATATTCCACCCTTAGGCGAAATGTGTGCGGGCTCCGAAAGATAGTTTGAATTTTTTCCCGGCTGAGTTCTGGCGGTTGAGCTTCTCGGCTACGTCATCACAGACGTCAGTCACGCGCATGATGATGACTACGACGACGTGTGGCGACACGTCGTGTCAGGCAGTGCCTTGGGAACTGTCGCCAGCGCCTCGCCTCCCGCGCCCTGGATTTTCTGTGCGTCTTGCTCTGGCGCAAACGACCCGGCCGCTGATGCGGGTGTGCGGTGCCGCCACGTGGAGAGCCGGCGGTTGGCCTGCCTGGCCCTTAAGTACCGCCTGCGCCACACCATCGCCCCCACCTACCATTTCCCCCCTTTTCCTCACTGCCAAAGCTGTTGTCCCCCTCTGCCCCTTGCTGCTTCCTTGCGCCCGTGCCGCCGACGAGCTCGCACCGCCTTCGTCTTGCCGGCGCCGCCTGTTCTTTGCCTGCCAGAGCGACGGGAAACCGCCACTCCTCTATCGCTCCCTCTTCTCCTTCCCTTCTTCCCGTTCCTTCTACACCGCACACTGCCGTCGAAGAGTTGGCCGAGAGCCGCGACGCCTGGTGCGAATCCTCCGTCACGGAGGAGGAAATTAAAAAGTACTGGCACGCCCGCCTACTGCCGACCGCCGGCGAGGTCGGGTGGCACCCCACACCGGCTGACGAAGTCTCGCCGACACCGCAAGCCGGCGAGCACATAGTCTTCTTCTTGCACCTTGCGCGCGTCCTGGCCTTCTTGGCTAGCGCCTTCTTCCTTTCCTTCCTCACCCATTTCGACCTTTGGCTCCACCATCTCGGCCCGAATGCAATCGGCATTATCATGCATTTCATAGCCTTCTGCGAGTGCTACCTCAGGATCCAGCCGGATCTTTGGCTCTTCTGCCGGTTGTTCTTCATCCGGCCATAGTTACAGTACGCCAAGGGGCCGCTCGTGCCCTGCGGCGGTCATTACATCTACTCACACGCCCAAACCGGCTACCCCAAGTTCAAGATGCACGACATAGTTAAACTTTGGCAGCAGACGTACTTCTACGTATGCAACTTGGGTGCCGACGACCACCTCAACCTGCCGGCCTTGCAGGACATCAAGTCCACCCGGGTGAACTGGGAGTAGAGGCATTTCGGCTCCAAGCCCGAGGCCGAGGAGTTGCTGCACCGGATGATGGCGCTGGTCACAGCCGGCGTGACGCTCAGTTGGGCCTCCCGGCTGATGATGCCCCTCCAGGAGCGATCACACAAGATGTTTTATTCCTCCGGACACCTGGACCCACCCGGCTCTCCCTCCGTGCTCCCCCCTTCGCCAACCTCTACGAGTGGGTGTGGATGATCACGAAGGAGAAGATCAAGACCGACTGGCGCTTCCGCCTTCCCCTACCACCACGAGAACCGCGCTCCCCGGGTAAATTTACTTGTCCTTTTTCCTTGCCTTTCTCTTGCTCTTGTTTTGTCTAGCATCATTACTTGATCCGGTCTTGAATTTCTTCTTCTTCTTCATTTGTAGACCTTCCCCTACATCATCCGGGAGGACGGCGAGGAGCCCCTCCAAGTCTTCAGCATCGACCTCACCGAGCCACGCCCGCGTCGTACCAGCGTCGGCTCGGATGGCGAGGAGGGGTTCTTCCGCAGCCGGAACGATGAGGCAGTGGAGGACCCGTACGGCCCCGTTCCTGAGGAGAGTGACGGCACCGCGCTGCCCGAGCCGGCACGGAAACGGTCTGGCGAGGGGAGCTCGAGCAGCGCTCCCGCTCCCAAAGATCCAGCTGCGAAACACAGCCGAGTGGGAGTTCCTCCATGCCCCGGTGGGGACGGAGGTGGCCGAATGATTGCCGGTGCACCAGTGGTGCAGGGGTAAGTTTGCGTATCTTTTTCTTGCCTTCCTTGCACTTGCCATCGTTTTCGTTCTTGCCTTGACCCTATTTTCCTTCGCAGTTCTCTTCTCTCCTTCACTGCGAGCCTGGCTCACAGCGCGCCCGCCTTGCTGCCTTGCTATCCTTCGGTCCAGCCAGACGCCCTCTCGATGGCTGCCCCCTCCCCCACCCCGACTAAAATTCTGCACCCGCAAGACCCGGCGGTCGTAATCCAGCCGACTCCCGCCGCGCCTCTGCACGCGTCGAGTCAGCCGAATGTGACCTCCAACCTGGGTGGGGGATCTTCCGCTGGATGGCGGCCGCTCGCAACGAGGAGGCTACGGTGCAGTTGATCTTCCAACGAGGAGGCTACGGTGCAGTGGATGGCGGCCGCTCGCGAAGCCCCGGCTGCCCTAGCCATCCCCCTGACGCCGCTCCCCGTGGAGGCAGGGCCCTCACTGCAAGCCCTCAAGGGGAACCTCGAGGCCAGGATCAAGGAGTGCTGGCAGCTCAAAGCGACACTAGCCAGCTCCAACCCGGCTACCTCGGCGCATCTGGTGACGGCGCGGGGGACTGCGTGGAGTTAGTCTTCTGTCCTGCCTTATTTTGGGTGCACTCTCACTTGTCTTTTCTCTGCCTTGACGCAGCGTGAGATTGACCGATTGGCACGCTGCAACGCGCTTCTCAGCCGGGACAACTCCGCGCTCCGCCTACAGAACAAGGAGTGGCACTCCAAGGTTGATCATATGGAGGCCGCCGTGAAGGAGCGCAACGAGGCCATCGCCAGCCGAGCCACCTCCTTTGATTTCCTGGACAAGGAGGTCACCCGGCTGAAGGAGCACACCACCTTCCTAGAGGACGAGCTGATGAAGATCGGACATGTCACCAAGGGTAAGCCGGCTTCTTCTTCTTTTCGATTCCGTTCCGACTGACTTTGCCGGATTGTCTTGTGACTTCCGTTCCTGATCAAAAGGCTTCTATATGCAAGTAGATGCCCTCACCTACGACCGGGTGCAGCGGGTTGCGCCGGGTGAGAAGGCCTGAGCACGGGACTTGGTAGCGCAGCTCGGGGAGTACTCCGCCAACCTTCACAAGGCTGGCGCCACCATCCATGACCTCATCTTCCTTGTCGATCTCCTGCCGGAGACCATGGGCATCTACTTGCCATCGACCGGCTCCGTGACCTCGCTGCTCACGCCGGCTCCGAGATGGCCATGGCACTGATGCTGAGCTGGTACAAGGACACGCGGGTGGAGAAGCTGACGGAAGGCTTTCGAGCAGTCGCGGACCTTCCCATCATGTGCCAGGCCAACCCCGAACTTCGCTCTGCCGCCATCATGATCGCCGGCTACGCCGACATCGACGAGGTATTGACGGAGACTGAAGCGAGCGCAGGGCCGGAAGGCGAGGCAGAGACGTCCTCCCAGTCTATCGGGGCCGTCTCGGCTCCTCTTGGCTAGGGTCCGGCAGCATGGAGAAGAAGGATATCCCTGGGATGCCGGGTGTAATTGTATATAGCTTCTGCAAACGTTATCCTCGCGTACTTGTGTTTTGAAACCTTGGATCTGTGAGGGCTTCGCCCCCTACCGTTTAATTGTTGACTTGGTTGGGTTTTGCCGTCGCGCACCCGCTTTTCATTGGGTCCGTCTGGTTAGCGTCTCCAACTAGTCCATTCCAGTAAGCTTTATCTTGCTTCTTACTCGGGTAGCATGTTGTTTGTGACTTGCTCGATCGCGGGCCTTTTCCCTTGTTCTTTCTTTCTTCAGCCTTTCACTTCTGACTTGATAGTAATCCGCCGACTTGCTCTGTCCGGCTAGCACGCCTTCTGGCCGGGCAGTACATTATTCCAGTGGGGGCGCGCCAGCGCACCCACTAGGTGTATCCCCCGAGATTTAGAATAGCTGGAGTAACCAGGTGTTTCGAATCTCCAAAAAATTCTTGCCTCTCACCTTCTCCTTTAGGGTCCGACTTGCTTAGCCGGCACGGGAGGAACTTCATCTCGGTCCGGCTACGTCATCCGGTTGTGTCTTGATCCTTTTTATCTATTACTTTCTTTATCCCGTCTTTCCTTCTCTCTTTCTTTCTTTCCTCTTTCTCTCTTTCTCTCTTTCTTTCTTTCCTCTTTCTCTCTTTCTTTCTTTCTTCTTTCCTTCTTTCCATCTTTCTCGATTTCTTTATTTCCTCTTGCCGTCATCTTTCTCTCTTTCTTTCTTTGACCGGCTGAAGCATCTCTTAGCCGGGAACTTCACTTTTCCAGTGGGGGCGCGTCAGCGCACCCACTGGGTGTAGCCCCCGAAATTCGGAGTGGCTACCACAGATAGGTACTTTGAATCTTTCATAAAAATTCAGGCTTCTCCGTCTGGTCCTGCCTCTTGCTTGTCCTACTAATGGGTTTAGCCGGACGGGAGAGGATGCATCCCTGTCCGAGCAATCTTGCTTCCTTACTTCCTGTCTAGCTTCGTCTTTCTCTGTCCGGCTGGGATATCTTTCAGCCAGACGCTGCATGCTTCCAGCAGGGGCGCGTCAGCGCACCCACTGGGTGTAGCCCCCGAGATTCGGAGTGGCTACCGTAGGCAGATACTTCGAATCTTATCCATCTTTGATCTTCGTCTCAGTGCGGTTTGTGCAAAAGGAAACGCACGAAAATGATTTCTAATTAGTACCTTATTATATTTTATGTATTTTTTCTATCCGATTAAAAATTCTCTTTTTGAAAACTAGCTCGTGCTTTTCTGAACACTTAGTCGCTTTCTCATGCACAATGTTGTTTACGCTGCACCTTGCCGGACAGCCGGGTTGCGGTCTGGAGCCAGAACCGAAGGGAGCTGACAATACATTCCACATGGTACTAGAGGCTTAATAGCCGGAAAATACCAACTAGGCACATGGCCAGACCGTCCGATCTGTCGCATCTTTCACCGTTTTTCGTGTGGGATGCCTCGGGCTTTCGATCTTGCTAGCCGGACAGCCAGGTTGCGGTCTGTAGCTGATAAGAAGAGTGGGCCTCTGGCATCGTTGCACACTACTCAGTCGGCTGATACGAAGAGTGGGTCAACCGGCGAGGTCCCGCTGTTGGGGGTCGACGGAAGCCGGAAAAAACATTACCGGGTTTAATTGGAAACGAACAACGACAAAATTCTGGCAAGGATCCCCCGAGAATCAGTCGGGGTTCCACATCTTTCATTTATTCGAGGTTCCGGATACATACACTGATTTGCCACTAAGTGTAAAATGGTCGGACCAAGTCTGCGGTCCATGGCCGCTCCGTCTCCTCGTCCGACTTTTCCATCTTGTTCTTGCACGGCTGCTGCTCGTCAATGAGGTAGTAAGAGTTGTTGTGCAGCTCTTTCGTAATAATGAAGGGGCCCTCCCATGGAGGGGACAACTTGTGCATGCCCTTCGTGTCTTGTATCAACCATAGCACCAGGTCGCCTTCAAGGAAGGCGACAGGCCGGATGCGGTTGGAGTGGTACCGGCGCAACCCCTGCTGGTAGATGGTCGACCTGGACAAGGCCAGCTCGCGGGCCTCCTCGATGAGGTCCACGCTATCCTCCATCGACTCCTGGTTCTACTTCTCCATGTAAAGGATCTTGCAGGGTGAGTCAAACTCGATGTCCGCCGCGAGGACCGCTTCCAAGCCGTAGGTGAGGAAGAACAAGGTGAAGCCGGTTGATTTGTTTTGGATGGTGCTGAGGCTCCACAGCACAGCCATGAGCTCCTCGATCTAGCATCCGCGTGACCGTTCTATAGGCGGGCCCCACAGGCGGGCCCAGCCGACTATTCCAGTAAAGTGTCCATCCTCCCTGATGCCTTGCATAGTGTCGTGCCCCTCGGGACGGCACTGAAACAGTGGAGGTCGCCCAGCCGACACGGGTGGCAGCTCCTGTTCCCACCCGACACGGGGACAGGTCGTCTCCTCGGGTGTCGGTGTTGCTGCCTCTATCCTCCTGTCAGGTCTCTGTCTGCCAGGGCTGCGGGGAACTATGCCCCACGGCAGCCATCAGTCCTGAATGTGCTGCTAGGTCTTCCTAGCTGGCTGCACTGTCTTGTCTAGGTGGTTGGTCCCATCTTGCTAAGTGTCTGGCCTTCGCTATCTTATCTGGCTGATGGTTATGCTGGTTCATCCCCGGCTTGTCTTGCTCTATCCGGCTGGTGTGATCCAGCAGGCTAGACACCTTTAGGAGAGCTCTTTATCTGTATGATTGGTTTGCTAGCTTGCTCTATGTCTGGTATTCTTCCTGACCTGCTCTTGAGTTTTTACATCCGTTTAGGTCAGCCGGCTGGCAGTTACATTGCACCTGCATCTTGTCTGGTTAGCCTACCCGGGGGTGATCCCCCCGACAACAACTCTAGTATCTACTCCATAGATAACATGCTATGATGAGTCCCTACATGCTACTAGACAGTAGTACTACTCTCGTCACATTGCACCTTGCTTCTCCAAGAGGTGGAGTTCCTTTTTTCTGAGAGAGGAAATCTTAGCAGGAGCTCTTTGAAACTATGGATCTAGTATCTGTTGGAGGTTTGTGCAACTAGCCTCAATTGGAGTCCCACTACCCACTCGACCACCTTCTGCCGGACTAGTACTCCGCACCATCATCCTTTCTCTTCTCCATCTCACCCCGCCCGCCAGCTCCAGCCGACGATCTTCCCTCTCCTTCGCTCCCTCCCTCCCACCCACCCACCCACAAAAAACCCTAAAACACCATCTAGAGCCTCCTTCCATGGTGAGATCGAGCAAGGTTAGTAAAGATCCTCATCAGTTTCAGATTGTGTTTACCGAAGGCCCCCTTCAAGTACTCATCAACCATTGCAATGCCAGCACCAATTCATCCAAACATATTCTTCAATCAGCAAAAGAGAGCACAACTACTCCTATTTCTGAGTCGTTTTGCCTACCATGTGTTCTTCATTCTCACCCGACGGTGAGACCGTGGGAATATAAAAACTACATCAAAGTGGCAGGCATCCTGTGCAAGCTGATGCCGCTGGACAGGTTTTCCTTCGATGTTGTGATGCCAAATGGTTTTGATGAGAAGCGAGCAGGAGGCAATGGAGATTGGATCGTCATGGTTGGGCCTAATTTTATATGGGACCTTGTCAACATGTACATTCTGTTTGAAGTATTGTTCTTCCGCAAGTGCCGTGGTTTGAGCCGACCGGAGGTTTTGCACTTACATTTCAGGATGATGCTGATGAAGGTCGACGTACTGAACTGTAGAATATAGGCATTTGCCAAATTCCGAGAGCTGCTGGGGGATACAAGGATTTCTCTCTAGTCGCCATCTTCGAATTCAGGATTGTTGTCCTTAAGGGTAATGATAATAATTGATGTTCAGTTTGTGTTAACAAGTTCCAGTGCTACTTCAGATACTGTGATGCTATTATCCGACACGCCCGTGTGTTTGCCGTGACCGAGAATGGCAGTCTTTGTGCATGGAATCCTCCAAAACTTGGTAAATTATCCTCGCTACGTATTTTATTAGCCTTATTCCTGAATATATGTATGCTAATTGTTCTAAGTATTCATTCGTTAGTATGAATTACACACAGTAGGAATTTTAGCCTGTTTGATTAAAATAAATTCCCTAGGAATTTCATAGGAATGTAACCTTTGCGAAGTTTTCTTATATATACCGTAGTTTGATTCATATCATTGAGTTCTGCTGATAGTATTGCTTTGCTCCCAGTACATCCCACGGAGAATATGATATTTGCTTGTACTACTTACACGAGATTCAGATATTATTCCTGAATTGACGTGAGCTAATTTTTTTGAACTTTCTTTGGTTAGTAGGAATTTCGTAGGAATTTTGGCCTATTTAATTCGAAGGAATTCCCTAGGAATTTTAGAGGAATGCAATATTTGGGAACTTTTCTTACATATAAGTAGTTTGGTTCATATGATTGAGTTCCGCTCATAGTATTGCTTTGCTCCGACTACCTCACGTGGAAAATATGATATCTATTTGTAGTACTTAGGCTAGATTCCGATATTATTCTTGAATTGATGTAAGCTAATTTTTTAAAACTTTCATTGGTTAGTAATAATTTCATAGGAAGTTTTAGCCTCTTTGTTTGGCATGAATTACCTAGGAATTTCAGAGGAATGCAATCTTTACGAAGTTTTCTTACATTTAAGTAGATTGATCCATAGGATTGAGTTCTGTTGATTGTATTGTTTTATCTCCTAGTACAGCCCATGGAAAATATGGTTTCTACTAGTAGTACTTACGCGTGACTCGGATACTAGATGTATGATATATCATTGCTATATGGTAGTATTATAATAGGTAAAGCCCAAAAAAATATAAATTTAATCGACATCTATAAAGCATGGGTGCATATTTAGGGCCTGTTTGATTCAAAGGAATTGCATAGGAAATTTGTAGGATTAAATCCTATGGAGAAAATTGCAGCTACCACCACCCTTTGTGGCATTTGTTGCACAAAACACGAAAACAAATCATTTTTGCCTCTAGCATAGTTTATTGCTTAATTCTTTGCATCCAGCCTAAATTAATAGCTTAGCCTTGATAAATTAAAGTTAACATTAGTCCTTGTGCTATTTGTTGCACAAAACATAGAAATAAAAAAATAATTGTAGCTAGCATAGTTTTTGACTTAATTATTTGCATAGTTTTGGTACACAATACATTGCATTATTGGCTACATAAAAATCACAAAATCATGTATTTGAAAATGAAAAAAGACCTCATTTTATTTCAACATTTTTTATGTCCCATGTGAAAATATATTTTGATGCAAATTTGTCCATACATACTACACATGTATATGTATTTGTATGTTTTAAGAGACATACAAATACTGGAAATTTTTTATTTTCATAATATATTTATTTATTGGTAATGTATTTTTTGGTGCCTGTGTCAAAAACTATTTTTTTGTAATATATTTATTTTAAAATATTTATGTTTTTAATGTTATGCTGCAAGCAAAACAGGAGGCACGACCAGCTAGTTAACAAGGCTAAGTTGTTCGTTTGGGTCAGGTACAAAAAATTAAGCCAAAACTATGCTATGTACAAAAATGACTTTGTTTATATGTTTTGTGCAACGAATGCAACAAAGGCTGGTATTAACTGAAATTTTCTCAATCCTATGGGAAACTTTCCTACCATGGTCATTTGAGTGGTAACATCAGATAAGGTAAGATATTAAACCTCCTAAAAATAATCCTTGTTGGCTCTCTTTTGGTATACAACACACCAAGATTTTGTAGATCGAACCTTTGCTTTTTTTCCCAATGAACTTTACGTTGCAAGATCCTATAGGATTATTTCCTTTTTCATTTGATCCTATGAATTAAACGCTGTGTATAGAAGAATTTCCAGCATATCTCCATTTCAAAAAAAGGAGAATTTCCATAACATCTTTCAAGGTAGGCATATTTTTTAACGCAATCAAACATCCTTACTATAATCAAGATATTTGAAAAGAGTATATCAACTTCTACAATGTCAGATCAATATCAATTTTATTTTCATGTTATATTTCCTTTCACTTTGAAGTTCCTTTTCTTATCTAGTTGCCACGCGATGTGCTTTACGTGACATATGAGCTTGCTGATGACGATGATAAGGATGATCTTGGTATGTGGTGGCTAGCAAGATCTGCCAATGGTTCAAGACTTCTTCTGGTCTATATATCAAGTTTACCAGGCAATGCAATTGCTCATGATACTAGTGTTGTTCACTATGGTCGCACCATGCACACATATCCTTCTGGGTTTGACTGCATGGTGTTCTCGATGAACACAAGCCACTTACATGCAGCTAACCCATGGAAAAGGGTTACTGGCCTTGGATCAAATTCTCTTTTCTTTGGCGTGAATTATCCGGTACACATTGCAGTAGGAGGTGCAAATAATCCACCAGGACATCTGACGAGAAGGAACTGTGTTTACACCGAATTTCAGAGGAATGCAATCTTTACGAAGTTTTCTTACATTTAAGTAGTTTGATTCATAGGATTGAGTTATGTTGATTGAATTGTTTTATATCCTAGTACATCCCATGGAAAATACGGTTTCTACTAGTAGTACTTACGAGAGACTCAGATACAAGATGTATGATATATCATTGTAGCTAGCATAGTTTGGGACTTAATTATTTGCATAGTTTTGGTACACAATACATTCCATTATAGGCTACATAAAAATCACAAAATCATGTATCTAAAAATGAAAAAAGAGCTCATTTTATTTCAACATTTTTTATGTCCCATGTAAAAATATATTTTGATGCAAATTTGTCCATACATACTACACATGTATATGCATTTGTATGTTTTAAGAGACATACAAATACTAGTAAATGTTTATTTTCATAATATATTTATTTATTGGTAATGTATTTTTTGGTGACTATGTCAAAAACTATTTTTTGGTAATTTATTTATTTTAAAATATTTATGTTTCACGGCCATCTAGTTAATAAGGCTAAGTTTTTCATTTGGGTCAAGTGCAAAAAGTTAAGCCAAAACTATGCTATGTACAAAAACGACTTTGTTTCTGTGTTTTGTGCAACAAATGCAACAAAGGTTGGTGTTAATTGCAATTTTCTCAATCCTATAGGAAACTTTCCTACTGTAACATCCCAGAAATATTAAACATGAATCATCAATTGCTAATCATCAAATTTAGGGTTAACAAAAACTTTCCTATCTAAAAATATGAGAGCATTCATATGTATGTGTATTTAAAATTAGGATTCTTTTGAATTGCCATGGTTCTGTGTTTCATTGCTTGTAAAAGGATTCTTAGGTGAAATAAACATCATTTAAATCATTCTCATACTTTTCCCGAAGACAAACAACTCAAAATGAACAAATGAAATGAATTGTCACTTTGGCCAAATTAACTCTCATGCCTACTTTGGCTATTCCAAGCACTCAAAACTTAACATCTTTGCACCCCTTGTTAGTACTCATAATGAGGTACCAAGGCCCACTTTTTGATCTTCCAAAAACATTCAAATGCTAAGTTTAAATAACAGTTTAAAATTGAATCTATCTCATATGGGAAGATCCCACTATTTCAAAAACCACTCAAACAAGCTCAATTTTAAAAACCCAAGCACCCACAGAGTCTCCTGCACATGCCTAGCACACCCAACAAAAATCTTTTCAAAATTCAAAAAGAAGTTTCTTGCGGCCATTTCATCAAACACTTGGCAGGCAAATTTAAACCAAATCAAATTCACTGTTTTAATAGTGTTTTGGCCTAACTTGTTCCCTCTCTAGCTCAAAGCAACCATTTAGTAGATCATCTAGCTTAATTGGAAACCCCTAGCCTCACTGTGAGCTGGCCATTGTCATCAATGGTGAGCAAGCCAAGCCACCTCGCCGACCAACTTGGTCGCCGCCGCAGTAGACAACCTCCCCCTCTCTCGCCATGTCTGGGAGCTAGCCAACACTTCACCGCCACCCACTGTTCCCTCCCTGAGCCAAGGCAAGCCATGGACCACCGAGCACGCCCCGTGCCCAGTGCCACTGTGACATGCCGAGAACGCGCCAGAGCGCCGCACCCGGCATGCGTGCACCCGCCGCCCCTCGACCGCATCCCGTGCCCACCACTTCGCCATGATCCAAGGAACACACCAGACACCCCCCTTCGACGCCCAATGCCTCACAGCCACCGCTCGCCGTCGAAGATGCCGCCTCTGCCGCTCAGAGCGCCATCCTCGCCCGACCAATTACCACCGCCCCTAAGCCCGCATTTAAGTTCTAGATCATCGCCAGGAGACCGCGCGTCAATCGCCATCCGCAGCCATGCCGCTAGCAGCCCGTAGCCATGTCGCCACTATCGCCTGCCCATCCCTCTCGGTCTCTCCGTCGAGTCTATAAAAGTAAGCCACCCCCAGCCATTTGAAGAACACCATTCCACTCCCCTCACCTCAATGATTGTTCCACCCTCTAGCCGGAGCACGAGGAGCAGCAGGCCGCCTCTGGAAGAGAAGGGGGCGCTGATTGCGACCACCCCCGGAGCTGCCTCGACCGTCCCTGAGCTCGCCGTCGACCACTCGTTCATTTGCCCGCCTCGCCGTCGTCGTTGGAGCCATGGTATGCCCCCTATGCACCCCTACTGAGCCGCTAGGGTTCGAGCTCGCCGGTGACAGGTTCGTCATCGACGATGATCCCCAGCAGTCGATCTCCCTTCTAATCCAACGACCCACGTCGCCCCGTACCGCTTCGCGCATTATGAGCCGCTGACTGGAAGACCCCCCTGTCAGATGAGCCCCGGGCTGCGGAGTGACACTGGGCCGGCCCATTAACCTCTCCCGCGCGACCCAACCGTTTGAATTTAGATTTTTCTATTTTAATTCAAACACAGTTCTGTACATAGATTCAAAAAGCAACCCAGCTCGATCCAATGAACCAAATTTCATGAAACTAATTTTGTTAGAAAGGTACTGAAATGCTTAATCCAAGCCCGTTAGATTCAAATCATTTGGATCTATAGATCAACCTTGGTAAAAATAACAAGTCAAAAGCTTTTCTCCATTCAAACATTTTTCAAAATTCAACCATAAGAGCTTTTGAGTTGATTCCAACTCTCAAAAAATCACATTTGATCATACCTTTCAGAATTTATAAAAACATATGGGTTTACTTACAGAAATAATGTTCAAATAACAAAACAATGCCACATAGGAATTTCTAGTCACTTTATTTATTTAAAATAAAAAGGTTAAACCTTATTAAATTGTGACACCACTTTAAATCACATTCCCTTATACTGAAATATGTGGTGATGACATGTGTCAACATGATCCCATGTTTGAGTTGGAGAATATTAAATCTTAAGTAGTTTTTCAATGAGTAGAAATTACTTTTCTCACATTAAAATAAATAAGACAAATGCTTTAATCTTGTAATGATAGGTGATGATGTTAGATAATCTATAGTACACCTTTGTGTGATGATTGATAATAGTTAATTATTGTTTGGTGATTGTGTACGTCGTATTTATTTATAGACGCTGGTACCGACCAAGGATACGAGGAGGAAGGAGGATACTATGAGGAATAAGTCGAGGAGAACTTCAACCACTGCTCTTCTCAAGGCAAGCCTTACTACACAAGTTGACCTATGCAAGCTATTAACCTAGCAAGATTATACAACTTGATAAACCATCCTAGTTTTACTAGCAAGCTTTATACTTTTTCTTTATCAAAGCTTTCTCTTAGAGTTTACATAGTGAATTGTAGATACTAGAAAGATCATGGAAGGTTGCATAAAGAGCATTAAATCTGGCCTAAGTTAGATAATCTCGATGTCATCCTAAGGAAGGAGATTGAACTTAGCAAATCCCCACTTGTTTACACCCCTCATTAGTACTTACCACCACTCGTAGATGCTAGTGCTAAGCATAAAACTTGATCAACTTTAGATGGGAATACTTGGTGAAACCGGTTATGAAAACCTTAGAATGATGAGTCATTCTACTGAAATTTTTTGACATGTGTTCTCGAACACCATATGATTTTGATGATGAAAATGTTGAGGCATGAGCCTTAGCCCTTTATAAAACTGATGGTTGTCTGTATGCGATACCATTCCAATTTTATCGTACAACCACAATACCCGAAAATTGGGTAGGGCTTGACTGGAAATTTATATCCCTTAGTATGGGTTCAGGGGCGGAGCCGGAAGGAGCCCATGACTGGTGCTACTACTTCCTAATGGTGCTAATTACCTAGGCTATGTTTTTAGCCTTGAAAATTGGCACATGATCATTGTATTGCAGGGGTCCGGCCGGTGCTACAGCGCCGGTTGCCCCATGCCTGAATCCGCCCCTGTATGGGTTCCCTCACGACCAAGATCTGAGCCGAGGCTACCTTGTGAAGATTTTCCACCTGTGCAGTACCCAAGATGACAGTTGGTCATGGTTGGGAGGCCAAACTCACAGGAGAGGTGCCTATACTAGGGAGTGTAATGGAAAGGTTAGAATTGATTATCCGCATACTGAGTATGGTGAATTCAGGATTTGTTCCTGACGGATGTATCGAATGTCGTGGTGAAAGTGTATAAACTCTGCAGAGTGTCAAACTATTCGAATAGCCGTGTCCGCGGTTATGGACAGTTGGAGTGGTCATATTGTTCCCCCGTCAGATGTTTTCAAAATGACTTGTGCAATGAGTTATGACTTTGACTTGACCACAATAGGGTTGTGATATGAAAATTAAAGTTCCCATTTAGGTGTTAGAAAACTTCAACTAGTTTTCTTTGCTTCTGAACTTAGTAGAGGTAAATCTGGCTTTTTGCAAAACAACCCTAGAGCTTAGTGTCCTACTAAAAAAAACCCTTCACTTGTTAGTATTAATCTGCGAGTACTTAAAGAGTACTCATGGCTTTGTCCCTAACTATTTTGTGGCAAGACTATGAAGAGGAGTACCAAGATGATGGACCACAGGAAGGTTACGACAACTAGGATCATCTCCCATCGTCAACATTGCCTGTGACCCCGAAGATGGAGCTTCACCTACGCTATCTTTATTATTACGTTATTCCACTGCTTGAGTTGTATTAAGAACTGGATCATGAGATCCTTATTTGTGTAAGACCTTATGTATGGTTTGTAATGGATGATGTATTGTGATATCCAAATCTGGTATGTATCGCAAAAATGGTAATCCTGGGATTGCGATGTATGGCATAACAGGCATCTGGGATTAAAAATCCGGGTGTTGACAAGTTGGTATCAGACCCATCCTGACCATAGGAGACCCTAGTTAGACTGGACGTTGAATCAAAAACTTAGTTTCAATACCCAAGGAAGTGAGTATTTACAAAAACTTATTCCCATTCTTATCACTTAGATTCTTTCATGAAAATTCATGTTCCTCAAAAAATCTTGCAAAATACATAAAATTTGACACACTTGATCACTCTACTAACTTACTCATCCTATATTCTTATAGTTGGACGTGAAGTACATCAAGTTTTATCAGTTGGGGAATGGAGGAGAACTTATCTTTGAGCGTGACCTGGACCAGCTTTTGGAACATCTGGAGCGTCCGCACCCGAGTTCTTCGGAGCTCAGCTCAATGATCAAGGAGGAGAAGATCTGCAGTGGCTAGTTGTTGCAAGTCTCAGAGAAAAGATTGAACCTCCCACTATAGAGGGAATTCAGTTCACCTTAAGAGAGAACAACTGGCTCGATGGACTTGCTAGGGCCATGCAAGAAGCTCTTGCCTGTCTCGGTGGGAAGAGTATCAATCAGATCAAGGGTACCCGCTTTGAGTTTTATCCAAGGCATGATGCTATGGGACAGCCACTGGAAGACCCACATCACCCCGAGCTGAAGACTCAGTTGGACCACCTCAGCTTCATGATGTATGATCGTTAGCAGGAACTAGACAATGCCCGTGACTACACCAACCACAAGTCCGCCATCGTCAAGACGAAGGATCAGACCATCGCCATGCTAGTGAAGGATTGCAAGTCTCGTCGCCGTCAGCTCGACAAGAAGGAGCGCATCATTGCCTGTCTTCGCCACCGTATCACGGATTTGGAGAAGACCATCCAGGAGAGAGACATGCAGTTGGAGGAAAGGGAGAATGCCAGAGAACATCTTCGTGCAGTGTAAGGGTCCCAACCTTTAATAAGGTAGAGTCCCCTGTGTTTACAATGCTAGTCCCTGGATCAATAGCTAGCATCCACAGTTAAGATGTAATATCAAGAAACAAAGGTCATAATACAACTTTATAACCAGGAATAACATAATTTTATTACATCTTACATAGCTCATTTGGCTATTACATTACATTGCAGCAGAATATCTATAAGCATGGGGTCCTTCATCTTCAAAGTGCCACAGGCAGACATGTTGGTTGTAGACTTTGTAATCCTAATCAATTAATCTTCACTAAAATCAATCAAACCTGCAACATTACAAATTACAGCCACAAGGGTCAATACATTTGAATTGTATTGGCAAGTGATACTATGGTAGTATAGTGGAGTCTATCATCTATATGCATTTGGCTAAGTGGAGCTTGGGCTTGCATTGCTCAAAAATATATTTTTCCTTATCATTTGAAAACACTAAGTTTTTGCTTGACAAAATCATTTTTCTCAATCAAAGATTGAAGATCCTTTAACCCTTGTTCAACCACAAGTTTTTAACTTTGAAATTTGAATGATGAGATTCTTGATTGCTTCCATGTCTTGATGCTCAAATTGTCCTTTACCAGGGACATGGCTAAGTACTTAGATTTTACACTCTGCAGAGGTGGTGCACTTTCCCCACAAGACTTGGTTTCCCAAGACAAGATCTTTCAGAAGCCTTCCCTTAGACCAAAATGGACGCGCTCCAACCTATCAAACCCTACCACCAACTGTCCATATGGCTAAGTTCTTGCAACCTATATGATCCCGGCAGAGCCCATAATGCCAAGTGGCTGCACTTGAAGCTTCTCAACATTTGACATCTCAAATCTCTTTGTTCCTGGGTGGCCATCCACAAGTGAGATACACAAGGAAAACCATAAACATGGGCCTTGTGAACCACTCAACCAAAAACCACCAAGCAATTACCATTCCACCCAGGTGATTCATTAACTTAGTTGTTTTATTAAAGAAAACACAAGTCCTCAGACTTCGAAATTTTTTCATAGTATGGATATATATTCCACCCTTGTTTTCTATTAGCTAAGCTAATCATGATAGTAGTAGGAATCTTAACTTAGGAAATTCTACTAAGGTTTTCATCTACTAGGTTTTCCCATAGCAAGGTTTATACTTAGCAAAATTCCATACAAGTTTTACTTAGAAAAATCACTAATGCATAGTGAAAGTAATGGGAAAAAAGTATGAAGCATCACTTGCCTTTTTGGTAGAGGGTATAAGTTCACTCCTTGTCCTTGCAACAATCACACTCTTCAAGTCACTACAATTCAATCAAGCAAGGCACAATCTCAATCTACCAATCAAGCAAAACATCACATAAAATCATAGAACCAAGATAATGCATGCAAGCATGCTAAGGATTGTTTTATTTGGAAAAGTGGTTCCTAATGGGTCATAAACAATTGGGTACACATAATGGTCATTTTATAAAGTGGCAAAGTCATTTGCAAAAGGTTTCACTTTATAAACCATTTTCAAAACAAGGTATCATTTTATGTGGTGTAGAAATATTTTTACTAAGGCATTAATCTATAGGGTTCACCAAATATGTTTTCAAACCATAAAACTTGGTGTTTGGGGTTAGAGAGTTTAAAACAAAACATTTCCCAAAGGTTTTCTTCCAAAACCATTTTTAATAAATAAACCATATTTTTATTTGACTAGAATTGGTTATAAATCAAAGAATCGTTCTTTTTCTTCACCAAATACATTGTTGAAACCACAAAGTGTTTCCTATGGTCAGTAGGTTCAAATCACACCATTTTCCAAAGATTTTATCCCCAAAATCATTTTAGAATAATTTTTATAATTTAAACAAGCATACAAATGTTTCTGCAAAAACAAACATTTTTTCAGAAGCTTTTTACTAAACAAATGGCATGGTTGGATAGGGCTTGTTACACTGATTCTATTGATATAAAGTTTGCAAAATTTGGACGTGTGGAACTAAAGTTATGGATTTTACAAAATCACAAATCTAATAGATTCAAATCTGTTTTTATAACCAGAGTCTAGCCACGCGTCTTAATCCTATTCGTCGAGAACGTTTCGCGTGGATTGACTAACACAGACTGTAGGATCAAGTCATATCGCACGGATCAGATTGCTTACCCCTTCTCCTTAAGTGGTTCTATCCTATCCACTAGATCGAGATCGGACGGCTGCTGCGAGCTTGACCTAAAACGAGCGGCGCTCCAGCGGTGGCTGGCGGCAGAGCGGCTAGATGGTGGCGGTGCCGGCGATCCAGGAAGCTAGAGTGGCTGGGGAGATTCTCACCGCGTTCGCAGAAGCCTGGGGAATCTCAAGGTGTTCTCGAGGAGTCAAGGGGCGCTCTGGTCCGACGTGGATTGCTCGCCGGAGTCTACACGGCGTCGGGAGTGCTTCGGTCGACGTTGGGGGCAGGGCTACAGGGCACAGGAGGACGAGACAAGGGGTCTTTTAGACGTGTGAGGGTGAGTAGAACTTGTGTGCATGAACGAGAGGGGAAGGGGCGGACGGAAACTACCTGGGGCACTCGCCGGAGTTAAACCAGACGGTGGCGACGCTTGGAGTCGTCGCTGTCGAGGCTCAGGGGCGCGCGCGAGCGAGCTGGCGATGCAGAAAGGTCCGCCAGGAGATGGGGATCACAGGTGCGTGCTCGAGGAGGTAAGGGGTGGCGTGGTGCTGCCGGAATCCTCGCCGGAGCGTCGTCGAACAGTGGGCGGTGTCTGGCGAAATTCGGCAGCCTGGGGGCGCACTTGGGGGAGGAGACAGAGGGGAAATGGAAGGAAGACGCTGGCGTTTAAATGGGCATGCTCGAGTGAGGGATTAATGGAGGCAATAACGCGAATTTACACCGGCTTCAACGGCCAGAAATGGCGAGGAGGCGTTGGAGGCGTGGTCACCGCGAGGTAGAAGATGATGAGCTGGCTGCGTGGGTCCGCTTCGTCAACAAAGAAGAGAGAGGGGAAGCGGGGTCCAGTAGTCAGTGACTTAGCGGGTGTGAGTTCGAGTGAAAGAAAACGCTTCGGGAGGGGAGAGGGAAATGGGCTGCTGGGCTGGGATGGGCTTAGCTGGGCTGGGTCTTCTTTGCTCTATTTTTTCTGTTCTGAATCTTTTTCTTTTTCTCTTTTGATTTTCTGTTTTGAATTTCAATCAACAATTCAAACATTCAAAACAATTCAAAACACTTCCAAACTTGTATTGAGTTTTGGTTCTGTGTAACAACTTAAACCAAAGTCCCAAAATAAAATAATTTTATTCTTTTTAGGATCTATTTAATAATTAAATAAAATAGATCTTAATTATTAATTCAAATAGGTTTTGATTTATTTAATAAAATCTCCATTTGAAAAATAAATATTATCAAAACCAAATCAGTAGGTTTTATTTGAAAATATAAGATATTTGGAAAACTTGTTTAAAATAAGATAACATTTTTATTTTAGGGTCCATTAATAATTAAATAAAATGGACCTTAGTTATTAAATCAAATAGGATTTGTTTTATTAAAATCTTTATTTTGAAATCTAAAATAAAGCCAAAACACTTCAGTAGGTTTTATTTGAGAATATAAAATACTTGGAAAACTTATTTAAAATAAATAAATAAGTTTTAGTGTTTATTTAAAATGGGAAAAGCCTCTACTTAAATAAAATTGGATATTAAATCCTTATTATTTTATTTAAATAAACCTTTACTATTTTTATCAAAACAAAATGTTTTATTTCAAAAGCTTGACCAAGGTTTATTTTGGCTCCATAAAATAATCCTTATTTATAAATCTACCTTTTCTTTTGAAAACCAAATCTTTTATTTAAAGATCCAAAAATAGTAATTCCACTTATTAAAAATATTTTCTTTATTAATTGTTTAACTTTTCAAATCCCTTTAGGATTTGTTTGATCAAAAAGGTTTGAAGGTTTCCAATTGGAATCAAAAAGTTTCTTCTCACCGTGAAAATCAACAAAGTTTTATTTTATTCATTTATTTTTCACATTACAAGATTTGGAAAATCTTGGGATGTGACAGGCTACCACCCTTAAAATAAATCTCGTGCCGAGATTTGGGAAGGCTAGGGTTACAAGTAGGCTCAAAAGCATCTAGGGTACTACCACCCTTAAAAAATTTCCATCTAGATTACACATTGGCCTTCTTGGGATCTTGGTGTAACTTTCCTGGACAGAAGTTTGCATAGTGGCCTAGCTCCTTGCATTTGAAACATGTGACAAGGTTGAGATCCCTCATAGGCTTGTTTATCTTATGTTTCATCTTTTCTAGACAGTTGCTTGCATAATGTCCTAGCTCTTTGCAGTTGTTGCACCACCCTTGGCTAATATCTTTCTTTTCCTTTGGTATCATTTCCTCTTGTTTGTTTCCTTGGTTCTTCTTCTTTTCTGGACATTCACTGGCATAGTGTCCCATCTCTTTGCAATTGTAACATCGCAACTGGCTTTTGTCCTTCTTTTTATTTTTGGGTCTCTCCAAAGCTAGGAGTTCTTCTAGTTCATGCTCTTCATATCTCACCTCAGAGGTGGGAAATCTTTCTCTCTTCTTGGGGCATTGATCTTCATGCTCCTTGCATGTATGATCCTTGTCTCTACAAATATTGCATGCTTGGGTTCCTTCTAGAATAACATCTTTGTCATCCTTGTTGTCATTAGCTCTTTGGGAAAAGTTTTCTCCCATGATGATCATTTGAGTAACCAATCCTTGCAGCAATTGGGATTGAAGTTTCAAAATCCTTTGTATGGCTGGGTCTAGTCCATTGTTGTTGGCTAAAAGCTGAGTTGTCTATTGGCTCAACTGGTTTTGGGTTGCTATAAGTTCTCTCATGTTGTCCTCTTGGTTGTGGTTGGTGTCACCATCCTTGATGTTGGAGTCTCTTGGAGTAGTCATCTGTGTGGGTTGGATTGGGATTAGAATAGGCAAGAAATATTTCTAAGGGAGTAATTCTATTCACACACATCACAATTCACACAAGCAATGTGCAAGCAATCACAAACAAAAATTCCACTCAAACAACAAAGTTCAAGCACATTTTTAGGCAAAAAAATATTTTTGTTACACCACATAAGTTGGTGGGTTTGACTTAACTAAAATATGGTGGTCCATCTATATGGTTCACTTGTGATCTTTCCATCCTTCTTGGTGGATTCTTCTGGTATGAGATCATGGTTTCCTTGGAAAAACTTTTGGTCACAAAAACTTCAAAGGTGATGATAGCTCCTTCTATGTTGTGTTTCCTAAGCCTCCAATCTTGAGCAAGATTTCTTGTCTCACTTGTTCTTAGTGATATCCAAGGTTGAAGTCTTTGGTGAATATGCTGAAGATGTTGAAGTCATTAGAGTTGAAGAAGTTGAAGTCATTAGAGTTGAAGAAGTCCTTTGCACATGGTGAAATCTTTGGCCATGGGGTAGGCTTTTCCATCAAGTTGAATAGAAGAGATGTAGAATCAAAACCAAAATGGTTGAGGAAAGAGTTTACAAGATTGTTTGTAAGTAAATTTTGGAACAAATACAACTCCTATTTTTCTAAGGGTTTTTGTCCAATCCTAGGTTTACAAATCCTACAGGCAACACAATGCTCTGATACCATCTGTAAGGGTCCCAACCTTTAATAAGGTAGAGTCCCCTGTGTTTACAATGCTAGTCCATGGATCAATAGCTAGCATCCACAGTTAAGATGTAATATCAAGAAACAAAGGTCATAATACAACTTTATAACCAGGAATAACATAATTTTATTACATCTTACATAGCTCATTTGGCTATTACATTACATTGCAGCAGAATATCTATAAGCATGGGGTCCTTCATCTTCAAAGTGCCATAGGCAGACATGTTGGTTGTAGACTTTGTAATCCTAATCAATCAATCTTCACTAAAATCAATCAAACCTGCAACATTACAAATTACATCCACAAGGGTCAACACATTTGAATTGTATTGGCAAGTGATACTATGGTAGTATAGTGGAGTCTATCATCTATATGCATTTGGCTAAGTGGATCTTGGGCTTGCATTGCTCAAAAATATATTTTTCCTTATCATTTGAAAACACTAAGTTTTTGCTTGACAAAATCATTTTTCTCAATCAAAGATTGAAGATCCTTTAACCCTTGTTCAACCACAAGTTTTTAACTTTGAAATTTGAATGATGAGATTCTTGATTGCTTCCATGTCTTGATGCTCAAATTGTCCTTTACCAGGGACATGGCTAAGTACTTAGATTTTACACTCTGCAGAGGTGGTGCACTTTCCCCACAAGACTTGGTTTCCCAAGACAAGATCTTTCAGAAGCCTTCCCTTAGACCAAAATGGACGCGCTCCAACCTATCAAACCCTACCACCAACTGTCCATATGGCTAAGTTCTTGCAACCTATATGATCCAGGTAGAGCCCATAATGCCAAGTGGCTGCACTTGAAGCTTCTCAACATTTGACATCTCAAATCTCTTTGTTCCTGGGTGGCCATCCACAAGTGAGATACACAAGGAAAACCATAAACATGGGCCTTGTGAACCACTCAACCAAAAACCACCAAGCAATTACCATTCCAGCCAGGTGATTCATTAACTTAGTTGTTTTATTAAACAAAAACACAAGTCCTCAGACTTAGAAATTTTTTCATAGTATGGATATATATTCCACCCTTGTTTTCTATTAGCTAAGCTAAGCATGATAGTAGTAGGAATCTTAAATTAGGAAATTCTACTAAGGTTTTCATCTACTAGGATTTCCCATAGCCAGGTTTATACTTAGCAAAATTCCATGCAAGTTTTACTTAGAAAAATCACTAATGCATAGTGAAAGTAATGGGACAAAAGTATGAAGCATCACTTGCCTTTTTGGTAGAGGGTATAAATTCACTCCTTGTCCTTGCAACAATCACACTCTTCAAGTCACTACAATTCAATCAAGCAAGGCACAATCTCAAAATACCAATTAAGCAAAACATCACATAAAATCATAGAACCAAGATAATGCATGCAAGCATGCTACGGATTGTTTTATTTGGAAAAGTGGTTCCTAATGGGTCATAAACAATTGGGTACACATAATGGTCATTTTATAAAGTGGCAAAGTCATTTGCAAAAGGTTTCACTTTATAAACCATTTTCAAAACAAGGTATCATTTTATGTGGTGTAGAAATATTTTTACTAAGGCATTAATTTATAGGGTTCACCAAATATGTTTTCAAACCATAAAACTTGGTGTTTGAGGTCAGAGAGTTTAAAACAAAACATTTCCCAAAGGTTTTCTTCCAAAACCATTTTTAATAAATAAACCATATTTTTATTTGACTAGAATTGGTTTTAAATCAAAGAATCATTCTTTTTCATCACCAAATACATTTTTGAAACCACAAAGTGTTTCCTATGGTCAGTAGGTTCAAATCACACCATTTTCCAAAGATTTTATCCCCAAAATCATTTTAGAATAATTTTTATAATTTAAACAAGCATACAAATGATTCTGCAAAAACAAACATATTTCCAGAAGCTTTTTACTAAACAAATGGAATGGTTGGCTAGGGCTTGTTCCCCTGATTCCATTGATATAAAGTTTGCAAAATTTGGACGTGTGGAACTAAAGTTATGGATTTTACAAAATCACAAAACTAATAGATTCAAATCTATTTTTATAACCAGAGTCTGGCCACGCGTCTTAATCCTATTCGTCGAAAACGTTTCGCGTGGATTGACTAACACAGACCGTAGGATCAAGTCATATCGCACGGATCAGATTGCTTACCCCTTCGCCTTAAGTGGTTCTATCCTATCCAATAGATTTAGATCGGACGGCTGCAGCGAGCTTGACCTAAAACGAGCGGCGCTGCGGCGGTGGCTGGCGGCGGAGCGGCCAGATGGTGGCGGTGCCGGCGATATAGGAAGCTAGAGTGGCTGGGGAGATGCTCACCGCGTTCGCAGAAGCCTGGGGAAGCTCAAGGTGTTCTCGAGGAGTCAAGGGGCGCTCTGGTCCGACGTGGATTGCTCGCCGGAGTCTACACGGCGTCGGGCGTGCTTCGGTCGACGTTGGGGGCAGGGCTACAAGGCACAGGAGGACGAGACAAGGGGTTTGTTAGACGCGTGAGGGTGAGTAGAACTTGCGTGCGTGAACGAGAGGGTAAGGGGCGGACGGAAACTACCTGGGGCACTCGCCGGAGTTAAACCAGACGGTGGCGGCGCTTGGAGTTGTCGCTGTCGAGGCTCAGGGGCGCGAGCGAGGGAGCTGGCGATGCGGAAAGGTCGGCTAGGAGATGGGGATCACAACTGCGTGCTCGAGGAGGTAAGGGGTGGCATGGTGCTGCCGGAATCCTCGCCGGAGCGTCGTCGGACAGTGGGCGGTGTCTGGCGAAATTCGGCAGCCTGGGGGCGCACTTGGGGGAGGAGACAGAGGGGAAATGGAAGGAAGACGCTGGCGTTTAAATGGGCGTGGTCGAGTGAGGGATTAATGGAGGCAATAACGCGAATTTACACCGGCTTCAACGGCCAGAAACGGCGAGGAGACGTTGGAGGTGTGGTCACCGCGAGGTAGAAGATGATGAGCTGGCTGCGTGGGTCCGCTTCGTCAGCAAAGAAGAGAGAGGGGAAGCGGGGTCCAGTAGTCAGTGACTTAGCGGGTGTGAGTTCGAGTGAAAGAAAACTCTTCGGGAGGGGAGAAGGAAATGGGCTGCTAGGCTGGGATGGGCTTAGCTGGGCTGGGCCTTCTTTGCTCTATTTTTTTCTGTTCTGAATCTTTTTCTTTTTATCTTTTGATTTTCTGTTTTGAATTTCAATCAACAATTCAAACATTCAAAACAATTCAAAACACTTCCAAACTTGTATTGAGTTTTGGTTCTGTTTAACAACTTAAACCAAAGTCCCAAAATAAAATAATTTTATTCTTTTTAGGATCTATTTAATAATTAAATAAAATAGATCTTAATTATTAATTCAAATAGGTTTTGATTTATTTAATAAAATATCCATTTGAAAACTAAATATTATCAAAACCAAATCAGTAGGTTTTATTTGAAAATATAAGATATTTGGAAAACTTGTTTAAAATAAGATAACATTTTTATTTTATGGTCCATTAAAAATTAAATAAATTGGACCTTAGTTATTAAATCAAACATGATTTGTTTTATTAAAATCTTTATTTTGAAATCTAAAATAAAACCAAAACACTTCAGTAGGTTTTATTTGAGAACATAAAATACTTGTAAAACTTATTTAAAATAAATAAATAAGTTTTAGTGTTTATTTAAAATGGGAAAAGCCTTTACTTAAATAAAATTGGATATTAAATCCTTATTATTTAATTTAAATAAACCTTTACTATTTTTATCAAAACATAATGTTTTATTTCAAAAGCTTGACCAAGGTTTATTTTGGCTCTATAAAATAATCCTTATTTATAAATCTACCTTTTCTTTTGAAAACCAAATCTTTTATTTAAAGATCCAAAAATAGTAATTCCACTTATTCAAAATATTTTCTTTATTAATTGTTTAACTTTTCAAATCCCTTTAGGATTTGTTTGATCAAAAAGGTTTGAAGGTTTCCAATTGGAATCAAAAAGTTTCTTCTCACCCTGAAAATCAACAAACTTTTATTTTATTCATTTATTTTTCACATTACAAGATTTGGAAAATCTTGGGATGTGACATGGAGACCCCTACTTCTATCTCAGCGATGATGATGACTTTCTGGAAGATCAGACCATGGACTTCTTCACATATGAGGAGGATCGCGCCTTCATTGAAGACGGCGATGATGATGAGGATGATGATTACACCGACTCTGAGGAGTAGTAGCACCTGAGCACTAGCGTTAGTGAGCTGTATTCGGTCCCACTATATCGTAGTTTCCGGAATGGTTCTTAAAACCATCTGTTTTCTTTTGTTGTGGTGTGTGTTGTATCGTGTGCTATGAATGAATGAATGAAAAGCAAGTTGCTAGAAAATCCAAGTCAAACTTTAAAAACTTTTAAAAGTCCCTAAACCTTATAAATTTCCCTCTTTTCTCATGATCTCTCTCAATCTTTAGATGCCTCGCGGAGGAAGCGGATCATCCCCGGACCCAGTGTTGCAGATCTTGCAAATGTTGGTTTCTGACCGCGAAGATTAAAGAGCCAAACGTCAAGCCAACCTAGCCACCCTTCAACACATAGCTCAGATGGCCAACAACAATCAAGGCCAAGGAAATCAGGACAACCATGGATCTCAGCTCAAGAATTTCCAGAACACCAACCCACCTGTTTTCACTAAGTCAAAAGAGCCCCTAGATGCATATGATTGGCTGCAAACCATGGAAAACAACCTGGAAGTCACCGGAGTGGAAGCTAACGAGAAGGTTCTGTTCGCCACCCACTATCTAGCCGGAGATGCAAGAGCATGGTGGAATAGCGTTCGTGCAATGACCGGAGGACATATGATGACCTGGGATGAATTCAAGGTCAAATTCAGTAGAACCCATGTGCCACCGAGTTTGATCAAAAGGATGAGATATGAATTCAAAGAACTGAAGCAAGGAAGGATGACCGTAGTGGAATACCGTGACAAATTCTTGTCATTAGCTAGGTATGCCCCGGATGATATCGACACTGAAGCCAAGAAGAAAGAGAGATTCGTGAATGGTCTGCACGATGAGATGCAGACGGTGTTGGTTAATATCCCCTTTGTTGATATTGAAACCCTCGTCGACTCTGCGATTCAGATGGAAGGAAAGATCAACCAAGCCAATGAGAACCGCAAGCGACGGATGATGCATCTGCCAGGAACCCATCATACACCAAAGTATCGCCCCAACTGTCGTGGTGGTGGCACGGCAGATGCCACGGGTAGGCTAAAGTATGGGGCCAATGGATGCTAGAGGGATCTGGGGAGGGAAGATGTAGTGATTTCTACACTCAAATGTCCTGTAAGTAGATCTCTATTCTTCTTCTCAAGAACTACAAGTGCTCCTAGAGTCGTTTCATGGAGAAGAAGTAAACAACACAAGCCTTACGACATAGAATGAATCGATCCCCTCTCACGAACCCGCTTCCCCCTTATAAAGGGGTTTTTTGGTTCCTTCTAGGGCTGACGTGGCAAGCATATCCATGGAATATGCTTGTCCCAATATGGTAACTCGGCGGCCTCCTTTCCGTGTCCCCCTTCTATCTGCGGCAATGTTCCAGAAACCTTCACATGCACGCCTCGGGCTTCCTCACTGTCACCTTTGTGACGTTTGTATGTCCTTATGCTGCTCTGCTCCTTGTCCTTTGTGCTTGGCTCTGTCTAGATTCCTCTTAGCCAGTGACTAGGGTTTGACTATAGGCGCCTCCTTCTCCTGCAAGCTTCATGTTATTTGGCCTTATCTCGCATAACTCGGCTCGGCCTTCACCTGCATTCAAGTTAGTCAGACTCATTCGGCCGACTTAACTCATATGTCGGCCGGATAAGGTGTTACTCATTCTATCTTTGTCATGGCCCTTCTTATCTCGGCCAAATCTTACATGATTCAGCTGACACAATCAGTAGTTCGGCTTAAGATGAGGGAGACTCCTTTCGTCTTTCCCCTGTCTTGACCCTATCCGGGGTCACCCCCCAACATTAGTCCCCGAAGCTGGTGCGGTCCTGCCGGAAACCTCGGCTGGGCCACATCAGTTTCCCGACATTCTTCTCTCTTTCTTTCAGAGGTATTTCTTAGCCGACGTTCTTTATTCGCCACCCTCTTGCTCTTTTCATCATTTTCCTTTCGTGGATTACTTTCCGAGCTATCCCCCTTGTTCGAGGTATTCGTGTGGCTTCATGGGTAAGTCTCGTCCTACGTGTATCAATCATCATTGTTTTCTAGTTTTTTGTTCCTATGCAGTGGTTACTGACAAGCTACAGTAATTACTGCGCTTGTCGCGTCGACGCAGTGACGCCTCGAGTCCCGCATCGGTCAGAAGGCCCGATCCTCTCTTGCGCTGTGTGGTCTTCGGTGTGGATCCACTACTTGCGAACGGTTTCGCCACACGCGCGATTATGCGGTCATCGTGGCATAGCCACGATTCCACTACCGATAACATTACGTGGTTATAAAGAGGGGATCGGGGCTAGACGATTCACTTTCCCCCTCGTTTTTCCTTCATCTTCTTCCTCGCGCCGCTGCCTCCGTTCGTGTTCTAGCGGCCGCGCCATCGTCGTCCTCCTCGACGGTCGCACTGCTGTTCTTCGGCTCCTGCGACCTCACTGCAGTGCCCTTGCTCCGGTGCTTCCGCCGGTGAGTTTTCCTACAGCGCCGCCACGAGGTCTGCGCACTAGGAATCTCTCTTGTTTTCTTAGATTCCCTGCGGTGGTTCTTTGTTGTTCCGCCGCCGCGCTCGTTAGAATCACGACGGGGCCATGTACCTCTAGGCCTCTCCCCGCCGCTAGTTTCTCCTCCGTTGATTCCTCCGACGAGCCTATGTCTAGTTCTGCTAGCGGAGCTCTCGTCGGGGACGATGACTTTGCGTCCGGTCCAGAACGGGGTTCTTGGTAGGGTTCCACCGTTACTCGTCGAGAGGTAGAGTGGTTAATTAAAACGCACCGGATTCCCGCCGAGGTAAGCTGTCGCTTGCCCGGCAAAGAATCCTCACCCGTACTCAACGAAGGCGAGTATGTAGTTTTCATGTCCCACTTCCCTCGTGGATTCGGCCTCCCTCTTAGCGATTTTGCTAGGGGGTTCCTTGATTACTTCGGCCTCCAGCCGCATCACTTGCCGGCCAATGCTATTGCCTCTCTGTCGGCTTTTATCTCGGCTTCAGAGGGGTATTTCGGCCTCTGGCCCTCCATACATGTTTGGTCCAAATTCTTTAAAATCCGAACTAATGTTGTGCCGGACAAATCTCTTCATCCTTCTGAGAAATCTCTTACCCAATGCGGGGCTGCGTCCATTACACCTCGGAGAAATACTAAGTTCCCCCGTGTCGCCGGCCTCGAGTCTTGTAATAAATGGCATATATCGTTTTTCTATGTAAAAAATACAGGGAAAGAAGATAATATTCGGCTCCCCGCTTTCTCTGTCGGTCCCCCTCGAAGAAGAATTGGAACTACAATCCTAGGAAAAGCCATGATCTTGCCGAGGCATTTGAGATTCGGCTCAAAGAACTGATTTGCGTCGGGCTCCGTGGTGAAGATTTAATGACCGCCTTCGTCAGCAGCCGAATCTACGCTTTTCAGCTTCGCACTCATAAGCTCTGTTATATGAGTGGTCCTTTGGATCCCAACTGAGTATCTACGGTTGATCTCGACGACTATCACATCTATAAGCGCGTCTGGGTTATCTTTAATACCGATATGCCGGAAGAATGGGAATGGGGATTGAAGCCATTTTCTCGCGGTAATCCCCCTCCTCAGTTAAGTTTAAACATTAGTGTTTTGTTTCGAATTGATTTTGTGATTGTTCTTTTGCTAATTCTAATTTTTTTCTCTCGCAGAGGTTTACGAAGCAGAAGACGGAAGATGCCGAGGTTTTGGCTCTTCTGTGGACTACCGATGGCAATACCCCGAACAACGGAGAACTTGACTCGGAGGAGTTTGTCCCTAAGTCGGATGTTGCTCCTGTTCGTGCCCGTGGCAAGACCTCGGCCCAGGCGGATGAAGGTGACTCGGACGATGTCCAAATTCATGAGGTAGTTGCTGTGGTGCCTATCTCTTACGCATTTCCGGCTCCTTTCCCCGCTAAGTCAGCTGGTCAGGTGCACGACGCCGAACCTCTTGCTTCTCAAGCTCCTTCTGCTTTGAAGAAGCGCACCGCTTCGACAGATCCCTCCGTTGCTGCCCCCAAGAAGCGAGTCAAGAAATCTTCGCTGCATATCCCGAGGTGTAAGACCATGCCTGGGGTTACTGGGTGAGTTTATTTTCATATGTATTTCTTGTTTCTCTCTTTCTGTCTCTTGACTCGACTTTTTTGTCTCTTGCAGAGATCCTCTCTCCGCAAATCCAAGCGGTCCGAGTATGACTATCCATACTACTCGGTAGCCTTCTCCTCCTCCTCTGGAATATACTCTGGTTCCTAGTCCCTCTCGTGTTGATTCTCCTCCTGCGTCGACCAACATATCGCCTCAACAAGATGTGCCTATTGCTCCCACCGTTATTGCCGACATAACCCCCACACCGGATCACCCGGTTGAGCATGTTGTCCCTCTCAAGACCACCAAGGTTTCCCCCAATGATCCTTTGATCACCATAGTCCCAGCTGCTACTCCAACTCCAACCGAGGATATAACCACCTCGGCCCCCTTGGAAACTATAGTTCCTCCTGCCCCCAAGGGCGTGGTTTCTAGTGCTGAAGTTGTTTCCCCTGCCGAAGTCTCTACTAAGAGTAAGAAAGTTGTTGTTACTAAACCCTCGGCATTTCAGAAGGGGCCAAATAGCTCTTCTCAGCCCAGCATAGCTGATGTACTTTGCAAGGGAGCTTCCTCTTCTAAGCCTGGCATCGCCCCTGCTGCCGACACTCAACTTACTCTTCACAAGAGTCCGGCAATGGCGGTAGTTACACAACAGGCCCGAGGTAAGGTGTTGAACCGTACTGAGAGCGGGAACTGCCTCGGCTCTTTGGTGGAGTATGCCAATAACTCGAACACCGCCGATCAACTTGAAGGCAATCCGAGTAGCCAACCATTTCAGCTTTCCGACATCAGCAGTCGCTTGCACATGGCTACTAAGATTGTCCTTGATAGTGACAAGATGAATGATGTAAGCGCTTTCGTTGATACTTTGTCTATTATGTAGATGGTATTATATACACACTAGTCCCCGAAGCTTGCAGCCGATAACTCGTTGTTTGTTTGGAAGCTTTGTCAGGCTTCAAATGCATTTCTTGCTAAGTCAATTCCCTTCGTGACTCGGATTAGCCGTGGTCCATTCATATCCGAGTCAAGTTTTACTTGATTCGGAATGCTTTAGTCTTGAATATACAGCCACCTAGATCCGAGTCAAGTTTTACTTGATTCGGATCAGCTTTAACATTGAATATCTAGCCACCTAGATCCGAGTCAAGTTTTACTTGATTTGGATCTGCTTTAACTTTGAATATCCAGTCACCTAGATCCGAGTCAAGTTTTACTTGATTTGTATCTGCTTTAACTTTGAATATCCAGTCACCTAGATCCGAGTCAAGTTTTACTTGATTTGGATCTGCTTTAACTTTGAATATCCAGCCACCTAGATCCGAGTCAAGTTTTACTTGATTCAGATTTGCTTTAATTTTGAATATCTAGTGACCTAGATCCGAGTCAAGTTTTACTTGATTCGGATCTGTTTTAACTTTGAATATCCAGCCACCTAGATCCGAGACAAGTTTTACTTGATTCAGATATGCTTTAATTTTGAATATCCAGTCACCTAGACCCGAGTCAAGTTTTACTTGATTCGGATCTATTTTAACTTTGAATATCCAGCCGTATAGATCTGAGTCAAGTTTTACTTGATTCGGATCTGTCTATTCTTTGTGTAACTTGTTTCCATTTTTCATGTTGCCCATGATCGCCGGACAGCTGAATTTCAAAGGTTGCTTTTTGCGCACAAAAAACTTCAAGATAAATATGAGAAGATTGTCCCTATTGTGAATAAAACTGGTAAGTTAACCAGTCCGTGTAATGTTCCTTAACTTCGTAATAATTTTACCTGTTCGGGCTAATTAACTTTTTTGCTGGTGCGCAGCTAGTATCAACAACTTGATTACTCGCCTTACCAAGAAATTTGGCGCTCTTGAAGGTTAGTTACTCTTTTTTGTTTACTAATTTATAGACTTTTGTCCGAGGTAAATATTGGGTTTCTTACAACCTTCTGGCTTTGGTATAGCCGAGTTACAAACACTTGCAGCGTCGCATCAAGAATGCATACCTATGCCTGATATGATGCTGCATTTTTTAGAACAAGCTGCCGCTCATTCGGCGCAACTCAAAGAAAAGGATGATGAGATAACTCGGTTACGTGCCGAGGTTGAATCTCTTAATCTTTCCTAGAAGTCTGAGTTGGAAAAAGTTGATCAGGAGTTTTCGGAGGAAAAAAACCGACTGAGCCTGCAGCTTCAGAAGGGAAAATAACTTCTTGACATTGCCGAACTAAAAAATCGAGCGATGAGTGAGGAAATCACTCGTGTTGAGAAGAGTAGGGCCTATTGGTCCCTGGATCTCCAGAAAATGTTGAGTTACATCCATCATAAGTTTCCATCTCTGGCCGAGTTATTTTCTTCCCTTTCATAACCTTAACTGATATGACTTCCTTTCATGTAGATCATTTTCCAGAAGAAAAATCTATGAGCTCCAAGGCTATGATTTCTTCTCGTGATCGCCGAGGTGTTCCCGTTGCTCCGATTCAAGAATATTCGATGGAAGACTTCCTGATTGCCTTCGGTGCTGCTATTGGACCAATGAAGATTATGGGAAGAGATCTCGTGCAAGCAGCTATCCGAGCCTACCATGTTCTATGGCCGAATTCGCAGGATATAGATGAAGTTGAAGTGCTTGTGGCGAGGTTGATGGCATCTCAAACCCAACTTAACCTCTGGAGGGAATCTTCTAGGAGGGATGGTGCTGATATGGCCCTTACAGCCGTTTTGTCTTCGTATGAGAATATCTCTCTCGATACTTTGATGAATCTGCACACTGGCTCTCCTTGGGTTGAGAACCCGGAGTTCGTTGCTCGCCGTCAAGCTCGTGCCTTCCAGCTCATCGAGTATGCTGACTTGCATAATTGGATCGAAGGGCGGAGTTTTCTTCCCAACCTGGCTGATGATGTCGAAGCTGAAGATGCATCAGGTGGTGACTCGGCCGATCAGGATGAACCGGAGGATGATTCGGATAATGCCCACGATTCAAACGACAGCTCAGATGAGGATGACAACGCGCGATCGTCCTCTAAAGGAACTGAAACCTCTCGAGCAAAGTTGACGTCTCTCGGCAGCCAGGGCTTGCCCCCGAGGTTACTATGGCTTCTGTTGAAGCCGACGTAACTTCTGCTGAGGCGCGAACAACCTTGGAGCGCCGAGTTCCTGAAGATACCCTTCTGAAGGAGACCGAGGTCACTCCGCCTGCGTCCGAGATACCCATGCCCGATGCTCCTGACAATGCTACTACCCCTTAAGGGTGATTTGGCCTCTTCCGGTGTCTAGGCTCAAAAACTCTAAGTTGTTTTAAGTCCCTGGTATGCCGGGTGTATGATGTCTGTGAAACAATTGTCCGTCTTTTGGTGTAGTGTGAACCTTTTTGCCTTGTGCCGCTGAGGCACTGGTGATGGTAACTGTTGTCATTTCATCTAAGTGAATCTATCTGCTTCACATCTTTGCTTTTCCAAATTTTAATTTCGTAAAGCCGGATCGTATTCTCCCATATGATTGACCTTCGTTCGGCATCTATCTTGTTTGCCTTATGTAAACTTGGTTGTATAGTTGTTTTTTGGCAATTTCTACTTGAAGTACAATGCTCTAAGCTCATAGACTGGCTTATTACCCTCCCCGAGGTTTTCATTGGTAAAGTGATATAAATAGGGTGCATCCCTTATTATACTTCGACTTGCTGAGGTTGTTATCCTTAGAAATTGTTATTCCTTTGATGATCGAGGCAAGCTTTCATGGCATCTTACGAGTTATGATCAACAAATTGGGGTAGTCCCCGAGTTTCTACTGGACTTATCGAGCTCTTATGTGTATGAAAAAATTAGCGGGTAATGTAAGTCAGTCCGGAGTTATCACTTGGGTTACTGAAGGTTCACATATGTTCAAAAAACATCGAACGACATGAAGCAGTCCCCAAGTTATTAATTGGGTCACCGAAATATAGTTCATAATTCAATGCAGAGAACACCACGGGGCAGTCCCCGAGTCATTGCTCGAGGTGCCGAGGTTTAATACATAATTCAAAACGAGAAACAATCATGGGGCAGTCCCCGAGTGACTGCTCGAGGTGCCGAGGTTTAATACATAATCCGAAATAAGAAATAACATGGTGCAGTCCCTGAGTCACTACTCGGGGTGCCGAGGTTTAGTACATAATTTTAAAATAAGAAATAACATGGTGCAGTCCCCGAGTCGCCACTCGAGGTGCCGAGGTTAATACATGCTTGATACTCCGACTTGGTGCGTCACATCGCGACGTGCAATATATGGCTTCTGAGTGTAGAACGGGCGAAGTAAGGCTATGTTCCATGGTCTTTTTGATTCGTCTCCGGATTTGTTTGCCTTGTTCTTTTTTGGTGACTGAGCGTCGATCAGGTAATATGCATCATTGTACAATGCTTTACTCACGATGAATGGTCCTTCCCATGGGGTTGAGAGTTTGTGCATGCCGGCTGTGCGTTGCACTAACCTAAGAACCAAGTCTCCTTCTTTAAAAACTCTCGGATTGACTTTTTTGCTGTGATATCGTATGAGATCTTGCTGATAAATAGCTGAACTTGATCATGCCAATTCTCTTGCTTCTTCTAGCAGATCCACATTGTCTTGCCGCGATACTTCATTTACCTCGGCAGTTGTGTACTGGATCACTCTTGGCGAATCATGCATTATCTCGGCTGGAAGCACAACTTCTGCCCCGTATACTAGAAAGAATGGGGTATACCCTGTCGACCTGTTTGGGGTGGTCCTGAGGCTCCATAGTACTGTTGGAAGCTCCTCAATCCAGCATCCTGCCGACCTTTGTAGTGGTTCGATAAGCCGGGGTTTTATTCCTGACAATACCAGTCCATTTGATCTTTCTACTTTCCCTTTTTATGTCGGGTGAGCCACCGAAGCAACATCTAGTCTTATGTGTTTCTCTTGGCTGAACCTAGCGAAGGCTCCTTCAATGAAGTTTGTGTCATTATCCGTGATACCACTGTGTGGGTATCCATATCTCAAGCTAATATCTTTGAGGAATTTTACTGCTGTGGGTCTGTCACATTTTCTTATTGGTTTCACTTCGATCCACTTTGTGAATTTTTCTACCATGACTAGAATGTGAGTCATTCCGCCTCGGGCCGGCTTGAACGGACCTACCATATCCAAGCACCACACAGAAAATTGCCAAGTGATTGGTATTGTTTTTAACTCGGACGAAGGCAGATGTATCTTGCTGGCGTACCTCTGGCAACCATTACATTTTTCTACTAATTCTTTTGCCTCCTTCAACGCAGTCGGCCAATAAAATCCATGCCTGAATGCTTTGGCCGCTAGGGCTCTGGATGAGGCGTGATGCCCACATTCTCCCTGATGTATATCCAGGAGTATTTCCCGCCCTTGGGCCGAGTCAACACATCGTTGCAGTACGTTCTTGACACTTCTCTTATATAGCTCATTGTTTATGATTGTGTAGGCTTTTGCTCTTCTCACTATCTGTCTATCCAGGACCTCATCACTCGGCAAGATTCCCTCTTTAAGGAATGAGAATATGGGTTTCTCCCATATCGACATGACTTTCTCTGGGTAGTTACATTGTCGATTTCCATATTTTCCACCGACATAACACCTTTGGGCTTTTCCGTGTTCACTCGTGTGTCGGCTGGGTTCACCCTTATAGAGTTCGGGTCATATTCTTTGTCAATTTCCATTGGCACATTTCCTTCTGCCAGTTCTGCCGAGATACGAATTGACTCGGATTCTGGTGAAGGTGTAATTGATGTTTTTCTCAGGTGTTCCAGGGCAATGCACGGGGGAATTGATTGCCTAGTTGATCCGAGTTTTGACAGTGTGTCCGCAGCGTCATTTTCTGCCCGAGGTATGTGGTGAAACTCGCACCCAACAAAATAACCACTGATTTTTGCACATGAAACCTATATAGGGCCATATTCGCATCTCGTGCGTCCCAATTGCCTGATACTTGTTGTACTACCAGGTCTGAATCCCCGTAGCATAGGATCCGACGTATACCAATCTCTTTTGCCATTTTTAACCCATGGACGAGCGCTTCATACTCGGCTACATTGTTTGATACAGCGAAGTGTATCTGCAGCACGTATTTCAGCTAATCTTTTTTCGGCGAAGTTAATACTATTCCAGCCCCTAACCCATTTCTCAGCTTGGATCCATCAAAATGCATTGTCCAATAGTTCGGATCTGGCAATGGGGGCTCATATTGCACCTCGGCCCAATCCACAAAGAAGTCTGCCACTGCTTGAGATTTGATTGCATCTCGCCTATCAAATTGCGGGGCATAAGGTGATAACTCGATTGCCCATTTTGCTATTAGGCCACTTGCATCTTTGTTGCTTAATATCTCGGCTATGGGCGCTTTAGAAATCACTTTTATTGGATTCTCTTCGAAGTAGTGTTTGAGTTTTTTCGCCGACATGTATACTCCATAAGCCATCTTCTGGTAGCGCGGGTAGTTCTACTTCGAGGCCGATAATACCTCACTTAGGTAGTATACCGGCCTTTGTACTGACTTATGCCCTTCATTCCGCTCCATGACAACTACTGCACTTACCACTCTGTTAGTAGCGGCTACATAGAGTAACATAGGTTCTTTTGAAAATGGAGAAGCCAAGATCGGTGCTGTTACCAACATCTTTTTTAACTCATGAAATGCATTATCAGCCTGTGGTGTCCAGATGAATTTGTCAGATTTTTTCATCAGTTGATACAGAGGTAACGCCTTTTACCCTAGCCGACATACGAATCGACTCAGAGAAGCCAGCCATCCCGTGAATTTCTGTACATCGTTCAGACACCTTGGCTTAGTTGATTTGCCTCTATACCTTGGCTGGACACGATGAAACAGAGTAACTTTCCAGCCGGTGTCGTGGTATTGCCGACGAGTACGCCATGGAGGGGTCCTCACAATGCGTGTTTAGAGACGTGGGGTAAGGCGGACGGTTGAAGGGTACGAGGTAACACAGCTTACCCAGGTTCAGATCCCACGACGGTGGCGGAATCCTACTCCTGCTATAAATCACTATAATGGCAATACGCCGAGTTACAGAGATAGGTTCGCTGTGCGAGGTGTGTGTAAAAAGATGCCCTAAAGGCTCCCATAGGCCCGACTTATATAGTCGCCAGGTCCTAGGGTTACAGGGAAAAGTCCTAGCCGGACAGGTTACAGAGTCCTACACCGTCTATCACTAGTCTTGTGTATCTTGTACTCCAAGGCTCCGGGTACGCTGGTGACTCCACCGTATCCTTCCTTTATCTGGCATGGGCCTCCCTTCTGGATCCATCTAACTGGGCAGCCCAGCAGGCCACAGGCCATGCTACCGACTATGGGCCACCCGGGTTAGTCGGATAAGAGACATGCTATGAGGATACCCATATAGCATATCCCCAACAGTAGCCCCCGGAGAACTCCGAGATCTTGCGCCGTCTTGCCTCTTCCCGTGGAATGCTCCGTCTAGATGGATGTCGGCAAATCGTCAAGCAATATATTGTAGTCCTCCCAAAGAACCCTGCAAAAGTTTCTCCGTCTTCTATGAGTAAGTCGGAGAAATGCTGAATCTTCCATCGCACTCTTCCGTAGTCGGATTAAATCTGTCCATGCCAGAATCTTCGATGGGACCGCTCATCTACCATGTCAGTTATGACGATGTAGGCTGTAGGTCAGCGACGCCTCGTAACTCATACATGCAGAGAATGCAATCATATCTGATTTTCCCTCGCGAGCGATGCGAACCGTTGGCGGCGACGGTTGGAGACGTGGCGTAATTACCGCGCATGTTCACGAACACGTCGTCTACGCGGCAACCGTCCGATTAGCTGCACGAATCTTGACGCAGAGTAAGATAAATAGTAACTGTGGGACATTTGCCACTTTTTCACCCCTTTCTCTCGCGTCATCGTCTTCTTCCTCCATCCGCACGCCTCCTCGAGCTCTCCGCGAGAAACCTCGAAAACCCTAGCCTCCCTCTGCGTCAGTCGCATCCTTTCAGCACCCCATGGCTAGCAGCAGCTCCTCCCCATCGATGGCGGCGTCGAGCAAAGCCACGGCGAAGCCGGCGAGCTCCATCGTCATGCCCCCAGAGGGTCTGGTCATCCCCGCGTCGGCGGTGATTGGAACCACCGGCGGTGACCACAATCTGGCGACGCTAGAGCCTCTGGAAGAGGAGCCAGACTCGCACAAGGGCGACTGGCGCGGCTCGGACATCACCGACTACGACATCCAAGAGATGGTCGCCGAAGGCTACCTCCCCGCGACGGAGGGGCTCGCCTAGCGAGCGGCGCCGGCCGGCGAGGTGACACCTTCTCCCCAAGCCGGAGAAAAGGTGTACCTCAAGGCCCAGCTGGTACGCGGCGTTTCTCTGCCCATCTCCCACTTCTTTCTGTCCGTCTTGAACCACTTCAAAGTCCAACCCCATAACCTCTCTCCCAATAGTATCTTAGTGCTTAGCAACTTCGCGGCACTTTGTGAGGGTTACCTAGGGATTAAGCCTAGGTTAGACTTGTTCGTGTACTTCTTCCCCGTCAAACGTGAAGCGGGACATAGTAGGGAGGAGCTTAGGAACTGCGGCACCATAAGCTTCAAGATCCGACCTGGCCGGCGGTTCCCTGACATCGTCGTGCAAAAACTGGCAGCGGACGTACTTCTACGACCCCGACATTCCTTTGGCGGGCCGAGAAGTGACGTACCCGGACTTCGTGGATGGAGCTGCCGCTGAAGTTTCCACATGGAGATCCCATGCCTCCCTTCCCTCCGACCTCAACGCTTCTTGCGCTGTAAGGCGGATCGAGTGGTTCGTAGAGGCTGGTTTGACCGGCTTGGACCTAGCCATGTGCTGGTTCATCAGGCAAATCCAACCCCTGCAGCACCGCGTGAAGTTCATGCACGAGTACACGGGTGATCGAAAGGATTCCCTTCGGATCTCCGTGGATAACTTCTCGAGCGACTCTGTCAAGCTCCGTCTGAAGGACATCGTCAAGGTGAAGGATAAGAAGCGTGGCTTCACCATCACCTGCGACATGTACGTAGACGGCAAGTGCCCAAAGGTAGGTATTTATTTTCCGTGTATGACATTGCTCCAGTTTCTCCGTCTTGCCAGTTCCATCTTATCTAACACGGTGACTTCTTACTTAACATCTTAGCGATCTAGATGAGGACAACCTGGATGCCCAAATCTACGATCCAAAGATGAAGAAAGTCACAGTCGTGTCCGACGACGATGCCCCGTTGGCGCGAAAGCGGAAGAGCTCCACCTCTGAAGTTGCTGACGGAGACAAGAAAAAGAATACGGAGGGTGGAGCCTCCAAAAAGAGTATTGCCGCCCTGGAGGCGGAAAAGAAGAAAGCCACCGGGATGTTTGCCAAAGCGCCCCCCTAGTGTAAGCCTCTCATTCTCCGACATTGTCTTATTTATCTGTCTTATTCATGTACTTATGCATTTTGCACGTTTCAGGAAGAAAGCCACAACCAGCCTCAAGAAGTCCTCCAAGACTCTTGGGGCTTCTAGAAATATCAAAGATATGCTCCATCGCGACTCCTCCCCTGCCATTGCCCCTGCTACTCCTGCCGTCAAGCCCTCCTCCACTCCGACAAGCTCCCAAGTCCAGGAGGCACCAGGCCCTTCCGCCATGGAAGTGGATTCTGGCGCCTCTACCGAACTCGCTGTTGTCGGTGAGCAGGCGACGCAGGAGAGCGCTGCTCTTCAAATGGCTGAAGCTCCGGCTAAGGATGCCATCGCTAGCGGCAAAGCGGTGGTGGGAGCTAGTACCTCTGCCGAAGGCGGCGCCTCTGCTCCCAGAAACCCTTCGAGTTCCCAAAGATAGTTTACCCGGCGCTTATGCCGAGTAACACAACTATGGTTCCTGGAGGAGTGTCGTCATCTCCGACGTGCGGTCTTGAGGAGCTACTCCGACAAGCAGACATCTTGCGAGGAAATAGCATTTCCTTTGGCAAGATGCTAGCCGAGAGCGCTACAAACCTCAAGATTATTGTGCTTGTAAGTTTTACTTTACCTTTTGCATTTCGTATGAGTATCCCACTGTAGCCCCCGAGGATGTAGACGGAAAACCATAGGTTTTGCATCTATATGCTCTAAGAGTGACTAAGTTAGAAAGAACTCTCACTGTAGCCCCCAAGCATTTAGATGGAAGAAATTATTCCGACTAGATGCTTTAAGAGTAGCATACACAATGTTCATAATTTTCAGTGCTGTAGCCCCCAAGCTTCTAGTTGTAACTGAATTAGTTCCGACTAGATGCTTAAAGAAAATCTAAGCCTTTTTCGAGCTAAAAAACTTTATAATGTAGCCCCCAAGCTTCTAATCGAGAACTGAAGTAGCTCCGACTAGATGCTTTAAAGAAGACCTAAGCATATTGCTAAGTTTAAAAACTCTCATTGTAGCCTCGAGCATTTAGACGGAAAGTCTACGACTAGGGGCTCCAAGCAGACCAAACAGCGACTTAACTTTGTATTTGCTTCCACAAAACGAGAATGCTCGAAGGGGCATGGCTAACGACAAGTACCAGAAGATGCGCGCAGATCTTGAAGCCGAAAAGGGTAAAACAGCCATCTTGAAGGAACAGATCATCAAAAACAAGAGTCTGTTTTCTTTTTGCGCATTTCCGTCTTACTTTTGTGCCTTCCTTCTTCGAGTACTCACTGTGTACTTTGTTTTCTCCGACTTGCAGAGCATGTTGCCAAGGCCAAGGATATTGTCGAGCAGTCCAAGCACATCCAGCAGCTAGACAGCGAGAACAAAATCCTTAAGAAGGAGAGGAAGGAGATGCTGAAGATGCACGAGGACTCCATGAAAGCCCTGCAGGACTCCGCCTCCGCGGAGATCAATCGCTTGAAGGAGGAGCTTGCGATCCTAAAGGATCAGAAGCAAGCTGCTAATGAGCAAAACCTTCGCCATAACGAAGCGTTTAAGCTCCTCCAACAAGAGAAGGAATCCTTGGCGGACACCGTCTGGCAGGCTAAGGCCAGCATCTTCAGTAAGTGTCCTCCGCCTTGTAGTTCTGTACTTTGGATACTTAGAATTTATTGAACTCATGCGATCCTTGTCGGAATTTTCAGCGCCCATGGGTTTAACCCGCTCGCCTCCTTCGGACAAGGAATGCATGGTTCTTGCCGGCAAGTTCATCAATACCGCCATCGCCCAAGCCAAGGAGATTGCCAAGCCCCTCCAGATTTATATCAAGGCCTCAAACTCCATGACTAAGTACTCGGAGATTCTGCGCCGAGCCCCCGAGCGTGTCGTGAGCTGGAAAGCTTCATGCGCACGGGCTGGTGCAAGGATGGCGGTGTCTATGGTGAAGGCGCACTGTGAAGATGCCGACATCGACACGGTGACATTTGGTATCCCCGACGTGGATGATGACGGCAAGGAGATCGATCACGAAGCCATCCTGTCATCACTCGCGGGTTATGACACCAGGGTTGCCGAGTTGGTGGACGTTGACGTCTTCGTGCCCAGGAACTTCATCGATAACATAAACCAGGACTCCTCCGAGTCTCATCACAGCGCCGAAGTCGAGGATTATTCTCCGGCCGGCGATGATGCGGCCTCCAAGTCTCCTGCGCCCAAAGAATGAAAAACACTTTGTAATTTCTGTTTTCACCTCTGGAGTGTGCGCGGAAAAAACTTGTTGATGTAATCTTAAGGCGGAAAACAATGGTTGTCGTATCCTGCTACTTAAGAATTAAGTTTCAGCATGTATATATTTTTTAAGCAAGTGCTGGCTTATCCATTACTCTGGTTCTTATGCTTGACTTTTCGTGAGTCGGAAGACTCGTTGTCGGAACCATGCGCTTAGGTGATGATGCCCAATGGCACCGTCAATAACCTGAGCACAAAATCGCCGACAATAAGTGCCAAAAGTCACTACTCCAGAATCCACATAAAAACGACTAAGAATGTGTAGACCAGAAAACTTAAGCTAACGCCCGTAGGCGGAATTTTCACAAGTGCAATCGCAAGACTTATGCATAAAGGTTTTATATGATCCAAAAATGAACACTAAAGGAGGTAAAAGACTCAGCAATATGAGTGAACCAAAGAGCTTTATTTCATTGATCGTATAAGAGGTACACGATTAGATAAAAAATGCTAAGTGTAGAAAGGACGTAGCTGTGCTATGTTCCATGGCCGATCAAGCTCCGGGTAGTCATCATCCGGGTCACGTCGCTTACGCTTATGATCCTTGTTGGGTCTATCCTTGAGTTCACGATTGTCGACAAGGTAGTAAGACACATTGAGCAGCGCCTTGCTTTTGATGAACGGTCCTTCCCATGGCGGGGATAATTTGTGTGACTTCTTCTGCTTAAGTCGGAGCACCAAATCCCCCTATTTAAACGAGCGATGCCGAACGCGGCGACTATGGTAGCTGCATAGCTTCTGCTGGTAGATGGCGGATCTTTGGCATGCCAAAACACGCTCCTCCTCGAGAAGGTCCACATCAAGGCGTCTGGATTCTTCAGCGTCATCTTCGTCGTAGGCGGAAACTCTTGGTGTATCGTGGAGGATGTCGGAAGGTAGGATGGCTTCTGCTCCATATACCATGAAGTAAGGGGTGTAGCCGGTGGATCTGTTGGGTGTGGTTCGTAAACTCCATAGCACATATGGCAATTCTTCCGCCCAGGCTCCAGCTGCTCTATGTAGCGGTGCCTCAAGACGTGGCTTGATTCACTGCAGAATTAATCCATTGGCTCGCTCAACTTGACCATTGGATTGTGGGTGTGCCATAGATGCAAGGTCATGTCGGATGCCTTTGTCCCAGCAATAGGCCTCCACTTCTCTGAGTGACAAGTTGCTTCCGTTGTCGGTGATGAGGCTATGTGGGAGACCAAATCTCACCACTAGATCCTGGACAAACCTGAGGGCAGTTGCCCCATCAAGCTTTCTAATGGGTTTAGATTCTATCAATTTGGTGAATTTGTCAACTGCTACCAGCAGATGCGTAAATCCACATGGTGCCGTTTGTAACGGTACCACCATGTCTAGCCCCCAGACTGCAAACGGCCAAGTTATTGGTACTGTTCGCAGTTCTTCAGCAGGAACATGTGGTTGTCGGGCATAATACTGGCATCCTGTGCATGTCTCAACCAGCTTGTCGGCGTCCGCCTTCGCGGTCAGCCAGTAGAATCCTTGTCGGAAGGCTTTCGCGACCAATGTTCGAGGAGCGGCGTGGTGCCCGCAATCTCCGAGATGGATCTCGCGCAGGATTTCCATACCTTCTAGCTGGGAAACGCACTTTAAGTATACACCAGTAGTGCTCCTTTTGTAGAGTTGCCCATTGATTATGGTATAAACCTTTGCTCGTCATACTATTTGCCGTCTTTCGACTTTGTCGTCGGGCAAAGTTCCATGTTCGAGATACTCCATGAACGGTCTTGTCCAAGCCGGAGGGATCTTTGTCACCATGTTGACAAAAGAGTCAGCTCTATCTGGGTTGTTGATGTCGGCGCCCTTTACGGATGGTGTGCGTAGATGCTCTAGGAAAACTCCTGGCGGAATCCGCTTGCGCCCTGATCCAAGCTTAGACAGTAGATTAGCCGCCTCGTTTTGATCCCTAGGCACATACTTGACTTCGTAGCCCAAGAAGCTCTTGGCTATCTCGTCCACTTCGTCGCGATATGCCGCCATCATAGGGTTCCGCGCGTTCCAGGTGCCAGCCACCTGCTGGGAAACCAAGTCGGAATCTCCACAGCAAACTATGCGCTTGATGCCAATATCCTTGGCTACACATAGTCCGTGAATGAGTGCTTCATACTCTGCCATGTTGTTTGTAGCCTCGAAGTGGATCTGCATAACGTAGTGCAGCTTGTCTCCTTTTGGTGACTGCAGTAGTACACCATCCCCCGAGTCATTGAGCAACTTTGATCCGTCAAAGTGCATCACCCAGTACTCTGGTTCTGGCAGTGGAGTAGCATCTGGCATCTCCGTCCAATCTGCAATAAAATCCGCCAAAGCTTGTGACTTGATAGCGTCGCGTCTCTTGTAGGTGATCTCGAAGGCGGCAAGTTCAATGCCCCACTTCACGACCCTTCCCGTAGCGTCGCTGTTATTGATAATGTCGGACAGTGGAGTCTTGCTCACTACTGTGATTGGGTGCTCCTGAAAGTAATGCCTCAGCTTCCGAGAAGAAAGGAATACTCCATAAGCTATCTTTTGGTAGTGCGGGTAACGCTGCTTGGACTCCGTCAAGACCTCGCTTACATAGTAAAATGGTCGTTGAACTCCGTGCTCGTGGCCTAGTTCTTTCCGCTCTACCACGACGACGATGCTGATAACCCGGTTGGTTGCCGCCATGTAAATTAACAGGGGCTCTCCAGGCTCGGGTGCTGCAAGGATGGGCGCTGAGGAAAGAATCTCCTTGAGCTGCTTCAATGCTGCATCTGCTTCGTCTGTCCATGTGAATTTGTCCGCCTTCTTCAGCAACTTGTACAGCAACAAAGCCTTCTCTCCAAGTCGGCTGACGAACCAACTAACTGCTGCGACACAGCCTGTTAGTCGTTGAATGTCCTTTAGGCATGTCAGATGGTTTATGTTTAAAATGGCCTTGATTTTCTCCGGGTTGACCTCGATTCCGCGCTGGGAAACGATGAAGCCCAACAATTTGCCAGCTGGAACCCCGAAGACGCACTTCTTAGGGTTGAGCATCATGTTGTATTTCCGGAGATTATCAAAGGTTTCTTTTAAGTCGGAGATTAAGTCGTTTGACTTTTTTGACATCACATCGATATCATCCACGTAGGCGTGAACATTCCAACCAATTTGGTCGTGAAGGCAACGTTGCATTGTCCGCTGGTAGGTAGCACCTGCGTTTTTCAGCCCAAAGGGCATCGTGACATAGCAAAACGTGACATATGGAGTAGTGAACTAAGTGGCCAATTGGTCCGACTTCCTCATCTTGATCTTGTGGTATCCTGAGTATGCGCCGAGAAAACACAAAATTTCCGAGCTAGCCGTCGAGTCAATGACTTGGTCAATGCGAGGCAAGGAAAACGTATATTTGGGACATGCTTTGTTCAAGCCGGTGTAATCAACGCACATTATTAATATCATTGGTTCCCTTGTTGGGGACAAGTATAGGATTAGGCACCCATCGGGTGTTAAGGACTTCTCGGATAAACCCAGCCTTAAGTAACCTAGCTACCTCTTTGCCAATGGCGCGTCTCTTCTCATCTCTGGAGCGTCGTAGAGGTTGTTTCACTGGTTTACATTTTGGATCTATGTTTAAGCTGTGCTCGGCAAGTTCCCTAGGTACACCTTTCATGTCGGCAGGTTGCCAGGCAAAGATGTTCCTATTGTCACGGAGGAACTCGACGAGCGCGCTTTCCTATTTGGGATCCAGGTTCGTCCCAATGGCGATGGTCTTGGAGGCATCGCCTACCACAAGTTCCACCGGCTTGGTCTCGATGGCGGCCTTGAACGCAAGAGCGGAGTCATAGATCTACTTATTCGACGCGGGCATCTCTGAGTCATTGACCTTGCTCTGGATCTCCTTGAATTCTTCGCTGTAGAGGACAGCTTCTGCAACGGCTGCTTCATTGATCTCGCAGTCCCTTGCCTTGGTAAAGCTTCCGGATACGGTGATGACACCGTTTGGTCCGGGTATCTTGAGTTTGTTGTAGACGAAGAATGGCTTGGCCATGAACGTGTGGAATATGTCGCGGCCGAATATGAAGTGGTACATGCTCTTGAAGGGGACCACCTCAAAGGTCATGCGCTCTTGGCGGTAATTGTTAACGTCGCCAAAGGCTACCTGAAGCGTAATGCACCCAAGGGACCGAGCCTCCCGACCAGGAACTACGCCATGGAACACGGTGTTGGTCCGCCTTAGGTTTGCCTCCGTCAAGTTCATCTTCCGCCGTGTATCCAGGTACATGATGTTGATGCTGCTTCCACTATCCACCATGCACTTGGTGAACTCCACGCCGTCAATCAATGGGTTGATGACCATGGCGTACTGGTTCTCCGTGGGCACAAGGTCTGGGTGGTCCGTCCTGTCCCAAGTTATTGGAACCTCCGACCAGCGCAGGTATTGGGGAACTAGGGGGAGAGTGGCCATCAGGATCCTTAGAGAGGTCTTCTGTTGTCGGACGGTGGGGGTGCCTAGGAAAGTGTGGTAGACTGAGGCCTTCTTTGCGAAAGGGTTCTTGCCCTTGTCATCGCTCTTGGCGGCGTGCTTGGGGTCAACGTCCTCGTCCATGTCACTTGAATCCTTGGACTCCTCCTCCTTCTTCTTCACCTTGCCCTTGCCTCGCGGTCTATTCTTCCGACTTTGCTTGTAGCCGGACTCCGGGTCTTCCTTGAGGTCGTTGAAGAACTTGCAGTGTCGATTGGTATGGGTGGCCTTGCCGTTGACACCGAGGTGTATGAGGCACGGCATATCGCGGTACTCCTCGTACGTTTGGGGAACGCGGAGCGGCGCCGAGTTGGTTTCACTTCCTCGTTGCTGCCCGCGGCCTACTCCCGTTCCTCGGCCACGTTGTCCGCCTTCTCCTCGTCCTGCAAAAGTCATAGCGACCATGTCGGTAGATTGCTTTTCTTTTGGAGCGGTTTTCCGCTTTGTACTGCTGTTCCTCCGACCTTGGGTTGGAATGGCCGTTGCGGGCAAAGAGCCATGAGCATCATCGTCAGCAGCTGCGAACTCACTAGCTAACTGAATCATCTGATTCAAGTAAAGCTGATGATTGTCCTGCAAGCGCTTTAGCTTATGTCGGAGTAACGTGCCTCTTTCCAACCCATCGATGAAGGCGGCCATAGCGGTCTGAGCGTGCACTCCTGCGCAGGAATCCTTCATGTCCAGCCAGCAGGAGAGGTAGGCGCGAGATGTCTCGTCTTTCTCTTGCACGCATCGATGTAGATCGCCCACAGTGTAGGGACGCTTGTAAGTACCCTCAAAGTTCTTGGTGAATGCTTCTTGCATATCCAGCCAGTTGTAGATAGATTTCTCCAGCAAGTCGTTGATCCATTGATGGGCCGTACCCGCCAACATTAACGGGAGGTACTTAACGGCGACGTTGGGGTTGCCTCCGACAATCTCCATCGCGTTGCCATAGTCCTGCAACCAAGTGGCGGTCTTGGCGGTGCCATCATAGGGCTTGACGGTCTTGTCTATCCGGAAACCTTTGGGGTAAGTTGCGGACCGTATTGCAGGTCCAAAGCAACGTGGTCCCAGGTATGGTCCTTCCCGGGCCTCGTGGATCTTATCGATCCGCGAACGTGCATCGTATGGCTCCGGGTTCTTCTTCTTGTTTCAATAGGGGATGGACTGCGTGAGCGACGCGGGCCTCTTCCGCCATGGTGACTGCTTGGCGGCGACAGAGGCGGAGGTGGCGGTGGGTTAGCCTTCTTGCTGTTACCCTCTTGCGACACCTCGCGCCTGTCTCGGTTGCTTGTCGGACGCGGAGGGTCGTGGTGTGACCTGCTCTTGTGTCCTTGGTGGCGCTCTTCATCATGACGGGTCTGTGCCGCGTTGTCGCGGATGACGATACCACACTGCTTTGGAGGGGGCATATCCGTACGATGGTGAGCCTTGTAATCTTCCTGATGTCGGGGGGATTGGGGCGGTGGCGATGGGCGGCGAGGTCAGGCTTTTTCTCCGTGGTCGGAGGATATGGGCATAGCATCCTTCCTGTTTTGCGCATCCCTCCGTCTTCGTTCTGATGAACCCGTCTGTGATCCGACATCCTGAGGAGATCTGTCCCTTGGTGATTTGTACTGGCTAGATCGGCAGAGTGCTGGGTCAGACTCAAGCCTCTAAGAGGTGGCCTTTTCCTGCTGCTTTACCGCCTTGGCCACTAGGTCATAGACTTGTTCTACTGCCTCAGGCGATCTATTCTGCTCCAGAAGGGTCTTGGCGACGGCGAGGTTAAGGAGTGGGGTGGGCATCACCTGCTTGCCTTCAATATCAATGTATGGCTTGTCCTGTGCCGGCTTCGAGGGAGCCCATCCTAGGTTGCGCCGTACGCCAGGATCATTGATGACGCGAGCTGGAGCCTTCTTAGCCTTCTGCTGCTGCAGCAGAGTCTTGTACTCGGCCTCCATTGCTCTAGCTTTCTCTATGGACTTCTGCGCATTGACCACATCTCGATCTAGTTTAGCGCCTTGCTCCGCGATGGCTTGCGCCTCCTCCAGCAGCTGCTCGCGCTTCTCGTCAAGCTGAGTCACGTTCCGGATATGATCAACAGTTAGTGGCTCGACGAGGAGATTGCCGTACATCACTCTATCAGCTGGAGTAACATGGGCTGCTGCCTACGTGGATGCTGGAGGTGGCAAGTTTGCGGTGTTGTTGTTGCTCGGACCAGTGGCGAGTTCCTGCGGCTGCTGCACTGGATTAGGCGGAGGAGGCATGACCTTTGCGCGATCATCGTCAGCAGCAATTAGTGGACGCTTCCCCTTTTCTAGCGCCATAGGCGGAGCTTGCCCGGGTTGATCTTCATCCATAGCTATCCCAATGGTGACGAACACCCCTCGAGACATGACGGTGTTATTAGCTTGCTCGTCGCGCGAGTACTCCTCCTCCATCTCTTGCATAGCGGAGTCTAGCTCTTCTGGACTGAAGTCTATCTCCTCTGAATCTGCACTAAAATCAGCATAAAGCGCGTCAATGATAGAGTCGGAGGGTGCCAGGACTTCCTCGATGACGGGCGGTGGAGGTGCAACGGCCTCGACGATGACTGGAGCTGGTGGTGGTGCTACGACGATGGCGGCCGGAGGCGGTGGTGGTGGTGGCTGAATCAGAGGGGCTCCGTCAATGAGCGCAAGCGCTGTCTGAGGTGCCGCTTTGGCCTCCACGTAGTTGTTGACGGTGTTCACCATTCCTTCGAAGGTAAGGCAACCTGACGCATGTTGCCGTCTTAGAGAGTGTCGGAGAAGCGTGCCATCGTCCAGTCCTTCCACAAAGTGATAGATAGAATCATCATTGGGGTAGTGGGCCAGATCGGCTCGTATATGGAGCCACCTGGCCAGGTAATCGCGGGGGTTTTCGCCCTCTCTCTGAACGATGCGCGCCAGATCGAAGATAGTAACCACGCCGACGAACTTGGATCTCTGCTGTCCAGACGCGCGGATAAAGCCGGCGGATTTGTAGTGATCTTCCACCTTTATATCCTGCACAGGGGCGGTTTGGGTGGGCCTTGAATTTTTTTGATCTTTGCCGGCAAACTCCGAGGAGGGATCCGACATCGATCCTTCCGCGAACGTATCCTGCCCGTATGCGGTACATGCGGGTCTTCATGCTTTCCGATCTTTGCCGGCAAACTCCGAGGAGAGATCCGACATTGATCCTTCCGCGAACGTATCCTGCCCGTAGGCGGTCCGTGCGGGTCTTGATGCTTCTCCGACTTCCAGGGAACTAGTGCCCGAGTCGGTTTCGCCAATGAAGAGGTGGATGTCTCCGATAGGAACGATAGAACACCGCTTAGGGTTCATCTTCGCCGGGATCCAGAACTCGTCTGGGGGGACGATCGGAACGTTGCCGGAGAAGAGAACACGGCCGATGGCTACGGATTCGCCGATTCCCGCGAAGATCTTTGTCCTCGCCCGCTAAAGAGCCTGAAGCGCCTCTTGCCCCATGGTGGGTGCCAACTGTCGTGGTATTTCCGACGAGTACGCCATGGAGGGGTCCTCACAGTGCGTGTTTAGAGACGTGGGGTAAGGCGATCGGTTGACGGGTACGAGGTAACACAGCTTACAGAGGTTCAGATCCCACGACGGTGGCGGAATCCTACTCCTGCTATAAATCACTATAATGTCAATACGCCGAGTTACAGAGATAGGTTCGCTGTGCGAGGTGTGTGTAAAACGATGCCCTAAAGGCTCCCATAGTCCCGACTTATATAGTCGCCAGGTCCTAGGGTTACAGGGAAAAGTCCTAGCCGGACAGGTTACAGAGTCCTACACCGTCTATCACTAGTCTTGTGTATCTTGTACTCCAAGGCTCCGGGTACGCTGGTGACTCCACCGTAGCCTTCCTTTATCCGCCATGGGCCTCCCTTCTGGATCCACCTAACTGGGCCGCCCAGCAGGCCACAGGCCATGCTACCGACTATGGGCCACCCGGGTTAGTCGGATAAGAGACATGCTATGAGGATACCCATATAGCATATCCCCAACAGCCGACACACTGAAGGTACATTTTTCCGGGTGAAGCTTCATTCGGGATATTCTCCAGTTTGCGAATGTCTGCCGAATATCTTCAAGGAGCGTTTTGCTCTCTTTGGTTTTTATAACCACATCATCTACATACACTTGTACATTTTTTCCTATCTGGTCATGTAGACACTTTTGCATGCATCTTTGGTATGTTGCTCCTGCATTACGCAGGCCGAATGGCATGGTGCGATAGCAATAAGCCCTGTACGGGGTAATAAACGCAGTCTTTATTTGATCGTTCCGATTTAATGGTATCTGGTGGAAACCAGAATACGCGTCTACAAATGATAACAGCTCGCAACCAGTGGTCGAATCAATGACTTGGTCTATCCTAGGTAAAGGAAAAGGATCTTTGGGACACGCCTTATTGAGGTTCGTGTAATCGATACACATTCGCCATACGATGGCTACATTCGGGTCATCCTTTTTTTATTCTACTAACACCGGATTTGATAGCCAATCTGGATGAAGCAATTCCATGATGAACCCCGCCGCAAGGAGCCGAGCTATCTCATCCCCTATTATTTTTCTCCTGTCTTCGGTGAAGCGGTGGAGAGGTTGCTTCACCAGCCTTGCTCCTGGCCTTACATGCAAAGAGTGCTCAGCCAACTCCCTCGGCACACCTTGCAGGTCCTCAGTTGACCATGCAAAGATATCCCGATTCTCACGGAGGAAGTTGGTGAGCTCGCTTTCCTATTTGGCATCTAGGCCAGCACCAATCATGATGGTGCGCTCTGGGAACTGCTCATCTATCTGGATCTTTTTCATCTCTTTAGTCGGCTGGAAAGAAACACTCCCATGCGGGTTGGCTAATGCCGGCATATTCAGTTGTGCCGACTGAGCCAGAGCTGCTACTTCCTGAATCCTTCTTTTTTTCCCTTGCAATTACCAATGACTCGGCTAGGTTTGACCCGACTGAAGCACATTCCATGGATTTTCTATAATCTCCGGCTACTTTTATTACCCCCTAAGGCCCGGGTAACTTCATTTTCAAATAGGTACTATGGCAGCTGCTCATGAATTTAGCCAGTGATGGCCGTCTGAGTAAAGCATGATAGCAACTTTCTAGGTCCACCACCTCAAACTCCAAATTCTCCGCTCTGCAATTCTCCCTTGTGCTGAATAATACATCTACTCGGACTTTCCCAATGTGTTCGCACGAGAGACCCGATACTATTCCATGGAATGTGGTCCTTGTGTACTGTAGCATATTCTGTGCTATTCCGAGTTTGTGCATTGTGTCTTTGTACATAATGTTGATGCTACTTCCATTATCAATGAGTACCTTTGAGAATTTCACATTAATGTTGGGCCTGACAAATGTCGGATCTAGTACCAGTGCATATGACCCTGGGTTCGGCATTATCTTCGAGTGATCCTTTATGCTCTAGGTTATCTCTTGATCTAACCATGGCACGTATCTTGGTACTGCCGGCATAACTGCATTCACTTCCATATGCCAGCGCTATACGCTCTGTCTATCTTGATGTTCTGTTGTAAACACACAGTATGACTAATGATGTTCCCTGTAATCATTTCGCCCATTGTTCCCGGGGTTTGCTCTTTCATCTTGATTTTGATTTACTACCTGATGCACTGCATCTCTCCGGTCGGAGTTATCATACCTCGGAGGGAGCGGTGGTAACATTAGCTGATGTGCATTTTCCCCAGTTAGCTGTGGGTGCTGCTGTTGTTGTGCTTGATGAGAAGGTGCTTGCACGCGTGCCGAGTTTCCCATTGCATTATTCATCCATGCACATTGCCGAGTAGTGTGATTAGCTGGCTTGGCTGGGCTTGGGGTGTGGAATTTACACGGTTGATCCAGCATGGATTCAAATGTGTATTTTTTCCTCGGCGTCCACTGCTGAGGACCATTCTTTTGCTGTTGATTGCTTCCATGACTCGGTTGATCCTGTACAACCGCTGCCACTTGATTGGAAGCATATATGTAATCTGCCCTCTCTTCCCGTCTTCTACCTCGGTACCCATTGCGCCGCGATGACCCGGCTGCATCCCTGACATATGGTGTTCCCGATGCTTTGCCGACATTAACTCCGGTTGAGTCGGATCGCCTAAGGCATATGAGTCCGCTATTCGGATGGTTTCTGCTAATGTGGTTGGCATATCTCTCTGCAATTTTTGCCACAGTACACTTTCGTACCGGTAGCCTTGAGCAAACCAAGCTATTGCTTGAGATTCTATGACCCCTTCACATGAGTTTCTGAGGTTACACCACTGAGTCAAGAATTCCCTATCTGTTTCATTCAGCTTCTGCTTGCACATTGCGAGCTGTTGAGGCATGTTTGGTCTCTTGTGAGTACTAGTGAAATTGCTGACAAACATTTCTTCAAAATCTAACCAACAACCTGTCGGCAAATTATTTAGCCATACTCTGGCTGGCCCTTCCAGCATCTGTGGGACGTATCTTACCGCCCATCGTAGGTTCCTGCAAGCTATTTTCACTGCTGTGGCATAGTCAATTAACCAATCCTGTGGTTTTGTGCTCCCATTGTATGTTTTCGTGCCCCTTGCCAATTGAAAGTTCGGCACGGGTGGTTCGCCCATGATTCGAGGTCCGAAGCATGTCGGACCAGGCAGACCCTGTTCCTCCAATAACTCGGACCAATATAATCTATCCAGTTTCAGTCTTGCGTCAGCTGACGGCAAGTTCCTATAAATGACCCTCTCTTGTATTCCATAGTGGTTATGCCCACCTTGCTCTACATGCTCCATGTCCGAGTAACCATCATTGTATCTATCATTTGCCTGATTATGGTGAGCTGGTCTCGCTTCTCGTTCTTGCCGAGGCTCATACATTGGCTGAGGATCTGGTGGAGGGTTCCTCCTCCCTTCTGCCGGGTTATGGTTCTCATGACTTCCCCTTCCGTGGTTCCCGTGCTCTTTGTTGGCACGGCCGGGGTTTCTATCTCCACTGTTACCTCGGCTGCCATTGCCTCTATTCGCATTGACTTTTCCGGCTACGGCCGGATCATATGGAACAATTTGCTTATTTGTTTTTCCCGAGGTAACCACTTTATCTTTTCACGCATTGTTTCCGGGTGAGGATGCTGCTGCCGCAGATAAGGCGGGGGCCGCTCCTGCCGAATGAACCCTGCGCGAGGCTCCTGGCCTTGCCGGGTTAACCCTGAGTAATTCCTCATTCTCCTAGTTTGCGATGCGCACCAGTTCATTTACTCTTTCTTGCTGTCTCTGCCGGGCTTCCCCACTTAATCCTTCCAACTCCAGGGATGCGGCATTTGCCTCCCTCGGGTTCTTTACCGGGGTACTATACCTCGGCAAGCCTGGTTCGACCGAGTCGTCTGGACGAGTCTCATGCTCTTTGTTGATATCATTCATGAGGTTCTTTCCTCTTAATCTCAATTCATCTACCCGCTCAGGGGCCACATCTAGTTTGTTTGCCCTAGCGTACTGTCGCAGGGTCCTGTTTAAGGATTCCCGCAAGGCCGACACCTTTTTTGCCTCTACTAGTACTTTTTGTCTAGTTTCTTCTAACTCCTCATGTGCATTAGCCGGATCAAGTATCAGCGCCACAGGCATGGTTAGATTATCTATAGTTTCCTGAAGAATATTTTCTGGCCTCTCCAGAGGTGGCCATCTTACCCTTGCCGCCTTTGGGGTCGTCTCCTGCACCTCGGCAGACTTGGTTGATGGTGGATCTACCTCGGTGGGCTGTGGAGCTATCTGCTTCGTGGCCATCTATGCTCCTATCACCGGGTCCCTGCTTGGTTCGGCGCCTCCTCCCGCTGTTGGTGCCGCGGTCGTCACCATCACCTCGAAGTTACCAACGGGGCGTGCTCCACGCGGACCGCTAGCAGCCCGGAGGGGAGGTTATCCTGCTTCAACGACTCGGTGAGGATAGACACAGGACGTGTCGACGCCGACGTAGACCTTGTGCGCACCCAGGTTGATGAAGACGCCGTTGCACGGAGGCGCTTTCCTCCTGAAGATACCCGCGTTATCGCTGACATAGTCCCAGAGATCAAAACTCTGGACTAAGCCAGAGACAGCCCGCTCGCCGGTGTGGATGAAGTTTCTCGTCCGGATCTTGACTCCAGCTAGCACCGCTGCTGGCCCCACGGTGGGCGCCAACTGTCGTGGTAGTGGCACGACATATGCCATGGGTAGGCTAAAGTATGGGTCCAATGGATGCTAGAGGGATCCGAGGTGGGAAGATGTAGTGATTTCTACACTCAAATGTCTTGTAAGTAGATCTCTATTCTTCTTCTCAAGAACTACAAGTGCTCCTAGAGCTGTTTCATGGAGAAGAAGTAAACAACCCTAGCCTTACAGCATAGAATGAATCGATCCCCTCTCAGGAACCCGCTTCCCCCTTATAAAGGGGTTCTTTGGTTCCTTCTAGGGCTGACGTGGCAAGCATATCCATGGAATATGCTTGTCCCAATATGGTAAGTCGGTGGCCTCCTTTCCGTGTCCCCCTTCTATCTGCGGCAATGTTCTAGAAACCTTCACAGGCGCGCCTCGGGCTTTCTAACTGTCACCTCCTTGACGTTTGTATGCCCTTCTGCTGCTCTGCTCCTTGTCCTTTTTGCTTGGCTCTGTCTAGATTCCTCTTAGCAAGTGACTAGGGTTTGACTATAGCCACCTCCTTCTCCTACAATCTTCATGTTATTCGGCCTTATCTCGCATAACTCGGCTCGGCCTTCACCTGCATTCAAGTTAGTCAGACTCATTCGGCCGACTTAACTCATATGTCGGCCGGATAAGGTGTTACTCATTCTATCTTTGTCATGGCCCCGCTTATCTTCGGTCGACACAAACAGTAATTCGGCTTAATATGAGGGAGACTCCTTTCGTCTTTCCCCTGTCTTGACCCTATCCGGGGTCACCCCCCCAACACCAACCCATCTCCAGGATTTGCCCCGAGAACCAACAGACCCCCGATGAACCGTCCGACCTATCCCAACCGTGGAAACCCAAGACCCGGAGGAAATCACAACAACCCCGGCAACTCAAGCAATTTCAACCGTGCACCACCCAAGTTCAACAACAACAATACCGCCACCAACACCAACACTACCCCGAGGACCGGAAGCAATGTTGTGCCTGTTGCAGCAAAGGAAAAGTCGCAAGTGACTTGTTATGACTGTGGAAATAAGGGTCACTACTCTAATGAGTTCCCCAACAAGAATGCCACAGCCCCCAATGCAAATGCCCCAGCTCAGCAACAGCGTCGTGTTCAGCCTGGAAGAAGGTTTGCCCCGGGTAACTCGCACAACCGCAACGGCCGTCTCTTTCTCATGCTTGCTGAAGAAGCCCAGGAAGCGCCAAATGTCGTGCTGGGTATGTTTTCTGTTAACTCAGTACTTGCTAGAATGTTGTTTGATTCTGGTGCATCGCACTCAGTTGTCACCGAAGAATTTGCATGCACTAGTAATATTCAACCAACCAAACTGAAGCATGTTATGGTTGTTTAAATCCCCAGTTCGACCACCAAAGCTAGGCAAATTTGCAAAGCCGTCCCTATCCGAATCCACCACATAGACTTTTATTCTAATCTGATAGTACTCGGAACTAAAGGTTTGGAAGTAGTACTAGGAATGGATTGGATGTCCAAACATAAAGGACTAATTGACTGTGCCAAGAAAGCCATAACCATGACCAGTACAGCCGGAATATCCGTCGAGCATGTATCTGAAACCTTACCTCGTCAATTCAAGTGCAACAAGAGTATAGCCCAACCTACCATTGACCAAGTCTGGATAGTCTGTGAATACCCCGATGTATTTCCAGATGTTTTGTCTGGTATGCCCCTAGATCGAGATATCGAGTTTATCATTGAACTAATCCCTAGAACAGGACCCATAGCCTAGAAACCATATAGTATGAACCCGTCTGAACTAGCGGAACTAAAGAAGCAACTGGATGCCATGCTGGAAATTGGATTGATTCAACCAAGTGCGTCACCATGGAGATCACCTGTCTTGTTCGTGGACAAGAAAGATGGAGGTAACCGTTTGTGTACGGATTATTGGAAGTTGAATGATGTCACTGGTAAGAACAAGTACCCATTTCCCAAGATATAAGATCTGTTTGACCAGTTGACCGGTGCCAAGGTGTTTTCTAAGATTGATCTTAGAACTGGCTATCATCAACTCAAGATTCGCACAGAGGATATTCCCAAGACTGCCTTTACCACCAGATATGGATTATACGAGTATACTGTCATGTCTTTTGGACTAACCAATGCCCCTGCTTATTTCATGAATCTCATGAATAAGATTTTTATGGACTTCATGGATAAGTTTGTCGTTGTTTTCATCGATGAAATTTTGATCCGTTCCAAATCAGAAGAAGAACATGAGCTACACCTCAGGACCATTCTTGGAACCCTTAGAGAGCATCAATTGTATGCCAAGTTTAGCAAATGTGAATTCTGGTTACAGGAGGTAGGATTTCTCGGACATATCGTATCAGCCTGTGGAATTGCCATTGACCCTGCAAAGGTGAAAGATGTCAAAGATTGGCAAGCCCCAACCACTCAAACCCAAGTTCATGCATTTCTCAGATTGGCGGGATACTACCGCAAGCTCGTAGAAGGATTCTCGAGTATCGCCAGACCCATGACCCAATTTCTAAAGAAGGAAAAGAAGTTTGAATGGACGGAAAAATGTGAAGCGAGTTTTCAAGAACTCAAGAGAAGATTGATTTCAGCCCCAATCTTAATCATGCCGGATATCATGAAGCCCTTTTATGTATATTGTGAGGCATCCAAGATCGGTCTCGGATGTGTGCTAATGCAGGAAGGCAAAGTTATATCCTATCTATCCCAACAACTGAAACAGCATGAGCAAAACTATCCAACCCATGACCTCGAGCTCGCAGCCGTAGTTCTAGCCCTGAAGACATGGAGGCATTACCTGATGGGAAACCGTTGTGAGATTTATTCAGATCACAAGACCCTGAAGTATATATTCACTCAAAAGGAGCTGAATATGAGAAAGAAAAGATGGATTGAGCTAATCAAGGATTACGACCTGGACATTCACTATCACCCCGGTAAAGCCAACGTGGTAGCAGATGCCCTTAGCAGATTGTCATGCTGCTTGAACTCCATGATTTTGAAGGAGCAACCAAGCCTGCACAAAGAGATGGAAGATTTCCGAACGGAATTAGTGAGTGAAGGATTTTTAGCTAGCATAGAGCTTCAACCCACTTTGATTGGCAAGATCAAAGAGGCGGATAAAGGGAATGCTAGTATCGACAGAATAGAGCGTCGTATCGGTACAGGAAAATTACCCGGATTTACCGAAGACGAAGAAGAGGTTATGTGGTACAAAGGACGTCTTTGTGTACCAGCAGATTCAGAGTTAAAAGAAGTTATTCTGAAGGAAGCTCATGATACTCTTTATTCTATCCACCCCGAAGGAACAAAGATGTATCAGGATTTGAAGGAATAATTCTGGTGACATAAGATGAAGAGAGAAATCGGAAGCTATATCGCCAAGTGTGATATATGTCTTAGAGTCAAGGCGGGACATCAAAGACCCGCAGGATTGTTGCAACCTCTACAGATTCTGGAATGGAAATGGGATTCCGTTGGAATGGACTTTATGACCGGATTGCCTACTTCTAGTAGGAGAAATGACTCTATCTGGGTCATAGTTGACAGATTGTCCAAAGTTGCCCATTTCTTACCAGTCAAGACCACATATCAGAGCTCGAAGCTAGCAGAGTTATAAATCGCTAGAATTGTCAGTTTTCACGGAGTCCCCAAGAACATCGTATCTGATCGAGGAACTCATTTTACCTCGAGAATCTGGAAGAAAGTCCAAGAAGGTTTAGGAACCCGACTAGATTTCAGCACATCTTATCACCCTCAGACCGATGGACAAACGGAGCGGGTAAATCAAATACTCGAAGACATGTTGAGAGCATGTGTGTTAGAGTATGGATCTAAATGGGAAGACTATCTACCGTTCGCAGAATTTTCATACAACAACAGTTATCAATCTAGTTTGCAGATGGCCCCATTTGAATTCATGTATGGAAGGAAGTGTCGCACCCCTTTGAACTAGTCGGAAGTAGGAGAGAGTTAGATTATCGAACCTGACATCCTACGAAAAGAAGAATAGAAAGTTCACAAGATTCGGGAGCACCTCAAGACCGCCCAGTCAAGACAGAAGAGTTACACCGACAAGACATGTCGAGACCTCGCCTTCAACATCGGAGAGTTCGTGTATCTGAAAGTGTCGCCATTGAAGGGAATGCAGCGTTTCCAACTAAAGGGAAAGTTAGCTCCCAGATATATCGGACCCTTCAAAATTCTGAACCGTCGAGGAGAAGTGTCGTATCAATTGGAACTGCCAAAAGAGATGTCAGCCGTGCACAATGTGTTCAATATCTCATTACTTCGCAAGTGCCTCGAAGTTCCGGAGAAGACTGAAGTGTTCAAGAACATTGATCACTGGACCATAGAGATCAACGATGACATGACCTATCCGAAGTACCCATCCATATTTTCGAAGAAGCTTTCAGAATTACCAGAACCCGAAGCATCAAGTTTCTCAAGATCCAGTGGAGCAACCACATGGAAGAGAAGCTACCTGGGAGCGCGAAGATCACATTAGGACGGAGTTCCCAGATCTCTTCAGATCCTAGGTAATCTTTTCCGTCCTTTTTCAAATCTCGGGACGAGATTTTGTTTAAGGGGTAAGGTTTGTAACATCCCAAAAATATTAAACATGAATCATCAATTGCTAATCATCAAATTTAGGGTTAACAAAAACTTTCCTATCTAAAAATATGAGAGCATTCATATGTATGTGTATTTAAAATTAGGATTCTTTTGAATTGCCATGGTTCTGTGTTTCATTGCTTGTAAAATGATTCTTAGGTGAAATAAACATCATTTAAATCATTCTGAAACTTTTCCCAAAGACAAACAACTCAAAATGAACAAATGAAGTGAATGGTCACTTTGGCCAAATTAACTCTCATGCCTACTTTGGCTATTCCAAGCACTCAAAACTTAACAAAAACATTTGTGGATATTTGCACCCCTTGTTATTACTCATAATGAGGTACCAAGGCCCACTTTGTGATCTTCCAAAAACATTCAAATGCTAAGTTTAAATGACAGTTTAAAATTGAATCTATCTCATATGGGAAGATCCCACTATTTCAAAAACCACTCAAACAAGCTCAATTTTCAAACCCAAGCACCCAAAGAGTCTCCAGCACATGCCTAGCACATCCACCAAAAATCTTTTCAAAATTGAAAAATAAGTTTCTTGCAGCCATTTCATCAAACACTTGGCAGGAAAATTTAAACCAAATCAAATTCACTGTGTTTAATAGTGTTTTGGCCTAAGTTGTTCCCTCTCTAGCTCACAACAACAATTTAATAGATCATCTAGCTTAATTGGAAACCCTTAGCCTCACTTTGAGCTGGACATTGTTATCAATGGTGAGCAAGCCGAGCCACCGCGCCGGCCAACTTGGTCGCCGCCGCAGCAGACAACCTCCCCCTCTCTCGCCATGTCTGGGAGCTAACCAGCACTTCACCGCTACCCACTGTCCCCTCCGCGAGCCAAGGCAAGACGTGGACCACCAAGCACGCCCCGCGCCCAGTGCCACTACGACATGCCGAGCATGCGCCAGAGCGCCGGACCCGGCACGCGCGCACACACCGCCCCTCGACCGCAGCCCGTGCCCACCACTTCGCCATGATCCCAGGAACACGCCAGACATCCCCGTTCGCCGCCCAGTGCCTCACAGCCACCGCTCATCGTCGAAGACGCCGCCTCTGCCGCTCAGACCGCCAGCCTCGCCCGACCAATTACCACCACCCCTAAGCCCGCATTTAAGTTCTAGAGCATCGCTAGGAGACCACGCGTCGATCACCATCCTCAGCCATGCCGCTAGCATCCCGTAGCCATGTCGCCATCGTTGCCTGCCCATCCCTCTCGGTCTCGCCGTCGAGCCTATAAAAGGAAGCCACCCCCAGCCGTTTGAAGCACACCATTCCACTCCCCTCACCTTACTGATCGTTCCACCCTCTAGTCGGAGCACGAGGAGCAGCAGCTCGCCGGAATTGCACCGGAGCATGCCGCCTCTGGAAGAGAAGAGGGCCGCTGATTGCGACCACCCCCAGAGCTGCCTCAACCGTCCCTGAGCTCGCCGTCGACCACTCGTTCGTTTGCCCGCCTCGCCGTCATCGTTGGAGCCCTGTTATGCCCCCTATGCACCCCCACTGAGCCGCTAGGGTTCGAGCTTGTCAGTGACAGATTCGTCGTCGATGATCCCCAGCCGTCGATCTCCCTTCTAATCCAACGACCCACGTAGCCCCGTACCGCTTCGCGCGTTATGAGCCGCTGACTAGTAGACCCCCCTGTCAGCTGAGCCCCATGCTGGGGAGTGACACTGGGCTGGCCCATTAACCTCTCCCGCGTGACCCAACCGTTTGAATTTAGTTTTTTCTATTTTAAGTCAAACACAGTTCTGTACATAGATTCAAAAAGCAACCCAGCTCGATGCAATGACCCAAATTGCATGAAACCAATTTTGTTAGAAAGGTACTGAAATGCTTAATCCAAGCCCATTGGATTCAAATCATTTGGATCTATAGATCAACCTTGGTAAAAATAACAAGTCAGAAGCTTTTCTGCACTCAAACATTTTTCAAAATTCAACCATAAGAGCCTTTGAGTTGATTCCAACTCTCAAAAATCACACTTGATCATACCTTTCAGAATTTATAAAAACATATGGGTTTACTTATAGAAATAATGTTCAAATAACAAAATAATGCCACATAGGCATTTCTAGTCACTTTATTTATTTAAAATATAAAGGTTAAACCTTATTAAATTGTGACACCACTTTAAATCACATTCCCATGTACTGAAATATGTGGTGATGACATGTGTCAACATGATCCCATGTTTGAGTTGGAGAATATAAATCTTAAGTATTTTTTCAATGAGTAGAAATTACTTTTCTCACATTAAAATAAATAAGACAAATGCTTTAATCTTGTAATGATAGGTGATGATGTTAGATCATCTATAGTACATCTTTGTGGGATGATTGAAAATAGTTAAGTATTGTTTGGTGATTGTGTACATAGACGCTAGTACCGACCAAGGATACGAGGAGGAAGGAGGATACTACAAGGAAGAAGCCGAGGAGAACTTCAACCACTGCTCTGCTCAAGGCAAGCCTTACTACACAAGTTGACCTATGCAAGCTATTAACCTAGCAAGATTATACCACTTGATAAACCATCCTATTTTTACTTGCAAGCTTTATACTTTATTTCTTTATCAAAGCTTTCTCTTAGAGTTTACATAGTGAATTGTAGATACTAGAAAGATCATGGAAGGTTGCATAAAGATCATTAAATCTGGCCTAAGTTAGATAATCTTGATGTCATCCTGAGGCAGGTGATTGAAATTAGCAAATCCCCACTTGTTTACCAACCCTCATTAGACCACCACTTGTAGATGCTAGTGCTAAGCATAAAACTTGATCAACTTTAGATGGGAATACTTGGTGAAACCGGTTATGAAAACCTTAGAATGATGAGTCATTCTACTGAAATGTTTTGACATGTGTTCTCGAACACCATATGATTTTTATGATGAAACTGTTGAGGCACCCTTTGGAAAAATGATGGTTGTCTGGATGCGATACCATTCCAATTTTACCGTACAACCACAATACCCGAAAATTGGGTAGGGCTTGACTGCAAATTTATATCCCTTAGTATGGGTTCCCTCGCGGCCAAGGTCTAAGCTGAGGCTACCTTGTGAAGATTTTCCACCTGTGCAGTACCCAAGATGACAGTTGGTCTTGGTTGGGAGGCCAAACTCACAGGAGAGGTGCCTATACTAGGGCGTGTAATGGAAAGGTTAGGATTGATTATCCGCATACTGAGTATGGTGAATTCAGGATTTGTTCCTGACGGATGTATCAAATGTTTTGGTGAAAGTGTACAATCTCTGCAGAGTGTCAAACTATTCGAATAGCCGCGTCCGCGGTTATGGACAGTTGGAGTGGCCATACCATTCCCCTGTCAAATGTTTTCAAAATGACTTGTGCAATGAATTATGACTTTGACTTGACCACAACAGGGTTGTGATATGAAAATTCAAGTTCCCATTTAGGTGTTATAAAACTTCAACTAGTTTTCTTTGCTTCTGAACTTAGTAGAGGTAAATCTAGCTTTTTGCAAAACAACCCTAGAGCTTAGTGTCCTTCTACAAAAATCCCCTTCACTTGTTAGTATTAGTTTGCGAGTACTTAAAGAGTACTCATGGCTTTGTCCCTGGTTATTCCGTGGCCAGACTATGAAGAGGAGTACCAAGATGATGGACCGCAGGAACGTTACGACAACTAGGATCATCTCCAATCGTCAGCATTGCCTGTGACCCCGAAGATGGAGTTTTGCCTATGCTATCTTTAATATTACGTTATTCCGCTGCTTGAGTTGTATTAAGAACTGGATCATGAGATCCTTATTTTTGTAAGACCTGATGTATGGTTTGTAATGGATGATGTACTGTGATATCCAAATCTGTTATGTCTCACAAAAATGGTAATCCTGGGATTACGATGTATGGCATAATAGGCATCTGGGATTAAAAATACGCTTGTTGACACCTACCATGGTCATTTGAGTGGTAACATAAGATAAGGTAAGATATTAAACCTCCTAGAAATAATCCTTGTTGGTTCTCCTTTGGTATACAACAAACCAAGATTTTGTAGATCGAACCTTTGCTTTTTTCCCGATGAACTTTACATTGCAAGATCCTATAGGATTATTTCCTTTTTCATTTGATCCTATGAATCAAACGCTATGTATAGAAAAATTTCCAGCATATCCTCATTTTGAAAAAAGGAGAATTTCCATAACATCTTCCAAGGTAGGCATATTTTTTAATGCAATCAAACATCCTAACTATAATCAAGATTTTTGAAAATAGTATATCAACTTCTACAATGTCAGATCAATATTAGTTTTATTTTCATGTTATATTTCCTTTCACTTTGAAGGTCCTTTTCTTATCTAGTCGCCACGCGATGTGCTTTACATGGCATATGAGCTTGCTGATGACGATGAGGAGGATGATCTTGGTATGTGGTGGGTAGCAAGATCTGCCAATGGTTCAAGACTTCTTATGGTCTATACATCAGGTTTACCAGGAAATGCAATTGCTAATGATACTAGTGTTGTTCACTATGGTCGCACCGTTCGCACATATCCTTATGGGTTTGACTTCATGGTGTTCTCGATGAACACAAGCCACTTACATGCAGCTAACCATGGAAAAGGGTTACTGACCTTGGATCATATTCTCTTTTCCTTGGTGTGAACTATCCGATACACATTGCAGTAGGCGGTGCAAATGATCCACCAGGACATCTGACAAGAAGGAACTGTGTTTACACCTAACATCAAGAAGTTGGTTGCGAGTACGGGACGCATCTTGAAATTTGCCGCTTCATTCTGAATGTTGATGTAGCTGTTGGTTTCCACACCAATAGTTGCTGGATATGGTCGAAGACTCCATTTTGGTTCATCCCAAGCTTCTCAAACGCCTTGGAGTGGATCAAGCCGGTTCAAGGATAGCTCATTTGCTCTTGGATTTTGTTCAACTCTTTCTTTTGTCTGGTTTAGCTGATGTAAGTATTACTCAACATTTAGTTTCACACCTGGTTCGGCTTGTAAAATACTCCGTATGACCAAACTCCTTTTGTAAACTTGGTGGTTTCTCCAGTATGTATGGTTCACAAAGCACGTAAAAGAACCATATTTAGGATAACAGTTGTAACTCTACTAGTACTACCTAATTTCTTCCAAAATGTTGTACGGTATACTAGTTGTATAGGAATATTGTAGTTTTGTTTCTTTTTTCACTAGAGTTTAGGTCTTGTGACAAGCTACCGTAGGTAAGTTGGACGTGTAGGTACTATGCTCTAAATGCATGCGGTGGATCACGAAGTTTCCAGGTTTACAAGTAAAAACATGTCGCTCATGATGGCATCGCCCGTGATTTCACAAGGCAGTACTATACGACTGTGTGCTAGTCTCAATGAAGCTAGATGGAGTTAGTAGATACCGCAAAAGAGAGAGAGGGAGGGAGTTTTGCACACGCCGGTGCACGTGGCAGCGCATTCCTTCCGATACAAGATGGATTTAACTCCCTCACCAGCCTCCCCCCACAAACATACAAGTCAGTCCCTTCTTCCATCTACTACCGCGCTCTGGCCTCTCGCTCCATATTGTTGCCGACCAACTCCGGGATCTGTCCTCTATAGGTGGCAACGAGATCGGCGCGTCAACCTTCTGTAGGGCGGCGTCACATACGTCATACCTGTCCCACGGCGGCAATGGCGGTTTGTGAAATACTACAACAGTCGTACCTATTCCCTTCGTTTTCATAATATAAGATGTTTTAGCTTTTGTGAAACGAGTGTATCTATATTCACTCTGAACTTACGTGGTAAAGTTGATGATGCAGTTAAATTTTTACTTGTCTATTGCGCAGCTAAACTTGGAGATGGTTTGAAAACTGCCCCATACCCCAACTGAACCCGAACGATGTTCCCGTTTGCCCAACCCAAACTGAAACCATCTAAAAATAATATCAACCCAACCAGAACCAAACACACGCAATATTGTACCCAAACCGAACCAACCTGAGTGCCCATCCATGGGTTAAAACCAACTACTAAATGGGTTGAAAGCTGTTTGCTCTAGTGGTTCCTCGCGCGACTCAGTGCAGTTTCAGGAGCGCACGCCGGAGGTAGACAACGGTATACACAGGTGACTCCGCCCCATGTGCTTGTAATGGTGCCGGTTAGCTGAGTGTATAGTTACGACCAAGAACAATAACACACCTGAGAAACATGAGCATCCAGTAGAAAGTTTCAGCAAAAAGGCCTAAACCAATCTCACCAATGGGTAACCGGAACTGTTTGGACCCATACCTGATTAAACCAAATTGTTTGCTATATAAAACTGAACCAAACCAAACTGGTGTCAGAAGTAGCATGTTTGCAACCAAACTACATAATCCCATGCAGGGAAACCAATCCAACCCACCCGGTTATGTCAAAACCATTCTCACATTTATGTGCATAATTGTCATATGTAGAGTAGTTCTTATCTCGGGTATGCATCCTTTTGTACACTAGGAATGCATGGAAGCTTGGTTTCTGGGCTAGACCCATAACTGAGAACAATGGGGATCAGTTCAAATTTGGTAGTTCGACAGTGCAAACTTTTCTACATTTGCACATGTTTGACGGTCAACATCATGTAGTAATTTGTTATCAATATTACAACTTAATGTGAAAGGAGAAAGGGGATGGAGCCAAAAATAGGATTCTTGATGAAATAGTTTCCAATTCCGTGAATTCTGCTATACCGGATGACAAGGTAAATCAATAGAATGACCTATGTTCTTGCATCCCTCGCATATTCTTTGGTTATAATCTATGTTTATCTTGTAACTGCAGAAGCACAAAGTTGAAGAAGACTCTTAGTTTTCTGATGACAGAGTTGAAAATGAATGTCAGTTTGCTACACCTAATAAGCCACCTTGTTCACCTTTTGTGGAGACGCCACCATGTTTACAGTCTGTGGAGACTGATGCAGCTGCAGCTGGTACTGATGAGCGTGCACCTGCCATCGTCGTGCCAGAAGATGGAGGTGGTGGATTGATTTTACAATCGGCCGAGACTCGTGCGGCTGGAGCTAGAAGTGAAGAGCCTCCAGCGGATATTGTGGTGCTGGATAGTTCACCTATTATGGAGACTCATGCTACCGGTGCTGGCGTTGCTGTTGGTGCTGCTGATCCTGCTTCCGAAATCATCGTGCCACCTGAAGGAGGTGGTGAATTGGGTTTACAATCTGCAGACACTGTTGCACCTGAAGGTGGTGAACTGTGATATGGAGTTGTCTTCCTTATGATTTCTACGCTTTTCTATGGAACCCGTATTATGTGGTTACCTTACGCTTTTGGCTATTGAACTGTAGTGTGGTACCGGAACTACTCCAAGTATGTAATTATATTTGGATGCTTAAGTATTATCAATGATAAAGCCATGCTAACTGAGCTTCTTAGGAATTGGCCTCTGTCACTTCCAGGCATGGTTCCTGTCTCATCTCCTTCTCACAAGAACGGTGAAAAGATGGTTCTGTTCTGTCACATCCCAAAATTTTGCAAATTTTCAAATATGGAAAAACATAAACAAAGTGAAAAAAACTAAGTCTTGGAAATTCAGAGGGAACAAAACCTTTTTGACTATTTAATATAACTCCTTTCAAAACAAAAATTAAATAAAACAATTTGTTTGTGAAGTTGTGTGCATGTTTTCAAAACCTCAAAATCATGAAGCATGCATGGTTGCATTTTAAAACATAGAGAAATAACTTTCTTCTCAAAGTTGAAATGACCACTTAACAACATGAGACTTTGGATATATTCCATATTTAAAATAAAAATAGAATTCCTAAGTGAGCTAAAAAGATAAAGGGCAAAATTATAAAGCCATAGAAATTAGTTTGACTCTATTTGAAGCTTCAGATAAAATGATATGAAACTTATAAAATATAGGAAGAAAAATAAAGTCAAGTTCAGGCAATGACTAAAACGAAATAAAAGTATTCTTAAATGAGTCATTATCATAAAGAATAATATTATAAATCTAAGGAAATTGATTTGAACCTTTTTGGAGTTCTAAGTCAAAAAATATGGTTTTTATAAGAAAAGTGAATAGAAAATAATAAAACTAGGCATACGTACCATGCTCATTTTTTCAAAAATAAATTATACTTTATAAAAAAATATTCCAAATACTCTAATTGGAGTAAACTATCAAATTATATTTTATATAAAATGTTCTGAAAAGTTTTGGTATAAATTTGAATCAAATTGAAGAGACAAATTGGAAACTAAAAAATAAAAAATAGAAAGACAAGAAGAGCCGACCCAGCCCACCTGAGATCAGCCCAACCAGCCTTCCATTCCACTCTATTATTTCTCCCTTTATTTTTGACTTGGGCCGCAATTCCTGGCCCATCAAGACCATCAAGACGATTGACCAAATCAGATGATCATCTTCCTCCTCTCTTCACGTATGCGTATAGAAGCTTAATATACATGGCTGTAGATCGTTCTCTCCTTCTCCCATCAATTCCATTGACCGTTTCTTTTCGACTTAAAAACGAAAAATGTTTAGAACCAAGTGGAGGTTCCATTCGGGCCATTAATTTCTCACTTTAGTGTCTTAATCTCTCAAACCATTCTCGTGAACCGAATGTCATTTGGCAGCATACGTCTCCCGATCTCCCCCTATAGACCACCTTAGAGAAAACCGAAGCGAGCACCATATTCCTCTCCCTCCTCCATCACTTTTATTCCTAAACTTTCTCAAGAGGAGCTCTGCAGAATACACACCAACCATGCCAAGATCAGCCTAAAATCGGAGTTCATTGCTAGATTGCATCGTCCTCGGTAAGAATCTCATCGATTCTTTTTTACCAGAAGATGTTCCCTGACATTGCCTACCTTCAGGACATGATTGTTCATCATATTGTTGCAGTTCTCTGTGCCGCCTGACGACATCAGTGCTCGAGCCGTGTATTTTTGTCAATGTTGGGGACGAACAACCTCTCAATCACATCCAGTAGCACCGTCTCGACGTCCTTTACACCGTCCGCATCTTCTTCTACTCCGGATACATTCCTAGCTAGCGACGGGAACGACAACGCTAAGTCCGTGCCCGCAAATCCAGCGAACTCTCCGACGAGTTATTCTGGTAAGCTATCCTAGACTGTAACACCCTCAGAATCGGACCTATTCAAGTTTTAGCGAAAACCCGCCAAACCCGCATAGAAACGATTCAAAGGTGCCCACCAGGCACTTTCGTGCGGGTGGAAAACGAAGTAATAACATTACACAACAGTCCTCGATGGGACCCACAGAACATAAATATATATAACAGCGACTCAAAGAGTCAAGAATACAGATATAATATACAAAGATCCAAATCACCCTGAAACGATAGAGCGTCCAGCTACGGACAAGATGCAAATGGGGCTAAGAGCCCTGAAGAATAACCAATGGCGTCCATAACCCTGCCCAGGCCAAGCCGGAAGGGTAACCCTTCTAACGACGTCGATCTCAAAACCTGCTTAAACAAAAGGGGTGCCGACAAAGGGCAAAGGAAAAAGAGGAGCGTCAGTACTGAGGCCAGTACACGGCGAGACTAGAATTCGGCGGTCCTCGCCTACATAGGTATGGTGGACTGAGCGGCAGCGGCAGCATGCACTAAACAACCTATAGAGACTCGATACCACTGGCGGTTATCAGAGAGGGATAAGAATGACCTGTCCGGATCCAACCTGAAGCTAACACCAAACAAACCCATCCTGGTGTTTCCCCCTCGAAACCAAACGAGGAAGTCAACCGAGGAACTCACACAGTCGGCAGTTTTATTTAATCAGTTATCGTTGCAGCAATTACTAGTCAGGTTTAGATAATCATCCTGATAAAATAAGCAGTAGGCCATTTTAGTTAACCATTCCGTTGTAGTGGCATCACTTACTAGTCAGATACAATTAACATGAGATAACCCCAAAACCTAGCAGTTGTTGGTACTTTTATTCAGCCATTCTGTTGTAGTTGCAATACTTACTAGTCAGATAAGATGGTCGCAAGCGACATCTCAAACAAGCAATTGTGGGCAGTATTATTTAGCCATTCCATTATAGTGAAGCTGATTACTAGTCATTATAAAGTCAAATTTATAGTACTACTTTAGTTATGCTTGTCTATGGTCGAGATACTGTGCTCCAAGTCGTCCATAACCGCGGACACGGCTTTCAGAAAGTTTTACCCGGCCGGGGTGCACCAATAGCAACACACACTCGATCAACCTCGGAAAAACCAAATCAAAACCCAACGAGGCCTTCACGACAAAGCAATCACAGGATTCAGAAATATTTCAGGGGGCCACCCCATTGAGTAGAACCGCAACGAAGCTAGCTGACTCCGAGACGGACTCAAGGTTTGCGTCAGTGGCTGTAAACGACTGGGAACCCGAAAGTGTGGCTGGGCTTGTCGATACCGCGAAAACACTCCGCTTACCTAAACAGTACAGTGTGCTCCTCGCACAAACGTAAATACAGTAGTAGCATGGCATAAGTACAGGATAGTAAATAAAACCTCAAACTAGTTTGTGGCCCCAAGAAATAAGACTGAATCAAGCTCTGGCTCAGGGGGGTCCCATATACCTCCCGGATGTGGATAGCGCGATAAATCAAGGAACAGGTATCAAGTACTCGGGGTCCTACGGGACACAAGTGGGCGTTCGGAAACCAAATATTATCTATCACCCACCGATGCCTCTGCTTACTTCAATTTTAGTTGTTAAACAGGAATTAAAGTGAACGATAAGTAAAACTATGATCATCTCTGACATCAACATGCGGCCAAACATCAACAACTGTGGCACTAGACGACACGCAACAGCACTTGAGCAAGCGACTACGACGCGCAAGTCCAACTATCTACCAAACAACCGGTAATAGGATGTGTCCAAGGCAATATATGGCTGCAAGGGGATATCACGGGTACGGAAACTATAGCATCACAACACAGATAGCAATAGATCAACATGAGGGAAGTAAATATTATAAAAGTAAGATAGGTAGAAAGGGGGAGATGCTCGCCTGAAAACATTGCCGAAAGGTTCATCCGAAGATCGGGTCGGCACTCACATCAACTCAACGGCTTTATCCGCGAAGAAGCAAATCGCTAGAATAAACACCGGATGCAATATTTAATACAATGGCAGAAGATCGGCATGATGCATGTATGATGTATGCCATGGCAAAGGTGCGATGCAATTAGGTCATATTAAGCGGAACCGGGGGTCCCGACAATTAATTGGATGGTTCAAGTTATTTATCTACCCCACAAATTAAATGTTGTTTTAGCATGGCAGAAGATAGCACCGGTTCGCTACACAAATTTAAATGAGGCCGATATGAGACTAGATTTGCCCGCATATGGGCCCCATATTTAATTAGAGGTGAACCGGCATAAGGCCCCCAAACCACATGGTATGCATGCGAGATGATTGATTAATATGCGACAAGGTGTATTATATTATAAAATAGGGTTTCGGGAAGGGGTTCACACATTGAGGGGTCTCGGCGAACTTGGGGTTCCGGGGTTCGGGGTCGGGTCTCGGGGTCCAGGGTTCGACGGGATCGTTCTCGGACTCCGGGATCGTTCTCGGATTACAGGGGTAGATCTTGTCGCATCCGTGAAGGAGGACTTGGGTTGGTGTCATGGATGCATCGGACTTTCCCCTGGTCGTTGTCGTTCTTGTCGTCGTGCAGATCTTGTCGGGTCCCACGGGGTCGATCTTGCCGTTGCGAGGGTCTTGTCATTTGGAATGCAGCACTTGGTGTCCGAAACGGAGTGCTTGTTGGACCGGTGGCGTTCTTGGCGGTCATCGGGTCCGGACTTCTCCCCAGGGAACGGGTCTTCAGGTTCTCGACGAACTTGGTGTTCCGGCATCTCGTTCATCGGATTCAGGGGATCTTGGGGTCCTGGAAGCAGATCTTGTCGATGGTTCTTCTAGCTATCTTCAGGTTGCCGGTGTTGGGCTCGGGTTCCGCGTCGGTGGTCCTTCGGTTGTCTCTCAGGACGATGTAGAACCTGGCAGCCCACCGAGAGCTCGGCGGTGAACCCCGACGTCACAGGCGGACCTTGAGGCTCGCGGAGGCTCCGGCGGGGCGACTAGCAGCTCGGGCCCACGGGGTTGGGGTCGAACGGCGCGGATGCCGGGTCGGCGCCGGCGCGGTCGCGGCCAGGCGGCGGCGAGGGTTGACGGCCTTCGGGTTGGTCTTGTCGTTCGCATCCGCACCCGTACACGCCACGCAGCAACCGAACGCGGACGACTCCGGTCGAGGAGAGGCGGGGCCGCGGGACGAGGACGGCGGAGCGCGGAGAGGGGAACGCACTCGGGGCGAACAGGCCGCTGCAAGAAGATGTTGCGGAGGCGTCGGCGCCGGAGGCCCAGGGCTTGCTCGGGGACAGAGGCATGGCGAGGCGTCGGGGCGAGGCGACGCGGCGAGGTTGGGGAGACGCGGCAGACGGGCGGCGGCCAGGGAGGGCGACGCTGCGGCCGGAGGGGACCGAGGCGGCGGGGCGGAGCTCGGGCCGGAGCACGGGGGCGCGGCCGCGGTCTCGAGTGGGCTGCGGGAGGAGGCCGGCGCGGGCGTGCTGTCGAGGAGGCTGCGCGGCGGCTCGAGCGGGGACGCGGGCAGAGGCGGAAGGGGGAACCGGCGGAGGGAAGCAGCGGCGAGGCGGATGCAGGGGGCGAGCTCGGGAAGCGAGGGTCGCCGGGGCGGCGCGCGGAGGGCGAGCAGAGGCGAGCGGCGGCCTTGCGGGAGGGGGGAGAGACGAGCGAGGGGGCGGAGGAAGGTGGGGGACGGAGCTGGAGGAGAGGGAGGAGGGGCGGTGGCTCCGGTGCGGCGCGGAGAGGACGGAGGGTGGAAGCAGAGAGACGAGAGGAGGAAGGTTGCGAGAGGCGGGTGGCGTGCGGGAGACGCGGGGTTGGGGGTGGGCCAGGTGGGTCAGGGGGGCCGGCTGAGACGTGGGGAGATGGCTGCGGGTGGGCCAGAGGGGGTGGGGGCCCTAGCGGTCAGGGAGAGTGGCGGGCTGGGGATGAGTGGCTGCGTGGCAGTGTGTGTGTGTGTTTGTGTGTGGGTGGCAGGTGGAGGGTTAGGTGGCAGCGGTTGATTGGTTGGGGATAGGGAGAGGGTGAGGTGGCGAGAGCCGATTGGGTGGGGTGATGTGGAGGGGGGTGTGGGTAGATAGGTTGGTAGCTTTAGGATTTAGGTTGGACCGATTGTATTTTCTGGGGTGGTCGTTCGGGTCATTCGGCCCGTTCGACTGCCCCACAAAAATAATTAAACATTTTATTTAATTAAAACGGGGCGTTTGCAATCTGTGTTTAGACAAAACAAAATATTCCGGAGACCCGGGTTTGAATTTGAAAACAAGACGGGGCGTTTTAGAAAACAAAACAAGCTTTGCGAAAATAGTTTTAGGCAAACAATGCATGATGATGACGATGCAATGCACAAATTCAACGTGATTTTCTAGTAGTGGTTTTGCGGGATGCCACATAAACCGTTAGATATTCATCTAAAGGTCATCATGGATCACTTAAACGAAGGGGTATCCTTCAACCAGAATCTTCCAAATGTCATATCTAGTCCTATTTTCGGATTTTAGACATAAGAACATAGAAACTAGTAAAAATCATATCTTTAGTTCTGTATATCCAAATTTAGCAAATAATATTTGTATGGATTCACAAAAACGAGTAGAACACAGTGGATCCATAATTTTTTACTTTTGAGTTGGTTTAAATAACGTTTTATACAGAACCATTTGTCGAGTATTTTGAGTATAAAAATTATTGTGTAAATTATTTTTAAGTGAATCCTTTTGCAAATGGTTGTATATTGAACCCTATGTAAAGTAAGTGCAAAATATAATTTTATTCTATTATAAACAATTCCATTGAAATTATTTAGTGAGAATGTACTTTCCAAGTGTTAGAAAATATTGCTAATTTCTACAATTACACAAAGGGTTGCATTTGTAATCTTGAAAATATAAAATGTTCAGAAATCACTTAGTAATGTTCAGAACCTTGTTATAACAATTTGTACAAGAATAATTTCCATCTTGCATGTTTGCATACGTTGCATGATTTTTGTGTTGTCATTAGTATTGATCTTGTGATTTTTTTGTCTTGGTTGTTTTTCTTGATAGATTATGTTGATTATCAAGTGTGTTACTACGAAGAGTGTACCAACACCACCAACTACTAAGGCAAGTGATACTATCATGATGTCACATTATTTTCTATACATGTAGTAGTTTTTGAAAAAATGCATGTGTAGGAAAATATTGTACTATGTTATGCTATGTCCTATATAGGATATCCTTTAGACTTTACTTAGTGAAAACATCGTAAGTTGTAGTATGATTAGTCCTGCTATAGTTTCGGGTGGAATATCATGTTATGATTATATGAAGTATTGGAAAATATATGTTTTATATAATAAAACAAGTACTCAATGAATCACCTGGGTGGAATGTGGATACTCAGTTGTGAATAAGGTGGCAATGAAGCGAACCTTATCTATGGCTTTCTTTTTCGTGTGTGCACTAGAAGAATACCATCCAGGGACTTGTAGATTGAACATATTTCTCACATAGTGGATTCTGTGTACAGCCACATGCTAAATGGGTTCTGGCTTAGTCAATTACATAGTGGAAGACCCTTTCATTGGTACATATTCAAGTTAACTAGAATTATTTATTGGAAGTATATCCTTACATTGGTGTATGGTAGACGTGCTAGCATTATATATTGGGAGGACTTCTATGGAAAGACTTTGTCACATTCTCGATCTGCCGGTACTACATTTGGTGTGTACTTATCTAGCGTCCACTGGTGGCGTCAAGACTAGACTATGTCATGTGGGTAACGTGTACAACTTCTGCAGAAGAAAAAATTCTAAGTACTTAGCCATGTCCCCAGTTACGGAAAACTCTGAGCAACTAAGGCCTAAATCTATGGAAGATCTCGACATTCCAATTTCTCAAAGTAAAACTTGATGGTGTCCATAACGGATTAGAAGCACTTGGAGTTTGCCAAGTTGTTGAAAGTTCAAAACTATTGAAAAATTATAGGATAATACCATATTGCTTTCTACAAATGAGCCTAAACTATACTTAGACAAATATGCATGTATTGTTAGGTTCCAACTTATTTCCGCATAGTAGTGACACTTCCCTATACATTCAAAGTATTGACCCTTGTGGCTGTAACTTATGATGTTGCACGATTACTTGATGATAGTGATGTTTGATGAGTAGGGGTTACGAGTCTGCATCCAACATGTTTCCTATGGCACATGAAGATGAAGGACTTTATGCTTTACTTTTGTTCCGCTGCTTTGTAGTAAGATAGCCTATGTCTATGAGATTGTAATAAGTATTTATATTCTAGATCATGCGATGTAATATGACCTTTGTATCTTGATATTACATCTTAAACTATGAGTGCTAGCTATTCGATGGGACTAGCACTGTAATCACAGGGATTTCGAACCAAGCCGTATTCGGGTCAGCTACATGTTACTTTTCATGTAATTTCATTATGCTCGTGTTATTGATCTGACAACTTCGTGATGAATTTGTTTGTCATCCCATCAGATTTTTTTCAAACAATCCAATCGGCTTTTATGACTCTACATACAAACATATTTGGTCACATGACTTGAAAAGAAAACCGTATATTCTTTGGATCCACTAACACAAGGAGACATGCGATTTTTTTTTGAAACAAGGCAAAAGATTTGTCATTTTAATTGATAGAGTGGGAAATGAAATTCAATTACATTAAGATAACTACTCGTACAAGTCATAGAATGTCAGGGATTGCCATAGGAAATCATCACCTCCAGCATCTTGTTATATAGAAGGTGGTATAGATGATCAACAACCTTCTTTTCTGTGGGACGACAATGTCAATTGCAGGATTTCGAGTTTAAACGCAATCCAGTGCAGGTTCATCAGGACAACCTCCAGTCGCATCAATATCCACAAAAGGTACATTAGTGCTATGGAAGACACCATTGGAAATTCTTGCTGAAGCTGTTGTTGTACTCCTATCATCAGGACCACAAATAAGGGCCAGAAATTCAAGCTCCAAAATCTAGTTTAAAAAAATATACAATAGGTTATCCCATGTGGATAATTCATAGGCAATTCACAGTGCAATTTGAGCGTCTTACATGATCCTTAGACCTTATTAGTCCATCCGGTCATTTTATTGGTGGAACAAAATTTGCTGGTAGTTTTATTTCTCTGAAGAACCTACAAAACATAGCCAAGTCAGACATCTGAATATATCTTACTTTTGTACAGACTACTTATATATGAATATGTATTTGCATAACACTCACTTAGCAATCTTTCTACGGATATCTTCCCGCTCCTTGGAACTGCGAAGTGGACATTCTATAGGGTACATCCATCCATATTGTACTGTACCTCTAAGTACTTCTTCATCAGGTACATAACACTGGTAGAAAACGCCCTATAGGTCCCGGTTGGTAAGTGGCATTAGTCCCGGTTGCCCAACCGGGAAGGGGCAATCGGGACTAAAGATCTAACCTTTAGTCCCGGTTGCCCCACCAACCGGGACAAATGGGGGCACACGTGGCGGCATCAGAGCGCGAGGGGGGTGGATCATTAGTCCCGGTTCGTAACACGAACCGGGACTAATAACCTGCTGCCGCGGCAGAGATTTGGCCCATTTCTCTGCCGCGGCAGAGAATTAATTTTGGCACATTTTGTTGCCGTGGCAGCATTTTCGCCACTTTTTGTGCCGCGGCAGAGAATTCATTTAGGGTTGTTTTATTATTTATTTAGTGATTTGCACTTATCAATGAAGGAACCTTATATTACATCATGATGACAACATTATATTCAATACACGGATCGAGTTCATGCACTACATACAAAAGTTGCTATTCGATGCTACCGGCCAATTTTTTGAAAGTTGCTATTTTTACAATTCCTATTGTCTATACACAGCCGAGTAGTATTCCCCTTGTGTGTTTAGGACTTCTGCATCCAAGAATCCCGCCAATTCCTCCTGAATTGCTCGTACGCGATCCTTTGGCAGAAGACCGTCCCGTAGACGTTCGATCTGATTTAAAAAAGGAGTCAGCCTATATGGATGAAACTAAACACAATTTGATTGTAATTAAAAACTATAGAAATTATTTACGTACGTGGACTTGCTCTAAATTTTTGCCCTTCTCATCGCACGTCTGCCGGATGAACTCGCATACATAGTATCCACATAGATTGTTACCTGGTCCCTGCGTCAGGCACTTTACGAGAACAGAGTTCAATCAAAATAATAATCAAGCATGATAATAACTGTATCAAAACTAGAATCAAAGATATGCGCGGATATAGCTAGTGGTGCTTACATTTAGTGGTTGAAATGTAAGCTGCTCTTTCCAAACACCCCTAGCCTTCTTGGTGAACCGTTTCCAAGCGCTGCCCGGCGTAGAAAACGAATAAAATAAGTTATTAAGTACTTGATATCATAAAATTCACGAACGTTGCCGATATAGTGTCGTAATGATTAGAATTACCGCTGGATAAGTCTCAAGGGGTTTATGTTTCGAGTCCATGACTAGTACACGCCCTTTGTCAAGTTGAATGATTAATAGAATATAGTGGAAGCTGCAAATGCATAACTAATCAATTATATACTTAACATCGAGTAAGCGAAATAGAAAGTGTATACAAGAAAATAACACTCACTCGAAGTTGTAAGGAAATAGTATTTCCCTTTTGGTTTCTTGAAACCTTAACGCGTGTACTATATTATCCTCCGTATCCTGGGGGCTTATTTTGAGATTAGCTTCATGAACCCAATATGGGTCAATGAAGCCAATGTCATAGATTTTTCCTCTGCTGCATTCGAGAATCTTCATTCTGCATATTACAGTATGATTATATACATGCAATAAACAAAATAATATAGCTGGAGACTAAATTAATTACAGAATTATTACTTACAGACAATAGGCACTAATGATCGATTTGTCCAAGGCGTCTTGATTGAATAATTGAAATAGTTCATCAAATTCAATGGATATCATGTCATCCTTATCTTTCCCATCATGCTTTTTTGTAACCCTCAGCACTATCCAGTTAGCCCCGGCCCTTGTGGCATGCATGTACCAGTTATGCAATCTTCGCATTTTTGTTGGAAGATTGTTTACCTCCTCAGGTTTGACGAGAGGTTTTCCGTACTGGTATTTGTATGCTACTTCACTCACGGGGAAGAACTCTAACTGGGATAAGTACTGGGCAATACTCATACCTTGAGCAGCGGCAGCTTCTCCGTATTGTGCAACTACCTCTGGATCATACTGCTCTTCGGCCCCATATTTGCTCGACCCCACATTGGTTTGAGAAATCACCTTGAGAGGGGCGCAAGTCTGTTTTGCTTGTTCTCCGAGCTGGGCAACAGATTTCCCGCTTGCATCAGTACTGCTCTTCGAGGCTTTTTGTGCCGCATGTGACTTGAGAATAGAACGCTCATAGTCTGATGACAGCTTTGGCTCGGGTTGATGAAGATTCTTTAGCATTTTCAACACTTTGGCTTTTTCTTCTTTGGTGCTGGGGAACTCTGGCTCTTTCGGCCGCCCCAGCTTAGCGAAAAACGCTGTCGTTTCCGCATCAACGATCGCCGTAGTCAACTCTTCAGTACAATCATAAGATCTCTTGGGAGCAACCGTTGGTACTTTTGGAAGAGGCTCGTGTTTACGTTTCGGCGATCGCTTACGACGCATAGTAGCGGTACGCTTACGCTTTTTATCCTGAGGCGCCGGCGATGGCTGCACCAGAGATTGGTGAGGCGACGGAGCCGGGTGAGGCGACGAAGACGGCTGCCGCGGCGGCGACGACCTCGCTGGAGACGGGTGAGGCGGCGGCGAAGATGGCCTTGGCGTGTGATTTTGAAGCACGATACATTCCTTCGGCCATAGAATGGTGACGTTTTTTGCGTCTCCCAGCACAGTCACATCCCCTTCACCAGCAGGGTAGTGAAGATCCAAAACCTCAAAGGTGGGCATGATTTCATCCATGCCGACAACAGCGTAGCCCTCTGGAACCGGACGACAGTGGTAAGTTGGTGTGGGTCCAATTGGTAAGGCATAGCCGACCGCCACCTTCATTGATATGTTCACAACTTTGACATGTAGCTCACAGTGTGTCATCTCTGTGATATCATCTACTGGGTAGCCAACAGGAGCCATCGTCGGTGCATCATCGTCATCGCCATTGTCATCACCCGGGACCTCGGTGGAAGCCACACTGCTTTTTCGATTATTCGATAGGCCGGTAGCATCGAATGCAGTGTGCTGCTGAGATGGGCCGGTAGTACTTTGCTCTTTAAGTGCGTTAATTTCATCTTGTTGTTGCTTTAATCGTTCTTCAATTAAACGCATTCGCTCTTTCTGACTTTCTGCTTCAACTGCCGCCCTGTCCTTACTCCTCTGACGGCTTCTATCAGGATATTTCTTCCTCTCTTCGGGAAACCCAGTCCTCCATGATTGGGAGCCTATTGTGCCTCGTGTTCGTCCATCATGTTCCTTATTTCCAAGGGTGAGTGTGAGCTCATCATTCTCTCTATCGGGAATGAAGTCCCCATCTTTAATAGCCTTTACTGCTTTTCTGATCCTCTCGATTGGCAAGGGGTCTTCTTTATGTCGTATGTTATATATACACCTCCCTTCCGAGTCCAACGTGCCCCCATGCCCGTAAAACCAATTCCTTGCACGTTCTACCCAATCGTCTGTCTCTGGGGTGATCTTTTTATCACGCAATTCCTGCTCAAGTTTCTCCCACTTAGGAATGCCAGCCCTATAGCCACCTATCCCCATAGTATGGTGATACTTCTTGTTAGCAGCATTCAGCTTATTCGTTTCAGACATTTTCTTAGCTTTTTCTGATTTCTTGTATTCCACAAACTCAGCCCAGAATGGTTTTATCTTCTCAAACTGAATATTCTTGAAATCGGGAGTCTTCTTTTTCACGACATAGTCAAGGTGCAATCTTTTCTTCCAGTTGGTGAAACATTGGGCCATCTTCTTCAAAGCCCACTCCCTGACCTTAGCCTCCATGGCTCTCCCATGTTGTAAGGCGTCCTCAACTGGATCCTCCGCATTTGGATCCAGCTCTATCTTCGGTAGTTTGAAATTAACCATGAGCCTCTTCCACAGTAAATCTTTGGCGTGGTTAGGGAAAAATAAACATGTTCCCTCTTCATCCGCATTAGCAGGCCTATTCCAATTTCTAATGGTGATCGGGATTAAGTCCCTAACGATTACTCCGCATTCTGCCACAAATTTGGTTGCGACAACTTCGACAGCCGTCGGTTTGCCTCTTCAGCGACATCTTCGATCCTGAACCTCTCATGGTCTTGCAACTTTTTGGTTGGGCCTCGTCCACTCTTTTCGGTAGATTCCTTCGATCCGGAGGGCTAAAAGAAGAAAGATCGTCGTTACTATTTCTATATAGATAGCAGATGATTAATTAATGAATTGATTTATATTACATGCACCTCGCCGGAGCGGTCGTCTTCTCGATTACACCAGGCATCGCCTTCTCCCTCGTGGAAGGCAACACCTTCAACCTCAAACAAGTTGTCTACTCTGGTAAAAAGAGGATCACCCTCACCGGAGTTGTTCAGAAACGTTGATACTTCTAAATTATCTTCCCCACGGATCAGACCTTGGATCAACTCTTCCTTTCCTTCGTCTCTGACGTGTGGGTCCATATTTTCTGCATAGGTGGAAAAACGAATAAGTCAAAGCGGCTAAAGGAGAAAGTTAAGTACGGTGTTGAGATATATAAACCCTAATTCAGAGAAACCCTAATATATACATACACAATAATAAAATGAAGAGAAAGGGAAACCGTGTAGTAGATAGGCACATCGTCGAACCCACATGCACCTAAGTGGCTTGACAATGTGAATCGGGTCTGGGGCTACCTATAGTGACTGACCAGTGGGGCCGAAGACCAATAATACCAAAGTAATTAATAAACCTAATAATACCTAACTAATAATAAACCTAATAATCGAAACACCGAAAAGAAAGGGAAACAATCAACACATGGCATCGATGCAATGCTCAAGCAAGTATGATGATATGACAAGTTAATTTGCATTGAATGTAACCCTAAGACATGCTCGACGATTTAATCGGGGTTCCGAGGGGTGAAAACCCTAACTCGGGGAAACTCCGAAACATATGAGAGGGGTGCATTTGTTCTTCTAATTATACTTGTCATTTAAGTTGTTGAACAATGCACGATTATAGTTTAGATAGATAGGTTTCATTTTTCTGAACAATTTGATATATTATTTGTATTTTTCTGACTTATAAACAATAAGTTATTGATTTTACAATATTAAATCATTTCCTGGAATTAAAAAAAAGGCAAATAGTTTTTACACCGGGGCGCCCCCTAGCCAGTGAGACTGACAGAAGGGCCCCAGTGCCAACTCAGCCTCCACGCGTACAGATCATTTTCCTACCACAGAGAAGTCTACCCACTGAGGCTGACTGATGGGTCCCAGGCCACATCAGCTGCCACGCGAGCACGAGTGACGTCAGCACGACGTCACGCTGGCGGTGAGCTCCCAGGCAGCGACAGCGGCGGCGATAGCGGGCACTCCTGGACGCACGGATGGGAGCGTTAGAGAGAGCGCGATGAAGGGAGAAAGGGAGTGGCGGCGCCCCTCCTTTTTGGTCACCGGAGCGTCGCCTCCGTCGAGCTCGAGCGGCGGCGTCGTCGGGCACACGCGGGGAGAGTTGTACAGGAGGAGAGGGAGAGAAAGAAGAACACCGTGAGGATCAGCAGCTCACCAGGAACACGACGGAGGTGGTGGCGAGCCCGGGCGAGCTCGGGAGACGCCGGAATCGACGGAGGCGACGTGCGGACGGATCTTCCAATCCAGGCGATTTAGGTCACGCGCGAGGGGGAAAAGTAGCAGGGGCGCGCGTGGACGGAGACAGCGGCGGTGGCGGACGGAACGCGCGGGTGGCGGCGAGCTCGGGCAGCCTGCCGGCGTCGGGGGTGCGCGCGTCGGTGAGAAGCAGAGAAGTGAGATAGGGAAGAAGAAAGGAGACGCGTCAGTTATAAACGAAGGGCCTTTAGTCCCGGTTGGTGGCTCCAACCGGGACTAAAGGGGCATACGTCCCGATTGGAGCCACCAACCGGTACGTATACTCCAATATTTTCAGCAGACCAAGGGTTGGCGCGCAGGGGGTCTTTAGTCCCGGTTGGTGGCTCCAACCGGGACATATTCCCCTGATTTCAAATTTTTTCAGGTATTTTCTCTCTGTTCCCGCCTTATTTTTTATTTTGGGGTTTAAATTTGTATTGTTTTTTAAATGATAATTAATTTGGAATTTAGAAAAACTTTAAACATAAAAAGTGTTTGGATTTGAATAATTAATTCAAAACCATTTTCTGTTTTAAAAAATAATTAATGTAACCATTTAAAATATGAACCATTTACAATTAAAAATGAATTAACTTATATTTTTTTAATATCAATTTGGAATTTAGAAAAACTTTAAACATAAGAAGTGCATGGATTTGAATAAATAATCCAAAACCATTTTCTATTTCTAAAAAATAATTAATGTAACCTTTTAAAATGAATTAACTTATATTTTTTAATATTAATTTGGAATTTAGAAAAACTTTAAACATAAAAAGTGTTTGGATTTGAATAGATAATTCAAAACCATTTTCTGTTTTAAAAAACAATTAATGTAACCATTTAAAATATGAACCATTTACAATTAAAAATGAATTAACTTATATTTTTTTAATATCAATTTGGAATTTAGAAAAACTTTAAACATAAGAAGTGTATGGATTTGAATAAATAATCCAAAACCATTTTCTATTTTTAAAAAATAATTAATGTAACCTTTTAAAATGAAGATAGGGGACGAGCATCGTTAGAAATTGCATTGGATCTCTGAAGAAACCACATATTGCAAGTCTAAAAATGATTTTTTCAAAAAATCACGGGCGATAGATCATGTACCTGTAGTACAAACCGGACCCACTTCCTACCGATTCGGCAGACATTTGTCCTTTTTACCCGGGATGGACGAAAAGGTTTGAGATGTACCGGTTGGGAGATAGTCCATGTAAGGTGGTCTAGTATTTTAGGAAAATGGGACGGTAGCATTGTGAAACGGCATTTTGGTGGTTACTTCACAAAACGACCCGTTTTTTGCGCTCAGAAAATGGAAAAGGGCTTTTCCGTGCGACAAAAAGGAAAACTTCCTCCTGCAACATTGTTCTCCATACCAATGTCCACACACATGCATAATATGGGCACAACATCACAAACTATGCCGTGATTCAGCACATAACATTGGTCATTTGGACCGAAAGCCATGAAACATCGAACATGATAGGTCATTTTGTGAAGGTTTTTTCGAAACATGATCAATATACCAAGTCTGGTATTTTTCCTTTCAACTATGTAACAAAATATGACACCACGCGAAGGATTTTCATTGTTCGGATTTTTTTTGAATTTATTATGCCCGTTTTGAATTATCTGAATTTCTAACTATGGTCGAACCGGTGTGCATGAAGATAGGGGACGAGCATCGTTAGAACTTGCAGATCTCTGAAGAAATCACATATTGCAAGTCTAAAAATGATTTTTTTCAAAAAATCACGGGCGATAGATCATGTACCTGTAGTACAAACTGGACCCACTTCCTGTCGATTCGGCAGACATTTGTCCTTTTTACCCGGGATGGACGAAAAGGTTTGAGATGTACCGGTTGGGAGATAGTCCATGTAAGGTGGTCTAGTATTTTAGGAAAATGGGACGGTACCATTGTGAAACGGCATTTTGGTGGTTACTTCACAAAACGACCCGTTTTTTGCGCTCGGAAAATGGAAAAGGGCTTTTCCGTGCGACAAAAAGGAAAACTTCCTCCTGCAACATTGTTCTCCATACCAATGTCTACACACATGCATAATATGGGCACAACATCACAAACTATGCCGTGATTCAGCACATAACATCGGTCATTTGGACCGAAAGCCATGAAACCTCGAACATGATAGGTCATTTTGTGAAGGTTTTTTCGAAACATGATCAATATACCAAGTCTGGTATTTTTCCTTTCAACTATGTAACAAAATATGACACCACACGAAGGATTTTCATTGTTAGGATTTTTTTTGAATTTATTATGCCCGTTTTGAATTATCTGAATTTCTAACTATGGTCGAACCGGTGTGCATGAAGATAGGGGACGAGCATCGTTAGAACTTGCATTTGATCTCTGAAGAAACCACATATTGCGAGTCTAAAAATGATTTTTTCAAAAAATCACGGGTGATAGATCATGTACCTGTAGTACAAACCGGACCCACTTCCTACCTATTCGGCAGACATTTGTCCTTTTTACCCGGGATGGACAAAAAGGTTAGAGATGTACCGGTTGGGAGATAGTCCATATAAGGTGGTCTAGTATTTTAGGAAAATGGGACGGTAGCATTCTGAAACGGCATTTTGGTGGTTACTTCACAAAACGACCCGTTTTTTGCGCTCAGAAAATGGAAAAGGGCTTTTCCGTGCGACAAAAAGGAAAACTTCTTCCTGCAACATTGTTCTCCATACCAATGTCCACACACATGCATAATATGGGCACAACATCACAAACTATGCCGTGATTCAGCACATAACATCGGTCATTTGGACCGAAAAAGCCATGAAACCTCGAACATGATAGGTCATTTTGTGAAGGTTTTTTCGAAACATGATCATTGTTCGGCACACATTTAGTCCCGGATGTAGTCACAAACCGGGACTAAAAATATTTTCCACCATTTCCCACCTCTTCCCGCCAAGTTTTCCCGCCCTTTCCTTTCTACTAGAGCTTTTAGTCCCGGATGTGGTCACTAACCGGAACTAAAGATATTTCCCGCCATTTCCCAAAGCTTCACGCCAAGTTTTCCCGCCCTTTCCCTCTATATTTAGGGTGATCGTGTCATGTCTATCCACACATCCACACCTTCCTCTCTTAGAACAATGGACAACGCCTACTGGGCCATTCTGACCCTCGAGGAGACCGAGGCGCTGTGCGCCTCCAACTACCCTTGTCCGCCGGGCTACCGGCCGCCCGCCGGCTGGATGCTGAGAGCTGGAGGGGTTCATGTCCCTCCTGTCCCTCAAGGTTCCGCACGCCAGGCGGCCATCACAAACCACTTCTACCACGAGCTCACGCCGGAGCAGCGAATGGATCCCCAGCGGGATCCCGACAACTACGACACCTGGAATGCCTTCTTCGCTAATAGGCGGGAAAGGGAGCTCGCCAGGTACGAGGGTGATGGCCCGCCACCGGTGAACCACAATGAAGCCGGCCGTCGTCTGTGGTGGGCGAACCGTACTATCATCGAAGTGATGTGCTACATCGCCGGGGGAGACCATCCTCGCCTACGGTGCCCACGAGTCCACCCGCCACAGGCCCCATACTGTCCCGGCGGTAGCGACATCGTCTTCCAAGAGACCCCTCTCCCACCCGCCATGAATCCGAGGCTGGAATGGCCCCTGGTATATTCCATGGATGGGCTGAGGATCCTCGGAGTGGCAGGTGACGATGACGATGATGATGACGACGACGATGAAGACCCTGAAGCTGCGTACTATAGGTCTAGGCATGATTATGACTAAAGGGGACGGCTTTAGTCCTGAGTGTTAGCTAGTCCCGGTTTGTCCCGGTTTTTAATATTAATAAATGTCTTGAGTGTTACCTAATAAATAGAGGGAAATGCCTATATAAAGAGAGGGTTCATATTTAGTCCCGGTTGGAGAAACCAACCGCGACTGAAGGGATTGCGGCAGAGTGGGCCAGGCAACACTAATAATAGGGGTGAGTGTCGACATTATGTCGTGCGGCTTGTACCTTGTCCCGGATGGTGTCACCAACCGGGACTAAAGATGAACCTTTAGTCCCGGTTGGAGACACCAACCGGGACTAAAGATGAGTCAGCACTAATAATAGGGGTGAGTGTCGACATTATGTTGTGAGTGTCGACATTATGCTGAGCTGCTTGTACTATAAATATGCATCCTTGTGAGTCCAGTCCTCCAGCCAGTTTCAGGCATCTCCAAGATGGTTTTAGAGAGCAGGGACACCACTACGGCCAGTTTCAGGGAGATGCCGACGGAGCCCAGTCCTCCGGCATCTCCGAGAAACTGGTCATAGAGGCACTCCCTAATATGTGAAATTAGTTAGCTCCGAGGCGTATTGATCTAGTTAGTGAAGTTACAAGCTGCAAGATGGTTTTCGAGAGCAGGGACACCACTGCGGCCAGTTTCAGGGAGATGCCGACGGAGCCCAGTCCTCCGGCATCTTCGAGAAACTGGTCATAGAGGCACTCCCTAATATGTGAAATTAGTTAGCTCCGAGGCGTATTGATCTACTTAGTGAAGTTACAAGCTGCAAGATGGTTTTCGAGAGCAGGGACACCACTTCGGCCAGTTTCAGGGAGATGCCGACGGAGCCCAGTCCTCCGGCATCTTCGAGAAACTGGTCATAGAGGCACTCCCTAATATGTGAAATTAGTTAGCTCCGAGGCGTATTGATCTAGTTAGTGAAGTTACAAGCTGCAAGATGGTTTTCGAGAGCAGGGACACCACTACGACCAGTTTCAGGGAGATGCCGACGGAGCCCAGTCCTCCGGCATCTCCAAGAAACTGGTCATAGAGGCACTCCCGGTCCAACCACAAAACGGGACTAACACTCAAGACATTTATTAATATTAAAAACTGAGACTACAAAACCGGGACTAAAGGCCACAAACCGCGAAAGATATGCTTCGGTCAAGCCACAAACCGCGAAAGACATGAACTAGAGTTACATAATATGAGCATGAACTTCTTGGCATATGTCATTCCTTATGACCACTTCAGACGTAACCATGGAGCATGTTCTTTACTTAACGGAATGCTTGGGTCAGTTTTCACTGTGAAGGGTGGAATTTCATCAAACTTATTATAATCTTCTGACATGTCTGTCTTGTCCTCGATTCCCACGATGTTTGTTTTCCCTGAAAGAACTATGTGACACTTTGGCTCATCATATGATGTATTCGTTTGCATATTTTTTCTTTTTTTCGGTCTGGAGGACATGTCCTTCACATAGAAAACCTGAGACACATCATTGGCTAGGACGAATGGTTCATCTCTATAACCAATATAGTTGAGATCCACTGTTGTCATTCCGTACAACTGGTCTATCTTTACCCCTTCCCCATTCAGGTTGACCCATTTGCAGCGAAACAAAGGGACCTTAAAAGAGACTCCATAGTCTAGTTCCCATATCTCCTCTATGTAACCATAATATGTGTCCTTTTGTCCATTCTCGTCTATTGCATCAAAGCGGACACCACTATTTTGGTTGGTGCTCTTTTTATCTTGGGCGATCGTGTAGAATGTATTCCCATTTATTTCGTACCCTTGGAAATTCAATATAGTAGAAGATGGTGACGCGGCCAACAAGTATAGCTAATCTCCAACAGTGGTGTCATTCAAGAGATGTGTCCGCATCCAACCACCGAAAGACTTCATGTGTTCATCTGTAATCCATGATTCAGGCTTCCCCGGGTTTTTGGAGCGTACAATGTTCTTGTGTTCCTCGATATACGGAGCTGCCAAAGTGGAATTATGTAGAACTGTGTAGTGTGCTTTAGTGAAAGAATCCCCGTCCCTACATATCATTGCTTTCTTTCCCAGCGTGCCTTTTCCACTTAGTCTTCCCTCATGCCGCGAGTCAGAAACACCAATCGGCTTAAGGTCAGGAATAAAGTCAACACAAAACTCAATGACCTCCTTTGTTCCATATCCCTTGGAGATGCTTCCTTCTGGTCTAGCACGGTTATGAACATATTTCTTTAAGACTCCCATGAACATCTCAAAGGGGAACATATTGTGCAGAAATACCGGACCGAGAATGGCAATCTCTTCCACTAGATGAACCAGGAGATGCGTCATAATATTGAAGAAGGCTGGTGGGAACACCAATTCAAAACTAACAAGACATTGTACCATATCCTTCTGTAACCTTGGCAGAATATCTGGATTGATTACCTTCTGAGATATTGCATTGAGGAATGCACACAGCTTCACAACGGGTACTCGAACATTTTCCGGTAGAAGCCCCCTCAATGCAATCGGAAGCAACTGCGTCATAATCACGTGACAGTCATGAGAGTTCAGGTTTTGGAACTTTTTCTCTGCCATATTTTTTATCCCCTTTATATTAGATGAGAAGCCCGACGGCACCTTGATACTGTAAAGGACATCAAAAAAGATTTCCTTCTCTGCTTTGGTAAGAGCATAGCTGGCACGACTTAAGTGACGCCCTTTATCCGTCTTGTTATCTGTATGCATGTTCTTTGGGTCTTTCATAATTTGTTGGTCCTCCCGTGCTTCAGGTGTATCTTTTGTCTTCCCATACACGCCTAGGAATCCTAGTAGGTTCACGCAGAGATTCTTCGTCACGTGCATCACGTCGATTGAAGAGCGGACACGCAGGACTTTCCAATATGGCAGCTCCCAAAATATAGATTTCTTCTTCCACATGGGTGCGTGTCCTGTAGCGACGTCGTTCGGAACTGATTGACCACCGGGACCCTTTCCAAAGATTACTTCTATGTCCTTGACCATACCAAATACATCATCACCAACAGGGAGTTCAGGCTTCTTCCGGTGATCTGCCTCACCTTTGAAATGCTTGCCTTTCTTTCTTACGGGATGATTGGTCGGAAGAAATCGTCGATTCGCCAGGTACACAACCTTGTTGCATTTATGCAAATATGTACCTTCGGTCTTATCTAAACAGTGGGTGCATGCCTTATATCCTTTGTTTGTCTGTCCTGAAAGGTTACTAAGAGCAGGCCAATCATTGATGGTTACGAATAACAACCCTCGTAGATTAAATGGCTCCTGTTTGTTCTCATCCCACGCACGTACACCTGGTTTGCCCCACAACTGTAAGAGTTCTTCAACTAATGGCCTAAGGTACACATCAATGTCGTTGCCCGGTTGCTTCGGGCCTTGGATGAGCACTGGCATCATAATGAACTTACGCTTCATGCAAAACCAAGGAGGCAGGTTGTAGATACATAGAGTCACGGGCCAGGTGCTGTGACTGCAGCTCTGCTCCCCAAAAGGATTCATGCCATCCGTACTTAGACCAAACCATAAGTTCCTTGCATCACCTGCAAAGTCTGGGAAGCCTATCTCGATTTTTCTCCACTGTGACCCATCAGCAGGGTGTCTCAACTTCCCGTCTTTCTTACGGTCTTCTTTGTGCCATCGCAACAACATGGCATGCTCTTTGTTTCTGAACATGCGTTTCAACCTTGGTATTATAGGAGCATACCACATAACCTTAGCAGGAACCCTCTTCCGGAGGGTCTCTCCCTCAACATCACCAGGGTCATCTCGTCTGATCTTATACCGCAACGCGTTTCATACCGGGCATTTATCTAAATTCTCATACTCCTTACCGCGGTAGAGGATGCAGTCATTAATGCATGCATGTATCTTTTGCACATCTAATCCCTGAGGACAGAGAGTCTTCTTTGCTTCGTAGGTACTCTCGGGAAGTTCGTTATGTTTTGGAAACTTCGGCTTCATTATTTTCAGCATCTATTCAAATGAGGAGTCAGTTAGACCACACTCTGCCTTCCATCGCAACAATTCCAGTGTGGTACCGAGCTTTGTGCTGCCATCTTCACAATTTGGGTACAACAATTTCTTGTGATCTTCTAACATGCCCTCTAACTTCAACTTCTCATTTTCTGTTTCACAGTCTCGCTTTGCATCAGAAATGACCCTACCAAGTTCATCAGCCGGCTCATCTGATGCCCGTTCTTCACCTCTTTCCTCTCCATTGTCTTCCATTGCAGTATCACTGTATTCAGGAAACATATGATGATAGTTGTTATCATCATCTTCTTCTTCACCATCTTCCATCATAACCCCTCATTCCCCGTGCTTGGTCCAGCAATTATAGTTGGGCATGAAACCTTTCATAATCAGGTGGCCGCGAATGATTTTCGAGGAAGAGTACTCCTTGTTGTTCCGACATTGAACACATGGACAATGTATAAATCCATTCTCTTTGTTTGCCGTAGCCACATCGATAAATTTATCCACGCCTTTGATATACCCGGCTACGCGCCGGTCACCGTACATCCATTCCCGACCGTTCATCTGCATCATATAAGTAAGTTTATCAAAAAACAGGACATCATAAATAGTGAAATAACCAATTCACACCGACACATGAATTGTATCAATGACCTAGAAAAGATAAGATTGCTAACCTCGATCGAGGGAAATAACGAGGAGAAAGCTCAAGTGCGTCTCGGACACCTTCTATATTTTTGTTCTATGAGAAATTCAACGGGATTATTCACTCAAACATTTCAACAAACACCTTCAATGCATGCATGAGAAAAAACTAGCACACCCCCTCACACCTTCCACCATTCGAAAAAACAGAGTGGAGGCAGAGGGGGCTGGGGCGTTGCATTTATAGAGGGCAGGGGGTATTTAGTCCCGGTTGGAGCCAGCAACCGGGACTAAAGGTGCGTGCCACACCACGTGGCTGTGGACGCAATCTTTAGTCCTGGTTGCTGGCTCCAACCGGGACTTATTGCCCTTACCAACCGGGACGCATGCTCCTGGCCCCGTGCCCGCTCCAACCGGGACGCGTGCCAGCATTAGTCCCGGTTGGTGGCGCAACCGGGACAAATGCTCTGAGGGGTCGCGAACGTATAGCCCTTTTTCCACTAGTGTAAATAGCCAAATGATCCATCGTATCAAAAAAGGATGGGAAATATATCAGGTAAAATGCTTGCACAGGATCTCTGGCAAGTCCTTTTAAGATGTTTTCCAACTCTTTCCAGAGCTTTACTCTAGATTTATCCAACCAAATCTGCAAGCACCATGTAAATCTACATGGTGAGAAGCTTTAGCTATTTCTAGGAGAGGTGGAGTACAAAACAAAGACAAGAAGAATGTCTAGTGCCTGAATCTAGCAGGCGAATCATGGGGACCGCCCAGCTGACCGCCCACCGATGCGTCTCTTGAAGAACAAAGCGGTAAATCGTGGTAGGCCGAGAAGTTTTTTTAAAAGGTGTGTGTGGAGAAGTTCGCGTCTTGGTTCTAATCCGGTGCATCTACAACGTTAAATTTCAAGAGAGATAGGCTGGTTGCTCGATTGAAGGAGTTTGGTGTATCGGCGGAAAGTTTTGGCGGCTTGGGGTGTTTGTCCCAATTTGTCAACATATTTCCCCAAAATATCAGTGAATATTTTATACCTAATTTTTTTCCCAGTAGATGTTTTTGTTTCGAATCCGGGCGGTCCCCAGCACATACATTGGGATTTTAACTATCGAGCCAAAGCAATTAGTCCATCCGGCATCATTATAGCCCAAGACATTCTAACTCGTCCTTTTCTGGGTCACTCGACCACCGCAAAGATCATACGGAATATAGCCCATGGATAATAGCCCATCAACGCATACTTCGCCCATTTTTCTTCAGTTCGGCCTTTTTGAGCATTGTCGCCCCACCCCTAAAAAACTACGCTTATCCATGTTTTTAAATAAAAACTACTATGTACTACATTATGTATAGCATTGTTTAGTTGAGATGGCAACAATCACGTGTATCACATGGACTAGCCAATTTTCAACAATCTTTAAGCTTTATGCTTATGTTTGTGGAAGAGAATGGAGTTACCACAATTTAATGAAAGTATCTTAGATTTTGATCTATAAGTGCATGATACCTACTTGGTTAGGGTGTATGTGGGTGGAGGGTTTAAGTTTTAGGGGTTGTTTAGGGTTGAGGGTTTGGATAATTTTCAATAATGTTCAAGCTTTATGCTTATGTTCATCAAAGTATTTGAAAATTTGATCTATAAGTGTGCATATGATAGTTACTTGGTCAGGGTTTAGTGTTTAAGGTTTAGGGGTTTTGTGTTTCGGGTTTTGGGGTTTAGCTAGGTTTATTTAGGGATTTAGGGGTTTAGAGTTTCGGGAATTTTGAATAAAGTTTGAGCTTTATGCTTATGTTCGTGGAATAGAGTGACTTGGCAATAATTTAACAATGAAAGCATCTCAATTTTTGATCTATAAGTGCATGATATATGCTTGGTCAGGGTTAGGTGCTGGGGATTTAGGGTTTAGGGGGATAAGGATTAGGGTTTAGGTTTTAGGGGGCTTAGGGTTTAGTTAATTTTCAATAATATTCGAGCTATAGTCCTATATTCGTGAAATAGGAAGGCGTTAGTGAAATTTAATGGAAGTATCTCAAATTTTGATATATAAGTGACTGCTTCCTGCTTGGTTCGGGTTTAGGGTCAAAGAGTTTAAGGTTTAAGTTTTAGGACTTTTTCAATAATGTTCAAGCTTTATTCTTAGATTCGTGGAATGTAATGGATTTAGCATAATTTAATGAAAATATATCTGAAATGTTGATTTAAAAGTGGGTGATATACCTGCTTGGTCATGGTCGTTTAGGGGTTCAAGGTTTAGGTTTTAGGGCATTTTCAATAATGTTCAAGATTTATGCTTAGGTTCGTGGAATAGAATGGCATTAGCGTAATTTAATGAAAATATATCTCGAATGTTGATCTATAAGTGGATGGTATACCTGCTTGGTCAGGGTCGTTTAGAGGTTTAGGGAATTTTCAACAATGTTCAAGCTTTATGCTTATATTTGTGGAAGAGAATGGTGTTACCGCAATTTAATGAAAGTATCTTAGATTTTTATCTATAAGTGCATGATACCTACTTGGTTAGGGTTTAATTATGGGCTGAGGGGTCTTAGTATCTAGAGGCTGAGAGTTTAGGTTTTACAGTTTCTTTAGGGTTTTAGGAATTTTCAGTAATGTTCAAGCTATATGCATATATTCATCGAATAGAATGGTGTTGCCCAATTTAATGAAAGTATCTCAAATTTTCTATACAAGTGCATGATACCTACTTGGTCAGGGTATAGGGGTTTATTAGTGTTTAGGGTTATAGGGTTCAGGGGTTTAGTGTTTCGCGAACTTTCATTATTGTTCAAACTTTATGGTTATATTCATGGAATACAATGGCGTAACTAATTTTATCACCGTACCAATTTTACGGTTCAAAGACTATATATGGTTCAAAGTCTCATCGCACCAATTTTATCACAAATTATGTATTATTTTATGAATAATGCCCAAGTTTCTTAAAATTTTCAAGTTCACGAGCCAGTTTCACCAAGTATAACAAGTTTATCTCGGTTTAGCAAAAAATGTTCAAATTTTGAACTGCAAACGATGGGAATCTCTACATCCCGTAATTCCGGGTCACTAAAAAGCATGTCACTTGCATTGTGGGTCCACAAATTTAGTGTAAGGCCGGAGGGGGCAGGCAGGTATATACACTTATTGATGAAGGGTAGGGAACCAGGCCGATGGGGTGATGCACTTGGGAGAATGCAAAATTACCACCTATATCCCTCTATTATTGCATTACTTCTCGGGTTCTTGTTTTCGGAGCAGGGATAGAAGAGGAGTTTTCATTCTAAAAAACGTGAAGTATTTTTTGGGGCTGGATGTTTGAATGGATGGGCGGGATATTTCGGCTCTCTCTCGAAATTTTGAAGCTGAAGCTTCTAAAGTACGCTACTCCCACTCCCACTTGGGGGATGTTGTCCCTGTCAAATAGACCCAGACGAGGATACGCTTTCGAGCATTTAATGAGTTGATAGACATCTGACGCCTTTCAAACAAGATGTCCAAGGTCACATCCATAGTTGCTTTTTTTACCTGCACAGCCATAGTTGTTGGTACCGTATCCATGTCTTGTACTCCATAAATTGGGTGCATCTTGGCCAATCAAGCTTTGCTTACAAAGGGAAATCCAATTTTATTTTTCCAAGTGACAACATTGTTTTTGTTTTCGAAGCAACTTCAAATATTATGGCTCAGTATAACATCATGCCAATTGTCACACAAAGTACCATGTTTAATGGATAAACCATATCAATCTTATTGGCTAGATTTTTGCGATAAGTTGACAATATGGCAGTTTACTAAGAACATGTCAATTTTGGTAACATGGTTTAGAAAAATGATGGAGAAGACTCTAGAACGATGAAGAAGTGTGATTTGAGGTTTGTGCATAGTGTTTATTCTCCTAAATATTATCAATAGTATCTTTTAGCATTAGATGCTAATAGAATGGAAAAAAGATCCGACGGCCCAAAATGTTAATTATTCAAAGTGGTAAGATGAGATAAGATATGGCCCAAAATGCCACTTTCCATAATTTCACACAAATTACAGATTTAACGGACAATTCACAAGTTTCATGAATTTTCATGTTTCTATGTTGATTTCGCCACTTTAACTAGTTCATCTCCGTTTAGCCAAAATTGGTGAAGTTTGATCTATGGTCACTGACATGGGGAACGTATGTGTTGGTGCCCCAAGCAAGGTAGGTTAGAACTTTCAAAGTTATCCATCCCCACCCCTTAGTGTTATGTTGGTGTACTTTTCGTTCCGTATGTGCAGTCTCATGACCACTAGCCTAGCTGCAAAACTCTTCGGGTGCACCTAAGGTCGCTCTAAATATATGTAGAGGTATCCCATGATTGGTACGCTACTGTCGTAGTAGTGTAATATGGAGCTACGTTATGATTTTTTGGTATTTTTTAGCAGATATTTAACTGGAAAATATTCCGTACATTAGTAGAGTAGTATATATGTGTGTATGGGTGTGTTTGCTTCTTTTGAGTGGCTTTCGAGGCATCGAGCTGGTGCCCTATGCTTGAACAAACGCCGCCTTTTCCTCTGCCAGCCCTTTCCCCTCATTCAAATGCTGATCTTTGGAGTATATGTTGTCTAAGCTATAATGTACTTTGTTTCTGATATTAATATATTAGCTCTTCCATTCAAAAAATTCTCCATGAGCCGAATCTATTTGATTTGATACTGTACGATTTTCTCGGTTCCGGGAGAGGAACAAGGGACGATTTTCTCAGACCTGGGAGTGGAACACGGGGCAGCAAGTAAAAATGGAGGAGGTTGTATGTGGGTCCCGCAGAATTTGTTATCCCATGCCATGACGTGTTGAATTTTTTTCCAAAAACCCGGGAATCTCTTCCTGCCGTTGCCTGACACTGTAGAAAAAATTGTAGTTCTTCTGCCCCTACTACTACTAGTAGTACTACTATTCCGGCTGCCCATCCTCTCTTCTGACCAGCAACTAGCAATCCGTAACTCCCATCATCAGGCAAGGAAAGAAAGTGTCACCTAATCGGGATCTGTTCACCTAATCAGGGTATTTTCCCTCCTCTGCTCTGATCGATTGGGCCATTTGGGTGGGGGTGGAGGTGGAGGTAGGTGGGGAAGGGGGCGAAGGTGACGGATTTCCTTTGGATTCGGGATCGGGGAATGGTCACCTATGTTCTGATTAGAGCATTTGGTCGGGTTCCAAGTCGGTGTTCTTCACTTTGTAACCTTTAATTTCTACTAATGTGCAATGGATTTTGCATCAGATTCTGTTTGAAGAACTATGGGCCAGTGGCATGCACGGCCACTACGGACAGTGATGGTCCTGTCAGTTCCCTTAAAAGTTGCCTAGAAAGGTAATTGAGCAGCATATTCGTTGTGTTCTTCCATTCTTTCCCATGCTGAAAGTGGTTGTCTGCAACCTGGATGTATCCCTGTGCTCAAAGTTGTTTCTGTTTGCATTCTGTTTTTGTGGAAGCCTCTGCGATTCCATCTTGTTTTTCATTTCTTGTAGGACGGTGGTACATATCTGTGAACTTGCATTGCTCTTGTTGTGACAAACATCATGATACCCCACATGTCGGAGGATCCTGCCAGTACCACTACTCACCAAACCAGCACAAGGCGACTGCCCATCTGGGAGGGCCTAGCTTAAAGAGAAGAGTATTTTTTCTTAATCCACTTACCATGGTTCGGTCTGATTTAATTATTATTCGCTTGGTGTCATGCATTCTTATTAGATGTTTAGAAACAAGTGTGATTTTATTAAGTCAGGCACAGTGTTTATGTGAATCCAGATCTGGATCTGTTTGACTGTCTCATATAGTCATATATATATATGACTACTATGTACTGCATTGAATTGTTGAGCTCTGTTGCTATTTACTCAGATTGAAGGTGATGCTGTGGAGGTTGAGGCTGTTGTAGAGGCAAGTAGATTGCTCATGCCCCCACCAAAAGAGGACATTGTCTACACAAAAAGGAAGAGCAAACACAGTATCCATGTTGGCACTGACCTCTCTAAAATTGGGTATAATTTGGATATCCATAATTTCACATGTTATGATTTTCTGTGCTATTCTTATCATCTATACTTATCTTTATGCTCATCAGAAGTTCATAAACATCAAAGTTCTTTGCTTTTTAGGCAATGATTTTGTCTGATATTATTAGATTTACATGATATTTACATAATTTAACCTTTCCACTTAATTTCATTTAGTACCACGCACTAGCTGCTCGGCCCATTTGTCTACCGTCCTCTTGTCAAGCTTGTGGATTGAAAGGGGGGCCCTTATGCCCTTCCAAAGGCAGATGGAAGAAAAATGGTGCATGGCCACCCTTCGCGAAGGGTACCCATGGTATCAAGTATGGATTCCAAGCGTTTTAGAACAACTTGATGTAATATCTTGTATCTCACTTTTCTTGTTCTCGTATAACTTGTATATCAATTTTCTCATGAGGGATATCCCTTGTGATGCTCGCCCAATTATAAACAAGCTATTCGGAAACAACAAGTTTCTAACTCTATATACCGAGAACCCAAAAGTCTCACGGCAACTATATGATGTGGATGTCTCACTGACGATGGCCACCACCTATTTGGGTGGCCGGGGTTGGTCCAAGTATGTCCGTGAGAATGGTCTAAAGCAGGGGGGCAAGGTAGCACTCGATCTTAGCAAGCCTAGGAAGATACTTGCAAGCGATCGTATACCTGTAGACCAAAGGGCCAAGAACAGAGGTACTACTAATTAATTTGCTTTTGTACTCATCATGACTTTCTTGCGACTAACGGTTCTGCACCATTGTTTTGTAATCGTATGACTCTTACCACTTGTGCAATCCGCTTCCAGAAGGGTGCCAACATCAAGCTGCTGGCACCGGCCCCAGTTCCTGCAACGGCACCAGTTGACCTAAATAGGAGAAAGAATGGAGGTAGTAACTTAATTTTCTTGTATACTCTAATCACTATCTAGGAGTGTAAGAACTCATTTTTCTTGTACACGTCTCATATTCCTTTTCTGACCACTCCTGTAGTCCCCTTACCTCCCCCAGAAGGTAACCAGCATCAAGCTGCTGGCACCGGCACCCGCACCCGCACCGGCACAATACATAGTTCCTACTTCGACACTTGTTGACCAAAGGAGAAAGATTGGAGGTAGTAGTAACTTAATTTGCTTGTATACTCATCACATACTCTGATCACTAAGTAATTGTTGGAGTATAAGATTCATTTTGCTTGCACACATCTCACATGCATATACCATCCCTGCAGTCTGCTTACCTACCTATCAGAAGAAATTTAGCATCAAGCTGCTGGCGCTGGAGCCGGCACCGGTTCTGGATCTTGCACCAGCCCCTCTTCAATTACTGCATCGGCACCAACTCCTGCACCAGCACCAACCCCAGCACATGCAGCGGCACCATCTCCTGCACCAGCACCAGCTACTGCACTAGCCCCAGCACAAGCACCGCGCAATCTCCTTGTCAGATCATATCCTACACATGTGTCATCTCAAGGTCGCACCAGATTATGTTTGTGAGTGGCGGCAGGTAAACTGCTCTCAATGTCTTCTCAAGTTTCACATGATTCAGTTCATTGCTCTTATTAATTATGCATATATATCTTGCTTTAACTCAGAAATTGCCTAAGAGTGCCACAAAGCAACTCGAGGATAGACGAAAGGGAACAATATTCTTCATGATGCAGAGCGAAGGAGTGCTAGTCGAGGAATGCTACACCATTAACTGGACTGATGGGCGTTTGGCAGCTACTTCTAGGTGGACCAAGTTTAGGAAAGCTGCCAAACTTACCATTGGAAGAATGGTCAAGGTCGTTGTATATCGGTGCCCTAATTGCAGCAGTCTGTTCATGCAGTTCTAGGTGTTTAGCTCTTTGGTCGTATGCTATCATAATTAATTATGTGGTTGTCTTATCTCCACTCATCATATATGGGTGGTAAAACTCTGATAACCTTTTGTTGGATTAGAGCTATGACTAGTACGTACTGGTATGGTATATTTGTATCTAAATAACGGTTCCCTATATGACCAAGACCAACTATTATGACAATGATTGTGTTCCATATTAATATGAGGAGGAGGTTGCACACAAAAGTAGAATTGATCGTTAGTTTTTCTTGCTCTAGTGATTTGAGCGTGTTTGGAGAAAAGTGCAAACTAATTGTTGGCATGGTTTTTAGAGGTAAAGCAAGAACTGGCCGGTTCCCTCTGTACTGCTATTAAATTTCAGTGTCTGTATTGCTAAATCAGTCATTTTGAAATGTTGCTAAATTGGTCAAGCGCTGCTGAATATGAACAAGGAATCTGTTTATATTTTCTGTGTCTAGTTCTGTACTGTTGAATCATTCAAATTCTACTAAATTTGTGAAAAGTTTTGTCACTGCTGCTGGGCTGCTTGCACTAGAGCTTTTGCATGTGTTTCATTGGAACCTTTGGTTGTGTTTTGGATAGTTATGAGAGGCGGATAGGGTAAAGATACAGCGTGATTTCACCTAGTGAAGTCATTAGATACCGGTGTAGTTTTGGCACACGCGGTGTGTGTCTCTGGTTCTTTAGATATTTTTACATGAATATATATGTCAAATCAAAAGAATTATTGTCTTTTCCCACTCCGTCGGTGAGATCTGGTTCCCTTTGTAATGGTATTGAATTTCATCGTCTGTATTGCTGAATCAGTCATTTTGAAATTTTGGTGAATTGGTCAAGTGATGCTGAATATGAAATAGGAATCTGTCTATTTTCTCTATCTTATTCTGTACCGCTGAATCATTCAAATGCTACTAAATTGATGGAAAGTTCTGTTCCTGTGCTAGGCTGTTTGCACTAGAACTTATTCCTGTGTTTCGTTAGAATCGTTGGTTGTGTTTTGAACAGTGATGAGTGTGAATTCACCTAGTGAAGTCATTGGATAGCAGTTCTGGCGCAAAAGGTGTGTGACTCTGGTTATTTTGATATTTTTATGTGAATATATCTCTCAACAGAATTATCGCTTTTTGCCCTCCGTTATTGAGGTCTTTGTTCTGAATCCAGCGGATCCACAATAGAATACAAAGTTTACTAACGATGATATGAAAGCTAGTCTCTTTTGATTTCTTTATTGTAGTCGCAACGCACACGGTTATATGTGTGGTGTCTTGAGTTTGAATCCTCTGTGCTTGACAAATATTTTTTTGGTTTACATTAATTTCTTCTAGCAATAGTGCTTTATAGAGAGGCTGACACGGTGGACCCACCATCCTGTAGTGTCGCTCTTAATTTTCTTCTAGCAATATTGCTTTACGGAGAGGCTGACATGGCGGACCCACCAGCCTGCAGCGTCAACCTTAATTTTCTTCTAGCAAAATTTATATGCGGAGAGGCTGACATGGTGGACCCACCAGCCTACAGTGTCCATATTAATTTTCTTCTAGCAATATTTCTTTATGGAGAGGCTGACATGACGGACCCACCAGCCTGTAGAGTCCCTCTTAATTATTTTCAGCAATATTTCTTTGCGGAGAGGCTGACATGGCAGACCCACCAGCCTGCAGCATCCCTCTTAATTTCCTTGTAGAAATATTTCTTTAAGGAGAGGCTGACATGGCGGATCCACCAGCCTACAGTGTCCCTATTAAATTTCTTCTAGCAAGTAATTCTTTACGGAGAGGCTAACATGGCGGACCCACAAGCGTGTTGTGTCCCTCTTAATGCGTGGGTTTGAAAAAAGGAAGTTAAGTAATTGTACTGTTGTATAGAGAGGCTAGCATTAGGGACCCACTAACCAGGACATACCAGATAGGCTGACATGTGGGTTCCAGCAGCAAGACCATAGAGGGTTGCCACATCTAGATACATTGCGTAGGTCAAAATAGAAGACGCAGCCGAAAAAAGTCCACCATGCACACGTTTCATTTACATGCCATTAAAAGAAAAGATATTGACATATGGGACCCACCTGTGAGACCTTATACACGTGGTGCCACATCGACCAACGTTGCCAAGTTCCAAAGAGGGAGGCGCGAGCGAGAAAAAAGTCTAGCATGCACATGTATCTTCCAATGAGACGCTGGCATGGGGGACCAACCAGCCTATATAAACGGATGATGCATCGAGCAACGTTGCCAAGTTCGAAACACAGAGGCGCGATCATAAAAAAAGTCCAGCATGCACACGTTTCTTCTAATGAGAGGCTGACACGGGGACCCACCAGCCTGTATAAATGGCTGATGCATCGAGCAACGTTGCCAAGTTCGAAACACACAGGCGTGAGCGACAAAAAGAGTCGAATATGCACACGTTTTTCTAATGAAATGCTGACATGTGGAACCCTGGAGCGTGACCAAACGACATATTTGTCGATCAACGTTATCTAGTTAAAATAGGGTAGCGCTAGAGAAGGCACGATTCTTCTAATGTGAGGCTGGCATATGGGACCCACGATCTTGAATAAACGGCTGATGCAGCGAGCAACACTATCAAGTTAACACGGAGGCGCGACCAAGGGGAAAAATTCTATCATACACACGTTTCTTATAATGAGAGTATGACACGTGGGGCCCAGCAACATGATTATGCATCTTGCAGCGCTATCAAGTTCGGAATAGGGTAGCGCGACCGAGGGCAAAACATCCATCATACACACGTTTCTTCTAATGAGATGATGATATGTGGGTCCAGATGCGTGATTAAACGGCACCGCAATGAAGTTCGGGACAGGGTAGCGGGAGCGAAGGAAAAAAATTCCATCATACACACGATTATTCTAATGTAAGGCTAGCATGTGGGACCCAGCATTGTGATTAACGGCGGATAGTTCGAGCAACATTATCGAGTTCAAACTAGGGAGGCACGAGCCAAGAAAAAAAATTATCATGCACATGTTTCACCTGATGAGAGGATAACATGTGGGTCCCAGCTGTGTGATTAAACTATAGATGCATCTAGCAGCACTATCAAGTTCGGAACATGGTAGCGGGAGCGAAGGAAAAAATTCCATCATACACACGATTGTTGTAATGAGTGGCTGGCATGTGGAACCCAGTGTCGTGATTAACAACAGATAGATCAAGCAACGTTATCGAGTTCATATCAGGGAGGCACGAGCCAAGGAAAAAATCCACCATGCACATATTTATTCTAGTTTGAGGATGACATGTGCGACCCAGCTGCCTAATTAAACGGCAGATGCATTGAGCGATGCTATCAAGTTCGGAACAAGGAAGGAAAAACATTCCATCATACTCACGATTCCTCTAAAGTGAGGCAGACATGCGGGACCTAGCATCCTGACTAAACGGAAGAGGCATCAAACAACATTATCATGTTCAAATCAGGGAGGCGTGACCGAAAAGTTTGGTCCGCTATAGTCATTGACGTTCGGGACCCGCCCGCAAAAAGTAGTTTGGCAAGTTAAACATCTCACGAGGAAGCGTACATCTTACTTCTATCATGCGACCGTCGAGCTTCCTCCATGTTTTTAGCGGTTTCGTCATAGTAGAGGGGCGTGAAACCGGAAAAAAAAAGTTTTGCATCGGCCACGGTCGAGCCAAGATTTTCGTCGCGGAACAGGCGCCTACTATGATGACTGACGGTCCCAGTCATTACGGAAGGAAACATTTCTTGTAGTGATGATACCTGCTTGCTTGGTTAGGGTTGTTTATGGGTCGAGGGTTTAGGGTTTTAGTACTGAGGGTTTATGGTTTTGGTTTTTTAGGGGTAGTTTAGGGTTTAGGGTTTAGAAATTTTTCAATAATATGTCCAAGCTTAGGGTTAGGGATTGAGGGTTTAGGTTTTATAGGGGTATAGGGCTTAGTGTTTAGGCATTAGGGAATTTTCAATAATGCTCGAGCTTTAGTGAATTAGAATGGAGTTAGCGCAATTTAATGAAAGTATATTAAATTTTGATCTATAAGTGCATGATACCTGCTTTCTTCGTTAGGGTTGTTTATGGGCCGAGGGTTTATGGTTTTAGTATTGAGGGTTTAGGGTTTTGTTTTTTTAGGGGTCGTTAAGGGTTTAGGATGTTTTTCAATAATATGTCCGAGCTTAGGGTAAGGGGTTGAGGGTAAGTTTAGGGTTTTCAGGGGTATAGGGCTTAGGGTTTAGTGTTTAGGGGGTTAGGGTTTAGGGAATTTTGAATAATGTTCAAGCTTTATTCCTATATTTGTGGAATAGAATGGTGTTACCGAATTAATAGAAGTATCTGAAAATTTGATCTATAAGTGTGCATGACAGCTGCTTGGTCAAGATTTAGGGGTTTAGTGTTTCGGGTTTTAGGGTTAGGGGTTTAGTGTTCGGGTTTTAGGGTTTAGGGTTTAGGAATTTAGGGATTTAATTTAGGGTTTAGGGTTTCGTAAATTTTCAATAAAGTTCGAGCTTTATGCATATATTCATGGAATAGAACGACTGAGCAATAATTTAATAATGAAAGTATCTCAAATTTTGATCTATATATAAGTGGGTGATACCTACTTTGCTTCGTTAGGGTTGTTTATGGATCGAGGCTTTATGGATTTAGTATTGAGGGTTTAGGGTTTTGTTTTTAGGGGTAGTTTAGGGTTTAGGATTTTTTCAATAATATGTCCGAGCTTAGGGTTAGGGGTTGAGGGTACGTTTAGGGTTTTAGGGGTATATGGCTTAGGGTTTAGGGTTTATGGGCTTAGGGTTTAGGGAATTATCAATAATGTTCGAGCATTCGTGACTTAGAATGGCGTTAGAGAAATTTAACGAAAGTATCACAAATTTTGATCTATAAGTGCATGATACCCGCTTGGTCAGGATTTAGGGTTGTAGGGTTTAATTTTTAGGTTTTAGGGAATTTTCAATAATGTTCAAGCTTTATGCTCAGATTCGTGGAATGGAATTACGTTAGCATAATTTAATCAAAGTATATCTCAAATGTTGATCTATATGTCGATGATATATCTTCTTTATCAGGGTCGTTTAGGGGTTTAGGGTTTAGGAGTTTAGGGTTCTGGAAATTTTCTATAATGTTCAAGATTTATGCTTATATTTCTGGAACATAATGGTATTGCCGTAATTTATTGGACGTATCTCAAATTTGGATCTATAAGTGCATGATACCTTTTTTTAGGTGTGCATGATATATACTTGGTTAGGGTTGAATGATGGGTTGAGGAGTTTAGGGTTTAGGGTTTAGGGGTTTAGGGATTTTGGGGTTTCCAGGTTTAGGGTTTGGGGAATTTTCAATAATTTTTAAGCTTTATGCTTATATTTGTGGAAAAGAATGGCGTTGCCGCAATTTAGTGGACGTATCTCAAATTTGGATCTATAAGTGTGTGATACCTTTTTTTGAGGTGTGCATGATATCTACTTGGTTAGGGTGTAATCATGGGTTGAGGATTTTAGGGTTTATTCTTTTAATATTTAGGGGTTGAGGGTTTAGGTTTCATGGGTTGTTTAGTGTTTAGTGTTTTAGTGGTAGCCATGGGATTTGACAAGTTTTTGAAAAAACAGCTTTCCGGTGTTGTCTTGCCATGTATGGACATTATTTTGTTTCAACCCGAACGACCAAGGTCTTCAAGGCCATATCGATCGACATCATAATTTATGACCCGACAGAGCTCCCACACTAGATAGGTGCATCTTTGGGTAGCAAGCATTGTTGACCGTGGGAGTTTTCACACATATAGTGGATCATGTGTCCTATCTAACTATAACAGTTAAATGAATTTCGCATAAAATAAAGTCTAGCGCGATGGAGACAGGAGTACAAGGCACGCGTGTCTAAGGGCATTCGAATGTTGGACCCACCCAACTTATGGAAATTACCACAATGTATAAGGTCAGCATTTTCCACAAGGTGGGAACCACATAGCTTGTAACATTGCTCCATGCAAGGGGAAATGATTTTTCTATACTCTATGCGAAACCCGCAAGCTTGAGGTAGCTTTACTCCCTCCATAATGTACTACTATAAGCCTTAAGGTGTGATTTTTTTACACATTGCGGATACCCTAAGGAAAAAGCAAATAAGGGGCCCACTTGGTAGTGTATGACAAAGCTATAAAACTTCTATGCACACGTCTTCCGTTTAGTCGGTCCCATGAATCATCTCGTTTGGACACTGTCTAAACGGGGAGCTTATTACTACTAGTATATTTCTTTTGCTTGTGCATATTCTCACCTCTGTCCACGCGCTTTACATGCAGAGAGAATAAAACGAAGGCAGGGGAAGATGGCAACAGGGAAGAGAGAAGAGGAGTTGAAGGCGATTAGATGTCAGAGCAAAATTTATTATGATGGGTTCCTGACACGAGGTACTCCTGCCACCTTTATAGTGTACACTCTACTAGTACTAAATTTTAGGACCTATGCACGCAAAAAAAATTGGAAGTGTGTTTTCTCTCTCCTTCGATGCCTCTCTCATTCCACCCATCTCCCCTCGCGCACCGGCCCGACTGATCTCTCCCTCATCCATAGCGTGGTGTTGTTCACATGTGCCTCAGTACGACGGCTCTGTTTCTTTTTTAGGGTGCGGATCTATTTATCTGGCGTGTTCCGAAGGCTCGTTGGTGTGGACTAAGAGTAGTACTATATATAGGAAGGAAACCACTTTGGTCCTTGGCGGCAAAAAAAATCAAACTTTTCTGATTTAGAAATTTTCACTTGTTACCAAACATTGGGAGGGAAGGTTATTCAAAAGATCATCCATTCACATTAGTACTTCTTATCTTATCTTTATCTTGTCTTATCTCTTATAATACCATACCACTACAAGTGGATGATATCCCTGCCTGGTCAGGGTCGTTTAGGGGTTTAGGGTTTAAGTTTTAGCGAACTTTCAATAATTTTCAAGCTTTATCCTTATAATCATGGAACATAATGGTGTTACCTCAATTTAATGAAAGTATCTAAAATTTTGATCTATGAGTGCATCATACCCTGCCTTATTAGGGTTTAATGATGAGTTGAAGGATTTAGGGTTTTAGTATTTAGGGATTTAGGGATTAGGGTGTAAAGGTTGTTTATTAGGGTTTAGGGAAGTTACAATAATGTTTAAGCTTTATGCTTATATCTGTTTAAGAGAAGGGCGTTTCCTGATTTAATGTAAGTATCTCAAATTTGATCTACAAGTACATGATACTTGCTTGTTTAGAGTTTAGGGGTTTAGTATTTAGTGTTTTATGGTTTCAGGATTTATCAATAATGTTCAAGCCACTTTATGCTTTTAATTGTGTAATAGAATAGCATTATCGTAATTTAATGAAAGTATCTCAAATTTAGGGGTTTAGTGTTCAGGTTTAGGGTTTAGGTATTGAGGGGTTTAAATTAGGGTTTAGGGTTTCGGGAATTTTCAATAAAGTTCGAGCTTTATGGATATATTCATGGAATAGAATGACTTAGAAACAATTTAATAATGAAAGTATCTCAAATTTTCATCTATATAAGTGCATGAAACCTGCTTGGTTAGGGTTGTTTATGGGGCGAGGGTTCAGGGTTTTAGTATTGAGGGTTTAGGGTTTTGGTTTTTTAGGGGTAGTTTAGGGTTTAAGAATTTTTCAATTATACATATATGTTCGAGCTTATGGTTATGGGTCGAGGGGTTTAGGGTTTTTAGGGGTATAGGGCTTTGGGTAAAGGCTTTAGGGTGTTAGGGTGTAGGGTATTTTCAATAATGTTCGTGCTTTCACGAATTAGAATGGCGTTAGTGCAATTTAATGAAAGTATCTAAAATTTTGATCTATGATGAGTGCATGATATGTGCTTGCTTGGTTAGGGTTGTTTATGAGTCGAGGGTTTAGGGTTTTAGTATTGACTATTTAGGGTTTTGGTTTTATAGGGGTAGTTTAGGGTTTAGGGTTTAGGAATTTTTCAATAATATGTCCGATCTTAGGGTTAGGGGTTGAGAGTTTAGGGTTTTTAGGGGTATAGGGCTTAGGGTTTTGATGAGTGCATATTTGCATCATGTTTATATTATTATGCATTGTGGTGGTAGGATCTTGGTATTTTACGGTGTTCGCGTGCACCTTTTATGTTTATTTTCACCAGGAGCAGGTCAGATGATTGATACGATGGACACAATTCTTGGAGCAGTTATAATGTAGTGAAAAGGAGCCAACAACAACGTAAATTGCTTACTTGGGAAATATTAATAACACTAGAAGAAAACCCGAAGCAATTGGAGGATATAGTAGGTTTAACGACCAACTATACGGGGGGATACTTTTTTCGGCCGTATAGTTCCCGCTGTATAGTTGGCACCGACACCTCCTCCAAAAATAGTTTCACCCCATGCAACTAGATCGGAGATACGACATACAGAACACCCAGAAATCGCCGAACCCTCACCTCTAGGAGGAATTTGAGGGACAACTCATCCACCGGGGATCCATCTTTGCCCTACGTAGATCCCGGAGGCTAAGGCACCGATCTTCATCATTAACCGCTACATCACCACCATCTCCATCCATCCCATCTACATCTTGTCTAGATGTTGTTGTAATTTCCGTATTCATTATGCATTTATACAAGTACTATTCATCTATGATAGATTCCATCATCTTTGCCATGATGTTGATTGCCTTCATGTCTAAGTAGATCATTAGTTCTTGGGGAGATGGAGAAACCCTAGCATGAAGTTGAAATAAGATAAAGTTTATTATGTTATTCTTCGTTGTGACCATGTGTTAGATTGTCTTCATCTTGATGTTGGGAGAAGTCGACCTCTCAATATTTGCCTCTTGTGGGGACTTGACGGAGGGAACTAATTGTTGGTAGATGGAGGTGTGTTAGCACTTACAATGACTATAAAGATGTTGGCACTCCTTACGTATCAACTTGGGAATCGAGGAACTCACAAAACACTATCCATGTCATGGGATACGTCCTACACGATCAAGTCCCTTAATAGCGCGGTAATTCAATTGATGTTGATTGCTGTCTACCGTGGTTATGAGGATGATGTGAGCAGTAGTTGCTGCCTATTTTCCAAATACGGAGTTCCTCCCACACATACATAGTTGATAATGTTCATGATAATAATCTTTACCTTAACCCTTTATAAATGCTAGAGGTTTATCCGCTGCTCCTTGAGAATGCTTTTCCCCACTTCAGTTTCAACTCTCTTTTACATACGCGATACTTACTTTCTGTATTCAGCTTTGTTTTACTTTATTTATTGTTCTCTTATACGAAACACCCAAAAACACCTTTTTACACAACACTCACATTTTATCTTGTTACTTAGAACTTTATTTAACATTTCTATTTTAGTATTTATTTCAAGAGTTATAAGACTTCGGACTCCTTCTCCCTGTGGGATCGATATCTTTATTTCGAAACTAGCTACAAACGATCTGTGCACTTGCAGTCATGAAGCTATTTTCTGGCGCCGTAGGTCTTTTAGTTTTTGCTTATTTATTTTAGTTTTGTTAAGTTTTGTTTTGAGTTACAGGTTTCTACCAACATGATGGAGTTTGAGCATATGACTAGTGCTAACCCAGGCAGCCACTTTGTGAAGCCCCATGATATTAATAAAAGATACAACTACAACATGAAAACAAGGGGGTTTGAAATAAATCCTCTACTACTTGGTGTTCTACACAAGAAGCAATTCACCGGAGATGAAAAATATCCTGATCCATATGAGAATATTTCATGTTTTAAAGACATATGTGGCACTTTCAATTACCGGGGTATACTTCTAATGAGGTAAGGCTGAAACTCTATAGTCAAACTTTGACAAGTAAAGCTCTCTCATGGTATAGATATTTACCCCAGAAGCTGAAGGGAGTATGCCCCTAGAAGCAATAATAAAGTTGTTACTATGTATATTCCAAGTATATGATAGATGTTTATTTTGCATTCTTTAATTGTATTAATACTGAAACGTTAATACATGTGTGTTTAATAAACAAATGGAAGTTCCTAGTTATGCCTCTCTTATAAACTAGCTCTTTGATTAACAAGATGATCAAGGTTTCCTGATCATGGACATTGGATGTTGTTAATGACGAGGTCACAACATTAATGGAATGGTGTGATGAACATTCATACAAAGCATAGCATTACGATCAAAGTCATTAATATTATATTTCTATAACATAATCCGAAGTAATCCTAGTCCTTAGACCATGAGATCATGCCAATCACTAACACTAGAAGAGTATCTTGATAACACCAAATGTCACACCATAACAGGGGATTATATAGATGGGTTCAGTGCTACGAAGGTGTTATGTTGAGGCCCATGGATCAAGAGTGGAATTTGTCCACCCCGATGACGGAGAGATATACTATGGGCCCTCTCGGTGATATCACATTGGTTAGCTTGCAAGCAAGTGATTTGATTACTAGAATATTATATCAATGGAACGAGAAAAGAGTACATATTGGTAACGAGATCAAACTAGGTATGAATATACCGATGATCGAAACTCGGACATGTAATATATCGCGAGACAAAGGGATTAAGATTCTAGCGTAAAAGGTTCTCACGGTCACAAGAAGTCATTGTTGAATGTGTGGGAGTTGGTATGGATCTCCAGGTCTTTCTTTTGATTATTGATCTGAGAGGGGTCTCGATAATGTCCACATTATTCGCGAACCGTAGGGTGACACACTTAAGAGACACTGAGAACAAATAGTTTCTTAACGAAAATAATTACAAAGCGCAGGAATTTATTTCACTAGACATCGGAATTGTTTCGGGTGAAATTGTTAAAAGTGTTTCTGCATGTGAAATAGAATACTAGCATGGGGTTTTATGTGAATGTTTGGCCATTAATGTAATTGACAAAATTCTGAATAAATAAAAGGTGTTTTATTTAAAGAGAGATTGCATTAAATTTGGTGGAAATTTAATGAGATTTTTGTGTGGAATTTTGATTGGAGAAATGAAGGGGCTAAAAAGTGAGTGGGAGCTCCACCCACATGAATGGAGGAGGGGAGTGGCAGCCGCCATGCGCCAGCCACCCCGTTGGGGTTCCCCCTCCCTCCTATATAAAGGCCCACTCTCCCTCTCTTACACTTACACCTCCTCCTGAAGGATGTCTCTCCCCCTCTAGTTTGTCCCCCATGGTATCAGACTAGAGAGATACATTTTCCCGGTGGTTTTTCATTGAGAAAGAGTTGTTGCTTACGCTATATCTCTGGAGCGAGGAGGCGGAGGTTGCACGGTGGCTTGGACTTGTGTGCGATCACGGATGCGCTGCTGATTTGCAGCGTTGGACATCTTCTCGATCTTGAGATCAGCAAGCGTTCGTCTATATCATCCACGAGTACAACCTCATTAAAATTTGTCGGTCTACAAGGGTATATTCGCTATGGATGTATATCCTCCCGTTTCTTGTATCTAGTAGATAGATCTTGGTACATAGTTGTTCCCATCAAAGGAATTTTTTTTGTTTTCTATGCTGCAAACCCTACAGTGGTATCAGAGCCGGATCTATGCGTAGATTCTTTGCACGGGTAGTGCACATATGAGTATGTGGGCGATGATGATCATGTTATTGCTTATTGGTTATATTTTGTATATTTGTGCCATAGCGGGATCAAGCGGCCCGGACAAACTTTACATGTCCTCGCACATGAGACCTGTTCCACGCTTGACATGCAACTAGCTTTGCATAAGTGGCTAGTGGGTTTCTGTCTCTCCTACTATAGTCAATATCTATTTTACAATGAGTTATTAATAATTTGGTTATCCTCGTTGTGGTTCCATGTTCGTAGTTAAGAACGGTTCTATCTTCGAAAGCCCTAAGCCACGTAAAACATGAAATGGATAAATTAGAAGCATCTAGTTTAGTTTTTTGCCGGGTTAGTGTCATGATATGGTAAGGTTGTAAGTAGATGTATAGTCGATACTCTTACAACACACATAACATGTAATTTCCATAGACCTTGGCCTTACACACAAAGGAATGATAAAGATCATACCACGATGCACATGATGATGATCAATTGCAAGAACCATATCATTTCACTTTTCACATATGATGTTTGCTGCATCTTATATTGCTTGTTTGGCGTTTTATTAGCATAATAAGATGATCCCTCATTTAGATATCAAGATAAAATTGTGTTCTTCCTTAAGTATGCACCGATTATGTTTTCGCTGCTTCAAGACATCACGTGATAATCGGGTGTACTTGAATCCACGATCATATTTCGGGTGTAAGACAGTTGTACACACGCAAATACTGTTGGGCCACGTAGAGATAAAACAAAACTTTTTCCTCTAACATGGTGATCCCAAGATCTAGCTGAGGTAGAAGGCCACGAGGTTTACCACTAGACGCGCAGTTGCGGATTACTGATGAAGCGCGTCAGTTGATGCAGTGCAGTACTCATGATCTGATCGTCCTGGTGCTGATTGCACAACACCTCTGCTGGTATCCACACGTACAAGGAGGAGCACCGGCGGCGAACTGCTAGGTTCGTTACGGCGGCAGTACTGCTGTGGAGCTAGGGTTTCCAACACATGGAATGACCTAAGCGAACAACGATTAACCTCTTTTTGGGTTAAGGTGCTCCACTATATATAGGGAGTGAACGTGGGCTCTGCTCGCGCGACCCATTCACTAAATCCCATATAACACTAGTCACCGTGAGTCCAACTCACTAACTCAGTCCTAATCAGGTTTAGGTCCAACCCAACCAGAATACATGTTCAGATCTAATCCGAACTTGCTCCCGCTCTTAAGTGTGTGACCCCGGAGGCTCATGGCTACTTGGACACGATTGGAGTCCGACTCACAATCGATCAGTCGGTAGCGGCTCCTAGCAGAACGTGCCGACTCCAAAGTACCAAAGAGTCATGACGACTTGCCTTTCCAATGCGACTTACGTCCGAGTCCCTTTTGCCTCACGATATACCTTGTCAGACTATAGGCGAATATATGTCATCCCTTAAATAGTCTGACTCTCTTCTCGATCCGAGATAAGTGATTCACCCGACTAACTCTTAGTCGATCGCATCGGTTAACACTTAACCGAGTCGTGCATGGCCATGCTTTCCGAATCATATCTCACGAGAGGGCCCAGAGAATATCTCTCCGAGTGCAGGGGCAAAATCCCATCTTGGTTATTCACATCACGCAGCTTGATTCTCAGTCGACCCGAACCCTGCCTTTATAACTGCCCAGTTACGAATCAGCGTTTGACAGAACCTAAGTCGGTGATCCTCAACTCGGACTATGCAACAACCTCAGGTCTAAGGATTACATTGATTGAGATATACAAATGACAACTTGTTTGTTGTACCTCAATATGGGTCAATTCGACTCGCTAAACTCTTTAGCCTAGTCTGTGTAAGTTGGAATAGCATCTCCATGCCCATGACAAGTGGAACTGAGTCATCAAGCCAACTTTCACATTGGTCTAAGTTGTGTGTCCAACACAACCTCAATGACCAAGGATATTTAGTACAAACAACATGAATGCATAGTTCCACAACCGAGTCACATATTCAATGATACACATCAGATGTTTATACAAGGACTACTTAATATCTTTATAATACAATGGGAAATCTCATCATACATGATTGCCTCTAGGGCATATTCCCAACAAATACTAAGGTTCTTACTTGGCAAGCCTAGAATGTACAGACCAGCCTCGGAACATATATATGCCCATATAGATGCTCGCTTTCGAAAGGTTAAGCATGAGTCATATGTTGATATGATGCCCATATAGATGCTCGCCTTTGAAGCTACACCGACTCACGTGATGATCGGACTTGGTGTAGTGGATTTGGATCATGTAATCACCAAAAAGGCATGAGGGATGTCGTTTTTTAGTGGGAGTTCATTCTTAATTTGGATTAGTTGAAATCGATCTATCATAAACTTAGTATAAACTTTACAAATTCTATTGTAGATGGCACCACCTGCATTTAATTTCAATGTGTTCATAGATAAAGAGAAACTTGCGAAGAATGGTAGCAACTTTACCGACTGGGCCATTAATTTGAGGATTCTCCTCTATGCTGCACAAAAGCAATATGTGCTAGAAGAGCCTCTGGTCCCCCACCACTTGATGATGCCCCTAACAAGGAAAAGAACGTCTATCAGACTCATTAGGAGGACCACAACTTAGTTCATTGCGTCATATTGTATGGGATAGATCCAGAACTTCGAAAGTGTTTCGAAAACGGCAATGCCTATGATACAATGGGTGAGTTGAAAATGATTTTCGACACCCATGCTCCTTTAGAGAGTTATAATGATTCAGAAAAAAAATTAGCTTCATGATGGAAGAGAACAGCTCCGTCAGTGAGCACGTACTCAAAATGTCTGGGTATGCTGATAAGCTTGTGTCCTTTGGAATATGGATTCCCATTGACTTAGGCATACATCATGTTCTTGATGGCCCACAAGTATAGGGGATCGCAACAGTATTCGAGGGTAGTATTACCCAATTTATTGATTCGACACAAGGGGAGCCAAAGAATACTTATAAGCCTTAACAACTAAGTTGTCAATTCAGATGCACCTAGAAATAGTCTTGCTCACAGCAGTTACTCAATAGCAAAGTAATAGCAGCAGTAAAACAAAGGAAGTAGTGACAATAGTAGCAAATAGTAGGATATGAGTTCTATAGGCATAGGGATGGATGGACGGGCGTTGCATGGACGATACTATTCATGTAACTTCAAGATCTAGGGCAATTGGAGATAAATAAGATAAAGCATCCAAGTACTAAACAATCATAGGCATGTGTTCCATATACAGTCATACATGCTCGCAATAAGAACTTGCACAACATCTTTTGTCCTGCCAGCCCGTTGCAGTGGGTCCTCAAGGGAATCTACTGGCAATTAAGGTACTCCTTTTAATAGAGTACCAGAGAAAAGCATTAACACTCCATAAACACATGTGATCCTCAGATCAGAGCCATTCCCTCCGGCTCTCCCAATTTCTTTCACTTCGGGGCCATTGATTCCGGACAATGATATGTGTACACAACTTGCAGATAAGATGACAAAAAATACTATCATCATGAATCAATAATATGTTCAGATCTAAGATCATGGCACTCGGGCCCTAGTGACAAGCATTAAGCACAACAAGTTGCAATAAAGTCAAATAACATTAATAGAGATACTAGGCACCATGCCCTAATAATCTTATTCGATTACAAGATAAAACTCGTCCAATCCCTACCATCCCCATAGCCTACAACGGGGGATTACTCACTCATGGATGGGGGAAACATGGATGGTTGATGGAGAGGCGTAGGTGATGATGATGGCGATGATCCCCTCCAAGTTCCCCATGCCTGCAGGGTGCCAGAACGGAGTTTTTGGTTCCGAATCGCGGTTTCTGGTGGTGGCGGCGCAGCGGAACTCTTTCTGGAAAAAGGTCGAACCCCCTACGGTTTTTAGGTCAGGAGGCTTCTTATCGGCGAAGAGGGAGGCCGAAGGGGATGCTCGAGGTGAACACACCCCTCCCAGGCGTGGCCTGGCCTGGCCCACACAGACAGGGGGTGTGGGCCCCACGTGGCCCTCCTTCGTCTCATCTTCTGGATCTGTGAGTCTTCTGGTGAAATAGGATATTTGGCATATTTTCTGGGATTTTTCCTGATAGCTGATGTTTTGCACAAAAACTAGACACCAAGGTAATTCTGCTGAAAACAGCGTCAGTCTGTGTTAGCTGTATCCAAATCACACAAGTTTAGAGGAGAAACAATAGAAAAAGTATTCGGGAAAGTAGATACGTTTTGGACATATCAGTTCTCCAATCTCTGCCACCTAGCTACAAGAGCATCATGATGAACTATAACATGCAGGGCATGAAGAAGTCTCTCCCCGAGCTTTTGTCAATGCTTAAGACTATAGAGGTGGAGATCAAGAAAGAACATCAAGTGTTGATGATCAATAAGAACACCGTTTTCAAGAAAGACAAGAAGGGTAAACAGAAGGAAAAGAAGGGCGGTAAATCGGTTGCCACACCTGAAAATAAATCCCGAGTTAGCCCTAAGTCTGATACCGAGTGCTATTATTGTAAGGGGACTGGCCATTGGAAGCGCAACTTCCCCCAAGTATTTGGCATACAAGAAGGCCGGCAAGGAAATAAAAGGTATATATGATATACATGTTATTAATGTGTACTTGACTAGTACTTGTAGTAGCACCTGGGTATTTGATACGGGATCGGTTTCTAACATTTGTAACTCAAATCAGGGGCTGCGAAACAAGCGACTGCTAGCAAGTGGTGAGGTCAAGATGCGTGTCAACAATGGATCAAGTGTTGATGTGATCATCGTCGGAACGCTACCTCTCCACTTACTGTCGGGATTAGTCATAAACCTAAATAATTGTTATTTGGTGCCTGCACTGACATGAACATTGTATCCGAATCGTGTTTGATACGAAGTGGTTATTCATTTAAATCCAAAAATAATGGTTATTTTATTTATATGAATGATATCTTTTATGGTCATGCACCTGTGATGAATGGATTATTTCTGTTGTATCTCGATAATACTATTACACATATTCATAATGTTGATGCTAAAAGTATTAAACTTGATGATGATATATCCGCATATATGTGGCACTGCCGTCTAGGTCATATTGGCATTAAACGCATGAAGAAGCTCCATTCAGATGGACTTTTAGAATCACTTGATTCCGAATCATTTGATACATGTGAGCCATGCCTTATGGGCAAGATGACTAGAATGTCGTTTTCCGGTCCAATAGAACGTGTGACAGATTTATTGGAAATCATACACTCTGATGTGTGTGGTCCAATGAGTGTGTCGATGCTAGCTGGATATCGTTATTTTTTTACTTTCACGAATTATTTGAGTAGATACGGTTACATCTACTTGATGAAACACAAGTCTGAAACCTTTGAAAAGTTCAAGAAATTTCAGAATGAAGTGGAAAATCATCTTAATAGAAAGATCAAATTTCTACGGTCTAACCGTGGAGCTGAGTATCTAAGTTACGAGTTCAGCACACATATGAAAGAGTGTAGAATAGTTTCACAACTCATACCTGTCAGAACACCACAGCGAAATGGTGTGTCGGAACGTCGTAATCATACTTTACTAGATATGGTTCCATCTGTGATGTCTCTAACTGACTTGCCACTGTCATTTTTGGGTTATGCACTAGAAACTGCCGCATTCACTTTAAATCGGGCACCATCTAAAACCGTTGAAAAGACATCGTATGAATTGTGGTTTGGAAACAAACCTAAATTGTGATTTCTTAAAGTTTGGGGATGCGATGTTTATGTGAATAAACTTGTAGAACCCTGGGTAAAACCACTACTAGAAAATCTTTGTTGTTTTTATTCTGTGCATCATCATGACATCATCATGCATTTATTCGCCTAAAAATATTTCCCAAAATCCTATTTTGTTTTCTAGATATTCCCCTCTTTGTCCAAATCGAAACCCTAGATCCGTCCGGATCTTTTATTTATCTAAAACCTTTTTACCAGTGTTTTGTTTTAAAAGAAAGAAAAATAATAAATATAAAACTATTTTATTAGTGGGGCAGGCAGCCTAGTCGGCCAGGCCCAAAGGCCCAGCCAACAGGCCACCTACTATCCCACTAAATCAAACCCTAACCTGATCCCTCCCCACCTTTCTCCCCAAGCCACATGCGCGCGCAGCCGCACTCACCCGCACGCTCGCTCGCTCACGATCCGAAGCACCCCTGGATCCCCACATGTGACACCCCCGGGATCAGGGCTAAACAAGTTCCAGACATCCGTCTGACATAGGCTTAACCTTGAGCTCGGGAATATCCAGTGAAGGATTGATAACTCAGTAGTGACCCTACGACATAAAATTTATTACAGCAAGCTCATAACTGAGCAGAGAACCAAATTATTACAAGCAGAGGTCACTGACCACAAACATCAAACAACGGAAGGCAAATTATGCTATTAAGTATAGCAAACTTAACAAATGGCCTAAGAGGCCTGAAGCATAACGATGACGTCCCAGCCCATAGATTCCAGGCTGCCGGCCGGGAACCCCAAGCTACTCGTCGATGTCGATGTAGTACGGAACTCGTCTGCAAGGAACACTTACTCTGCCAAAAGTATCAACAAAGCAAGGGTGAGTACAGGGTGTACTCCGCAAGAATTATGGCTGGTGGAGTTGTTTTGCATAAAGCCATCTTTGTTTATAAAACAAGAGAGAGAGAAGAATCTCGTTTAATCATAGTATTTTAAAAGGGGATAAGAGAGCGACATCTCCGAAATATTGATCATCATCTTTTGATATCCACCAAGTCATCATCATCTACTAACTAGGATCACCCCCTCGTACCCATGAGGAAGCATCCTTAACAAACATTAGTTGCCAAGTGTTACGATTAGGTTCATGTTCTCTATGATCTTGAGTCCGGTCGCCAAGTCGTTCATAACTGTGAACACGGCTTTTCGAAAATATTATTACCCTGCAGGGGTGTACAACTTTACCCACACGTACTAACCTTCTCTTAATGCCACTAGATAAGCCCTCTTCCTTGGAAGGCTGGCAGAGGGTGGTTAGACACAACCTTTACCTTGCTTTCGTCGAGACCATGATTCACGCAATAAGTATGGTTCCGCCGTAACGGGTCAAATCCCGAAGCCGGTACTTAAATATGTGAGGCGAGGTTGGTTAACAAGGGCGCCATCTACCCCAAGCAACCTCGGCCACTCTTACCTACCTGTTATGAATGCACCAACTTCACCCGGCAAATATTTCAAAGGATTTTCTATGCATATGTAGAATGGAACGCCTGAACTATGTGACTCATGGAATCTACTAGGCAAGTTAGTCAGTCACGAGGTTGTCCAGGCCCCGTGTGGTTGCACGCTCATCTTGGTTCCAAAGGAAAGAGCTCAGGTCCTAGTGGTGGCGAGCATGGGACTAGAAAAACCACATCCCACCGTGGCCTCCCATACAAGCCTTAGCATGTTTAACTCATATCACCACTGATATCATCTCATCATGTTCTCCTGTCATACTAGATTCTCTACATCTGATACATCATCTGGATGGACTAGAACTGACAGCTATTCATGGCTAAGAAGACACGAATAAGAGCTCTAGCAGTGCACACAAGCCAAACCTATTTATGCTAGGAGTAGTGGATCAGGTAATATAATCTTGAGGGAGTAATGCAATAGATAGGATACTTTATCTATCGATAAAAGACCACAGTAGAATCGTATGCAACATGGCAGAGTTGAAATGCTTTCGAAATCATTGGATTATATCATGGTGGGGCTATGCTTGCCTTTTCCAGTTCATAGCAGATAAATAGATCTTCGAAAGCCTTGAACTTGACTTGGTTAGAGTTGGTCATGTATTTTTCGTTGATCTTCGATGGTCTTGATCTCGGTCTTCGATCTTGATCTCGATATCGTATTCTACCAAGAAGAAGCAAATCACCGGAAAGAGAGGGGAAACAATCAACACATGGCATCGATAAAATGTTCGAGCAAGGATGATGATATGACAAGTTAAATTGTATTGAAAAGTAAACCTAAGGCATGCTCGACAATTTAATCGGGGTTCCGAGGGGTGAAAACCCTAATTCGGAGAAACTCCGGAACATATTAGAGGGGTGCATTTGTTATTCTAATTAAACTTGTCATCAGAGTTGATAAACAATGCATGATTATATATTAAAGAGGTAGTTCTCATTTTTCTGAACATTTTGGTATATTATTTGTATTTTTCTGAATTACAGATTAAAAGTTATTGAATTTACAAGATTATACCATTTTTTGGAATTTATTTAATCAATTTAAAACATTTATGACCTCAGGCTGATGTCATCACAGGGTCTGCGGCTTTTCTCACTAGAGCTGAGGCTACCCCTAGTCACTGACGACTAGGCCCCACGGGTGTATTTTATATTTCTAGAAAAGAATTACAGAAACATTTAAAAAAATGAAAAGGGGATTACTGCATCATGGTGATGTCATTATGACATCAGCATGGAGAAGCTCTTGGGTTGGGGCTCGAATCCGTGGATTCGCTGCGCATGCGGGCTTGTGCTTAGTCTTGTTAGAAAGAGGAGATCAAGGTGGACCCAGTGGTGGCAGCGCCGCCCACTTGTGGTCATCGGAGTAGGGCACGCAACGGCGGCGAGCGGCGGAGCTTGCAGACGGTCGCGGTGGGGAGTAACCAAAGCGAGAGGAAGGGAAAAAGGGGCTCTGTAGCACGGTAAGATCACCCTGATGCTCGTGGAATGGTCATAGGAGGTAGAGGAGGATGGAATCGTCCATGGCAACGACGGCCGGAGTCGGGGAAGGAGACATCGATTTCATCGACTGAGGACGCTTCAGCTTGCTTTGCTTTGCAGGAGAACGAGTCCACCATGGCAAACTCAACGGTGGCCAAGGCTCAGACTGGGGCGGTCGGAAATGGCAGAGATCATCATGGCCCTAGGGATAGGGTTCGGACAGGAGAAGAAATTGGGGAAAAGGGGGTGGATAAGGCTTGTCCGGCGGCGGCAACGGGTTTTATAGGCGTCGACGACGTCGGTAGCGTGCATCTCCTTGCAGCGGGAATCACGGCGAGGTGGGGACAGCGCTGGCATCGACATGCAGCAGCTCTCCTCGCCGGCGTCCCTCTGTCGACGAAGAAGAAAGGGGGAAAAAGGAACGAAGGGGTATGGGCTGGCTGCGGGCTTTGCTTGGGCCAAGGTGGGCCGCGGAAAAGGGAGGGAGGAGAGGGAGTTGGTGGGCTGCTTCCTGGCTGGCTTCCTGGCTCTGTCTTTTTTTATCAGAACTCTTTTTCTAGTTCATGTTTGCCTTTGTGTTTGTAATTTCAAATTCATATCTGTTTTGAAAGCTTTCAAAAATACCAGAGGATTTTATAAAACATAAGAAATACTTATGAACCCTTATATTCCATTTGGGCTCCATTATTTTTGTTATTTCAAAATCATTTGAATGAATTTGCAAATAGAAAGAGAGGGAAAAGCTAGGGTTGTAGGGTTTCATTTAATTCTTTAACGCACAATTTAAGATATGATGCTCATGATGCACAAAACAAACCCTAATACAAGATTAACTAAAACTGGGGTGTTACACCACGCACCCGCACGCGCAAGCCCCACCGACCCTACCTGTCCACACACAGCAGCACACACGCACGCCCACCCTCTTGCATACAGGAACCCATCCTATAACGCACGCCACCCCAACACCGCTCGCCCCGATCCTACCCACTCGCCCCCACATCCCGCTTCCCTCGGTCCCACGCGGACCCACCCAACCGACCACGCTTCTCTCCCCACCTCTCTCTCCCCGACGCCCTCCTTCCTCCCCAGCGGCAACCACCGCCCATAGGAGCCCCCTTCACCGCTCCTCCGACCACTCTGGCCTCCTCCTTCCTTTGACCAGCCTGGCCTTAGACCCGTGGTTCCACCGCCGGTAGTCGTCTCCCTGCTTCCCCATCGACCCCAAGCTCCACCGCCTCGTCTCTTCCTCCCCTCTCAAGCCAGCATGCCGCTCGCCTCCCGGCCTGGTATCGCATGGACCTGCCCTCCCCATGGCGCATCTCCTCTGCTCGGACGACTGCTGTTGCCATCCACCTCGCCCTCGATGCGGCAAGCTCCAGAAACGGCCCAGAGCCTGCCTGCCGGACCCCCGGCCCCGCGAGCGTCCCTCGTCGCCTTCCTGAGCTCCTATCCTCTCCCCTCGCAAGCTCTATAGCACCACAAGCGCCCTGCTCGGCACCGCCACCACGCGCAGCCTTCTCTCCTCCACCTCGTTGTCGGCCGTTGCTGCGGTATCATGCTGCCTCTCGACCCGACGCTTCCCTGAGCTCCTTCCCACTGACCCTCTTCTTGGACCGCGTGTAGCAGCACCTTGTCCTCGACTTCCTGCAGGAGCTCCTGCCGACAGTGCTCGTGCGTCATTTTTGGGCCGTGAATCTCTGTCTCCGAGTTAGTATCTATGGATGTGTTTGTGGTATGGTGTGGAGTTGTCGGTGATGTTGTGGTGCTACTCTTGTTGGTACCATATTGATGTTGCCAAGACTAGATAAAGAAGATTTTACAAGATTGACGCCGTGAAGATTGAATTGGTAACTATCGGCGCCGAAGACCACGTCCAACACCGACAAGAAACGTCTGCTGCCAAGTGCTTCCGGAAACCCGGCGGCCATCCAAGTTCGTCATCGACACTCGGACCCAGAGATACCGAGGACTCGAGTGCGCCTACTTGAACCGCAAGACCGTTCCTGGATCCGAAGCCGCAAACCTGAACCACATCGAACCAAGATCGTCGAGTCCCCACATGTGTGAGCCTCTTCCGAGACCCCTATATTTTTACAATATATGAATATACTTGTTGCATATAATCATTCATACTCGCATACATATTTTGGGTGTTTGGGCTATTTTGTCGACTCACCTAATAATTAAATATGGAGACCATATGCGGGTGAATCTAGTCTAATATTGGCTTCATTTAAATTTGCATAGCGAACCGATGCCATGTTTTGTGTTGTCAATACAACATTTAAAATGAGCGGTATCTACATAACTTTAACCACATAATTAAATGTCGGGACCCCGGTTCCGCTTAATATTTTCCAATTGCATCGCATATTTTTCATGTCATGCATCATACATGCATCATGACCAATCTTCTGCCATAGTATTAAATAGTGCATCTGGTGTTTTTTAGTGCATTGCTTCTTCACGGATTAGGTTGATGAGTTGATGCGAGTGTAGACCGATCTTCGGATGAACCTTTGACAGCGTTTTTAGGCGAGCATCTCCCCCTTTCTACCTATCTTACTTTTATAGTCTTTATTTCCTCCTATTGATCTATTGCTATCTATGTTGCGATGCTCTAGTTTTCGTACCCGTGATATCCCTTGCAGTCGAGTCAGAGTTGCTTGTGCGGGTGTTGCTTCGCATCGTCGATGTTCCACAGTTGTTGGAGAATTGCCTCATGCTTAATCTTGGAGATGATCATGACTTTAATTACAGTTTAATAACTATAATTGAAAGTAGGTAAATAATGCAGAGGGACAGGTGGGCAATAGATGTTATTTGGTTTTTAACCGTCCACTTGTATCTCGTAGGACCCCGAGAACTTGATACCTGTTCCTTGAATATTCGCACTATCCTCATATGGGACCATGAATCCCCTTAGCATGAGCTTGAGTCATATCTTATTTCTTAGGGCCATGCTTTACTGCTTTATTTACTATTGCGCGTGGAGCGCCTATACTGTTTAGGAACAAATGTGGAATGTTTTCGCGATATCGACAAGCCTAGTCACACTTTCGGGTTCCCGGTCGTTTACATCCATTGTCACAAACCTCTAGATCCGTCTCGGAGCTGGCCAACTTCGTCGCGGGTTGCTTAGTGGGGTGGCCCCCTGAAATATTATATAAATCTTGCGATTTCTTTGTCATGTCCCGTTGGGTTTTCATTTGGTTTTTCCGAGGTTGATCGTGCGTGTGTTTCTATTTGTGCCCCCTGCATGATAAAACTTTCTGAAAGCCATGCCCGCGGTTACGTCGACTTGGAGCACAGTATCTCGATCATATACAACTATAACTAAAGTAGTGCTATAAATTTGACTTTACAATGACTAGTAATTAGTTTTCACTACAACGGAATGGCTAAATAAAAGTACCAACAACTGGTGGGTTGAGGTGTCTCATGCTATATGTATCTGACTAGTAAATATCACAACTACAATGGAATGGTTTACTAAAAGTGCCCACTGCTTATTATATCAGAATGACTCAGGATATCTATATCTGACTAGTAGTGCTGCAACTATAACGGAATGAATCAAACTGCCAACTGTGTGAGTTTCCTTGGTATGACTTCCTCGTTTGGTCTCGAGGGGGAATACCAGGATGGGTATGCTTGGTGATAGTATAAGGTTTTGATCCGAATAGGCCTTTCTTACCCCTCTTTGATAGTCGCCAGTTGTATCGAGTCTCTATAGGTTGTTTAGTGCATGCTGCACTGCCGCTTCACTCCACCATACCTATGTAGGCGAGGACCGCCGAATTCTAAGACTCGCCGTGTACTAGCCTCAGTACTGACCGCTCTCTTTTTCCTTTGCCCTTTGTCGGCACCCCTTTTGTTTAAGCAGGTTTAAGATCGACGTCGTTAGCAGGGTTACCCTTCCGGTTTGGCCTAGGCAGGGTTATGGACGACACTGGTTATTCTTCAGGGCTCTTAGCCCAATATGCATCTTATACGTACTCGGACGCTGTATCGTCCTCAAGGTGATTTGGATCTTTGTATTGTATAGCTGTATTCTTGACTCCTGGACTCGTGTTGTATATATCTATTCTATGGGTTTCATCATGGACTAATGTGTAATGATATTACTTCGTTTTCCACCCAAAGTACTAACACCAAACATACCCATCTTGGCGTTTCCCCCTCGAGACCAAACAAGGAAGTCAGACCGAGGAACTCACACAGTGGGAAGTTTTATTCACTGCATTATAGTTGCAGCACTTACTAGTCACATATAGATAGCATGAGTCATCCTGATATAATAAGCAGTGGGAAGTTTTAATTAACCATTCTATTGTAGTTGCAATACTTACTAGTCAGATACATATACCATGAGACATTCAAAAACCCAGTAGTTGTTGGCAGTTTTATTTAGCCATTCCGTTATAGTGATGCTAATTACTAGTCATTTGAAAGTCAGATTTAAAGCACTACTTTAGTTATAGTTGTCTATGATTGAAATACTGTGCTCCAAGTCGTCCATAACCGCGGACACGGCTTTCAGAAAGTTTTAACCTGCAGGGTGGCACAAATTGCAACACACGCACGATCAACCTCGGAAAAACCAAATGAAAACCCAACAACGCATCACGACAAAGAAATCGCAAGATTCATATAATATTTTAGGGGGCCACCCCACTAAGCTACCCGCGAAGAAGTTGGCCGGCTCAGAGACGGACCTAGAGGTTTGTGACAATGGTTGTAAACGACTGGGAACCCGAAAGTGTGACTTGGCTTGTCGATACCTTGAAAACATTCCACATTTGTTCCAAAACAGTACAAGCGCTCCACGTGCAATCGTAAATAATAAAGCCCCAAACTACTTTGTGGCCCCAATAAATAAGATATGACTCAAGCTCGTACTAAGGGGATTCATGGTCCCACATGCGGATAGTGCGAATAGTCAAAGAACAGGTATCCAGTACTCGGGGTCCTACGAGACACAAGTGGACGGTTAAAAACCAAATAACATCTATGTCCCACCTCTGCCTCTGCATTATTTATCTGCTTTCAATTTTAGTTATTAAACTGTAATTAAAGCCATGATCATCTCCAAATAAAGCATATGGCATCCTTCCAACAACTATGGTACTTGACGACACGCAACAGCACTTGAGCAAGCGACTAGGACACGCAAGGCCAACTATCTACCAAACAACAGGTAATAGGATGTGTCCAAGGCAATATAAGGCTGCAAGGGATATCACGGGTACGAAAACTAGAGCATCGCAACACAGATAGCAATAGATCAATAAGAGGAAATAAAGACTATAAAAGTAAGATAGGTATAAAGGGGGAGGATGCTCGCCTAAAAACATTGCCGAAGGTTCATCCGAAGATCGGGTCGACACTTGCATCAACTCATCGGCCTAATTCGTGAAGAAGCAAAGCACTAGAAGATACACCGGATGCCCTATTTAATACTACGACAGAAGATCGGGCACGATGCATGTATGATGTATGACATGGCAAAGATACGGTGCCATTAGGCCATATTAAGTGGAACCGGGGTCCCGACAATTAGATATATGGTTCTAGTTGTTTAGATACCACGCAAATTAAATGTTGTCTTATCAAGGCAAAATATTTCACCGGTTCGATGCACAAATTTAAATGGGACCAATATTAGACTAGATTCGCCCGCATATGGGCCCCATATTTAATTATAAGGTGAATCGGCATAATGCCCCCTTACCACATGTTATGTATGCAACATGATCAATTTAATACGCAGCAATTACATATCATTTAAAAATAGGTGTCTCGGGAAAAGGGGATCACACACGGGGTTTGACGATCTTGGGATTCCGGGGGTTCGGGTTCGGTCTTCGAATCCGGGGACGGGGGTCTTCGGTTTCCATGTCGGCGATCTTGCTATTTGGGAATGAAGATCTTGATGGATGGCGTCCTCCGCTTCCCTGTCGGCGGTCTTGTTGTCCATGGAAGAGTACTAAGGTTTTGGCTTCGAGTGGTGATGACGGACTTGTTCATCATCGGTGGCCTTCGTAGAATTTCATCATCGGTGTTTGACCATTCCTTCGGGTACCACTGTTCTCGGTGGTGGTGTTGTTATCAGTCGACCTTGGCGGCCTTGCGAAACAAAACCATACGCACTTGCCGAACGAAACAGGAAAACACGGCCGAGCCGATTCAGAGACGTGCGGTTGCAGATGTCCTTCAAACTTGAGCCTCATACACACAGGAGAGGTACGTGACTGAGGCCAGAGAAAGACATGCGTGTGCAGGGCTTGGGGAGGACAGCGACGAGTTGGTGCTTGGCTCGGGGAGACGCAGGCACGCCCTGGCAGCAACGGCAAGGCAGCGGCCAGCGTCACAACAGAAGGCGAGGTGGCATCGAGCCGGACGTGGCGACAGATGGTGGGGCCAAACGACGGGGACCGACGACGACGGCAGGAGGCGGGCTCGCCGGGGGAAGCAAAGAAGCAGGATGGCCTACAGGGAAGACAGAGAGGAGGTCGCGGCCGACGCATTTGGAGGACCAGAGGGGAGGCGCGGGCTCAGGCAACGGGGTGGAGAGGGGTGGCCAAAGGTGGCGGCGGCGCTCGGGAATGGGGGAGATGGCAACGACGCGGGGAAGAGGTAGGGATCGCAGGTCGAGCGAGGAGAGCGGGGGTGGGGTTCATGGCGAGCGAGCCAGGGTAGGTGCGGGAACGCTGTGTGGTGTGCATCGGGGTTGGTGCGGATCACGACAAGAGAGGGAGCGGGCTAGGGACTTGAGCGAGCGGACGGGAGTGTGTTGACTGTGCTGCATGCGGGCGATGCTAATGCGGGGTGGGGCGTGGGGCGTCTGCGCGCGCATGTGTTGCGTGCGTGGCCGGGGTGGGTGGCGGCTGGAGGGAGGGAGTGGGACTAGGGTTTGGTTGGGTGGGGATTAGGGTTCCAGGATTTGGGGTGGTAGGGGGCTGCGGGCTAGGTTTTTGGGCCTGGCCTGCAGCTGCCTCCCTCGATAAAATCGTTTTACTTTATATTGTATAGTTTTATTTTAAATCCTTTTTTGCAAATGATTTTTAGACAAAACAAAATATCTGTAAAGACAGAGATTTCAATTTGAAAGAGGCGGGGATAATTAGAAAACATAGGTTTTTGGGAAATAGTTTTAGGAAAACAAATGCATGATGATGTCATGATGATGCGCAATATACAAACAACGGCAATTTTCTAGTAGTGGTTTTCTCGGGGTGCTACACTCAGCAAGAATGATCCATGGAGAAAACATGGAGATCTGTTCGATGGCAAATCCGAGACCCGGGGAATCCCATAGCGGAGGAGCAGTGAAGAAGTGGAAGAATTGCTGAAAAACTGGAAAGATTGTCCTAAGCCTGGAAAGAAGCGAAAGAGGCATCAAGACAAGCCACTACTGACGGTATGGAAAACAAGGTCTGTTTTCTGGGAGTTGCCATACTGGAAGTTTCTCCGCACGCCTGATAGCCTTGACATCATGCATATCATGAAAAACGTATGCGATAGTCTGGTCGCCACCATAATCAACATGCCAGATAGGACGAAAGATGGTCTGAAAGCAAGATACGACCTGATATTCATGGGCATCCAGAAGGAGCTTCACGGAGGACGCACTACTCGTGATGATCAGGAAGATGACGGTGATCATGAGTCGGAGGCGACACAAGGTCATCGGAAGGGTAAAAAGTTCAAGAAGAACGAATATTACTGCCCTCCTTCTTGCTTCACTCTAAGCCAGGATGAGATCAAACAGTTTTTTAAGTGCCTTCTAGGAGTCAAATTTCCTTACGGCTACGTGGGCAAGATAAGCAGATACCTAGACGAGGCAAAGCAGAGGTTTAGTGTCATGAAGTCTCACAACTGTGCCGTGCTAATGACGCAGGTACTTCCGGTTGCACTAAGAGGGATAACGGACGAGCACGTTTGTGAAACGTTGTTTTGCCTCTACAAGTTTTTCGACGTCATCTCTAGAAAGTCGATTTGTGTGAATCAGCTCGGGAGGCTACAGGAGGATATCGTGGTGATACTATGCGAGCTTGAGGTCTACTTCCCGCCAGCATTCTTCGAAATTATGGTGCATCTGCTGGTCCATGTCGTGGAGGACATCGTCCAACTAGGGCCGATGTTCCTCCGCAGCATCATGGCGTTCGAAAGGATGAATGGACACATCAAAGGATACGTTCGCAACAGGTCCCATCCAGATGGAAGCATAGCCAAGGGATTTCTGGACGAAGAGTGCATCTATTTCTACATGAATTATCTAGATATCGAGAACCCTATCAGTCTTCCCGTCAACAGGCACCTTGGCAAGCTCGACGGATCTGGTCACCGACAGGGTCGTCACGTCTTGCATGAAGACTTCGATTGTCGACGCGCAGACTTTGATCGAGCAAACCTCGTCGCTCTACAGCATTTAGAACTGGTCGAACCTTGGGTACAGAAGCACAAAAGGTTAATCGAGAAGAAGTACAGTGACCGGGGCATACAGAGGACGCAGGGAGAAATAATCAAAGAGAACAACTCAGATTTCACGTGTTAGTTTAGGCAGACGCTCCTTGATAATCCCCCGCAATTGCATTCTTCTAACACGGAAAAGATCATATTCAACTTGTCACAGGGGCCCATGCAAAACCTGGTGACCTATCAGGCGTATGATATTAATGGCTACACATTCTACACGGAGGAAAAGGACAACAAGTGTGATTATCAGAACTCAGGCGTGACGTCGGAATTCTACACCGATGACAACGTGAAGGAAAGATTATACGGAAGGATCGAGGAGATCTGGAAGCTCGACTACTATGGAGAAAAGGTGCCGATGTTCCGTGTTAGATGGGCAAAGAGCGTCGAAAGAGAAGAGCGGTATTTCACAACCATGGTTATACCCGAAGCAGCCAAATACAAGGCCACCGGTGAGAACATGGCCGCGAAAAATGAACTGTGGGTACTGTCTAGCAAAGTGGACCAATGTTTTTTTTTTCATTACCGACCCGACAAATCCTAGCCTTGTTGTCGTGAGGAGAGGAAAAATAAACATCATCAAAATGGATGGAGTCGCCAACGAGCAAGACTTCGACCAGTACAATGATCCAAAGATTGAAGATGACGGCGACTATGATGCAGCAACATACATCACAAGAAGAAAAAGGACAACACTGCCCAAAAAATATAGCCCGTTCGAAAGAAGAAGCATTAAAGTGCTGGGGCTAAATTATTCAACCGTGACAAAGAATGGAAAAAGATTGTAAAACGCTAGCTCAAAAAATATTGTAAAACATGTGGTCAAAAAGATTGTAATATTCATGGACAAATTATTATTTAATTTAGTTATACTTTGTATCATATTTGTACCATTTTTATGACATATATTATCACTTTTGGGCATTTTTGGAATATTTAAAAGTATTTTAAAAATCAAAACAAAATTTTATGGCATATATCACCACTTTTGGGCATGTTTTGGAACATTTAAAAGTATTTTTAAAATAAAAACAAAAAAGTTTGGCACCAGGATTTGAACCTGGGTGCTCATGGAGGTTCAAAATAGAGTAGTGGGCGAAACCAGTGGGATAGGCTAGTGTAGTTGTTAGAAGCAGTGTTGTAGTAGTGTTATAGAGTCGCTAGAACCTGATAGGTGTAGCGCACTAGCTCGAAGTGAGCTACGGATATCCATAGCGCACTATGCCAGAGTACGCTATGCCTATCTAGGCTTTATCCACGTCAGCCCCATATCATCCCCATCTCATCCCATCTCATCTCCCCATCTCTCACAGCCGCACTCGAACCCCCCCAGCCGTCGCGCTCGATCCGCCAGCTGTCGCCGCCGTTCTCGATCCCTCCAGCAGCCGCCGCTCGAGGAGGAGGCCGTGGAGGAGGATCCCCGCCCACGACCTAGGAGGAGGCCCGTGCGCAGGTCCGAGGAGGAGGAGGACGAGGCCGTCGTCCGCCCACCGTCGTTCGCTCATCGTCCTCCACCCGTCGTCGTTCGCTCATCCTTGTCTCAGAGGTTAGCCCCTCCCCTCTTTCCTTCTCTCCCTCTCTGCCCTCACTCTCCGGGTACAAGAACCCGGTCCAGGTACTTCCTTTTGTGACTATGGTGAGGATCTCAAGTTCATGACAATTTAACGTATGAGATATATGATCCGTGGATAGGTTTTAGTGCTGTTTGTGACCTCCTAGTGATGGTCTAGTGTGTGATGAAATGCTGCTGAGTTACATGTGCTAGATAATTGCATCCAGTTTAGGCTCTAGCTAGCTTTTGTTCTAATTTTGAATAGCTCCTCTCATGGAGATAGATGGATAGAGTTTGTGCATGTAGGGCATACATAATTTGTTTCTGTAGGACATGATCTGGTCATTACTTGGGGTGAACTACTAGCAACCGAATGGTGTGGTATCCTAATTATCCCAGCATAATACGACTAAATAGAAGCTATGAAAACCATGTTATTTGGTCCTGTGATTAATAGGTACTTGTTCTGGTTGTTCTTATTGTTAAGAAGAAATATAAAAGGCACTACTGCAAGCAATATGATCGTATACATCCTAAGATGCATAGTATCCACACATATATAGCTCAAACAATGTGTAGCCAATCTGCTGCAGTGAATATATAAAATAAATATGTGTTGAACCAAACATGTGAGCGACCTAATAATTACCTGATCAACTCCTTCATCAGAAGCATGCAAATAAATGATTTATTACTACTGATGCACTTACTGTATTTTGTTTTTGGTTATGTGATTTGCTGTTATTGGTGATTTTATTTTGAAAATACATGGTTAAAACTTGCTTACATATGTGAAGTGTATAAGTGTAAATTGGAATTCTGTCAAGTGTATAAGTGTAAATGGTAATACTTATAAAGACCAAACATTCTCGATGACACATGGGATTTCTGTCAAGTGCTTTCGCTTCAAATAGTTGAGTACTCTTCTTTGGTGTTGTAAGTGTTGTGTGGGTGAAACTATGCTAATGTACCGTCCTTACTTGGACTAATTCATATTTGTGATTAAACCCCCTCCAAACATCCATAACTACAGGAAATTATTTAAGATATAAATCTAACCATAGCCTTAAACTCTGAGATCCTACGCTCCCTTGTGCAAAGGTGTCCTAACGGGGGTTCAGGTTTCTGTCACTCCAGCAACCGCATAATTAGTAGCCAAATACACAATGCATTCCCCTAGGCCCATAAATGGTGAAGTATCATGTAGTCGACGTTCACATGACACCACTAGAAGAATAGCACCACAACTTAAATACTAAACCATTGAATAATAACTCAACACAGATCCACTAATAACAACATGACTTGTCCCATGTCCTCGAGAACTAGACAAACTACTCAAAAGACATCATATGGATCAAGATCAAAGATGATATGGTGATGAATAACAATGTGAACATAAACAATAATCCAATGGTTCCACTCACAAGCATCAACTACAATAGTAATTAACACCGGGAAAGTATCCCCTAAGAACTAAAGCAATATCCAACACAATTGTTACAGTGGGACGGAGTGGTGATGATGGTGCTGGTGGAGATGATGGTGTGGATGATGATGATCCTGATGAAGCCTAGCTTGATGACGGTGTTGATGGCGATGATCTCCCCTCTCTGGGAAGGAATTTCCCCGGCAGAAATCTGTCTACCGGAGAGATCTTTCTCTCTCGGTGTTTTGCGCCCCGCACAGGCGGCAGAAATCTATCTGTGGTCGCCCCCTCGTATTAGGGTTCCATAGGGAAGATATAGGCGAAGGGGCAGAGTCGGGAGCCAGGAAGGTGGGCCACACCTACCCTAGGCGCGGCCCAGGGTGGGACCGCGCCTAGGGGGTGTGGGCCCCCTGCGGCCCTTCTTCGCTCCTCCTTCTGGATTCCTCAATCTTCTGGAAAAATAATATTTTCCCATATTTTTCTTATATTTTTCTGATCTTCGTGAAATTGCACCGAAACGCCTTCTTTTCCATCAGAATCCACACTCCGGTAGTTCATCCTCAAAGAATCATCCAACATGCATAAACAGATGAAAAAGACATAAGTAATACCTCATAATAAGACATATATCAATGAATAGAGGTAAATTATGATATAAAATGGTGATGCAAATTGGACGTATCAATGATGACCACTGATGGCGGCGAGGGCACAGGGAGTGGTAGGAATTCTCCTAAGAAGAAGAAGAAGAAGCAGAAGGAACGGCGCCCGAACACTGTCGGCACCGTCAGAGAGGAAGTTAACGAAGTGAGCCCAACAGGGGTTCCTTTGGCGCCCGACCTTGTCATCAGAGGGTACGATGGGCAAGTGGCGGCGATCACCCGGACAACCATCTCGATCAACACCGAGAATCTCCGGCATGAAGATAATGGCCACTTGCGCACACTCATCTTCGAGAAGCTGCACACAAGATACAAGTTTCCCGCTGAGTATCGGAACACAAATTATCATGGGAATCAAGTAAACAAATCCACCCTCACAAAGATGAGCACCACCCTGGCCAGTTGGAGAACCCGGACAAATAAGAAGATCTATAAAGAAAGCAAAATTCTCGAGGAGATCCAGAAGATTGACCCGCAGATCACCAAAGATCAGTACCAGGAGTTCAAGGACTGGTGCGAATCGGAAATAGCCCAGGCCTCGAGTAATCAGGGAAAGGTGCTGCAGGCGATGAATATAGGTCACCACCATCTCGGATCTGGTGGATACAAAACCGCAGAGGCAAAATGGGATAAGGAGGACGACGAGTATAGAGCTAAGGGGATAGCTAACCCCTTTGCGAAATTTGAAAAGGGGCAGCTTCAAAACTTCATCAGGGCCCGTTACCATGTGGACCCAAAAACCAAACAACTCACCGCGGATCCTGTGGTGAAGGAATTCGAGGAAATTGTGGTAAGTAATTTAATTACTCGGATCAACTCGATTGCATTCTAATCGACGAAGTCGGGTTTCTAAACGGTTCACTTTTACTTCTTCTACAGGAGGAGGAAATTGTTGCTAGTCATGGATCGCAGGGTTCCTCATCCTAGGGGTCGACGACGTCCACCAGGTGGGATAACCCTTTTAACAGGGCGATGAACCGGGCCAATAAAATCACGCCGGTTACGAAGAAGCCATCGTCGGCTGGCCGCCTGGCCGGCCTTGGGGGTAAGAGTGGGGTGGATCATTTTGGTCCACCGCGGAGGACACGTGTGGCGCCATCGGGAAGGAGATAGGTGGAAAACCGTGAGGTTCACGAACTTAAGGAACAAGTGGCACGGATCCCGCAGATCGTCCAAGACAACCTGGCAATCACCCTCACGTCCATCCTGCCTACCTTGGTGGAGTCAATAGCGAACTGGAGTGCGGGTGGTCAACAAGGGCCGTGCCCGATTCCAAGCATGGTCAGCAGACACTCCAATAACGCGGCGCCGCCGAACCAGGCGAATTATGTGTTCGTGACTCCGCCCGCTAGCACCGCGGCGCCGGAAGTGTTGGTGACTCCCCCTTCCATCACTGCGGCGCCGGACATGTTGGTGACCCCCCTGCCATCATCACGGCGGCACTGGATCTCCAAGCACCCTGTAGGGAGAATACACCGGCGGCTGGCAACGCGCCATCAAGCAGCCCCTCCGTCTCTTGCACGCCTATCGTTGTATGCGGTGCCTCAATATTAGCCGATCTCGACACCATCACGGTAAACAAATTGCTTTACCGCCTTTCACGCCATCTATTACTCTTATGGCATCTCTTTGACGCCGTACATGTTTTCAGTAGAGGTATGTTCCTTGCACTCTCTTATTCTGCGTGAACAACGAGCTGAGGTATGTTGCCAAGGGTACCATCATTCAACCCTTTCAGCGCATGTTCCACTCAAGTCGGATGCCAGATAGCATGCACAGGGTTAAAATTAGTTGGGTGCTAAGGGGCTGCGACGACCTGGAACCTCCCATTCAACCCCAGGAGCGGATGAAGAAGAGCCGGTTGTCCTTAGAAGTTGCTTCGGCATATTCTTGGAATGGCCAAAGAGCATGATCTGTTTGGGGATGGCGGGGGCCATCACGCCACAGACAACAACACCGCCTGTCGTGCCAGCGACAAGCGGTGGCAAGGCCCCCTTACCGCCCTCGCCGTCACCTCCACAAGTGGGTCGGATGATCATGTTGATGATATGCACATGGCGCAGGATCCGGCCGAGGACGACGAAGACTGGAATGATCAGTTCTTCAACACTCATTTTAGCAACGAATACCCATCTGGTGGCCCCACAGAGAAACCCACTATCACCAAGCGTCTGTTTGGTCCTCAGGAGATGCCTCCAGCTTGCGCCTTCACCGAGCCAGCTGATACAACCAACCAGCCCTTTATTCTAAGCCCTGACACACTACATAGGGTGACCGATGCTTAGATTGTGGTGCCTGCCCGCTCCCCAAACGGATAAAAGGTCAGGAAAAGAAAATCTAGCAGCTCGAGCCAGCCGGTGGCGTCAACTGCGAATCCGATCAGGTTTCGGGACGGGCCATCAAGACCCAAGGGTATTATGTGGAGGATTCATGTGGCGGGTGAGCCCATGCTACCTAAGAATTTGCGGAGGCTCGCCAGTTCGAAACTAAAGTGTGTGCATGACGGTGTGCTGACGGTAGAGAGACGCCTTCTAGCGGAGAAAGATCCCTCGCACCATGTATTCGTGGTTAAGGTGCCACTAGGATTGGGCTTCGTCGACAATGCCCCCGTGGATCTGTTCTTCCAACGGTTTGATGACATCTTCAATATTTTCCACCTATACCTGCGGCACTATACCATGGTCCACCTGTTTTCTCTCAGCCTGGCCATGCAGATCATTAGAGAGAACACACCGGGCATCGCTCTAGTGGACCCCTACTACATGCGTGATGGTTGCTTGGGAAGCGCCGTTGAAAGACATTTCATGGCCTCGTACCTAAAAAGAATCTTCGTGGCGAACAATACAAAGGAATACATTCTCGTGCCTTACTTTCCCGAGTAAGTCATTATTCACTCGCCACGATCGATTGGCTTTAATAGATTATCATCATTCTTTTTCCAACACATTCCATTTGAATTTTTTTGCACAGAGATGAACACTGCACGCTCATCTCCTTATCACCAAATCATTCGCATGCCACGTATTTCAACTCTGGGAGTCTAGAAAATAAGAAAAACTACGACAAGATCAAGGAAGTTCTGGATGATGCTCTCACTGGCTATGCCTCGATGGAAGGCACCACCTTCGTGTGTAAGAAGGTCAAGTTTGGCAGGCATGTCTTCAACGACGTAACGGAGTTCCCCTGCGTGAAGCAGTCGGAAGGAAGTAATAAAGAAGCCTACTATGCTCTCCATCACATGAGGGCATTCCTACTAGACCAGCAGAATTCTACGCAGCCAGATCATCTCAAACAGTGGGCCGAAGCTAAGGCCAAGATCGTTGATTCAGATATTAGACAAGAGATATATCGCATCCAACAGCAGTTTGGGGCAATAATATTTTATGATGTCATGACTTCGGGGCGGGGGGGGGGTCTTCTAGGGAGGAAAACTCCCGAATAATCGTGACATAGAAGATTTCCTAGAGATACAGGGTGACTATAGGAAGGTCATGACGAGACAAGGCGTACTCCCGTTCCCTGAGCCTAGCTAGAAGGCTTGATGTTGGCCTAGTTGTAGTTCCAAACTATAGATGACCTTTGTGTGTGTGGACAAGCATGCTTCTACTTATATTATTAGGTTTATGAATCATCGCTTACTTCTTTTGCTTATTATTATATATGAATCAATGCTTGGTTTTTTTGCTTACTCTTTGGTCCTTTGCTCACTTTGGTCCTTCTTTTTTCCTTACTCTATTAGTCTTTTTTCGAGAATGCCGATGATTGAAATGTCGTGGCACACTATATATATGAATGTGCTATGACGGGATTGTGAGCCTTGTGATATGAACAAGTCCAGGTCTTGTGCATCCTACTTGGCTCACGATTCCGTTGTAGCATATTCTTGTGTCCAACGACCTATGTATATATATGAGGCATTTTTTTAGTTACTTTGGTCTTTTTCGAGAATAATGCCGATGATTGAAATGTTGTGGCACACTATATATGTGAATGTGCTACGACGGGATAGTTAGCCTTGTGATATGCAAAAGTCCAGGTGTTGTGCATCCTACTTGGCTAACTGTTCCGTCGTAGCATATTCCTGTGTCTAACAACCTATGTATATATATATGAGGCATTCTTTTGAGTTACTTTGGTCTTTTTCGAGAATAATGCCGATGATTAAAATGTCGTGGAACACTATATATGTGAATGTGTTGTGATGGGATTGTAAGCCTTGTGTTATGCATAAGTCCATATGTTGTGTATCCTACTTGGCTTACAGTTCCATCATAGCATATTACTATGTCCAATGACCTAGTTATATATGAGGCATTCTTTTTGAGTTACTTTGGTCTTTTTTGAGAATGCCGATGATTAAAATGTCGTGGCACACTATATATGTGAATGTGTTGCGATGGGATTGTCCGCCCTGTGCTATGCACAAGTCCAGGTGTTCTGCATCCTACTTGGTGGACAGTTCCATCGTAGCATATTCCTGTATCGAACAACCTAGTTATATATGAGGCATGCGTTTTGAGTTACTTTGGTCTTTTTGAGTTGGGAGTACTTTCTATAATTGTATCTTCATATGTGACTTTAATTAGACATGTTTTTTCAATCACCGGTTAATTATTATGGCCAACTTGAAGATGACGTGCTACGTCGTGTACAAGGGACGGGTTTCCAGAGTCTACGATGATTGGGAAAACTGCCGGAGACAGGTGCACCGTTTCAGCGGCAATAGCTACAAAGGGTACAACACTATGGCGGAGGCGGAAGCTAGATACACGTGCTATCTACCGGAAGTTAGGACGAGTAACCGAATGAAGACCTACACCTTTGTTACGGTGATGCTTATCGTCTTTGGTCGTTTATCCCGCGCTTGTTTCTAGCTAGTTAAGATGTCTAGGCGAGCATCCGAGATCTAACTTGTTCGAGACACATGTATTCGCATGTCATCAGCTACTTTATAACTTGATCAAAACAATGTAACTTATACTAAGTATTCATGTATGGGACTTATCTATATGTATTTGTTTCAATATTGTTTTGCAAATTGTGTATTTATATATATAACTGTATATCTTATATCTGTGTGTGTATATCTGCCTGTAAGATTGTATATAATCTGTATTATATATCATATGGCTCTAAAATTAAAAAAACAAAAAAAATGCCCGTGGCGCACACGACATGGCTTTAGTGGCACACTGCAACTAAAGCACACATGCGCAGATCAGTGGCGCACTGCCATGTGCGCCATAGGAAATAATGCCTGTAGCGCACCTGCCTTCCTACCCGTGGCGCACTGACAGGTGCGCTACGCCTATCCCCATATAACCGTAGCGCACCAGGCAGTGCTCTACGGGTAAGAGATAACCGTAGCGCGAGGATAGTGGCACACAACTAGTGCGCCACGGATGCCCTTTTCAGGTGCGCCACGAACGGTCCATTTCCTAGTATTGGTGTTCTTGGTAATTATATATTTATGGTATTGAATTTTTATAGATGTTTGAACATTGCACCTACCTTTGCTTGTGTTATATCCTTATCTAATGTTTGTATTTTTCATTGCCTATTCTAGATGTCCCAAAAACAGAGGAAACTTTGCCGAATTTTTCTGAAAAGATTTGGTTATTCTCTTTGTGTAATGTATGTGGTAACATCTTGTCTCGGGGTGTTACAGGATACCCTAAGGAAACTATTGGGTATTCCTTCTATCATAGATCCGAGGGCAAGGTTTTTATTACCAAGAATGGATCCTTTCTAGAGAAAGAGTTTCTCGCGAAAGGTGTGTCTAGTTGGAAGGTAGCACTCCAAGATGTTGTTGAACCTTCTCTTCATAATATGGCGAGTAGCGCAGCGCCGGAAGTTGTTCCGGAGTTGACTTCACCAAATCAAGAGTGAACTAATGATAACGATCATGAAACTACAAAAGAGAATACTACCAAACCTCGCAGGTCATGCATGACGCATGCAGCTCCCGAACTGTACGGAAATCCTATTATAAATTTCATGGTCGATGAAATAGATGACCCTGCAACGTATGAAGAAGCGATGATGAGCCCGAATTCCAACAAATGGCTAGAAGCCATGAAATCCGAGATGGAATCTATGAATAAAAACCAGGTTTGGACCTTGGTGGACTTACCTCATGACCGAAAGGTTGTGGTGAATAAATGGATTTTCAAAAGAAAAATTGATGCTGATTGTAACGTAACTGTCTATAAAGCTCGACTTGTTTCAAAAGGGTTTTGAAAAATTCAAGGAGTTGACTACGATGAGACATTCTCTCCCGTAGCGATGCTAAAGTCAGTAAGGATTATGTTAGAAATTGCTGCATATTTTCACTATGAGATATAGCAGATGGATGTCAAAACTGAGTTCCTACATGGCAACATTGAAGAAGAGTTGTATATGATACAACCAAAGGGTATTGTCGATCCTAAGGATGCTGACAAGGTATGCAAGCTTCAGCGGTCAATCTATGGACTAAAGCAAGCATCTCGGAATTGGAATATCTACTTTGATGAGGTGATCAAAGAGTTTGGATTCGTCCAAACTTATGAAAAGGCTTGTATTTACAAGAAAGTGAGTGGGAGCAATGTGGCATTTCTGATATTATATGTGGATGACATATTACTGATCAGAAATGATGTAGATCTTTTAAACAGTGTTAAAAGTTATCTAAACATCAAATTTTCAATGAAGGATCTAGGTGAAGCGTCATACATATTAGGCATAAAATCTATATATATATATATAGATCAAGGAGCCTAATAGGGCTATCGCAAAGTTCATACCTTGATAAGATTTTAAAGAAGTTTAAAATGGACGAAAGTAAGAAAGGGTTCTTACCTATGTTGCAAGGCAAGACATTGAGTAAGACTCAAAGTCCGGCTACGACATAAGAAAGAAAGATAATGGACAAGGTTCCCTATGCGTCATCCATAGGTTCTATAATGTACGCCATGCTATGTACAACACCGGATGTGGCACATGCTATTAGTTTGACTAGTAGATACCAATCTGATCTAGGATCGAAACACTGGATATCGGTCAAGAATATCCTTAAGTACTTAAGAAGAACTAAGGAAATGTTTCTCGTGTATGGAGCTTAAGAAGAGCTCGTCGCTAAGTGTTATGTCGATGCTAGCTTCAACATCGATCCAGTGACTCTAAGTCTCAATCCGGATACGTATTTCTCATAAATGGTGGAGCGGTTAGTTGGAGGAGTTCTAAACAACCCGTGGTGGCGGGATCAACAATGGAGGCCGAATATGTTTCTGCTTCGGAAGCGGCTCAGGAAGCAGTTTAGATGAAGGAATTCATAACCGAACTAGGTGTGTTTCCTAGCGCGTTAGACCCAATGGTGATCTATTATGACAATAATGGAGCCATAGACAAAGCCAAAGAACCAAGGTCTCACAAGAATTCCAAGCATATTAAGCGCCGGTTCACTCCATCCACGAGCATGTCAAAGATGGAGATATAAAGATTTGTAAAGTACACACGGATCTAAATGTATAAGATCTGTTGACTAAAACTCTCCCTAGAGCAAAACATGATCAACACCAGAACTCCTTGGGTGTTAGATTTATCACTATGTAACTAGATTATTGTCTCTAGTGCAAGTGGGAGACTGAAGGGAATATGCCCTGAGAGCACTGGCGGAGCGTCTTGGAGGTGAAACTGGGCGACCGTCCCCCCTTCCAAACGTATTTTCTAGGAATATTCTCTATCGGTTGTCGTTTGTTTCCCGGTTGGCTGCTTCGCTATCAAGAACAAAAGAAGGATAAAGAGGTTTCAGTTATCCACCATTATTTACCTACTGTAGTGTAGTGGAGTAGTGGGTTATTTGTTTGTCCTATCTCGAGACTTGAGCCAGTGACTAATTCTGGATGATTTTCCTTGCTGCCATGGATTTTGGGTGAGATCTTTTTTTACAAATGGAACTCTCCTACTACGTACATGCTAATTCCTATGTGTGTCATTTAGAAAAAGAATCGTGTGTGCATCGAGAAATGCCATAGCGATGGATCCTGGCCAAAAAATATTTCTCCTCCCTACTTGCTAGGTCAACTCCTGCGTAAATTAAGAAGTTAAGTGTATTTTCAAGCTTGAAAATCATCTATTGTTGTTACGCATAGCACATGCATGCAATTGTAGCAATATATGTTTCTATGGTTAAAAAAAATTTGAAAGGTTAAATTTGGACCCCGCTATGCTTTTGGTCATGCTCCGCCACTGCCTGGGAGGCAATAATGAAGTTGTTATTATGTATATTCCAAGTATATGATAGATGTTTATTTTTCATGCTTTAATTGTATTAATACGGAAACGTTAATACATGTGTGTTTAATAAACAAATGGAAAGTTCCTAGTTATGCCTATCTTATAAACTAGCTCGTTGATTAACAAGATGATCTAGGTTTCCTAATCATGGACATTGGATATTATTAATAATGAGGTCACAGCATTATTGGAATGGTGTGATGAACATTCATCCGAAGTATAGCATTATGATCAAAATAATTAAGTTTATATTGCTATAACATCATACGAAGTAATCCTAGTCCTTAGACCATGAGATCATGTCAATCACTAACACTAGAAGAGTATCTCGATAACATCAAACGTCACACCGTAACAGGATGATTATAAATATGGGTTTAGTGCTACGAATGTGTTATGTTGAGGCCCATGGATTAAGAGTAGAATTTTTCCATCCTGATGACGGAGAGATATACTCTGTGCCCTCTCGATGATATCACATTGGTTAGCTTGCAAGCAAGTGATTTGATCACTAGAATGTTATATCACGGGAACGAGAAAAGAGTACATGTCGGTAAAGAGATCAAACTAGGTATGAAGATACCGATTATTGAAACTCGAACGTGTAATATATCGTGAGACAAAGGGATTAAGATTCTAGCGTAAAAGGTTCTCACGATCACAAGAAGTCATCGTTGAATGTGTGGGAGTCATTATGGATCTCCAGGCCCCGCTTCTGATTATTGATCCGAGAGGGGTATCGATCATGTCCGCATTATTAGCGAATCATAGGGTGACACACTTAAGAAACACCGACACCATTTGGAATAAATAGTTTCTTGACGAAAAGAATTACAAAGCGCAGGAATTTATTTGACTAGACACCGGAATTGTTTCAGGTGAAATTGCTGAAAGTATTTCTGCATGTGAAATAGAATACTAGCAAGGGGTTTTATGTGTATGTTTGTCCATCAATGTAATTGAGAAAATTCTGAATAAATAAATAAAAGGAGTTTTATTTAAAGAGAGATTGCATTAGATTTGGTGGAAATTTAATGGGATTTTTGAATGGGATTTTGAGTGGAGAAATGAAGGGGCTAAAAAGTGAGTGGGAGCTCGACCCACAGGAATGGAGGAGGGGACGGGGCAGCCCCCATGCACCGGCCACCCCCTTGGGGTGCCCCCCTGCCTCCTATATAAAGCCCCTCTCTCCCTCTCTTAAACTTACACCTCCTCGTGAAGGATCTCTCTCCCTCTAGTTTATCCCCCATGGTCTCGGACTAGCGAGATACATGTTCCCGATAGATTTTCATTGAGAAAGATTTCTTGCTTCCACTGCATCACTGGAGCGAGGAGGCAGAGGTTGCTCGGTGTCTTAGACGTGTGTGCGAGCACGAATGCGCTGCTGATTTGCGGAGCTGGACTTCTTCTCGATCCTGAGATCGACAAGCATTCGTCTACATCATCCAAAAGTACAACATCATTAAACTTTTTCGGTCTACAAGGGTATGTTATCTATGGATGTATATCCACATGTTGCTTGTATCTAGTAGATAGATATTGGTACATAGTTGTTCCCATCGTAGGAATTTTTTTGTTTTCTATGTTGCGAACCCTACATAAGCCACTACTACCTGGGATAATTTAGCTTGTGAATTTCTATCCAAATATTATCCATTATCAAAATCTTTTGGAATCAGGCGTCTTATAATGACTTGGAGGAACCGTCCTAATGAAGGACTAGTAAGAGATTATATAAGATTTAAAGATTTACTTAATCAATGTCCTCATCATGATTTGCCTGAATGGTATTTATTACATATCTTTTATGGCGGTTTAATTGAACCTAATAAAACTGAACTAAAATCTTGCGCGAGAGGAGCTTTTATGGATTTACCCATAACTAAAGCTTGGTCTTTACTTAATAGAATTCGCGATCATAGAGTTTCATGGAATTTTGGTCTAGGAAGTGAAGGAGGCACAAAATATATTATGATTGTATTCATGAGTATAATGAGAGGGGCCACGTTTGAATTATCTAAAGAACTTTATTTAGATTCAGATATTCTGTTGCAAGTTGTTAAAGCATTTTCAGAACACATCAAAGATCCGAAAGAAGGTTCGGTCAAGTATGATCCACCACCCGAACCTGATAAGAAAAGAGAAGTTAAAGCAACATTGGCCTCCCTAGAACCAATATTTGAGATACCTTTCCCTAACACTGCACAGAAGCATATTTTGGAATATGAACATGTTAAAGCAGTACAGGAGAAAAAAGAAGAGGAAAGTGTGGGAAAACTTGAAGAACATCTAGATGAAACCAAAGATGAAGAGGTAACCAAGGAAGAAATTATGGATATGTATGCACATTGTAACATAGTTGAGCTTGATGAAGAGTCTTTCATATTGGTTGAAGGTAAAACTCAGGTAAAAGATGTGGGTAATCCTATTCTTGCCTACATATTTAAAGAAACCTCGCATTACGGTTTATGTGATCTTGGCACTGAAGTTAATGTTATATATTATGATTTTTATGTAGAATAAAAGAAGAGATTGTACCAGCTACAATAGAAAATACTGATATGACAATCATGTTAGCCAATAAAAATCTTAGAATTACAATGGGAGTAGTTGAAGACTCAACTGGCATGATTGGAAATAAAAATGTCCCTATTGAATTTGTGGTTGTTGATATGCCAGCTCACACTCTCTTCCGAATTATATTTGGAAGAAACTTTAAGCGATATAGGTGAGATTGTGTCTCTTAAGCTTGGGGAAGCGAAAAAAGAATTCTACTTTTCCAAATTTAAATACAAACCTCTAAATATACAAGAAGAAGAGAAAGAGAAAACTATTGAGGAGATGGAAGCTATTTTCTTTAGTAATCAAGAAGAAGAAGAAGAAGAAGAAAATGAAGACTCAAATTATGAAGAAATAATAATGGAGGACATGTCTCTAGAATAATTAGAGAGTGATTTACTTCCCATTTAAGGGCCTCCAACTGATGAGGCTTTTGAAGAGACAAAAAAGAGAGGGGATGAAGAATTACCACCCCTAGAATTAAAAACTTTACAAGATAATCTTAAATACAGATTCTTGGACAATACTAATAAATTTCCTATTTTTATTAGTGCTAAACTTTTAGGGGATGAAGAAGAAGAGCTCATGAAAGTACTTAAGGAGCATCGCAAGGCCTTTTGGGTACTCAATGGATGATTTTAAGGGCATTAGTCCCATGATAACCGCCGATCAAATATTCATGGAGGAAGGTGCTAAACCAGTTGTAGAATTCAATAGAAGGCTAAAGCCTGAAATGAAGGAAGTGGTAAGAAAATAAATAGTATGCCTACTAGATGCAGGTATAACCTATCCTATAAAATAAAGTGAATGGGTAAGCCCTGTTCATTGTGTTCCTAAGAAGGGCGGTTTTACTGTTGTTCCTAATGAAAACAACGAATTGATACCACCTAGAACTATTGTTGGACATAGGATATGCATAGATTTGAGGAAACTGAATAAATAAACTAGGAAAGATCACTATCCTTTACAATTCCTAGATCAAACTTTAGAGAGGTTAGCAAACCTCACCCATTTTTGTTACCTGGATGGATACTCTGGTTTTTCCCAAATAGTTATTCATCCTGATGACGAACTTAAAACAGCTTTCATTAGTCCTTATGGTTTACATGCTTACCGACGCATTCCTTTTGGTTTATGTAATGCTCCATCTACTTTTCAAAGATGCATGACTGCTATTTTAGCGGATTTTGTAGAACTAATAATGGAAGTATTTATGGATGACTTCTCTGTCTATGGAATTTCGTTTACAAGTTGCTTGGATAATCTCAAAAGAGTTTTGCAGCATTGCGAAGAAACCAATCTTGTTCTAAACTAGGAGAAGTGCCATTTTATGGTTAAAGAAGGCATACTCCTTGGACACAAGGTATCGGGTAAGGGTATTGAAGTAAATAGAGCTAAAGTTGAAGCAATAGAAAGAATGCCACAACCAAGGGGCATAAATGGTATAAGAAGTTTTCTTGGTCGTGTAGGTTTTTATAGAAGGTTCATTAGAAATTTCTCTGGGATTTCCAAACCTTTAACTAACCTGTTGCAAAAGGGAGTAAGATTTAATTTTGATGATTTAAACTTAAATATGCTTTATCTCATGCCCCTATTACAAACCTCCTATTTCGGATATGACTTTTTATTTAATATGTGAAGCTAGTGATGATGTTGTAGGAGTAACTTTGGGACAACACATAGGTCGCAGATTTAATATTACACATCATACTATTAGAACTCTCAATAGTGCTCGCAAGAATTATTCTAAGGAAGAAAGAGAACTATTTGCTATATTTTTATCATGTGATAAATTTTGTTCTTATATAGTTGATGCAAAAGTAAGAGTTCATGTGGATCTTGATGGTTTAAAAGAACTCCTAGAGAGAAAGATTCATAAGCCGAGACTGATTTGTTGGATGCTTTTACTTAAAGAATTTGAGTTGCAGATTATGCAGAGGCAAGAAATAAAGAAGTTGGATGTAGTGTCCATATTTGCCCAGCAAGAAATGAATCTTATTGAGAGGAACTTTAGTCCTAGTGAATTTCGTTTACGAGAATTATTAGATGAGCTCAGTTCAGTTCCTTCCAAAAATAATAAGTTCTTGTTGCTAGAGGAGCTTGTCACTCTCGACTAAATAAACGATAAGTGGAAGGTAAGTTTTCTTCCTCTAATAAGTGATTTACCTTAACAAATTTTACTTCTAAGTTTTTTCCTTTGAATTCCTCTTTTTTCTCTGAAGTTTTTTTTAGGGATTTAGGTAACTATATGGGTGCAAATATACGGCCGAAGAAAAATCTCCCACCGTATAGTTGGTCATTAAAGGTACTGTACCCCCTTGCGAAATATTTTTTGGTGTCCAGTAACTATACGGGCGGCACTATACGGCCGGAGAAAAATCTCTCGCCATATAGTTGTTCGTTAAAGCTTCTATATTACCAATCCTTTTTCGTTCTTATTTATTTATCTAAAAAAAGGTTTTGTCAGTTCCTAGTAGGTTAACTAACCAACCTAGACTCAAGATATTTGGAAAAAATTTGCACGGAACGAACTATATGGCTGGAGTTATACGGCATGCGACCGTATAGTTGGTCGTTACGCGGCATGATTCCTCCAAAATCGTGGTTTATTTTCCTATTCTGTTAGAATTTTTTCTTGGGAGTGAATTCGGTGTTTCTCGCGAGTTTTACCGACCTCTGACCCCTCTTATATACTTCCATTGTGCCCCTCTCAAATCATAATCATCAGAAACCAATCTACCTCTTGCTCTTACGTCAGGCGAGCACCAGGAAGCCAAGGAGAGAAGTCCTTATGGAGGTTGGGAGCAATAGCAAGCAAGACAAGGAGATCAAGGGCGTCCCTATGGAGCTTTTTGACACCGACCATGAACGCCGGAAGATGGAGTTGAAAGCACTCGAGTTGAAGATTGCAGTAATGAAGAAGGAAGCGCCAGGGACACCCACGCATCTTCGGTGGATGTGATTCTATCTTGATAAACTTGATGAAGATATCAAGCATACCACCGAAGCAGTTTTTTCTATGAGTCTTATGGCGATACAAAACCTCTAAAGCAACAATGAGCTCGTTAAAGAACAAGTGAAAGTGCTAGAGAGGAATAATATTTTCTAAAAGTTGTGTATTAAAGAACTGGAAGCTGTCAATCAATCTCTCCGTATCATGATTGCCCGTGAAGAGAATATACCATGTGCCATGGTGCCACAGTGATCTACAATAATCACGGTATCAAATAATTGCGAAGGATTATTTGATCCCACCTGGCTTGATTCCAAGCATGGGGAGATCTTTAAGACCTTGTAATGTATCTTATATGTTTTTATTACTATTCTTGTTTTTGCATTAGTTCGAGTGTAGCTATAAAGTTTGCATCATTAGAATTCCCTTCAGGAATAGTCGATCCCTTTTATGACACTCTAAGTTTACTATAATATATGAAGCATTATTGAGTTTGAGTGTGTCTTATTGGATATATGAATTGCTTGAGTATAATTTTACTTGCACCTCATGATAGCAATAAGTGTCTTCCACACCATTGGAATGAACGGAACATACAAAGATAATTTGATCAATATGTTGTAGGTCAATGGTTAGATTTACAAAAAGGAGAAATTATCTAATTAGTTAAGTTGAAAAGAAAAACATTGAACAAAGAAGAAATAGAAAGTGTTATCAAATAGAGTGATAACAAGTTGAGGTAGAATATTCAAGTTATAAAAATGCTTCATATATATTTGGAATTTGGTAAATGAGATCGTTAAACTTTAAACTCCTACATGAAGTGGAATGTATAGCTCGCTCCTTTGCATCCACTTAAACAAAAACGTGAGAATATATAAAAAAAGGGAAAAGAAGAAAAAGAGCGAATGTGCAAAGAGAAAATAGGCATATACCACTATATTGTAGTAAGACAAAGAGACGTTTTAGATCTTGAATCCCAAGTGAATATTTAATCCCAAAACACTTGGGACTACCTCGCTAGCTCTTTCAGTCGAACCGAATACTTTTACATCATGTTGAGAGTAATCTTTTGTTAACTTTTAATTGCTAAGGTGTGGAAGCCTGCTAATTTTATTCGGATGGTTCAAGTAAGGTTCTATTCATGAACTTATTCCTATGTATCCTATATGATAATCACATATTGCAACTGCCTTATTTATTTTATCCTCAGCTTCATGAATATGAGGATCACATCCATTAATATAAACTTGCTCGGGGCGAGCAAGGGTCTAAGCTTGGGGAACTTGATGAGTGCATATTTCAATCATATTTTATATTATTATTTTGCATTGTAGTGGTAGGATCTTGTTATTTTACAGCGTTCGCGCGCACCTTTTATGTTTATTTTCACCAGGATCAGGTCAGATGATGGATACGATGGACACAATTCTTGAACCAGTTATATTGGAGTGAAAAGGAGACAAACACAAGTAAATTGCTTACTTGGGAAATATTGATAATACTAGAAGAAAACCTGAAGCAATTGGAGGAGATAGTATGTTTAACGAGCAACTATACGACAGGAATACTTTTTTCGGCCATATAGTTCCTGCCGTATAGTTGCCACCAACACGGCCTCCTCAAATAGTTTCACCCCGTGCAACTAGATCGGAGATACGACATACAGAACACCATCAGGGAGAACTTCACCTCTAGAAGGAATTAGAGGGAGAACTCATCCATCAGGGATCCATCTTTGCCCTACACAAATCTAGGAGGCTAAGGCATCGATCTTCATCATCAACCGCTGTATCACCACCATCTCCATCCATCCCATCTACATCTTGTCTAGATCTTGTTGTATTTTCCATATTCATTGTGGATTTATACAAGTACTATTCATCTATTTTTGAGGGTGAAACAGTAGGGAAAGTCCCCACTGCAATTTTTTATGTAATCATCGAGAGTCACATATGTACATATTTACAAGTCCAAGACCACCTCAGAGAGGGATGACATTACAAGGCTAGCTATCTCCTATCAAGATGAGTGTTGATCCAAGCTTTCAAGTCCTGGTAATATTTTTTCTTAATTCTAAACAACACCCATCTTAATTCTTGGGATACTATAGCCTTCCATTCTTCTAGAGAAGCATGCCTGTTATTGAAGATTTCATTATTTCTGCAAATCCAGATGCCCCAGGCTCCCAAGATAATGAACTCCATTGCAGAAGGAACATTCAACCTCAACTTTATGTCTGCCAAGGCGTCATTAAGAGTTAAATCAATATTCCTGGAAGCGCAGATTTCATCCCAGCATGCTTTTGTAAAAGGACAATCCCAGAATAAATGATTCAGAGTTTCCTCAGCAGGGCAACCAGAGGTCACACAATTATAGGAGGGAAATGAAAACTTTTTTCTCTTCAACAAGTTCCTACTATTCAGTCTATCAATGAGGAGCAACCAGAAGAAGAACTTGAGCTTTTGCTGACAAGAAGACTTCCATAACCAAGAGAAATGAGGTGGGACTTTAATATGCCTAGAGAGAATAGAATAAGCCTTTTTGACTGAGAAGGAGTCACTTCCCCAAATGTAACTCCACTTATCTGGTTCTCTCTGCCGCCCAGAAGTGCTAATGTCTTGACAAATCTGCTCAAGGCTAGGATAATCAGAGTATGCTTGCTGAGACACACTACAGGAAATAATTGCTACGCCGACGGTCGGCTGCCGTCGGCACAGCGCCAAATTGCCGTCGGCACAGGCTGTGCCGACGGTGGCCATCGACGTAGCCCCCTCGGCGTACGTCCTCGTTGGCACAGCTCTGTGGCCATCGGCACAACCCCTCCCCCTCGGCACAGCATCTTCGAGCGGGCCCCGCGTGTCAGTCAACGGCTGTCTTAGCTAACGGTTTAGCCTGGAGCTATGTCGACGGCCAAGCCGTCGGCACAGGAATGGAGCTACGCCGGCGGCCTGGCCGTCGGCATAGCCTAAAATATATTTTTTATATTTTTTTAAATCTTTGAATTATTTGACTCTTTAATATCCCGCTTTAATCATTTTAACACTATTTATAGTTAATAATTGATTAAATTGCAGTCTTAGTCAAAGTTCCCGTTCGGTCACCCATCCAAGCACTACTCCAGCTCTAGCACGCTTAACTTCCTCGTTCCTTCAGAATCTCTTCCCGCAAAGCAATTTACTTATTGTTGTCAATACTATGATATAATTCCTATTAACTCTTATATCATCATGTCATATGGTTGTATTTTTTGAAATTACAAGAAATTATTTAAGTAAACAACAATTAATAAGTAAAAATATTATTGAATTCAAATAAAAATATAATGATTTTATTTTTTTTGTATTTTTTATTTAATATGGAATAATTAATATCTTTAAATCTGTAAATCGGAATTCGGCAAATAATATGTCTAAATTGATTAAAAAATGAGAGGAATCCAAATATGATATCAATATCAACTTATCACAAACTATGCCGTGATTCTTATCATGATTTCATTTGCCCGTTTAAAACGGCACGCATAAAGATTCTTAGCTCGGGACTAAGACTCGGTAAACTTGAAGTGGATCTACGATGAAACAACATATTTTGAACCTAAAAATGATTTTTATAAAAAATCATGAGCATCCAATCATGTACCTGTAGTTCATATCTGACCTACTTCCTACCGATTCGGCAGGAATTTGTCTTTTTCACCAGGGATAGACAGAAATGTTTGAGATCCCCGTGTTATGAAATTATTCATGTAAGGTGGTCTAGTATTTTTTAAAAATGTGATGGTAGTATTTTGAATTATCCATTTGGTGGTTGCTTCACAAAACCGTCCATTATTTGCACTCGGGAAATGGAAAACGGCTTTTTGGTGCGACGAAAAGGAAAACCTCCTCCTGAATCATTGTTCGCCATCTCATGATGCACAATTATACATAATATGGACACATTATCACAAACTATGCATTCATTCTAGCCATAACATTGGTCATTTGACCCGAAAGTCAAGAAACCTCGAACGAGATAGGTCATTTTGTGAAGGTTTTTTTGAGACATAATCAATATACCAAGTTTAATATTTTTACTTATAACTATGTCACATAATATGACACCACGCGAAGGTTTCACGTTGGTTTGGATCTTTTTTGAATTTATGATGCCCGTTTTAAACTATCGTTAAACTTTGTCGAAGGGCGGACATGAAGATTCTTAGCTCGGGGCTGAGACTCGCTAAACTTGAAGTGTATCTATGATAAAACAACATATTTTGAACCTAAAAATTATTTTTGTGAAAAATCATGAGCATCCGATCATGTACCTGTCGTTCATATCTGACCTACTTCCTACCGATTCGGCAGGAATTTGTCTTTTTCACCAGGGATAGACGGAAATGTTTAAGATCCCCGTGTTTTGAAATTATCCATGTAAGATGTTATAGTATTTTTGAAAAATGTGACGGTAGTATTTTGAATTAGCCATTTGGTAGTTGCTTCACAAAACCGTCCGTTTTTTGCACTCGGTAAATGGAAAACGGCTTTTTGGTGCGACGAAAAGGAAAACTTCCTCCTGAAACATTGTTCGCCATTCCATGATGCATACTTATACATAATATGGACAAATTATCACAAACTATACCTTCATTCTAGCCATAACATTGGTCAGTTGACCCAAAAGTCCAGAAACCTCGAACGAGATAGGTCATTTTGTGAAGGTTTTTTTGAGACATAATCAATATACCAAGTTTGATATTTTTCCTTCTAACTATGTCACATAATATGACACCACGCGAAGGTTTCATGTTGTTTGGATCGTTTTTGAATTTATAACGCCCGTTTTAAACCATCGTTATACTTTGTCGAAGGGTGGGCATGAAGATTGTTAGCTCGGGGCTGAGACTCGCTAAACTTGAAGTGGATATATGATGAAACAACATATTTTGAACCTAAAAATGATTTTGTAAAAAATCATGAGCATCCGATCATGTACCTGTAGTTCATATCTGACCCACTTTCTACCGATTCGGCAGGAATTTGTCTTTTTCACCAGGGATAGAAGGAAATGTTTGAGATCCCTCTGTTATGAAATTATCCATTTAAGGTGGTCTAGTATTTTTGAAAAATGTGACGGTAGCATTTTGAATTAGCCATTTGGTGGTTGCTTCACAAAACCGTCCGTTTTTTTCACTCGGAAAATGGAAAACGGCTTTTTGGTGCGACGAAAAGGAAAACATCATCGTGAAACATTGTTCGCCATCAAATGATGCATACTTATGCACAATATCGACACATTATCACAAACTATGCCTTCATTCTAGCCATAACATTGGTCATTTGACCCGAAAGCCAAGAAACCTCGAACGAGATAGGTCATTTTGTGAAGGTTTTTTTGAGACATAATCAATATACCAAGTTTGATATTTTTCCTTCTAACTATGTCACATAATATGACACCACGCGAAGGTTTCACATTGTTTGGATCGTTTTTGAATTTATAATGCCTGTTTTAAACCATCGTTATACTTTGTCGAAGGGCGGGCATGAAGATTCTTAGCTCGGGGCTGAGACTCGCTAAACTTGAAGTGGATCTATGATGAAACAACATATTTTGAACCTAAAAATGATTTTTGTAAAAAATCATGAGCATCCGATCATGTACCTATAGTTCATATCTGACCCACTTCCTATCGATTCGGCAGGAATTTGTCTTTTTCACCAGGGATAGACGGAAATGTTTGAGATCCCCCTGTTATGAAATTATCCATGTAAGGTAGTCTAGTATTTTTGAAAAATATGACGGTAGCATTTTGAATTAGCCATTTGGTGGTTGCTTCACAAAACCGTCTGTTTTTTGCACTCGGAAAATGGAAAACGGATTTTTGGTGCGACGAAAAGGAAAACTTCCTCCTGAAACATTGTTCGCCATCACATGATGCACAGTTATGCACAATATCTACACATTATCACAAATTATGCCTTCATTCTAGCCATAACATTGGTCATTTGACCCGAAAGCCAAGAAACCTCGAACGAGATAGGTCATTTTGTGAAGGTTTTTTTGAGACATAATCAATATACCAAGTTTGATATTTTTCCTTCTAACTATGTCACATAATGTGACACCACGCGAAGGTTTCACATTGTTTGGATCGTTTTTGAATTTATAATGCCCGTTTTAAACCATCGTTATACTTTGTCGAAGGGCGGGCATGAAGATTCTTTGCTCGGGCCTGAGACTCGCTAAACTTAAAGTGGATCTATGATGAAACAACATATTTTGAACCTATAAATGATTTTTGTAAAAAATCATGAGCAACCGATCATGTACATATAGTTCATATGTGACCCACTTCCTACCGATTCGGCAGGAATTTGTCTTTTTCACCAGGGATAGACGGAAATGTTTGAGATCCCCCTGTTATGAAATTATCCATGTAAGGTGGTCTAGTATTTTTGAAAAATGTGACGGTAGCATTTTGAATTAGCCATTGTGTGGTTGCTTCACAAAACCGTCTGTTTTTTGCACTCGGAAAATGGAAAACGGCTTTTTGGTGCGACGAAAAGGAAAACTTCCTCCTGAAACATTGTTCTCCATCACATGATGCAGAGTTATGCACAATATCGACACATTATCACAAACTATGCCTTCATTCTAGCCATAACATTGGTCATTTTACCCGAAAGCCAAGAAACCTCGAACAAGATTGGTCATTTTGTGAAGGTTTTTTTGAGACATAATCAATATACCAAGTTTGATATTTTTCCTTCTAACTATGTCACATAATATGACACCACGCGAAGGTTTCACATTGTTTGGATCGTTTTTGAATTTATAATGCCTGTTTTGAACCATCGTTATACTTTGTCGAAGGGCGGGCATGAAGATTCTTAGCTCGGGGCTGAGACTCGCTAAACTTGAAGTGGATCTATGATGAAACAACATATTTTGAACCTAAAAATGATTTTTGTAAAAAATTATGAGCATCCGATCATGTACCTATAGTTCATATCTGACCCACTTCGTACCGATTCAGCAGGAATTTGTCTTTTTCACCAGGGATAGACGGAAATGTTTGAGATACCCCTGTTATGAAATTATCCATGTAAGGTGGTCTAGTATTTTGGAAAAATATGACGGTAGCATTTTGAATTAGCCATTTGGTGGTTGCTTCACAAAACCATCTGTTTTTTGCACTCGGAAAATGGAAAACGGCTTTTTGGTGCGACGAAAAGGAAAACTTCCTCCTGAAACATTGTTCGCCATCACATGATGCATACTTATGCACAATATCGCCACATTATCACAAACTATGCCTTCATTCTAGCCATAACATTGGTCATTTGACCCGAAAGCCAAGAAACCTCGAACGAGATAGGTCATTTTGTGAAGGTTTTTTTGAGACATAATCAATATACCAAGTTTGATATTTTTCCTTCTAACTATGTCACATAATGTGACACCACGCGAAGGTTTCACATTGTTTGGATCGTTTTTGAATTTATAATGCCCGTTTTAAACCATCATTATACTTTGTCGAAGGGCGGGCATGAAGATTCTTAGCTCGGGCCTGAGACTCGCTAAAATTGAAGTGAATCTATGATGAAACAACATATTTTGAACCTATAAATGATTTTTGTAAAAAATCATGAGCATCCGATCATGTACATATAGTTCATATCTGACCCACTTCCTACCGATTCGGCAGGAATTTGTCTTTTTCACCAGGGATAGACAGAAATGTTTGAGATCCCCCTGTTATGAAATTATCCATGTAAGGTTGTCTAGTATTTTTTTAAAATGTGACGGTAGCATTTTGAATTAGCCATTGTGTGGTTGCTTCACAAAACCGTCTGTTTTTTGCACTCGGAAAATGGAAAACGGCTTTTTGGTGCGACGAAAAGGAAAACTTCCTCCTGAAACATTGTTCGCCATCACATGATACACAATTATGCACAATATCGACACATTATCACAAACTATGCCTTCATTCTAGCCATAACATTGGTCATTTGACCCGAAAGCCAAGAAACCTCGAACAAGATAGGTCATTTTGTGAAGGTTTTTTGAGACATAATCAATTTGATATTTTCCTTCTAACTATGTCACATAATATGACACCACGCGAAGGTTTCGCATTGTTTGGATCGTTTTTGAATTTATAATGCCCGTTTTAAACTATATATAATGTTTTATATTTTACTTAATTTTTGTTTATAAATGTGTAATATTTGAGTGTAGATAGATAGATTTTTTTTTCTGCAAATTTTGATATATTATTTGTATTTTTTTGAATTAGAATGATTTAGTTATGATTTTTTGAAAAATAATGAAAAAGGAAAAAAATTTGGAGGCCTATGCCGACGGCCTGGCCGTCGGCACAGACCAAACAAAAATTTTCAAAGAGCTGAGCCGACGGCCAGCTTGGCTACCTAACGCCGTTTCCGTCATCGTGTCTGAACTGGGGCTACGCTGAGGACTATATCTACGCCGAGGGCCACCGTCGGCACAGACCTCGCTACTATGCCGACGGCCACACTACGCCGAGGGCTACCCTCGGCACCGTCATCTACGCCGACGGCCGTATCTACGCCGACGGCCGGGCTGGTCGGCTGGTGAGGGAAGGTCGCTACGCCGACGGCCCCGACCTTTGGCCGTCGGCGTAGCCGGCCGGCCGTCGGCGCCTTAGTTCTTTCCTATAGTGACAGGGGCAGAAAGAAATGGTCTTGCATGTTGGGCATCTGGATGAACTCCTTGACAATGATATTTGAGTTTTTTGCAAAGCATAGCAGATGAGGAAACTTATGTTGTAGATATTCTTCTTTCCACATATTAGACCAGAAGAGAGTGATTTTTCCATCCCCCACCAAGTATTTTGCAATTCCTTTAAAATGTCAATTAACTTCAGGTGTGCTTTCCACCCAAAAGACCCCTCCATACATCTTCCTTGTAAGTTTTCATCTTATATCTTATATCTTATATATCTTCTATATCTAAATAGAAACACCCCACTACATGATTTTCCTAGCTTCTCCTGCGTCCACGTCACCTCAATTTCCCTACGCGATGTCGCCCGTCGCGTTTCTGGTAGTAGCTCCCTCTGTTCTGCATTATCTCTACTACCTGTGCTGGGCTTTGCTACATGGCTGGATGGGGAACGTCCCTACACGAGCTGCTGGAGGACGCACTAGGGATGGCAATTTTATCCATGGATCCGGATATCCACGGATATCCTGCCCGGTGGGTAAGGATATGGAGGGCTACTTACGCCCATGGATTTCATGGGGCGGATATCCAATAACTCATGGAGTGGGCATGGATAGAGGTTTCGCTCCACGGATATCCAAGGGATATCTGTTTGACACGCGGGACCCACGAGTGCGAGATATTGTTTTCTAACCAATAACTATTGCATATGCCATATACTCATTAAAAGGCCCAAGATCCCACTTCCAAGACCGAACCAACCAAAGGCCCACCAGTCCTTGGCTGCTACACACACATTAAACATGCAACCGCCATGCGCCATTGACGTCTCCTTCCTCAGATACTTGTAGGCAGAAACCCAACAACATCACCGGTGCGGCACCGCTGCTATACCTACCACTCCTCTTCCTCCTCGAGTCCTCCTGCCACATGGCGACCTAATGGTGGACATCCATATAATAATTGCTGAAGCGTTGTCAAACTATTTCCGAAATACTGCTGAAATATTGTTGTAGTGTCATTGTTATTTTGGTTGTTGTTATGTTTATGTATATAGCATATAACCAATGGATATCCATGGATACCCGGATATCCGACGGGTTTGGATTTGGTGCGACATCCATGTCCATGGATATTTTCATGGACGGTCTAGAGTGAGGTTTATGGATTTGGATCTGGATTTGGTTTCGGTATATCCGTCCAAACCCGCTCCATTGCCATCCTTAGGACGCACGTTGCAGAAAAACAGTCGGCCGCGTTCCAGATTTCACCAGTTCATTGACTGTTGGCACTTCATCTCCTCCATTATCTCTGTGACAGCGCAGCCCCTTCCTCTCCCACATAATCACAGCGAGAAACATCAGTAGAGGAAACTGATGGAGGTATATGAGAAATCCAGGCTTCTCCTTTTAATTATCTTTGTGACAGCACATCCCCTTCGCCTCTCACTCACGTAATCACCGCGAGAAACATCAACAGAGGAAACTGATGGAGGTATATGAGAAGTTCAGGCTTCCCCTTTTAAACACCGTGTGGTGTCCACTTTGTTCGCATCTTCCTCCTCAGCCCTCATATACTGTTGCAGCCCGTAAGCTACTCCCTGCTCTAGTGCTAAATTGTCTCTTACATTATCAATTTTCTCTTTGGTGCTCCGGTGCTCCGGATGCTGCCCCGCCCCCCGGCCTCCCCATGTTTGCCTAGAGCCGCCACCACACAGGCGTCGCATCCTCCTCTCTTGATAAGCTTCTAGGCTCTGCATGTGGTAGCTGATCCACTACAGCGTCATCTTGGAGGGTATGCCATATCAATGTATCATGTTTTTTGAGAGGATATCAATATATCATGTTGTGTGTGTGTGTGTGTATGTGTGTGTGTGTGTGTCTAGGAGCTCTTTTATGTGCAGGTATCCATTCCGGATACATTACAATTGTTTTACAGTATGTTGCCTTATTCCTTCTGTTCATGATTGCTGTAGACCCCACTTGGATTTGAAATAGCTAATTCTCTAGATTCTTCATGTATCGGTTCCCTTCTACTGACACAACGTGTTGGCCATTATATTGGAAGTTCACATAACGATGGGACAAATAAGACCAAAGTTCGTATAGATTGGGTTTTGCAGTTTTAGTTAGTCATTCTGCTCCTGATACATTGACGCCACCTCTATAGAATAGAGCCGTAAAAAAATTGGAGTTCCAGACCAGCCTTTGCATCACCTAGATCGAATACATGCTTACTCACGGTATATGTATCCTGATGCGGATCGCCGATTTTGTCTACTGGGAACTAATCTCCAACCATGGGTTGTTTATTTGTCTCTCCACCGCATGGCGTGGATCAAGGTCATCCATGTATACTGCTGTAGGCACCTCCATGTATAATCAGATGCACCAACAGAGCCATGGTGGCCTTCATAATAATCTTATCTCTACCATTCGATTGTTGTAGAATGAAAATCTAATTTATCGTAATCATGGTGCAGGCCACTCGCCACTGTCAGAGCAGGAAACACATTATTTTTGACCGATGCATGCGGTGTTCGCTTCAAAATAAGTCAGATGTGAATGCTCTAGGTCCTTTAAAGTCACATACAAGTAATTCTGAATTATATGTGGATTTTTCTTGAGGACCAATCTTATGTATTTTACAATTGATTTAAGCATCTCATCCGGTCATCATTCCTATCTTTTTTTTGGTCCTGCCAGAAAATGAAAAGTTGTTTGTAAGCTTTTGAAAACATGGCAGTATATCATCATTTTCGGCAATTTCTTTTACTAAAACGCTCAGTGCATACGGTTGTCTTTCAGGTGGTCAACACTGAACCAAATTCCAAATACTTTTCTTGTCTTAGTATATGTCACTCGGATTCCTCAATTTCCATTGTTTTTTATTTCTGTCCATTCTACATCAATCTAGACTATTGTATCATCGCACTAATGTTTCTTTTGGTCTTGGTATGATTTGTATAGTTCTGCTCAAATATGATAATTCATTTCATCTTCCGGTCTGGAATGGTTAATTCATTTCATCTTCCGGTACAGTTGCAGTAAAGCAAGGGAGATGGATGCACTGATAGTGATAGATATATTTCCAGCAGGAATCATGGCATGTGTTGATGATTTATTATCTGTTGTTGTCTGCAGTACATGGGCTTCAAATGCTCAACCCCGAGCTAAATAACAAATCTATTTTAGGTGCCTCAATAGTTCTATGGCATCGACCTTCACCGCTGCATTGCATTTTTTTTTTGTGAGAATAGAACATGTTAATCATCAAAATTTTAAGTTATCATAGAGGTTAACTATTATCCCCGGAAAAGGTTACTCATTTGTATTATACCATTATGTTTCTTGCTGTTTTAACCCATGGACCAAACTTTCATTCGAATAGGTTGGCCTTTTTGCAGTGTACATTTATATATAATTTAGAAGCTTTATTGCTCCTAGGGAACAAATTACCGGTTAATGTTATTTTCTTTATAAATTTCCGCCGCAACGTGCGGGGTATCATCTAGTATATACTAATTGGAGGCACCAAAGAAAGCACCACGAGTTAATCCTCGGTAGCTAAGAAAATCAACCATCCGATCTCCGGGTTACTTATCCACGGCCATCGGATGAACTAAAAAAAAAGTCCTTAGGTTCTATCCCACGTCCACGCACGTCTTTTAAATTGACGACAGCTTCCGTTATCCCTAAGAAAAAGCCCCATGCGATACATCTTCCGCGTCGTAGAAACGAATAATAGACGTCCTGTGTTGGATTATTAGGCATAATTTCCACGATTAATTCCAGAATATAAATCATGACAAAACCAGCTACTAGCTCATGTAACTCGAACATACTAGATGTACTAAACAACAGGATGATCGGAAACAAACAGCAGCCTAACATGTACTCACAGAACATGATGAATAACCAAACAGGATCACGTAGCACGTACCGCTCGGTTGTCGTAGTAGAAACTTTGGGGAAGAGTGATCGCAGCAGATGGCGACGAAGACGGCGGTAGGCAGCACCGCCTGACTTGGATGGAAGACGACCCGTGATGAAGAACTCGAGCAGTCGCGCAGAGCGCTTCCCAAAAACCTTATTCGCCCTCTCCCGTACAGGATCGCAAGGGCGAGTGGTTCCGGAGGCGAACGTGGGCCGAGTCCATGTTACGCACGTTCGGGTCGGTTACAGTAGCCCACGATCCGGGAGCGACCCGAATACAACCCGCAACCCGCGGCGCGCGCGCGCGTCGTGACGTGACGAGGCGTGCGTGCGTGCGTGCGAGCGGCGGCGTCGGAGGAGGAGCGCGCGTGTGTATCTCTCTTATTCCCACTCACTTACAAAATAGTGCAACACTCCACCTTATAAGGTGGTGCAACTCTCCTCCAACTTTTCATGTGGGACTAAACTTTAGCTCTCACTCCACTCCCATGTGAGCTGCCACAAACATGGGCCCAAACATATATGGGCTGCCATAAATTTGGGCTTTGAGATTTAGGGAAAATCTGAAATACTCATGGGCCTAAATGGATTAGCCCCATTATTTCTAACATCCTGCACGCTGTCCCAAAAAAGCCCTGCGCGGTCATAGAGTTCCTATATATTTGATACGTGGATGATGTAATGCACCTGGGTCTTCCTACCGGCCATGCATGGGGACGTGCTGAATTGCTGGTCTGACGGTGTTCATGGCGGTGGCAATACGGAATTGCTGATACTCCCACCTCTTTTTCCCTATGTTGTCTCCTGCCTTCTTCATCTTTTCCAATCATAGAATCGGTTGGCACCACTTCAGAGCAAACCTGCCACAAGGAGGGGACACTAAATCTTTTGGGACTATGGAGACGGAAGCGTGGTTTCTTGAGACGCCGCTCCTATTGTTGTAGATTTGTGGAGAAATTTGGCAAGCTGATGGCTGTGTTATTTCTAGGCTATTTTAATTCCGTCTATTTTCTCATGGTCCACCGAGATCAACTAAGCAATTTGGCGATTTGAAGAATCGTGGATCTAGCTCACATTTTACTCGCCAATAAGCCATCATGATCAATATGTAGTTCTCAAATCTCAACCAATGACTCCACCAGCATGAATTGTCCAGCCGACAGAGAAACATCAAGAGTTACTCAAGTCTGAAAGCATCGACGTAAGTACTGATATTTTTCTCTGCCCCTTCTCTTTTCGTCCGTGATTAGCAACAGCTTTACTAATGGCTACAGGCTACTACTGTTTTGTCTGACATTCATGGTCGACTGATGTGGTTGACAATAAACTCATCTGAATTCCCTCCTCCTCATTAGATGTACAATGGCGTCTTTTTAGTTGATTATGGCTGAATGTATTACCTGCAGGACTCATGACCATGTCTGTTTTTCTTCATCGATATGGTATGTTAAAGAACCAACTTTTCCGAAGGATAAGCATGGTCCAAGCTTTCTCTTTCATTTCTCTACATGGAAATTGACGTGTATGCTTGCTTGAACACAAGGATTTGAAGGCATGAGTTCAATAACTGAACCTGTCCAGTTGTGTAATTTCTGAATCATATTTTAGAATTCATATCAATATTTTGAAGCAGGCATAATCTACATGAAAATTGACGTGTATGCTTTCTCAAACCCAAGGATTTGAAGGCATGAGTTCACTAACAGAATCTGTCCAGTTGTGTAATTTCTGAATCATATTTTAGAATTCATATCAATATTTTGATGCCCGAATACATTTTTTTAGCTTGCAACTTCTATGTACTTCTTCCTATACACTACCTCCACTGCACAATATAAGCCTTTTTACGAGTTCAAATTGAACTGCTAAAAAGTCTTACATTTTGGAACAAACTAGAACATGATAAACTATGGAGCATGTGCATCTTCAAGGTAACAAAAATATGTGTGGCTCCATAATATTAATAACATCAGTGTCATATTCAAGCGCATAGCGCATGGCCAGTTTAATACTCCTCTCTCCATGTAACGAGTTATATAGATAGTTTTTCTACATGGCTATCTATGAAAATAAGTTTTTATAGAAGTTTGTGTTTATTTACTTCCCTAATGATATTCATTTGAACAGTCCATGGTTTGGGAAAAGCACATCATGATTTAGTTGTAGGTTCATCAACGGTACCAGTGTGAAAATAAATTGTCGATTCATACGTAGACACCATGGAAATTTATAGAACTTTTTTAATCTATATTTTCTGTTTTCTACATTCTAATCAGTATCTTCTGCTTTTTCTATTTTTATCCTAATTTGTATCTTCAGTTTACTAATTTGCGTCTCTCTATCATTTATCATTAATTGTCATGTTAATCCACGTCTATTCAGCCATATCATTTTCTTATGGTTAGGGTTATATGAGTGATGGAATCTATCCATTGGTAGATTACATCTCCGTGACTCCCTCATGTTCAAAGTAAGTACCCTTATTGTAAAGAAATACGAGGGCCTCTTTTACCCGACAGGTTCAAAAAATCAGAATTATGGACAAAATATGGTTACAATGTCTTTAGATCTTTGATCTTGCAACTATATGTTTGTCTGCACCAAATAAAAACAGGGCAATGATGCGTCAATAGAAAATATCATATAAAAAAATAGAATTATGCAGAAGTAGGTTTAATGTCTTTGAATTTTGAGTCTTTCATAATTGAAATTGTATGGAGCGTTTACACCAAATAAAAACAACTAGAAGGATACATCACTAGAATATTTCATATGTAAATTGTAGTGAAAATAAACTCTTATAGAAAATAATATTGAACACAATTTAGCCTATCAAATACCCCATATATAGAGAAATTAAATTTGTAAGGACTGAAATCCAAAAAAGTAAATAAAATATAATATTTGTAATCCTTCGAGTATCGAGGATTTAAATACATGTAGTAAATTTTGAAAATCCATTATATCAGGCAGTAGTCAACACAATTGAATGTCGTTTGCTCTAACGTATAAAGTTTTCTTTGTTAATTATAAATTTAGATTCTACAACAATTTTTACAACATAAATATTAATAAAAAATCACTAATATATGTTTATCAAATTGAGCCCGTGCGGATGAACGGGTTACGACTAATTGTTATAATAAGAGTTACATACAAGGTGCACCCAAGGGATGTCATTAAGATTGTAAAGTTTATCCAGATTTTTCAAAAGAAGAGTAGGGTTTTGAATGTTGAGATCAAGGACTCCCAAACCATCCTGAGTCTTTGGTCTGCAAACTTTGTTCCAGGCCAGTAAAGCTTGCCCTCTAGCTTGGACATCAGTAGTCTTTTTCCTCCACAAACAGTGCCTCATGTATTTGATCAACTGATCCTTAATAGTAACAGGAAGCTCAAAACAACTCATATAATAAATTGGGAGGGAGGATACGGCAGATTTCACCAATTGCAACTTTCCTCCATAATTTAGGAAATCAGCAATACCACAGATCCTTCTCTCAACTCGCTGCACAATAGGCAAAAATTGCTCCACTGTAGGCTTGTTAATGCTTAACGGCAAGCCAAGATAAGTGAAGGGAAGTGATCTAGTCAGACGGGACATTGTATTGGAAAAATGGCTTAGGCTGTCAGAATCCAAATTGATTGGCATCATGCGAGATTTAGAGTAGTTTACTTTGAGACCAGTGGATAAAGCAAAAGTATGAAGCAGGGCTTTAAGACATAGCAGTTGTCTTGAATCAGCTTTGAGAACCAACAAAGTTTCATCAAAATATTGGATGACAGGGAAGTCAGGACAGAAAGCACCTTCTAAATGTGGAGACAGCAACCCTGGGTACATTGCTTTGTTGAGAATGGACTGAAGAAGATCAGCAGCAAGAACAAGTAGTAGGGGGATAAGGGATCCCCTGGTGTTACACCCCTTCTACAGTAGAATATTTCCCAGTCACTCCATTTAGCAGCACACCAGAGGATGCACATCCAAAGATTAGTTGAATCCAATTAATCCATTTCTCACCAAAAACTTTACCTCTGAGAATATTGATGATAGTAGAATGCTCAATCTTGTCAAAAGCCTTTTCAAAATCCAGATTCAGGATTATAATTTCTTCCTTGGACTTATGACACTGGTAGAGAAACTCAAAGGCCCATCCCAAACAGTCCTGAATAGATCTTTTCTTTAGAAAGCCATATTGATTCTTGTGGCAAGCTTAAGGATAATTTTCTGAAGTCTGTTGGCAAGAATTTTGGTGATAATCTTGAACACACTATTAAGCAGAGAAATAGGCCTGAAGTCTGCATGTGTCAAAGGGTTCTCATTTTTTGTAATAAGAGTGATAAAATAAGAATTAATGCTTTCCAAAGAAATCCTTCCTTCATAGAATTCCACGATAAGCTGCTTAACATCCTCTTTAATAATAGGCCAACAGATTTTAATGAATTCATTATTAAAACCATCAGGACCAGGATATTTGTCATTAGGTAGTTCCTTCATCACATCTTCAATCTCTTTATCAGAGAATGGTTGTTCCAGAACATCTCTATCTTCATAGGTCAAACCTCCACCAAAAAGTTCATTGATATTAAAGTGCATTTCAGGTTTATCAGATGTGCCCATTCTATCTTTAAAGGCATGCCAAAGAAGGTCAGCTTTGTCAGAGTGCCCTTGAATCTCCTCATTGTTTTAATTTTTAAGCATGGAGATATAATTATGCCTAAATATGATGGTCGCTTTCGAATGAAAGAACTTGGTATTTTCATCTCCAAGTTTGACCCACTTAACTTTTCCTCTTTGCCCAAAGCTTCAACCCTCTTCTGACATTTTTTATTTTATCATTAATTCTCTTAGGAGAGTCATGGAATCCAACTGGAATGTTCCAAGCATTTTGAATAATTTCTTTAAAATCACTATGTTGCATCCACTAATTCTCAAATCTGAAGACCTGAGCTTTTGGAATCTTTGTGCCAATAGCGATGACACAGGGCAAATGATTAGAGGTGGGCTTGGAGAGAGAGAAAACAAAAGATGAAGGATAATTCTGAGTCCAAGAGGCACAAGTGAAAAACCAATCCCATCTCTCTAGAAGAGGATCCTTTTGCATGTTGCTCCAGGTAAATTTCCTATCTTTAAGGGGTAGCTCAATGAGCCCCAAATTGCAGCTGGCCTCATTAAAGACGAGCATGTCATTAACATCCCCCTGCTTATTTATATCTGAGGGATTTCTTATGAGGTTAAAATCCCCCACAATGAGCCAATCCATATCATCGGGCATATCAATATTGGCAAACCATTCCAAAAAATCTACTTTTTTCTTAGGCAGACAGGGACCATAAACATTGGTGAGAATCCAGACTTCCTTTGACAGAAGAGAAGTCAAGGTAATGGAAATGGAATACTCATTTTGAAAAGATAGTTGTCCAGAGAATAGTGAACTATCCCAAATGATGATCAGGCCTCCAGAAGCCCCAATGGAAGGCAGAAATTCAAATTTGTCAAATTTTGAAGGACAAAATTTTCTGAGGTAAGTAATATCAAACTCCTCCCACTTAGTTTTCTGAAGAAAAATAATGTCACATTCAGACTCATCAATCTTATTTCTGAGAGCTACCCGTTTTTTTCCAGAGTTTATGCCCCTAATATTCCAATTCAAGATCTTCCACTTTCTTTTGTTATCCATAAAAACCATAGAGTAGGGTGGATATTGGGGTGGTACAACCAATGCAACCACCCAATAGGAATGACCAGAAACACATAAGAAGATGACATTCCATAAGTCAATCACACAGACAAGGTCTACATCAAAAGTCACAGCTTGTAGCAAACTAGGCAAGGAATTCTATTACAGGGCCCAATATAGGGAACCAACAAGGTTCCAACAAAAGAAGTTTTGTGACACATTGGACACCTATTTAGGAGACTTCTTCTTGGTTTGCTGTCCACAGGTACCAGCAGCCCCAAGTTTCTTCTTGACTCCCAGGATTAGACTTGAGGTGCCATTTGCTTTATTGGTTCCCTTGGTAGGAGCCTTAATGGCAATCTCAATGGCTTTTCCTTTCTTGAGCGGCCTTTTGTCCAGCTCTCCTTCTTTGACCTTGTAGAAAGACAGCAAGGTTTTTAACCACCTTAGGATTTAAGCATGAAGGAGAAGCATTACATGTAAGACTGTCTGAAATTGTACAATTAATATGACTCCTGAAAGCCCCATTTAATTCCACAATTTTAGGTCTCCTTCTCACCTCAGTTTCAAATAGAGGTTCCTTGCCCTTCCTCTTCTTGGAGGGAGTAGAAGGAGTACCAGAAGACTTCTTGGAATCAATGCCCTGGCAGGGAGGAGCCATCTGAGAAAATCTTTCATTAGGGATGATGAAAGAGATGGTATTCTCGTCAGAAATAGGCTCCTTTATAATTTCCCAGAGAGGGGAAATAAGGAAATTTCTGGCACAATTGAACTTTTCAGGTGTAGCAAGCATGAGGGTAATGAAATTAAACCAACTTACAGGTATGTCACACTTAAGGGAACCCTTTGATGGTGAAGTCTTGTGTAGGTGAGGAGCAAAATAACTTTCCCATAAATCTAACCCTTGGTATGAAAAAACCTGCTTTGCAGCATGAACATCTGGGATGGTAAAAAAAGTTCTTGCCATGCCAACCTGAAGATGAGCTTCATTGGGAGATAAAATATGCTGATCTTCCAACATATAGTCAGTATTCTCTCCAGCATCAGCACCAAGTTCCATGGGACTCACAACATCAGTGTGTTTTCCTCTTCCTCTTCCAAGTAATTCTGAAGGATGCTCTACAGCCCTTCGCCAATGCCATCCCCCCGAATATCATCATTAACTGCCTTCTCCCCAACAGGTAAAGGATCAGCATTGATAGAGACATCATCATCAGAGTCCCGGTCCTGAATAAGCACAACACTAGTGACAACACTGTTAGCATCCTGAGGAGGTAAGTTGAGGTTGTCAACAGGCATGTCTTCAGCAGGAGCAACCACAGGGCCCTACACAGGGGCAACATGTCTGAGTTGATCATTAGTTCATGGGGATATGGAGAAACCCTAGCGTGAGATTGAAATAAGATAAAGTTTATTATGATATTCATTGCTATGACCATGTGTTATATTTTCTTCATCTTGATGTTGGGAGAAGTCGACCTGTCAATATTTGCCTCTTGTGGGGACTTGATGGAGGGAACTACTTGTTGGTAGAGGAAGGTGTGTTAGCAATTATAGTGACTATAAAGCTATTGTCACTCCTTACGTATCAACATGGGAATCGAGGAAACTTACAAAACACTATCCATGCCAAGGGATACGTCCTGTGGGATCAAGTCCCTTAATAGCACGGTAATTCAATTGATGTTGATTGATGTCTGCTGCGGTTATGAGGATGATGTGAGCAGTGGTTGCTGCCTACTTGTCCAAATACGGAGTTCCTCCCACACATACATAGTTGAGAATGTTCATAAAAATAATCTTTAACTTAGCCCTTTATAAATGCTAGAGGTGTATCCGCTACTCCCTGAGAACGCTTTCCCCATTGCAGTTTCAAATCTCTTTTACATACGCGATACTTACTTTTTGTATTCAGCTTTGTTTTACTTTACTTATTGTTCTCTTGTACCAAAACCCCAAAAACACCTTTTTACACAACACTCACATTTTATCTTGTTACTTAGAACTTTATTTAGCATTAGTTTTTAGACTTCAGACTCCTTCTCCCTATGGGATCGATATCATTATTTTAAAAGTAGCTACAAACGATCTCTGCACTTTTAGTCATCAGTTTTAGACTCTAGTGAATTTTCAATAATGCTTGAGCTTTTGTGAATTAGAATGGCGTTAGCACAATTTAATGGAAGTATATCAAATTTTGATATATAAGTGCATGATACCTGCTTCCTTGGTTAGGGTTGTTTATGGGCCGAGGGTTTAGGATTTTGTTTTTAGGGGTAGTTTATGGTTTAGGAATTTTTCAATAATAGGTCCTAGCTTAGGGTAAGGGGTTGAGGGTACATTTAGGGTTTTTAGGGGTATAGGGATTATGGTTTAGGGGGTTAGGGTTTAGGGAATTTTCAATAATGTTCAATTTTTATTCCTGTATTTTTTCGAATATTTTTCCGAATAGAATGGTGTTTAGAAAACAAGTTGTTCTAAACAACAAACTAAGCAAAGGGCCTAAGAGGCCTTAAACAGAAGTAGCGACCCTTCCATAGATCCTAGGCTGCTGCCCGGGAACCCCGACTACTCGTCGACTTCGACGTAGAAACCACCTTCAGTTGGAGTAGCATCATATGTAGAAAAACATCAACGAAGCAAGGCTGAGTACAGGGTGTACTCTGCAAGACTTATGGCTAGTGGAGTTATTTTGCATAAAGCCATCTTTTGTTTTCAAAACAAGAGGGAGAAGAAACTCGTCTAGTCAGATCATTTTCAAATGGGGATAATAAGACTTCAAATCTTTCTCTTAGAATCATCTTTGATATCCACCAAGTATCATCATCAACTAAACCTCTCTTCCCAGACTACCCCCTCAATAACCCCGAGGAAGTATCCCGGATCTCACTTTAGTTGGGAAGTTTTATCATTCGGTTAGAGTTTTCTATGATCACAGAATACATTCCCAAGTCGTCCATAATCGTGGACACGGCTTTTCGAAAAGATTAATAACCCTGCAGGGGTGCACAACTTTACCCACATGTACCAACCGATTCTCAATGCCAATATATTAGCCCTCTTCCTTGGAAGGCCGACAGAGAGTGGTTGACCACGACCTTTACCTTGCTTTCGTCGAGACCATGAGTCACCCACTAGGGAGATGCCGCCATAACGGGTCAAGTCCCAAAGACGGTCCCTAATGATGTGTGTGGGGTTCAAGATTACGGATGCCGGGCATCTCTTGTTCTCGGCCACACTTACCTACCTGTTATGAATGCACCTCCTTCACCTCCATTCAAGAACAACTAAGATGCGTATATCGAATGGAAATCCCAAACTATTTGACTCATGGAATCTACTAGGCAAGTTAGTTGGTCGACAGGGTTTCCAGGCCCCCGTGTGGTTGTATGCTCGTCTTGGTTCAAGAGGCGAGAACATCAGGTCCTAAGGGTGGCAAGTATGGGACTACAAAAAACACAACCATCCTTAGCATGTTTATCATCCACTTCTAATCACATCACCACATCCTACCATACTAGATTCATTCGCATCTCCGGTGCATCATATGAGTGATTAGCATCCGACCACTAAGCATGGCTAATCTTGACTGAACTGTGGTACTAGCGACGCTCATAAGCCAAACCCTAGTTATGCTAGGAGCGGTGGATCAGGTAATATAGTTCACAAAGGAAAACATGCATCATATAGGATTACTCTGTCTACTGATAAAAATGTGCATATGACGAGAATGAAATACTTTGTAATCATAGGATTCATATGTATGAGTGGGGCTTTGCCTGCCTTGTCCGTTGTTGGACTGTTACTGCTCTTCGGTGGCGTTGACTTCAGCTTCGGCTGCTGTTCCTATTCGCGAGAACCAATCACCAGAAAAGAGAAAGCAACACTCAACACATGGCATGTGCAATTCTCATACAATATGGATGATATGACAAGTTATATAGTGTTGAATTGAACCCTAAAACATGCTCGGTCACTTTAAAGGGGGTTCCGAAGGTCCAAACCCTAGAAAAGGGGAATCACCTATGGGGTTCAATTGGTTCTTCTAATTAAACTTTCTATAAAGATTGAGTAACAATGTATGATTATAGCTTAGTTAGATAGGTTTCATTTTTCCGAACATTTTGGTATATTATTTGTATTTTTTTGATTTAAAACGAATTAGTTATGAATTTCTCAAATTTTAATTCATTTTAAATCATTTTTGGAATATTTGAAATAATTTCCAAACTTGGGCTCACATGTTAGACTTTTAATCATTTAAGAAAATATTTACAGAAATTAAAAAAATCCTGACAGGTAGGGCCCTCCTGTCATATATTTTCCATTTAATAAAATCCTAACAGGCAGGCCGGGGAGGCGAGGCGAGGTCGAACGGCGCCGAATTGATGGTGACAATGGCGGCGACTGGTGGCGGTTCAGGGAATATTCCGGCGAGGTGAGAGCTTCCCTGCTTGCGTGCTTCGGTGAGGAGGACGAGGGCGGCGAGGCGCTTCCAACGGTGGCCTCGGCGCACCGCGGGGTGGTTGGGGACGGCGACGTCGTCGAGCTCCTGTGAGCTAGGGTTCGGGCGAGGAGGTGGAAAACCAGCAGAGAGGGCAAGAGGCGATGAGATGGGTATTGGGAGAGAGAGTGCAGCGCGGCGGTTCCTATCCGCGGCTCCAGGGGCGGCGGCAGGCATCGCAGCACGCAGGAGATCGACGGCGGGCGAGCTGCCAGGCAGCTGCTTGCCGGCGACAGGAAAGAAGAAAGGGGAGAGTCCGAAGGGGTATCGGGCCTGGCTGGGCTGGCTGGGGCTCCGGTTGGGCTGGCTCACTACTAGGAAACTAGCTATAGATAGACAGACCTTCTGTGGCGCATGGTTCTGACCATGCGCCACAAAAGTTGTCCACTGGCGCATTTCATCAAATGCGCCACAGAAGTCTTCCAACTTCTATGGCGCATATAGGAAAAATGCGCCACAGAAGTTAGAACTTCTGTGGCTCATATGTCCACATGCGCCACAGAAGTTCCAACTTCTGTGGCGCATATGGACATATGCGCCAGAGAAAGCTCGGGTGGACCCTACCTCAGAATTCATTGACTGTACTCTGACCAACATTCTGTGGCGCATATAACCATATGCGCCACAGAAGTTTATCTTTTGTGGCGCATATAGAGGCATGCGCCATAGAAGTTTCTGTAGAAAAATAGATTCTACCCCCCCCTGTGGATCTCCTTTTTAGCCTTGTAAAAAATAATAGAAAATGAAAAACACTTCAAAAAATAAAATCCTTTCACATAGTGATAGGTAATATGGTCTAGTTTCTTGGAAAATTAACAAACATGCATTTCGACTTTTTATACAAAAAAAGTTTATGCCACGGTAAAACGGCTGTAACTTTTGCATACGATATCGAAAAAATACGTATAATATACCAAAATGACGAGAACGAGATTTCGCATCCGCTCGCAGGGAATGACCGGTAACATCACAGAACATACAAACCATACATTAATAAGGTAAACTCTTAAGAGAGTTACAACCCAGACATACAAGCCAGGGGTCACAGACCCATCATTACATCAAAAAACGGAAGCAAACAAGTTGTTCTAGACAACAAACTAAGCAAAGGGCCTAAGAGGCCTTAAACAGAAGTAGCGACCCTTCTATAGATCCTATGCTGCTGCCCGGGAACCCCGACTACTCGTCGACTTCGACGTAGAAACCACCTTCAGTTGGAGTAGCATCATCTGTAGAAAACATCAACGAAGCAAGGCTGAGTACAGGGTGTACTCCGCAAGACTTATGGCTAGTGGAGTTATTTTGCATAAAACCATCTTTTGTTTTCAAAAAAAGAGGGAGAAGATACTCGTCTAGTCAGATCATTTTCAAATGGGGATAATAAGACTTCAAATCTATCTCTTAGAATCATCTTTGATATCCACCAAGTATCATCATCAACTGAACCTCTCTTCCCAGACTACCCCCTCAACAACCCCGAGGAAGTATTCCAGATCTCACTTTAGTTGGGAAGTTTTATCATTCGGTTAGAGTTTTCTATGATCACAGAATACGTTCCCAAGTCGTCCATAATCGTGGACATGGCTTTTCGAAAAGATTAATAACCCTGCAGGGGTGCACAACTTCACCCACATGTACCAACCGATTCTTAATGCCAATATATTAGCCCTCTTCCTTGGAAGGCCGACAGAGAGTGGTTGACCACGACCTTTACCTTGCTTTCGTCGAGGCCATGAGTCACCCACTAGGGAGATGCCTCCATAACGGGTCAAGTACCGAAGACGGTCCCTAATGATGTGTGTGGGGTTCAAGATTACGGATGCCGTGCATCTCTTGTTCCCGGCCACACTTACCTACCTGTTATGAATGCACCTCCATTCAAGAACAACTAAGATGCGTATGTCGAATGGAAATCCCAAACTATTTGACCCATGGAATCTTCTAGGAAAGTTAGTTGGTCGAGAGGGTTTCCAGGCCCCCGTGTGGTTGTATGCTCATCTTGGTTCAAGAGGTGAGAACATCAGGTCCTAAGGGTGGCAAGTATGGGACTACAAAAAACACAACCCACGTGGCCTCCCATACAAACCTTAGCATGTTTATCATCCACTTCTAATCACATCACCACATCCTACCATACTAGATTCACTCGCATCTCCGGTGCATCATATGAGTGATTAGCATCCGACCACTAAGCATGGCTAATCTTGACTGAACTGTGGTACTAGCGACGCTCATAAGCCAAACCCTAGTTATGCTAGGAGCGGTGGATCAGGTAATATAGTTCACAAAGGAAAACATGCATCATATAGGATTACTCTGTCTACTGATAAAAACGTGCATATGACGAGAATGAAATACTTTGTAATCATAGGATTCATATGTATGAGTGGGGCTTTGCTTGCGTTGTCCGTTGTTGGACTATTACTGCTCTTCGGTGGCGTTGACTTCAGCTTCGGGTGCTGTTCCTATTCGCGAGAACCAATCACCGGAAAAGAGAAAGCAACACTCAACACATGGCATGTGCAATGCTCATACAATATGGATGATATGACAAGTTATATGTAAGATCCCTCCTTTGTAAAGGAAAGGATCCCTGTGATTGCAATGCTAGTCCCTGGATCAATGCTAGCATCCACAGTTTAAGATGAAGTACACAGATACAAAGGTCATTTATTACATTCGTTCCAGAGATAAAACATAGTATTTTACAACTCAGGGCCAAAGGCCTAATACAAGAGTTTATGGAATAAGTAAATAAACATAAGTCTTCATCTTCATGTGCCACAGGCAAGCATGTTGAGTGTAGACTCATGACTCCTAATCATCATTGGAGTAACCTGCAACATTACAAGTTACAGCCACAGAGGGTCAATACTTTGGAATAGTATTGGCAAGTGATACCTTAGTAAATTTTAAGTGGACTATATTACTATATGCATTTTTGGCTAAGTGTAGCTTGGCTTGCTTTGCTTAAAAATAGGTTTTCCCTATTAGTTAAAATCACTAAATTTTTCTTTATCAAAAACTTCCCAAGAAACCACCAATAGACATTGGGGTCCTTCACCTTTGTTCACCCATAAATTTTACTTAGAAGTTGGAGTGATGAGATTCTTGTAGCTTCCATGTCTTGATGCTCAAGTTGTCCATTGCCATGGACTTGGCTAAGTACTTAGATTTTTCCATCTGTAGAGGTTGTGCACTTTCCCCACCAGACTTGGTTTCCCAAGACAGGATCTTTCAGAAGCCTTTCCTTAGTCAAATGGACGCGCTCCAACCTATCATTCCCACTACCACCAACTGTCCAAGTGACTAAGTTCTAGCAACCTATATGATCAAGGCAGAGCCCATATTGCCAAGTGGTTGCACTGTAAGCTTTCTCAACACTTGGCCTCCAAATCCCTTTGTGCCTGGGTGGCATACCACAAGTGAGATACACAAGCCAAATCCATGGCCTTGTGTAACCACTCAACCAAAAACCACCATTCAAGTCCCATTCCACCCAGGAAGTTCATTGACTTAGTTGTTTTATTAAGAAAAGCATGAGTCCAAAAGGACTTAGAAGTATTTCATCATAGCATGTATACTCTTTACCAACCCTTGTTTTCTACTAGCTAGGCTAAGCATGGCATAGTAACTTAACTTAGGAAAATCCCTAGCAATTCTACAATTCTACAACTACATAGGATTTCCCAACATAGCATTTGGCAAAAGTAACATGCAAGATTTAGGAAAATAATTCTAATGCTTATTCAAAATAAAGGGGTGGAAGTATCATGAAGTATCACTTTCCTTGGTAATGGGGAGAGTAGCACTCTTCACAATCACAGTCACTAGCAAAATCTACACAAAAATTTGTAGCATACAATTACACTCAGTTTATATACAATCAAAAATATGAATGCATGCATGCAAGAAATTACTAAGTGATGATTTTGAAAATTCTACCAAGCAAGTGCATGATACAGAAACATAACAAGTCCCAAAGTTTGCTAACTAAACTTATTTAGCCCTAAAACCATTTGCTAAACAAAAACTATACTCAAAATGGACCTAAACATGTTTCTTCTTACAAAGTCATTTTAACAGATACTATTTGTTAAACACATTGCAGATTCAGAAAGGCCTTGATTCACTGATTCCAACGGTATAAAGTTTGCAAAATTCTAACGTGGGAAACTCAAGTTATAGCCCTTTGAAAATTTGATCTAAATCTGATTTGAATTTCTATTTTTGAATCAACCCTAGCCACGCGTCACGATATTACTGGCGCGTACTGGTTCGCACCGGATCACCCTTCCGCGCCGCAGGATCTAAATAAATCGCACGGTCCTAAGCGCGTACCTCTTCGCTGATAAGTGATTCTATCCTGTCGCTTGGATCTAGATCTAACGGTGCTCGAGCACGCGACCATGTCCTGGCGGCGCGCGGCGTCAGCGAGCGGCGGAGCGCTCTGTCTACGGCGGCGCTAGCGTTTCAGGTCGTGCGCGAGAGGGAGAAGGGTCATACCTGAACCGCAGGAGGCTGCTGATGCTCAAGGTAGCGTTGGTTTGCGAAGGGGCGCGCTGATACGGCGAGGATTTCTCGTCGGAGTAGAGGCAGACGTCGGCACGGTCAGTCGTCGACGTTGGCGAGGTTCCTCATCGCGCTAAGCCAAGATAAGGGTACCGTTAGATGCGCACATCGATGTAGATTCTAGGCGTACAAGTCAGAGGGCAAGGGGCAGTGGCTACTTACGGAGGTAAGTCGCCGGAGTTCGTGCAGAGAACGGTGGCGGCCGTCGTCGACGTTGGTGGAGCTACGGTTCATGCGAGGTCAAAAGGAAAGTGTCAGGGGATGCGCAAGGACTCACTGAACCTGTTTGCATGAACGAGAGACAGAGGGGAGCACGGAACTCACCGGAATTCGCCGGCGCAGTCGTCGGAACAGCGGCGGTGTCGTGCGAGTTGTGGGCAGCCTGGTGGCGTGAAAGCAGAATTGTTTGGGGGGAAATGGTCACGAGGATGGGGGGATCTTATAGCCAGAGGCTCGACAAGAAACGCTCGCTGCATCAATGCAAATTAAGCTCGCGAAATCAGTGCAGCAACGGGCAGCGGCGGAGGTCGTGCGCGGAATCAGGGGAAGACGACGCTGACGTGGACGGGGCCCGCTTGGCAGTGAAATAAGCAGAGGGAGTGTGGGGTCTGGCTGTCAGCGGCTGAGTGGGTGTGCTCGTGCGTGCGGGAGGAAAAGAAATACCCCGGGTGGGCTAGTTGGGCCTGTTCCACTGCTGGGCTATATTCCTGGCGCCTGGCCCTTTTCTTTTGTTTGCTTCTTTTCTTTTTCTATTTCGATTTTCAGGAATGGTTTTGAATTGAATTCAAACTCTTTTTGAATTCAAATCCTTCTGGGATTTTGCAGGGTACAGTAGTCTCCAATTAGGCACAAAGTCAGGTGGTTTGCTAAGTAAAGGCTTGGTCAAGCTTGGAGATCAAAAATAACAGAGACTAGGTACTTGGTTTGCAAAATTTGAAAAATGGTTTTTGAAACCATTTCCAATTTGAAAAACTTGGTTTGAATTCTACACTCAAACCTATCTTCATAGAAGGCAACAACTTGGTTCATAAACAATCAAATTTTCAAATGGGGATAGCCATTTGATTTAAATCTGTTCACATAAAATCATAGCACCAAGTGCTTCTGTTTTTCTGAAATGAGTTTGAAATTTGATCTCAAATCTATATGCATGCATGAATGATATGCAAACTTTGAAATTATGATTTTAGGGATGTTACATTATATAGTGTTGAATTGAACCCTAAAACATGCTCGGTCACTTTAAAGGGGGTTCCGAAGGTCCAAACCCTAGAAAAGGGGAATCATCGGAATCACCTATGGGGTTCAATTGGTTCTTCTAATTAAACTTTCTATAAATATTGAGTAACAATGTATGATTATAGCTTAGTTAGATAGGTTTCATTTTTCTAAACATTTTGGTATATTATTTGTATTTTTCTGATTTAAAATGAATTAGTTATGAATTTCTCAAATTTTAATACATTTTAAATCATTTTTGGAATATTTGAAATAATTTCCAAACTTGGGCCCACATGTTAGACTTTTAATCATTTAAGAAAATATTTACATAAATTAAAAAATCCTGACAGGTAGGGCCCTCCTGTCATATATTTTCCATTTAATAAAATCCTAACAGGCAGGCCGGGGAGGCGAGGCGAGGTCGAACGACGCCGAATTGATGGTGACAACGGCGGCGACTGGTGGCGGTTCAGGGACGATTCCAGCGAGGAGAGAGCTTTCCTGCTTGCGTGCTTCGGTGAGGAGGACGAGGGCGGCGAGGCGCTTCCAGCGGTGGCCTCGGCGCACCGCGGGGTGGTCGGGGACGGCGACGTCGTCGAGCTCCTGTGAGCTAGGATTTGGGCGAGGAGGTGGAAAACCAGCAGAGAGGGCAAGAGGCGATGAGATGGGTATTGGGAGAGAGCGCAGCGCGGCGGTTCCTATCCGCGGCTCCAGGGGCGGCGACAGGCATCGCAGCGCGCAGGAGATCGACGGCGGGCGAGCTTCCAGGCAGCTGCTTGCCGGCGACAGGAAAGAAGAAAGGGGAGAGTCCGAAGGGGTATCGGGCCTGGCTGGGCCGGCTGGGGCTCCGGGTGGGCTGGCTCACTACTAGGAAACTAGCTATAGATAGACAGACCTTCTGTGGCGCATGGTTCTGACCATGTGCCACAGAAGTTTATCTTTTGTGGCGCATATAGAGGCATGCGCCATAGAAGTTTCTGTAGAAAAACAGATTCTACCCCCCCTCCCCCATGGATCTCCTTTTTAGCCTTGTAAAAAATAATAGAAAATGAAAAACACTTCAAAAAATAAAATCCTTTCACATAGTGATAGGTAATATGGTCTAGTTTGTTGGAAAATTAACAAACATGCATTTCGACTTTTTATGCAAAAAAAGTTTATGCCACGGTAAAACGGCCGTAACTTTTGCATACGATGTCGAAAAAATATGTATAGTATACCAAAATGACGAGAACGAGATTTCGCATCCGCTCGCAGGGAAAGATCGGTAACATCACAGAACATACAAACCATACATTAATAAGGTAAACTCTTAAGAGAGTTACAACCTAGACATACAAGCCAGGGGTCACAGACCCATCATTACATCAAAAAACGGAAGCAAACAAGTTGTTCTAAACAACAAACTAAGCAAAGGGCCTAAGAGGCCTTAAACAGAAGTAGCGACCCTTCCATAGATCCTAGGATGCTGCCCGGGAACCCCGACTACTCGTCGACTTCGACGTAGAAACCACCTTCAGTTGGAGTAGCATCATCTGTAGAAAAACATCAACGAAGCAAGGCTGAGTACAGGGTGTACTCCGCAAGACTTATGGCTTGTGGAGTTATTTTGCATAAAGCCATCTTTTGTTTTCAAAACAAGAGGGAGAAGAAACTCGTCTAGTCAGATCATTTTCAAATGGGGATAAGAAGACTTCAAATCTATCTCTTAGAATCATCTTTGATATCCACCAAGTATCATCATCAACTGAACCTCTCTTCCTAGACTACCCCCTCAACAACCCCGAGGAAGTATTCCGGATCTCACTTTAGTTGGAAAGTTTTATCATTCGGTTAGAGTTTTCTATGATCACAGAATACGTTCCCAAGTCGTCCATAATCGTGGACACGGCTTTTCGAAAAGATTAATAACCCTGCAGGGGTGCACAACTTTACCCACATGTACCAACCAATTCTTAATGCCAATATATTAGCCCTCTTCCTTGGAAGGCCGGCAGAGAGTGGTTGACCACGACCTTTACCTTGCTTTCCCCGAGACCATGAGTCACGCACTAGGGAGATGCCGCCATAACGGGTCAAGTCCAGAAGACGGTCCCTAATGATGTGTGGGGGGTCAAGATTACGGATGCCGGGCATCTCTTGTTCCCAGCCACGCTTACCTACCTGTTATGAATGCACCTCCTTCACCTCCATTCAAGAATAACCAAGATGCGTATGTCGAATGGAAATCCCAAACTATGTGACTCATGGAATCTACTAGGCAAGTTAGTTGGTCGAGGGGGTTTCCAGGCCCCCGTGTGGTTGTACACTTTTCTTGGTGCAAGAGGCGAGAACATCAGGTCCTAAGGGTGGCAAGTATGGGACTACAAAAACAACAACCCACGTGGCCTCCCATACAAACCTTAGCATGTTTATCATCAACCTAATCACATCACCACATCCTACCATACTAGATTCATTCACATCTCCAGTTCATCACATGAGTGATTAGCATCATACCACTAAGCATGGCTAAGCTTGACTGAACCGTGGTACTAGCGACGCTCATAAGCCAAACCCTAGTTATGCTAGGAGTGGTGGATCAGGTAATATAGTTCACAAAGGAAAACATGCATCATATAGGATTACTCTGTCTACTGATAAAAGACTGTTTGAACCGAGTGCATATGACGAGAATGAAATACTTTGTAATCATAGGATTCATATGTATGAGTGGGGCTTTGATTGCCTTGTCCGTTGTTGCACTGGTACTGCTCTTCGGTGGCGTTGACTTCAGCTTCGGTTTCGGTTCCTATTCGCGAGAACCAATCACCGGAAAAGAGAAAGCAACACTCAAGACATGGGATGTGCTATGCTCATACAATATGGATGATATGAAAAGTTAGATAGTGTTGAATTGAACCCTAAAACATGCTCGGTCACTTTAAAGGGGGTTCCGAAGGTCCAAACCCTACAAAAGGGGAATCATCGGAATCACTTGTGCGGTTCAATTGGTTCTTCTAATTAAACTTTCTATCAATATTGAGTAACAATGTATTATTATAGCTTAGTTAGATAGGTTTCATTTTTATGAACATTTTGGTATATTATTTGTATTTTTCTGATTTAAAATGAATTAGTTATGAATTTATCAAATTTTAATTCATTTTAAATCATTTTTGGAATATTTGAAATAATTTCCAAACTTGGGCCCACATGTCAGACTTTTAATCATTTCAGAAAATATTTACAGAAATTAATAAAATCCTGACAGGCAGGGCCCACCTGTCATATATTTTCCATTTAATAAAAACAATTATATAAAACATTTAAATAAAACAATTAGGGGGTTTATGACCTCATGCTGATGTCATGCTCACATCAGCAATGGGGTCTGCCCCAGATCGAGCACGTGCTCGGCAGCAGGGCACACGCCGGGCTGCGAGAGGGGCGCGCTAGACGCGGGCGTGCGTGCTGAGCCAGAAAGTGGCGTCGCCGCCCAAGATTGGTCACCGGAGCGTCGGCATCGACGACGAACAGTGGCGGTAAGTGGCGGTGCTCGTAGGGAAGAAGATAGGGGGCGAGAGGGCGAGTGTGGAGGGGTCCGTTAGAACCGTGAGCTCACCAGGAGCGCGGTAGGCAGGCCGGGGAGGCGAGGCGAGGTTGAACGACGCCGAATCGATGGTGACAATGGCAGCGACTGGTGGTGGTTTGGGGACGATTCCGACGAGGAGAGAGCTTCCCTGCTTGCATGCTTTGGTGAGGAGGACGAGGGCGGCGAGGCGCTTCCAGCGGTGGCCTCGGCGCACCACGGTGTGGTCGGGGACGGCGACGTCGTCGAGCTCCTGTGAGAAAGGGTTTGGGCGGGGAGGGGGAAAACCAGGAGAGAGGGCGAGAGGCGACGAGATGGGTATGGGGAGAGAGAGGGCAACACGGTGGTTCTTACATGCGGCTCCAGGGGCGGCGGCGGGCATCATAGCGTGCAGGAGATCGACGGAGGGCGAGCTGCCAGGCGGCAGGGAGAGAGGAAAGAATAGATGGGCTCGGCCCAGGGAGGGTTAGAAACCTGTTTTATTTCCAGAATTGCTTTTCTATTTCTGTTTTTCTGGTTTCTTTTTATATTTGGAATTCAAACCTGTTTTGAATGATTTCAAGTTACAGAAACTTTTGTATAATATCTGAAAACACTAAGGGGCACTTATAACTATTTGAGCTCCATGCATTTTGAGAATTTTCAAAATATAAAAACCATTTGAATTGATTCAAAGAGAGAGGGAAAGCTATTAGTGTTTTAAGGTTTTGCTTGTTCTTCTTTGGTTGAATCAAGGTGAAAATGTTATGCATGCATGCAATGCTCAAACATGTCCTTATTTATATTACATAGAAGGTGGTATGTTACAGGGCCCAAATTGGAAAATAAATTAAATATTCCAAAAATGATTTAAAATGAATTAAAATTGGAGAAATTCATAACTAATTCATTTTAAATAAGAAAAATACAAATAATATATCAAAATGTTCAGAAAAATGAGATGTATCATTTAAAAATGTCATCCACAGTCATACCACTTTGGACCCTAACTTACTTAGATGAACACCAACACCCCCTAAGTACCATGGGTTCGATTGTTTGCCTATTTAGGGCATTCCGGAATTCATTTAAATTGATGATGCATCTAGGGCTACTCTATTACATGTAATAACTCATATCATCCATACTGTATGAGCATTGCACATGCCATGTGTTGAATATTGTTTTTCCTTTTTTGGTGATTGGTTCTTCGCGAATAGGAACCGAACCCGAGGCTGAAGTCAACACCACCGAAGAGCAGTACCAGTCCAACAACGGACAAGGCAAGTTAAACCCCACTAATACATATGAATCCTATGTTTACCAAGTGTTTCATTCTCGCCATATGCATTCGGTTCAACAGTCTTTTATCAGTAGATAAAGTAATCCTATCCGATGCATATTTCCCTTTGTGAACTATAATACCTGATCCACTGCTCCTAGCATAACTACGATTTGGCTTATGAGCATCGCTAGTGACATAGTTCAGTCGAGCTTAGCCATGCTGAGTGGTCCAGTACAGATCATCCAGACGATGTGATTGAGGTGCGAATGAATCTAGTATGGTAGGATGTTGTGACATGATTAGATATGGATAATAGACATGCTAAGGCTTGTATGGGAGGCCACGTGGTTTGTAGTTTTTGCAGTACCATACTTGTCACCCTTAGGAACTGAGTTCTCGCCTCTTGAACCAAGACGAGCGTACAATCACACGGGGGCCTGGAAACCCCCTCGACTCACTAACTTGCCTAGTAGATTCCATGAGTCACATAGTTCAGGCTTTCCATTCGACATACGCATCTTGGCTATTCTTGAATGGAGGTGAAGAAGGTGCATTCATAATAGGTAGGTAAGCATGGTTGGGAACAAGAGATGCATGGCATCCATAACCTTGAACCCTGCGCACATCATTAGGGACCAGCTTCAGGACTCGACCCGTTATGGCAGCATCTCCCTAGTGCGTGCCTCATAGTCTCGGCGAAAGCAAGGTAAAGGTCATGGTCAACCACTCTATGCCGGCCTTCCAAGGAAGAGGACTAATAATTTGGCATTAGGAATAGGTTGGTACGTGTGGGTAAATTTGTGCACCCCTGTAGAGTTATAATCTTTTTGAAAAGTCGTGTCCACGGTGATGGACGACTTGGGAACGAACTCTATGATCATAGAAAACTCTAACCGAATGATAAAACTTGGCCAACTAATATGAGATCCAGAATACTTCCTCGGGGTTGTTTGAGGGGGTAGTTCGGGAGTAGAGGTTTAGCTGATGATGGTACTTGGTGGAAATCGAAGATGATTCTAAGAGATAGAGTTGTAGTCTTCTTAACCCCTTTGAAAATGATCTGGAGCTTCTACTCCTTGTTTTGAAAACAAAAGATGGCTTTATGCAAAATAACTCCACTAGCCATAAGTCTCGCGGAGTACACCCTGTACTCAGCCTTGCCTCGTTAATGTTTTCTACAGATGAAGTTGTGCCAACTTAAGTTGGTTTCTACGTCAAATTCGACGTGTAGTCGGGGTTCCCGGGCAGCAGGCTAGGATCTATGGAAGGATCAGTACTTCTGTTTATGGCCTCTTAGGACTTTGATAAGTTTATTGTTTAGATACACTTGTTTTCTTACGTTGTTTGTTGTAATGATGGGTCTATGACCCCTGGCTTGTATGACTTGTTTGCAACTCTCTTAAGAGTTTACCTTATTAATGTATGGTTTGTATGTTCTGTAATGTTACCGATCATTCCCTGCGCACTTCGGAATCTAGTTTAGGCTTATGTCAGATGAGGATATGGTATTTGTCTAGCCCTGATCCCGGGTCATGACAGATTTTGTTATCAGAGCAGGACTACCTCTAGGAAACCCTTCTAGCTGGTCGATGTTGAGTCTAGAGTTTGAGAAAACTATTTGAAATCTAAAAACTATTTGCAAAACTCTGAATCAGACTCTTTTTACTCCTTATCCAAGGTTGTTCTATTGCTGATTTATCTTATCTCCTTTGCTTTGCAAAGTTTCACTTATCGTCTATTATTTCAAACTTTTAGGATATACAGGTTTGGGTTGTTTTTCCTAGTATTGCGTAGTTGGTTGCAATGATCAGAGTTTCCAAGATAAATCCATGCAGCTGAAGCATTCTTTTTCAAATCTGCTAAGGATGCCTATAATCCTACTCTTTATTCTTCTGTCACTTGTTGGTATCATATCATGCTTGCATTCCATTGTTATGGTTTGTAGTGTATACGTTTCGTATGCTTGTTCTACTGCCATACTTAATGCATTTATATAGTCGTAATCCACATGTTCGCCTCTACCATGATCTTTTTACATGGTTCATGTCATCCTGTAATGTACCCTTTTTGGTGAATCCATTCTCATGGCTTCTATTTTTTCCTCAGGATGTCGTCTAGTACTCGTGGTTCTGTTGGCCGTGGAGGGAACAACAATGCTGAACATGAACTTCCGCCACCTCCCACAATGGCCGAGGTTCTTAACAAAATTGAGACCAACCGTCTGTGGAATGAACGCCTTCTTGAGCGTGTGGCGCAGAACTCTCAACATCATCCTGACGACTGTGTCACACTTGGAGATTCCATCCGCTCTTTTCCTCCAATCTTCACCCACGCCAAGGAGCCCCTTGATGCTGATGATAGGCTTCGCACCATAGAGTGCAAGTTTAGTGCTCTTCGTGTCCGTCCCGATGACCGCGTCAACTTCGCCACTTATCAACTGGAAGATGAGCCTGGTGTTTGGTGGGAAGGTTTCCTGAATCTGCAAGCTCAGGGACATGTTGTTACTTGGGAAGAGTTTGTTGCAGCATTCCATGCCTCTTATATTCCTAAGCCCATCATGGATCTCAAAAGGAGGGAGTTTCTGGATCTGACTCAAGGGAACAGTGATATTGAAACCTATGGGCGTGAGTTTACTCGACTGGCTCGTTATGCAACCAGGGATGTGACCAATGATGAAGATAAGCAAGAGTTGTTCCATAAGGGACTTAACCCTGCACTTCGCTGCTGCCCTTCAAGTTCCAGTCTTTCCAGGAACTGCACAATCAGGCTCTTATTTTGGAGCATGGAAGGAAGGATATGCAGGTCTCTCAGAAGCGTGAAGTAGGAAATTATCGTGCGTCTTCCTATAGTAACAAGAAGCGCCTTGTCTTTGTTCCATATAGTGCTGTTCCTCGTGCTCCTTATGCACCCAAGACTTCTGGCAATGCTTCTCGTCAGCCATAGTCAAATACTGGCGCAACAAATTATCGTCCTTCTGCTGGTTCTTACACTAGAGTTACCAGCTACTCTTGTGGTCAGCCTGGTCACTACTCAAGGGAGTGTCCCCAAAGGGCTATCGGTCGCAATGATCAACCGGCAAAGAAGAAATATAAAGCTAAAAGTGCTGGACGTGGTTGTCTGACCCATGCACCGTTGAAGAAGCTCAGGAAGATCCACGCATCATTCTGGGTACGCTCCGTGTCAATTAAATTCTAGCAACAGTTTTGTTTGATCCTGGAGCATCGCATACATTCATATCACAAGAGTTTGCACGGGTGCATGATATACCTTTCTAAGCAATGTCTTACCCTCTAAGGATTAGTACTCCTAGGTCTCGTTGGCAAACCATCTAGGTTACTCATGGGGTTGAGATAGATATAGCATATCAGAAGTTTCCCACTTCTCTCATTGCACTGAAGTCAACTGACATTGATGTCATTCTGGGCATGGACTGGTTAACCAGTTATCAAGCCGTCATTGACTGTGCACTTAGAACAATTACTGTGACATCTCCTGCTGGCATAACTATCAAGTACTAAACTGATGGTTCAAAGTCTCCATCAACAGTTTTGAAACCTTTCTCTGAGTTGTATGCCATGGATGTTCTATCTACTCTCGAGGTCCAAGATGTCCATGTAGTCTGTGATTTCCCGTATGTCTTTCTTGAAGAGTTGCATGGCATGAGTTGGTGGAGTTGAAGAAGCAAATTGAAGAGTTAGAAGGACTAGGATACATCCAACCTAGCACATCCTCTTGGGGTTGCCCTACCATCTTTTTCAAGAAGCTGGATACAAATATTCTGAGATTGGTTGTTGACTACTGTCCACTCAACGCGGTGACAATCAAGAATAAGTACCCTCTTCCCCGGATAAATGACCTCTTTGATCAATTAAGTGGTGCCACTGTCTTCTCCAAAATGGACTTAAGATCAGGCTATCATCAAATCAAGATCAGGAAGGAGGATATCCCAAAGACAGCATTCACAACTCGTTAACGTCTTTACGAGTATATGGTGATGTCCTTCGGGTTAACCAATGCCCCTTCCACATTTATGAGGATCATTAATTCCTTGTTCATGGAGTATATCGAAAAGTTTGTCGTGGTATACATTGATGATATTCTAATCTACTCCAAGACCGAAGAAGAGCATGCCGAACATCTACGTTTGGTGTTGACTAAACTGTGTGAACATCGTCTCAACGCCAAGTTCTCCAAATGTGAGTTCTAGTTACAAGATCTCATCTTCCTTGGCCATGTTGTGTCTGCAAGTGGTGTTGCTGTCATACCGGATAAGGTTCAAACTATTCTGGAATGGAAGTCACCTACTTTAGTCAAGGAAGTCTGAAGTTTTCTTGGAATGGCTGGATATTACCGCCGATTCATTGAGAACTTCTCCAAGATAGCCAAGCCTATGACTGATCTTCTTAATAAAGATAAGAAGTTTGAATGGTCGGAAAAAGAAAAAGAAAGCTTACAAGCTTTGAAAACTAAGCTAACCAGAGCTCTTGTGCTTGTCCTTCCAGATACAAGCAAGGATTTCGTCATCTATTATGATGCTTCTCTTCAAGGGCTTGGTTGTGTGTCGATGCAAGATGGTCAAGTAGTGGCCTATGCTTCTCGGCAGTTGAACCACATGAGAACAATTATCCAACCCATGATCTCAAACTCACTACTGTTGTTCAAGCTCTTAAGCAATGGCGACATTACCTCATCGGTAACCGTTGCGAACTATATTTGGATCATTAAAGCCTGAAGTATATCTTTACCAAGCTAGATCTGAATCTTAGGCACAGACGATGGTTGGAACTCATCAAAGATTATGATTTGGGTCTCAACTATCAACCCGGCAAATTCAATGTTGTTGCTGATGCTGATGCGCTAAGTCGGTAGTCTTATTGAAACAATCTGATGATATCAGAAGCCCAACCTTCTCTCTATGGGGAAATCAAGTGTATTAACATTGAAGTGGTTCCTCGTGGATTCCTTGCTAACCTTGAAATAAAATCTTCTCTGGAGGACCAAATCAAGGAATCTCAAAAACAAGATTATGAGATTACCAAGATCAAAGAACGTGTCGCAAGTGGTGAAGCTGAATGTTTCTCCATCAATGATAAAGGTATCCTATATTTCGGTAACCGGCTAGTGATTCCAAACAGTCAGAAAATCAATGATCTAATCCTACTAGAAGCTCATGAATCCCCTCTGTCTATTCATCCTGGTGGTAACAAGATGTACCGAGATCTCCATCAAAGATTCTGGTGGAGTGGAATGAAACCAGAAATTGCTCGCTTTGTTGCAAAATGTGTCGTTTGCCATCATGTGAAAGCTAAACACCAAAGACCTGCTGGACTTCTGCAGCCATTGAAAATTCCTGAATGGAAATGGGATGAAATTCGTATGGATTTTATCACTGGACTCCCAAAGACACAAACCGGACATGATGCCATATGGGTAGTTATTATTCAACTATCCAAAGTTGCTCACTTCCTTGCTGTTCGGGAAATCATTACTGCAAGACAGTTGGCAGAGCTATATGTATCCTGAATAGTCGTACTTCATGGTGTTCCCAAGAAGATTGTATCTAATCGTGGAAGTATGTTTACTTCCAAATTCTGGGCTAGTATCCAACAAGCTATGGGAACTCATGTCTCCTTTAGTAGAGATTATCATCCTAAAACCGGTGGTCAAACCAAAAAGAGTGAATGAAATTCTTGAAGACATGCTCAGAGCATTTGTCATATCCAGTGGAAAGAACTGGGAGAAATGTCTTCCTTTTGCGGAGTTCTCCTACAACAACAGTTTTCAATCCAGTTTGGGCATGGCACCTTTCCAATTTCTATATGGGAGAACATGTCGAACACTGCTGAACTGGACAAAAACCGGCGAAAGACAATTCTTTAGTCCAGATTTGATACAAGAAGCAGAAGATCAAGTTCGCATAATTTGAGAGCGTCTGAAGGCTGCTCAATCTCGATAGAAGACCAACTATGATCGTCATCATCTCAATGTTCATTATGAAGAAGGTGTTCAAGTTTACCTCCGGGTCACTCCTTTGAAGGGTATCCATCGATTCGGTATCAAAGGCATGTGTCTCAATGTTCATTATGAAGTTGGTGATCAAGTCTTCCATGTGTCTCAAATCAAGCGTTGCTTCAAAGATCCCATTCATGGTGTAGACCATGAAACTTTGGATCTCCAAGATGATCTAAACTATCGAGAATACCCTATTTGTATTCTTGATGAAACCGAGCACAAGACTCGTCGTCAAACCATCAGGTTCCTGAAAGTTCAATGGTCTCATCACTCCGAGTCAGAAGCAACCTGGGAACACGAATATCGTCTTTGATCTGAGTATCCTGCCTTCTTTTCTAAAACCTAGGAATCTCGGGTGGAGATTTTTGTAAGTGGGGTAGAGCTGTAACATACCACCTTTTGTGTAATAAAAATAAGGACATTTTTGTAAGTGGGGTAGAGCTAGCACAAGACATGTTTGAGCATTGCATGCATTCATAACACTTGCACCTTGATTTAATAAAATAAGAACAAACAAAACCCTAATTTTTCTCCCTCTTAAAACCATTCAAAGGGTTCACACATTATTTTAGTATGTTTGGAGAAGTTCTAGTATTTTGGAAATATTCAAAACACAATTTTTTTTGAAAATTCAAAATAAATAGAGGAATAACAAAAAATAGAAAAATATTTCAGAAATAAAAACTAACCCTAACGCTATCTGGAGCCCAACTGTCCCCTCTCCCTTCTGCTGCTCGCACGTAACAGATCCCAGCCCACGCGTGGCCCATCTGTAGCCCATCCTGGCCGGATCGAGCGAAGTAGTTGGCTGGCCGCGCCTCCATCGCCGGCGTGCGCCAGGATTCGTGCCGCCTCCCCCGGACCCCTTAAGTACTCGACTCCGCCGCTGGACAACCCTAGTCGTGCCCCACTACTCTTCTTACTATCCCTCACCCTGGTTCCTCTCCATGAACGAACACTAGCCTGGCCAGAGCTTATCGTCGCCGTCGTTCCGAGTCACCCCGAGCCAAGCCGTGGTGCCTAGGAGCTTAGCCGTGCTAGGCCACGTCTCCCCGTCAAAGGAATTAGGCCGAGGCGCCCTCTATCGCCGCCGACGACCTCGCCTTCCCGAGCTCCGTCCGCCGCATTCATCACCGATTTTGGCGTCGTCTGTGGTCGCCTCGCCTCCCCGACCTGTCTACCATGCTCCTGGTGAGCTCACGATTCTAATGAACCCCTCTGCGCTCTCCCTCTCTCTCTAGCTCCTCCCCGACGATCACCTGCCGCCGCCGCTGTTCTTCGTCGCCGTCGTCGCTCCGGCGACCCTCTATAAGCGGTGCCTCTACTAAATGGTATCCCGCGACCTGGTCTTTCCAATGCCCCCAGCCACGCTTCCAGGCGCACACGGGATTGAGATATCCGTGCTCGATCTAGGGCTCCTCCATTGATGACATCAGCATGATGTCATGCTGGTGTCATATCTCCTTTTTGTTATTTTATTATTTTTTGTAAATATTTTCTGGAAATATTATTTATAAATGTGGGCCCTACCTGTAAGATGTTTAATATTTTTCATAAATATTTTATGAAATTGTTAAACTTATGACATGTGGTCCCAAGTTGGAAAATAAAGTAAATATTCTTAAAATTATTTAAAATTGGAGAAATTCATAACTAATTTATTTTAAATCAGAAAAATACAAATAAATCAAAATGTTCATAAAAATGAGCTCTACCATTTAAAAATGTAGGCATCCACATTCATACCACTTTGAACCCTAACTTATTTAGAGGAACACCGAAACCCCCTAAGTACCATGGGTTCGATGGTTTGCCTATTTAGGGCATTCCGGAATTCATTTAAATCGATGATGCATATAGGGTTACTTTATTACATTTAATAACTCATATCATCCATATTGTATGAGCATTGCACATGCCATGTGTTGAATGTTGTTTTTTCCTTTTCTGGTGATTGGTTCTTCGCGAATAGGAACCGAACCCGAGGCCTAATTCAACACCATTGAAGAGCAGTACCAGTCCAATAACAGACAAGCTAAGCGAAGCCCCACTCATACATATGAATCCTATGTTTACCAAGTGTTTTATTCTCTCCATATGCATTCTGTTCAACAGTCTTTTATTAGTAGATAAAGTAATCCTATCCGATGAATGTTTCCCTTTGTGAACAATAATACCTGATCCACTGCTCCTAGCATAACTATGATTTGGCTTACGAGCATTGATGCGTGTTAACGCCCCGTTGGGAAACCCCAAGAGCAAGGTATGATTCAGCATAGCAGCAAGTTTTCCCTCAGTAAGAAATCGAGGTTATCAAACCAGTAGGAGGAAGGAAACGCATCAAAGGTATTGCAAGCAACGTGGAAACCTGCACAACACAAACTCAAGACTTTGTCCCAACTAACAGTGAGGTTGTCAATCTCACCGGTTGCTGTAACAAAGGATTAACTATATGGTGTGGAAGGTGATGACTGTTTGCATCAAGTAAATAGTAACAGTGGAAGATGTATCAATGGTAAAGATTGGACCGGGGTCCATAGTTCACTAGAGGTGTTCTCCTTAGATAAACAAGCATGGCATGCTGGGTAAACAAATTACAACAGGGAAATTGACAGGATTGAGCAAGGCATAACAATGCAATACTAGACAAAAATATCCTATGAGTTTTGATGGCAATACAACAATATACATAGACCACCATCCAACTGCATCTATGACTAGAAGTCCACCTTCAGGTTATCATCCGAACCCCCTCCATTACTAAGTTGCAAGCAACAGATAACTGCTTTAAGCAAAGTGTGTAAGGTAAACAATCCACTTGTTCCATGAACAAGAGACTGTTGTTTTATCCCTAGCGGAAACAACACATCTACAAATTGAAGATATTTGTGTCACTTCCCTTGGAAACTAGAGGCATGAACCCACTATCGAGCATAAATACCCCCTCTTGGAGTCACTAGCAACTACTTGGCCAAGATAGCTACTAACAACGTAGAGCATGCAAGATCACAAATAACACATACATGATAGAATAAAATAGACAAAACCATTAATCAATCTGCCATAGTAATCTCAATATCCATCGGATCCCCGCAAACACAACATGCATGATTACAAATAGATTAGATCTTGATCATGAACGGAGCTCACAAGATCTATACATGAAAGCACAAGGAGGAGATACAACCATCTAGCTACTACATGGACCAATAGTCCAAGGTGGAACTACTCACGCTTCATACCGGAGGCTGGCATGATGAAGAAGAAGGCCTCCGGGATGATCTCCCCTCTGGCAGCGGCTACAATATTGGGCTTCTTATAGGCGAAGAGGCGAGGCTAGGAGGCGGCCATGGGGAGATCATCCCGGAGGCCTTCTTCTTCATCATGCCAGCCTCCGGTATGAAGCGTGAGTAGTTCCACCTTGGACTATTGGTCCATGTAGTAGCTAGATGGTTGTATCTCCTCCTTGTGCTTTCATGTATAGATCTTGTGAGCTCCGTTCATGATCAAGATCTAATCTATTTGTAATCATGCATGTTGTGTTTGCGGGGATCCGATGGATATTGAGATTACTATGGCAGATTGATTAATGGTTTTGTCTATTTTATTCTATCATGTTTGTGTTGTTTGTGATCTTGTATGCTCTCCGTTTCTAGTAGCTATCTTGGCCAAGTAGATGCTAGTGTCTCCAAGAGGGGGTATTTATGCTAGATAGTGGGTTCATGCCTCTATTTAATCTAAGGGAAGTAACAGAAATATCTAAGGTTGTAGATGTGCTGTTGCCACTAGGGAGAAAACACTTGTTCATGGAACAAGTGGATTTTTTACCTTACACACTTTGCTTAAAGTAGTTATCTCTTGCTTGCAACTTAATTCTGGAGGGGGTTCGAATGATAACCCGAAGGTGGATTTCTAGTCATAGATGCAGTTGGATGGCGATCTATGTATCTTGTTGTATTGCCCAATCGAATCTCATAGGATCATGAATGTGTAGTATTGCATTGTTATGCCTTGCTCAGTCCTGTCAATTTCCCTACTATAATTTGTTTACCCCGCATGCCATGTTTGTTTATCTAAGGAGAACACCTCTAGTGAACTATGGACCCCGGTCCAATCTTTACCATTGATACATCTTCCACTGTTCCTGATTACTTTCTGCAAACCACTGTTACCTTCCACACCATACAGTTAATCCTTTGTAACATCAACCGGTGAGATTGACAACCTCACTGTTCGTTGGGGAAAAGTCTTGAGTTTGTGTTGTGCAGGTTTCAAAGTTTCTTGCAACACCTTTGAGACATTTCCTTCCTCCTACTGGTTCGATAACCTTGGTTTCTTTCAGAGGGAAGACTTGCTGTTGTGATCTTCACACCTTTCTCTTGGGGTTTCCCGACGAAGCGTTAACAGGCACCATCAACAAGTTTTCTGGCGCCGTTGCGGGGGGAGTGTAAGGACGTCTTCACAAGGGGAGTCCTTCAAAACCTTTCTCTTTACTTTGTTTTTGTTTTTCTTAGTTTGTTTTGCTTGGTTTTGTTTGCCTCTTTTTATCAAAAACTCCAAAAAAATAGTTTAGTTTGGTTTGCTTTCTTTTATCAAAAACACAAAAAAATTAGTTCCTACTCTAGTTGCTGGTCTGTTATTGCCTTGCTTTGTCATGCATTCTATCAATGGATGGTTTCTTTGAAATTAGTTCTTACTGGCAAGGTGGGTTCATGGAAGAAGAAAAGTATTATTATAAGGAACACCGTTTGTCACAAAAAGGGAAATACTTATGGGAACAAATTGATAAATTGAATACTATTGCTAGAGAGGTGTGCTCTACTTATAATGTTACTTATTGCTTTGGTAAATCTTGTTGCTATAGGAGGTATAAACACCTACCTTTTCAATGTGAGTATAATGATAATGTTACCATATCTTCTTATGTTAAAGGAAATTATGAATTTTATGATGTGGAACAAATTTAAGAATTTATTGCTTTGAAGGGTGCTTTTGAACTTGCTAGTTTTCTTGAAAATATTGATGATTCACCTTATGAGTATGAGGTTTATGATATACTTAAATTTTGCTTTGATAATTACAAGGAATAAAATGGCTATATTCATTAATATTTTAATAGATGATTTCCACAAACGGAAGAGACTTATGCCTTGCAGGAGCCTATGGAAGAAGAAATTGATAAAACTGGAAGCTCATTAGATGAAAAAAGAGGAGAGTGATGAACAAAAGGAGGAAGAATGGATTAGCTACCCATGACTACCTTCTAATGAGAGTAACTCTTTATCCCTTACATTATTTGATTATCCCCCTTGCCTACCAAAGGAGGATGAATGTTATGTTCCTATGGATTCTATTGAAATATCTACTATGGGTAAAACTTGTGATAATAGTTATGTTCCTGTTATCTATGATAATCCTCTATTTGTGCCTAATTTTGAAATGCATGGTACTAAAGAGTTTTGATTAGAAAATTTTAAAGATAAAGCTCTAGATGATGGTCCTATAATGAATGATCAGTCATATTGTTATAAATTTGTTAAAAGTGGGTTTGAAGGTTTTAATTCCACTATTTTTGAGATTGATAGAAATTTTTTGTTTGTTGATCATGAAAAGCATGCTTTATGTGATAGTTATATTGTTGAGTTTATTCATGAGGCTACTGAAAATTATCATGAGAAAGGAAAATATGGTTGTATAAGTTTTCATGGTACTGAAACACATCTCTATGTGCTGAAATTTTTGAAGTTACTCTTGTTTTGTCTTCCTATGCTTGTCACTTTGTTCTTTGTGAATTTATTTGCATACAAGATTCCCATGCATAGGAAGTGATTTAGACTTAAATGTGTTTTGAATTTGCTTCTTAATGCTCTCTTTTACTTCAATTCATATTTCTTATGTGAGCATATTCTCAAACTATCAAGCCTAACTTAAAAGTCATTAAAGAAAAGTACTTATTGGGAGATAACCCAGAAGATTTCTTGTGTCTTGGAAGTTATTACTTCAGTAATTACCTCTCCTTATCCTTTTTGTTTGCTTTTTCTACCAAAAATGACCTCTAATGAGAGAGAAGTAAGATTTGGGGAGTTGCTGTCCCGAAACAGATTTTTGTGCTCCACCGTAAAAATTCGTGAGGAATCTCTGTAAGTCGGATTGAGCTTATATTTTGTGAATAAATCCCCCGGTATGTTATCTAACTTTATTTTGTTAAACACTTTTTTATTTCAGCAACAGAAGGTCTTGGAAAAAATCGGTTTCTACCTGCTGGTCTGTTTTGCCAGATTTCTGCCATTATTTGCATTTGCTTCTTATTGATTCTTTTTTTGGGAAATTGAACTTTTTGAGGGATTGCTACAGTAGCTTGTGTTTTTAGTGAAAGTTTTTCTGTTCTAAATCTAAACCCAAGGGTCTATTATATTCTGAGTACATTAATGTTGCTAATGAAGATTGTGTGATGTTTTGTATGAAGGAAAATTTTCAGGTGTAGAGAGAGAATGATGTAATGAGATGAAGAATGGACAAAATCTCAAGCTTGGGGATGCCACCCCGTGTCACCCAAAGAAATATTCAAGAGGTACAAGCGTCAAAGCTTGGGTATGCCCAAGGCATCCCCTTCTTCATTAATAAAAAGCTCAGGTCTTTCTAGACACTTCGTTTTTATTGTTTCATGCACTGTTGTGTTGTTCTTGGAGCGTCTTAGTTTTTTATTGTTTCAAGGCACCCCCGTTCTCGTTGTGTCGTTTCAAATAAGTTGATTGGTGTTGGAGAGGAGTAAAAAGTTCTTGGTTGAGTAGTACAAGAGTAGCTTGTTTTGACTGTGACTTAGACTTTATCATGCCATGCTAGATGTTGTTTTCACCTTATGCTTAGTGATTATTGTTGTAGCATGACTTGTTCCAAATAATTGGGATTGCTTAGTGTGCCTTGAAGGAATCATGCGTTGTTTTAGCATAAAAATGCATAGTTTGGGTTGACTTGGAACATTCTCACACCATGTTATGACTATGAACAAGTCACCATAGTCTCTATGATCATTTAGTCCTTTACTTGTTGTACCACTTTATGCTTTGATTAGTAATGTTTAGTCGCTCTACATGATTATGGCCATTATTGCTCTCTTAGTTGGTCGCTCCCAGTCTTTTGCTAGCCTCCAATTGTATGAGTAAGCTCTACTATGCATCCAACTCCAAAGAAACCAAGTTATTCCAGAGTGTCCATTATAAATTCCTATGCCTGGTGTGTTACACCATTCCAAGTATGTTCTTGTTTTCATCTATCTTCCAATTAAAAAGTATTTTGTTATGTGAAAACTTAATGATTAAAGATCTCATGAACTTGATGGCACACTTTATTTTTCTTGCCACTAATAAACATGAACCATTGTGTCATATTTGTTGTATATGCTTGCACTTAGACGTTGGAATTAGCAGAACCGTATTATCACGGGGAATGCTTTCAACATTGCACGTGCACTTTGTACATAGTTGATATCATGCTCTTTTGTGTATGGATTTTGTCGGTGTGAAATGAAAGGGGAGCTTGTAAGTCCATGGAGTTATGTATGTGTGTTAGAGAGACAGCTGAGCCGCTAGCCTAAGCCATGCCTAATCATGGTGGAAACTTGCAGCATCACCATAATGATATCTATGAAGCATTCTTCTTATAAAAAAAGAGATATAGAAAAAGATATTGAGAAAAAGAAAAAAATGAGAAAAGAGGAAAGAGAGAAAAAAGCACCATATTCCCATGGTAAATAAGAAGAATGCTGAGATGCTCATTGTTTGCTTGCCTTGTCATTTTGATTATGGGATAACTCATGTATCATGTGCAAGGGGTACCCCTTGGCGGTTCTCTGTGATACACATGTACTTACTATGACAAGAACTTGCAAGTAGCTAAACTTGAGTAACATGAGGAGCGGCCCTCGTATTCTAGGAGCATGAGATTGCCAACTTATACTTTGTCAAGCATACACTATGATCATACCGCTGTGCACACTCCCAGGTGAGGCACCACAGTAGTAGGATCACAACCAAAGAAAATATCTTTAATCCTTAATCATCCCAAGCCTAGGTCTTAGTCTTTGCATCCATGACCTAGTCTAAAGCAAGGAGAAGGTATAGCCAAGCAGCAGAGTTGTCACACTTACTAGCTGGCTAATACTGGGCACAATGCAAATGTGGGAAGCACCTCAGTAACAACCTAGCCATAAGTGCCACTAGAGCCTTGGTTTACCAACTTAATCTACAGTTTAGCATTCACCAACAATATCCAGATTAAGGGTCTCATTCAAATCATTTTCCTAAAAATAAACATTAGGAATCAGATAGATATGTATTCACTGCTCAACATAATGGAAGCTAGAAGATTATCAACTTAATCATATTTTCCACACAGCTAATCACAACAGTGATAACCAGGCACAATTGTGCATACTTGGTTCAGGTGCTAGTTAGCAGAGATCATTTAGGGCCATTCAGGATCCTCCTCAGCACAAAATTATCTTTTACTTAACCAACAACTAGTAACCATGTGAACATTGTCTTGCTGATAGTAGGTTAGGAAGTAATTAAAGCAGTCACCAAGCCAATGATTCCAGGGTAGCAACTATACTCAATCATTTATTCCTCCAAGAGATTTAGGAATCAATCCATCATATTTCCTTTCTACCATACTAGCAGCATAAACGTAAATTCATACTGAATGAAGAATCAGAGTTAAATCACTTAACAAATATATATTTATTTGAGACAATGGCCAACTCATTTGAATTCATATTGTCATATGAATTCTATAAAATGTATGCACTGTTCAAATTTCAACATCACCATGGTATCAATATTACAGTAGAGCCAAGGATACCAGGAGAAACTGGACCCTTACTTATCCAGATAAAGGAACCCCCACTAGAAAAAGATCAGCAGCACACAACCATAGCAATACGTGATTTTGTACATGAACTCTGGAAATTACTATGCCAGGTTAAACAACCCAGAAAATCATCTCCTATATTTCAAAGCACATTCTCATGTGTACATGCTAATTATCAAGGACAATTCTTTTGAATCAAAACTCTAAACAGAGCTAGCATACCAATTTCACAACACATGAGGTCCATAGAACAATTAGTGATATTGCCAATACTAGCAGTAGATCATCACAGCATAACCATGGATCAAAGTTATCAGCACAAAGGCTGGTCACAAAGAAGAGAGGGGCGTAGAAGGAGCACCTACCTGGGGCGAGTCCTAGCTCGCCGAAGAGGAAGCAGAGTACACGAGTGCAGCAGCACGGCGGCACGGTGGGCACCTAAGCAACTGCACCGTGCTAAGACGTCCCAGCAACATCTACGGCGTGGCGAGTGTCGTAGCCAAACCGCAGCATCCGACACATCACCGGTGAACGGCGGCGCCGCGGGCACCACAAACCCTAGCACCAGAGAGGGCCAGATATGACCTGCTAGAGGCAAGACTCTCAAATCGAGTTGGAGGGCAAGGTTCATCTAGGGAAGGCGGGGCTCCGGCAGCCAACGGAGGCGGCCGTAGTGGCCTAACTCGCCGGAATCAAGCCGGCGGTGGCAGCGCCAGGAGCGCGAGGAGAAAGGAGGGAGGAGGAGATAAGCTTCGGGGGGATTAGGTGAGTACGGGCTGGGTCGGTTTGACTGATCCAGTACCCTCTCTACTTGCCCAATTTAGCCTAATGTTGGGTACTAGGCCCATTTGAAAATAAAATAAGAAATGAAATAAAAGAAAAATAAATAAATTACCAAAATAACCTTTAAACATTTACAACTATAGAAAATTATAGAAAAATAATAAAAATATATTTTATATATTAAAATTATCACAAAAATAATATCCACCTAAGAAAAATATAACTTTACTTCTTTAAGTTAAAATGCAAATAAAGATTAAACACTATTAAATCTTAAGTGAAATTTTATTAAATAAGGAAAAATCCTAAAAATAAATAAAAATCTTTTTTGTGTATAAAAATAACTTTAATATTTTACAAAAATACTAACTTAGTGTTTTACAAATAAAATATAAATCAAATATTTAAAGACACTTAATTTTTTGAAGAATTTTATAAAAATAAAGGAAATACTTAAAAATAAATAAAATCCATTTTTAAGATCTTTAATAAGTATATTTCACCAGAGAAATACTGTATATATTATTCAAAAACATTTTAAGATAAATAAAATTCATTACTTATTTTACTTAAATAAAATAACCACTTTGTTAAATCTTAAAATTATTTCTTAAGTAAGAAATAATCACATTTTTTTAGAAAACACCAAAACCTTTAAAGTTTAATTACCAAGTCTAAATCTATAATCAAAATAAAACTTAAATATAACTATTAGCCTCTAAATGTTTTTAAATCTTAAATTCAAATTAAACTCCTTTAAATACATATTACATAACAATCATGTATAAAATAAGAGGGTGAATAATATCCATCCCTCAACCACTCTTAAAAATGACATTAAACTCAAATAAATTTGTAAGATCATCTAGTTAAGCTCCCATTAATAAATTGCATATTATTAAATTTATCTTTCACTTAAATTAAAAGGGATCATCCTTAATCATATTTACCAAAACCCTAAAACTAGATGCTATTCTAAAACTCATCATATCTTACAATTCACTTCTATTTTTATAGTTAACTTTGGTTTAAACAATCATAAACATCTCATTTGAAGTTTATTCATGTTTTAAAAGTTAACTTTAGTCACTTGTATCAAGAATTGAAATATGAGAACTAAACATCATTTGTAACCCTCACAAACCCTAATGTATAACCTAACTAAATGCTAGTTTCTTCAAATGTTATTCTTTTTGCCACTTCACACAAACAAATCTATAATAGTTTCTTTAGTTCTTAAGAACTCAACTCAAGGACTTTTTATCCCAATCACCAGATAACAATTAATCATAATCACATTATTCTATTAGTAATTGTATATTTTGGATTGTTAACACTTAAGTTCCTTATCAATGCCATCGCTTATGAAATAAACTTAAAGCTAAACCCAATCTTAAAGAAGATACCTAAGATCAACTTATTCAAAATACTAAGGGTTACACTTTGGGAAGTATAAAATTGCATACCATTATTTATGCATAATGGCATCTTGCTTCTTTAAACATTAGTCCTTACCGGACCAATGATGATGATTTCAGATATTGGATCTTCTATTATATTGAAGACCGTGAGTGCATAATCTTGCAATCACAAAAGGAAAGTTCACACTTGCTAATGTCCTTTGATTATTTTCTATAAAGTATTTTACAAATCCAGTGTTGTCATCATATGCCTTTGAAAAGGGTCAGAAAACACTATTTTCATAATAATTTATTATACGTTATTTACCATGAGGTAATAACCTACTATGAAAGTTCCGGTGGTAAAGGAACATATTATCTAGGACTTAACAACCAATGTCGCTAGTGATTCTTGCGCCGTATATTACTCGTTAACCATGAGATTTGGAATGGGACGGAGAAGTCAGCTGGATCGGCTCCCTTTCTCATGCATTGGACACTGTTCTAGGCATTTGTAAGTTGCAGATCATGGGTCTAGCCGTTTTATACGGGGGAAGTCTACCGTGGATCTGCGCTTACAAAAGAAAGATATCTAGTGTTAATGGTTGTTGTGTGTATCCAACTAAGGTATAGCCGTTTTATACGGGGAAAAGTCTACCTTGAGTTTGGACATCCAACAGTTGTGGTGTATGTGGGGTCGCGGAGAAGGATAGTGATTGGCTTGGATCTTAGTCTAGGACTCATACCAAGGAAGTGTGAACGATCCTATAACTCGGATGTGCAACAAAGCTAAGATCTCTCATGGGTAAAGTAACGCACCTCTGCAGAGTGTAAGAACTGTAACTTGTTACTCCCTGTTCCGGGAAGGAGTTGCGAACGCTGTGGGAAAGGAACTCCATGAAAGTTCTAGTAAACCCGTGAAGGCTGAAGGACATAGCTTTCAGAATAAAATCAACCTTTGAAGAAATGTTTACGAAAATTTGCATTGCCTACGACCTATGGTCTATGGCTGTAGATAGTGCATCAAACACTCCTCTTTAGTGAATTTGCTGAGTACGCTCGTACTCAATGTATCTTCTTAACCCTTGCTAGATCTCGGAGAAACCAATGACGTTTGCAGGAAATAAGTCACTTGAAGAGTTGAAGATATCTAAGGGAGATCAACGGAGTCGAAGACCTTCCCAGAATCTATCGAAGACAAGCTGAAGCGTAGAATATAAATAAAACTCCTAGAATCTAGAACCTACTTTTGTAGAACAATACTATAGTAGTACTTTCAAGCCTTATACATATATTAATAGTAGTACTTCTAAAGTAACTCCGAGTGGATATTTCTGGTTCTTTCTGTATAATATTCCTCACTATCCGAGGAAGCTCTCTGGATCTTTTGTAATATGCTATATGTGTTTTCGTGGACCTGCGATGTTTCTATTGTACCACTCCGAGGGATATAATGCAGATGGAACAGTGTTACATTGGTATTATATCAACGACTATAGTGCACTACACCATGTAGTGATATGCTGGGTCACCGCAAAGGCGCCCACCAGGGAATTTCATGCGGGTGGAAAACGAAGTAATATCATTACACCATAGTCCATGATGGAACCCACATAACATATATATACAACAACGACTACAGGAGCCAAGAATACAGATATACAGTACAAAGATCCAACTCACCTTGAAAACAATACAGCTTCCGAGTACAGACAAGATGCAAATTGAGCTCAACGCCCTGAAGAATAACCAATGGCGTCCATAACCCTGCCCAGGCCAAGCCGGAAGGGTAACCCTGCTAACGACGTCGATCTCAAAACCTGCTTAAACAAAAGGGGTGCCGACAAAGGGCAAAGGAAAAAGATAGCGGTCAGTACTGAGGTCAGTACTCGGCGAGACTAGATTTCAGCGGTCCTCGCCTACATAGGTATGGTGGACTGAGGGGCAGTGCAGCATGCACTAAATAACCTATAGAGAATCAATACAACTGGCGACTATCAGATAGGGATAAGAAATACCTATTCGGATCCAACCTGAAACTATCACCAAGCATACCCGTCCTAGTATTTCCCCCTCGATACCAAACGAGGAAGTCAACCGAGGAACTCACACAGTTGGCAGTTTTACTCATTTCATTGTAGTTGCAGCAATTACTAGTCAGATATAGATAGCATGAGTCATCCTGATATTATAAACATTGGGATGTTTTAGTTAACCATTCTGTTGTAGTTGCAATACTTAGTACTCAGATACATATATCATGAGGCATCCCAAAACCAGCACTTGTTGGTACTTTTATTTAGCCATTCTGTTGTAGTGAAGCTGATTACTAGTCATTATAAAGTCAAATTTATAGCACTACTTTAGTTATAGTTGTCTACGATCGAGATACTGTGCTCCAAGTCATCCATAACCGCGGACACGGATTTCAGAAAGTTTTACCCTGCAGGGGGGCACAAATAGTAACACACACACGATCAACCTCGGAAAAAACCAAATGAAACCCAATGAGGCATCACGACAGAGCAATTGCAAGATTCATATAATATTTAAGGGGGCCACCCTACTAAGCTACCCGCAACGAAGTTGGCTGGCTCCGAGACGGACCCAGAGGTTTGTGTCGACGGCTATAAATGACTGGGAACCCGAAAGTGTGACTGGGCTTGTCGATACCGCATAAACGTATCACAATTCCTAAACAGTACAGGCGCTCCACGCGCAATCGTAAATAAAGCAGTAAAACAAGGCATAAGTACATGATATTAATAAAGCCCCAAACTAGTTTGTGGACCCAGGAAATAATATATGACTCAAGCTCTTGCTAGGGAGATTCATGGTCCCACATGCGGATAGTGCGAATATTCAAAGAACAGGTATCAAGTCCTCGGGGTCCTACGGGACACAAGTGGACGGTTAAAAACCAAATAACATCTATTGCACACCTGTGCCTCTGCATTATTTACCTACTTCAATTTTAGTTATTAAACGATAATTAAAGCCATGATCATCTCCAACATTAAACATGAGGCATTTCTTCAACAATGCTGGTACTAGACAACATCAAAACAACACCTGAGCAAGCAACTACGACTCGCAAGGCCGACTATCTACCAAACAATAGGTAATAGGAGGTGTCCAAGGAAATATAATGGCTACAAGGGATATCACGGGTACAAAAACTAGAGCATCGCATCACAAATAGCAATAGATCAACAGGAGGAAATAAAGACTATAAAAGTAAGATAGGTAGAAAGGGGGAGAATGCTCGCCTGAAAACATTGCTGAAGGTTCATCCGAAGATCGGGTAGACTCTCGCATCAACTCATCGGCCTAATCCGTGAAGAAGCAAAGCACTAGAAGAAACACCGGATGCACTATTTAATACTATGATAGAAGATCGGGCATGATGCATGTATGATGTATGCCATGGCAAAGATACGATGCAATTAGTCAATATTAAGAGGAACCGGGTCCCGACAATTAATTATTAGGTTCAAGTTGTTTAGATACCCCGCAATTTTAAAGGTTGTATTAACAAGGCAAATTATGTCACCAGTTCGATGCACAAATTTAAATGGGTCCAATATTAGACTAGATTCGCCCGCATATGGTCTCCATATTTAATTATGAGGTGAATCGGCATAATGCCCCTAAACCACACAAATATGTATGCAAGCATGACAATTGATATGTAAAAATAGGGGTCTTGGATAGGGGTCACACATAGGGGCTCGATGATCTTGGTTCCGAAGGGTTCGGGGGGGATCGGTCTTCGGACGTCGGGAACGGGTCTTCATATCCATGTGGGAGTCCTCAAGATTCCGTGACGGAGGTCTTGTAGATTATTCGTCTAGTGCCACCAGGTTCGAAGAGGAAGATCTTGTCGAGGAACTAGGATGGCCATGGTTTACCTTGCATGGGCGTACAGGTCTCGGCGGAGGCCTTGGCGGCGTGCTTCGAGTAGTCGAAACAACACCACTTAATCCTCGACCACAACTCACTGGCACAACACAAAACCCCATCAGCTAGCAGCATCTTGGCAAGTGGACAAGAGCAACAACCTCATGATCCCTACCAGACGCACAAGGCACGAGCTGCAACACTACAGGAAAACGACACATACGTAGAGGCCTCACCGGGACGCTAGGATCATCGGCCTTGGAGGCTGTAACATCCCTAAAATCATGTTTTAAACTTATGCATAGCATCCATGCATCCATGAGCATATGATTTTCATTTCAAACAAATCAATTCAAAACAGAAGCATTTGTGCTTATTTTTTTTTGTAAATTACTCAAACCTTTGTGCTACTTGATGTTGAGAAAAGTACTGTTTATCTTTCAATAATGTTTAGAATCCAAACACAAGTGATTTCAAAAACTTGATCAAAGTCTCAAAGCAAAATATGAAATAAAAACCAAATCTATGCCTATTATCACACCTCATAAAGGCATGGCTTTATTTTTTATTTTCAAAAGACCCAAGTGTGTTTGAGTGAACACATGTGTTTGGCACTTATTTGAGCACAAGTTTGATGGTACGAAAGTCCTGAAAAGCTTTGGATTCAAACAGATTTGAATTGATGTTTGAAAACCATTTCAAAAAAACAAACAGAAAAAGAAAAAGCCTAAAGAGAGAAAAAAATACCACCCAGCCGAATCTGGCCCAACTGGACCAGCTAAGCCCAGCACCCCCACCCCCGCGAACCGTTTTCTTCACTCGGCCCCGCACCCACTAGCTCGCTGACAGGCAGGACCCACTCCCTCTCCTTCTCTCTCGCTGACAGCCGCGGCCCACACGACGTCGTCGTCTCCACCCGCAGACAGCTCAATCCCCAAATCATGCCGGCCGTTCCCAGTATTAATTCGCGGCGTCAATTCACGATGAATGCCGAAGTAAATCTCGCTCGCGAATAGGCTACTTAAACCCCCTCTGCCCCCTATCCACTTTCCCCCAAACCCCAGACGTAGAGCGCCCCCAGACTGCGAGAATTCCTCGCCGCAACCCCGTTGTTCCGACGACCTCGCCGACGAATTCCGGTGAGCACCGCATTCCCCTCTGCCCGTGGTTCATGCTATCTTGCTCTACATCTCTGTGCGCATCTACTGACACTTCCCGTTTTCTCGCGCATGGCCTGTAGCCTCGGCAACGACAAATACTGAGCTCCGCCGCTCTCTGCTCGAACTCCGGTGACCCTTCACCGTAAGTTCCAGCCTCCCCTTGCCCTCTGTTTGATACGCGTAAGATCCCCAGCGTTCTACGCATCTAACGGTACCCTCCCCTTGTCTTAGCGCGGCTCAGAACATCGCCAACGTTGATGAGCAGAAGCCACAGCCGCCAGGGACAACTCCGACGAGCAATCCGCGACGACTCCGAGCGCCCCTTCGCCAACCAGGGACACGTTGAGCTTCACCTCGTCACTGCGGTTCTGGTGAGCATCCTCCCACCTCCCCGCGCGACCTATTTCGCCGGCTCCGCCACTGACAGAGCGCTCCGCCGCTCGCCGCCGCGCCAGCGCCGCTCGAGTTAGGTCAAGTCAGTATGAACCGTTAGATGTAGATCTCGCGGCTAATATTAGAACTTAAACGAAGAGGTATGAGCGCATCTGAGCCACTATATCTAACTTAAATCCTACGGCTCACAGAGACCGATCCGCACGAAACGGTACCGGCCAGTAGAATAGCGCCGCGTGGCAGTGGTTTAGGTTTAAAACAGGATTTGAATCTGATTAATGTTTGAATTTGATTTGGCTATAACTTTTGATCCCCACGTTAGAAATTGACAAATTTTATACCGTTGGAATAAGGAGAGCAAGCTCTTTCTAAATATGCAATGTGTTTAATGTTTAGCTTCTGTTAAAAAGGTTTTATTTGCAGAAACTTGTGTAGGGATAATTTGAGTATATGAAATGTTTAGGAAATGATTGAGGGTTTAAACAAATGTTGTTTGGCAAGTTTTCAACTTGTTTATGAATCAGTGCTGTTTACTTGCTTTGTTGAGTTTTAAAAAAAATCATCACATATCATTTGCATGCATGCATATATTTTTGATTGTATATGTTTTGTATGTGATTGTGGCCATGAATCTTTGTGTAGATTTTGGTTCTAGTGATTGTGATTGTGAGGAGTGTAGCTACTCTCCAAACTACCAAGGCAAGTGGTACTTCATGAATATTTTTATCCCATGTTTTATACTAAGCATTAGAAATATTTTTGCTAACTTGCATGATATTATTTTGCTTATATGCCATGTTGGGAAATGCTAGTAGTTGTAGAAATGCTAGGGAATTTCTAAGTTAAGTTACTATCTCTGCCATGCTTAGCCTAGCTAGTAGCAAACAAGGGTTGGTGAAATATACATGCTATGATGAAAATATTTCTAAGTCTTTGGACTTGTGTTTTACCTAATAAAACAACTAAGTTAATGAAAGACCTGGGTGGAATGGAAGGTTTGGTTTATGTTGAGTGGTTACACAAGGCCCATTTCTATGGTTTGCCTTGTGTATCTCACTTGTGGTAAGCCACCCAGGAACAAAGAGATTTTAGAGGCCAAGTGTTAAGAAGCTTCTAGTGCAGCCACTTGGCAATATGGGCTCTGCCTGGATCACATAGGTTGCTAGAACTTAGCCATTTGGACAGATGGTGGTAGTGGGATGATAGGTTGGAACGCGTCCATTTGGTCTAAGGGAAGGCTTCTGAAAGGTCCTGTCTTGGTGAAACCAAGTCTGGTGGGGAAAGTGCACAACCTCTGCAGATGGAAAAATATAAGTACTTAGCCAAGTCCTTGGTAATGGACAACTTGAGCATCAAGACATGGAAGCTATCAAGAATCTCCTCATCCCAATTTCTAAGTAAAATTTGTGGGTGAACAAGGGTGAAGGACCTCAATGTCTATTGGTGGTTCCTTGGGAAAAGTTTTGACAAAGAAAAACTTAGTGATTTCAACTAATAGGAAAAACCTATTTTGAGCAAAGCAAGCCAAGCTACACTTAGCCAAATTGCATATAGTATCTAGTCCACTTAAAATTTTACTAAGGTATCACTTGCCAATACTATTCCAAAGTATTGACCCACTGTGGCTGTAACTTGTGATGTTGGAGGTTACTCTGATGAGGATTAGGTGTCATGAGTCTACACTCAACATGTTTGCCTGTGGCACATGAAGATGAAGACTTTTATTAATTTAATTATTCAAACGCTTGTACTAGTCCCGTGGCCTTGGAGTTGTAAAGACTATGTTTATCTCTGAAATGACTGTAATAAAGACCTTTGTATCTGTGTACTTCATCTTAAACTGTGGATGCTAGCAATGATCCAGGGACTAGCATTGCAATCACAGGGATCCTTTTCCTTTATAAAGGAGGGATCTTACAGATGGTATCAGAGCACTGTGTTGCCTGTAGGATTATGACCCTAGGATTGGAAACCACTAAGGAAAATTTTCAGCAACTTCTACACTTGTCTATTCTTCTCGTAAAACTTTTCTAATCTTCTTTCTCATCTCTATTTGTAGATGAACTCCATCAACGAAGCCGTAAGGAAAGGACCACTCATGACAATGACTTTGGAGTGTGAGACAGAATTCCCCAAGGCTCTCAAGGACCTCATGGTTGCATTAGAGATACAAGGTGCAGCTGTGTATAAGGGTTTTCCTGTGATGGATGAAGGAGTGGAATACTGGTGGGTGCAACTTCACTTGTATAAAAACAAGGAAGACAACCATCAGGAAAAAGGATTCTGCATGTTCACCAATTCAGTGGTGCACACTACATTCTTTGAATCAGCAAGGGATGCAGCTTGGAAGACCATCAAAGAACTTGGTGATAGAGTCAAGTGCAGAATGCTCAACCTCCAAAATGATCTAAAGGAAGAGAATAAACATACCCAAGAGTTGGAAGCTACCAACCAAACCTTAAGAGGAGAAATTATAGACTTTGTGATGGAGTCATGTGAGCAAGATATGCTGATTGCTTCTAGAAACATTGTGTTAGCCAACAAATCCAGTGAGATAGGATTGTAAGCGTACTTCGTTAGTTGGACCACCACTTATCACCTTATTTTCCAAATGTTGCTTTAAAATAAGATTGAACCTTGGTTGTTGTAATGGTTTCATGTATGCATGACTTGTGTGTTTTGTTTTCCAAGGATATGTATGTGATGTTTTATCTTTTGTTTATCTTGAATTGTGTTGTTCTAACTTTTCTATCTTATAAATAGATGCCTACTGTTACCATCAGCACTGTTGAGGAGTTCCAGGTTACTCGCTTTGGTCCTTGTATTGTTGAGCTTACTACTTTGCTCAATCTCCCTCTTCCTACCATCATGGTGCTTCCCCTCACCAAGTTTGAGAGGAAAGACCTCTAGGGCTTCAAGGTCAACCAGCCCGGACGCCAGACTGAGCCTACCACGGAGGCCATCGTCTTCAAGCTCATGCACGACGACAAGGAGAGAGGCCTTGAGGTAGTCATGCAGGATCTGATAGGACGTCTGCTGGGGAGACACTCCAGACAGGTTAGAGGTACTCACTTCCACGTCTTCGGTAGACGTGATGAGGATGGAGAGTCCATCGACTTCGAGGACGATTCGAGGGACACAGAAGAGACGATTCACCTGTACCTCCAGGACTTAGAGTCTCTCATTAGGCACGTGGACACTGATAGGACCAACGTCATGCTCAACAATAACTAACTCCAGGTGCAGCTTCGCGAGAAGGACAAGCTCTTCACGGAGCAAGATGAGATAGTCAAGGAGATGGAGGCGAAGTTCGAGAGCCAGGACAGGAAGTTCAAGAGTCAGGAGAAGCGAATCCAGGATAGGAACAAGAAGATCCGGGACATGACTGAAGAACTGCAGGCCAAGGACTTCGAGCTCGAGCATCAGCAGACGGTGATTGAGAGGCTTCGTTCCCAGAAGAGGGTTCTCAAAGCCAAGATAGAGACCTTGACCACTAGTGTCGAGGAATACAAGACCGCGATGGAGAACGCAGGTCTTACCTTTGTCGAGGAGGAGGTTGATGCCGAGGAGTAGATTTGACTACTCATTTATCATTTATTATCGTACTTGTTGCTTGAGAACTTGTTATTTGACCATCCGACATGTGGATGGCTTGTTATTGGTGTGTGTTTTACGTTGCGAACTTGTTATCTTGTTGTTGAACCTTTATCATTGTGTTGCATGCTTTGTGTTTTTTTATGTGATGTAATGTGCATGAAAGCATCTATGGGTATCTCATTCTTATCTCTATTGAACCAACCACAGATGCCTCCCCGTCGTGCAAACCTCAACCCCAACAACAACAACAACATCACTCCAGAAATGCAGCAAATGATGACCGCTCAAACTCAGCTGATGCAGATGATGACGATGTTCATCCAGAACCAAAATAACAACAATAACAACAATAACAACAACAACAATAACAACAACAACAACCCACCGGGTTTTGATATGCTTACCAGGTTCTTGAGATTGAGGCCAGCAAAGTTCTCAGGAACGACTGATCCCATGGTGACCAATGATTGGCTACGCTCTGTGAACAAGGACTTGGTAACTGTGGGTTGTACTGATGAAGAAAAAGTCAGATTTGCAGCACATTTGCTGGAAGGGCCAGCCGCCACTTGGTGGGATAACTTCCAGATCACCACTCCCATAGAAGATGTGACATGGGCTATCTTTGAGGATGGCTTTCGTACTGCTCATATCTCATCTGGAGTGATGAGACTGAAAAAGAAGGAGTTTCATAACTTGAAGCAACGCCACCGCAGCGTGGCTGAATATATTGAGGAGTTCAACAATCTGGCGCATTATGCACCGGATGAAGTTGACACCGATGCTAAGAGAAAGGAAAAATTTCTTGAAGGCTTGAATGATGAGCTGAACCTGCAACTGGCTGTAGCATATGTTCCCACATACCAGTCTCTTTGTGATAAGGCTGCTATTTTGGAAAACAAAATGAAGCAAGTTGAGAGAAGGAAGAGAAAGCACTCAGACAAGCACAGCTCGGGATCGTCTCACAAACGTTCCCATTATGATGACAGTGGAAGCTCAGGATCCCACAAGCATGGGAAATTCAACAAGCACCACAACCACAACCGTCATGACAACAAGCATCACCGTAGTCATGACAATGACAAGTACAAGAACCACAAGGGTGGATACAAGAGTCAGCACAGTGGTAATGGAAGTGGAAGTCAGCCTGTCAAGAAGGACATTAGTCAGGTTGAATGCTTCAAGTGCAAGAAGATGGGGCATTATGCAAATGAATGCCCAGAAAAGAAAGTTGAAGAACCCAACAAGCCCAACCCTTTTCAGAAGGGACAGGTGAACCACATCAATGTGGAGGAAATCTATGAGGAGCCTGATGCTGTGGCTGGTAAGTTCAAACTCAATTCTGTTCCAGCATTTATTCTCTTTGATACTGGTGCATCTCATTCATTCATATCAAGAGCATTTGTTGAAAGAAATGAACTGCCGGTAGAAACTATTGGGTGTCCTATAAAAGTAAGTTCTCCTGGTGGAGAAATGATAGTGAATTCAGGATGTCATGATCTAGTCATAGAGTTTGGGAAGTATAAGTTTCCCGTTAACCTGATAATTCTAAACTCCCAAGGATTGGATGTCATTTTGGGAATGGACTGGATGACTAAGCACAAGGGAGTGATAGATTGTGCCAGCCATACTGTCTCACTCACAACTCTAGAAAATAAAAGGATCAGATTCAAGACCAACTTTGAAGCAAGAAGGAGTATGCTAAATTCTCTTAAGGGGGTTAGCATAGACAGTGTGCCAATTGTGAGTGAGTATCCGGATGTGTTTCTGGAAGAATTGCCGGGAATGCCACCAGATAGAGATGTGGAGTTTCTTATAGATTTGGTACCAGGATCTGGACCAATAGCAAAGAGACCATATAAGATGTCAGTTGATGAACTGAAAGAACTCAAGAAGCAACTTGGAGAACAGTTGCAGAAAGGATTTATTCAACCAAGTTCTTCATCTTGGGTAGCCCCAGTTTTGTTCGTGGAGAAGAAAGATAGAAGTCAAAGGTTATGCATAGATTACCGTTCACTCAACGAGTTAACTATCAAGAACAAATACCCTTTGCCTAGAATCAATGACTTGTTTGATCAGCTAGAAGGATCTTGTGTGTTCTCAAAGATTGATCTCCGGTCAGGTTATTTTCAACTCAAGATAAGAGAATAAGACATACCTATGACCGCTTTCACCACAAGGTATGGATTATATGAGTATATCGTGATGCCATTTGGTTTGACCAATGCTCCAGCATACTTCATGAATATGATGAACAAGGTGTTCATGGAATTCCTTGACAAGTTTGTTGTCGTTTTCATCGATGACATTTTAGTCTACTCCAAGAGCAAAGAAGAGCATGAAGGACATTTACGTTTAATACTTGAAAAGTTAAGAGAGCATAAACTTTATGCCAAATTCAGCAAGTGTGAATTCTGGTTGAATGAAGTTGGATTTCTTGGACATGTTATGACAAAGGCTGGTGTAGCAGTTGATCCTGCTAAAGTTTCAGCTGTAACGGAATGGGAATCTCCCAAGTCAGTAAAGGAAGTTCGTAGTTTCCTTGGCTTAGCAGGTTACTACAAAAGGTTCATTGAAAATTTCTCCAAGGTAGCTAAGCCTATGACTGAATTGCTAAAGAAAGACAAGAAATTTGCTTGGACAGAAGGTTGTGAACTCAGCTTTCAGGAATTGAAGAAGAGACTTGTGACAGCACCAGTCTTGTGTCTGCCAGATTTGGAAAAAGATTTCCAAGTATATTGTGATGCATCTCATCATGGTTTGGGTGCAGTACTTATGCAAGAAGGAAAAGTTGTCGCGTATGCCTCGAGACAACTCAAAACTCATGAAGTGAACTATCCTACTCATGATTTAGAGTTAGCCTCTGTTGTCCATGCACTCAAAACATGGAGACACTATCTTTTGGGAAAGCGTTGTGAAGTGTTCACAGATCACAAAAGTTTGAAGTATATCTTCACCCAGAAGGAAATTAATATGAGACAAAGAAGATGGCTAGAACTTATCAAGTACTATGACTTAAGTTTGCAATACCAACCCGGTAAAGCAAATGTTGTAGCAGATGATGTAAGTCGTAAGGTTTTTGTGAATGGCCTTACCAAAGAAGAATTGCCAGATGATCTGTGTACCCAATTTAGAAAACTCAGATTGGAGATTGTGCCTGAAGGACATCTCATGACTTTGGATGTTCAACCCACTTTGTTGGACAAGATCAAAGAAGCCCAGAAGATTGATAAGGAAATTGAAGATATTAAAGAAAAGATTGGCAAAGGAAAAGCCAAAGGGTTCCATGAAGACGAACAGGGTACTTTATGGCATGGGAAACGTATCTGTGTTCCACAAGATCCGGAGCTGCGAAAACTGATTTTGCAGGAAGCACACAACTCACTGTATTCCATTCATCCGGGTAACACCAAAATGTACATGGACATGAAAGAAAGATTTTGGTGGAATAATCTCAAGAAGGACATCACCGAACATATTGCTTTGTGTGATGTGTGTAGTAGAGTGAAAGTGGAACATCAGAAACCAGCAGGTTTGCTTCAACCACTACCTATTCCTGATTGGAAGTGGGACAAGATTAGTATGGATTTCATTACCGGATTACCAAGGACCCGGTCAGGATACGATTCCATTTTGGTAGTAGTGGATCGCCTAACTAAAGTGGCTCATTTCATACCCGTGAAGACAACTTATACAAGTGCTAAGTTAGCCAAAATCTACATGAGTAGAATTCTATGTCTACATGGAGTGCCCAAGAGTATTGTGTCTGATAGGGGAACTCAATTCACTTCCCATTTTTGGAGACAGTTACATGAGTCATTGGGAACGAGGATGGAATTCAGTACTGCTTTTCATCCTCAAACCGATGGAAAAACCGAAAGAACTAATCAAATTCTTGAAGACATGTTGAGGGCATGTGCCCTAGACTATGGAGCCAGTTGGGATGAAAGTCTGCCTTACGCAGAATTTTCTTATAACAATAGCTATCAAGCCAGCATTGAGATGGCACCATTTGAGTTTCTCTATGGAAGAAAGTGTACCACCCCATTGTTATGGGATGGTGTGTGAGAAAGAAGTTTATTCGGGCCAGATCTTATCAAAGAAGACGAAGAGAAGGTCAAGTTGATTAAGGACAGGTTGAAGATAGCACAGTCCCGACAGAAAAGCTACGCAAATCCTAAGCGTAGAGAAGTCACCTACGAAGTTGGTGATAGAGCTTATCTTAGAGTGTCACCACTTCATGGAGTGAAGAGGTTCGGAGTCAAAGGAAAATTGGCACCAAGATAGGTTGGGCCATTCAGGATTATGAGTCGTAAAGGAGAAGTTGCCTATGAAATTGAACTCCCAGAATCTTTGTCAGCCGTCCATAATGTGTTTCATGTGAGCCAACTTAAGAATGTCACCCAGAAATGGAAGAAACTTCTTTGAAAGATACTATAACTTTGGAAGAGGTTCAGTTATAAAGTGATCTCACTTATGAGGAGAAGCCTATCAAGATTCTTGAGACTGCAGAAAGAGTCACACGGACCAAGACTATCAAATTCTGCAAAGTTCAATGGAACCATCATTCCGAAGAAGAAGGAACATGGGAAAGAGAATATGATCTTTGGAAAGACCACCCTCACCTATTTGCTAGCCAATCCGAATCTCGAGGGCGAGATTCACCTTAAGGGGGTTAGATTTGTAACATCCCTAAAATCATGTTTTAAACTTATGCATAGCATCCATGCATCCATGAGCATATGATTTTCATTTCAAACAAATCAATTCAAAACAGAAGCATTTGTGTTTTTTATTGTAAATTACTCAAACCTTTGTGCTGCTTGATGTTGAGAAAAGTACTGTTTATCTTTCAATAATGTTTAGAATCCAAACACAAGTGATTTCAAAAACTTGAGCAAAGTCTCAAAGAAAAATATGAAATAAAAACCAAATCTATGCCTATTATCACATGTCTTTTATTTTCAAAAGACCCAAGTGTGTTTGAGTGAACACATGTGTTTGGCACTTATTTGAGCACAAGTTTGATGGTACAAAAGTCCTGAAAAGCTTTGGATTCAAACAGATTTGAATTGATGTTTGAAAACGATTTCAGAAAAACAAACAGAAAAAGAAAAAGCCTAAAGAGAGAAAAAAATACCACCCAGCCGAATCTAGCCCAACTGGCCCAGCTAAGCCCATCACCCACACCCCCGCGAACCGTTTTCTTCACTCGCCCCCGCACCCACTAGCTCGCTGACAGGCAGGACCCACTCCCTCTCCTTCTCTCTCGCTGACAGCCGCGGCCCACACGACGTCGTCGTCTCCACCCGCAGACAGCTCAATCCCCAAATCACACCGGCCGTTCCTAGTATTGATTCGCGGCGTCAATTCACGATGAATGCCAGAGTAAATCTCGCTCGCGACCAGGCTACTTAAACCCCCTCTGCCCCCTCTCCACTTTCCCCCAAACCCCAGACGTAGAGTGCCCCCAGGCTGCGAGAATTCCTCGCCGCAACCCCGCTGTTCCGACGACCTCGCCGACGAATTCTGGTGAGCACCGCATTCCCCTCTGCCCGTGGTTCATCCTATCTTGCTCTACATCTCTGTGCGCATCTACTGACACTTCCCGTTTGCTCGCGCATGGCCTGTAGCCTCGGCAACGACAACAACTGAGCTCCGCCGCTCTCTGCTCGAACTCCGGCGACCCTTCACCGTAAGTTCCAGCCTCCCATTGCCCTCTGTTTGATACGCGTAAGATACCCAGCGTCCTACGCATCTAACGATACCCTCCCTTGTCTGAGCGTGGCTCAGAACATCGCCAACGTCGACGAGCAGAAGCCACAGCCGCCAGGGACAACTCCGACGAGAAATCCGCGACGACTCCGAGCGCCCCTTCGCCAACCAGGGACACGTTGAGCTTCACCTCGTCACTGCGGTTTTGGTGAGCAACCTCCCACCTCCCCGCGCTACCTATTTTGCCGGCTCCGCCACTGACAGAGCGCTCCGCCGCTCGCCTCCGCGCCAGCGCCGCTCGAGTTAGGTCAAGTCAGTATGAACCGTTAGATGTAGATCTTGCGGCTAAGATTAGAACTTAAACGAAGAGGTATGAGCGCATCTGAGCCACTAGATCTAACTTAAATCCTATGGCTCGCAGAGACCGATCCGCACGAAACGGTACCGGCCAGTAGAATAGCGCCTCGTGGTAGTGGTTTAGGTTTAAAACAGGATTTGAATCTGATTAATGTTTGAATTTGATTTGGCTATAACTTTTGATCCCCACGTTAGAAATTGACAAATTTTATACCGTTGGAATCAGGAGATCAAGCTCTTTCTAAATATGCAATGTGTTTAATGTTTAGCTTCTGTTAAAAAGGTTTTATTTGCAGAAACTTGTGTAGGGATAATTTGAGCATATGAAATGTTTAGGAAATGATTTAGGGTTTAAAAAATGTTGTTTGGCAAGTTTTCAACTTGTTTATGAATCAGTGCTGTTTACTTGCTTTGTTGAGTTTTAAAAAAAATCATCACATATCATTTGCATGCATGCATATATTTTCGATTGTATATGTTTTGTATGTGATTGTGGCCATGAATCTTTGTGTAGATTTTGGTGCAGGTGATTGTGATTGTGAGGAGTGTAGCTACTCTCCAAACTACCAAGGCAACTGGTACTTCATGAATATTTTTATCCCATGTTTTATACTAAGCATTAGAAATATTTTTGCTAACTTGCATGATATTATTTTATTTATATGCCATGTTGGGAAATCCTAGTAGTTGTAGAAATGCTAGGGAATTTCTAAGTTAAGTTACTATCTATGCCATGCTTAGCCTAGCTAGTAGCAAACAAGGGTTGGTGAAATATACATGCTATGATGAAAATATTTCTAAGTCTTTGGACTTGTGTTTTACCTAATAAAACAACTAAGTTAATGAAACACCTGGGTGGATTGGAAGGTTTGGTTTATGTTGAGTGGTTACACAAGGCCCATTTCTATGGTTTGCCTTGTGTATCTCACTTGTGGTAAGCCACCCAGGAACAAAGAGATTTTAGAGGCCAAGTGTTAAGAAGCTTCTAGTGCAGCCACTTGGCAATATGGGCTCTGCCTGGATCACATAGGTTGCTAGAACTTAGCCATTTGGACAGATGGTGGTAGTGGGATGATAGGTTGGAACGCGTCCATTTGGTCTAAGGGAAGGCTTCTGAAAGGTCCTGTCTTGGTGAAACCAAGTCTGGTGGGGAAAGTGCACAACCTCTGCAGATGGAAAAATCTAAGTACTTAGCCAAGTCCTTGGTAATGGACAACTTGATCATCAAGACATGGAAGCTATCAAGAATCTCCTCATCCCAATTTCTAAGTAAAATTTGTGGGTGAACAAGGGTGAAGGACCTCAATGTCTATTGGTGGTTCCTTGGGAAAAGTTTTGACAAAGAAAAACTTAGTGATTTCAACTAATAGGAAAAACCTATTTTGAGAAAAGCAAGCCAAGCTACACTTAGCCAAATTGCATATAGTATCTAGTCCACTTAAAATTTTACTAAGTTATCACTTGCCAATACTATTCCAAAGTATTGACCCACTATGGTTGTAACTTGTGATGTTGCAGGTTACTCTGATGAGGATTAGGTGTCATGAGTCTACACTCAACATGTTTTCCTGTGGCACATGAAGATGAAAACTTTTATTAATTTACTTATTCAAACTCTTGTACTAGGCCTGTGGCCTTGGAGTTGTAAAGACTATGTTTATCTCTGGAATGACTGTAATAAAGACCTTTGTATCTGTGTACTTCATCTTAAACTGTGGATGCTAGAAATGATCCAGGGACTAGGATTGCAATCATAGGGATCCTTTTCCTTTATAAAGGAGGGATGTTACAGAGGCACACAACAGACGTCCAGGACGAGACCGAAGAGGCAGAGGGCGACGGACTTGGGGTCAGGCGAAACCGCACGGCCGGGAACACTGGTCGACAACAAGGAGACGCGAACAAAGCTCCGGGCGGCAGTCGACGGAGGACACAGAGGCGGGCGCGCCGTAGCTCAAGCAGAGGGCACGAGGTCACGCGGCAGCAGGCTCGGGGGGGGGGGGGGGGAAGGGCACGAAGGAGAGGCGGTGTCAACACCCAGATTTTTAATCCTAGATGCCTATTATGCCATACATCGCAATCCCAGGATTTCCATTTTTGCGAGACATAACAGATTTGGATATCACAGTACATCATCCATTACAAACCATACATAAGGTCTTACACAAATAAGGATCTCATGATCCATTTCTTAATACAACTCAAATAGGGAAATAGCGTAATGATAATGATAGCATAGGCGAAGCTCCATATTCGCGGTCACAGGAAATGCTGACGATGGGAGATGATCCTAGTTGTCGTAACCTTCCTATGGTCCGTCATCCTGGTACTCCTCTTCATAGTCTGGCCACGGGAATAGCCAGGGACAAAGCCATGAGTAAACTTTAAGTACTCGCAAAGTAATACTAACTAGTTAAGGGGGGTTTTGTACTAGGATACTAAGCACTAGGGTTGTTTTGCAAAAAGCCAGATTTACCTCTACTAAGTTTAGAAGCAAAGAAAGCTAGTTGAAAGTTTTATAACACGTAAGTGGGAATTTGAATTTCATATCACAACTCTATTGTGGTCAAGTCAAAGTCACAACTCATTTCACAAGTCATTTTGAAAACATCTGACGATAGAACAATATGGCCACTCAACTGTCCATAACCGCGGACGCGGCTATTCGAATAGTTTGACACACTGTAGAGATTGTACATTTCAACACAACATTCGATACATCCGTCAGGAACAATCCTGAATTCACCATACTCAGTATGCGGATAATCAATCCTAACATTTCAATTACACGCCCTAGTATAGGCACCTCTCCTGTGAGTTTGTCCTCCCAACCATGACCAACTGTCATCTTGGGTACTGCACAGGTGGAAAATCTTCACAAGGTAGCCTCATCTCAGACCTTGTCCGCAAGGGAACCCATACTAAGGTAAATAAAATTTCTAGTCAAGCCCTACCCAATTGTCACGACCCGGGATCAGGGCTAACAAATACCAGATCCTCATCTGATATAAGTCTAACCTAAATTCCAAAACGCGCAGGGAAAGATCGGTAACATTACAGAACATACAAACCATACATTAATAAGGTAAACTCTTAAGAGAGTTACAAACCAGTCATACAAGCCAGGTGTCAGATCCCAAGATTTTCCAAATCTTGTAATGTGAAAAATAAATGAATAAAATAAAACTTTGTTGATTTCTCAGGGTGTGAAGAAACTTTTGAATCCAATTGGAAACTTTCAAAACCTATTTGGATCAAATAAAATCCTAAATGGATTTAAAAAGATAAATAAACATTAAGGTTAAAAATATTTGGAATTATTATTTTTGGATCCTTTAATAAAAAGATTTGGTTTTCAAATGAATAGGTAGAAATATAAATAAGGATTATTTTATAGAGCCAAATTAAACCTTGGCCAAGCTTTTGAAATAAAATATTTCTATTTGATAAAAATAGTAAAGGTTTATTTAAAATAAAATAATAAGGATTTAATATCCAATTTTATTAGAAATAATGGTTTTACTATTTTAATTAAACATCAAAACTTGTTAATTTATTTTTAACAAGTTTTCCAAGTATTTTATATTCTCAAATAAAACCTACTGAAGTGTTTTTGGTTTTATTTAGATTTCAAATGGAGATTTTAAATAAATCAAAACCCATTCGATTTAATAACAAAGGTCCATTTTATTTAATTAAAAATGGACCCAAAAAAATAAAAATATTATTTTATTTTGGGACTTGGATTATTGTTGTTAAACTGTAGAGGTCCCAACCCAATAAGGTTGATCCCTCCTGTGTTTTACAATGCTAGTCCCTGGATCAATAGCTAGCATCCACAGTTAAGATGTAGTATCAAGATACAAAGGTCATAATATAAATTTATAACCAGGAATAACATAAGTTTATTACATCAAACATAGCTCATTTGGCTATTACATTACATTTGCAGCGGAATAACTATAAGTATGGGTCCATCATCTTCAAAGTGCCACAGGCAGATGTTGGTTGTAGATTTTGTAGTCCTAGTCAATCAAACAATCTTCATTTTTAAAACAATCAACCTGCAACATTACAAGTTACAGCCACAAGGGTCAATACATTTTGAATTGTATTGGCAAGCTTCACTTTTATGTATGATAAGAGTGGATCCTATTATTATATGCATATTTGGCTAAGTAGAGTTTAAGGCTTATTTGCATAAAGCAATATTTTATCCTATCATTTCAAAAATGGTTTTGAAGTCTTTTGTCAAATTTCTTTTCCAAGTTCCTTGAACTCCTTGGTAGAAACTCAAGTGTTCAAATCCTTGTCAAAATCTCTTGAGCCCCTTGGTAACCCCAAGTGCAGCAAGTTTTATCAAAACTCATGAGTTCCTTGGTAAAGCCCCAAGTACATCATTCTCTTGAGCACCTTGGTAACCCCAAGTGCAACAAGCTTTAAAATCTCTTTGAATTCCTTGGTAGACACACAAGGGCATCAAGTTTTTATATTAGAAGTTGGAATGTCGAGATCTCCCATAGTTCAAACTTTAGTTGCTCAGTTTTGTCCATAACCGGGGACACGGCTAAGTACTTAGATTTTGTTAACTTCTGCAGAAGGAGTACACTTTACCCACATGACACAATCCCATCTTGTTGCCACCAGTGGCCTACTGGATTAGTGCTCACCAAGATGGAGTACTGGCAGATTGAGAATGTGACGAAGTCTTTCCAAAAGGTCCTCCCATACATCATTGCTAGCTTTGTCTTCAGCCCCCATGAAGCATTCCAGATCCCCATGTCCAGTAACTAAAGACAATGTATGGGTCTTCCTAATGTAATTGACTAAGCCAGAGCCATAATAGCATGTGGTTGCACACGAAAGCCACAATTGGAGAAACATGTTTGATCTCTAAGTTTCCTAGGTGGTTTTTCTTTTGGAGCACAACACAAAGTGATTGCCATAGACATGGTTCCCTTTTGTTGCCACCTTCTCCAAAACTTAAAGTATCCTCCACCTAGGTGGTTCATTGAGTCCTTGTTTTATTATGTAAAACACAAGTCCTTTTCTCAACCTTTGTAAAATCTCAACATGTATCTATTTTTCAAATTATAGCATATAGCATGGCTAAGCATGTACAACTACAAGATTTTCTCTAAGGAAAGTAAGGGCATCCTATTAGGATTTAGCATAGCATAAGTATAAATCATTTTCATGCATGTTTTCAAATCCACTAAGTATAATGAAAATAGTAGGATTTTTTGCATGAGAGTGTAACTTGCCTTTTGGTAGGGAATGGGGGTTCACTCCTTGATCTTGCTAGCTTCACACTTTGCTAATTTCACTACAAATCAATCAAGCAAATCACCAAATCAACTAACATTCCAAACCAAGGTTAAACAAACAATTTCACACACAAAGCAATGGAGTCTAAGTCATGCAAAGGTGGTTTCTTGTTCCAAGGTTGGTCTCTACTAGGTTTATAAACTTTGTATGGTCCAAATTGGTCATTTACCAAAATGGCAAAGTCATTTGTAATTGGGTTTTATCTTAAGACCATCTTTTTTTTAAATTCACTCATCATTTTATGTGGTGAAAATTATTCTTATCAAAGCAAAACTTTAGGTTTTTCACCAAGTAAGTTGCTCTTGGCAAGGCTTGGTGTTTTTTGGGTTAGTAAGTTTGGTCCAAAACATTTTTCCCAAAGTTTTCCTTGCACAAACTTTTCCACAATAAAATCAATGAGTTTTATTTGGCTAGAAAATGACTAAGTTAACTAATTCAACTTAAATTTCCCAAAAATCATTTTTGACACTATGGGTTGGTTCCTAGGGTCAGTAAGGTCACACAAATCCATTTTGCAAAAGATTTAATCCTTAATTCAATTTTAAACAATTTTTATACTCTAAACAAGTACACAAATGTTTCTGCAAATTCAACCAAGCTAACAGATACTATTTTCAAAACTAAGGCCATGGTTGGATAGGGCTTGTTCTCCTGATTTCATTGATATAAAATTTGTAATTTTTGGACGTGTGGTTTGAAAGTTATAGGGGTTTGAAGTTTGCAAATAATTCTGATTTCAAAACTGTTTTTAGATCTATTACAGGCCACGCGTCGTGTTCCTATTGGTCCATACCGGTTCGGTTGGATCGCGGCTGTGGGGCGTTGGATCTAGTTAGATCGAGTGGTCCAGAGGACGTACCCCTTCGATGTTTAAGTAATCTATCCGATTCGTTCGATCCAGATCTAACGGCTATTACTGCCTGGTCACAGATGGGCGGCGCTGCGCGGCGGCAGACGGCGGCGGCGCTCTGGCGGTGGAGTTCCGGCTAACACAGGAAGCGAGAGAGAGGGAGGAGTGGCTTACAGTGATCGTCGAGGCACGGGGATGCTCAACCTGCTTGCTTCGGTCGAAGGGGCGCACGGAGTTGACCTAGATTGCTCGCCGGAGTTAGAGCTGGTGTCGGACGGCTCTGTTCGTGGTCGACGGCGATGCTGTAGATCACGCGGGGGCAAGACAGGAGCATGGTCAGGTGCGTAAGACCAGGGAGAAGACGCTCGTGTGATCGAAGAGCAAAGGGGCGGTTGGATTTCACCTGGGGAATGCGCCGGAGTCGGAGACAGACGCGGCGGTGCTCGGAGTTTGTCGAGGACGGTGTTCTGGGGCGCTCGCGGTCGAACGAAGAGCACAGGGAGGTTTGTCTGGGAGTGGAGAAGCTGCAAGTGTGCTCAGGGGGAATTGGGGTGGTGTGGCTTGGCCGGAATCGGTCGGAGACGATGGTCGGAGCTGGGAGTGTGTTGAGTCAAATTGGGGCAGCCTCGGGACAGAGAGTGGATGGTGACAGAGGGAAAAGGGAGGGGAAGATGCAGGCGCTTAATATCGTGCAGTCACGGCGAGATTAATGCACGGCATTACTGTGAATTGAACGCGGCATTCAAAGGCAGCAACGGCAGCGAGGTTTGGGGGTGACAGGGTCGCGCGGGTGTGGACGATGAGCAGTAGAGGTGGGGTCCCCCGGTCAGTGGGAAAGAAACGAGGGGAAGGGTCCACTGGTCATACTCTGCGCGGGTCATGTAGTCGGTTCGAATCGTTTTCTGCGGGGAAAGAAGCTGGGCTGGTTGGTGGGCTTAGTGGGCTGCCTGGGTTGGGTTGGCCCCTTTCCATTTTTTTTTATTCTGTGTTCTTTTCTTTTCTATTTCTGAATTTCTGTTTGAATTCTCTATCAAACAAACATGGTTCAAATAAATTCAAACAATCAACAAACTTTGCAACCATGAATTTGGTTCTGTTTATCAACATAATCCAAATCCAAAATAAAATAATATTTTTTTTTATATTTAATTTAGGATCCATTTAATAATTAAATAAAATGGACTATGGTTTATTAATAAAATAGGGTTTGGTTTAATTAATAAAATTTTCATTTAAAACCCAAATGTTTTCAAAACCCAATCAATAGGTTTTATTTGGAAATAATGAATACTTGGAAACTTGTTTAAAATAAAATAATCTTTTATTTTAGGGTTCATTAATAATTTAAATACAATAAACCTTCATTATTAAATCAACTAGGATTTATTTTATTTAAAAGATTTATTTTTTGAAATCTAAAATAAAACCAAAACTCTTTAGTAGGTTTTATTTGGGAGTATAAAATACCTGGAAAACTTATTTTAAATAATTAAATAAGTTTTGATGTTTTTTTTGTAAATAGTAAAACCTTTATTAATAAAAACTTGGATATTAAATCCTTATTAATTTATTTAAATAAACCCTTGCTATTTTTATTCAAAGTAAAATGTTTTAATCCCAAAGCTTGGGCAAGGTTTAATTTGGCTTTATAAAATAATCTTTGTTTATGAATCCACCTTTTCTTTTGAAAACCAAATCCTTTTATTTTAAAAGATCCAAAATATTATTTCCAAAATATTTTGTTTTCCTTTATTTAAAATGTTTATCTTTTTAAATCCCTTTAGGATTTTATTTAATTCAAATGGGTTTGAAGTTCCCCTTTAAATTCAAAAAGTTTCTTCTGGCCCTGAAAATCAAACAAAGTTTTATTTTTATTTATTTATTTTCACATTGCAAGATTTGGAAAATCTTGGGATGTGACATAAACAGAACCAAAACTCAAGGAAAAGTTTGGAGGAGTTTTGAATTGATTTGAATGTTTGATTTGTTGTTTGAATTCCAAAACAGAAAATAGAATTAGAAAAAGATAAATCTTTCAGAAAGAAAAAAAATGATCAGACAGCAGCCCAACTGGCCAGCCCAACAAGGCCCAACCAGCCCACTCCCTCTCTCCCCGCAGAAAATGATTCGCACCTGTTTAATGACCCACGCAGACACCGACGAGTGGACCCTCTCCCTATCTCACTCCCTCGCTGACAGCAAGGCCCCACCTCTCCTGTTCATCGTCTTCAACCCCAAATCACTCCCTGCCGTTGCAGCCAGGAACGCCGGCGATCAATTCGCATTGATAGCGGCTTTAACTCCCCCTGCGACCACGCGTGCTTAAACGCCTCCCTTCCCTCTCTCATTTCCCCAGACAACCCTCCCCCTCTGCCTCTAGGCTGCCCCAATTCGAGCCCGCGCCCTCACTGCTCCGGCGAGTTCCGCAAACAATTCCGGCCAGTAGACACCGCCCCTTGCCTCCTCGACCAAGCTCACACACTCCCCAGCCTCTGGTGCTTCTCCCTGTGCTGTCCGTTCACTCGCGGGCGCCCCAGAACGTCGACTTCGACAACCTCTGAGCGCCGCCGCGTCTGCTTCTCTCTCCGGCGAGTTTCCCTGGTAAGTCTAGAACGCCCCGAGCCCTCTCAATCATGCTCATGTGAACCCCAGGACTGTACGCGTCTAACCGCACCCTTGTCTTGCCTCGGAGTGAACTGCAGGCCCATCCTCGACGACCTCCAGAACCGCCTGACGTCGTCCCCACTCCGGCGAGCAATCCCCTTCACGCCAGTGCGCCCCTCGACCAACCAACCGCGCATCGAGCATCACCACAACCCTACGAGCACGGTGAGCACCTCCCCTTCTCTCTTTGCTTCCTGCATCGCCAGTACCGCCACCGTCTGAGCGTCGCCGCCGCCAGCCGCCGCGCAGCGCCACCAGTTCTTGGCAAAATGATAAGAGCCGTTCGATCCAGATCGTAGTGACACGATAGAGTCACTTAACGACGAAGGGGTACGCAATCTGAGCCGCGCGATCTATTTAAATCCAACGCCCCGTAGAGGCCGATCCGTGCGAACCGGTATCGACCAGTAGTTTTGCGCCGCGTGGCAGTGGATCTGTTTAAAGCAAATTTTGAATCTGATTTAGATGCAAATTTGTAAACCTTATAACTTTTGATCCACATGTCCAAAATTTGCAAACTTTATATCAATGGAATCAGTGGAACAAGCCCTAACCAACCATGCAATTGTTTTAGTAAAAAGCTTCTGGTAAAATGTTTGTTTATGCATAAACATTTGTATGCTTGTTTAGGTTCTAAAAATTATTCCAAAAAGTTTTTAGGGATGAAATCTTTGCAAAATGGTTTGTTGTGAACCTACTGACCCTAGGAACCAACCCATGAATTTAAAAATGTTTTTGGTGAAGGTTAGGATTGATTAATTGAATTAGCCCATTTCTAGTCAAATAAAAATGTTGATTTTGTTATGGAAATGATTTTGAGCAAAATCTTTGAAAAATGTGTTGATTCAAACCTACTGACCCTAAACACCAAGTTTGGAGATTTAACAACTTGTTTGGTGAACAACATAAAATGGTTGCTTAGCTAAAAACAATTTCCACCATATAAAATGATGATTTGATTTAAAAATGGATTATAGACAAAACCCTTTTACAAATGGTTTTGCCACTTTATAAAATGACCACTTTGAACCTTAAAATGTTTAGAGCCTAATAGAAACCACCTTTTCACATAAAACTATCTTTTGCATGTTTGCATGCATGACTTAGTTTCTGTTATTTGATGTGTGTTAGATTGTTTGATTATTGGTTGGAATGCTAGTTGATTTTTGTGTTTGCTTGAATGAATTGTAGTGGATTTTAGAAGAGTGCGAGATTAGCAAGATCAAGAAGTAAACCAACATTCCCTACCAAAAAGGCAAGTGACACTATCATCCAAAGTCCTACTATTTTCATTATACTTAGTGGATTTTTGAAACATGCATGAAAAGGATTTCTATACTTATGCTATGCTAAATCCTAATAGGATACCCTTATACATTCCTTAGTGAAAACAATGTAGTTGTAAAATTCTTAGCCATGTTATATGTTTTGAGAAGAGATACATGTTGAGATTTTATGAAGTTGAGAAAAGACTTATGTTTTATATAATAAAACAAGTACTCAATGAACCACCTGGGTGGACAAGGATACTCAAGTTTTGGACAAGGTGGCAACAAGAGGAACCATGTTTATATGGCAATCTCTTTTTGTTGTGCACTAGATGAAAACCACCCAGGGACTTAGAGATTGAACATGTTTCTCCAACAGTGGCTTCCGTGTACAGCCACATGCTATATGGCTCTGGCTTAGTCAACTACATTGGGAAGACCCATGCATTGGTCTTCAGGTTAACTGGAAATGAGGGAACTAGGAACCCTATATTGGTGCCTGAAGACAAGCTAGCATTGTGTATGGGAGGACCCTATGGAAAGACTTCGTCACATTCTCAATCTGCCAGTATTCCATCTTGGTGAGTACTTATCCAGCGGCCACTGGTGGCAACAAGATGAGATTGTGTCATGTGGGTAAAGTGTACAACTTCTGCAGAAGATAAAATTCTAAGTACTTAGCCGTGTCCCCGGTTATGGACAATACTGAGCAACTAAAGTCCTGAAGCTATGGGAAATCTCGACATTCCAATTTCTAAAAGAAAAACTTTTAAGTGACAACAAAAGGCTTGAAACACTTGGGGATTTACCAAGGAGCTCAAGAGATCTTGATAAAAACTTGAAGCACTTGGGGATTTACCAAGGAGCTCAAGAGATTTTGATAAAAACTTTAAGCACTTGGGGTGTACCAAGGAGCTCAAGAGATTTTGACGAAGACATGAAACACTTGGGGATTTACCAAGGAGTTCAGAAAGATTTGACAAAATATCAAAACTATTTTGAAAAGATAGGATAAATTATTGCTTTCTGCAAATGAGCCTAAAACCCTACTTAGCCAAATATGCATGTATTGATAGCATCCACTTATATTCTACATAGTAGTGAAACTTGCCAATACAATTCAAATGTATTGACCCTTGTGGTTGTAACTTGTAATGTTGCAGGTTTGCTTGATATTAGGGAAGTTGATTGATTAGGATTACAAAGTCTACAACCAACATGTTTGCCTGTGGCACTTTGAAGATGAAGGACCCCATGCTTATAGATATTCTGATGCAATGTAATGTAATAGCCAAATGAGCTATGTAAGATGTAATAAAATTATGTTATTCCTGGTTATAAAGTTATATTATGACCTTTGTTCCTTGATATTACATCTTAACTGTGGATGCTAGCTATTGATCCAGGGACTAGCATTGTAAACACAGGGATCTCTACCTTATTAAAGGTTGGGACCTCTACAGATGGTATCAGAGCATTGTGTTGCCTGGAGGATTTGTAAACCCTAGGATTGGACAAAACCCCTTAGAAAAATAAGAGTTGTATTTGTTCCAAAACTTATTTACAAACAATCTTGTAAACTCTTTCCTCAACCATTTTGGTTTTGACTCTACATCTCTCTATTTTGAACTTGATGGAAAAACCTACACCATGGCCAAAGACTTCACCATGTGCAAAGGACTTCATCAACTCTAATGACTTCAACATCTTCAGCATATTCACCAAGGACTTCAACCTTGGTATCACTAAGGACAAGTGAGACAAGAAATCTTGCTCAAGATTTGGAGACTAAGGAAACACAACTTAGAAGGAGCCATCCTCACCCTTGAAGTGTTGTGACCAAGATTTTTTCCTAAGGAAACCATGATCTCATGCAAGAAGAATCAACCAAGAAGGATGGAAAGATCACAAGTGAACCATATAGATGGACCACCATATTTTGTTTAAAACAAACCCACCAACTTATGTGGTGTAACAAAAAAAATATTTTTGGGTTGCCTAAGAATATGCTTGGATACTTGTGTTTGAAAGGAGTGTTTGTTTGTGATTGCTTGCACATTGTTTGTGTGAATTGTGAAGTGTGTGATTAGAATTAATTCCTTAGAAAATCTTTTGCCTATTCTAATCTCAATTCAACCCAAACAGATGACTACTCCAAGAGACTCCAACATCAAGGTTGATGACAACAATAACAACCAAGAGGACAACATGAGAGAACTCATAGCAACCCAAAACCAGTTGAACCAAATGACAGCTCAATTCATAGCCAACACCAGTGGGGAAGATCCAACCCTGCAAGAATTTTTGGAAAACCAAGCCCAAATGTTGCATAAGGTGACAGATCAAATACTCAACATGGAAAGCAACTTTTTGCAAAGGAGTTTATGACAACAAGTCTGGCAAAGATGTTATTCTAAAAGGAACCAAAGCTTGCAATATTTGTGGAGACAAGGATCACACTTCCAAGGAGCATGGAGATCAATGACCCAATTGTGAAGAAAAACATCCAGTTGGCCAATGTCCCACCTCTCAAGCTACTTGCTACCTGTGTGAAGGAAACAATCATGTTCCTATCCAATGCCCCATCTATTCCATAGTTGAACAAAGGAAACAAGGTGGAGTGAAACAAATGATTGCAAACTATCAAGAAGGATCCAAGTCTACCAAGAAGAATGAGGACAAAGGAAAAGCTCCACTTATACCCCCATGCAATACAACCCAATTTAAAGGACCAAAGAAGAGGCATATGAATTATCCAAAGAGCAATAGAAGGTCAAAGAAACCAGTAGACATTCCTACCTATAAGATAACATATGAACAACATGAACTAGGTGCACTCCTAGCTCTGGAGAAACCCAAGAAAAAGAAGGACAAAAGCCATGTGCAATGTCATCATTGTAAAGAAATGGGACACTATTCCAGTGAATGTCCAGAGAAACAGAAGTATAAGGAGATTGGTCAAGTATGGTGCAACAACTGCAAGGAGCTAGGCCATTATGCAGCAACTTGTCCACAAGAGACACGTGAAGAACTCAAACTTATCACATGTTTCAATTGCAAAGAACCAGGATATTATGCAAGAAATTGTCCAAAAAAGATGAAGCACAAGATAAACAAGCCTATGAAGGATTTCAGCCTTGTCACATGTATCAAGTGTGGAAACAAAGGACACTATGCAGATGTTTGCCCAGAGAAGTTTCCCCAAGATCCCAAGCAAGCCAATATGTAATTTAGTTGGAAAATTTTTAAGGGTGGTAGTACCCTAGATGCTTTGAGCCTACTTGTAACCCTAGCCTTCCCAAATCTCGGGACGAGATTTATTTTAAGGGTGGTAGCCTGTCACATTCCAAGATTTTCCAAATCTTGTAATGTGAAAAGTAAATGAATAAAATAAAACTTTGTTGATTTCTTAGGGTGAGAAGAAACTTTTGAATCCAATTGGAAACTTTCAAAACCTATTTGGATCAAATAAAATCCTAAAGGGATTTAAAAAGATAAATAAACATTAAGGTTAAAAATATTTGTTATTATTATTTTTGGATCCTTTAATAAAAAGATTTGGTTTTCAAATGAAAAGGTAGAAATATAAATAAGGATTATTTTATAGAGCCAAATTAAACCTTGGCCAAGATTTTGAAATAAAATATTTCTATATGATAAAAATAGTAAAGGTTTATTTAAAATAAAATAATAAGGATTTAATATCCAATTTTATTAGAAATAAAGGTTTTACTATTTTAATTAAACATCAAAACTTGTTAATTTATTTTTAACAAGTTTTCCAAGTATTTTATATTCTCAAATAAAACCTACTGAAGTGTTTTTGGTTTTATATAGATTTCAAATGGAGATTTTAAATAAATCAAAACCCATTCGATTTAATAACAAAGGTCCATTTTATTTAATTAAAAATGGACCCAAAAAAATAAAAATATTATTTTATTTTGGGACTTGGATTATTGTTGTTAAACAGAACCAAAACTCAAGGCAAAGTTTGGAGGAGTTTTGAATTGATTTGAATGTTTTATTTGTTGTTTGAATTCCAAAACAGAAAATAGAATTAGAAAAGGATAAAGCTTTCAGAAAGAAAAAAATGATCAGACAGCAGCCCAACTGGCCAGCCCACAAGGCCCAACCAGCCCACTCCCTCTCTCCCCGCAGAAAACGATTCGCACCTGTTTACTGACCCACGCAGACACCGACGAGTGGACCCTCTCCCTATCTCACTCCCTCGCTGACAGCAAGGCCCCACCTCTCCTGTTCATCGTCTTCAACCCCAAATCACTCCCTGCCGTTGCAGCCAGTAACGCCGGCGATCAATTCGCGTTGATAGCGGCTTTAAACCCCCCTGCGACCACGCGTGCTTAAACGCCTCCCTTCCCTCTCTCATTTCCCTCAGACAACCCTCCCCCTCTACCTCTAGGCTGCCCCAATTCGAGCCCACGCCCTCACTGCTCCGGTGAGTTCCGCGAACAATTCCGGCCAGTAGACACTGCCCCTTGCCTCCTCGACCAAGCTCACACACTCCCCAGCCTCTGGCGCTTCTCCCTATGCTGTCCGTTCACTCGCGGGCGCCCCAGAACGTCGACTTCGACAACCTCTGAGCGCCGCCGCGTCTGCTTCTCTCTCCGCCGAGTTTTCCTGGTAAGTCTAGACCGCCCCGAGCCCTCTCAATCATGCTCATGTGAACCCCAGGACTGTACGCGTCTAACCGCACCCTTGTCTTGCTTGGGAGTGAACTGCAGGCCCATCCTCGACGACCTCCAGAACCGCCTGACGCCGTCCCCACTCCGGCGAGCAATCCCCTTCACGCCAGTGCACCCTTCGGCCAACCAACCACGCCTCGAGCATCACCACAACCCTGCGAGCACGGTGAGCACCTCCCCTTCTCTCTTTGCTTCCTGCATCGCCAGTACCGCCACCGTCTGAGCGTCGCCATCGCCAGCCGCCGCGCAGCGCCGCCAGTTCTTGGCAAAATGATAAGAGCCGTTCGATCCAGATCGTAGTGACACGATAGAGTCACTTAACAACGAAGGGGTACGCAATCTGAGCCGCGCAATCTATTTAAATCCAACGCCCCACAGAGGCCGATCCGTGCGAACCGGTATCGACCAGTAGTTTTGCGCCGCGTGGCAGTGGATCTGTTTAAAACAAATTTTGAATCTGATTTAGATGCAAATTTGTAAACCTTATAACTTTTGATCCACACGTCCAAAATTTGCAAACTTTTTATCAATGGAATCAAAGGAACAAGCCCTAGACAACCATGCAATTTGTTTAGTAAAAAGCTTCTGGTAAAATGTTTGTTTTTGCAGAAACATTTGTATGCTTGTTTAGGTTATAAAAATTATTCCAAAAAGTTTTTAGGGATGAAATCTTTGCAAAATGGTTTGTTGTGAACCTACTAAACCTAGGAACCAACCCATGAATTTAAAAATGTTTTTGGTGAAGGTTAGGATTGATTAATTGAATTAGCCCATTTCTAGTCAAATAAAAATGTTGATTTTGTTATGGAAATGATTTTGAGCAAAATCTTTTAAAAATGTGTTGATTCAAACCTACTAACCCTAAACACCAAGTTTGGAGATTTAACAACTTGTTTGGTGAACAACATAAAATGGTTGCTTAGCTAAAAACATTTTCCACCACATGAAATGATGATTTGATTTAAAAATGGATTATAGACAAAACCCTTTTACAAATGGTTTTGCCACTTTAGAAAATTACCAATTTGAACCTTACAATGTTTAGAGCCTAGTAGAAACCACCTTTTCACATAAAACTATCTTTTGCATGTTTGCATGCATGACTTAGTTTCTATTATTTTATGTGTGTTAGATTGTTTGATTATTGGTTGGAATGCTAGTTGATTTTTGTGTTTGCTTGAATGAATTGTAGTGGATTTTAGAAGAGTGTGAGATTAGCAAGATTAAGAAGTAAACCAACATTCCCTACCAAAAAGGCAAGTGACACTATCATCCAAAGTCCTACTATTTTCATTATACTTAGTGGATTTTTGAAACATGCATGAAAAGGATTTCTATACTTATGCTATGCTAAATCCTAATAGGATACCCTTATACATTCCTTAGTGAAAACAATGTAGTTGTAAAATGCTTAGCCATGCTATATGTTTTGAGAAGAGATACATGTTGAGATTTTATGAAGTTGAGAAAGACTTATGTTTTATATAATAAAACAAGTACTCAATGAACCACCTGGGTGGACAAGGATACTCAAGTTTTGGACAAGGTGGCAACAAGAGGAACCATGTTTATATGGCAATCTCTTTTTGTTGTGCACCAGATGAAAACCACCCAGGGACTTAGAGATTGAACATGTTTCTCCAAAAGTGGCTTCCGTGTACAGCCACATGCTATATGGCTCTGGCTTAGTCAACTACATTGGGAATACCCATGCATTGGTCTTCAGGTTAACTGGAAATGAGGGAACTAGGAATCCTAAATTGGTGCCTGAAGACAAGCTAGCATTGTGTATGGGAGGACCCTATGTAAAGACTTCGTCACATTCTCAATCTGCCAGTATTCCATCTTGGTGAGTACTTATCCAGCGGCCACTGGTGGCAACAAGATGAGATTGTGTCATGTGGGTAAAGTGTACAACTTCTGCAGAAGATAAAATTCTAAGTACTTAGCCGTGTCCCCGGTTATGGACAATACTGAGCAACTAAAGTCCTGAAGCTATGGGAAATCTCGACATTCCAATTTCTAAAAGAAAAACTTTTAAGTGACAACAAAAGGCTTGAAACACTTGGGGATTTACCAAGGAGCTCAAGAGATCTTGATAAAAACTTGAAGCACTTGGGGATTTACCAAGGAGCTCAAGAGATTTTGATAAAAACTTGAAGCACTTGGGGTGTACCAAGGAGCTCAAGAGATTTTGACGAAGACATGAAACACTTGGGGATTTACCAAGGAGTTCAGAAAGATTTGACAAAATATCAAAACTATTTTGAAAAGATAGGATAAATTATTGCTTTCTGCAAATGAGCCTAAAACCCTACTTAGCCAAATATGCATGTATTGATAGCATCCACTTATATTCTACATAGTAGTGAAACTTGCCAATACAATTCAAATGTATTGACCCTTGTGGTTGTAACTTGTAATGTTGCAGGTTTGCTTGATATTAGGGAAGTTGATTGATTAGGATTACAAAGTCTACAACCAACATGTTTGCCTGTGGCACTTTGAAGATGAAGGACCCCATGCTTATAGATATTCTGATGCAATGTAATGTAATAGCCAAATGAGCTATGTAAGATGTAATAAAATTATGTTATTCCTGGTTATAAAGTTATATTATGACCTTTGTTCCTTGATATTACATCTTAACTGTGGATGCTAGCTATTGATCCAGGGACTAGCATTGTAAACACATGGATCTCTACCTTATTAAAGGTTGGACCTCTATACCAAGGGTCACGGACCCATCATTAAATCAAACAACGGAAGTAAACAAGTTGTTCCAAACAACAAACTTAGCAAAGGGCCTAATAGGCCTTAAACAGAAGTAGCGACCCTTCCATAGATCCTAGGCTGTTGCCCGGGAACCCCGACTACTCGTCGAGCTTGACGTAGAAACCACCTTCAGTTGGAGTAGCATCATCTGTAGAAAACATCAACGAAGCAAGGCTGAGTATAGGGTGTACTCCGCAAGACTTATGGCTAGTGGAGTTATTTTTCATAAATCCATCTTTTGTTTTTCAAAACAAGAGGGAGAAGAAACTCGTCTAGTCAGATCATTTCAAAAGGGGATAAGAAGACTGCAACTCTAGCTCTTAAAATCATCTTTGATATCTGCCAAGAACCATCATCAACAGAACCTCTCCTCCCGGACTACCCCCTCAACAACCCCGAGGAAGTATTCCAGATCTCACTTTAGTTGGCAAGTTTTTATCATTCGGTTATAGTTCTCTATGATCACAGAATCCGTTCCCAAGTCGTCCATAACCGTGGACATGGCTTTTCGAAAAGATTAATAATCCTGTAGGGGTGCACAACTTTACCCACACGTACCAACCGATTCTTAATGCCAAATTATTAGCCCTCTTCCTTGGAAGGCCGACAGAGAGTGGTTGACCACGACCTTTACCCTGCTTTCGCCGAGACAATGAGTCACACACTAAGGAGATGCCGCCTTAATGGGTCGAGTCCCAAAGTCGGTCCCTAGCAATGTGAACAGGGTTTGAGATTACGGATGCCGGGCATCTCCCATTCCCTGCCACTCTTACCTACCTGTATGAATGCACCTCCTTCACCTCCATACAAGAACAACCAATATGCGTATGTCGAATGGAAAGCCCGAACTATGTGACTCGTGGAATCTACTAGGCAAGTTAGTTGGTCGAGGGGGTTTCCAGGCCCCCGTGTGGTTGTACGCTCGTCTTGGTTCAAGAGGCGAGAACATCAGGTCCTAAGGGTGGCAAGTATAGGACTACAAATACCACAACCCACGTGGCCTCCCATACAAGCCTTAGCATGTTTATTATCCATCTCTGATCACATCACATATCCTACCATACTAGATTCATCCGCATCTCCGGTGCATCACATGAAAGATCAGCAACAGACCACTAAGCATGGCTAAGCTTGACTGAACTGTGGGACTACTGATTCTCATAAGCCAAACCCTAGTTATTCTAGGAGAGGTGGATCAGGTAATATAGTTCACAAAGGAAAAACATGCATCAGATAAGATTACTCTGTCTACTGATAAAAGACTTTTGAACCGAATGCATATGACGAGAATGAAATACCTTGTAATCATAGGATTCATATGTATGAGTGGGGCTTCGCTTGCCTTTTCCGTTGTTGGACTGGTACTGCTCTTCGGTGGCATTGACTTCAGCTTCGGGTTCGGTTCCTATTCGCGAGAACCAATCACCGGAAAAGAGAAAGCAACACTCAACACATGGCATGTGCAATGCTCATACAATATGGATGATATGAAAAGTTAAATAGTGTTGAATTTCACCCTAAAGCATGCTTGGTTACTTTAAAGGGGGTTCCAAAAGTCCAAACCCTAAAACAGGGGGATCATCGGAATCACCTATGGGGTTCAATTGGTTCTTCTAGTTAAACTTGCTATCAAAGTTGATAAACAATGTATGATTATAGCTTAGTTGGATAGGTTTCATTTTTCTGAAAATTTTGGTATATTATTTGTATTTTTTTGATTTAAAATGAATTAGTTATGAATTTCTCAAATTTTAAATCATTTTAAATCATTTTTGGAATATTATAAATAATTTTCCAAACTTGGGCCCACATGTCAGACTTTTAATCATTTCAGAAAACATTTACAGAAATTAATAAAACTCTTACAGGTATGGCCCACCTATTAGGGATTTTTCTATTTATAGAAATAATTAGAAAACAATTAAGAAAAAGAAAAGAAATGGATTATTGCCTCATGTTGATGTCAGCATGACATCAGCAATGGAGCTCACCCTCAAATCGAGCAAGGATCCAACGATCCCGAGCGCGCCTGGACCCGCGGATGGGCGCGTTAGAGAGAGGGCGTCGCGGGGAGCCAGATAGTGGCGGCGCCGCTTCTTCTTGGTCATCAGAGCGTCGCCTCCGACGAGCTCCAGCGGCGGCGGCGTCGGGCACTCGCGGGGAAGAAGCTACAGAGGGAAAGGGAGGAAATGGAGAGGTGCTTGAGCACCGGTGGCTCACCAGGAGCACGAAGGTGGTGTCGGGGAGGCGAGGCGAGCTCGGACGGAGGAGTAATCGATGGTGGCCGGCACCGAAAGAGATGAGGTCGACGTCGACGATTCTGTGCGCCCGCAGACGATTCCTTCGGCGGGGAGGCTCAGCTCGACGAGGCGTAGCTCCCAGGGCCAACCGCGAGGCTTGGGGCGTTCTCCAGTGACGGTGACAAGCGGCAACAGCGGCGTTTAGGGTTCGGCCATTTGGGGAAAAACGGCAGAGAATCGACGGCGGGCGCTGCGGCACGCAACTGCTTCACTCAGGGAGGAAGACGACGGGGAATCGCGGCCGAAGGGGTACGGGCCAGAGGTGGGCTGGCTTGTGCCCTAGGTGGGCTGGCTGCTGGCGCTGCTGGCGGAAGGGAGAGAGGAGAGGGAAGATGGGCTCGGCCCAGGGAGGATTAGGTAGATTTTTTTCCAGGAAATTCTTTTCTATTTCTGTTTTTCTTTTTTCCTTTTATATTTGGAATTCAAACCTGTTTTGAATGATTTCAATTTACAGAAACTTTTGTACAAAATCTGAAAACACTAAGGCCCTCAACACAATTTGGGCTCCATTATTTTTGAGAATTTTAAAAATAGAGAGACCATTTGAATTGATTCAAAAAGAGAGAGAAATCTATTACGGTTTAGGGTTTTTTGTTTGTTCTTCTTTGGTTGAATCAAAGTGCAAATATTTTGCATGCATGCAATGCTCAAACAGTAAAATTGGAATGGTATCGCATCCAGACAACCATCAGTTTTATAAAGGGCTAAGGCTCACGCCTCAACATTTTCATCATCAAAAATCATCTGGTTTTCAAGAACACATGTCAAAACATTTTAGTAGAATGACTCATCATTCTAAGGTTTTCATAACCATTTTCACCAATTATTCCCATCTAAAGTTGATCAAGTTTTATGCTTAGCACTAGCATCTACAAGTGGGGGTAAAGACTAATGAGGGGTAGTAAATAAGGGGGATTAGCTAAGTCCAATCTCATGCCCTAGGATGACATCAAGATTATCTAACTTAGGCCAAATTTTATGCTCTTTATGCTACCTTCAATTATCTTTCTAGAATCTACAAGTCACTTAGGTAAACTCTAAGAAAAAGCTTTGATAAAGAAAATAAAGTATTAAGCTTGCAAGTAAAACTAGGATTGGGTTATCAAGTGGGTGTAATCACATATGCTTTCGGCATATAGTTGTCATAGTAACAAGCAAGTATTAGCTTGCATAAGTTGCAAGGGTTAGCTTGCCTTGAGCAGAGCAGTGGTTGAAGTTCTCCTCGGCTTCTTCCTCGTAGTATCCTCCTTCTTCCTCGAATCCTTGGTCGGTACTAGCGTCTATAAATAAATACGAGGTACACAATCACCAAACAATACTTAACTATTTTTAATCATCACACAAAGGTGCGCACTAGGTGATCTAGCATCATCACTAACACTACAAGGATTAAAGCACTTGTCTTATTTATTTTATTTTTAGAAAAGTAAGTTCTACTCATTGAAAAACTACTTGAGATTTAATATTATCCAACTGAAACATGGGATCATGTTGACACATGTCATCACCACATATTTCAGTACATGGGAATGTGATTTAAAGTGGTGTCGCAATTTAATTAGGTTTAAACTTTTATTTTAATTAAAATAAAGTGACTAGAAATGCCTATGTGGCACTCTTTTATTACTTGAACATTATCTCTGTAAGTAAACCCATATGTTTTTATATATTGTGAAAGGTATGATCAAATATGATTTTTGAGAGTTGGAATCAAATCAAAATCTTTTGTGGTTGAATTTTGAAAAATGTTTGAATGCAGAAAAGCTTCTGCCTTGTTATTTTTACCATTGTTGATATATAACTCCAAATGGTTTGAATCCAACGGGCTTGGATTAATAATTTCAGTACCTTTCTAAAAAAATTGGTTTCATGCATTTTGGTTCAGTGAATCGAGCTGGATTCATTTTTGAATCTAGGTACATAACTATGTTTGAAATTAAATGAATAAAGCTTAATTTGAATTGTTGGGTCGCGCGGGATGTTTTACTAGGCCGTCCCACTACACACAGCGCATACGCGGGCTGGTTAAGTGGCTGTACCCACGCTTCAGTGAGACGGGGAGGGGCGAAGTGGTACGGGGCACCGTGGACCGTGGAATCTAGTTCTAATCGAACGGCTCTGGTTCATCGTCCATGGCGGGCAGGGCCAACAAGCCAGAACCCTAGTGCGGCAGGTGGGGGTCGTGGGAGGCTCACCGGGGCTCAGGAGAGGGTCGGCGACGGGGGCGAATGACGAAGTCGATGATGGCGATTCCCCTGGTACCGGCAGCTTCTCCTTGGGCGGATCCAATCGACGGCTCCCTTCTCCTCCAGCAGCGGCGGGCTCTGGCCAAATTCCAGCGATGCGCTGCTCGCCTTGCTCCGGGAGTGAGGTGGGTGGTTCTGAGGGAGAGGGGAATGAACTGGTCTGAAGAAAAGGAGCGGTGGAGGCATCTATTTATAGTGGCTGAAGGGGACTGACGACGATTTTAATGGCACACAACGCGCATGGTTCGCGCGGCGGTGAACGAGCATGTCTGCGGGGTTGCTGGGACGGTGGTGATCACGCACGCACGCGGCAAGGGCGGCGCGTGGTCTGTGGGTGCTGGTCGAGGGTGGCGCACTGGCGCGCTCTCGGCTCGCACGCATAGAAGTTTGGCATGGTCGTGCCATGTGGTCCAGGGGCTGGCAGTGCTCGGGCTTGGGACAGGGAGTGGCGGTGGACGGTGGCGTGCCTGCTATACATGATGGCTAGGCTTGGTGCTGCTCCCAGCAGCAATCTACCACTATCTAGCAGTGATTCTACTCAAGAGGGAATACCAGCAACCTATTAGGAGGAGATCCCAATCTTCCATTAATCTAATCCAAAAAATCTCTTACCTCTCTCATCCTCATAGCACATGGAACTAGTTGTACTAGCACACAAGTAACCAAGCACAGATTTAAAAGGATGCATCTTTTCCTAGTTTCTTTCTAACCTAGTATAAAGGTGCAGCAGTTACTGCATGTACTGTCTCTAGGGCCAGTACACTACACTAAGTACTCTCAACAAGGAAGAAAGTCAAATAAAAAAAGCAGTTTGTGATTAACTTGGGGAGTTTTTGTAGTTAAAGGGGTATTTGCAAAATTGCTAACTTTACTTAGCTCTTTCACCTGAGGAGTAGGTGCTGGCTGGTGGGTACATATTCCACTGGTGGCTATGTATGTGCATTGCAGTACATATCTTGTTCGATCCTAGTGCGGCCCCATCCATATTTTACGAGGAATTTATTGATGTTGATTCAATATTGTAATTTTGCATATTTTTGTGTATAAACTTGATCAAACTTAGAAAATATTTGACTTTTGACAAATCATTTATGCGCCTTATATTTTGAAACAGAGGAAGTACTCCAATCAGAATATATATCTCATCGTCACTCATCAACTCAGATAATAACTCATATAACATAGACTTTTGACTGATCCTGCAGCCTCTCTTATAATTTAAGAAGGAACAAGCATACATAGCTCAATAGGAGGTCGTTCTCTGTCAAAACAAACTCTGTTTCTTAATTAATCTGCTCATGTTGCCTAGATAATTAATTGCCAACAAGCAATGATAAATAAAAACAATCATTCTTTCACATATTGCTGAACTTTTGCATGCGGGTTTCATGCTTATTCGAGGACAGTACAGTACACTTGATAATCCATGCATGTATGAGGCGGAGGGGGAGATGGAGGGAGGAGCGGATGGGCATGTAGGAGGGAGGGGCGCGGGGTGTGGCATGTTGTACCGTCCGAATTGGATCCATGGATGGGAGAGGGGGAAGGTGGTACATGCGGGCGGCCTACGGGCGGGCGGCGGACGGGACGACAATGGCGACACGGTGGTCTCCTCCTCCTCCTCCTCCGGGTGGTCTCCTATTCCTCCGGGCCTCCTCCATGATGGTAACCTTCTCTACGGGGGCGAGGAGGAGATAGGAAGGGAGGGGAGAGGGGGCCGGGGGGGATCACCTAGCTGACGGCGGACGGCGGCGGATCGAGACGGGTGGGGATCGACGGGGACGACGACGGATCGAGATGGGTGGGCATCGATATGATCGGGAGATAGAGAGAGGACAAAACCTTATCCCACGGGTGGGACCCACAGGCACCTTACCCCCAGCGTTTTAGCCAATATGCCGGTGGTAAATTTAGGGTCACTGGAAGGTGGGGCCATCCCGTGCTACCCCCGGCGTTTGGTCTAAATTCGCTGGTGGTATTGTTAGGGTCACTGCCAGGTGGGGCCAGTGCACTTTCTATCTTGGGCTGGACAAAAAACTCAAAACTCGACGAATTTAACGAGCACTCGTTTGCTCGGCTAGTTCAAAATCGACTCGTTCGAAATCAACTAATTTTTTGTTGAAGTGTCAGCGAATTAGCAAGTGTTGGTCAAGTGTGTGGCCCTTCTATTGATAATTATATGTCGCTTTAAGTATTGTTATATATGGGGTTGTACCTGTCATTTGAATTATTGGTATGCTTCTGTCTGAGGCTGATGCATTTTCTTAACGAGTAGCTCACATGAGCGCTCGTTAACATCTAACGAACTGAGCCGAGCTTTACTATTTGCTCATTATCCTTAACTAGTTTAATGATACGAACCATAACAAGCGCGAGCCTTAATTAATGAGCCGAGTCTTAACGAGTCGAGCTACTCGATAGTCCAGCCCTACTTCCGTCGGAGGGCAAACACACATAAAATGATAGCGCACTTCCATCAAAGGAAAACACACATAAAGTGATAGCGCAATTCCGTCGGAGGCAAAAACATATAAAATGATAGCGCAATTCCGTCGGACTCAACAAACACACATAAAATGATAGCGCAATTCCGTCGGAGGCAACAAACAAACATAAAATGATAGCGCAATTCCATCGGAGGCAACAAACACACATAAAATGATAGAGCAATTCCATCGGAGGCAACAAACGCACATAAAATGACTGCGCAATTCCGTCGTAGGCAACAAACACACATAAAATGATATCACAATTCCGTCGGAGGCAAAACAACACACATAAAATGATAGCGCAATTCCGTCGGATGCAACAAACACACATAAAATGATAGCGCAATTCCGTCAGAGGCAAACACACATAAAATGACAACACAATTCCTTCGGAGCAAAAAACACATAAAATGATGCGCAATTCTGTCGGTGGCAAAAAATACACATAAAATGATAGTGCAATTCCGTCGGAGGCAACAAACACACATAAAATGGTAGCGTAATTCCGTCGGAGATCACAAACACACATAAAATGATAGCGCAATTCCGTCGAAGGAAACAAACACACATAAAATGATAGCGCAATTCCGTCGGACGCAAACACACATAAAATGAAAGCGCACTTCCGTCGGAGGGAAAACACACATAAAATAATAGTGCAATTCTGTCGGAGATCACAAACACACATAAAATGATAGCGCAATTCCGTCGGAGGCAACAAACAAACATAAAATGATAGCAAAATTCCGTCGGAGGAAACAAACACACATAAAATGATAGCGCAATTCTGTCGGAGGCAAACAAACACACATAAAATGATAGCGCAATTTCGTCGGAGGCAAACCCACATAAAATGATAGCGCAATTCCGTAAGAGATCACAAACACACATAAAATGGCACAATTCTGTCGGAGGCAAACACACATAAAATGATGGCTAATTTAGTTGAAATGATCCGTCGCCTCCATAGGAGTTTAATAGTATAGTAAACACATACATAAAATCATTAATAAGAGATACAAATAAAATGATGAGTGTTAATTTCTTGACCACACTAAAATCTTACTGTTCCTTCTTTGCACTATGATTCTTCTTCTTGCCCTTCTCCTTGGTCTTTTTTGACTTGACCCTGCCAGTCTCATCGTCGTGACTCCTTGTGTACAGAGTTGTTGTAGCTGACGACCTAGGTAGCGTGGTCCTTCTTCTTCTTTTTGTGTATGTTGCATCGTCTTCATCGGGTCTCCGACGAGTCCGTCAAAGTCTTTCTCGTCGGCGACTCCATCCATTCCGACGAGGGCCCTTTTACCTCTCCTCACGATGACATGGCTAGGCCTTGACGGTTCGGTAATGAAGAAGCATTGCTCGACGTTCTTAGCCAGTACCCATTGCTCATTTTGCGTGGTGGGTTTCTTGGTCTTGGATTTGTTGGGCATACACATGGTGGTCAAATACTCGTCTTCTTTTCTAACATATGTAGCCCATATGACACGGAACATCGGTAGATTATCCTCGACGTAGTCGACCTCCCAAATTTCCTTGATCCTTCCGTAGTATCTTTTATTCTCTTCACCCGTGTAAGATTCCATCGTCACACCAGAGTTCTAATAGTCGCTTCTTTTGTCTCTCTCCTCTGTGTAGAATGTGTAATCGCCGATGTCGTATGCTTGATAAGTCATGAGGTTTGGCGCGGGCCCGTAAGACAAGGCCACTATGATTCTGTCCGCGACACTTTTCATTGGCGGGGGATTGGTATCAATCTGGTCTTTGAACCAGTGTGCGAAAGAGGAGTTGTGTGCTCTAAATACCTCTTCCGTCATCGTCCTGTTAGCATTGTTCTCGATCATGGTTTTGTGCTTTTCCACCCAAGGTGTGACATCGTCCATGTGCTGTAGCGCTACTAAGTGGGCCCGGTCAAAGTCGGATCTCCTATCACACTGATCCACGTCCATTTCCTTCTTTCTAGTGTGGTAGCCTACTCCCTCGAACCTGCCGAGGTGCTTGTTCGTGGGCAAACCAATCGGACGTGTGTTTTCCTTGTTAATATAATTCTTGCAGAAAGAGACACACTCCTCTGTGAGAAAGCCCTAGGCGATGCTTCCATCCGGATGTGCCTTGTTATGGATGTATCCTTTGATGATTCCGTTCATTCTTTCTAACGCCATCATGTTGTGAAGGAACGGAGGCCCGAGATCCTCGATACCGTCCACTATATGCAACAGAAGGTGGACCATGATGTTGAAGAATGCGGGCAGGATGTACATCTCCATATCGGATATGATGGTGACGATCTCTTCCTGTAGCCTCCCAAGTTTCTTGACTCTTATTGACTTCCGAGTGATGATGTCGAAGAAGTTATAGAGCCTAATTAGCGTTGCACGGACGTGCGGTTCCATGATCCCTCAGATTGCAACCAGAAGTATCTGCGTCATCATGATGTGGTAGTCATGAGACTTCATCCCGCTGAAGATTCCGTTTGTCAGGTCTAGCCATGTACGTATCAGCCCCGCATAGCATAAGGGATACTTGGTTCCGAGGAGGAAATCGATCATCTGTTCGAGATTGTTAGGATATAGATTAAAGCAAGAGGGGCGTGGGGTTTCACTCTTCTTCGCCCTTTTTCCCTTAGGATCTTCCGTCTCCACCTCAACCGGCTGCATCCCCGCCCTTTTGCGCTTGCGATCGTTTGTCTCCTCCTAAACCATAGAAGAAGACAGGGGTGAAGCTCTTCTCTGATATTCAGGGCCTTTAGGTCATGTGTTGCTTTTGGCCCGTCTTTGGTCCTATCCGGCATGTTCAGTAGAGTGCCAAGGAAGCTTTCACGCACGTTCTTCGTGATATGCATGACATCAAGGCTATGAGGCATACCGAGGATCTTCCAGTATGGCAAGTCCCAAAACACGGACCTACTTTTCCATACCCCCATGAGCGGGCCGTGTACCTTTTCCTTCTTCTTATCTCCTCTCTTTCGCTTATGATTCTTTATCTTACCCGGCGGAGGGCAGTGTTTCCAGCTTTTCAGCAAAGCATCGATCTCCTCGCCGCTGCGCTTAGGCGGAGGTACTTCGAGCTCATCCTTACCAAGCTCGCCGCTGCGTTGAACAGATCTCCACACTTCCTCTACGGGTAATTTCGGGTAGCCACATCCGAGTCCTCATGTAGACGGTTTTTGAAGACACGAGATCCTTACCAAGCTGAATAAATGGCGTCCTTTCCATGCACCTCATACAAGCCTTGTGTTCGTGGCACACCTCGCACGCGATATATCTATATCTGAGATAGTCCTGCACCATCGTGATCAGCGCTGCTTTCAGACTTAAAGTTTGTTGGAGGTGATCGTCCCATGTTTCTACCCCTTTGTCCCACAAGATGGCTAGCTCCTCCTTCAATAGCACAAGATACATGATGATATCCCTCCCTAGCTGCATCGGCCGTTGGATTAGCATGCTCATGTGTATGTACTTCTGCTTCAGGCCTAGCCATGGGGGAGGTTGTACATCCATACAAATACAGGCCAGGTGCTTTGCTTTCTGCTATGGTTGCTGAACGGATTGAGTCCGTTGGTGCTTGCACCTAGTCTGATGTTCCTTGCTTCTTTCCCGAAATCTTCGTACTCATCGTCTAATGCTTTCCACTGGCTTTCATCCGAAGGGTGCGTCAGCACTGGGTTTTCAACCCGTAGTGGATTGTTCATCACCGCTTCCTTCCTTTCCACGTGCCAGCGCATGAGCTTCGCTTCCTTGCGGTCCACGAAATACCGCTAGAGACGGGGCCTGAGCGGGAAGTACCACACAACTTTTAGAGGATCTTTTCTCGTCCCTCTCTTGTATCTAGGCGCGCCGCACCTTGGGCACGTGGTTAAGTCCTTGTGCCCGTTGTTCTCCCTCCTCATCATCTTCATTTTCGTGTTGAACAGAATCCTCTTCCTTATGGTCATCGACATCATCATCTTCATCATCCATCCACTAAGTGTAGGCCTCCATGAAACTATACCTAAGCAGGTGCTCATTCATTGTGCGTGACAAGGGGTCAAACAATGACGAAAGTTTGCATTTTCGACACGGACATCTTATTTCCAAGTGGTTTTTTCGATACATGTCGGCAGTCGCGCGTTTCACGCGTCTATCCACCACGCTTTCCTTCATATCAATGACCATCGTCGCCTGCATAATAGGAGAATAGATTAGAACTGTCGCCTGGGCTGCTTTCATGAAAAAATTCGGCATGACGTTTCCTAAAAGTAGTCTCGTCCGAGTGCCAGAAATTCGCCGGAATGGAAGTTAATCGACATTCTGGCAAAACATTAGCAACTCATTGTACATGCACATTCCACTGGCAAAACAACACAAAAAAGGTCCACATATGCGTGCAACCACTTTTCACCATCAAAAGTGACATCACCGGTGAATTGTCGCCAACTCATGCACATTCCACCACATTATACCTATTAGTGGACGCGAGGTACAAGAGCACCGGAGAGATGCCAAACGTCGATCGAAGAGAGTGTGTGTGCTGCCGATACCTTATGCTTGAGATCTAGATCTACTAATAGAGAGAAGTGGGAAAGGTGGTGGGGGAGAGAGATCTAGATCTAGATCTTGCTAGGTAGATCTACTAATGCATGCGAGGGGAGCGACATCTCCTCAAATATATTAAACTTTGTTTGTTGAATTAGCTAAAATAGGTGGGGAGAAGTGGGGGAATGAGCTAGCAAAGCTTGCGGTTGAGTTTACAAGAAAGGGGAGCTAGTGGTGAGTGAGGAGGTGTTGTTAGGTGGCTGGTTCGACCTTGTAATAAGTCCCAGGTTACCACCAGCGAACTATGCCCTACACGCCAGTGGTAGTCGTTTTACACCAGCGGAAAGCACCAAAGCGCCATCGGTAATAACACGGCCCAGTGGCCCACCCGTCCCTCCCATGCATCACCGACGAGCGCAAGATATTTTGTTGGTGGTATAAGGACGTATCCCCACCGAGTAAGGGCCATTTCGCCAGCTGTAAGTGGCGGCCATCCGGGGGGCACACGGCTAACCCTATCCCTGGCATGCACGGGCCATGTTCGCCAACACTAATTGGGCTAGCCCTGGTGAGCAAGGGTCATTTCGCCGGCAGTAAGTGGAGGCCGATCCAGGGGGCACGCGGCCCAACCTATCCCTAGTGTGCACAAACTACGTTCGCCGGCGGTACTTCTTCTATCACCGGCGTGAATAGTGCGTTTCTCCGGTGGTAACATTATGCAGGCCTGGAAGCCCTTACCGCCGGCGAGCCATATCCCACTTCGTCGGCAGTAAGGATTGTTGCTATAAGGTTTTCTCTACTAGTGTTTGTGTAGCTAGTTTATTTTCATATTATTAAATTCCTTTGAACTCCCCCTGCCCAGTTATTTTTTGTAACCGTTATTACAACTATATGAACATTTATATTGAAAACAAGAAAACGGCTCTGTATTTGCTGGTTGGTGAAGAAGTTGTAGAAATAAACTATAATAAATTCACAAAATTTCCTTATGAGAAGAAAGTTGAAATCAAAGAGGAGAAGACTATTGAAGAATTGGCAGCAATTTATTTTTCCACCCCACAATCTGAGTTGTAGAGAAGTTTTAAAAGCAATGATTCGCTTCCAAATGACTCTGCAAAATAAGATTTGGATTAGATCTTCAATACCACACCAGAGGTTGAAACTTGCCTCGGGGACGAATTTGATGAACTTGAAAGAAAATGGGATGAGGATCCGCCACCTCTTGTCTTGAAGCTTCTTCCTCCAAGCCTCAGCTATGAATTATTAGATAAGGAAGTTACATTCCCAGTGATTTTAGAAGATAAGCTCTCTCCTGCAGAAAACAAAAAATTATTAAAGGTACTTGTCAAACAGCGTGAAGCTTTTGGATACACCCTTAATGACATAAAAGGTATAAACCCTTATATAATAACTAACAAGATATCCATGATTGAGGACCCCAAACCATTTTTTGATAAGCAAAAAAGATTGAATCCCAAAATAAAATATGTAGTAAGAAAGGAAGTTATATGTATGTTGGACAACAGTATTATCTATCCAATTTCAGATAGTAGTGGGTAAGTCCAACTCACTGCATACCTGGAGAAGGATGTATAACCATAATTAATAATGATAAGGATGAATTAATCTCGGCTAGAACAATAGCAGGATATAGGATGTGTATGGACTTTAGGAAGTTGAACAAAGAAACCATAAAAGTTCACAAGCAACTGCCTCTCATTAATGATATTACGGAAAGGATCTCTGTTAACTCTTACTTCTATTTTATTGATGGATACTCTGGATATTCTAAAATAGCTATTCAGTGTGAATATCAAGTAAAAACCACTTTTACCCGCCCTTATGTGACCTACCTTATCGATTAATTCCTATCGGTTTGTGTAATGCAGCTGCTACTTTTGAAGAGTATGTTTTGAAAATATTTGATAGTTTTGTAGAAAGTTCCATGTAAGTCCATATGGACAATTTTTTTATGGGACTACTTTTGAGAAATGTCTCTATAATATTAGTAGAGTTTTGTAATGATGCAGAGAAACCAAGATGGCCCTCAATTGGGAGCGTTGCAGTTCATGGTAAGGGAAGGTATAATTTTCTGGCATAAAGTTTCTGAAAAGAATATTGAGATAGATAAATCAAACTTGGTCACCTTAGAGAAACTACCAATTCCGCAAGATATAAAGGGGGTAAAGAATTTTTTTGGTCATGCTAGCTTTTATAGAAACTTTATTAAAGATTTCGCTAAAATAGCTGCTGCTTTAACTCGTCTAATGGATAAAGACACCCTTTTTGCCTTTGATAGAAATTACAATGACTCCTTTGAACAGTTAAAAAGGCACTAATTTCTGCACAGGTCATTCATCCACTAAACTAGGATGAACCATTTGAAATTATGTTTGATGCTAGTGTTTATGTTGTTGGAGCTGTTTTAGGACAAAGAGATGGCTTGAATCTTAACGTAATCCAATATGCTAGTCGAGTCTTTAATGAGGATCAAAAGTATTATGCAACTACCGAGAAAGAATTTTTAGCTGTTGTTTTTGCTTGTGATAAATTTAGACACTACATTATCAAATCAAAAGTAATAATTCATATTGATCACCAAGATATGAGACACCTTGTAGCTAAGAAATACACAAAGCCCCGTCTAATCAAATGGGTCTTACTTTTACGAGAATATGACCTGCAAATAGTGCATAGGAGAGGAATGGATAATCCTATTGCTCACCATTTGTCATGGATGGAAGGAATCATGGAGCATCCAGTTACTATTAATGAATCTTTGCCAGGAGAATAACTTGCATTTCTAGAACCTCGTGATCCTTGGTTGCAGATTATGCCAATTTTCTTGTAGGCAAGTTTTTACCAAAAGGAATGGATTACAATGTAACATACGAAATTTCATCAAATCCAAAACATCATGATTGCATTCATATTATCATGGCATGTTTACATTGCACAAATTTTTCAAAGTTTAAATCCTAACAAAACCCTATTTTATACCCCTTTATATTACATGTATGGGGCATGTTTTTATTTTTATTTTGTGACCCCAAAATGTTTTGGAGTGATTTGATGTGTTTGACACACTTTTAAACAGTAGGATCACGTCACAAATATGTGGTGAAACTTTTAAAAGATTTGGAGTTGATTTAGTCATTCGAATCTTATTTGAAAAATCAAAATAGAAATAGAAAAAGGCAAAGGAGAAAAAAATAAAAACCAACCAGCCATCTGGCCGAGGCCCACCTAGCAGCCCAGCAAGCCCACCTGGGAAACCCCCTCACCCCTCTGTTTCTCACCCCGTGCACACGCACCCCCTCGCTGACATGTGGTCGTAGCTGCCACCTCACCCCTTCGTCCCCAGATCTCGCGCGAGACCAGCTTCGCCGCGGCCATTTCCCCCGAATCAAAGCGCGTTGATTGCCTTGAATGTCGGCATAATTCTCTCCCTCGCCCCGGCTACTTAACGCCCTCGGCACCAGCTCCATTTCTCCCCACACAGCTCACCATGCGCGCCGCTAGTTTTAGGTCGAATAGATTTGATCGACTAGATCTGGATCCAGTGGTCAAGATTAGAACTAGGTACGAACAAGTACGGGCAGATCTGAGCCGCTAGATCTCACTTAGATCTAATGGTGCGCGAGCGTGATCCAGCGCAAAAAGTTATGAACTAATCAGAAGCTGCCGCATGTCTACGAATTAGATTTAAAATCCACATTTTATCTATTAGATGTTTAAAGTTGCAAAATTCATAACTTTTGTTCTGTAAATCTAAAAAATACAACTTAGGTGTCTATGGATTTAGAAAAATGAGATATTTGCATCTATGTCCTTGCCTTGATCATTTGCTTCTGTACAATTAGGATTTTATGAAGAAGCATTTGTAATACTATTTTGACTATAGAAATTATTTAGAATATTATTTTAAAGTGGTTTTTCTTTCATTTAGACTTTAGAATGTATGCTTTGTCTTCAGTACTGTAGAGTTTGATTTAAAAAGTGTGTCAAATCATCTCATTTCAATTTGCATGCATGCATACTATTTTTGCGTGTATATTATTTGTGTATATTTGTTGTGTTGATTTTGTGGATTGTGAAGTGTGTGATTGTGAGGATTGTACCTATTCCCCTAGCTACCAAGGAAAGTGATACTTCATCTTTTTGTCCTATTATTTATCCTATTGCATTAGTACTATTTTGAGTAGGATTTGCATGGTAATTTTTCAAATATATGCTATTCTATGGTAGATCCTATAGATGATATATTGGTAGTATATACCCTATGTTAGGAGACTTGATATGCTAGTATGATTAGCCTAGCTATTAGAATTCAAGGGTGGAAAAATTCATGTTATGATATTATGGAAAGATTATGCCTATATGTTTTTGACTAAGAAAACAACTTGTTAATGAAACACCTAGGTCGAATGGGACTTGTATGGTTTGTTTGAGTGGTTACACAGGGCCCATGTCTATCGTTTACCCTGTGTATCACACTTGCTGATGGCCACCCAGGAACAAAGAGATTTGAGATGTTTAGTGTTGAGAAGCTTAAAGTGCAACCACATGGAATATGGGCTCTGCCTTGACCAACTAAGTTGCAAAAACTCAGCCGGATGGACAGATGGTGGTATAGTTGATAGGATGGAACACTTCCATGGTGGTCTGAGGTATTGCTTCTGAAAAGTCTCGTCTCGATGCATGTCGAGTCTTGTGGGGAAAGTGCACTTAGCCGTGTCTCCGGTTATGGACATTTTGAGCATCAAAGAGATTGAATTGGTCAAGAATCTCCTTATACCAATTTATCTAAGCTAAAATTTTAGCGTGAACCAGGGTAGAGGTACACCAATATCTATTGGTGTATCCTTAGTGTTTTTGTAAAAAAACTTAGTGTTTTCAACCAGTAGGACAAAAATACTTTGTGCAAAGACAGCCGGAAACCACACTTAGCCAAATTCATGTAGTTGATAGTCTCTACTATATAACTATGATATCACTTGCAAATACAATTCCAACTTTATTGACCCCTTGTGGTTGTAACTTATTATGTTGCAGGTTACACTGATGGTGAGTAGGGTTATGAGTCTACACTCAACATGTTTGCCTGTGGCACATGAAGATGAAGACTTTATTTATTTACTATGTAATGAGAAATCTATGTGTTAGCCTTGGGCTAATGAGTTGTAAGAACTATTGTATTCTTGAAATGACAATGTAATAATGACCTTTGTATCTGTGTACTTCATCTTAAACTATGGGTGCTAGCATTTCGATCTAGGGACTAGAACTGCAATTACAGGGACCTTTATCTTAAAGGGTGAGGTCCTACATACAATCAAGGGAAGAAATTCTTTAATGATTTAAAACATTACTTTTGGGATGATCCTTACTTATATAGGCATGGAAAAGATGGGATAATGAGGAAATGTGTACCCCGAGCACGAGGTAAAGTCCATTCTTTAAGCTTGCCACAATAGTCCTTATGGGGGACATCACGCCAGTGATCATACCGCAGCTAAAGTCATGTAGTCAGGTTTCTATTGGCCTACATTATTTAAAGACTCTAATGAATATGTTAGGAATTGTGATGGTTGACAATGTATGAGTAACATAGGTAAAAGATAGGAAATGACTATGAAATATAATTTAGTAACATAACAATTTGATGTATGGGGTATGGACTTTATGGGACCATTTGTTAACTCTAACGGTTATACTCATATTCATGTTGTTGTTTACTATGTTACTAAATGGGTGGAAGCTATACCCACTTCTCATGCAGATGCGGCCAATTCCCTCAAATGATCAAGGATGTCAGCTTACCTAGGTTTGGAGTACCCCGGTTTTTGATCACTAATGGTGGAAATAATTTTATGAAGGGAAATTTCAATAATATACTTCAAAAATATGGAGTAGACCATCAATGGCCTCACCTTACCACCCTCAAACCAGTGGACAAGTGGAATTACCAAACCTATGGTGTTAGACCCCTCCTTTATAAAGGATAGGATCCCTGTGATTGCAATGCTAGTCCCTGGATCAATGCTAGCATCCACAGTTTAAGATGAAGTACACAGATACAAAGGTCGTTTATTACATTCATTCCAGAGATAAAAACATAGTCTTTTACAACTCATGGCCATAGGCCTAATACAAGAGTTTTAAGGAACAAGTAAATAAACATAAGTCTTCATCTTCATGTGCCACAGGCAAGCATGTTGAGTGTAGACTCATGACTCCTATTCATCATCGGAGTAACCTGCAACATCACAAGTTACAGCCACAGTGGGTCAATAATTTCGAATAGTATTGGCAAGTGATACCTTATTATATTTAAGTGGACTATATTACTATATGCATTTTGGTTAAGTGTAGCTTGGCTTGCTTTGCTTGAAAATAGGTTTTTCCTATTAGTTGAAATCACTAAGTTTTTCTTTGTCAAAAACATTCCCAAGGAACCACCAATAGACATTGGGGTCCTTCACCCTTGTTCACCCATCAATTTTTATTTATAAGTTGGAGTGATGAGATTCTTGTAGCTTCCATGTCTTGATGCTCAAAAGTGTCCATTTCCTTGGACAAGGCTAAGTACTTAGGTTTTCCATCTTCAGAGGTTGTGCACTTTCCCCACCAGACTTGGTTTCCCAAGACAGGACCTTTCAGAAGCCTTTCCTTAGTCAAATGGACGCGTTCCATCCTATCATCCCATCTACCACCAACTGTCCAAGTGACTAAGTTCTAGCAACCTATATGATCATGGCAGAGCCCATATTGCCAAGTGGTTGCACTGTAAGCTTTCTCAACACTTGGCCTCCAAATCCCTCTGTGCCTGGGTGGCATTCCACAAGTGAGATACACAACCCAAGTCCATGGCCTTGTGTAACCACTCAACATAACCCAATCTTTCCATTCCACCCAGGAGGTTCATTTGCCTTAGTTGTTTTATTAAGAAAATATAAGTCTCTTGACTTAGAATATTTTTATCATAAACTAAATAGATGTTCACCACCCTTGTTTACTATAAGCTAGGCTAAGCAAAGTATGGTATCTTATCTTAGGAAAATTTCCCTAGCAATTCTACTATTTCACTCTACTTAGGATTTCCCATCTTAGCACTAAGCAAAATATCATGCAAATACTTTAGCAAAAATATCTAATGCAAGTACAAAACTTAGGATAGAAAATTCATGAAAATATCACTTGCCTTGGTAGTGTGGAGAGTAGCACTCTTCACAATCACAATCACTAGCAAAATCTACACATGAAATAATAGCATACAATTACACACAAATATATACAACCAAAAATAATATGAATGCATGCATGCAAGAATCTACTAGGTGGTGATTTTTGAAAATTATACCAAGTATGCTCATGAGTACAGAAACTTAACATGTCACAAGTTTGCCAACTAAACTTATTTGGCCCCATTATAATTTACCAAATTAAATCTATATCTAAAATAGCCTAAAACTTGTTCCACAAATAAAATCATTTTAACTGTTACTATATGCTAAATAAATTGGATATTCAGAAAGGCCTTGTTTCACTGAATCCAACGGTATAAAGTTTGCAAAAATCTAACGTGGCATTCAAAAGTTATAAGCATTTGAAGTTTGAATCTAAATCTGGTTTTAAATTCTGTTTTTAGTTTAACCCTTGCCACGCGTCGTGTTTTTATTCGCCCGTACCATTTCGCACTGGATCGAGCTCCCCAGCCGTAGGATCTAAATGATCTGGCGGCTCAGATCGCGTACCTCTTCGGTTTAAGTGAATCTATCCTAGCGCTGCGATGCAGATCCAACGGTCCATATCATCAAGCCAGAAACAGGCGGCGCTGGCGGTGCTAACTGGCGGCGGCGCGTCTGACTACGGCGGCGCCGGCGTTCTACATCGTCCGCGAGAGGGAGAGGAGCATTACCAGGTTCGCCGGAGACTGCTGAAGCTCGTCGTGGTACTGGCTTGCGGAGGGGCGCTCGGACACGGTTGTGATTGCTCGCCGGAGTGGTAGGACGGCGTCGGTGCGTCAGGTGGTCGTCGTGGACGTCGCTGTGAACCACCCCAAGGCATGACGAGGACATGGTTAGATTCACGGGGTCAAGGCAGGGTCGTGTGTTTGAACTAGAAGTCACGGGGCGGTCGGGGCTTACCAAAAGAACTCGCCGGAGTTCGTGCAGAAGACGGTGGCGGTCCAGTCATCGACATTGCCGACGCTGTGGTTCGTGCGACGGCAAACGGAGAGTGTCAAAAGAAGCGCAGAGGCTCACTGATCTAGTTTGCAAGAACGAGAGGCAGAGGGAAGCGCAGAACTCACCGTAATTGGCCGGAGTAGTCGCCGGAGACGGCGGAGTTGCAGAGAGAAATGCGTGCAGCCTGGGGGCGTTCTGTGCTTGGGGTTTGGGGGAAAAGAGAGAGGGGACAGAGGGGTTTCTTATAGCCTGGTCGCGAGCGAGAATCACTCTGCCAATAACTCGAATTGACGCCGCGAATTAAAACCAGAAACGCCCGCGTTGATTTGGGGATGAACGGGTCGTGCGGGTGGAGACGACGCCGACGTGGAGGTGGTCCGCTTGTCAGCGAGGTGCGCGAAGTGCAGGTGGGGCCTGCTTGTCAGCGGTTCAGTGTGTGTGCTTGCGCGTGAGGGGATAAAAAGAAATGCCCGGGTGGGCTTGCTGGGCTCGGTTCGTTGCTGGGCCAGATTCTGGCCGCGCGGCCCTTTTCCATTGTTTAAGCCTTTTCTTTTTTCTAAATTCATTTTCTGGTATGAATTTGATATGAATTCAAATCCTTTTGGAATTCAACTGCTTTGGGAACTTTTGCAAGGTTTTGTGGGTTCAAAAACATTCATTCTAACTAAGTGTTTACCCTGCAAGGCTTGGTCAAGCTTGGTTTTCAAAGTAAACAGAGATTTGCTCTAGTTTTCTAAATATTTGAAATAGGGTTTTGAAACCATTTCTAATTTTTGATTCTTGGGTTAAAAGCTTCACCTAATCTTTCCATCATTAGAGACCAGCAAACAAGCATTTAAACTTTCAAATTTCAAAGGGTGATGGTCATTTGGAATAAATTGCCCACATGAAATCATAGCTCCAACTTATGTTTCTAAATGATTTTTGAGAAAACCCTAAATGCAAAGATGATATGTATGAGTTTTGAAACTATGATTTTTGGGATGTTACAAATCTAACCCCCTTAAGATGAATCTCGCCCTCGAGATTCGGGTTGGCTAGCAAATAGGTGAGGGTGGTCTTTCCGAAGATCATCTTCTCTTTCCCATGTTGCTTCCTCTTCAGAGTGATGGTTCCATTGTACTTTACAAAACTTGATGGTTTTAGTCCTTGTGACTCTTTCTGCGGTCTCAAGTATCTTGACAGGCTTTTCCTCATAAGTGAGGTCACTTTCTAGCTGAACTTCTTCCAAAGGTATGGTATCCTTCAAAGAAGACTCTTCCATTTCTGGGTGACATTTCTTAAGCTGACTCACATGAAATACGTTATGGACTGCTGATAGAGATTCTGGCAATTCAACTTCATATGCAACTTCTCCCTTGCGACTTAGAATCTTGAATGGCCCCACATATCTTGGTGCCAACTTTCCTTTGACTCCAAATCTTTTCACTCCACGAAGTGGTGATACCCTGAGATAAGCTCTATCCCCAACTTCGTAGGTGACTTCTCTACGCTTAGAATCCGCGTAGCTTTTCTGTCGGGACTGTGCTATCTTCAATCTGTCCTTAACCAATTTGACTTTCTCTTCGGCGTCCTTGATAAGATCAGGTCCAAATAAGCTCCTTTCGCCCACACCATTCCATAACAATGGGGTGGTACACTTTCTTCCGTAGAGTAACTCAAACGGTGCCATTCCAATACTAGATTGATGACTATTGTTGTAAGAGAACTCTGCGTAAGACAAACTTTCATCCCAGCTTGCTCCATAATCTAAGGCACAGGCCCTCAACATGTCCTCAAGAATTTGGTTGGTCCTTTCTGTTTGTCCATCTGTTTGAGGATGAAAAGCAGTGCTAAACTCCAATCTCGTTCCTAAGGATTCATGAAGTTGTCTCCAAAAGTGAGATGTGAACTGGGTTCCTCTATCTGACACAATACTCTTTGGCACACCGTGAAGGCATACAATCCTGCTCATGTAAATTTTAGCTAACTTGGCACTTGTATAAGTTGTCTTCACGGGTATAAAATGAGCCACTTTTGTTAGGCGATCCACTACTACCCATATGGAATCATACCCTGATCTGGTCCTTGGTAATCCGGTAATGAAATCCATACCAATATTCTCCCACTTCCATTCAGGAATAGGTAGTGGTTGAAGCAAACCTGCTGGTTTCTGGTGCTCCGCTTTGACTCTGCTACACACATCACACAAAGCAATATGTTCGGCGATGTCTCTTTTGAGATTGTTCCACCAAAACCTTTCCTTCATGTCCATGTACATCTTGGTATTTCCCGGGTGAATAGAATACGGAGAGTTGTGACCTTCCTGTAAGATCAGTTTCCGCAATTCTGGGTCTTGTGGAACACATATACGTTTCCCGTGCCATAAAGTACCCTGTTCGTCAACATGAAAACTCTTAGCCTTCCCTAGACTAATATTTACCTTAATCTTTTCAATTTCCTCATCAGTCTTCTGGACTTCTCGGATCTTGTCCAATAGAGTGGGTTGAACATCTAAGGACATGAGATGCCCTTCTGGTATAATCTCCAATCTGAGTTCTTTGAATTGCTTACACAAGTCATCTGGCAATTCCCCTTTTGTAAGGCCATTTACAAATGTCTTACGACTTAGAGCATCCGCTACTACATTTGCTTTACTGGGGTGGTATTGCAAACTTAAGTCGTAATCCTTGATAAGTTCTAGCCATCTTCTTTGTCTCATGTTGATTTCCTTCTGGGTGAAAATATACTTCAAGCTCTTATGATCAGTGAACACTTCACACCGCTTACCCAAAAGGTAATGTCTCCATGTTTTGAGTGCATGGACGACAGAGGCTAACTCCAAATCATGAGTAGGATAGTTTACTTCATGAGTTTTGAGTTGTCTCGAAGCATAGGCTACGACTTTACCATCTTGCATAAGTACGGCACCCAAACCTTGATGAGAAGCATCACAATACACTTGGAAATCTTTTTCCAAATCTGGCAGACATAGAACTGGTGCTGTTACAAGTCTCTTATTCAATTCTTGGAAACTGTCTTCGCAACCTTCAGACCAAGCAAACTTCTTGTCCTTCTTTAGCAATTCTGTCATAGGCTTAGCAACCTTCGAGAAATTTTCAATGAACCTTCTGTAGTAACCTGCTAAGCCGAGGAAACTACGAACTTCTTTCACATTCTTGGGTGATTCCCAATCTGTCACAGCTGAAACCTTAGCAGGATCAACTGCCACACCATCTTTTGTCATCACATGACCGAGAAAACCAACTTCTTCTAACCAGAACTCACACTTGCTGAATTTGGCATATAGTTTATGTTCCCTCAGTTTCTCAAGTATCAAACGTAAGTGTCTTTCATGCTCTTCCTTGCTCTTGGAGTAGACTAAGATGTCATCGATGAAAACGACAACGAACTTGTCAAGGAATTCCATGAACACCTTGTTCATCATATTCATGAAGTATGCCGGAGCGTTGGTTAAACCAAAAGGCATCACAGTGTATTCATACAATCCATACCTTGTGGTGAATGCTGTTTTTGGTATATCTTGTTCTCTTATTTTGAGCTGAAAATAACCTGACCGGAGATCAATCTTCGAGAATACACATGCTCCTTCTAACTGATCAAATAAGTCGTTGATTCTTGGCAAAGGATATTTGTTCTTGATGGTAACCTCGTTAAGAGAACGGTAGTCAATACATAATCTTTGTGTTCTATCCTTCTTTTCCACGAACAATACTGGGGCTCCCCAAGATGAAGAACTTGGTTGAATAAACCCTTTCTGTAACTGGTCTCCTAGCTATTTCTTGAGCTCTTTCAATTCATCAACAGACATTTTGTACGGTCTCTTAGCTATTGGTCCTGATCCTGGCACCAAATCTATCAGAAACTCCACATCTCTATCCGGTGGCATTCCTGGTAGCTCTTCCGGAAACACATCCGGATACTCACATACAATTGGTACACTGTCCATGCTAACCCCCTTAAGAGAATTCAGCTTACTTCCTTTGGATTCAAAGTTTGACTTGAATTTTATTCTTTTCCCTTCTGGGGTTGTGAGTGTAACTGTACGATTGGCACAATCTAGTACTCCTTCATGTTTAGCCATCCAATCCATTCCCAAAATTACATCTAGTCCTTGGGAATCCAGAATTATTAGGTTCACTGGAAACTTATATTTTCCAAACTCTATGACTAAGTCATGACAACCTGAGTTTACTATCATTTCTCCCCCCGGAGAACTTACTCTTATAGGACACCCAATGGTTTCTACCGGCAGTTCATTTCTTTCAACATATGCCTTTGATATGAATGAATGAGATGCACCGGTATCAAAGAGTACAAATGCTGAAATTGAATTGAGTCTGAACTTACCAGCCACGGCATCAGGCTCCTCATAGACCTCCTCCACATTGATGTGGTTAACCTGTCCTTTCTGGAAAGGATTTGGCTTGTTAGGTCCTTCCACCTTCTTTTCGGGGCACTCATTTGCATAGTGTCCCATCTTCTTGCATTTGAAGCATTCAACCTGACTGATGTCCTTTTTAGGAGGTTGGCCTCCACTTCCACTACCATTTCCACCATAGTGGCTCTTATGTCCACCCTTGTGGTTCTTGTACTTGTCCTTGTCATGACTGCGGTGATGCTTATTGTCATGACGGTTATGCTTGCTGAATTTCCCATGTTTATGGGATCCTGAGCTGCCACTGTCATCATAGTGAGATCGTTTGTGAGACGATCCCGAGCTGTGTTTGTCGGAGTGTTTCCTCTTTATACTCTCGACTTGCTTCATTTTACTTTCCAAAATAGCAGCCTTGTCACACAACGACTGATAAGTTGGAACATATGCCACAGACAACTGTAGGTTCAGCTCATCATTCAAACCCTCCAAGAACTTTTCCTTTCTCTTGGCATCTGTATCAACCTCATCCGGTGCGTAGCGCGCCAGATTGTTGAATTCTTCTATGTATTCTGCCACGCTGCGGTGGCGCTGTTTCAGGTTGTGAAACTCCTTCTTTTTCAGACTCATTATCCCTGATGAGATATGAGCCGTGCGAAAACCATCTTCAAAGATAGCCCAAGTCACCTCATCAATAGGAGTGGTGATTTGGAAGTTGTCCCACCATGTGGCGGCTGGTCCTTCCAACAGATGTGCTGCAAACCTGACCTTTTCAGCATCCGTGCAGCCCACGGTCACTAAGTCTTTGTTCACAGAACGTAACCAGTCATTGGCTACCATGGGATCAGTTGTTCCCGAAAACTTTGCTGGCCTCAGGCGCAGAAATCTAGTGAGCATATCAAAACCCGGTGGGTTGTTGTTGTTGTTGTTGTTTTTATTGTTGTTGTTGTTGTTTTTGTTGGGGTCGTTGTTGTTGTTGTTGTTATTCTGGTTTTGGATGAATGTTGTCATCATTTGCATAAGCTGTGTTTGCGCATTCATCATTTGTTGCATTTCCGGGGTGATGTTGTTGGGGTTGGGGTTTGCGCGACGGGGAGGCATCTGTGGTTTGTGCAAATAGATAAGAATGAGATACCCATAGATATTTCATGCACAATACATCATAAGCAAACACATAACCAGCAACATAATAACAAAAGTTCAACAACCACATAACAAGCTCATGAGGTAAACACACAAGTGGCAAGCCATCCACATGTCGGATGGTCCAATAATAAGTTCACAATAACATGTATGAATATGAAAGGTAAACGAGTAGTCAAGTCTACTCATCAGCGTCAATCTCCTCCTCAACGAAGGTAAGACCTGCATTCTCCATCGCGGTCTTGTTCTCCTCAATCGTAGTGGTCAAGGAATCGACCTTGGCCTTGAGAGCCCTCTTCTGGGAGCGAAGCCTCTCAATAACCATCTGCTGCTGCTCAAGCTCGAAGTCCTTGGACTTCAGTTCCTCGGTCATGTCCCGGATTTTCTTGTTCCTATCCTGGACGCGTTTCTCCTGACTCTTGAACTTGCGATCCTGAGCCTCGAACTTCGTCTCCATTTCCTTGATCATCTCATCCTGCTGTGCGAAAAGCTTGTCCTTCTCGCGTAGCTGCACCTGGAGCTCGTCATTACCTAGCATGACGTTCGTCCTGTCTGTATCTACGTGCCTGAGAAGAGTCTCTAAGTCCTGGAGATAGAGACGTATCGGCTCTGCGGTACTCCTCGAGTCGTCCTCAAAGTCGATAGAATCTCCATCAACATCACGCCTTCCGAAGGCGTGGAAGTGAGTGCCCCTAACCTGTCAGGAGTGACAGCCTAACAGTCGTCCTATCAGGTCCTGCATGACTACCTCCATGCCTCTCTCCCTGTCGTCGTGCATCAGCTTGAAGACGATGGCCTCCGTAGTAGGCTTAGTCTGGCGTCCGGGCTGGTTCACCTTGAAGCCCCAGAGGTCCTTCCTCTCGAACTTGGTGAGAGGGTACACCGTGATGGTAGGAAGAGGGAGATCGAGCAGAGTGGTAAGCTCAACGATACGGGGTCCGAAACGAGCAACCTGGAACTCCTCAACAGTGCTGACGGCAATAGGCATCTATTTATAAAATTGAAATGTTAGAACAACACCATTTAAGATGAACACAAAAACAACCATCTCATACATAACCATGGAACACAAATACCACATATGTCATGCATACACAATCCATTACATCAAACAAGGTCCAACTTATTTAAGGTATCATTTTGGAAAATAAGGTGATAAGTGGTGGTCCAACTAACGAAGTGTCCTTACAATCCAATCTCACGGGATCTATTATTAAACACAATGTTCCTAGAGGCAATCCACCAGTCTTGCTCTCTTGACTCTATCACTAAGTCTATAACATCTCCCCTTATTTCTTGGTTGGTGTCTTCCAACTCTTGGGTAAGATCCTTCTCTTTCTCTAAGTCCTTTTGGAGGTTGAGCATTCTGCACTTGACTCTAGCACTTAATTCTTTGATAGTTCTCCAAGCTGCATCCCTGGCTGACTCAAAGAATGTGGTGTGCATTGTAGTGTTGGTGTACATGCAGAATCCCCTTTCTTTGTGGTTGTCTTCCTTGTTTTTGTACAAGTGAAGTTGCACCCACCAATACTCCACTCCTTTGTCCATCACTGGAAAGCCCTTGTACACGGCTTCACCATGTGCATCCATTGCCTCCATGAGATCCTTGAGAATATTGGGAAAATCAGTTTCACACTCCAAGGTCATGGTCATGAGTGGTCCCTTCTTCACGGCTTCGTTGATGGAGTTCATCTACAAAGGAAATTGGAAGAGATTAGAAAAGTTTTACGAGAAGAATAGACAAGTGTAGAAGTATTTGAAAAACTTTTTCCTTAGTGGTTTTCCAATCCTAGGGTCATAATCCTACAGGCAACACAGTGCTCTGATACCATCTGTTAGACCCCTCCTTTATAAAGGATAGGATCCCTGTGATTGCAATGCTAGTCCCTGGATCAATGCTAGCATCCACAGTTTAAGATGAAGTACACAGATACAAAGGTCGTTTATTACATTCATTCCAGAGATAAAAACATAGTCTTTTACAACTCATGGCCATATGCCTAATACAAGAGTTTTAAGGAACAAGTAAATAAACATAAGTCTTCATCTTCATGTGCCACGGGCAAGCATGTTGAGTGTAGACTCATGACTCCTATTCATCATCGGAGTAACCTGCAACATCACAAGTTACAGCCATAGTGGGTCAATACTTTGGAATAGTATTGGCAAGTGATACCTTATTATATTTAAGTGGACTATATTACTATATGCATTTTGGTTAAGTGTAGCTTGGCTTGCTTTGCTTGAAAATAGGTTTTTCCTATTAGTTGAAATCACTAAGTTTTTCTTTGTCAAAAACATTCCCAAGGAACAACCAATAGACATTGGGGTCCTTCACCCTTGTTCACCCATCAATTTTTATTTATAAGTTGGAGTGATGAGATTCTTGTAGCTTCCATGTCTTGATGCTCAAAAGTGTCCATTTCCTTGGACAAGGCTAAGTACTTAGGTTTTCCATCTTCAGAGGTTGTGCACTTTCCCCACCAGACTTGGTTTCCCAAGACAGGACCTTTCAGAAGCCTTTCCTTAGTCAAATGGACGCGTTCCATCCTATCATCCCATCTACCACCAACTGTCCAAGTGACTAAGTTCTAGCAACCTATATGATCATGGCAGAGCGCATATTGCCAAGTGGTTGCACTGTAAGCTTTCTCAACACTTGGCCTCCAAATCCCTCTGTGCCTGGGTGGCATTCCACAAGTGAGATACACAACCCAAGTCCATGGCCTTGTGTAACCACTCAACATAACCCAATCTTTCCATTCCACCCAGGAGGTTCATTTGCCTTAGTTGTTTTATTAAGAAAATATAAGTCTCTTGACTTAGAATATTTTTATCATAAACTAAATAGATGTTCACCACCCTTGTTTACTATAAGCTAGGCTAAGCAAAGTATGGTATCTTATCTTAGGAAAATTTCCCTAGCAATTCTACTATTTCACTCTACTTAGGATTTCCCATCTTAGCACTAAGCAAAATATCATGCAAATACTTTAGCAAAAATATCTAATGCAAGTACAAAACTTAGGATAGAAAATTCATGAAAATATCACTTGCCTTGGTAGTGTGGAGAGTAGCACTCTTCACAATCACAATCACTAGCAAAATCTACACATGAAATAATAGCATACAATTACACACAAATATATACAACCAAAAATAATATGAATGCATGCATGCAAGAATCTACTAGGTGGTGATTTTTGAAAATTATACCAAGTATGCTCATGAGTACAGAAACTTAACATGTCACAAGTTTGCCAACTAAACTTATTTGGCCCCATTATAATTTACCAAATTAAATCTATATCTAAAATAGCCTAAAACTTGTTCCACAAATAAAATCATTTTAACTGTTACTATATGCTAAATAAATTGGATATTCAGAAAGGCCTTGTTTCACTGAATCCAACGGTATAAAGTTTGCAAAAATCTAACGTGGCATTCAAAAGTTATAAGCATTTGAAGTTTGAATCTAAATCTGGTTTTAAATTCTGTTTTTAGTTTAACCCTTGCCACGCGTCGTGTTTTTATTCGCCCGTACCGTTTCGCACTGGATCGAGCTCCCCAGCCGTAGGATCTAAATGAAATATGGCGGCTCAGATCGCGTACCTCTTCGGTTTAAGTGAATCTATCCTAGCGCTGCGATGCAGATCCAACGGTCCATATCATCAAGCCAGAAACAGGCGGCGCTGGCGGTGCTAACTGGCGGCGGCGCGTCTGACTACGGCGGCGCCGGCGTTCTACATCGTCCGCGAGAGGGAGAGGATCATTACCAGGTTCGCCGGAGACTGCTGAAGCTCGTCGTGGTACTGGCTTGCGGAGGGGCGCTCGGACACGGTTGTGATTGCTCGCCGGAGTGGTAGGACGGCGTCGGTGCGTCAGGTGGTCGTCGTGGACGTCGCTGTGAACCACCCCAAGGCATGACGAGGACATGGTTAGATTCACGGGGTCAAGGCAGGGTCGTGTGTTTGAACTAGAAGTCACGGGGCGGTCGGGGCTTACCACAAGAACTCGCCGGAGTTCGTGCAGAAGACGGTGGCGGTCCAGTCGTCGACGTTGCCGACGCTGTGGTTCGTGCGAAGGCAAACGGAGAGTGTCAAAAGAAGCGCAGAGGCTCACTGATCTAGTTTGCAAGAACGAGAGGCAGAGGGAAGCGCAGAACTCACCGTAATTGGCCGGAGTAGTCGCCGGAGACGGCGGAGTTGCAGAGAGAAATGCGTGCAGCCTGGGGGCGTTCTGTGCTTGGGGTTTGGGGGAAAAGAGAGAGGGGACAGAGGGGTTTCTTATAGCCTGGTCGCGAGCGAGAATCACTCTGCCAATAACTCGAATTGACGCCGCGAATTAAAACCAGAAACGCCCGCGTTGATTTGGGGATGAACGGGTCGTGCGGGTGGAGACGACGCCGACGTGGAGGTGGTCCGCTTGTCAGCGAGGTGCGCGAAGTGCAGGTGGGGCCTGCTTGTCAGCGGTTCAGTGTGTGTGCTTGCGCGTGAGGGGAGAAAAATAAATGCCCGGGTGGGCTTGCTGGGCTCGGTTCGTTGCTGGGCCAGATTCTGGCCGCGCGGCCCTTTTCCATTGTTTAAGCCTTTTCTTTTTTCTAAATTCATTTTCTGGTATGAATTTGATATGAATTCAAATCCTTTTGGAATTCAACTGCTTTGGGAACTTTTGCAAGGTTTTGTGGGTTCAAAAACATTCATTCTAACTAAGTGTTTACCCTGCAAGGCTTGGTCAAGCTTGGTTTTCAAAGTAAACAGAGATTTGCTCTAGTTTGTAAATATTTGAAATAGGGTTTTGAAACCATTTCTAATTTTTGATTCTTGGGTTAAAATCTTCACCTAATCTTTCCATCATTAGAGACCAGCAAACAAGCATTTAAACTTTCAAATTTCAAAGGGTGATGGTCATTTGGAATAAATTGCCCACATGAAATCATAGCTCCAACTTATGTTTCTAAATGATTTTTGAGAAAACCATAAATGCAAAGATGATATGTATGAGTTTTGAAACTATGATTTTTGGGATGTTACATATGGGAATGACCACCATACAAAAATATGGTCAAGAAAGGCTGGCATTGAAGCTTAATGATGCACTGTGAGGTTATTGTACAACTTTCAAGAATTCTATGGGAATGACGCGATACAAAATGGTTTACGATAAAACTTCTCACCTTACATTAGAACTTGAGCATAAGGCTCGATGGGATATTAAAATTATGAACTTTAATTTTAAAAATGCAAGGGAAAAATGACTCTTAGATATTCATTCTTTGGATGAACTCCAGAATGAGGACTACGAAAATACTAGGATATTTGAAGAAAAATTGAAAAAATGGCATGATAAAAAAATAGAAGGCAAGAAATTTAAATCGGGGGATAAAGTTTTTCTCTACAACTCTAGGCTTACGATTTTTTCAGGAAAATTGAAATCCATATGGGAATGACCTTATGAGGTCGAGGAGGCATATCCCTCGGGACTGGTGAGGTTGAAGAATACTATACCCTCTTATTCATCTTGGATCCTCAATAGGCAGCGATTGAAGCGTTATAGGGTTGAAGAGGCCAACACCACTGAGGTGGTCTCCTTGATTTCGAATGAGGTACTTAACGAAGTGAGGTAACAAAATATTAATTTTACGGATATTTGCTGGTTTTGAGTCTTTACAGCCTCTTTTGCCTCGCTCTTTGTTCTTCTTTTATTTTTTGGATTTACTGAACTTTTTTTTGACCTGGTAAGGGTAGGCCTTATAGGCAGCTGCGCCCATACCATTGGTCGTTAAAGGGCCGGATTCACCCGTGCATTTTTCTGTGTTCTGGTATGACCAGGCCGTACGGGCGTATATGCCCATACCATATGTCATTATGGTGCTGTTCTCGCCCTATTCCAAGTTTTCTATTATCTATGTTATTGTTAAAAGAGAGAAAGAGAAAAGAGTAGCATACCAGTACGGGCGCACAGTACGGCTGGGGCCCGCCTGTACCGTCCTCTGTGACTGACTTCGCCCCCTTTACCAAGGGTTTTCTTTTATTTATTTTTCACTTTTCTCTTTATTTATTGTTTTGAATTTCATTTTTTAATCTTAATTCTTGAGTCTACTCCCTCGCACCTTACAATGAAACCTCATATCTCACTTGAATGAGACATAAATTATAAAGGCATCATGCGAGAACTTCTAGAGCGGGAATGCAAACCACAAATGAACTATATAGTAGAGGATATTTATGTCGTTGCTTAGGATGAACTAGAACGAGATATGACATATAATGGCATCACTTGCAAGCATTAGACAAGTGTGCCAATAATGAAATGAGCAATGAAACAAAGTGTTTTTAGAATTTTAGCAAATATAAACTAGACAGGTTATTTCAACAAATATATATGGAAGTAGTTGTATATCCTGGAAATTAAGAGATGTTGGTTGACTCAGAATTTGTGGTGAGCTACACAATGGCATGCAGTTACTGTCATACCTAAGAATGAACCAGATAGAAATTATAATGGCATCATACTAAAACATGCAGAGCGGGAACGCAAACCTTGAATGAACTATAAAGTAGATGATAGTTATGGCATTGCTTAGGATGAACCGGAACTAGATTAGAAATATAATTGCGTCTCTTGCGAAATAGTAGAAGAGGACAAGCAAGCATTAGACAAAGTGTGCCTACAATGAAATGAGCAATCAATCAAAGTGTTTCTTAGAATTACAGCAAATATAAACTAGTCAGGTCATTTCAACAAATATATATGGAAGCAGTAGTTTATCCTGGGATGCAAGAGACATGTGGTGACCCAGAATTTGCAGTGAGATACACAATGGGCATGCAGTTACTATCGTAGCAAGGAACCGAATAGAAATTATAATGGCATCATATGAGAACTTGTAGAGCAAGAATGCAAACCACAAATGAACTATATATAGAGGATAGCTATGACGCTGCTTAGGACGAACCATTAGATAAATTAGCTAGGTCATTACACAAGTGTTCTTACAAATGATTTGAGAAATCAAATACAGTATTTCCTAGAATTTCAGCAAATATAAACTAGCCAGGTCATTTCAATAAATATATATGGAATCAGTAGTATATCCTGGAATGCAAGAGACGTTGGTTGACTCAAAATTTGTGGTGAGCTACACAATGGGCATGCAGTTACTTTCATAGCTAAGAATGAACCAGACAGGAATTATAATGGCATTATGTGAGAACTTGCAAAGCAGGAACACAAACCACGAATCAACTACATAGTAGAGGATAATTATGCCATTGATTAGGATGAAACAGCACCAGATTAGATATATAATGGCGTCTTTTGCAAACCTGTAGAAGAGGAAAATCATGCATTAGACAAGTGTACCTACAATGAAATGAGCAATCAATCAAATTTTTCTTAGAATTTCAGCAAAATTAAACTGGCCAGGTCATTTCAACAAATATATATGGAAGAAGTCGTTTATCCTGGAATGCAATAGACGTTGGATGACCCAGAATTTGTGGTAAACTACACAATGGGAATGCAGTTACTATCATAGCTAGGAACTAAACAGAAATTATAAAGGCATCATAAGAGAACTTGTAGAGTAAGAATGCAAACTACGAATGAACTATATATATAATAGAGGTTAGCTAAGTCGCTGCTTAAGATGAACCATTAGATATGAATTATAATGAAATTGCTTATAAACCTGTAGAACAAGACAAGCAAGCATTACACAAGTGTGCCTACAAATGAATTAAGCAATCAAACAGAGTGTTTCCTAGAATTGCGGCAAATATAAACTAGCCATGTCATTTCAACAAATATATATGGAAGGAGTAATATATCCTTGAATGCAAGAAATGTTGGGTGACTCAAAATTAACTACAACAAAAATGTTCTTTTACAACATACGATTTTCGTGATTGAAGTACCGTTTTTCGTGGCTGAAGAGTCTTCTACGATGGATGCACTTCGTGGTGAAAGCCTCGTCACAAATGAATCTACCACGGGTTTTTTTTCACCGTGGCGGATCACACCCTTCGCCAGCCCCGTTGACTCCTGACATCATGCAAACTTCCACGTGGCGAACACTGTTAACAGCGGGTTAACTGTCATGGAACCCGTGGTAGATAGTCAGGCCCATACAAGTCCTAGCAATTATTAAGTGGGCCGGCCCATGTTGAAAGCCCAATAGTAAATTGGCCCATTACAGTCTGGAGCAGCACTATTTGAAATGGGCCCACATGTTGGTCTGTCATATATTTAGGCCCTGTACTATTTTGGCCCGCTATTATTCAGGCCTATTACAGTTCCGGTCTAATATGCATCTGGTCTTTTACTATTCGGGCATGTTGCGTATCTAGCCTTCTACTGTCCCGGCCTATTGTGAATCTGGCCTTTTACTATTACTAGTCTGCTGTATATCTAGCCATTTACTGTTCTGTCCTGCTGACAATCTATCCATCTACTATTCCGATCTTCTACGAATCTAGTCTTTTACTATTCTGGCCAGCTATGAATCTGGCCATTTACTATTATGGCCTGATGACAATCTAGCCATTTACAATTCTGGCCTGCTGACAATCTATCCTTTCACTATTCTGGCCAGATGTGTATCTGGCCATTTACTGTTCTGGCCTGCTGTAAATCTGGTCATTTACTGTTCCTGCGTACTAGAAATCTAGCCGTTTACTCTTTTGGCCTGCTAACAGTCTAGCCTTTCACTGTTCTGGCTTGATGTGTATCTGGCCATTTACTGCTCTGACCTACTGTAAATCTGGCCATTTACCCTTCCGGCCTACTAGAAATCTAGTCTTTTACTATTCTCGCCTGCTGCGATTCTGGCCTTTTACTATTTTGGCCTGCTGAAAGTCTATCCTTTTACTCTTTGGTACTATTTGTATTTAGGCCTCTTACTTTGCAGCCTATTAGGATTTTGGTCCCATACTGTTCGAGTCGGTCAGTATTCCGGCCTTTAACTATTAATGCAATTACTATTCATGTTCACGTCCATGCGTACTTCAATTGATCGTTCTGTTCCATCCTATTACTGTTTTGGCCTTTGTTGGAACCGTCGACTTATTTTGCAGAATATCACACGAATTCCAAGACGGCAATTAATACATATGCAAAAAATTAAACTACTTATTACAACAATAAAATTTTATTACAACACATCATTAAACAAGATCTGCATTCTAAAAATTATAGAGTGTTGGTGTCCTTAACAAGAGATCGGTACATGGCAATTATATTCAATGTATCATATGTCCTGTTCTTCAACATTTCAGCTACAGATTTAAGAGCATCTACACCCTTTATTTCTGCAAGCAACATATCCTTCATATATATCTCACCTATAGGACTTGTACTAGGTGGACTGGTAAGTAAGTTGTTTGCTTTAGAAATACAATGGGAGGATGAATGAGAAGAGGGATCACAACTTTCAGTCCTGCCTTCCAAGGATGTTTGCTTCATTTTAACTACAGCCTGTACAATAAGGTGGAAGGGGTTAATACAAAGAACAAAGGTAAAAAGTAGTATTATATAAATTAGAGATCATTTAAGAGCAAGCATACTAGACGTGGCTAAGAAATTTACTAGGCTCACGTCTAAGAAAATAAAATATCTCCACTGGTTACAACAGATAGGGGGCCCCCTTATTCGAGTAGAAAGAAACAATAAAGGCATGGGTCTTATACTAGACCCAGGGTCCATAAAAACTTGCTAGACTCACCCTTGCGAGTGAACAATACTCTCTAGACACCACAAATCTCCAACGCTGCACATGCTAGACATCCACTATGTATGAATAAACCATGCCATAAGCCAAAAAGTGCAATTTAAGAGCTACTATCTATATACATTTTGGACCTTGTCCACAAGCCAAAAAATTTAAGGGTGGCGCATAAACTTTAAGTAAGTATGAAATTACAGTAGCTCGTTCAGGCTGACAATTTCTCCTTGTCAAGCGGGTTCGACTCCTAGTCAATCTGGCAGTAGTATCTAAGTCCAGCAGGTGGAAATCTAGTCCTTGTACTCCATTGTCCTTTCTCTGCATTAAGTCATAACATTTAAAACTGAGTTAGCTGGTTTGGAAGGATGAAAGCACTTGGAAACCACCAAAAATATAGCATTAAAAATGACCAGATGTATGATTCAAACTAGCTAGATGGTTTGGATGGATGAAAGCAGTTGCAAACACCAAAAAGATAGTATTAAAAATGACAAGATAGACATATTTTCTGAATTAAGCATTCACAGATAGAAACACAACAAAACATGAATGGAAATGTCATGGTAGGTTTTTAGGTAAAATGACTTATTAACATAATATGCATACAGGCAATATAACTTCCATACATGTGATTTCTACGAACTTCTATTCTTGTAGACAGTTGTTGGGCCTCCAAGTGTAGAGGTTTGTAGAACAGCAACAAGTTTCCCTTAAGTGGATTACCCAAGGTTTATCGAGCTCAGGGAGGAAGTGGTCAAAGGTATTCCCTCTCAAGCAACCCTGCAATCAATATACAAGAAGTATCTTGTGTCCCCAACACACCCAATACATTTGTTAGGTGTATAGGTGCACTAGTTCGGCGATGAGATAGTGAAATACAAGTGGTAACGGTGCCATAAAATAGCTTCTGACTTGTTGTTGATGTGGGGTAACGTGTGTGAGTGAAGTAAAGACTAAAACAAGCAAACATGTAACAGATATAGTAGCAAATGGTGTTTGAATGTTTAGAAACAAGGCCTAGGGATCATACTTTCACTAGTGAACACTCTCTCATATAAATATCCTCTCTTCATGATACTACTCTTAACTACTCTCCGGTGGGACACTCTAATCCACGGTATAGCCTTCCACAATCGAGATAACCCCACACTGTCACCTTGAGCGCTAGATGGTTCCAACAAACAAAACAATTTCATAAAGGCATCCAACTCCAAATATAACTCATGATAAATATATATTTAATCTAGTTTAAGTGCCACACATGGCGTGCACGCTGTCACTGTCACACACATCGGGAAAAGCATAGATCTATTAAAGCATGATGAGTATTTATGTAGACTCTAGCCTAAGTGCCACCATGGCATGCATGCTATCACTTTCACACACATGGGGAGAGCAGAGATCTATTGAAGCACTTGAGTAACAGAGTAGATCTACTTCATTACAAAGCTCATGACCACAACAAGATAATGCATAGAGAGAGAGATGAACACATAACTACCGGTAGAGCCCTTAGCCTCGAGAGAGAACTACTCCCTCCTCATCATGGGAATCAACAACGGTGATGGAGATCATGGTGGAGATCGATGGATCCAGGGGCACATCCCCGTCCTGGAAGGGTGCCGGAACAGAGACTTTCTGTCCCCCGAATCTCCCCTTCGGTGGTGGCGGCGCTATGAAGGTTTTCGTGGGATATATTATGTATTATTTATGGTTTTCTCCCCGGGGATTCTTATAGGCGCAGGTGGCAAGGTCGGTGGAGGTCCATGGGGCCCACATCCCCTGTAGGAGCCACTAGTGTTGGACCGCTCCTGGGGGTGCGGCCACCCTGGTGCCCTACACCGTCTCTGCTTCATGGTTCCGTGTTGCTCCGGAAAAATAATGACTTTGGCTTTTGTCCCGTCCAATTCCGAGAATACTGATTTTCTTCCTTTTCTGGAACCAAAAACAGAACAAAACAGGCAACTGGCACTAGGTCATCTTGTTATAGGTTAGTACGAGAAAACATATAAAAACACCTCAAAGTGTAGATAATGCAAAGCAAAGTAGATACTAAACAAGCATGGAGCATCAAAAATTATAGATACGTTTATGATGTATCAAGCATCCCCAAGCTTAACTCCTACTCGTCCTGGAGTAGGTAAGTGATAAAAAGAATAATTTTTGAGGTGACATGCACCATCAAAATCAAGATCAAACCATTTGCAAGAACTGAAAGCTGGGAACAAAGAACTCTAAACATGTGCATGAAAGATGGAGTCCTTACAATAACACAAAATAACTATGCATGCAACATGAAAGGCTACAAACAAAGATCATGAATAACATGCATTGAAAAACGTTTGTTTGTTTCACATATAGAAAACATAGCATAGTGGCATTCAGCTTGTTCCTCATGTATAGCAAATAGGTGCATATGACACCTTCAAAGTTCATAAGGGTGACTAGATACAACTAGTTCAAGAACAAGCAATATCAACAATAGGAATCAATCAAAAAGCTTTGGGACAATGCACCCAGAATGGCAACTATGCTCTCTTAATGGTGCCTAAAGGTAGAAGGTGGAGACTCAATATAATGGTGGAAGAAAGTCCCTTCTCAAAAGGGAAGAAGGGATTTCAAGTATCAAAAAGAGCTTGCAAAAATTATGGTACTTGTTAGCTTTCATCTCTCATTGCTCCTATCATAAGCATCTCGAAGTGATTAAGGTTAAAGTGAACAAACTATGGAGTATATGCTTGACAAAGTATAAGTTGGCAATCTCATGTCCCTTGAATACGAGGGCCACACCTCATGCTACTCAACTTTAGTCACCTATAATTTCTTGTCCGCCAATAGGGTACCCCTTGCACATGGTATAGGAGCTATCCCATAACCAAAATGACAAGGCAAGCAGACAATGAGAATCTCAGCGATCTTTTTATTTACTATGTGCATAGCTTTTTATTGAGGATGCTTCACAGATTTCTCATTATGGTGATGCTGCAAGTTTCCACCATGATTATGCATGGATTAGGCTAGTGGCCCAAGCGTTTCTATAACACAAAATACATAAATCTATGGACTTACAAGTACCCCTTTTATTTCACACTAACGACTTCCATAAACAAAAGAGCATGATATCAACTGTGTACAATGTACAAGTGCAATGTGGAAAGCGTTCCCCGTGACAGACGGTTCTGCTAATTGGAACGTATAAGTGCAAGCATATACAAGATAGATGACACAATGGTTCAAGTTTATTAGGGGAAAGAAAAATAAAGTGTGCCATCAAGTTTGTGAGAGCTTTAATCACTAAGTTTTCACATAACAAAATACTTTTTAATTGGAAGGTAGATGAAAACAATAGTATACTTGGAATGGTGTAACACACCATGCATAGGAATTTATAGTGGACACTTTGGCTGGTTTCTTGGGAGTTGGATGCATGAGTAGAGCTTACTCATACAAGTGGAGGCTAGCAAAAGACTGAAGCGACCAACTAAGAGAGCAATAATGGCCATAATCATGCAGCACAACAAAACATTACTAATCAAAGCATAAAGTGGTACTACAAGTCAAGGACTAAATGATCATAGAGGCTATGGTGACTTGTTCATAGTCATAACATGGTGTGATCATGTGCCAAGTCAACCCAAACAAAGCATCAAAGGAGAATACCACAATACTATGCTTTTGCATGCTAAACCAACGCATCATTCCTTCAAGGCACACTAAGCAATCCCAATTTTTTGAACAAGTCATGCTACATCAATAATCACTAATTATAAGGTCAAAACAACTTCTAGCATGACATGGTAAAGTCCAAGCCAGAGTCAAAGCAAGAACCCTTTTGTACCACTATAAGCATGAAGCTTTCTACTCTTTCCAACACCAAACAACTTATTTGAAACAACTCACAAAGATAATAATCAATAAAGACCAGTTATATTGTCTCACAAATCCACAAGGAAGAACTACAAAGTTCTAAGCAAAAAGCACAAGAAAACTAAGGCTAAACACAGTGCTAGCAAAAGAGAACACTCACAGAATAATAAGAATGAAAACTAGGGTGTTCTACACAATGAAAACAGAGTGTGTCTCTCTCCAAGAGAAGTTTGTGTTGAGATCCAACCAACTTTGCAGCAAACCAAGAAAACTAAACAAAATAAAACTAAAAATGAAAACTAAGACGATCCAAGAACAACACACCAGTGCATGAAACAATAAAAACGAAGTGTCTAGAAAGACCTCAGATTTTTATTGATGAAGAAGGGGATGCCTTGGGCATCCCCAAGATTTGATACTTGTACCTCTTGAATATTTCTTGGGGTGACACGGGGTGGCATCCCCAAGCTTGAGATTTTTTCCATTCTTCATCTCATTACACCATTCTTCCTCTACACCTGAAAATTTTCCATAGTACAAAACTTCACATAATCTTCATTAGCAACATTAATGTATTAAAAAGATAAAAGACCTTTGGGTTTAGATTTAGAACAACAAAACTTTCACTAAATACACACGATACTATAGTAATTCCCTCAAAAATCTCAATTTCCCAAAAAGAACCCAAAAAGGAATCAATAAGAAGCAAATACAAATAATGGCAAAAATCTGTCAAAACAGACCAGCAGGTAGAAAACGTTTTTTTTGAAGACCTTATGTTGATCAAATCAATAAGTGTTGAACTAACAAAAGTTAGATAACATACTGGAGGATTTATTTGTAAAATATCAGCTTAAGCCGACTTACAGAGGTTCCTCATGAATGTTATAGTGGAGCACAAAAATCTGTTTCGGGATAGCAACTCCCCAAATCTTACTTTCCTCTCATTAGAGGTCATTCTTGGCACAAAAATCAAATAAAAAGGATAAGTAGAGGTCATTACAGAAGTAATAACTTCCAAGACTCAAGAAAACTCTTGGGTTATCTCCCAACAAGTACTTTTCTTTAAAGCCTTTAAGTTAGGCTTGATAGTTTGAGAAGATGCTCACATAAGAAATATGAATTGAAGTAAAAGAGAGCATCAAGAAGAAAATTCAAAACATATTTAAGTCTAAACCACTTCCTATGCATAGGAATCTTGTAAATAAACAAGTCATAAAAGCACAAAGCAATAAGCATATGAAAACAAAACAAGTGCAACTTCAAAACTTTCAACATAAAGAGAGGAAACTTAATATTGTTGAGATGCATAAGACCGTGTTTCCTCTCTCATAATAACTTTCAGTAGCAACATGAATAAAATTAAAAATATAACTATCACATAAAACATTCTTATCATGAGGCACATGCACAAAATTATTATTACTCTCCACATAAGCATAGTCATTCTTATTCATTGTAGTGGGAGCAAATTCAACAAAATAGCTATCATTACTATTCTCATCACCATAATGATCAAATATAGGAGGCATATTGTAATAACAATTAATTTCCTCCTCAATAGTAGGTGGACTGAAAATATCATAGTCATCATTGTAATCATCATATATTGGAGGTAAATTATCATCAAAGAAAATTTTCTCCTCCGTGCTTGGGGGACTGAAAAGATCATTTTCATCAAAACTAGCTTCCCCAATCTTAGAATTTTCCATAGCATTAGCAATAATAGTGTCCAAAGAATTCATACTAATAACATTGCTATTATCATGCAAACAAAGCTCCATAGGTTTTTTAATTTTCTATTCAAACACTTCATGTCCTCACTCAAGATGAATACTATAGAGCTCTCTAATTTTGTTGTTGTTTTCCATTAAGCCTAACTAGTGAAAATAAGAAACAAAAAGACAAAATTGCAGAATCTAAAGGAAATAACTTCGAGAACTCACACCGGAGGATGTGAGTACCTTTTACCTTACCTCCCCCACAATGGCATTAGAAAATAGCATTGATGGAGCTTGATGTGGAGGAAAGGTAAAAGGACCAAAACCTCCTCGGCAACGGCGCCAGAAAATAGCTTGATGTCTACGCACTTCTATTCTTGTAGAGTTGTTGGGCCTCAAAGTGTAGTGGTTTGTAGAACAGCAGGAAGATTCCCTTAAGTGGATTACCCAAGGTTTATCGAACTCAGGGAGGAAGTGGTCAAAGGTATTCCCTCTCAAGCAACCCTGCAATCAAGATACAAGAAGTCTCTTGTATCCCCAACACACCCAATACACTTGTCAGGTGTATAGGTGCACCAGTTCGGCAAAGAGATAGTGAAATACAAGTGGTAACGGTGCCAGAAAATAGCTTCTGAGTTGTTGTTGACGTGGGGTAATGTGTGTGAGTGAAGTAAAGACTAAAGCAAGAAAACATGTAACAGATCTATAAGTGCATGATACCTTCTACATGTGTGAGTGAAGTTCGAGCTTTATGCTTATATTCATGGAATAGAATGACTTAGAAACAATTTAATATTGAAATTATATCAAATTTTATCTATAAGTGCATGATACCTTCTTAGTTAGGGTTAGGGGTTGAGGGTTTAGGGTTTTTAGTGTTTAGGGGTATAGGGCTTAGTGTTTAGGTCTTAGGGGGTTAGGTTTTAGTGAATTTTCATTAATATTTGACCTATATGCTGATATTCATGAAATAGAAAGGCGTTAGGGCAATTTAATGGAACTATCTCAAATTTTGATCTATAAATGCATGATACCTAGGCTGCTTTCTCAGGTTTTAATGTTAAAGGTTTTAGGGTTTAAGGTTTAAGTTTTATGGCATTTTCAATAATGTTTAGGGGCTTTATGCTTAGATTCGTGGAAATGAATGGCTTTAGCATAATTTGATAAAAGTATATCTGAAATGTTGATCTATAAGTGAATGATATATACCGGATTGGTTTGGGTCGTTTTGGGGTTTAGGTTTTAGTGTTATAGGGTTTAGGGCATTTTCAATAATAATGTTCAAGCTTTATATTTAGATTCGTGGAATGGCGTTAGAGTAATTTAATGAAAGTATATCTCAAATGTTGATATTTAAATGGATGATAATATGCATGCTTAATTAGTTAGGGTCGTTTAATTAGGGGTTTAGGGGTTTAGCGTTTAGGGAATTTTGAATAATGTTTGAGCTTTATGCTTAAATTTGCGGAACATGATGTTTTTACGGTAATTTAATGAAAGTATCTCGAGTTTGGGTATACCTGCTTAATTAGTTAGGGTCGTTTATGGGATTAAGGTTTAGGGTTTAGGAAATTTTTAATAATGTTCAATCTTTAAGCTTGTATTTGTGGAACATAATGGCGTTAGCGCAATTTAATGAAAGTATCTCGAATTTGGATCTATTAGTGCATGATACCTACCTGGTTAGGGTATAATTATGGGTTGAGGGGTTTAGGGTTTTAGTATTTAGGGTACGAGGGTTTAGGTTGGGGTGTGTGTGGGGTTTAGGGAATTTAGGAGTTGAGGGGTTTGGTTTTCGGGGTTGTTTTAGGGTTTCGGGATTTTTCAATGAAGTTCGAACTTGATGCTTATATTCGTGGAATAGAATGAATTAGCGACAATTTAATAATGAAAGTATCTCAAATTTTATCTATAAGTGTATGCTACCTGCTTAGTCAGGGTTAGGGGTTCTGGGTTTAGGTTTTTTAGTGTTTAGGGGTATATGTCTTAGTGTTTACGTTTTAGGGAGGGTGGGTTTAGTGAATTTTCAATAATGTTCGTCCTATATGCTGATATTCGTGAAATAGAAAGGCGTTAGAGCAATTTAATGGAAGTATCTCAAATTTCAATCTATAAATGGATGATACTTTGTTAGGTTTTATGGCATTTTCAATAATGCTTAGATTCGTGGAAATGTATGGCTTCAGCATAATTTAATAAAACTATATCTCAAACGTTGATCTACATGTGGATGATATATAACGCCTTGTCAGGGTCGTTTAGGGGTTTAGGGTTTATGTTTATAATGTTTTGGTTTTAGGGCATTTTCAATAATAATGTTCAAGCTTTATGCTTAGATTCGTGGAATGGAAAGACATTTGCATAATTTAATGAAAGTACCTCGAATTTGGATCTATAAGTGCAAGATATACCTACTTGGTTTGGGTTTATATATGGGTTGAGGGGTTTAGGGTTTAGGGCACTAGTATTTAGGGGTCGAGGGTTTAGGCTGGGGGGTTGTTTGGGGTTTAGGAAATTTAGGGATTGAGGGTTTAGATTTTCGGGGTTGTTTAGGATTTTGGGAATTTTCAATGAAGTTCGAGCTTTATGCTTATATTCATGCAATAGAATGACATAGAAATAATTTAATATTGAAATTATCTCAAATTTTATCTATAAGTGCATGATACCTTCTTAGTTAGGGTTAGGGGTTGAGGGTTTAGGGTTTTTAGTGTTTAGGGGTACAGGGCTTAGTGTTTAGGTCTTAGGGGGTTAGGTTTTAGTGAATTTTCATTAATATTCGACCTATATGCTGATATTCATGAAATAGAAAGGCGTTAGGGCAATTTAATGGAACTATCTCAAATTTTGATCTATAAATGCATGATACCTAGGCTGCTTTCTCAGGGTTTCATGTTAAAGGTTTTAGGGTTTAAGTTTTATGGCATTTTTAATAATGTTTAGGGGCTTTATGCTTAGTTTCATGGAAATGAATGGCTTTAGCATAATTTAATAAAAGTATATATGAAATGTTGATCTATAAGTGAATGATATATACCGGCTTGGTCAGGGTCGTTTTGGGGTTTAGGTTTTAGTGTTATAGGGTTTAGGGCATTTTCAATAATAATGTTCAATCTTTATACTTAGATTCGTGGAATGGCATTAGAGTAATTTAATGAAATTATATCTCAAATGTTGATATATAAATGGATGATAATATGCATGCTTAATTAGTTAGGGTCGTTTAATTAGGGGTTTAGGGGTTCAGCGTTTAGGGAATTTTAAATAATGTTTGAGCTTTATGCTTAAATTTGCGGAACATAATTTTTTTACCGTAATTTAATGAAAGTATCTCGAATTTGGGTATACCTGCTTAATTAGTTAGGGTCGTTTATGGGATTAAGGTTTAGGGTTTAGGAATTTTTTAATAATGTTCAATCTTTAAGCTTGTATTTGTGGAACATAATGGCGTTACCACAATTTAATGAAAGTATCTCGAATTTGGATCTATAAGTGCATGATACCTACCTGGTTAGGGTATAATTATGGGTTGAGGGGTTTAGGGTTTTAGTATTTAGGGGTCGAGGGTTTAGGTTGGGGTGTATGTGGGGTTTAGGGAATTTAGGAGTTGAGGGGTTTGGTTTTCGGGGTTGTTTTAGGGTTTCGGGATTTTTCAATGAAGTTCGAACTTGATGCTTATATTCGTGGAATAGAATGACTTAGCGAAAATTTAATAATGAAAGTATCTCAAATTTTGTCTATAAGTGTATGCTACCTGCTTAGTCAGGGTTAGGGGTTCTGGGTTTAGGTTTTTTAGTGTTTAGGGGTATATGTCTTAGTGTTTACGTTTTAGGGAGGGTGGGTTTAGTGAATTTTCAATAATTTTCAAGCTATATGCTGATATGCGTGAAATAGAAAGGCGGTAGGGCAATTTATTGGAAGTATCTCAAAGTTCGATCTATAAATGCATGATACTTTGTGAAATATAAAGGCGTTAGCACAATTTAATGAACATATCTCAAATTTTGATCTATAAGTGCATGATAGGTTATGTTTTGATTATGGGTTGATGGGTTTAGGGTTTAGGATTTAGGATTTTAGTATCTAGGGGATGAGGCTTTAGGTTTTAGGTGTTTTTTAGGGTTTCGGGAATAGTATCTTTTAGCATTAGATGCTAATATAATGGAAAAGAAGATCCGAGAGCTAGAAATGTTGGGATTCACAAGTCTTGATCCAACGGTCAATATTCAAATTGGTAAGATGAGATAAGATATGGCTCAAAATGCCACCTTCCATAATTTCACACAAATTAATACATATATTTAATGGACAATGCACGACTTTCATGAATTTTCAAGTTTCCATGCTAATTTCTGCATTTTAACTAGTACATCTCGGTTTAGCCAAAATTGTACAATTTTGATCTATGGTCACTGACAGGGGGGGCACGTATATGGTGGTGCCCAAAGCAGGGTAGGTCAAAATTTTCAATGTTATCCCTCCCCTCCCCTTCGCGTTGTGTTAACATCCACCCTCTGCCGCCTTGTCGAGGGGATAACCCCCGTTAGGGTCATAAGTGGCAAAACATTGCCCATGTTGGGTTAGGCCGAGTCAGAGAAACCACCAGCCGGGTCTTTAAGGATGGGATATGAAGCATGTGTAAGGCCGACATAGAAAGTATGTCGGTGATGACCCACAAGTATAGGGGGTGTATCGTAGTACTTTCGATAAAAAGGAGTGTCGATCCCAATGAGGAGCAGAAGGTATTGACTAGTGGTATGGAGCAGGAAATCTCTGTAAATACTTAGCAAATGGATTCTTAGGGGTTTTTGATAAAGCAAGGAAATAAAGTGCTAGTAAATAAATGCAGCAAATAATTGCAGCAAGTGGCCCAATCATTTCTTAGGAAAGGACAAGCAGGTGGTAATACTTATGAGGACCAAACATTCTCGAGGACACATGGGAATACTGTCAAGTTATTTCGTTTGATAAAGTTGATTAATCCTCTTTGGTTTTATAAGTGTTGTATGGGTGAAACTGTGCTAATGTACCGACCTTACTTGGACTAATACATACTTGTGATTAAACCCCTTGCAAGCATCTGCAACTACAAGAAAGCAATTAAGATAAAAACCTAACCACAACCTTAAACTCCGAGATCCTATAGTCCCTTGTGCAAAGGTTTCCTAACGGGGGTTCAGGTTTCTGTAACTCCGGCAACCCCACAATTAGTATCCAAATACACAATGCATTCCCCTAGGCACATAAATGGTGAAGTATCATGTAGTCGACGTTCACATGACACCACTAGAAGAATAGCACCACAACTTAAATATTAAACCATTGAATAATACCTCAACACAATTCCACTACTAACAACATGACTTCTCCCATGTCCTCAATAACTAAACGAACTACTCATGAGACATCATATGGATCAAGATCAGAGATGATATAATGATGGATAACAATCTGAGCATCAAGAATAAATCAATGGTTCCACTCATAAGCATCAACTACAATAGTAATCAACACCGGGAAAATTTCCCCTAAGAACTATGTAAGATTCAACACAATTGTTACAGTGGGGTGGAGTGGTGATGATGATGCTAGTGGAGATGATGGTGTGGATGATGATGATGATCCCGATGAAGTCTAGCTTGATGATGGTGTTAATGGCGACGATCTCCCCTCTCCAGGAAGGAATTTCCCCCGCAAAAATCTGTCTGCCGGAGAGCTCTTTCTCTCTCTGTAGTTTCTGCACCGTAGAGGCGGCAGAATCTTTCTGTGGTCACTCCCCCGACTTTAGGGTTTAGAGGAGAAGATATAGGCGAGAGGGAGGAGCCAGAGGTGGGACAGGGTGGCCACACCCCCTGTAGGCATGTCCCAGGGTGGCCCACTCCTAGGGGGGTGTGGGTCCCCTGTGGCCCAACTCCGCCTCCCCTTCTGGCATCCTTCGTCTTCTGGGAAAATATAATTTTCTGTAGTTTTTCTGGTAATTTTTTGATCTTCGCGAAATTGCATCAAAACACCGCTTTTTCCATCAGAATCCTGACTCCGGCAGTTCATCCTCCAAGAATCATCCAACATGCAACAATAGATGAAAAGACATAAGTATCACCTTTTAATAAGGAATATATCAATGAATAGAGGTAAATTATAATATAGAATGGTGATGCAAATTGGACGTATCAACTCCCCCCAAGCTTAGACCTCGCTTGTCCCCAAGCAAAAACTGAGCTCAGTAAACATGTCCACAGGTTTATGGATTGAATTGTTAATAAAAAGAATACGGACATGAAGCATCACACTTACCAATAAACAACTCATGGTAGCAAGCAACTCACCATTATATAACTTAGCTTGCAACAAGTAAGGGAGTCACAATAAAGATGCATAAAGATAAATCATAATTGGGAATGGCAAACTTTGTTCTTGGTCAGAGAATAGTTGGCAAACAGTTTTCAAGCACAACTTTTGTAAAGAAGTTTATACATGACTACTCTTTGCTCAAACATAAAAGTCTTTTCACAAAGATGTCATTCAAAGTAATACTCACTTAGATAAGTCTTGTGAAAACAAGGAAAATAAGGAACATGTTTGAATAAATCATCATATGAATGCTTGAAACACAACAACTCAAATGCTTGCTGGAGATAGAGAGGAATAGGTTTACTGACTCTACTTAGAAGTAGAAGAAAGGCCCTTCATAGAGGGAAGAAGGAATTTCAAGTTCATAAAGATATTTCAAAATATTATGGAACTTAATAGCTTTCAGCTTGCATTGCCCCTATCATAAGCATCTTGAGGTGATTTAGGTTAAAGTGAATAAGGACGGAGTATATGCTTGACGAAATATAAGTTGGCAATCTCATGGGGGATACTACTTTGCGGCCCGAAAGTTCATAGGAGAAGGAAACGCGGGGCCCAAGTTGTGTGTAATCACCGCGATTCGAAAGTTGGAGGGGTAATTACCGAGAGAGGAATTTTGAGTGAATGGTGGACAAACCAAATATTTTCAAATCTTAGCCGTTATGTTAGGATATTCCATTACATTAGTATTGGCGTGCCCCTGCTGTGCCCCTTCTAAGTCATCGTCCACGTGTCGCATGAGCAAATCCATTACTGTACCTCTGACACTGAATCCGGTGGCGGCAGTCCTTTTTCTCCCTCCCCCTACACTGAATCTGGTTCGGCGGCGGCGATGGTAATTTTTCTGTACTTTCCCCGCCCCTACCCCCCACCCACCCCCCACACACACACACTAAATCCGGAGGCGGCATGTCAAGCGAGGACAAGGTGGTAGCTACATTGGCGACTGATTCGGCTTCGTCGGAGCAAGCATCTCAGGCACAACGCCAGACAAGCGAAGCAGCAGCGAGGTCTGCAGCCCAGGTTAGCGAGGAGGTCAGCCAAAAGTCTGCTAACAGGGTACCTACGAGCAGCGGGTTGAAGAGAAAAGCTTGGACGGCGGAAGAGTGTTCGGCTGCAGTGCGGGGGCGTGCCACCCAGATCACGAAGAAAACCACCCGGGAGAAGAGAGAGAGGTGAATTTTTCTTATTTGTGCCCTTTCTGGCAAATAGATTAGTTACTGTAACGTAGTGTCGAATGAACTGAAAGGTCCCCTTTTTAATAAAATTAGGAACATCTTCGATGCAGCGGACCTATATGAGTTCACGGTTCATGTCTGCCAGTACACCGCAAAACTAGATTTTGGTTGCGAGAGGGTTATGTTCGGGAAGGATGTGCGTCTGCTTGTCAACTACAAAGAGGTTGTGTCTGTTTCGCAGCTGATAGATATGCTTCATTATAGAATTCCTTGGAGATCTAGACAGAGGGAAAAAATTGTGTGGTGTAACATGAGTGATACCTATGTGCAAATTGAGCACTCCCATGAGCTTTAGATGCTTTGGGAGTGTTGTGTTGCTGACCGTCAGGTGAAAGTTGAAGCGGTGTTTGATGATATGTATGCAAATACTGGAGATCTTGCTGCCAGAGCTTCTGCTGCTCGAGTTTATGAACCACCAGATGCTGATCAAGATAAGTTCAATATACACCTAGAGGTGGATTCATATATAGCAAAACTTTTTGGTAGAGTTAGTAAGAAAATTTTGTCATGTACTCTGGAGATAACCGTCGATTCCAAAGACGTAACTCTTGTTGAACTGAGAGAGATGATTGTTAAGGAAATCATTATTGGCCCTAAGAAGATGGCACAACTCTGGTGGTGGAATCATAAGAAGCAGGAGTTCAAAGAGGTTTTGGATACCAATGATCTGATGCAGATTATGCAACGAAAGAAGCAAACTAGGAGGGTGTTCTTCCTGGCTGCCATTTATGATGTTGTTAGACAGGTTGTAGTGGATGCAGAGGCCCCTGCTATGGCTGAACAGAACAAGGCGATAAACATTGATCAGATCTGATGAGAGCTACTACCCAGGGCTTGTCAGATAGACCGCAGGGCTCCCCTGCCTGTTTTGTAACAAAGATTGTTGTTGCTTTGAAACTGTGTTGATGTGCTCGTGTTTGTTCAGATATTGCAATCCGATGTTCTGTGAGTTGTTGTGATTTTCGGACATATCACTCGATGAAAGCATCGTTGTTATAATAAGATAAAAGTAAATTGTATTTGACATGATTGTGTTTGATGAGATGATGTGATAAATTTGTTTCTGAGATTATGATTGTTGAGAGATTGTAATATAATCTGCTGTGAGCTGTTGGGATTTTGGGACATATCATTCGTTGAAACCATCAATGAACAAGGTGATATATAAGTACCGTTTAGTTGAGATGATTATGATGTAATATAATGCTCTATGGGATCAATAAAAAAACTTACTAAGTAGGAGACAGTGGTCTATTGGACGCACAGGTCTAGGATTTAGGAATACGTGTTAAGGGGTTAGTAAAATAAACAGTTCATTAGACCCTAAACCATAAACCATAATCATATATTGTTCGGTACATAAGATTATGTATGTTCCTATAAGTAAAACAAATTGGGAAGGAGGAAGTACATGATTAATATTACAAATTAAAATGAAGGAAGAGAAAAACTATTAGATATGAGACATCCCAATTTCAGCAACCCTGATTTATTGTCCAAAAGGAAAAAATTAGGGGGAACAAAAACATTTTATTTTTAAGTGTTGCAATGTTTGCTTACTTGTTTGCTTGTGTTCAAGAAACTGATTGTGTATTGAGTGATATACTCCTTGTCTCAACACTAGCTAACAAAAACTATTTTCCAAAGGAGATGTCTTGGATCCTCTTTAATATTCCCAAATATTCTGGCATTCCAAACCTGAGCCAAGATGACTTCGATAAAACAAACTATTTTACTAATTCTATTAAAAAAACTATGGAGACCTATATATTATCTCCTTATGCTTTCAAGACAGAATCTCAACTACCCTTTCCTCTAGTTCTTCCCAAAACCTTTCCTAAAACCTTTTCACTCCAATCTTGGTAGAAATACAAGAGGTCCTTATAAAACACAACAAATTCAAAATACCCATCCTTACCTCAAGCTGGGCTTGATGGTAACCCTAGTATAGTTGGATAAGTTTGATAACAGGAATTTCTTTGATCTGCTGTCTGATGAATTGCATTGATCTGCTGATTGCATTGTTTTCTTAGGAACTAGAGTGAGATAATCTAGTAGCACATCCCTTAGGACCCAATCGATGCTTGTGATCATAAATCTCATATCAATCATCCAAGTCTGCAACTATCCTAAGCCACTAAAGTGACCATCTCATCCCCTAATCAGGTTAATCTAGGGATAATCCCTTCTGCTAGTTTCCAACTCAGTGAAGACCCAACCTAAGCATGGGTCCTATATACTTAGTTACCACATCAACATCCTCCATTTTATCATGATTTTGGAACATAGCATCCTCTCAAAATCATCTACACTTGCACTCTAGTGTAAAACCCTAACTTTGCCAAAATGGCTAAGTCTGGAATTCTTATCTAGATTCAATCTTTGGAGATCTACCTTTTCCAACCTATGTGAATTATTTAGAATGTACATCAACCATCTTGTATTACATCATTAGTACTACCAAATCCCATTCTTTCCCTTGGATTAACCCTTCTAGTTCCCACTCATCCATGATGGTTTTGTAGTCAATATAATAGTCTTTTCTGCAAATCTTATCATCTTGCCTACTTTGGCAGAAGCTCACATCTATATGCTACCTCCCCTTGACCAACTCTTTGCATGGTTATAATCTACTAACCATGGTATATGAATCCATACCTCACTTGTTTCCATTGGATCTTTGTGATTTAATGGAAACAAGTGAGGTATCATGACAACTCTGTAATGGCAGCTTTATTTTCAACGAAGTTTACCATCACCCCTAAACCACCTCAAATTGAACCAAGCCTAACAATTGCCTCCATGATCATATATGTAACTTGGTATATCTATCCATATATCCCTTGTACCAATGTGAGCTCTGAGCTCCCTGATCCAACCATGTTTTGGTGGTATAAATTATCAACACCCTAGATTATCCCAAATCTAGTTTCCATCCTTTTTCTCCACATTTCTTCAAAACCCAAGGATTACCCTGATGGATACATCAAGTTTACATCATCTACCTTGGTTATGCTAATTACCCAAATAATTCCCATAATTATTTGGATCCTCAAACTATTTAAATTCATGATATGGCAAAATTCTAAAAATCTCTCCTATAATGGCAAGTTTGTTTTTCTCCAAACCACTTTGCCAACTAAATGCACATTTGAGTTCTATACCTCATACCCTATCTTTCAAACTCAAAAATAAATATTTTTGAGATTCCTTACTATTTCTTTTTGCCCTTTTTCTTAAATGGCAGAAACAAGAAATAATTCATTAAAAATACTTTTCCTTCCAAATAAATTCCAAAAAAATTCTCCAATGTGTAATATGATATTTAGGACCATATCAAATCAAAAACCAACCTTTTACCAATGTAAAAATATCACATTAGCTTCAATTATCTACTTCTGCACTTTTTAAATAAATGATCTTAAGTGGACTAAAATCTTCTAAAAAAATTCAAATAAAATTCCCTAGTGCATATATTGATCCTACCCATCCACAAGTGACCCTATATCACCTTTCCAAGAACAATTTTGTGACTTGAATAGTAATAACCGCTATTGCAAAATCTTGGCATCCTTCAAAATCTTAGGCCAAACACCACCAAACCTTCATCCATCACCAACCATGGCAACCACAGCCACCACACCTCTCTCTTGTCCTGTGCAATATTATCTCCACTGTAGCAACACCCCCTCCCTTTTCCTTTGCCCTTGGAGGGAGGAGAGAAATAGAGATACCATATCTTAGCATATCTTGTGTTTTAAAAGCTTGGCAGCAATAACCACCTCTCCCTTCACCTCTGGTCGTCTGCAGGACCCCTACACACCACCCCACGAGCCAATGGCTGCACCCCTAGCTTCCCTAGACTCCCCTCTCTCTCCCTTATCGATTGGGATCCGAAAGCAAAAAGTGGAGAGAAACCTCCCTATACATACATATTTTTGTCCTAATAATGCCTGGCCTAGCCCAAGTGACCCAGGCCACAAGCCCCACTGCCCCTGTCGACCAACCAGGGTCTCCCTACCTCTCCCCTTTCCCTCCATGAGACATATAAACCATGGACAAATCCTCCTCGAGTATATGGCCAAAGGCCACCCCGACCCTCCTCTCTGCCTCTCATCTACTCCTTTCCACTCCCCACAACTCCCCCGAGGACCCTCTTCCCCTCCCCTGCAATGTTCTGCTCGAAGGAAGGAGAACAAGGAGCTTCAGCCCTCCTCAAAGAATAGAGCCTAGGGCTCTCCTTCCTACTTATCCACTGCTGCATGTCCCCCTCCCGTGACCCCCTTGCTCCCCTCTTTCTAACCTTGCTATCCATTGTTCCTAGGAACCTCGGTACCAACATCTCTGACGAGCTCGGGCGAGGCCCTTCGGCCACCACCACGCGAGCCATCCCCCAAAGTCGAACCTCGCCTTGCCACCCCCCGTTCGACTCGCCGAGGTGCACCGCGTACCCCGTTACCTCCTCGACACCCCTCAAGCCCTCAGGTGAGCCCCCCTACCCTTCCCCGATGCCGCGTAGGGTTCAACCCGGTGGCGCTGTTTGCCGCGAGAACGACTACCCGGGACTGTTGATCTCTCGTCGAACTGATGGCCTAGGGTTCCCAATAACTCTTCTCCCTTCCAACCCCTATGACGAGTGGGCCCCACCCCGAGTTTTAAAACCGGCGGCCTCCCACGCGCTGTTGCGCCAAGCTGCGGGCTCGCTCCGAATCAGCTCTGGACGGCCGACCTGCCTCCACATCACAGCCCAGGAACCAATTCCCTTTATCTATTTCCTTAGATCCAGAAAACTACCTAGTCGGTTTAAATACTTTTAAAAATGTAAAATGGCTTAATATGACCCGATCCAAATTTTCCTATGTACCCACATGTTATCTTAAACATGCAGTACCTCTACTTTGACTAGGTTACTCCTGGTTGTTTTCTAATAAATAGTTTACCACAGGGTGTCCCTTTGGTTAAATATATCTTCGAGAGAGTTTGGAAAATCCAAATGGGGTGAACCCAACTCCCTATGGATGATATTTGAAATACCCAACAAATGGACTTGGTCCCATGCCAAGGTAAACTATGGTTTGCCAGAAATAAAAATAACAAAAACAACCTCTTTCTGCTTTTATAAAAATTCCCTAGATAAAACCGAAAGAGTTATTGACCTATTTACAACTCTATGTACATCCACATACCAATATATATCAAACCCCAGGAGCCCAAAATTTATTGAGCTTTTGTTGAATTAATCCTTTATGTGCATGGGTAATTCACCAATAAATTAATAACATTAGTTCCGTAAATGAAAAAAGGGTGATTCCAATTTATACAAAAAGGTATTTCAAATTTCTAACATGTTGACTTGGAATCACATCAAAATACACTATAGTTTTAATATGGTGAAAAAGACAAATAACACCCAGTAGTGACTTTTGGATTTTCCTGAGGGCAATTTGGTAATTTTTTGAAGTGAATCCAACTCTAATCACACAAGGAAATAATTTTTGGACCCCCATAACCATTCTGGTGAATTATTTCCTCAAACTAGAGATTTATTCACTATAAAATCCATTATAAATCAATGGTAATTGATAAAATAGTGAAACCATTTTTGTTGGTTTCATTTTATCAATACTTATCTGATGGTATCATTTTTACCCAATGTTAACATACAGAACTTGACTTTGCTCTAAAACCCCCTATCTAGTTAGTTTTGGACTATAAATCCTAAATAAGTCAATCCACAAATGCAACCAAAGCATTTCCTTTGTATCCCCAATCAAATCCTCAATCCTTACTGATCTATAAACTTGCCTTGTCAATTGTTTGCTGTATGATTTGGTGTTGGTATGCATTGTATTGATTGTGGTGTTGTTTGCTTGCATCTTGCTCGATAACGGCGATAGTTGTGATTATGTGACACCGAGAAGAAGGAAGCACCAGGATATTCTTATTATTATTGTATTCGTTATTCTAGTATTCTAAATAAGTCATGGGACGTCTCGCTGGTCATAGGAAAGCCACCTTCTTGCTCATATGCCTTGTCCTATTATTTTACCTATGCATGTTTTATCTACCCGTTTATGCAAATTGCATTGTTTTACTATATTATGTTATGTGGGGAATGTTTGGATCCTCCAAACCATTACCCCCTAGTACCATTAGGTACAACCCACTTTGATGATACCTTCCTTCCCCTAGTATGATAGATGGTGTATAACACCAGGCCCCTTTGGATATCCCGTTTTAGCCGAAGCGAAAACTATGGGATGGGAAGACCTCGAAAATAGGCTTACAAAAATGTTTTATGAGAAAACCTTGGCGAGACTTGGCCTACCAAGTGATGTTGAAAATGAGAAAGGTTTTGTTTTACGAAATGGTCGGACGAAATATGGAGGAAAAATGTTTACGAAAACACGTCGGGATGTACAGTTCCTAATGCTTGAGCAATTAACCCGTGCAACTACATTACTCTGGAATGGGATGGGGCTGGGCTGGAAGTTTGTCTAACCCGGTATAGGTGCCTAGAACTACTACGGGGGAGAACAAATCCCCGGAGGCTGGGCCTTCAATTGTAAAGGCCCATGTGAAACATCGGTCTGGAGAAGGTAAATACCGTCTAAGGACGGTCAGACGATACAATGAGCCCCTCATTGAAAGCGCACACCCGACAAGGTGCAGAGCAGGCTCCGGTTGGCTTTTTACTATATAGGGCGTCCCTGTTTTGAGGGGATTAAACTCATAGGGTAGGCACTTGTACCGGAGAGGCCATCCGGAAGGTATTGACCGGTTATTCGACCCATGATCGGTGTAGATCAGGGACGGGTAATCGGATGGTGTGGGTATAGTGTACAACCTCTGCAGAGTGTAAATCTATTCGAATAGCCAAGTCCTCGGTCATGGACGGTTGTGATGGCTGTTGTACGGCGGTGATGGTTTTGATTTCAAAAAGGACTTCAAAAAGCAATGGCTTGAAAGTGTTTTGACCATGAGATGGTCGGTAAAAAGGAGGAAGGAGTTTGGCATGAGATGACCGGAAGGAAAACAAATCGGTGACCCAAATCCTAGTGTTTTCTTAAAACTTTTCAAAAAGTTTTCCAAATTATTTTACAAAGGATTTTCATCAAAGATATAGGGATATGCTATATCTAGAAAAGAAACTAGTTTATAAAAGAACCTCTCATGGAGCCATCCTACTACAACCATATAGCATATCAATTATTATTGTTCTCTTAAGGTGGTTTGCGAGTACATTCAAAGTACTCACCGTCATTGTCCCTGGATATTTACTTGGCCAAACTTTTTAGAGGCAAGAGGAATGAGGGAAGCTGCTAACGTCTATGCGAGCTAGGCCGTCTTTCCAGTCAGTTGCCTGTAGTTTAAGGCATGACATGGGATCTACGCTTGAAGACTTTCTCTATTTGTGTTGTAAAGTCCATATTGGCCATATTGTAAGTACTTGTAGTGGTTAAATTCTTGGATGTTGCACGGCTCACTGATCATGGGAACGTGAATTGCAGGCATAACGGGTATTCGCGGACCGTAAATCCGGGGTGCCACACATTGTATCAATTAAACCATTGTAGCATGCCAATTTAGTCAATGTTGCAACGTTGACGCACTTCACTTTCCCCACTCCTTATATCTCCACTCACTACCCTCCTCTCTCTCCTCACCGTCACGGACGCATCGTCGCTGCCGCATTCGCCATGCTGCCCTGGAACGACGAGGACGGCCAGTCGAGCAGCGACAGCTTTCTCTACGACATCGCGTCTTTCCTCCTTGATGTGAGTTCCTCTTTTTTCTCGGCAATGGTTGGGCATTGGTAATTACCTCGATCCAAGACTTGAAATGGCATGCAATCATTTTTATTTCTAGCTTTTTGTTCCCCTATAGGTACCACTCACGATCTACTACCCCAATTATGAGATCCTAGATCTTGATTGGGAAGTACGATGTGACCAGGGGCTAAAACTGAGGAAAAATGTTGCATTTGAAGGCAGTAACACTAGAAGAAGGTTTTTGGGCTGTACAAATCAGGTTTGCTTTCGTTATGTAGTGTTATGTTGATAATTAGGTGCCGAGTTTTTTTTAGGTTGGCCCGGTTTGTAAAGCCAAGAAATGTTTCGTTATGTAGAGTGGGTGGATCTTGAGTGGCTAGACGCACTTAAGAAATGTTTGGCCCAATAGTGGGATATGTATGAGCTCAAAAGGTCGGGGAGATTTAAAGATGCCCGTGATGCAGCTACAGAAAATTACAAGCTCTTGGTAGGAAATAAGGAGCTGGAACAGGGAATCAAGCATTTGCGGTCACAACTAAATGACACAATCAATGGAAGCTTGGTGGTGGGAACTGCACGGAAGATTCAGAAAGTGGAAAAGGAGATGGATCAGCTCATGGAAGAGAATAAGAAGCTAGATTACTGCATTGCGGAGCTGTTGAAGGATCTGAAGAAGGAGCTAGAGGTGTACAAGGACAAGCTATAGACGATCAAGGAAATTTTAGATGAATAATTTGTGATGTGGAAATATCTGAAACTAGTTAACTGTAAGACTTACAGTTGTGATATCTTGACTAATCCAAACTCAATCCTTGAGCAAAATAACCTTTAAGTATAAAGCATAGTTTGCATAAAGAGAGTTCCACATTTACAATATCACTACTACACATGGATAAAACACGATTTGGTCCGTCAGAGCACATAGTTTGCAAACTAACTTTAGAGGAACTTATAGTATGCACTGAGCCTGGCGCGGAGATGGTCGTGTTCCTTTGTGAGAAGCTCCAATTCGAGGGTTCGTTCGATCAGGTCTGCTTTGTTTTTAACCTGAACCCTCAGTACTTTGACGTGCGCCTCCCGCTGGTTCAAGCGCTCCATCTGGGGAAGCGACAAGCTTTTCAATAAGCTTAAGATTATCCACCATGATATCCTTGATGATGTCCTCCTTCACACACGCCGAGGCGATACTTTTCTCGTGAAGTTACTTCCAGCTGGCGATGTCCACCTTCAGACTGTGGCACTTGTCATAAAGGATGGTGACTTCTTCTCTCAAGCGGTCATGGGACACTTTCTGAAAATTCTGTGTAAGGTTCCCAACCTTTAATAAGGTAGAGATCCCTGTGTTTACAATGCTAGTCCCTGGATCAATACCTAGCATCCACAGTTAAGATGTAATATCAAGAAACAAAGGTCATAATACAACTTTATAACCAGGAGAAAATAATTTATTACATCTTACATAGCTCATTTGGCTATTACATTACATTGTAGCAGAATATCTATAAGCATGGGGTCCTTCATCTTTAAAGTGCCACATGGCATGTTGGTTGTAGACTTGTAATCCTAATAATTAAACTTCACTAATATCAAACAAACCTGCAACATAACAAGTTACAGCCACAAGGGTCAATACATTTGAATTGTATTGGCAAGTGATACTATGGTAGTATAGTGGAGTCTATCATTTATATGCATTTGGCTAAGTGGAGCTTAGGCTTGCATTGCTCAAAATAGATTTTCCTTATCATTTGAAAACACTAAGTTTTTGCTTGACAAAAATCACCCAAGGAACCACCAATAGAAATTGGTGAACCTTAAACCCTTGTTCAACCACAAGTTTTTAACTTAGAAATTTGGATGATGAGATTCTTGATAGCTTCCATGTCTTGATGCTCAAATTGTCCTTTGCCAGGGACATGGCTAAGTACTTAGATTTTACAGTCTGTAGAGGTGGTGCACTTTCCCCACAAGACTTGGTTTCACCAAGACAAGATCTTTCAGAAGCCTTCCCTTAGACCAGAATGGACGCGTGCCAACCTATCATTCCCCTACCACCAACTGTCCATTTGGCTAAGTTATTGCAACCTATGTGATCCAGGCAGAGCCCATAATGCCAAGTGGCTGCACTTGAAGATTCTCAACATTTGACATCTCAAATCTCTTTGTTCCTGGGTGGCCATCCACAAGTGAGATACACAAGTTTCACCAGTCCCCTGGCCTTGTGTAACCACTCAACATAAACCATTCCTTCCATTCCACCCAAGTGATTCATTCACTTAGTTGTTTTATTAAACAAAACTCAAGTCCTCAGACTTAGAAATTTTCCATAGCATGAATATATGTTCCACCCTTGTTTTATACTATCTAAGCTAAGCTTGATTTTAGTAGGAATCTCAACTTAGGAGAATTCTTCTAAGGTTTCATCTACTGGGATTTCCCATAGCATAGTTTATACTTAGCAAAATTCCATGCAAGTATTACTTAGAAATATCACTAATGCATAGTGAAAATAATGGGACAAATGTATGAAGCATCACTTGCCTTTTTTGTAGAGGGTATAAGTTCACTCCTTGATCTTTGCAATGTTCACACACTTCAAGTCACTACAATTCAATCAAGCAAACAACATTTCAATCTACCATTCAAGCAATTCATCTCATAAAATAATAATAACAAAACAATGCACGCAAGCATGCTAAAGATTTTTTTATTTGGATAAGTGGTTTCTAATGTGTTATAAACATTTGAAAACACCTAATGATCATTTTATAAAGTGGCAAAATCATTTGCAAAAGATTTCACTTCATAAACCATTTTTAGACTAAGTCATTATTTTATGTGGTGAACAAATGCTTTTAATAAGGCAACATTCTATAGGGTTCACAAAATATGTTTTCAAACCATAAAACCTTGTGTTTAGGGTCAGAGAGTTTATTTCCAAAACATTTCTCAAAGGTTTTCTTCCAAAACCATTTTTAATAATTAAACCATATTTTTATTTGACTAGAATTGGTTTAAATCCAAGATTCATTCTTTTGTTTCACCAAATACATTTTTGAAACCACCCATTGATTCCTAGGGTCAGTAGGTTCAAAATAAACCATTTGCCTTAGATTTTATCCCCAAAAACATTTTAGAACAATTTTTATATCCTAAACATGTATACACAAGTTTCTGCAAAAACAAACATTTTAACAGAAGCGTTTTACTAAACAAAGTGCATGGTTGGCTAGGGCTTGTCTTGGTGAATCCATTGATATAAAATTTGCAAAATTTGGACGTGTGGTTTGAAGGTTATGGATTTTTCAAATTGGCATATCTAATAGAACAATTCTGTTTCTAATCAGACGAACAGGGCCACGTGGCGTGATATTACTCGTCCATACCGTTTCGTCCGGATCAGCTACTCTGGCGCGTTGGATCTAAAGTAGATCGTGTGGGCCAGAAACAAACATACCGCTTCAGTTAAGTTTCTATCGTGGCCATGCGATTAAGATCTGATGGCGCTCGGCACGCTAGCCAGAGATGGGCGGCGCTGGCGGTGGCTACTGGCGGTGGCGACTCTGACTACGGCGGCGCGGTGAATACAGGAAGCAAAGGAGGAAGGGAAAGGGCTTATAGTGATCGCAGGGGTATGGCGAAGCTCAAGGTGGTCTTCGGGTAGCAGGGGGCGCTCGGGCGTCGTCGGAATTCTTCGCCGGAGGTGCTCCTGGCGTCGGGTACGGTCAGACATCGACGGGGGTGAGGTTACAGCGCGTGCTAGGACAAGTGGAAGACATGGTCAGATGCGCAAGGTCCTAGCGATGATGCGTGTGTGAAGGAGAAAGAGGGGGGAGGTCAGGTCTTACCAGCAGTGCTCGTCGGAGCAGTGACAGACAGCGGCGTGGTGCAGTGGTCGTCGTTGTCGAGGCTCTGGGGCGCGCGGGGACGAGCTGGAGCTACGGGGAGGTTCGCCAGGGAGTGGGGAGCAAGTGAGTGTGGTCGAGGGGGAAAGGGAGGTGTCTACTGGCCGGAATCGCTTGCGGAGCTCGCCGGAGACAGCGGCAGTGCGGAGCGAAATGGAGGCAGCCTGGTGGCTCTCTGGCAGCGGGGTTTGGGGGGAAATGAAGAGGAGAGGGAGGGGATTTATCACGCGTGATCACGGGATTAATTCTTCGAGCCATTGCTGCTTAATTACTCGGAGAAATTAACGGCAGGAAACAGCTGGGAGGAGGGCGTGGTCATCGCGTGGGTGGAGAAGATGACGACGTGGCGATGGGGTCCACTATCAGCGTAAGGGAGAGTGTGGGGATGGGGTCCATGCGTCGGCGACTGAACGGGTGAGTGTCTGAGTAAATAACGGTTCGCTCGGGTGGGGTGGGTAATGGGCTTGCTGGGCTAGGCTAGTTGGGATGCTTCCTTTTCATTTTTTTTGTTCAGTTTGTTTTTTTTCCTTTTTCATTTCTATTTTCTGTTTTGATTTTGTCTAAACAATTCAAACACCAATTTGAATTCAAACCTCAACCAAGATTTGTGTAGGTTTAAATACTGATTAGTAGTATGATCTGAATTCACTTTTGGAATAAAATTTTATTCATTTCTGGGGTCTTTTTAATTATTTAAATAGGCCATTGTTTTAAATCAAAATAGGATTTAATAATATTTCCAAACACCAATTTGAATTTTCCAAAATCTTCCAAATCTTTTCAGTAGGTTTTTTTTATTTGATTATTTGGGTGCCAAATAATTCACCTTGATTTATTTGGAATGATTTAATATGATTTATTAATCTTTTAAGATTGGGTATTTATTTTAATTCCAATGGAATTTAATATAGTATTAATTCCTTAATTTTTATTTGGAAGTTTTCTTTAATCTTATTTAAGTTGAATTAAACCACTTTTATTTCACTTGGGTAAATTCCAAAATACTATTTTCTCATAAATTATATAATTATTCTTATTAGAGATTTTTCTTTATTAAAATAGGGATAGAATGGTTAATGCCATTTTATTTTATTTTGGAAATTCTTTATCCTTTTATTTTATTTGGATTTGGATTATATTCATTCCATTTGCTTATGGATTTGGCCAAGATTTGATTTGGTCTTTAGATATTCTTTATTTAATAGTTCTTTCTTCATCTTATAAAATCCTTATCTTTTTATTTAGAGATCCAAACTTCGTGATTCCAATTTATAAAATCTTATTTAATATTTATTTATCTTTTTAAATCCCTTTAGGATTATTTTCTCACCATTTGGTATGGATTTGTAGATAGGTTCTTTATTAGCTTTTGGAAATTACTTTTCCTTATCTTATTGAAATTCATAAGATTTTATCTATGGCTCCAAATTAAGTGAAACCAATTTCCATGGCTTTATAATATTTCCATTTATCTTTATTGATCATTTGTAAATGTTTTGTTGACAAAATTTTATATGGATCAAATCCATAGGCTTGGAGATAACTTGGAAATGATTTTTATTCCATTAGGGTTTAGGGTTTGAATTTATTTTCCAATTGTTCAAATTTCCAGATGCATTTATGAGGAATGCATTTCTCTAGATTTGAATTTTTTTGGAATTCAAACTTTAATTAAAGTTTGTTCAAGATGGGATTTTAAGTTTCCTTTTAGAAACAAAAGTTTCATTTCACCCTGATTTTCAACAATAATTTATTTTGTTTTTTTTTCACATTAGAAGATTTGGAAAATCTTGGGATGTGACAGGCTACCACCCTTAAAATAAATCTCGTCCCGAGATTTGGGGAGGCTAGGGGTACAAGTTGACTCAAAACAACTAGGGTACTACCACCCTTAAAAAATTTCCAACTAGATCACTTCTTGACTTGTTTGGATCTTGTTGAAATCTCTCTGGGCAAACATCTGCATAGTGTCCTTTGTTTCTACATTTGAAACATGTGAGAAGGCTGAGATCCTTCATAGGCTTGTTTATTTTGTGCTTCATCTTTTCTGGACAGTTGCTTGCATAATGTCCTTGGTTACCACAGTTGTAACAGGTGATAAGATTGAGTTCATCACGTATCTTCTGTGGACAAGTTGCTACATAATGTCCTAGCTCTTTGCAGTTGTTGCACCACACTTGGCTAATCTTCTTATACTTCTGCTTCTCTGGACATTCACTGGCATAGTGTCCCATTTCTTTGCAATAACCACATTGCACATGGCTTTTATCCTTCTTTTTCTTGGGTTTCTCCAAAGCTAGGAGTGCTTCTAGTTCATGTTCTTCATATGTTATCTCAAAGGTAGGAATGTCTACTGGTCTCCTTGACCTTTTATTATTCTTTGGATAATACATATGTCTCCTTTTTGGTCCTTTAAATTGGGTCATATTGCTGGGAGGTATAAGCTGAGATTTTCCTTTGTCTTCATCCTTCTTGGTAGACATGGCTCTCTCATGGTAATCTGCAATCAGTTGTTGCACTCCACCTTGTTTCCTTTGTTCAACTATGGAATAGATGGGGCATTGGATAGGGACATGATTATTTCCTTCACATAAGTAACAAGTAGCTTGGGATGTGGGGCATTGGTTAGCTGGATGTTTCTCTTCACAGTTGGGGCATTGATCTTCATGTTCCTTGGAAGTGTGATCCTTTTCTCCACAAATATTGCAAGCTTGGGTTCCTTCTAGAATAACATCTTTGTCATCCTTGTTGTCACAAACTCCTTTGGAAGAGTTGTCTCCCATGTTGACCATTTGAGTAGCCAACCCTTGCAACAATTGGGATTGAGTTTCCAAAACTTTTTGCATGGTTGGGTCTAACTCATTGTTGTTGGCTATAAATTGAGCTGTCACTTGGTTCAACTAGGTTTGTCTTGCAAGCAGTTGGTCTCTCATGTTGTTCTCTTGGTTGTTGTCGTCACCATCCTTGATGTTGGAGTCTCTTGGAGAAGTCATCTGTTTGGGTTGGATTGGGATTAGAATAGGCAAAGTATTTCTAAGGGAATAATTCTAATCACACACATCACAATTCACACAAGCAATGTGCAAGCAATCACAAACAAACATTCCACTCAAACAACAAGTTTCAAGCATATCTTTAGGCAACCAAAAATATTTTTGTTACACCACATAAGTTGGTAGGTTTGACTTAAACTAAATATGGTAGTCCAACTATATGGTTCACTTGAGATCTTTCCATCCTTCTTGGTTGATTCTTCTTTGAACAAGATCATGGTTTCCTTGGAAAAATTCTTGGTCACAAAACTTCAAAGTGATGATAGTTTCTTCTAAGTTGTGTTTCCTTAGTCTTCTAGTCTTGAGCAAGATTCCTTCTCTCACTTGTAGTCCTTAGTGATATCCAAGGTTGAAGTCCTTGTTGAGAATAAGGTTGAAGTCCCTTGAAGATGTTGAAGTCATTAGAGTTCAAGATGTTGAAGTCATTAGAGTTGATGAAATCCTTTGTACTTGATGAAGTCTTTGGCCATGGGAAAGGCTTTGTCCATCAAGTTTGAAATAGAAGAGATGTAGAGTCAAAACCAAAATGGTTGAAGAAAGAGTTTACAAGATTGTTTGTAAATAAGTTTTTGGACAAATTCAACTCCTATTTTTCTAAGGGGTTTTGTCCAATCCTAGGCTTACAAATCCTACAGGCAACACAATGCTCTGATACCATATGTAAGGTTCCCAACCTTTAATAAGGTAGAGATCCCTGTGTTTACAATGCTAGTCCCTGGATCAATAGCTAGCATCCACAGTTAAGATGTAATATCAAGAAACAAAGGTCATAATACAACTTTATAACCAGGAGAAAATAATTTATTACATCTTACATAGCTCATTTGGCTATTACATTACATTGCAGCAGAATATCTATAAGCATGGGGTCCTTCATCTTCAAAGTGCCACAGGCAGACATGTTGGTTGTAGACTTGTAATCCTAATCATTAACCTTCACTAATATCAAACAAACCTGCAACATAACAAGTTACAGCCACAAGGGTCAATACATTTGAATTTTATTGGCAAGTGATACTATGGTAGTATAGTGGAGTCTATCATCTATATGCATTTGGCTAAGTGGAGCTTAGGCTTGCATTGCTCAAAATAGATTTTCCTTATAATTTGAAAACACTAAGCTTTTGCTTGACAAAAATCACCCAAGGAACCACCAATAGAAATTGGTGAACCTTAAACCCTTGTTCAACCACAAGTTTTTAACTTCGAAATTTGGATGATGAGATTCTTGATAGCTTCCATGTGTTGATGCTCAAATTGTCCTTTGCCAGGGACATGGCTAAGTACTTAGATTTTACAGTCTGTAGAGGTGGTGCACTTTCCCCACAAGACTTGGTTTCACCAAGACAAGATCTTTCAGAAGCCTTCCCTTAGACCAGAATGGACGCGTGCCAACCTATCATTCCCCTACCACCAACTGTCCATTTGGCTAAGTTATTGCAACCTATGTGATCCAGGCAGAGCCCATAATGCCAAGTGGCTACACTTGAAGCTTCTCAACATTTGACATCTCAAATCTCTTTGTTCCTGGGTGGCCATCCACAAGTGAGATACACAAGGTTCACCAGTCCCCTGGCTTTGTGTAACCACTCAACATTAACCATTCCTTCCATTCCACCCAGGTGATTCATTCACTTAGTTGTTTTATTAAACAAAACTCAAGTCCTCAGACTTAGAAATTTTCCATAGCATGAATATATGTTCCACCCTTGTTTTCTACTAGCTAAGCTAAGCTTGATTGTAGTAGGAATCTCTGCTTAGGATAATTCTTCTAAGGTTTCATCTACTGGGATTTCCCATAGCATAGTTTATACTTAGCAAAATTCCATGCAAGTCTTACTTAGAAATATCACTAATGCATAGTGAAAATAATGGGACAAATGTATGAAGCATCACTTGCCTTTTTGGTAGAGGGTATAAGTTCACTCCTTGATCTTTGCAATGTTCACACACTTCAAGTCACTAAAATTCAATCAAGCAAACAACATTTCAATCTACCATTCAAGCAATTCATATCATAAAATAATAATAACAAAACAATGCATGCAAGCATGCTAAAGATTGTTTTATTTGGAGAAGTGGTTTCTAATGGGTTATAAACATTTTAAAACACCTAATGATCATTTTATAAAGTGGCAAAATCATTTGCAAAAGATTTCACTTCATAAACCATTTTTAGACTAAGTCATTATATTATGTGGTGAAGAAATGCTTTTAATAAGGCAACATTCTATAGGTTTCACAAAATATGTTTTCAAACCATAAAACCTTGTGTTTAGGGTCAGAGATTTTATTTCCAAAACATTTCTCAAAGGTTTTCTTCCAAAACCATTTTTAATAATTAAACCATATTTTTATTTGAGTAGAATTGGTTCAAATCCAAGATTCATTCTTTTGTTTCACCAAATACATTTTTGAAACCACCAATTGATTCCTAGGGTCAGTAGGTTCAAAATAAACCATTTTCCCAAGATTTTATCCCCAAAAAAATTTTAGAACAATTTTTATATACTAAACATGCATACACAAGTTTCTGCAAAAACAAACATTTTAACAGAAGCTTTTTACTAAAAAAAGCGCATGGTTGGCTAGGGATTGTCTTTCTGAATCCATTGATATAAAATTTGCAAAATTTGGACTTGTGGTTTGAAAGTTATGGATTTTTCAAATTGGCATATCTAATAGAACAATTCTGTTTTTAATCAGACGAACAAGGCCACGTGGCGTGATATTACTCGTCCATACCATTTCGTCCGGATCAGCTACTATGGCGCGTTGGATCTAAAGTAGATCGTGTGGCCCAGAAACAAACATACCGCTTCAGTTAAGTTTCTATCGTGGCATGCGATTAAGATCTGACGGCGCTCGGCATGCTAGCCAGAGATGGGCGGCGCTGGCGGTGGCTACTGGCGGCGGCAACTCTGACTACGGCGGCGCGGTGAATACAGGAAGAAAAGGAGGAAGGGAAAGGGCTTATAGTGATCGCAGGGGTATGGCGAAGCTCAAGGTGGTCTTCGGGTAGCAGGGGGCGCTCGGGCGTCGTCGGAATTCTTCGCCGGAGGTGCTCCTGGCGTCGGGTACGGTCAGACGTCGACGGGGGCGAGGTTACAGCGCGTGCTAGGACAAGTGGAAGACATGGTCATATGCGCAAGGTCCTGGCGATGATGCGTGTGTGAAGGAGAAAGAGGGGGGCGTTCAGGTCTTACCAGCAGTGCTCGTCGGAGAAGTGACAGACGGCAGCGTGGTGCTGTGGTCGTCGTTGTCGAGGCTCTGGGGCGCGCGGGGACGAGCTGGAGCTACGGGGAGGTTCGCCAGGGAGTGGGGAGCAAGTGAGTGTGGTCGAGGGGGCAAGGGGCGGTGTCTACTGGCCGGAATCGCTTGCGGAGCTCGCCGGAGACAGCGGCAGTGCGGAGCGAAATGGAGGCAGCCTGGTGGCTCTCTGACAGCGGGGTTTGGGGGGAAATGAAGAGGAGAGGGAGGGGATTTATCACGCGTGATCACGAGACTAATTCATCGAGCCATTGCTGCGTAATTACTCGGAGAAATTAACGGCAGGAAACGGCTGGGAGGAGGGCGTGGTCGTTGCGTGGGTGGAGAAGATGACGACGTGGCGATGGGGTCCACTGTCAGCGTGAGGGAGAGTGTGGGGATGGGGTCCATGCATTGGTGACTGAACGGGTGAGTGCCTGAGTAAATAACGGTTCGCTCGGGTGGGGTGGGGAATGGGCTTGCTGGGCTAGGCTAGTTAGGCTAGTTGGGCTGTTTTGATTTTGTCTAAACAATTCAAACACCAATTTGAATTCAAACCTCAACCAAGATTTGTGTAGGTTTAAATACTGATTAGTAGTATGATCTGAAGTCAATTTTGGAATAAAATTTTATTCATTTTGGGGTCTTTTTAATTATTTAAATGGGCCATTGTTTTAAATCAAAATAGGATTTAATAATATTTCCAAACAACAATTTGAATTTTCCAAAATCTTCCAAATCTTTTCAGTAGGTTTTTTTTATTTGATTATTTGGGTGTCAAATAATTCACCTTGATTTATTTGGAATGATTTAATATGATTTATTAATCTTTTAAGATTGGGTATTTATTTTAATTCCAATGGAATTTAATATAGTATTAATTCCTTAATTTTTATTTGGAAGTTTTCTTTAATCTTATTTTAGTTGAATTAAACCACTTTTATTTCACTTGGGTAAATTACAAAATACTATTTTCTCATGAATTATATAATTATTCTTATTAGAGATTTGTCTTTATTAAAATAGGGATAGAATGGTTAATGCCATTTTATTTTATTTTGGAAATTCTTTATCCTTTTATTTTATTTGGATTTGGATTATATTCATTCCATTTGCTTATGGATTTGGCAAAGATTTGATTTGGTCTTTAAATATTCTTTATTTAATATTTCTTTCTTCATCTATAATCGACAAGATGATCTTGATATAATCGAACAAGTCTGTGTTGTCCCTGAGCAGAGATCTATAGCCTATCAGCATAAGTTGCGCAAGTATCATAGTCAGAGAGTGCAGAACCGTTCTTTCAGGAAAGGTGATTTGGTTCTCCGACTTGTGCAAAAAAGAAAGCACAAACTTTGCCCCATGGGAAGGACCTTTTAGGATCAGCAGAATTCTGCATAATGGGTCATATTATTTAACCGATATGAGACCAGTCAAGGAAAGACCAGATACTCGGAAGAGAAAGAGAGCTGGTGGTAGTACAGACCCGGATGAGATAGACCGTCCATGGAATATTGCATAGCTACGTCCCTTCTATTCTTAGTTATATTTCCTTGTAATCATATATGTACATGTTCAAAGTCAAATAAAGTATTGGTTTTCCTCACATGTTATCTTTGAGAGGTTTTTTACAATATTATTTCCAAATGAACATGTCATTTTCAGAAATCCCAGAATGCTTGAAAGTACTTTATGCTCATGTTCGTTCTGTTTAAGAATTTTGAATACCTAAAAAAATATTGCCTTAGGGTAAAAAATTCAATTTATTGTTTATACTTTGGTTTTTTATCTAATTGCTTAGACACGGGTATATTCCGAGTAATGAATTGTTGGTACTGGAAGCCGGCTTTGATTCCGAGTTTAAACTGGTTTAGCAATTGAGCTCCGTTGCTCGGCAAAGTTTCCGTGTGAAAGGTTGGCCGGCTCATGAAAGGGACGAGGCAGAGAACCAGATAAAATGACAAGTATAAGCATAAAAAATAGTGCTTAAGAAATTTTCAAGAACACACATAAAATATATACAAACATAAGTGCTATGATAGTAAAAGCATCAGTTCTTACAGAACAGCACAAGCAAAATATTGTTTCCATCATTACATGCCCAAGTTCAGAATAATGCATTATAATATTTTATTCTATAGAATCAGGTGGTGGTGATGAAGAGCGTGGAGAGCTGGAGTCGACATCGTTATCAACCTGGATCTCGAACTCAGAAGCTTCTTTAACGAGGTTGTCTTCTGGCTCTTCAGGCGAGGGAGGCACATCGACGGATTCGAAGAATGGCGTCGTATAATTGGTCATCTCTGCCACACGGCAAGCATAACCTGCATAGGACTCTTGGATAGCCTTGATGTTCTGCGGGTTACTCTCATCGTCCTCATCGGCAATACCCTTGGTGACGTACCAGATTCCATATCGCTATGGTGGCTCATCACCATGGTAAGGGCGGTCTGTGTAGTAGTCCGAGCATAGGAGATCTTCCAGTCTTCAATAAGCTTCATAATGTCCTTAGCCTTGTCCCTCACCTCCTTCAGTGGCATCTTATGCAAGTCGGAAAGTCTGACCGACTCGCCAGCCTCTTCAAGAGTCTGGTGGAAGTCGAATAGAATATCTCCGACAAGCTTTATGCGCTCGAGGCGAGGTTCGAATGTAGGAGAGTCGGAAAGGTTCAGAGGGTCTAGGAAAGAATCAAAAATCAAAACTGCTAAAAGAAAATCCAAAAATCAATCGAATAAAGAAAGTCGGAAGTCTTACGTAGCACGAAATGATTCCACTAAGCACACTCCTCTTGGAGTCTATTCAGTTCATTATATGTGGCCTGGGCTAGATCCCTCTAGCTATCAAAGTACTTCTTGAGATCATCTAGCTGTTTATGTCGGAAGGCTAGAAGCTTCTCGAGCCTCTCGGTCTCCATGTTTCTTGGCTCCAGGACAACATTTACAGATTTCTCCGACTCAATATTAAGCTTATCAAGCTTATCCAGGAGCTCATCATCTTCGATCTCCAAGAACTTGAAGTTCTCGGATTGCTGCACCATCTTGCTGGATTCACACAACAATTCTGCAAAGGGGGAAATGTCAGTCAGACAAAACAAGTTTGACTTCTGCTTCATCTTTCTCAACTTTCAGCTTTGGATTCTCAAGGCGCAAGGTCTTGATTTCCTTGCGTTTATTGCATATATTCTTGAGCAATTCGTAGTTGGAAGATAAAATTTTCTGTAAGTTTTGAGATGGAATACCGTCAGACGGCTACTAACACTCGGGCTGCAAATTTAACTAAGGAAAAATATAGCATGAACCTTGGGGGCTACACTACATCGTTCTTTTCAATCCTATAAGCATCAACAACTCGGATTCAACGATGTTTATCCAGCTTTATGCTTGGGGTCTAGAGGATATGATAAAAAACACTGCAAATAAGAATCAGAAACTTAAAATGTGTTCCAGGTGCAGCTTCTCAAATCCGAGTTTGGTGTTATAAACACTTTCTCGACAAGGGAGAGGGCAGGAACGTCCATCGCTGGGAGTTCGCCAAACTCTATCTTCGCGTCCCGGACCAAAATCTGGTCCAGGAGGCTGACTAGCTTCACGTCCTCCGTCTCCTAGCTCGCTGCCTCTCGAGTGAGGGTCTGTTTCTCAAGAATGGACTCAGCTAGCTTGAGGATGTCCTCCTTCTCCTTCCTCTTTAAGCCAGAGACAACAGAGCCAGCCATTTTAACCAATTTTCCTGTAGACATTACCATTGGATCATTACCCTTCATGGGTTCACCCTTATTAGTTGCCTGGCTACCAATGGTAACCAGGGATTTCGAGGTGTTGCTGGCGTCAGGGACGGCAAAGCCGGCATCAGGAGAAGCTGAAACCTCTGGTTCCGATGATGGGGCACTAGTTAGAGTTGGCGGTGGCATCGCTAGGTAGTTGACAAGCTTCTACTGATGCAGTGGCTTGCCCAGCTTGCAGTTTGAATTCACTTTACTCTTCAAAACTTGTTCTTCTCTGAAGCACACAAATCCAAATATTAGGTGTGCTTTGGAGAGAAAGAAATGTAAAAAGTACTGAAAACATTGGCAGGGTGCTTACATTTTAACTACTAGCAACACTTGGCTGCCAGCAGTGATAACAACCTCCTTGTCCTCGCGCTTCTTTGAAGCGGAGGCAGGAAGTTCTTGCACCTCATCATCCTCTGTTGCCTCCGGATCGTGTGTGAGATAGACCTCTAGTGGAGCTAGCTCGGACTTAGGGAGTTTCTCTAGCTGACAAAGTCAAAAAGCATCGATGAATATAGAGTCGGAGGAAGAAACAGAAAAGAACGAAAAAATGTGAATGCAAAGTCAAAATATTTAACAGGGTTAGAGGATAGGTAGACGTGAACATCTTCAGGGATACTTCCGGAACTTTTCATTCCACTCTCTCCTTGATCAAAAACTGCATGCGAGTCTTGTAATCCTTTGCCGGAATAAGGTTTGGGCTGACCTGCAAGCTATCCTTCTTGTCACCGGTGATGGTGTGCATAAGGCGATCTCCATGATGCTGCAGAGGCTAGATTTGGCGATCCAACCAGCAGTGGATCAGGTTGAATCCATGGAGGCCCATATGCTTTATCAGAAACTCAATTCGCCTCTTGGCGAGGATCAAGATATCCGAAAGTTCCGGCGCCTCTGTGTGCCATGATTCTTGCTGGGGAGCGGCAGTGTCGACGAAGGCCGGAAGACCTTTCGCCTTATCAGGAGCCGGAATATCCTTGTGATAGAAGAACGTTCCGGCCCAAAGTTTTATAGATTCACTAGCGTTAATCCTAGGATAAACTCAGTTTCTCCTAAGAACTAAGCTAAGAGTGCCAGTGGTGTAAGGAACACCAGCACTGATGGAACTCTTCCGGGTACCATAGTAGTACCTGAAAAGGGTGAGACTTGGCCTAATGCCAAGAAAACCCTCGCACAAAGTTGCATGAGTGTTAAGCTCTAGTAGGGAGTTGGGAGTAAGATTATGTAGATGCACACCATAGTATTTAAGGACCTCGATGAAGAACTCCAAAAGTGGCATGCTAAGGCGTGGTCAACGTGTGTACCGAACAACACTCTCTCGCTGTCGAGCGGGGGTAGGATTGGCGTGTCCAGCAGTGCTCCGCCACGCGCCCGCGACAAGGTATCCCTCGTCCTCCATGGCCTGGAGCTCGGCATTGTCCATGACGCTCGGGACCCACAGGACCCGCATCTTCCTTTCATCTTCCGCTGCTGAGCCCATCGCCGCCACTCGAGAGCTAGATGTAGAAGCCATCGCTCTTCGGGAAGATGAAGGATTGGTGAGGGAAGGAGTTTTTTTCTCGTGGCGTGTAGATGAGAGTGGATGCGGAGGGCTCGAGGAGTACAAGGAGGCAATAAGTGAGAACGGTGGAGAGATGAATATGGGAGAGAAGGGTTTCTCCTCTCTTTTATTTGAATCTGCTCCAAGATTCATTATTCAATTGCACGATTTACGCCACACGTATAGGAGAGAAGGAGGTGGCTTCCTCGCGACTCCTCCGCCCCTTCGATTCTCGCGTAAGAATTAAAACGGTGCCCTGTTCCGTAGGGAATAGACCCAACAACGATCGTGTTGACGGGACTCCTGTCTGTGATAGGACCTGGTCTGAAAAGTTGTCAGCCATCACGTCGTTGTTTGAAATCCGGATCATGTTTCAAACTGAGCAGGAAAAAGACCAAAGGTCAGAGTAAAACATATCCGACTTAACTGACTCGGAATCCTACACAATTGGAAGAAGTTGTCGGGAACCCTTCAAGATTCTCAAGACGAAGAAACCATCAAGCTACACGATTTATCCAACTTTGGATCTTGGAGACTTCTGAGGTCTACTGTTGGGGATATACTTTCCAGGTATACCCGCACGACTCGCTGACTAGGGTGGCCCATGAATGGGTTAGAAATTTTCTTCACGGGCGGCCCAGTCAAAGAAATAGGAGGAGCTAGTTCCTGCTACGACAAGGCCTAGAAGAGTTACCGACTTAGTCATGTAGTATTACTTGTAGTCCAAGTTGTAACGTAGCCGGATAGGTCTCTCTTGTAACCCTAGGTCCCGTGACTATATAAACCGGACCTATGGGAGGCTTTAGGGCAATAACCACAATCACAACTCGCAAAGGCGAACCTCTCTTGTAATCTGCTGTAACATCAGGCTCTTGCCTATATATTACTAGGTTGCTAGAAGGAGTAGGATACGATCACCGCAGTATGATCTGAACCTGGGTAAACTTGTGATCACTGTTCCCGGAACATCTGACGTCTCACACCCCATCTTCTCAATGCTGTCAGGACCCCTATGGCATAATTGTCGACAACCTGATGACACCCGTAGATCCAAATGCTAATAGGTATAATGATGGTTACTTGGCTATGGTGGATGACGGGTATGAAGTGTCGAACCCCCTATGGGATCTCGGCTAGGAGGAAGAAATCTCCAGCTAGATGATGCAAGACTAAAGCTTGGTCAAATAAAAATGGCAGACTCTTCGAGTCATAAGGTCCGCAGTGTCCGCCGTGTTTTGGCCCAAGGATCAGGAGAGAGCCGCCAGTGCCAAACTTTCAGCTGGAGAGAGGAACAAAGACATACAATGGTAGAACCAAACCAGAGTATTGTCTTATCGATTATGGAACTGCGGGTAAAATTGTGAAGGGTAATCTAAGATGGGCAGTGCGGTATGTGTCCCAGATGCTAGAAGGACCAGCGAGAGTGTGGCTGAATAACTTGCCACACGGAAGCATCAATAGCTGGATTGATTTTCAAGAAGCTTTTGTGAGTAATTTCACAAGCATCTAAAAGAGGCCGAATCGCCCACAACAACTAGCTATGTGCAAAAAGAGGCCAAATGAAACAGACATGGAATTTATCACTAGATGGTGCACTATGCGCAATTCTTGCAAAGGAGTAATTGAGTCTCAGGACATTGCGTGGTTTGCACAAGGATGCAGACATGGAAGTGTACTATGGCAAAGATTGCAGAGGGATATGCCGGCTAGCTTTTCCGAAACGATAAGAATCACCAACTCATATGCACTAGGGGATCCGACTCAGCCTTTGCTCATGTCGGCAGATGGAAACACTAAGTATCAATTCTACGATGCAGCCGGGTTACAAAGCCGCCAAGAGCAAAGTGAGTACAGAAGCAAGAGACGAGATGCGAGGCCGGATTACAGGTACGGTTCGACTCAAGTTGTAGATGTAAGTCAAGATCATCCTGATGCTGGAAGTAGTCAGCGTCAAAGGACAAGTGGGCAACAATAGTGGGTACCAAATAATGATGGCAAAAATCCATATGAACAGAGTAAGCCTTGGCAAGAATTACACCTACGAGATGATGTTGGATCAACCATGCAAGTTTCATACGCCGAGTCCAAGAAAGCCGGCAAACCACACAACTCGATAATACACTTGGTTCCAGAAGGGTGCCAGAGTAGACTCGCCAAATCAGCAACTACCACCACCTCCAACACCACCACTTATAGGGCGAAATGCTCAGGTTATTGGTACTGAGAAGTGGTATGAGAATCAATAGCCAAGGTACCGTAATCAAGAAAGGAGAGAAGCAGTGCATCAAGTGCATGATCCAAGGAACGATGGAGCTCATGTCGGCCATGGAACCAGAAACGAGTACAGAGAGCATCACCAGAGTTACATTGTGTTTGTCATAGAGCCGAATGAAAAGAAAAGTCAGTAGAGATGGATGATGGAATGAAATGCCACAATGCCAGCAATACCAAAGTATATGCATTGGTCTGAGCAGGAAATAACTTGGAGCATAAAGGATCACCCGAAGATCATGCCGACTCTAGGAGGTTACGCTCTAGTGCTGGATCCAACCTTCATGGGCCCAGATATCAATGTGACATTCTCCAAGGTACTGATAGATGATGGCAGTAGCATCAATATCATGTACAAGGATACTATGCTCAAGCTATGCATAACCATGAACATGCTGGAGCCAACTAAGACAACATTCCATGGAATTGTGCCGGGATTGTCATGTGAGCCAATTGGAAAGATTTGGGTTGACGTCTTATTCGGCAACAGGGAGAATTGTCGCACTGAGGCCATATAATTCGAAGTGGTAGACCTTGTCAGCTCATATCATGCGTTACTCGGCAGACCAGATATGGCAAAGTTTATGGCCACCCCTCACATTGCTTACCTAAACATGAAGCTGCCAGGTCCATGTGGAGTTATCACAGTTGAAGGTGACAACAAGCGATCTATCGCATGCGCCTCAGCTGGCTCTTCGCTGGCCAAGTCTCTAGTAATAGCGTAGGAGAAGCAGCAAATGATGGAGGTTGCGGCACTGGCTAATGCAACACAGATGTCTATGTCGACACTTACTAACCTGCATGGCAGTGTGTCCTTTCAAGATATTAAGGAAACAAAAAAGATAAAGATTGATGAGGCTTTCCCGGAGCGTATAGTGACTATTGGCGCCGGGTTCTCTGACAAATAGGAAAGCGATCTCACCAACTTCCTCCGTGAGAATCAGGATATCTTTGCATGGTCCACACAGGATTTGCATGGTGTTCCGAGGGAGTTGGCTGAGCACTCTCTACATGTAAGGCCAGATGCCAAGCTGGTGAATCAACCCCTCCGTCGCTTCACCGAAGATATGAGGAAAGTGATAGCTGCCGAGATAGCCAGGCTCTTAGCTGTTGGGTTTATCATGGAAGTACTGCACCCAGATTGGTTGTTAAATCTAGTCTTGGTCGAGAAAAAGAAGGATGACCCGAACGTGGCAGTGGTATGGCGCATGTGCATTGACTACACGAACCTCAATAAGGTGTGTCCAAAAGATCCATTTCCATTGCCATGGATCGCTCAAGTCATTGACTCTATTGCCGGGTGTGAGTTGTTGTCATTGGCAGATGCGTATTATGGTTTCCACCAGATACCACTGAATCCGAGTGATCAAATAAAGACAGCTTTCATCACCCCGTATGGGGCTTACTGCTATCGTACTATTTCGTTTGGATTGAGAAACGCAGGTGCAACATATCAAAGATGCATGCAAAAATGCTTTCAAGATCAGCTTGACTAAAATGTTCAAGTATATGTCGATGATGTGGTAATAAAAACCAAACAAAGTAATACTCTAATCGAGGACTTGCGTCAAACATTCGCAAACTTTAGAAGATCCGGATGAAACTTAACCCGGAAAAATGCACCTTTGGTGTCCCGGCCGGAAAATTACTTGGATTCCTTGTATCCAGCCGAGGAATTGAGGCTAACCCGACAAAGATCAGGGCCATCGAAAGAACGGAATTGCCAAAAACCCTCAATGATGTCTAGAATTTCACAGGGTGCCTGGCCTCATTGAGTAGGTTTGTAAGTCGGCTAGGCGAAAAAGCCTTACCACTATATCATCAGATGAAGAAATCAGATAAGTTCATATGGACATAGCAAGCTGATAGCGCTTTCCATGAACTCAAAATGATGTTGGCAACAACACCAATATTAGCCTCACCACTATCCAAAGAGCCAATGTTGCTCTATGTCGCAGCAACCAATCGAGTTGTTAGTATGATAATAGTGGTTGAGTGCGAAGAGGAGGGAAAATCGGTCCAAAGACCAGTTTATTACTTGTGCGAAGTGCTCTCAATGTCAAAATAGAATTACCCTCACTATCAAAAAATTACGTATGGATTATATATGGCAGCTAAGAAGCTTAAGCATTATTTTCAGAGCACCCAATCCAGGTAATATGCGAGGAACCTATCTCGGACATCTTGGGCTGTAAAGATGCCAGCGTACGAGTGGAAAAAATGGGCCATAAAGCTAGCACGATATACTCCATAGTACAATAGGCGAGATGCAATTAAATCTCAAGCTGTGGCAGACTTTTTTGTGGACTGGATGGAGATGCAATATGAGCCACTGTTTCTAGACCCGAACTACTGGAAGATGCACTTTGACGGGTCCAAGACGAAAATGCGTCTAGGTGCCGGGATGGTTCTCACATCACTAAAGAAGGATTAGTCAAGTATGTGTTCCAGATCAACTTCACGGCATCCAACAATTTTGCCGAGTATGAAGCACTTGTTCATGGAATAAGAGTGGCTAAGGAAATTGGCATCAAAAGGATCATGTGCTTTGGAGACTCGTACTTGGTTATTTAGCAAGTATCTGGGCACTGGGACGCGCTAGACACGAATATGGCACTATATCGTTTCCATGTGCAGCAAATTTCAGGATACTTTGATGGATGTGAGTTTCACCATGTACCCAGAGCAGTAAATGACGCAACTGATGTGCTATCAAAGCTAGGGTCATCTCGGCAAGCAATCCCACTAGGAGTAGCACTGGAACATCTCAGAAAGACATCAATCAAACCATCACCCGAATCTGAGTCAATCTTCATCCCAGCAAGCCAGGAGTCGGGTGATGTGCCAATGGACATTGACACAGGGGTAGGTTCGAGTAACCCGAGGACTATTCAAGAAAAACTGGGGACGTCCGAATCAGACTCAGGGACTCCTCAGGTTATGTTGGCAAAAATATGTCGGCTGAGCCAATGGAAATTGATGAAAAGACATAGCCAACACCAGTGATACCAGTTTGGGCGCAATCGATATTTCATTATTTGAAAGATGGAACTTTGCCGGATGATGATATATTAGCAAGACAAACAGAAAGAAGGGCAAATGCATATACCAGAATTAACAAGTAGTTGTACAAGAGAAGTGTGACAAATGTGTTACAACGTTGCGTTACCTCAGAGCAAGGCCAAGAGATAGTGTGGGCATCATGCTTCGTCAGGAGCATTGGTAGCCAAAGCATTCCAACATGGATTTTATTGGCCAAGCGCAGTCGTGGAGGCACATGATTTAGTAAGACAATGCAATGGGTGTCAACGATATTGCTGCAAAAACACATTTGCTAGCATCAGAACTAAAGACTATACCAATCACTTGGCCCATTTGCAGTATGGTTCCTGGATATGGTAGAACCATTCAAACCCGCGCGTGGCGACGTGCCTCACATACTTGTGATGGTTGACAAATTCATGAAATGGATAGAAGTGAAGCCCATAAAAAATCTTGATGGAAAAATAGTTGTCACATTCCTGAGGAATATAATCCTAAGATATAGCTAACTACATAGCGTAATCACAGACAATGGCACAAACTTTGCCGAAGGAGCTTTCGCCCAATTCTATAGGGATAACCGAATACGACTCGACGTAGCATTAGTCGCTCACCCAAAATCAAATGGGCAAGTTGAACAAGCTAATGGGCTAGTTCTATCCAAGATAAAACCTCGACTAATGGAACCACTCCAGAGAACACCTGGTTGTTGGATAGAGGAATTACCCTTAGTATTGTGGAGCTTAAGAATAACTCTGAACTGATCAACTGGCTATATGCCATTTTTCCTTGTCTATGGGGCAGAAGCAATTTGCCTGCCGACATATAGCATGACTCGCCAAGAGTAAGGCAATATTCAGATGCCAAGGTAAAGGAAGATCGAGAAGATGGAGTTGATTTACTTGAATAAGCTCGATAACTGGCATTTTCCAGATCCGCCATATACCAACAAACCTTCGACGCTATCATACCCGGAAATTTCAACCTTGTTTATTCCGAGAAGGGGATTTGGTGCTCAGACTAGTGCAGCGCACAACTGGGATGCACAAGTTATCACCCCCATGGGAAGGTCCGTTCATTGTAAGCAAAGCATTGCACAATGATTCATACTATCTGATAGATTCCCGCGAGGCACAAAAGAACAAGGCATACATGTCAGGTGATGAAACCAGAAGGCCCTAGAATGTGTCACTGCTTCGTCCTCTCTATACCTAGGGAAAGCAATGTATGTATCTCTCAAACTCTCATATGTCGGACGCTTATGCTAGCTATGTGCTAATAATAAAAATGGTATGACTCGAAAAACTGACTCGGGAACTCCCTCTCATGTTTATTGTTTTCTATCCTTATGTCGGTTGGCGCTGTCACCTAAGATTATCTCGGAATAGTAATGTATACTCACCAAAGGTCACCTCTTCGATTATGCCGTTGTCCGAAAACACGGCTTCATGCCAATCATGAGAAAAAGGCCAAGGACAGGTAAACATGAACAACATATAAGCAAAGGAAAACAAGCAAGTCGACCCTATGTATATTAGTAACTAACCCATTGCAGGATATGTCGGTCTATATGTCGAATAACTCTAGGTCAAGTTGCCTAGTTTCATACCCGCTAACTTAATCCTTATGATTTTGAGACTCTAATGTCGAACGCCAAAAAAGGTAGATAGGATCCAAAGTCAAAGGATATGGAAAGTAGCAAATGAAACTCGGGGAATTGCCCCTGAGTGATTCGCATTTCATCCAAAATATAGGTTTTTGCCTTTCATAAAGTTACACAACCAAAAGAACTACAATACTTATTACATCTGCACCCGACATACCGGGGATCTCATGAAACTTAAGTGTTTTTTATTCAGCCTAAGAGGCAGCTGGACTCGGAGGGGCTTCATCAAGAGGCTTGGAGCTTGCCGCGTCGTCATGTTCAGCCGAGTCATGGATGTCGGCCGAAGGAGCGACATCTGACTTAGTTGCTTTGATGTTAGCAGCACCTTCTTTAGCAACCTTGGCGGCAGGCTCAGCACCATCGAGAAAACTTGGCCCGTCGCACCAAGCTTGAATCAAGGATACTCGACCATTGAATAGGCTTTCTCCTAGCGCTTCTTGATAAGGTCAGGATCATGGGTCCACTTGCCTTCGTACCTCATGTTCTGAAAAACATCAAGGTTGATGTCTTCATACCAAGACAGCACGAAGGGCAAGGCCTTATATGCGGTAGCATGGCCAGCCGACTCCCGCCATTCATCCAGCCATTCCTCAGAGAGCAGTAGCCTAGTCACGAGAGGCTCAATGAGTTCAGGGGGTCTTCATCTGGCCAGAGCATCCTAAAGACATGGATTGCCTACTTAAGCAGGTCGATCCCACATGACTTCAAAGTGGTTACACGTTCTGAGAGGGAAGCCAAATGCTCATCAATGGTAACCTCGCCATCTACCGGGTCACCAGACTCGGACCACACCTTCTTCATGGACCTTAGAGAAAACATGTTGGCTTCGGGGAAGTTCACTTCAAGAAAAGAGGAAATCATCAAAGGACAACAAAAGGGATGGAAATAAGAACAAGAACTCAGCGAAAAGAGTAAGGACTCACTACTGATAAATGAGTTGATGCAGCCAAGTTTAGACTGCCAAATTTTTGCTTTAGCTTGAAGGGCATCCAGGTCTTGGTGAGCCCTGTCTAAAGATGACATGGCATCCTTGAGCAGCTCATTCATCTTCTCAGTTTTTCTAGAGAATTGCCCCTCTTTCTCGGAGAGCTCCTGGCGCAAACCCTCAAGCTCATACTTATGCTTCTGCTCCATCTCCGCCATCTCCTGTTTGAGCCGAGTCACCTCATCTCTCTCCTTCTGGAGCTCGATCTGGTGCTGCCCTACTTATTCGAGAGTGTTTCATCAGTTCCGGCATGGAAATAATAAAATGGAGTTGTTCTGCGGGCAAAAGTATCACGACTACTCTATGATATAACAAATGGGCAAGGAAACACTAAGGCTAGGTAGCTACAAAGTGTCTAAGGAAAAGGGAACTACCTTCAACGTCATAGATTTGCTTGTGGAGGGCATCTATGATGGATTGCGCGGTAGCTATGGAAAAGAGTAACAAAAGGAAGTTAAGATAAAAGGACAAAAATGGCCAGTAAGAGGGAGGCTGAGTAGGAGGATACACCTTGGCCTTGGTTTTCGTCAATTAGATTGCGGTGAGCAGCAGCAAGCTTTTGATACTTACATATCAGGAATTGGTGTATCTTGGTGGACTCTGGATCAAAAAGAGAGATAAAAAATATTCAATCTCGGCAGAAAAAAGAAAGAGATGCATTCTGGCTCTGAGCTTATAGCCGAGTAACTACCTTACTCAACAGTAACCTTGGGGGCTATGGATCACATTTTAAACACAACATATTGCCAAACAAAAGAAAAAAATTAGTCCTTAACTATGAGCTTACAACCGAGTAACTTCATTACTCAACAGTAACCTCGGGGGCTAGGGATCAGATTTTCGACACAACATCTGGCAAAACAGAGGAAAAAATCATGCCTTAACTATGATCTTATAGCCGAGTAACTGCATTACTCAACAGTAACCTCGAGGGCTAGGGATCAGATTTTTAACATAAGATCTTGGCAAAAACAGCAAAAAATCATGCCTTAGTTCTAAGATTACAGCCAAGTAACTACGTTACTCAACACTAACCTCGGGGGCTAGGGATCATATTTCCAACACAAGGTCTTGGCAAGAAGAAGAAAAATACATGCCTTCACTAGGAGCTTACAGCCAAGTAAGTTCCTTAGTCGGCAGTAACCTCGGGGAATATGGAATATGTGGATATAAAATACTCAAAACATGAAAGAGTAAAACAGTTGCATACCTTGTTCACCTGGTTGACTTGCATCATGAGCGCAATGGCTTGATGGGTCATCTCTGACACGGTCTTGGGGCCTAGCTGTACTTGCTGCTGACCCGAACCCGAAGGAGCGCCAGAATTTACCTCATGATCGCCTGCAGCATTCCACTCCAGAGAGAAGGGCTCAGCAGCGCCAAGATTGTGCCCACTGAGCATCCGAGTAAGAACGTGGCCTTTCTTCAAGGTAGTTCCTATAGAGGCACGGGTGGCAGCAGGGCTAGCATGTAAAGTTCTGGCTCTAGGAGCGTCGCTGGATCCAACAACAGTGGCAGATTTTCCAAACTGACATGTTGAAGTAGGTGTCTTTGTTTATTTGGTTGGCTTTATCTGCGGAGCTGAACCTGGGGAAAAAACCAGAGTCCGCTGCTTGGAACCCATCGTTTTGACGGGTGTAGCCTGAGTCTGGCCAGGCGGAGCAGGCCGGGTCTGGTTATTTGCTACTGGAGGTGGAGGAGTAGGTCTCCAGCTTTGTTGCTATGGCGGAGGAGCCGAATGGGAAGGCTCAGTAACTGGTTGGGAAGTAGAGGAAGTTTTTTCCTTCACAAAGGGGAGATGCGATAGAAACTTTCTGGATGGACTCGGTGCCGATATTGCTGGCACCGTGTCCCAGGTTCAAACTAGCAGAGGTTGTTGGCGATGCAGGCCAAGTCTCCCTCGTAGGCTGGGCTGTCGGGTTGGCCTCAGGCTGAGGCTTTGAAGCCTCAATCGTAGAGGCATTGACCCAAACGAGGGCTCTAAGTCTCGGGAACGGTGCGAGAAGGGGAGACTGCCTTGGAAATTGAAGATGCCATGAAAGTGGCAGACTGGTTCACAGACATGGCAGCGCTGAAAATAAAAGCGAAAGCTCATAAGGGAAGCACCCTAAGAAAAAGGAAGATTGTGAGGTAGCAAAACATACCCGGAGACAACGGTATCGTGCGGTGCGCGTCGAGCAACCCGGCATGGAGCCTTGCGGGGTTGCGAAGTCCCAACTTGGGGGCCGTGGCAGCGTTGACCCAACGCTTCTTGGAGGGTTGAGCATGACTGGTGGAGGCCCCGCGCCGCTTACCTAGCTTGGCAGCAGGGATTTTGCCTCCACCGCCGGTAGCGAGGGGAGCATCCTCGTGTACCTGAACGGCTACATTAGAAAATGCAAGATTCAATGGGATAAGCCAAAAGGTTAAGGCAAAGTCAAGTACCTCCAGAATCTCACAGTCATCATCATCATCGTATGACCAGTCCCGTAAAGAGTTTCGGGTAAGATTCTTACCCAGAGTCAGAGAAACAGTAGCATGGGGAATAGGCATGAAGCACAAGAAGTCGAACTCATCCTCGTCATCGTCAAATCGATCGCTGAAATAACCATTGGGAGGAACGTTACTGTCATTAACCTGGTGCACAAGTTTCTGTGAAAGGCAAAGAGAATGAAGTCAATACGAGAAACATATGACAAACATTTGCCGAGTAACATATGTCGGCAACATTCAGTTAACCAGAAACTTACCCATGGAACGAGTCTATCGCAGCTGAAAGGGGGACAGCTCTGAGTCCAATCTTCCGACAACATCAGTTGAAGATAGAGCTGACTTGGCAAGCGATAGAGTCGTTGGAAAGCTCGAGGGTAGAATGACAAGTGGGATCATGCGAGCCACTCATAAAGCAGATCTTATGACACATGGCTTGGATGGGGCTTACTCGGCGACTAATAAAGGTGCACATCAGATCCTCCTCAGTCAAGTTAAACCCCTCAATCTGGTCGAGCAGCCTCTCAACAACAGTATGAGCCTCATTCACCAGCAGGTATGTATCCTGCGTGTCAAACTTACAGTAGTCCTTACTCGGCACTTCATCTTTGAAGGGGGGAACACGGATGAATCGTTGTTTCCAGTGTTATTGACATAGAAAAAAGTCCTATGCCATTTCTTGCAAGAATCTAGACCCGTAACTCGGGGAAAAATGGAGTCCCTCCTAGGCGTGATGCTAGCAGCACCACACTGAGTAGGCCTCTTCTCAGTAGGGGGAACACTGGGATTCAGAACAACTTGGATGCAAAAGTTAAAGTACTTGGCCTAAAGAAGAACTATGGCCCAAAGGCCAAGATAGCCCTCACGGGCTAAAATGAAGCAAGACAAGGAGCCAATAGAATTGGCGGGAACATGATGTGTTTGCAAGTGAAAAGTCGACAAAAACAACTTGAAGAAATCACTGACAGGGAGAGTGAAACTAGGATCAAAGTGGGACAGAAAAACCACTCGCTCGTCGGGCTCAAGCTTGGGAGAAATCTCACCAAGAGGAAGACAGCACCCAACGCCAAGAGGGATGCGCCTGGTAGCGCGCAGCCACTCGATTTCCCGGAGAGTAACCTCCGAGCCCTCCCAGGAGCCGCGCTCGCCGGCGATTTCATGCCCCTCCACCTCCTCGCCTCCGTCGCGGGCGTCCATAAACTCCGGGGCCTCTATCGCTTCTTCGGACAGAAGCGACCTAGATTTCCAAGGACCTGTTGAGGAATTGAAGGAAGGAAGAGGAAAGCGCCTAGCCAGTGGTGAGATCAAGAAGAAGAGAAAGGGGTAGTTGCAGATTGGAGCGGTGCAAGGAAGAAGTAGGCAGGAGGGAAACTGAAGCGGCTAAGCGGATTATTCCCCCCATGCCCCTACTTAAAGGGGAGTAAAACCCCAAGTGTGGGATCCTTATGTGCCATGTGGCCAGGGTGTGGCCTTGTATGTGACAAATGGACACATCAGATCATGCCATGTGTGTGTAATACACGAAATATGACACACCGCATCCCACAGCGAAAGACACGAGGCACTGAGCGATGGGACTGCCATAGTGACGGGAGTAACTGCGTCGCCTTCACTGTGCTGTCAGGATTTGAGACAAAATTTGAGGCAAACCATCATGATTACAATATGTCAGTGACTAAGGTTAATATAAAAAGTCGAAGATGACCTGGCAAAGCTAGATATAACTCGACAATGGTCAAAAAGACCTCGCTAAGTCAAAGATGATCTCGGGAATACCTTTGTAGACTTGGCAAAGATCGAGGTTAGGCTAAATGGGAAATTATTCATATAAAATATAGAAGAAAAAGAGAAGTTCCAGTTACGTGAAAGTAACCTAGAGAATCCTAAGAACAAAACCTACTAGGCCTCACCAGCTTTGGGGACTAATGTCGGGGGGATAAACCCCGTTAGGGTCATAAGGGGCAAAACATTGCCCAGCTTAGCTTAGGCCGAGTCAGAGAAACCACCAGCCGGGTCTTAAAGGCTAGATATGAAGCCTGTGTAAGGCCAAAATAGAAAGTATGTTGGCCCGCACAGGACAAAGACGTTTAGCTAGAAGGTAACAACAAGACTTATGTCACGAGGGAAGGCCGAGTCAAGAAGACGCGTAGATACTTTCTGAGTAACATATAGAAGGGACCATGGTAAAGCATGGTCAAAATAGAAGGGCGCCGCCGGCTGACAATAAAGGAGCCGGGTGACGCCAAAAGCAAGAAGTGACGTATATAGCACAGTATGATGCCGTAGAGATGGCATCTACGTACAGAAGGACTGTTGGCTGTATAGCTTTATTGAATGGGTCAAGGGCCTAGGGCTGGCCCATGACCCAGCCCGCATAGTAAGAACAAAGATCCAAACAGTAAACCCTAGGGCCCAAAGCTATAACCTTATCTATTGCCGTTGCCTATATAAGGAGGGACATAGCTAGGGTTTAGGGAGATCGATCAGTAGAGAACTACTGCCCCAGGGCTATGCTAAGCTCAAGGAGCACTTGTAAGTTCCCAAGGGAGAAAAAACTACAAGTCTAGAGAGTTCATCGTGTTCATCATGCGCGGCTGGACCATGCACTCCCTCCCCGGTGAGCTCAAGCGTCCATTCGTCCCCCAACTTAATCCTTGCCATGGCATCTGCCGTGACACCACCACGACATGCCTAGACCCTCACCAACTTGGAAGACCACAAAACAGACGCGCTCACTGCCGCTCCTCATTCAAGAGCAAGTTCAACAGCTACCGGAAAGCACCCTCGATAGAAAATATAGGGGAGAAAAATGGAAAAAAACGGCTCAAGCAGGCACCCTATAGGTCACCCGCTTCTTCCACGTCCCCGACCCAGACCCTCCTCTCCCCTACACATCAGGGCAGTGGAGTCATCCCTAATCCATCGCCCTGGAGCAACCGCCCGCTCTGGATTCTTCCTCCTGCCACCAAGCACATCACTAGGTTCATACCCACCCTCGTTTCTCTTCTATTTTGCACGAATCGAGCTCGAGGTTGACCTCTAGATGCACTGCCATGGTGTGATGGGAGAGGAAGAAGTAGGTAGCGCAGGGGACAGATGCATCGGTGGCCGAGAGAGGAGGGGAGGTACACGTTGTGGTGGGAGCGACATGGGGCTTCATGGCGGCTGGGAGAGGAGGGAGGGCCAGGGCGCGCTACTAGAGCTAGGCGATGTAGAGGCGCTGGCCAGCGCGCGTCAGGAGCAGCTTGGTACGTACGACCTAGACGAGACTAGGATGATGCTATTTTGTTGCTTCTTGCATTGATGGATGTACTGATTATTTTTTCTCTACTGCTTGCTTGTTGTCTAAATTGTTGTCAAATTGCTGTCCAATTTTTTTGGTACATGAAATTGTCTAAACCTGTAGCATATAGTGTATATTGCTAGGAATTATTGTCCAATTTTCAACTGCTATCCAATTTTAATATGAGCGCATATATATATATTGGTGTTGAATATGGCGGTTATAGAAATAATTATTGATGAAGTTAGTTATGAAATATTGATAAAATATATGTGAATGTGATATAGCGGAGACTATATAGGGAAGCTGCTGTAAGTAGAAAAATGATAAGGGAGGTATATTTTTAGGGGAGACCCCTATAGGGAGACATAGGGGGGGGGGGATTTAGGGGAGCTGATGGACTTGCTCGCACCACCGTGCAACCGCACAAGCATTCCCTACCCGTCGGAGTTCTTGAGACGCACCGGTGGTCACGTTGATCCCACGGTAGTCCTTCTATCTCTAGTTCGATTCGGTTGGCAATTTATTTTTATTTCACCTGATCTGCCTCCTCAAATACGTAGTTTAATTTGTCCTTAATCTACATGGTCATAGTTGATTCTAGGCTTGATCTATGTTCTTAAGTACCTTCGCCGATTATTTCTGTCAATATGTTTGCTGAAATGCATGGGCATATATAGGTTATATACTCAACTATTTGTTTCCTGCTTTTCTTTTACTAATTATGAACCAATCTTGCATGTCATAATTAAACAGATGGAGACATTTGGGATGTAGGTTGCTCCATTAGGCATCCCTAAACATATCTTTGGTGTTTTATGATTTATTGAGTTTATTAGAGCTCATTTTGAAAACTCAAAAGTACATTGCCCCTGCCGCTTGTGTGTGAATCAGAGGGTGCTGCCTTTCAGTATAGTGGTAGACCATTTTTATATATTTGGTCAACAATATGAACCGGGGTAAGAACATCTTTATCATCCAGATCAAGTAGGGGACGCAGATGTTTATCATCTAGATAAACTGACAGAGGCAGCTCCTAAGTATCTAGATCAACTTGTAGAAGGGGGATGAGAGAAAAAGCACAAGCTTCATGAAACGGGTTTCATTTCAGGTACTTACACTATGCCAGATGACAAGGTACTATACCCATAGAATAGAAAACTTTTAGGTTGTGTTTCTTTGATGTTTTGCTTTAAATGTATCTGTTAATGTATTAATCACAGAAGCAGACAACCAAAGAGGACACTCTTGGTAATGACGATGACATGTTCTGCTTCTAGATTGAGTCGATGCAGGGGCAGCCGATCATAATGGGTGTACTTTTGGTGCCGTATGTGCAGTCTCATGACCACTAGCCCAGCTGCAAAACTCTTAGGGTGCACCTAAGATCACTCTAAATATATATGGAGCTATCCCATGATTTGTCATCTATTGTGGTAGTAGTGTAATATGGAGCTACCTTATGATTTTTAGGCCTTTGTTAGGAGATCTGTAACTAGAAACTATTCCGAACATTAGCTGAGTAGTATATATTTGTGTCTGTGTGTGTTTCCTTCTTTTGAGGCTTCCCAAGCGGCTTTCGAGGCATCAAGCAAGTGACCTATGTTTGAAAAAATGCCGTATTTTCCTCTGCCAGTCCTTCCCCTCCCTAAAATGATAATATTTAGAGTATATGTTCTCTAAGATATACTGTAATTTGTTTCTGATATTAATATATTAGCTCTTCCATTAAAAAAATTCTCCATGAGCCAAATCTGTTTGATTCGATACTGTGCGATTTTCTCAGTCCTGGGAGAGGAATACAGGACGATTTTCTTGGTCTTGGGAGAGGAACACGGAACAACAAGGGAAAATAGGAGGAGGTTGTATATGGGTCATGTATAATTTATTATCCCACTCCATGATGTGTTGAAAATTTTGGAAAAAACCCGGAAATCTCTTCCCGCCGATGCCTAACACTGTAGAAAAAGTGTAGTACTTCTTCTACTACTACTACTACTACTACTACTACTACTACTACTGGTAGTAGTAGTAGTAGTACTATTCCGGTTGCCCATCCTTTTCTCTTCCGACCAGCAACCGCCAATCCCTAGATCCCATCATCAGGCAGGCAATCAAGTGTCACCTAATCGGGATCTATTCACCTAATCATGGTATTTTACCTCCTCTGATCTGATCGATTGGGCCATTGGGGTAGGAGTGGAGGTGGGTGTAGGTGGGATGGGGGCGGGGGTGACTGTTTTCCTTTGGTTTCGGGGTTCCAAGTCGGTGTTCTTCACTTTGTAACATTTAATTTCTACTAATATGCGGTGGATTTTGTGTCAGATTTTGTATGGAGAACTATGGTATAGTGGTGCGCATGACCACTACGGACAGTGATGGTCCTGTCAGTTCCCTTAAAAGTTTCCGAAAAGGTAATGGAGCAGCATATTCATTGTGTTCTTCCATTCTTTCCCATGCTGAAAGTGGTTGTCTGCAACCTAGATGTATCCCTGTCCTCAAAGTTGTCTATGTCTGCATCCTGTTTTTTTGGAATCCTATATGACACCATATTGTTCTTTATTTACTATAGCACGGTGGCACAAACTTGTGAACTTGTGGTGCTCTAGGTGCAGAAAACAGCATGATACCCCAACATTCCGGAGGATCTGGCCAATACCACTACTCACCAAACAAGCGCAAAGCCACGGCCTAGCTGGGTGGGCCCATCTTAAAGAGAAGGGTATTTTTCTTAATCCACTTAGCATGGTGTGGTCTGATTTCATTATTATCCGCTTGGTGTAATGCATGATTATCAGATGTTCAAAAACATGTGCGATTTTATTAAGTCAAGCACTATGTTTATGTGAATCCATATCTGGATCTGTCTGACTGTATCATACATAGTCATATATATATGACTACTATGTAATGCATTGAACTGTTGCTGTTGCTATTTACTCAGATTGAAGGTGCTGTTCTGGAGGCTGAGGTTGCTGTAGAGGCTAGTAGATTGCTCATGTCCCCACCAAAAGCGGACATTGTCTACACGATGAGGAAACGCAAACATAGTACCCAGGTTGCACTGACCTCTCTAAGAAGTGGGTATAATTTGGAAATCCAAAATTTCACATGTTATGATTTTCCTTGTTATTGTTATCGTTATCAGCTATACTTATCTTTAGACTCATCAGAAGTTCATAAACATCAAGGTTGTTTTCTTTTTCTGGCAATGATTTTATTTGATATTATTAGATTTACATGGAATATCACATAATTTAACCTTTCCACTTAATTTCATTCAGTACCACGCACTAGCTGCTCAGCCCTTTCTTCTACCGTCCTCTTGTCAATATTGTGAATTGAAAGGGGGCCCCTGTATGCCCTTCCAAAGGTAGATGGAAGAACAATGGTGCATGACCACCCTTCGTGAAGGGTACCTATGGTCTCAGGTATGGATTCCAAGTAGTTTATAATGACTTGATTTATATCTTGTATCTCACTTCTCTTGTTGTCGTCTTACTTGTCTATCAATTTTCTCATGAAGGCTGTCCCTTGTGGTGTGTGCCCCATTGTATACCGAGGACCCAAAAGGCTTGCAACAACTATATGATGTGGATGTCTCCCTGACGATGGCCACCACATATTTGGGTTGCCGGGGTTGGTCCAAGTGTGTCCATGAGAATGGTATGAAGTAGGGGGACGAGGTAGCACTCGATTTTATCAAGCCTAGGCAGATACTTGCAAGCCATCGTACTCCTATTTACCAAAAGGACAAGAAAAGAGGTACTACTAATTAATTTGCTTATGTACTCATCACAACCTCTGATGACTTTCTTGCGTCTAACTGTTCTGTACCATTGTCTTCACTATCGTATGAGTCTTACCACTTGTGTAGTCTGCTTCCAGAAGGGTGCCAACATCAAGCTGCTGGCACAGGCACTGGCCCTAGTTCTTGCAATGACACCTGTTGATCTAAGTAGGAGAAAGATTAGAGGTAATAACTTAATTTGCTTGTATACTCTGATCAGTATCTAGGAGTGTAAGAACCCATTTTTGTTGTACACATCTCATATGCCTCTCTAACCACTCTTGTAGTCCCCTTACCTCCCCAGAAGGTAACCAGCATCAAGCTGCCGGCACCCGCACCAGCACAGGACCTAGTTCCTGCTCCGACACCTATTGACCGAAGGATAAAGATTGGAGGTAGCAGTAAGTTAATTCTTTTGTATACTCATCACATCCTCTGATCACTGTCTTGTGAGTTGTTGGAGTATAAGAGCCATTTTTCTCGCACAGATCTCATATGCCTATACCATCCCAGCAGTCAGCTTACCTACCTGTCAGAATAAATCTAGCATCAAGCTGTTGGCGTTGGAATCGGCAACAATTGTGGATCTTGCACTAGCCCCTCTTCAATTAACTGCATCGGCAATAACTCCTGCACCAGCATTGGCACCGGCACCAGCAACAGCATTAGACCTAGTTCCTGATCTGACATTTGTTGACTGAAGGAGAAAGATTGGAGGTAGTAGTAACTTAATTTTCTTGTATACTCGTCATATACTCTAATAAATGTCTTGTGAGTAATTTTTGGAGTATAAGAGCCATTTTGCTTGCACACATCTCATATGCCTGTACCATCCCTGCAGTCATCTTACCTACCTGTCAGAAGAAATCTAGCATCAAGATGCTTGCGCTGGCGCCGGCACCGGTTCTGGATCTTGCACCAGTCCCTCTTCAATTAACTGCATCGGCACCAATCCTGCACCAGCACCAGCCCCAGCACAGGCAGCGGCACCATCTCCTGCACCAGTCCCTGTTCCTGCACCAGCACCAGCTACTGCACCAGCCCCAGCATAGGAATTGGCGCAAGCTCCTTGTTAGATCATATCCTACACATGTGTCTTCTTAATGTTGCACCGGATTATGTTTGTGAGTGGCGGCAGATAAACTACTCTCAATGTCTTCTCAAATTTCACATGATTCAGTTCATTTCTCTTATTAATTATGCATTTATCTCTTGCTTTGTCTCATAAATTGCGTAAGAGGGCCACAAGGAAACTCGATGCCAGACAAATGGGCACAATATTCTTCATGATGTAGAGCGAAGGAGTGGTAGTCGAGGGTCACTACGCCATTAACTGGACTGATGGGCGCTTGGCAGATACTTCTAGGTGGACCAAGTTCTAGAATGCTACCAAACTTACCATTGGAAGAATGGTAATGGTCGATGTATCTCGCTGCCCTGAATGCAGCAGTCTGGTCATGCAGTTCCTAGCCATTTTGCTCTTTGGTCTCATGCTATCGTAATTAATTATGTGGTTGTCTTATCTCCACTGATCATGTATTAGTGGTAAAACTGCGATAATATTTTGCTGGATTGGAGCTATGACTAGTACTTACTGCTATGGTATATTTGTATCTATATGACGGTTCCCTATATGACCAAGACCAACTATTAAGACAATAATTGTGTTCCATCTTAATACGTGAGGAGGTGGTTGCACACAAAAGCAGAATTGATCGTCAGTTTTGCTTGCTCTAGTGATTTTATTGTGTTTGGAGAAAAGGGCAAACTAATTGTTGGCGTGGTTTTTATAGCTGAAGAAAGAACTGGTTCCCTTTGTACTGCTATTAAATTTCAGTGTCTGTATAGCTGGATCAGTCATTCTGAAATGCTGCTATTGGTCAAGTTCTGCTGAATATGAACTAGGAATCTGTTGATATTTTCTCTATCTAGATTTGTACTGCTGAATCATTCAAATGCTACTAATTTTGTGAAAAGTTTTATCGCTGCTGCTAGGCTGCTTGCACTAGAGCTTTTGCCTCAGTTTGATCGGAACAATTGGTTTTGTTTTGAACAGTGATGAGAGGCAGGGAGGCTGAAGATATAGCATGATTTAACAAAGTGAAGTCATTGGTTACCAGTGCAGTTTTGGCACACGCGGTGTGTGTCTCTAGTTGTTTAGATATTTTTACATGAATATATCTGTCAAAATAAAATAACTATCGCCTTTTCCCACTCTATCGGTGAGGTCTGGTTCCCTCGGTACTGCTATTGAATTTCAGTGTCTATATTGCTGATCAGTCATTTTGAAATGTTGCAGAATTGGTCAAATGCTGCTAGATATGAACTAGGAATCTGTCTATTTTCTCTATCTTATTATGTACTACTGAATCATTCAGATGCTACTGAATTTGTGAAAAGTTATGTTGCTTTGCTCGGCTGTTTGCACTAGAGCTTTTGCCTATGTTTCGTCCGAACCGTTGGTTGTGTTTTGGATAGTGATGAGTGTGATTTTACCAAGTGAATTCATTGGATACTAGTTCTGGCGCATGAGGTGTGTGTGTCTCTGGTTCTTTTGATATTTTTACATAAATATATCTGTCAAAAGAATTATCGCTTTTCCCCTCCATTAGTGTGGTCTTTGTTCTGAATCCAGCGGATCCATAGCAGAACACAGAGTTTACTAACGACGAGATGAAAGCTAGTATCTTTTGATTCCTTTGTTGTAGTGTCAACGCACATGGTTATATGTGTGATGTTTTGAGTTTGAATCCTCTGTTCTTGAAAAATAATTTTTTGGTTTACATTATTTTCTTCTAGCAATAGTGCTTTACAGAGAGGCTGACACGATGGACACACTAGCCTGCAGCGTCGCTCTTAATTTTCTTCTAAAAATATTGCTTTATGGAGAGGCTGACATGGCAGACCCACCAACCCACAACGTCCCCCTTAATTTTCTTCTAGCAATATGTCATCGAGCTACGTGAGGATCTAGCGAGAAAATAGTCCAGCATGCACATGTTTCTTCTAATGGGAGACTGACATGGGGTACCCACCAGCCTGTATAAATGACTGATACATCGAGAAATGTTGCCAAGTTTGAAACAGGGAGGAGCGAGCGAGAAAAAAGTCCAGCACGCACATGTTTCTTCTAATAAGAGGCTGGCATGTGGGACTCAAAGCCTCTATAAACGGTTGATGCATCGAACAACGTGATACGTTGGAAACGTATCTATAATTTTTTATGCTCCATGCTTGTTTTGTATCTACTTTGCATTGCTTGTTTACACTTTGAGGTGCTTTTTACATGTTTTCTGGTACTAACCTATTAACAAGTTGCAATAGTGCCAAATGCCTATTTTCTGCTGTTTTTGGTTTCAGAAAAGTTAGTAATGAAATATTCTCGGAATTGGATGAGACAAAGGAAAAGTTCAATTACTTTCCATGGGGAACAAGAAGTCCAGAGGAGAGCCGAAGGGGCCAGGCAGGGGGGTCAGACCCATCCCAGGCACGGGTGGACCCAGCCTCGCGCCTGGCTAGGGTATGCCACCCCTGGCCACCTCCTCGGTCTCACCCTTCGCCTATAAGAAGCCCCCGATACAGAAACCCTGAGAACCCGATAAGAAATCCACGAAACCGTCTATAGCCATCGCCATCATCATCCCTAGATCGGGGGGATCTGAAGTTCTTCTCGGCACCCTGCCAAAGGGGATATCATCCCGGAGGCCTTCGCTCCGATATGATGCGTGAGTAGTTCCACCTTGTACTATGGGTCCATGTAGTAGCTAGATGGTTGTATCTCCTCCTTTGTTCTTTCATGTATAGATCTTGTGAGCTCCGTTCATGATCAAGATCTAATATATTTGTAATCATGCATGTTGTGTTTGCGGGGATCCGATGGATATTGAGATTATTATGTTGGTTTGATTAATGGTTTTGTCTTTATGATTCTATCATGGTTGTGTTGTTTATGATTGATCATGCATGCTCTCCATTGTTAGTAGCTATCTTGGCCAAGTAGTTGCTAGTGACTCCAAGAGGGAGTATTTATGCTCGATAGTGGGTTCATGCCTTTAGTTTCCAAGGGAAGTGACAATAATATCTTCGGTTGTAGATGTGCTGTTGCTACTAGGGAGAAAACAACTGTCTCTTGTTCATGGAACATGTGGACTGTTTACTTTACACACTTTGCTTAAAGCAGTTGTCTGTTGCTTGCAACTTAATACCGGAGGGGGTTCGGATGATAACCTGAAGGTGGACTTCTAGTCATAAATTCAGTTGGATGGCGGTCTATGTATCTTGTTGTATTGCCCAATCGAATCCCATAGGATATTTCTGACTAGTAATTGCATTGTTATGCCTTGCTCAGTTCCTATCAATTACCCCGCTGTAATTTGTTTACCCTTCATGCCATGTTGTTTATCTAAGGAGAGCACCTCTAGTGAACTATGGACCCCGGTCCAATCTTTACCATTCATACATTTAATCCTTTGTTACAGCAAACCGGTGAGCTTGACAACCTCACTGTTCATTGGGTCAAAGTCTTGAATTTGTGTTGTGTAGATCTCCGTGTTGCTTGCAACACCTGTGTGATGTTTCCTTCCTCCTTCTGGTTCAATAACCTCGGTCTCAACTGAGGGAAAACTTACTGCTTGTTCCTTCACACCTTGATCTTGGGGTTCCCAACAGGATGTGCATAGACAGTCGTCACAACGTTGCCAAGTTCGAAACAGGAGGTGTGGACGAGAAAAAAAATCGAACATGCAGACTTTCTTCTAATAAGATGCCGACATGGGGGACCCAGCTATGTTACCAAACGACATATTCATCGAGCAAAGCTATCTAGTTTGTAACAGGGTAGCGCTAGAGAAGAAAAAATTCAATCATATACACGCGATTCTTCTAATGAGATGATGACATAAGGGACCCACCATCTTGAATAAATGGCCGATGAAGCGAGCAATGTTGCCAAGTTCAAAACACGGAGGCGCGACCGAGGGAAAAAACTCCATCATACACACGTTTCTTCTAATCAGAGTATGACACGTGGGTCCCAGCTACATTATTATGCATCTGGCAGCACTATCAAGTTTGGAACAGGGTAATGCGACTGAGGGCAAAAAATACATCATACACACATTTCTTCTAATGAGAGGATGACATGTGGGCTCAGATCCATGATTAAACGGCAGTGCTATCAAGTTCAGAACACGGTAGCGGGACCGAAGGAAAAAATTCCATCATACACATGATTCTTCTAATGAGAGGCAGGAATGTGGGACCCAGTATCATGATTGAATGTAGATAGATTGAGCAATGTTATTGAGTTCATATCAGGGATGCACAAGACAAGGAAAAAATTCCAGCACACACACGTTTCTTTCAGTGTGAGCATGACACGTGGGACCCAGCAGCCTAATTAAACGGCAGATGCATCAAGCGACACTATTAAGTTTGGAACAGGGAAGGAAAAAATTCCATTATACACACAATTCCTCTAATGTGAGGCAGACATCCAGGACCCAACAGCCTGCCTAAACGGAGGAGGCATCGAACAACACTATCGAGTTCAATTTAGGGAGGCACGGTCGAAAAGTTTGTGTAAGGTTCCCAACCTTTAATAAGGTAGAGATCCCTGTGTTTACAATGCTAGTCCCTGGATCAATAGCTAGCATCCACAGTTAAGATGTAATATCAAGAAACGAAGGTCATAATACAACTTTATAACCAGGAATAAAATAATTTATTACATCTTACATAGCTCATTTGGCTATCTCATTACAATGCAGCAGAATATAACAATAGCATGGGGTCCTTCATCTTCAAAGTGCCACAGGCAGACATGTTGGTTGTAGACTTGTAATCCTAATCATTAAACTTCACTAATATCAAACAAACCTGCAACATAACAAGTTACAGCCACAAAGGTCAATACATTTGAATTGTATTGGCAAGTGATACTATGGTAATATTGTTGAGTCTATCATCTATATGCATTTGGCTAAGTGGAGCTTAGGCTTGCTTTGCTCAAAATAGATTTTCCTTATCATTTGAAAATACTAAGTTTTAGCTTGACAAAATCTTTCCCAAGGCATCTCCCAATAGAAATTGGTGATCCTTCAACCCTTGTTCAACCACAAGTTTTTAACTTAGAAATTTGGATGAGGAGATTCTTGATAGCTTCCATGTCTTGATGCTAAAATTGTCCTTTGCCAGGGACATGGCTAAGTACTTAGATTTTACACTCTGCAGAGGTGGTGCACTTTCCCCACAAGTCTTGGTTTCACCAAGACAAGATCTTTCAGAAGCCTTCCCTTAGACCAGAATGGACGCGTTCCAACCTATCATTCCCCTACCACCAACTGTCCATTTGGCTAAGTTATTGCAACCTATATGATCTAGGCAGAGCCCATATTGCCAAGTGGTTGCACTTGAAGCTTCTCAACATTTGACATCTCAAATCTCTTTGTTCCTGGGTGGCATTCCACAATTGTGATACACAAGGTTCACCAGTCCCCTAGCCTTGTGTAACCACTCAACACAAACCATTCCTTCCATTCCACCCAGGTGATTCATTCACTTAGTTGTTTTATTAAACAAAACACAAGTCCTCAGACTTAGAAATTTTTCCATAGCATGAATATTTATTCCACCCTTGTTTTCTATTAGCTAAGCTAAGCATGATGGTAATAGGAATCTTAACTTAGGCAATTCTACTAAGGTTTCATCTACTAGGATTTCCCATGGCATAGTTACACTTAGCAAAATTCCATGCAAGTCCTACTTAGAAATATCACTAATGCATAGTGAAAATAATGGGACAGACTATGAAGCATCACTTGCCTTTTTGGTAGATAATATAAGTTCACTCCTTGATCTTGTAATATTCACACTCTTCAAATCACTACAATTCAATCAAGAAAGCAATACTTCAATCTACCATTCAAGCAACATCACATAAAATAATAGAAACAAAACAATGCATGCAAGCATGCCAAACTTTGTTTTATTTACAAAAGTGGTTTATAATAGGTTATAAACATTCTAGAACACTTATTGGTCATTTTACAAAGTGGCAAAATCATTTACAAAAGCTTTCACTTCATAAACCATTTTTAAACCAAGTCATTATTTTATGTGGTTGAAAATGTCTTTAGCAAAGTAATAGTTTTATATGGTTCACCAAATACCTTTTCAAATCATAAAACTTGGTGTTAGGGGTCAGAGAGTTTATTCCAAAACATTTTTGAAAGATTTTCTCCCAAAAGCATTTTTAATAAATAAACATTATTTTTATTTGACTAGAAATGGTTTAAATCAAAGATTCATTCTTTTGCCTCACCAAATATATTTTTGAAACCACAAATTGATTCCTATGGTCAGTAGGTTCCAAACAAACCATTTTCCAAAGGTTTTATCTCAAAAATCATTTTAGAACAATTTTTATATTCTAAACATGCATATACACGTTTCTGCAAAAACAATCAATTTAACAGAAGCAACTTACTAAACAAAGTGCATGGTCAGAAAGTACTTGTCTTTCTGATTCCATTGATATAACATTTGCAAAATTTGGATGTGTGGTTTGAAAGTTATGAATTTTTTAAATTAGAACATCTAATAGAACAAATCTGTTTTTTAAAACAGACTCTGGGCCACGTGGAGCAACCTGATTGGCTGAAAACGTTTCGCGTGGATCGACAGACATAGACCGCAGGATCTAACTTGATTGCACGGCACAGATCGCATACCCCTTCGTTTATAAGTGATTCTATCTAAGACTCGGGATTAAGATCCAACGGTCCTAGTGTAATGACCTAGAATTGGCGGCGCTGGACTATGACGCGCGGCGGCGGCGGCCTGGCAGTAGCGTCACCGGCGATGCAAGAAGCGAGAAAGAGAGAGAGGGGGCTCACCAGATTCGCTGAACGATGCTGATGCTCAACCTGCTCGCGTTGGTCGAAGGGGCGCACCAGGTTGATCGGAATCGCTCACCGGAGTTCTTGCTGCCGTCGGGTGCGCACGGTCATGGTCGAAGACGAGCGCCTGGGATGCAAGCAAGCGAGAAAAAGTATCAGGAGGATGCGCACGGTCTTGGGGGTTGTAGAGGTACTCACCAGAACACGAGGGGCGCACTGGTTTGGCGTCAGTAGCTCGCCGGAGGAAATGGCAGGCGGCGGTGGTGCTTGGTGTCGTCGTTGCCGACGCTGTGGTGCTCGCGCGGATGAACAGGAGGTACAGTGAGGTGCTCCAGAGGCTGGGGAAGGTGCTCGTGTGCTCCAGGGGGCGAGGGGAGGAGGAGGCTGGCCGGAATTTGACTGCGAGCTCGTCGGAGACAAAGACGGTGTAGAGAGAAATTGAGCAGCCTGGGGGCGCGCTAGGGTGAGGCAACGGAGGGGAAAGAGAGAGGAAACGCAGGGGCTTTAGATAGCATGGTCACGGGGCTGTTTACTGGCGTGATTAACGCGAATTAAGCCAGGATTTAATCGCCTGCAACGGCCGGAGAGGTGAGGGGTGGGGTCTGCGGGGTGAGGAAGATGATGATGTGGCGGTGGGGTCGTCTATCAACGAGAGAGGGGGAGGGGAAGTGGGTCCAGGCTGTCATCGTCTCAGCGGGTTCGTTCGCGAGTAAAAACGGTTCGCTGCGGGTGGGGTGGGGAGATGGGCTTGCTGGGCCAGGTGGGCTAGCTGGGCTGGGCTGCACCTTTTCATTTTTTTTGATCTGATTGTTTTTCTTTTTCTCATTTGATTTTTATGTTTTGATTTTGTTTAAACAATTTAAACATTCATTTGAATTCAAACCTCAACCAAGATTTGTGTAGGTTTAAATACTGATTAGTAATATAATCTGAAGATAATTTTGTAATAAAAAATTTATTCTTTTTGGGATCTTTTAATTATTCAAAAAGGCCCTTGTTTTAAATCAAATAAGATTTAATAACATTTTCAAACACCATTTAAATTCTTTAAACTTTCCAAATCTTTTCCGTAGGTTTTTATTTGTCTAATAGGGTGTCAAATAATTCATCTTGAATTATTTGGAGGGTATTTAATATGATTCATAAATTATTTGAATTGGGTATTTGTTTTAATTCCAATGGAATTAAATATAGTTTTAATTCCCAAAATTTAATTTGGAAGATTTCTCTAATCTTATTTAAGTTGAATTATACAACTTTTATTTCATTTGGGTAAATTCCAAAATACTATTTTCTCATGAATTATATATTTAATTCTTATTAGAGATTTGTCTTTATTAAAATAGGGATAGAATGGTTAATGCCATTTTATTTTATTTTGGAAATTCTTTATCCTTTTATTTTATTTGGCTTTGGATTATATTCATTCCATTTGCTTAATGGATTAGGACAAGTTTTAATTTGGTCTTTAAATAATCCTTATTTAATATTTCTTTCTTCATCTTATAAAATCCATATCTTTTTATTTATAGATCCATACTTGGTGATTCCAATTTGTAAAATCTTATTTGAGATTTATTTATCCTTTTAAATATCTTTAGGATTATTTGCTCACCATTTGGTATGGATTTTAGATAAGGGCTTTATTAGCTTTGGAATTTACTTTCCCTTATCTTATTAAATTCATAAGATTTTATTTATGGTTCCAAAATTAAATGAAACCAATTTCTATGGTTTTATAATATTTCTATTTGTCATTCTTGATCATCTTGAAATGTTTGTTGACAAATTTTATATGGATCAAATTCATAGGCTTGGAGATAACTTGGAAATGATTTTTATTCCATTAGGGTTTAGGGTTTGGATTTATTTTCCAAGTGTTTAAATTTCCAGATGCATTTTATGATGATTGCATTTCTCTTGATTTGGATTTTGTTGAATTCAAACTTTTAATTAAAGTTTGTTCAAGATGGGATTTTAAGTTTCCATTTAGAAACAAAAGTTTCTTTTCACCCTGAATTTCAACAATAATTTATTTTGTTTATTTATTTTTCACATTACAAGATTTGGAAAATGTTGGAATGTGACAGGCTACCACCCTTAAAATAAATCTCGTCCCGAGATTTGGGGAGGCTAGGGTTACAAGTTGGCTCAAAGCAAATAGGGTACTACCACCCTTAAGAATTTTCCAACTAAATTACATCTTGGCTTGCTTGGGATCTTGATGATACTTCTCTAGGCATACATCTACATAGTGTCCTTTGTTTCCACACTTGAAACATGTGACAAGGCTGAGATCCTTCATAGGCTTTATCTTGTGCTTCAGCTTTTCTGGACAATTGCTTGCATAATGTCCTTAGTTACCACAATTGTAACATGTGATAAGATTGAGTTCTTCACGTATCTTCTGTGGACAAGTTGATACATAATGGCCTAACTCTTTGTAGTTGTTGCACCATACTTGTCTAATTTCCTTATACTTCTTCTTCTTGGGTTTCTCCAAAGCTAGGAGTGCTTCTAGTTCATGTTCTTCATATGTCATCTCAAAGGTAGGAATGTTTCTTGGTCTCCTTGACCTTTTATTATTCCTTGGATAATACATATGTCTCCTCTTTGGTCCTTTAAATTGGGTCATATTGCATAGAGGTGCAAGCTGAGATTTTCCTTTGTCTTCATCCTTCTTGGTAGACTTGGCTCTCTCATGGTAGTCTGCAATCAGTTGTTGCACTCCACCTTGTTTCCTTTGTTGAACTATGGAATAGATGGGGCATTGGATAGGGACATGATTATTTCCTTCACATAAGTAACAAGTAGCTTGGGATGTGGGGCATTGATTTGTTGGATGTTTCTCTTCACAATTGGGACATTGATCTTCATGTTCCTTGGAAGTGTGATCCTTGTCTCCACAAATATTGCAAGCTTGAGTTCCTTCTAAAATATCATCCTTGTCATCCTTGTTGTCACAAACTCCTTTGGAAGAGTTGTTTCCCATGTTGATCATTTGATATGTCACCTTATGCAACAATTGGGTTTGGGTTTCCAAAAACCTTTGCATGGTTGGATCTACCTCACTGGTGTTGGCTATAAATTGAGCTGTCACTTGGTTCAACTGGATTTGGGTTACTATGAGTTCTTTCATGTTGATCTCTTGGTTGTTGTTGTTGTCACCATCCTTGATGTTGGAGTTCCTTGGAGAAGTCATCTGTTTGGGTGGGATTGGGATTAGAATGGCAAAATATTTCCTAAGGAATCAATTCTAACCACACACATCACATTTCACTCAAGTAATGTGCAAGCAATCACAAACAAACATTCCATTCAAACAACAAGTTTCAAGCACATCCTTAGGCAACAAAATATTTTTGCTACACCACAAAAGTTGGTGGGTTTAATTTAAACTAAACATGGTGGTCCAACTATATGGTTCATTTGAGATCTTTCCATCCTTGTTGGTTGATTATTCTTGAACAAGATCTTTGTATCCTTGGATAATTTCTTGAATCTTGGTCACAAAACTTCAAGGTGTTGATGGTTCCTTCTAAGTTGTTGTTTCCTTGGTCTTCATGCCTTGAGTAACTTTTCTTGTCTTCACTTGTAGTCCTTAGTGATATCCAAGGTTGAAGTCCTTGTTGAGAATAAGGTTGAAATCACTTGAAGATGTTGAAGTCATTAGAGTTGAAGATGTTGAAGTCATTAGAGTTGATGAAGTCCTTAGCTCATGGTGAAGTCTTTGGCCATGGGGTAGGCTTGTCCATCAAGTTTGAAATAGAAGAGATGTAGAATCAAAACCAAAATAGTTGAGGAAAGAGTTTACAAGATTGTTTGTAAATAAGTTTTGGGACAATTTCAACTCCTATTTTCCTAAGGGGTTTTGTCCAATCCTAGGTTTACAAACCCTACAGGCAACACAATGCTCTGATACCATCAGTAAGGTTCCCAACAATAGCTAGCATCCAGAGTTAAGATGTAATATCAAGAAACAAAGGTCATAATACAACTTTATAACCAGGAATAAAATAATTTATTACATCTTACATAGCTCATTTGGCTATCTCATTACAATGCAGCAGAATATAACAATAGCATGGGGTCCTTCATCTTCAAAGTGCCACAGGCAGACATGTTGGTTGTAGACTTGTAATCCTAATAATTAAACTTCACTAATATCAAACAAACCTGCAACATAACAAGTTACAACCACAAAGGTCAATACATTTGAATTGTATTGGAAAGTGATACTATGGTAATATTGTGGAGTCTATCATCTATATGCATTTGGCTAAGTGGAGCTTAGGCTTGCTTTGCTCAAAATAGATTTTTCTTCTCATATGAGAACACTAAGTTTTTGCTTGACAAAATCTTTCCCAAGGCATCTCCCAATAGAAATTGGTGATCCTTCAACCCTTTTTCAACCACAAGTTTTTAACTTAGAAATTTGGATGAGGAGATTCTTGATAGCTTCCATGTCTTGATGCTCAAATTGTCCTTTGCCAGGGATATGGCTAAGTACTTAGATTTTACACTCTGCAGAGGTGGTGCACTTTCCCCACAAGTCTTGGTTTCACCAAGACAAGATCTTTCAGAAGGCTTCCCTTAGACCAGAATGGACGCGTTCCAACCTATCATTCCCCTACCACCAACTGTCCATTTGGCTAAGTTATTGCAACCTATATGATCTAGGCAGAGCCCATATTGCCAAGTGGTTGCACTTGAAGCTTCTCAACATTTGACATCTCAAATCTCTTTGTTCCTGGGTGTCATTCCACAAGTGTGATACACAAGGTTCACCAGTCCCCTGGCCTTGTGTAACCACTCAACACAAACCATTCCTTCCATTCCACCCAGGTGATTCATTCAATTAGTTGTTTTATTAAACAAAACACAAGTCCTCAGACTTAGAAATTTTTCCATAGCATGAATATTTATTCCACCCTTGTTTTCTATTAGCTAAGCTAAGCATGATGGTAATAGGAATCTTAACTTAGGCAATTATACTAAGGTTTCATCTACTAGGATTTCCCATGGCATAGTTACACTTAGAAAAATTCCATGCAAGTCCTACTTAGAAATATTACTAATGCATAGTGAAAATAATGGGACAGAGTATGAAGCATCACTTGCCTTTTTGGTAGATAATATAAGTTCACTACTTGATCTTGTAATATTCACACTCTTCAAATCACTACAATTCAATCAAGAAAGCAATACTTCAATCTACCATTCAAGCAACATCACATAACATAATAGAAACAAAACAATGCATGCAAGCATGCCAAACTTTGCTTTATTTAGAAAAGTGGTTTATAATAAGTTATAAACATTCTAGAACAGTTATTGGTCATTTTACAAAGTGGAAAAATCATTTACAAAAGATTTCACTTCATAAACCATTTTTAAACCAAGTCACTATTTTATGTGGTTGAAAATGTCTTTAGCAAAGTAATAGTTTTATATGGTTCACCAAATACCTTTTCAAATCATAAAACTTGGTGTTTTGGGTCAGAGAGTTTATTCCAAAACATTTTCCAAAGATTTTCTCCCAAAAGCATTTTTAATAAATAAACATTATTTTTATTTGACTAGAAATGGTTTAAATCAAAGATTCATTCTTTTGCTTCACCAAATATATTTTTGAAACCACAAATTGATTCCTATGGTCAGTAGGTTCAAAAAAAACCATTTGCCAAAGGTCAGAAAGTACTTGTCTTTATATCTCAAAAATCATTTTAGAACAATTTTTATATTCTAAACATGCATATACAAGTTTCTGCAAAAACAATCAATTTAACAGAAGCAACTTACTAAACAAAGTGCATGGTCATAAAGTACTTGTTATTCTGATTCCATTGATATAAAATTTGCAAAATTTGGATGTGTGGTTTGAAAGTTATGAATTTTTCAAATTAGAACATCTAATAGAACAAATCTGGTTTTTAAAACAGACTCTAGGCCACGTGGAGCAACCTGATTGGCTGAAAACGTTTCGCGTGGATCGACAGACCCAGACCGCAGGATCCAACTTGATCGCACGGCACAGATCGCATACCCCTTCGTTTATAAGTGATTCTATCTAAGCCTCAGGATTAAGATCCAACGGTCATAGTGTAATGACCTAGAACTGGCGGCGCTGGACTCTGACGCGCGGCTGCGTCGGCCTGGCAATAGCGTCGCCGGCGATGCAGGAAGCGAGAAAGAGAGAGAGGGGGCTCACCGGATTCGTTGAACGATGCTGATGCTCAACCTGCTCGCGTTGGTCGAAGGGGCGCACGAGGTTGATCGGAATCGCTCACCGGAGTTCTTGCTGCCGTCGGGTGCGCACGGTCATGGTCGAAGACGAGCGCTTGGGATGCAAGCAAGCGATAAAAAGTATCAGGAGGATGCGCACGGTCTTGGGGGTTGTAGAGGTACTCACCAGAACACGAGGGGCGCACTGGTTTAGCGTCAGTAGCTCGCCGGAGGAAATGGCAGGCAGCGGTGGTGCTTGGTGTCATCGTTGCCGACGCTGTGGTGCTCGCGCGGATGAACGGGAGGTACAGCGAGGTGCGCCAGAAGCTGGGGAAGGTGCTCGTGTGCTCCAGGGGGCGAGGGGAGGAGGAGTCTGGCCGGAATTTGACTGCGAGCTCGTCGGAGACAGAGACGATGTAGAGAGAAATTGAGCAGCCTGGGGGCGCGCTAGGGTGAGGCGACGGAGGGGAAAGAGAGAGGAAACACAGGCGCTTTAGATAGCATGGTCGCGGGGCTGTTTACTGGCGTGATTAACGCGAATTAAGCCGGGCTTTAATCACCTGCAACGGCCGGCGAGGTGAGGGGCGGGGTCTGCGGGGTGAGGAAGATGATGATGTGGCGGTGGGGTCGTCTGGCAGCGAGAGAGGGGGAGGGGAAGTGGGTCCAGGCTGTCATCGTCTAAGCGGGTTCATTCGCGAGTAAAAACGGTTCGCTGCGGGTGGGGTGGGGAGATGGGCTTGCTGGGCTAGGTGGGCTAGCTGGGCGGGGCTGCACCTTTTCATTTTTTTGATCTGATTGTTTTTCTTTTTCTCATTTGATTTTTCTGTTTTGATTTTGTTTAAACAATTTAAACATTCATTTGAATTCAAACCTCAACCAATATTTGAGTAGGTTTAAATACTGATTAGTATATAATCTGAAGTTAATTTTGGAATAAATTTTTTATTCTTTTTGGGGTCTTTTAATTATTCAAAAAGGCCCTTGTTTTAAATAAAATAAGATTTAATAACATTTTCAAACACCATTTAAATTCTTTAAACTTTCCAAATCTTTTCAGTAGGTTTTTATTTGTCTAATAGGGTGTCAAATAATTCATCTTGAATTATTTGGAGGGTATTTAATATGATTCATAAATTATTTGAATTGGGTGTTTGTTTTAATTCCAATGGAATTAAATATAGTTTTAATTCCCTATATTTTATTTGGAAGATTTATCTAATCTTATTTAAGTTGAATTAAACAACTTTTATTTCATTTGGGTAAATTCCAAAATACTATTTTCTCATGAATTATATATTTAATTCTTATTAGAGATTTGTCTTTATTAAAATATGGATAGATTGGTTAATGCCATTTTATTTTATTTTGGAAATTCTTTATCCTTTTATTTTATTTGGATTTGGATTATATTCATTCCATTTGCTTAATGGATTAGGCCAAGTTTTAATTTGGTCTTTAAATAATCCTTATTTAATATTTCTTTCTTCATCTTATAAAATCCATATCTTTTTTTATAGATCCAAACTTGGTGATTCCAATTTGTAAAATCTTATTTGAGATTTATTTATCCTTTTAAATATCTTTAGGATTATTTGCTCACCATTTGGTATGGATTTTAGATAAGGGCTTTATTAGCTTTGGAATTTACTTTCCCTTATCTTATTAAATTCATAAGATTTTATTTATGGTTCCAAATTAAATGAAACCAATTTCTATGGTTTTATAATATTTCTATTTGTCATTCTTGATCATCTTGAAATGTTTGTTGACAAATTTTGTATGGATCAAATTCATAGGCTTGGAGATAACTTGGAAATGATTTTTATTCCATTAGGGTTTAGGGTTTCCAGATGCATTTTATGATGATTGCATTTCTCTTGATTTGGATTTTGTTGAATTCAAACTTTTAATTATAGTTTGTTCAAGATGGGATTTTAAGGTTCCATTCAGAAACAAAAGTTTCTTTTCACCCTGAATCTCAACAATAATTTATTTTGTTTATTTATTTTTCACATTACAAGATTTGGAAAATCTTGGAATGTGACAGTTTGGGACCCACAAGAAAAAAATACTTCGGCGAGTCAACATCTCGCGAGGAAGTGGAAATCTTACTTTTGCCACACACCCGTCGAGGTTTGTCGATGTTTTAGCAGTTTCGTCGAAGTAGAGGAGCGCGAAACCGTAAAAAAAGGTTTGCATCAGCCACGGTCGAGCCTAGATTTTTGTCGCGGAAGACGCGCCTTCTACGATGACCGACGGGCCCAGTCGTTGCGGAAGGAAACATTTCTTGTATTTATTTGCGGTGAGCTACACAATGGGCATGCAATTACTTTCGTAGCTAAGCATGAACGAGACATAAATTATATGGCATCATGCGAGAACTTGCAGAGCAGGAACGCAAACCACAAATGAACTACATAGTATAGGATAGTTATGTTGTTTCTTAGAATGAACCATCACCAGATAAGAAAACAATGACATCGCGCTTGTGAACCTATAGAAGAGGCTGTGCAGACCAACATGTGCAGTGTTCCCTTTTGAGCTCTATGCAAAGAATAGACAAATAGTCAACATTGCATATTTAAATATCTAGATAGAAACAACAAAATTATAATTGAACTAGTATGATGAGTTTAAATGGGTACTACAGGATAGTAGAACGATGTCAGGTAGGAAATAATAGCAGGAACTTAGCTCGGGATGAACTAGATAGATTCAGTAACTGTGGAGCAGAGAATCCACACTAATATTTTCCATTAACTTCACATTTTGCAAGATCTACACAATAGTAGGGAATTACTATTGTAGTGAGTAGCTAAGAACATGTGCATGACAAAATAACAAGCATGTGCATGACTTGAAAGTTCTAGAAAAGCGAATGCAAACCAACTTGTCCAGTGACCTTGTACGTAGAAAAAAGAACAGTCATGCCCAGTAACTTGTGTGTTGTAGCATGATTAAAAAAATGCAGTTCACTGCGATAGGGATGGAGATTTGGTTACCTTGGTCGGAGAGGAGTCTAAGCATCATCGGTATCATGCAGGTGACGTCCAGGTAACTGATGGTGTTGCGGTTGCGGGGAAGTAGATCTTGGACGGTCGATGCTGGCTTGAGCACGGTGGCCGAGAGCATCGCCGAGGTAGATGCATTGCAACAAACAACAACGCCCATCTAGCTGGTCTGGAGCAGTGGACACGGAACTCGTTGAACTAGATCTCGTCTAGTGGACACTGGTGAAGTGGATCCAGTATGATTGGGTAGTTTTCGGCAGCGGGGAAACATCTTGAGCGGTCGAAAATGGCATTGGCACGGTTAGCGAGATCGCAACTCTGGTGCAGTGGCAGAGAGACCCAGTGAACTAGAGACGGTGGGGTGGGCATCGGCGAAGCGGCTCCGCAGCGGTGCACGAGACTACATATCAAGCGGCTCAGGATGCCATGGAATTGCCGCGGGCCGGTGCGCGCGGTGGTCGTGGAGCTGAGGGCGTGGAAGATGATCCTAGGATCTTTGGGACGGCCGGCAGGAAAAACTGCAGGAATCGAGACAATGGAGGTGAAAAGAAATATAATTATGATCATGCCCCATGCTATCAACTATATCTTGACCATAGGGCGTATGAACAATGGGTAGAATGGTAATTTTGAAGCCAAAAGTTTTTTAAACGGAGGTGCGTGAAATGCTTCAAGGTTTGTATGTGATTTTTCCGCTCAATTGAGATTTTTAATTTCGCTAGCATCCATCTACTAATAGAAAAAAGGAAGTAGTATGTACTCTATCTGTCCAGGAATTCAAGGCCGATAGTCACATCAAATGATCATCCATTTCCATATTTTTGCACATAAACTTAGATACCTTAGATTCCCATGGCGTAGGCTTTAAATTTTGCTGCCTAACTGAGATTTTTAATTTGTTTAGCATCCAGGTAATTATATCAAAATGGTACTACCTAGGTGGGTGTTTTTCTCCAAATGTTTGAAGCCAAGTGGCGCAAAATGTTTCCGGGTCGATGGGTTTTTTTGCCATTCGATTATGATTTTGAATTTGGCTGCCGGCCAAATTTTAATAAAAAAAGGTTGTATAGACCATATGCCATTTGGGCAAAATTTTAAGGCGTGAGTAACATCCACTGATGGCTTCGAGTCAAACGGGATAGGCGGTAGGTTTTGGCGGCCGACTGTGATTTTGAATTCCCATGCCACCAGCTACAAGAGTATATGTAGATCACATAAAACAAGGTTTTATCTTACATACAGTACTATATAGAGAGAAACAATGTTTCAAGACACGCATAGGCCCCAAAAACGAACAAACAGCTCTAACATTCTAGCCCCTGCAGCTTCATGACTACAACACAAACAAAGCTGCTGCCATAGTTTCAATTGCTACCAAAACAAACAAACATCCGGCCGCCACTTCCGTCGACGTTGCCGACGCCGTTCAGCCTCGTCGTGCTTCCCCGACCCACCACCGCTCTCTGCGTGAGATGCTGGTCCTCCTGGACCCCTCCTCCCTCTCTGTGTTGCTCAAAGCCACCATCGCTTCAGAGGCTGCCGTGCGCCGCCGCAGTTGCTCATCGTCTAGGCCGCTTCAGTGACCTATTTCGGGCGGCGCTGCCACTAGCTCGCTCATCTCGCTGCCCCGGATCAAACGCACGCTCGCCTCCTGTGCTGTTCCCCGCCACCGTCTGGCCTGTTGGCCGGTGAGCCGACGTGGCGCCTGCGTGGCTTAGCAACGTGGACCAGGCCCCACCCGTCAGCCTCTCTGGCTAGAGCCAGCCTCAGCGAAAAATGCTCCTGACCTCACTTTGCTTGCGTGGCTGTCGATGTGGCATCGGCCCCACCGGTCAGTCACTGTAGGTAGATTAAGTCTGGGTGTAAAAAGTTTAACAAGCTTTTACTAATTGTTTTAATAATTTCAAAAAAGGATAAATCTTGTAAATTCAATATCTAATGATTTATAAGTCAGAAAAATATGAATAATATATCAAAATGTTCAGAAAAATGAAACCTAGATATCTAAGCTATAATCATGCATTGTTCAACAACTTTCATAGAAAGTTTAATTATAACAACCTAGTATCCCTAATAGGTGATTCCGGAGATTCCCCGAATTAGGGTTTCTACCCTTCGGAACACCGATTAAGTTGTAGAGCATGCTCTAGGGTTTCATTTCAATACAATTTAACTTGTCATATCATCATCCTTGCTTGATCATTGCATCGGTGCCATGTGTTGATTGTTTCCCTCTCTTTCTGGTGTTCGGTTCTTCGCGGTAGAATACAATATCGAGATCGAGATCGAAGCCCGAGGTTAACACCGTCGAAGTTCGAAGATCGACGAACAATACTTGACCAACTATAACCAAGTCAAGTACAAGACTTCCGAAGATTTGCTTATCTGTTATCAACTGCCAAAGGCAAGCATAGCCCTACCATGATATAATCCTATGTTTACGAAAGCATTTCAATTCCTTCCATGATGCATATGATTCTACTGTGGTCTTTTATCGATAGATAGAGTACCCAATCTGTTGCATTACTCCCTTTGAGCTTATATTACCGGATCCACTGCTCCTAGCATAACTAGGTTTGGCTTGTGTGCACTGCTAGAGCTATTATCTAAGTCTTGCTTAGACATGCTTAGCTGTTGAGTCTGGTTCATCCAGATGATGTATCAGATGTAGAGAATATAGTATTACAGGAGAAAGTGATGAGATAATATCAGAGGTGATATAAGTTAAACATGCTAAGGCATGTATGGGAGGCCACGGTGGGATGTGGTTTTTCTAGTCCCATGCTCGCCACCACTAGGACCCGATGTTCTTGACTCTTGAACCAAGACGAGCGTACAACCACACAGGGCCTAGAAAACACCACGAGTGACTAAATTTCCTAGTAGATTCCATGAGTCACATAGTTCGGGCATTCCATTTGACATAAGCATAGAAAACCTTTTGAAAGATTTGCCGGGTGAATATGCATTCATAACAGGTAGGGAAGCATGGACTGGGTTGCTTGGGGTCGATGAAGCCCCTGGTGAACAAACCTCGCCTCACATCTTTAAGTACCGACTTCGGGATTTGACCCGTTACGGCGGAACCATACTTATTGCGTGACTCATGGTCTAGGCGAAAGCAAGGTAAAGGTCGTGTCTAACCACCCTCTGCCGAACTTCCAAGGAAGAGGGCTAATCTTAAGTGGCATTAAGAGAAGGTTAGTACATGTGGGTAAAGTTGTACGCTGCTGCAGGGTAATAATCTTTCGGAAAGCCATGTCCACGGTTATGGACGACTTGGGAACAGACGTGATGATCATAGAGAACTTGACCTTAATCGTAAACCTTGGTAAATCAACGTGTGCTTAAGGATGTTTCCTCATGGGTACGAGGGGGTGATCCTAGTTCAGATGATGATGATTCAGTGGATATCAAAAAATGATGATCAATATTTCGCAGATGTCGCTCTCTTATCCCCTTCTTAAATACTCTGACTAGACGAGCTTCTTCTCCCACTTGTTTTATAAACAAAAGTGGATTTAAGCAAAACAACTCCACCAGCCATAAGTCCTGCGGAGTACACCCTGTACTCACCCTTGCTTTGTTGATACTTTTGGTAGAGTAAGTGTTCCCTGAAGATCAGTTTGGTACTACATCGACATCGACGTGTAACTTGGGGTTCCCGGCCGGCAGCCTGGAATCTATGGGCTGGGACGTCATCGTTATGCTTCAGGCCTCTTAGGACATTTGTTAAGTTTTCTATACTTAATATCATAATTTGCCTTTCGTTGTTTGATGATTGTGGTCAGTGACCTCTGCTTGTAATAATTTGGTTCTCTGCTCAGTTATGAGCTTGCTATAATAAATTTTGTGTCGTAAGGTCACTATTGTGTTACCGAATTCTTCACTGATATCCCCGAGCTCAAGGTTAAGCTTATGTCAAACGGAGGTCTGGGATTTGTTTAGCCCTGATCCCGGGGGTGTCACAGGTCTTGGTATCAGAGCAGTACCGACCGTAGGAAAACCTTGCTATTGGTCGATGTTGAGTAAAGTGTTTGTGAAAACTATTTCAAAGATGAAAATTACTTGTGAAAACTCTAGTATGCTTCTTTTTCTTCTTATCTAGTTTCATTCTAACTTTGGGTTCATCTAATCTTGTATTGATTTTGGAAAAGTTTTGATATCTCTTCTAGTCTTTCAAAGCTTAGGTGCCTTTTTGGCATGTTGTTTCTCAGCCAGTTGACCTGGTGTTATGTTCTCTAGAGTTGTGTGTTGTGAATTCCTTGTTCCCCTTGCTCTATTTCATATGAGAGATTCCTTTCAATCATGATCTCTCTATCTTTTGGACCGACAACATTATATTGTTGGACTTGCAGTGTTCCGTTCTAGGCTTCGAGGTTTCCTTTCTCCTCTTATGCCTCCTTTTTGTCTGAGGTTACTTCAGAAGTCGTTTCTTCTTTTGGAAGCTGCCTCGTGGTTACTATCTTGTAGTGTATGATATGTCACTCAAGTAGTAGTTACATCTTTCTCGGGTGTAGAGGTTGAAAGTACAAAGGAAGTCGCCTAGAGGGGGGGTGAATAGGCTTTTAAAATTATTACGGTTTAGGCTCAAGTAAATGCGGAATAAAACTAATGTTTAATTTATTGAGCACAAAACCTAGCCACTAAGTTCACCTAGGTGCACCAACAACCTATGCTAAGCAATACAAGCAACAAGGTGATAGCAAGGTATAAATACTTCAAGCACGATGGCTATCACAATGTAAAGTGCATAAGTAAAGGGTTCGGTTGAGAGATAACCGATGGACGCGGAGACGAAGATTTGTTTCCCGAAGTTCATTTCCAAAGAAGTTACGTCTCCGTTGGAGAGGTGCGATGGCGCAATGCTCTCCGAACGCCACAAATGGCTCACCTCGAGGTGTGGTGGCTCGATGCTCACCCAACGCCAAACAAGGCCTCACCCCGGATGCGGAAGCATGCAACTCACCGACGCCACAAAAGGCTCACCCTATTCTCCCAAGTGCGCACCAGAAAAGGCGGGCACTTGCTCCACTATGGGACGCTTGAGGGCGGTCACCGAACCCGTACAAGATTGGGGCTAACTCCACAACTCAATTGGAGGCTCCCAACAACAAAGCCACAAAAGGCCAACAATGCCACAAAAGGCCAACAACGCCATAAAAGGCTACAAGACCACAAAAGGTCAACAAACCAACCACACAACCGTCTAGGGTTCCAAGGAACCCAAGAGAAACAAGCTCACAAGCTTGAACTCGCCGAATCTCCGAGGAGAACTCAAACCTATGCACCAAATGCAAGGGCAAGTCCTTCTCCCCCAAATTCCAACAAAGCTACGAAAGCTATTGGGGGAATAAGGGAGGAAGAACACAAGAGTAGAACTCAAACCTATGCACCAAATGCAAGGGCAAGTCCTTCTCTCCCAAATTCCAACAAAGCTACAAAAGCTATTGGGGGAATAAGGGAGGAAGAACACAAGAGGAGAACACAAAACTCACCAAGATCTAGATCCCAATGATTCCTTCACAAAGAAAGGATTTGACTTGGGGGATTGTAGATCTAGATCTCCTCTCTCAAATCCCTCAAAAAGATGCAAGAATCATAGGAGGGGAAAGGGAGAGGGAAAGCTTCTTCAAGGTTGACAATGGAGGAGAGAGAGAAAGCCAAGAACCAAGAAGAAAAGCTAGTACCCACGAAGGGGAAGAGGAGCCCCTTTTAAAGGGCTCCCAGATCTGCCCGTTATGGGCATTCGCGACTCCTGGCCGGAACTTCCGGTGGGAGGCCGGAAGTTCCGGTGGCACACAGCCAACGGTCAAAAACTGCGGAGCGAGAAACTGAAAAGGCGAATCCTGGTCGGAACTTCCGCCGGTTCACCGGAACTTCCGGTGGGAGCGAAACTTCTGGTGGAAGTTCCGACAGAAGTTCCGTCAAATAGACATATTCAAAACAGAAGGTTACTTAACGTGAGCGGAACAAGAGCCGGAACTTCCACCGGAACTTTCGGCGGCAAAGATGCGCTAGCGGAACTTCTGGTGGGAAGCCGGAACTTCCGGTCAGGGAAATTCCAGAAACCAGAAAACCAGAAACGCAATAACTTTTGCATCAGAACTCCAAACGGGATGAAACCAATTTTGTTGGAAAGATAACGACGAATAGAATCCAACAAAATATTGGGTATCACCTTGGGAGAAAATATCATGAATATATATGTGAACTATCCCCCAAGGTGTGGAGCCGGAAAACTCGTAAGATCAAAAACCGCAATAAGATATGCAAGTGAAATCCTTAGATGATGAGCTAGAGCTTGTTATGATGGTGACCACAAGCTCTAGATCCTCTCATGGACAAGAACCAAATAACAACCAAGAAAGATGATTCTATGAATGCAAAGGTTTGAGCTCTCTCCGAACGATGCAGACGAGACACCCGCTTGAGAGCCCCTCTTGATAGCACGGCTATCTATCCTAAACCCGGTCTCCCAACTAACAATACGAGACCGGCAAAAGAAAAGCCCTATCAAGAACATACCTTTTCCTTGAGCATCCCACTTGAACTTGATGTAGACCGTCTTGTTCTTCTATAGTGGGAACACCTTTCTTGGATGCTCTTGCTTGATGAAGATGAAGACTTGCAAATTGCTCCCCCATACTCCACGGGGAAACCTCTTCTTTGAACTTGTCTTCATCATTCCATGAGCACGAGGATGGCAAGCATCAAGCATGAGATCTTCTAGAGATGGCGCATCTTGAGCTCGCCCTTCTTCATCCCTACTTGAGGTTGTTGCAAATCTTTGCACATGCCTTGATCGACCTTCAAGCTCCTTATTTCTTCATGATTCCAATGGGCACAAAGCCCTTGGACATTTCTTCATCTTCCAACCTTGAGACCAACACATGGCCCAAGCGATGCCAATGGACAAATCTACAAGTGAAACTCAATTGACACATTAGTCCATAGAGATTGTCATTAATTACCAAAACCACACATGGGGGCATACATGCCCTTTCAATCTCCCCCATTTTGGTAATTGATGACAATTCCTTAGCGAGGGTTTAAATATGACAATTAACGACCAAAGAATGTGATGTTGGTACAACCACAATATATAGAGCAAACTCCCCCACAATCTATGCATGTGTGATGAACTTGAATTTCATTGCATAGATTGCTAACCGTTACAGTTGGTTTAAATATTCAACATGCAAAGCAAAAACAAAGATGCAAGAGCATGAGAGGCAAATGCTTAAGAACACACTCAAAGAAAAGGCCAACTTCCCTTGAACCCTCCAAAATTTCTCCCCCATTGGCATCGATTGCCAAAATGGGTGAAAAGTTCTAGATGGCCAACATAGTGAGAATTCCTCCAAAGGTGTGCATATGCACAAGTCAAATGATGAGAACTAGAGAGGAAGTAAAACTATATCGAGGACCCAAAGAAAGCAAAAAACAAAAGAAAGAAAAGAAAAGGGCTTCAACAAATGAAGTGAGCAATCAAAAGATCCAAAAGAAACAATTGGAACACCAACAAATGATGTCAAGAGGAAACAACAACCAAAAGAGTGTTTAAATAAAAATACAGAAGCTCCCCAAACTTTGTGCAAAGATTAGAATACTTGTATTTAATACAATATACACCCATATGGAATCCTTGCTCCCCCATAAGCATTTAAACCACAAGAAACGAGAAAGAAGGAACATGTGCATCATTAAATGAATTATAGAAGCTCCCCAAAGATTGTGCACCAATTATAGTAATTATATTTGGAAAAAACATGCACAACCATGGAATCCTCACTCCTTCAAAACCATTTAGCAATGCGCACAAAATACAATAATTTGGAAACCACCGAAGAATCAAAATGAAATAAGAGGTGATTTCCGAGAAATGCAAAAACAACCAAATATTGATCTTCTCTTGTGTGTATAAATTTTTAGGTGGAAAATATCACAAAGACATATAACCACAAAGAAACATGCACACACAAAATAGATACACAAGAAAGCACATGAAGACCCAAAAAGAAGTCATAGAATATACCAATAAGATGTTTTTCTTGAAAGCATGCCCAAGGGCTCAAATATATCTTATTGTACATCAATGAGCTTCAAACACCGACATACCCGATACAACACAACTATTCTCAAGGGAAGAAGAGGATAGAAGGAATATATGGGGAAAGGCAACAAGTATCACAAAATAGAAATCAACTTGGCAAAAATTCTCACTATTGCACATGAGGGATATTGAGGAAACGATATGCAACAAAATTGCTAGATTGACATATTTGGGATTAGTGAATCATGAGCATGATTTAGTATAGTCCCCATTATATGCACTCATCTCAAAATACACACATTTGCAATAGAGAGAACTCTTCAAAGCCAAAGCAAGAAATCCTACATATGGAAGAACACAAATTCATGCCAACAAGCAACCTACACAAGTTTGGGAACAAGATATGTATGCGTGAGAGAGAGATACTTGTTACCGAGATATAATTGGTAGGATGAAGATGATAGGAATTCGTTGATCATCCTAGCTTGCATCCAACTAACATGTAGACGCCACTTCTTCCTTGTTCAAGATACAAGCACCCAATATATATCTCCAATGTACCTAAAACACAATTAAGTACACTATGGTCCCCAAAGAAATTGGGTCCAAAGTAGTTAGTGAAACTAAAATACATAGGAGAGCCCCCACACAAACATGTGCATATTGATATGAAATTGAATTTCATGCACATCTTAGCCCATTAGGATTTGGTGGAGTTTCCCCTATATATTGGATCAAAGAAAGCGAGCATGCCATAATATATACAAGAAGTAAATATGCATGCATAGGCTTTCAAGAACCAAAAGGAGATACAATTTGAACAAAAACACCAAGTAAACCAATAAGACACACACACAAGTGTGACTTGACAAAAGGTGTCCAAATTGTATCGAAGAGCCAAATCAACACATGAAAGAACACAAGTTCAACAAATGAACTCGAAAGAGCCAAAGAAAAAAGGATAAGAAAAATACCAAGGCTCATGGATTTATCTCATCCTAAAAGAACAAAACAAGTGAAACGGAATGAGATAAATCCAACTCCCAACGAGAGCAAGGAAATAATAACCAAAACAAACTCTTCACACTTTTCATGATGGCACACAAAGTACCAACACAAAAAGGATCGAGCTTCCAAGCAAAAAACGGATCAAATTAAGAAGCATAAAACAATGTTCTAGATAATATAGGAGAGCTCCCCCATAGGTAGAGCATTATATATAATTTTTCCTTTGAATGAAAAATGCCCACAAATGAGATCATCACTACTACCTACACTAAGTAAAACACAAGGAGAAATAAATAGAATAAGAAGATCCACAAGAGGCAAGGAAAGCTTGGGAGCAACTAGACAAACATTTTATTGGCCAAAGATAAGATAAATAAGAAAAGGCCAAAACAAATATGATCAATGAATTATACCATATATTAAATACTAATTGTCTAAAGACAAGAAGTAATAGGGATAATTTTCCCGAGGTAGTTTGCAAGGATATCCAAGATCACATTCACACAAAGAAGGATATAACAAGATAGGAATTAATCTTGATGCTTCGAAAGAGATTCTTGATTGCTTCAAATAGTCACACAATCACTAGTGATTGGATTAAATAGAAGCAAGTGGTTCCCATGAGGATATGTAGATCCAAATATGAGGAAACACATACCAAGAATCACTCAAACAAACAAGATCCAAAAGATGAGCAATAAAAACATTTAAGTAAATTGGAACTTGTATGAGCAAATGTGCCACATAGGAACTAGATAATTCTCAATATCAAATCTAAGTGGCACTACCTCAAATGTCCACATTTTCTAGGTTTGTAATATGCACAAAGCATATGACTCCCCCATAATGTGATAAACCAAGAAATCTCAAGAAGAGGTAAAAAGATCAAAATAGAGGTATTAATGGACATTATGGAAGCTTGAGTTTCTCATGAGAGAGACAAACCACATAGAGACAACGAAATGACTACTAAGTGGTTTTTCTCATGTACACACATTTTAGGATTGTGGAATGCCCAAGCATGACACTCCCCCAAAAGGGAATAGTCCATTAATACCTCACAAGATCCAAATAAGATACCTACTAGAAACAATAAAGGCTCAAAACCAAGAAACACAAATACATGGTGTGCCAACCAACATACACACCGATAATTCATATGTCAATATAAGTAAGTGGGAAGCACAACATGTACAAACACATGCAAGGTACAAAACCAACACATGCACAAGGAAGCAAGTAACTATAAATGTAAAGGATTTTAGCACAAGTTACCGGAAGGAGGAACATTGGATAAGGAATAGAAGCAAGATAACCAATGACTTGACTTTGACAACAAGAATATAATGAAGATACCTCAATTCTTCATAAGGTAGCCAAGTCTCCAATGCCCTCCAAAAACACCTATTGATCAAGTTTTAGCTTGTTGGTCCCCAACCAAGTTGGGTCCTAAGAAGTTAGTCACAATAGGCTTGGACACCCAAATGGTTCTTCTCTTGACACCACTTTGGGCACCAAAAAATTTGGCAAACACATTGCCCATCTCATCCTTACGAAGAAAATAAGCATCATCAATCAAAATAGGATGAGATGAGGAGATACCCATGGTGCATGAGGAAGAAAGGTGCCCCTTCTCACGGCATATGTAGCAAGTTCTTCTCTTGCCATCTTTCTTCTTGGGAGGAGCTGCACCATGAAGAAGAGCTTGAGTCTTCTTGGGAAGTGGCCCATCTTGAGCTTGTGGAGGAGCTTGAGGCCGCTTCCCTCGTTGCTTCCCACTAAGAGGCTTCTTCTTCAATGGGCAATCCCTCACATGATGCCCTTCTTCCTTGCACTTGAAGCACACAATGTTGGCCGGATTCTTCACTTGTCCTTGGCCCTTATTCTTGTTGCCCTTGTGCTTCAACGAGTTAGTGGGCTTGCTCTTGGTGTTGGAGTTGAATACAAGCCCACTCTTGTCACTTGGGGGACGTCGCACACTCAACATCTTCTTGAGTGTGGTCTTCCCTTCATGATACCTTTTCAAGTCATTCTTCAAAGAAGTGACTTGATCCTTGAGCTCTTTGACTTCCTCTACATGGTTAGTATCAACAACAATACTAGAGGAAGTAGAAGCTTCATTGTTAGAGCAACAAGGCAAATGATGCAATTCATCACAAGATTTAGCATGGTTGTGAGAGGATGAATTAAAAGGACTAGCACATGGCAATATATCATTAGGAGTAGATGTAGTGCTAATGTCCACATGAGGCCCACTAGATGTTACCTTTGACACAATTGCCTCATGAGCTAACCTTAGCCTACCATGGGAGACAAGAAGATCCTCATGCGAGCTTGAGAGCTTGGCATGACTTTCTTCTAATTTCCCATAGTTGCTAGTTAGCAAAGCAAGTTGAGCCTTTAGCTCAACATTCTCCTTCAAGATAGATGCTTCACAAGAAATAGAGTTAGTAGCACATGCATCATCATTTTTAATTTGAAGGGAACGTGCCACCTCAAGATCTCTATCATGAGATTTCTTCACTCTAGATAGCTCTAGAGCAAAGGTCTCCTCAAGAGATTCCTTAATGGTTTGTTCCACTTCAAGAGCTTCATTTAGGTTTGCAATGTCATTAGCATACTCACGCTCAAGACTACCCATTTTGTCAATAGTATCCTCATGCTCATCAATAAGTTGCCTACTTTCTATAGCATAGGTCAAGATTTCAATGAAAGTAGAGCAAGCATTTTTATTAGGATGAAGAGCACGAAGGACTAGCCCCCCCTTCTCTTTTAAGGAAGCAACATCATCATCTACTTCTATATGATCAACATTCACATCATCATGAGATATATTGGAGTCCAAAGGAGAGGTTACCTTTGAACCCTTAGCCATGAGGCACAAGTGAACATTGGAAGAGGATGATGATGAGGGAACACATGAAGCTCTAATGACAACCTTGCCTTGGCCCACACAATCTTCACTTTCCTCTACATGGTTAGCAACACAAGAACTAGAGGGAATAGAAGCACATTCATCATGGCAACAAGGCAAAGCAAGCATATCATCATGAGACATATTCAAGGAATTTATACATGATATGCAAGGGCAATCAACACTAGGATGTAAAACACATGTGGTCCTACAAGTGTTCATGCCCAAAGATACAACATTGCAATGAGATAGAGACAAAGGATCATGAACGGAAATCTCACTATCTACATTGCAAGTTCTATCACAACTCATCATATCATTACCTTGTGACAACTCACATGTTGGTGAAGTGGAAGAAGATGAGAACTCATCGCGGCCGGAGGTGGATGGAAAACAATGATCCTCATTAAGCTTGGACACATCATATTTTGCTTGAAGCTTGGTCCAAATATCAAGAGCATTCCGAAAATGCATGATTGAGGAAAGAACTACAAAGCTCACAACATTAACAAGCACATTAGATGCTTGAGCTTCGAGATAAGAGTTTGTCTTCTCCTCCAAAGATAGATTTTGGGGATCCTCAGGAGGAGACAAGCCCATATCTAGAATTCGCTCAATGATTGGGTCAATGGCCCGGAAATGACTAAGCATGCGAGTACGCCAAACATCATAATGTGTGCCATCAAAAGTAAATGTGTGAGAGTGCACTAAACCCCTAGGAGACATCTTTACTCTCGAGGCGGTGAAGCCAAAAAGCGAGAGACCTTGATCTGATACCAATTGAAAGTACAAAGGAAGTCGCCTAGAGGGGGGGTGAATAGGCTTTTAAAATTATTACGGTTTAGGCTCAAGTAAATGCGGAATAAAACTAATGTTTAATTTATTGATCACAAAACCTAGCCACTAAGTTCACCTAGGTGCACCAACAACCTATGCTAAGAAATACAAGCAACAAGGTAATAGCAAGGTATAAATACTTCAAGCACGATGGCTATCACAATGTAAAGTGCATAAGTAAAGGGTTCGGTTGAGAGATAACCGATGGACGCAGAGACAAAGATTTGTTTCCCGAAGTTCACTTCCAAAGAAGCTACGTCTCCGTTGGAGAGGTGCGATGGCGCAATGCTCTCCGAACGCCACAAATGGCTCACCTCGAGGTGTGGTGGCTCGATGCTCACCCAACTCCACACAAGGCCTCAACCCGGATGCGAAAGCACGCAACTCACCGACGCCACAAAAGGCTCACCCTATTCTCCCAAGTGCGCACCACAAAAGGCGGGCACTTGCTCCACTATGGGATGCTTGAGGGCGGTCACCGAACCCTTACAAGATTGGGGCTAACTCCACAACTCAATTGGAGGCTCCCAACAACAAAGCCACAAAAGGCCAACAATGCCACAAAAGGCCAACAACGCCACAAAAGTCTACAAGACCACAAAAGGTCAACAAGACCACAAAAGGTCAACAAACCAACCACACAACCGTCTAGGGTTCCAAGGAACCCAAGAGAAACAAGCTCACAAGCTTGAACTCGCTGAATCTCCGAGGAGAACTCAAACCTATGCACCAAATGCAAGGGCAAGTCCTTCTCCCCCAAATTCCAACAAAGCTACAAAAGTTATTGGGGGAATAAGGCAGGAAGAACACAAGAGTAGAACTCAAACCTATGCACCAAATGCAAGGGCAAGTCCTTCTCCCCCAAATTCCAACAAAGCTACAAAATCTATTGGGGGAATAAGGGAGGAAGAACACAAGAGTATAACTCAAACCTATGCACCAAATGCAAGGTCAAGTCCTTCTCTCCCAAATTCCAACAAAGCTACAAAAGCTATTGGGGGAATAAGGTAGGAAGAACACAAGAGGAGAACACAAAACTCTCCAAGATCTAGATCCCAATGATTCCTTCACAAAGAAGGGATTTGACTTGGGGGGATTGTAGATCTAGATCTCCTCTCTCAAATCCCTCAAAAAGATGCAAGAATCATAGGAGGGGGAAGGGAGAGGGAAAGCTTCTTCAAGGTTGACAATGGATGAGAGAGATAAAGCCAAGAACCAAGAAGAAAAGCTAGTACCCACGAAGGGGAAGAGGAGCCCCTTTTAAAGGGCTCCCAGATCTGCCCCTTATGGGCATTCGCGACTCCTGGCCGGAACTTCCGGTGGGAGGCCGGAAGTTCCGGTGGCACACAGCCAACGGTCAAAAACTACGGAGCGAGAAACTGAAAAGGCAAATCCCGGTCGGAACTTCCGCCGGTTCACCGGAACTTCCGGTGGGAGCGAAACTTCCGGTGGAAGTTCCGACAGAAGTTCCGTCAAATAGACATATTCAAAACAGAAGGTTACTGAACGTGAGCGGAACAAGAGCCGGAACTTCCACCGGAACTTTCGGCGGCAAAGATGCCCTAGCGGAACTTCCGGTGGGAAGCCGGAACTTCCGGTCAGGGAAATTCCATAAACCAGAAAACCAGAAACGCAATAACTTTTGCATCTGAACTCCAAACCGGATGAAACCAATTTTGCTGGAAAGATAACGACGAATAGAATCCAACAAAATATTGGGTATCACCTTGGGAGAAAATATCATGAATATATATGTGAACTATCCCCCAAGGTGTGGAGCCGGAAAACTCGTAAGATCAAAAACCGCAATAAGATATGCAAGTGAAATCCTTAGATGATGAGCTAGAGCTTGTTATGATGGTGACCGCAATAAGATCTCATGGACAAGAACCAAATAACAACCAAGAAAGATGATGCTATGAATGCAAAGGTTTGAGCTCTCTCCGAACGATGCAGACGAGACACCCGCTTGAGAGTCCCTCTTGATAGCACGGCTATCTATCCTAAACCCGGTCTCCCAACTAACAATACGAGACCGGCAAAAGAAAAGCCCTATCAAGAAAATACCTTTGCCTTGAGCATCCCACTTGAACTTGATGTAGACCGTCTTGTTCATCTATAGTGGGAACACCTTTCTTGGATGCTCTTGCTTGATAAAGATGAAGACTTGAAAATTGCTCCCCCATACTCCACGGGGAAACCTCTTCTTTGAACTTGTCTTCATCATTCCATGAGCACGAGGATGGCAAGCATCAAGCATGAGATCTTCTAGAGATGGCACATCTTGAGCTCGCCCTTCTTCATCCCTACTTGAGGTTGATGCAACTCTTTGCACATGCCTTGATCGACCTTCAAGCTCATTCTTTCTTCATGATTCCAATGGGCACAAAGCCCTTGGACATTTCTTCATCTTCCAACCTTGAGACCAACACATGGCCCAGCGATGCCAATGGACAAACCTACAATTGAAACTCAATTTACACATTAGTACATAGAGATTGTCATTAATTACCAAAACAACACATGGGGGCATACATGCCCTTTCAGAGGTCCCAACCTTTAATAAGGTAGAGATCCTTGTGTTTACAATGCTAGTCCCTAGATCAATAGCTATAATCCACAGTTAAGATATAATATCAAGAAACAAAGGTCATAGTAAAACTTTATAACCAAGAATAAAATAATTTATTACATCTTACATAGCTCATTTGGCTATCTCATTACAATGCAGCAGAAATAACTATATAGCATGGAGTCCTTCATCTTCAAAGTGCCACAGGCATTCATGTTGGTTGTAGACTTGTAATCCTATTCAACACACTTCACTAACATCAAACAAACCTGCAACATAATAAGTTGCAGCCACAAGGGTCAATATATTTGAATTGTATTGGCAAGTTTCACTACTATGTAGAAATAAGTGGAACCTATCAATATATGCATATTTGGCTAAGTAGGGTTTAGGCTCATTTGCAGATAGCAATATAGTTTTATCCTATCTTTTCAAAATAGTTTTGATCTTTTGACAATCTTTCTGAACTCCTTGAAAAACTCCAAGTGCTTCTAATCCCTTGTTGACACCATCAGGTTTTACTTTGAGAAATTGGAATGTCGAGATCTTTCATAGCTTCAGGCCTTACTTGCTCAGAGTTGTCCATAACCGGGGACACGGCTAAGTACTTAGAATTTGATCTTCTACAAAAGTTATACACATTACCACATGATGCTAGCTTGTCTACCAGGCACCAATGTAAGGATATATCTCCAATACATGAATCCGGTTAACCTAAGTAGGTGCCAATGCAAGGGTCTTCCACTATGTAGTTGACTAAGCCAGAGCCCGTTTAGCATGTGGCTGTACACGGAATCCACTGTACGAGAAACATGTTCAATCTCTAAGTCCCTGGGTTGTTTTCTTCTAGTGCACATACAAAAAGATAGCCATATAAACATGGTTCCCTTTCTTGCCACCTTATCCACAATTGAGTATCCTCATTCCACCTAGGTGGTTCATTGAGTACTTGTTTCATTATATAAAACATATATTTTTCCAACACTTTATATAATCATATCATGTATTCCATCCCAAGTCTATAGCAGGGCTAAGCATACTATAACTATGATGTTTTCACTAAGGAACATATAAAGGATTTCCTAATAGGACATAGCATAGCATAGTAACATAGTAGCCCTATCATGCATACTATAAAAATACCATTAAGTATAATGAAAATAGAAGGACATGGATGATAGTGCCACTTGTCTTTTTAGTAGAGAATATTGGTTCACTCCTTGATCTTGCAAATATCACATGCTTCAAATTTCACTACAATTCGATCAACCAAGCACATATTCAAACTAGCATTCAAACAATTCACCACATAAAACAATAAAATCAAGCAATGCATGCAAAAGATTGTTTTATTGGGAAAAGTGGTTTCTAGTAGGCTCTAAAAATTTTAAAGCTCCTATTGGTCATTTACAAAAGTGATAAAACAATTTAAATTCAAGTTGGTGAAAATTGCCATTTAAATCATTTTTGTTTTGCTAAAAATGATTTAAATCAAAGTTATATTTTGTAGTGTTAGTCAAATATATTTTCAAACACAAATGTTAGTGTTTATGGTCAAAGTGTTTAATATTAATCCATTTGCAAAAGGTTTCATCCAAATTCCATTTTTAATACAAAGCTATATTTTATTTGCTAGAAATGCCTTTAAAAAAAGTAATAGTTTTTACTAGGGTTCATGAATTACATTTTTAAATCCCAAACTTGGTGTTTAGGGTCAGAGGTTTTAAATCAAATCATTTTCCAAAAGGTTTTACTTAAAAAACATAAACAACATTTTTATTCAACTAGAAATGCTTTTGTTCAAAGATTTATTCCTTTGCATCACAAAATATATTTTTATATCTACAAGTTTGTTTTTATGGTCAGTAGGTTCAAAACAAACCTTTTACAAAAGATTTTACTCTAAAATCATTTTTAGAATAATTTTTATACTCAAATTAGGCCTACACATGTTTCTGCGAAAACAACCAATATTATAGAAGCAAATCATTAAACAAAGGGCATGGTTGGGTAGAATTCTTTTTCCTGATTCCAATGATATAAAGTTTGCAAAATTTGGAAGTGTAGATTTAAAGTTATGAATTTTACCAATCCTATCATTAATAGATCAAATTTCTGTTTTTAAAACAATCACTGGCCACATGTCTGCTTCTAATTGGTGCGTGCCAGTTCGTGCGAATTGTGCTCTATGGATCATTGGATCTAAATAAGATCGTGTGACATAGAGCACACGATACCCTTTCATTTAAAATGCAATCTCAGCCAGGCGTTTCAGATCTAACGGCTACCAGCGCAACTGCCAGGAACTGGCGGCGCTCGATGGCAGCGCGCGGCGGAGACGCTCTATCAGCGATGTCGTCGACGATTTAGGATGTGTGGGAGAGGAAGAAGGCCATTACCGAACTCGCTGTGATGAGGAGAAGCTCGAGGTGGTGTCTATTCGTCGAGGGGCGCTCAGGAATAGCAGTGATTGTTCACCGGAGTTCATGGCGTCGTCGGGCTCGTCTGTTCATTGTCGGAGGCGAGGTTGCAGGCCATGCCAAGGAAAATGAATGACGTTGTTAGATGCGTGCAAGGATGCTGAGAACGTGACTAGCAACCAGAGAGGAGGGGGGCAGTTTGTGCTTACGGGGAGGGGTCGCCGGAGTTGAGGCAGGAGACGGTGGCGAGAAGGGTTCGTTGTTGCCGAGCTTCTGGGGAGTGCGCGGCCAAGCTAGCGGTATTGGGAGATGCAGGAGATGCTGGCGAGCAACCCAGTATGCACCAGAGGGTTTGGGGAGGTATGGCTTCCCTGGAATCGGCCGGGAAACACGTCGGAGGCAGTGGGGTTCGAGCTCGCGATTGCGGCAGCCTGGTGGTGGAGAGGAGGTGGTGTATGGGGAAAAGAGAGAGGGGGTGATGGTGTTTAAGAGTGCGTCATTGCAGGCGAGGTTTAATCGAGCATTCACACGAATTTACAAGGAGTAACCATGACAGGAACGGCGAGGTGTGAGGGGAAAACGGTCACGGGGTGGAGACGATGACTAGCAGTGTGGGGTCGCGCTGTCAGCGAGGTGAGTGGGGGTTAGGTGGGGTCTTTCGTTCAGTGACCGTGCGGGTGCGGACGCGAGTGAGAAAAACGGTTCGCGGGGGAGGGAAGATGGGCTAGTTAGTTGGGCTGGGGTGGGCTTTGTTTCTGGGCTGGGTTTGTTTCTTTTTTTTTATTCTGAATCTTTTTATTTTTCTGTTTCTTTTATTCTGCTTTGAATTTATTCAAATGATTCAAACACATATTTCAATTCAAAACTTTTCCAAACTTTGAGTATATTTTTAATACTGTTTATTGATATATTCTAAAGTCCATTTTAGAATATTTCTTTTATTCTTTTAGGGTACATTATTCATTTAAAATAGGCATTTGTCTTTATTTTAAATAAGATTTAAATATGTTTTGAAACTCCATTTGAATTCCAATTTTTACCAAACCTTTTTCAGTAGGTATTATTTATTCTTTAGTGCAAATAATTTACTTTGAATTATTATTTAAAATACTTTAATATGATTTAATGTTCATTGGGAATTGTCTTTATTTAAATAAAATTGGATATTAATCAATAATCTTTCATATCATTTGTTTGGTCAAGATTTAATTTGGCTTTTAAATATTCCTTATTTATTTATTTCTTCCTTTGCCTTATAAAATCCATATCTTTTTATTTAAATATCCAATATTGGTGATTCCAATTTGTATAATTTTATTTAATATTTGTTTATATTTTTAAATCCTTTTAGGATTATTTTGCTCAAGATTTGGCATGGGTTTAGATAAGGGCTTTATTACCTTTGGAAATTAATTCCTTTTCACTTATTAAATTCTTAAGTTTTTATCTATGGCTCCAAATTGAGTGAAACCAATTTCTATGATTTTATAATATTTTTATTTATCATTCTTGATCATTTACAAAGATTGGTTAATAGATTTTTTATATGGATCAAATCCATAGTCTTAGAGAGATCTTGGAAATGATTTACTTCCATTAGGGTTTTAGGGTTTTGGTTTATTTTCCCAAGTTTAAATTGCAAGATACATTCATATATGAATGCATTTCACTTGATTGAAATTTTTTGAATTCCCTTTTTTTCAAATTTGTTCAAGATTTATTTGATGTTTTCTTTTAGAAACAAAAAGTTTCTTTTCACCCTAAAATTCAACAATCATTTCTTTTGTTTATTTATTTTTCATATTTCAAAATTTGGAAAATTTTGGGATGTGACAGGCTACCACCCTTAAAAGAAATCTCGTCCCGAGATTTGGGAAGGCTAGAGGTTACAAGTTGGCTTAAAGACAACTAGAGTACTACCACCCTTAAAAGAATTCTCATAGGGTTACATTGATGGTTCACTTGACTATGGGTTCAATAATTGATATCCAAAGAAGGAATCCTTATTTGACTCAACTGAGTTAACTAATTCCTGCCATCCACATCATCTAATTCTTCAAGGGTTTCATACATGTCGATGTGGTTCACATGTCCTTGCTGGGCCACATTGGAATCTCTTACATTGGAGTTTCTAGCACCCTTTTTCTTTTTCTTCTCAGGACAGTGTGATGCATAGTGTCCGAGTTCCTTACAATTATAGCACTCCAACTGGCTAATGTCTTTCTTCCTGGGATTGCCATGTTGGTTCTGACCAAGGTAATCTCCATTGTCAGTATCATTTCCATTATTATCACTTCCATTGTTGTTGTGGTGATGCTGATGTGGTCCAGAATCTTCATTGCTCTTTTTGAATGAACGCTTCTTTTGTGATGATCCTGAGTGATACTTGAGTTTATGCTTCCTCTTTCTGTTCTCAACTTGATTCATCTTGTTTTCCAAGATGGTGACTTTGTCACAAAGTGAGTGATAAGTTGGGACATAAGCAACAGACAGCTGCAGGTTCAACTCATCATTAAGTCTTTCGAGGAATTTATCTTTCCTCTTGGCATCTGTATCAACTTCATTCGGTGCATAGCGTGCTAGATTGTTGAACTCCTTGATGTACTCAGCCACACTGAGGTGACGCTGTTTCAGATTGTGGAACTCCTTTTTCTTCAAGTTCATTACTCCGGATGAGATGTGAGTTGTACGGAAACCATCCTCAAAAATAGCCCAAGTCACATCCTTAAGGGGAGTGGTGATCTGAAAGTTGTCCCACCATGTTAATGCTGATCCTTCGAGCAAGTATGCCGCAAACCTAACGTTTTCCTCGTCGGTGCAGCCAACAGTCACTAAGTCCTTGTTCACAGAACGTAAGCAGTAACTGGATACCATTGGATCAGTTGTTCTAGAGAACCTTGCAGGCCTTAGTTTCAGAAATCTGGTGAGCATGTCAAGTGCTGGATGATTATTTTGATTATTGTTGTTGTTATTGTTGTTCTGATTTAGATTTTGCATAAACTGTATCACCATCTGCATCAGTTGAGCTTGAGCTATGATCAACTGCTGCATCTCGGGAGTGATGTTGTTGTTGTTTTGGTTGGGGTTGGCACGACGGGGAGGCATATGTTGGTTTAATAGGGATAAGTAATGATAGATAGATCTAAAGAAGTTGTAACACACAACCCAAAAAAATCAAGTTCAATCAAACAATCAACAAACAACTATTCACTTAACAACTTATGAGCTTAACTCATGAGTTGAAGTAAACCACAAGTTTTCTTGAAACAATCAACCTAGTATAGTCATATCTCATAGGTCAGTATCATCCATACACTAACATGATATCAATGTTGTTGGTAGGCAATCTAATGTCTCTTGGTTCTCATTTGTGGTCCTTAGTGATGTCCAAGTTGAAGTCCTTGGTGAAACTAAATTTGAAGTCATTGGTATTGGTGAAGTCTTTGCTCATGGTGAAGGCTTTGTCCATCAAGTTGAAAAGGAAGAGATGTAGAATCAAAACCAAAAAGGTTGACGAAAGAGTTTACAATATTGTTTGTAAATAAGATTTGGAACAAATACAACTCCTATTTTCTAAGGGGTTTTATCCAATCCTAGGGTTACAATCCTACAGGCAACCTGGCTCTGATACCATCTGTAGAGGTCCCAACCTTTAATAAGGTAGAGATCCCTGTGTTTACAATGCTAGTCCCTGGATCAATATCTAGCATCCACAGTTAAGATGTAATATAAAGAAACAAAGGTCATAGCACAACTCTATAACCAGTAATAAAATAATTTATTACATCTTACATAGCTCATTTGGCTATCTCATTACAATGCAGCAGAAATAACTATATAGCATGGAGTCCTTCATCTTCAAAGTGCCACAGGCATTCACGTTGGTTGTAGACTTGTAATCCTATTCAACACACTTCACTAACATCAAACAAACCTGCAACATAATAAGTTGCAGCCACAAGGGTCAATACATTTGAATTATATTGGCAAGTTTCACTACTATGTAGAAATAAGTGGAACCTATCAATTTATGCATATTTGTCTAAGTAGGGTTTAGGCTCATTTGGCCAATACAATTCAAATGTATTGACCCTTGTGGCTGTAACTAATTATGTTGCAGGATTGTTTGATGTTAGTGAAGTTTGTTGAATAGGATTATAAGTCTACAACCAACATGATTGCCTGTGGCACTTTGAAGATGAAGGACTCCATGTTATATAGTTATTTCTGTTGCATTGTAATGAGATAGCCAAATGAGCTATGTAAGATGTAATGTATTATTTTCTTCCTGGTTATAAAGTTGTATTATGACCTTTGTTTCTTGATATTACATCTTAAACTGTGGATGCTAGCTATTGATCCAGGGACTTGCATTGTAAACACAAGGATCTCTACCTTATCAGGTTAGGACCACTATAGATGGTATCAGAGCACTGTGTTTCCTGTAGGATTGTAACCCTAGGATTTCACAAAACCCCTTATAAAAATAGGAGTTGTATTTGTTCCAAACTTATTTACAAACAATCTTGTAAACTCTTTCCTCAACCTTTTTGTTTTGACTCTACATCTTCCCTCTCTTCTACTTGATGGAGAAAACATCAACATGTGTATGGACTTCAACATCACCAATGACTTCAACTTTAGTTTCAGCAAGGACTTCAACTTGGACATCACTAAGGACTACAAGTGAGACAAGAATGTTACTCAAGACTTGAAGACTAAGGAAACACAACCTAGAAGGAACCATCATCACCTTTGAAGCTTTGTGACCAAGATGCAAGAATTTTTCCACGGATACCATGAGCTTGTTCAATAAGAAACAACTGAGAAGAATGAAATGATCTCAAGTGAACCATATAGTTGGACTACCATACTAGTGTTTAGTTTATATCATATATTGATCACACCAAATTATGTGGTGTAGCAAAAAAAAATTTTTGCCTAAAAATGTGCTTGAAAACTTGTTGGAGTGGAATGTTTGATTGTAATTGCTTGTGTGAATTGTGTGTGTGAGTAGACATCTTCCCTAGAATATTTTGCCTATTCTAATCCATATCCAACCCAAATAGATGACTTCTCCAAGAGACTCCAACATCAAGGATGGTGACAACCACAACAACCAAGAGCTACACATGAGAGAACAACTGCTAGCAACCCAAGCCCAGTTGAATCAAGTGACAACTCAGTTTTTGGCCAACAACATTGAGTTAGACCCAACCATGCAAAAGTTTTTGGAAACCCAATCTCAATTGTTGTAAAGGATGACCAATCAAATGATCAAAATGAGAAACAACCTTTCCCAAAGTGATTGTGACAACAATGATAACAAGGATGATATTATAGAAGCAACACAGGCTTGAAATATTTGTGTAGACATGGAACACACTTATAAAGAGCATGTGGATCAATGCCCTAATTGTGAAGAGAAACATCCAACTAGATAATGCCCCACATCTCAAGTTACTTGTTTCCTATATGAAGGAAATAATCATGTCCCTATCTGATGCCCCATCTATCCTATAGATCAACAAATGAACAAGATGGAATGCATCAAATGTTTGGAAAACTCCATGAAGGAACAACCTTTACCAAGAAGGATGAAGGAAAAGTCCGAACTGTGCCTCATAATGCCACATCCAAAGTGACCACAAAGTATTGTTAATCATGTGGAGAAGAAGGTCATATCTCTAGTAACTGCCCCAAGAAGAGGGAAATATTTCCCACCTTTGTGGTGAAATATGAAGATCATGAACTACAAGAACTCCTAGCTTTGGAGAGACCCAAAAAGAAGAAATGTCCCAACCCCAGCAAGAAGCACAATATCCAAGTGCAATGTTTCAATTGCAAAGAGATGGGACACTATACCAATGATTGTCCAGAAAAGAAGAAGAACCAAGGAAAAAACCAAGAGGCAATGATACCAAAGAAGAAGAAAGATATTAGCCAATTGATGTGTTTAAAATGCAAAGAGCTAGGACATTATGCAAACAACTATCCAGAGAATTTACATCAAGATCCCAAGTAAGCCAAGATGTAATCTAGTTGAAAACCTTTTTAAGGGTGGTAGTACCCTAGTTGTCTTGAATCCAACTTGTAACCTCTAGCTTTCCAAAATCTCGGGACGAGATTTATTTTAAGGTGGTAGCCTGTCACATCCCAAAATTTTCCAAATTTTGAAATGTGAAAAATAAATAAACAAAAGAAATAATTGTTGAAATTTAGGGTGAAAAGAAACTTTTTTGCTTCTAGATGGAAACATTAAAACCCTTCTTGAACAAATTTGAATAAAAGGGAATCCAACAAAATTTCAATCAAGTGAAATGCATTCATTAATGAATGTATCTTGAAATTTAAACACTTGGAAAATTTAAACCAAAACCCTAAACTCTAATGGAAGAAAATCAGTTCCAAGATCTTTCTAAGACTATGGAACTGATCCATATAAAAATTTAGCAACAAACATTTTTAAATGATCAAAAATGATAAACAAAAATATTATAAGACCATAGAATTTGGTTTCATTTAATTTGGAGCCATGGATGAAAACTTATGGATTTAATAAGATAAAAGGGAATAAATTTCCAAAGCTAATAAAGCTCCTAGCTAAAATCCATACCAAATTGTGATAAAATTAATCCTAAAGGGATTTAAAAAGATAAACAAATATTAAATAAAATTATACAAATTGGAAACACCAATTTTGGATCTATAAATAAAAAGATATGGATTTTATAAGGCAAAGAAAGAAAGAAAGAAATAAATAAATAAGGAATATTTAAAAGCCAAATTAAATCTTAGCCAAAGTCCATAAACAAATAAAAGTTTATTTAATAATAAAAATAAATAAAATATTATTTAAATAAAACTACATGGGCTTCGAACCATATTCAATTTATTTAAATAAAGACAATTGCCTAAACTAAATAATAAATGCCAAGAAAATTATTTAGAAGACAATTTAAAACATGAATTAAATCCATAAGCAAATCGAATAAAGATAATTCAAATAAAATAAAGAAATAATAATTATTCAAATAAAAGCATGTGGGTTAAACCATATTCAATTTTATAGAGACAACATACCTAATAGAAATGATTAATTAAATCATGAGAAAAATAAATGAAAATAGCCAAAGTGGACTAAAAGTTATCCAATTAACTTAAAAATAATAAAACAATTATTTGAATAAGATTTATATGGGTTTAAAACCATATTTGATTTTATTTAAATAAATACAAATGTCTATTTTAAATAAATATTTAACCATAAGAGAATATAAGAAAATATTCTAAAAAGGATTATTTAAATACATTTATAAACAGATAAAACCTACTGAAAAGATTTATAAAAAGTTTGAAAAAAATCTGAATTCAAATTGAGTTTGAAATCATTTGAATAAAATCAAAATAGAAAATAGAAAAGGTAAAGGAAAAAGAAATCAGAAAGAAAAAATAGAAAAGGGCAGCCCATCTAACCCTACCTATCTCCTAGCCCAGCAGGCCCAAGTATAGCCCACCCGGGCCACTCCTTCCCCTCTTCCCGTTCTTTTCTCACCCGTGAAACAACCCACACTCTCTCTGACCGCGTGACCCCATGCGCACCCCCTTAACTCGCTAACGCTTAGGCCCACTGCCACGCAGGCATCGTCCTCACCCACCCGCTGACCACGCCCCCTCTCCCCGGCCGTTTCTGGCCGTAATTCCCCAGCGTAAATTCGAGTAAATGTCGCAGCAATTCCTCCCTGCGACCTCGCCCTACTAAGCGCCTCCCTCTCCTTTCTCTTTCCCCTTAGTTTCCCACACCTGAGAGCCCTGGGTTGCTCGAATTGCTTCATGAGCCCCCCACTGCTCCGACGAGCTCTAGATCGAATTCCGGCGAGCCTAGACCACGCCCCTTGCCCTAGATCCCGTATATTTGCTCACCAGCACCTCGCGCACCTGCCAGCACCCTCTGCTTGCACCCACGCGTCCTAGAACATCGGCAACGTCTTCACCCGTGCGCCATCAACGACCCCCGCAACTCCGGTGAGCACTAGAACTCGATCCTGTGCGCGCCTCGACCTGTGACTCATGCCATTTTGTTCGATTGTGTCTTATGAATCTCCAGGTGCTCGCCAATCACTCGCGCGTGACCTACAACCTCGCCTCCGACGACTCCCGAACGTGCCGACGCCAGGAGCATCTCCGGTGAGGAAATCCCGTCTCGTCCGTGCGCCCCTTAGCTAGCTACTGCCACCTTGAGCACCGCAGTGACTCTGCGAACCTGGTGATCCCCTTCTCCCTCTTCCTTTCTTCCTGTACTCGCCGGAATGCCACCACCCGAGCACCTCCGCCGCCAGCCATCGCCAACGCCGCCCATCTGTGGTCGCTCCATTTTGAACTGCAGGATGCAGATCTGTTGGCTTGGATTAGATTTAGATGAAGGGGTATCTATTGATCAGATCCATGCGTTGCCACTTAAATCTGATGGCCCACGATGATCGATCCGTGTGAACCATTACCGGCTAATAGGAACACACCACGTGGCCTGTATTTTGTTTTAAAAACAGAAACATTTCTATTAGATATTAGATTTTGAAACATTCATAACTTTTGTTCTGCTTGGCCAAATTTTACACACCACGGTTAGTATTTTGGTTCTGTAAATTTGGTTGTTTTGTAGAAACACTTCTAGGCCAATTTTGAGTATAAAAATTATTCTAAAAAAGATTTTTGAGTAAAATCTTTTGTAAATGGTTTTTTTGAACCTACTGACCATAAAAACAAACTTTTGGATTTAAAAAGTATATTTTGTGACACTAAGGAATTATTCCTTTGAATAAAAGCATTTCTAGTAAAATAAAAATGTTGATTATGTCTAAAAATAATTTTTGAGTAAAACCTTTTGTAAACGGTTTAATTTAAACTCTTTGACCCTAAACACCAAGTTTTGGATTTAACAATATATTTGATTAACCCTAGAAAATTATTACTTTGATTAAAGGCATTTCTAGTAAAATAAAATGTTGCTTTAATTTAAAAATAATTTTTGGGTGAAACCTTTTTACAAATGGATTAGTTTTAAACACTTTGACCATAAACACTAACATATGTTTTTAAAAACATATTTGGCTAACACTAGAAATTATTACGTTAATTTAAATCATTTCTAGCAAAACAAAAATGATTTAAATGGCTCATTTTCACTAACTTGAATTTAAATGGTTTTGCCACTTTTATAAATGACAAATAGGTGTTTTAAAATATTTATAACTTTATTAGAAACCAGTTTCCAATAAAACAATCTATTGCATGCTTGCATGCATTGTTTTGTTTTCATTATTTTATGTGGTGAAATTTTTTGAATGCTAGATTGAACTTGTGCCTTGATTGAATTGTAGTTAACTTTGTAGAGTGTGACATTTGCAAGATCAAGGAGTGAATCTAGTTTCTTTACCAAAAAGGCAAGTGTTGCTTCATGTATTTGTCCTATTATTTTCATTATGCATTAGTGATATTTTGAGTAGGACTTGCATGGAATTTTTACTAAGTATGCTATGCCTTAGGAAATCCTTAGTAGAATTTTCCCTAAGTTAAATATCCCTACTACTATCATGCTTATCTTAGCTAGTAGAAAACAAGGGTGGATTATATTCATGCTATGAAATATTTCTAAGTCTATGACTTGTGTTTTGTTTAATAAAACAACTATGTGAATGAATCACCAGGGTGGAATGGTGTGAATGGGTTATGTTGAGTGGTTACACAGGGCCCCATATTTATGGCCTACCCTAGTGTGCCTCACTTGTGGAAAGCCACCCAGGAACAAAGAGATTTGAGATGCCAAATGTTAAGAAGCTTCTAGTGCAGCCACTTGGCAATATGGGGTCTGCCTGGATCATATAGGTTGCAATAACTTAGCCAGATGGGCTGAAGGTGGTAGGGGGTGATAGGATGGAGCGCGTCCATTTGGTTTAAGGGAAGGCTTCTAAAAGATCTTGTCTCGATGCATGTCGAGTCTAGTGGGGAAAGTGCACCACCTCTCGAGAGAGTAAAATCTAAGTGCTTAGCCGTGTCCCCAGCAATGGACAATTTGAGCATCAAGACATGGAAGGTATCAAGTATCTCCTCATCCCAATTTCTAAGTTAAAAGCTTGTGGTTAAACAAGGGTTAAAGGATCAACAATATTTATTGGTAGATGCCTTGGGTGATTTTGACAAACAAAAACTTAGTGTTTTCAACTTATAAGGGAAACCTTATTTTGAGCAAAGCAAGCCTAAGCTCCACTTAGCCAAATGCATATAGATGTTAGATACCACTATTCTACCATAGTATCACTTGCCAATACAATTCAAATGTATTGACCCTTGTGGTTGTAACTTATTATGTTGTAGGTTTGTTTGATGTTAGTGAAGTGTGTTGAATAGGATTACAAGTCTACAACCAACATGATTGCATGTGGAACTTTGAAGATGAAGGACTCCATGCTATATAGTTATTTCTGCTACATTGTAATGAGATAGACAAATGAGTTATGTAAGATGTAATGTATTATTTTACTCCTGGTTATAAATTTGTATTATGACCTTTCTTTCTTGATATTACATCTTAAACTGTGGATGCTAGCTATTGATCCAGGGACTAGCATTGTAAACACAGGGATCTCTACCTTATCAGGTTGGGACCACTACACATAGTGATGTTACTGTTCATCCCAAGTAAATCCCTCACATACAACCATACTACCCCTTATGTCACTTGGGTTCCCAACCTGTAGATCAGTCATTACTCACACTCCCTATACATGGATCAATCCTTGGGGTCTTTGGTACCTGACAAGTTATTAGATTAAGGCAAGAGATGGTACAATAAACATCATGTCAAACAAACTAATACATGATCTCATCTATGATAAATAACATGCACAAAAGCTACATGGCTAGGCCGAAGCCCTTAGCCCTAGGAGAATTACTCACACATAGAGATGAAATCAACAACCAAAAACATTGTAATGGAAATCATTAGATTGATAGCAAATAGTCTTACAATGTCGCCAATTGGAGATGAGATCTAATACTACAAGTGGTGCAATATGCCTATGGTGGTGGAGAAGGGTTTGGAGATTAGATCTAGATCTATTCCGCCGGAATGGTGGCTTTTGGTGGCAGGGAGAGTTGAGATAAAAAGAAGAGGGGTTTTATCGTTGCCCAAAGCCTCTTTATATAGGGACCCTTCACGAAAGTTGTTATGTTTGACATAGCAATTTTGGTGCCAAATATACGGCCGGAATAAAATTCCCACTGTATAGTTGGTCGTTAAAGGCACTGCCTTCACTTCACGGCTCCAGGTTTCTTTGCGTTGTTGGAAATATCGTATCTTTGACTTTAATGTAGTGATTCCCATCATCAAACATCATTATCTGTGCAGGGAAAAATAGAAAGAAAGGATTGCATACCCCTTTGATCATTAGGCATTAGTGGCAGGGTTTATAGAGATATTTCATCAAATATATGAATAATATCCAATTTAAATGTGAGTGTGGAAGGCTATATATCACAGCCATCAACCTCCCCAAGCTTAAAATTGATCGTCCTCGAGTAAGAAAACCAAAACCAAAACCAAAAAGGAACTCAGCATTTAAACTAAAATAACGAGATGATGATCCTACTTATGATTGGTAGTCTCATGTTTCCTCCACTTTATTAATTTGAAAAACTTTAGCATAGATAGAGTAATGGCAAGCATATCATACGGTTTTCATGCAACCTTATAGCGCAGCAAAATTATTGTAATCATGGATGATTCAAATGAGTAAACTCTACTTCATGTCATGTAATCAACTCATAAGCTTGCCTTTGAACAATAAAGTATAATCATGTAAAATTGAGAGTGTGAGAGTTTGTCATGAAAAGAATATACACTAAGGTATCTCAATTCTCCCACATCAATAAATCAAGACTTTTCAAGCACTACTTTTATATTCATTCTCTTTCAAGAATTTTAGTTCTTAAGTAATTGAGAGCATGCCAAAAAAAATTATTAGTTTCTCGGGCTATGATGGACACTCGTGGAATCACTAAGGTTTTTGTTCCTTTTGCATAATGATTACTCATATCAGCCAGAGGAGTGATTCCATCATGAAAACATCTACCCGGGAGTGCCAAGAATCTTACACATTATAGCATTGCTTCTTCATATGTTTAATCAAGTCATAGACGAAGTCTAGGAGTTTCCTCCATGAAGATCGTTCATAGTCTAGCGGAGTTGTTGGCATCCCAAGAAGTTTGACACACATAAAGCTATATCATTCTTATGATTCACAAGAGAAATTTTGGCATGCTCACAAAAACCGCTAAACATTAATTCAATTGATCAAATCTTTTCAAAGAGAGCTATCAAGTCAATTTTTTTTCTATGGTGTTGAGTGTCTCTAAGAATAAGCTTTCAAGTCTAAACACTACAACACCCAAGCCTTCAATAGCAAATTTTTATGCAACACTTGGTTAACTACAAGAGCTAGAACAAAACATACTAAACTAAATACCCATTCAAACAAAATGTTACTACAATATAGAGACTCACTCCACCAATATAATATCTTAACATTTATACTAACTAGCATGGGTTTCTCAAACTTTAAAATTGGTGAGTCATAAGGCATACCTCTCATGTTTGGTTCCACGTCTCTCTTCCCTTTTGATTTGTTTCTTGGAAACTCAAAGTCGATAACTCTCCTGAAAATACATGAGAACCTCGAGGAGGAAAGAAAAGAAAGAGGGAAATAAAGTTAAATGGAGAAATCTTTTTGTTGTTTTTGAGAGAGGGAATTAAAGAATAGAAAATTGCTGCCAAAGATCGGCTTGAAAATCTGGAAAACAAAATAAAATAACTAAAGATAAAGTGTTGGGGAAACCAACACGAGTGCGTATGAACTCAAATAAAAAGAATAACCTCTAAATAAAATAAAGCAAATTAACACCAAATAAAAATAAATAGAAAACTTCCCCAAGCTTAGGATTTCAATAGACCTTCAAATCGATAAGGTGGCGGGAAAAAGTTGTAACTCCAGTCCGCAAATTGACTTGATAGGTTACTTTTTATTTCCCGGAGGTTCTGGGAGAGATTATGCATCCCCTCCACAGTCCCACCAAGTTCTTGGAAGTCTTGATATGTAGAGAACCGGTTCGGTGGCTGCTCCTTGTGATAAGGAACTTCTTGCTCCTCTTCTGTCGTTGTTATAGAAATGGCAGTGCCTGAGCAGGCTAGTTAGTGGTGTGGGAGTGAGCAGGGAAGCAAGCGACGACATCCACAGGCGGGATTGGGCACAAGCATGCGTCGGGGACACAAGAAGTACCAAGGTTGGGGACCCTCGTGGTGAGGTAACATGCCTACTCCTTCCAATCTGACTATCTGGATGAACACAAAGGATTACAAGGTCTCCTCGAGCTATATCGGTGGTCTAGCTAGAAGAAAAAGGAATCAGCCCTTGCTACGATGCCCCTGCCGCCCATTATATAGGCCTAGGCGACATGGGCAAAGACTAAGCCGACTGGCGGGTCCCATAGGCGGGCCCGACCGACTATTCCAGTATAGTATCCAACCTCCCTGACGTCTTGCATAATGCCATGCCCTTCGACCGGCACGGGAACAGTGGAGGCCACCCATGCCGACACGGGCGGCGGCTCCTGTTCCCGCCCAACACAGGTACAGGTCGTCTCCTCTGGTGTAGGTGCTGCTGCCTCTGTCCTCCTATCTGGCCTTTGTCTGCTAGGGTTGTGGAGCAATGTGCCCTACGTCATCCGCCTGTCTTGAATATCCGGCTAGGTCATCCTAGCCGGCTACTCCGTCTTGTCCTAGTGGTTGGTCCCATTCGGCTGAGGTCTCTTTCGGTTCGCCCTTGGTCTGTCTTGCTCTATCCGGCTGGTATGGTCCAGCCGTCTAGATGCCTTCAGGGGTGTTCTTTATCCGACTGACTGGTTCGCTGGCTTTCTCTACGTTTGGTCTTCTTTCTAGCCTGCTCTTGAGTTTTTACATCTGGCTGGATTAGCCGGCTGGCAGTTACATTGCCTCTGCATCTTGTCCGGTTATCCTACCCGAGGGTGCACTAGTAGAAAAACGACCTTTCTTTTGGAGCTGCTCCAGCCTTTAGTCTCGGCCCTGTCACTCGTCCCGGTCTATAAACTTTGAAACGGCTAGATGGCTCCACAGGATTAGTTCCGGTCCATGGGGAACCTCTAGTCCCGGATGGTACAACAAGCCAGGACTAGAGCTATTGTGGGACCTGTTGCTATATTTAGTCTGGGTTCTTATTACCACCCGGCACTAGAGATCAATATCTAGTCTGGGTTCTTGTTACCACCCATGACTATATATTACCACTATATATCCCTCCTTCGAACCCTACACAAAAGCATGGCCATTTCCTCCAAGGTAGCTCAAGTTCATCCTCATTTTTTGTCCAATTTGGTGGCAACTTTCAATCCAAGCTTTGTCAAGATTTGGTGCCATCATCTATCAATCCAGGCTTCTAAAATGGTTAGCAACTTCAATCTTTCATCACTTATTATTATAGTTTAGCTCAATGCTCTAGAAGTAGAGAGGGATTTCATGCTTAGAAGTGTAGAGGGAATTTTAGATCTGTAATTATAAGCATAGTTTGATTATACAAAAAGTTACTAAAAGATGAGATGTGCATTCTAAGAGTTTCAGATCTCAGAATTGAATAAGGTTTTCACTACTAGAGCAATAATTAAATAGTAAACATTTTTTATGTTAACAGTTTTGTCCAATTCAAAAATTAGTGCATGTAAAATTTTAGATTTGTAAAAGTAATTGTAGTAAAAATGATCCAAACTTTTTATATGATAGAAAATTTTAATTATACTGCAGATGAGCCGAGAATGGATGTACGACGCTCCCCGAATGTCTGACGAGTTAATTAAATGTGTTCATTCTTTCCTCGATTTGGCTGAGGCAAACAAGCGGAATGGTTTTATGTGTTGTCCGTGTCATGTCCGTCGAAATGAGAAGGATTATTCTTCATCCAAAACCATTAACATCCACCTGATTCAATCGGGTTTCATGTCCGACTATATTTGTTGGACAAAGAATGGAGAAAGCGGGGTTATGATGGAAGACAACAAAGACGAAGAGAACGATGACAACTATCCAATTTTTCCTGTACGGTGCTACTACACTAGAAGACAATGAACAATAAGGTGAAGAACGGGCATTAGATGAGACTGCTGATGATCTTCGTCAGGCCATTGTTGATGCAAGGAGCGAATTCGAAAATGAAAACGAGAAGAATAAGTTGGAGCGCATGTTAGAGGATCACAAAAAATTGTTATACCGAAATTGCGAAGATGGGAACACAAAGATCGATACCACACTGGAATTACTGCAATGGAAAGTAGAGAATGGTTTATCTGACAAGGGATTTGAGAAGCTACCAAAAATCTATAAGAAGAAGCTTCTAAAGGATAACGAATTTCCTATCAGTACATACGAGGCAAAGAAGGTCGTCTTCCCTCTAGGACTAGAGGTGCAGAAGGTACATGCATGCATTAATGACTGTATTCTATATTGCGGTGAGGAGTACGAGAATTTGGATGCATGCCCGGTATGCAGTGCATTGCGTTATAAGATTAGACTAGATGAGCCTCGTGATGTTAAGGGCGAGCAGCGCTCCAGGAAGAGGGTTTCTGCAAAGGTGATGTGGTATGCTCCTATAATACCACGGTTGAAACATTTGTTTAGAAACAAATAGAATGCCAAGTTGTTGTGATGGCACAAAGAAGAGCGCAGGAAAGACTCGATGTTGAGACACCCCGCTGATGGGTCGCAATGGAGAAAAATCGATCGAGAGTACATATGACATGAATCCTTTTGGTTTGGTCTAAGTACAGATGACATGAATCCTTTTGGACAGCAGTGCTGCAGTCATAGCACCTGGCCTGTAACTCTATGTATATATAACCTGCCTCCTTGGTTGTGCATGAAGCCTAAGTTCATTATGATGCCAGTGCTCATCCAAGGCCCGAAGCAACCCGAAAATGCCATTGATGTGTACCTAAGGCCATTAGTTGAAGAACTACTACAGTTGTGGCACGACGAAGGTGTTCGTATGTGGGATGAGCACAACCAGGGGCCATTTGACCTACGGGAATTGTTGTTCATAAACATCAATGATTGGCCTGCTCTTAGAAACCTTCCAGGACTGTCAAACAAGGGATACAATGCATGCACGCATTGTTTAGATGATACTGAAAGTATATATTTGGATAAAGGTAGGGAGAATGTGTACTAGGGGCATCGTCGATTTCTTTCGGCCAGGCATACCGCAAGAAAGAAAGGCAAGCATTTCAATGGTAAGGCAGATCACTGGAAGAAGCCTATCCGCCGTACTAGTGATGATATATTTGGTATGGTCAAGGATCTAGAAGTAATCTTTGGAAAGGGCCCTGGCGGTCAATCTGTTCCAAATGACGCTGATGGACGTGTACCCATGTGGAAGAAGAAATCTATATTTTGGGAGCTACCCTATTGGAAAGTTCTAGACGTCTGCTCTGCAATCGACGTGATGCACATGTAACACCCCAATTTTAGTTAATCTATATTAGGGTTTGTTTTGTGCATCATAAGCATCATCTCTATTAATTTCTTGCATTGAATAAATAAAGATAAAACCCTAAACCCTAATCTTCCTCTCTATTTGAAAAGCACTTCAAAATGGTTCGAATATTTTGAAAAACTATCAAACTATATGGACCCAAATTGTTATAAGGGTCCCTGCAATATTTTAACATTTGCAAATGTTCTGGTATTTTTGAAATGGTCAAAAACAGATTTGAAATTCAAAATACAAATGAGGAAACAAATTCAGAAAAAGAGAAAAGTTTCTAGAAATAAAAATAGCAGCCAGACCCTTATTAGGCCGGACCATTCCTTCCCAATCTTTCCCTGTCGCTCAGCCACAGCTAGCAGCAGCCCACCGTGGACCGTTATCGGCCCAGTACCGGTTCGTCCCGTCTGTTCGTCGTCGTCTTCGCAGGCGACGTGAAGCAGCTCGCTATAGCGCCGCCGGCCGTCGATCGTCGCCGCACGCCAAGGTCCCCGCTGCCGCTCCCGGACGAGGATAAGGACCGGCTGAGCCATTCCCCTCTTCTCCTTCCCCTCTCACTCTTCCCCGCGCCCCTCTCCCTCGCTCTCTCGCGTGGACCCGAACCCTAGCCGGCCAGACGCCGTTCGCCGCCATCGATTGACGCCTCCCCAAGCCTTGCCGAGCAGCCCACGAGCTCCGCCTCGCTGTCTTGTTCAACCTCGCTGAAGGAATCGACTGCGGATGGTCGAAATCGAGCCCACGGTCCCCATCTTCCCGAGCTCCGGCTGCCGCTTACGTCGACGTTGTCGACGCCGTTCGGCCTTGCCGTGCTTCCACGACCCCACCACCTCTCTCTGGGTGAGCTGCTGGTCCTCCTGGACCCCTCCTCCCTCTTTGTGTTGCTCAAAGCCATGCTCTCTTCAGAGCCTGTCGTGCGCCGCCACAGTTGCTCATTGTTTAGGCCGCTTCGGTGACCTATTTTGGGCGCCGCCGCCACTACCTCGCTCGTCTCGCTGCCCCGGATCAAACGCATGCACGCACACGTCCTCGCTCGCCTCATGTGCCATTCCCCGCCGCCGTCTGGCATGTTGGCCAGCGAGCCGACGTGGCGCCTGCGTGGCTTACCAACGTGGACCAGGCCCCACCCGTCAGCCTCTCTGGCTAGAGCCAGCCTTAGCGAAAAATGCCCCTGACCTCACTTTGCTTGCGTGGCTGCCGATGTGGCATCGGCCCCACCGGTCAGTCACTATAGGTAGATTATATCTAGGTGTAAAAAGTTTAACAAGCTTTTAATAATTGTTTTAATAATTTCAAAAAAGGATAAATCTTGTAAATTCAATATCTAATGATTTATAAGTTAGAAAAATATGAATAATATATCAAAATGTTCAGAAAAATGAAACCTAGATATCTAAGCTATAATCATGCATTGTTAAACAACTTTCATAGCAAGTTTCATTAGAACAATCTAGTATCCCTAATAGGTGATTCCGGAGATTCCCCGAATTAGGGTTTCTACCCTTCGGAACCCCGATTAAGTTGTAGAGCATGATTTAGGGTTTCATTTCAATACAATTTAACTTGTCATATCATCATCCTTGCTTGATCATTGCATCAGTGCCATGCGTTGATTGTTTCCCTCTCTTTATGGTGTTCGGTTATTCGCGGTAGAATACAATATCGAGATCGAGATCGAAGCCCGAGGTCAACACCGTTGAAGTTCGAAGATCGACGAACAATACTTGACCAACCATAACCTAGTCAAGTACAAGACTCCCGAAGATCTGCTTATCTGTTATCAACTGGCAAAGGCAAGCATAGCCCTACCATGATATAATCCTATGTTTACGAAAGCATTTCAATTCCTGCCATGATGCATACGATTCTACTGTGGTCTTTTATCGATAGATAGAGTACCCTATCTGTTGCATTACTCCCTTTGAACTTATATTATCGGATCCACTGCTCATAGCATAACTAGGTTTGGCTTGTGTGCACTTCTAGAGCTATTATCTGAGTCTTGCTTAGACATGCTTAGCTGTTGAGTCTGGTTCATCCAGATGATGTATCATATGCAGAGAATCTAGTATTACAGGAGAAAGTGATGAGATAATATCAGAGGTGATATAAGTTAAACATGCTAAGGCTTGTATGGGAGGCCATGGTGGGATGTGTTTTTTCTAGTCCCATGCTCGCCACCACTAGGACCCAATGTTCTTTCCTCTTGAACCAAGACGAGCGTGCAACCACACAGGGCTTGGAAAATCCCACGAGTGACTAACTTTCCTAGTAGATTCCATGAGTCACATAGTTCGGGCATTCCATTAGACATATGCATAGAAAACCTTTTGAAAGATTTGCCTGGTGAAGATGCATTCATAACAGGTAGAGAAGCGTGGACCGGGTTTCTTGGGGTCGATGAAGCCCCTGGTGAACCAACCTCGCCTCACATATTTAAGTACCGGCTTCGGGATTTGACCCGTTACGGAAGAACCATACTTATTGCGTGACTCATGGTCTAGGCGAAAGCAAGGTAAAGGTCCTGTCTAACCACCCTTTGCTGACCTTACAAGGAAGAGGGCTAATCTTAAGTGGCATTAAGAGAAGGTTAGTACGTGTGGATAAAGTTGTACACCGCTGCAGGGTAATAATCTTTCGGAAAGCCATGTCCACGGTTATGGACGACTTGGGAACGGACGTGATGATCATAGAGAACTTGAACTTAATCGTAAAACTTGGTAGATCAACGTGTGCTTAAGGATGCTTCCTCATGGGTACGAGGGGGTCATCCTAGTTCAGATGATGATGATTCGGTGGATATCAAAAAATGATGATCAATATTTCGCAGATGTCGTTCTCGTATCCCCTTTTTAAATACTCTGACTAGACGAGCTTCTTCTCCCACTTGTTTTATAAACAAAAGTGGCTTTAAGTAAAACAACTCCACCAGCCATAAGTCTTGCGGAGTACACCCTGTACTCACCCTTGATTTGTTGATACTTTTGGCAGAGTAAGTGTTTCCTGAAGATCTGTTTGGTACTACATCGACATCGACGTGTAACTTGGGGTTCCCGGCCGGCATCCTGGAATCTATGGGCTGGGACGTCATCGTTATGCTTCAGGCCTCTTAGGACATTTGTTAAGTTTTCTATACTTAATAGCATAATTTGCCTTCCGTTGATTGATGATTGTTGTCAGTGACCTCTGCTTGTAATAATTTGGTTCTCTGCTCAGTTATGAGCTTGATGTAATAAATTTTGTGTAGTAAGGTCACTGTTGTGTTTCCGAATTCTTCACTGGATATCCTCGAGCTCAAGGTTAAGCTTATGTCAGACGGAGGTCTGGGATTTGTTTAGCCCTGATCCCGGGGGTGTCACAGGTCTTGGTATCAGAGCAGTACCAACCGTAGGAAAACCTTGCTATAGGCGATGTTGAGTAAAGTGTTTATGAAAACTATTTCAAAGATGAAAATTATTTGCGAAAACTCTAGTATGCTTCTTTTTCTTCTTATCCAGTTTCATTCTAACTCTGGGTTCATCTAATGTTGTGTTGATTTTGGAAAAGTTTTGATATCTCTTCTAGTCTTTCAAAGCTTAGGTGCCTTTTTGGCATGTCGTTTCTCAGCCAGTTGACCTAGTGTTAAGTTCTCTAGAGTTGTGTGTGTTGTGAATTCCTTGTTCCCCTTGCTCTATTTCATCTAAGAGATTCCTTTCTATCATGATCTCTCGATCTTTTGGACCCACAACGTTATATTGTTGGATCTGCAGTGTTCTGTTCTAGGCTTCGAGGTTTCCTTTTGCCTCTTATGCCCCCTTTCTGCCTGTGGTTACTTCAGAAGTAGTTTCTTCTTTTGGAAGCTACCTCATGGTTACTATCTTGTAGTGTATGCTATGTCACTCAAGTAGTAGTTACTTCTTTCTCGGGTGTAGAGGTCCCAACCTTTAATAAGGTAGAGATCCCTGTGTTTACAATGCTAGTCCCTGGATCAATAGCTAGCATCCATAGTTAAGATGTAATATCAAGAAACAAAGGTCATAGTAAAACTTTATAACCAGGAATAAAATAATTTATTACATCTGACATAGCTCATTTGGCTATCTCATTACAATGCAGCAGAAATAACTATATAGCATGGAGTCCTTCATCTTCAAAGTGCCACAGGCATTCATGTTGGTTGTAGACTTGTAATCCTATTCAACACACTTCACTAACATCAAACAAACTTGCAACATAATAAGTTGGAGCCACAAGGGTCAATATATTTGAATTGTATTGGCAAGTTTTACTACTATGTAGAAATAAGTGGAACCTATCAATATATGCATATTCGGCTAAGTAGGGTTTAGGCTCATTTGCAGATAGCAATATAGTTTTATCCTATCTTTTCAAAATAGTTTTGATCTTTTGACAATCTTTCTGAACTCCTTGAAAAACTCCAAGTGCTTCTAATCCCTTGTTGACACCATCAGGTTTTACTTTGAGAAATTGTAATTTCGAGATCTTTCATAGCTTCAGGCCTTAGTTGCTGAGAGTTGTCCGTAACCAGGGACACGGCTAAGTACTTAGAATTTGATCTTCTATAGAAGTTGTACACTTTACCCACATGAAACAATATCGTCTTGACACCACCAGTGGCCGCTGGATAAGTACACACCAAATGGAGTACCGGCAGATCGAGAATGTGACAAAGTCTTTCCATAGAAGTCCTCCCAATACATGATGCTAGCTTGTCTACCAGGCACCAATGTAAGCATATATCTCCAATACATGAATCCGGTTAACCTGAGTAGGTTCCAATGCAAGGGTCTTCCACTATGTAGTTGACTAAGCCAGAGCCCATTTAGCATGTGGATGTACACGGAAGCCACTGTACGAGAAACATGTTCAATCTCTAAGTCCGTGGGTGATTTTCTTCTAGTGCACATACAAAAAGATAGCCATATAAACATGGTTCCCTTTGTTGCCACCTTATCCATAATTGAGTATCCTCATTCCACCCAGGTGGTTCATTGAGTACCGTTTCATTATATAAAACATATATTTTTCCAACACTTTATATAATCATATCATGTATTCCATCCCAAGTCTATAGCAGGGCTAAGCATACTACAACTATGATGTTTTCACTAAGGAAGATATAAAGGATTTCCAAATAGGACATAGCATGGCATAGTAACATAGTATCCATATCATGCATACTACAAAAATACCACTAAGTATAATGAAAATAGAAGGACATGGATGATAGTGCCACTTGTCTTTTTAGTAGAGAATATTGGTTAACTCCTTGATCTTGCAAATATCACACTCTTCAAATTTCACTACAATTCAATCAAGCAAGCACATATTCAAAATAGCATTCAAACAATTCACCACATAAAACAATAAAATCGAGCAATGCATGCAAAAGATTGTTTTATTCGGAAAAGTGGTTTCTAGTAGGCTCTAAACATTTTAAAGCTCATATTGGTCATTTACAAAAGTGGTAAAACCATTTAAATTCAAGTTGGTGAAAATGGCCATTTATATCATTTTTTTTGCTAAAAATGATTTAAATCAAAGTAATATTTTGCAGTGTTAGTCAAATATATTTTCAAACACAAATGTTAGTGTTTATGGTCAAAGTGTTTAATATTAATCCATTTGCAAAAGGTTTCATCCAAATTCCATTTTTAATTCAAAGCAATATTTTATTTGCTAGAAATGCCTGTAAACAAAGTAATAGTTTTTACTAGGGTCCATGAATTATATTTTTAAATACCTAACTTGGTGTTTAGGGTCAGAGGTTTTAAATAAAATCATTTTACAAAAGGTTTTACTTAAAAAGCATTTTTAAAACATAAACAACATTTTTATTCAACTAGAAATGCTTTTGTTCAAAGATTTATTCCTTTGCATCACAAAATATATTTTTATATCTACAAGTTTGTTTTTATGGTCAGTAGGTTCAAAACAAACCTTTTACAAAATATTTTACTCTAAAATCATTTTTAGAATAATTTTTATACTCAAATTAGGCGTAGACATGTTTCTGCGAAAATAACCAATATTATAGAAGCAAATCATTAAACAAAGGGCATGGTTGGGTAGAATTCTTTTTCCTGATTCCAATGATATAAAGTATGCAAAATTTGGAAGTGTAGATTTAAAGTTATGAATTTTACCAATCCTATCATCTAATAGATCAAATTTCTGTTTTTAAAACAATCACTGGCCACATGTCTGCTTCTAACTGGTGCGTATGGTTCGTGCGAATTGTGCTCTGTGGATCATTGGATCTAAATAAGATCGTGCGGCATAGAGCACACAATACCCTTTCGTTTAAAATCTAATCTCAGCCAGGCGTTTCAGATCTAACGGCTACCAGCGCAACTGCCAGGAACTAGCGGCGCTCGACGGCAGCGCGCGGCAGAGATGCTCTGTTAGCGACGTCGCCGACGATTTAGGATGCGCGGGAGAGGAAGAAGGCCATTATCGAACTCGCCATGATGAGGAGAAGCTCGAGGTGGTGTCTGTTCGTCGAGGGGCGCACGGGAATAGCGGTCATTGTTCACCGGAGTTCATGGCGTCGTCGGGCTCGTCTGTTCATTGTCGGAGGCGAGGTTGTAGGCCATGCCAAGGAAAATGAATGATGCTATTAGATGCGTGCAAGGATGCTGAACACGTGACTAGCTACCAGAGAGGAGGGGGCAGTTTGTGCTTACGGGGAGGGGTCGCCGGAGTTGAGGCAGGAGACGGTGGCGAGAAGGGTTCGTCGTTGCCGAGCTTTTGGGGAGTGCGCGGCCAAGCTAGCAGTATTGGGAGATGTAGGAGATGCTGGAGAGCAACCCAGTATGCACAAGAGTGTTTGGGGAGGTCTGGATTCCCCGGAATCGGCCGGGAAACACGTCAGAGGCAGTGGGGTTCCAGCTCGCAATTGCGGCAGCCTGGTGGCGGAGAGGAGGTGGTGTCTGGGGGAAAAGAGAGAGGGGGTGATGGCGTTTAAGATTGCGTCGTCGCTGGAGAGGTTTAATCGCGCATTCACGCGAATTTACAAGGAGTAACCACGATAGAAATGACGAGGTGTGAGGGGAAAACGGTCGCGGGGTGGAGACGATGAGTAGCAGTGTGGGGTCGCGCTGTCAGTGAGGTGAGTGGGGGTTAGGTGGGGTCTTTCTTTCAGTGACCGTGCGGGTGCGGACGCGAGTGAGAAAAACGGTTAGCGGGGGAGGGAAGATGGGCTAGTTAGTTGGGCTGGGTTGGGTTTGTTTCCTTTTTTTATTCTGAATCTTTTTCTTTTTCTGTTTCTTTTATTCTACTTTGAATTTATTCAAATGATTCAAACACATATTTCAATTCAAAACTTTTCCAAACTTTGAGTATATTTTTAATACTGTTTATTGATATATTCTAAAGTCCATTTTATAATATTTCTTTTAGGGTACATTATTCATTTAAAATAGGCATTTGTCTTTATTTTAAATAAGATTTAAATATGTTTTGAAACTCCATTTGAATTCCAATTTGTACCAAACCTTTTTTAGTAGGTATTATTTATTCTTTAGTGCAAATAATTCACTTTGAATTATTATTTGAAATACGTTAATATGATTTAATGTTCATTGGGAATTGTCTTTATTTAAATAAAATTGGATAATAATCAATCCTTATGATTTTAATTAAATAATACTTTACGCCTTTTATTAATCAATAATATTTCATATCATTTGTTTGGTCAAGATTTAATATGGCTTTTAAATATTCCTTATTTATTTATTTCTTCCTTTGCCATATAAAATCCATATCTTTTATTTAAAGTTCCAAAATTGGTGATTCCAATTTGTATAATTTTATTTAATATTTGTTTATCTTTTCAAATCCTTTTAGGATTATTTTGCTCAAGATTTGGCATGGATTTATATAAGGGCTATATTAGCTTTGGAAATTAATTCCTTTTCACTTATTAAATTCTTAAGTTTTTATCTATGGCTCCAAATTGAGTAAAACCAATTTCTATGATTTTATGATATTTTTATTCCTCATTCTTGATCATTTACAAATATTGGTTGACAGATTTTTTTATATGGATCAAATCCATAGTCTTAGAGAGATCTTGGAAATGATTTACTTCCATTAGGGTTTTAGAGTTTTGGTTTATTATCCCAAGTTTAAATTTCAAGATACATTCATTGATGAATGCGTTTCACTTGATTGAAATTTGTTAAATTCCCATTTATTCAAATTTTTTCAATAAGGTTTTTGATGTTTTATTTTAGAAACAAAAAGTTTCTTTTCACCCTAAATTTGAACAATCATTTCTTTTGTTTATTTATTTTTCACATTTCAAAATTTGGAAAATTTTGGGATGTGACAGGCTACCACCCTTAAAAGAAATCTCGTGCCGAGATTTGGGAAGGCTTTAGGTTACATGTTGGCTTGAAGACAACTAGAGTACTACCACCCTTAAAAGAAAGTCTTATAGGGTTACATTGATGGTTCACTTGACTATGGGTTCAATAATTGATATCCAAAGAAGGAATCCTTATTTGACTCAACTGAGTTAACTAATTCCTGCCATCCACATCATCTAATTCTTCAAGGGTTCCATACATGTCGATGTGGTTCACATGTCCTTGTTGGGCCACATTGGAATCTCTTCCATTGGAGTTTCTAGCATCCTTTTTCTTTTTCTTCTCAGGACAGTCTGATGCATAGTGTCCAAGTTACTTACAATTATAGCACTGCAACTGGCTAATGTCTTTCTTCCTGGGATTTCCATGTTGGTTCTGACCATGGTCATGTCCATTTCAGTATCATTTCCATTATTATCACTTCCATTGTTGTTGTGGTGATGTTGATGTGGTCCAGAATCATCATTGCTCTTTTTGAATGAACGCTTCTTTTGTGATGATCCTGAGTGATACTTGAGTTTATGCTTTCTATTTCTGTTCTCAACTTGATTCATCTTGTTTTCCAAGATGGTGGCTTTGTCAAAAAGTGATTGATTAGTTGGGACACAATCAACAAACAGCTGCAGGTTCAACTCATCATTAAGTCCTTCGAGGAATTTATCTTTCCTCTTGGCATCTGTATCAACTTCATCCGGTGCATAGTGTGCCAGATTTTGAACTCCTCGATGTACTTAGCCACACTGAGGTGATGCTGTTACAGATTGTGGAACTCCTTTTTCTTTAAGTTCATTACTCCGGATGAGATGTGAGCTGTACGGAAACCATCCTCAAAAATAGCCCAAGTCACATCCTCAAGGGAAGTGGTGATCTGAAAGTTGTCCCACCATGTTGCTGCTGGTCCTTCGAGCAAGTATGCTGCAAACCTAACTTTTTCCTCGTCGGTGCAGCCAACAATCACTAAGTCCTTGTTCACCGAACGTAACCAGTCATTGGCTACCATTGGATCAGTTGTTCTAGAGAACCTTGCAGGCCTCAGTTTCAGAAATCTGGTGAGCATGTCAAGTGTTGGATGATTATTTTGATTGTTGTTGTTGTTATTGTTGTTCTGATTCAGATTTTGCATAAACTGCGTCACCATCTGCATCAGTTGAGCTTGAGCTATGATCAACTGCTGCATCTCGGGAGTGATGTTGTTGTTGTTGTTGTTGTTTTGGTTGGGGTTGGCATGACGGGGAGGCATATGTTGGTTTAATAGGGATAAGTAATGATAGATAGATCTAAAGAAGTTCTAACACACAACCCAAAACAATCAAGTTCAATCAAACAATCAACAAGCAACTATTCACTTAACAACTTATGAGCTTAACTCATGAGTTGAAGGAAACAACAAGTTTTCTTGAAACAATCAACCTAGTATAGTCATATCTCATAGGTCAGTATCATCCAGACACTAACATGATATCAATGTTGTTGGTAGGCAATCTAATGTCTCTTGGTTCTCATTTGTGGTCCTTAGTGATGTCCAAGTTGAAGTCCTTGGTGAAACTAAAGTTGAAGTCATTGGTATTGGTGAAGTCTTTGCTCATGGTGAAGGCTTTGTCCATCAAGTTGAAAAGGAAGAGATGTGAAATCAAAACCAAGAAGGTTGAGTAAAGAGTTTACAAGATTGTTTGTAAATAAGTTTTGGAACAAATACAACTCCTATTTTCTAAGGGGTTTTATCCAATCCTAGGGTTACAATCCTATAGGCAACCTGGCTCTAGTACCATTTGTAGAGGTCCCAAACTTTTATAAGGTAGAGATCCCTAATATCAAGAAACAAAGGTCATAGTACAACTCTGTAACCAGGAATAAAATAATTTATTACATCTTACATAGCTCATTTGACTATCTCATTACAATGCAGCAGAAATAACTATATAGCATGGAGTCCTTCATCTTCAAAGAGCCACAGGCATTCATGTTGGTTGTAGACTTGTAATCCTATTCAACACACTTCACTAACATCAAACAAACCTGCAACATAATAAGTTGTAGCCACAAGGGTCAATACATTTGAATTGTATTGGCAAGTTTCACTAATAAGTGGAACCTATCAATTTATGCATATTTGGCTAAGTAGGGTTTAGGCTCAATTGCAGAAAGCAATATAGTTTTATCCTATCTTTTCAAAATAGTTTTGATCTTTTGACAATCTTTCTGAACTCCTTGAAAAACTCCAAGTGCTTCTAATCCCTTGTTGACAGTTGACACCATCAGGTTTTACTTTGAGAAATTGGAATGTCGAGATCTTTCATAGCTTCAGGCCTTAGTTTCTCAGAGTTGTCCGTAACCGGGGACACGGCTAAGTACTTAGAATTTGATCTTCTGCAGAACTTGTACACTTTACCCACATGACACAATCTCGTCTCGACGCCACGAGTGGCCGCTAGATAAGTACACACCAAATGAAGTACCGGCAGATCGAGAATGTGACAAAGTCTTTCCATAGAAGTCCTCCCAAGACATGATGCTAGCTTGTCTACCAGGCACCAATGTAAGGATATATTTCCATTACATGAATCCGGTTAACCTGACTAGGTGCCAACGCAAGGGTCTTCCACTATGTAGTTGACTAAGCCAGAGCCCATTTAGCATGTGGCTGTACACGGAAGCCACTGTACGGGAAACATGTTCAATCTCTTAGTCCCTAGGTGGTTTTCTTCTAGTGCACATACAAAAACATAGCCATATAAACATGGTTCCCTTTGTTGCCACCTTATCCACAATTGAGTATCCTCATTCCACCCAGGTGGTTCATTGAGTACTTGTTTTATTATATAAAACATATATTTTTCCAACACTTTATATAATCATATCATGTATTCCATCCAAAGTCTATAGCAGGGCTAAGCATACTACAACTATGATGTTTTCACTAAGGAAGATATAAATGATTTCCTATTAGGAGATAGCATATCATAGTAACATAGTAGCCCTATCATGCATACTACAAAAATACCACTAAATATAATGAAAATAGTAGGACATGGATGATAGTGCCACTTGCCTTTTTAGTAGAGAATATTGGTTCACTCCTTGATCTTGCATATATCACACTCTTCAAATTTCACTACAATTCAATCAAGCAAGCACATATTCAAACTACATTCAAACAAGTCACCACATAAAACAATAAAATCAAGCATTGCATGCAAGCATGCAACAGATTGTTTTATTTGGAAAAGTGGTTTCTAGTAGGTTCTAAACATTTTAAAGCTCCTATTGGTCATTTACAAAAATGATAAAACCATTTAAATTCAAGTTGGTGAAAATGGCCATTTAAATCATTTTTGTTTTGCTAAAAATGATTTAAATCAATGTAATATTTTGTAGTGTTAGTAAAATATATTTTTAAACACAAATGTTAGTGTTTATGGTCAAAGTGTTTAATATTAATCCATTTGCAAAAGGTTTCATCCAAATTCCATTTTTAATTCAAAGCAATATTTTATTTGCTAGAAATGCCTTTAAACAAAGTAATAGTTTTTACTAGGGTTCATGAATTATATTTTTAAATCCCAAACTTGGTGTTTAGGGCCAGAGGTTTTAAATCAAATCATTTTCCAAAAGGTTTTACTTAAAAAAGCATTTTTAAAACATAAACAACATTTTTATTCAACTAGAAATGCTTTTGTTCAAAGATTTATTCCTTTTCATCACAAAATATATTTTAAAATCTACAAGTTTGTTTTTATGGTCAGTAGGTTCAAAACAAACCTTTTACAAAAGATTTTACTCTAGGTCATTTTAAGAATAATTTTTATACTCAAATTAGGCCTACACATGTTTCTGCAAAAACAACCAATATTACAGAAGAAAATCATTAAACCAAGGGCATGGTTGGGTAGAATTCTTTTTCCTGATTCCATTGATTTAAAGTTTGCAAAATTTGGACGTGTAGATTTAAAGTTATGAATTTTACAAATCCTATCATCTAATAGATCAAATTTCTGTTTTTAAAACAATCACTGGCCACGTGTCTGCTTCTAACTGGTGCGTACCAGTTCATGCGGATTGCGCTCTGTGGATCGTTGGATCTAAATAAGATCGTGCAGCGCAGAGCACACGATACCCTTTCGTTTAAAATCTAATCTCAGCCAAGCGTTTTAGATCTAACGGCTACCATTGCAACTGCCATAAACTGGCGGTGCTCGACGGCAGCGCGCGGCGGCGACGCTCTGTCAGCGATGTCGCCGACGATTTAGGATGCGTGGGAGAGGAAGAAGGCCATTACCAAACTCGATGTGATGAGGAGAAGCTCAAGGTGGTGTCTGTTCGTCAAGGGGCCCTCTGAATAGCGGTGATTTTTCACCGGAGTTCGTGGCGTCGTCGGGCTCGTCTGTTCGTTGTCAGAGGCGAGGTTGCAGGCCATGCCAAGGCAAATGAATGACACTGTTAGATGCGCGCAAGGATGCTGAACACGTAACTAGGAACTAGAGCGGAGGGGGAAGTTTGTGCTTACAGAGAGGGGTCGCCGGAGTTGAGGCAGGAGACAGTGGCGAGAAGGGTTCATCGTTGCCAAGCTTCTGGGGAGTGCACGGCCAAGATAGCGGTACTAGAAGATGCCGGCGAGCAACCCAGTATGCACCATAGGGTTTGGGGAGCTCTGGCTTCGCCCGAATCGGCCGGGAAACACGTCGGAGGCAGTGGGGTTCAAGCTCGTGATTGCGGCAGCCTGGTGGCGGAGAGGAGGTGGTGTCTGGTGGAAAAGAGAGAGGAGGAAATGGCGTTTAAGAGTGCGTCGTCACTGGCGAGGTTTAATCGCGCATTCACGTGAATTTACAAGGAGTAACCGCGGCAGAAACGGCGAGGTGCGAGGGGAAAACGGTCGCGGGGTGGAGACGATGACTGGTAGTGTGGGGTCACGGTGTCAACGAGGTCAGTGGGGGTTAGGTGGGGTCTTTCATTTAGTGACCATGCGGGTGCGTACGCGAGTGAGAAAAACGGTTCGCGGGGGAGGGAAGATGGGCTAGTTACTTGGGCTGGGCTGGGCTTGTTTCTGGGCTGGGTTTGTTTCCTTTTATTATTCTGAATATTTTTCTTTTCCTGTTTCTTTTATTCTGCTTTGAATTTATTCAAATGTTTCAAACACATATTTCAATTCAAAACTTTTTCAAACTTTGAGTATATTTTTAATACTGTTTATTGATATATTCTAAAGTCCATTTTAGAATATTTATTTTATTCTTTTAGGGTACATTATTCATTTAAAATAGGCATTTGTCTTTATTTTAAATAAGATTTAAATATGTTTTCAAACCTCATTTGAATTCCAATTTTTACCAAACCTTTTTCAGTAGGTTTTATTTATTCTTTAGTGCAAATAATTCACTTTGAATTATTATTTAAAATACTTTAATATGGTTTAATGTTCATTGGGGATTGTCTTTATTTAAATAAAATTGGATTTTTAATCAATCCTTATGATTTTATTTAAATAATCCTTTACACCTTTTATTAATCTATAATCTTTCATATCATTTGTTTGGTCAAGATTTAATTTGGCTTTTAAATATTCCTTATTTATTTATTTCTTCATTTTCCTTTTAAAATCCATATCTTTTTATTTAAAGATCCAAAATTGGTGATTCCAATTTGTATAATTTTATTTAATATTTATGTATCTTTTTAAATCCTTTTAGGATTATTTTTCTCAATATTTGGCATGGATTTAGATAAGGGCTTTATTAGCTTTAGAAATTAATTCCTTTTCATTTATTAAATTCTTAAGTTTTTATCTATGGCTCCAAATTGAGTGAAATTAATTTCTATGGTTTTATAATATTTTTATTTATCATTATTGATCATTTACAAATATTGGTTAATAGATTTTTTATATGGATCAAATCCATAGTCTTAGAGAGATCTTGGAAATTATTTACTTCCATTAGGGTTTTAGGGTTTTGGTTTATTTTGCCAAGTTTAGATTTCAAGATACATTCATTGATGAATGCATATCACTTGATTGAAATTTGTTGAATTCCCTTTTATTCAAGTTTGTCCAAGAAGGGTTTTGATGTTTTCTTTTAGAAACAAAAAGTTTCTTTTCACCCTAAATTTCAACAATCATTTCTTTTGTTTATTTATTTTTTCACATTTCAAAATTTTGAAAATTTTGGGATGTGACATCAGGTTTTAACCCTTGGACTTGAACCTAAGATTCCCAATTGTGCTGGATTCTGGTGTTTTCAATCTTGTACATGAAGCTGATCTTTAACCCAAGATCCACTCCTTTGACCCCTATTGTTAATGTTCACACATTACCTCAGGATGGCTGGTATTACCATTCTAGCCTTCTAGCTTGTGGTTTCTGTCGCGATGGAATTGTGACAACTAAGGACTTACCCTACCACTAGCCATTGCAGATGTTCTTTAATGGAACGAAATAGATCACGACAAGAGTACTCCTTGTGAGTCTCGCATCTATACTCGTGACTCTGCCATACCTTACCTTTTCTTTCACACACATGAGGAGAGTAGAGATCTATTAAAGCACTTCAGTAACAGAGTAGATCTACTTGATTACAAAGCTCACGACCACAATATGATCACACATAGAGAGAGAGATGAACACATAGCTATCGGTAGAGCCCTTAGCCTCGAGAAAGAACTACTCCCTCCTCATCATGGGAATCAGCAACGTCGATGGAGATGGTGGTGGAGATCGATGGAGATGGCTCCAGGGGCACTTCCCCGTCTTGGCAGGGTGCCGGAACAGAGACTTTCTGTCCCCCGAATCTCTCCTTCGATGGCGGCGGTGCTACTTGCCTTTTTCACGGCTTTCTTCTGGATGATTTAGGGTTTTTGGGTCGGAGGCTTCTTATACGCGAAGGAGGCAAGGTTGGTGGAGGTCCAGGGGGCCCACACCCCCTATAGGCGCCACCAGGGCTGGCCCGCGCCTGGGGGGTGCGGCCACCCTGGTGTCCTCCTCCATCTTTGCTTCGTGGTTCCGTGTTGCTTCGGGAAAAATAGGAAGATTGGATTTTGTCCCATCCAATTCCGAGAATATTGATTTTCTGCCTTTTTCTGGAACCAAAAACAGAAGAAAATATGCAACTGGCACTGTGGCATCTTGTCAATAGGTTAGTTCCAGAAAGTGTATGAAAATACCTCAAAGTGTAGACAAAGCAGAACCAAGTTATACTAAATAAGAATGGAACATAAAAAATTATAGATACGTTTCCAACATATCAAGCATCCCCAAGCTTAACTCCTGCTCATCCTCGAGTAGGTAAGTGATAAAAGAATAATTTTTGAGGTGACATGCACCACCAAAACCAAGATCAAACCATTTGCAAGCATTGAAATCTGGGATCAAAGAACTCTAACCATAAGCATGGAAGATGGAGTTCTAACAGTAAGACAAATTAACTATGCATGCAACATGAAAGGTTACAAACAAAGATCATGAATAACATGCATTGAAAAACGTTTTTCTGTTTCACATACAGAAAACATGGCATAGTGGCATTCAACTTGTCCCTCATGGAGTAGCAAATAAATGCATAGGACACATTCAAAGTACATAAGAGTGACTATATACAAATAGCACAAGAACAAGCAATAATATGCATCAATCAATAAGTTTTGGGACACTGCACATAGAACTAAGAATGGCAACTATGCTCTCTAAACTGGTGCCTAAGGATAGAAGGTGGAAACTCAATATAATAGTGGAAGAAAGGCTCTTCATAAGGGAAGTAGGGATTTCAAGTCTCATAAAGAGCTTCCAAATTATGGTACTTGTTAGCTTTCATCTCTCATTGCCCCTATCATAAGCATCTTGAAATGATTAAGGTTAAAGTGAACAAAATATGGAGTATATGCTTGACAAATTTTAAGTTACACTAGTGGAAAAAGGGCTTATAGTCCCGGTTTGCAAGGGCCTTTAGTCCCGGTTTGGCACTCGGGACTGCGAAATCGGGACTAAAGGCCCCTATTTCTACTCCCGGTTTGTTACAACCCGGGACTAGAGGGCCACCATATGGGCGTTTTTTGCTACAGGGGGATGAAGGACCTTTAGTCTCGGGTCGTAATACGGCCCTGGACTAAAGATTTTTTTTATTTTTTTTCGATTATTTATTTATTATTTTCGAATTTTTTCTTAAACTTTTGAATTGTTTGACTCGTAATCATCTCACTTGGAACATTTTTAGCACTAAGTATATTTAGTCTTAGATCAAATTACAATTATGGTCAAACTTCCCATTCGGTCACCCATCCTAGCACTACTCCACCCTCAGCACGCTTAACTTCTCTGTTCTATCCGGATATCCTTGCGCGAAGTCCTTTTGTACCTTGTTGTCAACACTATCGTATCAATCCTATTAGCCCATATCAATATGTCATACATCTTTATTTATTGAAACTATAAACAACTATTTTAGTAAATAACAATAAATAAGCAATAATAATATTTTAATATAATGAAAGTAAAAAACTAAATAAAATAATATTTTATTCATTTTTTGCCATTATTCATTTAATATGGTATAAATAATATCTTTAAATCTATATATCGAAATTCGACAAATAATATATTCATTATTATCAGAAAATTTGAGTAATCAAAATATGGAATAAAAACTTGCTAAATAATAAAAAAAATTAAATAACTTTTTTCCCTTTTCAAATTTTAAAAATGTAAAAGAATCAAAAAAATGTGTGGAATCCATTATTTATAATTTTAAAAATTTAAAAATGTGAGTAATCCAAATAAGGCTGTTAAAATCAAACTCAAATTCTTTTCCACACATTTTGATAGGTTGTACATATTTTTCCGACATCGTACACAAAAGTTATAACAATTTTAAGTTGCCCGCGTGGCACCCCTTTAGTCCAGGGCCGTATCACGACCCGGGACTAAAGGGTCACCCCTTTAATCCCGGGCTGTATCATGGCCCGGGACTAAAGGGTGTTTCCCGCGCCTGCACACCTTTAGTCCTGGACCGTATCACGACCCGGGACTAAAGTTCCGAAATGACCCGGGACTAGAGTTTTCTCGGTCTCCTGGTCACTTAAACGGTACGAACCGGGACTAGTGCTCATACTAGTCCCGGCCGGTAATAAATCGGGACTAGTTTCAGACTCTAAATCAAACCGAAGCCTCTTTTTCTACTAGTGTTGGCAATCTCATGTCCCTTCAATACGAGGGCCGCACCTCATGCTACTCAACTTCAGTCACCTATAAGTTTTTTTCATAGTAAGTATGTGTGAATCATAGAGAACCGCCAATGGGGTACCCCTTGAACATGGTACAGGAGCTATCCATAACCAAAATGACAAGGCAAGCAGACCATGAGCATCTCAGCGATATTTTTATATACTATGTGCATAGCTTTTTATTGAGTATGCTTCACAGATTGCACATTATGGTGATGCTGCAAGTTTCCACCATGATTAGGCATGGCTTAGGCTAGCAGCCCAGGCGTTTCTCTAACAAAAAATACATAAATCCATGGACTTACAATCTCCCTCTTTATTTCACACCGGCGACATCCATAGACAAAAGATCATGATATCAACTGTGTACAAAGTACAAGTGCAATGTTGAAAACGTTCCCCGTGATAGCTTCTGCTAATTCCAACATATAAGTGCAAGCATATACAACATAGATGACACAATGGTTCAAGTTTATTAGGGGCAAGAAAAATAAAGTGTTCCATCAAGTTCATGAGAGCTTTAATCACTAAGTTTTCAATTGGAAGATAGATGAAAACAAGAATATACTTGGAATGGTGTAACACACCATGCATAGGAATTTATAGTGGACTCTTTGGAATAACTTGGTTTCTTGGGAGTTGGAAGCATGAGTAGAGCTTACTCATACAAGTGGAGGCTAGCAAAAGACTGGGAGAGACCAACTAAGAGAGCAATAATGGCCATAATCATGTAGAGCGACAAAACATTACTAATCAAAGCATAAAGTGGTACTACAAGTCAAGGACTAAATGATCTTAGAGGCTATGGTGACTTGTTCATAATTATAACATGGTGTGAGCATGTGACAAGTCAACCCAAACAAAGCATCAAAGGAGAATACCACAATACTATGCTTTTGTATGCTAAAACAACACATGATTCCTTCAAGGCACACTAAGCAATCCAAATTGTTTGGAACAAGTCATGCTACAAAAATAATCACTAAGCATAAGGTCAAAACAACATCTAGCATGGCATGATAAAGTCTAAGTATGAAGCGATCAAACCCATTAAGAATTGGATCTTGTGTTTACAGTGATATTCCCTTTGATCGATTAGCTAGCACACACAGTTTCGATGAATAAAAGAGTATCAATGCATCACATTATTACTACGATTGATCCAAGAATATAAATATTACAAAGTTGCTTAGCTCACAGCTAGCTCAAATAACATAGTTCAAAAAATAAACAATATATATAAAGGCTCCATCATGCCACAGGCAACTCACTGAGTGGAGTTTCGCAACCTAAACGAAAACCTTACATGTCGTCGGAGTAACCTGCAACATAAAAAGTTGCAGCCATGAATGGTCAATACACTTGAATTGTAATGGCAAGATGTCACTGTTATGTGGACACAATTGGCACCCTGATATATACATGCACACTTTGGCTAGTGGTGTTTAGGCTATTTGCATAAAGCAGCATTTTCTCCTACCTTTTCAAATAAAGTTTTAGTTCTTCAAAATAACTAAGAACAGCTCGAGTCACTCGAGAGATACTAAAAACTATGGACACATTGAGTCACTCAAGTGCTCCTATAACCCATTATGTTCACCCATCAAGTTTTATTAGAGAAATTGGAATGAATGAGACTTTTCAACTACGTCAAGAGAAGTTACTCATAATTGTCCATTACCGGGCACACGGCTAAGTACTTAGTTTATAAACCATCTGCAGAGGCTATTACACTTTACCCACAAGACCCGATCAACCCCTTTTGAGAGAAGACCAGGACGAGACCTTTGGGAAACAAAATCATTAGCCTAACTCCGGACCGTACCACCCTATAAACACCTACATGTGCAAGTCATGGTAGGACATGATCCCATAACATACTATGTCGAGTCATATCCCATATGACATGTGGTTGTACATCGAAGTTACTAATCAAGACCGCCTATTATCTCTTTGAAGCCTGGGTGGCAATCCCCACCAAAATCCACACTCTATGACCCAATCAATGCCATTCCACCAAGGTGATTCACTGATTAAGTGGTTTTCATTTAATCAAAACATAATTCTTCTCATACATATATGTATCATGAAAACCACCAACGCAACTAATAACATGGCTAAGCATCTACAATACGATGGCTATCAAGGAATCAACTGGGGTCTATGACAATTATATTGGGTATTCACACCATAGCATAGCATATATAATATAAAAAATTTCATTCAATGCAAGTTACTGAAAACTAAATGCATAATAAAACAATAGGAGTTTTATGATAGTGACACTTGCCTCAGTTGTAGTAATCGTTCACACAGTCGTCGCAATTATAATAATCGCACTCCAAGCAATCTATCGTGCAAAATAATAGTTGCAATCAATCATACAGTACAACAACACAACAAAACAGTATGTGTGCATTTTAGACAAGAGAAACAAGATCAAAAGCATTTCATAAACATTTTCCAATAAACAAATAGGATTTTAATGGGCATTAATTAGTTCTGAATACTTTCAGTACAGAATAGTTTCATAAAATTGTGAGAACCATTCTACTGGATAGGTAATGTTCATAGCTTTCATTTGGCACTGGTTTCACCTTAAAATGATTTACATATTAATGGATTTAATAATAGCTAATTATTTTGTACTATAACAAAATCAACTAACGCTACAGTACGTAGATTACAATTTTCTGAATCCATAGACACCAAATTTGCCAATTTTGGAGTTGTGGATATTTTTCTATGAATTTTATACCATATAATAGATTTAAATATTCCAGAAAATATGCATTTGTCAAAGTACAAATTTTACTGCCTGATAATATTCTACGCATTATTCTGAAATCAGGGATATATCATATGTATTTTTCTGATCTATATTCAATTTTATAGGAATTTTACAAGTTTTGCAAATATTCTAGGTATTTTATAATTTTATTACATAGTCAGCCGACAACTACGCCACACGGCGCGATCTGATTGGCTGCGGGCACTAAGTGGGCACGCTGACGCGGAGGCCAGGTGGAGCGTGCTTGTTGGATGATACCTCTTCGCTGATCTATTCTAATCGGATCCATAGATTGAAGATCGGGCGGTCGCAGAGGAAAACGTCCTGGAGCTCACCGGCGACGATGAAGAAAACGGTGGTGGCGGCCCAAACGATGGTGGCGGGTGGTGCTCCGGTGGTTCTCTCCGATGGTGGAATGGACGAAGAAATGCGGGGCGATATGTTGGGATCACTGGTGTCCACGACGTGGCGGCTTGCTTCCCCTAGAGACGGTGGCGGGCGACTGAAGTGATTCGGCCGACGGCGATCTCCGGCGACAATGTCTGGGCGCTGTGGTGGTCCTGCGGAGGAAATAAGAGGATGAGAGGAATCCTTGCAAAGAGTGGAAGGAGACAGGGGAAAAGAGAGGCACGGGAGCGATGTAGAACCTCAAGACCGAGCTCGATCTGAAGCGGCGATGACGGCAATATCGGGAGCTCAACGATGAGGTTCTAGGGTTTCAAAAATCATGAAAAAACGGAACGAAGTGGAGGAGGGGGGTATATATAGACGGTTTGTGTGCAGAAAAAGTCTCGGGTTCGAACTAATCGAGCGGAATCGGTGGCGATAGAGGGTCGGGATCGAGGGGAACTCGTGCGGCGTCTTTCTCCGTCCAGAGGAACACGATAGGGGCGGGTCCCACCCGTCAGAGATAGGGAGAGGGTGTAGGCGGGCTCAGGCTGCATGGCTCGTGCTTGCTGGGCTGGCGGGCTGCTGCTTTCCACGGCGCTGCGCGGTAGGGAGCGGGGTAGAGAAAACGGGCTGACCGAGATGGCTGCCCGGGTAGAGTAGGGTGCCCCCTTTTTTGTTCTTTTTTTATTTCTTTTGTATATTTTGATTTAGACCTCCAAATGAGCTCAAACTAGTGTCAAAAAATTTCTAAAATTCAAAATATCAATATGGACTACTAGGGATACATAATCCTGTCCAAAACAAATTTTCAAACAATAGGTTTTGTTTAGAAACCCTAATAGATGCATAAAGGATTTTCAAATAGGTTTTTTTTCACCAATTGTTTTCAATTTGAAATTTTTGCAAGAAACCATGATTTAGTGCACATGAAATCTATGAACTTTCCCACTCTAAAATTCTGGGATGTTACAAAGTCATAGTGAAAGCAAGCTCCTCTTGTACTACTCAAGCAAGAACTTTCTACTCTTTTCCAACACCAATCGACTTATCTGAAACAACTCACAAAGATAATAATCAATAAAGATCAGTGAGCTTGTGTCACAAATCCACAAAGAAGAACTAAAAAGTTCTAAGCTGAAAGCACAAGAAAACTAAAGCTAAGCGTAGTGCTAGCAAAATAGAACACTCACAAGACAATAAGAATGAAAACGAGAGTGTTCTTGGCAAGGAAAACAGAGTGTGTCTCTCTCCAAAAGAAGTGTGCTGAGATCAACCAACTTTATTCAAGAAACTAAGTAAAATAAAAACAAAAAATGAAAACTAAGACGCTCCAAGAACAACACAACTATGCATGAAACAATAAAAACGAAGTGTCTAGAAACACCCACTACTAGAAAAAGGGCTATAGGTAATCCGCACATCCGTGGCTCACATGGTTGAAGTGCCCCACGGGTAAAATAGGCGTGGCTCACCTGTGGGTAGTTCCCTACTAGTAACTAGAACAACCATGGCGCACATGGGGTATGTGCGCCACTGATATGTATGGGGTATGTGGCAAGTTTTGTGGCGCACTATGCCATGTGCGCCACGGATGTATAAACTTAGTAGTAGGGAACCTTGCCCTAGTGCCATACGCCTATCTATCCTGCACCAACTCCACCCCCCCCCCCCCCGTGGATCGCCTTTTTAGGCTTTGCAAAAAATAAAAGAAAATGATAAACACTTCAAAAAATTAAATCCTTTCATATTTAGGTAGGTAATGTGGTATAGCTTCTAGTAAAAACAAGTCATGCCATGGTAAAAAGGCCGTAACTTTTGCATACGATATCGAAAAAAATCGTATAATATACCAAAATGACGAGAGCGAGATTTCGCATCTGCTCGCAATTTTTTAGATTTTCAAAATTTGAAAAGAGTAAAAAGTTACGGTCAAAAGACCGTTTTTTCCTGCAGAAAAAAAATAGAGGGCGACTTACCCGTAGGGCACCACCACCTAGTGCGCCACGGATAAGCTTGGGCGGGATTCAAATTTCGAATCCTCACCCCGCCCACCTACCTTTCCCTTCCCCCTTTTCCTTCCCCCTTTTTCCCTCTTCCTTTTCCTTTCCCTTCTCCTTCTTCCTTCTCCCTTCTCCTTCTTCCTTCTCCTTCTCCTTCTTCATTCTTCCTTCTCCTCCTTCCCATTTTAATCTCCTTGCAGTGACGGCGCGACGACGGCCTCCTCCTCTCCTTGCAGTGACGGTGGCGCGGCGGCGACGCAACGGCGGCCTCCTCCTCTCCTTGCAGTGACGGCGGCGTCCGACCTCCCTTCCTCCCTCTCTTCCTCCATCTCTTCCTTCCTCCCTCTCTTCCTCCATCTCTTCCTTCCTCCCTCTCTTCCTACCTTCCTTTCTCCAACCACACCCTTCCTACCACCTCGACGTCGGCGAGGACTAGAGCGGCCACGACCCCTCCCACACCTCCCTGCCACGGCCATGCTCCTGCGAGGTGACACGACTGCGGCGGCGATGCACGGACCCGATTGCTTTTGCAATTCAAAACGAGGGTGTTTTTTGCGCATCTTGTACCCCTAGCCGTGGCGCACCTGGTAGTGTGCCACGCCTATCTCGACACAACTGTGGTGCACCATGCAGTGCGCCACGGCTATGAGATAGCCATAGCACGAGGCCCGTGGCGCGCTAGCAGTGCGCCACGGAAGGCCTTTTCAGGTGCGCCACGAATAGGCGTTTTTCTAGTAGTGACCTGAGCTTTTTATTGATGAAGAATGGGGTGCCTTGGGCATCCCCAAGCTTTGACACTTGGACCTATTGAATATTTCTTGGGGTGACACGGGGTGGCATCCCCAAGCTTGAGCATTTGTCCATTCTTCATCTCATTACATAATTCTTTCTCTACACCTGAAAATTTTCATTCATACAAAACTTCACACAATCTTCATTAGCAACATTAGTGTATTCAAAAGATAATAGACCCTTGGGTTTTGGTTTAGAACAGCAAAACTTTTACTAAAAACACAAGATACTGTAGCAATTTCCTCAAAAAGCTCAATTTTCCAAAAAGAACCCAAAAAGGAATCAATAAGAAGCAAATGCAAATAATGGCAGAAATCTATCAAAACAGACCAGCAGGTAGAAACCGATTTTTTTGAAGACCTTCTGTTCGTAAAATTAAAAAGTGTTGTACTAAAGAAAGTTAGAAAACATACTGGGGGATTTATTCAGAAAATATCAGCTCAATCCGACTTAAAGAGATTCCTCATGAATTTTTACGGTGGAGCAGAAAATTATTTTTGAGGACAACAACTCCCCAAATCTTACTTCCCTCTCGTTAGAGGTTATTCTTGGCACAAAAGGCAAAAAAATTGATAAGGATAGGTCATTACATAGGTAATAACTTCCAAGACTCAAGAAAACTTTTGGGTTATCTCCCAATAAGTACTTTTCTACGCCTTTAAGTTAGGCACAAGAAGCAAAAATCAAGTATTTTCAAATGAATAAGCATTAACATCAAACCTTGCTTTCAAAGGAGGAGCAAAAAGTAACTTCTGTCACCTCAAAGGGAAGTGTTCAATACCTTTCTTGAATGGAAATTGATATTTAATGGTTCCTTCTTTCATATCAATGATGGCACAAACAGTTCTAAGAAAAGGTCTTCCCAAAGTAAGAGGACAAGAAGCATTGTATTCAACATCCAAAACATAGAAATCAACAGGTACATAAGCATTTTTAACCATAATAAGAACATCACTAACACTCCCCATGAGTTTCTTTTTAGCATTATCATTAAGCTGGGCTTGATAGTTTGAGAAGATGTTCACATAAGAAATATGAATTGAAGCAAAAGACACCATCAAGAAGTAAATTCAAAACACATTTCAGTCTAAACCACTCCCTATGCATAGGAATCTTGTAAAGAAACAAGTCATGAAAGCACAAAGCAACAAGCATAGGAAAGCAAAACAAGTGAAACTTCAAAAATTTCAACATAAAGAGGGCAAACATAATATTATTGAGATGCATAAAACCATGTTTCCCTCTCTCATAATAACTTTTAGTAGAAACATGAATAAAATTAACAATATAACTATCACATAAAACATTCTTATCATGAGCCACATGTATATAATAATTATTACTCTCCACATAAGCATAGTCATTCTTATTAATTGTAGTGGGAGCAAATTCAACAACATAGCTATCATTATTATTCTCATCACCATAGTCATCAAATATAGGAGGCATATTGTAATCATAATTAATTTTCTCCTCAATAGTAGATGGACTAAAAATATCATATTCATCATTGTAATCATCATATAATGGAGGTTTGGTATCATCATAAGCAATAGAATAGCTATCTTCCAAAGCTGGGGGACTAAAAAGATCATTTTCATCAAAATTAGCTTCCCCAAGCTTAGACTTTTATATAGCATTAGCAACAATGGTGTTCAAATAATTCATACTAATAACATTTCTATTAGCATGCAAATAAAGTTCCATAGGTTTTTTAATTTTCTCTTCAAACACTTCATGTCCTAACTCAAGATAAATACTATAAGATGTCTATTTTTTTGTTGTTTTCCATTAAGCCTAACTAGTGAAAACAAGAAACAAAAAGGCAAAATTGCAGAATCTAAAGGAAATAACTTGGAGGACTCACACTGGAGGATGTGAGTACCTTTTACCTTACCTCCTCGGCAAAGGCCCTAGAAAGTAGCTTGATGTTGCCGTGGGGTAACGTGTGTGAGTGCCTTTTACCTTTACTACCCGGCAACGACGCCAGAAAATAGCTTGATGTCTACGCACTTCTATTCTTGTAGAAAGTTGTTGGGCCTCCAAGTGCAGAGGTTTGTAGAAAAGAAGCAAGTTTCCCATAAGTGTATCACCCAAGGTTTATCAAACTCAGGGAGGAAGTGGTCAAAGGTATTCCTCTCAAGCAACCCTACAATAGAGATACAAGAAGTCTGTTGTGTCCCCAACACACCCAATACACTTGTCAGGTGTATATGTGCACTAGTTCATGTGTATATGCAACATATCTAGTAGAAAATGGTGTTTCATTGTTTAGAAACAATGCCTAGGGATCATACTTTCACTAGTGAACACTCTCTCATATAAATATATTCTCTTTATGATACTACCCTAAACTACTCTCCGGTTGGACAATCTAATCCATGGTAGGGCTATAACAGCACACCTCAAAGTCCGTCTTTACCAATCTAGATAACCCCACACTGTCCCCTTGAGCGCAGATGGATCCAACAAACACCACAATTTCATCAAGACATCCAACTCCAAATATAACTCTTGAATAAGGATTTACGAACTCTAGCCTAAGTGCCATCACGGCGTGCACAGTATCGCTTTCACACACATGAGGAGAGCAGAGATCTATTAAAGCACTTGAGTAACATAGTAGATCTACTTGATTACAAAGCTCATGGCCACAATATTATCACGCATAGAGAGAGAGATGAACACATAGCTACCGGTAGAGCCCTTGGCCTCCAGAAAGAACTACTCCCTCCTCATCATGGGAATCAGCAACAACGATTGATATTGTGGTGGAGATCGATGGAGATGGCTCCGAGGGCACTTCCCCGTCCCAGCAGGGTGCCAGAACAGAGACTTTCTGTCCCCCGAATCTCCCCTTCGATGGCGGCGGTGCTACGGAGGTTTTCGTGGCTTTCTTCTAGATGATTTAGGGTTTTTGGGTCAGAGGCTTCTTATAGGCAAAGGAGCAAGGTCTGTGGAGGGCCAGGGGGCCCACACCCCCTATGGGCGCCACCAGGGCTGGCCCGCGCCTAGGGGGTGCGACAACCCTGGTGTCCTCCTCCATATCTGCTTCGTGGTTCCGTGTTGCTTCGGGAAAAATAGGAAGATTGGCTTTTGTCCCGTCCAATTCCGAGAATACTGATTTTCTGTCTTTTCTGGAACCAAAAATAGAAGAAAACAGGCAACTGGCACTGTGGCATATTGTCAATAGGTTAGTTCTAGAAAGTGTATAAAAATACCTCAAAGTGTAGACAAAGCATAACCAAGTTGATACTAAACAAGAATGGAACATCAAAAATTATAGATACGTTTCCGATGTATCACCCACTCTGCCGCCTGTGTGTCAGACGAAGAAGGCAGTCTCTCAGTCAACTAGTAATAATACTACCCAGAAGAAAGACAAAGGTAAAAGGTGAAGAAAATCCTGCCGCCTCCTTCCAAGTTACATTACAAGATGACTAATGAGGAAACCAAAGCGATCAACGATGCCCAAGTGAAAGCCTTCCTTGCACCCAAAGTTCCTGAGATAAAGAAAATATTTGATCCGAAATCCAGAAAGGGGGCTAAGGGTTTTATTCATCAACCATCTCAATATGAGATAAATAAGGATGATGACTACAAACGCTGTTTGATGGGAATTCATAGGAAGAATCCAGGAAATACTACTGCAAGCAGCGGGAAAAGAGATGTTGCGCAAATCGGATGCAGGCAAACAAATCGATTGCCCCGCTCAAGGTGTTATCCAATATTGATCATCAAAATATTATAGCAATTGAATTTGCCAAATGTGCTAGTATTACAGTTGATCAAGCGCTAGGCGGGTATATCCCCAAACAAGAAGAATGTGCATGGAGATATGAATAAGGGAAGACTCTGGTCAGACCTAATGAGGTCGACCTTCTGCCAACTCAAATGTGAATACTGCATGAGTGGTACGAGAAAGTCTCTACATGCAATGAAGAAGATCAATTATTAGAGCTGCTTCTGAGAATTACAAGTGAGCATTTTAATGGTGAAGACCAGTTGCAAATTTATTTTGAGGAATTCTATATGTTATTCAAACAAGATGCCCTCGACTTGAGTATCCTCGCTACCTATTGTCTGTAAGTGGTTCATTTAATTCGATGATAAAGTCTCTAACTCAGCTCTTTCATTGCATGTAATTATCTTCACTATGCTATTATGCAGAATGAAGAGCGATGAATGTGACCGAAAGAAAATCTTTGACACTGGGTTCATCGACCCACACCGGTTTAATCAAGCATTTCTTAAGGAATACCCCAAGGACATGGACGTAACTTCCTAAGGGTCTTATTGAGGCAACATTACAAACAAAGAATATTCTTTCCATACAACTAAAAGTTAGAGTGTTACTGCTTTGTACAAATTCACTTGATTCTGCTAAGTGTAATTGATGAGTTACTGACATATATAAACGTGCACAACTATCACTGGATTCTTCTAATCATTAAAGTTGACGCCGGAAGAGTTGAAATCAAGGACTCACTAGATGAATCAAAGTACGCATTCATTAAAGATGTGCTCTAGAGGTAATTTTAGTCATTACCATATTATATCGGTCTCTTTAGTTCATATATATCCTAATATATCAAGTAACTAATAACTCATATATTCTTTATTTTTTGCCGGGCAGGGTTTGGAAAGCTGTCACCAATGCTACAGTTGGTGAATTTAAAGATGAGCTTAGTTTTCATCGTGTAAAAGTAAGTAGTACGAGCTAGATCTGCGCATCTCTTCAGTTCTAGTTTCAATATCATTATATCATGCTTGATTATTTTGATTGAATTCTATTCTCGTAAAGTGCGAGAGGCAGCCACCAGGGACTAACTTGTGCGGATACTTTGTGTGCGAGTACATTCGCTCGGAGTACAGTGAGAGGGACGGAGGGACATTTGTAGAAGTACGTGATATTCATATTGATCATGCATAACTTTTCATTCATAATATTATTTATGACTATTGATATTCATATTTATCTCCTTCTTTTATATATAGTTGGAAAGATTGTGGGAGAATCTCCAACCACGGGAGCGCCTGGTAGCAATTCAAGAGGAATTGGCGAGATTTATTGTTGACCATGTCATAAACCTAGAAGGAAAATACCATACCTCGGGACTCCCGTGATTTAATGATATCCGTGTAATCGAATATACGGGGTGTGATCTCCATATAATCAAATTGTATATATATATGTAATGTATAATTATATCTATATAATCATGATAATGTTGTGTGTAATGGGTTCTTTCGTTGCATTTCATTTTACGCCAAATGCAGCCCCTCCTCTACCTATCCTTCTGCCACCACAGAACCCCACTTCGGCTACCGCCGCAGTAATCGCCCCAAATTTCTGCCGCGCCAGAAACCCCAATCGGCTGCCGTGGCAGAAAACGGCCCCAAAATTCCCCCATCGGCTGCCGCCATAGAAAACGGCCCCAAAATGCTGCCGCGGCAGCGAATATTTAGTCTCGGTTCATGTTACCAATCGGGACTAGAGATCCTCCACCCCTGCTCCCCTGCGTGGCCAGCAGAGACTCTAGTCCCGGTCCGTAAATGACCCGGGACTAGAGGCTGGGACCTCTAGTCTTGATTCCATAGTCCCGGTTGCAAAACTGGGACTAAAGGCCCTCTAGGACCCAGACTAATGCCCCGTTCTCCACTAGTGGTGATCCCCCCAACACTAGGCCCCGAGCACGCGTAGATTCCACCCTTAGGAGAAATGTGCGCGGGCTCCAAAGCTAGTTTGATTTTTGTCCAGCTGAGTTCTGGCGGTTCAGTTGCTCGGCTACATCATAACGGACATTAGCCACGCGCGAGATGATGACTGTCGCGACGTGCGGCGACGCGTCATGTCAAGCGCTGCCTCGGGAACCATCGTCGGCACCTCTCCTGCCACGCCCTGGATCCTCTGTGCATTTTGTGCTGGCGCAAAACAATCTGTCCGTTGATGGGGGTGCGCGGTGCCTCCAGCTAGCGAGCTAGCGGTTGCCCTGCCTGGACCTTATGTACTGCACCCGCCGCACCGTCGCCTCCTACTCGCCATTTGCCCCCCTTTTCCTCGCCGATGAAGCTTCTGCGCTCCTCTGCATCTTGCTGCTTCCTCGCGCCCGCTCCGCCGACGAGCTCACACCGCCTCCGTCCCGCCGGTGCCACCCATTCTTTGCCTGCCGGAGCAAAGGGCCACTGCTACTCCTCCGCCGCTCCTTCTACTTCTCCCTTTCTTCCCGTTCCTCCTCCATCGCACGCTGCCGACAAAGAGATGGCCGAGAGCCGTGACGCTTGGTGCGGCTCCTCCGTCACGGAGGAGAAGATTGAAAAATATCGGCGCGCCCGCCTGCTGCCGACTGCCGGCGAGGTCGGGGTGTTCCTCGCGCCGGCCGGTGAAATCTCGCCAGCACCGCAAGCCGGCGAGCGCATAGTCTTCCTCACGCATCTCGCGCGCGGCCTGGCCTTCCCGGCTAGTTTCTTCTTCCTCACCTTCCTTTCTCACTTCGATCTTTGCCTCCACCGTCTCGGTCCCAATGCAATCGGCACTCTTGCCCACTTCCTAGCCTTCTGCGAGTGTTGTTCCTCATCCGGCCGCAGGTGTAGTACGCCAAGTGTCGTGGTATTGCCCACGAGTACGCCATGGAGGCGTCCTCATAGTGCGTGTTTGGAGATGTGGGGTAAGGCAGACGGTTGACGGGTATGATGTAACACAGCTTACCCAGGTTCAGATCCCACGACGGTGGCGAAATCCTACTCATGCTATAAATCACTATAATGGCAATACGATGAGTTACAAGGATCGGTTCGATGTGCGAGGTATGAGTTAATTGGTTGCCCTAAAGGCTCCCATAGGGCCGACTTATATAGTTACCAGGCCTTAGGGTTACGGGGAAAGTCCTAGCCGGACAGGTTACAGAGTCCTACACTGCATACAACTAGTCTAGCATGTCTTGCACTCCAAGGCTCCGGGTATGGCAGTGACTCCTCCATAGCCTTCCTTTATCTGGCATGGTCCTCCCCTCTGGATCCATTTAACTGGGCCGCCCAGAAGGCCATGGGCCTTGCTACCTACTGTGGGCCACCCGGGTTATCCGGATAGGAGACATGCTATGAGGATACCGATATAGCATATCCCCAACAGTAGCCCCGGAGAACTCAGAGATCTTGCGCCGTCTTTCCTCTTCAGGTTGAATGCTCCGTCTATGTGAATGTTGGCAAATCATCAAGAAATATCCTGTAGTCCTCCCAAGAACCCTGCAATGCTCTCCGTCTTCAACTTGTAATTCAGAGAAATGATGAATCTTCCATCGGACTCTTCTCGTAGCCGGACTGGATCCGTCCATTCCGGAATCTTCCGATGGGATGGTTCACCTGCCCATGTCAGCTAGAGCAACGTAGACTATAGGTAAGTGATGCCTCGTAACTCACACATGAAGAGAACACAATCATGTCCGTTTTTCCCGTGCGAAGGATACGAACCATTGGCGGCGGTGATTGGGAACGTGGCGAAATTTCCGCGCACGCGCACACGCACGTCATCCACGTGACAACCATTCGATCACTTGCACGAATCTTGACACTAGGGGTTATAAATTACAATCGTGGTGGATATTTACTTTTCACCTCATTCTTACCCTACATCATCTTCTTCCTCCTGCAGCACCTCCTTGAGCTCTCCGCGTGCACGCGAAAAATCCTAGCTTTTCCAAATCTTCCAGTCACCTCCCCTCTCACTCCAAAGGCTAGCAGTAGCTCCACCTCTTCCATGGCGGCGGCGAAAAATGCTGCGGCCAAGCCGGCGAGCGCCGTCCACGTTCCCCCAAAAGGTGTGGTGGTTCCATGGTCTGTGGTGGTGGAAACCATCAGCGACGACTATATTCCAGCGGGGCTGGAGCCGCTGGAGGAGGAGGGTGACTCCCACAAGGGAGATTGGCGCGGCTCCGATATCACCGATGGTGATATCAAGGATCTGCTCGCCGAAGGATACCTCCCCGCGACGGAGGGGCTCATCTGGCGGGCGTCTCCGGCCAGCGAGGTTACTCCTTCTCCCCAAGCCGGAGAGAAGGTGTACCTAAAGGCACAACTAGTACGCGGCGTCTCCCTCCCGATCTCTGACTTCTTCCTTGTTGTCCTCAACCATTAGCGGGTCCAGCCTCAGAATCTCTCTCCGAATAGCATCCTAGCGCTCAGCAACTATGTAACACTTTGCGAGGGCTACCTAGGGATCAATCCTAGGTTAGATTTGTTTATATACTTTTTCACCGTCAAGAGGAAAGTCGGGTCTAGCAAGGATGACCATAGGAATTGCGGAAAAATTAGGTTCAAGATCCAGCCTGGCCGGCGGTTTCTCGACATCGTCGGTCACGAGTCCTGCAAAAATTGGCAGCGGACGTACTTCTACGGTCCAGATATCCCTTTTTCTAGCCGAGAACCAACATACCCGGAGATCCCAGGCTGAAGCCCTAACATGGAGATCCCAGGCCACCCTTCCCTCAGACAACGATGCTTCCCGTCCCATAAGGAGGATCGAGTGGTTCGTAGAGAAGGGTCTGACCGGGTTGGATCTAGCCATGTGCCGGTTCGTGAGGCGGATCCAGCCTCTGCAGCACCACGAGAAGCTGATGCAACAGTACACCAAGGATAGGAAGGATAGCCTCCGCATCTCCGAGGATAACTTCTCGAGTGACTCCATCAAGCCCCGCCTCAAGGACATCGTCAAGGTGAAGGACAAAAAGCGTGGCTTCGCCATCACCTACGACATGTTCGTAGAGGGAAAGTTCCTAGAGGTACCTGTATATTTTCCGTGTATGACATATACTCCAGTTTCTTCCGTCTAGCCACCATTATCTCATCTACCACTTTGGGATTTCACTTAACAGCTCAAAATTCTAGAGGTGGATAGCATGGCTGTCCAAATCTATGACCCCAAAATGAAGCATGTCACCGTCGTGTCCGACGACGATGTGTTGTTGGCACGTAAGCGGAAGAGCTCCACCTCTGACGCTATCGATGGAGGCAAGAATAAGAAGACGAAGGGTGGAGCCTCCAAGAAGTCTACTGCCGCCCTGGAGGCGGAGAAAAGAAAGATTATCGGCATCCCTTTCACAAAGGCACCCACCATTGTGTAAGCTTATTATACTCCGACATCGTCACTTGCTTGTCTTATTCCTGTACTTATACCTTTGCACGTTTCAGGAAGAAGGCCAGTATAAGTTTGAAGAAGTCCTCCAAAACATTGGGGGCTTCTAAAAATATCAAGGATATGTTGCACCAAGCGTCTCCTGCCATCGCCCCTACCACTCCTAGCGTCCAGCCCGTTGCCGCTCCGAAAAGCTCTCCAGCTAAGGTGGCATCTTGCTCCTCTGGCATGGAGGTGGATCCAGGTGTCACCGTGGATCTTGTCCTTGTCGACGAGCAGACGACACAAGAGAGTACTACTTACAAAATGGCTCAAGCTCTGGCTAAGGAGGCCATCGGTAGCATTAAGGCGATGGTGGTAGGCGGAACGTCTGCCGAAGGCGGTGTCGCTGCACCCAGGATGTCAATAAAGCTTCCAAAGATTGTCTACCCGGCTCTTACGCCGATTAGTTCAACTCTGGATCCTGGTGCAGTGCCAACTTCTCCGACTTGCGGCCTTGAGGAGCTTCTTAGGCAAGCAGATATCCTATGAGGAAATAGCCTTTCCTTCAGCAAGATATTTGCCGAGAGCGCCACCAACCTCAAGATCATCGCACTTGGAAGTTTTATTTTCCTTTTGCATTTGATATGAGTATCCCACTATAGCCCCTGAGGATTTAGACGGAAAACCATAGGTTATTGCATCTGAATGCTCTAAGAGTGACTAAGCTAGAAAACTTCTCACTGTAGCCCCCAAGTATTTAGTTTGAATGAATTATTTCGACTAGATACTTTTAGAGTAGCATACGCAGTGCATGTAAATTTCAATAATATAGCCCCCAAGTCTCTAGTTTAAACTGAATTAGTTCCGACTAGATGCTTAAAGAAATACTAAGCATTTTTCCGAGTTAAAAACTCTTATTGTAGCCCCCAAGCTTCTAGGTGAAAACTGAATTAGTTCCGACTAGATGCTTAAAGAAAGACTAAGCATGTTACCAAGTTAGAAACTCTCAGTGTAGCCCCCAAGCCTCTAGGTGGATATTTATCCGGCTAGATGATCCAAGAGACTAAATGATTTTGATCTTATTTCCACGGAGAGGTGTCGCCAACGAGAAGTTCCACAAGATGCACGCAGAGCTGGAAGCCGAAAAGGGTAAAACTGCCTTCTTGAAGGAACAAATCACCAAGAGCATGAGTCTGTTTTTCCTTTCAATTTCGCAATCAACTTGGTCTTGTGCCATCACTCTCCGACTACTCATTGTGTGATGTTTTTTCTCCGACTTGCAGAAACCATCACCAAGGCCAAGGACATTGTTTAGAAATCTAAGCACATTGAGTTGTTGGGTAGCGAAAACAAGATCCTTAAGCAGTAGATGGCTGATACCCTGAAGATGCACGAGGAATCCATGAATGCATTGTAGGAGTCCTCCAACACGGACATGAACCGTCTAAAGGAGGAAATTGCAATCCTCAAGGAGCAGAAGAAAGCTGCCGATTAGCAGAATCAACACAAATTTGAGGGTTACAAGGTTCTCCGACAAGAGCGGGACTCCATGGCGGAGACACTCCAGCAAGCGGAGGCAAGCATCTTTGGTAAGCGATCTCCGTCTTGTACTTCTGTAAACCAGATACTCTGAAAATTTTGTGTTATTGAACTCATGTGCTCCTTTGTTTGTCAGAAATGCAGCTCCTATTGGTAGTGGACTCCGTGATGAAGTACTCGGAGATCTTGCGTCAAGACCCCGAGCGTATCGTAAGATGGAAGGCTTCATGTACCTGGGCTGGCGCAAGGATGTTGCTGGTGATGGTCAAGGCACACTACAAAAACGCCGACCTCGACACTGTGACCTCGGGTCTTCTCGATGTAGACGATGAAGGCCAGAAGATTGATCACAAGGCTATCTGGGCATAGCTCGCGGGTTTTGACACCAGGGTTGCCGAGTTGGTCGATCACAACGTCTTCATGCCGATGGAGATCATTGATGGTGAAAACCAGAGCTCCTCTGAGTCCCTCAAGACCATCAACTTTGAAGAGGATGGATCTCCTCCTGCCGACGATGATGCCTCGAAGTCTCCTGCACCAGAGGAATAAAAAACACTTTGTAATATTTGTTTCCTCTGGAGTTGGTGTATGAGGAAAAACTACTATGTTAACATAAGGTAGAAAAACAATAGCTGTAATTTCCTGCTACTCAAGTACTAGTTCCATCATGTAAATATTTTTTAAGCAAGTGATGGCTTATCCATTACTTTGGTTCTTATGCTTGACCTTTCATGAGTCGGAAGACTCATAGTCGAAACCATGCGCTCAGGTGATGATGCCCAATGGCACCGTAAAAAACCTAAGCACAAAATCGCTGACAACAAGTTCCAAAAGTCGCAACTCTAGAATCCACATAAAACAACAAAGAATGTGTAGACCATAAAGTTAAGATAACGCCCGTAGGCGGAATTTTCACAAGTGCAAATGCAAAGCTTGTGCATAAAGGTTTTATACGATCCAAAAATGAACACTAAAGGAGTTAAAAGACTCAGGAATATGAGTGAACCAGAGAGATTTATTTCATTGATCATATAATAGGTACACAGTAGATAAAAAAATATGCTAAGTGTAAAAAGGACGTAGCTGTGCTATGTTCCATGGCCAATCAAACTTCGAGTATTCATCATCCGGGTCATGTTGCTTACGCTTATGATCAACGCTGGGTCTATCCTCAAGTTCACGATTGTCAACGAGGTAGTAAGACCCATTGAGCAGCGACTTGCTTATGATGAACGGTCCTTCACATGGCGGGGATAATTTGTGTGACTTTTTATGGTTAAGTCGGAGCACAATATCCCCCTCTTTAAACGAGCGATGCTAAACGCGGCGACTATGGTAGCTGTGTAGCTTCTGCTGGTAGATGGTGGATCTTTGGCATGCCAATACGCGCTCTTCCTTGAGAAGGTCCACATCTAGATGTCTGGATTCTTTAGCGTCATCTTCGTCGTAGGCAGCAACCCTTGGTGAATCGTGAAGGATGTCGGAAGGCAGGATGGCTTCTGCTCCATATACCATGAAGTAAGGGGTGTAGCCGGTAGATCTGTTGTGTGTACTTCATAAACTCCACAACACCGATGGTAATTTCTCCGCCCAGGACCCAGATGCTCTATGTAGCGGTGCCTCTAGACGTGGCTTGATTCCCTGCATAATTAATCCATTGGCTCGCTCAACTTGGACATTGGACTGTGGGTGTGCCACGGATGCTAGGTCAAGTCAGATGCCCTTCTCCCAACAATAAGATTCCACTTCTCCGAGTGACAAGTTGCTACTTTTGTTGGTGATAATGCTATGTGGGAGACCAAATCTCAACACAAACCTAAGGGCAGTTGCCCCATCAAGCTTTCTAATGGGTTTAGCTTCTATCCATTTGGTGAATTTATCAACTACTACTAGCAGATGCTGTGACACCCCCGGGATCAGGGGTAAACAAATCCCAGACCTCCGTCTAAAATAAGCTTAACCTTGAGCAGAGGATATCCAGTGAAGAATTGGTAACACGGTAGTGACCCTACGACACAAAATTTATTACTACTGAGCAGAGAACCAAATTATTACAAGCAGAGGTCACTGACCAAAAACATCAAACAACGGAAGTCAAATGATGATATTAAGTATAGCAAAATTAACAAATGGCCTAAGAGGCCTGAAGCATAATGATGATGTCCCAGCCCATAGATTCCAGGCTGCCGGCCGGGAACACCAAGCTACTTGTCGATGTCGATGTAATACCAAACTGTTCTTCAGGTGAACACTTACTCTGCCAAAAGTATCAACAAAGCAAGGGTGAGTACAACTCTGCCAAGACTTATGGCTGGTGGAGTTGTTTTGCATAAAGCCATCTTTTGTTTATAAAACAAGAGAGAGAATAAGCTCGTCTAGTCAGAGTATTTTAAAAGGGGATAAGAGAGCGACATCTCCGAAATATTGATCATCATCTTTTGATATCCACCAAATCATCATCATCTACCAACTAGGATCACCCCCTCGTACCCATGAGGAAGCATCCTTAAGCACACGTTGATCTGCCAAGTTTTAAGATTAGGTTATAGTTCTCTATGATCTTAGAATCTGGTCGCCAAGCGTTCATAACCGTGAACACGGCTTTTCGAAAAGATTAATACCCTGCAAGGGTGTACAACTTTAGCCACACGTACTAACCTTCTCTTAATGCCACTAGTAATAGCCCTCTTCCTTGGAAGGCCGGTAGAGGGTGGTTAGACACGACCTTTACCTTGCTTTCTCCGAGACCATGAGTCACGCAATAAGTATGGTTCTGCTGTAACGGGTCAAATCCCGAAGCCGATACTTAAATATTTGAGGCAAGGTTGGTTAACAGGGGCGCCATCTACCCCAAGCAACCCGGTCCATGCTTACCTACCTGTTATGAATGCACCTGCACCCGACAAATCTTCCAAACGGTTTTCTATGCATATGTCGAATGGAACTCCCGAACTATGTGACTCATGGAATCTACTAGGAAAGTTAGTCAGTCATGAGGTTGTACAGGCCCTGTGTGGTTGCACACTCGTCTTGGTTCCAAAGGCAAGAACTCAGGTCCTAGTGGTGGCGAGCATGGCACTAGAAAAACCACATCCCACCATGGCCTCCCATACAAGACTTAGCATGTTTAACTCATATCACCGATCTAATCTTATCACAATCTCCTGTCATACTAGATTCATTGCATCTGATACATCATCTAGATGGACCAGACTCAAAAGCTATGCATGGCTAAGCAGACATAGGTATAAGCTCTAGCAGTGCACACAAGCCAAACCTAGTTATGCTAGGAGCATTGGATCAGGTAGTATAAGCTAAAAGGGACTATGCAACAGATAGGATATTCTATCTATCGATAAAATACCACAGTAGAATCGTATGCATCATGGCAAGAATTAAAATGCTTTCGAAATGATAGGATTATATCATGGTGGGGCTATGCTTGCCTATGCCAGTTGATAGCAGATAAGCAGGCCTTCGGGAGCCTTGTATTTGACTTGTTACAGTTGGTCAAGTATTGTTCGTCGAGCTTCGATCTTCGACGGTGTTGTCCTCGGGCTTCGATCTCGATCTCGATATCGTATTCTATCAGGAAGAACCAAACACCGGAAAGAAAGGAAACAATCAACACATGGCATCGATGCAATGGTAAAGCAAGTATGACGATATGACAAATTGAATTGTATCAAAAAGTAACCCTAAGCATGCTCGACAACTTAATCGGTGTTCCGAGGGTGAAAACCCTAATTTGGAAAAACTCCGGAACATATGAGAGGGGTGCATTTGTTCTCTAATTAAACTTGTCATTTCAGTTGTTGGACAATGCATGATTATAGCTTAGATAGCTAGGTTTCATTTTTCTGAACAATTTGATATATAATACACAATTTTCTTGTTTATAAATAATTAGATATTGAATTTACAAGTTTTATTCAAATTCTGAAATTATTAAACATTTTCTTAATTTAAATAAAACTGGAAATACTTTTTACACCCAGGCTACAGCTAGCCACTATGGCTGACATGTGGGCCATAGGCCACATAGGCAAGCCACGCATGCAAGTGGGACAGAGGGGGCCGTTGGGTGTTTTTCACCAGGGAAGTAGCTAGCCACTTCCACTGACGGGTGGGGCCTGGGTCGGGTTGATACTCCACGCAGGCGCCACGCGGGCTCGGCGGCGAGCGCGTCGGCCAGCGGCCAGGGACGGCGGAGGAGGCGATGCAGGGCTGCACGGCTTGGCTCGTTCGATTCAGCGCATCAAGGCGGACCTAAAAGAGGCGGCGCCGCTCCAATTGGGTCGCCGGAGCAGCAGCTACTGCGAACGGCGAGCGGCGGTTACAGCGAACTAGAGAGCAAGCAAAGGATGCCTAGGGCACCAGAGGCTCACCCCGAGTTGGTGGTGACGGTGAGCCTAGGCGAGGTCTTGATCGGCGGCAATGGCGACGGAGGGTGGCGTCGGGCTCGGGGAAGAAGGGGGCGATATGGGTGCTTCTGAGCAGTTCGTCTCGATTCCTTCTGTAGGGAGGTTGCTGGCGAAAAGGTGAAGCTCAAGGGAGTATCGAAGAGGTATGGGACAGGCCAGAATGACGGCGGCGCACGTCGACTACGGCGGCTAGGTTTCGGCTTCGCACAGGAGAGGAGAGAGGGAGGTCGGGGAAGAGAGGGGGAGTAGATGGGGACGACCAGGGAGTCGCGGTGGTGACCTTATGCATCTCCAGGAGGCGGCGGACGACAGGATGCAGGCGGCGCGAATCGACGGCCGGCGGCACGACAGAGAGGAGGTTGTCGCCGATGGAGAAGACGACGAACAGGGGGCGAAGGGGTAGCGGGACGCGAGCAGGCTGCCTGGGCCTCTGCGGGCGAGTGTGGGCGACAGGGAGAGAGGGACAGGGTGGCTCGGCCTAGTTAGCTAGGGTTTGCTCTTTTTTTCTGTAAATTGTTTTTCCAATTCCTTTTTTTGTTTTCTATTTGTAATTTCATTTCAAGTACTGTTTTAAGCATTCCAAAAATACCAGGAATTTTTATAAAGTATATAAAACATTATGGGGCCCTTTTAACAAGTTGGGCTCCAATAATTTTAGTAGTTTTCAAAATCAAAACCATTTGAATTGATTTCAAATAGAGGGAGAGGTTAAGATTTTAGGGTTTTATTATTCTTCTTTAATGCAAAGTTTAAAGAGATGATGCTCATGCAATGCACAATCAACCCTAAATAAAGCTTATCTAAAACTGGGGTGTTACAGATGCGTAAACCCACATGGTGCTGTCTGTAATGGACCAACGATGTCTAGCCCCCATACTGCAAACGTCCAAGTTATTGGTATTGTTCGCAGTTCTTCAGCTGGAAGTTGGGGTTGTTGGGCATAATACTATCATCCCATACATGTCTCAACCAGCTTGTCAGCGTCCGCCTTCGCGGTTAGCCAGTAGAATCCTTGCCGGAAGGCTTTGGAGACCATCGATCGAGGAGCGGTGTGATACCCTCAATCTCCAAGATGGATTTGATGAAGGATTTCAATACCTTATTTCTAAGAAACACAATTGAGGTATACACCAGTGGTGCTTCTTTTATAGAGCTGTCCATTGATTATGGCGTAGCCCTTTGCTCGATGTACTATTTGCCGACTTTCGACCTCGTCGATTGGCAAAGTTCTATGTACGAGATATTCCATGGACGGTTTTTTCCAAGACGGAGAGACCTTTTTCACTGTGTGAATGAAAGAGTCAACTCTATCCGGGTTCTCGGTGTCCGCTCCCTTCATGGATGGTGTCCGTAGATGCTCCAGAAAAAACGCCAGGCGGAATTTGTTTGTGCCCTGATCCAATCTTTGACAGTAGATCAGCCGCCTCATTTTCTTCCCTGGGGACATACTTGACTTGGTAGCCCAAGAAACTCCTGGCTATCTCGTCCAGTTCGTCTCGATATGCCTCCATCATAGGGTTCCGCGCGTTCCAGGTGCCAGCCACCTGTTGGCCAACCAAGTCGGAATCTCCACAACAAATTATGCGCTTGATGCCAATGTCCTTGGCTATGCGTAGTCCGTGAATGAGTGCTTCATACTCCGCCATGTTGTTCGTAGCCTCGAAGTGGATTTGCAGAACGTAGTGTAGCTTCTACCATGTTGGTGACTGTAGCAGTACACCAGCCCCCAAGCCGTTGAGTAGCTTTGATCCGTCAAAGTGCATCACCTACTTTTCTGGCTCCGACATAGGGGTAGCACCTGGTATCTCCATCCAATCTGCAATAAAATCCTCCAAGGCATGTGACTTGACAGCGTCCCGTCTCTTGTAGGTGATCTTGAAGGCGGCAAGTTCAATGCCCCACTTCGCGACCCTTCCTGTAGCGTTGTTGTTGTTGATGATGTCGGACAGAGGAGCTTTTCTCACAACTGTGATAGGGTGCTCCTGGAAATAGTGCCTTAGCTTCCGAGAAGCAAGGAACACTCCATAAGCTATCTTCTGGTAGTGTGGGTAACGCTGCATGGAATCCGTCAAGACCTTGCTTACATAGTAAACTGGTCGTTGAACTCCGTACTCATGCCCTGGTTCTTTCCACTCTACCACGACGACGATGCTGATTACCCAGTTGGTGGCCCCCATATAAATTAACATAGGCTCCATAGGCTCGGGTGCTGCAAGGATAGGCACCGAGGAGAGTATGTCCTTTAGCTGCTTCAGTGCTGCGTCTGCTTCCTCCGTCCATGTAAATATGTCCGCTTTCTTCAGCAACTTGTATAGCGGCAGAGCCTTCTCTCCAAGTCGGCTGACGAACCGGCTAACTGCTGCGACTCAGCCTATAAGCCTTTGTATGTCCTTTAGGCATGTCGGACGGTTTATGTTTAGGATGGCCTTGATTTTCTCCGGGTTGACCTCGATTCTGCGCTGGGAAACGATGAAGCCCAACAATTTGCTGGCTAGAACCCCAAAGACGCACTTCTTTGGGTTAAGGATAATGTTTTATTTCCGGAGATTATCAAAGGTTTTTTTTAAGTCGGAGATTAAGTCGTTTGAATTTTTAGACATCACCCCTATATCGTCCACATAGGCGTGAACGTTCGACCAATTTGATCATGTAAGCAATGTTGCATTCTCCGCTGGTATGTAGCACCTATGTTTTTTAGCCCAAAGGGCATCGTGACATCGCAAAACGTGCCATAAGGTGTGGTGAATGAAGTGGCCAATTGTTATGACTTCCTCATCTTAATTTGGTGGTATCCTGAGTACGCATCGAGAAAACACAAAAGCTATGAGCCAGCCGTCGAGTCAATGACTTGGTCAATGCGAGGCAAAGAAAACAGATCTTTTGGGCATGCTTTGTTCAAGCCGGTGTTATCAACGCACATTCTTAATTCTTTGGTTCCCTTTTTGGGGACAAATACAGGATAGGCCACCCATCGGGTGTGAAGGACTTCTCGGATAAAACTAGCCTTAAGTAACCTAGTTATCTCCTTGCCTATGGAGCGTCTATTGTCGTCTCTGAAGCATCGAAGAGGTTGTTACACCGGTTTGCATTTTGGATCAATATTCAAGATGTGCTCGACAAGTTCCCTAGGTACACCTTTCATGTCGGCAGGTTTCCAGGCAAAGATGTCCCTATTCTCACGGAGGAACTCGACGAGCGCGGTTGCCTATTTGGGATCTAGGTTCGTCCCAATGGCGGTGGTCTTGGAGGCATCACCTACACTAGTTCCACCGGCTTGGTTTTGATGGCGGCCTTGAAAGGTGGGGCAGAGTCAGAAATCTGCTTCTTCGACGCCGACATCTCCGAGGCATCGACCTTGCTCTGGATCTCCTTGAATTCTTCGCTGTAGAGGATAGCTTCTGCAAAGGCTGCTTCTCCAATATCGCCGTCCCTTGCCTTGGTAAAGCTTCCGGATACGATGATGACGTCGTTTGGTCCGGGTATCTTGAGATTTTTGTAGATGAAGCATGCTTTGTCCATGAAGGTGTGGAAGATGTCGCTTCCAAAGATGACGTGGTACACACTCTTGAAGGGGACCACCTCGAAGGTCATGTGTTCTTGTTAATAATTATTAACATCGCCAAAAGGGACCTGGAGCGTGATGCACCCAAGGTACCGAGCTTCCCGGCCAGGAAATACGCCATGGAACACGGCGCTGGTCCGCCTTAGGTTGGTCCCCATCAAGTTCATCTAGTGCAGCGTATCTAGGTACATGATGTTGATGCTACTTCCACTATCCACCTTGCATTTGGTGAACTCATTGCCGACAATCAGGGGGTTGATGACCATGGTGTACTGGTTCTTCGTAGGGATGAGGTCTGGGTGATCCTTCCTGACCCAAGTGATCGGAATCTCCGACCAGCACAAGTACTGGGGAACTGGGGGGTAGGGTGGCCATCAGTATCCTCAGCGAGATTTTCTGTTGTCGAATAGTTGGGGTGCCAAGGAAAGTGTGGTAGACGGGGGCCTTCTTCTCAAAGGGGTTCTTGCCCTTGCCATCGCTCTTGGAGGCGTGCTTGGGGTCAACATCCTCATCCATGTCGCTTGAATCCTTGGACTCCTCGTCCTTCTTCTTCCCCTTGCCCTTGCCTCGTGGTCTGTTCTTCCGACTTCGCTTGTATTCGGACTCCGGGTCCTCCTTGAGATTGTTGACGAACTTGCAATGGAGGTTTGAGCGTTGGTGTAACATCCCTAAATTCATATTCCAAAACTCATTCATATCATTCTTGCATCATTCATCCATTTAGGATTTTTCTCAAAAATCATTTAGAGACAGAAGTTTGAGCTATGATTTCATGTGGGCAATTTATCTCAAATGGCCATCACCCTTTGAAATTTGAATGTTAGGTACTTGTTTGCTTGCCTCCATTGATGGAAAGATTAGGTGAAGCTTTTAACCCAAGATTCCAAATTTAGAAATAGTTTCAAAATCCTTTTTCAAATATTTGCAAACTATAGCAAATCTCTGTTTACTTTGAAACCCAAGCTTGACCAAGCCTTGCAAAGTAACCACTTAGTTAAAATGACTGTTTTTGAAACCCACAAAACCCTGCAAAAATTCCCAAAGCAGTTTGGATTCAAAAGGATTTGAATTCATATCAAATTCATACCAGAAAATGAATTTAGAAAAAGAAAAGGACTCTTCAATGGAAAAAGGCCGCGCGGACAGAATCTGGCCCAGCAGCAAATCGAGCCCAGCAAGCCCACCCGGGATCTTCTTATTCTTCTCTCACGCGCGAGCGCACGCGCTGAGCCACTGACGGGCAGACCCCACCTATACTCCACGCACCTCGCTGACAAGCGGGCCTTCTCCACGCCAGCGTCGTCTCCACCCGCACGACCTGTTCGTCCCCAATCAACGCGGCCGTTTTCTGTGTTTAATTCGCGGCGTCAATTCGAATCAATGGCCGAGTGATTCTCGCGCTTGACCAGGCTATATAAACCCCCTCTGTCCCCTCTCTCTTTTCCCCCAAACCCCAAGCACAGAACGCCCCCAGGCTGCGCGCATTTCTCTCTGCAACCCCGCCGTCTCCGACGACTGCGCCGGCAAATTCCGGTGAGTCTAGAATTCCCCTCGGTCTCGCGTTTACGCTATCTTGTCCAGGGAATCTCTGTGCACTTTGTGACACCCTCCGTTTACCTTCGCATGACCCATAGCTTCGGCAACGTCAACGACTGGTCGCCACCGTCTTCTGTACGAACTCCGGCGAGCTATAACGGTAAGCCCCGACCGCCCCGCGTCTTCTAGTTCAAGCACACAACTCTGCCTTGACTCTGTGAATCTAACCGTGTCCTCGTCCTGCCTTGGGGTGGTTCACAACGACGTCCACAACAACCACCCGACACACCGACGCCGTCCTCCACTCCGGCGAGCAATCGCAACCGTGTCCGAGCGCCCCTTGACCAACCGCGAGTACGACGAGCTTCGCCATGACCCCCTGAGCCCGGTGAGCTACTCCTCGATCTCTCTTACCCCCTGTAGTGCCGCCTCCGTCGTCGACCGACAGTTCCGCCGCCGGTAGCCACCGCTCCGCCGCCAGTTCTTGGCCAGGGCAATAGCAGCCGTTAGATCTGTATCGTAGCGCTAGGATAGATCCACTTAACCCGAAGCGGTACGCGATCTGAGCCGCCAGATTTCATTTAGATCCTACGGCTGTGGAGCTCGATCCAGTGCGAAACGGTATGGGCGAATAAGAACATGACGTGTGGCTAGGTTAGATCTGAAAATAGATTTAAAAACCAGAAATTTGATCCAAATTCAAATGCTCATAATTTTCGATTGCCACGTTAGATTTTTGCAAACTTTATACCGTTGGATTCAGTGAAACAAGACCTTTCTGAATATCCAATTTATTTAGCATATAGTAACAGTTAAAATGATTTTATTTGTAGAACAAGTTTAAGGCTATTTTAGATATAGATTTATTTTGGTAAATTATATTGGGGCCAAATAAGTTTAGTTGGCAAACTTGTGACATGTTAAGTTCTGTAGACATGAGCATACTTGGTAGAATTTTCAAAAAAAACACCACTTAGTATATTCTTGCATGCATGCATTCATATTTTTTTTTTGGTTGTATATAATTGTGAGTAATTGTATGCTTTAATTTCTTGTGTAGATTTTGCTAGTGATTGTGATTGTGAAGAGTGCTACTCTCCCCACTACCAAGGCAAGTGATATTTACATGAATAAATTTGTCCTATGTTTTGAACTGGCATTAGATATTTTGTTATAGTATTGCATGTTAATTTGTCTAATGCAAAAGATGGGAAATCCTATGTAGTCTAGTAGATTTGCTAAGGAATTATCCCTAAGATAAGTTGCCATACTTTGCTTAGCCTAGCTTATAGCAAAACAAGGGTTGGTGAAAAACTACACTTACTATAAAGAAATTATTTCTAAGTCAAGAGACTTATACTTTTCTAATAAAACCACTAAGTCAAATGAATCTCCTGGGTGGAATGGAAAGTATGGGTTATGTTGAGTGGTTACACAAGGCCATGGACTTGGGTTGTGTATCTCACTTGTGGTAAGCCACCCAGGCACAAAGGGATTTGGAGGCCAAGTGTTGAGAAAGCTTACAGTGCAACCACTTGGCAATATGGGCTCTGCCATGATCATATAGGTTGCTAGAAGTTAGTCTTTTGGACAGTTGGTGGTAGATGGTATGATAGGTTGGAACGCGTCCATTTGACTAAGGAAAGGCTTCTGAAAGGTCCTGTCTTGGGAAACCAAGTCTGGTGGGGAAAGTGCACAACCTCTGCAGATGGAAAACCTAAGTACTTAGCCTTGTCCAAGGAAATGGACACTTTGAGCATCAAGACATGGAAGCTACAAGAATCTCATCACTCCAACTTCTAAATAAAAATTTGTGGGTGAACAAGGGTGAAGGGCCTCAATGTCTATTGGTGGCTCCTTGGGAATATTTTTGACAAAGAAGGACTTAGTGTGTTCAATTAATAGGTAAAACTTATTTTCAAGCAAAGCAAGCCCAGCTACACTTAGCCAAATGCATATAGTAATATAGTCCACTTAAAATATACTAAGGTATCACTTGCCAATACTATTCCAAAGTATTGACCCTCTGTGGCTGTAACTTGTGATGTTGCAGGTTACTCCGATGATGAGTAGGAGTCATGAGTCTACACTCAACATGCTTGCCTGTGGCACATGAAGATGAAGACTTATGTTTATTTACTTATTCCTCAAACTCTTGTATTAGGCCTATGGCCCTGAGTTGTAAAAGACTATGTTTTATCTCTGGAATGAATGTAATAAACGACCTTTGTATCTGTGTACTTCATCTTAAACTGTGGATGCTAGCATTGATCCAGGGACTAGCATTGCAATCACAGGGATCCTTTCCTTTATAAAGGAGGGGTCTAACAGATGGTATCAGAGCACTGTGTTGCCTGTAGGATTATGACCCTAGGATTGGAAAACCACTAAGGAAAAAGTTTTTCAACTACTTCTACACTTGTCTATTCTTCTCGTAAAACTTTTCTAATCTCTTTCAACTTCCTTTGTAGATGAACTCCATCAACGAAGCCGTGAAGAAGGGACCACTCATGACCATGACCTTGGAGTGTGAAACTGAGTTTCCCAATATTCTCAAGGACCTCATGGAGGCAATGGATGCACATGTTGAAGCCGTGTACAAGGGCTTTCCAGTGATGGATGAAGGAGTGGAGTATTGGTGGGTGCAACTTCACTTGTACAAAAACAAGGAAGACAACCACAAACAAAGGGGATTCTGCATGTACACCAACACTACAATGCACACCACATTCTTTGAGTCAGCCAGGGATGCAGCTTGGAGGACTATCAAAGAACTTAGTGCTAGAGTCAGGTGCAGAATGCTCAACCTCCAAAAGGACTTAGAGAAAGAGAAGGAGCTTACTCAAGAGTTGGAAGACACCAACCAAGAAATAAGGGGAGATGTTATAGACTTAGTGATAGAGTCAAGAGAGCAAGATTGGTGGATTGCCTCTAGGAACATTGTGTTTAATAATACATCCCGTGAGATTGGATTATAAGGACACTTCGTTAGTTGGACCACCACTTATCACCTTATTTCCAAAAGATATTTTAAATAAGTATGGACCTTGAATGATGTAAGGGACTTATGTATGCATAACTTGTGTGACAATTATGTTTCATGGATATGTATGAATGTTTGTCTTGATTTACATTGAATTGCGTTGTTCTAACTTTTTCAATCTTATAAATAGATGCCTATTGCCATCAGCACTGTTGAGGAGTTTCGGGTTACTCGTTTTGGTCCCCGTATCATTGAGCTTACCACTCTGCTCGATCTCCCTCTTCCCACCATCACGGTGTACCCACTCACCAAGTTCGAGAGGAAGGACCTCTGGGGCTTCAAGGTGAACCAGCCCGGACGCCAGACTGAGCCTACCACGGAGGCCATCGTCTTCAAGCTGATGCACGACGACAGAGAGAGAGGCATGGAGGTAGTCATGCAGGACCTGATAGGACGACTGTTAGGCCGTCACTCCCGACAGGTTAGGGGCACTCACTTCCACGCCTTCGGAATACGTGATGTTGATGGAGAGTCCATCGACTTTGAGGACGACTCGAGGAGCACTGCGGAGCCGATACGTCTTTATCTTCAGGACTTAGAGACTCTTCTCAGGCACGTAGATACGGACAGGACGAACGTCATGCTAGGTAATGACGAGCTTCAGGTGCAGCTTCGCGAGAAGGACAAGCTTTTTGTGCAGCAGGATGAGATGATCAAGGAGATGTAGACAAAGTTCGAGGCCCAGGACCGCAAGTTCAAGAGTCAGGAGAAACGCGTCCAGGATAGGAACAAAAAAATCCGGGACATGACCGAGGAACTAAAGTCCAAGGACTTCGAGCTTGAGCAGCAGCAGATGGTTATTGAGAGGCTTCGCTCCCAGAAGAGGGCTCTCAAGGCCAAGGTCGATTCCTTGACCACTACGATTGAGGAGAACAAGACCGCGATGGAGAACGCAGGTCTTACCTTCGTCGAGGAGGAGATTGATGCTGATGAGTAGACTTGACTACTCGTTTACCTTTCATATTCATATTTGTTATTGTGAACTTATTATTGGACCATCCGACATGTGGATGGCTTGCCACTTGTGTGTTTTACTTCATGAGCTTGTTATGTGGTTGTTGAACTTTTATTCTTATGTTGCTTGCTATGTGTTTGCTTATGATGTATTGTGCATGAAACATCTATGGGTATCTCATTCTTATCTATTTGAACAAACCACAGATGCCTCCCCGTCGCGCAAACCCCAACCCCAACAACATCACCCCGGAAATGCAACAAATGATGAATGCGCAAACACAGCTTATGCAAATGATGACAACATTCATCCAAAACCAGAATAACAATAACAACAACAACAACAATCCCAACAACAACAACAACAACAACAACAACCCTCCGGGTTTTGATATGCTCACCAGATTTCTGCGTCTGAGGCCAACTAAGTTTTCGGGAACAACTGATCCCATGGTAGCCAACGACTGGCTACGTTCTGTGAACAAAGACTTAGTGACAGTGGGCTGCACGGATGCTGAAAAAGTCAGATTCGCCGCACATCTGTTGGAAGGACCAGCCGCCACATGGTGGGATAACTTCCAAATCACCACTCCTTTGGATGAGGTAACTTGGGCTATCTTTGAAGATGGCTTTCGCACTGCTAATATCTCATGAGGAATGATGAGTCTGAAAAAGAAGGAGTTTCACAACCTGAAACAGCGCCACCGCAGCGTGGCTGAATACGTAGAAGAGTTCAACAATCTGGCGCGCTATGCACCGGATGAGGTGGATACAGATGCAAAAAGAAAGGAAAAGTTCTTGGAAGGTTTGAATGATGAGCTGAACCTACAGTTGTCTGTGGCATATGTTCCAACTTATCAGTCTTTGTGTGACAAGGCTGCTATTTTGGAAAGTAAAATGAAGCAAGTCGAGAGTAGGAAGAGGAAACACTCCGACAAACACAACTCAGGGTCATCTCACAAACGATCTCACCATGATGACAGTAGCAACTCAGGATCCCATAAACATGGGAAATTCAGCAAGCACAATCACAACCGCCATGACAACAAGCATCACCGCGGTCATGACAAGGACAAGTACAAGAACCACAAGGGTGGACATAAGAGCCACTATAGTGGAAATGGTAGCGGAAGTGGAAGTCAGCCTGCTAAAAAGGACATCAGTCAGGTTGAATGCTTCAAATGCAAGAAGATGGGACACTATGCAAATGAGTGCCCCGAAAAGAAGGTGGAAGGACCTAACAAGCCGAATCCTTTCCAGAAAGGACAGGTTAACCACATTAATGTGGAGGAGGTCTATGAAGAGCCTGATGCCGTTGCTGGTAAGTTCAGACTCAACTCAATTCCAGCATTTGTACTCTTTGATACCGGTGCATCTCATTCATTCATATCAAAGACATTTGTTGAAAGAAATGAACTACCGGTAGAAACCATTGGGTGTCCTATAAGAGTAAGTTCTCCGGGTGGAGAAATGATAGTAAACTCAGGTTGCCACGACTTAGTCCTAGAATTTGGAAAACATAAGTTTCCAGTGAACCTAATAATCCTAAATTCCCAAGGACTGGATGTGATTCTAGGAATGGATTGGATGGCTAAGTACGAGGGAGTACTAGATTGTGCTAATCGTACAGTTGCACTCACAACCCCAGAAGGAAAAAGAATAAAATTCAAGTCAAACTTTGAATCCAAAGGAAGGAAGCTGAATTCTCTTAAGGGGGTTAGCATGGATAGTGTACCAATTGTGTGTGAGTATCCGGATGTGTTTCCGGAAGAATTACCAGGAATGCCACCAGATAGAGATGTGGAGTTTCTGATAGATTTGGTACCAGGTTCTGGACCAATAGCTAAGAGACCGTACAAAATGTTAGTTGATGAACTGAAGGAACTCAAGAAACAGCTAGGAGAACAGTTGAAGAAAGGGTTTATTCAACCAAGTTCTTCATCTTGGGGAGCCCCAGTATTGTTCGTGGAGAAAAAGGATAGAACGCAAAGATTGTGTATTGACTACCGTTCTCTCAACGAGGTGACCATCAAGAATAAATATCCTTTGCCAAGAATCAATCACTTGTTTGATCAGTTAGAAGGAGCATGTGTGTTCTCGAAGATTTATCTTCGGTCAGGCTATTTTCAACTCAAGATAAGAGAGCAAGACATACCTAAAACAGCATTCACAACAAGGTATGGCTTGTATGAATACACTGTGATGCCTTTTGGTTTAACCAACGCTCCAGCATACTTCATGAATATGATGAACAAGGTGTTCATGGAATTTCTTGACAAGTTCGTTGTCGTTTTCATCGATGACATCTTGGTCTACTCCAAGAGCAAGGAAGAACATGAAAGACACTTACGCATGATACTTGAAAAGTTAAGGGAGCATAAACTTTATGCCAAGTTTAGCAAGTGTGAGTTTTGGTTAGAGGAAGTTGGTTTTCTTGGTCACGTTATGACAAAGGATGGTGTGGCAGTTGATCCTGCTAAAGTATCAGCTATGACAGAATGGGAATCACCCAAGAATGTGAAAGAAGTTCGTAGTTTCCTCGGCTTAGCATGTTACTACAGAAGATTCATTGAAAATTTCTCAAAGGTTGCTAAGCCAATGACGGAATTGCTAAAGAAGGACAAGAAATTTGCTTGGTCTGAAGGTTGCGAAGTCAGCTTCCAAGAATTGAAGAAAAGACTAGTGACAGCACCAGTTCTATGTCTGCCAGATTTGGAAAAGGATTTCCAAGTATATTGTGATGCGTCACATCAGGGTTTGGGTGCCGTACTTATGCAAGACGGTAAAGTCGTAGCCTATGCTTCGAGACAACTCAAAACTCATGAAGTAAATTATCCTACTCATGATTTGGAGTTAGCCTCTGTCGTCCATGCACTCAAAACATGGAGACATTACCTTTTGGGTAAGCGGTGTGAAGTGTTCACCGATCATAAGAGCTTGAAGTATATCTTCACCCAGAAAGAAATCAACATGAGACAAAGGAGATGGTTAGAACTTATCAAGGATTACGACTTAAGTTTGCAATACCACCCCGGTAAAGCGAACGTAGTAGCCGATGCTCTAAGTCGTAAGACGTTTGTAAATGGCCTTACCAAAGGGGAATTGCCAGATGACTTGTGTAAGCAATTCAAAGAACTCAGATTGGAGATTGTACCAGAAGGACATCTCATGTCCTTAGATGTTCAACCCACTCTATTGGACAAGATCCGAGAAGTCCAGAAGACCGATAAAGAAATTGAAAATATTAAGGAAAATATTAGTCTAGGGAAAGCTAAGAGTTTCCATATAGATGAACAAGGTACTTTATGGCACGGGAAACGTATATGTGTTCCACAAGACCCGGAGTTACGAAAACTGATCTTACAAGAAGGTCACAACTCTCCGTATTCTATTCACCCAGGAAATACCAAGATGTACATGGACATGAAGGAAAGGTTTTGGTGGAACAATCTAAAAAGGGACATCGCCGAACATATTGCTTTGTGTGATGTGTGTAGCAGAGTCAAAGCGGAGCACCAGAAACCAGCAGGTTTACTTCAACCACTGCCTATTCCTGAATGGAAGTGGGAAAATATTGGTATGGATTTCATTACCGGATTACCAAGGACCAGGTCAGGGTATGATTCCATATGGGTGGTAGTGGATCTCCTAACTAAAGTGTCTCATTTTATACCAGTGAAGACAACCTATACAAGTGCCAAGTTAGCTAAAATCTACATGAGCAGAATTGTATGCCTTCACGGTGTGCCAAAGAGTATTGTGTCAGATAGAGGAACCCAGTTCACTTCTCACTTTTGGAGACAGCTTCATGAATCTTTGGGAACAAGGTTGGAATTCAGTACTGCCTTTCACCCCCAAACTGATGGTCAAACGGAAAGGACTAACCAAATTCTTGAAGACATGTTGAGGGCATGTGCCTTAGACTATGGAGCAAGTTGGGATGAAAGCTTGTCTCACGCAGAGTTCTCTTACAACAATAGTCATCAATCTAGTATTGGAATGGCACCATTTGAGTTACTCTACGGAAGGAAATGTACCACCCCATTATTATGGAATGGTGTGGGAGAAAGAAGCTTATTTGGACCTGATCTTATCAAGGACGCCGAAGAGAAAGTCAAATTGGTTAAGGACAGGTTAAAGATAGCACAGTCCCGACAGAAAAGCTACGCGGATTCTAAGCGTAGGGAAGTCACCTACGAAGTTGGAGATAGAGCTTATCTTAGAGTATCACCGCTTCGTGGAGTGAAAAGATTTGGAGTCAAGGGAAAATTGGCACCAAGATATGTTGGGCCATACAAGATTCTAAGTCGCAAGGGAGAAGTTGCATATGAAGTTGAGTTGCCAGAGTCTCTGTCAGCTGTCCATAACGTATTTCATGTGAGTCAGCTTAAGAAATGTCACCCAGAAATGGAAGAGTCTTCTTTGAAAGATACCATACCTTTGGAATAAGTTCAGCTAGAAAGTGATCTCACTTATGAGGAAAAGCCTGTCAAGATTCTAGAGACCGCAGAAAGAATTACCAGGACCAAGACTATCAAGTTTTGTAAAGTGCAATGGAACCATCACTCCGAAGAGGAAGCAACATGGGAAAGAGAAGATGATCTCCGGAAAGACCACCCTCACCTATTTGCTAGCCAAACCGAATCTCGAGGGCGAGATTCATCTTAAGGGGGTTAGATTTGTAACATCCCTAAATTCATATTCCAAAACTCATTCATATCATTCTTGCATCATTCATCCATTTAGGATTTTTCTCAAAAATCATTTAGAGACAGAAGTTTGAGCTATGATTTCATGTGGGCAATTTATCTCAAATGGCCATCACCCTTTGAAATTTGAATGTTAGGTACTTGTTTGCTTGCCTCCATTGATGGAAAGATTAGGTGAAGCTTTTAACCCAAGATTCCAAATTTAGAAATAGTTTCAAAATCCTTTTTCAAATATTTGCAAACTATAGCAAATCTCTGTTTACTTTGAAACCCAAGCTTGACCAAGCCTTGCAAAGTAACCACTTAGTTAAAATGACTGTTTTTGAAACCCACAAAACCCTGCAAAAATTCCCAAAGTAGTTTGGATTCAAAAAGATTTGAATTCATATCAAATTCATACCAGAAAATGAATTTAGAAAAAGAAAAGGACTCTTCAATGGAAAAAGGCCGCGCGGACAGAATCTGGCCCAGCAGCAAATCGAGCCCAGCAAGCCCACCCGGGATCTTCTTATTCTTCTCTCACGCGCGAGCGCACGCGCTGAGCCGCTGATGGGCAGACCCCACCTATACTCTGCGCACCTCGCTGACAAGCGGGCCTTCTCCACGCCAGCGTCGTCTCCACCCGCACGACCTGTTCGTCCCCAATCAACGCGGCCGTTTTCTATGTTTAATTCGCGGCGTCAATTCGAATCAATGGCCGAGTGATTCTTGCACTTGACCAGGCTATATAAAACCCCTCTGTCCCCTCTCTCTTTTCCCCCAAACCCCAAGCACAGAACGCCCCTAGGCTGCGCGCATTTCTCTCTGCAACCCCGCCGTCTCCGACGACTGCGCCGGAAAATTCCGGTGAGTCTAGAATTCCCCTCGGTATCGCGTTTACGCTATCTTGTTCAGGGAATCTCTGTGCACTTTCTGACACCCTCCGTTTACCTTCGCATGACCCATAGCTTCGGCAACGTCAACGACTGGTCGCCACCGTCTTCTGTACGAACTCCGGCGAGCTATAACGGTAAGCCCCGACCGCCCCGCGTCTTCTAGTTCAAGCACACAACTCTGCCTTGACTCTGTGAATCTAACCGTGTCCTCGTCCTGCCTTGGGGTGGTTCACAGCGACGTCCACAACAACCACCCGACACACCGACGCCGTCCTCCACTCCGGCGAGCAATCGCAACCGTGTCCGAGCGCCCCTTGACCAACCGCGAGTACGACGAGCTTCGCCGTGACCCCCTGAGCCCGGTGAGCTACTCCTCGATCTCTCTTACCCCCTGTAGTGCCGCCTCCGTCGTCGACCGACAGTTCCGCCGCCGGTAGCCACCGCTCCGCCGCCAGTTCTTGGCCAGGGCAATAGCAGCCGTTAGATCTGTATCGTAGCGCTAGGATAGATCCACTTAACCCGAAGCGGTACGCGATCTGAGCCGCCAGATTTCATTTAGATCCTATGGCTGTGGAGCTCGATCCAGTGCGAAACGGTATGGGCGAATAAGAACATGACGCGTGGCTAGGTTAGATCTGAAAATAGATTTAAAAACCAGAAATTTGATCCAAATTCAAATGCTCATAATTTTCGATTGCCACGTTAGATTTTTGCAAACTTTATACCGTTGGATTCAGTGAAACAAGACCTTTCTGAATATCCAATTTATTTAGCATATAGTAACAGTTAAAATGATTTTATTTGTAGAACAAGTTTAAGGCTATTTTAGATATAGATTTATTTTGGTAAATTATATGGGGGCCAAATAAGTTTAGTTGGCAAACTTGTGACATGTTAAGTTCTGTAGACATGAGCATACTTGGTAGAATTTTCAAAAAACACCACTTAGTATATTCTTGCATGCATGCATTCATATTTTTTTTTTGGTTGTATATAATTGTGAGTAATTGTATGCTTTAATTTCTTGTGTAGATTTTGCTAGTGATTGTGATTGTGAAGAGTGCTACTCTCCCCACTACCAAGGCAAGTGATATTTACATGAATAAATTTGTCCTATGTTTTGAACTGGCATTAGATATTTTGTTATAGTATTGCATGTTAATTTGTCTAATGCAAAAGATGGGAAATCCTATGTAGTCTAGTAGATTTGCTAAGGAATTATCCCTAAGATAAGTTGCCATACTTTGCTTAGCCTAGCTTATAGCAAAACAAGGGTTGGTGAAAAACTACACTTACTATAAAGAAATTATTTCTAAGTCAAGAGACTTATACTTTTCTAATAAAACCACTAAGTCAAATGAATCTCCTGGGTGGAATGGAAAGTATGGGTTATGTTGAGTGGTTACACAAGGCCATGGACTAGGGTTGTGTATCTCACTTGTGGTAAGCCACCCAGGCACAAAGGGATTTGGAGGCCAAGTGTTGAGAAAGCTTACAGTGCAACCACTTGGCAATATGGGCTCTGCCATGATCATATAGGTTGCTAGAACTTAGTCTTTTGGACAGTTGGTGGTAGATGGGATGATAGGTTGGAACGCGTCCATTTGACTAAGGAAAGGCTTCTGAAAGGTCCTATCTTGGGAAACCAAGTCTGGTGGGGAAAGTGCACAACCTCTGCAGATGGAAAACCTAAGTACTTAGCCTTGTCCAAGGAAATGGACACTTTGAGCATCAAGACATGGAAGCTACAAGAATCTCATCACTCCAACTTCTAAATAAAAATTTGTGGGTGAACAAGGGTGAAGGGCCTCAATGTCTATTGGTGGCTCCTTGGGAATATTTTTGACAAAGAAGGACTTAGTGTGTTCAATTAATAGGTAAAACTTATTTTCAAGCAAAGCAAGCCCAGCTACACTTAGCCAAATGCATATAGTAATATAGTCCACTTAAAATATACTAAGGTATCACTTGCCAATACTATTCCAAAGTATTGACCCTCTGTGGCTGTAACTTGTGATGTTGCAGGTTACTCCGATGATGAGTAGGAGTCATGAGTCTACACTCAACATGCTTGCCTGTGGCACATGAAGATGAAGACTTATGTTTATTTACTTATTCCTCAAACTCTTGTATTAGGCCTATGGCCCTGAGTTGTAAAAGACTATGTTTTATCTCTGGAATGAATGTAATAAACGACCTTTGTATCTGTGTACTTCATCTTAAACTGTGGATGCTAGCATTGATCCAGGGACTAGCATTGCAATCACAGGGATCCTTTCCTTTATAAAGGAGGGGTCTAACAGTTGGTGTGAGTAGCCTTGTCGTTGAAATCGAGGTGTACAAGGCATGGGATATCACGGTACTCCTCGTATGTCTAGGGAACGCGGAGCACTGCCGGGGTAGTTTCACTACCGTGCTGCTACCCACGACCAGCCCCCCGTCCTCGGCCACGCTTTCCGCCATCACCGCGTCCTGCGAATGTCATAGCGACCATGTCGGAGGTTTGCTTTTCTTCTGGCGGGCTCTTCCGCTTGGTGTTGCTGTTCCTCCTGGCTTGAGGTGAAACGGCCATTGCCGGCAGGGAGCCGCGAGCATCGTTGTCGGCATGCCGCGAACTCACTAGCCAGCTGGATCATCTGGTTGAGATCTAGACGGTGATTGTCCTGCAAGCGCTTCAACTTATGTCGGAGCAATGTACCTTTCTCCAACCCTTCGATGAAGGTGGCCATGGCGGTTTGATTGTGCAATCCTGCGCAGGAATTCTTCATATCTATCCAGCGAGAGAGGTAGGCGCGAGATGACTCGTCTTTCTCCTACATGCACCGCTGTAGATCACCAACAGTACAGGGACGCTTGTACGAACCCTCGAAGTTCTTGGTGAATGCTTCTTGCATGTCCAACCAGTTGCAGATGGACTTCTCCGGCAACTCATCAATCTATTGTCGGGTCGTGCCCGCCAGCATCAGCGGGAGGTACTTGACGGTGACATTGGGGTCGTAATCCTGCAACCATGGAGCCGGTTTGGCGGTGCTGTTATAGGTCTTGATGGTCTTATCAATCCGGAACTGTTGGGTAAGTTGCGGTCCGTATTACAGGTCCAAAGCAACGTGGTCCCAGGTACTGTCCTTCCCGGGCCTCGCGAATCTTGTCCAGGCGTGAACGTGCGTCGTATGGCTCTGGGCTTGCTTTATTCTTCTTGCCGCTAGGGGATGGGCTGCGTGAACGACGTAGGCCTCCTCCGCGATGGTGGCTACTAGGGGGCGACGGAGGTGGAGGTGGCGGTGGTTAGATTTTTTGTTGTTACCCTCCTGCGACGCCTCACGCTTGTCGCAGTTGCTTGTCGGACATGGAAGGTCATGACGCGACCTGCTCTTGTGTTCTTGGTTGCGCTCTCCATCATGACGGGGCTGATCCGTGTTGTCATGGATGACGATGCCGCTTTGCCTTGGCGGAGGAATGTCCGTGCGATGGTGACCCTTGGGGTCTTCGCAATGCCGGGGAGACCGGGGAGGTGCAGATGGGCGATGATTATGAGCCTTACCTCCATGGTTGGAGGATATGGGGATAACGTCCTTCCTGTTGCGTGCATCCCTCCGTCTTCGTTCTGACGAACCTGTCTGGGATCCGACATCATGAGGAGATCGGTCCCTTGGCGTCTTAGGAATGCTAGACTGGCAAAACGCTGGGTCAGACTCAAGCCTCTGAGAGGTGGCCTTGTCCTACTGTTTCACCTCCTTGGCCACAAGGTCATAGACCTATTCCACAGCTGCGGGTGATCTATCCTGCTCTAGAAGGGTCTTGGCAACGACGAGGTTGAGAATAAGAGTGGGCATCACCTGCCTACCTTCACTGTCAATGTATGGATTTGCTTGTGGCAGCTTCGAGGGGGCCCATCCTATGTTTCGCCATACACCAGGATCGTTGATGACGCGAGCCAGAGCTTTCTTGTCCTTTTGCTGTTGGAGTAGAGTCTTGTACTTGGCCTCCATTGCTCTAGATTTCTCTATTGACTTCTGCGCGTTGGCCAGATCTTGAACTAGCTTTGCTCCTTGCTCCGCGATGGCATGCGCTTCCTCCAGAAGCTGCTGGCGCTTTTCGTCAAGCTGGACTACATTCCGTATATGGGCCACGGTCATGGGCTCGACGAGTGGATTGTCGTACATCACTCTATCAACTGGAGTGATTTGGGCAGCAGCAGACGTAGATGCCAGAGGCGGCGGGTTTGCGGTGTTTTTGTTACTCGGACCGGTGTTGAGTTCCTGCGGCTACTACACTAGGTTGGGAGGAGGAGGCATGGCCTTTGCCCGGTCATTTTCGACAGCAACACGTGGCCCCTTCCCCTTGTCCAGCGCTTTAGGCGGAGTTTTCCCGGGTTGATCTTCCTCCATCATGGTCCCAATGGAGACAAACACCTCTCGGGATGTGACGACGTTGCTGGGCTGCTAGTCGCGTTTTTAATCCTCCTCCATCTCCTGCATAGCAGAGTCTAGCGCCTCCGAGCTGAAATCTATCTCCTCCGAGTCAGCGTTGATGTCGGCGTAGAGCGCGTCAAGCACGGAGTTGGAGGGTGCCGAGGCTTCCTTGATGACGCGCGGTGGCGGTGCGATAGCAGCAACGATGACTGGAGGTGGTGGTGCGGCCGCATCGACAACGACCGGAGGCGGCGGTGGCGGTGGCTGAGGCAGAGGGGCGCCGTCTAAGAGCGCGAGCGCTGTCTGGGCTGCCTCCTCAGCTTCTACGTTGTTGTTGACGGTGTTCTAACCTTAATAGCAATGATCACCAATTCTAACAGAAAGCACAGAGACACTATATTTTCTAGCCTTACTAGGATGAGAAATAATATTAGAAGCGTCTTCACAGAAGACAATATGCTCATCCTCTATATTTCTAGCGTCAAGATCTTCCATAATAGCTACCACAGGTTCAGTATTCATTGGCTCATCAGGATCCACAGTTTTCTTTGTACCTTTGTTATTCACACTAATTATCATAGAATACTCCTTTACCATAGCTGGGAAAGGTGTTTTCTCAACATAAGGTTCAGGTACAATATGATTAGTAGTACAAACTTCAGTGCTTCTAACTGGAACATGACTAACAGTATCTTTATAAGGTGCATGGTACTTATCCCACTTCTTTTTGGGAATATCTATGTAAGAGGCAAAGGCCTTAAAACAATTAGCAATACTTTGGGAGACAAGATCAAACTCATTACTAATATCACGGAAGTCATCAGTTCCCATAAAATATTTTATGCATTCATAATCATAATTTATACCTGACTTTCTTCCTTTGTTATTCTCCCAAGCTTCAGTGTTCTCTTGACTACGGTCTAGGAGATCCCATTTAGCTTCTTCCTTCATATGTGTGAATGATCCAACACAAGAAGAGTCTAGTAAATCTTTATCATGAAGAGAAAGCCTAGCATAAAAGTTATTGATAATAATATTGTTAGGGAGTTCATAAATAGGACATTTAAGCATTAGTAACTTTAATCTCCCCCCAAGCTTTAGCTGTACTCTCTCCATCACGAGGCCAAAACTTATATATCAGATTTCTATCCATATGAATCTCACTGGGAGGATAAAATTTAGAATAAAAGAGAGGTACTATTTCCTCCCATTCCATGGATTGTCCTTTCTTCAGCAGATTATACCATTCTTCAACTCTTCCTTTCAATGATATAGAGAGTAACTTCTTCTTCACCTGTTCAGTTGTGATACCTGCACACTTAAATAACCTGCGTAATTCATTGATAACAAGCAAATGATCACCAAGATGGATAGTTCCATCCCCAAAATAATAATTATCCATAACACGATCAACAATACTTGTAGGTATCTTAAAAGGATCTATCTCAACAGGCGGTGGTCATCTACTACCCTAACAGTGGTATTAGTTTTCCCAAACCGAAAACCAAGAGGGTTATCCATATTGGAAACAAAGTAACAACCAGAAATAAAAAGAAATACTCACAGTAGAAGTTTCCTTTACCAGTTCCACTCTTCAATAGTGCTTCACTCCCCGGCAACGGCCCATAAAATAGTCTTGATGACCCACAAGTATAGGGGGTGTATCATAGTACTTTTGATAAATAGGAGTGTCGATCCCAACGAGGAGCAGAAGGTGTTTACTAGTGGTATGGAGCAGGAAATTTCTGTAAATACTTAGCAAACATATTTTTAGGGGTTTTCTGATAAAGCAAAGAAACAAAGTGCAAGTACTAAAGACAACGGACAACTATAGCAAGTGGCCCAATTCTTTCTTAGCAAAGGACAAGCCAGTGGAAATACTTATAAGGACCAAACGTTCTTGAGAACACATGTCAATTCTGTCAAGTGCTTTCGCTTCAAATAGCTGAGTAGTCTTCTTTGGTATTGTAAGTGTTGGGTGGGTGAACCTGTGCTAATGTATCGACCTTACTTGGACTAATACATACTTGTTATGAAACCCCCTGCAAGCATCCGCAACTACAAGAAAGCAATTACGATAAAAACCTAACCACAGCCTTAAACTCTGGGATCCTACACTCCCTTGTGCAATGGTGTCCTAACGGGGGTTCAGGTTTCTGTCTCTCCCACAACCCCACGATTAGTAGCCAAATAAACAATGCATTCCCCTAGGCCCATAAATGGTGAAGTATCATGTAGTCACTGTTCACATGACACCACTAGAAGAATAGCAACACAACTGAAATACTAAACCATGAATAATATCTCAACACAAATCCACTAATAACAACATGACTTCTCCCATGTCCTCAAGAACTAGACGAACTACTCACAAGACATCATATGGATCAAGATCAAAGTTGATATGGTGGTGGATAACAATCTGAACATAAACAATAATCCAACGGTTCCACTCACAAGCATCAACTACAATAGTAATCAACAATGGGAAAGTTTCCCCTAAGAACTATCCAAGTATTCAACACGATTGATACAACGGGATGGAGTGGTGATGATGGTGCCGGTTGAGATGATGATGTGGATGAGGATGATCCCTATGAAGCCTAGGTTGATAATTGTTATGATGGTGACGATCTCCCCTCTCCGGGAAAGGATTTCCCCAACAAAAATCTGTCTGCCGGAGAGATCTTTCTCTCTCGGTGTTTTCCACCCCGCTGAGGCGGCGGAATCTTTCTGTGGTCGCTCTCCCTGTTTTAGGGTTCCGAGAGGAAGATATAGGCGAGAGGGCGGAGTCAGAGGCCGGCCAGGTGGGCCACACCCATCCTAAGCGCGACCCAGGGGGGCCAGGCGGCTAGGGGGTGTGGTCCCCCTGTGTCCCAACTCCGCCTTCCCTTCTTGCTTCCTTCGTCTTCTGGGAAAATTTAATTTTCTATGATTTTTCTTGTATTTTGTGATCTTCGTGAAATTGCATCAAAACACCTCTTTTTCCATCAGAATCCTGACTCTGGCAGTCCATCCTCCAAGAATCATCCAACATGCAGAAACATAGGAAAAGACATAAGTAACACCTCATAATAAGACACATATCAATGAATAGAGGCAAATTATGATATAGAATGGTGATGCAAATTTGACTATCAGTGAGGAAGAATGGGGTGAAGCCGGTTGATAGATTCGAGGTGGTGCGGAGGCTCCAAAGCATGCCAGGGAGTTCCTCGATCCAACCGCTGGCTGACCTCTCTAGTGGCTCGATCAGCAGGCCTTGATTCCGGCTAGCACTAAGTCGTTGGCTCTTTCCACCTTCCCGTTGGACTGCGGGTGTGCGACGGATGCGAGGTCCAGTCGGATTCCCTTTGTGTGGCAGAACAGGGAGAATGCCCCTTTGGAGAAGTTCATGCCATTGTCAGTGATGATGGTGTGGGGATACACGCACCGGATGATGATGTCCCATAAGAAGGTGACGAACGTCGCACCTTCCAGCTTCCGGATCGTCTTCGCCTTGAAAGGGTCATGTGATCATGCTAGGTAGGGATCTCTTGAAGGGGCCGACCATGTCCAGGCCCCAGACAGGAAAGGGTCATGTGATCAGTATGGTCTTTAGTGCCGAAGTCGACATGTGCCTTAGCCGGCCGAACCGCTGGCACCCGTTGCATGCGCGAACCAGCTAGTCTGCATCTTCCGAGGCAGTAGGCCAGTAGAACCCGTGGAGCCTTTCCTTCCTCACCAGGGCGTGAGAAGAGGCGTGGTGACCGCACTCCCCCCGATGGATCTCCTTCAGCAGCCGATAGAGGGTATCTGCATCGACGCACCACTGAAAAATATATGCGACATTGCGCTTGTACAACTCCTTGTTGATGATGGTGTACATGAGCGCGCGGCACCGAATTTAACTTGCCTCCACCTCGTCAGCCAGGAGCTAGTAGTTGAGGAGGTAGTTCATGAAGGGATGGTCCCGGGATGGCACTTCCTGGCTAGTGAAGACACTAGTCGGCGTGATCTGGAGCTCATCCGGGGGTCGGCCGGGTGGGATGCCTGAGTCGGCAGCCCCTTACCTTTTGCCTTGATCGAAGATGGCTTGCCCGAGGAGGAGGCATCCCCCGTGTCTTTTTAGCCGGAGGGCACAACAGCGGGGCCCGGCTCTTTCGAGCCGGCAGCCCCCCGGTCTGCTACCCAGATGATGGACTAGGATTCTAGAGAGGGGGTGATGCTGGGCTTGCGGAGGTTCTCCAAGGAATCTCCGGGCGGGATGGCCGCTCTGGTAGATCCTACTTGCATGAGCGCATCGGCCGCCACGTTGTTGGCGTAGGGAACATGATGGAATTCACATCCCTCGAAGCCGACACTGAGCAGCTGGATGTGGAACCAGTATAGAGCCATGTTGGCATCCCGAGCGTCCGCTCGCCGGACACTTGCCACACCACCAGATCCAAGTCCCTGAAGCAAAGGATCCGGCGGATGCCGATGTCTTTCGCGAGCCAGAGCCCATGCGCAAGAGGCTCGTAATCGATGACGTTCTTCGAAGCGGTGAAGTGGATATGCAGCACGTACTCTAGCCGGTCTCCCTTGGGTGAGGTGAGCATGATGCTGGCTCCCAAGACCCCGTGCATCTTTGAGCCGTCGAAATGCAGCTTCCAGTAGTCGGAATTAGGAACCGGAGGCAGGTACTGGTTCTCCGCCCAGTAAACGAAGAAGTCTGCCATCGCCTGAGACTTGATGGTGACCTTGGGCTCATACCAGATGAAGTAGGCGGACAGCTCGATGGCCCACTTAGCTACCCGGCCCGTGGCGTCCTTGTTGCCAAATATCTCTCCCAACGGTGAGGTGGACACCACAGTGAGCAGATGCTCCTGGAAGTAGTGCTTAAGCTTATTATAGGCTAGGTAGACACCGTAGCACATCTTCTGGTAGTGGGGGTAGTTCTTCTTGGAGAGGGAAAGCACTTCACTCACTACTAGGAAAACATGTTGTTCGTGGCGCACCTGAAATGCCCATACGTGGCTAGTGCGCCACCATCCCTGCGCTACGTCTAAAACATAGCCATAGCGCACTGCCTGGTGCGCTACGGTTACCTGCACACGTCTGTAGCGCACCTGCCAGTGCGCCACGGCTAGAAACGATAGTGCGCTTCCACTATATTCTCTGTGGCACACAGGGAAGTGCGCCACTGATGTTCTTCACGTGCGCTTTAGATCATGTGCGCCACTAAAGCCATTGCATGTGTGCCACGGTCATGTTCTTCACGTGCACTTTAGATCATGTGTGCCACTAGATTATATACAATATTTAAGGCAGATATAAACACACATATATATAAGATATATAGTTATATATATGAATACACAAATTGCAAAACAAGATTGAAACAAATACATATAGGTAAGTCCCATACATGAATACATAGTATAAGTTACATTGTTTTGATCAAGTTACAAAGTAGTTGGTGACATGTGAATACATGTGTCTCGAAAAAATGAGAGCTCAGAAGCTCGCCTAGACATCTAAACTAGAAACAAGCACGGGATAAACAACCAAAGATGATAAGCATCACCACGACGAAGGTGTAGGTCTTCATCCAGTTCCTCGTACTAACTGCCGCTAGATAGCGTGTGTATCTAGCTTCCACCTCTGCCATAGTGTTGTACCCTTTGTAGCTATTGCCGCTAAAACAGTGCACCTGTCTCCGGTAGTCTTCCCAATCATCATATACTCCAGGAACCCGTCCCTTGTACACGACGTACCATGTCATCTACAAGGTGGCAATAATAATTAACCGGTGATTGAAAAAACATGTATAATTAACGTCACATATGAAGATACACATATAGAAAGTACTCCCAACTCAAAAAGACCAATGTAACTCAAAAAGCATGCCTCATATATAACTAGGTTGTTGGACGTAGGAATATGCTATGATGGAACTGTATGCCTGGTAGGATGCACAACACTTGGACTTGTGCATAGGACTAGGCGTACAATCTCATTGCAGCACATTCACATATATAGTGTGCCACGATATTTCAAGGAGCACTAAACTGAACCTAAACCTGAAACTAAACTGAACCTAAACCTGAAACTAACCTGAGCAATCTACTGCTTTGAACCCTAATCGGACCCTCCTGTGAACCGTAATCAGGCAAGCTATCTTATCTTGCAAGCTACCTTATCATCCCTCTTGATAGTAGTTGGCCTTGTCAGTAGATTAGTTACTATACTATCTTGCAACCTGCCATTAGATTAGTTTTATCTGTCAGGTTATTTTAGTTGGACATGATTTCCTGTATCCAATAGCTATACTATCTTGATAGAAGAAACACAGTGTAGAGTTAATCTATCTTGATCTACTGGACCCTAACGTTGTTGTCTAACCATAATATGAACCCTAGTCGGAATGGATGCAGAGAGAGGAAGAGAGGGGAGGGGCCACACTCACCTCTGAGACGAGGACGACGGCGGGCTCCTCCACGGCCTCCTCCTTGAGCGGCGGCGGCCTCCTCCTCCGTGGATCGAGCGGCGCGGGTGCGGGCGTCTTCCTCCACGGCCTCCTCCTCCTCGGACGAAGAACGCGGGCGACGACGAAGAGCATGGGAGGAGCTCCTCCATTGCCTCTCTATCCTCGAACACGCGGCGGATCGGGGCGGCATGTCGGCGGATCGGGGCTGCAAGCGGCGAATCAGGGATGTTGGTTCGATCTGTTTGAGGGACGGGGAGAGGAGCAGGGAGTCACGCGCAGTTGACTAGTCAGTACAGTTAGGCATATCACACCCTTAGATAACCGTAGCGCACTAGCTAAGGGTGCGCTATGCCTAGCTACATTGATCAGTAAGATAAGAGGGCGGCCATCCCTCTTATTTTCACTAACACTACCTTATCCCACTGGTTCCACCCACTACTCTATCTCAACCTGTGAGAACCCAGGTTCGAATCCTGGTGCCACCATGTTTGTTTTTATTTTGAAAAAAACTATTTAATGTTCCAAAAAATTCCTAAAAGTGGTAATATATGCCATAAAATTTTGTTTTTATTTTAGAAATACTTTTGAATGTTCCAAAAATGCCCAAAACTGATAATATATGTCATAAAAGTGGTACAAATAATATGATTCAAAGTATAACTAAATTAAATAATAATTTTTCCATGAATATTACAATATTTTTTGACCATGCGTTTTACAATATTTTTTGAGCTAGCGTTTTACAATATTTTTTCCCTTGTTTGTCGCGGTTGAAGAATATAGTCCCGACACTTTAATGTTTCTTATTTCGAATGGTCTACCTTTTTTGGGTAGGGTTGTCTTTTTTCTTCTTGTGATTTATGTTGCTGCATCATAGTCGTCGTCATTTTCAATCCTTGGATCGCCATACTGGTCGAAGTCTTGCTCGTTGGCGACTCCATATATTCTGATGATGTTTCCTTTTCCTCTCCTCACGACAACACGGCTAGGATTTGTCGGGTCGGTAATGAAAAAACATTGGTCCACTTTGCTAGCCAATACCCACGGTTCATTTTTCGCAGCCACGTTCGCAACGGCGACCTTGGATTTGGCTGCTTCAGGTATAACCATGATTGTGAAATACTGGTATTTTGTTTCGACGCTCTTTGCCCATCTAACACGGAACATCAACACCTTTTCTCCACAGTAGTCGAGCTCCCAGATCTCCTCGATCGTTCCATAGAATCTTTCCTTCATGTTGTCATCGGTGTACAATTCTGACATTACGCCTGAGTTCTGATAATCACACTTGTTGTCCTTATCCTCCATGTAGAATGTGTATCCGTTGATATCATACGCCTGATAGGTCACCAGGTTTTGCATGGGTCCCTGTGACAAGGTGAATATGATCTTTTCCGTGTCATAGGAAAGCGACCGCGGGAGATTATCAAGGAGCGTCTGTCTAAACCAACGCGTGAAATCTGAGTTGTGCTCTTTGATTATTTCCCTGCGTCCTCTGTATGCCCCGGTCACTGTACTTCTTATCGTTTAACCTTTTGTGCTTCTGTACCCAAGGATCGACCAGTTCTAAATGCTGTAGCGTGACGAGGTTTGCTTGATCAAAGCCTGCGCATCTACAATCGAAGTCTGCATGAAGTACGCGACGACCCTCTCGGTGATCAGATCCGTCGAGCTTGCCAAAGTGCCTATTGACGGGAAGACCGACAGGGTTGTCGATGTCTAGATAATTCGTGCAGAAAGAGATGCACTCTTCAGCCAAAAAGCCCTTGGCTATGCTTCCATCTGGACGGGACCTGCTGCGAACGTATCCTTTGATGAGTTCGTTCATCCTTTCGAACGCCATCATGCTGCATAGGAACATCGGCCCAAGTTGGACGATGTCCTCCACCACATGGACCAGCAGATGCACCATAATGTTGAGGAATGCTGGCGGCAAGTAGACCTCAAGCTCGCATAGTATCACCATGATCTCCTCCTGTAGCCTCCCGAGCTGATTCACACCAATCGACTTTCGAGAGATGACGTCGAAAAACTTGTAAAGGCCAAACAAGGTTTCATGGACGTTCTCGTCCATTATCCCTCTTAGTGCAACTAGTAGTACCTGCGTCATTAGCGCGGCACAGTCGTGAGACTTCATGCCACTGAACCTCTGCTTCACCTTGTCTAGGTATCTGCTTATCTTGCCCGCGTAGCCGTAAGGAAATTTGACTCCTAGAAGGCACTTGAAAAACTGTTTGATATCATCCTGGTTTAGAGTGAAGCAAGAAGGAGGCTAGTAATATTCGTTATTCTTGAATTTTTTACCCTTCCGACGACCTTGTGTCGCCTCTGACTCATGATCATCGTCATCTTCCCGATCATCAGGAGTAGTGTGTCCTCCGTGAAGCTCCTTCCGGATTCCCATGAATATCAGGTCGTGCCTTGCTTTCAGACCATCTTTCTTCCTATCTGGCATGTTGATTATGGTGGTGACCAGACTCTCGCACACATTTTTGGTGATATGCATGATGTCAAGGCTATGAGGCGTGCGGAGAAACTTCTAGTATGGCAACTCCCAAAAAACAGACCTTGTTTTCAATACCTTCAACATTGGCTTCTCTTGCTGCCTATGTCGCTTCTTTTTAGGCTTAGGACAATATTTCCAGTTTTTTAGCAATTCTTCCACTTCTTTGATGCTCCTCCGCTCTGGGATTCCTTGGCTCTCGGATTTTCCATCGAATAGATCTCCGTGTTTTCTCCATGGATCATTCTTTTCGATCCACCTCCAGTGCGCCAGAACATGGTTTTCGAAGACCCTGGATCTTTCTCTTGTTGGAGATAGCTTGTGTTATCCATGCACCTACCGCATGCGGAGAATCCTTGGATAACCTCCCCGAGATATACCCGCAACCTGGATAGTCTTGCACCGTAGTGACCAAGGCGGTTCTCATAGTGAAATAATCTTGTGCGATGGCGTCGTAAGTATTGGCTCCAGATTCCCATAATGTTGTAGCTCCTCTTTCAACGGCCCGAGATATAGATTGATGTTGGTACCAGGTTGTTTCGGCCCTTGAATTCGCAAACTCATTTGTATATACTTCTTCTTCATGCACATCCATAGAGGGAGGTTGTACATCCATACAAACACGGACCAAGTGTTGTGCGTGCTGCTCTGGCTACCGAACGGATTTGAGTCCATTGGTTCTCGCACCAAGCCTGATGTTCCTCGAATCTCAACCGAATTCTGGGAATTTGAGGTCCAATGCTTTCCACTGGCTAGCATCTGAAGGGTGTGTCATCCGCTCGTCCTTTTCGGGGTCATCGTCATCTCCTGGCTTCTTCCTTTCCGCATGCCATCGCATGAGATTCGTTTCCTTAGGGCTCACGAAATAGAACTGCAGACGAGGAGTGATAGGAAAGTACCATACCACTTTTTGAGGTTCTTTCTTCCATTTCTTGTATCGACTCATGCCGCACACCGGACATGTGGTTTCGTCCGCGTCTTCGCCTCGATAAATTATGAAATCATTGATGCATATGTGGTATCTAACGTGCACTAGATCGAGAGGACAGATGATTTTCTTGGTGTCTTCGATACTAGTTGGACACGTGTTCCCCTCCGGGAGATGATCGTTCTAGAATGCCATCATATCGTCGAATCTTGCGTCGGTCGATTTGTGTTTTGCCTTCATCTCCATAGCCTTGAGCGTTACATTCAACCGGATATCATCGGGCCAACATCCTTCATAATATGGAGTAACCGCGTATTTCTCAAGTTGCGCAAGCTTGGCTTTCTCTCTAGCGGCAGCCCTGGCGTTACTCGTCTGCTTGAGAAGCAGCTCTTGCACATAAGGGTCCTGCACCTAGCCTGACATTGTTCCATCGTCATCTGCTCCTCCAACATCTAGATCATCATCATATCGGTCTACTTCCACACCTTCATCATCTCCAGGAGACTCTTCATCATCTCGCCCGTCCTCGCCGTGATGATCATCGTCATGTTTCCCACCTTCACTGTCTCCATCGTCTTCGTCATCGCTAATCCAACGAGTGTATCCATCCATGAAACCATGGCGGAGCAGGTGCGCCTGCAGATGCCCGAAATCTGGGTCGATCAACCAGTTGAGTTTGCATCTTCTGCACTGACATATTATCTCCGTCTTGTTATTTTGTATCATGTCGGACATCGTGCATTTCAAAAATCTAGCCACAATTCCTTCGCTCATTATGCGGACCATGGTTTCCTGCGCGGTGTATGATGTACAATTAGAAGTTTATTAGAACCACATAATCAATGCATGCATGCAATGGTTGATAGAAAATTTCGGCATGACCTATGATAAAATAAGGACCTTTGCGAAATTCCAAAGTCTTGCCAAAATGGAAATGAATAAACATTTTGTCAAAACAAATGGAAACTCATTCACACAGAAACACAAGAGAGAGACCGGTCCATACACATGAACACATCATCCTCTCCATACACACATGAGAATCGATCCTCTACATATACACACACATGAGCATCGATCCTCTCCATACACACATGATCATCGATCATCTACATACATATGAGCATATCATCCATATACACATGAACACATCCTTACATGGACAACTTACCGAGATGAGAGACCGATCAAGAAGATGGAAAGAGAGGTGCGAGACCGAGAGGATGTCGTGTCTGGAAGGAGAGCTTCCTTTGTTGTGTATGTAGCATCCAAGGTAAGTTCTACATGCTAAAAATGGTGAATGAGTGGAGAAATTATGGTGGCAAGGAGGAGGATCACGACTACATCTAAGGAGGAAGAAGGAGGGGAAAGTGAAGTGTGGGTGTGGTAGTGGATAGTCACATGTGCAAAGTGGAGCTGCCAAAAAGTGGTCGACACATCTGTGGCGCAGATGGCCCTAGTGCGCCATAGGCATTAATCACAACTGTGGCGCACATGCCAGGAGTGCGCCATGGATGTGTTTGCCCATTTACAGAGCAGAGGGGCCTTAACTTAGGCGTAGCGCATGGGCCTCATGTGCGCCACGGCTATCCCTAACAACCGTAGGGGAAATACACCATGTGCGCTACGCGTATGTGGCATGCGGCTAGCAGGCCCCTGGCCAACACATATCTATGGAGCACTGTGACCATGTGCGCCACGGTTGTTCTTGTTACTAGTAGGGCACTGCCCACAGGTGAGCCACACCTGTTTTACCCGTGGGGCACTTCAACCACATGAGCCACGGATGTGCGAATTACCTATAGCCCTTTTCCTAGTAGTGGATGAGGTAGTAGATGGGCCGCTAAACCGGCTGGGCCTTGCCTTTCCCATGGCGCTCCACCGATAGGACAACGGTGATGACCCGGTTGGTGGCGGCTATATAGAGCAACATTGGCTCCTTCTCATCCAGCGTGTCGAGAACCGGTGCTGTGGATAGCATGTGCGCTTGAGGTCGTGGAATGCGGCATCCTTCTGTGTAGTCCAAGTGAACTTGTCCGTCTTCTTCATCAGCTGGTACAACGACATTTCTTTTTTTCCGAGCTGGCTGACGAATCGGCTGAGGGAGGCCAAGCACCCGGTGAACTTCTGGATGCCAAGCAAGCTCTTAGGCGGCTGCATCCTCTCGATGGCCGTGATCTTCTCCAGACTGGCCTTGATCCCTCGTCTTGACATGAGGAAATCGAGGAGCTGTCCGGCTGGCATGCCGAACACGCACTTCTTCGGGTTCATCTTCATGTGGTACCGACAAAGATTCGCGAATGTCTCGCCGAGATCCTCTAGTAGGGTCTACTTCTCCTTTGTCTTGATGACGACATCGTCCACATACGCGTGCACATTCGGCCTATCTGCGAGTGCAAGCATTTCTGCATGCAATGCTAATAGGTAGCACCTGCATTCTTCAGGCCGAATGGCATGGTTACATAGCAGTAAGCCTCGTACGGGGTGATGAACGATGTTTTCAATTAATCAGCCGGATTCAGCCAGAGATGATTGTAATCGGAATAACAGTCGAGAAAAGAGAGCAAATCATAGCCGACCGTAGAGTCAATCACTTGATCAATACAAGGCAGAGCGAAAGGGTATTTTGGGCAGGCCTTGTGCAGGCTCGTATAGTCGATACACATGCGCCAGCTCTTGTTTTTCTTCAACAAGAGGACTAGGTTGGCCAGCCAATCCGGGTGGTATACTTCCATGATAAAGCCGACAGAAAGTAGCCAGGCGATCTCGTCGCCGATGACCTTCCTCTTGTCCTCCATGAAGCAACGGAGGGGCTGCTTGACCGGCTTGGTTTTAGGCCGCACATGAACCGAGTGCCCGGCAAACTCGCTCGGCACACCCGACATGTCTTTGGGAGACCATGCGAAGATGTCCTGATTCTCACGAAGGAAGTCGATGAGCGCTCTTTACTATTTGTTGTCTAAGACAGCACCAATGGTGACGCACTTGGAAGGGTCAGCCGGGTCGAGCGGGATCTGCCTGGTGTCCTTGGACGGCTGGAATGCCATGTCCCTAGCCAGCACCTCCTGCTGTAGCATGGAGACATTACGGATCATCTCGCGCTTCTCTTCGGCGATGAGCAGGGCCTCAGCTATCTTCGCGCCTTCCTTTGGGAACGCTATGGATCGTCTGTAGCAGCCGACCACATTGATCACATCATTCGTCCCCGAAAACTTCATCTTGAGGTATGCGTAGTGGGGGACTGCCATGAACTTTGTGAGGGCAGGTGCCCAAGAAGGACATGGTGAAGGGATACGGGTAGGCTACACTAGCGCAAATCAAAATTTTCTACCGCGTAAACTAGGATTACTGTTGTCATAGATCACGGGATTACCACTAGACGTGTAGTTGCAGAACTTGATGAAGCGCGTCGAGGCAGCGTAGATGTTCTACGTCTCCTCCTCGTCCTTGTCCCATGGGCATCTCCCCTTGCGCGGCTCGTACAAGTGCTACAGATGCAGCACCTCCGAGGTATCCACACGTGCGGGGTGGAAGCGTCAGACGACGGACTACTAGGTCCGCGCGCACAACACAGGCGTGAGGAGTGGTGGCTGGGTGGAATGGTCTAACTCTGGTCAGCACACCCCACCCTCTCTTATATAGGCATCCCTAGTCGGCTTCTACATTAGCAGCCCATTAGTAGCCTAAGCCTGTTCTAATTCGGATCTAATCCTCATTAGGCTTCCAGCCCCTTAAGTGTGTGACCCTATAGGGTCATATATGTATAGACATGACACGGATACACTTATTCTGTCAATAGTTGGTAGCGGCCTCTAGCAAGACGTGCCAACTCCTAAACGCATACAAATATCATATCGGACGAACCATCACAAGGTTTAGTACATGTCTTTCCCTTTGCCTCATGATATTTGGTCTAGCTCCAAGCTGACCTCCCTTTCTCGATACTGTGATTCGGAATCCCTTTACTAGGTTACCTCTTAACCTTATGTAGCACGGCCATACATTTCTAGATCTGATCAATCGAGGGGCCCAGAGATATCTCTCTCAAGTAGAAAGGGGAAAATCCCATCTTGATTGACCATGCCTTGCAGCATGCTTCAGGACAAACCCGAAAGCTACCTTTATAACTACCCAGTTACGAAGCAACGTCTGATAGCCCCAAAGTAGGTCGATCCACATCTCAAGTACATGCGACAATCTCAGGTCTAAGGAAAAAACATACACGATGTGTAGAGAGAGCTGCAAAACTAATTGCCAGTCTCAAGTTGGGTTAGTCCAACCCCATGTTCATAATATGTGTCCGCATCATTAGTTTGACATCTCCATGTCTATGACTTGCGAAACATAGTCATCAACGAATCGATGTTCTAGTCTAATATTCAAGTGTCTCCTCACATGGACTCAGACTAGGGACAACTATTATATAACCATACAAGTAAGGAGTTTCACAAACAATCCACATAATTGTCAATCAATACAAGTTGCCTGATATGGACATTCAAGGAACATTACAATAAATCATGGATACATAAGAATATAATCATCTGTATGATTGCCTCTAGGGCATATTTCCTTTAGTATCCCACTTGCACTAGAGTCAATCTAGATTGTATCTAATACCTATTGCTCTTGCATGCGCCTCATGCGTCGGCTGCGGGAATGACTTTGTAAAAAGATCAACAACATTTGAGTCTATATGTATTTTGCATATTATGACACTACCATCCTCAACGAACTCTCGAATCTGATGGTAATGCATGCGAATATGTTTGTTCTTCTGGTGATGTCTAGGCTCCTTGTCTTGTGCAATAGCACCATTGTTGTCACAGTAAACTTGCATGGGATTGGACGCGCCCTGAACCACACCAAGAGCAATCAGGAAATTCCTAATCCAAATAGCTTCCTTTGCAGCCTGCGAGGCGGAAATATATGCAGCTTCTGTTGAATAGGAGGCCACCGTATCTTGCTTGGAACTTTTCCAACTCACAGCACCACCATTCATGACAAACGCATAACAGATTTCGATCTGGAGTCATCTGAGTCGTTAAGGTAACTCACATCTGTGTAACCCCTTACACTGAGTACATGCTCACATCCATAAACTAGGAACACATCCTTAGTCCTTTTGAAGTACTTAAGGATATTCTTTACCACTGTCGAGTGACCTTCACCTGGATCAGCCTGGTATCTGCTCATAACACTTAGATCATATGAAACATCTGGGCGAGTACATATCATTGCATACATGATGGATCCAATAGCCGAAGCATATGGAACCCTGCTCATGCACTCATGCTCATCAGTAGTCGAAGGACACTGAGTCTTGCTGAGTTTTATGCCGTGAGACATGGGCAAGAACCATTTCTTAGCCTCTTCCATGCTGAACCGCTTCAACACTTTGTCAATGTATGTACTCTAGCTTAATCCAATTAGCCTCCTTGATCTATCTCTATAGATCTTGATGCCCAGAATATATGCTGCTTCTCCCAAGTCCTTCATCGAAAAACTATTTTTCAACGAGGTCTTAACGGACTCGAGCATAAGAATGTCATTTCCAATCAGCAATATGTCATCTACATATAAGATTAGAAATACCAGCGCTCTCCCACTTTATTTCTTGTAAACACAAGGTTCTTGTTCATTTTTGATGAAGCCAAACTCCTTTACAACTTCATCAAATCGAATGTTCCAACTCCGAGATGCTTGCTTCAACCCATAAATGGACTTTAGAAGTTTGCATACCTTTCCAACATTGTTTGGATCGACAAAACCTTCAGGCTGCATCATATACACGTCCTCAATTAGGATTCCATTCAAGAAAGTCGTCTTGACATCCATCTGCCATATTTCATAGTCGAAATGTGCAGCAATAGCTAGAATGATACTTATAGATTTAATCATCGCCAAGGGTGATAAAGTCTCGTCGTAGTCAACTCCTTGAACTTATCGAAAACCTTCTGCAACAAGTCGAGCTTTATGGAGGTGAACATTTCCATCCATATCAATATTCTTCTTATAGATCCATTTGCACTCGATGGCTTTAAAACCATCAGGCAGGTCAACCAAGTTCCAAACTTGATTGTCTTCCATGGACTCTATCTCGGATTTCATGCCAATCAGCCATTTCTCAGAGTCTGGGTCCACCATCGCTTCTTCATAGATCGCATGCTCATCATTGTCTAACAATAATAATTCCCGCGCTTTGCGAAGCCTCGCCGACCTTCGTGGTTGTGGTGCTTCTATTGACATGGGTTCCTCAACTTGTTCTGCTACAATAGCATCACCTTTTAGAAGCATCCGTGACTGTCTAATCTTGAAATTCTTCAAGTCGCACCGACCTTCCACTCGTTCCCTTTGTGAGAAACTCTTTCTCTAGGAAAATACAGCTACGAGCGACAAACACTTTGCCCTCTTCTCCGTTGTAGAAGTAATACCCTAAGGTTTCCCTCGGATATCCCACGAAAATGCACTTATCCGATTTGGGTGTCAGCTTGTCTGACTGAAGTCGCTTGACAAATGCATCACAACCCCAAATCTTTAGAAAAGACAAACTGGGATCCTTTCCAGTCCACAGCTCATATGGTGTCTTAACTACGGATTTAGATGGTACCCTGTTAAGTGTGAAAGCTGCCGTTTCTAGAGCGTAACCCCAAAATGACAATGGTAAAACCGACTGGCTCATCATCGATCGAACCGTGTCCAACAAAGTTGCATTGCGTCGTTCAGAGACCCCGTTTCTTTGAGGCGTTCTGGTCGGCATGAGCTGTGGAACAATTCCGCAACCCTTAAGATGATTGCTAAATTCTTGACTCAAATATTCACCTCCACGATCAGATCGCAAGGCCTTTATATTCTTGCCACGTTGATTCTCTACCTCACTCTGAAACTCCTTGAACTTTTCAAAAGTTTCAGACTTATGCTTCATCAGGTAGACATAACCATATCTACTGGAATCATCAGTAAAAGTAATGAAGTAGTGATATCCTCCTCTGGTTGTCGCGCTCATTGGTCCACATACATCAATATGTATGAGTTACAACAAGTCTGTTGCTCTCTCGGGTAAACCTAAAAAAGGCGACTTGGTCATCTTTCCAAGTAAACAAGCCTGACATGTCTCGTATGATTCAAAATCAAACGATGTTAGAAGACCATCACCATGGAGCTTCTTCATGCGCTTTTCACTTATATGCCCCAAACAACAATGCCATAAATAGGTAGGACTCAAATCATTAGGCCAAAGCCTTTTAGGACTAACATTGTAAACACATGCATCATCAAGATTTAAAATAAATAACCCATTCACAATGGGATCATTAGCCATAAACATATCATTCGTAGAGATTACACAACCATTGTTCATACTTGCAAATGAATATCCATCCCTCATCAAACATGAAGGTCATAAAATGTTTCTACCCATACTTGGAATGTAATAGCAATTACTCAACTCCATAATAAATCCTGACAGCAGATGAAGTTGCATGACGCCGACGAACAATGTAGCAACCCTTGCTTTATTTCCGACGCGAAAATCCACTTCGTCTTTCTGCACTTCTCTAGTCCTTATTATCCCCTGCATCGAATTGCAAATATGAGAAACCGATCTGGTATAAAATACCCAAGAGTTAAGATAGGAATTAGTGAGAAGAATGTCCACAACATTTACAACAAGCGTAGCTGAGTGGGAAGTACTCTTACTTCCACTCTTCTTCAAAGAAGCCTGGTACTTGCTGCAGTTTCTCTTCCAGTTGCCATGTTCATGACAAAATAAGCACTTAGTGGCTTCTATAGGTCCATCCTTTTGTTTGGGTGCAGGCTTAGGGATCGTATCTTTAGCCTTTCCCTTATTCTTCCAAGAAGTACCATTTTTCTTAAAGCTAGGCTTGTTTTGCATAGCCATCACATGGCTATGCCCTGCACACTTCTTCATGTCACTTTCTGTTGTTTTTAGCATCCCGCATAACTCAGTAAGGCCCTTCTCCACCCCATGCATATGGTAGTTCGAAGTGAACTACCCATAGCTAGATAGAAGAGACGCCAAAATGAAATCAGTGGCCAACTCTTGGCCTAGTGGAAAACCAAGATTTTTCAAAGTCTAACTGTAACCAACCATTTTGATCACATGGGGGCCTACAGCTGCTCCTTCTGCCAGCTTGCATTCCACAAAGGACTTGGCAACATTGTACCTCTCAGTCCTTGCCTGATCTTGGAAAATGTATTTAAGCGCGACGATCATATCGTACGCATCTTGATCCTCAAACTTCTTTTGGAGTTCAGGTTCCATGCATGGAAGCATAAGAGAGCTAACCTCCAGAGAATCATCACATGCTCTCTTGTAGGCATTCTTAAGGGTAGCAGTAGCATTATCAGCAAGTTCATCGGGATTGGGGTATCCAGAAGCGTTTCCTTTTTATCAGACCTGAGAACAATTCTCAGGTTACGGACCCAGTCCGAATGGTTTGTTGCATTTAGTTTATCTTTGTCAAGAATCGAACGCAAAGAAAAAGGTGATGCAATGTTTGGTGCTATTGATCTACAACATAAAACATGCAAAATACTAAGCCATGTAACCATGAAAGAGTAAAACATATTAAACAATTTAATAGCATATACTCCCACTTAAATCAATATCCCTCTATTGATACTAAGTGATTCAAGATCCACAATTAACAAGTCGACTAGTGAGCTTTAGCATCACTGCTAGAAGACAAGGTAAATCGGTAAGCAACACTTGCTAATCATATCACATATGACTCTTGTTGTTGGGTGACATCTCTATGTCAAAACTAGGCGCCCAACCTTTATGCCCCAAGGTCCTTAACTGTTAAGATGACCTTGTCAAGCTCACCAACACTTATGCGTGTTAGTATCTAATACAAACCCATCCAGCCAAGGAAAACCGCGGCACCCTAATTTCATAGGCCCACCAACGATTGTACAGGGCATAGGATGGTGCAAGGTTTGCTTGAGAGGGCATGGTTTAATTGAAACATTCTGAGGGATCGTTCTACTTCTATCATCTAAGCATGCATAGTAGTAAAATGCATCAGAATAGCATTCACATAGTTGTGACACAGTGTGACCCATTTTCTCATGGTGATCTCTATCGCCATAGAACTTGACACCATGGGATCTCCATCTTCATGTTCCATGAGAGCCATCCTCCAAGTGATGAATCCTCCAATAACTAATACAACCTATTACTCCTAAAAAATAGTAATCAAAATTACATAGTATAGGGATCATCACAAGTTGGCATGCAGGCCATTACAATAATTGACAACACATATGGCTCTAGCCGTGTTGCCCTACTCACGATACGCAGGTCATGATAAATTTTATACATACATCACATACATATATGGGCCATACTGATCACATACATCCTGCAAAAACATGTTATGCATAGAATCGCATTCCTCCGGATCATGTGAAATCGTAGCACTTAGTTACCTTAACGAGATACAAAAGGGGCTACGATTAAGGGGGGTCTAGGGGGGCAGTTCCCCTCGCGGTATCAAAGTTAAGATCGCATTCCCCCTGTGAAAAATGAGAGATTGAATCTACACAATTTTCTTCAAGGATTTTGATCGGCAAATCAAATTTACCATAAACCGACTATCATTCGGATTCAATCAAACTCCTTTGATCATGGTACATCAATTTTAAATCTAGGTTCCGATTCAATCAATCATATTGATCTTCGCGTGATTCAACAGGATTTATGTGTCACTATCTACCCCGATGGCGGAAACCGACTGGTAGGGGTAAGTCATTCGACAACCTTGGAATCACGATCACGGAAAGCAAGATCATAGATCAATCCTGAACCACTGCAATACAAACGATCACATCATTCATATAAATCTTCATATCACCATATAACTGAACAGCATCGGTTCTCATACCACTAAAGGGATATGGGTAGGCTACACTATAGCAAATCAAAATTTTCTACCGCGTAAACCAAGATTACTATTGTCATAGATCACAGGATTACCACTAGACGTGCAGTTGCGGAACTTGATGAAGCGCGTCGAGGCAGTGTAGATGTTCTACATCTCCTCCTTCTCCTCATCCCACGAGCAGCTCCCGTTGGGAGGATCGTCCAAGTGCTACATAAGCATCACCTCCGAGGTATCCACACGTGCTGGGTGGAAGCGTCAGACACTGGACTGCTAGGTTCACGCACACAACATAGGCGTGAGGAGTGGCGGCTGGGTGGAATGGTCTAACTCTGGTCAGCACGGCCCACCCTCTCTTATATAGGCATCCTTAGTGGGATTCTACATTAGCAGCCCATTAGTAGCCTAAGCCTGTCTAATTCGGATATAATCCGCATTAGGCTTCCAGCCCCTTAAGTGTGTGACCCTATAGGTTCATATATGTATAAACATGACATGAATACACTTATTCTGTTAATAGTTGGTAGCAGCCTCTAGCAAGACGTGCCAACTCCTAAACGCATACAAAGATAATATCGGACGAACCATCACATGGTTTAGTACATGTCTTTCCCTTTGCCTCACGATATTTGGTCTATCCCCAAGATGACCTCCCTTTCTCGATACTGTGATTTGGAATCCCTTTACTAGGTTAACTATTAATCTTATGTAGCACGGCCATGCATTTCTAGATCCGATCCCTCGAGGGGCCCAGGGATATCTCTCTCAAGTAGAGAGGGGCAAATACCATCTTGATTAACCATGCCTTGCAACATGCTTCAGGACAAACCCGAAAGCTACCTTTATAACTACCGAGTTACGGAGCAGCGTCTAGTAGCCCCAAAGTAGGTCGATCCACATCTCAAGTACATGCGACAATCTTAGGTCTAAGGACAAAACGTACACGATGTGTAGAGATACCTGCAAGTCTAATTGCCATTCTCAAGTTGGGTCAGTCCAACCCCATGTTCATAACATGTGTCCACATCATTAGTTTGACATCTCCATGTCTATGGCTTGCGAAACATATTCATCAACCAATCGATGTACTAGTCTAATATTCACGTGTGTCCTCACGTGAACTCCGACTAGGGACAACTATTAGATAATAATACAAGTAAGGAGTTTCACAAACAATTCACATAATTGCCAATCAATACAAGTTGCTTGATATGGATATTCAAGGAACATTACAATAACTCATGGATACATAAGAAATATAATCATCTCTATGATTGCCTCTAGGGCATATTTCCTTCACATGGTAGGTGCTGGCAAGGTTTACCACCTTAAACAAGATTCGCTCGCACCAGAATTTCACATCCGAGCCGAATATGACATCTAGCCAGATTTTGCCTAGCGGGACACATGGTTTCCTAGGCGCGCCGCCGTGGAACACAGTGGTCGAGGGCTGTAGGTCGCACTCCCGGATGCCCAACTTCTCCATGGAAGACCGGTAGAGCAGGTTGAGGCTGCTCCCAGCGTCTACCAGCACACGCGAGAATCCGCAGGTGCTCACATCAGAGATGAGAAGAGGGTCTATCACCATCACGTAGCCCCCGGGATTCGGGAGAAGATCTTGTTGATCCTATTGGCTCTAGGTGATGGGAGTCTCGGACCAGTTGAGGCGCAGGGGGGCGGAGGAACAACAGCGTTCACCTCCATGGTGTGCTGCCTCCGGCCTCGACAGTCAGTCAGCTCGGCCTCGAAGATGTGGTAGTTCTCGTGCTGCTGAGGGTAGGCCCCGTTGCCGTTGTTGTTGTTGGCTGACCTAGCCGGTGGTGGGGGTCCACCAGGAGGGGGTGGGGGGATGGGAGGCAAGACAGCCTGCTCAATGATCTATCGGGTCTAGCTGCACTACAAAGTGGTTTTTTTACCCGGCTTGAAGGCGCCATTGTTGTACTTGCACGACCCGTCAAACATCTTCTCGAAGGTGAAGGCTTCCTCTACCTCTTGTCGTTCCTAGCCGGCGTGCCTTGCATCGCGTTGACTTGCCTCTAGTGGTAGCGGGGGTTTTTCTCAACCGGACGCTTGCCCTAGTAGCGATTGTCATCGCCAGGCCGCCTGGACGATCGAGCATTGCCGCCTTGCCAGGCTTGATTCTCTCGAGCCAGCACGGTGGGAACCGGCCGTCCTTCCGTGTTCACTTGGAGGGGATTCTTCATTGTCGCGTCCGCGGTGGCATACTGATAAGCAACGGTCATCATCTACGCCATGGTCTTGGGCTCATCGCACAACAGCCGGTGATGCAGCATCGTGCCTTCTCGGTACCCTTCGATGAAGAAACCAATTGAATTATTCTCCACCACCCCTTCACATGAGTTGCGTAGCTCGGTCCAGCGGGCGAGGTACTCGTGATTCGACTCGTGGTCTCCTTGGACACACAGAGAGAGATCGCGGGTTCTACCCGGACGCTTGTAGGTGTCGTTGAAGTTCTGGATGAAGACCTTCTCGAAGCCAGGCCAAGCGTTGATGCTATTGGGCGCGAGGCTGTTGAGACAGGTTCTCGCCGAACCGGTCAACATGAGGGGCACGTAGCGAACAGCCACACGCTTTTTTCCGTGGGCGATTCTGACTGCCATGACATAGTTGGTCAGCCAGTCTTCCGGCTTCACACTGCTGTCATACTTGGGGGTGTGGAGAACTTGTCAAGAAATGGTTCCTTCCGGATGCGTGGCCTGAAGGACACTGGTCCGGTTGCATCTTCCTCCATGACGCGAGCTTGCGCCAGGAGGTCGATTCTGTCACGCGTGTCCGGCTCAACCGGATTGGGAGCTTCCACCCGGCCAGTGAGGCGGTATGGGGGAGGGGGTGGAGGGTGGTTCTGGCCAGCTGGAGGCGATGGCGGGTGACTCGTGGAACCTTGGTCGCTGCGGGGTTGGCTGATGCCGGATTGGCGATGCTTGGAGCACGGGTGTGCATGGTTCTGGCCCAGATACATGGAGTACTTGGTCTGGAGAGGGACTCCGCGGCTACCTCCACCCGGGTGGTTCCCTCTAGAGATGGCTCCTGCCTCGTACGCGATCTGAGCGGCCTCAGCCTGCTCATCAGCCACTCGCAGTAGGTGCTGCACCCGCAGAAACTGCCACATCTTTTCCTCCCCCTCCCGTTGAGGTAAGTCTTCCACGACGGCTCATACCACCCGGATATTCTTGACCGCGGTGTCATACATAGGCGGTGGGAAGTACGTGTGAGGGCCCGACTCGATGTCTTGCTCGAAACGGGCTCCCAGCTCTCCCCCGCAATGCTGCAAGGAACCTAGCCGGCTAGTATCATGATTTTCCGGGGTGAGGCTATGGGCGCGGTGGTACTCGCGTATGTTGCTCTCCATCTGGTACTTGGTAGAGGCTAGGCCTTGAGCTTGGTGAAGCAAACGCTCTTGCGCCGCCTTGATCTTGGCCACTGCGTCGTCCGGGTTCTCTCCTAGATGAACTGGAGCGAGGAGTTCCTCGATGACTTCTTCCACCACTCCCTTTTCACACAGGGGAGTGGACATGCCGGATAAGTCGCTGGTGCCCTCAAGAACAGGACAGTGGCCATGACTGCAGCCGGCAATCATTACCTCCATGCTACGGGGCGCGACGAGTGTGCTGCCGGGTGAGGGCAGCGACTCGGCAACGTAGACAATCTCCCGAGGGAAATCTCCAGCACGGTGGCAACGTAGACTGCCAGGTCGCCAAACAGCAAGACGGAGCCACCTTCTGGGAAGCAGGAGCCGGTGAAGCAGCGAGCGTTGCCGATGATGCAGTCGTATTTGCCCAACTCGATGGAAGCCACGCGCTCGCCGGATGAAGTACGGGGTCCCGTGCAGAACGTTACTCCGGTCGCCGTTGGTGAGTGCCCGCTGTCATTGTTATCGAAACGACAGTGCCTAAGGAGGCGAGTTAGTGGTGTGGGAGCGAGCAGGGAAGCAATGGCATCCACAGGCGGGATTAGGCCCAAGCATGCGTCGGGGACACAAGAAGTACCCAGGTTCGGGGCGCTCGTGGTGAGGTAACACCCCTACTCCTGCCGATCTGACTATCTAGATGAACATAGAGGATTACAAGGGCTCCTCGAGTTGTATCGGTGTCCTAGCTAGAAGAAGAAGAAATCAACCCTTGCTATGATGCCCCTGCCGCCCCTTATATAGGCCGAGGCGGCATGGGAAAAGACTCAGCCGGGTGGCGGGTCCCAAGGGGCCCATCCGAGTATTCCAGGTCAGTATCCAGCCTCCCTGACATATTGCATAGTGCCATGCCCCCTAGACGGCACGGGAACAGTGGAGGCCACCCCGGCCGACACGGGCGGCGGCTCCTGTTCCCGCCTGACATGGGTACAGGCCATCTCCTACGGCGTCGGTGCTGCTGCCTCTGTCCTCCTGTCCGGCCTTTGTCTGTTAGGGTTGCGGAGCACTGTTCCCTATGTCATCCACTTGTCTTGAATATCTGGCTAGGTCATCCTAGCCGGCTACTCTGTCTTGTCTGGCTTGTTGGTCCCATCCGGCTAAGTGTCTGACCTTCGCTATCTTTTCCGGCTGAGGGCTCTGCCGGTTTGCCCTTGGTCTATCTTGCTCTATTCGGATGGTATGGTCCAACGGCTAGATGCCTTCAGGGGTGTTATTTATCCGACTGACTGGTTCGCTGGCTTGCGCTGCGTCTGGTCTTCCTTTTGGCCTACTCTTGAGTTTTTACATCCGGATGGGTCAGCCGACTAGCAGTAATATTGCATTTGCATCTTTTCTGGTAAGCCTACGCGAGGGTGATCCCCCCTACATATTCTTGGTCCTCATCCTCATCCGTAATCTCTTCCTCGGGTTGATGTTGTGCAACATGCACATCATATAGAAAACATCCCTCCTCCATAGATAAGGCAGACCATTAGGCAAAGGAGAAAGGTAGATTCGCCCAACTCTTGCAATATGCAAGTAAGAACCACCACGTCTCCGAGTGAGAATTCCACAAGCATTCAAATTAGAGAAACCAACACGTCGCTCACCCAGCAATGGTTGCAACTCACCCAGGTCAATGTCAAGCACGGTGATGACGCCTCCACCTATAATTGGTCCTTGGATTTGGGAGGACTGGTGCTCCAAGTAGCACACAAGAATTACGCCCAAGTTGAGTGACAAGTTTTTGTTGAAAGAAGCGTTTGTGAGGACTAAGATGTTCTCCTCATTGAGTCTTGTAAACTCATTTCATGCCTGCAAGGTGTTAGAAATAACAGAGAACAAATAGCGAATAGCAGGATGCTGGATATTCTTCCCCTTGTTGACTCTAGAAGTGAAACTCATTCTATTATAATAGTTGTCTGGGGAAGGGTCAATGCCAGTAAAAGATGCACTTCAAGCATTAGCATCATTGTTTGGTAAACTAAGACAATTGCACCATTCATCAAGTGTTAATGTATAACTATTGTTCATAATTCAGAAAGAAATCATGTCCTCTCCATGCCATGTTTTAACGGTGCTTGTCAAAGAACTTAAAAATTCTAGATTTAACTGGCCATAAGTAGGAACATCATGGAATACAAAATTTTGCAAGCCAACCCTATTGTAAAGTAAATTAAAGTCATCAGAAATACCGAGTTGGTTCAATATCACGAGACAAGCCCACTTGGTTGCCTTCACTTATCGATTATTGATCTTGTTGAAGCAATCATGTTGGAGCTCATTCCTGAACTGTATCCCCATGTGGTCCCGAGCTGTAGAATTAGAGGCAGCCTGAGAAGACTCGCATCGGCATGAGCACGCGTTTGGCTCCTTGTGTTCATCTCTTAAAAATAAATAAGAAAGACAAACATTTGTTTTGATGCAACAATAATAAGCATAACATATTCCTCATCATAGCACACTAAAGAATCTCCTCAACATAATAATATAGGCAAGAGAAACATGGAAATTGGTTCTAAATAAGTCAAACCTATATTGATAATGACAATAAATCAGAGATGAATTTGCAAAAAGTAATTGGAGGATCGGAGGAGAAACATACCATAGATCACTTTTGTGCGAGTAAATCGAGTGAAATTTAGTAGAGATGAAGATCCCTTGAGGTTTTGAGAGAGTTTGGAGGTAGAAGAGAGAAAAAAATTGATTTTTTGGTGTTTTGGGTACCTTCCCGTGCGTTTAAGTGGTCGGACGCAACTATATGGACGGAATGTTTTGTTCCTGCCTGTAGTTGGTTTGATGGCAAAATTTAGGGTTTCTTTCCTGGTGGATGTACCTATACGGGCACAACTATACGGGGATTTCAACTCGCGGGGTCCAACTTACCGTGCGAGTGCAACACGGGGTCCAAGTTCTGTGTAGTCGTTGGGTTTGGCAAACTTGGGCTGCCAATCACTCAAAAGGCCCATTTCTCGCCGAATTCATCCCACCCTGCCAAATACGAACTTTCCGTCAACTGCCCAGTGAAGGAGACGTTCGGGACCTCCATGTCACTACTATGTCCATGACGCGAGGGCCAAGTCGGCAACCACATAGGCAAAATGGGGAACTAGACCCCACGCCTTAGAGCACTGACAAAATTCACAAATTCACTCACTCCTTTGCATGAACCCTAGCACCACCACCGGCGAAATCAACCCTCGACCCAGAACGATCCCTTGGGACATTTGCCTTTCGGCACCAAGTTGTTGTGCCCTCTCGCTGATCCCGAGCTCTAATTCCGCATGCTGTGCCCACCGTTCCGAGGATCTAGCCCGCCTCCTCCGCCGGACGAGCTGAGCAGCATGGAGGATGGTAAACATATTGAAATGGGGCCAACGCAGACTGCACGGTTCATCTTCATGGATGAATAACGCAGAAAGGTTACTATAAAGCGTGATAGTCAGATGTCCGGGTTGCTGAAACGGTGTCCGCTGGCACGAATGCTTCTCCTGGAATGTAGAATAGTGGATGTGGAAGCTGCTTCCACTCCTAGTGGACCTGCTATTCAAACTCAGGGTGGTCTAAATCTAAGCCCCACTGATGTTAAGCCAAATGTTGTTCCTCGTTTGTGCCATGCTTCTGCAGCGCAACCTCCTCGAAGGAGTGCCCGTTTTTCCATGGTGCAAGACCCTTTTGTGGATGCAGGTCATGCTTCTGTTGCCAGAAATGCTGGTGTTGTTACTCAGCCTGATACTGAGTCAATACCTGCTGCTGTTGCACAAATTACGGATTCAGGAGGCTGCCGCGCTATTGCCAGAACTGCTGGTGTTGTTGCTCAGCCTGCTATTAACCCAATCCCTACTACTATTGTGCAAACTAAGGCTTCGGGAGGCCGCTCCACTGTTGTGGAATCTGCTGGTGTTGTTGCTCAGCCTGCTACTGAACCAATACTTGTTGCTATTGCGCAAACTAAGGCTTAGGGAGGCCGCCCCGTTGTTGCCAGAACTGCTGGTGTTGTTGCTCAGCCTGCTACTGACCCAATCTCTACTACTATTGCACAAACTAAGGCTTTGGGAGGTCGACCTGCTATTGTGGAATCTGCTGGTGTTGTTACTCAGCATTCTACTAAACCAATCCCTATTGTTGTTGTGAAAACTAATGTTTCGAGAAGCTGCCCCGCTATTGCCAGAACTACTGGTGTTGTTTCTCAGCCTGCTACTGACCCAATGCCTCCTGGTGTTGCGCAAACTAAAGCTTCTGGAAGATGCCCCGCTGTTGCCAGAACTGAGGGTGTTGTTGCTCAGCCTGCTACTGACCCAATCCCTGCTGTTGTTTCCAGAACTATTGTCTTGGGCGCTGGTCATCCTCAAACCCATGGTGAAGTTCACCCCAACTAGGCTTGCTGCTGTCGAGTCTAATCGAAGACTAGTTGTTGAGGAGCAAGCCCATGGTCTAGAATCTGATACTATCATCGAACCTCTCGGTGGTCTCGGTCTTGAGGAAACTGGTGATGGAAAGGTACACTTCCGTATCGGTGTCGATAAGTTCACTGCAAAATTAGATTATGGCACAGAAAAAATTGTCGATGGCATTGATGTATTCGTTGGCACATACGATCCTGAAGTGGTGTAGATATCTAAACTAATAGCAGCGTTACATGAGAAGGTGGAGTGGGGGTCCTCCCAGGAAGCACATTTGTCATTTTTTTCTTACAACAGCAAAAAGGCTATAGAATTGAAAGTTGATAGTGATTTAGCCGTACCAATAAGTATGATGATTCGAACTAGACGGAAAGTGCACCTGTTCGCGTGCCTGCTAACGGTTGGACTGGAATTTGAGGTTGGTAATGATAAAGACGAACTTGAAGAAAACATGATTGACCTGATGGAGTACCTCGCTCGACATGGTTCAAGTGACAGTAGCTTCGAATAGAGGAGAGACATACAAAAAATCGACATAAAGAGGAGCAGGAAGAGCATCCCCATAAAGAGCACCCCAAAGAAGGGCATCACCAAGCAGACCACGCTAGAGGAGAGGACACCCAAGAGTTGCATGAAAAAAGGCACCATGCCGCAGAGTACACCCCTGACATCCGGTCATAATGCAACAGCGAACAGTAGGAGCAAAATAGATAAGAGGGCCAGACCGGTGGTGAACGAGGTGGTGAACACACCCAGTAGCAGCAGCAAAAAGTCTAAGGTGGCTCGCACGGAGTATACCATGCCCAATAGTAGTGGCAAAATTGCTAGCTTGAAGAGAAACACGCTGTAGAGGTCCGGCAATAATGCCTGTGCGAAGGAGAACACACCCAATAGTGGCAGGAAAAATGCTAGCTTTATGGGGAACACACCATAGAGGTCCCACAATAATGCCAGCGGGAAGGAGAAAACACCCAATATTGGCAGAAAAAGGGCTAATTCGAAGGGGAACACTCCGCTTTGGTTAGGCAATGATGCCGGCACGGAAGAGCCAACACCCATGAGGGGAAACAGGAAGGAGATCACACCAAGGAGTATGAGAAAAAAGGTTAGTTCGGTGAGGAATGCAACGCATAGGTCAAGCCCTAATGGGGATACCATCACGAATGATACCATCAGGAAGGATTCCATTAGCAAGGAGGATGTACACAAGAAGAGGAAGAGGGTTCTGTACAGTCGAGATGAAATAGAATATAATTATTGTTTGTCTGCCGATGAACATGTGATGCATGACAGTGTAATACCACCCCCTGTGGTTGCAGCGGCAACAACAGAGCGTCTGGGAGAAGACAGAGTTGCCGGGGAGGTAGAGTGGGCCAATGTTCTGGTACATGTAGGTGCAAATGACGGTGCAACCCCACCCCTGGGAGTCAATACGATGTGTGCAGTTCTAGGCATTGGTGAGATGGTGAAGTTTATGAATCAGATACATAAGATGGCACTGTGGAGCATCAAGAATCTGGTGATGATGAGATCGACGAGACACTTATGGATGGGGTTGGCATTACAGTTGATGACTTGGGTCCCGATGTAGCCAAGGTGATACATGACCACGAGGATCCTATAATTTGAGTTGGCACCGAGTTCAGCAACATGCATGAGTTCACGATGTCATTCCGGCATTTTTGTATCAATGGGGAGTTCAATGTTCATAGACTGAAGAACGCTGCCCAGAGGTATGAGTGTGTTTGCAGGTGAAAGTGGAAGAATGGACAAGTGGTGATACCTTGTCCGTGGAGGATCGCAGCCAGAGCCCTACCCGTGTCAAAGGCAATTAGGGTATCCTAGCAATGAATGGAGCAAACCATTTCAACTTTATCATTTTTCACTCTATAATACAAGTAAAGTTGATGTGCAAGATCTATCTGGCAACTCCGCTTATGCTCTAAATTAATTTGAGTTGCAGGTGAACAAATTGGGCCCTCCCCACATGTGTGCGACAGGGAGCATGTTGAAATCCTCGATGGCTGATACAGAGTGGGTGGCTTTACACGCTATGTCCATACTAAAGGATAAACCTAGGGACACCATGATGAATATTCATAATAAACTTATTGCTAAGTACAACATTGTCCTACCGCATTACACGGTTTGGAAAGGTAAAGAGAAAGCTCTAAAATATTGCATGGGGATTGGACTAATAGCTTCAGAATACTGTACAACTTCAAGGCTGAGGTACAGGCTAGGTGTCCAGGGAGTTTTGTCGATATCGACACTAAATAGGAAGGTGGTAAAATTTATTTCAATAGATTTTTCATGGTACTTAAACCATGCATACAGGGATTCAAGGACAGATGTAGGCCATATCTAAGCGTTGACAGTACTGTCTTAACTGGCAAATGGAAAGGCTGTCTGGCATCTGCTACAGCATTGCATAGTCACAACTGGATGTTCCCAATGGCATTCGGGCTGTTCGGTACAGAGACAGAGGAAAACTGGGTTTGGTTTATGAGGCATCTCAGGAGATTAATAGGAAAAATGGATCCATTGGCTATATCCATAGATGCATGCAAAGGGCTGATGAATGCAGAGAAGGAGGTGTTCCCACGAGCTGAGGGTAGACAATGTCATGCCCACCTGATGCTCAACCTGTACAGGCACTATGCAGGCAGTGTATTTGGCTACATGTTTGCTGCTGCTAGATCTTACAGAGCTAGGCGCTGCGAATATTTCATGAGCAAGATTTTTGTGGAAGCCCAGATCTTCCCCATTACTTGGCCGCACATCATTCGCAACTATGGAAGAGGAGTCAGTTCAACCCTGACATCAACGTTGATTACATAAACAATAACCTAGCTCAATGCCTAAATAACTGGGTGAAGGATATAAAACTCCGTCCTTTTCATATATTGATGGACGACATATAGGGTATGATCATGGAGTTGTTAAATATAAGGAGAGAGATTGGTCAGGGACTTAGAGGCCATATGCTACCGCATGTTGTACAACAACTGCATAAGAGAAGCCGAGGGCTTGGTCATCTTAGGGTTCTCCTGTCATACATCAGTAGATGTGAGGTGGTTGATATGTCCAAAAACGGCCATAGGGATGTTGTGAACATCGAGCGGCGGGAATGCACCTTCTTAGAGTGGCATCATACCGGGAAACCATGCAACCACGCATTGGTCTTCTTGGTGAAGAAAAGAACTCTACCACATTTGAATCAATATTTGTCTGACTACTTCTGTCTAGAGTTGTGTATGTTGGTCCCGTTGATCCCTGTAAAGACCCATCTTAGTGGCCTCAAGTCCAACTGAGTTTTTATCTACGCTATCCAGTAACAAAAAGGGGCAGAGGTAGACCATAGGTGAAGAGGTTTAGGAATTTATGTAGAGAGGGCGGGCTCAGCTTTTAGTGGTAGAAAGAAAGGCAAAAATTGATGCAAGACTTGCCGTATTATAGGCCATAGAGCAGAGGGGTGTCCTCTTAATGCACCCAAACCTAGGTATGAGATGGTACCTATACAAAAAAATCGGTCGTACTCTATAGATATTAGTTTCTTAACTTTGTCTTGTTTTTTTATAGGAAGCACAAGGTAAGAAACATGACTGCGGACTCAGTGATTTTGCTACTGGAAGAAAATATAAATGATTGGAGGGATGATGCTGAACACAATTCTAATGTTGATTGGCCTGACTTCCCTCGACCCGAAGATGCAGAGTATGTGAAGGTAAGAAAGCTGGCACCTAGGAATAGGAGGAAGGCGGGGAATGAAGAAGACAGAGGACACCGAGGCAAAGAAGTGGCACCCAGGAAAGGTAAGAAGGCAGGCTAAGAAGAAGAGCAGTAATGTGTTGATCTCGAACCTGTCTATGTATTCTATAATATTCTGGAGCTGTGTTTATGGGAATTGTCGGGAGAAACAAGCGTCTAGTGGTGTCTAAGACAATATGAGTTATTTCATGTTCTCGTACTTATCCGTTCATTGACTATGTCATCCTGCTCTCGTAGATAGTTGAGATTTTGTAATGGCTGAAGACACTTGTTGAAGCTAGAATTGTGAATGTGCCACTACTATCTATAAAATCGCAGCACCAGAGCCGATGGGGATTGCTTCTCCAGTTCGATGGATGGTAGTGACCCAGACATAATTTACATAAGATCTTATTGGTTGCGCCAGTCGGATTAAATCCCTATTTTTAGCATTACACTTATTAAAAGGTTATGAGCTGAAAAACAAGTTCCGAGCCGCTACAATCCCGAGAAGTAGCAATTTATTTCAGGTGCTAGAAAACACCATGGCAACATAAACAACAAAGGAAACAGATAATGCCTAGAAATTGTTTCCACTTTTCTGCCTAATCTTTAGCTCGTCTATGTCACCAGCTTGCTTCCGCAACTTAGCCTGCACTCCTCCTCCTTGATCCTGCCTCCCGGATCTCTCGCTCCAGCGCACGAATCTCCTCCTTCTTGTCCCACATAGCATCACCAAGGTCCTGAACAAGCTCTTTGTGAAAACCTGTAAGGGTCTTTTCCATACACACAAACTTGTCACATCTCGTTCCCCTCCCTTCTTGCGAACAATTGAATCAAATGAGCAAAAAATTACATAATGGTTCCCGGATCAGGGTTACAACTACCCATAGCATATGAGGTTGTCGCTCTGATGCCGTAGTCGCTGAATTTTTTTGCACTATTTTCATCGGTCCAAGAAATCCTTCTCGGCATCTTCTCACCGCACAAACATAGTATCTCTGGGTAGTAATCGTAGGGCGTCTTCCGGTACCTGATGGGGGCACCCACTTGGCGGTGTTGAGCCAACCCTGATTCCGCCCGAGATGAACTGCATGAGATGCGAGCAATGGGCTAGGGGTACGAGGGTAGAGGAAAGAGGGGACAGTGGAAGAGCCTTGGATGTCAGAGAAGGGGAACAATGAAGCGTGATTTATCCCACCCAGTAACTCGAGGAGAATCCTACCGTCCACTTTGGGCAGACAGGGTGGGGCTCCTCCAAAGCTCGCGCCTTCATTGTTCAAAGGCCCTTTCGCGCTCATTGACCGAATTTTTTTGGCCTCATGCCCGCCTACATTTCTCTTGGAGGCCTTGCCGAGTAGCCGTCACATTCCTAGTCCCACAGTTTTCTACCCTACACGTACAAACTGTATCAGGAAAAATCTTCCTTCATGGCTCGCGGTGGCAGATCCATCCACTCCAGCGCTCGCGGTAGGGCTTGCCACAGCGGATCCACCCCTAGATTCAACCATCATAGTACAAAATGGTCATGGTTTCTTGAGCCGAACGGATGGACCTCATCTCCAAGCTCAACCCCTCCTATCTGTAGACACACTGCTGCGGCGTCGAGCTCGAGAATGAGCCACCGGGCGCGAAGTGGCTCGATCGTTGCCACCCTCATCCCCTTCATCATTATTGATTCTGACAAGGATGAGGACAGCGACTAAGCAATGCAGAACGCCATTGAAGCCTCCTTGGCGAAGGGCAAGCCACAGGAGGGAGTGGATGTCGCAGGGAAGGGCGTGGAGGGGTCACCAATCGAGGTGGACTCCGACGACACTGGCGTGATATGGGTATAGATGTTGTTTAGGTTGGTTGCAATTTTTGGTTCTATTTAATGCGAGTACAATTATTGTAATGGGTTTGGGGGGCTGCATGGGAATTATGGATAGCTGTGTTCAGCGCAATAACAGGTTCTCGTGCTTCCACAATAGTAATTGTGTATGTGTCCTTTGCATGTGGCAGAATCCATGTAGATTCCGCTTAAACAAACCAGCAAAGTCAGATTACCACCATCGGACAAAATGAACAAAGAAAGGCATAAGATACACGAGCAAACACTACTAGTTTACACTTCAGGCCACTTGGTCGACAAAAACTATTACATTTTGTTCTCAGCATTCCCACACACAACTGAAAATCCATGGACATGCTTCCTCTTGGGCTACTACTAGTTCAGACTTCAGACCACTTGGTCAACAAATACTATGAGAATTAACACTAGGTAGCTCAATCTAAACTAACCTAGTTTTCACACACATCCATTAACTTCCTAACCTAAGAACGATACCCTTCATTCTGCCACTCCAGGGTTTGAATCGTCAGCGCCATCTTTTTGGCATCCTCCTTGCACTTGGTCAGTTCTTTCTCTGCCTTGGTCCTCAGGAACCTGTGCATATTGGTAGTTGTGACATCGTAGACTTTCTTCTCGTGCAGTTCAATCCTTGATGTAGTCAGGTCGTTCTCTGCTTTAGCCTTAAGGGTAGTCGCCATGTCCCTCTCCTTCCTGACTTTGATAATCTTTGCTTCCAACCTATGGATTTCACGGTGAAGGATTGGTGCATCATCAAGGGCCATTAACTTCATCTCAACACTCTCAAGAAGTGAGCTGACTAAGGCTTCCTTTATCTCGGCATTCTTCTCCCATAGTTTTTCTTGCGATTTCTGCATAGAAAGTGGACACTCCGGATCTACCCATTTGACAACGCCGCAACTTTTAGTTGGCGATTCTTCACCCTGCCCACACCGTAAAAACCTCCTTCCTGTGTTGCGTCCCTCGAATGCTACAAATTTAGCGGCCACAAGCTCATGTTTTTTACAATGGGGAGGACTCTCTCCCTCCTCTAAACCGTGATAATCGAAGTCGTACAAAGTCGCTAAGGCCTAGCACACCAGACGACATGAGTAATCAGAGTAGATATAGCTCAATATAAAGAAATCCCCATAAAATGTAAGGTATGAGATAACTCATGTCGCTTTCACCGTCTCTATGATCTTCACACGTTTCCTGGCTATCTCCCCACGAAGCCATGAAGAGAAGGAGGTGGAGGATCAGGGCGGCAGCAGGAGAGGTCGCTGGTGGGGTGGCGCGCCGCCTACTAGTGGCTAAAGGATGGAGTGAGGATAGTGGCTTTGAGGGGAAGGAAGAGAATTAAAGAACACCAACCCTACCAACAAAATCCAACGGTTATTATAACACGAACACATCTAACATCTTCTGTCTGCGGCACACGGAAAGCGTGACACTGGCAGGTGGAGAATGCACGATTATTAAGTAATACTCCCTCCGTCTACAAATAAGTGTACTTCTAGATTTTTATTAAGTTAAACTTTATCAAATTTGACCAAATTTATAGATAAACATAACAACATGTATTACACCAAGGAGTATTACAGAACTGCGACTAACATACATTCGTCCGACAAGTATGTTCTCCACACTGGACTAATATTGATTACGGCTTACATTTAAGTACAACATAAGTTCTACAACTACCTGTAGGTCTTCTCGATGCGAATGCAGAAATTGATGTGCGTGGCTAGTCCAGCATCTATAAAGGTACTTGGATGGCACACAAAGGACAGAACTCAGGTCCGTAAAGTCCACCTCGCTCGGCGTCGGGCAGCTCAGCGACACGGCCCTCGCATGCACTACATCGGACAACTGCGGCTGGGCGTGCAACAACATACTCACAGTGTACATCGGCCATGCGCACGAGACCGACCTAACACATACCACAAACACAAAGGTGGGCCTAGGGACGGTTTGCTGGAATTACGAGCGGTGATGGTGACCTGGGACGATTCACGAAACGCGAGCGGTGATGGTCAAGACAAAAACAGAGCCATCCCCCCATGCAAAACGAGCCGGCGGTGTGCCGACTCAGGGAACAACACATGCTCTGGGAGAAGAATGGACTAGCCATAGGAGATCCTAATCACTTTGATCGGGTGATCCCTTGCAAGGTGGACCATGAACTTTGCCGGCGGGCCGGTGTAGTTCCAGCAGGGCTCCGTGCAGCCGCGTGCATCGTGCCGGCACATGATCTCATGCTCTAGGAGCACGTAGTAGGGGTAACGGCTAGAGCATCGATGGTAGGAGCACTCAGTCCCGTACGTCGCCAGGATGTTGCGCATGAGGATCTCCTCTAGATTCAAGGGCCGGCGATCTGAGTACTCCTTGCTGCGCGGCTCCCACATCTGAAGTTCATCGAGAAATCAGAGAATATATGTGCAGTTAGTTAAGCCAACAGCAGGAATTTGTAACATAAATTTAAACGCTAGTCAAATGATTTCCTACCTTAATGTTCAAGTCAGTTGCTGCCAACGGCTAGAGCACGAAAGCTGGTGGCGTCGTTCGGCACGGTGAGTTGCGGTGGAGAAGGGGTTATGGCTGTGAAAAAGTCATGCTCAGTCATGAGCTCCTATTGATATAGGGCAGAGGGAGGTGCATATAGTAATATATTTCAATATTATAAGCGCGGCGAATCATGTCGCAGAACTGCCTACTCGCAGACCGGCCTTACAAAGAAACATCCTAGCGTCTGTAACCATCGGCACACAGAACCAGCACCCCGGGAAGGGGGAAGGGGGGCGGATCTTCTAGAAGAGACGATCTAACAGTCTCCTTTGGCCACTAGGGATACGATCCGATGGCTTCTATTGGTTGTTAGGGTTACGATACAGGAAACTCTAGATTTCTTCATGGAACTCTGGAATCTCTAGTTGGAGAAGTTGCTTAGAATGATGAGAGGGAGCGAGGTGCCGGGTTTGGTCTCAATCCGCATAGTGGATCCACGTTCTGGGCATTGAGCGGGAGGTCTAGGATTTGAATCCGTGTTAACTCCTACTCGATAGCCATCCGGGGGGTGTGCCATGTGCCAAAAGTCCCGGTTTGTCTTGTTTATGATTTTATGTTGGTAGTGGGTGACACACAAGGGCTACTCGAGCTGGTTTCATATTTTTTTCATTTTTGATGAATTTCACATTGTCGGGGTGGGAAAAATCGACAAACCCGCCGGCGTGCGCAGGCACGCGAGGTCCATTGCAACGTTGAACCTAGGCACGTGACCGGCCTAGGTACTGTAGCACCCCCCGGGGTTAGGGTTAAACTACCCTCAGATCACGATTTAAGTTAAGTTCAACTCCAAACACGGAGGGTCACAGTATGATTCGGTAACATTACAGAACACAGGGATTCAACAGCATAAGTTTAAACTCTTAACAGAGTAAAATATTAGAGTTATTACAAACCAGAGGTCATAGACCCAACATTACATCACACAGCGAAAGAAAATTATGTTGTTCTAAAAAACAACTTAGCAAAAGGCCTAAGAGGCCATAAACAAAAGCGACGTCCATCCGATGGTCCTCAGGCTGCTACCTGGGACCCCCAACTACTCGTCGGTGTCAACGTAGAAGCCACCTTCAGTTGCAACCAGATCCTCTATAGAAAAACAACAATGGCGCAAGGCTGAGTACGAGAATGTACTCCGCAAGACTTAGATAACCTAGTATCTACATGCTCTGGCTAGAAAGGCTTTCTCTGGATTTTCTTTTGCGAAAAGCAATCTTTTTTTTAAACAAGAGAGAGAATAGGCTCGTCTACTCAGAATCTTTTAGAAAGGGATAAGATAGCGACTTCTTCATCTTGTTCATCACACCTTGGTAACCACTAGCTTCATCAGAACCTCCTATCTATGATCACCCCCTCAACCCAGAGGAAGAATCCTTAAGCACACGTGGATCAACAAGTTTTACTTAAGTTATAGTTATCTATGATCATCACGTTCGTTCCCAAGTCGTTCATAACCGTGAACACGGCTTTTAGAAAATATTAATACCCTGCAGGGGTGTACAACTTTACCCACACGTACCAACCGACTCTTAATGTAAAATTATTACCCCTCTTCCTTGGAAGGCCGACAGAGGGTGGTTGACCATGACGTTTACCTTGCTTTCTCCGAAACCATGAGTCACGCAATAAGTATGATTCTGCCGTAATGGGTCAAGTCCCGAAGCCGGTACTTAAAGATGTGAGGCAAGGTTGGTTCACCAGAGCTCCATCGACCCCATGCAACCCGGTCCACGCTTCCCTACCTGTCATGATGCACCTCCTCCACCTCCTCATTTCGAAAAGGTTTTTCAATGCGTATGCCAGATGGAAAGCCCGAACTATGTGACTCATGGAATCTACTAGGCAAGTTAGTTGCTCGTGGGGTTTTCCAGGCCCCGTGTGGTTGTACGCTCGTAATGGTTCAAGAGGCAAGAACTCGGATCCTAATGGTGGCGAGCATGGGACTACAAAAACCACACCCAACGTGGCCTCCCATACAAGCCTTAGCATGATTAGTTAACTCCCTTGATGATGTCACCACCTCCTATCTTTCTAGATTCTCTGACACCTCTGATTCATCGATCGGATAGATCAGACTTAAATACTATGCATGGCTCAGCTGTCGACCTCAGAAGCTCTAGCAACACTCAGATGCCAGACCTTGGTATGCTTGGAGCAGTGGATCAGGAGTATAAGTCTACAAAAGGGAAACATTGCAGCAGATAGGTACCACTAGCTACTGACAAAAGACCACATTGCAATCATGTGCATCATAGCGAGAAAGTAATATACTTTATAAAACATAGGTTCAGAATGAGAGGCTACGCTTTCCTTGTCCGTCGGTAGAAAGGTACTGATCTTCGGTGTTGTTGACTTCAGCTTCGGGTTCGGATCCTATCGCGAAGACCAAATACCGGAAACAAAGGCGACAATCAAGATATGGCATCGATGCAATGCTCAAACAAGGATGATTATATGACAAGTTGAATTGCATTTAAATGAAACCCTAAAACTTGCTCTACAATTTAAACAGGGTTCCGAGGGTTGAAAACCCTAATTCGGGGAAACTCCGGAATCACGCCTGTGAGGGTTACTATGTTCTTCTAATTAAACTTGTCATGTAAGTTGCTTAACAATGCATGATTATAGCTCTATTAGATAGATCTCATTTTTCTGAACATTTTGATATATTATGTTTATTTTTCTGATTTAAAATGAATTAGTTATGAATTTCTCAAATTTTAATTCATTTTAAATTATTTTGGAATATTTAAATTATTTTCCAGCTTGGGACCACATGTCAGACTTTTATTAATTACAGAAACAATTTACAAAAATGTTAAAACCCTGACAGACAGGGCCCACCTGTCAGCATTTTATTTATTACAGAAATGAATTACAGAAAATATCAAAAACAAAATAAAAAGGAATATGACGCCAGCATGACGCCTGGCTGACGTCATCAATGGGGAAGCCCCCGGGTCAAGCACGGATCTCTCGATCCTGTGCGCGCCTAGACGTGTGCTTGGCGGCGTTGGAGAGAGCGGGTCGCGGCCGACCCATGAGTGGCGGCGCAGCCCTCGAATGGTCGCCGGAACAATGTCCCTGGCGAGCACCCGAGGCGGCGAACAGCGGTGCTAGACGCGAGCGATGAACCAGGACGCGAGGGACAAAACGAGGAGGTGCCTAGGCACCGCGAGATCACCCTGGTGCTTATGGTGAGGTCGGGGAGGCCGGGGGAGGTCGGGGTCGCCGGCGATGTCAACGACGGAGCACGTCGGTGTCGGAGAAGAAATGTTCGATGGCGACGGATCACGACGCCCCTCGTCAATTCCTTATGCAGGAGGACGGAGTGAAGCGAGATGGAGCTGGTGGCGGTGTCGGATGGGCTCGAGGAGCCCGGTAACTGCGGCTAGCCGGCGGCCATGGCGGCTAGGGTTCAAACTGGCATGATCCAGAGGAAGAGAGAGAGCGCACGAGGGAAGTAAGAGGATATGGTTGAGAGGAGGGCGTGCGCGCGGTTCTTATCCTCCACTGGGGGCGACGGCGATGATCTTGGCGCGCGGCGGCATCGGGTGGCCGGCGGCGAGCCACCGAGCAGCTTCGCATCACGAGGAAGACGATGATGTCGAAGGGGTACGGGCCGGCTCCTGGGCCTCGGATGAGCTGACCTGGGCCGCGGGGGAGGAAGAGAGGAGAGGGAGCTGCTGGGCTGCAGCCTGGCAAGGCTCTGGCTCCATTTTTTTTGTAGAACTATTTTCCTTTTTCTGTTTTAAATTTTCATTTCAAATCAGTTTTGAATGATTTGAAAAATACCATAGAGGTTTTGGCAAACATTCAAGATACTGTGAGGTCCCTTTAGTCCAATTGGGCTCCAAATATTTTGTCATTTTCAAAATTCAAACTATCTGAATGGATTACAAAACGAGGGGGAAAATATTAGGGTTTAGGGTTTTGCAATTGTTCTTTGATTCACACACTTAACCACATGCAATTATTGTATTGATTTAAATAGATGCATGCCATGCTTAAGTACTGAGTACATATAATACAAACATGTGTTGTTACAGCTCTACCCCCCTTACAAGAATCTCGACCCGAGATTCCTAAGTTTCCGAAAAGAAGGCAGGGTACTCAGATCAGAGACGATCTTCTCGTTCCCAGGTTGCTTCATCCTCGGAGTGATGAGACCACTGAACTTTCAGGAACTTGAGGTTTTGACAACAGGTTTTGCGCTCGGCTTCATCAAGGATATGAACAGGATACTCACGATAAGTCAGATCCTTTTGGAGATCAAGAGTTTGGTGATCAACACCATGGACAGGATCTTTGAAGCAACGCTTGAGGTGTGACACATGGAAGACATCATGCACCTCAGGGAAGTTTGCAGGCAGCTCCAATTTGTATGCGAGGTTACCTTGTTTGGATAGAACACGAAAAGGACCAGCATAGCGAGGAGCCAGTTTGCCTTTGATACCGAAACGATGGACACCCTTCAAAGGAGTGACCCGAAGATAAGCTTGATCACCAGCTTCATATTCAACATGTTGATGGTGACGATCATGAGAGCTTTTCTGGCGAGACTGAGCAGTTTTCAAACGATCTCAAATGATACTAACTCGATCTTCTGCTTCCTGAATCATATCCGGACCAAAGAACTTTCTTTCGCCGGTTTCTGACCAGTTCAAAGGAGTACGATAGGTTCTTCAATACAAGAATTGGAAAGGTGCCATACCAATACTGGACTGAAAACTGTTGTTGTAGGATAATTCAGCAAAAGGAAGGCATTTCTCCCAGTTCTTGCCAAAAGATATGACACACGCTCTAAGCATGTCTTCAAGGATTTGGTTCACTCTTTCGGTTTGACCACCGGTACTAGGGTGATAGGCTATGCTGAAGGAGAGGCGAGTCCCCATAGCAGTTTGGAAACTTTCCCAGAACTTGGAGGTGAACAGACTTCCACGGTCAGATGTTATCTTCTTAGGAATACCATGAAGAACAACAATCCGAGAGATATAAAGATCAGCCAGTTCACTCGCTCAAATGCTTTCCTTGACGGGAAGAAAGTGAGCGACCTTGGACAGGTAATCAATGATCACCCAGATGGCATCATTTCCTTTTTGGGTTTTAGGAAGACTAGTGATGAAATCCATACCAATTTCATCCCATTTCCACTCAGGGATTCTATGTGGTTGTAGGAGACCAGCAGGTCTTTGGTGCTCAGCCTTGACGCGGCGACAAAGGTCACATTCAGCAAAAAAACGAGCAATATCCTTCTTCATACTAGACCACCAGAATCTTTGATGAAGATCCCAATACATCTTGGCACCTCCAGGGTGGCTAGAAAGAGGTGATTCATGATCCTCTTGCAGAATTAAATTCCTCAACTTTGTTCTCTTCGGCACTACCAGACGGTTACCAAAGTAAACAATACCTTCATTAACAGAGAAACACTTAGAAACTCCGCTAGTAATGTTCCCTTTGATCTCAGCAACTTCAAAGTCATTCTTCTAAGCGAGCTTGATTTCATCCTCTATAGAAGACTTCACTTCAAGGGTAGAAAGGAATCCACGAGGAACTACTTCAAGATTCAATCGAGCAAATTCCTCATGAAGAGAAGGTTGAGATTGTTGGATCATCAAATTGTTGCAATAAGAATTACGACTTAGCGCATCGGCAACAACATTGGCTTTGTCGGGTTGATAGTTGAGACCCAAATCATAGTCCTTGATGAGTTCCAACCATCTTCTTTGCCTGATATTCAGATCAGGTTGTGTGAAAAGGTACTTCAGACTCTGATGATCCGAGTATAACTCGCAACGACTACCGAGAAGGTAATGTCGCCATTGCTTGAGAGCATGAACAACAGCTGCAAGCTCAAGATCATGAGTTGTGTAGTTGTTCTCATGTGGCTTTAGCTGACGGGAAGCATAAGTCACCACATTCCCATCTTGCATCAACACACATCCGAGACCTTTGTGGCAAGCATCGTAGAAGACAACAAAGTCTTTGCTAGTGTCTGGGAGAACTAACACGGGTGCAGTGGTTAACTTGGTTTTCAACATCTGGAAGCTTTCTTCAGCCTTATAAGACCATTCAAACTTCTTCTCCTTCTTAATAAGATTAGTCATTGGCTTTGCAATCCTGGAGAAGTTCTCGATGAATCTACGGTAATAACCAGCCATCCCGAGAAAACTTCTGACATCCTTGACGGATTTAGGAGACTCCCAGTCGAGGATAGTCTGAACTTTATTGGGGATAACAGAAACCCCTTGAGCGGAGACAACATGACCAAGGAATACGAGCTCTTGTAACCAGAACTCACATTTGGATAACTTGGCATAGAGACGATGTTTTCGAAGTTTGGTTAACACCAAACGAAGATGTTCGGCGTGCTCTTCTTTGGTTTTGGAATAGACCAGAATATCATCAATGTAGAACATGACGAACTTGTCAAGATACTCCATGAAGACAGAGTTCATAAGCCGCATGAAAGTGGCTGGAGCATTGGTAAGACCAAAGGACATGACAGTGTACTCATAAAGACCATAACGAGTGGTGAAAGCAGTCTTTGGAATATCTTCCTTACGGATCTTTATCTGGTGATACCCTGACCTTAAATCCATTTTGGAAAAGACAGTGGCACCACTTAACTGATCAAATAGATCATTGATCATAGGGAGAGGATACTTGATCTTGATAGTCACAACATTGAGTAGGCGATAATCCACAACCAGACGCGGTATATTGATATCCCGCTTCTTGACAAAGATGGTAGGACATCCCCAAGAAGATGTGCTGGGCTGAATGTATCCTTTTCCTTCTAACTCCTCTAGTTTCTTATTCAACTCCACAAGCTCATGAGGAGGCATGCGATAGGGTCTTTTAGAGACAGGAGCAGTTCCAGGAACTAACTCTATGACAAACTCCACACTTCGATCAGGTGGCATGCCAGGAAACTCCTCGGGAAAGACATCCGGAAACTCACAAACCGCGGAAACATCTTGGATCTATAATGGAGGTAGAACTTCAAGAGCATACAACTCTGCTTTAGGAATAGAAACAGCTGAAGGAGATAGTGACCCTACGGTCCAATACTTGACTGTTATGCCAGCAGGACTAGTCAGAGTCACGGACATGGTTATACAATCGAGAATAGCTTGATAACGGGTCAACCAGTCCATGCCTAGAATGATGTCAATATCGATTGACTTGAGGGCGATCAAGGAAGTGGGGAAAGTTGGAATGCAACTTCGATTAGATTCCCATGACTAACCATGGTAGAACACCACCTAGAACCAGGAGACTGAACTAGCAGAGGAATAGATAACCCCTCAAAACTTATCCCATGCATTTGAGCAAAATCTTATGACAGGAATGAATGCGATCCTCCAGAATCAAACAAAACCTTAGTGGGAATTTGATTGATACGAAGCATACCCATGATGACGCTTGGATCTTCCTAAGCCTCCTCAGCAGAGATATGGTTCAGGCGACCTTTTCCAGCACCTGTATACTTATGATTCTTCTTTGGTGGTGGTGCATTCATAGCAGCACTCTTTTGAGGACACTCCTTTGTGTAGTGTCCAGGCTGGCGACAATTGAAGCATATAAAACCTGATGCATTGCCAGTAGGAGAGTAGTTTGATCCACTAGCATTCCTTGAGTTAGCGTTCGGACGAGGAGCATATCCAGACGATCTTGGAATATAAGGAGCATGTGGAATAGCACTGTAAGGCACGAAGACACGACGCTTCTTATTACCAGATCCAGCCTTGTTATAACCATCCTAAGGACGCTTACGAGTTTCTTCATACTCCACTTTTCCACTCTTGGCCTTCATAGCCTTATTAACAAGACCTTGGAAGTTAACAAAGTCCATGAGGTGGATATCACGATGAACCTCAGGATCCAGTCCCTTATGGAACATAGCTTGCTTCTTAACATCAGTGGAGACCTCTTCAGTAGCATAGAAGGCAAGGCGATTGAAGTTGCACTGGTAATCACACACAGAACCAGTGCCCTACTTAAGCTTGAGGAACTCCTCTCTCTTATGATCCATCAGACCCTCCGGAATATGATAAGCTCGAAAGGCTTCAGTGAACTGTTGCCATGTAACAACATGTTGAGCTTCTTGCATAGCCAAGAAGTTTTCCCACCAAGAGTTGGCTGCTCCCTCCAGAAGATAGGTAGCAAAAGTCACCCAATCAGCTTGAGCAACATGACCAACCTGAAGTTTGCGCTCCATGGTGCGAAGCCAGTAGTCCGCATAAAGTGGCTCGGTGGAATAACTGAAAACTGGCGGAGTGAGACGTGTGAAGTCCTTGATTCCAACTTGATTGTTCTGGCGTTGAGCGGTGTTGCGCTCAATCCTTTCAAGGACGGTGGTGGTGGAAGGTTAGTTTCATACATGGCCATGAGTTGAACCATGGACGGTGGTGGTGGAAGGTTGGAAGATTCACCCTCGTTTGCGGCACCCCGAGCATGAGCACGGGTACGGGCACGAGAAGTGTCACCCATCCTGAAAGAACAAAAAGAAGATTAGACAAGGGATCCAAAGGAACAAGACGGAAAGCTGAACAAGGAGTACTTGATATAAAGGTATCATCTTATCAAGCATGGTAGTATCAAAGCATACTAATGTATACACTATCCAGCTGACTTACAAACCATAAAAATGGAATGCTAAGATGGTACACACCAAGCAAAACCGAGATATCTTAGAACTTTGAGAATAGCAACCATGTACGGAGTACTTTTTAGAAGAACAACCCCAAAACCATGATCCTAAAAGTTTTGAGATATAAGGTAAGGAATGAGAACCTTTTCAAACCAAATAAGGTAAGAAAACCTCCAGCAACAGAAACACCAGAGAAGGAGTAAAAATAATCCTAGTCAGAGTTTCTGCAAATAGTTTTAACTTTCAAATAGTTTTGTCAACTTCTAGACTCAACATCGACCAACAAAAGGGTTTCCTGCAGGCAGTCCTGCTCTGATAACAAAATCTGCAGCACCCCCCAGGGTTAGGGTTAAACTACCCTCAGATCACGATCTAAGTTAAGTTCAACTCCAAACATGGATGATCACAGTATGATTCGGTAACATTACAGAACACAGGGATTCAACAGCATAAGTTTAAACTCTTAACAGAGTAAGATATTAGAGTTATTTCAAACCAGAGGTCATAGACCCAAAATTACATCACACAGTGAAAGAAAATTATGTTGTGCTAAACAACAACCTAGCAAAAGGCCTAAGAGGCCATAAACAAAAGCGACGTCCATCCCGTGGTCCTTAGGCTGCTACCTGGGACCCCCAACAACTCGTCGATGTCAACATAGAAGCCACCTTCAGTTGCAACCAGATCCTCTGTAGAAAAACAACAATGGCGCAAGGCTGAGTACGAGAATGTACTCCGCAAGACTTAGATAACCTAGTATCTACATGCTCTGGCTAGAAATGCTTTCTCTAGATTTTCTTTTGCGAAAAGAAATCTTTGTTTGTAAACAAGAGAGAGAAGAGGCTCGTCTACTTAGAATCTTTTAGAAAGGGATAATATAGCGACTTCTTCATCTTGTTCATCACACCTTGGTAAACACCAGCTTCATCAGAACCTCCTATCTAGGATCACCCCCTCAACCCAGAGGAAGCATCATTAAGCACACGTGGATCAACAAGTTTTTCTTAAGTTATAGTTCTCTATGATCATCACGTCTGTTCCCAAGTCGTTCATAACCGTGAACACGACTTTTCGAAAAGATTAATACCCTGCAGGGGTGTATAACTTTACCCACACGTACCAACCGACTATTAATGCCAAATTATTATCCCTCTTCCTTGGAAGGCCGACAGAGGGTGGTAGACCACGACCTTTACCTTGCTTTCGCCAAAACCATGAGTCACGCAATAATTATGATTCCGCCGTAACGGGTCAAGTACCGAATCCGGAACTTAAAGATGTGAGGCGAGATTGGTTCACCAGGGGCTCCATCGACCCCAAGCAACCTGGTACACGCTTCCCTACCTGTTATGATGCACCTCCTTCACCTCCTCATTTCGAAAAGGGTTTTCAATGCGTATGCCAGATAGAATGACCGAACTATGTGACTCATGGAATCTACTAGGCAAGTTAGTTGCTCGTGGGGTTTTCCAGGCCCCGTGTGGTTGTACGCTCGTCTTGGTTCAAGAGGCAAGAACTCGGATCCTAATGGTGGCGAGCATGGGACTACAAAAACCACACCCAACGTGGCCTCCCATACAAGCCTTAGCATGATTAGTTAACTCCCTCGATGATGTCACCACCTCCTATCTTTCTAAATTCTCTGACACCTCTGATTCATCGATCGGATAGATCAGACATAAATACTATGCATGGCTAAGCTGTCGACCTCAGAAGCTCTAGGAACGCTCAGATGCCAGACCTCAGAAGCTCTAGGAGAAGTGGATCAGGAGTATAAGGCTACAAAAGGGAAACAGTGTAGCAGATAGGTAACACTAGCTACTGACCGAAGACCACATTGGAATCGTGTGCATCATAGCGAGAAAGTAATATACTTTATAAAACATAGGTTCAGAATGAGAGGCTACGCTTGCCTTGTCCGTCGGTAGAAAGGTACTGATCTTCGGTGTTGTTGACTTCAGCTTCGGGTTCGGATCCTATCGCGAAGAACCAAATACCGAAAACAAAGGAGACAATCAAGACATGGCATCGATGCAATTTTCAAACAAGGATGATGATATGACAAGTTGAATTGCATTGAAATAAAACCCTAAATCTTTCTCTGCAATTCAAACGGGGTTCCGAGGGTTACTATGTTCTTTTAATTAAACATGTCATGTAAGTTGCTTAACAATGCATGATTATAGCTCTATTACATAGCTCTCATTTTTATGAACATTTTGATATATTATTTGTATTTTTCTGATTTAAAATGAATTAGTTATGAATTTCTCAAATTTTAATTCATTTTAAATTATTTTTGGAATATTTAAATTATTTTCCAGCTTGGGCCCACATGTCAGACTTTTATTAATTACAGAAACAATTTACAAAAATGTTAAAACCCTGACAGACAGGGCCCACCTGTCAGCATTTTATTTATTACAGAAAATATCAAAAACAAAATAAAAAGGAATATGACGCCAGCATGACGTCTGGCTGACGTCATCAATGGGGAAGCCCCGAGGTCGAGCACGAATCTCTCGATCCTGTGCGCGCCTGGAAGCATGATTGGTGGTGTTGGAGAGAGCGGGTCACGGCCGACCCAGGAGTGGCGGGGCGGCCCTCGAATGGTCGCCGGAACAATGTCCCCGGCGAGCACCCGAGGCGGCGAACGGCGGTCCTAGACGCGGGCGACGAACGAGGACGTGTGGGACAAAACGAGGAGGTGCCTAGGCACCGCGAGCTCACCCTGGTTCTTATGATGAGGTCGGGGAGGCCGTGGGAGGTCGGGGTCGTGGGCGATGTCGACGGCGGTTCACGTCGGGGTCGGAGAAGAAATGGTCGATGGCAACGGATCACGGCACCCTCGTCGATTCCTTCTGCAGGAGTACGGAGTGAAGCGAGGCAGAGCTGGTGGTGGTGTCGGATGGGCTCGGGGAGGCCGGAAAATGCGGCTAGCCGGCGGCCATGGGGGCTAGGGTTCGAACTGGCACGATCAAGAGGAAGAGAGAGAGCGCACGAGGGAAGTGAGAGGATAGGGTTGAGAGGAGGGCGTGCACGGGGGTTCTTATCCTCCACCGGGGGCGGCGGCGATGATCTTGGCGCCCGGTGGCATCGGGTGGCCGGCGGCGAGCCACCGAGAAGCTTCGCGTCACGAGGAAGACGATGACGTCGAAGGGGTACGGGCCGGATCCTGGGCCCGGGTGGGCTGACCTGGGCCGCAGGAGAGGAAGAGAGGAGAGGGAGCTGCTGGGCTGCGGCCTGGCAAGGCTCTGGCTCCATTTTTTGTAAAACTATTTTCCTTTTTCTGTTTTTGATTTCTGTTTTAAATTTTCATTTCAAATATGTTTTGAATGATTTGAAAAATACCATAGAGGTTTTGGCAAGCATTCAAGATACTGTGAGGGCCCTTTAGTCCAATTGGGATCCAAATATTTTGTCATTTTCAAAATTCAAACTATTTGAATGGATTCCAAAAAGAGGGGAAAAAGATTAGGGTTTAGGGTTTTGCAATTGTTCTTTGATTCACACACTTAACCACATGCAATTATTTTATTGATTTAAATAGATGCATTCCATGCTTAAGTACTGAGTACATATAATACAAACATGGGATATTACAGGTACCCCATGGGGAACCCGAGAACATTTTTTCCTGAAAATCGAGGGCCATTTCTAGGGTACATGCATTTAGAAACTGCAATTACCGGGGCCTAACTCGGGAAAAATATAGTATATGCTTGCACCACGAGATAAGTACCAACCTCCTAGAGATGTTGTTTCGCCATGACGTAGCATGCATGTAAATTTCCTCGGGGCCTAGGGCGCGCTAAATTCTCGCACCTCCTTTGCAGAATCGCCGGTTTTTCAGAGTCAGAAGATGGAAACTCTGGATTTCTTCATGGAACCCTGGAATCTCTAGTTGGAGAAGTTTCTTAGAATGCCAAGAGGGAGATAGGTGCAGGGTTTGGGCTCAATGTGAGCAGTGGATCCACGTTCTGGGCAGTGAGAGAGAGGTCTAGGGTTGAAAGCCATGTTAACTCCTACTCGATAGCCATCTGGGGGTGCGCCGTGTGTGAAAAGTCCTGGTTTGTCTTGTTTATGGTTTCGTTTGGGGGGTGGGAAAATCGGCAAACCGCCGGCGCGCACAGGAATGCGAGGTCCATTGAAATGTTGAAACTAGGCACGTGCCCAGCCTAGGTACCCCATGGGGAACCCCAAATTTTTTTCCCAAAAATCGAGGGCCATTTCTAGGGTACCTGCAGTTAGAAACCACAATTACCGGGGTATAACTCAGGAAAAATACAGTATATGCTTGCACCGCGAGATGAGTACCAACCTCCCTAGGATGGCTATCCGCCATTATGTAGCATGTGTGTAAATTGCCTCGGGGCCTAGGGCGCACTTAATTATCGCACATCCTTTGCAGAATCGCCGGTTTTTTGGAGTCGGTATAATGCAAATTCTGGATTTCTTCATAGAACCCTAGAATCTCTAGTTGGCAAAGTTGCTTAGAATGCCGATAGGGAGCTAGGGGCCAGGTTTGGGCTCAACCCGCACGGTGGATCCATGTTTTGGGCAGTGAGGGGAGGTGTAGGGTTGAAAGCCATGTTAACTCCTACTTGATAGCCATCCGGGGGGTGCGCCGTGTGCCAAAAGTCCCAGTTTGTCTTGTTTATGATTTTATGTTGGTAGTGGGTGACACACAAGGGTTACTCGAGCTGGTTTATTTTTTTTTTATTTTTGATGAATTTCCCATTGCCATGGATCGGGGGATGGGCAAAATCGGCAAACCCACCGGCACGCCCAGGAACACGAGGTCCATTGCAATGTTGAACCTAGGCACGTGGCCAGCCTAGGTACCCCATGGGGCACCCCAAAACATTTTTCCCGAAAATCGAGGGCCATTTATAGGGTACCTGTAGTTAGAAACTACAATTATCAGGGCATAACTAAGGAAAATACAGTACATGCTTGCACCACGAGATGAGTACCAACCTCTAGGGGATGGCGGTCCGCTACGATGTAGCATGCGTGTAAATTGCCTCGGGGCCCATGGCACACTCAATTCTCGCATCTCCTGAATCGGTAAATGGAAACTCTGGATTTCTTCATGGAACCTTGGAATCTCTAGTTGGTAAGTTGCTTAGCATGCCAATAGGGAGCTAGGTGTCGGGTTTGGGCTCAATCCGTGAAGTGGATCCACGTTCTAGGCAGTAAGGGGAGGTCTAGGGTTGAAAGCCATGTTAACTACTACTCGATAGCCATCCGGGGGAGGTGTCGTGTGCCAAAAGTCTCGATTTTTCTTGTTTATGATTTTATGTTGGTAGTGGGTGACACACAAGGGCTACTCGATCTGGTTTCATATTTTTTGATTGTTAATGAATTTCCCATTGCTGGGGTTTGGGGCATGGGAAAAATCGGCAAAGCCGCCGGCACACGCAGGCACGCGAGGTCCATTGCAATCTTGAATCGAGGCACGTGCCCAACATAGGAACCCCATGGGGAACCCCAAAACATTTTTTTCCCGGCAATCAAGCGCCATTTCTAGGGTACATGCTGTTAGAAACCGCAAATACCGGGGCGTAACTCGGGAAAACTACAGTATATGCTTGCACCACGAGATGGGTACCAACCTCCCGGGGATGGCGGTCCGCCATGACGTAGCATGCGTGTAAATTTCCACGGGGCCTAGGGCGCGCTCAATTCCCGCACCTCCTTTGCAGAATCACTGGTTTTTCAGAGTTGGTAAATGGAAACTTTGGATTTCTTCATGGAACCCTAGAATCTCTAGTTGGAGAAATTGGTTAGAATGCCAAGAGAAAGCTAGCTATTGGGTTTGGGCTCAATCCGCACAGTGGATCCACGTTCTGGGCAGTGAGGGGGAGGTATAGCGTTGAAAGCCATGTTAACTCTTACTTGATAGCCATCCGGGGGTGCGCCGTGTGACAAAAGTCCCGGATTGTCTTTTTTATGATTTCATGTTGGTGGTGGGTGATACACAAGGGCTACTCGAGCTGGTTTCATATTTGTTTTGATTTTTGCTGAATTTCCCATTGTCGGGGTTTGGGGGGTGGGCAAAATCGACAAACCTGCCGGCATGCGCAGGCACGCGAGGTCCATTGCAACGTTGAACCTAGGCACGTATCCAGCCTAGGTACCCCATGGGGCACCCCAAAACATTTTTCTAGAAAATCGAGGGGCATTTCTAGGGTACCTGTAGTTAGAAATTGTAATTACCGGGGCATAACTAGGGAAAATACATTATATGCTTGCACCATGAGATGAGTACCAACCTCCCAGGGATGGCGGTCCACTACGACATAGCATGCGTGTAAATTGCCGCGAGGCCCAGGGCACGCTCAATTCTCACACTTCCTTTGCAGAATCACCGGTTTTTCGAAGTCAGTAAATGGAAACTCTGGATTTCTTCATGAAACCCTGGAATCTCTAGTTGGATAAATTGCTTAGAATCCCGAGAGGGAGCTAGGTGCGTTGTTTGGGCTCAATCTGCGTAGTGGATCCATGTTCTGGGCAGTGAGGGGGAGCTCTAGGGTTGAAAGCCATGTTAAATGCTACTCGATAGCCATTCGGGGGGTGCGTCGTGTGCATGTCATGGTGGTGGCACGGAAGATGCCATGCGTAGGCTAAAGTATGGGGCCAATGGATGCTAGTGGGATCTGGGGAGGGAAGATGTAGTTATTTCTACACACAAATGACTAGAACATAGATCTTTATTTCTCCTCAATAGAGTTACAAGTGCTCCTAGTGCTGTATTAGGGTGAGGAGGAAGCCAAATACTATGCGATCCCTCTAGTGTCAAATGAATCGATCCCTCCTCCAGGAGCATGTGCCCCTCCTTATAAAGGGGTCCTTGGTTCCTCCTAGGGCTGACGTGGCAAGCATATTCTTGGAATATGCTTGTCCCAAAGTGGTAATTTGGCGGACTCCTTTCCGTGTCCCCCTTCTATTGGCGGCAAAGACCCAGAGACCCCCACATGTGATCCTTGGGCTTCCCCACTATCACCTTCGTGACGCTTATCTGCCCCTCTGCAGCTCTGCTCTTTGTCCTTAGCGCTTTGCCATGTGTAGAATCTTCTTAGTTAGTAGCTAGGGTTTGACTCTGGGATCCTTCTCCTTCTCCTGCAAGTTTCCCGTTACTCGGCCTCGTCTCGCATACCTCGGCTCGGCCTCCACCTGCATAGGATATGATAAATCTTATTCGGACAACTTAGCTCACACATCAGCCGAGTAAGGTGTTAATCACTCGACATTTGCCAAGCCATGGCTCATTCGGCTGAGCCTTGCATGACTCGGCCGACTTAGCTCATAATTCGTTCTATGGTAAGAAAGGTTCCTTCCCTCTTTCCACTATCTTGACCCTACCTAGGGTCACCCCCCCAACATTAGTCCCCGAAGCTGGTGCGGTCCTGCCGGAAATTTCGGCAGGGCCACATCAGTTTTCAGACATTCATTCCTTCTAATTTCTTGTTCGAGGTATTTATTAGCTGACGTTCTTTTTAGCTATCCTCCTTCTCTTTATCCTCTATTACCGAGGTATAAATTATGTTCCGAGTTATCCTCTCTTTTCTGGGGTATCTACTTGGCTTCTCGAGTAAGGCTTGTCTTACGTGTACCAATCATCACTACTACCTATTTTTTTGTTCCGCTATAGTGCTTGCTGACATGCTACAGTGATTACTGCGCCCGTCGCGTCGGTGCAGTGACGCTTCGATAAATGCACCAGTCAGACGGCCTGATCTCCTCTTGCACCGTGTGGCCCTCGATGTGGCTCCACTCTATGTTCGTGATTGGGTGATACACTCGATTATGCAGTTACTGCGGCACAACCATGATCCCACTACCGCTCACCGTACGCGGTTATAAGGAGGGGAGTGGGGGTGGGTCGATTCACTTTTCCTCTCCCCACTCCCTTCGTCTTCCTCCCCGCGTCGCCGCTGCTGTTCGCGCTCTAGTAACCGCGCCACTACCGTTTCTCCTCGACGGTCACGCCGCAGCTCTCTGGCTCTCGCTAACTCTTCACCGCGCCTCCGCTTTCGTGATTTCACCGGTGTGCCTCTCCGCAACACTGCCGCTAGGTTTCTACCATAGGTGTACTTCTTGTTCTCTTCGATTTCCCGCGGTGGTTCTTTCACTGTTCCATCGCCGCGTCCGTCGCCATCGCGACGGGGCCCTGCACTTCTAGGCCTCTCTCCTGCCGCCAGTTATTCTTCTGTAGATTCCTCTGACGAGCCCATTTCTAGCTCCGCCAGCGGCTCTCTCGTCGGGGAAGAAGATCTTGCGGCAGGTCCAGAACGAGGTTCCTGGCAAGGATCTACGGTTACTCGCCGGGAGGTTGAGTGGCTAATCAAGACATTGAATCCCCAACGAGGTAAGTTGTCGCTTACCCGACAAAGAATCCTCCCCCGTACTTGATGAGGGTGAGTTCGTAGTTTTCATATCCCATTTCGCTCGTGGATTCGGCCTCCCTCTTAGGGATTTTTGCTAGGAGATTCTTAGATTACTTCAGCCTTTAGCTACATCACCTACCGGCTAATGCCGTATCTTCTCTGTCGGCTTTTATGTCGGCTTCGGAGGGGTACTACGGCCTTTGGCCTTCTGTAAATGTATGGTCTAAATTCTTTCAAATCCGAGCTAATGTGGTGCCAGATAAATCTCTTCATCCCTCTGAGAAATCTCTCACCCAATGCGGGGCCGCCTCCATTACACCTTGGAAAAACTCCGTGTTCCCCCGTGTTGCGTGCCTCGAGTCTTGTAAGAAGTGGCATAGATCATTTTTCCATGTCAAGAATACCGGAGTAGAAGATAAGATTTGGCTCCCCGTTTTCTCCATCGGTCCTCCTTCAAAGAAGAACCGGCTCTATAATCCGAGGAAAACCCATGCTCTTGCCAAGGAATTCGAGCTCCGACTTAAGGAGTTGATTCATGCTGGGCTCCGGGGTGAAGATTTGATGACTGCATTTGTTAGCAGTCGAATCTGCCCCTTCTAGATTCGCTCCCACAAGCTCTACTATACGAGCGGTCCTTTGGATCCCAACCGAGTTTCTATGGTTGAGCTTGACGATTACCAGATTTATAAACGTGTCCGGGCTATTTTCAAGACTGAGATGCCCGAGGAATGGACGTGGGGAATGAGGCCATTTCCTCGCGAGAATCCTCCTCCTTAGGTAAATTAAACATAGGTGGTTTCTTTCGAGTTATTCTTCCATTATTCTTTTGCTAACTCTTGTTCGCTTTTCTCGTAGAGGTTTGCGGAGCAGACCACAGAAGACGCCGAGGTTTTGGCTCTTCCTTGGACTGCTGACTGCAATACCCCGGACAACGGAGAACAAGATCCAGAGGAGTTCATTCCTAAGCCAGAAGCTGCTTCTGTTCGCGCTCGGAGCAAGACCTCGGCCCGTGCTGATGAAGGTGATTCGGACGATGTCCAAATTCTCGAGGTATTTGCCACGGTGCCTATCTCTTACGCATTTCCGGTTCCTTCTTTCCCAGCTAATCAAGCTAGCCAGGTGCACGAGGTCGAGCCTCTAGAGGCAATAATAAATGTAGTTATTATTATATCTTTGTGTTTATGATAAATGTTTACATTCATGCTATAATAGTATTAACAAGGAAACATTGATACATGTGTGATTTGTAAACTTAATTTGAAGTCCCTAGTATAGCCTCTATACATCACTAGCTTGTTGGTTGATAAATGATTGTGGTTTCCCTATCATGAACATTGAGATGTTATCAACAACAAGATCATATTGTTAGGAGAATGATATGGTGGACATACTCCTATAGATAAGCGTAGCATAAAGATCAAGTCATTTCAATAGTTCAATTGCTATATGCTTTCTGATACATAGTAACCTAATTCCTTCGACCATGAGATCATGCATATCACCTTTACCGGATGGATGCTTTGATGACATCAAACACCACACCGTAACTGGGTGGCTATAAAGGTGGCATTGAGTGTTCGGAAAGTATTGGTTGAGACACATGGATCAAGAGTGGGATTTGTCCATCCATATGACGGATAGATATACTCTGGGCCCTCTCGGTGGAATGTCATCCAATTAGCTTGCAAGCATGTGACTGGCTCACAAGGGATCACATATCACGGGAACGAGAAAAGAGTACTTATCGGTAACGAGGTTGAACTAGGTATGCAGAGATACCGACGATCATAACCTCGGATAAGTAAACTATCGTGAGACAAAGGGAAATTGGTATCGTATGTAAGTGGTTCATTCGATCGCAAAGTAATCGTATAAATATGTGGGAGCCATATGAATTTCCAGATTCCTCTATTGGTTATTGTTCGGAGAAGTGTCTCGATCATGTCCGCATAATTCACGAACCGTAGGGAGACACACTTAAGGATTCGACGTTGTTTGAGTAGTTATGGTATTATGAGAAAGAGACCGAATGTTGTTCGGAGTCTCGGATGGGATCCGGGATATCACGAGGAGATCCGGAATGGTCCGGAGAATAAGATTCATATAAGGAAAGTCCCGTTTCGGAGTTGGGGAATGATTCCAGTGTTTTCATCGGGAATGTTCTAGAAGGTTCCGGAATGTCCGGCACTCCGGAGGGGAAGGGGTACATGAATGTGTCATTGCATGTTGGAATGATTGCATCATGTACTAAGTTTCATCGCTGTTCCAAATAAAGGATTAATTCAAATCCTAGTTTGAAAAGTCAAATAGCTAGTTTGAAAAGTCAAACGGCTAAAATTGGAAAGAGGAAAAGAGGAGAAAGTGGGAAACCGAGTTGGGGAGGGAATCCCTCCTCCAACCGGCGGCGCCCCCTCCAAGCCGAGTTGGGGAGGGACTCCCCTCCCTCCCCTTGGCCGCCGACCCCTCCACCTATATAAGGACGGGCAGGGCTCCCTCCTCTAGACACACAAGTTCCTTGCCCCAAACCATAGCTTGGCGCCACCACCTCCTGCAGCTGCCGCCGCCTCCTAGGGTTGCCCTAGCCACCGACTTGGGCTACCCCTTGACCTAGCCACCGGCTCTAGACTCTCCTCCTTGGTGTGTCTAAACCCTAGATCGCCGAGGAGCTCTCTCATACTCCACCATACTCGCTCTGGCTTAAGGCGAAGCCCTGCGAGATCTCCCCTCTACTTCCGGTACCACGCCGTTGTGCTGCCGGAATCGCGAGGAGAGTGCTACAACCTCCGCTGCCTGCTGGAACAAGGGAGAGGAAGGTCTTCGTCGAGTACCGAACGTGTGACCGACTGCGGGAGCGCTGCCGGAACGCAGCGCTGGAAGGATCGTCTACGCGATCTTGAGATCGGGAAGAGTACGACTACATCACCCACGAGAATCCGCTCTCGTTAAACACTTTGGAATCTTCGAGGGTAAGTTATTCCATCGACTCGTTGCTACAATCTAATAGATAGATCTTGGCTTGTTTGTTTGTATGCGATAGAAAATTTTTGTTTTCCATGCTACGAAACCCTACAGTGGTATCAGAGCCGTGTCTATATGTAGATCTGTTGCACGAGTAGAACACAATGGTCATTGTGGGCGTTGATGCTTTTATTGTCGATTGCTTCTTGTGTACTTTGCATCTTGCGGTATGTTGGGATGAAGCGGCCCGGGCTAACCTTACATGACATTGTTCATGAGACTTGCTCCACGCTTGACATGCAACTTGTATTGCATAAGTGGCTTTGCGGGTGCCTATTTCTCCTAGCATAGTTAAGATCCAATTTACAACGGGTGATTAACAATACTAGTATCAATGTTGTGGTTCTTGTTCGTAAGTTAGAACGACACTTATTGAAAGCCCCAAAACCACGTAAAACATGCAAAGAAAGTAGAGGCGTCTAACTTTGTTTTGCAGGGGTGTGTTGTGATGTGATATGGCCATGATTGTGATTATATTTGATGTATGCAATGTTCCTTATTGTAAGTTGGCAACCGGCAGGAGCCATATGGTTGTCTTAAATTTATGTTAAGACCCGCGTGTCTATTCAAAGTAGTTGTAATAGTTGAAGACGGTGGACGACAACCATGGAGAAGCGTCATTGACCTTGATGCAATGCCGGTGATGATGGAGATCATGTTCGTGCTTGAAGATGGAGATCGGAAGCACAAAGAAGAAAGGCCATATCATATCACATATTATGAATTGCATGTGATGTTAATCCTTTATGCATCTTGTATTGCTTAGTAGACGACGGTAGCATTATAACATGATCCCTCATGCACATGAATTTCAAGTCATAAAGTGTTCACCCTTAGTTAGCACCGTTGCTAAAGATTGTTGTTTCGAAGCACCACGTGATGATCGGGTGTGTTAGATTCTGCAAGTGTATACAACATGAGCATGCCAGATTTGCTCATGCGGAAACTAAGGTTTGATCTTGACGAGCCTAGCATGTACAGACATGGTCTCGGAACACGGATCACCGAAAGGTAAAGCATGAATCATATAGTAGATATGATGAACATGACGATTGTTCGCCATTGAAACTATATCAACTCTCATGAAGATCGGTGTTGATGTGGTGGATTTGGTTCGTGTGATCACTAAAACAATGTGAGGGATATTGTTTTGAGTGGGAGTTCACCTAGATTAACTTTATTATTAATTTGAACTCAATTTGTCATAAACTTAGTCTAAACTATTGCAAATATGTTGTAGATCAATGGCAGCCCCTACCATCAATTTTAATGCGTTCCTAGAGAAAGAAAAGTTGAAAAACAATGGAAGCAACTTCGCGGATTGGTTCCACAATTTGAGGATTGTCCTCACAGCTGGTAATTTGACCTATGTGCTGGATGCGCCGCTGGGTGACCCACCTGCAGCTGATGCTACCGATGAAGTAAAGAATGTTTACCTCGCTCGGAAGAATCAGTACTCCATAGTTCAGTGTGCTATCTTGTATGGTTTGGAATCGGAGCTTCAGAAAAGGTTTGAGAATTCAGACCCATATGATATTGTCGAGGATCTCAAATTGATTTTTGAGACTCATGCGGCAATTGAAAGTTATGAGGCTTCTGAAAAGTTCTTTAACTGCAAGATGGAAGAGGGCAGCTCCGTCAGTGAGCATGTGCTTAAGATGTATGGGCACGCAAACAAACTTCAAAGCTTGGGTATAGTGATTCCTAATGCTTTGGGGATTTACCGTGTCCTCCAATCACTACCACCAAGTTACAAGAACTTTGTGATGAACTACAACATGCAGAACATGAACAAGCAGTTGCCAGAACTGTTTGCTATGTTAAAGTCTGCAGAAGTGGAGATCAAGAAAGAGCACCAAGTGTTGTTGGTCAATAAGACCACCAAATTCAAGAAAGGCAAGTCTAAGCAGAAGGGACACTTCAAGAAGGGTGGTAAGAAAGTTACCACACCGACGAAGAAGACCAAGGCTGGACCTAAGCCTGATACTGAGTGCTTTTACTGCAAGGGAGAAGGTCACTGGAAGCGGAATTACCCAAAGTACTTGGCGGATCTGAAGAACGACAACATCAAGAAGAAAGGTATATCTGATATACATGTTATTGATGTGTATCTCACTAGTACTCGTAGTAGTGCCTGGGTATTTGATACTGGTTCGGTTGCTCATATTTGTAACTTGAAACAGGTGCTGCAGAATAAACGGATGCTAGCGAAGAACGAGGTGACGATGCGCGTGGGAAACGGATCAAAGGTTGATGTGATCACGGTCGGCACGCTACCTCTTCATCTACCATCGGGATTAGTTTTATACTTAAATAATTGTTATTTGGTGCCTGCGTTGAGCATGAACATTATATCGGGATCTTGTTTATTGCGAGACGGTTACTTGTTTAAGTCCGAGAATAATGGTTGTTTGATTTATATGAGTAATATGTTTTATGCACATGCACCTTTGATAGATGGTCTATTCTTATTGAATCTCGATAGTGGAAATACACATATCAACAACATTGAGGCTAAATGTTTGAAATCAAGCGATAATTCGACCTATATGTGGCACTGTCGTCTTGGTCACATTGGAGTGAAACGTATGAAGAAACTCCATTCCGATGGACTTCTTGAATCACTTGATTTTGAATCACTTGAAAGATGCGAAGCATGTCTGATGGGTAAAATGACTAAGACTCCATTTTCTGGTATGATGGAGCGAGCTACGGACTTATTGGAAATCATACATACCGACGTGTGTGGTCCAATGAGTGTATCATCGCGCGGTGGTTATCGTTATGTTCTTACCTTCACGGATGATTTGAGTAGATATGGGTATATCTATTTCATGAAACATAAGTCCGAAACTTTCGAGAAGTTTAAGGAGTTTCAAAGTGAGGTAGAGAATCAACGTAACAAGAAGATTAAATTTCTACGTTCTGATCGTGGAGGTGAATATCTAAGTTACGAGTTTGGCGAGCACTTGAAGAAATGCGGAATACTTTCACAGTTGACACCGCCGGGAACACCACAGCGTAATGGTGTGTCCGAACGTCGTAATCGAACTCTCTTAGATATGGTTCGTTCTATGATGTCACTTACAGATTTACCGCTACCATTTTGGGGTTATGCATTAGAAACAGCCGCATTCACTTTAAATAGGGCACCGTCTAAATCTGTTGAAACGACACCGTATGAATTATGGTTTGGGAAGAAACCTAAATTGTCGTTCCTTAAAGTTTGGGGACGCGAAGCCTATGTAAAGAAGTTACAGCCGGACAAGCTTGAACCCAAAGCGAAAAAATGCGTCTTCATAGGATACCCGAAGGAAACTATTGGGTATACCTTCTATCACAGATCCAAAATCTTCGTTGCTAAGAATGGATCCTTTCTAGAGAAGGAATTTCTCTCGAAAGAAGTGACTGCAAGGAAAGTAGAACTCGACGAGGTTGTCGAACCTTCTCTCGAAATTGCGAGTAGCACAGCGCTGGAAGAAGTTCCTGTGGTGCCTGCACCAATTAGAGAGGAAGCTAATGATGGTGATCATGAAACTTCGGTTGAAGTTGCTACAGAGCCTCGGAGGTCAACGAGAAATCGTACCACTCCAGATTGGTATGATCCCGTTATGAGTGTCATGTTGGTGGACAACACCGATGACCCTGAGACATATGAGGAAGCGATGATGAGCCCAGATTCCAATAAATGGCAAGAAGCCATGAAATCCGAGATTGGATCCATGTACAAAAACCAAGTATGGACTTTGGTGGACTTACCAGATGGCCGGAAGGCTGTCGAGAACAAATGGATCTTCAAGAAGAAAACAGATGCTGATGGTAATGTTACTGTCTATAAAGCTCAACTTGTCGCAAAAGGGTTTCGACAAATTCAAGGAGTTGACTACGATGAGAATTTCTCACCGGTAGCGAAGCTAAAGTCTGTCAGGATTATGTTAGCAATCGCTGCATATTACGATTATGAGATATGGCAGATGGATGTCAAAACAACATTCCTCAATGGAGACATTGATGAAGAGTTGTATATGATGCAACCCAAAGGTTTTGTCGATCCTAAAGATGCTAACAAGGTGTGCAAACTTCAACGATCCATATATGGATTGAAGCAAGCATCCCGAAGTTGGAATCAACGTTTTGATAAGGTGATCAAAAGTTTTACTTTTATACAAACTTACGGAGAAGCTTGTATTTACAAGAAAGTGAGTGGGAGCTCTGTAGCATTCTTAATACTATATGTAGATGACATATTGTTGATTGGGAATGATGTAGACCTTCTTAATAGTGTCAAGGAATATTTGAATAATAGTTTTTCAATGAAGGATCTTGGCGAAGCAGCTTACATATTAGGCATAAGGATTTATAGAGATAGATCAAAACGCCAAATATCATTGTCACAGAGTACATATTTGGACAAAGTTCTAAAGAGGTTTGGAATGGAAGATAGCAAGAAAGGGTTCTTGCCCATGTTGCCCAATACGACCTTGAGTAAAACTCAAAGTCCGACATCGGCAGAAGATAGAGAAAGGATGAGTAAGACTCCCTATGCCTCAGCCATAGGATCTCTAATGTATGCCATGCTATGTACTAGACCCGACATTGCATATGCTGTTAGTTTAACTAGCAGATATCAGAGTGATCCAGGAGTGGATCATTGGACAGCGGTCAAAAACATCCTTAAGTACTTGAGAAGAACTAAGGATATGGTTCTTTCTTATGGAGGTGATGAACAGCTCGTTAATGGTTACACCGATGCTAGTTGGAACACCGATCCGGATGATTCTAAATCACAATCTGGATACATATTTATTTTGAATGGTGCAGCAGTTAGCTGGAGGAGTGCAAAGCAAAGCGTTGTGGCGAGATCTTCAACTGAATCGGAATACATGGCTGCTTCGGAGGCTTCACAAGAACGATATGGATGAAAGAGTTCATTACAGAGCTGGGTGTGCTTCCTAGTGCGCTGGACCCAATGTCTATCTACTGTGATAACATGGGCGCCATAGCCAATGCGAAAGAACCAAGGTCTCACAAGAAGCTGAAGCACATCAAGCTACGTTTTCACGCTATTCGAGAACATATCCAAGATGGGGATATAAAGATTTGCAAAGTACACACAGATCTGAATGTGGCAGATCCGTTGACTGAACCTCTCCCGAGGGCAAAACATGACCAGCACCAAACTGCCATGGGTGTTCGGTATATTACCATGTAATCTAGATTAGATGACTCTAGTGCAAGTGGCAAACGGTTGGAGATATGCCCTAGAGGCAATAATAAATGTAGTTATTATTATATATTTGTGTTTATGATAAATGTTTACATTCATGCTATAATAGTATTAACAAGGAAACATTGATACTTGTGTGATTTGTAAACTTAATTTGAAGTCCCTAGTATAGCCTCTATACATCACTAGCTTGTTGGTTGATAAATGATTGTGGTTTCCCTATCATGAACATTGAGATGTTATCAACAACAAGATCATATCGTTAGGAGAATGATATGGTGGACATACTCCTATAGATAAGCTTAGCATAAAGATCAAGCCATTTCAATAGTTCAATTGCTATATGCTTTCTGATACATAGTAACCTAATTCCTTCGACCATGAGATCATGCATATCACCTTTACCGGATGGATGCTTTGATGACATCAAACACCACACCGTAAATGGGTGGCTATAAAGGTGGCATTGAGTGTTCGGAAATTATTGGTTGAGACACATGGATCAAGAGTGGGATTTGTCCATCCATATGACGGATAGATATACTCTGGGCCCTCTCGGTGGAATGTCATCCAATTAGCTTGCAAGCATGTGACTGGCTCACAAGGGATCACATATCACGTGAACGAGAAAAGAGTACTTATCGGTAACGAGGTTGAACTAGGTATGCAGAGATACCGACGATCATAACCTCGGATAAGTAAACTATCGTGAGACAAAGGGAAATTGGTATCGTATGTAAGTGGTTCATTCGATCGCAAAGTAATCGTAGAAATATGTGGGAGCCATATGAATTTCCAGATTCCTCTATTGGTTATTGTTCGGAGAAGTGTCTCGATCATGTCCGCATAATTCACGAACCGTAGGGAGACACACTTAAGGATTCGACGTTGTTTGAGTAGTTACAGTATTATGAGAAATAGACCGAATGTTGTTCGGAGTCTCGGATGGGATCCGGGATATCACGAGGAGATCCGGAATGGTCCGGAGAATAAGATTCATATAAGGAAAGTCCCGTTTCGGGGTTGGGGAATGATTCCGGTGTTTTCATCGGGAATGTTCTAGAAGGTTCCGGAATGTCCGGCACTCCGGAGGGGAAGGGGTACATGAATGTGTCATTGCATGTTGGAATGATTTCATCATGTACTAAGTGTCATCGCTGTTCCAAATCAAGGATTAATTCAAATCCTAGTTTGAAAAGTCAAATAGCTAGTTTGAAAAGTCAAACGGCTAAAGTTGGAAAGAGGAAAAGAGGAGGAAGTGGGAAACCGAGTTGGGGAGGGAATCCCTCCTCCAACCGGCGGCGCCCCCTCCAAGCCGAGTTGGGGAGGGACTCCCCTCCCTCCCCTTGGCCGCCGGCCCCTCCACCTATATAAGGAGGGGCAGGGCTCCCTCCTCTAGACACACAAGTTCCTTGCCCCAAACCCTAGCTTGGCGCCACCACCTCCTGCAGCTGCCGCCGCCTCCTAGGGTTGCCCTAGCCGCCGGCTCTAGCCTCTCCTCCTTGGTGTGTCTAAACCCTAGATCGCCAAGGAGCTCTCTCATACTCCACCATACTCGCTCCGGCTTAAGGCGAAGCCCTGCGAGATCTCCCCTCTACTTCCGGTACCACGCCGTTGTGCTGCCGGAATCGCGAGGAGAGTGCTACAACCTCCGCTGCCTGCTGGAACAAGGGAGAGGAAGGTCTTCGTCGAGTACCGAACGTGTGACCGACTGCGGGAGCGCTGCCAGAACGCAGCGCCGGAAGGATCGTCTATGAGATCTTGAGATCGGGAAGAGTACGACTACATCACCCACGAGAATCCGCTCTCGTTAAACACTTTGGAATATTCGAGGGTAAGTTATTCCATCGACTCGTTGCTACAATCTAATAGATAGATCTTGGCTTGTTTGTTTGTATGCGATAGAAATTTTTTGTTTTCCATGCTACGAAACCCTACAGTTGCCACGGTGCCTATCTCTTACGCATTTCCGGTTCCTTCTTTCCCAGCTAATCAAGCTAGCCAGGTGCACGAGGTCGAGCCTCTCGCTTCTGAAGCTCCTGTTGCTTCGAAGAAAGCGCACTGCTTCGACGGATCCTTTCGATGATGCCCCCAGGAAGCGAACCAAGATATCTTCTCAGCACATTCTGAGGCGTAAAACCATGCCTGGAGTTACTGGGTAAGTTTCTCTTTATATTTTCATTTGTATTTCTTGTTTCTCTCTTTCTATCTCTGAATCAACTTCTTCTTTCTTGCAGAGCTCCACTTTCCGCAAAGCCAAGCGGTCCGAGTATGACATCTCATACTACTCGGACGCCTTCTCCCTCACCTCCGGAGGATGTTCGGGTTCCTAGTCCTCCTCGTGTTGATTCTCCTCTAGAGCCAACTAATGCATATCCTTGCCGAGATGATCCAATTGCTCCCCCAGTTGTCTCCGAAGATACCCCAATGCTGGATCACCCGGCCAACTCTGCTGTCCCCCTCAAGACTCCCGAGGTTTCCCCCCATGATCCTTTGACCACCACAGTTCCAGATCCTGCTCCAACTTCCACCGAGGTTACCACTAACTCGGCCCCTTTGGAGACTGTTGTTCCTCCTGCCGCCAAGGACGTGGCCACTATTGCTGAAGTTGTTGCTCCTGCCGAAGTTCTCGCCAAGAGTAAGAAATTTGTTGCCGCTAAATCCTTGCCATCTCAGAAGTGGCCAACAAGCTCTTCTCAGCCCAGCATTGCTGATATACTTCATAAGGGAGCTTCTACTGCTAAACCTGGTGTTGCCCTTGCTGGTGACACACAACTTATTCTTCATAAGAGTCCGGCGGAGGCGGCAGTCAACATGCCCGAGGTAAAGTGTTGACATGCACTGAGAGCGGGAATAGCCTCGGCTCGTTGGTGGATTATGCCAATAACTGGAATGTCGTCGATCAACTTGAAGGCAATCCGAGTAACCAACCGTTCTAGCTTTCGGACATCAGCACTCACTTGCATATGGCCGCTAAGATTGTCCTCGAAAGTGATAAGATGAACGAGGTAAGGGCCACAATTGATACTTCGTCTATTATCCATATGATACTATATACACACTAGTCCCCGAAACTTGCAACCAGATGATTTCTTATTCGTTTGGAAGCTTTTACTTGTTTCAAATATACCTACTTGCCAAATCACATTTCTTCGTGATTCTGATCAACCGCGGTTTTTAATATCCAGCCATCTAGATCCGAGTCAATGTTTTACTTGACTCGGATCTGCCTTAATTTCGAATATCCAGCCATCTACATCCGAGTCAAGTTTTACTTGATTCGGATATGTTTTTACTTAAAATATCTAGCCCTCTAGATCCGAGTAAAGTTTTACTTGATTCTGATCTGTTTTTCTTTTGAATATCCAGTCATCTAGATTCGAGTCAAGTTTTACTTGATTCAGATCTGTTTTAATTTTGAATATCCAGTCATCTAGATTCAAGTCAAGTTTTACTTGATTCGGATCTATTTTACTTTTGAATATCCAGTCATCAAGATTCGAGTCAAGTTTTACTTGATTCGGATCTGTTATACTTTTGAATATCGAGCCATCTAGATTCGAGTCAAGTTTTACTTTATTCAGATCTGTTTTACTTTTGAATATCCAGCCATCTAGATTCGAGTCAAGTATTACTTGATTCGGATCTGTTTTACTTTTGAATATCCAGCCATCTAGATTTGAGTCAAGTGTTACTTGATTTGCATCTGTTTTACTTTTGAATATCCAGCCTCTAGATCTGAGTCAAGTTTTACTTGATTCGGATCTGTTTTACTTTTGAATATCCATCCATATAGATTCGAGTCAAGTTTTACTTGATTCGGATCTGTTTTTACTTTGTGTAACTTGTTGTTATTTTCATATTGCTCATGATTGGCGGACGGCCGAATTTCAAAGGTTGTTCTTTGCGCACAAGAAACTTCAAGATAAATTTGAGCAAATGGTCCCTGTTGTGAAGAAAACTGGTAAACTACTCGTTTCGTTAGTGTGTTTTATCCTTGTAAAAAATTTAGTTTATGTACCAACTTCTATCGTGCTGTTGTGCAGTAAATGTCAATAATCTGAATACCCGTATTATCAAGAAAGTTGGCTCTCTTGAATGTTAGTTACTCCTTTTGCCTTTTAATTTATCGTCTTTTGTTGGAGGTAAATATTGGATATCTTACAACCTCCCAGCTTTGGTATAGCCAAGTTACAAACACTTGCAGCATCGCATCAAGAATGCATATCTATGCCTGATATGATGCTGCATTTTTTAGAACAAGCTGCCGCTCACTCGGCACAAGTTAAGGAAAAGGATGACGAGATAACCCGGTTACGCACCGAGGTTGAATCTCTTAAACTTGCCAAGAAGTCCGAGTTAGAGAAGGTTGATCAGGAGTTCTCTGAGGAAAAGAACTGACTAAGTATATAGCTTTAGAAGGACAAGGAACTTCTTGATACTACTGAGCTAAAGAGTACACAATGAGCGACGAAATGACTCGTTTTGAGAAGAGTAAGGCCGACTGGGCCCGGGAACTCCAGAAAATGTTGCGTTACATCCACTGTAAGTTTCTGTTTCTTGTCGAGTTATTCTTTTGCTTGTAGCTTTTCTTGACTCAAGTGAAGTTTTTTGCTTACAGACCATTTTCCAGAAGCTGAATCCGTCAGTTCAAAAGATGTTATTGCTTCTCGCGGCCACCGAGGTGTTCCCATCGTGCCGGATCAAGAATATACCATTGAAGATTTCCTTATTGTCGTTGCAGCTGCTATTCAACCAATGAAAATCATGGGAAGAGATCTGGTGCAGGCACCTATTCTGGCTTACCATGTGCTCTGGTCGAATGAGCCAAAGAATAAAAAGGTTGAAGTGCTCGTGGCGAGGCTGATGGAGTCTCAGAATCGACAGAATCTTTGGCGAGAATCCGGCGGAAGAGCCGGAGCGGACATGGCTCTTACTGCTGTTCTGTCATGGTAAGAGGATATCTCCCTCGATAACTTGATGAACTTGCGCACCAGCTCTCCTTGGGTTGAAAATCCGGAGTATGTTGCCCGCTGCCAAGCCCGTGTGTATCATCTTATCCATTATGCTGATGTTCATCAATGGAACGAAGGGCCGAGCTTTCTACCTAAGGATGCTGAAGATGACGCTGAGGCTCCAGACGAGGATGAATCTGATGGAGATTCAGGTCATGAGGGTGCCTCGGATGAAGATTCTGATAATGGTGATGAGTCCAGTGATAGCTCAGGAGGGAATGCCGAGGCTCGTTCCTCGTCCAAGGGAACCGAAGTTTCTCAAGATCAAGGTGAAGTTTCTCATCAGATGAACCCTGCCCATGATATTCCTGCGACCTCTGTCGACGCCAAAGTAACCTCCCATGGGAGATCAAGGTGAAGTTTCTCATCAGATGAACCCTGTCCACGATATTCCTGCGACCTCTGTCGACGCCAAATAACCTCCCATGGGTGATTCCGCAGCTGCCGATGCTTGAGCTTAAAAACTTTTATTCGTTCGAGTCCCCGGTATGCCGGGTGTATGTTGTTCTTAAAAAATCCTCCCTTTTGGTACTATTTGATCTGTTTAACGTTGGCGTCATATGCCGTAGTAAGATTGTTACTCTATCTAGTTGAGTTTGTGTGATTCGTATCTTTTTTATCAAACTTTAACTTCGTAAACCCAAATCATATTTTGCACATGTCTCATTTCCATTTGCATCCATCTTGTGTTTTTCATCTATTCTTAGTTATATAACTCTCGGTTTTGACTCGAATTGCTGATGTTATGTGGCATCCCGCAAAACCACTACTAGAAAATCGCGTTGTTTTTGTGCATTGCATCATCATGATCGCATGCTCATGTCATCATGCCGCATTGCATTTGTGCATCGTCAAGTCATCATGCATTTGTTTGTCGAAACCTATTTTCTAAAAGCCTAGATTGGTTTTCTAAATATTCCCCCTCTCAATTTCAAATTAAAGCGCCGGGCTTTTCCGGGTCTTTTTATTTGTCTAAACACTATTTACAAAAGTTTATTTTAGATTAAACAAAATTTATATTATTTTTAGGGGGCAGCCAAACCGGGCCGATCCGACCCAGTCGGCCACCCCCAGTATAAAATCCCAGTTCCCCCCTAAACCTTTTCCTACCCAATCCTAGTCTACCCAAACCCCCTCCACCTCACCCCACCCAATAGTCTGCCGCCACCTCACCCCTCTCTTTCCCTCTAACCTATCCTATGCCGCCACCTCACCAACCCCACCCCACTCCCTCTCTCACCCCAACCGACCCAGCACACACACACCACACACAGCACGCACACCACGCGGCCACCCCCTGGACCCGACCCCTGCGGCCCCACCTCCCACCTGCCCCGCTCCCTCTCACATCCCTGGCCCCACCCCGACCCCGCTCGAGCCTCCCCCACCTTCCCCGACCCGTTCTCCCCCTCGCTCTCTTCTCCCTCTCGTCCTTCCTCGGCTCCGGCCTCCCCCAACCTCGACCGCCACCCGTGGGCCTCCTCCTCTGCATCGCGAGCTCCCCCGCCGGCGCGCCCTCCCCGTCGCCATCGCCCTCAACTTCCGCCCCTCCCTCGACCTCCGTCAGCATCGGCCGCGTCCTCGAGAGCGAGCGCCCCCGCCGCCGCGGGATCCGCTCTTGCTGGCCCGCATGGCGCCGCCGCCCCGCCCTCTGCTACCATCCTCGCGACCTCCCTCCCGTCGCCTCCCGCACGCCCCGCTCCCCACCACCCGTCTTCCCCGCTCTCTCTCCCCTCGCCGGTCGTCGCCCTGCCCCGCCCCGCCAAGCACCCTCTCCGTCGTCCCGGACCTCGCCGTTTGCAGAGCTCGCCGGACCGCTGCCCTCCTCCGTCCCGTCCCCGCGGCCGGGCCCGCACCCTCGCTCGCCTCGCCGGAGCCGCCCTCGCCGTCTCCGCCCAACCCCTCCTCGGCTCCGCCCTGGAGCGTCGCCTCGTCTACGGCCGCGTCCGCCGCCGGCCGGACCTCGCGCAGGCCCGCCTCCCCGCGCCGACGTCCGCCGCCCGCGGCCTCCACCCCGCCTCGCCGTCTGCTCCAGCCCCACGTCCGTGTCGCCGGACTCCGTCGCGTCGGGCCCAAGCCGTGAGAGCGCCCTCCTGTCCTCTGCTCCCTCGCCGGCATCACCTCGTTCCTCCACCGCCCGAGCCACCGACATCGATTCTCCACCTGCCATGTATCGTGTCCTCATCTCTAGATCGGCAAACGCGGACGCCTGCCGACAAGACGCATCAAGATCCTCTCTCCGACAAGACCGGCTTGATGCCGATGATTCCGAAGTATGTACATGGAGCCACCCGAGGAAAAACGCCGTAGACTCGCAGTATCCGGAGGTCAACAATAGACCGGAGTGTCGAGATCTTCCTGGACGCCAAGATCTTCTACTCGATCCACAAGACCGATCCGATGCCGACCCAAGTTCTTCCTCTCGGACCCGTAGAAACCGAGACCCGGGACGCCAAGATCTCCGCCATGAAACGACAAAACCGACGACATGACCCGACGACCCCGGATGCAACAAGACCTTCTTCCCGGTTTCGACGTCGAGAACCCGAACGCCAAGTTCGTCTTCCCAGACACCATGCGACAAGATCTACTTCACGGATCCGAAGACCCCGGGTACCGATCCACTCAAGTTCGCCATCGACGACAAGATCGGCACCAACCAGGGCGGATCCGATATGCCCCGACGCCAACCAAGTCCTGCTTCCCGGTTGCGACAAGACCTCCTCCCCGTACCGATCCCGATCTCGTCGAGCCGATCTCCCGTCAAACCCTGAGACCGAACCCCGGAAGCCTCCGAACCCCCAAGCTCTCCGACCCCCCTAATGTGTGACCCTTATCCGAGAACCCTATTTTATAAATTGTCAACTATATAAATTGTTGCATATTTAATTGGCATGCATGCAGACTTGTCTGTGGTTTGGGGGCCTTATGCCGATTCACCTTATAATTAAACATGGGATCCATATGCGGGCAAATGTAGTCGTATATTGGCCTCATTTAAATTTGTGTAGCGAACCGGTGCTATCTTTTGCCATGTTAAGACAACATTTAATTTGCGGGGTAGATAAATAACTTGAACCGTTTAATTAATTGTCGGGACCCCAGTCCGCTTAATATTGCCTAATTGCATTGCACCTTTGCCATGTCATACATCATACATGCATCATGCCCGATCTTTTGCCGTAGTATTAAATAGTGCATCCGGTGTTTATTCTAGTGTTTTGCTTCTTCGCGGATAAGGCCGTTGAGTGGATGTGAGCTTCGGCCCGATCTTCGGATGAACCTTCGGCTATGTTTTCAGGCGAGCACCTCCCCCTTTCTACCTATCTTACTTTTATAGTATTTATTCCCTCCTGTTGATCTATTGCTAACCGTGTTGTGATGCTCTAGTTTTCATACCCGAGATATCCCTCGCAGCCTTATATTGCCTTGGACACATCCTATCACCTGTTGTTTGGTAGATAGTTGGACCTGTGCATCGTAGTCGCTTGCTCAAGTGTTGTTGCGTGTCGTCAAGTACCTCAGTTGTTGGAGTATTGCCGTATGTTTAAGGTTGGAGATGATCATGGCTTTAATTATCGTTTACTTTAATTATTGTTTAATAACTAAAATTGAGTAGGTAAATGCAGAGGCACCGGTGGGTGATAGATAACTTTTGGTTTCCGACCGCTCACTGGTGTCCCGTAGGACCCCGAGTTCTTGACACCTGTTCCGAGATCGAGCGCGCTAACCACATGTGGGATGTATGGGCACCCCATCGATTTAGTACCTGATTTCAAAGTACTGTACTGGGGGCCACAATTAGTTCGGGGCTTTATTACTATTCTGTACTTATGCCATGCTTTACTGCTTTATTTAAATTGTGCGATGGATAGCACCTGTACTGTTTAGAATCGGGACACGTTTTCGCTGTATCGACAAGCCCGAGTTTTCGGGTTCCCAGTCGTTTACAGCCGTCCACCCAAACCCTGAGTCCGTCTCGGAGACCGGCCGACTTTGTTGCGGGTAGACTTAGTGGGGTGGCCCCCCGTGCTTGCTTTGGGTCTGGGAAACGTCATGACTTAGGCCCCGCCGACATACCGATGGGTGTATGTTAATTGATCTGGCAAAAAGGGTCGAATTGCGTGTGGAAACTTTGGTGCACCCCTGCAGGGTTAAATCTTTTCGAGAAGCCGTGTCCGCGGTTATGGACGACTTGGAGCACAGGTCTCGATCATAGACAACTATAACTAAAGTTTACTGTTATAATTTGACTTGTATCCGATATGACTAGTAATCAGCTTCACTACAATGGAATGGCTAAATAAAAGTACCAACAACTGCTGGGTTTGGGGATATCTCATGCTATTTGTATCTGACTAGTAAGTGTTGCAACTACAACGGAATGGTTAACTAAAATTGCCCACTGCTTATTATATCAGGATGACTATCTATACCTGACTAGTAACTGCCGCAACTATAACGGAATGAGTAAAACTGCCAACGGTGTGAGTTCCTTGGTTGACTTCCTCGTTTGGTCTCGAGGGGGAAACACCAGGATGGGTATGTTTGGTGGTAGTATCAGGTTGGTTCCGAATAGGTCTTTCTTACCCTCTCTGATAGCCGCCAGTTGTGTCGAGTCTCTATAGGTTGATTAGTGCATGCTGCGCTGCCGCTCAGTCCACCATACCTATGTAGGCGAGGACCGCCGAATTCTAGCCTCGCCGTGTACTGGCCTCAGTACTGACGCTCCTCTTTTTTTTCTTTGCCCTTTGTCGGCACCCCTTTTGTTTAAGCAGGTTTTGAGATCGACGCCGTTAGCAGGGTTACCCTTCCGGCTTGGCCTGGGCAGGGTTATGGACGCCATTGGTTATTCTTCAGGGCTCTTAGCCCCATTTGCATCTTGTCAGTAGTCGGACGCTCTATCATTTTCAAGGTGATTTGGATCTTTGTTTTGTATATCCATATTCTTGACTCTTGGAGTCGTGTTGTATATATATATCTGTTCTGTGGGTCCCATCGAGGACTGTTGTGTAATGTTATTACTTCGTTTTCCACCCGCACGCAAGTGCCTGGTGGGCACCTTTGAATCGTTTCTATGCGGGTTTGGCGGGAAACGCTGAAACTTGCATAGGACCGATTCTGAGGGTGTTACAGAGTGGATTCAGAGCTCAGCAGTTGCGATACCCCACAAGTCCAGCCTGTAGGATAACCTAGCTAACTGCCGAAGTAGAGTGTCAAAAACTATTTTGCAAAATCGGTTGGATAGATCTGGTTAGGTCTGCTTTTACTCCTTAACCCTCTGCTATTCTCCTCTTACCTCTACGTGTTTTGAATCCGCTCTTTTCTCTCTCTTCGAGTCCAAGATTTCTCGTGGTTGGGTTCCGTCGTACCTTCAGGGTTTCGCTTTCCCTTTGGTAACGGTGTTCTACCATCCGGTGTTCATGATATCTGAGGAATCCGTCTTCTGTGGTACCATTATGTGTTCCTTGTTTGTGCCTTCCGGTGTTTTCCAACGCGACGACGTCATCTACGCCAGATCCGATGCAGAGTCTGCATCACTCCTCTGTTCCGAACCTCGATTGTCGAGATCTTCAGTCTGAGTCCGAGAATGGATGCACGTTTTTCTACTGATTGTGCGGAGTAATAGTTTGGGTGCGTGATGGATTGGCCCCCATGCCGACTACCCCTTCTATTCGCTTTTGTACATTGAAGTGGATGAGAATGCATCGGTTCCCTCTTTCTATCGAAGCTAGAGGTGGCTTTATTTGTTGATACCTCTACCTTCGACCTTTTGTTCCCGGAGTGTGCTCTCGACGGTCACGGACAACGACCTCTTGTTAGTGGTGTCGCGAAGATCTACACGAAGCGAGAAGATGCAGATCACCGACCTTCTTTCCGGAACCATGAGGTGGATCTCGAGGGCGAGATCCATTGTTAGTGGTGTCGAATTGTGGCATCCCGCAAAACCACTACTAGAAAATCGCGTTGTTTTTGTGCATTGCATCATCATGATCGCATGCTCATGTCATCATGCCGCATTGCATTTGTGCATCGTCAAGTCATCATGCATTTGTTTGTCGAAACCTATTTTCTAAAATCCTAGTTTGGTTTTCTAAATATTCCCCCTCTCAATTTCAAATTAAAGCGCCGGGCTTTTCCGGGTCTTTTTATTTGTCTAAACACTATTTACAAAAGTTTATTTTAGATTAAACAAAATTTATATTATTTTTAGGGGGCAGCCAAACCGGGCCGATACGACCCAGTCGGCCACCCCCAGTATAAAATCCCAGTTCCCCCCTAAACCTTTTCCTACCCAATCCTAGTCTACCCAAACCCCCTCCACCTCACCCCACCACATAGTCTGCCGCCACCTCACCCCTCTCTTCCCCTCTAACCTATCCTATGCCGCCACCTCACCAACCCCACCCCACTCCCTCTCTCACCCCAACCGACCCAGCACACACACACCACACACAGCACGCACACCACGCGGCCACCCCTGGACCCGACCCCTGCGGCCCCACCTCCCACCTGCCCCGCTCCCTCTCACGTCCCTGGCCCCACCCCGACCCCGCTCGAGCCTCCCCCACCTTCCCCGATCCGTTCTCCCCCTGGCTCTCTTCTCCCTCTCGTCCTTCCTCGGCTCCGGCCTCCCCCAACCTCGACCGCCACCCGTGGGCCTCCTCCTCTGCATCGCGAGCTCCCCCGCCGGCGCGCCCTCCCCGTCGCCATCGCAGTCAACTTCCGCCCCTCCCTCGACCTCCGTCTGCATCGGCCGCGTCCCCGAGAGCGAGTGCCCCCGCCGCCGCGGGATCCGCTCCTTGCTGGCCCGCATGGCGCAGCCGCCCTGCCCTCTGCTACCATCCTCGCGACCTCCCTCCCGTCGCCTCCCGCACGCCCCGCTCCCCACCACCCGTCTTCCCCGCTCTCTCTCCCCTCGCCGGTCGTCGCCCCTGCCCCGCCCCGCCAAGCACCCTTTCCGTCGTCCCGGACCTCGCCGTTTGCAGAGCTCGTTGGACCGCCGCCCTCCTCCGTCCCGTCCCCGCGGCCGGGCCCGCACCCTCGCTCGCCCCGCCGGAGCCGCCCTCGCCGTCTCCGCCCGACCCCTCCTCGGCTCCGCCCCGGAGCGTCGCCTCGTCTGCGGCCGCGTCCGCCGCCGGCCGGACCTCGCGCAGGCCCGCCTCCCCGTGCCGATGTTCGCCGCCCGCGGCCTCCACCCCGCCTCGCCGTCTGCTCTAGCCCCGCGTCCGTGTCGCCGGACTCCATCGCGTCGGGCCCAAGCCGTGAGAGCGCCCTCCTGTCCTCTGCTCCCTCGCCGGCGTCACCTCGTTCCTCCACCGCCCGAGCCACCGACCGCGAGCCCAGCCACGTTTTGCCTCGGTGGTTCCTTTTGTTTGCTTTGGGATATAGCATCTCTGCCCAGGGACCTCGGTAATCAAGTTTGCCTCGCGACATCGATTCTCCACCTGCCATGTATCGTGTCCTCATCTCTAGATCGACAAACGTGGACGCCTGCCGACAAGACGCATCAAGATCCTCTCGCCGACAAGACCGGCTTGATGCCGATGATTCCGAAGTATGTACATGGAGCCACCCGAGGAAAAACGCCGTCGACTCGCGGTATCCGGAGGTCAACAATAGACCGGAGTGTCGAGATCTTCCTGGACGCCAAGATCTTCTACTCGATCCACAAGACCGATCCGATGCCGACCCAAGTTCTTCCTCTCGGACCCGTAGACACCGAGACCCGGGACGCCAAGATCTCCGCCATGAAACGACAAAACCGACGACATGACCCGACGACCCCGGATGCAACAAGACCTTCTTCCCGGTTTCGACGTCGAGAACCCGAACGCCAAGATCGCCGACGTGAATACGCCAAGTTCGTCTTCCCAGACACCATGCGACAAGATCTACTTCACGGATCCGAAGACCCCGGGTACCGATCCACTCAAGTTCGCCATCGACGACAAGATCGGCACCAACCAGGGCGGATCCGATATGCCCCGACGCCAACCAAGTCCTGCTTCCCGGTTGCGACAAGACCTCCTCCCCGTACCGATCCCGATCTCGTCGAGCCGATCTCCCGTCAAACCCTGAGACCGAACCCCGGAAGCCTCCGAACCCCCAAGCTCTCCGACCCCCCTAATGTGTGACCCTTATCCGAGAACCCTATTTTATAAATTGTCAACTATATAAATTGTTGCATATTTAATTGGCATGCATGCAGACTTGTCTGTGGTTTGGGGGCCTTATGCCGATTCACCTTATAATTAAACATGGGATCCATATGCGGGCAAATGTAGTCGTATATTGGCCTCATTTAAATTTGTGTAGCGAACCGGTGCTATCTTTTGCCATGTTAAGACAACATTTAATTTGCGGGGTAGATAAATAACTTGAACCGTTTAATTAATTGTCGGGACCCCAGTCCGCTTAATATTGCCTAATTGCATTGCACCTTTGCCATGTCATACATCATACATGCATCATGCCCGATCTTTTGCCGTAGTATTAAATAGTGCATCCGGTGTTTATTCTAGTGTTTTGCTTCTTCGCGGATAAGGCCGTTGAGTGGATGTGAGCTTCGGCCCGATCTTCGGATGAACCTTCGGCTATGTTTTCAGGCGAGCACCTCCCCCTTTCTACCTATCTTACTTTTATAGTATTTATTCCCTCCTGTTGATCTATTGCTAACCGTGTTGTGATGCTCTAGTTTTCATACCCGAGATATCCCTCGCAGCCTTATATTGCCTTGGACACATCCTATCACCTGTTGTTTGGTAGATAGTTGGACCTGTGCATCGTAGTCGCTTGCTCAAGTGTTGTTGCGTGTCGTCAAGTACCTCAGTTGTTGGAGTATTGCCGTATGTTTAAGGTTGGAGATGATCATGGCTTTAATTATCGTTTACTTTAATTATTATTTAATAACTAAAATTGAGTAGGTAAATGCAGAGGCACCGGTGGGTGATAGATAACTTTTGGTTTCCGACCGCTCACTGGTGTCCCGTAGGACCCCGAGTTCTTGACACCTGTTCCGAGATCGAGCGCGCTAACCACATGTGGGATGTATGGGCACCCCATCGATTTAGTACCTGATTTCAAAGTACTGTACTGGGGGCCACAATTAGTTCGGGGCTTTATTACTATTCTGTACTTATGCCATGCTTTACTGCTTTATTTAAATTGTGCGATGGATAGCACCTGTACTGTTTAGGATCGGGACACGTTTTCGCTGTATCGACAAGCCCGAGTTTTCGGGTTCCCAGTCGTTTACAGTCGTCCACCCAAACCCTGAGTCCGTCTCGGAGATCGGCCGACTTCGTTGCGGGTAAACTTAGTGGGGTGGCCCCCCGTGCTTGCTTTGGGTCTGGGAAACGTCATGACTTAGGCCCCGCCGACATACCGATGGGTGTATGTTAATTGATCTGGCAAAAAGGGTCGAAGTGCATGTGGAAACTTTGGTGCACCCCTGCAGGGTTAAATCTTTTCGAGAAGCCGTGTCCGCGGTTATGGACGACTTGGAGCACAGGTCTCGATCATGGACAACTATAACTAAAGTTTACTGTTATAATTTGACTTGTATCCGATATGACTAGTAATCAGCTTCACTACAACGGAATGGCTAAATAAAAGTACCAACAACTGCTGGGTTTGGGGATATCTCATGCTATTTGTATCTGACTAGTAAGTGTTGCAACTACAACGGAATGGTTAACTAAAATTGCCCACTGCTTATTATATCAGGATGACTATCTATACCTGACTAGTAACTGCCGCAACTATAACGGAATGAGTAAAACTGCCAACGGTGTGAGTTCCTTGGTTGACTTCCTCGTTTGGTCTCGAGGGGGAAACACCAGGATGGGTATGTTTGGTGTTAGTATCAGGTTGGTTCCGAATAGGTCTTTCTTACCCCTCTCTGATAGCCGCCAGTTGTGTCGAGTCTCTATAGGTTGATTAGTGCATGCTGCGTTGCCGCTCAGTCCACCATACCTATGTAGGCGAGGACCGCCGAATTCTAGCCTCGCCGTGTACTGGCCTCAGTACTGACGCTCCTCTTTTTTTTATTTGCCCTTTGTCGGCACCCCTTTTGTTTAAGCAGGTTTTGAGATCGACGTCGTTAGCAGGGTTACCCTTCCGGCTTGGCCTGGGCAGGGTTATGGACGCCATTGGTTATTCTTCAGGGCTCTTAGCCCCATTTGCATCTTGTCAGTAGTCGGACGCTCTATCATTTTCAAGGTGATTTGGATCTTTGTTTTGTATATCCGTATTCTTGACTCTTGGAGTCGTGTTGTATATATATCTGTTCTGTGGGTCCCATCGAGGACTGTTGTGTAATGTTATTACTTCGTTTTCCACCCGCACGCAAGTGCCTGGTGGGCACCTTTGAATCGTTTCTATGCGGGTTTGGCGGGAAACGCTGAAACTTGCATAGGGCCAATTCTGAGGGTGTTACATGTTATCATTCGTGTGACTATGATAGTATGAATTGTTGGTCATTTCCTCCGAGTTATTTCTCCGGTTGCTAAAGAAATTTTTATACCGCATATGTGATTGATGATAGATTGGTCGGGGCAGTCCCGAGTCATTGCTTGGGATCTAGAGGTTCCATCCATAACCAAGTTGACAAACAGTACGGGGTAGTCCCCGAGTTACTGCTTAAGTCACCGAATTTTCATACATACGAAAAAATGACAAAAAATATGAGGCAGTCCCCAAGTTACTGCTCGTGTTGCCGAAGTTTCCTACATAGTTAAAAGAAATGACAAATAATATGGGGAATTCTCCGAGACACTTCTCGGGTTACCGAAGTCTCGTACATAATTAAAAAATGACAAATATCATGGGGCAGTCCCCGGGTAACTGTTCGGGCTGCCGAAGTTTCATATTTAGTTAAAAATGACAGATAACATGAGGCAGTCCGCGAGTTACTGTTGATACATGTCTGATACATCAATTTGTTACAACATGTCGCTAGATGCAATACAATTCTTCTAAGTGTAAAACGGACGAAGTAAGGCCACGTTCCACGGTCTTTTTGATTCATCTCCGGACTTGCTTGCCTTGTTCTTTTCTGGTGTCTGAGCATCGGTCAAGTAGTATGCATCGTTGTGTAATGCTTTACTCATGATAAATGGACCTTCCCATGGGGGTGAGAGCTTATGCATGCCGGATATGTGTTGCACTAGCCGAAGAACTGGATGTCCTTCCTTAGGAACTCTTGGACTGACCTTCTTGTTATGATATCGTCTAAGCTCTTGCTAATAAATAGCTGATCTTGAGAGTGCCAGTTCTCTTGCTTCTTCTAGCAAGTCCACATCATCTTGCCATGATATTTCGTTTACTTCAGCACTTGTGTATTGGGCCACTCTTGGCGAGTCATGCATTATGTCGGCTAGAAGTACAGCTTCTGCCCCATATACTAGAAAGAACGAGGTATACCCCGTCAATCTATTCGGGGTGGTCCCGAGGCTCCACAGTACTGCTGGAAGTTCCTCAATCCAGCATCCTGCTGACCTCTGAAGTGGTTCAATCAGCCGAGGCTTTATCCCGGACAATACTAGTCCATTTGATCTTTCTACTCGTCCATTCGAGGCCGGGTGATCTACCGAGGCAACGTCGTGTCTTATGTGTTTCTCTTAGCAGAACCTAGCAAAGGCTCCTTCAGCGAAGTTTGTTCCATTATCTGTGATGATACTATGTGGGTATCCATATCTCAAGATAATATCTTTGAGGAGTTTCACCGCTGTGGGCCCGTCACATTTTCTAATTGGCTTTACTTCTATCCACTTTGTGAATTTGTCCACCATGACCAGAATATGAGCCATTCCGCCGCGAGCCGGCTTAAATGGACCTACCATATCTAAACACCACACAGAAAATGGCCAAGTGATTGGTATTTTCTTTAGCTCGGATGAAGGCAGATGTATTTTGCTGGCGTATCTCTGGCAACCATTACACTTTGTTACCAATTCTTTTGCTTCTTTGAGCGCAGTTGGCCAATAGAAACCCTGCCTAAATGCTTTGGCCACTAGGGCCCTGGATGAGGCATGATGTACACATTCTCCTTTGTGTATATCCAAAAGGATTTCCTGCCCTTCTGCCGAGTCAACGCATCGCTTTAGTACGTTTTTCACACTTCTCTTATAAAGCTCATTATTTATGATTGTGTAGGCTTTTGCTCTTCTCACTATCTACCTGGCCATAACCTCATCATCCGGCAAGATCTCTTCTTTGAGGAATGATAATATGGGTTTTGCCCATGTCGGCGTGACCTTTTCTGGGAAAATAATGTTGTCTATTTTCATTACTTCCGTCGACATAACATGTGTGGGCCTTTCCCAATCCATCAGTGGGTCAGCTGAATCAATTCCTGATTATTTCGGATCATGTTCTTTGTCAACTTCCATCGAGACACATCCTTCTATTTTTTCTGTCAAGATACGAATTGACTCGGATTCTGGCGAAGCTGTAATTGACGGTTTTCTATGGTGTTCCAGAGCTATACCAGGGGGAATTGATTGTCTGGTTGATCCGAGATTCGATAGTGTATCCGTAGCATCGTTTTCTGCCCGAGGTATGTGATGGAATTCACACCCATCAAAGTAATCACTGATTTTTTGCACATGAAACCTATACAGGGCCATATTCGCATCTAGTGCGTCCCAATTCCCTAATACTTGTTGTACTACAAGATCTGAATCCCCGTAACAAAGGATCCGACCTATTGGCCATGGACGAGCACTTCATATTCGGCTACGTTGTTTGATGCAGCGAAATGTATTTGCAACACATATTTCAGCTGATCTTTTTTCGGTGAGGTTAGCACTGTTCTTACTCCTAGCCCATTTCTTAACTTGGACCCGTCAAAGTGCATCGTCCAATACTTCGGATCTGGCAATGGGGGCTCATACTGTAACTCGGCCCAGTCTACGAAGACGTCGGCCACTGCTTGTGACTTAATTGCATCTCGCCTATCAAATTGCGGATCATAAGGTTATTACTCTATTGAACATTTTGCTACTCGGCCACTCGCATCTTTGTTTCTTAGTATCTCAGCTATGGGTGCCTCACAAATCACCTTTATCGGGTGTTCTTCGAAATAATGTTGGAGTTTCTTGGCCGACATATATACTCTGTAAGCCATTTTCTGGTAGTGTGGGTAGTTTTGCTTGGAGGCTGATAATACCTCCCTTAGGTAATATACCAGCCTTTGTACCGATTTACCCTCTTCATTCCGTTCCACAGCAACTACTACACTTACGACTCTGTTTGTGGCTGCCACATAGAGTAGCATAGGCTCTTTTGACAACGGGGATGCCAAGATTGGTGCCGTGGCCAGCATATTTTTTAACTCATGAAAGGCACTATCGGCCTGAGGTGTCCAGGTGAACTTGTCAGATTTCTTCATCAATTTATACAAAGGTAATGCTTTTTCCCCTAGCCGACTTACGAACCGACTCAAGGAGGCAAGAGATCCTGTAAACTTTTGTACATCATTTAGGCATTTTGGCAGTTCCATTCTTTCAACTACTCTGATCTTAGTAGGATTTGCCTCTATACCTCGGCTGGATACGAGGAAACCAGGTAATTTTCCAGCCGGCACACCAAAGGTACATTTTTCCGGGTTAAGTTTCATTCGGAACCTTCTCAGGTTCGGGTTAAGTTTCCAGCGTGTTTCTCTCTTTGGTTTTTATAACCACATCATCAACATATACTTGCACATTATTTCCAATTTGGTCATGCAGACATTTTTGCATTCATATTTGGTACGTGGCTCCTGCATTACGCAAGCCGAATGGTATGATGCGATAGCAATAAGACCCATATGGGGTGATAAATGCAGTCTTTATTTGATCAGCCGGGTTTAACGGTATCTGGTGGAAACCGGAGTACGCGCCTACAAATGGTAAAAGCTCGTAGCCTACGGTCGAATCAATGAATTGGTCTATCCTAGGTAGAGGAAAAGGATCTTTGGGACACGCCTTGTTAAGGTTCGTGTAATCGATGCACATTCGCCATACGATGGCTACATTTGGGTCATCCTTTTTCTTTTCTACCAACACTGGATTTGATAGCCAATCCGGATGAAGTACTTCCATGATAAACCCAGCAGCAAGGAGCCGAGCTATCTCATCCCCAATTATCTTTCTCATGTCTTCGGCGAAGAGGCGGAGAGGTTGCTTCACCGGCCTTGCTCCTGGCCTTATGTGCAAAGAGTGCTTAGCCAACTCCCTCTGTACACCTTGCAGGTCCTGTGTTGACCATGCTAAGATATCCAGATTCTCACGGAGGAAGTTGGTGAGCTCACTTTCCTATTTGTCATCTAGGCCAGCACCAATTGTGATGGTGCGCTATGGGAATTGATCATCGATCTGGATCTTTTTTGTCTCCTTAGTCGGCTGGAAAGATACACTTCCATGCTGGTTGGCTAGTGTCGGCATATTAAGTTGTGCAGACTGAGCCAGAGCTGCCACCTCATGTATTCTTCTTTTCTCTCTTGCAATTACCAATGATTCGGACAAGTTTGACCCGGCTGATGCACATTCCATTGATTTTCTATAATCTCCAGCTACTGTTATCACCCCCTGAGGTCCTGGCATTTTCATTTTCAAGTAACTGATGTGACAGCTGCCCATAAATTTAGCCAATGCTGGGCGTCTGAGTAAATCATGATAGCAACTTTCTAGATCCACCACTTCAAACTCCATATTCTCATCTCTACAATTCTCTCTTGTGCCGAATAATACATATACTCGGACTTTCCCAATGGGTTCACACGAGAGCCCCTGGACTATCCCATTGAATGTAGTCCTTGTTGGCTGCAACATATTCGGAGTTATTCCGAGTTTGTGCATTGTATCTTTGTACATGATGTTGATACTACTCCCATTATCTATGAGTACCCCTGAGAACTTCACATTTATGCTAGGCCCGACAAATGTCGGATCCAGCACTAAGGCATACAATCCTGGGTTTGGCCTTATCTTCGGATGATCCCTTATGCTCCAGGTTATCTCTTGATCGGACCATGGCACATATCTCGAAACTGCCGGCATAACTACATTCACTTCCATATGTCGGTGTTGTACGCTCTGTCTATCTTGTTGCTCTGTTGTGAACACACATTATGATTGGTGATGCTCCCTGTAATCATTGCGTCTGTTGTTCCCGGGGTTAGCCCTTCCATCTTGATTATGATTTATTACTTGGTGAACTCACTACAAGGAAAATGTCTATAGGTAATCAGCACATCCGTGGCTCACATGGTTGAAGTGCCCCACGGCTAAAACATGCATGGCTCACCTGTGGGCAGTGCCCTACTAGTAACTAGAACAACCTTGGCGCACATGGTCATAGTGCGCCACAGATATGTGTGGGCCAGGGCCCTGCTGGCCGCATACCGCATACTCGTTACGCACATGGGGGAGGTGCGCTACTGTTGTTATGGTTAACTGTGGCGCACATGCAGGTCGTGCGCTACGCCTAAGTGAAGGCCCCTCTGTTCTGCAATGGGAAGAAACATCCGTGGCGCACTCTGGCATGTGCGCCACGGTTGTGATTATTCCCTGTGGCGCACTAGGGCCATGTGCGCCACAGATGTGTCAACCAATATTTTTTTGGTAGCTCCACTTTGTGCACATGTGTGATCATCCACCACCCCACACTTCACATTCCCCTTCTTCTTCCTCCTTAGATCTAGTCGGGATCCTTCTCCTTCACACCTCAATTTCTCCAATCATTCACCATTTTTAGCATGTAGAACTTGCTTTGGATGTTACATACGTAATATAGGAAGCTCTCTGGTCTCTCATCTCCTTCTCCAGTCTCGCGCGCACCTCTCCTTTCCATCTTCTCGCGATCGGTCTATCATCTCGGTAAGTTGTCCATGTAAGGATGTGTTCATGTGTATATGGATGATATTCTCGTATGTATGTAGATAATCGATGCTCAGATGTGTGTATGGAGAGGATCGATGGTCATGTGTGTGTATATGGAGAGTATTGATGATGCTCATGCATGTGTGTATGGAGAGGATAATGATATGTTCATGTGTGTATGGATCGTTCTCTCTCTCTTGTGTTTGTGTGTGAACAAGTTTCCAATTATTTTGCCAAAATGTTGATTCATTTCCATTTTGGCAAGACTTTGGCATTTCGCAAAGGTCCTTATTTTAGGATAGGTCATGCCGAAATTTTCTATCGACCATTGCATGCATGAATTGATTATGTGGTTCTAATAGACTTCTAATTGTACCGTGTACACCGTGCATGCAAAAATGGTGCTCATAATGAGTGAAGGCATTGTGGCTAGATTTTTGAAATGTGCGACGGCGGACATGATACGAAATAACAAGAAGGAGATAAGATGTCCATGTAGAAGATGCAAACTCAACTGGGTGATCGACCTAGATTCCGGAAATCTGCAGGCGCAGCTGCTCTGCCATGGTTTCATGGATGGATACACTCGTTGGATAAGCGATGACGAAGACGATGGAGACGGTGAAGGTGGGCAACATGACAATGATCATCATGGCGAGAACGGGCGAGATGATGAAGAGTCTCCTAGATATGGTGAAGGTGCGGAAGCAGACCGGGATGATGATGATCTAGATGCCGGAGGAGCAGACGACGATGGAACAACGTCAGGCTGGGTGCGGGACCCTTATGTGCAAGAGCTGCTTCTCAAGCAGACGAGTAACGCCAGGGCTGCCGCTAGAGAGAAAGCCAAGCTTGCGCAACTTGAGAAAGACGCGGTTACTCCATTGTATGAAGGATGCACGCCTGATATGATGGTAAAACACAAATTGAGCGACACAAGCTTCAACGATATGATGGTATTCTGGCACGATCGTCTCCCAGAGGGGAACATGTGTCCAACTAGTATCGAGGACGCCAAGAAAATCGTCTATCCTCTCGATCTACCTAATGTTAGATATCACGTATGCATCAACGATTGCATCATTTATCAGGGCGAGGACGCGGAGAAAATAACATGTCCGATGTGCGGCGTGAGCCTACACAAGAAAGGGAAGAAAGCACCTCGAAAAGTGGTATGGTACTTTCCTATAACTTCTCGTCTGCAGCGCTATTTCGCGGACCCTAAGGAAGCGAAGCTCATGTGATGGCATGCGGAAAGGAAGAAGCCAGGAGATGACGATGACCCCGAAAAGGATGAGCTGCTGACGCACCCTTCAGATGCTACCTAGTGGAAAGCATTGGACCTCGAATTCCTAGAATTCGGTGGAGATTCGAGGAACATCAGGCTTGGTGCAAGCACCGATGGACTCAATCCGTTCGTTAGCCATAGCAGTATGCACAACACTTGGCCCATGTTTGTATGTAAGTACAACCTCCCTCCGTGGTTGTGCATGAAGAAGAAGTACATACAAATGAGTATGCTAATTCAAGGGCCGAAACAACCTGGTAGCGACATCAATCTGTATCTCGGGCTGTTGAAAGAGGAGCTATCCACGTTATGGGAATATGGAGCCAATACATACGACGCCGTCGCACAAGATTATTTCACTATGAGAGCTGCGTTGGTCCTTATGGTGCAAGACTATCCAGGTTGTGGGTGTATCTCGGGGCAGGTTATCCAAGTATTCTGCGCATGCATTAGGTGCTTGGATAACACAAGCTATCTCCAACTAGAGAAAGATCCAGGGTCTTCGAAAACCATGTTCATGGCGCACCGGAGGTGGCTCGGCAAGAATGATCCATGGAGAAAACGTGGAGACCTGTTCGATGGCAAATCCGAGACCCGAGGAATCCCAAAGCGGAGGAGCATCGAAGAAGTGGAAGAGTTTCTGAAAAATTGGAAAGATTGTCCTAATCCTGGAAAGAAGCGAGAGAGTCAACAAGACAAGCCGCTGATGAAGGTATGTAAAACAAGGTCTGTTTTCTGGGAGATGCCATACTGGGAGTTTCTCTGCATGAGCCTTGACATCGTGCATATCACGAAAAACGTGTGCGAGAGTCTGGTCGCCACCATAATCAACATACTAGATAGGACGAAAGAAAGGCACGACCTGATATTCATGGGTATCCGGAAGGAGCTTCACGGAGGACGCACTACTCCTGATGATCAGGAAGATGACGATGATCATGAGTCAGACACGACACAAGGTTGTCGGAAGGGTAAAAAGTTCAATAAGAACGACTATTACTGCCCTCCGTCTTGCTTCACTCTAAGCCAGGATGAGATCAAACAGTTTTTCAAGTGCCTTCTAGGAGTCAAATTTCCTTACGGCTACGCGGGCAAGATAATCAGATACCTAGACGAGGCGAAGCAAAGGTTCAGTGGCATGAACTACCTGGTTGCACTAAGAGGGATAATGGACGAGCACGTCCATGAAACGTTATTTGGCCTCTGCAAGTTTTCCAACGTCATCTCTAGGATGTCGATTGGCGTGAATCAGCTCGGGAGGCTATAGGAGGAGATCGTGGTGATACTATGCGAACTTGAGGTCTACTTCCCGCCCGCATTCTTTGACATTATGGTGCGTCTGCTGTTCCATGTCGTGGAGGACATCGTCCAACTCGGGTCGATGTTCCTCCGCAGCATGATGGCGTTCGAAAGGATGAACGGACACATCAAAGGATACGTTCGCAACAGGTCCCGTCCAGATAGAATCATAGCCAAGGGCTTTCTGGCCGAAGAGTGCATCTCTTTCTGCATGAATTATCTAGACCTCGAGAACCATGTCGGTCTTCACGTCAACAGGCACCTTGGCAAGCTCGACGGATCTGGTCACCGAGAGGGTCGTCGCATACTGCATGCAGACTTTGATTTTCGACTTGCAGACTTTGATTGAGCAAACCTTGTCGCGCTACAACATTTAGAACTGGTCGATCCTTGGGTACAGAAGTAGAAAAGGTTAATCGAGAATAAGTACAGTGACTGGGGAATACAGAGGACTCAGGGAGAAATAATCAAAGAGCACAACTCAGATTTCACGCGTTGGTTTAGGCAGACGCTCCTTGAAAATCCCCCGCGATCGCATTCTTCTGACACAGAAAAGATCATATTCACCTTGTCGTAGGGACCGATGCAAAACCTGGTGACCTATCAGGCGTATGATATCAACGGCTACACATTCTACACGGAGGAAAAGGACAACAAGTGTGATTATCAGAATGAAGGCGTACCGTCCGAATTCTACACCGATGACAACGTGAAGGAAAGATTCTACGGAGGATCGAGGAGATCTGGGAGCTCGACTACTGTGGAGAAAAGGTGCCGATGTTCCGTGTCAGATGGGAAAAGAGCGTCCAAAGAGAAGACCGGTATTTCACAACCATGGTTATACCCGAAGCAGCCAAATCCAAGGCCGCCGGTGCGAACGTGGCCGCGAAAAATGAACCGTGGGTACTGGCTACCAAAGTGGACCAATGTTTTTTCATTACCGACCCGACAAAGCCTAGCCATGTTGTCGTGAGGAGAGGAAAAAGAAACATCATCGAAATGGATGTAGTCGCCAACGAGCAAGACTTCGACCAGTACGGCGATCCAAAGATTGAAGATGACGATGACTACGATGCAGCAACATACATCACAAGAAGAAAAAGGACAACCCTACCCAAAAAAGGTATCCCGTTCGTACGAAGAAACATTAAAGTGCCGGGGCTAAATTATTCAACCGCGACAAAGAAGGGAAAAAAGATTGTAAAACGCTAGCTCAAAAAATATTGTAAATCGCGTGGTCGAAAAAGATTGTAATATTCATGGACAAATTATTATGACATATTTGTATCATGGACAAACTATTATGACATATTTGAATCATATCTGTACCACTTTTATAACATATATTATCACTTTTGGCCATTTTTGGAATATTTAAAAGTATTTTAAAAACAAAACAAAACTTTTATGGCATATATCACCACTTTTGGGCATTTTTTGGAACATTTAAAAGTATTTTTAAAATAAAAATAAAAAAGGTGGGTACCAGGATTCGAACGTGGGTGCTCATAGGTTTAGAATACAGCAGTGGGCGGAACCAGTGGGATAAGGCAGTGCTAGTGATAACTATGGGGGTGGCAGCCCTCTTATCTGATTAGTCCTACCCACTTAGGCCTAGCGCACCCTGGCGAAGTGACCTACGGTTATCTGTAGCGCACTTGTCCAGGGTGCGCTACGCCTAAGTGGGTAGGACTAGTCAACTCGCCACTTTGTCCCTACCCTCCCCATCGTCCTCAGACACAGACGAAGCCATCCCCATCCGCATCGCCACCGCCGCCGCATCCCATCCGCATCGACGCCACCGCCGCCGTATCCTAGCCATGCCAGGAGGAGGAGGAGGAGGCCGCCTCGCCTGCGCGCTTGTCGCTTGAGGAGGAGGCCGTGGAGGAGCCCGCCGGCACGCGCATCGTCGCTCAAGGAGGAGGAGCCCCCCTACACCGTCGCTCGAGGAGGAGGAGCCCGCCCGCACCTTCGCTCGAGGAGGAGGAGGCCCCTACTACTCGAGGAGGAGGAGGCCGTGGAGGAGCCCGCCGTCGTCCTCGTCTCAGTAGTGAGCCTCGCCCCTCCCATCTCTCCCTCTCTCCCCTCTCTCTGCATCCATTCCTGTGCAGTAGGGTTAGGCCTTAGAGGAGGTCGTGGATTAGGGTTCCTGAATTAGGCCGTGGATTAGGGTTCAGTGGAGGCCGTGGATTAGGGCAGTAGCTTGCTAGTGTTAGTGTTCAGAAAATTCTAGTGTTAGTGTTGTAGCAGTAGCTTGTTCCTGAACTTAACAACATGAGGTTTGTTAATGCAGCTCTAAAGGAGTGTTCTTAAACATGCAATGTTAAACAGGACAAGTGCAATAGCATAGGCATATATACAAAGCAATGGTAACTAATTTGCTCCTGTGAATACCAACTAATTTTCTCCTGTGAATACCAACTAACTAATAGCATAGGCATATATACAAGTGCAATAGCATAGGCATATATACGTAGCATAGGACAAGTGCAATAGCATAGGCACTCCAAATATGCTTCTGTGAATACCAACTAATTTTATCATCACACATGTCCATGGTAACTAAACTACGATAACATGTTGGGTGAGAGAAATGCATATGAGATGTATTATGGGTGAGATTCTTCTAGGCAGGTGATTCTTGAATGTCAAGGTACTGTTTGTGAATTGTTCATAGTTTTGCTAGAACACAAGTTGGATTATTGGTAGAACACAAGTTGAATGTCAAGGTATTGTTTTGCTAGAACACAAGTTTGTGAATGTTCTAGTTGATTGTACACATGATTATGTTCTAGTACTGAATTTTAGAATTTGAGTCAATGGATTATTGGTGTAAAAAACTAGAACATTTCTAGTACTGAATATTTCGTAGTTAGAAATATGATGTTACATGTGTGTGTTGTAACATCAGAATATTTCTTAGTTACATGGATTATTGGTGTTCTAGTACACATGATTGTGTTGTAGTACTGAATTGTACACATGATTGTGTTCTAGTACTGAACATTTCTTAGTTAGAAATATGATGTTACATGTGTGTGTTGTAACATCAGAAAATGAATAGTTGATAAACGAAAAGGAAAAGAAGTAAAGCCTTGTCTGGAAAAAAAATTATCTGTCAATATTGATGGTTTTACTGTGATGGTTGTAGGTTTAGATGGTAGATACTCAATATCACTTTTAGTGTGTAGTGTGTAGGTTTTATGCTTATCTCATCTAATGAGATAAAAATGAAATGCTTATCAGATAAGCATACTCATCCAGCAACTCAAAGGTTATGCTTATCAAATAAGCATACTCAATATCATCTGATGGTTTTTATCTCATCAAATAAGCATACTCAATATCACTACACGGTGTTAATATTATTTTTGTCAATATTGATGGTTTTTATCTCATCAGATAAGCATTTCATTTTAATGGATGTAGTTGCTGGATTAATATAGGCATAACCTGATGCTAGACTTGATGGAAAAGCTGAAGCTAGGCATAACTTGATATAATTAACCTGATGTAATTAATCAGTGAGAATTCCTAGACTTGATGGAAAACCTGATGCTTTTTATGTAGTTCATGCAAAATCTGGAGCTACTGTTTTTGCACTATTTTGAACCAGCTTTAAATCTGGAATGAAATCTCGAAATGATAGCTAATGTTTTTGCGCATTAGCTGACATGATGAGGAGTAATGATCTTGTGCTTGTTGTGTTGGTGTTGTGCTGGTAATGTACTGGCTGTGCTTGTGCTTGTATGAAGCAATTTATTATGTCGTGTATGCAGGTTCTTGTATGAAATGAGTGCTGATTTTTGCCAGAATGTTGATTAACTTCCGTTTCGGTAGAATTCGGGAACTCCTAGTTTAAGAAAATTAGCAAAGGTCATGCCGGATTTTTCCGTGCATTTAACCAATTATTTGTTTTTTATTAGTGCAAAGATGTGTGAAAACGACGAGGCTGGATGTTCTAAGCGCATCAGCGCTGAAGAAGTACTCAGACCTCCGAATAAACAATTGGCATTCTAGGAGGCGGGCCAGCGGCTAGAAGACGATGAAGAATACCATCCTCCGGAGAGCGAGGATGATGAGATGGAAGACGCGGAGGAAGAAGCCTAAGGAATGGCGGGTGATGAAACCACGGATGGCGGCGAGGGCACAAGGAGTGGTAGCAATCCTCCTAAGAAGAAGAAGAAGAAGAAGAAGCCGGAGGAACGGTGCCCGAACACGGTCGGCACCGTCATGGAGGAAATTACCGAAGTGAGCCCAACAGGGATTCCTTTGGAGCCCGACCTTGTCGTCAGAGGGTATGGTGGGCAAGTGGCGGCGATCACCCGGACAACCATCTCGATCAACACCGAGAATCTCCGGCATAAAGATAATGGGCACTTGCGCACACTCCTCTTGGAGAAGCTGCACGGAAGATACAAGTTCCCCGCTGAGTATCACAACACAAATTATCATGGGAACGAAGTAAACAAATCCGCCCTCACAAAGATGAGCACCGCCCTGGCCAGCTGGAGAACCCGGATAAAGAAGAAGATCTATAAAGAAGGCAAAAGTCTCGAGGAGATCCAGAAGATTGACCCGTAGATCACCGGAGATCAGTTCCGGGAGTTCAAGGAGAGGTGTGAATCCGAAAGAGCCCTGGCCAATAGTAATCGGGGAAAGGTGGTGCAGGCGATGAATATAAGTCATCACCATCTCGGATCTGGTGGATACAGAACCGCGGAGGCCAAATGGAATAAGGAGGACGAAGAGTATATATCTAAGGGGATAGAAAACCCCTTTGCGAAATTCGAACCCGGGCAGGTTTGAAACTTCATCAGGGCCCGTTACCATGTGGACCCAAAAACCTAACAACTCACCGTGGATCCTGCGGTGAAGGAATTCGAGGAAATTGTGGTAAGTAATCTAATTACCACGGATCAACTCGATTGCATTCTAATCGATGAAGTCTAGTTTCTAAACGGTTCACTGTTACTTCTTCTGCAGGAGGAGGAAATTTTTGCTAGTCATGGATCCCAGGATTCCTCATCCCAGGGGTCGACAGCGGCCACCCAGTGGGATAACCCTTTTAACAGGGCGATGAACCGGGCCAAGAAAATAGAGCCGGTTACAAAGAAGCCGTCGTCGGCTGGCCGTCTAGCCAGCCTTGGGGGTAAAAATTGGGTGGATCATTTTGGTCCACCGCCGAGGATGCGTGTGGCACTGTCGAGAAGGAGCGAGGAGGAAAACAGTGAGGTTCAAGAACATAAAGAACAAGTGGTATGGATCCCGCATATTGTCCAAGACAACCTGGCAATCACCCTCACGTCCTTCCTTCCTACCTTGGTGGAGTCAATAGCGAACTGGAGTGCGGTTGGTCGAGTAGGGACGTGCCCGATTCCTAGCATGGTCAGCAGGCAGTCAAACAACACGACACCGGCGAATCAGGCGAACTATGTGTTCGTGACTCCGCCCGCTAGCACCGCGGCGCCGCAAGTGTTGGTGACTCCCCTTGCCATCACCACGGCGCCAGACATGTTGGTGGCCCCCTGCCATCATCGTGGCCGCACCGGATCTCCAACCACCCATTAGGGAGAATACACCGGCGGCCAACACCGCGCCATCAAGCAGCCCCTCCGCCTCTTGCACGCCCGTCGTCGTATGCGGTGCCTCGACATTAGCCGATCTCGAGGCCATCACGGTAAACCAATTGCTTTACCGCCTTTCATGCCATCTATTACTCTTATGGCATCTCTGACGATGCCGTACATGTTTTCCGCAGACGGATGTTCCTTGCACTCTCTTATGCTACGTGAACAACAAGCCGAGGGATGTTGCCAAGGGTACCATTGTTCAACCCTTCCAGCGCATGTTCCACTCAAGGCCGATGCCAGATAGCATGCATAGGGTTAAAATTAGTCAGGTGCTAAGGGGCTTCGACGACCTGGAACTCTCCCATTCAACCCCCAGGAGCGGATGAAGAAGAGTCGGCTGTCCTAAGAAGTTGCTTCGGCTTATTCTTGCAATGGCCAAAGAGCATGATCCGTTTGGGGACGGCGGGGGCCATCACGCCACAGGCAACATCACCGCCTATCTTGCCAGCGACAAGCGGTGGCAAGGCCCCCTTACCGCCCTCGCCGTCACCTCCACGCGGTGGGTCGGATGATCATGTTGATGTTATGCACATGGCGCAGGATCCGGCCGAGGATGACGAAGGCTGGAATGATCACTTCTTCAACACTCAGTTTAGCAACGAAGACCTAGCTGGTGGCCCCACAGAGAAACCCACTTTCACCAAGCGTCTGTTTGGTTCTTAGGAGACGCCTCCAGCTTGCGCCTTTTGAGAGCCAGCTGATACAACCAACTGTCCCTTTATTCTAATACCTGGCACACTACATAGGGCGGCCGGTGCTCAAATTGCGGTGCCTGCCCGCTCTCCAGCTGGTGGCGTCAACTACGAATCCGATCAGGTTTCGGGACGGGCCACCAAGACCCGAGGGTATTATGTGGAGGATTCATGTGGCGGGTGAGCCCATGCTACCTAAGAATTTGCGGAGGCTCGCCAGTTCGGAACTTCAGAGTGTGCATGACGGCATGTTGACGATAGAGAGACGCCTTCTGGTGGAGAAAGATCCCTCGCACCCGGTATTCGTGGTTAAGGTGCCACCGGGATTGGGCTTCGTCGACAATGCCCCTGCAGATATGTTCTTCCTGCGCTTCGACGACATATTCAATATGTTCCACCTATACCCGCTACACTATACCATGGTCCGCCTGTTTTCTCTCAGCCTAGCCATGCAGATCATTAGAGAGAACACACCGAGCATCGCTATAGTGGACCCCTACTACAAGCGTGACGACTGCTTGGGTTCCCCCGCAGAACGACGTATCGTGGCCTCGTACCTAAAAAGAATCTTCATGGAGAACAAGACAAAGGAATACATTCTCGTGCCTTACTTTCCCGAGTAAGTCGTTATTCACTCGCCACTGTCGATTGGCTTTATTAGATTATCATCATTCTTTTTCCAACACATTCCATTTGAATTTTTTGCGCATATATGAACACTGCACGCTCATCTCCTTATCGCCAAAGCATTCCCACGCCACATATTTCGACTCGGGGAGTCTAGAAAAGAAGAAAAACTATGACAAGATCAAGAAAGTTCTGGATGATGCTCTCACTGGCTATGCCTCGACGGAAGGCACCACCTTCGTCCGTATGAAGGTCAAGTTCGGCAGGCACGTCTTCAACCACGTAACGGAGTTCCCCTGCGTGAAGCAGCTGGAAAGTAGTAAGAAGCAAGCCTACTACACACTCCATCACATGAGGGCGTTCCTACAAGACCAGCAGAATTCTACGCTGCTAGATCATCTCAAATAGTGGGCCGAAGCAAAGGCCAAGATCACTGATTCAAATATTAGACAAGAGATGTATCGCATCGAGCAGCAATTTGGGGCAATCATCTTTCATGATGTCATGACTTCGGGGGGATCTTCTACGAAGGAAATATAATGAAAAACCGTGACATAGAAGATCGCCTAGAGATGCAGGGTGACTATTGGAAGTTCATGACGAGACAAGGTGTCCTCCCGTTCCCTAAGCCGAGCCAGAATGCTTGATGTTGGCCTAGTTGTAGTTCCAAACTATAGATGACCTTTGTGTGTGTGTGGAAGTGTACATGCTACTACTTATCTTATTAGTGAATCATCGCTTACTTCTTTTGCTTATTATTATTATATATCAATCAATGCTTGGTTTTTTGGCTTACTCTTTGGTCCTTTGCTCACTTTGGTCCTTCTTTTTTCCTTACTTTATTAGTCTTTTTTCGAGAATAATGCCGATGATCGAAATGTCGTGGCACGCTATATATGTGAATGTGCTACGACGGGATTGTGAGCCTTGTGATATGCACAAGTCCAGGTCTTGTGCATCCTACTTGGCTCACGGTTCCGTCGTAGCATATTCCTGTGTCCAACGACCTATGTATATATGAGGCATTCTTTTTGATTTACTTTGGTCTTTTTCGAGAATAATGCCAATGATTGAAATGTCGTGGCACAATATATATGTGAATGTTCTACGACGGGATTGTGAGCCTTGTGATATGCACAAGTCCAGGTGTTGTGCATCCTACTTGGCTCACAGTTCCATCGTAGCATATTCCTGTGTCCAACGACCTATGTATATATATTTATGAGGCATTTTTTTCGAGTTACTTTGGTCTTTTTTGAGAATAATGCCAATGATTGAAATGTCGTGGAACACTATATATGTGAATGTGCTACGACGGGATAGTTAGCCTTGTGATATACACATGTCGAGGTGTTATGCATCCTACTTGGCTAACCGTTCCGCAATAGCATATTCCTGTGTCCAACGACCTAGCTAGTTATATAAGAGGCATTCTTTTTGAGTTACTTTGGTCTTTTTCGAGAATAATGCCGATGATTGAAATGTCGTGGAACACTATATATGTGAATGTAATACCACGGGATAGTCAGCCTTGTGATATGCACAGGTCCAGGTGTTGTGCATCCTACTTGGCTGACCGTTCCGTCGTAGCATATTCCCGTGTTCAACGACCTAGTTATATATGAGGCATGAGTTTTGAGTTACTTTGGTATTTTTTGAGAATGCCGATGATTGAAATGTCGTGGCACACTATATATGTGAATGTGCTGCGATGGGATTGTACGCCTTGTGCTATGCACAAGTCCAGGTGTTGTGCATCCTACTTGTCGTATAGTTCCATCGTAGCATATTCCTGTGTCCAACAACCTAGTTATATATGAGGCATGATTTTTAAGTTACTTTGGTCTTTTTGAGTTGGGAGTACTTTCTATAAGTGTATCTTCATATGCGACTTTAATTATACATTTTTTTCAATAACTGGTTAATTATTATTAACTTGTAGATGACGTGGTACGTCATGTACAAGGGACGGGTTCAGCGGCAATAGCTACAAAGGGTAAAATACTATGGCGGAGGCGGAAGCTAGATACACGCGCTATCTAGCGGGAGTTAGGACGAGGAAACGGATGAAGACCTACACCTTCGTCGCGGTGATCATGCTTATCGTCTTTGGTTGTTTATCCCGGCTTTGTGTCTAGATAGTTTAGATATCTAGGAGAGCTTCCGAGCACTAACTTGTTCGGGACACATGTATTAGCATGTCACCAACTACCTTGTAACTTGATCGAAACAATGTAACTTATACTATGTATTCATGTATGAGACTTATCTATATGTATTTGTTTCAATCTTGTTTTGCAAATTGTGTATTTATATATATAATTGTATATCTTGTATCTGTGTGTGTATATCTTCCTGTAATATTGTATATAATCTGTATTGTATATCATCTGGCTCTGAAATTAAAAAAACAAAAAAAAACACCCGTGGCGCACATGACATAGCTTTTGTGGCGCACTACAGCTAAAGCGCACATGTGCAGCTTAGTGGCGCACTGCAACGTGCGCCACAGAAGATCCAACGTGTAGCGCACCTACCCTCCTAGCCGTGGCGCACTAGTAGGTGCGCTACGCCTATCTCGACACACCGTGGCGCACAAGGCAGTGCGCCACGACTAGGAGATAGCCGTAGCGCGAGGCTAGTGGCGCACTGCTAGTGCGCCATGGAAGGCATTTTCATGTGTGCCACAAACAGGCGTTGTCCTAGTAGTGACTGCATCCCTACGATCCGGGTTCTCATACCTCAGAGGTGGTGGTGGTAACATTAGCTGCTACGCATTCCCCCTAGTTAACTGTGGCTGCTGCTGGTGATGCGCTGGATGCGGTGGTGCCTGTATGGCCGCCGGGTTTCCCATTTCACTTCTCATCCAGGCGCATTGGCTAGTGGTGTGATTGGCCGGGTTAGGCGTGTGGAATTTACATGGCTGATCTAACATGGATTCAAATATGTACTTTGGCCTTTCTTGCTATTGTTTCTTTTGTTCAGGCGTCCACTACTTCTTTCCCTCGTTCCTTGGCGTCCACTGCTGAGGACCATTCTTCTGCCGTTGATTGTTCCCATGACTCGGCTGATCCTGCACAACCGCTACCACTTGATTAGAACTGTATCTATAATCCGGCCTCTCCTCCCTTCTTTTACCTTGGTAATCATTACGTCACGATGATTCGGTGACATCTCTGGCATAATGATCCTGCTGCCCGCGATGCTCTGGCGACATTAACTTTGGTTGAGTTGGATCACCTAAGGCATTTGAATCTGCTACTCTGATTGTTTCCGCCAATGTGGTCGGCATATCTCTCTGCAACCTCTGCCACAACACACTTCCATATCTGCACCCCTGAGCGAACCAGGTAATTGCCTGAGATTCGATGACCCCCTCGCATGAATTTCTGAGGTTGCACCACCGAGTTAAGAACTCTCTATCTGTCTCATTCGGCTTCTACTTGCACATCGCGAGCTGCTGTGGCCTGTTTGGCCTCTTATACGTGTTGGTGAAGTTACTGAAATTTTTTTTGTTAAAATCTAGCCAACAGTTGCTACTTCTCGTTGGGAAATTATTCAGCCAGACTCTGGCCGGTCCTTCCAACATCTGCGGCATGTATCTCACAATGCATCTTAAATTTCCTCCGGCTATTTTTATGGTTTTAGCATAATCAATTATCCAATCATGCGGCTTCGCACTCCCGTTGTACGTTTTTGTTCCTCTCGCCAATTGAAAGTTTGGCACGGGCGGTTCACCCATAATCCAAGGTCCGAAACAGGCCAGGACGGGCGGACCCTATTCTTCCAACAGCTCGGACCAATACAGACTGTCCATCTTTAATCTCGCGTCAGTTGACGGCAAGTTTATATACACGACTCACTCCTGTGCTCCATAGTGGTTTTGCCCACCATGCTCTGCATATTCCATCTCCGAGTAACTATCATTGTATCTGTCATTTGCATGATTATGTGGAGCCGGTCTTGCTTCTCATTCTTGCCGAGGTTCAAGCCTATGAAGGGTACCTCCTTCCCTCCGCCGGGTTATTGTTCTCATGGTTTCCACTTCCGAGATTCCCGTTCTCTCTGTTTGCATGGTCGGGGTTTCTATATCCGTTGTTACCTCGGCTTCCATTGCCTCTATTTTCATTGATTTTCCCGGCCACCGCCGGGTCATACGGGACAATTTGCTTGTTTCACTTTCCCGAAGTTACTGCTTTGTCTTTCCGCGCATTGTTTCCGGGTGAGGATGCCGCTGCCGCAGATAATGCAGGGGCAGGTCCTGCCAAATGAACCATGCGAGAAGCTCCTGGCTTCGCCGGGTTAGCCCTAAGCATTTATTCATTCTGCTGGTTCGCAATGCGTACCAGCTCATTTACTCTTTCTTGCTGCTTTTGCCGGGCTTCCCCGCTTAATCCCTCCAATTCCAGGGCTGCTGCATTTGCCGCCCTGAGGTTCTTTGTCGGGGTACTATACCTCGGCAAACCTGGGTCAACCGAATCTTCTGGTCGAGCTTCATGATCTTTGTTGATATCATTCATGAGGCTCTTTCCTCTCAACCTCAGATCATCTACTCTGTCTGTGGCCGTATCTAGCTTGTTTGCTCTAGCATATTCTCGCAAGGTCCTGTTAAAGCATTTCTGCAAAGCCGACACCTTTTTTGCCTCCTCTAACACTTTTAGTCTAGTTTCTTATAACTCCGCCTGTGTGTTTTCTGTGTCAACTATAAGCGCTACAGGGGTAGTCAAGTTATCTATACTTGCCTGGAGGATATTCTCCGGCCTCTCCAGAGGTGGACACCTTACCCTTGCCGCTTTTGGCGTTACCTCCTATTCCTCGGCAGCTCTGGTCACCTGAGGATGTGCAGCAGCTGGCTTTGGAGCTGCTTTCTTCGTCGTTACCTGTCCTCTTACCGCCGGGTCTTTGCTTTCCCTTGCGCCTGATCCCGCTGCTGGCGCTGGAGCCGTCATCATCACCTTGACGCTGCCTGCGGGGCGAACTCCATGCTGACCGCTAGCAGCGCTGAGGGGAGGATCTCCTGCATGGATGACTCGGTGCGGTTAGACGAAATAGGTGTCTATGCTGACGTAGATCTTGTGAGCGCCCAGGTTCATGAAGATGCCGTTGTGTGGGGGCGCTCTGCTCCTGAAACTGCCAGCGTTATCACTGACGTTGTCCCAGATATCAAATCTCTAGACTAGGCCAGAAACAACCCGCTCACCGGTGTGGATGAAGTTTTCCTTCCGGATCTTGACTCCAGCTAGTACCGCTGTTGGCCCCACGGTGGGCGCCAACTGTCGTGGTGGTGGAATGGCAGATGCCATGGGTAGGCTAAAGTATGGGGCCAATGGATGCTAGTGGGATCTGGGGAGGGAAGATGTAGTGATTTCTACACACAAATGACTAGAACATAGATCTTTATTTCTCCTCAATCGAGTTACAAGTGCTCCTAGAGATATATTAGGGTGAGGAGGAAGACAAATACTATGTGAGCCCTCTAGTGTCAAATTAATTTATCCCTCCTCCAGGAGCCCGTGCCCCTCCTTATAAAGGGGTCCTTGCACTAGTAGAAAACTAGCCAAAGGATTTAACCTTTAGTACCGGTTTCTTAAGAACCGGTACTAAAGGATGCATTAGTACCGGTTTAACTGCTCACGTCACCGGCATATCTTAGTACCGGTTCGTTTAGGCTGTATAGTACCAGTTCGTGTTACGAACCGGTAAGAAATGGTTTCGCGCCAAATTTGAGGCAGAGGTGGGTCCAGTGTTGCACCTTTAATATCGGTTCATATAAAGAACCGGTACTAAAGGGTCTCCACATCTATTTCTTCAAGCGAGCCACCCGAGCCAGCTCCATTTTTGCTTCTCCTCTCACATTTCCAAATATTTCCATCCTCTCACGCTCCAACAAATCTCCATTTTTCTCCACCATTTTGTCAAGATTGACGGCATCGTCCGTCTATCCAAGGGTTAGCAATATCATCCTAATTTAGCTTATTTCATTGCTAGTCTAACTCGTATCATTTTTCTAGTGCTAGCAAGGTGTTCGATGAAATGCCTAAGTTAGGGATTTCATTCTTTTTATATGCAATTTGAGCTCAAATTGAAGTATGATTTTTTGGTTTTAGTATCGTCCCCGTCCTCATCGCCGTCGATCGCCAGCGTCGTCCCCTAGCCTACACAACCTCGGTGAGTCTCTTTTTTTTATAAAAACACTTAGTTTTATGTGATGATAAACTTGAATATTAATTAATTTGGTCACTCATATATTCATGATGTTGTGTAATTAATGATTTTTGATATACTTATATAATGCAGATGAATCGACAATGGATGTACTGTGACCGATGCCATCCCGAGTTCATTACTGGCATGCATTATTTTCTCAACGTGGCCGAGGCAAACAGGCGGTCAAATGGTTTCATTTGTTGTCCATGTAGTTCCTGTAAGAATACGAAGGATTACTCTACTTCAAAAACCCTTCACGTCCACCTGCTTGAGAACGGTTTCATGCCCGGCTATAATTGTTGGACCAAGCACGGAGAAAGAGGGGTTATAATGGAAGACAACAAAGAAGAAGAGGATAATGACAACTATCCTATGTTCACTGAAGACGGTGATAGTAGAATGGGGGGAGACGAATCTGAAGAAGAGCCCATTTTTGATGAGCCCATTTTTGATGTGCCCGATAACGATTTGGGTCGGTCCATTCTTGATGCGAAGATAAACTGCGGAAGTGAAAAGGAGAGGTTGAAGTTGGAGAAAATGTTAGAGGATCACAACAAACTATTGTACCCAAATTGCGAAGATGGCCAGAAAAAGCTAGGTACCACACTGGAATTGCTGCAATGGAAGGCAAAGAATGGTACTTCTAACAAGGGATTTGAAAAGTTGCTGAAAATAATAAAGAAGATGCTTCCAGGGAAGAATGTATTGCCCTCTAGTACATACGAAGTAAAAAAGGTTTTCTGCCCTCTAGGATTAGAGGTCCAGAAGATACATACATGCATCAATGACTGCATCCTCTACCGCGGTGAGGAGTACGAGAATTTGAATGCATGCCCGGTATGTGGTGCATTGCGGTATAAGATCAGGCGAGATGACCCTGGTGATTTCGAGGACGAGTCGTGCCCCAGGAAGAGGATTCCTGCCAAGGTGATGTGGTATGCTCCTATGATACCACGGTTGAAACGTTTGTTCCAAAACAAAGAGCATGCCAAGTTGTTGCGATGGCACAAAGAGGACCATAAAAAAGATGTGATGCTGAGACACCCTGCTGACGGGTCGCAGTGGAGAAAAATCGACAGAGAGTTCAAGTCATTTTCAGAGGACGCAAGGAACTTAAGATTTGGTCTAAGTACAGATGGCTTTAATCCTTTCGGGGATCAGAGCTCCAGTCATAGCACCTGGCCAGTGACTCTATGTATCTATAACCTTCCTCCTTGGTTGTGCATGAAGCGGAAGTTCATTATGATGCCAGTGCTTATCCAAGGCCCGAGGCAACCCGGCAATGGCATTGATGTGTATCTGAGGCCATTGGTTGAAGAACTTTTAAAGTTGTGGCGTGAAGAAGGTGTACCTGTGTGGGATGAGCACGCACAAAAGGAATTTAACCTACGAGCATTATTGTTTGTAACCATCAATGATTGGCCTGCTCTTAGTAACATATCAGGACAGTCAAACAAGGGATACAATGCATGCACACATTGTTTAGGTGAGACTGACAGTATATATTTGGGAAACAAGAATGTGTACCTGGGGCATCGTCGATTTCTTCCAAAACAACATCACGTAAGAAAGAGAGGAAAGCATTTCAGAGGTGAGGCAGATAACCGAACAAAGCCTACCCGCCCTACTGGGGATGTTATATATGATATGGTCAAGGATTTAAAAGTGATCTTTGGAAAGGGTCCTGGCGGAAAATCTGTTCCGAATGATGTTGACGGACACGTACCCATGTGGAAGAAGATGTCTATATTTTGGGAGCTACCCTATTGGAAAATCCTAGAGGTTCACTCTGCAATCGACATGATGCCCGTGACGAAAAATCTTTCCATGAACCTGCTAAAATTCTTGGGTGTGTATGGGAAAACAAAAGATACACCGGATGCACGACAGGACCAGCAATGTATCCACGAAGGAAACAACCTGAATCCAGAGAAGTATCAAGGTACTGCCAGCTACGCTCTTACCAAAGAAGAGAAGGAGATCTTTTTTGAAGTCCTGAGTAGCATGAAGGTCCCGTCTGGCTTCTCGTCGAATATAAAGGGAATAATAAACATGTCAGAGAAAAAGTTTCAAAACCTAAAGTCTTATGACTGCCACGTGATTATGACACAATTACTTCCGGTTGCATTGAGGGGGCTTCTGCCAGAAAATGTTCGAGTACCTATTGTGAAGCTATGTGCGTTCCTCAGTGCAATTTCTCAGAAGGTAATCAATCCACTAACTCTACAAAATTTACAGAAGTATGTGGTGCAATGTCTAGTTAGCTTCGAGTTGGTGTTCCCACCATCCTTCTTCAATATTATGACGCATCTCCTCGTTCACCTGGTCGAAGAGATTGGCGTTCTCAGTCCTGTATTTTTACACAACATGTTCCCCTTTGAGAGATTCATGGGAGTCTTAAAGAAATACGTTCATAACCGTGCTAGGACAGAAGGAAGCATCTCCAAGGGCTAGGGAACAGAGGAGGTCATTGAGTTTTGTGTTGACTTTATTCCTGACCTTAAGCCGATCGGTGTTCCTGAATCGCGCTATGAGGGGAGACTGCGTGGAAAAGTCACACTAGGAAAGAAAGCAACAATGTGTATGGACGGACATTCTTTCACTCAAGCACACTACACAGTTTTACATAATTCTAGCTTGGTGGCTCCGTATATAGTGGAACAAAAGAATATTTTATGCTCGGAATACCCGGAGCAACGTGAAGATTGGATTGATGGAGAACACATGAAGACTTTCGGCGGTTGGTTGCAAACACGTCTCATTAATGGCACTGATGAAGAACAGCTATACTTGTTGGCCAAGAAACCATCTTCGACTATATCGACTTTTCAAGGGTACGAGATAAATGGGAATACATTTTACACGATCGCCCAAGATAAAAAAGAGCACCAACCAAAACAGTGGTGTCCGTTTTGATGCAGCAAAGGACAATGGGAAGAAGGTCACATATTATGGGTACATAGAGGAGATATGGGAACTTGACTATGGACCTACTTTCAAGGTCCCATTTTTCCGGTGCAAATGGTTCAACCTGAAAGACGGGGTACATGTAGACCCGCGGTACGGAATGACTACAGTGGATCTCAAGAATCTAGGGTACGACACCGAACCATTCGTCCTAGCCAGTGAAGTGGCTCAGGTTTTTTATGTGAAGGACTTGTCTACCAAATCGGAAAAAATAAAAGAAAGGCAAGAGGACACGTCATACGATGAGCCAAAGGGCCACATAGTTTTTTCAGGAAAAAGAAACATCGTGGGAGTAGAGGACAAGACAGACATGTCAGAAGATTATAATAAGTTTGATGATATTCCACCCTTCAAGGTGAAAACTGATCCAAGCATCGTGTTAAATAATGAAGATTGTCCATGGTTGCGTCGCAATCAGAAGAAAGGGAAACACACAAAGAAAACTCAGAAGACTAGATAGGGATGTTGTTGGTGATGTGTAATAATTTATTAAACCTTTCTCCGTGAACATTGTCCGTGCTTCCAAGACCCCGATACCAGCGACGGCGACATCAGCGACTATGACGACTACAATGGCGACGTTTATAGGGCTAGGCACGAGTATGACTGAATCACTCCAACATTCAAAAACAAGTTTGGTTGATTGTGACTTAATCTGGCCATGTATCTTAATTTTCAGTTGAGATATGTACTTTAATTCCAGTTCAATCGTAATAAAAGTTTATTCCCGCCCATTATTTTCCGCCCTTTTCCTCTCGCCCGTTTCCTCCGTCATTTGGCCCAAGGTAAGATTGTCAAGGAAATAAAGATCCGGCCTGGCCACACACCACCGCCACGCAGGCCCGCCGTGCAGCTCCTCCTGCCTTCGATAGACACGCCACCGCGCTCAGCGATGGCCACCCAGCACCGCCACGGCGGACGGCCGAAAACACTGCCGCCAAATACCCGCCATGGAAACCTCGAGACGAGGAAAGAAAGCCCCGCCGCCACCTTCCTGGGGGCGCACGCGGCTTCGCCGGCGGCGATGCGGGGGAGGCGCGAGGAGGGACCGCCGGTTGTTGGGGAGAACCGGTTGGGGGAGGCGCGGGGAGGGACCGCCGGTATATGTGAACATTTATAAAACAAAAATATAAATAAATACAGAAATAGAAAAACTCTAGCAAAACAGAAAAAAAAACTAAAACTTTTGGTACCATTTGTTAGAGAGAACCGGTACAAAAAAGCATTAACACCGGTTGTTAGATGGAACCGGTACCAAAAGTCCAAGACCTTTACTTCCCTGCAATGTGCTCTAATCGATATACAACAACTTATCCAAATCGAGGTACGACGGCCACCTCCACCCACACAGTCCGGTGCCGCAGCGCTCCTCGGCGTCGCCAAGCCGCTGCCGTCCTCGGCGCCGCCGCCGTCGCCGCTCCCCCGGCGCAGCTCCCCGGCCGTGCTTCCTCCCCGGCGCAGCTCCCCGGCCAAGCTGCTGCCGTCCCCGGCCAAGCTGCCGCCGTCCTCCCGCAGCGCAGCGACTCCCCCGGCCGGCGCCAAGCCACCGCCGCTCCGCCCGCTCGCCGGAAAGTAGCAGGTGAGTCCTTCCCTTGTCCCCCTCCTCCCGGCTCGTTGTTTCTGCGGATGAGGTTGACCGCCGGCGTGTCCGTCTCCCAGTGATGGTGCGCGGCGTGGCCGTCTCCCAGGATGGCGCGCGGCGGCTCAGACCCCGCGATGGCCGCCGGCAGCCACGATTTGAAGAAGTGCCTCGCGTACCGGGATGGTCTCGTCGATTAAAAGTAAATATTAGATAGTTAAAATTATGATAGTGAACCTTTGTTTTTCTTCTACATGCAAGTGAGTATTATTTCCTCCATATACTCGCAAGTCCTGTACCAAGAATGGTTGATTTCATTTACCGCCTCAAAATTAAGATGCTTCAAAGCAAAAAGATCTAGCATTTTGGTGCAACATTGTCAGGACACACAATCACGAAATCTTAATCCATTGACCGCGACCTGTCTTGTATATGCTGTTTGACGTCAAGGTGCTGTTAGAGTCTATCGATGTAAAAATTAGCATGCATGTGCTTCTTTTCAGGTGTAAGAATCTATAGATCTATCTAGGAACCCACGAGAACAAGTTGAATTTGAAAAAAAAGTTGGTTTTTTATGTTTCAAATAAAGTGTATACATGTTTGGTGGTACGACAAAAACTGGGTAGCACTAGTGGAAAAAGGGCTATCCGTTCACGACCCCTCAGAGCATTTGTCCCGGTTGCGCCACCAACCGGGACTAATGCTGGCACGTGTCCCGGTTGGAGCGGGCACGGGGCCAGGGGGCATGCGTCCCGGTTGGTAAGAGGGAATACGTCCCGGTTGGAGCCACCAACCGGGACTAAAGGTTTGGCCACAGCTCCACGTACGTAAACAATTTCTATAGTTTTTAATTACAATCAAATTGTGTTTAGTTTCATTCATATAGGCTGACTCCTTTTTTAAATCAGATCGAACGTCTACGGGACGGTCTTCTGCCAAAGGATCGCGTACGAGCAATTCAGGAGGAATTGGCGGGATTCTTGGATGCAGAAGTCCTAGACCCAAAAGGGGAATACTACTCGGCTGTGTATAGACAATAGGAATTGTAAAAATAGCAACTTTGAAGAAATTGGCCGGTAGCATCGAATAGCAACTTTTGTATGTAGTGCATGAACTCGATCCGTGTATTGAATATAATATTGTCATCATGATGTAATATAAGGTTCCTTCATTGATAAGTGCAAATCACTAAATAAACAATAAAACAACCTAAATGAATTCTCTGTCGCGGCACAAAAAGTGGCGAAAATGCTGCCGCGGCAACAAAATGTGCCAAAATGAATTCTCTGCCGCGGCAGAGAAATGGGCCAAATCTCTGCCGTGGCAGAAGGTTATTAGTCCCGGTTCCTGTCACAAACCGGGACTAATGCTCCACCCCCCCTCGCCCTCTACCGCTGCCACGTGTGCACCCTTTAGTCCCGGTTGGTGGGGCAACCGGGACTAAAGGTTAGGGCTTTAGTCCCGACTGCCCCGTCCCGGTTGGGCAACCGGGACTAAAGCCCCGTACCAACCGGGACCTATAGCCCCGTTTCCACCGGTGTAGTAACGACAAGAAATATATTAGATATATTATATGAAGGAATTATTAAATTGGATGTGGAGAACTAATATAATGTATGTTATGTTATTATTCTCCCAAACATCTAGTACAAAATTTGTTTATATCTTCTAAAGATCCTCTAAATGATCTACAACCCCAGACACTACTCACATGAACAAGGTTACTATTTCGACTGAATTCACGCGCATAGGAAGATTGTTAATATCTCTAAATAAATCATTATTGTTTTACTTGGAGCTTTACTGAAGAAGGTATGCTCGGAGTACTACATGGAGCTTTGACGGAAAATAATTACTCATTTTGAACTTGGAAGTAGTTTCACAGTTCGAAGATACTTTCAGAAGTGTTATCTGAAAATAATATTGCAGTGTAACTACTGCTCAGCTCAGGGGCACATAGAGGGTTGCACTCAGTGCTATAGCATCATCTTCGACGTCATGGCAACCCGGCATTTTGTACTCTACCTCTGCCTTTGGCTCAGGCATCACCTTCGCGACTCATGACTTTAAATGTGCGCTCTTAATGTACTACTCCTTTGTTTGTAAATGAATGCTTAGATCCGTATGTTCAGACAGATTTTAGTGTATAGAGATATGCTTATCTAGACAAATCAACAACACTTATTTCTAAACAAAGGGATTAGTAGAAGAGCTTCGACTCACGACTCACGACCGGTGCTTTTTTTCCATATCGCTACTCACGGGATGTTACCAGCAAGCAGATGTTAAACTGTGCTCTGTCTTCTATCTATCCAGATTTTGTAGTGACATTGAGCTATGGAGAACGACCCCTTCATCCGAGATGAGGAGCAAGAAGACATTGTGCAAAAAATGATATATGAGAGTGCCCGTGGACCAGAACCCGATGGAGATGACGATGATTTTGGCTCACAATTTCTGAACGATGTCGGCGAGGTGTATTTATATTAAGGCTATGTTCATCAGTAGATGCATTGATTTATTTGTATTGCACTTATTAACGAATAATTTTTATTTTAGCCTTCTGGATCATCGAGCAAATGTGATAAAGGGAAACGAGGCCCGACGCATCGTCTATCGGGCGAGGGTCACCGCATTTAAGGATAGTGGTGAACCGGTGGAACCCAAAGAGTACTGCCGTAAATTTATAAATCAAGCTGCTGTTATTGTTAGGGACCATGTACCGATCAACATTTTAGAGTGGCATAAGCCGAAGAACTCGGGGGATGAAGCTAGTTATGTCAATGATACTCTAAATTTTTTTCTTTGGGACAGTCTACTGACACACTTCAACCTACCGGAAAACTTGACGAAAGGCCAGAAGACGAAAGTAAAGAAATGGACTCTTAAGAAGATGGCCACACAATTTCAGACCTAGAAGAAAAAATTATGGGCCAAATATGAAGATGAAGATCCAATATTCACTGAAAGTCTATTGAAGATAGAAGCGCACTGGCCCGCATTTAAGGCGTATAAGCAATCGTCTACTGCCGTGTCCCGATCAGTCACGGGTACGAAAAATGCTGCAAAGAAGAAATATTTCCATAAATTCGGGTCAGGTGGCTACAAGACTGCCATTCCAAAGTGGATAGCATTTGAAGATAAACTGATGAATGCAAAGATCGTTCCACAGACAAGGGACTGTCCCAACCGGTCCAGTTCTGGTTGTTCGCACATGGGGCAGGGTTGGACCCAAAGACAGGGCGGATTGTTGCAAAGGGAAAATGGAAGGAAAAAATTGCAAAAGTCACGACGCTGCTTGTAGATGCAATAGAAAAAGTTAAAAAGGGAGATTACATTCCCGATAGAGAGAATGACGAGTTGACACTCGCTCTGGGGAATCCTGAACACTTTGGACGAATACGAGCCCTCCCAGGTGTCACCATGAAGGAAGCGTGGCCGGAGTGTGCTGACAGTTATAGAAGTCGTGCAAGAAATAAGAAGCGGGACTTAGACCGGTTATCGGAATTGGAACATAAGGTGCAGCTGCTTGAGAAAAATCAAATAGATTCAACTAGTCGGCAGAGGGCACCTGATCAACAACTGTTTCTACAAGATACTCAAGCCGATGTTTCCCCATCTCAGCCAAGAAGCAGCGTGGGTTCCTCGCATCTTATAGGATGTGGAGCAATCTACCCCGTGGATTATGTCACGGAGAAGACAGATTGCGAGCTACATGTGCCAATGAGGAACATGTCCATTAAGGTGGCGGTCGGCTATGTTTACCCAAATGAGCACTACTTCCAAAAATAGAGTGTGAGCGTTGAATTATGCGAACTTTTTCAGTTATACAATCTCCGGGCCCTCGACAAATCTATCATCAGTTGCTATTGTCTATAAGTGATTTATTTATGTAATTTGAGAAGTCTTTAGCTCAGCTCGTTCATTGTCTGCAATTATACTCAATATAATCTTTTGTGCGCTATATTATGCAGATCGAAGAACCTCGAATGCAAAAGGGATGAAATCAAGGACATTGGGTTCATTGACCCGAATACAATGCATGTAAAAACCATAGAAGATCCCATATATAACAAGGATACACCGGAGACTTTGCTAAGGTTTTTGAAGCGACAACGTGACAAAAAATAATACTTTGGCCTTACAACTTTAAGTAAGTGTTACTGTCTTCTAACACATTCTTTTTGCTCGCCAGATGTTAAAATTTTAACTGATGAGTTATATCTATGACACTGCATATTTAAACGTGCACAGGTTCCACTTTATTCTTATCGTCATTAAAATGTACGATGGAGAAGTTGAAGTCTTTGACTCACTAAGCAAAGAGCCTATACTATACAAGACGGCTTTTGATATGCTCAAAAAGTAATTTTAATTCTTATTATTTTTTCGTTAATTTCTTGATATCAACAAATTGATAACTTTTTTATGCATTTTCTTTGTCGGGCAGCGTATGGAAAAAGTTCATCGAGGAAGATCCGGCTGGTGGATGGAAACAAAAGCTGATATGGCGTTCGAACAAAGTAAGTAGTACTACTAGGTCCACACACCTTTATCATACTTGATTATTGTTTGATTGAATTATATTCTTGTATAGAAATGTGCGAAACAACCACTGGGGACTAATCTATGTGGATACTATGTTTATGAGTATATTCACAAGATTATCAGTGAGAGAATGAATAATAAAAGAAATAAAGAGGTATGTAAACAATATTCACAATTTATTTTGTTTCTGTTGTGCTGAGTTTTAGTCATAATTTTTTCATTATGATTTGATATATATATACACATATCTCATGTATTTATTTGTATCTCATTCTTTTACAGTTGGCAAGAAAGTGGGACACGCTCTCAATCGAGCACCGCTTCAAAGCAATTGGCGAGGAATTGGCGGGATTTTTCCTTCAGGACGTCATAGCTAATTTCGGAGAGTACCACTATGCATGAAGATCGATCTTCATGCATGTACTACATGTAATATATAGTTTGCCTCGGAGAGTACCACTATGCTACATTTAATATATAGTATGCTCCGAAGAGTACCACTATGCATGTACTACTTAAATTGCTATCTTATGCAATTACATATTATATATATATGCACCAAGTTGATATGCATCACCTTGATCTTCATGTACTACCTAAACCCAAACGCGTTTCTGGCACATCGACTGGATCCTTGTACGATCAAATGGTCCAATACCCCTAAACCCCTCCTAAACCCTAAACCCTGAATTCTCTGCTAAATCTCTGCCACGTCCCCACGTTTGGTACCGGTTCGTGTTACAAACCGGTACCAAAGACTCCAGCCCCGCTGGCTCCTGCGTGCCCACATGGAGGCACTTTTAATACCGGTTCGTAAGGAACCGGTACCAAAGGGGGGAATGATTTAGTCCCGATTAATTGGTACCGGTTGCCAAACCGGTACCAAAGCCCCTCTGGAACCGGTACAAAAGGGCATTCTCCTACTAGTGTTGGTTCCTCCTAGTGGTGACGTGGCAAGCATATTCTTGGATTATGCTTGTCCCAAAGTGGTAATTCGGCCGACTCCTTTCCATGTCCCCCTTCTATCGGCGTTAAAGACCTAGAGACCCGCACATGTGATCCTCGGGCTTCCCCACTATCACATTTTCCCCATAGTCACCTTCATGAAGCTTGTCTGCCCTCTGCAGCTCTGCTCTTTGTCCTTAGCGCTTGGACCCTGTGTAGATTCTTCTTAGCCAATAGCTAGGGTTCGACTTTGGGATCCTTCTCCTTCTCCTGCAAGTTTCCCGTTACTCGGCCTCGTCTCGCATAACTCGGCTCGTCCTCCACCTGCATACGAGCTGATCAATCTTATTCGGCCGACTTAGCTCACACGTCGTCCGAGTAAGGTGTTAATCACTCGACATTTGCCAAGCCATGGCTCATTCGGCCAAGCCTTGCATGACTCGGCCGACTTAGCTCATAATTCGGCCAATGGTAGAAAGGTTCCTTCCCTCTTTCTGCTATCTTGACCCTAACTGGGGTCATCCCCCCAATAGTGCCAAAAGTCCAGGTTTTACTTGTTTTATGATTTTATGTTGGTAGTGTGTGACACACAAGGGCTACTCGATCTGGTTTCATATTTTTTTTATTGTTAATGAATTTTCCATTGCCGGGGTTCGGGGGTGGGAAAAATCGGAAAACCCGCAGGCGCGCGTAGGCATGCGAGGACCATTGCAACCTTGAACCTAGGCACTAGCCTAGCCTAGGTACCTCGTGGGGCACCCCAAAACATTTTTTCCTGAAAATTAAGGGCCATTTCTATGGTACATGCAGTTAGAAACCGCAATTACCGGGGCATAACTCGGGAAAAATATAGTATATGATTGCAAGACGAGATGAGTACCAACCTGCCGGGGATGGCGGTCCACTATGACAGAGCATGCGTGTAAATTGCCTCGGGGCCTAGGGCGCGATCAATTCTCTCATGTCCTTTGTAGAATCGCCGTTTTTTTGGAGTCGGTCAAGGGAAAATCTGGATTTCTTCATGGAACCCTGGAATCTCTAGTAGGAGAAGTTTCTTATAATGCCGAGAGGGATCTAGGTGCCGGGTTTGGGCTTAATCCGCACAATGGATCCACATTCTGGGCGGTGAGGGGGAGGTATAGGGTTGAAAGTCATGTTAACTCCTACTCAATAGCCATCCGGGGAGTGCGCCATGTGCCAAAAGTCCTGGTTTGTCTTGTTTATGATTTTATGTTGGTAGTGGGTGACACACAAGGGATACTCGAGCTAGTTTCATAGTTTTTTGATTGTTGATGAATTTCGCAGCGTCGGGGTTTGGGGGTGAGCAAAATCGACAAACCCGCCGGCGCGCGTAGGCACGCGAGGTCCATTGCAACGTTGAACCTAGGCACTTGCCCAACGTAGGTACCCCATGGGGCACCCCTAAATATTTTTCCCAAAATCGAGGGCCATTTCTATGGTACCTGCAGATAGAAACTGCAATTACCAGGGCATAACTCGGGAAAATACAATATATCCTTGCACTACGAGATGAGTACCAACCTCCCGGGGATGGCGATCCACTATGAGGTAGCATGCGTGTAAATTACCTCGGGGCCCAGGACTAGCTCAATTCTCACACCTCCTTTGTAGAATCGCCAGTTTTTCAGAGTCGGTTAATGGAAACTCTGGATTTCTTCATGGAACCATGGAATATATAGTTGGATAACTTGCTTAGAATGCCGAGAGGGAGCTAGGTGCTAGGTTTGGGCTCAATCCACGCAGTGGATCCACGTTCTTGGCAGTGAGGCGGAGGTCTAGGGTTGAAAGCCATGTTAACTCCTACTCGATATACATCTAGGGGGTGCGGCGTGTGCCAAAAGTCTCGTTTTGTCTTGTTTATTATTTTATGTTGGTATTGGGTGACATTAAAGGGATACTCGAGCGGGTTTCATATTTTTTTGATTTTTGATGAATTTCCTATTGCCGGGGTTCGGGGGTGTTAAAAATCAGCAAACCCGCCGGCACGCGCAGGCATGCGAGGTCCATTGCAACATTGAACCTAAGCACGTGCCCAGCCTAGGTACCCCATGGGGAACCCCAAAACATTTTCCCAAAAATCGAGGGCCATTTCTAGGGTACCTGCAGTTAGAAACCGCAATTACCGGGGAGTAACTCGGGAAAAATACAGTATATGCTTGCACGACGAGATGAGTACCAACCTCCCGGGGATGGCGGTCCGCTACGAAATAACATGTCTGTAAATTGCCTTGGGGCCCAGGGCGCGCTCAATTCTCACAGCTCCTTTGCAGAATCGCCGGTTTTTCGGAGTCGGTAAATCGAAACACTGGATTTCTTCATAGAACCATGGAATCTCTAGTTGGAGAAGTTGCTTAGAATGCGGATAGGGATCAAGGTGCCGGTTTTTAGCTTACTCCACGCAGTGGATCCACGTTCTGGGCAATGAGGGGGAGGTATAGGGTTGAAAGCCATGTTAACTCCTAATCAATAGCCATCAAGTGGTGCGCCGTGTGCCAAAAGTTCCTGTTTGTCTTGTTTATGATTTTATGTTGGTAGTGGATGACACACAAGGGCTACTCGAGCTAGTTTCATTTTTTTATATTTATGATGAATTTCCCATCGCCGGGGTTCGGGGGTGGGCAAAATCGACAAACCTGCCGGCGCGTGCAGGAACGCGAGGTCCATTGAAACGTTGAATCTAGGCACGTTCCTAGCCTAGGTACCCCATGGGGCACCCAAAAACATTTTTCCCAAAAATCGAGGGACATTTCTAGGGTACCTGTAGTTAGAAACCGCAATTACCGGGGCATAACTCAGGAAAATACAATATATTCTTGCACCACGAGATGAGTACCAACCTCCCGGGGATGGCGGTCCGCTATGACGTAGCACGCATGTAAATTGCCTCGGGGCCCAGGGCGCTCTCAATTCTCACACCTGCTTTGCAGAATCACTGGTTTTCGGAGTTGGTAAATAGAAACTCTGGATTTCTTCATGGAACCCTAGAATGTCTAGTTGGATAAGTTGCTTAGAATGCCGAGAGGGAGATAGGTTCCGGGTTTGGACTTAATCCGCGCAGTGCATCCACGTTCTTGGCACTGAGAGGGAGGTCTAGGGTTGAAAGCCATGTTAACTCCTACTCGATAGCCATCCCGGGGGTGTGCCGTGTGCCAAAAGTCCCCGTTTGTCTTGTTTATCTTTTTATGTTGGTAGTGGGTAACACACCAGGGCTACTCGAGCTGGTTTCATATTTTTTTTGATGAATTTCCCATTGCCGGGGTTCGGGGGGTGGGAAAAATCGGCAAACTAGCCGACGTGCGCAGGAACGCGAGGTCCATTGCAACGTTGAACCTAGGCACGTGCCCATCCTAGGTACCCCATGGGGTACCCCAAAACATTTTTTTCTAAAAATAGAGTGCCATTTCTAGGGTACCTTTAGTTAGGAACCGCAATTACCGGGGCGTAACTCAGGAAAAATAAAGTATATGATTGCACCACAAGATGTACATATCTCCCGGGGATGGCGGTCCGCCACGACGTAGCAAGCGTGTAAATTGACTCGAGGCCTATGGCACGCTCAATTCTCGCACCTCCTTTGTAGAATAGCTATTTTTCAGAGTCGATAATCGAAACTCTGGATTTCTTCATGGAACCCTAGAATCTCTAGTTGGAGAAGTGGCTTAGAATGCCGAGAGGGAGCAACATGCCATGATTGGGCTCAATCCACGCAGTGGATCCACGTTCTTGGCAGTGAGGGGGAGGTCTAGGGTTGAAAGCCATGTTAACTCCTACTCGATAGCCATCCGGGGGGTGCGCCGTGTGCCAAATGTCCCGGTTTTTCTTGTTTATGAATTTATGTTGGTAGTGGGTGACACACAAGGTCTACTCGAGCTAGTTTCATATATTTTTGATTTTTGAAGAATTTCCCATTGTCGCGGTTCCGGGGGTGGGCAAAATTGGCAAACTCATCGGCACGCGCAGGCATACGAGGTCCATTGCAACGTTGAACCTAGGCACGTGCCCATCCTAGGTACCCCATGGGGAATCCTAAAGCATTTTTTTCTTGAAAAGCAAGGGCCATTTCTAGGTTACCATTAGTTAGAAATCGCAATTACCGGGGCGTAACTCGGGAAAAATACAGTATATGCTTGCACCACGAGATGAGTACCAACCTCCCGGGGATGGCGGTCCGCCACGATGTAGCATGCGTCTAAATTCCCTCGAGGCCTAGGGGCGCTCAATTCTCGCACCTCCTTTGCAAAGTCGCAGGTTTTTCGGAGTCAGTAAATGGAAACATTAGATTTCTTCATGGAACCATGGAATCTCTAGTTGGATAAGTTGCTTAGAATGCCAAGAGGGAGCTAGGTGCCGGGTTTGGGCTCAATCAGCGCACTGGATCCATGTTCTGGGCAGTGAGAGGGAGGTATAGTGTGTGTGTGTGTTGTGTCTAGGGTTGATATGAAAATTATATTACTCGATTTTCCTCCTCTGATGATAACTCGTCATCACTTTGGTTGGTACGCCCTAATTGGTCGAGACGGTTGTCACGTGGATCATGCCCACCCAACGTTGAAACTCTGTGATCTAACGGGCAAGATAGCCCCCTCCTCTCTATCTCTCACGTGGATCGTGACCACCCAACTCTCTCACCCTCTCTCTCTCTCTCTCTCCAACTCTCTGTAGTCAGACCTCTCTATCCACGCGAAATAACAATTTTGCCACAGATACTTTACTTTCATAATCTAGAAGGAAAGTGTACAAAGGCATATAATTTTCATATATGCATGTCTATGCATATCCTTTTATTCTCTAAAAATTATAAATTGTTTGGATTTATATACATGAGGGTATATAAAAATATAAAAATGTGTGTGTTTTCTAGTGCACCGAGGGGGAAATGCGGCAGCACGCTCGTCTAACCTGATGCAATGCGTCCACCATGGCACAATTACGGTGCACTGTAATGTCGTGTCAGTGGGGGTTGAACGATACATCCTCTCCACGCGTCGTACCCTTCACATTAGAGTGTGACAATGCACGGGTCTGGCTAGCCATGCTTTAACCGTAGTGTTTTTAGGCATCCCTCCTTTCGACCCTTCTACGAGAAACAATCGATCGAGGCGTAGATTAAAGAATCCTTCGAGTGGTCACGCAACGCCTATTAAAAGCCTACTAATGCTCCATCTGCAAATGGGAACGGGCCTCACAGTACCATGCCTGTAATCTCACTTCTAGCTAGGGCCCATGTCACGAACCATCCACGTGTCATCTAGAAGCCCTACCGGGGCACCCAACTGAGCCTCGAGGCGTAGGGCCCCAGGAGGAGACTTAAGAATGTCCCGTCTTTAAAACCTACTCCTCTGCATCGTCTCCATCCGACGCATTGACCCATTATGCCCGATCTAGAAAAACCCACAAACCTCACCGTATAGCTTGAGGCCGAACAGCCACCTTCTCCCTTCCGACGCCATGAAGTGAGTGCTTGTAGGTGAGTCTTCGGGTGTTTCCGCCGAGCTGCCTACGCCTGCCACGGGCGATGCGGCACCTCCAGCCACAGATCTGGAGGAGATGCATGCTTCCCAGGGTGAGGAGGAGTCTAGTTCGACCCTTATGAGGACTATGTTCTCGCGGGTGCAGATGACTTCGGAGCCCCAGATGAGGGCAAGGAGTTCGACGAGCATGTTCCACTCATGTACCCGGAGGTACTTTTAGTTCTCCATCTTTCTAGTTTACTGTTCATATTTTCTGGTCGGGCTATAGATGTACTAGTACTGAATCTGGTCAAGTACTCCTTATTCTACCGATAATGATCAGATGCACCATACAACCCACTACATGCAGAGATTTAGTCTGTTCTGAATTACTCAACATTCTAGATTTAGGAGCGAGCTATGGAGACAGCTATAATAAACCTGTAAAATTATGCTGTGGTTTTCAAAGTAACTTGAAATGGTTGTTCGAATATCTATGCATGACCGGTAAATGAACTACTAGTTTGTGCGATTTTTTAGAACAAGTAGACTAAGTAAATTTATCTTGCTCATTTCTTTTGCATTTTTTGCACATTACAGGTTGATTCAAGTGAGGTGGACTCTGACAAGGAGTATAGGGACGACAAGAGAGGACACATCTTGAAATGTATCAAGGGCGGTAAGGTCCCTTTCCACACTCTATGTGGGGATCTCAGGTGCCCCTTATGTAGCAAAAGAGTCAACCCGAGGATTGGCAGCATGATTCTGCATGTGCTTGGCATCGGTAACCAAGGGTTCACACAATGCTAAGCATGCTGCGTATGGAAAATTCCTTAGGGAGTATATCAGGACTAGACTTGTATCCCCATCCTTCAGGATCGGGATCCGCTGCTCCAAGCCGGCCAAGAAGTGACCTTGCTGCCTCCTACGACACCTAATAATTTTAAGTTGTTTCTGTCGTTTCTAGAACATGAGACTATATGTGGTTTTTTGGACCGGACACAATGTCTCTATGTGTGTGTGCGTATGTGTGTGTGTTGCATCCTTGTTTGATCATGCTATCATAACGATCACGAATAAATTCCATGCATCATATTGATGATGACAGATTAATTTACCTCTATGTTCTGTCAAGTCACGGTTACATCACGTCACCACTAGACAACCGCTGCACAGCGGCAACGAGACTAATGGACTCCGTGGCGCATTCTCACGGTATCCGTGTCGCTGCCCGCTCGATCCCAACACCATCTCCAAGTCGCACACACACCCTTCCTGCCCGGCACGACCACGCAATCGTAGCCCTGCGATGTCAAAACCGATGGTGCTCAACCGGTCAAACTTGCTTTGTGGTAGGTAAAGACCGTAGTGATGGTAATTGCGATCTCCCTGGCCCACCTCCCCTCCCCTTTTAACGAAGGGCCTCCTGGCCCCATAGCCCTGCGTAGTGTAAATTCTGTCTGTGCCCTTTGTATGCGGCGACATCCAGAACTGCCATGCAGTGCCTGGGTTTAATTTCCATGGCTTGACTTTTCTAAAATTTTGGCCAAACTTTTCGTGGCTTGACCTTTCAAAAAAAATATAGGCCTTGAGCCTTGGGATGGAGGGAGTATTACTAAATATAGCTACCTAATATTATGGTGGGATCCACAAGATCAGATGCTGTTGTCCACAAACGGGCACAATCTAAGGACACATTCATAATATAAGATGCTAGTAAACTCGGCACATCGTGCTTGGCTGTAGTGGAACATACATAATTTCTGTTATAATGAAGGTTACAGTCATAAACACACCCAGATTATAGTTCGAAAAGGTAATACACAACAGTTCGGAAGTGCTCACACATAGCTATCACACATTGCACTTGTGAAAAAACATGTTTTCGTAAACATAACAAGCCCCATACAAACACAACAATCGTGCACTAAAATTGGACATCCAGCCTATTGGAATGATTGGCGGAGAAGGCGACCGATCCCAGGATTTCTTCGGGCGCTTGCCCCAGCTGTTAGATTCTTCTCCATCCTAGTATCTACGGTAAACCACTTGCCTTGTTGGTGGTTCAAGGGTGCGTTGCCTGGAACTAAACACTTTGATCTAGCGGTGCAGCTCGTGGCTGACATACCCATCAATAGCAGCGTACTTCAGGTTAGGATTAGAAAGAGGCTTATCCTCCCAGTAATCGTGCCCTAAACGCCTCCACCACTATCTCGGGAATTTTTCCTTCATGTTAGCATACCACTGGTCGATGAGATCGGCGGCCAGATCGGCCAGCCCAGTCCTGCTGCCACTCGTCCCTGGGATCCAGTAAATATCATGGATGTCCACTCTGTACTCCTTTGGGATTAAAATTCCGACAGTCGGGCTATTAAGCAGGCCATTGTTGGACCTGGTGTCAACACTAGTAAATGTTATCTGGTGCTTCATGAGAAAGTCACCAAAGAGAGACCTAATTCTTTAGCCCCACCTGCATGAAAATGAATTCAGACAAATAATGTAGCAAGAACTTTTGCAGACAAATGACTGAGGAACAAAACGACAGCAACATGTACCTCTTCCCATCACCCACCTTCTCACAAAAAGGCTGGTAAATGAGGACGTGCTCCTTCATGGAGAGTTGCAGCATGGCGATCCTGCGGTGATCTCGGCTGTACTCGAGGTCGAGACCCACGAACCTGAACCCGCTTTCTTCTGACGACATCCAATTCTTGTACTAGGAAATAGTGTGCTTCACCATCTCAACATCGGTGGTCTAGACGACATTGAGCTTCTTCCTGCCGTGGAATTCTATGTCGAAGTACCTAGTCCATATCATGTCATCGTTTCGGATATCCCGCCGGTCCATGACTGCAGGCAAGATGGGAAGGACACGGAGGAAGAGGGTGATGCCGTGGCGGTGGAAATGGATGGGGCCATGGAGGAGGAAGACGATGAGACCATGGAGGAAGAGCGAAAATACTTATTGCAAGATTGCAACCTCCCTTCCTAGTATGTGGAACGATGCACGACCGTTCGTAGTGGGGTGGAAGTGGAGGAAAATGGCGGTTCTACGTGGCGACGCTAGCGGTGTCTGAAATTGGTTTCGTGTCAGTTGCATGAAGTGGAATCAAGGTCTGCCATGCACAATCTAAGTCAAACGTAGTCGTGTTATGACCTTCACTCTCTGACATGTGGGACCCTACATTTGGCAGACGCATTCCATCATAGTTTTAAAAACCGGACCAGTTAGTTAATCGGTGAGGCGACTGGTTCACTGGTTTGCTGGATCGAACCACTGGTTCATTCGGTTCGATGGCAACAAAAACATTTCTTTTTCGTAAAATTTAAGAAAAAATTTGAACAAAATGGCCATAAATTGTATATATAATGTATATTTCTATATGTAATAAAAAAACATGGCATGTCCAAGTGGTATTGGGCTTTACGTGTTTCTATTTATGCCAAGCATAAGGATCACAAGTTCAACTATGCATTCTAGTGGCTTGCTAGAGATTCCTGACTATGGTTTCACACATGGAGTCCCTAGAGTGATTTGCATATCCATGTGACCAAACGCACTACAATGGATGTGGTGATGCAACTTCTGTCACACCGGTGCATGGTTCCATGCGGCAGCTACATTGCAGTGGCTTTCTAGGGATTTCTGGCCATCGTTTGACACATGGAGTCCATAGAGTTACTGCAAGTGTCCTTTACCAAACCTCAATGACCCACATGAGCACACATACTCAAATGGATGTGGGGATGCTACTTCTGTCAAACCGGTTCATCACATCAAGTGGCAGTGGCAATGCAGGTGCTTTGTATGAATTCCTGACTATGGTTTGACACATGGGAGTACATATAGTCATTGTATGTGTTCTTTTCCAAACCACCTTAATGTACACGACCACACACCCTCCAATGGTGATGCAACTTCTTCACACTGGTGCATCACTCGATGTGACAGTTGCATTCTAGGGGCTTTCTACGGATTTATGACCATGGTTTGACACATGGAGTCCCAGAGTCATTTGACTATGTTCTTTTCAAAACCAAAATGATCCACGTGACCACACACACTACAATGGATGTGGTGATGCAACTTCTATCACACCGTTGCATCATTCCGTGCAGCAGCTGCATTGCAGTGGCTTTCCGAGGATTTCTGGCAACGGTTTGATACATGGTGTCCCTAGAGTCGTATCATGTGTTCTTTACCAAATCACAATGATCCACATGAGCCCAAACACTCAAGTTGATGAGGGGATGCAACTTTTGTCACATCGGTGCGTCATTCCATGTGGTGGTTCCTTTCTAGGGGCTTTCTAGGGTTTTCTGGACATGGTTTGACAAATGTGTAGGGTTCGCAGCATAGAAAACAAAAAATTCCTATGATGGGAACTATGTACCAAGATCTATCTACTAGATACAAACAACGAGCGGATGTATATCCGTAGAGAACATACCCTTGAAGACCGACAAAGCTTAACGAGTTCAACTTGTGGTTGATGTAGACGATCTCTTGTCGACCTCAAGATCGAGAGGAAGTCCTAGCGCCGCAAAGCAGCAGCGCATCCGTGATCGCACACACGTACAAGACACCGAGAAACCTCCACCTCCTCGCTCCAGCGATGCAGCGGAAGCACAACCCTTTCTTGCCAAATAGCCACCGGGAACATGTATCTCGTTAGTCCGAGACCATGGGCGATAAATTCTAGAGGGGGAGAGAGATCCTTCACGAGGAGGTGTGAGTGAGAGAGAGGAGAGGGGGTGCCTTTTATAGGAGAGGGGGGAACCCCAAGGGGGTGGCCGGCGCATGGGGGCTGCCCCCTTGCCCTCCCCTCTTCATGTGGGTGGACACTCCACTCACAAAAATCCATTCAAATCCCTCCACTCACAATCCCACTCAAACTTGCCATTAAATTTCCACCAAATTTAATGCAAAATCTCATTAAATAAAACTCTTTTATTTTATTCAGAATTTTTTCAAGTACTTTAATGACAAACATTCACAAATAACCCCTTTCTAGAATTCTATTTCACATGCATAACCTCTTTATGCAATTTCACCCGAAAACCTGTTTCGGTATCTAGTGAAATAAATTCCTTCACTTGTTTATTCTTTCGGCATGAAACATTTGCTCCAACTGGATGTCAGTGTCCCTTACATGTGTCACCCTACTGTTCACGAATAATGCGGACATTATCGAGACCCTTCTCCCATCAATAATCAGTAGCGGGACTTGGAGATCCATACTGACTCCCACACATTCAACGATGAATTTCATGTGATCGTCGGAACCTTTTACGCTTGTATCTTAATCCCTTTGTTTCACGATATATTACATGTCCGAGATTTGATCATCGGTATCTCCATACCTATTTTGATCTTGTTACTGACATGCACTCTTTTCTCGTTCCCGTGATATAACATTCTAGTGATCAAATCACTTGCTTGCAAGCTAACCAATGTGATATCACCGAGAGGGCCCAGAGTATATCTATCCGTCATCATGATGAACAAATTACACTCTTGATCCATGATTCTCAACATAACACTTTAGTATCTTTGAAGCCATCTTTATAATCACCTAGTTATGGTGTGACGTTTGATGCCAACAAGAAACTCTTTCGGTGTTAGTGATTGGCATGATCTCATGGTCTAAGGATCAGGACTACTTCGTGAGTTGTTTATAGCAATATAAACTCAATGACTTTGATCGTAATGCTATACTTCGGATGAATGTTCATCACACCATTACACTAATGTTGTGATCTCGTTATTAACAACATCCAATGTCTATGATCAGGAAACTGTGATCATCTTGTTAATCAACGAACAAGTTTATGAGAGAGGAATAACTAGGAACTTTCCATTTGTTTATTAAACACACATGTATTAACGTTTCTGTATTAATACAATTATAGCATGCAAAATAAACATCTATCATATACTTGGAATACACATAATAAACACTTTATTATTGCCTCTCAGGGCATATTCCCTTCAAAATGGGGTCGCCAGATTCATTTCATGTGTTATTTACCAAACCACAATGATCCACAAGACCACACGTACGCTCCAATGGATGTGGTGATGTAGCTTCTGTCACACTGGTGCATCATTCCATATTTCCATGTGGCAGTTGTATTGCTAGTGATGCTCTTACATGGCGACGCTAGAGCTGGATGAAATTGGTTATGCGTCACTTGCATGCAGTGGAATCGAGGTCTGCCAAGCACGATCCATGTCAAACGTACTCACGTTCTCGCGTGCCGACCTTCACTCGTTGACATGTGGGGCCCTACATTCCCCTAAAGATTAATTTTTTCACTTCCTTTAGACGGTCCCCGTGCCCACCCTCACTAGTTATGGCCCCCTTCTTTGCCTTCCACGCGGATGAGACATGTGTATGCACAATTAAATTTCATGCTAGGATTTGACACGTGATAAGTAGTGATGCAGAGCACATGAGCTATAGGTGACGCAATGGATAGGACTAAACTAGACGTGATAGCACAAGACACATATATCCTCGTTATTATTCTTTTTAATGAGGGGTCCTTTTAAATAATTGTTTACTCAGAAGATGGAACTTCCGCCGCCACATGTCTCCACAAGTACATATGAATTGCAGCGATGGTTCCAGCATATCCCCTATTTGGAAGAAATCCCTCTTCTTCTTCTTCTTCTTCCTGTCGTCTGTCTTCTGCTTCACATCTGTTGTTCTTTCTCTCTTCTCTTTGTCGCGCCACTCTTCTCCACAAGGACGTCTGAATCGCAGACGGTTCCAGCCTTCCCTTGTTTCACTGAAAGCCTTCTTCTTACTCATGTCCTCTATCTTCTGCATCCCATCTGTTGTTCTTTCTGTCTACTCCTTGCTACCATGGAAGGTTGCACTCGAGAGACAAGTTTCACTTCCCATGGCAATACGAAGATACATGTCGTCTACACTAACGAGGAGGATAAAGTTGTGAGAGTCCTGAGGATGTACTAGAAATGGCTTGAGAAAGGTGAGGACAAGTTTGTCAGATTGGACCTCGAGTACACCAAGGAGGAGGAATGGTACGAAAACAATGCCGCTGTCGTTCAACTGGCAATGAGGCAACACGTCCTCATCTACCACTACTCCTGGTTTGTAGATTTGATCTCTTTAGTTTACCACTTTTCAGGGTTTTCTTACTTTTAATGATCACTTGTATGATTTTAATTAGTTGATGTTGCCTTTACCAAACAGTCTTAGTCCCAAATTTTGCTCAAATGTTGTTCTCGCAAGTACTGCAATCTTTCTGTATGCTCATATTGCACTTACTGAATTCTATTAGTACCAAATGAATTATGACAAGATAACTTTCAGACTGTTCACCTTGGATGTTGTAGATTCAAATTTTATTCAGGATATGGTATTGCATTGTCTAAATAGTCGTAGTCCTAAAATTTATTATAGTGGGAATTTTGCAAGTACCGCATTTTTGCAAATAGTGAATTTTATTGCATATGGAATCTATCCATTTTCTCATGTTGCAACTACTGAATTTTATTAGGACCAAATTTTTTTTGACAAGCCAGTGTTGAGAGTCTTGTTTTGCATTTACTAAACTTTTGTACCTTAAATATATATCCAGATATGATGATCTTGCATGACAACATTTGTAGTTACTCATTTTTTTCATTTTTTGGTCATGCATTTTATGATGACAAAGTACATACTTCCAGGACTGACAAGAAGTGTCCGGCGCTATGCCAATGCCTTGTGCATAAAGGAATTGTTTTCTGCATTGTCGACAAAAGATCTGATTCTATCAAGTTTCTCATGCAGGAATCAAAATTCCTGAGCACAAGTGGATCGATATTCAAGATCTTGTCAAGATCAAAGGGGGCTGGAAGAGGGATGGTATGGCTAGTCTCGTGTAACATCCCAAAAATATCAAACTTAGATCATCAAAACACTAACCATCAAGTTTATGGTTAACAAAAACTTTTCTAAATTAATTCATGAATGCATGTATGTGTATGCATGGATTTTGAATTTCTTTAAAAACCACCTTGTTTGTGTGATCCATTGCTTGTAAAATGTTTCTTAGGTGAAAAAAACATCATCTAAAACATTTCCCACGCTTTTCCTAAAGACAAGTAAATCAAAACAAATATATTAAGTGAATGGTCATTTTGGCCAATTTAACTCACATGCCTACTTTGGCTGTCTCAAACTTTCAAAACCTAACAGAAACTTTTCTGGATCTTTGCACCCCTTGAATGTACTCATAACAGAGTATCAAGGCCCACTTTGTGATCATCCAGAAACTTTCAAATGCATAGTTTAAATGACAATTCAAAATTGAATCTTCTTCATATGGGAAGATCCCACTTTTTCAAAACCCACTCAAACAAGCTCAACTTTCAAAACCCAAGCATCTGCAGACTCACCAGAACCAATCTAGCAAACTCACCAAAATTCATTTCAAAATTCAAAACTTGAGTTCATGCGGCCATTTCATCAAACAGATTGCAGACACAAATCAAACAAAACCACAAACACTATAGTGTGCAGTGTTTTGAGCCTAACTTGTTCCCTAGTTAGCTCACACACAAACTAGTAGATCATCTAGAAAGATTAGCCCAACACTAGCACCCCTGTGAGCTTGCCATTGCCATTAATGGTGAACAGCCGAGCACCCCCATGTCACCCCAATGTGGACAGCAAGCTAGGAGCAGCAGCAAGCCTAGCCAGCATGTCTGGGAGGCAGCCCACCGTCCACCGCCACTGCCTCTCCCAGCCACGAGCATTGCCAAGCCCTAGACCACGCGCACAAGACGCGCCCAGACCATGCCGAGCGTGCGCCAGAGCACCACCCGCGACCAGCGTCCCCAGACCGCGCGCCGCCCTCACCGCGCGCACACACGATCACCACCGACCCAGGACCCCGCCAGACACTCCCGTTTGCCGCCCCGTGCCATACAACCACCGCCCGCCGTCGAAGACGCCGCCTCTGCCGCGCAGAGCGCCGCCCGTTCCAGACCAAACCACACCGCCCCATGCCTCGCGATCATGTCGTTGAGCATCGCCAGGAGACACAACATCGTCCCCTACCCTTGCCCATGCCATTAGCTGCCTGTAACGTCGCCCCCGACGAGCTCACCTTGCGCCCCGACGGTCCCCTCGCTCGACTATAAATAGAGGCCACCCCCGCATGATTTCTTCACACCATCTCACTCCCCTCTCCCCACTGACCGTGCCACACCATCCTCAGAGCAAGGCGAGCACCACTTCGCCGGAATTTCACCGAAGCCCGCCGCATCTGGAGAAGAAGGGAGCGAGCGATTGGAGCCGCCCCAGGAGAAGCCACCGGTACCAGGAGGATCGCCGTCATCGACTTCGTCGTTCGCCTGCCTCACCGACCCTCGACCGTACCCCGTTGAGCCCCCAGCACCCCTCACTGGCCGCGGTAGGTTTCGTTCTCGCCGGAGCTGTCTCGCGTCGACGATGACCCTCAGCCGTTGGATTAGAACTAGATCGAACGACCCACGTTGCCCCATACCGCTTCGCCCAGCCCCGTGTCACTGACGAGTGGGGACACCCACTTACGCAGCCCGCGGGAGCACTGCGCTTAGCAGGCCGGCCCGTTATAATTTCCCGCGCAGCCCAGCAATTCAAATTAAACCTTTTTCTTTTTAATTTCAAACACACTTCTGTACCCAACTTCAAAAATCAACCCAGGTTGATTCAGTGCACCAAATTGGATGAAACCAATTTTGTTGGAAAGGTCTGTGAATGCTTAATCCAAAACCGTTGGATTTAAGTCATTTGGATCTGTAGATCACCCATAGAAAAAATAACAAGGCAGAAGCTTTTCTGCATTCAAACATTTTTCAAATTTAAACCATAAAAGATTTTGAGTTGATTCCAACTCTCAAAAATCACATTTAACCATACCTTTCAGAATATATAAAAATGTATAGGTTTACTTGCAGAAATATTGTTCAAGGAATAAAATAATGCTACATAAGCATTTCTAGCCACTTTAATTAATTAAAATAAAAGGGTAAAACCTTATTAAATTGTGACACCACTTTAAATCACATTCCCATGGACTACAATATGTGGTGATGACATGTGTCAACATGATCCCATGTTTAGTTTGGAGAATATTAAATCTTAAGTATTTTTCAATGAGTAGAAATTACTTTTCTAAAATAAAAGGACTTAAACGAGTCCTTAACCTTGTAATGTTAGAGATGATGCTAGATCATCTATAGGACCCTTGTGTGTGATGATTGCAAGCAGTTAAGTATTTATTGGTGATTGTGTACCTCGTATTTATTCATAGACGCTAGTACCGACCAAGGATACTACGAGGAGGAAGGAGGATACTACGAAGAGGAAGCCGAGGATAACTTCAACCACTACTCTGCACAAGGCAAGCTAGTAACTATGCAAGCTTACATTGAGAGTGATGCAAGCTAACACTTGCAAGATACCCTATTGTTGCCACAAACCCATGCTTGTGATATGAATACTATATGCCTTAAGCGTATGTGATCATACCAACTTGCTAAACCAATCCTAGTTTTATGGCAAGCTTCTTACTTTATTTCTTTATCAAAGATTAGAGTCTACTTAAGAGTTTGGTAGATATTAGACAGCTGTGCACAAGTTTTGCCCTAAGAGCATAAAATTTGGCCTAAGCTAGAAACCGTGATCTCAGCCTAAGATATAATATTGGACTTAGTGAAACTCCACCAGTTACCACCCCTCATTATTACCATTCCCAACTATAGATGCTAGTGCTAAGCATAAAACTTGATAAACTTTAGATGGGAGTACTTGGTGGAAAATGGTTATGAAAACCTTGGAATGATGGATCATTCTATTGAAATGTTTTGGACATGTGTTTCCAAACACTTGATGATTTTGGTGATGAAAATGTTGAGGCATGAGCCTTAGCCCTTTATAAAACTGATGGTTGTCTGGATGCGATACCATTCCAATTTTATCGTACAACCACAATACCCGAATATTGGGTAGGGCTTGACTGGACACTTATATACCTTAGTATTAGTTCCCTCACGGCCAAGGTCTGAGCTAAGGCTACCTTGTGAAGATTGTCCACCTGTGTAGTACCCAAGATGACAGTGGTCATGGTTGGGAGGCCAAACTCACAGGAGAGGTGCTTATACTAGGGAGTGTAATTGAAAGGTTAGGATTGATTATCCGCATACTGAGTATGGTGAATTCATGATTTGTTCCTGACGGATGTATCGAATGTTGTGGTGAAAGTGTACAATCTCTGCACAGTGTCAAACTATTCGAATAGCCGCGTCCGCAGTTATGGACAATTGGAGTGGCCATACTGTTCCCCCGTCAGACCCTTTTCAAAATGACTTGTGAAATGAGTTGAGACTTGGACTTGACCACAACAGAGTTGTGACCTGAACTACAAGATCCCACTTAGGAGTTATAAAATTGTGACTAGCTTTGGAGCTTAGTAGAGATAAACCTGGCTTTTTGCAAAACAACTCTAGAGCCTAGTGTCCTATTATCCAAAAACCCCTTTACTTGTTAGTATTAGTTTGCGAGTACTTAAAGAGTACTCATGGCTTTGTACCTGGCTATTCCCATGGCCAGACTATGAAGAGGAGTACCTGGAGGATGGACCCCAAGAAGGTTACAACAACTAGGATCATCTCCCATCGTCAGCATTGCCTATGACCCCGAAGATGGAGCTTCGCCTACACTACCGTTATTATTACGTATTCCACTGCTTGATGTTGTATTAAGAACTGGATCATGAGATCCCTATTCGTGTAAGAACTTATGTATCGTTGTAATGGATGAAGTACTATGGTATCCAATTCTGGTATGTCTCGCAAAAATGGTAATCCTGGGATTGCGATGTATGGCATAACAGGCATCTAGGATTGAAAAATCCGGGTGTTGACAAGTTGGTATCAGAGCCATCCTGACCATAGGAGACCCTAGTTAGGTTGGACGTTGAACCCAAAAACTTAGTTTCAAAAACCAAAGAAAACAAATATTTACAAAAACCTATTCTCATTCTTATCTCTTTAATTCTTTCATAAAACTTCATGATTCTCAAAAAAAAAACTCTTGCAAAATAAATAAAATTTGACACACTTGAGCACTCTTATAATCTACTCATCTTCTATTTTTATAGATGGACGTGAAGTACATCAAGTTTTATCAACTCGGAAATGGGGGAGACCTTATCTTTGAGAGGGATCTGGATCAGCTTTCGGAACTTCTGGAGCGTCCGCACCCCGAGTTCTTCGGAGCTCAGCTCAATGATCAAGGAGGAGAAGATCTGTAGTGGCTAATTGTTGAAAGTCTCCGAGGAAAGATTGAACCTCCCACAGCGAAGGGAATTTAGTTTACCTTGAGGGAAAACAACTGGCTCGATGGACTTGCCAGAGCAATGCAGGAAGCTCTTTCCCGTCTATGTGGACAGAGCATCAATCAGATCAAGGGTACTCGCTTTGAGTTTTTCCCAAGACGTGATGCAAATGGACAACCACTGGAAGCTCCATACCACCCCGAGCTGAAGACTCAATTGGACCACCTTAGCTTCATGATGTATGACCGTCGGCAGGAGTTGGACAACTGCCGTGACTATTGCAACCACAAGTCTGCCATCATCAAGACGAAGGATCAGACCATCGCCATGCTCGCAAAGGATCGCAAGTCTCGCCACCTTCAGCTCGACAAGAAGGAGCGCATTATTGCCCGTCTTCGCCATCGCATCTCATCTCTGGAAGAGACCATCCACGAGAGAGACATGCAGCTAGAGGAAAGGGAGAATGCCGGAGAAGATCTTCGTGGAGACCCTTACTCCTATCTCAGCGATGACGATGATTTTCTACAGGATCAGGCCATGGACTTCTTCACCGATGAGGATGATTTCGCCTTCATCGATGATCCTGAAGATGATGAAGCCACAAACTCCAAGGAGTAGTAGCACTGAGCACTAGCGTAGTGAGTAGTAGTCGGTCCCACTGTATCGTAGATTTCAGAATGGTTCTTAAAACCATCTGTTTTTCCTTGTTGTGGTGTGTGTTGTACTGTGTGCGATGAGTGATTGAATGAAAATACAAGTTACTAGAAAAATCTGAGTAAAACCTTTAAAAAACTTTCAAAAACTCAAACCTTAGCAATTTCCCTCTTTTCTCATGATCGATATCAATCTTCAGATGCCACGTGGAGGAAGTGGTTCAGCCCCGGACCCGATGTTGCAGATCCTGCAAATGTTGACTTCTGACCGCGAAGCTGAAAGAGCCGAACGTCAAGCCAACCTAGCCACTCTGCAACAGATAGCCCAGCTAGCCCACAACAACCAAGGCCATGGAAACCAGGACAACCACGGATCTAAACTCAAGAATTTCCAGAATACCAACCCACCCGTTTTCACCAAGTCAGAAGAACCCCTAGATGCCGATGATTGGCTGCAAACCATGGAAAACAACTTAGAAGTAGCTGGAGTGGAAGCCAACGAGAAAGTCTTGTTCGCCACCCATTATCTAGCCGGAGATGCCAGGGCATGGTGGAACAGTGTTCGTGTAATGACCGGAGGCCAGATGATGACCTGGGAGGAATTCAAGGTCAAGTTTAGCAGAACCCATGTGCCACCAGGTTTGATCAAGAGAATGAGAGACGAGTTCAGAGAGTTGAAGCAAGGAAGGATGACTGTAGTGGAATACCGTGACAAATTTTTGTCATTAGCTAGGTATGCCCCGGACGAGATAGACACCGAAGCCAAGAAGAAAGAAAGATTCCTGAATGGTCTGCATGACGAGATGCAGACGGTGTTAGTCAATATCCCCTTTGTGGATATTGAAGCCCTTGTCGACTCTGCTATCCAAATGGAAGGAAAGATCAACCAAGCCAATGAAAACCGCAAGCGTCACATGATGCATCAACCAGGAACCCATCAGACCCCAAAGTATCGCCCCAACCCATCTCCAGGATTTGCCCCACGAACCAACAGACCCCCTATGACCCGTCCGACCTATCCCAACCGTGGAAACCGTAGACCCGGAGGAAATCACAACAACCCCGGCAACTCTAGCAATTTCACCCGTGCCCCACCCAAGTTCAACACCAACAATACTACCACCAACCCCAATACTGCCTCGAGGACTGGAAGCAATGCTGTGCCTATCGCAGCCAAGGACAAGTCACAAGTGACCTATTATGACTGTGGAAATAAAGGCCACTATTCCAATGAGTGCCCCAACAAGAAGAATGCTACAGCCCCCAAAGCCCATGTCCCAGCTCAGCAGCAGCGTTGTGTCCAGCCAGGGAGAAGAATTGCCCCAGGGAATTCACTCAACCGCAATGGCCGTCTTTTTCTCATGCATGCTGAAGAAGCTCAGGAAGCGCCAGACGTCGTGCTGGGTATGTTTTCTGTTAATTCAGTACTTGCAAGAGTGTTGTTTGATTCTGGTGCATCGCATTCATTTGTCACCGAAGAATTTGCCTGCACTAGTAAAATTCAGCCAACCAAATTGAAGCATGTGATGATTGTGCAAATTCCCGGATCAACCACCAAGGCTAGGCAAATTTGCAAAGCCGTCCCTATCCGAATCCATGGCATAGATTTTTATGCTAACCTAATAGTACTCGGAACTAAAGGTTTGGAAGTAGTACTAGGAATGGATTGGATGTCCAAGCATAAAGGATTGATTGACTGTGCCAAGAAAGCCATTACCATGACTATACCACCGGAGTCTCAGTCGAGCATATATCTGAAACCTTACCTCGCCAATTCAAGTGTAACAAGAGTCTAGCCCAACCTACCATTGACCAAGTTCGGATAATCTGCGAATACCCCGATGTATTTCCAGATGTTTTGCCCGGTATGCCCCCAGATCGGGATATCGAGTTTATCATCGAACTAATCCCCGGAACCGGATCCATAGCCCAGAGACCCTATAGTATGAACCCGTCAGAACTAGAAGAACTGAAGAAGCAATTGGATTCCATGTTGGAAATCGGATTGATTCCACCAAGTGCGTCCCCATGGAGATCACCTGTCTTGTTTGTGGACAAGAAGGATGGAGGTAACCATTTGTGTACGGACTATAGGAAGTTGAATGATGTCACCATCAAGAACAAGTACCCCTTGCCTAAGATCGAAGATTTGTCTGATCAGTTGACCGGTGCCCAGGTGTTTTCTAAGATTGATCTTAGGACTGGCTATCATCAACTCAAAATTCGTGCAGAGGATATCCCGAAGACTGCCTTTACCACCCTATATGGATTGTATGAGTATACAATCATGTCTTTTGGATTAACCAATGCCCCCTCTTATTTCATGAATCTCATGAATAAGATTTTTATGGACTTCCTGGATGAGTTTGTCGTTGTTTTCATCGATGACATTCTGATTTATTCCAAATCGGAAGAAGAACATGAGCTACACCTAAGGACCATCCTTGGAACCCTTAGAGAGCATCAGTTGTATGCAAAATTTAGCAAATGTGAATTCTGGTTACAGGAAGTAGGATTTCTCGGTCACATTGTATCAGCCGGAGGAATTGCCGTAGACCCTGCCAAAGTGAAAGATGTAGAAGATTGGCAAGCCCCAACCACTCAAACCCAAGTTCGTGCTTTTCTCGGATTGGCGGGATATTACCGCAAATTCGTAGAAGGATTCTCAAGTATAGCCCGACCCATGACCCAATTACTGAAGAAGGACAAGAAGTTTGGATGGACCGACAAATGTGAAGGGAGTTTTCAAGAACTCAAGAGGAGATTGATTTCAGCCCCAATCTTGATCATGCCGGATATTACGAAGCCCTTCGATGTGTATTGTGACGCATCCAAGATTGGTCTCGGATGTGTGTTAATGCAAGAAGGCAAAGTTATATCTTATCTATCGCGAAAACTGAAGCAACATGAACAAAATTACCCAACCCATGACCTCGAACTCGCAGCCGTAGTTCTAGCCCTGAAGACATGGAGACATTAGCTTATGGGAAACCGTTGTGAGATTTATTCAGATCACAAGAGCCTAAAGTATATATTCACTCAAAAGGAGCTGAATATGAGGCAGAGAAGATGGATTGAGTTAATCAAGGATTACGACCTGGACATTCACTATCACCCTGGAAAAGCCAATGTGGTAGCCGATGCCCTTAGCAGGTTGCCGTGCCGCTTGAACTCCATGATTTTAAAGGAGCAACCAAGTTTGCACAAAGAGATGGAAGATTTTCGAATGGAATTAGTAAGTGAAGGATTTTTGGCTAGCATAGAACTTCAGCCCACTTTGATCAGTCAGATTAAAGAGGCGCAGAAAGGAAATGCTAGTATCGACAGAATCAAGCGTCGTATCGGTACAGGCAAAGTACCCAGATTCACCGAGGACGAAGAAGGACTTTTGTGGTACAAAGGACGCCTTTGTGTACCAGCAGATTCGGAGTTGAAAGTTATCTTGAAGGAGGCTCATGATACTCTTTATTCTATCCATCCCGGAGGAACTAAGATGTATCAAGATTTGAAAGAGCAATTTTGGTGGCATAAGATGAAGAGAGAAATCGGAAGCTATATCGCCAAGTGTGACATATGTCAGTGAGTCAAGGCAGGACATCAATGACCCGCTGGATTGTTGCAACCTTTGCAGATTCCGGAATGGAAATGGGATTCTGTAGGAATGGACTTTATCACTGGACTACCTACTTCTAGTAGGGGAAATGACTCTATTTGGGTCATAGTGGACAGATTGTCCAAAGTAGCCCATTTCTTGCCCGTCAAAACCACCTACCAGAGTTCGAAGCTAGCGGAGTTATACATCGCTAGAATTGTTAGTTTGCATGGAGTTCCCAAGAACATAGTCTCGGATCGAGGAACTCAGTTTACCTCGAGATTCTGGAAGAAAGTCCAAGAAGGTTTAGAAACCCGCCTAGATTTCAGTACCGCTTATCACCCTCGGACCGATGGACAAACGGAGCGAGTAAACCAAATACTCGAAGATATGCTTAGAGCATGTGTGCTAGAATATGGATCCAAATAGAAAGACTGTCTGCCGTTTGCAGAATTTTCATACAACTATAGTTACCAAGCCAGTTTGCAAATGGCCCCATTTGAATTTATGTACGGAAGGAAGTGCAGCACCCCTTTGAACTGGTCGGAAGTAGGAGAGAGTCAGATTTTCGGACCCGACATTCTACGAGAAGCAGAAGAGAAGGTTCACAAGATTCGTGAACACCTCAAGACAGCCCAATCCCGACAAAAGAGTTACGCCGACAAGAGACGTCGAGACCTCGCCTTCAACATCGGAGATTTTGTTTATCTGAAAGTGTCGCCATTGAAGGGAATGCAACGTTTCCAACTCAAAGGAAAGTTAGCCCCCAGATATATCGGACCTTTCAAAATCTTAAACCATCGAGGAGAAGTATTGTATCAACTGGAACTACCTGAAGAGATGTCAGCTGTGCACAATGTGTTCCATATCTCGTTACATCGCAAATGTCTCGAAGTCCCCGAGAAGACCGAAATGTTCAAGAATATCGATCACCGGACCATAGAGATCAATGATGATCTAACCTATCCCAAAGTACCCATCCGTATATTGGAAGAAGCCTTTCGAATTACCAGAACCCGAAGCATCAAGTTTCTCAAGATTAAGTGGAGCAATCACACAGAAGAGGAAGCTACCTGGGAACGCGAAGATCACATCAGAACGGAGTTTCCAGATCTCTTCAAATCCTAGGTAATCTTTTCGTCCTTTTTCAAATCTCGGGACGAGATTTTGTTTAAGGGGGAAGGTTTGTAACATCCCGAAAATATCAAACTTAGATCATCAAAACACTAATCATCAAGTTTAGGGTTAACAAAAACTTTTCTAAATGAATTCATGAATGCATGTATATGTGTATGCATGGATTTTGAATTTCTTTAAAAACCACCTTGTTTGTGTGATCCATTGCTTGTATAATGTTTCTTAGGTGAAAAGAACATCATCTAAAACATTTCCCACACTTTTCCTAAAGACAAGTAAATCAAAACAAATATATTAAGTGAATGGTCATTTTGGCCAATTTAACTCACATGCCTACTTTGGCTGTCTCAAACTTTCAAAACCTAACAGAAACATTTCTGGATCTTTGCACCCCTTGAATGTACTCATAACAGAGTATCAAGGCCCACTTTGTGATCATCCAGAAACTTTCAAATGCATAGTTTAAATGACAATTCAAAATTGAATCTTCTTCATATGGGAAGATCCCACTTTTTCAAAACCCACTCAAACAAGCTCAACTTTCAAAACCCAAGCATCTGCAGACTCACCAGAACCAATCTAGCAAACTCACCAAAATTCATTTCAAAATTCAAAACTTGAGTTCATGCGGCCATTTCATCAAACAGGTTGCAGACACAAATCAAACAAAACCACAAACACTATAGTGTGCAGTGTTTTGAGCCTAACTTGTTCCCTAGTTAGCTCACACACAAACCAGTAGATCATCTAGAAAGATTAGCCCAACACTAGCACCCCTGTGAGCTTGCCATTGCCATTAATGGTGAACAGCCGAGCACCCCCATGTCACCCCAATGTGGACAGCAAGCTAGGAGCAGCAGCAAGCCTAGCCAGCATGTCTGGGAGGCAGCCCACCGTCCACCGCCACTGCCTCTCCCAGCCACGAGCATTGCCAAGCCCTGGACCACGCGCACAAGACGCCGCCAGACACTCCCGTTTGCCGCCCCGTGCCATACAACCACCGCCCGCTGTCGAAGACGCCGCCTCTGCCGCACAGAGCGCCGCCCGTTCCAGACCAAACCACACCGCCCCATGCCTCGCGATCATGTCGTTGAGCATCACCAGGAGACACAGCACCGTCCCCTACCCTTGCCCATGCCATTAGCTGCCTGTAACGTCGCCCCCGACGAGCTCACCTTGCGCCCCGACGGTCCCCTCGCTCGACTATAAATAGAGGCCACCCCCGCACGATTTCATCACACCATCTCACTCCCCTCTCCCCACTGACCGTGCCACACCATCCTCAGAGCAAGGCGAGCACCACTTCGCCAGAATTTCACCGGAGCCCGCCGCCTCTGGAGAAGAAGGGAGCCAGCGATTGGAGCCGCCCCAGGAGAAGCCACCGGTACCAGGAGGATCGCCGTCGTCGACTTCGTCGTTCGCCCGCCTCGCCGACCCTCGCCCGTACCCCAGTGATCCCTCAGCACCCCTCACTGGCCGCGCTAGGTTTCGTTCTCGCCGGAGCTGTCTCGCGTCGACGATGACCCTTAGCCGTTGGATTAGAACTAGATCGAACGACCCACGTTGCCTCATACCGCTTCGCCCAGCCCCGTGTCACTGACGAGCGGGGACACCCACTTACGCAGCCCGCGGGAGCACTGCGCTTAGCAGGCCGGCCCGTTAGAATTTCCCGCGCAGCCCAGCAATTCAAATTAAACCTTTTTCTTTTTAATTTCAAACACACTTCTGTACCCAACTTCAAAAATCAACCCAGGTTGATTCAGTGCACCAAATTGGATGAAACCAATTTTGTTGGAAAGGACTATGAATGCTTAATCCAAGCCCGTTGGATTTAAGTCATTTGGATCTGTATATCACCCATAGCAAAAATAACAAGGCAGAAGCTTTTCTGCATTCAAACATTTTTCAAATTTAAACCATAAAAGCTTTTGAGTTGATTCCAATTCTGTTATGTCTCGTTGTAATGGATGAAGTACTATGGTATCCAATTATGTTATGTCTCGCAAAAATGGTAATCCTGGGATTGCGATGTATGGCATAACAGGCATCTAGGATTGAAAAATCTGGGTGTTGACATCTCGCGACTAGAATCATTGATCCGTCCTACACCAAAATGAAGTAAGATTTCCCTGAAGATAGGCCCGATTTTTGGGAGGAGAGGGCATTATCTGATATAAACCTAAAGTATGCAGTCATAGATGTTTACATGACCGACCAGTTGTATGCTCAGATCCATTCTTTCAAACTTTCCTCGTCTTTTGCCCCAATTGCAGCATAGTTGAGCTTGACACTGAAACTGCAAAGAGAGGGGCTACAGCTAAAGCCGCAAACAGAGAGGTTGCAGCTGAAGCCACAAACAGACAGGCTGCTGCTGAAGCCGCAAATAGATAGGCTGCAGCTGAAGATAGGGAAGCCCAGGCCCCTTCAAGGTGGGATGAACTTGAATATCATCGGCCGTGGGCGGCCAATAACACAAGCGACAGATGGAATGATGGCCGCTGGTCTTCTAATAAAGATGACAAGCGCATCAAGTGGTCTAATGAGGAGTGAATTAAATTTTACTTCTTTCAGTTATGTTTCTGTATATGTCTGGTAGATTGTCAAGAACTTCTGCCGGAACTATGGAATTATTAGTGGACGAACCATGTTTAATATGTATGGGACTCATTGTGACTTATTGTGTAATTATATAACTATGTTTGCACCATGGTACATAATGATGATAGCATGCATTCTATCCTGACATGTTGTTTTGAAAAATTTAAAATTTTCACCCTCAAACTCAAAAACATGATTTAATTTGTGAAGCAAGTACATAAACTACAATTTGAATCCTTCTAGATGCATGCTTGTGTGGTCGTACATCACATTTGTACCCTGGTTTGACCGAACCTTGTAAATTTCATAATAATATTAGAAATTCTCAAATTCTTGTGAAACCTTGAAATTTGGTCATTGTGTGGCAAATATTTTGCAAGAAAAATGACAAACATGGAAAAAATGCCCCCTAGCAGTCCACTATCAAATGTAGGGTAGTTAGGTCAACGAGCATGTCCGACTACTCGATAGAGCCACTTGTGTACTATTTTTTTGATCTACCTTTCTTCAAATGGACTCAAAGTTGGCACAAGGGTGTATCACCATGTCCCTAGAGATGCTAGCATTCTATCTAACCATTATGGTTTCAAAATTTGAAAAAATTCACCCTCAAACTAAAAAACATGCTTTCATTTGTCAAGAAAGTACCAAAACTCAAATTTATCACTTTAATTTGTCAAGAAAGACATTGAAAATAAATTGGTACCATAGAACATCACTTGTACCATAGAACATCACCTTGGCTTGACCAAGCCTTCTAAATTAATAATAAATTGAGAAATTCTCTTGGAAACCTTCAAATTTGTTCATTGTGTGGAAAATACATTGAATAAAAATAACAATCTTTGGAAAAAATGTCCCCCTAGCAGTCCACTCTGAAATGTCGGGGTAGTTAGGTCAACGATCATGTACGACTACTCGAAATAGCAACTTGTGTACCATGTTTTCATCTACCTTTCTTCAAATGTACTCAAATTTGGCACAAGGGGGTATCACCACATTATTAATGATGGTAGCATTGTATCTATCCATTTTGGTTTGAATATTTCAAAATTTTCACCCTCAAACATAAAAGGGCTTTCATTTGTGAAGCAAGTACCAAAACTACAATTTGAGACCTTCTAGTTGCATGCTTGTGTGGTTTTACATCACATTGGGATCACAGAAGATCAACTGTACTTTACATATGCTTTTACCAAACCACAATGATCAACATGACCACACACACTCAAGTGTATGTGGTGATGCAACTTATGCCCCACTAGTGCATCATTCCATGTGGCAGCTGCATCCCAGTGGCTTTCTGGGGATTTATGACCATGGTTTTACACATGGAGTCCTAGAGTCATTTGCATATGTTCTTTTCAAACCACAATGATCCACACGACCACACACACGACAATGGATGCGGTAATGCAACTACTGTCACACCGGTGCATCATTCCATATGGCAGCTGCATTCGAGTGGCTTTCTGGGATTTATGTCCATGGTTTGACACATGGAGTCCATAGATTCATTGCATGTGTTTTTACCAAACCACAATGATGCACATGAACACACACACTCAAGTGGATGTGGTGTTGCATCTTCTACCACACTGGTGCATCATTCCATGTGGCAGCTGCATTCCATGGACTTTTTGAGGATTTATGGCCATGGTTTGATACATGGTGTCCCTAGAGTCGTATCATGTGTTCTTTACCAAACCACAACAATCCACATGACTACACACACTCAAGTTGATGGGGGATGCAACTTATGTCACACCGGGGAATCATTCCATTTGGCGCTTCCATTCATGGTGCTTTCTAGATATGGTTTGACACATGGAGTCCCTAGAGTCATTCCACGTGTTATTTACCAAACCACAATGATCCACACGACCACAAGTACACTCCAATGGATGTGGCGATGTAGCTTCTGTCACACTGGTGCATCATTCAATATTTCCATGTGGCTGTTGCATTGCTAGTTGATGCTCTTCACATGGCGACCCCAGCGCTGGATGAAATTGGTTCTGGGCCACTTGCATGCTGTGGAATCGAGGTCTGCCATGCACGATCCAAGTGAAACATACTCACGATTAATTTTTCCACCCCCTTTAGACGGTATTTGTGCCCACCCTCACTAATTACGCCCCCTACTTGTATTCCATGCGGACGAGACTGGCGGCGGCGATTCCTCACTCCCTACTCGAACAACTTCTTCCCTCCCTGATTCCACCCCATCACGAATCCATCCGCCTACGGATCACACCGCCTCCATTAATATGCCTGATTCGAGCCTCCATTTGCCGCCATGGGTAAACAGTGGGGTTGGGCTAGCAGCAGGCTGAAGCGTAAGGCAGACGACGACGCGGCTAACCATGGCGACCGCCACCACCAAGGATTGGGGATGGCCGAACCTCAGTGTTGTGAATGTGTGCAGGGTCGCCAAGGAGTTGGACATCATCACTGCTGATCGCCTCGGTCGCTGCATTCGTGGCTTCCGCCCGCCGATCCGGGAAATGGAAGAATAACCATTCGGCACGCCAGGCCTTCTTTACCCCGATACCAGCGTATAGCCAAATGACCGCGACGACCACGTAAGTTTCAGTATCTTGCTTATTGATTCACTCATATCGTTGATTCATATGTGCTGAACTTCCGTCGGAATCCTATGTTCCTTACGTCGAATGTGTTGTCTGCACGTGCAGTTTGAACAAATCATTCCATTTAATACTATATGTAACATCCCAAAAATATTGATCATGCTTATCAAATTCTAATCACTAAAATTAGGGTGAACAAAAACTTTTATTAAATAAAAATCAAATGAATGCATGTTTGTATGTGATGATTGTATGAATGCATGTTTGGACTTGTGTGATTAACCTAAATAGCAAGGAATGGTTTAAAGATGAAAATAACCTCATCTAAAACATTTCCAAGCAGAAACAAATCAAGAGAAAATAAAAAACAAATCAAATAAGGCAAATGGTCATTTTTGCCAATCTTGCTCACTAGGTCACTTTAAGTGTTTCTAGTCCAAGATTTCAAACAGAAATCTTTCCATTTCTTTTCACCCCTTCCAAGACCAAGTAAAAGTAAATCAAAGCCCACCTTTGAAACTTGCAGAAACATTTGTCAACTTGATTCAAATCACAATTCAAAATTGAATCTTTATCATATGTGAAGATCACCCCTTTTCAAAACCTAACCAAACCATTGCCCCTTTACCAATCCAATTAACCCAAGGCTCCCTAGTACGTGCCTAGCAAACCCACCAAGTTTGAATCCAAAATTCAGATTTGAATTTCTTTCGGCCATTTCATCAAACACCTTGTTTGCAGCAAACAAACAAACATCAAGAACTATTTATAGCAGTGATTTTGGCCAACCTTGTTCCCTCTCTGGTTTGCAGTAAGCTCTTAGTAGATCATCTAGCCCCTTTTACAATCTTTAGCATCACTGTGAGCATGCAAGGGCCATCAATGGTGACCATGCCTTGAGCACCCTTGCCACCCCCATGTCGCCAGCAAGCTAGGAGAATCTCTAGCTTTGCCAACCTTGTCTGGGACACGCAGCACCGTCCACCGCCACCCCCTGTCCAAGCCCCGAGCCTTGCCAGCCCCTGGACCACACGACAAGCCCGTGCCTAGCTTCTCTGCGAGCGAGCCAAGAGCGCGCCAGTGTGCAGCACGCGACACCAGCCCAAAGACCGTGTGCCGCCCTGGCCTCTTGCGTACGTGATCACCAGCAACCCAGCAACCCACTAGACAATCCCGTTCGACGCCACGCGGACCACGGACGCTGTGCGCCATTAAAATCCCCGTCGGACCCGCCCAGAGCACCGCGACATTCCGACCATTCCTCACCGCCCCACGCCACACCATCAAGCCGTTGAGATTCGCCAGGAGGCAACGCACCGCCCCCTATCATCGCCCATGCCATTAGCACGCTGTGCCGATGACCACGACGAGCTCAGCCCGCGCCATTCGGTCCCCTCGTCGTACTATAAATAGAGGCCTTCCCAGCTCACACTCTTCACACCATCTCCTCCCCATCTCTCACTGACCACACCCACTCACCCCCGAAGCAAGGCGAGCACCAGGTGGCCGGAATTTCACCGGAGTTCGCCGCTGCAGAGGCGGAGAGGCACCGTCGATTGGAGCCTCCCCAAGAGGAGATGTTGGTACCAGGGGATCCCCGTCGTCGACTTCGTCATTCGACCCCATCGTCAACCATCGCCGGAGCCCCGGTGAGCCCCCGTCGACCGCCACTGGCCGCGCTAGGGTTCAACCTCGCCGCATCCTGTTCACATGTGGACGATGAACCACGGCCGTAGGATTAGAGTTAGATCGCACGGTCCACATCTCCCTATACCGCTTAGCCACTAGTTGTCTCACTGATGAGTGGGGTCGCTCACTTAACCAGCCCGCGCGTTGTGTGTAGTGCGCCGGCCCAGTTAAACATCCCGCGCGACCCAACAATTCAAACTTAGGTTTATTCATTTAGTTTCAAAAGCAGTTTTGTACCTAGATTCAAAAATCAACCCAGCTCAATTTACTGAACCAAAATGCATGAAACCAATTTTGTCAGAAAGGTACTGAAGTGCTTAATCCAAGCCCGTTGGATTTAAACCATTTAGATTTGTAGGTCACCCATAGAAAAAATAACAAGGCATAAGCTTTTCTACATTCAAACATTTTTCAAAATTCAACCATGAAAGCTTTTGAGTTGATTCCGACTCTCAAAAATCACATTTAAGCATAACTTTCAGAATATATAAAAATATATAGTGTTACTTGCAAAAATAATGATTAAGTAATAAAAGAATGCCCCATAGGCCATTGTAGTCATTTTATTTAATTAAAATAAAAAGGTTAAAACCTTATTAAATCGTGACACCACTTTAAATCACATTCCCATGTACTGAAATATGTGGTGATGACATGTGTTAACATGATCCCATGTTTGAGTTGGAGAATATTAAATCTTAAGTAGTTTTTCAATCAGTAGAAATTACTTTTCTAAAATGAAATAAATAAGACAAGTGCTTTAATCTTGGTGATCATAGAGATGATGCTAGATCATCTAGTGTAAACCTTTGTGTGCTAAATATAGTAGTTAAGAATTGTGTGGTGATTGTGTACCTCATATTTATTTATAGACGATAGTACCTACCAAGGATACGAGGAGGAAGGAGGATACTATGAGGAAGAAGCCGAGGAGAACTTTAACCACTTCTCTGCACAAGGCAAGGCAATACTTGCAAGCTACTAATTAAGCAAGCTACAACTTGCAAGTTATCTTACTTAGCAAGCCAATACTTGCAAGCTAATAATTAAGCAAGCTACAACTTGCAAGTTATCTTACTTGGCAAGCCGAATACTACTGGTTGAATTAGCAAGCTATTAACTAAGCAAGCTAAACACTTGCCACTTAGCAAGCTTAGTACTTTATTTATTTATCAAAGCTTTCTCTTAGAGTTACTTAGTAACTGGTAGATAATAGAAGGATATTGGCAGGTAGCATAAAGAGCATAAAACTTGGCCTAAGTTAGATAAATCTTGATGTCATCCTGAGGCATGAGATTAAACCTAGATAAGATCCAATTGCTTATCACCCTTCATTAGTATGTATTCCCCTTGTAGATGCTAGTGCTAAGCATAAAACTTGATAAGCTTTATATGGGAATACTTGGTGAAAATGCTTATGAAAACCTTAGAATGATGAGTGAGTCTACTGAAATGTTTTGACATGTGTTCTTGAACACCAGATGATTTTTGATGATGAAAATTTTAAGGCATGAGCCTTAGCCCTTTATAAAACTGATGGTTGTCTGGATGCGATACCATTCCAATTTTACCGTACAACCATAATACCCGAAATTTGGGTAGGGCTTGACTGGAAATTTATATACCTTACTATGGGTTCCCTTGCGGCCAAGGTTTGAGCTGAGGCTACCTTGTGAAGATTGTCCACCTGTGCAGTACCCAAGATGACAGTTGATCATGGTTGGGAGGCCAAACTCACAGGAGAGTTTCCTATACTAGGGCGTGTAATTGAAAGGTTAGGATTGATTATCCGCATACTGAGTATGGTGAATTCAGGATTTGTTCCTGACGGATGTATCAAATGTTGTGGTGAAAGTGTACAATCTCGGCAGAGTGTCAAACTATTCGAATAGCCGTGTCCGCGGTTATGGACAGTTGGATTGGCCATACTGTTCCCTTGTCAGATGTTTTCAAAATGACTTATGAAATGATTTATGACTTGGCTTGACCACAATAGAGTTGTGATATGAAAGTCAAGTTCAAACTTAGGTGTTATAAAATTTTCAACTAGCTTTCTTTTCTTCTGAACTCAGTAGACATAAATCTGGCTTTTGCAAAACAACCCTAGATCTTAGTATCCTACCCAAACCCCCCTTCACTTGTTAGTATTAGTTTGCGAGTACTTGAAGAGTACTCATGGCTTTTTCCCTGGATATTCCCGTGGCCAGACTATGAAGAGGAGTATCAGGAAGACGGACAACAAGAAGGTTACGGTAACTAGGATCATCTCCATCGTCAGCATTGCCTGTGACCATGAAGATGGAGCTTCTCCCTTGCTATCATTATCTTTACGTTATTCCGCTGCTTGAATTGTATTAAGACTGGATCATGAGATCCTTATTTGTGTAAGACCTTATGTTTGGTTTGTAATGGATGATGTACTATGATATCCAATCTATTATGTCTCACAAAAATGGTAATCCTAGGATTGCGATGTATGGCATAATAGGTATCTGGGATTAAAAATTCCGGGTGTTGACAAGTTGGTATCAGAGCCATCCTGACCATAGGAGACCCTAGTTTAGAATGGACGTTTGAATCAAAAACTTAGTTTCAAAACCAAGGAAGTGAGTGTTTATGAAAACTTATTATCATTCTTATCACTTAGACTTTTTCATGAAAATTCATGTTCCTCAAAAATTATTTCAAACTTACATAAATTTTGACACACTTGATCACTCTACTAACTTACTCATCCTATACTCTTATAGATGGACGTGAAGTATAACAAGTTCTATCAGTTGGGGAATGGAGGAGACCTCATCTTTGAGCGTGACTTGGACCAGCTGGCAGAGATGTTGGAACGTCCACACCCCGAGTTCTTCGGAGCTCAACTCAATGATCAGGAAGAAGAGGATTTTAAGTGGCTAGTTGTTGCAAGTATCCGGGGAAAGATTGAAGCCCCCACTACAGAGGGAATTCAGTTCACCTTGAGAGAGAACAACTGGCTCGATGGACTTGCCAAGGCAATGCAGGAAGCTCTTGCCCGTCTATGTGGGCAGAGTATCAATCAAATCAAGGGTAACCGCTTTGAGTTCTACCCAAGGCGTGATGTTATGGGACAGCCACTGGAGGCACCATACCACCACGAGCTGAAGAGTGAACTGGACCACCTCAGCTTCATGATGTATGATCGTCAGAAAGAGTTAGATAATGCCCTCTCCTACGCCAACCACAAGTATGCCATCGCCACCCAGAAGGATCAGACCATTTCCATGCTAGTGCAGGATCGCCAGTCTCATCGCCGTCAGCTCTACAAGTAGGAGCGCAACATTGCCTGTCTTCTCCACCGGATAACAGATTTGGAGGAGACCATCCACGAGAGGGACATGCAGCTGGAGGAGAAGGAGAATGTAGGGGAAGACCTTCGTGGAGACGCCTACTCCTATCTTAGTGATGATAATGAATTTCTGTAGGATCAGGCCATGGACTTCTTCACCGATGAGGATGACTTCACCTTCATCGATGATGATGATGATGATGATGATGATGATGAAGAAACCAACTTCGAGGAGTAGTAGCACTTGAGAACTAGCGTAGTTAGTTGTATCCGTTCCCATTGTATCGTAGTTTCCCAGAATGGTTCTTAAAACCATCTGCTTTTCTTTGTTGTGGTGTGTGTTTGTATCGTGTGCTATGAATGAATGAATGAAAAGCAAGTTGCTAGAAAAATCTGAGTCAAACTTTAAAAACTTTCCAAAACCCCTGAACCTTAGAAATTTCCTTCTTTTCTCATGATCTATCTCAATCTTCAGATGCCTCATGGAGGAAGCACTTCATCCCCGGGCCCAATGTTGCAACTGTTCCAAATGTTGGTTTCTGACTGCGAAGCTGAAAGATCCGAATGTCAAGCCAACTTAGACACCCTTCAACAGATATCTCAGATGGCCAACAACAATCAAGGCCATGGAAACCAGGAAAACCATGGATCTAAGCTCAAGAATTTCCAGAACACCAATCCACCCATTTTCAGTAAGTCTGAAGAACCCCTATATGCCGATGATTAGATTCAAACCATGGAGAACAACTTGGAAGTTGCAGGAGTGGAAGCTAACGAGAAAGTTCTGTTTGCTACCCACTATTTGGCCGGAGATGCAAGAGCATGGTGGAACAGCGTGCGCACCATGAATGGAGGACAAATGATGGCTTGGGATGAATTCAAACTCAAGTTTAGCAGAACCCATGTGCCACAAGGTTTGATTCTACGGATGATAGATGAATTCAAGGAGCTTAAGCAAGGAAGAATGACTGTGGTAGAGTACCGTGACAGATTCCTATCTCTATCAAGGTATGCCCCTTATGAGATCAACACTGAGGCCAAGAAGAAGGAGAGATTCCTGAATGGTCTGCACGATGAGATGCAGACAGTGTTAGTCAATATCCCATTTGATGATATTGATGCCTTAGTTGATTATGCCATTCAGATGGAAGGAAAGATCAACCAAGCTAATGAGAACCACAAGTGTTGCATGATGCATCAACCAGGAACCCACCATACAACAAAGAATCACCCCAACCCATCTCCAGGATTTGCCCCAAGAACCAATAGACCCCCGATGAACCGTCCAACCTATCCCAACCGTGGGAAACCGAGGCCCGGAGGGAATCACAACAACCCCGGCAACTCCAGCAGTTTCAACCGTGCACCGCCTAAGTTCAATAACAACAATGCCGCCACCAAGACCAACACTGCCCCAAGGACTGGAAGCAATGTTGTGCCTGTTGCAGCAAAGGAAAAATCTCAGGTGACTTGTTATGAATGTGGAACCAAGGGTCACTATACCAATTAGTGCCCCAAGAAGATTGCCGCAGCCCCTAGTGCAAATGCCCCAGCTCAGTAGCAGCGTCGTGTTCAGCCCGGAAGAAGGTTTGCCCCGGGGAATTCGCTCAACCACAACGGCTGTCTCTTTCTCATGCATGCTGAAGAAGCCAAAGAAGCGCCAGATGTCGTGCTGGGTATGTTTGCTGTTAACTTAGTACTTGCAAGAGTGTTGTTTGATTCTGGAGCATTGCACTCATTTGTTACTGAAGAATTTGCATGCACTAGTAAGATTCAACCCACCAAATTGAAGCATGTTATGATAGTTCATATACCCGGTTCAACCACCAATGCTAGATAGATTTGCAAGGCCGTACCTATCCGAATCCATGGCACGGATTTTATGCTAATCTAATAGTACTTAGAACTAAAGGTCTGGAAGTAGTACTAGGAATGGATTGGATGTCCAAACATAATGGATTAATCGACTGTGCCAAGAAAGCCATAACCATGACCAGTACAGCCGGAATATCAGGAGAGCATGTATCGGAAATCTTGCCTCGTCAATTCAAGTGCAACAAGAGTATAGCCCAGCCAACCATTGACCAATTCCGGATAGTCTGTGAATACCCCGATGTATTTCCAGATGTTTTGCCCGGTATTCCCCCAGATCGGGATATCGAGTTTATCCTTGAACTAATACCTGGAACCGGACGCATAGATCAGAGACCATATAGTATGAACCCATTAGAACTAGTGGAGCTGAAGAAACAAATGGACGCCATGCTGGAAATGGGATTGATTCAACCAAGTGCGTCGCCATGGAGATCACCTGTCTTGTTTGTGGACAAGAAATATGGAGGTAACCGTTTGTGTACGGATTATCGGAAGTTGAATGATGTCACCATCAAGAACAAGTACCAGTTGCCAAAGATAAAAGATATGTTTAACCAGTTGACCGGTGCTAGAGTGTTTTCTAAGATTGATATTAGAACTGGTTATCATCAACTCAAGATTCGTGCAGAGGATATTACAAAGACTGCCTTTACCACTAGATATGGATTATATGAGTATATTGTGATGTCTTTTGGATTACCAATGCCCCCGCTTATTTCATGAATCTCATGAATAAGATTTCTATGGACTTCCTGGATAAGTTTGTCATTGTTTTCATCGATGACATTCTGATCTATTCCAAATCAGAAGAAGAACATGAGCTACACCTAAGAACCATCCTTGGAACCCTTAGGGAGCATCAGTTGTATGCCAAGTTTAGCAAATGTGGATTCTGGTTACAGGAGGTAGGATTCCTCGGACACATTGTATCAGCCGGAGGAATTGCCGTTGACCTTGCAAATGTGAAGGATGTGGAATATTGGCAAGCCCCAAGCACTCAAACCCAAGTTCGTGCATTTATCGGATTAGTGGGATACTACCTCAAGTTAGTAGAAGGATCTCGAGTATCGCAAGACACATGACCCAATTTTTGAAGAAGGACAAGAAGTTTGAATGGCCATACAAGTGTGAAGCGAGTTTTCAGGAACTCAAGAGGAGATTGATTTCAACCTCAATCTTGGTCATGCCGGCTATCACGAAGCCCTTTGATGTGTATTGTGATGCATCCAAGATCGGTCTCAGATGTGTGTTGATGCAAGAAGGAAAAGTTATGTCTTATCTATCCCGATAACTGAAATAGCATGAACAAAATTACCCTACCGATGACCTTGAACTAGCAGCCGTAGTTATAGCCCTGAAGACATGGAGGCATTATCTGATGGGAAATCATTGTGAGATTTATTCGGATGACAAGAGCCTTAAGTATATATTCACTCAGAAGGAGCTGAATATGAGGCAAAGAAGATGGATTGAGCTAATCAAGGACTATGATCTGGACATTCACTATCACCCCGGTAAAGCCAATGTGGTACCAGATGCCCTTAGAAGATTGCCGTGCTGCTTGAACTCTATGATTTTTAAGGAGCAACCAAGTCTGCACAATTAAGGAGATGGAAGATTTCAGAATGGAATTAGTAAGTGATGGATTTTTGGCTAGCATAGAACTTCAACCCACTTTGATCAGTAAGATCAAGGAGGTGCAAAAAGTAAATGCTAGTACCAACGGAATCAAACGGCGTATCGATACACGCAAAGTACCCGGATTTACCGAATATGAAGAAGGAGTATTGTGGTGCAAAGGACGTCTCTGTGTACCCGCAGATTTAGAGTTGAACGAAGTTATTTTGAAGGAAGCCCATGATACTCTTTATTCTATCCACCCCGGAGGAACGAAGATGTATTAGGATCTGAAGGAGTAATTTTGTTGGCATAAGATGAAGAGAGAAATCGGAAGCTATATTGACAAGTGTGACATTTGTCAGAGAGTCAAGGCGGGACATCAGGGGACCCGCAGGACTATTGCAACCGTTGCAGATTCCGGAATGGAAATGGGATTCTGTAGGAATGGACTTTATCACCGGATTGCCTACTTCTAGTAGGGGAAATGACTCTATTTGGGTCATAGTTGACACATTGTCCAAGGTAGCCCATTTCTTCACTACTAGAAAAAGGGATGTTCGTGGCGCACCTAAAAAGACCATTTGTGGCGCACTAGTGGTGCGCCACTAAGCGTACGCTGCGGCTAAAAATTGCCCGTAGCGCACTACCCTGGTGCGCTACGGATATATGGGGATAGGCGTGGCGCACTACGGATAGGGGTAGAGGTGCGCCACGGATGTTTTTTTCAAAAAACAAAAAAATGCAAAAAACACCCTCGTTTTGAATTGCAAAAGAAATCGGGTCCAGAAATCGCCGCCGTTGCGTTGCCTCGCCGGAGCAGTGGTCGTGGCCACGACCTACCACCGCAGGGATGTGCGGGAGGCCATGGCCGTGCTAGTCCTTGTCGGCGTTGAGGCAGTAGGAGGAGGTGTGGTCGGAGGAGACAGCCGGAGGTGCGTCGGAGGTGCAGTCAGAGGTAGACGGAGGTATGGTCGGAGGAGGTGGTGGCGGCGACGGAGGCTGGAGGACGTGTGGTCGGAGGAGGCGACGACGACTGCTGAAGGAGCTGGTTACCCGTGGTCATCCTTGGTCGGAGGAGGCCGAAGTGAGGACAAGGAGAAGAGGGAGGAAGAGAAGAGGAATAGAAGAAGAGATGGAGGAAGGAAGAGAAGAGGAAGAAAGAAGAGAGGGAGGAATGAAGAGAAGAGGAAGGAAGATAAGAAGAGAGGGGGTAAGAGAAGAGGAAGAGAAGAACATAGGGAGGAAGGAAGAGATCGAATAGGAAGGAAGAGAGGGAGAGAGGGAGGTAGGTGGGAGGGGTGGTAATTATAATTTCGAATCCCACCCAACTTACTCGTGGCGCACTAGGTGGTGGTGCGCTACGGGTAAGTTGCCTCAATTTTTTTTCTGCAGCAAAAAATCTTGTTTTTGCCATAACTTTTTACTCTTTTCGAATTTCGAGATTCTAAAAAATCGCTAAACGACCTAGAGGGGTTACAAGGGGATCTAAAATCTCGTTCTGGTCATTTTGGTATATTATATGTTTTTTTTGACATCGTATGCAAAAGTTAGGGCCGTTTTACCATGGCATGACTTTTTTTTGCAGAAAAAGTCGAAATTCATGTTTGTTAATTTTACTAGAAACTAGACCATATTATCTAACTAAATATGAAAGGATTCTATTATTTGAAGTGTTTTTCATTTTCTTTTATTTTTTGCAAAACTAAAAAGGCGATCCACGGGGGAGGGGGTGGAGTTGGTGTAGGCCACTTAGCCGTAGGGCACTAGGGCAGAGTGCCCTACGGCTAAGTTGACCCAGCACCTGTAACACACATACCCATAGCGCACTAGGTCAAGGTGTGCTACGGTTAAGTTTCACATCCGTAGCGCACCTTGACATAGTGCGCTACGGGTATGGGTGTTGCGGCCACCTGTACCCTGGCCTACACATAGCCGTGGCGCACCACCCCCATGTGCACCACGCCTATTTTACCCGTAGGGCACCTGTGGGCAGTGCGCCACGCCTATTTTACCCGTGGGGCACCACTAGCACGTGCACCACGGATGTATGGATTACCTATAGCCGTTTTCCTAGTAGTGCTTACCAGTCAAGACCAGCTACCAGAGTTCGAAGCTAGCAGAATTATACATCGCTAGAATTGTCAGTTTGCACGGAGTCCCCAAGAACATCGTATCAAATCGAGGAACTCAGTTTACCTTGAGATTCTGGAAGAAAGTCCAAGAAGGTTTAGGAACCCGACTAGATTTCAGCACAGCGTATCACCCTCAGACTGATGGACAAACGGAGCGAGTAAATCAAATACTCGAAGATATGTTGAGAGCATGTGTGCTAGAGTATGGATCGAAATGGGAAGGTTGTCTGCCGTTCGTAGAATTTTCTTATAACAATAGTTATCAAGCTAGTTTGCAAATGGCCCCATTCGAATTCATGTATGGAAGGAAGTGTCTTACCCCTTTGAATTGGTCGGAAGTAGGAGAGAGTCACTTTTTTGGACCCGACATCCTACGAGAAGCAGAACAGAAAGTTCACAAGATCCCTGAGCACCTCAAGACCGCCCAGTCAAGATAGAAGAGTTACGCCGACAAGAGATGTCGATACCTTGCTTTCAATATCGAAGATTTTGTGTATCTTAAAGTGTCGCCTTTGAAGGGAATGCAACATTTCCAACTCAAATGAAAGTTAGCCCCTAGATATATCAGACTTTTCAAGATTATGAATCATAGAGGAGAAGTATCATATTAGTTGGAACTGCCAAAGGAGATGTCAGCAGTGCATAATGTGTTCCATATATCGCTACTTCTCAAATGCCTTGAAGTCCCAGAGAAGACTGAAGTTTAGAAGAACATTGATCACCGTACCATAGAGATCAACGATGACCTGACATATCCCAAAGTACCCATCCATATTTTGGAGGAAGCTTCACAACCACCAGGACCCGAAGCATCAAGTTTCTCAAGATCCAGTGGAGCAACCACACAGAAGAGGAAGCTACCTGGGAGCAGAAGATCACATCAAGACAGAGTTTCCTGATCTCTAAATCCTAGGTAATATTTTTTCTTCTTTTTCAAATCTCGGGACGAGATTTTGTTTAAGGAGGGAAGGTTTGTAACATCCTAAAAATATTGATCATGCTTATCAAATTCTAATCACTAAAATTAGGGTTAACAAAAACTTTTATTAAATAAAAATCAAATGAATGCATGTGTGTATGTGATGATTGTATGAATGCATGTTTGGACTTGTGTGATTAACCTATGACATGGTTATACCCTACGGGTACGTGATCTTAGCATACCTGGTCCAGCCCAAGGAAGGCCCACGGCAGATGTACGCTGGCCAATGAAGATTTTCGGGTGGCCAAGGCCCATGACGCCTTCGGATCCTTGGAGAGCAAGACTAGCGTAGATAGGAAATTCAAAGGGATAAAACCCTAAAACATGTAACCGACTAGGTCTATGCCCGGGACCTGCCTGAGTCTATATAAAGGCTAGGAGGGCACGACCTAGATCTCTCTCTCATACATTCGCATACACACCTCTACGCCAGATTGCATCTGCGCACCCCTGTAACCTTCGGTTCCACCATAATCAAGAGTAGACAAGCAGGAGTAGGGTTTTCCCTCCGGGGGCCTGAACCTGGATAAACCTTGTGTCTCCGTGTTGCTTCTTTGCTAACCGTTCCACGATCTCCAGCATCCCCATCTTCTCCAAAACCCAAGTCCATAACAATGGGCATTGATGAGATCAAACCTCGTCAATTGGCGCCGTCTGTGGGAATTGGGGACGCTGATTGTGCGATCGTGACGGTCCCAACCCGATCGATCTACAAATCTGCGGCAACGGAGAGTCACCTCCTCTTCGGCGCTTTCGACTTCACCGCCCACTCACCGGCCACCATGAAGGACTTCGAGCCCGTAGGCGACAAACTCGAAATCCTGTTCGGGAGCTTCTGCTTCCAGGTGGGGCAAACTGGCACCCTCTGCCTCCCTGAGCGGGTGCCCCTACCATCAATCAGGCCCGCTTCATGGACCCCACACCCCGTGCTACGCACAACATCATCAGCAGATGATTCCTACGATAGCAGCAGCTGCAACTCCGATCTGTGCGATCCGCCGTCGGATGAAGGAACCTACGGTTCCGGATCTGAAAGCTGCGGTAGCAGCGGGCCAATCTACGAGCGCTACCAATGCGTCGTAGTCATACAGGCTCACGGGGATCAGCAAACACCCAACCCGCCGCCGAACCCACCACCTAACCTACCAGATCGAAACAGCGGGAATAGAAGAAGCCAGTCTCCCCCACCCGAAGGGGAAAACAACGGCCACGTCCTCCGCCTTAGCAAAGAAGGATGGGCCCAGGCCCCGTAACTCCGTGGCGGGCAACATAGTCCTGCCTGCAGACTCCTCCCGGGATCTGCTGATGGCCTACCATTTGCTCCTGATCGAGGAGCACAAAAAGCAGGTCAAGATGCAGGAGGTGCTTAACAAACGCAAGCAAGCAGCCTCAGAGTCCAGCGCGTGACGAGCTGCGCTCTCCGCCATGGGCATCGGCTCCAGCTCGAACGGCAACCAAGGCAACAAGCACCGCTCTGGGATGGAGAACATGGATCCCCAGGAGTGCCGTGAGGTGACCCGAAACGTCCACACATCCTTCATGGAGATGGACGTCGACGGCAATGTCATCCCGAAAACGCCGCAGGCTGCGATCATGGCAGCCACTGCGTACCTCGCAGCCCACCCACCTACGGAAGGGGACCCGAAAAGAGCCATGCACAAGTACGCACTTACCGGACTCAGACTCGTCGGTGCCGCGCTCCACCAGGAAGCTCCCACGGAGCCGAAGAAGAAAGCTCCGGTCAGATTCGACCGCAGCCCCACCCCTTCATCCGAAGAAGAGGAACATGACCTTCCTCGAAGGAAGAAGAGCGCGTGCCATCACCGCAACTATGACGCCAGAGACACGCTCACACAGCGCAATATTGACAAAGCACGAGCTAAGCGCGCATGCTCGTCTGAATCTGAGATGGAAAAAGAAGAAGGAGAACTCTGCGGAGCCCGGTGCTTCAGCAGATCCGTCCGGCGGACACGGATGCCGCGAAATTTCAAGCTTCCTTCGGATACTCCGAAGTTCGACGGCACTCAAGACCCAAAGGCTTGGCTCAGCGACCACTTGTCATCCGTCAAACTGCACGGTGGAAACAAAGAGACTGCCATGCAATGCCTTCAGCTGCAGCTGACAGGCGCAGCCCGTATCTGGCTCAGTAGCCTATCTTCAGGGTTCATCCGAAGCTGGGTTGAGCTAGCTTACAGTTTCATCCGAAACTTCAAGGGCACCAGCAAGAGGCCTACCTCAATAGAAGAGTTGCGAGCCTGCACCCAACGAATGGGCGAATCCATTCGCTCATACATACCACGCTGGTCCAACACCAAGAACTCCGCATCGCACATCTCCGAAGAGAGGGCCATCGACACCTTCAGGGACGGCGTCAAGCGCCATGACTTCAAGGAGGAACTCGGGCGCGTCAAGCCCAAGACACTCGACCACCTCATGGACATTTCCAACAGGTGGGCTGACGGCGAAGATTCCATCCACCGAGCACAATCGGAGGAAGAGGATGACTACGGCCGATGGGGAGACCGCCGTAGCAAGAGAAGATCGCGCGTCTACGACGATCGCGACGGACCCGACATGGTCGCGGCCGGCTACGCCGATCGCCGCAACAACGCCAACCGCAACAGCGGAGGATACCGCGGAGCAAACTTCCGTGATGGAGGACGCCCAGCACAGTCGTGGCAGCGCCGCGACCGCGATAACGGACCCCCAGCATACGAAAAACTTTCGGGTCCATGCACCATCCACTTCTACATCGACAAGCAGGATGGCAAGAAGAAGGCAAGCCACATGCTCAAGGACTGCCGCAAGTTCCAGAAACTCAGCGAAAGCATGGTCCAGATGAGACAGCAAGCTCCACATCCTGGATTCGGAAACGCACCCGCGCCGGGTGAGATAGTGCATGGAGCTCCTCCACCTCCACCTGTAGGAGGCCCGAACCAACCAGTCGCACCAGCATAGAACAACGCGGGGAACGGGTATCCCCCGCCGAAAGGAGCCCTGATGATCCAGAAGGGGCGCCCCACGAATAGGGTGCAGAAGAAAATAACCCGACAGATCAACCTGGCCGTGGCAACTCCACCCGCCATCCCTGTGTACCTCAGCGGATCGGAGTCCTGCATCACGTTCAGTCGTTCAGATCACCCTTGCCAGATCCCTCGCCCAGGTCATGCTGCCCTGGTGCTGGAGGCGCAGATCGGAGGTTTCGAGATGAGTCACGTCTTCATGGACGGCGGCAGTGGCATCAATCTCATGTTCGCAATGCGGATCCCGCAGTGCAGCCTAGAACAATCAGATACAACGTTCCACGGCATTGTCCCAGTAAAGGGCATATTTCCCCTGGGCAAAATATGGCTCGACGTCATCTTCGTCAAGCCGGACAATTTCCGACTGGAACGGCTCGAATTCAAAGTAGTAGACTGGCCATCACAGTACCACGCCATCCTCGGGCGTGTAGCATTCGCAATGTTCTTGGCTATCCCACACTATGCATACCTGCTACTCAAGATGCCAGGGCCAAAGGGCGTCATCACAATCCACGGGAGCTTCACCCGATCGGACCAATGCGACAGGGATTTCAATAGAATCTCCCAATCATTCGGCCTGCAGGAGGAACTCGTAAGGCTCCGCGAGGTGACGGATAATGGGGCACCCCCAGTCGCACGACAAAACGCACCCGACATGTCTTTCGACTCCACCATCAACACAAAGAAGGTGCAGGTCCATCCAACGGATGCCTCCAAGGCGGCGCTGATCGCCAACGACCTAAGCCCCGCATAGGAAAGCGCCCTCATCGAATTCCTCCGTGAGCACTGGGAAATCTTCGCCTGGTGTCCTGCGGACATGCCAGGAGTTCCCAGGGAATTCGCCGAGGACGCACTCAACGTCTTTCCAGACACCAAGCCCGTCAAGCAGTCCATCCGGAGACTGTCCGAGCCACGGGCCGAAGCCATCGGGAAGGAAATAAACAGGTTACTCGCCGCAGACTTCATCAGGGAGATCAAAGAAAGCGAGTGGCCAAATCCATAGCAAGGAATGGTATAAAGATGAAAATAAAATCATCTAAAGCATTTCTAAGCAGAAATAAATCAAGAGAAAATCAAAAACAAATCAAATAAGGCAAATTGTCATTTTGGCCAATCTTGCTCACTAGGTCACTTTGAGTGTTTCTAGTCCAAGATTTCAAACATAAACCTTTCCATTTCTTTTCACCCCTTTCAAGACCAAGTAAAAGTAAATCAAATCCCACATTTCAAACTTGCAGAAACATTTGGCAACTTGATTCAAATCACAATTCAAAATTGAATCTTTATCATATGTGAAGATCACCACTTTTCAAAACCTAACCAAACCAGTGCCCCTTGACCAATCCAGTTAACCCAAGACTCCCTAGTATGTGCCTACCAAACCCACCAAGTTTGAATCCAAAATTCCAATTTGAATTTCTTTCAGCCATTTCATCAAACACCTTGTTTGCAGCAAACGAAAAAACACCATGCACTGTTTGTAGCAGTGATTTTGGCCAACCTTGTTCCATCTCTGGTTTGCAGCAAGCTCTTAGTAGATCATCTAGCCCCTTTTACAATCTTTAGCATCACTGTGAGCATGCAAGGGCCATCAAAGGTGACCATGCCTTGAGCATCCTTTCCACCCCCATGTCGCCAGCAAGCTAGGAGAAGCTCTAGCTTCGCCAACCTTGTCTGGGACACGCAGCATCGTCCATCGCCACCCTCTGTCCAAGCCCCGAGCCTTGCCAACCCCTGGACCACACGGCAAGATCGCGCCCATCTTCTCTACGAGCGAGGTGAGAGCGCGCCAGTGCGTAGCACACGACACCAACCCATAGACCGTGCGCCTCCCTCGCTGCTTCTGTACGTGATCGCCAGCACCCCAGCAACCCGCCTGATAACCCCGTTCGCCGCCGCGCGGACCATGGACGCTGTGCGGCATTAAAATCCCCATCGGACCCGTCCAGAGCACCGCGATGTTCCGACCATTCCTCACCGCCCCACGCCGCGCCATCAAGCCGTTGAGCTTCGCCAGGAGGCAACGCACCGCATCCTATCGCCGCCCATGCCATTAGCACGCTGTGTCGACGACCACGACGAGCTCAGCCCATGCCATTCGGTCCCCTTATCGCACTATAAATAGAGGCCTTCCCAGCTCAAACTCTTCACACCATATCACTACCCACCTCTCACTCATCAAACCCACTCACCCCCGGAGCAAGGCGAGCACCAGGTGGCCGGAATTTCACTGGAGTTCCCCGCTGCAGAGGAGGAGAGGCACCGTCGATTGGAGCCGCCCCAGGAGGAGTTGTCGATACTAGGAGGATCGTCGTCGTCGACTTCGTCATTCGCCCCCATCATTGACCATTGCCGGAGCCCCGGTGAGCCCTCGTCGACCGCCACTGGCCGCGCTAGGGTTCAACCTCGCCGCGTCCTATTCAGGCGTGGACGATGAACCACGACCCTAGGATTAGATTTAGATCGCACGATCCACATCTCCCCATACCGCTTCGCCACTCGTTGTCTCACTGACGAGTGGGGTCGCTCACTTAACCAGCACACGTGCGCGCTGTGCGTAGTGGGCCGGCCCAGTTACACATCCCGCACGACCAAACAATTCAAACTTAGGTTTATTCATTTAGTTTCAAAAGAAGTTCTGTACCTAGATTCAAAAATCAACCCAGCTCGATTTACTGAACCAAAATGCATGAAACCAATTTTATTAGAAAGGTACTCAAGTTCATAATCAAAGCCCGCTGGATTCAAACAATTTAGATTTGTAGATCACCCATAGCAAAAATAACAAGGCAGAAGCTTTTCTGCATTCAAACATTTTTCAAAATTCAACCATGAAAGTTTTTGAGTTGATTGCAACTCTCAAAAATCATATTTAACCATACCTTTCAGAATATATAAAAATATATAGGGTTACTTGCAGAAATAGTTATCAAGAAATAAAAGAATGCCCCATAGGACATTCTAGTCATTTTATTTAATTAAAATAAAAATGATAAACCTTATTAAATTGTGACACCACTTTAAATCATATTCCCATGTACTGAAATATGTGGTGATGACATGTGTCAACATGATCACATGTTTGAGTTGGAGAATATTAAATCTCAAGTAGTTTTTCAATCAGTAGAAATTACTTTTCTAAAATGAAATAAATAAGACAAGTGCTCTAATCTTGCTGATCATAGTGATGATGCTAGATCATCTAGTGTAAACCTTTGTGTGCTAAATAGAGTAGTCAAGAATTGTGTGGTGATTGTGTACCTCATAATTATTTATAGACGATAGTACCGACCAAGGATACGAGGAGGAAGGAGGATTCTACGAGGAAGAAGCCGAGGAGAACTTCAACCACTGCTCTGCACAAGGCAAGCCAATACTTGCAAGCTACTAATTAAGCAAGATACAACTTTCAAGTTATATTACTTAGTAATCCAATACTTGCAAGCTACTAATTAAGCAAGCTACAACTTCCAAGTTATCTTACTTAGCAAGCCTAATACTACTGGTTGAATTAGCTAGCTATTAACTGAGTAAACTAAACACTTGCCACTTAGCAAGCTTATACCCATTGATGATACCCAATCCTAGTTTACTTGCAAAGCTTAGTACTTTATTTCTTTATCAAAGCTTTCTCTTAGAGTTACTTAGTAACTGGTAGATAATAGAAGGATATTGGCAGGTAGCATAAAGAGCATAAAACTTGGCCTAAGTTAGATAAATCTTGATGCCATCCTGAGGCATGAGATTGAACCTAGATAAGATCATATTTCTTATCACCCTTCATTAGTATGTATTCCCCTTGTAGATGCTAGTGCTAAGCATAAAACTTGATCAGCTTTAGATGGGAAGATTTGGTGAAAATGGTTATGAAAACTTTAGAATGATGAGTCATTCTACTGAAATGTTTTGACATGTGTTCTTGAACACCAGATGATTTTTGATGATGAAAATGTTAAGGCATGAGCCTTAGACCTTTATAAAACTGATGGTTGTCTAGATGCGATACCATTCCAATTTTACCGTACAACAACAATACCCGAAATTTGGGTAGGTCTTGACTGGTAATTTTTATACCTTAGTATGGGTTCCCTTGCGGCCAAGGTTTGAGCTGAGGCGACCTTGTGAAGATTGTCCACCTGTGCAGTACCCAAGATGAAAGTTGGTCATGGTTGGGAGGCCAAACTCACAGGAGAGGTGCCTATACTAGGGCGTGTAAGTGAAAGGTTAGGATTGATTATCTGCATACTAAGTATGGTGAATTCAGGATTTGTTCCTGACGGATGTATCGAATGTTGTGGTGAAAGTGTACAATATCTAAAGAGTGTCAAACTATTCGAATAGCCGCGTCCGTGGTTATGGACAGTTGGAGTGGCCATATTGTTCCGTAGTCAGATGTTTTCAAAATTACTTATGAAATGATTTATGATTTGACTTGACCACAACAGAGTTGTGATATGAAATTCAAGTTCCCACTTAGGTGTTATAAAATTTTCAACTAGCTTTCTTTGCTTATGAACTCGGTAGAGATAAATCTGGCTTTTGCAAAACAACCCTAGATCTTATATCCTACTCAAAACCCCCTTCACTTGTTAGTATTAGTTTGTGAGTACTTAAAGAGTACTCATGGTTTTATCCCTGGCTATTCCCGTGGACGGACTATGAAGAGGAGTATCAGGAATATGGAAAGTAGGAAGGTTACGACAACTAGGATCATCTCCCATCGTCAGCATTGCCTGTGACCATGAAGATGGAGCTTCTCCCACACTATCGTTATCTTAACGTTATTCCGCTGCTTGAATGGTATTAAGACTGGATCATGAGATCCTTATTTGTGTAAGACCTTATGTATGGTTTGTAATGGATTATGTACTCTGATATCCAATCTGATATGTCTCGCAAAAATGGTAATCCTGGGATTGCGATGTATGGCATAACAGGTATCTAGGATTAAATATTCCGGGTGTTGACACTATTTGTACAGAGGACGCTCTGCTCCTACTTGATATTCTGGTATTTTCGTAGTGATATAGTCTTAATTTAGGTGATATTTAATGTGTCAATTTGGATTTGCAATGGAATGCCTGCTAGGTGATATTCTGTTTTCTAAAAAAAACTAGACGATTTAATACTATTATGTCCCTAGTTGTTTATGATCACCGTCAGGAGTTTGTTCGGGGGAAGCTCTCCTCCTACTTGATATATGGGTTATTTTTGTAGTGACACATGCACGATTTAGGCGAGAGCTGAGGAGACAGTTGTATATAATACTTTAATCTGAGTGCCTAGGTGTCAAATTGTATTTTGCAATGGAATCCATGCTAGGTGATTCTACCAACTGACAACAAACTTTGCTGAATGTTCATGCAAAACTGATGCTGCTGGATAAGTGGTTGAAATTAGTATTGGTGAATATCAAGGAGACAGAGGAGGCGGAAATGGATGATGAGCATAACTGGGTGGGTGGCAACGGCGAGGGGCTGGTCCTTTTATCCCAGGATGGTAGTACTTTGACTTTAAAAAATGTCTACAGATCGTTGAGACTTACACCACCATCTGTAGTAGGTGTTGGAATTACTGCATTCAACCATGGGTGGCCGCCGCGAAAATCTGAATTCCCTTACAGGTTCAACATGGCAGAACTTGAGCTCCTAAAGGTACAGCTCCCACAGAAGCCTCTCCGGGTGTGGAATAGTTGGCAGTACAACCTCTTAGCGGTGTTCGACAAGGCAATCAACTTCATTAGATGCCCACATGACAATGAATGTACAGTCATTCGTGATGACCATCTACGGCCGGAGAAGTATGTCGACGTCGTCTTCACCACTAGCTGGTATGACGACACACCGCAACGCATTTACGTGATCACTGAACCTAGAGGCGACGTGCGTTTTTGGGATCCCTTCACTTGGGGTGAGTCATGGTGTCATATAGAATGTAAATTCCCATTCAAAATTCTTCTTACTGACTAAAGGTAACACGCATGTACACATGTAGCCCCGCACGTCATTCCAGCTCCAGTGATCGACTAGAGGCGATGTCAACTAGGATACTGAAATCATGTGGATTCATATCAGGGGAGCACTAAACAACATTGGTGATACAATAGAACATATGGGGACACAACTTTCTTCATACCCATTGCTGCGATGTCTCGTTTTCTCGAGGTCCGCATGTCCATCAAAAGACCCAATAGAATAGGCCTGGAGTAGAGTCGACAATATGAAGGGACAATATCTTGTTCTTGGGATTAACTACACTTTCTTCGTCGGAGACCCTGAAGCTGTTGAACGTAATTGCTCTAGCATCCCCGGCTCCTGATGATGCTGCTGCTGGTGGTGGTGGAGTTGACGATAACTAGCTGCTGTTGTTCCTGGTGAAGCTAACAAAATGCTTACTAATACTGCTTCCTGGTGAAGCTGACGAAATACTTGTTGATGCTGCTGGTGAAGCTAACGAAATACTTGCTGAGGCTGCTATTGGAGTCCAGGGATATCATGTTGGTGTTGTTGCTGAGGTGCCAGCACTTCCAGTTTTGATAGCAGACTGTGTGTTTGCTGCGCACTCACGTGTCTATTATGTTGACACTCTAGATCTGACCTGGAGCCGAATCCACGTCGAGGGGAGGGGGCCTGCCATTGGCTCGTCAATGGGGTGGTACAATTTGAATGCGAATGAGAGACGTCCAAACACAACGTTCTGGTTTGTTCCGACAATGCCACCAGCTCCAGAGACCTAGTGCTCCGCTGCCCATATCAGATGAACCATTTAACTTTATATTTATATTTAGTTTCCCTCTAGTTCTACAAAGTAAATGCTTCTTTGGTCAAGACTCAGTTACACTTATTTGTGTAAGACTGTTTTGCTTATTTGTGTAAGAACAAGTTAAGCCTATGTGTCTAAGAGTAAGTTATGCCTTACTACGTAATATTCATTGAAGCCCAACTTTTCTTTCACTGCCCACAACAGCAGAATTGCAGCATAGAACATACAAGAGTCATGTGTATACCAAAAAAAATTCTCGGGATAACAAGCACTTGAAGTTAATTGAAGTTTCAAGTTTACTATCCTGAAAAGTAAGGTGCCATGATCATATAAAATGAATAGCTCATACAAAACAGCTGGCAACACTGGCGATAGTGTTATTGTTATGAATGTATACGTATTTGAAGGCATCACTAGAATATGCCACCTATTGATGATTAATGACATGGATCTAGCTTCTCTTCGTGTATTTTCATTCAATCGCTCATGCATCAGAATTACTACACGTACATAGAAAAACAATGAAATTGAAAAAGGTGCAACACATAATCTTTTTGAAACAAGTTCATACGTTGTATTACAAGCACACCATACAACATGCACTTGCATATAATTCACATACAGAGAATACAACAGGACCAGACCCACATGATCCATCAATCTAATCTGATGGGTAGCCGTCGTAGTAATATTAGTAGGTGGTGGCATATTCACCATAAGGCGGCACCATCTACAGATCAGAAAGATCGACGATACTGCCTTACACCGCCAGCAATCGATCTAGTTCGAAAGGACGGTCGTTGTGCCATAATCCTCCTGTTCCATACCCATGGACAAACCTTGGCTCGTCTTCCCACGCAAGAGCCTCAAAGTTGTAAGATCTAATCTGGTATAGGTCCAGATAGTAGATGCCGCCGGCATGCACTATGGGTATCCTGGCGCTGTCGATGCAGATGCACCGATTATCAACAACAAAGAGAGCATGACTGTTGATGCCTCTGACCGGGTGAAGGACATGGTTCTATGTATCAACCTGGTAAACAACGGGTCTTCCGTCGTAGACCAGTTCACTCACAACGAACAACAACTCCCCGTCGGACTCGACGAGGTAAATCGATTCTCCAGGTACCGGCAGCGCGGAACAAGGCCTGTGACGATTGCATGCATCTTCAGGGTCCGTGTGGTGCGCTGCATCTGGACATCTCATGAGCAGCACCAGGAATAGTCAAGAGGATAGACCCGTATCTGTCTGCGACGAAAACATCACCGGTGTAAGATGTCATGCTCCAGAGTTCCGTGAAGTCATTCGGCGTGTACCATCCTTTACTAAAGACCGGGCGACTGCCTTCCTCCATGCCCTGATCCGCCCATCGAATGATAGTGTTCCGAAGGTTTGATGTAAACACCATCAACAACGGGAACATCGTCACAGTGAAAGAAGCCACCTGCTCGGTCGGTATCTCCACCGTCAGGCGAAAAGCGCCCGGGAAGGGGTTGTACAACCGTGTCTTGTACGGCTGCACCCTATGTCCAAGCACAAGGAGGCCGCCGATTGTGCTACCGAGGCATTGTGTAGGGGTGGAATAGAGCCGAGCTGAGCCGGCTCGTGACTTGGCTTGATCAGGATCCGTAAAATTCGAGCCGAGCCTGGCTTGGCTTGGTGACTGAAATTTTCCAAAATGAGGACTCGTGGCTCGGCTCGGGAAAGTCGAGGCTCGGCTCGATGGCCCGTCGAGTGCACTACGAGAATCTGAGCAACTCACCCCTGCGCTAGCACCCCACGTACCTGCGTGTGATTCCCCTTCGTTCCCAAGGATGCACGGTCTCTCACCTGGGCCGGCGCCACCATCATCATTGACGCCAGCAGCAACCCCCGGCCGCCTCATCTTGCCATCCCGTCCTCCTCCTCCATGAGCCCCTACCCCTGCTCCTCCTGGATTAGTTCACCGCAAACGCGCACGGCGCCACTCGTCTAGGGTTAGTGGCGACTACTACCCGCCGGCCCTCCGCCGCCCTTGTCCGGTAACTCGTCTTCTCCTCTCCTCCCGTATCCTCCACAACCTGTTACTGTCCTACACCAGAACACCACCGCCGGCTACAGTGAAGGTCAGTCCAGTTCTTGCGATAACAGTGTAGCAGGAACCAGGTGCTCGCTACTCCTCTATTAATCTTCTCCAAGGCTCCTCCTCCTACCCCGTTGCTCCCTGGATCTCCAAGCGAGCAGTTTATTTTGGAGTTTGGACTGATCACATGTGTTGGAAGCTTGAGAAAGGTGTTCACTGGTAGGTTAATAATTGATGAAAAAATAACCAGCTTTTCAGTTGTAAAATTCCCAAACTCTTTATCGCTAGAAGTAGTTTAGTTCCCAATGTCAAATGTGGTTTTTGTCGGAAGCCTCTAGAATCAGGTTGTGCTATTGATTGACTTCATATGTGAATGTAAGACAGATTATTAGAGACAGCTTGAAATCCATCCGCTGCAAATTTCATGCCTCAAATTGTATCCTTATACTTTGTTGGTATCTCCACTATCTTTCATTGTGTAATATCCATTAAGTATCGGTTCACTCTGGTGCATTGTATCAGTACAAATATTATAGAAAACTAGTTTCTGCACCATATTACGTGCATATATGTTATATTGTATACAAAGATTGCAGTTAAATATTATTATACGTGCAATTTACATGGATATTTATGTAGATAATGCCAATTTTGAGTGCATGGACAACTGATTGTTAATTAAAATTGTGAACTCTTTCATTTTTTAGCAATGGTTGTGTCAATATTTTTTCATGCACGGAGCCTTCGAGCCGACTTGCAAGCTTCACCGAGCTGGCTTGTCGAGCCTCGAGCCCGAGTAGAAAGGTTTAGGCCTGCCTTGTCTAACATTCAAGCCGAGTCGATTCCGATCCAAGCCTCGAGCATCGAGCTTTGTGTCCACCCCTAGCATTGTGCCGAACAGAGTGTATGTGGCCTTGGGGTTCGGAGAGTAAGGAGCCCTGGCTGGTGCGGGTGCAACCACGGCGACGGCGAGCTCGGATTTTGGAGGAGAACAACGGGACCGAAATCTCGTCCCAATGCCGTGCCATGGGTGTTGTCGTGCCATGGGTCGAGCTCCGGGTTGGGAGGAGGAGTGCGAGACCGATTAGCTTCAGCTGGGTGCTGGATCTTGCCACTGAAGGAATTCCCTCCCAACTCCGTGCCATGGCGGTGACCACAGATCGGCCCTTTGGGGAAGAAGAAGGTCAGGTCAAAAGAACGTTTGACGACGAGGGCGCGTGCACTACAAGTCTACATGGCAGTTAGGTGGCATCGTCTTAACGGTCAAAAGTGACTGGCGGGGCCCAATTTGACGGGCATTATCGAGTTTTCCCGTGTTCAAACGGTTTGTTGAATTCATGCCAAAAAAGACCCTCTGATTATTTGTCACGCCAACTATGGGTATCGTGATCCAATACCGACGAAGTCGGACCCCGTGTTGCCTTGGCACTTCAACTTTCGGGCCGCAAGTTAAAAAATCTCCAACTATATGACCAGACCAAAATGGTCGCACCGTACAGTTGGTCGTTAAACCGTATGTATCCGGAGAAGAAAATTTGTCGATGGCTCAAATAACTATATGGCCGAAACTATAAATTGGAATTTTAATTCCTGCCGTATAGTTGGTCGTTAAAGGTACTCTAGTCATCAAAAAAGTCTATTTCTTAAAGAATTTATTTTTAGACTGAAACTTAGCGAAATGCCATGTTTTGACAGAAAAATAACAGACTAAATTGTTGACCAACATTAGCATGTGTAAAACAGGAATGTTTCTACCGCTGAATCTCTCCTCCTCAACTAGAGTTTTCTAGCACTCTTATTCAACATGGAACTTAAACTAGAACTTAAAAAATTTACTCAAACCTTTATTTTACATGGGTTTCCTCCTATGCATCCCTTTTTATGGTCAATAGCTTAACCTTGATGTTGCTCACTTAGGTAAGATGAGTGGATCACCCACTCCAAATTAGTTAGCCTTTAAAGTGATGGTCTTCTTATCATCATGCTTTGCTTTCTTATTCTTGGGAAAATGAATAACAAAAGGATCCCGCAAAGGCTATTGAAGCTTCACGTTTTCTTCATGCAGATTAATCAAAGCCTTAATAGTTCTTAAGAATGGACGGTCTAATATGATAGGAGCAGTAGCATCTTCAGGCATGTCAATAATAACAAAATCAATAAGAGCAGGACAACCATTAATGTATACTAAAGTATTCTCTTGTTTGTAGGTATAATCTGCTAGATGTAATTTTACCTCGGTGATATCAAAAGAGCCAAGATTTAAATTATTAAAAAGACTTTTTGGAATTGTTGAAACACTTGCACCTAAATCACAAATTGCAGCTATCTCATTAGTCCCAATTTTAATCTTAATAGTAGGCTCCAATATATCATCAAGATTAACTGGTAATTTTTCAGCAATTTTCTTATACTCCTCCTCAAGCTTACGTACATTTATTGCTACCCGATTAACGAAGTGTTGATACATGGCTTCCTCATATCCTTCACTTACCAGAATCTTGATATTGATCCTTTTTACAAGATCTTTAGCTGTGTAATTTGGTGAAGGAGCATTGCTATAGTCAAGTTCTTCAGGATCCTCCCTTTGGATTCTTATCATCTTGAGGTCTTCAACCGGATTGGGCTTAGCTTTACCTGCAAATTTAGCTAGAATGAGAGTTTGACTGTCGATTATCTTTCCTAACTTGCCTCGACAATCCTTGTTCTTTCCTGGAGGGCTTGCAAATCATTTCTCAAACTTACAACTTGGTCAGATAATTTACCAATCATAGAATCATGGTTCTCCGTTATTTTAACTAGAAAATTATTTTGATCATTTTGCGAATCCATAAAAGACTTAAGAGTTTTTTGGAGACTACCATTAATTGATGCCATATTATTATAAGAATTGCCGACAGGACTAGAATAGTGTTTCTAAAAATTTGGATTATAATTCTTCTTCCAAGCAGGGTTATAATCATTACGAGCTATGAAGTCTATTTCTTCAATATTTGATTCTGGGATAGGTCTTACCTGAGTTTCCTTACCTTTGATGGCTAATATGAGCTCATCCAACTTTGAATTTAGCTCTTCATTTTCTTGAGGTGTGACGGAGTTCACCTTCTTTGTGTTTGATCTTTCCACATGCCATTAGGCATGGTTGTCTATAATATTGTCTAACAATCGCTGACATGGATATACCCTACGGGTGTATAATACTGGTATACCCGGTCCAGCCCAAGGAAGGCCTACATGAGGACTTTTATCCTAGGAAGATTTCGGGTGGCCCAAGCCCATAGCGAATTCGACTCCCTTGAGGACAAGTCTAGATTAGATTGAATTTCAAAGGGTATCAACCCTAATATGTAACCGAATCAACCTATCCTAGGACCTGGACTACCTATATAAAGGACATGAGGGTATGGCGAGAAGGATCTCAACACCTCATACACATACCTCCACGCCAGATTGCATCTGCGCACCCCTGTAACCTTCGATTCCACCGTAATCAAGAATAGACAAGGAGGAGTAAGGTTTTCCCTCCGGGAGCCTAAACCTGGGTAAACCTCATGTCCCCGTGTTGCTTGCCTGTTAACCATTCCACGCCTTCCAGCAATCCCATCTTCTCCAAAACCCAAGTCCATAACAATGGGCATTGACGAGTCGAACCTTCATCAATTAGCTTCGTCTATGGGAAGCGGGGACGCTGATCGTGCAGTCGTTACGGTTCCATCTGGAGCGATCTACGATTCCTCGGCGACGGATAGTCACCTCGTCTTTGGTGCCTTCTGAAAGAAATATGCCCTAGAGGCAATCATAGAGATGATTATATTTCTTATGTATCCATGAGTTATTGTAATGTTCCTTGAATATCCATATCAGGAAACTTGTATTGATTTGCAATTATGTGAATTGTTTGTGAAACTCTTTACTTGTATGGTTATTTAATAGTTGTTCGTAGTCGGAGTTCATGTGAGGACACATGTGAATATTATACTAGCACATCGATTGGTTGATGAGTATGTTTCGCAAGTCATAGACATGGAGATGTCAAACCAATGATGTGGACACATGTTATGAGCATGGGGTTGGACTGACCCAACTTGAGACTGACAATTAGTTGCAGCTCTCTCTCTCTACACATCGTGTATGTTTTATCCTTACACCTGATATTGTCGCATGTACTTGAGATTTGGATCGACATACTTTGGGGCTATCAGACGCTACTCCGTAACTGGGTAGTTATAAAGGTATCTTTCGGGTTTTTCCTAAAGCATGCTGCAAGGCATGGTCAATCAAGATGGGATTTTCCCCTCTTTACTTGAGAGAGATATTTCTGGGGCCCTCGAGTGATCGGATCCAGAAATGCATGGCCGTGCTACATATGGTTAAGAGTTAACCTAGTAAAGGGATTTCGAATCACAGTATCGAGAAAGGGAGGTCAGCTTGGAGCTAGACCAAATATCGTGAGGCAAATGGAAAGACATGTACTAAACCTTGTGATGGTTCGTCCGATATGATCATTGTATACGTTTAGGAGTTAACACATCTTGCTAGAGGCCGCTACCAACTATTGACAGGATAAGTGTATTTGTGTCATGTCTATACGTATATGAACCTATAGGGTCACACACTTAAGGGTTAGACCATTCCACCCTGCCGCCACTCCTCACGCCTGCATTGCACGCAAGGACCTAGAAGTCCGGCATCTGACGCTTCCACCCTGTACGTGTGGATACATCGAAGGCGCTGCATCTGTAGTGCTTGGACGAGCCACACAAGGGGAGATGCTCATGAGACGAGAAAGAGGAGGAGACGTAGATCATCTGCACTGCTTCGACGCGCTTCATCAAGTTCCGCAACTGCGCGTCTAGTGGTAATCACGTGATCTATGACAATAGTAATCCTGGTTTACGCGGTAGAAAATTTTGATTTGCGCTAGTGTAGCCTATCCGTATCCCTTCAGTGGTATCAGAGCCGATGCTATTCAGTTATAGGTTCGGGCTGTTTGCATATGGTGATATGCAGATTGATATGAATGATGTGATCGTTTATATGGCGGTGGTTCAGGATTAATCTATAATCTTGCTTTCCGTGATCGTGATTTTGAGGTCGTCGAACGACTTACCCCTACAGGTCAGTTTCCGCCATCGGGGTAGACAGTGACACATAAATCCTATTGAATCACACAAAGATCAATATGATTGATCGAATCGGAACCTAGATCTAAGGACGATGTACCGTGATCAAACGAGTTTGATCAAAGCGGAACAACAGACAGTTTATGGTAAATTTGATTTGCCGATCAAAACCCTTAAAGAAAATAGATTCGATCTCTCATACCACGAGGGGCGCTGCCCCTTTGAACCCTGCAGGGGGAGAGCCCCTAGACCCCCCTAGTCGTAGCCCCTTTTGTATCTCGTTAAGGTAACTAGGTGCTGCGAGTTCACGTGATCATATTAACAGTTAAGGACCTTGAGGCATAAAGGTCATATTAACAGTTAAGGACCTTGAGGCATAAAGGTTGGGCGCCTAGTTTTGACATAGAGATGTCACCCAACAACAAGAGTCATATGTGATAGGATTAGCATGTGTTGCTTACCGATTTACCTTATCTTCTAGCAGTGATGCTCAAGCTCATTAGTCGACTTGTTAATTGTGGATCTTGAATCACTTAGTATCAATAGAGGGATATTGATTTAAGTGGGAGTATATGCTATTAAATTGTTTAATATGTTTTACTCTTTCATGGTTACATGGCTTAGTATTTTGCATGTTTTCTGTTGTAGATCAATGGCACCGAACATTGCATCACCTTTTTATTTGTATTAGATTCTTGACAAAGATAAACTAAATGGAACAAACTATTCGGACTGGGTCCGTAACCCGAGAGTTGTTCTCAGGTCTAATAGAAAGGAAACGGTTCTGGATACCCCAATCCCCGATGAACCTGCTGATAATGCATCTGCTGCCCTAAAGAACGCCTACAAGAGAGCATGTGATGATTCTCTTGAGGTTAGCTGTCTTATGCTTGCATGGATGGAACCTGATCTCCAAAAGAAGTTCGAGGATCAGGATGCGTACAATATGATCGTCGCTCTTAAGGACATGTTCCAAGATCAGGCAAGGACTAAGAGGTACAATGTTGCCAAGTCCTTTGTCGAATGCAAGCTAGCAGAGGGAGCAGCTGTAGGCCCCCATGTGATCAAAATGGTTGGTTAGAGTTAGACTTTGGAAAAGCTTGGTTTTCCAATAGGCCAAGAGTTGGCAACTGACTTCATTTTGGCGTCTCTTCCATCCAGCTATGGGCAGTTCATTTCGAACTACCATATGCATGGGGTGGAGAAGGGCCTTGATGAGTTATGCGGGATGCTAAAACAGCAGAAAGTGAAATGATGAAGTGTGTAGGGTGATGGATGTGCAGAACAAGCCTTGCTTCAAGAAAAGGGTACTTCTTGGAAGAAGAAGGGCAAGGCTAAGGATATGATACCTAAGCCTGCACCCAAGTAAAAGGATGGACATGTAGAAGACACTGAGTGCTTCTTTTGTCATGAACATGGCCACTGGAAGAGAAAATGCAGCAAGTACCAGGCTTCTTTGAAGAAGAGTGGAAGTAAGAGTACTTCCCACTCAGGTACGCTTGTTGTAAATGTTGTGGACATTCTTCTCACTGATTCCTATGTTAACACTTGGGTATTTGATACTGGATCGGTTGCTCATATTTTCTATTCCATGCAGGGGCTAATAAGGACTAGAGAAGTGCAAAAAGGCGAAGTGGATTTTCGCGTCGGAAATAAAGCAAGGGTTGCTGCATTGTTCGTCGGCGTCATGCAGCTTCACCTTCCATCAGGATTTATTATGGAGTTGAATAATTGTTATTACATTCCTAGTATGGGTCGAAACATTTTTTCACCTTCATGTTTGATGAGGGATGGTTATTCATTCGCGAGTGCAAACAATTGTTGTGTAATCTCTAAGAATGATATGCTTATGGCTGATGCTCCCATTGTGAATGGGTTATTTATTTGAAATATTGATGATGCATCTGTTTACAATGTTAGTGCTAAAATGCTTTGGACTAATTATTTGAGTCCTACCTGTTTATGGCATTGTCGTTTGGGGCATATAAGTGAAAAGCGCATGAAGAAGCTCCATGGTGATGGTCTTCTAACTTCGTTTGATTTTGAATCATACGAGACATGTCAGGCTTGTTTACTTGGAAAGATGACCATGTCACCTTTTTCGAGTTTACCCGAGAGAGTGACAAACTTGTTGGAACTCATACATACTGATGTATGTGGACCAATGAGCACGACAACCAGAGGAGGATATCACTAATTCATTACTTTCACTGATGATTTCAGTAGATATGGTTATGTCTATTTGATGAAGCATAAGTCTGAAACTTTTGAAAAGTTCAAGGAGTTTCAAAATGAGGTAGAGAATCAACGTGGCAAGAAAATAAAGGCCTTGCGATCTGATCGCAGAGGTGAATATTTGAGTCACGAATTTAGCAATCAGCTTAAGAGTTGCATAATTGTTCCACAGCTCACGCCGCCCGGAACGCCTCAAAGAAACGGGGTCTCTGAATGGCGCAATCGAACTTTGTTGGACATGGTTCGATCGATGATGAGCCAGTCGGGTTTACCATTATCATTTTGGGGTTATGCTCTAGAAACGACATCTTTCACACTTAACAGGGTACCATCTAAGTCCGTAGTTAAGACGCCATATGAGATGTGGACTAGAAATATTCCCAGTTTGTCTTTTCTAAAGATTCGGGGTTGTGACGCATTTGTCAAGCGACTTCAGTCGGAAAAGCTAAAACCCAAATCGGATAAGTGCATTTTTGTGGGATATCCGAGGGAAACCTTAGGGTATTACTTCTACAACCTAGAAGAGGGCAAAGTGTTTGCCGCTCGTAGTGGTGTTTTCCTAGAGAAAGAGTTTCTCACAAAAGGAATGAGTGGAAGGTTGGTGCGACTTGAAGAAGTTCAAGATGAGCCAGTCGGGGATTCTTCTACAAGTGATGCTATTGTAGCAGAACAAGTTGAGGACCCCATGGCAATAGAAGCACCAAAACCACGAAGTTCGGCGAGGCTCCGCGAAACGCGGGAATTATTATTGTTAGACAATGATGAGCCTGCGACCTATGCAGAAGCGATGGTGGACCCAGACTCTGAGAAATGGATGATCACCATGAGATCGGAGATAGAGTCCATGGGATACAATCAAGTTTGGAACTTAGTTAACCTGCCTGATGGTTTTAAAGCCATTGAGGGCAAACAGATCTATAAGAAGAAGATTGATATGGATGGAAATGTTCACATCCATAAAGATCGACTTGTTGCAAAAGGTTTTCGACAAGTTCAAGGAGTTGACTACGACGAGACTTTCTCGCCCGTAGCAATGCTTAAATCTATACAGATCATTCTAGCCATTGTTGCACATTTCGACTATGAAATATGGCAGATGGATGTCAAGACGGCTTTCCAAAATGGAATCCTAACTGAGGACGTTTATATGATGCAGCCCGAAGGTTTTATCGATCCAAACAATGCTAGAAAGGTATGCAAACTTCTAAAGTCTATTTATGGGCTGAAGCAAGCATCTCGGAGTTGGAACATTCGATTTCATGAAGTTGTAAAGGAGTTTGGCTTCATCAAAAACGAACAAGAACCTTGTGTTTACAAGAAGGAAAGTGGGAGAGCGCTGGTATTTCTAATCTTATATGTAGATGACATATTACTGATTGGAAATGACATTCCTATGCTCGAGTCTGTTAAGACCTCATTGAAAAATAGTTTTTCGATGAAGTACTTAGGAGAAGCGGCCTATATTCTGGGCATCAAGATCTATATAGATAGATCAAGGAGGCTAATTGGATTAAGCCAGAATACATACATTGACAAAGTGTTGAAACGGTTCAGCATGGAATAGGCTAAGAAGGAGTTCTTTCCCATGTCTCACGACATTAAACTCAGCAAGACTCAGTGTCCTTCAACTACTGATGAGCGTGAGTGCATGAGTAGGGTTCCATGTGCTTCTGCTATTGGATCCATCATGTATGCAATGATATGTACTCGTCGAGATGTTTCCTATGCTCTAAGTGTTACGAGGAGATACCAGGTTGATCCAGGTGAAGGTCACTGGACAGCGGTAAAGAATATCCTTAAGTACATGAGAAGGACTAAGGATGTGTTCCTAGTTTATGGAGGTGAGGATGAACTCAGTGTAAGGGGTTACACAGATGCGAGTTACCTTAACGACTCAAATGATTCCAGATCGCAATCTGTTTATGTGTTTGTCATGAATGGTGGTGCTGTGAGTTGGAAAAGTTCCAAGCAAGATACGGTGGCCCCCTCTTCAACAGAAGCTGAATATATTGCTGCCTCGGAGGATGCAAAGGAAGCTATTTGGATTAGGAATTTCCTGATTGCTCTTGGTGTGGTTCAGGGCGCGTCCAATCCCATGGACGTTTATTGTGAAAACAATGGTGCTATTGCACAAGCCAAGGAACCTAGACAGCATCAGAAAAACAAACATATTTGCATGCGTTACCATCAAATTCGTGAATTCATTGAGGATGGTAGTGTCATGATATGCAAAATACATACGGACTCAAATGTTGCTGATCCTTTTACAAAGCCACTCCCGCAGCCTGCGCATGAGGCGCACACAATATCAATAGGTATTAGATACAATCTAGATTGACTCTAGTGCAAGTGGGAGACTGAAGGAAATATTCCCTAGAGGCAATCATAGAGATGACTATATTTCTTATGTATCCATGAGTTATTGTAATGTTCCTTGAATATCCATATCATGCAACTTGTATTGATTGGCAATTATGTGAATTGTTTGTGAAACTCTTTACTTGTACGATTATTTAATAGTTTTCCTTAGTCGGAGTTCATGTGAGGACACATATGAATATTAGACTACCACATCGATTGGTTGATGACTATGTTTCGCAAGTCATAGACATGGAGATGTCAAACCAATGATGTGGACACATGTTATGAACATGGGGTTGGACTGACCCAACTTGAGACTAGAAATTAGTTGCAGCTCTCTCTCTACACATCGTGTACGTTTTGTCCTTAGACCTGAGATTGTTGCATGTACTTGAGATGTGGATCGACATACTTTGGGGCTATCAGACGCTACTCCGTAACTGGGTAGTTATAAAGGTAGCTTTCGGGTTCGTCCTGAAGCATGCTCAAAGGCATGGTCAATCAAGATGGGATTTGCCCCTCTCTACTTGAGAGAGATATCTTTGGGCCCCTCGAGTGATCGGATCCAGAAATGCATGGCCGTGCTACAAATGGTTAAGAGTTAAACTAGTAAAGGGATTCCGAATCACAGTATCGAGAAAGGGAGGTCAGCTTGGAGCTAGACCAAATATCATGAGGCAAAGGGAAAGACATGTACTAAACCTTGTGATGGTTCGTCCAATATGATCATTGTATACGTTTAGGAGTTGGTACGTCTTGCTAGAGGCCGCTACCAACTATTGTCAGAATAAGTATATTCGTGTCATGTCTATACGTATATGAACCTATAGGGTCACACACTTAAGGGGATGGAAGCCTAATGAGGATTGGATCCGAATTAGACCAAGCTTAGGCTACTACTGTAGAAGCCCACTAGGGACGTCTATATAATAGAGGGTGGGGCGAGCTGACCAGGGTTTGACCATTCCACCCAGCCGCCACTCCTCACGCCTGGGTTGCATGCGCGGACCTAGCAGTCCGGCGTCTGACGCTTCCAGCCTGTATGTGTGGATACCTCGAAGGCGCTGCATCTGTAGCGCTTAGACGAGCCACGCAAGGGGAGCTGCTCGTGGTACGAGAAAGAGGAGGAGAAGTAGATTGTCTGCACTGCTTCGACGCGCTTCATCAAGTTCCGCAACTGTGCGTCTAGTTGTAATCCCGTGATCTATGACAACAGTAATCCTGGTTTACGCGGTAGAAAATTTTGATTTGCGCTAGTGTAGCCTACTCGTATCCCTTCACCTTCGACTTCAGAGCCCACTCACTGGCCACCCTTAAAGATTTCGAGTCCGTAGGCGACGGGCTTGAGATGCTTTTCGAGAGCTTCTGCTTCTAGGTGGGGCAGACTGGCACCCTTCACCTCCCAGAGCAGGTGCCACTTCGATCGATCAGGCCCGCTTCATGGGTCCCGCCCATCCCCTACGTATGTTGGCGCTAACAGACGATTCGGATGACAGCGGCAGCTGCAACTCCAATCTATGTGATCCTCCTTCGGATGAAGGAACCTACGGTTCCAGATTTGAGAGTTGCGGCAGCAGCGACCCACTCCATGAGCGCAACATGTGTGCCGTCATCCACGGTGTCGACGTCAACAAAGGAACCGATCCACCGCTAGGTTTGGGTTCCATCCCTCCTCCTAATCCCCCTCCCAACCCTCAGGTTCAGAACGAGGAAAACGGAGTGAATCCGGCTAACAGGGCGGCTAGAGCCACTGAGGGCAGCAATCGCACCCACAACCAGATCAACTTCAACGAGGAAGGTTGGGAAATCACACACAAAGCTGCGCGAGGCAATAAAATCCTACCTATCTTGTGACTTGCTGATGGCCTATCACTGGCTCCTGATCGATGAGGACAACCGGCAAGTCAAGCTACAGGACGATCTCAAAAAGCGTAAGCGCGCGGTGAGCTACGCTCTCTGTCACTGGCGGCTCCTCTTCGCACGGGAACAACGCCAACAAGTACCGCTCCCGCCTGGAGCGCATGGACCCTGCCGCACGACGCGAGGTCACTAAGGCACTCGACACGTCCTTCATGACGATGGACTCGCAAGGAAACATCATGCCGAAAACGCCGCAGGCTGCGATCATGGCGGCCACCACCTATCTCGCGTCTAACCCGCGACCGGTGGGAGACCCGAAGATCGCGATCCACAAGTCTGCGCTAGCAGGCCTCGAACTCGTTAGAGCCGCGCTCCACGATGAAGCTACTGCAGAGCTGAAGAAGAATGTCGCGGTAATGTTCACCCGAAGCCGCACGCCCTCATCCGAGGAGGAGGAGCATGACCTGCCTCGACGCCGTAGGACCCCACAGCTCCGCAGCAGCAACTACGATGCTCGTACCGAGCTCACACAGCGCAAGATCGACAAATCACGTGCTAAGCGCGCATGATCAACTGAGTCCGAAGAGGAGGACGGCGGATAACTGTGTGGAGCCAGGTGCTTCAGCAGATCTGTTCGGTAATCGCGGATGCCGAGAAACTTCAAGCTCCCTTCTGACAACCCGAAGTTCGACGGGGCATAGGAGCCTAAAACTAGGGTCGACGATCATCTGTCGTCGGTCAAGATCCACGGCGGGAACAAGAACACCGCCCTATATTTCCTTCAGCTGCATCTGACAGGCGCGGCTAGGGTTTGGCTCAGCAGCCTCCCCTCTGGCTCCATCTGAAGCTGGGAAGAGCTGGCGTACAGCTTCATACGCAACTTTAAGGGAACCAACAAGAGGCCAGCCTCAATCGAAGAGCTACGAGGCTGCACCCAACGGACTAATGAGTCCATCCGCTCATACATACTACCCTGGCCCCACATTAGGAACTCCGCTGCAAACATCTCCAAAGAAAGGGCAATAGACACCTTCAAGAATGGTGCTAGGCGCCCAGATTTCAAGGACGAGCTTGGGCGCATCAAGCCGAAAACCCTTGATCACCTCATTGAAATTGCCAACCGCTGGGCAGATGGCAAGCATTCCATCAACCGAACGCATTCAGATGACGAAGATGACTTCGGCCGTAGGCGCGACCGCCACAGCAAGAGAATATCGCGTGCCTACAATGATCGCAATGGAGTCGACATGGTTGCGGCCGGATACGCCACGCCGCGACAATGGAAACCGCAATAGCGGACACCAGAGCAGCAACTACCGTGACGGAGGACGACCCACGCAAACGTGGAAACGTCGCAACCGCGAGGACGAGCCTTCGGTATACCACAAGCTGTCTGGTCCCTACACCATCCACTTCTACATCGATAAACAAGATGGTAAGAAGAAGGCCAACCACATGCACCAGGACTGTCGGGACTTCCAGAAGCTCAGCGAGGTCTTCACCCAAATGCGACGCCAGGCGGAGAATCCAGGATTCGCACCCACTCTAGGTCTTATCGCCCATGGAGCCCCTCCACCACCACACGAGGACCATCGTAGCCGCCGGTTGCACCAGCACCGAATAATGGTGCAGATCGTTAGCCCCCCACCGAAAGGGTCCATGATGATCCAAAACGGGCGTCCAACCAACAGGGTGTAGAAGAAGATCACCCGCCAAGTCAACCTGGACGTGACCTCCCCACTAGCCATACTTGAGTACCTCAGCGGCTCGTATTACTGTATCACGTTCGAGCGTTTGGATCACCAAAGCAAGATACGTCGCCTAGGTCACTCTTCCCTGGTGCTCGAGCCCCAGATCGGGGATTCGATATGAGCCGCATCTTCATGGACAGCGGCAGGGCATCAACCTGATGTTCGCCAGCACACTCACAGCAATGCGGATCCCGCTATGCAGCCTAGAGCAATTGGACACGACATTCCACGACATAGTCCCAGGGAAGGGAATATACCCCATGGGCAAGATATGGCTCGATGTCATCTTCGACAAGCCCGAAAACTTCAAGCGTGAGCGGCTGGAGTTCGAAATGGTGGACTGTCCATCACAATACCATGCCATCCTCGGGCGCGTGGAATTTGCAAGATTCCTGGCAGTACCACACTATGCGCACCTTCTACTGAAAATGCCAGGACCTACGGGCATCATCACCATCCCAAGAAGCTTCGCTAGGTCATACAACTATGATAGAGATTTCAATAGAATCTCTCAGTCGTTCGGCATGAAGGAGGATCTCACGAGACTCAAGGAGGTGACTGAAAACGGGGCACCCCCAGTCACTAGGCAAGACACACCCGATATGTCGTCTTACTCCATAGTAAACACAAAGAAGGTGTAGGTTCACCCAAAGGACAACTCCAAGATGGCGTTGATCGCCAATGACATGAGTCCCGCATAGAAAAGCGCGCTCGTCGAATTCCTCCATGAGTGCTAGGAAATTTCGCGTGGTGTCCTACGGACATTCCAGGAGTTCGCAGGAAATTCGCCGAGCATGCACTCAATGTGTTTCCAGATGCGAAGCCACTCAAGCAGTCGATGGGTCGATTTTCCAATCCAAGAGCTGAATCTGTTGGAATCGAAGTCAACAGACTCCTTGATGCCAACTTCATCAGGGAAATCAAAGAAAGCGAGTGGTTGGCTAACACTGTGCTGGTCCCCAAAAAGGACACAGACATCCTGCGGATGTGCATGGACTTCACATCGCTTAACAAGCAATGTTCCAAGGAACACTTCTCTATACCAAGGATCGATCAAATCATCGACTCCACTGCAAGATGCGAGAATCTCTCCTTCCTCGACGCCTACTCAGGCTATAACCAAATTCGACCGAAGGTAGAAGATCAAGAGAAAACAGCGTTCATCACGCCGTTCGGGGTGTTCTGCTACAACATAATGCCCTTTGGGATAAAGAACACATGCGCCACTTACCAGAGGTGCATGCAGGCATGTCTAAAGGACCAAATCGGCCGCAACATTCAGGTCTATGTCGATGACATAGTAATCAAGACCAAGAAGGCCAGGACGCTCATCGACAATCTCCGCGAGATGTTCGGTAATCTTGATCTCTACAAGATCAAGATGAACCAAAACAAGTGCGCCTTTGGCGTCCCGCCTGGCAAGTTACTCGGGTACTTCGTATCCCAACATGGCATCGAGGCGAACCCGAAGAAAATCAGGGCCATACTAGCCATGGAGAAGGCGAAGAACCTGAAGGGGGTCCAGCAGCTAGCCAAACGAATAGCGTTGCTCATCACGTTCCTCATTCGAATGGGTGAGAAGGCCCTACCCTTTTATCAGCTATTGTACAAATGGAAAAATTCGAGTGGAAACCCGAAGCTGACGATGCGTTCGAGGACCTCAAATGGCTACTCTCTACATCCACTATCCTGGTTACACCGAAGGAGCGGGATCCTTTGGTACTGTACATAGCAACCACACATCAGGTGGTCAGCACCGCACTCATGGTAGAATGACCCGAAGATCGCAAGACCCATGGGGTCCAACGCCCAATCTACTACGTCAGTGAGGTACTGATCCCGACAAAACAAAGGTATCCTCATTACCAGAAGCTCGCCTACGGTGTATTCATGATGGCACACCGGATGAGCCACTACTTCTAGGAGCACCAGATCGTGTTCGTCAATGACTCCCCGCTGTCGAACATCCTGAAAAACCCCGAACTCATGGGGCGTGTAGCCCTGTGGGGCATCGAGGTGTCTCCTCGAGACATCATCTACGAGCGACGCACCACCATCAAATCTCAGGTCCTACATGACTTCCTCGTCTACTGGATGGAGCTCCAGCTGCCAGATACTCCGGACATGTCGTAGTCTTGGACGATGGACTTCGACGGCTCCAAGTGCGAGGCTGGAGAAGGGGCCGACGTCATACTGACGTCCCCTCAAGGCGACAAGATGAAGTATGTCCTTCGGATGAAATTCCGTGCCTCCAACAATGAGGCCGAAAACAAGGCCCTCATCCATGTCATGAGGATGGCTAAGGTGTGCAGCGCAACACGCCTTGTCATCTACGGTGATTCGAACCTCGTCGTTCAGCAAATGATGAATGAGTGTGACGCCCATACCGCCAACATGATTGCATACCACTCGAAGGGTACTTCGACGGCTGCGAGCTTTGGCACGTTGGCAGGGAAAGAAACGAGGAGGCCGAAAAGCTCACCAACATTGGCTCCACCTGCGCTCGGGTGCCACCAGGAGTGTTCCTCGAAAAATTCTACGTACCCTCCATCAAGAGGAAATTCCCAAAAGGCTCAGCCGAAGAAGAAGAGCATTCGGGGGCTGCGCTACTCGAAGGAAAAGAAGGACCTGATAAGCTCGACACGGAGGTCGAGTTGGTAAGCCTTATGCAGGTCATGGCGGTTGAGGAAACATGGACACAACCCTAACTTTGCTACCTGATAAACAATCAGCTACCAGACGACCCGACAGATGCCCGACGCATATCTCGCCAGTAAAAAGACTTCACTATCGGCAATGGCGAGCTGTACAAGCACAACATTTCGGGTGAGCTCCAACGATGCGTCACCACCGGTGATGACAAAACTATCCTCCCAAACATCCATGAGGGTATCTGCGGCCATCACACAGGCATCCGCGCCCTGGTCGCCAAAGCTCTACGAGTTGGGTTCTACTGGCCAACCATAATGAACGATGCCAAGGAGATAGTCCAGAGGTGCACTGCCTGTTCGAGATACGGGAACAAACTACAGGCGCCAGGATCAGAGCTGAGGCCCATCCCAGTGGGCTAGCCCTTCGCCCAGTGGGGCCTCGACATGATTGGCAAACTGCCAAAGTCCTCGCCAAGAGGCCACGTCTTCCTCCTGGTCATAGTCGACAAATTCTCCAAGTGGATCGAGGCCATGCCCATCACCAACCAAAGCGCCAAAACGGCCTTCAAGTTTTTCGAGTCCATTTTCTATATGTTCGGAGTGCCCCATAGCATCATAATGGACAATGGCTTGAACTTCATCTCGAAGGAGTTCCGAGACTTCTACGCATCCACAGACCAACATATAGGTCGAAAAGGCCAACAGCCTAATCGGCAACAGCATCAAGTAGCGCCTACTACGCCCACTCGAAAGGCTTGTGGGATCATGGGCGGACGAGCTACCCTTTGTCCTCTGGAACTTACGCACAATGCCAAATAGCTCAACCGGCTATATGCCCTTCTTCATGGTGCACGGAGCCGAAGCCATGCTACCTTCTAAGGTACGCTACAAGGACCCATGGGTTGTCTCTTACAGCAAGGCCGAATCATCGTCCGCACTTGAAGACACCGTCGATACGCTCGATGAGGCATGTGACATTTCCGCGGCCCTCTTAGCAGTCTATCAGCAGAGCCTCCACAACTACCATAGCCCTCGGCTGCACCCAAGGTCCTTCGTCGAAGGAGACCTCGTCCTACGACTCAAGCAAGAAGGGCACAAGAAGATGGAGTCACTCTAGGAAGGACCCTACATCGTCATCGAAGTCATCCAAGGTGGCGCCTACTGCCTCATGGACGTTGCATCAGGAGTCGAGTACTACAATCCCTGGAAGGTCGCACGACTACAATGCTTCTACCCCTAGTTACCCTTTACTTTCAATAAGGCTATTCAGCCAGGCTAATCAGCCGAACAATGTACCTACCCATTTACAATGAATAAAATCTAAGTTCCTTGGCCCAAAAATCTTTTTCTCCTTACATTATTTATCGCTAAACACGCTTGGGTGCTGCGCCTCACCTTACGACTTCGTCGATTGACAACAACACATATAACCTGAGTAGCTGACCATGTCAGACTAACGAAAAGGATATGCACATTATATAATCATACAACGCACTACGTGCCATAACATACAAACTTTACAAAGGGCAATACAAGCCCACTTGAATAAATACATACTTTACATTATCTTGTTTTCTTTTACAGTACTTAATTGCGCTGGAGCATAACGTTTGTCCACTCATCAAACACATCTACAATCTCTTCGATGTACTACGCCACATTTGCGTAATATGGACGCATATCCCACGCCATGCCATCTGGAGGAGGAGGCGGTCCAGACGCCATCTTTGCAAGATTAACATCACGACGATGCAGTCGAACAAGAGATAAGGCTGCCTTCACGCCCGCAATCAGTTGATGGCACATCAGCTCCTTCACGTGACCTGCATCTCGAAACTTCCCGAGCAAGCCTAGAAAGCTAGAAGGTGCAGAGTCTAAAGGAAACATGGTGTCCCAAATGGCTACAAGAGACGACCTCGCCCGCTTTAGCACCCAAAGAAATTGGTGTACGCGATCTTGCACCGATGCAAGGAAGATCGCTCGATCATGTTCCATCCAAAAGAAGCCGCTGGCCTCCAAGTCTTGTTGCATCAGGTAATTCATCCACATTGCGACACACTCCTTCTCTTCCTTCGGAAGCATATTCACAACTACACAAAGCATCGAGTGAGCTAACATAAAAATAGGCGCACTAGAGGAAGAAGTGGTTCAATTGGACTCACATTGGAGTTGCTCACCCATCCGCCAAATTCTTCAATCAAAAACTCTCCCCTGGCAATGGCTCGCTCAGCCTTTGACTTCCACACATCCGCTTGACTGCGGATGCTGAGTATGTCCTTATCCAAACTTCGGACATAGTCACGCAGGAAAGACAACTGCATGACTCGCTCAGCGACGAGAGAGAACCAGGCGCAGGAGAAGACGTGATCACTAGGTCCTAACTTGAAGAACCCTAAGGTTGCACATGCGAACACGAATATCACAAACATATTGATAGCAGTTGAAAGACGGATTCATACATATGCATAAATAAATCCATTTCATGGCAAAGTGAAGATTGTTCATCCAAAAGACATTACAAATGCAACAAAAGAAAGAGATCTAGACTAACTACAATGCATAAGGGCCTAAGCGCCAGCACCCGAAGTAGCTTCGGAGCTAGAATGCCTACTCTTGGCCGCTCGTTGCTGCTCTGCCCCATAGTTCGCCAGGAGATCAATGAGCTTAGGCCCGACATGCTTGCAGCGGGAGGCAAAGGTGGCAAAAGATACCTCAAAAACATCTATTGCCACCGGCATCCTACACGTGACCTGCGTCAGATCCAGTTGTGATCGAGACGCTAGCGCCATTGCCAGTCCCATGGTAGCGCTGACCCCATTCTGTGCACGATTGTACTAGGCGGGAGCGTCATCCGCTGTCGTGGTGGTGTCATGGTAGATGCCATGGGTAGGCTTAAGTTGGGGGGCCGAATGGATGCTTGTGGTAACCGGGGAGGGAGTGCACGGTCTAGCCGCGCACGAAGAACAAGATGAACTCTCCACACTTGGGAATTTTATTGATCCTAGCAGTTTACAAGTGCTCCTTGAGCTGATGAACTAACCCTTAGGGCACTAGTTTCCTACTTGGTCCAACCTCCTCAAACCCTAGCTATCCCCCTCCTTATATAGGCGAAGGCCAGCTAGGTTACACCCCTTTGGGTCCTAGGGTTACTAATTGGTTCTTGGTCCTCACTATATGGTCCAGGTCATGGGCCAGCCCTAAGCCCTTGACCCAGTCCACAAAGCTAGACAGCTAACGGTACTCCCGTACGTAGCCTCCAGTTCTTTTGGTGTCATGCCGTAACTTTGTGAGTCATCCCTTGCTATAGGTGTCACCCGGCTCCTTTCGTGTCACCCGACGTCGCCCTTCTCTTATGACCGTGCTTTACCATGGTCCCTCCTGAACCTCTCTCGGAAACATGCAGCGTGTCCTGTCTGACTCGGCCTTCCCTCGTGATACTCGTCTTGTGGCTTCCTGGAAGGTTAACAAACTTGTCCTATACAGGCCAACATAATTCCTATGCCATCCGTATATGACCATCTTACCCGGCCATTGTTACTTGGCCAGGTTTATTCTTCACTCGGCATAAGCCAAGTACCCCCGGCATTAGTCCTCGAAGCTGGTGAGGCCTAGCAGTTCCTGCTGTTAGGCATCTCCAGGTTCCTTTAATGTGCTTGAAACTTATCTCTCTGTCAGCATTTACTACTTAGGGTGCACTGTTTGGCGTAATCTCGATTTTTGCCGAGTCTGTTTTGCTCTTTTCGAGTCTCATCTTTGACTTTTTAGCTCACCTTTGTCTCGTGTCGAGTCATATAGGATGCTGCCGAGTCATTCTTGTCTTTCCTTAGTCACTGACAGCTTGTAATCATCATGACTTGCCTCAAATTTTGTCCCAAATCTTGACCTCACAGTGACGGCGGCGCAGTAACTCCTCGTCACTGTGGCAGTCCCATCGATCAGCGCCTCGTGTCATGCACATCGTGACGTGGCAGTGGATTTTCCGTCTACCTCCTACATGTGGCATTTGCTGATTGGCTTACTTGGCCGAGTACACGGCCACACGCTAGCCGCACGGCGCAGGAGGATCCCACGTTTGGGGTTTTTACTCCCCTTAAGTAGGGGTGAGGGGAACTTAACTTCCTCGCCCGTTCAGTTTCCCTTTGGCATCTTCTTCCTACTTGCACCCCCAAATCCTAACTTATCCCTTGCGGTTCCAACTTTCCATAGCTTCTTCCATGCGATTGCTCCTTGCCCCTCTCCATTCCATTATGGGTCCTCTCTCCTCCAAGCATCTTCCAACGGCGGAAGAGCCTTAATCCAGAGAGATCATGGACGCTCGCGACACCGTCGAGGGAGCAGAGGATCAGGAGGTTGCCGCCGGCGAGCGCAGCGGATGGGAGGGCTCCGAAGTTTCAGAGGAGGAGGTTGAGTGGCTGCGCTCCACTAGGCTCATCCCACTCGAGGTGGATTGCCGCCTCCCGCTAGGTGAGATTTCCCCCAAAACTGAGGCCAATGAGAGGGTAGTTTTCCTCTCGCATTTAGAGCGTGGTTTTTCCTTGCCAGTGAGAAACTTCTTCGTTTCTTTTCTCTCCACCTTCCATCTTCAAACCCACCATTTGCCTGCCAATGCAATTGGTTCCTTGTCTTATTTTATTTCTGCCTGTAAGGGCTATCCCGGTATTTAGCCCACTATTCTTCTCTAGGCCAAGTACTTTATCTTTAGGATCCAATTAGTTCCAGATCCTAGCGTTCCCCATGCCGAGAAAAGGCCTACTAGGTGCGGTTCCGCTAGCATCACACCTAGGAAGAATCCATCTTTCCTCGGGTCACCGGCCTAGACTCTTGCAAGAAATGGCATAGGACTTTCTTCTATGTAAAAAAAAGCGGGTCCAATGACTATATCTGGCTCCCCCATTTCTCGGAAGAAGTTCCTAGCAAGGAGTTCTGGAAGCTTGACCCGCGCGACAAGAATGCTGCGGTGAACAAGACCAATGGGATTCTGGAGAGGCTGCGGTCGCCGAATGAGAACTTCCACTTGACTGAGGAGGATCTCATGTGTGCTTTTATTGCACGCCGGGTCAGCCCTATCCAATCTAGGAGCCACAAGATGTGCTTCATGAGCGGCACGCAGGACCCTACTCGGCACTCCACGCTGGAGCTTACCCACGACTTTGTGGCCCGCTGAGTAAGCTCGATCTTTAAGCTAACTTTGGTGGAGGATTGGGCCTGGAGCTGCCCCCCTTTTATTCGGGATAGGCCTGTCCCTTGGGTAAGTTTTCAAGCCACTTTATAGCCGACATAACTCTTCTTTTTGTCACTTGCTATTACGTTCATTTATTTTGTTTGTCTTTCGCAGAACCTCGTTCACCAGGTTGATGACAGTACTGTCCCCCTGGTGGATATTACGAAGATTGCTCTAACTCTGACGAAGTCGAGTTTGACCTGGAGTGCTTCATGCCCATCCCGCATGCAGCTGCCGCTTCAACTCCGGGTAAGACCCACACTCGAAACCCCTTACGAGATTGGTCTGACGACGATGATGATGACTGTGAGATTCTGGAGGTACTAGTATTTTAATCTTAACCTTCTGACTTATCCGAGTGAGCTCATCATTTACTTATGCAGCTGGCCAGGTACCTGACGTTCCCCCTCTTGCTGTGGGCGGAGTCGGCAAGATCCCTGCTGCCAAGCCGGGTAAGCGACGCGGGGCCTCTTCTAGCACTCAGCCCTCCAAGAAGCGCAAAGTCAATCCTGCTGCTCCTCTTGTTGCCACGCTAACTGAGACTCGCAAAGCTGCTGCGCGCCGGGTCACTCGTCGTATCCCGCGCGACCCGACCGTATCCAGGTAAGTTTTGCTGCTTGTTACTTTTCATTTTTCTTCTCCTGTTTCGCGATTGCTTTCTTAGGAGCATTTTTGTTATTTTTAGCGCGACGCCTTTGTCTTCCAGACAGGCTGTCCCTAGTATGGCCTCTTCGCCTTTGAGGCCCGTCTCTCCTCCTCGTGCCGACACTGCCATGCCAACCCCCGTCTGGGTCACTGCCCCCACTACTGAGACTCACGCGTCTTAGAGTGAGGCCGACCCGGCGGTGCATCAGTCAGAGGAGACCCATCCTAGCTCCCCTGCTGCTTTTCCAGAACAAACCCCTAATCCCGGTGCTAGCAATATCGGCACCGAGAAGACCCCTGATACCAGTTCTCCTACTCCCAGTTCATCAATTGACCTAGTTGTCGCTTCCTAGGGCATTATTGAGGTTGTTCATTCGTCTCCTATCTTTTCTAGTCCTAGACCTGCTCACTCTCCTCCTCTGTCAAAAGGTCAGACCCGCACTGCTGCCCAAATCCAGGCTCGCCCCACAACCAGTAAACCCTTATTGACCAAATAGTTAACCTTGGTCCATGCCCTAGGCACCGCACCTCAGATTTGGCCCACCACAACAACAACGGCACCCGCTTCAGCGGGTAAGTTGGGCGAATCTGCAGCTGCCGGATCAGGTAGCGCTTCCAGAGCTAGCGGCTTGCATACCAGCACCGCTGCTACCCGTGCCAAGGTAGGAGCTACCCTGAAAAAGGGGCAAGTCCTCACTCGGATGCTTAGCGGGAATGGGCTTGGTTTTGTCGAGCGTTATGCTGTGGCTTAGAACACAGCTGGCGAGCAAGAGGTCAGCTCCAGTGCTGGTAAAAAGATGAAGCTAGGCCCCAAGGCTGTTTCTGATATGACCAAGAAGGCCATCGCCTTGATGGCCAGAGCAGATGAGGTGAACGAGGTACATAATATTTTTACTCTTTTGTGTATTGAGTATATTTTTGTTATACATGATCCCTAGTCCCCGAGGTTACTGCCGAGTAAGGAACTTACTCGGCTATAAGCTCTAAGTTAGAAACTATCCTTTTATTTCCTCGTGCCAAGTTTGCTTGTCAGATTTTCGATCCCTAGTCCCCGAGGTTACTGTCGAGTGATGGATTTACTCGGCTGTAAGGTCTATGTTAGAAATCAACTCTTATTCGGCTATAAGCTTGATCACACATCTGTTGATTATCCTTTTCTTGTGTAGCTTACACACAATGAGTGCACCAAGGTGCATCAGGCTCTCCTCTTGGAGTATCGCAAGCTGGAGCTCGCTCACCAAAATCTGCAAGCTGAGGCTAAGGGCCAAGGTAATTTCTGACTCGTCCTGCTTTTATTCGGCACACCTTCTTTGTTTCACTTCCTTGATTCTTTCTCATTGTTTTTCCATAGCTTCTGCCCACTCCACCATCGATGCCTTGCACTTAAAGATCAGCGAAGCTGAAAGTAAGTCCCTAGAAACTTTGTGACCACTCTATACTTATGCTTATTCCTTTACCATTTTTACTTCGGCGGATCCGAGATAGCTTTGTTGCCACTGACGATCCACATGCTCTGAATAAGCAGAGAAGCACTGTATCGAGCTCCAAAAAGAGCGAGACTAGGTGACTCGGTGAAGAAGCAAATGTCGGATATGGAGCAGAAGCACCAGGCCAAGGTGAAGGGGCTGCGGGAGGAGCTTGCCGAGAAAGATAGCCAACATGCTTCCAGTGCCGAAAAGACCAATCAGCTTCTCAAAGAAACCGAGTCGGCGGTTGAGTCGGCTCATCATGATCTGGACGCTCTTCAGGCCAAGGCTAGGATTTTGGCAGAGCAAGCTTGGCGTCATCAACTCTTTCCTCGGTAGTGAGTCCTTACCCTTTTCACTATACTCATTCCTTTGTCTGCTTTTCCCTTTTTTGTTAAGGTTCTTTCACACTTGTGGAAAATTTCACCGAGGGCGAGATGTTCGCGTTACGGGCCATGAAGAAAATCAGAGCCAAGTATGGATCTCCTGCAGATGGCGAGATCACTATGGATGAGCACCTTGCAGCACTGTCCGAACGCGCACCGACCCTCAAATCATGTAGCGTTGACTTTCTCAAATCAGCAATCCACGCGTTCAGTATTCTCTAGCCGGATGAAGATGCGCCCACACTCATCAAGCCTTTGGCTGCCAGGCTGCTTCAGACTGAAGCCAGGTTGGATCAATGTCACGAGTCGGCCGGCCGAGCTGCAGCGGACAAGGCTCTTGCCTTTGTGCTTTCATGGTACGAGGACGTCAACCTTGATGTTCTTGAGCGCATGAGGGCTGAAGGCAGGTGGCTCTATGATCCTTAGCTTATCAAGAAATGCTAGGAGAGATATTATGCCATGGTCGAGTATGCTCAGGTGCATGCTTGGTGCGACGGGCCCAGCTTCCTCGACATTGGTGAGCCTCTTGCCGAGATCGCCGACAACAAAGGTGTGGATCGCGAAGCCACCGAGTCAAGTGGACCTACAGACTGATCCACCGACGCACCTGACTCGGCGGAGGCTCCAAATGATGCTCCTAGCTCCATCCCCAAAGACATGCCTTCGAGCCCACCTGCTTCTTAGGCTGGTTACAAAAACACTTGAATTTCATGAGATCCCCGGTATGCCAGGTGCAGATTTAACATACAATGCACTTATTTTGAGTATGTTCCTTTTGATAAGGCGTAAACTTTTATTTATCTTTGAATGTGAATTATCCAGGTGTAAGTCCCTGAGTTTCATTTTACCGTTTCCCTTTTCCTTGAATTTGGCTCTTGTCTACCTTTTTTGCGTTCGACATCAGAGTCTCAAAGTTATAAGGATTGAGTTAGCAGATATGAAACTAGGCCACTTGTCCTAGTATAATTTGACATACAAAGCAACATAACCTGCAGTGGGTTAGTAAAAAACATACATAGGGTCGACTCGCGTTTTTCCCTTTACTTATCCGGTGTTCATGTTTAGTCGTCCTTGATCTTTTCCTCTTGCTTGCCATGAAGCCGTGTTTTCGGACAACAACATAGTCAAAGAGTTGATTCTATCTGAGTAAACATTACTTTTTCCGAGATAAGTCTTAAGTGTCAACACCAGCCGACATAGAATAATTAAAGGATAAACATAAGGGGTAGTCCCCGAGTCAGTTTTTCGAGTCATACCATTTTATTATCAGCACATAGCCGGCATAAGCGTCCGACATATGATAGTTTGAAAGATACATACACTGCTTCTCCTAAGTGTATAAAGGACGTAGAAGTGCCACATTCCATGGCCTTTTGGTTTCATCGCCCGATCTGTCCGCCTTGTTCTTTTGTGCTTCGCAAGCATCTATTAGGTAGTATGAATCATTGTGCAATGCTTTGCTTACAATGAATGGTCCTTCTCATGGGGGTGATAGCTTATGCATTCTAGATGTGCGTTGCACAAGTCCAAGAACCATGTCTTCTCGGAAAACACAAGGTTGAACTTTCTGGCTATGATAGCGTCAGAGACTTTGTTGGTATATGGCGGATCTGGACAATGCCAATTCCCTTGCTTCTTTGAGTAAATCAACTCCATCTTCTCGGGCCTCTTTCACCTCGGCTTCCGAGTATTGTCTTACTCTTGGTGAGTCATACTCTATGTCGGCAGGCAAAACTTCTTTTGCCCCATACACAAGGAAGAACGGCGTATAGCCTGTTGATCGATTCGGAGTTCTCCTTAGACTCCATAGCACTGAGAGTAATTCCTCTATCCAACAATTAGGTGATCTCTAGAGTGGTTCCCTTAAGCATGGTTTTATCCCGGATAGGACTAAGCCATTAGCTCGTTCAACTTGTCCATTTGATTCTAGATGAGTGAATAATGCTACATCAAGTCTTATTCGGTTTTTTCCACAGAAACGAGCAAAAGCTCCTTCAGCAAAGTTTGTGCCATTATCTGTGATCACACTATGCGGGTAACCGTATCTCAAGATTATATCTTTTAGGAATGTGACAACTATTTTTCCATCCAATTTTTTGATGGGCTTCACTTCTATCAATTTGGTAAACTTGTCAACCATTACGAGTATGTGGGTCATGCCACCCCTCACTGGGTTGAATGGTCCTACCATATCCAGGCACCGTACTGCAAATGGCCAAGTGATTAGTATAGTTTTCAATTCGGATCCTGGCAAGTGTGACTTTGACGCATAACGCTGGCAACTGTTGCATTTTCTCACAAGTTCTTGTACCTCTGCCAGTTCACTTGGCCAATAGAATCCGTGTCAGAATGCCTTGGCTACTAATGCTCTTGACGATGCATGGTGCCCACATTCTCATTGGTGAATGTCCAATAGTATTTCCTGATCTTTCTCTGAACTTATGCAACACTGCAATACACTTGTCACACTTCTTTTGTACAACTCCTTGTTGATTATTGTATATGCTTTTGCTCTTCTTTCTGTTTGTCTTGCCAATATCTCATCATCTGGCAAAGTACTGTCTTTCAAGTAATTGAATATTTGTTGTTCCCACGCTGGTATTTGCGGTGTCGGATCTGGTGCTTCATAAATTTCCACTGGCGCAGCTAACATATGTTCTGCCGACATAACCTGAGGAGTCCCCGAATGTGATTCGGCAACCCCTGAGGTGAGCGGAATAGTCCCCGAGTGACTCGAACCTGCCCCTGAGTCAATATCCATTGGCATAGTGACCCCTGATTTGCCGGGATGAGCCTAATTGACTCAGATTCTGGTGATGGCTTGATCGATGGTTTCCTGAGATGTTCCAATGCTACTCCTGGTGGTATTTCTTGCCAAGATGATCCTAACTTGGATAGTACATCTGCTGCCTCATTCTCTGCTCTGGGTATGTGATGAAATTCACACCCATAAAAATATCTTGAAATTTGTTGCACATGAAAATGATATAGTGCCATGTTCGCATCCAAGGCATCCCAATGCCAAGATAATTGTTGGATAACCAAATCCGAGTCACCAAAACACATGATCCTTTTGATGACAATCTCTTTGGCCACTTTTATGCCATGGACAAGTGCTTCATTCTCGGCCACATTATTGGATGAAGCGAAGTGGATCTGCAACACATACTTGAGCTGATCCCTCTTTGGTGATGTGAGCACTATCCCGGCACCCAGAACCATCTTTGTCTTGGATCCGTCAAAATGCATTTTCCAGTAATTCGTATCTGGCAGTGGTGGCTCGTACTGCATTTCCATCCAATCCACAAAGAAATCCGCTACGACTTGAGATTTAATGGCATCTCGCCTATCATATTGTGGAGTATATGGTGCCAGCTCTATGGCCCATTTTGCCAGTCGCCCACTAGCATCTTCGCTTCCCAATATATCCGACATGGGTGCCTCACATATTATCCAGATTGGGTGTTCCTGGAAATAATGCTTCAGCTTCTTTGCTGCCATATACACCCCATACGTCATTTTTTGGTAATGAGGGTAATTTTGCTTTGATATAGAGAGCACTTCGCTCAAATAGTAAACTGGCCTTTGGACTGATTTGTCCTCTTCCTCGTGTTCTACCACTATTAATGCACTTACAACTCTTTTGGTTGCGGCGATATAGAGCAACATTGGCTCCTTGGATAGTGGCGACGCTAATATTGGTGTTGTTGCCAACATCTATTTGATTTCATGGAAAGTGCTATCAACTTGCTGTGTCCATGTGAATTTGTCTGATTTTTCATCAGTTGATATAGTGGTAAGGCTTTTTCTCCTAGACGACTGATAAATCTACTCAACGAGGCCAAGCATCCTTTGAACTTCTGGACATCGTTGAGGGTTTGTGGCAATTCCATTCTTTCAATGGCCCTGATCTTTGTCGGGTTAGCCTTAATTCCTCTCCTGGATACAAGGAATCCGAGTAACTTTCCAGCCGGGACACCAAACATGCATTTTTTTGGGTTAAGTTTCATCCTGAATCTGCTTAAGTTTGCGAATGTTTGACGCAAGTTCTCAATTAGAGTATGACTTTCTTTGGTTTTTATCAACACATCATCGACATATACTTGAACATTTTTGTCTAATTGATCTTGCAAGCATTTTTGCATACACCTTTGGAATGTTGCACCAGCGTTTCTCAATCCAAACGGCATAGTACGATAGCAATAAGCCCCATACGGGGTGATAAAAGCTGTCTTTATTTGATCATTCGGATTCAGTGGTATCTGGTGGAAACTAGAATACGCGTGCACAAATGACAACAACTCACACCCGGCAGTAGAGTGTATGACTTGATCGATCCGTGGCAGGGGAAATGGATATTTTGGACACGCCTTATTGAGGTTCGTGTAATCAATACACATGCGCCACACCACTTCCACATTCGGGTCATCTTTTTTCTTCTCGACCAGGACTGGATTTGATAACCAATCCGGGTGCAGTACTTCCATGATAAACCCATCAGCCAAGAGCCTGCCTATCTCGGTGGCTATCACTTTCCTCCTATCTTCGGTGAAGCGGCGGTGGGATTGCTTCACCGGCTTGGAATCTGGCCTTACATAAAGAGAGTGCTCAGCCAGCTCCCTCGGGACTCCTTGCAAATCCTGTGTGGACCACACAAAGATATCCCGATTCTCATGGAGGAAGCTGGTGAGCTCGCTTTCCTATTTGTTAGTCATCCCACCACCAATGGTAACTGTGAGCTCTGGGAAAGTCTCATCCACTTGTACCTTCTTGGTGTCCTTGGATCTTGGAATGACACACTTCCATGTAGATTAGTAAGTGCTGGAATGGACATTTGTGCTGCCTTGGCCAATGCTGCCACTTCCATCATTTGATGCTTTTCCTGCGCTATGACCAGTGACTCGGCCAGTGAAGATCCGGCTGAGGCACAAGTGATAGATCTTTTGTAATCTCCTTCCACTGTGATGACTCAACATGGACCTGGCAGTTTCATCTTTAAGTAAGCAATGTGAGGAGTAGCCATAAATTTTGCCATAGCCGGCCTGCCGAGTAAGGCATGGTATGAGCTGACTAGGTCAACCACCTCGAACTCTATGGCTTCAGTGCGACAATTTTCTATATTGCTGAATAAGACAATGTTCATAGTGATGCCTAATTTAAGCATGGTATCCTTGTACATGATGTTGATGCTACTGCCATCATCGATCAGTACCTTGGAAAATTTCACATTTATATCAGCTCCGATGAAAGTTGGATCGAAGACAAGATCATACCCTCCTGGTGTTGGCTTGATCTTAGGGTGATCCTTTATGCTCCACGTTATCTCCTGTTCAGACCAATGCATGTATTTTGGATTTTCCGGCATTGTGGCATTTACTTCCATAATCCGTCTCTGCTGACTCTTTTTGTCATTCGGCTCTATGACAAATACAACATAGCTCTGGTGGTGCTCTTTGTACTCATTTCTGGTTCCATGTCCGACATGATCGTTGTCACCTCTTGGGTTATGCACCTGATGCACAACCTCTCTTATTTCTTGGTTATGATATCTCGGCTGTCTATTCTCATATCTATGCTCAGCTCCAACAACTTGGGCATTTCCTCCTGCGAGCGGTGGAGGGGGAGGTGGTGGCAGTTGCTTAGTCGGTGAATCCACTCTGTCTCCCTTCTGAAACCACGTGCACTGTCTTGTTGTGTGATTTGCTGGCTTACTCGGACATGGTGTGTGGAACTTGCACGATTGGTCCAACATCATTTCATAAGTATATTTCTGCATGTCCTGATATGGCTTTCTTTGTTCATATGGCTTTTTGCCATCATTACTGGGATCCACTATTGTTTCCCATTTGTCCTTTGATGTTGGCTACTTCCAGCATCTGGATGATCCTGACTCACAGCCGCAACTTGAGTCGAACCATACCTGTAGTCTGGCCTTTCATCTCTTCTTTTTATTTTATATTCGGCTCTTTCATGGCGCCTTTGCGATCTGGCAGCGTCATAGATCCGAGTCTCAGTCATGCCGTCTGCCGACATGAGAAGAGGCTGAGTCGGATCACCTAACACATACGAATATGCAATTCTTATTGTTTCTGCCAAGCTTGCTGGCATATCTCTCTGTAGCCTTTGCCACTGTACACTTCCATGTCTGCACCCCTATGCAAACCATGCAATGGCTTGAGACTCGATTACCCCTTCGCAAGAGTTGTGCATTGTGCACCATCTTGTGAGGAATTACCTGTCTGTTTGATTTGGCCTTTGCTTGCACATAGCTAGCTGTTGCAGGAAATTCGGCCTCTTGTAGGTTCTTGTGAAATTGCTCACAAAAGCATCCTGAAAATCGATCCAGCTGTTGATGCTTCCAGGTGGCAAGTTATTCAGCCACACCCTTACTGGTCCCACTAGCATCTACGACACATATCGCACTGCCCATCTCAAATTTCCCTGCGTGATTTGCCTAACGGTTCCGTAATCTATAAGCCAGTCTTCTGGCTTTGTCTGTCCATCGTAGTTATTCGTTCCTCTGGCCAGCTGAAAGTTTGGCACTAGCGGCTCCTTCATGATCCTTGGTCCAAAGCATGGTGGACCCTATGGACCTGGTGACTCAATCAATTCTACCATCTTTATTCAATCGAGCTTTAGCCTTGCATCATCCGGCTGAAGATTTCTGCCTCCGAGTCTGGCTCCCATTGCTTGGTACGCATGATCCGAAAATTCATATCCGTCATTTACCATCGCTGAGTAGCCATCATTGTATCTGTTTGCGTTCGAGTCTGCAGGTTGCTACACTACTTTTCCCGCGCTTTGCTGTCTCTTTTCGGGTTGAGCTGGCGCAGTATTTGGAGCTGGATTTCCTCCTTCTGCCGATTGAGTTCCATGCCTAGGTTGAGGCGCAAATTTTTTCCCTCCATTGTCCTGCTTGCCTTTCTCGGCATGCATTTTCCACTACAAGAAATGTGTTAACCTATGACCTTTTGATAGTGACTGTAGATGAAATCGTCATAGAGTTATGAAAATTTCACACCATATGGTTATAAGACATTTGAGAGATGCAAAACCCTGAGTAATTAAGACGATTTGACTTAAAAACGTCATAGGTTTAATACGTGAAATCGTCATAACCAACAATATATAAGACCGGGCAATATTGGCCGTTGGATATGAACCTAATGAACGGTTGAGATAGTGATAGGTGGAAAGTTTCCATGGATCAATGACCTGGCATCGATTCATCACGTGCACACCCAGAAATTTTTCCCTATGCCAGGCACCTCGCGCCCAGTTACGCGCGATCGACCAAAATTTTTAGTTAAGTCCAAGAACCCTAGTTCTCTCCTGCCGCCGCCCACTCTATTCTTCTCTCCGTCGCCTCCATCGTAGATTTCCTGCCGCAGCCACCCCGTCACCAGCCGCAGCCCATCTCCGGCCACTACCGCCCTCACCTCTCTGTCGAGAGGAGTGGAGAGGGGCGAAGAACTACCTCCCCTACCTCTCCTCACTCGATCTTGATCCCTAGGCCGCGCGGTGCCTCTGACTTCACTCCCCTGGCCCGACCACGTAGTATCCGCTTAGCAAGCCCGCACGCTCGCGCTCCTCTACCACTATTCGGGCGCTGTCGTCGCTGACTCTAAGTTATTAATGGCGGGTGGGGTGGTGAAGTTGGCCTGATCTATCTCCATTGGTGCCATGCGGGGTTGGGGGCTTGGGCCTCGGATGAGCTTCTTCGTGCTCTCTGCTCCGGGGCCGGCCTGCCAGAAAATCGTGCATCCCTAAAATATCCTCCACCCAGCCCACCAGTCTTGCGCAGCTGCAGTCTGAAACACCACCAACACCTTAACCTTGGTATGTCAATGTAGGGGCTCCCACGGTCGATGGGTCCTCTCCGTTTACCTTGAACTTGCTCGAGATGTCCACCACAGGAGTCAGGTACCTAACTTGCACGGGGATCCAGAAGAGGGGGCATAAAGGCTCGCATCATCCCCGATCAACGAGTTCCGATCTCCGTCTTGGTTAATTATACCCCATGCCAAGGCCTGCTCTTTCTCTATCTTAGATCTGCGCATGTGAAAGGGGTCCAAATCCGTGGGTGGCTACTCCATTGACATGTTTCAGTGAACGTTTATTTCTTGTCCTTAACCCGTGTTGTTGCTTTAATATATTCAATTGATGCCCTTTTTGTCTACCTGTATGAGAAGTGGTAATTAACATGTCCTTTCCATGGTTTATTGGTTCATGTGGTGCTGAAATATAACTGGGATTAGAATAGTTGGTATTTCCTATACGTTTTAGTGGTATTGCCTATTGGTTTATTGGTTCTTGTATAGCAAGCATGGTGGTTGCTGATGAATTACTTGGATATGTGGATTAAGAAATTGGATTTGTAGGTCTGTAGTCAGTCAGAGCTGCAGAGCGGACATAGTTCATGGAAGTGAAATGGAGACAGAGACCTACTGAAGTGAAAATTTTCCTTTTAGCAAAAACCAGAAGGGACCTTTCTGTTTCTAATTTTGTCTACACTAGAATCTAGTTTATTGCAGTCCAGTTGGGATTATGGACAACTGGATGTAACATAACATTCAAACTTTTTATATTTTAGGATGGTATTTATGAGTTAAATCATCTGTTTGGTTTGGAATTGAGCCGAAGATCGAGTTGTCTAGTGGGAGATTTCGGAGCTGCCTGAGGGAGATCAGGAAGTGGGCTCGTGATGTCGAGGACGAGAAAAAGGCGATCAAGATCAAGAAAGAGGACTGGGAGATGTTGCATGTGCACATATCATTGTACATTAACTTCCCAACCGTTGCAAGTCTAGCCTCTTCGGCTGCTAGATTAGCTTGTCTTGGTAAGTTTCTTAGCAGTGCTTACCTATGTATAGAGCACAGATCCAAATTTACCTATGTTTAGAAGCAAAGGCAGTGTTTCTCACTTCTCGTAACATTGTTCTCTAACCAATGTAATATGAAAGCATTCATTCTTGAGGGGGATATGTTTTTAGAAGTGGTCTGTTATCCTGTAGAAGGCTGTCGAATACATATTTTTGTGCTATCTATATGTTCTTATAAAGTCCACTAAGAGTTATTTTTGTTTGTCTATCTAAGCATGTAGGCCATCCACATCAACATCTATTCTTAGCCATACTGTCTGAATAATCTCACTGTCTATCTCCATCGTTACAAAGTATGAACCATACTGCACCGTTACAATGTCTGGCCCATGCATGTACAGCTTATTGTTTCAAAACAAAACCATACTACACCGTTACAACGTCTGACCCATTGATGCTGATGTATATGATTTAGAGTGTGTTGTACCGTGTAGTACCAGCAATCTAATTAGAGCACTAAATTAGTGGAACTTGTAAGTTGAGACAAAACTATTGAGATCAACTTCTTATGTGTTGTGGGAATGTCCTTGTGTTACATAGTAGGCTCCAAATTGTACATGTTGTTGCCGATGAGCTATGCATGTTTATTGCAGTTCACTATGCACCTCTATATTTATGTGATTGTAGTTAGCAATGACCTGTACCAAATGTTAGATGTTCGGCTTGTCTATTTTTTTAAGGTTTAAGAGTCATTTGTAGATCTTTACTAAAACAATTACCTAGTTATACTTCATGATACCTTTACCTACCTTTCTATCCTAGGAGTCAGCAAACAGTTGATGGTCATATTTTTTGTGGCTAGTTGTATCTTCCTAGGAGTTGATAAGTCATATTTTTTGCAGCTAGTTGTATATCTGGGAGTTGATATCTATGTGCTATTGTTACCATGATTTTTACGAATATGTGGATGTTCTCTGTTCACACTCTTTGTACTGATAGATTTACATGTGATTTGATGCTTGATGCAACTGTTAACTTGTATTCATGATGGTTATTCTCGCAGACTCTTTGTATTACGCAACCGGAGCAACATTGTCTTCTACAAATTAGTTAAGTCTTCAGTCTATCCCATTCTCCTCTTTGTTACTTGGTTTATGGATCATGATGCCATGCATTATTTTTGAGTAAAGTCCCTATGTGATAAGGAAGCTATTGTCTTATTAGCTTTGTACTATGATCTGGTCAAGTCTATGATGTTAATTTGGTTACTGTTGTACATGTTTCTTCTGAGTCATGGTGTAAGTGATAAGTGATAATGATCTGTATAGAAAAATCCCATACTCTAGTTTTTAATAAACTAGATAATTCCCCGTGCGTTGCTGCGAAAATTGCAGCTTTTAAAGTTAAACATGGCGAAAAAATGTAGTCATCGGCCCGGTAATACAAATTTAAAGTTCTATCAAATATTTGCAAGGAAAAATGTGTTATGTAGAAGTGGGATACACGTTGGTAAAGAAAGGTTGTACTCACGTTTGATCTGAAACAACAATCCAGGGGAACATATTATGAAAACGGGTTAATAAAAATTACTAAATGGTATACAATCATACACATACATTGCTAAAGAAAGGCTTTACTCACCTTGCTAGCAGTAAATTGGATAATGCAATGGTCAATGTACTGAAGAAACCCACACTATGCAAACCAGCGAGATAATGCAGAGCAATCTGATCAATCATACTCCAGTGAGGCAATGTTGAGCCATTCTGCCAAACACTTGATAGGCATCTGATGGTACCTATCTAAGGGGAATTGCCCAGAATTTGCCAGTTAGCTTGTTTTGGGATCGTTCCTCAGATCAAAAGCCCAATGAGTAAATCTTACAGCTCCATTTGCCCATTACTAAGCAGATCTCAAAAGAATAACAAATAAAAATGGAGAAACAAACCAGACACATGCTTCGTCGTAGAAACCTGAGGCATTTAGATGTGGCTGTGCACCAATAATTTTTACCGACCAAACATGAGGCACCTTGGGGCTGGCATGAAATATGACAAAATCAATAAGCCATATGTAGGTAATGGGAAGACGTAGGAAAATTAAATGTGGGCAGCAGGTAGCCACCATAGTGGAGACCGACGCCCTGGCCGGAGAAATCGCGGTTGATAACGATGGCAGTCGAAATAGGTATTTAAAGGAGAGTGTGATGGCGGATCAGTTTCTTCCATCAGTTTTTTTTTGGAGGAAATGCTTCCATATGTTTCATTGGCATTTATAAGGCATTATAGAGAGTGATGACTGCTCGGTGCCTCTTTCCATTTCCTTTGGCTTCGCGAGGTTATAGTTTTTTTGTGGAAGACGAGTATGTGATTGGGCGAACATAGTTCACCAAACGACCGATAATAAATAGGGAATATAATGGCCCAAACATGCGGAGGAAAAACGTAAGTGAAAGCAAGAGTACATAAGCCTCGCGAGAGTATGGACGGAAAATGTGATGATGTGGAGTTAGGAGAATGCAGCAAAATCAGTTAATAGGGGTCTACTATTTAGATATAGAAGATGCTAGGCATTGCTCATGATACTACCAGCCAGTTTTGTTTCTTAATGCAACTAGTTCCTTTATGTCTTTCATATCAGGTGTAAGTATGCATTAGTTGTGTTTCAAATAGAAGTTACATGATCTGTTGTATAGGTTCTCAACTTGCCTAGTTCTTGCTAGTAATATTGTTTTGTCAGCTTCTTTTATCAAAGATGTGGTAGATCATCTGTTCATATACCGATGATTGTGTCAGCTAAGTTTTTAGAGGTGACTCTATCTTATAGTAGTATAAGAACTGAGTGAAATCTATGTGAATGTAATCTTGTGCTAACGATACTTTTCTGTTTGAAATGCAGAAGGCCCAGAAGCACAAGCCCGATTACACCATTAAAATCATCTTTACAAGAGCTACATCTTGATGAAGTTCGAGACTAGATAGCTTTAGTAATTGCTGATAGTTCAGTTTGTATATTCCAGGGTATGAAAGATTTGATGGCTGAATTCGTTGTGATGTGATGTGATCGTTGTAATATGTGTTCTAACTGTTTTGACTGTCATATTGTTATTTAAAGCTACATCTTGAAAGATTTTGGTTGTTATTTAAAGATTTTCATGTGTTTTCATTCTCCTTTCTGATTGGTATATTGGTTATTAATTTGATGTAGAAAAATTCAAATCTCACAAATGAGAACTGACAATTGGGACCCATTGTCTAGAACAACCTGTTCGGACCCATCTGACAAAAAGACTGAAATTAGAAATTAAATGGACTGTAAAAGGCTAAGACATAAAACAAAGAGGCAAAAATGTTGAATTTGGCCCACGTAGCTTAGACTGGAATTAATAAGCATAAATTGACTAAATATTGAATTGTTGGGCTTGGCCCATATAAATGGGTGAAGTGGACCAGGCTGAATTCTTGCCACATAGGATCTGCCATGTATGATCTGGCGTGTCCAAGCTAGATGTCATATGACGATATTCGATCGTCATATAGGTTATGATGTTACGAGATCGTCATAGACGGTTATGACGAATTTTCAAAAATCATCGTTATAGTTCATTTGCGACGCCCATCTTTCGACGATCTCAAAATCGTCATAGAATTGTCATAAGCGGACTACTGTAACGATTCTGTATTAAAAATAGAGGGTCATATATAGTCAGATTCCTTGTAGTGTTCCTGGTTCTCATTTTCCTGAACAATATTTCTTCTTGTTCCTTGTGCACGTGCTGGGTTTCCCTGAGCCATTGCTGGGTCATAGGTAACCATTTGCCTGTTCCTTCGCGAATCCACACTCTTTTATTTTTTCTGCCTCGGCGCCACACCTGGTGAGGAAGTTGTATGACCTCCTGATCGGTATTGGAGTTGCCGAGTGTACCAGCTATGACCTCCCAACTATACCCGGATTCGCCCCTGTAATATGCTTCATTCAGCATCCCTGCTGCTCTCACCAATTCATTGAGTCACTCTTGTTGCTTTCTTTTTGCTTCACCCGTCAGATGGGGGAGCTCAGCAATTGCTGCGTCTGCGGCTCTTACGTTCAGTGCTGCAGTATTGTATGTCGGCCGTATGGCTATTTCGTTGTTGTTTTCTGGTGTTATCTTTGACGTTGCGTCCGCCTCTTCATTGAGGTTTCTCCCTCTCAACCTTGTTGCATCAAGCCAGGTCTTAGTGCCCTTGACTCGATTTTCCGAGTTGACCTCTCAGATTGTGATATCCACATCTTGATGTAACTACGCTAATTCCTTTGCCTTCTCTAGGACTTTTATCCTGGCTTCCTATAACTCGTCTTGCACGCGTGCCGGATCTGCTGCTTGCGCTACTGGCTCTGCCAATTTGTCTATTGCCTCTTGCAATTCTTTGGCTCTCTTACTTCTAGCTATCTTCTCTTGCTTCTCTAGCGGTTCCTTTGCTGTTCTTGCCGCCCTTGGCGTTTCCTCTTGATTTCTTCCCTCGGCATCCTCATTCACTATGGGGACTACTGGAGGTGCTGCAGGGTTAGGAGTTGTCACCATTACCTCTATGGAGACGAGTTGGTGAAGTTTTCCTGCGTCTAGAACCGCAGGTGGATCCGGCGCTAGGGTGACGCGCCCCGGGTACGTGCGCTCCACGCGCACTACGACGTAGACCTGGTGCTCGCTGAACTTGATGAAGTGACCGCCCCTAGGGAACGGCTTGGTCCCGAAGCAGCCCGCGTTGTCACTGACGAAGTTGAGCGCCCCAAACCTCTGGATGAGGCTGGAGTAGACACGCTCGCCGGTCTTGGCGATGATGTTGCCCGTCCAGATGAAAACTCCATCAAGCAGCTGCTTCTGCCCTACGGTGGGCGCCAACTGTCGTGGTGGTGTCACGGCGGATGCCATGGGTACGCCTAAGTTGGGGGCCGAATGGATGCTTGTGATAACCGGAGAGGGAGTGCAAGGTCTAGCCGCGCACGAAGAACAAGACGAACTCTCCACACTTTGGAATTTGATTGATCCTAGCAGTTTACAAGTGCTCCTTGAGGTATATGAACTAAGCCTCAGGGCACTAGTTTCCTACTTGGTCCAACATCCTCAAACCCTAGATATCCCCCTCCTTATATAGGCGAAGGCTAGCTAGGTTACACCCCTTTGGGTCCTAGGGTTAATATTTGGATCTTGGTCCTCACTGTACGGGCCGGATCATGGGCCAGCCCTAAGCCCTTGACCCAGTCCACGAAGATAGATAGCTAACGGTCCTCTCGTATGTAGCCTCTAGTTCTTTTGGCATCATGTCGTAAGTTTGTGTATCAGCCCTTGCTTTAGGCGTCACCCGGCTCCTTTCGTGTCACCCAGAGCCGCCCTTCTCTTTTGACCGTGCTTTATCATGCACTACTAGGAAACAGGCCGTTAGTGGCGCACCAGAAATGCCCATCCGTGGCGCACTAGCAGTGCGCCACGGGCCTTGCGCTACGGCTATCTCTCAGCCGTGGCGCACTGCCTAGTGCGCCACAGTTGTGTAGAGATAGGCGTAGCGCACCTCCTAGTGCGCCACAGAAGTTTGGCATGGTGCGCTACCCCTGGGATCTTCTGTGGCGCACTACCTAGTGCGCCACTAAACTTCCATAGTGCGCTTTAGGTGTAGTGCGCCACAGAAGGTAGACCATGTGCGCCACAGATGTATTTTTTGTTTTTTTTTTAATTTCCGAGCCAGATTATATGCAATACAGATTATATACAATATTACAGCAGATATACACATACAGATACAAGATATAAAATTATATATATAAATACTCAATATGAAAAACAAGATTGAAACAAATACATATAGATAAGTCTCATACATGAATACATAGTCTAAGTTACATTGTTTCGATCATGTTACAAAGTAGTAGTTGGTGACATGCTAATACATGTGTCGATCGAACAAGTTAGAGCTCGGAAGCTCGCCTAGACATCTAAACCAGCTAGCTAGACACAAACGCGGGATAAATAACCAAAGAAGATAAGCATGATCACCGCCGCGACGAAGGTGTAGGTCTTCATCCAGTTCCTTGTCCTAACTCCCGCTAGATAGCGCGTGTATCTAGCTTCCGCCTCCGCCATAGTGTTGTACCCTTTGTAGCTATTGCCGCTGAAACGGTGCACCTGTCTCCGGCAGTCTTCCCAATCATCGTAGACTCCGGGAACCCGTCCCTTGTACACGACGTACCACGTCATCTATAAGTTGACAATAATAATTAACCGACTATTGAAAAAAACATATATAATTAAAGTCGCATATGAAGATACACTTATAGAAAGTACTCCTAAATCAAAAAGACCAAACTCAGAAAGCATGCCTCATATATAACTAGGTTGTTCGACACAGGAATATGCTACGATGGAACTGTTCGCCAAGTAGGATGCACGGCCGTGACATAGAAGGTCATCTATAGTTTGTAACTACAACTAGGCCAACATCAAGCCTTCTAGCTCGGCTTAGGGAACGGTAGGACGCCTTGTCTCGTCATGAACTTCCTATAGTCACCCTGCATCTCTAGGCGATCTTCTATGTCACGGTTATTCGGGATATTTCCTCCGTAGAAGATCCCCCCCCCCGAAGTCATGACATCACGAAAGATGATTGCCCCAAACTGCTGCTGGATGCGATACATCTCTTGTCTAATATCTGAATCATTGATCTTGGCCTTTGCTTCGGCCCACTGTTTGAGATGATCTGGCAGCGTAGAATTCTACTGGTCAAGTACGAACGCCCTCATGTGATGGAGTGCGTAGTAGGCTTCCTTCTTACTGTTTTCCGGCTGCTTCACGCAGGGGAACTCCGTTACGTGGTTGAAGATGTGCCTGCCGAACTTGACCTTCTTACGCACGAAGCTGGTGCCTTCCGTCGAGGCAAAGCCAGTGAGAGCATCATCCAGAACTTCCTTGATCTTGTCGTAGTTTTTCTTCTTTTCTAGACTCCCCGAGTCGAAATACGTGGCGTGGGAATGCTTCGGCGATAAGGAGATGAGCGTGCAGTGTTCATCTCTGCGCAAAAAATTCAAATGGAATGTGTTGGAAAAAGAATGATGATGATCTAATAAAGCCAATCGACGGTGGCGAGTGAATAACGACTTACTCGGGAAAGTAAGGCACGAGAATGTATTCCTTTGTCTTGTTCGCCACGAGGATTATTTTTAGGTACGAGGCCACGATACGTCGTTCGGCGGGGGAACCCAAGCAGTCGTCACGCATGTAGTAGGGGTCCACTATAGCGATGCCCGGTGTGTTCTCTCTAATGATCTGCATGGCCAGGCTGAGAGAAAAGAGACGGACCATGGTATAGTGCAGCGGGTATAGGTGGAACATATTGAAGATGTCCTCGAACCGCAGGAAGAACAGATCCGCGGGGGCAGTGTCGACGAAGCCCAAGCCTGGTGGCACCTTAACCACGAATACCGGATGCGAGGGATCTTTCTCCGATAGAAGGCATCTCTCTATCGTCAGCATGCCGTCATGCACACTCTGCAGTTCCGAACTGGCGAGCTTCCGCAAATTCTTAGGTAGCATGGGCTCACCCGCCACATGAATCCTCCACATAATACCCTCGGGTCTTGGTGGCCCGTCCCGAAACCTGATCGGATTCGCAGTTGTTGACGCCACCGGCTGGCTCGAGCTGCTAGATTTTCTTTTCCTGCCCTTTTTTCCTTTTGGAGAGCGGGCAGGCACCGCAATCTGAGCACCGGCCGCCCTATGTAGTGTGTCAGGGCTTAGAATAAAGGGCCGGTTGGTTGTATCAGCTGGCTCTGTAAAGGCGCAAGCTGGAGGTGTCTCCTGAGAACCAAACAGACGCTTGGTGATAGTGGCTTTCTCTCTGGGGCCACCAGCTAGGTCTTCTTCGTTGCCAAACTGATTGCTGAAGAAGTGATCATTCCAGTCTTCGTTGTCCTCGGCCGGATCCTGCGCCATGTGCATATCATCAACATGATCATCCGACCCACTGCGTGGAGGTGACGGCGAGGGCGGTAAGGCGGCCTTGCCACCGCTTGTCGCTGGCACGACAGGCGGTGCTGTTGTCTGTGGCGTGATGGCCCCCGCCGTCCCCAAACGGATCATGCTCTTTGGCCATAGAAAGAATAAGCCGAAGCAACTTCTGAGGACAGACGTCTCTTCTTCATCCGCTCCTGGGGGTTGAATGGGAGGTTCCAGGTCGTCGCAGCCCCTTAGCACCCGACTAATTTTAACCCTATGCACGCTATCTGGCATCGGCTTTGAGTGGAACGTGCGCTGCAAGGGTTGAACGATGGTACCCTTGGCAACATCCCTCAGCTCGTTGTTCACGTAGCATAAGAGAGTGCAAGGAACATCCGTCTGCGGAAAACATGTACGGCATCGTCAGTGCGAGATGCCATAAGAGTAATATATAGATGGCATGAAATAAGGCGGTAATTAAAGCAATTTGTTTACCGTGATGGCATCGAGATCGGCTAATGTCGACGCACCGCATACGGCGACGGGCGTGCAAGAGACGGAAGGGCTGCTTGATGGCGCGGTGCTGGCCGCCGGTGTATTCTCCCTACCGACGGGTGCTTGGAGCTCCGGTGCCGCCGCGACAATGGCAGGGGGGCACCAACATGTACTCCGGCGCCGCGGTGATGGCAGGGGGAGTCACCAACACTTGCGGCGCCGCGGTGCTAGCGGGCGGAGTCACGAACACGTAGTTCGCCTGATTCGTCGGCGCCGCATTGTTCGAGTGGCTGCTGACCATGCTTGGAATCGGGCACGGCCCTACTCGACCACCCGCACTCCAGTTCGCTATTGACTCCACCAAGGTAGGCAGGAAGGACGTGAGGGTGATTGCCAGGTTGTCTTGGACGATCTGCGGGATCCGCGCCACTTGTGCCTTATGTAACTACCTCGGTGAATTACGCTCCTAGTTACAAGCCTGGACGAGCGGAAATGGTTGAAATAGTACGGTGGGGCCCAAATGCCACTCACAGGTAGACCTTTCGGTCATCCCAACCATTTCCAAACATCGGGACAAGAACGGGCGGCGTAATCGGCAGGCGAAGGGATCAACTACATACACAAATGAGTATGTATGTAAGCCACCATACAACAGTACATCAGAGCCATTCCATCTAAAAGAAATAAAAATATTGCAACGCCATACGGCAAGATCCAAATGTCCTAGATAGATATAATAGTTTAGGATATCTCCTCATACATCAAACATCAGAGTATCAGGCGGAAGCGGCAAACAAGATCCGAGTACGGATAAGAAGCAAATCGGCATAAGATGCCCCATAAATAAACACATCCCGCCCACAGATCTCACGGATCCCCGTTCCCGGAATCTCTGCACCGAATGATCGTTGTCCACATCGTCCGTCTCCTCCACCCAGTATCCATCTTGTGAGTGTACCTGTTCATCTGAATCAAATAATTTATCGTGTGAGACCCTAGGGGTACTCAGCAAGTCTTTATGCCTCTAAAGGGGACACAACCTGGGGTGACGCAATTGCAGCAAAAGATAATACCTAGCATTTCCATAGATACTCGCTAACCATCCGCCTAACCATAGATAGACGGATGTCCGTGAATTAAGAACAACAGTTATAACAGTAATATTAACAGATCCATCCTCCTCCTCGCTTACCAACGAGGAAGCGGATGAACAACCCCCCATCCGTTGGCAGTTTTATTAACCATTCCATGAGTGTTGCACTATTTACTAGTCAGTTACTTAGTCAAATTAAAAGCGGTACTTTAGTTATACTTGTCTATGATCGAGAAACTGTGCTCCAAGTCGTCCATAACCGCGGACACGGCTTTCAGAAAGTTTTACCCTCCAGGGGTGCACAAATAGCAACACACACTCGATCAACCTCGGAAAAACCAAATCAAAACCCAACGAGGCCTTCACGACAAAGCAATCACAAGATTCAGAAAAATTTTAGTGGGCCACCCCATTAAGTATACCCGCAACGAAGCTGGCCGGCTCCGAGACGGACTCAAGGTTTGGGTGGACGGCTGTAAACGACTGGGAACCCGAAAGTGTGACTGGGCTTGTCGATACCGCGAAATCGTGTCCCGATCCTAAACAGTACAGGTGCAGTACATCGCACAATTTAAATGAAGCAGTAAAGCATGGCATAAGTACAGGATAGTAAATAAAACCTCAAACTAGTTTGTGGCCCCAAAAATAAGAATGAATCAAGCTCTGTCTCAGGGGGGTCCCATAATCCTCCCGGATGTGGATAGCGCGAATATTCAAGGAACAGGAATCAAGTACTCGGGGTCCTACGGGACACAAGTGAGCATGAAAAACCAAATAGCAGATATTGCTCACCGGTGCCACTTTCATTAGTTATCCCATACTACTCAGGTTAAGTTGTTGAGGTACCTCGTTATCCATCAGACTCTCACATACCCTACACATGCTGTTCTACGACTCGCATGGCTCAAACAACTCCTGTAGTAATGGCTCATGGGATGGAGGAACAAGCTTCGGTGGGGTTTAAAAGTAAAGGCTATGCAATACTTGGGATTCAGTTCAATGCAATTGCGACTCAATGATGCAAGAATAAGATAGAGGCAGTAGGTACTGTATGTATGCAAGCATGTGGTAGTGCTTGCCTGGCAGCTCAGTTGAAGCGAGAGAAGGATCTGGGTAGTGCTCCTGGGTTTCTTGATATATCCCCTGCTCAGCGTCTATTCGAAGAAGAAGCAAACAAACAAGGGCCAACATAAATAAAGTGCACAAGCATAGGAATAAAATGCGACAAGCAAACAATCATTCCATGATGAATGATGCACAATTTGCATGGCAATAAAGTAGCATGGCATGGGTGAGGTGTGGAATACAAGAATGAATCATTTTATGGTGTTTTAATCACCTTTTATCCATAAATAAGTTGCTGTATACTCTATATTTATATGATGCATGCTGCAATTCAGAACATGGAATGCATAGATAGAACGGGCTCGTCGCGCTGATCGATTTAGACATATCATTTGTCAAATTCGGAGTTATAAAACAAAAGTTATTAATTATTTAAGGAAAAGGGCATTTTATTGGTAATTTTAATCAACTTGAAATTTAAAGTGTTCAAAATATATTTTGAAGGCCATAATTGAATTCCTCACATTTTTCTGATTTCAAAACATATATTATTTGTTTAATTTGGAATTATATTTCAAAAGTTATTTTAAAACAGATTTGGGATTTGGAATTTAAATGAATTTGAAAAAGATTTAAATCAAAACAGAAAACAGAAATCCTTTTCTTACTCAGCTTGTCCTAGCCCTAGACACTGACGGGTGGGGTCAAACGGAAATGGGGCCACGCGCGTAGAAAATTCGTTTTCTACCGCGGCTCTGGCTTTTCTCACTCACTTACAGCATACCCACAGAGACTGACTAGCGGGGCCGGGATTACTGCGGGGCCGCGCGCGCTGACCATAGAGGAGGCGACATGTGTGCGCAGCTAGGGAGTGCGGGTTGAGGCCTAGAAACGCAAGGGGCTTGGATGCAAAAGGACATGGGCTTCACTGACGAAACTGAATGTTGGACAACTGAACACCGGAATTTTTGGCAAACTTTCGAGGAAGATCTAGAGGGCTGAGGTACACCAAATCGGACGCGGTTTGGTTAGTTGGAGAGCTAGAACATCAGGCTTCAACCAGGAGTCAAAAGAACTTGCTAGGATGGACTGTGGACGAACCGAGCTTGCGATGAATAGTGGAGATAACGCGGCCCCAAAAATAGTTGACAGGTTTTAGATTTATAAGAAGATTAGCTGATCTTCTAGAGATGTTTTCGAGCAGATCTGGGGATGGTTTTGGACGCGGTTTGATCCTGAGCAGAGAGGGTATATCCTAGTTCGTTTCTTGCCAAGGGATTCTCGATGGCGGGGATGCAGGGGTACCTAAACTGGACGGGAACAGAGGCGTGGTAGAGGGCAAAGACAGGATAAGAACAGGGACACTCTGGTTCAGACATCCAAGGTGCTGTCTTGCAGATACCGATGGTGACGACGACTCGAACACAGGGAAAATGGGGAAGAGGGGAAGGGGATGGCAAGCTCACCTCGCTTGATCGGTCGTGGATGTGCGGATAGGAGACGGAGAGCTAGGCATGGATCGGCGGCAGGGAAGTAGAGGCAGACGTTGACATAGGCGGCCACTTCACGGGCAGAAGCACTTGGCAGAGATGATCCTGGCGGCTCCGGCTTGACGTCCTAGACAAGGAGGAAGAGGATGACGTAGCGGATCGATTCCCACACTCACCTCTTCTTGACGATGGTTATGGCGACGACATGATCGAAGGAAGCGGGGAGGCGCTCCTAGATTTCCAAAGAGATGGAGAGGAGGGAGGCCTAGTGGCGGCGCAAGGAGGGGTAAAAGACTAGGGTTTGCTGGTTTGTGAGGGGATAAGAAGGGGAGGCGTGTTCGGCAGTGGAGGAAGGTGACGAGGACAACGGCGGGGAAGCCTACCTGCTCCTTGCCGTCTGGTCGCAGAGAGAGGGAGACTGACGGGGAGATCAACAGTGACGGAAGGGGGTCGAAGGGGTATCGGGCTGGGAGTAACTGGGCCACGGGAAGGAAGGACGGGGCCAGAAGGGAGATAGCTGCGGGCTGCTGTGGCTGGGCCAAAGGTGGGTTGCTGCCATGTTTGGTTCTCTCCTTTTTATGATTACATTTTCATTATTTGTTTGTTAATTGTTTGCTATAGTTTAAACAAGCCAAAAGCTCAAACCATGTGGTGACTTTGAAGATGAAACAAAAAAAAGGATTTTGGGTAACCACAAAGAGACAAGAGGGAACAACAAGAGTGTAGATGATGCCCCATGCATACATGTTCATTATGACACGTACAAGAATGGGTTACCAATAATTATTTATGGGAGCTCTCCAAACCCATATGGTTCAAAAGATCATAAGAGAAGGTAGATGGTTGAATGGACAACAAGTAGGTGTAGAATATAGATAGAGAATAAGAGTGTCTAGTGAAAGCAAGAAATAGAGATCAACCATAAGAATAGAAGAAGATCATTCACAACAAGAATATAGATAGAATAGGAGTAGAGAGGAGGTGATCACATAATGATAAATAGGCAAACATTCATGTGGGCATGATTTGAGACTCAAACAAATACCAAGGAACCCACATGATACCATATGTGGTGAAAAAGGAGGAGATCAAAAGAAAAGAATTGTTGGCATGTAAGAGATTGAATTGAATTGAAAAGATATGCCCCCAACTCAATCTGGGCATTAAGAATACAAGTATCAAGAACCAACTATAATATCAAGAGGCAAATACAATTAATGATGCATATGAGAGAAGAACCAAATGAAAAGGGTTTTATATGATGCTCAAATGCAAGGTGGCATGATGACATGAGCATGATATAGTTATGATGCAACAATTATATATAGGAAGTAGCATTTATATAGACTAGGCTAGTAGCATTGCAATTGTTAGACAATTGGGATGCTACAACTCTCCCCCACTAAACAAGAATCTCGCCCCGAGATTCCTAGGAAAAAGAAAACAACACAAGGAGAGGCGGGTGTTCGAACGAAGGTGACCCTCACGTTCCCAAGTTGATGAACAACGGAATGGTGCGACCACTGCACCTTGCAAAACTTGCTAGACTTGTTGTGATTCTTGCGTTTTGCTTGAGAAACAACAGGATAGAAGAATTGAAGGATTGTCGTGAGACAAGAAGGATAGGATGGGCATAGCTCCGGTTTTCCCAAGAATCATGATAAAAGAATATAACCAATTGTGAAAGAAAAGGAGAAGATGATGTATCATGGATAAAGAAAGACACACCATTAAGATTAAAGATTTACCGATACGAGAGAGGATGAATCTTTGTCTCGCCGGAAGAAAGGAGCTAGATTGGAGAGGTTTTGAACCACTATTACAATAGCATCGTATCTTCTCTCGGATTTGAGAAATGAAGTTCGGAAACAATATTGCCTTCAAACAATAGAGTCCCTTGATATCAACAGAAAGATTTAGCTAGACATCGTCGGATTAGATTCTTGTTTTGCCGGTAAGAACCAAGGATCGCGCAATTTAGGTGCGCAGATATAACTTCCAGAGATGGATGTGAAGGCAGATCATGGTGGAATCCCGAGAAGCAAAGAATATGGAGGATCTGGAGATTATTGTAGAGATACCTATTGCTTTCTTTAGCCTTGAGGCTAACGCAATAGATTTGCGGCTGATGGCATCAACCATAATTGGCTTTACCACAGAGAAAGAATTGATGAACAAAGAGAGATAGTTTCCTTTCATCTTGTTTGGGGATGCCGAGCATCGATAGAATGACGAGAACAGAAAAGAGTTTGCGTCGGTTTCCACCAGATAATTGAGGATTTTGCTCCGTGTAGAAAGGGTGAGATCACCAACAAGAGATTATTGATTACTTTCTTCGAAAGAGGACTCCGGAAAAACAAGGACGGAAGTAAAAGTATCAAGGGATAAAGGCCACTTCTAACTTCCGTGGAATGAGTGAAATCACATTAATTCACCAATTCAATGTACAAGAGCGAATGATAAGAGTAGTGGTATGGTAGCTACTCCATCCCGCACTCAAAGCATTACTCCGCACATGAATAAGAAAATCATGCAACCCAACTACCGAAACAGACTGAAGGTATTGACAAAAACTCATGGAACTTCGTTAGAAACAAGGATAGATACAACGATTCGCCGGATTCATAGATAGATAAAGATGATGATGTTGTCGTCATGTCGGAAGTACCAAGCCACCGGAAAGATATAAAGGAAGATCACGGAGACAACTGCAAGATTTCACAGATATAGAAAAAGATAGCACCACTTGAACAGAAGGAATACAAGATCTGGAAGGTCTTCATGGCCTCCGGTGGATTGAGCATAGACGATCGAGCGAGAGGGTTTCAAGAGATTACTTAACGAGATTGAGGTGAAAGAACTCCATGTTCTTCTTGAAATGATTGAGAGAGATTTAGCAGCCTTGAGGAAATCTTCAGCGGAACGACGATGATAACTTGCCAACAAGGAACAACTCCGGATTGGTTGAAGATGGAGGATGGAATTAACAATGAACTTGCTGATTCCAGAATTGAAGCGATCTATTTAGCAGAAGGACGTGGCCGAGATAGGTGACTTCAAAAAGTCAGAATTATCACTTTGAGACTTTGCACATAGGCAGTGCTCACGAAGCTCGAGAGAAAGAGACACAGATGATCTTCCATGTCCTTCCATAGATATCGAATAGGCAAGCATATTATCAACATATACCACCATGGATTAACAAGATATTCCCAGAATACCAAGTTCAAGAGGCGGGAGAACGAACAAATGCTCGAAACACTTTCTGAGCTCAACGCTCTTTGAAAGATCAAGGTTACGAGCACGGGTTCGTGTTGAAGAAGATGCACTGGAAGAATAGATTATCTGGTCCTTCGGAAGAAAAAGAGATGTCACCTGGTTCACATTGTCGATCGGATCACCAGTTACAAAGATAAAGAGATCTTGGATAAGCACCGATGATAGCTCATACCTTAAGCAAAGCTATCAGAGACGAAAAGATGCAATTCCCTCGTATCCAGGAGAATTGTGCAGATATGGGGTGCAAAAGGATGTGCACCATGATGGACAGATGATAGACCGCCGTAGTGCTTGGAGAAACTCTGGATTGCCAAAGATGCTTGAATATGCATAGATATGATCGCGGTGTACTCAAAATCACAGGAGATAACCGTCACCATTTGGAGGATAGTGGTGATTGCATTTTCCATATTCCACTCAATCATTCAGATCGATATGACACTTATCATGAGTGGAATATAGCTAGGCCGAGAACCAAATTACAATCACCAGCATCGGATCGACACATGTTATGTAATTAGCCCAAGAGAATTGGAGATGAAAAGAAACTCTAGGATTAAGCGCCGGTGACAAAAGAATGAGTTAGCATGGACATGCTGATAAAAGGAAGATAGATAATGTTTCACACACGATTGAAAAGGAGTGTGGAAGCACAGATGTATCAAAGAAAATTTTTCCGCATTTTTAGGCATTAAAATACCAATAGATGCGCAAAAACACTTATCAGGTAGCGATTAGCAACTGATGGTTTCACAGAATGTGGAGTTGCTAGAAGGAAGGACACCCTTAAGAAGATGCACCGGTTAACAAGGGGTCAGATAGATCGCGCCGGTATTCAAAAGCCTGTCAGTATGGAATGTACCAACAGTTGATAGCCAAAGGCAGATAAAGATAACATGTTGGATACAACAGATAGACAAGGAATTACACACACACACACACACACACACACATTCTATGGTACTACGGAAACCCAGAACACGTGAATCCTAGTTTGAGTTTTAAGAAGAGGATTGAAAACGTTACACTTCCTTACCAGAAAAGGGTGGGTGGGTGGGTAAGAAGAAAAGTGGAAGCAGTCCTACTCTCGCGTTTTGTTTTTCCCTAGTATACATAGCTACCAAAAATATTTGCTAGACTGACAACGACCATTTGGTTGAGACCCTGAAGGGCGGGATGGCTCTGATACCAATTGTAACTACCTCGGTGAATTACGCTCCTAGTTACAAGCCTGGACGAGCGGAAATGGTTGAAATAGTACGGTGGGGCCCAAATGCCACTCACAGGTAGACCTTTCGGTCGTCCCAACCATTTCCAAACATCGGGACAAGAACGGGCGGCGTAATCGGCAGGCGAAGGGATCAACTACATACACAAATGAGTATGTATGTAAGCCACCATACAACAGTACATCAGAGCCATTCCATCTAAAAGAAATAGAAATATTGCAACGCCATACGGCAAGATCAAAATGTCCTAGATAGATATAATAGTTTAGGATATCTCCTCATACATCAAACATCAGAGTATCAGGCGGAAGCGGCAAACAAGATCCGAGTACGGATAAGAAGCAAATCGGCATAAGATGCCCCATAAATAAACACATCCCACCCACAGATTTCACGGATCCCCGTTCCCGGAATCTCTACACCGAATGATCGTTGTCCACATCGTCCGTCTCCTCCACCCAGTATCCATCTTGTGAGTGTACCTGTTCATCTGAATCAAATAATTTATCGTGTGAGACCCTAGGGGTACTCAGCAAGTATTTATGCCTCTAAAGGGGACACAACCTGGGGTGACGCAATTGCAGCAAAATATAATACCTAGCATTTCTATAGATACTCGCTAAACATCCGCCTAACCATAGATAGACGAATGTCCGTGAATTAAGAACAACAGTTATAACAGTAATATTAACAGATCCATCCTCCTCCGCGCTTACCAACGAGGAAGCGGACGAACAACCCCCCATCCGTTGGCAGTTTTATTAACCATTCCATGAGTGTTTCACTATTTACTAGTCAGTTACTTAGTCAAATTAAAAGCGGTACTTTAGTTATACTTGTCTATGATCGAGAAACTGTGCTCCAAGTCGTCCATAACCGCGGACAAGGCTTTCAGAAAGTTTTACCCTGCAGGGGTGCACAAATAGCAACACACACTCGATAAACCTCGGAAAAACCAAATCAAAACCCAACGAGGCCTTCACGACAAAGCAATCACAAGATTCAGAAAAATTTTAGGGGGCCACCCCATTAAGTATACCCGCAACAAAGCTGGCCGGCTCCGAGACGGACTCAAGGTTTGGGTGGACGGCTGTAAACGACTGGGAACCCGAAAGTGTGACTGGGCTTGTCGATACCGCGAAATCGTGTCCCGATCCTAAACAGTACAGGTGCAGTACATCGCACAATTTAAATGAAGCAGTAAAGCATGGCATAAGTACATGATAGTAAATAAAACCTCAAACTAGTTTGTGGTCCCAAGAAATAAGAATGAATCAAGCTCTGGCTCAGGGGGGGGTCCCATAATCCTCCCGGATGTGGATAGCGCAAATATTCAAGGAACAGGAATCAAGTACTCGGGGTCCTACGGGACACAAGTGAGCATGGAAAACCAAATAGCAGATATTGCTCACCGGTGCCACTTTCATTAGTTATCCCATACTACTCAGGTTAAGTTGTTTAGGTACCTCGTTATCCGTCAGACTCTCACATACCCTACACATGCTATTCTACGACTCGCATGGCTCAAACAACTCCTATAGTAATGGCTCATGGGATGGAGGAACAAGCTTCGGTGGGGTTTAAAAGTAAAGGCTATGCAATACTTGTGATTCAGTTTAATGCAATTGCGACTCAATGATGCAAGAATAAGATAGAGGCAATAGGTACTGTATGTATGCAAGCATGTGGTAGTGCTTGCCTGGCAGCTCAGTTGAAGCGAGAGAACGATCTGGGTAGTGCTCCTGGGTTTCTTGATATATCCCCTGCTCAGCGTCTATTCGAAGAAGAACCAAACAAACAAGGGCCAACATAAATAAAGTGCACAGGCATAGGAATAAAATGCGACAAGCAAACAATCATGCCATGATGAATGATACACAATTTGCATGGCAATAAAGTAGCATGGCATGGGTGAGGTGTGGAATACAGGAATGAATCATTTTATGGTGTTTTAATCACCTTTTATCCTCAAATAAGTTGCTGTATACTCTATATTTATATGATGGATGCTGCAATTCAGAACATGGAATGCATAGATAGAACGGGCTCGTCGTGCTGATCGATTTAGACATATCATTTGTCAAATTCGGAGTTATAAAACAAAAGTTATTAATTATTTAAGGAAAAGGGCATTTTATTGGTAATTTTAATCAACTTGAAATTTAAAGTGTTCAAAATATATTTTGAAGGCCATAATTTAATTCCTCACATTTTTCTGATTTCAAAACATATATTATTTGTTTAATTTGGAATTATATTTCAAAAGTTATTTTAAAACAGATTTGGGATTTGGAATTTAAATGAATTTGAAAAAGATTTAAATCAAAACAGAAAACAGAAATCCTTTTCTTACTCAGCTTGTCCTAGCCCTAGACACTGACGGGTGGGGTCAAACGGAAATGGGGCCACGCGCGCAGAAAATTCGTTTTCTACCGTGGCTCTGGCTTTTCTCACTCACTTACAGCATACCCACAGAGACTGACTAGCGGGGCCGGGATTACTGCGGGGCCGCGCGCGCTGATCATAGAGGAGGCGACATGTGTGCGCAGCTAGGGAGTGCGGGTTGAGGCCTAGAAACACAAGGGGCTTGGATGCAAAAGGACATGGGCTTCACTGACGAAACTGAATGTTGTACAACTGAACACCGGAATTTTTGGCAAACTTTCGAGGAAGATCTGGAGGGCTGAGGTACACCAAATCGGACGCGGTTTGGTTAGTTGGAGAGCTAGAACATCAGGCTTCAACCAGGAGTCAAAAGAACTTGCTAGGATGGACTATGGACGAACCGAGCTTGCGATGAACAGAGGAGATAACGTGGCCCCAAAAATAGTTGACAGGTTTTAGATTTATAAGAAGATTAACTGATCTTCTAGAGATGTTTTTGAGCAGATCTGGGGATGGTTTTGGACGCGGTTTGATCCTGAGCAGAGAGGGTATATCCTAGTTCGTTTCTTGCCAAGGGATTCTCGACGGTGGGGATGCAGGGGTACCTAAACTGGACGGGAACAGAGGCGTGGTAGAGGGCAAAGACAGGATAAGAACAGGGACACTCTGGTTCAGACATCCAAGGTGCTGGCTTGAAGATACCGATGGTGACGACGACTCGAACACAGGGAAAAAGGGGAAGAGGGGAGGGGGATGGCAAGCTCACCTCGCTTGATCGGTCGTGGATGTGCGGATAGGAGACGGAGAGCTAGGCATGGATCGGCGGCAGGGAAGTAGAGGCAAACGTTGACATAGGCGGCCACTTCACGGGCAGAAGCACTTGGCAGAGATGATCCTGGCGGCTCCGGCTTGACGTCCTAGACGAGGAAGAGGATGACGTAGCGGATCGATTCCCACACTCACCTCTGCTTGACGATGGTTATGGCGAGGACATGATCGAAGGAAGCGGGGAGGCGCTCCTAGATTTCCAAAGAGATGGAGAGGAGGGAGGCCTAGTTGTGGCGCAAGGAGGGGTAAAAGACTAGGGTTTGCTGGTTTGTGAGGGGATAAGAAGGGGGGGCGTGTTCGGCAGTGGAGGAAGGTGACGAGGACAACGGCGGGGAAGCCTACCTGCTCCTTGCCGTCTGGTCGCAGAGAGAGGGAGGCTGACGGGGAGATCAACAGTGACGGAAGGGGGTCAAAGGGGTATCAGGCTAGGAGTAACTGGGCCACAGGAAGGAAGGACGGGGCCAGAAGGGAGATAGCTGCGGGCTGCTGCGGCTGGGCCAAAGGTGGGTTGCTGCCATGTTTGGTTCTCTCCTTTTTATGATTACATTTTCATTATTTGTTTGTTAATTGTTTGCTATAGTTTAAACAAGCCAAAAGCTCAAACCATGTGGTGACTTTGAAGATGAAACAAAAAAAAAGGATTTTGGGTAACCACAAAGAGACAAGAGGGAACAACAAGAGTGTAGATGATGCCCCATGCATACATGTTCATTATGACACGTACAAGAATGGGTTACCAATAATTATTTATGGGAGCTCTCCAAACCCATATGCTTCAAAAGATCATAAGAGAAGGTAGATGGTTGAATGGACAACAAGTAGGTGTAGAATATAGATAGAGAATAAGAGTGTCTAGTGAAAGCAAGAAATAGAGATCAACCATAAGAATAGAAGAAGATCATTCACAACAAGAATATAGATAGAATAGGAGTAGAGAGGAGGTGATCACATAATGATAAATAGGCAAACATTCATGTGGGCATGATTTGAGACTCAAACAAATACCAAGGAACCCACATGATACCATATGTGGTGAAAAAGGAGGAGATCAAAAGAAAAGAATTGTTGGCATGTAAGAGATTGAATTGAATTGAAAAGATATGCCCCCAACTCAATCTGGGCATTAAGAATACAAGTATCAAGAACCAACTACAATATCAAGAGGCAAATACAATTAATGATGCATATGAGAGAAGAACCAAATGAAAAGGGTTTTATATGATGCTCAAATGCAAGGTGGCATGATGACATGAGCATGATATAGTTATGATGCAACAATTATATATAGGTAGTAGCATTTATATAGAATAGGCTAGTAGCATTGCAATTGTTAGACAATTGGGATGCTACACCTTAAGTTCTTGAACCTCTCGGTTTTCCTCCTCGCTCCTTCCCGACGGCGCCACATGCATCCTCGGCGGTGGACCAAAATGATCCACCCAATTCTTACCCCCGAGGCCGGCCAGACGGCCAGCCGACGACGGCTTCTTCGTAACCGGCTCTATTTTCTTGGCCCGGTTCATCGCCCTGTTAAAAGGGTTATCCCACCGGGTGGCCGCCGTCTGTTGGGGTTCGTAGCATGGAAAACAAAATTTTCTATCGCATACAAACAAACAAGCCAAGATCTATCTACTAGATTGTAGCAACGAGTCGATGGAATAACTTACCCTCGAAGATTCCAAAGCGGTTAACGAGAGCAGATTCTCGTGGGTGATGTAGTCGTACTCTTTCCGATCTCAAGATCGCGTAGACGATCCTTCCGGCGCCACGTTCCGGCAGCGCTCCCGCAGTCGGTCACACGTTCGGTACTCGACGAAGACCTTCCTCTCCCTTGTTCCAGCAGGCAGCGGAGGTTGTAGCACTCTCCTCGAGATTCCGGCAGCACAACGGCGTGGTACCGGAAGTAGAGGGGAGATCCCGCAGGGCTTCGCCTTAAGCCGGAGCGAGTATGGTGGAGTATGAGAGAGAACTATTAGTGGTCTAGGGTTTAGACACACCAATTAGAAGGCTCTAAACCGAAGGCTAGGGCAATTAGAAGCTCTAAACCAAAACGGCTCTAAACCGGAGATTAGAGGATAGGAACTTGTGTGTCTAGAGGAGGAGGCCCTGCCCCTCCTCTTATAGGTGGGAGGTGCGGCCAAGGGGAGGGGAGTCCCTTCCCAAGTCGGCCTTGGGTGGCGCGCCGGCTTGGAGAGGAGACTCCTCCCCCAAGTCGGTTTCAACCACCTCTTGCTTGTTTCCCACAGTTTCCTGTTTTAGCCGTTTGACTTTCAAACTGGCCATTTGACTTTTCTGTTTTAGGATTCAATTTAATCCTTTATTTGGAACAGCAAGAACACTTAGTACATGATGCAATCATTACAATATGTAATGACACATTCATGTACCCCTCCCCTTCCCGGAGTGCCGGACATTCCGGAACCTTCTAGAACATTCCCGATGAAAACACCGGAATCATTTCTGAACTCCGAAACGAGACTTTCCTTATATGAATCTTTATTCTCCGGACCATTCCGGATCACCTCGTGATATCCCGGATCCCATCCGAGACTCCGAACAACATTCGGTCTCTTTCTCATAATACCATAACTACTCAAAACAACGTCGAATCCTTAAGTGTGTCTCCCTACGGTTCGTGAATTATGCGGACATGATCGAGACACTTCTCCGAACAATAACCAATAGAGGAATCTGGAAATTCATATGGCTCCCACATATTTCTACGATTACTTTGTGATCGAATGAACCACTTACATACGATACCAATTTCCCTTTGTCTCACGATAGTTTACTTATCCGAGGTTATGATCGTCGGTATCTCTGCATACCTAGTTCAACCTCGTTACTGATAAGTACTCTTTTCTCGTTCCCGTGATATGTGATCCCTTGTGAGCCAGTCACATGCTTGCAAGCTAATTGGATGACATTTCACCGAGAGGGCCCAGAGTATATCTATCCGTCATATGGATGGACAAATCCCACTCTTGATCCATGTGTTTCAACCAATACTTTCTGAACACTCAATGCCACCTTTATAGCCACCCTGTTACGGTGTGGTGTTTGATGACATCAAAGCATCCATCCGGAAAAGGTGATATGCATGATCTCATGGTCGAAGGAATTAGGTTACTATGTATCAGAAAGCATATAGCAATTGAACTATTGAAATAACTTGATCTTTATGCTACGCTTATCTATAGGAGTATGTCCATCACATCATTCTCCTAATGATATGATCCTGTTGTTAATAACATCTCTATGTTCATGATCAGGAAACCATGATCATATATTAACCAACAAGCTAGTTTAACAAGAGGCTTTACTAGGGACTCTTATTTTAGTTTACAAATCACACAAGTATTAATGTTTCCGGTTAATACAATTTTAGCATGGTATGTAAACATTTATCATAAGTGTGAAGATATGATAATAACCACTTTATTATTGCCTCTTGGGCATATCTCCAACAGTCTCCCACTTGCACTAGAGTCAATAATCTAGTTTCAAACCTTTGTGTATTCAACACCTATGGATTTCCGGTGTTGTGTGTACACGATTGCTAGTGGTCAACTGATCTCCGTATCTGACACTTCCAGGTCCATGTGTAATTGCATGTTTTTGCGTCTCTACGCATCACTCATTCTCTAATGAGATGGCTTTGTATAAATTTGGTCTTTCGGTGTGACCTTTAGCTCTTTGGGGTTAAAACATGTTGATAATATTGTCGCACAATATATCTTCATAGTATTATCCCACTGTGAACTACACCTAGTTTGATAACAAACTACTTGACACAAATGCCCTCTTTTGCTGCAAAAATAGCAGTCATATACTTAGCCTTTTGTTGTAGTATCTGTCACAATGTCTTAACTTTGGAACTCATCCAAATCCATTATGGAACTCACTTTCCATTATATTGTGCCACCCTTAGTTTAGATTGAGATAAACTTAATTTGTACTTTGTGACAAAACTAGTATCAATGTAGTACTTTTACAATGAACTAACCATCTATTTGTCACTTATACAAATATTATACTCTTAGTTCTTCCAAAAGATCATAAGAATATCCTTACTATTGTCCAATGATCATCTTACGAATCATTCTGGTATATGCTCACAACATTTAGAGCATAGGACATATCTGGATTTGTACATATCACAGTATGATTGATATAAATACTCTTTGTGATTTCATACATCAAGTATCAATCTATACTTGATTATTTGTTTCACTTTACCAAATGTCAATACACTTGAATATATCATCAACATTGAACTCATTCAATCCTTTCTGTGCGACAAGAACCTCTCTTGTAGTTTCTATATTGAACTCATTCAATATCTTGTCTATGTACTTCTGGCACAACCTATATTAGCGTCTATTGATGCCAAATATTTGGGTTTTGCCTAAGTCTTTCATCGGGATGAAATTCTTAATATGTGTTAATAAAAGATACATTATTTCCAATCAATAATATGTCTTCCACATAATGTATTAGAAACATGTCTTAGCGCTCCCACTTAATTTCTTGAAAATGCAAACATCTTCATCGTCTCTAATGAACTTTTAAACTCCTTTAACAGTTTCATCACAGTGAAGATTCCAACTCCGTGATGCTCACTTTAACCATTGAAGTTTGCATATGCTTTTAGCATCCTTTGAATTAACAAAACCCTATGGACCGTGTTATGCACATGTCCTAGGCAACGATTCTATTAGAAGAACTTGTTTTGTTTATTCAACTACCATATAACAAATTATATGTAGTGGTTGCTACATTAATCCGTCTAGACTAAATATCACTATGAAAGATCAAATCTTTTCATAGTCAACCTTTGAACATTTTGTGAACTCTTTCCCAACATGTCGACTATTTCATAGATGTAAAACATCCATGTCTATTTATTTTATAGATCCAAATACGACTGTAAGGTCCTGTACCTTTTCAGAGGGTCTTTCAAGTTCAAAGCTTGATCTCTCGCATATGAAACTATCACGGATTTTATGGCTTCAAGCCATTTGACGGAGTCAGGGCCCATCATTGCTTCTTTGTATGTAGTCAGATCATTATTGCCAAATAATGATTTAACTCTCAAATCTTGGTATTTGATTGTTTACCCGACCTACTTGTTTCAATAGAAACTTTGACCTTCGTAACCACAACCTTTGAGGCACGTGAGCCATGAGCATTGTTGCTGCTTCTGGAACACTTTTCGGTGCTGCGCAACTTTGCACATATAGCTAAGGTTCTTTTAATCTTATCAAAGTTCTATTGTCCTCCCACTTAACTTTTCACGAAAAATTCCTTCTCAAAGAAACTTAACGTTCTAAGAAACAAACACTTTTGTCTCCGGTGTTTATGGAGGAATACTTAACAGTTATACAAAGACAAGTTCATCCGACTTTGGTTGCACACATCTTTCTTATGCATAGCATACCAATGTTTTAAGAAAGGACTACTTGGGTTTTATCCCAAACCATAACTTTATATGGTGTCATTTCAACGGATTATGATGAAGCTCTTTTCAGTGGAAAAACGGTAATCTCTAAAGCTTTTAATCTTAAAATACAATGGCAGTTTTATGAATTACACCTTCGATCTTACCATGTCAAACAAGGTTTAATTACATATCTCGAACGCTCCATACCCTTATGGTGTTTCGGGAAATGCAAATCCACGAACGATTCCTTAAATCTTAGGTATTATGCTAAACTTTGTAACTCAAATATCTTCCTTTATGATCTTTATCATAAACTGTTTATATTCTTGTTACAATGATTTTGCACTTCATCTTGAAAGTCTTTGAACTTTTCAAATATTTCACACTTCATCCTTATTAAGTAAATATTCATATATTCACTCAAATTTTCGGAGAAAGCATATGAAGTTGAAATCCATCGCTCTTGACTACACATAATGGATTTCGTACAACAATATGTACAAGTTCCAATAAGCTAGTCATTCGTTCCCTTTTGGCCTATGAACGAAGTTTTAATTATCTCTAGGAAAGTTTCACAAGCGTCATTTGATCAAAAATCAAAAGACTCCAAAATTCCATCCACATGGAGTTTCTTCATGTTTTCTTTCCAATATAATTTAAACGGCGATGTCACTTCCTAAGTGATCTTTCAATCAATTTGTCTTTCGACATCTTTAGCACTAGTTTTATGGATGTGATGTTTCCAACGAGATTTGCGAATCATCCATCTTTTATGGATTACGGCAATTATTTGAACAACCCTTTTGTTCTCATAATACCTGATAAAACAAATCTTGAAGGTAAGCTTTGATGTTTAACGAGCAACACAATAACCCTTTATTTGTTCTCAATGAACATCATCACATATTCTTTTGCTAGTTACTTAGGCCACTGTAGTTCATGAATTGTGTTGTTTCGTATGACAATTCACACCAACAAATTCAGTATCAAATACTTAAGAACCACATTGTTTAATAAGCAAAGAATATAGCCATAACATGTATAACATCTATATACTTAAACTGAACAATTCTAGTCTTTTATTTTCTGCCATATATTTATGAGATTCTCTTTCAGTATTTCCTTTTATGTTTGAAAGAATCTATCAACATCAATAGTGGAGTCATACATATGACACATAATCCAAAGCGTGTATAATTAAATACCAATGTCTTTGGACTTGCACTTTGAAGTAGATCACCATCATCAAATGTTTGGTGTTCTTCCAAATTCCTTTCTTTAGTAATCTCTTGGTGTAGTAAATATTTTACCTACATCAAATATTCACCCTTATCATGGAATTATCCATGATCAAGCTACTTTTAGCTTATAAAGATGAATCGTGAGTATAATGTTGCTATCCAAAACCTTTTGGTGGATTAGGACAACAAGTGTCTCCAACCTTTTGCAAATTCTCATCAAAATATGAGAACATGAACTTTGCCATATTATACTCTATCATGTTGTAGCCAAAACTTCGTTTCAGATATCACAATATCTTCCACACATCATGGTTTCTGAAACAACTCTTTCAGATCCTAGATAACCTTGATATTAAGAGAATCCTTTGAATATCAAGAATCATGGAGACAAACATGATACTTATATACTAACACTTGGAATTGTTACTCTTGATTTAATACTAATTATTAAACTTCATGGAGTAACCGGAACTTACTGAAAGTTTGCAATAGGACTTTTAAACTTTAGATTAACACTTCAAAACAATACGATACCAGTTCGTAAAGTAACTAACCAGAATTCTATAGTTCTATCATCTCAATTATAACTAAGCGCAAGGTGGTAAACGGATGCCAATGACTACAATAGCTATGCAAATTCACTTTGATTTAGTTTATGATAAATTGAGTTCTAATTAATAATTAAATTAATCTAGGTGAACTCCCACTCAAAACAATATCCCTCACATTGTTTTAGTGATCACACGAACCAAATCCACCACATCAAAACCGATCATCACGAGAGTTGATATAGCTTCAATGGCGAACAATCAACATGTTCATCATATCTACTATATGCCTCATGCTCTACCTTTCGGTAATCCGTGTTCCTGAGGCCATGTCTGTACATGCTAGGCTCGTCAAGATCAAACCTTAGCTTCTGCATGAGCAAATCTGGCTGCTCACGTTGTATACACTTGCGGAATCTAACACACCCGATCATCACGTGGTGCTTCGAAACAACAAGCTTTAGCAACGGTGCTAACTAAGGGTGAACACTTTATGACTTGAAATTCATGTGCATGAAGGATCATCTTATAATGCTACCGTCGTCTACTAAGCAATACAAGATCCATAAAGGATTAACATCACATGCAATTCATAATATGTGATATGATATGGCCTTTCTTCTTTGTGCTTCCGATCTCCATCTTCTAGCACGAACATGATCTCCATCATCACCGGCATTGCATCAAGGTCAATGACGCCTCTCCATGGTTGTCGTCCACCGGCTTCAACTATTACAACTACTTTGAATAGACACACGGGTCTTAACAGAAATTAAAGACAACCATATGGCTCCTGCCGGTTGCCAACTTACAATAAGGAACATTGCATACATCATATATAATCACAATCATGGCCATATCACATCACTGCACACCCCTGCAAAACAAAGTTAGACGCCTCTACTTTCTTTGCATATTTTACGTGGTTTGGGGCTTTCAATAAGTGTCGTTCTAACTTACGAACAAGAACCACAACATTGATACTAGTATTGTTAATCACCCGTTGTAAATTGGATCTTAACTATGCTAGGAGAAACAGGCACCCGAAAAGCCACTTATGCAATACAAGTTGCATGTCAAGCGTGGAGCAAGTCTCATGAACGATGTCATGTAAGGTTAGCCCGGGCCGCTTCATCCCAACATACCGCAAGATGCAAAGTACACAAGAAGCAATCAACAATAAAAGCATCAACGCCCACAATGACCATTGTGTTCTACTCGTGCAACAGATCTACATATAGACACGGCTCTGATACCACTGTTGGGGTTCGTAGCATGGAAAACAAAATTTTCTATCGCATACAAACAAACAAGCCAAGATCTATCTACTAGATTGTAGCAACGAGTAGATGGAATAACTTACCCTCGAAGATTCCAAAGCGGTTAACGAGAGCAGATTCTCGTGGGTGATGTAGTCGTACTCTTTCCGATCTCAAGATCGCGTAGACGATCCTTCCGGCGCCACGTTCCGGCAGCGCTCCCGCAGTCGGTCACACGTTCGGTACTCGACGAAGACCTTCCTCTCCCTTGTTCCAGCAGGCAACGGAGGTTGTAGCACTCTCCTCGAGATTCCGGCAGCACAACGGCGTGGTACCGGAAGTAGAGGGGAGATCCCGCAGGGCTTCGCCTTAAGCCGGAGCGAGTATGGTGGAGTATGAGAGAGAACTATTAGTGGTCTAGGGTTTATACACACCAATTAGAAGGCTCTAAACCGAAGGCTAGGGCAATTAGAAGCTCTAAACCAAAACGGCTGTAAACCGGAGATTAGAGGATAGGAACTTGTGTGTCTAGAGGAGGAGGCCCTGCCCCTCCTCTTATAGGTGGAAGGTGCGGCCAAGGGGAGGGGAGTCCCTCCCCAAGTCGGCCTTGGGTGGCGCGCCGGCTTGGAGAGGAGACTCCTCCCCCAAGTCGGTTTCAACCACCTCTTGCTTGTTTCCCATAGTTTCCTGTTTTAGCCGTTTGACTTTCAAACTGGCCATTTGACTTTTCTGTTTTAGGATTCAATTTAATCCTTTATTTGGAACAGCAAGAACACTTAGTACATGATGCAATCATTCCAATATGTAATGACACATTCATGTACCCCTCCCCTTCCCGGAGTGCCGGACATTCTGGAACCTTCTAGAACATTCCCGATGAAAACACCGGAATCATTTCCGAACTCCGAAACGAGACTTTCCTTATATGAATCTTTATTCTCTGGACCATTCCGGATCACCTCGTGATATCCCGGATCCCATCCGAGACTCCGAACAACATTCGGTCTCTTTCTCATAATACCATAACTACTCAAAACAACGTCGAATCCTTAAGTGTGTCTCCCTACGGTTCGTGAATTATGCGGACATGATCGAGACACTTCTCCGAACAATAACCAATAGAGGAATCTGGAAATTCATATGGCTCCCACATATTTCTACGATTACTTTTCGATCGAATGAACCACTTACATACGATACCAATTTCCCTTTGTCTCATGATAGTTTACTTATCCGAGGTTATGATCGTCGGTATCTCTGCATACCTAGTTCAACCTCGTTACTGATAAGTACTCTTTTCTCGTTCCCGTGATATGTGATCCCTTGTGATCCAGTCACATGCTTGCAAGATAATTGGATGACATTTCACCGAGAGGGCCCAGAGTATATCTATCCGTCATATGGATGGACAAATCCCACTCTTGATCCATGTGTTTCAACGAATACTTTCTGAACACTCAATGCCACCTTTATAGCCACCCTGTTACGGTGTGGTGTTTGATGACATCAAAGCATCCATCCGGTAAAGGTGATATGCATGATCTCATGGTCGAAGGAATTAGGTTACTATGTATCAGAAAGCATATAGCAATTGAACTATTGAAATGACTTGATCTTTATGCTACGCTTATCTATAGGAGTATGTCCATCACATCATTCTCCTAATGATATGATCCTGTTGTTAATAACATCTCTATGTTCATGATCAGGAAACCATGATCATATATTAACCAACAAGCTAGTTTAACAAGAGGCTTTACTAGGGACTCTTATTTTAGTTTACAAATCACACAAGTATTAATGTTTCCGGTTAATACAATTTTAGCATGGTATGTAAACATTTATCATAAGTGTGAAGATATGATAATAACCACTTTATTATTGCCTCTTGGGCATATCTCCAACACCGTCGACCCCTGGGATGAGGAACCCTGGGATCCATGACTAGCAACAATTTCCTCCTCCTGCAGAAGAAGTAACAGTGAATCATTTAGATCACCGATTAGATTGCAATCGTGTTGATCCGCGGTAATTAGATTATACTTACCACAATTTCCTCGAATTCCTTCACCGCAGGATCCGCGGTGAGTTGTTTGGTTTTTGGGTCCACATGGTAACGGGCCCTGATGAAGTTTCGAACCTGCCCGGGTTCGAATTTGGCAAAGGGGTTTTCTATCCCCTTGGATCTATACTCTTCGTCCTCCTTATTCCATTTGGCCTCCGCGGTTCTGTATCCACCAGATCCGAGATGGTGATGACCTATATTCATCGCCTGTAGCACCTTTCCCCGATTACTATTGGCCAGGGCTCTTTCGGATTCACACCTCTCCTTGAACTCCCGGAACTGATCTTCGGTGATCTGCGGGTCAATCTTCTAGATCTCCTCGAGACTTTTGCCTTCTTTATAGATCTTCTTCTTTATCCGGGTTCTCCAGCTGGCCAGGGCGGTGCTCATCTTTGTGAGGGCGGATTTGTTTACTTCGTTCCCATGATAATTTGTGTTCTGATACTTAGCGGGGAACTTGTATCTTGCGTGCAGCTTCTCGAAGAGGAGTGTGCGCAAGTGGCCATTATCTTTATGCCAGAGATTCTCGGTGTTGATCGAGATGGTTGTCCGGGTGATCGCCGCCACTTGCCCACCGTACCCTTTGACGACAAGGGCGGGCTCCAAAGGAACCCCTGATGGGCTCACTTCGGTAATTTCCTCCCTGACCGTGCCGACCGTGTTCGGGCGCCGGTCCTTCGGCTTCTTCTTCTTCTTCTTAGGAGGGTTGCTACCACTCCCTGTGCCCTCGTGGCCATCAGTTGTTTCATCGTCCGCCGTTCCTTCGGCTTCTTCCTCCGCGTCTTCCATCTCATCATCCTCGCTCTCCTGGGGATGGTATTCTTCATCGTCTTCTAGACGCTGGGCCGCCTCCCAGAATGTCAATTGTTTATTCGGAGGTCTGAGTTCTCCTTCAGCGCTGATGCGCTTAGAACATCCAGCCTCGTCGTTGTCACACATCTTTGCACTAATAAAAAACAAATAATTGGTTAAATGCACGGAAAAATCCGGCATGACCTTTGCTAATTTTCTTAAACTAGGAGTACCCGATTTCTGCCAAAACGGAAGTTAATCAACATTCCGGCAAAAATCGGGACTCATTTCATACAAGAACCTGCATATATATGGCCAGCATAGCTAGCACACAATAAATGGTACACACAGGTTTGCACAAATAGTACACACAGGTTTGAACAAAGATAAAATACCAAGAAGTGCAGTAGCTTATCACAGTACTGTCTTGTTTCAGTTTCAGTTTCAGCAAATAAGTAAATAAGCATTTCACAGCATTACACAGCTAGCTACTGTCTTGTTTCAGTTTCAGCTAGCATTTCATCACCAGGAGCACTTCATCACTAAAGCAAATAAGCTAGCAAATAAGCAAGCAACACCTACTGCCTAAAGATGGTTCAGCACTAAAACTACTAGCTAATCCAGAGCACATGCATGGGCCATTACTGTGAGAGTCAGCAGTTACTCTTGCAGCTGTAGTATGAGGCTCTGGGTATGATTTGCTTGGCCGAGACCACAGAATGATGATGACAAAAACAATATACCGACACTTATTATGGATCGGAGGAGTACATTTTTGGTTCATGGATGACAACCAAACATTTTGGGCCGTGGATCACAACCTGGTGACAATGGCTCATGCTTTACTCACAGGAAGTGCATACATATAAAGATCTACAAGAGCAAAGTTTTCCAAATTAGCATTTATTGATTTCAATAGCACTGCAAAAGCTTCACAAACACAGGTAACCACAAGAATGATCACTGAACATCTATTAACAATCCAGATTTGTGAATCCGAGAGCAGCACCTTAAACAAGCAAGTAATACTTGCAAGTACAGATTAAATTAGTGATCACTGAACAACCCACTGCTATCCATGATACGCTCACTAATGGCAATGAAACTGGCAGGCTACAGGAGCAACCAAGTACACTACTCTAGCTATCTTACTGAATGTGTAAACTGAAAAATGCTCTCAGCAGTTATTTGTTTCTTTTCTGTACAAGGTCACACTCAACTCAGCTGGACTTGTGTTCTTCCTTCCCTGTAGCAACCCACATCCTCACTACCGCGACTCCACAGAACAGACCAAACTATCATTGCTACATCTACTACAGGCCAGCAAATCCAAGCTCAGTTACTGGTTAAACGAATGTGCTCATCCGCTACCGAACAAAGACCTCTGATAGACTTGGATTCCTGCACCACTCGCATCCTCACCACTGCATGCGACTCCACACAAAACCCTAGTCTCTGTCAAAGACAAGGAGAAAAATAGCACTAATCGTCTCTGTCATGACCTCGCCTCTGTACTACAACAAAGCTACTGTGCAATTGACTGCATATATGTCTGCAGATTATATGTCACCGTCAGCAGCTTACTGTCGACAAACGAGACAAACTTCATGATGTTCTAACTTCACTGGAAGCACCTATCCAACACAAAACCACAAGGCTTAATATCCATGCAAGGAATTCACAGCTACTGCTTTCACAAGTACCTTTGTTCATCTGACTTGTGATTAGCATAAGTGCCAAGAAACTGAAACTTACTAAAGAGTCAGACAATAAAGCTTCTAACAGTAAAATGTAAGCTTGATGCAATCATAAGTGATGACAGATCTTCCTATAGTTTGTTGTACGAACTGATAATTCATACAGCACATGTCATGGATTTGTCACGGGTATAGATCATGGACATTTCTGAACCACCACCTAGCAAATGTCGTGGATTTGTCACAGACATTTCTGAACCACCACCTAGCAACGAGAGAGGAGAGGGGGGGGGGAGAGGGTGATGCTCACCTCCGAGACAAGGACGACGACGAGCACGCGGACGATGAGGGCCTTCTCCTTCACGGACTGCGCGGCGACTGTGACCTCCTCCTCCACGGAACGAGCGCGACCCCCTCCTCCTGGCGTGGCGACTGCGACCTCCTCCTCCTGCGATGCGGTGGCGGCGGTGGCACGGGCCTGCTCCGGCCTCCTGGGATGCGACCTCCTCCTCCTGGGATGCGGTGGCACGGGCCTGCTCCTCCTCCTGACCTCCGGCGGCGGCGTGGCTCGCTGCTCCTCCTCCTGATCTCCGGCGGCGGCGGCGTGGCTCGCTGCGACGATGGGGATCGATCTGTGTCTGGGAGGAGATGGGGATCGAGGGCGACGGTTGACTAGTCCTACGCACTTAGGCATAGCGCACCCTGGCCAAGTGCGCTACGGATAACCGTAGCGCACTTGGCCAGCGTGCGCTACGCCTAAGTGCGTAGGACTAGTCTGATAAGAGGGCTACCACCCCCATTCTTATCACTAGCACTGCCTTATCACAATGGCTCCGCCCGCTGCTCTATTCTAAACCTGTGAGCACCCAGGTTCGAATCCTGGTGCCCACCTTTTTTATTTTTATTTTTAAATGTCCCAGAAAATGCCCAAAAGTGGTGATATATGCCATAAAAATTTTGTTTTTTTTTAAAATACTTTTAAATATTCCAAAAATGCCCAAAGGTGATAATATATGTCATAAAAGTGGTACCAATATGATTCAAATATGTCATAATAATTTGTCCATTAATATTATAATCTTTTTTGACCACGCGTTTTACAATATTTTTTGAGCTAGCGTTTTATAATCTTTTTTCCCTTCTTTGTCGCGGTTGAATAATTTAGCCCCGGCACTTTAATGTTTCTTCTTTCGAACGGGCTACCTTTTTTGGGTAGGGTTGTCCTTTTTCTTCTTGTGATGTATGTTGCTGCATCGTAGTCGTCGTCATCTTCAATCTTTGGATCGCCGTACTGGTCGAAGTCTTGCTCGTTGGCGACTCCATCCATTCCGATGATGTTTCTTTTTCCTCTCCTCACGACAACACGGCTAGGCTTTGTCGGGTCGGTAATGAAAAAACATTGGTCCACTGTGGTAGCCAGTACCCACGGTTCATTTTTCGCGGCCACGTTTGCACCGGCGGCCTTGGATTTCGCTGCTTCGGGTATAACCATGGTTGTGAAATACCGGTCTTCTCTTTCGACGCTCTTTGCCCATCTGACACGGAACATCGGCACCTTTTCTCCACAGTAGTCGAGGTCCCAGATCTCCTCGATTCTTCCGTAGAATCTTTCCTTCACGTTGTCATCGGTGTAGAATTCCGACGTTACGCCTGAGTTCTGATAATCACACTTGTTGTCCTTTTCCTCCGTGTAGAATGTGTAGCCGTTGATATCATACGCCTGATAGGTCACCAGGTTTTGCATCGGTCCCTGCGACAAGGTGAATATGATCTTTTCCGTGACAGAAGAATGCGAGCGCGGGGGATTATCAAGGAGCGTCTGCCTAAACCAACGCGTGAAATCTGAGTTGTGCTCTTTGATTATTTCTCCCCGCGTCCTCTGTATGACCCGGTCACTGTACTTCTTCTCGATTAACCTTTTGTGCTTCTGTACCCAAGGATCGACCAGTTCTAAATGTTGTAGCGCGACGAGGTTTGCTCGATCAAAGTCTGTGCGTCGAAAATCGAAGTCTGCATGCAGTATGCGACGACCCTCTCGGTGACCAGATCCGTCGAGCTTGCCAAGGTGTCTGTTGACGGGAAGACCGACAGGGTTCTCGATGTCTAGATAATTCGTGCAGAAAGAGATGCACTCTTCGGCCAGAAAGCCCTTGGCTATGCTTCCATCTGGACGGGACCTGTTGCGAACGTATCCCTTGATGTGTCCGTTCATCCTTTCGAACGCCATCATGCTGCGGAGGAACATCGGCCCGAGTTGTACGATGTCCTCCACGACATGGACCAGCAGATGCACCATAATGTCGAAGAATGCGGGTGGGAAGTAGACCTCAAGCTCACATAGTATCACCACGATCTCCTCCTGTAGCCTTCCGAGCTGATTCAAGCCAATCGACTTCCTAGAGATGACGTCGAAAAACTTGCATAGGCCAAATAACGTTTCACGGACGTGCTCGTCCATTATCCCTCTTAGTGCGACCGGAAGTACCTGCGTCATTAGCACGGCACAGTCGTGAGACTTCATGCCACTGAACCTCTGCTTCGCCTCGTCTAGGTATCTGCTTATCTTGCCCGCGTAGCCGTAAGGAAATTTGACTCCTAGAAGGCACTTGAAAAACTGTTTGATCTCATCCTGGCTTAGAGTGAAGCAAGAAGGAGGGCAGTAATATTCGTTCTTCTTGAACTTTTTACCCTTCCGACGACCTTGTGTCATCTCCGACTCATGATCATAGTCATGTTCCTGATCAGCAGGAGTAGTGCGCCCTCCGTGAAGCTCCTTCCGGATACCCAAGCATATCAGGTCGTGCCTTGCTTTCGGACCATCTTTCGTCCTATCTGGCATGTTGATTATGGTGGCGACCAGACTCTCGCACACGTTTTTCGTGATATGCATGATGTCGAGGCTATGAGGCGTGCGGAGAAACTTCCAGTATGGCAACTCCCAGAAAACAGACCTTGTTTTCCATACCTTCATCAGCGGCTTGTCTTGTTGCTGCCTCTTTCGCTTCTTTCCTGGCTTAGGACAATCTTTCCAGTTTTTCAGCAACTCTTCCACTTCTTCGCTGCTCCTACGCTCTGGGATTCCTCGGGTCTCTGATTTGCCATCGAACAGGTCTCCACGTTTTCTCCATGGATCATTCTTGCCGAGCCACCTCCGGTGCGCCATGAACACGGTTTTCGATGACCCTGGATCTTTCTCTAGTTGGAGATAGCTTGTGTTATCCATGCACCTAACGCATGCGCATAATCCTTGGATAACCTGCCCCGAGATGCACCTAACGCATGCGCAGAATCCTCGGCCCTTGAATTAGCATACTCATTTGTATGTACTTCTTCTTCATGCACAACCATGGAGGGAGGTTGTACATCCATACAAACACGGGCCAAGTGCTGTGCGTGCTGCTCTGGCTACCGAACGGATTGAGTCCATCGGTGCTCGCACCAAGCCTGATGTTCCTCGAATCTCCACCGAATTCTGGGAATTCGAGGTCCAATGCTTTCCACTAGCTAGCATCTGAAGGGTGCGTCAGCAGCTCATCCTTTTCGGGGTCATCATCATCTCCTGGCTTCTTCCTTTCTGCATGCCATCGCATGAGCTTCGCTTCCTTAGGGTCCGCGAAATAGCGTTGCAGACAAGGAGTGATAGGAAAGTACCATACCACTTTTCGAGGTGCTTTCTTCCCTTTCTTGTATCGACTCACGTCGCACACCGGACATGTGGTTTTCTCCGCGTCCTCGCCCCGATAAATGATGCAATCGTTGATGCATACGTGATATCTAACGTGCGGTAGATCGAGAGGACAGACGATTTTCTTGGCATCCTCGATACTAGTTGGACATGTGTTCCCCTCCGGCAGACGATCGTGCCAGAATGCCATCATATCGTCGAAGCTTGCGTCGCTCAATTTGTGCTTTGCCTTCATCTCCATAGCCTTGAGCGTTACATTCAACCGGGTATCATCGGGCCTGCATCCTTCATACAATGGAGTAACCGCGTCTTTCTCAAGTTGCGCAAGCTTGGCTTTCTCTCTAGCGGCAGCCCTGGCATTACTCGTCTGCTTGAGAAGCAGCTCTTGCACATAAGGGTCCCGCACCCAGCCTGACGTTGTTCCATCGTCGTCTTCTCCTCCGGCATCTAGATCATCATCATCCCGGTCTGCTTCCGCACCTTCACCATCTCCAGGAGACTCTTCATCATCTCGCCCGTTCTCGCCGTGATGATGATCATCGTCATGTTGGCCACCTTCTTCACCGTCTCCATCATCTACGTCATCTCTTATCCAACGAGTGTATCCATCCATGAAACCATGGCGGAGCAGGTGCGCGTGCAGATTCCCGGAATCTGGGTCGATCACCCAGTTGAGTTTGCATCTTCTGCACGGACATCTTATATCTGTCTTGTTATTTCGTATCATGTCGGCCGTCGCACATTTCAAAAATCTAGCCACAATGCCTTCTCTCATTATGCGGACCATTTTTGTCTGCACGATGTACACGGTACAATTTTGAAGTCTATTAGAACCACATAATGAATGCATGCATGCAATGGTCGATAGAAAATTTCGGCATGACCTATCCTAAAATTAGGACCTTTGCGAAATGCCAAAGTCTTGCCAAAATGGAAATGAATCAACATTTTGGCAAAACAAATGGCAACTTGTTCACATACAAACACAAGAGAGAGAGAGAGACCGATCCATACACACATGAACATATCATTATCCTTTCCATACACACATGCATGAGCATCATCGATACTCTCCATATACACACACATATGACCATCGATCCTCTCCACATACACACATCATGAGCATCGATCATCTACATACATATGAGCACATCATCCATATACACATGAACACATCCTTACATGGACAACTTACCGAGATGAGAGACCGATCGCGAGAAAGATGGAAAGGAGAGGTGCGCGCGTCGACCGGAGAAGGATAGATGAGAGACCGAAGACCTCCTCTATTACTTATGTAACATCCAAAGCAAGTTTTACATGCTAAAAATGGTGAATGTGTGGAGAAATTGAGGTGGGAGGGAGAAGATCCCGACTAGATCTAAGGAGGAAGAAGAAGGGGAAAGTGAAGTGTGGGGTGGTGGATGTGGTCACACATGTGCACATAAAGTGCTGCCCTAAAGAAATCGACACATCCGTGGAGCACACGGCCCTAGTGTGCCACAGGGAGTACAAACATCTGTGGCGCACTATGCCGAGTGCGCCACAGATGCTCCTACTCCCTGTGGCGCACGAGGACGAGTGCGCCACAGAAGTTTGTGGCCGTTTCAGAGCAGAGGGGGGCATGCGCTTAGGCGTAGCGCACCAGCCCCATGTGCGCCACAGATGACCCTAACAACCGTGGCGCACCTGACTATAGTGCGCTACAGATGTTTGGCGTGCGGCCAACAGGGCCCTGGCCCACACACATTTGTGGCGCACTATAGTCATGTGCGCCACAGTTGTTCTAGTTAGTAGTAGGGCACTGCCCACAGGTGAGCCACGCCTGTTTTAGCCGTGGGGCACTTCAACCATGTGAGCCACGGATGTGCTGATTACCTATAGCCGTTTTCCTAGTAGTGATGGTCCCTCCTAAACCTCACTCGGAAAGGTGTCGCGTGTCCTGTCTGACTCCGCCTTCACTCGTGAGACTCGGCTTGTGGCTTCCTGCAAGGTTAACAAACTTGTACTATACGGGCCAACATAATTCCTATGTCGGTCATATATGACCATCTTACCGGGCCGTTGTTACTCGGCCAGGTTTATTCTTCACTCGGCATAAGTCAAGCTTTTCCATGTTTTACCCCTTATAACCCTACCGGGGGTTATTCCCCCGACATACGCCAAAGCCTCCGCAAGGGAGTTGACATCCTCGAGGGAAACGCCCTTGGGATTGATCTCCTTGTAGAAGCAGGCAAGCACCTTCTTCGCCTTGTCAAGAGATCCCACAGTAGAGGAGCAACGATCCTCGATCGCTACGGCAACATCTGCCAGGAGATCCCCGTGTTCCAGCGTGCTACGGTCAAACGCGAAGCCAGAAGCATCTGGCATGAATAGCAGCAGAAAAAATTTGAGTGAGGAAAAGGAAGAGGAATCTCAAGATACGGAAGACACAAAAAGGAGACAAGGGCGGCTTACCAGATATCGCCTTGGCAGCAGCCATGAACTTCTCTCAAGATGTCGTGGCAGCTGCAAGTTGGTGCTCGCGGTCTTCGGCCTCCTTCCGTTCATGCTCAAGGGCCTTCGTAGAATCTGTTGCCATCTTCTCCGCCTGTCCGAGGCTCTTTTCGAGAGTGTTCATCCTACAGAGAGCAGCATTGTTCTCATTTGTAGCATTGATAAATAGTGTATGAATACAAAACAAACTTCACTCAACCGAAAAATAGGCGAGAAGACGAAAGGCTGCAAAAAGGCCAGCAGGTCTGATGAGTAAAGGACTCGGGGGCTCCCCCTACGTAGTGAAAGAGCATCACTTATGTGGTCTGTCAACACCCGGATTTTAATCCCAGATGCTTGTTATGCCATACATCGCAATCCCAGGATTAACAGATTGGATATCGCAGTACATCATCCATTACAAACCATACATAAGGTCTTACACAAAAAAGGATCTCATGATCCAGTATTAATACAATTCAAGCAGCAAAATAACGTAATAATAATGATAGCGTAGGCGAGGCTCCATCTTCATGGTCACATGCAATGCTGACGATGGGAGATGATCCTAGTTGTCGTAACCTTCCTGCTGTCCGTCCTCCTAATAGTCCTCTTCATAGTTTGGCCACGGGAATAGCCAGGGACAAAGCCATGAGTACTCTTTAAGTACTCGCAAACTAATACTAACAAGTGAAGTGGTTTTTGGAATAGGAAATACTAAGATCTAGGTTGTTTTGCAAAAAGCCATATTTATCTCTACTGAGTTCAGAAGCAAAGAAAGCTAGTTGAAAGTTTTATAACACCTAAGCGGGAACTTGAATTTCATATCACAACTCTGTTGTGTTCAATTGAAAGTCATAAATCATTTCATAAGTCATTTTGAAAACATCTGACGATGGAATAGTATGGCCAGTCCAACTATCAATAACCACAGACGCGGCTATTAAAATAGTTTGACACTCTGCAAAGGTGGTACACTTTCACCACAACATTCGATACATCCGTTAGGAACAATCCTGAATTAACCATACACAGTATGCGGATAATCAATCATAACCTTTCAATTACACGCCCTAGTATAGGCACCTCTCCTATGAGTTTGGCCTCCCAACCATGACCAACTATCATCTTGGGAACTGCACAGAAGGTAGCCTCAGCTCAAACCTTGGCCGCAAGGGAACCCATACTAAGGTATATAAATTTCCACTCAAGCCCTACCCAAATTTCAGGTATTGTGGTTGTACGGTAAAATTGGAATGGTATCGCATCCAGACAACCATCAGTTTTATAAAGGGCTAAGGCTCATACCTTAACATTTTCATCATCAAAATCATCTGGTCTTTTCAAGAAACATGTCAAAACATTTCAGTAGAATGACTCACCATTCTAAGGTTTTCATAACCATTTTCACCAAGTATTCCCATCTAAAGTGGATCAGGTTTTATGCTTAGCACTAGCAACTACAGGTGGGGGTAAACACTAATAAGGGTGGTAAAGAAGTGTATCTTATCTAAGTTCAATCTCATGCCTCAGGATGACATCAAGATTATCTAACTTAGGCCAAGTTTTATGCTCTTTATGCTACCTTCATATATCTTTCTAAATCTACAAGTCACTAAGTAAACTCAAATAAAAGCGTTGATAAAAAAATAAAATACTAAGCTTGCAAGTAAAACTAGGATTGGGTATCAAGTAGTGTAAGCTTGCAAGGATTAGATTTTCTAAGTCAACTTGTATAGTTAGGCTTGCAAGGTTGCAAGTATAGGCTTGCCTTGTGCAGAGCAGTGGTTGAAGTTCTCCTCGGCTTCTTACTCGTAGTATCCTCCATCCTCCTCGTATCCTTGGTCTGTACTAGCGTGTATAAATAAATAAGAGGTACACAATCACCAAAAAATACTTAACTACTTCTATTTATCACAGCAAGGTTTTCACTAGATGATCTAGCATCATCACAAACATCACAAAGATTAAGACAATAGTTTTACTTCCTTTATTTTAGAAAAGTAATTTCTACTTATCAAAAAACTACTTAAGATTTAATATTCTCCAACTAAATAATGGGATCATGTTGACACATGTCATCACCACATATTTCAGTACTTGGAAATGTGATTTAAAGTGGTGTCCCAATTTAATAACGTTTAAACTTTTTATTCTAATTAATTAAAGTGACTAGAAATGCCAATGAGGCATTCTTTTATTACTTGACCATTATTCCTGCAAGTAAACCTATATATTTTTATATATTCTTAAAGGTATGGTTAAATGTGATTTTTGAGAGTTGGAATCAACTCAAAAGCTTTTGTGTTTGAATTTTGAAAAATGTTTGAGTGCAGAAAATCTTATGCCTTGTTATTTTTACTATAGGTGATCTAAAATTCCAAATGACTTTAATCAAATGGGCTTGGATTAAGGATTCCAGTACCTTTCTATCAAAATTGGTTTCATGCATTTTGGTTGAGTGAATCGAGCTGGGTTGATTTTTGAATCTTGGTACAGAACTAGGTTTGAAACTAAAAGAATAAATCTAAATTTGAATTACTGGGTCACGCGGGATGTTAACTGGGCCGGCCCACTGTGCAGAGCATGCACGGGCTGGTTAAGTGGTTGTCCCCACGCGTCAGTGAGACAAAGAGTGGCGAAGCGATACGAGGTGATTAGGGCCGTAGGATTAGAAGCTAGATCTACGGCTGAGGTTCATCGTCAATGCCTGAATATGACGCGGCGAGGTCGAACCCTAGCGCGGCCAGTGGGGGTCTATGGGGGCTCACCGGGGCTCCGGCGATGGTCGGCTATGGGGGCGAACAACGAAGTCGACGACGACGATCCTCCTAGTACCGGTGGCTCCTCCTGGGGCGGCTCCAATCAACAGCGCCCTTCTCCTCCAGCAGCGGCAAGATCCGACGAAATTCTGGCCACCTGGTGTTTTCCTTGATCCGGGGATGAGTGGGTACAATCAGTGAGAGGTGGGGAGTGAGAAGGTGCGGAGAATTCATGCTGGGAAGGCCTCAATTTATAGTGCGACGAGGGGACCGAATGGCGCGGGCGGAGCTCGTCGGCACAGCCAGGTACTGGCATGGGCAAAGGTACGGGACAGTGCTATGCTCCCTGGCGAAGCTCAAAGGCAATGTCACACGCCATGGGGCGGTGCGAGACGGTCAGAACATCGTGGTGCTCTGGGTGGGTCCGACGGTTGTTTTAATGGTGCACAGGTGATACGGGTCGCACGACGGCGAACGGGCATGTCTGGGTGTTCCTAGGGTGGTGGCGATCCTTCTTGCACGTGGCAAGGGAAGCGCGCGTTCTGAGGGCGTGTGTCGCGGGTGGCGCTCTGGCGCGCTCTCGGCATGCTCGCAGAGAAGCTGGGCGCGCTCGGGCTGTGTGGTCCAGGGGCTGGCAGTGCTCGAGGCTTGGACAGGGGGTGGCGGTCGACGGTGGTGAGTGTCCCAGACAAGGTTGGCGACGCTAGATAAGCTTCTAGCTGGATGGTGACATTGGGGTGGCAATGGTGCTCTCGGCATGCTTGCCATTGATGGCATGGTCTGCTTTATAGTGATCTAGAGGGGTTAAACAAGTTAGATGATCTACTGAGAGTGTAGTGTGAGCTAGATAGGGGACAAGTTAGGTCAAAATTGCTGCTCACTATAGTGTTAAATGTTTGTTGGTTTGGTGTTTGCATGGTGTTTGATGAAATGGTCGAAAGATATTCAAATTTGAATTTTTGATTCAAACTTGGTGGGTGTGTTGGTTACATACTAGGGAGTCTCTGGTTAGTGGGAAAGGTAAAGGGGTACTCGTTTGGTTGGGTTTTGAAAATAGGTGACCTTCACATATGTTATAGATTCAATTTTGAAATGTCATTTGAATCAAGTTGTCAAAAGTTTCTGTAAGTTTGAAAGGTGGGATTTGATTCACTTTTACTTGGTCTAGCAAGGGGTGAAAAGAAATGGAAATGTTTCTTTTTGAAATCTTGGACTAGAAACACTCAAACTGGCCTAGTGAGCAAGACTGGAAAAAATGACCATTTGCTTTATTTGTTTTGTTTTTTATTTTGTCTTGAGTTATTTCTTCTTGGAATTGTTTTAGATGATGTTGTTTTCATCTTTAAACCATTCCTTGATATTTAGATCAATCCCACAAGTCCATTCATGCATTCATACAATCATTACATTCACACATGCATTCATATTGATTTGATTAACAAAAGTTTTTGTTAACCCTAATTTTGGTGATTGGAATTTGATAATCATTGTTCAACATTTTTGGGATGTTACATGGTCTGGCATGGACTCCAAAGGTTTGGATATTGTCTTCCGCATAACGAGTGACCGATACTCCCGCCTCGCGGAGCTTGAATCCTTGTCAGCGGAGTTGGCCACCATCTTGGGTAACGAAGCCGTCAGCTTTGATTCCCCGACCATCTCTTCGGTCCCCTCCTAGATGGACTCCTCTGAATGGTTTCTGCTAGCACTTACAGATAAACAGATCAACAACAAGCTAACGCTTAGCACATGAACAAAGTAACAATACTCGACCAGAGCAACTTATGATGGTATGTTTAATAAATTGAAGATAGGAGGCTCCTTCTCCTTCTCCTTCTTCTTCTTCTTGGCCGGGGGCTACGGGCCACCTCCTGAATGGGCACATCAGGAAAAGGTGCAGAGGTCGCATCCTCATCCCTGCCGTGCAACTCAAGGAAGTACGGACCCTTCGGCGTTTGTGGCGTCTCCCCATCCGAGGTATAAACAAGAATCATGATCACTTTTGATGAAGCCAAACTGTGAGATGCTTGCTTCAACCCATAAATGGATTTCTGAAGTTTGCACACCTTGTCAGCATTAGCCAGATCGACAAAGCCCTCGGGTTGTATCATATACACGTTCTCACATCCCAAAATTTTGCAAATTTTGAAATGTGGCAAAACTTAAACAAAACGAAAAACTAAGTCTTGAAAAATCAGAGGGAATAAAAACTTTTTGACTATTTAATATAATTCCTTCAAAACAAAAGTTAAATAAAACAATATTGTTTGTGAAGTTGTATGCATGTTTTCAAAACCTCAAAATAATGAAGCATGCAAGGTTGCATTTTAAAAACTAAGAGAAATAACTTTTTCTCAAAGTTGAAATGACCACTTAACAACATGAGACTTTGGATATATTCCATATTGAAAATATACAAAAGAATTCCTAAGTTAGCTAAAAAGATAAATGGGCAAAATTATAAAGCCAAAGAAATTAGTTTGACTCTATTTGGAGCTTTATAAAAATATAGGAAGAAAAATAAAGTCAGGTTAGGAAAATGACTAAAACAAAATAAAAGTATTCTTAAATGAATGATTATGAGAAAGAATAAAATTATAAAGCTAAAGAAATTGGTTTCAACCTTTTTGGAGTCCTAAGTCAAAAGATATTGTTTTTATAAGAAAAAATAGAAAATAATAAAACTAGGTGTACATACCATGCTTATTTTTTTAAAATGAATTATACTTTAATAAAAGATATTCCAAATACTCTAATTAGAGTAAACTATTACCTAATATTTTATATAAATTTACTAAAAAGGTTTGGTATAAATTTGAATCAAATTGAAGAGACAAATTGGAAACTACAAAATAAAATAGAAAAAGAAAAGATGAAAACATTGAAGGAAAAAAAGAGAAAGAGCAGCCCAAGCCTAGCTAGCCTTCTATCCCTACTTTTTTTATTCCCATTCATTTTCTTGTTGCGCCAGTTCAGCCAAGCCCATATAGGCCGACCCAACCTGATCGGTCCTCTTCCTCCTCTCTTCACGTACACGTACAAAAGATCAGCGATCATGGCTATAGATCCTCCTCTCCTTCCTTCATCAATTCTAATGACCGTTTCTTCTCAACTTCAAAACGAAAAATGTTTACAATTAAGTGGAGGTTCGGTTCAGGCTATTAATTTCTCACTTTAGTGCCTTAATCTCTCATATCGATACCGTGAACCGAATGTCGAATGGCGGCATACACCTTCCGATCTCCCTCTCTAGAGCATATCAAGACGAAATGAGAGATCCAACACGTACCTCTAGTCCTCCTCCTTCACTTTTGTTCCTAAACTTTCTCGAAAGAAGCTCTGTATAACACAAACGAACCATACCAAGATCAGTCTAATCTAGGAGTTCATCGTTAGATCTTGTCATCCACGATGAGTCTCTCGTCGATTCCTTCTACATGGTTCCTCGAATTTCCTACCTCTAGGACATGTTCGATGTGCCGCCGACGTCGCACGTTGATCCAGCCGTGGTTTGTCATCATCGTTAGGGACGAACAACCTCTCAATCACGTCCATTAGCACCACCTCGATGTCCACACCTTCTTCTACTCCGAATATGTTCCTAGCAAGGGGAACGACAACGCCAAGCCGTGCCCGCAAATCCGGCGAACTCTCCGGCCAGTTATTCCGGTGAGCCATCCTGGACCATTAGATCTTTATCTAAAGTTCATCATAGATCACTTAAACGAAGGGGTATCCTCCAATCAGAATCTGCTAAGTGCCATATCTTTTCCTATTTTCGGATTTTTAGACATAAGAACATAGAAACTTGTAAAAATCATATCTTTAGTTCTGTCTATCCAAATTTAGCAAATAATATGTCTATGGATTCAAAAAAATGAGTAGCACAGTGAAGCCATAATTTGGTATTTTTGAGTCGGTTAAAATCACATTTTATACAGAATCATTTGTGGAGTATTTTGACTATAAAAATTGTTGTGAAAATTATTTTTAAGTGAATCTTTTGGAAATGGATGTATATTGAACCCTCTGTACAGTAAAACCAAAATATAGTTTTATTCTAGTATAAATAAGATCGTGGCAATTATTTATTGAGAATTCCTTTCCAAGTGTTAGAAAATATTGCTAATCGCCACAATTGCACAAATGGTTGCATTTGTAATCTTGAAAATATAAAATGTTCAGAAATAACTTAGTAATGTTCATAACCTTCTTATAACAATTTGTACAATAAGAATTGCCATCTTTCATGTTTGCATACTTTGCATGATTTTTTGTTTTGATCTTGTGTATGTTATGTCTTGGTTGTTTTGTTTGATAGATTGTGTGAATTGCCAAGTGTGTAGCTACGAAGAGTGTACCAACACCGCCAACTACTAAGGCAAGTGGAACTATCATCCATGTCCTTCTATTTTCATTACACTTAGTGGGATTTTTGTAGTATGCATGACAGGGCTACTGTTGGGGATATGCTATATGGGTATCCTCATAGCATGTCTCCTGTCCGGATAACCCAGGTGGCCCACAGTTGGTAACATGGCCCATGGCCTGCTGGGTGGCCCAGTTAGATGGATCCAAAAGGGAGGCCCATGCCGGATAAAGGAAGGCTACGGAGGAGTCACCGACATACCCGGAGCCTTGGAGTGCATGACACGCTACACTAGTTGTAAGCAGTGTAGGACTCTGTAACCTGTCCGTCTAGGAATTTTCCCTGTAACCCTAGTACCTGACGACTATATAAGTCGGGCCCATGGGATCCTTTAGGGAACAATCTCAGATAACCTAGTGTCGACTACTATGCACCTCGCATAGCGAACCAATCCGTGTAACTCGGCGTATTTTCTCTTATAGTGATCTATAGCAGGAGTAGGATTCTGCCACCGCCGTGGGATCTGAACCTGGGTAAGATGTGTTACCTCGTACCCGTCAACCGTCTGCCTTCCCCCACATCTCTAAACACGCACTGTGAGGACCCCTCCATGGCGTACTCGTTGGCAATACCAAGACAGTTGGCGCCGACCATGGTGCAAGACGCGCTTCAGGCTATTCAGCGGGCGAGGACCAAGATCTTCGTTGGAATCAGCAAAACTGTAGCCATCGGTCGAGTTCTCTTCTCCGGAAACGTTCCGATTGTCCCTCCTGACGAATTCTGGATCTCGGCGAAGATGAACCCTACGCGGTGCTCGATTGTCCCCATCGGAGATATCCACCTCTTCATCGGCGAAACCGACTCGGGCACTAGTTCCCTGGGAGTCGGAGGAGCATCAATACCCGCTCGGACCGCCTACGGGCAGGATAAATTCACGGAAGGATCGATGTCGGATCTCTTCTCGGAGTTTGCCGGCAAAGATCGGAAAAATTCAAGGCCCACCCTTGTCGCCCATTGCCACCGCCCCGCTCCCCTCGACATCGCAAAGAAACCAATGCTCACCATCGTACGGATATTCCTCCGCCAAGGCAGAGCGGCATCGTCATCCGCGACAACGCGGAGCAGACCCATCATGACGGGGAGTGCAACAAAGGACACAAGAGCAGGTCGCGCCATGACCATCCGCGTCCGACAAGCAGCCGCGAAAAGCGTGAGGAGTCGCAGGAGGGAAACAACAAGAAAGCTAATCCATCGCCACCTCCGCCTTTGTCTCCACCTACCATCCACCATGGCAGAGGAGGCCCACGTCATTCACGCAGCCAATCCCCTGATGGCAAGAAGAAGAAAAGAAGCCCGGAGCCATACGATGCACGTTCGCATCTGGACAAGATCCACGAGGCCTGGGAAGGACCATACCTGGGACCATGTTGCTTTGGACCTGTAATACGGTCCGCAACCTACCCCAAAGGTTTCTGGATTGACAAGACCATCAAGCCCTATGACGGCACCGCCAAGCCAGCCACATGGTTGCACAATTACGATAACGCGATGGAGATCGCCGGGGGTAACCCCATCGTTGCTGTCAAGTACCTTCCATTGATGTTGGCGGGCATGGCCCGTCAATGGATTGATGACTTGCCGAAAAGATCTATCTGCAATTGGTTGGACATGCAAGAAGCGTTCACCAAGAACTTCGAGGGAACGTACAAGCGTCCCTGTACTGTTGGAGATCTATAGCGGTGCATGCAAGAGAAAGACGAGACATCTCGCGCCTACCTCTCTCGCTGGCTGGATATGAAGAATTCCTACACAGGAGTGCACGCCCAGACCGCCATGGCCGCCTTCATCGATGGGTTGGAAAGGGGCACGTTGCTCCGACATAAGCTGAAGCACCTGCAGGACAATCACCAGCTAGACTTGAACCAGATGATTCAGTTGGCCAGTGAGTTCGTGGCTGCCGACTACGATGCTCGCGGCTCTTTGCCGGCAACGACCATTCCAACTCAAGCTTGGAGGAACAGCAGCACAAACCGGAAGACCCCGCCTGAAGAAAAGCAAAACTCCGACATGGTCGCTATGACTTTTGCAGGACGAGGTGATGACAGACAGCGTGGCCGAGGACTTGGAGCTGGTCGTGGGCAGTAGCGAGGCAGTGAAACTACCTCGACATCGCTCTGTGTTTCCCAAACCTACGAGGAGTACCGTGATATGTCGTGCCTCGTACACCTCGATGCCAACGGCAAGACCACCCACACCAATCGCCACTACAAGTTCGTCAACGACCTCAAGGATGACCCGGAGTCTGGCTACATGCGAAGTCGGAAGAACAAACCGCGAGGAAAGGGCAAGGGGAAGAAGGAGGAGGAGTCCAAGGAATCAAGTGACATGGACGAGGATGTTGACCCCAAGCACGTCGCCAAGAGCGACGGCAAGGGCAAGAACCCCTTCGAGAAGAAGAAGGCAGTTTTCCACAGTTTCCTTGGCACCCCCACCGTCCGACAACATAAGACCTCCATGACGATACTGATGGCTACTCTACCCCCAGTTCCCCAATTCATGCGCTGGTCAGAGATTCCAATTACTTGGGATAGGAAGGATCACCCAGATCTCATCCCTACGGAGAACCAATACGCCATGGTCATCAACCCCCTGATTGACGGCAATGACTTCATCAAATATATGGTGGATAGTGGAAGCAGCATCAATATCAAGTACCTAGATACACTGCAGAAGATGAACTTGACGGAGGCAAACCTAAGGTGGACCAACACCATCTTCCACGGCGCAGTTCCTGGTCAGGAGGCTCGGTCCCTTGGGTGCATCACACTTCAACTCGCTTTGGGTGATGTTAATATACCGCCAAGAACACATGACCTTTGAGGTGGTCCCCTTCAAGAGTGTGTACCACGTCATATTCGGCCGCGACATATTCCACGCCTTCATGGCCAAGCCATGCTTCGTCTACAACAAACTCAACATACGCAGACCAAACGGTGTCATCACCGTATTGGGAAGCTTTACCAAAGCAAGGGACTGCGAGATTGGAGAAGCATCCTACGCAGAAGCTGTCCTCTACAGTGAAGAATCCAAGGAGATCCAGAGCAAGGTCGATGCCTCAGAGATGCCCACGTCGAAGAAACAGATTTCTGACTCTGCCCAGCATTCAAGGCCTCCATCGAGACCAAGCCGGTGGAACTTGTGGTAGGCGATGCCTCCAAGACCACCGCCATTGGGACGAACCTGGACCCTAAATAGGAAAGCGCGCTCGTCGAGTTCGTCCGTGAGAATAGGGACATATTTTCCTGGCAACTTGCCGACATGAAAGGTGTACCTAGGGAACTTGCCGAGCATAGCTTGAATATTGATCCAAAATGTAAACCAGTGAACCAACCTCTATGGCGCTTTGGATATGAGAAGGGACGCGCCATAGGCAAAGAGAAATCTAGGTTACTTAAGGCTAGTTTTATCCGATAAGTCCTTCACACCCAATGGGTGGCCAATCTTTTTCTTGTCCCCAAAAAGGGAACCAAAGAATTAAGATTGTCCGTTGATTACACCGGCTTGAACAAGGCATGTCCCAAAGATCTGTTTGCTATGCCTTGCATTGACCAAGTCATTGACTCGACGGCTAGCTCGGAGCTTTTGTGCTTTCTCGATGCATACTCAGGATACCACCATATGAAGATGAGGAAGTCGTACCAATTGGCCACTTCGTTCCCCACACCCTACGACACGTTTTGCTATGTCACGATGCCCTTTGGGCTGAAAAACGTAGGTGCTACGTACCAGCGGACAATGCAACGTTGCCTACACGACAAAATTGGTCGGAACGTTCACGCCTATGTGTACGATATAGCGGTGATGTCTAAAAAATCAAACGACTTAATCTCCGAATTAAAATAAACCTTTGATAAACTCCGGAAATACAACATGATGATTAACCCTAAGAAGTGCGTCTTCGGGGTTCCAGCAGGAAAATTGTTGGGATTCATCATTTCCTAGCGTGGAATCAAAGTCAACCCGGAGAAAATCAAGGCCATCTTAAACATAACCCGTCTGACATGCCTAAAGGACATACAACGACTAACAAGTTGTGTTGCAGCAGTTAGTCGGTTCGTCAGCCAACTTGGAGAGAAGGCGCTGCCGCTGCAGAAGTTGATGAAGAAGGCAGACAAATTCACGTGGATGAACGAAGCAGACGCAGCATTGAAGCAGCTCAAGGATATTCTTTCCTCAGCGCCTATCCTTGCAGCGCCCGATCCTGGAGAGTCCATGTTAATTTACATGGCGGCCACCAACCGGGTAATCAGCATCGTTGTCGTGGTAGAGCGGAAGGAACCAGGGAATGAGTACGGAGTTCAATGACCAGTTTACTATGTAAGCGAGGTCTTTACTGAGTCCAAGCAGCGTTACCCGCACTACCAAAAGATAGCTTATGGAGTATTCCTTGCTTCTCGGAAGCTGACGCACTATTTCCAGGAGCACCCCATCACAGTGGTGAGAAAGACTCCATTGTCCGACATTATCAACAACAACGACGCTATAGGAAGGGTCGCGAAGTGGGGCATTGAACTTTCCGCCTTCGAGATTACCTATAAGAGACGCGACGCTATCAAGTCACAAGCCTTGGAGGATTTTAACGCAGATTGGACGGAGATGTCGGATGCTATAGCAATGCCGGAGCCAAAATACTGGGTGATGCACTTTGACGGATCAAAGCTTCTCAACGGCTCGGGGGCTGGTGTACTGCTACAGTCACCAACTAGGGACAAGCTACACTACGTTCTGCAGATCCACTTCGAGGCTACAAACAACATGACGGAGTATGAAGCACTCATTCACGGATTACCTGTAGCCAAGGATATTGGCATGAAGCGCATAGTTTGTTGTGGAGATTCCGAATTGGTTGCCCAGCAGGTGGCTGGCACCTCGAACACGCGGAACCCTATGATGGCGGCATATCGAGACGAAGGGGACAAGATAGCCAAGAGCTTCTTGGGCTACGAGGTCAAGTATGTACCTAGGGAGAAAAACGAGGCGGCTGATCTACTGTCTAAGCTTGGATCAGGGCGCAAACGAATTCCGCTTGGAGTTTTCCTGCAGCATCTACGAACACCATCCGTGAAGGGAGCAGACATCGACAACCCGGACAGACTTGACTCTTTCGTTCACATGGTGACAAAGGTCCCTCCGGCTTGGACAAAACCGTTCATGGAGTATCTCGAACACGGAACTTTGCCCGACGACGAGGTTGAAAGATGGCAAATAGTATGTCGAGCAAAGGGTTATACCATAATCAATGGACAACTCTAGAAAAATAAGAACTACTGGTGTATATCTTAAGTGTGTTTTCCAGCAAGAAGGTATTGAAATCCTACGCGAAATCCATCTCGGAGATTGCAGACATCACGCCGCTCCCCGATCATTGGTCGCTAAAGCCTTCCGGCAAGGATTCTACTGGCTGACCGCGAAGGAGGACGCCGACAAGCTGGTTGAGACATGCACGGGATGCCAGTATTATGCCCGACAACCACGTGTTCCTGCTGAAGAATTGCGAACAATACCAATAACTTGGTCGTTCGAAGTCTGGGGGTTAGACATGGTTGGTCCGTTGTAGCCGGCACCATGTGGGTTTATGCATCTGCTAATAGCAGTTGATAAATTCACCAAATGGATAGATGCTAAACCCATTAGAAAGCTCGATGGGGCAATTGCCCTTAGGTTTGTTTGAGATCTAGTGGTGAGATTTGGCCTCCCACATAGCATTATGACCGACAATGGTAGCAACTTGTCACTCGGAGAAGTAGAAGCTTATTGTTGGGAGAAGGGAATCCGACTTGACCTTGCATCTATGGCACATCCACAGTCCAATGGTCAGGTTGAGCGAGCCAATGGAATAATTCTACAGGGAATCAAGCCACGTCTTGAGGCACCGCTACATAGAGCAGCTGGAGCCTGGGCGGAAGAATTACCATCTGTGCTGTGGAGTTTACGAACTACACCCAACGGATCCACCGGCTTCACCCCTTACTTCATGATATATGGAGCAGAAGCCATCCTGCCTTCCGACATCCTTCACGAGGCACCAAGAGTTGCCGCCTAGATGTGGACCTTCTCGAGGAGGAGCGTGTTTTGGCATGCCAAATATCCGCCATATACCAACAGAAGCTACGGAGCTACCATAGTCGCCGCGTCCGACATCGCTCATTTAAAGAGGGGGATTTGGTGCTCCGACTTAAGCAGAAGAAGTCACACAAATTATCCCCGCCATGGGAAGGACCGTTCATCATAAGCAAGGCGCTGCTCAATGGGTCTTACTACCTCGTTGACAATCGTGAACTGAAGGATAGACCCAACAAGGATCATAAGCGTAAGCGACGTGACCCGGATGAAGACAACCCGGAGCTTGATCGGCCATGGAACATAGCACAGCTACTTCAATTCTACACTTAGCATTTTTTATCTATTGTATACCCCTTACATGATCAATGACATAAAGCTCTCTGGTTCACTCATATTGTCTTTTACCTCCTTTAGTGTTCATTTTTGGATCGTATAAAAACTTTATGCACAAGCTTTGCGATTGCACTTGTGAAAATTCCGCCTAGGGACGTTAGCTTAATTTTTCTGGTCTACACGTTCTTTGTTTTCTTTATGTGGATTCTGGAGTAGTGACTTTTGGCACTTATTGTCGGAGATTTTGTGCTTAGGTTCTTGACGGTGCCATTGGGAATCATCGCCTGAGCGCGTATTTCCGACAATGAGTCTTCCGACTCACGAAAAGTCAAGCATAAAAACCAAAGTAATGGATAAGCCAGCACTTGCTTAAAAAATATATACATGCTGGAACCAGTTCTTGAGTAGCAGGAAATAACAACTATTGTTTTCCGCCTTAAGTTAACAAGTAGTTTTTTTCGCATACAGATTACAGAGGAAACAAATATTACATATTGTTTTTCATTCCTCTGGCGCAGGTGGGACGAAACATCATCAGCAGCAGGAGAGTTACCTTCCTAGAAGTCGGCAGTATTGAGGGACTCGGAGGATCTTTGGTTTCCGCCGTCATTTGATTTCATGGGAACAAAGATGTTAGTATCGACCAACTCGGCTACTCTGGTGTCAAAACCCGCGAGCGACGAAAATATAGCCTTGTGATCTATCTTTTGGCCTTCGTCGTCTACGTCGGGGATATCGGAGGTCACCGTGTCGATGTCGGTGTCTTCGTAATGCGGCTTGACCATTGATAGTGCCATCCTCGCGCTAGCCCGTGTACATAAAGCTTTCCAGCTTGCAACATGCTCGGGGGCTCGGCGCAAGATCTCCAAAAACTTCGCCATGGAATCTACCGCTTTGATGTTGATCTGGAGGTGCTTGGCTATCTCCTTGGCTTGCGTGATGGTGGTGTTGATAAAGTTGTCGGCAAGGACCATGCATTCCTTTGGCGGAGGAGGTGACTGGGTCAACCCAATAGGAGCTGCAAATTTCCAACAAAGGAGCGCATCAGTTCAGTAACACAAAAGTTCAGAGTAACTAGCTTATATAAGTACAAGGCAGAGAATCACTTACTAAAGATGCAAATCTCAGCCTGCTGGGGAGTTTCCGCCATGGAGTCCCGTTCTTGTCGGAGGATCCTGTACACTTCAAGATGGCGCTGATTTTGCTCATCGGTAGCTTTCTTCTGATCTTTCAGGATCATGATTTCCTCCTTCAAGCGGTTCATCTCCTCGTTGGCGGAGTCTTGCAGGACTTTCATTGAGTCTTCATGCATCTTTAGCATATCCTTTCTCTCCTGCTTAAGGATCTTGTTTTTGCTATCCAGTTGCTGAATATGCTTGGATGCTCAACAATATCCTTAGCCTTGGAAATGTCTTCTGCAAGTCGGAGAAAGAACAGTGCACATTAAGTACTCGGAGAATGTTGGCACAAGACCAAGTCAGAATACTAAAAATAAAGGAAAAACAGACGCTTGCTCTTGGTGATTTGTTCCTTCAAGAAGGCAGTTTTACCCTTTTTGGCTTCCAAGTCCGTGCGCATCTTCTGGTACTTCTCGTTGGCCACGCCCCTCCGAGCATTCTCATTTTGTGGAAAGGAAAAGTTTAACGCTTCTTAGTCTACTTGGAGCATCTAGCCGGATAAATATCCACCTAGAGGCTTGGGGGCTACAGTGAGAGTTTTTAACTTAGAAATATGCTTGGTCTTTCTTTAAGCATCTAGTCGGAACTGATTCAGTTTTCAACTAGAAGCTTGGGGGCTACAGTATAAAGTTTTTAAGCTCAGTCATATGCTTAGTCTTTCTTTAAGCATCTAGTCGGAACTAATTCAGTTACAAATAGAAGCTTGGGGGCTACAGTATTGAAATTTATAAACACTGCGTATGCTATTCTGAAATCATCTAGTCGGAATAATTCATTCAAACTATATTCTTGGGGGATACAGTGAGAAGTTTTCTAGCTTAGTCACATTTAGAGCATTCACATGCAAAGACCTATGGTTTTTCGTCTAAATCCTCGGGTGCTACAGTGGGATACTCATATGAAATGCAAAAGGCAAATAAAACTTACAAGTGCAATGATCTTGAGGTTTGTAGCACTCTCAGCAAGCAACTTGCCGAAGGATAAACTGTTTCCCTACAAGATTTCTTCTTGCCGGAGAGGCTCCTCAAGACCGTATGTTGGAGATGTCGGTGTCGCACCGGGAACCACAGCGGAGCTACCCGTCGTAAGTACCGGGTAGACTATCTTAGGGAACTCTATGGCTTTCTTGGGTGTGATGGCGCCGCATTCGGCAGACGTACGACTCTCCACCACTACCTTACCTGTACCTATGGCATCCTTAGCCGGAGCTTCAACCATTTGGGTTGCGGCACTTTATTGTGTTGCCTATTTGCCGACAATGGCAAGCTCCGTGGAGACACCTGAGTCCACTTCCATGGAGGAAGGGCTAGCTGCATCTTTGGCTTGTGAGCTTGTCGGAGCAAGCATAGGTTGGACGCTAGGAGTGACAAGGGCGATGGCGGGAGATGCGTGGGGAGAAACATCACGATGGAACATATCCTTAATGTTTCTAGAAGCCCCCAAAGTTTTGGAGGTTTCCTTCAAACTGGTAGTGGCCTTCTTACTGAAACATGCGAAAAGTATAAGTACAGGAATAAGACAAGCAATGGACAATGTCAGAGAGAAAGAATCTTACACAAGAGGGGGCACTTTGGCAACGGGGATCCCGATAATCTTTATTTTCTCCGCCTCCAGAGAGGCGGTAGTCTTCTTGGAGGCTCCACCCTCCATCTTCTTCTTCTTGCCTCCGTCAGCAGCGTCCGAGGTGGAGCTCTTCCGCTTTCGCGCCAACGGGACATCGTCGTCGGACACGACGGTGACTTCCTTCATCTTTGGGTCATATATTTGGATAGCCATGCTATCCTCCTCTAGACTGCTAAGCTGTTAAGTGAAATCCCAATGTGTTAGATGAGATGGATATGGCTAGAAGGAAGAACTGGAGTATATATCATACACGGAAAATAAACATCATACCTTTGGGCATGTGCCATCAACGAACATATCATAGGTGATGGTGAAGCCTCGCTTCCTATCCTTCACCTTGACGATGTCCTTGAGTCGAAGCTTGATGGAGTCACTCAACAAATTATCCTCGGAGATGCAGAGGCTATCCTTCCTATCCTTGGTGTACTCATGCATCATCTTCGAGGGGTGCGGCCGAGGCTGGATTCGCCTGACAAACCAGCACATGGCCAGGTCCAAACCGGTCAGACCCGTCTCTACGAACCACTCTATCCGCCTTATAGAGCGGGAAGCGTCGATGTCAGAGGGAAGGGAGGCCTGGGATCTCCATTTTGAAGCTTCGGCGGCGGCTCCATCGACAAAGTCCGAGTACGTCGCTTCTCGGCTAGCCAGAGGGATGTCTGGAACCGCCGGCCAGGCCGGATCTTAAAACTAATAGTGCCACAGTTCCTGAGCTCGTCCTTGCCGGCTCCGGCTTCCCGCTTGACGGTGAAATAGTAAATAAAGAGATCTAACCTAGGCCTAATCCCTAAGTAACCCTCACAAAGAGCCGCGTAGTTGCTAAGCGCGATGATGCTATTGGGGGAGAGGTTCTGAGGCTATACTCGGTAATGGTTGAGGACAGCTTGGAAGAAATTGGAGATGGGCATGGAGATGCCGCGTACCAGTTGGGCTTTGAGGTACACCTTCTCTCCGGCTTGGGGAGAAGGAGTGACATCGCCGGCTGGCGCCACCCGCGAGGCGAGCTCCTCCGTCGCAGGAAGGTAGCCCTCGATGATTAGCTCCTTGTTGTCGCGGTCCGTAATATCCGAACCGTGCCAGTCGCCCTTGTGGGAATTGTATTCCTCCTCTAGCAGCTCCAGCGCCGCTGGGTTATGGTCGCCGCCGGTGGTTTCGACCACCGCGGATTTGGGGATCACCAGGCCCTCTGGGGCACGATGACGGTGCTCGTCGGCTTCACCGCGGCATCTCCTGACACCGCCATGGAGGGGGCAGAACTGCTGCTGGCCATTGGAGAGGTTGAGGTGGTGACTGAGAAAGATTGAAGGGCTATGGTTTTTTGCTCTAGCGCGGAGAGCTCGAGGAGTCGCTCGCTGGAGGAAGAAGAAGATGTAGAGGAGAATCAGGTGAAAAGTAAAATTTCCACCACTGTTACAATTTATAACCTCCAGCGTCAAGATTCGTGCAAGACGATCGAATGGTTGATGCGTGGACGACATGTGCGGAAGCGTACGCGGAAATTTTGCCACGTTTCCAACCGTCGCCCCCAATGGTTCGTATCGCTCACGCGGGAAAAACGGACATGATTGTGTTCTTTGTATGTGTGAGTTACGAGGCTTTGCAGACCTACGTCTATGTCGCCATAACTGTCACTGGCAGATGAACAATCACGTCGGAAGATTCCGGCATGGACGGATCCAGTCCGGCTATGGAAGAGTACGATAGAAGATTCAACAATTCTCTGACTTACAAGTTGAAGACGGAGAAAACCTTGCAGGGTTCTTTGGGAGGACTACAAGATATTGCTTGACGATTTGCCGACATCCATCTAGACAGAGCATTCAATGTGAAGAGGCAAGACGGTGCAAGATCTCGGAGTTCTCCGGGGGCTACTGTTGGGGATATGCTATATGGGTATCCTCATAGCATGTCTCATGTCCGGATAACCCGGGTGGCCCACAGTTGGTAGCATGGCCCATGGCCTGCTGGGCGGCCCGGCTAGATGGATCTAGAAGGGAGGCCCATGTCGGATAAAGGAAGGCTACGGAGGAGTCACCGACGTACCCGGAGCCTTTGGAGTGCATGACACGCTTGACAAATGGTAAGCAGTGTAGGACTCTGTAACCTATCCGTCTAGGACTTTTCCTTGTAACCCTAGGACCTGATGACTATATAAGTTGGTCCTATGGGAGCGTTTAGGGAACAATCTCAGACAACCTAGTGTCGACTACGATGCACCTCGCACAGCGAACCAATCCCTATAACTTGGCGTATTTGCCCTTATAGTGATTTATAACAGGAGTAGGATTCCGCCACCGTCGTGGGATCTGAACCTGGGTAAGCTGTGTTACCTCGTACCCGTCAACCATCTGCCTTCCCCCACGTCTCTAAACACGCACTGTGAGGACCCCTCCATGGCGTACTCGTCGGCAATACCACGACAGCTACTATGTTACCATGCTATGCTATGTCCTATTAGGATATCCTTTATATCTTTCTTAGTGGAACATCGTAGTTATAGTATGCTTAGCCTTGCTATAGATTTGGGGTGGAATACCATGTTTTGATTATATGAAGCATTGAAAAATATATGTTTTATATAAAAAAACAAGTACTCAATGAATCACCTTGGTGGAATGTGGATACTCAGTTGTGGATAAGGTGGCAACGAAGGGAACCATATCTATGGCTATCTTTTACGTGTGTGCACTAGAAGAATACCACCCAGGGACTTAGAGATCAAACATGTTTCACGCACAGTGGCTTCCGTGTACAGCCACATGCTAAATAGGCTCTAGCTTAGTCAATTACATAGTGGGAGACCCTTGCATTGGTACCTATTCAGGTTAACTAGAAATATGTATTGGAAGTATATCCTTACATTGGTGCCTGGTAGACGTGCTAGAATTATGTATTGGGAGGACTTCAATGGAAATACTTAGTCACATTCTCGATCTGCCAGTACTCCATTTGGTGCGTACTTATCTAGCGGCCACTGGTGGCGTCATGACGGGATTGTGTCATGTGGGTAAAGTGTACAACTTTTGCAGAAGATCAAATTCTAAGTACTTAGCCGTGTCCCCTGTTACGGACAACTCTGATCAACTAAGTCCTGAAGCTATGGAAGATCTTGAAATTCCAATTTCTCAAAGTAAAACTTGATGGTGTCAACAAGGGATTATAAGAACTTGGAGTTTGCCAAGGAGTTCAGAAAGATTGTTGAAAGATCAAAACTATTTTGAAAAGATAGGATAAAACCATATTGCTTTCTACAAATGATCCTAAACTCTAGTTAGACAAATATGCATGTATTGTTAGACTCCAACTTATTTCCACATAGTGGTGACACTTGCCAATACAATTCAAATGTATTAACCCTTGTGGCTGTAACTTATCATGTTGCAGGATTACTTGATGATAGTGATGTTTGCTGAGTAGGGTTATGAGTCTGCACACCAACATGTTTGTCTGTGGTCTACTTTGTACTAAGATAGCCTATCACTATGAGATTGTAATAAGTATTTATATTCTGGATCATGCGATGTAATATGACCTTTGTATATTGATATTACATCTTAAATTGTGGGCGATAGCTATTCGATCCAGGGACTAGCACTGTAATCACAGGGATTTCGAACCAAGCCGGGTTCGGGTCCACTACACACGTACTCAGTTAAATTTTCGTTAAGGAAATCCATTTTCACATCCATCTTTCATATCTCATAGTCGAAATAGGATACTATAGCTAGCATGATTTGGACTAACTTAAGCATCGCTATAGGCAAGAAAGTCTCGGTGTAGTAAACTCCTTGAACATGTCGGAACCCCTTCGCGACAAGTTCTAATTTATAAACAGAAACATTTCCATCCATATCAGTTTTCTTCTAAAAGACCCATTTGCATTCGACGGGTCTTGCACCGTCTGGCCGATCAAGCAAGTTCCAAACTTGATTTTCATCCATGGACTTTAACTCGGATCTCATGGCTCCAATCCATGACACTTAATCAGATCCCACCATCGCTTCCGAATAATTTGTTGACTTATCACTGTCTAATAGTAACACATCAAGAACACTGCGTAATCTTGTCGATCTTCGTAGTACAGGTATTGCTACCGGCTCAGCAACCACGACTAGCTCAACCTCCAAGGTTTTTGTCGACTTGCTACTAGCCAGTTCCTCTCGAATTTCTTTGAGTTGCACCGTGCTCCCACTGACTCCTTGACTGAGAAACTCTTCCTCAAGGAAGACACCATTCCAAGCGACAAACAATTTGCCCTCTTCTCGGTTGTAGAAGTAGTAACTCAAGGTTTCCCTCGGATAATCCATGAAAATACACTTATCTGACTTGGTTGTAAGAATGTCCGACTGAATTCATTTGAGAAATGCTTCACAACCCCAAATCTTAAGAAAAGACAAACTCGCCTTTTTGCCTGTCCACATTTCATGCGGTGTCTTCTCTACCGACTTTGATGGTACTCTGTTTAGTGTGAACGCTGTTGTTTCTAGACAAATAACCCAAAAATGATAAAGGAAGATATTTCTGACTCATCATCGACCGCACCATGTCCAACAAGGTCCGATTCCGCCTTTTCAAGACACCATTACTCTATGGCGTTCCTGGTGGAGTGAGTTGGGGAACTATACCACAACTCTTCAGATGTTCATAAAACTCGTGGCTCATGTACTGGCCTCCTCGATCCGACCAAATAAACTTTATTTTCTTGTCGATTTGATTATGTACTTCATTCTGGAATTCCTTAAACTTTTGAAAGACTTCCGACTTATGTTTTAATCAACTAGATATATCCATACCGACTCAAATCATGAGTGAAGGTAATGAAGTACTCATAACCACTCCTGGATGTCGTGCTCATTGGTCCACATACTTCATTATGTGCGAGGCCCAACAAGTAGGACGCCCTCCTGCAACTCTTTGCAAAAGGTGTCTTGGTCATTTTTCCGAGTAGGCAAGATTGTCAGGTCTCAAATGACTCCAAGTCTAAAGAAGTTATGATTCCATCATCATGGAGCTTCTTCATGCGTTTCCAACTTATATGACCAAGCCAACAGTGCAAAAAGTAAGTCATATTCAGATCATTTGGTTTTAACCTTTTAAAATTTATGTTATAGACCGACTCACCATCAAGATTCAAAATAAATAACCCATCCTAGACAGGTGCCAATCCGTGAAACATATCATTCAAATATAAAGAACAACCATTATTATTAATATTTGACTCATAGCCTTGCATCATCAAACATGAAGAAGAAATAATGTTTCGACTGAGCACTAGAACATAGAAACAATTATTCAGTTCCATAATGAATCCGGAAGTTAAATGAAGTTGCATCGTGCCGACTTCCAATACAGAGACTCTCGCTTTGTTGCCGACTCGGATATCAACCTCTCCTCTTGCTATGCTCCTAGTTCTTACCAGTCCCTGCAACGAGTTGCAGATGTGAATAACTGATATGGTATCATATACCCAAGAACTATTAGGTGAATCGACAAGATAAATGTCTACAACATTGCAAACAAGTGCACCTGAGTAGGAAGTCATACGCCCACTATTGGCTTTGTTATCCAAGTACATGCTGCAATTCCTCTTCCAGTGGCCATCCTCCTTGTAGTAGAAGCAAGTGGATCTGGCTAAAGGAGATGGCTTAGTCCCTGAGGAAGTGCTTGGGACCGGGTCCTGAGCCTTCTTGCCTCCCGACTTAGCCTTCTTCTTCATCCAAGAACTTAGCTTTGTTATGCACCATCAAAACTCGACTGGTGCCCTTCTTGAGATCCGCCTCTCCCTACTTGAGCATCCCATGTAATTCAGTGAGTTTCTTATCCATACCATGCATGTGGTAGTTCGAAATAAACTACCCATACGCACTAGGAAGAGAGTTCAGAATTATCTCTGTACCAAACTTTTTGCTAATGGGGTAGCCAAGTCTCTCTAGATACTACACGTAACCAACCATCTTGATCACATGCAGACTGAGTGGATCACCATCCTTAAGATTGCAACTCAGCAAAGCCTGAGAGACTTGATATCTCTCAGTCTTTTCCTGAGCCTGGAACATACTTTTGAGGCTTTCGATCATATCATAGTAATCAACATTCTCGAACTGCTGCTGCAACTTCAGTTCCATGTGAGCAAGCATAAGACAACTAATAGCGGTGGACTCATCCTTAGTTCGACGATAGGCATTGGTGGCAGCGATAGTCGCATTCTCATCCAGCTCATATGAAAGTGGGTTGTCTAGGACATGGTCCTTCTTTTCTTGTTTGAGAACAATTCTCAGATTTTGATACCAGTTGGTAAAATTAGTGTCATTCCGTTTATCCTTCTCAAGAATGGTTCTCAACGCAAAAACGGATATCTGAAAGGTACTTCTACTAGGTTCCATGATCTACAACAGAAAATATTCAAAACACTTAAGACATGTATTCATAAAAGAGCAAGCATTTTGAACACTTTAATATTTTATGATCCCACTAGAACCAACACCCCTCCGATGGTTACTTAGTGATTCAGGATCCTAGATAAGCAAGTCGGCTAGTGAGCATTAGAATCACCGCTAGCCGCCAAGTGATCTAGGTAGACAACTCCTTGTCAATCGCATCTCATACGACTCATGTTGGTCGGGCAGCATCACATGCCCCGACTCTCGTCTGACTTTTTCCCGAGTCCCACAACCATTGTGATAGACCCATCTAGCTTACCTAGTGTTTCTTCTGTAAGAGTCCGACTCAAACCCACCTAGTCAGAAATAATTGGCAACACCTCAATTTTATGAGCCCACTACCAAAAATGTCCGACTTGTGATGGTGCAAACACTGGAGGAAAAACCAACTAGACCTTCTTTGAGGGATTAAATTTTACGGACTATCTAATAGAGGCAAAACAGAGACATAAAAATAAGTCAAAATAAAGCAATTATAATGTGAAAAACTATGGCTCTCTTCATGGTGATCTCGATCTCCGTAAAGCCTGTAATCCAACTCTTGCCAACTGGTGTCACTTGCTGTCTTACTCCATGCCGCCGACATGTACATCGACTTTCATACCATACGGATTCTGCAAACATCTACACTAGATTTGTAAAGTAAATTACATAGAGAATCTGACGCGCAGGTCGTTATACAATAAAATGACAACACCTAGGCTCCAGCTGGCTGACAAAACCTTGATTCGTCGATCATGTATGGATTACACACATACATCACATGCACATGAACCATATCATTCACAACTTCCTGCAAAAACAATTTATGCATAGATACGATATATACCGGTGTTGTGAACCTTGCAACGACATCTAAGGCACTACGATAGGGTGAAGCCGGTGGTCCTGCTAGCCGGATAGCAGGCGGGGATCGAAGGGGCAGCGCCCCTCGCGGGTGCGGGCAGCAGCTGACGATTTTTCTGAAAACGTATATCTCATCTACAATCCTGACATGGATTCCGACCATTTTTCCGATTCGATCAAAATCCTTTGATCTTCGATCACTGCTTATGGATTTACGTGTCATAGTCTACCCCGATGGCGGAAACCGACTGGTAGGGGTATGTTGTTTCACGACCTCAGCAGTATGATCTAGGAAACCAGATTATCCATTACCCGAGTACAGTTGATCCAATCAACCTCGTACAAAACCGATCTACCTCATAGATAGACTACCAAAACAACACATAGATCCAATCTATAGCCAACTGGATATCACATATGGGAGATCCTGAGCCTAAAAACAGAAGCTATTTCTTTGATACCACTGTTGGGCTGCGAGGAGATAAAACAAAACATTTCTCTCTAACGCGGTGATCCCAAGATCTAGCTGAGGTAGAAGGCCACGAGGATTACCACTAGACGCACAGTTTCGGATTATTGATGAATCATGTCAGTTGAATGCAGTGCAGTCCTCACGATCCGATCCGATCACGATCGTCCTGGTGCTGATTGTACAACACTGCTGCTGGTATCCACACGTATACGGAGGAGCGCCGACGGCGAATTGCTAGGTTCATAACGGCGACAGGACTGCTGTGGAGCTAGGGTTTCGAATGCATGGAATGACGTAACCATCAACCCTCCTAGGTTTCTGTGCCCCACTATATATAGAGAGTGAAAGTGAGATTGTGTAACACCCTCAGAATCGGACCTATGCAAGTTTCAGCAAAACTCGCCAAACCCGCATAGAAACGATTCAAAGGTGCCCACCAGGCACTTTCATGCGGATGGAAAACGAAGTAATAACATTACACAACAGTCCTCGATGGGACCCACAGAACAGATATATACAACAGCGACTCAATGAGTCAAGAATACAGATATTAAATACAAAGATCCAAAACACCTTGAGAACGATCGAGCGTCCAGCTACGGACAAGAGGCAAATGGGGCTAAGAGCCCTGAAGAATAACCAATGGCGTCCATAACCCTGCCCAGGCCAAGCCGGAAGGGTAACCCTGCTAACGACGTCGATCTCAAAACCTGCTTAAACAAAAGGGGTGCCGACAAAGGGCAAAGGAAAAAGAGGAGCGTCAGTACTGAGGCCAGTACACGGCGAGGCTAGAATTCGGCGGTCCTCGCCTACATAGGTATGGTGGACTGAAGCGGCAGCGGCAGCATGCACTAAACCACCTATAGAGACTCGATACAACTGGCGGTTAACAGAGAGGGGTAAGAATGACCTATCCGGATCCAACCTGAAACTAACATCAAACAAACCCATCCTGGCATTTCCCCTCGATACCAATCGAGGAAGTCAACTGAGGAACTCACACAGTTGGCAGTTTTACTTATTCAGTTATAGTTGCGGCACTTTACTAGTCAGGTTTAGACAATCGTCCTGGGAAAGTAAGCAGTGGGCACTTTTAGTTAACCATTCCGTTATAGTGGCAACACTTACTAGTCAGATACAATTAGCATGAGATAACCCCAAAACCCAGCAGTTGTTGGTACTTTTATTCAGCCATTCCGTTGTAGTTGTAATACTTACTAGTCAGGTACAATGGTCGCAAGCGACACTCCAAACAAGCAATTGTGGGCAATATTATTTAACCATTCCATTATAGTGAAGCTGATTACTAGTCATTATAAAGTCAAATTTATAGCAGTAAACTTTAGTTTTGCTTGTCTATGATCGAGATACTGTGCTCCAAGTCGTCCATATCCGCGGACACGGCTTTCAGAAAGTTTTACCCGGCCGGGGTGCACCAATAGCAACACACGCTCGATCAACCTCGGAAAAACCAACTCAAAACCCAACGAGGATTTCACGACTGAACAATCACAGGATTCAGAAATATTTCAGGGGGGCACCCCTTAAAGTAGAACCCGCAACGAAGCCGGCCGGCTCCGAGACGGACTTAAGGTTGTGGGGACGGCTGTGAACGACTGGGAACCCGAAAGTGTGGCTGGGCTTGTCGACACCACGGAATCGTGCCACGATCCTAAACAGTACAGTGTGCTCCTCGCACAATCGTAAATACATAAGTAGCATGGCATAAGTACAGGATAGTAATAAAACCTCAAACTAGTTTGTGGCCCCAAGAAATAAGACTGAATCAAGCTCTGGCTCAGGGGGGTCCCATATACCTCCCGGATGTGGATAGCGCGATAAATCAAGGAACAGGTATCAAGTACTCAGGGTCCTACGGGACACAAGTGGGCGTTCGGAAACCAAATATTATCTATCACCCACCGATGCCTCTGCTTACTTCAATTTTAGTTGTTAAACAGGAATTAAACTGGACGGTAAGTAAAGCTATGATCATCTCCAACATCAACATGCGGCAATACATCAACAACTGTGGCACTTGACGACGCGCAACAGCACTAGAGCAAGCGACTACGACGCGCAAGTCCAACTAGCTACCAAACAACAGGTAATAGGATGTGTCCAAAGCAATATAAGGCTGCAAGGGATATCACAGGTACGGAAACTAAAGCATCACAACACAGATAGCAATAGATCAACAGGAGGGAATAAAGACTATAAAAGTAAGATAGGTGGAAAGGGGGGGATGCTCGCCTGAAAACATTGTCGAAGGTTCAACCGAAGATCGGGGCGAAGCTCACATCAACTCAACGGCCCAATTCGCGAAGAATCAAAACACTAGAAGAAACACCGGATGCACTATTTAATACAACGGCAGAAGATCGGCATGATGCATGTATGATGTATGACATGGCAAAGGGTGCGAGGCAATTAGGTCATATTAAGCGGAACCGGGGTCCCGGCAGTTAATTAGTCGGTTCAAGTTATTTATCTACCCCGCGATTTAAATGTTGTTTGAACATGGCAAAGTATAGTACCGGTTCGCTACACAAATTTAAATGAGGCCAATATGAGACTAGATTTGCCCGCATATGGGCCTCATATTTAATTATTAGGTGAATCGGCAAAAGGCCCCAGACCAAATGAATGTATGCATGCAAGACAGTTATTATGCGACAAGTTGTGTTATATTATAAAATAGAGTGTCGGGAAGGGGTTCACACATTAGGGGGTCTCGACGAACTTGGGTTTTCCGGGGTTCAGGGTCGGTCTCAGGGTCCAGGGTTCGACGGAAACGTTCTCGGATAGCAGAGGTAGGTCTTGGCGCATCCGTGGTCTTCGGGTCATGTTGTCGGTCTTGTCGTCTCTCGCGGGGACCTTGGCGTTCCGGGAGGGCGTTCTCGGGGTCGATGGCGAACTTGAGTGGGTTGGGTACCGGGGTCTTCGATTCCGTGAAGTAGATCTTGTCGTTCGGGCGTCGATGCTTCCGGAGGAGAACTTGGCGATCCCGAGGGTCTTGATGTTCGACGGGTTCGTGCGCGCCGGGATCGGGCTTCAGGGTTTGTTCTTCCGATCCTTGAAGAAGGTCATGGTGGTTCCAGGGAGGAAGCCTTGGTGTTCCGCGAAGGGTAGCTTCGGACTGCGACTTTGTGTTCGTTGGCGAACTCGGATGGTCACCCGGGGTTCATCGAATCTGCTCGGCCGATGTCGGTCTTGGCAGGGTACCATGTGGCCGATCTTGTTACAATTGTCCGCGATGGAGGTCTTGTCGATGAGAGGGCCTTGGCATCTTAATCTCGTGCGGGATATGGTCCTTGTTCCGGCCTTGGTCAACAAGCATTTCCGCCACGTCGTCATGTCTTCTCGCTGATGCGGCCCGCTACTTGCACGGAGGCAGAGGAACTAGCTGCGGTGGGCTCGTACGCGGGGGTTCTCTACACAGCGGCTCGCGGCACACGACGGTGAGGCCTGAGCGACGGCGACGTGGAAGCGAGGCCGGCGGGGCTCGTACGCGGGGACGGCGGCACGTAGGCGAGGGAGCCGGCGAGGCAGAGCTCGCTGCCGGCTCGCTGCAGGGAGGGGGCAGCGGACGACGAGGAGCTTGGCGGGCGCGGGGTGTGGTGCTGGAGGAAGGTGGGGCCACGGCGGGCGGACGCGGCCGGGGAGAGGCAGCCGGGGGACGCGGGGTGCTCGAGGGCGACGCCGGCCAGAGGGAGCCACCGGAGGCGGGGGGTCGCGACCTGGGACGAGCGGGGCACGGCCGGGGCTTCCACGCGCGGGATGCAGGGGCCGGTCGGAGAAGGTTGGGGCGCGGGGCTCGGGGTCGACGAGGGGGTCCGCGCGGACGAGAGCGGCGGAGGCGAGAGAGGGCGAGGGAGCGACGGGGAGGGGAGACGGGGCCAGGCGAGGCGGCGAGGGCGCGCGCGAGCAGAGAGGAGGAGCTTGGGGGCGGCGCGGGGCGAGCAGGGGGTGGCCGGAGAAGGTGGCTCGGGCGGAGGCGAACGGCGGCTGGGGCGGGGCAAGCAGGGCGGTGGCGGCCGCTCGCGGAAGGAGAGGGAGGAGGAGAGGAGGGGGAAACCGACGAGGGGAGAGGCGGGGGACCGCGTGGCGGGGAGGTCTGAGGGGTCCAGCGGCGGTGGGTGGGTGCAGAGGGTGCCGAGGCGGCGCCGGCGAAGAGGATGGCGAGCGGGGTTGGGTCGGGAGGAGGAAGAAGGATGCGGGGGAAGGGAGACGCGTGGGGTTGGGGGTGGGCCAGGCGTGGGGCCGGGGCCAGGGGTGGGGTTGTCGGTTGGGGTGCGTCGGTGCGTGCGTGCGTGTGGCGTGCGGGGTGGGGCTGGGTGAGTGGGTGGTCTGAGAGAGGGAGAGAGGGGGAGGCCACGTGGCATAGGATGGTTGGTGGGGGATTTGGGGTGGGCTGATGTGGCGCAAGGGGGTTGGTCCGGGTGAGGTGGAGGTTGGGTGTGGGTAGGTAGTTTGGTAGGAATAGGATTAGAGGTGGACCGATTAAAAAAACTGGGGTGGTCGTTCGGGTCAAAACGGCCCGTTCGACTGCCCCGCTAAAATAATAAATATTTTTATTTGTTTTACAAACACCGTTTGCAAACCGATATCAGGCACACAAAAATAATCCGGAGACCCGGGGTTGATATTTGATTAAAGATGGGGCGTTTTAGAAAACAGAACGGGCTTTGCGAAATAGTTTTTGACAAACAACATATGATGATGACGATGCAATGCACAAATTCAACGCGATTTTCTAGTAGTGGTTTTGCGGGATGCCACAATTCGACACCACTAACGATGGATCTCGCCCTCGAGATCCGCCCCATGGTACCGGAAGGAAGGTCGGCGAACTGCGTCTTCTCTCTTCGTGTAGATCCTCGCGACACCACTAACAAGAGGTGGCTGTCCGTGATCGTCGAGAGAACACTCCAGAAACAAAAGGGCGAAGATAGAGGTATCCACAAATAAAGCCACCCCTAAATTCCGTGGACGGAGTAAAATCGCTGGATCCACTGATTCGATGTACAAGAGCGAATGATAAGAGTAGTCGGATGGTGATCAGTCCATCGCGCACCCAAACCATTACTCTGCACACGAATAGGCGGATTATGCAATCAACTCTCGGAATTAGACTGAAGATCTCGACAAGCGAGGTTTGGAAACAAAGGGGTGATGCAGACTCTGCATCGGATCTGGCGTAGATGATGTCGTCGTGACGGAAAACAATGGAAGGCACAAACAAGGAACAAAGAATGATACCACAGCAGACGGATTCCTCAAGCAGCATGAACACCGGATGGTAGAGCACCGTTATCAAAGAAGGAAGCGAAACCCTGAAGGTACGACGGAACCCAACCACGAGAAATCCTGGACTCGAAGGGGGAGAAGAGAGAGAATTTAAAACACGTCGAGATAAGAGGAGAATAGCAGAGGGGAAGGAGTAAAATCAGACCTAATTAGAACTATCCAACCGATTTTTCAAAAATAGTTTTGACACTCTACTTCGGCCGTTAGCTAGGTTATCCTACAGGCTGGACTTGTGGGGTATCGCAACTGCTGTGCTCTGATACCACTCTGTAACACCCTCAGAATCGGACCTATGCAAGTTTCAGCAAAACTCGCCAAACCCGCATAGAAACGATTCAAAGGTGCCCACCAGGCACTTTCGTGCGGATGGAAAACGAAGTAATAACATTACACAACAGTCCTCGATGGGACCCACAGAACAGATATATACAACAGCGACTCAATGAGTCAAGAATACAGATATTAAATACAAAGATCCAAAACACCTTGAGAACGATCGAGCGTCCAGCTACGGACAAGAGGCAAATGGGGCTAAGAGCCCTGAAGAATAACCAATGGCGTCCATAACCCTGCCCGGGCCAAGCCGGAAGGGTAACCCTGCTAACGACGTCGATCTCAAAACCTGCTTAAACAAAAGGGGTGCCGACAAAGGGCAAAGGAAAAAGAGGAGCGTCAGTACTGAGGCCAGTACACGGCGAGGCTAGAATTCGGCGGTCCTCGCCTACATAGGTATGGTGGACTGAAGCGGCAGCGGCAGCATGCACTAAACCACCTATAGAGACTCGATACAACTGGCGGTTAACAGAGAGGGGTAAGAATGACCTATCCGGATCCAACCTGAAACTAACATCAAACAAACCCATCCTGGCGTTTCCCCTCGATACCAATCGAGGAAGTCAACCGAGGAACTCACACAGTTGGCAGTTTTACTTATTCAGTTATAGTTGCGGCACTTTACTAGTCAGGTTTAGACAATCGTCCTGGGAAAGTAAGCAGTGGGCACTTTTAGTTAACCATTCCGTTATAGTGGCAACACTTACTAGTCAGATACAATTAGCATGATATAACCCCAAAACCCAGCAGTTGTTGGTACTTTTATTCAGCCATTCCGTTGTAGTTGTAATACTTACTAGTCAGGTACAATGGTCGCAAGCGACACTCCAAACAAGCAATTGTGGGCAATATTATTTAACCATTCCATTATAGTGAAGCTGATTACTAGTCATTATAAAGTCAAATTTATAGCAGTAAACTTTAGTTTTGCTTGTCTATGATCGAGATAATGTGCTCCAAGTCGTCCATATCCGCGGACACGGCTTTCAGAAAGTTTTACCCGGCCGGGGTGCACCAATAGCAACACACGCTCGATCAACCTCGGAAAAACCAACTCAAAACCCAACGAGGCTTTCACGACTGAACAATCACAGGATTCAGAAATATTTCAGGGGGCCACCCCTTAAAGTAGAACCCGCAACGAAGCCGGCCGGCTCCGAGACGGACTTAAGGTTGTGGGGACGGCTGTGAACGACTGGGAACCCGAAAGTGTGGCTGGGCTTGTCGACACCGCGGAATCGTGCCACGATCCTAAACAGTACAGTGTGCTCCTCGCACAATCGTAAATACATAAGTAGCATGGCATAAGTACAGGATAGTAATAAAACCTCAAACTAGTTTGTGGCCCCAAGAAATAAGACTGAATCAAGCTCTGGCTCAGGGGGGTCCCATATACCTCCCGGATGTGGATAGCGCGATAAATCAAGGAACAGGTATCAAGTACTCGGGGTCCTACGGGACACAAGTGGGCGTTCGGAAACCAAATATTATCTATCACCCACCGATGCCTCTGCTTACTTCAATTTTAGTTGTTAAACAGGAATTCAAGTGGACGGTAAGTAAAGCTATGATCATCTCCAACATCAACATGCGGCAATACATCAACAACTGTGGCACTTGACGACGCGCAACAGCACTAGAGCAAGCGACTACGACGCGCAAGTCCAACTAGCTACCAAACAACAGGTAATAGGATGTGTCCAAAGCAATATAAGGCTGCAAGGGATATCACAGGTACGGAAACTAAAGCATCACAACACAGATAGCAATAGATCAACAGGAGGGAATAAAGACTATAAAAGTAAGATAGGTGGAAAGGGGGGGATGCTCGCCTGAAAACATTGTCGAAGGTTCAACCGAAGATCGGGGCGAAGCTCACATCAACTCAACGGCCCAATTCGCGAAGAATCAAAACACTAGAAGAAACACCGGATGCACTATTTAATACAACGGCAGAAGATCGGCATGATGCATGTATGATGTATGACATGGCAAAGGGTGCGAGGCAATTAGGTCATATTAAGCGGAACCGGGGTCCCGGCAGTTAATTAGTCGGTTCAAGTTATTTATCTACCCCGCGATTTAAATGTTGTTTGAACATGGCAAAGTATAGTACCGGTTCGCTACACAAATTTAAATGAGGCCAATATGAGACTAGATTTGCCCGCATATGGGCCTCATATTTAATTATTAGGTGAATCGGCAAAAGGCCCCAGACCAAATGAATGTATGCATGCAAGACAGTTATTATGCGACAAGTTGTGTTATATTATAAAATAGAGTGTCGGGAAGGGGTTCACACATTAGGGGGTCTCGACGAACTTGGGTTTTCCGGGGTTCGGGGTCGGTCTCAGGGTCCAGGGTTCGACGGAAACGTTCTCGGATAGCAGAGGTAGGTCTTGGCGCATCCGTGGTCTTCGGGTCATGTTGTCGGTCTTGTCGTCTCTCACGGGGACCTTGGCGTTTCGGGAGGGCGTTCTCGGGGTCGATGGCGAACTTGAGTGGGTTGGGTACCGGGGTCTTCGATTCCGTGAAGTAGATCTTGTCGTCCGGGCGTCGATGCTTCCGGAGGAGAACTTGGCGATCCCGAGGGTCTTGATGTTCGACGGGTTCGTGCGCGCCGGGATCGGGCTTCAGGGTTTGTTCTTCCGATCCTTGAAGAAGGTCATGGTGGTTCCAGGGAGGAAGCCTTGGTGTTCCGCGAAGGGTAGCTTCGGACTGCGACTTTGTGTTCGTTGGCGAACTCGGATGGTCACCCGTGGTTCATCGAATCTGCTCGGTCGATGTCGGTCTTGGCAGGGTACCATGTGGCCGATCTTGTTACGATTGTCCGCGATGGAGGTCTTGTCGATGAGAGGGCCTTGGCATCTTAATCTCGTGCGGGATATGGTCCTTGTTCCGGCCTTGGTCAACAAGCATTTCCGCCACGTCGTCATGTCTTCTCGCTGATGCGGCCCGCTACTTGCACGGAGGCAGAGGAACTAGCTGCGGTGGGCTCGTACGCGGGGGTTCTCTGCACAGCGGCTCGCGGCACACGACGGTGAGGCCTGAGCGACGGCGACGTGGAAGCGAGGCCGGCGGGGCTCGTACGCGGGGACGGCGGCACGTAGGCGAGGGAGCCGGCGAGGCAGAGCTCGCTGCCGGCTCGCTGCAGGGAGGGGGCAGCGGACGACGAGGAGCTTGGCGGGCGCGGGGTGTGGTGCTGGAGGAAGGTGGGGCCACGGCGGGCGGACGCGGCCGGGGAGAGGCAGCCGGGGGACGCGGGGTGCTCGAGGGCGACGCCGGCCAGAGGGAGTCACCGGAGGCGGGGGGTCGCGACCTGGGACGAGCGGGGCACGGCCGGGGCTTCCACGCGCGGGATGCAGGGGCCGGTCGGAGAAGGTTGGGGCGCGGGGCTCGGGGTCGACGAGGGGGTCCGCGCGGACGGGAGCGGCGGAGGCGAGAGAGGGCGAGGGAGCGACGGGGAGGGGAGACGGGGCCAGGCGAGGCGGCGAGGGCGCGCGCGAGCAGAGAGGAGGAGCTTGGGGGCGGCGCGGGGCGAGCAGGGGGTGGCCGGAGAAGGTGGCTCGGGCGGAGGCGAACGGCGGCTGGGGCGGGGCAAGCAGGGCGGTGGCGGCCGCTCGCGGAAGGAGAGGGAGGAGGAGAGGAGGGGGAAACCGGCGAGGGGAGAGGCGGGGGACCGCGCGGCGGGGAGGTCTGAGGGGTCCGGCGGCGGTGGGTGGGTGCAGAGGGTGCCGAGGCGGCGCCGGCGAAGAGGATGGCGAGCGGGGTTGGGTCAGGAGGAGGAAGAAGGATGCGGGGGAAGGGAGACGCGTGGGGTTGGGGGTGGGCCAGGCGTGGGGCCGGGGCCAGGGGTGGGGTTGTCGGTTGGGGTGCGTCGGTGCGTGCGTGCGTGTGGCGTGCGGGGTGGGGCTGGGTGAGTGGGTGGTCTGAGAGAGGGAGAGAGGGGGAGGCCACGTGGCATAGGATGGTTGGTGGGGGATTTGGGGTGGGCTGATGTGGCGCAAGGGGGTTGGTCCGGGTGAGGTGGAGGTTGGGTGTGGGTAGGTAGTTTGGTAGGAATAGGATTAGAGGTGGACCGATTAAAAAAAACCTGGGGTGGTCGTTCGGGTCAAAACGGCCCGTTCGACTGCCCCGCTAAAATAATAAATATTTTTATTTGTTTTACAAACACCGTTTGCAAACCGATATCAGGCACACAAAAATAATCCGGAGACCCGGGGTTGATATTTGATTAAAGATGGGGCGTTTTAGAAAACAGAACGGGCTTTGCGAAATAGTTTTTGACAAACAACATATGATGATGACGATGCAATGCACAAATTCAACGCGATTTTCTAGTAGTGGTTTTGCGGGATGCCACAGATTGCCCATTCACTAATGCCCATATAATATTAGTCACTATGAGTTTGACTCACTGACTCAGTCCAAATCTGGCTCAGGCCTAATCCAACCAGATTTCCGGTTCAGATCCAATCTGAACCTCCTCCCGCTCTTAAGTGTGTGACCCTACAGGCTGATGGAAACTTGGACACGATTGGAGTCTGACTCTCAATCGATCAGTCGGTAGCGGCTCCTATCATAACATGTAGACTCCCAAGTATCAAAGAGTCAGGATGACTTGCCTTTCCAATGTGCCTTGGATCCGAGTCCCTTTTGCCTCACGATATAATAGGACAGACTATAGGCGAATAATTGTCATCCCTTAAATAGTCTGACTCTCTTCTCGATCTGAGATAAGTGATTCATAAGACTAACTCTTAGTCGATCGCCTCGGTTAACACTTAACCAAGTCATTCATGGCCATGATTTCTGAATCATATCATCTGAGTGGGCCCAACGAATATCTCTCCAAGTGGAGGGGCAAAATACCATCTTGGTTATTCACATCACGAAGCTTGATTCTCAGTCGACCTGAAATCTGCTTTTATAACTACCCAGTTACGGATCAACATTTGACATAACCTTAGTCGGTGATCCTCAACTCGGACTGTGCAATAACCTTAGGTCTAAGTATTACATTCATTGAGATATACAAATGAAAAATTGTTCGTTCTACCTCAATATGGGTCAATCCGACTTGCTAAACTCTTTAGCCGAATCCATGTAAGTCGGAATGGCATCACCATGCCCATGACAAGTGGAACCAAGTCATCCAGTCGACTTTCATACTGATCTAAGTTGTGTGCCCAGCACAACCTCAATGACTAAGTATATTTAGTATGAACAACATGAATGTATAGTTCCACAACCGAATCACAAATTCAATGATATACACCAGATATTCACGCAAGGACAACTTAACAACTTTACGAATACAATGGGAAATATCATCATACATGATTTCCTCTAGGGCATATTCCCAATAAGATCGACCCAGTGGACGAACATGCAGCGCTCGCATTCGTAGTTGCAGCCCAAGAACCTGCAGCCGAAGTTTGTTTCCTCAAACACCGTTAGGAGACAGGGTGCCCGGGCGCAGTCGCACCGGAGCTGGAGATCTGTATTGGTAAATACGCCGTACCACTCCGCGTCTACCATCCATGCGGGCATCTGAACCCACACTACTAGATAAAAGCCTATGCGAGGCGCACCTAAAAGCCTATCCGAGGCGCATATCATATGCGCCTCTAGCTTCAAGCCTCGGGTATTTTTTATGCGAGGCGCATATGATATGCGCCTCCTATACTTCACATATGCGAGGCGCATATCGATATGCGCCTCGCATATGTGAATTATAGGAGGCGCATATCATATGCGCCTCGCATATGTTTTACAATGCGCCTCGTATATTTATAGTATATGCGCCTCCTATAGTATCCTATATGCGCCTCCGGTAATATTTTCGAAATTCTAGTTTTACAGACCACTATAAATAATAATATACAGATATTCAAATATACAAAATAGTCCAGAATACAGTATAAAGAGCACAGAATTTTTCAGAAACTTGCAATTTGCCAAAGCATAATAGAACCAACATGAATACAATACATTACACATCAATCATGACATACAAGTTCATACATCAAGTGTTTGTGCCACAAGTTCACACCTCCGAGTACAAGTTCACAATCACATTACACCTTCGAGTACAAGTTCACAATCACATTACAACTCCAACGACGTAGCTCTACCTAGATAAAGTAGAACACATAACCTACCATGAAGAGCAACAAGGTGGTGATCACGAGGAAGTTCCTCCACTTCTTCCTTCCATGCCTCCTCCACTTCTCTTCCGCCACCTCTCTACTCTCATAGCCTTGGTAGTTGTTGCCCGAGAAGTTGTTCACTTGCTTCTGGCAGTCTTTCCACTCCTCGTACACACCTAGAACCCGACCGACGTACACGACATAACACCTCGGCATCTCCTACACATAATAAAGATGATATTACTTATGTCAGTGGAAAGCAATAGCTAGCAGTTCACAAGATAGAATCATGCATATATATATATGGGTGCAACAAAATGTAAGAAATCACGTTCTAATCATCGGCATTTCGAAGAAAGACCAAAAATAATCAAACCAAGAATGACTTGGATTAGTGCCTCATACCTAGATTGGGCACGGAAATAACAATGCTCGTTGTTCGATCTCATGCGGCAAGTAGAGTATATGCCCAAATTACTAGTCTACTTGGCACACAAGATCGAACAACGGCATAGTCATACACGTGACACCACAACACGTTCTAATCATCGGCATTTCGAAGAAAGACAAAGATAGCAAACCACAAGAAGTAGGGAAGCAATGACAAATGAAAAGCAAAAAGCACTTAAAATAGTCCGTAACACAAATAACTAGCTAGTGTCTCTCACAATCAAGTTCAACGGTTGACGAAACATATTCTAGAGCTTTTGCTAGGCAAGTTTAACATAGTGATAAGAGGTTACAACACGAGTTCGGAACTAACAGCTAGGTACCCAGGCAATGCAATCATGAAGTCTTCTTCGGCTCTTGAGTCGGCTTTGGGGGGCATTGATGAAGCACGACCGAGTTTTCGCCATTTGCATGAACATCCTGCCGTCACCCTGCTGCGCTAAGCGTTCGTCTATCTCCCTGTTGGACGGTGTATAGCCGCCGTAGAAGGTGCCTCCGGTTTTTATGACTCCCTGGTACACGACTGTCGCGATCTCCTCCTGGATGTTGAAGAAGTGTTGCCTGCGGTTGCGAGCCTGTATGCATGCAAGCTTTTCAGCCCACTTCACGAGGTCAGATGGCAGCGTTTTGGTCTCCATGTCATTGAACGCCTTCATGTGGTAAATGGCGTAGAAGGCATCCTTCCCACTGCCAGGCGGCTGCTTGACGCAGGCAAACTTCGTCGTGTGGCGGAACACGTGCGCGCCGAACTTTACATGTGGCCTTGCCGGTTTGACGCCTCCCGCTGCGATGTAGCCGGTGAGAGCGCCATCAAGAATTTTCTTGATATTGGTGTAGTTTTTTTGGATCGCACTGTTTGAGTCGAGGTACAAGGCTGTTGAGTGTTTCAAATTCAAGCTTATGAGCACACAGCCTGTCCGATCATCCTCCGTGATGGGATGGTAGGGAAGGAGAATCACATCCTTGTCCGAGTATGTTTGCAGGAAGTTTGAGAGGTAGTCGGTCGCCAGATCTATGGCCTCAGCATCTTTCAGGACGGCGTCACGCATGAAGTAGGGATCCACTACCTGGATGCCCGGGATCTTGTCTCTGGTGATCTCCATGGCCATATTGAGGGAGAACAGCCGGACCAGGGTATTGTGCAGTCGAAACCCATTCAACATGTCAAATAGGTCGGCATGACGCACGTAGAAGATATCCCCGGGGGTACAGTGACGAAGCACGGCATATGAGAAGGCACCTTAGCCTTGAAAACGAGGTACGACTGATCGTTGTCACGAATGCGGCACTGCTCAATTGTGAGACATCCATAATGAATACTACGCATATGCGAGCCTGCGACCTCGAGCATCGATTTACACATCATCGGTACACCTGCCACGTGCTGCTGATTCCTGGCTTGCCCCACAGCGTCGTCCCGGAAAAGAGGATTTGGATCCTGGCCCCGATCACCCTTAGGCTTCCTTTTGCGACCCTTCTTGCTCTTTATGGCTTCGGCCACTACGTTCACCTCCCGTCCGTCTTATGGAGGGTGTCGGGGCTGATCAAAGGAACTACTGGCCTTGGAGGCTCGGTGAAGGGGACAGGTGGCGGCGTCTCCTGACTAGTTGGGAAGAGACGCACCTTGCAAGGGGGTTTCGCTGGTGCTGGTTGGGTCTCGGCAACTTGATGTGTGCCTGATGGTCCCGGCTCATACAAATCAGAAAACCTTGTGTTAACAAACTGGTCACCGTAGTTCGGGTCAATTTCTTCATCATCATCAGGATTCTGTGCCATGTTGTCCAAGTCTCCCATCTCGAAGTCTTCATCATGTGCTAGTTGTGCTGCCTCTAGGGTGATGTTGAGCTTGTCCTCTGTCCCCAAACGGATCTGGCTCTTCGGCCATAGGTACAAGTAGCTGAAGCCGGTATTGAGGACCGCTGCCGTGTTCTCATCATCCCATCCTTGAGGTTGAGAGGGAGGTTCCACTTGCTCGTAGCCCGGAAGCACCGTACTGTATTTTACCCTCATCATGTCAGGTGGCATTGTCACATTGTGCATTTTTCGGTTCTCTGGTTGAACAATAGTACCCTTGGCAACATCCATCAACTGGCCTCCCACCCAGTGCATTAGAGTGCAAGGAGTGTCTCCCTGCGAAAGATCGACATGTAGGCCGAGCGTTAGAAAAACAGAGATCAAGTCATCGGTGTGGTTGAGCCTCCCAACTCTCGCTTTAATTAGTTAGTTACCTTGAGGGCGTCAAACTCGGCCAATGTCGAGGCACCGACGCCGACAGGCTTGACCACGCAAGTGGCGGAGTGGCTGCCTGATGGCACGGTGGTGCGGTCTGGCGCCTTCGCCGCAGTGGGCAAGTTAAGCTCCGGAGCTAGAGGAGTCTCCCCCACCACCGGCCCTGCTGGAGGAGTCACCAACGCCTCCGGCCGCGCCACATTGTCCGATTGGGCGCTGTTGAGGTTGGGAACCGGTGGTGGCCCCCGTTTACCACCCTTCTGCCACTTGTTGTACTTTTCCATGTAGACGGGAAGGATGGTGTTGAGCTTCTCGTTCACTTGTGAATGGACTTGTGACTGGACTTGTGTCTGGACTTGTTCTTGGAACTTTGTCTCGGCAGCCGACACAGCCTTGTTCACGGCATCTTGGACTATATTTGGAAAGGCTTCCACCTGTTCCCTTAGGAGTTTTACCTCGGCGCTTTCGGCCTTCTTGCCCTTCCGCTCCGGGGTGCCATAGTACTCGGACCATGATATGCCGCCAAAGCCGACCACACGACCAGCCGACGGGGCCGCGAGGGGATTGACACTCTTGGTCCGGTCCAGCGCCCTATTAAAAGTGGTGTCCCACTTGGCAACAGGCGGTGGCGCTGACCCCTGGGATGAGGAGCTCCTACACTCCTCGTCCTGCGCACAAGGAATGCGAAGCATTTGATCAGAAAACTGGACTTCATTGATTAATCATGAATGCAATTAATCGACTTGCATGCAAACTACTTACATATTTTTGCATGAAGTCCTTCACCCTCAGAGCAAAGGGGCCGGCGGGCTCCGAAGAATAATCAGAACCCCCTTTCGGCGGGGCAAACCGGGCCCTGACGAAGTTCTTTGCCTGCTCCTCCTTTATGTCGTCAAAGGGACGTGTCAACCCCTTTGCACGAGCGTCGGCGTCCTCCTTATCCCATTTGGGCCTCGCGGCTCTATAACCGCCGGAGCCGAGATGGTGGGTACCAATGTTTCGGGATATCATATTCTTGCCCTTCTCAGTCCTGGCCTTGCCCAAGGCGGAGTTACATCTAGCCTTGAACACATTGTAGTCTTCTTCCTTGACCAGAGGCTCCTTCTTGACGAGCTCTGGATAACTTAGCTTCTCCTCGAAAATCAGATTCTTCACCCGAGCCTTCCAATTTGACAAGGCCTTGGTCATCCTCCCGAGGGCATACTTGTTCACCGGATTCCCTCTGAGATTGTCATTATTATACTTGTTTTACTCATCACCCGGGAACGCGTATCTTGCGTGCAGCTTCCGGAAAAGCTGGATGAGGAAACCCTTGTTCTCTTCGGCCTTCAGGTTCTCCATGTTGATCGTGACGGTGTTCCGGAGGATTGCCGCGAGCTGGTTAGAGTAACCCCCAACAAATTCTTCTGGCTCCAAAGGCGCACCTTTAGGGCTCCAAAGGCGCACCTTTAGGGCTCACGCTTTGACGGTATAACCATCGTGGTGAAATACCGGTCTTCTTTCTCGACGCTCTTGGCCCACCTGACACGGAACATCGGCACCTTCTCCGTAACATAGTCGAGCTCCCAAATCTCCTCGATCCTTCCATAGTATCTTTCCGGGATGTCGCCGGTGTAGAATATCCCTGTTACCCCTGAGTTCTAGTGATCGCAGTTATTGTCTTTTTCCTCTGTGTAGAACGTGTATCCATTGATATCGTAAGCCTGATAGCTCATAAGGTTGTGCGAGGCGCCCTATGACAATGAGAATACGAGTTTATCTTCCTCCGAGTACTCGCCCTGCGGTGGATTAGCTATGACCTTCTCCCTAAACCACCGCGTGAAACCGGATTTGTGCTCCTTGATAACATCTTCCTCCCTCGGGACCTGGCGCCCCTGATCAGCGTAATTCTTCTTGATAAACTCTTTGTGCTCATGTATGTATGGATCAACCACCTGCAGGTGTTGCAGCACGACCAGGTTTGCTCTTTCAAAGTCCTTGGTTCGGCCCTCCATGTCGACATGCTTTGCACGTCGACCCTCGCGGTGACCCCATCCAGCGAGCCTCCCGAGGTACTTGTTGAATGGCATACCAAGAGGGGTCTCGGTTTGTAGAAAGTTCGAGCAGAAAGAGATGCACTCTTCGGCCAGGAAGCCGTTTTCTATGCTTCCATCTGGACGAGACTTGTTCTTAACGTATCCCTTGATGTGTCCATTGAGCCTTTCGAACGGCATCATGCTTCGCAGAAACGCAGGACCGAGCTGGACGATATCCTCCATGACATGGAGAAGCAGATGAAGCATGATGTCGAAGAAAGCTGGGGGGAAATAGATCTCGAGCTCGCACATTATCACCACGATCTCGTCATGTAGCCTCGTGAGTTGCTTAATGCCTATCGACTTCCGAGAGATGACGTCAAAAAAGTTGCAGAGGCCAAACAGTGTTTCACGGATGTGCTTGTCCATTATACCTCGGATCGTGACCGGGAGTACCCGCGTCATTAGCACGGCGACGTCGTGAGACTTCATCCCGCTGAAGCGCTGCTTCGCCTCGTCTAGCCATCTGCTTATCTTCCCCGCGTAGCCGTTCGGAAATTTGACTCCGAGGAGGCACTTCATAAACTGCATGGCCTCCTTCTTACTCAGAGTGAAGCATGAGGCGTTGAGCTTGACCTCTTCCTTCTTAACCTTTTTCCCCTTGCGACGACGGCTATTCTGTGTTTCTGTCTCCTCCACCTCGTCCTCCTCCTCATCATCGCTAGGTGGTGGTTGAAGTTCATCCCTGATGCCCATATGCTTCAAGTCGTTCCTTGCCTTCGGCCCATCTTTGGTCTTGTCGGTGTTAAGGAGGGTGGCAAGCAGACTCTCGCCCACGTTCTTCGTGATATGCATGAGATCAAGGCTATGAGGCACGCGGAGGATCTTCCAGTATGGCAAGTCCCAAAAAACAGACCTCGCCTTCCATACCTTCAGCAACGGCTCTGGCTTCTTCTGGGTCTTTCCTGGCGCAGGGCACTCCTTGCAGTTATTCAACAGCTTGTAGATTTCCGCGCCACTCTTCTGGTGTGGGATTCCTCGGAGCTCGATCGTCCCATCGAACAGATGTCCTAGCTTTCTCCAGGCGTGATTCTTGGGAAGCCACCTCCGAGCCCCAAGGAACACGGTTTTCCCGGACCGGGGATCTTTCTGTAGCTGGCGGTACGTTGTATTATCCTTGCACCTAACGCACCCATAGAATCCTTGGACCACCTGCCCCGAGAAGTATCCGTAACCGGGATAGTCTTGCACCGTCGTGATCACCGCCGCTCTCATGTCAAAGTACTCTTGTCTCGAGGCGTCCCATGTACGGGCTCCTTCTTCCCATAACGTGGCCAACTCCTCTTTCAACAACGTGAGATACAGATTGATGTCTGTACCAGGTTGTTTTGGCCCTTGAACGAGCATACTCATGGTTACGTACTTCTTCTTCATGCACAACCAGGGGGGAGGTTGTAGATCCATACAAACACGGGCAAGGTGCTGTGTGTGCTGCTCTGGCTTCCAAACGGATTGAGTCCGTCAGTGCTCACGCCCAGCCTGAGGTTCCTTGACTCTTTCCCAAAATGTTGGTAATATTGGAGGTCCAACGCCTTCCACTGGCAAGCATCCGAAGGGTGCCTCAAAATTTCCTCCTTCTCCGGATCATCGTCTTCCGACCTCTTTCTTTCCGCATGCCAGCGCATGAGCTGTGCTTCCTTAGGGTCTGCGAAATACCGCTGCAAACGAGGAGTTAGAGGAAAGTACCACACCACCTTCCTAGGAGCTTTCTTGGTCCCTCTCTTGTATCGAGAGGTCTCGCACACCGGACACGTGGTCTTCTCCGCGTCCTCGCCCCGGTAGATGATGCAATCATTTATGCAGACGTGGTATTTCACGTGCGGTAGATTGAGAGGGCACACGACTTTCTTCGCCTCAGCGATACTAGTCGGACATGTGTTCCCCTTCTTTGGAAGAAAATCGTGCCAGAATACAATGTTGTCGTCGAAACATTCGTCGGTCATTTTGTGTTTCGCCTTCATCTCCAGAGCCCTAAGCGTTACATTTAGACGGGTATCCCCGTCGTTGCGTCCGTCAAACAATGGAGTGACCGCGTCTTTCTCCATTTGCTCCAGTTTAGCCTTCTCTCTACCGGCGGCTCTGGCGTTACTCGTCTCCTTGAGAAGCAGATCTTGGACATGAGGGTCTCGCAACCAGCTCGAATCATGGTCGGCACCACCTTGATCATCTTCGTGTCCATTCCCGACGCCACCTTGATCATCTTTGTGTCCATGTCCAGTGCCACCACCCTGATCTTCGTGATCGTGACTGGCGTCTTGATCTTCGTGATCATCACTGGCATCTTGATCTTCACCATTATTGACATCCTCATCATCATATTCGTCATCACGTATCCATCGAGTGTAGCAATCCATGAAACTACGTCGAAGCAGGTGCGACTCCAGCATTCCGGAATCATGCCTTATCAGATACATCAGCTTGCAGTCCCGACATGGACATCTTATCTCTGTCTTGTTTGCACGTTCCATGTCGGCCCTCGCGCATGTCATCCACCTATCCACGCGGGCTTTGTTGATCAGTGGTCGGACCATGGCTGTCTGCGTGGTACAAAGAGCAAGAGAATAATTAGAGCATATATGGACGTGGATCGCCGGAAAAATTCGGCATGACCTCCCCTAAAAAGAGGACATCCGCGAGGGCCAGAAATTCGCCGGAAAAGAAATAAATCGACATTCCGGCGAAACATTGGCATCTCAAATGAAATCCCTGCACAAAAAGTAGCACCACAACACAATCATATAGTCGGTGTCTCCCACAACGCGCATACATGCAAGCAACGCCTTCACGCTTCCTCCAACAACGACTTGCGCAAGAGAGCCGGAGGAGAAGTAAATGGACATGTTGTAGATCTAGAGGAGCAAGAGACTTCACTTACATATGGGTGTCAACCAATGGATGTTGAGCAAGCTTCTATGGTGAATCAATGGGGGAAATGAGGTGGGGAGGAGGAGGGGGGCGACCAGATTTGTTTGGTGGAGGAGGAAGAAGTGACACAAGTGAGTGGGGTGGTAGTTGCCTCCATGTGCAAAAAGCTGGAAAAAAGTGGTGCCAGGTTATGCGAGGCGCATATTGCACAATATGCGCCTCCTATAATTCAAACTATAGGAGGCGCATATAGCAATATGCGCCTCGCATATGCGGCCACCTACCACCGCCCGGGCCCGCAGGAGTTACTTGAGGCACATATGGCCATATGCGCCTCGCATATTATCAAATATAGGAGGCGCATATAGCCATATGCGCCTCGCATATTCGTGCACCTACCAACACGCGGGCCCACACAGATTATGCGAGGCGCATTCTGTCCATATGCGCCTCGCCTATCTGATATATAGGAGGCGCATATGACTAGAATGCGCCTCGCATAATATGGGGCTACTAGATTCTGTCCGTACACTGATTATAGGAGGCGCATTCTTGTCATATGCGCCTCGCCTATTTTTATACTAGAGGCGCATGGAGAAGGAGTGTGCCTTGCCTATTTTATAGGAGGCGCATATGGTCTAAATGTGCCTCGCATAAGCATGTCTCCTATAGCCTTTTCTCTAGTAGTGCCAGGAAACATCTTCGATCGATATGGGTGGAATAGAGAAAAACCCCAAAAGCAGGAGAGACCCCATAAGCTAAATTTGAGAAAATAAACTGATACCGTGAACTCTGGTGAATTTACGCTAACTCGGCCACCTTGCACATCAAGATCCCTCGTCGTTTGCCGGACCGGCATGACTGAATCCGCTGGCATTTCCCGGAAAATGTGTGCGCCTTCAAAGCCTAGAGCAGAGGCTTCATGGAGAAGGAAGAGGTAGGGGAGCCGGTGCTCACATTTGGTCGCTATTAACTAGACCACTGACTAGGGCCCATGGTAGAGAGCCCATGGGCCCCAAACATTAGTGACCTAGTTTGATTTGCATTATTTTGGAAAACAGAGTAAAACTCAATATTTAACCAAAAGCCCCTATCTCTCTCTTAGCGAAACCCCGCTACAAAACGGAGATGCTCACAAATGCGTAGACACACTCACCCATATGAACGCAGGCACGCACACGCTACCATATGAGCACCTCGGAAATATTGAATCTGGGGACTAATCCAAGGGGCTTAAGCTTGATAAGTAACCATATGCACCTCACTATATATCGACTGGAACGTCACCTCCCACCGCCATCATAAACATCCTTAAAAGTCAAGCGTCGAGGCTTCATAGAGAAGGAAGGGATAGGGGAGTCGAAGATCATAGTCGCTGGCTTCTATAGGTTATAATTGGACCAATTAGGGCAGCCACAATGTGCTATGGCCAAATCTGACATAGTACCATCATATGGCTGCGTTGCCAAATTGCTAATTTATCTACAACGCGCTTGCTTAACAAATTCTAGATATGGGACCCACTACATGTAAGAAGTAAAGTAAAATATCTCCATCCTCTCTCTCTCCTCTAGTGCCTTTCACCCTTCCACAGCATGCAAAGAACTACTTGTTTATTCATTTTTCTCAATTTAGCATCGGAGCAAGTTCCTGCTCCGATTCCCTTGCCTTGTTGATTTGGAACTACCCTCACAATGGTAGGATCTAGTTCTAAAAGCCAAAAGAGAAATTTGGAACTAGATTTAGCTACATATTGTGGGTGCCCTGATAACATGGCCCCATGGTAGTGTGCCACTAGACCCTAGATATCACTAACCAAGTTTGATTTGCATTACAGGTACTTTTGGAAAACTGAGCAAAACTTAATAGAAACCAAAGGCCCCTATCTGTCTATCTCTCTTTGTGAAAATGCACTACAAAACGCGGTTGCTCACCAATGCATACACACAATCATCCTTCTGAACGCAAGAACGCACACCCTACCCCTATGTGTGCCACCAAAATATTGTGTCTTAAGACTAACCTAGTGGGGCTTGAGCTTGATGAAGTCACCATATATAGGCACCCCGCTATCGATGAGAACGTTGCCTCCTGCTGCCCTTATAACTATCCTTCAATGTCGAGCGTCGAGGCTTTATGGATAAGGAAGACTTAGGGGAGTCAGATCTCACATTCTTTGCTGCTATAGGATATAACTGGACCACTAATAACGGCCCCCACGGTAGTTATCCCATAGGTCCGATACATTAGAGAAAGCACAACGTGAGACATTACTAGACGTGGCTAGAAATTACTAGACTCGCTTATAAGAAAATAAAATCTCCTCTACCGTTTAGAACAAACAGGGTATCCACTCATCTAGGTAGAAATTCCCAATAAAGAAAACCTGCCATTTGATTCCCTTAGACATGGGTCTTGTACTAGACCTAGGGTCGAGAAAAACTTAGCTAGACTCATCCTCTCAAGGAATCCACTATGTTGTCCATAAGCTTAACCATATGGAAAAAAGTAGTGGAGGCTATCAATGAGCTAAAACCTTAAAGGTCACCCCCCTTAACTTATGGGTGGTCCATAAGCTTTAAAATATTGATATATAGTACACATTGCAATAGAAAACGAATTTTAATCACAAGACTATTATAGGATAGCTCTTACGTGTTGGGTCCTATCTTATGGCAGGTTTGACTATATACATTGTGGTGCAATCAACAAGCTTATGGTATAGCAAGTGGGTCCCATCTTAAAGATAGGTTTGGCCGTATAAATAGGTGATTCCCTCAAGTTTTAGAACTAGGTCTAGAAATAAAAGTATTCTCTTTTAGACACCCCAAAAGTCCAATACTGCAAATATTCTCAATGGCCTGTTTTGACTTGCATTATAGGTACTTCTGGATAACCGAGCAAAACTCAATAGAAACTAAAGGACGAACACATGCACGCACACCCTACAACCTCTATATGAACACCTCTGAAATACTATGTCTTGAGACTGATCCGACGGGGCTTGAGCTTGACAAAGTCAGCATACATGCCTCGCTATAGATAGCAACATTCCTTCCCACTAAAGAATATCATGCCTTGTATGAGACATCAAAGTGCCAAACCCGTGGTTTGAACTCTAGTGAGCCAGGGGTACCACTTATCTCATGTGTAATAACCATCCAACCATGGGTGAGCACTCTCTCGCATGCTCTCTCTTGTACACTACACAGTACACAATAAATAACTGGCGTACATGAAATTAGGTGACCACACTTTCTATGTTTCTTATTGTGACCGATCTTAATGAGTAGCTCAATAAAATCTTTAACAATATTTTTAGTTTGTTAACAATAATAAGAAAAATGTTGCTTACCTAAGTTTGTTAAGAAAACAAAACAACCTCAAACGAGTCGACTAGACGAGCGCTCATTAGACTCGACGCGCAAGCTTGGCAGTCCCCAATTTTTAGACAAACGTGGACAATGTTTAAGAATAATTCTCAAGATTTATGCAATCTTTCTAGCTAGTTTCAACCATCGGAATGACTTTAGGTTGATTAGCGGAAAAACTAGTGAGGATTTGAAAAGATTCAATTTCTTGCTAAGAATTTGCATGTCGATCCTGTTTTGAAAATATTGAAATAAAATAATGAAAAAACTAAAAATGAAAACCTTTCGCATTCGATGCAATACATCAAGAAGCTCTAAATAAAGTGAGCGACACGATGCTTTCTTTTGTTAACCAAATGGTACTAGATGAAGGGTATGGCTCAACTTGGTGGAGAAATAGCTAGACCCAACTTCTTTAACTTGCTTCATTAATTTCACGGTCCTTTGTGCCAAATGTATGGATGTATGATTTTCATTTTCTAAGGTCCTGGATGCAACTTCTACTTCCACCATCCGTACACACACTACTCCTGTAGGACCCAGGTCAGTTATAAGAAAATTCCACCACCCCAATATTCATACATAGTGGACCATTATTCCTTACAACTCCCAAGTTTTTAGTCGGATTTTTTAACATTACTAGCTAACTTGGTACACTTAAATGAATTTATGTCGATTTAACGAAATTAGGTCAATTTTTTCTAGTAAGAAAATATCTCAAAATAGAGGGGGAGATGAACAAGAAGAGTTTATGCATGCATATTGTGGAGTAACGTAATAGGCGTCAAAGAGCAACTTACTTTTGGGCCTCTTTATATGGTTGCTAATCATTATTAATAGATTGCTCTTTAGACTTTTGGGCGATAGGTTTCTCTTAGTAAACAATGTTGTCGGTGTGATTTTCCAACTATCAGGAAAGAACATTCTCAATTTCCCGAGTGATGACGAGATTATTCCTTTCCGTAAAGTAGATCTGAAAAATATAATACCGATCTGAATGCCACAAGCCAAGATTTTTAGTCATATATATAGTGGACCCACATTTTGTGTACTGCCTGTATGATTCCCATGTTTCCAAATTGAATGGTGCTATGTCGATTTATCGAAATTAGGTCAAATTTGAACTACGAGTAAATTGTAGGTTGCATTGACAGTTTTGTGATATGTTCTTTAGGTAGCCAATAGGGGGTCATTTAATATATCACAAACCACCATCGAGAGTTTTGACAATAGGTTCAACTTCTTGCTAAGATTTTGCATCTTGACAACTTAACAAAATTTGGTCAAAGTTGAGCTACAAGTAAGCGCGATAGATTTCTCTCGAATTAATTGTCTTTTCTTCGAAGGTAGATGGGTGCATCATCTTTTAATAAACGATATCGTCTGTGTGATTTTCCAACTATCAGGAAAGAACATTCTCAATTTTCCCATGTTTTGCGAATTTCAAAACTTCCTAGATAACTTTGCCGACCTGAATGAAAATGTGCGCCGATTTATCGAAACTAAGTCAAATTTGAACTACAAGTAAATTGTAGGTTACTTTGAAAGTTTTACGGAAATTCCTTTCGGTAATTTGAACTACAAGTAAATATTACTTTGAATTCCTGGTTGACTTCAGAGATTTTTTGAAAATTTTAAGAGCATAATTGTAGTAAAATTTCGACATGGTCGGTGGGAGTACGGTCTATATCGTAGACTTCAAAAAGAAAAAATTACATAGAGGTCCCTAAATTTAGCACAAAGGGCCCTAAAGTCAGGTCCTTCTCGAGTGAGCAGCTGAGCCATGCCATGCCCTTTGTACTACTGTACTTGCTTCACACACACAATAAAGAACATTCTCAATTTTCCGACTGATGATGAGATTGTTCCTTTCTGTAAAGAAAGTATGAATACTATGAATCTAAATGCCACAAGGAGAGCTTTCAAATATTTATAATGGACCAATATGTTGTACTTACGATTCTCATGTTTTATGATTTTTCAAGCTTCATCCTAGCTAACTCTGCCAACTTGAATAACTTTATGCCAATTTATCGATATTAGGTCAAATATGAACTAAAATAAAAATGTAGGCTACTTTGAAAGTTTCGTGATTTTTTTGAGGTAACCATCGTGGGTCATTTAATATAGCACAAACTACCACCGATAGTTTGGACAATAGGTTCAACATCTTGCTAAGATTTTGTATCTTGACAATTTAAGGAAATTAGGTCAAACCTGAGCTACCACGGTAAGCGTGATAGACTTCTCTCGAATTAAATATCATTTTAGAGGTAGATGATTTCATCTTGTTTTAGTAAACATTGACATTGGTGTGAGTTCCCAACTATGAGGAAAGAACATTCTCAATTTTCCAAGTGATGGACTAGAGGATGTATTTTTCATTTTCTAAGATCCTTGATGCAACTTGTACTTCCACCGACCGTGTTAACTGAAGCTCATTTCTCCTACGAGACCACCAAGTTAAAAGAAAATGCCAACGCCACAATTTTCATCCAAATTGGACCTTGCTTTCTTTTCAAACAAATGTCGATTTAACGAATCATGTCAAATTTGAACTACAAGTAAATGGTAGGTTACTTTGAAAGTTCTACGAAAAAGCTTTTTGATCGTTTTCGATATACTGAATTCCTGGTTGGCTTCAAAAGATTTATTAAAAAATTTAAGAGAATACTTGTAGTTAAAATTTGACATGGTCGGTGGGAGTATGGTTTGCATCGAAGACCTCAAAAAGACAAAATAACATAGGGGTCCCTAAATTTTGAGCCAAGGGCCCTAAAGTTAGGAGAGGAAAAGCAGTCAGGTCCTTCTTGAGTGACAAGCTGAGCCATACCCTTTGTACTGCTATATTTGCTTCACACACACACACACACACAAAAAGCTCCTTACTTTTGAACCAGCGCGATGCTGGTCGCAGGGTGTGAAATGGAATGATAAGGCAGGTCGATGCATGTGCGCCACCGAGAGTTTGGACAAAGGGTTTAAGTTCTCTCTATAGTAAGATTTCTCATCTTGACAACTTAACAAAATTTGGTCAAACTTGAGCTACACAAGAGAACAAAAGGGAGGCAGCAAGCCTTTAAAAAAAGAGGCAGCATGAGAGAAGTAAAGAGGAGGAGGTGGTTCGATGTTAGAGAGAAGTTATGATGGATTCCTGACACGAGTTACTCCTCTACTAGTAGTAAATTTCAGGACCTAGGTACGCAAAACAAATTGTGTGTTTTCTCTCTCCTTCGCTGCCTCTCATCTCTCCCCACCCCTCTTCCCTTGCGGACCGACCCGACTGATCTCTCCCTCATCCACAACATGCCGCTTCGTACGTATGCCTTGGTATGGCGGCTCTGTTTTTTTTAAAGGGCGGTTCCGTTTCTCTGGTGTGTTTGGCAGCCGCCTTAGTGTGGAGTAGGAGTGCATAGGAAGGAAACAACTTTGTACCGACTAAAGGCATGGAGTTGGATGTAATTTTCATTTTTTATGAGGTCCTTGATGTAACTTGTACTTCCACCAAGTGTGTTAATTGACGCACAAAGTCCCTAGAAGATGACTTTTAGAAGATTCAATTGATAGTCTTTAGCACAATGAACACTAGTATGCTCAAACCTCAAAACACATTTCAATGCTTTGTTTTAGGTACCTTGTCCTAAATGCATGGACTTGGATGTAATTTTCATTTTTTACGATGTCCTTATTGTCAGTTGTACTTCCACTGACTATGTTAACTGAAGCACCTTCACTCCTACGGGGCCTCCCATACTTAGGAGAGAATGCAACCCTACCAATTATCCCACAAAGTGGACCACGATTTCTTATAGTTCCATTTTTCAAGCTTTCAAGCTAACTTCGCACACTTCACTGACTTCTTCCTGATTTAACAAACTTAGGTCAAACTTGAGCTACAAGTATGTGTGGTAGATTGATCTTGATTTAAATGTCTTTCCGAAGGTAGATTGGTGCATTTTATTTTAATAAACAATGATGTCATTGTGAGTTTCCATCTATCAGGAAAGAATATTCTCAATTTCTCGAGTAATGATGCGATTTTTTTCATAAAGAAAGTACGAAGAATATGTATATGAATGCGACAAGACAAGCTTCCAGACATATTAAGTGGACCAACATGTTTTACTTAATTAAGATTTCCATGTTTTGTGAGTTTTCAAACTTCGTCCTAGCTAACGCTGCCCACTTGAATGACTTTATGCTGATTTATTGAAATTCGGTGAAATTTGAATTACAAGAAAATTGGAGGTGCTTTAAAAGTTTTGCGATTTTTTGGAGGTAACCATCGGGGGTCAATTAATATACCATAAAACACCACCAAGAGTTTTGACAACATGTTCGACTTTTTGCAAAGATTTTCCATCTTTATAATTTAAGAAAATTAGGTCAAACATGATCTACAATTAAGCATGATATATTGCTCTCGAATTAAATGTCATTTCATAGGTAGATGGGTGCATATTCTTGTAGTAAACAATACCGTCGGTGTGAGTTTCCACATATCAGGAAATAACTATCTCAACATTTCGAGTGATGACGAGATTTTTTTCTATAAAGGAAGTCCGAAGAATATTGGATCTGTATGCCATAATACAAGTTTTCAGATCTATATAGTGGACTGACATGTTGTACTTATTATACCCACGTTTTATGACTTTTTCAACTTCGTCCTAGCTAACTCTGCACTTGAATGACTTATGTCGACATACTGGAATTAGGTCAAATTTGAACTACAAGTAAATTGTAGGTTGCGTTGAAAGTTAGTAAATGGAAAAAAGCTTTTGGAGGTACCCATGGGTTTAAAAATTTTTATGACTGGTCGGACATTGTACTATGATTTTCATCTTTAAAAATTTGAATCAGTTTTGAAAATGATGACATGAAATAAAGGAACATCGGAAGGTTTTCGCAAGATGTCCTATCATCTCCCATGAACTATGTTCCATGTAAACGGTAACCATGGGATTAGACAAGTTTTGGAAAAACGGTTTCATAATATTTTCCTACCATATGTATGGACATTATTGGGTTCAACCGAATGACCAAGGTCATCAAGGCCATATGGACATCATAGTTTACTATTTTATATATAGAGTTATTACATTAGTTTGGTATATGTGTACATATTGGCATAGTAATCATTGTTTCTTGTGGGAGTTCCCAACAATTAGGAAAAAATACATTCAATTTTCCCTAGCGACGACGGTGATGTTTTTTCTATTCAAAAAGTCTAAATAATATGGTTCAGAATGCCACAAGCCAATAGTTTCACAAATAGTGGACAATGATTCATGTCTAACTTCCGCACTTAAATGGTTTATGTGGATTTATCGAAACTAGGTAAATTAATTTGAAGTACAAGTAAATGGTAGGTTGCTCTTAAGATTTTACATAGGGCCTTTGAAGTTATTGTATCCATCAGGAAATCAATATACGAGAATGTCCAAGAGTTTTGAAAGAGTCAACGTCTTGATAATCATTTCCGTGCCAACAATGTTGACTCTATTTTGAAATCAATATAATAAAAAAATCCTAAAAACAAAGATTACACATGGCGTCCTTTTGCGTGTATTACCTGCCATGAAAAATGGTAAACATGAGTTTTGGTAACTTTGGAAAAACTTGCCTCACAAAATTGTCCTAGCATGTATGTGAACATGTTTCAAGCCAAAAGGCCAAGGTCATGGCCATATCCAACATCATGTTTGTGATAATTTTCCATATTTAGTAGATTAGTGCATCTTGGCATGGTAAACAATGTTGCCAAGGGGAGTTTCCAACAAGTATTAGGAAAAGAGACAATCTCAATTTTCCTAGTGAGGAATGTTTTTGTGTAAATAAAGTATTAGTACTAGTACTACCAAGAATATGGTTAAAAATGAAGGGGAAAATCAAAGAGCGAGAAGAGAAAGTGAGCTCAGAGGAATTCTTTTTCTATAAAAGCATTTGCTTCACAATATAACAGCGATGTGTAAACATACTTTGGTTTCAAGCTAAATAATGACCAAGTTCATGGCCATTATCTACATAGTTTATAATAACGTGTCCATTTCTGCTAGATGGGTGCATCTTAGCATGACATACTAACGTTTTTCATGTGACTTTTCAACTTTTATGTATGCAAACATTCTCAAATAATTTTAGAAGTATCGCCTATAATTTTTATTAAATAGTGCAAAGAGTATGGCTCTGAATGCCACAACATAGTAAATTTCACACATTATAGAGTATCTTTTCTAGTTAACAAGTTTCATGAATTTTCATGCTTTCTATCTAATTTCTCATACGTAAATGAATTTTTTTAAATTGACCAAAGTAGGTTAAATTTGAAATACAAGTGCATGATATATTTCTTGTATATTTGTCCAAAATTCATATATATTTATTGTTCCCACACAGTCATATGGAAAACCAATGAATGTTCTGAAATAATTTTCATGCTAACACATCTGACCATGTTTAATAAAGTCAAAGAAAATATAGAAACATTGCAAAAATGAGCAAAGCTTGTATTTTTTTTCGAAAAGTGGAGTAGAACCCCGACCTCTCCATCGGTTGATACACACAGCCTTTTATTAAAAATTCATAGTAAAATAGTAAAAATGATGCTATTAAAGTTTCAATATAAGGGACCTGGCACCTTCACCAGGCCTCCGCAATTAACCTTTCTTCCTCTTCTCCACCTTTTCTCCTTTATGACTTTGCGGCTATGGATCTGAAGACCGGAGCTCCCCGGGAGAAGAAGAAGAATATCCAGGTGGTGGCGAAAAAAGGCCATGGAGAAAAAGAAGATATGTCATCGGCTTTTGAATCCTGTTCTGGCCACTCCAGGTTGCAGTCCCGCACCAGGTAGGCATAGGAAGAAGCAGGTGATGAGGTCCATCAAGGCCGGGCTACATTTACCTATCGTCTAGATCGGGTGCTACCTCAAGAAGGGTCATGCGCGACGAGGAGGTGAGAAAGATGTTGGATGGCGTCACCATCGCACACAGCGGTGTGATGCCTAACATCCACGAGTCGCTACTTGGTGATGGTACTGCGGAGGATGTAGTAAAGTTGCCCGTGGAGGATGCTGCTGATGAGTGCATATTTGAATCATGTTTTAGATTATTATTTTTCATTGTAGTTGTAGGATCTTGGTATTTTACGGTGTTCGCACGCACTTTTTATGTTTATTTTCATCAAGATCAAATCAGATGATGGATCCGATGGACACAATTCTTGGACCAGTTATATTGGACTGAAAAGGAGCCAAAACTATGTAAATTCCTTATTAGGGAAATATTAATAACACCATAAGAAAACCCGAAGCAATTGGAGGACACATAAGGGTTAACGACAAACTATACGGCTGGAGGAAATATTCCGGCCATATATTTCCCGCCGTATAGTTGGCGCCTCCTCAAATATTTCGACCCCATGCAACTGGATCAGAGAGACGACATACAGAACACCCAGAAATCGCAAAAACCTAACCTTCGGAAGGCATCTGGAGGGGGAACTCATCCACCAGGGATCCATCTTTTCCCTTCTCAGATCCGGGAGGCTAAGGCATCGATCTTCATCATCAACCGCTGCATCACCACCATCTCCATCCATCCCATCTACATCTTGTCTAGATCTTGTTGTAATTTCCGTACTCATTGTGGATTTATACAAGTACTATTAATCTATGATAAATTCCATTACTTTTGCCATAATGTTGATTGCCTCCATGTCTGAGTAGATCATTAGTTCTTGGGAAGATGGAGAAACCCTAGCATGAGATTGAAATAAGATAAAGTTTATTATGATATTCATCACTGTGACCATGTGTTAGATTGTCTAAATCTTGATGTTGGGACAAGTCGACCTCTCAATATTTGCCTCTTGTGGGGACTTGATGGAGGGAACCACTTGTTGGTAGACAGAGGGACGTTAGCACTTAAAGTGACTATAAAGTTGTTGGCACCCCTTACGTATCAACTTGGGAATCGAGGAAACTCACAAAACACTATCCATGCCATGGATACGTCCTGCGGGATTATGTCCCTTAATAGTGTAGTAATTCAATTGATGTTGATTGCTGTCTGTTGTGGTTATGACGATGATTTGGACAGTGGTTGTTGCCTCATTGTCCAAATACGGAGTTCCTCTCACACATACATAGTTAAGAATGTTCATGATAATAATCTTTACCTTATCCCTTTATAATGCTAGTGGTGCATTCTCTAATCCCTGAGAACGCTTTTCCAATAGAAGTTTCAAATCTTTTTTACATACGCTATAATTATTTCCTGTATTCAGTTTTTTATGTTACTCATTGTTTTCGTATACCAAAAACCCCAAAACACCTTTTTACCCAATACTCGCATTTTATCTTGTCACTTAGAACTTTATTTAGCATTTCTATTTTTTTCCTTCGAGAAATCTTAAACTTCATACTCTTTCTCCTATGGGATCGATATATTTATTTTGAAACTAGCTATAAACGATCTGTGCACTTGCAGTCATCAAGCTATTTTCTGGCGCCGTTACCGGGGAGCTAAGTGTTGTAGGTCTTTTAGTGTTTTCTTATTTACTTTAGCATTTTTATGTTTTGTTTTGCGTTACAGGTTTCCACCAACATGATGGAGTTTGAGCATATGACTAGTGCTAACCCACTCATCCACTTTGGGAAGCCCTATGATATTTATAAAAGAGACAACTCCAACGAGAAGACAAGGGGGTTTGAAATAAATCCTCTACTGCTTGGTATTTTGCACAAGAATCAATTTACTAGAGATGAAGAAGATCCTGATCCATATGAGCATATTGCATGTTTCAAAGATATATGTGGCACATTCCAATTAACGGGGTATACCGCTGATGAGGTAAGGGTTAAACTTTTTAGTCAAACTTTGACAAATACAGCTCTCTCATGGTATAGATCTCTACCCTCAGAAGCCACTACTACTTGGGATAATTTGGCTCACGGAATTCTATCCAAATATTATCCATTATCAAAATCTTTAGCGATCAAATGTCTTATAATGACTTGGAGGAACCGTCCTAATGAAGTACTAGTAAGAGCATATATAAGATTTAAACATTTACTTAGTCAATGTCCTCATCATGATTTTCCTGAATGTTATTTATTGCATATCTTTTATGGCGGTTTAATTGAACCTAATAAAATTGAACTAAACTCTTGCGTGAGAGGAGATTTTATGGATTTAACCAAAAATAAAGCTTGGGAATTACTTAATAGAATTTGTGATCATAGAGTTTCATGGAATTTTGGTCTAGGAAGTGAAGGAGGCACATAAATAGATTATGAATGTATTAATCACTATAAGAAAAAGGGCCATGTTAATGAATTATGTAAAGAGCTTTATTTAGATTCAGATCTTTAGCTGCAAGTTCTTCAAGCTTCTATAGAACACATCAAAGTTCCAAAAGAAGGTTCGACCAAGTATGATCCACCGCCTGAACCTAAGAAGAGAAAAGAAGTTAAAGCAACATTGGCCTCCTAGAACCAATATATGAGATACCTTTCCCTAATACTAAACAGAAGCATATTTTGGAATATGAACAGGTCAAGGTAGTACAGAAGGATAAAGAAGATGAAAGTGTGCCAATAATTGAAAAACTTCTGGATGAAACCAAAGATGAAGAGGTAACCAAGGAAGCAATCATGGCTATGTATGCATATTGTAACATAGTTGAACTTGATGAAGAGACTTCTATATTGGTTGAAGGTAAAACTAAGGTAAAAGAAGTGGGTAAGCCTATTCTTCCCTGCATATTTAAAGAAACCTCGGATTATAAAACAACTTTCATTAGTCCTTATAGTTTACATGATTACCGACACATGCCTTTTGGTTTATGTAATACTCCTGCTACTTTTCAAAGATGCATGACTGCTATTTTTGTAGATTTGATAGAACTAATAATGGAAGTATTTATGGATGATTTTTCTGTCTATGGAACTTCATTTACTAGTTCCTTGGATAATCTCAATAGATTTTTGCAGTGTTGCAAAGAAACGAATCTTGTTGTAAACTACGACAAGTGTCATTTTATGGTCAAAGAAGGCATAGTCCTTGGACATAAAATATCACTTAAGGGTATTGAAGTAGATAGGGTAAACTTGAAGCAATAGATAGAATGCCACAACCAAGGGACATAAAAGGTATAAGAAGTTTTCTTGGTCATGTAGGTTTTTATAGAAGGATCATTAGGAATTTTTCTGGAATTTCTAAACCTCTAACTAATCTGTTGAAAAAGGGAGTAAGATTCAGTTTTGATGATAAATGCCTTATTGCCTTTGATAAACTTAAATATGATTTATCTCGTGCTCCAATCATTAAACCACATATATGGGATATGAATTTTTATTTAATATGTAAGCTAGTGATGTTGTTGTAGGAGTAACTCTGGGACAACACATAGGTCACAGATTTAAAATTATACATCCTGCTAGTAGAAATCTCAATAGTTCTCAAAAGAAGTATCCTAAGAAATAAAGGTAACTCTTTGCTGTGTTTTTCTCTTGTGATAAGTTTCGTTCTGATATTGTTGATGCAAAAGAATTTCATACGGATCGTGATGGTTTAAAAGAACTACTCGAGAGGAAGATTCATAAGCCACGACTGATCCGTTGGATCCTTTTACTTCAAGAATTTGTGTTGCAGATTATGCAGAGACAAGAATCAAAGATAGTGGATGCAGCATCTATATGTGCCCAACAAGATACCGATCTTATTGAGAGGAAATTTAGTCCTAGTGATTTTTGTTTTCAAAAATTATTATATGATATAAGGTCAAATCCTCCCAAGAAGACAAAGTCCTTATTGTTGGAGGAGCTTGTCAATCCCGAATAAATAAACGATAAGTGGAAGGTAAGTTTTCTAACTCTAATAGTGCTTTGTTTTTACAGTTTATACTTCTAAATTTTTTTCCTTTGAATTCCTCTTGTTTTTCTGAAGTTTTTAAGGGGTTTCTCTAACTATCAGGCGCAACTATACGACCGGAGAAAAATATCCCGCTGCATAGTTGGTCATTGAAGCTTCATTACCCGTCCCAAAAATAATTTTCGGTGCGCAGTATCTATACGGCCGCTACTATACGGCAATATAACAATATCCCGCCGTATAGTTGGTCATCAAAGCTTATGTATCATCAACCCGTTTTCGTTCTTATTTATACTATTCATCTAAAAAACATTTTGTCGATTCCTAGTGAGTAATCTAACCTACCTGGGTTCGAGATATTTGGAAATATCTGCCTGGAACCAACTATACGGCTGGAACTATACGGGCCGCGACCGTATAATTGGTCGTTACGGAGCAGGACTCCTCCAAATCCGTGTTTTATTTTCCTAATATGTTTGGATTATTTTCTTGGGCGTGAATTTGGTGTTTCTCACAAGTTATACCAACCTATGACCCTCTTATATACTTCCATTGTGCATCTCTCTAATCACAAATCACCAGGAACCAATCCACCTTTTTGTTCACGAGAGTCTAGCGCTAGGAAGCCAAGGAGAGAAGTCCCTATGGAGGTTGGGAGCAATAGCAAGTTCGATAAGGAGATCAAGGGCGTCCCCATAGAGATTTTTGACGCCGACCATGAATGCTAGAAGAAGGAGTTGAAGATCACAGCAATGGAGAAGGAGGTGCCAGAGACACCCTGGCATCTTCGGTGGCTACAATTTTATCTTGATAAACTCGATGAAGATATCAAGCAGACCATTGAAGCAGAGTTCTCTATGAGTCTTATGGCGATACAAACACACCAAAGAAACAATAAGCTCATTAAAGAACAAGTGAAAGTGTTGGAGCGGAACAATCGTATATATAATCCGTGTGTCAAAGAACTGGAAGTTGTCAATCAATCCCTCCGTCTCAAGTTAGCTCGCGTAGAGAAGATACCGTGTGCCATGGTGCCATAGTGACCTTCAATAAAACACGGTATCAAATAATCGCGAGGGATTATTTGATCCCGCCTGGCTTGACTCCAAGCTTAGGGAGATCTTTAAGACCTTGTAATCTAGCTTATAAGTTTCATTTATATTCTAGTTTTGCATTAGTTCGAGCTCCTAAATAAAGTTTGCATCATTAGAATTCCCTTCAGGAATAATTGATCCCTCTTATGAAATTATGATTTTATTATAATATATGGAGAATTATTAAGTTTGAGTTTGTTTTATCGAATATATGACTGGCTTGAGTAAGATTTTACTTGCACTTGATGATAGCAATAGGAGTCTTCCACACCATTTGTATTAACAGAACATATAAAGATAATTTGATCAATATGTTGTTGGTCAATTGTTTGATATACAAAAAGGACAAATTATCTAATTAATTAAGATGAAAAATAAAAACCTTGAATAAAGGAGAAATTATAAGTGCTATCAAATAGAGTGAGAACAAGTTGAGGTAGAATCTCAAGTTATAAATATGCTTCATATATATTTGGAATTTGGTAATTGAGATTGTTAAACTTTGAACTCCTACATGAAGTGGAATATATGGTTAGCTCCTTTGCACATCACTTAAACAAAAGTGTGAGCACAAATATATATATATATATCGAGAGAGAGAAAGAAGAAAGAGATAGATGAAGAAAAAAAGCGAATGTGCAAAGATAAAATAGGCATATACCACTATATTATAGTAAGACGAAGAGACTATTGAAATTTTGAATCCCAAGTGAATATTATTCGGATGGTTAGAGTAAGGTACTATTCATGAACTTATGTATATGTATCCTTTTATGATAAACACATTCATTAAGCTAAACTTGCTCGGGATGAGCAAGAGTCTAAGCTTGGTCAAGTTGATGAGTGCATATTTGCATGATGTTTTAGATTATTATTTTGCATTGTAGTGGTAGGATCTTGGAATTTTACGGTGTTCTCACGCACTTTATATGTTTATTTTCACCAGGATCAGATCAGATGATGGATCCAATAGACACAATTCTTAGACCAGTTATATTGGAGTGAAAAGAAGCCAAAAACTATGTAAATTGCTTATTTGGGAAATATTAATAACACTAGAAGAAAACCCGAAGAAATTGGAGGACACAGAAGTGTTAACGACCAATTATACGGTGGGAGGAAATATTTCGGCCGTATAGTTCCCGCCATATAGTTGACGCCACCACTGCCTCCTCAAATATTTTCACCCCGTGCAACTGGATCTGAGAGAAGACATATAGAAAATCTAGAAATCACCGAAACCTTGCATCCGGAAGGCAACTGGAGGTGGAACTGATTCACCAGGGATCCATCTTCGCCCTGCGTAGATTAAGGAGGCTAAGGCATCAATCTTCATCATCAATCGCTGCATCACCACCATCTCCATCCATCCCATCTACATCTTGTCTAGATCTTGTTGTAATTTTGTACTCGATATGGATTTATACAAGTACTATTCATCTATGATATATTGCACTACTTTTTCCATGATGTTGATTGCCTCCATGTCTGAGTAGATCATTAGTTCTTGGGGAGATGGAGAAACCCTATCATGAGATTGAAATAAGATAAAGTTTCTTATGATATTCATTATTGTGACCATGTGTTAGATTGTCTACATCTTCATGTTGGGAGACGTCGACCTCTCAATATTTGCCTCTTGTGGGGACTTGATGGAGGGAACTACTTTTTGGTAGACAGAGGGATGTTAGCACTTATAGTGACTATAAAGTTGTTGGCACCCCTTACGTATCAACTTGGGAATCAAGGAAACTCAGAAAACACTATACATGCCATGGGATACGTCCAGCGGGATTATGTCCCTTCATAGCGCAGTAATTCAATCGATATTGACTGCTCTGTGCTATGGTTATGAGGATGATTTGAGCAGTAGTTGCTGCCTCATTGTCCAAATACGGAGTTCCTCCCACACATACATAGTTGAGAATGTTCATGATAATTATATTTACCTTAGCCCTTTATAATGCTAGTGGTGTATCCGCTAATTTCTAAGAACTCTTTTCCCGCTGAAGTTTCAAATCTCTTTTACATACGCGATACTTATTTCCTGTATTCAGTTTTGTTTACGTTACTCATTGTTCTCTTATACCAAAAACCCAAAAACACCTCTTTACGCAATACTCGCATTTTATCTTGTCACTTAGAACTTTATTTAGCATTTCTATTTTTAGTATTTATTTCAAGAAATCTTATACTTCACAGTCCTGCTCCCTGTGGGATCGATATTTTTATTTCAAAACTAGCTACAAACGATCTGTGCACTTGCAGTCATCAGTTGCCAAGTCAACTGAGAAGACCGTGGTGTCCCCCTAGAAGTCGTTAAATTTTACTTTACTCTGTATGATGTTGGGTTTACTTTGTTTGTGGTTTGGCTAATTATCGGTGTCAATGTAATGTCCGGATCATGGTCTAAGAAAAATCTTGAGGGTTCTAAAAAATGTTGTTTTTCAAATCTGACCCTATACTCCCTTTGTTTAATATTACCCCTTTGCCACAAGACAATATTTCAGACATATATAGTGGACCAACATTTGGATGAATCTAGACACTATTTAGCATAAACTCCCTTCATTCCAAAATATAAGATATTTTAGCTTTGTGAAGCTAATGTATCTAAACTCCTTTTAGTACGTAGATTCAGAGAGGTTCGGAGTGATCTTACACACTAAAAGGGGTCTAGATTCATCAGCTTCACAAAGCTAAAACATCTTATATTTTGAGATGGAGGGAGTAGATTCATCCAAAATTTTAAAAGTCTAAAGGTTGCCTCGTTATGATTCACTTCTTAGACCAAAATTTGATCAAGGATGCCAAGAAAAAGGTACGGCATATCCATGACATGCTAAAGGTAGCCGAATCCCGACAAAAGAGTTATGTTGATTCCAAGCGCAGAGATGTTACTTATAAAATAGGGGACCGTGCGTCCCTCCGAGTTTCACCACTACGAGGAGTTAAGAGGTTTGGAATCAAGGGTAAGTTAGCCCCACGATTCATAGGACCATATAAGGTTCTGGCCCATAGAGGAGAAGTTGCTTACCAGTTGGAGTTACCGGAGGGACTGACTGTTCATGATGTGTTTCATGTGTCACAACTAAAGAAGTGCCACCCGGAAATGGCCGAAACTCCGCTAAGAGATACAGTTGCCCTAGATGAGGTTCAATTGGAAAATGATCTTACTTATGAGGAAAATCCCATCAAAATATTGTAAATAGCCGAAAGGATTACACATACCAAGACTATCAGATTCTGCAAAGTTCAATGGAACCACCATTCCGAGGAAGAAGCCACGTGGGAACGTGAAGAGGATTTGAAGGCGGAACAACCACACCTATTTTCTAGCCAACCCGAATCACGGGGACGAGATTCTTCTTAAGGGGGGTAGGTTTGTAACATCCTAGATTTTATATTAAGATGTTACTAGAAGCATGCGTCATATCATTGCATCATGGCATCTTAGTTTTCCTTAATTGAATTAAACCCCCCTCCCTAAACCTAAACCATTTCTTTTTCCTGATAGTCCTATAAGATTTGAGGAGGTTACTTAAACAAAATCCTAAAAAGGCTACGCAAAAGGTTTACTCTATGACCCCATGTTGATCTCCCTATTTTTACAAAAAATTAGAAGCTGGTTTCATTATTTTTGGACTTGCCTTGCAAAAGTTATTAAAGAAAAGGCAAAGCAGAAATTGCTAAAAGAATAAAAAAACTTAAAGCCTAATCTACCAGGCAGGCTGCGCGAACCCTGCCCACGCGCGCTCGTCGCCTAGCCTTGCTGGGCCGCAGCGTGCAGCCTGCCAGCGCCGCGTGCAGCCCGCTAGCCCCGCACCCACTAACTCCCCGACGAAATCGGAACCAGCGAGCCCCCGCCGGCCATGGAACAACTGCGCCACCCCATCTCCATATCCAACAGGACTCCCCCAGCCAGCTAATAAATACCGCCGCCATGACCCCCCTCCTCTATTCTAGACTTGCAAAACCCTAGCCCCTCGCCTCCGATCTCGATTGTTCAAGCCGTCGCCGACCTTCGGTGGATTGAGTACCGATGGTTTGGAGCTCCCCTCATCCTTATTTTCTTCCCTACCATGATCCTCGCGCTCGATAGCTTCAGCTCATCTTCTTTTTTTTTTGTTCACCGCAGCATGCCACCACCGATTGGTCGCCGGAGCTGCGGGAGAGATGCTGCCTCCACCGCTCGAGGAGGAGAAGGTCCTATTAAAGACAACAGTCGAGACCGCGAGGAGGAGACGATCGTTCGTGTCTGCTTCATCTTCTCCGAAGAGCATCGGAACACCGTCGCCGTCCATCGCTACGCCACCCGCCGCCAGTCGCCGCCGCCGGGAGGAAGGTGAGATCGTCCTCCTCCCTCAGCCTTTAGATCTAGGATAAACGGTGTAGATTAGATCCTTTAAATCGAAGGTGTACCAGCCACTTAGGTCTCTCCGTGTTGCAAGCCCGCGTCAGCACCGTGTCGCCTAGCTAGGCCAATCAGAAGCCGCCACTTGTCTCGGATCTGTTAGGGTTAGGTTTAAATAGGCAGATTTGATTTAAATCTTGTGAAATTCATAGTAATTCAACCGCTTGGCCAAAATTGCGTATAATATACCATTGGATTCACAAAAACGTGTACAACACAGATCTGGGATAATATTGCGAGTTTGCAGCAGTTTTATCTGTGTAGAATTTAATCCCTAGATTGGAGTATTTAATTCATAGAAAAATAACTAGAAATTTGTTTTAGTTGATTCTTGTTGCATTGGCTTTGTTTTTCTGCTGCCTATCTACTAAAATTATAAAATCTTGCTTAGAATCTTTAGATCTGTTTCGGGGCTGAATTGATGGTTGGATCTCCTTATGAGCTTATAAATTAAAGTATTAATCCAAATTGATTAAAATCTGTGGAAAATTAATACTAACTACGTTCCCAAAACTTAAGCAACCCAAAAGGATTATCTTAGTCTTTTTAGAAAAAAATCTTGCATATTACCATGTTGCATGCATGCATATTATTTCCGTGGCATTATTTTTGTGCAAGTTGTGATTAGATCTATGTTGTGTTTCGTTAGATTGTTCGGAGTGCACTGAGGAGTACTATTGTGTAGAGTGCTGCTAGGATCAAGGCAAGTTACACCACTTGTTCATATTTTTGTCCTAATTTTATTCTATGCATGTGATCTTGAAATTTTTTAGTATGCATGTGTAGGATGCTCTAGTAGAATTTCCCTTAGTATTTTTTTGCAAGTGCGATGATTTTGTAGTATGCCATGAGTAGCTCTATACTTAGGATTTTCCCCCTCCTAATAGGATCCCCTGTTTTTCCTAAGTCCTTGCTATGCTATTTATATAAAGTACCGTTGGGGGGTTTGGAAGACAAGGAATTTTTCTAAGTAGAAAGGCTCTCTTGAGCATTCTTTTCTTCTCAAATCCACTTAAAAATCAAACTAAGTTTTCTTCTGGGCAGAATGGTTGTCAGGACAACGAGTGAGATTTTGGTGGAGGACGGCCTCCTAGGAACCAAAGAAGTCTACCATGTTTCAGAATTCAGAAGCTTCCAGTGCAACCACAATACATATGGGCTCTGTCTTGGCCTAGTACTTAGTGGGAAACCTCACCTGGGAACCAACATTTGGAGGTTCTTGGAATGGTTGGATCCAGAAGGCAGAGGGGCTACTAAGGGAAGGCCTCGCCATGGTCTTGTCTGTAAAAGGACTTGATCGTGGATTGTGGGTAAAGTGCACAAACTCTTTAGAGTATTGCAATCTGATCGATCAGCCGAGTTCACGAAAAAGAACACTTGAGCATCTAAAGGATGGAACCTCTAAATGATCTTACTCTCTCTCTCTCTTTTAAAACTTAAAGTTTTATAAAAACCCAAGGCGTGAGTCATATCGCTATTGGGTGGGTTTTGGGAACTTGTTGAGTAATATCCAAGTGTTAGGTTGTTTGGACACTTGGTGAGTAATATCCTTGTGTGCCATTCGACCCTATATTACTTTAGCAATTTTTTACAAAGTAGGGTAAAACTCCCTCTCTCTTTTCTCCATACTTAGAGAAAATTAGCTTTATGCAAAAGAACTCCAAAGCCTAATATATCCTTGCATGTAGAGTTAGTTTTTTTCTTTCCTTGGTGTAATTTGCCAATACATTCAAAGTATTGACCCAACTTGTTAGATGCATGTCTTATGTGCAGAATCCGAAGATTGAAAGGTGCGTAGGGGATCACGAGTCTACACTCAACAAGTCTAGGGCGTTGATGGACTCAAGCTACTATTTATGTTTCCGCTGTTATTTTGAGCTAGCTTTATGCTAAGAAAATTTGTAATAATTTTCATACTCTGGATTTCTCGTTTAGTAACGACTTTGTGATTTACATGATATGCATCGACTGTGAGTGCTAGCTATTGATCCAGGGACTAGCATGTAAATCACATGGACTTAGGACCTTTATTGATCCAAGGTCACAACAGCTTTCCTCGGTGCTGCTCTACTGAACTAAAATACTACGTGTTTCTATTTTGCAAATGTAAATTAAACTATCCAAACTATAGGAGTTGCAACAAGAGACACCTTTTGTGCAGTCCGAAACCTATCTGATTTTATGTTTTTTCTATCTATTTATTTAGAGTTACAGATGCTCAAGAAAGCTTCAGAGTTATAGTGTGAGAACTCTGCTCTGGACGAGCAGATATTACTAATGTCATCCCATGAATCAAACATGCAGGGCATGGACTACATGACCCCTATTACATCCCCATCAACCCATTTCGTCATTCCAGTGCAAGAATGGTGCAAACGACGACCTAAACAAGTGCTGCATGAAACCGAATGAGACAGGTGCGGGGTTTTCAGGTGCTAACTGAACAAAATCTAGAGGTTGTCAACAACAGCCGGATGACAACAGTAACCTGACAAAACTAAATATTAAGATTTATTCAATATAGCATAGTATCTAACATTAACTAAAGGTTCACCTCATAAAAAATGTCTTGTCATGTTCCCAATGCTCAAACCAACTACAGTGTATGCACTATATATAATAACAATGCATTCAGGAAACTGAATCTTCAAAACTACAAGAACCCACCAATATTCTACATCTACTATCATTATAAGTTTAAGTAGATGAACCATCACAATATTTGGAATATAGATTCATGCTAAGTTCGGGAATTATCTATAGCAGATCAAACAAATTAACAGACTCACCATAAAAAAATGTACACCAGCTTGTAGATGAGCATCTGGTGATGCTCAACCATGGAGTGTAGAGAAAGTGAGTGGAATATCCTCCATGAGTTTTAAATCCAAGTAGGTGGGATCATGTTGGCCAAGTGTTTACTCACACAACCAATAGTCTCATCATATCTTGGGATAGCAAAATTATACTTATATCTATCAAGTAAGTAGGATCATGTTGTACAAGTGATCATGACATCTTCCCTATGTCGCTCGGAAGGGTTGATGGCATAGGACCTACTACTGTTCGTGATGGTGGCCACAACTTCTATGGCTTCATGGGTCGGTCTTGGGTCTGATTCTGCATAATTTCAGATAAGGCTTTTGGCACTGCATTTCGTACTAAATATGCTCTAGTGTGTATGTTAAATGAACAAGTCAAGATCTAATGTGCTGACATTGTAGTGTGTTGTGCTAGTGTATAAACTGGTTGTATTATTGTGTTCGAAACTGTGAACTAAATTTGTGAATTGTTTGGCTTTTTGCATGATGACAATGCAACATGTTGGCGCTAATTGCAGCATCTATTAATTTGATCGCACCAAAGCATACAAATCTGAGTGATCAGTATAAGTTGATGCTTACCGAGCTATCTGAAGCTGGGCAAGTCAAGGCCACTATGTCTCTATCACCTACAGATTTTACAAGGTTTTGAGTACATCAAATCGATTGGGCAGATTCAAAGCCACCCAAACATCTCTAAATATAACCTTTTCTTAAAATATGATAATGCGTGTAAGACTTGATATAATAGGATTTTTTGTCAATCAGTCCAACTCCCTCCACTACTTTCCATGTTTGAGTCTTGCACTGCCAAAGTTCTTTGCTAGCTAGGTCATCAAGTCTTACAATATCGGTCAATTTTCTCCGTTTCCAACTTCATTCTTTTGGATGTGGTGTAGGTACAGCCAGGTCAGGTGGACCATCGACCTTCAGTACAATGTATTTTTACTACTGAGCCTATGGAAATGAATATTTCAAACCCACTTTGAACAAAAAACTACCCATAATCTTGTTTTATTTATGTCGACCATGTAGAATTTTTTAATGGCAATTGTCATCGCTGCCTTTTCATTTTAAGTGATATCAACATTTCTAAACCTAATCTTTTATGATTAGCATAGTTGGTTCTAGCATAGTGGAAGCACATGCAGTTGCCATTTGTTGAAGTCTTGAGTTCGATTCGAAACCTAGGGTTATCAATATATATAATCTCTATCGTACTGGTACATTTGTTTGAGCATAAACATGTTTCTTGCATAGATAAGGACGACATCTGGGACCCAGCAATGTTACCAAACTCAAACCGGGGGAGGCGACCTAAAACAATGTCCAACATACACACATGTCCTCTACAAAGGAGGCCTACATGGAGGACCCACCATATATACCTAATAAAAAGGATTCATCGAGTAACATTGCCAGTTTTGAAATAGGGATGCGCTAGTAATAAAAAGAACAACATGCACACTCTTCTAATGAGAGTATCACATGGGGGACCCACTAGCCTGTATAAATGGCTGGTGCATCAAGCAACATTGCCATGTTCAAAACAGCGAGGAAGCGAGCGTGAAAGAAGTCCAACATGCACACATTTCTTCTAATGAGAGGATAACACAGGGACCCACCATCCTGTATTAACCACTGATGCATCGAGCAACGTTGTCAAGTTCGAAACACAGAAGTGCGAGCGAGAAAAAAAGTCCAACGTGCACACGTTTATTCTAATGAGATGCTGACATGTGGGACGCAACAACCTATATAAACGGTTGATGCATCGAGCAACGTTGCCAAGTTCGAAACATGAAGGCGCGAGCGATAAAAAAATTCCAACATGCACATGTTTCTTTTAATGAGATGCTGACATGTGGGCCCCAGCAACCTATATAAAAGTCTGGTCAAACATCGAGCGTCATTGCCATGTTTGAAACACGTTCTTCTAACATGTTCTTCTAATGAAATGTTGACATATGGGACCCATTTGTGTCACCAAAAGGCGGACTCGTCGAGCTAGGAATAGGGTAGCACTAGAGAAGAAAAAATTCAATCATATACACACGATTCTTCTAATGTGAGGCTGACATATGGGACCCAATACCTGAATAAACGGATGATGCAGCGAGCAACGCTATCAAGTTAACACAGAGGCACGACTGAGGGAAAAATTTCCATCATACACACATTTCTTCTAATGAGAGTATGACACGTGGGGCCTAACTGCATGATTATGCATATGGCAGAGCTATCAAGTTCAAAATAGGGTAGCGCGCCCGAGGGAAAAACTCCATCATACCCATGTTTCTTGTAATAAGATGATGACATGTGGGTCCATACGCATGATTAAACGGCAGCGCAATCAAGTTCGGAACAGGGTAGCGGGAGCGAAGGAAAAAATTCCATCATACACACGATTCTTCTAATGAGAGACTAGCATGTGGGACCCAACATCATGATTAACGGAAGATAGATCAAGCAACTTTATCAAATTCAAATCAGGGAGGCACGAGCCAAGGAAAAAAACTCATCACGCACACGTTTCTTCTAATGTGAGGATGACATGTGGGGCCCATCTGCGTGATTAAACTTCAGATGCATCTACCAGCGCTATCATGTTCAGAACAGGGAAGCGTGAGCGAAGGAAAAAATTCCATCATACACACGATTCTTCTAATGAGAGGGTGGCATGTGGTACCCAGCATCGTGATTAATGGCATATTGATCGAGCAACGTTATCGAGTTCATATCAGGGAGGCACAAGCCAAGGAAAAAATCCATCATGACACGTGGGACCCAACAGCCTGATTAAATGGCAGATGCATCGAGGGATGCTATCAAGTTTGAAACAAGGAAGGAAAAAATTCCATCATACACATGATTCCTCTAATGTGAGGTAGACATGCGGGACCCAGCAGCCTGTCTAAACGAAAGAGGCATTCAACAATATATCAAGTTCAAATCAGGGAGGCGCGACCGAAAAGTTTGGTCCGCTAGAGTCATTGACATCCGGGACCCACACGCAAAAATATTTTGGCGAGTCAACATCTCGCGAGGAAGCGGAAATCTTACTTCTGTCACGCGCCCGTCCAGCTTCGTCCATGTTTTTAGCGGTTTCATCGTAGTAGAGGGGCGCGAAACCCGAAAAAAGGTTTTGCATCGGCCACGGTCGAGCCATGAATTGCGCCGCGGAAGACGCTCCTTCTACAACGACCGACGGGCCTAGTCCTTGTGGAAGGAAACATTTCTTGTAGTTAAATAAATAGATCAAAGACCAAAGTTATAGATCATCTTTATTTCAATGCATAATAATACTAGGGTTTCACCATATCTAACCAAGAAGGGGATCAACAATGTGGAAATGGTATGAATGAAAGTACAATTGAATACAAGTGCAAATCCACAAGGGTTTGGATTACAACAAAGTATACAAAGGGGATCGGTGTTGGAGAGAATGATGATGACGGCGATGGAGATCGATGCGCAGCCCTTCAATATCAAGGACCCCTTCCTATTTAGTGATGGTGATGCTGGAGAGTGATACGTCCAAAACGTATCTACTTTCTCGAACACTTTGCTATTGTTTCTCCTCTAAACTTGTGTGATTTTGATACAACTAACATGGACTGAAGCTGTTTTCAGCAGAATTACCTTGGTGTCTTGTTTTTGTGCAGAAAATGAACTATTAGGAAAAATCCCGGAAAATATGTCGAAAACTATATTTCACCAGAAGATCCACGAATCCAGAAGAAGAGACGGAGGGGAGGCCTGGGGGGCAGACCCACCCTAGGCGCAGGCCCACCACTGGCTTGGGGAGGCCTGGGGGGCCAGATGCTGCAGGAGGTGCAGCCACCCCAGGCACCTCCTCGGCCTCCCTCTACGCCTATAAGTTGCCTTTCGACCTAAAAACCGAGGGGGGTTCGATAGTTTTCCAGAAAGAGTTCTGCTCCACCGCCGCCACCAGAAACCAAGATTCGGATCTAGAAACTTTGTTCTGTCACCCTGCTGGGACGGGGAATTTGGAGCGGATCATCGCCATCGTCATCACCAACGCATCTCCATCAACAACCGATGTTTCGCTCATCCATGAGTGAGTAATCCCCTGTTGTCGGCTTGGGGATGGTAGGGATTGGATGAGTTCTATCATGTAACAGAATAAGATCTGTTAGGGGCATAGTGCCTAGTATCTCTATTAGTGCTATTTGATTTTGTTGCAACTTGTTGTGTTTAATGCTTGTCACTAGGGCCTGAGTGCCATGATCTTAGATCTGAACATATTATTGAATCATTATGATAGTATTGTTTGTGATCTTATCTGCAAGTTGTGTACACATATCATTATCCGGATCCAAAGGCCCCAAAGTGACAATAATTAGGACAAGCGGAGAGGATGGCTGTGGTGTGAGGATCACATGTGTTCACGGAGTGTTAATGCTTTGCTCCGGTGCTCTATTAAAAGGAGCACCTTAATTTCCAGTAGTTCCCTAGACGCCCCGCTACCACGGGCTGGCTGGACAGAAGATGTTGTGCAAGCTCTCATTGCGAGCACATATGACTATGTTTGGAGGCTTGTTATTATTTATATGCAATGCCCTAGATCTTGAAGTTACATGTTTAGAATCGTCTGTGCAACGCCCGTCCATCCAACCCTATGCCTACCGCACTCGAATCCTACTGTTACCGTTACTATTAATATTGCTAATGTTTCACTGTTGCTGTTGCTTTTCTATTGCTACTGCCAAACTGTTGCTACTGATAAACTTCTGTGAGCAAGAACTATTTCCAGGTGCAGCTGAACTGACAACTCAGTTGTTAAGGCTTGCAAGTATTCTTTGTCTCCCCTTGTTTCAAAACAATAAATTGGGTAATACAACCCGCGAAGACTGTTGCGATCCCCTATACTTATGGGTCATCAAGACTATTTTTTGGCGCCATTGCCCAGGAGCATAGCTTTATTTGTAAGTTCACTTGGATCTACTATTGTTCAGTTCTAATCCTTTCATCATGGGGAAGTCTCGTGATGGAAAGTTCCCTATTTTACCATCCACTACAAGAAGAGGTATAGTCCTACACACCTCTGCTGCTCTTGATTCACCGTATGTTATAATTAAGCTTGTTACAACACCACCACATACACATGCTACACACACTGCTACTACTGCTGAGTCTGAAACTGCTTTGGATACACATGATGTTACTTTTAATGTGCTTGATGCGAGTGGTTCATTAGGTTCTTTTCTAGATGCTACTATGGCTAGTCTAGGAAATACCGAAACTACTAGTGAGGCACTGTTACACCTGTTAGCTCACTTGAGGCTAGTGAGAGTTATGATATTAATGATGGTTACATTGAGTTCAATGATGATTTTGTTGAAGAGTGCCGAAACACACATAGTACTAGTGTTATTAAGAGTCTCCTTCCTAGACGTACTATTATGCCTAAGTTGTCCTCAAATCCTAAGTTTGCCACTTCTCCCATAAATATTAAAGATGAAGACTATGATTTCTCTCTTGATTTATCTTACTTAGATATTGCTGAGAAAGAACCTTTTTGTCGGACTGAAAATGAGAGTGTTGTGGCTCATATGAATGAGCTTTCTACTATGAGTGCTTTGTTCTCTGATGATTTTAAGATGCGCAAATACTTTGTTACTAAGATCTTACTTTTTTCACTAAAAGGAGAAGCTAGGGCTTGGTTTAATAGATTACCTCCTGGTTCCATTGATAGCCCTGATTGCTTGATTGCTTCTTTCTTCCAGAAATATTTTCCTCCCAGTGCTAGACATGCTGCTTTGTAGAGACTTTTTGATTTTAAACAGGGAGAAGAAGAGAAATTGCCTGAGTCATGGACAAGGTTTTGTGCCTTGATTCATGCACATCCTGGATGTCCATTACCTAAGAATGAGCTTCTTGATATTTATTATAATGGACTAACTGATGATTCTAGGACCGAGCTAGATAGCTTTTCTGATTGTGTTTTAAGGAAAAGGACTCCTACAGATGCTAAAGAATTAATGACCAAGATAAGCAAGAATTATGATAATTGGATTTCAACTGAGCTGAATGCACCTGAGCCTATCACTCCTGAACCAGTTGTTCCTGAACCAATTCCATCACCAACAACAAAGAATAGGGGAGTTATTGCATTAAATGATGAAGTGATGAAGGAAGCTTAGAAGTGTCTAGAGGAGAAAGGTATTAGAGCTGAAGATGTGAATAATCTACCTCCTATAGAAGAATTATGTATGCCAATTATCCAGTCATCTACTATTGAGGTACACTCTTTCCAACACTTCGATGAAGGTGATATTCCTTATGGTAAGCCTCCTGATCAATGTTTAGAGGAACTTGACACATTTATTGTAAAGCAAGGGTATTTTAATAAACAAGTTTAGAATCATTTATTGGAAAACTCTAGGGATATCCATGAGTTTAAAGATATTGTGGAAAGAACTTCTAATTATATTAAAATGCTTTGTAAACACTTTCAAATGGTTGAAACCCAACTTGATCAACTTGCTAAGGTATAAAAAGATATGCTAGTTAATGCTTCAGGAGATAAACATGCTTATGGAATTAGAACTAGTAGTGGTATAGCTACTCAAGATCCTTTATATCATGAAGGACACCCTAAAAGAATTGAGCAGGATTCTCAACAAGGTGAAGATAGTGGTAGTCCTCATAAGAGAAAGAAAAAGAAACATAAGATAGTTGAGGAACCACTTGAACCTGATGTAGATCCTAATAGTATATCTGTCTCTGATGCTGAAACTAAGAGTGGTAATAATAATGATGCTCCTAATAAGGAGGAAGGTGAGGAATAACCTGAGAAGCACACTAAGAACACTAGGTACTCAAAGGAAGATTTTATTGCTAATAAACATGGTAAATAGAGAGAACCTTGGGTGCAGAAACCTATGCCTTTTCCAGGTAAGAAACACAAGTCAAAGGAGGAAAAACACTACAACAAGTTTTGTGAGTGGATGAAGCTTTTATTCTTGCAAATTCCTTTGACTGATGCTATTAATTTGCCTCCTTATTCAAAGTATATGAAGGATATTGTCTCTAATAAAAGGAAAATTCCTAATGAGGATATTTCTACTCTACTTGCTAATTATTCCTTCAATGGTAACGTTCCAAAGAAACTTGGTGATCCAGGTATACCAACTATTCCTTCCTCCATTAAGAATAATTATGTTAGAACTGCTTTATGTGATTTGGGAGCTGGAGTGAGTGTTATGCCTTTTTCTCTCTACAAGAGACTCTAGCTAGAAAAGTTGATACCAACTGATATATCTTTGAAAATGGCTGTTAACTTAACTACTATTCCAGTTGGTATATGTGAGGATGTTCCTGTTCAAGTTGCTCATAATTGCATGGTTTTAACTGATTTTGTTGTGCTTGAAATGCCTGAAGATGATAATATGTTTATTATTCTTGGGAGACCTTTTCTTAATACTGTAGGTGCTGTCATCAATTGCAATCAAGGAAAAGTAACATTCAATATTAATGACAAAGAGCACACTGTCTATTTCCCCAAGAAGGTTGTTAAGAGCTATTGCCTGAATTCCATTGAAAATATTGAGAGCATCAAGGTTGGAGAAATATATTGCCCCATTCCACAAGAAAATTTTGAAACTATTATGATTGGGACCATTGCTATCAAGTATGAGGTAATATAATCACCTAGTGGAATGCAAAGTTTTTTTTCATATAAGATTGTTTTGGTAACAAGACTTGATCAATCTTGTTAACAAGAGGATTTTAATGAACAAAACAATGTTTCCATTATGGTTATACTTGCTTTCTTTTACTTTTCTCCTTCCTAGTCTTTGCTTTAGCTTTAGTTTTGCTATTTGTGTGCTTGTTTGAGTTTCTTAGAGCTCTTGTAGTTTGGCTTTTGGTTTTATTTTGCTTCTTCTGAAAAAAGCTGTTTCTACGAGAAAATCAATTTTCATACCCTGAAAATTGGCCAAAAATAAATTTTCCCAAAATATCCCAGAAAATTCAAAATAATTTTTTCCTCGAAAAAAGGGGCAGAGAGACACCTGAGGTGATCCAGGGGGCCACGACACATGTGGTAGGCGTGGCCTACCTGGTGGTGGCGCCTGGGGGGTCTGCCCCACCTAGGCCCCTCGAGGCTGCCTCCTCAAAGCCATCTTCTTTCTCTCACCCGAAAAACACTAGAAAACTTGCTCAAGCTCGAGTTCTTGTTGTTCTTGCTCGCGATTTTTGATCTCCTTGTTCAGCCCATCTCAAGTGCTGATTTTTTGAGGGATTGCTCCATGAAAAGTGAAGTCATGAACCACCACACATTTGGTGATATATTTGAGAGTGATGCACCTAAAAGGGCAAGGCTTCCAAGGTCATCTACCTGTACTATACCCTCATACAATGAGGATCTCATCACTCCGCGATTTGGTGATGAGGGAGATGAAGGCGATGCACACCCCTCCACCTTTCCTTTCCAAACTTTCTTGCAAGCTGTTGGGATTCTTAACGATTTTATGACTTTGGTGCAGAGGGCTGGACTAACCAGTTACATGCAGGATGAGAGCACACAATATGCTTTGCTTACTAAAACATTTGTGGAGAGTTTCTCCTTTACTAACAGCATGTTCAAGCCTTCTGTGTCTTTAAAAATTTATGGAAGGGTTCATTCTATGACTTTGAAGAAATTTTGCAAGGCCCTGGGACTTGTACAGCTGGGTCATCAAAGAAGATTCAAGCTCTACCCGCCGATTTGTTGGAGCTTTACCAAGGAATAACCAATGATGATGACCGTAGAGCTCAGCGAGGGAAGATAAAGAACATTCAACTTCCATCCATCAGGTATTTTGCCTACTATCTTGCCAGCAGTGTTCTTGGTAGAGAGAACACTAGTAATATTTCCAACTATCAGTTGGCCTTCTTAGCTGTTGCGCTCAACAATGAGGATAAGTATAATCTTGGTTCTCTCATTGCTCGTCGTCTAGCTGCTAAGGTACCCATTTATGGGGGAATTATTGATACTCGTGTTGCTGCTGCCTTGAACATTGTTGTTGATCCACATGATACAGTTTTGGCTCCTCAGAGGCTTGATCTTGCTGCCATGAAGGCGCACCACTTTGTCACCACTAGCTCTACTCTTGAGAACTTGGTTTATAGAATGTTGTTTATTGACGGGGAAGAGAGAGAGATCCCTCTACCCCAAAAAACTTTGTTCGGTATTTCTCAGGGACCTTGGTCACGCTCGAAGGCGGAGATAGATGGCAATCTGCGCTCTCTTAATTTCCACGGGCACTATCAGGAGGAAGCACCATCATACGACCCCCTGCGTATTACACAGGGAGGCCTCGATCTCGTACCAGGACGAGGGAGCTTCCTTGACATACTACAGAGGTGCATCTACTTGGGAACCATGGGATTGAGCCCCACTTAGTCCAAAAGCCTAAGACTGGAGGGAGGCATACCGACGTCACACTCATATATATATCATGTTCGGTCGGTTCTTTGTACATCCATTGTTTCGCTTTATTTTTGGTTTTTGTTGCTTCTTTCTAAAAACCTAAAATTACCAAAAATATTTTCGTTGTTTCTCTTGGTTTGTTTATTTGTTTCTTTGTTTTGGTTTGCCTTAAAAGAAAAATCCAGGTTTGCTTTGTTTTTGTTTGCTTGTTTCTAAAAAATCAAAAACACCAAAAATATTTGTTGTTCTTCTTTGGTTTTGTGAGTTCTTTGCAGGGTTCAGCCGTCCTCAGTGGATTTTGGTCTCATGTTTATTATTCAAGTCACACAAGTGAAGGGCAATAATGAAGATTAAGACAACTTGAGGTGCGGTAAGAGGCTGGTAACGAACTCTATTTGTTTCATTTTTGTACATATACTCATCATTGTGAGCATGCTTAGCTTGTTTGTGTAAGTTCTATGTCATTATGGATGCTTAGTAGTTCTTGCTTGTCTATGATTAGCTCCATCTTGCTAATAGTTTGTAGCATGTCATATGAATGTTTTCTTGCATTGTCTTATTCATACTTTGGTATGCAATGTCATATGAATGTTAGTCAGTAAGCCTCAATGATTTATTTTACCTCAGAGTTCTTGTATCACTTTCATGCCATAGTTAGTCATGTTTTGTTGCAAGCATGATTATGATAGTTATTGCTCTCTCATTTGTCGCTCCCTCTCTATTGCTAGCCTTCACTTGCACTGAGTATGTGCTCTACCTGTGCTTCCAACTCCCCAAAACCAATGTTGCCAGTTGTGTCCACTGTACCTACATATTAGCATCATTTGCTATTTCAGTGCATATTCCATATGCCGCATTTTCTTCCAAAATAAAATGTTTGTCTGTTTGAGAAAGTTAGTTAGTAAAGCTCTCATGAACTTGATGGCACACTCTATTCCTTGCGCTTAATAATCCTAAACCATTGTGACTAGTCCATGAAAGTTATATGCTTGCTTATTATATACTGGGAGTCAGCAGAACCGTGATGTCATGGGGAACGCTTTCAACACATGTTGGATACCTCATCAAGTTGATTCTTTGCTCTTTAGTTTACGGATGCTGACGATGTGAAATAAAAGGGGAGGTTGTGAGTTCATGGAGTTTATACATTGTGTTAGAGAAACGTCTGGGCCGCTAGCCTAAGCCATGATTAATCATGGTGGAAACTTGCAGCATCACCATAATGAGCATCTATGAAGCGTCCCCAATAAAAAGCTATGCATATGGTAAATAAAAAGCTATGCATATGGTAAACTTGTCTGTGTCATTTTGGTTATGGGAAATCTCCTGTACCATGTGCAAGGGGTACCCCGTTGGCGGTTCTCGATGATATGCATGTATTTACAATGACAAGAACTTTCAGGTGACTAAAGTTGAGTAGCATGCGGAGCGACCCTCGTACTCAAGGGACTTGGGATTTCCAGTCTATGGTCTGCCAAGCATATGATTCAGAGTGGACCTCACTTTCACCTTAAACACATGAAGATGCCTATGATAGTGGCAATGAGAGCTCAGAGCTAATGAGTACCTTCCTTTCAGCATTGGGAAGCCTTTCAAACCTTCACAAAACCGTTTTCACAACCTTGTTGAGTCACCACTTATTCTACGAGCACCTTCTTGAGAGCATAGTTGTTATTCTTGTGTTTGTTCCAAAACGTGGTTAATTATGTCATGACTTTGATGCTTGTATCTCTGATATCTTTACTTCTAGTCTTTATGTGAACTTCAGAGGTGCCTTGGCATTTATATTATGCTCTTCAAACAAAGGCAAGCGAGATACCATTCTATCATACCTTATTATGAGCACTGCATTGTTGCTTATGTTTACGTTTCATTCTACTTATTATTATTGAGTTGGTTTCTCTTCATAGCTTGCAATGACTATTGAGTAGACTTAGTTGCATACTCCTTATTATGAATTTTCTAAGCATCTACTCCTGTTCTGATAATATATACATCATATGAAGCAAAGTGTTCATGAAAGTTCATTTATCGTACTCAGTTTTCAACTGAATTGCTTGAGGACAATCAATAAGCTAAGCTTGGGGGAGTTGATACGTCCAAAACGTATCTACTTTCTCGAACACTTTGCTATTGTTTCTCCTCTAAACTTGTGTGATTTGGATACAACTAACACGGACTAACGCTGTTTTCAGCAGAATTACCTTGGTGTCTTGTTTTTGTGCAAAAAATGAACTATCAGGAAAAATCTCGGAAAATATGCCAAAAATTATATTTCACCAGAAGATCCACGGAGCCAGAAGAAGAGATGGAGGGGAGGCCTGGGGGGCCCAGACCCACCCCAGGTGCGGGCCTGCCACTGGCCGCGCCTGGAGGGGTGCAGCCTCCCCAGGCACCTCCTCGGCCTTCCTCTGCGCCTATAAGTTGCCTTTCGACCTAAAAATCGAGGGGGTTCGATAGTTTTCCAGAAAGAGTTCCGCTCCACCGCCGCCACCAGAAACCAAGATTCGAATCCAGAAACTCCGTTCTGGCACCCTGTCAGGAGGGGGAGTTTGAAGTGGATCATCGCCATCATCTCCATCAACAACCAATGTTTCCCTCATCCATGATTGACTAATCCCCTGCTGTAGGCTTGGGGATGGTAGGGATTGGATGAGTTCTATCATGTAATCGAATAAGATCTGTTAGGGGTATAGTGCCTAGTATCTCTGTTAGTGATATTTTACTTTGTTGGAACTTGTTGTGCTTAATGCTTGTCACTAGGGCCCGAGTGCCATGATCTCAGATCTGAACTTATTATTAACTCATTATGATAATATTGTTTGTGATCTTATCTACAAGTTGTGTACACATATCATTATCCGGATCCAAAGTCCCCAAACTGATAATAATTGGGACAACCGAAGGGGATGGCTGTGGTGTGAGGATCACATGTGTTCATGGAGTGTTAATGCTTTGCTCTGGTGCTCTATTAAAAGGAGCACCTTAATTTCCAGTAGTTCCCTAGAGGAACCGCTGCCACAGACTGGCTGGATAGAAGATGTTGTGCAAGTTCTCATTGCGAGCACGTATGACTATATTTGGAGCACATGCCTAGTATTGTTTAGTACTTGGATGCTTGTTATTATTTATCTGCAATGCCCTAGATCTTGAAGTTAAATGTTTAGACTCGTCCATGCAACGCCCGTCCATCCATCTCTATGCCTACCGCACTCGAATCCTACTATTACCGTTACTGTTACTATTGCTCATGTTTCACTATTACTGTTTCTGTTGCTTTGTTGTTGCTACTACCAAACTGTTGCTACGGATAAACTTCTTTGAGCAAGAACTATTGTCGTGTGCAGCTGAACTGACAACTCAGTTGTTAAGGCTTGCAAGTATTCTTTGGCTCCCCTTGTGTCGAATCAATAAATTGGGTAATACTACCCGCGAAGACTGTCGCGATCCCCTATACTTGTGGGTCATCAGATAGCTTGCGTGTAGCGGCTATGGAGGCGGTGGAGCACTAGGGCGTCTCCCCTTACGTGTGGATGGATTCTCTCCCTGGCGGCTAGGGTTCCCCCTCTTTAAATAGGCATTTTGGAGGTCGGTTTCATGAAACGAAAGAGATCGGGGACGAATATGCCCATCGGAACTTCACAAATGTTGTTTTGTTTGAGGAAACAGAGCCAACAAAGGGTTGTATGGACAAACTCCGCCCGTATCACAGGTCGTTAAACCCTTATAACTCTATGTTGTTTTGGCCGCCATTTCTTCAGAAGGACTCCGATTGAGGTGTTCATTGGCTCGTTGGATTCCTGTGGAAGAGGTCTACAACACCATGGTCTTGGATCAGCAATATAATATGATGTAAAAAATGACTTTTCGCATCTCATATGGCTAAGTTTGATGCCTATAACTTCTCCATACTGAATCCTCTTGGCTCCTTTTATCCATGATTATCCATAACACCTACACACAAGTCAAAGACAAGGAAAACATAATAAAATCCTACTAGAACTACTAGTTTTGGAAATTCCATATGAAAGTGAATGAGAACTAGTAATCATGCATAATGGGCATAGTTGTAGCTAGATATAGCATGTGATGAGTGACAATATGAATAATTTGTATGCTCCACATCTCATATTGCTAAGTCTGACGCCTGTAACTTCTCCATATTGAATCCTCTTGGATCCTTTTGTCCATGATTGTGCATAACACCTACACACAAGTCAAAGACAAGGAAAAATTAATAAAATTTTACTAAAACTACTAGTTGTGTAATGTCCATATGAAAATGAATGAGAACTAGTAATCATGCATAATGGGCTTAGTTGTAGCTAGATATAGAATGTGCTAAGTGAAAATCTGAATAATTTGTGTGCTTAAACATGAATTATATTTGCACTCATCAGTATCCATCTACTTTCATATGGACATTACTCTTGAACCATAATCCTTTTCCTGGAGTGCTTTTTAAGTACCTTAGGATCCTTTGAGATGCATCAAAGTGTCCATTCCAAGGATCATGCATATAACAACTTACTACACTCACTTCATATGCTATATCCGATCTTGTATGGAATAGGTAGATTAGTCTTCCAACAAACGTCTGATGTCTCTCTTTGTCTACATGTTTGCCGGACTCGGCTGTTACTTTATTTTTTGTCTAAATAGGTGTTGGAGCAGCTCGACATCATAGCATGCCCAAATCATTTAAGAGATCCAATATGTACTTTCTTTGAGATAGTGCTATTGCGTTTGAATATCTAGCTACTTATATTTCTAGGAAGTATTTAAGTATACCTAGATACTTCACCTCAAAGCCTTGACCTAAGCATTTTTACAGCCTTGCAATTTCTCCCACATCATCTCAACATACGCTACCAAAATGGTGATTTTATGTTCACAGTGTCATTGAAACAAAGTATGATCTCCATTGCATTGAGCATATCCCATGCCACACAGAACTTATCTAAAGTTCTAAACCATTCAAACCAGACTCATGTGAATTGTTATAGAACATATAGAGATTCCTATAGCTTTGTATACCTTCCCCACATTTTTAGGTGTGACAAAACCTGCTGGCATCTCTAGATAGACTTCTTCTTGTAAATCACCATGCAAGAAGGCATTCTTAACATCATGTTGATGCAAGGTACTCCCAATTTTTTTTGCATAGGAGATTAATATTCTAATGGTACTCATTTTACTGGAGAAAAGGTCTCACCATAATCATTTCCATATGTCTGACTATATCCTCTTGCCATAAGTCTTGCCTTGTATCTCTCAACCATCCCAGATGAATTTTGTTTTACTTTATAAATACTTACATACCACTACCTTCTTTCCTTCTAGGAGATATGCTAGCTCCCATGTTTTATTTTTCTTCAACGCCTGTAATCCGTCCATCATTACATTACGCCATCTTAGGTCCAGCTTGGCTGCCTTCCTGTCTTTAGGAAAATGTATATCTTGTAGCGAGGTACGAATGCTAAATAAGAGGAAGAAAAACCATCGTACGAGAGATGATTCCCTATGGCATGGTCATCACAACTATGTCTTCTTGCTGGAGCAACTTTCCATACACCTTTTCTTACAACAAATGGAAAGTCTAGGGTATTATTTAAAGCGGTCTAAGACAGGCCCCTTTAGATTCTGCACTGATGCTCTTTTATTGTTCATGTTGGAGTTCAAAAGGATGCTCTCCCTGACCCATATCTTGTCATTGTTCTTGATCATTCTCTTGTTGTTCCCCTGGTACTCATCTTCTGGAGTAAACATGAGGATTTTACTGCCATATTTGTGGCGGTGGAGCTTTGTTGGCATGCTCATGGGATACATGCCTGTCAAAAACTATGGGGATATTCGAAACAATAGGAATTGGCTACTATTGCTACTAGTCATCTTGATGTTGCTGCTGGTCACCTTGGTAAATGTCCTTATTTTTTGTTATCTCCCCTCTTGAGTATCACCAACTAGATGCAGATGGGTCAAGGACATGGAACAACTCACTGAGATCACTTGTGTCAGCATTATATGGTTCTGATTCACGAAATGTGATGTCCACGCTTAATAATGTCCTCCGTTTCTATAGGAATCCAACACACTTGTACCCCTTTTAACTAGAGGAATAACCAATAAAAATGCATTTGATGGCCAAGGGATCTAGTTTCCCATAGATGGCTTGTGATCCCTTACAAAACATGTACAACCAAAGAGTACGAGTGTAAATAAAAAATAATTTTTATTTAGAAGAAATTGGCATGGAGATTGTAATTTCCAAAAAATATTTCAAAATAAAAATTATTTGTTATGTTCTTTTACGCATCATCATGCATATTTTTTCCTCTCAAAATGTTTCGTTAAAATCCCTATTTTGTTTTCCAATTATTCCCCTCCGTTATTTAAAATTAAAAATCCTAGTTTTTCTGGATATTTTACATATCTAAAATCTATTTACAAAAGTCTTTTAAAAATATAGGAAATAAAAAAATAAAAGTGATTTGGAAGAGGCAGTCGGCAAGGCCAAAAGGCACAGCTATCCACCTACTACCCTGCACCATACCTAAACCCAAATCCCCAACGCCACACCCCCGCCCACCACAAACCATCTCACTCATACACCCCACCTACCGCCACCAGCACTCACGCAACACAACACTCCAGACCCAAGACGCAACACACACCTAACCAACAAGACGCACCCACACCGCCGTCACACGCGCACCCGACCTCACAACATGACACACACGACCCGCCAACCACGAGGCAAGCACAAACTAGTGTGCACACAACATGCACCACATGCACACAGTGCACACAACGTCAGCACACCACCTACCCCTTGCACGCCCCCTTCCTCCCATAATATCCACAACCATGCCACCCTCTCTAGCTCCCCTCCGCTCGCCGGCTCAACCATCCGCGAGCACCGCCCCATGGCTCTACTATCGTCCTTGTCCCCAACGCCCCTCTCCTCTCTCCGTCCACCACGACGCCTCTCTGGTGGAACTTCGCCTCCGCCCTAGGTAGACCCTGCCTCCTTTCCATCGCATCAATCGTCACCCCTCATCCAAGTGCCACTATCCTTGCCGTGCCCTAATCTCGACTCCCTATGGCAGCTGCCCCGCGCCCCACTGAAATCTCTTTTCCTGCTGCTACAGGCACGCGACCCTCCTTTGTTCAGCATCTTCCTCGGTCTCGTGCTCGTCCTCGAGCTCTACCAGTGCCCAAGGTCGCCGCCCTCCTCATTGAGATGGAGCTCGACCTCCCCTGAGACAGTATGTCCTTGCCCATGCTAACCTTCTGATCTCGCATCGTCCACGCATTCCCATCCTCACCGGAGCTCCCCTTACACCCACGGCCGTCCTCTGATCTGCCCTCTTCCATCTCTGAATCAAGCACGCCGCTTTAGGTGCAACCATGACCGCGTCGGCCACTTCAGGAACTCCATCGTGTTGTTCCCCCCGCCTCACATGTTTGTATTGTGTGCTTTGTGCCTCTGGCTCTCAATAGGTGCTCAAGCAATTGGATATGAATATGGTGCTACTCGGCTCATCTTGTTGAGGCCCTTGTTTCCCGTTCCTTAAGTCAAGTTCGTCGTGTTCTCGTCTTCGGTCTGCCAAGTCGAGATCCCTTGGGATATGGTGTACCATCGTCCCACAAGATCTTCATTCTTGGTGTTCATGATGTTGTAAAACAAAGGAAGCCAAGATCTTCGATGCAAAGACTGCCCCTGGACCGGTACTGACGCGAGAATCCAGAACCCCAAGGTCACCTCCATAGAACCAAATCTGCCGAACCTGATGGTCGCCATCATAAAACGCTAATGTCTTCTTAACAAACGCTAAGTCCTCCTTTCCGAACCCGAACCCCTCCGAACCCAAGATCTTCAGAACCAAACGTGCGACCACTACCTAAAACACTATTTTATAAATTACAGTCTATATCTTGTTGCATAAAGTTGTACATGCTTACATAATTTGTGGTTCCGAGTTATATAGGAGATTCACCTAATAATTAATATGGAGTGTATATGTGGGCTATTCTTTTCTTACAATGACTTCGTTTAAATTGGGTTGCTCACTGATGCCATGTTTGGTATTGTTAATCCAACATTTAAATTGTGGGGTACCTAAACAACTTGAACCATAAAATTTATTTCTCCAAACTTCGATTACGCTTAATATTTATAAGTGGGCCACATCTTGCCATGTCATTCATCATACCATGAACATGCCGGATCTTTTGTCGTAGTATTAAATAGTGAATCCGGTGCTTCTTTTAGTGCTTTGCCTCTTCACGGATTAGGATGTTGAGTGGATGCGAGCTATGACCCGTTCTTCGGATGTTTTGTCGGTAATGTTTCTCAAGCGAGCATTCTACACCTTCCACCTATTTTGAAATTATAGTATTTACTTCATTCCTTTGTCTACTGATATCTTTTATTGTCGATGCTTCACTTTTCATACCTTTAACTCCCCTGCAACTACTATATTTCCTTGGAAACTTCCTATTACCTGTTTCTTGAGTAGTTAGGTTCGACTTGCGAGTCGCAGCGCATGCTTAGGTCTGATGCCCGCTCTCATACAAGTGAACCGTGATATATGGATATGGTTGACACCATGGTAAATTAAATTGGTGATGTTGTTTATGGTCGTGGTTATGGTTTCACCTAATTATAAGGTCCTGACAACGACCACCTTTGGGGACAGCTTGAGTCTACCTAGGTGTATGAGTCTTCCGTCCCCTGATGGAACAACAGGTCCAATGAAATCCCTGAGTTTCTGAGGGGGCTAAACACGCGTTCAGATCCTCTCGGCAACAAACGCGGCAACACATCCTGCACACAACATACATTGAACACAATAGTTTTTTACCTAGGTACAGGACCCTCGTGAGGAGGTAAAATCCCTACTCCTTCTTTTTTGTATTGATCGCGGTGCTTTGCAAGGGTACAATGGTGGTTGGATGTCTAGGGTTTAGATCTCATGGATCGGTCCCCTTCTTAGGTAGGGGTGGCGCTGGGCCTCTTCCCCCAATATTTGGGTGAGAAGGGTCACCACAAGACCGCCCAAAGGGACCCTAACTATAACATCCCAATTTCAGCAACCCTGATTTCTTGTCCAAAAGAAAAAAATCAGGGGGAACAAAAAAAATTCTTGTTAAGTGTTGCAATGTCTGTTGATTGTTTTCTTGTTTTCATGCAGCTGAATCTGTATTAGATAGTATACTCCTTATCTCAACACATGGTTAACAAAAACTATTTTACAAAAGAGATTTATTGGCTCATCTTTCATATTTTTATCCATCCATTTATCCGTTGCATCAAGGTGAGCTTTGAGATTACTAATCCAACAAGGCTTAGGTGGCTTAAAAATAATGGTGCCCTAGATCATCAAATCCTTCCCTTCTTCCAAAACCAAGTTCCTTTAAAAAATCCAAGGATGCCAATGATAGATACTTCAGGTTGACATCGTCCACCTAAACATTTACCAAATAATTTCCATAATTATTTGGGCCCTAAATCTATTTAAATTCCTTCCTTTGCAAAATCCTCAAAACCTTCCCTGCAACGGAAAGTTTGCTTTTCTCCAAACCACTTTGACAAATCAAGGAACACTTGAGGCCTATATATATCATATCCTATCTTCCTATCTCAAAAATAAATATTTTGAGATGATTTATTATTTCTTTTTGCCATTTTTCTTAAATGGCAGAAACAAGGAATAATTGTTAAAAAATACTTTTCCTTCCAAAAAATTCCAGGAAAATTTCCCAAAGTGTAAATTGGAATATAAGACCATCTCAAATAAAAAACCTCACTTGAACAATTCAAATTTATCAAAACATCTTGTGAAAATCAATTCAGCACTTTTTGAATAAATGATATTAAGAGGATAAACACTCCTTAGAAAATCATTAAATAAATGTTAGAGTGGTTCCTTGACCACCTTTATCTACCAGTATGATTGCCCAAATTTTGCAAGATTAGAACTCAACACTTGCTTCATGATCATCCTCTTTGGTCATTTGGCATATGTGACAATTCTTGATCAAACCCAAGAGTTAAAGACACACCTACCCTTTTACTTGATCACCATACCAACCATCACTGCCCTCTGGTCAAAAATACTGTAGCTCAACAGTACATCCCCTCTATCCCTTGTCCTCTGTGTTTGTTCTTGAAGGAGACAAAGAAAAACACCAACACATGCCATATTACTCTAACTTGCAACTACCTCCATTTCCCTCTCTGTATTTGCCACGACCTAGAGCCCCACCATTCCTCTCTCCAATGCACCTCTCGACGAATCAGTGGCTCCCATCCCTCCCCACCTCAAAGGTGATCCCGATCCACCATGTATGACCACCTCTCTGGATAAAAGGCCCCTGGCCACCCTAGAACCCCACTCCTCCCTCATTTCCGCCATCACCCTTCTACTCCAACTCCTAGAGCTCCCCTCACCTCCCTCTGCTCTGTAGTAGCAAAGAAAAAGGAGACGGAGAAACCTCGGCCGTTTCATAGATCTGGGTGTATCTCATTCTCTCCTACTCCTCCCTCTGTGCATGTGGCCTCCCAGTACTCTCCTTCCTTCTATGCATCTAATCGTACCATCTTTCCTTCTCAGGTCGAGCTCCAGAGACGCCAACGAAGAACTCCGGCGAGCTACGTTCGGTTCCCCTCGAGCATATCCCTAACCGATGCTAAGTTCCGCCTCCCGATTCATGAGGTGATATCCCCGCTCGTCCCCAATGCAATCTAGGGCTTTCCCTCCACCGTAGCAACGCGAGGTGGGAGACGAAGCCAGTGCCATTGATTTGCTGCTAATCCAGTAGTCCTCGATCCCCTATACATCTTCGACAATGCCCTCTCATTGACCAGTGGGCCAGCCCTGTCAGGTTCAAGCATGCGTAGCTCCTGTGCGTCTCCTTGCCGAGTGGGACGAAAGATCCCTGTGCGGCCCATTGCTCACCAGATCCCAACCCGTAGGGCAATATTCCTTAGGATTTATTTTCAGATCTGTATTTAGCTAGTTACTATAAATTGTAATGAAATTGTAAAATGACCCCAAATGACCAGATCTAAAGTTCCTAGGGTTCCTAGATATTTCCTTGAACATGCAGTAACCTTGGTTGGCCCTACTAATTCCCAGATTATTTATAATAAATCAAGTTCCTAGATGCATCCTTTTCACTAAAAAAATCTTTTTATGAGTGCTGATACACCAAATGAGTTGAAACCTCTGGGTACTGAAAAATATTTCACATACCTTGCATTCCACCTTTGCCCCATACCAGTTTGCTTTCTATTTTACCACCTGTAAAAATAACAAAAACATGCCAAATCATGCTTTAGGGATTTATCTAGGCCAAACTAAAAATGGTATTGACATATATCCGCCTTACCCTTAAAACCCTAGCAGCCCAAGATTTATTAAGCCCTCGTTGATTTATTGTGAAGTAAAATATTCTATGCATGGTTGATTCACTAATAAATTTTTCTAGTAGTTCTATGCCAACTAAATTAGTAATTCTAATTTCTAAAGAAATTTTTTATAAATACCTAACATGTGTCTTTGGAATCATATCAAAAGCCATTGTAGATTAAATTTGGTGAAAAAGAAAAATATCCACCAAAGCTAATTTGGGAATTTCCTGAGAGAATTTTGTTAAATATTTTGAAGTAATTCCAACTCTGAGTGAACCAATAAATCAAACCCTGTCTAAGTCTAAGAGGAAATAATTTTTGAAACCACAGACCTTTTTCTATGAATTATTTCCTAAAATTAGAGATTTTATCACTAGAAAATTAATAGTAAATCAAAGAAAATTGATAAAATAATTAAACCACTTTTGTGGGTTTCATTTTATCAATACCTATCTGATGGTACCAATGTTATACAACGATATCATACTGAACCTAGCCTTGGCCTAAAACCCCTTAATCAAGTAGCCTTGGCCCTTAAAAATCGTAAGAGATTTCTACAAATGCTTCCAAAACAATTCCAATCTTTCTCAAACTATTCTTCCCAAACCCTACTAAAGTGTAGTATGTGCTTTTCATTTGCTTGTTGTATTGTTTGATACTTGTATGCTTGTATTTATTGTGGTATTTCTTGAATGCATGTATGCACAATGACGACGATAATTGCGATTTTGTGACGCTGATAAGAAGGAAGCATACTATTATTTATATTGGTATTTTGGGTTATTTAAAGAAGAAGTGCAGGGACACTCCACTGATCACAGGAAAGCCACCATTCCTGGAATTCTGTTACTTTTCCTACTCCTTTTAATTAATTATTTTGTACCTCGTTTATAAACTACATTGCTACTTGTATGGTTTGTTTTGAATAAAACAACAATAATAACTTGGCTCCTCCAAATTATGGATGAGTGTCCATTAGGACACCTACCCTTATTGACACCCACTTTTCCCTTTAGACCGAGGTTATGATGACTAGAATCCTACCTCGTTGGAGTTTACAGTTTTCAATGGCTAAAACTGGGGATTACCCTACCACAATGTTTCAAAACTATGAAAACCCTTGGAAAGAGGCATCATTCCCAAGTGGATGTTTTTACTAAAGAAAATATGATGATGAGAAGTAAGAAATGTGGACAAGAGTAATAGAAGGGATGTTCGGTGCAACCACATTACCCCAGGAGTTGGGCTTAGCTCGTAGTTTGTTGTCTTTAGCCGGGGCAGCTCCTACACTTTCTTAGGGGGAGAAATCACTGGAATTCTGGGTGGGCTCGTGAATAGGTCTACCGATTTGGATCCTATAGATTGTCTTGGCAATTTGCCGGTTCAATAATTGGGTCTCTGGCGGACGGTATGGCTTAAGGAATATGGAGGGAAGTGGAGTCACCAAATTAAGGTATATGCCAAGATACGGTTCGGGTATACGCATGTGTCGGGGGGATAACCCTTGGGTAGGGAAAGCCAGGCCCAAGTAGGTCGGCTCTAGAGGGCACATGCCTCCTGTCCATTAAGAAGGACAAATCCAGCCGCTTGTCTAATACCGCCCGGCTGGGCTTAAATCTTTCCTGGCTAGCCCGTCTAGCCCGATAGCCAGAAGAACCGGCCGGGTGGCCGCTTCCACACGGCTTACCTCAGATTCGATGAAGAGCGCACAGGGGGATATGCTCCTTGCGGGGTACGCTCTGGCTCCCTTTCTCATCATACAGGCTGGCGTGCCGTCACGACCTGCGCTACTCGACAAGGATAAAGCAAAGTGGTCAGCTGACCGCCAAAGCAGTCCGAGTGACCGTTAAGAAAGGGTGATGCCCCAAAGGAAACCCGGGTGACCGCTAAAGAAGAGGATGATGCTAAAATAACGACGAACTGGGTCCTGGCCCACTAGCTGGACCCTGCAGCCGGCCCTGCCCTGTAAAGCCGTATCCAAACAGTAAACCCTAGATCCCAAATTGTAATCTGCCCCCCTGAACAGTATATAAGGGCGGGCAGAGCTAGGGTTCTAGGTAAGTCAGCTCGATAGTAGCAAGAGCTAGCCTCTAGTTTCATCCTCTTCTAGCTCTTGATAGTAGCTAAGCAAACAGCTCAAGGAGCATATGTACTGGGCATTCGCCCCCCCATATAGTTCAACTTGCAGGAGTAGGGGTGTTACCTCGCCGAGAAGGCCCCAAACCTGGGTACGATGATGTGTTTGCAGTTCACCATGCCCAACCCGTAGCGTGAGCCACCGATTGCATCCGAGTGTCCCTCTTTTGCCATCCCCGATAGCACTACCGTTTTCCACACCACGACAGTTGGCGCCCACCGTGGGGCACATCGCTTCGGCTAGGATCATCTTCTGCACGGGACTTCCGCTCGTCTGCGGTGAACACGTGGCTTCGAGCGTCGTCCTCACATCCGGCTCTTTTGACTGCTTCATCGACAATGCCGTGTGCTTTGCCGGGAATACCTTCCCCGTAAATGGCTCCATCATGCACTTCGGGGACCTCCGCGTCTATGTCTCCACCATCGCCGAGGTTTTTCCCAATGCGGTCGCCACCATCACCGACATGCCTCTCAGCCACCTCTCCCGCAGCCCGACCGCGACGAACGGTTGCGTCGAGGTCATGGTGGTGAATTCCCGCGAAAACAATTGCCCGCCTCGGGAGCTCCGAGTGGGAGGAGAGGGCTCCGCGCTCGATTAGGAGCAGAACCCGCTCACCGCCTCCATACAGCACCTTCCCTCACTGAGGTGGCCTTGAATTTGTAAATATCTACTTATGTAACTCATTATGATTTATAAAATTGTAGTGGGGTTTTTTACCCTACTGTTTTACCCTAAAAAAATCACCTTCGCGCTCTTGTCGTCCTCGAGGCGGACCCAGCGGCCGCTACGACTGCACTCCAGGCCACGCGCTAGAAGATCCTGGAGGAAGCCACCAAGGTCGCCGCTAACCATCGCCGACTGAACGCCACCGTGCACAAGTACAAAGCTACCCACGGCTTCGCCAGGAAAGTCCAACATCGGGGGCGCGACCTCGCATCGGAACTGGACCATGCCGTTGACTCACGCGCGGGCGTGGCGCAACCCGTTTACAGCACTCCCACCAAGAACATGAGAGCATCCGAAGCTGCGGCTATGGAGCTGAAACACCTCAATTGGGAAGAGATCTGTCGCCACCAAGAGCGCGTCCAGCTCCTGGTCGCCACCGCCAACAAGCAGCAGGCCGAAGGTGCCCCTAGCCAGGCAGGCAACACCCGCGACATAGTCCTCCGCAAAGGCGCTGACCAGATGGCGCACGGAGGAAGCAAGCAGCAGCAGGCGTCCTCTCCAGGAAGAGCCGGGCAGAGTAGCCGCCCGCGTGGAGAATTTTGCAATCGTGGACACCATAATTGTGACGCCGTCGCCTCCAGCATGAGCCGCAAGCTGGCTGCAGGATCTTCCCAAGGAAAGAAAGCACGCGCCCCGGAGGAAGGAGCTGGCTCAAACAAGGACCCGCCTGCGTCGCGCCTGAACGGTTGAATAGGCCTCCAAGAACCAGCCGACGCACCCGAGCGCATTAACCTCTTGGTGCAGTCACACACGCTGGAGGAAGAAAGCCGCTGGAAAAAAATGTTTTGGGCCGCGCATCCGGAACGAGCCGTTTACGAAGGGTTTTTTTGCTTCCAAGGGACACGCCAAAATACAACGGCACGGTCAAGCCTGAGGATTGGCTGGTGGACTACACTACCATTATGCGAATAGCCAACGGAAACCTCAACCTGGCCGTCCGCTACATCCCCCTCATGCTCGTCAAATCGGCAAGAACATGGCTCAACAGCCTCCCCGACAACAGCATCAACGCCCGGCTGGACTTCGAAGAAGCGTTCATTCGCAACTTCACCGGAACATACAAGCGGCCGGGTCGACCTCGTGAGCTCGCCCTCTACGTGCAAGGCAAAGATGAGTCTGACCGCGTGTACCTCACCCGGTGGACCAGCATGCACAACTCGTGTGAAGGGGTGCGCAAGCACCAGGCAATCGACTTCTTCACTAACGGTTGCCGAGATGGCAGCATGTTGAAGCATAAGCTCTGTCGGGCAGACCCGCAAACCATGTCCCAGGTCATGGTCATCGCGGACAAGTACGCCACCGCCGATGCATCTATGAAGAAGCCCATCGTTGTGGATGACCAAGGACAAATCATAACAGACGAATAGGCGGAGCGCCACCAGCCGGGTGACCATCACTCCTGGCAGCACGACCATGATAAACGCCATGTCAAGAGGAAATACGACCAGCTTGATAGCTGGTACGACACCAAGCAAGTAGCTGTGGTGCACGAGGACCCGGCTGCGGGCTGCAGCCGAAGTTAGAGGACAGATGATAAGCCGCCATGGCCCAAGTACACCATGGAGTCCATGCTCGATGGGTCGTGCAAGTTCCACAGCGGCGGCAGCAAGCCCACGAACCACACGACGCGCAAGTGTAGCTGGACGAAGAAGATGGCTGAAGCCGGCGGTCTCCCACCACTACCTTCACCTCCAGCCGGAGGCCCGCCGGACGACAGGGAGCGACGAAACCGCCGCGAGGATAATGAAGACGGTTACCCATGCCAAGTGGGAAATTACCATATCTTCCTTGTGGAGCCCGAGACCGAGCACACCAAAAGGAGGCGCGAGGCGGAGGTGAACGCAATCGTCCCCCCTTTCCCCAATACCTACATTGGTCGGACCAGGAAATCACCTGGAGCAAAGAAGACTAGCCGGCCATGCTGCCAAGCCCTGGAATCTACGCGTTGGTCCTCGACCCCATCATCGTCTCCAAGAACCACTCATGTCGTTTCTCTCGTGTGCTCATCGATGGAGGCAGCAACATCAACCTCCTGTACTGCAGCAGCCTCGAGTGGCTCGGCATCAGTGAGTCCCAGCTGCAGCCCTCAAGCACTTCGTTTCACGGGGCAGTCCCAGGCCCATCGCACTCGCCAATCGGCAAGATCCTCCTAGACGTCATCTTCGGCAATGAGAACAAATTTCATCGCGAGACGATCTGGTTCGAGGTGGTGAACCTTTCCAGCGCCTACCACGCCATATTGGGGCGACCAGCCCTCACCAAATTCATGGGAGTGCCGCACTATGCGTACCTCAAAATGAAGCTGCCAGGCCCGAAAGGAGTGATCACCATCGACGACTGCTACAAGCGTTTGATCGAGTGCGCCACAGATGGCTCCAAGCTAGCCGAGGCAATGATCATCGTAGAGGAGAAGCGCGTCATAATGCAGAACGTGGAGTCCCTACAGGCGGATATGTCGGCTGGAGAGCCCAAGCCGGCTGGAGAATCATAGTTCAAGCCATCAAAGGGCACAATGAAGATAATGTTGAATGAGGAGGACCCAAGCAAGTTCGTCCTGGTCAGAGACGGCCTGGACAGCAAATAGGAAAGAGCGCTCGTTGACTTCCTCCGTGACAATCGGGACATTTTCGCATGGTGCCCCAAAGACATGCCAGGTATCCCGAGTGAACTCGCCGAGAACTCTCTCCATGTTCGACTGGATGCAAAGCCGGCCAAACAATCTTTATGCCGCTTCGTAGAAGAAAAAAGAAGAACCATTGGTGAGGAGATCAAACGGTTGCTCGCAACCGGCTTCATCATGGAAGTTTTCTACCCGGAATGGCTAGCCAACCCAGTGCTAGTACTGAAGAAGAACAAGACATGGCGCATGTGTGTCGACTACACCATCCTCAACAAGGCATGCCCCAAGGATCCTTTCGCTCTACCGCGGATAGATCAGGTCATGGATTCCACTTCGGGATGTGATTTGTTGTCTTTTGTGGATGCTTACTCGGGCTATCACCAGATTAAGCTCAACGTAACCGATCAAATAACGACATCATTCATAACCCCATATGGGGCTTACTACTACACCACCATGCCCTTTGGTCTGAAGAACGCATGAGCGACCTACCAGCGCTGCATGTAGAAATGCTTGCAGACACAGATCGGTAGAAATGTGCACGCCTACGTCGACGACATCGTCATCAAAACCAAGGAGCAGCACATGCTGCTCGAGGACCTGAAGGAAACGTTCAATAACCCCCGCCGCTTCCAGATCAAGCTGAACCCGGAGAAGTGCGTCTTCGGTGTCCCATCTGGTAAGCTCCTCGGTTTCTTGGTCTCCGAGCGAGGGATCGAGGCGAACCCGGAGAATATCGGAGCCATCGAGTGCATGGAGTTTCCACAGAGCCTGCGCGACGTGCATAAGTTCACCGGGTGACTGGCTTCCCTCAGGCCCTCCCCTGTACCACCTCATGAAGAAGATGGACAAGTCCGTTTGGACAGCTCAGGCGGACGAAGCTTTCCGGGACCTGAAGCGCATGCTCACCTCACCGCCTATCTTGGAGGTGCTAGTCGCAAAGGAGCGAATGCTGATGTACATCGTGGCCACGAACAGAGTCGTCAGCATGGTACTGGTGGTGGAAAGGCTAGAAGAGGGGAAGACCTAGCCGGTCCAGCGCCCTGTGTACTACCTAAGTGACGTGTTGTCACTCTCCAAGCAGAACTACCCCCACTACCAGAAGCTGGTGTATGGCGTGTACATGGCCACCAAGAAGCTCAAGCACTACTTCCAAGAAAATTCCATCCGGGTGGTGGCATTGGCTCCGCTCGTAGAGATAATTGGCAACAAGGACGCCACTGGACGCGTGGCGAAGTGTGCCATAGATCTTGCCGCACACAACATTCAGTACGATCCAAGGACGACAATCAAATCCTAGGCGCAGGCCGACTTCATCGTTGATTGGGTAGAGACACAGTACATGCCACCGGTCCCTGACTCAACATACTGGAAGCTGCACTTCGATGGCTTCAAGATGCGAGGAGGACTCGGAGCCAGAATCGTAATAACCTCGCCTAAGGGTGACTGGCTGGAGTACGTCCTCCAGATCCACTTCAAGGCATCCAACAACGTCGTCGAGTACGAAACACTCATCCACGGGCTCAATATGGCCAAGCAGATAGGCATTCAGAGAATACTCCGCTTCGGAGACTCGAACCTGGTGGTGCAGCAAGTCTCCGGCGAAGGGGACGCGAGGGACGCCAACATGGCCCTCTACCGTTTCTTCGTTTAGCATCTGTGTGCCTTCTTTGAAGGATGCGAGTTCCAACAAATACCCAGGGCCAACAATGAAGCCGCTGACGCCCTGGCCAGAGTCGACTCGACAAGACTGGCCATACCGCCCGGAGTCTCCCTCGAGCACCTGCGCAAGCCCTCCATCACCCCATCACCGGAGTCTGACTCCATAGTACTCAACGCAGGCCCAGGAATAGCCGGGGCGGCGCACCCAGGGACCGCTCCACCGCACCCAGGGACTTCTCCACCGCACTCGGGGACTGCCTCGCCGCACCCAGGGACTGCTCCACCGCACCCGGGGATTGCCTCTCCGCACCCGAGGACTGCGCCCTCGCACCCGGGGACTGCCTCATCGCACCCGGGGACTACCTCGTTGCAGCCGGGGAGTACCCCACCGCCACCAGGGGTTATTGCCAATGAGCTTCTGCCTAGTGAGGAGATCAGGCTCATCATGCAGATGGTGTATGTCATCCGGGGAATACCCGACTGGGCGAAGCCATTCATGGAATTTCTTGGCCAAGGACGATCTGCCAACGAAGGAAGTGGTAGCATGGCAAGTGAGACGAAGGGCAAGCGCATACACCATCATCAACAACTAGATGTACAAGCGCAGCGTCGGGGGCATCTATCAACGATGCGTAATCCAAGAGGAAGGAATCAAGATCCTAGTGGACATACACCAGGGCGAATGCGGCCACCACGCTTTGTCAAGAGCAATAGCAGCCAAGGCTCTTCGCCATGGTTTCTATTGGCCAACAACGTTAAAGGATGCTCAGGAACTAGTCAAAGCATGCAGCGGTTGCCAGCGGTTCGGCCAGCTGAAGCACACGCCGTCTTCAGCACTTAAGACAATACCAATTACCTGGTCGTTCGCAGTCTGGGGCCTGGACATGGTGGGACCGTTCAAAATGGCTCGATCCGGCATGATGCACCTGCTCGTAGCCATAGAAAATTTCACCAAGTGGATCGAGGCGAAGCCCATAAAAAAGCTGGACAGAGCAACGGTGATCAAGTTCTTCACGGACATCATCATCCGATACGGTTACCCACACAGCATCATCACGGACAACGGCACCAATTTCGCCAAGGGGGCCTTTGCTCGCTTCTACAACGGAATGGCTAAATAAAAGTACCAACAACTGCTGGGTTTTGGGATGCCTCATGCAATATGTATCTAACTAGTAAGTACTACAACTACAACGGAATGGTTAACTAAAACTGCCCACTGCTTATTACACCAGGATGACTCATGCTATCTATATTTTACTAGTAATTGCCGCAACTATAACGGATGAATAAAACTGCCAACTATGTGAGTTCCTCAGTTAACTTCCTCGTTTGGTCTCGAGGGGAAAATACCAGGATGAGTATGCTTGGTGATAGTTTCAAGTTGGATCCGAATAGGTATTTCTTATCCCTATCCGATAGCCGCCAGTTGTATTGAGTCTCTATGGTTGTTTAGTGCATGCTTTGCTGCCGCTTCAGTCCACCATACCTTTGTAGGCGAGGACCGCCGAATTCTAGTCTCGCCGTTTATTGGCCTCAGTACTGAACGCTCTCCTTTTTCCTTCTCCCTTTGTCGGCACCCCTTTTGTTTAAGCACGTTTTGAGATCGACGTCGTTAGCAGGGTTACCCTTCCGGTTTGGCCTTTGCAGGGTTATGGACACCATTGGTTATTCTTCAGGGATCTTAGCTCAATTTGCATCTTGTCCGTACTCGGACGCTGCATCGTTTTAAAGGTGATTTGGATCTTTGTATTGTATATCTATATTCTTGACTCTTTGCATCATTGTTGTATATATCTGTTCTGTGGGTTCCATCATGGACCATTGTGTAATGATATTACTTCGTTTTCCACCCGCACGCAAGTGCCTGGTGGGCACCTTTGAATCGTTTCTATGCGGGTTTGGCGGAAGTCGCTAAAACTTGCATAGGGCCGATTCTGAGGGTGTTACAGAGTGGTATCAGAGCTCAGCAGATACGATACCCACTGGTCCAGCCTGTAGGATAACCTAGCTAACGGACATCGTAGAGTGTCCAAACTATTTTAAAAAATCGGTTGGATAGATCTGATTAGGTCTGCTTTTACTTCTTATCCCTCTTCTATTCTCCTCTTATCCCGACGTGTTTTGAATCTGCTCTCTTATATTTTCTTCGAGTCCAGGAATTCTCGTGGTAGGGTTTCCGTCGGACCTTCAGGGTTTCACTTCCTCCTCTTGTAACGGAGCTTCGACATTCGACCTTCATGCTATCCTTCCGGTACCATGAGGCGGATCTCGAGGGCGAGATCCATTGTTAGTGGTGTCGAATTGTGGCATCCCGCAAAACCACTACTAGAAAATCGCGTTGTTTTATGCATTGCATCATCATGACCGCATGCTCATGTCATCATGCCACATTGCATTTGAGCATCGTCATCATCTTGCATTTGCTTGCATAAAACTAATTCCGGAAAAACCTATTTTGTTTTCTAAAACGCCCGGTCTTTGTTCAAACACAAAACCCGGGTCTCTGGATTATTTTGTTTCGTCTGCTATCGGTTTGCAAAAGCCCTGTTTGAAATAAATAAAATATTTAATTATTTTTAGTGGGGGCAGCCAACCGGATCGATCCGACCCAGTCGGCCACCCCTAGTACAATCGGTCCAGACTACCTACAAACGGTCCACCTAAACCAGCCCACCCGAATTCCTATTCCTACCCAAACCAAATCTACCCACCAATCCCCTCCCTCCACCTCACCTTCCCTCCACCTCATCACAGCCACCGCCACCTCATCAATCCCCCATCCCCTCTCTCTCTCTTCTCACCCCAGTCCCACCTACCCACTCTCTCTCTCCCTCACCGACACCCGGGCCCCACCCGCAGCCCCACTTCCCTCGGGCCCACTTGCCAGCCTCACCCACTCCCCAACCCTCTCTCTCTCTACCCCCGGTCCCACCGGTCCCACCACTCCCTCTCTCCCCTCCCCACCCTCTCTCTCTCCCCGACGCGGCCGCTCTCCCCTGGTCCTCTTCCTCCTCCCGCCTCCCTCCTCTCTGCTCCACGGCACGCCGCCGCATCCTACCTCTTCCGCTTCCCCCTCCGCCCGACCATGCCCCCGTCTCCTCCCTCCGGCGCCACCAGCCACCTTCCCCACCGGCTGCGCCCTCCTCTCTCGCTCACCTGCCGCCGCCGCCTTCCTCGGGCCGCCCGCCCGATGCCGCCTGCGAGACCGCCGCCCGCCGGCGCGCGACCCCGCTCACCCCTCCGCCGGCCTCCACCGCTCCCTCCCGCCGCCGGCCCGAGCGCCACCGGCTGCGCCTCCGCCTCCGGCCCCACCGTCGGCCTCCGCCACCGCGGCCTCCTCCGGCGCCGTCCTCCTCGCCAAGCGCCCCCCACCGCCGGCGAGCCCGCGGACTCCCTCCGCTCTGCTCCTGCCTGCCTCCCTCTGCGCGACCACCTCCGGCCGGCCCCGTCCCCCTCCTCCTTCCGCGGCCCGCCTCCTCCTCGCCGGACCGCCCCCTCGAGCTCCTCTCCCCGCCGGCGCTGCCGCGCGGCCCCCCCTCCGCACGCGACGGCCGCCCCTCCGACTCGCTGCTTGCTGCCTCCCTGCAGCGTGTCTCCGGGCCTCTGGTCGTGTGTGTCGGCTACACCGTCTATTCGGCCTCGCGTGTGTAGCCGCCTTGCATGTGCCGACAAGCCGGCCTCCTATTGCTCTTTCTGTTGGTTCCCATGCGGGGCCCGACACGTCCTTCTGTAGTCAGAGTGTGCTTGTGTGGATGCGTGTGGCCAAGTCTGGTACAGCGAGGTGAAGTGAAGTGGAGAGGTCAATGTTGCGGTACAGGAGTTCTACCCAAGATCTCCCTCAGGGACTCGAGTACCCGATGCCCCGATTCGCAGCCCGATCCCGGCGTCCGAGACCCCGAAGGCCGATCTCGCCGAACCCGAACCAAGATCTTCATCGAAACCCCGAGAACTCCGCCGCGGTACCCGGGGATCTTCTACATGGGACCGTCGGGCCACGCAAGACCATCGACGCCACACCCGTTTCCGGTACCGACACCCGACAACCTCAATATATGACGCCAAGGTCTTCCCCCCCCGGAACGTCGAGTGCTTATTTCCGGATCCGAAGCCGCCAAGATTGCCATAGGACGTCAAGCACTGCACCCCGAACGCCTAGACCGACACGATGGCACGGACCCGACAAGATCTGCGCAACGACAAGATCTTCGCCACGACCAGATCGACACCGACCAGAGCGGATCCGATGCGCCTCGACGCCGAACCAAGTCCTTCGACAACCTCTGAAGACCGATCTCACCGAACCTTGTCTTCCCGTCGAACCCTGAACCCTGAGACCGACCCCGAACCCCCGGAACCAAGATCGTCGAACCCTAATGTGTGACCCCGATCCGAACCCTATTTTTATAAATTCCATCCATATAAATTGTTGCATAATAAATTTTCATACTCGCATGCATATTGTGTGGTTCGGGGGCCTTATGCCGATTCACCATATAATTAAATATGGGGCCCATATGCGGGCAAATCTAGTCTCATATTGGCCTCATTTAAATTTGTGCAGCAAACCGATACTATATTTGCCTTGCTAATACAACATTTAATCTGCGGGGTAGATAAACAACTAGAACCATTTAATTAATTGTCGGGACCCCGGTGCCGCTTAATATGGCCTACTTGCATCGCATCTTTGCCATGTCATGCATCATACATGCATCATGCCCGATCTTTTGCCGTAGTATTAAATATTGCATCCGGTGTTTATTCTAGTGTTTTGCTTCTTCGCGGATAAGGCCGATGAGTTGATGCGAGTGTCGACCCGATCTTCGGTTGAACCTTCGGCAATGTTTTCAGGCGAGCATCTTCCCCTTTCTACCTATCTTACTTTTATAGTATTTATTTCCCTCCTGTTGATCTATTGCTATCTGTGTTGCGATGCTCTAGCTTTCGTACCCGTGATATCCCCTTTCAGCCTTATATTGCCTTGGACACATCCTATTACCTGATGTTTGGTAGATAGTTGGACTTGCGCGTCGTAGTCGCTTGCTCAAGTGCTGTTGCGTGTCGCCAAGTACCACAGTTGTTGGAGTAATGCCGCATGTTTGATGTTGGAGATGATCATGGCTTTACTTATCGTTCACTTTAATTCCTGTTTAACAACTAAAATTGAAGTAGGTAAGCAGAGGCACAGGTGGGCAATAGATGTTATTTGGTTGTTAACCGTCCACTTGGGTCCCGTAGGACCCCGAGTGCTTGATACTTGTTCCTTGATTTATCGCGCTATCCACATCCGGGAGGCTTATGGGACCCCCCTGAGCCAGAGCTTGATTCATTCTTATTTCTTGGGGCCACAAACTAGTTTGAGGTTTTATTTACTATCCTGTACTTATGCCATGCTACTGCTTTATTACGATTGTGCGAGGAGCACACTGTACTGTTTAGGTAAGCGGAATGTTTTCGCGGTATCGACAAGCCCAGTTTTGGGTTCCCAGTCGTTTACAGCCATTGTCGCAAATCTTGAGTCCATCTCGGAGTCAGCTAACTTCGTTGCGGGTCTACTCCAAGGGGTGGCCCCCTGAAATAATTCTGAATCCTGTGATTGCTTTGTCGTGAAGGCCTCGTTGGGTTTTGATTTGGTTTTTCCGAGGTTCATCGAGTGTGTGTTGCTATTTGTGCACCCCGGCCGGGTAAAACTTTCTGAAAGCCGTGTCCGCGGTTATGGACGACTTGGAGCACAGTATCTCGATCATAGACAACTATAACTAAAGTAGTGCTATAAATTTGACTTTATAATGACTAGTAATCAGCTTCACTATAATGGAATGGCTACATAAAACTGCCCACAATTGCTTGTTTGGTTTGTCGCTTGCGACAATTGTATCTGACTAGTAAGTATTACAACTACAACGGAATGGCTAAATAAAAGTACCAACAACTGCTGGGTTTTGGGTTATCTCATGCTAATTGTATTTGACTAGTAAGTGCCGCAACTACAACGGAATGGATAACTAAAAATGACCACTGCTTATTTTATCAGGATGACTATCTATACCTGACTAGTAATTGCTGCAACGATAACTGAATAAATAAAACTGCCAACTGTGTGAGTTCCTCGGTTGACTTCCTCGATTGGTCTCGAGGGGGAATACCAGGATGGGATTGTTTGGTGTTAGTATTAGGTTGGTTCCGGATAGGTCTTTCTTACCCCTCTCTGATAGGCGCCAGTTTTATCGAGTCTCTATAGGTTGTTTAGTGCATGCTGCCGCTGCCGCTCAGTCCACCATACCTTTCTAGGCGAGGACCGCCGAATTCTAGTCTCGCCGTGTACTGGCCTCAGTACTGACACTCCTCTTTTTCCTTTGCCCTTTGTCGGCACCCCTTTTGTTTAAGCAGGTTTTGAGATCGACGTCGTTAGCAGGGTTACCCTTCCGGCTTGGCCTGGGCAGGGTTATGGACTCCATTGGTTAATCTTCAGGGCTCTTAGCCCCATTTGCATCTTGTCCGTAGCGGGACGCTCTATTGTTTTCAAGGTGATTTGGATCTTTGTATTGTATATCTGTATTCTTGACTCTTTGAGTCGCTGTTATATATATCTGTTCTGTGGGTCCCATCGAGGACTGTTGTGTAATGTTATTACTTCGTTTTCCACCCGCACGCAAGTGCCTGGTGGGCACCTTTGAATCGTTTCTATGCGGGTTTGGCGGGAATCGCTAAAACTTGCATAGGGCCGATTCGGAGGGTGTTACAGCAAGTTTTAGCGAAACCCGCCAAACCCGCATAGAAACGATTCAAAGGTGCCCACCAGGCACTTGCGTGCGGGTGGAAAACGAAGTAATAACATTACACAACAGTCCTCGATGGGACCCACAGAACAGATGTATATACAACAGCGACTCAATGAGTCAAGAATACAGATATACAGAACAAAGATCCAAATCACCTTGAAAACGATAGAGCGTCCAGCTACGGACAAGATGCAAATGGGGCTAAGAGCCCTGAAGAATAACCAATGGCGTCCATAACCCTGCCCAGGCCAAGCCGGAAGGGTAACCCTGCTAACGACGTCGATCTCAAAACCTGCTTAAACAAAAGGGGTGCCGACAAAGGGCAAAGGAAAAAGAGAGAGCGGTCAGTACTGAGGCCAGTACACAGCGAGACTAGAATTCGGCGGTCCTCGCCTACATAGGTATGGTGGACTGAGCGGCAGCGCAGCATGCACTAAACAACCTATAGAGACTTGATATAACTGTCGGCTATCAGAGAGGGATAAGAAAGCCCTATTCGGAACCAACCTGATACTACCATCAAACAAACCCATCCTGGTGTTTCCCCCTCGAGACCAAACGAGGAAGTCAACCGAGGAACTCACACAGTCGGCAGTTTTATTTATTCAGTTATCGTTGCAGCAATTACTAGTCAAGTATAGATAATCATCCTGATAAAATAAGCAGTGGGCACTTTTAGTTAACCATTCCGTTTTAGTTGCAACACTTACTAGTCAGATACAAATAGCATGAGATATCCCCAAACCCAGCAGTTGTTGGTACTTTTATTTAGCCATTCCGTTGCAGTGAAGCTGATTACTAGTCATATCGGATACAAATCCATTTATAACAGTAAACTTTAGTTATAGTTGTCTATGATCGAGACTTGTGCTCCAAGTCGTCCATAACCGCGGACACGGCTTCTCGAAAAGATTTAACCCTGCAGGGGTGCACCAAAGTATCCACAAGCACTTCGACCCTTTTTGCCAGATCAGTTAACATACACCCATCGGTATGTCGGCGGGGCCTAAGTCACGACGTTTCCCAGACCCAAAGCAAGCACGGGGGGCCACCCCACTAAGTACACCCGCAACGAAGTCGGCCGGTCTCCGAGACAGACTCAGGGTTTGGGTGGACGGCTGTGAACGACTGGGAACCCGAAAACTCGGGCTTGTCGACACCGCGAAAACGTGTCCCGATCCTAAACAGTACAGGTGCTATCCATCGCACAATTTAAATAAAGCGGTAAAGCATGGCATAGGTACAGGATAGTAAATAAAACCTCAAACTAGTTTGTGGCCCCCAGTACAATACTTTGAAATCAGGTATTAATCGATGGGGGGCCCATATCTCCCCACCTGTGGTTAGCGCGCTCGATCTCGGAACAGGTGTCAAGAACTCGGGGTCCTACGGGACACAAGTGGACGGTTAACAACCAAATAACATCTATTGCCCACCTGTGCCTCTGCTTACCTACTTCAATTTTAGTTATTAAACAGTAATTGAATTAAACGATAATTAAGCCATGATCATCTCCAACATTAAACATGCGGCAATACTCCAACAACTGTGGTACTTGACGACACGCAATAGCACTTGAGCAAACGACTACGACGCGCAGGTCCAACTATCTACCAAACAACAGGTAATAGGATGTGTCCAAGGCGATATAAGGCTGCAAGGGATATCACGGGTACGAAAACTAGAGCAACGCAACACAGATAGCAATAGATCAACAGGAGGGAATAAATGCTATAAAAGTAAAATAGGTAGAAAAGGGGAGATGCTCGCCTGAAAAACATTGTCGAAGGTTCACCGGAGATAGGGTCGACACTCGCATCAACTCATCGGCCTAATCCGTGAAGAAGCAAAGCACTAGCAGAAACACCGGATGCACTATTTAATACTACGGCAAAAGATCGGGCATGATGCATGTATGATGTATGACATGGCAAAAGATGCGATGCAATTAGGCAATATTAAGCGGAACCGGGGTCCCGATATTTAATTAAACGGTTCAAGTTATTTAGATACCCCGCAATTTAAATGTTGTCTTATCAAGGCAAAATTTATGTCATCGGTTCACTACACAAAGTTAAATGAGGCCAATATAAGACTAGGTTTGCCCGCATATGGGCCCCATATTTAATTATGAAGTGAATCGGCCAAATGCCCCCAAACCACACAATATGCATGCGAGTATGACAATTTAATATGCAACCAGTATATATTATTATAAAAAATAGGGGCTTAGGGTCACACATCTGGGGTCGAAGGTCTTGGGGGTTCGGAGGGGTTCCGGGGTCGGTCTCAGGGTTCAGGGTTCGACGGGATCGGTCTTCGAAGGTCGGATACAAGACGAAGAGCTTGGCGCTCCGGGAAGAGGGACTTGGTTTGGCGTCGAGGGGCACATCGGCTTCGTCCTGGTCGGTGTCGATCTTGTCGTCGATGGCGAACTTGAGTGGATCGGGTACCGGGGTCTTCGAGTCCGGGACGAAGATCGTGACGCTTGTGACGAAGAACTCGGGTTCGGAAGAAGGGCTTGGCGTTCCGATGGATCGGTCCCCGGGGTCGAAGAACTTGGCGCCCGAGAGACGATCTTGTCGCATCCGCGGTCGTCGGGCCATGTCGTCGGTCTTGTCGTCTCACGCGGAGATCTTGGCGTCCGGGTCACGGCGTCTTCGGGTCCGACTCCGGGAAGGAGAACTTGGCGTGCTAAGGTTCGGGATCGGTCTTCTTCGGTTGATTTGTCGACGGATGTGGAAACACACTCAGGACGGAGATCTTGAGGACACAGACAACACACCACATCACATGGCGTCGGGTTTTTGGAGCAGCAGCACCTCTGCAACACACTAACACCGTGGAACTACTCTGGATAGAGAAAACCAACAGTTGTGGTGGCCCTTGACGTACTTGGCTTCGGGAGGCCACCGAGGACATCAAGAGCTGCAGCAACAGGAACACATCAGATGAGGTTGCGCTGGTGGTGATCTAACTGCAGCAAGACACACGCGATGGAGATGGCGACGGCGGGTGCTGGCGGGGCCGAGCGAGGAGAGGGGGAAGCTCGGGCTGGAGCGGAGGGGCGACGGGGGAGCCAGATGGAGGCGGCGGCCGCAGGGCTACACGCGGGAGGGGCGAGCAGAGGCGCTGCGGCGCAGATGCGGCCCAGGCGAGGTCGGCGCGAGGCCCGGCGAGCTCGGGGCGGTCGACGGCTCGGCTGGGACGACCGATGCAGAGGAGGTGGGGGCGCGTGGGCCGGGGACGGGCGAGGCCTGCAGCCTGGTCGCGCCCTGGGCGGCGCTCGGCTCGACTGGGGAAGTGGAGGAGGCCGGCGGCGCGGCCGCAGAGGGCACCAAGGCCAGGGCCGGCGGTTGAAGCAGAGGGCGGCGGCCGGGCCCTGCTCGGGGAGGCTCCAGAGAGCAGCGGCGACCGAGGCGGACGGTCGGAGGGGGGCCACAGGACGGCGGCTGGCTCGCGCGAGGAGAAGGGAGGCGAGGGGGAAGGCGGCCAGCAGAGGGTGGGCGACGTCCGGCAAGGAGGCGGCCGGGGAGGTTGGTGAGGGGAGAGGAGGCGCGGTGGCGGCGCGTGTGGGAGGAGCAAGGTCGGGTGGGGAAGAGGAACAGAGGAGAGGGGCTGTCGGGTGGGCCAGGTGGGACCCGCGGTGGTGGGTGGAGGAGAGAGAGAGGGTTAGGTGGGGCTGTGTGTGGGTGTGGGGAAGAGGAGAGAGGGAGTGGGGGGTGAGGTGGCGGTGTGGGATAGGTTAGAGGGAAGGGAGAGGTGACGTGGCGAGACGCGAGTGGCTGGGGTGAGGTGGCTGGGGAGTGGGTAGACTAGGATTGGGTAGGAATAGAATTAGACAGGCTGGTCTGATTTTGTACTGGGGGTGGTCGACTGGGTCGGATCGGCCCGTTCGACTGCCCCCTAAAAATATTATAGATTTTTTATTTAATTTAAAATAACTTTTGTAATTAGTTTTTAGACAAATAAAAGACCCGGAAAAGCCCGGCGCTTTAATTTGAAAATGAGACGGGGAACATTTAGAAAATCAAACTAGGTTTTCAGAAAATAGGTTTCGACAAACAAATGCATGATGACATGATGATGCCCAAATGCAATGTGGCATGATGACATGAGCATGCCGTCATGATGATGCAATGCACAAAAGCAACGCGATTTTCTAGTAGTGGTTTTGCGGGATGCCACAGAATTCTGAGAGTTGGTTGCATAGTTCGCTGTTCGTGTACAGAGTAATGCTTTGATTGCAGGATGGAGTCGCGACCATACCACTACTCTTATCATTCGCTTTTGTATGTTGAATGGTGGACTCCTTCCGTAGAATTTAAATATGGCCTTAGCCTTTGAGACCTCTACCTTTGCGCTTTGTCTCTCCGAAGTGTTCTCTCGACGAACGTGAGCCACGCCCCTTTGTTGGTGGTGTCGCCGATTTCAAGATGGAGAAAGAATCCTTGTTAGTGGTGTCGCGAAGATCTACCCGAAGCGAGAAGATTCAGACTGTCGGCCTTCTTCCTCGTACCATGAGGCGGATCTTGAGGGCGAGATCCATTGTTAGTGGTGTCGAATTGTAGCACCCCGGGTAAAACCGCTACTAGAAAATCGTTGTTGTATATTTGTGCATCTTCAGTACATCATCATGCATATCATATTTGCCTAAAACTATTTTTCTAAAGCCTATTTTGTTTTCTAGATATTCCCATCTTTATTTCAAACCAAAACGCTAGATCTGTTTGGATCTTTTATTTTGACTAAATGATATTTACAAAAGATTTTATAAATGAAACAGATAATAAAATAGTTTTAATCGGGGAGACAGTTTAGCCGGTTAGACCTGAGGCCCAACTGGTCTAGACCACCAACAACCGGCCCATCTAAACAAACCCTAGTATAAACCTAGAAACCCTAACCCTAACCCTAGATCTACCCACCCAGTCCACACACACGCACCCGCACTCCCCGCGGCGACCCACCCCACCTACCTTATCTGGTTGAACCCAACCTAGGCACCCAGTGCCCGCACGCACGCACTCGACATGACCCAGGACAAACCCACGCAAGCGCACCACCCGGACCCACCCCACGTGACCCCACCAACCCTGCGCATCGCCCACCTCTCGTCTCGCTTCCATCCTGCGATCCCCTCCCTCTCGCTAACCTCCGCCACCAGAGCCCGCAATCCCCAACCTCGCCTCCTTCCCCTGCTACATAGTGATGCCGCCTCACTCTCCTTGCCGCGTAGACCTTTCCCCCGCCACCCTTCCTTCCAATCTTCCTCCGTCGTCAGGGCTCCTCCCTCCTTCCCGCGACCGTGACCCAAGCCGCCATCGACGGTCGCCCTCCCCTCTGCAAGTCCCAGCACTGAGCTCGTCCTGTCCTCTGCTCGCCCGGCGCACTGGCTCTACTCTCCGACCTCAGTTTTGCGCCCTCACCTCCCCAGTGCGGCTCCTCCAGGCCCCACCGCTAGCATCGGTAGCCATGTTCTCGACCCCTATAGGCAAGCCTCCCGCCGTCTCTCTGTCTATGGCTGCCGCTGCTGCGGGCACTCCTCGTTGTTCCCCTCCTCACCGACCGGCGCCGCATGCCCTCTCCTTGGCACCGCCACGAAGGCCAAGGTTGTTGTAGCCAAGCCCAAGGCCGCCGCTATAGATGACCCTCTTCCTGCCTTCCTTTTTCTTCTGGCCCGGCGACCTTGCGCATGTGTCGAAGCTTCCGGAGTACACCATCGTACTAGCTCCGCCTCTTACCGTTGTTCATGTATACTTGCGTTTTGTTGATGCCCCGCAACACCGTCAGGTATCCAAGTTCTCCGTGGCATGACCGTTGGTGCAAGTCAAGAGCTCAGATGCCCTTTTGTCGCCAAGATCTACCCCCGTTCCATCTGCCAATGTCGTGACCAATGTTTTAGTTGGATCTCGGTGGCCCGTAGTCCTCCTTTGATGTGGAATCCCCAAGACCTCTCTCGGAACCGCGAAGACCGATCCCGGCGGGACCGAACCACTCCCGGAAACCTCAAGATCGCCGAACCCCGGCGAAACCCTAAAACAAGATCGCCGAACCCAATGTGTGATCCTTTTTCCGAGCCCCATATTTTTATAATATAAAATATATTCCTGTCGCATATAAATTATTCATCTCGCATACATATTGTAGGTGTTTGGGGGTATTTTGTCGACTTATCTAATAATTAAATATGGAGACCATATGCGGGAAAATCTAGTCTAATATTAGCCCCATTTAAATTTGTGTAGCGAACCGATGATATATTTTGCCTTTTTTAATACAACATTAAATTGTGGGGTATCTAGACAACATAAACTACTCAACTAATTGTCGGGACCCCGGTTCCGCTTAATATGGTTTAATTGCATCGCACCTTTGCCATGCCATACATCATACATGCATCATGCCCCATCTTTTGCCGTAGTATTAAATATTGCATCCGGTGTTTCTTCTAGTGCTTTGCTTCTTCACGGATTAGGCCGATGAGTTGATGCGAGTGACGCCCGTTCTTCGGATGAATCTTCAGCAATGTTTTCAGGCGAGCATTCTCTCCCTTTCTACCTATTTTGCTTTTATAGTCTTTATTTCCTCCTGTTGATCTAGTGCTATCTGTGTTGCGATGCTCTAGTTTTCGTACCCGTGATATCCCTTACAGCCTTATATTGCCTTGGACACATCCTATTACCTGTTGTTTGGTAGATAGTTGGACATGCGCGTCGTAGTCGCTTGCTCAAGTGTTGTTGTGTGTCGTCAAATACCATGGTTGTTGGAAGGCTGCCATATGCTTTATGTTGGAGATGATCATGGCTTTAATTATTGTTTAATAACTAAAATTGAAGTAGGTAAATAATGCAGAGGCACAGGTGGGCAATAGATGTTATTTGGTTTTTAACCGTCCACTTGTGTCCCGTAGGACCCCGAGTACTTGATACATGTTCTTTGAATATTCGCACTATCCGCATGTGGGTCCATGAATCCCCCTAACCCTAGCTTGAGTCATATTTAATTCCTTGGGGCCACAAGTAGTTTGGGGCTTTATTACTATCATGTACTTATGCCATGCTTTACTGCTTTATTTACGATTGCGCGTGGATCGCCTGTACTGTTTTGAAACCAAAGTGGAATGTTTTCGCGGTATCGACAAGCCCAGTCACACTTTCGGGTTCCCAGTCGTTTACAGCCATTGTCACAAACCTCTGGGTCTGTCTCGGAGCCGGCCAACTTTGTCGCGGGTAGCTTAGTGGGGTGGCCCCTTGAAATCAAATATGAATCTTGCGAATGTTCTGTCGTGATTCCTCGTTGGGTTTTCATGTGGTTTTTCCCAAGGTTGATCGTGTGTGTGTTGCTATTTGTGCCCCTGCAGGGTAAAACTTTCTAAAAGTCGTGTCCGCGGTTATGGACGACTTGGAGCACAGTATCTCGATCATAGACAACTATAACTAAAGTAGTGCTATAAATTTGACTTTATAATGACTAGTAATCAACTTCACTATAATGCAATGGCTAAATAAAAGTGCCAACAACTGCTGGTTTGGGCTGTTACCTGTTACCATTGTATCTGACTAGTAAGTATTGCAACTACAACGGAATGGCTAAATAAAAGTACCAACAACTGCTGGGTTTTGGGATGCCTCATGCAATATGTATCTAACTAGTAAGTACTACAACTACAACAGAATGGTTAACTAAAACTGCCCACTGCTTATTATACCAGGATGAGTCATGCTATCTATATTTGACTAGTAATTGCCGCAACTATAATGGAATGAATAAAACTGCGAACTGTGTGAGTTCCTCGGTTGACTTCTTCATTTGGTCTCGAGGGGGAAATACCAGGATGAGTATGCTTGGTGATAGTTTCAGGTTTGATCGGAATAGGTATTTCTGATCCCTATCCGATAGGCGCCAGTTGTATTGAATCTCTATAGGTTGTTTAGTGCATGCTTTGCTGCCGCTTCAGTCCACCATGCCTTTGTAGGCGAGGACCGCCGAATTCTGGTCTCGCCGTGTACTGGCCTCAGTATTGACCGCTCTCCTTTTTCCTTTGCCCTTTGTCGGCACCCCTTTTGTTTAAGCAGGTTTTGAGATCGACGTCGTGAGCAGGGTTACCCTTCCGGTTTGTCCTGGGCAGGGTTATGGACGCCATTGGTTATTCTTCAGGGCTCTTAGCTCAATTTGCATCTTGTCCGTACTCGGACGCTGCATCGTTTTAAAGGTGATTTGGATCTTTGTATTGTATATCTGTATTCTTGACTCTTTGAGTCATTGCTGTATATATCTGTTCTGTGAGTTCCATCGTGGACCATTGTGTATGATATTACATCGTTTTCCACCCGCACGCAAGTGCCTGGTGGGCACCTTTGAATCGTTTCTATGCGGGTTTGGCGGAAGTCGCTAAAACTTGCATAGGGCCGATTCTGAGGGTGTTACAGCGCGCTCCCGCGCACCCATCAACTCAAGAAAGGGTAGCAAAGAGCTTCGATCCGGCTGGCTACCCCAGCCGGCCCGAACCTCAGGGACTACACCCAGTGGGAACGCTCCCGCAAACCCATCACCTCAAGCAAGGGCATCAAAGATCTTCGACCCAGCTGGCAAACCCAACCGGACCAAACCTCGAGGACTACACCCGACGATCACGCGGTCACGCACTCACACAAAAATGCAAGGACAAAAAAAACGTCCAAAAGGAAAAAAGGACAAAGATCAATTTTAACCAAAAGAGGGCATCAAGCCAACAAGCGGAACATGAAGATTCTGCACAGCATTCAAAGTTTCACCGCAGGGTTCACCGACAGTAAGAACTGTTGTAGAACAGGCTATCAAGACAAATACTCCTGGCATCCCAGGGATCAAGGTTCAGGAGCCGGAGTTGTGGAAGGAGCATCGGCCGCTGGAGTAGGAGCTGGTCTGGCAGAAGGAGCACTGACGCCGGCCATATGCACTTGGCTGGTGGAGGCAATGTTGGCAAAGTTCGTGGGAGCCGGGATCCAGTGGAACGGAACCGACTCGGAGGGGTTGTGGAATTCACGCTCCAGATCCACTTAAGTGTCGATCTTCACCCCGCATGACCTGATCGCCGGCACGCTATCATAGAGGCCCTTGTAGCTGGTTCCAAACCGGAAGCCACGAGTGAGCACACCCAGATCCGCCTCCGGGTACCAGGACTTCACCAAGGCCAGAGACACGCAACATGCGCAGTCACACGCGCACCCGACCTCACAACATGACACACACGACCCGCCAACCACGAGGCAAGCACAAACCAGTGTGCACGCAACATGCACCACATGCACACAATGCACACAACGTCAGCACACCACCTACCCCTTGCATGCCTCCTTCCTCCCATAAGATCCACCAAACATGCCTCCCTCTCTAGCTCCCCTCCGCTCGCCGGCTCGAGCATCCGCGAGCATCGCCCCATGGCTCTACTATCATCCTCGTCCCCGACGCCCCTCTCCTCTCTCCGTCCACCATGACGCCTCTCTGGTGGAACTTCGCCTCTGCCCCAGGTCGACCCTGACTTCTTTCCACCGCATCTATCGTCACCCCTCATCCAAGTGCCACTATCCTCGCCGTGCCCTAATCTCGACTCCCTATGGCAGGTGCCCCACGCCCCACTACAATCTCTTTTCCTGCAGCCGCAGGCACGCAACCCTCCTTTGTTCAGCATCTTCCTCGGTCTCATGCTCGTCCTCGAGCTCTACCAGTGCCCAAGGTCGCCGCCCTCCTCACCGAGATGGAGCTCGACCTCCCCTGAGACAGTATGTCGTTGCCCATGCTAACCTTCTGACCTCGCATCGTCCACGCGTTCCCATCCTCACCGGAGCTCCCCTTACACCACGGCCGTCGTCTGATCTGCCCTCTTCCATCTCTGACTCAAGCATGCCGCTTTAGGTGCAACCATGACCGCGTCAGCCACTTCAGTAGATCCATCATGTTGTTCCCCCCGCCTCACATGTTTGTGTTGTGTGCTCTGTGCATCTGGCTCTCAGTAGGTGCTCAAGCAAGTGGATATGAATATGGTGCTACTCGGCTCATCTTGTTGAGGCCCTTGTTTCCCGTTCCTTAAGTCAAGTTTGTCGTGTTCTCGTTTTCGGTCTGCCAAGTCGAGATCCCTTGGGATATGGTGTACCATCGTCCCACAAGATCTTCATTCTCGGTGTTCATGATGTTGTAAAACAAAGGAATCCAAGATCTTCGATGCAAAGACTGCCCGTGGACCGGTACTGACGTGAGAAGCCAGAACCCCAAGGTCACCTCCATAGAACCAAATCTGCCGAACCTAATGGTCGCCTTCATAAAACGCTAATGTATTCTTAACGAACGCTAAGTCCTCCTTTCCGAACCCAAGATCTTCAGAACCAAACGTGCGACCACTACCTAAAACACTATTTTATAAATTGCAGTCTATATCTTGTTGCATAAAGTTGTACATGCTTACATAATTTGTGGTTCCGGGTTATATAGGAGATTCACCTAATAATTAATATGGAGTGTATATGCGGGCTATTCTATTCTTACAACGACTTCATTTAAATTGGGTTGCTCACTGATGCCATGTTTTGTATTGTTAATCCAACATATAAATTGTGGGGTACCTAAAAAACTTGAACCATAAAATTTATTTGTCCAAACTTCGATTCCGCTTAATATTTCTAAGTGGGACCACATCTTGCCATGTCATTCATCATACCATGAGCATGCCGGATCTTTTGTCGTAGTATTAAATAGTGAATCCGGTGCTTCTTTTGGTGCTTTGCCTCTTCACGAATTAGGACGTTGAGTGGATGCGAGCTATGACCCGTTCTTTGGATGTTTTGTCGGAAATGTTTCTCAGGCGAGCATTCTCCACCTTCCACCTATTTTGAAATTATAGTATTTACTTCATTCCTTTGCCTACTGATATCCTTTATTGTCGATGCTTCACTTTTCATACCTTTAACTCCCCTGCAACTACTATATTTCCTTGGCAACTTCCTATTACATGTTGCTTGAGTAGTTAGGTTGGACTTGCGTGTCACAGCGCATGCTTAGGTCTCGTATCCGCTCTCATACAAGTGAACCGTCATATCTGGATATGGTTGATACGATGGTAAATTAAATTGGCGATGTTGTTTATGGTTGTGGTTATGGTTTCACCTAATTATAAGGCCATGACAACGACCACATTTGGGGACTTCTTGAGTCTACCTAGGTGTATGAGACTTCCATCCCTTGATGGAACAAGAGGTCCAATGAAATCCCTGAGTTTCTAAGAGGGCAAAACACGCGTTCAGATCTTCTCGGCAACGAACGCAGAAACACATCCTGCACACGACATACATTGAACGCAGTAGTTTTTTACCCAGGTACATGACCCTCATGAGGAGGTAAAATCCCTACTCCTTCTTTGTTGTATTGCTCGCGCTACTTTGCAAGGGTACAATGGTGGTTGAATGTCTATTGTTTAGATCTCATGGATCGATCCCCTTCTTAGGTAGGGGTGGCGCTGGGCCTCTTCCCCCAATATTTGGGTTAGAAGGGTCACCACAAGACCGCCCAAAGGGACCCTAACTATAACATCTCAATTTCAGCAACCCTGATTTCTTGTCCAAATGGGGAAAAATCAGGGGGAACAAAAAAAAATCTTGTTAAGTGTTGCAATGTCTGTTGATTGTCTGCTTGTTTTCATGTAGTTGAATCTGTATTAGATAGTATACTCCTTATCTCAACCCATGGTTAACAAAAACTATTTTATAAAAGAGATTTCTTGGCTCATCTTTCATATTTTTATCCATCCATCTATCTGTTGCATCAAGGTGATCTCTGAGATTACTAATCCAACAAGGCTTAGGTGGCTTAAATTTTTCGGTGCGCTAGATCATCAAATCCTTCCCTTCTTCCAAAACCAAGTTCCTTTTAAAAAATCCAAGGATGCCAATGAGAGATACTTCAAGTTGACATTGTCCACCTAAACATTTACCAAATAATTTCCATAATTATTTGGGCCCTAAATCTATTTAAATTCTTTCCTTTGCAAAATCCTCAAAACCTTCCCTGCAAAGGAAAGTTTGCTTTTCTCCAAACCACTTTGCCAAATCAAGGCACACTTGAGGCCTATATATATCATATCTTCCTATCTAAAAAATAATTTCTTTGAGATGATTTATTATTTCTTTTTGCCTTTTTTCCTAAATGGAAGAAACAAGGAATAATTGTTAAAAAATAATTTTCCTTCCAAATAAATTCCAGGAAAATTTCCCAAAGTGTACATTGGAATATAAGACCATCTCAATTAAAAAACCACACTTGAACAATTCAAATTTATCAAAACATCTTGTGAAAATCAATTCAACACTTTTTGAATAAATGATATTAAGAGGACATACACTCCTTAGAAAATCCTTAAATAAATGTTAGATTGGTTTCTTGACCACCTTTATCTACCAGTATTTTTCCCAACTTTTGCATGATCAGAACTCAACACTTGCTTCATGATCATCCTCTTTGGTCATTTGGCATATGTGACAATTCTTGATCAAACCCAAGAGTTAAAGACACACCTGCCCCTTTTACTTGATCACCATAACAACCATCACTGTCCTCTGGTCGAAAATACTGTAGCTCAATAGTACATCCCCTCTATCGCTTGTCCTCTGTGTTTGTTCTTGAAGGAGACAAAGAAAAACACCAACACATGCCATATTACTCTAACTTGCAACTACCTCCATGTCCCTCTCTGTATTTGCCACGACCCAGAGCCCCACCATTCCTCTTTCCACTACACCTCTCGATGAATCAGTGGCTTCCATCCCTCCCCAGCTCAAAGGTGATCCCGATCCACCATGTACGACCAACTCTCTGGAGAAAAGGCCCCTGGCTACCCTAGAACCCCACTCCTCTCTCATTTCCTCCATCACCCTTCTACTCCACCTCCTAGAGCTCCCCTCACCTCCCTCTGCTCTGTAGTAGCCAAGAAAAAGGAGACGGAGAAACCTCAATCGTTTCATAGATCTGGGTGTATCTCACATTCTCCTGCTCCTCCCTCTATGCATGTGGCCTCGCAGTACTCTCCTTCCTTCTATGCATCTAATCGTACCATATTTTCTTCTCAGGTCGAGCTCCAGAGATGCCAACGATGAACTCCGGCGAGCTACGTTCGGTTCCCGTCGAGCGTATCCCTAACCGATGCTAAGTTACCCTCCGTCTCCCCTTGTTCGGCTCACGGTTGAGCATCGCGTCGCCTCATCACCTCCTTTTCGCCTCCCGATTCATTAGGTGAGATCCCCGCTCGTCCCCAACGCAATCTAGGGTTTTCCCTCCACCGCAGCAACGCGAGGTGGGAGATGAAGCCAGTGCCATTGATTTGCTGCTGATCCAGTAGTCCTCGATCCCCTATACATCTTAGACACCGCCCTCTCATTGACCATGTTAGATAATCACGTGTCCTACACGTATTGGAATTGCAGTCCGAGTAGGTGTAGGTGTCCAGGTACTATACGTATATGTATTAGACTAGGTTTAGCTACCGAGTCGGTTGTCTAGTCTTGGCATATATATATGCGTGTATCCTGACCTGTAAACACCACCGTGTGAGTTGAGAAGCAATAGAGAAAAAGCAAGGCTCGACAAGAGCCTTTGGCAATCAAAGTTGTTTTGCGTGTGCGTGAGTGTACTAGTTAGATCAAAAGAATCGATCGGCTAGCAGCACGTGCATCTCGGCGGAAGTTATTGGATACGTGCGTGTCGTCTCGTCGGAATTTCCTTGTCGGTGTCGTCGGAAAGTACTCGGCGGCAGGGGTTGTGCTAAAAATTGGTATCAGAGCCTCGTGGAGGATCTCTTGGTAACGGGAGGTCATGCCGGACAAGGAGCTAGGCGAGTATTCTGGTGCGTCTGCGGGTGCGCCGGTGTCGATGCAGTATCCGCGGTACAGCCGCGACAACTACACGGTCTGGGCGGTCTAGATGGAGTGGGCGTTAGAAGGCGCCAGACTCTGGGAGGCTGTCGATCCAGGCGGCGACGAGTTCAAGAAGGGCGCGTTGAAGTACCACCTAGACCGACTAGCACTCACGGCCACCTGCTCGGTGGTGCCAACGGATCTGATGCAACACCTGATCTCGAAGAAATCTGCAAAGGAGGTGTGGGATACGCTCAAGACGCTAAATCTTGGGCACGAGCGCGTCCGCGAGGCGACCCTGCAAACCTTGCAGAAGAAGTACGAGAATCTGGAGATGGGAGAAGATGAGATGCTAGACGCTTTTGCTTCAAGGGTCGCTACACTGGTCAATGGGATTCGCGGACTTGGCGAGAAGCTGGATGAGATCTCTATTGTGAGGCGTTTCCTCCGCGTGGCGCCGAAGCGTTACTCACCCTTTGTCTCGGCGATCGAGCAATGCGTTGATCTCAAGACTCTCACGATGGATGATCTAGTTGGACGGTTCAAGGCGCACGACGAGCGGATGAAGATCACCTATGGCGACGCGAAAGTGGATGAGCATCTCATGCTTATGGCTCGAGCGTTGTTCGCCAAGGAAAAGAAGGGCGATAAAACATCCGGCAGCAGGAGTGATAGAGAAGATTCTCGCCCAGCGAAAAAGCATATCGCAGGGGAGGACGAGGACGAGGCTCCGCCGCGGAGGAAGTTTGACATCAAGAAAGTAAGATGTCATAAGTGCGGCGAGCTCGGTCACTTCAAGAAGGATTGCAAGAAATCGTCGAAGGAGAGGGCTCTCATCGCCCAGGAAGGAGATGATGATGGACCGATGATGCTGATGCTCGAAGTAACTGAGCTGAAGGATGAGGAGGATCCTCCATCACCGGGTACGGAGATTGTGGCGCAAGTGGATCACGATCTACCGTGTGTGGATCACGAGCAACGGAGTGTCTGGTTTCTACGTGAAGCCACGTTTGAGGCGAGTGAAGCTTCAGAATCTGATCATGGCGGTCTATGCGTTGAAATTTCGCCTGCAACTCCGTCCGACAATAAGTTCTTCATGCTTGCGGTGGATGATCATAGTAAATACATGTGGATTGTGTTGCTGAAAAGTAAGTATCAAGCACAACAAGCATTCGAGAAGATCAAGGAAGCCGGAGAGTTTAAGGTGGAGGCGAAGATAAGAGCTCTACGCATTGGTCAGGAAGGCGAGCTGCATCAAACTGTGTTGACCATGGCACGGAGGATGATGAAGAGTAAAGGTTTGCCAGGAAACTTCTGGGGTGAGGCAGTCAATACGGCTGTGTATTTGCTAAACATGGAACCAACTGAGAGTGGAGTTGGTATGACTCCGTATGAAGCATGGTATGGACGGAAGCCCTCGGTTGATCATCTTCGTACTTTTGGATGTGTGGCGCATAAGGTGAATCAGAGTACTCCAATGATCATGACAGGCTATGAAGGCTCGAAGGGATACCGTTTGTGCAACCCTTATACCAATAAGGTGGTTTTCACGGACGACGTAGTCTTTGAGGAAGAGAAATCATGGAATTGGGGCTCCAAGGAACCGGAATATTCATCTTTTCACATCACATGGGATCTTGAGTATGAAGAAAATATGGATCAACGAAGCTTATCTTTGTCAGCAAATTTGGACCCAGAAGAGATTGAAGGCCTAAGCGATGCTTTAGGCGTGGACACCAGGCCAGAAGCACTAGGGATACTCCCAGACGAAGAAGTGTCCGGAGAAAAGGCTAGTCTGTGGTCAGAAAAAACGGAGCTAGAAGGTGTTACGTTTAGCTCATCATGTGCTAGTACAGGAGGTGATGATCCACGTGAAGAGCTTGGGGCAAAGGAGTGTCTAGAAGTGAAAGGGCCATGTGATGTGGTGGCGAGTCAAGAAATTAGCTCACAAATAGGCATGCAGGATACGCTGCATGTAGAGCTGTTGGCTCGAGGAGCTCTACGTGGAGGCACACAAGGTTCAGAGACTGAAGAAACAAGCGCGTTGTCGGACGCAGAAGAGTATGTCGTGATGCCTTCAACTTCACTGGAGATGAGACGACTACGACCGATGCAAGCACTCATGCAAGGCGTGCTGGACTACTATCCGAAGAAAGAATTTTGGACGGTAAATTATCTGGTGAAGATGGAGTATGAAAATCAATGTTTGTTCATCAAGGAACCGATGAAGACTGAGGGCACAGTCATGGACGATATCGACAAGGAGGACGCGAAAAAGAAGGATGCCTACGAGGAGGGTCGACATGAAGCCATGGAGAAGCCGACAAAAGCAAAGTCGGTGACATGGGGGATGACGCCTGGAGCGGCAAAAGCAATGCCGAGGATGACGCTCGCGAGGAGCAGCTGGCGCATTTGGGACCCAGGTCGATGTAAAGAAGCACATCGTGATTAGGGGGTGATTGTTAGATAATCACGTGTCCTACACGTATTGGAATTGCAGTCCGAGTAGGTGTAGGTGTCCAGGTACTATACGTATATGTATTAGACTAGGTTTAGCTACCGAGTTGGTTGTCTAGTCTTAGCATATATATATGCGTGTATCCTGACCTGTAAACACCACCGTGTGAGTTGAGAAGCAATAGAGAAAAAGCAAGGCTCGACAAGAGCCTTTGGCAATCAAAGTTGTTTTGCGTGTGCGTGCGTGAGTGTACTAGTTAGATCAAAAGAATCGATCGGCTAGCAGCACGTGCATCTCGGCGGAAGTTATCGGATACGTGTGTGTCGTCTCGTCGGAATTTCCTCGTCGGTGTCGTCGGAAAGTACTCGGCGGCAGGGGCTGTGCTAACAGACCAATGGTCCAGCCCTGTAAGGTTCAAGCACGCGTGGCTCCTGTGTGTCTCCTCGCTGAGTGGTCCGAAAGATCCCTGTGCGTCCCATTCCAACCCGTAGGGCAATATTCACCAATAAATCAAACCCTATCTAAGTCTAAGTGGAAATAATTTTTGGAACCACAGACATGTGTCTTTGGAATCATATCAAAAGCCATTGTAGATTAAATTTGGTGAAAAAGAAAAATATCCACCAAAGCTAATTTGGGAATTTCCTGAGAGTATTTTGTTAAATATTTTGAAGTAATTCCAACTCTTAGTGAACCAATAAATCAAACCCTATCTAAGTCTAAGAGGAAATAATTTTTGGAACCAGAGACCTTTTTCTATGAATTATTTCCTAAAATTAGAGATTTTATCACTAGAAAATTCATAGTAAATCAAAGAAAATTGATAAAATAATGAAACCACTTTTGTGGGTTTCATTTTATCAATACCTATCTGATGGTATCGATGTTATACAATGATATCATACTGAACCTAGCCTTGGCCTAAAACCCCATAATCAAGTAGCCTTGGCCCTTAAAAACCGTAAGAGATTTCTACAAATCCTTCCAAAACATTTCCAATCTTTCTCAAACTATTCTTCCCCAACCCTACTAATGTGTAGTATGTGCTTTTCATTTGCTTGTTGTATTATTTGATATTTGTATGGTTGTATTTATTGTGGTATTGCTTGAATGCATGTATGCACAATGACGGTGATAGTTGCGATTTTGTGACACTGACAAGAAGGAAGCGTCCTATTATTTATATTGGTATTCTGCGTTATTTAAAGAAGAAGTGCAGGGACACTTCACTGATCACAGGAAAGCCACCATTCCTGGAATTCTGTTACTTTTCCTACTCCTTTTAATTAATTTTTTTGTACCTCGTTTATAAACTACATTGCTACTTGTATGGTTTGTTTTGAATAAAACAATAATAATAACTTGGCTCCTCCAAATTATGGATGAGTGTCCATTAGGACACCTACCCTTATTGACACCCACTTTGCCCTTTAGATCGAGGTTATGATGACTAGAATCCTACCTAGTTGGAGATTACGGTTTTCAATGGCTAAAACTGGGGATTACCCTACCGCAATGTTTCAAAACTATGAAAACCCTTGGAAAGAGGCATCCTTCCCAAGTGGATGTTTTTAGTAAAGAAAGTATGATGATGAGAAGTAAGAAATGTGGACAAGAGAAAGAGAAGGGATGTTCGGTGCTCTTATCAGAACAATTTATCCGTGCAACCACATTACCCCAGGAGCTGGGCTTAGCCCGTAGTTTGTTGTCTTTAGTCGGGGCAGCTCCTACACTTTCTTAAGGGGAGAAATCCCTGGAATTCTAGGTGGGCTCGCGAACAGGTCTACGGATTTGGATCCTATAGATTGTCTTGGCAATTTGCCGGTGCAATAATTGGGTCTCCGGTGGACGGTATGGCTTAAGGAGTATGGATGGAAGTGGAGTCACCAAATTAAGGTATATGCCAAGCTACGGTTCGGGTATACGCATGTGTCGGGGGGATAACCCCTGGGTAGGGAAAGCCAGGCCCAAGTAGGCCATCTCCAGAAGGCACAGGCCGACTGGCCATTAAGAAGTACAAATCCAACCGCTTGGCTAATACCGCCCTGCTGGGCTTAAAGCTTTCCCGGCTGGCCCGTCTAGCCCGATAGCCAGAAGAACCGGACGGGTGGCCGCTTGCACACGGCTTACCTCGGATTCGATGAAGAGCGCAGAGGGGGACATGCTCCTTGCGGGGTACGCCTCTGGCTCCCTTTGTCATCAGACAGGCTGGCGTGTTGTCACGACCTGCGGAATTCGACGAGGATAAAGCAAAGTGGTCGGCTGACCGCCAAAGCAGTCCGAGTGATCGTTAAAGAAAGGTTGAACCCCCAAAGGAAGCCCGGGTGACCGCTAAAGAAGAGGATGATGCTAAAAGAAGGGCGAACTAGGTACTGGCCCACTGGCTGGACCTTGAAGGCGGCCCTGCCCTATAAGCCCATATCCAAACAGTAAACCCTAGATCCCAAATTGTAATCTTCCCCCCTGACCAGTATATAAGGGCGGGCAGAGCTAGGGTTCTAGGTAAGTAAGATCGATAGTAGCAAGAGCTAGACTCTAGTTTCATCTTCTTCTAGCTCTCGATAGTAGCTAAGCAAACAGCTCAAGGAGCATCTATACTGGGCATTCGCCCCCCCATATAGTTCATGTTGCAGGAGTAGGGTTATTACCTCGCCGAGAGGGCCCCAAACCTGGGTACGATGATGTGTTTGCAGTTCACCATGCCCAACCCGTAGCGTGAGCCACCGATTGCATCCGAGTGTCCCTCTTTTGCCATCCCCGATAGCACTACCGTGTTCCACACCACGACAGTTGGCGCCCACCATGGGGCACAAGGCTTCGGCTGGGATCATCTTCCACACTGGACTTCCGCTCGTCTCCTGTGAACGCATGGCTTCGAGCCTTGTCATCACATCCGGCGCTTTCGACTGCGTCATCGATAACGTCGTGTGCTTCGCCGGGAACACCTTCCCCGTAAACGGTCCATCATGCACTTTGGGGACCTCCGCGTCTATGTCTCCACCATCGCCGAGGTTTTTCCCAGCGCGGTCACCACCATCACCGACGTGCCGCTCAGCCTCCTCGCCCGCAGCCCGACCGCGACGAACGGTTGCGTCGAGGTCATGGTGGTGAATTCCCGCGAAAACAACTGCCCGCCTTGGGAGCGCCGAGTGGGAGGAGAGGGCTCCGCACTCGAGTAGGAGCAGGACCTGCTCACCGCCTCCATACAACACCTTCGCGCTCTTTTCATCGTCGAGGCGGACCCATCGGCCGTTGCGACCGCACTCGAGGCCACGCGCTAGAAGATCCTGGAGGAAGCCACCAAGGTCGCCACGAGTACAAAGCTGCCCAAGACTTCGTCAGGCAAGTCCAACATCGGGGGCGCGACCTCGCATCTGAACTGGACCGCGCCGCCAACTCACGCGCGGGCGCGGCGTAACCCGTTTACAACACTCCCGCCAAGAACATGAAAGCGGCCGAAGCAGTGGCCGCAGAACTAAAACACCTCGAGGGGGAAGAGCTCCGTCACCATCAAGAGCGCGTACAGCTCCTTGTCGCCACCGCCAACAAGCAGAAGGCCGAAGGTACCCCTAGCCAGGCAGGCAACACCCGGGACATAGTCCTCCGCAAAGGTGCTGACCAGACAGCGCACGGAGGAAGCAAGCACTAGCAGGCGTCCTCTCTAGGAGGAGTCGGGCAGAATAGCCGCCCGCGTGGAGAATTTGGTAATCATGGCCACCATAAGTGCGACGCCTCCGCCTCCAGCATGAGTTGCACGCTAGCTGCAGGAGCTTCCCAAGGAAAGAAAGCACGCGCCCCGGAGGAAGGAGCTTGCGTAAACAAGGACCCGCATGCGTCGCACCTGAACGGTTGACTAGGCCCCCAAGAACTAGCCGACGCGCGCCAGCGCATTAACCTCTTGGTGCAGTCACGCATTGTAGCACCCCGGGTAAATCCACTACTAGAAAATCGTTGTTGTTTTTATTATGTGCATCATCATGACGTCATCATGCATCATTTTCCTAAAACTATTTTCTCAAAGCCTCTATTTCTTTTCTAAATATTCCCCCCGTCTTTTATCTCAAATCAAAACCGGGCTCGTCCAACTATTTTATTTTGCCTAAAAACTATTTGTAAAAGCCTTTAAAATAAATTATAATATTTTTATAATAAAATATAAAATATTTTTATTCGGGGAGGCAGCCTAGCCTTTAGGCCAGGCCAGCTACTACCCGACAGGCCCAACCCGTTTTAAACCAAACCCTAACCCTAGACCAACCTTTGACCAAACCCTAATCCTTCCCCTCCAACCATATCCCTCCTCCCAGCCACCGCCACCCTACCTACCTCGTCTCTCCCTCGCCTTTTTTTTCTAGTACACCCCGCCCAGCGCCGCAATCCCCGCTCCCTGATGCACCCACTCCCGCTCGTGTACGCCACCGAAACCGCCTCCTCCCTCGCGATCACGCGATTCCCTCCCCTCCGCCATCGCAAACTCCTCTCCCTTCTCCCTGCTCCTCCCTCACCCCTCTTCGGCCCAGCCTGCTCCTCCCTCGCCCCTCTCCGGCCGCCCCGTGCCCAGCTCGACCCAAAGATACGTCGTCGCGTGCCTGCTCTGCGGCCACCTCCCCGTCCCGCGTCTGGCTCGCCGGAGCCTCCACCGCATCGCCGTCTCAGGGTGCCACCTCCCCGTGCCAGCCCCGTGCCCCTCTGCATCGCCGTGTCGCCCTTCCCCAACACGCGACGCCTCCGTCCGCGAGCCAGCGCCGCTGGCCCTTCCCCGAGCTTCCTCCGCGAGCAGCACCAGCCACCACCGTTTGCCTTCGTCGCCGCCACCATGTCCACGCCGCAAGCCACCATCGACCACCCTCTCGCCACCTCGCTGGCCGCTCTTCCTTCCCCATGTTCGGTCCTGCCTTCCGATGCTGCGGGACCCCTCCATGCCGTCCTCAACCCGACGCCTGCACGGCCTCTCTCCGGCCTCATGCCGTCTGTATCCTTTGCTACAGTGCTCACTCCTTGTTGGGTCCTTGTTTTCCTTGGTGTTGTGATGTATGCTGGCGAATGGTACTGTTTGTGTATGTGGCAGTGCGGTGAGCTTGGCTACATCGGCTAATACAACCTCGTCCAGAAACCCAAAGAATCGGTGATGCTACCTTTAGACCACGCGAACCCGTACATCTCGACAAGATATCCGTATCCACCGGAGATACAAGGCGGGCCCTATAACCAGTGCCTCGAAGCCCCGTCGCCAGATCCGATGGTCGAGACCCGAAGATTCCCGGAACTACAAGCTCCTTCACGGAATCCGAAGACCTTGATCCTCGGAGTTCGAAGACCGAACCCCGAACCAAGATCGTCGATTCAATGTGTGACCCCTTTCCTCAAAGCCCTATTTTTATAAATGAACATACACTTGTTGCATATTAAATTGTCATGCTTGCATACATATTGTGGGTTGGGAGTATGTTGTCGACTCATCTAATAATAAATATGGAGACCATATGCGGGCGAATCTAGTCTAATATTGGTCTCATTTAAATTTGTGCATCGAATCGGTGATATAATTTTGCCTTGTTAAGACAACATTTAAATTGCGGGGTATCTAAACAACATGAACCATCTAAATAAATGTCGGGAACCCGGTTCCGTTTAATATTGCCTAATTACATCGCATCTTTGTCACGTCATACATCATACATGCATCATGCCCGATCTTCTGTCGTAGTATTAAATATTGCATCCGGTGTTTCTGCTAGTGCTTTGATTCTTCACGGATTAGGCCGATGAGTTGATGCGAGTGTCGACCCGATCTCCGGATGAAACTTCGGCAATGTTTTCAGGCGAGCATTCTCCCTCTTTCTACCTATTTTACTTTATAGTCTTTATTTCTTCCTGTTGATCTATTGCTATCTGTGATGCGATGCTCTAGTTTTCGTACCCGTGATATCCCTTGCAGCCATTAAATTGCCTTGGACACATCCTATTACCTGTTGTTTGGTAGATAGTCGGCCTTGCGAGTCGTAGTTTCTTGCTCAGGTATTGTTTCGATGTCGTCAAATACCACCGTTGTTAAGGTAATGTCGCATGTTTAATGTTGGAGATGATCATGGCTTTAATTTCCGTTTAATAACTAAAACTGAAGTAGGTAAATAATGCAGAGGCACAGGTGGGCCATAGATGTTATTTGGTTTTTAACCGTCCACTTGTGTCCCGTAGGACCCCGAGTACTTGATACATGTTCTTTGAATATTCGCACTATCCGCATGTGGGACAATGAATCCCCCTAGCCAGAGCTTGAGTCATATTTATTTCTTGGGGCCACAAAGTAGTTTGGGGCTTTATTACTATCCTGTACTTATGCCATGCCTTACTGCTTTATTTACGATTGCGCGTGGATCGCCTGTACTGTTTAGGTAAGCGGAGTGTTTTCGCGGTATCGACAAGCCCAGTCACACTTTCGGGTTCCCAGTCGTTTACAGCCATTGACGCAAACCTCTGGGTCCGTTCCGGAGCCGGCCAACTTCGTCGCGGGCAGCTTGGTGGGGTGGCCCCCTGAAATTTATATGAATCTTGCAATTGCTCTGTCGTGATGTCTCGTTGGGTTTTCGTTTGGTTTTTCCGAGGTTGATCTTGCATGTGTTGCTATTTGTGCCCCCTGCAGGTTAAAACTTTCTGAAAGCCGTGTCCGCAGTTATGGACGACTTGGAGCACAGTATCTCGACCATAGACAACTATAACTAAAGTAGTGCTATAAATTTGACTTTATAATGACTAGTAATCAGCTTCACTATAATGGAATGGCTAAATAAAAGTGCCAACAATTGCTTGTTTGGGTTGTCACCTGTTACCATTGTATCTGACTAGTAAGTATTGCAACTACAACGGAATGGCTAAATAAAAGTACCAACAACTGCTGGGTTTTGGGATGCCTCATGTTATATGTATCTGACTAGTAAGTATTGTCACTATAACGGAATGAATAACTAAAACTGCCCACTATTTATAATATCAGGACGACTCATGCTATCTTTATCTGACTAGTAATTGCCACAACTATAACAGAATAAATAAAACTGCCAACTGTGTGAGTTCTTCGGTTGACCTCCTCGATTGGTCTCGAGGGGGAAATATCAGGATGGGTATACTTGGTGATAGTTTCAGGTTGGATCCGAATAGGTCTTTCTTACCCCTATCTGATAGTCGCCAGTTGTATTGAGTCTCTATAGGTTGTTTAGTGCATGCTGCGCTGCCGCTTCAGTCCACCATACCTATGAAGGCGAGGACCACCGAATTCTAGTCTCGCCGTGTACTGGCCTCAGTACTGACCGCTCTCTTTTTCCTTTTCCCTGTGTCGGCACCCCTTTTGTTTAAGCAGGTTTTGAGATCGACGTCGTTAGCAGGTTTACCTTTCCGGCTTGGCCTAGGCAGGGTTATGGACGCCATTGTTTATTCTTCAGGGCTCTTAGCTCGATTTGCATCTTGTCCGTACTCAGACGCTGTATTGTTTTCAAGGTGATTTGGATCTTTGTATTGTATATCTATATTCTTGACTCTTTGAGTCGCTGTTGTATATATCTGTTCTGTGGGTTCCATCGCGGACTATTGTGTAATGGTATTACTTCGTTTTCCACCCACACGAAAGTGCCTGGTGGGCACCTTTGAATCGTTTCTATGTGCATTTGGTAGGAATCGCTGAAACTTGAATAGGGCCGATTCTGAGGGTGTTACACGCATGCTCGAGGAAGAAAGCCCGGCTGGACAAAAATGTTTTGGCCCACGCATTCGGAACGAGCTATTTCTAAAGGGTTTTTTGCTTCCAAGGGACACGCCAAAATACAACGGCACGGTCAATCCTGAGGGTTGGATGGTGGACTACACTACCACTATGGGAATCGCCAACCGGAACCTCAACCTGGCCGTCCGCTACGTCCCCCTCATGCCCGTCAACTCGGCAAGAACATGGCTCAACAGCCTCCCCGACAACAGCATCAACGTCTGGCTGGACTTTGAAAAAGCGTTCATTCGCAACTTCACCGGAACATACAAGCGGCCTGGTCGACCTCGCGATCTCGCCATATACGTGCAAGGCAAAGACGAGTCCGACCGTGCGTACCTCACCCGGTGGACCAGCATGCACAACTCGTGTGAAGGGGTGCGCAAGCACCAGGCAATCGACTTCTTCACCAACGGTTGCCGAGACGACACCAAGTTGAAGCATAAGCTCTGCTGGGAGAGCCGCAAACCATGGCCCAGGTCATGGCCATCTCAGACAAGTACGCCACCGCCGATGCATCTATGAAGAAGCCCATCATAGTGGATGACCAAGGACAAATCATAACGGACGAATAGGCGGAGCGCCGCCAGCTGGGTGACCATTACTCTGCCACTTGGAGTCTCCCTCGAGCACCTGCGCAAGCCCTCCATCACCCCATCACCAGAGTCTGACTCCATAGTACTCAACGCAGGCCCAGGAACAGCCGGGGCGGCGCACCCGGGGACTGCTCCACCGCACCCAAGGACTGATCCACCGCACCCGGGGACTGCCTTGCCGCACCCGGGGACTGCTCCACCGCACCTGGGGATTGCCTCGCCGCACCCGAGGACTGCTCCCTCGCACCCGGGGACTGCTCCGCCGCACCCGGGGACTGCCTCATCGCACCCGATGACTACGCCACCGCAACTAGGGTTTTTTGCCAGCGAGCTTCTGCCCAGTGAGGAGATCAGGCTCATCATGCAGACGGTGTACGCCATCCGAGGAATACCCGACTGGGCGAAGCCATTCATGAACTTCTTGGCCAAGGACGAGTTGCCAACGTAGGAAGTGGCTGCACGACAAGTGAGACGAATGGCAAGCGCATACACCATTATCAACAACTAGCTGTACAAGCGCAGCGTTGGGGGCATCTATCAATGATGTGTAAGCCAACAGGAAGGAATCAAGCTCCTAGTGGACATACACTAGGGCAAATGCGGCCACCACGCTTCGTCAAGAGCAATAGTAGCCAAGGCTCCTCGCCATGGTTTCTATTGGCCAACAACGTTAAAGGACACTCAGGAACTAGTCAGAGCATGCAGCGGTTGCTAGCGGTTCGGCCAGTTGAAGAACACGCCGTCTTCAGCACTCAAGACGATACCAATTACCTGGTCATTCGCAGTCTAGGGGCTGGACATGGTGGCACCGTTCAAAATGGCTCGATCCGGCATGACGCACCTGCTCGTAGCCATAGACAAATTCACCAAGTGGATCGAGGCGAAGCCCATAAAAAAGCTGGACAGAGCGGTGATCAAGTTTTTCATGGACATCATCATTTGATTCGGTTACCCACACAGCATCATCACGAACAACGACACCAATTTCGCCAAGGGGCCTTTGCTTGCTTCTGTGGAGACAAGGGAATCCGCATGGACCTAGCCTTGATCGCGCACTCTTAGTAGAACAGGCAGTGCGAGCGCACTAATGGCCTAGTTCTAGATAGAATAAAACCAAGACTAATCGAACCACTCATCAGGTCACCTGGATGTTGGATAGAGGAGTTCCCAACTGTGCTATGGAGCCTGTGCACCACCCTGAACTGTTCAACCGGCTTCACGATGTTATTCTTCGTATATGGGGGAGAGGCCGTTCTCCCCACTGACATCCAGTTCGATGCACCTTGCAGACAGCTCTACACAGAGCAAGAAGCCAAGGAAACACGGGAGGACAACATGGATCTGCTCGAGGAGGCGCACGAGCTGGCCTTATCCAGGTCAGCAATCTATCAGCAGGATTTGCGCCGCTACCACGCCAGCCAGATCCGGCCCACCTCTTTTCGCGAGGAGGATCTATTGCTACGCCTGTTCTAGAGCACGAAGGGAATGCACATGTTGTCCCCGCCATGGGAAGGACCATTCATCATCAGCCGGGCACTACACAACAACTCATACTACCTGATCGATGCCCAGCAGCCGGTGAAGAACAAGGCAGATTGCTCAGACGAGGAAATCGAATGCCCATGGAACGCGAACCTACTCCGTCAATTTTACACTTGAGCCAGAAGTGTATGTATCTCCCCTTTTATGTAATAAATGAACAAGTTTGGAAGCCTCGGCGCAACCCCAAGGACTTTGTCACAATTCGCACACCACCAATGTCTCCACACCGGATGGCACGGACGCCCGCGATTTCTATAGGCGGCAGAGTATTGTACGGGGCGCCAATACCCTACTCTTTGTTTCCGACTTCAGACCACAAGCCAGCTATCGACCCGAGAAGAGCAAAAGCTCGAAGTACCTCCTACAAGAAAGTTCCCAGGGATAAAACAAAGGCGCCTGGGCGAACCGGCTGCACCTTCCCGATCTAAGCCAATAACAACACACCGAAGTATCGCGGGGCACACCATCCTAGCAACTCCTTCGGTTCCGGATGCAGATCGCAACCCGGCTGGCAGCCGACAAGGTCAATGCTTGAAAGGCCAATGCTCGCTGAGAAAAGGGAACTGTTAACGACCTAGTTCGAAGGAGCACCATTTTCGTATTCTATCATAACTATAAGCGAACGCACAAGTAATGAAACTAACTCCAGCGATGTTGTGTCTTGTACTGCATGAGCCACAACTAGGAAGGAAATAAGGTGGCGAAGAGCTTCGACCCGGCTGGCTACCCCAGCCAGCGTGAACCTCGGGGACTGCACCCAGTGGGAGCGCTCCCGCGCACCCATCAACTCAAGCAAGGGTAGCAAAGAGCTTCGACCCGGCTGGCTACCCCGGCCGGCCCGAACCTCGGGGACTACACCTAGTGGGCACGCTCCCGCGCACCCATCACCTCAAGCAAGGGCATCAAAGAGCTGCGACCAGGCTGGCAAACCCAGCCGGCCCAAACCTCGAGGACTACACCCGAAGATCACGCGGTCACGCGCTCACACAAAAATGCAAGGACAAAAAAACGTCCAAAAGGAAAAAAGGACAAAGATCAATTTTAACCAAAAGAGGGCATCAAGCCAACAAGCGGAACATGAAGGTTCCGCATAGCATTCAAAGTTTGACAGCAGGGTTCACCGATAGGAAGAACTGTTGCAGAACAGTCTATCAAGACAAATAGTCTTGGCTTCCTAGGGATCAAGGTTCAGGAGCCGGAGTTGTGGAAGGGGCATCGGCCGCTGGAGTAGGAGCTGGTCTGGCAGAAGGAGCACTGACGCCGGCCGTAGGGGTCGTGGAATTCACACTCCAGATCCACGTAAGTGTCGATCTTCACCCCGCAGGACCTCATCGCCGGCACGCTATCACAGAGGCCCTTGTAGATGGTTCCAAGTCGGAAGCCACGAGTGAGCACACCCAGATCCGCCTCCGGGTAACAAGACTTCATCGAGGCCAGAGCCACCTCCACGCTGCCATGTGCCGCCCACTCCTTGTGGTGTCCAGCATGTCGATACCGCGGGACAAGGCAACCGCCAAGCTAGAAATGTCGTGCAGCTCGCCTGTCTCTAGCCAGATGTACTAGAAGAAATTGTTGGCAACGGCACGAAGACCATTGGTCTCCATCGCTAGCACCTTGACCAGATCCCAGGCGGTCAGATCGCGGCTAGCTTCCTCCGTCGGCATCTTCTCGAGATCCATCTCGGTCGACTCGGGGTAATGAGCTGCAGCCGATGGCAGGAGTAAGCGGCAAGACTCGGATCGGCTAACAACGGTACAGAAGAGGCAATGAGGATAAAACTTCCTAACAACCATCTCAGAGATGCCTTGGAGTTGCTGGGTCAGATCCTCCTCCCAGGAACGGAGAGTCTTGATCGTCTCCCTTGGGATGGAGATCGCCTCCAAGTTTTTCAGTGCTTCCGCCCAAATTTCAGCCGCCATCTTGCCCCTCTCCATGCTAACCTCCAGCTAGTGTTTGGCCTTGGCCAGTTGCTCGAACTGGGCCTGCCGCGTCTTGTTCGACTCCTCCAGCCGGTCAACCTGAGCTTTGAGGCGCTCCACCTCCTTCTTCTTGTCCAAGATCATGGCTGTAGGAGGATACCGATGGTCAACAAAAAACGGGAAAAGGAGGACAACCACCAAGACAGGTCGGAAGAAGCAAAATTACGGCCTAGATCCCAAGTGTTCTTCACAGACTCCAAAAACACTTTTTGCAAAGAGAAATGAGTAAGGAGCGTAACGGCAATCTGGCTGCAAAAATCGAGTACGGCAAAATAAAATGGGGAGAGACACCTACCTCCATCAAAACAGAATTTTTTTTGGCCTCGCTAAGGCCCTTTTCCATTTCCTCAACCAGGTGGTGAACCTGGCTGAGTGCAACTCGCGTCGCGCCCGAGAGCTGGGAGAGGATCGCACCCGGCGTCAGCACAGCCGGAGCAGGCCTCGAGCCGATCACTACAACCTCGTCGTCGTCAGCGGCCGCACCCAAAGGCACAACCACCACCAACTCCCTCCCCGCCAAGCCAGAGGCGCCCGGTTGCACTGCGGAAGCCTCCTCCATCACTTCCATGATGACGGGCCTGGCAGAACTGGTTGGAGCATCGGTCGAGGCCGGGTTCGCGCCAGCCCTAGGATGGAGGAGGGGGTCTCGGGGTCCTGCGCGGCCGCGAATAGCTGCCGCACCCGCAAAGACGCGAGAGCTTGGTGCAGCACTCCCGCGGCCGGGGAACCCTGAGGAGCCCCAGGCGGAGACGGCGCGGCAGGCGCAGCCGGCGCGGGTGTAGCCGGAGACCTTGCTGCCTCAACCAACGGAGGCGGGGGAGGTGTGACGACGGCATCACCAGACCCACCCAGCGACATCGCCTCACTGCACGGGATAGAAGTAAGGAAGACCCCAGCAGAAAGACAAGGAAAACGAGGAAACAGGGCTGCACGGATGGCGCGGCGATGACTTGGCGCGCTTGGCGCGTCCTTTTGTGCTCAACCAGAGCCGGCGCGGCAACGGTTGCCAACCTCTTTCCCCGAGGTTTCACCCGGGGCGGCGGGCGGCCGCGGTGGTACGGTAGGAAGGATTACGCCCAGTTTGCCTCCTCGCGGAACTTGGAGATCATGGAGATCCAGTTCCGTGGGTCCTGGTATGGCACGTCCTTCCACGACGTCCGCGTCGGGTCGTCAACGGTCGACAGGTGGCACATCTTGTGCGACCTCTTTTGCAGCGGAAGCACGTGACACGCCATCCACGAAAGCGCGATGTCCGGGGCGGTGAGCCGCTCCATCTCCACCATCGCCTCCACCCGTGCGGCCATCTGGTCGATGTCCGCCTGAGCCCCCATCCCCTTTGTTGTACAATCCTTCTGCGTCGAGGGCACATTGACGAAGGGCAGAAAGCAGATCCAGTCCACCTCCATGGCATTGCTAACATAAAAATATGAGCGCTGCCTGAACTTTGCGGTGTCGGGGAGCTCGAACCGCGACATCAGCGAAGAGGGTCGCGGGTAGACAGCGCAACAGCCTGTCTGCGTCAGCGGGCCATCCTTGGCGGTGTTCTGGGCTTTGAAGTGGAAGAACTTGAGAAAGTTTGCCACCTCGGGCCACACCCCAAGGTATGATTCGCAGCAGGCCGCATGATGCGACAACTACGCGATGGCATTCATGCCGAGGTGGTGGAGTTGGAGGTCAAAGAAGATGAAGAGCTGAGGAAGAATGGGGCTGATGAGGAGGTCGAAGCCATGAGCGAAGTGCGCGAGGAAGACGACACGCTCCCCTGGCCGGGGGTCAGGCACCCGCTCCCCCTCTGGCGTGAGCTGATGCTTCACCAGCATCGAAGAGGGGATAAACCTACCCCGTCGATACTTATAAACAATGTCATCGGTCACAAAGGACCCGCACCAACCTCTGCGCTGCTCCGACAGCATATCGACAGGAGGAGTGGCCGTGGTGAATGGTGTCTGGTGGATCCGGCAACCATGAAGAGGAGGCGCAAGGAGCGAAGTGCGCGAAAGCACAAAGAGACAGGGAAGGAAGAGATGGAGGAACAGGAAGTGTGATCCTCCTTCCCCTCCAGTGGTCTATTTATCCCTGCGGGGGGCACCGTCGCCTCCTCAGCTTCCGCACGACGCGTGGCCACGAGGCACCCCGGCCACACGACGCTACGGCTTCAGATGATTTGCGCCGTTGCAACCGAGCATAGTAGATCCACAGACGTTACCAGGTGACGAGGCGTGCGTGCCTGCCCCGAGAAACCGCTGCGGCAAGTGGCGTGCGCAGTTACCAAAAAACTGACATAGCGACGCGGAAGTCCAACTGACATGACGTATGCCAGAGCAATAGTCGTGGCTGACGACATCACCAACCTCATCAAACTGACGCTTCATCTCCAAATTCGCTAGCCGGTCGATGCCTTTGCTGTTTACACCCAGTGGGCGGCCATCAATTCTGCAGCCTGTTGAACCCAGCCGGAAAGGAAAAGCAAAAGCTGCAGCCAGACCCCGTCAACAAACTACTTCAATATGCAAAGGAGCACGCAAGAGCTTACCCACTGGCCAAGTCCTTACGTGCTCAGGGACTATTGTCGGGGGGATAACCCCCAGATAGGGAAAGCCAGGCCCAAGTAGGCTGGCTCCAGAAGGCACAGGCCTCCTGGACATCAAGCAGGACAACTCCAGTCTCTTTGCTAATACCACCAGCTGGGCTTAAAGCTTTCCCCGGCTGGCACGTCTAGCCTGGTTGCCAGAAGAACCGGCCGGGTGGACGCTTCCACCCGGCTTACCTCGGATTCAATGAAGAACGCAGAGGGGGAGATTCTCCTTGCTGGGTATGCCTTTGGCTCCCTTTGATATCAAACAGGCTGGCGTGCCTTCTCGACCTACTCTACCCGACGAGGATAAAGCAAAGTGGTCGGCTGACTGCCAATGCAGTCCGAGTGACCGTTAAAGCAAAGGTGACGCGCCTAAGGAAGCCCGGGTGACCTCTAAAGAAGAGGATGACGCTAAAAGAAGGGCGAACTTGGTCCTAGCCCACCGGCTGGACCCTGCAGCCGTCCCTGCCCTGTAAACCCATATCCCAACAGTAAACCCTAGATCCCAAATTGTAATCTGCCCCCCTAAGAAGTATATAAGGGTGGGAAGAGCTAGGGTTCTAGGTAAGTAAGATCGATAGTAGAAAGAGCTAGCCTCTAGTTTCATCTTCCTCTAGCTCTCGATAGTAGCTAAGGAAACAGCTCAAGGAGCATCTGTACTGATCATTCGCCCCCTATATAGTTCATCTTGCAGGAGTAGGGGTGTTACCTCACCGAAAGGGCCTCGAACCTGGGTACGACATTGTGTTTGCAGTTCACCATGCCCACCCTGTAGCGTGAGCCACCTATTGCATCCGAGTGTCCCTCTTTTGCCATCCCGATGGCACTGCTGTGTTCCACACCACGACAGCATGTACGGGAGGGAGGACTATGTCCCAGAATTACCACATACTCGTTGCTAGGGAGAACAAACCCAAAAGAAAATCCACCTTTGCTAGGGATGACAAATAAAAGTTTAGGTTTGATTATCTAAACCCCCGTTTACTTTGAGTAATGGGCCTTGGTTGAATCCCGGCGGATGTATTGATTGTTGTGGGTAAAGTGCACCAACTCTGCCAAGTATAATCTCTTCGAATAGCCATGTTCACGGTCAAGGACAGTTGGAGAGTTGATCGCTAGGAGTATGCTTGAGATGAGTTTGAGGAATAACAGAAAGTAAGAAGCTATGGTTTTTTTTGACCATGAATGCTCCAAGTGATCTTAAAAATGGTTTTACTCTAAAAATGTTTTATAAAAGGTTTTTACAAAGGATATAGTTATATCCCGATTTCCCCAAAAAATAGGCATGTTTCCAAAAATTCTTTTTCAACAAAGATATAGATATGCCAATTTAGACTTTTCAAAAACAACTGTAGATTAGAGCCATCTCGCCACAGTAGAAATTGCATTATCCTTGTTTTACCTCCTCTCGGTGGACTTGCAAGTACATTCAAAGTACTCACTGACTTTGTCCCTTGATATTTACTTTGCCATATTTCCAAATGACGAGGAAGGATATTTTGACGTCTATGCGAGCTAGGCCATCTTCACAGTCAGTCGCCCGTATTTTAAGGCATGACATGGGCTCTACGATTAGAGAAGTCTGCCGCTGTTGTTTGTACTGCCATAAAGGCAACTATGCAAGTCTTCTACTTCATTAATTTAAGGTTGTTGTTATGATATTAGTCGGTTATGCTCACGGATCACTGATCATGGGAACGTGAATTGTAGGCATAACAGGGATTCTTGGACCGTAAATCCAGTGTCCTACACTGACCTACTAGCTGGATTTACATAGACCGAGTTTATATTCCCTATGGATCTCTGGTCCAAGACTATGGTCGTTCATGTTGTTCCTCCTGCAGCGATTGGCATCATAATCCGTCCTCTTGCACCAAAGTGGTGTGATGGGATCTCAAGGAGGTCGCTTCGGTCATCCCTGACCAAAATAAGCCGACAACATCTTGCCTTTATCGGAGGGGGGGCACCAAAAGAGATGCAGCCTGGAAACCCATAGGGTTGTCGTCTTGTATGACGGGTGATTTTATAGTTAGGACCTTTCGGTTCCCTAGTGAGGAGTTTCTCCCTTGCCGATGGCATAGTGGGGGCTCAACGGCCATACTCTGGAGTGAAGTCCTCCTCCCGAGGCTGTCTGTTATTAAAGGGTCATGTCCCATTGGAGAAGTCCTCGTGAGGGTCCGCTTACCCTGCCTTTGTTCCTCGTGACACTGTATGGAGGGGTTCCTAACTCCCGGGCTATCGGTGTGTTGATGACGGGCCTGGCGACCGGTGGGTCATGCTAACCCAGTTACCAGGGACCCAACAGTAGCCCCTGCGTGCTTGTCACACATAGCCTTTAGTGAACGCGAAGGGGCAAGGGCCCAACGGTCGGTAGGATCGCCTCCGCCAACCGATTCAATATGGGGTCACCCCACACACATCCTGGCCATGCACACCAAAAGATCATGCGCTTTCCATCATCAGATTGGAGACAGTCGTAGGTCCCGTCACGCATTGGGAGTTGCTCCCCCACGATTGATGGTGTGGGAGTTGGACCGGCCGTTAATGTCCGGTACTCGAGGTGTCGACGTGACTTCTTGGCCTTAATATATGAGGGCAGTAGTGTGGTGCACTTTATCCTCGACATCATCCTCCCTACTCCTTTCTTCCTAGCCTCTTGAGTAAGGGTTTTGCTCTTCCCCATGGCACCAAGGCAGTCCCCTAAAGCCTATAAGGGCGAAGCCATGATGGCATAGGAGGAAGAGGTGGCCCCGTCGGTGAAACGCGGTCGAGGGCCATCACACAGGAGAATTCGTGGGGGGCGCCGTGGACGCAGTGTGGGTCACGAAAACTCTACTTCTGAGGTTGTTGTCGTATATAAAGAAGGAGCATCCGTGAGGCGCGCTCGCGGTCTCCGCGATGTCCGGGTGGAGCGCGGCCGAGGTTCTGCCCTGCCCCCTTGGCTTCCTCCCCTTGCGCTCATATTTGTCCTCTGAGATCGGCCCTATTGAGCTCGAGCTCAACGGTTTTGAGTTCATGGTGACCATCAATGCGAGAACGAAGTGGGCCAAGCTACTCTTCCCGCCTCGAAAGTTTGCGGCAGCGGTGGAAATCATCGTGGCAGAGCGGGTGAAGCTGCAGGCGCCTAGCGGGGTGACATGTGTGTATCCGCGGAGGTGCGCTATGACCGATTTTGGGCCAAATGTCACTTGTCCATGTATGGAGGGCATTCGCTGCCGCGCATGATGTGTGCACTGGCAATCTTCTTGCCTTTAGGTACGATGGTGATATGGTGTTCATCATTTAGGTTTCTGGCGACACTATGTGTGTCCGCCGCTACTTCTCTAACCCAGACTCTGAATTTGATGAGTGATGAGGGAGCGTCTGGGGGGCACAGACTGGCATAGCGACTATAATGATACTCCATGGGTGAGACCAGGCCTTCGGGATGATGTGTATTTTGCTTTAGGTTTGTGTGGATGAGACCTCTGTACTTGCTTTGTGCGCTTAATGTTGCTACTTCCGGGTAGCCTTATCGGGCCCTAACAGCCTCTGTGAACGGGATCACCGAGAGGTCCAGTATGCATGGTGCTATTTACAGGTTTTGGCCTCACGAGAGGAAAGTGTTCCTGTAGGCCCACCAATTTGCGTCGTATTGAACTCTCACACTACCTCAGGGGTGAGCGATCCCATTGACGGATTCGTCGCTGCGCTTCAACAAGAGTTACCCTCCTGATTGCGCTCTGATGCTGACATCGTGGTCACAACTACCGCACCGCGGTGCTCTAGGCCTCTCCCGACAAGTGCGCTTATAAAGAATGTGCCTCACTTCTCTCTGGGGTCACGGCATGCCGCTAGGGGCTAGCCCCCGGGCGAGGTGACACTGCTGACCTGCCTTAGGGCATCTCCACCGGCTCGACGTATCCCGTCTAAGCATGTTCCAAGCCGAAAGCCACGAGTGAGCACACCCAGATCCGCCTCCAGGTACCAGGACTTCACCAAGGCCAGAGCCACCTCCATGCTACCATGTGTCGCCCACTCCTTGTGGGTGTCCAGCATGTCGATACCGCGGGACAAGGCAACCGCCAAGCTGGAAATGTCGTGCGGATCTCCTGTCTCTGGCCAGATGTACTGGAAGAAGTTGTTGGCAACGACACGAAGACCATTGCTCTCCATCGCTAGCACCTTGACCAGATCCTAGGCGGTTAGATCGCGGCCAGCTTCCTCCGCCGGCAGCTTCTCGAGATCCATCTCGGTCGACTCGGGGTAATGAGTTGCAGCCGATGGAAGGAGTAAGCGGCAAGACTCGGATCAGCTAACCACAGTACAAAAGAGGTAAGGAGGATAAAACTTACTAACGACCATCTCAGAGATGCCTTGGAGTTGCTGGGTCAGATCCTCCTCCCAGGAACGGAGAGTCTTGATCGACTCCTCCCTTGGGGTGGAGATCGCCTCCAAGTTTTTCAGTGCTTCCGCCCAACTGTCAGCCGCCTTCTTGCCCCTCTCCATGCTAACCTCCAGCTGGTGTTTGGCCTCGGCCAGTTGGTCGAACTGCGCCTGCCGCATCTTGTTCGAATCCTCCAGCCGGTCAACCTAAGCTTTGAGGCGTTCCACCACCTTATCCTTGTCCAACATCATGGCTGTAGGAGGATACCCGATGGTCAACAAAAAACACGAAAAGGAGGCCAACCACCAAGACAGGTCGGAAGAAGAAATATTACAGCCTAGCTCCCGAGTGTTCTTCACAGACTCCAAAAACACTTTTTGCAAAGAGAAATGAGTAAGGAACGTAACGACAATCTGGCTGCAAATATCGAGTGCGGCAAAAGAAAATGGGGAGAGACACCTACCTCCATCAAAATAGAATTTTTTTGGCCTCCCCAAGGCCCTTTTCCATTCCCTCAACCAGGTGGCGAACCTGGCTAAGTGCAACGGGCAACGCGCCCGGGAGCTGGGAGAGGATCGCACCCGGCGTCTGCACAGCCGGAGCTGGCCTCGAGCCGATCACTACAACCTCGTCGTCATCAGCGGCCGCACCCGAAGGCGTATCCACCACCAACCCCCTCCACGCCGAGCCAGAGACGCCTGGCTAGCCGTCGCCCGCTGCAGCCGCTTGCACTGCCGCAGCCTCCTCCATCACTTCCGTGATGACAGGCCTGGCAGAACTGGTTGGAGCATCGGTCTAGGCCGGGTTCCCGCTAGCCCTAGGATGGAGGAGGGGGTCTCGGGGTCCTACGCGGCCACGAATATCTGCCGCACCCGCGAAGACGCGGGCGCTTGGTGTAGCACTCCCGTGGCCGGGTAACCCTGAGGATCCCCAGGCGGAGACGGCGCGGCAGGCGCAGCCGGCGCGGGTGTAGCTGGAGACCTTGCTACCTCCTCAACCAACGGAGGCGGGGGAGGTGCAATGATGGCAGCACCAGAGCCACCCAGCGACATAGCCTCGCTGCACGGGACAGAAGTAAGGAAGACCCCAGCAGAAAGACAAGGAAAACGAGGAAACAGGGCTAGGGAAGACACTAACCCGATGACGGATGGCACGGCGATTACTTGGCACACTCGGCGCGTCCTTTTGTGCTCAACCGGAGCCGGCGCGGCAACGGTTGCCGACCTCTTTCCCCGAGCTTTATCCGCGGCCCTCTCCTGACCAACCTCATCATCGGTAGCATCGATTGCAACAAAAACAAATCTCAGCCACAACTCCATGGGCCAGGACAAAGGCAGGAGCCGCACCTGGCAATTACCATGAGGATCCGAGGGACCGTCGTTCGACCGGACGGTAAACCCTTCGGTCTCCGTCTAGGGGTACTTCTTCGGCTTCCGGTCCTCCAAGTAGGGGAGCGTGAAATCGCCCATGCCATCTTCAGCTAGCTGCACCTGAACAACTACTCAAAAAGGGGAGCATAAGGCTTCCAAGGAAAACTACCGAGTAGAGAGATAAGCACAAAAAAGGAAAGAAAACCAGAGAGCAACTCACCTGAGCGGTAGGCGGCCGCGGTGGCACGGTGGGCAGGATTACGCCCAGTTCGCCTCCTCGCGGAACTTGCAGATCATGGAGATCCAGTTCCGCAGGTCCTGGTATGGCCGTCCTTCCATGACGTCTGTGTCGGGTCGTCAACGGTCTACAGGTGGCACATCTTGTGCGACCGCTTCTTCAGCGGAAGCACGCGACATGCCATCCACAAAAGCAAGATGTCCCGGGCGGTGAGCCGCTCCATCTCCACCATCGCCTCCAGCCGTACGGCCATCCGGTCGATGTCCTCCTGAGCCCCCACCCCGTTCGTTGTCCAAGCCTTCTGTGTCGAGGGCACGTTGACGAAGGGCGGAAAGCAGATCTAGTCCACCTCCATGGCATTTCTCACATAAAAATATGAGCGCTGCCACAACTTGATGGTGTCGGGGAGCTCGAACCGCGACATCAGCGAAGAGGGTCGCGGGTAGACAGCACAACAGCCTGTCTGCGTCAGCGGGCCGTCCTTGGCGGTGTTCTGGGCTTTGAGTGGAAGAACTTGAGAAAGTTCGCCACCTCGGGCCACACCCCAAGGTACGATTCGCAGCAGGCCTCATGATGCGACAACTACGCGATGGCGTTCGTGCAGAGGTGTGGAGTTGGAGGTCAAAGAAAACGAAGATATGAGGAACAAAGGGGCTGATGAGGAGGTCGAAGCCATGAGCGAAGTGCGCGAGGAAGACGACGCGCTCCCCCGGCCGGGGGTCACGCGCCTGCTCCCCCTTTGGCGTGAGATGATGCTTCACCAACATCAAAGAGGGGATAAACCTACCCCGCCGATACATATAAACAAAGTCGTCGGTCACAAAGGACCCGCACCAACCTCTGCGCTGCTCCGATAGCATGTCGGCAGGAGGAGTGGTCGTGGTGAATGGTGTCTGGTGGATCCGGCAACCACGAAGAGGAGGCGCAAGGAGCGAAGTGCGCGAGAGCACAGAGAGACAGGGAAGGAAGAGTCGATGGAAGAGGAAGTGTGATCCTCGTTCCCCTCCAGTGCTCTATTTATCCCCGCGGGGGCATCGTCGCCTCCTTAGCTTCCGCACGACGCGTGGCCACGAGGCACCCCGGCCACACGACGCTACGGATTTGGATGATTTGCGCCGTTGCAACCGAGCATAGAAGGTCCACAGACATTATCAGGAGACGAGGCATGCGCCCCTGCCCCGAGAAACCGCTGCAACATGTGGCGTGCGCAGTTACCAAAAAACTGACGCAGCGTCGCGGAAGTCCAACTGACATGACGTGTGCCAGAGCAATAGTCTTGGCTGACGACATCACCAACCTCATCAAAATGACGCTTCATCTCCAACTTCGCCAGCCGGTCGATGCCTTTGCTGTTTACACACAGTGGGCAGCCATCGATTCTGCAGCCGGTTGAATCCAGCCTGAAAGGAAAAGCAAAACTGCAGTTGGACCCCGTCAACAAACTACTTCAATATGCAAAGGAGCACGCAAGACCTTACCCACTGGCCAAGCCTTACGCGCTCAGGGACTAGTGTCGGGGGATAACCCCCAGCTAGGGAAAGCCAGGCCTAAGTAGGCCGGCTCCAGAAGGCACAGGCCGCCTGGCCATCAAGCAGGACAACTCCAGCCGCTTGGCTAATACCTCCCGGCTGGGCTTAAAGCTTTCCCGGCTGGCCCGTCTAGCCCGGAAGCCAGAAGAACCGTCCGGGTGGACGCTTCCACCCGGCTTACCTCGGATTCAATGAAGAACGCGGAGGGGGAGATGATCCTTGCGGGGTACGCCCCTGGATCCCTTCGTCATCAAACAGGCTGGCGTGCCATCTCGAGTTACGCTACCCGACGAGGATAAGGCAAAGTGGTCGGCTGACCGCCAATGCAGTACGAGTGACCGTTAAAGCAAGGGTGATGCGCCAAAGGAAGCCCGGGTGACCGCTAAAGAAGAGGATGACGCTAAAAGAAGGGCAAAGTTGGTCCTAGCCCACCTGCTGGACCCTGCAGTTGGCCCTGCCTTGTAAACCCATATCCAAATAGTAAACCCTAGATCCCAAATTGTAATATGCCCCCCTGACCAGTATATATGGGCGGTAAGAGCTAGGGTTCTAGGTAAGTAAGATCGATAGTAGAAATAGCTAGCCTCTAGTTTCATCTTCCTCTAGCTCTTGATTGTAGCTAAGGAAACATCTCAAGCAGCATCTGTACTGGTCATTCGCCCCCCCATATAGTTCATCTTGCAGGAGTACGGGTGTTACCTCACCGAAAGGGCCTCAAACCTGGGTACGACACTGTGTTTGCAGTTCACCATGCCCAACCCATAGCGTGAGCCACTGATTGCATCCGAGTGTCCCTCTTTTGCCAGCCCCGATGGCACTGCCGTGTTCCACACCACGACAGCATGTACGGGAGGGAGGACTATGGCCCAAAAGTGCCACATACTCGTTTCTAGGGAGAACAAACCCAAAAGAAAAATCCACCTTTGCTAGGGATGACAAATGAAAGGTTAGGTTTGATTATCTGAACCCCCGTTTACCTTGAGTATTGGGCCTTGGTTGAATCCCGGCGGATGTATTGATTGTTGTGGGTAAAGTGCACCAACTCTGCCAAGTATAATCTATTCGAATAGCCATGTTCACGGTCAAGGACGGTTGGATAGGTGATCGCTAGGAGTAAGCTTGAGATGAGTTTGAGGAATAACAGAAAGTAAGAATCTATGGTTTTGTTTTGACCATGAATGCTCCAAGTGATCTTAAAAATGGTTTTACTCGAAAAATGTTTTATAAAAGGTTTTTACAAAGATATGGTTATATCCCGATTTCCCCAAAAAAGAGGCATGTTTCCAAAAACTCTTTTTCAACAAAGATATAGATATGCCAATTTAGACTTTTCAAAAACAACTCTAGATTAGAGCCATCTCGCCACAGCCGAAATTGCATTATCCTTGTTTTACCTCCTCTCGGTGGTCTTGCAAGTATATTCAAAGTACTCACCGACTTTGTCCCTAGATATTTACTTTGCCATATTTCTAGATGCCAAGGAAGGAGATTTTGACGTCTATGCGAGCTAGGCCATCTTCACAGTCAGTCGCCCGTATGTTAAGGCATGACATGGGCTCTACGATTAGAGAAGTCTGCTGCTGTTGTTTGTACTGCCATAAAGGCAACTATGTAAGTCTTCTACTTCATTAATTTAAGGATGTTGTTATGATATTAGTCGGTTATGCTCACAGCTCACAGATCATGGGAACGTGAATTGTAGGCATAACAGGGATTCTTGGACCGTAAATCCAGTGTCCTACACTGACTTACTAGCCGGATTTACATAGATCGAGTCTATATTCCCTATGGATCTCTGGTCCAAGACTATGGTCGTCCATGAAGTTCCTCCTGTAGCGATTGGCATCATCGTTCGTCCTCTTGCACCAAAGTGGTGTGATAGGATCTCAAGGAGGTCGCTTCGGTCATCCCTGACCGAAATAAGCAGACAACATCTTGCCTTTATCGGAGGGGGGGCACCAAAAGATATGCATCCAGGAAACCCACAGGGTTGTCGTCTTGTCTGATGGGTGGTTTTATAGTTAGGACCTTTCAGTACCCTAGTGAGGAGTTTCTCCCATGCCGATGGCATAGTGGGGGCTCAACGGCCATCCTCTGGAGTGAAGTCGTCTCGAGGCTGTCTGTTATTAAAGGCTTACCCTGCCTTTGTTCCTCGTGCCACTGTACGGAGGGGTGCCTAACTCCCGGGCTATCGGTGTGTTGATGACGGGCCAAGCGACCGGTGGGTCTTGCTACCCCAATTACCAGGGACCCAACAGTAGCCCCTACGCGCTTGCCACACATAGGCCTTTAGTGAACGCGAAGGGCAAGGGCCCAAACGGTCGGTAGGATCGCATCCACCAACCGAGTCAATACAGGTTCACCCCACACACATCCTGACCATGCACACCGAAATATCATGCGCGTTCCATCATCAGATTGGAGACTGTCGTAGGGCCCGTCACGCATTGGGAGTTGCTCCCCCATGATTGATGGTGTGGGAGTTGGACCGGCCGTTAATGCCTCGTACTCTAAGTGTAGAAGTTAATTCTTGGCCTTAATAGATGAGGGGAGTAGTGTGGTGCGCTTTCTCCTTGACATCATCCTCCCTACTCCTTTCTTCCTAGCCTCTTGAGTAAGGTTTTGTTCTTCCCCATGGCACCAAAGCAGTCCCCTGAAGCCTATAAGGGCGAAGCCGTGATGGCATAGGAGGAAGAGGTGGCCCCACCGGTGAAATGCGGTCGAGGGACATCACACAGGAACATTCGTGGGGGGCGCCGCAGACGCAGTGTGGGTCACGAAAACTCTACTTCTGAGGTCATTGCTGTATCTAAAGAAGGAGCATCCATGAGGCGCACTCGCGGCCTCTGCGGCGGCCGAGGTTCTGCCCTGCCCCCTTGGCTTCCTCCCCTTGCGCTCATATTTGTCCTCTGAGATCGGCTCTATCAAGCTCGAGCTCAACGGTTTTGAGTTCGTGGTGACCATCAATGCGAGAACGATGTGGGCCAAGCTACTCTTCCCGCCACGCAAGTTTGCGGCAATGGTGGACATCATCGTGCCAGAGCGGGTGAAGATGAAGGTGTCGGGCGGGGTGACATGCGTGTATTCCGCGGAGGTGGGATATGACCGAATTTTGGGCCACTTGTCACTTGTCCATGTATGGAGGGAATTCGCTGCAGCGCATGATGTCTGCACCGGCAATCTTCTTGCCTTTAGGTATGATGGTGATATGGTGTTCACCGTTCAGGTTTTTGGCGACACTATGTGTCTCCACCGCTACTTCTATAACCCGGACTCAGAATTTGATGAGTGACGAGGGAGCATCCAGGGGGCATGGACTGGCGTAGCGAATATAATGATACTCCATGGGTGAGACCAGCCCTTCGGGATGCTGTGTATTTTGCTTCAGGCTTGTGTGGATGCGACCCCTGTACTTGCTTTGTGCGCTTAATGTTGCTACTTCTAGTATCCTTATCGGGCCCTAACAGCCTCTGTAAACGGGAGCACCGAGAGGTCCAGTATGCATGGTGCTATTTACAGGTTTTGGCCTCACGAGAGGAAAGTGTTCCCGTAGGACCGCAGGGTGCTGGTCGCAAATTTGCGCCGTATTGAACTCTCACGCTACCTCAGGGGTGACCGATCCCATTGACGGCTTCGTCGCTGTGCTTCAACAAGAGTTACCCTCCTGATTGCGCTCTGATGCTGACATTATGGTCACAACTACCGCACTGTGGTGCTCTGGTCCTCTCCCGACAAGTGCGCCTATAAAGAACGTGTCTCACTTCTCTCTGGGGTCATGGCATGCCGCTAGGGGCTAGCCCCCGGGCGAGGTGACACTGCTGTCCTACCATAGGGCATCTCCACTGGCTCGACGTATCCCGTCTAAGAGTGTTTGAACTTGTCCGCGAGGACAAGTGGCGGCGTGTGCGATACCCCAGCGGGCCGACCCATCCAAAGAAACGCGTCGGGCTTGACCCATCCATACATCTAATATGGGACTTGTTTATGTTAGCCTGGATGCACACGGATAGCGCGAGTGGCACAACGGACGGTCTCCTCCCCCAAAACCTCGCACTCCATATCCTGTGCCTCGAGCAGGCGTAGTCTTTGCCACCGCCACCGCTCGCTGCTGCCGATGGCCCGCGATATCGAGCGCCACCGCAGGACACTCGCGTTGTAGGAGTTGTCTGGACGCGCCACATGCAATCCCGCCCCCTCAGTGTCCGCCATTGGACTGGACACGCGATACCCTCTACGTGGCGCACAAAATTCTATTTCAATTTTCTGAGGTACGTTCGCCAGTCCTTTCAAGGTTCTGTCCGGCCCACTACGGGAGTTGCCATCACCATTGATGGACGCATAATTTGCAGGTGGGCAGAAGCCGAAGGGCAATGGAGTTCTTCTACAAGAATTTTGTGGAGTCATCGTCCGAAGAGGAATCCGATGGTGAGACTGAGATTCTTCTAGTGGTTTCATAGATGGTGCACGACCACTACCTCCTTCCACCGTGCAGAGGTGGCTCGTCCAAGCGGCACAAAGTCAACCAAGAGATCAAACGAAAAGATGGCCACATACGCCTTTACAAGGACTACTTCCATCCAACTGATCCAGTCTCTAAAGAGAAGGCATTCCGTCGCCGCTATCGGATGTCAAGGGACCTGTTCTTGCAAATTCTCAATGGGGTGAGGGAGTACGATAACTACTTCGAGGCCAAGTATAATTGCCCTGGTAAGATTGTCTTCTCCTCTTTCTAAAAAAGTTTTGCTGCCATTCGGCAGCTTGCATATGGAGTTCCTGGTGACCTCCTCGACAACTACATGCGCATGAGCGAGTCCACATGCCATGAGTCTTTGTACCGGTTTTTCAGTGCGGTTATTGCGGCATTTGGAAAATTTTACCTTAGAGAGCCAAACATCAAAGACATGGCTTGTCTTTTGTCCATCAACGAGAGAAGGGGGTTTCCTGGTAAGCTTGGCAGCATCAACTGCATGCATTGGTAGTGGAAGAACTGTCCCTTTTGGCAAGGGCAGATCAAAGGACATGTAGAGGGCTGCACCGTCATACAAGAGGTTGTTGCATCATAGGATCTCTGGATTTGGCACTCCTTTTTTTGCATAGCTGGATCAAACAATGACATCAGTGTGATGTAGAGGTCTATGGTGTTTGCTAGGCTGGAAGAAGGAAATGCCCCACAGATTTCTTATCATATCAATGGCAATCCATATGATATGGGTTACTATCTTGCTGACGGTATCTATCACTCCTGGGCCACCTTTGTGAAGACAATCCGCAATCCTATAGATGAGAAGTTCAAGAGGTTTGTGAAAGAGAAATAGGCCGCTAGGAAGGATATGGAGCGAGCATTTGGTGTGCTTCAATCAAGGTGGGATATTCTTCGGTGCCCTTCTAGAACCTGAAGCACAAAGAGTATGTGGGATGTGATGACTGCTTGTGTCATCATCCATAACATGATCGTCGAGGACGAGCGTGATGACGACATCTGGGACTAAGGTCGGGACTTTCAGGGTCAGTTGGTTGAGCTAGATCCATTTCTAGCGTCTTGGGAAGATTTCATGCAAGTGCATGAATATTTGCATCACAGGCAAACACATGAACACCTTCAACTGGATTTGGTTGAGCATATATGAGCTCGTGCGAGAAATCTCAATGTTTAATCCTTTATTTTTTGTGTAATTTGATTGACGGTTTAGTTGTTTTCTATTGAATCATGCGACAATTTATATTTGCCTGAACTATTTATATGTAATCACTATTTAAATTTGATTACCTAGTCTAGTTTATTTGCATCCTAAAAGTTAATTATGTGACAATATTTGCAAACATATGAAATCCTTGGCCAACCCTGGCCAGCGCGGACAAATGTATTGCACTGCTGCACGTGGCTGGCCGGACTACCCAGACCCTAGAGGCACGCTACAACATCCGCCTAACTAGATATAGATGGATGTTTTTTAAACAAAAACAGTTAAGTACCCAACAATCATATAATAGCATAAATAAACATCGTATGTTCTCCTTCTCACATACCGAACGAGAAGGCGGAAGAAAATCTCACCCATTGGCATTTTTATCAATCATTCCATTAATATTGCACTAATTACTAGTCACGTTTAGTCAAGTTAAACACGATAGTTAGTTTTAGTTGTCTATCATCGTGAAAGTATTCCATAACCATAGACACGGCTTTTAGAAAGATTTACCCTATAGGGGTGCACAAATAGCAACACACACATGATCAACCCTGCAAAAACTAAATAAAAAGCAACGAGGAATCACGACAAAGCATCCACAAGATTAAAACATGATTTTAGGGGGCCAACCCACTAAGCTACCAACTACGAAGTCGGGTGGCTCCGCGATGTACCATGGTGTTCCTGATAATGGCTGTAAACAATTGGGAATCCAAAAGTGTGACTGGGCATGTCTATACCACGTGAACATTCCGCATTTGTTCCGAAACCGTACAGTAATAAACCCTCCTTGAGGAATAGTAGTAAATAGAGAAGTAAAGCATGGCATAAGTACAAGATGGTAATAACTCCCCAAACATATTATGGCCCCAAGAAATAAGATGTGAATCAAGTTTACACTAAGGGGATTCATGGTCCCACATGCGTATATTGCGATTGTCAAGGAACAAGAATCAAGTACTTGGATCCTATGTGACACAAGTGAGCGGGTAAAAACCAAATAACAAATATTGCCCACCAGTGCCTCTTTATTTAGTTATCTCATTACTACACAATTCAGTTGTTAGGTACCTCGTTATTCAAAGAGTTGCAAAAACCCTACACATGCAATTCTACGACTCGCATGGATCAAACAACTCCTGTAGTAATGGCTGATAGGATTGAGGATAAAATCTTCAGTGGGGTTTTAAAAGTAAATTGTATGCAGTACCTGGGATTGTAATTTAATTTGGTACATGACTTATGATGCAATAATAACATAGATGCAATAGCTACTATATATAGTGCAAGCATGGGGAAATGATTTCCTAGTAGCTCAGTAGAAGGGTAACCGGGATCTGGGTAGTACTATTGAGTCTCCTGATAAATCCCTTACTTAGCGTCTATCCGGATAAATACCAAACAGACAAGGGACATAATAAATAGGGATTTATATTTTCGTGCCTTTGGTTCGTTACTCACTTTTCCCCATCCGCTTAACTTTTCCTCACTTTTGCTCAACTCCTACTACGAAACTCTCACACGGTCTGAAACTCATTGTCCGTTAGCCTTTGCCGTTACGTTCTAACAAGTGGGGCCGTGTTTAACCGGGTCCTGGAGTGGACCCTCGCCGTTACGTGCTAACAAGTGGGACCGGTTGGTCAGTTCCGCGTTATGCTGACGTATGGGGTCTTGCCATATTGGACCGTGTGGGGTCGGCTTATTGGGAACGCGTTTTGAAGGACATGGTGTGGGACCATGTGGGGCGCGTTTGGTAGTTATGTGCGCCATGTCACCTAAATTGGAATATTTATTTTTTGTTATTTTTATGATTGGACTTTTTAAGAGTGCCTTTTCCCCTTTATCTCGCTAACAGTTGAGTTTTTTTGTCCAAAAAGGTAGCGAATCTAGAGCAGCTTCTCTCTTCATTTATGGTTCCTTTTGTCCCTCGTTTTTCTCAATCTGGTAGCAAATCTAGAGCAACAAATCTAACCATCACCATAAATGCATTCAATGAACAGAGCAGATGTAGACAAAGAAGCTAATATAGGATATATAAACAGAGCAGATGTAGATAAAGCAGCTAATATAGGATATATATAGTATGGAACTTAAACGAGGTTCGACTATTAGGCTGCTCAGCAGCAACAGCGGACAAGTTCAACACAGACAGTACAAATGAAGCTGCTTTACAGTAGCAGCACAAGATTAGTGGCCCCTCTTGGCCTCCGCTAGGAGGGCCTCTGCCTCCTTCCTCTGGTGCTTCGTCCACTTCTTGCTTCCTAGTCCCCTGACCTTGGTCACCTTGGCCTTGATCCGGGGCATTAGAGCATCCTCGATGGCTGCCTTCTAGAGGTTGCGGAGGTGAAAACCGCGCGCCTGGTTCTTGGCTCTGAAGCCGTTGACGTTCATGGATGGGCCGCAGGTCTTTATGTCCTTGGCATGCTTAACGAGGGAGTTGAAGTCGGTGGCGAGGCTCCTGGTGTAGAAGGGGCACCTATAGACATCGCCGGCGAAGAAGTTGTCATACTGGCCAGACTTCAGCCTCCTCAGCACCTAACGAGTCTTGTTGTCCATGGACTCATTTTCTCTATAGACGTCGCTGCTATCCACCTGTTGGAAAAACAGTTGAGTGCAATAAGGACACAATTGAGATTCGTTGATTATCGGGATTGATTACTTGCATAAATTAACCGATTGAGATCCCTGACTATTCTCCAATCCCCAAATCTTATACCAAATAGAATACTGATCCCAACTACAGATTAACGCTAGTACTAACTAGGGAATCTCTTAACTACAAATCGAAGGAAAAATAAAATAGGATTAAAATACGAACAGGGGCATTCATCAAAATACGAGATCTAACACAAGTGGATTAGCTAATGTAAAATACCTAGCATCCAACGATTGAGAATACGAATAGTCGAACCCTAATAACACACGATCTAGCATCCAACAGTGGGAATGGGGGAAGAACAAAGGAAGGGGAGAAAACACTAGTTAGCTTAGACCATGGGTTGGCGATGCTGGTGCCATACAGGTTCTCTAGCCTAGTGCAATCCTCCTCCTCGTAGGGTTCCTAGTCGTGCGGGTACTTCCTGAGATTGGCGGGGGCCTCCTTGCTGGCGCCTATGGAAGAAGCGGGGACTAGGTTCTGGACAGGGACGGTGGCTGCCGTCGATGCCTCGAAGGGTTACTGTATGGGGAAGGGAGCCTCCTGTCGGAGGCCTTGGAGGCGATGATGGCCACCGCTCCGTTCTTCTCCATCGCCGGTGTGGTTGGAGTTTTCTTGGGGGTTTGCAGAAGGTGATGGGACAACAGATATGGTTGCATGAGTGAGTGAGCGATTGAGTGAAGAGTGAGAGTGAGGAGGCCTCTATAAAGGTGAAGGGAGGAGACATTTCATTGCACCAGCATGCACCGCGTAACCGCGTATGCTACTGCACCGTGCACGGCCACACGTGTCTGCTACCGTCCCATGCACCGCGACAAGCATACTGTGCATCATATTTTTTTCCCTCGTGTCTAACCCTGACCACTTAGTTGTGCTCAGTTATACCCTCGAGTGTAACCCTAGCAGTTTGGTTGTACCTAGTTTTCCCCTCCAGTACTAACACTTCCGTGTGCAATATACTCACCTTTAACCTCCAGTGGCTGGTCAACAAAGAGTCAATGAATGAGTTTTAGCTAGCTAATTGAGTCATTTTGTGAACAACAAATTCAAAAGATCAAAACATAGTGGCATCTACCCAGGGAGTCTTATTATGTGACCTGCCACCATAAGAAATGAATATAAATCATGTCTTAACCTAAATCACCACTTTTCAAATCACCTACTATCTATGAAGGTTCAAGGTTTTCTACTCAAGCCTCTTCCCAAAACATCCCTACCCAAAACATAGTTTATCTAAATGACGCAATAATTGTCAAACTGATATATATTTGAATTGCAAATAGTTTCATGTATGCCAAGATGTATTTTATTGTATAAACGAAGCATTTTCCATTTTTAAATCTCTTTCTATTTTAAATTTCAATTCATTTGCTAGTTTTTCCCTTGGTTTTAAAGTTCTACTTAGTTTTGCTCTTGGTTTATGGGTTATACTCAGTTTTCCCCTTTCTTAGTCACAAAGTCTCACACATGTTCTCATCTTGAATGCTATGCTTTGATTGGTCGAGACAGTTGTCACACGGATCATGCCCACCAACTGTTGATCCTCTGTGATCTAGCAGATAGGATACCCCTATATCTTTTGAGGGGCACCCGTCTATTCATGGAAAATAACGAGCTCTCCACTAGTACTTCAACTAAATAAACAAATTATTTTGAATATAATTTTAAGGGAAAGTGTTCAAAGGTGTATAATTTTTATATATGCAAGTTTATATATTGTATTTTACTCCATGAAAATGATAAATGATCAGGATTTTATTAGCACAACATTATCATGTCCTAAGTGCGACTTCAAAGAGTTCAAAGGTGTATAATTTTTGTCATCTATAAGTTTATGCATTACATTCTATGAAAATCATAATATCTCAAGATTTTCTTAGCACAACATTATCATGTCCTAAGTGCAATTTCGTATATGAAAGTTTATGCATTACATTCCACTCTATGAAAATGGGGAGAAAATGATAACCTCTCAAAAAAATTTAGCACATCATTATCACGTATTAAGTGTGATTTCATTGTGTTCAAAGGTTTATAATTTTCATATACGCAAGTTTATGCATTATATTTCACTCCATGAAAATGATAAATGATTAGGATTTTATTAGAACAACTGTGGCACCCCCGGATTTACGGTTCGGGAATCCCTTTGATGCATATCACCACGATCCCATGATCAGTGCATCGTGGAGCATAACCGACAGATATATAAGTGTACATCCTTTACAACATCAATTACAACAAGGTTTACATAAGTAGACTTACCTAATGCCACTATGGGATCAAATACATAAAAGCAACGGAACTTCTACTCACGGAGGACCTGAGTCAATCCATAACCCAACAGGGTGCCTGACTCGAAGATATGCCCTAGCTCTCTTAGACGTCAGCTCCTTCCTCTCTCCTCGCTCTTCTGGTAATCTGGCCAAGTTAATATCCAAGGAAAATGTCGGTGAGTACTTTGAATGTACTCGCAAACCACCTTAAGATAATAACAATAAAAGGATATGCAATATAATAGAGGGGGTAGGATGGCTCCATAAGGAGTTATTTTCTAAAGTAGTTTCTCTTGTAGATAAAGCATCTATAAAGTTCTGTAAAACGTTTTGAAAACCTTTTTGGAAATACTAGGAGTTGGTCAATGGGTTATCCTCGTCCTTCTCTGCTGTCCCACGGACAACGAGGTTTTTGTAAACACTTGTTTTATGAAGACAGTTTTGAAAACAAGACAGGCACCGCTCTATAGCAACCTTTCTAACCGTCCAGGACCTAGGCCTCGGCTATTCGAATAGATTTACACTCTACAGAGGTTTTACACTTTACCCACAAGATTTGATACATCTGCCGGGGTTATAACCAAAACCCGCTACACATGGTAAATGGGGTTTCGGCTAATCAAGCAAAACCTTCGAAAAGTTCACTCCCATATGGGCCCTACCTTATGAGTTATTGCTCTCAACACTAGGACGTCGGGATCCACGGACGAACCGGAGTGCAACCTAGCTCCTTCAGAGCCAACACTTTCAATGAGAGGCCCATAGTATCACCCGATCACTCACATGGGTGATTCTGCTTCCTCCAGGTGACTTCCTTGCAGATGACCCATATCAAAGTGAACTAACTTTGGGTTAAGCCTCGTTCCCACTTCAGGGTATTGTGGTTCCACGGGTTAATTGTTCTAGCAAAACTGCAAAGAACCAGGTGCCTTTTTGTAAACCTTTTTCCTCCTTTTTCTTCCAACACTTTTTGTAAAGAAAAACATTTTTATTTTATTAAACCTCTGTTGGTAGGTCCAACCTCACCAAGTTTTTCTCATAAAACTTTTTAAAAACATCTTCCCGGGATCTTCCCATCCTATACTTTTAGTTAGGACAAAATAGGGTCTCCAACGGGTTATGGTGTTAAACACCATATATCATACTAGGGGAAAGTAGGTGTCATCAAAGGGGTTGTACCTAATGGTACCAAAGTGGTAATGGTTTGGAGGAGCCAAACCATCCCACAAGAAAAGCATACTAGTAAAACCATGCAATTTAGATAAACAGTTATATAAAACATGCATAACTAAAGTAATAGGACAAAGGCTTATGAGCAAGAAGGTGTCTTGCTTGATGATCAACAATGTGGCATATATGTCCCTTGACTTCTTTTTGAAAACCAAGAGTGCTATAATAATAAATAGACTTCTTCTTCTCCTCGTCAGACAATCGCAACTATTGTCGTCTGGGATCATACATGGAAGCAAGCAAGGCACCAATCAATATAGAGCATAAAAGCATCAGACACTACAACAAACAAACAAGAATAGGATGCTACAATTCAATAGTGTTTAAGAAGAATGGATTTCGAGAGATTGGAATGGGTATTGGAAACAGTTGAAGGAAATCCATTTGAGTATTATAGTCTAGAAACTACTAAATTAGGTGTTTTCGGCTAGGGACATGTTCTGTATGATACCATTGTATAAAAATGATACCATCAGATAGATACTGATAAAATGAAACCAAAAAATGTAGTTTCACTATTTTATCAATTACCATTAATTTATAATGGATTTTCTAGTGAGATAAACTCTAGTTTTAGGAAGAAATTCATGAGAAATATTTTGGAGTTCCAAAAATTATTTACTTGGGTGATTAAGTATAGTTTGATGGACAGAATCAAGGGGAGTTGGAATCATCCCTAAATAATTACCAAAATGTCCTTAGGAAATTCCCAAAGGCAGTACTGGATGTTTTTTGTCTTTTTAACCAGAGTTAAACTCTAAGGGATTTTGATTTGATACCAAAGACACAGGCTAGGAATTTGGAATAACTTTCTATAGAAATCATAATCTCCCTTTTTGGAATTACAGAACTGAAGTGGTGAATTTATGAGTGAATAAACTAGGCACAAAAATGATTAATGCACCATAAATCTAGAGGATCTCAATAAATATTGGGCTCCTAGGGTTTGATACATATTGGTATGTATGTCTACTGGGATTTGGAATTCTGTCAAAGCATTTTTAGTTTTGTCTAGATAATTTCCTATAAGTCATAAATGCTTTGTTTTTGTCATTTTTATTAGGGGCAAACCAGGAAGAAAATTGGCATGCGGTCAAGGTGTCAACCAAGGTATCATAGATACCTAACAGCACAAAGTGGATTTAATCCATTTGAATTTCCCCAAACTCCCTAAGGGATTTATATACTGAAAGGATACTTGTGGGTATTTTAATTTCTATAAAATATATGAAAATTATTTTTTTCTAGTTCCAAGGCTGCATGTTAGAGTAGAGATTCATGTAACTTTGAAAAATTTTATCTGAATATTTGGAGGACATTTATAATTTGGTTGGGAATAAAACTGAAGAGGCCAAATAGATCTAATTTCTAATAAAAAGTAAAAGGGACACGGAGGGCCACTAGGCCGATTCGGGATTGTGCTGGGTCTTGCACAGGCAGGTCCGGCCCAGGTAGCGAGGTAGGCTCGCAGGGGGCGCGGTTCAATTGCCCCTGGCGGGGAAAGGGGTATGTGGGGATTAGCATCCGTTTGATCAAGTCTAGATGGACGGATCATGCATGTTGTCGACCTCGCGCCAGGGTCGCCGGTGATGAAACCCTAGATGAAGCAAGCGGTGATGAAACCCTAGACAAACCCAATGATTCCTTGGTTTCTTGCAACATCTGGATATCATTTCCAATCAATAATATGTCATCCACATATAAGATTAGAAAGTTTAGTTTGCACCCACTAAACTTCTTGTATAAAAAAGAATCATGATCACTCTTGATGAAGCCAAACGATTTGACTACCTCATCAAAGCGTATATTCCAACTCCGAGATGCTTGCTTCAAACCATAAATGGATTTCTGAGGTTTACATACCTTGTCAGCATTAGTCAAATTGACAAAACCCTCAGGCTTTATCATATACACGTCCTCAGTTAAATTTCTGTTAAGGAAAGCCGTTTTGACATCCATCTGCCATATCTCATATTCGAAATAGGTTGTTGTCGCTAACATGATCCGAACTGATTTAAGCATCGCTACAGGCGAGAAATTCTCATCGTAATCACCTCCTTAAACTTGTTGGAACCCCTCCGTGACAAGACGGGCTTTATAGATGGAAACATTTCCATCCATATCAGTTTTATTCTTAAAGACCCATTTGCAATCGACAGGTCTTGCACCGTCTGGCATATCAACCAAGTTCCAAACTTGATTTTGATCCATGGACTTTAACTCGGATCTCATGGATCCAAGCCATGACTTGTAATCAGATTGCACCATCGCTTCCGAGGCTTAGGGTTCCGTAGGAAAGATATAGGCGAAGGGACGGAGTCGGAGGCCGGGCAGGTGGGCCACACCTTCCCTAGGCGCGGGGTCAGGTTGGCCCGCGCCTAGGGGGTGTGGGCCCCCTGCGCCCCCTCTTTGGTCCTCCTTCTAGCTTCCTTCGTCTTCTGGTAAAATTATATGTTTCCATATTTTTCTGGTATTTTTCTGATCTTTGCGAAATTGCACCGAAACGCCTTCTTTTCCATCAGAATCTAGACTCCGGTAGTCCATCCTCCAAGAATCATCCAACATGCATAAACAGATGAAAAGCCATAAGTAATACCTCATAATGAGACAAATATCAATGAATAGAGGTAAATTATGATATAGAAAGGTGATGCAAATTGGGCGTATCAACTCAACCAAGCTTAGACTTCGCTTGTCCCTAAGAGAAAACTGAGCTAAGTAAACATGTCCACAGGTTTATGGAGTGAAGTGTCGATAAAAGAATACGAACAAGAAGCATCACACTTACCATTGCACAATTCATAGAAGAAGGCAACTCACCATTATATAACTTAGCTTGCAACCAAGTACAACAGTCGCAATAGATATGCATAAAGATAAATCATAATTGGAACTGGCAAACTTGTTCTTAGTCAGAGAACACCTGACAAACAGTTTCACAAAAGCTTTTTGTAGAAGTTTCAAAACAGGAGCACTCTTTGCTCAAAAAGGTTTTTCACAAGTGAAGGCTTTCAAAGTAATACTCAATAGATAAGAGTTTTGTGCAAACAAGGAAGATAAATAACATGATTGAATAAATCACCATATGAATGCTTGAAACACAACAACTCAAATGCTTGCTGGAGAAAGAGAGGAAGTAGGTTTAATGACTCAACTTGGAAGTGGGAGAAAGGTCCCTTTATAAAGGGTAGCAGGGATTACAAGTCATAAAGAGCTTCCAAAATATTATGGTACTTACTAGCTTTGAGCCCTCATTGCCCCTATCATAAGCATATTGAGATGATTAAGGTTAAAGTGAACAAAGATGGAGTATATTCTTGACAAAATATAAGTTGGCAATCTCATGTCTCTTCAATATGACGGCCACTCCTCATGCTACTCAACTTTCGTCACAGGTAAGTTCTTGTCATTGTAAGTATTTGCATATCATTGAGAACTGCCAACGGGGTACCCCTTGCACATGGTACAGGAGTTATCCCATAACCAAAATGACAAGGCAAGCAGACAATGAGCATCTCAGCGATCTTTTTATTTACTATGTGCATATCTTTTTATTGAGGATTCTTCTTAGATGACTCACTATGGTGATGCTGCAAGTTTTCAACATGATTAAGCATGGCTTAGGCTAGCGGCCCAGGCGTTTCTCTAACACAGGATACAAACTCCATTGACTTACAATTTCCCTCTTTATTTCACACCGTTGACATCCATAGACAGAAGAGCACGATATCAACTGTGTATAGAGTACAAGTGCCATGTTGAAAACGTTCCCCGTGATAGCATGGTTCTGCTAATTCCAATGTTGTAGCACCCCCCCGGGATTAGGGTTAAACTAACCTCAGATCACCATCTAAGATAAGTTCAACTCCAAACACGGAAGATCACAGTATGATTCGGTAACATTACAGAACACAGGGATTCAACAGCATAAGTTTAAACTCTTAACAGAGTAAGATATTAGAGTTATTACAAACCAAAGGTCATAGACCCAACATTACATCACACAGCGAAAGAAAATTATGTTTTTCTACACAACAACTTAGCAAAGGGCCTAAGAGGACTTAAACAGAAGTGACGTCCATCCCATAGTCCTCAGGCTGCTACCTGGGACCCCCAACTACTCATCGATGTCAATGTAGAAGCCACCTTCAGTCGCAACTAGCTCATCTGTAGAAAAACAACAATGGCGCAAGGCTGAGTACGAGAATGTACTCTACAAGACTTACATAACCTAGTATCTACATGCTCTGGATAGAAAGGCTTTTTATGGATTTTCTTTTGCGGAAAGCAATCTTTATTTGTAAACAAGAGAGAGAAGGCTCGTCTACTCATAATCTTTTAAAAGGGGATAAGATAACGAATTCTTCATCTTGTTCATCATATCTCGACGATCTCTAGCTTCATCTGAACCTCCTATCTAGGATCACCCCCTCGACCCAGAGGAAGCATCCTTAAGCACACGTGGATCAGCAAGTTTTATAGTGATTAATGTTATCTATGATCTTAAGTCTGGTTGCCAAGTCGTTCATAACCGTGAACACGGCTTTTCGAAAAGATTTAACCCTACAGGGGTGTACAACTTTGCCCACACGTACCAACCGACTCTTAATGCCAAATTATTATCCCTCTTCCTTGGAAGGCCGGTAGAGCGTGGTTGACCACGAACTTTACCTTCCTTTTGCCGAGACCATGAGTCACACAATAAGTATGATTCCGCTGTAACGGGTCAAATCCTAAAGCCGGTACTTAAAGATGTGAGGCAAGGTTCCATAGACCCCAAGCAACCGCGGCCATGCTCCCTACCTGTTATGATGCACCTCCGTCACCTCCTCTTTCGAAAAATTTTTCAATGCGTATGCCAGATGGAAAGCCCGAACTATGTGACTCATGGAATCTACTAGGAAAGTTAGTTAGTAGAGGGGTTGTCCAGGCCCCGTGTGGCTGTACGCTTGTCTTCGTTCCAAAGGTAAGAACTCAGTTCCTAGTGGTGGCTAGCATGGGACTACAAAAACCACACCCAACATGGCCTCCCAGACAAGCCTTAGCATATTTATTTATCTCCATTGATGATACCTCCACCTCCTATATTTCTAGATTCTTCGGCACCTCCGAATCATTATTCATATGTATCAGACGGTACTAGTAAGCATGGCTAAGATGTCGGTCGTAAAAGCTCTAGAAAAGCTCAGATGCCACACCTAGGTATGCTAGGAGTAGTGGATCAGGGGTATAAGGCTACAAAAGGGAAACTGTGCATCAGATAGGTAACCCTAGCTACTGACAAAAGTCCACATTGGAATCGTGTGCATCATAGCGAGAAAGTAATATACTTTGTAAAAGTAGGTTCAGAATGAGAGGCTATGCTTGCCTTGTCCGTCAGTAGACATGTATGGATCTTCGGTGTTGTTGACTTCAGCATCGGGCTCGGATCCTATCGCGAAGAACCAATACTAGAAAGAAAGGCGACAACCAAGACATGGCATAGATGCAATGCTCAACCATGGATGATGATATGACAAGTTAAATTACATTGAAATGAAACCTAAGGCATGCTTGACAGTTCAAACGGGGTTCCGAGGGGTGAAAACCCAAACTCGGGAAAACTCCGGAATCACCTGTGAGGGGTTACTATGTTGTTCTAATTAAACTTCTCATGAAAGTTGATTAACAATGCATTATTGTAGTGTAATTAGATAGATCTCATTTTTCTGAACATTTTGATATATTATACATATTTTTCTGACTTATGAGTAATTAGTTATTGATTTTATAATATTTATTCAATTTATGGAATTATTAAAACAATTTAAATTGAATTATGGCGTCAGGATGACATCAGCACAAGCACCAGATACTTTTTACACAAGGGCTGACCCTATCTAGTCATACTTACAGAGGGGCCCGAGGCCACCTCAATAGCCACGCTGGCGGTCAGCGGTCAAAGGGGACCCAGGCCACGTCGGAGTGACGCCATGGTGACATTAGCATGGCGGCCACCGCCAGATGGTCGCCGGAGACAGCAAGGGAGGACGCGAGGGACTGCGGGGCCTAGCCTACTCGAACCAGCGCAGCAAGACGAACCCAACGGTGGCGACGCCGCTGGTCTTGGGTAACCGGAGCTTGGTCAACAACGAGCAACAGCGGCGGCGGATGATGTGCTACGGCGCAGGCTCGAACCAGAGGGAGAGGGGAGGGTTGGAGGGGTCCTAGACGACCTTGAGCTCACCCTGGAGATGAAGGGGTCGACGGTGAGGCATGTTGGAGCTCGGAACAATGTCGAGGCGCGTGGAGGAGCTCGTCGGTGCCGAGGAAGAAGAGGTCGATGCGACCGATTGGGAGTGTCCTGGCCAGATTTCTTCAGGGAGGAGAGAGCTCGCTTCCAGGCAAAACTCGTGGTGGTGTCGGATGGTCCAGGGGAGGCCATCAACGGCGTCTAGGGTTCGGGCTTGCACGGGAAAGAGCCAGCAAGAGCGAGGGAGGGAGGGGAAAGTGGACTGGGAGGGCGAGGGCAGCGTCGCGGCGACCTTATCCTCCCCCAGGAACCCGACGGACGGTGCAGCGCGGGCGGTCGAGATCAACATCACCGGCGGCGACACGCAGGTGGTCGCCGTCAGGGACGAAGGCAACGAAACCCGCTGAAGCTGTACGGGCCGGCTAGTGGGCCCCAGGTGGGCCAAGCTGGGCTGCTGGCTGCTGCTCGCGGCGCGGCAGAGAGAGAGGAGGGAGACGGGCCACGACCCATCTGCGGCTGTTGCTGTTTTATTTTTCTCACATATGATTTTCTTTTTCTGATTTCAGTTTTCTCTTTTGTAAATTTCATTTGAAATCTATTTTGCACAATTCAAAAATACTAGAGACTTTAGTAAAGTTTACAAAATATTCAGAGGCCCTTGTAAACCATTTGGGCTCCATTATTTTGTAGTTTTCAAAATCCAAACACCATTTGAATCTGGTTTCAAAGAGAGGGGAAATTACGGTTTTGGATTTGCATTTAATTCAACACACTTGATCTTATGCATATATTTCATTGAGTTAAACAGATGCATGCAATGCTTAAGTACTAATTACATATATTACAAGCTTGGGATGTTACAGCTCTACCCCCCTTACAAGAATCTCGACCCGAGATTCCTAAGTTCTAGAAAAGAAGGCAGGGTACTCAGATCGGAGACGATCTTCTCGTTCCTAGGTTGCTTCATCCTCAGAGTGATGAGACCACTGAACTTTCAGGAACTCAATGTTTTGACGACGAGTCTTGCGCTCAACTTCATCAAGGATACGAACAGGATACTCACGGTAAGTCAGATCCTTATGAGATCAAGAGTTTGGTGATCAACACAACGGACAGGGTCTTTGAAGCAACGCTTGACTTGAGACACATGGAAGACGTCATGCACCTCAGGGAAGTTTGTAGGCAGCTCCAATTTATATGTGAGTTTACCTTGCTTAGACAGAACAGGAAAAGGACCAACATAGAGAGGAGCTAGTTTGCCTTTGATGCCGAAACGATGGACACCCTTTAAAGGAGTGACCCGAAGATAAGCTTGATCACCAACTTCATATTCAACATGTTGATGGTGACGATCATGATAGCTTTTCTGGCGAGACTGAGCATTTTTCAAACAATCTCGAATGATACGAACTTGATCTTCTGCTTCCTGTATCATATCTGGACCAAAGAACTTTCTTTCGCCGGTTTCTGACCAGTTCAAAGGAGTACGACGGTTTCTTCCATATAAGAACTGGAAAGGCGCCATTTCTATACTGGACTGGTAGCTATTGTTGTAGGAGAATTCAGCAAAAGGAAGGCATTTCTCCCAGTCCTTACCAAATGATATGGCACACGCTCTTAGCATGTCTTCAAGGATTTGATTCACTCTCTCGGTCTGGCCACCGGTACTAGAATGATAAGCTGAAGTGAAGGAGAGACGAGTTCCCATAGTAGTTTGGAAGGTTGTCCAGAACCTTGAGGTGAACAAACTCCCTCGGTCAGAGACAATTTTCTTTGGAATCCCATGAAGAACAACTATTTGAGAGATATATAGATCTACTAACTGACTAGCATTTATACTATCGCGAACAGGTAGAAAGTGAGCAACCTTGGACAGAGAGTCAATGATTACCCAGATGGCATCATTTCCTTTTTGAGTATTATGAAGACCAGTGATGAAATCCATACCAACTTCATCCCACTTCCACTCAGGTGTTTTATGTGGTTGTAGGAGACTAGCGGGTCTTTGGTGCTCAGCCTTGACGCGATGGAAAACGTCACATTTAGCAACAAAACGAGCGATATCCTTTTTCATACCAGACCACCAGAATCTTTGACGAAGATTCCGATACATCTTGGTACCTCCAGGGTGTATATAAAGAGATGATTCATGAGCCTCTTGGAGAATTAAATCCCTCAATTTTGTTCTCTTCGGCACTACCAAATGGTTACCAAAGTAAAAGTACCTTGATTATCAATAGAGAAACACTTAGAAACTCCGCTAGCAATGTTCCCTTTGATCTCAGCAATTTCAGAATCATATTTATGAGCAAGCTTGATTTCATCCTCTATAGAAGACTTCACTTCAAGGGTAGAAAGGAATCCACGAGGAACTACTTCAAGATTCAATCAAGAAAATTCCTCATGAAGAGAAGGTTGAGATTGTTTGATCCTCAGGGTGTTGCAATAAGATTTACGACTCAACGCATCACCAATGACATTGGCTTTGCCAGGTTGATAGTTGAGACCCAAATCATAGTCCTTGATGAATTCCAACCTTCTTCTTTGCCTAAGATTCAGATCAGGTTGTGTGAAAAGATACTTCAGACTCTAATGATCCAAGTATAACTCGCAACGACTACCGAGAAGGTAATGTCGCCATTGCTTAAGAGCATGAACAACAGCTGCAAGCTCAAGATCATGAGTTGGGTAGTTGTTCTCATGTGATTTTAGCTGATGGGAGGCATAAGCCACCACATTCTCATCTTGCATCAACACACATCCGAGACCTTGGTGGGAAGCATCGCAGAAGACAACAAAATCTTTGCTAGTGTCTGGAAGAACCAACACGGGAGCAGTTGTTAACTTGGTTTTCAACATCTAGAAGCTTTCTTCAGCCTTATCATACCATTCGAACTTCTTATCCTTCTTAAGAAGATCAGTCATCGGCTTTGCAATCCTGGAGAAGTTCTCAATGAATCGACAGTAATAACCAGCCATCCCGAGAAAACTTCGGACATCCTTAATGGATTTAGGAGACTCCCAGTCGAGGATAGTTTGGAATTTGTCGGGGATAACAACAACCCCTTGGGTGGAAACAACATGACCAAGGAATACGAGCTCTTTTAACCAAAACTCACATTTGTAGAACTTAGCATAGAGACAATGTTCTTGGAGTATTGTCAACACCAAACGAAGATGTTCACCGTGCTCTTCTTCAGTCTTGGAATAGACCAGAATATCATTGATGTAGACCATGAAGAACTTGTGAAGATACTCCATGAAGACAGAGTTCATAAGCCGCATGAAAGTGGCTGGAGCATTGGTAAGACCAAAGGACATGACTGTATACTCGTAAAGACCATAACGAGTGGTGAAAGCATTCTTTGGAATATCTTCCTTACAGATCTTTATTTGGTGATACCCTGACCTTAAATCCATTTTGGAAAATACAGTGACACCACTTAAGTGATAAAATATATCGTTGATCCTAGGGAGAGGATACTTGTTCTTGATAGTCACAGCATTGAGTGGGCGATAATCCACAACCAGACGCGGTATATTGGTATCCCGCTTCTTCACAAAGATGGTAGGACATCCCCAAGAAGATGTGTTGGGCTGAATGTATCATTTTCCTTCTAACTCCTCTAATTTCTTCTTCAACTCCACAAGCTCATGAGGAGGCATACGATAGGGTCTTTTAGAAACATGAGTAGTTCCAGGAGCTAACTCTATGACAAACTCCACACTTTGATCAGGTGGCATGCCAGGAAACTCCTAAGGAAAGACATCCGGGAATTCACAGACCACAGAAACATCTTGAATCTCTAATGGAGGTAGAACATCAAGAGCATACAACTCTTCTTCAGGAATAGAAACAGCTGAAGGAGATAGTGACCCTACGGTCCAGTACTTGACTGTTATGCCAGCATGACTAGTCAGAGTCATAGACTTGGTTGTACAATTGAGGATGGCTTGATAACGGGTCAACCATTCCATGCCCAAAATGATGTCAATGTCAGTTGACTTGAGGGCGATCAAAGAAGTGGGGAAAAGTTGAAATGCAACTTCGATTGAACCAATAGAGGAAGAGATATCCCTCAAAACTTATCCCATGCATTTGAGCAAAAGCTTGTGACAGGAATGAATGTGATGCTCCAAAATCAAACAAAACTTTAGCTGGAATTTGACTGATATGAAGCGTACCCATGATGACGCTTGGATCTTCCTAAGCCTCCTCATCAGAGATATGGTTCAGGCGACCTCTTCTCGCACCTTGATACTTATCATTCTTCTTTGGTGGTGCTGCCTTCTCAGCAGCACTCTTTTGAGGACACTCATTTGCATAGTGGCCAGGCTGGCGACAATTGAAGCATATAAAACCTGATGCATTACCAGCAGAAGGATAGTTTGATCCACCAGCATTGTTTGGAGTAGCATTTGGACGAGGAGTATATCCAGAAGACCCTGGGTTGTAAGGAGCACGTGGCACATCACTGTAAGGCACAGAGACACGACGCTTCTTATTGCTTGAACCAACCTTGTTGTACCCCTCCTGAGGATGCTTACGGGTTTCTTCATACTCCACTTTTCCACTCTCGGCCTTCATAGCCTTATTAACAAGACCTACCAAAGTCCATGAGGTGGATATCACGACGAACCTCAGGATCCAGTCCCTTGCGGAATAGAGCTTGCTTATTATCATCAGTGGAGACCTCTTCAGTAGAATAGCAGGCAAGACGATTGAAGTTGCACTGGTAATCACACACAGAACTAGTGCCTTGCTTCAGCTTGAGGAACTCCTCCCTCTTCTGATCCATCAGACTCTCTGGAATATGATAAGCTCGGAAGGCTTCAGTGAACTCTTGTCATGTAACAACATGTTGAGCTTCTTGCATAGCCAAGAAATTTTCCCACGAGGAGTTAGCTGCTCCCTCTAGATGATAGGCAGAAAAAGTCATCCAATCAGCTTGAGCAACATGACCAACCTAGAGTTTGCGCTCCATAGTGCGAAGCCAGTTGTCTGCATCAAGTGGCTCAGTGGAATAGCTGAAAAATGGCAGAGTGAGACATGTGAAGTCCTTGATACCAACTTGATTGTTCTGGCGTTGTGCAGTGTTGCGCTCAATCCTTTCAAGGAGCCTCATGTTGTCAGCACGGTTGGTTTCATACATGGCCATGAGTTGAACCATGGACGGCGGTGGAGGAAGGTTAGAAGATTCACCCTCATTTGCAGCACCACGTGCATGAGCACGGGTACAGGCACGAGAGATGTCACCCATCCTAGAAGAACAAAGAAAAAGGGTTAGACAAGGGATTCAAAGGAACAGGACGGAAAGATGAACAAAGAGTACTTGATATAAACATATCATCTTATCAAGCATGGTAGTATCAAAGCATACTTCTACACTAACCAGCTGACTCACAAACCATGACAATGGAATGCTAAGACGTTACACACCAAGCAAAACTGAGTTATCTTGGAACTCTGAGAATAGCAACCAAGAACGGAGTACTTTTCAGAAAAAAAACCCCAAAACCACGATCCTAGAAGTTTTGAGATATGAGATAAGGACTGAAAACCTTTTCAAACCAAATAGGTTAACAAGAACTCCAGCATCAGAAACACACCAGAGAAGGAGTAAAAAGAATCCTAGTCAGAGTTTCTGCAGATAATTTTTAACTTTCAAATAGTTTTGTCAACTTATAGACTCAACATTGACCAATACAAGGGTTTCCTACAGGCAGTCCTGCTATGATACCAAAACCTGTAGCACCCCCTGGGATTAGGGTTAAACTAACCTCAGATCACCATCTAAGATAAGTTCAATTCCAAACACAGAAGATCATAGTATGATTCAGTAACATTACATAACACATGGATTCAACAGCATAAGTTTAAACTCTTAACAGAGTAATATATTAGAGTTATAACAAACTAGAGGTCATAGACCCAACATTACATCACACAACAAAAGCAAATTATGTTGTTCTACACAACAACTTAGCAAAGGGCCTAAGAGGCCTTAAACAGAAGTGAAGTCCATCCCATAGTCCTCAGGATGCTACCTGGGACCCCCAACTACTCGTCGATGTCAACGTAGAAGCCACCTTCAGTAGCAACTAGCTCATCTATAGAAAAACAACAATGGCGCAAGGCTGAGTACGAGAATGTACTCTGCAAGACTTACATAACCTAGTATCTACATGCTCTGGCTAGAAAGGATTTCTATGGATTTACTTTTGCATAAAGCAATCTTTATTTGTAAAAAAGAGAGAGAGAAGGCTCATCTACTCATAATCTTTTAAAGGGGGATAAGATAACGACTTCTTCATCTTGTTCATCATATCTCGACGATCTCCAGCTTCATCAGAACCTCCTATCTAGGATCACCCCCTCGACCTAGAGGAAGCATCCTTAAGCACACGTGGATTAGCAAGTTTTATAGTGATTAATGTTATCTATGATCTTAAGTACGGTCTCCAAGTCATTCATAACCGTGAACATGGCTTTTCGAAAAGATTTAACCCTGCAGGGGTGTACAACTTTACCCACACGTACCAACCGACTCTTAATGACAAATTATTAGCCCTCTTCCTTGGAAGGCCGGTAGAGGGTGGTTGTCCACTACATTTACCTTGCTTTCGCTGATACCATGAGTCACACAATAAGTATGATTATGCAGTAACGGGTCAAATCCCGAAGCCGGTACTTAAATATGTGAGGCGAGGTTGGTTCACCAGGAGCTCCATCGACCCGAAGCAACCGCGGCAACGCTTCCCTACCTGTTATGATGCACCTACGTCACCTCCTCTTTCAAAAACGTTTTCAATGCGTATGCCAGATGGAAATTCCGAACTATGTGACTCATGTAATCTACTAGGCAAGTTAGTTAGTCGAGGGGTTGTCCAGGCCCCGTGTGGATGTACGCTCGTCTTGGTTCCAAAGGTAAGACCTCAGTTCCTACTGGTGGCGAGCATGGGACTACAAAAACCACACCAAAAGTGGCCTCCCATACAAGCCTTAGCATATTTATTTATCTCCATTGATGATACCTCCACCTCCTATCTTTCTAGATTCTTCGGCACCTCCAAATCATTATCCGTATGTATCAGACGGTACTAGTAAGCATGGATAAGTTGTTGGTCATAAAAGCTCTAGCAATGCTCGGATGCCACACCTACGTATGCGAGGAGCAGTGTATCAGGGGTATAAGGCTACAAAAGGAAAACTGTGCAGCAGATAGGTAACCCTAGCTACTGATAAAAGACCACATTGGAATCGTGTGCATCATAGCGAGAAAGTAATATACTTTGTAAAAGTAGGTTCAGAATGAGAGGCTATGCTTGCCTTGTCCGTCAGTAGACAGGTATGGATCTTCGGTGTTGTTGACTTCAGCCTCGGGCTCGGATCCTATCGCGAAGAACCAATACCGGAAAGAAAGCGACAATCAAGACATGGCATCGATGGAATGCTCAAGCATGGATGATGATATGACAAGTTAAATTAGATTGAAATGAAACCCTAAGGCATGCTTGACAGTTTAAATGGGGTTCCGGGGGGTGAAAACCGTAACTCGGGAAAACTCCGGAATCACCTGTGAGGGGTTACTATGTTGTTCTAATTAAACTTGTCATGAAAGTTGATTAGCAATGCATGATTGTAGTGTAATTCGATAGATCTCGTTTTTATGAACATTTTGATATATTATACATATTTTTCTGACTTATGAGTAATTAGTTATTGATTTTATAATATTTATTCAATTTCTTGAATTATTAAAACAATTTAAATTGAATTATGGCGTCGGGATGACATCAGCACAAGCACCAGATACTTTTTACACAAGGTCTGACCCTAGCCAGTGATACTCAAAGAGGGGCCCGAGGCCACCTCAATAGCCACGCTAGCGGTCAGCGGTCAAAGGGGACCCATGTCACGTTGGAGTGACGCCATGGTGACATCAGCATGGCGGCCACCGCCAGATGGTCGCCGGATACGGCGAGGAAGGGAGCACGGGACTGTGGGGCCTATCCTACTCGAACCATCGCAGCAAGACGAACCAAACGGTGGCGGCACCGCTGGTCTTGAGTCACCGGAGCTTGGTCAACGACGAGCCACAACGGCGAGAGATGATGTGCTACGGGGCAGGCTCGAACCCGAGGGACAGGGGAGGGTTGGAGGGGCCCTAGAGGACTGTGAGCTAACCGTGGACCTGAAGGGGTCGACGACGAGGCGTGGTGGAGCTCGGAACGACGGCGAGGCACGCTGAGGAGCTCGTCGGTGCCGAGGAAGAAGAGGTCGATGCGGCCGACTGGGTGCATCCTGGATAGATTCCTTCGGGGAGGAGAGAGCTCGCGTCCAGGCGAAGCTTGTGGTGGTGTCGGATGGGCAAGGGGAGGCCAGCAACGGCAGCTAGCCGGCGGCCATGGCGGCTAGGGTTTGGGCTTGCACGGGAAAGAGCCAGCGAGAGCGAGGGAGGGAGGGGAAAGTGGACAGGGAGGGCAAGGGCAGCATCTCGGCGACCTTATCCTCCCCAGGAACTCGACGGACGGTGTAGCACGGGCGGTGGAGATCGACGTCGCCGGCAGCGACACGCAGGTGCTCGCCGTCCGGAACAAAGGCGATGAAACCCGCTGAAGCGGTACGGGCCGGCTATTGGTCCCCGGGTGGGCCAAGCTGGGTTGTTGTCTGCTGCTCGCGGCACAGCAAAGACAGAGGAGGGAGATGGGCCACGGCCCATCTGCGGCTATTGCTTTTTATTTTTTCCAGAGATGATTTTCTTTTTTTGATTTCAGTTTTTTCTTTTGTAAATTTCATTTGAAATCTGTATTGCACAATTCAAAAATACTAGACTTTAGTAAACCATTTGGGCTCCATTATTTTGTAGTTTTCAAAATCCAAACACCATTTGAATGTGTTTTCAAAGAGAGGGTAAATTAGGGTTTTGGATTTGCATTTAATTCAACACACTTGATATTATGCATATATTTCATTGATTTAAACAAATGCATGCAATTCTTAAGTACTAATTACATATATTAGAAGCTTGGATTGTTACAAACGTATAGATGCAAGCATTTACAACTTCGATGTTCACAATGGTTCAAGTCTATTAGCGGCAAGTAAATAAGGTGTGCCATCAAGTTCGTGAGAGCTTTACTAACTAGTTTTGACATAAAAAAATACTTTTTAATTCGAATGGTAGATGAAGATTGAGAATTTGCTTGGAATAGCAAAAGCTACTCGGTAGATATGGTGGTCACAAGTGGCAAAGTTTTGGTTAACAGGATTTTGAAAACATGAGAAGTATGCCTTCCCAAAACAGGTTTTTGGCTAGCAAGGCTGGGTAGCAAGCAAGAGAGTTGAAAGAAACAAGCAAACATACAAGTAATAAAGCCAAACATGCAATCTTCCTTGAAGACACAAAAGAATCTTATATAAAGAATACTAAGCTTATGAGCCAATCAAGAAAGAAAACAAATGATACAAAATACTTGTACGCTTTTTCTTTCTTTTTCTCTTTCATAGTAATGCTACTGACCAAACACTACTAGGAAATCGCTCGTTAGTGGCGCACATGGAAAAGCCATTCGTGGCGCACTAGCCGTGCGCCACTAGGCTTGCGCTGCGGCTATCTCCTAGTCATGGCGCACTGCCTGGTGCGCCACGGTTGTGTCGAGATAGGCGTGGCGCACATGCCAGTGCGCCATGGATAGTTGTCCAGGTGCGCTACAAAACTTAACTTCTGTGGCGCATGTGGTAGTGTGCCACTAGCCTGCGCAGGTGCACTTTAGACACCGTGCGCCACAGAAGCTGTGCCATGTGTGCCACGGGTGTTTTTTTTTAATTTCAGAGCCAGATAATATACAATACAGATTATATACAATATTACAGGCAAATATACACACAGATATAAGATATACAGTTATATATATATATATATACACAATTCACAAAAAAAGATTGAAACAAATACATATAGATAAGTCCCATACATGAATACAAAAGTTATACATTGTTTCGATCAAGTTACAAAGTAGTTGGTGACATGAGCTCGGAAGCTCGCCTAGACATCTAAACTAGCTAGACACAAATGAGGGATAAACAACCAAAGAAGATAAGCATGATCACCGCGACGAAGGTGTAGGTCTTCATCCGGTTCCTCGTCCTAACTCCCGCTAGATAGCGCGTGTATCTAGCTTCCACCTCCGCCATAGTGTTGTACCCTTTGTAGCTATTGCCGCTGAAACGGTGCACCTGTCTCCGGCAGTCTTCCCAATCATCGTAGACTCCGGGAAGCCGTCCCTTATACACGACGTACCATGTCATCTACAAGTTGACAATAATAATTAACCGGTGATTGAAAAAAAAACATGTATAATTAAAGTCGCATATGAAGATACACTTATAGAAAGTACTCCTAAATCGAAAAGACCAAACTCAAAAATCATGCCTCATATATAACTAGGTTGTTCGACACAGGAATATGCTACGATGGAACTGTCCGCCAAGTAGGATGCACAACACCTGGACTTGTGCATAGCACAAGGTGGACAATCCCATCGCAGCACATTCACATATATAGTTTGGCACGACATTCAATCATCGACATTCTCAAAAAAGACCAAAGTAAATCAAAACTCATGACTCATATATATACATAGGTCGTTGGACACAGGAATATGCTACATTGGAACTGTGAGCCAAGTAGGATGCACAAGACCTGGACTTGTGCATATCACAAGGCTCACAATCCCGTCGTAGCACATTCACATATATATTTTGCCACGACATTTCAATCATTGGCATTATTCTCGAAAAAGACCAAAGTAAATCAAAAAGAATGCCTCATATATATACATAGGTCGTTAGGGACAAGAATATGCTACGACGGAACGGTGAGCCAAGTAGGATGCACAAAACCTGGACTTGTGCATATCACAAGGCTCACAATCCCATCGTAGCACATTCACATATATAGTGTGCCACGACATTTCAATCATCAGCATTATTCTCGAAAAAAAGACTAATAAAGTAAGGAAAAAGTAGGACCAAAGTGAGCAAAGGACCAAGGACCAAAGTGAGCAAAGGACCTAATAAGATAAGTAGTAGCATGTACACTTGTCCACACATACACAAAGGTCATCTATAGTTTGTAACTACAACTAGGCCAACATCAAGCCTTCTGGCTTGGCTTAGGGAACAGGAGGACGCCTTGTCTCATCATGAACTTCCTATAGTCACCCTGCATCTCTAGGCGATCTTCTATGTCACGGTAATTCGGGATATTTCCTCTGTAGAAGACCCCCCCCCCCCCCGAAGTCATGACACCACGAAAGATGATTGCCCCAAACTGCTGCTGGATGCGATACATCTCTTGTCTAATATCTGAATCAGTGATCTTGGCCTTTGCTTCGGCCCACTGTTTGAGATGATCTGGCAGCATAGAATTCTGCTGGTCTAGTAGGAATGCCCTCATGTGATGGAGTGCGTAGTAGGCTTCCTTCTTACTGCATTTCGGCTGCTTCACGCAGGGGAACTCCGTTACGTGGTTGAAGACGTGCCTATCGAACTTGACCTTCGTACACACGAAGGTGGTGCCTTCCATCGAGGCATAGCCAGTGAGAGCATCATCCAGAACTTCCTTGATCTTGTCGTAGTTTTTCTTCTTTTCTAGACTCCCCGAGTCGAAATAGGTGGCGTGGGAATGCTTCGGCGATAAGGAGATGAGAGTGCAGTGTTCATCTCTATGCAAAAAATTCAAATGGAATGTGTTGGAAAAAGAATGATGATAATCTAATAAAGCCAATCGACGGTGGCGAGTGAATAACGACTTATTCGGGAAAGTAAGGCACGAGAATCTATTCCTTTGTCTTGTTCGCCATGAAGATTCTTTTTAGGTACGAGGCCACGATACGTCATTCAGCGGGGGAACTCAATCAGCCAACACGCTTGTAGTAGGGGTCCACTATAGCGATGCTGTAACACCCTCAGAATCGGCCCTATGCAAGTTTTAGCGAAACCCGCCAAACCCACATAGAAACGATTCAAAGGTGCCCACCAGGCACTTTCGTGTGGGTGGAAAACGAAGTAATAACATTACACAACAGTCCTCGATGGGACCCACAGAACAGATATATACAACAGCGACTCAATGAGTCAAGAATACATATATAATATACAAAGATCCAAATCACCTTGAAAATGATAGAGTGTCCGACTACGGACAAGATGCAAATGGGGCTAAGAGCCCTGAAGAATAACCAATGGCGTCCATAACCCTGCCCAGGCCAAGCCGGAAGGGTAACCCTGCTAACGACGTCGAAACCTGCTAAAACAAAAGGGGTGCCGACAAAGGGCAAAGGAGAAAGAGGAGCGTCAGTACTGAGGCCAGTACACGGCGAGACTAGAATTTGGCGGTCCTCGCCTACACAGGTATGGTGGACTGCAGCGGCAGCGCAGCATGCACTAAACAACCTATAGAGACTCGATACAACTGGCGGATATCAGAGAGGGGTAAGAAAGACCTATTCGGTAGCAACCTGATGCTACCATCAAACAAACCCATCCTGGTATTTCCCCCTCGAGACCAAACGAGGAAGTCAACCGAGGAACTCACACAGTTGGCAGTTTTATTTATTCAGCTATCGTTGCAGTGATTACTAGTCAGGTAAAGATAATCATCCTGATAAAATAAGCAGTGGGCCCTGTGAGTAAAATAAGATACTCACAGTTTTGGTTCTGTATGTCATAGAGTCGGGCTTGCAATTGGTTGGTGGTCTGACAGAGTGAAAAGATCTCTTCTCGGAGCTCAGCTACTTCTCCCTCGTGCTTGGTGATGAGTTATGAAGGTATCTTGTGAATAACATCCACTTCGCGTTCTGCCATCTTCTTGTACCCAAAAATTTCATGTTCCAATGCTTCCATCCTGTCTTCCAGACTGCCTTCTCCTTTAGGGCCTTTAACTTCTTTCATCTGTACCTTCCCCTCCTTGAGGATCAACTCCTTGGGATTAATCCTCAACTCATACATGTATGGGTTGAGGATGTCCGCAGAGGAACCCTCCGTGGGTGATCCAGAGGAAGACACTAAGGCTCCAAATCTGAGAATTTTCCTGACAGAAACAGATCGAAACAAAAACAATGACAAGAACACGGTGCAAGAACTTCGGGGAACCCGGGGGGTTATATATTATGAAGTTTCAATGCATAATGAGGGTTTTGACACGGAAACGAGGCGGAGACGGAGTTCGAGGGGGGAACACCCCCCTTAGGCGCGGCCAGACTGGGCCCACGCTGGGGTGGGTTTGTCCACCCCGGGCTCCGTTTCCTTTTTAGTTTCGTCTCGTAACTTCCCTTATGTATTAAAAACAACAAAAATATAAAAAGATTGGAGTTTCATAAACCTTCTGTTTTCACAACTTTTACCTATTCAAGGAGAACTCTACAGATTCCTTTTCTCTTTCTCCTGAAAATTTCCTTCTTACAAAACCGTTTCACAAACTCAATGACAACATTAGTATAAGAAAAAAAATAAACCTTTGGTAAACACTTCAACTGAAAACCCATCAAAACAATAGCTTCTGTAAGAGGCAAATGCAAATGATGGCAGAAATTTGTCAAAACAGACCAACAAGTAAAGATTGATTTTTTCGAAGACTTTCTGTTGCTCAAATGAAAAAATTCAGACATGATGAATGTTGGGTAACAACTTGGAGAACATGCTCAGAAAAATTCAGCTCCATCCGATGTACTGAGCTTCCTCACGAATGTTTACAATGCAGCACAAAAATCTGTCCCAGGACAGCCACTTTTCACAACTCCTCTACTTCACAAAAGTAGTTGAACTTGACACAAAAACCAAAACAAAAAGGATAAGGAGCGGTTATTACAGAGGTAATAACTTCCAAGACTCGACAAAACTCTTGGGATATCTCCCAACAAGTACTTTTCTTTAATGCCTTTAAGTTAGGCTTGAAACTTCCAAAGATGCTCACATAGGATATATATATCTGAAATGAAAGAGAGCATCAAGAAGCAAATAACCAACACACTTGAGTCTAACCCACTTCCTATGCATGGGGGTATCATGATAAAACGAATTGTTGAAGCAAAAATCCACTAGCATAGGAAGACAAAATAGATGCAACTCCAAAGCTTTCAACATAAAACGGGGAAACTTAACATCATTGAGATGCATAAAACCATGTTTCCCTCTCTCAAAATAACTTTCAGTAGCAATTTGAAAAAAGTTTACAATATAACTATCACTGGCAACAACTTTCTCATCTGATTAAGCATACTTATAGTCACCAAACATAGCTCCAAGGTCATAGACTAGATCAATAGAAGCAAGTTGTTCCATCCAGAAATCTTTATTAGTCAAGCTATTTTCACAAGGAGCTTTAGCAAATTTGGAAAAGTTAAACTCATAAGAATCTCCATCAAACTTATTTAAAACTTTTTCCTTCTTACAATCAATAATATCTCCACAAGTGTTCAAGAAAGGTCTACCAAAAATGATAGGACTAGTTTTGCTAGCTGCTGAATTAAGCACTAGAAAATTAGCAGGATACTTAATCTTACCACAAAGAACCTCCACGTCTCTTACAATGCCAATGGGGCAAATGGTTTCCTTATTAGCAAGGTGAATAACCACATCAATGTCCTCAAGCTCACAAGGACCAATCTCATGCATAATTTCCCTGTAAAGCTCATAAGGAATAGCACAGAACTAGCACCAATGTCACATAAACCATAGTAGCAATGATCACCAATTTTAATAGAAAGCACCGGAACACTAGCTTTTCTAGCCTTACTAGGATGAGAGATAATATTAGAAGCGTCTTCACAGAAGACAATGTGCTCATCCTCCCTATTTCTAGTGACGATGTCTCTCACAATATCTACCACAGGTTCAATATTCAATTGCTTACCAGGCTCCATAGTTTTCATCGTACCTTTGTTATTTTCACTAATAATCATAGAATACTCCTTTACCTTAGCTGGGAAAGGAATTTTCTCAACATTAGGTTCATGCACAATATGATTAGTAGTAAAACTTGAGCACTTCCAATGGGATCATGATTAACAACATCTTTATAAGGAGCATGGTACTTATTCCACTTCTTGGGAATTTATATGTAAGAGGCATAGGCCTTAAAACAGTTGGCAATACTTTGGGAATCAAGACCAAACTCATTACTAATATCACTGAAGTCATCAGTACCCATAAAAGATTCAAAGCATTCATAATCATTGTTTCTACCTGACTTTCTTCCTTTTCATTCTCCCAAGCTTCAGTGTTATCTTGAATACGGTCTAAGAGATACCATTTAGCTTCTTCCTTCATATGTGTGAATGATCCAGCACAAGAAGAATCTAGTAAATCTTTATCATGAAGAGAAAGCCTAGCATAAAAATTATTGAGAATAATATTGTTAGGGAGTTCATGAATAGGACATTTGAGCATTAGTAACTTCAATCTCCCCCAAGATTGAGCTGTATTCTCTCCATCAAGAGTCCAAAAGTTATATATAAGATTTCTATCCTTATGAATTTCACTGGGAGGATAAAATTTAGAATAAAAGAGAGATGCCGTCTCCTCCCATTCCATGGATTGTCCATTCTTCAGCAGCTTATACCATTCTTCAGCTCTCCCTTTCAAGGATATGGAGAGTAACTTCTTCTTCACATGTTCAGTTGTGATACCTGCACACTTAAACAACCCGCATAACAAATGGATAAAAATCAACTGATCACCAGGATGGACAGCTCCATCCCCTAAATAATAATTATCCATAACACAATCAACAATACTTTTAAGTAACTTAAAAGGATCTATCTCAACAGGTGGTGGTTCATCTACTACCCTAGATGTGGTAGTAGTTTTCCCAAATAGAAAACCAAGCGGCTTATCCATATTGGAAACAAAGTAACAAGTAGTAACAAAAGCAATACTCACAGTGAAAGTTTCCCTTACCAGTTCCACTCTCCAATACCGCTTTACTCCCCGGCAACGGCGCCAGAAAATAGTCTTGATGACCCACAAGTATAGGGGTGTATGGTAGTACTTTTGATAAATAGGAGTTTCAATCCCAACGAGGAGCAAAAGGTGATGAACAGTGGTATGGAGCAGGAAATCCCTGTGAATACTTAGCAAACGGATTTTTAGTGGTGTTCTGACAAGGCAACAAAAGAAGGAGTAAGTATTAAAGACAACGAACAAACAGAGCAAGTGGCCCAATCCTTTCTTAGCAAAGGACAAGCCGGTGGAAATACTTATAAGTACCAAACTTTCTTGAGGACACATGGGAATTCTGTCAAGTGCTTTCGCTTCAAATAGCTGAGTACTCTTCTCTGGTGTTGTAAGTGTTGTGTGGGTGAACCTGTGCTAATGTACCGACCGTACTTGGAATAATACATACTGGTGATTAAACCCCTGCAAACATTCGTAACTATAGGAAAGTAATTAAGATATAAATCTAACCACAGCCTTAAACTCTGAGATCCTACGCTCTCTTGTGCAAAGGTGTCCTAACGGGGGTTCAGGTTTATGTCACTCCGGCAACACCACAATTAGTAACCAAATACACAATGCATTCCCCTAGGCCCATAAATGGTGAAGTATCATGTAGTAGACGTTCACATGACACCATTAGAAGAATAGCACCACAACTTAAATACAAAACCATTGAATAATAACTCATCACATATTCACGACTAACAACATGACTTACCCCATGTCCTCAAGAACTAAACGAACTAATCACAAGACAGCATATGAATCAAGATCAAAGATGATATGGTAATGGATAACAATCTGAACATAAACAATAATCCAATGGTTCCACTCACAAGCATCAACTACAATAGTAATCAACACCTGGAAAGTTTCCCCAAAGAACTAAAGCAATATCCAACACAATTGTTATAGCGGGACGGAGTGGTGATGATGGTGCTGGTGGAGATGATGGTGTGGATGATGATGATGATGATCCCGATGAAGCCTAGCTTGATGATGGTGTTGATGGCGACGATCTCCCCTCTCCAGGAAGGAATTCCCCCGGCACAAATCTTTCTGCCAGAGAGATCTTTCTCTCTTTGTGTTTTCCGCCCCCAGAGGCGGCGGAAATCTATCTGTGGTCACTCCCTGATGCTTAGGGTTCCTTAGGGAAGATATATGCGAAGGGGTGGAGTTAAAGGCCGGGCAGGTGGGCCACACCTGCCCTAGGTGTGGGGTCAGGTGGACCCGCGCCTAGGGGGATGTGGGCCCCCTGTGGCCCCTCTTCGCTCCTCCTTCTGGCTTCCTTCGTCTTCTGGTAAAATAATATGTTTCCATATTTTTCTGGTATTTTTATGATCTTTGCGAAATTGCACCGAAACGCCTTCTTTTCCATCAGAATCCAGACTCCGGCAGTCCATCCTCCAAGAATCATCCAACATGCATAAAAAGATGAAAAGCCATAAGTAATACCTCATAATGAGACAAATATCAATGAATAGAGGTAAATTATGATATAGAAAGGTGATGCAAATTGGGCGTATCAGTTGGACACACCAACCAGGACTAAAGGGGTTGCGGCAGGCTGGGGCCAACGTGATCCCGTTTAGTCCCGGATGGTGTCTCCAATCGGGACTAAGAATACTCCAATCGGGACTAAGGTGATGCAAAATCCATCATACACATGTTTCTTCTAATGAGAGGATGATAGGTGGGCCCAGATGCGTGATTAAAAGTCAGCGTAATCATGTTCGAAACAGGGTAGCGGGAGCGAAGGAAAAAATTCCATCATATACACGATTCTTGTAATGAGAGTATGACACGTGGGGCCCATCTACGTGATTATGCATCTGGAAGCGCTATCATGTTCGGAACTAGTTAGCGCGACTGAGGGCAAAAAATCCATCATACACATGTTTCTTCTAATGAGAGGATGACGGGTGGGCCCAGATGCGCGATTAAACGGAAGCGCAATCAAGTTCGAAACAGGATAGCGGGAGCGAAGGAAAAAATTCCATCATACACACGATTCTTGTAATGAGAGGCTGTCATGTGGGACCCAGGGTCGTGATTAATGGCAGATAGATCGAGAAAAGTTATTGAGTTCATATCAGGGAGGCACGATCCAAGAAAAAAAATACATCATGCACATGTTTCTTCTAGTGCGAGGATGACACGTGGGAACCAGCTGCCTGATTAAACGGCAGATGCATCGAGCGACGCTATCAAGTTTGGAACAGGAAAGCAAAAAAAATTACATCATACACACGATTCCTCTAATGTGAGACAGACATGCGGGACCCAGTAGCCTGACTAAACGGAAGGGGCATCGAACAACGTTATCGAATTAAAATCAGGGAGGCGTGACCGAAAAGTTTGGTCCGCTATAGTCACTAACGTCCGGGACCCATACACAAAAAAAAATACTTCGGCGTGTCAACATCTCGTGAGGAAGCGGAAATCTTACTTCTGCCATGCGCCCATCGAGCTTCCTCCATGTTTTTAGAGGTTTCGTCATAGTAGAGGGGCGAGAAACCGGAAAAAAAAAGTTTTGCATCAGCCACGGTCGAGCCAAGATTTTCGTCGCGGAAGAGGCGCCTTCTATGATGACTGACGGGCCTAGTCGTCGTGGAAGGAAACATTTATCGTAGTGAAGTTTCCTACTAACCTCACCAGGGTAGCTATTGCTTTCCCGGCAACGTCTCTAAAAAAAGTGTTTGATACCTTCTATCCGGATTACATATGTAGTATATCTCTTTTTCCCTAGTAGACCTAGGTGATCGAATCCTCGGGAAGCAGAAAGCATAGTAAGGTTACTTCAATGGACCTTCGGCAGTTTTAGAATTCTTTTTGTGTTTTATCAGACCAAGAGCTTGTGATCTTTTGTTGTGGTTGATGATGGAGAGAGAGGGCCTGGGGCTTTCGGTTTCACCAGTAGCTATACAAAACATCTTATGGGAATAAAAGATAGTAATAAAGTGTGAATGTAATTATTAGAGCAAGATAATTATATGTGGGCAGTGTATCCATAATTGCTATTTCCTCATCAACCGCTTATAGCAATAACCTACTAGTCTCATCCGTAGAAGAAAGAGAACTAATGATATGCATAGTGATGTCACTGTTAATACCAAGTAAATCCATCACATACAGCCATACTACCCCTTCTATCACTAGGGTTCCCAACCTGCAGATCAGTCATTACTCACACTCCATATACCTGGATCAATCCTTGGGGTCTTGGGTACCTGACAAGTCCATAGATTGAGGCAAGAGAGGGTACAATAATCATCATGTCATACAAACTAATACATGATACCATCTATGATAAAAAAACATGCCCAAAAGCTACATTGCTAGGCTGAATCCCTTAGCCCAAGGAGAATTACTCACACATAGAGATGAATTCAACAACCAAAAACATTGTAATAGAAATCATGAGATTGATAGAAAATAGTCTTACAATGTCACCAATTGGAGATGAGATCTACTATTACAAGTGGTGGAATATGGCTATGATAGTGGAGAAGGGGTTGGATATTAGATCTAGATCTATTCCTTCGGTGTGGTGGCTTCTGGTGGTAGGGAGGCGGAAGAAAGAGTTGAGGGCCCTTTTCTCATCTCCCGAGGCCTCTTTATATAGGGGTCCCTTCACGAAAGTTGTTCTGTTTCACCTGGCGATGTTGGTGCCAACTATACGGCCGGAATAAAACTCCCGTTGTATAGTTCGTCGTTAAAGGCACTTCCTCTACTTCATGACTACAGGTTTCTTTGAGTTGTTGGAAACCTCGTATCTTTGACTTTAATTTAGTGATTCCCATCATCAAACGTCATTATCTGCCCAGGAAAAAATAGAAAGACAGGATTGCATATCCCTTTGATCATTAGGCATTAGTGGCATGGGTTAGAGAGATATTTCATCAAGTATATGAATAATATCCAGTTTAAATGTGAGTGTGTATGGCTATATTTCATGGACATCAGGGTCCTCATCAAACTCTGCTTCGGAGCTGCAGGTGGGTTGTTTGATTCCTCTGGCCGCAGGACATTTTCTGGAGTGTCCTTCGCCTTTCGCATGTGTGTAGGTCGCGTGCAAAGTGAGGTGTCCGTCGCCCTTAGGGTTTTAGCCGACCACGCCAGAACCCTCATTGCTCATCAAGCGGTAGTCCAAGCTTACGATGCCAGCAGCGTCGGGCCTGAATGCTCGTGCAGCGGACGCGTTCTTGTCGTCTACAGGTTGGACTCTCATTCCCAATGTGCAAAATTTCAAGGTGTGGCTGGTTCTTTGTCAGTGACACCCTGTTCATCTTCTCAACCCACCGACCCATGTGCAGCAAGTTTGCGCCCCCCACTGCAACAAGGTTATATTTGGAGGATTAGGGCTTTAACCCAAATCTGACGTGCATCTAGTTAGATTTTGGCAACGTCTACTGCAGGTCCCTTGTTGAATTGCTTAGTTATATGTCATATTCTTGATAATTATCTTTTGTGTTGTTCTTTATATGTAATATTCTTGATAATCAACTTTTCTGTTGTTCTACTTAGTTATGATTCTTGATGATGATGCAGGATTCTGTTTTGGTACTTAGATGATAATTATCTTCCATGACGCGTTGTGCTATTTTTGTATTTTTTTATGATGCATTGTGTCATGTCTCCTCATTGTGTCGTTTCATCCATTTTGATCCGCGTTCTTCTATTTAAGAGTAAATGATATGCCTTCTATCTGTTCACATTATTTCAATGACCCATCAGTTTAGGTAATTTTGATTATGCTGACACTATTTATTAAATTTAATTACATGATGACTTGTGTTGTCTTGGTGTTTTTGATGATGCATTGCATATATGCTATTTTGTCTATCCATATAATTCATTGTGTTGTTTTATCCATACATATTATTCATTGTGCTGCTTAATTAATCTAATTAAATGGTATGCCTTCTAGCTGTTTAATCAATGTTGTTTTGGTATTTTTGATGATGCATTGCATATATGTTGTTTTGTCTATCCAGACAATTCATTGTGTTGTTTTATCCATACAAATTATTCATTGTGTTGCTTAATCAATCTAATTAAATGGTATGCCTTCTAGTTCTTTAATCAATCTAATTTTGAGGACCCACCGGGTTAGGTGATTCTGATGATGCATTGTGATGTTTAAGCAATTTAATTTACCTGATACCTTGTGCTATTTAGGTCATTTTGATTGTGCAATGACGCATTGTGATCTTTAGTCAATTTATACGATGCATTGTGGTGTTTTGGTAATTAAAAAGGTCTAACGCAATGGTATTTTTCATGTAGGACGGCCCAACTGTAATGCTGAAATTAGACTACAATCTTGATCGGACTACTCCTGCTCTAGGTGGCTATGAAGATTCTCTCCCCATCGTACCAAGGGAGTTGAAGCTGTCGGGCAGGAGAGTGGAGGCCTTGGGAAGGGCGAGTGTTGCAAGGTCGGTCGATAGTTCTGCCAAACCAAGAGGACGCCCTAGTACTATTGGACACCATGCCACCGTGCATTGTCCTAGGCGCTTCTACATCTAGTTAGTCCAGCATGACTTATATATGCTTATCATCCCGACTTACTTCAAGCCTTACATGAAGGTACACCCCTACCCATAGCTAGTAGTGGTCCAAGCGTGTGAGGAATGTGTGTGGGTTGTCCATACCAACCACAACAAAGACCAGAGGGTGGGATACCATTGTTGATTTCCATGAGTTGAAGGAGGGTGACTGCCTTATGTTCAAGGTCGATGATGCATGTGGAACTCTTCATTGGGAGACCCCAAGAGGAAGGTATGATGCAGCACAATAGCAAGTTTTCCCTCAGTATGAAACCGAAGTTATCGAACCAATAGGAGGAAGGAAACGCCTCAAAGGTGTTGCAAGCAATGTGGAAACCTGCACAACACAAACTCAAGACCTTGCCCCAACTAACATTGAGGTTGTCAATCTCACTGGTTGTTGTAAAAAAGGATTAACTGTATGGTGTGGAAGGTGATGATGGTTTGCATCAAGTAAACAATAACAGTGGAAGATGTATCAATGTTAAAGATTGGACCGGGCTCCATAGTTCACTAGAGGTGTTCTCCTTAGATAAACAAACATGGCATGCTGGGTAAACAAATTACAGCAGGGGAATTGACATGACTGAGAAAGGCATAACAATGCAATACTAGACAAAAAGATCCTATAAGATTCGATTGGGCAATACAACAATATACATAGACCACCATCCAACTGGATCTATGAATAGAAGTCCACCTTCAGGTTATCATCCGACCCCCCTCCAGTATTAAGTTGCAAGAAACACACAACTGCTTTAAGCAAATTGTGTAAGGTAAACAATTCACTTGTTCCATGAACAAGAGACCGTTGTTTTCTCCCTAGTGGCAATAGCACATCTACTACTGTAGAGATTTCTGTCACTTCCCTTGATATGTAGAGGCATGAACCCACTATCGAGCATAAATACCCCCTCTTGGAGTCACTAGCAACTACTTGGCCAAGATATCTACTAACAACGGAGAGCATGCAAGATCACAAACAACAAAGGCATGATAGAATCAATAAGACAAATCCATTAATCAATCTGACATAGTAATCTCAATATCCATCGGATCCCCACAAACACAACATGCATGATTACAAATAGGTTAGATGTTGATCATGAACGGAGCTCACAATATCTAGATCCCACCCGTTCTAGGGATGATGGTGGCGGCAGCTACAGACGGTTTTGTGGAATATTGATCGGGTGGTTAGGTTTTCGGCATCAGGGGCTTCTTATAGGTGAAGAGGCGGGGCTGGGAGGCGGCCAGGGGGGCCACACCCTGCCTAGGCGCGAGCCCACCCTAGGCCACTCCTCGGTGGGGTGTGGCCACCCTATGGCGCCCTCCGTCTCTCCTCAGGACTCCGTGTTCTCCTCGGTGAAATATTGACTTTTGCTTTTGTCCCATCCAATTCCGAGAATATTTCCTTACTATCTTTTCTGGAACCAAAAACAGCAGAAAACAGGCAACTGGCACTGTGGCAACGTGTTAATAGGTTAGAACTAGAAAACATGTAAAAATCACCTCAAAGTGTGGACAAAGCATAGCAAAGTAGATACTAAACAAGCATGGAACATAAAAAATATGGATACGTTTTCGACATATCAAGCATCCCCAAGCTTAACTCCTCCTCCTAAAGTAGGTAAGTGATAAAAGAATATTTTTTAGGTGACATGCACCATCAAAACCAAGATCAAACCATTTGTAAGTATTGAAAGCTGGGACCAAAGAACTCTAAACATGTGCATGAAAGATGGAGTTCTAACAATAAGAAAAAGTAACTATGCATGCAACATGAAAGGCTACAAACAAAGATCATGAATAACATGCATTTAAAAACGTTTGTTTGTTTCACATACAGAAAACATGGTATAGTGGCATTTAGCTTGTCCCTCATAGAGTAGCAAATAGATGCATAGGATACCTTCAAAGTTCACAAGGGTGACTAGAAAAAACAAGTAGCACAAGAACAAGTAATATCACAATATGCATCAGTCAATAAGTTTTGGGACACTGTACATAGAACTAAGAATGGCAACTATGCTCTCTTAATGGTGCCTAAAGATAGAAAGTGTAGACTCAATATAGTGGTGGAAGAAAGGCCCTTCATAAAGGGAAGCAGGGATTTCAAGTTTCAAAAAGTGCTTCCAAAAATTATGGTACTTGTTAGCTTTCAGCCCTCATTTCCCCTATCATACGCATCTTGAAGTGATTAAGGTTAAAGTGAACAAAGTATGGAGTATATGCTTGACAAAGTATAAGTTGGCAATCTCATGTCCCTTGAATACGAGGGTCGCACGTCATGCTACTCAACTTTGGTCACCTGTAAGTTCTTGTCATAGTAAGTACATGTGTATCATAGAGAACCGCCAACGGGGTACCCCTTTCACATGAGGCCCACACCTTGCCCAGGCATGGGCCCACCCTTGGACACACCTGGGGGTGGTGTGGCCACCCTGTGGCGCCCCTCCGTCTCTCCTCTAGACTCCGTGTTCTCCTCTGTGAAATATTGACTTTTGCTTTTGTCCCATCCAATTCCGAGAATATTTCATTACTAGCTTTTATGGAACCAAAAACAGCAGAAAACAGGCAACTGGCACTGTGGCAAATTCTTAATAGGTTAGGACCAGAAAACATGTAAAAATCACCTCAAAGTGTGGACAAAGCAAAGGAAAGTAGATACTAAACAAGCATGGAACATAAAAAATTATTGATACATTTCCGATGTATTAGTCGCTGCAGATGGGTTCAAGATGAAACTCTATGACCGCATCACTTCCTGTCGGAAGGTGTTCGTCTATCGTGAGCATGCTCATCTTAATTAAGGGCCTCTTTGGATCGAAGGATTTTCAAAAGGAATTTTGGAGTAATTCAACCCATAGGATTTTTTCCATAAGGAAGCCATTTGGATGAAAGAAATGAAACCTCTAAAAATTGTATGGATTGCATTCCTACATCCTAATCCCATAGGAATCTCAACATCCAGTTTTTACACTGATTTGCGTAGGATTGAGGCACTTTTCCTGTGTGTTCCGAGTGTTTCAAGCCTGCAGATTTTATCTATTTTGCAATCCTGTATTTTGTACATGTGACCCTGTTAAATTTTTTTGTTTTGAAATCTATGATCTAAATAAGCCCTATGTTCTCTTTAAATTTGTCGTTCGATCTTTTGGTGAGTGTTGGGATGATTAGGCGCCAAGCCTTAAGTATATTTAATTTCTTGTGACTACTACTAGTAGTATTGTACTAATATACTACTCTACATTGGATAGTTCTACGGAGTACTAGTACTAGTATCTTTTGCATGAGGTGGTATGAGATATTATAGAAGCCTGATCGCAAAAAAAAGTTTGTAGAAGCCTCCGGGTTACATAATTCCACTCTAGTTTTTTGTCGCTCGGATGAAATCTTGTTCAGTGCTTTGACAAGACATTAGTACAGACCTTTGGTGGGTCTTAAAAGTATTTATAGCTACTTGCTCGATCGCTAGAATGGTGGCCTACCCATAGTCTACTCTGGGAGACCTACGTTTTCCTTCCTACTGTGGCAGGGCATTCATCGTGACCGCTGGGAATTTCGATGGACCGACGAGATTGCTCAAATGGCGGCAACGAGACATAGACCTTGACATCTTGCTTCCAATATTCACTCTCTTCCTACTAGTAATACCTCGCTCCGCATTTGCATTAACCATTTTCTTCCCCACTGATCGTCCCTTGATTCTTTACTTCTTCATCTAGCAATGTCACAAAATAACCTATATCGTCGGAAGAATAGAAAGATGGCAGTGGAGAAACCCTGCCGGCAGGGGGACCTGCAGGCTCGGACCGAGAAAGGGGACTATCAATGCAGCGAGGGCTCCTCCTCGCGCATATATCCGAAGAGCGGCGATCACCAGGACCAAGAGTCTGGGTATATGTTTATACTTCCATTGATTCCTAGGCTGTCTGCTCGTACTATTGATCTGTCTTTCTACATCTTCTAGTCAAGGAGACGCGAGCGTCAAATGTTCCACCCCACTGGTCGATAGCACGATAGATATCTCCGACTTGTACGATGACATCATGCCCTCTCTCCGACTTGTAGTGGCATTTATGTTCTTCTCTGCATGCACTCCATGCATGCTCTCTTACTGATGATGGATTTTTCATGCAGGAAGTCACGGCGATAATCTCGGCCAAAGTAGATGAAATCAACAGCCATAACATAAAAATTCAGCAGAAAAACTTCGAGCTAAACCTGGTGTGTGATCGCCTCCGAGCCGATCTAGCTTTTCGAAAGAGGCTCACACGATCTGATGCGCGTGACTCCTCAACCCTTCGCGCTGAGTGAAGTAATTTGAAGAAGGAAGTCACTGAGCTCCGCATCCATCTTCTACCATTGTGGAGGCCGTAGAGGTCATGCCATGCTAATTAAGGAAGGGAGCAGCCTTCTCATGTTGGATGTCAATATCACGACCATTGTGGAGGTCATGCCTCCGAATGGCAGCCACAGTGTTGCAATCATCGAATCTGAGACAGTGAAATGTTTGTCTTTGGACTAGGAATTGGTAGGAAGGGATAAGTCTTCCACTGGACCTCTTTTTTTGTTTCTCATCCGTCTTTGCATAATTATATTCCACTCTTATTAGCAACCAAATGCTCTCTGTGGAGCTTTTTGTTAACGATAGTACTAGTTACTACCTAATTGGTTGTGTAGAGTCCACTAAATTATTACTTCCATTATTGTTGTATTCATGGGAGGATGAGATGGTTGGCTAAGAATTTTTTTCATGCTCTGTTTAATGGGTCCCATGTGCTAAATCTAACTGGTGCATTCATTTGGTTTTGCTCGACTCCACTTTTTCCTATACGGTACACTAAGCTTATCGCATATTGGTTCACGCAAGATAGGGGTAGAGGGAAAATCATTTTTCTATTCCTCATGGTCAAATTATATACGTTCATTAGCGAGAGTCATCAGCAGATGGCGAAAAAAAGGGTATGTCACTCAATCAACAAAATAAATGGATCTTGTGCGCACATGCATGCAAATCAGTAACTAGATTGTGATGAGATCAAAGAATATACACAGAGTACGAGTAATATGATCAACCCAGTAGAATCCACTTAATACACGATTCATGCAACTCAGTAACCAACTACTAGCATGCATATAGTCATGATGCATGCTACTTACATAGTACTTCTATTGAGATCCATGCATTCATTCCAGAAAATGGAGTAAACAACTACTATCAGGCACGTAATCACGATGTGATGACATAATAGCAATAATGCGTTAGTACGTTTTTTTGAGCTGCATGCATTCACTCGTGAAAATGGAGTACACGAAAACATTGAACTCTTGGTGTGCCAAAATAACCTGGCTCCTAGCATGCCCAATTAATGGTGTGCTACTACTATATTGTGGCATACACATCTACCCCTATAGTCTACTCTATGACACCTAGCGATTGCTTGCATAGAAGACCGTGCCAGAGCATTTGTTGGGAAGGTATCGACTCTGGCCCGTTGCTTTTGGATGGCCGAACAAGATTGCTAGACGGCTAGAATCATGTGGTCCCCACTCCCTCATGCCCTCTATTTTAAACATTGCAAAATTTCTCACGCCCCTCCGTTTCAAACACTGCGAATTTTCTCGCGCCCCTCCGTTTCAAACAAACAATACTAGTTAATAGTATTTCCCTCTCGGGTCGGTACTATAGTAGTACCAATATATTTCAAAAAATTATTCTTTCCCACACACACAAAGAAAAATCCTTAGAAAAACCCTAGCCCCGCTCACACTCTCTTTCCTCATCGACGACCGGCTCCAGCGACAAAACCTCACGCAGCACTTCTCATGCTGGCTTTGCCCGCCGGAACACGACACCACGCACTCCTCACCCACCAGTATGCCAGAGCCACATCAGTCGCGATCTCATCCAACGCATCATTGTCTCTTCACTAACGTCTAGCGCATCCGATCCAGGTCACCGCACCTGGCTTCCTTTCCCCACTTTCCCGTCCAGGGCACCCAATCCGTCAATGACTGCCCAAGATCTTCTTCCTTGCCGCCGGCATCCACCCCAACTGTACCATACCGGAGCCGCCGTGTAGTGCACTGATTCTGCCTTATCAACGCTCTCGTCCACCATGCTCAAGCTGGCATCGACCACCCAAGATATGTTTCCCCGACGCAAATAGCCACCGCAATCGCAGCACCCTTCGGTGACCTAGACGTCACCCGCGAGAGTACGGATGATGGTTAAAAGCCTCCCCGACCATGGTAAGCAAATCTCCCAACTCTTTTTGTTTTGTCAGCAGCATAGCAGGTTCAAGCCAGTCGCAGTGAACTACATTTTTTTAATCATGCTACACACCAAGTTAGTGCGCATGCCTATTCTTTGTGATACATAAAGGTCACTAGACCTATTGTCTTGCATTTGCTGCTCTACAAATTTTGAAGTCATGCACATCTTATTAGATACTCTGTACAACAATAATTGCCTGCTATTATTTAGTTCTTGTAGAATGTAAAGTTAGTGGAAAATATTAGTGTGGATTCCCTGCTCCACTGTTACTAAATTTATCTGGTTCATCCTGAGCGATGTTCATGCTATTATTTTCTTCTTGGCATCATTATGCTAACATATAGTACGCGTTCAAACTATTCATATTAATTCGATTATAATTTGTTGTTTCCATCTATTCTTCAGAAGCTGTAACACTGACTATTTTCTTTTTCTTTGCTTAGATCTCCAAAAGGGAAATCTCAACATGTTGGTTTGCACAGCCTCTTCTATGGGTTCACAAGCGATGCCATTGTTTTCTTATCTGGTACTAGTTCATCCTAACCAATGACATAAGTACCCTCTACCATATATATATTTCATTCGTGGTTTGCCTTCCTAATCTACAAGTTCTCGTATGATACCTTTACAATTTATGTATGGTTCATTCTTAGCTATAACAGTAACTGTATGCCATTGTGTAGCTCACCGCTAATTCCGAGTCACCCAAAGTCTCTTGAATTCCAGGATACACAAATGCTTCCATATTTTTTTTTGAAATGACCTGACTAGTTTATATTTGCTGAAAATCTAAGAAACACTATTTGATTGCTCAATTCATTTGTTGGCGCACTTCTGTAATATTTTCTTGTCCTAATCTATGGGTTCACAATTGATGCCATTATATTTTGTTTCTTATGGCTCATTATAAGCAATGGCATAACTATCCTCTACTTTATATACAGTTCATTCATGGTTTCCATTCCTGCTCTACAAGTTGCCGTTATAATTTCTATCTATTCATTCTTATAGCTACGATAGTAACTACAAGTAATTGTGTACTTCAGTGCAAATTCCGAGTTACCCAACGTCTCTTATATTTCAGGATAAAGAACCGCTTCCATATATATTTGTTGAAATTCTAAGAAACACCTTGATTGATTGCTCATTTCATTGTAGGCACATTGTCTAATGTTTGCTTGTACTATTCTACAGGTTCACAAGCGACGCCATTATATTTTCTATCTTGTTCTGGTTTGTCCTAAGCAACGACGTAACTATCCTCTAGCATATAGTTTATTTGTGGTTTGCATTCCCGCTCTACAAGTTCTCGCATGATGATATTATAATTTCTGGCTAGTCCATTCCTAGCTACGATAGTAACTGCATGCCATTATATAGCTCACCGTAAATTCCATGTCACCCAACGTCTCTTGCATTCCAGGATATACAATTTCTTATATATATTTATTTTTAACTGACCTAGCTAGTTTATATTTTCTGAAATTCTAAGCCACACACATTGTTATATTTCTCGTTTCTCGTTAGGAACACTTGTTTAATTCTTGCATGTCATGTTTGTTTGACGTTATGGTCAATATATTTGAACCATTGAATATTAGTAAACTCCAGTTCATAGCTCTTGTTGTATGAGTGAAATGAGTAGTTTGCCTTGTTTGATGTATTAACTTGTTATTACTTAGTTTCAGACTGCAATTATTGCTATTGCCACCAAAGAGGGGGATGCAAGATCATGTCTCAAAGGTTGTTTTCGAATGTAGATGGCACTCTCAAAAGGGAGATAGATCGAGAAAGCAAATTGCGGACTGCTAGCAACTCGATTGTCAACTGAAATGCCGATTTTTCTTTCCCTTGAGTTGATAATATGTAATAATTTTAAGTAGTTTTCATTTGATGTTGTCAACACCCGGATTTTTAATCCCAGATGCCTGTTATGCCATGCATCGCAATCCCAGGATTACCATTTTTGCGAGACATAACATAATTGGATACCACAGCACATCATCCATTACAAACCATCCATAAGGTCTTACACAAATAGGGATCTCATGATCCAGTTCTTAATACAACTTCAAGCAGCGGAATACGTAATAATAAAGGTAGCGTAGGCGAAGATCTATCTTCGGGGTCACAGGCAATGCTGACGATGGGAGATGATCCTAGTTGTCGTAACCTTCCTGGGGTCCATCCTCCAGGTACTCCTCTTCATAGTCTGGCCACGGGAATAGCCAGGGACAAAGCCATGAGTACTCTTTAAGTACTCGTAGACTAATACTAACAAGTGGAAGGGGTTTTTGATAATAGGACACTAGGCTCTAGGGTTGTTTTGCAAGAAACCAGATTTACATCTACTAAGTTTAGAAGAAACGAATGCTAGTTGAAGTTTTATAACACCTAAGTAGGATCTTGTAACTCGCATCACAACTCTGTTGTGGTCAAGTCAAAGTCTCACTTCCTTTCACAAATCATTTTGAAAAGTCTGACGGGGGAACAGTATGGCCACTCCAACTGTCCATAACCACGGATGCGGCTATTCGAATAGTTTGACACTCTGCAGAGATTGTACACTTTCACCACAACATTCGATACATCCGTCAGGAACAAATCCTGAATTCACCATACTCAGTATGCGGATAATCAATCCTAACCTTTCAATTACACGCCCTAGTATAAGCACCTCTCCTGTGAGTTTGGCCTCCCAACCATGACCAACTCTCATCTTGGGTACTGCACAGGCGGACAATCTTCGCAAGGTAGCCTCAGCTCAGACCTTGGCCGTGAGGGAACTAATACTAAGGTATATAAGTTTCTAGTCAAGCCCTACCCAATTCTCGGGTTTTGTGGTTGTACGATAAAATTGGAATTGTATCGCATCCAGACAACCATCAGTTTTATAAAGGGCTAAGGCTCATGCCTCAACATTTTCATCACCATAAATCATCTGGTGTTCGGAAACACATGTCCAAAACATCTCAGTAGAATGATCCATAATTCTAAGGTTTTCTGTCACATCCCAAATTTTAGATTTGGTCTTGCATATCATTCATAGCATTGCATCATATCTTTCCATGCAAAACCGTCGAGTAGAAAGGTTCGGCGAAACGCTATCTTCAAAACCCTATTTTGTTTCGCTACGAGTTTCCTGCGGGAGGCTTTAGAAATACTTGCGACAACCACCCCTGTAGGTTCGAGTTTTCGCACAAACCTTTACTGAAGGTTGTTCTCCTCGACGATACGAACCCGTAGGCGCGAGAATCGCTCAAATCGGAGATCGTATGCAAAAGACTCGGACGTTTTAGTAATCCGCCGGAAAACGGTCCGAAAATCTGGACCGATTTCCGAGTTCGAGTCCAGTTCCGCGCCGTTTCAGTTCAGGATTCCGCGCGAGGGACTATTTAAAGAGGACCCCACCGGAACCTCGTTTTCCGTGCCCCACACGACCCCAGCCCCTCGACCCCGCCGCCATCTCCCTGTCGCGCGCGCCGCCCGAGGCGATCTCGCCTCCGCCGCCGCCGGGCCCTGCCATCGCCGCCGCCTGGTACGCCACCGCCGCCGCCTCTTCCTCCTCTCCCTATTCTCGCTGTCGCCGCCTCCATCCGCCGCCACTCCGCCGCCACATCGCCGTCGCCGCCTCCCGCGCGGGCGACCGCCGCAGCCGCCCCGCGCCACCCGGCCGCCACCGCCGCACCCCGCGACGCCGCCGCCTCGGCCTGCGCGCCGCCCGTCCCCACCTCGCCTGCGCCGGGCCATGCCCCACCGCCGACGCTGCGCAGCAGCGCTGCCTCGCCGCCTTGCTGCACGCTGCGCTTCTCGCTGCGCCGCACGCACGTGCACGTGCGCGTCATCGCATGCGCACATGCATGCACGCATACACGATCGTACGCGCCGTCTCCTCGCGCGCGATTGTTTTCTCGGACCCGTCCATTGACCGTGTACGTCCGTGCAGGAAAAACCACGCCGCCGGAAGTGATCGTCGCCGCCGTTCGGAGCTCGCCGGAGTCCGTTTCGCCATCCGTTTCCGGTAAGACAGCAGCCACCGTCAGATCTCAGATCAGCGGCTTAGATCGTTAGTTGACCGGTCAGACTCAGGCGTTGACTAGTCAGACGCCCAGTCAGCGCCCAGTTAGCAGACGCTTTGACCAGTCAACAGACAAAATTGACTGGTCAATTTCGTTAATCCCTTTAGTTGGCAGATTTCGGTAGAATCTTGTAAATTGCGTAGAAAATCAACCGCTTGGCCAAAAAATTGCAAATAAAATATGTACGGGTTCAGTGAGTCGTGTAGAATCTCGCTGTACCTTTGGTTCAGACTTTTACTGTCAGGTTTAGTACAGTTTAATTGAACTAGTTAGTGGCCTTTTCGGAGTAATAAATTCGTAGAAAAAGATCCGTAGCTCAAAAAATCGCGTGTGATATGTCCCTGAACTCGTATGAACGAGGGGAATCTCATCGTGAATTAAAAAGGTAGGCTTACAATAAAAACTTCTACAGTATTTGTCTAATGGCTTTCTGCAGTGTTTTAATTACTCGGGGAGTTTTATAATTCCTTTTTGAGTAATTCCAATTGGTACTGTTTCTAATCAGCGATGCCTATGCGGTAGAATTTTCCCAAGATTTTACAAACAGTATACTACCGGTAGCGAATTATTTAAGTTCTAGCTCTAGTTGTGAGCACTACTTTTGGTTAATAGTTTCCCTAGCGCTAAATCTATTTTTCCATGAATGTATTCGGTAGTATTATGGATTAGAATTATGTGGTGCAGCTGTAGAACCAATTCACTTGCCGTTCTTGCATTCATGCATAATCTTTGTTGCATATGCTTGTGGATTGTTTGTTTATGATTGCAATTGTGTCATGTAGATTGTGTTGAGTGCAACGCTTGCTCGTGTGAGGATTGTGCTCCAGACCGCTACAACCAAGGCAAGTAGATGCTACTTTGTTCATGAATATCGTCCTACTATTTTCTCTGCATTGTCGTGTATTTTGTAGATGCATGTGTAGGATGATACTATCGCTATGCTATGTCCTATTATGTGGTAGGACCCTCTTCGTAGATGAACCACCGTTGGTAGATGTGCTTAGCCATGCTTTGTTGAACGAGGGCTGGGTTACATCAATGATACTTGTTTTCTCAAAGTATTGGTTTGTGAAAACTAAAAACAACTTAATCAATGAACCCCCTGGGTGTGATGGTATTGATAATTTTTGGTGGTTTCATTGCGGAAAGGCACCCAGGCATCAAGAGAGAATGATTGGCTTCTTTATTGTGTAGCTTACGTGTACAACTATGTGCCAATAATGAAATGGGCGGTTGGTTGGACTTAGTAGGTTGTGGTAACTCGAACCCGCGTATCCAGAGATGTAGAATTTTGGTAGGTTGGACCGGTGCGCGTCGGGATTGAGGAGCTACTTCCCGAACAGTCTCTTCTTGGCCTTCTCCCTATCATCACCCAAAATGAGAGTGATGGTACGAGCTGGGCTGGCCAAGTCACATGGGTAAAGTGTACTAACCTCTGTAGAGTGTATAAACTAATCGATTAGCCTTGTCCCCGGTTATGGACATCTGAGTTGCTAGATATTGATTCCATGACATGTTTCTCGCTCATTCTAATTTCATAATTGTTTTAACATTGTTGGGTTAACTTAATTGGGATCTTTTCAAATAAAATCAAAAACTGTTTATGAAAGTAGGACAAATGTATTTGCAAATGCAAGCCAGACACAGCTCCACTTGCCAAATATGCATGTAGATGTTAGTACTATTGTCTCCATTACTAGCTCTACTTGCCATACATTCCATGTATTGACCCTTCGGGGCTGCTACGTTTCATGTTGCAGGTTATTCCGTTTCTGATTGATCGTTATAGGCCACGGTACTCCACTCGACACTTTGAAGATTGGAGGATTTACATGGTTATGTTGCTACCTGAATAATTTGAGCTAGCTTTATGCTAAGCTTTTATTGTAATAATGGTACTCTGGATCTTTGTAGTACATGATACACGGATATTTTGCTATGTTATCTATCTTACTCTATTGTGGGCCAATGAACCGATCCAGGGATTGGCATGTCACATAGAGGCCACGGTCTTTTCAGAACCGGGGTGTCACAGGATGGTATCAGAGCCCGTGTGTCGACTGTAGGATCGTGACCTAGGATTGGATTAGGAAGCCATAGATTTATTAAGCCTATATTAACTCTGTCTTTCCTCTTATGCCTTTCACCCTCGTAAATTCTTACCATGTGCTATTCTCACACTTTCCTCTTTTACTTGATAGATGGGAGACGTCAGGACTGAGTATGTCACCATGGAGTCACCAAGGCCCTTTGCAAGGCAGTTAGCTCAACTCTCTTAGTCATTGGGATTGCCACTGCCCATGTTCAAGGGAAGAAGGCTGTACACCTATGGATATGGAGAGGATGCATGGGAGATCACTACCTTCATATTCAGAGATGCCGCCTTGCCAAACCCCGCGCATTTGGTCTACACCAAGATATACTGCAATTGGGGACTTGGAATCAACTTGGCCATACATGAAGCCCTGTCTCGCCAGTGCCACCATGTCCGACACCTACTGCCTGCAGATTCACCTTACCGTGACTATGGAAGGCGTGATGAAGAAGGGAACATTGTGATTACCCCGGGCGACAGGAACAACATGCCGCCCCGTTGGAGGCACATAGAGGACATGGAAAGAGAGAATGGAGCTCTAGCAGAGAAGGTGAGGATGTTAAAGGAGATTGCAGACTTTACTAGCAATGGAATGGTGGTCCAAGGACAGGAGATTGACACTTTGCATGAAGCTGTAGGAGTTCTGGAGAATGCCCTGATAGCCAGAGATGAAACCATAGCACATCTTCATGGTACGGTGCAGGAGAACACCCAGAACATACAACAGTTGCAAGGGACCGTCCAGGAAAGGGAAAACCATTGAAGCTATGACAGCCCAGATTGCCGCTCTCCAAGCACAGCTGAATCCACCCTCTGATGATGACAATGGAGATGATGGGAACAATGGGGATGATGATGACAGTGGAGATGATGATGATGAGGACGAGGATGATAATGATGGAGACGATGATGGTGGAGGAGATGAAGCTGTTGCTGTTGCAGCTGAGAATGAAGAAGAAGAGGAGGATCCAGAAGAGGTGGAGTTTGAAGTCTCAAGTGATGGTTCAAGAGAGGTGTACACTCCTCCTCCATGGTTGTACCGCGAGCCGAAGCGACAACGCATGACCGCAAGGACCTACCTCAATCTCTTCAAGAAGTAGATAGAAGTCCACCAATTAGTCCACGTTAGGCAAACTCGTTAGGATTAGTCTCGATCGTTGTGAAGCTTAGTTCGTGTTAGTTTAAGAGTGATTAGTTGCTTATTTGTGTACTCCAATATCCCAGGATTTATTTGTGCGAATTTTAATGAAAGAGTTATGGCAATTTGGTTATCATCTGTGTTATTTTCGCTGCAGTTTATCTGCTGATACAGCAGTACTGCACGATTTTTAATATTTTTCTGGTAACTCGGAAAAATCTCAAAAAAATTGGGCTAATGCGAAACTCTCTGTGCCATATGCACAAAAATTGGCTAATTTTTCTGACGAGTTTAAGTCAGGAGGTATATACTGCAGCTCTTGTTGATTAGTTAACCATTGCCAACTCTTGCAAAAAATTCAACAACTCTTGCAAAAAATTAGTTAACCATATGATCAAGCAGTCAGAAGGCCATATGCACAAAAAATTCGTGAACGCTGCTGGATTGTTCTGACAGAATTGCTGTTTTGTTGATTAGTTGATCTATTGTTTAGTTAACCATTGCCAACTCTTGCAAAACTATTTCAGTAGGTATATACTGCTAGGATAACACCCGGGATGTTGCTGGATCGCTTGTTTGTCGATGTGTTGCTTGCTTGTGATTGTCTGCTATTGTTTGTTGATGTTTGATCATATGCATGGGTAGAGTCCTATTGTCGTAGTTGATTCTTTCTGAACTTACCTATGCTGAACCGCAGATGCCTCCCCGCCGTCAACCCACTGAGATGGAGCAGCTCATGGCAGCTCAGGCACAGCTGACCCAAGTGATGACCCAGTTCATGGCAAACCAGAACAACAACAATGGAAACAATCAGCCTCAGGGAGATGCTCTCACCAGATTTCTGAGGTTAAGGCCAGCTAAGTTCTCTACTGCAACGGAACCAATGGTTGCTCTCGACTGGTTGCGTTCAGTCAACAAGGATCTAGTAATTGTCGGATGAACTGATGCTGAGAAGGTGACGTTTGCCGCTCACCTACTGGAGGGACCAGCCGCTTCTTGGTGGGACAAATTTCAGATCACCCACCCGCTGGATACCGTGACTTGGGCAATGTTCGAGGAAGGTTTCAGGACCAACCACGTGTCTTCAGGAGTTCTGAGCCTGAAGAGGAAGGAGTTCCGCAACTTGCGCCAAACCAATCGCTCCGTGGCCAAGTACATTGAGGAGTTCAACAACCTGTCCCGTTATGCACCTGAGGATGTTGACACTGATGCCAAAAGGAGGGAGAGATTCCTGGATGGCCTCAGTGATGAGCTTTCAGTACAGCTACTTGTGGTTTACTGCCCCACTTTCCAGGAGCTTATGGACAAGGCCAGGATCTTGGAGGGGAAGCACAAGCAAGTGGAGAACCGCAAGAGAAAGAACAACAATCACCACTCTGGTTCACACCACAAGACTCGCACTTCATATGATGGATACTCCAAGCATGGAGGAAGTGACCATGGGAGCCATGACCGCCGAGATGGACATCGTCATGACAACCATAGGAGCAGCCACCACAACCACAAGGGAGGACACTCTCACCACTCTGGAGGACACGGTGGACATGACCGCAACCGTGATCGCAACTTCGTGAAGAAGGATCTGAGTGAGGTGACGTGCTTCAAGTGCAAGCAGAAGGGATTCTATGCTGACAACTGTCCGGAGAGGAAAGGACTCAAGCCAACCAACGGCGAGAAGGCCACAGTGAACCACATGAATGTGGAGGAGATTCCAGATGAGCCTGACCTTGTGATTGGTAAGTTCCCAATCAACACTTACCCTGCACTTATAATTTTTGATACTGGTGCATCGCATTCATTCATATCAAGGGCATTTGTGGATAAGTATAAGTTACCCACTGAGTCTATGAAAAGGTCTATTAGAGTGAGTTCACCTGGAGGAGATATGATAGCTAGCGCGGGATGCCGCGACTTAACTGTGAGGATTGGAACACACAACTTCATTGAACATTTGGTAGTGTTGGATTCACAGGGATTAGATGTCATTCTGGGTATGGATTGGATGTCTATGCATGGGGGACACATAGATTGTGCACAGCGAGCTGTTTCACTCAAAACCCCGGATGGTAAGAGGATTAGATTCAAGTCGGCTGCACGACCGAGAAGGTGTAAGTTGAATTCTCCTAAGGGGGTTAGCATGGATACTGTGCCAGCGATTAGGGATTACCCCGACGTGTTTCCGGAAGAGATGCCAGGGATGCCACCTGATAGAGATGTAGAGTTTCTTATCGATCTGTGGCATCCCGCAAAACCACTACTAGAAAATCGCGTTGTTTTTGTGCATTGCATCGTCATCATCATGCATTGTTTGTCTGAAACTATTTCGAAACGCCTAGTTTGTTTTCTAAATAACCCCATCCTTATCTCAAATTAAAACATCGGTCTGGTCAGATCTTTTATTTGTCTAAAAAGTATTTACAAAAATGTTTTACAAATAAATTTAAAGCATTATAAATCTTTTGTCCGGAGAGGCAGTCCGACCGGTCAGGCCAGAGGCCCCATCGGTCCAGACTACCTACAAAGGGTCCACCCAAACTCTAAATCCTTTTCCTACCCGAAACTATCCTACCCACCTATCCTAGCTCGCCACCTCACCCCTGGCCCCAATCCCTACCCACCCCGCCACCTCACCAATCCTCTTCTTTTCCCTCCACTCCTTCTCTCACCCCAGCCCCATCTACCCCTCTCTCTCTCCCTCTCCCTGTCCCTGGGCCCTACCCGCGCCTGGCCCACACGCCATCTCCCCTCCTACCCGCACGTCCCCACGCCTCGGACCCCATCTGGCCCCACCCCTGGCCCCGCGCCCCCAGACCCCCACCTGTCAGTCCCACACCCACCCCCACCGACGCGCTCCTTCCCCCACGGGATCCTCTCTCCCCCACGCTCCCGCAACCGCCCCGCCTCTCTCCTTCTCCCTTCCCTCCGGCCACCGCTCCTCCCTCCCCTTCTCAGGCCGCCGCTCGCCGGCTCCCCTCCCCACCCTCTCTCCCTCGCTGTCGTGCCCTACCCTCGAGCTCGCCCTCTCCACCGGCCCGCGCCCTCCCTCTCCTCCTCCTCCGGTCACCGCCCCAACCACCGCTCCCCGCCCCTTTTCCCCTCCCCTCTGGCGCCACCCTCCTCCCGTGCGTCGTCCGCGCCGGCCTCCTCCGGCCTCTCTCCTCCACCCCGCCGGCCCGCACCTCCCCCACCTCCTCCCCTCCGGCCCACGAGCCGCCACCCGCCGCCAGAGGGCCCCGGGCTCCCCGTCGCCGCGCCCTTCCTCCCTCCGGCCGCCGCTTCCCTCGGGCTCTACCACCGCCGTCGGCCGCGCCCCGCACCGGCCCGAGCTCCGCCCCGCCTCTGCGCCTCCCCTCCGCCCGACCCCCTCGCCTCCACCGGCAGCCGCAGCGCCTCCGGAGCCCGCCTCCGCTCGAGCGCCCTCCGGCCGGTCTCGCCCTGCCATGGACGCCACCGCCTCTGCCCATGTCCCGCGCGCGTCCTCCGCGAGCCCTGGACCCCGTCGAGCTCGTCGCCCCTGCAAGGTCGCCAGCGCCATGGCCACCCTCCTGCTCGCTGACGTCGGCCTCTTGGTCGCGCGTGTGCCATGCCGGGTCCATGCTCGGTCTCGGTTAATGGTGTGTCCTTCCACGACATCGACAAGATCTTCCGGGTGCCAACGGCGCGGACGAACGGTGCCCTAGGCCTCCAACTTGGTGCGACATGTACTTCTGCCGGAGCATAAGCCCGCGGAACCCTGATGCCGCCCACGCCGAATCGACAAGATCCACCTCACGGAGCAGCGAACCCCGGACCCGGAGCATCCCTGGACACCAAGAACTACCGGCGATCCGACCAAGACCCGGACCCCGATGACCCCATGATCTCCGCTGCAGAACGACAAGGTCTTCGGAGTGGAGTCAACAAGATCTACTGAGGACGCGAGTAGTTCGATACGCCATGACCGTCTACGCGGACCCGGAGACCACGAATGCGACAAGATCGACCGTTGGAAAACCAAGCTCTTCATCTTGTGTCCGACCTTCGAGGACCGATCCCGTCGAACCCTGAACCCTGAGACCGAACCCCGGAACCCCAAGTTCGCCGAACCCTAATGTGTGATTCCCTCCCCGAGCCCTATTTTATAAATGAAATATAAACCTGTTGCATAATAAATGTTCATGCATGCATATTTGTTTGGTTTGGGGGCATTATGCCGATTCACCATATAATTAAATATGGGGCCCATATGCGGGCAAATCTAGTCTCATATTGGCCTCATTTAAATTTGTGTAGCGAACCGGTAACTTATCTTGCCCTGTTATTACAACATTTAATTTGCGGGGTAAATAAATAACATGAACCATCTAATTAATTGTCGGGACCCCGGTTCCACTTAATATGACCTAATTGCATCGCATCTTTGCCATGGCATACATCATACATGCATCATGCCCGATTTTCTACCGTAGTATTAAATATTGCATCCGGTGTTTATTCTAGTGTTTTGGTTCTTCGCGGATAAGGCCGTTGAGTTGATGCGAGTGTCGACCCGATCTTCGGATGAACCTTCGGCAATGTTTTCAGGCGAGCATCTCCCCCTTTCTACCTATCTTACTTTTATAGTATTTATTCCCTCCTGTTGATCTATTGCTATCTGTGTTGCGATGCTCTAGTTTTCGTACCCGTGATATCCCTTGCAGCCTTATATTGCCTTGGACACATCCTATTACCTGTTGTTTGGTAGATAGTTGGACTTGCGCGTCGTAGTCGCTTGCTCAAGTGCTGTTGCGTGTCGTCAAGTGCCACAGTTGTTGGTGTATTGCCGCATGTTTGATGTTGGAGATGATCACGGCTTTACTTATTGTTCACTTTAATTATTGTTTAAACAACTAAAATTGAAGTAGGTAAGCAGAGGCACAGGTGGGAAATAGATGTTATTTGGTTGTTAACCGTCCACTTGTGTCCCGTAGGACCCCGAGTACTTGATACCTGTTCCTTGAATATTCGCGCTATCCACATCCGGGAGGCTTATGGGACCCCCCTGAGCCAGAGCTTGATTCAGTCTTATTTCTTGGGGCCACAAACTAGTTTGAGGTTTTATTTACTATCCTGTACTTATGCCATGCTTTACTGCTTTATTTAAATTGTGCGACGAGCACACTGTACTGTTTAGGATCGTGACCCTTTTTCGCGGTATCGACACCCCGAGTTTTCGGGTTGCCAGTCGTTTACAGCCGGCCCCACAAACCTTGAGTCCGTCTCGGAGCCGGCCAGTTTCGTTGCGGGTGTACTCCAAGGGGTGGCCCCCTGAAATATTTCTGAATCCTGTGATTGCTTTGTCGTGAAGGCCTCGTTGGGTTTTGATTTGGTTTATCCGAGGTTGATCGAGTGTGTGTTGCTATTTGTGCACCCCTGCAGGGTAAAACTTTCTGAAAGCCGTGTCCGCGGTTATGGACGACTTGGAGCACAGTATCTCGATCATAGACAACTATAACTAAAGTAGTGCTATAAATTTGACTTTATAATGACTAGTAATCAGCTTCACTATAATGGAATGGCTACATAAAACTGCCCACAATTGCTTGTTTGGGTTGTCGCTTGCGACCATTGTATCTGACTAGTAAGTATTACAACTACAACGGAATGGCTAAATAAAAGTACCAACAACTGCTGGGTTTTTGGGTTATCTCATGCTATTTGTATCTGATTAGTAAGTGTTGCAACTATAACGGAATGGTTAACTAAAATTGCCCACTGCTTATTTTATCAGGATGACTATCTATATTTGACTAGTAATTGCTGCAACGATAACTGAATAAATAAAACTGCCAACTGTGTGCGTTCCTCGGTTGACTTCCTCGTTTGGTCTCGAGGGGGAAACATCAGGACGGGTTTGTTTGATGGTTATCAGGATGGTTCCGAATAGGTCTTTCTTACCCCTGTCTGATAGCCACCAGTTGTATCGAGTCTCTATAGGTTGTTTAGCGCAAGCTGCCGCTGCCGCTTCAGTCCACCATACCTATGTAGGCGAGGACCGCGGAATTCTAGTCTCGCCGTGTACTGGCCTCAGTACTGACGCTCCTCTTTTTCTTTGCCCGTTGTCGGCACCCCCTTTTGTTTAAGCAGGTTTTGAGATCGACGTCGTTAGCAGGGTTACCCTTCCGGCTTGGCCAGGGCAGGGTTATGGACGCCATTGGTTATTCTTCAGGGCTCTTAGCCCCATTTTCATCTTGTCCGTAGCTGGACGCTCTATCGTTTTCAAGGTGATTTGGATCTTTGTATATTATATCTGTATTCTTGACTCATTGAGTCACTGTTGTATATATATCTGTTCTGTGGGTCCCATCGAGGACTGTTGTGTAATGTTATTACTTCGTTTTCCACCCGCACGAAAGTGCCTGGTGGGCACCTTTGAATCGTTTCTATGCGGGTTTGGCGGGTTTCGCTAAAACTTGCATAGGGCCGATTCTGAGGGTGTTACACGATCTGATGCCGGGAACAGGACAAATAGCAAAGAAACCATATAAGATGGATGTGGATGAGCTGAAGGAATTGAAGAAACAGTTGAAGGAGCAGCTGGAAAAGGGATTCATTCAGCCTAGTGCGTCGTCATGGGGAGCACCCGTTCTGTTTGTAGAGAAGAAAGACAGCACCAAGAGATTAGTGGTGGACTATCGATCGCTAAATGAAGTAACCATCAAGAACAAGTACCCTCTGCCAAACATAAATGATTTGTTTGACCAACTGGAAGGAGCAAAGGTGTTCAGCAATATTGATCTGCGATCTGGCTACTTTCAATTGAAGATCCGGGAGGAGGATGTATCGAAAACCGCCTTCACCACTAGGTATGGTTTATATGAGTATACAGTTATGTCTTTTGGACTAACGAATGCCCCGGCATACTTCATGACCATGATGAACAAGGTATTTATGGAGTATTTAGACAAGTTCGTGGTGGTGTTTATTGATGACATACTGATATATTCCAAGGATGATGCTGAGCATGAGAAGCATCTGAGACTGATTATGGAGAAGCTGAGAGAACACAAGCTGTATGCCAAATTCAGCAAGTGTGAATTCTGGCTTAACACCGTTGGGTTTCTTGGACACGTAGTGTCAGGAGAAGGAGTCGCTGTTGATCCAAGCAAAGTGACTGCAGTAACTGAGTGAGAAACGCCCAAGAATGCGGGAGAGATTCAAAGCTTTTTGGGACTTGCTGGATATTACAGGAGGTTCATAGAAAACTTTTCTAAGATTGCTAAGCTGATGACTGAACTTCTGAAGAAGGAGAGGAAGTTTGAATGGTCAGACGTATGTGAAGCTAGCTTTCAGGAACTGAAGCGTCGACTAGTGACCGCGCCTGTTCTGTGTTTACCAGATCTTCAGAAGGATTTCCAAGTGTACTGTGATGCTTCTCGACAGGGACTTGGTAGCGTGTTGATGCAAGATGGGAGAGTAGTGTCATATGCCTCGCGACAACTCAAGCACCATGAGCGGAATTACACCACACACGACTTGGAGTTAGCATCAGTGGTTCATGCGCTCAAGGTATGGAGGCATTACTTAATGGGAAAACACTGTGATGTGTACACCGACCACAAGATCCTGAAATACATATTTACACAGAAGGAACTGAACATGGGACAAAGGAGATGGTTGGAGCTTATCAAGGATTATGATATGAATCTACAATACCACCCAGGAAAGGCCAATGTAGTAGCGGATGCTCTGAGCCGGAAGGTTTATGCCAATGGATTGACGATTGGTGAATTGCCTAAGGATTTGTGCAAGCAATTCAAGGACCTTAGACTGGAAGTAGTATCTGAAGGATACTTAGCAACAATGGAAGTCCAACCAACGCTACAGGACAGGATCATAAAGGCTCAGATAGGAGACAAAGAGATAGATGAAGTTAAGGAAAAGATGAAGGAAGGTCGAGCAAGGGAATTCCTTGAGGATGAGCAAGGAACCTTGTGGTACGGTGATCGTTTGTGCGTCCCCAACGATCCCGAGATAAGGAAGTTGATTCTGCAGGAAGCTCATGACTCGCAGTATTCCATACATCCGGGCAATACGAAGATGTATATGGACCTAAAGGACAGATTCTGGTGGAACAACATGAAGGGAGACATCGCGGAGCATATTGCCCTATGCGATGTATGCAGCCGAGTGAAGGCAGAACACCAGAAGCCAGCGGGACTGCTGCAACCATTGTCCGTGCCAGATTGGAAGTGGGATAGAGTGGGAATGGATTTTATCACAGGACTGCCCAGGACCAGGTCAGGATATGACTCTATTTGGGTAGTGGTCGACCATTTGACCAAGGTAGCCCACTTTATACCAGTGAAGACGACTTATACGAGTGCAAAGTTGGCCAAGATTTACATGGACAAGATTGTGTGCCTACATGGAGTTCCCAAGAGTATCGTATCTGATAGAGGCACCCAATTTACCTCACACTTCTGGCGCCAGCTGCACGAGTCACTTGGTACTAGATTGGAGTTTAGCACAGCATTTCACCCACAGACTGATGGACAGACCGAGAGGGTGAATCAGATTTTGGAGGACATGCTGAGAGCTTGCGCCTTGGCTCATGGATCCAGTTGGGATGAGATTTTGCCGTATGTGGAGTTTTCCTACAACAACAGCTATCAAACCAGCATCAAGACGTCACCGTTCGATGTGCTATATGGGAAACGGTGCCGAACACCATTGCTGTGGGATGGAGTAGGAGAACGTCAGCTATTTGGACCTGATTTGATCAAGGACGCTGAGGAGAAGGTCGCCTTGATTAGGGATAGGCTGAAGGTAGTAGAATCAAGGCAGAAGAGCTACGCTGACGCCAAGCGCAAGGAAGTGGTGTATGAGATAGGTGATAGAGCATACCTCAGAGTATCACCGCTTCGTGGAATCAAGAGATTTGGAATTAAGGGTAAGCTGGCACCTCGATTCATTGGACCGTACAGGGTCTTAGCACGCAAAGGAGAAGTTGCTTATCAGTTGGAGTTTCCAGAGGCTCTGTCTGCTGTTCACAACGTGTTCCACGTGTCCCAGCTAAAGAAGTGCCATTCGGAGATGGTGGATACACCATTGAGAGACACTGTGCCGCTAGAGGAGGTTCAGCTTGAGAGTGACTTGACCTATGAGGAGAAACCGGTCAAGATTCTGGAGACAGCAGAAAGGACTTCCCGCACCAAGACAATCAAGTTTTGCAAAGTACAGTGGAGCCACCACACCGAAGAGGAAGCCACTTGGGAGCGTGAGGATGACATCCGAGAGGACTACCCACACCTATTTGCTAGCCGCGCCGAATCTCGAGGACGAGATTCATCTTAAGGGGGTTAGTATTGTCACATCCCAAATTTTAGATTTGGTCTTGCATATCATTCATAGCATTGCATCATATCTTTCCATGCAAAACCATCGAGTAGAAAGGTTCCGCGAAACACTATCTTCAAAACCCTATTTTGTTTCGCTACGAGTTTCCTACGGGAGGCTTTAGAAGGACTTGCGACAACCACCCCTGTAGGTTCGAGTTTTCGTGCAAACCTTGACTGAAGGTTGTTCTCCTCGACGATACGAACCCGTAGGCACGAGAATCGCTCAAATCGGAGTTCGTATGCAAAAGACTCGGACGTTTTAGTAATCCGCCGGAAAACGGTCCGAAAATCTGGACCGATTTCCGAGTTCGAGTCCAGTTCCGCGCCGTTTCAGTTCAGGATTCCGCGCGAGGGACTATTTAAAGAGGACCCCACCGGGACCTCGTTTTCCGTGCCCCACACGACCCCAGCCCCTCGACCCCGCCGCCATCTCCCTGTCGCGCGCGCCGCCCGAGGCGATCTTGCCTCCGCCGCCGCCGGGCCCTGCCATTGCCGCCGCCAGTCGCCTCCGTCGCCGCCGCCTCGTACGCCACCGCCGCCGCCTCTTCCTCCTCTCCCTATTCCCGCTGTCGCCGCCGCCATCCGCCGCCACTCCGCCGCCACATCACCGTCGCCGCCCCCCGCGCGGGCGACCGCCGCAGCCGCTTCGCGCCACCCGGCCGCCACCGCCGCACCCCGCGACGCCACCGCCTCGGCCTGCGCGCCGCCCGTCCCCACCTCCCCTGCGCCGCGCCATGCCCCGCCGCCGACGCTGCGCAGCAGCACTGTCTCGCCGCCTGCGCGCCGCCGCCTAGCCGCAGCAGCCGCTGCCGCAGCCGCCGCGCCGCCTTGCTGCACGCTGCGCGCCTCACTGCGCCGCACGCACGTGCACGTGCGCGTCATCGCATGCGCACATGCATGCACGCATACACGCACGTACGCGCCGTCTCCTCGCGCGCGCGATTGTTTTCTCGGACCCGTCCATTGACTGTTTACGTCCATGCAGGAAAAACCTCGCCGCCGGAAGTGATCGTCGCCGCCGTTCGGAGCTCGCCGAAGTCCGTTTCGCCATCCGTTTCCGGTAAGACAGCAGCCACCGTCAGACCTCAGATCAGCGGCTTAGATCGTTAGTTGACCGGTCAGACTCAGGCGTTGACTAGTCAGACGCCTAGTCAGCGCCCAGTCAGCAGACGCTTTGACCAGTCAACAGACACAATTGACTGGTCAATTTCGTTAATCCCTTTAGTTGGCAGATTTCGGTAGAATCTTGTAAATTGCGTAGAAATTCAACCGCTTGGCCAAAAATTGCAAATAAAATATGTACGGGTTCAGTGAGTCGTGTAGAATCTCTCTGTACATTTGGTTCAGACTTTTACTGTCAGGTTTAGTACAGTTTAATCGAACTAGTTAGTGGCCTTTTCGGAGTAATAAATTCGTAGAAAGAGATCCGTAGCTCAAAAAATCGCGTGTGATATGTCCCTGAACTCGTATGAATGAGGGGAATCTCATCGTGAATTAAAAAGGTAGGCTTACAGTAAAAACTTCTGCAGTATTTGTCTAATGGCTTTCTGCAGTGTTTTAATTACTTGGGGAGTTTTATAATTCCTTTTTGAGTAATTCCAATTGGTACTGTTTCTAATCAGCGATGCCTATGTGGTAGAATTTTCCCAAGATTTTACAAACAGTATACTACCGGTAGCGAATTATTTAAGTTCTAGCTCTAGTTGTGAGCACTACTTTTGGTTAATAGTTTCCCTAGCACCAAATCTATTTTTCCATGCATGTATTCGGTAGTATTATGGATTAGAATTATGTGGTGCAGCTGTAGCACCAATTCACTTGCCGTTCTTGCATTCATGCATCATCTTTGTTGCATATGCTTGTGGATTGTTTGTTTATGATTGCAATTGTGTCGTGTAGATTGTGTTGAGTGCAACGCTTGCTCGTGTGAGGATTGTGCTCTAGACCGCTATAACCAAGGCAAGTAGATGCTACTTTGTTCATGAATATCGTCCTACTATTTTCTCTGCATTGTCGTGTATTTTGTAGATGCATGTGTAGGATGATACTATCGCTATGCTATGTCCTATTATGTGGTAGGACCCTCTTTGTAGATGAACCACCGTTGGTAGATGTGCTTAGCCATGCTTTGTTGAACGAGGGCTGGGTTACATCAATGATACTTGTTTTCTCAAAGTATTGGTTTGTGAAAACTAAAAACAACTTAATCAATGAACCCCCTGGGTGTGATGGTATTGATAATTTTTGGTGGTTTCATTGCGGAAAGGCGCCCAGGCATCAAGAGAGAATGATTGGCTTATTTATTGTGTAGCTTACGTGTACAACCATGTGCCAATAATGAAATGGGCGGTTGGTTGGACTTAGTAGGTTGTGGTAACTCGAACCCGCGTATCCAGAGATGTAGAATTTTGGTAGGTTGGACCGGTGCGCGTCGGGATTGAGGAGCTACTTCCCGAACAGTCTCTTCTTGGCCTTCTCCCTATCATCACCCAAAATGAGAGTGATGGTACGAGCTGGGCTGGCCAAGTCACATGGGTAAAGTGTACTAACCTCTGCAGAGTGTATAAACTAATCGATTAGCCGTGTCCCCGGTTATGGACATCTGAGTTGCTAGATATTGATTCCATGACATGTTTCTCGCTCATTCTAATTTCATAATTGTTTTAACATTGTTGGGTTAACTTAATTGGGATCTTTTCAAATAAAATCAAAAACTGTTTATGAAAGTAGGACAAATGTATTTGCAAATTCAAGCCAACACAGCTCCACTTGCCAAATATGCATGTAGATGTTAGTACTATTGTCTCCATTACTAGCTCTACTTGCCATACATTCCATGTATTGACCCTTCGGGGCTGCTACGTTTCATGTTGCAGGTTATTCCGTTTCTGATTGATCGTTATAGGCCACGGTACTCCACTCGGCACTTGTTCACTTGTGGGCAATTTGAAGATTAGAGGATTTACATGTTATGTTGCTACCTGAATAATTTGAGCTAGCTTTATGCTAAGATTTTATTGTAATAATGATACTCTGGATCTTTTTAGTACATTATACACGGATATTTTGCTATGTTATCTATCTTACTCTATTGTGGGCCAATGAACCGCTTCAGGGATTGGCATGTCACATAGAGGCCACGGTCTTTTCAGAACCGGGGTGTCACATTTTCATAACCATTTTCACCAAGTATTCCCATCTAAAGTTGATCAGGTTTTATGCTTAGCACTAGCATCTACATGTGGGGGTAAGTACTAATGAGGGGTGGTAAACAAGTGGAGTTTCAACTAAGTCCAATCTCATGCCTTAGGATGACATCAAGATTATCTAGCTTAGGCCAAATTTTATGCTCTTTATGCAACCTTCAAATATCTTTCTAGTATCTACAATTCACTGAAGTAAACACTAAGTAATAGCTTTGATAAAGAAATAAAGTAATAAGCGTGTAAGTAAAAACTAGGATTGGTTTATCAAGTGGGTAGGATCATCTATGCTTAAGGCATATAGTTGGCATGGTGCCAAGCAAATATTGGCTTGCACAGTATCAGTATAAGCTTGCTAAATTGCAAGTGTTAGCTTGCACATTCAACTAGTAGCATTAGGCTTGCCTTGTGCAAAGCAGTGGTTGAAGTTCTCCTCGGCTTCTTCTTCATAGAATCCTCCTTCCTCCTCGTATCTTTGGTCGGTACTAGCGTCTATAAATAAATACGATGTAGACAATCACCAAACAATACTTAACTACTTGCAATCATCACACCAAAGGGTCCTATAGATGATCTAGCATCATCACTAACATTACAAGATTAAAGCTTGGTTTAATTCCTTTTATGTTTAGAAAAGTAATTTCTACTCATTGAAAAACTACTTCAGATTTAATATTCTCCAAACCAAACATGGGATCATGTTGACACATGTCATCAGCACATATTTTAGTCCATGGGAATGTGATTTAGAGTGGTGTCACAATTTAATAAGGTTTCACCCTTTTATTTTTAATTAAATAAAGTGACTAGAAATGCCTATGTAGCATTCTTTTATTACTTGAACATTATTTCTGTAAGTAAACCTATATATTTTTATATATTCTGAAAGGTATGGCTAAATGTGATTTTTGAGAGTTGGAATCAACTCAAAAGCTATTACGGTTTAAATTTGAAAAATGTTTGAATGCAGAAAAGCTTCTGCCTTGTTATTTTTACCAATGGTGATCTACAGATCCAAATGACTTGAATCCAACGGGCTTGGATTCAGCATTCCCAGGCCTTTCTTACAAAATTGGTTTCATTCAATTTGGTTCACTGAATCGATCTGGGTTTATTTTTTAATCTAGGTGCAGAAGTGTGTTTCAAATAAAATGGAAAAGGTTAATTTCAAATGACTGGGCTGCGCGGGAATCGATACTGGGACGGCCTGCTAAGCACAGCGCTTACCCGGGCTGGTTAAGTGGTTTTCCCCACGCGTCAGTGAGACGAGGGGGTGCGAAGCGGTATGGGGCGATGTGGGGCGTTCGATCTGGTTCTAATCCAACGGATGAGGGTCATCGTCGACGTTGGGCAATGCCGGTGAGACAGAAACCTAGCGCGGCCAGTGGGGTTCGTTGGGGGCTCACCGAGGTTCAGGCGAGGGTCGGCGAGGCGGGCGAACGACGAAGTCGACGATGGCGAACCTCCTGGTACCGGCAGCTTCTCCTGGGGCGGCTCCAATCGCTGGCCCCCTTCTTCTCCAGCTGCGGCAGACTCCGGTGAAATTCCGGCGAAGTGCTGCTCGCCTTGCTCCGGGAACAGGGTGGCACGATCAGTGAGGAAAGGGGAGTGAGATGGTGTGCTCAATTCGGCTGGGGGTGGCCACTATTTATAGTCGCGACGATGAGACCGAACGGGATGGGCAGGCAACGGTGGCGACATGGCTACGGGCGGCTAGAGGCATGGCCGGCGGTGGCGATCCCTTGGTGGTCTCCTGGCGATGCTCTACGACTTTAATGCGCATGTAGGGGCGGTGCGGTTTGGTCTGGAATGCACGACGCTCTGCGCGGCAGAGGCGGCTTCTTCGACGGTGAGCGGTGGCTGTGCGTCATGGGGCGGCGAACGGTGATGTCTGGCGGTCTCCCGGGTCAGTGGCAATCATGTATGCACACGGCGAGGGCGGCGCGCGGTCTGTGGGCGTCGATCGAGTGTGGCGCTCTGGTGCATGCTCGGCATGGTTGCTGGCGAGCTGGGCGCGGTTCATGCGTGTGGTCCAGGGTTTGGCAACGCTCGCGGCTGGGACAGGGAGTGGCGGTGGACGGTGGGCTACCTCCTAGACAAGGTTGGCACGGGTAAATCTCCTCCTAGCTTGTTGTCTCCACTAGGGTGGCATGGTGAGCTTCGGCTGTTCACCATTGATGTCATTGCCTAGCTTATAGTGAGTCTAGTGCTTGGTTTAACTTGCTAGATGATCTACTGAGATGGTTGTGAGCTAGAGAGGGGACAAGTTAGGCTTCAATCACTACTCACAATAGTGTTTAAGATTTTGATGATTTATGTCTGCAATGTGTTTGATGAAATGGCCACAAGAATTCAAGTTTTGAATTTTGAAAAGATTTTTGGTGGGTGTGCTAGGTTGGTGCTGGTGAGTCTGCAGATGCTTGGGTTTTGAAAGCTGAGCTTGTTTGAGTGGTTTTTGAAAAAGTGGGATCTTCCCATATGATAAAGATTCAATTTTGAACTGTCCTTTAAACTATGCATTTGAATGTTTCAGGATGATCACAAAGTGGGCCTTGATACTTTGTTATGAGTACAATCAAGGGGTGCAAATATCCAGAGAAGTTTCTATTAAGTTATGAATGTTTGAGACAGCCAAAGTAGGCATGGGAGTTAAATTGGTCAAAATGACCATTCCCTTATTTTATTTGTTTTGATTTACTTGTCTTTGAGAAAAGTTTGGGAATTGTTTAGATGATGTTTATTTCACCTAAGAATCCATTTACAAGCAAAGGAACACACAAACAAGGTGGTTCAAAAGAATTCTAAATGAAATGCATACACCATGCATGCCTTCATATTTTTATTTTAGAAAAGTTTTTGTTAACCCTAATTTTGATGATTAGAGTTTGATGATCCAAGTTTAGTATTTTTGGGATGTTACAAACCTTCCCCCATTAAACAAAATCTCGTCCCGAGATTAGAAAAAGGACAAAAAAGAGTACCTAGAATTTGAAGAGATTGGGAAACTCTCTCCTGATGTGATCTTCGCGCTCCCAGGTAGCTTCCTCTTCTGTGTGGTTTCTCCACTGAATCTTGAGAAAATTGATGCTTCGGGTTCGGGTAGCTCTGAAAGCTTCTTCCAAAATACGGATGGGTACTTTGGGATAGGTCAGGTCATCGTTGATCTCTATGGTCCGGTGATCGATATTCTTGAACACTTCGGTCTTCTCGAGGACTTCGAGACACTTGCGAAGTAATGAGATATGGAACACATTGTGCACAGCTGACATCTCTTCGGGTAGTTCCAATTGATACGACATTCTCCTCGATAGTTTAGATTCTTGAAGGGTCCGATATATCTGGGGGCTAACTTTTCCTTGAGTTGGACTGGGCGACACTTTCAGATAAACAAAATCTCCGATATTGAAAGCGAGGTCTCGACGTCTCTTGTCGGCGTAACTGTTCTGTCTGGACTGGGCGGTCTTGAGGTGCTCACGAATCTTGTGAACCTTCTCTTCTGCTTCTCGTAGGATGTCGGGTCCAAAAATCTGACTCTCTCCTACTTCCGACCAGTTCAAAGGGGTGCGACACTTCCTTCCGTACATAAATTCAAATGGGGCCATTTGCAAACTGGCTTGATAACTGTTATTGTATGAGAATTCTGCAAACGGCAGATAGTCTTCCCACTTGGATCCATATTCTAGCACACATGCTCTCAGCATATCTTCAAGTATTTGGTTTACTCGCTCCGTTTGTCCATCGGTCTGAGGGTGATACACGGTGCTGAAATCTAGGCGGGTTCCTAAACCTTCTTGAACTTTCTTCCAGAATATCGAGGTAAACTGAGTTCCTCGATCCGATACGATGTTCTTGGGGACTCCATGCAAACTAACTATTCTAGCAATGTACAATTCTGCTAGCTTCGAACTCTGATATGTGGTCTTGACGGGCAAGAAATGGGCGACTTTGGACAATTGGTCCACTATGACCCAGATAGATTCATTTCCCCTACTAGAAGTAGGCAATCCGGTGATAAATTCCATTCCAACGGAATCCCATTTCCATTCCGGAATCTGCAATGGTTGCAACAATCCAGCGGGTCTTTGATGTCCCGCCTTGACTCGCTGACATATATCACACTTGGCGATATAGCTCCCGATTTCTCTCTTCATCTTATGCCACCAAAATTGCTCTTTTAAATCTTGATACATCTTAGTTCTTCCGGGATGGATAGAATAAAGATTATCATGATCCTCCTTCAGAATCACTTCTTTCAACTCAGAATCTGCTAGTACACAAAGGCTTCCTTTGTACCATAGAACTCCTTCTTCGTCTTCGGTGAATCCGGGTACTTTGCCTGTACCGATACGACGCTTGATTCCGTCGATACTAGCATTTCCCTTCTGCGCCTCTTTAATCTGAATGATCAAAGTGGGCTGGAGTTCTATGCTAGCCAAAAATCCTTTACTCACTAATTCCATTCGAAAATCTTCCATTTCTTTGTGCAAGCTTGGTTGCTCCTTTAAAATCATGGAGTTCAAGCGGCACGGCAATCTGCTAAGGGCATCGTCTACCACATTGGCTTTACCGGGGTGATAGTGAATGTCCAGGTCGTAATCCTTGATTAGCTCAATCCACCTTCTCTGTCTCATATTCAGCTCCTTCTGAGTGAATATATACTTCAGGCTCTTGTGATCCGAATAAATCTCACAACGATTTCCCATCAGGTAATGCCTCCATGTCTTCAGGGCTAGAACTACGGCTGCGAGTTCGAGGTCATGGGTTGGGTAATTTTGCTCATGTTGCTTCAATTGTCGAGATAGATAAGATATAACTTTGCCTTCTTGCATTAGCACACTTCCGAGACCGATCTTTGATGCGTCACAATACACATCGAAGGGCTTCGTGATATCCGGCATGATCAAGATTGGGGATGAAATCAATCTTCTCTTGAGTTCTTGAAAACTCGCTTCACATTTGTCGGTCCATTCAAACTTCTTGTCCTTCTTCAGCAATTGGGTCATGGGTCTGGCGATACTCGAGAATCCGTGTACGAACTTGCGGTAATATCCCGCCAATCCGAGAAATGCACGAACTTGGGTTTGAGTGACTGGGGCTTGCCAATCTTCTACATCTTTCACTTTTGCAGGGTCCACGGCAATTCCTCCGGCTGATACAATGTGGCCGAGGAATCCTACCTCCTGTAACCAGAATTCACATTTGCTAAACTTGGCATACAACTAATGCTCTCTAAGGGTTCCAAGAATGGTCCTTAGGTGTAGCTCATGTTCTTCTTCCGATTTGGAATAAATCAGAATGTCATCGATGAAAACAACGACAAAATTATCCAGGAAGTCCATAAAAATCTTATTCATGAGATTCATGAAATAAGCGGGGGCATTGGTTAATCCAAAAGACATGACTGTATACTCGTACAATCCATATCTGGTGGTGAAGGCAGTCTTTGGAATATCCTCTGCGCGAATCTTGAGTTGATGATAGCCAGTTCTAAGATCCATCTTAGAAAACACTTTGGCACCGGTCAACTGATCAAACAAATCTTCTATATTGGGCAAGGGGTATTTGTTCTTGATGGTGACATCATTCAACTTCCGATAATCCGTACACAAACGGTTACCTCCCTCCTTCTTGTCCATGAACAATACAGGTGATCTCCATGGTGACGCACTTGGTTGAATCAATCCAATTTCCAGCATGGCATCCAGTTGCTTCTTCAGTTCTGCTAGCTCAGACGGGTTCATACTATATGGTCTCTGGGCTATGGGTCCGGTTCCGGGCATTAGTTTGATGATAAACTCGATATCCCGATCTGGGGCCATACCGGGCAAAACATCTGGAAATACATCGGGGTATTCACAGACTATCCGGACTTGGTCAATGGTAGGTTGGGATATACTCTTGTTGCACTTGAATTGACGAGGTAAGGTTTCAGATATGTGCTCGACTGATATTCTGGCTATACTGGTCATGGTTATGGCTTTCTTGGCACAGTCAATCAATCCTTTATGTTTGGACATCCAATCCATTCCTAGTACTACTTCCAAACCTTTAGTTCCGAGTACTATCAGATTTGCATGAAAATCTATGCCATGGATTCGGATAGGGACGGCTTTGTAAGTTTGACTATCCTTGGTGGTTGATCTGGGAATTTGAACAATCATAACATGCTTCAGTTTGGTTGGTTGAATTTTACTAGTGCATGCAAATTCTTCGGTGAAAAATGAGTGCGATGCACCAGAATCAAACAACGCTCGTGCAAGTACTGAATTAACAAAAAACATACCCAGCACGACGTCTGGCCCTTCCTGAGCTTCTTCAACATGCATGAGGAAAAGACGGCCCCTGGGGCAAACCTTCTTCCGGGCTGAACACGACGCTGCTGCTGAGCTGGGGCATTTGCATTGGGTGCTGCGGCATTCTTCTTGTTGGGGCACTCGTTGGAGTAGTGACCTTATTTCCACAGTCATAACAAGTCACCTGCGACTTGTCCTTTGCTGCTACAGGCACAACATTGCTTCCAGTCCTCGGGGCAGCGTTGGTGTTGGCGGTAGCATTGTTGTTATTGAACTTGTGTGGGGCACGGTTGAAATTGCTAGCGTTGTCGGGGTTGTTGTGATTTCCTCCGGGCCTAGGGTTTCCACGGTTGGGATAGGTCGGACGGTTCATTGGGGGTTTGTTGGTTCTTGGGGCAAATCCTGGAGATGGGTTAGGGCGATACTTTGGGGTATGATGGGTTCCTGGCTGATGCATCATGCGACGCTTGCGGTTCTCATTGTCTTGGTTGATCTTTACTTCCATCTGGATGGCAGAGTCGACAAGGGCTTCAATATCAGCAAAGGGGATATTGACTAACATTGTCTGCATCTCATCATGCAGACCATTCAGGAATCTTTCTTTCTTCTTGGCTTCGGTGTCGATCTCTTCCGGGGCATACCTAGCTAATGACAAAAATTTGTCATGGTATTCCACTACGGTCATCCTTCCTTGCTTAAGTTCTCTGAACTCGTCTCTTATCCTCTTGATCAAACCCGGTGGCACATGGGTTCTACTAAACTTGACCATAAATTCCTCCCAGGTCATCATCTGGCCTCCGGTCATTGCGCGAACACTGTTCCACCATGCCCTGGCATCTCTGGCTAGATAGTGGGTGGCGAACAGAACTTTCTCGTTGGCTTCCACTCTGGCAACTTGTAGGTTATTTTCCATGGTTTGCAGCCAATCATCGACGTCTAGGGGTTCTTCTGACTTAGTGAAAACAGGTGGGTTGGTATTCTGGAAGTTCTTGAGCTTAGATCCATGGTTATCTTGATTTCCGTGGCCTTGGTTGTTGTGGGCTAGCTGAGCTATCTGTTGCAGGGTGGCTAGGTTGGCTTGACGTTCCGCTCTTTCAGCTTCGCGGTCAGAGGTCAACATTTGCAGGATCTGCAACATCGGGTCCAGGGATGAACCACTTCCTCTGCGTGGCATCTGAAGATTGAGATAGATCATGAGAAAATAGGGAAATTTCTAAGGTTCTGGGATTTTGAAAAGTTTTTAAAGTTTGGCTCAGATTTTTCTAGCAACTCGCTTTTCATTCATTCATTCATAGCACACGATACAACACACACCATAACAAGAAAAACAGATGGTTTTAAGAACCATTCTGAAAACTACGATACAGTGGGACCGAATACTACTCACTACGCTAGTTCTCAAGTGGTACTACTCCTCGGAATATGTGGATTCATCATCCTCATCATCATCGATGAAGGCGAAATCATCCTCATCGGTGAAGAAGTCCATAGCCTGATCCTCCAGAAAATCATCGTCATCGCTGAGATAGGAGTAGGGGTCTCCACGAAGATCCTCTCCGGCATTCTCCCTTTCCTCCAACTTCATGTCTCTCTCGTGGATGGTCTCCTCCAAAGATGAGATACGGTGGCGAAGACGGGCAATGATGCGCTCCTTCTTGTTGAGCTGATGGCGGCGAGAATTGCGATCCTTTTCCAGCATGGTGATGGTTTGATCCTTCGTCTTGATGATGGCAGACGTGTGGTTGGAGTAGTCACGGCAGTTATCCAACTCCTGCTGACGATCGTACATCATGAAGCTGAGGTGGTCCAATTAAGTCTTCAGCTCGGGGTGGTATGGGTCTTCCAGTGATTTTCCATTAGCATCACGCCTTGGGCAAAACTCAAAGCGGGTTCCCTTGCTCTGATTGATGCTCTGCCCACACAGACAGGAAAGGGCTTCCTGCATGGCCCTGGAAAGTCCATCGAGCCAGTTGTTCTCTCTTAAGGTAAACTGAATTCCCTCAGCAGTGGGAGGTTCAATCTTTCCTCGGAGACTTGCAACAATCAGCCACTACAGATCTTCTCCTCCTTGATCATTGAGCTGAGCTCCGAAGAACTCGGGGTGCGGACGCTCCAGAAGTTCCGAAAGCTGGTCCAAATCCCTCTCAAAGATAAGGTCTCCTCCATTCCCCAATTGATAAAACTTGTTGTACTTCACGTCCATCTATAAGAATATAGGATGAGTAAGTTAGTAGAGTGATTAAGTGTGTCAATATTTTATGTATTTTTCAAGAGTTTTTGAGGAACATGAATTTTCATGAAAGAATCAGAGGGATAAGAATGAGAATAAGTTTTTGTAAATATTTGTTTTCTTTGGTTTTCAAACTAAGTTTTTGATTCAACTTCCAGTCTAACTAGGGTCTCCTATGGTCAGGATGGCTCTGATACCAACTTGTCAACACCCGGATTTTTAATCCCAGATGCCTGTTATGCCATACATCGCAATCCCAGGATTACCATTTTTGCGAGACATAACAGAATTGGATACCACAGTACATCATCCATTACAACCCATACATAAGGTCTTACACAAATAGGGATCTCATGATCCAGTTCTTAATACAACTTCAAGTAGCGGAATACGTAATAATAACGGTAGCGTAGGCGAAGCTCCATCTTTGGGGTCATAGGCAATGCTAACGATGGGAGATGATCCTAGTTGTCGTAACCTTCCTGGGGTCCATCCTCCAGGTACTCCTCTTCATAGTCTGGCCACGGAAATAGCCAGGGACAAAGCCATGAGTACTCTTAAGTACTCGCAAACTAATACTAACAAGTGGAAGGGGTTTTTGATAATAGGACACTAGGCTCTAGGGTTGTTTTGCAAGAAACCAGATTTACATCTACTAAGTTTAGAAGCAACGAATGCTAGTTGAAGTTTTATAAAACCTAAGTAGGATCTTGTAACTCGCATCACAACTCTGTTGTGGTCAAGTCAAAGTCTCGCTTCCTTTCAGAAATCATTTTGAAAAGTTTGACGGGGGAACAGTATGGCCACTCGAACTGTCCATAACCGTGGACGCGGCTATTCGAATAGTTTGACACTCTGCAGAGATTGTACACTTTCACCACAACATTCGATACATCCGTCAGGAACAAATCCTGAATTCACCATACTAAGTATGCGGATAATCAATCCTAACATTTCAATTACACGCCCTAGTATAAGCACCTCTCCTGTGAGTTTGGCCTCCCAACCATGACCAACCGTCATCTTGGGTACTGCACAGGTGGACAATCTTCACAATGTAGCCTCAGCTCAGACCTTGGCCGTGAGGGAACTAATACTATGGTATATAAGTTTCCAGTCAAGCCCTACCCAATTCTCGGGTATTGTGGTTGTACGATAAAATTGGAATGGTATCGCATCCAGACAACCATCAGTTTTATAAAGGGCTAAGACTCATGCCTCAACATTTTCATCACCATAAATCATCTGGTGTTCCGAAACACATGTCCAAAACATCTCAGTAGAATGATCCATCATTCTAAGGTTTTCATAACCATTTTCACCAAGTATTCCCATCTAAAGTTGATCAGGTTTTATGCTTAACACTAGCATCTACAAGTGGGGGTAAGTACTAATGAGGGGTGGTAAACAAGTGGAGCTTCAACTAAGTCCAATCTCATGCCTTAGGATGACATCAAGATTATCTAGCTTAGGCCAAATTTTATGCTCTTTATGCAACCTTCAAATATCTTTCTAGTATCTACAATTCACTGAAGTAAACTCTAAGTACTAGCTTTGATAAATAAATAAAGTAATAAGCTTGTAAGTAAAATCTAGGATTGGTTTATCAAGTGGGTAGGATCATCTATGCTTAAGGCATATAGTTGGCATGGTGCCAAGCAAATATTGGCTTGCATAGTATCAATATAAGCTTGCTAAATTGCAAGTGTTAGCTTGCACATTCAACTAGTAGCATTAGGCTTGCCTTGTGCAGAGCAGTGGTTGAAGTTCTGCTCGGCTTCTTCTTCGTAGAATCCTCCTTCCTCCTCGTATCCTTGGTCGGTACTAGCGTCTATAAATAAATACGATGCACATAATCACCAAAAAATACTTAACTACTTGCAATCATCACACCAAAGGGTCATATAGATGATCTAGCATCATCACTAACATTACAAGATTAAAGCTTGGTTTAATTCCTTTTATTTTTAGAAAAGTAATTTCTACTCATTAAAAAACTACTTAAGATTTAATATTCTCCAAACCAAACATGGGATCATCTTGACACATGTCATCACCACATATTTTAGTCCATGGGAATGTGATTTAGAGTGGTGTGACAATTTAATAAGGTTTTACCCTTTTATTTTTAATTAAATAAAGTGACTAGAAATTCCTATGTAGCATTCTTTTATTACTTGAACATTATTTCTGTAAGTAAACCTATATATTTTTATATATTCTGAAAGGTATGGTTAAATGTGATTTTTGAGAGTTGGAATCAACTCAAAAGCTATTATGGTTTAAATTTGAAAAATGTTTGAATGCAGAAAAGCTTATGCCTTGTTATTTTTACCAAGGATGATCTACACATCCAAATGACTTGAATCCAACGGGCTTGGATTCAACATTCCCAGACCTTTCTAACAAAATTGGTTTCATTCAATTTGGTTCACTGAATCGATCTGGGTTGATTTTTGAATCTAGGTGTAGATGTGTGTTTGAAATAAAATGGAAAAGGTTAATTTCAAATGACTGGGCTGCGCGGGAAGCGATACTGGGCCGGCCTGCTAAGCACAGCTCTTACGCGGGCTGGTTAAGTGGCTGTCCCCACGCGTCAGTGAGACGAGGGGGTGTGAAGCGGTATGGGGCGATGTGGGGCGTTCGATCTGATTCTAATCCAACGGCTGAGGGTCATCGTCGACGTTGTGCAACGCCGGTGAGACAGAAACCTAGCACAACCAGTAGGGGTCGTTGGGGGCTCACCGGGGTTCAGGCGAGGGTCGGCGAGGCGGGCGAACGACAAAGTCGACGACAGCGAACCTCCTAGTACCGGCAGCTTCTCTTGGGGCGGCTCCAATCGCTGGCCCCCTTCTTCTCCAGCAGCGGCAAACTCCGGTGAAATTCCAGCGAAGTGCTGCTCGCCTTGCTCCAGGAACGGGGTGGCATGATCAGTGAGGAGAGGGGAGTCAGATGGTGTGGTCAATTTGGCTGGGGGTGGCCTCTATTTATAGTCGCGACGATGATACTGAACAGGATGGGCAGGCGACGGTGGCGACATCGCTACGGGCGGCTAGAGGCATGGCCGGCGGTGGCGATCGCTTGGTGGTCTCCTGGCGATGCTCTATGACTTTAATGCGCATGTAGGGGCGGTGCGGTTTGGTCTGGAACGCGCGACGCTCTGCGCGGCAGAAGCGGCTTCTTCGACGGTGAGCGGTGGATGTGCGTCATGGGGCGGCGAACGGTGATGTCTGGCGGTCTCCTGGGTCAGTGGCGATCATGTATGCACACGGCGAGGGCGGCGCGCGGTCTGTGGGCGTCGATCGAGTGTGGCGCTCTGGTGCATGCTCGGCATGGTTGCTGGCGAGCTGGGCGCGGTTCATGCGTGTGGTCCAGGGTTTGGCAACGCTCGCGGCTGGGACAGGGAGTGGCGGTGGACGGTGGGCTACCTCCTAGACAAGGTTGGCACGGGTAAATCTCCTCCTAGCTTGTTGTCTCCACTAGGGTGGCATGGTGAGCTTCGGCTGTTCACCATTGATGTCATTGCCTAGCTTATAGTGAGTCTAGTGCTTGGTTTAACTTGCTAGATGATCTACTGAGATGGTTGTGAGCTAGAGAGGGGACAAGTTAGGCTTCAATCACTACTCACAATAGTGTTTAAGATTTTGATGATTTATGTCTGCAATGTGTTTGATGAAATGGCCACAAGAATTCAAGTTTTGAATTTTGAAAAGATTTTTGGTGGGTGTGCTAGGTTGGTGCTGGTGAGTCTGCAGATGCTTGGGTTTTGAAAGCTGAGCTTGTTTGAGTGGTTTTTAAAAAAGTGGGATCTTCCCATATGATAAAGATTCAATTTTGAACTGTCCTTTAAACTATGAATTTGAATGTTTCTGGATGATCACAAAGTGGGCCTTGATACATTGTTATGAGTACAATCAAGGGGTGCAAAGATCCAGAAAAGTTTCTGTTATGTTCTGAAAGGTTGAGACAGCCAAAGTAGGCATGGGAGTTAAATTGGTCAAAATGACCATTCCCTTATTTTATTTGTTTTGATTTACTTGTCTTTGAGAAAATTTTGGGAATTGTTTAGATGATGTTTATTTCACCTAAGAATCGATTTACAAGCAAAGGAACACACAAACAAGGTGGTTCAAAAGAATTCTAAATGAAATGCATACACCATGCATGCCTTCATATTTTTATTTTAGAAAAGTTTTTGTTAACCCTAATTTTGATGATTAGAGTTTGATGATCCAAGTTTAGTATTTTTGGGATGTTACAGATGTAATAGCTAGATTAATCGCGTAGGATGTAGGCATTTAGTTCACGCCGTCCACACATAGCAGTAGGTGGTACCATACCTCTGCGCTAGCCAGGTCGATTAGGGTACAGTATAGTGATTTGTATTTGCCTGTCTTGTATCAGGCCGAAGATGAACATTAAAAATGCTCATAACATGTACAACTTTTTATGATAATGGGCTCCAAAAATGCAGAAACTATAAAAGACCGTTAAAGTAATGGGGCTGACCTATAGGCGCGCTTAGTAATAGTAACGGCCAACAACAGTGACATGCCTAAATAGTAACATGCCGAAAAACTATAATGGACCATAGCAGTAAAGGGTAGAAACCTTAAATGGCCAAAATAGTAACGGGCAGAAGAGTAGCAGGCCCAACCAGAAGAAGGCCAGGATCGCAGCATGTTAGAATAGTAACAGGCCAAATTCACACTAGGCCAGAACAGTAACGGGCCGAGAAACTTACCAAACTGAAACAGTAACAGGCCAGAATACAAGTAGGGCGGTAATGGGCCTGAATAGAAACAGGTCCGAAAATTTTATGGGTCGCAGCGAGTTACATAAATGGTCCAGTTTCAAAAAGTGCTGGACTATACAGTAACGGGCCAGGAAGATTACGTGCCAAAGCGGACTGGCCAAATGGGCCCATTTCAAACAGTACAACAAAGAACAGTATGGGCCGGATAATTTACGGGCCTTACAAATGGTCCCTTTTCAAACATTGTTGGTCGAAACAGTAACGGGCCTGAAAGTTTACGAGCCACAGCAAGCATCACTAGTGGGCCCATTTGTAACAGTGTAGGACGAAATAGTAATAGGCCATGATACTATTGGGCTCTCTTAATGGGCCAGCCCGATTAATAATTATCAGGACTTGGCTGGGCCTGGCTTCTACCATGATTTCATTAATAGTTAACGGTGCTAACTGACTGTTAACGGCGTTCGCCACGTGACAGTTTGCATGACGTCTGCAGTCAACGTGGCTGGCAAATAGATCTATGATGAAACAACTTTTCATAACTGATGGGTGCGATTTGACATGGTCGAAAAAAGACCGTGGTAGAATCATTTGTGACGGGGCTTCTACCACGAAGGGCATCCGTCGTATAATGCTTTTCAGCCAGAAAAAATGGGCCTTCAACAACGAAAGTCGTCCATTGTAAAGGGACATTTTTCTTATAGTTTGTAAGCACCAAGATCAATCTACCGAGATACAATCTATGGGTGGATATACATCCATATAATACATATACCTGAAGAACGACAAAGCTTTACGAGGTTGGACTCATGGATGATGTAGTCGTTCCCTCGCCGATCTCAAGATCGTGTAGAAGTTAGGTAGCACCGCAACTTAGTGGATCATACGTGATCGCACACACGTATGGTCCTCTGAAAACCTCCGCGACCTCGCTCCAGCAATGCAGCGGAAGTAGCAAATCCTTGCTCCAGAAAAAGCCACTGTGAACATGTATCTTGCTAAGCTGATACCATGGGGGAATTGTGAAGGGAATATGCCCTGAGAGGCAATAATAAAGTGTTTATTATGTGTGTTCCAAGTATATGATATATGTTTATTTTCCATGCTATAATTGTATTAATATGGAAACGTTAATACATGTGTGTTTAATAAACAAACAGAAAGTTCCTAGTTATGCCTCTCTCATAAACTAGTTCATTGATTAACAAGATGATCACAGTTTCCTGATCATAGACATTGGATGTTGTTAATAACAAGATCACAACATTAGTGTAATGATGTGATGAACATTCATCTGAAGTATAGCATTACGATCAAAGTGATTGAGTTTATATTTCTATAAACAACTTACGAAGTGATCCTAATCCTTAGACCATGAAATCATGCCAATCACTAACACCAGAAGAGTTTCTTGTTGACATCAAACGTCACACCGTAACTGGGTGATTATAAAGATGGCTTCAAAGCTACTAAAGTGCTACGTTGAGAATCATGGATCAAGAGTGGAATTTGGTCATCCCGATGACGGATAGATATACTCTGGGCCCTCTCGGTGATTTGATCACTAGAATGTTATATCACGGGAACGAGAAAAGAGTGCATGTCAGTAACAAGATCAAACTAGGTATGGAGATACCGATGATCGAATCTCGGATATGTAATATATCGTGAAACAAAGGGGTTAAGATACAAGCGTAAAAGGTTCCGACGATCACAGGAAAGTCATCGTTGAATGTGTGGGAGTCAGTATGGATCTCTAGGTCCCGCTATTGATTATTGATCGGAGAAGGGTCTCGATCATGTCCGTATTATTCGCGAACCGTAGGGTGACACACTTAAGGGACACTGACATCCAATTGGAGAAAATGTTTCATGTCGGAAAGAATAACAAGCGCATGAATTTATTTCACTAGATACCGAAACAGGTTTTCGGGTGAAATTGCATAAAGTGGTTTTGCATGTGGAATAGAATTATAGCAAGGGGTTATATGTGAATGTTTGTCATTAAAGTAATTGACAAAATTCTGAATAAATTAAAGAGTTTTATTTAATGACAGTTTGCATTAAATTTGGTGGAAATTTAATAGCAATTTTGAGTGGGATTTTGAGTGGAGGAAATTGAAAGGGTTTTTGTGAGTGGAGTGTCTACCCACATGAACTAAGGAGGGGTCGGGGCAGCCCCCATGGCCGGCGGCCACCCCCTTGGGTGCCCCCTCCTCCTATAAAAGGCACACCCTCTCCTCTCTCTCACTCACACCTCCTCGTGAAGGATCTCTCTCACCCTCTAGAATTTATCCCCCATGGTCTCGGACTAGCGAGATACATGTTCCCGGTGGCTATTCGGCAAGAAAGGGTTGTGCTTTCGCTGCATCGCTAGAGCGAGGAGGCGGATGTTGCTCGGTGTCTTGTACGTGTGTGCGAGCACGGATGCGCTGCTGCTTTGCGGCACTAGGACTTCCTCTCGATCTTGAGATCGGCAAGAGATCATCTACATCAACCATGAGTTCAACTCGTTAAGCTTTGTCGGTCTTCAAGGTATGTTCTCTATGGATATACATCCGCCCGTTGTTTATATCTAGTCCCATCGTAGGAAATTTTTTGTTTTCTATGCTGCGAACCCTTCAGTGGTATCAGAGCCGCATCTATGCGTAGATGATTTACACGGGTAGTACACATATGCGTATGTGGGTGATGATGATCATGTTGTTGCTCCTTAGTTGTAATTTTGGATATTGGTGGCATAGTGGGATGAAGCGGCCCGGACAAACTTTACATGTCCTCCCACATAAGACCTGTTCCACGCTTGACATGCAACTAGTTTGCATAAGTGGCTAGCGGATGTCTGTCTCTCCTACTATAGTCAATATCTATTTTGCAACGAGTTGTCAACAATTTGGTTATCCTCGTTTTGGTTCATGTTCGTAGGTAAGAACGGTTCTATCTTCTAAAGCCCTAAGCCACGTAAAACTTGCAATGGATAAATTAGAAGGTGTCTAGTTTAGATTGTTGCTGGGCTAGTGTTATGATATGGTGATGTTGTTAGTAGAATTATCAGATGATACTATTACAACACACATAGAGTGTAAATTCCATAGACCTTGGACTTACACATAAAGGTATGATAGTGATCATACCATGGTGCACGTGATAGAGATCATATGCAGGAACCATATCATTTCACTAATAAACATGTGATGTTTGATAGCATCTTATATTGCTTGTTTAGCTCTTTATTAGCATAATAAGATGATCCCTAATTTGAATATCAAGATGAGAATGTGTTCTTCCTTTAGTATGCACCGATTATGTTTTCTTCGCTCCAAGACATCACGTGATGATCGGGTGTTCTTGGATCCACGACCATATATCGGGTGTAAGACACTTACACACGCGAATACTAAGGTTCTAACTTGGTGACCCTAGCATGTAAAGACATGGCCTCGGAACACGGACCAAAAGGTTAATCATGAGTCATATAGTATATATGATGCCCATTTGATGCTCGCCTTTGAAGCTACACCAACTCACGTGATGATCAGACTTGGTGTAGTGGATTTGGTTCATGTAATCACCAAAAAGACACGACGGATGTCTTTTTGAGTGGGAGTTCATTCGTAATGTGGATTAGTTGAACTCAATCTATCATAAACTTAGTCTAAACTTTACAAATTCTGTTGTAGATGGCACCACCTGCTTTTAATTTCAATGTGTTCATGGGGAAAGAGAAACTTGCAACGAACGGTAGCAACTTTACCGAATGGGCCATGAATTTGAGGATTCTCCTCTCTGTTGCACAAAAGCAATATGTGCTAGAAGCACCGCTAGGCCCCCCACCTTTTGAGGATGCCCCTTACGAGGAGAAGATTGTCTATCAGACTCGTCTGGAGGACCACAACTTAGTTCATTGCGGCATATTGTATGGGCTAGAGCCGGAACTTCGAAAGCGTTTCGAAAACGGCAATGCATTTGATACAATGGGTGAGTTGAAAATGATTTTAGACACACATGCTGCTATAGAGATCTACAATGCTTCAGAAAAGTTCTTTCGCTGCATGATGGAAGAGCACAACTCCATTAGTGAGCATGTACTCAAGATGTCGGGTTACGCCGATAAGCTTGTGTCCTTGGGAATATCGATTCCCATTGACTTAGGCATCCATCGTGTTCTGCAGTCTCTGCCACCTAGCTATAAGAGCTTCATGATGAACTATAATATGCAAGGCATGAAGAAGTCTGTCGCCGAGCTTATGTCAATGCTTAAAACTGCAGAAGTGGAGATCAAAAAGGAATATCAAGTGTTGATGATCAATAAGAACACTGGTTTAAAGAAAGACAAGAAGGGAAAACGGAAGGGAAGTAAGGGCGGCAAGCCGGTTGCCGTGCATGAAAAGAAACCCCGAGTTGGACCTAAGTCTGATACCGACTGCTACTATTGTAAGGGGATTGGCCACTGGAAGCGCAACTTCCCCAAGTATTTGGCAGATAAGAAGGCCGGCAAGGCAAACAAAGGTATATATGATATACATGTTATTGATGTGTACTTTACTAGTGCTCGTAGTAGCACCTGGGTATTTGATACCGGTTCAGTTGCTAATATTTGTAACTCGAATCAGGGGTTGCGGAACAAGAGACCGCTAGCAAGGGGTAAGATCAAGTGTTGATGTGATCGTCGTCGGAATGCTGCCTCTCCATTTGCCTTCGGGATTAGTAATAAACTTGAAGAATTGTTATCTGGTGCCAGCACTAAGCATGAACATTGTATCAGGATCATGTTTAATGCGAAGTGGTTATTCATTTAAATCCGAGAACAATGGTTATTCTATTTATATGAATGAAATCTTTTATGGTCATGCACCAATGATGAATGGTTTATTTCTTTTGGATCTCGATAATAATGTTACACATATTCATAATGTTGATACTCAAAGAATTAAACTAAATGATGATATATCCACATATATGTGGCACTGCCGTCTAGGTCATATTGGCGTTAAACGCATGAAGAAGCTCCATTCGGATGGACTTTTGGAATCACTTGATTTTGAATCATTTGATACATGTGAGCCATGCCTTATGGGAAAGATGACTAGAACGCCGTATTCCGGTTCAATGGAACGGGCGACAGATTTATTGGAAATCATACATTCTGATGTATGTGGTCCAATGAGTGTGTCGACACGAGGTGGATATCGTTATTTTGTTACTTTCACGGATGACTTGAGTAGATACGGTTATATATACTTGATGAAACACAAGTCTGAAAAATTTAAAAAGTTCAAGGAATTTCAAAATGAAATGGAAAATCATCGTAATAGAAAGATCAAATTTCTACGATCCGACCGTGGAGGTGAGTATCTAAGTTACGAGTTTAGCACTCACATGAAAGAGTGTGGAATTGTTTCACAACTCACACCTGCCGGAACACCATAGCGAAATGGTGTGTCGGAACATTGTAATCGTACTTTATTAGATATGGTCCGATCTATGATGTCTCTGACGGACTTGTCATTGTCATTTTGGGGTTATGCACTTGAAACTGTTGCATTCACTTTAAATTGGGCACCATCTAAATCCGTTGAAAATACACTGTATGAATTATGGTTTGGAAACAAACCTAAGCTGTCATTTCTTAAAGTTTGGGGATGCGATGTTTATGTGAAGAAACTTCAACCGGATAAACTCGAACCCAAAGCGGAAAAATGCGTCTTCATAGGATACCCTAAGGAAACTATTGGTTATTCCTTCTATCACAGATCCGAGGGCAAGGTTTTTGTTGCCAAGAATGAATCCTTTCTAGAGAAAGAGTTTCTCATGAAAGGTGTGAGTAGTCGGAAGGTAGAACTTGAAGAGTTTATTGAACCTTCTCTTCAAAGTATGGCGAGTAGCGCAGCGCCGGAAGTCGTCCCGGAGTTGGCTTCACCAGTTGAAGAAGGAACTAATGATAATGATCATGAAACTCCGAAAGAGAGTACTACCGAACCTCGTAGGTCTAGCAGGATGCGTGCAGCTCCCGAGCTATACGGAAATCCTATCATGAATTTCTTGGTTGATGAAAATGATGACCCTGCAACGTATAAAGAAGAGATGATGAGCGCGGATTCCAACAAATGGTTAGAAGCCATGAAATCCAAGATGGAATCCATGTATGAAAATCAAGTTTGGAACTTGGTGAACTTACGTCATGACCGAAAGGCCGTGGAGAACAAATGGATTTTCAAAAGGAAAACTGATGCTGATGGTAATGTAACCATCTATAAAGCTCGACTTGTCGCAAAGGGGTTTTGACAAATTCAAGGAGTTGACTACGATGAGACATTCTCTCCCGTAGTGATGCTAAAATCATTTAGGATTATGTTAGAAATTGCTGCATATTTCGATTACGAGATATGGAAAATGGATGTAAAAACCGCGTTTCTCAATGGTAATATTGAAGAAGAGTTGTATATGATACAACCAAAGGGTTTTGTCGATCCTAAGGATGCTAATAAGGTGTGCAAGCTTCAGCGATCCATCTATGGATTGAAGCAAGCATCACGAAGTTGGAATCTCCGCTTTGATGAGGTGATCAAAGAGTTTGGATTTGTCCAAACTTATGGAGAAGCTTGTATTTACAAGAAAGTGAGTGGGAGCAATGTGGCATTTCTTATACTATATTTGGATCACATATTATTGATCGGAAATGATATAGATCTTTTAAACAGTGTTAAAAGTTATCTAAACAACAAATTTTCAATGAAGGACCTAGGTGAAGCGTCATACATATTAGGCATAAAGATCTATAGAGATAGATCTAGGTGCCTAATAGGGATATCACAAAGTACATACCTTGATAAGATTTTAAAGAAGTTTAAAATGGAAGATAGTAAGAAGGGGTTCTTACCTATGACACAAGGCACGACATTGAGTAAGACTCAAAGTCCGTCTACGGCGGAAGAAAGAGAGAAAATGGACAAAGTCCCCTATGCTTCAGCCATAGGCTCTATAATGTACGCCATGCTATGTACAATACCGGATGTGGCACATGCTATTAGTTTGACTAGTAGGTACCAATCGGATCCAGGTTCAGAACACTGGAAAGCGGTCAAGAATATCCTTAAGTACTTGCGAAGAACTAAGGATATGTTTCTTGTATACGGAGGTGAAGAAGATCTCGTCGCTAAGTATTATGTCGATGCTAGTTTTGACACCGATCCGGATGACTCTAAGTCTCAATCCGGATACATATTTCTCATGAATGGCGGAGCGGTTAGTTGGAGGAGCTCCAAACAACCTGTGGTGGCGGGATCAACAATGGAGGCCGAATATGTTGCTGCTTCAGAAGCGGCTCAGGAGGCAGTTTGGATGAAGGAGTTCATATCCGAACTAGGTGTGGTTGTAAACACGTTGGACCCAATGGTGATCTATTGTGACAACAATGGTGCCATTGCCAATGCCAAAGAGCCAAGGTCTTACAAACATTCCAAGCATATTAAGCGCCAGTTTCACTCCATCCGTGAGAATGTCAAGGATGGAGATATAATGATTTGTAATGTACATACTGATCTCAATGTAGCAGATCAGTTGACTAAAACTCTCCCTAGAGAAAAACATGATCTACACCAGAACTCCATTGGTGTTAGATACATCACTATGTAACTAGATTATTGTCCCTAGTGCAAGTGGGAGACTGAAGTGAGTATGCCCTGAGAGGCAATAATAAAGTGTTTATTATGTGTATTCCAAGTATATGATAGATGTTTATTTTGCATGCTATAATTGTATTAATACGGAAATGTTAATACATGTGTGTTTAATAAACAAACAGAAAGTTCCTAGTTATGCCTCTCTCATAAACTAGTTCGTTGATTAACAAGATGATCACAGTTTCCTGATCATAGACATTGGATGCTGTTAATAACGAGATCACAACATTAGTGTAATGATGTGATGAACATTCACCCGAAGTATAGCATTACGATCAAATTCATTGAGTTTATATTGCTATAAAAAACTTACGAAGTGATCCTAATCCTTAGACCATGAGATCATGCCAATCACTAACACCGAAAGAGTTTCTTGTTGACATCAAACGTCACACCGTAACTGGGTGATTATAAAGATGGCTTCAAAGCTACTAAAGTGTTACGTTGAGAATAATGGATCAAGAGTGGAATTTGTTCATCCCGATGACGGATAGATATACTCTAGGCCCTCTCGGTGATATCACATTGGTTAGCTTGTAAGCAAATTATTTGATCACTAGAATGTTATATCACGGGAACGAGAAAAGAGTGCATGTCAGTAACGAGATCAAACTAGGTATGGAGATACCGATGATCGAATCTCGGACATGTAATATATCATGAAACAAAGGGGTTAAGATACAAGCGTAAAAGGTTCCGACGATCACCGGAAAGTCATCGTTCAATGTGTGGGAGTCAGTATGGATCTCCAGGTCCCGCTACTGATTATTGATCGGAGAAGGGTCTCGATCATGTTCGCATTATTCGTGAACCATAGGGTGACACACTTAAGGGACACTATCATCCAATTGGAGCAAATGTTTCATACCGGAAAGAATAACAAGCGCAGGAATTTATTCACAGATACCGAAACAGGTTTTCGGGTGAAATTGCATAAAGTGGTTTTGCATGTGAAATAGAATTCTAGCAAGGGGTTATATGTGAATGTTTTTCATTAAAGTAATTGACAAAATTCTGTATAAATAAAAGAGTTTTATTTAATGAGAGTTTGCAGTAATTTTGGTGGAAATTTAATAGCAATTTTGAGTGCGATTTTGAGTGAAGGAAATTGAAAGGGTTTTTGTGAGTGGAGTGTCCACCCACATGAATGAAGGAGGGGAGGGGGCAGCCCCTATGGCTGGCGGCCACCCCCTTGGGTGCCCCCCTCCTCCTATAAAAGGCACCCCCTGTCCTCTCTCACTCACACCTGCTCGTGAAGGATCTCTCTCCCCCTCTAGAATTTATCCCCCATGGTCTCGGACTAGCGAGATACATGTTCCCGGTGCTATTCGGCAAGAAAGGGTTGTGCTTCCGCTGCATCGCTGGAGCGAGGAGGCGGGGGTTGCTCGGTGTCTTGTACGTGTGTGCGAGCACGGATGCGCTGCTGCTTTGCGGCGCTAGGACTTCCTCTCGATCTTGAGATCGGCAAGAGATCGTCTACATCAACCACAAGTTCAACTCGTTAAGCTTTGTCGGTCTTCAAGGGTATGTTCTCTACGGATATACATCCGCCCGTTGTTTGTATCTAGTAGATAGATCTTGGTTGTAGAGGTCCCAACCTTTAATAAGGTAGAGATCCCTGTGTTTACAATGCTAGACCCTGGATCAATAGCTAGCCACCATAGTTTAAGATGTAATATCAAGATACAAAGGTCATAATACAACTTTATAACTAGGAATAAAATAATACATTACATCTTACATAGCTCATTTGGTTATCTCATTACAATGCAGCAGAAAAATCTATATAGCATGGAGTCCTTCATCTTCAAAGTGCCACAGGCAAACATGTTGGTTGTAGACTTTTAATCATATTCAACACACACTTCACTAACCTCAAACAAACCTGCAACATAATAAGTTGGACCCACAAGGGTCAATACATTTGAATTGTATTGGCAAGTTTCACTACTATGTAGAAGTAAGTGGATCCTATCAATACATGCGTGTTTGGATAAGTAGGGTTTAGGCTCATTTGTAGAAAGCAATATAGTTTTATCCTATATTTTCAAAATAGTTTTGATCTTTTGAAAATATTTCTGAACTCCTTGGAAAACTCCAAGTGCTTCTAATCCCTTGTTGACACAATCAAGTTTTACTTTGAGAAATTGGAATGTCGAGATCTTCCATAGCTTCAGGCCTTAGTTGCTCAGAGTTGTCCGTAACCGGGGACACGGCTAAGTACTTAGAATTTGATCTACTGCAGAAGTTGTACACTTTACCCACATGACACAATCTCGTCTTGACGCCACCAGTGGCCACTGGATAAGTACACACCAAATGGAGTACCGGCAGATCGAGAATGTGACAAAGTCTTTCCATAGAAGTCCTCCCAATACATGATGCTAGCTTGTCTACCAGGCACCAATGTAAGGATATATTTCCAATACATGATTCTAGTTAACCTGAAGAGGTGTCAATGCATGGGTCTTCCACTATGTAGTTGACTAAGCTAGAGCCCATTTAGCATGTGGCTGTACACGGAAGCCACTTTACGAGAAACATGTTCAATCTCTAAGTCCCTGGGTGGTTTTCTTCTAGTGCACATACAAAAAGATAGCCATATAAACATGGTTCCCTTTGTTTCCACCTTGTCCAAAATTGAGTATCCTCATTCCACCCAGGTGTTTCTTTGAGTACTTGTTTTATTATATAAAACATATATTTTTCCAACACTTCATATAATTATAATATGGTATTCCACCCCAAGTCTATAGCAGTGCTAAGCATACTACAACTAAAATGTTTTCACTAAGGAAGATATAAGGATATCCTAATAGGACATAGCATAGCATAGTAATATAGTAGCCCTATCATGCATACTACAAAAATATCACTAAGTGTAATGAAAATAATAGGACATGGATGATAGTGTCACTTGCCTTTTTAGTAGAGAATATTGGTTCACTCCTTGATCTTGCAAATATCACATTCTTCAAATCTCACTACAATTCAATCAAGCAAGCACATATTCAAACTAGCATTCAAATAATTCACCACATAAAATAATAAGATCAAGCAATGCATGCAAGCATGCAAAAAGATTGATTTATTTGGATAGGTGGATTCTATTAGGCTCTAAACATTTTAAAGCTCCTATTGATCATTTACAAAAGTGGTAAAACCATTTAAATTCAAGTTGGTGAAAATGGCCATTTAAATCATTTTTTTGCTAAGAATGTTTTAAAACAAAGTAATATTTTGTAGTTTTAGCCAAATATATTCTTTAAACACAAATGTTAGTGTTTATGGTTAAAGGGTTTAATATTAATCCATTTGCAAAAGGTTTCACCTAATTTCTATTTTTAAATCAAACAATATTTTTATTTAACTAGAAATGCTTTTAACAAAGTAATCATTTACTAGGGTTCATCAAATATATTTTTAAATCCTAAAACTTGGTGTTTAGGGTCAGAGAGTTTAAGTCAAACCATTTTCCAAAGGTTTTACCCAAAAAGCATTTTGAAAACATATTCAACATTTTTATTCAACTAGAAATGCTTTTATTCAAAGATTTATTCCCTAGTATCACCAAAATTCTTTTAAATCTACAAGTTGGATCTTAGGGTCAGTAGGTTCAAAACAATTCATTTACAAAATATTTTACCCCAAAATCATTTTTAGAATAAATTATATACACAAAATAAGCCTAAACAAGTTTCTGCAAAAACAACCAATATTACAGAAGCAAATCATTAAACAAAGGGATTGGTTGGGTAGAATTCTTTTTCCTGATTCCAATGATATAATGTTTTTAAAATTTGTACGTGTAGATTTAAAGTTATGAATTTCGCAAGTTTAAACATCTAATAGATATGTTTCTGTCTTTTTAAAACAAAAGCTGGCCATGTGTCTTATTCTTACTGGCGCGTACCGGTTCGCGCGGATCACGCTCTGTGGATAGTTGGATCTAAATGTGATCATGCGGAATAGAGCACACGATATCCCCTTCGTTTAAGTTTCTATCGTGATGCTTGGATTTAGATCCTACGGTTCTAAACACGGCGACCATAGATGGGCGGCGTTGGCGGCGGCTGCGCGGCGGTGGCGCTCTGGAGGTGCTGTTGCCGATGAACTAGGAAGCGCGGGAGAGGGTGAAGATGCTCACCAGACTCGCCGTGAAGCGCTGATGCTCGACCTTGCCTCTGTTGGACAAGGGGCGCACGGACACGTTGACGATTGCTCGCCGGAGTAGGCATCGCCGTCGGTTACGCTCGGTTGTTGACGAAGGTGAGGATTGCGGGCGTGCTAAGACAAACATAGGGTGAGTTAGATGCGTACGATGTTGGGTATCACACTTGTATCTACTATAGGAAGAGGGGAAGGTCAGAGGATTCCGGGGGCGTCGCCGGAGTTGGAGCAGGAGGCGGTGGCGCTCAGGTGTTGTCATTGCCGACGCTCTGGGGAGCGCGTTGCCAAGCGGGTGGCACTGGGAGATGCGCAAGAGGCTGTTGGTCAAACTCGTGTGAATCAGGGGCGGTGGGGGTGACTGTCCTCGCCAGAATCGACGGAGGCTGTTCGAGATCGCGATTGCGGCAGCCTGGTGGCAGAGAGGGAGTGATGCCTGGGGGAAAATGGAGAGGGGCGTGGGCGTTTAAAGGTGCGTCATCGCTGGCGAGAATTAACCATGCATTGACGCGAATTCATGCCGCGGATTCAAGGCAGGAATGGCGAGGTGTGGGGAAAAACGGTCGCGAGGTTGATGACGATGACTGGCAGAGTGGGGCCTGGTTGTCATTGAGACAAATGGTCAAGCGTGGGGTCGTCATGTCATCGGATGTGTGGGTACGTTGCGTGGTGTGAAAAGTTTTCTGCGGGGAAGAAGGAAATGGGCTTGGTGGGCTGGACTGGGCCTTGTTAGCGGGTTGGTCCAACTCATTTTTTTCCTGTTCTGATTCTTTTTCCTTTTCTATTTTAATTTTCTGTTTTCAAATTCAATATTCATTTGAATTCAGATTTATTTTCAAACCTTCTTCAAACTTTTTAGTAGTTTTCTATACTGTTTTAAATGTGTTTTAAAGTCCATTTTAGGATAATTAATTTTATTCCTTCATGGTTTATTATTTATTTAAATAGACACTTGTCATTATTTAAATAGGATTTTAAATATTTTCAAACTTCTATTTGAATTCTAATTTTTTTACCAAACCTTTTTAAGTAGGTTTTATTTATTCATTAGTGCAAATAATTCACTTTGAATTATTATTTAAAATACTTTAATATGATTTAATGTTCATTTAAATTGGGAATTGTCTTTATTTAAATAAAATTGGATATTAATCAATCCTTATGATTTTATTTAATTAATCCTTTGCTCCTTTTATTAATCAATAATCTTTCATTTCATTTGTTTGGCTAAGATTTAATTTGGCTTTTAAATATTCCTTATTTATTTATTTCTTCATTTGTCTTATAAAATCCATATCTTCTTATTTAAAGATCCAAAATTGGTGATTCGATTTGCATAACTTGATTTAATATTTGTTTATATTTTTAAATTACTTTAGGATTTATTTTCTCAAGATTTGGCATGGATTTTACATAAGGGCTTTATTATCTTTGGAAATTAATTCCTTTTAACTTGTTAAATTCATAAGTTTTTATCCAGGGTTCCAAATTAAGTGAAACCAATTTCTATGGTTTTATAATATTCTTATTTATCATTCTTGATCTTTTATAAATGTTTGTTGACCAATTTTCATATGGATCAAATCCATAGTCTTTTAGAGATCTTGGAAATGACTTATTCCTTTAGGGTTTTAGGGTTTTGATGTTTCCTTTTAGAAATAAAAAGTTTCTTTTCACCCTAAATTTCAAAAATTATTTATTTTGTTTATTTATTTTTCACATTTCAAAATTTGGAAAATTTTGGGATGTGACATTGGTACATAGTTCCCATCATAGGAAATTTTTTGTTTTCTATGCTGCGAACCCTTCAAATTGCACTAGAGGGGGAGAGAGATCTGAAGGGAATATGCCCGAGATGCAATAATAAAGTGGTTATTATCTTATTCCTTGTTTATGATACATTTTTATTTTGCATGCTATAATTATATTAATACGGAAATTTTAATACATGTGTGTTTAATAAACAAATTGAAAGTTTCTAGTTATGACTCTCTTATAAACTATCTCGTTGATTAACAAGATGATCAAAGGTTTCCTGATCATGGACATTAGATGTTGTTAATAACGAGGTCACAACATTATTGGAAAGGTGTGATGAACATTCATCCGAAGTATAGCATTACAATTAAATTCATTATGTTTATATTGCTATAACATAATACAAAGTAATCCCAATCCTTATACCATGAGATCATGTCAATCACTAACACTAGAAGAGTATCTTGATAACATCAAATGTCACACCATAACAGGGTGACTATAAAGGTGGGTTCAGTACTATGAAGGTGTTATGTTGAGGCTCATGGATCAAGAGTGGAATTTGTCCATCTCGATGACGGAGAGATGTACTCTAGGCCCTCTCGGTGAAATGATGGCTAACGTGGAGCCTGTTGGGAACCCCAAGAGTAGGGTGTGAAGCAGCACAGTAGCCAGTTTTCCCTCAGTAAGAAACCGAGGTTATCGAACCAGCAGGAGGAAAGAAACGTCAGACAGGTGTTGCAAGCAACGCGGAAACCTGCACAACATAGACTCAAGACTTTGCCCCCACGAATAAGTGAGGTTGTCAAGCTCACCAGTTTGATGTAATAAAGTATTAAACGTATGGTGTGGAAGGCAATGGTTTGCAGCAGGTAAACAAGTAATAGTGGAAGATGTATCAATGGTAAAGATTGGACCAGGGTCCATAGTTTACTAGACGTGCTCCCCTTAGATAAACAACATGGCATGAAGGGTAAACAAATTACAGCAGGTCAATTGACAGGAACTGAGCAAGGCATAACAATGCAATACCACACAAAAATATCCTATGAGATTCGATTGGGAAATACAACAATATACATAGACAGCCATCCAATTGCATCTATGACTAGAAGTCCACCTTTTGGTTATCATCCGAACCCCCTCCAGTATTTAGTTGCAAGAAACAGACCACTGCTTTAAGCACGGTGTGTAAGGTAAACAATCCACTTGTTCCATGAACAAGAGACCGTTATTTTCTCCCTAGTAGCAACAGCACATATACAACCTAAGAGATTTCTGTCACTTCCCTTGGAAACTAGAGGCATGAACCCACTATCAAGCATAAATACTCCCTCTTGGAGTCACTAGCCACTACTTGGCCAAGATAGCTACTAACAAAGGAGAGCATGCAAGATCACAAACAACACAGACATGATAGTATCATAAAGACAAAAACATTAATCAATCTGACATAGTAATCTTAATATCCATCGGATCCCCGCAAACACAACATGCATGATTACAAATAGATTAGATCTTGATCATGAATGGAGCTCACAAGATCTATACATGAAAGCACACGGAGGAGATACAACCATCTAGATACTACATGGACCCATAGTCCAAGGTGGAACTACTCATGCATCATACCGGAGAAGAAGGGCTCCGGGATGATTTCCCTTCTGGCAGGGTGCTGGGGAGAACTTCATATCCCCCTGATCTAGGGACGACGGTGGCGGCGGCTATAGAAGGTTCGCGGAGTTTTGATCGGGTGCCTAGGGTTTCTGCATCGGGGACTTCTTATAGGAGAGGAGGCGAGGCTAGGAGGCGGCCAGGGGCCCCACACCCTACCCAGGAGTAGGGTGGGCCCAACCGCGCCTAGGGGGGTTGGCCGTCCTGGTACGCTTCTCCGTCTCTCCTCTAGACTTCGTGTTGCCATGGTAAAATATAGACTTTGGCTTTTGTCCCTTCCAATTCCGAGAATATTGATTTTCTGCCTTTCTGGAACCAAAAACAGAAGAAAACAGGCAACTGGCACTGTGCCAACTTGTTAATAGGTTAGTTCCGGAAAACATATAAAAACACCTCAAAGTATAGACAAAGCAAAGCAAAGATACTAAACAAGCATGGAGCATCAAAAATTATATATACGTTTCCGATGTATCAAGCATCCTCAAGCTTAACTCCTTCTCATCCTCGAGTAGGTAAGTGATAAAAAGAATAATTTTTGAGGTGACATGCACCATCAAAACCAATATCAAACCATTTGCAAGCATTGAAAGATGGAAACAAAGAACTCTAGACATGTGCATGAAAGATGGAGTTCTAACAATAAGACATAGTAACTAAGTGAAAGAACATTTCATAATCCCTAGTGTTTTGTGTGTTAGATAACAATATCAAGGATTATTTAATGTGCGTTGAAGTGCTGCAGATCTTTACATTGAAAAAGGAAAAGGACTGCTTTTGGGTGGCGGATAATCCGCCCCACCCCATACCCAGAAGGATGCAACCCCCAGAGAGGGGGGGCAGAGAATCGGCCGGATTTTCTAGCATGGGCGGATAGTCCGCCCCTGGAGGGGGAGGAGAATCCGCCCCTCGAGGATTTTCACCAAGTCTGGACCTGCGTCGCTCTCTGTATGGGGGGGGCGGATTTTCCCCCGGACTCTCTGGCTCAGGGGCGGAGTTTTCCCCTAGGACGGATAGTCCGCCCCTAGAGGAGGGCGGATAATCCGCCCCTCGAGGATTTTCACCAAGTCTGGGCCTGCGTCGCTCTCTGTATGGGGGGCGGATTTTCCCCCGGAGTTTCCATCCTGGGGGCGGAGTTTTTCCCCAAGGAGGATAATCCGTCCCTAGTGGGGGGCGGATAATCCGCACCCAAACTTCTTCAACGGCCAGATCTGGGCAGGGGGTATTTAAGCCTTCCTTCCCCCTCCTACCAGATCTCTTGGTTCATTCGAAAAAAGTCAAGATCTGATATGCAACCTTCATCCAAGAGAGCTCCACCTAGATCCACCCAAAGTCCCCGTCCCTTGGGGAATCGAAGGAGGTGATCTCGATCTTCAACAACTACAATCAAGCGCTTCATATCCTCTCCATTCGTTTGGAGAATGTCCAATCTAGTATTTCTTTCAAATATCTAGATCCTTGCTTTTGATTATATTGATAATCCTTGTTCTTGTGAGACCTTGTTGTCATTTCGGGAGCCCCCAATTCAGTTGTGGGTGTGTGCCCCGGTAGAGTTGTAAAGGCACTAGTTCCCGCCTCGAAGGGTACCAATAGTGGAGAAGGTGGATCAGGCCTTTCGTGGCGAGATCCATCGGAGAATAGGGTGAGGCCTATTGTGGCGTGGTGGTATTAGAACCGCCCACCCCTCCAACGCAGATGTACTTCCCTTAACAAGGAAGGAAGTGCGGTAAAACAAATCCCTGTGTCTCCGTGTGCTCCACTATGGTTTCCTCGCTCCTCTCTTTACGTGGTTAGTATCTAGGGTTGCATATAGGGAAATTCTCGTACTTGCATATCTAGAGAATTTACTTTATGCCAAGCCTAAAATTGAAAAAGAACAAAAAATTTAGTAGCACCTATTCACCCCCCCTCTAGGTGCCCATACGATCCATTTCAATTGGTATCAGAGCCCCGACTCTTAATTCTGGCTTAACCGCCTAAGAGAGATGGGAGTGATGCTCCGGAGTAGTCACCATGAACGATCTCAAGACGTTGGAGAAAACCTTGGTTAGTTCAATGGAGGCTAAGATGGAAGAGATGCGTCAATTGATAATGCGTCTCTCCACATCCGCAGCATCACCTCCATATACCCCAGAGGCTACCACTCTGCAATCCAAGGAAACGGGTAAAACCGGTTCCAAAGATAACGAAGTGGTTGGTCATGGCACTAGCAAGAGATCCTCCTCGAAAAAAGATAGTGGTAAGGAAGGATACAATGAGGTTCCTCATGTGTATTCTCCTGATCCACCTATCCCTCACCCACATATACATAATAGGGGTGATCCACCCAAACTTTCAGCATCTACTTTTAATCCATGGCAATTTTTTATGAAGTCTCATGTGTGCAACTCCTCCATTGAGTTGTAGAAAATCATAGAGAATGGTCTTCATGTTGGAGACCCCCACAACCTAACAAGAAGATAGGTTGTTGATAGTCAACTCAACGCTACAGCTCTACACATGATCCAGCTTAGTGTGGGTGACAAAGACATGCCACACATTCGGCATCTTAGTACAGCTAAGGAAGCTTGGGATGCACTCACCGAGCTATTCATTGGAAATGAAAGTATGAGAAGGAATAGATATGATGCTTTGATCAATGAAGTTGAAGGTTTTTATATGTTGGATGGAGAAAACCACGAGGACATGTATAGGAGGCTCAAGTCAATAGCCACCACTTTTAGGAATCATGGTGCCTCTCATGTTGATGATGCGTGGATCAAGCGCAAATATGCCAGTGCTCTCATGCCATTTGAGCCCACAGATTTGAAGAGTCTTCAAGGAAGGCATAATTACCACCTTATGACATCCAATGAGGTAATGCAAGAAATGGCCGCTTTCAAAGTGGCTGCCAAGAATGCCGAAGATGCTCGTGCACGAACTATGGGGATGCAACAGGGGGTCAACATGGCTTTGAAGACAAGTGTGGCTGATCATGATGAAGATGAATTAGAAGGCATGGACTGTCCCGAGGATGTCAAAAGAATTCATGGACAATACATGGACTTTTATGCTAGAAACTTTTGGAAGGATCCCCAAGGCCAAATCTGAACTAGAACGCAAGAGTGGAACTTACGGAAGAAAGGAAAAAGGTCCCAAGATGAGAACTTGTTTCAACTGTGGAGATCGGCTGCACTTTGTAGCTGAGTGTCCATATCAAAGTAGGGAAGATAATGGAGGAAGACTCATTCTCAAGGAAAAGTCAAAGGCTCCACGCAAGAAACAATTTGTAAAGAATAATGCTACTTTCAAGAAGCAACCAAATATTGTTCTAGTGGCTGAAGAAGAATATTCTTTGGGAAGTGAAGATGAAGACGAGGACGATGACTCACGATAGGTGGCTGCTATAGCCACCACATCTACACCAACATCTCTCTTTGACCCTCCTAACGAAAACATCATCAACAAAAACGCTACTTGTCTTATGGCAAGAGGTTCCGAGGTATCAACTTCTAACACTTCTTTCCTAAGGCTATGATTGACATGGATGATCCTACTAGTCTTAAGGTTAAGGAAGAAATTATTTCTTTGGACTATTTCTTCACTAACTTGCAAGGTGAGCACAAAATACATTTTGAGGCTCTGATGGACCATCTGGCCCAAAATGAAGTGCTCCTCGAAGAAAAGGGCAGAATTGAAAGGGGGGATGCAATGGAAATTGCATCCTTAAAGAATTCTCTAGAAGAGGAAGAAGAGGCTCGGACTTCTCTTGAAGAGAGGCTTGAGTCCATTGAAGATTCACATGAAGAAATGGTGGCAAAGCTTGTTAAGGAACATGACAATGCAGTTGCCAAAGCAAATAAGTTAAAGAAGGATAAGATTGACTCTGGGGCTGCTCATGCTAGACTCTCCGAGGAATTGGAGACACTTGACATCGCTCACAAGGCGTTGAAAAGTGAATTCTCCAGTCTCAACGAGTCACATGATCTGCTCCAAACTCGATTGAGCAAGTATGATGTTCCTAGCACATCTAAATCAACATATGGTCACAAAGAAAATGCTCGTGTGTAAGAAGGGCTTGTCAATGACACTACTCCCAAAGACAAGGGAGTTCTTGATGAGGTGCTTGGCAAGCAAAGATCAAATCTGGGTAAAGAGGGACTTGGGTATGTCACGAAGTCCAAGAATAAGAAGAATAAGAAGAAGAAGACCAAGAATGTTCAATCAAAGACAAGCCCCGCTGAGAAGAATGTCACAAAAGACAAAACTAACAATATTGGTTTTGCAGGGTCTCACAATCCAAATTATGAACTCTTTTGTGATTATTATGGAGATGTTTATGCTTATTATGTTGGTCCTTTTGATGAATATGTTGCTTGGTCTATTTGGGTTCCAAAGACCCTTGTTACTAACATGAAAGGACCCATTGAAAAATGGGTACCTAAAACCAAGAATTAATTCTCTTGCAGGGCTATGCTTCCGGTGGGTCGAAATGGGTGATGGATAGTGGATGCACTAGTCATATGACCGGAAGCAAGGAGATCATCACGGAGATGCATCCCAATCATGATAATATTATAGTCTCCTATGGTGATAAGTCTAAATCTCAGGTATTGGGTCTTGGCAAGGTTGTGGTTGCCCACGATATCTCTCTCGTGGACTTCATGCTTGTTGAGACCCTAGGTTACAACCTTCTTTCTATTCGCACCGTTGGCAAGATGGGTTTTGCTGTTTTCATTGATGATGATTTGATGGTACCCTTGTGGAGTAAGTCGCTAAAGGTCTCTTTCGTTGGGTATGTCGAAAATGACCTGTATGTGGTGGACTTTTCGGGGAAAACCACTTCGGCTCCGATGTGCCTATTCGGAAAGGACGACGTGGGCTGGCTATGGCATCGTCGTTTAGCCCATGTCAACATGAGAACTTTGCAAAGTCTCCACAAGGGTGGCCACATCCTTGGACAAAAAGACAATGTCTCCTTTGCCAAAGATCGTGTTTGCAGGGCTTGTGTTGAAGGCAAAATGCATGAGTCTCCCCACGAGAGAAAGACTATTGTGTCTTCAAATAGAAATCTTGGAATTACTTCATGTGGAGTTATTTGGTCCTCCATCTCATGCCAGTCTCTGTGGGAAGAAATATTGCTTGGTCATTGTCGATGATTACTCAAGATATACATGGGTCTATTTCTTCAAGCTAAAGAGTGAGACTCAACAAACGGTCATTGACTTTGCCAATGAAGTTCAACATCAACACAATGTTCCTATCTTGGAAATAAGAAGTGACAACGGCTCCGAATTCAAGAATTACACCTAGAATGAGTTTCTAAGTGAAGAGGGGATAAGACATCAATATTCCGCTGCGTACACCCCTCAACAAAATGGTGTAGCTGAGAGGAAGAACCGCACTTTGATGGATATGGCAAGATCAATGTTGGCTGAATTCAAGTCTCCTTACAACTTTTGGGCTGAAGCCATATCCACCGCTTGTCACTCATCTAACCGGCTCTACCTCGAAAAAATCTTGGACAAGACTCCATATGAAATACTTACCGGTAACAAGCCCAACATCTCTTACTTCAGGGTATTCGGTTGTAAGTGTTTCTTTCTTATCAAAGGTGTTCGCTTGTCTAAATTTGAGTCCAAGGCTTTAGAAGGTATTTTTGTTGGTTATAGTGACAAATCCCACACTTATAGAATCTACAACAACCTCACCGGGACTGTTGTAGAATCTTGTAGTGTGGAGGTCGATGAAAATGACGGCTCCCATGTGGGGTAAGTTGATGTTCGTGATGCAGATGTTGAAATACCCCAAGATTCCATAAGAAGAATGGGCGTGGGATTTTTCTGCCCCATTGAGGAACCCCTTGTGGAAGATCTGGAAGGACAATGCTCTACTCAAGTGGAGCCCTCATCTACACAAGATCAACAAGCCCCTACTGCTGGAGAAAACTCTGCACCAACACCGCAACCTGCTGAAGATCATCAATCTTCTAGGAAAAATGATAGTTCTAGGCCGGACTATCCGCCCCCTCCAAGGGACGGGAAATCCGCCCCTAGCACTCAAACACGTTCCAAGAGATCAGAAGGAGAAGAAAACAGCCAAGAAACTCTAGGCCGGATTCTCCGGCCCCCGGGGGCGGATTATCCGGCCCTGGATCTCCCAGCTCTGTCAGGCATTCATAGGAAGAGGAAGTTGAAGCCACATCTCCTAGGACAGATAGTCTGGCCCCACCAAGGGTCGGATTATCCGGACCTGAAGAACATGTTCAGCAGCAGGCTCCTGTTGTCAACTCAGATCAAGATCAAGGACAAGGTAGTGGACAAGAAAAGGATATAAATGCTGAATCAACTCCTTCTAGAAACAATAAGGACATTGAGGCTCGTCGCAAGGCTCGTGCTGATCGTAACCTTGAGCTAAGGGGTCACACTCTTGACAAGGTTGTCGGTGATCTACGAAGAAGGGTGTCTACTAGAAGAGAACTTGCAAGCTTCTGTGATTGTCAAGATCACATTTCTATGGTTGAACCAAAGAAGGTCTTTGATGCTCTTGAAAATCCTGATTGGGTGGTTGCAATGCATGAGGAATTAAATAACTTCGAGTGCAACAAAGTTTGGAATCTCGTGGAGAAACCCAAAGAATGCCGCAATGTTATCGGCACCAAGTGGATTTTCAAGAACAAACAAGATGAAAATGGCATTGTTGTGAGGAATAAAGCAAGATTCGTGGCCCAAGGATTCTCTCAAGTGGAAGGAATTGATTTTGGAGAGACTTATGCTCATGTGGCTCGTCTTGAGTCCATCCGTATCCTTCTTGCCTATGCCGCTCATCATAATTTTAAATTACAGCAAATGATGTTAAGAGTGCGTTTGTAATTTTCCACTACATGAGTTGGTATACGTCAAGCAACCCCCGGGTTTTAAGGATCCCAAATTTCTGAACCATGTCTACAAACTCGATAAGGCGCTCTATGGCCTTAAACAAGCCCCACGTGCGTGGTATGAGCACCTTAAAGAGATTTTGTTAGACCGTGGATTCAAAGTTGGGCAAATCGATCCCACTCTTTTTACTAATAAGGTTAATGGTGAGCTTTTTGCATGCCAACTATATGTATACGACATTATTTTTGGCTCTACTAACCAAGCTTTTAAAGATGAATTTTCAAAGCTTATGACTGACAGGTTTGAGATGTCTATGATGGGAGAATTGAGGTTCTTTCTTGGTTTCGAGATCAAACAACTTAGAGAGGGATCTTTTATTAATCAAGCTAAGTACATCCAATACATGGTCAAGAGGTTCAAGATGATGGATCTCAATGGCGTTGCTACTCCAATGCAAATAAAGTGTCATCTTGAGCTTAATCCCAAGGGTAAAGATGTGGACCAAAAGGTATACTGATACATGATCGGCTCTCTCCTTTACCTTTGTGCATCTAGGCCCGATATCGTGTTAAGTGTAGGAGTGTGTGCAAGGTACGAAGCCACTCCTAAAGAAAGCCACATAGTGGCGGTCAAACGAATCTTCAGATATTTGGTTCATTCCCCAAATTTTGGGTTATGGTATCCCAAAGGTTCAAGTTTCTCTCTATCTGGTTACACTGATTCAGGTTGGGCTGGTGACAAAGATGATCGAAAATCAACTTCTGGTGCATGCCAATTCTTGGGAAGGTCTCTAGTGTTTTGGTCTTCAAAGAAACAAAATTGCATATCACTCTCAACCGCCGAAGCTGAATATGTTTCTGCTGCAAGTGCTTATACACAATTATTATGGATGAGGCAAACTTTAAATGAATATGGTGTCAATTGTGACAAAGTGCCTCTTTTATGTGACAATGAAAGTGCTATCAAAATTGAAAATTTATTACAATCTGGTGTAGCATAAAAGAACAAACATATTGAGATTCGCAATCATTTCATTCGGGATCATGTTGCTCATGGCGACATTGCATTATCCTTTGTGAGCACGAAGAACCAACTTGTTGCTATCTTCACGAAGCCCTTGCACACTCACTTGCTCTTATTCATGTATTTGGTTTAGATGCGGGCATAGAATAGGGGGAGTGTGGTCCTAATTGATTGGTCTAACCCTCCCCCCATAATGCCGAAAGCAAGACAAATCATTTCCCTTAATATCATTTTGTGATATGTGGGTTATTGATGAGCATTGTTTTTGAACTCAAGATACATCTTCGCGGTGTCATGCCATGCGCTCCAACATGGTGGCTTCGGCCACCGCCCTCTTCCTTGAGAAGAGTTGGTTTCTAATGGCTCTCTTTGGTTTTTTCTTGCATATCTTTTGTTCTTTTGGAAAACACACCCAACTTTGGCTTTTGTTTGATTTGTTCTTGCAACTTTGGGTGTGTAGTACCATCATAGTTTGTTAGCATCACTCTTCTTCCTTTTTGTCGTTTCAATGCCAAAGGGGAGAAGTAGTTCTATTAGGTCTCGCGGATTTGCATTGGTCGGGCGCAAGCACTTGTCTCTTTTTCAGTTGTTTATTTGCTTGCTTGTGCCCTTTTTAGCGTGAAATTATTTGTTATTTGTTCTTGGTTTATGTAATACTCTGTCAAGTTTTAATCTGTATGGACCTCCGGAATTCTGGATTTATATTGCGGATCTACTCATATGGAATTCTGGATTTATCTATGGTGTCTGGTATTCTATTTGATGACATATGGAATCATAGGATTATCTAGTGTATGCATCAATATTGTGGGATGTGCTTGGAGCCTGATAATCTCATTAATTACTTTGGCTATGTTCACATCCCGGTGGTATGACCTTGTTTACTAACTCACCTTGTTTTAATTGTCTTTGCTATGAAAGTTGTGTACTCTCTAGTGTGTGCATTTGTATTCAAATGCAAATTTTAAACATGCACACATCTAGGGGGAGCCTCTTTCATTGTTTTAAAGGTGTCGTTAGTAGGTTTAATTGCAAATTCTGGTATTGTCATCTAACACCAAAAAGGGGGAGATTGAAAGAACATTTCATAATCCCTAGTGTTTTGTGTGTTAGATAACAATATCAAGGATTACTTAATGTGTGTTGAAGTGCTGCAGATCTTTACATTGAAAAAGGAAAAGGAAAACTGCTTTTGGGGGGCGGATAATCCGCCCCTACCAGGGGCGTATAATCCGCCCCACCCCATACCTAGAAGTAGGGGTGCGCGTTCGGTCATGACAGTTTATTCGGTCTTTGTATTTCAGTCTATTTTAAATTCGGTCCTTGAAAAAATAAAGACCGAATTATACTTGATAGTTTTACTACCCGAAAAATTCGAGTACCTACTAATTCGGGTTCGGGTTCGGTCATGACCGAATAACATGGTCAATATTGTCAACACAAAAGATAGACATTACTTATTGAAAATATGACAATATTTCAACAATATTTTAAATATTCTAATACATATGTTATCATTTAGTGGAAGAAATAAACGTGCAACAATCCTAATAAAATGTAGCAACTCTACAATAGCACTTTGATGACCATTCAACAATGCCATAATTCATGCACATCACACAAATTTGGAGTTTCAGATAGTCTCATGTAAAATTCGGTCAGTTCGGTCTATTCGGTTACTTAGGAACTAAAGACCGAATAGACCAAACTAAAGTCGGTCTATAAAATTCACTACCCAATTTTCTTTTCGTTCTTTTCGGTTTCGGTCTATTCGGGTCTGGTCTCGGTCTTTTCGGTTTCGGTCTTCGGTTATTGGTTTTTATGCCCACCCCTACCTAGAAGGACGCAACCCCTAGAGAGGGGGTGGAGAATCGGCCGGATTTTCCGGTATGGTCGGATATCCGCCCCTAGAGGGTGGCAGATAATCCGCCCCTCGAGGATTTTCACCAAGTCTGGACCTGCGTCGCTCTCTGTATGGGGGCAGATTTTCCCCCGGACTCTCTGGCTCAGGGGCGGAGTTTTACCCTAGGCCGGATAGTCCGACCCTGGAGGGGGGCGGATAATCCGCCCCTCGAGGATTTTCACCAAGTCTGGACCTGCGTCGCTCTCTATATGGGGGGCGGATTTTCCCCCGGAGTTTCTGTCCTAGGAGCGGAGTTTTTCCCCAGGGCAGATAATCCGCCCCTAGTAGGGGGCAGATAATCCGCCCCCAAACTTCTTCAATGGCCAGATCTAGGCAGGGGGTATTTAAGCCTTCCTTCCCCCTCCTGCCAGATCTCTTGGTTCATTCGAAAAAGTCAAGATCTGATCTGCAACCTTCATCAAAGAGAGCTCCACCTAGATCCACCCAAAGTCCCCGTCCCTTGGGGAATCGAAGGAGGAGGACTCGATCTTCAACAACTGCAATCAAGCGCTTCATCTCCTCTCCATTCGTTTGGAGAATCTTCGATCTAGTATTTCTTGCAAATATCTAGATCCTTGCTTTTGATTATATTGATAATCCTTGTTCTTGTGACAACTTGTTGTCATTTCGGGAGCCCCCAATTCAGTTGTGGGTGTGTGCCCCGGTATAGTTGTAAAGGCACCGGTTCCCTCCTTGAAGGGTACCAATAGTGGAGAAGGTGGATCAAGCCTTTCGTGGCGAGATCCATCGGAGAATAGGGTGAGTCCTATTGTGGCGTGGTGGTATTAGAACCGCCCACCCCTCCAACGCAGATTTACTTCCCTTAACAAGGAAGGAACTGCGGTAAAAGAAATCCCTGTGTCTCCGCGTGCTCCACTATAGTTTCGTCGCTCCTCTCTTTACGTGCTTAGTAGCTAGGGTTGCATATAGGGAAATTATCGTGGTTGCATATCTAGAGAATTTACTTTATGACAAGCCTAAAATTGAAAAAGAACTAAAAATTGAGTAGAACCTATTCACCCCCCTCTAGGTGCCCATACGATCCATTTCACTAAGCATGCAACATGAGAGGCTACAAACAAAGATCATGAATAACATGCATTGAAAAATGTTTGTTTGTTTCACATACAGAAAACATGGCATAGTGGCATACAACTTGTCCCTCATAGAGTAGCAAATAGATGCATAGGACACCTTCAAAGTTCACAAGGGTGACTAGAAACAAGTAGCACAAGAACAAGTAATATCACAATATGAATCGATCAATAAGTTTCAGGACGCTGCACACAGAATGACAACTATGCTCTCTTAATGGTGCCTAAAAGTAGAAGGTGGAGACTCAAATAATGGTGGAAGAAAGGCCCTTCACAAAGGGAAGCAAGGATTTCAAGTTTCAAAAGCTTCCGAAATTATGGTACTTGTTAGCTTTCAGCCCTCATTGCCCCTAGCATAAGCATCTTGAAGTGATTAAGGTTAAAGTGAACAAACTATGGAGTATATGCTTGTCAAAGTATAAGTTGGCAATCTCAAGTTCCTTGAATACGAGGTCCACACCTCATGCTACTCAACTTCAGTCACCTGTAAGTTTTTGTCATTGTAAGTACATGCGTATCAAAGGGAACCGCCAACGGGGTACCCCTTGCACATGGTACATGAGCTATCCCATAACCAAAATGAAAAGGCAAGCAAACAATTAGCATCTTAGCGATATTTTTATTTACTATATGCATAGCTTTTTATTGAGGACGCTTCATAGATAGCTCACTATGGTGATGTTGCAAGTTTCCACCATGATTAGGCATGGGCGTTTCTCTAACACAGAATACATACTCCATGGACTTACAAGTTCCCTCTTTATTTCACACCGGTGACATCCATAGACAAAAGAGCATGATATCAAGTGAGTACAAAGTACAAGTGTAATGTTGAAAACGTTCCTCGTGACAACACGGTTCTGCTAATTGCAACATATAAGTGCAAGCATATACAACATACATGACACAATGGTTCAAGTTTATTAGGGGCAAAGAATATAAAGTGTGCCATCAAGTTTGTGAGGGCTTTAATCACTAAGTTTTCACATAAAAAAATACTTTTTAATTAGAAGATAGCTGAAAACAAGAATATACTTGGAATGGTGTAACACACCATGCATAGGAGTTTAAAGTGGACACTTTGGAATAACTGGGTTTCTTGGGAGTTGGAAGCATGAGTAGAGCTTACAAGTGGAGGCTAGCAAAAGACTGGGAGCAACCAACTAAGAGAGAAATAATGTCCATAATCATTGCAGAGCAACAAAAAATTACTAATCAAAGCATAGAGTGGTACTACAAGTCAATGACTAAATGATCATAGAGGCTATGGTGACTTGTTCATAGTCACAACATGGTGTAAAAATGTGCCAAGTCAACCCACTCAAAGGAGAATACCACAATACTATGCTTTTGCATACTAAAACAACGCATAATTCTTTCAAGGCACACTAAGCAATCCCAATTGTTTTGATCAAGACATGCTACAGCAATAATCACTAAGCATAAGGTCAAAACCACACCTATCATGTCATGCTAAAGTCTAAGTCACAGTCAATGCAAGCTCCTCTTGCACTTATCAAGCAAGAACTACCTACTCATTTCCAACACCAAGCAACTTGTTTGCAAGATCACATCAAGAATGGGGGGTCCAAACTACTTTATTCAAGCAAACTAAACAAACCAAATGAAAACTAAGACGCTCCAAGAATAACACAATAGTGCATAAAACAATAAAAACGAAGTGTCTAGACAGACCTGAGCTTTTTATTGATGAAGAAGGGGATGCCTTGGGCATCCCCAAGCTTTGACGCTTGTACCTCTTGGATATTTCTTGGGGTGACACCGGGGTGGCATCCCCAATCTTGAGCTTTTGTACATTTTTCATCTCATTACATCATTCTCTCTCTACACCTGAAAATTTTCCTTCATACAAAACTTCACACAATCTTCATTAGCAACATTAGTGTAATCAAAAGATAATAGAGCCTTAGGTAAAGCTTTGGAACAGAAAGACTTTTCACTAAACACACATGCTACTGTAGAAACTCCTTCAAAAATCTCAATTCCCCAAAATAGAACTCAAAAGGAATCAATAAGAAGCAAATGCAAATAATGGCAGAAATTTGTCAAAAAAGACCAGCAGGTAAAAACCAATTTTTTTGAAAATCTTATGTTGCTCAAATGAAAAAGTGTTGAACTAACTAAAGTTAGCTAGCATACTGGGGTATTTATTCATAAATTTTAACCTCAATCCGAGTTACAGAGACTCCTCACGAATTTTTATGGTGGAGGACAGAAATCTGTTTCAGGACAGTAACTCCCCAAATCTTACTTCCCTCTCATTAGAGGTCATTCTTGGCATAAAAAGCAAACAAAAAGATAAGGAGATGTCATTAAAGAAGTAATAACTTCCAAGACTCAAGGAAACTCCTGGGTTATCTCCCAACAAGTACTTTTCTTTAACGCCTTTAAGTTAGGCACAAGAAGCAAGAAGAATCAAGTATTTTCAAATGAAAAAGCATTAACATCAAACCTTGCTTTCAAAGGAGGAGCAAAAAGCAACTTCTCTCTCCTCATAGGGAAGTGTTCCATACCTTTCTTGAATGGAAATTGATATTTAATGGTGCCTTCTTTCATATCAATGATGGCACTAATAGTTCTAAGAAAAGGTCTTCCCAACGTAATACGACAAGAAGCATTGTATTCAACATCCAAAAGATAGAAATCTACAGGGACATCAGCATTGTTAACCATAATAAGAGCATCATTAATACTCCCCATGAGTTTATTTTTAGCATTATCATTGAGTGGAACATCCAAATAGCAATCTTCCAAAGGTGGAAAATCAAGCATTTCATAAATCTTCCTAGGCATAATAGAGACACTAGAACCAAGATCACATGAAGCTTTGAGATCAAAGTCATTCATTTGCATATTAATAATGGGTTCACAACTATCTTCTACTTTCCTAGGAATATAAGCTTTGTGTTTTAACTTCTCTTCCTTAATCTTAACAAGAGCATTTGTAATGTGTTTAGTGAAAGCAACATGCATATCACTAGTATCGGGACTTCTAGCAAGCTTTTGCAAAAACAGAATCACTTCAGAAATATTGCACCCATCTACATCAAATTCAAACTTAGAATGACTAGTAGTGGACTCAATAGGCTTAGGCATAGTAGGAGGAGGAATAGGGACTTCGTGTGGTTTATTGGTATCCATTCTAGTGATTGTGCACACACTATTGCTTCTATCAATTTCATCTTCCCTTTCCCACTTAGCATGAAGTTGGGCTAACAGTCTAACATTTTCATCAATAGTAACTTGTATGGCATGAGTATCAAAAAGGTACTTTCCATGGTTTCAGGTTTAGCAGCCATTTTATTAATCAAGGAGGTTTGTGCTTCAGAAAAAGAGGATATGTTTTTCTGAACAGTTAAAAGTTTTTCCTCTATAGTCTTGTTGAAATTGGTTTGTTTACTATTTATGTCTTTGAGCATGACTTCAAGTTCATAGGGGGTACTTCTAACATTGTTGTAGGAGTTTCCATAGATATTGCCATTATTAGGAGGATAAGGCCTATAATTGTTGTTACCACCAAAATTATTCCTATAGGCATTGTTGTTGAAATTATTATTTCTAATGAAGTTCACATCAACTTGCTCTTATTGAGCAACCAAAGAGGCTAAGGAACACTATTAGGATCTAAATGAGCTTTCCCATTAACAAGCATAGCCATAATAACATCAATCTTATCACTCAAAGAGGAGGTTTCTTCAACAGAATTTACCTTCTTACCATGTGGAGCTCTCTCAGTATGCCATTCAGAGTAATTAACCATCAGATTGTCAAGGAGCTTTGTTGGAGCACCCAAAGTGAGTCCCATAAAGGTACCTCCAGCAGCTAAATCCAACAGGTTTCTTGAGGAGAAGTTCAAACCAACATAAAAAGTCTGGATAATCATCCAAGCAGTGAGTCCATGAGTGGGACAATTCTTAACCAAAGACTTCATTTTTTCCCAAGCTTGAGCAACATGTTAATTATCAAGTTTTTTAAATTTCATAAAGCCACTTCTCATAGATATAATCTTAGCAGGAGGATAGTACTTTCCAATATAAGCATCTTTGCACTTAGTCTAGGAATAAATACTATTTCTAGGCAAGGATAGCAACCATTCTTTATCTTGTCCTCTCAAGGATAAAGGAAACAACTTGATCTTAATAATATCTCCATCTACATCCTTATACTTTTGCATCTCACAAAGTTCAACAAAGTTATTGAGATGGGCAGCAGCATCATCAGAACTAGCACCAGAAAATTGCTCTCTCATCACAAGATTCAACAAAGCATGCTTAATTTCATAAAAGGTAGCATCAGGAGCAGGTGGAGAAATTGGAGTGCTAAGGAAATCATTGTTGTTTGTGCTAGTGAAGTCACACAACTTGGTGTTCTCAGCAGAGTTCATTTTGGCAACGGTGGGCAAGCCAAAAATAGCAGCAGCAGCTAAAGCAGGAACTAATTTTTTGTATTTTTGAATAAAGAAAGCAAACCAAACCAAACTAAACTAATTTTTTTGGGGTTTTTGAAAAGAGGCAAACAAAACCAAGCAAAAGAAACTAAGCAAACTAAAAACAAAGTAAAGAGAAAGGAACTGAAGGACTCCCCTTGTGAAGACGTCCTTAGCCTCCCCGCCAACGGCGCCAGATAACTTGATGGCTAACGTGGAGCCTGTTGGGAACCCCAAGAGCAGGGTGTGAAGAAGCACAGCAGCAAGTTTTCCCTTAGTAAGAAACCGAGGTTATCGAACCAGTAGGAGGAAGGAAACGTCGCACAGCTGTTGCAAGAAACACGGAAACCTGCACAACATAGACTCAAGACTTTGCCCAAACGAATCAGTGAGGTTGTCAAGCTCACCGGTTTGCTGTAACAAAGGATTAAACGCATGGTGTGGAAGGTAATGGTTTGCAGCAGGTAAACAAGTAACAGTGGAAGATGTATCAATGGTAAATATTGGACCGAGGTCCATAAATCACTAGAGGTGCTCTCCTTAGATAAACAACATGGCATGAAAGGTAAAAAAATTATAGCAGGGCAATTGACAAGAACTGAGCATGGCATAACAATGCAATACAAGACAAAAAGATCCTATAAGATTCGATTGGGCAATACAACAATATACATAGACCGCCATCCAACTGCATCTATGACTAGAAGTCCACCTTCAGGTTATCATCCGAACCCCCTCCAGTATTAAGTTGCAAGCAACATACAACTTCTTTAAGCAGAGTGTGTAAGGTAAACAATCCACTTGTTCCATGAACAAGAGACCGTTGTTTTCTCTCTAGTAGCAACAGCACATCTACAACCGAAGATATTTCTATCACTTCCCTTAGAAACTAGATGTATGAACCCACTATCGAGCATAAATACCCCCTCTTGGAGTCATGTGGCATCCCGCAAAACCACTAATAGAAAATCGCGTTGTTTTTGTGTGCATTGCATCATCATGACCGCATGCTCATGTCATCATGCCGCATTGCATTTGAGCATCGTCATCATCTTGCATTCGCTTGCATAAGACTATTTGCAGAAAAACCTATTTTGTGTTTCCTAAAACGCCCCATCTTTATTCAAAACCTAAAACCGGGTCTCCGGAATATTTTGTTTTGACTAACTATGTTTTGCAAACGGTATGTTTTAAACAAATAAAATATTAAATTATATTAGTGGGGGCAGTCGAACGGGCCAAATCGACCCGAACGACCACCCCAGAAATTAAATCGGTCCATCCCAAAATCCCTAAGTCACCCAACCTAACCTACCCAACCCTCTGGCCACCTCACCCTCTCCAATCCCTGAACGCCACGTCACCCTGCCCTTCCCCCTAACCAACCCCAAACCGCCACCTGGCCCACCTCCTCTTTTTCTCTCTCCCCTCTCTCTCCCTGGTCAACCCCCTCCTCCCCATGGCCCACACGCCAGCCCCCACCCCACCCGCGCGCTGCAGCCTCTCACCCCACACCCTCCCACCACTCAACCGCCCCTGGGCCCCACCCCTGGCGCCTTGGCCCACCGCCCCACCTCCCCTGGCACCCTCCCCAGGCCCCCCTTCCCCGAGTGAACCGCCCCCGCCTGGCACCCGCACCATCCCGCACGCGCCCGCAGCCTCCCCCTCTCCCCCTTCTTCTCCCGCTCCTCCATGCGCCGCCGCCGCGCGAGCTCACTGCTCCGCCGGCGCCTCCCCCGGCGGCGTCCTCCCGCATCGCAGCTACCCAGAGCCAAGAGAGCCGCGCCTCCGCCCCGCAACCGCTCCCTCGCCCGCTTCTCCGACGTGCGCCCTCCCCGTCGTCGCCTCCGTCCGACCGCCTCCTCGCCGGCCTCCCCTCGTCCACCGCCTCTCTTCGCCTCCCTCACCGAGCCCCACCCCGCAGAGACCGTCGGCGCCCCTCCGCCGCGTCGCCCCGCCCGGGCGCCGCCGCTCCCGACGCGTTCCCTCCCCTCGCGGCCACATCCTCCGGCCAAGCTCAATCTCCCGCGGCCCCACCTCCGTCATCCCGCCGGCCAGAGACCGCCTCCCTGCCCCGAGCTCGACGCCCGCATCGGCCTCACCCCACCGCCGCTTGACCTCCGCTTCTCTGCCGCGGTCTCCGTCGTCCGGCCGCCATCACCCCGCCACCAACCTCCGGTCGAACGCTGCCCGTCCTCGCACCAGCCCCCCTCCCTCTGCAGCACCAGCCGACCCGCGCGTGAGCCTGCGAGCGCTCCTCCTTGAGCCCGTGTTCGCTGCTTGGTGCTTGTGTGGCTGGCAGAGCCTCTGGTTGAACCTCTGCGTACCGTGGGCACCCGTGTGTAATCTCGTGTCTATGAGTTCTGCGGGTGTCGTTTACTCGTGTCCTGGACAAGAGTTTGCGAAGCCAAGTTTAGCCAAGAGCGTCTTTGGATGTCACCGCAAGATCTTCCTTCGATCGCCGCTCCTGGGACCAAGTTCACCTTCGACAACGGGAGATGGAAACTGACGAGGTCTCCTTCACGGATCTGAAGACTGAACACTGGTGCGCCAAGTTCTTCTATGTGGGTGTCACAGCCTGGCAAACAAGAACAAGATGCACAGGGACATCGCCAAGGTCGTCGACACGGATTCGCCAAGCACTTCGCCGCGGGACGCCAAGTCCTACATCCCGAACGCCATGACCGTCGACATGACCCGAAGACGCCGAGATTCGAGACGCCAAAATCTCCGCGTGAGACGACAAGACCGACAACATGGCCCGACCACCGCGAATGCGCCAAGATCTACCCCGTTACCCGAGAACGATCCCGGAGTCCCAGAACGATCCGTCGAACCCTGAACCCTGAGACCGACCTCGAACCCCGGAACCCCAGGTTCGTCGAACCCTAATGTGTGACCCTTTTCTCGAACCCTATATTAAAATGATATTAAATGTTGCATATAAAATTGTCATACTTGCATGCATCTTGTCATGTGGCTTGGGGGCATTATGCCGATTCACCTCTAATTAAATATGGGGCCCATATGCGGGCAAATCTAGTCTCATATTGTCCTCATTTAAAATTTGTGTAGCGAACCGGTGATATATTCTGCCTTGTTAAACAACATTTAATTTGCGGGGTTTCTAAATAACTTGAACCGTTTAATTAATTGTCGGGACCCCGGTTCCACTTAATATTGACCTAATTGCATCGCATCTTTACCGTGCCATACATCATACATGCATCATGCCGATCTTTTGCCGTAGTATTAAATAGCGCATCCGGTGTTTCTTCTAGTGTTTTGCTTCTTCGCGGATAAGGCCGTTGAGTTGATGCGAGAGTCGACCCGATCTTCGGTTGAACCTTCGACAATGTTTTTAGGCGAGCATCTCCCTCTTTCTACCTATCTTACTTTTCTAGTATTTATTCCCTCCTGTTGATCTATTGCTATCTGTGTCGCGATGCTCTAGTTTCCGTACCGTGATATCCCTTGCAGCCCTATATTGCCTCGGACACACCCTATTACCTGTTGTTTGGTAGATAGTTGGACTTGCGCGTCGTAGTCGCTTGCTCAAGTGTTGTTGCGTGTCGTCAAGTGCCACAGTTGTCGGAGTAATGCCGCATGTTGATGTTGTAGATGATCATGGCTTTACTTATCGTTCACTTTAATTCCTGTTTAACAACTAAAATTGAAGTAAGCAGAGGCATCGGTGGGTGATAGAAAATATTTGGTTTCCGAACGCCCACTTGTGTCCCGTAGGACCCCGAGTACTTGATACCTGTTCCTTGATTTATCGCGCTATCCACATCCGGGAGGTATATGGGACCCCCCTGAGCCAGAGCTTGATTCAGTCTTATTTCTTGGGGCCACAAACTAGTTTGAGGTTTTATTACTATCCTGTACTTATGCCATGCTACTTCTGTATTTACGATTGTGCGAGGAGCACACTGTACTGTTTAGGATCGTGGCACGATTCCGCGGTGTCGACAAGCCCAGCCACACTTTCGGGTTCCCAGTCGTTCACAGTCGTCCCCACAACCTTAAGTCCGTCTCGGAGCCGGCCGGCTTCGTTGCGGGTCTACTTTAAGGGGTGGCCCCCTGAAATATTTCTGAATCCTGTGATTGCTTTGTCGTGAAAGCCTCGTTGGGTTTTGATTTGGTTTTTCCGAGGTTGATCGAGTGTGTGTTGCTATTTGTGCACCCCGGCCGGGTTAAAACTTTCTGAAAGCCGTGTCCGCGGTTATGGACGACTTGGAGCACAGTATCTCGATCATAGACAACTATAACTAAAGTAGTGCTATAAACTTGACTTTATAATGACTAGTAATCAGCTTCACTATAACGGAATGGCTAAATGAAACTGCCAACAATTGCTTGTTTGGGTCGTCGCCAGCGACCATTGTATCTGACTAGTAAGTATTGCAACTATAACGGAATGGCTAAATAAAAGTACCAACAACTGCTGGGTTTTGGGAATATCTCACGCTTATTGTATCTGACTAGTAAGTGTTGCAACTACAACAGAATGGTTAACTAAAACGGCCCACTGTTTAATTTATTAGGACGATTATCTATACCTGACTAGTAATTGTTGCAACAATAACTAAATAAATAAAACTGCCAACTGTGTGAGTTCCTCGGTTGACTTCCTCGTTTGGTCTCGAGGGGGAAAACACCAGGATGGGTTTGTTTGGTGTTAGCTTCAGGTTAGACCCGGATAGGTCATTCTTATCCCTCTCTGATAACCGTCAGTTGTATCGAGTCTCTATAGGTTGTTCAGTTCATGCTGCCGCTGCCGCTCAGTCCACCATACCTATGTAGGCGAGGACCGCCGAATTCTAGTCTCGCCGTGTACTGGCCTCAGTACTGACGCTCCTCTTTTTCCTTTGCCCTTTGTCGGCACCCCTTTTGTTTTAGCAGGTTTTGAGATCGACGTCGTTAGCAGGGTTACCCTTCCGGCTTGGCCTGGGCAGGGTTATGGACGCCATTGGTTATTCTTCAGGGCTCTTAGCCCCATTTGCATCTTGTCCATAGTCGGACGCTCTATCATTTTCAAGGTGATTTGGATCCTTGTATATTATATCTGTATTCTTGACTCTTTGAGTCGCTATTATATATCTCTGTTCTGTGGGTCCCATCGAGGACTGTTGTGTAATGTTATTACTTCGTTTTCCACCCGCACGAAAGTGCCTGGTGGGCACCTTTGAATCGTTTCTATGCGGGTTTGGCGGGTTTCGCTAAAACTTGCATAGATCCGATTCTGAGGGTGTTACAGAGTGGTATCAGAGCTCAGCAGTTACGATACCCCACAAGTCTAGCCTGTAGGATAACCTAGCTAACGGCCGAAGTAGAGTGTCAAAACTATTTTGAAAATCGGTTGGATAGTTCTGGTTAGGTCTGATTTTACTCCTTACCCCTCTGCTATTCTCCTCTTATCTCTTCGCGTTTTGAATCCGTTCTCCTCTTCCTCTTCGAGTCCAGGATTTCTCGAGGTTGGGTTCCGTCGTACCTTCAGGGTTTCGCTTCCTCCTTTGTCAACGGTGTTCTATCATCCGGTGTTCAAGCTGTCGGAGGAATCCGTCTACTGTGGTACCAGTCTTTGTTCCTTGTTTGGGCTTTCCGGTGTTATCCGACGCGACGACATCATCTACGACAGATCCGATGCAGAGTCTGCATCACTCCTGTGTTTCCGAACCTCGCTTGTCGAGGTCTTCAGTCTAATTCCGAGAATGGTTGCACGCTTTTCCACTGATTGTGCGGAGTAATAGTTTGGGTGCGTGATGGATTGGCCCCCATGCCGATTACCCATTCTATTCGCTTTTGTACATTGCAGTGGATGAGAATGCATCGGTTCCCTCTTTCCATCGAAGCTAGAGGTGGCTTTATTTGTTGATACCTCAACCTTCGACCTTTTGTTCCCGGAGTGTTCTCTCGACGATCACGGACAACGACCTCTTGTTAGTGGTGTCGCGAGGATCTACACGAAGCGAGAAGACGCAGAGCTCCGACCTTTCCTTCCGGTACCATGAGGCAGATCTCAAGGGCGAGATCCATTGTTAGTGGTGTCGAATTGTGGCATCCCGCAAAACCACTACTAGAAAATCGCGTTGTTTTTGTGTGCATTGCATCATCATGACCGCATGCTCATGTCATCATGCCGCATTGCATTTGAGCATCGTCATCATCTTGCATTCGCTTGCATAAGACTATTTGCAGAAAAACCTATTTTGTGTTTCCTAAAACGCCCCATCTTTATTCAAAACCTAAAACCGGGTCTCCGGAATATTTTGTTTTGACTAACTATGTTTTGCAAACGGTCTGTTTTAAACAAATAAAATATTAAATTATATTAGTGGGGGCAGTCGAACGGGCCAAATCGACCCGAACGACTACCCCAGAAATTAAATCGGTCCACCCCAAAATCCCTAAGTCACCCAACCTAACCTACCCAACCCTCTGGCCACCTCACCCTCTCCAATCCCTGAACGCCACGTCACCCTGCCCTTTCCCCTAACCAACCCCAAACCGCCACCTGGCCCACCTCCTCTTTTTCTCTCTCCCCTCTCTCTCCCTGGTCAACCCCCTCCTCCCCATGGCCCACACGCCAGCCCCCACCCCACCCGCGCGCTGCAGCCTCTCACCCCACACCCTCCCACCACTCAACCGCCCCTGGGCCCCACCCCTGGCGCCTTGGCCCATCGCCCCACCTCCCCTGGCACCCTCCCCAGGCCCCCCTTCCCCGAGCGAACCGCCCCCGCCTGGCACCCGCACCATCCCGCACGCGCCCGCAGCCTCCCCCTCTCCCCCTTCTTCTCCCGCTCCTCCATGCGCCGCCGCCGCGCGAGCTCACTGCTCCGCCGGCGCCTCCCCCGGCGGCGTCCTCCCGCATCGCAGCTACCCGGAGCCGAGCGAGCCGCGCCTCCGCCCCGCAACCGCTCCCTCGCCCGCTTCTGCGACGTGCGCCCTCCCCGTCGTCGCCTCCGTCCGACCGCCTCCTCGCCGGCCTCCCCTCCTCCACCGCCTCTCTTCGCCTCCCTCACCGAGCCCCACCCCGCAGAGACCGTCGGCGCCCCTCCGCCGCGTCGCCCCGCCAGGGCGCCGCCGCTCCCGACGCGTTCCCTCCCCTCGCGGCCACATCCTCCGGCCAAGCTCAATCTCCCGCGGCCCCACCTCCGTCATCCCGCCGGCCAGAGACCGCCTCCCTGCCCCGAGCTCGACGCCCGCATCGGCCTCACCCCGCCGCCGCTTGACCTCCGCTTCTCTGCCGCGGTCTCCGTCGTCCGGCCGCCATCACCCCGCCACCAACCTCCGGTCGAGCGCTGCCCGTCCTCGCGCCGGCCCCCCTCCCTCTACAGCACCAAACGACCCGCGCGTGAGCCTGCGAGCGCTCCTCCTTGAGCCCGTGTTCGCTGCTTGGTGCTTGTGTGGCTGGCAGAGCCTCTGGTTGAACCTCTGCGTACCGTGGGCACCCGTGTGTAATCTCGTGTCTATGAGTTCTGCGGGTGTCGTTTACTCGTGTCGTGGACAAGAGTTTGCGAAGCCAAGTTTAGCCAAGAGCGTCTTCGGATGTCATCGCAAGATCTTCCTTCGATCGCCGCTCCTGGGACCAAGTTCACCTTCGACAACGGGAGATGGAAACTGACGAGGTCTCCTTCACGGATCTGAAGACTGAACACTGGTGCGCCAAGTTCTTCTATGTGGGTGTCACAGCCTGGCAAACAAGAACAAGATGCACAGGGACATCGCCAAGGTCGTCGACACGGATTCGCCAAGCACTTCGCCGCGGGACGCCAAGTCCTACATCCCGAACGCCATGACCGTCGACATGACCCGAAGACGCCGAGATTCGAGACGCCAAAATCTCCGCGTGAGACGACAAGACCGACAACATGGCCCGACCACCGCGAATGCGCCAAGATCTACCCCGTTACCCGAGAACGATCCCGGAGTCCCAGAACGATCCGTCGAACCCTGAACCCTGAGACCGACCTCGAACCCTGAACCCCAAGTTCGTCGAACCCTAATGTGTGACCCTTTTCTCGAACCCTATATTAAAATGATATTAAATGTTGCATATAAAATTGTCATACTTGCATGCATCTTGTCATGTGGCTTGGGGGCATTATGCCGATTCACCTCTAATTAAATATGGGGCCCATATGCGGGCAAATCTAGTCTCATATTGGCCTCATTTAAAATTTGTGTAGCGAACCGGTGATATATTCTGCCTTGTTAAACAACATTTAATTTGCGGGGTTTATAAATAACTTGAACCGTTTAATTAATTGTCGGGACCCCGGTTCCACTTAATATTGACCTAATTGCATCGCATCTTTACCATGCCATACATCATACATGCATCATGCCGATCTTTTGCCGTAGTATTAAATAGCGCATCTGGTGTTTCTTCTAGTGTTTTGCTTCTTCGCGGATAAGGCCGTTGAGTTGATGCGAGAGTCGACCCGATCTTCGGTTGAACCTTCGACAATGTTTTTAGGCAAGCATCTCCCTCTTTCTACCTATCTTACTTTTCTAGTATTTATTCCCTCCTGTTGATCTATTGCTATCTGTGTCGCGATGCTCTAGTTTCCGTACCGTGATATCCCTTGCAGCCCTATATTGCCTCGGACACACCCTATTACCTGTTGTTTGGTAGATAGTTGGACTTGCGCGTCGTAGTCGCTTGCTCAAGTGTTGTTGCGTGTCGTCAAGTGCCACAGTTGTCGGAGTAATGCCGCATGTTGATGTTGTAGATGATCATGGCTTTACTTATCGTTCACTTTAATTCCTGTTTAACAACTAAAATTGAAGTAAGCAGAGGCATCGGTGGGTGATAGAAAATATTTGGTTTCCGAACGCCCACTTGTGTCCCGTAGGACCCCGAGTACTTGATACCTGTTCCTTGATTTATCGCGCTATCCACATCCGGGAGGTATATGGGACCCCCCTGAGCCAGAGCTTGATTCAGTCTTATTTCTTGGGGCCACAAACTAGTTTGAGGTTTTATTACTATCCTGTACTTATGCCATGCTACTTCTGTATTTACGATTGTGCGAGGAGCACACTGTACTGTTTAGGATCGTGGCACGATTCCGCGGTGTCGACAAGCCCAGCCACACTTTCGGGTTCCCAGTCGTTCACAGCCGTCCCCACAACCTTAAGTCCGTCTCGGAGCCGGCCGGCTTCGTTGCGGGTCTACTTTAAGGGGTGGCCCCCTGAAATATTTCTGAATCCTGTGATTGCTTTGTCGTGAAAGCCTCGTTGGGTTTTGATTTGGTTTTTCCGAGGTTGATCGAGTGTGTGTTGCTATTTGTGCACCCCGGCCGGGTTAAAACTTTCTGAAAGCCGTGTCTGCGGTTATGGACGACTTGGAGCACAGTATCTCGATCATAGACAACTATAACTAAAGTAGTGCTATAAACTTGACTTTATAATGACTAGTAATCAGCTTCACTATAACGGAATGGCTAAATGAAACTGCCAACAATTGCTTGTTTGGGTCGTCGCCAGCGACCATTGTATCTGACTAGTAAGTATTGCAACTATAACGGAATGGCTAAATAAAAGTACCAACAACTGCTGGGTTTTGGGAATATCTCACGCTTATTGTATCTGACTAGTAAGTGTTGCAACTACAACAGAATGGTTAACTAAAACGGCCCACTGTTTAATTTATCAGGACGATTATCTATACCTGACTAGTAATTGCTGCAACAATAACTGAATAAATAAAACTGCCAACTGTGTGAGTTCCTCGGTTGACTTCCTCGTTTGGTCTCGAGGGGGAAAACACCAGGATGGGTTTGTTTGGTGTTAGCTTCAGGTTAGACCCGGATAGGTCATTCTTATCCCTCTCTGATAACCGTCAGTTGTATCGAGTCTCTATAGGTTGTTCAGTGCATGCTGCCGCTGCCGCTCAGTCCACCATACCTATGTAGGCGAGGACCGCCGAATTCTAGTCTCGCCGTGTACTGGCCTCAGTACTGACGCTCCTCTTTTTCCTTTGCCCTTTGTCGGCACCCCTTTTGTTTTAGCAGGTTTTGAGATCGACGTCGTTAGCAGGGTTACCCTTCCGGCTTGGCCTGGGCAGGGTTATGGACGCCATTGGTTATTCTTCAGGGCTCTTAGCCCCATTTGCATCTTGTCCATAGTCGGACGCTCTATCATTTTCAAGGTGATTTGGATCTTTGTATATTATATCTGTATTCTTGACTCTTTGAGTCGCTGTTATATATCTATGTTCTGTGGGTCCCATCGAGGACTGTTGTGTAATGTTATTACTTCGTTTTCCACCCGCACGAAAGTGCCTGGTGGGCACCTTTGAATCGTTTCTATGCGGGTTTGGCGGGTTTCGCTAAAACTTGCATAGATCCGATTCTGAGGGTGTTACAAGTCACTAGCAACTACTTGGCCAAGATAGCTACTAACAACAGAGAGCATGCAAGATCACACACAACAATAGTATCATAAAGACAAAACCATTAATCAATCTGACATAGTAATCTCAATATCCATCGGATCCCCGCAAACACAACATGCATGATTACAAATGTATTAGATCTTGATCATGAACGGAGCTCACAAGATCTATACATGAAAGCACAAGGAGAAGATACAACCATCTAGCTACTACATGGACCCATAGTCCAAGGTAGAACTACTCACGCATCATACCGGAGAAGAAGGCCTCCAGGATAATTTCCCTTCTAGCAGGGTGCCGGGGAGAACTTCAGATCCCCTCCGATCTAGGGATGACGATGGAGGCGGCTACAAAAGGTTTCGTGGAGTTTTGATCGGGTGCCTAGGGTTTCTGCATAGGGGCCTTCTTATAGGTGAAGAGGCGAGGCTAGGAGGTGGCCAGGGGCCCCACACCCTACCTAGGTGTGGGGTGGGCCCACCCGCTCCTAGGGGGGTCTGGCCGCCCTGGTCCGCTTCTCCGTCTCTCCTATAGACTTCATGTCGCCCACGGTAAAATATTGACTTTGGATTTTGTGCCATCCAATTCCGAGAATATTGATTTTCTGCCTTTCTAGAACCAAAAACAGAAGAAAACAGGCAACTGGCACTGTGGAAACTTGTTAATAGGTTAGTTCCAGAAAAGATATAAAAACACCTCAAAGTGTAGACAAAGCAAAGCAAAGTAGATACTAAACAAGCATGGAGCATCAAAAATTCTAGATATGTTTCTGACGTATCATGATATCATATTAATTAGCTTGCAAGCAAGTGATTTCATCACTAGAATGTTATATCACGGGAACAAGAAAAGAGTACATGTCGGTAACGAGATCAAACTAGGTATGAAGATAACGATGATTGAATCTCGGACATGTAATATATCGCTAGACAAATGGATTGAGTTACATGCGTATAAGGTTCACATGATTGAAGTCATCGTTGAATGTGTGGGAGTCAGTACAGATCTCTAGGTCCCGCTGCTGATTATTGATCGGAGAGGAGTCTCGATCATATCTGAATTATTCACGAATTTTAGGGTGACACACTTAAGGGATACTGATACCATTCGGAGAAAATAATATGCTAGAGAAAGAAAAAGAAAGCGCAGGAATTTATTTCACTAGACACCGGAATTGTTTCGGTTGAAATTGATGAAACTGGTTCTGCGTGTGAATTGAAATGTTGTAATGGGTTTTATGTGAATGTTTCTTAATTAAAGTAATTAACAAAATTATGAATAAATAAATAAAATAGTTATGTTTAAATGAGAGCTTGCATTAAATTTGGTGGAAATTTAATGAATTTGAGTGGAGTCATGTTTATGTGAGTGGAGGCTTTTCATTTTGAGTGGGAGATCCACCCACATGAATGTGGAAGAGGTGGGGACAGCCACCATGGCTGGGCGCCATGCCCCTTGGTTGCCTCCCCTCTCCCTATAAAAGGCCCCCCTTTCCTCCTCTCACAACACACCTCCTCGTGAAGGATCTCTCTCCCCCTTTAAAATTTCCCCATGGTGTCGGATCAGCAAGATACATGTTGACGAGGTTTAATCTCGTCAATGCCCATTGTTATGAGCTTGGGTTTTGGAGAAGATGGGGTTGCTGGAGATCGCAAAAACGGTTAACAGACAAGCAATCAGGGGACACGAGATTTACCTAGGTTTAGGCCCCCTGAGGGAAAACCCTAATCCTGGTTGTCTGCTCTTGATTACGGCGGAACCGAAAAGTACAAGGGTGCACAGATGCAATCTGGCATGGAGGTGTGTATGCGGTGAGGTGAGAGATCTCCTCGTCGTGCCGTCCTAGCCTTTATATAGAGGTGGGAAGGTCCCGGGCACAGATCGAGTCGGTTACAAGTTTAGGGTTTGCCACTTTGAATATTCTATCTGTTCTAATCTTAATCTCCAAGCATCCGAAGATGTCATGGGCTTGGGCCACCCGAAAATCTTCATGGGCCGCGTATATTCTTGTGGGCCTTCCTTGGGATGGGCCAGGTATGCTAATGTCGTGTACCCGTAGGGTATAACCATGTGAGTATCCCCCGAGTGTTCAGTCGAATCGTAGATTCGGCTGAGGACTCTTTAATATTTTGGGTGTAGTTGTTTCTGTTTATCAGAGAAAAGAATGATTTTAGTGTGTAGGGATTTTTGATGCGTGAGCCTGACTCTCCTAACGGATCAGGGTCAGTTAACTGTCTTAGGACAAAACAACACAATCTTCTTCAGATTCAAGTCCCTAGACTCGAAACCGGAACAAATACTGGCGCAATTTGACTCGGGTTGTTCAGGTCTTACAGGAGTCGAATCCCAGTAGATTTCGAATGATGTACCCAATGCGTCCGTAGGGATTTTCATCGTGCCTGTTGGCATGGATTTTTACTAGCAGAGCGCAATCTGGTGCGTTACCAGGCCATCAGATGATATCTGTAGGTCTTATCTTTGCGTCGCAGACACAACATCCGAAATTTTCACACCGCGGAGGTGTTTCGGGTGGCCAAGGAGGATGTTACTCACTTGGCATTGATTGGGGCAAAGTTGCCAAAAAGTTTTTGCATTCTGATCCGAAGGATCGCAGTCGAAGAATTCATAGGGTGCATGACCAGAGCTCCCTATGGGAGTTGCCCCCGAGTGTTTATTCGAGTCGTAGACTCAAGCAGAGACTTTAATTCAGCCGTTGTTGGCTTCAGGTCCATAGGACACAATTTTTTCGGATGATTGAATCAATCCTCCCTATGGGAGTAGCCCCCGAGTCTGTAGTGGAGTCATAGACTCGACGTAGGACTCGAAGAATAGATTATTGGTGTAGTACCTTATTCATGCTTCGGGTGCGCGGCCAGTGCTCCTGATTGGAGTAGACCCCAGTAGTTGCTCGAATCGTAGATTCGAATGAGTACTTTAGCTGTTTAGCCGAAGATTTGTGACTGTTGCTAGTGTGGTTTTGATGACGCCAGTGCTGAAGATCAGTGACCTCAATCGTCTGCGGTGCCAGAGGTGACGTGTGTCCTACTTTCTGACTTGGAGTTGACTGGTCATGCGCGACGTGGCGAGAATTACCGCGTCTCCTCGATTTCCGTGCATAGTGGACGATGTGCGAGCGACGGTTTGCTGTTGTGCTAACATGTGGATGGTTGGATTTGACTCTGACGTTAGGGCTTCTAGATGAAAGGTCCCTGTTCATCGTCTTCGTCCTTATAACTGTGGGGAAAACTGTAGTTTGTTTTCACCCTAGCCATTTGCTTTCTACTGCTGCCATTTTCTTGAGCTTTTCTTGTCGCGCGCTGGACGTTCTTTGATCATTCCCGTCATCGTTCTTGTGCTCGCACCGTCACCGTTAGCGCGACGTGATGGGCAAATCGAAGAAGGCCTCCATCGTAGTGGGCACCAGTGATGCTGCCGGCGGCAAGAAGGGCACCGCCGCCGCTCGTGTCACCAAAGGTGGGTGGCGGTGCACAGAGATGCACGATTGTGACCTGCGCAAGCTTCGTGAAGCGGCTTTAATTCTGCAGGACAAGGAGGCTGTCAAGATCCCCAGTGATGAGGTAATTCCCCGTCCACCCACAGGGTTTCGGGTCATGTTTGTTGCCTTTGTTCTTAGGCCTCTCGCTCCCAGTCCACGATTTTCTCCGTGGATTGTTGTTCTTCTATGGCATCCAACTCCACCATCTCTCGCCCAATTCTCTTCTCCACATCGCCTGCTTCATCACTTTTTGCGAGTGCTGGTTCGGTATCGAGCCACACTTTGGCCTTTTCCAAAAGATCTATTCCGTGAAGAGGCAGTCTGGCTCCGACAGAGTTTATCCGATCGGCGGCTGCATCATTTCCCTTCGATCCAATTTTATTTTCTTCTATTTTTTTATGTCTGAGTCTGTCCAGTACTGGCGGAGGAAGTGGTTTTATATCCGCGACTCCACAGTGGACGGGCAAAACTTCGGCCTTGCCCCTTTCGACTCCACCCAGGAGATCTTGAAGAAGAGATCCTGGAAAAATCATATTCTAGAGGGCGAGGTGGAGGAGATATAGGAGCTTTACCGTCGGGTGGAGGCCCTGTAGGTCATTCCGGAGAAGGAGGTGAACGGTGTGGATATCATCCGCACCTTCCTCAAACATCGGGTGCAGCCACTCCAGGCTAGGGCGCACACGATGTTCCTTTATTCTAGCCGCCATGACCAGACGAGAGTTGCGGCTGAAGAGCTCTCCAAGGGGGACCTCGAGAGAGTTCTTCGGCCACTGCTGAAGTTCAAGTCCGACGAGGACATTCCGGGGAAATCGTGGACCCCCCCCCCTCAGTTCTTCTCGACCGGTTCCGCAGGTGTAGATCTGCGACGTGCGCGTAGCGCTTTTTCTAGTGCGTTTCCTTATAATTTTCTATTCTGAAAGTTTGTTTTCATTGTGCAGGAGTTAAAGGTACCCGGCATGGTGCCTCCACTACCCGAACGGTTTCCGGATGCGCCGGACAACGAGGTAGTGGACTCCGTGTCCGAGCTTCCCCCGGCGCAGTCACCGACTGAGGAAGCCCCCGAGGCGTGCGAGGGGAAGACCCGAAAGCTGGCACGGCGCTCGAGCGAATCTTTGGATGCCTCGACTCCGCCAACGCCTAGGGACCCCCCGTTCCTTGTCCGCCACAGTGGAGATGAAGGTGCCTCTTCCTCTCCCATCCCGGCCGTTCCTGTGCGGGTTGTGGCGCCGCAGCCGCCGGCGAAGAGGAAGAAGGAAGAGAAGAAAGGAAAGAGGGCACTGCCTGTTTTTGACTTGAGTGACATGGACTCGTAAGTGCCTTTAGATACCTTTTGCTACTTTTATTTTCTTCTTTCCTTTGACTGGTGCTTTTCCTTTGCAGCCACTCCTCTGAGGGATCTTTTAGCGATGACACTCACGAGGAAGTAGGGGAGTCGAAGATGACGCCTCCTCCCTCTCAGACGGTGGCCACCTCTAGGGGCGCTGCTCCGAACCCCTCTCCGCAGGAGGCTCGAGTGATCGTCTCCCAGAAGACTGCACCGGGACCATAGGAGTCTTCGTCTGATCATGTAATTGTTTTCTCGCTTGCTGTGGGGGGAGCCCCCGAGCCATAGTTTCGTATGATCTGCTGATCTTTGCTTCCTTTCTGCGTGTCTCGGGGGCAGCCCCCGAGCGTTTTTCATGTGTTTGATGTTTTTCTCGTTTCTTGGGCGCAGCCCTCGAGCCCTTTTTCTAATACTTTGTTTCTTCTCGTAGCCCTTTGTGCGGGGTGCAAACCTGCTTGTGCAACAGCACCTAGCACTCGAGGCTAGCATGCGGCAGCTTCAAGGTACATATTAAGTTGATCCTGTTCTTTTTCGGCTGCTTGCTAGCTTGTGAATCTCATGTATGTTCTTGTTGCCTTTTGCAGATGAGAATAACACTGCCCTCCGCGAGCTTGATGCTCTCAAAAAGAGCCTTGGGCGAGAGGAGAAGAAAGCCGAGGATGCCCTTGGGGCGAAGGAGCTGGCTGACGCAGCCGCGGCTAAGGAGCGCCTGCAGTAGGTAGCTACGGATCACGAGGAGAAACTCGCCACTGCTGCGGCTTCGTGCGAGAAGAAGGTAGCCGAGAAGCTGATGGATGCTGCCAAGGCTATTTCGGGTGAGTGCTTTTGCCTGTCTTGTCTATTTCGGTTGCTTTGTCTCCCTTCCCTTATTTGATTCCTTTGTTGCCTTTTTCTCTAGATTCCTTGGAGCACGGGAGTTCAATCGTAGCGCCTTGGAGCACGGGAGTGCTCTGGACGATGCCGCCGCGGAGGTCGCAGACCACTGCAGTACTGCTGCTGGCTCCCTTGCCAAGGCTAAGGAAATCCTCGGGCGCTTCTACAAGGATCTCGTTCACAAGGGCGCTGCCCTTGAGGATGTCGACTCTTTGGCGGATGCGCCTGCACCTATAAGCGCAAGTAGAAGGGTATCGGTGCTTCCATGGGCCTGTCCATGGCCATGGCGTCCGGGGCGGAGCTGGATCGTTACCAGGTCACCTCCCAGATGCCAACGGCTCCCTACGGTTCCGAGGTAGCCTTCGCTCTCTACACTGCTATGGCCCGAAGCTTATTGACCTTCTGGTGGAGTATGCGGCGAGGCAGCAGGAGGAGGTCAAGAGCAGGCACTCTAGCTCTGAGGCCACTCAGGATGCGGCTGCTTAGGCTTTTGTCGTTGTAGTAGTAGGATAGTTGTCTCCTACTTTTGTTGTAATATCTTTATGAACAATTTCCTGTTCCATGCAGTGGCTTTTTGTTGTATATAATGAGCCTTTGAGTTGTTGCCCAGTCGTGTGTTGTTCATATCCTTGTCTGTTTTCCTTTAGGGACCTTCGGGTGAGGACCCCGTCGATACTTCGTCTGCTCCGCAGCCGCGGCCATCTTTGGATGATGCGTCGCAGCTTGTTTTTCTTTGTGACCACGTCCGAATTCTTGAGAAGGAGTTACTTCGCATCCGAGGCCATGCAGACGTTTGGAAGTCAAAGACGGAGCGAGGTACTGCCAGAGCGGAATATCTGATGGGGGAGCTATGGTAGTTGGCCGAGCAGCTGCAGTGTAAGTTTTTTCGAGCTGCTTCTCATTATCGGATGCGCCTGGTTTGCAGGTCACCTTACTTTGTAGTTTCTGCAGGTTCCAACCTTGTTCCGAGGGAGGAGAAGCAGCGCGTTGCAGTTCGGATCAACTACTTGACCCAGCAGGATATGGAAGCCGGTGGCTTTTTATGGATGGATCGCGACCGTGCCACGGTCCTTGCGACTGTGCAGGATCGTGCTCATCAGGTGTCGCGAGTGCTACGGCAGGTGAAGACTTCCCTGGCATCGATTCTTCACATCATGTTTCCCCTTGATGAAGCGTCATCGACTCGCTGGGGCTTGCTTGTGAAGTTTTGAGACGTGCGTCATGTCAGGGAGTTGGTGCGGCACCCGTTAGTTGTGGGGGTTAAGGCTGCTCTTTCCCTCATGCGGCTGCATCGACCTGATGTGAATCTTGCGGTTGTGGCGGCTGGGCCGCCCCCTCGGTCGAATGGTGGCCTATGGGACATACGCCCGCACTATGAAGCTATGAGACAGTATGCCGAAAAAGTTGAAGATCTCTTTGAGCATCGTGCGCAGGTGATCCTTCAGAATAGGTAGGACCTGTAAAAAGGTAGATGTAAAACTTGTATGTATTTCGAATGGGCGTGTTGTGCCCTTTGTTGTAAAGGTTGATTGTATTACCACATGGTGCTTGGTTGTATGCATGCCCTTTTCGTTAGCCTGACGTGATCAGCTACTCATGTGTTATCCTCAGTCGACGAAGTCGTGAGGCGAGGGGACCCCCGAGTGTGTTGTAGCATAAATAAATGCGAAGAAAAGATAAATTTTTGGACGAGACACTTAGATTTATTCATATCGTAATGAGGAGGTACATTGTTCGGCTGAGTAGCCTTATTGAAAGTAAAGGGGGATAGCTAGGGGTAGAAGCGTCGCAATTGTGCGACGTTCCATGGGTTGGAGTATGCGACTCCAGACTCCACATGCTTGAGGAGGTAGGTTCCACCTAGGATGACTTCGGTGACGACGTATGGTCCTTCCCAGGGTGACTCGAGCTTTTTTGGCCGCTCTTGCTTGAGTCCTCAGATGAGGTCTCCTTCGACGAAGGACCTCGGGCGCAGCCGATGGCTGTGATAGTTGCGGAAGCTCTGCTGGTAGACCGCCGAGCAGGCCACGGCGATGTCGCATGCCTCGTCGAGAGTGTCCACGGCGCCTTCGAGTGCGGCCTTCGATTTAGTTTCGCTGTAGGCGCCGACCCGCGAGGCCTTATGGCGTACTTCCGCAGGAAACACGGCTTCGGCTCCGTGCACCATGAAGAAAGGCGTGTAGCCAGTTGAGCTGTTTGGCGTTGTGCGCAAGCTCCAGAGGACGGAGGGTATCTCTTCTACCCATGCTCCCGCAAGCCGCTCGAGTGGGCTCAATAGGTGTTTCTTGATGTCGCCGCCTACGAGGCCGTTGGCCTTTTCGACCTGTCCGTTGGTTTGCGGGTGTGGCACGGATGTATATGATATGTTGATCCCGAGGCCTTCGCAGAAGTCCTGGAATTCTTTGGAGATGAAGTTTGACCCGTTGTCCGTGATGATGCCGTGCGGCACGCCGAAACTGTAGACTATGAATTCAAAGAACTTCACGGCCGTTTTAGCCTTTTGGTTGGTAACGGGCATGGCTTCGATCCACTTGGTGAACTTGTCGACTACGACCAGGAGGTAGACGTGGCCACCTTTCGAGGACTTGGGCAGTTTGCCGATCATGTCGAGGCCCCATTCGGTGAAGGGACAGGCCAGGGGTATGGGCCTGAGCTCCGATCCTGGTGCGTGTGATTTATCTGCAAACCTCTGGCAGTCGTTGCACCTTTGGATGATGTCCTTGGCATCGTTCATGGTCGTTGGCCAGTAGAACCCAGCTCGTAGAGCTTTCGCGACGAGGGCGCAGTTGCCCGCGTGATGGCCGCAGATGCCCTCGTGAATGTCTTGGAGGATGGTTTTGTTGTCACCGATGGTGATGCATCATTGGAGTACACCCAAAATGCTGCGCTTTTACAGCTCGCCATTGATGATGGTGTAGTCCTTGGACCGGCGAGATATGCGCCGGGCATCTGTCGGGTCATCAGGCAGTTCCCTGTTTATCAGGTACCACAGGTACGGCTGCGTCCATGTTTCTTAGATTGCCATGACCTGCATCAGGTTGACCACTATGACCTCTATGTCGAGCTTTTCGGGTCTTTCCTGTCCTTCGTGTAGCGCAGCCCCCGAGTGTTTTGCCTCTTCGGGTGATCCCTTGGGGAATTTCATTTCATGGATGGCATGCAGATTTGTTTGAGGAACACACCTGGTGTCACCCGTGCGCAGGTGGAGACGATATTGGCGAGTCTGCCATCTTCTTTGTTGCTTTCTCTTCCAACATGTTGAAGCTCGCAGCCGACGAAGTCTCCTTCGAGTGAGATGTAGAGCTCGCGGTACGCGATCATGTTGGCGGCATGTGTATCACACTCGTTCATCGTCTGTTGTACGATGAGGTTCGAGTCACCATAGATGACTAGGCGCGTTGTGCCACAGATCTTGGCCATCCTCATGCCGTGGATGAGGGCCGCGTATTCGGCTTCGTTGTTGGAAGCTCGAAATTTCATCCGGAGGACGCACTTCATATTGTCGCCCTGCGGGGCTGTCAGTATGACCCCGGCTCCTGCTCTAGCCTCGTGCTTGGAGCCATCAGAGTGCATCGTCCATGACCGTGTCATATCTGGGGTGTCTGGCAGCTTCAGCTCCATCCACTGGATGAGGAAGTTTGATAGAACCTGAGACTTGATCGCATGGCGCTTCTCGTAGACTATGTCTAGAGGGGACGGCTCGATGCCCCATAGGGCTACGCGTCCTGTGGCTTCCGGGTTGTTCAGGATGCTGTTCAGAGGTGCCCTGTTGACGACCATCACCTGATGCTCCTGGAAGTAGTGACTCAGCCAACGAGTCATCATGAACACGCCGTAGGAGAGTTTCTGGTAGTGAGGGTACCTCTGTTTTGTTGGCGTCAATACCTCGATGAGGTAGTATATAGGGCATTGGACCCCATGTGTCTTGCCATCTTTGGGTCGTTCGACCACGAGCACGGTGCTTACCACCTGATGTGTGGCTGCTATGTATAGCAGTAGATGCTGAGAGCAGCCGCTTCAAATCTTCGAATGTGTCATTGGCTTCAGGTGTCCACTCGAATTTTTCTGCTTTGTGTAGCAGCTGGTAGAAAGGCAGGTCCTTCTCGCCCATGCGGCTGATGAATCTGCTCAGTGCCGCGATGCGTCCAGCTAGCTGTTGGACACCTTTGAGGTTCTTCGGTTTCTCCATGGCCCGTATGGCCCGGATTTTCTTCGGGTTCGCCTCAATTCCTCGCTGGGAGATGAAGTAGCCAAGCAGTTGGCCAGATGGGACATCGAAGGCGCACTTTTTTGGGTTTAGCTTGATCTTGTAGTGATCAAGGTTGTCGAACATCTCGCGGAGATCGTCGATAAATGTCTTGGCCTCCCTTGTCTTGACTACTATGTCGTCGACATAGAACTGTATGTTGTGGCTGATCTGGATCTTCAGGCATGCCTGCATGCACCATTGGTACGTGGCACCTGCGTTCTTAAGCCCGAAGGGCATTGTGTTGTAGCAAAATAATCCAAACAGCGTGATGAACACCATTTTCTCCTGATCTTCGACCTTCAGTCGAATCTGATTATAGCCTAAGTAGGCATCGAGGAAGGAGAGTTTTTCGCATCCTTCAGTCGAATCGATGATTTGATCGATCCGAGGGAGAGGGAAGTGATCCTTCAGGAAATGCTTGTTCAGCGATGTAAAGTCTACGCACATCCGCAGGATGTCCGTGTCCTTTTTAGGGACCATCACGGTGTTGGCTAGCCACTCGCTTTCCTTGATCTCCCTGATGAAATCAGCGTCGAGTAATATGTTGACTTCGACTCCGATGGCTTCGGCCCGTGGTTCGAACAATCGTCGGGTGGACTGTTTGACGGGCTTGGCATCTGGGAACACATTGAGTGCGTGCTCGGCAAATTCCCTGGGAACTCCTAGCATGTCCACAGGATACTAGGTGAAGATTTCCCAGCGCTCACGGAGGAATTCGACAAGCGTGCTTTCCTATGCGGGGCTGAGGTCATTGGCGATTAGTGCTGTCTTGGAGGCGTCCGTCGGGTGGACCTGCACCTTGTTGACTGTTGAGTCGAACGACATATCAGGTGTGTTTTGCCTTGAGACTGGGGGTTCCCCGTTGTCTGTCACCTCTCGAAGCCTTGTGAGCTCCTCCTGCATGCCGAATGACTGGGAGATTCTGTTGAAGTCCCTATCGTAGTGGTCGGACCGGGTGAAGCTCCCGTGGATCATGATGACGCCTCTAGGTCCTGGCATCTTGAGTAGCAGGTATGCATAGTGCGGTACTGCCAGGAACCTTGCGAATGCCACGCGCCCGAGGATGGCGTGGTATTGTGATGGCCAGTCTACCACTTCGAACTCGAGTCACTCACACCGAAAGTTGTCAGGTTTGCCGAAGATGACGACGAGCCATATCTTGCCCAGGGGAAATATGCCCTTCCTTGGGACGATGCCGTGGAACATTGGGTCGGATTGTTCCAGGCTGCACAGCGGAATCCGCATCACTGCTAGGGTGCTGGCACACATCAAATTGTTGCTACTGCCGCCGTCCATGAAGACGCGTCTCATCTCGAATCCTCCAATTTGTGCCTCGAGCACCAGGGCAGCATGACCTGGATGAGGCATCGGGCGGGGGTGATCCGAACGACTGAATGTGATGCAGGACACCAAACCGCTGAGGTACTCAAGGATGGCGGGTGGAGCGGTCACGGCCAAGCTGACTTGGCGGGTGATCTTCTTTTGCACCCTATTTGTTGAGCGCCCTTTTGTATCATTAGTGATCCTTTCGGCGTGGGGTAACCGTTTACGTCGTTGTTCTTCATCGGTGCGACCGGGTGATTCGAAGGTCCCATGGGTGGTGGTGGAAGAGCTCTGTGGGCAATGTCACCTGGTGTGGGCGCATGTCCGAACCCAGGGTTCGGGATCTGCTGCCTCATCTGGGACAAGCTCTCGCTGAGTTTCTGGAACTCGCGGTAGTCCTTGAGCATATGGCTGGCCTTCTTTTTGCCATCCTGCTTGTCGATGTAGAAGTGGATAGTGCATGGGCCCGACAACTTGTCGAATGCCAATGGTTCGTTTTCGCGGCCGCGGCGTTGCCACATTTGCGTTGGGCCTCCTCCATCACGGAAGTTGTTTCCGCGGTATCCGCTGCTGGTGCGGTTGCTTTCGTTGCAGCGGTCGGCGTAGCCAGCCGCTACCATGTAGGGTCCGTCGCGATCATCGTAGACGCGCGATCTTTGTTTGTTGTGGCGCTCGTGTCGGTGGCCGTAGTCATCTTCCTCATCCGAGTGTGCTCGGTGGACAGAGTCCTCGCCATCTGCCAACCTGTTGGCAATGTCCATGAGGTGGTCAAGCGTCTTGGGCTTGACGCGCCCAAGTTCTTCCTTGAAGTCCTGGCGCTTGACGCCATATTTGAAGGCGTCGATCGTTCTCTCCTCGGAGATGTGTACCGTGGAGTTCTTGATATTGGACCAGCGTAGTATGTACATGTGAATGGATTCGCACGTTCGTTGAGTGCAGGCCCACAGCTCTTCGATCGAGACTAGCCTCTTGCTGGTACCTTTAAAGTTTCGAATGAAACTGTAGGATAGTTCCTCCCAGCTTCGGATGGAGCCTGAGGATAGGCTGCTGAGCCAGATCTGGGCTGCGCCTGTCAGCTGCAGCTGAAGGCACTGCAGAGCGATATTTTTGTTTCTGTCGTGCAGCTTGACGGACGAACGGTGGTTGCTGAGCCACTCCTTAGGGTCCTGCGTGCCGTCGAACTTCGGAGTATCCGAAGGAAGCTTGAAATTTCTCGGCATCCGTGTCCGCCGAACAGATCTGCTAAAGCATCGAGCTCCACAGAGTTCTCCTTCATCGTCATCCTTTTCGGATTCGGATGAGCACACACGTTTGGCACGTGCCTTTTTCGACCTTGCACTGGGAGAGGTCGTTTCGAGCGTCATAGTCGCGGCTGCGACATCGTGGACTCTTGCGTTGTCGCGGTAGGTCGTGCTCGTCCTCTTCGGATGAGGGTGTGGGGCTACGATTGAATCTGACCGCAACCTTCTTTTTCGGCTCCACGGGATCCTCCTCGTGGAGCGCAGCTCCAACGAGTCTGAGTCCGGCTAGTGCGGACTTGTGCATAGCTCTCTTCGGGTCCCCCACCGGAGGTGGATGGGACGCGAGATATGTGGTGGATGCCATGATCGCAGCTTGTGGCATCTTCGGGACAACGTTGCCGTTGGCGTCCATCTCCATGAAGGACGTGTTGAGGGTTCGAGTCACCTCGCGACGTGCAGTGGGATCCATGTTCTCTACGCGAGAGCGAAGCTTGTTGGCATTGTTGTCGTGCGAGCTGGAGCCGCCAACGACGGAGAGCGCAGCTCGCGCGCGCTGGACTCCAAGGCCGCTTGCTGGCGTTTGTCGAGTACCTCTTGCATCTTCACCTGCTTTTTGTGCTCTTCGATGAGGAGCAGGTGGTATGCCATCAGTAGGTCCCGTGAGGCACCCTCAGGCAGGATCTTGTTGCCCGCTACGGCTTTGTGTGTCTGGTTCCATCCTTCCTCGCTGAGGTGGATTACTCGATTGTCATCGGGGTCGTCCTCGTTGGGAGGGGGGTATGGTTTCCTCCTGTTTTCGTCGTTTCTTCCCTGCGGGTTGGGTGGCGGTATGTGGGCACCTGAACCTGGTGGTTGTTGGTCCACATCGCTTTGGATGACCACGACGCATTGGTAGCATCCGTACGTTGGATCGCTGCTGTCGCAGCTTTCGAATCCAGAACCGTAGGTCCCTTCATCCGACGGAGGATCGCAACAGATCTGAGTTGCAGCTGCTGCTGTCATATGACTCATTTGTCGATGTTATCGTGCGTAGCACGCTGGGATGCGGATCCCACGAGGTGGGCCTGATCGATGGCAGTGGCACCCTCTCTGGGAGGCGGAGAGTGTCGGTCTGTCCCACCTGGAAGCGGAAGATCCTGGACAGGATCTCGAGCCCGTCGCCTACGGGCTCGAAGTCTTTCATGATGGCTGGCGAGTGGGGGTGAAGTCGAAAGCACCGAAGAGGAGATGGCTCTCCGTCGCAGAGGAATTGTAGATCGCTTTGGTCGGGGCCATCACGATCGCACAATCAGCGCCCTCGATCCCCACGGTCGGCGCCAATTGACGAGGTTTAATCTCGTTAATGCCCATTGTTATGAGCTTGGGTTTGGAGAAGATGGGGGTGCTAGATATCGCAGAACGGTTAACAGACAAGCAACCAGGGGACACGAGATTTACCCAGGTTCAGGCCCCCGGAGGGAAAACCCTACTCCTACTAGTCTGCTCTTGATTACGGCAGAACCGAAAAGTACAAGGGTTCATAGATGCAATCGGGCGTGGAGGTGTGTATGCGGTGAGGTGATAGATATCTCCTCGTCGTGCCCTCCTAGCCTTTATATAGAGGTAGGAAGGTCCCGGGAACAGATCGAGTCGGTTACAAGTTTAGATTTTGCCGCTTTGAATATTCTATCTGTTCTAGTCTTGCTCTCTAAGGATCCGAAGATGTCATGGGCTTGGGCCACCCGAAAATCTTCATAGGCCGCGTATGTTCTTGTGTACCTTCCTTGGCCTGGACCAGGTATGCTAATGTCGTGTACCCGTAGGGTATAACCATGTCACATGTTCCCGGTGGCTTTTTCTGGAAGGATTTGTTGCTTCCGCTTCTTTTCTGGAGTGAGGGCGCGGAGGTTGTCGGGATACCCGAATGTTTATGCGATCACGGATGCACCACTTCTTTGCGGTGCTGGACTTGATGGTGCTAGACCTTCTGGACCAGATGGACTACTTCTCGATCTTGAGATCGGCAAGCGTTCGACTACATCATCCACGAGTACAACCTCGTTAATGCTTTTCGGTCTTCGAGAATTTGTATTCTATGGATGTATATCCATCCTTTACATGCATCTAATAGATAGATCTTGATACTTATTTGTTCCCATCGTAGGAAATTTTTTGTTTTTTATGCTGCGAACCCTACAAGATGCTTCAAGAGGAGGTGTGAGTGAGATGGAGGGAGAGGGGGCCTTTTATAGGTAGAGGGGGAAGCCACCTTCCATGGCATGGAGGCCATGGTGGTGCCCCCACCTCTTCCATTATTCATGTGGTTGGCGCTCCCACTCACATAAACATGCCTCCACTCACATAAAAAACTCTTCCAATAAAAATTCCACTCACATCCATTAAATTTTCACCAAATTTACTCTCATTTAATAAAACTCTTTTGTTTATTTTATTCATAATTTTTTTAATTACATTCATTAACAAACATTCACATAAAACCCCTTGCAACATTTTAATTTCACATGCAGAACCAATTTCACCTGAAACAATTCCGGTATCCATTGAAATAATTCCAGTGCTTTCTTTTTCTTTCTCTGGCATTTCATTTCCTCCAAATGGTGTCGATATCCCTTAAGTGTGTCACCCTACGGTTCACGAATAATGCAGACATGATCGAGACCCCTCTCCAATCAATAATCAGCAGCGGGACCTAGAGATCCGTATTGACTCCTACACATTCAACGATGAATTCTTGTGATCGTGTGAACCTTAATATTGTAACTAAATCCCTTTTTCTCACGATATTTTACATGTCCGATATTCGATCATCGGTATCCTCATACCTAGTTTGATCTTGTTATCGACATGTACTCTTTTCTTGTTCCCGTGATATAACATTTTAGTGATCCCCATCACTTGCTTGCAAGCTATGTCACTTTGATATCATCGAGAGGGCTAGAGTATATATGTTCGTAATTTGGATGGACAAATCCTACTCTTGATCCATGATCCTTTACATAACACTATTGGAGTATTTGAACATACCTTTATAGTCACCCTGTTACGGTGTGACGTTTGATGTTATCAAGCTACTTTTCATGTGTTAGTGATTGACGTGATCTCATGGTATAACGACTAAATCTACATTTTAATAATGTTATATTAATTTAAACATAATAACTTTGATCATATTATTATACTTCGAATGAATGTTCATCACATCATTCTGTTGGAATTATGCCCTAGAGGCAATAATAAAGATGTTATTATTATAATTCTTGTTCATGATAATGTTTATATTCCATGCTAGAATTGTATTAAGCGGAAACTTTAATACTTGTGTGGTTTGTGAATAACACCGTGTCCCTAGTACGCCTCTATGGACTAGCTCATTGATTAATGATGGTTAAGGTTTCCTAACCATGGACATGAGTTGTCGATTAATAATGAGATCATATCATTGGGAGAATGATGTGATGGACATACCCAAACTAAGCGAAGCAATTAGATCGTGTCATCGTGTTCATCTTTGCGAAGCTTTTCTTATGTCAAATATTGTATTCCTTATACCATGAGATAATACAACTCCCTGGTATCGGAAGAAAGCTTTGAGGCCATCAAACGTCATCCTATGAGAGGGTGATCATAAAGGTGTCTCAAAGGTGATCGGAAAGTATCTGTTGGGTTATATGTATCGAGATGGGATTTGTCCCTCCCAAGTCGGAGAGATATACTTCGTTCCCGCTCGGTAATCGATATCAACAACGCTTGCAAGCATGTGGTTAAGGAGTTAATCACAAAGTGATATCGGATTGCGGAACGAGTAAAGTACTTGCTGTGAACGAGATTGAACTAGGTATGACGGTACCGACGATCAAATCTCGGGCAAGTAAAATATCGCGAGATGAAGGGAATATATATATATGGGATTGATTGAATCCTGGCATCGTGGTTCATCCGATATGATCATCTATGAATGTGTGGGAGTCAATATGGGTTTCCAGACCTCGCTGTTGATTATTGATAGAAGATCATGTTTGCATATTCTCGAACCCGAAGGGTCACACACTTAACGTGTCTCGACGCTAGGATAGATTGGATAATTGGTTTATGAGTTTTTGTTCGTAATCTCGGATGGGATCCGGGACATCACGAGATGTTCCGGAATGGTCCGGAGAATAAGATTCATATAAGGCAGTGCAGTTTTTGGAGTTCGGAATTGTTCCGGGTTAATCGGTATTGTACCGGAAGCTTCTAGAACCTTCCGGAAGGGGGCCAACGTGGTCCCACCTGTCGGTAGGGTGCATGGGCCTATTAGGGATTTCCCTGGCCGCATTGGGCCAGGGGCACAAGGCCCCATAGGGCCCAGCCGGCGAAACAAGTGGAAACCCTAGTTTGGAGCTTCTAGAAGGGGGGGTTTCCTTGCTCCCCACTCCTCCCTCCTTTGGCCGCCGGCCTAGGCTTGGGGGAGGGGCTAGGGCTGGCGCCCACCCATCTATATATAGAGGGCGGGGGCGCACCCCCCCCCCCACACCTTCCCCTCAATCCTAGTCGCCCTGCTGCCCTCCTCTCTCTCTCCCTCCCGACTGCGTGTAGGCGAAGCCCTACTGCAGAAAATCTCCACCACTTGCACCGCGCCGTCGCGTTGTAGATCTAATCCGTCTCTCTACCATACTTGCTGGACCGAGGAAGAAGGAGACGTCGAGGTGCTGCACGTGTGCATCTCCCGGAGGCATCGCCACTTGCGGTGCTAGATCGGATCGAATCGCGAGGAGGAGAAGCGAGTACGACTACATCACCCACGTTCCGACGAACGTTCCGCTGTGCGAATCTTCAAGGGTATGAAGATCTAATCCAATCTCTCTCGTTCTTTGCATCTCCTATATTAGATCTTGGCTTCCCTCTGTTCGCATCCGTAGAAAATTTTGATTTACTATGCTGCGAAACCCATCAGTGGTATCAGAGCTAGATCTATGCGTAGATGTGTTTCACGAGTAGAACGCAACATGGTTGTTGCGGGTGTTGATGTTTTCTGTTGCAAGCCTCTTGTTTGTGTTCTTCTTATGACGCGGGATAGTGATATTGAAGCGGTCCAGGCCAACCTTACGCGACGTCATTCGCGAGACCGGCTCCGCACTTGACGTGTGGCTTGTTCCACACATGCGGCTGGTGGATGCCAGTTTCTCTCACTATAGTTGTCATGGGATTTACACCGAAGTTTGGCAACCATAATATCACCGTTGTGGCTTTCCGTAGGTAAGAATCGTTCTTAGCATGCTACTCCCATAAGCCACGTAAAAAATGCAACAACAAAGTAGAGGCATCTAACTTGTTTTTGCAGGGAGTGTTTTCTGTGATATGGTATGGCCCAAGATGTGATTTGTATAATGTATGCGATGATCATGTTTTGTAATGTTTCACGACTTGCATGTCGATGAGTACACAACCGGCAGGAGCCATATGGTTGTCTTTATAATTGTGTATGACCTGTGTGTCAACTTCTTATACGCCATGTAATAGTTTCACTTTATCGCTAAGTAGTTAGCAATAGTTGTAGTTGCTATTCGTGGTGGAGGCAATCATGGTGGAGTGATGGAGATCATGTCGGCACGCACAAGATGGAGATCATTGCGCGAAGATTGGCTATACCATGTCACATAAAGTTATATGCATGTGATGTTTATCCTTTTATGTATCTTATTATGCTTAGATCGCGACAGTAGCATTATAAGATGATTCCTCACTTAAAGATCAAGATAAAACTGTGTTCTCCCCATGTATGCACCGTTGCGAAAGTTCGTCGTGTCCAAGCATCACGTGATGATCGGGTGCTATAGACTCTACGTTCACATACAACGGGTGCAAGCCAGTTTTGCACACGCGGAAATACTTGGGTTTAACTTGACGAGCCTAGCATGTACAGACATGGCCTCAGAACACATGAACCGAAAGGTTAAGCATGATTCATATGAATGATATGATCGACACTTCGTTGTCCACCATTGAAACCACATCTCTTCTCGTGAAGATCGGATTAGGTGTGGTGAATTTGGATCATGTTCACTAAACAACTTGAGGGATGTTGAATTTAGTGGGAGTTCATCTAGTAATTTGATTAAAAGTTGAACTAGTTATCATGAACATAGTCTAATTTGTACTTGAAAATATTGTAGATCAAATGGCTAAGTCCAACTTCAACTTCAAAGTTTTTGCTGAGAAGGAAAAGCTTAAAAACAATGGGTCTAACTTCACCAACTGGTTCCGCAATCTGAGAATCATTCTCTCTGGCGGTCAAAAGGACTATGTCCTTGAGAGTGCGCTAGGTGACGCACCTACTTCTACTGCGCCGGCTGATGAGAAAGCTGTCTATCAGTCGCGCAAAGATGATTATGGTGCGATTAAGAGCACCATGTTGTTTGCTATGGAATCGGACCTTCAAAATCGTTTTGAAGACTATCCCGGGCCCTTTGAGATTCTCGAGGAGTTGAAAACCATGTTTCAGACTCAGGCCCGTTCTGAGAGATATGAGATCTTTGAGAAGTTCTTTAACTGCAAGATGGAGGAAGGGAGTTCTGTTAGTGAGCACGCCATTAAGATGTCGGGCTACACTCAACGCCTTGAGCAACTGGACTGCAAGATTTCAGAGGAGCTCAAGATTGACAGGGTTCTGCAATCACTCCCTCCCAGCTACAAAATTTTTGTAGTGACTCACAATCAGATTGGTTCCACTGATACGATCACCGAGCTCTTCGCAAAGCTGAAGGCTGCGGAGGTGGACATCAAAAAGGATAATCATGTGTTGATGGTCAACAAGCCCCCCACCTTCAAGAAAGGTAAGGGTGCAAAGAAGCCCTTCAAGAAAGGCGGCGGCAAGCGCGTTGCCCGTGCTGAGAAGAAGCTCAGGTCTGGTCCTAAGCCGGACACTGAGTGCTTCTATTGCAAGGACAAGGGTCACTGGAAGCGCAACTGTCCGAAGTACTTAGCGGACAACAAGGCTGGCACCATCAAAGGTATATTTGATATACATGTTATTGATGTTTTCCTTACTATCCCTCGTTGTAGTGCCTAGGTATTTGATACTGGTTCAGTTGCTAATATTTGTAACTCGAAACAGGATCTACGGAATAGACGGCGGCTTGCGAGGGATGAGGTGACGATGCGCGTTGGCAACGGATCAAGAGTTGATGTGATGGCCATCGGCACGCTCTCCTTAGTTTTACCTTCGGGATTAGTTTTAAACCTCAATAAATGTTATTATGTGCCTGCATTGAGCATGAACATTATTTCTGGATCTTGTTTATTGCAAGACGGTTATTCATTTAAATCGGAGAATAATGGTTGTTCTATTTATATGAGTAACATCTTTTATGGTCATGCACCTATTATGAATGGTTTATTTCTTCTAAATCTCGAAAGGGATGAAACACACATCCATAACATTGAGGCTAAGAGATGCAAAGTAGATAGTGATAATACTACTTATTTGTGGCACTGTCGTCTAGGTCACATTGGTGTAAAACGCATGAAGAAACTCCATTCTGATGGAATTTTGGAGTCTCTTGATTTTGAATCATTTGACACATGCGAACCATGCCTCATGGGCAAGATGATCAAAACCCCGTTCTCCGGTATGATGGAGCGAGCAACGGATTTGTTGGAAATCATACATACCGATGTATGCGGACCGATGAGTGTTTCGACGCGCGGTGGATATCGCTATTTTCTCACTTTTACCGATGACTTAAGTAGATATGGGTATATCTATTTAATGAAACATAAATCTGAAACATTTGAAAAGTTCAAGGAATTTCAGAATGAAGTGGAGAACCATCGTAACAGAAAGATTAAGTTTCTACGATACGATCGTGGAGGTGAATATTTGAGTTATGATTTTCTCACGCATCTTAAAGCAAGCGGAATCGTTTCGCAACTCACGCCACCCGGAACACCACAGCGCAATGGTATGTCTGAACGCCGGAATCGAACCCTATTAGATATGGTCCGATCAATGATGTCTCTTACTGATTTGCCGTTATCATTTTGGGGTTATGCATTAGAAACCGCTGCATTCACTTTAAATAGGGAACCATCTAAATCCGTTGAGACGACACCGTATGAACTGTGGTTTGGTGCTAAACCTAAGTTGTTGTTTCTTAAAGTTTGGGGATGCGAAGCTTACGTCAAGAAGTTGATGCAGGACAAGCTCGAACCCAAAGCGGAGAAATGCGTCTTCATAGGATACCCTAAGGAAACTATTGGGTATTCCTTCTATCACAGAACCGAAGGCAAAGTGTTTGTCGCAAAGAACGGTTCCTTTCTTGAGAAGGAGTTTCTCTCGAAAGAAGTGAGTGGGAGGAAAGTAGAGCTAGACGAGGTTATTGAACCTTCTCTTGAATTGGAGAGTAGCGCAGCACCTGAAATTGTTCCAGTGCCGACTGCACCAACAATAGATGAAGCTAATGACAAGGATCATGAAGCTTCGGACGATGCTGCTACTGAACGTCGCAGGTCGACAAGGTCGCATGCCCCTCCTGAGTGGTACGGCTACCCTGTCTTGACTGTATTGTTGGTAGAAGAAAGTGAACCTATGAACTATGAGGAAGCGATGATGAGCCCAGACTCTGAGAAATGGCTAGAAGCCATGAAATCCGAATTGGGATCCATGAGAGAAAACCAAGTATGGACTTTGGTGGACCCTCCTAGCGACCGAAAGGCCGTTGAGTGCAAATGGATCTTCAAGAAGAAAACGGACGTAGATGGTAATGTTACCGTCTATAAGGCACGGCTTGTCGCGAAAGGTTTTCGACAAGTTCAAGGTGTTGACTACAATGAGACTTTCTCTCCCGTAGCGATGTTTAAGTCCATTCGGATTTTATTAGCAATTGCTGCGTTTCATGATTATGAAATATGGCAGATGGATGTCAAGACTGTGTTCCTCAATGGCAACATTGATGAAGAGTTGTATATGATGCAACCCGAAGGTTTTGTCGATCCTAAGGATGCTGATAAAGTGTGCAAACTTCAGTGTTCCATTTATGGACTGAAGCAAGCATCTCGGAGTTGGAACCTTCGTTTTGATCAAGTGATCAAGAGCTTTGGATTTGTTCCAAATTGCTACGAAGCTTGTATCTACAAGAAAGTGAGTGGGAGCTCGGTGACATTTCTGGTACTATATGTGGATGACATATTGATTATTGGAAATGACATTAACATGCTTAACGATGTGAAGAGTTATTTGAACAAGTGTTTTTCAATGAAAGACCTAGGTGAAGCTGCTTATATATTGGGCATCAAAATCTATAGAGATAGACAAAGTCGCCTGATAGCTTTAAGCCAGAGTACATACCTAGACAAAGTTCTGAAAAGGTTCAGAATGGATAAGGCAAAGAAAGGTTCGGTGCCTATGTTGTCAGGTAAGATATTGAGCAAGGCTCAGTGTCCAGCTACGGTAAATGATAGGGAAGCTATGAGCAAAGTTCCTTATGCCTCAGCCATAGGTTCTATCATGTATGCCATGCTATGTACTAGACCGGATGTGTCCAATGCTCTTAGTTTGACGAGCAGATATCAAAGTGATCCAGGAGTGGAACACTGGACATCTGTGAAGAACATCCTAAAGTACCTAAATAGGACTAAACAAATGTTCTTAGTCTATGGGGGTGATGAACAGCTCGTCGTAAAAGGTTACGTCGACGCTAGTTTCGACACCGACAAGGATGATTCTAAATCTCAGACAGGATACGTGTATATTTTGAATGGAGGAGCTGTGAGCTGGAGAAGCTGCAAGCAAAGCATGATCGCGGGATCTACAGTAGAAGCGGAATACATGGCTGCTGCAGAAGCATCAAGTGAAGGAGTTTGGATCAGGAACTTCATCACTGAGCTTGGCGTTGTTCCAAGTGCATTGGACCCACTGGAGATATTGTGTGACAACACTGGCGCCATAGCACTCGCTAAGGAACCAAGATATCATCCAAAGACCAAGCATATCAATCACAAGTTTCATATAATCCGAGATTATATAGCAGATGGAGATATGAACATTAGCAAAGTACATACAGATCTGAATATCGCAGATCCATTGACTAAACCTCTTCCACGTGTAAAACATGATCAGCACCTTAGTGCCATGGGTGTGAGATTGTTGCCAAATGTAAACTAGATTATTGACTCTAGTGCAAGTGGGAGACTGTTGGAATTATACCCTAGAGGCAATAATAAAGATGTTATTATTATAATTCTTGTTCATGATAATGTTTATATTCCATGCTAGAATTTTATTAAGCGGAAACTTTAATACTTGTGTGGTTTGTGAACAACACCGTGTCCCTAGTACGCCTCTATGGACTAGCTCATTGATTAATGATGGTTAAGGTTTCCTAACCATGTACATGACTTGTCGATTAATAATGAGATCATATCATTGGGAGAATGATGTGATGGACAGACCCAAACTAAGCGAAGCAATTAGATCGTGTCATCGTGTTCATCTTTGCGAAGCTTTTCTTATGTCAAATATTGTATTCCTTAGATAATGAGATAATACAACTCCCTGGTATCGGAAGAAAGCTTTGAGGTCATCAAACGTCATCCTATGAGAGGGTGATCATAAAGGTGTCTCTCAGGTGATCGGAAAGTATCTGTTGGGTTGTATGTATCGAGATGGGATTTGTCCCTCCCAAGTCGGAGAGATATACTTCGGGCCCACTCGGTAATCGATATCAACAACGCTTGCAAGCATGTGGTTAAGGAGTTAATCACAAATTGATATCGGATTGCGGAACGAGTAAAGTACTTGCTGTGAACGAGATTGAACTAGGTATGACGGTACCGACGATCAAATCTCGGGCAAGTAAAATATCGCGAGACGAAGGGAATATATATATGGGATTGATTGAATCCTGGCATCTTGGTTCATCCGATATGATCATCGATGAATGTGTGGGAGTCAATATGGGTTTCCAGACCCCGCTGTTGATTATTGATAGAAGATCATGTCTGCATATTCTCGAACCCGAAGGGTCACACACTTAACGTGTCTCGACGCTAGGATAGATTGGATAATTGGTTAATGAGTTTTTGTTCGGAGTATCGGATGGGATCCGGGACATCACGAGATGTTCCGGAATGGTCCGGAGAATAAGATTCATATAAGGCAGTGCAGTTTTTGGAATTCGGAATTGTTCCGGGTTAATCGGTATTGTACCGGAAGCTTCTAGAACCTTCCGGAAGGGGGCCAACGTGGTCCCACCTGTCGGTAGGGTGCATGGGCCTATGAGGGAGTTCCCTGGCCACATTGGGCCAGGGGCACAAGGCCCCATAGGGCCCAGCCGGCGAAACAAGTGGAAACCCTAGTTTGGAGCTTCTAGAAGGGGGGGGGGTTTCCTTGCTCCCCACTCCTCCCTCCTTTGGCCGCCGGCCTAGGCTTGGGGGAGGGGCTAGGGCTGGCGCCCACCCCTCTATATATAGAGGGCGGGGGCACACCACCCCCCCACACCTTCCCCTCAATCCTAGTCGCCCTGCTGCCCTCCTCTCTCTCTCCCTCCCGACTGCGTGTAGGCGAAGCCCTGCTACAGAAACTCTCCACCACTTGCACCGCGCCGTCGCGTTGTAGATCCAATCCGTCTCTCCACCATACTTGCTGGGCCGAGGAAGGAGGAGACGTCGAGGTGCTGCACTTGTGCATCTCCCGGAGGCATCGCCACTTGCGGTGCTAGATCGGATCGGATCGCGAAGAGGAGAAGCGAGTACGGCTACATCACCCATGTTCCGACGAACGTTCCGCTGTGCGAATCTTCAAGGGTATGAAGATCTAATCCAATCTCTCTCGTTGTTTGCATCTCCTAGATTAGATCTTGGCTTCCCTCTGTTCGCATCCGTGGAAAATTTTGATTTACTATGCCGCGAAACCCATCACATTCAACCAATCTTGTGACCTCGTTATTAACAACATCCAATGACCATGATCAGGAAACCTTGATCATCTTGTTAATCAACGAGCTAGTTTATATGAGAGGCATAAATAGGAACACTTTATTTGTTTATTAAACACACATGTATTAATGTTTTTGATTAATATAACTATAGCATGCAAAATAAACATTTATCATAAACAAAGAATAAGATAATAACCACTTTATTATTGCCTCTCGAGGATATTTCCTTCATAACCTTGCATGTGACAAGATGGGAATGATCAACATTTATCACCCATCTTGAGGAGAGTGTTGGATAACTATTGGGCTTACTCCCAGCATTGTGTGGCCCATCCAGCCCATATAAGTGGTTGTCCTATTTAAGATCTGCATCTCCTCTTCCCTAAGGGTTATCTTATCCATAGGGAGTTTCTCCTAGCCGCCCCTAAAAACCCTAACCCCAGTTAGGTCCTTAACTTTCCCTCAAAAGTATATATTATCTGTAAGATATGCTCTTTCTCTTTTTATAGAAACTACTTTTATTCCTAGCCCATACTCTTAAAATATTTCAGAGGTAACATAAATCTCCATTCGAGTGTTTTCGTGAAACTGAAGACCACTCTTTGTCTATAATCTCATAGAAATAGTATGCACGATAACCAAAATAGCTCGAAAAAATGAGATTTGCTGCCAAGGTGAGCTTGCTCGCTTAAATCTAGAAGTAAAGGTGTTTGATTGGACCCTGCTCTAGTTAGAATCCAAACATACACCGGATGGATTTTTTGTTCCCAAGACATAGTGACTGGGATTCTATCAAGCTTTTCATATATGGGGATTTCTCTATGATTTTCCAAATAAATTTTCTTGTTGGTAGAACTAGCCCTCTTAGATCCAAATTTTCAATGATATCGTTAAAAATGACAGGACATATGGGATTAAAGTTATTATTTTATTTTCAGCGACGAATAATTTGAAATCACCTCCTACTAACATAGGCAAGGGATTATGTTCGCATATGCGAAGAAGCTCTGCCAAGAACTCATGCTTGTGAGAGCTGATCCATATGTCCACAAGAGAACATTCAAAATTATCAAACTTTGACAAAATATGAATCTTGCATCAACTTTTTAGCTTTTAGTATGTGTGCATTTATGCCTACTAACATACCACCCGTCCACCCTTGTGGAGGGAGGCAGTGTCACATAAAGAGATAAGGGCAAATCACCATGAGTCGTCAGCACCATCAATTAGGTGACTTGCCGAGGACATCAGTACCATCGACACACCCTAACAATTATAGGGAAAATCACCATGAGTCATGCCAAACACATAAGTGGTCGAGATAAACCTAAAGTTAGTTTTATTTATCTTATAACATTGATAAAACAACTATGGTTACATCTTGTTCGGTCTTCACTAAACATAACTGTTGTGTCTAGAGAAAGCTCATGAAGAAAAAGAATATGCAAAACAAGTCTTAGTTGAACATTTTTAAAAACTAATCCTTTAAAATTTTTGTCTTTAATATGAATTATCTAAAATAAATAGAAAATCAAAAATAACAGAAATTAAAAGAATAAGAAGAAAAGGTACATGTTGTTTTAGGACGCATTAAATGTGTCCTATGAAGAAGCACTGTGGGTGGGATGGACTCCTGCATTAAGCAGGACATACTTCTCTTTAGCGCCCGTGCGCTTCCATGTTACGGTTTCGCTCAAGGATCGAGCGGTTGGGCCGAGCAAATAACAGACCCATTAGCAAGCGCTATGAGGCCAGAGCGAATACAAAACCGACACAACCTGGTGTGCTTTTACTTCGCGGGATGCTGGATATATAGACTGCTAATCAACTCTGTAATTTATCGAGATGGGACTAAAGACGACGCACGCTGTGATACGCTGGTTGCACTTTTTGGACGCTTGCACATAGCTTTCTCCTAGAAAAAGTGCGCATCTGTTTCTTTTTTCTTGCGCGGACATTCTCTGTAGCTGCGAGATGTTCCACACTCAACTAGCTATCTACGGAGTGCAGTGTCGTGTGTTGATTTGCTTAGCTACTATTTACCCCGTTTTAAAATAAAAGATGTTTTATTTTTTTATAAAAGTAGTGTATCTATATGTATTTCAGTGTGTAGCTTCACTCAACCTATACACTAAACCGCCTAGATTCATTTATTTCATAAAAGTTAAAGTATTTTATATTTTGGAACAAAGGAGTAGCTAGCTAGCAGCTTTAGGTAGAGAAAAAAATACATGCTGCTACGACTACATAAAAATAATACTCCTTCTGACCTCTATGAAGTGTAGGTTGTTGGAAATATAAGCAATAATTCATATGATTTAATTCGAATAATAAACTGATAAAGCATGATAGTAAAACCAATCATGCAGATTAACAAAGTAGATAAACAGATTACATCTATACAAGATAAACCTATCACATCTACACCAAACGCTAGAACAAAAAACTCTAGCATAATCCGAAAAAGACAGTTGAAGATCACATACAGTGTAGGCTGAATAGCAGCCGCATCGGTTGCAGCAGCGTCGCCCATGTTGAGGTTGTTGAAGAGGTCGCTGACGTCCGGAAAGAAGTCGTCGTTCAGGAACTTGCCGTCGGACGACGTCGTGGTTGCCAGTAGTCGCGCTTGAGCGCTCCCCAAAAACCTGATCGCCCCTCACTCGTACAGGTTCACGAGAGATGCGGTTCCGGAGGCCTACTGTCCCGATCTGCGGTGCACGGTGCAAACCGGGATGGGGAAGACGAAAGCGGCGTCGCAAGGTTCTGGAGGTAGGCGCGTGTGTGGATTGATTCCCCGATTAGGTTTAGCGCAGACGCTTATATAGTGCAGGTTAGGGAGATCGTGGGGATCAGGCCACGTCCATAAAAACAAGAAACAGTTGTAATTAACGTGTGCGTTAATGACTCATAATCAGTTTTCCCAACCAGCAAAACAAAGCTCGGCTCGGCAAGATTCCCGCAACCCGCAACCCGCAACCCGCAGCGCGCGCGCGTCGTGACGAGGCGAGGCGGGCGGCGGCGGAGGAGGAGTACGCGAGGGCTTCTCTCCTTGTCACACCTTAGTGAGTGGTGCAACACTCTACTATATAAGGTGGTCCAACTCCTCTTCAACTAGCAATTTGAGACTAAACTTTAGCACCACTAGCACAGTCATATGCTGCCATGGGGCCAAAGAGAATTTCAGAATTTGTCTAAATGGGCTAGCAGCCCAAAACTCATCAAATTCCAACAATCCCCCACAAAGTCTCATTGGCACATCATATCACTTTTATTCCAGAATATTGTTTTATATACCGGTGTATAGTGGAGACTGTTAAGTTGAACTTCCACGTTAAACTTCATGCTACACTAGCTAGCAACTTGAATAGTGGACTATGCCTTTAACTACAAGTTTTCTGCGCGCTAGTTTCACACAAAATCTAGACCGGTACAGGGCTGCCGTCGGCTTCCCCGCGGTTTGGAGCTTATGTGTCATACTTCAGGGTCTTTTATGAGTTTATTAGAGAGCACCCAACTCTCATGGACTGCGACGTTTGACAGTCGGACTCATATAGGTGTGTTCGTCAAGAGATGTTCTGCAGGACAATATCTCCGCTTATAAAAAGCCACTTGGAACATATTAAGATAAATATCAACCTGTGATGCAGATTAAGAGAGTATTGCATCTTTATGGAGATGTAAATATAATATGGGGATACTCTCATCGCAGCTGACCAACAACTTGACTCCAAGCTCTAATTCACGGGATCTCCGATCACATAGAGTGGGTTGCCACTGGGATCAACTCATAGCGTGGGTCTCAAACCCATCTCCTTCGATGATTTATCTATCACATTGCATGATAACCCTCTGTGAAGGGATCTGCCATATTCTTAGATATTTGGATATAATCCAACGCATAACTCTGGAGTTTCTTAGTTTCCTGACAAATTTCAATCTCCTCTTCACATGCCTTGATGACTTCATATTATCCTTAGAGCTGTTTAGTTTGACGATCATAGTTTGATTATCATAGTTCATCGGGATGGCAGGTATTGGTTTTTCAACCACAGGTATGTCCATCAAGAGCTCACTAAGCCACTCTGCTTCAACAGTGGCTGTGTCTAATCCTGTGAGTTCTACTTCCATTGTTGACCTCGTTAAGATGGTCTGCTTGCAAGACTTTTAGGAAATAGAGCCACCACCAAGTGTAAACAAATAACCACTTGTGGCCTTAACCTCATCGGCATCAGATATCCAATTTGAATCACTATAACCCTCAAGTACCCGTGGATACCCAGTATAGTGAATACCATAACTCGCAGTGCCTTTCAAATAGCGCAAAACTCTTTCAAGAGCATGCCAATGATCATCTCCAGGATTTGACATAAATCGACTCAGTTTGCTTACAGCAAAGGAGATGTCAGGTCTAGTAGCGCTGGCTAAATACATGAGCGAGCCAATAATTTGAGAATATCTCAATTGATCTTTAGCATTCCTTCGATTCTTTCGAAGTAGCACACTTAGATAGTAAGGCGTTGGAGAAGAATTGCAGTCGCTATACTCGAAGCGACTCAATATCTTTTCCACATAGTGAGCCTGAAGCAATGTAATCTCACCATTGTCATCCTTTAGTAGCTTGATGTTTAATATTACATCAGCCACTCCCAAGTCCTTCATCTCAAAGCAGCGAAATAGGAACTCTTTGAACTCCTCGATAACAGTGAGGTTGGTCCCGAATATCAATATGTCATCAACGTAGAGACACATAATAACTCCCTCGCCCCCACCATGGCGATAGTACACACATTTGTTAGCTTCATTTACAACAAAGACTTCGGCAGTTAAAGTTCTTTCAAACTTCTCGTGCCACTGCTTAGGAGCTTGCTTAATACCATACAAAGACTTCACTAACTTACACACCTTTCCTTGTTGACCATCTACTACAAATCCGTTAGGTTGCTCCATATAAATTTCCTCATCTAGCTCTACATTTAGAAAAGTTGTCTTAACATCCATTTGATGAACGAGAAGACTATGTGAGGCAGCCAATGATAGTAGTACTCGAATAGTGGTCAATCTGGCTACAGGTGAGTAGGTATCGAAAAAGTCTTCACCTTCTTTTTGGGTATAACCCTTGGCCACAAGACGTGCCTTGTACTTTTCAATAGTACCATCAGGCCTAAGCTTTTTCTTGAACACCCACTTACATCCTACAGGTTTGCACCCATAAGGACGATCAGTGACTTCCCAAGTACCATTAGCTAAGATGGAGTCCATCTCGCCTCGGACAGCTTCCTTCCAGTAGTCAGCATCTTGAGATGAATAGGCTTCTGAAATAGAAGTGGGAGTATCATCCACAAGGTACACAATGAAATCATCACCAAATGACTTTGCAGTCCTTTGTCTCTTGCTCCTTTTGGGAGCTTCATTGTCATCCTCCACAGGATCATCAGAGTGTTCTATCGGCATAGTGGGTTCAGGAAATATAGAAAATTCCTGACTAGATGAACTAGACATCTCCTGATTTGATGAGCTATACATACCTTTCATAGGAAAGATGTCCTCAAAGAAAGTCGCATCATTCGAATCCATAATTGTACCAACATGCATGTCGGATACCTCAGATTTTACTCTAAAATATCTATAGCCAATGCTATGAAAAGCATATCCCAGAAAAACACAATCCACAGTTTTTGGTCCAAGCTTTCGCTTCTTGGGTATTGGAATATTGACTTTCGCCAAACAACCCCAAGTTCGTAAGTAAGAGAGTTTAAGCCTTTTCTTTTCCCATTACTCAAATGGAGTCATGGTTTTATCCTTTACGGGAACACGGTTTAGGACATGACACACAGTCATTAGCGCCTCCCCCCACCATTCCTTGGAAAGACCCGATGTATCTAACATGGTGTTAACCAAATCAGTTAGAGTGCGGTTCTTTCTTTCAGCCACCCCATTTGACTGAGGTGAGTAGGGAGGCGTCCTCTCATGTATAATACCATGTTCCGCACAGAATAAATCAAATTCATTTGAAAAGTACTCTCCACCTTGATCCGACCTTAGCCGCTTGATTTTAAGATCAAGTTGGTTTTCTGCCTCAGCTTTATAGATTTTGAACTAGTTCAAAGCTTCATCTTTAGATTTCAGAAGATAAACGTAGGAATATCTAGTGGAGTCATCAATCAATGTCATAAAGTATCTTTTTCCACCTTTTATCAACACACCATTCATCTCACAAATATCTGAATGTATAAGTTCTAGTGGTGCTAAGTTTTTTGGTTCCGCAGCCATATGAGACTTGCGGGGTTGCTTTGCTTGCACACAAACTTGGCACTTAGAACCTTTGACAGTGGTAAATTTCGGAATTAAACTCATATTGGATAGCCGCGTCATGCAACCAAAGTTAATATGACAGAGTCGTGAATGCCAAACATTGGACTCATTATCATTGCACACATTATTAATAACTTTAGTACATGAGTCTGACAAAGACAAGCGGAATAGACCTCCGCACTCATAACCCTTTCCAACCAATTGTACATACTTAGAAATTACAACTTTATTGGACTCAAAAACCAACTTAAATCCATCTCGACATAAAAGCGATCCGCTAATGAGATTCTTATTGATGGAGGGAACGTGTTGCACATTCTTCAGTTGTACGGTCTTCCCTAAAGTAAACTTCAGATTTACCGTACCAACACCATGAACAGAAGCACGTGAGCCGTTTCCCATCAGCATGGAAGAGGTCCTTGAGACCTGATAAGAGGAAAACATGGAAATATTAGAACATACATGTGTATTAGCACACGTGTCTATGCACCAATCAGAAGAATGACATACTAAAAGGATAGTAGGTAAAATACCGTACCCAACATCCTTCATCTCAGTATCGCTAATAACAACATTAGCGTACTTGTCGCTGTTTCCATGTTGACGCTTGTCAAAGCGATTAGGGCAGCTAGGAGCCCAATGATCAGGATCACCATAGATGTGGAAAGAGCCTTTCCTCTTATCATTTTATTCTTGAAGTTGGTTGAGTACGTGGCCTTGTTCTTGCCATCAAACTTCCCCTTTTCTTCAGTTTTGTTCTTATACTTAAACTTGTGGGATTGGAAGTTTTTCCTCTGCACCAAATTGGCAGTAAAACCTCTCTCAAATCCTCGAGCAGTTTTGTCCTTTGCTCTCGCCTTCTCTTCCATATGAAGAGACCCAATGAGATCCGTAACGGAAAAATCTTGTCTCTTATGTTTCAGAGAAGTAGCAAAGTTCCTCCACGAGGGAGGAAGCTTGGCAATAATGTCACCGGCCACAAATTTGTCCGGTAAGGAACACTTGAACTGCTCAAGTTCTTTGGCAAGTGATTGTATCTCATGAGCTTGTTCAATGACGGAGCGCTCATCAATCATCTTGTAGTCATAGAATTGCTCCATGACATACAACTCAGTGCCAGCATCCGAGACCCCAAACTTGGCCTCGAGCACTTTCCACGCATCCTTGCCATTATCAAATGACATATATCGGTCAACAATGTTGTCCTGAAGAACACTGAACAAAGCCGCCATAAACATGGTATCGGCTTTCTTAAAGGTCGCTTCCTTCTCAGCAGAAAGATCTCCTTCAGGCTTGCCAAGAGTGGCGTTATAGCAGTTTAGGATTTCAAACCAGATAACTGATCTCTTGCGCCATCTCTTATAGTGCATGCCATCAAAAGGAGGCGGCCTAGTAGCCGCGGCTACACTAGTGGAATTCAGTTGCCTATAATCAGGTTTTTGGATTGTTGGAAATATAAGAAACAATCCATATGATTTAATCCAAATAATAAACTGATAAAGCATGATCATACAGACAGTAGTAAAACCAATCATGCAGATCAACAAAATAGATGAACAGATTACATCTATACAAGATAAACCTATCACATCTACACCAAACGCTAGAACAAAGAACTCTAGCATAATCCGAAAAAGACAGTTGAAGATCACATACAGTGTAGGCTGAATAGCAGCTATAGCGGTTGCAGCAGCGTCACCCATGTTGAGGTTGTCGAAGAGGTCGCTGACGTCCGGAAAGAAGTCATCGTTCGGGAACTCGCCGTCGAACGACGTCGTGCTTGCTAGTAGTCGCGCTGTTCACGAGAGGCGGGGTTTCGGAGGCCTACTGTCCCGATCTGCGGTGCACGCCGCAAGCCGGGATGGGGAAGACGAAAGCGGCGGCACAAGGTTCTGACGGTAGACGCGTGTGTAGATTGATTCACCAAATAGGTTTAGCGCAAACGCTTATATAGTGCAGGTTGGGGAGACCGTGGGGCTCATCCCACGTCCGAGTCGGTAATAGGCCACGTCCGAGTCGGTAACAGCCCACGTCCATAAAATCTATAAACGGCTGTAATTAACGCGTATGTTAATAACTCATAATCAGTTTTCCCAACCAGCAAAATAAAGCTCGGCTCGGCGAGATTCCCGCAGCCCGTGGCGTGGCGAGGCGGGCGGCGTCGGAGGAGGAGTGCGTGAGGGATTCTCTCCTTGTCACACCTTAGTGAGTGGTGCAACACTCTACTATATAAGGTGGTCCAACTCCCCTTCAACTAGCAATGTGGGACTAAACTTTAGCACCACTAGCACAGTCATATGCTGCCATGCATAAGTGGGCCAAAAAGAATTTTAGAATTTTTCTAATGGGGCAGCAGCCCAAAACTCACCAAATTCCAACATAGGTTTAATACAGTTTCAATATAAAGTTTCTACTACTCCTTCTGATTCAAATTAGTTAACTCAGATTTGTCTAGATACGGTTGTATCTAGAAATGATTTAGTATTAAATTCATCTGTATCTTGATTAATTCGAGTCAACTAATTTGGATTGGAGGGAGTATATTTTCAACACTTATTTTGAATCAGTGGGTAATAAAATGAGATTTTGTGAATTGATGCTCATAGGACATTAAAAAATGCACATATTCACAAATCAGTTACTTTAGCTCACATAAAACATAAATTGCGAACAAAAATTTGGACTACTAGGCGAATATAAATTTAGATTAAACAAAACTTTAGCTCAAATGGAACAAAAATTTGGATTAAAAAAAACAAGGAATTCAATGTCACGGAACAAAATCATAACTACAGGGGAACTAAAACATAATGCGATGCACATGAGGAAAAATATTTTTACTAGTTGGAACAAAATTACAACTAAAAGTTGGGATAGAATCTGTAGCTGGAACGAATCACATCTGTATGAGGAACGAAACTTTAGTGGCCAAGGAACCAAACACATGTGCAGAATGAAATCACGACTACAGTTGAGGCAATAACTTTAATGCATGAATAACGAATGTCATGTCTACACAATAAAGAACAAAAGTCACATACACAAGGAACAATATTTTTGGGTAATTGAAACAAAATCACTACCACAATTGGAGCAAGAACTGTGTAGTGTCCGAGGAACAAATCACATCTATAAGGAATAAAACTTTAGTGGACAAGGAATCAAAACCAAGTATACGAGAAACAACTATTTCAATTAATTAGAAAAAAACCAATACTACATCTGGGATAATAACTGGAGCGACTTGAGGAAAAAATCATATCTACAAGAGAAATTAAAGTTTAGGCTGTGAGAAACAAAAGTCATGTACATTAGGAACAATATTTTTTGGATAACTGAAACAAAATCACGACTACACTTGGGACAAGAACTGTTGCGTCCAGGGAACAATCACATGTATAAAAGAAGCAAAACTTCAGTTCAGCAGGAACAAAAACCAAGTACACAAAGAAAAATTATTTTTAATAATTAGAAAAAAACCACAACTAGTGTTAGAACAAATAATTGTAGTGCTCCCTAATCATATCTACACGCGGAACTAAATTTTAGGGAGTGAGGAACAAAAAAATACTGTAACATATTATCCTTTTGTGTAATATATATAAGATATGTTTGAGCATTGCATGCATGCAAAACATTTGCACTTTAATTCAACCAAAGAAGAACAAACAAAAAACCCTAAACCCTAATAGATTTCTCTCTCTTTTTGAATCAATTGAAATGGTCTCTCTATTTTGAAAATTCTCAAAAATAATGGAGCCCAAATTGTGTTGAGTGCCTTAGTGTTTTCACATTTTGTACAAAAGTTTCTGTAAATTGAAATCATTCAAAACAGGTTTGAATTCCAAATATAAAAGGAAAACAAAAAAATAGAAATAGAAAAGAATTTCCTGGAAAAAAAATCTACCTAACCCTCCCTGGGTCGAACCCATCTTCCCTCTCCTCTCTCCCTGCCGCCAGCAGCGCCAGTAGCCAGCCCACCCGGGGCCGAAGCAATCCCACCTCTGGCCCATACCCCTTTTGGGCGCGATTCCCCGTCGTCTTCCTCCCCGAACGAAGCAGCTGCGTCCCGCAGCGCCCGCCGTCGATTCTCGCCGGCGTTGCGATGCGCGCCGCCGCCCCTGGAGCCGCGGATAAGACCCGCCTCGACCCCCTCTTCCTCCCAGTACTAGTTTCACTTCCTCTCTCCCTCTCTGCCGTTTTTCCCCAAATGGCCAAACCCTAACCGCCGTCCTTGCCACTTGTCGCCGTCACTAGAGAACGCCCCAAGCCTCGCCGTTGGCCCTGGGAGTTGCGCCTCGTCGAGCTGAGCCTCCCCGCCGAAGGAATCGGCCGTGGGCGCTCAGAATCGTCGACGTCGACCTCATCTCTTCTGACACCGGCCACCGTCGATTACTCCTCCGTCCGAGCTCACCTCGCCTACCCGACACCACTGTCGTGCTCCTGGTGAGCCAACGGTGCTCAAGCACCTCTCCGTTTCCTCCTGTTCTCTCTATAGCTTCTTCCCCGCGAGTGCATGACGCCGCCGCCTCTAGAGCTCGTCGGAGGCGACGCTCCGATGAACAAGAAGAAGCGGCGCCGCCACTATCTGGCTCCCCGCGAAGCCCTCTCTCTAACGCGCCCATCCACGCGTCCAGGCGCCCTCGGGATCGTTGGATCCTTGCTCGATCTAAGGGTGAGCTCCATTGCTGATGTCATGCTGACATCGGCATGAGGCAATAATCCATTTCTTTTATTTTGCTTAATTGTTTTGTAATTATTTCTATAAATATAAAAATCCCTGACAGGTGGGCCATACCTGTAAGTGTTTTATTAATTTCTGTAAATGTTTTCTAAAATGATTAAAAGTCTGACATGTGGGCCCAAGTTTGGAAAATTATTTATAATACTCCAAAAATGATTTAAAATGAATTAAAATTTGAGAAATTCATAACTAGTTCATTTTAAATCAGAAAAATACAAATAATATACCAAAATGTTCAGAAAAATGAAACCTATCCAACTAAGCTATAATCATACATTGTTAATCAACTTTGATTGCAAGTTTAATTAGAAGAACCAATTAAACCCCATAGGTGATTCCGATGATCCCCCTGTTTTAGGGTTTGGACTTTCGGAACCCCCTTTAAAGTGACCAAGCATGCTTTAGGGTTCAATTCAACACTATTTAACTTGTCATATCAGCCATATTGTTTGAGAATTGCACATGCCATGTGTTGAGTGTTGCTTTCTCTTTTTCGGTGATTGGTTCTCGCGAATAGGAACCGAACCCGAAGCTGAAGTCAACGCCACCGAAGAGCAGTACCAGTCCAACAACGGACAAGGCAAGCGAAGCCCCACTCATACATATGAATCCTATGATTACAAAGTATTTCATTCTCGTCATATGCATTCGATTCAACAGTATTTTATCAGTAGACAGAGTAATCCTATATGATGCATGTTTTCCTTTGTGAACTATATTACCTGATCCACCGCTCCTAGCATAACTAGGGTTTGGCTTATGAGCATCGCTAGTGCCACAGTTCAGTCAAGCTTAGCCATGCTTAGTGGTCTGTTGCTGATCTTTCATGTGATGCACCGGAGATGCGGATGAATCTAGTATGGTAGGATATGTGATGTGATCAAAGATAGATAATAAACATTCTAAGGCTTGTATGGGAGGCCACGTGGGTTGTGGTTTTTGTAGTCCAATACTTGCCACCCTTAGGACCTGATGTTCTCACCTCTTGAACCAAGACGAGCGTACAACCACACGGGGGCCTGGAAACCCCCTCGACCAACTAACTTGCCTAGTAGATTCCATGAGTCACATAGTTCGGGTTTTCCATTCGAGATACGCATATGTTCTTGTATGGAGGTGAAGGAGGTGCATTCATATAGGTAGGTAAGCGTGGCAGGGAATGGGAGATGCCCGACATCCGTAATCTCAAACCCTGTTCACATCGCTAGGGACCGACTTCGGGACTCGACCCGTTATGGCGGAATATCCTTAGTGCGTGACTCATGGTCATGGCGAAAGCAAGGTAAAGGTCGTGGTCAACCACTCTCTGCCGGCCTTCCAAGGAAGAGGGCTAATAATTTGGCATTAAGAATCGGTTGGTACGTGTGGGTAAAGTTGTGCACCCCTGCAGGGTTATTAATCTTTTTGAAAAGCCGTGTCCACAGTTATGGAATGACTTGGGAACGGATTCTGTGATCATAGAGAACTATAACCAAATGATAAAAACTTGCCAACTAAAGGGAGATCCGGAATACTTCCTCGGGGTTGTTTAGGGGGTAGTCCGGGAAGAGAGGTTCTGTTGATGATGGTTCTTGGAAGATATCAAAGATGATTTTAAGAGCTAGAGTTGCATTCTTCTTATCCCCTTTTGAAATGATCTGACTAGAAGAGTTTCTTCTCCCTCTTGTTTTGAAAAACAAAAGATGCATTTATGAAAAATACCTCCACTAGCCATAAGTATTGCGGAGTACATCCTGTACTCAGCCTTGCTTCGTTGATGTTTTCTACAGATGAGGCTACTCCAACTGAAGGTGGTTTCTACGTCGAGGTCGACGAGTAGTCGGGGTTCCCGGGCAGCAGCCTAGGATCTATGGAACGGTCGCTACTTCTGTTTAAGGCCTCTTAGGCCCTTTGCTAAGTTTGTTGTTTAGAACAACTTGTTTGCTTTCGTTGTTTGATGTAATGATGGGTCTGTGACCCCTGGCTTGTATGACTGGTTTGTAACTCTCTTGAGAGTTTACCTTATTAATGTATGGTTTGTATGTTCTGTGATGTTATCGATCTTTCCCTGTGCATCTCGGAATTTAGGTTAGGCTTATATCAGATGAGGATCTGGTATTTGTCTAGCCCTGATCCTGGGTCATGACAGATTTTGGTATCAGAGCAGGACTGCCTATAGGAAACCCTTCTAGCTGGTCGATGTTGAGTCTAGAGTTTGAGAAAACTATTTGAAAGCTAAAAACTATTTGCAAAACTCTGAATAGGACTCTTTTTACTCCTTATAGAAGGTTGTTCTATTGCTGAGTTATCTTACTTCGTATGCTTTGCAAATTTTCACCTCTCGTCTATCATTTCAAACTCTTAGGATATACGGGTTTGGGTTGTTTTTCCCTAAGTACTTCGTACTTGGTTGCAAGGCTCAGAGTTTCCAAGATATATCTGTGCAACTTAAGCATTGTTTTTCAACTTTGCTAAGGATGCCTACAATTCCACTCTCCCCTCTCTTTTGTGACTTGTTGGTACCATATCATGCTTGCATTCCATTGTTATGGTTTGTATCTAAGTTGGTAGTTTATACGTTCCGTATGCTTGTTCTATCGCCATACTTAATGCATTGATATAATTTCATCCACATGTTCACCTCTACCATGATCCTTTGATATGGTTTTGCCATCCTTTGTTGTACCCTTTTTGGTGAATCCATTCTCATGGTTTCTGTTTTCTCCTCAGGATGCCGGCTGGTACTCGTGGATCTGTTGGCCGTCGAGGAAACAATGATGCTGATCAGGAACTTCCGCCACCTCCCACAATGGCCGAGGTTCTCAACAACATTGATACCAACCGTCTGCGGAATGAACGCCTTCTGGAGCGTGTGGCGCATAACACTGAACGTCGTCTTGACGACTGTGTCACACTTGGATATTTCATCCGCTCTTCTCCTCCAATATTCACCCACTCCAAGGAGCCCCTTGAAGCTGATGATTGGCTCCGAACCATAGAGTGCAAGTTCAGTGCTCTTCGTGTCCGTCCCGCTGATCGTGTCAACTTCACCACCTATCAACTGGAAGGTGAGGCTGGTGTTTGGTGGGAAGGTTTTCAGAATCTGCAAGCTCAGCGACATGTTGTTACCTAGGAGGAGTTTGTTGCAGCATTTCGTGCCTCTTATATTCCTAAGCCATCATGGATCTCAAAAGGAGGGATTTTTTGGATCTGACTCAGGGGCGCAAGGATATTGAAACCTATGGGCGTGAGTTTACTCGCCTGGCTCGTTATGCAACCAGGGATGTGACCAATGATGAAGATAAGCAAGAGCTATTCCGTAAGGGACTCAACCCTGCACTTCGCTACGAGTTGCTGCCCTTCAAGTTTCAGTCTTTCCAGGACTTGCACAATAAGGCTCTTACCTTAGAGCATGGACGGAAGGATATGGAAGTATCTCAGAAGCGTGAAGAAGGAAATTCTCGTGCTTCTTCCTCTGGTAACAAGAAGCGCCGTGTCTTTGTTCCATACAGTGCTGTGCCTCGTGCTTCTTATGCACCCAAGTCTTCGGGCAATAATTCTCGTCAGCCACAGTCAAATACTGGTGGATCAAACTATCATCCTCCTGCTGGTTCTCACACTGGGGTTACCTGCTACTCCTGTGGTCAGCCTGCTGTGGCGCCCCGCAAAAACCACTACTAGAAAATCGCGTTATTTTTGTGCATTGCATCATCATGACCGCATGCTCATGTCATCATGCCACATTGCATTTGAGCATCGTCATCATCATGCATTTGTTTGTCTGAAACTATTTCGAAAAGCATATTTTGTTTTCTAAATACCCCGCCTTTATTTCAAATCCAAAACCCGGGTCTCCGGATTATTTTGTTTCCTCTACCAACGGTTTGCAAAGGCCTCGTTTTGTTATAAATAAAATATTTATTTCTTTTTGGGAGGCATCCAGCTAGGCCCGAGGGCCCGGCCGGCCACCTCCAAACCCTAGTCTAAAAATATCTAGTCCTAAACTTTTTCTACCTAACCCTAACCTACCCAGCCCCCTCCACCTCACTTCAGCCAACCACCACCCTCCACATCACATGGCCCAATCCCCCCACCCACTCACATCGCGCCACCTCACCCCACTCACCAATCCCAGCCGCCACCCCCCTCACCTGACCCCGCCACCTGCTCCCGGACCCACCACCGGCCTCGATCTCTCCCCACCTCACTCTGCCCGTGACCCCGTCTCCTCCCTTCCCTGGCTCGCTAACCACTCCGCCGCCGCCATCGAGCAGCGCCTGCGGCCGCCGCCTCCCGCCCGCATCGTCACCAACCCTCCCCGCCGCCTCCAAGACCTGCAGCAGCACGGTGCCATCCTCCCTCAAGCGCTGCCACTCCCCATCGTCCTCCCCTTTGCGCCAAGCTCGACGCCTCCATGCGTCCGACCGCCGCTGCCTGGACAGCGACCCTGGATGCGCGAGACCATCTCTGCGCCCCCCCGTCGGCTTCCCCTCTCTGGCTCACCCTCCACCGCCGGCGCTGTTGGTCCTCCTCCCCGAGCACCTTCTGCACCCGCGGGGTCCTCCCTGTCGACCTCTGCGCCTCGGAGTCCCGCCTCCCGTGTCCCCCGTCGGGCCCTGCAACTCATCCTCGAGCCACCAGCCGCCGCTGGGGCTCTGCTCGTCCCCGACGCCGGACCTCTCCGGCCTCCCTAGCTCCAGCGACCGCCCCGTTGCTGCTCGGGCCACCGCCACCTCGCCTCTCCCCGTTCCCTGTGCCCGGCAGGGCCTCACCGGTCCTCTCCCTCGCCTTCCTCTCAGGCAGGCACCATCGCAGGCACCCCAACCGCGGCGCCCCCCTCGAGCTTCACCGCCACGGCCTCCAGCACCCTTCCTCCGTTCGAGCCTCGCCGTGCCTCTCCCTCCTCAAGCTCTACAACCGGCCACTGCTAGTAGCCCTGGCCGCGTGTGCGCTTCCGTTCTTCCCCACGAGCTCCCCGCGCCGCCCTCTGCAAGGTCACCCTTCCTCCACCAAGACTGGCCATTGTCGGCCCGTCTTCCGTCAGCACCTTGGACCGCTAAGCCCGATCTCCGTAGCAGTAGGTGGTGTGGTACTCATGGTGCGACGCAGTGGCGACGTGCAGGTGTTGGTGTGGATGTAACATGACGACAATCGTGTGGAGAAAGGCTACCTCGATTACTTGCTGCGGGCACCCAAAGTCATGACCCTAAGATCTTGATCAGCGAGCCTGATCCTGGAGATTCGAAGACCGATCCCCGAGACCGAACCCTCGGCACGCCAAGATCTTCTCCTCGGAACGCCAAGATCGCCCACACGGACCCGTTCCCTCGGAACGCCATGCTCTTCTACACTGACGTCGGGACCCAAAGGCAATAGAACCAAAGACCCCGAACCCGTCGACCGAACCCTGGAACCCCAAGATCTTCGATCCAATGTGTGACCCCTTTCTCGAGCCCTATTTTTATAAATGTAATATCAAACTGTTGCATATTTAATTGTCATACTCGCATACATAATGTGGTTGTTGGGGCCATTTAGGCGATTCACCTAAATTAAATATGGAGTGTTTATGCGGGATATCTGTGTCTTATTCCGTACTTCATTTAAATTGGCATAGCGAACCGAAGCCATGTTTGGTCTTGCTAATCCAACATTTAATTTGCCGGGTAGATAAATAACTTGAACCGTTTAATTAAATGTCGGGACCCCGGTTCCGCTTAATATGATCTAATTGCATTGCACCTTTGCCATGTCATACATCATACATGCATCATGCCCGATCTTCTGCCGTAGTATTAAATAGTGCATCCGGTGTTTCTGCTAGTGCTTTGCTTCTTCACGGATTAGGCCGATGAGTTGATGCGAGTGTTGACCCGATCTTCGGATGAACCTTCGGCAATGTTTTCAGGCGAGCATCCCTTCCCCTTCTACCTATTTTGCATTTATAGTCTTTATTTCCTCCTGTTGATCTATTGCTATCTGTGTTGCGATGCTCTAGTTTCCGTACCCGTGATATCCCTTGCGGCCTTATATTGCCTTGGACACATCCTATTACCTGTTGTTTGGTAGATAGTTGGACCTGCGTGTCGTAGTCACTTGCTCAAGTGCTGTTGCGTGTCGTCAAGTACCACAGTTGTTGGAGTATTGCCGCATGTTTAATGTTGGAGATGATCATGGCTTTCAATATTGTTTAATAACTAAAATTGAAGTAGGTAAATGCAGAGGCACCGGTGGGTAATAGACAATATTTGGATTTTAACCGCTCACTGGTGTCCCGTAGGACCCCGAGTTCTTGACACCTGTTTCGAGATCGAGCGCGCTAACCACAGGTGGGGTGTATGGGCACCCCCATCGATTAGTACCTGATTTCAAAGTACTGTACCGGGGGCCACAAGTAGTTTGGGGCTTTATTACTATCCTGTACTTATGCCATGTTTACTTCTTTATTTACGATTGTGCGAGGAGCACCTGTACTGTTTAGGTCCGTGACACGTTTTCGCTGTATCGACAAGCCCAGTCACACTTTCGGGTTCCCAGTCGTTTACAGCCGTCTACACAAATCCTGAGTCCCTCTCGGAGACCGTCCGACTTCGTTGCGGGTAGCTTAGTGGGGTGGCCCCCATGTACTTGCTTTGGGTCTAGGAAACGTCATGACTTAGGCCCCGCCGACATACCGATGGGTGTATGTTAACTGATCTGGCAAAAGGGGTCGAAGTGCGTGTGGATACTTTGGTGCACCCCTGCAGGGTTAAATCTTTTCGAGAAGCCGTGTCCGCGGTTATGGACGACTTGGAGCACAGTTCTCGATCATAGACAACTATAAATAAAGTTTACTGTTATAATTTGACATGTATCCGATATGACTAGTAATCAGCTTCACTACAACGGAATGGCTAAACAAAAGTACCAACAACTGCTGGGTTTGGGATATCTCATGCTAATTGTATCTGACTAGTAAGTGTTGCAACTACAATGGAATGGTTAACTAAAAGTGCCCACTGCTTATTATATCAGGATGACTATCTATACCTGACTAGTAATTGCTGCAACGATAACTGAATAAATAAAACTGCCAACTGTGTGAGTTCCTCGGTTGACTTCCTCGTTTGGTCTCGAGGGGGAAATACCAGGATGGGTATGTTTGGTGGTAGCAACAGGTTGGTTCCGAATAGGTCTTTCTTATCCCTATCTGATAGCCGACAGTTGTATCGAGTCTCTATAGGTTGTTTAGTGCATGCTGCCGCTGCCGCTTCAGTCCAGCATACCTATGTAGGCGAGGACCGCCGAATTCTAGTCTCGTCGTGTACTGGCCTCAGTACTGACCGCTCTCTTTTTGCTTTTCCCTTTGTCGGCACCCCTTTTTGTTTAAGCAGTTTTGAGATTGACGTCGTTAGCAGGGTTACCCTTCCGGCTTGGCCTGGGCAGGGTTATGGACGCCATTGGTTATTCTTCAGGGCTCTTAGCTCAATTTGCATCTTGTCCGTACTCGGACGCTGTATCGTTTTCAAGGTGATTTGGATCTTTGTACTGTATATCTGTATTCTTGACTCATTGAGTCGCCGTTGTATATATCTGTTCTGTGGGTTCCATCGTGGACTATTGTGTAATGATATTACTTCGTTTTCCACCCGCACGAAAGTGCCTGGTGGGCACCTTTGAATCATTTCTATGCGGTTTTGGCGGGTTTCGCTAAAACTTGCATAGGGCCGATTCTGAGGGTGTTACAGAGTGGTATCAGAGCTCAGCAGTTGCGATACCCCACAAGTCCATCCTGTAGGATAACCTAGCTAACGGCCGAAGTAGAGTGACAAAACTATTTTGGAAAATCGATTGGATAGATCTGATTAGGTCTGCTTTTACTTCTTACCCTTCTGTTGTTCTCCTCTTATCTCTGCGTGTTTTGGATCTGTTCTCTTTCCTTCTTCTAGTCCAGGATTTCTCGTGGTTGGGTTTTCCGTCATACCTTCAGGGTTTCGCTTCCTCCTTTGGTAACGATGCTTCTACATCCGGTCTTCATGCTATCAGAGGAATCCTTCATCTGTTGGATTTCTCTCTGTTCCTTGTTGTGCCTTCCGGTGTTTTCCGACACGACGACATCCTCTACGCCAGGTCCGATGCAGAGCCTGCATCACTCCTTTGTTCCGAACCTCGATTGTCAAGATCTTCAGTCTGACTCCGAGAATGGCTGCACGCTTTTCTACTGATTGTGCGGAGTAATAGTTTGGGTGCGTGATGGATTGGCCTCCATGCCGACTACCCTTTCTATTCTCTCTTGTACATTGAAGTGGGATAGGCCGCATCTTTTCTCTCCTTCTATCGAAGTTAGAGGTGGATTAATTGGTTGATACCTCTACCTTCGCCTTTGTTTCCCGGAGTGTTCTCTCGACGATCACGGACAACGACCTCTTGTTAGTGGTGTCGCGAGGATCTACACGATGCGAGAAGATTCAGATCGCCGCCCTTCTTCCCGGTACCATGAGGCGGATCTCGAGGGCGAGATCCATTGTTAGTGGTGTCGAATTGTGGCGCCCCGCAAAAACCACTACTAGAAAATCGCGTTATTTTTGTGCATTGCATCATCATGACCGCATGCTCATGTCATCATGCCACATTGCATTTGAGCATCATCATCATCATGCATTTGTTTGTCTGAAACTATTTCGAAAAGCATATTTTGTTTTCTAAATACCCCGTCTTTATTTCAAATCCAAAACCCGGGTCTCCGGATTATTTTGTTTCCTCTACCAACGGTTTGCAAAGGCCTCATTTTGTTATAAATAAAATATTTATTTATTTTTGGGAGGCAGCCAGCTAGGCCCGAGGGCCCGGCCGGCCACCTCCAAACCCTAGTCTAAAAATATCTAGTCCTAAACTTTTTCTACCTAACCCTAACCTACCCAGCCCCCTCCACCTCACTTCAGCCAACCACCACCCTCCACATCACATGGCCCAATCCCCCCACCCACTCACATCGCGCCACCTCACCCCACTCACCAATTCCAGCCGCCACCCCCTCACCTGACCCCGCCACCTGCTCCCGGACCCACCACCGGCCTCGATCTCTCCCCATCTCACTCTGCCCGCGACCCCGTATCCTCCCTTCCCTGGCTCGCTAACCACTCCGCCGCCGCCATCGAGCAGCGCCTGCGGCCGCCGCCTCCCGGCCCGCGTCGTCACCAACCCTCCCCGCCGCCTCCAAGCTCTGCAGCAGCGCGGTGCCATCCTCCCTCAAGCGCCGCCACTCCCCATCGTCCTCCCCTTTGCGCCAAGCTCGACGCATCCATGCGTCCGACCGCCGCCGCCTGGACAGCGACCCTGGATGCGCGAGACCATCTCCGTGCCCCCCGTCGGCTTCCCCTCTCTGGCTCACCCTCCACCGCCGGCGCTGTTGGTCCTCCTCCCCGGGCACCTCCTGCACCCGCGGGGTCCTCCCTGTCGACCTCTGCGCCTCGGAGTCCCGCCTCCCGTGTCCCCCGTCGGGCCCTGCAACTCATCCTTGAGCCACCAGCCGCCGCTGGGGCTCTGCTCGTCCCCGACGCCGGACCTCGCCGGCCTCCCTAGCTCCAGCGACCGCCCCGTTGCTGCTCGGGCCACCGCCACCTCGCCTCTCCCCGCTGCCTGTGCCCGACAGGGCCTCACCGGTCCTCTCCCTCGCCTCCCTCTCAGGCAGACACCGTCGCAGGCACCCCAACCGCGGCGCCCCCCTCGAGCTTCACCGCCACGGCCTCCAGCACCCTTCCTCCGTTCGAGCCTCGCCGTACCTCTCCCTCCTCAAGCTCTGCAACCGGCTGCTGCCAGTAGCCCTGGCCGCGTGTGCGCTGCCGTTCTTCCCCACGAGCTCCCCGCGCCGCCCTCTGCAAGGTCGCCCTTCCTCCACCAAGACTGGCCATTGTCGGCCCGTCTTCCGTCAGCACCTTGGACCGCTAAGCCCGATCTCCGCAGCAGTCGGTGGTGTGGTACTCATGGTGCGACGCAGTGGCGACGTGCAGGTGTTGGTGTGGATGTAACATGACGACAATCGTGTGGAGAAAGGCTACCTCGATTACTTGCTGCGGGCACCCAAAGTCATGACCCTAAGATCTTGATCAGCGAGCCTGATCCTGGAGATTCGAAGACCGATCCCCGAGACCGAACCCTCGGCACGCCAAGATCTTCTCCTCGGAACGCCAAGATTGCCCACACGGACCCGTTCCCTCGGAACGCCATGCTCTTCTACACTGACGTCGGGACCCAAAGGCAATAGAACCAAAGACCCCGAACCCGTCGACCGAACCCTGGAACCCCAAGATCTTCGATCCAATGTGTGACCCCTTTCTCGAGCCCTATTTTTATAAATGTAATATCAAACTGTTGCATATTTAATTGTCATACTCGCATACATAATGTGGTTGTTGGGGGCATTTAGGCGATTCACCTAAATTAAATATGGAGTGTTTATGCGGGATATCTGTGTCTTATTCCGGACTTTATTTAAATTGGCATAGCGAACCGAAGCCATGTTTGGTCTTGCTAATCCAACATTTAATTTGCCGGGTAGATAAATAACTTGAACCGTTTAATTAAATGTCGGGACCCCGGTTCCGCTTAATATGATCTAATTGCATTGCACCTTTGCCATGTCATACATCATACATGCATCATGCCCGATCTTCTGCCGTAGTATTAAATAGTGCATCCGGTGTTTCTGCTAGTGTTTTGCTTCTTCACGGATTAGGCCGATGAGTTGATGCGAGTGTCTACCCGATCTTCGGATGAACCTTCGGCAATGTTTTCAGGCGAGCATCCCTTCTCCTTCTACCTATTTTGCATTTATAGTCTTTATTTCCTCCTGTTGATCTATTGCTATCTGTGTTGCGATGCTCTAGTTTCCGTACCCGTGATATCCCTTGCGGCCTTATATTGCCTTGGACACATCCTATTACCTGTTGTTTGGTAGATAGTTGGACCTGCGCGTCGTAGTCGCTTGCTCAAGTGCTGTTGCGTGTCGTCAAGTACCACAGTTGTTGGAGTATTGCCGCATGTTTAATGTTGGAGATGATCATGGCTTTCAATACTGTTTAATAACTAAAATTGAAGTAGGTAAATGCAGAGGCACCGGTGGGTAATAGAAAATATTTGGATTTTAACCGCTCACTGGTGTCCCGTAGGACCCCGAGTTCTTGACACCTGTTCCGAGATCGAGCGCGCTAACCACAGGTGGGGTGTATGGGCACCCCCATCGATTAGTACCTGATTTCAAAGTACTGTACCGGGGGCCACAAGTAGTTTGGGGCTTTATTACTATCCTGTACTTATGCCATGTTTACTGCTTTATTTACGATTGTGCGAGGAGCACCTGTACTGTTTAGGTCCGTGACACGTTTTCGCTGTATCGACAAGCCCAGTCACACTTTCGGGTTCCCAATCGTTTACAGCCGTCTACACAAACCCTGAGTCCGTCTCGGAGACCGGCCGACTTCGTTGCGGGTAGCTTAGTGGGGTGGCCCCCATGTACTTGCTTTGGGTCTGGGAAACGTCATGACTTAGGCCCCGCCGACATACCGATGGGTGTATGTTAACTGATCTGGCAAAAGGGGTCGAAGTGCGTGTGGATACTTTGGTGCACCCCTGCAGGGTTAAATCTTTTCGAGAAGCCGTGTCTGCGGTTATGGACGACTTGGAGCACAGTTCTCGATCATAGACAACTATAACTAAAGTTTACTGTTATAATTTGACCTGTATCCGATATGACTAGTAATCAGCTTCACTACAACGGAATGGCTAAACAAAAGTACCAACAACTGCTGGGTTTGGGATATCGCATGCTAATTGTATCTAACTAGTAAGTGTTGCAACTACAATGGAATGGTTAACTAAAAGTGCCCACTGCTTATTATATCAGGATGACTATCTATACCTGACTAGTAATTGTTGCAACGATAACTAAATAAATAAAACTGCCAACTGTGTGAGTTCCTCGGTTGACTTCCTCGTTTGGTCTCGAGGGGGAAATACCAGGATGGGTATGTTTGGTGGTAGCAACAGGTTGGTTCCGAATAGGTCTTTCTTATCCCTATCTGATAGCCGACAGTTGTATCGAGTCTCTATAGGTTGTTTAGTGCATGCTGCCGCTGCCGCTTCAGTCCACCATACCTATGTAGGCGAGGACCGCCGAATTCTAGTCTCGCTGTGTACTGGCCTCAGTACTGACCGCTCTCTTTTTCCTTTGCCCTTTGTCGGCACCCCTTTTTGTTTAAGCAGGTTTTGAGATCGACGTCGTTAGCAGGGTTACCCTTCCGGCTTGGCCTGGGCAGGGTTATGGACGCCATTGGTTATTCTTCAGGGCTCTTAGCTCAATTTGCATCTTGTCCGTACTCGGACGCTGTATCGTTTTCAAGGTGATTTGGATCTTTGTACTGTATATCTGTATTCTTGACTCATTGAGTCGCCGTTGTATATATCTGTTCTGTGGGTTCCATCGTGGACTATTGTGTAATGATATTACTTCTTTTTCCACCCGCACGAAAGTGCCTGGTGGGCACCTTTGAATCGTTTCTATGCGGGTTTGGCGGGTTTCGCTAAAACTTGCATAGGGCCGATTCTGAGGGTGTTACACCTGGTCACTACTCAAGGGAGTGTTCCCAAAGGGCTACCGGACACAATGATCAGCAGGCAAAGAAGAATGATAAGGCTCAAGGTGCTGGACGTTGTCGTCTGACCCATGTCACTGTTGAGGAAGCTTAGGAAGATCCACGCGTCATTCTAGGTACGCTCCGTGTCAATTCAATTCTCGCAACAGTTTTGTTTGATTCTAGAGCATCTCATACATTCATGTCAAATTTGTTTGCTCAAGAGCATGGGATAAATTTTTAACCCTTGTACACCCCGTTGACCATCCATTCCCCGGGTTCTAGCTGGTTCACCACTATGGTTAGTCACGGGAATGAGATTGACATAGCTTACCAGAAGTTCCCCACTTCTTTCGTTGCACTCAAGTCATGTGACATTGATGTAATTCTGGGCATGGGCTACTTAACCAAGTATAAAGCCGTCATTGGCTGTGCACTCAGAACAGTTTCTGTGACCTCTCCTGCTGGCATAACTGTCAAGTTTTGGACTGATGGTTCAAAGTCTCCGTCAGCAGTCCTTAAACCTTTCTCGGAGGTGTATGCCATGGATGCCCTACCCACTCTCGAGGTCCAAGATGTCCATGTAGTATGTGATTTCCCGGATGTCTTCCCTAAAGAGCTGCCTGGCATGCCACCTGATCGAAGTGTGGAGTTTGTCATAGAGTTAGTTCCTAGAACTGCTCCTATCTCCAAAAGACCTTATCGCATGCCTCCTCATGAGTTGGTTGAGTTGAAGAAGCAACTTGAAGAGTTAGAGGGTCTAGGATACATCCAACCTAGAACATCCTCTTGGGGTTGCCCTAGTATCTTTGTCAAGAAGCGGGATATAAATATTCCAAGATTGGTGGTTGATTACCGTCCACTCAACGCGGTGACAATCAAGAATAAGTACCCACTTCCTCGGATAAATGACCGCTTTGATCAATTAAGTGGTGCCACTGTCTTCTCCAAAATGGACTTAAGATCAGAGAGGAGGATATTCCAAAGACAGCATTCACAACTCGCTATGGTCTTTAAGAGTATACAGTGATGTACTTCGGGTTGACCAATGCCCCTACCACATTTATGAGGCTCATGAACTCCGTCTTCATGGATTATCTCGACAAGTTCGTCGTGGTATACATTGATGACATTCTAATCTACTCCAAGACCAAAGAAGAGCATGTCGAACATCTACGTTTGGTATTGACTAAACTTCGTGAACATCGCCTCTACGCCAAGTTTTCCAAATGTGAGTTCTGGTTACAAGAGCTCGTCTTCCTTGGTCATGTTGTTTCTGCAAGTGGTATCGCTGTCATACCGGATAAGGTTCATACCATTCTGGAATGGAAGTCACCTACTTTAGTCAAGGAAGTCCGAAGTTTTCTTGGAATGGCTGGATATTGAGAACTTCTCCAAGATAGCCAAGCCTATGACTGATCTTCTTCAGAAAGATAAGAAATTTGAATGGTCAGAAAGGGCAGAAGAAAGTTTCCAAGCTTTGAAAACTAAGCTAACCACCGCTCCTGTGCTTGTCCTTCCGGATACAAGCAAGGACTTCGTCATCTATTGTGATGCTTCTCTCCAAGGGTTCGGTTGTGTGTTGATGCAATATGGTCATGCAGTAGCCTATGCTTCTCGGCAGTTTAAGCCACATGAGAACAATTATCCAACCCTTGATCTCGAGCTCGCTGATGTCGTTCATACTCTTAAGCAATGGCGACATTACCTCATCGGTAACCGTTGTGAACTTTACTCAGATCATCAAATCCTTAAGTACCTCTTCACCCAGCCAGATCTGAATCTCATGCAAATACGATGGTTGGAACTCATCAAAGATTATGATTTGGGTCTCAACTATCAACCTGGCAAAGCCAATGTCGTAGCTGATGCGCTAAGTTAGAAGTCTTATTGCAACAATCTGATGATTTTACAAGCCCAACCTGTTCTCTACGAGGAAATCAAGCGTCTTAACCTTGAAGTAGTTCCTTGTGGATTCCTTGCTAACCTTGAAATAAAATCTTCTCTCGAGGATAAAATCAAGGAGGCTCAAAAGCAAGATGATGAAGTTACCAAGATCAAGGAACGTGTTGCAAGCGGTGAAGCTAAATGCTTCTCTATCAATGATCAAGGTATTTTATAATTCAGTAACCGTCTAGTGGTTCCAAATAGTCGGAAAATCAAAGATCTAATCCTACTAGAAGCTCATGAATCCCCTCTGTCCATCCATCCTGGTGGTACCAAGATGTACCGAGATCTCCGTCAAAGATTCTGGTGGAGTGGAATGAAACCAGAAATCGCTCGCTTAGTTGCAGAGTGCGACGTTTGCCGTCGTGTAAAGGCTGAACACCAAATGCCTGCTGGACGTTTGCAGCCGTTGAAGATTCCTAAGTGGAAATGGGATGAAATTCGTATGGATTTTATCACTGGACTCCCAAAGACACAATCTGGTCATGATGCCATATGGGTAGTTATTGATCGACTATCCAAAGTTGCTCATTTCCTTGCTGTTCGGCAAAGCATTACTGCAAGCCAGTTGGCAGAGCTATACATAACCCGGATCATCGTTCTTCATGGTGTTCCCAAGAAGATCATATCTGATCGTGGAAGCTTGTTCACCTCCAAATTCTGGGCTAGTATCCAACAAGAAATGGGAACTCAAGTATCCCTCAGTACAGCTTATCCTCCTAAAACCGGTGGTCAAACTGAAAGAGTGAATCAAATTCTTGAAGACATGCTCAGAGCGTGTGTCCTATTCTTTGGAAAGAACTGGGAGAAATGTCTTCCTTTTGCGTAGTTCTCTTATAACAATAGTTTTCAATCCAGTTTGGGCATGGCACCTTACCAATTCCTGTATGGGAGAACCTGTCGAACACCGTTGAACTGGACAGAACCCGGCGAAAGATAATTCTTTGGTCCGGACATGATCCAAGAAGCAGAAGATCAAGTTCGCATAATTCGAGAGCATCTGAAGGTCGCTCAATCCCGTCAAAAGACCAACTACGATCGTCATCATCTTGATGTTCATTATGAAGTTGGTGATCAAGTCTATCTCCGGGTGACTCCTTTGAAGGGTGTCCATCGATTTGGTATCAAAGGAAAATTGGCTCCTCGCTACGTTGGTCCCTTTCGCATTCTCTCCAAGCGGGGTGAGCTTGCCTACAAATTGAATCTACCTTCATCTTTTCCATAGGTTCACGATGTTTTTCATGTGTCTCAACTCAAGCGTTGCTTCAAGGATCCCATTCGTGGTGTGGACCATGAATCTTTGGATCTCCAAGATGATCTAACCTACCGAGAATACCCTGTTCGTATTCTTGATGAAAGCGAGTGAATGACTCGTCGCCAAACCATCAATTTCCTAAAAGTTCAATGGTCTCATCACTCTGAGTCAAAAGCAACCTAGGAACGCGAAGATCGTCTTCGATCTGAGTACCCTGCCTTCTTTTCTAAAACCTAGGAATCTCGGGTCGAGATTCTTGTAAGTGGGGTAGAGCTGTAACATAACATCCTTTTATGTAATATAAATAAGATATGTTTGAGCATTGCATGCATGCAAAACATTTGCACTTTGATTCAACCAAAGAAGAACAAACAAAAAACCCTAAACCCTAATAGATTTCTCTCTATTTTTGAATCAATTCAAATGGTCTATCTATTTTGAAAATTCTCAAAAATAATGGAGCCCAAATTATGTTGAGGGCCTTAGTGTTTTCAAATTTTGTACAAAAGTTTCTATAAATTGAAATTATTCAAAACAGGTTTGAATTCCAAATATAAAAGGAAAACAAAAAAATAGAAATAGAAAAGAATTTCCTGGAAAAAAAATCTACCTAACCCTCCCTGGGCCGAGCCCATCTTCCCTCTCCTCTCTTCTTGCCGCCAGCAGCGCCAGCAACCAGCCCACCCAGGGCCAAAGCCAGCCCACCTCTGGCCTATACCCCTTCGGCCGCGATTCCCCGTCATCTTCCTCCCTGAGCGAAGCAGCTGCGTGCCGCAGCGCCCGCCGTCGATTCTCGCCGGCGTTGCGATGCGCGCTGCCGCCCCTGGAGCCGTGGATAAGACCCGCTTCGACCCTCTCTTCCTCCCAGTACCAGTTTCACTTCCTCTCTCCCTCTTTGCCGTTTTTCCCCAAATGGCCAAGCCCTAACCGCCGTCGTTGCCGCTTGTCGCCTGGAGAACGCCCCAAGCCTCGCCGTTGGCCCTGGGAGCTGCGCCTCGTCGAGCTGAGCCTCCCCACCGAAGGAATCGGCTGTGGGCGCTCAGAATCATCGACGTCGACCTCATCTCTTCCGAAGCCGGCCACCGTCGATTAATCCTCCGTCCGAGCTTGCCTCGCCTCCCCGACACCACCGTCGTGCTCCTGGTGAGCCACCGGTGCTCAAGCACCTCTCCGTTTCCTCCCTTTCCCTCTGTAGCTTCTTCCCTGCGAGTGCCCGACGCCGCCGCCGCTGGAGCTCGTCGGAGGCGACGCTCCGATGACCAAGAAGAAGCGGCGCCGCCACTATCTGGCTCCCCACGTGTCAACACCCGGATTTTTAATCCCAGATGCCTGTTATGCCATACATCGCAATCCCAGGATTACCATTTTTGCGAGACATAACAGAATTAGATACCATAGTACATCATCCATTACAAACCGTACATATGTTCTTACACAAATAGGGATCTCATGATCCAGTTGTTAATACAACATCAAGTAGCGGAATACGTAATAATAACGGTAGCGTAGGCGAAGCTCCATCTTCGGGGTCACAGGCAATGCTGACGATGGGAGATTATCCTAGTTGTCGTAACCTTCCTGGGGTCCATCCTCCAGGTACTCCTCTTCATAGTCTGGCCATGGGAATAGCCAGGGACAAAGCCATGAGTACTCTTTAAGTACTCGCAAACTAATACTAACAAGTAAAAGGGGTTTTTTTGGTAATAGGACACTAGGCTCTAGGGTTATTTTGCAAAAGCCAGATTTATCTCTACTAAGTCTAGAAGCATTGAATGCTAGTCACAATTTATTAACTCCTAAGTGGGAACTTGTATTTCATATCACAACCCTGTTGTGGTCAAGTCAAAGTCTCAATCCATTTCACAATTCATTTTGAAAAGTCTGACGGGGGAACAGTATGGCCACTCCAACTGTCCATAACCGCGGACGTGGCTATTCAAATAGTTTGACACTCTGCAGAGACTGTACACTTTCACCACAACATTCGATACATCCGTCAGGAACAAATCCTGAATTCACCATACTCAGTATGCGGATAATCAATCCTAACCTTTCAATTACACGCCCTAGTATAAGCACCTCTCATGTGAGTTGGGCCTCCCAACCATGACCAACTGTCATCTTGGGTACTGCACAGGTGGACAATCTTCACAAGGTAGCCTCATCTCAGACCTTGGTCGTGAGGGAACTAATACTAAGGTACATAAGTTTCCAGTCAATCCCTACCCAATATTTGGGTATTGTGGTTGTACGATAAAATTGGAATGGTATTGCATCCAGACAACCATCAGTTTTATAAAGGGCTAAGGCTCATGCCTCAACATTTTCATCACTAAAATCATCAGGTGTTCGGAAACACATGTCCAAAACATTTAAATAGAATGATCCATCATTCCAAGGTTTTCATAACCATTTTTCCACCAAGTATTCCCATCTAAAGTTGATCAAGTTTTATGCTTAGCACTAGCATCTACAAGTGGGGGTAAGCACTGATGAGGGGTGGTAAACTAGTGGAGTTTTAGCTAAGTTCAATCTCATGCCTTAGGATTACATCAAGATTATCTAGCTTAGGCCAAATTTTATGCTCTTTATATAACCTTCAAGTATCTCTCTAGAATCTATAATTCACTTAAGTAAGCTCTAAGTACTACCTTTGATAAAGAAATAAAGTAAGAAGCTTGCAAGTAAAAACTAGGATTGGATTATCAAGTGGTATAAGCTTGCTAAGTTAATAGCTTGCATAGGTCAATTGATGTAGCAAGACTTGCTAAATTGCAAGTGTTAGCTTGCACATTCACTAGTAGTATTAGGCTTGCATTGGTCCACTTGGTTAGTATTGCTTGCCTTGTGTAGAGCAGTGGTCGGTACTAGCGTCTATGAATAAATACGAGGTACACAATCACCAAACAATACTTAACTACTTGCAATCATCACACACAAGGGTCCTATAGATAATCTAACATCATCTCTAAACATTACCAGATTAAGGCTTGGTTTAATTCCTTTTATTTTTGGAAAAGTAATTTCTACTCATTGAAAAACTACTTAAGATTTAATATTCTCCAAACCAAATATGGGATCATGTTGACACATGTCATCACCACATATTGTAGTCCATGGGAATGTGATTTAAAGTGGTGTCACAATTTAATAAGGTTTTACCCTTTTATTTTAATTAATTAAAGTAGCTAGAAATGCCTATGTAGCATTCTTTTATTACTTGAACATTATTTCTGCAAGTAAACCTATATATTTTTATATATTCTGAAAGGTATGGTTAAATGTGATTTTTTGAGAGTTGGAATCAACTCAAAAGCTATTATGGTTTAAATTTGAAAAATGTTTGAATGCAGAAAAGCTTCTGCCTTGTTATTTTTACCATGGGTGATCTATAGATCCAAATGACTTGAATACAACGGGCTTGGATTCAGCATTCCCAGACCTTTCTAACAAAATTAGTTTCATTCAATTTGGTGCACTGAATCGATATGGATTGATTTTTGAAATTGGGTATAGAAGTGGGTTTGAAATAAAATGGAAAAGGTTTAATTCAAATAACTGGGCTGCGCGGGAAACGATACTGGGCCGGCCTGCTAAGCGTAGCGCTTCCGCGGGCTGTTTAAGTGGGTGTCCCCACTCGTCAGTGAGACATGGGGGTGCGAAGCGGTATGGGGCGATGTGGATCGTGCGATCTAGTTCTAATCCAACGGCTGGGAGTCATCATCGACGCGGGGCAACTCCGGCGAGAAAGAAACCTAGCGCGGCCAGTGGGGGTTGCTGGGGGCTCACCGGGGTGCAGGCGAGGGTCAGCGAGGCGGGCGAACGACGAAGTCGATGACGGCGAATCTCCTGGTACCAGTGGCTCCTCCTGGGACGGCTTCAATCGCTGGCTCCCTTCTTCTCCAGAGGCGGCGGGCTCTGGTGAAATTTCGGCGAGGTGTTGCTCGCCTTGCTCCGGGAATGGTGTGGCACGATCAGTGGTGAGAGGGGAGTAGAATGGTGTGAAGAATTTGAGCGGGGGTGGCCTCTATTTATAGTCGAGCGAGGGGACCTACGGGGCACACGGTGATCTCGTCGGGGGCGATGGTACAGACGGCTATTGGCATGGGCGAAGGTAGGGGCGGTGCGGTGTTCCCTGGCGATGCTCAACGACATGGGTTCGAGGCGTGGGGCGGTGCGGCTTGGTCTGGAACATGCGACGCTCTGCGCGGCAGAGGCAGCATCTTCGATGGTGAGCGGTGGTTGTGCATCACGGGGCGGCAAACGAGGATGTCTGGCGGTCTCCTGGGTCGGTGGCGATCGTGTATGGGCGCGGTGAGGGCGGCGCGCGGTCTGTGGGCTTCGGTCGAGGGTGGCGCTCTGGTGCACGCTCGGCATGGTCGCTGGCGGTCTGGGCGCGGTCCGTACGTGTGGTCCAGGGCTTGGCAAGGTTCGAGCGGTGGACAGGGAGTGGCGGTGGACGGTGGGCTGCCTCCCAGACATGCTGGCTAGGCTTGTTTCTCCTCCTAGCTTGCTGTCGACATGGGGGTGACAAGGTTGGCTTCGGCTGTTCATCATTGATGGTTTTGGCAAGCTCACAGTGGTGCTAGTGCTTGGTTAATCTTGCTAGATGATCTACTGAGATGGTTGTGAGCTATATAGGGAACCAGTTAGGCAAGAATCACTACTCACAATAGTGTTTTGATTTTGTTTGATTTGTGTCTGCCAAGTGTTTGATGAAATGGCCGCATGAATTCAAGTTTTGAATTTTGAAAAGATTTTTGGTGGGTGTGCTAGATTGGTGGTGGTGAGTCTGTAGATGCTTGGGTTTTGAAAGTTGAGCTTGTTTGAGTGGCTTTTGAAAAAGTGGGATCTTCCCATATGATAAAGATTCAATTTTGAGTTGTCATTTAAACTATGCATTTGAAAGTTTCTGGATGATCACAAAGTGGGCCTTGATACTTTGTTATGAGTACATTCAAGGGGTGCAAAGATCCAAAATTTTATGTTAGGTTCTGAAAGTTTGAGACAGCCAAAGTAGGCATGGGAGTTAAGTTGGTCAAAATGACCATTCCTTTATTTTATTTGTTTTGCTTTATTTGTGTTTAGGAAAAGTGTGGGAAATGTTTTTAGATGATGTTTATTTCACCTAAGAAACATTTTACAAGCAAGGAAACATACAAACAAGGTGGTTCAAAAGAATTTCAAATTCAATGCATACTCATATGCATGCATTCATAATTTTATTTAGAAAAGTTTTTGTTAACCCTAATTTTGATGATTAGAATTTGATGATCCAAGTTCAATATTTTTGGGATGTTACAAACCTTCCCCCCTTAAACAAAATCTCGTCCCGAGATTTGAAAAAGGGGGAAAAGATTACCTAGGATTTTAAGAGATCAGGAAACTCCGTCCTGATGTGATCTTCGCTCCCAGGTAGCTTCCTCTTCCGTGTGGTTGCTCCACTGAATCTTGAGAAACTTGATGCTTCGGGTTCGGGTAGTTCGAAAACTTATTCCAAAATACGGATGGGTACTTCGGGATAGGTCAGGTCATCGTTGATCTCTATGGTCCGGTGATCGATATTTTTGAACACTTCGGTCTTCTCTGGGACTTCGAGACACTTGCGAAGTAATGAGATATGGAACACATTGTGCACGGCTGACATCTCTTCGGGTAGTTCCAATTGATACAATACTTCTCCTCGACGGTTCAGAATCTTGAAAGGTTCGATATATCTGGGGGCTAACTTTCCTTTGAGTTGGAAACGCTGCATTCCCTTCAATGGCGACACTTTCAGATAAACAAAGTCTCCTACGTTGAAGGCGAGGTCACTAAGTCTCTTGTCGGCGTAAGTCTTCTGTCTGGATTGGGCGGTCTTGAGGTGCTCACGAATCTTGTGAACCTTCTCTTCTGCTTCTCGTAGGATGTCGGGTCCGAAGATCTGACTCTCTCCTACTTCCGACCAGTTCAAAGGGGTGCGACACTTCCTTCCGTACATGAATTCAAAGGGGGCCATTTGCAAACTGGCTTGATAACTATTGTTGTATGAAAATTCTGCATACAGCAGACAGTCTTCCCACTTGGATCCATATTCGAACACGCAAGCTCTTACCATATCTTCGAGTATTTGATTTACTCGCTCCGTTTGTCCATCGGTCTGAGGGTGATACGCGGTGCTGAAATCTAGGCGGGTTCCTAAACCTTCTTGGACTTTCTTCCAGAATCTCGAGGTAAACTGAGTTCCTCGATCCGATACGATGTTCTTGGGGACTCCATGCAAACTAATGATTCTAGCGATGTACAACTCTGCTAGTTTCGAACTCTGATATGTGGTCTTGACGGGCAAGAAATGGGCGACTTTGGACAATCTGTCCACTATGACCCAGATAGAGTCATTCCCCCTACTAGAAGTAGGTAGTCCAGTGATAAAGTCCATTCCAACGGAATCCCATTTCCTTTCCGGAATCTGCAATGGTTGCAACAATCCAGCGGGTCTTTGATGTCCTGCCTTGACTCGCTGACATATATCACACTTGGCGATATAGCTTCCGATTTCTCTCTTCATCTTATGCCACCAAAATTGCTCCTTTAAATCTTGATACATCTTAGTTCCTCCGGGATGGATAGAATAAAGAGTATCATGAGCCTCCTTCAAGATAATTTCTTTCAACTCAGAATCTGATGGTACACAAAGGCGTCCTTTGTACCACAAAACTCCTTCTTTGTCCTCGGTGAATCCGGGTACTTTGCTTGTACCGATACGGCGCTTGATTCCGTCAATACTAGCATTTCCCTTCTTCGCCTCTTTAATCTGACTGATCAAAGTGGGCTGGAGTTCTATGCTAGCCAAAAATCCTTCACTCACTAATTCCATTCAAAAAGCTTCCATCTCTTTGTGCAAACTTGGCTGCTCCTTCAAAATCATGGAGTTCAAGCGGCACGGCAATCTGCTAAGGGCATCGGCTACCACATTGGCTTTACCAGGGTGATAGTGAATGTCCAGATCGTAATCCTTGATTAGCTCAATACATATTCTCTGCCTCATATTCAGATACTTCTGAGTGAATATATACTTCAGGCTCTTGTGATCCGAATAAATCTCACAACGGTTTCCCATCAGGTAATGTCTCCATGTTTTCAGGGCTAGTACTACGGCTGCGAGTTCGAGGTCATGGGTTGGGTAGTTTTGCTCATGTTGCTTCAGTTGTCGAGATAGATAAGATATAACTTTGCCTTCTTGCATTAGCACACATCTAAGACCAATCTTCGACGCGTCACAATACACATCGAAGGGCTTCGTGATATCCGGCATGATCAAGATTGGGGCTGAAATCAATCTCCTCTTGAGTTCTTGAAAACTTGCTTCACATTTGTCGGTCCATTCAAACTTCTTGTCCTTCTTCAGCAATTGGGTCATGGGTCTGGCGATACTCGAGAATCCTTCTACGAATTTGCGGTAATATCCCGCCAATCCGAGAAATGCACGAACTTGGGTTTGAGTGGTTGGGCTTGCCAATCTTATACATCTTTCACTTTGAGAGGGTCAACGGCAATTCCTCCGGCTGATACAATGTGACCGAGGAATCCTACCTCCTGTAACCAGAATTCACATTTGCTAAACTTTGCATACAACTGATGCTCTCTAAGGGTTCCAAGAATGGTCCTTAGGTGTAGCTCATGTTCTTCTTCTGATTTGGAATAAATCAGAATGTCATCGATGAAAACAACGACAAACTTATCTAGGAAGTCCATAAAAATCTTATTCATGAGATTCATGAAATAAGCGGGGGCATTGGTTAGTCCAAAAGACATGACTGTATACTCATACAATCCATATCTGGTGGTAAACGCAGTCTTTGGAATATCCTCAACACGAATTTTGAGTTGATGATAGCCAGTTCTAAGATCAATCTTAGAAAACACTTTGGCACCGGTCAACTAATCAAACAAATCTTCTATCTTGGGCAAGGGGTACTTGTTCTTGATGGTGACATCATTCAATTTTCGATAATCCGTACACAAACGGTTACCTCTATCCTTCTTGTCCACAAACAACACAGGTGACCTCCAAGGTGACGCACTTGGTTGAATCAATCCAATTTCCAGCATGGAATCCAGTTGCTTCTTCAATTCTGCAAGCTCTGACGGGTTCATACTATATGGTCTCTGGGCTATGGGTCCAGTTCTGGGGATTAGTTCAATGATAAACTCGATATCCCGATCTGGGGGCATACTGGACAAAACATCTGGAAATACATAGGGGTATTCACAGACTATCCGGACTTGGTCAATGGTAGGTTGGGCTATACTCTTGTTGCATTTGAACTGGCGAGGTAAGGTTTCAGATATATGCTCGACTGATATTCCGGCGGTATTGGTCATGGTGATGGCTTTCTTGGCAAAGTCAATCAATCCTTTATGTTTGGACATCCAATCCATTCCTAGTACTACTTCCAAACCTTTAGTTCCGAGTACTATCAGATTTGCATAAAAATCTATGCCATGGATTCGGATAGGGACGTCTTTGCAAATTTTCCTAGCCTAGGTGGTTGATCCGGGAATTTGAAAAATCATAATATGCTTCTGTTTGGTTGGTTCAATTTTACTAGTGCATGCAAATTCTTCGGTGACAAATGAATGCGATGCACCAGAATCAAACAACACTCATGCAAGTACTGAATTAATAGAAAACATACCCAGCACGACGTCTGGCGCTTCCTGAGCTTCTTCATCATGCATGAGAAAAAGACGGCCGCTGCAGTTGAGTGAATTCCCTGGGGCAAATCTTCATCCTGGATGAACACGACGCTGCTACTGAGCTAGGACATTGGCATTGGGGGCTGTAGAATTCTTCTTGTTGGGGCACTCGTTGGAATAGTGGCCTTTATTTCCACAGTCATAACAGGTCACTTGCGACTTGCCCTTGGCTGCGACAGGCACAGCATTGCTTCCAGTCCTAGGGGCAGTGTTGGTGTTGGCGGTAGCATTGTTGTTGTTGAACTTGGGTGGGGCACGATTGAAATTGCTAGCGTTGCCGGGGTTGTTGTGATTTCCTCCGGGCCTAGGGTTTCCACGGTTGGGATAGGTCGGACGGTTCATCGGGGGTCTGTTGGTTCTTGGGGCAAATCCTGGAGATGGGTTGGGGCGATACTTTGGGGTCTGATGGGTTCCTGGTTGATGCATCATGCAACGCTTGCGGTTCTCATTGGCTTGGTTGATCTTTCCTTCCATCTGGATGGCAGAGTCGACAAGGGCTTCAATATCCGCAAAGGGGATATTGACTAACATTGTCTGCATCTCATCATGCAGACCATTCAGGAATCTTTCTTTCTTCTTGACTTCGGTGTCGATCTCATCCGGGGCATACCTAGCTAATGACAGGAATTTGTCACGGTATTCCACTACAGTCATCCTTCCTTGCTTCAGCTCTCTGAACTCATCTCTCATTCTCTTGATCAAACCCGGTGGCACATGGGTTCTGCTAAACTTGACCTTGAATTCCTCCCAGGTCATCATCTGGTCTCTGGTCATTGCGCGAACACTGTTCCACCATGCCCTGGCATCTCCACTCCGGCTACTTCTAGGTTATTTTCCATGGTTTGCAGCCAATCATCGGCGTCTAGGGGTTCTTCCGACTTAGTGAAAACAGGTGGGTTGGTATTCTGGAAATTCTTGAGCTTAGATCCGTGGTGTTCTTGATTTCCGTGGCCTTGGTTGTTATGGGCTAGCTGGGCTATCTGTTGTAGTGTGGCTAGGTTGGCTTGACATTCGGCTCTTTCAGCTTCGCGGTCAGAAGTCAACATTTGTAGTATCTGCAACATCGGGTCTGGGGATGAACCACTTCTTCCACGTGGCATCTGAAGATTGAGATAGATCGTGATAAAAGAGGGAAATTTCTAAAGTTTTGGGTCTTTGAAAAGTTTTTAAAGTTTGACTCAGATTTTTCTAGCAACTTGCTTTTTCATTCATTCATTCATTTATTCACACGATACAACGCACACCACAACAAGGAAAAGCAGATGGTTTTAAGAACCATTCTGGAAACTACGATACAGTGGGACCGAATACTACTCACTACGCTAGTGCTCAAGTGCTACTATTCCTCGGAATCTGTGGCTTCGTCATCTTCATCATCATCGATGAAGGCGAAATCGTCCTCATCGGTGAAGAAATCCATAGCCTCATCCTCCAGAAAATCATCATCATCGCTGAGATAGGAGTAAGGGTCTCCACGAAGATCCTCTCCGGCATTCTCCCTTTCCTCCAACTGCATGTCTCTCTCGTGGATGTCCTCCTCCAGAGATGAGATGCGGTGGCGAAGATGGGCAATAATGCGCTCCTTCTTGTTGAGCTGACGGCAGCGAGACTTGCGATCCTTTGCTAGCATGGCGATGGTTTGGTCCTTCGTCTTGATGATGGCAGACTTGTGGTTGCAGTAGTCACGGCAGTTGTCCAACTCCTGCTAACGGTCGTACATCATGAAGCTAAGGTGGTCCAATTGAGTCTTCAGCTCAGGGTGGTATGGGGCTTCTAGTGGTTGTCCATTTGCATCATGGCTTGGGCAAAACTCAAAGCGAGTACCCTTGATCTGATTGATGCTCTGCCCACACAGACGGGAAAGAGCTTCCTGCATTGCTCTGGCAAGTCCATCCAGCCAGTTGTTTTCCCTCAACGTAAAATGAATTCCCTCCGCAGTGGGAGGTTCAATCTTTCCTCGGTGACTTGCAACAATTATCCACTGCAGGTCTTCTCCTCCTTGATCATTGAGCTGAGCTTCGAAGAACTCGGGGTGCGGACGCTCCAGAAGTTCCAAAAGCTGGTCCAAATCCCTCTCAAAGATAAGGTCTCCGCCATTCCCCAACTGATAAAACTTGCTGTACTTCACGTCCATCTATAAGAATATAGGATGAGTAAGTTAGTAGAGTGATCAAGTGTGTCAAAATTTTATGTATTTTTGCAAGAGTTTTTGAGGAACATGAATTTTCATGAAAGAATCAAAGGGATAAGAATGAGAATAAGTTTTTGTAAATATTTCTTTTCTTTGGTTTTGAAAAATAAGTTTTTGATTTAAACGTCCAGCCTAACTAGGGTCTCCTATGGTCAGGATGGCTCTGATACCAACTTGTCAACACCCGGATTTTTAATCCCATATGCCTGTTATGCCATACATCCACTGTTGGATTAGGCGGCGCCTAGGCAACGCTTAAGCACGCTTAGGCACTAGGCGGTAGACAAACGCCTCGCCTAGAGCATAAGCAGAAGTCTAGGCAGGATAACTAATAAATTTTCTTATCGAGCAAGAAAACATGATTTTTTTCACTTTTTAGCTAGCTGGGCCATATTCCAATGGCGGTCGTTGGTTGTTTACTCATTTACATGCTCTAAATTAATGTATATCACATATAATAACCCATATATACCCTTGCTGGTAAAAACTATATGCTCGCTTAGGCCACGCCTAGGGCGCTTAAGCACCGCCTAGGCTCTAGGCGAAGGACAAACGCCTCGCCTACGCCTAACGCCTTCTCCAACCACAGGTGTCCCGTAGGACCCCGAGTTCTTGACACCTGTTCCGAGATCGAGCGCGCTAACCACAGGTGGGGTGTATGGGCACCCCCATCGATTAGTACCTAATTTCAAAGTACTGTACCGGGGGCCACAAGTAGTTTGGGGCTTTATTACTATCCTGTACTTATGCCATGTTTACTGCTTTATTTACGATTGTGCGAGGAGCACCTGTACTGTTTAGGTCCGTGACACGTTTTCGCTGTATCGACAAGCCCAGTCACACTTTCGGGTTCCCAATCGTTTACAGCCATCTACACAAACCCAGAGTCCGTCTCGGAGACCGGCCGACTTCGTTGCGGGTAGCTTAGTGGGGTGGCCCCCATGTACTTGCTTTGGGTCTGGGAAACGTCATGACTTAGGCCCCGCCGACATACCGATGGGTGTATGTTAACTGATCTGGCAAAAGGGGTCGAAGTGCGTGTGGATACTTTGGTGCACCCCTGCAGGGTTAAATCTTTTCGAGAAGCCGTGTCCATGGTTATGGACGACTTGGAGCACAGTTCTCGATCATAGACAACTATAACTAAAGTTTACTGTTATAATTTGACCTGTATCCGATATGACTAGTAATCAGCTTCACTACAACGGAATGGCTAAACAAAAGTACCAACAACTGCTGGGTTTGGGATATCGCATGCTAATTGTATCTGACTAGTAAGTGTTGCAACTACAATGGAATGGTTAACTAAAAGTGCCCACTACTTATTATATCAGGATGACTATCTATACCTGACTAGTAATTGCTGCAACGATAACTAAATAAATAAAACTGCCAACTATGTGAGTTCCTCGGTTGACTTCCTCGTTTGGTCTCGAGGGGGAAATACCAGGATGGGTATGTTTGGTGGTAGCAACAGGTTGGTTCCGAATAGGTCTTTCTTATCCCTATCTGATAGCCGACAGTTGTATCGAGTCTCTATAGGTTGTTTAGTGCATGCTGCCGCTGCCGCTTCAGTCCACCATACCTATGTAGGCGAGGACCGCCGAATTCTAGTCTCGCCGTGTACTGGCCTCAGTACTGACCGCTCTCTTTTTCCTTTGCCCTTTGTCGGCACCCCTTTTTGTTTAAGCAGGTTTTGAGATCGACGTCGTTAGCAGGGTTACCCTTCCGGCTTGGCCTGGGCAGGGTTATGGACGCCATTGGTTATTCTTCAGGGCTCTTAGCTCAATTTGCATCTTGTCCGTACTCGGACGCTGTATCGTTTTCAAGGTGATTTGGATCTTTGTACTGTATATCTGTATTCTTGACTCATTGAGTCGCCGTTGTATATATCTGTTCTGTGGGTTCCATCGTGGACTATTGTGTAATGATATTACTTCTTTTTCCACCCGCACGAAAGTGCCTGGTGGGCACCTTTGAATCGTTTCTATGCGGGTTTGGCGGGTTTCGCTAAAACTTGCATAGGGCCGATTCTGAGGGTGTTACACCTGGTCACTACTCAAGGGAGTGTTCCCAAAGGGCTACCGGACACAATGATCAGCAGGCAAAGAAGAATGATAAGGCTCAAGGTGCTGGACGTTGTCGTCTGACCCATGTCACTGTTGAGGAAGCTTAGGAAGATCCACGCGTCATTCTAGGTACGCTCCGTGTCAATTCAATTCTCGCAACAGTTTTGTTTGATTCTAGAGCATCTCATACATTCATGTCAAATTTGTTTGCTCAAGAGCATGGGATAAATTTTTAACCCTTGTACACCCCGTTGACCATCCATTCCCCGGGTTCTAGCTGGTTCACCACTATGGTTAGTCACGGGAATGAGATTGACATAGCTTACCAGAAGTTCCCCACTTCTTTCGTTGCACTCAAGTCATGTGACATTGATGTAATTCTGGGCATGGGCTACTTAACCAAGTATAAAGCCGTCATTGGCTGTGCACTCAGAACAGTTTCTGTGACCTCTCCTGCTGGCATAACTGTCCAGTTTTGGACTGATGGTTCAAAGTCTCCGTCAGCAGTCCTTAAACCTTTCTCGGAGGTGTATGCCATGGATGCCCTACCCACTCTCGAGGTCCAAGATGTCCATGTAGTATGTGATTTCCCGGATGTCTTCCCTAAAGAGCTGCCTGGCATGCCACCTGATCGAAGTGTGGAGTTTGTCATAGAGTTAGTTCCTAGAACTGCTCCTATCTCCAAAAGACCTTATCGCATGCCTCCTCATGAGTTGGTTGAGTTGAAGAAGCAACTTGAAGAGTTAGAGGGTCTAGGATACATCCAACCTAGAACATCCTCTTGGGGTTGCCCTAGTATCTTTGTCAAGAAGCGGGATATAAATATTCCAAGATTGGTGGTTGATTACCGTCCACTCAACGCGGTGACAATCAAGAATAAGTACCCACTTCCTCGGATAAATGACCGCTTTGATCAATTAAGTGGTGCCAATGTCTTCTCCAAAATGGACTTAAGATCAGAGAGGAGGATATTCCAAAGACAGCATTCACAACTCGCTATGGTCTTTAAGAGTATACAGTGATGTACTTCGGGTTGACCAATGCCCCTACCACATTTATGAGGCTCATGAACTCCGTCTTCATGGATTATCTCGACAAGTTCGTCGTGGTATACATTGATGACATTCTAATCTACTCCAAGACCAAAGAAGAGCATGTCGAACATCTACGTTTGGTATTGACTAAACTTCGTGAACATCGCCTCTACGCCAAGTTTTCCAAATGTGAGTTCTGGTTACAAGAGCTCGTCTTCCTTGGTCATGTTGTTTCTGCAAGTGGTATCGCTGTCATACCGGATAAGGTTCATACCATTCTGGAATGGAAGTCACCTACTTTAGTCAAGGAAGTCCGAAGTTTTCTTGGAATGGCTGGATATTGAGAACTTCTCCAAGATAGCCAAGCCTATGACTGATCTTCTTCAGAAAGATAAGAAATTTGAATGGTCAGAAAGGGCAGAAGAAAGTTTCCAAGCTTTGAAAACTAAGCTAACCACCGCTCCTGTGCTTGTCCTTCCGGATACAAGCAAGGACTTCGTCATCTATTGTGATGCTTCTCTCCAAGGGTTCGGTTGTGTGTTGATGCAATATGGTCATGCAGTAGCCTATGCTTCTCGGCAGTTTAAGCCACATGAGAACAATTATCCAACCCTTGATCTCAAGCTCGCTGATGTCGTTCATACTCTTAAGCAATGGCGACATTACCTCATCGGTAACCGTTGTGAACTTTACTCGGATCATCAAATCCTTAAGTACCTCTTCACCCAGCCAGATCTGAATCTCATGCAAATACGATGGTTGGAACTCATCAAAGATTATGATTTGGGTCTCAACTATCAACCTGGCAAAGCCAATGTCGTAGCTGATGCGCTAAGTTAGAAGTCTTATTGCAACAATCTGATGATTTTACAAGCCCAACCTGTTCTCTACGAGGAAATCAAGCGTCTTAACCTTGAAGTAGTTCCTTGTGGATTCCTTGCTAACCTTGAAATAAAATCTTCTCTCGAGGATAAAATCAAGGAGGCTCAAAAGCAAGATGATGAAGTTTCCAAGATCAAGGAACGTGTTGCAAGCGGTGAAGCTAAATGCTTCTCTATCAATGATCAAGGTATTTTATAATTCAGTAACCGTCTAGTGGTTCCAAATAGTCGGAAAATCAAAGATCTAATCCTACTAGAAGCTCATGAATCCCCTCTGTCCATCCATCCTGGTGGTACCAAGATGTACCGAGATCTCCGTCAAAGATTCTGGTGGAGTGGAATGAAACCAGAAATCGCTCGCTTAGTTGCAGAGTGCGACGTTTGCCGTCGTGTAAAGGCTGAACACCAAATGCCTGCTGGACGTTTGCAGCCGTTGAAGATTCCTAAGTGGAAATGGGATGAAATTCGTATGGATTTTATCACTGGACTCCCAAAGACACAATATGGTCATGATGCCATATGGGTAGTTATTGATCGACTATCCAAAGTTGCTCACTTCCTTGCTGTTCGGCAAAGCATTACTGCAAGCCAGTTGGCAGAGCTATACATAACCTGGATCATCGTTCTTCATGGTGTTCCCAAGAAGATCATATCTGATCGTGGAAGCTTGTTCACCTCCAAATTCTGGGCTAGTATCCAACAAGAAATGGGAACTCAAGTATCCCTCAGTACAGCTTATCCTCCTAAAACCGGTGGTCAAACTGAAAGAGTGAATCAAATTCTTGAAGACATGCTCAGAGCGTGTGTTCTATTCTTTGGAAAGAACTGGGAGAAATGTCTTCCTTTTGCGTAGTTCTCTTATAACAATAGTTTTCAATCCAGTTTGGGCATGGCACCTTACCAATTCCTGTATGGGAGAACCTGTCGAACACCGTTGAACTGGACAGAACCCGGCGAAAGATAATTCTTTGGTCCGGACATGATCCAAGAAGCAGAAGATCAAGTTCGCATAATTCGAGAGCATCTGAAGGTCGCTCAATCCCGTTAGAAGACCAACTACGATCATCATCATCTTGATGTTCATTATGAAGTTGGTGATCAAGTCTATCTCCGGGTGACTCCTCTGAAGGGTGTCCATCGATTTGGTATCAAAGGAAAATTGGCTCCTCGCTACGTTGGTCCCTTTCGCATTCTCTCCAAGCGGGGTGAGCTTGCCTACAAATTGGATCTACCTTCATCTTTTCCATAGGTTCACGATGTTTTTCATGTGTCTCAACTCAAGCGTTGCTTCAAGGATCCCATTCGTGGTGTGGACCATGAATCTTTGGATCTCCAAGATGATCTAACCTACCGAGAATACCCTGTTCGTATTCTTGATGAAAGCGAGTGCATGACTCGTCGCCAAACCATCAATTTCCTAAAAGTTCAATGGTCTCATCACTCTGAGTCAAAAGCAACCTAGGAACGCGAAGATCGTCTTCGATCTGAGTACCCTGCCTTCTTTTCTAAAACCTAGGAATCTCGGGTCGAGATTCTTGTAAGTGGGGTAGAGCTGTAACATAACATCCTTTTATGTAATATAAATAAGATATGTTTGAGCATTGCACGCATGCAAAACATTTGCACTTTGATTCAACCAAAGAAGAACAAACAAAAAACCCTAAACCCTAATAGATTTCTCTCTATTTTTGAATCAATTCAAATGGTCTATCTATTTTGAAAATTCTCAAAAATAATGGAGCCCAAATTATGTTGAGGGCCTTAGTGTTTTCAAATTTTGTACAAAAGTTTCTATAAATTGAAATTATTCAAAACAGGTTTGAATTCCAAATATAAAAGGAAAACAAAAAAATAGAAATAGAAAAGAATTTCCTGGAAAAAAAATCTACCTAACCCTCCCTGGGCCGAGCCCATCTTCCCTCTCCTCTCTCCTTGCCGCCAGCAGCGCCAGCAGCCAGCCCACCTCTGGCCTATACCCCTTCGGCCGCGATTCCCCGTCATCTTCCTCCCTGAGCGAAGCAGCTGCGTGCCGCAGCGCCCGCCGTCGATTCTCGCCGGCGTTGCGATGCGCGCTGCTGCCCCTGGGGCCGTGGATAAGACCCGCTTCGACCCCCTCTTCCTCCCAGTACCAGTTTCACTTCCTCTCTCCCTCTTTGCCGTTTTTCCCCAAATGGCCAAACCCTAACCGCCGTCGTAGCCGCTTGTCGCCTGGAGAACGCCCCAAGCCTCGCCGTTGGCCCTGGGAGCTGCGCCTCGTCGAGCTGAGCCTCCCCACCGAAGGAATCGGCCGTGGGCGCTCAGAATCATCGACGTCGACCTCATCTCTTCCGAAGCCGGCCACCGTCGATTACTCCTCCGTCCGAGCTTGCCTCGCCTCCCCGACACCACCGTCGTGCTCCTAGTGAGCCACCGGTGCTCAAGCACCTCTCCGTTTCCTCCCTTTCCCTCTGTAGCTTCTTCCCTGCGAGTGCTCGACGCCGCCGCCGCTGGAGCTCGTCGGAGGCGACGCTCCGATGACCAAGAAGAAGCGGCGCCGCCACTATCTGGCTCCCCACGTGTCAACACCCGGATTTTTAATCCCAGATGCCTGTTATGCCATACATCGCAATCCCAGGATTACCATTTTTGCGAGACATAACAGAATTAGATACCATAGTACATCATCCATTACAAACCGTACATAAGTTCTTACACAAATAGGGATCTCATGATCCAGTTATTAATACAACATCAAGCAGCGGAATACGTAATAATAACGGTAGCGTAGGCGAAGCTCCATCTTGGGGGTCACAGGCAATGCTGATGATGGGAGATGATCCTAGTTGTCGTAACCTTCATGGGGTCCATCCTCCAGGTACTCCTCTTCATAGTCTGGCCAGGGGAATAGCCAGGGACAAAGCCATGAGTACTCTTTAAGTACTCGCAAACTAATACTAACAAGTAAAAGGGGTTTTTGGTAATAGGACACTAGGCTCTAGGGTTATTTTGCAAAAGCCAGATTTATCTCTACTAAGTCTAGAAGCAATGAATGCTAGTCACAATTTATTAACTCCTAAGTGGGGACTTGTATTTCATATCACAACCCTGTTGTGGTCAAGTCAAAGTCTCAATACATTTCACAATTCATTTTGAAAAGTCTGAAGGGGGAACAGTATGGCCACTCCAACTGTCCATAACCGCAGACGCGGCTATTCGAATAGTTTGACACTCTGCAGAGACTGTACACTTTCACCACAACATTCGATACATCCGTCAGGAACAAATCCTGAATTCACCATACTCAGTATGCGGATAATCAATCCTAACCTTTCAATTACACGCCCTAGTATAAGCACCTCTCATGTGAGTTTGGCCTCCCAACCATGACCAACTGTCATCTTGGGTACTGCACAGGTGGACAATCTTCACAAGGTAGCCTCATCTTAGACCTTGGTCGTGAGGGAACTAATACTAAGGTACATAAGTTTCCAGTCAATCCCTACCCAATATTTGGGTATTGTGGTTGTACGATAAAATTGGAATGGTATCGCATCCAGACAACCATCAGTTTTATAAAGGGCTAAGGCTCATGCCTCAACATTTTCATCACTAAAATCATCAGGTGTTCGGAAACACATGTCCAAAACATTTAAATAGAATGATCCATCATTCCAAGGTTTTCATAACCATTTTTCCACCAAGTATTCCCATCTAAAGTTGATCAAGTTTTATGCTTAGCACTAGCATATACAAGTGGGGGTAAGCACTGATGAGGGGTGGTAAACTAGTGGAGTTTTAGCTAAGTTCAATCTCATGCCTTAGGATGACATCAAGATTATCTAGCTTAGGCCAAATTTTATGCTCTTTATGCAACCTTCAAGTATCTCTCTAGAATCTATAATTCACTTAAGTAAGCTCTAAGTACTAGCTTTGATAAAGAAATAAAGTAAGAAGCTTGCAAGTAAAAACTAGGATTGGTTTATCAAGTGGTATAAGCTTGCTAAGTTAATAGCTTGCATAGGTCAATTGATGTAGCAAGACTTGCTAAATTGCAAGTGTTAGCTTGCACATTCACTAGTAGTATTAGGCTTGCATTGGTCCACTTGGTTAGTAAAGCTTGCTTTGTGCAGAGCAGTGGTTGAAGTTCTCCTCGGCTTCTTCTTCGTAGTATCCTCCTTCCTCCTCGTATCATTGGTCGGTACTAGCGTCTATGAATAAATACGAGGTACACAATCACCAAACAATACTTAACTACTTGCAATCATCACACACAAGGGTCCTATAGATGATCTAACATCATCTCTAATCATTACCAGATTAAGGGTTGGTTTAATTCCTTTTATTTTTAGAAAAGTAATTTCTACTCATATAAAAACTACTTAAGATTTAATATTATCCAAACCAAATATGGGATCATGTTGACACATGTCATCACCACATATTGTAGTCCATGGGAATGTGATTGAAAGTGGTGTCACAATTTAATAAGGTTTTACCCTTTTATTTTAATTAATTAAAGTAGCTAGAAATGCCTATGTAGCATTCTTTTATTACTTGAACATTATTTCTGCAAGTAAACCTATATATTTTTATATATTCTGAAAGGTATGGTTAAATGTGATTTTTTGAGAGTTGGAATCAACTCAAAAGCTATTATGGTTTAAATTTGAAAAATGTTTGAATGCAGAAAAGCTTCTGCCTTGTTATTTTTACCATGGGTGATCTATAGATCCAAATGACTTGAATCCAACGGGCTTGGATTCAGCATTCCCAGACCTTTATAACAACATTAGTTTCATTCAATTTGGTGCACTGAATCGATCTGGATTGATTTTTGAAATTGGGTACAGAAGTGGGTTTGAAATAAAATGGAAAAGGTTTAATTCAAATAACTGGGCTGCGCGGGAAACGATACTGGGCCGGCCTTCTAAGCGTAGCGCTTCCGCGGGCTGTTTAAGTGGGTGTCCCCACTCGTCAGTGAGACAGGGGGTGTGAAGTGGTATGGGGCGATGTGGATCGTGCGATCTAGTTCTAATCCAACGGCTGGGAGTCATCGTCGACGCGGGGCAACTCCGGCGAGAAAGAAACCTAGCGCGGCCAGTGGGGGTTGTTGGGGGATCACCGGGGTGCAGGCAAGGGTCGGCGAGGCGGGCGAACGACGAAGTCGACGACATCGAATCTACTGGTACCAGTGGCTCCTCCTGGGGCGGCTTCAATCGCTGGCTCCCTTCTTCTCTAGAGGCGGCGGGCTCCGGTGAAATTCCGGCGAGGTGTTGCTCGCCTTGCTCCGGGAATGGTGTGGCACGATCAGTGGTGAGAGGGGAGTAGAATGGTGTGAAGAATTTGAGCGGGGGTGGCCTCTATTTATAGTCGAGCGAGGGGACCGACGGGACGCACGGTGATCTTGTCGGGGGCGATGGTACAGACGGCTATTGGCATGGGCGAAGGTAGAGGGTGGTTCGGTGTTCCCTGGCGATGCTCAACGACATGGTTTTGAGGCGTGGGGCGCTGCAGCTTGGTCTGGAACATGCGACGCTCTACGCGGCAGAGGCGGCGTCTTCGACGGCGAGCGGTGGCTGTGCGTCACGGGGCGGCGAACGAGGATGTTTGGCGGTCACCTGGGTCAGTGGCGATCGTGTATGCGCGCGGTGAGGGCGACGCGCGGTCTGTGGGCTTCGGTCGAGGGTGGCACTCTGGCGCACACTCGGCATGGTCCCTGGCGGTCTGGGCAGGTCCGGGCGTGTGGTCCAGGGGTTGGCAAGGTTCGAGCGGTGAACAGGGAGTGGCGGTGGACGGTGGGCTGCCTCCCAGACATGCTGCCTAGGCTTGTTTCTCCTCCTAGCTTGCTGTCGACATGGGGGTGACAAGGTTGGCTTCGGTTGTTCACCATTGATGGTTTTGGCAAGCTCACAGTGGTGCTAGTGCTTGGTTAATCTTGCTAGATGATCTACTGAGATGGTTGTGAGCTAGATAGGGAACCAGTTAGGCAAGAATCACTGCTCACAATAGTGTTTTGATTTTGTTTGATTTGTGTCTGCCAAGTGTTTGATGAAATGGCCGCATGAATTTAAGTTTTGAATTTTGAAAAGATTTTTGGTGGTTGTGCTAGATTGGTGCTGGTGAGTCTGCAGATGCTGGGGTTTTGAAAGTTGAGCTTGTTTGAGTGGGTTTTGAAAAAGTGGGATCTTCCCATATGATAAAGATTTAATTTTGAGTTGTCATTTAAACTATGCATTTGAAAGTTTCTGGATGATCACAAAGTGGGCCTTGATACTTTGTTATGAGTACATTCAAGGGGTGCAAAGATCCAGAAAATTTTATGTTAGGTTCTGAAAGTTTGAGACAGCCAAAGTAGGCATGGGAGTTAAATTGGTCAAAATGACCATTCCTTTATTTTTTTTGTTTTGCTTTATTTGTGTTTAGGAAAAGTGTGGGAAATGTTTTTAGATGATGTTTATTTCACCTAAGAAATATTTTACAAGCAAGGAAACATACAAACAAGGTGGTTCAAAAGAATTTCAAATTCAATGCATACTCATAAGCATGCATTCATAATTTTATTTAGAAAAGTTTTTGTTAACCCTAATTTTGATGATTAGAGTTTGATGATCCAAGTTCAATATTTTTGGGATGCTACACCGCGACGCCCTCTCTCTAATGCGCCCATACGCGTGTCCAGGCGCGCTCGGGATCGTTGGATCCTTGCTCAATCTGAGGGTGAGCTCCATTGCTGATGTCATGCTGACATCGGCATGAGGCAATAATCCATTTCTTTTATTTTTCTTAATTGTTTTGTAATTATTTCTATACATATAAAAATCCCTGACAAGTGGGCCATACCTGTAAGAGTTTTATTAATTTCTGTAAATGTTTTCTAAATGATTAAAAGTCTGACATGTGGGCCCAAGTTTGGAAAATTATTTATAATACTCCAAAAATGATTTAAAATGAATTAATATTTGATAAATTCATAACTAATTCATTTTAACTCGGTAAAATACAAATAATATACCAAAATGTTCAGAAAAATGAAACCTATCCAACTAAGCTATAATCATACATTGTTAATCAACTTTGATAGCAAGTTTAATTAGAAGAACCAATTAAACCCACAGGTGATTCAGATGATCCCCCTGTTTTAGGGTTTGGACTTTCGGAACCCCCTTTAAAGTGACAAATCATGCTTTAGGGTTCAATTCAACACTATTTAACTTGTAATATCATCCACATTGTATGAGCATTGCACATGCCATGTGTTGAGTGTTGCTTTCTCTTTTCCGGTGATTGGTTCTCGCGAATAGGAACTGAACCCGAAGCTGAAGTCAACGCCACCGAAGAGCATTACCAGTCCAACAACGGACAAGGCAAGCGAAGCCCCACTCATACATATGAATCCTATGATTACAAAGTATTTCATTCTCGTCATATGCATTCGGTTCAACAATCTTTTATCAGTAGACAGAGTAATCCTATCTGATGCATGTTTTCATTTGTGAACTATATTACCTGATCCACCGCTCCTAGCATAACTAGGGTTTGGCTTATGAGCATCGCTAGTACCACAGTTCAGTCAAGCTTAGCCATGCTTAGTGGTCTGTTGCTGATCATTCATGTGATGCACCGGAGATGCGGATGAATCTTGTATGGTAGGATATGTGATGTGATCAGAGATGGATAATAAACATTCTAAGGCTTATGGGAGGCCACGTGGGTTGTGGTCTTTGTAGTCCCATACTTGCCACCCTTAGGACCTGATGTTCTCGCCTCTTGAACCAAGACGAGCGTATAACCAAACGGGGGCCTGGAAACCCCCTCGACCAACTAACTTGCCTAGTAGATTCCATGAGTCACATAGTTTGGGCTTTCCATTCGACATACGCATATTGGTTGTTGTTGTATGGAGGTGAAGGAGGTGCATTCATACAGGTAGGTAAGCATGGTAGGGAATGGGAGATGCCTGGCATCCGTAATCTCAAACCCTATTCACATTGCTAGGGACCGACTTCGGGACACGACCCGTTACGGCGGCATCTCCTTAGTGTGTGACTCATGGTCTCGGCGAAAGCAAGGTAAAGGTCGTGGTCAAACACTCTCTGTCGGCCTTCCAAGGAAGAGGGCTAATAATTTGGGATTAAGAATAGGTTGGTACGTGTGGGTAAAGTTGTGCACCCCTGCAGGGTTATTAATCTTTTCAAAAAGCCGTGTCCACGGTTATGGACGACTTGGGAACGGATTTTGTGATCATAGAGAACTATAACCGAATGATAAAAACATGCCAACTAAAGTGAAATCCGGAATACTTCCTCGGGGTTGTTGAGGGGGTAGTCCGGGAAGAGAGGTTCTGTTGATGATGGTTCTTCGAAGATATCAAAGATGATTTTAAGAGCTAGAGTTGCAGTCTTCTTATCCCCTTTTGAAATGATCTGACTAGACGAGTTTCTTCTCCCTCTTGTTTTGAAAAACAAAAGATGGCTTTATGAAAAATACCTCCACTAGCCATAAGTCTTGCGGAGTACACCATGTACTCAATCTTGCTTCGTTGATGTTTTCTACAGATGATACTACTCCAACTGAAGGTGGTTTCTACGTCGAGGTCGACGAGTAGTCAGGGTTCCCGGGCAGCAGCCTAGGATCTATGGAAGGGTCGCTACTTCTGTTTAAGCCCTCTTAGGCCCTTTGCTAAGTTTGTTGTTTAGAACAACTTGTTTGCTTCCGTTGTTTGATGTAATTATGGGTCTGTGACCACTGGCTTGTATGACTGCTTTGTAACTCTCTTGAGAGTTTACCTTATTAATGTATGGTTTGTATGTTCTATAATGTTACCGATCTTTCCCTGCGCGTCTCGAAATTTAGGTTAGGCTTATATCAGATGAGGATCTGGTATTTGTCTAGCCCTGATCCCGGGTCGTGACAAATACATACACACAAGGAAAAATATTTTTGAATAATTAGAACAAAATGCCAACTACAATTTGAACAAGAACTACAGCATGAGAAACAATATTTTAGATAAAATGGAACAAACTTAGAAAACTATTGTTCAAAAATATAGCGCCCTAAATCACATCGGCATGGGGAATAAAATTTCAAATCCCACGAAGTAAAATGAATCGACATAAGGAACAAAGCTATAAATAGCAGATAGAAAACACGACTATGCAACAAGAAAACTATAGCGCTCTCGAGGAATAAAACATACCTTTGTTCACTATGAAAAGAAGAGGAAATAAAATATAAGAAAAAGAAATAAGGAAATATATTATGAAGAAAAGTAAAGAAATTGAGAAAGAATATAACAATGGTAAAATGAAAAAGAATAAAGAAAGAAAATAGGTAAATAAACATACAAAGAAAAAACGCACCCGGACGTTGCCCTTGTTTAGATAAAACGCACACAACAGAACTAATAAAAGAGTAATGAACGGGAATAAAAAATTTGCTCTACGTGTATCTAAGAGCAACTCCACTCGTTCTTTTCAGCCCGAAATCGAGCGCTATTTACTGTCGGATGGATAGAACTTTTAGCCTAAGAATGGCTAAATTTCCACTCTTGTTTTTAGGTGGGGTTACTAGGAGGGTAGGATTTTTTGGAAAAGTTGGCGACATTTCGCCACAATTCGGCTTAAGTTCGCACGGTTCGATATAATATGAATACAAAGTATTGTTCGACATAAAATTAAACATGGCACAGTTCGGTATAGTTCACGATCGAATAAAACACAACATAGTTTGGACAGATCATGTTCAACATAGCAGCTATGTGTTTCCTCATTGTGTATCAATATATACTCGACCAAATCATCCTATAGATTTTGATGCACTGCTAGGTCTTGGATCTCCTGGCGCATGGCGATGAAGGCAACCCACGATGTCGGCACCTAGTGATCAGTCTCAGCAACAGTCTCATGCGTGTAGTATGAATGTTCCTACTCGACCAAATTCACTGGATGCTTCTGCTCGTCCTCAATGATCATGTTGTGCATACAGCAGTTCACACTTCCCACATGTAATCTTTCGACCAGATCATATCAGGAAACCGGACCACTGCAAATATCTATTGGAGCACACGAAATGTCCGCTCCACATCCTTCCTCCAAGCTTCTTGTTCGTTGGAAAATTGGGCATGATTGGGAGCATGGGTTTGAGATAGTATTCACAACCAGCGCTGAAACATGGAATCTTCATGCAGCGGGTCGTCGGCGAAGTAATCGGCGTACAACATGCACTAGCCCGACCTCCATCTGCTACCTTGCTTTGCACTTCTAGCGATCCCTCGTCGAGCCTCCATGCTTCGGCGCTACTGTATGCGTGTACATCTTGGCCAAAGAGCCTCCATGATTCCCCAAGTTAGTAAATAAAGAATAACAACTACTTTATAGTCAGAATAAGTGCTATCATTATTCCTTCTACCAACAAGTAATCCCCTTCATCAAGTCCCCGCGAGAGGCAAATATTAAGGAGGTGCACAACTTTCAACATCAAGATAAAGACAGTTAACATAGACACATAATGAACAATATCACATAATAATCTTTATCTCAATTCAATCACATACTAGGGTTTCTCCATCTCCCTAAGAAAAAAGAAAACTACTCACACATGAAGGCAACCAACATCATGGATTAAATATGGATGAAGTACGATGATACAATTGAGAACGAGTGCAAATCCAAGATTCAATCTAGAATTACAACAAGTAACCAAAGGGGATCGGTGATGGAGATGTTGTTGAAGAAGATGACGATGTAGATCGATGTGGAGGCCTTCAAGATCCTAGTACCTTCTCCTCTTGTATGACGGTGATGGTGTATATATGATTGGAGGAGGCTATGGCGGTGGCACGGCGGCAGGGCTCCGCTGTGGGTGAGAATATGGATTGGTGGCTCTCTCTTGGCTCCTCCCCTCTTTATATAGGCCTTGGGGTTCCCTAGGGTACCCACAATACCGTCATATGACTTGAGGAAGGTTTTGGAACTTTTCTAGGGTGAAATCCCCTCGTTTCTGACCTTTTTGGCAACTATACGGCAGGAATTATTGCTCCCGCCGTATAGTTGGTCATCAAACCTTCAGTACTCTGCAGTGTTTTAGCTGCCATTTTTTCATAGGAACTCTGTTTTGGGTGTTCTTGGGCTCGTTGGATTCGTCTCATCGAGGGATACGGCCCCATGGTCTTGGATATTTATTTTGAGAAGTTTGAAAAAATTCACTTTTCCACCTCTCAAATGGCTAAGTCTGGTCCCTGTAGCTCCTCCATACTATGTTCTATTTGTTCCTTTTTATCCATAATATTCACCAACACCTATACACATGTCATAGACAAGGAAAGCGATAAAATTCTACCTAAACTACTGAATATGCAAAGCTCATATGAAAGTAAATGGGAACTAGAAGTCATGCATATAAGGCATAACTATAGCTTAGAAGAAACATGATATGAGAGATAAATGGCACATTTTATATGGCTAAAAGAGGTGGTATTTCATAGCCATCAACTTCCCCAAGCTAGACCTTGCTCGTCCTCGAGCAGGAAGGGTCGATAATAAATTAATGGTTGTGAAATAGCTTATCATTGGAAATCAATGCATTGCATCCTTATTTCTTCTACAAGATCAAAGAGAGAAAACATGTATTCATACAAGGCAATACAATCTCAGTTATAAATACCACTAAAGATTTATCAAAACTTATATGTCTCATGTCAACAGTGAATCTAACTTGCAAATAAACTTGTGATCCTCTTATTGCACCTTTTGTATAAATTTTCATATCATTATTTTTATAAGACAAAACTTAGTCACAAATAGATGTCAAGCATTAATAGGAATAAAGTTTATCGATTCTATCCAATTATGTCATCTAGTTAAGGCTATCAAGTGAAAACATCAGTTATTGAGCTTTTAGAAAGTTTATCTCTTAGTAACGAGATTTATGCCAAAAGGAAATACGAGAACATGTTAAAAGAAGCATAGCATTAGAGTGTACTCTGGCAACTAGTACGTGCACACCCAGACACCATGTATCTACAACTCTTTTAATTGCAATGGTAAAAAATGCCTCTTGCTTACATGTGGTTTATGATAGACGGAAGGAGGATGCTTTGCTATCCGCACGAAAATAAGTGAGCACAAACATTTTCCTGATTTAGACCATGAATGCGTTGATCCGGTGTTTGCGGATGATTTGCGTCCCCCACTGAAATCTCGTATTTTCTGTCCGCAGACAATGCTAAAAATAGCAAAAGGGACTTTAGGGGGGCATTTTTGGGTATGCTCTCAAGGCACTCAAAACCTGCAGGTTGCAGCATCAGTCCCAAACAGACTCCTTAGAATAGAATTATTGAGACTCACCTGAGTGAGATCGTTTTGGAACGAGCTTCATGGAGGACATTTTCAGAATATTAGAAAAATTCAAATTTGAAGCTTTACAAATTCACAAAAAATAATTTTAGTCAATGATTTATTGTACCTGTGTGTAAAATTTCAATATGAAAACCTCGACAAAAATGACAAAAATTGCAGATCTGAGAATGAACAATGCCACTTTTGAATCTTTCAAAAATTTGTCAAATTTGTCATTTTTATAAGCCTAACTAAAATTTATTTCATATTCAAATTGCGCACGGCTCGTAGTGTACATAGTTTACTATGTCTATGTATTTGTTTTGGATTTTTTAACTTTGAAATCAAGTTTCCAAAAGTTTTAAATAATGGGCTCCATGGAGCTCGGGTGACAATGCCTTTTTGGGGACTCACCTAGCACTACTACTCCTGTTGCATTGTTATCTGTTTTATTTTTCTAGCAGTGGTGCTTGCTGGGCCTCATCTTCAATCTTTGCCACACGACGCTTTCTTCTTTTAAACAAACGGTAGGGGATCTGCCTTTAGTGCAAATTAGACCGAAGATTAACATAAAGAAACGAAGTAGGATACAATGGAGAAGAATGTTAGGAGATCTTCTTCCACTGCAAAGTAGACTGAGAATTTGGGTGCTACATATACCTGGGGACATCTTGGACCCCGTGTAACTCCTGCGGACGGCTCGGGAGAAACCTTGCCACCGCTAGATATACCTCCTATCTTAGACCTCCCCTGGCCACCGCCCAAGGGTGTAGTCAGGGAAAGCCCGCGTGAATTCGGCCGGCGACAAGCGTGACGACGCGGTAAAGGTGTCACTGATGACTGCAAGTGTATAGATCGGTTGTATCTAGTTTCAAAATAAAGATATCGATCCCACAGGGAGCAGGAGTCTGAAGTCTAGGAATTCTTGAAATAAATACTGAAACTAAAAATGCTAAATACAGTTCTAAACAACAAGATAAAATGTGAGTAATGTGTAAAAGCTGTTTTTGGGTTTTTGGTATAAGAGAACAATGATTAAAGTAAATAAAACTGAATACAAAAAATAAGTATCACATATGTAAAAGAAATTTATAACTTCAGTGGGAAAAAGCATTCTCAGGGATTAGCGGATACACTACTAGCATTATAAAGGGCTAAGGTAAATATTATTATCATAAAAATTCTCAACTATGTATGCGTGGGAGAAACTCCGTATTTGGACAAAGATACAACAATCATTGCTCAAATCATCCTCATAACTAGAGCAGACAGCAATCAACATCAATTGAATTACTGCGCTATTAAGGGACATAATCCCGCAGGACGTATCACATGGCATGGATAGTGTTTTGTGAGTTTTCTCGATTCCCAAGTTGATATGTAAGGGGTGCCAACAACTTTATAGTCACCGTAAGTGCTAACATCCCTTCGTGTACCAACAAGTAGTTTCATATATCAACTCCCCATAAGAGGCAAATATTGGAGAGGTCGACTTCTCCCAACATCAAGATGTAGACAATCTAACACATGGTCACATCGATGAATATCATAATATACTTTATCTTATTTCAATCTCATACAATGGTTTCTCCATCTCCCCAAGGGAACTGATGGTCACAGGGGGGCAAACAGCATCATGGCAATTGTAATGGAAACGATTATCGATGAATAGTACTTGTATAAATCCATAACTAGTGCAAGAATTACAACAAGATCTAGATGGAATGGATGGAGATGATGGTGGTTAATAAAGATGGAGATCGATGCCTTGGCCTCCCAGATCTGCGTAGGGAAAAGATGGATCCCTAGGGCAAGTTCCCCCTCAAGATGCCTTCCGGAGGTTAGGTTTCGGCGACTTCTGGGTATTATGTATGTCGTCTCTCCAAACTAGTTGCATGTGGTGAAACTATTTGAGGAGGCGGAGGCGGCGCCAACTATACGGCGGCCGCCCGTATAGTTGGTCGTCAAACTCTTCTATCTCTATTTATCGCTTCGGGTTTTCTTCTGGTATTATTAATATTTTCCAAATAAGCTATTTACGTAGTTTTGGCTCCTTTTCTCTCCAGTACAACTGCTCTAAGAATTTTGTCCATTGTATCCATCATATGATCTGATCCTGGTGAAAATAAACATAAAAAAGTGCATGCGAACGTTGTAAAATACTAAAATCCTACATCTAAAATGCAAAATAATAATATAAAACATGATTCAAATATGCACTCATCAACTTCCCCAAGCTTAGACTCTTGCTCGTCCCGAGCTAGTTTAGCTTAATGGATATGATCCTCATATTAATGAAGCTGAGTCGATAAAATAAATGGGGCCGTTGCAGCATGTGTTGATCATAAAGGATACATATAAATAAGTTCATGAATAGAACCTTACTCGAACCATCCGAATAATATTAGAAGGCTTCCACACCTTAGAAATTAACAGTTCATAAAAGATTATTTTCAACATGATGTAAAAGTATTTAGTTCAACCAAATGACTTAGTGAGGTAGTCCCAAGTGTTTCTAGGATTAACATATTCACTTGGGATTCAAAATCTCAAACGTCTCTTTGTCTTACTATAATATAGTGCTATATGCCAATTTTCTCTTTGCACATTCGCTCTTTTTCTTCATCTTTCTTTTTCTTTTTTCTATATACATTTGTACTCACACTTTTGTTTAAGTGATGTGCAAAGGAGCTAGCCATATATTCCACTTCATGTAGGAATTTCAAAGTTTAACGATCTCAATTATCAAATTCCAAACATATATGAAGCATCTTTATAACTTAAGTATTCTACCTCAAACTTGTTCTCACTCTATTTGATAGCACTTATAATCTATCCTTTGTTCAAGGTTTTTCTTTTTCATATTAATTAAATAGATAGTTTCTCCTTTTTGTAAATCAAACCATTGACCTACAACATATTGATCAAATTATATTTATATGTTCCATTAATACCAATGGTGTGGAAGACTCCTATTGCTATCATAAAGTGCAATTAAAATCATACTCAAGTCATTGATATATCCAATAAGACAAACTCAAACTCAATAATGCTCCATATATTATAATAAACTCAGAATTGCATAAGAGGGATCAACTATTCCTGAAGGGAATCTAATGATGCAAACTTTATTTATGAGCTCTAACTAATGCAAAACTAGAATAGAAATAAAAAATTGTAAGATAGATTACAAGGTCTTAAAGATCTCCCCAAGCTTGGAATCAAGCCAGGCGAGATCAAATAATCCACCGACACGGTAGAAATCCCATTTGGCTGCTGAATCGATCAAGAGCAGTTAGGGACGATTCACAAGTCTCGCGGCCGTGCCGAACCTGGCAATGGTTGGGAAACTCAACCATACCCAAACCGAAACCACGTCATGGATTGTGAGAAACTAAACCAAACTAAACTTTCACAATTTGATTTGTCACCCAATCCAAACTAAACCGCTAGCTATCTCCACCTAAACCAGACTAAATTAATGAGAAGAACCATGGTTTTGACTTGTGGTTTTTGCGTGCAGTTAACCACATGTGTGTGCATGCGATACATATCACGATAACAACCTACAGCCAAGTGTGTTGTTGCTTCTCATCCGTCCACAAGAACAACAACCACAAGCATGCGGCGACATCCGCGTGGACCCACAGATTTCTGCCAAATCGACATCGCCTAGATGTTCTGGTGCGGTGACGATGGCTTAGATCACTTTAGAGCTTCATTGGGAGACCCCAAGAGGAAGGTATGATGACCACAGCAGTAAGTTTTCCCTCAGTAAGAAACCGAGGTTATCGAACCAGTAGGAGGAAGGAAACGACTCAAAGGTGTTGCTAACAACTTGGAAATGTGCACAACACAAACTCACGACTTTGCCCCAATGAACAGTGAGGTTGTCAATCTCACCGGTTTGCTGAAAACAAAGGATTAACTATATGGTGTGGAAGGTAATAGTGGGTTGCAGAAAGTAAACAGTAACAGTGGAATATGTATCAATGGTAAAGATTGGACTAGGGTCCATAGTTCACTAGAGGTGTTCTCCTTAAGATAAACAAACATGGCATGCTGGGTAAACAAATTACAGTAGGACCATTGACAGGACTAAGCAAGGCATAACAATGCAATACTAGACATTCACGATCCTATGTGATTTTATTGGGCAATACAACAAGATACATAGACCGCCATCCAACTGCATCTATGACTAGTAATCCACCTTCAGGTCATTATCCGAACCCCCTCCAGTATTAAGTTGCAAGCAACGGATAACTGCTTTAAGCAAAGTGTGTAAGCTAAACAATCCACTTGTTCCATGAACAAGAGACTGTTGTTTTCTCCCTATTAGCAACAGCACATCTACAACCTTAGAGATTTATGTCACTTCCCTAGATTAAATAGAGGCATGAACAAACTATCAAGCATAAATACTCCCTCTTGGAGTCACTAGCATCTACTTGGCCAAGGTGGCTACTAGAAATGGAGAGCATGCAAAGTCACAAACAACACATACATGGTAGAATCAATAGGACAAAACCATTAATCGATCTGACATAGTAATCTCAATATCCATCGGATCCCCGCAAACACAACATGAATGATTACAAATAGATGATCTTGATCATGAACGGAGCTCACAAGATCTAAACATGGTAGCAGAAAGGAGGAGAAACAAGCATCTAGCTACTACATGGACCCGTTGTCCAAGGTGAAACTACTCACGCTTCATACCGGAGGTTGGCATGATGATGAAGAAGGCCTCCGGGATGATATCCCCTCTGGCAGGGTGCCGGGAAGAGCTTCAGAACCCCCCCCCCCCCGATCTAGGGACGATGGTGGTGGCGGCGGCTATGGACTATTTCGTGGAAGATTGATCGGGTCCTTAAGGTTTTGGTATCGAGGGCTTCTTATAGGCGAAGAGACGAGGCAGTGGGGAACCTAGGGTGGCTGCACCCCCCCAGGCGCGGGCCAGGCCTAGACGCACGGCCAGGGGGTATGACCCCCTAGTGGCTCCCCTTTGTCTCATATTCTGGCTCCGTGTTCCCCACGGTAAAATATTGACTTCAGCATTTGTCCCGTCACTACAAGGAATCTGGCTATATATGACCCTCCATTTTCATCACAAAATCGTCATAGTAGTCTGTTTATGACGTTTCTATGACAATTTTGAGATCGTCAAAAGCTGGGCGTCGCAAATGAACTATAACGATGTTTTTTGTGAAATCGTCATAACCGTCTATGACGATATTGGATCATCATAACGTCTATGACGATCCAATATCGTTATGGGACATCTAGCCTGGCCACGTCAGATCCTACGTGGCAGATCCGATGTGGCAACGATTCAGCCCGGTCCACTTCAGCCATTTAAATGGGCCAAGCCCAACAATTCAATATATTTATGCTTATGTTTCCTACCAATTCTGTCTCATCTACATGGGCCAAATCCAACGTTTCAACTTGTTTGTTTTATGCCTTGGCCTTTTTATAGTCCAATTGTTTTCTATTTTCAGCCTTTTTACAATCCATTTATTTTCTAATTTTGGCCTTTTTGTCAATGGGTCCCAATTGTCAGATTGTTCTACAATGGGTCTGAACTGTCACGTTATTATAGACAGTGGGTCCCAATTGTAAGTTCATCTCATTTGTAAGGTTTTTATTTTTTTCCACGTCAAATGAATGACCAATATACCAATTAGAAAGGAGAAAGAATACAAATGAAAATCTATAAATAACAGCCGAAATCGCTTTGTTGAAGTATGATTGTCGGAATAGTTATAACACATGTGAAATTGCACAATTGACATCACAACGAATGCAGCCATCAAATATTTCATACCCTATAGTCTACAAATAGAACTCTAAGAAAGTACTAAAGATAGCTGCTCTTGAACATCATCAGCCTGTAGCGCTTATAAAACACGGTTTGAATGGTGTACTAGGTCTTGAGCTTCTAAGCCTTCTCCTGCATTTTAAACAGAAAAGTTGCATTAGCACAAGATTACATTCGCATAGATTTCACTTAGTTCCTATACTACTATAGGGAGATCAAATTCTGCATGAATTAGTTGTTGTTCAAAGATGCAACAATCAACTAACAACATGCTAAAGCTAGCCAGATGTAATTCCACCATTATCAAAAGCAAACTAGCAGCCAAAGCAATTTCTTCTATTGTATCCATGATAGCTATGACCAGGTTACCCAATATACCAAATAAGTTATGATCAAATCTCCCATACGTGACTAAAACCATTTTGTGCAGAATTCGTTAGGAACTGGAAACGTGCTGAGAAGTATAGTCAATCAAGAAATAAATGAACCGATATTTCTACCGTTTCTATTTCAACAGCAGCACCACCGAGTGAGTATGGGACTGGAGTACCTTACCACTGAGCATGTCGATGCAGTAGTTGCGGATCTTGCCGATGGAGAGGTGAACGAGGTGAAGGCAGAGGTCATCTTGGGAAAATTTATGTTCACTTCGTCCTCCATGATCTTCTCTTGCCCGCTGAACAGTAGGCTAGCGGAATACTCGGCCGCTGCCGCATCCTCCCATTACGTCGTCTGGTACTCGCCCCTCCTTGGTCCTCCATTATGATTCCAACCTAAAAAAACACAAGAGATGACAGGACACATACAAGTCAAGTACTCAGTGGAGTAGACAAGTTTCAGAGTAGTGCGAGTAGACTAATTGGGCATCGAAAGCATTGAGGAATTTCATTTTCAACACTAATATTCATTTTCTCATATCATTTGATTGCACACAAAGATTAACTGCACTACAAATCAGAGAAGAACTAATCCATGTAACTAATCTAGTCCTACTCCTACCTAGGTTTGTTCAGGATTACTTCATTCTAGGATTACTATTGTTGTGATAACTACAGGTGCCAGGTTAAAATTACACATATCTGGATTTGATAACTATAGGTCCTAGACTACTCCAATTAGTGCCAATTCAAGAACATGCATGAGTACAAAGAACTAAATGAAGAAAGCATGACAGGAGCAAGGGATCACATGACTGAACCAAATTCCAGGACTAAACCAAATGCCAGCAGAAACAAATGACACAAGTAATATACAAAATAGTTCCAGGACTGAACCAAATTCCAGCCTTTCAGTGTGCTTCATCTACATCTAACATCACTAACAAAATAACAATTGAGGATGTCAAGCTTTTCTCACTCTAGATTTTTTGTTTCCTAGCCTTTCTTCAGTTTATCTAGCTATCAACATACAAATTAAGGAGTACGAGAAAAATAGAGCAGCGACATCGCAATCCTATTGCCTTGATAACCACTAGCACATGCATCTTACTACATGTACTTGTCGAGGAAGATCTAGCCGAAGAAGATCAGGTCAAGGATCCCCCTGAGGCGCATGGTGATAAATGAAGATGACAATATCTAGTAAGGCAACAAAAAAAAGGTTATAAGTTAAGCCTTTGTTAAACAAATAACATGCCTGAAACAAGTTCTTGCAGATGAAACTATACTAGGACAAACAAACTACGTCTAAAACTGATCAGACTTTCAAGCTTGTATCAGGCATACAAGCAAGAGCTAATGTCCAGATGAATTAACAACCCAGGAAAAAAACATGTGACTTCCTTTCCATCAAATAATGAAATCAATTTCAAACCATAAAGGTATACAGTCCATGCTACAAATAGGGAGCTTGTTTATTTCTACAGGATACAACATAATATGTATATACAAATGAACAGAACACGTGCAGAATTTACCCTCAAAAAGAGTTCATATAGGACAATACTAGGATATTTGCATGGCAAACTAACAAGTAAATGTAGTGTCTCAAACAAAAGTAACAGATCAAATGAACATCCTGGAACATTTTACATTGTAAAAACTGCAACATAAGCATATTCCTAACACTTGATAGTTACATTGGTTCAATAAATCAATTGAGCATCAAAATTTCTTAAATAAGCAAGATCAGCAACAGAAATTTACAAGCTACACTTATAGCTTGGTAGTTTCCTTGTTGGCCTTTGTTATAGCCATATCCACCATACCCACCTTGATTATCATAGTACCCACCATCTTGGTTGTATCCGCCTTGATTATCATACTGCCCACCATCTCAGAATTCTAATCTAGCAAACAAAAATTAACAGTAGTATCAAATGTCAGTAAACAAATAGTAGGGCATCAACAAATCAATGACTACACAAGGTGTATGTGACTAGGAATCAGTATACATGCATCCATGGCCATACTTAATAGGGGATGTCATTTCTCTTATTTGTTCATCTACATACATGCATCAGGATATACACAAAATTAGGAACTAATCAGTATCAAATCTTAGCTAAAGCTAGCAGTACAAGAGTGCTAGAATCGAGGTTAGTAGGCAGGACAGAATTACTCACCGTAGATCCCTTGTTCTAGGGGTAGAGGAAGACGGCACGCGCTTGACGACGGGCTTGAAGCGGATGAGCATGACCTTTCTAGCGCATCGCGCTGGCGATGGTGGGGGACCTAGGGCGCCACCGCCTCCTTCTCCCCATCCACTCCTTGGGCGACGCCACGGCGCCGCCAGCTCGTCCTTCGCCTGCGTGGTCGCGGATGGTGAGGGAAGAGAAGCAAGCCACGGGAACATCAGCGTCGGTGAAGGATGGGGCATGTGGGCCAACCGCATCTGCTCCGCACGATGAAGACGGAAGCTGACCTTGGTCACCACCACCCGCCGCTGGGGCACCGACATCGCCATGGAGAGCATGATCCTCTCTATACAGCCGGGATCCAGGGCTAAGGTTTCTGTTGTAGGGGCGGTTTGCTGGTACCACGAGGTGGAATAAAGAGGGAGGGAGGAGGGGCCCGGGGAGATGGTCTGCGGGGCAGTGAGTGGCCGGAGTTGGCCGGGATCTGGGCCGCTACCGGCGGAGGAGGACATGGAAGGAGAGAGAATGCGTTGAGAGGTGAATCGAAGTTGTGGATCCAGGGAGTACACGGAGGAGCCACCGTCTCCGCAGGCGGGCGAAGGCAGATGAATGGGAAAGGCAAGAGGGCGGTCGCGGGGCACGAGGGCAGATGGATGGGCGCGGCCGTGAATTTGTGGTGGCGGCGGCGACGGATGGGAGGGTGGAGAAGGGATATGAGCGCTGCAGGATGGGAGGGGATTAGGGTATGGGTGATGTTCCTCTCGATCTGGATGGGTGGGGCATCTGGATGGGCGGGGCATATGATTTCCCAAAACTACCACTGACATTTATGTGTTGTTACTTTGGAAACTATAGTCCTTTTCGGTCATTTAATATTATAAAATGTGGGCTGGTAGGGGAGGCGGGAGACCTGGTGGGAGGTGAAATCTGGATCATTGGATGGAGCCCACATGAACGGCTGAGATCTACTTCTACGAGGTGATCTACGAGGATAGTTTGTCTCTCTATTCTGAATGGCTGGTTTCATTTTTCGAGTGCCAAAAAACGGGTGTATTATAAAGCAATCACCAAATATAAGTTTCAAAATGATATAATCTTATTTTTCAAATATACTAGACCACCTTAAATGTATAATGTCCCAACCAGGATATCTCAAACATTTCCGTCCATCCCTCGTGAAAAGGACAAATTCATGCCGAATCGGTAGGAAGTGGGTCCGATTTGAACTACAGGTACATGATCCGATGCTCATGCTTTTTTGCAAAAATCATTTTTAGACTCACAATATGATGTTTCATTAGAGATCCAATGCAAGTTTAGCGAGGCTCAGCCCCTAGCTAAGAACCTTCGTGTCCGCAGTTTTGACCATAGTTTGAAACGGGCATAAAAAATTCAAAAATGGCCCGATCAATGCAAATCCCTCGAGTGGTGTCTTATTATGTGACATAGTTGCAAGGAAAAATACCAAACTTGGTATATTGCAAGTGTCTCGAAAAAACCTTCTCAGAAATGACCTATCATGTATGAGGTTTCATGGCTTTTGGGGCAAACGACCAGTGTTATGGCCAGAATAACGGCATAGTTTGTGATAATGTGCCTGTATTGTACACGCGTGTGCATACTGGGATGGAGAAAAATGTTGCAGGAGGAAGTTTTTCTTTTCGACGCACGAAGAATCCATTTTCCATTTTCCAAGCGCAAAAAACGGGGCGTTTTGTGAAGCAACCACCAAATGACAGTTTTATAATGGTACCGCCACATTTTGTAAAAATATTATACCACCTCATATGTACAATGTCCCAACCGGAGTATTTCAAACCTTTCCGTTCATCCTTGGCAAAAAAGACAAATTCTTGCCGAATCGGTAGGAAGTGGGTCCGGTTTGAACTACAGGTACATGATCCAGTGCTCATGATTTTTTGCAAAAATCATTTTTAGACTCACAATATGATGTTTCATCAGAGATCCAATGCAAGTGTAGCGAGGCTCAGCCCCTAGCTAAGAATCTTCGTGTCTGCCGTTTTGACCATAGTTTGAAACGGGCATAAAAAATTCAAAAATGGCCCGATCAATGCAAATCCTTCACGTGGTGTCTTATTATGTGACATAGTTGCAAGGAAAAATACCAAACTTGGTATATTGCAAGTGTCTCGAAAAAACCTTGTCAGAAATGACCTACCATGTATGAGGTTTCATGGCTTTCGGGGCAAACGACCAGTGTTATAGCCAGAATCACGGCATAGTTTGTGATAATGTGCCTGTATTGTACACGCGTGTGCATATTGGGATGGAGAACAATGTTGCAGGAGGAAGTTTTCCTTTTCGATGCACGAAGAATCCATTTTCCACTTTCCGAGCGCAAAAAACGGGGCGTTTTGTGAAGCAACCACCAAATGACAGTTTTAGAATGGTACCGCCACATTTTTTAAAAATATTATACCACCTTATATGTACAATGTCCCAACTGGGGTATCTCAAACCTTTCCGTTCACCCTTGGCGAAAAAGACAAATTCTTGCCGAATCGGTAGGAAGTGGGTCCGGTTTGAACTACAGGTACATGATCCGGGGCTCATGATTTTTTGCAAAAATCATTTTTAGACTCACAATATGATGTTTCATCAGAGATACAATGCAAGTTTAGCGAGGCTCAGCCCTAGCTAAGAACCTTCGTGTCCGCCGTTTTGACCATAGTTTGAAACGGGCATAAAAATTTAAAAAATGGCCCGATCAATGCAAATCCTTCGCGTGGTGTCTTATTATGTGACATAGTTGCAAGGAAAGATACCAAACTTGGTATATTGCAAGTGTCTCGAAAAAACCTTCTCATAAATGACCTATCATGTATGAGGTTTCATGGCTTTCGGGGCAAACGACTAGTGTTATGGCCAGAATCACGTCATAGTTTGTGATAATGTGCCTGTATTGTACACGCGTGTGCATATTGGGATGGAGAACAATGTTGCAGGAGGAAGTTTTCCTTTTCGACGCACGAAGAATTTATTTTCCATTTTCCGAGTGCAAAAAACGGGGCGTTTTGTGAAGCAACCACCAAATGACAGTTTTAGAATGGTACCGCCACATTTTGTAAAAATATTATAGCACCTTATATGTACAATGTCCCAACCGGGGTATCTCAAACCTTTCCGTTCACCCTTGGCGAAAAATACAAATTCTTGCCAAATCGGTAGTAAGTGGGTCTGGTTTGAACTACAGGTACATGATCCGGTGCTCATGATTTTTTGCAAAAATCATTTTTAGACTCACAATATGATGTTTCATCAGAGATCCAATGCAAGTTTAGCGAGGCTCAGCCCCTAGCTAAGAACCTTCGTGTCCGCCGTTTTGACCATAGTTTGAAACGTTCATAAAAAATTCAAAAATGGCCCGATCAATACAAATCCTTCACGTGGTGTCTTATTATGTGACATAGTTGCAAGGAAAAATACCAAACTTGGTATATTGCAAGTGTCTCAAAAAACCTTGTCAGAAATGACCTATCATGTATGAGGTTTCATGGCTTTCGGGGCAAACGACCAGTGTTATGGCTAGAATCACGGCATAGTTTGTGATAATGTGCTTATATTGTACATGCGTGTGCATATTTGGATGGATAACAATGTTGCAGGAGGAAGTTTTTATTTTCGACGCACGAAGAATCCATTTTCAATTTTCTGAGCACAAAAAACGGGGCGTTTTGTGAAGCAACCACCAAATAAAAGTTTTAGAATGGTACTGCCACATTTTGTAAAAATATTATACCACCTTAGATGTATAATGTCCCAACCGGGGTATCTCAAACCTTTCCGTTCACCCTTGGCGAAAAAGACAAATTCTTGCCGAATCGGTAGGAAGTGGGTCCGTTTTAACTACAGGTACATGATCCGGTGCTCATGATTTTTTGAAAAAAATAGTTTTAGACTCACAATATCATGTTCCTTCAGAGATCTAATGCAATTTTAGCGAGGCTCATCCCCTAGCTAAGAACCTTCGTGTCCGCCGTATTGACCATAGTTTGAAACGGGCATAAAAATTCAAAAATGGTCCGATCAATGCAAATCCTTCGCATGGTGTCTTCTTATATGAAATATTTGCAAGGAAAAATACCAACCTTGGTATATTGCAAGTGTCTCAAAAAACCTTCACAAAATGACCTATCATGTTCGAGGTTTCATGGCTTTCGGGTCAAATGACCAGTGTTATGGCCAGAATCACGGCATAGTTTGTGATAATGTGGTTGTATTATGCACACATGTGTATCGTGGGATGGCGAACAATGTTGCAGGAGGAAGTTTTCCATTTCGACGCACGGGAAATCCATTTTCCATTTTTCGAGCGTAAAAACCGGGGCGTTTTGTGAAGCAACCACCAAATGAAAGTTTTAGAATGGTACCACCACATTTTGTAAAAATATTAGACCACCTTACATGGACAATGTCCCAACCGTGGTATCTCAAACCTTTCCGTTCACCCCTGGCAAAAAAGACAAATTCCTGTCGAATCGGTAGGAAGTGGGTCCGATTTGAACTACAGGTACATGATCCGATACCCATTATTTTTTGAAAAAAATTAGTTTTAGACTCACAATATCATGTTTCTTCAGAGATCCATCGAATTTTTTAATAAGACTCAATCCCTATACGAGAATAGTCTCTCCTTAGTTTCAAACTCATATTTTGAATTATGGTATTGTCCCTACTATGGACTAATATGGGATTAGTAAATCCACTATTTTTAATTAATCAAAGTATTGCTAATTAATACCCTAAGATATTCTACTGGATTTTATAAAAAATTAGAAACAAAAATCAATTATTTTGGACTTATTATGAAAAAGTTACAAAAGAATCAAGAAAACGAAAAAAACTAAACAGGCGGATCTGGCCGGGACCTATTCTTACACTTCCTACTAAGTCCCATCACGGCTAATTCCCTTCCCACCGAGCCCATCGCGGTCGAGTCCCTTCCCACCGAGGCCCATTACCACAAAGGACTCAGCCCAGCACAATGTTTGAATAGATATATGGGTGCGTTGTAGTAGTAAAACAGGAAAGAATGGTTGGTGTGGTGGTAAGGTGCGCTAGGTTGGTTTGGAGGTCTGGGGTTCGAATCCCTGCCCCAATTCGTTTTTGCAAATAACCTATAAGGCAATATGGGAAATTTGCTTTCGGTCCCAGTCTTAGTAGATTCGAGCAGGCCTAGGCATATATTAACACATAAATATGACACGTAAGTATATATTAACACACAAATATTACACATAGTCAAAAACTAAAACATAGACAACTAGATATTAACACACTAATATGACATGTAATAAAAAACTGACACATAGACATAACACATATGCGCAATTGCTGACATGTAAGCATATATTAACACACAAATATGACACATAGTCAAAAACTAACACATACACAAGTAGATATTAACACAGTAATATGACATGCAATAAAAACCTGACACATAGACATGACACATAGGCACAATTGCTGATGTGGCCTACTACCAATTTGAACCTAACTTAATTTGGACGTCATGACGATTTCAAATCGTCGTAGTGAGGTATAAATAACGTCGTAGGCTATATCCATCAGATTATGAAGATTTGAGCTAATGAAACTATGACGTTCCTAGGAAAAATCATCATAACTTTGTAAGGTTTTGAACCTCCCGAACGGCTTACGACCATCTGGTGCGAAATCGTCATAACTTTATGATGATGTTGGCCACGGTCACTATGAGAAGGTCATAGAATAACACATTTCTTGTAGTGCGTCCAATTATGAGAATATTGATTTTTTGCCTTTTCTGGAACCAAAAACAGAAGAAAACAGGCAACTGGTACCGTGGCATCTTGTTTATAGGTTAGTACCAGAAAACATATAAAAAAACCTCAAAGTATGGACAAAGCAAAGCAAAGTAGATACTAAACAATCATGGAACATCAAAAATTATAGATACGTTTACGACATATCAAGCATCCCCAAGCTTAACTCCTCCTCGTCATCGAGTAGGTAAGTGATAAAAAGAATAATTTTTGAGGTGACAAGCACCATCAAAATCAAGATCAAACCATTTGCAAGAATTGAAAGCTGGGATCAAAGAACTCTAAACATGAGCATGAAAGATGGAGTTCTAACAGTAAGAAAAAGTAACTATGCATGCAACATGAAAGGTTACAATCAAAGATCATGAATAACAATGCATTGAAAAATGTTTGTTTGGTTCACATATAGAAAACATAGCATAGTGGCATTCAGCTTGTCCCTCATAGAGTAGAAAATAAATGCATAGGACACCTTCAAAGTTCATAAGAGTGACTAGATACAAATAGTTCATGAATAAGCAATTTCAACAATATGAATCAATCAATAAGTTTTGGGACAATGCATATAGCACTAAGAATGGAAACTATGCTCTCTTAATTGGTGCCTAAGGATAGAAGGTGTAGACTTAATATAATAGTGGAAGAAAGGCCCTTCATAAAAAAGGGAAGAAGGGATTTCAAGTCTCAAAAGGATCATCCAAAAATTATGGTACTTGTTAGCTTTCAGCTCTCATTGCCCCCATCATAAGCATCTTGAAGTGATTAAGGTTAAAGTGAACAAACTATGGAGTATATGCTTGACAAAGTATAAGTTGGCAATCTCATGTCCCTTGAATACGAGGGCCGCTCCTCATGCTACTCAAGTTTAGTTACCGGTAAGTTCTTGTCATAGTAAGTACATGTGTATCATAGAGAACCTCCAACGGGGTACCCCTTGCACATGATACAGGAGCTATCCCATAATCAAAATGACAAGGCAAGTAGAAAATGAGCATCTTGATGTCTACGCACTTCTAGTCTTGTAGACAGTTGTTGGGCCTCCAAGTGCAGAGGTTTGTAGAACAGCAGCAAGTTTCCCTTCAGTGGATTACCCAAGGTTTATCGAACTCGGGGAGGAAGTGGTCAAAGGTATCCCTCTCAAGCAACCCTGCAATCAAGATACAACTCTTGTGTCCCCAACACACCCAATACACTTGTCAGGTGTATAGGTGCACTAGTTCGGCGAGGAGATAGTGAAATACAAGTGGCAACGGTGCCAGAAAAGAGGTTCTAACTTATTGTAGACGTGGGAGAGACTAAAAGCAAACTGAAAAAAAGATGGAAGCAAGCAAACATGCAATAGATCTAGTTGTAAACGGTTTTTCAATGCTTAGAAACAAGGCCTTGGGATCATAATTTCACTAGTGAACACTCTCGTATAAATATCTTCTCTTTATGATACTACTCTGAACTACTCTCCGGTTGGATAACTCTAATCCACGGTAGGGATATAACAACACACCTCAAAGTCCGCCTTTCCCAATCTAGGTAACCCCACACTGTCACCTTGAGCGCTAGATGGTTCCAACAAACACCACAATTTCATAAAGACAACCAGGTAAAAATATACTCATAATATATATATGTAACCTAGCTTAAGTGCCACACACAGTGTGCATGCTGTCACTTTCACACACGTGGGGAAAAGCATAGATCTATTAATGCACGATGAGTATTTATGTAGACTCTAGCCTAAGTGCCACCACGGCGTGCACGCTATCACTTTCACACACGTGGGGAGAGCAGAGATCTATTGAAGCACTTGAGTAGTAAGGTAGACCTACTTGATTACAAAGCTCATGATCACAATAAGATCACGCATAGAGAGAGAGATGAACACATTGCGACCGGTAGAGCCCTTAGCCTCGAGGAAGAACTACTCCCTCCTCATCATGAGAATCAGAAACGGCAATGGAGATGGTGGTGGAGATCGATGGAGATGGAACTGGGGGCAATTCCCCGTCCCGGCAGGGTGTCGGAACAGAGACTTCCTGTCCCCTGAATCTCCTATGGTGGCGATGCTGCGGAACTTTTCGTGGCTTTTTGGTTGATTCATTAGGGTTTCTGTGTCGGGGGGCTTATTATAGGCGAAGGAGGCAAGGTCGGTGGAGGGCCAGGGGGCCCACACCCCCTGTGGGAGCCACCAGGGCTGGCCTGCGCCCACCTAGGGTGTGGCCACCCTGGTGTCCTCCTCCCTCTCTAATTCGTGGTTCCGTATCGTGCTGGGTAAAATAATGACTTTTTCTTTTGTCCCATTCAATTCCGATAATATTTATTTTCTTCCTTTTCTGGAACCAAAAATAGAAGAAAACATGCAACTGGCACTGTGGAATCTTGTTAATAGGTTAGTACCAAAAACATATAAAAACACCTCAAAGTGTAGACAAAGCAAAGAAAAGTAGATACTAAACAAGCATGGAACATCAAAAATTATAGATAAGTTTCCGACGTATCACATCTCAGAAATCTTCTTATTTACCATGGGAAAATGGTGCTTTTTTCTCTCTTTCCTCTTTTCAACATGTCTCTTTTATTATAAGAAGAAAGATTTATAGATGTCATTATGGTGATGCTGCAAGTTTCCACCATGATTAGGCATGGTTTAGGCTAGCGGCCCAGGCGATTCTCTAACACACATACATAACTCCATGGACTTACAAGCTCCCCTTTCATTTCACACCGACAACATCCACAAACAAAAGAGCATGATATCAACTGGGTACAATGTACAAGTGCAATGTTGAAAGCGTTCCCCATGACAACATGGTTCTGCTAATTCCAATGTATAAGTGCAAGCATATACAACATAGATGACACAATGGTTCAAGTTTATTAGGGGCAATAAAAATAAAGTGTATCATCAAGTTCGTGAGAGCTTTAATCACTAAGTTTTCACATAACAGAGAGACTTTTTAATTGGAAGATAGATGAAAACAAGAATATACTTGGAATGGTGCACACCATGCATAGGAATTTATAGTGGACACTTTAGAATATCTTGGTTTCTTTGGAGTTGGATGCATGAGTAGAGCTTACTCAATACAAGTGGAGGCTAGCAAAAGACTGGGAGCGACCAACTAAGAGAGCAATAATGGCCATAATCATGCAGAGCGACAAAACATTATCAATCAAAGCATAAAGTGGTACCAAAAGTCAAAAACTAAATGATCATAGAGACTAAGGTGACTGGTTCATAGTAAAAACATGGTGTGAGCATGTGCCAAGTCAAACCAAACAAAGCATCAAAGGAGAATACCACAATACTATGCTTTTGTATGCTAAAACAACGCATGATTCTTTCAAGGCACATTAAGCAATCCTAATTGTTTGGAAAAGTCATGCTACAGCAATAATCACTAAGCATAAGGTCAAAAAAAACATCTAGCTTGACATGATAGAGTCTAAGTTACAGTCAAAGAAAGCTCCTTTTTGTACCACTATAAGCATAAAGCTTCCTACTCTTTTCCAACACCAATCAACTTATTTGAAACAACTCACAAAGATAATAATAAATAAAGATCAGTGATCTTGTCTCACAAATCCACAAATAAGAACTAAAAAGTTCTAAGAAAAAAGCACAAGAAAACTAAGGCTAAACACAGTGCTAGCAAAATAGAACACTCACAAAACAATAAGAATGAAAATTAGAGTGTTCTAGGTAATGAAAACAGAGTGTGTATCTCTCCAAAATAATTGTGCTGGGATCCAACCAACTTATTGCAGCAAACCAAGAAAAATAAAACTAAAAACAAAAACAAAGATGCTCCAAGAACAACACAACATTGCATGAAATAATAAAAACAAAGTGTCTAGAAAGACATGAGATTTTTATTGAAGAAGAAGGGGATGCCTTGGGCACCCCCAAGCTTTGAAAATTGTACCTCGTGAATATTTCTTGGGGTGACACGGGGTGGCATACCCAAGCTTGAGCTTTTGTCCATTCTTCATCTCATTACATCATTCTTCCCTTACACCTGGAAATTTTCCTTCATACAAAACTTCACACAATCTTCATTAGCAACATTAGTGTATTCAAAAGATAATAGACCCTTGGGTTTAGTTTTAGATCAGAAAAAATTTCACTAAAAACACAATCTACGAAAGCAATTCCCTCAAAAATCTCAATTTCCCAAAAAGAACCCAACAAGGAATCAATTAGAAGCAAATGCAAATAATGGCAGAAATCTGTCGAAGCAGACCAGCAGGTAGAAACCGATTTTTTAAAAGACCTTATGTTGCTCAAATCAAAAAGTGTTGAACAAACGAAAGTTAGCTAACATACTGGGGGATTTATTCAGAAAATATCATCTCAATCCGACTTACAGAGATTTTACCCAAATTTTTACAGTGGAGCACAAAAATCTGTTTCGGGAGTGCAACTCCCCAAATCTTACTTCCCTCTCATTAAAGGTTATTCTTGGCACCAAAATCAAACAAAAAGGATAAGGAGCGGTTATTATATAAGTAATAACTTCCAAGACTCAAAAAAATATTGGGTTATCTCCCAGGAAGTACTTTTCTTTAATTCCTTTAAGTTAGGCTTGATAGTTTGAGAAGATGATCTCATAAGAAATATGAATTGAAGTAAAAGAGAGCATCAAAAAGAAAATTCAAAACACATTTAAATCTAACCCACTTCATATGCATAGGAATCTTGTAAAGAAACAAGTCATGAAAGCACAAAGCAACAAGCATAGGAAAGCAAAACAAATGCAACTTCAAAATTTTCAACATAAATAGGGGAAACTTAATATTATTGAGATGCATAAAACCATGTTTCCCTCTCTCATAATAACTTTTAGTAGCACCATGAATAAAATTAAAAATATAACTATCACATAAAAAATTCTTATCATGAGCCATATTCATAAAATGATTATTACTCTCCACATAAGCATAATCATTCTTATTAATTGTAGTGGGAGCGAATTCAAGAAAATATCTATCATTATTATTATCATCACCATAATCATCAAATATAGGAGGCATATAGTAATCATAATTAATTTTCTCCTCAATATTAGGTGGACTAAAAATATCATATTCATCATTGTAATCATCATATATTGGAGGTTTGGTATCATCATAAGCAATAGAATAGCTATCCTCCAAAGCTGGGGAACTAAAAAGATCATTTTCATAAAAGCTAGCTTCCCCAAGCTTTGACGTTTCCATAGCATTAGCAATAATGGTGTTCAAAGAATTCATACTAATAACATTACTATTAGCATGAAAATAAAGTTTCATAGGTTTTAAAATTTTGTCTTCAAACACTTCATGTCCAAACTCAAGATAAATACTATAAAGCTCTCTAATTTTTTCGTTGTTTTCCATTAAGCCTAACTAGTGAAAACAAGAAAAAGAAGACAAGATTTCAGAATCTAAAGGAAATAACTTCGAGCACTCACACACCAAGAGGATGTGAGTACCTTTTACCTTACCTCCCGACAATGGCGCCAGAAAATAGCTTGATGTCTATGCACTTCTATTCTTGTAGACAGTTGTTGGGCCTCCAAGTGTAGAGGTTTGTAGAACAGCAGCAAGTTTCCCTTAAGTGGATTACCCAAGGTTTATCAAACTCAGGGAGGAAGTGGTCAAACGTATCCCTCTCAAGCAATCCTACAATCAAGATACAAGAAGTCTCTTGTGTCCCCAACACACCCAATACACTTGTCAGGTGTATATGTGCACTAGTTCGGCGAAGATATAGTGAAATACAAGTGGTAACGGTGCCAGAAAAGAGCTTCTGACTTGTTGACGTGGGAGAGACTAAAAGCAAACTGAAATAAAGATGGAAGCAAGCAAACATGCAATAGATCTAGTTGTAAATGGTGTTTCAATGCTTAGAAACATGGCCTGGGGATCATACTTTCACTAGTGAACACTCTCATATAACTATCTTCTCTTTATGATACTACTTTGAACTACTCTCCGGTTGGATAACTCTAATCCACGGTAGGGATATAACAACACACCTCAAAGTCCGCCTTTCTCAATCTAGATAACCCCACACTGTCACCTTGAGCGGTAGATGGTTCCAATAAACACCACAATTTCATAAAGACAACCAACTCAAAATATACTCATGATATATATATGTAACCTAAATTAAGTGCCACACACGGTGTGCACGCTGTCACTTTCACACACGTGGGGAAAAGCATAGATCTATTAAAGCACGATGAGTATTTATGTAGACTCTAGCCTAAGTGCCACCACGGCGTGCACGCTATCACTTTCACACACGTGGGGAGAGCAGAGATCTATTGAAGCACTTGAGTAGTAAGGTTCTACTTGATTACAAAGCTCATGATCAAAATAAGATCACGCATAGAGAGAGATGAACACATAGCTACCGGTAGAGCCCTTAGCCTCGAGGAAGAACTACTCCCTCCTCATCATGGGAATCAGCAGCGGCGATGGAGAAGGTGGTGGAGATTTTTGAGGGGATAACCCCCGGTAGGGTCATAAAGGGTAAAACATTGCCCAGCCAGGCTTACGCCGAGAAAAGAAAGAACCAGGCCGAGTAAGGATGGACGGGTAAGATAGTCATATGCGGCCGACATAGAAACTATGTCGGCCCATCTATGACAAGTATGTTAATCTTGCAGGAACCAACAAGCCGAGTCTCACGAGGGAGGGCCGAGTCAGATAAGACGCGTGGCATCTTTCCGAGTGAGGTTCAGGAGGGACCATGGTAAAGCACGGTCAAAAGAGAAGGGCGACGCCGGGTGACAAGAAAGGAGCCGGGTGACGCCTAAAGCAAGGGCTAACATACAAATTTATTGCATGACGCCAAAAGAACTGGAGGCGACGTACGTGAAGACTGTTAGTTGTCTAACTTTATGGACTGGGCCACTAGGCTTAGTACAAGCCCATGACCGTACAGTGAAGACCAAGATCCAAACAGTAACCCTAGGACCCAAGGGGTGTAACCTAGCTAGCCATCTCCTATATAAGGAGGGGTATAGCTAGGGTTTGAGGAAGTTGGACCTAGTAGGGAACTAAGGCACTGATGCTTTGTTCATACAGCTCAAGGAGCACTTGTAAACATCTAGGATCAATAAAATTCCCATGTGTGGAGAGTTCATCCTGTTCTTCATGCGCGGCAAGACCGTGCACACCCTCCCCGGTGACCACAAGCATCCATTCGGCCCCCAACTTAAGCCTACCCATGGCATCTGCCGTGACACCACCACGATAGTTGGCGCCCACCATGGGGAAGAAGCAGGTGCTTGATGGAGTCTTCAACCGGACGGGCAACATCATCACCAAGACCGGCAAGCATCTCTACTCTGGCCTCATCCAGAGGTTTGGAGCGCTCAACATCGTCACCAACAATTCGGGATGCTTCGGTACCAAGCCGTTCCCAAGGGCGGTTGCTTTATCAAGTTCGGTGAGCACCAGGTCTACGTCGCGACGCGTGGAGCGAGCGTATCCGGAGCGCGTCATCCTGGTGCCAGATCCACCTGCGGTTCCTGCTGTAGGAAAACTTCACCAGCTCGTCTCCGTTGAGGTAATGATGACAGCTCCTAACCCGGCAGCACCTCCGGTAGCTCCCGTAGTGAACGAGGATCCTGAGGGAGGAAATCAAGGGGAAACGCCAAGGGTTGTAAGAATAGAAAAGGCACCACTAGAAAGGCTAGAGAACATAGCAAGAAGTAAGAGAGCCAAAGAGCTGCAAGAGGCAATAGACAAGTTGGCAGAGCCAGTAGCGCAAGCAGCTGATCCGGCACGTGTGAGGGATGAGTTAGAGGAAGCCCGGATAAAGGTTCCGGAGAAGGCAAAGTAGTTAGCACAGTTACAGCAAGATGTGGATATCACAATCCAAGAGCTCAACTCGGTAAATTGATTCAAGGGCGCAAGGACCCGGATTGATGCAACGAGGTTAAGAGGGAGAAACCTCAATGAAGAGTTGGCAGATGCAACGTCAAAGATAACAGCAGAAAATAGCAACGAAACAGCCATGCGGCCAACATACAATACTGTAGCAGCGAACCTGAGAGCCACAGAGGCAGCAATGGCAGAGCTCCCCCATTTGACGGGTGAGGCAAAGAAAAAGGAACAATAGCGAGTCAATGAACTGGTAAGAGAAGAGGGGATGCTGAATGAAGCATACTATCGGGCAAATCCGGGTATAGCTGGGAGGTCACAGCTGGTTCACTCGCCAACTCCAATCCCGGCAAGATCAGCAGGTCATACAGCTTCCTCACCCGGAGTGGTGCCGAGACAGAGAAAAGAAAAGAGCATGGATTCTGGGAGGAACAAGCAAATGGTTACATGTGACCCGACAATGGCTCAGGGAAACCCAGCACGTGCACAGGGAACAAGAAGGAATAATGTACAGGGAAATGAGAACCAGGAAAATGCATGCCGAGAAAGGCAAACAGGACAAAGGAATGATAATGGAGGGCAACATTTTGCGCCTCAACCTAGGCATGGAACTCACTCGGCATGAGGAGGATCCAGCTCCGAATACTGTGCCAGCTCAACCCGAAAGGAGACAACAATGTGCGGGAAAAGTAGTACAGCAACCTGCAGACCTGAATGCAAACATATACAATGATGGTTACTCGGCGATGGTGAATGACGGGTATGAATTGCCGGATCACGCCTACCAAGCAATGGGAGCCAGACTTGGAGGCAGAAATCTTCAGCCGGATGATGCAAGGCTAAAGCTTGATAGAATAAAAATGGCAGAACTGATCGAGTCACAAGGTCCTCAAGGTCCACCATGTTTTGGAACAAGGATCATGAAGGAGCCGCCAGTACATAATTTTCAGCCGGCCAGAGGAACGAAGGCTTACGATGGAAGCACAAAGCCGGAAGACTGACTTATAGACTATGGAACTGCTGTAAAAATCGCGCATGGAAATTTGAGATGGTCAGTGCGATACGTGCCACAGATGCTAGAGGGACCAGCACGGGTGTGGCTGAATAACTTGCCACCCGGAAGCATCAACAAGTGGATCGATTTTCAGGATTCTTTTGTCAGCAATTTCACAAGCACCTACAAGAGGCCGAATCGCCCGCAATAGTTAGCAATGTGCAAACAAAGGCCGAATGAGACAGACAGAGAATTCCTCACAAGATGGTGCACAATGTGTAACTCTTGCGAAGGGGTAATCGAGTCACAGGCTATCGCATGGTTTGCACAAGGATGCAGACATGGAAGTGTGTTATGGCAAAGGTTACAAAGATATATGCCGGCAAGCTTGGCAGAAACAATAAGGATTGCTGACTCGTATGCATTAGGAGATCCGACTCAGCCTCTGCTCATGTCGGCAGACGGGTTTGAGACTCAGATCTATGACGCTACCGGGTCGCAAAGGCGCCAGGAAAGAGCCGAGTATAGAAGAAAAATAAGAGATGAAAGACCAGATTACAGGTATGGTTCGAACCAAGTTGCGGATGTCAGTCAGGATCATACAGATGCTAAGGGTAGCCAACATCAAAGGACAAGTGGACAACAACAGTGGATACCAAAGAATGATGGCAAAAAGCCATACGAACAAAGCAAGACATATCAGGACAGGTAGAAATATACTTATCAGATGATGTTGGACCAACTGTGCAAATTTCATACGCCAAGTCCGAGTAAGCTAGCCAATCACACAACAAGGCAATGCACTTGGTTTCAGAAAGGAGATAGAGTGGATTCGCTGACTAAGCAACTACCACCACCTCCCCCTCCACCACTCACAGTAGGAAATGCCAAAACTATTGGAGCTAAGCATAGATACGAGAATAGACAGCCGAGGTATCATAATCAAGAAAGAAGAGAGGTTTTGCATCACGTGCATAACCCGAGAGGTGATGATGCTCATGTCGGCCATGGGACCAGAAACTAGTATAGAGAGCACCATCAGAGTTATGTCGTCTTTGTCACGGAGCCGAATGACAAGAAGAGTCAGCAAAGAAGGAGGATGGAGGTGAATGCCACAATGCCGGCAATTCCAAAGTACATGCATTGGTTCGAGCAGGAGATAACTTGGAGCATAAAAGATCACCCCAATATCATGCCAACACCAGGAGGTTATGCTCTTGTCTTGGATCCAACTTTCATGGACCCTAATATCAATGTGAAAATTTCCAAGGTACTGATCGATGATGGCAGTAGCATCAATATCATGTACACGGATACCATGCTCAAGTTAGGCATTACTATGAACATGCTGGAGCCGACTAAGACAACTTTCCATGGCATTGTGCCGGGATTGTCCTGTGAGCCAGTTGGCAAGATCTGGGTTGACGTCTTATTCGGCAACAGAGATAATTGTCGCACTGAAGCCATAGAGTTTGAGGTGGTTGACTTGGTCAACTCGTACCATGCTTTACTTGGAAGGCCGGCTATGGCAAAGTTTATGGCTACTCCTCACATTGCATACTTGAAGATGAAACTGCCAGGACCATGCGGAGTTATCACAGTCGAAGGAGACTATAAAAGATCTATTGCTTGTGCCTCAGCCGGATCTTCGCTGGACGAGTCACTGGTGATAGCACATGAAAAACACCAAATGATGGAAGTGGCAGCATTGGCCAAAGCAGCACAAATGTCCATGCCGACACTTACTAACCTGCATGGAAGTGTATCATTCCAAGCTACCAAGGAAACCAAGAAGGTGCAAGTGGATGAGACTTTCCGAGAGCGCACAGTTACTATTGGGGCTAGGCTAATTGAAAAATAGGAAAGCGAGCTCACCAGCTTCCTCTGTGAGAATTGGGATATCTTTGCATGGTCCACACAGGATTTGCTGGGAGTTCCGAGGGAGCTGGCTGAGCACTCTCTTCATTTAAGGCCAGATGCCAAGCCGGTGAAGCAACCCCTCCGCCGCTTCACCGAAGATAGGAGGAAAGTAATAGCTGCCGAGATAGCCAGGCTCTTAGCTGCTGGATTCATCATGCAAGTACTGCACCCAGATTGGTTGTGAAATCCAGTATTGGCCGAGAAGAAAAAGGATGTCCGAACGTGGCAGTAGTGTGGCGCATGTGTATTGATTACACGAACCTCAATAAGGCGTGTCCAAAAGATCCATTTCCCCTGCCATAGATCGATCAAGTCATAGACTCTACTGCCGGGTGTCATTTGTTGTCATTTGTGGACGCGTATTTTGGTTTCCACCAGATACCACTGAATCCGAGTGATCAAATAAAGACAGCTTTTATCACCCCGTATGGGGCTTATTGCTATCGTACCATGCCATTTGGATTGAGAAATGCAGGTGCAACATATCAAAGATGCATGCAAAAATACTTGCAAGATCAATTGGACAAAAATGTTCAAGTATACGTCGATGATGTGGTGATAAAAACCAAGCAAATTCACACTCTAATTGAGGACTTGTGTCAAACATTCGTAAACTTAAGAAGATTCCGGATGAAACTTAACCCGAAAAAATGCACATTTGGTGTCCCGGCTGGGAAGTTACTCGAATTTCTTGTATCCAGTCGAGGAATTGAGGCTGGCCTCACTGATCAGATTTATTATTCGTCTAGGTGAAAAAGCCCTACCACTATATCAACAGATGAAAAAATCAGACAAAGGACATAGCAAGATGATAGCGCTTTCCATGAACTCAAAAAGATGTTGGCAACATCACCAATATTAGCATCACCACTATCCGGAGAGCCAATGTTACTCTATGTCGCCGCAACCAACAGAGTTGTAAGTGTAGTAATAGTGGTTGAACGTGAAGAAGAGGGAAGATCAGTCCAAAGGCCAGTTTATTACTTGAGTATATCAAAGAAAAAATTACCCCCATTACCAAAAAATGACATATGGGGTGTATATGGCAGCAAAGAAGCTGAAGCATTATTTTCAAGAACACCCAATCCGGGTAATATGTGAGGCACCTATCTTGGAGTATTGGGCAGCAAAGATGCCAGTGGCCGAGTCGCAAAATGGGCCATAGAGCTAGCACCATATACTCCACAATATGATAGGCGAGATACAATTAAATCTCAAGTCGTAGCTGATTTTTTCGTGGATTGGATGGAAATGCAATATGAGCCACCATTTCCAGACCCGAATTATTGGAAGATGCATTTTGACGGATCCAAGACAAAGATGGGTCTGGGCGCCGGGATAGTGCTCACATCACCAAAGAAGGATCAACTAAAATATGTGTTACAGATCCACTTCGCTGCTTCAAATAACGTTGCCGAGTATGAAGCACTTGTCCACGGCATAAAAGTGGCCAAAGAGATTGGCATCAAAAGGATCATGTATTTTGGTGACTCGGATTTGGTGATCCAGCAAGTATCTGGGCATTGGGATGCGTTGGATGCAAATATGGCACTATATCGTTTTCATGTGCAACAAATTTCGGGATACTTTCACGGGTGTGAATTCCATCACATACCCAGAGCAGAGAATGAGGCAGCGGATGTACTATCCAAGTTAGGCTCATTTCGGCAAGCAATACCACCAGGAATAGTATTGGAACATCTCATGAAACCATCGATCAAACCGTCACCATAATCCAAGTCAATCAGGCTCACCCTAGAAAATCAGGATACAGATGCTGTGCTAATGGATATTAACTCAGGGGCAGGTTCGAGTCACTCGGGGACTATCCCGCTCACCTCAGGGGTTGCCGAAACACACTCAGGGACTCCTCAGGTCATGTCGGCTGAGCCAATGGAAGTTGATGAAGAAACGAATCCGGCACCGCTGATACCAGTATGGGCGCAACCGATATTCAACTACTTGAAAGATGGAACTTTGCCAGACGATGAGATATTGGCAAGGCAAACTGAAAGAAGATCAAAATCATACACAATAATCAACAAGGAGTTGTACAAAAGAAGTGTGACAAGTGGATTGCAGCGTTGCATAGGCCAAGAGAAAGGTCAAGAAATACCGTTGGACATTCACCAGGGAGAATGTGGGCACCATGCATTGTCAAGAGCATTGGCAGCCAAGTCATTTCGACATGGATTTTATTGGCCAAGTGCGCTGGCAGAAGCACGGGAACTTGTGTAAAAATGCAGTGGTTGCCAACATTATGCGTCAAAATCACACTTACCAGCATCAGAATTGAAAACCATACCGATCACTTGGCCATTTGTAGTACGGTGCCTGGATATGGTAGGACCATTCAAACCAGCGAGGGACGTCATGACCCACATACTAGTAATGGTTGATAAGTTTACCAAATAGATAGAAGTGAAACCCATCAAGAAGTTGGATAGAAAAATAGATGTCACATTCCTAAAAGATATAATCTTGAGATATGGTTACCCGCGCAGTGTAATCACAGATAATGGCACAAATTTTGCCAAAGAAGCTTTCGCTCGTTTTTGTGGGAAAAACCGAATAAGACTCGACGTAGCGTCAGTTGCTCATCCAAAATCAAATGGACAAGTTGAACGAGCTAATGGCTTAGTTTTATCCGGGATAAAACCCCGTTTAATGGAGCCACTCCAGAGATCACCTAGTTGTTGGATAAAGGAACTACCCTCAGTGCTATGGAGTCTAAGGACAACTCCGAATCGATCAACAGGCTATACGCCATTCTTCCTCATATATGGAGCAGAAGCAATTTTGCCTGCCAACATAGAGTATGACTCGCCAAGAGTAAGGCAATACTCGGAAGACGAGGTAAAAGAGGCTCGAGAAGATGCAGATTATTTATTCAAAGAAGGAAAGGAATTGGCATTGTCCAGATCTGCCATATACCAACAAAATCTCCAACGCTACCATAGCCGGAAAGTTCAACCTTGTGTATTCCGAGAAGGGGATATGGTGCTCATACTAGTGCAGCGTACAGCTGGAATGCATAAGCTATCACCCGATGGGAAGGACCATTCATTGTAAGCAAAGCATTGCACAATGACTCATATTATCTAATAGATGCTCGTGAAGCACAAAAGAACAAGGCGGACAGATCAGGTGATGAGACCAAAAGGCCATGGAATGTGGAACTACTTCGCCCCTTTTACACTTAGGAGAAGCAGTGTATGTATCACCCGAACTCTCATATGTCGGACGCTTATGCCAGCTGTGTGCTGATAATAAAATGGTATGACTCGAAAAAATGACTCAGGGACTACCCCTTATGTTTATCTTTTAACTATTCTATGTCGGCTGGCGTTGACACCTAAAACTTATCTCGAAATAATTAATGTTTACTCGGGAAAAATCAACTCTTCGACTATGCTATTGTCCGAAAACAAGGCTTCATGGCAAGCAAGAGTAAAGGATGAACGATGAGTAAACATAAACACCAGATAAGTTAAGGGAGAAATGCAAGTTGACCCTGTGTATGTTTGTTTTTTACTAACTCACTGCAGGTTATGTTGCTTTCTATGTCGAATAATCCTAAGTCAAGTGATCTAGTTTCATACCCGCTAACTCAATCCTTAGAACTTTGAGTCTCTAATGTCGAACGCCAAAAAAGGTAGACCAGAGAAATTCAAGGAAAAGGGGAAGAAGCAAAATGAAGCTCGGTGACTTGCCCCTGGATAATTTGCATTCAAAGTTGAATAAAATTTTAAGCGTTATCACAAGGAGCACACCCAAAATAAGTGCATTATATCATACATCTACACGCGGCATACCGGGGATCTCATGAAATTTAAGTGTTTTTTTAACCAGCTAAAGAAGCAGCTAGGCCAGGAGGGGTAACTTTCGGGCTAGAGCTAGGAGCGTCATCTGGAGCATTTGTCGAGTCAGGGGCGTCGGTGGCCGAGTCTGCTGCCTCATCTGACTGGGTGGCCTCGCTATCCGCACCTTCATCATCAGCAACTTCGGCAAGAGGCTCCCCATGATCAAGGAAGCTGGGCCCATCACACCAAGCATGCACAAAGGCATATTTGATCATGGCGTAGGCTCGCTCCTAATGTTTTTTGATCAGCTAGGATCCTAGAGCCACTTGCCTTTAGCCCTCATGCGTTCAAGAACATCAAGGTTGATGTCCTCGTACCAAGAAAGCACAAAGGCAAGAGCCTTGTCCGCTGCAGCTCGGCCGGCTGACTCGTGCCATTGATCCAGCCTGTCTTCCGTAAGAAGCAGCCTGGCAGCCAGAGGCTCGATGATTGTGGGCGTGTCTTCATCCGGCCAGAGCATTCGGAACCTATGGATCGCTGATTTGAGAAAGTACACACCACATGACTTGAGGGTCTTGGAACGCTCTGACAATTCTTCGAGATGCTCGTCATTACTGACCTCGCCATCATCTGGAGCACCAGGTTCGGCTCGTATTCTTTTCATGGCCCATATGGCGAACATATCGACCTCAAAAAAAATTCTCTGCAAAAGCAAGGGAACATTAGCAAAACAAGGAAAAAGCACACAAAGGAATGAGTACAGCGAAAAGGTTAAGGACTCACTACCGAGGAAAGAGTTGATGGTGCCAACCTTGCTCTGCCAATTCCGAGCCTTGGCATGAAGAGCATCAAGATCCAAATGAGCCGACTCAACCGCAGACTCGGTCTCCTTCAGTAGCTCCTTGGTCTTATCGGCACTGGTGGCGTGTTGATCATGTTTTTCGACAAGCTCCTCCCTCATCCCCTTCACCTTGGCCTGGTGCTTCTGCTCCATATCAGATATTTCCTTCTTTAGCCGAGTCACCTCGTCTTTCTCCTTTTGGAGCTCGATCCGATGCCTCTCTGCTTATTCGAATAATACGACCCGTCAGTGGCAACAAAACCATTTCGGAACCGTCAAGATAAAAATAGGAAAATGAATAAGCATAATTACAGAGCAGAGACAGAAATTGCTAGGAACTTACTTTCAGCATCGCTGATTTGTAGGTGGAGGGCGTCAATGGTGGATTGGGCAGAAGCTATAGAAGGACAATGAAAGAAAATAAGCAAGGGAAAGCAAGGAAAGTACGACGAATAAGAATGGGACAAGTCATAAGTTTACCTTGGCCTTTAGCCTCAGCTTGTAGGGTTTGGTGAGCGATCTCCAACTTGCGATACTCAAGGAGGAGAGCCTGGTGCACCTTGGTGTGCTCATTATGTGTAAGCTGTATAAGAAAAGGAATAATCAACAGAGGTGAGAGAAATCCTAAGGCCAAATAAGAGCTAATTTCTAGTTTAGAGCTTACAGCCGAGTAAGAAGATTCCTCACTCGGAAGTAACCTCGCGGACTAGGGATAATGTATAACAAAAATACTCAATACGCAAAAGAGTAAGAAGATTATGTACCTCATTCACTTCGTCTGCACGAGCCATCAAGGCGATGGCCTGCTGAGTCATGTCAGATACGGCTTTGGGGCCCAACTTCATCTTCTTCCCAGCACTGGAGCTGACTTCTTGCTCCCCAGATGCGTTCCATGCCATAGCATAAGGCTCTGCGGCACCAAGGCCATTCCCGCTGAGCGTCCGGGTGAGAACTTGACCCTTTTTAGGGTAGTTCCCACATTGGCACGGGTAGCAGCGGCGCTGCTGTGCAAAGCAATAGCCTTGGAACTGCCACCAGACCCGAAAACTACAAACTCGCCCAACCTACTCGCCGAAGCGAGTGTCTTTGTTGTTGGTGTGGGCCGAATCTGAGGTGCGGTGCCTAGGATGTGGACAAAGGTCAACTGCTTGGACGGTAAGGGTTTGCTGGTAGTAGGGCGAGCCTGGCTTGGAGCTGCAGGCCGAGTCTAGTTCTTTGACAGAAAGGGAGAGTGAGCAGGTCTAGCAGGGGACAAAACAGGAGCCGAATGAATAGGCTCGCTAGTGGTCTGGAAAACAGCAACAGGATCGACTTGTGTACTGGGAGCAGGAGAACTAATGGCAGGAGTCTTGTCAACGCTAATGTTGCTAGAACCAATATCAGGAAGTTGTTCACGAGGAGCAGTAGGGGAGCTGGGCCGGGTCTCCTCCGACGGTTGCGCCGCCGGGTCGGCCTCACTCTGAAAATAACAAGGAGTGCTTGTAAGAAAACATTTTCAAAACAGGAAAGGAAAAATGGAAACGGTCGGGTCACGCGGCATGCGACGTGTGACCCGGTGCCCAGCAGCCTTGCGAGTTTCAGTTAGCGACGCAACAGGCAGAGCAGCTGCAGTAACCTTGCGCTTCTTGGCGGGCTGAGCACTAGAGGTAGCCCCGCGTCGCTTACCCGGCTTGGCAATAGGTATTATGACGACTCTGCCCACAGCGAGAGGGGGAGTGTCATGTACCTAGCCAGATGCATAAGTAAATGACAGGCTCACTCGAATAAGATAGAGGGCTAAGGTCGAAAAGGAGGTACCTCCAGAATTTCACAATCATCATCATCATCGTTAGACCAATCTTGTAAGGGATTTCGAGTGTGGTTCTTAAACAGAGTTGAAGCGGCAGCAGCATGCGGAATGGGAATGAAGCACTCCAGATCAAACTTGACTTCGTCGGAGAAATAGCGGTCCTCGTTATAAGCACTAGGAGTGACAATACTTTCATCAACCTGGTGAACAAGATTATGCGAAAGATAAACAGAATAAGAACGAGGAATGAGCGAAACGGTAGATGAACATAAGAAAATCCATCTCGGATAGAAAGTGATTCGGAAACTTACCCAGGGGCCAGGCCTACCCCGGCTAAATCGAGGGCATCTCTGTGGCATCCCGCAAAACCACTATTAGAAAATCGCGTTGATTTTGTGCATTGCATCATCATGACATCAGCATGCATCTAATTGATTAAAACTATTTTGCTAAAAGACCTACTCTGTTTTCTATATTAATATCCTTCCCCTTTGTTCAAACCAAACCGTCGTTCCAGTCGGATCTTTTAGTCATCTAAAACTAAATACAAAATTTATTTTAAATAAAAGGAAACCCTAGACTAAAATATCTAATCCTAAAACCACCTAAAACTCTACCCACCCTTATCCTCACCCCAGCCAATTCCCTTCCTCCACGTCACTTGGCCCAAACCCCCACCCACTCTCATCGCGCCACCTCACTCCCTCACCCTTCCCAGCCGCCAGCCTCCATCCCACTCCCCACACACACCACCTCCCTCACCTCCACTCCCCCTGGACCCTGGGCCCGCGCCCACCGGCCACCTGCTTCCCCCACTCCACCCGACACCCCTGGCCCACTGCCCCGCGGGTCCCTCTCTCTCTCTCCCCTCCCCTGCATCCCCTGCTTCCCCCGTTTCCTCTCCGCCACCGAGGTCACCGCCCCGACCCCGCTCTCTCCCTCGGCCTCGCTCGCTCTCCCATCCCCGCTAGCCGCCGGCCCTGCTCGCCCCGCCTGGCCGCCGCCGCTTGGTTCTCCACCGCCTCCAGCTCGCGGCCGGCCCCCGTCGACCTCGCCGCCGTCGAGCCGCCGCTCTCCATCGGCCTCGCCTCCCTCTCAGGCGCTTGCCTCCACCGCCAGGAGCCCCTGCCGCCGTCGCCGGTCAGGCACCCTTCGCCCGCTCTTCCGCTGCTAGCCCCTGCATCGACCGACACCAAGCCCGCCGCACCACCTCTGCCCGCCTCCCCGGTGCAGCAGCGCGCCCGCGGCCGCTCCTCTCTCCCTGGCCGCCGTCGAACCCCGCCTCCTCCACCGGCTCCCCGTGCGCCGCTTGCCGCCTGAGCACCTCCCTGCCTCTGGCGTGCCCCGCGGAGCTTCCCCTCTTCGGCCTCTGACCGGCGCGGCCGCGAGCTCTCCTCCGACCCCACGCCTCGCGCGCCGCCGCAAGCGCCTGCGCCTCCTCGCCGTCTCGTCTCCGACCCGCGGCACCCTCTGCCTCTCGCCTTCCTTCCTGGCGACGCTGCTTCCCCGAGCAAGTCCGCCGCCTCCCTGCCTTCTCCGTCGTCGCCTCTGCTTGACACCCGCAGCAGCGCTGCTGGCCTCCCCAGTGCCTCCTTGCGAGACCCCATGCCACCGTCGCCGAGTCTGCGTCGCCCCTGCTGTCCCGAGCCTCCGATGCAGCACCTCCTCGTCGCCCTTCTCCGAGACGTCGTGTTGTGCATGGATGTCTCCACATAGAAGTTGAACATGAAGACTGTTGTCAAGGGCTACAAGATGGAGCTCGCAAGAATTGAACCCGAGGGTGTGACAAGATCTCCTGCCCGGAGGTGTAGGAACAAGATCGTCAACATGGATCCGAGACCGATCCGGAACGCCAAGTATTTCCCTCGGACGCCAAAACTCGAACCTGAAGAACGCCAAGATCACCGACGCAGAACGCCAAGTTCTTCATCCCGGGCGCCAAGACCGACCAGATACGCGGGCCCGACAAGATCGACACCGACCAGGGCGAGTCCGATGCGCCCCCGACGCCACACCAAGTCCTTCTTCCCGGAACGCCAAGCTCTTCGTCTTGTATCCGACCTTCGAAGACCGATCCCGTCGAACCCTGAACCCTGAGACCGACCCCGAACCCCCGGACCAAGATCTTCGACCCCTAATGTGTGAACCTTTTCCCGAGCCCTATTTTATAAATGCTATATATAAAACTTGTTGCATATTAATTGTCATCTCGCATGCATATCTGTGGGTGTTTGGGGGTATTTAGGCGATTCACCTAAATTAAATATGGAGTGTTTATGCGGGATATCTGCGTCACATTCCGAACCCCATTTAAATTGGCGTAGCGAACCGATGCCATGTTTTGCCCTGTTAAAACAACATTTAAAATGCAGGGTAGCTAAACAACATGAACCACCTAAATATTTGTCGGGACCCCGGTTCCGCTTTATATTGCCTAATTGCATCGCACCTTTGCCATGTCATGCATCATACATGCATCTTGCCTGATCTTTTGCCGTAGTATTAAAAAGTGCATCCGGTGTTTCTTCTAGTGTTTTGCTTCTTCGCGGATTAGGCCGATGAGTTGATGCGAGTGTCCACCCGATCTTCGGATGAACCTTCGACAATGTTTTCAGGCGAGCATCTCCCCCTTTCTACCTATCTTACTTTTATAGTATTTATTCCCTCCTATTGATCTATTGCTATCTGTGTCGTGATGCTCCAGTTTTCGTACCCGTGTTTTCCTTGCAGCCGTATATTGCCTTGGACACATCCTATTACCTGTTGTTTGGTAGATAGCTGGACTTGCGCATCGTAGTCGCTTGCTCGAGTGCTGTTGCGTGTCGTCGAGTACCACAGTTGTTGGAGTATTGCCGCATGTTTAATGTTGGAGATGATCATGGCTTTAATTATCGTTTACTTCAATTACTGTTTAATAACTAAAATTGAAGTAGGTAATGCAGAGGCACAGGTGGGCAATAGACGTTATTTGGTTGTTAACCATCCACTTGTGTCCCGTAGGACCCCGAGTTCTTGACACCTGTTCCGAGATCGAGCGCGCTAACCACATGTGGGATGTATGGGCACCCCACCGATTTAGTACCTGATTTCAAAGTACTGTACTGGGGGCCACAAGTAGTTTGGGGCTTTATTACTATTCTGTACTTATGCCATGCTTTACTGCTTTATTTAAATTGTGCGATGGATAGCACCTGTACTGTTTAGGAAAGCGGAGTGTTTTCGCGGTATCGACAATCCCAGTTTTGGGTTCCCAGTCGTTTACAGCCACTGGCGCAAACCCTGAGTCCATCTCGGAGACCGGCCGACTTCGTTGCGGGTGTACTTAGTGGGGTGGCCCCCGTGCTTGCTTTGGGTCTGGGAAACGTCATGACTTAGGCCCCGCCGACATACCGATGGATGTATGTTAACTGATCTGGCAAAAAGGGTCGAAGTGCGTGTGGATACTTTGGTGCACCCCTGCAGGGTTTAATCTTTTCGAAAAGCCGTGTCCGTGGTTATGGACGACTTGGAGCACAGTTCTCGATCATAGACAACTATAACTAAAGTTTACTGCCATAATTTGACTTGTATCCGATATGACTAGTAATCAGCTCCACTGCAACGGAATGGCTAAATAAAAGTACCAACAACTGCTGGGTTTGGGGATATCTCATGCTATTTGTATCTGACTAGTAAGTGTCGCAACTACAACAGAATGGTTAACTAAAACTGCCCACTGCTTATTATATCAGGATGACTATCTATACCTGACTAGTAATTACTGCAACGATAACCGGGTAAATAAAACTGCCAACTGTGTGAGTTCCTCGGTTGACTTCCTCGTTTGGTCTCGAGGGGGAAACACCAGGATGGGTATGTTTGGTGGTAGTATCAGGTTGGTTCCGAATAGGTCTTTCTTATCCCTCTCTGAGAGCCGACAGTTATATCGAGTCTCTATAGGGTGTTTAGTGCATGCTGCGCTGCCGCTTCAGTCCACCATACCTATGTAGGCGAGGACCGCCGAATTCTAGTCTCGCCGCGTACTGGCCTCAGTACTGACCGCTCTCTCTTTTTCCTTTGCCATTTGTCGGCACCCCTTTTGTTTAAGCAGGTTTTGAGATCGACGTCGTTAGCAGGGTTACCCTTCCGGCTTGGCCTGGGCAGGGTTATGGACGCCATTGGTTATTCTTCAGGGCTCTTAGCCCCATTTGCATCTTGTCCGTAGCTGGACGCTCTATCGTATTCAAGGTGATTTGGATCTTTGTTTTGTATATCTGTATTCTTGACTCATGGAGTCGTGTTGTATATAAATCTGTTCTGTGGGTCCCATCGAGAACTGTTGTGTACTGTTATTACTTCGTTTTCCACCCGCACGAAAGTGCCTGGTGGGCACCTTTGAATCGTTTCTATGCGGGTTTGGCGGGAAGCGCTGAAACTTGCATAGGGCCGATTCTGAGGGTGTTACAATCTCCAAGCCCAATCCTCCACCAAAGTCAGCTTGAAGATCGAGCTAACTCGGTGGGCCACAGAGTCATGGGTGAGCTCCTTCGTGGGGTGCCGAGTGGGGTCCTGTGTGCCATTCATGAAGAACATCTTGTGGCTCCTAGCTTGGAGGGGGCTGACCCGGCGTGCAATAAAATCACACATGAGATCCGTATCGGTGAGATGGAAATTCTCATCCGGTGACAGCAACCTCTCCAGAATCCCGTTGGCCTCATTCACCGCGGAGCTCTTGTCGCGCGGGTCAAGCTTCCAGAACTCTTTGCTGGGGACCTCATCCGAGAAAGGGGGAGCCGGATGTAATCGGTGGCCCCGCTGTTTTTGACATAGAAGAAAGTCCTATGCCATTTCTTGCAAGAGTCTAAGCCAGTAACCCGAGGAAAGATGTATTCTTTCCTGGGCGTGATGCTAGCGGCACCGCACCTGGTTGGCCTCTTCGCGGCATGGGGAATGCCAGCCTCGAGAACTACTTGGATCCTAAAACTAAAATATTTGGCCCACAGAAGAACTGTAGGCCAAATGGCAAGCTAGGCCTCGCAAGCAGAGATAAAACAAGAGAGGGAGCCAATCGCATTGGCAGGCAAGTGATGGGTCTGAAGATGGAAAGTGGAAAGAAAGGAAACAAAGAAATTTCTCACGGGCAAGGCGAAACCTCGCTCAAAGTGGGAGAGGAAAACCACCCTCTCATTGGCCTGAGGTTTGGGGGAAATCTCACCAACAGGGAGGCGACAATCCACTTCGAGTGGGATGCGCCTGGTGGAGCGCAGCCACTCGACCTCCTCCGCGGAGACCTCCGAGCTCTCCCAGCCGCCACGCTCGCTGGCGGGAACCTCCTGTTCCTCCGCTCCGTCGGCATCATCGCGAGCATCCATGATCTCTCTGGATTCCGTCTCTTCCGCTGCAGGAAGAGGCTTGGAGGAGCAAGGACCAGTAGCAGAATAGAATGGGGAAAGGAGAAAACATAGAGGAGAGACTGTGGAGAAGAAGAACCGCAAAGGAGAAGTTAGGATTTTGGAGGCGCAAGGTAGAAGAAGAGGGCAAGGGGGAAACTAAACGGGCGAGGGAAGTTAAGTTCCCCTCACCCCTACTTAAGGTGAGTAAAAACCCCAATCGTGGGATTCCCCTGTGCCCTGCGGCCAATGTGTGGCCATGTATACGGCCAAGTAAGCCAATCAAAAAACGCCACGTGTAGGTGATACACGATAAATCGACTACCACGTCACGCTGTGCAAGAAACGAGGCGCTAAGCGATGGGACTGCCACAGTGACGGGGAGTTACTTTGCCGCCGTCACTGTGCGGTCAGGATTCGGGACAGAATTTGAGGCAAGTCACCATGATTACGAGCTGTCAGTGACTAAGGTACGCCAAAAATGACTCGGAACTGGCCAAAATGACTCCGCACGAGGCAAAAATGGGCCAAAAAGTCAAAGATGAGACCCGGAAAGAGCAGAGTAGACTCGGCTAAGATCGAGGTTATGCCAAACAGTGCGTCCTAAGCAGTGAATGTAGGAGGAAAGAGAAGTTCCAATGGCATTAAAGGAACCTGGAGACGCCTAACAGCTAGAACTGCTAGGCCTCACCAGCTTCGGGGACTAATGTCGGGGGGATAACCACCGGTAGGGTCATAAAGGGTAAAACATTGCCCAGCTAGGCTTACATCGAGAAAAGAAAGAACCAGGCCGAGTAAGGACGGTCGGGTAAGATAGTCATATGCGACCGACATAGAAACTATGTCGGCCCATATAAGTCAAGTATGTTAATCTTGCAGGAACCAACAAGACGAGTCTCACGAGGGAGGGCCGAGTCAGATAAGACGTGTGGCATCTTTCCTAGTGAAGTTCATGAGGGACCATGGTAAAGCACGGTCAAAAGAGAAGGGCGACGCCGGGTGACACGAAAGGATCCGGGTGACGCCTAAAGCAAGGGCTAACGTACAAAGTTACTACATGACGCCAAAAGAACTGGAGGAGACGTACGTGAATACCGTTAGCTGTCTAACTTTATGACTGGGCCACTTGGTTAGTACAAGCCCATGACTTGGCCCGTACAGTGAAGACCAAGATCCAAACAGTAACCCTAGGACCCAAAGGGGTGTAACCTAGCTATCCATCGCCTATATAAGGAGGGGTATAGCTAGGGTTTGAGGAGGTTGGACCTAGTAGGGAACTAAGGAACTGAAGCTTTGTTCATACCGCTCATGGAGCACTTGTAAACATCTAGGATCAATAAAATGCCCAAGTATGGAGAGTCCATCCTGTTCTTCGTGCACGGCAAGACGGTGCACAGCCTCCCCGATAACCACAAGCATCCATTCGGCCCCCAACTTAAGCCTACCCATGGCATCTGCCGTCACACCACCACGACAGAGATCGATGGAGATGGCTTCGGAGGAATTCCCCGTCTGGCAGGCTGCCAGAACAGAGACTTTCTTCCCCCGAATCTCCCCTTCAGCGGCGGTGGCGCTGCGGAACTTTTCGTGGCTTTTTGGTCAATTCTTTAGGGTTTCTGAGTCAGGGGCTTCTTATAGGAGAAGGAGGCAAGGTCGATGGAGGGCGATGGGAGCCACCATGGCTGGCCCGCGCCCACCTAGGGTGTGGCCACACTGGTTTCCTCATCCATCTCTGCTTCGTAGTTCCGTGTCGTGCCGGGTAAAATAATGACTTTGGCTTTTGTCCCGTCCAATTCCGAGAATATTGATTTTCTTCCTTTTCTGGAACCAAAAATAGAAGAAAACAGGCAACTGGCACTATGGCATCTTGTTAATAGGTTAGTACCATAAAACATATAAAAACACCTCAAAGTGTAGAAAAAGGAAAGCAAAGTAGATACTAAACAAGCATGGAACATCAAAAATTATAGATATGTTTCCGACGTATCACATCTCAGCAATCTTCTTATTTACCATGGGAAAATGGTGCTTTGTTCTATCTTTCCTCTTTTCAATATGTCTTTTTTTTCACAATCTCTTTCACTTTTATTATTAGAAGAATGCTTCATAGATTGCTCACTATGGTGATGCTGCAAGTTTCCACCATGATTAGGCATGGCTTAGGCTAGCGGGCCAGGCGTTTCTCTAACACACATACATAACTCCATGTACTTACAAGCTTGTAAGACCCCACCTTTATAAGGTAAAGGTCCTATGATTTCAATGCTAGTCCCTAGATCAAATACTAGCATCCACAGTTTAAGATGAAGTACACAGATACAAAGGTCTTTATTACATCGTCATTCCAGAGATAAACATAGTCTTTTACAACTCCATAGACAAAGGCTAGTACACGAGTTCATAACATAAGTAAATAAAGTAAAGTCTTCATCTTCATGTGCCACAGGAAAGCATGTTGAGTGTAGACTCATAACCCTAATCCTCATGAGAATCACCTGCAACATCATAAGTTACAGCCATAGTGGGTCAATACATTTGGAATTACCATAGTATAAAAGTAGTATCTAATATCTATATGAATTTGGATAAGTGTATTTTAGGCTTTCTTTTCTCAATATAGGGTTTTCCTATCAGTTGAAAACACTAAGTTTTTGTTTGACAAAAACTCCCAAGGAACCACCAATAGACATTGGTGAACCTTTACCCTTGTTCAACCACAAGTTTTTAACTTAGAAATTGGGATGAGGAGATCCTTGATAGCTTCAATGTCTTGATGCTCAAATTGTCCGTTGCCGGGGACACGGCTAAGTACTTAGGTTTTACCCTCTCGAGAGGTGGTGCACTTTCCCCACAAGACTCAACATGCATCGAGACAAGACCTTTCAGAAGCCTTCCCTTAGACCACCATGGACACGTTCCATCCTATCACCCTACCACCAACTGTCCATCTGGCTAAGTTATTGCAACCTATATGATCAAGGCAGAGCCCATATGCCATGTGGTTGCACTGGAAGCTTCTAAACACTAAGTATCTCAAATCCCTTGGTTCCTGGGGGGCTTTCCACAAGTGAGATACACAAGGTAAACCATATAGATGGGCCTTGTGTAACCACTCAACATAAACCATCATACCATTCCAATCAGGTTATTCATTTACTTAGTTGTTTTAATTAAGAAAAAACACAAGTCAAAAGACTAAGCAAAATTTCCATAGCATGAATATATTCCACCCTTGTTTTCTACTAGCTAGGCTAAGCATGTTAACATGGTAAGTATCTTAACTTAGAGAAAAATTCTACTAAGATTACATCTACTAGGATTTCCCAAGCATAGCATATTTATATACTTACCAAAAATTTCGTGTAAGCCCTATTGAAAATATCACTAATACATAGTCAAAAATAATAGGAAAAATACATGAAGCACCACTTGTCTTGGTAGTTTGGGGAGTAGCAACAATATTCACAATCAAAATCACCACTAGCACCAAAATCTACACATAAAATTATAGTACCAAATTCTCATTCAAATATTCAAACAAAAAATATATGAATGCATGCAAATGCAATAAAATGATTTTTTATACACTAAACCAAATAACCAAACAGTACTGAACACAAAACCAACTAATTATAGTTTAAATAAACTTAAATTTTCCTTAAAATTATTTTCTAAATAATTTATATGGCCAAAATAAGCCTATAAATGATTCTGAAAATACACCTAATTGTACAGAAGAAAAATACAAATTCAAACCCAGAGTAGTGTAGGATTTATTTTTCTGAATCCAATGATATATTATTTGCACTTTTTGGATAAACTAAACAAAATTTATGATTTTTACAAGTTTAAATCTCTAATAGATTCAAAAACAGATTTTAATCAAAATTTTAGACACGTGGTTGTGTCTGATTGGCCCATACCGCTTCATGAGTATCGGCCAACGTGGGCCGTAGGATTGAAGTTAGATCATGTGGCTCAGATCTAAGCGCACCCCTTCGTTAAGTGATCTAATCAGATCCACTAGATGTAGATCTAACGGCTATGACGCATGCGACCAAAGTCTGGCGGCGCGCATGGCAACTGCGGCGGCGGCGCTACTGGCGGTCCTGTTCCGACGAATACAGAGGGGTCTAGGGGCTGTGTGGTGGCTTAACTGCATCGCAAGGTCGCGAGGAAGCTCAACATGGATTTGGCTTGGACAGGGGCATGTTGTTGCGGCGGTTGGAGCTCGTCGGAGTTGCGAGCAGTGTCGGGCTCGTGCGGGCGGTGACGAAGGCGACGACCAGGGTCATCCTAGCTCAAACCAGAGGCATCAGCGTGTGCACAAGGGTCAGGAGAAAGAGATGGTGTGAACCAGAAGCCAAGGGGCGGTCGTGTCTTACCAGAATTGCTCGCCGAAGACGAGGGCGGCATCGGGTGCTCACGGTGTTTGACGAAGCCGACGCTCTGGGTCACGAGCAGATAAATAAAAGGCATGATAAGAAGCGCACGAGCAAGGAGAGAACAGCAGTAAGAAGAAGAGGGCACGGGGCAGGCGGTGCTCACCGGAATGCCGTATCAAAGGCTAGTGCGCGTGAGAGAGAGGGGGAAGGGGGAATGCCCCGGGTGGGCTGCTGGGCCATTTCTGGCACTAGGTCGAATAGGTAGCGCAGTGTTTTTCTTTTTCTTTTCTCCTTTTCATTTTCTATTTTGTTTTTCAGAAATGAATTTGAATCCTTATTCAAACTTGATTGAATTCAAATCATTTCTGGATTTTTGCAGTGAGGTACTTGCACTCTAAAGTGTGACAAACACCACTGACCACTCTAATTCACTTTGGCCCTTTGAAAAATAGAAATAAAACCATGCCATTTATGTTATATATATAATAGGCATAATAGTGGTTTTATTTGGAGTTTCGGTTTGAAAATATTTGTGCAAGTCAAAAATGCCATGAATACATGAATGCATGCTTTTGTAATTCATGAATTTTGGGATGTTACAAATCTAACCCCCTTAAGATGAATCTCGCCCTCGAGATTCGGATTGGCTAGCAAATAGGTGAGGGTGATCTTTCCGAAGGTCATCTTCTCTTTCCCAACTTTCTTCTTCTTCAGAATGGTGGTTCCACTGAACATTGCAGAATTTGATAGTCTTGGTACGAGTAACTCTTTCTGCAGTCTCAAGAATCTTGATAGGTCTCTCCTCATAGGTGAGATCACTTTCTAACTGAATCTCTTCCAAAGGTATAGTATCCTTCAAATAAGTTTCTTCCATCTCCAGATGGCATTTCTACAACTAACTTACATGAAACACATTGTGTACTGCTGACAGTGATTCCGACAATTCAATCTCATAAGCCACTTCTCCTTTGCGGCTCAAAATCTTGAATGGTCCAACGTATCTTGGTGCCAATTTTACTTTGACTCCAAATCTCTTCACACCATGAAGTGGTGAGACTCTAAGATACGCTCTATCACCTACTTCATAGGTAACTTCCCTACGCTTTGGATCTGCGTAGCTCTTCTGTCGGGACTGTGCTATGTTCAATCTATCCTTTATCAATTTAACCTTCTCTTCAGCTTCTTTAATCAGTTCTGTTCCGAACAAATTTCTTTCTCCAACACCACTCCATAGCAATGGTGTGGTACATTTCCTTCCATAGATAAATTCAAACGGTGCCATCTCAATGCTGGCTTGATAGCTATTATTGTAAGAGAATTCTGCGTAAGGCAGACTTTCATCCCAACTAGCACCATAGTCTAGGGCACATGCCCTCAACATATCCTCCAAAATCTGATTGGTCCTTTCTGTCTGTCCATCAGTCTGGGGGTGAAAAGCTGTGTTGAACTGTAACCTTGTTCCTAGTGATTCATGCAATTGTCGCCAAAAATGCGAGGTGAACTGAGTTCCTCTATCAGACACAATACTCTTGCGTACTCCATGCTGACACACGATCTTGTTCATTTAGATCTTGGCTAACTTAGCACTTGTATAGGTTGTCTTCACGGGTATGAAATGAGCCACTTTAGTTGGGTGATCTACAAAAACCCAAATAGAATCATATCCGGATCTAGTCCTTGGCAGTCTGGTCATAAAATCCATGCCAATCTTATCCCACTTCCAATCAGGAATAGGTAGTGGTTGTAATCATTCTGCTGGTTTCTGATGTTCCTCTTTCACTCGACTACACACATCACACAAGGCAATATGTCTTGCGATGTCCTTCTTGAGATTATTCCACTAGAATCTTTCATTCACATCCATGTACATTTTGGTGTTACCTGGATGAATGAATATGGTGAGTTGTGTGCTTCTTGCAGAATCAGTTTCCGAAGCTGCGGATCTTGCGGAATGCAGATATGTTTTCCATACCATAAAGTACCATGTTCGTCTTCATGGAATCTTTAGCTTTCCCTTTACTAATTTTCCCTTTTATCTCTTCAAATTCCTTGTCCAACTTTTGGGCTTCTTTGATCTTATCCAACAATGTGGGTTGAACATCCAATGACATGAGATGTCCTTTAGGTACTATTTCCAATATGAGATCTTTGAATTGGGCACACAGATCATCTGGCAATTCTCCCTTAGTAAGGCCATTCACATAAACTTTAAGGCTTAAAGCATATGCTACAACATTTGCTTTACCGGGATGGTATTGCAAACTCAAGTCATAGTCCTTGATGAGCTCTAGCCATATTCTTTGTCTCATATTGATTTCCTTCTGAGTGAAGATATACTTGAAACTTTTGTGATCTGTGAACACTTCATAACGTTTTCCCAAAAGATAATGTCTCCATGTCTTCAATGCATTGACAACAGGGGCTAACTCTAAATCATGAGTAGGATAATTCACTTCATGAGTTTTGAGTTGTCTCGAGGCATAAGCCACAACTTTCCCATCTTGCATCAAAACTCCACCTAATCCTTGGTGAGATGCATCACAATAGACTTGGATATCTTTCTCTAAATCTGGCATACATAAGACCGGTGCTGTCACTAGTCTCTTCTTTAATTCCTAGAAACTGAGTTCACATCCTTCAGTCCAGTCAAACTTCGTTTCTTTCTTGAGTAACTCCGTCATTGGCTTAGCTACCTTAGACAAATTCTCAATGAATCTTCTATCCTGCCAAGCCCAGGAAACTACAAACTTCTTTCACTGACTTCGGAGATTCCCACTCAGTCACAGCTGACACCTTTGCGGGATCGACAGCTATACCATCTCCCGACACAATATATCCGAGAAATCCAACTTCACTCAACCAGAATTCACACTTGCTGAACTTGCCATACAACTTGTGCTCCCTGAGCTTCTCAAGTATCAAACGCAAATGCTCTTCATGCTCTTCTTTGATCTTGGAATATATCAAAATGTCATCGATTAATATGACAACAAACTTGACAAGAAATTCCACGAACACCTTGTTCAGCATGTTCATGAAATAGGATGGTGCATTTGTCAAACCAAATGGCATCACGGTGTACTCATACAATCCATACCTAGTGGTGAAGGCAGTCTTAGGTATGTCTTGCTCTCTAATCTTTTGTTGAAAGTAGCCTGATCAGAGATCAATCTTTGAGAACACACAGGCTCCTTCTAGCTGATCAAATAGATCGTTGATTCTAGGCAAAGGATATTTGTTCTTTATAGTCACCTCATTAAGTGAATGGTAATCTATGCATAACCTTTGACTTCTATCCTTCTTCTCAACTAACAGAACTGGTGCACCCCAATATGAAGAACTTGGTTGAATAAATACTTTCTGCAACTGTTCTCCCAGCTGTTTCTTAAGTTCCTTCAACTCATCCACCGACATCTTGTAGTGTCTCTTTGCTATTGGTCCTGATCCTGGCAGTAAGTCAATCAGAAATTCCACATCTCTATCTGGTGGCATTCCTCGCAAATCTTCCGGAACACATCCGGATATTCTTTCACAATTATCACACTGTCTATGCTAACCTCTTAATAGAATTTAGCTTACTCCCTTTTGATTTAAAGTTTGACTTGAATCTAATCCTCTACTTATCCGGGGATGTGAGTGTAACGGTACGATTGGTGCAATCTAGTACTCCTTCATACTTAGTCATCCAAACCATACCCAAAATTACATCCAATCCTTGGGAATCTAGGATTATCAGACTAACTGGAAACTTATACTTTCCAAATTCTATCACTAGATCATGACATCCAAAATTCACTATCATCTCTCCATCGGGAGAGCTTACTTTTATAGGACACCCAATAGTTTCAGTTGGAAGTCCATTTTTATCAACAAATTCTCTTTATATGAATGAATGCGATGTGCCAGTATCAAAAAGAACAAGTGCTAGAAAAGAATTGAGATTGAACTTAGCAGCCACAACATCAGACTCTTCATAAATTTCTTTCACAATGATGTGGTTCACTTGTTCCTTCTAAAAAGGGTTGGGCTTGTTGTCTCCTACAAATTTTTTCTAGGCATTCATTTGCATAGTGCCCAGTTTTCTTGCATTTGAAGGACTCAACCTGACTAATGTCTCTTTTTGCAGGCTGACTCCCATTACCATTTCCACTGTGGTGGCTCTTGTGTCCATTCTTGTGGTTCTTATACTTGTCATTGTCATGACTGCGATGATGCTTGTTGTCATGGTGACGGTTATGGTTGTGGTGGCTGTTATACTTCGCATGCTTGTGGAAACCAGAAACTCCACTATCATCATTATGGGAACTCTTGTGAGACGATCAGGAGTTGTGCTTATCAAAGTTATGCTTCCTTTTCCTACCCTCAACATGTTTCATCTTGTTTTCGAAGATGGTGGCCTTGTCACAAAGCGATTGATATGTTGGGACAGAGGAAACAGATAGCTGCAGGTTCAATTCGTCATTCAATCCTTCAAGGAAATTTTTATTCCTCTTGGCACCAGTATCAACCTCATCCGGTGCATAGCGCGCCATATTGTTGAACTCCTCAATGTATTCATCCACACTGTAGTGATGCTGTTTCAGATTGTGGAATTCTTTCTTCTTCAAGTTCATCACCCCTGATGAGATGTGGGCAGTGCGGAAACCATCCTCAAAGATAGCCCATGTCACATCCTCAAGGGGAGTGGTGATCTGAAAGTTGTCCCACCATGTTGTTGCTAGTCCTTCGAGTAGATCTGCTGCGAACCTGACCTTTTCTTCATCGGTGCAGCTAACAGTGACCAGGTCTTTGTTCACGGAAAGTAACCAGTCATTGGATACCATTGGATCAGTTGTTCCCGAGAACTTGGCTGGCCTCAACCTTAGAAACCTGGTGAGCATGTCAAAAGTTGGTGGGTTGTTAGGATTGTTGTTCTTGTTCTGATTAGCCATGAACTGGGTCATCATCTGCATCAGTTGAGTTTGAGCTGTCATCAACTGCTGCATCTCGGGATTGACATTATTATTGTTGTTGGTTGGGTTGGGATTATCACGACAGGGGGGAATATGTGGTTTCAATAAGGATAAGTAATTAGATATAACCCATATATGCTATGCACAATACAATCACAAATAAACAATCACAAGATAACGTAGAGTTTTTAAACAACGTAAACAACAAGTTTGGAAAAGTAAACATAATAGCAATCCATCCACATGTTGGATGATCATTGCGACTCAATAATCAAAGGATGATAGATAAATAGGTAGCCGAATAGTCAACTACTCCTCCATGTCGACCTCCACGTCCACAAGAGTAAGTTCGGCCGTCTCCATAGCTGACTTGTACTCCTCCACGCTGGTGGTCAAGGCCTCAATCTTCGCGCGAAAAGCTCTCTATCACTCCCTGTTGAGTCTCTAACTCAAAGTGCTTGGCCTCTATCTCGACCCGCATGTCCTTGATCTTCTTGTTTCTGTCCTGAACTCTCTTCTCCCAATTCTTGAACTTCTTGTCCTGGCTCTCGAATCTGGCCTCCATCTCCTTGACGATCTCGTCTTGCTCCGCTGAGTCTCTAACTAAAAGTCCTTGGCCTCTATCTCGGTCGTACTGTCCTTGATCTTCTTGTTTCTGTCCTAAACTCTCTTCTCCTGGTTCTTGAACTTCTTGTCCTGGCTCTCGAATCTGGCCTCCATCTCCTTAACAATCTCGTCTTGCTCCGCGAAGAGCTTGTCCTTCTCCCTCAACTGAACCTGGAGCTCATCATTACTAAGCATGATGTTGGTCCTATCTGTGTCGAGGTGTCTAATAAGGCCCTCTATGTCCTGGAGGTACAGACGAACTGGCTCAATCATCTCTCTAGCAGTGCCCTCATACACTAATGCCTCTCCCTCCTCGTCACGTCTCCCGAACGGGTGGAAGTAGAGACCTCTGAGCTCGGTGGAGTGGCGTCCGCAGAGGAGTCCGAGTAGTTCCTGCATGACTACATCTAGACCCTTCTCTTTGTCATCGTGCATTAGCTTGAACGAAATCTCCTCTTTGAGTGGCTCTGTCTATCGTCCCGGCTGCGAGACTCTAAAGCCCCAAAGGTCCTTCCTCTCGAACTTGGTGATCGGAAGTGCCTTGATACTAGGAAGTGGGAGGTTGAGCACACTAGTAAACTGCACGATGCGTGAACCAAAACGAGTTCCATTGAACTCCTCGGCAGTGCTGATCACAAAGCTAGGCATCTAATGTAAGATAGAGAAATATTAGAACAACACAAGTAAGAGAAAAACAAGACAATAAAAAGAAAGAAAAAAACATACATCATCCATAAAACATACAAGTCATGGCATACAAAATTCTACCACAAACACTAAGGTTCAAACATAACTTAGACAAATTTTTGCGAGAAAACGACAAGTTTGGTGATACGCCCAATTTGCATCACCATTCTATATCATAATTTACCTCTATTCATTGATATTTGTCTTATTATGAGGTATTACTTATGGCTTTTCATCTGTTTATGCATGTTGGATGATTCTTGGAGAATGGACTGCCGGAGTCTGGATTCTGATGGAAAATAAGGCGTTTCGGTGCAATTTCGCAAAGATCAGAAAAATACCAGAAAAATATGGAAACAAATTATTTTACCAGAAGACGAAGGAAGCCAGAAGGAGGGACTAGTGGGGCCTCAGGAGGCCCACCCCCTAGGCACGGGCCCACCTAACCCCGCACCTAGGGCAGGTGCGGCCCACCTTCCTGGCCTCCGACTCCGCCCCTTCGCCTATATCTTCCCTTCGATTTCCATCGCCTCTGGGGGCGGAAAACACCAAGAGAGAAAGATCTCTTTGGCAGACAGATTTCTGCCACGAGAATTCCTTCGCGGAGAGGGGAGACCGTCGCCATCAACACCGTCATCAAGCTAGGCTTCATCGGTATCATCATCATCATCATCCACACCATCATCTCCACCAGCACCATCCTCACCACTCCGTCCCGCTATAACAATTGCGTTGGATATTTCTTTAGTTCTTAGGGGAAACTTTCCGGTGTTGATTACTATTGTAGTTGATGCTTGTGAGTGGAACCATTGGATTATTGTTTATGTTCAGATTGTTATCCATTATCATATCATCTTTGATCTTGATCCATATGATGTCTTGTGAGTAGTTCGTTTAGTTCTTGAGTACATGGGAGAAGTCATATTGTTAGTAGTGAATCTGTGATGAGTTATTATTCAATGATTTAGTATTTAAGTTGTGGTGCTATTCTTCTAGTGGTGTCATGTGAACATCGACTACATGATACTTCACCATTTATGGGCCTAGGGGAATGCATTGTGTATTTGGCTACTAATCGTGGGGTTGCCGGAGTGACAGAAACCTGAACCCCCGTTAGGACACCTTTGCACAAGGGAGCGTAGGATCTCAGAAAAGGCTGTGTTATATTTATATCTTAATTACTTTCCTGTAGTTACGGATGTTTGCAGGGGGTTTAATCACAAGTATGTATTAGTCCTAGGAAGGGTGGTATGTTAGCACAGGTTCACCCACACAACACTTACAAACACCAGCGAAGAGTACTCAGCTATTTGAAGCGAAAGCACTTGAAAGAATTCCCATGTGTCCTCGAGAACGTTTGGTCCTTATAAGTATTTACACCAGCTTGTACTTTGCTAAGAAAGGATTGGGCCACTTGCTCCATTTGTTTGTTACTTCTGTTACTTGCTCCTTGTTTTGTTGCCTTGTCAGAAAACCACTAAAAATCCGTTTGCTAAGTATTCACAGGGAGTTCCTGATCCATACCACTATTCAGCACCTTCTGCTCCACGTTGGGATCGACACTCCTATTTATCGAAAGTACTATGATACACCCCCTATACTTGTGGGTCATCAAGACTATTTTCTGGCACCGTTGGCGGGGAGTGAAGCGCTATTGAAGAGTGGAACTAGTAAGGGAAACTTTCACTGTGAGTATTACTCTTGCTACTGCTTGTTACTTTGTTTCCAATATGGATAACCCACTTGGTTTTCTGTTTGGCAAAACTACTACCACTGCTAGGGTAGTAGATGAACCACCTCCTGTTGAGATAGATCCTTTTAAGATACCTACCAGTATTGTTAATCGTGTTATGGATAATTATTATTTTGGGGATGGAACTGCCCATCCCGGTGATCACTTGCTTTTTATCCATGAATTATGCGGGTTGTTTAAGTGTGCAGGTATCACAACTGAACAGGTGAAGAAGAAGTTACTCTCCATATCCTTAAAAGGGAGAGTTGAAGAATGGTATAAGCTACTGAAGAATGGACAAGCCATGGAATGGGAGGAGATGGCATCTCTCTTTTACTCTAAATTTTATCATCCCAGTGAGATTCATAAGGATAGAAATCTTATATATAACTTTTGGCCTCTTTATGGAGAGAGTACAGCTCAAGCTTGGGGATACTGAAGTTACTAATGCTTAAATTTCCTATTCATGAACTCCCTAACAATATTATTCTCAATAACTTTTATGCTAGGATTTCTCTTCACGATAAAGATTTACTAGATGCTTCTTGTGCTAGATCATTTACACGTATGAAGGAAGAAGCTAAATGGGATCTACGAGACCGTATTCAAGAGAACACTGAAGCTTGGGAGAATGACAAAGGAAGAAAGTCAGGTATAAACTATGATTATGAATGCATTAAATCCTTTATGAGAACTTTCGTGATATTAGTAATGAGTTTGGTCTTGATTCCCAAAGTATTTCCAACTGTTTTAAGGCCTTTGCCTCTTACATTGAAATTCCCAAGAAGAAGTGGAAAGAGTACCATTCTCCTTATAAAGATGTTGTTAGTCATGTTCCAGTTAGAAGTACTCAAGTTTGTACAACTAATCATATTGTGCCTGAACCTCATGTTGAGAAAATGAGTTTCCCAGCTAAGGTAAAGGAGTATTCTATGATTATTAGTGCAAACAGCAAAGGCACAATGAAAACTGTGGAGCCTGATAAGCATTTGAATGATGAACCTGTGGTAGCTATTGTGAAAGACACTGTCACTAGAAATATAGAGGATGAGCATATTGTCTTCTGCGAAGACGCTTCTAATATTATCTCTCATCCTAGTAAGGCTAGAAAAGCTAGTGTTCATGTGCTTTGTGTTAAAATTGGTGATCATTGCTACTATGGTTTATGTGATATTGGTGCTAGTTCTAGTGCTATTCCTTATGAGATTTACAGGGAAATTATGCATGAGATTGGTACTTGTGAGCTTGAGGACATTGATGTGGTCATCCACCTTGCTAATAAGGAAACCATTTGCCCCATTGGTATTGTAAGAGATGTGGAGGTTCTCTGTGGTAAGATTAAGTACCCTGCTGATTTTCTTGCTTAATTCAGCAGCTAGCAAAACTTGTCCTATCATTTTTGGTAGGCCTTTCTTTAACACTTCGGGAGCTATTATTGATTGTAATAAGGAAAAAGTTTTAACTAAGTTTGATGGAGATTCTTATGAGTTTAACTTTTCCAAATTTGCTAAAGATCCTTGTGAGAATAGCTTGCCTGATAAAGATTTCAGGATGGAACAACTTGCTTCTATTGATCTAGTCTATGACCTTGGACCTCTTTTTGGTGACAGTAAGTATGCTTATTCTGATGATAAAGTTGTTTCCAGTGATAGTTATAGTGTCAACTTTATTCAAAGTGCTACTAACAGTAATTATGAGAGAGGGAAACATGGTTTTATGCATCTCAATGATGTTAAGTTTCCCCGTTTTATGTTGAAAGCTTTGAAGTTTCATCTGTTTTGTCTTCCTATGCTTATGGCCTTTTGTTTCAACAATTCGTTTTCTCATGATACCCCCATGCATAGGAAGTGTGTTAGACTCAAGTGTGTTGGTTATTTTCTTCTTGATGCTCTGTTTCACTTCAAATATATATATATATATATATATATATCCTATGTGAGCATCTTTGGAAGTTTCAAGCCTAACTTAAAGGCATTAAAGAAAAGTACTTGTTGGGAGATAACCCAAGAGTTTTGTCGAGTCTTGGAAGTTATTACCTCTGTAATAACTGCTCCTTATCCTTTTTGTTTTGTTTTTTTGTGTCAAGTTTAACTACTTTTGTGAAGTAGAGGAGTTGTGAAAAGTGGCTGTCCTGGGACATATTTTTGTGCTGCATTGTAAAAATTCGTGAGGAAGCTCAGTACTTCGGATGGAGCTGCATTATTTTGAGCTTGTTCTCCAAGTTGTTACCCAACTTTCATCAGTTTTGCACTTTTTGATTTGAGAAACATAAGGTCTTTGGAAAGATCAACCTTTACTTGCTGGTCTGTTTTGACAGATTTCTGCCATCATTTGCATTTGCCACTTACAGAAGCTTTTGTTTTGATGGGTTTTCAGGTGAAGTGTGCACCAAAGGTTTATTGTTTTTGATTACACTAATGTTGTCTTTGAGTTTGTGCAAGGGTTTTGTAAAAAGGAAATTATCAGGAGAACGAGAGAAGGAATCTGGAGAGTTCGTCTTTAAATAGGTAAAAGTGGTGAAAACAGAAGGTTCGTGAAACCCCAATCCTTTTTTATTTTTGATGTTTTTAATACTTAAGGGAAGTTACGAGACGAAACTGAAGAGGAAACAGAGCCCACTGTGGACGAACCCACCCCAGGCGCGGGCCCAGCCTGGCTGTGCCTGAGGGGGGGTGTCTCCCCCTCAAACTTCGTCTCCGCCTCGTTTCTGTGTCAAAACCTTCCTTATGCATTGAAACCTCGTATTATATAACCCCCCCACCGGATCCCCTGAGGTTCGTGCATCGTGTTCTCATCGTGTTTTCTTTTTGATCTGTTTCTGTCAGGAAATCTTCTCAAGTTTGGAGCACCATGGCCTCCGCCAACAACAAAGGCAAGAAGCCCGAGGAGGAAGAACCTCAAGTCCCCAAGGAGGAGGAGATTTCGGTAGGGTATGAAGGAGACATGGAGGAGGACAAGCAACCGGACACCCACGCTACCGTCACAAGCATTGGTTTGGTGGCACAACCTACCCACATTAGGAGGACAGCACAGATGTCTATAGGAGGGAGAAGTCCGCATCATATCCTTGCTCCGCGCACACTTTATCTTAGTACCCCTTGTTCTAACCGTCAAGGGAAGAAACGCTCTAATTTGGAAGAATGGAGAAAGAATAACAAGGACAAGGATCCTCGGTCCGAGTTGATCATGGGGTGCATTAAGCATAATTCAGAGTTAATTCATACTCTGACCTTCGATATGGAGGATTTGAAGAAACTTATTGAGGAGCTTATGAATAGAACACCACCACCACCGAAGCAGTAATTCGTCATCAGTTTTGACATCCCCTTGGCTTGTTCCAAGCTTGGGGGAGTGCTGCGGTATCACCACCATTATATTTTATCTTTTACCTTTTTAGTGGATTCATATTTGTGGTAGAGAGGTTATCTTATAGTTTGGTTTACATGTGGAAGTATCTCTCCTTTATTTGATTATCTATGTATCCCTTGGTGTGAGTGCCTTTATTGAATAGTAATGAGAAGTCTTATCTTTTACTTTTTGCACTTCTTATTTTAGTTTGCAATCTCTATTATATAATGGATCTTGTTGTTCAGTATTGGCACCACTCTAGGATCATCAAGTGGATCTAAATTGGTTTTGGCAAACCGAGTTCTGGTTAGTGGCATTAGTTTGAAAGAAAAAGAAAGAAAGAAAAAGCTTACAGGTATTTGGTATCATTTGTTTTCTTTCTGATTGGCTCATAAGCTTGGTATTCTTTATTTAAGATCTTTTGTGTCCTCAAGGAAGATTGCATGTTTGGCTTTATTACTTGTATGTTTGCTTGTTTCTTTCAACTCTCTTGCTTGCTACCCATCCTTGCTAGCCAAAAACCTATTTTGAGAAGACATACTTCTCATGTTTCCAAAATCCTTTGAACCCAAAACTTTTGCCACTTGTGTCCACCATACCTACCTAGTTGCTTTTGCTATTCCAAGAAAATTCTCAAGCTGCATCTACCTTTAGAATTAAAAAGTATTTTGTTATGAGAAAACTAGTTAGTAAAGCTCTCACGAACTTGATGGCACACTTTATTACTTGCCCCTAATAGACTTGAACCATTGTGAACATCGAAGTTGTATATGCTTGCATCTATACGTTGGAATTAGCATAACCGTGCTGTCACGGGGAACGTTTTCAACATTGCACTTGTACTATGTACATAGTTGATATCGTGTTCTTTTGTCTATGGATGTCAACAGTGTGAAATAAAGAGGGAACTTGTAAGTCCATGGAGTTTGTATCCTATGTTAGAGAAACGCCTGGGCCGCTAGCCTAAGCCATGCTTAATCATGGTGGAAACTTGTAGCATCACCATAGTGAGTCATCTATGTAGCATCCTCAATAAAAAGCTATACACATAGTAAATAAAAAGATCGCTGAGATGCTCATTGTCTTCTTGCCTTGTCATTTTGGTTATGGGAAAGCTCATGTACCATGTGCAAGGGGTACCCCGTTGGCGGTTCTCAATGATATGCAAATAATTACAATGACAAGAACTTACCTAGACCCAAAGTTGAGTAGCATGAGGAGTGACCCTCGTATTCAAGGGACATGAGATTCCCAACTTATATTTCGTCAATCATATACTCCATCTTTGTTCAGTTTAACCTTAATCATCTCAAGATGCTTATGATAGGGTCAATGAGGGCTCAAAGCTAGTAAGTACCATAATCTTTTGGAAGCTCTTTATGACTTGTAATCCCTACTACCCTCTAACAAGGGACATTTCTCCTAGTTAACAGTTGAGTCAGTAAACCTACTTCCTTTCTATCTCCAGCAAGTTTTTGAGCTGTTGCGTTTCAAGCATTCATATGGTTATTTATTCAATCATGTTCTTCATCTTCCTTGTTTGCACAAAACTCTTATCTATTGAGTATTACTTTGAAAGCCTTCACTTTTGAAAAACCTTTTTGAGCAAAGAGTGTTCCTGTTTTGAAACTTCTACAAAAAGCTTTTGGTGAAACTGTTTGCCAGGTGTTCTCTGACCAAGAACAAGTTTGCCAATTCCAATTATGATTTATCTTTACGCATCTCTATTGTGTCTGCTGTACTTGATTGCAAGCTAAGTTATATCATGGTGGGTTGCTCTCTTCTATGAGTTGTGCAATGGTAAGTGTGATGCTTCTTGTTCGTATTATTTTATCGACATTTCACTCCATAAACCTATGGACATGTTTACTGAGCTCAGTATTCGCTTGAGGACAAGCGAAGTCTAAGCTTGGGGGAGTTGATACGCCCACTTTGCATCACCATTCTATATCATAATTTACCTCTATTCATTGATATTTGTCTTATTATGAGGTATTACTTATGGATTTTCATCTGTTTATGCATGTTGGATGATTCTTGGAGGATGGACTGCCGGAGTCTGTATTCTGATGGAAAAGAAGGCGTTTCGGTGCAATTTCGTGAAGATCATAAAATACCAGAAAAATATGGAAACATATTATTTTACCAGAAGATGAAGGAAGCCAGAAGGAGGGACGAAGTGGGTCCTCAGGGGTCCCACACCCCCTAGGCGCAGGCCCACCTGACCCCGCGCCTAGGGCAGGTGTGGCCCACCTGACTGGCCTCCGACTCCGCCCCTTCACATATATGTTCCCTTCAAAACCCTAAGGCTCGGGGAGCGACCACAGATAGATTTCCGCCGCCTCTGGGGGCAGAAAACACCGAGAGAGAAAGATCTCTCCGGCAGACAGATTTCTGCGAGGAGAATTCCTTCCCGGAGAGGGGAGACCGTTGCTATCAACATCGTCAGCAAGCTAGGCTTCATCAGGATCATCATCATCATCATCCACACCATCATCTCCACCATCACCATCATCACCACTCCGTCCCGCTATAACAATTGCGTTGGATATTGCTTTAGTTCTTAGGCGAAACTTTCCCTGTGTTGATTACTCTTGTAGTTCATATTGTTATCCATTATCATATCATCTTTGATCTTGATCCATATGATGTCTTGTGAGTAGTTCGTTTAGTTCTTGAGAACATGGGAGAACTTGTGTTGTTAGTAGTGAATCTGTGATGAGTTATTATTCAATGGTTTAGTATTTAAGTTGTGGTTCTATTCTTCAAGTGGTGTCATGTGAACATCGACTACATGATACTTCACCATTTATGGGCCTAGGGGAATGCATTGTGTACTTGTCTACTAATCGCGGGGTTGCCGGAGTGACAGAAACCTGAACCCCCGTTAGGACACCTTTGCGCAAGGGAGCGTAGGATCTCGGAGTTTAGGGCTATGGTTAGATTTATATCTTAATTACTTTCCTGTAGTTACGGATGTTTGCAGGGGGGTTTAATCACAAGTATGTATTAGTCCTAGGAAGGGTGGTATGTTAGCACGGGTTCACCCACACAACACTTACAAACACCAGCTGTAGAGGACCCAACCCTTAATAAGGTAGAGATCCCTGTGTTTACAATGCTAGTCCCTGGATCAAAAGCTAGTATCCACAGTTAAGATGTAATATCAAGAAACAAAGGTCATAATACAACTCTATAACCAGGAATAAAATAATTCATTACATCTTACATAGCTCATTTGGCTATCTCTTTACAATGCAGCAAAAATAACTATATAGCATGGAGTCCTTCATCTTCAAAGTGCCATAGGCAATCATGTTGGTTGTAGACTTGTAATCCTACTCAACACACTTCACTAACATCAAACAAACCTGCAACATAATAAGTTATAGCCACAAGGGTCAATACATTTGAATTGTATTGGCATTTGATACTATGGTAGAATAGTGGTATTTATCATCTATATTCATTTGACTAAGTGGAGCTTAGGCTTGCTTTTATCAAAATAGATTTTCCTTATCATTTGAAAACACTAAATTTTTGTTTGTCAAAAGCACCCAAAGCATCTACCAATAGACATTGGTGATCCTTTACCCTTGTTCAACCACAAGTTTTTAACTTAGAAATTGGGATGAGGAGATTCTTGATAGCTTACATGTCTTGATGCTCAAATTGTCCATTGCCGGGGACACGACTAAGTACTTAGATTTTACTCTCTCGAGAGGTGGTGCAATTTCCCCACAAGACTGTACATGCATCGAGACAAGATCTTTCAGAAGCCTTCCCTTAGAGCAGAATGGACGCGTTCCCAAACCTATCATCCCCTACCACCAACTATCCATTTGGCTAAGTTATTGCAACCTATATGATGTAGGCAGATCCCATAATGCCAAGTGGTTGCACTTGAAGCTTCTCAACATTTGACATCTCAAATCTCTTTGTTCTTGGGTGGCTTTCCACAAGTGTGATACACCAGGGTAGTCCATTGAAATGGGCCCTGAGTAACCACTCAACACAAACCATTCTCACCATTCCACCCAGGTGATTCATTCACATAGTTGTTTATTTAAACAAAACACAAGTACTTGACTTAGAAATATTTCATAGCATGAATATAATCCACCCTTGTTTTCTACTAGCTAAGCTAAGCATGATAGTAGTAGTGGTCTTAACTCAGGTAAAATTATACCAAGGCATCATCTACTAGGATTTCCCATGGCATAGCATACTTAGTAAAATTCCATGCATGTCCTACTTAGAAATATCACTAATGCATAGTGAAAATATTGGGACAAAAGTATGAAGCACCACTTGCCTTTTGGTAGAGAATATAAGTTCACTCCTTTATCTTGCAATAGTCACACTCTTCAAATTTCACTACAATTGAATCAGGGCAAAATTCAATCTACCATTCAAGCAATTCATCACATAGAATAATAAAAACAAAGCAATGCATGCAAGCATGCCAAAGATTGTTTTGTTTGGAAAAGTGGTTTCTAATAGGTTATAAACATTATAAAACACCTATTGGTCATTTATAAATGTGGCAAAACCATTTGATAACAAGTGAGTGAAAATGGACACTTTAAATCATTTTTGTTTTGTTAGAAATGATTTAATCAAAGTAATAATTTCTAGTGTTTGACAAATATATTTTTAAACACACATTTTAGTGTTTAAGGTCAAGTGTTTAATATTAAAACCATTTGCAAAAGGTTTTACCTATAAACCATTTTTATACCAAGGCAATATTTTATTTTGTTGGAAATGCCTTTAAGCAAAGTAATAATTTTATAGGGTTCACCAAATATATATTTTTAAATCCTAAAACTTGGTGTTTAGTGCCAGGGAATATAAATAAAATCATTTTCCAAAGGTTTTACTTGAAAGCCATTTTCAAATCATATTCAATATTTTTATTTAACTAGAAATGCTTTAATTCAAAGGAATAATTCCTAAGTGTCACAAAATATATTTTTAAATCCAAAAGTTGGTTTGTATGGTCAGTAGGTTCAAAACTATCCATTCACAAAGGATTTTACCCTAAAATTATTTATAGAATAATTTTTATATTCCAAATATGCCTACACATGTTTCTGAAAAAACAACCAATTTTACAGAAGCAAAACATTAAACAAAGTGCATGGTTGGAAAGTACTCTTTTTGCTGGTTCCATTGATATAAAATTTGTAAAATTTGGACGTTTAGATTAAGTTATGAATGTTTCAAATCTAACCATCTAATAGAACATTTTCTGTTTTTAAAACAAAGTCAGTGCCACACGTCGTGTTTTCATTCGCTGGTACCGGTTCAGTTGGATTGCGCAGCTACAGCCGTCAGATCTAAATTAAATCGCACGGTGCAGATGTCATCTTACCCCTTCGATTAACTAATCTATCCTAGCCAACCGATCAAGATCCAACGCTCCAGATCGTAATGACCAAAGGTGGGCGGCGCTGGCGGTGGCGTTGCCGACGATTAATGAAGCGAGAGAGAGAGAGAGGGAGATGGCTCACAGCGATCGCAGTGTCGTGGGGAAGCTCGACGTAGTCTTTTCCTGTACAGGGGCGCACGAGGACGACAGAATTTTCTTGCTGGAGTTCCTCACTGGCTCGGGCACGCACGGGTCTTGTCGGAGACGAGGATTGAGGGAGCGCTAAGACAAGTGGGGGACATAGTTAGATGTGCAAGGTCGTGGCGCACACAGGAGCATCAAAAATAGGGGAAGGGGAGGTCAGGGTTACTGGGGAGAGGTCGCCGGAGTTAAAGCCGAAGACGGTGGCGAGCTGGCGTTGAGGTTGCCGACGCTAGGGGGCTCGCGCGGCTGAGCTCGGGGTACTAGGAGATGCAGGAGATGTTGGGGGGAACACTCGTGTGCTCTGGAGAAGTGGGGCTGGCAGTGTCTGGCCGGAATCGGCCGAGGGAGGTCGTCGGAGCAGAGAGGACGCGAGCAAAAATTTGCGTAGCCTGATGGCTCTCTAGGCAGGGCGTGGGAGGGAAAAGAGAGAGGAGGATGGTGCGATTAAGTGGCGTGATCACAGCGAGTAATAGCCGCGGCGTTTAGGACAATTAAATGGTGGATTCAAACCAAAAACGCCGACGAGGTTTGGGGAGAAAGGGTCGTGGCGGGTGAGAACAATGAGCTGACAGGTGGGGTCTGGCATCAGCGAGATAGAGGGAGAACTGGTGGGGTCGTCTCGTCAGTGGAAGTGCGGGTGAGTTGCTGAGTGCAAAACTTTTCAGGGTGGGAAAGAGGAGGTGGGTTGCACTGGGCTTAGTTGGGCCAGGTTGGGTTGGGCTGGTTCTTTCCTTTTTTTCTTCTGTTTCTTTTTCTATTTTCAAATTCAAACATTCATTTGAATCCAGATTTATTATTCAAACCTTTTTCAAATGTTCAGTATGTTTCTATATTGTTTTAAATATGTATTTAAAGTCCATTTTAGAATAATTCTTTTATTCTTTTATGGTTTATATTTAATTTAAAATAGGCACTTGTCTTTTATTCAAATAAGATTTTATTTATATTTTCAAACCTCTATTCGAATCTTAATTTTTACCAAATCCTTTTCAGTAAGTTTTATTTATTCATTAGTGCAAATAATTCACTTTGAATTATTTTAAGTATTTCAATATGATTTATTAATTATTTAAATTAGTCAAATTTCTTTATTTAAATCAAATATGGTTTTAATTCCATATAAATTTTTATTCAAATAATTCTTTGATTCCATTTAAGTTAATTAAATAAATTTTATTCCTCTTTGGTAAATTCCAATTTATTATTTTCACATGATTTAATTAATCATTTCTATTAGGGATTTTGTCTTTATTCAAATAGAATAGAATTTGGTTAATGTCATATTATTTTATTTGAATATTCCTTATCCCTTTATTTTATGTGAATTATCTTTATTCCATTTGCTTATTGATTTGATTCAATCTTTAAATTGTCCTCTAGATAATTTTCTTGGGATTTATTATTTAGGCAAACTCTCTTTATTTAAATAAAATTGGATATTGTTCATTCCTTAGATTTTATTTAAATAATCTTTTATTCCTTTTATTATTCCATAATTTTTCATTTCATTTGTTTATGGATTTGGCCAAGATTTAATTTGGCTTTTAAATATTCCTTATTTATTTTGTTTCTTTTTTTCTCATAAAATGCATATCTTTTATTTATAGATCCAAATTTGGTGATTCCAATTTGTAGAATTTTATTTAATAATTGTTTATCCTTTTATATCTCTTTAGGATTATAAAGCTCTCAATTTTGTATGGATTTTAGCTAGGAGATTTATTAGCTTTGGAAATTAATTCCTTATCTTATTATATTCATAAGTTTTTATCCATGGTTCCAAATTGAATGAAATCAATTTCTATGAACTTATAATATTTTTGTTTGTCATATTGATCATTTGTAAACATTTGTTGACTAATTTTATATGGAACAAATCCATAGTCTTAGAGAAATCTTTGGAATGATTTATTCCATTAGGGTTGTAGGGTTTTGGTTTAACTTTTCCAAGTGTTTAAATTTCAAGATTCATTCATTGATTAATGCATTTCACTTGATTTGAATTTTTTTGGATTCCCTTTTATTAAAAGTTTGTTCAAGATGGGTTTTGATGTTTACATTTAGAAACAAAAAGTTTCTTTTCACCCTAAATTTCAACAATTATTTATTTTGTTTATTTATTTTTCACATTTCAAAATTTGGAAAATTTTGGGATGTGACAGGCTACCACCCTTATAAGAAATCTCGTCCCGATATTTGGGAAGGCTAGAGGTTACAAATTGGCTTTAAGGCAACTAGGGTACTACCACCCTTAAAAATTTCCAACTAGATTACATCTTGGCTTACTTGGGATCTTGATGAATCTTCTCTAGACAGACATCTGCATAGTGTCCTTTGTTTCCACACTTGAAAAATGTGACAAGGCTGAGATCCTTCATAGGCTTGCTTGTCTTGTACTTCTTCTTTTCTGGACAATTGCTTGCATAATGTCCTTTGTCACCACACTTGTAACATGTGACAAGGTTGAGTTTTCACATATCTTCTCTGGACAAGTTGATATATAATGTCCTAGCTCTTTGCAGTTGTTGCACCACACTTGGCTAATTCCCTTATTCTTCTTCTTCTTGGGTTTCTCCAAAGATAGGAGTTCTTCTAGTTCATGCTCTTCATATCTCACCTCAAAGGTGGGAAAGCTTCCTCGGTTCCTTGAACGATTCCTTGGATAATACCTATGTTTCGTCTTTTGTCCATCAAGGTAATTCCTAATGTATGGAGGTGCAATATGAGGTTTGATTTTGTGTTCATCCTTCTTGATAGAAGTTGTTTCCTCATGGGGTTTTCCATACTTTTGATGCATTCCTCCTTGTTTCATTTGTTGAACTATAGGATAGATGGGGCATTTGATAGGCACATGATTATTTCCTTCACATAGGAAACAAGTCACTTGAGATGTGGGGAATTGTTTAGTTGGATGTTTCTCTTCACAGTTAGGGCATTGATCTTCATGCTCCTTGGAAGTGTGATCAATGTCTCCACAAATATTGCAAGCTTGAGTTCCTTCTATAATATCATCCTTGACATCATTGTTGTCACAAACTCCTTGGGAAAGGTTGTCTTTCATGTTGATCATTTGAGTGGTCATCCCTTGCAACAATTGGGATTGGATTTCCAAAAACTTTTGTATGGTTGGGTCTAACTCATTGTTGTTGGCTAAAAACTGATTTGTCATCTGATTCAACTGGGTTTGATTTGCTAGTAGTTTTTCTCTCATGTGCATCTCTTGGTTGTTGTTGTCACCATTCTTGATGTTGGAGTCTCTTGGTGAAGTCATCAGTTTGGGTTGGATTGGGATTAAAATAGGCAAAAGATTTCTAGAGGAAGAATTCTACTCACACACAACAATTCACACAAGCAATGTGCAAGCAATCACAATCAAACATTCCATTCAACAACAAGGTTCAAGCACATTTTTAGGTAACAAAATATTTTTCCTACACCACATAAGTTGGTGGGTTTAAACTAATCACTATATGGTGGTCCAACTATATGGTTTTCTTGAGATCATTTCATTCTTCTTGGTTGTTTCTTCATGAATGAGATCATGGTTTCCTTGGAAAAATTCTTGTATCTTGGTCAGAAAGCTTCAAAGGTGATGATGATTCCTTCTAAGTTGTGTTTCCTTAGTATTCGAGTCTTGAATATTATTCCTATCTCACTTGTAGTCCTTAGTGATATCCAAGTTGAAGTCCTTGGTGAAAATAAAGTTGAAGTCATTGATGATGTTGAAGTAGAAGTCATTTGAGTTGGTGAAGTCCTTTGCTCATGTTGAAATCTTTGCTCATGGTGGAGGCTTTGTCCATCAAGTTGAAATAGAAGAGATGTAGAATCAAAACCAAAAGGTTGAGGAAAGAGTTTACAAGATTGTTTGTAAATAAGTTTTGGGACAAATACACTCCTATTTTTCTAAGGGGTTTTGTCCAATCCTAGGGTTACAATCCTATAGGAAACACAATGCTCTGATACCATCTATAGAGGTCCCAACCTTTAATAAGGTAGAGATCCCTGTGTTTACAATGTTAGTTCCTAGATCAAAAGCTAGCATCCAGAGTTAAGATGTAATATCAAGAAACAAAGGTCATAATAAAACTCTATAACCAGGAATAAAATAATTCATTACATCTTACATAGCTCATTTGGCTATCTCTTTACAATGCAGCAGAAATAACTATATAGCATGGAGTCCTTCATCTTCAAAGTGCCACAGGAAATCATGTTGGTTGTAGACTTGTAATCCTACTCAACACACTTCACTAACATCAAACAAACCTACAACATAATAAGTTACAGCCATAAGGGTCAATACATTTGAATTGTATTGGCATTTGATACTATGGTAGAATAGTGGTATCTATCATCTATATGCATTTGGCTAAGTGGAGCTTAGGCTTGATTTGCTCAAAATAGATTTTCCTTATCATTTGAAAACACTAAGTTTTTTGTCAAAAGCACCCAAAGCATCTACCAATAGACATTGGTGATCCTTTACCCTTGTTCAACCACAAGTTTTTAACTTAGAAATTGGGATGAGGAGATTCTTGATAGCTTCCATGTCTTGATGCTCAAATTGTCCATTGTCGGGGACACGGCTATGTACTTAGATTTTACTCTCTCGAGAGGTGGTGCACTTTCCCCACAAGACTCGACATGCATCGAGACAAGATCTTTCAGAAGCCTTCCCTTAGACCAGAATGGACGCGTTCTCAAACCTATCATCCCCTACCACCAAATGTCCATTTAGCAAAGTTATTGCAACCTATATGATCCAGGCAGAGCCCATAATGCCAAGTGGTTGCACTTGAAGTGTAACACCACGGTTCTGAAAAGACCGTGGCTTCTATGTGACATGCCAATCCCTGGATCGGTTCATTGGCCCACAATAGAATAAGATGAATAACATAGCAAAATATCCGTGTATCATAAATAACGAAGATCCAGAGTACCATTATTACAATAAAAGCTTAGCTCAAGGCTAGCTCAAATTATTCAGGTAGCAACATAAATAAAAGAAATCCTCCATTCTTCAAATTTCCCACAAGTGAACAAGTGCCGAGTGGAGTACCGTGGCCTATATCGATTACTCAGAATCGAAATATCCTGTAACATGAAACGTAGCAGCCCCGAAGGGTCAATACATGGAATGTATGGCAAGTAGAGCTATTAAAGGAGACAATAGTGCTAACATCTACATGCATATCTGGCAAGTGGAGTTGTGGCTAGCTAGCATTTGCAAATACCTTTGTCCTACTTTCATAAACAGTTTTTGATTTTCTTTGAAAAGATCCCAATTAAGTTAACCCAAAAACATTAAAGCAATTATGAAATTTGAATGAGCGAGAAACATGTCATGGAATCAATATCAAGCAACTCAGACGTCCATAACCGGGTACACGGCTAATCGATTAGATTAAACACCCTGCAGGGGTTAGTACACTTTACCCATGTGACTTGGCCAGCCCAGCTCGTACCATCACTCGCATTTTGGGTGATGATAGGGAGAAGTCCAAGAAGAGACCGTTCGGGAAGTAGCTCCCCAATCCCGACGCGCACCGGTCCAACCTACCAAAATTCTACATCTCTGGATATGCGGGTTCGAGTTACCACAACCTACGGAGTCCAACCAACCGCCCATTTCATTATTGGCACATGGTTGTACATGTAAGCTACAAAATAAAGAAGCCAATCATTTTCTATTGATACCTGGGTGCCTTTCCGCAATGATACCACCAAAATTAACAATCCCATCACACCCAGGAGATTCATTGATTAAGTTGTTTTAGTTTTCGTAAACCAACACATTTAGAAAAAACTTTCAATGATGTAACCCAGCCCTCGTTCATCATAGCATGGCTAAGCACATCTACCAACGGTGATTTATCTACAAGGAAAGCCCTACCACACAATAGGACATAGCATAGCGATAGTATCATCCTACACATGCATCTACAGAATGCACGACAATGCATTGAAAATAGTAGGACAATATCATGAACAAAGTAGCATCTACTTGCCTTGGTTGTAGCGGTCGAAAGAACAATCCACACACGAGCAAGCGTTGCACTCGTCACAATCTACACGATACAATTGCATTCATAAACAAACCATCCACAAGCATATGCAAGCAAAGATGATGCAGGATGTATGCATGACAAGTGGATTGATGCTACAGCAGCACCACATAACCTTATTCAGTAAAGCTACTGAATGCATGCATGGAAAATAATTTTAGCGCAAGGAAAACTATTATGCAATTTATAATGCTCAAAACTAGAGCTAGAACCCAAATAATTCACTACTGTTAACATACTGTTTGTAAAATCTTGAGAAAATTCAAATGTGTAGGCATTACTGAATAGGAACAGTACCAATTGGAATTTCTCAAAAAGGAATTATATAACTCCCTGAGTAATTAAAATACTGCAGAAAGCCACTAAATAGTTTCTGCAAAAGTTTTTACTGTAAGCCTATCTTTCTAATTCACTTTGAGATTCCCCTTGTTCTACTGAATCCAGGGACATATTATTTGCAATTTTTGGAGTTACAGATCTTTTTCTACGAATTAATTACTCCAAAAAGGCCATTAACTCAATTAATTAATCTGGACAAAATCTTGCTGAAAAGTGTAAAACAATGGTACAGCAAGATTCTACACGACTTACTGAATCTACACATATTTTATTTGCAATTTTTGGCCCAGTAGATTAATTTCTACGAATTTTACAAGATTCTACTAATTTCTGCAAATTCTAAATAGATTTTAAATCAAAAGGGAATATTCTAGGAATATTCCCTGCTGACTCAGCGCTGACTCAGCGCGGGTTGACTGGTCAACCAGTCAACCACGCGGTCTCCACACGATCTGGGCCGTAGATCGAAGATCCAACGGCCAGGGAGGGGTGGCGGCGGCGGTGCTCACCGGCGATGTCGGCGGCGAGGCTCGGGCGGCGTCGGCGAGGTTCCGGTGGCGGCGGAGGGCGGGACGGGGTACGGGGCAAGGAGGCGGAGCCCGTGGCGATGACGGCGTGGACTCCCGCGGCTCCTGGCGGTGGTGGCGGCTGGCTGGAGCGGCGTCGGCTCCCGGTGGCAGTGCGGCGATGGCGGCGGTGCGACCTGCAAAGAGAGGAGAGGTCGCGGGGCGGCGAGCTTGCGGGGAGAGAGAGAGAAAGGCGCGGCGGCGGGCGGCTCGCTTAGCGGGTGGCGGCGAACGGCGGAATCGGGAGGCGGCGGCGGCTCGCGATGGGGGAGGTGGCGGCACGATAGGGAGAGGCAGGGGGCGTGCGTGGGCTTAGAAGGGGGGGTCCACGCGGTGCCCGAGGCGGAAACGGCGGCGGCGGTTGCGGAGTCCGTTCCGGACGCGGCGGCGGTGGCGATGTCGGCGCCGACAGGTGGGCCCCACCTGTCGGTGGCCGGGCGCGAGGCGGCGGCAGGTAGTTCCTGCCGCGCGGGCGGCGGTGGCTGCGCGCGCGCGTGCGCTGGCTGGCGCGGCTGGGCCGGCTCGGCCCAGCAGGCTGGCTGGCCGCGCTGCTTCCCCTTTTTTTTGTTCTTTTCTTTTTCTAATTTCTGTTTTTGTTTTTCCACCGTAACTCCTTCGTACGAACCCCGAATTGGGCAAAATTTGTCTCTAAATTTTTGTAAAAACCAGAGGATCATCATAGGATCCTTTGTATCAACACCACTAGCTTCCAAAGAGGGTGGAAATACAAACCTAGTATATCCTCTTGTAGGAGCATTATAGCAAATCAAAATAGGGTTTGCAAATATCGTTTCGCCGGAATCTTTTCAAACCAAAGTTTTTTGTATGGAAGACCATGATGCAATGACATGAATGATATGCAGAACCAAATCTAAAATTTGGGATGTGACAAGACTAACCCCCTTAAGATGAATCTCGTCCCCGAGATTCGGTGCGGTTAGAAAATAGGTGTGGGTAGTCCTCTTGGATGTCATCCTGACGCTCCCAAGTGGCTTCCTCTTCGGTGTGGTGGCTCCATTGCACCTTGCAAAACCTGATCGTCTTGGTACGGGTAATCCTCTCCGCTGTCTCCAGAATCTTGACCGGCTTCTCCTCATAGGTCAAGTCGTTCTCAAGATGAACCTCCTCTAGTGGCACAGTGTCTCTCAATGGTGTATCCACCATCTCCGGAAGGCACTTCTTCAGCTGGGACATGTGGAACACATTGTGAATAGCGGACAGAGCCTCTGGCAACTCCAACTGATAAGCAACTTCTCCTTTGCATGCTAAGACCCGATACGGTCCAATAAACCGAGGTGCCAGCTTACCCTTGATTCCAAATCTCTTGATTCCACGAAGTGGCGACACTCTAAGGTATGCTCTATCACCTATCTCATACACCACTTCCTTGCGCTTGGCGTCCGTGTAGCTCTTCTGCCTTGATTGTGCTACCTTCAGCCTATCCCTAATCAAGGCGACCTTCTCCTCAGCGTGCTTGACCAAATCAGGCCCAAACAACTGGCGTTCTCCTACTCCATCCCATAGCAACGGTGTTCGGCACCGCTTCCCATACAGCACATCGAACGGTGACGTCTTGATGCTGGTCTGATAGCCGTTGTTGTAGGAAAACTCAGCATACGGCAGATTCTCATCCCAACTAGAACCATGAGCCAAAGCGCAAGCTCTCAGCATGTCTTCCAAAATCTGATTCACCCTCTCGGTCTGTCCATCAGTCTGGGGGTGGAACGCTTTGCTAAACTCCAACCTAGTCCCAAGTGACTCGTGTAGCTGGCGCTAGAAATGTGAGGTAAATTGGGTGCCTCTATCCGATACAATGCTCTTGGGAACTCCATGTAGGCACACAATTCTGTCCATATAAATATTGGCCAACTTTGCACTCGTATAAGTCGTCTTCACCGGTATAAAGTGGGCTACCTTGGTCAAATGGTCGACCACTACCCAAATGGATTCATATCCTGACCTGGTCCTGGGCAATCCTGTGATAAAATCCATTCCCACTCTATCCCACTTCCAATCCGGCACGGGCAATGGCTGTAGCAGTCCTGCTGGCTTCTGGTGTTCCGCCTTCACTCGGCTACACACATCACATAGGGCAATATGCTCAGCGATGTCTCCCTTCATGTTGTTCCACCAGAATCTGTCCTTTAGGTCCATATACATCTTCGTATTGCCCGGATGTATGGAATACGGCGAGTCATGAGCTTCCTGCAGAATCAATTTCCTTATCTCCGGATCGTTGGGAACGCACAAACGATCTCCATACCACAAGGTTCCTTGCTCATCCTCGCGGAATTCCCTTGCTCTATCCTCCTTCATCTTTTCCTTTACTTCATCAATCTCTTTGTCTCCCACTTGAGCCTTCCTGATTCTATCCTGTAGCGTTGGTTGGACTTCCATTGCTGCCAAATATCCTTCTGACACTACCTCCAGTCTAAGGTCCTTGAATTGCTTACACAAATCCTCGGGCAATTCCCCAACATTCAATCCATTGGCATAAACCTTCCGGCTCAGAGCATCTGCTACTACATTGGCCTTTCCTGGGTGGTATTGTAGATTCATATCATAGTCCTTGATAAGTTCCAACCATCTCCTTTGCCTCATGTTCAGTTCCTTCTGTGTAAATATGCACTTCAGGCTCTTGTGGTCGGTGTACACATCACAGTGTTTCCCCATCAAGTAGTGCCTCCATACCTTGAGCGCATGAACCACTGACGCTAACTCCAAGTCGTGTGTGGGGTAATTCCACTCATGATGTTTAAGTTGCCGCGAGGCATATGACACCACTCTCCCATCTTGCATCAGCACACTGCCAAGTCCCTGTCGAGAAGCATCACAGTACACTTGGAAATCCTTCTGAAGATCTGGTAAACACAGAACAGGTGCAGTCACTAGTCGACACTTCAGTTCCTGAAAGCTAGCTTCACACGCATCCGTCCATTCAAACTTCCTCTCCTTCTTCAGAAGTTCTGTCATCGGCTTAGCAATCTTGGAGAAGTTTTCAATGAACCTCCTGTAATATCCAGCAAGTCCCAAAAAGCTTCGAATCTCTGCCGCATTCTTGGGCGCTTCCCACTCAGTTACTGCAGTCACTTTGCTTGGATCAATAGCGACTCCTTCTCCTGACACCACGTGTCCAAGAAATCCAACAGTGTTAAGCCAGAATTCACACTTACTGAATTTGGCATACAGCTTGTGTTCCCTGAGCTTCTCCATAATCAGTCGCAGATGTTTCTCATGCTCAGCATCATCCTTGGAATATATCAGTATGTCATCAATAAACACCACCACGAACTTGTCCAAGTACTCCATAAATACCTTGTTCATCATGGTCATGAAATATGCCGGGGCATTCGTTAGTCCAAAAGACATAACTGTACACTCATATAAACCATACCTAGTGGTGAAAGCGGTTTTTGGTATGTCCTCCTCCCGGATCTTCAATTGGAAGTAGCCCGATCGCAGATCAATCTTGCTAAACACCTTTGCTCCTTCCAGTTGATCAAACAAATCATTTATGTTTGGCAGGGGGTATTTGTTCTTGATGGTCACCTCATTCAGCGAGCGATACTCCACCACTAATCTCTTGCTGCTGTCTTTCTTCTCCACAAACAGAACAGGTGCACCCCATGATGACGAACTAGGCTGAATGAATCCCTTGTCCAACTGCTCTTTCAGCTGCTTCTTCAATTCCTTCAGCTCATGCACATCCATCTTATATGGTATCTTTGCTATAGGTCCTGTTCCCGGCATCAGGTCGATGAGAAACTCCACTTCCCTGTCAGGTGGCATCCCTGGCAGCTCTTCCGGAAACACGTCGGGGTAATCCTTAATCACAGGCACAGTATCCATGCTAACCCCTTAAGAGAATTCAACTTACACCTTCCTGGTGGTACAGCTGACTTGAACCTAATTCTCTTACCATCCGGGGTTTTGAGTGAAACAGCTCGCTGTGCACAATCTATGTGTCCCCCATGCATAGGCATCCAATCCATACCCAGAATAACATCTAACCCTTGTGATTCCAACACTACCAAATGTGCAATGAAATTGTGTGCTCCAATCCTCACAGTTAAGTCGCGGCATCCCGCGCTAGCTATCATATCTCCTCCAGGTGAGCTTACTCTAATAGACTCTTTCATAGACTCAGTAGGTAACTTATACTTATCCACAAATGCCCTTGAAATGAATGAATGCGATGCACCAGTATCGAAAAGTATAAGTGCAGGGTGACCGTTGATTGGAAACTTACCAATCACAAGGTCAGGCTCATCTAGGATCTCCTCCACATTCATGTGGTTCACTGTGGCCTTCTGGTTGTTGGTTGGCTTGAGCACCTTCTTTTCCGGACAGTTGTCTGCATAATGTCCCTTCTGACCACACTTGAAGCATGTCACCTCACTCAGATCCTTCTTCACAAAGCTGCGATCACGGTTGCGGTCATGTCCACCGTGTCCTCCAGAATGGTGAGAGTGTCCTCCCTTGTGGCTGTGGTGGTTGCTCTTGTGGTTATCATGGAGATGTCCATCGCCTCCATGGTGGTGGAGGTCATGGCTCCCATGATGTCCATGGTCACTCCCTCCATGCTTGGAGTATCCATCATAAGAAGTGCGAGACTTGTGATGAGAACCAGAGTGGTGATTGTTGCTCTTTCTCTTACGGTTTTCCACCTGCTTGTGCTTCCCTTCCAAGATCCTGTCCTTGTCCAAGTGGGGCAATAAACAACCAGTAGCTGCACTGAAAGATCATCACTGAGGCCATCCAAGAATATCTCCCTCCTTTTTGCATCGGTGTCGACATCCTCAGGCGCATAATGGGACAGGTTGTTGAACTCCTCGATATACTCAGGCACGGTGCGGTTGGTTTGGCGCAAGTTGCGAAACTCCTTCCTCTTCAGGCTCAGAACTCCTGAAGACACGTGGTTGGTCCTGAAACCTTCCTCAAACATTGCCCAAGTCACGGTGTCCAGCGGGTGGGTGATCTGAAAAGTGTCCCACCAAGAAGCGGCTGGTCCCTCCAGTAGGTGAGCGGCAAGCCTCACCTTCTCAGCATCAGTGCATCCAACAGTTACCAGATCCTTGTTGACTGAACGTAACCAGTCGAGAGCAACCATTGGTTCCGTTGTAGTAGAGAACTTAGCTGGCCTTAGCCTCAGAAACCTGGTGAGAGCATCTCCCTGAGGCTAGTTGTTCCCATTGTTGTTGTTGTTGTTCTTCTGAGCTTCCATGAACTGGGTCATAACTTGGGTCAGCTGTGCCTGAGCTGCCATGAGCTGCTCCAACTCAGTAGGTTGACGGCGGGGAGGCATCTGCGGTTCAGCACAGGTAAGCTTAGAAAGAATCAACTACGAAAACAGGATTCTATCCATGCATTATGATCAAACAACAACAAACAATCGCAGACAATCTCAAGCAAGCAACACATCAACAAACAAGTGATCCAGCAACATCCCAGGGGTTATCCTAGCAGTATATATCTACTGAAATAGTTTTAGAAGAGTTGGCAATGGTTATCTAAATAGTTGATCAACAAAGCATTAAAAACAGCAATCTGCCAGAACAGTCCAGCAGTGTTCACTAATTTTTCTACCTGACTTAAACTCGTCAGGAATTTATTCTGATTTTTGCACATACATTACAGAGAGTTTCGCACTAGTCCTATTTTTTCAGATTTTTCCCAGATACCAGTAAAATATGAAAAATCGTACAGTACTGTTGTATCAGCAGAAAACTGCAGCAGGAATAACACAGATATTAACCAAACTTGCAATAACTCTTTCATAAAATCCGCACAAATAATCCTGGGATATTGGAGTACACAAATAAGCAACTAAAAACTCTTAAACTAATAGTAACTAAGTTTTACATCGATCGAGACTAATCCTAACGATTTTTCCTAACGCGGACTATTTGGTGGACTTCTATCTACTTCTTGAAGAGGTTGCGGTAGGTCCTTGCACTCATGCGTTGGCGCTTTTGTCCACGGTTCAACCATGGCGGCGGAGTGTACACCTCTCTTGAGTCATCACTTGAAATCTCAAACTCCAACTCTTCTGGATCCTCCTCTTCTTCTTCACTCTCTGCTGCAACAGCAACAGCTTCATCTCCTCCACCATCATCGTCTCCATCATCATCATCCTCGTCCTCATCATCATCATCGTTCCCACTGTCACCATCATCATCATTGTTGCCACCATCTCCATTGTCATCATCAGAGGGTGGATTCAGCTATGCTTGGAGAGCGGCAATCTGGGCTGCCATAACTTCAATAGTTTGATCCCTTTCCTGGACGGTCCCTTGCAACTGTTGTATGGTCTGGGTGTTATCCTGAACAGTCCCATTAAGATGAGCTATGGTTGCATCCTGCCTATCAGGGCATTTTCTAGAACTCCCATAGCTTCATGCAAGGTGTCAATCTCCTGTCCTTGGACCACCATACCATTGGTGGCAAAATCTGCAATCTCCTTTACCATCATCACTTTCTCAGCTAGAGCTCCATTCTCCCTTTCCATGTCCTCTATGTGCCTCCGACGGGGCGGCATGTTGTTCCTGTCGCCCGGGGTAACCACAATGTTCCCATCTTCATTGCGCCTCCCATAGTCACGGTAGGGTGAGTCTGCTGGCAGTAGGTGTCGGACATGATGGCACTGGCGAGACAGGGCTTCATGCATGGCCAAGTTTATTCCAAGTCCCCAGTTGCAGTATGTCTTGGTGTAGATCAGGTGCACAGGGTTTGGCAAGGAGGCATCTCTGAATATGAAGGTGGTGATCTCCCATGCATCCTCGCCATATCCATAGGTGTACAGCCTTCTTCCCTTGAACATGGGAAGTGGCAATCCCAATGACTGCGAGAGCTGTGCTAACTGTCTTGCAAAGGGCCTTGGTGACTCCATGGTTGCATACTCAGTCCTGACTTCTCCCATCTATCAACTAAAGAGGAAAGTGTGAGAATAGCATATGGTAAGAATTTACGAGAGTGAAAGGCATAAGATGAAAGACAGAGTTAATATAAGCTTTAATAATTCTATGGCTTCCTAATCCAATCCTAGGTCATGATCCTACAGTCGACACACGGGATCTGAATACCATCTTGTAAAACCACGGTTCTGAAAAGACCGTGGCTTCTATGTGACATGCCAATCCCTGGATCGGTTCATTGGCCCACAATAGAATAAGATGAATAACATAGCAAAATATCCGTGTATCATAAATAATGAAGATCCAGAGTACCATTATTACAATAAAAGCTTAGCTCAAGGCTAGCTCAAATTATTCAGGTAGCAACATAAATAAAGCAAATCCTCCATTCTTCAAATTGCACACAAGTGAACAAGTGCCAAGTGGAGTACCGTGGCCTATATCGATTACTCGTAATCGGAATATCCTGCAACATGAAACGTAGCAGCCCCGAAGGGTCAATACATGGAATGTATGGCAAGTAGAGCTATTAAAGGAGACAATAGTGCTAACATCTACATGCATATCTAGCAAGTGGAGCTGTGGCTAGCTAGCATTTGCAAATACCTTTGTCCTACTTTCATAAACAGTTTTTGATTTTCTTTGAAAAGATCCCAATTAAGTTAACCCAACAACATTAAAGCAATTATGAAATTTGAATGATCGAGAAACATGTCATGGAATCAATATCAAGCAACTCAGACGTCCATAACCGGAGACACGGCTAATCGATTAGATTAAACACCCTGTAGGGGTTAGTACACTTTACCCATGTGACTTGGCCAGACCAGCTCATACCATCACTCGCATTTTGGGTGATGATAGGGAGAAGTCCAAGAAGAGACCGTTCGGGAAGTAGCTCCCCAATCCCGACGCGCATCGGTCCAACCTACCAAAATTCTACATCTCTGGATACGCGGGTTCGAGTTACCACAACCTACTAAGTCCAACCAACCGTCCATTTCATTATTGGCACATGGATGTACACGTAAGCTACAAAATAAAGAAGCCAATCATTTTCTCTTGATACCTGGGTGCCTTTCTGCAATGATACCACCAAAATTAACAATCCCATCACACCCAGGAGATTCATTGATTAAGTTGTTTTAGTTTTCGTAAGCCAACACATTTAGAAACAACTTTCAGTGATGTAACCTAGCCCTCGTTCATCATAGCATGGCTAAGCACATGTACCAATGGTGATTTATCTAGAAGGAAAGCCCTACCACACAATAGGACATAGCATAGCAATAGTATCATCCTACACATGCATCTACAAAATACACGACAATGCATTGAAAATAGTAGGACAATATCATAAACAAAGTAGCATCTACTTGTCTTGGTTGTAGCGGTCGGAAGAACAATCCACACACGAGCAAACGTTGCACTCGTCACAATCTACACGATACAATTGCAGTCATAAACAAACCATCCACAAGCATATGCAAGCAAAGATGATGCAAGATGTATGCATGACAAGTGGATTGATGCTACAGCAGCACCACATAACCTTATTCAGTAAAGATACTGAATGCATGCATGGAAAATAATTTTAGCGCAAGGAAAACTATTATACAATTTATAATGCTCAAAACTAGAGCGAGAACCCAAATAATTCACTAATGTTAACATACTGTTTTTAAAATCTTGCGAAAATTCTACTGCGTAGGCATTACTGAATAGGAACAGTACCAATTGGAATTTCTCAAAAAGGAATTATATAACTCCCTGAGTAATTAAAATAATGCCGAAAGCCACTAAATAGTTTCTGCAAAAGTTTTTACTGTAAGCCTATCTTTTTAATTCACTTTGAGATTCCCCTTGTTCTACTGAATCCAGGGACATATTATTTGCAATTTTTAGAGTTACAGATCTTTTTCTATGAATTAATTACTCCAAAAAGGACATTAACTCAATTAATTAATCTGTACAAAATCTTACTGCAAAAGTGTAAAACAATGGTACAGCAAGATTCTACACGACTTACTGAATCTACACATATTTTATTTGCAATTTTTGGCCCATTAGATTAATTTCTACGAATTTTACAAGATTCTACTAATTTCTGCAAATTCTAAATAGATTTTAAATCAAAAGGGAATATTCCAGGAATATTCCCTGCTGACTCAGCGCTGACTCAGCGCGGGTTGACTGGTCAACCCGTCAAACACGCGGTCTCCACACGATCTGGGCCATAGATCGAAGATCCAACGGCCAGGGAGGGGTGGCGGCGGCGGTGCTCACCGGCGATTTCGGCGGAGAGGCTCGGGCGGCGTCGGCGAGGTTCCGGCGGCGGCGGAGGGCGGGACGGGGTGCGGGGCAAGGAGACGGAGCCCATGGGGACGACGACGCGGACTCCCGCGGCTCCTGGCGGCGGTGGCGACGGGCTGGAGCGGCGTCGGCTCCCGGTGGCGGTGCGGCGATGGCGGCGGTGCGACCTGCGGAGAGAGGAGAGGGAGAGAGGGTCAGGGGCAAGGCGAGGTCATGGGGCGGCGAGCTTGCGGGGAGAGAGAGAGAAAGGCGCGGCGGCGGGCGGCTCACTTACCGGGCGGCGGCGAGCGGCGGAATCAGGAGGCGGCGGCGTCTCGCGATGGGGGAGGTGGCGGCACGATAGGGAGAGGCAGGGGGCGTGCACGGGCTTAGAAGGGGGGGTCCACGTGGTGCCCGAGGCGCAAACGGCGGCGGCGGTTGCGGAGTTCGTTCCGAACGCGGCGGCGGTGGCGATGTCGGCGCCGATCGGTGGCCGGGCACGAGGCGGCGGCAGGTAGTTCCTGCCGCGCGGGCGGCGGTGGCTGTGCGCGCGCGTGCGCTGGCTGGCGCGGCTGGGCCGGCTCGGCCCAGCTGGCTGGCTGGCCGCGCTGCTTCCCCTTTTTTTGTTCTTTTCTTTTTCAAATTTCTGTTTTAGTTTTTTCATCGTAACTCCTTCGTACGAACCCCGAATTGGGCGAAATTTGTCTCTAATTTTTTGTAAAAAGCAGAGGATCATCATAGGATCCTTTGTAGCAACACCACTAGCTTCCAAAGAGGATGGAAATACAAACCTAGTATATCCTCTTGTAGGAGCATTATAGCAAATCAAAATAGGGTTTGCAAATATCGTTTCGCCGGAATCTTTTCAAACCGAAGTTTTGTATGGAAGACCAAGATGCAATGACATGAATGATATGCAGAACCAAATCTAAAATTTGGGATGTGACATGAAGCTTATCAACATTTGACATCTCAAATCTCTTTGTTCCTGGGTGGCTTTCCACAAGTGTGATACACCAGGGTAGTCCATTGAAATGGGCCCTGAGTAACCACTCAACAAAACCATTCTCACCATTCCACCCAGGTGATTCATTCACATATTTGTTTATTTAAACAAAACAAAAGTCCTTAACTTAGAAATATTTCATAGCATGAATATAATCCACCCTTGTTTTCTACTAGCTAAGCTAATCATGATAGTAGTAGGGGCCTTAACTTAGGTAAAATTCTACTAAGGCATCATCTACTAGGATTTCCCATGGCATAGCATACTTAGTAAAATTCCATGCAAGTCCTACTTAGAAATATCACTAATGCATAGTGAAAATAATGGGACAAAAGTATGAATCACCACTTTCCTTTTTGGTAGAGAATATAAGTTCACTCCTTGATCTCGCAATAGTCACAATCTTCAAATTTCACTACAATTGAATCAGGGCACAAATTTAATCTACCATTCAAGCAATTCATCACATAGAATAATAAAAACAAACCATTGCATGCAAGCATGCCAAAGATTGTTTTGTTTGGAAAAGTGGTTTATAATAGGTTATAAACATTATAAAACACCTATTGGTCATTTATAAATGTGGAAAAACCATTTGATAACAAGTTAGTGAAAATTGCCACTTTAAATCATTTTTGTTTTGTTAGAAATGATTTAATCAAAGTAATAATTTCTAGTGTTTGACAAATATATTTTTAAACACAAATGTTGGTGTTTAAGGTCAAGTGTTTAATATTAAAACCATTTGCAAAAGGTTTTACCTATAAACCATTTTTATACCAATGCAATATTTTATTTTGTTGGAAATGCCTTTAAGCAAAGTAATAATTTTATAGGGTTCAATAAATATATATTTTTAAATCCTAAAACCTGGTGTTTAGGGTCCGGGAATATAAATCAAATCATTTTCCAAAGGTTTTACTTGAAAGGCATTTTCAAATCATATTCAATATTTTTATTTAACTAGAATTGATTTAATTCAAAGGAATAATTCCTAAGTGTCACAAAATATATTTTTAAATCCAAAAGTTGGTTTCTATGGTCAGTAGGTTCAAAACTATCCATTCACAAAATATTTTACCCTAAAATTATTTCTAGAATAATTTTTATATTCCAAATATGCCTACACATGTTTATGCAAAAATAACCAATTTTACAGAGGCAAAACATTAAACAAAGTGCATGGTTGGAAACTAATCTTTTTTGCTGATTCCATTGATATAAAATTTGTAAAATTTGGACGTGTAGATTTAAAGTCATGAATTTTTCAAATCTAACCATCTAATAGAACATTTTCTGTTTTTAAAACAAAGTCAATGCCACGCGTCGTGTTTTCATTCACTGGTACCGGTTCGGATGTCAGTGCAGATGTCATCTCACCCCTTCGATTAACTATTCTATCCTAGCCAACGCTCCAGATCGCAATGACCAAAGGTGGGCGGCGCTGGCGGCGGCTGTGCGGCGGCGGCGCTCTGGCGGTGGCATTGCTGACAATTAAGGAAGCGAGAGAGAGGGAGATGGCTCACAGCGATCGCAGTGTCGTGGGGAAGCTCGACGTAGTCTTTTCCTGGACAGGGGCGCACGAGGACAACAGAAATTTCTCGCCGGAGTTCCTCACTGGCTCGGGCACGCACGGGTCTTGTCGGAGACGAGGATTGAGGGCGTGCTAAGACAAGTGCGGGACACCGTTAGATGCACAAGGTCATGGCGCGCATAGGAGCATCAAAAAGAGGGGAAGGGGAGGTCAGGGTTACCGGGGAGAGGTCGTCGGAGTCAAAGCCGAAGACGGTGGCGAGCTGGCGTTGAGGTTGTCGACGCTAGATGCTCGTGCGGCTGAGCTCGGGGTACTGGGAGATGCAGGAGATGCTGGGGGGCACGCTCATGTGCTCTGGGGTAGTGGGGCTGGCGGTGTCTGGCCGGAATCGGCCGAGGGAGGTCGTTGGAGCAGAGAGGACACGAGCGAAAATTTGCGTAGCCTGGTGGCTCTCTAGGCAGGGCGTGAGAGGGAAAAGAGAGAGGAGGATGGTGCGATTAAGTGGCGTGATCACAACGAGTAATAGCCGCGGCGTTAAGTAGAATTAAACGTTGGATTCAAACCAGAAACGCCGACGAGGTTTGGGGAGAAAGGGTCGCGGCGGGTGAGAACGATGAGATGACAGGTGGGGTCTGGCGTCAGCAAGAGAGAGGGAGAACCGGTGGGGTCATCTCGTCAGTGGCAGTGCGGCTGAGTTGCTGAGTGCAAAACATTTCAGGGGGGGAAGAGGAGGTGGGCTGCGCTAGGCTTAGTTGGGCTAGGTTGGGTTGGGCTGGTTCTTTCCTTTTTTTATTCTGTTTCTTTTTCTATTTTCAAATTCAAACATTTATTTGAATCCAGATTTATTATTCAAACCTTTTTCAAATATTCAGTATGTTTCTATATTGTTTTAAATATGTATATAAAGTCCATTTTAGAATAATTATTTTATTCTTTTATGATTTATATTTTATTTAAAATAGGCACTTGCCTTTTATTCAAATAAGATTTATTTATATTTTCAAACCTCTATTTGAATCTTAATTTTTACCAAATCCTTTTCAGTAAGTTTTATTTATTCATTAGTGCAAATAATTCACTTTGAATTATTTAAAGTATTTCAATATGATTTATTAATTATTTAAATTGGGAAAATGTCTTTATTTAAATCAAATATGGTTTTAATTCCATATAATTTTTTATTCAAATAATTCTTTGATTCCATTTAAGTTAACTAAATAACTTTTATTCCTCTTGGGTAAATTCAAATTTACTACTTTCACATGATTTAATTAATCATTTCTATTAGGGAATTTGTCTTTATTCAAATAGAATAGAATTTGGTTAATGTCATATTATTTTATTTGAATATTCCTTATCCCTTTATTTTATTTGAATTATCTTTATTCCATTTGCTTATGGATTTGATTCAATCTTTAAATTGTCCTCTAGATAATTTTCTTGGGATTTATTATTTAGGCAATCTGTCATTATTTACATAAAACTGGATATTGTCCATTCCTTAGATATTTATTTAAATAATCTTTTATTCCTTTTATTATTCCATAATTTTTCATTTCATTTGTTTATGTATTTGGCCAAGATTTAATTTGGCTTTTAAATATTCCTTATTTATTTTCTTTCTTTCTTTTTCTCATAAAATCCATATCTTTTTATTTATAGATACAAATTTGGTGATTCCAATTTGTAAAATTTTATTTAATATTTGTTTATCCTTTTATATCTCTTTAGGATTATTTTTCTCACAATTTGGTATGGATTTTAGCTAGGATATTTATTTGCTTTGTAATTCCTTACCTTATTATATTCATAAGATTTTATCCATGGTTCCAAATTGAATGAAATCAATTTCTATGAACTTATAATATTTTTGTTTGTCATTTTGATCACTTGTAAATGTTTGTTGACAAATTTTATATGGAACAAATCCATAGTCTTAGATAAATCTTTGGAATGATTTATTCCATTAGGGTTGTAGGGTTTCGGTTTAACTTCTCCAAGTGTTTAAATTTCAAGATTCATTCATGAATGCATTTCACTTGATTTGAATTTTGTTGGATTCCCTTTTATTCAAAGTTTGTTCAAGATGGGTTTTGGTGTTTACATTTAGAAACAAAAAGTTTCTTTTCACCCGAAATTTCAACAATTATTTATTTTGTTTATTTATTTTTCACATTTCAAAATTTGGAAAATTTTGGGATGTGACACCAGCGAAGAGTACTTAGCTATTTGAAGCGAAAGAACTTGACAGAATTCCCATGTGTCCTCGAGAACGTTTGGTCCTTATAAGTATTTCCACCGGCTTCTCCTTTGCTAAGAAAGGATTGGGACACTCGCTCCGTTTGTTCGTTACTTCTATTGCTTGCTCCTTGTTTTGTTGCCTTGTTAGAAAACCACTAAAAATCCGTTTGCTAAGTATTCACAGGGATTTCCTGCTCCATACCACTATTCAGCACCTTCTGCTCCTCGTTGGGATCGACACTCCTATTTATTGAAAGTACTACGATACACCCCCTATACTTGTGGGTCATCATGTGGTGGTCCAACTAGCGAAGTATGTTACAATTCTCACTCATATGCTAAGTCCATGATATCTTACCTTAGACGTTTGATGGAGGTCTCTAAGTCTTGGATATACTTCTTCTCCTCCTCAAGGTCATCTTAGTGTTGAGCATTCTACACTTGAGTCTTTCACCAAGATCCTTGATAGCACTCCAAGCTGCATTTATTGCAGAGTCAAAGAATGTCGTATACATTTCTAAGTTGGTTCCCATGTAGAATCCCGACTCTTTGTGGTTGTCTCCCTTGTTTTTGTACAAGTGAAGTTGCACCCACCAATATTCTTCTCCTTCATCCATCACTAGAAATCCTTTGTACATGGCCTCACCATGTATCCCCAAGCTAACCATAAGGGTTTTGAGTGCTTTTTTTCCTTAGTGGTTTCCTTAGTCTAATCCAACCTAGGGTCATAATCCTACATGCAACACAGTGCTCTGATACCATATGTAATATCCCACCTTTATAAGGTAAAGGTCCCTGTGATTGCAATGTTATTCCCTTGATCAAATGCTAGCATCCATAGTTTAAGATGAAGTACACAGATATAAAGGTCTTTATTACATCATCATTTCAGGGATAAAAATATTCTTTTACAACTCCATAGCCAAAGGCTAGTACAAGAGTTCATAACATAAGTAAATAAAGTAAAGTCTTCATCTTCATGTGCCATAGGCAAGCATGTTGAGTGTAGACTCATAACCCTAATCCTCATTAGAATAACCTGCAACATCATAATTTACAGCCATAGTGGGTCAATACATTTGGAATTGTATTGGCAAGTGATACCATATTAGAAAAGTAGTATCTAATATCTATATGAATTTGGCTAAGTGTAGTTTAGGCTTGCTTTGCTCAAAATAGGATTTTCCTATCAGTTGAAAACACTAAGTTTTTGTTTGACAAAAACTCCCAAGGAACCACCGATAGACATTGGTGAACCTTTACCCTTGTTCAACCACAAGTTTTTAATTTAGAAATTGGGATGAGGAGATCCTTGATAGCTTCAATCTCTTGATGCTCAAATTGTCCGTTGCCAGGGACACGGCTAAGTACTTAGGTTTTACCCTCTCGAGAGGTGGTGCACTTTCCCCCACAAGACTCGACATGCATCGAGATGAGACCTTTCAGAAGCCTTCCCTTAGACCACCATGGACGCGTTCCATCCTATCACCCTACCACCAACTCTCCATCTGGCTATGTTATTGCAACCTATATGATCAAGGCAGAGCCCATATGCCTTGTGGTTGCACTGGAAGCTTCTAAACACTAAGTATCTCAAATCCCTTTGTTCTTGGGTGGCTTTCCACAAGTGAGATACACAAGGTAAACCATATACATGGGCCTTGTGTAACCACTCAACATAAACCATCATACCATTCCAATCAGGTGATTCATTTACTTAGTTGTTTTAATTAAGCAAAAACACAAGTCAAAAGACTTAGCAAAATTTCCATAGCATGAATATATTCCACCCTTGTTTGCTACTAGCTAGGTTAAGCATGTTAACATGGTAAGTATCTTAACTTAGAAAAAAATTCTACTAAGATTACATCTACTAGGATTTCCCAAGCATAGCATATTTATATACTTAGCAAAAATTCCATGCAAGCCCTATTCAAAATATAACTAATGCATAGAAAAAAATAATAGGACAAATACATGAAGCACCACTTGCCTTGGTAGTTTGCGGAGTAGCAACAATCTTCACAATCACAATCACCACTAGCAATAAAATATACACATAAAATTATAGTACCAAATTCTCATTCAAATATTCAAACAAAAATATATAAATGCATTCAAATGCAATAAAATGATTTTTTCCACACTAAACCAAATAACTAAACAGTACTGAACACAAAACAAACTAATTATAGTTTAAATAAACTTAATTTTGCCTTAAAATTATTTTCTAAATAAATTATATGGCCAAAATAAGCCTATAAATGATTCTGCAAATAAACCTAATTGTGCAGATGCAAAATACAAATTCAAACCAACAGTAGTGTAGTATTTATTTTTCTCAATCCAATGATATATTATTTGCATTTTTTGGATAAACAGAACAAAAGTTATGATTTTTACAAGTTTAAATCTCTAATAGATTCAAAAACAGATTTTAAATCAAAATATCAGACAAGTGGCTGTGTCTGATTGGCTCGTACAGCTTGGCGGATCGGCCAACGTGGGCTGTAGGATTTAAGTTAGATCCTGTGGCTCAGATCTAAGGTACCCCTTCGTTAAGTGATCTATTCAGATCCACTACATCCAGATCTAACGGATACGACGCATGCGACCAAAGTCTGGAGGCGCGCGTCGCTACTATGGCAGCGGCACTACTGGCGGTGTTGTTCCGGTGAATACAGAGGGAGCTAGGGGATGTGCGGTGACTTACCAGCATCGCAAGGTCGCGAGGAAGCTCAACGTGGCTTCGGCTTGGACAAGGGCGTGTTGTTGCGGTGGCTGGAGCTCGTCGGAGTTGCGGGCAGCGTCGGGCTAGTGCGGGCGACGACGAAGGCGACGACCAGGGTCACCCTAGCACAAACTAGAGGAATCAGTGTGTGCACAAGGGCCAGGCGAACGAGATGGTGTGAACCAGAAGCCAAGGGGCGGTCGCGTCTTACCATAATTGCTCGTCGGAGACGAGGGAAGCGTCGGGTGCTCACAGTGTTTGACGAAGTCGACGCTCTAGGTCACGAGAAGATGAATAAAAGGTATGAGAAGAAGAACATGAGCAAGGAGAGCACAGCAGTAAGAAGCAGAGGGCACTGGATGGGTGGTGCTCACCGGAATACCTCGTCGGAGTTCATCGGGCAGCAAGGTTTCGAGTTGAAATACGAGCAGCCTGGTGGTGGAAAGGGGTGGCGAGTGAGGGGAAATGCTCGCGGGGGGAGGGGTTTAAGTAGACAGAGGCAGGCGCGAGAATGACTCGCCGTATCAATGGCAATTAAGCTATGACATCAACGGCAGCGAATGGCAGCGGTGACGGGGTCTAGGCGCGGGATTTGGGGAAGAAGGTGCCGAGCTGGCGCGGGGCCACTGGGCAGTGACAGCGGGGTAAGGCTAGTGCGCGTGAGAGAGAGAAAGGGGGAGAGGGAATGGCCCGAGTGGGCTACTGGGCCGTTTCTGGCACTGGGCCGAATAGGTAGCACAGTGTTTTTCTTTTTCTTTTCTCCTTTTTTTCAATTTGGTTTTTCAGAAATGAATTTGAATCCTTATTCAAACTTGATTGAATTTAAATCATTTCTGGATTTTTGCAGTGAGGTCCTTGCACTCTAAAATGTGAGGAACACCACTGACCACTCTAATTCACTTTCTCCCTTTGAAAAATAAAAATAAAACCATGCCATATATGGTATATATAATAGGCATAATAGTGGTTTTATTTGGAGTTTTGGTTTGAAAATATTTGTGCAATTTAAAAATGCCATGAATACATGAATGCAATGCATGCTTTTGTAATTCATGAATTTTGGGATGTTACAAAGCTCCCCTTTCATTTCACACCGACGACATCCATAGACAAAAGATCAAAACCATAGACAGCATGGTTCTGCTAATTCCAACGTATAAGTGCAAGCATATACAACATAGATGACACAATGGTTCAAGTTTATTTAGGGGCAAGAAAAATAAAGTGTTCCATCAAGTTTGTGAGAGCTTTAATAACTAAGTTTTCACATAACAAAGAGACTTTTTAATTGGAAGGTAAATGAAAACAAGAATATATTTGGAATGGTGTAACACGCCATGCATAGAAATTTATAGTGGACACTTTGGAAAACTTGGTTTCTTGGGAGTTGGATGCATGATTAGAGCTTACTCATACAAGTGGAGGATAGAAAAAGACTAGGAGCGACCAACTAAGAGAGCAGTAATGGCCTATAATTGTTGTTACTACCAAAATTATTCCTATAGGAATTGTTGTTGAAATTGTTGTTTCTAATGAAGTTCACATCAACTTGCTCTTCTTGAGCAACCAAAGAGGCTAAGGGAACATTGTTAGGATCTATAGGAGCTTTTTCAACAAGAATATCCATGATAACATCAATTTTATCACTCAAAGAGGAGGTTTTTTCAACAGAATTTGCCTTCTTACCATGTGGAGCTCTCTCAGTGTGCCATTCAGAATATTTGACCATCATATTATCAAGGACCTTTGTTGCAGCACCCAAGGTAATGGTCATAAAGGTACCTCAAGCAGCTGAATCCAATAGGTTTCTTGAGGAGAAGTTTAAACGTGCATAAAAAGTCTGGATAATCATCCAAGCAGTAAGTCCATGAGTGGGACAATTCTTAACCAAAGATCTCATTCTTTCCCAATCTTGAGCAACATGTTCATGATCAAGTTGTTTAAATTTCATTATTTCACTTATCATAGATATAATCTTAGCAGGAGGATAGTATTTTCCAATAAAAGCATCTTTGCACTTAATCCAAGAATCAATACTATTTCTGGCAAGGATAGCAACCATTCTTTAGCTTTTCCTCTCAAGGAGAAAGGAAACAACTTGAGATTAATAATATCTCCATCTACATCCTTATATTTTTGCATCTCACAAAGTTGTCGTGGGAATGACCACGGCAGATGCTGCAATCGGCAGGGAGTAGTAGAACATGGGGCAAGGGCGGCCAGCCATCTGCGGTGCGAGATGAGGGCTGAGACACAAGGATTTACCAAGGTTCGGCCCCCCGGAGGGTAAAGACCTACTCCTGCGAGATTTTATTATGGGGAGAGTACAATGTGGCGAGCTCGTCGGCTAGGCAGTGAGTCGCTTGGGTGTATGATGGAATGTATCCTCTATGCGTCCTCTAGGGAGGTTTATATATACTCACCTCCCTAGGGTTTACAGATCTCAACCGAATCAGTTAAGGTTTCAGTGATTCTTTAACCTAATCCGACTGGGCCTATCTACGCTTCTGGGCCTTCAGCTTCCAGTCACTTGAGTCCACGCCAGACCTTGATCCAGTTGCCGTCCTGCAGGCCCACTCGCTGGCACCTGGGCCAGTAGGAAACGTCCTGCTGGGTATACCCCGGTAGGCAAATCCCCATCAGTAGTCCCCGAGGCCGTCGTTGATTGGTATCAGGCGTTCGCTGGCAATCGGATTATATGGGTCCAATGCGGACGCCCAATCGAATCGGCGGCAGACTCCTGAATAAAGGAAAAACTAGTGATTCTAGTCGCAATAACGGCGACCAATTGGGTCGCAGCTCGGCGAACAGGTCAGCGAATACTCAGTCACTGTTATAGTGATCGGGTCGGCGAATCGTCGAGTCACGCGGAGCGACGAGTCAAATGGATGAAGTTGGACCGTCAAGTGGAATAAAAACTAGCTGTTGGGGTAATCCAACGGTAACTTTGGCGTAATTACCGCGTAGTAACGGCTCCCGAAATTGGCGGGTAGCAACCGCTATATAAGGAGAATGACAGGCGAACGGGGAAAGACTCCTTCGTCCTTCATCCAATCTCGCCCATCTCCGTTTTCCACTCCGCATCGCGATCCAACCAATCCAGAGAGCCCCGACCTCCGCGAACTTCCAACCAATGGCCCCCTCCACCGAACCATGGAAGATCCAAGTGTACCAGGGCGCTACTGGCGTCCTTCGAGGAGGCCGGGATCCTGCGCGTCGGCAGATGGCGCATCCCCGCGGCCGGAGAAGTGACTCCGGACCCACGTGAGGGAGAATTCATCTGCTTCACCAGCCACCTGGAGCGGGGGCTGGGGTTTCGCACTTCCCTCTTCTTCCGGCGTTTCTGCGCCTACTACGGTATCCAGCCGTCGGACCTAGGCCCGCATAGCATCGAGCAGCTCGCCATTTTCGTGGTGTTCTGCGAGTCCTATCTGGGCTGCAGGCCCTACTTCCACTTGTGGCAAGATCTGTTCCATGGGAGGATCAGCCGCGAAGAATCAGGCGGCCCGATGCTGGCTGCGGGTGGCCTGACATTCCAGCTGAAGTCAAAGGCGTCGTTCTTCGACCTGATGCTGCCCGCCAAGGCGGAAACGAATGGAAGAAATCCTGGTTCTACGTCACCGAGTCGACTCCAGACGGCGAGGTGGCACTTCCAAGGTACTCCGCCGACCGGCCCGAACCGCGTCGGCTCCAGGTCGGCAAGCTCCCGCTGGATCAGCGGATGGTTGTCGACGAAATGTTGCAAACCATCCGCGGTCTGAAGAAGAAGGGCCTCCAGACCATTAACCTCTACAACTGCTGGTTCGGGTGGCAGCTCGTTCCCTTGGCACGCCGCGACCATTACATGTACGAGTACACGGGTAAGGACGATCCGACGAAGTCTTCCTTCGCCGAGTGGCATCACGACTACACTCTGGCCCTGAAGAAAATTACCCAGGCGGTGTATCTGGACGCGAAGGCCGGGGTCACCCTTATACTTCAAGGCACCCAGCTCCGACGGTAAGCCGTTATTTCGCCACCACTCGCAGTCGCAGATGATGCATTCGCGGTTGTGCTGATGTTGTCTCATGTTTGTTGTAGTTGTTCCAAGGGGTGGAAGGCTGGCTCCCACCCGCAGACGACGAAAACTCTAGCTCGTCCGTCCAGGACGGGAGCGAGTCGCCGTCCGCCAAAGGCGATGTCGGGAGCGACGATGGCGATGATGACGACGACGACGAAGACGAGCCCGTGGAAGACGCCGCCCCAACAATTTGCAAGACTCGCGGGCAACACCAGCACGAGCTCGAAGCGAGTAGAAGCCTCGAGCCTCACGATGATGATGATGACGAGATTCCCGAGCACACCTCACATCGTGAGGCCACACCGTCGAAGAAGAAGAAGAAGGAGAAGAAGGAGGCGAAGGCTCCGCCGAAAAGGAAGACAAAGCCGGCAAAGCAGACGTCTCCGCCCCGATCCGCGACCAGTTCTGACGCCACCAGCTCGACTAAGGGCGAGGCGGCGCGCACGACCGTGGCACCTGACGCTGCAGCCCCCTGGACGAGGTGCCTCTAGCGGTGCTGCCACCTCCATTCGCCCCAGTCTCTGGGTTGGGAGCTACTCCGGCCGCAGCAGCTTCGCCTCCCAGGGAAGCTCCCGCAGCCGTCGTCACGGAGGCTCCTGCCGCAGCCTCGTCTTCGAAGAAACCCTCTGTGTCTTGGGCACACGGTGTATTCGAGATGGGACTTAGTCGGAAGTTGGGGCCCGAGCTGGAAAGGCCTGCCAGCATCCGCACCGGTCCGCGGTTCATACCAGTCGCCAAGTAAGTCATGTTCATCTTCTTGTCTTCCGTTCTAGTCGTGCAGTCTTATTCATATCGTTGTTTCACAGGACTGGAGTTAAAAAGATCGGCCATCCTTCTGTGGCCAAGGTTCCGCCAGTCGTCACCGAGGAGGACCCTTCACGGAAGAGGAAAACCAACAAAGTCGCTGCTCCCGCTGACGGTGCCAAGAGGGCAAAAGGCGACAACGTCGTCACGGTCTCTGATGACACGGCAGTTGCTCCGAGCGAACCTCCGAATGCGGCGGAGGTGGCCTCGAAGACCAAGGAGGCTGTTGCCTCGCCCGAAGTGGCCGAGCCGGCTCCTAGTGGTGCTGCGGCGTCCGCTGCAACTTTCCCTCGCTTCATGGCCAAGGCGGCCGCGGCGGGTGGCGCGGCACAAACGAGCCGGACGCCTGGGGTCGCCGAGACGAAGGTCGAGCAGCGTCGCAGCCACACTCCGGTCATGCTTGCGTCTGTGGACGCGCTGCAACTTCACGGCATGCTGGGCGCAGCCATCCATATATGTCCAGTCCCCGAGGATCGGGCCACTGAATTTCAGTGGTCGGATTCTTAATGTTTTTGTAGCGTCTAGTCTCCGAGTGCCTAGTCGCTGAATTTCAGCGGGTGGGCACTTAGGATTTTAAATGTCCAGTCCCCGAGTGCCTAGTCGCTGAATTTCAGCGGGTGGGCACTTAGGATTTTCAATGTCCAGTCCCCGAGTGCCTATTCGCTGAATTTCAGCGGGTGGGCACTTAGGATTTTTAATGTTGTTGACGGTTTAGTTTGTGCGCAGGGCCTGCAGCGCGAATTGGCTGATCGGCTTACAGCCAAGTGTCGCATGGAGAAGGAACTCGTTGCCGTCCAGGAGACGAACAAGGGACTCCAAGCAATTGCAGCCGAGGCGGAGGAGGTCCGCCAGGGCCTTTTCCCGGCGGGTGACCTGACGGCGGCTCAATCCGCTTTGAGTACGGCCGAGAAGCGAATCGCTGATCTGGAGCGTGAGCTCAAGGAAGCGAAGGCGGAGGCGAGCTCAGCGGAGGGGCGAGCGAAAGCTGCTGTTAAGGCTGCCGCTGAAGAGCGGATGGTGTCTGACGCACTCGTTGTTGGGCTGCAGAACGACTTCTCCTCGCTTCAAAGCTTCATCACGGGCCTCTGCCGTCCGCTAATTGGTAAACCTTTCTTCCTCTGCCTGCAACAGCTGCGTTGTGGAGTCGTTGGTGTAATCACTGCCGGCTTCTGTCCATAGGCCGGATTATTGACAGCTCGGAGGAGGTGCAGTCATACGACGCGCGGCAGTGTGTGACCACTCTGGTCGACTTGGTCGCGTTGTCCGCGGCATGCATTCGAGCATATCTTCAGGAGATATCGCCTACGGAAGTGATTCCCAGCGACCTCGTCGAGGTATGGCGTTATCTGGAGAAGGCTCCGTCAGTCGTCGAATTCATGACGCGGTCGTCCTTCCGGCGCGGGGCGGCGACGGCGCTCAGCCTTGGGCTTGCCCATTTCTCGAAGGACTTCGACCTTGATGATGTGACGAGTGGCTACCCCTTGTCGACGGGCTCTGTGGAGATTGCCGAGGTGCTGAAGCTGACGGACCGGGCCGCGGTGTATTCCGATCGCGTTTGGGCGATGGGCGACCTCCTCCCCTATCAGGAGACGACTGTCGCCCCCAACGATCCCGAGCCAAAGCATCTGAACTTCAAAGTCGAGCAGTTGTTTCATGCGGCGATGGTGGGTGAGTTGACGACATACCCGTCGAACCCGTACGTGCCCTTCATTCGCAACCGCAGGGGTGGCGGCGAGACGGCGTCGAAACCTGCGGAGTAGAAGCATTGTGCCCTGGGGCGTTAGTAACAAATAGCCATTGGACTTATCTTGTATTTTGGAACGACTTTGTTCTGCTGTAACGGAAATTCGTGTTGTTTTGTGAATTGTTTCGCGATTTTGAATGTTGATTGGACGAGTCCCCAAGCGCGTCCGCCCTTTTTATGGGGTTTACCTCGTTTGTTATGTGTTTGCGATTTTGAATGTTTTGTCAATTGTTTCGCTATTGAGGTCGACTCGCCAGAGCTCGGAGAGCCAGTCGCAGGGCGACTCCCGTGGGTGCTCTTTACTTGACCGTTTTCCCGTGCGCGAACGAGGTCGGGTAGCCGAGTCCCCGAGCGTGGTACTTGGTGGTTCTAGTCGCAGCTCCAAGGTAGGTGAGGACTAAGCGCGTTAGAGTAAGCGCGTCACTCCTGCTTGACCCGAAGGATCAGTCGCATGGCGAGTCTTGGGCACGCTCTCATACTGGGCGTTTTTCCCTAGCCGCTCATATTTGACTGGACGTCAGTCCCCGAGCGTGGTACTTGGCCGTTCGAGTCGCTGTGCCGAGGATGCGGATGACTTTGGTTGCTGTGAGGAGCGAGGGCAGTTGTCTTGGCTCGGTAAGCCAGTTGGGCTAGGAGACTCCAATGGGGCTCCGGGTTGGCGTTTTTCGTGGACGCTACAAGGCCTGGGGTCTCCCAGTGCCCTTGTACCGCACTACTTGGTCGTGCCGGTCGCTTTACCAAAGGTTGACTTCTGTGAATAGCTTAACGCTGTTATTACGAGTGCGAGTGGCACAAGGCATGGAGAGTAGACGTAATTTGCGGTAACCGATCTGTTTTATTTCATAGCAGGTGGAGGGTACGTGTATGGAGTTCTAGGAGTAGAACTTACGTAGGAGGTTTACATTCCGCGGTCGCTTGACGTCGAGTTTCCTGTCTCCTCGGACGTCGGTGAGGTAGTAGGCGTCGTTGCCTAGGACTCGCCCGATGGCGAATGGTCCCTCCCAGGAGGGGGGGAGAGCTTGTGCATGCCCTTCTTGTCCTGGATGAGGCGTAGTACCAGGTCTCCTTCCTAGAAAGTGCGAGTCCTTACTCGCCGGCTATGGTAGCGGCGGATCCTTTGCTGGTAGATGGCGGTGCGGGAGCGAGCTAGGTCGCGTGCCTCGTCGACCTGGTCGACTCCGTCTTGTCGTGCGAGTTCGTTTGCAGCCTCCGTGTAGTTGACCACCCTTGGCGAGTCGTGCTCGAGGTCGGTGGGCATGAATGCCTCGGCGCCGTACACCATGAAGAAGGGTGTAAATCCTGTCGACCTGTTGACGGAGGTGTGAATGCCCCAAATGATTGAGGGTAGTCCTCGACCCAGCACCCGGCGGTGCGCTCGAGTGGTACTTGGAGCCGTGGCTTCAGGCCATGGAGGATGCTCTGGTTGGCTCGTTCCGCCTGGCCGTTGGACTTCGGGTGGGCGACTACTGAGGCGAGGTCGAGTCGGATGTGATGTTCCTCGCAGAACTCGGCCATGGCTCCTTTGGCGAAGTTGGTGCCATAGTCCGTGATGATGTTGTTTGGGAACCCGTAGCGATAGATGAGCTCGCGTAGGAACTTGGTGGCGGTCTTCCCGTCGCATTTGCGGACTGGCTTGGCCTCCACCCATTTTGTGAATTTGTCGACTGCGACCAGGAGGTGGGTGAAGCCGTAGGGGGCCTTCTTGAAAGGGCCTACCATGTCCATGCCCCACACGGCGAACGACCAGGTGATGGGGATTGTCTTGAGCGCCGAGCTCGGCACGTGGGTCTAGTTGGCGTACTTCTGTCATCCGACGCACCGCTGGACAATCTCGACAGCATCTGCGTGTGCGGTGGCCCAGTAGAAGCCGTGTCGCATAGCATTTGCAACCAGAGAGCGGGCGCCGGCGTGGTGGCCGCAGTCGCCGGAGTGAATGTCTTGGAGGATTTTGCGTCCTTCAGTGGGTTGAACACAGCGTTGGAACACGCCGGTCACGCTGCTCTTGTGGAGCTCGCCGTTGATGATGACGAAGGATTTGCAGCGGCGTGCTATCATCCGGGCATCCGTTTCATCCGCTGGCAGGGTGCCTCCCTCCAAGTAGGCAGTGTACGGCGCGGTCCAATCGTCTGCCTCGGCGATAAGTGCGACCAGGGATGCCTCTGGTTGCAGCGGGATTCCGATGTCAATCTCCCTTGGGGGAGAGACGGAAGGCTTGGTGATGGTGTCGAGGAAGACGCCGGCGGGTGGTGCGAGTCGAGCCGAGCCGATGCGAGAGAGTGTGTCGGCCTCCTTGTTCTTCTGCCTGTCAATCCACTCGACGGAGTAGCCTGTGAATTGTCCACCCAGCTTGTCCACTGCTTGGCGGTATGCCTACTACGCCAAATCCGACTGGGCCTATCTACGCTTGAAATTCAGCGACTGGGCCTATCTACGCTTGAAATACACCGAAGGGCGAGAAATTCGCTGAAATTCGGCCAAAGTTATTGAGGTGGGAAGCAGCATCATCAGAACTAGCACCAGAAAATTGCTCTTTCATCACAAGATTCAACAAAGCGGGCTTAATTTCATAAAAGGTAGCATCAGGAGCAGGTGGAGAAATAGGTGTAGTTAGGAAATCATTGTTGTTTGTGCTAGTGAAGTCACACAACTTGGTGTTCTCAGCAGAGTTCATTTTGGAAAAAGTGGAGCAAGCCAACAGCAGTAGGAACTAGAGCAGGAACTAATTTTTTGTGTGTTTTTTATAAGAAAAAGCAAACCAAACGAAACTAAATTTTTTGTGATTTTTGATAAAAAGAGGCAAACAAAACAAGGCAAAGGAAACTAAGCAAAACAAAAACGAAGTAAAGGGAAAGGTTGTGAAGGACTCCCCTTGTGAAGCCGTCCTTAGCCTCCCCGGCAACGGCGCCAGAAAAAGCTTGACGATGGCTCAGATCACTTTAGAGCTTCGTTGGGAGACCCCAAGAGGAAGGTATGATGAGCATAGAAGCAAGTTTTCCCTTAGTAAGAAACCGAGGTTATCGAACTAGTAGGAGGAAGGAAACGACTCAAAGTTGTTGCTAGCAACTTGGAAACATGCACAACACAAACTCAAGAATTTGCCCCAACGAACAGTGAGGTTGTCAATCTCACCGGTTTGCTGAAAACAAAGGATTAACTATATGGTGTGGAAGGTAATAGTGGTTTGCAGAAAGTAAACAGTAACAATGGAATATGTATCAATGGTAAAGATTGGACCGGGTTCCATAGTTCACTAGAGGTGTTCTCTTTAAGATAAACAAACATGGCATGCTGGGTAAACAAATTATAGAAGGGCAATTTACAGGACTGAGCAAGGCATAAAAATGCAATACTAGACATTCATGATCCTTTGAGATATGATTGGGAAATGCAACAAGATACATAGACCGCCATCCAACTGCATCTATGACTAGTAATCCACCTTCAGGTTATCATCCGAACCCCCTCCAGTATTACGTTGCAAGCAACGGATAACTGCTTTAAGCAAAGTTTGTAAGGTAAACAATCCACTTGTTCCATGAAAAAGAGACCGTTGTTTTCTCCCTAGTAGCAATAGCACATTCATGACCCACAAGTATAGGGGGTGTATCGTAGTACTTTCTATAAATAGGAGTGTCGATCCCAATGAGGAGCAGAAGGTGTTGACTAGTGGTATGGAGCAGGAAATCTCTATAAAATACTTAGCAAACAGATTTTTAGGGGTTTTCTGATAAAGCAAGGAAATAAAGTGCAATTAATAAAGACAACGAACAATTGCAGCAAGTGTCCCAATCCTTTCTTAGCAAAGGATAAGCCGGTGGAAATACTTATAAGGACAAAACGTTCTCGAGGACACATGGGAATTCTGTCAAGTGCTTTCGCTTCAAATAGCTAAGTAGTCTTCTTTGGTTTTGTAAGTGTTGTGTGGGTGAACCTGTGCTAATGTACCGACCTTACTTGGACTAATACATACTTGTGATTAAACCCCCTGCAAGCATCTGCAACTATAGGAAAACAATTAAGGTATAAAACTAACCACGGCCTTAAACTCTGAGATCCTACGCTTCCTTGTGTAATGGTGTCCTAACGGGGGTTCAGGTTTCTGTCACTCCGGCAACCCCACAATTAGTATCCAAATACACAATGCACTCCCCTAGGCCCATAAACTATGAAGTATCATGTAGTCGACGTTCACATGACACCACTAGAAGAATAGCGCCACAACTTAAATACTAAACCATTGAATAATATCTCAACACAAATCCACTACTAACAACATGACTTCTCCCATGTCCTCAATAACTAAACGAACTACTCATGAGACATCATATGGATCAAGATCAACGATGATATGGTGATGAATACCAATCTGAACATAAACAATAATCCAATGATTCCACTCACAAGCATCAACTACAATAGTAATCAACACCGGGAAAGTTTCCCCTAAGAACTATGCAAGTATTCAACACAATTGTTACAGCGGGATGGAGTGGTGATGATGGTGCTGGTGGAGATGATGGTGTGGATGATGATGATCATGAACGGAGCTCACAAGATCTATACATGAAAGCACGAAGGAGGAGAAACAACCATCTAGCTACTACATGGACCCGTAGTCCAAGGTGAACTACTCACGCTGCATACCGGAGGCTGGCATGATGATGATGAAGGCCTCCGGGATGATCTCCCCTCCGACAGGGTGCCAGGAAGATCTTCAGATCCCCCGATCTAGGGACGATGGTGGCGGCGGTTACAGACTATTTCGTGGAAGATTGATCGGGTCCTTAGGGTTTTGGTATCGGCGGCTTTTTATAGGCGAAGAGGCGAGTCAGGGGGGCACCCAAGGTGGTTGCACCCTCCCAGGCGCGGGCCAGGCATGGTCGCGCGTCCAGGGGTGTGGCCCCCTGGTGGCTCCCCTTCGTCTCGTATTCTGGCTCCGTGTTCCCCACGATAAAATATTGACTTTGCTTTTGTCCCATCCAATTCCGTGAATATTGATTTCCTGCCTTTTCTGGAACCAAAAACAGAAGAAAACATGCAAATGGCATTATGGAATCTTGTTAATAGGTTAGTACCAGAAAACACGTAAAAATACCTAAAATTATGGACAAAGCAAAGCAAAGTAGATACTAAACAAGCATGGAACATCAAAAATTATAGATACATTTACGACGTATCATGCGGCATTGTCCGGCTCAGCGACCACGCTTCTTCACATCGTTGTTTCAGAACCAACATATAGAACCGGTATCATTGGAGTGTGGTCGGTGGTAATTTTCTCTCCCTCACGTTTCTTCCACAAGCCTCCTCTTTTAAAGTCAACTTCCGATCCCCGGCTCGATCCGGCGCTCCCGTCGGCGGTGTCGCCGGCCGATGGAGGCAAAGGAGAGACGCCGGTCTCAGTAGATTAGGACCCAAGTCTAGTAGCTTTAGCGGTTGTGCCACTGTGTTGATTGGCAGTAGGTCGTCGGGTATCATCGGCCAGATACGACACGTCCTCTGCTCCATCTTCTTTGATGCCCTCCTCTGATGGCAAGTGGGGTGGCGTGAGGAGATTTGAGCGCGGCATCTCCGACAATAAGGCCATCTTCCCCTTCTTCCATAGGCTCTCTGAGCTAGTGCTCTTCCGCGGTACCAGGCGGTCGCCACCGCCACTTTCTGTTGACCTTCCATGGTGGAAGCTTGACTCCAAGGGCAGAATTGGTGAGGCCTTGTTCAATAAGCGGTTCTTTGCTTCTTCTTGGTGATGGACTCTGCGGCCCCCGAACCCCTTTCTGGCTGGCCATGGCGACTTGGTGGAAGGGATTCCCGTGGCGGCGACCTTCGGCAGTAGAGAAGCTCGGGGAATTCGTGATACTGCTTCTCTCTGTAGTGCTCCATCGGCAGCGCACGATTGTCTATCGAATCCCGTCGCTGACAAACAACGCCTCTAGGCCCTGGCTACAACGTCGTCCCTGGGTGATCTCAACCTCAAGCGAAGGCCCTTTTCTGGTCTTGCGGCGAAGCCCCTTTCTTCCACAGCTCCATGTGGCCTTGATGGTGTTGGTGGTGGTGCTTGCTGCTTGAGGCCAGAGGCCACCGGCGGTGTTGGCGGACCCGATCGCTCTTTCCACAAAGTATTGAGGGTTTGTTCTGCAAGTTGAAAAGACTCAGTTTGTATTATTTATTTCTTAAGGGTCCTTTGTTAAATTGTACCGCACCGCTCTACTATTAAAACAGTATCCAGGCCCAGAACTTGTTTAAAATAAAATAAAATAAAATACAGAACCAGTTCTTAACCATAGTTAATAACTGCTAGGGACCGAACCGAACAGGCCCACACCCCAACCATAACCAACTCGTTCCTCCATAAACCCAAACTAAACGAACCTGCTAGCAAGGAAGACCCATAGCAAACCGAACCAACTAAACCCATTGTGAGAAACTGAACTATTTAAACCGGTTAATCCAAAACCATTTCTAGGCCGCGCCCGTGTTCTTCGAGAAATCGAAAGTGACGACCAGAGACGATCTGCGGCCCGTTGTCGGCAGTCGCCTAGACCTGGAGTGAGGAGGCGCGGTCGTTAATCACTTGGTGGCTCCGCCGCAAAGCCACTAGCGAGGCGGTTCACGTTGTTGTATTATCGGCCTCCATGAGCGGCACCTCCATGTGTCACGGCGGTACGAAATCAAACTCAGAAGTATCTCCACGCGAAACTGCTGCATATCCGCCGGGCCGACCCATACTCACCACAAACAGTTTATTTTTGTCCGTTTGGATTCAGACCCCACGGTTAATACAGATAGGGGGTTCGGCCTGTTCGGCCAACCGCCCAAAGGCGCGACCCATTTCTGGTGAGGCAGCTTTTTTTTCAGAATCAAACACAAACAATTTGCCTTAAAACAGGCAAGATTCAAACTTAATTTATATTCAAAATATATAAAACGGAATTTAAACTATTACTAGCCCTAGGTATTGAACTACGCGCGCCGGCGCCGTCTTGATCATCTATGGGTCAAGGTCGATGTACTCCGACGGTGTCCAGTGGTTGGGCGGCGGCAGGGCCGGGGCGGGAGCAGGTGGGTTGATCACCTATCTAGGCCACGGCTCCCAACCGTGCGGGGGGTTGGCCAGCTCCATCCCCACCTGCGGTGCGATCGTAGGCGCCCAACCCGGCAGCGACGGCGGTAGAGGCAGCCGCGCGTTCGTCTCCGCCACCATGCGGGTGAGCTGGAGGTCCTCCTCGTAGCCGCACCACTGGGCCTCCTCCTCGTGCGCGCTGGCCACAATTTCCTGCTCGATGAAGATGTCCTCGTCGTAGCCCTCAGCCAACACCTCGAAGTACTACAGGGGCAGGTTCACGACGACCTCGTTCGGCGCCTCCTATTTGACGACGACGACGTCGTCGTCGTCATCCTCGCTGCCGAGGTCGGCGTCAGAGTGGTTGTGGGCGCCCTCATCGTCCGAGTTGACGTCGGGGAAGTCGTAGACCTCCCACGGCTGCAGGTCGCAACAGACGGTGGTCGCGCGCCGCGCTTTGTGCTCCCACTCAAGGAATTTGATCCAGTACGCCTCGGAGTGGTAGCTCCTCTCCCACCGATGGGACCGGGGGAGGTTGCTGATCCGCCGACAGATCTCCTCTGCCAGCCCTCTGCCCGCCTTGGGCGGTGGCGGCACCGGGACACGGTCCCGGTTGAGGTGCCAGCCGGTGAGGAGGGAGACATCCGTGCGCTGGATGTCGCGACCCTCCCTCTAGCGACGCTCGCACTCCTCGACGCGGTAGTACCGTCGGGTTCGACTTTCCCGTGTTGGCGGGTAGTCCCCCACGGGTTCGCTCCAGAACTCCTCCGGCCACGGCGGAGGCGACAAGGACGTGTCGCGGAGGAAGGCCGGCAGCCGAGAGCCACGGCTGCCAGATGCTTCGTCGTCGTTCTTGCTCCGCTTCAGCCGTGATGGGGTCTTCATCGTTGATGGTGGTGGTGGTGGTGGTGGTGGTGGCGGCAGCGGGCTAGGTTTTGCAATGGCGAGAGGTGACGATGATAGCATCGACGGGCGCAGTGTTAAATAGTCCAGCCGTCCGTGAACGCACGCAGCTTTCCGCTCCTTCGTCATCAATGCCGGCGCGGAAACACAGGAGGCGTCAGCGTGTCGTCTTGTCGCCATTGATGGTGCTGGCTGCCACAGGTAAGCCTTCCGCGCAGCGCCTCTGAATCTGAATCGTTGCCGCGGTTCCGTCTGAATCGGTGCCGCTGATCATCTGAATCAATATCGCTGGTAAGCGATGGCTGAGCCTGTGGACGAGTCCCTACGTGAACCGCGTCCATGCCCATACAATCGAGCCCCAGAGGGTCGGCCGCTGGGCGCCGCGCGCACAGCGCGTGTCCGCAGGACAGTTTCGGACCCGCTAGACCATTTAGGTCGGCATGGTAAAGATGCAGTGACCACCATGGTGGGACGGCACCGTTGCCTCCGCTGCCCTTCTCGAGGCTCGGCGCCAAAGGTAGCGACAATATACGGAGGCAGCAGCAACCCGGCAGTGGGTGCGGTCGTGCCCCGCACACTGCATACCTCGCTGGAGTCCTGGCATCGCTTTCTCCCGGGCGCCTCTCGTCAAAGCGACCATCGAGATTGCATTAAAAAAACATGAGGATTGACGTGCTCGTGCAGCAGTCCTGCTCTCCCCATCCCAACCCGCAGTTCCCCATGCGCGCTCACGTTGCTCCCACCCCGCTCCTCCCAGACACCGAGAACAAGAAACAATAAGATATGTCACCACCACCGCTGCATCCACGCTCCCGACTCTCCCTTTCCCTAGAAAGCATGTAAGTGGAAAATATAATAGTGATATCACTGTTACTGTTTCTCTGTCCCACGCCCGTTTCTGTCTCTGTGTCTCCCTCCCTCTTCTTCATGGTATCACACGGGCACACAGCACACAAACTTGTCAAAGGAAGTGCAGTACGACATTTGCATCACGGACAGGGAAAGCGAGAGGATGGGTGCCAAGAACCACAAGTTTACATGCATCCACTCGTGCGCATTAGGAATTATGAGAGCATTTCTAACAGAGACAGTAAAAGGGACAAACCCACAAATGAACTGCTAATTTACGGGTTCACGCGAAAAATCAGCGCAGATCAGACACTGTAAACGGGACGATCTGTAAAAATAATTGCAGGCCGAAACAAAAAATCGCTCGTCGCCATGTACATTCGAGGGTCGGGAGGCCAAACTGTACGCAAACCCGCACTCATAGGGGAGCTAGGGCGCGTGAAAGTTTCACCCCACGCCTGTACACCTTCTCCCCATTCCGGTCATCGCCACTAGATTCCGTCGCCGCCGTCCACCGCCTGATTCGGCCGCATCCGCCCGTGCCGAGCCACCCCCGGCTGCCCCGCACCCCGCTCGTGTCTCCTCTCTCTCTCTTCCACGCCCCGCTCGCCGCCGCGCCGCCCGATTCTAGGATGAACTCGCGTGAGTTTGATTTGTCCTATTCGTCCTCCTCAGACGATTTCGACATCGTGGATCTGCTCCACGACGAAAGTGAGACGACCATCCTCCTCCTCACCGTCAAGGAGCTTGAGTGCCGCACAAACCTACTGAATCGGAGGCGCGACTCGGTGATGGGCCGCACCTATATCCAGCGGAATCGCGCCCTCGGCCGCGCCATCCTCATGGATGATTACTTCACGGAGGTACCTACATATCCGGCTAATTTCTTTGGTAGGAGGTACCGAATGCATCGTAGTTTGTTCGTGAAAATCTTTGAAACTTGCAAGGAAAACTCAACATACTTCAGGCAACCTAGAAACGCTGCCGGCATGCTAGGATTTATCTCCTATCAGAAAATCACGACTGCCATGAGGGTGATTGCATATAGAACTGATTATACGAATGAGTACCTTCGCATTGGCGAAGATACAACCACCGAGTCCGTGCGCATGTTTGCCAAGATGGTTATCAAGTTGTTTGGTCCAACCTATTTTTGAGCTCCCAACGAAGAAGATACTAAATAATGGTTGAGATAAATGAAAAAAGGGGTTGGTTGCAAATGCTTGGTAATGTTGATTGTATGCATTGGACATGGGATAATTATCCAAAGGCATTGTATCGAATGTACTCGGGAAATCCGTGATACTACCATTGTGTTGAGGCCATGGCATCGCAGGATTTATGGATTTGGTATTTTTTTTTGTTTGCTGGGAACACTCAATGACGTTAAGGTATTACATAGATCTCATTTATTTACAAAACTAGCAACCGGAGAAGCATCCACTTGCAATTACAAAGTCATGAATCATGAATATACAATGAGATACTATCTAGCCGATGACACATATCTGGAATGGGCAACATTTGTGAACCCATTAAGGATCCCCTAACAAAAATTGATGTTGTTTTTTGCAAGGCACAAGAGGCATGCCGCAAGAACATTGAGAGAGATTTTGGTGCTTTGCAAGCAAGGTTTGCTGTTGTTGGAGGTCCTGCTCGGTTTTGGGACAAAAAACCACTTGTGAATATCATGAATTGTCGTGTGATTCTTCACAACATGATCATCGAGGATGAGAGAGGGTTAATATTTCCGTGTTTCTATGACAATGTTGGCACCCGAGTGTGATCCGAAAGGAATCCCGATTACATAGGAGCTTTTCTTGAAACACATCGGTAGATTGAAGATGGGGAAACTCATGGACAACTCGTCAGTGATCTCAAACAACACCACTGGAAGCTACATGCTCTCGTGCATAATCTTTCCTTGTTTTTCTTCTCAATTCCTATTCAGAAACATTTGTTTATTTGTTTAATTATTTGATTTGAAATATTATTGTAATTTGGTTGAAACAGTGTTGTAATAACTTAGATGATTATTGTAGGTGCTCAAAACTAGTATTTGAGTTTTATGCCTGGTTGTTGCTTGTGTTTTATTCTTTTGCATATGAAAACCTATCCAAAACTCTGGTTTACGGGTTCGAAGGATGCTAGCACAAAACAGAGCCTGCAAATCAAACCTGTTTTTATGGAGTTTCTTGACCCGTAAACAGGTTTACCGAGGCCAGTAAACAAGTTACATTTTTCGCGTTTAGGGCTCTGTTATAGATGCTCTAATAGCATCTCCACAAGCACCTCCAAAAATCTTGGCCAACAACTGCTCAGGTGGGACCTGTCCAAATAGCAGGGGCGTCTTCCCACATCGGTGCTCCAAACATTTATTCGTAAAATTTTTGCAAATAAATTCCATTTAAATTTAGGTTTTTTATAAAGTTTGAACAAAATGTATGATAAACATAAAACTACCAGTGTTGTTACGCACCGTAGTCCATGTCATCTTTGCGAGGGTTTGAACTACTATGGTCTATTCGTCGTCGTCGCCACCGTGGTCGATCCGGACGGGCTATAGCTAGTATATGGCCAGTCCCCTTGCACCTGCACTGGCTGTCGTTGCGATGGACGAGGCGGCATCTCCTGCAGTGAAGGAGGCAACACTTGGGACAACGCGGACACGCATAGGGCCTCGAACATGGACACCTACTATAACTACTGCTCGAGCTGCACTTTCTCCTTGGATAGCACGATGGCCAAGCGAGCGTCCTTTTTCCAAGTCCATCTCCCGCTATAGGGGCATATCCTCCTCCTTATTTATGGACCCGATGTAGGCATGGTAGCCCTCGTAGTCCGTCGTGTCGTCACGGGACTCCTCACTGGGCACGTCGTCGCCGCCCGGCGGCAAAGAGGGGTCCAAGTCCAGGGACGTCGGTGTGTGGAAGACAATGACGCTCACATGGTTTGGCGGAGACACTGCCCCGAAGTACGCCGGGTGAAGTGGTCACTCGTGGTATGTGATGCATCCCAAATGTATCTATATTTTCAAGTACTTTGCTCAATGATTTGCTCCTTAATATCACCATACTTGAATAAAACTGCTGACTCTAACGTTGTTTTTAGCAAAAGTCTTCTTTTTGGATGTTCTAGCAGGAAATAAAATCGGAGAAAAATACCAAGCAAGTTTTCCACTAGAACAAGGACTCTGGAGCTTTGGAATCACATAAATGGAGCGTAGAGACTCAAAAGAGACCTGGTGGCACGTGCACCACCACTGGGCGCGCCTCCTAGGCCTAGTTGGCACTAGACCATGACCTCGCCTCCGCTCTTCTCATAACCCATTTATACCTAAAAACCCTAGGTACCCATAAGGATGGAGCTAGCTTTTCACAATATAGAGTGCCGCCACATCCACAATCTTTATTTCGGGAGCCAGATTGGTCCTACTCTCCACTCTGGAGAGGGGGATTTCTGCGCCTCCTTCATCACCATCATCGCCAACGTCATCCCCAGCAACCATGTGCTAACTCTCCTTCATCATGTGTGAGTATTAGTTCTTTGTAGGCATGTGAGGTGGATGGGGATTCGATGAGATTGATAATATAATCATCCATATGTATCAAGTTTTTTGGTATTTATCTTGAGGATGTTCTTTTATGAGTGTTGATGCACTTGTGCTATGTTTAATGTTTTTACTAGGGCCCAAGTGACATGATTTTAGTATTGAAATTCTATTGCCTCATCATATATTTGGGTTTGATATCTAACTGCAAAGTGTATTACCTATTATTATGTTGAACCTGTGAACCTTAAAGTGATAGTTTGAGAAACAATGGGAATGTATGATAGTTTGAGGATATTGTGTGTTCATGGATTGTTAATGCATCGTTCCGGACTATTCGAAATGATAGTCCTTAATTACATGTAGTTCCAAGTTGGCCCTGTTGAATGGACAGTTAGGACAATAGATGTTATGCAAATTCTCTTGGTTAGTACGCATAACTATATTCGGAAAACATACCTACACAAAACTGAATTAGAAATGAATGTCATTTTATTTATATTACATTACATGATCAATATCATTCATGCAATACCCCGCTATCACTTCATGCCTACTCTTTTCGACACTGAAAGATACAAGTCACTACTTTCGATGAAAACTGGAAATCTGCTGCTATTGTTCACTGTTTGCTTTACTGTTTTGATTCAACTGTTATAATCACCACTTGCTTCTTGAGTATATTGATATACGGATGTGTTTGTGAGTGACATCTCAATTGCTAAAGTCTTATTGATATTCTTCTGTTACCCTTGAGTCGGACTATAAATTTGGGTAATATTTCTCATAGAATATTTCAGCGATTCCCTATACTTGTGGGAATCAAGACATTTTCAGGCGCCGTTGCCAGGGAACCTAGCTTTATTGGTATGACCTCTTATTATCATTGGTGTACTTAATTGTTTCTCATCATGGTAAAGGATACGGATGATACTAAGAAGGTTATTGTACCTTCCACTACAAGGAAATGTACGAACTTGCCATCTAGACCGCACTTTTCGCCTAATTCTATTACTACTAGAAAGAAAACTACTTCTCTAGAAAGTTCACCAGAATGTCTACTAATATGGAAAATGATATGTTCGATGATGGCAAGGACAAAGATGGGAGGCCTAATTTATCTAAGACTTTGTGTAATGATGATATGGAATCTGAATATGATGAAGATGAACTTTATGATGAAAATGATATTGCATCTATCTCTAAATCAACACATTATGAAGAAAATATTGCTTTTACTAAAGCTTTCATGAACATTGATTTGTATGATTTGGATAATTTTGATTCTATCATGAATACATCAATAGGAGAGTTACTTCATGTTGCTAGTAAAACCTATGCACCTTCCATATACATCAAAGATAAAGACTAAGAATTCAATGTTGATTTTGAAATAATAGAAATAGTTGAAGCATCTAAGTTCTAAGGTAAGGATGAGGAATTTTCTTATGGACATTTAACCAACCTTAATGAACTAGCATGCCTATTTGGAAAAAGTGAAATCCAACAAGATCCAGAGAACACTCTAGGTAAAGAGAGAGAAATAAACTTCTTACAAAGTAGAATCGGAAATAAATAACTCATAGCTACCATACTTATAAAATTAGTAGCTGAACTACTAGGCTTGCATTGTTGTTATTGCAATACTCTACAGAAGTAGGTTCTATGGTTGGAAATTCTATTCTTATCTAATCAGCAACTTCGTCTAAACTTGAGTTGATGTATATGCTGATTTCCTTGACTTCATTGAAGAGTTTTAGCTTTTAATGATGATTCCTGGAGCATAACTTGATGTAGACGTCGTCTGTACTGGCTTTAGAACCTAGCAAGGGTTAAGAAGATACTTTGAGTACGAGCATACTCAGCAAGTTCACTAGAAAAGGAGTGTTTGATGCACTATATCTACAGCCACAGACCATAGGTCGTAGGCAATGCAAGTTTTCGTAAACATTTCTTCAAAGGTTGCTTTTATTCTGAAAAGCTATGTCCGTCAGCCTTCACGGGTTTACCAGAACTTTCATGGAGTTCCTTTCCCGCCGCGTTCGCAGCTCCTTCCCGGAACAGGGAGTAACAAGTTATAGTTCTTACACTCTACAGAGGTGCGTCACTTTACCCATGAGAGATCTTAGCTTTGTTGCACATCCGGGCAGCGAACCCGTTCACACTTCCTTGGTGTGAGGCCCAGACTAAGACCCAAGCCAATCACTGCCTTCTCCGTGACCCCGCATCTCTCTTTGGTGTATGCCAGCCCACCTATTGAATTACGGCAATGGCACAGACCGTTCATATGCCGAAACTATCGTGGGACGTTGAGGGATCCCACCCATATGCCGCATATCCTCTACGAATTACCATAAATAATATGCACTCTACGAGTGATAACAGCCACAACCCGCACATCCAGCTCCATGCGAGAGGAAAAAGATACAGCTGACTTCTTCGTCCTATTCCAAATCTCATGGTCAACGCGTAATATACGGCGCAAGAATCACTGGCGGCATTGGTTGTTAAGTCCTAGATAATATTTTCCTTTACCACTTGAACTCTTATAGTAGGTTATTACCTCATGGTAAATAACCTATAATCACATTATTATGAAAATAGTGTTTTCTGTCCTTTTTCAAATGCAGGTGATGACAACATTGGATTTGTAAAATACTTTATAGAAAATAATCAAAGGACATGAGCAAGTGTGAACTTTACTTTTGTGATTGCAAGATTATGCACTCACGGTCTTCGAGATAATATAAAAGATCCAACATCTGAAATCTGCATCATTGGTCCGGTAAGGACTAATGTTTAAAGAAGCAAGATGCTTTTATGCATAAGTAATGTAATGCAAGTTGATAAACGCGAATCCCGAGAATAACGTTGTTTTAGGGTTTGGATACTGGAAAGGGTTTCCTTGGAATGTGTTGCCCTTTTAGATTAAGTTTCATACATGTGCTTCTTATTAAGGCTTGTGAGTGTGTGGAAAACAACATGTATTTATACAACAATAATATACACACATATGGAATGCTACATAAGGTTGCTTCATAAGTAATGTCACTTATAAAAAATTTAAGTATTAACAATCTTATTATACAAGTAAAGTATAAAGTAAAGTGTTTACTATTAATTATCATATGTTGATTGAAGTGGCAAAATGAATAACTTTTGAAGAAAATCTTACTCAACTAAGCAAAAGCATTTAAGCTTTTAAGTTAACCTTATGAGGTGTTCTTTCTAGTTATAGTCTGTAAGTAAAAAAGAATTACTCTATTTGAATAATGACAACATTAGTATTTGAGACTTATCTATCTTGGTTTTTAACTTGGTTGGTTTGGTATTAAGATACTTTATAACTTAATTATAGCAGACCAAAGTTAACTATAAAACATATAATAAAGTCTTTAGTATGGTATTTAAAGTTTGGTAGACTAAAGTTAACTTTAAAACATAGATGGAATTTAGGTGTAATGCTTGTTATAATTATGTCTTGTTCACCTTATAATGTTTCTTTAAAGTTACTTAAGAATGGTATTATTTTGATTTGGTAGTGGTTTATTTACATTATAAATATATGAAGGGGTTTATTTCCTTATAAGGTCTGGTTAAGGTTTATGAATAAGTAAACAATATTATTTACTACTTATGAACTCACTATAGTGTTTTCATTTGTTTATAAACTTGTGGTTAAAGTAAAGGAATAGATTTTATTTCTTTATAAATTATTCTTGGAAATTTTAGATTGGATAAGGATCCTTCTATAAAATAATCTACCTTAATGGTTGAGAGATAACTTAATAAAATTATATTTAAAATGTGTTAAACCATTTTGACTTCATAAAATTAGTATTTAAGGATAATACTATTTATTAGATTTAATTAATTATTTTAAGAAATATTAACAAATTTTATTTGACATTATATGATTTATTAACTAAAGAAATAGGTCTAAATTTAAGTTATTAAAGTGTTTAACTTTTCATTTAACTTAAAAGTGGAATATCACATTTATAACACGTAGTTATTATTTTTGTGATCATTTTGGTATATTACATTTATTTTTGTGATTTATAAATGATAAAATATGATTTTAATAAGGTTTATTACTTTATAAATACTTAATAAACATAAATATTTAATTAAGAGAAATAATAATGCATGATTGTAGTTTTAAACTATAATTCTTATTTTTCTAAGATTTTTGGTATTTTATTTAGATTTTTAACATTTTACTATTATTAAAATATTAATTATCAATGTATTAAAACTTTATAAAGTATTTATTAAATAATATTTATTTTGAATAATTATCATAAATATTTAATAATAGTTTTAAGTTGTAGATTTTATTTTTCTAAAAAATTTCATATATTATATGAATTTTTCTGATTTATAAAACAAGAGATATTACATTTACAAGATTTAATCATTTTATTTTATTTCTGGAATATTGAAATTTGGATTTATAATGTTTTAATTATTCCTAAACAGACATTAAACCTTTTTACACTCAGAGGGAATCTACCCCAGTCACAGACAGGTGGGGCTTAGGCCACGTCATAAGACACCTCAGCAAAGACCAGTCAAAGGCTGACGTCACTCTGTCGTCGCGATGACGTCACCTCACTGGAATCCTCCCTAGTCGAGCACGGACACGGCGAGCTAGCGCGCGCGAGACTGCCTGGCTATGCGCATAGGATGCAGGGGCGTGTACTGAACGATAAATGGGCGGCGCCGCTGGTTGTCGGTTATCGGAGCAGCTACGACGACGAGCTTGAACGGCGGCTACGGGCAACGCACGTCGGGAGTACTATTCCGGAAGCAATCGAGGAAGGTAAGAGCACTGGGATGCTCAGTGGCTTACCAGGAAGCTTGTGGAGGCCTGAGGAAGGCTCTAGCATCAGTAATGGTGGCGGCGGTGGTCGTCGGGCTCCGGGGAGATGGAGTCATTGGCGTCGATTCTTGGCGCCCTTCTTCAATTCCTTGGACCCAGAGGTTCAAGGGAACTAGGCGAGGCTGTGTGTTTGATCAATGGAGCATGGGCAAGCTCACAACGGTGGCAATGACGGTGAGCTAGAGTTAGGGTTTCAGTGAGAGGGGAAGAAATCGGAAGGACAGAGAGAGAGCACGCGAGGAATGACCAGGATAAGGATTAGGGTGTCGCTGCGTCGTTCTTATCCTCGCGAAGGCCTCGGTGGCGGCATGACGTCGACGGCGGCATCGGGTGGTCGGCGACCCTCCAGCGAGCAGCTTGCCAGGGGAGGAAGACGACAGATTAAGCTTCCAAAACGTATGCGGGCTCGGGCCGTTGCTGGGCTGCAACGAAGTGAGCGGCTCGTGGCTGCTGCTGCATGCGAGCGACATTTAGTTCCCTGAGAATGTGGGCCGTGGGCCAGATTTGATGTTTCCCCTATTTTTTTCCTGGTTCCATTTCTTTTCCATTTTCTGTTTTCTGTTTTCATGTTTGTATTTTTATATTTGGTTTGAACCTTTCTTTTTGGAATTTTATTTGCTGAATACTTGCAGCAACAATAAAGTTATTAAAAATCTATTTGTGAACTTTTATTATGTATTGTGATATTTTCTTTATTTCCTTTATATATATTCTTTTTTATAACATTGTTTTCACTTTTAGTTGGAGTAATTAAGTTTTAAAATGTTTAATAATATTCATAGGGTTTATTTATATGTATTTAATCACATAGTATAGGGTAGGATGATTTATAATATTGGATTCCCACTTATTCCATGCTCATATGGGATGAGTGGTTAGAGAAATGAATTAAAGACTTTGTTGATGAGAACACTTATTGATAAGTTTAGAGTTCCCAATTGTAATTACTCACCCTAGGGTTTAAGGTACTTACTATACTTATTTTCTTTTGTTTATGTGAATAAAGATTAATGGTTAATCATATTTTCTTTATGTTTGAGATCAGAATGATGTTATCTGGAATGTCTCATGAAAAGGATTTGATAAAAACAACTCCTAAGCACATATGATTATGATAACTAGAAATGATAAAGATGTGCTTAAGTGTTTTGATATAGGAAATTATTCCTATAAAGCATTGTGGAACAAGATAATAGATCAACCATAGAAAGTGGATATTAGATTTAGGGTTTAGTGATTAACAAGGATACCTATATTCCCTACTTCATAATTCTAAACTTCTGATTAAGGAATTCCTTTCCTAGATATATTACTTCTCTATGTCCATCATCATGTACTAACATGATGAGCTTTTCTTTATAGGATATTCTTATCCACCTTTTATTCTTCTAAATTCATTTGTAAAACCAATGAGCTTATCATTAAATCCTTTCATAATCATTTATATCTATACTTGGCTATATTAACTACTCTATTGCTGATAACCTCCAATCCAACAAGTGGTTACTTCTAACTCCATTCATACTCTTTCTTAATTATCCACTACTAATATTTCTCCAGTAAATGTCTATATCAAACTACTTCACCTCAAGTACTTAGTATTTCCAAAGGGAAAATACTACTTCTTTAATCCCATGTTACTCTAGTATCATCTTATTCATACTATCTTGTCTCTTCTTAACTCCAGTAACAAATACTCCAACCTCACATTATATTAATGTGACCTGTAATGGTTAACTTAGAATAATAAATCTATACTATGGTTGAATCATGTTTTATCCACCAATGTCACTTATACATGGTATAAGCATTCAATATTGGTGAGTAAGGCATGATCATTATAATCCTTTGATCCTTTATGGTTCAGGTTTCCAGTTGGCTAAACAAGGCTTCCATCCATACAACATTACAGTTGTATTATAATTATATTCTGTTTAGCTCTATTGGATTAAGAGATATAATTCATTTACTATACCTACTTGATCCAATAGGACTACTCCTGATAACTATCTTCAGAATTCATCCTTGTAATCTTCTTTGTTACCATATTGATTTGATTTCCTCCAATCACTCCCATCATATAGATGATATCTAAAACTAGCATTACCAACTATCTATTCTTACTTCTTTCTCTAAATGTTTTAGAGTGTATGCTATGATAAGGACAAGAATTGATAGGTAAAGAATTGATAGGTTAAGAATTAGTGAATCAATAGTTGATTACTCAATATTGATGAACAACAAATATAAGGATATGATTCAATAGAGATGATAAAGATTGATTTGGAAAGAAAGATATATGGTGAATGATCTTGACTTTGGTTTCTTTCCTACTCAATCTCACTAGAGAGTTAAAGTTAGGTATTTCCATGATACTCATGGTATAAGTAAATGAGATTAAGATATAGTTGTTACCTTCTTATTACTTGTGTTATATCCTTAACTTGGTATTCATGAGTGATTATAATGAATACTATGATATGATCACTTAAGGATCAAATATAAATCATTAAGTAATGTATTAGGGTTTTATTACATTTGATCTACCCTTAGATCAAATCATTTTTACCCAAAATAAGGTTTTAGCAAATGTCATATTGAAACTTATCGCATTCAACTTGATGATCTACTTCAATTCCATCAAGTTAAGAGAAGCTTCAATCACTTTGACAAGTTTTTTATTTAAAAGCGCGAAAAATATTCAGATTTTCTATGCATGAATGCAATGCACACATCTGTGTTCAGCTTATTTCTAAGCTCTAATGCTGGGATGTTACACTTTCTCCTTAGGAGGAAAAGCGAAAGCTTGGTATAACTCATTAGCTCCCAAGTCAATAACTAGCAAAGAAGCATGCATATATTTGTTCTATAATAAGTATTTAGCTTATGATAAAATACATGATATGATTATTGAAATTACTAACAACTATGCACAAAGTAAGGAAGAAAGTATTCCTCAATCTTGGGAAGATACTATACACTTTAAAGGAGATGCCCTGCTCATGGTTTTAAAGATAATGAATTGCTTGATGTATTTTATAATGGAATAATCGGAAGATATAGATTTTATCTAGTAGTGTTGCAATATTTTTAGGCACATGACTATCGATGAGGCCAAGGGATTGTTAAACATTATTTCTCAGAATCATTATGATTGGCACATTGAAGAGGAAGATAAAATTGTAATAATTCCTAATAAAAGGGTTGTTCTCAAGTTAACTAATGAAGTTATGAAGGAGGCTTCAAAGTCCATTGAAGAGAAGGGTATTAAAACATTTATTTGAAAGAGCTATCTGAAATGGGTGTTAAGTTCCCTATTGATGAACCATGTTTTCATATCCAAGTACATTCTATATGTCCTGCTAAAGGTATTGGAAAGGAATCGCCTACTACAAAAATATCATATGTTGATCATTCAAATGACTTTGCTTATCCTAAAAAAAACTATGGAACATGATATTTAAAGGGATCTAACAGAGAACTGTCATAAAATTAAACTCCTTGATGGAAGAATAAACTCTTGTGTGGATTCTATTAAAATGACTATTAAGAACTACAAAATGATGGATAATCAAGTTGCATAAATTATCTCTTCAAAATAAATTATATGAGAAGCTTCTTGCTGAGAAGAGGCAAGTATGTCGAGTTAATAATAGGGGAGGCTCTGGCACTCAGGATCCTGATTATGCTAAGGGACATCCAAAGAGAAAAGAACAAGATGCTCTTAAAATAAGTCTTCTGCGGGATAATCATCTAATGAAAGTGAAGTTAATGGGAATTCTAGAGAACAATAAAATGATGTATCTCTTTTTGATGCTAAAACTAAAGATAATAATGATGAATATGACGATGTGGAAGTATCTCAATCTAATGAAGGGCCACAGAGAAATGAAAATGATAAAGAACCTGAGTCCATTGTAAGGGAAGATCCTCAATCTTCAAGAGACAAAGGTAAAAAATTAAAAGCTTACACCTCAACCAAAAGGTAAATAAAGGGATCCATGGGTGCAGAGACCCATACCATATCCCCAAGAGGCAATGAAAACTTTAGATGATGCAAGGTTTGAAGATTTTATTGAATTAATAAAAACATTATACTTGCAAATCCCTTTATTGGATGCTATTAAAATTCCTCCTTATTTTAAATATATGAAAGATATTGTCACCAATAAAACAAAAATACCTAATGAAGCTATAACTGCCATGCTTGCTGATTATTCATTTAAAGGAAAGTTACTTGAAAAGCGTGGAGATCCAGGTGTTCCTACTATTCCTTGAAGAATTAAAGACACGCATGTTAGATATGTTTTATGTGATTTAGGTGCTGGTATGAATGCCATGCATTTCTCTTTATATAAGAATATAAATTTAAACAAGTTAGTCCACACTAAGATTTCCCTTCAAATGGCTGATAAATCTACTACTATTCCCATTGGCATATGTGAAGATGTTCCTGTTATGATTGCTAACGTGAAGATTCCTACAAACTTTTGTGATATTAGAAATGCCTGAAGATGATAACTTATCCATTATTCTTGGTACACATTTTCTAGATACTGCAGGGGTTATTATTAATTGCACTAAAAGCAAAGTGACATTTAATGTAAAAGGGAAAGAGCATACTATATATTTTCCAAAGAAGAACTCTGGAGAACCAATAAATAAAAGTGTTAATGCCATTAAACCAAGGGTTCTCATAGTTGGAAGCATAGAAATACCAATTCCTCCTCCAAATCTAAATTATTAAAAAATAATAGTTGGTACCATGCCAATCTATTGTGAGGTATCATGAAAACTTCTCTCATTATAATAACTAAATCATTGATTCTATCTTTATCATGGTTCTAATGAGACTTGATCAACCTTATTACTAGTATGATAATGATAAGATGATGATTTCAATTTATTATTGCTCTAGTAGTATTGAAGTTTATTTGAATTATTTAATGCCTGTTTGGACAGTTTTTGAGTTATGAAAAACCCTACACAGAAAATATTTTCCAAAAATGCCGAGAAACTTCCCAGGTCATTTCTCTACATAGAGGATCCACCATGTAAAAGGGCATCACCAAAAAGCACACAAGGGTCAAAAGGGCACAGGTGGCGCATCTACCCATGTAGCACGCGCCACCTACCCTTGTGGGCCACCACAGTTGGAGTTAGGTGAGATGCAAGCTCCTAGGTTCTTCTCCTCCACTCAAAACCCAACTTGGTAGCTCTCAAAAAAAATCTTGCTTCTTTGCTGCTCCATTTTCGATATCCAATTTTGAGCACCCATTCTCAAATCCCTTTGGAGGGATTACTCCTTGGTATGTGACTCCTCCCCTCATCCAAATTATTGTTGAGTTGATCCTTCGTGTTATGAGAAAATTACTTCTCTAGGTGTCACCTCTCTTGTATTAAAAATCCATGGATTTGAAGTATTTGAGCTAAAATGATGCATAGTCTTGCTTCTTAAACCCTCCATGAGCATTCCTAAGTGGTTATAACTTGCTACATCTAATTATTTAGTGATTTTTGTTAAAGTGCTGCCAGGTTTTATTCCACCATGAACAAGGTCCTCTTTGTTTCTCTGAATCCAAGGTCTAGAAGATCCTCTCCTAAGGTTTCCATCAACCTTGATGAAGCCCAACAGTGGGAGGAAGATATGCTTGAAAAAGGTGGAAGACTTGGCCATGCATACCACAAGATGGCCATACGATGAGGTGCTAAAGGGCATGGGAATTGAGGATGACTTTAACTATTTTGGCACTAATACGAACTTTTTTGGGTTTGCAAGCCACCCTCAAAAGACTTATGCTGAATTAAGTCGTGAATTTGTCGCTAGTTTTAGGTTTGTTCACCAAAAAGAGAAGGTAAGCAAGAAAGGTAAGGGTGTCGCAAGCTCTTTTAGTGTGAGATTCATAATAAAAGACAAGAGATATGATATGTACTTAGATAAATTTTGCATTTCATTGTGTGTCCCTAATATTGGTAGCTGGGAGGAAATTCATAGTGATACTGATGCTTGCATTAGGGCCTTCTGGAAGACTATAAGTGTAGATGTGCCTAAGGAACTTCATAGGGGCAAGATTTCACATATTCAGCACCCTGCACTTAGATATTTTGCATTGTTTCTTGCTAGAGGATTCCTCCTAGAAATAATAATACTTCTTGCACCGGTCTCGTAATATATTTGTTGAAATGTGCCAAGGAAGGTAGAACTCCTGATTATAACCTGGGTGTAATTCTTGCAAGAACCTTGTCATTTGCCGTATCACATAATAGTAGCACATCTTTATTTGCTGGAGCTATAGCTACTTTGATTTATGAGTATATTAAGTGAAATGGGTATGACTTATCTGGTCCCTATGATTAGTTACCCTAAGTGCATAAAGTCTTACATCCCATGAATCGCAAAGAAATCCAAGAAGTATCCGACGGATTAAAGCTTGTCTTGACGATCAAGAAAGAATCATGAATCGACATAGAGTTTGTATTATACTTATAAACATGTAACCTCTCTGGATACGATTCTAGGACCCAGCCTCTCATATAAAGGCTGGGAGGACCAAACAAAGAGGGCACCTTAGTCTTTTAGCAATCCATTGTAATCTAGATCGCAACTAGCGAACCGACGAATCTTTCACCATAAATAGACTACATCGACTCCCTTGTTTGTATGATCAGCCTACGAAATCCCCAACGCTCTATTTTCCATGAAACCCTAAGTCCATAACAATAGGCATTGTCGAGGTTACCCCTCACCAAGCAACAACCCGATGATCAAGGTCGGCAAGGTCCATTACAATCTCGTTGATCCGTGCCCACCCACCCCTTTATCGGCTCCCTCAATTTCGACAAGGGGACCGATCTCATGATCGGAAGTTTCCACTTTCGCGTGGGAGAATCTGATAATCTCTACCTTTTGGCTCTGATCTTCTTGGGTCCATTGGCCACACCAACATCTCGCACAGGGACACCCGCATCCTCCACCGGTTCAACAGGAAAGGCCGCAACCAACCCGACAGATGTTGATGGAAGCCGCATAAATTCCGTAGATCTGGAATATTTGGCTGATCTATATGATGGTCTTTCTATTGGCTCAAACTTACAGTCAATAGTACAGCGAAGCCCAAGTTCATCAAGCATAATTCCCGACAAATCTGAGGAAAGCGTCGACTCCAAAATCAGTAAGGGAGAATCATACCTAGAATAAGACCCCTGGGACATCACTAGTTCGCAAATCAGTGTCCCATATGGTTATGGCAGCGATGACAGCCAGTCATACATCATGCACCACCAAGTGTGCGCGATCCTAGAAGAAGGATAAACATAAAAAACTGTGGAATCCAATGGTAACCCGCTCCTTAACACTGACGATATTTTTCCGGATGACAACGTAGGACGTCACGAGGATAGACAGGACCCGCCAGTGGGAGAGTGACGCGTCATACGAAGAGATGGGGAACACGAAGGTCAACACATAACACTTCGGGTACCTTTGGCAACCTGTCATAAGGCCCGGGACTTCATTTCGGGGTGTGTTACCAAGGACAGCAGATGCCACACGAGAATAATTGATGGCTTATCAGTATCTATTGCACCACAAGATAAGGGACTTGCTTCGACTGCAAAGATATCTAGATGAGAGGAAAAGGCTAGCCTATGAATCCAGCCTCCGGCGGGCGTAGCTCAGCTCTACCCGAAATTCTGGCAGTGTCACCAGAGGGGCACTTCACAGCTGCAATGCATTCCTGAATCCCAAAGGCGTGAGCTGACTAAGGATCTAGATCTTTCGTTTATGTGAGTAGATTCTGTAGGAAATATTAAAGAAAAAACAGTACAAGCCGCCCTTGTCGCCGCCTAGACCTACCTACTAAAAACCCAACCAGTAGCCGCCAATCTGCGGGCCGCTATTCATCACTTTGCTCTCATGGGATTTTGCATGGTAGGAGAAACTCTTGCACAAGAAGAACAAGGGACTGTGCAGTGTGCGAACAAATCACCCCGCCGTCGCAGCAGCCCTCGGCACACGGTGAACACCCAAAGATCAAGCTCACCTCACCACATGTGGTTTACACATTCCTCGCATGCAGACGACACGAGAAATGATATCACACAGAGAAGGGTTGATAGATCCATGGAAGAGCGTAGTACCCGAAGATATTCTAATGCAGAGAGCGAGGATGAGAGCAAACCTTGTGGCGCCAGTTGCTTTACCCTTTAGTTTTTCAAAACCCCAGTACGCAAGGACTTCAAGCTCCCTCAATATCGTTAGAATTACGATGGAATCCAGGAACCTGAAGCATGGCTAGCCGATTATTTGCAAACTGTCAAACTTTAAGGTGGCTCAAAGGCTACGGCTATGCAGAGCCTCCAGTTACATCTAAGTGGAGCAGGCGCTCGTGACTCAAGAAGCTACCCTAAGAATCTATCAGCAGTTGGAGCGATCTGGAGGACAAGTTCATTCTCAACTTTAAATCCACATTCAAATGACCCACATCGATCGAGGAATTACGAGCATGAAAGTAGTAGCCTAGAGAATCAATCTGTATATACATCCAAAGGTGGAATATGATTAAAAATTCCGTCGAAAGCATCTCTGACAAAAGGTCAATTGACACCTTCAATGACGGTCTGCGTCGCAAGGAGTTCATCGAAGAACTGGGCTGCGTCAAGCCAAAAATAATCTCTCAGCTGATGGATATGGAAAATTGTTAGGCTGATGGAAAAGATGCTATGCAAAACAAGAGCGGGCGGTCACCCGAAGAAGAGCATTACAGGAATAACAATGACAACAGAAGGATATGCAATTACGACGGGTACAACAGGACAAAGTATGTTGTATCCGGTTTCATTGGGGACGATAAACAAAGAAACGACAATTGTAGGAGCAGATACTGCAGCAGTCAAGAGGACTCAGGGAAAAGCATACCAATGTAGCAATACTAACCAAGGGAATCCCCATAGAACTCGCTGGGATATTTTTGCATGGTTATCATCAGATATGCCAGGAATCCCCAAGGAACTCGTTGAGCATACACTCAACTTATACCCAAATGCTAGACTTGTGAAGCAATCACTTCGCCATTTCGCAGAACCCAAACGAAAGGCCATTGGATGAGAAATCCATCGCCTCATGGACACCAAGTTTATCAAGGAGATAAAGAAAGCATTATGGGTTGCCAATCCTGTATGACTCCCGAATAAAAACACAAAATAGTTATGTATGTATATCGACTTCACCGTACTCAACAAACACTACCCAAAGGATACATTCTGCTCCCGCAAACCGATCAAATCATTGATGCAACTGTCGGATGCGAACGTCTTTCCTTTCTGGATGCATACTCCAGATATCACAAAATTCAGATGAAAGAAGAGGATCAAGATAAAACAACATTGATCACACCTTACGGTGTATTCTTCTACACAACAATGCCTTTCAGCCTAAAAATGTTGGTGCTTCCTACCAGCGGATGATGCAAAATTGCCTCGGGAGCCAAATAAGCAACAACGTCATCGACACCACCAAGAAAGAGTCAAACTTTATCAGTGACCTTCGGAAAACATTCAATAATTTCGACAAATACCGCATCAAGCTCAACCCGACAAAGTGCTCGTTTGGTGTCCCAGCGGGGAAACTCCTCGGATACCTAGTAGCGGCAAGAGGAATAGAGGCAAACCCTGAGAAAATATAGGTGATACTCACAATGAAGAAACCAACAAACCTTAGGGGTGTCCAATAGCTGGCTGGACGGGTGGCAACGCTAAGAAGATTCATCGCTTGGATGGGTGAAAAGGCGCTTCTATTCTACGCCCTCATGAACAAATCAGGAAAATTCGAGTGGAATGAAGAATCCAAACGAGCCTTTGAAGCACTCAAAAAGACATTTTCTACATCACATGTCGTCGTGTCCTCTAAAGAGAAGGAACCTCTGCTACTTTACATAGCCACCACAAATCAGGTGGTTAGTACTGTTTTGGTCGTCGAGCGACCCGAGGAAGGGAAAACCCATGGCGTCCAGCGTCCAGTGTACTACCTCGGCTAGGTCCTCTCATCGTCCAAATAAAGGTACCAGTAATACCAGAAACTTGCATACGGCGTCTTCATGACAGCACGCTAGCTATGCCACTATTTATCAGAGCACCCGATAGTAGTAGTCAATGAACCTCCTCTCTCCAACATACTCAACAATCCAGAAGGCATAGTGAGTGTCTCCCTGTGGGGAATTGAACTATCCCCTCGAGGCATCACATATGATAAGCGAAAGGCTATAAAATCTCAAGTGTTACCTGATTTGATCACGGAATGGACAGAACTTCAATGCAGGGGTCCTACAGACCTGTTTAGCGCGTGGACAATGTATTTCAAAGGATCCAAGCGGGCAGAAGGAGCAGGAGCCGGATGAAAGATCACGGATACCGCCTACAGGGGGGTGAATAGGCGGTTAAAGACTTTTACGAGATGGGCTTAACAAAGGCGGAATAGAACTAGTGTTTTCTTTTTTCAAACACAAAGCCAATATAAACTATGGTTCACCTATGTGCACCAATAACTTACGCTAAGAAAGACAAGCAAGAAGGTGACAGAAATATAGATTACTTCAAGCACGAAAGTTATCACAAAGTAAAGCGTATAAGTAAAGGGATCGGGTATAGAGTTAACCAAGGCACACGGATACGACGATGTTTTACCGAGTTCCTCCCTACAAGAGAGTACGTCTCGTTGGAGGTGTGGGCGGTACTAAGACCACCAACACCACAAGAGGCCTCGCCCTATTCTCCCGAGTACCCGCTGCACGACAAGCACCTGATACACTATGGGACACTTGAGGGCGGTCACCAAAACCGTACAAGATTGGGGCAATCTTCACAACTTAATTGGAGTCTCCCACTAATCACCACCAAGGCAACCAACTTGAGGATAGCTCCACAAATTAATTGGAGGCCCTAAGAACTCACCACAAAGGCCACACAACCGTATATGGTTCCAAGAAACCAAGAATAACAAGCTTCTTGATTTCACCAACCAAATCCTCCGGGGAGAACTCACACGATGCACCTAATGCAATGGAAAGTACTTCACTCCAAAATTACGCCAAATCTATAAAAGCTATTGGGAGAATAAGAGAGGAAGAACACAAGAGTAAAACCTCACAAGTCTCCAAGATCTAGATCCCAATATATTCCCCTCACTTAGAGGAGAGATGGATTGGTGGGATTGTGGATCTAGATCTCCTCTCTCTTTTCCCTCAAATAGATGGAAGAATCATGAGAGGAAGAGGGAGAGGACAATCTAAAGATATTCAACAATGGAGGGGAAAAGAGCTTCAACGGATAAGTCCAATAGAGAATAAGAGGACCCTTTTATAGGGGGCCTGAAATTTGACCATTACCTACTTTAACGAGCGGTACTACCGGAACCAGAAGCAGTAGCACCGAGCATGACCGGTACTACCGGACTAGTACCAGAATAGGTACCGAGCGAAAACATGTCAGTTGAAAAAGCCTTAGACTGCACTCGTAGGACACGCTGCACGATCTGGTACTACCGACAAGTGGTACTACCAAAAATATAACGGTACTATCGAACGCTACGGTAGAGTCAGGCTAGTTGTATCGGCCGGGTCGGAGAGGGAGCCTCAGCTTGCCAAAGGGCTCAAACCCATCCGATACCGCCAGGTGGTACTACCGAAGACAAGTGGTAGTACCGGATGGAAAATCCGGTACTACCAGTTGGTATAGACAACGCATGTAGCAATAGTAAAATGTAAATAACTTGAGCAACCAAACTCTGAATGGGATGAAACCAATTTTGTTGGAAAGATAGCGACGAGTAGAATCCAACAAAAAGGGATAAATATTGCATACCACCAAGGGAGAAAATATCAAGTATTATTATGTGAGATACCTCCCTTGGCGAGGATCCAGAAAAACCTCCAAGATAAAAAACGCATAAGATTTAAAAGGGAAATCCGTTTTTGATGAACTAGAGATTTTTATGAAGATTACCACAAACTCTAGAACCTAAAAGGGATAATATCCAAATAAAAACCAAGAAATATGATGCTAAGTATGCAAAGGTTTGAGCTCTGTCCGAAAGATATGATCGAATTACTCACTCGAGATCCCTCTTGATAGTATAACTATCTATCCTAAATCTGGTCTCCCAACTAGGAACACGAGACCGATAAAAGGGAAAACCTATCAAGATAATACCTTTTCCTTGAGCAATCCACTTGAGCTTGATGTAGACGATCTTGTCCTCCTCAAGATGGAACACCTTTCTTGAATGCTCTTGCTCACGCTCGCTTGATGAAGACTTGCAACTTGCTCCCCCATACACCATGGAGAAACCTCTTATTTGAACTTGTCTTCATCGATCCATGGTTATCGAGGATGGCAAGCTTCAAGCATGAGATCTTCTAGAGATGGCGCATCTTGAGCTTGAACATCATTTCTTCTAACTTCATTTGGATGATGTCTTGAAGATACACATGAGGAAATCTATCTTCTTCTTTAAAACACTCTTGATCTTCTATTCTTTAGTATTCTTCTTCTACATGATTCCAAAAGGACCAAGGCCCTTGGAAATTGCTTCTTCTTCTTAATTTCTTGTACCTTGAAGCCAACACATGCTCCAAGCGATGCCAATGGACAATTCCAACAACTGCACCTTAGTGCGAACATTAGTCCATAGAGATTATCATTAATTACCTAAAATACACATGGGGGCCTAGATTCTCTTTCATCGGAGTAATCCTGGTGTCACCACAAGGCGACAAGATGCTATGTTTTGTGTATGAGCTTCTCCAATTCATCAAACAATGAAGCCGAATATGAGGCACTGTTGCATGGCATAAGTATGGCTAAGGACTACGGTGCAACTCACCTTAAAATCTTCGGCGACTCAAACCTCGTGGCACAACAAGTGATGAACAAGTGTGACGTTGTCAATGACAATATGGTCACATATCAAGATCTGTATAACATCATGGAATCCCACTTCGACGGGTGTGAGGTGTCCCATATAAGTAGAGCAATAAACGAGGAAGCCGATAATATGGAAAATATCGGGTCGTTATGTCTCCCCATGCCACCCAGAATATTTTGGGAATAAATAATGGAACATTACATCAAGCCCAATAAAGTTGTCGAAGCTACATCAAAAACTACAGGCAAGAAAGCCAAGCCGAAAAAGGACTCGGGACTACGCCCACGGAAGGAAGAGAAGTAGAGAACCCCGAAGAGGATGAGGAACCCACAGAATTCATGATGATAGAATCTACATGGATGCAACCATATGTAGTATACATGATGCGCGGGAAACTTCCTGAGGACACAATCGAAACATGGCGTATCACCCGCCACTCCAAGGCCTTCAGAATCATTAATAGGGAACTTTGTAAGAGGAGCATCTCTAGAGTACTACAACGACACGCACACCCTAAGAAGGCCTAGGGAAGCTCATCCTCAAGGACATACACGGAGTATGCGGACATCACGACAGAAATCGAGCAATCGCATCAAAGGCCTTCATGGAATAATTTATTGGCTTACAGTAGTCTAGGACGCAAAGGATATTGTGAGAACATGTGAATTATGACAATGCTTTGTGACCAAGACCAATGCACCAACAACAGAATTGGTCCCCATTCCTTTGGCTTGGCCGTTCGCTCAATGGGGACTCGACATGGTGGGAAAGCTCCATAAATCTTCGCGTGGCAGCCACGTCTTTCTGCTAGTCACAGTCAAAAAATTCACAAAGTGGATCAAGGCAGTACCCATCACCAGCCAAGATGCAACCTCAGCCATGAACTTCATCAGGTCAATTGTCTTCCGCTTCGGGGTGCCCTATACCATTATCATCGACAAACGGTACAAAGTTCACATCTAGTGAATTCAAGGACCACTGCAAGGAGATGGGCATAAACGTCAGCTACACTTCAATAGCTCACCCGCAAACAAATGTGCAAGTCGAAAAAGCCAACGTTCTTGTCACTAGTGGCCTCAAGAAAAAGCTACTGGCGCCCTTGGAAAGAGAAAAATGCGATTGGGTAGATGAACTGCCCTAAACATTTCTATGTGGGAAACACCTTTTTTGTGGTCCATGGCACCGAGGTTGTGCTTCCAATCGAAATAACCCATGATTCTCCTCGGGTCGTCGCGTACGACGAAGAAGCTTCAAACGAAGCACTCGAAGGCGACGTTGACAGACTAGATGAAGCAAGGGACGTCATTCTGCAACGAGTAATAACATATTAGCAAATCATATGTAACTACCACAACCGTCGACTGCGTCCCAGGTCCTTCATCATGGGGGATCTGGTCCTTTGCCTCAAGCAAGAAGTCCACAAGAAAACTAGAGTCACCATGGGAAGGACCCTTCATCGTCAACGAAGTAATCCCCGACGGGGCATATCGGCTCCAAGACAAGAAGACCGGAGTTCACTACTCCAACCCGTGGAACGTTGTGCAACTGTGGCGTTTGTACGCTTAGGATCTTTACTTTATGCAATTTACATTCAATAAGTCCTATGGCTAGGCTCTTCAGCCAAAGACTCGTATGTTATTTTCAATAAGGCCTACGTCCAGGCGACTATGCCACATGTACCTCCGTACACGAAGATCAATAAAGCTAAGTTTCTGAAACTCCATCTCAAATTATTCCAAATTTCTAGTACCTTTTATCCTCCACCCGATACTCAGGGGCTTCGCTCTCTGGCGCATCAAAAATTCTTCTAGCTCAAAAGTTTTGACCTGAGTAGCTGACTCAGCCCCAGGGCGTCAAGCAAACGAAATGGTCTCGATGGGGAAATCCCTTAAAATTTTCATAAAAACATATGTAACTACACGTCTGAATCATGTACAAAGTGCACAGGATTTACATATCTTTCTATATCTTATACACAATGGTTATTTTCATAAGTACTAAACTACACCTCAAAATTGAGAAAACAAATCTTCGTCTTCATCCAATCATCTGCAGATGATCTGAATAGCGGGGTGATACCTTTGATCCGTATTACGGATGTAGTATAGTTCTTTTTCCCTAGTAGACCTAGGTTTATCGAATCCTCGGGAAGCAGAAAGCAAAGTGAGATTACTTAAATGAACCTTCGAGAGTTTTAGAATTCCTATTGCGTTTTCACTGGACCAAGAGTTTGCGATCTTGTTATTGTTGTTGTTGCTGTTGTTGTTGATGATGGAGAGAGAGAGGGCCTACGGTCTTCGGTTTTCACCGGTAGCTGTGCAAAACATCTGATGGGAATAACAGATAATAATAAAGTACTCATGTAATTGTTAGAGCAAGATAATTATATGTGGGCAGTGCATCCATAAATGTTATCGCCTTCGCAACTGCTTATGGCAATAACCTACTAGTCTCATCCATAGAAGAAAGAGAACTAATGATATGCATAGTGATGGCACAGTCAATCCCAAGTAAGTTCCTCACATACAGCTGTACCGCCCTTTCTGTCACTAGGGTTCCTATCCTGCAGATTAGTCGTTACTCACACTCCCTTTACCTGGATCAATCCTCGTGGTCTTGGGTACCTGAAAAGTCCTTAGACTAAGGCAAGAGATAGTAATACAATCATCATGTCATACAAACTAATATATGATCCCATCTATGATGAATAACATGCACAAAATCTACATGGATAGGCCGAAGCCCTTAGCCCAAAGAGAATTACTCACACATAGAGATGAATTCAACAATCATAAACATTGTAATAGAGATCATAAGGTTCATAGCAAATAGTCTTACAATGTCTCCTATTGGATAAGATATCTACTATTACAAGTGGTGGAAGATGGCTATGGTGGTGGAGAAGGGTTTAGAGGTTTAGGTCTAGATCTATTCTTCCGGCGTGGCGGAAGGGAGAGTTGAGGTCAAAAAGAAGCGAGATTGTGGAGTCGGGGGAGCTTGTTTCTCATTGCCTGAAGCCTCTTTATATAGGGGTCCCTTCATGAAAGTTGTTCTGTTTGACCTAATGAGGTCGGTGCAAACTATATGGCGGCAACTATACGACGGCGGGTCGTATAGTTGGTCGTTAAGCTTGCAGTAATCTCTTCACGGCTCCTGGTTTCTTTGGCGTGTTGGAAATCTCATATATTTGGCATTTATCTAGTGATTCCCATCATCATACATCGTTATCTGCGTAGGCAAAAATAGCAAGAAAGGATTGCATACCCCTTTGATCATTAGGCATTAATGGCAGGTTTTAGAGAGATATTTCATCAAACATATGAATAATATATAGTTTAAATGCGGACGTGGATGGCTATATTTCACAGCCATCATGGGGCGACGATCAGCCGTGTAATGAGGTTCAATAGTAAAACTACCGCCCAGTGGAGAAGGAAGATGCCAAGATATCTCATCTAGATCAAGGGTCGGGTAGTGAGCATGCACCGAGGTGAACACTAGCTTGTAACCCGCAACAAGTTGGAGTTTGATGCAATAATGAATCCTCTCACCTTGCCAAAATTTCATCAAAGATGCGGCAAGGACTTGAGGCTGGGGATCTCGTGGAAACAACACGTTATATACACGGGCTAAAGCTTGGCGGAAGCAATCTAGAAATTCCTCCACCTAGGATACATGATCCTGGATAAGATTAAGCGTAAAGGAAAGTTTATGATTAGTCAAAAAATCAGCACTTGTACCCCGAGAAGCTTATATCAGTGCATTCATCTGAATACATAGTCGATGTCTCTCCTCCACCTCACTTAATCGGATACCTAACAAACCAAGACTCAAGGTCATTTCTTTCTAACTATGCAAAAAGGCCCAGGGGCTTCGCGAGAGAACTTACAAAGCATCTTTTGTCACGCCCTAAAATTCTTCCATAAGATAGGCTTTGCGGTCCAAGGCTTTCTGTGTCTTCGACTGGGAGACATCGACTATGTCTTGCACATCACGTAGATCAGTTTCCAACCGTTTGATGCACTGAATTTTCTCATCATATAAAGGAGGATCCACAATGCGAGTGACCACATTTTCAAGAGGTATTGCTCATACAACAAAGGCAAGAGGGATAGTCAAAGAACCAGAGGAGTCAGACATCATCTAGAAAGATGAAAAAGTACAAACATTCAGATATTCGGGTACATGACATGTTGAAACAAGAGAAGAACAATATATAGAACGAGGGTGGGACATTGTTTCAACAATGCAAACCGAGCAACATAAGGCGATTGAAAGAGTTTCTTACAATACAGAATAAAAGCGCTAGAAAGTCCTAATTCAAAGAAGTTTTCTCGATAGAAGCAGTAACTCTAGCCGACGGAGCAACAAATGAAGGCTTAGCCAAAGTAGCAGCTCTAGAAGAAGGAGAATCAGTCGAAGCTTTGGCGTCAGGAGCTCCTTGCCCCGAGCTGATCGAAAGAAGAAGCCGCGAAAACCATCTCACCCTCTTTATAAAGGGATTAATATTGATAACTTGGCCAGCATCATTGACTAGAATAGAGGAGCTAACCATCTTCCAGTCGATCTTCTCACCATGGTACATTGCTAAATCCATAGAAATATCCGCGCCATTCTTCAACTGTATCAGGCTATACCCCGTCAATGGGTTCGATCAACATTAAATATGGTCACCATATCATTCAAATCCATGTGTACTTCCTTGTCACAGAAGATTTCAGCATGAAGAGTTTTGAAGGAACAATGCGAGCAAATCACAAGATTGCGCCCATGCACGCTATTCTCTTCCAGGACCCCAACTGTATCCAACAAAGGATTGGATCGTTGATCCTCTTCCAAATCCAGCGACTGGCCGGTTATTTCTGCATTGAAAAAATCAGCAACTCAGAACCCAATAGAACTCTGACAAAAAGAGAGATGCCAACATGTGGTACAAAAAGAGGGTACAAACCTTACAGGTCCTCTATGCGGATATGAAGATCTTCATCTCAGGTATCCACGACATCGGCTTTCTTATTAGAAGATTTGGCTTCCGCGATAGTAGTCTTTTTGGATTCTTCAAGGGATGATTTTATCTTCTTAAGTTCGACCTCCAGTTTATCCACCAATTGAAGGGACTAATCCCAAATAACCGTAGATTCCTTAGTGGCAGCTATGAACATATGAGAAAAATATAGGGTAAGTGGTTTGTCAGCAAAAGGATAAATTAAGTTGAGAGCAAGGAAAAAGCATCACCTTTGGACCCTTCGTCTTCGTGATAGATCCTGATAAACTGAGAGGCCATTTCGATAATTTTGCGCATCAGTGGCTGCACAAAGCATGAAAAAATTATTCAGGGGCTGAAGCAGAGAATTTTTTTAACAGAAGTAAAAATAATGGAACTCACATCCTTCATATCAGGTGATACGTCGTAAACGTATCTATAATTTTTTATGTTCCATGCTTGTTTAGTATCAACTTTGTTATGCTTTGTCTACACTTTGAGGTATTTTTATACATTTTCTAGGACTAAACTATTAACAAGATGCCGCAGTGCCAGTTGCTTGTTTTCTGCTATTTTTGGTCTTGAGAAAATCTAGTAAGGAAATATTCTCGGAATTGGACGGGACAAAAGCCAAAGTCAATATTTTACTGGAACAAACATAGAGACCGAAGGGCGGCCAAAGGGGGGACATAGGGTGGCCACACACTAGTTCCATGCGGGTCCACCCTAGGGCGTGTCGCCCTATGGTGTGGGCCCCTTGGCCGGCCTCCAACCTCGTCTCTGCGCCTATAAAGCCTCCCGATGCAGAAACCCTAAAGACCCGATCAGATCTCCACGAAACAGTCTGTAGCCGCCGCCAGCATTGTCCCTAGATCGGGGGGATCGTAAGCTCTTCCCGGCACCCTGCCGGAGGGGAGAGATCATCCCGGAGGCCTTCTTCATCACCATTCCATCCTCCGGTATGATGCATGAGTAGTTCACCCTTGGACTATGAGTCCATACAGTAGCTAGATGGTTGTTTCTCCTCCTTTGTTCTATCATGTTTAGATCTTGTGAGCTCTGTTCATGGTCAAGATCATTTATTTTTAATCATACATGTTGTGTTTGCGGTTATCCGATGGATATTGAGATACTATGTCAGATTGATTATTCATTATATCATGTGTGTGTTGTTTGTGATCTTGCATGCTCTCTGTTGCTAGTATCTATATTGGCCAAGTAGATGCTTGTGACTCCAAGAGGGAGTATTTATGCTCGATAGTAGGTTCATGTCTCTAGTAATCTGGGGAAGTGACAGAAATCTCTATGGTTGTAGATGTGTTGTTGCTACTAGGGAGGAAACAACAATCTTTTGTTCATGGAACAATTGTATTGTTTACTTTACACACATTTCTTAATACAGTTATCTGTTGCTTGCAACTTAATACTGGAAGGGGTTCGGATGATAACCTGAAGGTGGATTATTAGTCATAGATGCAGTTGGATTACGGTCTATGTATATTGTTGTAGTGCCCAATCAAATCTCATAGGAATCATGATGTCTAGTATTGCATTATTATGCTTGCTTAATCTGTCACTTGCCCCGCTGTAATTTGTTCACCCAGCATGTTATTTATCTTAAGGAGAACACCTATAGTGAACTGTGGAGCCCAGTCCAATCTTTACCATTGATACATCATCTACTGTTACCATTTACTTTTCATAAGAAACCATTACATTCCACACTATACGTTTAATCCTTTGTTTTCAGCAAACCAGTGAGATTGACAACCTCACTATAAGTTGGGGCAAAGTCTTCAGTTTGTGTTGTGCAGGATTCCAAGTTGTTAGCAACACCTTGGAGTTGTTTCCTTGCTCCTATTGGTTCGATAACCTTGGTTTCATAACTGAGGGAAAACTTCTTGATGTGTTCATCACACCTTGCTCTTGGGGTATCCCAACGAGGCTCTACAGTGATCTGAGCCCGTCAAGCTTTTCTGGCGCCGTTGTCGGGGAGTTAAGGACAGCTAGCTTTACAAGGGGAGTCTCTCACAACCACTCTCTTTACTTTGTTTTTGTTTTTCTTAATTTATTTTGCTTTGTTTTCTTGTTTCTTTCTTTGAAAGACACAAAAAAAAATAGTTTCGTTTGGTTTGCTTTTTCTTATCAAAAACACAAAAAAATTAGTCCCTGCTCTAGTTACTACTGCTGTTGGCTTGCTCCACTTTTGCAAAAATGAACATTGTTGAGAACACCAAGTTGTGTGACTTCACTATCACAAACAACAATGATATCCTTTGCACACCTATTGCTCCACCTGCTTCTGCTGCTACCTTTTATGAAATTAAGCCTGCTTTGTTGAATCTTGTTATGAAAGAGAAATTTTCTGGTGCTAGTTGTGATGATGATGCCCACCTTAATAACTTTTTTTTAACTTTGTGAGATGCAAAAATATAAGGATGTAGATGGAGATATTATTAAGCTCAAATTTTTTCCTTTCTCTCTGAGAGGAAAAGATAAAGAATGGTTGCTATCCTTGCCTAGAAATAGTATTGATTCTTGGATTAAATGCAAAGATGATTTTATTGGAAAATACTATCCACCTGGTAAGATTATATCTATGAGAAGTGAAATAATGAAATTTAAACAACTTCATAATGAACATGTTGCTCAATCTTTCAAAATCTTTGTTAAAGAATTGTCCCACTGATGGACTGACTGCTTGGATGATTATCCAAACTTTTTATGCAGGGTTAAATTTCTCTTCAAGAAATCTATTGGACTCTGCTGCTAGAGGTACCTTTATGACCATTACTTTGGGTGCTGCAACAAAGCTCTTGATAATATGATGGTCAATTATTCTAAATGGCACACTGAGAGAGCTCCGCATGGTAAGAAGGTAAATTCTGTTGAAGAAACCTCCTCCTTGAGTGATAAAATTGATGTTATCATGTCTATGCTTCTTAATGGAAAAGCTCATATTAATCCAAATAATGTTCCTTTAGCCTCTTTGGTTTCTCAACAAGAGCAAGTTGATGTCAACTTCATTAGAATAATATTTTTGGCAACAATTCTTATGGTAATAATAATTATAGGCCATATCCTCCTAATAATGAAAATACTTATCATTGTAGATCTGGATGCCTAGTGAAGATAGGATTCTATAAGTTGAAAGAGCCACTAAAAACTTCATGCAAATACAATATGAGAAGAACAAAATATTCACAAAAACTATGGAAGAACAATCTGCTATTTTGAAACATATTAGTCATCAACTTGAGAATTTGAATAGGCAAATTCCTAGTTTGCAGTCCAAAATTTTGAATGCTGAGAAAAATATTTCATCTTTGTCTGAAGCCTAATCCTCTTTGATTAATAAAATGGCTGCTAAACCTGAAACCATGGAAATACCTTTGCTGCTACTCATGTCATAGTAGTTGTACTATTACTACCACCAATTTTGATTCTAGCAAATCACAGGAAGTCCACATTCCTTCTAAAATAATGCGTAAACCCAATAAGAATGCTAAAAAATTTCGAACTATGGGAAAAAATAAGTCTACTACCTGTGATGCTAAGTTTGATTTTGATCTTGATGGCTGCAATATTTTTGAAGTAGTCCTAATGCTAGTGCTATGAATATGGCTTTCACAAAACACATTACAGTTGCTCTCATTAAAATTAAGGAAGAAAAATTGAAACATAAAGCTTCTATTTCTAGGAAGTTAGAAGATGGTTGGGAACCCATCATTAATATGAAAGTGAATGATTTTGATCTCAAAGCTTTATGTGACCTTGGTTCTAGTGTCTCTATTATGCCTAGAAAGATTTATGAAATGCTTGATTTTCCACCTTTAAAAGATTGTTATTTAGATGTCCCACTTGATGATAATGCTAAAACTAAACTTATGGGGAGTATTAATGATGTTCTTATTATGGTTAACAATGCCTATGTCCCTGTTTATTTCTATGTTTTGGATGTTGAATGCAATGCTTCTTGTCCTATTACTTTGGGAAGACCTTTTCTTTGAACTGTTGGTGCCATTATTGATATAAAATAAGGCACCATAAAATATCAATTCCCATTCAGGAAAGATATAGAACACATCCCTATAAGGAGAAAGAAGTTACCTTTTGCTCCTCCTTTTAAAGCCAAATTTGATGTTAATGCTTCTTCATTTGAAAATACTTGATTCTTGCTTATTATGCCTAACTTAAAGGCGTTAAAGAAAAGTACTTCTTGGGAGATAAACCAATAGTTTTATTGAGTCTTGGAAGCTATTGCTTCTGTAATAACCTCTCCTTATCCTTTTTGTGTGATGTTTGTTCCAAGAATAACCTCTAATGAGAGAGAAGTAAGATTTGGGGAAGTTGTTGTCCCGAAACAGATTTTTATGCTTCACTGTAAAAATTCATGAAAAATCTCTATATGTCATCAGGCTCCTACGGATTTTTCTCTATCGCCACGTCCTTGCCTGCGGTCTTCTTCTTCTTCAATGGTGGCTCTGGAGGTGGCGACACTACATCCTTTGGGTCCTGCTTTTCGGCAGCCTAGTTTGGAAGCTCAACTTAATTTATCAGCTGGTCTGCGGATTTAGCATGAGGAGACTTAGCAGAAGCACCAATCGGAAACTTTGGAGAGTTTTCATCGTCCTCGTCACTCCTAGGGAAAATAATAATTTTTCATCGGGTCATTTTTTCTAACTGAATGATATAAAAAACATAAGAGGGAAGGAACTTATGAGTTGAGGTCCTGTGGCATCCAGAATATTCCCATCCTAGGAGGGGCAACAGACACAAGTTTGACGCATGTTGGCTTAGAGCCTGTTGAATCGTTGGAATCTTCGACTATTTCAATAGGCTCAACGCATTTCCACTTCCCGGATGCGGATACCACCTCGAAATCCTTAGAGTGAGCGGAGGGAACCGATGAAGTGTCATATGATGACTTAGCGGAGGAGGCCTCGTCATCATTAGCTGCACCTATAGCTTCAACATATCCTTCAGATACGATGGTACTGTCGAGCAGTTCACCAGACTCAGTCAGTGGAGGCATAGACAACAAATTATTGTGATCCTACCGAGCAAACCACAAGAAAAATAATAAAGCCAAGAAACTACAAGGAGAAAGTGGTGACAAAGTACAAAGTACAAGAGCACGAAAAACTTACTACAGGAACCAAGTTCTTCTTGCCGAAGGGTTTCAACAGACAATCATAAGGGACTGGGTTTTTCTTTGTAAGCATCATGAAGGAGCACACCCTGTTCTCCAGGATATCAAGAGGTAGATCTTCGTGTGAAATCCTCATTGGTTCCTTCCTGCCAGCATCAGTCCACATACCGGCTAGCCGGGTCTAAAGAGGTTGGATACAAATACGCAGAAAGTTCGCCAGGATCTGTATACCCGATAACTCCGCGGTGCGCAACTCCCCAATCCGGTCCAATAGTGCCTAGATTTCTTTCATCTCTTCGGTAGAAGGGCGCTGCTCCCAAGAACTAAGCCTCTGGCAAGTTTTCTTCAGGTCGAAGGGATCTAACCCAAACTTCTCACCCTCGACTTGCTAGTCCTTGATATAAAACCCCTTCGACTTCCAACCTTAGACGGAATCCGCGTTTTTAGGTCAAAGTAATTAACATCGGAACTGACGGAGATAATCGCGCCTCTGACGTCATGGACGACAGTGTCAGAGGCGCTTTGGCACTTGAAAAAGGAATGTTTCCACATGCCCCAATGGGGATGGATACCGAGGAAACTCTCGTAGAGGGTGATGAAAAAAGCGATGTGGAGGATAGAATTAGGCGTCAGCTGGTAGAGCTGCACGCCATAGACAAAGAGAAGCCCACGAAGGAACTCGTGGGCTTGGAGAGAGAGGCCATGATAAAAGAAGGATAAAAACATTACCCGCCATACAAACTCGGGTGCAGGCATGACCTCGTCCCCATGAAGCTTGAACGCATTGTCTTCCAGGAGATTGAACTTGCGCGCTTCATGCAGGTCACGCATAGTGCACTTTGATGCCACCCAGCTGACAACCCTTTTCTTCTTCGAGGTGGCTTAGGCGGCGGAAGAACCTCCCCTTTATCTCCCGTAGTGGATCTTGAGGGGATAAATGGCAACGATTCACCGAGGGTGAGAAGAAACCGTGTAGTGGAGCTCAGAAATGGTGCAAGGAGGAAGAAGATGGCTGTGAACCTAGGTGGGCAGCATAAATTTTCGGCCCTCATAATATAAAGAAGGGGGAGGCAAATCTGCACCGTTGATTAGAGGCAACAAAGAGCTAGAGCGGCGGAGATGATGACCCGTGGCTATAACAGCAAAACAATAAAAAATCTTTGGCATTAAAATCCCCACGGTAAATATGATGGCAACCGCATGACACCTTGATTTTCACGCAGATGTGGGGACACACGGCGCTAGTGCGCCGCCCACACGTCAGCATGTACTGCAAAAAATTGGCCCCACCATTGTCGTGTCCCATCGGGTCTCGTTTTTCTCGCAAAACTGCGGCACACCATCTTCGTCATCCATGACGTCATGAGTGGTCAAAAAGTTCAAGACACAAAATTATCACCATTCGAATAAAAATCTTTGACTCTATGCTCCGATACAAGCACCCGAACATAGACTCGGGGGCTACTCCCATCGGGAGCGCTTGTCGTTCACCCGATAAATAAATCCTCCTACGGATTCGGCATCTCGGTGAGAATAGTGCATATGTTTTTAGCCTACACTCAAAATCAAGCATTCATCTATAGCCTCGGGGGATACTCCCATCGGGAGCGCTGTCACGCACCCGATAGAAAATAATATAAACTTCTCAACAGAAGTAAACATATGAGTAGTATATAGGTGTATCCTCATACGGTTACTCCCATCAGGAGTGTCTACACTGCACTTGAAAAAAATAATAAGGAATTCGATAACTTCAGATATTATAGCAACCAAACAAGGTAGTCGATAATTTTTCTCAGACAACGTCCGCCGCGATAACATGTTTGAATGTCGTGTCCATGACATGAAGATAAGACCCCAGGATCCGTCCTACAAGGCCTGGTAATCGCAGACGAATGCGCTCTGCCAGTATTTAATTCTTATCTACGATACAATGAAAAATCCCGACAGATGTGTTGGGTATCCAAAAAGCACTGGAATTCAGTATTCGATCAGACCTCCATGGCCCAAACTGAATTACGCCAGTAAATACCGAGTTCAAGCCCGGGGACATGAATTTAATGTAGGTTCATGTTGTTTTTCTCCAAGAGCAATTAACTAATTCCCGATTAATTGGATATATCAGGCTCGTTATACCAAATCCCTAAGAAAATAAAAATTAACGATAAAATTATCTGCTTACAGCAAAATATTGGCTTATGGCTGGACGGTGTTTTTGAGACTCAACCCGAATCTATGATTCAGGTGGAGTCCTGAGGGCTACTGACATGGTATGACTTATCGTTCCCTATGATTAGTTACCCTAAGTGCATAAAAGCTTACATCCCATAAAGCGTAAAGATATCCGAGAAGTATCCGACGGATAAAAGCTTTTCTTGACGATCAAGAAAGAATCATGAACCAACGTAGAGTTTGTATTGTACTTGTAAACATGTAACCTCTTCGGATATGGTTCTAGGATCCATCCTCTCATATAAAGGATGGAAGGAACTGACGGATAGAGAACCTTAGTTTTTCAGTAATCCGCCATAATCTAGATCACAACTAGCAAACCAGTGACTCTATAATCGAGCTTTCAGCATAATCAGACTACATCAACTCCCTTCTTTGTCTAATCAGCCTACAAAATCCCCGGTGCTCTCTTTTCCATGAAATCCTAAGTCCATAACAATGGAAATTGTCGAGGTTACCCCTTGTCATAGTGATATTGGTAGCTAGGAGGAAATTCATAGTGATATTGATGTTAGCCTTAGGGACTTCTGGAAGACTATACGTGTAGATGTGCCTGAGGAACTTCATAGGGGAAAGCTTTCGCATATTCAGCACCCTGCACTTAGATATTTTGCATTGTTTCTTGCTAGAGGATTCCTTGCTAGAAATAATAATACTGCTTGCACCAGTCCTGTAATTTTTTTAAATGTTCTTAGGAAGGTAGAACTCCAGATTATAACTTGGATGTAATTCTTGCAAGAACCTTGTCATTTGCTATATCACATAATAGTAGAACACACCTTTATTTGCTGGAGCCACAAATACTTTGATTTATGAGTATATTAAGGGTGAAAGAGGATTTAAAAACGATGGCACTAAAATTAATGAAACTAATCTCCTGAATATGGATATGCTGCATAACATGGAAATATTGAGATGGTGGCGTGATTGTGTCTATATGTATAAGTTCATGGTTAAGCATGGCCGGTTTGAGTCCATGGCCCTTCCTCGTCTTGACTATTTTGATAGGCACTCAGGCAAGTGGATAGTGCCAGAATTGGAGGAGCCTTCATGGGATGATACTCCTGCACCGCTGTCATACCCATCATGGAGGATACTCGAGCACCACCTGACCAACTCCGCATGGGAGAGTTCCTCCTCTTAGTGGGGAAACAAGGCCACGCCACAAGATGACGCGCCATGGGAGCCAGCGCCCTACTACTATGATGGATCGAGTGACTGGGATTCACACCCCGCACTACCCTGGCTACTAGCTTTCACCCAAGCTTGGGGGAGTATGAGTTCCTCCCTTCCTTTTCATTGTATGTACCATGCTTGTACTGTTTAAGTGTTTAAGTTGTAGTTTCATTACCTAAAAATGGAAAACCACAAAAATACTTTCGTTTTTGATAAGCATGCTAGAAGGAGTTACATAAATCTGCATTATGTTGTTCACTGTTTTATTTTTCATTTTTTATGTAACTTTGATTAGACTGAAATTTCTACAGCATGTGTAACTTCACATCCCCCACATGCAAAACAATTGGAAAAAATTCCTAGGACGTTTAAGTAAGGAAAACTGGACTACATTGCTGCAGTAATTTGTTGACATATTTTGATTTTCACTATTAAAAGTGGCTAGTTGAACTTAAAAATGATTCCCAATGATCTTAATGATGTTACACTAGTAGAAAACGTGCCATGCGTCCCGATTGGTAAGGGTCATTAGTCCCGGTTGCCCAACCAGGACAGGGCAATCGGGACTAAAGCCCTAACCTTTAGTCCCGGTTGCCCCACCAACCGAGACAAATGGGTGCACACGTGATAGCAGCAGAGGGCGAGGGGGGTGGAGCATTAGTCCCGGTTCGTAACACGAACCGGGACAAATAACCTTCTGCCGCGGCAGAGATTTGGCCCATTTCTCTGCCGCGGCAGAGAATTCATTTTGGCACATTTTGTTGCCGCGGCAACATTTTCGCCACTTTTTGTGCCGCGGCAGAGAATTCATTTAGGTTGTTTCATTGTTTATTTAGTGTTTTGCACTTATCAGTGAAGGAAACGTTATATTACACAAGATCATCATGAAAATATTACATTCAATACACGGATCGAGTTCATGCACTACATACAAAAGTTGCTATTTTTACAATCCCTATTGTCTATACACAGCCGAATAGTATTCCCCTTTTGGGTTTAGGACTTCTGCATCCAAGAATCCTGCCAATTCCTCCTGAATTGCTCGTATGCGATCCTTTGGCAGAAGACCGTCCCGTAGACGTTCAATCTGATTTAAAAAAGGAGTCAGCCTATATGAATGAAACTAAACACAATTTTATTGTAATTAAAAACTATAAAAATTGTTTACGTACGTGGAGTTGCTCTAAATTTCTGCCATTCTCATCGCATGTCTGCCGGATGAACTCGCAAACATAGTATCCACATAGATTGTTACCTGGTCCCTGCGTCAGGCACTTTACGAGAATAGAGTTCAATCAAAATAATAATCAAGCATGATAATAACTGTATCAAAACTAGAATCAAAGAGATGCGCGGATATAGCTAGTGGTGCTTACATCTAGTGGTTGAAATGTAAGCTCCACTTTCCAAACACCCCTAGCCTTATTGGTGAACCGTTTCCAAGCGCTGCCTGGCGAAGAAAACGAATAAAAGAAGTTATTAATTACTTGATATCATAAAATTCACGAACGTTGCCGATATAGTGTCGTAATGATTAGAATTACCGCTGGAGAAGCATCTGCATGTCCTTCCACGTCTCAAGGGGTTTATGTTTCGAGTCCATGACTAGTACACGCCCTTTGTCAAGTTGAATGATTAACATAATATAGTGGAAGCTGCGAATGCATAACTAATCAATTATATACTTAACATCGAGTAAGCAAAATAGAAAGTGTATAGAAGACAATAACACTCACTCGAAGTTGTAAGGAAAAAGTATTTCCCTTCTGGTTTCTTGAAACCTTAACGCGTGTACTATATTATCCTCCGTATCCTGGGGGCTTGTTTTGAGATTAGCTTCATGAACCCAATATGGGTCAATGAAGCCAATGTCATAGATTTGTCCTCTGCTGCATTCGAGAATCTTCATTCTGCATATTACAGTATGATTATATACATGCAATAAACAAGGTGAGATAGCTGGAGACTAAATTAATTACAGAATTAGTACTTACAGACAATAGGCACTGATGATCGATTTGTCCAAGGCGTCTTGATTGAATAATTGAAATAGTTCATCAAATTCAATGGATATCATGTCATCCTTTTCTTTCCCATGATGCTTTTTTGTAACCCTCAGCACTATCCAGTTAGCCCCGGCCTTTGTGGCATGCATGTACCAGTTATGCAATCTTTGCATTTTTGTTGGAAGATTGTTTACCTCCTCAGGTTTGACGAGAGGTTTGCCGTACTGGTATTTGTATGCTACTTCACTCACGGGGAAGTACTCTAACTGGGATAAGTACTGCGCAATACTCATACCTTGAGCAGCGGCAGCTTCTCCGTATTGTGCAACTACCTATGGATCATACTGCTCTTCGGCCCCATATTTTCTCGACCCCACATTGGTTTGGTAAATCACCTTGAGAGGGGCGCAAGACTGTTTTGCTTGTTCTCCGAGCTGGGCAACAGATTTCTCGCTTGCATCAGTACTGCTCTTCGAGGCTTTTTGTGCCACATGTGACTTGAGAATAGAACGCTCATAGTCTGATGACAGCTTTGGCTCGGGTTGATGAAGAGTCTTTAGAATTTTCAACACTTTGGTGCTGGGGAACTCTGGCTCTTTCGGCCGCCTCAGCTTAGCGAAAAACGTTGTCGTTTCCGCATCAACGATAGCCGCAGTCTCCTCTTCAGTACAGTCATAAGATATCTTGGGAGGAACCTTTGGTACTTTTGGAAGAGGCTCTTGTTTACGTTTCAGCGATCGCTTACCACGACGCAGAGTAGCGGTACGCTTACGCTTTTTATCCTGAGGCGCCGGCGATGGCTGCGCCGGAGATTGGTGAGGCGACGGAGCCAGGTGAGGCAACAAAGATGGTTGCCGCGCCGGCGACGACCTCGCTGGAGACGGGTGAGGCGGCGGCGAAGATGGCCTTGGCGTGTGATTTCGAAGAACGATACATTCCTTCGGCCATATAATGGTGACGTTTTTTGCGTCTCCCAGTACAGTCACATCCCCTTCACCTGCAGGGTAGTCAAGATCCAAAACTTCAAAGGTGGGCATGATTTCATCCACCCCGACAATAGCGTAGCCCTCTGGAACCGGACGACAGTGGTAAGTTGGTGTGGGTCCAATTGGTAAGGCATAGCCGACCGCCACCTTCATTGATATGTTCACAACTTTGACATGTAGCTCGCAGTGTGTCATCTCTGTGATATCATCCATTGGGTAGCCAACAGGAGCCATCATCGGTGCACCATCGTCATCGCCATTGTCATGAACTTGGACCTCGGTGGAAGCCACACTTCTTTTTCGATTATTTGATAGGCCGGTAGCATCGAATGCAGTGTGCTGCTGAGATGGGACGGTAATACTTTGCTCTTTAAGTGCGTTAATTTCATATTGTTGTTGCTTTATTCGTTCTTCAATTATACGCATTCGCTCTTTCTGACTATCTTCTTCAACTTCCGCCCTGTCCTCTCTCCTCTGACGGCTTCTATCAGGATATTTCTTCCTCTCTTCGGGAAACCCAGTCCTCCATGGTTGGGAGCCTCTTGTGCCTCGTGTTCGTCCATCATGTTCCTTATTTCCAAGGGCGAGTGTGACCTCATGATTCTCTCTATCGGGAATGAAGTCCCCATCTTTAACAGCCTTTACTTCTTTTCTCATCCTCTCGATTGGCAAGGGGTATTCTTTACGTCTTATGTTATATATACACATCCCTTCCGAGTCCAACGTGCCCCCATGCCCGTAAAACCAATTCCTTGCACGTTCTACCCAATCGTCTGTCTCTGGGGTGATCTTTTTAGCACGCAGTTCATTCTCAAGTTTCTCCCACTTAGGAATGCCAGCCCTGTAGCCACCTTGCCCCATAGTATGGTGATACTTCTTGTTAGCAGCATTCAGCTTATCCGTTGCAGACATTTTATTAGCTTTTTCTGATGTCTTGTATTCCACAAACTCAGCCCAGAATGGTTTTATCTTCTCAAACTGAATATTCTTGAAATCAGGAGTCTTCTCTTTCACGACATAGTCAAGGTGCAATATTTTCTTCCAGTTGGTGAAACACTGGGCCATCTTCTTCAAAGCCCACTCCCTGACCTTAGCCTCCATGGCTCTCCCATATTCTAAGGCGTCCTCAACTGGATCCTCCGCATTTGGATCCAGCTCTATCTTTGGTAGTTTGAAATTAACCATGAGACTCTTCCACAGTAAATCTTTGGCGTGGTTAGGGACAAATAAACATGTTCCCTCTTCATCCGCATTAGCAGGCCTATTCCAATTTCTAATGGTGATCGGGATTAAGTCCCTAACGATTACTCCGCATTGCCACAAATTTGTTTGCGACAACTTCGGGAGCCGTCGGTTTGCCGTCTTCAGCGACATCTTCGATCCTGAACCTATCATGGTCTTGCAACTTTTTGGTTGTGCCTCGTCTGCTCTATTTAGTAGATTTGTTCGATCCGGAGGGCTAAAAGAAGAAAGATCGTTGTTACTATTTCTATATAGATAGCAGATGATTAATTAATGAATTAATTATATTACATGCACCTCGCCGGAGCGGTCGTCTTCTCGATTACACAAGGCATCGCCTTCTCCCTCGCGGAAGGCAACACCTTCAACCTCAAACAAGTCGTCTATTCCGGTAAAAAGAGGATCACCCTCACCGGAGTTGTTCAGAAACGTTGATACATCTAAATTATCTTCCCCGCGGATCACACCTTGGATCAACTCTTCCTTTTCTTCGTCTCTGACATGTGGGTCCATATTTTCTGCATAGGTGGAAAAACGAATAAGTCAAAGCGGCTAAGGGAGAAAGTTAGGTACGGTGTTGAGAGATATAAACCCTAATTAAGAGAAAACCTAATATATACATACACAATAATAAAAATGAAGAGAAACCCTAAACCCTAAACCTAGCTACAAAAAGGAAATTGTGTAGTAGATAGGTAACTCTAGCTAAAATCAACTAAAATCAATATTCCGGAGTTCCGAGGGGTGTAAAACCTAGTTCGGAGAAACCTCAGATGCATATGAGAGGGGAACATGAGTATAAGGCTACAAAAGGGAAACTATCCAGCAGATAGGTAACACTTGATACTAACAAAATACCATATTGGAATCGATTTAAGAGGGTTCAGAATTCCCTGGCGAAGGCACATCGTCGAACCCACATGCACCTAAGGGGTATTAATGATTCCTTGTCTAAGATAGGGCTTTTAAGTTGCTTGACAATGTGAATCGGGTCTGGGGCTACCAACAGTGACTGACCAGTGGGGCCGAAGACCAATAATACCAAACTAATTAATAAACCTAATAATACCTAACTAATAATAAACCTAATAATCCAAACACCAAAAAGAAAGGGAAACAATCAACACATGGCATCGATGCAATGCTCAAGCAAGTATGATGATATGACAAGTTAATTTGCATTGGAATGTAACCCTAAGACATGCTCGACGATTTAATCGGGGTTCCGAGGGGTGAAAACCCTAACTCGGGGAAACTCCGGAACATATGAGAGGAGTGCATTTGTTCTTCTAATTATACTTGTCATTTAAGTTGTTGAACAATGCATGATTATAGGTTAAATAGATAGGTTTCATTTTTCTAAACATTTTGATATATTATTTGTATTTTTCCAAGTTATAAATAATTAATTATTGAATTTACAATATTATATCAATTTCTGGATTTAATTAAACCATTTCTGAATTTAAACAAAAGAGAAAACATTTTTACACCGAGGCCACTACTAGCCATAGTGGCTGACAGAGGGGCCCATTGCCACCTCAGCCTCCACGCAGGCAGGTGGGACCTGGACCAGGGCTTGACGGGTGGACCTGGACCAGGCCACTACTAACCTGCACCGCAGAGGCACCTAGCCTCTGAGGCTGGCAGGTGGGACCGGGGCCACGCGGACACCACGTCACCACGACGGGCGGCAGTGCTGCTTACTACGCGCGGCGGCGATGCGTCGGGAGGATGGTGCTCCGGCGATTCCAGAGGGGTAAGGGGAGCGTGGACTATTACGAGAGGTTGCGGTGGTCGAGGTGGGCTCAGTGGTGGTCGCGGTTGAGGAAGGGGTGCTCCTGTTCGTCCTAGATTCCTCGCCGGAGTTGCGCTTGCGAGCGGCGCTTGCAGACAAAGACGATGTCGAGTATCTGGGGCTCGAGAAAGCAAAACATGGCATCAATGGGGTGCGCTAGGTCCTGTATGAGACCTTGGTGGCCAAAGTAGGACGGAGGAAGGATAGATCTCACCGGAATTTGTCGGAAAATAGGTACAGAAGAAGGATGGCGTCGATGGCGACGATTGCAGATGCCCCTCTTCGATTCCTTTTGCGGGAGATAGAGGGAAACGAGGCGGAGCTCGTGGCAGGGTCAGCAAGGCGGCGGAGCTCGGGCAGCCTGCCGGCGTCGTGGGGCGGCGTCTCCTGTGCGCGCGTCGATGAAGCAGAGAAGTGAGATGGGGAAGAAGAAGAGGAGGCGAGCCAGTTATAAACGAAGGGCCTTTTGTCCCGGTTGGTGGCTCCAACCGGGACTAAAGGGTTATCCCGGTTGGAGCCACCAACCGGGACGTATACTCCAATTTTTTTAGCAGACCAAGGGTTGGCGCACACAGGGGTCTTTAATCCCGGTTGGTGGCTCCAACCGGGACATATGAGCCTGTTTTCAAATTTTTTCAGGAATTTTCTCTCTGTTCCTGCCTTATTTTTTATTTTGGGGTTTAAATTTGTAATGTTTTTTAAATGATAATTACTTTGAAATTTCGAAAAACTTTAAACATAAAAAGTGTTTGAATTTGAATAACTAATTCGAAACCATTTTCTGTTTTTAAAAATAATTAATGTAACCATTTAAACTATGAACCATTTAAAATTAAAAATGAATTAACTTATATTTTTTGAATATTAATTTGGAATTTAGAAAAACTTTAAACATAAAAAGTGTTTGGATTTGAATAAGTAATTCAAAACCATTTTCTATTTTTAAAAAATAATTAATGTAACCATTTAAAATTAAAAATTAGTTAACTTATATTTTTTGAATATTAATTTGGAATTCGGAAAAACTTTAAACATAAAAAGTGTTTGAATTTGAATAATAGTTCAAAACCATTTTCTTTTTTTTTTAATAATTAATGTAACCATTTAAACTATGAACCATTTAAAATTAAAAATGAATTAACTTATATTTTTTGAATATTAATTTGGAATTTAGAAAAACTTTAAACCTGAAAAGTGTTTGGTTGAATAAATAATTCAAAACCATTTTCTGTTTTAAAAAATAATTAATATAACCATTTAAAATATGAACCATTTACAATTAAAAATGAATTAACTTATATTTTTTTAATATTGATTTGGAATTTAGAAAAACTTTAAACATAAAAAGTGTTTGGATTTGAATAAGTAATTCAAAACCATTTTCTGTTTTTAATTTGGATTTGAATTAACTTATATTTTTTATATATTAATGGGCGGAAAAAAAGGACGGAAAATAATGGGCGGAAAGAAATTTTGATTAGGATAGAACTGGAATTAAAGTACATAACGCAACTAACACAAAGTTACATAGAGGAACTGAAAATTAAGATACATGGCCAAATTAAGCCACAATCGGCCGAATTTGTTTTGCAATATTGGAATGATTCAGTCATGCTCCTGCCTACACCTGTAATACTCGCCACTGTAGTCGTCGTACTCGTCACGGCCGTCGTCGGGGTCGCCTTAGTTGAACCTTGAAGGCTGAGTACGAGTGGGCTGGACTTGAGGGTAGCGCAGGCGGGGGCTAGAGTCGGCGGCCGTGTCGTAGGCCATGACGCTCTGGAGAGTCCGGCCGCGCCACCACAGCCGACGGCCGGCCTCGTTGAAGTTCGGAGCAGGTGGGCCGTCCTCCTCGTTCCTGGCGAGCGCCCTCTCACGCCGATCCACGAAGAAGGCTTCCCAAGTCGGGAAATAGTCGGGATGCCATCTGGGATTCCTCCGCTGCTCCGGCGTGAGCTCGAAGTAGTAGTGGTTAGAGGGACAGGAGGAACCGGCACGCCTCCGGCGCTCAGCATCCAGCCGACAGGGACACAGTAGCCCGGCAGGCAGGGGTAGTTCGAGGCGCAAAGCGCCTCCGCCTCCCTGGCAGTTAGTGCTACGGTGGAAGTCATGGGAAAGAGTGATGAGGTTGCAAATATGAGTCTAGAGATGTGCAATGACAATGGAGGCCAACCCTACATATATATATAGTGAGAAATGGCAGGAAGATAACTGGAGGGAAGAACTGGCGGGAAGAACCGGCGGGAAAAACTGGCGGGAAGAAATGGCGGGAAGAACTGGCGGGAAAAAATGGCGGGAAAAACCGGACCCACTTCCTGCCGATTCGGCAGACATTTGTCCTTTTTACCCCAGATGGAATAAAAGGTTTGAGATGTCCCGGCTGGGAGATAGTCCATATAAGGTGGTCTAGTATTTTAGGAAAATGGGACGGTAGCATTTTGAAACGGTATTTTGGTGGTTACTTCACAAAACGACCCGTTTTTTGCGCTTGGAAAATGGAAAAGGGCTTTTCCGTGCGACAAAAAGGAAAACTTCCTCCTGCAACATTGTTCTCCATACCAATGTCCACACACATGCATAATATGGGCACAATATCACAAACTATGCCGTGATTCAGCACATAACATCGGTCATTTGGACCGAAAGCCATGAAACCTCGAACATGATAGGTCATTTTGTGAAGGGTTTTTCGAAACATAATCAATATACCAAGTCTGGTATTTTTCCTTTCAACTATGTAACATAATATGACACCACACGAAGGATTTTCATTGTTTGGATTTTTTTTGAATTTATTATGCCCGTTTTGAATTATCTAAATTTCTAACTATGGTTGAACCGGTGTGCATGAAGATAGGGGACGAGCATCGTTAGAACTTGCATTGGATATCTGAAGAAACCACATATTGCGAGTCTAAAAATGATTTTTTCAAAAAATCACGGGCGATAGATCATGTACCTGTAGTACAAACCGGACCCACTTCCTACCGATTCGGCAGACATTTGTCCTTTTTACCCGGGATGGAAGAAAAGGTTTGGATGTTTCGGCTGGGAGATAGTCCATGTAAGGTGGTCTAGTATTTTAGGAAAATGGGACGGTAGCATTCTAAAACGGCATTTTGGTGGTTACTTCACAAAACGACCCGTTTTTTGCGCTCGGAAAATGGAAAAGGGCTTTTCCGTGCGACAAAAAGGAAAACTTCCTCCTGCAACATTGTTCTCCATACCAATGTCCACACACATGCATAATATGGGCACAACATCACAAACTATGCCGTGATTCAGCACATAACATCGGTCATTTGGACCCAAAGCCATGAAACCTCGAACATGATAGGTCATTTTGTGAAGGGTTTTTCGAAACATAATCAATATACCAAGTCTGGTATTTTTCCTTTCAACTATGTAACATAATATGACACCACGCGAAGGATTTTCATTGTTTGGATTTTTTTAAATTTATTATGCCCGTTTTGAATTATCTGAATTTCTAACTATGGTCAAACCGGTGTGCATGAAGATAGGGGACGAGCATCGTTAGAACATGCATTGGATCTCTGAAGAAACAACATATTGCGAGTATAAAAATGATTTTTTCAAAAAATCACGGGCGATAGATCATGTACCTGTAGTACAAACCGGACCCACATCCTACCGATTCGGCAGACATTTGTCCTTTTTACCCGGGATGGACGAAAAGGTTTGAGATGTCCCGTTTGGGAGATAGTCCATATAAGGTGGTCTAGTATTTTAGGAAAATGGGACGGTAGCATTCTGAAACGGCATTTTGGTGGTTACTTCACAAAACGACCCGTTTTTTGCGCTCGGAAAATGGAAAAGGGCTTTTCCGTGCGACAAAGAGGAAAACTTCTTCCTGCAACATTGTTCTCCATACCAATGTCCACACACATGCATAATATGGGCACAACATCACAAACTATGCCGTGATTCAGCACATAACATCGGTAATTTGGACCGAAAGCCATGAAACCTCGAACATTATAGGTCATTTTGTGAAGGGTTTTTTAAAACATAATCAATATACCAAGTCTGGTATTTTTCCTTTCAACTATGTAACATAATATGACACCACGCGAAGGATTTTCATTGTTCGGATTTTTTTTGAATTTATTATGCCCGTTTTGAATTATCTGAATTTCTAACTATGGTCGAACCGGTGTGCATGAAGATAGGGGACGAGCATCGTTAGAACTTGCATTGGATCTCTAAAGAAACAACATATTGCGAGTCTAAAAATGATTTTTTTCAAAAAATCACGGGCGATAGATCATGTACCTGTAGTACAAACTGGACCCTCTTCCTACCGATTCGGCAGACATTTGTCCTTTTTACCCGGGATGGACGAAAAGGTTGGAGATGTCCCGGCTGGGAGATAGTCCATGTAAGGTGGTCTAGTATTTTAGGAAAATGGGACGGTAGCATTCTGAAACGGCATTTTGGTGGTTACTTCACAAAACGACCCGTTTTTTGTGCTCGGAAAATGGAAAAGGGCTTTTCCGTGCGACAAAAAGGAAAACTTCCTCCTGCAACATTGTTCTCCATACCAATATCCACACACATGCATAATATGGGCACAACATCACAAACTATGTCGTGATTCAGCACATAACATCGGTAATTTGGACCGAAAGCCATGAAACCTCGAACATGATAGGTCATTTTGTGAAGGGTTTTTTGAAACATAATCAATATACCAAGTCTGGTATTTTTCCTTTCAACTATGTAACATAATATGACACCATGCGAAGGATTTTCATTGTTCGGATTGTTTTAAAAATGGGATGGTAGCATTCTGAAACAAGATTTTCATTGTCGACACCACACGGAGGGATTTTGGCAGGCTGGGCCAGGCAGCACTAATGATAGGGGTGAGTGTCGACATTATGTCGTGTGGCGTGTACCTTGTCCCGGATGGTGTCACCAACCGGGACTAAACATGAACCTGTAGTCCCGGTTGGTGACACCAACCGGGACAAAACACGAGTCAGCACTAATAATAGGGGTGAGTGTCGACATTATTTCGTAAGTGTTGACACTATGCCGAGCTACTTGTACTATAAATAGGCATCCTTGCGAGTCCAGTCCTCCAGCCAGTTTGAGGCATCTCCAAGATGGTTTTCGAGAGCAGGGACACCACTACGGCCAGTTTGAGGGAGATGCCGACGGAGCCCAGTCCTCTGGCATCTCCGAGAAACTGGTCATAGAGGCACTCCCTAATATGTGAAATTAGTTAGCTCCGAGGCGTATTAATCTAGTTAGAGAAGTTACAAGATGCAAGATGGTTTTCGAGAGCAGGGACACCACTACGGCCAGTTTTAGGGAGATGCCGACGGAGCCCAGTCCTCCGGCATCTCCGAGAAACTGGTCATAGAGGCACTCCCTAATATGTGAAATTAGTTAGCTCCCATGTGTATTGATCTAGTTAGAGAAGTTGCAAGATGGTTTTCGAGAGCAGGGACACCACTACGACTAGTTTCAGGGAGATGCCGCCGGATCCCACTCCTCCGGCATCTCCAAGAAACTGGTCATAGAGGCACTCCCTAATATGTGACCGCGCGCGTTTGCAGATCAGATCTTAAGGTAAGTACGAATCGGGACAACTTCTTCATAGTCCCGGTCCAGCCACAAAACGGGACTAACACTCAAGACATTTATTAATATTAAAAACTGAGACTACAAAACAGGGACTAAAGGCCCCCCTATATATAGTCCCGGTCAAGCCACAAACCGCGAAAGATATCCTTCGGTCAAGCCACAAACCGCGAAAGACATGAACTAGAGTTACATAATATGAGCATTAACTTCTTGGCATATGTCCTTCCTTATGATCGCTTCAGACGTAACCATGGAGCATCTTCTTTACTTAACGGAATGCTTGGGTCAGTTTTCACTGTGAAGGGCGGAATTTCATCAAACTTATTATAATCTTCTGACATGTCTGTCTTGTCCTCGATTCCCACGATGTTTCTTTTCCCTGAAAGAACTATGTGACGCTTTGGCTCATCATATGATGTATTCGTTTGCATATTTTTTCTTTTTTTCGGTCTGGAGGACATGTCCTTCACATAGAAAACCTGACACACATCATTGGCTAGGACGAATGGTTCATCTCTATAACCAAGATTGTTGAGATCCACTGTTGTCATTCCGTACAACTGGTCTATCTTTACCCCTTCCCCATTCAGGTTGACCCATTTGCAGCGAAACAAAGGGACCTTAAAAGAGACTCCATAGTCTAGTTCCCATATCTCCTCTATGTAACCATAATACGTGTCCTTTTGTCCATTCTCGTCTATTGCATCAAAGCGGACACCACTATTTTGGTTGGTGCTCTTTTTATCTTGGGCGATCGTGTAGAATGTATTCCCATTTATTTCGTACCCTTGGAAATTCAATACAGTAGAAGATGGTGACGCGTCCAACAAGTATAGCTGATCTCCAACAGTGGTTTCATTCAAGAGATGTGTCCGCATCCAACCACCGAAAGACTTCATGTGTTCATCTGTAATCCATGATTCAGGCTTCCCCGGTTTTTTGGAGCGTACAACATTCTTATGTTCCTCGATATACGGAGCTGCCAAGGTTGAATTATGTAGAACTGTGTAGTGTGCTTTAGTGAAAGAATCCCCATCCCTACATATCATTGCTTTCTTTCCCAGCGTGCCTTTTCCACTTAGTCTTCCCTCATGCCGCGAGTCAGAAACACCAATCGGCTTAAGGTCAAGAATAAAGTCAACACAAAACTCAATGACCTCCTCTGTTCCATATCCCTTGGAGATGCTTCCTTCTGGTCTAGCACGGTTATGAACATATTTCTTTAAGACTCCCATGAACCTCTCAAAGGGGAACATATTGTGCAGAAATACCGGACCGAGAATGGCAATCTCTTCCACTAGGTGAACCAGGAGATGCGTCATAATATTGAAGAAGGATGGTGGGAACACCAATTCAAAACTAACAAGACATTGTACCACATCCTTCTGTAACCTTGGCAGAATATCTGGATTGATTACCTTCTGAGATATTGCATTGAGGAATGCACACAGCTTCACAATGGGTACTCGAACATTTTCCGGTAGAAGCCCCCTCAATGCAATCGGAAGCAACTGCGTCATAATCACGTGACAGTCATGAGACTTCAGGTTTTGGAACTTTTTCTCTGCCATATTTATTATCCCCTTTATATTAGATGAGAAGCCCGACGGCACCTTGATACTGTAAAGGACTTCAAAAAAGATTTCCTTCTCTGCTTTGGTAAGAGCATAGCTGGCACGACTTAAGTGACGCCCTTAATCCGTCTTGTTATGTGTATGCATGTTCTTTGGGTCTTTCATAATTTATTGGTCCTCCCATGCTTCTGGTGTATCTTTTGTCTTCCCATACACGCCTAGGAATCCTAGCAGGTTCACGCAAAGATTCTTCGTCACGTGCATCACGTCGATTGAAGAGCGGACACGTAGGACTTTCCAATATGGAAGCTCCCAAAATATAGATTTCTTCTTCCACATGGGTGTGTGTCCTGTAGCGACGTCGTTCGGAACTGATTGACCGTCGGGACTCTTTCCAAAGATTACTTCTATGTCCTTGACCATACCAAATACATCATCACCAGCAGGGAGTTCAGGCTTCTTCCGGTGATCTGCCTCACCTTTGAAATGCTTGCCTTTCTTTCTTACGGGATGATTGGTCAGAAGAAATCGTTGATTCGCCAGGTACACAACCTTCTTGCATTTATGCAAATATGTACCTTCAGTCTTATCTAAACAGTGTGTGCATGACTTATATCCCTTGTTTGTCTGTCCTGAAAGGTTACTAAGAGCAGGCCAATCATTGATGGTTACGAATAACAACCCTCGTAGATCAAATGGCTCCTGTTTGTTCTCATCCCACGAACGTACACCTCGTTTTCCCCACAACTGTAAGATTTCTTCAACTAATGGCCTAAGGTACACATCAATATCGTTGCCCGGTTGCTTCGGGCCTTGGATGAGCACTGGCATCATAATGAACTTACGCTTCATGCACAACCAAGGAGGCAGGTTGTAGATACATAGAGTCACGGGCCAGGTGCTGTGACTGCAGCTCTGTTCCCCAAAAGGATTCATGCCATCCGTACTTAGACCAAACCATAAGTTCCTTGCGTCACCTGCAAAGTCTGGGAAGTCTCTCTTGATTTTTCTCCACTGTGACCCATCAGCAGGGTGTCTCAACTTCCCGTCTTTCTTATGGTCTTCTTTGTGCCATCGCAACAACCTGGCATGCTCTTTGTTTCTGAACATGCTTTTCAACCTTGGTATTATAAGATCATACCACATAACCTTAGCAGGAACCCTCTTCCGAAGGGGCTCTCCCTCAACATCACCAGGGTCATCTCGTCTGATCTTATACCACAATGCATTGCATACCGGGCATTTATCTAAATTCTCATACTCCTTACCGCGGTAGAGGATGTAGTCATTAATGCATGCATGTATCTTTTGCACATCTAATCCTAGAGAACAAAGAGTCTTCTTTGCTTCGTAGGTACTCTCGGGAAGTTTGTTATGTTTTGGAAACTTCGGCTTCATTATTTTCAGCATCTTTTCAAATGAGGAGTCAGTTAGACCACACTCTGCCTTCCATCGCAACAATTCCAGTGTGGTACCGAGCTTTGTGCTGCCATCATCACAATTTGGGTACAACAATTTCTTGTGATCTTCTAACATGCCCTCTAACTTCAACTTCTCATTTTCTGTTTCACAGTCTCGCTTTGCATCAGAAATGACCCTACCAAGTTCATCAACCAGCTCATCTGATGCCCGTTCTTCACCTCTTTCCTCTCCATTGTCTTCCATTGAAGTATCACTGTATTCAGGAAACATATGATGATAGTTGTTATCATCATCTTCTTCTTCACCATCTTCCATCATAACCCCTCTTTCCCCGTGCTTGGTCTAGCAATTATAGTTGGGCATGAAACCTTTCATAATCAGGTGGCCGCGAATGATTTTCGAGGAAGAGTACTCCTTGTTGTTCCGACATTGAACACATGGACAACGTATAAAACCATTCTCTTTGTTTGTCGTAGCCACATCGATAAATTTATCCACGCCTTTCATATACCCGGCTACGCGCCGGTCACCGTACATCCATTCCCGACCATTCATCTGCATCATATAAGTAAGTTTATCAAAAAACATGACATCATAAATAGTGAAATGACCAATTCACATCGACACATGCATTGTATCAATGACAGAGAAAAGATAAGATTGCTAACCTCGATCGAGGGAAATAAAGAGGAGAAAGCTCAAGTGCGTCTCGGACACCTTCTATATTTTTGTTCTATGAGAAATTGAACGGGATTATTCAATCAAACATTTCATCAAACACCTTGAATGCATGCATAGGGGAGAAAAAACTAGCACACCCCTCACACCTTCCACCAAGAGAAAAAACAGAGTGGAGGCAGAGGGGGCTGGGGCGTTGCATTTATAGAGGGCGGGAGCATATGTCCCGGTTGGAGCCACCAACCGGGACTAAAGGTGTGTGCCACGCCACGTGGTTGTGGCCAAACCTTTAGTCCCGGTTACTGGCTCCAATCGGGACGTATGCCCCGTTACCAACCGGGACGCATGCCTCCGGGCCTCGTGCCCGCTCGAACCGGGACACGTGCCAGCATTAGTCCCGGTTGGTGGCGCAACCGGGACTAATACTCTGAGGGGGCGTGAACGGATGGCCTGTTTTCTACTAGTGTTATATGGATTGTGACCACTATGAACAATCATTTTCACACTCTTTGATAAGATTTATTCGATGAAAATCTTGTAGTACATTTGATTAAAACTGTTAAAAATGAAGTGCTGAATGAACCAAGTTATAATCTTTTGACTCAATTTTATATGTGAGTGTGTTGTGTAGTTTAAGGTGGGAGACAAAAAACAATAATGACGAATCAACATGTATGAATTGATTAAATAGGTATGACACCTTGTGTGTTATTTAACAATAGAAAGTTCTCGTGCATAGCTTCATTAATACTTAAGAAAGTGGCAATTCCTATATTAATGTGTGTAATTTAACAATAGAAAGTTCTCGTGCATAGCTTCATTAATATTTAAGAAAGTGGTAATGGATGCGAATGAGATGCTATTGAGTAACATTGTTTAGCCTCGATCAAAAGATAGTAGTTCTGAACAAAGGTCTATGCATCTCGTTATGCTTGTTATTGTGAACGTGGCACATATTCACTGATGAATATATATATATATATATATATATTCCTATGTATCTTTGAGATATAAAGGTTGATGTCCGTATGATAGTCTAGTATTTTAAATGGTAAATCTCATCACAGAGACGTATATAAATCAGTTCATCGTATCTTTAATTGACAACTAAGCCTTACTGCTAGCCTTTAAACCAATTCCACCAACATGGCCATCATTGTGTTGGTGGGAAAATACCTATGAGCCAAAATCCTAAAAAATAGAATAAACCCAACGAGATGGCTATTACAATATGGTTGAAAATTTTGAGGTGCAAAATAAAATGAAATATGAAAAATGATGAAAATCTATACTTAGTAAATATGAAGTGCAACACAAAAAGAAATATGAAAAATGATGCAAATTTACATTACTGTTAAAGGGAAGAAAAAATTCCCTCTCGCTCATATAAGGTGCTAAGCTTATAAGCATGTGCCTATCCTACTTTCTTTCCATCTTAAAGTTGAGAACTGATGATACTAGCTACTTACTCATGTAAAATCTTCTATTAGCATTTAAATATTGAATGACTTGAAGGGTAAAACATAACCTGAGTATTTAGTTTGCAATGCAAGCATGGTGAATTATAAGGCAAACACTTGAAAGAAACAGAGGTCTCAAAAACCTTTCTCATGGTTCAATCAAAAGCGATGTGAGAACTTTGTTCATTACCACTACAAATTGATCTTGCCTAAATAGTGTTGCCATATATCAATTGTGTTGAGTACTGTCCGACAAGTTGTTTATCAATGACTGAAGAGTATGAACTTTCTACTTATGATCGTCATGAATTAAATTACAATCAAATTGCTTTAAGTCGGTTACCGATCTCCATAATGGAAGATTACACAATTCAAACAATTGGAAATTCTACTAAAAGTAAAATAGAGGAAGATAAATCTTTGAATTCAAGAACGATTACTGACTACTAAGTTCGTATTTTTTTCTTTTTGTTATAAAAAAAGAATAATCCTTTACTAACTATAAAGAAAAACGAATAACTACATGCTTATTCAGAATTTTTGATTATTTTAAATCAGACTATATTTTCGTGATATAATTTCTAACTATATATAAGCATTTGGACACCGATAGAATGATCACCTGCTAATACTCTCTTATTCATTAATAGGGCCATGTTCTGAATACATGTCGTTATTGAATTGTTGTGCAAACATGCAGCAATTTTTTGTCAAGGTCTTTTATCGCTTCTACACTGTGTTTGACTTGTTTGAGGAGAAACGAGTTAAGCTTGGGGGAGCTGATACATCCCAAATGTATCTACCTTTCTAAGTACTTTTCTCAATAATTTCCTCCAGAATCTCACCAAACTTGAATAAAACTACTGAATCTGACGCTGTTTTTAGCAAAAGTTTTCTTTCTGGCTGTTCTTGTAGGAAATAAATCGAAAAAATACCACATAGGTTTTTCACTAGAACAAATACCCTAGAGATTTTGGAATCACACAAATGGAGCCCAGAGGACCAAAAGAGACCTGGTGATGCGGGCACCCCCACTGGGTGCGCCACCTAGGCCCTTTTGGCTCTAGAGCATCGCCTCGAAAAACTTGGGTATCCAAAAGGACGGAGTTTTCACAAAATAGTGCGCCGCCACATCCACGATCTTTGTTTCGGGAGCCAGACTAGTCCTGCTCTCCACTCTAGAGAGTGGAATTTTGGCACCTCCTTCATCACCAACATCATCCCCAACAACCATATGCTCACTCTCCTTCGTCCTATGTGAGTAGTTCTCTGTAGGCCTATGAGGTGGATGGGGATTGGATGAGATTGATCATGTAATCATCCATATATATCAAGATTTTAGGTATTTATCTTGAGGATATTCTTGTATAAGTGTTGATGCACTTTCGCTATGTTTAATGCTTGTTACTAGGACCCGAGTGACATGATTTTAGTACTAAAATTTTATTGCCCATTATATATTTGGGTTTGGTATCTAACTACAAAGTGTATTGCCTATTATCGTGTTGAACCTACGAACCCTAGAATGTCGGTTAGGGAAAACAATGGGAATATATGGTAGTTTGAGGATATTATGTGTTCATGGATTGTTAATGCAATTTTTCAGACTATTCGAAAGGGTAGAATTTAATTACCTATAGTTCGAAGTTTGCCCCAGTGAAATGGACAGGTAGGATAATATATGTTATGCAAATTCTCTTGGTTAGTATGCATAATTATATTTGGAACACACACCTACAAAACTGAATTAGATATGAATGTCATGTTATTTGGATTACATTACATGATCAATAGCATTCATGCAACACCCTGCTATCACCTCATGCCTATGCTTTTAAGCACTCAAAGTTAGAAATCATTACTTCTGGTGAAAACTAGAAATCTGCTACTATTGTTCAATGTTTTCTTTACTATTTTGATTCAAATACTATAATCACCACTTGCTTCTTGAGTATATTGATACACATGTGTGATTGAGATTGACGTCTCAATTGCTAAAGTATTATTGATATTCTTGTGTTCCCCTTGAGTCAAACTTTAAATTTGGGTAATACTTCCCATTAACGATTTCATTGATCCCCTATACTTGTGGACATCAACATGCCTTTAATTTTATTGAGCCAGTCATTGTGTGGCTACCAAGGGGACTCACGCTAACGAGGTTTAATCTCGTCAATGTCCATTGTTATGAGCTTGGGTTTTGGAGAAGATGGGGGTACTGGAGATCGTGGAACGGTTAACAGACAAGCAACTAGGTGACACGAGATTTACCCAGGTTCAGGCCCCTGGAGGGAAACTCCTACTCCTGCTTGTCTGCTCTTGATTACGGCGGAACCGAAAAGTATAGGGGTGCGCAGATGTAATCTAGCGTGGAGGTGTGTATGAGGTGAGAAGTTCCCCTCCTCGTCGTGCCCTCCCACTACAAGAAATGTGTCAACCTATGACCTTTTGATAGTGACTTTGGACAAAATCGTCATAGAGTTATGATGATTCTGTACCAGATCGTCATGATACATTTGGTAAGGCCAAAACCTTATTAAACTATGACGATGTAACTAAAAACGTCGTTATTTCTGTGGACAAAATCGTCATAAGCGCTAGACAGATCGAGATAAAAGCGAAGGGCAATATCGACCATTGGATGTGAACAAAATGAACGGATCAAATGATGATTTATGGAAACCTGTTGTGGATCAATGACCTAGCACCCATCGTGCGCACACCTGGCACCCTTATCTAACCCTAACCTTATCTCTCCCTGCCGCCACAACACGCCCATCTCAGCTCACCAGATCCAATCCAAGCCGCCACCGATTCTCTCTTCCCTACATCGCCGCCGACTCTCTCTTCCCTACACCGCCGCCCGCCTCTATCCCCGCCGCTAACTCCTCTGTTCTTCTCACCCCATCGCCAACCCTCTCTCGTTGCAGCCATCGTGCTCTCTTCCCCGCACTCTTTCCCTCCAAATCTAGCCTTCGTCACACCCTCGCCACCTTAACCTTGAGGTTTCTCCACGGCTTTGCGGCGGCGAAATCCGTCCTCCCATGGCCAAATCGGCGCTCCCTACGGCTCCTTGAACCGTTGACCACTTCTCCCCGCTGTTGTCCTCGAGGTGCTGGATCCCGCCGCTAATGAGTTTTCCCCCCATCGATCCCCTCCCCATCTCGTTCCTCAGCAACCCTCTCCCGTCGCAGCCATCGTGCTCTCTTCCCCCGCACTCTTTCCCTCTAAATCTAGCCTTCGTCTCACCCTCGCCACCTCGACCTTGAGGTTTCTCCCCGGCTTTGCGGTGGCAAAATCCGTCCTCCCATGGCCAAATCGGCGCTCCCTGCGGCTCCTTGAACCGTTGACCACTTCTCCCCGCTGTTGTCCTCGAGGTGCTGGATCTCGCCGCCAATGAGTTTATCCCCCATCGATCCCCTCCCCATCTCGTTCGTCATCAACACCGGAGACATCGGCACGGTATGTTTGAATTGATTAACTGGCCTCGGATTTTTTATGTATTTGTTTTCATCTAGTGCTCTAACTTAATCGCCACCTCGTTATAGGCATGGAGCGACGGTGGGAGCTCCACACTGCTATCTGCGCGTCCTAGTTACCATGTCCCTGCTCGATCCCGAGGACGTCCTTGACGGCTACTTCCAAGATCCGGTCAACAACATCAGGAGGAGATTTTGGATCGACGACAAGTTTCTCTAGATTCGTTTCCAGCGTTTTGTGATTTTCTGGTTGAGTTAATGGTTGTTTTAGTAGTTAGTATTGTTGATTGGTACTAGTAGTTGATAAGCAGAATTTTGGTGGTAGCTGGAGTCTTGCATCGATGGGATCTGGTGATGTGCAGCACGATGGGGGCAAGCCCAAGCCGTTTTTGACCGAAACATGGTAGCTCACGGGAGTGGATTTGGCTGTAAGAAGGGAGCATGGCGGCGGTTGTGTGTACCTATTAAATAGAATGTTGCAAACGGCCGGCACAAGGAAGCAATAATGATTTCGATACATAAGAGTCTCAGGGAAACTGAAATTTCATTTAGTTCATAAATGTCGATTTCATTCAGTTTATAACTACACCGCATAGCACACAACAAGCTAGCAACACACACACATCAAAACATTCCACTGTCCAACCTTTTATCCTGCTCCACTCGTCAGCCTGGTTCCTTGTGGACTATGGTGGAGAAAAAACCGACTATTGTTGGTAATGGTGTTAGTTCATACGTAGGGTGAAAAATGTCCAATATGCTAATCCAATAGCTGGAGTCCACCATGCTGCATCCGCATTAAAATTATGTTCTCTAGATTATATAAGTCATTGGTTTGTCTTGTTCTCTTCCTGTGGTACTTAGTTTGGTACCTGCTCGAAATGCTACATCACAAATCTATAGAAGTATATGTTGGCTTTTTTCCTTTTGTTGTTATGTTTGTTGCAATATTACTCTTTGATGGACATGTGTAACTGATTCTAAAGATTGAGCACGTGGATATTCCATGTTCAATGTATGTTAATTTTGTGCTGTAACAACTGTATGTTGGTGTCAATCGCGGATAAAGATAGTGTTGTATGCTTTGCACTAGGTTTATTCCAATCTTGAGGAACGTGCTCATGATCCTATGTTTTCGGATGGGGCTCATATAGCGATTGAATTCTAGTGGTTGATATCTGATCTTATGATGTGAGTTTGGTTGCTTAGATGTTCCAGTGGCTCATTGATCTTTTTTGTGTTACTTCTTCATGCACGATTACCTTGTGTGGCCCTGATTAGAATCTGGTTTTTGATGCAGGGTTGGATGGATGAAGATATTAAGGTTTTTATGTAGATTATTGAATTTATGCTTTGGATTATTGTGGTGTCGTTCCCATCTGTACATTATTGAATTGTTGGTGTGCGAATAAGTTCTCATCTATTCTTTGTGATGGCTGATGGTTAATATAATATGGGACATGCCCAGGATCATTCTGATTGGTCTGATACAACTGTTTTTGTGTCAAATTTCTTTCTAATATCCTAAATTCTTCTTTGATGTTAAATCATGCCAGTTCTCTATATTTTTTATGTCCATTATAGGATGTTGCATTCATCTGTAATACTAACAGTACACTCTACAAGTCACATTCATTAGTCAGTCCTGATTGCTGAGTTATGAGCATGGTCTATTTTCAATATTGCTGGAAGTAGGCAATTAGTACTGATAATTAAGTACTGTCATATGTGTTGTCAGCCAGATGCTTGGTATAGTGTCATTGAATTCTGTCACTAAATCCATTGAATAGGTGGTATGGTGTTTGTTTGCTTTTAGTATCTAGTACCTCATGCGTGTTTAGATGACACATTTACATGAAAATTTATATGTTTAGTGTGCTTTATACTGTAACAATACCTTTTTTTAGTTGTAACAACTTCGGGCGAACCTTTCAAGTTGTTCGACAACAATGTAGACCATATCTTTAACTACTGCCACATCCACCGAATCAACACGAAGTCAGGTATCTACTTGTCCTCTTAAATAGATATGTGCCTGATGCTTTATTACCAGATGCTTGATGCATGTATCGTGTGACAAAATTAATAAAATTTATTTTCTTGACATATATAGTTACTCTGTTATCTTGCACTGAGTTAACTTGATTAATATTTCTGCCAATGTCTAATCATAAGTGCTTGTTGCACTTCTTGATATAGTTTGTTTTGTTCAGAGAACCAGATCTGCACTTGTTGGAGGAATGGTATACATCTGGCCAATGTTGATGTATGTGACAGCCAATTTTCACGTGAAAGCAAAATGCGAGTTTTAAAGACAGATGTTGTATCCCCGCCTCTCCCCATCGTCCGCTGAAGCCCCGTCACCCGATAGGGCTGCCGTCGCGCGCCTCCTCTCCGACCTCCTCGAGATCCTTGTTCCGTAGGCAGCCTCCGTCAAGCATCGGCCTGAGCCCCACCGACACCGCTCCTCCTGAGATCGTCTTCCATCCTCCCTCGCCTAACCTGCACTAGCGCGCGGCACAGCGTGAGGAAGCCCAGAGCGGCTGCGGAGGCACCCAGTGCTGCACCAACCTCCCTATATAGGAACGGTAGCAGCGCCAACAATCCCAAAAGGAGCATAGCAAGCAGCACCGCTGACCTGTTGTGTTGTAGTGACAAGAGCAGGGAACATTATCTATGTTGCGTTGCATGCATTATTTTTATTCTGTTGCGTTTCCTTTGTGATTCTAGATAGATGTTCTCGCTCACCTGCTTAGGATTGTCCAAGAATTCTGACCTGACAGAATCTAGGAATGTGTCGTTGCATGTAAATCTCTGCAAAATTTCATCTAGCTATTTGCTTGTAGCCTGCAGGAGCTATCCATCCATGTTTTCACCACTGGAATTAGAGGCTCGGGACAACATGCTCCTAGGGCTGGGAATCTTGAGGAATATGATCTGCAAACTTGGTATGTGTGGTCGGCTCCCATCTTGGTAAATTAATTTTGAGGAGTACTAATTTGCTGCTAGATCAGAACCTATATTTCACATGATCTCTCTTGATGAAATTGTTGAAATATAAGCTTACTATATGTATTGATCTCTGTTGAAATTTTCTTTACTAAAATACAATTGAAGACCATATATAGTCCATATATTCATGTATTTTTATCCAATAGTGCTTTCTTGCTGGGTGTTGTTTGTGTATGAAGCACATTCATAGTTTACTACATCATGTCAATTGTCATTATGTTGTTGACAGAGATTAGTTAGGTTTGCAACAAGTACGTTGTAAAAGAGTCAATAATAAGCTTGAATCTGTGTGTGGTAGCTCTCCTATTGTACACATTCAAGTTTATCCATGGCTAGCCTGATTATCTAGGTGCATTGCCCATCATTCTTTTTTTTACTCTACTATTTGTTAGCCAGCCTAGAGAGGTAATTTTCCGTTCATTTCTCAGTATAGTGTAAGAAAAATAGGTTCCCATTGAATTGTCTTCTCCAGAACACCTATGAGCTGTTGATATCAAACATGCACTTCAGGATATAGAGATTTAGTGGCTATTGGCAGATGTACTGATATTGTGCCATGTACTCTTGTTTGTTTTGTGTCCATTCCGAGACTCCTGTTATCATATTCATGAAGTCAGATATGAATTGCACTGACATCACTCCCTTTCCATGAATAGGTAAAGAAAGTTGACTGATAGCCATAGGCATAACCAGCATTTCCTCTCTTTTACATGAGCTTCAGGCTGAAGATGGAAGAAGTGAAGGCTTAATACTTAGCCAAGATTTGATATTCATATTTTTGTGGCCATGGGTGATTTGGACTATGGAATGTTTGTAATATGTGAATTATGTCTCTAATTGTAATATATGTTATGTGAATTATGTCTCTGATTGTAATATATGTTACAATTTTGGTTACCATTATTGAATGTGATTTGAGCTATGCTTACCGAAATATTATTGGTTCAATGATTTTGTGTTCATCCAAATAATAATCCTGGGCTGTAAAAAGGCCACGGCCTGAAAAAATATTGGTCTGGAGCAGTTTACAATTCCTAGAAAAAATGGTTCAAAATAAAAAAGGGCTGGATAGTAAAAAGGCCATGGCCCTAAAAATAAAAGGCCAAAATGTTAGGCTTGGCCCATGCAGCAACGAGAATTGGTAGGAAAATCTTAATGGACTGAATTGTTGGGTTTGACCCATATAAATTTTGAAATGGACCGGGCTGATTCTTTGCCACGTTGGATCGGCCAGGTGGGATCTGACCTGGCCAGGCCAGTTTGCTCATGACGATTTTGGATCGTCATAACGCTTATGACGATCCACTATCGTCACAGAGTATTATGACGATTTTTATAAAAACGTTGTTATAGTTCATTTGCGACGCCCAGCTTTTGACGATCTTAAAATCGTCATAGAACGTCATAAACGGACTACTATGACGATTCTGTGATGAAAATGGAAGGTCATATATAGCCAGATTCCTTGTAGTGTCCTAGCCTTTATATAGATATAGGCAGGTCTCGGACATAGATCGAGTCGGTTACAAGTTAGGGTTTGCCCCTTTTAATATTCTATCTACTCTAGTCTTGCTCTCAAAGGATCCGAAGACGCCATGGGCTTGGGCCACCCGAAAATCTCCACAGGTCGTGTATATTCTTGTGGGCCTTCCTTGGGCTGGACCAGGTATGTTAATATTGTGTACCCGTAGGGTATAACCATGTTAGTAGCCCCCGAGTGTTCAGTCGAATCGTAGATTCGGCTGAGGACTCTTCAATATTTTGAGTGCAGCTGTTTCTGTTCATAAGAGAAAGAATGATTTTAGTTCGTAGAGATTGTTGATGCGCGTGCCTGACTCTCCTGACGGATCAGGGTCAGTTAACTGTCTTAGGACAAAACAACACGATCTTCTTCAGATTCGAGTCCCTAGACTCGAATCTGGAACGGATGTTGGCGTAATTCAACTCAGGCCATTGAGATCTTACAGGAGTCGAATCCCAGTAGTTTTTGAGTGATGTACCCAACACGTCCGTCAGGATTTTTATCGTGCCCGTTGACATGGTTTTTTACTGGCAGAGCGCAGTCAGGTGCGTTACCAGTCCATCATATGATATCCGCGGGTCTTATCTTTGTGTCGTAGACACATCATCCGAAATGTTATCACTGCGGAGGTGTTTCGGGTGGCCAAGGAGGATGCTTCTCACTTAGCGTTGGTTGGGGCAAAGTTTCCAGAAAGTTTTTGCATTTGATCCGAAGGATCGCAGTCGAAGAATTCATAGGGTGCACGACCAACGCTCCCTATGGGAGTAGCCTCCGAGTGTCTGTTCGAGTCGTAGACTCGAGCAGAGACTTTAGTTCAGGTAATTGAGCTTCAGGTCCGTAGGACACAATTTTTCGGATACTTGATAAATCTTACGTATGGGAGTAGCCCCTGAGTCCTTAGTGGAGTCGTAGACTCGACGTAGGACTTGAACAACCAAAAGTGGTGTAGTACCTTAATCATGCCTCAGGTCGCGGCTAGCGCTCCTGATAGGAGTAGCCCCCAAGTAGTTGCTCGAATCATAGATTCGAGTGAGTACTTTTAGTTATCAGCCGAGGATTTCTAACCATTGCTAGCGTGGTTTTGATGACGTCGGTGCTGACGATCGGTGACCTCAACCATCCGTGGTGCAAGAGGTGACGTGATTGGACGAACGTGGGTCCCATTTTCTGACTTGGAGTTGACTGGTCGTGCGCGACGTGGCGAGAATTACGACGTCTCCTCGGTGTCCGTGCATAGTGGACGGCGTGCGGGCGATAGTTCGCTGCTATGTTGAAACGTGGACGATTGGATCTGACCCTAGCGTTAGGGCCTCTGGGTGAACGGTTCCCGTTCGTCGTCTTCATCCATATAACCGTGGGGGGGAAAACAGTGGTTTGTTTTCACCCTTCGGCATTTGCTTTCATTGCCTCCATTTTCACGAGCTCATCTTCGCGTCCACTGGACGCTCTTCGATCTTTTCCTTCTTTGTTCTTGCACGCACACCGCCATCGTCGACGCGCCACGATGGTGAAGTTGAAGAAGGCCTCCGCCGGAGCAGGCTCAAGTTCTGCTGCCGGCGGCAAGAAAAGCACCACCGTCACTCGCATCCCCGATGGCGGGTGGCAGCGCACGGAGACGTGCGAGGGCGACCTACGCAAGCTGCATGATGCGGGTTTAATCCCGCAGGATAAGGATGTCATCAAAATCCCTGGCGATGAGGTAATTCCCCGTCCACCCGTAGGGTTTTGGGTGATGTTTGTCGCCTTCGTTCTTCGCGGCCTTTCTCTCCCAGTCCACGATTTTCTTCGTGGACTTTTGTTTTTCTATGGAATCCAACTCCATCATCTTTCGCCCAATTTTCTTCTCCACATCGCCTGCTTCATTACTTTTTGCGAGTGCTGGCTCGGTATCGAGCCACACTTTGGTCTCTTTCGGAAGCTCTATTCTGTGAAGAGGCAGTCTGGCACCGGTGGGGTCTACCCGCTCGGCGGCTGCATTATTTCCCGTTGATCTTCTGTTATCTTCTTTTCCTTCTCTATGTATGAGTCCGTACAATACTGCCGGACGAAGTGGTTCTATATCCGTGACTCCATAGTGGACGGGAAAATTTTTGGCCTCGCCCGCTTCGACTCTGCCGAGGAGATCCTGCCAAAGAGATCCTGGAAGAACCATATCCTGGAGGGCGAGGTGGCGGAGGTAGAGGAGCTCTATCGTCGGGTGGAGGCGCTCCAAATGGAGCCTAGGAAGGAGGTCAATGGTGTGGATATAATCCGCACCTTCCTCAAACATCGGGTGCAGCCACTACAGGCGAGGGCGCATCCGATGTTTCTTTACGCTAACCGCAACGACCCAACGAGGGTCTCAGCCGAGGAGTTATCCCGAGGCGACCTCGACAGAGTTCTTCGGCCGCTGCTGAAGTACAAGTCCGAGGAGGATCTTCCGGGGAGGTCGTTTATGTCCCGCTTCAGTGCCACGAAACTAGTTCCACAGGTGTTGATTTGCGTCGTGGTCGTTGCGCCTTTTTCGAGTGGTATTCCTTATGATTGCTTATATTGATCTTTGATGTCTTTATTATGCAGGAGTTCAAGGTGGCTGGCATGGTGCCTCCACTGCCCGAAAAGTTTCCGATTGCGCCGGAAAATGAAGTTGTGGACTTCGAGTCCGAGATTCCGCCGGCGCAGTCGCCAACTCATGGTTCCCCCGAGGCCAACGAGGGGCGGATCCAAAAGTGGGTACGGAGTTCGAGTGAGTCTTCGGATTCCTCGACTCCGCCAACGCCTAGGGACCCATCCTTCCTTGTGCGCCACAGCGGGGATGACGGTGCTTCATCCTCACCGTTCCCAGACGTGCCTCTGCGGGCAATGGCGCCACAGCCGCCGGCCAAGAAGAAGAAGAAGGAGAAGGCGCTGTCCGTCTTCGACTTGAGCGACATCGTCCCATAAGTACCTTCAGATGCTTTTTGTTCTGTGTCTTGTATGTGCAATTTTTCATGTTGTCTTGATCAGTACTATTTCTTGCAGCCACTCCTGGGAGGGCTCTCTTAGTGAGGGCGCTCAGGAGGCCGTAGGAGAGTCGAACCTGTGAGCTCCTTACTCTCAGATGGCGGCCAACTCTAAGAATGTCGCCCCGAATCCCTCTCCGCCAGAGGCTCGGGTGGTCGTTACTCAGGAGACCCCTGGTGGACCTTCGAAGTCTCCATCTAAGCATGTGAGTTGTTTTCCGTCCTGGGGGGAGCCCCCGAGCCCTTTTTCTGATGCTTTCTCGATTATTTGATTCTGCTTCCTTTCGCAGCCTTTTGTGCATAGCACGAATGTTCTCATCCAGCAGCATCTGGCGCTAGAGGACAGCATGAAGTAGCTGCAAGGTATGTGGCTTGATTGTTTTTTTATCATTTTCACCTGTTGCCTGCATGTAGCTTGTGTTGCTCATATATGTCCTTGATGTTTTTTTGATGAGAATAATGCGGCCCTTCGCCAGCTGGACACTCTTGAAAAGAGCCTCGGTCGTGCAGAGAAAAAGGTTGCAGATGCCGTGGAGGCGAAGGAGCGCCTGTAGCAGGAGTTGGCTGACGCCGCCGTGGCCAAGGAGCGCCTTCAGCGGGGGCTTCGGATCGCGAAGAGCAGCTTGCAACTGCTGCGGCTGCGCGTGAGAAGGAGATGGTCGAGAAGCTGATGGCTGCGGCCAAGGCCTTTTCTGGTATGTGTCTTGCATGTAAATGGTCTTTTGGATTTTCGACTATTCTTTCTTCTTGTCTTTTTTTGGCTCCTGTCTGTTCTTCTTTGCGCCAGATACTTCGGGCATTGCGTTTGATCGCAATGTCTTGGAGCACGGGAGCGCTCTGGATGATGCCACCGCAGCGGTCGAAGATCGTTGTGGCACTGCTGCTGGCTCCCTTGCCAAGCCTAAGGAGGTTCTCCAGCGTTTCTACAAGGAGATCATGCCCAAGGGCGCTACCCTAGAGGATGTTTATTCTCTGGCGTATGCACTATCAGAGGATGCCCTTGCGGCCTACAAGCGCAAGCAGAAGGGCATTGGTGCTTCCATGGGGCTGGCCATGTCCATGGCGTCCGGAGCGGAGTTGGATCTGCACCACGTCACCTCTCGGATGCCAACAACGCCAGACAGCTTAGAGGTAGCCTTTGCTCTCTTCGCCTCTTGTTGTAAGCGTTATGGTCCGAAGCTTATCGATCTGCTGGCGGACTATGCTGCGAAGCAGCAAGGGGAGGCCAAGAGCAGGCACTCTGGCTCCAAGGCCACTCCGGATGTGGGTGCTTAGGCTTCTTTGTTGTAGCTCTATAATAGTGTATCCTCTTTTGTAATGTATGCTTTTGTTGATGAACAATTTATCCTTGTGCCATGCAGTGTCTTTTGATGTATATAAATGATGCTTCGAGCTATTGCCCAAGACATGTGTTGTTCATATTCTTGCTTGCTTTCCTTTAGGGACCTTCAGGTGAGGCTCCTGTGGATACTCCGTTTGTCCCTCAGCTGCGACCATCTTTGGATGATGCATCGCAGCTTGCCTTTCTTCGTGATCGCGTTCGTATCTTGGAGAAGGAGATCCGTAGCGTTTGGGGCCACGCGGATGTGTGGAAGTCGAAGACTGAGCGAGCTGCCGCCAGGGAGGAGTATCTGATGGGGGAGCTGCGACAGGTTAGCGAGCAACTGCAGTGTGAGTTTTCTTGGGTTGCTACACGTCTTCGGATGCGCCTTGTTTGCGTGTCATCTTACTCTGTATTTTCTGTCGGTGCCAACCTTGTTCCGAGGAAGGAGAAGGAAATCATTGCAGTTCGGATCAACTGCCTGACCCAACAGGATTTGGAAGCTGGAGGCTTTTTCTGGATGGACCGCGACCGGGCCACCGTCCTTGCGACGGTGCAGGATCATGTTCATCAGGTGTCATGGGTGCTGAGGCAGGTGAAGACTTCCCTTGCATCGATTATGTATGTCATATGTCCTCTGGATGAGGCGCCGTCCACCCTATGGGGTTTGCTGTCGAAGTTTCGGGACATGAATCACGTGCGGGAGTTGGTGCGATAGCAACTGGTAGTGGGGGTGAAAGCCGCCCTTTCGCTTGTTCGGCTGCATCGCCCGAACGTTGATCTTAGGGTGGTGGCGGCTGGGCCGCCCCCTCGACCATATGGTGGCCTATGGGACATGCGCCCACATTACGCGGCTGTTAGGCAGTATGCCGAAGAGATTGTAGATCTTTTTGAGCATCGGGTGCACATGATCCTTCAGAATAGGTAGGTCCTGCAAAAAGATAGATGTAAAACTTGTATATATTTTGACTAGGCTTGTTGTGCCCTTTGTTGTAAAGATTATTTGTATTAACATGTGGTGCTTTGTTGTATGCATGTCCTTTTCGTTAGCCTGACATGGTTAGCTACTCAGGTTTACATGCGTTATTTTTTGACGACGAAGTCGTGAGGTGAGGCGGAGCCCCCGAGTGTGTTATAACAGAAAGTAATACAAGGAAAAGAGATTTTTGGGCGAGACACTCAGCTTTTGTTCATATCGTAATCGAGGAGGTACATTGTTCGGCTGAGTAGCCTTATTGAAAGTAAATAGGGATAGCTAGGGGTAGAAGCATCGAAATTGTGCGACGTTCACTGGGTTGGAGTATGGGACTCTAGACTCGACGTGCTTGAGGCGGTATGCGCCACCTGGGATGACTTCGGTGATGATGTAGGGTCCTTCCCAGGGTGACTCGAGCTTCTTCGGCCGCTCTTGCTTGAGTCGTAGGACGAGGTCTCCCTCGACGAAGGACCTTGGGCACAGCCGACGGCTGTGATAGTTTCGGAGGCTCTGCTGGTAGACCGCCGAGCGAGCCGCGGCGATGTAGCGTGCCTCGTCGAGTGTGTCGACGACGTCTTCGAGTGCGGCCATCGATTCGGCTTCACTGTAGGCGACGACCCGTGAGGCCTTATGGCATACTTCTGCAAGTAACATCGCTTCGGATCCGTGTACCATGAAGAATGGCGTGTAGCCAGTTGAGCTGTTTGGCATTGTGCGCAAGCTCCAAAGGACGGAGGGTAGTTATTCTTCACAGGCTCCCGCAAGCCATTCGAGTGGGCTGAGTAGGCGTTTCTTGATGTCGCCGCCTACGAGACCGTTGGCCTTTTCGACCTGTCCGTTGGTTTATGGGTGCGCCATGGAAGCGTATGATATGTTGATGCCAAGGCCTTCGCATAATTCCTAGAATTCTTTGGAGATGAAGTTTGACCCGTTGTCCATGATGATGTTGTGCGGCATGCCGAACCTGTAGACGATGGACTCGAAGTACTTGACGACCGTTTTTCCCTTTTGGTTAGTGACAGGCATGGCCTCGATCCACTTGGTGAACTTGTCGACTACAACCAGGAGGTAGACGTGGCCTCCTTTCAAAGATTTGGGAAGTTTGCCGATCATGTCGAGGCCCCATTGGGCGAAGGGCCAGGCCAAGGGTATGGGCCTGAGCTCCAACCCTGGTGCGTGTGGCTTGTCCGCAAACCTCTGGCAGCGGTTGCACCTCTGTATGATGTCCTTGGCATCGTTCATGGCCATTGGCCAGTAGAATCAGCTCGTAAAGCTTTGGTGACGAGGGGGCGGCTGCCCGCGTGATGGCCACAGATGCCCTTGTGGATGTCTTGGAGAATGGTTTTTCCGTCACCGATGGTGACGCATCATTGGAGTACACCCGAAATGTTGCGCTTGTATAGCTCGCCATTGATGATGGTGAAGGCCTTGGACCGGCGAGATATGCGTCGGGCATCTGTTGGGTCATCAGGCAGTTCTCTGTTTATCAGGTACCGAAGGTACGACTTCGTCCATGTTTCTTCGATTGCCATGACCTGCATTAGGCTGATCAACTTAACCTCTGTGTCAAGTTTCTCGGGTCCTTCGGGTGGCGCAGTCCCCGAGTGCTCTGCCTCTTCGGGTGATCCCTTGGGGAATTTCCTTTTGATGGAAGTCAGGCGGATTTGTTCGAGGAACACACCTGGTGGCACCCCTTGCACAGGTGGAGCCGATGTTGGCGAGTCTATTGGCTTGCTCGTTGCTTTCCCTTCCAACGTGTCTAAGCTCGCAGCCGTCAAAGTCTCCTTCGAGTGATTTGTAGAGAGCGTGATACGCGATCATGTTGGCGGCGTGTGTGTCACACTCGTTCATCGTCTGCTAGATGACGAGGTTCGGGTCACCGTAGATGACTAGGCGCATTGCGCCGCAGATCTTGGCCATCCTCATGCTGTGGATGAGGGCCTCGTATTCGGCCTCGTTGTTGGAGGCGTGAAATTTCATCCGAAGGACGTATTTCATCTTATCTCCTTGCGGGGACGTCAGTATGACGCCAGCTCCTGCTCCGGCCTCGCGCTTGGAGCCGTCAAAGTGCATTGTCCATGACTGCGTCATGTCCGGGGTGTCCGGCAGCTGGAGCTCCATCCAGTGGACGAAGAAGTCAGGGAGGACCTGAGATTTGATCGCATGGTGCTGCTCGTAGACTATGTCTAGAGGAGATAGCTCGATGCCCCACAGGGCTACGTGTCCTGTAGCTTCGGGGTTGTTCAGGATGTTGGACAGTGCCGCCTCGCTGACGATCATTATCTGATGCTCCTGGAAGTAGTGGCTCAGCCGACGAGTCGTCATGAACACGCCGTAGGCGAGTTTCTGGTAGTGAGGGTACCTCTGTTTTGTTGGCGTTAGTACCTCGCTGAGGTAGTATTGGGCGTTGGACCCCATGGGTCTTGCCTTCTTCGAGTCGTTCGCCCATGAGTACGGTGCTTACCACCTGATGCGTGGCTTCTATGTATAGCAGCAGAGGCTCGCGTTCCTTTGGTGTGACCAGGACGGGAGAGGTGGAGAGCAATCGCTTCAGATCTTCGAATGCGTCGTCTGCTTTAGGTGTCCACTCGAATTTGTCTGCTTTGCGTAGCAGCTGGTAGAAAGGCAGGGCCTTCTCACCCATGCGGCTGATGAATCTACTCAGCGCCGCGATGCACCCACCTAGTTTCTGGACACCTTTGAGGTTCTTTGGCTTCTCCATGGCCAGTATGGCCTGGATTTTCTTTGGATTCGCCTCGATCCCTCACTGGGAGATGAAGTAGACAAGTAGTTGGCCAGATGGGATGCCGAAGGCGCAATTTTCTGGGTTCAACTTGATCTTGTAGTGATCGAGGTTGTCGAACGTCTCGAGGAGATCGTCGATCAATGTCTTGGCATCCCTTATCTTCATGACTATGTCGTCGACATAGACCTGTATGTTGTGGCTGATCTGGCTCTTCAGGTACGCCTGCATGCACCGCTGGTACGTGGCACCTGCGTTCTTCAGCCCGAAGAGCATTTTGTTGTAGCAGAATACTCCGAACGGCGTGATGAATGCCGTTTTCTCCTGATCTTTTACCTTCAGCCGAATCTGATTATAGCCTGAGTAGGCATCGAGGAAGGAGAGTTTCTCGCATCCTGCAGTCGAATCGATGATCTGATCGATCCGAGGGAGAGGGAAGTGGTCCTTTGGGCAGTGCTTGTTGAGCGACGTGAAGTCCACGCACATTTACGGGATCTCTGTATCCTTTTTAGGGACCAGTACAGTGTTGGCTAGCCACTCGCTCTCCTTGATATCCTGGATGAAGTTGGCATCGAGGAGTCTGTTGACTTTGATTCCAACGGCTTCGGCTCATGGTTTGGACAATCGTCGGATGGACTGTTTGACAGACTTGGCATCCGGAAATACATTGAGTGCATGCTCGGCAAATTCCCTGGGAACTCCTGGCATGTCCGCAGGACACCAGGCGAAGATTTTCCAGCGCTCATGGAGGAATTCGACAAGCGCGCTTTCCTATGCGGGGCTGAGGTTGTTGGTGATCAGCCCCGTCTTGGAGTCATCTATTGGGTGGACCTGCACCTTTTTGTGTTGAATGGGGAGTCGAATGACATGTCGGGTGAGTTTTGCCTGGAGACTGGGGGTGCCACGTTGTCTGTCACATCTCGAAGCCTTGTGAGCTCCTCCTGCATGCCGAACGACTAGAAGATTCTATTGAAGTCTCTGTCGCAGTTGTCGGATCAGGTGAAGCTGCCCTGGACCGTGATGACGCCCCTAGGCCCTGGCATCTTGAGTAGCAGGTACGCATAATGCGGTACTTCCAGGAACCTTGCGAATGCCACGCGCCTGAGGATGGCGTGGTATTGTGATGGCCAGTCCACCACTTCGAACTCGAGCCGCTCACACCGAAATTTTTTGGGCTTGCCGAAGATGATGTCGAGCCATATCTTTCCCAAGGGGATATATGCCCTTCCCTCGGACTATGCCGTGGAACGTTGTGTCGGATTGTTCCAGGATGCATAGCGGGATCCACATTGCTGCTAGGGTGCTAGCGAACATCAGGTTGATGCCGCTGCCGCCGTCCATGAAGACGCGACTCATCTCGAACCCTCTGATCTGCGCCTCAAGCACCAGGGCAGCATGTCCTGGGAAAGGGATCTGGCGGGGGTAATCCGAATGACTGAATGTGATGCAGGACTCCGAGCCGCTGAGGTTCTAAGGGATGGCAGGCGGAGCAGTCATAGCCAGGCTGACTTGGCGGGTGATCTTCTTTTGCACCCTATTTATTGGGCGCCCCTTTTGGATCATCAGGGACCCTTTTGGCGCTGGGTACCCATTTATACCATTGTTTTGCACGGGTGCGACTGCTTGATTCGGGGGTCCCACGGGTGGTGGTGGAGGAGCTCCGTGGGCGATGTCACCTGGTGCAGGTGCGGGTCCGAACCCTGGGTTCACTATCTGGCGTCGCATTTGGGTGAGGCCCTCGCTGAGTTTCTGGAACTCGCGGAAGTCCTTGAGCATGTGGTTGGCCTTCTTTTTGCCATCCTGCTTGTTGATGTAGAAGTGGATGGTGCACGGGCCCGACAACTTGTCATATGCCGAAGGTCGTCGTCACGGCCACGGCGCTACCACGTTTGTGTTGGGCGTCCTCCGTCGCGGAAGTTGCTTCCATAGTATCCTCCGCTGCTGCGGTTGCTTTCGTTGCGGCGTTCGGCGTAGCCAGCCGCAACCATTTCGGGTCCGTCGTGATCATCGTAGACACGCGATCTTCGCTTGCTACGGCGCTCGCGCCTGCGTTCGTATTCATCCTCCTCGTCCGAGTGCGCTCGGTGGAGGGAATCCTCGCCATCTGCCCACCTATTGGCGATGTCCATGAGGTAGTCGAGTGTCTTGGGCTTGACGCGCCCAAGTTCTTCCTTGAAGTCCGGGCGCTTGACGCCATCCTTGAAGGCATCGAGCGTTCTCTCCTCGGAGATGTGTGCCATGGAGTTCTTGATGTTGGACCAGCGCAAGATGTACGAGCGAATGGATTCGCCCGTTCGTTGAGTGCATGCCCGCAGATCCTCGATCGAGGCTAGCCTCTTGCTGGTGCCCTTGAAGTTTCAGATGAAAATGTACGCCAGCTCCTCCCAGTTTCGGATTGAGCCTAAAAACAGGCTACTGAGCCAGATTCGGGTTGCGCCTGTCAGCTGCAGTTGAAGGCATTGTAGGGCGGTGTTCCTGTTGCCGCCATGCAGCTTGACGGACGACAGGTGGTCGCTGAGCCAGGCTTTCGGGTCCTACATCCCGTCGAACTTCGGAGTGTCCGAAGGAAGCTTGAAATTTCTCGGCATCCACGTTCGCCAAACAGATCTGCTGAAGCATAGAGCTCCGCAGAGTTCTCCGTCGTCATCCTCTTAGGAATTGGTTGAGCACGCGCGTTTGGCGCATGCTTTGTCGACCTTGTGCTGAGCGAGGTCGCTTCGAGCGTCGTAGTCGCGGCTGCAACGTCTCGGACTCTTGTGTCGTCGAGGTAGATCGTTCTCGTCTTCCTCCTCGTCGGATGAGGCAGTGGGGCTGTGGTTGAATCTGACCGCAGCTTTCTTTTTCGGCTCCGCAGGAGCCTCATTGTGGAGCGCAGCTCTGATGAGTCCGAGTCTGGCTAGTGCGGACTTGTGCATAGCTCTCTTCGGGTCCCCCACCGGAGGTGGATGGGACACGAGATATGTGGTGGCTGCCATGATCGCAGCTTGCGGCGTCTTCGGTATGACGTTGCCATTGACGTCCATCTCCAAGAAGGACGTGTTGAGAGTTCGGGTGACCTCGCGACGTGCAGCGGTGTCCATGTTATCCGTGCGAGAGAGATGCTTGTTGGCTTGATTGCCGTGCGAGCAGGAGCCACCAGCGGCGGAGAGTGCAGCTCGCCGCGTGCTAGACTCCGATGCTGCTTGCTTGCGTTTGTCGAGCTCCTCCTACAGCTTCACCTGCCTGTTGTGCTCGCCGATGAGGAGGAGGTGGTATGCCATCAGCATGTCCCGTGAAGAATTCACGGGTAGGATCTTGTTGCCCACCACGGCTTCGCGTGCCTGGCACCAGCCGTCCTTGTTGAGGTTGATCCGCTGGTAGGCGGCAGCGTCGCCCTCGTTGGGCGGGAGGGTTGGTTGCCTCCCGTTTCCTTCGTTTTCACCCTGTGGGTTGGGTGGTGGTACGTGGGCACCCGAACCTGGTGGTTGTTGTTCCACGACGCTTTGTATGACTACGGCGCACTGGTAGCGTCCGCGGATTGGATCGCTACTGTCGTAGCTTTCGAATCCGAAACCGTAGGTTCCCTCATCCGATGGGGGCCGCACAAATCTGAGTTGCAGCTGCTGCTGTCGTATGACTCGTCTGTTAGCGTTGACATGCGTAGCACGCTGGGATGCGGGGCCCACAAGGCGGGCCCGATTGATGGCAGTGGCACCCGCTCTAGGAGGCGGAGAGTGTCGGTCTGTCCCACCTGGAAGCAGAAGCTCCCGAACAGAATCTCGAGCCTATCGCCTACGGGCTCGAAATCCTTCATGGTGGCTGGCGAGTGGACGGTGAAGTCGAAAGCTCCGAAGAGGAGATGGCTCTCCGTCGCCGATGAGTTGTAGATCGCTTTGGTTGGGACCTTCATGATCGTACAATCAGTGCCCCCGATTCCCACAGACGGCGCCAATTGATGAGGTTTAATCTCGTCAATGACCATTGTTATGAGCTTGGGTTTTGGAGAAGATGGGGGTACTGGAGATCGTGGAACGGTTAACAGACAAGCAACCAGGGGACACGAGATTTACCCAGGTTCAGGCCCCCGGAGGGAAAACCCTACTCCTGCTTTTCTGCTCATGATTACGGCGGAACCGAAAAGTATACGGGTGCGCAGATGTAATCTGGCGTGGAGGTGTGTATGCCGTGACAAGTTCCCCTCCTCGTCGTGCCCTCACAGCCTTTATATAGAGATAGGCAGGTCTCGGGCACAGATCGAGTCGGTTACAAGTTAGGTTTTGCCCCTTTGAATATTCTATCTACTCTAGTATTGCTCTCCAAGGATCCGAAGACGCCATGGGCTTGGGCCACCCGAAAATATCCACAGGCCGCATATATTCTTGTGGGCCTTCCTTGGGCTGGACCAGGTATGCTAATATTATGTACCTGTAGGGTATAACCATGTCACGCGCGGCCAATCCGATGTGGCACATGTTGCCAGCACCCCCTCTCGGCCCTATCTGCCAGGACGACACGGTAGTGCCGGACATGTTTTTTGATCCCACGAGTTGTCGGCACAGTTTACGGGCTGCCTGTGTAGGGCGTTTTTGGTCGTAACCCCCAAAGCATGTTGGTTACCACTTTGGGGGTGTCGGTGGACGTGCTCTAAGAAAGATTCATACACATAGACGATGCTAGAATTTTGTAGTGTATTTTGAAATGCGACGTTGCTCCTCCATGGCCTTCATGTGGTACGACTTCCATTTTCCACGAAACATCCTTTCGATCTGCTTTATAAATAAAGACATAACAAGCGAAACAATACAAGGTGATGGGGAGACCCTCTTACAAATCATATCAATGAAAAATAATGAAAACATGGAATACTAAAACTTGTCATTGGAGACACCAACAAAGAGACCAGGATGAACCGGGCTCCACGACGCCCCCTTCCAAAAGGATAACGATGCACCACACCATTTCTTTCGAGACCAACGGTCAAGGGTTTACCCTCGGAGTCCTATCACGGAGAAGGTAGCCGCAACAACGCCCGAAAGAGGCTTATGACACCCATATTTTCGAGGATTATGAAACCCAATGCTCCGACCAATGCCGCAGCATAAATCTGACGGGTAGGACGAGGTTAGTCAGCATCAGTCCTACATGCATCAAGCCATACATCAACCCAGGGGAGGGGAACCGCCCTCCATCACCCTTGGTGATCGCCATAAAGAACACAATAATAGTGCCAATTAGGCCCAGATCAAGCCCAAATCATGACCGACCAGGCCCAGATTAGTCCTAGGTTAGGCGCTATCATCTCTGCTATCGTGTTGCCATACCCGGCTCACCACCAACACCGTTCATATGCACCTCAAGCCGCTCCCCCTTTTCCTCCACCTCGCGGGCCTTGCCACCAGTGGCGGAGCCCGCAGAAAGTTGTTGTGGCCTCGATAGACTAAATAAAAGAATTAGTACATACACATGTATAAATTGAAGGCATTTTTGGAAAACAATTGTGGGGTCAACTGACCCCATAGCTAACACGTAGCTCCACCACTACGTACCACATCTCTTTGATAGAGGGCATGATCTTTTCCGCCGATGAATCATCCTTCCTGAATCCAACAATCGACGGAGGCCTACGCGCCGTGACCGGGAACTGTCATGCTGCCGCACGACCCGAACCACGTGCCTCAGAATCTTGCATCGCCACCCATCGATCTCTTCTCCTCCACTAGGTGGCCTCTCCGTCAGCCGCTCCCTCCCGCGTTGCACTACTAGGAAAACCGGCTATAGCTAATCCAAACTTCCGTGGCTCACGTAGTTGAAGTGCCCCACCGGTAAAACAGGCGTGGCTCACCTGTGGGCAGTGCCCTACTAGTAACTACAACAACTGTGGCGCACATGGTGATGGTGCGCCACAGATGTGTGTGGGCCAGGGCCCTGCTGGCTGCATGTCGCATATCTGTAGCGCACATGGGTAAGGTGCGCTACGGATGTTATGGTCAACCGTGGCGCACGTGGAGGGGGTGCGCTACGCCTAAGTGGAGGCCTCTCTGTTCTATAAATGGACAGACACATCCATGGCGCACTAGGGCCATGTGCGCCACGGTTGTGTTTTGTTCCTGTGGCGCACTAGGGACATGTGCGCCACGGTTGTGTCGACCAGTATTTTTTTGGTAGCTCCACTTTGTGCACATGTGTATCATCTACCACCTCACACTTCACTTTCTCCTTCTTCTTCCTCCTTAGATCTAGTCGGGATCCTTCTCCTTCCCACCTCAATTTCTCCACTCATTCACCATTTTTAGCATGTGGAACTTGCCTTGGATGTTACATACTTAATATAGGAAGCTCTTTGGTCTCTCGCATCTCCTTCTCCGGTATCGCGCACCTCTCCTTTCCATCTTATCGCGATCTCGGTCCCTCATATCGGTAAGTTGTCCATGTAAGGATGTGCTCATATGTATGTAGATGAGGATCGATGGTCATGTGTGTATATATATGGAAGAGTATCGATGCTCATATGCATGTGTGTATGGAGAGGATAATGATATGTTCACGTGTGTATCGATCGGTCTCTCTCTTGTGTTTGTGTGTGAACAACTTGCCATTTGTTTTGCCAAAATGTTGATTCATTTCCATTTTGGCAAGACTTGGCATTTCGCAAAAGTCCTAATATTAGGATAGGTCATGCCGAAATTTTCTATCGACCATTGCATGCATGCATTCATTATGTGGTTCTAGTAGACTTCTAATTGTACCGTGTGCACACCGTGCAGGCAAAAATGGTCTGCATAATGAGCGAAGGCATTGTGGCTAGATTTTTGAAATGTGCGACGGCCGACATGATACGAAATAACAATACGGATATAAGATGTCCGTGCAGAAGATGCAAACTCAACTGGGTGATCGACCTAGATTCCGGGAATCTGCAGGCGCACCTGCTCCGCCATGGTTTCATGGATGGATACACTCGTTGGATAAGAAATGACGAAGACGATGGAGACGGTGAAGGTGGGCAACATGACGATGATCATCATCACGGCGAGAACGGGCGAGATGATGAAGAGTCTCCTGGAGATGGTGAAGGTGCGGAAGCAGACCGGGATGATGATGATCTAGATGCCGGAGGAGGAGACGACGATGGAACAACGTCAGGCTGGGTGCGGGACCCTTATATGCAAGAGCTGCTTCTCAAGCTGACAAGTAACGCCAGGGCTGCCGCTAGAGAGAAAGCCAAGCTTGCGCAACTTGAGAAAGACGCGGTTACTCCATTGTAAGAAGGATGCAGGCCCGATGATACCCGGTTGAATGTAACGCTCAAGGCTATGGAGATGAAGGCAAAACACAAATTGAGCGACGCAAGCTTCGATGATATGATAGCATTCTGGCATGATCGTCTCCCAGAGGGGAACACATGTCCAACTAGTATCGAGGACGCCAAGAAAATCGTCTGTCCTCTCAATCTACCGCACGTTAGATATCACGTATGAATCAATGATTGCATCATTTATCGAGGCGAGGACGCGGAGAAAACCACATGTCCGGTGTGCGGCGTGAGTCGATACAAGAAAGGGAAGAAAACACCTTGAAAAGTGGTATGGTACTTTCCTATCACTCCTCGTCTGCGGAGCTATTTCGCGGACCCTAAGGAAGCGAAGCTCATGCGATGGCATGCGGAAAGGAAGAAGCCAGGAGATGACGATGATGACCCCGAAAAGGATGAGCTGCAGACGCACCCTTCAGATGCTAGCTAGTGGAAAGCATTGGACCTCGAATTCCCAGAATTTGGTGGAGATTCGAGGAACATCAGGCTTGGTGCGTGCACCGATGGACTCAATCCGTTCGGTAGCTAGAGCAGCACGCACAACACTTGGCCCGTGTTTGTATGGATGTACAACCTCCTTCCATGGTTGTGCATGAAGAAGAAGTACATACAAATGAGTATGCTAATTCAAGGGCCGAAACAACCTGGTACCGAAACAACATGTGCCGTGCTAATGACGCAGGTACTTCCGATCGCACTAAGAGGGATAATGGACGAGCACGTCCGTGAAACATTATTTGGCCTCTGCAAGTTTTTCGACGTCATCTCTAGGAAGTCGATTGGCGTGAATCAGCTCGGGAGGCTACAGGAGGAGATCGTGGTGATACTATGCGAGCTTGAGGTCTACTTCCCACCCACATTCTTCGACATTATGGTGCATCTACTGGTCCATGTCGTGGAGGACATCGTCCAACTCGGGCCGATGTTCTTCCGCAGCATGATGGCGTTCGAAAGGATGAACGGACACATCAAAGGATACGTTCGCAACAGGTCCCGTCCAGATGGAAGCATAGCCAAGGGCTTTCTGGCCGAAGAGTGCATCTCTTTCTGCACGAATTATCTATACATCGAGAACCCTGTCGGTCTTCCCGTCAACAGGCACCTTGGCAAGCTCGACGGATCTGGTAACCGAGAGGGTCATCGCATACTGCATGCAGACTTCGATTTTCGACGCGCAGACTTTGATCGAGCAAACCTCATCGCGCTACAGCATTTAGAACTGGTCGATCCTTGGGTACAGAAGCACAAAAGGTTAATCGAGAAGAAGTACAATGACTGGGGCATACAGAGGATGCAGGGAGAAATAATCAAAGAGCACAACTCACATTTCACGCGTTGGTTTAGGCAGACGCTCCTTGATAATCCCCCACGATCGCATTCTTCTGACACAGAAAAGATCATATTCACCTTGTCGCAGGGACCGATACAAAATCTGGTGACCTATCAGGCGTATGATATCAACGGCTACACATTCTACACGGAGGAAAAGGACAACAAGTGTGATTATCAGAACTCAGGCGTAACGTCGGAATTCTACACCGATGACAACATGAAGGAAAGATTCTACGGAAGAATCGAGGAGATCTGGGAGCTCGACTACTATGGAGAAAAGGTGACGATGTTCCGTGTCAGATGGGCAAAGAGTGTCGAAAGATAAGACCAGTATTTCACAACCATGGTTATACCCGAAGCAGCCAAATCCAAGGCCGCTGGTGCGAACGTGGCCGCGAAAAATGAACCGTGGGTACTGGCTACCAAAGTGGACCAATGTTTTTCATTACCGACTCGACAAAGCCTAGCCGTGTTGTCATGAGGAGAGGAAAAAGGAACATCATCGGAATGGATGGAGTCTCCAACGAGCAAGACTTCGACCAGTACGGCGATCCAAAGATTGAAGATGACGACGACTACGATGTAGCAACATACATCACAAGAAGAAAAAGGACAACCCTATCCAAAAAAGGTATCCCGTTCGAAAGTAGAAACATTAAAGTGCCGGGGCTAAATTATTCAACCGCGACAAAGAAAGGAAAAAGATTGTAAAACGCTAGCTCAAAAAATATTGTAAAACGCGTGGTCGAAAAAGATTGTAATATTCATGGACAAATTATTATGACATATTTGTATCATGGACAAATTATTATGACATATTTGAATCATATTTAATTTGTACCACTTTTATGACATATATTATCACTTTCGGGCATTTTTGGAATATTTAAAAGTATTTTAAAAACAAAACAAAACTTTTATGGAATATATCACCACTTTTGGGCATTTTTTGGAACATTTAAAAGTATTTTTAAAATAAAAATAAACAAGGTGGGCACCAAGATTCGAACCTGGGTGCTCACAGGTTTAGATTAGAGCAGTGGGTGGAACCACTGGGATAGGCTAGTGTAGTTGTACAATAGGGGTGGCCGCGCCTTCTTATGTGACTAGTAGTACCGAGTTAGGCGTAGCGCACCCTGGCCAAGTGCGCTACGGTTACCCGTAGCGCACTTGGCCAAGTGCGCTACGCCTAACTCGGTACTACTAGTGAACCGTGCCACGCTCGCGCGCCTCTCCTCCCCATCTTAGACACCGCCGATCTCATCGCCACTGCCACCCTCAGACACTGCCGATCTCGATCCGCCGCCGCTCTAGGAGGAGGACACGGAGGAGGAGGAGCCCGAGCCCTGCCAGCTATCGCCGCTCGAGGAGGAGGTCGTGGAGGAGGAGGCCCGTGCGTGTCCGAGGAGGAGGCCCGTTCCCGTGTGCGTCCGAGGAGGCCCGTGCCCGCCCGCCATCGTTGTCCTCATCGCCCGCCTGCCTAGCTCCACACTCCCTCCTGGTGAGTCCCCTTCCCACCTCCCCTCTCTCCCTCTCTCCCTCTCTCTCCCTCTCTCCTTCTCTCCCTGTCGTTTAGATCTCTGAAATTCTGAACAATGTTGAGTGCTATTGCTACTGTGGTTGAGTGCTACTGCTACTGTGGTTTAGATTTCTGAAATTCTGAAATTCTGAACAATGTTGATTTCTGAAATTCTGAACAATGTCGTTTAGATTTCTAATTAGAAGTGGTTGAGTGCTACTTCTACTGTGGTAATAAAACTGTTGATGAGACTGTGGAAAATGTTGAGTGCTACTGCTACTGTGGAAAATGATTTAGGTGCATCAATATTTTTAGCAGAGTCATTTAATCATGATCTGTTTTAATTGATTTACGTAGGTTTAATGAGATCATTATTATAATTGATGAGACATGGAAATAAAACTATTCCAGTCCCTTCGTATGATATCTTAGTTGAAGCTTTAGCTTTGCAAGAACATATATGAATGATTCATTGTTTGAGGTCTTAATAAAGAATATATCTTCTTGTATTTTTGTATGATTCCTAGAACACTTGCTAGGAAAATGATTTACATACCAGTTTTAAGAATAAGAACAGTTTCTATTAGTGCCTTAAGCAATCCTCCTAATGTGATGTACATACCAATAATATATAAATCTGAGGCTTAATTCCTGTTATGAATAGATTATAATTGTTTTCTATACCTCTAGGATGATCTAGCATAACACTTCTATGCCAACTGAGAGCTCCCTCCCCTCCAAACCTTTTCCTTTAAAAAAAAATAAAAAGAACAGATGTAACACTTGTTTTCTAGTGTTAACAACTTAGTGGCTTCTACTGCTTTTGCATCTGCTACTGTTTTATAAAGTTGATGCTTCTACTGCCTTTGCATCTGCTAGTGTTTTACAAAGTTGATGCTTTGATATGTTGGTACTGTCCTATATGCAAGACTTGTGGATTTAGTAGATGATCTAGATGCATGTTTGCTTGACCAATATTTGGTTTAATTCTTTCCAATGATGCAATAGTCTGAGGTCAAATTGATAACAAAAGTATATATGGTTGTGGCACTATGCTGAGACTGGATGGATGTGGTTGTGAAATGGTTTGGAAGGAAAAATAGAGTAGTGTTGGTTTTGCTACTATCTGTGCTGGGACAACGGCACCTTGAAATTGTGCTTGTGCTTGTATATGAAGCACTTTATTATGTCGTGTATGCAGGTTCTTGTATGAAATGATTCCCAATTTTTGCCGGAATGTTGATTAACTTCCGTTTCGGCAGAAATTGGGCACTCCTAGTTTAAGAAAATTAGAAAAGGTCATGCCGAATTTTTCCGTGCATTTAACCAATTATTTGTTTTTTATTAGTGCAAATATGTGTGACAACGACGAGGCTGGATGTTCTAAGCGCATCAGCGCTGAAGGAGAATTCAGACCTCCGAATAAACAATTGACATTCTGGGAGGCGGCCGAGCGGCTAGAAGACAATGAAGAATACCATCCTTCGGAGAGCGAGGATGATGAGATGGAAGACACGGAGGAAGAAGCCGAAGGAACGGCGGACGATGAAACCACTGATGGCGGCGAGGGCACAGGGAGTGGTAGCAATCCTCCTAAGAAGAAGAAGAAGCCGAAGGAACGGCGCCCAAACACGGTCGGCACGGTCAGGGAGGAAATTACCGAAGTGAGCCCATCAGGGGTTCCTTTGGAGCCCGACCTTGTCGTTAGAGGGTACGGTGGGCAAGTGGCGGCGATCACCCGGACAACCATCTCGATCAACACCGAGAATCTCCGGCATAAAGATAATGGCCACTTGAGCACACTCCTCTTCGAGAAGCTGCACGCAACATACAAGTTCCCCGCTAAGTATCAGAACACAAATTATCATGGGAACGAAGTAAACAAATCTGCCCTCACAAATATGAGCACCGCCCTGGCCAGCTGGAGAACCCGGATAAAGAAGAAGATCTATAAAGAAGGCAAAAGTCTCGAGGAGATCCAGAAGATTGACTCGCAGATCAGCGAAGATCAGTTCCGGGAGTTCAAGGAGAGGTGTGAATCCGAAAGAGCCCTGGCCAATAGTAATCGGGGGAAGGTGCTGCAGGCGATGAATATAGGTCATCATCATCTCGGATCTGGTGGATACAGAACCGCGGAGGACAAATGGAATAAGGAGTACGAAGAGTATAGATCCAAGGGGATAGAAAACCCCTTTGCGAAATTCGAACCCGGGCAGGTTCGAAACTTCATCAGGGCCCGTTACCATGTGGACCCAAAAACCAAACAACTCACCGCGGATCCTGCGGTGAAGGAATTCGAGGAAATTGTGGTAAGTATAATCTAATTACCACGGATCAACTCGATTGCATTCTAATCGATGATCTAAACGATTGACTGTTACTTCTTCTGCAGGAGGAGGAAATTGATGCTAGTCATGGATCCCAGGGTTCCTCATCCCAGGGGTCGACGGCGGCCACCCGGTGGGATAACCCTTTTAACAAGGCGATGAACCGGTCCAATAAAATAGAGCCGGTTATGAAGAAACCATCGTCGGCTGGCCGTCTGGACAGCCTCGGGGGTAAGAATTGGGTGGATCATTTTGGTCAACCGCTGAGGACGCATGTGGCGCCATCGGGAAGGAGCGAGGAGGAAAACCGCGAGGTTCAAGAACTTAAGGAACAAGTGGCGCGGATCCCGCAGATCGTCCAAGACAACCTGGCAATCACCCTCACGTCCTTCCTGCCTACCTTGGTGGAGTCAATAGCGAACTGGAGTGCAGGTGGTCGAGTAGGGATGTGCCCGATTCCAAGATGGTCAGCATCCACTCGAACAACGCGGCGCTGACGAATCAGGCGAACTACGTGTTCGTGACTCCGCCCGCTAGCACCGCGGCACCGCAAGTGTTGGTGACTCCCCCTGCCATCATCGCGGCGCCAGAGTACATGTTGGTGCCCCTGCCATCGTCGCGGCCGCACCGAAGCTCCAAGCACCCGGCGGTAGGGAGAATACACCGGCGGCTAGCACTGCGCCATCAAGCAGCCCTTCCGTGTCTTGCACGCCCGTCGCCGTATGCGGTGCGTCGACATTAGCCGATCTCGACGCCATCACGGTAAACAAATTGCTTTACCACCTTTCACGCCATCTATTACTCTTATGGCATCTCTGACGACGTCGTACATGTTTTCCGCAGACGGATGTTCCTTGCACTCTCTTACGCTACATGAACAACGAGCTGAGGGATGTTGCCAAGGGTACCATCGTTCAACCCTTGCAGCGCACGTTCCACTCAAGGCCGATGCCAGATAGCGTGCACAGGGTTAAAATTAGTCAGGTTCTAAGGGGCTGCGACGACCTGGAACCTCCCATTCAACCCCCAGGAGCACATTAAGAAGAGCCGGCTGTCCTCAGAACTTGCTTCGGCTTATTCTTGCAATGGGCAAAGAGCATGATCCGTTTGGGGACGGCGGGGGACATCACGCCACAGACAACAGCACCGCCTGTCGTGCCAGCGACAAGCGGTGGCAAGGCCCCCTTACCGCCCTCGCCCTCACCTCCACGCGGTGGGTCGGATGATCATGTTGATGATATGCACATGGCGCAGGATCCGGCCGAGGACGACGAAGACTGGAATGATCACTTCTTCAACACTCATTTAGCAACGAAGACCTAGCTGGTGGCCCCATAGAGAAAGCCACTATCACCAAGCGTCTGTTTGGTTCTCAGGAGACGCCTCCAGATTGCGCCTTTACAGAGCCAGCTGATACAACCAACTGGCCCTTTATTCTAAGCCCTGACACACTACATAGGGCAGCCGGTGCTCAGATTGCGGTGCCTGCCTGCTCCCCAAAAGGAAAAAGGGGCAGGAAAAGAAAATCTAGCAGCTCGAGCCAGCCGGTGGCGTCAACAACTACGAATCCGATCAGGTTTCGGGATGGGCCACCAAGACCCGAGGGTATTATGTGGAGGATTCATGTGAAGGGTGAGCCCATGCTACCTAAGAATTTGCATAGGCTCGCCAGTTCGGAACTGCAGAGTGTGCATGACGGCGTGCTGACGATATAGAGACGCCTTCTATCGGAGAAAGATCCCTCGCACCCGGTATTCGTGGTTAAGGTGCCACCAGGTTTGGGCTTCGTCGACAATGCCCCTGCGGATCTGTTCTTCCTGCGGTTCGACGACATCTTCAATATGTTCCACCTATACCTGCTGCACTATACCATGGTCTGTCTGTTTTCTCTCACCTGGCCATGCAGATCATTAGAGAGAACACACCGGGCATCGCTAAAGTGGACCCCTACTACATGCGTGACGGCTTCTTGGGTTCCCCCGCCGAACGACGTATCGTGGCCTCGTACCTAAAAAGACTCCTCGTGATGAACAAGACAAAGGAATACATTCTCGTGCCTTACTTTCCCGAGTAAGTCGTTATTCACTCGCCACCGTCGATTGGCTTTATTAGATTATCATCATTCTTTTTCCAACACATTCCATTTGAATTTTTTGCGCGGAGATGAACACTACACGCTCATCTCCTTATCGCCGAAGCATTCCCACGCCACGTATTTCGACTCGGGGAGTCTAGAAAAGAAGAAAAACTACGACAAGATCAAGGAAGTTCTGGATGATGCTCTCACTGGCTTTGCCTCGACGGAAGGCACCACCTTCGTGCGTACAAAGGTCAAGTTCGGCAGGCACGTCTTTAACCACGTAACGGAGTTCCCCTACGTGAAGCAGCCGGAAAACAGTAAGAAGGAAGCCTACTACGCACTCCATCACATGAGGGCGTTCCTACTTGACCAGAAGAATTCTACGCTTCCAGATCATCTCAAACAGTGGGCCGAAGCAAAGGCCAAGATCACTGATTCAGATATTAGACAAGAGATGTATCGCATCCAGCAGCAGTTTGGGGCAATCATCTTTCGTGATGTCATGACTTCGGGGCGGGGGGGGGGGGATCTTCTACGGAGGAAATATCCCGAATAATCGTGACATAGAAGATCGCTTAGAGATGCAGGGTGACTATAGGAAGTTCATGACGAGACAAGGCGTCCTCCCGTTCCCTAAGCCGAGCCAGAAGGCTTGATGTTGGCCTAGTTGTAGTTACAAACTATAGATGATCTTTGTGTGTATGTGGACAAGTGTACATGCTACTATACTTATCTTATTAGTTTTATGAATCATCGCTTACTTCTTTTGCTTATTATTATTATATATCAATCAATGCTTGGTTTTTTTGCTTACTCTTTGGTCCTTTGCTCACTTTGGTCCTTCTTTTTTTTCCTTACTTTATTAGTCTTTTTTCGATAATAATGCCGATGATTGAAATGTCGTGGCATAATATATATGTGAATGTGCTACGATGGGATTGTGAGCCTTGTGATATGCACAAGTCCAGGTCTTGTACATCCTACTTGGCTCACGGTTCCGTCGTAGCATATTCCTGTGTCCAACGACCTATTTATATATATGAGGCATTCTTTTTGATTTACTTTGGTCTTTTTCGAGAATAATGCCGATGATTGAAATGTCGTGGCACAATATATATGTGAATGTGTTATGACGGGATTGTAAGCCTTGTGTTATGCACAAGTCTAGATGTTGTGCATCCTACTTGGCTTATGGTTCCATCGTAGCATATTCCCGTGTCCAACGACCTATGTATATATATATATATATGAGGCATTCTTTTTGATTTACTTTGGTCTTTTTCGAGAATAATGTCGATGATTAAAATGTCGTGGTACACTATATATGTGAATGTGCTGCGATGGGATTGTTCGTCTTGTGCTATGCACAGGTCCAAGTGTTGTGCATCCTACTTGACGAACAGTTCCGTCGTAGCATATTCCTGTGTACAACGACCTGGCTAGTTATATATGAGGCATGCTTTTTGATTTACTTTCATCTTTTTCGAGAATAATGCCGATGATTGAAATGTCGTGGCACACTATATGTGAATGTGCTGCGATGGGATTGTCCGCCTTGTGCTATGCACAGGTTCAGGTGTTGTGCATCCTACTTGGCTTACAGTTCAATCGTAGCATATTCCTGTGTCAAACAACCTAGTTATATATGAGGCATGCTTTTTGAGTTTGGTCTTTTTGATTTAGGAGTACTTTCTATAAGTGTATCTTCATATGCGACTTTAATTATACATGTTTTTTTTATCACCGGTTAATTATTATTGTCAACTTGTAGATAACGTGGTACGTCATGTACAAGGGACGGGTTCCTGGAGTCTACGATGATTGGAAAGACTGCCGGAGACAGGTGCACCGTTTCAGCGGCAATAGCTACAAAGGGTACAACACTATGGCGGAGACGAAAGCTAGATACATGCGCTATCTAGCGGGAGTTAGGACGAGGAACCGGATGAAGACCTACACCTTCGTCACGACGGTGATCATGCTTATCTTCTTTGGTTGTTTATCCCGTGTTTGTGTCTAGCTAGTTTAGATGTGTAGGCGAGCTTCCGAGCTCTAACCTTTTCGATCGACACATGTATTCGCATGTCACCAACTACTTTGTAACTTGATCGAAACAATGTATAACTTATGTATTCATGTATGAGACTTATCTATATGTATTTGTTTTAATCTTGTTTTGCGAATTGTGTATTTATATATAACTGTATATCTTATATCTGTGTGTATATCTGCCTATATAATCTGTATTTGTATATCATCTAGCCCTCAATTTTTTTTAAAAAGACACCCATAGCGCACATGGCATAGCTTCTGTGGCGCACAGTACCTAAAGCGCACCTGCGCATGCTTGTGGCGCACTAACAGATGCGCCACAGAAGATCCAAGGCGTAGCGCACCTGCCAACATATCCGTGGCGCACTAGCAGTTGCGCTACGCCTATCTCGCCATAACCGTTGCGCACCATGCAGTGCGCCACGCCTAGGAGATAGCCGTAGCGCAAGGCCCGTGGCGCACCACTAGTGCGCCACGGATGGGCTTTCTACGTGCGCCACAGACGACCGTTTTCCTAGTAGTGTTGAAGCCCTAATGCTAGATGGAAGAGATCCTGCCACCACGACACTGTACGCTCTTTGTTGGACGCGCTCACCGACAGTGACAAGGAAGAGTGGAGGGACGATGGAGTTAGGGTTCGGTGTCTCGGTCACCCCCTAAGGTAGCCGCAAAAAAAGGGAGGGGGGCGACACAGAGACGCGAGGGAGGGGGGTTGGGGCGGGGTTGGGGGGGGGGGGGGGGCAAATCCGTCTCCTTGAGAACCGGCCTGTGTGTCGATTTATTTAACTCAATTATTAGCAGCAGCAGCCCGGCAATCTGGCAGATGTAGCCCGATAGAGATGTGTCAAGGTTTGCTTAACCTGGGCAATTAATTAGACGCGGCACACACTTTCTTTATATCCCTCCCTGGTCAACTACGACCTTTCTTGCCCCATTTTACTCCACCTTCACTGATCAGTTTCATGTGCATGCCAAGCGACCATCAATTGATCTGCCCCAACAACATCAGATCATTAATTCACTCATCTTCTCCCCCCTTGACTGCACTGCATATAGCCACCTACTCCCCACAGTCCACGCAACAATGGAGAGGAGGCAAGGGGAGAAGAATCTAGCTGTACATGTTAGGGCTAGGGCTATATATCTCTAACACGAGGGTGCAACAGGGATAGTACATCAGAAAAAGGCCAGGAAAAGAAAAGGTCAAGTACTTGCGCCAGTTCTACTAACTATAGTCAGTCAGGGGCAGGCAGCCTGCCTCCTCTCCTATATTCCAAATCAACGCCCGCAGAGAAAAGGGGGCAAGAAAAGCAGCCGCGAGAGAAAGGAACAGACACACACACACACACACACACACAGAGAGAGAGAGAGAGAGAGAGAGAGAGAGAGAGATCAACTCCACTAAGATGAGATCCCCTCTCTCTAGCTAGTGCTGTTCTCTCAAGCTATAGCTCTAACCGTGCTGGCCAATTAGTGAGGGATCGAGGAGAGAGAGAAGGGAGATGGCGTGGTGGGCAGGGAGCATGGGCGGCATGGACCTCCGCAACCACCTCGCCCAGTTCGGCGGCCCAGCCGCCGGCGGTGCCATGGGAGGGGCCGACCAGGCCCCGACCACTCCAAATAGCAGCGGTAGCAACAACCATGATGACTCTTCCGGTGCCGCACAGGACTCCCCCACTGCCGGCGCGGGCGACAACTCGCCTACCCTAAACGCTACCTCGGGCGCATCCGGAGAGGGAGGTTCTTCGTCGGGGAGGCGGCCGCGAGGGAGGCCGGCTGGATCCAAGAACAAGCCGAAACCGCCGATCATCATCACAAGGGAGAGCCCCAACACCCTGCGCTCACACGTGCTGGAGATCGCTAGCGGCGCGGACATCATGGAGGCCGTCGCCACGTTCGCGCGCAGGCGGCAGCGCGGGGTCTCCGTGCTCTCCGGCAGCGGCGTCGTGGGTAACGTCACCCTCCGCCAGCCCGCGGCGCCGCCGGGGTCTGTCGTCACGCTCCACGGCCGCTTCGAAATCCTCTCCCTCTCCGGCGCTTTCCTCCCCTCGCCTTGCCCGCCAGGCGCCACAGGCCTTGCCGTCTACCTCGCCGGCGGCCAGGGCCAGGTCGTCGGAGGCACAGTCGTCGGGGAACTCGTCGCGTCTGGGCCCGTCATGGTCGTCGCGGCCACCTTCTCCAACGCCACCTACGAGCGTCTTCCGCTCGCCGAAGAAGAGCCTGGCGAGGGCGGCCCCGCACCCAACGGGTCCGATGGGATGCACTTGTCGGAGGGACCGCCTCCTGGAGGAAATGGCGGGATGGGTCCGCCGCCCGGACTGCCAGACCCCTCGTCAATGCCATTCTACAACTTGCCGCCGAACCTGATGCCCAACGGCGGCGGTCAGATGGCGCCGCACGATGTGTTTGGCTCGTTCCGGCCACCACCGCCGGCCTTTTAGCTAGCTATGTTTCTCCCTTCTTTTGCTTGTTCCTTTCTTGTTTCCAGCTTCACATACCAGTGTGATGATCTCCTTGTTTTAAGTGTTTAATGTTTAGTTAGGTAGCTTAATTTGATTGCTAGTGCGCTTAACTAGGCATGGATAAAGGAGAAACTCGAATTTGATTTCATCCCGTCATGAGTACACTTCGTTTCTTTCATGAGCTAATGTGGGCTCGGACAACTATCTCTCTATTATTGATCTTTCATGCATGTCTGTACATACACATCTTAATCCTATGTAGGCCCTAATTATGTGCATCTGCCTTGTGTGATATATATACATATATGTAAATAAAGTTGAAGTAATTCCTAAGAGACACAAAATCAAGCAATACTTGAAGGAATTGTCCTGTGTTCTGCGTCTATTAGATTGATCTAGCTCTCCCTAGTAAATAGACATTACTGCTTTCTATCTACTCTCTCCGGTCCATATTAATTGACTCATATTTGTCTAGATTTGAAAGAATATAGACACTATTTATTATATATGTTCATTCAATTTTAACAAATCAAAGTCAATTAATATGGGTCGGATGGAGTATTATCGTTCAATATGAGCAATATCACCAGCTATATATATAACCCAGCACTACCGGAATAGAACATGTTATCGACATGTACATGATTGGTAACATGCATCTTTTTGGACCATTTGTTTCTATAGCGCCTTTTAGTAGAAAACTACATGGTTTCTATTATATGAATGTTTTCATAAAAAAATAGTGATGTAGTATTCACTTTACCTCTGAATATTTATGTATCGGTTAGTAGTCAGAGTTAACAAAGTATGTCTCCACACATTCTAAGAAGTCATCTATATGTGAACGGTGTGAGTATGAAATTAGGAAGAACTCTATATAGCTACAACTTTTGACATTTTTAGTTGTCCTATATATCCTATATATGTATAAGTAACGGACCAACAACACATTAGTTAACTTCTAGATATACACGATTTTTTTGATAAATATGTGTATGCTTATATGTTACCCCCGTCAACAATAGATAGCTTCTTAGAAACCACACAATTTATGTTTATATAACTTTGACTTATATTCCCCAAAAGCCAGTAAAGTATGATAAGAGATGAAAATTGGATCATTAGATTTCCTCTGAAAACTACCTTCTTAATACCAAATCTTATATTTTTTGTTAACATATATGGACAAAATCTAACAGTCATCAGTATTCAAAACCGTGTCAATATCTTTACATTTCAAAGCAAGCATTTTGTAACTAAGAGCCTGTCAACCAAAAATAATAGTTGGTCAATAGTTAAATAACTCATACGCATATGCATAGTGAATGTTCATTTACTTGTTTCTGGCCAAGATAAGTACTACTCCCTTTATTCCACCATATAAGCCAAAACAGATTACTACTCCCTCCGTTTTAAAATATAAGATGTTTTAGCTTGGTGAAGCAAATGTATTTAGACTTCTTTTAATATATAGGTTCACTCATGTTCAAAGTGAATCTATATAATAAAAAAAGTTAAAATGAATCTATATAATAAAAAAAGTCTAGATACATTTTCTTCACAAATCTAATACATCTTATATTTTAAAACCGAGGGAGTACAAAGGTTTATAGTATAGAACATGCTGAGATGCTAATATGCACCTGGTCAAAATTATGGCTTCTCAAGTTGTCATATGCCTGGTTTCCTGGCTTCACAGTTCACATCAGGGGCGACAATTTGCTGCTGTAAGGGTCATTTCCTGCTCTTTTATGTGTAGCTTGCTTAATGATCTCGCGAAGAAAAGTGACCAACTTTACCCATGAAGGAAGGCTTGGCAAGGAATACTATATATGAACATTGTTATCTAGTGGCATTTTATGCATAGGCTACTGCCTCGGATCCTATATAGTATATTTCTTTTTTTCTTGAATGATCATTTTGTCGCATAAACATGGACATTAAGAAACACTTTCATATGGTAAACACATTGCAACCATCAACTGAGATTTTCCAGTTACAATAGGGTACAACTACGAAAAATTATTCACATAGTACAAAAAAATGTCCATATTTTTTTTCGAGTTACAAGTGGAGAAATTTTGTTCATAAATTACAAAAACATTTCATGGAGTACAAAAAATGTTTGCAGTACAATTTTTTGTTCATGTAGTCAAATCGTGTGCGGAGAGCTAGACATACCTTTAATTTATTATTAATGATAATAGTAATAATAATAAAAACAATAATACGACAAATGGAAGATAGCAAGTCCTTAGAAAGCTTACATGTAAAACAAAAGCTCAGCCTGAAACGAAGAGCCCACCATCCACAACTAAGGCTGGACACGAGCCGGCGAGCTTTTGGCTCGGCCCGGTCCAGAGGCGGCTCACCCCAAGCCCATCTTGGCCCGAGAAGAAGAGGGACCGAGTCGAGCCCATAAAACGGGACCGTAGCAAGCCAAAAGCTCGCGCGGGCCAGCTCGGTCCAGCCCGGCAGCTCGCGGTAGCCCGAGGAGAAAGGGGGTTGGGCTTTTGCCAATTTCATGTTTCAGCCCGTTAGTAGATAGAAGATAGGGCAAGCTCGCACTCGACCCTTCGTGTCGCGTACACTCCCATACCGAGTTCCGTCGCCACCGCTCCCTGATGTGGCCATCGTCGGCGCCGGATGTCGTCGCCGCTCCCTAATGTCGTGACCGCCACCCCCTTGAGCTGCTCTGCCCCTTCTAGCCGCCCCCAACTCCTCCGCCCGCTCGCACACCGCCAAGCTCGCACGCCCCCAAGCTCCGCAGTCACTGCTCGTCGAGCCGCCAGCGCTGCTCATCGCTGCTCGTCGAGCCACCGGCGCTCTCCCAACTTCCCAGCAACACCATGGAGCCAAAGAAGCAGAAGCCTTTGTCCTCTCTATATGGGGACCCAACGGCACCTACTGCGACAAAGAAGATGGGCACCCGTAGAAGGTCGAGCTCGGATGATAACCCGAGCATTGCGTCGCTTCTAAGACGACACGCACCTCCGCCTCGTCGTCTCCCTGCCCACATAGCCGCTGTCGGGCGTGCTGCTAGCCGCACCGAGTCCGAGACGACACGCGCACCGGTGGTGAGCTATTTTTCTTGGTGTTTGTATATTTTTTGATGTATGAAAATATGGTTAGATCATGCAAATGGATGATGCAAATGCAATATATTTAATGTATGCAAGTATTTGTGTTCTTGTATGCAAAGATTTACTTCATGTATGCATACGTAGTGATGTTCTATTTTAATTTTTTGGTGTAGATAGAGGAGGTGGAAGAGGAAGAGGAAGAGGATGATCAAGAAGTTGGTGAGGAGGATCAAGAAGATTTGTATGTGCCCGAGGAAGATGATGATAGATATGGATATGAGGAAAACTCTTATGACAATAATGATGACATGTCCGAGGAGGATGTTCATGGTATTCCTCAAACCGATGAAGTAGAGCCACCAAGTATTGATATTAGTTTGGTAGAAGATGATGGAAGAGTAAAATGAAAGAATAAAAGAAAGAAGGAATCAAGTGGAGCCGAGAATTCAAAAGCTTGGAAGTATTTTGAGAAGGTGTATGTGGTTGATGACAATAACCCGGAGGGGCCTCAGTTGTTGAAGGCAAGGTGCATCCATTGCACTAAAGAATATGCATATGTTCAAGGTTCAAGCACATCAACCCTCAATAGGCATTGGAACGGAAAGTGCAAAAAACTCAACGCAAAGATTGCGAGCCAATTAATTCAGAGTCATCTCAGTTTCAAGCCCCTCAATGGTAATGCAAATATTCTGGGATCAACTACTCATGGACATGTTGGGTTTGAGCAAGCTATTGTGAAGGAGCTCATTGCTAAGATGGTGATGGTCCATGAGTACTCATTCAGAATGGTGGAACATGAGTGGTTCAACATTGTCTTGAAGTACTTGAATCCACTATATTAACCCATAGGAAGGAAGGCAATCTGTGCCGAGTGCATGAGGGTTTACAAGAGGGAAAAGGATAAGCTTAAAGTAGCACTCTAGGATGTGGACTACGTTAGTCTCACTACAGATTTGTGGACTAGCAATCAGACCATAGCTTACATGTGTGTGGTGGCACACTACATTGATGAGGAATGGAAGATGCAGACTCGTGTGCTTGCTTTCATGGAGTTGGATCCACCACACTCTGGACATGTGATTGCAGATGTTGTTTGGGATTGTGTGACTGAATGGAAGATAGAGCACAAGGTAATATCCATCACACTCGACAATGCTTCAACAATGATTCTGCTATGAAAGATTTGAAGGCAAAGTTCACTTTCCGGCGATACAAACAATTTGTGGAGGAATATTTTCATGTTCGGTGTTGTGCACACATTGTCAACTTGGTGGTTCAAGATGGGACAACATGTATGGCCAATTTGATAACAAATTTAAGGGAGACAGTGAAGTACTTCAAGAAGTCAACCGGTCGCCTACACAAGTTTGTTGAGATTTGCCGAGGTTTAGATCTCACAATTGGTGCACACTTGACCCTAGATGTTTGTACAAGGTGGAGTTCTACCTACAAGATGATAGCTACTGGCCTTCCATATAAAGAGGCATTACAGGATTATGCCAAGTCGGATCTCAACTACAAGTGGGATCCATCAAGCCATGAATGGAAGTTGTATCAACTTATTTCTCCAATGCTCTTTGCTTTTGCACAATTAACTACCGCCTTTTCAGCATAGTCATATCCCACTGCAAACATTTTCTACCGCCACATTGTGAGTATCAAGATTGCATTGACGAAAGCCATGAACCATAATGATGCAACCTATAGGGCAATGGGAGAAGCAATGATGGATAAGTTTAACAAGTATTGGGAGGAAAAGAACAATGTTATGGTGCTTGCTACTATCCTAGATCCAAGGTACAATATGTTCTATATAGAATGGGCCTTCAAACAACTATATGATGAGCAATTGGCTATAGATGAGGCGGCAGATGTGCGTGTGGATTTGGAGGAGTTGTTTGACAAGTTTTATACTGCAAAGAAAGAAGCCTAGAAATCCGCCCCCATATCATCCAATGTTTGCAATACAAGTAGCTCAATGCCTGCATCGGATAGTGACTTTCAAGCCCACCGAAGAAACACAACAACTACATCATCAAAGAGTGAATTGAGAAACTACCTAGAAGACGCGCTTGAGGACCCGGACCCTAAATTCATCTTGCTTGATTGGTGGAAGGTGAACTCAATTAGATACCCGGTGTTGGCAAAGATGGCGAAGCGGTTCTTGACAATCCCGACTAGTTCCGTGTCTTCGGAATCAACTTTTAGCACCGGTGAAAGGGTTTTGGATGACTATAGGAGTTCTCTAAAACCGACAATGGTGGAGGCATTGGTGTGTGGTGCAAGTTATATTAATGGTTCCCATAGTGACTGGAATGTCATGGTATGATCTCTATCTCAGATTTTATTTCCACATAATGATCCACATATTTGTTGCTAACTTCACCAAATTTAGGAGAAGGAGGATGATGAGGAGGAAAATGTGGAGTCCATCAAGTTGCCTAAGAGTGGGTTGAATAACAACAATTGGTAAGTATATATATTTACTGCATGTTTGAAATATGAGCAAAAATTATCAACTAAACCTATGATTACTTGTAGACTTTCAAGTCCTGTGAATGTTGATGGACAATGGGTTTGAAGATTGGAGATGGATCATGATCTTGCTATAATTTGTACTTGTTTTATTGCATTTGAACTGGATGTTTATTTTGATTTGTGTTTGAACATCAAATTTGTAACCGCGCGTTGATCTTGCTATAATTTATGCTTAGATTTTGTGCCAAAAAACCCGACTGGAAGAAGACCAGTACATGTCTTGTTATTTATAGTAATGTTAGTGTAAGTGAAAACACATGTAAAATTTGGAGGTTCTTAATTGTTGATTTCTATCATTGGAATGGATTCATACATAGTTAAATTATTACTCTGTAAAATTTCATTTAAAAAATGAATGTTTGCTTGCTCAATTATGTTGCACAAATTCGATCTGGGGAGAGTTTTTCTCTACACATACAGAGTCACGGGCTAGCTCGGTCTGGACCGAGTTTATGGCCGACTTGGGCCAAGCCAGTTTTGCTGGACCGAAGGCCCAACGAGCCAGCCCGAGCCGAGCCAATTTGTCTCGGGCCAGAAGGCAGCTCGGACCGAGCCTAGCCCGAGCTGGCTCGTGTCCAGCCTTATCCATAACCACGGCCAACTCTAGCGAGTAAGCTAAGTCCATCACCACTGTATTGACACTAGTGGAAAAGGGCCAACCAGTCCCGGTTCGTAACTGTCTTTAGTTTTGGTTGCGCAACCGAGACTGTGCAATCGGGGCTAAAGACCCCATCTTTAGTCCTGGTTGTGTGGTGAACCGGGACTAAAAGTTCTTCATGTGGCTGGGCTCGAGCACTCGGGCTGGAGGGGATTTAGTCCTGGTTGGTAACACCAACCGGAACTAAAGGTGTTCTGTCGTGACAATGTTTTGGGGTAATCGGCTGCCGTGGCAGAAGATGGGTTTTAGGGTTTAGGTTTTTGTGTTTTCCTTTTCATGTTGTGTCCCTTTATTTTGTGTTTTCCTTTTCATTTTGTGTTTTCATTTTCCTTTTATGTTTATCATTCAATATAGAGATCGAACATATTACATACAGTACACAAAGTGACCTTTTAATTCTTCTTGAATTGCTCGTACGTGATCTTTTAATAGGAGACCGTCCCGCATCCGTTCGATCTAATTTAAAGAAAGGGATCAATACATATGAATGAAACTCAACACAATTTATGGTAATAAAATAAGATTGTGAATATTTTTGACGTATTGCAGGTTGTTCTATAATTCTGCCATGCTCACAGGTTGTCTAGCGAATGAACTCGCAAACGTAGTATCCACACAAATTATTGCCGTCTTCTTGCCTGAAACACTTTACAAGAATAGATTTCAATCAAAATAATCAAGCATTATAATGGTATTGGAACAAGAATCAAAGAGATTCGTGGACCTAGCTATAATACTAGTTATATTGAGATCTCGAAATTGCAGCTCCTGTTTTCGTTCACCCCTAAGAGCCTTGATGAACCGTTTCCAAACCCTGTCCGTCAAAGAAAATGAGTAAATGAGTTATTAATTATTTCATATCAGGAAATAAACGAAAGATGCCGATATAGTGTGATAATGGTTGAAATTACCTCTAGAGAATTTGAATCAGGTCCACCCATATCTCATGGTTTTTATGTTTCGAGTTGATGACAAGTACTATTCCTTTATCAACTTGAATGATTAGCAGAATAAAGTGAAACCTACGCACGCATAACTCATCAATTACACTTAACATCGAGTAGGTGAAATCAAATCTTTACAAGACAATAACACTCACTAAAAGTTGTAAGGAAATATTATTTATGTTTTGGTTTGTTGTTTGTTTAAAAACCTTAGCAAGTAATCCTCTGTGTCCTTGGCATGTTGTTTACCATAACTTCATGAATGTTATTTGGGTAAATGAATCCAAGGTCATAGATTTGTCCTCTTTTGCATTCGAGAATCTCCATTCTTCATAATAGCATACAAAATAATATAGCGAGGATAATTATACATGCAATGGAGGAGCTGAGATAGAGACTTAATTAAATAACTAAATCACTTATAGATAATAGAATCTGACAAGAGATTTGTTGAGGGCGTCTTGATTGAATAATTGAAATAATTTTTCAAATTCAATGTGTATCTCGCCGTCTCCACGAAAATAATGCCCCTCTCTAATTGCCACTATGGCATGATGTTCCATTCCTTTGCGGCTTGCATGCACCACTGATGTAATTTTCGCATTTGTGTTTGTAGATGCGGGACCTCCTCTGGTATGACGATAGGCTTCCCGTACTCGTGTATATATATATATATATATATGCGCTAATTCAGCAATGGGTATGTGTTTCTTGCCTACAAATTGATCAACAGTCACACTAAGTTCTCTAGCAGTTTGTGCGATTAGTCGTGCAACCTTCGGATCCTCATCGGAAAACACGTTGAGCAGAGGGGAACAATTGGTTTTTCTGTTCTCCAATCTAGGGAATTGTTCTCCTTATTGCACTACTACTTCTCGACCGTTGCACATTCGTCTTATGTGACTTGATAATAGAGCGTTCATACTCTTATGGCACATGTTCTGGCCTTGGTTGTTCAAGAAACTTCACAAAGTGCTTCCCTATACCCGGTGGTATATACTACTTTGGCTGGTGCTGTTTAGGTGCAAGCTGGCGTTTCACATCTTCATCCACGACCCTATCGGTTTCCTCATCAGTCCGGTCATAAGGTAACTTGGCAGGAGCCTCCTTGGCTTTCTTCCTTGTACCTGCTAAGGATTTCTTCACAGCTGTAGTACTAGCTACCGGAGCGGTGGTGCTATTTCGCTTTTGCAACGGGGGATGAGGCGACGGAGTCTGCTGATGCTGCAGAGGAGGCAGAGACATTGCGGGTCCAATTTACAAACATACACAAATTATTATTATTACAATACCAAAAGATCAGCACTTCGAAGTTATTCAAACTTACAAACCATACTTATAAGTTTTAGCGGAAGAACAAAGATTCAAACATATGACATAACTTGATCTCAACAACTTATTATATAGGTTTGTGTTCCTTGGCTCAACTTAAGTACTAAATAACTATAGGCAACTATTCAGACTCGTTGCCTCCAACTCCATAGAAAATCTCATAGTCCACCCTTCCACTCCTCCAGATAGATCTGGTTCCTCGTAGTAGACATCCTACTGTCCTTTGGTAGCATACATCAGAGTGTCTTTTGGCTCCTTAGAGTCTAAACATGGGATCAAAAGAAAGAGTGAGTAACAGCGTTACCCAGCAAGTTTATTATATGCAAGGTGGGAAGTTTGATGCTCTATCTACCACCTCGAACTATTAGTCCTTGGCGTTATGAAGTTTTCGTAAATATTTCTTCAAAGGTTGATTTAATCAAAAACTATGCCCATCATCCTTCATAGGTTGACCATACTTCATGGAGTTCCTTTCCTGCGCGTTCGTATCTCCTTCCCGGAATAGGGAGTAACATGTCACAATTTACAATCTACAGATGTGCGTTACTTTAACCATGAGAGATCAAATCCTTGTTGCACAACCAAGCATACTTTTCCATCCATAATTCCGTGATGTGGGGCCTAGTAGATGATCCAAGCAAATCACTTCCCTTTTCCGCGACCCCGCATGCCGCCTTGCCCACATAATGGATTACGACAATGGACAGTACAGACCATTCAGATGCCAGAACTAATGTGGTACGTTTGTAACATCCCAAAAATATTAATCAAGTTTATCAATTCCAATCACCCAAATTTAGGGTTAACAAAAACTTATATTAATTAAAAATCATTTTGAATGCATGTGTGTATGTGATGAATGCATGAATGCTTGCATGGAATTGTTTGATTGTTGTGAATGGCAAGGATTGGTTTAAATATGAAAACAAAATCATCTCAATCATTTCCAAGCAGAATCAAATCAATAGAAATTCAAAAACAAACAAAATGAGCTAATGGTCATTTTTGCCAATCTTGAGTGTTTCTAGTCTAAGGTTTCAAACAAAAACAAATCCAATTCTTTTCACCCCTTGCTAGACCAAGTAAAAGTGAACCCAAGCCCACCTTGCAAACCCCCAGAAACATTTGGCAACCCTATTCAAATGACATTTGAAAATTGAATCTAGTTCATATGTAAGATCACCATTTCTCAAAACCCAACTAAACAGTTCACCTTGACAGATCCAATAAACCAAATACTCCCTAGTATGTGACCAGTACACTCACCAAGTTTCAACCAAAAATTCAAATATGAATTTCTTTCGGCCATTTCATCAAACACCTGGAGACACAAATCAAATTCTACCCAACTTCACTGTTTTGGGCAGTAATATTTTCAAAAATTGTTCCCCATTGATCATCCCTGTCTTCCCCAGTGACAACCATCCATTAAACCAACCTAGACCCTACCCAATGCACCATGTCGTGCATGCCCGAGCACACCCTTGCCAGCCGACCATGGCAAGCTAGAACGAGGCATCGCCGCGCCTAGCCACCATGTCCACGAGGCACGCCACCGTCCACCGCCACCCCCTGTCCAGCCTCGAGCCTTGACAAGTCGTGGACCACTGAGAAGGCCGTGCCCGACACTCTTGCACAGACCGCGCCTCGCCTTCACCGCCCATGCCTGCGATCACCACCGTCCCAAGAGACCACCAGACATGCCCGTTCGCCGCCGCGCGACCAGGAGCGCATGTGCGTCATCAAAAACATCGTCGGTGCCACGCAGAGCATTGCATGTTCCCGACCGAACTACACCGCCCCTTGCCGCACCATCAAGCCTTTGAGCACCGCCAGGAGACCGCACACTGTCCCCTAGCCTCAGCCATGCCGATAGCCGCCAGTACCGTCGCCCCCGATGACCTCTGCCCGTGCCGCACTGCCTCTCTCGCTCTCCTATAAAAGGAGGCCTCCCCGTTCGTTTTCTTCACACCAGTTCACTTCCCACCTCTCACTGATCCTTCCCACCTCTTCCCGGAGCAAGGCGAGCTCTCCCTCGCCAGAATTTCGCTAAAGCCTGCCGCTGCTGGAGGAGAAGGGAGCCATCGATTGGAGCCAGCCCAGGAGGAGCCGCCAGTACCAGGAGAACCGCCGCCATCGACTTCGTCGTTCGCCCCCATCGCCGACCATTGCCTGAGCCCCGGTGAGCCGCCCTAGACCCCCACTGGCCGCGCTAGGGTTCGATCCCATCATGTTCTGTTCGACGAGGATGATGGCTGTGAGCCGTTGATCCTTGATATAATCCTATAGTTATAGTTAGCCCGTACCCCTTTGCACACCCCTGTCCCACTGACGCGTGGGGAAACCACTTAACTAGCACGCGCGCGCTGTGCGTAGTGGGCCGGCCCAGTTAGAATTCCCGCGCGACCCAGTTAGTTCAAATTTAGATTTATCCATTTAGTTTCAAACCTATTTCTAGCAGTAGATTCAAAATTCAATTCAGAGAGTTTTACTGAACCAAATAGCATGAAACCAATTTTGTTAGAAAGGTATTGAAATTCTTAATCCAAGCCCTAGTTAGAATGGACGCTTGAATTAAAAATTTATTTTCAAAAAAATAAGTGAGTATTTATGAAAACCTATTCTCATTCTTACCACTTAGATTCTTTCATGAAAATTCATGTTCCTCAAAAATTCTTGCAAACTTACATAAAATTTTGACACACTTGATCACTCTACTAACTTACTCATCCTACATTCTTATAGATGGACGTGAAGTATAGAAAGTTCTATCAGTTGGGCAATGGAGGAGATCTCACCTTTGAGCGTGATTTGGACCAACTCTCGGAACTTCTAGAGCGCCCGCACCCCGAGTTCTTCGGAGCCCAGCTCAATGGTCAGGAAGGAGGAGAATTGCAATGGCTGATTGTTGCAAGTCTCAGAGGGAAGATTGAAGCCCCCACCTCAGAGGGAGTCCAGTTCACCTTAAGAGAGAACAACTAGCTATATGGACTCGCCCGAGCCATGCAGGAAGCTCTTGCCCATCTGTGTGCGCAAAGCATCAATCAGATCAAGGGCACCCTTTTTGAGTATTACACGAGGAGTGATGCTATGGGACAGTCATTGGAGGCACCATATCACCCAGAGATGAAGCATCAAGTGGACCATCTCAGCTTCATGGTGTATGACAGGCAGAAGGAATTGGACAATGCCCGCTCCTACGCCAACCACAACTATGCCATCACAGTCAAGAAGGACCAGACCATTGCCATGCTTGTGAAGGATCGTCAGTCTCGTCGCTGTTAGTTTGACAAGAAGGATCACATTATTGCTCGACTTCGTCACAAGGTGACAGGCTTGGAGGAAACCATCCACGAGTGGGACATGCAGCTTGAGGAGAGGGATAATGCAGGGGAAGATATCCGTGGAGACCCATATTCCTACCTCAGTGACGATGATGACTTCCTGTAGGATCAAGCCATGGACTTATTCACCGATGATGATGACGCAGCCTTCATTGATGATGACGATGAAGCCACCGATTCCGAGGAGTAGTAGCACTTGAGCACTAGCGTTAGTGAAGTTGTATCCGGTCCCATTGTATCGTAGTTTCATAGAATGGTTCTTAAAACCATCTGTTTCCTTGTTATGGTGTGTGTTTGTATTGTGTGCTATGAATGAATGAATGAAAAGCTAGTTGCTCGAAAAATCTGAGTTAAAATCTAAAAACTTTTCAAAAATAAACCCCTAAACCTTAGAAAATGTTCCTCTTTTCTCATGATCTATCTAAATCTTCAGATGCCTCACGGAGGAAGCAGTTCATCCCCGGACCCAATGCTGCAAATCTTGCAAATGTTGGTTTTAGACCGTGAAGCTGAAAGAGCCGAACGTCAAGCCAACTTAGCCACCCTTAAACACATAGCCCAGATGGAAAACAACAACCAAGGCCTTGGAAACAAGGACAACCATGGATCTAAGCTCAAGAACTTTCAGAATACCAATCCACCCATATTTAGTAAGTCTGAAGAGCGCTTATATGCTGATGACTGGTTGCAGACCATGGAGAACAACTTAGAAGTCATAGGAGTAGAGGCCAATGAGAAAGTACTGTTTGCCACCCATTATCTGACAGGAGACGCAAGAGCGTGGTGGAATAGCGTTCGCGCCATGAATGGAGGATAGATGATGACTTGGGATGAATTCAAACTCAAGTTCAGCAGAACCCATGTGCCACCGGGTTTAATCAAGAGGATGAGAGATGCATTCAGAGAATTGAAGCAAGGGAGGATGACAGTAGTTGAGTACCGTGACAAATTTTTGTCATTAGCTAGGTATGCACCCGATGAGATTGAAACTGAAGCCAAGAAGAAGGAGAGATTCTTGAATGGTCTGCATGATGAGATGCAGACAGTGTTAGTCAACATCCCATTTGTTGACATTGAAGCCTTAGTGGATTCTGCCATTCAGATGGAAGGCAAGATCAACCAAGACAATGACAACCGCAAGCGTCGAATGATGCATCAACCAGGAACCCACCATACCCCAAAGTATCGCCCCAAACCATCTACAGGATTTGCCCCAAGAAACAATAGACCCCCGATGAACCGTCCAACCTATCGCAACCGTGGAGGAGGAAACCCAAGGCCCGGAGGAAACCACAACAACAACCCTGGCAACCCCAACAATTTCAATCGTGCACCGCCCAAAGTCAACAACCCCACCAACATCAATATTGCCCCAAGGACTGGAAGCAATGTTGTGCCTATTGTAGGAAAGGACAAGTCTCAGGTGACTTGTCATGAATGTGGAACCAAGGGTCACTACTCCAATGAGTGGCCCAAGAAGCTTGCAGCAGCCCCGAATGTGAATGCCCCAGCACAGTAGTAGCGTCGTGTTCAGCCTGGAAGGAGGTTGGCCCTAGGAAATTCGCTCAATCGCAACGTCCGTCTATTTCACATGAATGCCGAAGAAGCCCAAAAAGTTCCATATGTCGTGCTGGGTATGTTTTCTATTAACTCAGTACTTGAAAGAGTGTTGTTTGATTCTGGAGCATCGCACTCGTTTGTTATAGAAGAATTTGCATGCACTAGTAGGATTCAACCAACAAAATTGAAGCATGTTATGATAGTTCAAATACCTGGTTCAACCACCAAAGCTACACAAATTTGCAAAGCCGTACCTATCAGAATCCATGTCATAGATTTTTATGCTAATCTAATAGTACTTGGAACCAAAGGTTTGGAAGTAGTACTAGTAATGGATTGGATGTCGAAACATAAAGGATTAATCGACTGTGCCAAGAAAGCCATAACCATGACCAGTAACACTGGAGTATTAGTAGAGTATGTATCTGAAACCTTGCACCATCAATTCAAGTGCAACAAGTGTCTAGCCCAACCAACCATTGACCAAGTCAGAGTAGTCTGTGAATACCCCGACATATTTCCAGATGTTTTGCCTGGTATGCCCCCAGATCGGGATATCGAGTTTATCATTGAACTAATCCCTGGAACCGGACCCATAGCCTAGAGACCTTATAGTATGAATCCATCTGAATTAGTGGAGCTGAAGAAGCAACTAGATGCTATGCTGGAGATAGGACTGATTTAACCAAGTGTGTCGCCATGGAGATCACCTGTTTTTTTGTGGATAAGAAAGATGGAGGTAACTGTTTGTGTACGGATTATCGGAAGCTAAATGATGTCACCATGAAGAAAAATTACCCACTTTGGAAGATAGAAGATCTGTTTGACTAGTTGGCCGGTGCCAAAGTGTTTTCTAAGATTGATCTTAGAACTGGTTATCATCAACTCAAGATTCACGCAGAGGATATTCCAAAGACTGCCTTTACCACTAGATATGGACTGTATGAGTACACGGTCATGTCCTTTGGATTAACCAATTCCCCCGCTTATTTCATGAACCTCATGAATAAGATTTTTATGGACTTCCTGGATAAGTTAGTCGTTGTTTTCATCGATGACATCCTGATCTATTCCAAATCATAAGAATAACATGAGCGACACCTGAGGACCATCCTTGGAACCCTTAGGGAGCATCAGTTGTATGCCAAGTTTAGAAAATGTGAATTCTTGTTACAAGAAGTAGGATTCCTCGGACATATCGTGTCGGCAGGAGGAATTTCCGTTGAACCTGCCAAGGTTAAGGATGTTGAAGAATGGCAAGCCCCAACCACTCAAACCCAAGTTCGTGCATTTATCGGATTATCGGGATATTACCGCAAGTTCGTAGAAGGATTATCAAGCATCACAAGACCCATGACCCAATTGTTGAAGAAGGATAAGAAGTTTGAATGGACGGACAAATGTGAAGCGAGCTTCCAAGAGCTTAAGAGATTGATCTCAGCCCCAATCTTGATCATGCTGGATATCACGAAGCCTTTTGATGTGTATTGTGACGCATCCAAGATCGGTCTTAGATGTGTGTTGATGCAAGAAGGCAAAGTCATATCCTATTTGTCCCGACAACTGAAGCAACATGAGCAGAATTATCCTACCCATGACCTTGAACTAACAGCCATAGTTTTAGCCTTGAAGACATGGCAGCATTACCTCATGGGTAACCGTTGTAAAATTTATTCGGATCACAAGATCCTAAAGTACATTTTCACCCAGAAGGAGCTGAATATGAGGCAAAGGATATGGATAGAGCTAATCAAGGACTATGATCTAGACATTCACTATCACCCCGGTAAAGCCAATGTGGTAGCAGATGCCCTTAGCAGATCGCCGTGTCGCTTGAACTCTATGATTCTGAAGGAGCAACCAAGTTTGCACAAGGAGTTGGATGATTTCAGAATGGAATTAGTAAGTGAAGGATTTTTGGCTAGCATAGAACTTCAACCCACTTTGATCAGTTAGATCAAGGAGGTGTAGAAAAGAAATGCTAGTATCGATGGAATCAAACATCGTATCGATACAAGGAAAGTACCCGGATTCACCGAATATGAAGAAGGAGTTTTGTGGTACAAAGGACGTATCTGTGTGCCAGCAGATGCAAAATTGAATCAAGCTATTTTGAAAGAAGCCCATGATACTCTTTATCCTATCCACCCCGGAGGAACGAAGATGTATCAGGATTTGAAGGAGCAATTTTGGTGGCATAATATGAAGAGAGAAATCGGAAGCTACATAGCCAAGTGTGATATTTTCCAGAGAGTCAAGGCGGGACATCAGAGAGCCACATGACTATTGCAACCATTGCAGATTCCGAAATGGAAATTGGATTCAGTTGGAATGGATTTTATCACCGGACTGCTTACATCTAGTAGGGGAAATGACTCTATTTGGGTCATAGTAGATAGACTATCCAAAGTCGCTCATTTCTTACTTGTCAAGACCACTTATCAGAGTTCGAAGCTAGCAGAGTTGTACATTGCTAGAATAGTCAGTTTGCATGGAGTCCCCAAGAACATCGTGTAGGATCGAGGAACCCAGTTTACCTCGAGATTTTGGAATAAAGTCCAAGAAGGATTAGGAACCCGACTGGATTTCAGCACAACTTATCACCCTCAAACCGATGGACAAACGGAGCGCGTAAAACAGATACTCGAAGATATGTTGAGAGCCTGCGTGTTAGTATATGGATCTAAATGGGAAGACTGTTTGCCGTTCGCGGAATTTTCATACAACAACAGTTACCAAGCTAGTTTGCAAATGACCCCATTTGAATTCATGTACGGAAGGAAGTGTCGTACCCCTTTGAATTGGTCGGAAGTAGGAGAGAGTCAGATTTTCGGACCCGACATCCTACGAGAAGCCGAAGAGAAAGTTCACAAGATCCGTGAGCACCTCAAGACCGCCCAATCCAGACAGAAGAGTTAAGCCGACAAGAGACGTCGAGACCTAGCCTTCAATATCGGAGATTTTGTGTATCTCAAGGTGTCACCTTTGAAAGGAATGCAACATTTCCAGCTCAAAGGAAATTTAGCCCCTGGATATATCAGACCCTTCAAGATTCTAAATCGTCGAGGAGAAGTATCGTATCAACTGGAACTACCAGAGGAGATGTCAGCCGTGCCTCATGTGTTTCATATCTCGTTACTTCGAAAATGCCTAGAAGTCCCGGAGAAGACCGAAGTTTTCAAGAATATTGATCACAGAACCATAGAGATCAACGATGACCTGACATATCCTGAAATACCCATCCGTATTTTGGAGGAAGCTTGCAGAACCACCAGGACCTGGAGTATCAACTTTCTCAAGATCCAGTGGAGTAACCACACTGAAGAATAAGCTACCTGGGAGCGAGAAGACTACATTAGGACAGAGTTTCCAGATATCTTTAAATCCTATTTTTCTGTAACATCCCTAAAATCATGTTTCAAAACTCATGCATATCATCCATGCATCCATGATCATTTAGGGTTCCATTTTCAAAACCATTTCAAAAATAGGAGCAAATGTTGTTCATTATTTTATGTGAGTATGCTCTAGCCTTAGTGCTACTTTCTAATGAGAAGAGTGCTTGTTTTGTTCAGTAGTGTTTTGAATTCAGACTTAAGTACTATCCAAGGCTTGAGCAAAGTTTCAAAACAAAGTATGAAATAAAACCAAATTTATTCCTACTTTTATCTCATAAAGGCTTGGTTTTATTTTATTTTTCAAATGACCCAAGTATGTTTGAGTAAACAGAAGTGTTTGACACTTATTTGAATACAGAGTTCACTCTACAAAAATCCAGAGAAGGTTTGAAATCAAACTGATTTGAAATAGAGTTTGAAAACCATTTCTAGAAAATCAAACATAAAAAGAAAAGGAGTAAAGAGGAAAAAAAATAAGCAAACAGTCAATCTGGCCCAACCCAGCCCAACTCGACCCAGCTAGCCCAGCAACTCCCTCGCGCGAATCGTTTTTCTTTACTCGCACCCGTACCCACAGAGTCACTGACCGCCTGGACCCATCCCCTCTTCCTGTCTCTCGCTGACAACCGCGGCCCACATGGCAGTCGTCGTCTCCACCCCCCAGCGATCAGTTCATCCCTAAATTACGCCAGGCGTTTCCTGTTTAAATTCGCGTCTTCAATTCATGATCAATGCTCGAGTAAATCTCGCCCACGTCCTTGCTACTTAAACCCCCTCTGCCCCTCTCCATTTTCCCCCAAACCCCAAGCACAGAGCGCCCCAGGCTGCGAGAATTCCTCGCCGCGACCTCGCTGCTCCGACGAACCGCAACCTCAATTTCGGACAACCCCGACCACCCCTCTTCTCCTGGTTCACACGAGCAGGCTCCACTTCACCTTGCGCACCTCCCAGTACCACTAGCTCGCCGGCGCGTGACCTAGAGAGTCGACAACACCATCGATTGAGCGCCACCGTCTTCGGCTTCAACTCCGACGACCTCCAGTGGTAATTTCCGACCGCCCCTTTTCCTCTCGTTGACACCGCGTGACTAGAATCATCTTGCGCATCTGACCCACCCCTTCTTTTGCCTTGGCATGATCTGCACCCTCGCCAACATCGACGAACAGAAGCATCCGTCGCCAGGGACTTCTCCGACGAGCAATCCGTGACGACCCCGAGCGCCCCTTCGCCAACCAAGCACACGTCAAGCATCTCCTCGTCACGGCGATTCTGGTGAGCATCCTCGCACCTCCCCTCGCGACCTAGTTCTCCGGCTCCGCCACTGACAGAGCATGCCGCCGCCAGCGCCGCCACTTGTTGGTCAGCTGCTTAGGGCCGTTCGATTTAGATCCGGTGGACGCGATAGAACATAGCAGAAGGGGTAAGTTTAGATCTGAGCCGCGCGTTTTAGTTAGATCTAACGGCTCAGAAGCGTGATCCGCCCAAACCGGTACCAGCCAATTAGAAAGCGCCGCGTGGCTGTGAGTTAGATTTAAAAATCAGAAATTTGATCTATTAAATGTTTAAACTTGTTTAATTCATAACTTTTGATTCCGACGTCCAAATTTGACAAATTTTATATCAATGGAATCAGGAGAGGAAGCCATTTCCATTTATGCAATGTGTTTAATTTTTTCTTCTGTTAAAATGGGTGTTCTTCCAGAAACATGTGTAGGCTTATTTGGTGTATAATAATTAAATGAAAAATGTTTTAGTGTTCAAATAAAGTTTATTTGGCAAGTTTTGAACTTGTCTATGAATCAGTATCATGCACTTGTATTGTTTGGTGTAGAAAATCATCACATGGCATTATGCATGCATCGATATATTTTTGCTTGTATTTATTTTGTATGTGATTTTGGTGTTATTATTTTATGTGTAGATTTTGGTGCAAATAGTGATTGTGATTGTGAGGATTGTAGATACTCTCCAAACTACCAAGGCAAGTGGTGCTTCATGATTTATTCCTATGTGTTTCAACTATGCATTAGAAATATTTTGTTAATCTTGCATGGATATTTTGATCTATAAGCTATGCTTGGGAAATCCTAGTAGTTGTAGAATTGCTAGAAATATTTATAAGTCTTATCAATGCCATGCTTAGCCTAGCTAGTAGCAACCAAGGGTGGTTATATATTCATGCTATGAGTAAATATTTCTAAGTCTTTGGACTATGTTTTTGCTTAATAAAACAACTAAGTAAATGAAACACCTGGGTGGAATGGAAAGAATGGGTTATGTTGAGTGGTTCCACACGGCCCATTTCTATGGTTTACCTTGTGTATCTCACTTTGGAAAGCCACCCAGGAACAAAGGGATTTGAGATGCCATATGTTAAGAAGCTTCTAGTGCAGCCACTTGGCAATATGGGCTCTGCCTGGATCACATAGGTTGCAATAACTTAGCCATTTGGACAGTTGGTGGTAGTGGGATGATAGGTTGGAACGCGTCCATTTGGTCTAAGGGAAGGCTTCTGAAAGGTCCTGTCTTGGTGAAAATCAAGTCTTGTGGGGAAAGTGCACAACCTCTGCAGATGGAAGAATCTAAGTACTTAGCCATGTCCCTGGTATTGGACAACTTGAGCATCAAGACATGGAAGCTATAAAGAATCTCCTCATCCCAATTTCTAAGTAAAAATTTGTGGTTGAACAAGGGTGATGGACCCCAATGTCTATTGGTGGATCCTTGGGAAAGTTTTGACAAAGAAAAACTTAGTGATTTCAACTAATAGGTAAAACCTATTTTGAGCAAAGCAAGCCTAAGCTATACTTAGCCAAAATGCATATAGTATCTAGTCCACCAATATTCTACTAAGGTATCACTTGCCAATACTATTCCAATGTATTGACCCACTATGGTTGTAACTTGTGATGTTGCAGGTTATTCTGATGAAGATTAGGAGTCATGAGTCTACACTCAACATGTTTTCCTGTGGCACATGAAGATGAAGACTTATTTATCTTATTACATATTTAAACTCTTGTATTAGGCCTGTGGCCATGGAGTTGTAAAAGACTATGTTTGTCTCTGGAATGACTTGTAATAATGACCTTTGTTTCTGTGTACTTCATCTTAAACTGTGGATGCTAGCATTGATCCAGGGACTAGCATTGCAATCACAGGGATCCTTACCTTTATAAAGGGTCTCAAGGACCTCATGGTTGCCCTGGGAATACATGGTGCAGCTGTGTACAAAGGTTTTCCTGTGATGGATGAAGGAGTTGAGTACTGGTGGGTGCAACTTCACTTATATAAAAACAAGGAAGACAACCACAAGGACTCAGGATTCTGCATGGTCACCAACTCAGTGATGCACACTACATTCTTTGATTCAGCAAGGGATGCAGCTTGGAGAGCCATCAAAGAACTTGGTGATAGGATCAAGTGCATAATGCTTAACACCCAGAATGACCTTAGGGAAGAAAAGAAGCATGCCCAAGAGTTATAGGCTACCAACCAAAGTTTAAGGAAAGACATCATAGACTTAGCAATGGAGTCATGTGATGTAGATAAACAGATTGCCTCTAGGGATGCCTTGTTAGCCAACTTGGCAAGTGAGATGGGATTGTAAGCGTACTTCGTTAGTTGGACTACCACACTTATCATTTTATTTTCCAAAAATGTTGTCTAAAATAAGTTGAACCTTGGATGCTTGTAATGGATTTTATGTATGCTATGACTTGTGTGTTTGTCAATTTTATGCTTGTGATGCTTTGTCTTGTAAATTATTTATTGTGTTGACTCTAACTTTTTCTATCTTATTAATAGATGCCTACTGTTACTATCAGCACGGCTGAAGAGTTCAAGGGAACTCGTTTTGGCCCTCGTATTATTGATCTCACTAGTTTGCTCAATCTCCCTCTTCCTACCATCATGGTGCTTCCCCTCACCAAGTTTGAGAGGAAAGACCTTTGGGGCTTCAAGGTTAATCAGCCCGGACGCCAGACTGAGCCTACCATGGCGGCAATCATCTTCAAGCTCATGCATGATGACAAGGAGAGAGGCCTAGAGGTAGTCATGCAGGATTTGATTGGACGTCTGTTAGGGAGACACTCTCGACAGGTTAGAGGTACTCACTTCCACGCCTTTGGTAGACGTGATGAGGATGGTGAGGCCATTGACTTTGAGGATACTTCGAGGGAGACAGCAGAGCCGATTCGTCTATACCTACAGGACTTAGAGGTTCTTCTTAGGCACATAGACACTGATAGGACCAACGTCATTCTCAGCAATGACGAAATCTAGGTGCAGCTTTGTGAGAAGGACAAGCTCTTCGCGGAGCAAGATGAGATAGTCAAGGAGATGGAGGCCAAGTTTGAGAGTCAAGACAGAAAGAGCAAGAGTCAAGAGAAGCGAGTCCAAGATAGGAACAAGAGGATTCGAGACATGACTGCAGAACTGGAGGCCAAGGACTTCGAGCTCGAGCATCAGCAGACTGTGATTGAGAGACTTCGTTCACAGAAGAGGGCTCTCAAAGCCAAGGTAGAGACCTTGACCACCAATGTCAAGGAGTACAAGACCGCTATGGAGAATGCAGGTCTTACACTTGTCGACGAGGAGGTTGATGCAGAGGAGTAGTGATGACTACTCATTTACCATTTGTTTACCATGCTTTTGATTATTGAGTCGCAATGACCATCCAACATGTGGATGGCTTGCTATTAGTGTGTTTACTTTGCAAACTTGTTGTCTATGTTGTTGAACTTTTATTATTATGATGCCTGTTTGGTGATTGTTTATGTGATGTATTGTGCATGTTAGCATCTATGGGTATCTCATTCTTATCTCTATTGAACAAAACACAGTTGCCTCCCCGACGTGCCAATCCCAACCCCAACAACAACAACATCACTCCTAAGATGCAGAAAATGATGATAGCTCAGACTCAGCTGATGCAAATGATGACTACTTTCATACAGAATCAGAACAACAACAATAACAACAACAATAATAATAATAACAACAACAACAATCAGAATAACCCACCGGGATTTTACATGCTTACAAGGTTTTTGAGTCTGAGGCCAGAAAAGTTCTCAGGAACTACTGATCCTATGGTGGCCAATGATTGGCTACGCTCTGTGAACAAGGACTTGGTAACTGTTGGCTATACTGATGAAGAGAAAGTCAGATTTGCAGCTCACTTGTTGGAAGGACCAGCAGCCACTTGGTGGGATAACTTCCAGATCACCACTCCCATTGAGGATGTGACATGGGCTATCTTCTAAGATGGTTTCCGCACTGCTCACATCTGATCCAGAGTGATGAGTTTGAAGAAGAAAGAGTTCCATAACTTGAAGCAGCGCCACCGCAGCGTGGCTGAATATATTGAGGAGTTCAACAATCTGGCGTGATATGCACTGGATGAAGTTGACACTGATGCTAAGAGGAAGGAAAAGTTCCTTGAAGGGTTGAATGATAAACTGAACCTGCAGTTAGCCGTGGCCTATGTTCCCACATAGCAGTCTCTTTGTGACAAGGCTGCTATTATGAAGAGCAAGATGAAACAAGTGGAAAGCAGGAAGAGGAAGCACTCCGACAAGCACAGCTCGGGATCGTCTCACAAGCATTCCCATTATGATGATAGTGGAAGTTCTGGATCCCACAAGCATGGGAAGTTCAACAAGCACCACAACCGTTATCATGACAACAAGCACAATCGTAGTCATGACAATGATAAGTACAAGAACCACAAGAGTGGATATAAGAGCCACTACAGTGGAAATGGAAGTGGCAGTGGAAGCCAGCCTGTCAAGAAGGATCTTAGTCAGGTTGAATGTTTCAAGTGCAAGAAGATGGGGCATTATGCAAATGAATGCCCAGAAAAGAAAGTTGAAGGACCCAACAAGCCCAACCCTTTTCAAAAGGGACAAGTGAACCACATCAATGTGGAGGAAATTTATGAGGAACCTGATGTTGTTGCTGGTAAGTTCAAACTCAATTCTGTTCCAGCATTTGTTCTCTTTGATACTGGTGCATCTCATTCATTCATATCAAGAGCATTTGTTGAAAGAAATGAACTACCGGTAGAAACAATTGGGTGTCCTATAAAAGTAAGTTCTCATGGCGGAGAAATGATAGTGAATTCAGGATGTCATGATCTAGTCATAGAGTTTGGGAAATATAAGTTTCCCGTTAACCTGATAATCTTAAACTCCCAAGGATTGGATGTTATATTGGGAATGGATTGGATGACTAAGCACAAGGGAGTGCTAGATTGTGCCAACCATACTGTCTCACTCACAACTCCAGAAAACAAAAGGATTAGATTCAAGACCAACTTTGAATCGAAAAGGAGTAAGCTAAATTCTCTTAAGGGGGTTAGCATGGACAGTGTGCCTATTGTGTGTGAATATACGGATGTGTTTCCGGAAGAATTGCCGGGAATGCCACTAGATAGAGATGTGGAATTTCTTATTGATTTGCTACCAGGATCTGGACCAATAGCAAAGAGACCGTACAAGATGTTAGTGGATGAGTTGAAAGAACTCAAGAAGCAGCTAGGAGAACAGTTGTAGAAATGATTTATCCAACCAAGTTCTTCGTCTTGGGGAGCACCAGTTTTGTTTGTGGAAAAGAAAGATAGACGTCAAAGGTTATGCATAGATCACTGTTCACTCAATGAGGTGACTATCAAAAACAAATACCCTTTGCCTAGAATCAATGACTTGTTTGACCAGTTAGAAGGAGCCTGTGTGTTCTCAAATATTGATCTCCGGTCAGGTTATTTCCAGCTCAAGATAAGGGAACAAGACATACCTAAGACAACTTTCACCACAAGGTATGGATTGTATGAGTATACCGTGATGTCATTTGGTTTGACCAATGCACCAGCATACTTCATGAATATGATGAACAAGGTGTTCATGGAATTCCTTGATAAGTTTGTTGTCGTTTTCATCGATGACATTTTGATCTACTCCAAGAGAAAAGAAGAGCATGAAGGACATCTACGTTTGATACTTGAGAAGCTTAGAGAGCATAAGCTGTATGCCAAGTTCAGCAAGTGCGAATTTTGGTTAAATGAAGTTGGATTTCTTGGATACATTGTATCAGGAGATGGTGTAGCAGTTGATCCTGCTAAAGTTTCAGCTGTAACCGAATGGGAATCTCCTAAGTCAGTAAAAGAGGTTCGTAGTTTCCTTGGCTTGGCAGGATACTACAGAAGGTTCATTGAGAATTTCTCCAAAGTCGCTAAGCCTATGACAGAATTGCTAAAGAAATACAAGAAATTCGCTTGGTCTGAAGGTTGTGAACTCAGTTTCCAAGAATTGAAGAAGAGACTAGTGACAGCACCAGTCTTATGTTTGCCAGATTTGGAGAAAGATTTCCAAGTATATTGTGATGCATCTCATCATGGATTAGGTGCAGTACTTATGCAAGAAGGGAAAGTTGTGGATTATGCCTCGAGACAACTCAAAACTCATGAGGTAAACTACCCTACTCATGATTTAGAGTTAGCCTCTGTTGTCCATGCACTCAAAACATGGAGACATTATCTTTTGGGAAAGTGATGTGAAGTGTTTACAGATCACAAGAGTTTGAAGTATATATTCACCAAGAAAGAAATTAACATGAGACAAAGAAGATGGCTAGAACTCATCAAGGACTATGACTTGAGTTTGCAAGACCACCCCAGTAAAGCAAATGTTGTAGCGGATGCTCTAAGCCGTAAGGTTTTTGTGAATGGCCTTACTAAGGAAGAATTGCCAGATGATCTGCGTGCCCAATTTAGAGATCTCAGATTGGAGATTGTGCTCGAGGGACATATCATGTCTTTGTATGTTCAACCCACTTTGTTGGACAAGATCAAAGAAGCCCAAAAGGCAGATAAGGAAATTGAAGAGATTAAGGAAAAGATTGGCAAGGGAAAAGCCAAAGGATTCCATGAAGACGAACAGGGTACTTTATGGCATGGAAAACGTATCTGTGTTCCACAAGATCCGGAGCTTCGGAAACTGATTTTACAAGAAGCACACAACTCACCATATTCTATTCATCCGGGTAACACTAAAATGTACATGGATATGAAGGAAAGATTTTGGTGGAATAATCTCAAGAAAGACATCGCCGAACATATTGCTTTGTGTGATGTATGTAGTAGAGTGAAAGTGGAACATGAGAAACCAGCAGGATTGTTACAACCACTACCTATTCCTGATTGGAAATGGGACAAGATTGGTATGGACTTCATTACCGGATTACCAAGGACCCGGTCAGGATATGATTCTATTTGGGTAGTAGTGGATCGCCTAACTAAAGTGGCTCATTTTATACCCGTGAAGACAACTTATACAAGTGCTAAGTTAGCCAAAATCTATATGAGTAGAATTGTATGTCGACATGGAGTACCCAAGAGTATTGTGTCTGATAGGGGAACTCAATTCACTTCCCATTTTTGGAGGCAATTACATGAGTCATTGGGAACGGGGTTGGAATTCAGCACTGCTTTTCATCCTCAAACTGATGGACATACAGAAAGGACTAATCAGATTCTTGAAGATATGTTGAGAGCATGTGCTCTAGACTATGGAGCCAGTTGGGATGAAAGTCTGCCTTAAGCAGAATTTTCTTACAATAACAGCTATCAAACCAGTATTGAGATGGCACCATTTGAGTTTCTCTATGGGAGAAAGTGTACCACTCCATTGCTATGGAATGGTGTGGGAGAAAGAAGTTTGTTCGGACTAGAACTAATCAAAGAGGCTGAAGAGAAAGTCAAATTGGTTAAGGACAGATTGAAGATAGCACAATCCCGACAAAAGAGCTACCCAGATCCTAAGCGTAGAGAAGTCACCTATGAAGTTGGTGACAGAGCTTATCTTAGAGTGTCACCACTTCGTGGGGTGAGGAGGTTTGGTGTCAAAGGTAAATTGGCCCCAAGATATGTTGGACCATTCAAGATTCTGAGTCGTAAAGGAGAAGTAGCTTATGATATTGAATTGCCAGAATCTCTGTTAGCTGTTCATAATGTGTTCCATGTGAGTCAGCTTAAGAAATGTCATCCAGAAATGGAAGAGACTTCTTTGAAGGATACTATACTTTTGGAAGAGGTCCAATTGGAAAGTGATCTCACTTATGAGGAGAAACCAATCAAGATTCTTGAGACTGCAGAAAGAGTTACTCGGACTAAGACTATCAAATTCTGCAAAGTTCAATGGAACCATCATTCCGAAGAAGAAGCAACATGAGAAAGAGAAGATGATCTTCGGAAAGACCACCCTCACCTATTTGCTAGCCAATCCGAATCTCGAGGGTGAGATTCACCTTAAGGGGGTTAGATTTGTAACATCCCTAAAATCATGTTTCAAAACTCATGCATATCATCCATGCATCCATGATCATTTAGGGTTCCATTTTTCAAAACCATTTCAAAAACAGGAGCAAATGTTGTTCATTATTTTATGTGAGTATGCTCTAGCCTTAGTGCTACTTTCTAATGAGAAGAGTGCTTGTTTTGTTCAGTAGTGTTTTGAATTCAAACTTAAGTACTATCCAAATATTGAGCAAAGTTTCAAAACAAAGTATGAAATAAAACCAAATTTATGCCTATTTTTTATGTCATAAAGTCTTGGTTTTATTTTATTTTTCAAATGACCCAAGTATGTTTGAGTAAATAGAAGTGTTTGACACTTATTTGAATACAGAGTTCACTGTACAAAAATCCATAGAAGGTTTGAAATCAAACTGATTTGAAATAGAGTTTGAAAACCATTTCTAGAAAATCAAACAGAAAAAGAAAAGGAGTAAAGAGGAAAAAAATAAGCAAACAGCCAATCTGGCCCAACCTAGCCCAACTCGACCCAGCTAGCCCAACAACTCCCTTCCGCGAATCGTTTTTCTTTACTCGCACCCGCACCCATAGAATCACTGACCGCCTGGACCCATCCCCTCTTCCTGTCTCTCGCTGACAACCGCGGCCCACTTGGCAGTCGTCGTCTCCCCCCCCAGCGACCAGTTCATCCCCAAATTATGTCGGGCGTTTCCTGTTTAAATTCGCGGCTTCAATTCACGATCAATGCTCGAGTAAATCTCGCCCGCGTCCTTGCTACTTAAACCCCCTCTGCCCCCTCTCCATTTTCCCCCAAACCCCAAGCACAGAGCGCCCCCAGGCTGCGAGAATTCCTCGCCGCGACCTCGCTGCTCCGACGAACCGCAACCTCAATTCCGGCCAACCCCGACCACCCCTCTGCTCCTGGTTCACACGAGCAGGCTCCACTTCACCTTGCGCACCTCCCAGTACCACTAGCTCGCCCGCGCGTGACCCAGAGCGTCGGTAACACCATCGAATGAGCGCCACCGTCTTCGGCTTCAACTCCGACGACCTCCAGTGGTAATTTCCGACCGCCCCTTTTCCTCTCATTGACACCGCGTGACTAGAATCGTCTTGCGCATCTGACCCACCCCTTCTTTTTCCTTGGCATGATCTGCACCCTCGCCAACGTCGACGAATAGAAGCATCCGTCGCCAGGTACTTCTCCGACGAGCAATCCGCGACGACCCCGAGCGCCCCTTTGCCAACCGATCACACGTCGAGCATCTCCTCGTCACGGCGATTGTGGTGAGCATACTCGCACCTCCCCGCGCGACCTAGTTCGCCGGCTCCGCCACTGACAGAGCACGCCGCCGCCTGTCGCCGCCGCGAGCGCCGCCACTTGTTGGTCAGCTTCTTAGGACCGTTTGATTTAGATCTGGTGGACGCGATAGAACATAGCCGAAGGGGTAAGTTTAGATCTGAGCCGCGCTTTTTAGTTAGATCTAATGGCTTGGAAGCGTGATCTGCCCGAACCGGTACCAGCCAATTAGAAAGTGCCGCGTTGTTGTGAGTTAGATTTAAAATCAGATATTTGATCTATTAAATGTTTAAACTTGTTTAATTCATAAATTTTGATTCCCACGTCCAAATTTGACAAATTTTATATCAATGGAATCAGGAGAGGAAGCCCTTTCCATTTATGCAATGTGGTTAATGTTTTGCTTCTGTTAAAATGGGTGTTCTTGCAGAAACATGTGTAAGCTTATTTGATGTATAATAATTAACTGAAAAATGTTTTAGTGTTCAAATAAAGTTTATTTGGCAAGTTTTGAACTTGTCTATGAATCAGTATCATGCATTTTGTATTTTTTGGTGTAGAAAATAATCACATGGCGTTATTCATGCATCCATATATTTTTGCTTGTATTTATTTTGTATGTGATTTTGGTGTTATTATTTTATGTGTAGATTTTGGTGCAAATAGTGATTATGATCGTGAGGATTGTAGCTACTGTCCAAGCTACCAAGGAAAGTGGTTCTTCATGATTTATTCCTATGTGTTTCAACTATGCATTAGAAATATTTTGTTAATCTTGCATGGATATTTTGATCTATAAGCTATGCTTGGGAAATCCTAGTAGTTGTAGAATTGCTAGAAATATTTCTAAGTCTTATCAATGCCATGCTTATCCTAGCTAGTAGCAACCAAGGGTGGTTATATATTCATGCTATGAGTAAATATTTCTAAGTCTTTGGACTATGTTTTTGCTTAATAAAACAACTAAGTAAATGAAACACCTAGGTGGAATGGAAAGAATGGGTTATGTTGAGTGGTTACACAAAGCCCATTTCTATGGTTTACCTTGTGTATCTCACTTGTGGAAAGCCACCCAGGAACAAAGGGTTTGAGATGCCATATGTTAAGAATCTTCTAGTGCAGCCACTTGGCAATATGGGCTCTGCCTGGATCACATAGGTTGCAATAACTTAGCCATTTGGACAGTTGGTGGTAGTGGGATGATAGGTTGGAACGCGTCCATTTGGTCTAAGGGAAGGCTTCTGAAAGGTCCTATCTTGGTGAAAATCAAGTCTTGTGGGGAAAGTGCACAACCTCGGCAGATGGAAGAATCTAAGTACTTAGCCATGTCCCTGGTATTGGACAACTTGAGCATCAATACATGGAAGCTATAAAGAATCTCCTCATCCCAATTTCTAAGTAAAAATTTGTGGTTGAACAAGGGTGAAGGACCCCAATGTCTATTGGTGGATCCTTGGGAAAGTTTTGACAAAGAAAAACTTAGTGATTTCAACTAATAGGTAAAACCTATTTTGAGCAAAGCAAGCCTAAGCTATACTTAGCCAAAATGCATATAGTATCTAGTCCACCAATATTCTACTAAGGTATCACTTGCCAATACTATTCCAATGTATTGACCCACTATGGTTGTAACTTGTGATGTTGCAGGTTATTCTGATGAAGATTAGGAGTCATGAGTCTACACTCAACATGTTTTCCTGTGGCACATGAAGATGAAGACTTATTTATCTTATTACATATTTAAACTCTTGTATTAGGCCTGTGGCCATGGAGTTGTAAAAGACTATGTTTGTCTCTGGAATGACTTGTAATAATGACCTTTGTTTCTGTGTACTTCATCTTAAACTGTGGATGCTAGCATTGATCCAGGGACTAGCATTGCAATCACAGGGATCCTTACCTTTATAAAGGGAGGGATCTTACATTTTCTTTTTCTCAAATCTCGGTACGAGATTTTGTTTAAGGAGGGAAGGTTTGTAACATCCCAAAAATATTAATCAAGGTTATCAATTCCAATCACCCAAATTTAGGGTTAACAAAAACTTTTGTTAATTAAAAATCATTTTTAATGCATGTGTGTATGTGATGAATGCATTAATGATTGTATGAACTTGTTTGATTATTGTGAATGGCAAGTATTGGTTGAAAGATGAAAACAACATCATATAAATCATTTCCAAGCAGAATCAAATCAATAGAAATTCAAAAACAAACAAAATGAGGTAATGGTCATATTTGCCAATCTTGCTCACTAGACCACTCTGAGTGTTTCTGGTCCAAGATTTCAAACAAAAACAAATCCAATTATTTTCACCCCTTGCGAGACCAAGTAAAAGTGAACCCAAGCCCACATTGCAAACCCCTAGAAACATTTGACAACCCTATTCAAATGACATTTGAAAATTGAATCTAGTTCATATGGTAAGATCACCATTTCTCAAAACCCAACCAAACCAGTTCACCTTGACAAATCCAATCAACCAAATTTTCCCTAGTATGTGACCAGTACACTCACCAAGTTTCAACCAAAAATTCAAATATGAAATTCTTTCGGCCATTTCATCAAACACCTGGAGACACAAATCAAATTCTGCCAAACTTCACTGTTTTGAGCAGTATTCTTTTCAAACATTGTTCCCCATTAATCATCCCTGTCTCCCCAAGTGACAACCATCGCATTAACCCAACCTAGACCCTACCCAATGCACCATGCCATGCATGCCCGAGCACACCCTTGCCAGCCGACCATGGCAAGCTAGAACGAGGCATCGCCGTGCCTAGTCACCATGTCTAGGAGGCACTCCACCGTCCATCGCCACCCCTTGTCCAGCCCTCGAGCCTTGACAAGCCGTAAACCACCGAGAACGCACGCGCCCAGTTTTTCTCTGCCCTGTCCAGAGCGCGCTAGCTCGCGGTGCTCGACACGCTCGCACATACCATGCCTCGCCTTCGCCGCCCGTGCGTGCGATCACCCCGTCCTAGGAGACCACTAGACGTGCCCCTTTGCCGCCGCGCGACCAGGAGCGCCTGTGCGTCGTCAAAAACGTCATCGGTGGCGCGCAGAGCATCGCACATTCCCGACCGAACCACACCACCCCTTGTCGCTCCATCAAGCTGTTGAGCACCTCCAGGAGACCGCGGACTGTCCCCTAGCCTCAGCCATGCCGATAGCCGCCTGTACCGTCGCCCCCGACGACCTCTGCCCGTGCCGCACTGCCTCTCTCACTCGCTTATAAAAGGAGTCCTCCCCCACTGGTTTTCTTCACATCAGTTCACTCCCCACCTCTCATTGATCCTTCTCACCTCTTCCCAGAGCAAGGCGAGCTCTCCCTCGCCAGAATTTCGCCGGAGTCTGCCGCTGCTGGAGGAGAAGGGCGCCGTCGATTCGAGCCACCCAAGGAGGAGCCACCAGTACCAGGACAACCGCCGTCCTCGACTTTGTCGTTCTCCCCATCACCGGCCATCGCCTAAACCCCGGTGAGCTTCCCCAGACCCCCACTGGCCACGCTAGGGTTCGAGCCCGTCGTGTTCTATTCGACGAGGATGATGGCCGTGAGCCGTTGATCCTTGATCTAATCCTACGGTCGTAGTTAGCCCGTACCCCTTCGCACCCCCTATCCCACTAACACGTGGGGACACCACTTAACCAGCCCATGCGCGCGCTGTGCGCAATGGGCTGGCCGAGTTAGAATTCCCGCGCGACCCTGTTAGTTTAAATTTAGATTTATCCATTTAGTTTCAAACCTAGTTCTGGCAGTAGATTCAAAATTGAATTCAGAGAGTTTTACTAAACCAAATAGCATGAAACCAATTTTGTTCGAAAGGTATGGAAATTCTTAATCCATGTCTGTTGGATTCAAACCATTTGAAATTATAGATCACCTATAGAAAAAATAACAAGGCAGAGACTTTTCTGCATTCAAATATTTTTTTTCAAAATTCAACCATAAATGCTTTTGAGTTGATTACAACTCTCAAATTTCACATTTGATAAGACCTTCTGAATATATAAAAATATCTAGGTTTACTTGCAGTAATAATGGACAAGTAATAAAAGAATGCCCCATAGGCATTTCTAGTCACTTTAATTAATTAAAATAAAAAGGTTAAACCTTATTAAATTGTGACACCTCTTTAAATCAAATTCCCAAGTATTGAAATATGTGGTGATGACCTGTGTGAACATGATCCCATGTTTTAATTGGAGAATATTAAACCTTAAGTAGTTTTTCAATGAGTAGAAATTAATTTTCTAAAATAAAATAAATGAAACTATTGCCTTAATTCTTGTAATGATTGTGATGATGCTAGATCATCTAGTGTAAACCCTTGTGTGCTAAATAGAAGTAGTTAAGTATTGTTTGGTGATTGTGTACTTCATATTTATTTATAGACGGTAGTATCGACCAAGGATACGAAGAGGAAGGAGACTACTATGAAGAGGAAGCAGAGGAGAACTTCAACCACTGCACTGCACAAGGCAAGCCATCCTAGCAAGCTTCACAATACATGTTAACTTAGCAAGATAACACTTGCCACTGTGAAAGCTAGATAACCTATGCAATGCATTAGGCATGCTTTGATTAGACAATATTGAGTATCCTAAATCCCGGTTTTTTACTTGCAAGCTTGATTATTTTATTTCTTTATCAACTCTTTTTAATTATGTTTACTTAGTGACTTGTGAAGTTTTGGAAAGATATTAGAGGTAGCATAAAGAGCATAAAACTTGGCCTAAGTTAGATAGAATTAGATGTCATCCTAAGGCATGAGATTAGACTTAGATAAGTCACACTTGATTATCACCCCTCAATACTGTTTACCCCCAACTTTAGTGGCTAGTGATAATCATAAAACTTGATCACTTTAGATGGGAATACTTGGTGAAAATGGTTATGAAAACCATACAATGATGATTCATTCTAATGAAATGTTTTGACATGTGTTATTGAACACCAGATGATTTGTTGAGCCTTAGCCCTTTTATAAAAGCTGATGGTTTTGTTCGGATGCGATACCATATAAATGTTACCGTACAACCATTATACCCGAATTTGGGTAGGGCTTGACTAGAAGTTTATATATCTTAGTATGGGTTCCCTTGCGGCCGAGGTTTGAGCTAAGGCTACCTCGTGATGATTGTCCACCTTGCAGTTCCCAAGATGACAGATGGTCATGGTTGGGAGGCCAAACTCATAGGAGAGGTGCCTATACTAGGGTGTGTAATTGAAAGGTTAGGATTGATTATCCACATAGTGAGTATGGTGAATTCAGGATTGTTCCTGACGGATGTATCGAATATTGTGGTGAAAGTGTACCACCTCTACAGAGTGTCAAACTATTGATGACCCACAAGTATAGGGGGTGTATCATAGTACTTTCGATAAATATGAGTGTCGAACCCAACGAGGAGCAGAAGGTGCTGAACAGTGGTATGGAGCAGGAAATCCCTGTGAATACTTAGCAAACGGATTTTTAGTGTTTTTTGACAAAGCAACAAAAAAAAGAGCAAGTAACAGAAGTAACAAACAAACGGAGCAAGTGGCCCAATCCTTCCTTAGCAAAGGACAAGCCGGTGGAAATACTTATAAGGACCAAACTTTCTCGAGGACACATGGGAATTTTGTCAAGTGCTTTCGCTTCAAATAGCTGAGTACTCTTCTATGGTGTTCGTAAGTGTTGTGTGGCTGAACCAGTGCTTACATACCGCCCTTCCTAGGACTAATACATACTTGTCATTAAACCCCCTGCAAACATCCGTACCTATAGGACACTAATTAAGATATAAATCTAACCACAACCTTAATCTCTGAGATCCTACACTCCCTTGTGCAAAGGTGTCCTAATGGGGGTTCAGGTTTCTGTCACTCCGCCAACCCCGCGATTAGTAGCCAATTACACAATGCATTCCCCTAGGCCCATAAATGGTGAAGTATCATGTAGTCGACGTTCACATGACACCACTAGAAGAATAACACCACAACTTAAATAATAAACCATTGAAATAATAACTCATCACAGATTCACTACTAACAACATGACTTCTCCCATGTCCTCAAGAACTAAACGAACTACTCACAAGACATCATATGGATCAAGATCAAAGATGATATGATAATGGATAACAATCTGAACATAAACAATAATCCAATGGTTCCACTCACAAGCATCAACTACAATAGTAATTAACACCGGGAAAGTTTCCTCTAAGAACTAAAGCAATATCCAACACAATTGTTACAGCGGGACGGAGTGGTGATGATGGTGCTGGTGGAGATGATGGTGTGGATGATGATGATGATCCCGATGAAGCCTAGCTTGATGAAAGTGTTGATGACGGCGGTCTCCCCTCTCCGGGAAGGAATTCCCCCTGCAGAAATCTGTCTGCCGGAGAGATCTTTCTCTCTCAGTGTTTTCCGCCCCCCAGAGGCGGCGGAAATCTGTATGTGGTCGCTCTCCTGGTATTAGGGTTTCGTAAGGAAGATATAGGCGAAGGGGCAGAGTCGGAGGCCGGGCAGGTGGGCTACACCTGCCCTAGGCGCGGGGTCAGGTGGGCCCGCCCCTAGGGGGGTGTGGGCCCCCTGAGGCCCATCTCCGTCCCTCCTTCTGGCTTCTTTCGTATTTTGGTAAAATAATATGTTTCCATATTTTTCTGTTATTTTTCTGATCTTTGCGAAATTGCACCGAAACGCCTTCTTTTCCATCAGAATCCAGCCTCCGGCAGTCCATCCTCCAGGAATCATCCAACATAAATAAACAGATGAAAATCCATAAGTAATGCCTCATAATAAGACAAATATCAATGAATAGAGGTAAATTATGATATATAATGGTGATGCAAATTGCTCGTATCAACTCCCCAAAGCTTAGACTTTGCTTGTCCCTAAGCGAATACTGAGCTCAGTAAACATGTCCACGGGTTTATGGAGTGAAGTGTCGATAAAAGAATACGAACAAGAAGCCACTACTGCAGAAAGGCTTATAGCCTCCAGTTGATTAGTGACAGACAAAATTATGTCTGTCACTAGTAAGTATTACTAGCGACAGGCAAGGGTAAACCTGTCACTAGTGCAAAACACTAGTGACAGACAAATAAAAGTGATCGTCACTAGTATTTTTTTAGAGTTCGGCTGAATGAAAAAAATCTTTAGTGACATGCATGTGTAAATGTCCGTCACTGGTAATACTATGATTAGTGACAGACTCAAAATATGCCTGTCATTAATATTTTTCGTGGAGACCAGCTGAAAGAGCAAATTATTTAGTAACGGGCTTCGATAAAGGCTCGTCACCAATAATAGGAACATAATTTGTCAAGCTAAAAATAACCGAAAATATAAAAGCCTATGCTAACTAGACCGAGTGCCACCCGCACGCCTCTAGGACGGACCACCCGCACGTCTTCTCCACTGCGCTGACCCATCCGGTCGCGCATTCCTCGCACACCTTCTTCGCTGGATTGACTCACTTGGTCTCTCTAGCGCTTGGTCGATCCAGAGATCGATGCTGAGTCGAGATCAGAAACCGAGTTTGAGTAATCGTCGTCAAGGTTTTGTTTCTTAACCAACATTGATTCAAACTCAGTGTATTTATGGCTAGGTGTGTCCAAATTTAATTCCGTTTGTTCCTCCTTCCCTGCTTGAAGTAGTACAAAATATAACGGACACTCAGAATACTTTCGAGTTTTTGCGTGCTTATTTTTCCTGCACGTATTTTCCTTTCTCCTTTATGGATGTGGAAAAAAACAAGGAAAAAGAGAAAAAAAAAATCATTGTTGAGTATAATGTGGCGGACACTCGGGACTCGGCAAACCCATACCAATCTTTCAATAAAAAACACATCAGGATCACATCCTTTTCTTCTCCGCGCGTTAGGGTTTCCGGCCCACCCAGCTCCGCCGGCGCCACTCGTTTCCGCCGCCAGAGCTCGTCCTCCGCCGTACCTATCTACGCCCACCCCTCTGCTCCGCCTCCTTCCTACAACCCCTACCGGAAGATCGAGCCGCCCCGCCGGAGCTTGTCCTTGACCGCCTCACTGGTCGAGGGCGAGCTCCTTGGCGGACTGCCCATGTCGGCCTCTCCCGTCCTGCCCCATCCCCGCTGGCCGCTCCCGTTCATTCCCTCCGGCCGCGCCCGTCCCAACCCATTCCAGCCGGCTGAACCTGCCCCAGTCCACAGCAGCTTGAGGCGGACGATCGGCCCCCGAAGGAGCTCTAGCAAGAGGAGGCGCGAGATCGAGTGCGACGACCGGCCGCCGTAGCTGGACCAGGAGCTCCACCACGAGGAGCTGGAGCTCGCCCTCCCGCTGCTCTCCAAGGACTGCTTAGCTATTTCGGTGGTCAGCATCATTTAGATATTTCCTGTAAAAATATCATCTTCATGCGTCTGCAGATATTGACTGTATAAATACACGCCTAATTACAGGCTTTTGTTTCGTTATTTATTTGCACCTCCAACACTCTTGCTGGAGCTAAGGCCACCGCCGTCGTCACCTCCTTCTAGATTCAGACGGCATCATCCCAACACACATGTTTCTTCTTCACTTATTCTTTCAGCGTTGTCCGGCCGATGGTGCATCGTCAAAGGACCTGTCCTCTTTTTTGTTTCCAGTCATAGTATCTTCTGAAATTAAGATAAAAAAATGTCATGATACAATCCAGCCTCTCCCTGATCCTCTCCCTCTCCAATACTACAACGTTTGATTTGATTCCCCGCACTTTCCCCGATCCAGTCAATCTCACGAGTTTATTGCACCAGAGTATGAGGTCTATCAACAATATTTTCTAATAGATCGGGCAATGAGGCCTTAAGTAGAGGAACAATAGAGGGCATTGGTGTAGCAGCGGTTCATGCCCTGTCAATTTTTATGATTGTAGGCTGTTACTCCTGCTAAAACTTCAGTTAATAATGAATTATTACTAAATTTCCTGCTAAATTCTCGAGATCGTTGAATATTCAGCAAAAAACCCAATAAATTTGTCTTATCTGGATTGTTAAAAAAATTTGAATCAGTTTTGTGCATCTATTTCCCTGAGCACTGCTCTTTATAGATTCTTTCCTTGTAGGCATCGGAGAAGACCAAGCTGGGTGCTACCGAAGCACCGCATATGATTTTTCTTGCCGACCCATGTTAGCCAAATTTATGTTCTTCTTTATAAATTGCCAAAACTCATGTTAGTTATGGTATATGTCATGGCTATGTAATTTTTCATTGGTAGGTATATCATGCCTAGACATTCTGTAGTGTAACATTATGTATTTTTTCATGTTGGGAAGCAGACTAATTTCACAATGGGAGAAATTCTGATCAGATCTCTTTGTGGTTTCTTATAATTTTCAGATTTGGGAGAAATTCTGATCAGATCTCTTGGTGGTTTCTTAGAATTTTCAGATTTGGTGCTTCTCTTAGATGACTACACTACTTAGCAATGCCATTCTGTCAGGACTAACTTCTTTTTCAAGCATTTCTGTTTGGTGCAACTAAGCTGTGAGGGCATGATAAGCTGGACTTTGGAGACCCAATGGCATTGCTAATTCACTAATTGGATGAAGCTGAATGCAAAGTATTCGATTCACCGTACGATAGTAATTTCTGTTTGGGAAAGTGATAAAGCAAAGATAAGTGTGCGTGCATCTCCTTTCAGTCAAAGATTTATAAAACATGATGTCTGCTATAATATTTTCTGTTAGCCTTTGTTCAGTTGCTCTTGTGGAGTTGATGCCTTGGTTTATACTTACCTTTGCATTGATCTAAGATTCCATGATATAAATTTAACGTTAAGTTTCAGTTTATTGATTTGGTTAACTAACAGTCTCATACTCTGGTTCTGGCTGCTCCTTTCAGGCAACGGTGGACTACTTCAATGGTTGGCTGGTGTTTAAGGAAGATCAATATTTGTGTTCACCTATCTTGTTTATCAACTTCTGCAAAAACTTTGGGCACTGTCGTGTGGCATCCCTACTTTACCCGCTGTTCTTTATGAACCTATGTTATTGGTTTCATGATACAACAGTGTTGCCATATGGTTGCCGTATATGTTCTCTGAAGTGAAAAGCTGCAACATCCTGTGATGAATCTATGAGTCTTGCCAAATAATTTACAGTATAAAAGGGTGATTTGCGGTAGATCAGAGGGGGTCTCCTCTATCTTGTTGGGTTCTCGCCTGTGCAAATATTATGTCATCATTGGCAAATGGATTTAATATTTTTAACATCTTATTATGGTATATCTGGAATATTCGTGGGAAACACATTTAATTTTTTTTATTACTTAAATTCGATCCAGTGACGGGCAATATAATGGGCTGTCATTACAAAACCCCACAGGGTTGCGGCCTTTGATCTCAATTAGTGACATGCATCTATTTTGCTAGTCACTAGTATACAAATACCGGTGACATGCACGTGCAAATGACTGTCACTGGTACACATACTAGTGACGGGCAAATGTCTGTCACTAGTAACCTTGTACCAGTGACTAGTTATTAGTGACAGGCGTTTTGTCTGTCACTAATGTGTGTTTTGAGCCAGTCACTGATAGACTATTCTGCAGTAGTGAGCATAACACTTACCATTGCACAACTCATAGAATAAAGCAACTCACCATTATATAACTTAGCTTGCAACCAAGTACAACAGTCATAATAGAGATGCATAAAGATAAATCATAATTGGAATTGGCAAACTTGTTCTTGGTCAGAGAACACCTGGCAAATAGTTTCACAAAAGCTTTTTGTAGAAGTTTCAAAACAGGAGCACTCTTTGCTCAAAAAGGTTTTTTACAAGTGAAAGCATTCAAAGTAATACTCGATAGATAAGAGTTTTGTGCAAACAAGGAAGATAAAGAACATGATTGAATAAATCACCATATGAATGCTTGAAACACAACAAGTCAAAAGCTTGCTGGAGATAGAGAGGAAGTAGGTTTACTGACTCAACTGGTAACTAGGAGAAAGGTCCCTTCTTAGAGGGTAGCAGGGATTACAAGTCATAACAAGCTTCCAAAATATTATGGTATTTACTAGCTTTGAGTCCTCATTGCCCCTATCATAAGAATCTTGATATGATTAAGGTTAAAGAGAACAAAGATGGAGTATATGCTTGACGAAATATAAGTTGGCAATCTCATGTCCCTTGAATATGAGGGCCACTCCTCATGCATACTAAACTTTGGGTCCAGGTAAGTTCCTGTCATTGTAAGTATTTTCATATCATTGAGAACCGCCAATGGGGTACCCCTTGCACGTGGCACATGAGCTTTTCCATAACCAAAATGACAAGGCAAGCAGACAATGAGCATCTCAGCAATCTTTTTATTTATCATATGCATAGCTTTTTATTGAGGATGCTTCATAGATATCTCACTATGGTGATGCTGCAAGTTTCCACCATGATTAAGCATGGCTTAGGCTAGCGGCCCAGGCGTTTCTCTAACACAGAATACAAACTCCATGACTTACAAGTTCCCTCTTTATTTCATACCGTTGACATCCATAGACAAAATATGTGACACCCCCGGGATCAGGGCTAAACAAATCCCAGACCTCCGTCTGAAATAAGCTTAACCTTGAGCCCGAGAATATCCAGTGAAGAATCGGTAACACAGCAGTGACCCTACGACACAAAAATTATTACAGCAAGCTCATATCTGAGCAGACAACCAAATTATTAGAAGCAGAGGTCACTGACCACAAACACCAAACAACGGAAGGCAAATTATGCTATTAAGTATAGAAAACTTAACAACTGGCCTAAGAGGCCCGAAGCATAACGATGACCGGGAATCCCAAGCTACTCGTCGATGTCGATGTAGTACGGAACTCGTCTTCAGGTGAACATTTACTCTGCCAAAAGTATTAACAAAGCAAGGGTGAGTACAGGGTGTACTCCGCAAGACTTATGGCTGCTGGAGTTGTTTTGCATAAAGCCATCTTTTGTTTATAAAACAAGAGGGATAAGAAGATCGTCTATTCAGAGTATTTTAAAAGGGCATAAGAGAGCGACATCTCCAAAATATTGATCATCATCTTTTGATATCCACCAAATCATCATCATCACCTGAACTAGGATCACCCCCTTGTACCCATGAGGAAGCATCCTTAAGCACACGTTCATCTACCAAGTGTTACGATTAGGTTATAGTTCTCTATGATCTTGAGTCCGGTCGCCAAGTCGTTCATAACCGTGAACACGGCTTTTCGAAAAGATTATTACCCTGCAGGGGTGTACAACTTTACCCACACGTACTAACCTTCTCTTAATGCCATATGATTAGCCCTCTTCCTTGGAAGGCCGGCAGAGGGTGGTTAGACACGACCTTTACCTTGCTTTCGCCGAGACCATGAGTCACGCAATAAGTATGGTTCCGCCGTAACGGGTCAATCCCGAAGCCGGTACTTAAAGATGTGAGGCGTGGTTGGTTAACAGGGGCGCCATCAACCCCAAGCAACCCGGTACACGCTTACCTACCTGTTATGAATGCACCAACTTCACCCGAAAAATCTTTCAAAAGATTTTCTATGCATATGTCGAATGGAAAGCCCGAACTATGTGACTCATGGAATCTACTTGGAAAGTTAGTCAGTCATGAGGTTGTCCAGGCCCCGTGTGGTTGCACGCTCGTCTTGGTTCCAAAGGCAAGAACTCAGGTCCTAGTGGTGGCGAGCATGGGACTAGAAAAACCACATCCCACCGTGGCCTCCCATACAAGCCTTAGCATGTTTAACTCATATCACCTCTGATATCATCTCATCTCGTTCTCCTGTCATACTAGATTCTCTGCTTCTGATACATCATCTGGATGGACCAGACTCAATAGCTATGCAGGGCTAAGCAGACACATATAATAGCTCTAGCAGTGCACACAAGCCAAACCTAGATATGCTAGGAGCAGTGTATCAGGTAATATAAGCTTAAAGGAAGTATGCAACAGATAGGATACTCTATCTATCGATAAAAGACCACAGTATAATCGTATGCATCATGGCAAGAATTGAAATTCTTTCAAAATCATAGGATTATATCATGGTGGGGCTATGCTTGCCTTTGCCAGTTGATAGCAGATAAGCAGATCTTCAGATATCTTGTACTTGACTTGTTATAATTGGTTAAGTATTGTTCGTCGATCTTCGATGGTGTTGTCCTCAGTCTTCGATCTTGATCTCGATATCGTATTCTACCGGAAAGAACCAAACAACAGAAATAAAGGGAAAACAATCAACACATGGCATCGATGCAATGCTCAAGCAAGTATGATGATATGACAAGTTAATTTGTATTGAGAAGTAACCCTAATGCATGATCGAGAGATTAATCGGGGTTCCGAGGAGTGAAAACCGTAACTCGGGGAAAAACTCCGGAATCACCTATTAGGGTTACTAGGGTGTTCTAATTAAACTTGTTATTTAAGTTGTTGAACAATGCATGATTATAGCTTAGATATCTAGGTTCCATTTTTTCTGAACAATTTGATATATTATACACATTTTTCTGATTTATAAATAGTTATATATTGAATTTACAAGTTTTATTCAAATTCTGGAATTATAAAACCTTTTCTTTATTTAAATAAATCTGGAAAATCCTTTTTATACCGAGGGTTGGCTAGCCACTATGGCTGACATGTGGGCTAGAGGCCACATGGGCAAGCCACGCAGACAAGGTGGGACAGAGGGGGTGGTTGGGTGTTTTTCACCTAGGTAGTAGCTACCCACTGCCACTGACGAGTGGGGCCTGGGTCAGGTCAACATGCCACGCTGGACAAGCTGGACCAGCGCCCACGTCAGTGCCACATGGGTAACACGCGGATGGCACGCAGGCGACACGCGAGCACACCGGAGTGCGGCCAGACGGTGGCTAGAGATGGCGAAGGAGGGCACGCGGGGCTGCACAAGCTAGCCTACTCGAACCGGGGCACCGCGGGGTACCTAATTGTGGCGGCCCCGCCTCGTTTTGGTCGCCGGAGCGGCGAGTTCTATCATGGCCGACGGCGGTGGACTGTGTTGGTCGACGTGGGGGCGAACCAGAGCAGGAGGGAGAGAGAGGAGAGGTCCAGGAGGATCACCAGCTCACCAGGAGCGCGAGTAGAGGGTCGACGAAGCGAGGCACGGCCGGAATCAACGAGGACAGCGATGAAGGTCGTCTGAGTCCGAGGTGTCGATTGGGACGAAGGGGATGGCTTCGGCTGACACAGACCGGGGCAATCGAACAAGTCGACCACGGCGGTCACGCCCGTGTGCTCGGAACGACGAGGGAAGGAGAGAAACGATGGCGAGCCGGAGCTCCCCTGAGCTAGAGTTCGGCCAGAGGTGGAGAATGAGGGAGAGAGCTCCAACGGGAAAGGGAGAGGATAAGGAAGAGGCAGGGCACCGCGGGGGTCTTATCCACGTCTCCAGGGCGGCAACACGCATCGCGGCGGCGAGGCGACGACATCGGCGTAGGACAGCGAGCTGCTTCGCTCGCTCGCTCGCTCTGTCGCGAGGAAGAAGAAAAGGAAGACACGCCGAAGGGGTACGGGCCGACTTGGGCCAAGGTGGGCTGCGGGATGGGCTGCAGCAAAGGTTGCAGGGGAGAGGAAGGAAATGGGCTGCGCGGCCTGGGTACTATTCTGGTTATTTTTTTCTGAGAAATCTTTTCTATTTAGCTTTCTTATTTCTCTCTTTTACAAATTGATTTGAAATCTGTTTTAGGATATTCCAAAAATACCAGAAACTTTGTAAATATATATAAAATAGCATGGGGCCCTTCTAATCCATTTGGGCACCATAATCTTTGATGGTTTCCAAAATATTCCAAAACATTTGAATGGATTTGAGAGAATAAGGAGGAAACTAGGGTTAGGGTTTTGCATTTATTATTTTATTAAATGCAAAAATCTAAATGATGATGCTCATGATGCACAAAACAAACCCTAATATTGTTTATCTAAAACTGGGGTGTTACAGCTCTATCCCCCTTACGAGAATCTCGACCCGAGATTCCAAAGGTAGGAAGAGAGACATAGAGAGAAAGAAACATGTCCGCTCTAAAGGTAAGAGGGAACACACTAAACAACACACAGAGTATCTCATGGTCAACTCATGGATGGAGTGTTCAGAAACAACACTGAGATGACGAACATGAAACACATCAAGGTAACGGAGGAAACAAGAGGAGAAGGTTTTAAGTTGTTAGATAACTGGTCTACATAAGGATTGAGACCATGGAATTTACGAGAGGTTTTGAAGCTTCTGAAGAAGAAACCTTCCAACAAAAGGAACATGACCACAGACTTCGATAGGGAACTTCTACTAAACGGCTTAAGTAGAGATTTCAGGTTGCAGAGATATGGATCAACAAAACCAAGCTGTTGAACTACTTTTGAGACAGAAGGGTTACTCTTTTATTCAACAGAAGGCCAAGACAGAAAGGTGTTTTGGTGGAGAGGACTCATAAAATTCACAAAGAAACATGTAGCAAGAGAAACTATTGATTACCAAATAAATAGTCACTCTTAAAACATGGTTGAGAGAATGAAGGAAACTCTTTATTCATCCAGATTTATCGGAATCTTTGCCAAGATCATGATATCACTTTGCACCACTAGATGAGTAGGTAAGAAGATTCCTGATGAAACTAGAAGAAAGAAACTTCATTCTCAGACTTCAATTACTTGGCACAACAAAACGCTTGCCAACATAAAATGGTCTGGAGGATCGACCGAGAGACATTTAGCAATACTACTTTAAATGTTCTCCTTGATGTTCGAGAAATCAGACACCAAGTAAAGGTCGGACTTTGGATAAAAAGGAAACCATGAACATAACTCCTATAATGAATTATAGAAGAAGCCTCATGAAGAGTGGTTGTTATTGCTTACTTCAAGAGAATATGACAAGAGGTCTTTCCGGCTAAGTGTGTCAATCATTACATCAATCTTGCCAGAATTACCAAGAGACCTATGTTTAAATCTTGAGGAACACCAACCATCACTGCTGCTTGAGATTCAACTTTGGTTCGGTGGAATGATATTTCAGACTCAGCACGTCCGAATAGAAAGTTTGCAACATTTACCGCAAAGGTAAAGTTACTAGATTCTCAAGATAGGAACTACAGTGTCAAGATCCAAAATATGATCTAGATTGCTATATCCATGTATTTAGCAACTTATCGAAGACAACTGCACACACATAATATGCTAACAACAAAACACACATGTGTCCTTAGGGAACTGAGATAACTCTACTCGAATCCACGGCGACATCTTTCAACAATTGCATGTGAACCAGAGAAGGTTACTTCTAACATCCAGAATACATACTTCAAAATGACTCAAAGACGGTTCTCGAAAGTTTCCAACATTAGTGCCAAATGTTCCATATGAATCTAATCTAGCATGGTGAGGATAAGGATGTCATTGATGGGCTCAACAACAAACTTATCGAAACACTCCAAGAAGACGGACTCATATGTTGCGTGAACAAGACAAAAATACTGGTCAGACCAAAGGATGTGAAGATGTACTCAAGTGAAACATCACAAGAAGGAACACCATCAAGATAGTCCTTGGAACTGAGTTTGATTGGCCGATAACCCAAGTCAAATCAAAGGTGGGGGAAAATAATATATCCACAAGGAAATATTATTTTTCTTCAATACGAACAAAACTAGATATCCCTTTAAGGAGGAACTGGGTCGGATAGAACTTTTGTCTTACAACTCTCCAAGTTGTTGTTTAAGCTCAACCAACTAGTTCAGGGGTATCCAGTACGGATCCTTGGAGAAAATAGCAGTTCAGAGAACTTGCTTGCTCAGGAACTTGACAACACGGTCACGTGGCAACATGGAGATATTTCTAGGAGACATCTAGAATATCATGAACCACCGATATGTCACTTAGTTCGAGAGGAAACTTGCGTTGTAAGGCAAGAAGACATATTCTTAGAGCTTCGGCATAAGCCTAACTATTTTACGGAAGAGATGTACCAGAATAGCGGACTTGGTAGCACAATCATCCTTTGCTTAGTGATAAGGTTAACCAATCACGCTAAGAATGACACAAATGTCCTTGCAGTTCAAAATAATAATTGCTAAGAATCTCAGATGGCCACATTATTACGCACACGCATCACTCACGAGCGCGAAAGCTCGAGGAAGGGTGGGCAAATATGTGTAAGAGCATCACTTCATTAAGGGGTCATGAAACTCAACACAACCTCTTAGTATAAAAGGTTGTGATACTTTAAGGTAGAACAGACAGAATCTAATCAATGATTCTTAATCTGCGGATTGCAACACTTTGACCTGGTCCTGAATATGACGATGTACTGGAGTTTGCTTCTCCTAGACATTCCGACATGGTTTGTCTTGACGGACCACAAGAGTATCTTGCTTCGGAAGACACCGATGCACATTTAATACTTGGCTACCAACTGGTAGAAAAAGGTCGGAAAACAACAAGGCAAAGGATGAACATACTCAGGATAGAATCCCGAGATGTGGATGCATAGTTTAACAATCTTCCGGAAACCAATGCATAGAAGGGGTAAGGTGTGGCAAAGTCACGAGTATTGATGCGAGACTCTTGAGGATTACTCTCGTCGTGATTTATTTGGTTCCATTAAAGAACATCTGCCATAGCTAGGGGTAGGGGAAGTCCTTAATTGTCACAATTCAATCACGACAAAAACCACAAGCTTGAAGGCTAGGAAGGTAACACCAGCCATTCTGAGGTAATGTGTGAACATTAGCGACAGGGGTCAAAGGAGTGGATCTTGGGTTAAAGGTCAGCTTCATGTACAAGATTCACAACATCAGAATCCAGCATAATCGAGGATCTTCGGTTCAAGTCCAAGGGTTAAAACCCAAAGAAAGGAGTAACTACTACTTGAGTGACATAGCGTACACTGCAAGGTAGTAATCACGAGGCAGCTTCCCAAAGAATACACAACTTCTGAAGTACCCGAACAAGTGAAAAGAAGGCACACGACGCGAAAGGAAACCTCGAAGCCTAGAACAGAATATTGTGGAACCAACAATATAATATTGTGGGTCCAAAAGATAGAGAGATCATGATGGAAAGGAATCTCTCATGTGAGCAAGAGCAAAGGGAACAAGGAATTCACAACACACACAACTCTAGAGAACTCAACACTAGGTCAACTGGTTAAGAAGAGGCATGCCCAGAAGGCACCTAAGTTTTGAAGAACAAGAAGTGATATTGGAAGTTTTACCAAAATCAACACCAGGTAAGATAACCCAGAGTTAGAGCGAAACTGGATAAGGAGAAAAAGAAGCATACTAGAGTTTTTCACAAATACTTTTCATCTTTGAAAGTAGTTTTCACAAGCACTAGACTCAACATCGACCAATATCAAGGTTTTCCTACGGTCGGTACTGCTCTGATATCAAGACCTGTGACACCCCCGAGATGAGGGCTAAACAAATCCTAGACCTCCGTATGAAATAAGCTTAACCTTGAGCTCGAGAATATCCAGTGAAGAATCGGTAACATGGCAGTGACCCTACGACACAAAAATTATTACAGCAAGCTCATATCTGAGCAGACAACCAAATTATTACAAGTAGAGGTCACTGACCGCAAACACCAAACAACGGAAGGAAAATTATTCTATGAAGTATAGCAAACTTAACAAATGGCCTAAGAGGCCTGAAGCATAACGATGACGTCCCAGCCCATATATTACAGGCTGCCGGCCGGGAATCCCAAGCTACTCGTCGATGTCGATGTAGTACAGAACTCGTCTTCAGGTGAACACTTACTCTGCCAAAAGTATTAACAAAGCAAGGGTGAGTACAGGGTGTACTCCGCAAGACTTATGGCTGCTAGAGTTGTTTTGCATAAAGCCATCTTTTGTTTATAAAACAAGAGGGAGAAGAAGCTCGTCTATTCAAAGTAATTTAAAAGGGGATAAGAGAGCGACATCTCCGAAATATTGATCATCATCTTTTGATATCCACCAAATCATCATCATCACCTGAACTAGGATCACCCCCTCGTACCCATGAGGAAGCATCCTTAAGCACACGTTGATCTACCAAGTGTTACGATTAGATTATAGTTCTCTATGATCTTGAGTCCGGTCGTCAAGTCGTTCATAACCGTGAACATGGCTTTTCAAAAAGATTATTACCCTGCAGGGGTGTACAACTTTACCCACATGTACTAACCTTCTCTTAATGCCACATGATTAGCCCTCTTCCTTGGAAATCCGACAGAGGGTGGTTAGACACGACTTTACCTTGCTTTCGCCGAGACCATGAGTCACGCAATAAGTATGGTTCCGCCGTAACGGGTCAAATCCCGAATACGGTACTTAAAGATGTGAGGTGAGGTTGGTTAACAGGGGCGCCATCTACCCCAAGCAACCCGGTCCACGCTTACCTACCTGTTATGAATGCACCAACTTCACCCGACAAATCTTTCAAAAGATTTTCTATGCATATGTCGAATGGAACGCCCGAACTATGTGACTCATGGAATCTACTAAGCAAGTTAGTCAGTCGTGAGGTTGTCCAGGCCCCGTGTGGTTGCACGCTCGTCTTGGTTCCAAAGGCAAGAACTCAGGTCCTAGTGGTGGCGAGCATGGGACTAGAAAAACCACATCCCACCATGGCCTACCATACAAGCCTTAGCATGTTTAACTCATATCACCTCTGATATCATCTCATCACGTTCTCCTGTCATACTATATTCTCTGCTTCTGATACATCATCTGGATGGACCAGACTCAATAGCTATGCAGGGCTAAGCAGACACATATAATAGCTCTAGCAGTGCACACAAGCCAAACCTAGATATGCTAGGAGCAGTGGATCAGGTAATATAAGGTCAAAGGAAGTATGCAACCGATAGGATACTCTATCTATCGATAAAATACCACAATAGAATCGTATGCATCATGGCAAGAATTGAAATGCTTTCGAAATCATAGGATTATATCATGGTGGGGCTATGCTTGCCTTTGCCAGTTGATAACAGATAAGCAGATCTTCGGATATCTTGTACTTGACTTGTTATAATTGGTCAAGTATTGTTCGTCGATCTTCGATGGAGTTGTCCTCAGTCTTCGATCTTGATCTCGATATCGTATTCTACCGGAAAGAACCAAACACCGGAATAAAGGGAAAACAATCAACACATGGCATCGATGCAATGCTCAAGCAAGTATGATCATATGACAAGTTAATTTGTATTGAGAAGTAACCCTAAGGCATGCTCGAGAGATTAATCGGGGTTCCGAGGGGTGAAAACCCTAACTCGGTGAAAAACTCTGGAATCACCTATTAGGGTTACTAGGGTGTTCTAATTAAAATTGTTATTTAAGTTGTTGAAGAATGCATGATTATAGCTTAGATAGCTAGGTTTCATTTTTCTGAACAATTTGATATATTATACACATTTTTCTGATTTATAAATAATTAGATATTGAATTTACAAGTTTTATTCAAATTCTGGAATTATAAAACCTTTTCTTTATTTAAATAAATCTGGAAAATCCTTTTTATACCGAGGGCTGGCTAGCCACTATGGCTGACATGTGGGCCAGAGGCCACATGGGCAAGCCACGCAGACAAGGTGGGACAGAGGGGGCGGTTCGGTGTTTTTCACCTAGGCAGTAGCTACCCACAGCCACTGACGAGTGGGGCCTGGGTCGGGTCAACGTGCCACGCTGGACAAGCTGGACCAGCGCCCACGTCACTGCCACATGGGTGCCACGCGGGCAACACGCAGGCGACACGCGAGCGCGCCGGAGTGCGGCCAGACGGTGGCTGGAGACGGCGAAGGAGGGCACGCGGGGCTGCACGAGCTAGCCTATTTGAACCGGGCACCACGGGGTACCTAATCGTGGCGGCGCCGCCTCGTTTTGGTCGCCGGAGCGGCGAGTTCTAGCGGTGGCCGACGACGGCGGACTGTGGTGGTCGACGCGGGGGCGAACCAGAGCAGGAGGGAGGGAGAGGAGAGGTCCAGGAGGATCACCAGCTCACCAGGAGCGCGAGTAGAGGGTCGACGAAGCGAGGCGCGGCCGGAATCGACGAGGACGTCGGTGAAGGTCGTTTGAGTCCGAGGTGTCGATTGGGGCGAAGGGGATGGCTTTGGCTGATGCAGACCTGGGCAATCGAAAAAGTCGACCACGGTGGTCACGCCCATGTGCTCGGAATGACGAGGGAAGGAGAGAAACGATGGTGAGCCGGAGCTCCCGTGAGCTAGGGTTCGGCCAGAGGTAGGGAATGAGGGAGAGAGCTCCAGCGGGAAAGGGAGAGAATAAGGAAGAGGCAGGGCACCGCGAGGGTTTTATCCACGTCTCCAGGGCGGCAACACGCAGCGCGACGCGGCGGCGAGGCGACGGCATCGGCGCAGGACAGCGAGCTGCTTCGCTCGCTCGCTCTGTCGCGAGGAAGAAGAAAAGGAAGACACGCCGAAGGGGTACAGGCCGGCTTGGGCCAATGTGGGATGCAGCAAAGGTTGCAGGGGAGAGGAAGGAAATGGGTTGCACGGCCTGGGTACTATTCTAGTTATTTTTTCTCAGAAATCTTTTCTATTTAGCTTTCTTATTTCTTTCTTTTACAAATTGATTTGAAATCTGTTTTAGGATATTCCAAAAATACCAGAAACTTTGTAAATATATATATAATAGCATGGGGCCCTTCTAATCCATTTGGGCACCATAGGTTTTGATGGTTTCCAAAACATTTGAATGGATTTGAGAGAATAAGGAGGAAACTAGGGTTAGGGTTTTGCATTTAGTATTTTATTCAATGCAAAAAATCTAAATGATGATGCTCACGATGCACAAAACAAACCCTAATACTGTTTATCTAAAACTGGGGTGTTACAAAAGAACACGATATCAACTATGTACAGAGTACAAGTGCAATATTGAAAACGTTCCCCGTTCCAGCACGATTCTGCTAATTCCAACGTATAGATGCAAGCATATACAACTTTGATGTTCACAATGGTTCAAGTTTATTAGGGGCAAAGAAATAAAGTGTGCCATCAAGTTTGTGAGAGCTTTACTAACTAGTTTTCTCATAACAAAATACTTTTCAATTCGAAAGGTAGATGAATATTGAGAATTTGATAGGAATAGCAATTGCTACTTGGTAGATATGGTGGACACAAGTGGCAAAGGTTTTTGGTTCAAAGGGTTTTGGAAACATGAAAAGTATGCCTTCTCAAAACAGGTTTTTGGCTAGCAAGGCTGGGTAGCAAGCAAGAGAGTTGAAAGAAACAAGCAAACATACAAGTAATAAAGCCAAACATGCAATCTTCCTTGAAGATACAAAAGGATCTTAAATAAGGAATACTAAGATTATGAGCCAACAAGAAAGAAAACAAATGATACGAAATACCTGTAGGCTTTTTTTCTTTCTTTCTTTTTCTTTCAATCTAATGCCACTGACCAAAACTCGGTTTGCCAAAACCAATTTAGATCGACTTGATGATCCCAAAGTGGTGCCAATACTGATCAACAGGATCAAACATATAAGAGAGATTGCAAACTAAAATGAGAAGTGCAAAAATTAAAAGATGAGAATTCTCATTAATATTCCAATAAAGGCACTCACACCAAGGGATACAAAGATAATCAACTAAAGGAGAGATACTTCCACATGCAAACCAAACTATAAGATAACTTCTCTAACACAGATATGAATCCACTAAAAAGGTAAAAGATAAAAGATAATGGTGGTGATACCGCGACACTCCCCCAAGCTTGGAACAAGCCAAGGGGATGCCAAACCTGATGATGAATTAATCCATTGGTGGTGGTGTTGCCTTGCCATCATCAAACTTCCAAGGAAATGGTTACCCATCCAAAAAGGATGTCCTTGTTTCCGCAATCTTGAAACTAGCAGTAGAGCTTATGCGATCAAATCTAGCCTCATACTCACAGTTTTGGTTCTGTATGTCATAGAGCTATGCTTGCAATTGGTTGGTGGTCTGACGGAGTGAAAAGATCTCTTCTCAGAGCTCACCAACTTCTCCCTCGTGCTTGGTGATGAGTTCTGAACTTATCTTGTGAATAACATCCACTTCGCGTTCTGCCATCTTCTTGTACCTGAAAACTTCTTATTCCAACGCTTCCATCTTGTCTTCCAGGTTGCCTTCTCCTTTAGGGCCTTGGAGTTCTTTCATCTGTACCTTCCCCTCTTTTAGGATCAACTCTTTGGGATGAATCCTCAACTCATACATGTACGGGTTGAGGACATACGCAGAGGAATCCTCCGTGGGTGATCCATAGGAAGACATTGAGGCTCCAAATCTGAGAATTTTCCTGACAGAAACAGATTGAAACGAAAACACAATGAGAACATGATACAAGAATCTTGGGGAACCCGGGGGTTATATATTACGAAGTTTTAATGCATAAGGAAGGTTTTGACACGGAACCGAAGCGAAGACGGAGTTCGAGGGTGGCAAACCCCCTCCAGGCGCGGCCAGGCTGGGCCCGTGCCTGGGGTGGGTTTGTCCACCCCGGGCTCTGTTTCCTCTTCAGTTACGTCTCGTAACTTCCCTTATGTATTAAAAACAACAAAAATATAAAAATATTAGAGTTTCACGAACCTTCTATTTTCACCACTTTTACCTATTCAAGGACGAACTCTGCAGTTTCTGATGTTTGATTCTTGATAAATTCTTCTGGAGTCACCATTTGAATGACATCCACATCTCCATTGTAAGAATCTCCAGAAATATAATGTTTTAGTCTTTGACCCTTAACCACCTGTGTTGTGTCATCCTTCAGAGAAGAGATTTTGATGGCACCTGAACGGTATACTTCCTTGATAACAAAAGGTCCTTCACATTTGAAGAGTAGTTTCCCTGCAAAAAATTTGAGACGAGACCTATACAAAAGAACTTTCTCACCAACATGGAACTCCCTATTGAGAATCCTCCTATCATGCCATCTTTTTACTTTTTCCTTAAAGATCCTAGCATTTTCATAAGCTTCCCCTCTCCATTCATTTAGAATACTTAAATCAAGCAGTCTTTTCTCACCAGCAAGTCTAAAATCTCTATTCAACTCTTTCACTGCCCAATAAGCTTTGTGTTCTAATTCTAAAGGCAAGTGACAAGCTTTCCCATAGACCATTTTGTAAGGAGACATCCCCATAGGATTTTTATAAGCAGTTCTATAAGCTGACAAAGCACCATTCAACTTTTTATCCCAATTTTTTCTAGATCTGTTGACAGTCTTCTGCAAGATATATTTAATTTCCCTATTGGAAAGTTCTACTTTCCCACTAGTTTGGGGGTGATAAGCTGAAGCTATTCTGTGGTTTACATCATACTTAGCAAGAGTTTTTCTAAAAAACCCATGAATAAAATGGGAGCCTCCATCAGTCATGAGATATCTAGGTACACTGAACCTAGGAAAAATGACATCTTTGAGCATTTTCAAAGAGGTCTTACCATCATCACTGCTCGTAGGTATGGCTTCTACCCACTTTGTAACATAATCAATAGCAACAAGAATATGAGTATACCCTTTTGAAGGAGGAAAAGGCCCCATAAAGTCAAATCCCCAACAATCTAAAGGTTCAATAACAAGAGAATAATTCATAGGCATTTCATTTCCTCTAGAGATGTTACCTACTCGTTGGCATTCGTCTCATGATAAGATAAACTTCCTTGCATCTTTAAAAAGGGTAGGCCAATAAAATCCAGATTATAACACTTTTGTGCAGTCCTATCCCCATCATGATGTCCTCCATACGAACTGCCATGACATTTTCTTAATATCTCTTGTTGTTCAAATTCTGGAACACATCTTCGCATAATACCATCTACTCCTTTATATAAATGTGGGTCATCCCAAAAGTAATGCCTTAGATCATAAACGAATTTTCTTCTTTGCTGGGCTGTAAAGGTTGGAGGCAAATACTTGGAAACAATAAAGTTAGCATAATAAGCATACCAAGGATTCTCATGCGGACTTACCCTTATTGCAGCTAACTGCTCATTTGGAAAACTATCATTAACAGGCAAAGGGTCAAAAGAAATGTTTTACAAACGAGATAAATTATCAGCAACAGAATTATCAGCACCTTTCCTATCCACAATATGCAGATCAAACTCTTGCAAAAGTAACACCCACCTTATAATACTAGGCTTAGCGTCCTTGTTCGTAATAAGGTATTTAATAGCTGCATGATCAGTATGAATAGTGACCTTGGAATCAACAATATAAGGTATAAACTTATAACAAGCAAAGATTACAGCTAAGAACTCCTTTTCAGTAGTAGCATAATTCTTTTGAGCAGCATCCAAGGTCTTGCTAGCATAATGAATGACGTTTAATTTTTTGTCAACACGTTGTCCCAAGAGAGCACCCACAGCAAAATCACTAGCATCACACATGATTTCAAAAGGTAAACTCCAATCAGGTGGTTGGACAATAGGAGTAGTTGTCAAAGATTTCTTCAAGGTTTCAAAAGCTTCCTTACATTCATAATAAAAAAAAGGAACATCTTTTTGAAGAAGATTAGTAAGGGGCTTTGAAATTCTGGAGAAATCTTTAATAAATCTCCTATAAAAATCAGCATGACCAAGGATACTACTAATACCTTTGATATCTCTAGGTCAAGGCATCTTATCAGTTGCTTCAATTTTGGCTCTATCAACTTCAATGCCTCTTTCAGAGATCTTGTGTCCAAGAACAATCCCTTCATTAACCATGAAATGGCATTTCTCCCAGTTAAGAACAAGGTTGGTTTCCTCATCTCTCTACAAAACTTTGTCAAGGTTGTGCAAATAGTTATCAAAAGAGGTTCCATAGACGGAAAAATCGTCCATGAAAACCTCCACAATTTCTTCACAAAAACCATGAAAGATAGTAGACATACATATCTGAAAGGTAGCAGGAGCATTACATAAACCAAAAGGCATACGCCTATAAGCATAAGTACCATAAGGACAAGTGAAAGTGGTTTTCTCTTGGACAACCCAGAATAACCATCAAAAAAGCAAAAGTGAGTCTTTTTGGACAACCTCTCAAGCATCTGATCAATAAAGGGAAAAGGATAATGATCTTTCTTAGTGACTTTATTAATCTTTCTAAAATCAATGCACATTCTATACCCAACCACTACTCTTTTGGGTACAAGCTCATTATCCTCATTAGGCACAACAGTTATTCCCCCTTTCTTGGGAACACAATGAACAGGGCTAACCCATTGACTATCAGCAATAGGATAAATAATACCACCATCAAGGAGTTTTAATACCTCATTTCTTACCACATCCTTCATTTAGGATTTAGACGGTGTTGGTGCTCAACAAATGGTTTTGCATCAGGCTCAATATTAATAGCATGCTGACATATAGCAGGAGAAATTACTTTTAAATCATCAAGAGTATAACCCATAGCTCCTCGGTGCTTCTTCAATACCTCCAATAACCTTTCTTCTTCCTTCCCTGAAAGTTTAGAGCTAATAATAACATGATATATCTTCTTATCATCTAGATAAACATATTTAAGATCATCAGGTAAAGGTTTTAATTTGAAAACAGCATCCCCTTTAGGTGGTAGTGTGGTACCCAAATCTTCCACAGGTAGATTATGCTTTAAGCTGTTCCGGCTGACGAAGAAATACTTCGTCAATCTCATTTATTTCCTTCATGAAGACATCACTTTCATGGTCTTCCATGAACTGCTGCAAAGCATTGTTAGGAGCAAGAGAAATAGCAGACAGTTGTTCAACCCTGAAATCCTCATCAGGTAATTCATTTTCATAAGGAGTTTTGGCAAATTTGGAAAAAGTAAACTCATAGGATTCTCCATCAAACTTAGTCAAAACTTTTTCCTTCCTACAATCTATGATAGCCCCACAAGTATTAAGGAAGGGTCTTCCAAAGATTATAGGATAGGTTTTACTAGCTTATTTACCAAGTACTAGAATATCAGCAGGATATTTAATCTTACCACAAAGGACCTCCACATCTCTTACAATACCAATGGGGAAAACTTGCTCTCTATTAGCAAGGTGAATAACCACATCAATGTCCTCAAGCTCACAAGGACCAATCTCATGCATAATTTCCCTGTAAAGCTCATAACGAATAGCACTAGAACTAGCACCAATATCACATAAACCATAATAGCTATGGCTACCAATTTTAACAGAAAGCATAGGAACAATAGCTTTTCTAACTTTCTTAGGATGAGAAACAATATTAGTAGCATCTTCACAAAAGACAATATGCTCATCCTCTATATTTCTAGTGACAAGATCTTTCACAATAGCTACCACATGCTCAATATCAATAAGCTAATCAGACCCTACAGTTTTCTTTGTACTTTTGCTAATCACAGTAGCCATAATATAATTCTCCCTCACCTTGGAAGGAAAAGGAGTGTTCTCAATATAAGGTTCAGGCAAAATAGGATCAATAGTACAAACCTCTGTACTAGCAGGAACATGGGTGACAATGTCTTTATAAGGAGAGTGGTACTTGTCCCACTCTTTCTTGGGAAGTTCAATATAAGAGGCAAAGGCATTAAAATATTTTGGAAGAACTTGGGGATAAAGGCCAAACTTATTGCAGATATTATGGAAGTTATCGGTTCCCATAAAAGATTTAATGCATTCATAATCATAGTTTATACCTTACTTTCTTCCTTTGTCATTATCCCAAGCCTTAGTATTATCTTGAATACGGTCTAAGAGATCCCATTTAGCTTCTTCCTTCATACATGTGAATGATCCAGCACAAGAAGCATCTAGTAAATCTTTATCATGAAGAGAAAGCCTAGCAGAAAAGTTATTGAGAATAATATTGTTAGGGAGTTCATGAATAGGACATTTAAGCATTAGTAACTTCGATCTCCCCCAAGCTTGAGCTGTACTCTCTTCATCAAGAGGCCAAAAGTTATATATAAGACTTCTATCCTTATGGATTTCACTGGGAGGATAAAATTTAGAGTAAAATAGAGATGTCGTCTCCTCCCATTCCATGGATTGTCCATTCTTCAGAAGCTTTTACCATGCTTCAGCTCTCCCTTTCAAGGATATGGAGAGTAACTTCTTCTTCACCTGTTCGGTTGTGATACCTGCACACTTAAAGAACCCACATAATTCATGGATAAAAAGAAAGTGATCACCGGGATGGAAAGTTCCATCCCCAAAATAATAATTATCCATGACACGATTAACAATACTTGTAGGTATCTTAAAAGGTTCTATCCCAACAGGAGGTGGTTCATCTACTACCATAGCAGTGGTAGTAGTTTTCCCAAACAGGAAACCAAGTGGGTTATCCATATTGGAAACAAAGTAACAAGCTGTAACAAAAGCAATACTCACAGCAAAAGTTTCCCTTACCAGTTATACTGTTCAATAGTGCTTCACTCCCCGGCAACGGCGCTAGAAAATAGTCTTGATGACCCACAAATATAGGGGGTGTATCGTAGTACTTTCGATAAATAGGAGTGTCGATCCCTATGAGGAGTAGAAGGTGTTGAACAGTGGTATGGAGCAGGAAATCCCTGTGAATACTTAGCAAACGGATTTTTAGTGGTTTTATGACAAAGCAACAAAACAAAGAGCAAGTCACAGAAGTAACAAAAAAAGGAGCAAGTGGCCCAATCCTTTCTTAGTAAAGGACAAGCCGGTGGAAATACTTATAAGGACCAAACGTTCTCGAGGACACATGGGAATTCTGTCAAGTGCTTTCGCTTTAAATAGCTGAGTATTGTTCTCTAGTGTTCGTAAGTGTTGTGTGGGTGAACCTGTGCTAACATACCGCCCTTCCTAGGACTAATACATACTTGTGATTAAACCCCCTACAAACATCCGTAACTACAGGAAAGTAATTAAGATATAAATCTATCCATAGCCTTAAACTCTGAGATCCTACACTCCCTTGTGCAAAGGTGTCCTAACGGGGGTTCAGGTTTCTGTCACTCCGGCAACCCCGCGATTAGTAGCCAATTACACAATGCATTCCCCTAGGCCCATAAATGGTGAAGTATCATGTACTCGACGTTCACATGACACCACTAGAAGAATAGCACCACAACTTAAATACTAAACCATTGAATAATAACTCATCACAGATTCACTACTAACAACATGACTTCTCCCATGTCCTCAAGAACTAAACGAACTACTCACAAGACATCATATGGATCAAGATCAAAGATGATATGATAATGGATAACAATCTGAACATAAACAATAATCCAATGGTTCCACTCACAAGCATCAACTACAATAGTAATTAACACCGGGAAAGTTTCCCCTAAGAACTAAAGCAATATCCAACACAATTGTTACAGCAGGACAGAGTGGTGATGATGGTGCTGGTGGAGATGATTGTGTGGATGATGATGATGATGATCCCAATGAAGCCTAGCTTGATGACGGTGTTGATGGCGACGGTCTCCCCTCTCCGGGAAGGAATTCCCCCAACAGAAATCTGTCTGCCGGAGAGATCTTTCTCTCTTGGTGTTTTCTGCCCCCAGAGGCGGCGGAAATCTATCTGTGGTTGCTCTCCTGGTATTAGGGTTCCATAGGGAAGATATAGGCGAAGGGGCGGAGTCGGAGGCTGGGCAGGTGGGCCACACCTGCCCTAGGCACGGGGTTAGGTGGGCCCGCGCCTAGGGGGTGTGGGCCCCTTGAGGCCCATCTCCGTCCGTCCTTCTGGCTTCCTTTGTCTTCTGGTAAAATAATATGTTTCCATATTTTTCTGGTATTTTTCTGATCTTCGCGAAATTGCACTGAAGCGCCTTCGTTTCCATCAGAATCCAGACTCCAACAGTCCATCCTCCAGGAGTCATCCAACACATAAACAGATGTTAATGCATAAGTAATGCCTCATAATAAGACAAATATCAATGAATAGAGGTAAATTATGATATAGAATGGTGATTCAAATTGGTCGTATCAACTATTCAAATAGCCGCGTCCGTGCTTATGGAAATTTGGAGTGGCCATACCATTCCGTCGTCAGATGTTTTCAAAATGAATTTTGAATTGAATCATGACTTTGACTTGACCACAACAAGTTTGTGAAAGTGAAAACTAAGTTCCCACATAGGTGTTATAAAACCTTCAACTAGCTTTCTTTACTTTTGAACTCAGCTAGAGATAAACCTGGATTTTTGCAAAACAACCTAGATCTTAGTATTCCTACTTGAACCTCTTTACTTGTTAGTGATAGTTTGCAAGTACTTAAAGAGTACTCATGGCTTTGTCCCTGGCTATTCCTATGGCCATACTATGAGGAGGACTATCAGGAAGATGGACCGTAGGAAGTCCACGGCAACTAGGATCATCTCCCATCGTCAGCATTGCCTGTGACCATGAAGATGGAGCCTCGCCCACGCTATCGTTATTATATTATTCCTCTGCGTTGATTGTACTAAGACTGTATCATGAGATCCTTTATTTGTAAGACCTTTATTATGGTTTGTAATGGATGATGAACTATGGTACCAATCTGTTATGTCTCGGAAAAATGGTAATCCTGGGATTGCGATGTATGGCATAACAGGCATCTGGGATTAAAAATCCGGGTGATGACAATGTTGAGGGATCCCACACATATGTTGTACACTCCTCTACTAATAATATTACATGCTACAAGGAGTTCATCCACGGCCTGCACATCCGGTGAGATATGAAAGGAAGAAGATCCAGCTGACTTCTCCGTACCATTCCAAATCTCATGGTTAATGCGTATTATATGGCTCTAGAATCACTGATGTCATGGGTTATTAATTCCTATGCGGTGTATCTTTCTGCACATGGAATCCTAGATTCCATTGCCCATCTTATATTTATCATCGCTTTGGGTGATAATAGCATTAGATTTCTTTGAGAAAATAGCATTTTCTTTCTCCTTATTGGAACATAGGTGATAACACACAATTTGCAAATACTTTGATAAAACACATTAAAGAACATGAGCAAGTGATGAACTTTCCTTGTGATTGCAAGGTAGTGAAGTCGAATGCTTGCACTCGACCTTGAGCTTCTATTTCTACAAAACACTATTATTGCCCAGTAAGGACAATATTTAAAGAAGCAATAACGAACACGCATACTAATGTAACACATTATTTTATTATTTATCTTCTTTGCTTGTTTTACCCACATTATTAAAGTCCTAAAGCTTCTTTATTAATAATAAAATAAAACTATTATTTTATAATTCCTAAAATCTTGCAAACATTATATTTAATATTTTTTTGACATCATACATTAATTTATGAGTTTAAAACTAATTTTTATTTAATTTTAACTATTATTAATATTCTCTTAAATTTCCATTAAGGAATAAGTGTTTTAATTTAGAGGATTTTATTTTATTTACAATAAAATACAAATTAGTATTTTTATTAAATACTATATATATTTAGGTCCATAAAAGTGAATTTTATGTATTTTATTTATTTTTATAAAATTTCATAAGGAATTTATGTCATGTAAAAATAATTAACCTAGATTAAACATTTAAGGTGAAACTTAGTATTTGTTTACTGATAGATTATATTTTTATGAACACATAGATATATTATCTGTATTTTTAGGATTTTTATTTATCTTCTTAGAGATTAATATGTATTGGGGTATTTTAGTCCTTTAAATAATAGACTTAGGGTTCTTTTCTTTGAAACTGGTCCTAGCCGGTTGGGCTGGCCTAGCCCGACTCGGCCCAACTTGGTTGGGTCAAACCCACCCATTGTATCACTAGACCGGTGTAACAACCCTAGTTTTACTAAATAGACATTAGGGTTGGATTGTGCATTCATGAACATCATTTAAAATGCATGCAACAAATAGATTCTCAAAACCCTAAACCCTAGCTTCCATCTCTATTTGAAATCTAGTCAAAATGGCTTTTGAATTTTGAAAACCTCAAAATATTTGGAGACCAAATAGTTACAAGGGCCCCTCTAGTATTTCAATATTTTGTAAAAGCTCTGGTAATTTTAAAATGTATCAAAAGAGATTTGACAATGAAAACACAAAAGAGAAAACAGGAAAGAGAAAAAGAGAAATGTTTTTATAGAAAAAATAGGAAACCTAGTCTATCTAGGCCAGCAGCCCAACTTCCTCTCCCTTTCTTGCCGCTCAGCGCCACATAGTGCAGCCCACGCGCGGCCCAAATCAGCCCAGTTTCGGCCCGTACCTCTTCGCAGCCTCTATCGTCGTCTTCCTCCCCGGCCAGCAAGCAGCTGCGTGGCCACAACGATACCGTCCGTCGGCCGCCGCGTTGCGATGCTCGCCACCGCTCCAGGATGTGTGGATAAGAATCTCCGTGTCGTGCTCTCTCTCCCAGTACCAATTTCTCCACCTCTCTTTCCCTCTTGTGTTTTTCCCCATTCGGGCGGAAACCCTAGCCTCAGGTACCCCATGGCCCCATCGACTCCGAGCTTGCCTCGCCTCACTAAGCCATCCAAGAGCTGTGCCTGGTCATCTAAGTCATCTTCCCCGAAGGAATCGAAGCGAGGCCTTGCCCATCGAGATCTTGGTCGTCGTTTTCTCCACCACCGACGGAGCTCTTCGCCGTCGATTCGCCTTCATCTGACCACCCCTCGCCACACCGACACCGGCACCATGCTCCTAGTGAGATTCTGAGCACGCCAGTGCTCTTTTCTTCCTCCCTCTCGCTCTCCAGCCCATCCCCGTCGTCCACCTGCAAGCTTCGTCGCCGCTCGTCGTCAGAGAGGTCACTCCGGTGACCAATCCAGGGCGGCCACCACTTCTTGGCTCAGCGCAAAGAGCCGCGTCGAACACTCCCTCCCTCGCTGCCCCGCTCGCTCGCAATCGTCGAGCCCGACCCCAGTCTGGGAGAGCCTCCATTGCTGATGTCAGCATGACATCAGCATGAGGTCATAAATCCCCTTTTTTGTTTTATTAATTGTTTTGTAAATTGATTGCTGTAATTATTAAATCCCTGACAGGTAGGTCCACCCTGTAAGTGAGATTAATAATATCAGAAATGTTTTCTGTTTTAATAAAATGTTAAAAGTAATTCTGAAATATAAATTATTTTATAATATTCTTAAAATGATTTAAAATGAATTAAAAATTGAGAAATTCATAACTAATTCAAAATCAGAAAAATACAAATAATATATCAAAATGTTCAGAAAAATGAGCTCTACCTATTTAAGCTATCATCATGCATTGTTAATCAACTTCAATTGCAAGTTTAATTAGAACAACAAAACAACCTCTCTCATATGCTTCCGGGGTTTTTCCGAATTAGGGTTTATACCCCTCGGACCCCGATTAAAATGATCAAGCATGCCTTAGGGGTTTATTTCAATGCAATTCAACTTGTCATATCATCATCCTTGATTGAGCATTGCATCGATGCGATGTGTTGATTGTTTCCTTTATTTCCGGTATTTGGTTCTTCTCCGGTATAATATGATAACAAGATCAAGATCGAAGATCAAGGTCAACACCATTGAAGGTCGAGATCAACACCGTCGAAGCTCGAAGACAAATACTTGACCAACTGTAACCAAGTCAAGTACCAGATGTCTGAAACTCTGCTTTTTGGATATCAACTGGCAAAGGCAAGCGAAGCCCCACACATACATATGAATCCTATGCTTTCAAAGTATTTCATTCTTGCCATGCGCATATGATTCTGAAGTCTTTTATCGATAGATAGAGTAATCCTATCTGATGCATGTTTTCTTTGTAGCCTATATTCCCTGATCCACTGCTCCTAGCATAACTAGGGTTTGAGCTTGTGAAGCATTGCTAGAGCTATTTTATCTGTTGTGCTTAGCCATGCTTAGCTATTACCAGTGGTCCATCTAGTTGATGAATCAGAGCTGCGAATGAACCTAGTATGACAAGATGACGTGGTATGATCAAAGATGAAAGTTAAACATGCTAAGGCTTGTATGGGAGGCCACGGTGGGTTGTGGTTTCTGCAGTCCCATACTTGCCACTACTAGGACCTGAGTTCTTGCCTATGGTCCAAGACGAGCGTACAGCCACACGGGGGCCTGGAAACCCCCTCGACCAACTAACTTGCCTAGTAGATTCCATGAGTCACATAGTTTGGGCTTTCCATTCGACATACGCATCTTGGATGTTCTTGAATGGAGGTGAAGGAGGTGCATTCATAACAGGTAGGTAAGCGTGGCCGGGAACAATAGATGCCCGGCATCCGTAATCTTGAACCCTGCGCACATCATTAGGGACCGGCTTCAGGACTTGACCTGTTACGGCGACATCTCCCTACAGCAAGGTAAAGGTCATGGTCAACCACTCTCTGTCGGCCTTCCAAGGAAGAGGGCTAATGTACTGGCATTAAGAATCGGTTGGTGCGTGTGGGTAAAGTTGTACACCCCTGTAGGGTTAAATCTTTTCGAAAAGCCGTGTCCACGGTTATGGACGAACTTGGAGACCAGATTCAAAGATCATAGAGAACTTGAACCTAATCGTAAAACTTAGCAAGATAAGTAATGTGTGCTTAAGGATGCTTCCTCTTGGGTACACGGGGGTGATCCTAGATGAGGTTCGATGATGATGACTTGATGGATATCAAAAGATGGTGATCAATACATTGGAGATGTCGCTTTCTTATCCCCTTTTAAAACACTCTGATTAGACGAGCTTCTTCTCCCTCTTGTTTTACAAAACAAAGATGGCTTTATGCAAAACAACTCCACCAGCCATAAGTCTTGCGGAGTACACCCTGTACTCACCCTTGCTTCTTTGATATTTTTGCAGCAGAGTACGTGTTACCATAGAAGATGAATTCTTTACGGCATCAACATCGACGAGTAGTTTGGAGTTCTCGACCGACAGCCTAGAATCTATGGAATGGGACGTCATCGTTATGCTTCAGGCCTCTTAGGCCATTTGTTAAGTTTGCTATACTTAATAGCATAATTTTCCTTCCATTGTTTGATGTTTGTGATCAGTGACCTCTACTTGTAATATTTTGGTTCTTCGCTCAGATATGGGCTTGCTGTAATAATTTTTGTGTCGTAGGGTCACTGATGTGTTACCGATTCTTCACTGGGTATTCTCGAGCTCAAGGTTAAGCTTATTTCAGACGGAGGTCTGGGATTTGTTTAGCCTTGATCCCGGGGGTGTCACAACCGGCCACTGGCTTGGTGCGCATCTCTCTCTTTGTCTCTCTCTGTCTCTCTCTCTCTCTCTCTCTCTCTCTCTCTCTCTCTCTGGCAACTGCGAGCCACCCCGCCATCGCTGGTCGATTCTGGCCACCCTCGACCTTCCCGGCTGCTTGTAACATCCGAAAAATATTAAACAAGATTATCAATTCCAATCACCCAAAATTAGGGTTAACAAAAACTTTTGTTAATTAAAAGCCATATGAATGCATGTGTGTATGTGATGAATGTATGAGTGCATGAATGGACTTCTGTGATTGTTGTGAATAGCAAGGAATGGTTTAAAGATGAAAACAACATCATCTAAATCATTTCCAAGCAGAATCAAATCAAGAGAAATTCAAAAACAAACAAAACAAGCAAATGGTCATTTTTGCCGATCTTGCTCACTAGCCTACTTTGAGTGTTTCTAGTCCAAGATTTCAAATAGAAACAATTCCATTTCTTTTCACCCCTTGCTAGACCAAGTGAAAGTGAACCCAAGTCCACCTTGAAAACCCATAGAAACATTTGGCAACCCTATTCAAATGACATTTGAAAATTGAATCTAGTTCATATGGGAAGATCACCATTTCTCAAAACCCAACCAAACCAGTGCACCTTGACAAATCCAACCAACCAGAGACTACCTAGTATGTGACCATTGCACCCTCCAAGTTTCATCCAAAAATTCAAATTTGAAATTCTTGCGGCCATTTCATCAAACACCTTCTGAGCACAAATCAAATTAAACAACAAACACTATTGTGAGCAGTGTGTGTGCCAACCTTGTCCCCTCTCTAACTCTCACTACACTCCCAGTAGATCATTGAACTTGCCTAAGCAGCTCTAGCTCACTGTGAACTTGACCATTCCATCAATGGATACCATGGCCGAGCACACTTGCCACCCCTGATGACCCACAAGTATAGGGGGTGTATCGTAGTACTTTCAATAAATAAGAGTGTCGATCCCAACGAGGAGCAGAAGGTGCTGAACAGTGGTATGGAGCAGGAAATCCCTGTGAATACTTAGCAAATGGATTTTTAGTGGTTTTTTGACAAAGTAACAAAACAAAGAGAAAGTAACAGAAGTAACGAATCAAACGGAGCAAGTGGCCCAATCCTTTCTTAGCAAAGGACAAGCCGGTGAAAATATTTATAAGGACCAAACGTTCTTGAGGACACATGGGAATTCTGTCAAGTGCTTTCGCTTCAAATAGTTGAGTACTCTTCGCTGGTGTTTGTAAGTGTTGTGTGGGTGAACCTGTGCTAATATACCGCCCTTCCTAGGACTAATACGTACTTGTGATTAAACCCCCTGCAAACATCCGTAACTACAGGAAAGTAATTAAGATATAAATCTAACCACGGCCTTAAACTCTGAGATCCTACACTCCCTTGTGCAAAGGTGTCCTAGCGGGGGTTCTGGTTTCTGTCACTCCGGCAACCCCACAATTAGTAGCCAAATACACAATGCATTCCCCTAGGCCCATAAATGGTGAAGTGTCATGTAGTCGATGTTCACATGACACCACTAGAAGAATAGAACCACAACTTAAATACTAAACCATTGAATAATAACTCATCACAGATTCACTACTAACAACATGACTTCTCCCATGTCCTCAAGAACTAAACGAACTACTCACGAGACATCATATGGATCAAGATCAAAGATGATATGATAATGGATAACAATCTGAACATAAACAATAGTCCAATGGTTCCACTCAAAAGCATCAACTACATTAGTAATTAACACCGGGAAAGTTTCCCCTAATGAACTAAAGCAATATCCAACACAATTGTTACAGCGAGACGGAGTGGAGATGATGGTGTGGATGATGATGATGATGATATCGATGAAGCCTAGCTTGATGATGGTGTTGATGGCGACGGTCTCCCCTCTCCGGGAAGGAATTCCCCTGGAAGAAATCTGTCTACCGGAGAGATCTTTCTCTCTCGGTGTTTTCCGCCTCCCAGAGGCGGCGGAAATCTATCTGTGGTCGCTCCTGGTGTTAGGGTTCCGTAGGGAAGATATAGGCGAAGGGGCGGATTCGGAGGCCGAACAGGTGGGCCAAACCCACCCTAGGCGCGGGGTCAGGTGGGCCCGCGCCTAGGGGGGTGTGGGACCCTAAGGCACCCCTTCGCTCCTCCTTCTGGCTTGCTCCGTCTTCCAGTAAAATACTATGTTTCCATATTTTTCTGGTATTTTTCAGATCTTCACCAAATTACACCGAAACGCTTTTCCATCAGAATCCAGACTCTGGCAGTTCATCCTCCAGGAATCATCCAACGTGCATAAACAGATGAAAAGCTATAAGTAATAACTCATAATAAGACAAATATCAATGAATAGAGGTAAATTATGATATAGAATGGTGATGCAAATTGGGCGTATCAACTCCCCCAAGATTAGACTTTGCTTGTCCCCAAGCGAATACTGAGCTCAGTAAAGATGTCCACAGGTTTATGGAGTGAAGTGTCGATAAAAAAGAATACGAACAAGAAGCATCACACTTACCATTGCACAACTCATAGAAGAAAGCAAATCACCATTATATAACTTAGCTTCCAACCTAGTACATCAGTCACAATAGAGATATATAAAGATAAATCATAATTGGAATTGGCAAACTTGTTCTTGGTCAGAGAACACCTGATTAACAGTTTCACAAAAGCTTTTTGTAGAAGTTTCAAAACAGGAGCACTCTTTGCTCAAAAAGGTTTTTCACAAGTGAAGGCTTTTAAAGTAATACTCAATAGATAAGAGTTTTGTGCAAACAAAGAAGATAAAGAACATGATTGAATAAATCACCATATGAATGCTTGAAACACAACAACTCAAAAGCTTGATGGAGATAGAGAGGAAGTGGGTTGACTGACTCAACTGGTAACTGGAGAAAGGTCCCTTTATAGAGGGTTGCAGGGATTACAAGTCGTAAAGAGCTTTAAAAAGATTATGGTACTTACTAGATTTGAGCCATCATTGCCCCTATCATAAGCATCTTGAGATTGTTAAGGTTAAAGTGAACAAAGATGGAGTTTATGCTTGACGGAATATAAGTTGGCAATCTCATGTCTCTTGAATATGAGGGCCACTCCTCATGCATACTCAACTTTGGATCCAGGTAAGTTCTTGTCATTGTAAGTATTTGCATATCATTGACAACCGCCAATGGGGTACCCCTTGCACACAGTACAGGAGCTTTCCCATAACCAAAATGACAATGCAAGCAGACAATGAGCATCTCAGCAATCTTTTTATTTACTATGCATATAGCTTTTTATTGAGGATGCTTCATAGATGACTCACTATGGTGATGCTGCAAGTTTCCACCATGATTAAGCATGGCTTAGGCTAGCGGCCCAGGCGTTTCTCTAACACAGAATGCAAACTCCATGGACTTACAAGTTCCCTCTTTATTTCACACCGTTGACATCCATAGAAAAAAGAGCACGATATCAACTATGTACGACAAGGTACAGGTGCAATGTTGAAAATGTTCCTCGTGACAGCACGGTTCTGCTATCCCAACGTATAGATGCAAGCATATACAACTTTGATGTTCACAATGGTTCAAGTTTATTAGGGGCAAGTAAATAAGTGTGCCATCAAGTTCGTGAGAGCTTTACTAACTAGTTTTCACATAACAAAATACTTTTTAATTCGAAAGGTAGATGAAGCTTGAGAATTTGCTAGGAATAGAAAAAGCTACTAGGTAGATATGGTGGACACAAGTGGCAAAGGTTTTTGGTTCAAAGGGTTTTGGAAACATGAGAAGTATACAATCTCAAAAAGGTTTTTGGCTAGCAAGGCTGGGTAGCAAGCAAGAGAGTTGAAAGAAACAAGCAAACATACATGTAATAGAGACAAACATGCAATCTTCCTTGAAGACACAAGAGGATATTAAATAAAGAATACTAAGCTTATGAGCCAATAAGAAAGAAAACCAATGATACCAAATACCTGTAAGCTTTTTTCTTTCTTTCTTTTCTTTCAGACTAATGGCACTAACCAGAACTCGGTTTTCCAAAACCAATTTAGATCCACTTGATGATCCCAAAGTGGTGCCAATAATGAACAACCAGATCCATCATATAATAGAGATTGCAAACTAAAAATAAGAAGTGCAAAAAGTAAAGATGAGACTTATCATTAATATTGCAATAAAGGCGCACTTACACCAAGGGATACTCATATAATCAACTAAAGGAGAGATACTTCCACATGCAAACCAAACTATGAGATAACCTCTCTACCACAGATATGAATCCACTAAAAAAGGTAAAATATGAAAGATAATAGTGGTGATACCACGGCACTCCCCCAAGATTGGAACAAGGCAAGGGGATGCCAAACCTGATGATGATTCACTCCTTCTGTGGTGGTGTTCTTCCAACTCTATCTCCACGGGCTTCTTTCCTTTGTTGTTGGCGGAGGCCATGGTGCTCTAAACTTGAGAAGATTTTCTAACAGAAACATATTCAAACGAAAACACGATGAGAACATGATGCACGAACCTCTGGGGATCCGGGGGGTTATATATTACGAAGAATCAATACATAAGGAAGGTTTTGACACGGAAACGAAGCTGAGACGGAGTCTGGGGGTGGAACACCCCCCTCAGGGGCGGCCAGGCTAGGCCCACACCTGGGGTGGGTTTGTCCACCCTGAGCTCCGTTTCCTCTTCAGTTTCATCTCGTAACTTCCCGTATGTATTAAAAACATCAAAAATATAAAAAGATTAGAGATTCGCAAACCTTCTGTTTTCACCATTTTTACCTATTCATAAGCGAACTCTGCAGATTCTGGTGTTGGTTCTTGATAAATTCTTCTAGAGTCACCATTTGAATGACATCCACTTTTTCATTGTAAGAATCTCCAGAAATATAATGTTTTAGTCTTTGACCATTAACCACCTGTGTTGTGTCATCTTTCAGAGAAGATATTTTGATGGAACCTGAACGGTACAATTCCTTGATAACAAATGGTCCTTCCCATTTGGAGAGTAGTTTTCCTGCAAAAAATGTGAGACGAGACCTATACAAAAGAACTTTCTCACCAACATGGAACTCCCTTTTGAGAATTCTCCTATCATGCCATCTTTTTACTTTTTCCTTAAAGAGCCTAGCATTTTCGTAAGCTTCCCCTCTCCACTCATCTAGATTACTTAAATCGATCAGTCTTTTCTCACCAGCAAGTCTAAAATCTCTATTCAACTCTTTCACTGCCCAATAAGCTTTGTGTTCTAATTCTAAAGGCAAGTGACAAGCTTTCCCATAGACCATTTTGTAAGGAGACATCCCCATAGGATTTTTATAAGCAGTTCTATAAGCCCACAAAGCGCCATTCAACTTTTTAGCCCAATTTTTTCTAGATCTGTTGACAGTCTTCTGCAGGATATATTTAATTTCCCTATTGGAAAGTTCTACTTTCCCACTAGTTTGGGGGTGATAAGATAAAGCTATTCTGTGGTTTACATCATACTTAGCGAGAGTTTTTCTAAAACCCCCATGAATAAAATGGGAGCCTCCATCAGTCATGAGATATCTAGGTACACCGAACCTAGGAAAAATGACATCTTTGAGCATTTTCAAAGGGGTCTTACCATCAGCACTTCTCGTTGGTATGGCTTCTACCCACTTTGTAACATAATCAACAGCAACAAGAATATGAGTATACCCTTTTGAAGGAGGAAAAGGCCCCATAAAGTCAAATCCCCAACAATCAAAAGATTCAATTACAAGAGAATAATTCATAGGCATTTCATTGCGTCTAGAGATGTTACCTACTCGTTGGCATTCATCACAGGATAAGATAAACTTCTTTGCATCTTTAAAAAGAGTAGGCCAATAAAATCCAGATTGTAAAACCGTCCGTGCAGTCCTATCCCCAGCATGATGTCCTCCATAAGCACTGCCATGACATTTTCTCAATATCTCTTGTTGTTCAAATTCTGGAACACATCTTCTCATAATGCCGTCTACTCCTTCCTTATATAGGTGTCGGTCATCCCAAAAGTAGTGCCTTAGATCATAAAAGAATTTCCTTCTTTGTTGGGCTGTAAAGGTTAGAGGAAAATACTTGGAAACAATAAAGTTAGCATAATCAGCATACCAAGGATTCTCATGTGGACTTACCCTTATTGCAGCTAACTGCTCATTTGGAAAATTATCATTAGCAAGTAAAGGGTCAAAAGAAATGTTTTCCAAACGAGATAAATTATCAGCAACAGGATTATTAGCACCTTTCCTATCCACAATATGCAGATCAAACTCTTGCAGAAGCAAGACCCACCTTATAAGCCTAGGCTTAGCGTCCTTCTTTGTCATAAGCTACTTAATAGTTGCATGGTCAGTATGAATAGTGACCTTAGAATCAACAATATAAGATCTAAACTTATCACAAGCAAAGATTACAGCTAATAACTCTTTTTCAGTAGTAGCATAATTCTTTTGAGCAGCTTCTAGATTCTTGCTAGCATAATGAATAACATTCAGCTTCTTGTCAACACATTGTCCAAGGACAGCACCCACAGCAAAGTCACTAGCATCACACATGATTTCAAAAGGTAAACTCCAATTAGGTTGTTGGACTATAGGAGCGGTTGTTCAAGGTTTCTTCAAAGTTTCAAAAGCTTCCTTACAATCATCATCAAAAACAAAAGGTACATCTTTTTGAAGAAGATTAGTAAGGGGCTTTTAAATTTTGGAGAAATCTATAATAAACCTCCTATAGAAATGTGCATGACCTAGGATACTACGAATACCTTTGATATCTCTAGGGCAAGGCATTTTGTCAATTTCTTCAATATTGGCTCTGTCGACTTCAATGCCTCTTTCAGAAATATTGTGTCCAAGAACAATCCCTTCATTGACCATGAAATGACATTTCTCGCAGTTTAGAACAAGGTTGGTCTCCTCACATATCTGCAAAACTTTATCAAGGTTTTGCAAATAGTTATCAAAAGAAGTTCCATAGACGGAAAAATCATCCATGAAAACCTCTACAATTTCTTCACAAAAACCATGAAAGATAGTAGACATACATCTCTGAAAGGTAGCCGGAGCATTACATAAACCAAAAGGCATACGCCTATAAGCATAAGTACCATAAGGACAAGTGAAAGTGGTTTTCTCCTGGTCCTGTGCTTTCACAGCGATTTGAGAATACCCAGAATAACCATCAAGAAAGCAAAAGTGAGTCTTTTTGGATAACCTCTCAAGCATCTGATCAATAAAGGGCAAAGGATAATGATCTTTGTTAGTGACTTTATTAATATTTCTAAAATCAATGCACATTCTATACCCAACCACTACTATCTAGAGTATAAGCTCATTATCCTCATTAGGCACAAGAGTAATCCCCCCTTTTTTGGGAACACAATGAACAGGGCTAACCCATTGACTATCAGCAATATGATAAATAATACCACCATCAAGGAGTTTTAATACCTCATTTCTTACCACTTCCTTCATTTTAGGATTCAGACGGCACTGGTGCTCAACAACTGGTTTTGCATCAGGCTCAATATAAATAGCATGCTGACATATAGTGGGAGAAATTCCTTCTAAATCATTAAGAGTATAACCCATAGCTCCATAGTGCATCTTCAATACCTCCAATAGCCTCTCTTCTTCCTTTCCTGGAAGTTTAGAACTAATAATAACAGGATATATCTTCTTATCATCAAGAAAAACATATTTAAGATCATCAGGTAAAGGGTTTAATTCGAAAATAGGATCCCCTTTGGGTGGTAGTGTGGTACCCAAATCTTCCACAGGTAAATTATGCTTAAGTAACTTAGGCTGACGAAGGAAAACCACATCAATCTCATTTCTTTCCTTCATAAAGGAATCACTTTCATGATATTCCATGAACTGCTGAAAAGCATTGTTAGGAGCAAGAGAAATAGAAGACAATTGTTCAACCTTGAAATCCTCATCAGGTAATTCATTTTCATAAGGGGTTTTGGAAAATTTAGAAAAAATAAACTTATAAGATTCTCCATCAAACTTAGTCAAAACTTTTTCCTTCCTACAATCTATGATAGCCCCACGAGTATTAAGGAAGGGTCTACCAAATATGATAGGATAGGTTTTACTAGCTTCTTTACCAAGTACTAGAAAATCAGCAGGATATTTAACCTTGCCACAAAGAACCTCCACATCCCTTACAATACCAATGGGCAAACTTGCTCTCTATTGGCAAGGTGAATAACCACATCAATTTCTTCAAGCTCACAAGGACCAATCTCATGCATAATTTTCCTGTAAAGCTCATAAGGAATAGCACTAGAACTAGCACCAATATCACATAAACCATAATAGCAATGATCACCAATTTTAACAGAGAGCACGGGAACACTAGCTTTTCTAACTTTCTTAGGATGAGAAAAAATATTAGTAGCGTCCTCACAAAATACAATATACTCATCCTCTATATTTCTAGTGACAAGATCTTTCACAACAGCTACCACAGGCTCGATATCAATAAGCTCATTGGAACCTACAGTTTTCTTTGCACTTTTGCTAAATACATTAGCCAAGATAGAGTGTTCCCTCACCTTGGAGGGAAAAGGGATCTTCTCCACATAAGGTTCAAGAAAAATAGGATCAATAGTACAAACCTCTGTATTGGCAGGAATGTGGGTAACAATGTCTTTACAAGGAGCATGGTACTTGTCCCACTCTTTCTTGGGTATCTCAATATAAGAGGAAAAAGCATTAAAACATTCCAAAATAACTTGAGGATCAAGGCTAAACTTATTGCTAATATCACGGAAGTTATCAGTTCCCATAAAAGATTTAATACATTCATAATCATAGTTTATACCTGACCTCCTTCCTTTTTCATTCTCCCAAGCTTTGGTGTTATCTTGAATACGGTCCAAGAGATCCCATTTAACTTCTTCCTTCATACTTGGGAATGATCCAGCACAAGAAGCATCTAGTAATCCTTTATCCTGAAGAGAAAGCCTAGCATAAAAGTTATTGAGAATAATATTGTTAGGGAGTTCATGAATAGGACATTTAAGCATTAGCAGGTTCAATCTCCCCCAAGCTTGATCTGTACTCTCTCCATAAAGAGGCCAAAAATTATATATAAGACTTCTATCCTTTTGTATTTCACTCGGAGGATAAAATTTAGAGTAAAAGAGAGATGCCATCTCCTCCCAATCCATGGATTGTCCATTCTTTAGCAGCTTGTACCATGCCTCAACACTCCCTTTCAAGGATATGGAGAGTAACTTCTTCTTCACATGTTCAGTTGTGATACCTGCACACTTAAACAACCCGCATAATTCATGGAAATAAAGCAAGTGATCACCAAGATGGACAGGTCCATCCCCAAAATAATAATTATCCATGTCACGATTAACAATACTCGCAGGTATCTTAAAAGGAGCCATCTCAATAGGTGGTGGTTTATCTACTACACTTTCAGTGGTAGTAGTTTTCCAAACAGAAAAACCAAGTGGGTTATCCATATTGGAAACAAAGAAACAAATAGTAACAAAAGGAAATACTCATAGTAAAAGTTCCCTTACCAGTTCCACTCTTCAATAGCGCTGCACTCCCCGACAACGACGCCAGAAAATAGTCTTGATGACCTACAAGTATAGGGGGTGTATCGCAGTACTTTTGATAAATAGGAGTGTCAATCCCAACAAGGAGTAGAAGGTGCTGAATAGTGGTATGGAGCAGGAAATCCCTGTGAATACTTAGCAAACAAATTTTTAGTGGTTTTTTGACAAAGTAACAAAACAAAGAGCAAGTAACAGAACTAACGAATCAAACGGAGCAAGTGGCCCAATCCTTTCTTAGCAAAGGACAAGCCGGTGGAAATACTTATAAGGACCAAACATTCTCGAGGACACTTGGGAATTCTGTCAAGCGCTTTCTCTGCAAATAGCTGAGTACTCTTCTTTGGTGTTTGTAAGTGTTGTGTGGGTGAACCTGTGCCAACATACTGCCCTTCCTAGGACTAATACATGAAGGGTTTCGCGGCATAGTAAATCAAAATTTTCTACGGATGCGAACAGAGGGAAAGCCAAGATCTAATCATACCCTTGAAGATTCGCACAGCGGAACGTTCGTTGGAACGTGGGTGATGTAGTCGTACTCGCTTCTCCTCCTCGCGATCTGATCCGATCTAGCACCACAAGTGGCGGTGCCTCCGTGAGATGCACACATGCAGCACCTCGACGTCTCCTCCTTTCTTGGTCTAGCAAGTATGGTGGAGAGATGGGTTGGATATACAACGCAACGGCGTGGTGCAATTGGTGGAGAATTTCTGCAGCAGGGCTTCGCCTACAAGCAGTCGGGAGGGAGAGAGTGTAACACCCATGTTAATTTGACTGTTTTAATGAAAGAATCAAAATAATTATTTGGTTTGAAAAAAAAAATTAATTAAAATAATGTGTAAAGTTATTAGGCATGTTTTGGATCAAATAAGTCAACAACTAGTAGCTTTTCTCGTGGATACTCTTGCATGCATGAAAGATTGAAACGAGTGTATTGTACATTCAGATATTTAGCAAGCTAGCTGCACCTTTGATCGGTGAGATATTTTACCTGGACATGCACGTAGGAAAACAGATGGCATTGGTTCTAAAAATTATGAGCTGAGTCAGATGCATGTAGAGTGTATGTGGAAACTTTCTAGCACAGGAAGGCTACGCGTCTCACTAAGAAAATATGCTTCTAATTAGCAGTATAGAAAAAAAATAAAGCAGTCGGCAAAGCGGTAGATATTCTAGAGTATGCTTAAGCGGTGACCCAGATCTTTTCTCTCCGTGGCCTATAAAAAGGATTGGAAGTCACACAGCACATTAGAGTACCACAGCTATCACTAGTCACATTCCTAGGCGTGAGAAGAGAAGATAGTAACCTATACAGTGTAGAGGGTAGTAGGAGAAGGCAAGCACATGTCCCATCTCTCTCTATAAAATCCTACCTAGTTCATTTCCCTATGTCTACTATGTACTTGACTTGATGGACATGTACTAGGCTTCTATGATTCATGCATGTCGATGGTGGCACATGCATGGATATGTCAGGAAGCTTGCTCTACTCTATTCCACTCACTTATAAATTCTTGTCAGTTCTACCTTTTTGACTTCTTAGCTCACGCATGCATTGGTGTTACTTGGTCTAGTACTATTTCTATTGCTAGTCTATGATCTGTGATAGTACATGCATGCATACGGCTAGGAGGATTTGTACTACCCATTTCCATGTATCCTAGTGGTTGCTAATTCTTGTTTGGAAATTTCTTTCCTTTGATCCTATACTCCATCCGATAAGGAAATATTTTGTGCTACTCTTAGCAGTGGCAAGTTAGGCTTAAGTCTAGCTTAACCCCATGAATGGCTAGAGGACATGTTTCGGAAAAAGTTAGAGAATATTTGGAAAATCTGGTAATTTCTTTATTGTTGAATAGCTATTAGTTTTCGTCTAAAAATTCTTGTTTAACAAAACTCTGATATCACGACGGCAAAAACATTGTACCGGTCACAGTATAGGAATGGGACTATCTGAGTTCTCCGCTAGGGACGACCTTTGTCTGGAACGTGTCGGCGATGGATCCGTAGGAGCGGCCGATACTAGTATGTCAAAGTGTTCGGGTTTTAGCGGGCAAAAGAACACTGCTCGACTAGCGCCTGTGTGGTTCTGGTCGGGACTGTTGGCGTCAGAGTACCCCTCTTTAGAGTGTAAAAGCGTGAATATTCACCCCCGTGACTCCCGGGTCGGGAAAGCTTGCTGTCATGTGTGATACCAGTTATTTAGTTTTCTTTTCTTTCATTTAAAATCTTTTTAATCTATAATCATCTCTGTTTTTATAGAATCTCCAATACTCCTATTTACTGAACCGGTGCCATCTCACAATGTTGTGCATGTGTGCTTGCTGAGTATGATTACATACTCACTCTTGTTTCTTTCTTTTCTTGTGCAGACGTAGGTACTCTTGGACATGATGGCATGGAGTAGGGTAGTAGTACGGGAAGGGGCATGAATAAAAGAACTTTGCATGTAACCGAATCTTTTGTACTGGCCAAATGATGAATAAAATGTTCCCTTGTGTTAGTTTTGTAGTAATAATTTTTCTTTAGCCTAACGTGTTTATAGTTGAAAAATTATAAATATGTGGCAGTTGTCAACCAGACCTACCATTGGGGCGTGACAACTTTAGGGTATCAGAGCCCAGGTTAAAATCTTAATCAAAAGCTAAATTAGATAAATAATATGGGGTCAAATTAACAGGGTAGTGTAGGAGCATAGGTTAGGAACGGATGTTTTATTGTTATGTTATTTCTTGTAATGATGGTTCTTTTGCTTAATTGATTGTTTTAGTTATACTAACCCTTGTGAATAACAGGGATGGATGAGTCTGCTATCTTCCATCTCAACTTTGTCAAGATCTTGAGGAGGTGACCGAACACTTTCACTTAGAACCACCCGTGGTCTCTTCCTCTGAACGTGATAATGGTATAGGATACCGCGGTGCAGTGCACTTACAAGTTAAGCCAGATGATGAAACTTCGTACACTACTATTTATGGGTATGGTGAAGATTCCCATGAGGCTTGCAATAAGGCTGCACGAGAGGCGCTGAAGTGTCTCTAGTTCACTGTGGAGTTTGCTCTCATGGACCTGCACATATATGAGTACTGGGGCGTGTTTTTCTCCCTGGTGCAAAGAGAGCAGCAGCACCGCATGGAGATATCTCAGCTCCATCAGTATTATGAAGCCCGCAGGCAGGAAGAGTTGGAGAACCTGGAGCAGGAACATGATGGTTGTATCTATGAGATAAAACATGACCTCAATTTGGAGATAGAAGACAGAGATCGCTGGATTGAGCAGGCCGAGAAGAAGAGTAAGAAGCTTAAGAGGGAGCGTGATATGCTTGAAGAGATAACAAATAAGCAGGAAAGCCAAATCATGGAACTAAGGACTGAAAACAGGAAACTTCGTCAGAAACTGGCAGGAAAGGAGACCGAGGAGGAGGCGAGCAGTGGCACCTAAAATAATATGACGAGAGACTAGTTCCTAGCCTCTAATAAACTAGATGTAGACTTTTGGCTTTGTGATGGATGTAACCTGCTAGGAACTAGTAGTAGTACTGTAGGTTGGTAGTAGTAGTAGTAGACTAGCTAGTACTTTATTTTGTAACATCACTAGTATCGCTGCTGCTTGTGGTGTCGATGGATGCATGTGTCGATGACAGGAACCTATTTTGTAGCTAGGGTGTGAGCTGTACTGCTGCTATTCCCTTATATTATAAAGTTATCTTATGTATGAAATAATGCATTGCCTAATGTTTAAGTTTTTTTTTCGTCGCTTAGATGAGTCACAACGGAGAGTTTTCCACAACACATCCGGGTGGTAGTAAGGACTCACTCGCAGCTGCAGCGGACCAACCCCTTTCTTCTAATGAGTTGCTACTGAATCTTTTACATCAACAACAACAAACACAAGCGAGGCAGGCTGAGATACTAGAGCACCTGTTGCAGGCAACAACTAAGGGGAAGGAGGGTTCTGATGGAGAACAACACGGCGGCATTCGTAAATTCCTACGACTGAATCCTCCTGCATTTCATGGCAGTGCGAAACCACTCGAGGCAGAAGAATGGCTGGCAGAAATAGAGAAGATATTTGATGCCATGCATTGTCCGGATGAAGAAAAAATGACGCTGGCTACATTCATGCTCCAAGGTGGGGCTTTCGACTGGTGGGAAGTGCACAAGAGTAAATACACTGAAGGATTTGTGGTTACATGGAAGTTATTTAAAGAAGAGTTCTACAAAAAGTACTTTCCTGAAAGTGTTCAGAGGAAAATGGAGTTAGCATTTTTACAACTTAAACAGGAAAGGAAGTCCGTCGCAGAATATGAAATTGAATTTTCTAGACTTGCTCGTTATGCTCCAATTTATGCCCAGGATGATGAAGCAAAAGCTCGACGGTTTGCGCAAGGACTTAGGCAACCAATTAAGGGACGCGTAGAGGTGTTCGAGCTCAAATCTTTTCGAGATGTCGCCAACAAAGCATTGACTGTGGAGCAAGCATATGTAGAAGAACAAGAGGAAGTAGAACAACAACGTAAGAAGATCAAAGTGGATCATCGAGGCCAAGGTAATGTGCAGAGGAAGATACATCAGAATTGGCGCCCAAATGTCCGTCAGATACCCCAGTCAAGAGGTAATAGTTGTGTCATTTGTCATGGAAATCATACGGCATTTCAGTGCGAGCAACGACGTGGGAAATGTTTTGGATGTGGTCAGGAGGGACACATGATCAGTGAGTGTCGCAGCTTTCAGAAGCAAAATGTAACCGGACCAGTAGCACCTAAGACACTGCCTGCACCACCAGCTCAATTATATTTACCAGCTCCCCCTCCTAAATCTAGTGGATTTGCTCAGCGTACAAACGATGGTTCTGGAAGGAAGCCAGCAACCGCACGTGCTAAGGTGAACAACTTAACTCAGCATGAAGCAGATGGAGACAACAACGTGGTGACAGGTATACTCCAAGTCTGCTACCAAAATGCATTCACTTTATTTGATACGGGTGCTACTCATTCGTTCGTGTCGTCAAAGTTTGTCTATACCCATGCTCTAAAAAGTACTCCTTTAAAAAGAAGGCTATGTGTAGAATCTCCTATGGCAGAGGTAACAGTTAGGAGTGTATGCATTGCTTGTCCTGTAGTAATAAAAGGGCACACCTTTTTGGCTGACCTCATAGTGCTAGATATGCATGACTTTGATATTATACTAGGCATGAACTGGTTAGCAGAAAATCAAGCGTTTATTGATTGCCAAAAGAGACGAGTGATACTCCAGATATCAGGTCAGCGTAAAATAGTCTATCAATCAAAGCAGAAAAATTCAGAGCGCTCTTTCATTATCAGTTTAGAGGTAAAAGGAAGAAATATTGAGGAAATCCCGGTAGTTAGAAATTTTTCTGATGTTTTTCCCGATGAACTACCTGGACCTCCGCCAGATCGTGAGATTGAATTCAGTATAGATATAATCCCTGGTACTAGCCCTATCTCCAAAACTCCATATAGAATGGCACCCGCAGAATTGAAAGAACTGAAAAGGCAGCTTAAGGTGCTAGAAGAAAAACACCTTATCCAACCTAGCATGTCGCCATGGGGTGCACCTGTGCTATTTGTTGAAAAGAGCGATCATACTTTACGGTTATGCACCGACTACAGGGAGCTGAATAAGGTAACTATCAAAAATAAATACCCGTTACCTAGAATTGATGATTTATTTGATCAACTACAAGGTGCCCATGTATTCTCAAAGATAGATTTACAGTCAGGATATCATCAGTTAAAAATTAAAAAGGGAGACATTCCCAAGACAGCTTTTCGTACGAGGTATGGACACTATGAATATATTGTTATGCCATTTGGACTAACAAATGCTCCCGCAGCCTTTATGGATTTAATGAACCGCATATTCAAACCATTTCTAGATCATTTTGTGGTTGTTTTTATCGACGATATTTTGATTTATTCAAAGACAGAAGAAGAGCACGCAGAGCACCTTGAATTAGTTCTTCAAACACTAAGGAGTCATAAATTATATGCGAAGCTGGAGAAATGTGATTTCTGGTTGAAAGAGGTAGCATTTTTAGGCCATGTGATCTCAGGAGAAGGAATATCAGCTGATCCAGCCAAGACCAAGGCGGTGGTCGACTGGAAGAGACCAACTACTATCACGGAGATAAGAAGTTTTCTTGGTCTAGCCGGATATTATCGGAGATTTATTGAAGGTTTTGCACAGCTAGCGGCGCCTTTGACACAACTCACACGTAAAGGGGCAAAATTTGTTTGGAGCGAGAAGTGCGAAGAAAATTTTCAAGAATTAAAGCATCGGTTAGTAACTGCTCCTGTGTTAGCTGTACCGATTTCTGGAATTGGATTCACCATCTTTTGTGATGCTTCAAGTATTGGTTTAGGCTGTGTACTCATGCAGAACAATAAGGTGATTGCTTATGCTTCTCGACAATTGAAGCCGCATGAGAAAAATTACCCGACACATGATTTAGAATTGGGTGTCGTGGTGTTTGCTTTAAAAATATGGAGGCATTATTTGTATGGAGAACATTGTGAGATTTTTACAGATCATAAAAGTCTAAAATATATATTTACGCAGAAGGAATTAAATATGCGTCAGCGAAGGTGGCTTGAGTTGCTCAAAGATTATGACATCAACATAAATTACCATCCAGGTAAGGCCAACTCTGTTGCTGATGCACTAAGTAGAAAGAGTGATTGCAGCTTAGCATTTCTTGTAACTACTCAAAAGGACATCTTGAGAGACCTTGAAAAGTTGGGTATAGAAATAAAGGTACGTGGTTCCTCAAACCCCATCATGGCACTACAAGTTAAACCTGATTTGCAAGATAGGATACAAGTAAAACAAATGGATGATCCTTTTCTGCTGAAACTCCGAAGTGGAATAGAACAAGGCAATCCATCAGAATTCCAAATACGTTTGGATGGGTCTTTATGGTTGAGGGACCGCATATGTGTACCTGACAATTCAGACTTAAAGATGGAAATCATGGAAGAAGCTCACTCCACACCATATACAGTGCATCCGGGTAGTACAAAAATGTACCGTGACATTAAAGGAAATTTTTGGTGGCCCAATATGAAACGGGAGATAGCGAAGTTTGTTCTTGAATGCCCAGTATGTCAACAGGTGAAAGTAGATCATCAGAAGCCAGCAGGTCTTTTACAACCTTTAGAAATTCCAACCTGGAAATGGGAAGGAGTTAGTATGGATTTCGTTACTGGGTTGCCTCGCACATCTGCATGTTATGATGCTATTTGGGTTATAGTAGACAGACTTACCAAAGTAGCGCAGTTTATACCAATAAAGAAAACATTCTCACTGGAAAGGTTAGCCAAAGTTATATATCAAGGAGATAGTAGCCAACTATGGCATTCCAACCTCTATTGTATCCGATCGTGATCCGAGGTTTGTTTCTAGATTCTGGAAGAGTTTACATACCGCACTAGGAAAAAAATTAAATTTTAGTACAGCATACCATCCTCAGTCCGACGGTCAGACAGAACGAGTTATACAAATATTAGAAGATATGTTGCGAGCAAGCATGCTAGACTTCAGCGAAAAATGGGATGATGCGCTTCCTTTGGTTAAATTTGCCTACAACAATAGTTATCAATCAAGCATTGAGATGGCCCCTTATGAGGCTCTATACGGTAGAAGATGTCGATCTCCAATCTGTTGGGAAGAAATTGGTGAAAGGAAATACCTTGGACCCGAATTGGTTCAGCAAGCAGAGGAGAAACTACGCATTATTCATCAGCATCTCAAAGCAGCACAAAATCGACAAAAGAAACAAGCAGACCTCAAACGTAGGGAAGTAGAACTGAAGCCAGGTGACTTTGTTTATTTAAAAGTCTCTCCTAAGAAAGGAACAAGGCGCTTTGGTTTGCATGGCAAATTAAGTCCAAGGTACGTCGGACCATTTCAAATTATAAACAAGGTCGGGGCAGTAGCCTACCGTCTAGATTTACCTGCAAGTTTATCAGGAGTACACAACGTCTTTCACGTATCAACGTTAAAAAAATGTGAACGGCCGCCGGAGACAGTGAAATTACCTCTTGTCGAGCTCCGCCCTGATTTATCTTATGAAGAGTATCCCATAAAAATATTGGATTATAAAGATAGGGTCATGAGAAAAATAACCATCCGATTTTTGAAAATCCAGTGGAGCAACCACACGGAAGAAGAAGCAACATGGGAAAAGGAGGATGATATCCGCACAAATTTTCCACATCTTCTGAATACGGGTAACTAAATTTCGAGGACGAAATTTTTATAAGTAGGGGAGGATGTAACACCCATGTTAATTTGACTGTTTTAATGAAAGAATCAAAATAATTATTTGGTTTGAAAAAAAAATTAATTAAAATAATGTGTAAAGTTATTAGGCATGTTTTGGATCAAATAAGTCAACAACTAGTAGCTTTTCTCGTGGATACTCTTGCATGCATGAAAGATTGAAACGAGTGTATTGTACATTCAGATATTTAGCAAGCTAGCTGCACCTTTGATCGGTGAGATATTTTACCTGGACATGCACGTAGGAAAACAGATGGCATTGGTTCTAGAAATTATGAGCTGAGTCAGATGCATGTAGAGTGTATGTGGAAACTTTCTAGCACAGGAAGGCTACGCGTCTCACTAAGAAAATATGCTTCTAATTAGCAGTATAGAAAAAAAAATAAAGCAGTCGGCAAAGCGGTAGATATTCTAGAGTATGCTTAAGCGGTGACCCAGATCTTTTCTCTCCGTGGCCTATAAAAAGGATTGGAAGTCACACAGCACATTAGAGTACCACAGCTATCACTAGTCACGTTCCTAGGCGTGAGAAGAGAAGATAGTAACCTGTACAGTGTAGAGGGTAGTAGGAGAAGGTAAGCACATGTCCCATCTCTCTCTATAAAAGCCTACCTAGTTCATTTCCCTATGTCTACTATGTACTTGACTTGATGGACATGTACTAGGCTTCTATGATTCATGCATGTCGATGGTGGCACATGCATGGATATGTCAGGAAGCTTGCTCTACTCTATTCCACTCACTTATAAATTCTTGTCAGTTCTACCTTTTTGACTTCTTAGCTCACGCATGCATTGATGTTACTTGGTCTAGTACTATTTCTATTGCTAGTCTATGATCTGTGATAGTACATGCATGCATACGGCTAGGAGGATTTGTACTACCCATTTCCATGTATCCTAGTGGTTGCTAATTCTTGTTTGGAAATTTCTTTCCTTTGATCCTATACTCCATCCGATAAGGAAATATTTTGTGCTACTCTTAGCAGTGGCAAGTTAGGCTTAAGTCTAGCTTAACCCCATGAATGGCTAGAGGACATGTTTCGGAAAAAGTTAGAGAATATTTGGAAAATCTGGTAATTTCTTTATTGTTGAATAGCTATTAGTTTTCGTCTAAAAATTCTTGTTTAACAAAACTCTGATATCACGACGGCAAAAACATTGTACCGGTCACAGTATAGGAATGGGACTATCTGAGTTCTCCGCTAGGGACGACCTTTGTCTGGAACGTGTCGGCGATGGATCCGTAGGAGCGGCCGATACTAGTATGTCAAAGTGTTCGGGTTTTAGCGGGCAAAAGAACACTGCTCGACTAGCGCCTGTGTGGTTCTGGTCGGGACTGTTGGCGTCAGAGTACCCCTCTGCAGAGTGTAAAAGCGTGAATATTCACCCCTGTGACTCCCGGGTCGGAAAAGCTTGCTGTCATGTGTGATACCAGTTATTTAGTTTTCTTTTCTTTCATTTAAAATCTTTTTAATCTATAATTATCTCTGTTTTTATAGAATCTCCAATACTCCTGTTTACTGAACCGGTGCCATCTCACAATGTTGTGCATGTGTGCTTGCTGAGTATGATTACATACTCTTGTTTCTTTCTTTTCTTGTGCAGACGTAGGTACTCTTGGACATGATGGCATGGAGTAGGGTAGTAGTACGGGAAGGGGCATGAATAAAAGAACTTTGCATGTAACCGAATCTTTTGTACTGGCCAAATGATGAATAAAATGTTCCCTTGTGTTAGTTTTGTAGTAATAATTTTTCTTTAGCCTAACGTGTTTATAGTTGAAAAATTATAAATATGTGGCAGTTGTCAACCAGACCTACCATTGGGGCGTGACAGAGAGGAGGGCAGCAGGGCGGCTAGGGTTGGAGGGGAAGGTGTGGGGGGTTGGTGCGCCCCCAGCCCTCTATATATAGAGGGGTGGGCGCAGCCCTAGCCCCTCCCCCAAGCCAAGGCCGGCGGCCCCAAGGAGGAAGAGTGGGGGGCAAGGAAACCCCCCCTTCTAGAAGCTCTATCTAGAGTTTAAACCTCTCTTGGTCGGCTGGGCCCTATGGGGCCTTGTGCCCCTGGCCCAATGCGGCCAGGGCACTCCCTCATAGGCCTATGCCCCCTCCCGGAAGGTGGGGCCATGTTGGTCCCCTTCCGGAAGGTTCTAGAAGCTTCCGGTACAATACCGATTAACCCGGAACAATTCCGAACTCCAAAAACTGCACTGCCTTATATGAATCTTATTCTCCGGACCACTCCGGAACCTCTCGTGATGTCCCGGATCCCATCCGAGACTCCGAACAAAAACTCATAAACCAATTATCCAATCTATCCTAGCGTCGAGACACGTTAAGTGTGTGACCCTGCGGGTTCGAGAATATGCAGACATGATCTTCTATCAATAATCAACAGCGGGGTCTGGAAACCCATATTGACTCCCACACATTCATCGATGATCATATTGGATGAACCACGATGCCAGGATTCAATCAATCCCATATATATATTCCCTTCGTCTCGCGATATTTTACTTGCCCGAGATTCGATCGTCGGTACCGTCATACCTAGTTCAATCTCGTTCACAGCAAGTACTTTACTCGTTCCGTAATCCGATATCACTTTGTGATTAACTCCTTAACCACATGCTTGCAAGCGGTCTTGACATCGATTACCGAGTGGGCCCGAAGTATATCTCTCCGACTTGGGAGGGACAAATCCCATCTCGATACATACAACCCAACAGATACTTTCCGATCACCTGAGAGACACCTTTATGATCACCCTCTCATAGGATGACGTTTGATGAACTCAAAGCTTTCTTTCGATACCAGGGAGTTGTATTATCTCATGGTCTAAGGAATACAATATTTGACATAAGAAAAGCTTCGCAAAGACGAACACGATGACACGATCTCATTCTCCCAATGATATGATCTCATTATTAATTGACAACTCATGTCCATGGTTAGGAAACCTTAACCATCATTAATCAATGAGCTAGTCCATAGAGGCGTACTAGGGACACGGTGTTGTTCACAAAGCACACAAGTATTAAAGTTTCCGCTTAATACAATTCTAGCATGGAATATAAACATTATCATGAACAAGAATTATAATAATAACATCTTTATTATTGCCTCTAGGGCATAATTCCAACAGTCTCCCACTTGCACTAGAGTCAATAATCTAGTTTACATTTGGCAACAATCTCACACCCATGGCACTGAGGTGCTGATCATGTTTTACACGTAGAAGAGGTTTAGTCAATGGATCTGCGACATTCAGATCTGTATGTACTTTGCTGATCTTCAGATCTCCATCTGCTATATAATCTCAGATTATATGAAACTTGCGGTTGATATGCTTGGTCTTTGGATGATATCTTGGTTCCTTAGCAAGTGCTATGGCGCCAGTGTTGTCACACAATATCTCCAGTGGGTCCAATGCACTTGGAACCACGCCAAGCTCAGTGATGAAGTTTCTGATCCAAACTCCTTCACTTGACGCTTCTGCAGCAGCCATGTATTCCGCTTCTACTGTAGATCCCGCGATCACGCTTTGCTTGCCGCTTCTCCAGCTCACAGCTCCTCCATTCAAAATATAAACGTATCCTGTCTGAGATTTAGAATCATCCTTGTCGGTGTCGAAACTAGCATCGACGTAACCTTTTACGACGAGCTATTCATCACCCCCATAGACTAAGAACATTTCATTAGGCCTATTTAGGTACTTTAGGATGTTCTTCACGGCTGTCCAGTGTTCCACTCCTGGATCACTTTGATATCTGCTCGTCAAACTAAGAGCATTGGACACATCCGGTCTAGTACACAGCATGGCATACATGATAGAACCTATGGCCGAGGCATAAGGCACTTTGCTCATAGCTTCCCTATCATTTACCGTAGCTGGACACTGAGTCTTGCTCAATATCTTACCTGACAACATAGGCACTGAACCTTTCTTTGCGTTATCCATTCTGAACCTTTTCAGAACTTTGTCTAGGTATGTACTCTGGCTTAAAGCTATCAGGCGTCTTTGTATATCTCTATAGATCTTGATGCCCAATATATAAGCAGCTTCACCTAGGTCTTTCATTGAAAAACACTTGTTCAAATAACTCTTCACATCGTTAAGCATGTTAATGTCATTTCCAATAATCAATATGTCATCCACATATAGTACCAGAAATGTCACCGAGCTCCCATTCACTTTCTTGTAGATACAAGCTTCGTAGCAATTTGGAACAAATCCAAAGCTCTTGATCACTTGATCAAAACGAAGGTTCCAACTCCGAGATGCTTGCTTTAGTCCATAAATAGAACGCTGAAGTTTGGATACTTTATCAGCATCCTTAGGATCGACAAAACCTTCGGGTTGCATAATATACAACTCGTCATCAATGTTTTCATTGAGGAACGCAGTCTTGACATCCATCTGCCATATTTCATAATCATGAAACGCAGCAATTGCTAATAAAATCCGAATGGACTTAAACATCGCTACGGGAGAGAAAGTCTCATCGTAGTCAACACCTTGAACTTGTCGAAAACCTTTCACGACAAGCCGTGCTTTATAGACGGTAACATTACCATCCGCGTCTATTTTCTTCTTGAAGATCCATTTGCACTCAACGGCCTTTCGGTCGCTAGGAGGGTCCACCAAAGTCCATACTTGGTTTTCGCTCATGGATCCCAATTCGGATTTCATGGCTTCTAGCCATTTCTCAGAGTCTGGGCTCATCATCGCTTCCTCATAGTTCGTAGGTTCACTGTCTTCTACTAACAAGACAGTTAAGACAGGGTTGCCGTACCACTCAGGAGGGGCACGCGACCTTGTCGACCTGCGACGTTCAGTAGCAGCATCGTCTGAAGCTTCATGATCCTTGTCATTAGCTTCCTCTATTGTTGGCGCAGGCGGCACTGGAACAATTTCAGGTGCTGCGCTACTCTCCAATTGAAGAGAAGGTTCAATAACCTCGTCTAGCTCTACTTTCCTCCCACTCACTTCTTTCAAGAGAAACTCCTTCTCAAGAAAGGAACCGTTCTTTGCGACAAACACTTTGCCTTTGGTTCTGTGATAGAAGGTATACCCAATAGTTTCCTTAGGGTATCCTATGAAGACGCATTTCTCTGCTTTGTGTTCGAGCTTGTCCGGCATCAACTTCTTGACGTAAGCTTCGCATCCCCAAACTTTAAGAAACGACAACTTAGGTTTAGCACCAAACCATAGTTCATACGGTGTCGTCTCAACGGATTTAGATGGAGCCCTATTTAAAGTGAATGCAGCGGTTTCTAATGCATAACCCCAAAATGATAACGGCAAATCAGTAAGAGACATCATTGATCGGACCATATCTAATAAGGTTCGATTCCGGCGTTCAGACACACCATTGCGCTGTGGTGTTCCGGGTGGCGTGAGTTGCGAAACGATTCCGCTTGCTTTAAGATACGTGAGAAAATCATAACTCAAATATTCACCTCCACGATCGGATCGTAGCAACTTAATCTTTCTGTTACGATGGTTCTCCACTTCATTTTGAAATTCTTTGAACTTTTCAAACATTTCAGATTTATGTTTCATTAAATAGATATACCCATATCTACTTAAGTCATCGGTAAAAGTGAGAAAATAGCGATATCCACCGCGAGTCGAAACACTCATCGGTCCGCATACATCGGTATGTATGATTTCCAACAAGTCCGTTGCTCGCTCCATCATACCGGAGAACGGGGTTTTGATCATCTTGCCCATGAGGCATGGTTCACATGTGTCAAATGATTCAAAATCAAGAGACTCCAAAAGTCCATCAGAATGGAGTTTCTTCATGCGCTTTACACCAATATGAGCTAGACGACAGTGCCACAAATAAGTAGTATTATCACTATCTACTTTGCATCTCTTAGCCTCAATGTTATGGATGTGTGTTTCATCCCTTTCGAGATTTAGAAGAAATAAACCATTCACAAGAGGTGCATGACCATAAAAGATGTTACTCATATAAATAGAACAACCATTATTCTCCGATTTAAATGAATAACCGTCTTGCAATAAACACGATCCAGAAATAATGTTCATGCTCAACACAGGCACATAATAACATTTATTAAGGTTTAAAACTAATCCCGAAGGTAAAACTAAGGAGAGCCTGCCGACGGCCATCACATCAACTCTTGATCCGTTGCCAACGCGCATCGTCACCTCATCCCTCGCAAGCCGCCGTCTATTCCGTAGCTCCTGTTTCGAGTTACAAATATTAGCAACTGAACCCGTATCAAATACCCAGGCACTACAACGAGGGCTAGTAAGGAAAACATCAATAACATGTATATCAAATATACCTTTGATGGTGCCAGCCTTCTTGTCCGCTAAGTACTTCGGACAGTTGCGCTTCCAGTGACCCTTGTCCTTGCAATAGAAGCACTCAGTGTCCGGCCTAGGACCAGACTTGAGCTTCTTCTCAGCAGGGGCAGTGCGCTTGCCGCCGCCCTTCTTGAAGGGCTTCCTTGCACCCTTACCTTTCTTGAAGGTGGGGGGCTTGTTGACCATCAACACATGATTATTCTTTTTGATGTTCACCTCCGCTAATTTCATCTTAGCAAAGAGCTCAGTGATCATATCAGTGGAACCAATCTGATTGTGATCAACTACAAAACTTTTGTAGCTAGGAGTGTCAATCTTGAGCTCCTTTGGAATCTTGCAGTCCAGTTGCTCAAGGCGTTGAGTGTAGCCCATCATCTCAATGGCGTGCTCACTAACGGAACTCCCTTCCTCCATCTTGTAGTTAAAGAATTTCTTAGAGATCTCATATCTCTCAGAACGGACTTGAGTCTGAAACATGTTTTTCATCTCCTCGAGAATCTCAAAGGGCCCGGCGAACTCCTCAAAACGATTTTGAAGATCCGATTCCATAGCATACAACATGGCGATCTTAATCAAATCATAATCATCCTTGCGCGACTGATAAACAACTTTTTCATCAGCCGGCGCATCTATAGCAGGGGCGTCACCTAGCGCTTTCTCAAGGACATAGTCCTTTTGTCCGCCAGCGAGAATGATTCTCAGAACGTGGAACCATTTGGTGAAGTTAGACCCATTGTTTCTAAGCTTTTCTATCTCAGCAAAAACGTTGAAGTTGAAGTTGGACTTGGCCATGTGATCTACAGTATTTGCAAGTACAATTTAGACTATGTTCATGATAAATAGTTCAACTTAATCAAATTACTAGATGAACTCCCACTAAATTCAACATCCCTCAAGTTTTTTAGTGAACACGATCCAAATTCACCACACCTAATCCTATCATCATGAGAAGATATGTGGTTTCAATGGTGGACAACGAAGTGTCGATCATATCATTCATATGACTCATGCTTAACCTTTCGGTTCTTGTGTTCCGAGGCCATGTCTGTACATGCTAGGCTCGTCAAGTTAGACCCAAGTATTTCCGCGTGTGCAAAACTGGCTTGCACGCGTTGTATGTGAGCGTAGAGTCTATAGCACCCGATCATCACGTGATGCTTGGACACGACGAACTTTCGCAACAGTGCATACTTGGGGAGAACACAGTTTTTATCTTGATCTTTAAGTGAGGAATCATCTTATAATGCTACCGTCGCGATCTAAGCATAATAAGATACATAAAAGGATAAACATCACATGCATATAACTTTATGTGACATGGTATAGCCAATCTTTTCGCGCAATGATATCCATCTTGTGCGTTCCGGCATGATCTCCATCACTCCACCATGATTGCCTCCACCACGAATAGCAACTACAACTATTGCTAACTACTTAGCGATAAAGTAAAGCTATTACATGGCGTATAAGAAGTTGACTCGCAGGTCATACACAATTATAAAGACAACCATATGGCTCCTGCCGGTTGTGTACTCATCGACATGCAAGTCGTGAAAAATTACAAAACATGATCATCGCATACAATATACACATCACATCTTGGGCCATACCATATCACAGAAAAACACTCCCTGCAAAAACAAGTTAGACGCCTCTACTTTGTTGTTGCATGTTTTACGTGGCTTATGGGAGTAGATGCTAAGAACGATTCTTACCTACGGAAAGCCACAACGGTGATATTATGGTTGCCAAACTCCGGTGTTAATCCCATGAAAACTATAGTGAGAGAAACTGACATCCACCAGCCGCATGTGTGGAACAAGACACACGTCAAGTGCGGAGCCGGTCTCGCGAACGACGTCGCGTAAGGTTGGCCTGGACCGCTTTAATCTCACTATCCCGCATCATAAGAAGAACACAAACAAGAGGCTTGCAACAGAAAACATCAACGCCCGCAACAACCATGTTGCGTTCTACTCTTGAAACACATCTACGCATAGATCTAGCTCTGATACCACTGAAGGTTTTCGCGGCATAGTAAATCAAAATTTTCTACGGATGCGAACAGAGGGAAAGCCAAGATCTAATCTAGGAGATGCAAACAATAAGAGAGATTGGATTAGATCTTCATACCCTTGAAGATTCGCACAGCGGAACGTTCGTCGGAACGTGGGTGATGTAGTCGTACTCGCTTCTCCTCCTCGCGATCCGATCCGATCTAGCACCACAAGTGGCGGTGCCTCCGTGAGATGCACACGTGCAGCACCTCGACGTCTCCTCCTTCCTTGGTCCAGCAAGTATGGTGGAGAGATGGGTTGGATCTACAATGCGACGGCGCGGTGCAATTGGTGGAGAATTTCTGCAGCAGGGCTTCGCCTACAAGCAGTCGGGAGGGAGAGAGGAGGGCAGCAGGGTGGCTAGGGTTGGAGGGGAAGGTGTGGGGGGTTGGTGCGCCCCCAGCCCTCTATATATAGAGGGATGGGCGCAGCCCTAGCCCCTCCCCCAAGCCAAGGCCGGCGGCCCCAAGGAGGAAGAGTGCGGGGCAAGGAAACCCCCCCCTTCTAGAAGCTCTATCTAGAGTTTAAACCTCTCTTGGCCGGCTGGGCCCTATGGGGTCTTGTGCCCCTGGCCCAATGCGGCCAGGGCACTCCCTCATAGGCCCATGCCCCCTCCCGGAAGGTGGGGCCACGTTGGTCCCCTTCCGAAAGGTTTTAGAAGCTTCTGGTACAATACCGATTAACCCGGAACAATTCCGAACTCCAAAAACTGCACTGCCTTATATGAATCTTATTCTCCGGACCACTCCGGAACCTCTCGTGATGTCCCGGATCCCATCCGATACTCCGAACAAAAACTCATAAACCAATTATCCAATCTATCCTAGCGTCAAGACACGTTAAGTGTGTGACCCTGCGGGTTCGAGAATATGCAGACATGATCTTCTATCAATAATCAACAGCGGGGTCTGGAAACCCATATTGACTCCCACACATTCATCGATGATCATATCGGATGAACCACAATGCCAGGATTCAATCAATCCCATATATATATTCCCTTCGTCTCGCGATATTTTACTTGCCCGAGATTCGATCGTCGGTACCGTCATACCTAGTTCAATCTCGTTCACAACAAGTACTTTACTCGTTCCGTAATCCGATATCACTTTGTGATTAACTCCTTAACCACATGATTGCAAGCGGTGTTGATATCGATTACCGAGTGGGCCCGAAGTATATCTCTCCGACTTGGGAGGGACAAATCCCATCTCGATACATACAACCCAACAGATACTTTCCGATCACCTGAGAGACACCTTTATGATCACCCTCTCATAGGATGACGTTTGATGACCTCAAAGCTTTCTTCCGATTCCAGGGAGTTGTATTATCTCATGGTCTAAGGAATACAATATTTGACATAAGAAAAGCTTCGCAAAGACGAACACGATGACACGATCTAATTGCTTCGCTTAGTTTGGGTCTGTCCACCATATCATTGTCCCAAGGATATGATCTCATTATTAATTGACAACTCATGTCCATGGTTAGGAAACCTTAACCATCATTAATCAATGAGCTAGTCCATAGAGGCGTACTAGGGACACGGTGTTGTTCACAAACCACACAAGTATTAAAGTTTCCGCTTAATACAATTCTAGCATGGAATATAAACATTATCATGAACAAGAATTATAATAATAACATCTTTATTATTGCCTCTAGGGCATAATTCCAACAATACATACTTGTGATTAAACCCCCTGCAAACATCTGTAACTACAGGAATGTAATTAAGATATAAATCTAACCACAGCCTTAAACTCTGAGATCCTACACTCCCTTGTGCAAAGGTGTCCTAACGGGGGTTCAGGTTTCTGTCACTCCGGCAACCCCACAATTAGTAGACAAATACACAATGCATTCCCCTAGGCCCATAAATGGTGAAGTGTCATGTAGTCGACGTTCACATGACACCACTAGAATAATAGCACCACAACTTAAATACTAAACCATTGAATAATAACTTATCACAGATTCACTACTAACAACATGACTTCTCCCATGTCCTCAAGAACTAAACGAACTACTCACGAGACATCATATGGATCAAGATCAAATATGATGTGATAATGGATAACAATTTGAACATAAACAATAATCCAATGGTTCATGTCAAAAGCATCAACTACAATAGTAATTAACACCAGGAAAGTTTCCCCTAACGAACTAAAGCAATATCCAACACAATTGTTACAGCGAGACAAAGTGGATATGATGGTGTGGATGATGATGATGATCCCGATGAAGCCTAGCTTGATGACGGTGTTGACGGCGACGGTCTCCCCTCTCCGGGAAGGAATTCCCCCGGCAGAAATCTGTCTGTCGGAGAGATCTTTCTCTCTCGGTGTTTTTCACCTACCAGAGGCGGCGGAAATCTATGTGTTAGGGTTCCGTAGGGAAGATATAGGCAAAGGGGCGGAGTCGGAGGCCGAACATGTGGGCCAAACCCACCCTAGCCGTGGGGTCAGGTGGGCCCGCTCCTAGGGGGTGTGGGCCCCCTAAGGCCCCCCTTCGCTCCTCCTTCTGGCTTCCTCCGTCTTCCGGTAAAATAATATGTTTCCATATTTTTCTGGTATTTTTCTGATCTTCGCGAAATTGCACTGAAACACCGTCTTTTCCATTAGAATCCAGACTCCGGCAGTTCATCCTCTAGGAATCATCCAACATGCATAAACAGATGAAAAGCCATAAGTAATACCTCATAATAAGACAAATATCAATGAATAGAGGTAAATTATGATATAGAATGGTGATGCAAATTGGGTGTATCAACCCCCACCATCAACATCAAGCTAGAAGCATAGCCACCCTCGCCAACAATGTCTAACAAGCATGCCACCGTCCACCGCCACCCCCTGTAGAGCCCTCGAGCCCTGCCAGCCACTGGACCACCCAGAACGCACGCGCCCATTTTATCTGCGACCATGCTGAGAGCGCGCTAGAGCGCCGCGCTCGACATGCTCGCACAAACGGTGCCCTACCTTCTCCGCTCGCATACATGATCACCACTGCCCTAGGAACCTATCAGACAACCCCGTTCGTCCCAGCGTGACCCGTAGCCATTGTGTGCCATTAAAACTACCGTCGGTGCCGCTCAGAGCATCGACGTGTTCCGACTGAACCACACCGCCCCACGCCTCGCCATGAAGACGTTGAGCTTCGCCAGGAAACAGTGCACCATACCATACCTTCGGCCATGCCCGTGTCTTGCCGTGAAGCCGACCCCGACAAGCTCAGCCCGCACCCTTCGGTTCCCTCGTCGCACTATAAATAGAGGCCTCCCCGCTCGAATTCTTCACACCATTACCCTCTTCTCTCTCTCTCAGAACCACCCCACTTCTTCCCTGGAGCAAGCCGGAATTTCGCCGGAGCTTGCCGCTACTGGAGGAGAAGGGCGCCGTTGATTGGAGCCACCTAGGAGGAGCCGCAAGTACCAGACGAATCGTCATCGTCGACTTCGTCGTTCGCCCCCATCGCCGACCATCGCCTGAGCCCCGGTGATCCGCCACTGACCCCCTGGCCGCGCTAGGGTTCGTGCTCGTCGCGTTCTGTTCAGACGTAGACGACGACCCTCAGCCGTTGATCCTCGATCTAATCCTACGGTTATAATCGCCCCGTACCCCATCACACCACCCAGTCGAACTGACGGGTGGGGACAACCACTTAAACCGCCCGCGCATGCTGTGCGCAGTGGGTCGGCCCAGTTAGCACTCCCGCGCGACCCAGTAGTTTAAGTTTCGATTTTTCATTTTTGTTTCAAACCTAGTTCTTTCTATTGATTCAAAATTCAATCCAGAGAGTTTCACTGAACCAAATTGCATGAAACCAATTTTGTTAGAAAGGCATTGAAATTCTTAATCCAAGCCCGTTGGATTCAAACCATTTGGAATTATAGATCACCTATAGTAAAAATAACAAGGTAGAGACTTTTCTGCATTCAAACATTTTTCAAAATTCAACCATAAAATCTTTTGAGTTGATTCAAACTCTCTAATATCACATTTGATAAGACCTTTCTGAATATATAAAAATATCTAGGTTGACTTGCAGTAATGATGGACAAGTAATAAAAGAATGCCCCATAGGCATTTATAGTCACTTTAATTAATTAAAATAAAAAGGTTAAACCTTATTAAATTGTGACACCACTTTAAATCACATTCCCAAGTACTAAAATATGTGGTGACGACATGTGTCAACATGATCCCATGTTTTATTTGGAAAATATTAAATCTTAAGTAGTTTTTCAATGAGTAGAAATTACTTTTCTAAAAGAAAATAAATGGAACTAGTGCCTTAATCTTTGTGATGACTGTGATGATGTTAGATCATCTAGTGAAAAACTTGGTGTGATAAATAGAACTAGTTAAGTATTGTTTGGTGATTGTGTACCTCGTATTTATTTATAGATGCTAGTACCGACCAAGGATACGAAGAGGAAGGAGATTACTACAAGGAAGAAGCCGAGGAGAACTGCAACCACTACACTGCACAAGGAAAGCTAAGCTAAACCATGCAAGTCATACTTGCAATCTTAAACCTGCAAGATAACCTATCCAATGCATTAGGCATGCCTTGGTTATACCACTTGATGATACCAAATCCTAGTTTTACTTGCAAGCTTTAGTATTGTATTTCTTTATCAAAGCTCTTTATTACTTTTACTTAGTGACTTGTATGTTTTGGAAAGATATTAGAGGTAGCATAAAGAGCATAAAACTTGGCCTAAGTTAGATAAATCTTGATGTCATCCTGAGGCATGATATTGAACTTAGATAAGTCACACTTGTTTACCACCCATCATTAGTGTTTACCCCCAACTTTAGTAGCTAGTTCTAAGCATAAAAATTGATCACTTTAGATGGGATTACTTGGTGAAAATGATTATGAAAACCTTAGAATGATGAGTCATTCTAATGAAATGTTTTGACATATGTTCTTCAACACAGATGATTTTGATGATGAAAATGTTGAGGCATGAGCCTTAGCCCTTTATAAAAATGATGGTTGTCTGGATGCGATACCATTCCAATTTTACTGTACAACTACAATACCCGAAATTGGGTAGGGCTTGACTAAAAGTTTATATACCTTAGTATGGTTTCCCTTGAGGCCGAGGTTTGAGCTGAGGCTACCTGTCACATCTCAAAATTCTCCTAATTTTGAAATGTGAAATAATAAAATAAGTTTGATTGATTGTTAGACTTTGTTAAAAATTCTCAAAGATAAGAAACTTTTTAAATTGAAAAACCTCTCAACCTTGAATTCAAAACCTTATATTCTTTTGTTATGACCTAATTAGCCATAGAGGCAAAAAAAGGCATGGATTTATTTGTAGAATTTATGTGCAAGGCTTCAAAAATTCAAAATCATGAAGCATGCATCAACATGATTGCATATAAACCCATAAGAAGTAAATAGTATATGCCACTTTGTTCCTAAAGGGAAATAATTTGGCTTTATAAAAAACCACTATTTCTAAGGCAGCAATTATTGATAAATTACAGCCTAAAAAGATCCAATGAATATTACAAAATTTTAGAAACAAAATTGAGCTCATTTGGAGCTATTATGAAGAAGTTATGGAATAACTACAAACAAATAAAGATATAAATAAAATGAAATATACAAGGATTTATAAATCCACTACTTGCAAACTAGTAAAAACATTATAAATATGATCCTACAATGATCTACTCGAATTTAGAAAATTTTAGAAACAAGAATCATATCATTTAGAGTTCGTATGCAAAAGATATAAAGGAAATACAAAAAAAAGAAAAAGAAAAAGAAAAAAAAGAAAAAACACTAATGGGCCAACCGGCCGTCCCATCTAGACCGACCGACCGGAACAGGCAGGCAGCCATCGATCCCACCTCCGCTTTAAAAAGCGTGCAAAATTGATTTTCTAGATCTATTTCTATTCAAACTCCTATATCTTTTTATCTACAACTCCGAATCGACTTCCGTTTGTTTCTACTTGTTCCCTTCTCTAAGACCTATCTCTTCATCGTCCTAAATCTCCATATAAACTCATGAAGCCACAGCTGTATGAGTTTTTCTTCTCGAAATCCCGAATCTACACATGCTCGAAACTTATTTCGTTTTTTCACCCATATAGACTTCGTCGTTTGCCTTCGCCAAAACACGAAAGTTGTAGATCTCGTTGAAATCTTTCAATCCCGACAAACCTCACCTCTTTTCATCCACCACAGCTGGAGAATTTTGCAACGCAATATTTCAGATATGACGGTGTAAATCCAAGATCTACTTGCGCTTGTTTCTTCAAATCCAAATTCCTTTGGTGAGAAGGTAGGACTAATGATTCCTCACAACTTTCATGTTTTAAGTTTTTCAATTTGACCTACGAATTTGTCTCTCTAACAGATCTCTTTCTTGTCTATTCTAAGCCAAAATCAAGCGGATCTTCTCTTCTAGTCGTCGGATCGCACGTGGACGCTCCAGATTAGAAGCCAACACTGAAGGGGTATCTTCCTATCAGCGCACGCCACGTCATTATCCACATCGCTGTCCTTGTCGTCGCCTCATCAGCCCAGGTCAGCGCCCAGTCAGCACGGTATATTCCCAGGGAATATTCCCTGTAGATTTGAAATTGAATTTAAATTGCAGAAAATTATATAAACTTGAAAAAATCATAAAAAAGATTCGTAGATCCAAAAATAGCAAATAATATATCAATGGACTCATAAAAACGTGTAGAATATTATTATGGAACTAGATCTAACTTTTATAGTACGTATTTATTGTAATAATTTAATTAGTTTTAATGGTCTTTTAGGTTAATAAATTCATAGAAAATTATCTATAACCCCGAAAAATATGAACAATATATCAAATTGAAGCTACCATAATGTAGATTAATAATATCTGGTTGGATCTAGCTTTTGCCGATTATTTACCCCGTAGAAATTTAATAAGTATTAATGGCTTTAGAAATCATTAAATTCATAGTAAATTATTTGCATATCACAAAAATATAAATAATATACCAATAGAAAGCTGGTTCCAAGTAGATCATCAATATGCAATTGGTTCAGACAAATACCGTAAGATTTTCCGTGAAGATTTAAATAGATTAATGGCCCCTTTGGTGTAATAAATTCATAAGAAAATAAATACTATTCAGAAAATTGTAAATAATATGTCCCTGGATTCACAACTCCGTGTAGATTCTAGATCTGGAATTAGATTTATTTTTGGACGTGGTAAACTATTTAGATAATTTAAACTCTATTAAGTAGTAATTAAATCATAGAAAAAGATATAAAACTCCGATTAGGGTGAAACTAAATGCCAAGGTTTTGTATTGACAATATCTATATAGAGAAATTGCATGCCAAATTATTTGGTACTGTTAAAATAGAAATTCGTACAGAAATCTTTAAACCCATTGAAATAGTATTTTAATCATAAGAAAATATCTATAACTCCTTTTTAGGTGATTCAAATTGCTACTATCTCTAAATTTCATTACGTATCCAGTAGCATTTAGTTAACAATTTAATACGACATAAACATCAGTATTTCAATTAAAGTGGTATAAACCATATTAAATCGATCCAACTTTAGTAATAAAAGCTTTAGTGCATTAAATGACTTTCCACATACATCATGTGATGTAGTAATATTCAGAACACTAAATACAACAAGAGTGACCCATTAGAACATCATGATGCATTTTCTCATCATTGTTTTATTGTATTGTTGCATTGTTGCATGATTGCAATGTTTTGAATGGTGTGCTTATTGTGCTTTGTTTCAAACGTTAGATTGCGAGGAGTGCAACTACTATGATTGCAAGTATTGTGGTTATGACGAGTGCAACCATTATATCTATGAGGATTGTGAGGATTATCTAATCGACTATATCTAAAACAAAGGCAAGTGGTGCTATCTTGGTCATAAATGCCCTACAATTTTTCTATGCATTATAGATGTTTTTTTGGAATTGCATCTATAGGAATTGATGTGTATATGCTATGCTATGTCCCATATTATTCCCTAGTATTCCTTGTTTATGAGCCATCGTATTGGTAGATTGCTTAGCTATGTTGTGTAGACGAGGAGGGGAATCACATCATGAAAAGTTATATGTTTTGAAAGGCTTATGCTTTGCTAAATGACAAACCAATATGTTTTAATGAACCACCTGGGCGGAATGGCATTGATTGGGTCATCGAGTGTGGATGTATGGTGGGGAATGCCGCCCAGGACACTGAGAAAGGATTGGTTTCTTTGTTTGTTAGCTTTCGTGTGCAACCATGTGCCAATAATGAAATGGGCGGTTGGCTAGACTTAGTAGGTTGTGGCGACCCGAACCCTACGTAGCCAGAGATGTAGATAGTGTAGGTTGGTACGATGCATGGATGGGTTTGGAAAGCTCTTCCTGAATTGTCTCGTCTTGTACTTCTCCCTATCATCACACAATATGAGTGTGGTGGTCCGAGCTGGGTTGGCCAAGTCACATGGGTAAAGTGTACTAACCCCTATAGGGTGTCTAAACTAAGTACTTAGCTGTGTCCCTGGTTATGGACAATTTGAGCGACCTGATACTGATGCTATGATATTTCTCACTCATCCTTATTTCTTAATTACTTAAAACTTGTTGGGTGAACATAATTGGGTAGGAGCACCTGGGAGTGAACCAGAGTGTCCTATTTATCGTATTGGAAAACTACTTTATTACAAATGTTAGGATAAAACTGTTGCTTTATGCAAATGAGCCTGAACTCCACTTGGCCAAATAAGCATGTAGTCAATAGATCTGTTGTTAACCACTTTAGCCTACTTGCCATACATTCAATGTATTGACCATTCGTGGCTGCAACGTTTCATGTTGCAGGTTATATCGTATCCGAGTGATTGTTCATAGGTCGCGAGACTCCACTCAACAATTGTTCGCCTGTGGCACATTTGAAGGATGGAGATCTACCTTGTATTCGTTTTCCGCTGTGTATTTGAATAAATAATGTAAATTATGGATCATATTCGTTGTATTTATGATGCACCGTTATATTTGGTATCATTTTGTACTTTGTGTGTCAGTGAACCGATCCAAGGATTAGCACTATACACATGAACTCAGCCTTATCAGGCGCACTACCTCGTGAAGATTGACCACCTATGTAGTTCCCAAGATGATAGATGGTCATGGTTGGGAGGCCAAACTCATAGGAGAGGTGCCTATACTAGGGTGTGTAATTGAAAGGTTAGTATTGATTATTCGCATACTGAGTATGCTGAATTCAGGATTGTTCCTGACGGATGTATCGAATATTGTGGTGAAAGTGTATAATCTCTACAAAGTGTCAAACTATTCGAATAGACGCGTCCGCGGTTATGGACAGTTGGAGTGGCCATACTGTTCCATCGTCAGATGTTTTCAAAATGACTTGTGAAATGAATCATGACTTTGACTTGACCACAACAGGGTTGTGATATGAAAACTCAAGTTCCCACTTAGGTGTTATAAAACCTTAAACTAGTTTTCTTTTCTTCTAAACTCAGTTAGAGATAATCCTGGCTTTTTTTTAGAACAACCTAGATCTTAGGACTCCTACTTGAAACCATTTACCTGTTAGTGTTAGTTTGCGAGTACTTAAAGAGTACTCATGGATTTGTCCCTATCTATTCCCGTGGCCAGACTATGAAGAGGACTATCAGGAGGATGGACCACAGGAAGGTTACGACAACTAGGATCATCTCCCATCGTCAGCATTGCCTATGACCATGAAGATTGAGCCTCGCCCACTCTATCGTTATTATATTATTCAGCTGCTTGAATATAATAAGACTGGATCATGAGATCCTTTATTTGTTGTAAGACCTTATGTATGGTTTGTAATGGATGATGTACTGTGATATCCAATCTGTTATGTCTCGCAAAAATGGTAATCCTGGGATTGCGATGTATGGCATTACAGGCATCTAGGATTAAAAATTCGGGGTTGACAAGTTGGTATCAGAGCCATCCTGACCATAGGAGACCCTAGTTTAGAATGGACGCTTGAATCAAAAACTTAGTTTCAAAACAAAAGAAGTGAGTATTTATGAAAACCTATTCTTGTTATTACCACTTAGATTCTTTCATAAAAATTCATGTTCCTCAAAAATTATTGTTAAACTTACATAAAATTTGACACACTTGATCACTTCACTAACTTACTCATCCTACATTCTTATAGATGGACGTGCAGTATAGCAAGTTCTATCAGTAGGGAAATGGAGGAGATCTCATCTTTGAGCGTGACTTGGACCAGATTTCGGAACTTCTGGAACGCCCGCACCCTGAGTTCTTCGGAGCCCAGCTCAACGATCAAGAAGGACGATAATTGCAATGGCTAGTTGTTGCAAGTCTAAGAGGGAAAATTGAAGCCCCCACCTCAGAGGCAGTCCAGTTCACCTTAAGGGAGAACAACTGGCTAGATGGACTTGCCAGGGCCATGCAGGAAGCTCTTGCCCATCTGTGTGGGCAGAGTATCAACCAGATCAAGGGCACCCGCTTTGAGTTCTATCCAAGGCGTGATGTTATGGGACAGCCACTGGAGGCACCATATCACCCTGAGCTGAAACATCAAGTGGACCACCTCAGCTTCATGATGTATGACCAGCAGAAGAAGTTAGACAATGCCCGTTCCTACACCAACCAAAACTATGCCATCGCAGTCAAGAAGGACAAGACCATTACCATGCTGGTGAAGGATCGCTAGTCTCGTTGCCGTTAGCTTGATAAGAAGGATCGCATTATTGCTCGCCTTCGTCACAAGGTGACAGACTTGGAGGAGACCATCCACGAGAGGGACATGCAGCTTGAGGAGAGGGAGAATGGAGGGGAAGATATCCGTGGAGACCCCTACCCTTATCTCAGTGACGATGATGACTTTCTGGAGGATCAAGCCATGGACTTCTTCATCGATGAGGATGACTTTGCCTTCATTGATGATGATGTTGAAGATGATGATGATGAAACCACCGATTCCGAGGAGTAGTAGCACTTGAGCACTAGCGTTAGTGAAGTTATATCCGGTCCCACTGTATCGTAGTTTCACAGAATGGTTCTTAAAACCATCTGTTTCCTTTTTGTGGTGTGTGTTTGTATTGTGTGCTATGAATGATTGAATGAAAATAAAGTTGCTAGAAAAACCTGAGTCAAACTTCAAAACTTTCAAAAAAAAACCTGAACCTTAGAAATTTCCCTCTTTTCTCATGATCTATCTCAATCTTCAGATGCCTCGCAGAGGAAACAGTTCATCCCCGGACCCAACGCTGCAAATCTTGCAAATGTTGGTTTTGGACCGCGAAGCTGAAAGAGCCGAACGTCAAGCCAACTTAGCCACCCTTCAACACATAGCTCAGATGGACAACAGCAACCAAGGACATGGAAAACAACTTAGAAGTTGCAGGAGTGGAAGCCAACGAGAAAGTACTGTTTGCCACCCACTATCTGGCAAGAGATGCAAGAGTTTGGTGGAACAGCGTTTGCACCATGATTGGAGGACAAATGATGACTTGGGATGAATTCAGACTCAAGTTCACAAGAACTCATGTGCCACCGGGTTTGATCAAGAGGATGAGAGATGAATTCAGAGAATTGAAGCAAGGGAGGATGACAGTAGTTGAGTACCATGAAAAAATTCTGTCCTTAGCCAGATATGCACCGGATGAGATTGACACTGAAGCCAAGAAGAAGGAGAGATTCTTGAATGGTCTGCATGATGAGATGCAGACAGTCTTAGTCAATATTCCATTTGCTAGCATTAAAGCCTTAGTTGACTCTGCCATTCAGATGGAAGGCGAGATCAACCAAGCCAATGAATACCGCAAGTGTAGAATGATGCATCAACCAGGAACCCACCATACCCCAAAGTATCGCCCCAACACGTCTCCAGGATTTGTCCCAAGAAACAATAGACCCCCGATGAACCGTCCGACCTATCCCAACCATGGAAACCCACCAGAAACCACAACAACAACCCTGGCAACTCCAGCAATTTCAACCATGCACCGCCCAAGTTCAACAACAACAATGTCGCCACCAGCACCAATACTGCCCCGAGGACTGGAAGCAATGTTGTGCCTGTTGCAGGAAATTACATGTCTCAGGTGACTTGTTATGAATGCGGAACCAAGGGTCACTATTCCAATGAGTGCCCCAAGAAGATTGCAGCAGCCCCCAATGTGAATGCCCCATCTCAGCAGCAGCATCGTGTTCATCCTGGAAGAAGATTTGCCCCAGGAAATTCACTCTGCCGCAATGGCCGTCTGTTTCTCATGAATGCTGAAGAAGCCCAAGAAGAGCCAGATGTCATGCTAGGTATGTTTTTTGTTAACTCGGTACTTGCAAGAGTGTTGTTTGATTCTGGAGCATCGTACTCATTTGTTACAGAAGAATTTGCATGCACTAGTAAGATTCAACCAACAAAATTGAAGCATGTTATGATAGTTCAAATACCTGGTTCAACCACCAAAGCTAGACAAATTTGCAAGGTCGTGCCTATCAGAATCCATGGCATAGATTTTTATGCTAATCTAATAGTACTTAGAACTAAAGGTTTGGAAGTAGTATTAGGAATGGAGTGGATGTCGAAACATAAAGGATTAATCGACTGTGCCAAGAAAGAATAACCATGACCAGTACAACCGGGATATCAGTAGAGAATGTATCTGAAACCTTGCCCCGTCAATTCAAGTTCAACAAGAGTCTAGCCCAACCAACCATTGACCAAGTCAGAGTAGTCTGTGAATACCCCGACGTATTTCCATATGTTTTTCCGGTATGCCGCCAGATCGCGATATCGAGTTTATTATTGAACTAATCCCTGGAATCGTACGCATAGCCCAGAGATCGTATAGTATGAACCCATCCGAATTAGTGGAGTTGAAGAAGAAACTGGATGCTATGCTAAAGATAGGACTGGTTCAACCAAGTGTGTCGCCATGGAGGTCACCTGTCTTGTTTGTGGACAAGAAAGATGAAGGTAACCATTTGTGTACGGATTATCAGAAGCTAAATGATGTCACCGTCAAGAACAAGTACCCACTGCCGAAGATAGAAGATCTATTTGACCAGTTTACCGGTGCCAGAGTGTTTTCTAAGGTTGATCTTGGAACTGGTTATCATCAACTCAAGATTCACGCAGAAGATATTCCAAAGACCGCCTTTACCACCAGATATGGATTGTATGAGTACATTATCATGTCTTTTGGATTAACCAATGCCCCCGCATATTTCATGAACCTCATGAATAAGATTTTTATGGACTTCCTGGATAAGTTTGTCGTTGTTTTCATCGATGACATTTTGATCTATTTCAAGTCAGAAGAAGAATATGAGCTACACCTGAGGACCATCCTTGGAACCCTTAGGGAGCATCAGTTGTTTGCCTAGTTTAGCAAATGTGAATTCTGGTTACAGGAAGTAGGATTTATCGGACATATTGTGTCAGCTGGAGGAATTTCCGATGACCTTGCTAAGGTTAAGGATGTTGAAGAATGGAAAGCCCCAACCACTCAAACCCAAGTTCGTGCATTTCTCGGATTAGTGGGATATTACCGCAAGTTTGTAGAAGGATTCTCGAGCATCGCAAGACCAATGACCCAATTTTTGAAGAAAGATAAGAAGTTTGAATGGACTGACAAATGTGAAGCAAGTTTTCAAGAGCTAAAGAAGAGATTGATCTCAGCCCCAATCTTGATCATGCCAGATATCACGAAGCCTTTTGATGTGTATTGTGACGCATCGAAGGTCGGTCTCGGATGTGTGCTTATGCAAGAAGGCAAAGTCATATCATATTTATCCCGACAACTAAAGCAACATGATCAGGATTATCCTGCCCATGATCTTGAACTAGCAGCCGTAGTTTTAGCCTTGAAGACATGGCGGCATTACCTCATGGGTAACCGTTCTGAGATTTATTTGGATCACAAGAGCCTGAATTACATTTTCACTCAGAAGGAGCTGAATATGAGGCAAAGGAGATGGATAGAGTTAATCAAGGACTATGATCTGGACATTCACTATCACCTCGGAAAAGACAATGTGGTAGCAGATGCCCTTAGCAGACTGTCGTGTCGCTTGAACTCTACGATTCTGAAGGAGCAACCAAGTTTGCACAAGGAGTTGGAAGATTTTAGAATGGAATTAGTAAGTGAAGGATTTTTGGCCAGCATAGAAATTCAACCTACTTTGATCAGTCAGATCAAGGAGATGCGGAAAGGAAATGCTAGCATTGACGGAATCAAACGTCGTATTGGTACATGCAAAGTACCCAGATTCACCGAAGATGAAGAAGGAGTTTTGTGGTACAAAGGACGTATCTGTGTGCCAGCAGATTCATAGTTGAATCAAGCTATTTTGAAAGAAGCCCACGATACTCTTTATTATATCCACCCCGGAGGAACAAAGATGTATCAGGATTTGAAGGAGCATTGGTGGCATAAGATGAAGAGAGAAATCGGAAGCTATATAGCCAAGTGTGATATTTGTCAGAGAGTCAAGGCGGGACATCAGAGACCCGCATGACTATTGCAACCATTGCAGATTCCGGAATGGAAATGGGATTCAGTTGGAATGGATTTTATCACCATTTTGCCTACATCTAGTAGGGGAAATGACTCTATTTGAGTCATAGTAGATAGACTGTCCAAAGTCGCCCATTTCTTACCCGTCAAGACCACTTACCAAAGTTCGAAGCTAGCAGAGTTGTACATCGCTAGAATCATCAGTTTGCATGGAGTCCCAAAGAACATTGTGTCGAATCGAGGAACTCAGTTTACCTTGAGATTTTGGAAGAGTGTCCAAGAAGGATTAGGAACCCGACTGGATTTCAGCACAGCTTATCACCCTTAGACCGATGGACAAACGGAGCGATTAAATCAAATACTCGAATATATGTTGAGAGCCTGCGTGTTAGAATATGGATCTAAATGGGAAGATTGTCTGCCGTTCGCAGAATTTTCATACAACAACAGTTATCAAGCCAGTTTGCAAATGGCCCTATTTGAATTCATGTATGGAAGGAAGTGTCGTACCCCTTTGAATTGGTCAGAAGTAGGAGAGATCCAGATTTTCGGACCTGACATCCTACAAGAAGCCGAAGAGAAAGTTCACAAGATCCGTGACCACCTCAAGACCGCCCAATCCAGACAGAAGAGTTATGCCGACAAGAGACGTCGATACCTAGCCTTCAATATCGGAGATTTTGTGTATCTCAAAGTGTCACCTTTGAAAGGAATGCAACATTTTCAGCTCAAAGGAAAGTTAGCCCCCAGATATATCAGACCCTGCAAGATTCTGAATCGTCGAGGAGCGGTATCGTCTCAACTAGAACTGCCCAAGGAGATGTCAGCCGTGCATAATGTGTTCCACATCTCGTTACTTCGTAAATTCCTAGAAGTCCCGGAGCAGACCGAAGTTTTCAAGAACATTGATCACCCAACCATAGAGATCAACGATAACCTGACATATCTCGAAGTACCCATCCGTATTTTGGAGGAAGCTTTCAGAACCACCAGGACCCGGATCATCAAGTTTCTCAAGATCCAGTGGAGTAACCACACTGAAGAAGAAGCTACCTGGGAGCGAGAAGACTACATTAGGACGAACTATCCAGATCTCTTTAAATCCTAGTTTTGTTTTTCTCAAATCTCGGGACGAAATTTTTGTTTAAGGAGGGAAGGTTTGTAACATCCCAAAAATATTAAACAAGATTATCAATTCCAATCACCCAAAACTAGGGTTAACAAAAACTTTTTTTAATTAAAATCCATATGAATGCATGTGTGTATGTGATGAATGTATGAGTGCATGAATGGACTTGTATGATTGTTGTGAATAGCAAGGAATGGTTTAAAGATGAAAACAACATCATCTAAATAATTTCCAAGCATAATAAAATCAAGAGAAATTCAAAAACAAACAAAACAAGCAAATGGTCATTTTTGCCAATCTTGCTCACTAGACTACTTTGAGTGTTTCTAGTCCAAGATTTCAAACAGAAACAATTCCATTTCTTTTGACCCCTTGCTCGACCAAGTGAAAGTGAACCCAATACCACCTTGCAAACCCACATAAACATTTGTCAACCCTATTCAAATGACATTTGAAAATTGAATATAGTTCATATGGGAAGATCACTATTTCTCAACCAACCAAATCAGTGCACCTTGACAAATCCAACCAACCAGAGACTACCTAGTATGTGACCATTACACCCACCAAGTTTCATCCAAAAATTCAAATATGAAATTCTTAAGGCCATTTCATCCAACACCTTCTGAGCACAAATAAAACTAAATAACAAACACTATTGTGAGCAGTGTGTGTGCCAACCTTGTCCCCTCTCTAGCTCTCACTACACTGCCAGTAGATCATTAAACTTGCCTAAGCAGCTCTAGCTCATTGTGAACTCGACCATGCCATTAATGGCCACCATGGCCGAGCACACTAGCCACCCCCACCATCGACATCAAGCTAGAAGCATAGCTAGCCTTGCCAACCATGTCTAGGAAGCATGACACCGTCCACCGCCACCCCCTGTCTAGCCCTCGAGCCCTACCAGCCACTGGACCACCCAGAACGCACGCGCCAATTTTCTCTGTGACCATGCCGAGAGCGCCAGAGCGCCGCGCTCGACACGCTCGCACAAACCACGCCCCGCCTTCGCTGCTCGCGTACGTGATCACCACCATCCCAGGAACCTCCCAGACAACCCTTTTCACCGCCACGCGACCCGTAGCCGCTGTGCGCCATTCAAACTTCTGTCGGTGTCGCTCAGAGCATCAATGTGTTCCGACCGAACCGCACCGCCCCACGCCTCTCCATGAAGACGTTGAGCTTCACCAGGAGACAGTGCACCTTCCCCTACCTTCGGCCATGCCCGTAGCTCGCTGTGAAGCCGAACCCGACGAGCTCAGCCCGCACCCTTCGGTTCCCTTGTCGCACTATAAATAGAAGCCTCCCCTGCTCTAATTCTTCACACCATTCCACTCCCCTCTCTCTCAGAACCACCCCACTTCTTTCCCGGAGCAAGGCGAGCAACAGGTTGCCAGAATTTTGCCGGATCTTGCCGCTGCTGGAGGAGAAGGGCGCCGTTGATTGGAGCCACCCTAGGAGGAGCCGGAAGTACCAGGAGAATCACCGTTGTCGACTTCGTCGTTCGCCCCCATCGCCGATAATCGCCTGAGCCCCGAGACGCCACTGACCCCCACTAGCCACGCTAGGGTTCGTCCTCGTCGCGTTCTGTTCAGACGTGGACGACGACCCTCAGCCGTTGATCCTCGATCTAATCCTACGGTTATAATCGCCCCATACCCCTTCGCACCCCCTAGTCCCACTGACGGGTGCGGACAACCACTTAAACCCCCTGGACGCACCATGTGCGAAGTGGGTCGGCCCAGTTAGCACTCCCGCACGACCTAGTAGTTTAAATTTAGATTTTTCATTTTTGTTTCAAACCTAGTTGTGTCTGTTGATTCAAAATTCAATCCAGAGAGTTTCACTACACCAAATTGCATGAAGCCAATTTTGTTAGAAAGGCATTTAAATTCTTAATCCAAGCCCGTTGGATTCAAAACATTTGGAATTATAGATCACCTATAGTAAAAATATCAAGGCAGAGACTTTTCTGCATTCAAACATTTTTCAAAATTCAACCATAAAAGATTTTGAGTTGATTCCAACTCTCAAAAATCACATTTGATAAGACCTTTCTGAATATATAAAAGTATCTAGGTTGACTTGCAGTAATGATGGACAAGTAATAAAAGAATGACCCATAGGCATTTCTAGTCACTTTAATTAATTAAAATAAAAAGGTTAAACCTTATTAAATTGTGACACCACTTTAAATCACATTCCTAAGTACTGAAATATGTGGTGATGTCATGTGTCAACATGATCCCATGTTTTAGTTGGATAATATTAAATCTTAAGTAGTTTTTCAATGAGTAGAAATTACTTTTCTAAAAGAAAATAAATGGAACTAGTGCCTTAATCTTTGTGATGATTGTGATGATGCTATATCATCTAGTGAAAACCTTGGTGTGATAAATAGAACTAGTTAAGTATTGTTTGGTGATTGTGTACCTTGTATTTATTTATAGATGCTAGTACCGACCAAGGATACGAAGAGGAAGGAGATTACTACCAGGAAGAAGCCGAGGAGAACGTCAACCACTGCACTACACAAGGCAAGCTAAGCTAAAGCATGCAATTCATACTTGCAAGCTTAAACCTACAAGATAACCTATGCAATGCATTAGGCATGCCTTGGTTATACCACTTGATGATACCAAATCCCAGTTTCACTTGCAAGCTTTAGTATTTTATTTCTTTATCAAAGCTCTTTATTACTTTTACTTATTGACTTGTAAGTTTTGGAAAGATATTAGAGGTAACATAAAGAGCATAAAACTTTGCCAAAGTTAGATAAATCTTGATGTCATCCTGAGGCATGAGATTGAACTTAGATAAGTCACACCTATTTACCACCCATCATTAGTGTTTACCTCCAACTTTAGTAGCTAGTGCTAAGCATAAAACTTGATCACTTTAGATGGGATTACTTGGTGAAAATGATTATGAAAACCTTAGAATGATGAGTCATTCTAATGAAATGTTTTGACATGTGTTCTTGAACACCAGATGATTTCGATGATGAAAATGTTGAGTTATGAGCCTTAGCCCTTTATAAAACTGATGGTTGTCTACATGCGATACCATTCCAATTTTACCATACAACCACAATACCCAAAATTAGGTAGGGCTTGAATGGAAGTTTATATACCTTAGTGTGGGTTCCCTTGCGTCCGAGGTTTGAGCTGAGGCTACCTCTTGAAGATTGACCACCTATGCAGTTCCCAAGATGATAGATGGTCACGGTTGGGAGGCCAAACTCATAGGAGAGGTGCTTATACTAGGGCGTGTAATTGAAAGGTTAGGACTGATTATCCGCATACTGAGTATGGTGAATTCGGGATTGTTCCTGACGGATGTATAAAATATTGTGGTGAAAGTGTACAATCTTTGCAGAGTGTCAAACTATTCTAATAGCCGCGTCCGCGGTTATGGACAGTTGGAGCGGCCATACTGTTCTGTCGTCAGATGTTTTCAAAATGACTTGTGAAATGAATTATGAGCTTGACTTGACCACAACAGGTTTGTGATATGGAAACTCAAGTTCCCACTTAGGTGTTATAAAACCTTAAACTAGTTTTATTTGCTTCTAAACTCAGTTAGAGATAAACCTGGCTTTTTTGCAAAACAACCTAGAGCTTAGGACTCCTACTTGAAACCATTTACCTGTTAGTGTTAGTTTGCAAGTACTTAAAGAGTACTCATGGCTTTGTTCCTGGCTATTCCCGTGGCCATACTATGAAGAGGACTATAAGGAGGATGGACCGTAGGAAGGTTACGACAACTAGGATCATCTCCCATCGTCAGCATTGCATGTGTCCATGAAGATGGAGCCTCGCCCACGCCTAATGCTTGAATGTACTAAGACTAGATCATTATTATATTATTCCACTGCTTGAATGTACTAAGACTAGATCATGAGATCCTTTATTTGTTGTAACATCTTATGTATGGTTTGTAATGGATGATGTACTCTGATATCCAATCTGTTATGTCTCGCAAAAACGGTAATCCTGGGATTGTGATGTATGGCATAACAGGCATATGGGATTAAAAATCCGGGTGTTGACACTGCTGCTATGGTGCAAGGTGATGATGTCGACGATGTTGCATCATCATATCCTCTTTGATTTATTGCTCACGCCCTCTACTGGTTGTGCCGCCATCTCACATGCACCTAGGGTTTGGATCCCGCCGGTGATTTGGCGCTCTGACACCTCTCTGGTGCTGCCCTAGTGCTTTGGCGACTATGTGGTGTCGCCCCCTCTTCGGTAGCCGCCATGGACACGGCTCGACACGGATTGCAGCCCCCTGTGGGTGCTCCCCATGTAGCTGTGTTCTTACTCGATGTCGGCCACTGCTTCCTCTCCTAATTTACTGCGAGGACCTGGGATAAATGGTAATTTTCCCCTTTTCTTCTCTCGATTATTCTTGGACTCCCTCACTGTGTATTGGATTAATCCCAGGTTGCCCCATACCTATTTCTAGGTCTCTCTGTTGATCAATACTACTTGTGTCTTGTGACTGGATTGTTTTATAATTGGTGAGTTCAGAATTAGCCCTTAATTTCTGAAATTTTAATTGGTTCATGGATGATGTGATTTAATATTGTCACTGATTGGTGATTATCTGAGTACTGGTTCATATGATGTGGATACATGTGTTTATAGTGCTACTAATGATGATCTACTTAGCTAAATATCTCTGGAATGAATCTGTTAGCATTGATGGCTCTAGTACTTCTCTTGCTAGTGGTTATTAAATAGTAGAATATACTGAATCTTGATTGTTATCTATGATATTCTAATGTATCACTATTTGTTCCTATCAAGTGGATCAAACCAATGATTCCTAAAATAGTTCAGAAGAGGATTTAATTGTTTCTTGAGAAGATTTTTATGTGATTGAAACTTTTCCTAATGATAGAAAAGATTTGATTATGATAGAGGTGCTACCATCAATTGGAATGTGCCATGTAGCACTACATGGCTTGATTTGCTGCTATCTATCTTAGGCTAGAAAATATAGGATTGGTCAATGATGCCTAGTCTGAGACCAGTCTTTGATTAAAAACAGATGCTTGCTTTATTGCTTATTTATTAAGTATCCTATGATGTACCTATTATGCCAGTTGCATAAATCCTTAGGATACTTCTCCAATATCCATTCACTGTATATGTACTAGATCAAGGGTTGGATCATATGATTTGGATTATACCATGGTATTTGGAATGGACTGTGGTAGTTGTAGCCTTGTGCTGTTGTTGCCTGCTACCCTGATGCCTATTGTTGCTGGTTGCTGGTCCTTCTTTTCTTGATCTTTTCCTACTCCTACTGGTGATACTGCTCCAGGCTCCTCCGTGTCCTTATTTTCCACCTAATCCACCGCTCCATCAGGTGACCATCTTGTGTGGTTCCTTGTTGATTGTTATGGTGGATTCTTGGCTGATCTAGTGGAATTATGACCAATACTAGTGGTCGTTCTTTGTGTGTTCTTGAGATATAGAACTATGGCTATGTTTGTGAGATTGTGAGCAAAGCATACTTTGATGTATGTGTGTTGTGGTTTTTATCTTTCTCCTCCTCTCTCTACTTTCGCCAGCACACTTCATGCATTTTGTTGAGTGAGCTGCTTCACTGTGGCCTTTTCCTTTGGTTCAGATCAAGTGTAAAATGTTCACTTTCCCTTCCTTTTACTATTATCTCATCTGGTGAAACTTGCCCCTTATTAAGCTTATGATGTTGTAGTGAAGTTTTTTGGATTTACAAGAATAGATACTGCCCTTTTGGTGAAACATGCCTTTTTTCATTGCTCAATGAGCTAAATATGAACAGTGCATTTGACTGCTCAAAACTGAGAGCAAAACTAACAAAAATCTTTTTCTTTGTTTTCCTTTATTTTCTTTGTTTTGTAGGTATAGAAGCTCCAGTGATCAAGATATGTAGATTGGGATATAGATAGATAATAGTGTAGGATTTTAATATTTATCCCTTTTGTAATTTTTCATTTCTTTTCTTTGTAAAAGATCAATTTATTGTTATTTTATTATTCAATGAATTCTGTATTGTTCCTGTAATGTTCTTACTTGATATACATTTGTATTTTATTGTTACAATTTAATAAAGGAAAGAATAAGAAGTATTCTACTATTTGAGTTATTCTATTTGTATTGTTTTCAATTTTCTTTATTGTATTATAAATATTAAATATTCAAAAAAAATTAACTATATCATTTTGAAAACAATAAAATACTAAATACTTCTAACTTCTAAATGTTTTCAAAGTGATTTAAATTTAAATATATACTTAAATTATTCACCCAAAATTATTTAAATTCATAGAGATCATGTAAAAATTTATAACAATCACTATAAAGAGCTAAACCTATCTCCAAATAGTGAAGGAAACTCTTATCTCTCCAGATATTCTTTGGCGAAAAATTTACCCTAGTTTTATAGATGAATGCATGCAAATGCACAATTTTCTATTTCTACCCTTCGTTGGTTCCTGAACGCTAGGATGTTATAGTATCCCCCCCCTAAAATAAACTTCGTCCCATAGTTTGCTGATGTATACCTGAATAGTTATGGATAAGCTCGTAAATCATCCTCTTTCTCCCAAGTTTCTTCTTGATCAGGATGATGTTCCCATTGTACTTTGAGTACATAATAGCTCTGTTTCTTAACCTCTTCTAGTTCTCTTCCAGAATCTTGCATGGATTTTCGACATAAGTGAAATCTTCTTATAACTCAATCTCTTTATGTGTAATTGCATCATCTGGAACTTTGAGACATTTCCAGAGTAGTGATACATGGAAAACATTGTTAAATTGAGCTAGCCTTTTTTGTAACTCTAAATCATAAGCTACAGTTCCGTTTTGACTCAGTATCATGAATGGTCCTATATACCTTGGACTTAATTTTACTTTTACTCGGAATATTTTGACTCCCTTTATTGGGCTAACCTTGAGATATACCATATCTCCCACTTTTGGATGCCACGATATTCAACTTTGATCTACATAACTCTTCTAATGACTTTGAGATACCTTCAATCGATCTCTAATGATATCGATGATGTCCTGCTTCTCTTTAATATAGTCTAGCGCAAATTCTTTGCTACTGCCAAGTTCATACCAACATATTGGAATCCGCACTTTATACCATAAAGTACTTTATATGGTGCTATCTTCAGATTACTCTAATAGCTGTTGTTGTACGAAAACTCTGCCAAAGGTAGATGATCTTCCCAAGAACCTCCAAAATCTAATGCACATGCTTTAAGTATATCTTCTAAGATTTGGTTAGTTTTTTTGTTTGACTTCCGGTCTCTAGATGATAGGCTGTAGTGAAATCTAATTTTGATCCAAGTACTTCATGTAGTTGTTTCCAAAATGCTAAAGTAAACACATACCCTCTGTCTGTTATAATTTTCTTGGTTACTCCATGCTTACCAACGATATCCTTAACATATATTTCTACTAGTTTCTCAGTGTTATCCTTTGATTTACTAGAATAAAATGTGCACTTTTGGTAAATCTGTCCAATCACCCAAATCATATCCTTATGCTTCAGAGTAATCGTTAATCCTGTGATAAAATCCATACGAATTTCCTCCAACTTCCACTCTGGAAATCTCTAGTGGTTATAGTGGTCCTGCTGGACTTTGATGTTCTGCCTTTACCCTCTGGCAAGTATGGCATTTAGACACATACTTTGCATTATCCCTCTACATGTTATTCCACCAAAATAGCTCCTTAAGATCCATGTACACCTTTGTACTCACTATATGAATGGATTATGGTGTCTCATGTGCTTCTCAGAGTATCACCGCCCTGATTTTAGGTACATCTGGTACACAAAGACGATTTTCAAAGCATAAAGATCCATAATCTCCTAGGTGAAAAGATGATGTTTGACCTTGGAAAATTCTTCTAAGTTCTTCATCAATGAAAGGATCTTCATCTTGATGTCGGAAAATCTCATTCCGAAGATCACTACTACGCTCTTCAACTACTCTCATGGTAGATAAATCTCCAAGAATTTCTGTTCTAGTGAACTATATTTCTAACCTTTCCAGATCCATTTGTAGCTCTTTTGGCAATTCCCTATTGATTGGTTGAGTGTCCGTGATCTTCCGGATTAAAGCATCTGCTACTACATTGGCCTTTCCAGGAGTATAATTGATTGTTAAATCATAATCCTTGATTAAATCTAGACAACGGTTCTGTCTCATGTTCAATTCCATATCTAAGAAACCTCTGATTTGATCTATATTAGTTGGTGCATTCCATTCTAACACTGATTGAACTTTGGACGCATTTACTACAATTCCATCCTTACTGATTACATGACCAACGAATTATACCTTGTCTAACCCGAATTCACACTTGCTGAACTCGGGATTTTCAACGCGAACCTCAAATGATATGCATGCTCTTCTTTATCCTTGGAATTTTTCAAGATATCATCAATGAAGACTATGAAAAACATTTCCAGATAAGGCATGCAGATTTTGTTCATCAAAATCATGAACATTGCTGGTGCATTGGTCAATCCAAAAGGTATAACTAGGTAATCATGATGACCATATCTTGACACAAATGTTTTATTTGGAACATCTTCAGGTTTGATCTTGATTTGATGGTATCCTGATCTCAAATAGATCTTAGAAAATATGCTGGATCCTTTAACTTGATCAAATAAATCTTGAATTCTTGGCAATGGGTACTTGTTCTTGATGGTGACATTGTTTAAATTTCTGTAATGTCCACACATTCGTCGTCCTCCATCTCGTTTATACACAAAAATCACTAGACTTTCCCATGGGGATACACTTTCTTGAATAAATCCTTTACTTGCTAACTCATAAATTTTCTATTTAAGATATTTTATCTCTTTAGGACGAGAACGACTAGCAGGAGCATGCCCTCCAGGAAGCACACGTTTCAGCCATAGTGCGCATGTTTCTGGCCGCTCGGTAGCAGGCGTATTTCCGGCCGCATGGCAGCACGACACATGGCTATCTTCTCATACAGTTGACGCGACCAAAGGCAGTTCAACACAGTGCAATAAGGCAGTGCATGAGCAGTGTAACTCGTGCATTGTCAACCGAAAGCAGTGTGACGCAGTACAACAAGGCAGTTCATGGACCGTGCACTGCCAGAACACCACGCAGTGAACTGTGACCTTCGGCAGTGCAACGTAGTACAACAAGGTAGTGCATGGACTGTGCACTGTCTGGACAACACGCAGTGCACTGCCTGGACACCGCGCAGTGCACTGCGACCAAAGGCAGTGCATGACAGTAAAACGAGACGGTACACTGTTAGGATATCACGCAGTGCACTATGAACAAAGGCAGTGCAACACAAAACAACAAGGCAGTGTGTCAGTGGTGCACTGCCAGAACATTGCATAGTGCACTGCGACCTTAGGTAGCGCAGCGCAGTACAACAAGGCATTACAAGGACGTTGTACTACCAGGACATCATGTGGTGCACTGCAACCTTAGGCAGTGCAACACAATACAACAAGGAAGTGCACTGCCAGGACACTGTGTCGTGCATTGCAACAGAAGCCACCGTGCACTGAACCAAAAGGTAGTGCAACCTACGCATCAAAGGAAGTACGAGAAAAAGTTCATCGAAACATATCAACAATGGATCTAGTTTTGAAAATCTGGACAGGACTAGCAAGGCTGTGAAAACGGATATCGATTTGGACTCTCCGTTTGAAAGATATCTGATACGTCGGAAACGTATCTATAATTTTTGATGCTCCATGCTTGTTTACTATCTACTTTTCTTTGTTTTGTCCACACTTTGAGGTGCTTTTTATATGTTTTCTGGTACTAACCTATTAACAAGTTGCCATAGTGCCAGTTGCATGTTTTCTTCTGTTTTTGGTTCTAGAAAGGCAGAAAATCAATATTCTCATAATTGTACGGGACAAAAGTCAAAGTTAATATTTTACCTTGGGGAACACGAAGCCGGATACGAGACGGAGGAGACCCACCAGGGGGCCACACCCCTTGGCCACGCGGGTGGGCCCACCCCGCGCCTGGGGGGTGCAGCCGCCCTGGTGGCCCTCCTGCCTGGCCTCTTCGCATATAAGAAGCCCCCGATGCAGAAACCCTAGGAACCAGATCAAAATTCCACGAAACCGTCTGTAGCCGCCACCATCATCGTCCCTAGATCGTGGGGGATCTGAAACTCTTCCCGGCACCCTGCCGGTGGGGAAATCATCCCGGAGGCCTTCTTCTTCATCTTGCCAGCCTCCGATATGAAGTGTGAGTAGTTCCACCTTGGACTACAGGTCCATGTAGTTGCTATATGGTTGTATCTCCTCCTTTGTGCTTTCATGTATAGATATTATGAGCTCTGTTCATGATCAATATCTAATCTATTTGTAATCATGCATGTTGTGTTTGCGGGGATACGATGGATATTGAGATTACTATGTCAAATTGATTAATGGTTTTGTCTATTTGATTCTGTCATGTCTGTGTTGTTCGTGATCTTGCATGCTCTCTGTTGTTAGTAGTTATCTTGGCGAAGTAGTTGCTAGTGACTCCAAAGAGGGGGTATTTATGCTCGATAGTGGGTTCATGCCTCTAGTTTCCAAGGGAAGTGACAGAAATCTCTTCGACTGTAGATGTGTTGTTGCCACTAGGGAGAAAACAACGGTCTCTTGTTCATGGAACAAGTGGATTGTTTGCCTTACACACTTTGCTTAAAGCAGTTGTCTGTTGCTTGCAACTTAATACCGGAGGGGGTTCGGATGATAACCTGAAGGTGGACTTCTAGTCATAGATGCAGTTGGATGGCAGTCTATGTATATTGTTGTTTTGCCCAATCGAATCTCATAGGATCTTTTTGTCTAGTATTGTATTGTTATGCCTTGCTCAGTCCTTTCAATTGCCCATCTGCAATTCGTTTACCCAACATGCCATGTTTGTTTATCTAAGGAGAACACCTCTAGTGAACTATGGACCCTGGTCCAATCTTTACCATTGATACATCTTCCACTTTTACTGTTTACTTGCTGCAAACCATCATCACCTTCCACACCATACAGTTAATCCTTTGTTATAGCAACCGGTGAGATTGACATCCTCATTGTTAGTTGGGGCAAAGTCTTGAGTTTATGTTGTGCAGCTTTCCACGTTGCTTGCAACACCTTTGAGGTGTTTCCTTCCTCCTACTGGTTCGATAACCTCGGTTTCTTACTGAGGGAAAACTTGTTGCTATGTTGCATCATACCTTGCTCTTGGGGTTTCCCAACGGGGCGTCAACACGCATCAATATCGCAGGTTTCACGTTCAAATCTACAAAAAAAGTAAAAATGGCTCGCGACCCTCTCTGCATTCACCACGTGTCGCACAAGAGAAGGCCGGGATAGTGTGTGAGGCACTCCGCGCCCTCCACGTGCAGGCAGCAGCAGCGACGTGGCGCGACCTCCCAGGAGGCGTCCTTTTTATAGCCTTTTTTTCTTTAGGACCCATTTTGTATGGTGCGTGAGCAATAGGTGCTATACTAGGTATCAAATCAATTATGAACTCTATTTCCCGATCAGGTGGCATTTCTGGTAATTCTGCTGGAAAAACATCTTAAAACTCCTTTACTACTGGAATATCCTCCAACTTGACCTCCTTCATTGAGTTTAGTTGAAGATAAACCATGATATGACAGTGTTTGTCAGCCTGATAAACTATTCTTCCTCCATTTGGGGTTTTTATCGAAACTGTTTTATCCTCACAGTTTATTTGGGCTCCATGTTAGGTCATCCAATCCATACCAAGAACTACTGCAATTCCCTTCAATGGAATCACATATAAATCTGCAAAATATGTACAACCACAAATTGAGATAACATGATCTTGTTTAATGTGGCATACGACTACGATATCCCTAGCCGTTATTACTGTCATTGGGTTTGCTAACGGTGCCCTTATAATCCCAAATTGATCACATAATTTCTTAGATATGAAGGAACTAGTTGCACACTTATCAAATGAAACTTTTTTGGGGTTGGTAAGAATGTTGAGTGTACCTATCACTACGTGCTCTGAGTTATCCACCTCCTCCAAGGTTTCATAGTTCAGCTTCCTAGTAGGCCTGCTCTGTTTGCCGTTATTGTCCTTGGCATAATTTCCACCCCTGTTAGGCTATCCACCACCTCCACTTGCTTGACCTCCACTAGTCGTGGGACAACCACCTGGTGGTTTATTTGGAAAATCCGGCTTAATATGTCCCTTTTGGCTACACCCATAACAAATGACTATGGGCTTCTTGCATTCCCTCCTTACATTCCCTAGAAGTCCACAATTGTTGCATATGATGTTCAGCCTGGGGTTGAATTGACCTTGATTGTTATTTTTGTTGTTGTAAGGTCTATTTCTGGGTTTGAACTCCAAATTGGTTTTAGGATTACTTGCTTGGATTCTCTTAGTTTCCTTCTTCGCCCTCTTCCTTCTATCCTCTTGAACGTTCTTGTAATCATCCTCAAAAGTTATGGTTGCATCTAGCAATTGCTGGAAAGTCCGCTTATTGGCAAGCCTCAGCTGAATCTTCACAAATGGATTCAAACCACACAGAAACCGCTTTTTTCGTTTCTCCTCCATGTTTACCTCATCTTCATCATAGCGAGATAGCTGACTGAACACCCGGATGTACTTCATGACACTAGTATATCCTTGCTGCATCTCTTCAAATTCCCTTTTCTTCAGCTCAATCACACTTTCAGGTACATGATATTCACGAAATCTCTGCTTGAACTCCTCCCAGGTGTATTCCCTTCCTGGAGGTTGCATTGCTAGCTGATTCTCCCACCAAGATATTGCTAGTCCGGTTAAAATATATGTTGCAAATCTTAGCTTCTCTTCATTATTACACCCTACTGTTTTCAACTTTCGCTATATATTTGCTAACCAATCCTCTACATCCATTGGTTCAAGAGTTGATGCAAAAGTTAATGGCCTTGAATTCTAGAAGTCAGAAAGACCCACACCTTGACCTTCAGGTTCTCTCTGATTTCCCGCTCGTCCCAACAACTCCTCCATGAACTTATTCTGAGATTCTTGCATCATTTGGATATACTGCATGAAATTCTACTCCATTAACGGTCTCATTGGTTATGGTGGTATTATTCCTTGATTCCTGGCATCTTCATCCGCCTTCTCTTTCGCCTCGCGCTCCACGCGTTGCTGTTCAGACTCAGTTCCTACTCTGGTATCCATGATCCCCTAGTGCTGCAACATAAAGAGAATACTCATAATTACATCATGCACATGTGTTTTTTGAGCTTAACTCCATGCACAGAACTATTCACATAATGGAAATCAAGATCCAAATAAGAACCAAATATGCATTATACATATTATACATTACACAGAACATATTTGGTACAATGTCATTACAAACCCGTACAATACAAGTACTACGAACTCATGAGAATGCTACCTCACTTATCTAAATACAATAGTCTCTCAAACACTACGATACACAATAACAATAGCTACTACTCTCCTTGAGTAGACCTAATCCTGAGCAACCAAGACTCTCATTATACATGCCTGGAATCCAGCCGTGCTGACGTGAATTTTGACGCATAGTCTGAAACAACTGGCCTTCCAGATGGAATGTACTCGGTATCTGAAGTATCAGGACTTGAGTTATAACTCGGCCTGAGTGCATTAACTCCATCCAGCTTAGCTGAAAGGTCTTTAGTAACCTGCTCATCTCTATCACCCACCTACATCTCCTGAGCCACATCCCTAGAGTAATCAATAGAATACTCAGATTCGGTCGCTCCCCAGGTGCTCTGCTGGGTATGATAGTCATCAATGTTCACTTGGTAATGTACATTCTCTAGGGTAGGATAATGTATATGTGACTCAAACACCCTCTCTTCAAGATCTTCCTCCTCATCCTGACTAGCTACAAACATAGCATTCCTACTGCTACTAGAAGAATTGTACCTCTCACCCATCCAGCTAGATTGTCCGACATTTCTATCAGAACCATCTACTGAAATATGATTTCCTCAAGATCCAACATGTGATCCCATTCTCCACCAATCATAATTGTCGATAGGAAGTTCTGAATTAGTTTCCTCCTCCGAACCCTATGGTACTAGATACCTCATGTTTAAGTTAGGATCATAGGTAGGTTCTGGTATAGGTGAATAACGATATGGTGTAAAAGATACTAGATCTATGGGAATATCCTTAAATGTTGGGCTAACCCTGCCTACTGCTTCATTCTCTAGTTGAGATGCCAACTTATCCCTCCTCTCGGGATCAGTTAGATCCTCCATCATATTATTTTGATCCTCCACTATGACTTGATGTGTAAACCGATCCATAAACTTGGAAGCTAATTTGGGATGCTTCTTAACTTAATTAAGATGATCCGATGCTGGTTCCGAGTCTATGGAACCATGAGGAATCACAACATATGTGTTTCCTACCAACTCTTGGGCTTTGTGCTCCCTAATAGTGGATATCGCCTCTAGAATAGGAACATGGTATGTTGCTAAGTGACTTTGACCTTCACACATGGGTAAATCGTGATATACACCAAGCTTCTATGGTAGATGGATGCTAACACGATATTTGGCTATCATGCGCCCATCATAGAACTTACTCGAATGGTGGTTACACAACCAAAAACTCTCAAAAGCTGTCGAAGTTGTTTAACTCAAGTCCCCCGATAATCCTGGAGACTCTCTTCCTTACTTACCAAAGTTTGTGTTGGAAACTTTGGTGCCATCTTAACTATATACAAAATATTTTTAATTAGTAACTATCAATTATAACTATGCATCATAATAAATAATTATCGCCCTAAAAATATACAATGAAATATTATCAATTGAGTAATCATCATACTTTTTACAGAACTCTTTATCGTTGCTACTAGACTCCTATAGGTAATACCCTTTACTACATTTTCAACCTAAGGTCAAAGCAATTGCTCTAATACCAGCTGCGGTGACCCAGCATACCACTGCATGTGTAGTACACTATATTCATTGGCATGACACTTACATAACACCATACCACAAATATCACATCCCTCAGAGTGGTACAACAGAAACATTGTGGGTCCAATTTACAAACATACACAAATTATTATTACAATACCAAAATATCAGCACTTCGAAGTTATTCAAACTTACATAGCATACTTATAAGTTTCAGCAGAAGAACAAAGATTCAAACATATGACATAACTTGAGCTCAACAACTTATTATATAGGTTTGTGTTGCTCGGCTCAACTTAAGTACTAAATAACTATAGGCAACTACTTAGACTCATTTCCTAGAACTCCAAAGAGAATCTCGTAGTCCACCCTTCCACTCCTCCAGATAGATCTAGTTCCTCATAGTAGACATCCTCTTGTCCTTCGGCAGCATACATCAGAGTGTCTTCTGGCTCCTTAGAGTCTTGTTAACGAGTATGAACATTCTTGGATTTCAAGCCAAATGACCAAGGTACGACCATATATACATCTTGCTTTATGTTGATAATCCCATATCCAAGAAATTGCATTTCGACAAATCTGGCCATATTTTGAAAACAATCGAAGAGGAAGTAGTATGAATAGTATTGCTTGATTAGCTTCTCTCTTGAGAAGGAGTTGAACTTGAATATTTTCCTTGCTTAATTTGTAAGTCCTTTGTGCTAAATGTATGGATATAGATATAGTTTTCCCCTTTTTAGGTCCTTGATGTCAAATGTACTCCTACCACCCATGTAAAATTTTAGCCTAAAAGTAAGTGGTAAAATCTAAACAAATTTAAGATTAGGTGTCAATGACTATGAACATTCTTGGATTTCAATCCAAACGAGCAAGGTCATGGCCATATCTTCGTCATACTTTATGTTGATGACCCCATATACAGGAATTTGCATGCCGACAAATCTATCCATATTTTGAAAAAAATTGAAGGGGAAGTAGTTTGAAGAGTATGGCTCGATCAGCTACTCTCTTGAGAAAGAGCCGAACTTGACTTTTTTCCTTCCTTAATTTTTTAGGGTGCCTTGTACTAAATATATGGAACTTTATGTAATTTTCACTTTTTAATTAGGTCCATGATGTAAAATGTACTATCACATCCCAAATTTTAGATTTGGTTCTGCATATCATTCATATCATTGCATCATGTTCTTCCATGCAAAACATCCGATTGAAATGATCCGACAAAACGCTATTTTCAAAACCCTATTTTATTTTACTAAAATGCTCCTGCGGGAGGGTATACTAGGACTTGTGTTTTCCACCCTTGTAGACTAGTGGTTTCACTTGCCACTTGACCCTAGATTGATCTCCTAGATTTTAGAAAAATTTAGGAACAAGTTTCACCCAATTCGGAGTTTGTATGAAAAAGTTACGAAAGAATTGCTAAACAGAAATTAGAAAAAAAATAAAAGAACAAAAAAAAGGGAGATCAGCGCGCCGCGCAAGCCTGCTGGGCCGCGCCGGCACAGCCAGCACCCACAGCGCACGCTCGCGCGCCTGCAGGCCGCCGCCCGCGCGGCGGATAGTACCCGCCGCCGCCCGTGTCTGGCCACCGACAGGTGGGGCCCACCTGTCGGCGTCGACTTCGCCGCCGCCGCCGCGCCCGACTCCAATTGCTCCGCCGCCGAATCCGGGAGGGACTCCGCGTGGGCCCCCCTTCTTAGCCGCCCAAGCCCCCCCTGCCTCTCTGTCGCGCCGCCCTCCTCCCCTTGCGAGCCGTCGCCGCCGCCTCGCGAACTGCGCCGCCGCTGCTCCTGCTCTCCGCCGCCACCGCCCGGTAAGCGCGCCGCCCACCGCCCCGCCTCCCCCTCTCTCTCCCCGCGCGACGTCGCCGCCTCGCGACCCCGCCTCGGCCCTGACCGCCGCCTCCCCTTTTTTCCCGTAGGTCGCCGCCGCCTCGCCGACGCCGACGCCGCCGCGCCTCCAGCCGCTCGCCACCGCCCGAACCGAGCCCGCCGACTCGCGCCACCACCACCACGGGCTCCGCCTCCTCGTCGCCGACCCCGTGCGCCACCTCGCCGCCGCTGCCCCGAGCTCGCCGCCTCCGCCTCCGGTGAGTCCACCGCCGCCACCCCTCCTGGCCGTTGGATCTCCGATCCACGGCTCAGATCGACTGAAGACCGCACGGTTGACTGATCAACAGCCAGTCAACCCGCGCTGAGTCAGCGCTGAGTTAGCAGGGAATATTCCCAGAATATTCCCTTTTGATTTAAATCGATTTAGAAATTGCAGAAATTTGTAGAATCTTGTAAATTGCGTAGAAAATAATCTACTGGGCCAAAAATTGCAAATAAAATATGTGTAGATTCAGTAAGTCGTGTAGAATCTTGCTGTACCATTGTTTTACACTTTTGCAGCAAGTTTTTGTCCAGATTAATTAAATGAGTTAATGCCCTTTTTGGAGTAATTAATTCGTAGAAAAAGATCCGTAACTCCAAAAATTGCAAATAATATGTCCCTGGATTCAGTAGAGCAAGGGGAATCTCAAAGTGAATTAAAAGGATAGGCTTATAGTAAAAACTTTTGCAGAAACTATTTAGTGTCTTTCTGCAGTATTTTAATTACTCAGGGAGTTTTATAATTCCTTTTTGAGTAATTCCAATTGCTACTGTTCCTAAATAGCAATGCCTACACAGTAGAATTTTCCCAAGATTTTACAAACAGTATACTATCGGTAGTGAATTATTTGGTTTCTAGCTCTAGTTTTGAGCGTTATAAATTGCATAATAGTTTTCCTTGCGCTAAAATTATTTTCCATGCATGCATTCAGTAGCTTTAGTGAATAAGATTATGTGGTGCTGCTGTAGCATCAATCCAATTGTCATGCATGCATCTTGCATCATATTTGTTTGCATATGCTTGTGGATGGTTTGTTTATGAATGCAATTGTATCGTGTAGATTGTGACGAGTGCAACGCTTGCTCGTGTGTGGATTGTTCTTCCGACCGCTACAACCAAGGCAAGTAGATGCTACTTTGTTCATGATATTGTCCTACTATTTTCAATGCATTGTCGTGTATTTTGTAGATGCATGTGTAGGATGATACTATCGCTATGCTATGTCCTATTATGTGGTAGGGCTTTCCTTGTAGATGAACCACCGTTGGTAGATGTGCTTAGCCATGCTATGATGAACGAGGGCTGGGTTACATCACTGAGAGTTGTTTATAAATGTGTTGGTTTGCGAAAACTAAAACAACTTAATCAATGAATCTCCTGGGTGTGATGGGATTGATAAATTTTGGTGGTATCATTGCGGAAAGGCACCCAGGTATCGATTGAAAATGATTGGCTTATTTATTTTGTAGCTTACGTGTACAACCATGTGCCAATAATGAAATGGGCGGTTGGTTGGACTTAGTAGGTTGTGGTAACTCGAACCCACGTATCCAGAGATGTAGAATTTTAGTAGGTTGGACCGATGCGCGTCGGGATTGGGGAGCTACTTCCCGAACAGTCTCTTCTTGGAATTCTCCCTATCATCATCCAAAATGAGAGTGATGGTACGAGCTGGGCTGGCCAAGTCACATGGGTAAAGTGTACTAACCCCTGCAGGGTGTATAATCTAATCGATTAGCCGTGTCCCCGGTTATAGACATCTGAGTTGCTTGATATTGATTCCATGACATGTTTCTCGCTCATTCTAATTTCATAATTGCTTTAATATTGTTGGGTTAACTTAATTGGGATCTTTTCAAAGAAAATCAAAAACTGTTTATGAAAGTAGGACGAAGGTATTTGCAAATGCAAGCTAGCCACAGCCCCACTTGCCAAATATGCATGTAGATGTTAGCTTTATTGTCTCCTTTACTAGCTCTACTTGCCATACATTCCATGTATTGACCCTTCGGGGCTGCTACGTTTCATGTTGTAGGATATTCCGATTCCGAGTAATCGATATAGGCCACGGTACTCCACTCGGCACTTGTTCACTTGTGGGCAATTTGAAGAATGGAGGATTTGCTTTATTTATGTTGCTACCTGAATAATTTGAGCTAGCCTTGAGCTAAGCTTTTATTGTAATAATGGTACTCTATATCTTCGTTATTCATGATACACGGATATTTTGCTATGTTATTCATCTTATTCTATTGTGGGCCAATGAACCGATCCAGGGATTGGCATGTCACATAGAAGCCACAGTCTTTTCAGAACCGCGGTGTTACAAGTTAGAGCCCGTGTGTCGACTGTAGGATCGTGACCTAGGATTGGATAGGAAGCCATAGAATTATTAAAGCTTATATTAACTCTGTCTTTCATCTTATGCTTTTCACTCTCGTAAAATTCTTACCATATGCTATTCTCACACTTTCCTCTTTTAATTGATAGATGGGAGAAGTCAGGATTGAGTATGCAACCATGGAGTCACCAAGGCCCTTTGCAAGACAGTTAGCACAACTCTCGCAGTCATTGGGATTGCCACTGCCCATGTTCAAGGGAAGAAGGTTGTACACCTATGGATATGGTGAGGATGCATGGGAGATCACCACCTTCATCTTCAGGGATGCCGCCTTGCCAAACGTTGTGCATCTGATCTACATCAAGACATACTGCAACTGGGGGCTTGGAATCAACTTGGCCATACATGAAGCCCTGTCTCGCCAGTGCCATCATGTCCGACACCTACTGCCAGCAGACTCACCCTACCGTAACTATGCGAGGCGTGATGAAGATGGGCACATTGTGGTTACCCCGAGCGACAGGAACAACATGCCGCCCCGTCGGAGTCACATAGAGGACATGGAAAGGGAGAATGGAGCTCTAGCTGAGAAAGTGATGATGATAAAGGAGATTGCAGATTTTGCCAGCAATGGTATGGTGGTCCAAGGACAAGAGATTGACACCTTGCATGAAGCTGTGGGAGTTCTAGAGAATGCCCTGATAGCCAGAGATGCAACCATAGCTCATCTTCATGGTACTGTGCAGGAGAACACCCAGAACATACAACCGTTGCAAGGGACCGTCCAGGAAAGGGATCAAACTATTGAGGCTATGGTAGCCCAGATTGCCGCTCTCCAAGCACAGCTGAATCCACCCTCTGATGATGACAATGGAGATGGTGACAACAATGATGATGATGATGACAGTGGGAATGATGATGATGATGAGGACGAGGATGATGATGATGGAGACGATGATGGTGGAGGAGATGAAGCTGTTGCAGTTGCACCTGAAAGTGAAGAAGAAGAGGTTCCAGAAGAGGTGGAGTTTGAGATTTCAAGTGATGACTCAGGAGAGGTGTATACTCCACCGCCATGGCTGAACCGTAGACAGAAGCGCCAACACATGAGTGCAAGGACCTACCGCAACCTCTTCAAGAAGTAGATAGAAGTCCACCAATTAGTCCTCGTTAGGTAAAATCATTAGGATTAGTCTCGATCGATGTGAAACTTAATTACTGTTAGTTTAAGAGTGTTTAGTTGCTTATTTGTGTACTCCAATATCCCAGGGATTATTTGTGCGAATTTTATGAAAGTGTTAGGGCAAGTTTGGTTTTATCGGTGTTATCTTCGCTGCAGTTTTCTGCTGATACAGCAGTGCTGTACGAATTTTCATATTTTACTGGTATCTGGGAAAAATCTGAAAAAAATAGGTCTGGTGCGAAACTCTCTGTAATGTATGCACAAAAATAAGCAAAAATTCCTGACGAGTCTAAGTCAGGTATAAAAATTCGTGAACGCTGCTGGACTGTTTTGGCAGATTGCTGTTTTTGTTGCTTAGTTGATCAACTGCTTAGCTAACCATTGCCAACTCTTCTAAAACTATTTCGGTAGGTATATGCTGCTAGGAAAACCCCTGGGATGTTGCTGGATCACTTGTTTGTTGATGTGTTGCTTGCTTGGGATTGTCTGCTATTGTTTGTTGTTCTTTGATCATAATGCATGGGTAGAATCCTGTTTTCATAGTTGATTCTTCTAAGCTTACCTGTGCTGAACCGCAGATGCCTCCCCGCCGTCAACCCACTGAGTTGGAGAAGCTCATGGCAGCTCAGGCACAGCTGACCCAAGTTATGACCCAGTTCATGGAAGCTCAGAACAACAACAACAACAACAACAACAACAACAACAACAATGGGAACAACCAGCCTCAGGGAGATCCTCTCAGCAGGTTTCTGAGGTTAAGGCCAACTAAGTTCTCTAATGCAACGGAACCAATGGTTGCTCTCGACTGATTGCGTTCAGTCAACAAGGATCTGGTAACTTTTGGATGCACTGATGCTGAGAAGGTGAGGTTTGCCGCTCACCTACTGGAGGGACCAGCCGCTTCTTGGTGGGACACTTTTCAGATCACCCACCCGCTGGATACTGTGACTTGGGCAATGTTTGAGGAAGGTTTCAAGACCAACCACGTGTCTTCAGGAGTTCTGAGCCTGAAGAGGAAGGAGTTTCGCAACTTGCGCCAAACCAACCGCACCGTGGCTGAGTACATTGAGGAGTTCAACAACCTGTCGCGTTATGCACCTAAGGATGTTGACACTGATGCAAAAAGGAGGGAGAGATTCCTGGATGGCCTTAGTGATGAGCTTTCAGTGCAGCTACTGGTGGTCTATTGCCCCACTTTCCAGGAGCTTATGGACAAGGCCAGGATCTTGGAAGGGAAGCACAAGCAGGTGGAGAACCGCAAGAGGAAGAGTAACAATCACCACTTTGGTTCACATCACAAGTCTCGCACTTCATATGATGGATACTCCAAGCATGGAGGGAGTGACCATGGGCACCATGGGAGCCATGACCACCACCACCATGGAGGCGATGGACATCGCCATGACAACCACAAGAGCAGCCACCACAGCCACAAGGGAGGACACTCTCACCACTCTGGAGGACACTGTGGACATGACCGCAACCGTGATCGCAGCTTTGTGAAGAAGGATCTGAGTGAGGTGACATGCTTCAAGTGTGGTCAGAAGGGACATTATGCTGACAACTATCCGGAGAGGAAGGGACTGAAGCCAACCAACAACCAGAAGGCCACAGTGAACCACATGAATGTGGAGGAGATCCTAGATGAGCCTGATCTTGTGATTGGTAAGTTCCCAATCAACACTCACCCTACACTTATACTTTTCGATACTGGTGCATCGCATTCATTCATATCAAGGGCATTTGTGGATAAGTATAAGCTACCTACTGAGTCTATGAAAGGGTCTATTAGAGTAAGCTCGCCTGGAGGAGATATGATAGCTAGCGCGGGATGCCGCGGCTTAACTGTGAGGATTGGAACACACAACTTCATTGCACATCTGGTAGTGTTGGAATCACAAGGGTTAGATGTTATTCTGGGTATGGATTGGATGTCTATGCATGGGGGACACATAGATTGTGCATAGCGAGCTGTTTCACTCAAAACCCCGGATGGTAAGAGAATTAGGTTCAAGTCGGCAGTGCGACCGGGAAGGTGTAAGCTAAATTCTCTTAAGGGGGTTAGCATGGATACTGTGCCTGTGATTAGGGATTACCCCGACGTGTTTCCGGAAGACCTGCCAGGGATGCCACCTGACAGGGAAGTGGAGTTTCTCATCGACCTGATGCCGGGAACAGGACCTATAGCAAAGAGACCATATAAGATGGATGTGGATGAGCTGAAGGAATTGAAGAAGCAGCTGAAAGAGGAGTTGGACAAGGGATTCATTCAGCCTAGTTTGTCGTCATGGGGTGCACCTGTTCTGTTTGTGGAGAAGAAAGACAGCAGAAAGAGATTAGTGGTGGACTATTGCTCGCTGAATGAGGTGACCATAAAGAACAAATACCCTCTGCCAAACATAAATGATTTGTTTGATCAACTGGAAGGAGCGAAGGTGTTCAGCAAGATTGATCTGCGATCAGGCTACTTCCAATTGAAGATCCGGGAGGAGGACATACCAAAAACCGCTTTCACCACTAGGTATGGCTTATATGAGTATACAATTATGTCTTTTGGACTAACAAATGCCCCGCCATATTTCATGACCATGATGAACAAGGCATTTATGGAGTACTTGGACAAGTTCGTGGTGGTGTTTATTGATGACATACTGATATATTCCAAGGATGATGCTGAACATGAGAAACATCTGCGACTGATTATGGAGAAGCTGAGGGAACACAAGCTGTATGCCAAATTCAGCAAGTGTGAATTCTGGCTTAACACTGTTGGATTTCTTGGACACGTAGTGTCCGGAGAAGGAGTCGCTGTTGATCCAAGCAAAGTGACTGCAGTAACTGAGTGGGAAGCGCCCAAGAATGCGGGAGAGATTCGAAGCTTTTTGGGACTTGCTGGATATTACCGGTGGTTCATTGAAAACTTCTCCAAGATTGCTAAGCCGATGACTGAACTTCTGAAGAAGGAGAGGAAGTTTGAATGGACGGATGTGTGTGAAGCCAGCTTTCAGGAACTGAAGCGTCGACTAGTGACTGCGCCTGTTCTGTGTTTACCAGATCTCTAGAAGGATTTCCAAGTGTACTGTGATGCTTCTCAACAGAGACTTGGCAGTGTGCTGATGCAAGATGGGAGAGTGGTGTCATATGCCTTGCGGCAACTCAAACACCATGAGCGGAATTACCCCACACACGACTTTGAGTTAGCGTCAGTGGTTCATGTGCTCAAGGTATGGAGGCACTACTTGATGGGGAAACACTGTGATGTATACATCGACCACAAGAGCCTGAAGTACATATTTACACAGAAGGAACTGAACATGAGACAAAGGATATGATTGGAACTTATCAAGGACTATGATATGAATCTGCAATACCACCCAGGAAAGGCCAATGTAGTAGCATATGCTCTGAGCCGGAAGGTTTATGCCAATGGATTGACAATTGGGGAATTGCCCGAAGATTTGTGTAAGCAATTCAAGGACCTTAGACTGGAGGTAGTGTCATAAGGATATTTAGCAGCAATGGAAGTCCAACTGACGCTACAGGACAGAATCAGGAAGGCTCAAGTGGGAGACAAGGAGATTGATGAAGTAAAGGAAAAGATGAAGGAGGATCGAGCAAGGGAATTCCGCGAGGATGAGCAAGGAACCTTGTGGTATGCAGATCGTTTGTGCGTTCCCAGCGATCCAGAGATAAGGAAGTTGATTCTGCAGGAAGCTCATGACTCGTCGTATTCCATACATCCGGGCAATACAAAGATGTATATGGACCTAAAGGACAGATTCTGGTGGAACAACATGAAGGGAGACATCGCGGAGCATATTGCCCTATGTGATGTATGTAGCCGAGTGAAGGCGGAACACCAGAAGCCAGCAGGACTGCTACAGCCGTTGCCCGTGCCAGATTGGAAGTGGGATAGAGTGGGAATGGATTTTATCACAGGACTGCCCAGGACCAGGTCAGGATATGACTCCATTTGGGTAGTGGTCGACCATTTGACCAAGGTAGCCCACTTTATACCGGTGAAGACGACCTATACGAGTGCAAAGTTGGCCAAGATCTACATGGACAAAATTGTGTGCCTACATGGAGTTCCCAATTTACCTCACACTTCTGGCGTCAGCTGCACGAGTCGCTTGGGACTAGATTGGAGTTTAGCACAACGTTTCACCCACAGACTGATGGACAGACTGAGAGGGTGAATCAGATTTTGGAAGATATGCTGAGAGCTTGCGCTTTGGCTCATGGTTCTAGTTGGGATGAGAATTTGCCGTATGCTGAGTTTTCCTACAACAACAGCTATCAAACCAGCATCAAGACGTCACCGTTCGATGTGTTGTATGGAAAACGGTGTCGGACACCATTGCTATGGGATGGAGTAGGAGAACGTCAGCTGTTTGGTCCTGATTTGATCAAGGACGCTGAGGAGAAGGTCGCCTTGATTAGGGACAGGCTAAAGGTAGCACAATCAAGGCAGAAGCGCTACGCTGACGCCAAGCGCAAGGAAGTGGTGTATGAGATAGGTGACAGAGCATACCTCAGAGTGTCGCCACTTCGTGGAATCAAGAGATTTGGAATTAAGGGTAAGCTGGCACCTCGGTTTATTAGACCATATCGGGTCTTAGAACGCAAAGGAGAAGTTGCTTATCAGTTGGAGTTGCCAGAGGCTCTGTCCGCTGTTCATAATGTGTTCCACGTGTCCCAGCTGAAGAAATGCCATCCAGAGATGGTGGATACACCATTGAGAGACACTGTGCCACTAGAGGAGGTTCAGCTTGAGAATGACTTAACCTATGAGGAGAAGCCGGTCAAGATTCTAGAGACAGCGGAGAGGATTACCCGTACCAAAACAATCAGGTTTTGCAAGGTGCAATGGAGCCACCAGACCGAAGAGGAAGCCACTTGGGAGCGTGAGGATGACATCCGAGAGGACTACCCGCACCTATTTGCTAGCCGCGCCGAATCTCGGGGACGAGATTCATCTTAAGGGGGTTAGTCTTGTCACATCACAAATTTTAGATTTGGTTCTGCATATCATTCATATCATTGCATCATGTTCTTCCATGCAAAACATCCGATTGAAATGATCCGGCAAAACGCTATTTTCAAAACCCTATTTTACTTTACTAAAATGCTCCTCCGGGAGGGTATACTAGGACTTGTGTTTTCCACCCTTGTATACTAGTGGTTTCACTTGCCACTTGACCCTGGATTGATCTCCTAGATTTTAGAAAAATTTAGAAACAAGTTTCACCCAATTCGGAGTTCGTATGAAAAAGTTACGGAAGAATTGCTAAACAGAAATTAGAAAAAAAATAAAAGAACAAAAAAAGGGAGAGCAGCGCGCCGCGCAAGCCTGCTAGGCTGCGCCGGCCCAGCCATCACCCACAGCGCACGCGCTCGCGGCGGATAGTACCCGTCGCCGCCCGCGTCTGGCCACCGACAGGTGGGGCCCACCTGTCGGCGCCGACTTCGCCACCGCCGCCGCGTCCGAATCCAACTGCTCCGCCGCCGAATCCGGGAGGGACTCCGCGTGGGCCCCCCTTCTTAGCCGCCCGAGCCCCCTGCCTCCCTATCGCGCCGCCCTCCTCACCTTGCGAGCCGCCGCCGCCTCGCGAACCGCGCCGCCGCCGCTCCCGCTCTCCGCCGCCGCCCGGTAAGCGCGCAGCCCGCCGCCGCGCCTCCCCCTCTCTCTCCTCGCGCGACCTCGCCGCCCCGCGACCCCGCCTCGGCCCTGACCGCCGCCTCCCCTTTTTTCCCGCAGGTCGCCGACGCCGACGCCACCGCGCCTCCAGCCGCTCGCCGCCACCCGCACCGAGCCAGCCGACTTGTGCCGCCACCGCCATGGGCTCCGCCTCCTCGTCGCCGACCCCGTGCGCCACCTCGCCGCCGCCGGAGACCTCGCCGCCGCCGCCCCGAGCTCGCCGCCGCCGCCTCTGGTGAGTCCACCGCCGCCACCTCTCCTGGTCGTTGGATCTCCGATCCATGGCTCAGATCGACCGAAGACCGCGCGGTTGACTGGTCAACAGCTAGTCAACCCGCGCTGAGTCAGCGCTGAGTCAGCAGGGAAAATTCCCAGAATATTCCCTTTTGATTTAAATCGATTTAGAAATTACAGAAATTTGTAGAATCTTGTAAATTGCATAGAAAATAATCTACTAGGCCAAAAATTGCAAATAAAATATGTGTAGATTCAGTAAGTCGTGCAGAATCTTGTTGTACCATTGTTTTACACTTTTGCAGCAAGTTTTTGTCCAGATTAATTAAATGAGTTAATGCCCTTTTGGAGTAATTAATTCGTAGAAAAAGATCCGTAACTCCAAAAATTGCAAATAATATGTCCCTGGATTCAGTAGAGCAAGGGGAATCTCAAAGTGAATTAAAAGGATAGGCTTATAGTAAAACTTTTGCAGAAACTATTTAGTGTCTTTCTGCAGTATTTTAATTACTCAGGGAGTTTTATAATTCCTTTTTGAGTAATTCCAATTGGTACTGTTCCTAAATAGCAATACCTACACAGTAGAATTTTCCCAAGATTTTACAAATATTATACTATCGGTAGTGAATTATTTGGTTTCTAGCTCTAGTTTTGAGCGTTATAAATTGCATAATAGTTTTCCTTGCGCTAAAATTATTTTCCATGCATGCATTCAGTAGCTTTACTGAATAAGATTATATGGTGCTGCTGTAGCATCAATCCACTTGTCATGCATGCATCTTGCATCATCTTTGTTTGCATATGCTTGTGGATGGTTTGTTTATGAATGCAATTGTATCGTGTAGATTGTGACGAGTGCAACGCTTGCTCGTGTGTGGATTGTTCTTCCGACCTCTATAACCAAGGCAAGTAGATGCTACTTTGTTCATGATATTGTCCTACTATTTTCAATGCATTATCGTGTATTTTGTAGATGCATGTGTAGGATGATACTATCGCTATGCTATGTCCTATTATGTGGTAGGGCTTTCCTTGTAGATGAACCACCGTTGGTAGATGTGCTTAGCCATGCTATGATGAATGAGGGCTGGGTTACATCACTGAGAGTTGTTTATAAATGTGTTGGTTTGCAAAAACTAAAACAACTTAATCAATGAATCTCCTGGGTGTGATGGGATTGATAAATTTTGGTGGTATCATTGCGGAAAGGCACCCAGGTATTGAGAGAAAATGATTGGCTTCTTTATTTTATAGCTTACGTGTACAACCATGTGCCAATAATGAAATGGGCAGTTGGTTGGACTTAGTAGGTTGTGGTAACTCAAACCCTCGTATCCAGAGATGTAGAATTTTAGTAGGTTGGACCGGTGCGCGTCAGGATTGGGGAGCTACTTCCCGAACAGTCTCTTCTTGGACTTCTCCCTATCATCACCCAAAATGAGAGTGATGGTAAGAGCTGGGCTGGCCAAGTCACATGGGTAAAGTGTACTAACCCCTGCAGGGTGTATAATCTAATCGATTAGCCGTGTCCCCGGTTATGGACATCTGAGTTGCTTGATATTGATTCCATGACATGTTTCTCGCTCATTCTAATTTCATAATTTCTTTAATATTATTGGGTTAACTTAATTGGGATCTTTTCAAAGAAAATCAAAAACTGTTTATGAAAGTAGGACAAAGGTATTTGCAAATGCAAGCTAGCCACGGCCCCACTTGCCAAATATGCATGTAGATGTTAGCTTTATTGTCTCCTTTACTAGCTCTACTTGCCATACATTCCATGTATTGACCCTTCGGGGCTGCTACATTTCATGTTGCAGGATATTCCGATTCCGAGTAATCGATATAGGCCACGGTACTCCACTCGGCACTTGTTCACTTGTGGGCAATTTGAAGAATGGAGGATTTGCTTTATTTATGTTGCTACCTGAATAATTTGAGCTAGCCTTGAGCTAAGCTTTTATTGTAATAATGGTACTCTGGATCTTTGTTATTTATGATACACGGATATTTTGCTATGTTATTCATCTTATTCTATTGTGGGCCAATGAACCGATCCAGGGATTGGAATGTCACATAGAATCCACGGTCTTTTCAGAACCGCGGTGTTACATACTCCCACCATCCGTGTAAATTTTTAACGTAAAATTTAGTGGTAAAATTTAAATGAATTTTAGCTTAGTTGTCAATGAATATGAACATTCTTGGATTTCAATCCAAATGACCAAGGTCATGGACATGTCTACATATTACTTTATGTTGATGATCTCATATCCAAGAATTTGCATGTTGACAAATCTAGCCATATTTTGAAAACAATCGAAGAGTATGGCTCGATCAGCTGCTCTCTCGAGAAGGACCTAAACCTAGTTGTTTTCCTTGCTTAATTTTAGAGTCCTTTGTGCTAAATGTATGGACCTCGGTGTATTTTTTCCTATTTTTAGGTCCTTGATGTAAATTGTACTCGCACTGCCCATTTAAAATTTTAATCTAAAAGTAAGTGTTAAAATTTAAACGAATTTAAGCTTAGTTGTAAATGAGTATGAACAATCTTGGATTTCAAGACGAATGACCAAGGTCGTGCTCATATCTAGATTATACTTTATGTTGATGATCCCACACCCAAGAATTTTCATGCCGACAAATCTGGCCATATTTTGAAAACAATCAAAGAGTAAGTAGTATGAAGAGTATGGCTCGATCAGCTGGTATCTTGAGAAGGAGACGAACCCGACTGTTTTCCTTACTTAATTTTACGGACTTTATGGTAATATATGGACCTCGATGTAATTTTCCTATTCATAGGTCCTTGATGTATAATGTAATCCCGCCGCGTGTGTAAAATTTTAACATGAAAGTAAGTGGTATAGTCTAAATCAATTTAAGCTTAGTTGTAAATTAGTATGAATATTCTTGGATTTAAAGCTGAATGACCAAGTTCATGGCCATATCTACAACATACTTTATGTTGATGATACCATATCCAAGAATTTGCATGTCAACAAATTTGGCCATAATTTGAAAACAATCAAAGAGGAAATAGTATGAATAGTATGGCTTGATCAGCTGCTCTAACGAGAAGGGGCCGAACCCAACTATTTTCCATGCTTATTTATTTTAGGGTCCTTTGTGCTAAATGTTTAGACCTTGATGTAATTTTCCCTTTTTAGGTCCTTGATGTAAAATGTACTCCCACCACCCATGTAAAATTTTATCCTAAAAGTAAGTTGTAAAATCTAAACGAATTTAAGTTTAGTTGTCAATGACTATGAATATTCTTGGATTTCAAGCCAAACGACGAAGTTCATGGCCATATCTATGTCATACTTTATGTTGATGACCCTATATCCAACAATTTGCGTGCCGACAAATCCCCCCATATTTTGAAAACAATCAAAGAGGAAGTAGTATGAAGAGTATGGCTCGATCATCTGCTCTCTAGAGAGAAAGAGATGAACCCAAGTATTTTACTTTCTTAATTATTTTAGGGTCCTTTGTACTAAATATATGGACCTCTATGTATTTTTCCCTTTTTTATGTCCGTGGTGTAAAATGTACTCCCACCGCCCGTGTAAGATTTAAACCTAAAAGTAAGTGGTAAAATCTAAATGAATTTAAGCTTAATTGTCAATGTGTATGAACAATCTTGGATTTCAAGTCGAACGAAAAATTTCATGGCCATATCTACATCATACTTTATGTTGATGATCCCATATCCAAATATTTGCATGTACACAATTTTGGCCATATTTCGAAAAAAATTAAAGAGTAATTAGTATTAAGAGTATGGCTCGATAAGCTTCTCTCTCGAGAAGGCCCGATCGCGACTGTTTTCCTTTCTTTATTCTAGGGTCCTTTGTGATAAATGTGTGGACCTCTATGTAATTTTTCATTTTTGGGTCCTTGATGTAGAATATACTCCCACTGTCCAAGTAAGCGGTAAAATCTAAACGAATTTAAGCTTAGTTGTCAATGAGTATGAACATTCTTGGATTTAAAGCCGAACGACCAAGGTCATGGCCCTATCTACGTCATTCTTTATGTTGATGATCCCATATCCAAGAATTTGCATGTTGAAAAATCTAGCCATATTTTGAAAACAATAGATGAGGAAGTAGTATGAAGAATATGGATCGATCAGCTGCTCCCTTACGAAGGAGCTGAACCCGACTATTTTCCTTTATTAATTTTTAGGTATTTTATGCTAAATGTGGACCTCGATGTAATTTTACCTTTTTAGGTCCTTAATGTAAAATGTACTCCCAACGTTCCTATAAAATTATAACCTAAATGTAAGTGGTAAAATCTAAACGAATTTAAGATTAATTTTTAATGAGTATGAACATTGTTGGATTTCAAGCCCAATGACCAAGGTCATGGCCATATCTACATCATACTTTACATTGATGATCCCATATCCAAGAATGTGCATGCCGACAAATGTGGCCATATTTCTAAAACAAACAAAGAGGAAGTGGTATGAAAAGTATGGCTGGATTACCAACTCTCTCGAGAAGGAACTAAACATGACTGTTTTCCTGGATTAATTATTTTAGGATCCTTTATGCTAAATGTATGGACCTAGATGTATTTTTCCCTTTTTAGGTCCTTGATATAAAATGTACTCGCACCACTTGTGTAAAATGTTAACCTAAAAGTAAGTGGTAAATTTAAACGAATTTAAGCTTACTTGTCAATGAGTATGAACATTCTTGGATTTCAAGCCGAGGGACCAAGTTCATGGCCATATATACATCATACTTTATGGTAATGATCCCATATCCAAGAATTTGCATGCCAAAAAATTTGGCCATATTTTGAAAATAATTAGAGAGGAAGTAGTATGAAGAGTATGACTCGATCGGCTGCTCTCTCAAGGAGTCAAACCCGACTATTTTCCTTGCTTAATTTTAGGGTCCTTTATGATAAATGTAGGGACCGTGATGTAGTTTTCCCTTTTTTAGGTCCTTGAGTTAAAATGTTCTCACACCGCCCGTGTAAAATTTTAACCTAAAAGTAAGTGGTAAAAGTTAAACAAATTTAAGCTTAATTATCAATGACTATGAACATTCTTGGATTTCAAGACGAGCGACCAAGGTCATGGCCATATATACATCATACTTTATGGCACTGTTCAAAAAATCGTCCGATATGCCGATTTATCGCTTATAACCGTGTGACCAATAAGCCGACTAATCAATTTATCGTCCGATAAATTGATTTATCGCCCTATAAGTCGGCCAATACACCAAAAATCACTAATTTCGGGATGACCGAGAAATTAACGATAAACGATATCCTCAACATTGCTTTATGGTAATGATCTCATATCCAAGAATTTGCATGGAGATAAATTTGGCCATATTTTGAAAACAATCAAAGAGGAAGTAGTATGAAGAGTATGAATCGATCAACCGCCCTCACGAGAAGGACCCAAACCCGAATATTTTCAATTCTTATTTTTAGGGTCCTTTATGCTAAATTATGGACCTTGATGTAATTTTCCCTTTTTAATTAGGTCCTTGATGTAAAATATTCTCCCACCATCTGTGTAAAATTTTAACCTAAAAGTTAGTGGTTAAGTTTAAACGAATTTAAGCTTAGTTGTCGATGAGTAAGAACATTCTTAGATTTCAAGCCAACCCACCAAGGTCAAGGCCATATCTACATCTTACTTTATGATAATGATATCATATCCAAGAATTTGCATGTCGACAAAGTTTGGCCATATTCTGAAAACAATCAAAATATTAAAAACAAAAATAGAAACAATTTCAATTTTCCAAGTGACAAGAATTTATTTTATGAGAAGAAATTATGAAGAATATGTATTTCCTTTTTCTGTTAAAAACGAAGAGGGAGAAGATACTATGGGCATAGAGGAGGTAGCGCGAGAGCTGCAAAATGGAGGATTTTAAGACGGTATGATGTTAGAGCAAAGGTGTGATGGGTTCCTAACATGAGATACATGGTATAGTGAGTAGTACCAAATTTTAGGACATACTATGTATGCACGCATTGCATGTAGGTTCATCGGTTATTAATTTTAAGGGACCTATATCTCAAAAGAAACTTCATTCAACCATTAACATAACAACACGCGTTTACATATATAGGACTCATTGCTGAACTGGTGCAGGCCTAGCGCCTCCTAGCACCTAATCATGCGCCGCCAGCGACAGCTCATTAGACACCAGCACCAACTCCACCGGTGGATCTTGACCCATTGGCACCTCCGGATAAGCCGGCGGCACCTCCCGAGCCATCGGCAGCTCTAGGAGGACCTTGTGGATGAAGTTACCGTTGTTAGGGAACTAGTCCTAGTAGTTGGTGAAGATGTTGGCCCCGATGAACTCCACTATATCGCAGACGCAGTGGAAGGCCTGGCCATCTCTGAAGTTGTTGAACTTGACCATCAATATCCTGTATGAATTGTTGTAGAGGTCATACATATGGTACTTGCAGCGACCATAGCCTGCGTCGAGGAAGGTGCATGCCAGCTACCACGGAGTTCTATGTGGGGAGAAGGCCCAAATGTGTAGGGCATTGTCCTTCTCTGTGGCGACGTGGTTGTATTTGTGCTCCGGTACGACCGACGGCAGCCATAGGTGGTCATGGATGACTGACAGGGACAAAGATGGTTGCTGGGATAGTGGGGAAGGGGAGAGAATAAATAGTAAGGAGGTTATCCAAGATTAATGTTGCATATTAGCTGAACCAAGGGGACAATCAATGTCGCTGGCGAAGACTAGGGTAAGATGATGGGACGGAACACTGAATATGCTTCCCATAGTCGATAAGCACAGTCATAATCTTGGGGTGCCTCCGAGGCGACCGTGACCCGGCGATACACGAACATGGACTGGGATTTGGTATCATGCGCAGAACATGTTATAGCTTGCCATGCCCCGCTCATCCACCCTCCACAAGCCATCCACAATATTTTTTGGTTGCGTCAAACATCTTATATAAGAGACTCATTTTGCTTGCCAAAATGTAAGAGAATCATTTTATATAAAATGTCAATGTTTACACAAAAGTACCAAAATATTTGCACATCACATTCAATTTGTGAATGCTTTATTTGTTTGTAATAAACTTGTTTTTCAACATAAATTTTCTGTACGTAAGGTTTGACCTTTCATTCAAATAACCAGATATCCATCAAAGATTTTTTCAAACTATTAGATGATCAATTTATGTGTGATTTATTACAACTCTCACAAAAGCACCCTATTATTCATAAATTTTTAACACATGATGTTTTCCCCTGATTTATTTAGTGCGTCACTAGTATTTGTTATGTAGACAATAAATAGAAAAAACAGTTCTGCATGAAAAAAATATTTTTTTAAGAGCAAGCACGATGAATATGCTCGGAATGACACAATTCCGGTTTCGAGACAAAGTTTGGACCATGTTTCACTTACGATTACCAAATTTTATGAGTTCTCAAGCATCCTAGCTAACTTTACACACTTAAAATAATTTAAACTGATTTGTCAATATTAGGTAAAATTTGAACTATGAGTAAGTGGAAGATTTATTGAAATTATCTTTTGAACATCCAATGGTCGATGTTCAGAGTTATTGGTACACTATATAGTGTTAAGATTATATAAGATGGTAAGATAAAATAAGGTAGTTTAAGTATAGTGTACGAGTAACTTTGAACATCGACCATTGGATATAGATTGAACATCGACCATCTTTGAAGAAAAGGAATTTTACAAAGAATATGATAGAGATTGGAAGGTTGTCATGTACAAAAAGAAAAGTCCCAAAAAATCTCCTTTGATCAAGCATGTCAAAAATGTGTAATCGGTTTTCCAACGGCTCAAATTCCCGATTGTAGCTGCGGTTTCCTCGCCTGATCTCGTTGGGCGCAGTAAGTATGAAAATATCTCGAGTATTCAAAAACGGTCCTACGCGCACGTTCTCGCTGATGGCGGAATTAAACCTGTGGTAATGCCGGTCGGGTCAAAAGGTGGCGATAATCGCAAGGCAATTAAACTCCCTGGTCTTATTCCTTTTCTGAAATTCCCAACCTTCCCAAAATGTTTGTGGCCCGATAACTCTTACCTTCGGTGGTTCAAGACCCAGCAAAATCCATCTTTTTTTCGGCCCACTGTGTACAACGGTTTTAAGGAATTCTCCATTTCCGGGCAAAAAACAACTGCTAGAATCCCTGTCCCCTCAACTCCCTTGCCCGCGGAAACCCCAACCTTGCCTTGCTCGTCGCCAACGAAGTCTGGTATAATGGCCAACATTCCGATTGATCCTGCGCCGTTCTTGCCGAACAGCTTTCAAGTTCTACAAGTGGCTGGAAGAAACTGCGTCAAGAGGGTGGTGGTTCCGCGTCGGTCTAAGGTGCATGAACAGTATGCTATCGCTTCCATTAATCCCCTCCCCCCTGGTCAGGTCCCTTTCGCGAATATTCGAGATGTTCTGCTTGATTTCCTCCATAATGAAGCTCGGGTGCATTTTCGGGATGTCCAGGCTTGTCCTTTTGGGGTCGCCTATGTGTAATTTCACCATGTTAGTGATAGGGACAGGCTCATCGCGGCCAGTCCCATTCATTTCCAAGATGTGCATGTCTCTTTCGTTAAGCACAATGAGGGGGAGAATTGGAGAAGGACTCAATTCAACAACGAGTGTTGGGTGATGCTAGTTGGCCCCCCCTTGGACCACTGGCACACTGAAGATCTGAATGCTGTTTTTGCTGACATTGGGAAGGTTCTTCTTTGGGAGCGGGACCAGGAACATAAGGGAAGAATTCTAGCAAAAATCCATGTTACTGACTTGGTGGAAATCCCCAAGAGTGTAAGGTTCACTATTGGTGACTTGGTGGAAACTGAATCCTGGACCTTCTACGTTGAAGTTTTACAGAGTGACTTGCTTGGGGGGCTCACCTGAGGAGGACTCACTCCCTGCTGACAATGAGGACCCACACACCCTTCCTGTCTTTGGGCCCCAGATCCCTCCTCCTCCACCTCCCCCACCTGCTCCTATTGGTGAGGCTGGTGGTTGGGGTCAGTGGTTGGCGCCAGTGCAGGACCCTGTAGTTGCTCCTGGTGGTGACAACAATGAGGGATGGGACCCATGGGAAGCTGATGCTGCCCCAGTGCAGGGCCCTATGGTTGCTCCTGGTGAGGATATGCATGTTGATGATCATAATCTCCCCCCAGGATGTTAACAGTGCAGTTCCTGGTGCTATTCTTGTCAATCATTGGGAGTCAAATGATGAGGACTCTGTTAATGATGATCCTGCAGCTGTTGAGGAGCATGCAGCTATTGAGGAGCCTCAGGGAGTTGGTATTAGGGAAGGCCTGCAGAACATCCTTCAAAATTACTTGGAGGAGGATGAAGCCAATTCTGATGAGGATGGGATGGTTGAGAGCCCAATGGACACTGGTGCTGAGGCTGAAGAAAACAATTATTGTATGTTGGAAGATCAACACCTCCTATCCCCTAATGAAGCTCATCTTCAGGTTGGCATGGTCAGAACTTTTGTTTCCATCCCTGATGTTCATGCTGCAAAGCAAGGCTTCTCCCAACAAGGATTAGAGCTCTAATAAAGCTACTTTGCCCCCATATTCAAAAGGATTCATCTTCAAAGGGCTCTCTCATGTGTGACATTCCTGTAAGTTGGTTTAATTTTATTACTCTCATGCTTGCTACTCCTGAAAAGTTCAATTGGGTCAGGAGCTTTCTTACTTCTCCCCTTTGGGAAATTATTAAAGAACCTATTGCTGAGGAGAATTCAATCTCTTTCATCATCCCTAATGAAAGCATTTCTCAGATGGCTCCTCCTTGTATGGGCATTGAGGCCAAGCAGTCTTCTTGCTCTCCTTCCACTCCATCCAGAAAGAGAAAGGGCAAGGAACCTCTGGTTGAGTCTGAGGTGAGAAGAAGTCCTAGAATTGTTGAATTAAATGGGGGTTTCAAAAGTCATATTAACTGCTCAATTTCAGACTGTCTGACTTGCAATGCTGCTCCACCATGTTTAAATCCTAAAGTGGTTAAAAATCTTGCTGCTTCTTTCTGCAAGGTCAAGGACGGTGACCTTGAGAAAAGGCTGCTCAAGAAAGGGAAAGCCACTGAAGTTGCAATCAAGGCTCCTTCCAAAGGCACCAACAAAGGGAATGGCTCCTCAACCTTAAATCTTGGGGGCAAAAAGAAAGCTGGGGCTGCTGGTACTTGTGGTCAGCAAGCCAAGAAGAAGCCCTCTATTTAGGTGTTTAATGTATCACAAACTGTCTTTTGCTGGAACCGTGTTGGTTGCCTGTCCTGAACCTTGTAATAGTGGTCACCTGATGTGTTTACTACCTGGTGTGGTTATGGATGTTGAATCTGTCAGTGGGATTAAGTTGTGGAATGCCTTTTTCTTATTTGGTTGTGATCTCTTCAGTTGGGTGATGACATTGGTTGTATCACCCCTTAATCTAAATCCCAATATGGTTTTTAATGGATAATAAAAGAATATGGATGATTTTGAATTGGAACATCAGGGGCATTAATTCTGATAAAAAATGGGTTGCCCTCAGAAACAAGATTGTTGAATCTGGTTGTGACATTTTTTGTCTCCAGGAAACTAAGAGGGAGGATTTTGATATCTCTTACATCAGAAAATTTTGTCCCTCCAAATTTGAAAAATTTGAATTTCTTCCCTCTAGGGGGGCTTCTGGGGGTTTGATTATCATTTGGAATAGCTCTTTGTTTTCTGGGCAACTCTCTTTTCAAAATGAGTTCTCCATCTCTATTACCTTGACCTCCCTCTTGTCCAATGAAACCTGGATTCTCACCAATATTTATGGGCCCTGCTTATCTGAAAAAAAGCAGATTTCTTAGATTGGTTTGCAAATATTGATATGTCTGATGATATGGATTGGCTCATTGTGGGTGATTTCAATTTTATTAGAAAACCCTCTGACAGAAATAGGCAGGGGTTGATGTGAATGACATGCTCCTTTTTAATGAAGCCATTATCAACCTGGGGCTCATAGAGTTACCCCTTAAAGGTAGGAAGTTCACTTGGAGCAACATGCAAAAGGAACCTCTCCTAGAGAAATTGGACTGGTTTTTCACATCTGCCTCCTGGACACAAAGCTATCCTTCAACTTTTTTGTCCCTCTTACCAAGCCGACCTCTGATCATCTGCCTTGTGTCATCTCTATTGGGACAATGATTCCAAAATCCCAGGTTTTCAGATTTGAGAAATACTGGATGCATCACAGTGATTTTAAAGCAATTGTTCAAAATGCTTGGAACATCCCAGATGGTTTCCCTAACTCTGCTAAAAAAATTAATGCTAAATTCAAAAATGTCAGAAGAGGGCTAAAAATCTGGGCAAAGAATTTGACTTGTTTGAAAGCTCAAATTAGTAATGTTAATGCAACTATTGATCTCTTGGATGTCTTGGAGGAAATGAGAACTCTTACTATACTGGAATGGAATCTAAGGGATTTGCTGAAAACTCTTGTAATCTCACTACTTCAAAATCAAAATGCTTATTGGAAGCAAAGAGGAAAAGTAAAATGGGTCAAGTTGGGTGATGAGAACACAAATTTTTTTCATTCCAAAGCTACCATCAGTTTCAGGCATAACTACATCTCCATGCTCAAAGATGAATCCAATGAGGAGATTCATGATCATTATGGTAAAACTGACCTCCTTTGGCATGCTTTTAAAGATAGAATGGGCACTTCAGATAAGCCTGAAATGCACTTTAACCTTAGAGAGTTGGCAGGGGAATGTCTGAGTCAGGAGGAAAGAGATGTTTTAGAAGAGCCATTCTCTGATATTGAAATTGAAGGTGTGATTAAAGAACTTCCTAATAACAAGTCCCCTGGCCCTGATGGTTTTAATAATGAAGTCATTAAGCACTGTTGGCCTATTATTAAGGATGATGTTAAACAACTCCTTTTGGATTTCTTTGAAGGCAAGACATCTTTGGAAAGCATTAATGCTTCTTTTATCACCCTCATTCCTAAAAATGAGACCCCTTTGACACCTGCTGATTTCATGCCTATTTCTCTGCTTAACAGTGTCTTCAAGATTATAACCAAACTCCTGGCCAACAGACTTCAAAAAATTATTCTTAAGCTTGTCCACAAAAATCAATATGGATTCTTGAAACAAAGATCTATTCAGGATTGCTTAGGATGGGCCTTTGAATTCCTTTATCAATGTCACAAGTCCAAGGAGGAAATTCTAATTCTGAAGCTTGACTTTGAAAACGCTTTTGATAAAATTGAGCATTCCACCATCATAAATATTCTCAAAGCCAAAGGTTTTGGTGAGAAATGGATTAATTGGATTCAGTTGATTTTTGGATCTGGTTCATCTGCTGTTTTGTTAAATGGAGTTCCTAGGAAAAAATTCTACTGTAGAAGAGGTGTAAGGCAAGGGGACCCCTTATCCCCCCTTTTGTTTGTCCTTGCTGCTGATCTACTCCAATGCATTCTCAACAAAGCAATGTGCCTTGGGCTTCTTTCTCTTCCCTTAGAAGGTGTTTTCTACCCAGATTTCCCTGTAATTCAGTATACAGATGACACCTTATTGGTCCTTAAGGCTGACTCGAAACAATTGATGTGCCTTAAAGCTCTTCTTCATACTTTTGCTCTTTCCGCTGGACTCAAGGTTAATTATTCTAAGTCTAGTATGATGCCAATCAACATGGATTTTGATAGGCTAAGACATTTTGCTAGTGCAATTTCATGCCTCACTGGATCACTACCCTTCACTTATCTTGGATTGCCTTTAAGCATCAACAAGCCTGCAGTGGAACATTTTCTGCCTATTGTTCAGAGAGTGGAGAGAAGATTATGTGGGATTGTTGATTTCCTAAACTATGGGGGAAAGCTACAATTGGTTAAATCTGTCTTATCCTCTCTTCCCATTTATTATATAAGCTGCTTTGAACTTCCTGTCTCTATTAAAGATCAGCTGATCAAGTACATGAGGCAATGCTTGTGGAGGAAAAAAACCACTGATGTCCAAGCTAGAGGACAAGCTCTAGTGGCCTGGTGCAAGGTTTGTAGACCAAAGAATCATGGAGGTTTGCGTGTTCTTGACCTTAACATTCAAAATTCAGCTCTTATTTTGAAAAATTTGGGTAAATTCTATAATCGCAGAGATATCCCCTGGGTTCATCTTGTCTGGAACACTTACTATTGCAATGGAAAATTGCCTGGAAGGAGTTTTGAGGGGTCCTTTTGGTGGAAGGCTCACCTGAAACTAGTTGACATCTTTAAAGGAATTGCAAAATGCTCGGTGGGAGATGGCAAATCCACCCTCCTCTCGACTGATATGTGGAAAGATGAATGCTTTTAGCATAAGTTTCCTCATTTACTGTCTTATGCAAAAAATACACATATCTTTGTCAGTGAGTTCTTTTAGGCACCTAACATGCAAGATCATTTCTTTCTTCCTCTATCCCAGCAAGCTTATTTTGACTATCAATGCCTGGAGCAAATTATCAGTGAAGGGATACAGGGAGAAACAGACAATTGGAGCTACATTTGGGGAAGTGATTTTTTATCAGTCCAAAAGGCCTATTCATCATTATCTGGGTATCAGACAGTTCAGCCTCATTTTTCCTGGTTATGGAAGTCTTCTTGCCAGCAAAAACACAAGTTTTTCTTCTGGCTCTTGATCCTTGATAGACTAAACACCATAAACCTTATGAAGAGGAAAAGGTTATCTCTGATCACAAATGATTGTGTGTTCTCTGGTTGCATCAGTGAGGAAACATTATCTCATTTATTTTGGGTATGCTCTTTTGCAAAAGCATGCTGGGATGAAATCTTCCCTGTCAGAGATAATGACTTAAATCTCTTTGAGGTGTTGGCTAATATAAAGCACAGATTAAAAGTCCCTTTGCAATGGAGATTGTTATTCTAGGGGCTTGGGGCATCTGGATGTGTAGAAACAATGAAATCTTTAACAACAAGCATGCTTCCCTTGATGAATGGAGGGCTATTGTTTCTCAAGAGTTAAGATGGGTCATGTATAGAATCAAGAAAAAGTATTACCAGGATCTCAAAGACTGGATCAACAACAATTTGGATAGGATATAGTTAGCCTTGTTTTTTCCCTCACTGAGGTGGCCTTGAATTTTTAAATATCTACTTATGTAACTCATTATGATTTATAAAAATTGCAGTGGGGGTTTTTTACCCTACTGTTTTACCCTAAAAAACTATAGATTGGATAATCCCAACATTAGATTATGTCATGTCTAGCATCTACAAGATTCTACTATTATCCTAGAACCATGAACACCATGCATAAACCTCAAAACACACTTCTCCATCATTCTGCAATATTCCATGTTTAAAATATTCTAACTTATATTTTTTAATAGAACTGGTGTACTACTACTACCATATATGCACTTCATCAGGACCTGGCCAACCTCCCTATATTTTACTCTTACTCAAGTTATTACATTTCTCTCATCGTGCACCGAGGAAGCATGCCGCATTCACATGGACCTGATATAGGTTGGGCCACAAGTTCATGACGTATTGTAAATCAATACCTTACCATCCCAAATCAGGTTTTTCTACTCATATGCCCACCTCTGCATTTCCCAATCTGTCCACCATCATCTAGAAAACACACCCATCCTCTTGCTTCCTCCTCCTCTCACTATTGCTTCCCTGATGAGGGTTCGACTCGTTAATGCCCATTGTTATGGACTTGGGTTTTGGAGATGATGGGGATGCTGGAAGTCGCGAGATGGTTAATAGGCAAGCAACACGGGGACACGAGGTTTACCCAGGTTCAGGCCCCCGGAGGGAAAACCCTACTCCTACTTGTCTGTTCTTGATTACGGCAGAACCGAAGGTTACAGGGGTGCGAAGATGCAATCTGGCGTGGAGCTGTGTGTATGAGGTGTTGAGATCCTTATCACTGTGCCCTCCTGGCCTTTATATAGATAGGCCAGGTCCCGGGGATAGGTCGAGTCAGTTACAAATTAGGGTTGAACCCTTTGAAATTCTATCTAATCTAGACTTGACCTCCAAGGAGTCAAACTCGCCATGGGCTTGGGCCACCCGAAATCTTCCTAGGCTGCAAGTCTTCACGTGGGCCGTCCTTGGGATGGACCAGGTATACCAACGTTATGCACCCATAGGGTATATCCATGTTAGTATCCCCCGAGTGTTCAGTCGAATCATAGATTCGACTGGAGACTTCTATAGGAAAAAATGTTTGAACCTGTCTTTTATTTGAACATGTATTTAGGAAAAATGTTTAGTTCATAGGGATTCTCGATGCGTGTGCCTGGCTCACCCGACGGATCAGGGCCAGTTAACTGATAGGACAAAAAAACTCGATCTTCATCAGACTCAAGTCCCTTGACTCGAATCTGGAACGAATGCTGGTGTAATTCGACTCAGGCCGTTGATAACTTATGGGAGTCGAATCCTAGTGGTTTTCAAGTGATGTACCCAATGCGACACGGAAATTTACTGGCAGAGCGAAGTCTGGTGCGTTACCAGGCCATCAGATGATATTTGTAGGTCTTACTTTGTATCGTAGACACAACATCCAAAGTTTTATCACCGCGGAGGTGTTTTAGGTGACCAAGGAGACTGCTATTACTTAACATTTATTTGGCAAAGTTGCCTAAAAGTTTTTTTTCGCACTTGACCCGAAGGATCTTAGTCAAATAAATCATAGGGTGCACGAACAGCGCTCCCTATGGGAGTAGCCCCCGAGTCCGTAGTGCAGTTGCAGACTCGACGTAGGACTCAAAAATATTTTCGAGGTGCTGTAACCGTTGTTTTTCCTTAGGTGCGTGTCCAGCGCTCCTGAGTACTTGGTTGAGTCGTAGACTCGAGTAAGTGCTTTATGCTTAGTCCAAATCTTCGAGCCGTTGCTGGCTTCACTTTGATGACGTCATTGATGACGATCGGCGAGCTCAACTGTCTGCACAGCATAGACGATGCGACGAGACGATCGTGGGTCCCACCGCCTGACTTGAATTTGACTAGTCATGCGTAACATGGCGAAAGTTATGGCATCTCCTCGATTTCCGCACGTAGTGGACGGCGTGCCGGCGATGGATCAGTTTGGTGTTGACATGTGGATGGTGAGATCAGAGGCACACATTAGGGCTTCTTAATTTGACAGCTCTGCTGCATTGTCTTCACCCCTTTTATACTATGGGTAAAACATCAAATTTTTACCCTTCGCCATTTTCCTTTGCTTCTTCACCATTTCCACCTTTTCTTGCATTCTTGCTTTCACTACGCACTAGACGTTCTCCGCGTATTTCCCTCTACTTTTCTGCATTCGCATCGCCGCACTCACCGCTCCGTGATGGGCAAGTCCAAGAAGGCTTCATCCGCTGCAGCGGGTTCAAGCACCGCCAGCGCCGGGAAGAAGGCTGCTGCACCGAGCCGCACCACCGATGGCGGGTGGCAGTGTACAGAGATGCGCGAGTCGGACTTGCGCAAATTTCGTGAGGCCGGCCTGATCTCCAAGGAGAAGTACGATGCCATCCTCCCGAGCCAAGAGGTAATCCCTCGCCCACCCGAAGGGTTTCGAGTGATGTTTTACGCCTTTGTTATCCGGGGTTTTTCTTTGCCCTCCCAAGAATTTCTGCGTGGGCTTATTTTCTTATATGGGATTCAGCTTCACCATCTGTCTCCCAATTCTCTCCTCCATATCGCTTGTTTTATTACCCTTTACGAGTGTTGGATCGGAATCGAGCCTTACTTTGGCCTCTTCCAGAGACTCTACTCCGTGAAGAGGCAATCTGGCACCGGTGGTGTCTATCCACTGGGTGGCTGCGGGATTTCTATCCGCTCCACTGTCTAGTTCTTCTCTTTCTCCCTTTGCGAGTCCATCTAGTATTGGCGCAGGAAGTGGTTCTACATCCGCGACATTAAGCTGGACGATCAACATTACGGGCTTGCTCACTTCGACTCCAACCAAGAGATCATCTGAAAGAGGTCGTGGGGGAATGACATCTTGGAGTGTGAATTCGAAGAGGTGGAGAAGCTCTCTAGCTGGTGGCTGGCAAAGAGGTCAATGGTGTCGACATCATCCGCACCTTCCTCAAGCGTCGGGTGCAGCCGCTCCAAGCGAGGGCGCACCCGATATTTCTGTATGCTAGCCCCAACGACCCGACAAGGGTATTGCCTGAGGGGATGTCTTTGGTTGATCTTAATAAGGCTCTTCGGCCTCTACTGAAGTAAAAATCTGATGAGGATCTCCCGGGGAAGTCCATAACTGCCCCTTTCTGTGCCAAGAAAGTCGTCCCCCAGGTGAAACTTGCAGTTGCGCGTAGTGATTTTTGAGCCCGTGTTGTTTGTTATCGGTACTTATGATTTTGCATCTCTTGTCTTCAATTTGCAGAGCTTCAATATAGCAGGTATGGTGCCCCCTCTACCTGAGAAGTACACGGATCCGCCGGACCACGAAGAGGCGGAGTTCGAATCCGAACTTCCCTCGGCGCAGTCTCCTTCCATGGAAGCCCCCGAGTCGAGCGAAGGGTAGACCCAAATGAGGTCCCGAAGTGAAACTTCGGATGGGGCGATGCCACCAACACCGAAAGGTCCCTCCTTACTCAAGCAGCACGGCGGGGATGAGGGTACAACCTCTACACCCATTCCTATTGTTCCTATTCGGGCGGTGGCCCCGTAGCCGCCGGCCAAGAAGAAGAAGAATAAGAAGGAGAAGGAGGCTCTTGTCTTCAACTTGTCAGACATACCATCATAAGTTGCTATGCTCCTGTCTTCAACTTGTCAGACATACCATCGTAAGTTTCTCTGGTCGAATCTTGTTACTTTATTCATGTGCTAAGCATTATCTTGTTATTGATCTGGTTCTTTGTAAGTGCTACTAGTCATCACTCGGAGGAGTCCCTTGAGAAGGACACCGAAGATATGATCGCGGAATCGAAGCAGACATTTTCCTTACCCAAGGTGGTGGCCAACTCTGATGACGAGGATTCGAGCTCCGCGAGGCGGGAGGCTCGTGTGCTCATTACGCGGAAGACAATAGAAAAACCCTCGGAGTCCACAGCACACCACGTAAGTGTCTTTCCTCTTTTCCGTGAGGGGAGCCCCCGAGCACTTTTATTCAGCGATCTTGTTGTTTTCTTCACAGCCTTTTGTGCGTGACGCCAACCGCATGATCGAGCGACACCTTTCACTAGAAGGCGAGATCAAGCAGCTTAGAGGTGCGTAGGTTCCTTTTGCTTTGTTTTGAGGCCTCCAAAGTTTTCATTGTATTGAACCTTTTGTTGCCCCATGTTGCAGATGAGAACAAACGATGCTCTCTGCAAGCTGAACGCTCTCGAAAAGAGCCTCGGCAAAGCGGAGAAATAGGCAAAGGATGTTGTAGAGGCCCTTCGGCGCCAGCAGAAGGAGGCTGAAGACCGTGAGGAAGCTCGCGGCCGTCAAAGCGACCCAGGAGAAGGCCATGGCTAAAAAGCTTATGGCTGCTGCCAAGGCTATCTTTGGTAGGTCATTTTGCAATTGTTTTGAGTGTTAAATTCTTTGGTTGTGATTTCCTCCTCCTCATCTTTTGAGTTTACCATTTTCTTTGTAGATGCTTTAGGTGTTATGTTCGATCGTGATGCCTTAGAGCGTGGTGATCTTCTGGAGGATGCCGTTGCAGCGATCAAAGATCGTTGCACCTCGTCCATGGAGGCGCTTGATAAAGACAAGAAGGCGCTCACTCGCTTCTACAAGGAGATCATCCCCAAGGGCGTTGCCCTCGAGGATGTCGACTCCCTTGCGGAGGCTCTGGCGGATGATGCTCCTGCGAAGTACAAGAGCACATAGAAGGGGGTCGGCGCTGCTATAGGGCTGACAATGGAGCTGGCATCTGGAGCCCTACTTGATCTGACGCATGTCACATCCAGGATGCCAACTGCGGCAGATGTTTCTAAGGTAGCATTTGCCACCTTCGCCTCCCGATGCAAGCATTTTGTTCCTAAGATAATAGACCTCCTGGTTGATTACTTGTTGGAGGAGCAATGAGTGGCCAAGAGTAGGAAGGCTGGATCCAAAGCTGCTCTGAGTGCTGGCACGTAGGCCCTTTCTGCTTTTTAGCTAGTTTAGCTTGCCTTCTTTGTTTTGCATGTGTAATGGTTTTGCGTGGAACAAGTGTCACTATGCCACATGGTGCCTTAATTTATGTATATATGAATGCACCTTTTGACTGCTGTCAAGTTTTTGTGATTTTCATATTTTACTATGCACCCTTAGGGTCCTTCGGGTGCGGCTTCGGATGTTACAACTTCTCTTGCGCCTGGCACTCGCCCATCGTTGAGCGAGTCTTCGCAGTTGCCGTTTTTGCGTGACTGCGTGCGAAGCTTGGAGAAAGACATTCTCAGCATCCGTGGTCACGCGGATGTGTGGAAGTCCAAGGCCGAGCGAGCTATTGCCAGAGAAGAGTTTTTGTTTGAAGAGTTTCGGCAGATGGGCGAGCAACTCCAATGTGAGTCCCCTTGAACCATTGTATCCTCGACTGTGCCAGTTTGTATGTTAGCTCACCCGTTGCTTTGTGCAGTTCTGAATCTGCTTCCGAACGAAGAGAAAGAGCGTGTGGCGATTCAAATGAATTGCCTGACGCAACAAGAGCTGGAGGCCGGCGATTTCTTATGGATGGACCGCAAATCGTCCTTGCGAAGGTGCAAGATCGTGTCCATCAAGTGCTTTGAGTGCTAAGGTGGGCAAGGTCGTCGCTCGCAGCGATTTGGGCGTCGATGTTCCCCTTGGATTCGGCCCCCTCCAGCTTCTTGGGTCTTCTTGGAAAGTTTCGCGACACAAGCCATGTCAAGGAGTTGGTGCCTCATCAACTGGTGGCAGGCGTGAAGGCGGCCCTATCGCTTGCTCGACTGCATCGTCGCGATATCAACCTCGCAGAGATAGCGGCTGGACCTCCTCCCCCTGCGAGAGGCATGGCGTGGGATATGTGTCCACATTACGCGGCTGTGGCACAGTACGCCGAAGAAATTGTAGATGTGTTTGAGGAGCAGACAAACGTTCTGCTCCAGCACAGTTAGGTCCTGTAAATAAAACGAGATAATGTAAAGCCTGTATTTATTTGAGTGGGCTTGTAATATCCTTGTAAATTTTGTATATTGGCACGTAGTGCGTTTTATGATGATAGAGTATGCATGTCCTTCTCGTTCGTTTTATGATGATAGAGTATGCATGTCCTTTTCGTTAGCCTGACGTGGTCAGCTACTCAGGTTATATGCTTTTGTTGTCAATCGACAAAGTCGTAAGGTGAGGCGCAACCCCCGAGCGTGTTTAGCGATAAATAATATAAGGCAAAAAGATTTTGGGCCAAGGAACTTAGCTTTTGTTCATCGTAAGCGAGGAGGTAAATTGTTTAACTGTATAGCCTGGCTGAATAGCATTATTGAAAGTAAAGGGTAGCTAAGGGTAGAAGTGTCGTAGTCGTGCGACGTTCCATGGGTTGGAGTATTCGAATCCTGATGCGACGTCCATGAGGCGGTAGGCGCCACCTGGGATGACTTCGGTGACGATGTAGAGTCCTTCCCAAGGTGACTCGAGCTTCTTGTGTCCTTCTTGCTTGAGTTGCAGGACGAGGTGTCCTTCGACGAAGGACCTTGGATGCAGCCGACGATTGTGGTAGTTGCGGAGGCTTTGCTGATACACCACTGAGGGAGCCACAGCGATGTCGCGTGCCTCATCCAGCATGTCGACGACATCTTCGAGTGTGGTCGGTGATTCGTCTTCGCTGTAGGCGACGACCCATGGGGCTTTGTAGCGTACCTCAGCAGGTAGCATAGTTTCGGCTCCGTGAACCATGAAGAAGGGCGTGTAGCCAGTTGAGCTGTTTGGAGTTGTGCACAGGCTCCATAGAACAGAGGGTAGCTCGTCTAGCCAGGCTCCCGCAAGTCTTTCAAGTGGGCGTAGCAGGCGCTTCTTGATGCTGTTGCCAGTGAGGTCGTTGGCCTTTTCGACCTGTCCGTTGGTCTGCGGATGCTCCACGGAGGCGTATGATAGGTTGATTTCGAGGTTCTCGCAGATGTCTCGGAACTCCTTCGAGATGAAATTCGAGCCTTTTTCCGTTATGATGCTATGGGGCAGTCCGAACCTATAGACAATAGAATCGAAAATTTTGACGGCAGTTTTGCCGCTTTGGTTGGTAACGGGCATGGCTTCGATCCACTTTGAGAATTTGTTGACGGCTACCAGGAGGAAGACGTGGCCCCCTGGCGAGGACTTTGGCAGTTTTCCGATCATGTCGAGGCCCCACTAGGCAAAAGGCCAGGCCACTGGCATGGGCTGTAGCTCTGTTCCTGGCACATGCGGCTTGTCTGCGTACCTCTGACAGGCATTGCACCTCTGGACTATCTCCTTGGCATCATTCCTTCCGATTGGCCAGTAGAACCCATCTCGTAGAGTTTTGGCGACCAGGGCACGGATGCCTACGTGATGGCTGCAGATACCCTCATGGATGTCTAGGGGGATGATTTTGCCATCACCGATGGTGACGACTCGTTGGAGCACACCCGAAATGCTGCACTTGTATAGCTCGCCATTGTTGATGGTGAAGGCCTTTGATCGGCGAGATATGCGCCGAGGATTTGTCGGGTCCTCAGGTAGCTGCTTGTTTATCAGGTAGCGGAGATACGGTTGTGTCTATGTTTCTTCAACCGCCATGACCTGCATAAGGCTTACCAGCTTACCTCCGTGTAGAGCTTTTTGGGTCCTTCTTGTCCTTCAGGTGGCGCAACCCCCGAGTGTTCTTCGGCCTCTGCTGAGCCCTTTGGGAATTTCCGCTTGATGGAGGGTACGCAAATTTGTTCGAGGAACACTCCTGGTGGTACCCGAGCGCCGGTAGAGCCAATGTTGGAGAGCTTGTCGGCCTTCTCGTTGCTTTCCCTTCCAACATTTCAAAGTTCATATCCGTCGAAGTCCCCTTCGAGTGAGTTGTAGAGCGCACGGTATGCGATCATGTTTGCGCTATGGGCGTCGGATTCGTTCATCGTCTGCTGGACAATGAGGTTTGAGTCGCCATAGATGACAAGGCGTGTTGCGCCGCACACCTTAGCCATCCTCATTCCATGGATGAGGTCCTCATATTCGGCCTTGTTTTTGGAGGCGCGGAATTTCATCCGAAGGACATACTTCATCTTGTCCCCTTGAGGGGACGTCAGTATGACGTCGGCACCTGCTCTAGCCTCGCGCTTGGAGCCGTCAAGGTGCATCGTCCAGGACTACGACATGTCCGGAGTATCCGATAGCTGGAGCTCCATCCAGTGGACGAGGAAGTCAGGGAGGACCTAGGATATGATGGCGGTGCACCGCTCATAGATGATGTATCAAGGAGACAACTCGATACCCCACAGGGCTACGCGCCACGTGGCTTCGGGGTTGTTCAGGATGTTCGATAGCAGGGTGTCGTTGACAACCATGATCTGGTGCTCCTAGAAGTAGTGGCTCAGCCGATGCGCCGTCATGAATACGCCGTAGGCGAGATTCTGGTAATGAGGGTATCTCTGCTTTGTCAGGGTCAGTACCTCACTGAGGTAGTAAATTGGGTGCTGGACCCCGTGGGTCTTTCCATCTTCGGGTCGTTCGACCACGAGTGCGGTGCTGACCACCTGATGTGTGGCTGCTATGTATAGCAGCAAAGGCTCCCTCTCCTTCGGTGTGACCAGTACGGGTGATGTGGAGAGCAGGCGTTTGAGGTCCTCGAATGCATCATTTGCTTCTAGCATCCACTCGAATTTGTCGGTCTTGCGCAATAGCTTATAAAAGGGGAGAGCCTTCTCACCCATGTGACTGATGAACCTGCTGAGCGCCGCGATTCGCCTGGCTAGCTACTGGACCCCCTAAGGTTCTTCGGCTTCTCCATGGCTAGTGTAGCCCTGATTTTCTTCGGGTTCGCCTCGATGCCACACTGGGAGATGAAATACCTGAGTAACTGGCTAGACGGGACACCAAATGCGCATTTGTCTGGGTTCATCGTGATCTTGTAGCGATCAAGGTTATCGAACCTCTTGCGGAGATCATCGATGAGCGTCCTGGACTCCTTGGTCTTGATTACTATGTTGTCGACATAGACCTAGATGTTGCGACCGATATGGTCCTTCAGATAGGCATGCATGCATATGTGGTAAGTGGTGCATGCGTTCTTCATCCCAAAGTGCATTGTGTTGTAGCAGAACACCCCGAACGGCGTGATGAACGCCATTTTATCCTGATCTTCGACCTTCAGTCGAATTTAGTTGTAGCCTGAGTAGGCGTCGAGGAAGGAGAGCTTCTCGCATCTTGTAGTGGAGTAGGGCTAGACTATCGAGCAGCTCGACTCGTTAAGGCTCAGTTCATTAAGGCTCATGCTCGTTAACGCTCGGATCATTAGACTCATTAAGGATAACGAGCTAAAAGTAAAGCTCGGCTCAGTTCGTTAGATGTTATCGAGCACTCACGAGCTGCTCGTTAAGAAAATGCATAGACAAAGGCATACCGATAATTAAAAATGACAATTATAACCACATATATACCTGTATCAAAATACGACAGATAATTATCGATAGCAGTGCTTGGATGGCATCTTACGCTTATCCATGTGAATTAGTGTGAGTAGGGAGGCCTGGAACGTATGAGAAGGACTCCAGCCGGTAGGGCTCGGTTGGTGCCGTGGTCAGCAGATCTAGATCAAGATGGTGGAGATGGGGTATTCCTCAATGGACCAGTTGTTTTTCTTAGATGGGCTGCCAAATTAGACATGTAGCAACATAAGTGGGCCTTACCTTGGTTGTTACCGAGCTTAACGAGTAGCTCACAAAGATCGTTAACTCGATCATTTAGCTCGTTAAGGATATCGAGCAAAAACTGCAGCTCGGCTCGAATCGTTAAGGAAACGAGTCGATCTCGAACGAGCCAAGCAAACGATTGCTCGTTAAACTTGCCGAGTTTCGAGTTTTATGTCCAGCCCTATAGTGGAGTCAATGATTTGATCGATCGTTGGTAGAGGGAAGTGGTCCTTGGGACAATGCTTGTTAAGCAATATGAAGTCCATGCACATCCGCAGGATGTCCGTGTCCTTTTTGGGGACCAGCAGTGTGTTGGCCAGCCACTCGCTTTCTTTGATTTCCCTGATGAAGTGTTGTCGAGGAGTCTGTTGAATTCGATACCAACGGCTCCAGCTCTTGGTTCAGACATTCAATGCATCGACTTCTTCACTTGCTTTGCATCTGGAAACACATTGAGTGCATGCTCGGCGAATTCCCTAGGAACTCCTGGCATTTTCGTAGGACACCAGGCAAAAATTTCCTAGCACTCATGGAGGAATTCGACGAGCGTGCTTTCCTATGCAAGACTCAGGTCGTTGGCGATCAACACCGTCTTGGAGGCGTCCGTCGCATGAACCTGCACCTTCTTCGTATTGAATGTGGAGTCAAACAACGTATCAGGTGCGTTTTTCCTGGTGACTGGGGGTGCCCTGTTGTCTGTCACCTTCTTGAGCCTTCTGAGCTCCTCCTGCATTCCGAACAATTGCGAGATTCTGTTGAAGTCTTTGTCACAGTTGTACGACCTGGTGAAGCTTTGCAGGACGGTGATGATGCCCCTTGGTCCTGGAATCTTTAGTAGAAGGTACGCATAGTGCAGTACTGCCAGAATCTTCCGAATGCCACACGCCCAAGGATGGCATGGTATTGTGATGGCCGGTCCACCACTTCGAACTCCAGCCGCTCACGCTTGAAGTTTTTGGGATTGCCGAAGATGACGTCGAGCCATATCTTGCCCAAGGGGTATATTCCCTTCCCTGGGACTATGCCGTGGAATGTCGTGTCCGATTGCTCTAGGCCGCATAGCAGGATCTGCATGGATCAGAGCATGCTGACAAACATTAGGTTGATGCTGCTGTCGCCGTCCATGGAGACATGACTCATCTCTAATCCTCTGATCTTGGCCTCGAGCACCAGTGCAGAGTGACTTGGACGAGGTATCTGGCATGGGTGACCCGATCGGTCGAACGTGATGCAGGACTCCGAGCCGCTGAGGTACTCAGGTATGGCTGGTGGGGAGGTCAAGGCCAGGTTGACTTGGCGGGTGATCTTATTCTGCACCCTGTTGGTTGGGCACCCCTTCTAGATCATCATGGACCCTATTGGTGGTGGGTACCCATCTGCACCGCTATTTAGTGCTGGTGCAGCCGGTGGCTGCCAGGGTCCTCCAGGTGTTGGTGGAGGAGCTCCGTGGGCAACGGAACCTGGGGCGGATGCGAATCCTAGATTCACCGCCTGGCGTCGCATCTAGGTGAGGCCCTCGCTGAGCTTCTGGAACTCCCGAAGTCCCTAAGCATGTGGTTGGCCTTCTTCTTACCATCTTGTTTGTCAATGTAGAAGTGGATGGTGCAGGGACCAGATAACATGTCGTATGCCTAAGGCTCCTCGTCACAGTTGCGACGTTGCCACGTTTGTTTGGGCCATCCACCGTCGCGGTAGTTGCTGCTTTGGTGTCCTCTATTGCGGTTGCCGTCGTCACGGCGATCGGCGTATCCATCCGCAACCATGTCGACTCTCTCGCGATAGTCGTAGACACGCGATCTTCTCTTGCTGCGGCGATCACGCGTGCGACCAAAGTCATCTTCATCATTCGAATGTGTTTGGTTGACAGAATCTTCACTATCTGCCCAGCGGTTGGCGATGTCCATGAGGTGATCAAGTGTTTTGGGCTTGACGCGCCCGAGCTCCTCCTTGAAATCTAGGCGCCTGGCGTCGATTGCCCTTTCTTCGGAGATGTTTGCGGCGGAGTTCTTGATGTGAGACCAGCATAGTTTTTACGAGCGGATGGACTGTTAGTCCGTTGGGTGCAGGCCCGCAGCTCTTCGATCGAAGCTGGTCTCTTGTTGGCACCCTTGAAGTTGCGGATGAAGTTGTACGCTAGTTCTTCCTAGCTTCTGATAAAGCCCGAGGGGAGGCTGCTGAGCCAGACCTTGGTTGCGCCTATCAGCTACAGCTGAAGGCACTGTAGGGTGGTGTTCTTGTTCCCTCCATGGAGCTTGACCGACGATAGATGATCGTCGAGCCAGGTTTTTGGCTCCTGCGTGCCATCGAAATTCGGATTGTCCGAAGGGAGCTTGAAGTTTCTCGGCATCCGCGATTGCTGAACATATCTGCTGAAGCATCTGTCTCCACACAGTTTTCTGTCGTCCTCCTCCTTGGATTTAGTTGAGCACACGTTCTTAGCACATGATTTTTCGATCTTGCGTTGTGCCAGTTCGCTACGAGCATCGTAGTTGCTGCTGCGGCGTCGCGGGCTCCGACGGCGTCGTGGCAGGTCATGCTCCTCTTCCTCAAAGGAGGGTGTGCGGCTTTGAGTGAACTTGACCGCGGCCTTTTTCTTCGGCTCTGCGGGTGTTTCATCCTGGAGCGCAGCTCCAACGAGTCTGAGGCCTGCTAGCGCAGACTTGTGGATCGTGTTCTTCGGGTCTCCTACTGGTGGCGGGTGGGACGCGAGATAGGTGGTGACCGCCATGATCGCAGCCTGCGGTGTTTTTGGCATATGATGTTGCCATGCGAGTCCATCATCATGAAGGACGTGTCGAGAGCCTTGGTGAGCTCGCGCCGTGCAGCAGGTTCCATGACCTCCAGGCAGGAGCGGTACTTGTTAGCGTTCTTCCCGTGCGAAGAGGAGCCGCCAGTGGAGAGCACAGCCTGCCGCATGCTTAATGCATCAGCTTCTCGCATGCGCTGTTTGAGATAGGCTTGCATATTGACTTGTCGATTGTGCTCCTCGACGAGGAGCTAGTGGTATCCCATCAACATGTCACGTGGTGCGTCGATTGGCAGAGGGTTACCTCATATAGCCTTGCACACCCTTTCCCATTGGGCGCTGCTAAGATTGATTTGGACGCGGATAGTGCTGTTGGCATTGGTGGGTCCCTGATTTCCGCAGGGATCGGGCGGTAGTGATCCGTCTCCTCCGTTCTCAGCTTGGGGGTTTGGAGGGGGATTCGGTGGTAGTTCGGTTCCATTAGACGTTGCCACCGTGGATGACGGCGCACAGGTAGCGCTCAAAGAATGGGTCGTAGCTTCCGCAGCTCTCAGATTCGGAACCGTAGGTTCCTTCATCCGAAGGGGGATTGCACAGATCGGAGTTTCAGCTGCTGTTGTCATACAAATCGCCAGTCAGCGTCGATGTACGTAGGGCGTCACTAGTAGGAAAACGTCTATCAGTGTGGCACCGTATAAGAGCTCACTAGCACACCGGCCGTGCGCTACGCATATTACGCCACTGATAATATTTATCAGTGGCGCACAGCCGATGCACCACGAATAGGAGGGAAGTCAATGGCGCATTACCACACCGTGCATCATGGATATTACCATCAGCGCACGCTCCCGCACGCCATGGTTAGCAGGGCAGTTAGTGGCTCACTTCCACTCCATGGCCACAGACTACCTTAGCAATACACGTGTGCGTGGTGCACCACTGACGTCGATAATGGTGCACCACTGACTACTAGAGTGTATTTTTTATAAATTTATATGGCAATATATACAGCAAATACACCGAATCTAAGATGATAGTGATCCCAATTGCTAAAATACATCAAATATGAATTCAAGTGTTATTAGATTATTACACAAAGTGTGGTAGTACAAATTCGGTCGATCACATTACAAATTCGATCATCACATTACACATGCATAGAGCTATCACCCTAGACTATGATCACATTACAAACTGAGTTGTGACAATACTATGCTACTCCTATTCTATTCTATACTGTTACTAGCACACATAGTGACATATGCGTAGCTCCTTCAGCGTATATATCACCACGGCTCCGTCGATAGTGACACAAATAAAGGATTTGTACATCTCTTGTTTGCTGATGGGAGGCTGAGTTTGTGGATTCTTTAAATTTACGTTTAGGCACTCTGAACATGTAACAAGTTATGAAGAAAGACGATAGGAAACAGAAAACTGACACCGTGCTAGTGGACTCATGTCATTGCTGCTGCAGGCCTGATCACCACACACTTGCTATCAAATTTACCCCTGTTTTTGGCCTTTTGGTTTCGCCCCCAAGCTGGCTGGATCGATCGATCATGACCGCGATTCAACGGTTGTATGAACAAACCTGCTGCCTATGAACTTTGTATGTGTCTGAACTTATATTTTGCAGATCAAATATGCATGTCATCCTAAGCATCAACCCATTTTATTCTTGTGTTCAGGTTGACGAGTATGCCACTCCGAAGGCACTACAAAAAGTAAAGCGTACTCCAGCCTTAGTGACACTCCTAATATAACTATGGAGAGAAATCATGATGCACTGGAAAGCCAAACCTTGAAGATACCCAATGATCTCAGGAAATAAGCAAAGGTGATGACGATCATCGTATAAAAAGTATTTCTCTCTTTCCAAAACTACGTATTTCTCTCTTTCCAAAACTCTAACCCTAACCCTAGGAGTGACGAACCCTAACCCTAGCTAGCTAGCAAGAGAGGGGAGGGGAGGGGAGGGAAAGGGAGAGGGAGGCTCATACCTAGAGAGGTGGTGGCAGACGGAACGAGGTGGTGGCGGATGGAGGGACAGATGAAGGTCGTGGCGGCGCGCAGGTCATGGCGGCGTGCAGGAGAGGGAGGCTCAGCCCTGGTCGTGGTGGCGCTCGTCTTCTCCACTGGTGAGGAACGGGAGGAAGCAGAGTTGGCGGCGCTCGTCATGGCAGCGCTCGTCTTCTTTGTCGTCTCTGGTGGCGCCGGCGGCCACGTTGTCAATCGTCTTCGAGAGAGAAGGGAGGAAGAAGATCGAGGAAAGGGGAAAGAAAAGAGAAAGGGGCGCGTGTCTCTAATCGGCTAAGTACGAAAACTCAGCGGCGCACCTCTGTTTGGTGCGCCACGGATATAGCGGCGCACCTCTGTTTGGTGCACCACGGATATCCGTGACACACCAAATAGAGGTGCGCCGCTGAGTTTTCGTACTTAGCTCAAAACTATGCGTGCCTATGTGTTGACAATAACATTGATGGTTCTTGCTGGTTACTAGGTGCGGTTGGTTTGTTTGAACCCGTAAGCGCTGGGTTCAAATCTTGGCACCCCTTTTTTTTAGTTTTAAAATATATTTAACAAGTTTCAAATTAATATTTACTCACTAGAAAATAATTTTCTAGTCAACATTTACAAAATATAAAAGCAAAAACACATGTATACATTTGCAAGTAGACAAAAAATTTATTATTAATGATTATTTCTCCAAAAAAACACGACTCATGTATATATTATTATTTTTCCAAAAAACATATGTATCTCATATATATAGTTTCATCGACTTAGCTTTACGCACGCGCACACACAACACACACAAAATTGTCATTTTTGCGATGTCGATTCCGAACGAGCTAGCGTTGTCTCGTCATGGCGATCTTCTTGCCCTTCTTTATCGCCGTTGAATAATTTAGCCCGGGAACATGGGGATTTCTTCTCGTGTATGGACATCCTTTAGCGGGTAGGGTGGTCTTCCTTCTTCCTGATGCATCACTAGGCTTGTTGAAGTACTTGTCGAATTCCTCTTCTATCTTCGGATCACCATACTTTTCTAAGTATTGTTCGGTGGCCGCTCCCTCCATTCCAATGATGCTCCTTTTTTCCCTCCTGACAACAATGCGGCTAGGCCATATAGGGTCGGTAATGTAGAAGCATTGATCCACATGGCAAGCCAGTACCATGGCTCATTTTTCGCCTCGACATTCACGCCAGATGCCTTCGGTGATTTGGCTTCGGGTATAACCATCGTGGTGAAATACCGGCCTTCTTTTTCGATGTTCTTGGCCCATATGACCCGGAACATCGGCATCTTGTATCCATAGTAGTCGAGTTCCCAGATCTTCTCGATCCTACCGAAGAATCTCTCCCTGAAAGTGGATTCCTCGTCTGCGTAGGATAGCATCGTGACTCCCGAGTTCTGCTATTCGTTGTTCTTGTCCTTTTCCTCGGTGTAGAATGTGTAACCGTTGATGTCGTACGCCTGATAGGTCCTCACACTAGTAGAAAACATGCCTTTCGTCCAGGCGATTAGTCCCGGCTGTGACTAGGGCCAGGACTAATGGCCCTGGCTAGACGGCCCGAGCCACCCAGAACCATATGTCCCGGCTCGTTAGACCCCATTAGTCCCGGTCTGAGACTCAAACCGGGATTAAAGGGCCCTAGACCTGCCGCTCGCTGGGGGCACCCCCTTTAGTCCCGGTTTGTATCTCCAACCGGCACTAGTGGTCTGGCCCTATATATACGCACAGCCCCCTCCCCCTCCCAACTGTTTTTTTCCTTGTGTGAGAGAGTGTTGTTGTGCTTTGTTTTTTCTTGTTCATACATATGCACTAGAGGTGTTTGGTGAAATGTCCATTAGAGCGATGCGACTTTAGATCACACAAGACAGACATGATATGAGGTGCCCGAGCCACACTAATTAAGTTTTCTCATCTTTGTTTCCAAGTGTAATAAAAGGTTAGCAACTATTTTCTCTTTAAGACCGTCGTGCGGTACTAATTTTAGCATAGTGATTGTGTTTGACATATATTTGTATGATACAGATGAGCCATCCATGGATGTCCGGTGACCGACGCTCTACCGCTTTCAGAGAAGGCACTTTCTTTTCGAGTTATGGCCGAGGAGAACAAGCGACGGGATGGTTTTATGTGTTGTCCATATGTTGACTGTAGGAATGAGAAGTCTCACACTTCCGCAAGAGTCATTCAGAGCCACCTGCTTCGGTCTGGTTTTATGTCCGGCTATAATGTTTGGACCAAACACGGAGAAAGAGGGGTTGTGATGGAAGACGGCGATGAAAAAGAGAACGATGATGACAACTACCGATCTATGTTCCCTGAACACTCTGATACCGCACTGGAAGACAATGAAGAAGAAGGAGGTGAAGAACGGGAACCAGACCAGCTCGATGATGATCTTGGTCGGGTCATTTCTGATGCAAAGCGAGACTGCAACGCAAAAAAGGAGAGGTTGCAGTTTGAGCAGATGTTACAGGACCACAACAAATTGTTGTACCCAACTTGTGAAGATGGCCAGAAGAAGCAGGGTAGCACACTGGAATTGCTGAAGTGGAAGGCAAAGACCGGTGTGACTGACTCGGGATTTGAGAAGTTGCTGGTACTCATGAAGAGGTTGCTTCCAAGAAATAACGAATTGCCTGCCAATACATATGAAGCAAAGAAGCTCGTCTGCCCTCTAGAATTATATGTGAAGAAGATACATGCGTGCCCTAATGACTGCATCCTCTACCACGGTGAGAAGTACGAGAATTTGGATAAATGCCCGGTATGCACTGCATTGCGGTATAAGATCAGAAAAGATGACCCTGGTGATGTTGATGGCGAGCCACCCAGGAAGAGGGTTCCTACCAAGGTGATGTGGTATGCTCCTATAATACCACGATTGAAACGCTTGTTCAGAAACAAAGAGCATGCCAAGTTGTTGCGATGGCACATGGAAGAACGTAAGAAAGACGGGATGTTGAGGCACCCCGTTGATGGTCGACAGTGGAGAAAAATCGAGAGAGACTTCCTGGACTTTGCTGGTGAAGCAAGAAACTTATGGTTTGGTCTAAGTACAGATGGCATGAATCCTTTTGGGAAGCAGAGCTACAGTCACAACACTTGTCCCGTCACTCTATGTATCTACAACCTTCCTCCTTGGTTGTGCATGAAGCGGAAGTTCATTATGATGCCAGTGCTCATCCAAGGCCCGAAGCAACCCGGCAACGACATTGATGTGTACCTAAGACCATTAATTGATGAACTTTTACATTTGTGGGCCGAACCAGGTTTACGTGTGTGGGATGAGCACAAACAGCAGCCATTCGACCTACGAGCGTTGCTGTTCGTAACCATCAATGATTGGCCTGCTCTTAGTAATATCTCAGGACAGACGAACAAGGGGTATAATGCATGCACACACTATTTAGCTGAGACTGAAAGTATATATCTGGATAAATATAGGAAGAATGTGTACCCGCCCAATCGTCTTTTCTTCCGCCCAGACACCCCTTAAGGAAAAAAGGCAAGCATTTCGATGGCGAGGCAGATCACCGAAAGAAGCCTGCCCCCCCCCCCCCCGTACTGGTGCTGATGTATTTGGTATGGTCAAGGATTTAAATGTAATATTTGGAAAGGGTCCCGGAGGACAACCTGTTCCGAAATACGCCAACGGACGCGCACCCATGTGGAAGAAGAAATCTATATTTTGGGAGCTACCCTATTGGGAAGTCCATGAGGTCCGCTCTGCAATCGACTTGATGCACCTGACGAAGAATCTTTGCGTGAATATTCTAGGCTTCTTGGGCTTGTATGGGAAGTCAAAAGATACACCGGAAGCACAGGAGGACCATCAACGTCATAAAGGACAAGACGGCAAGCATCCAGGGCAGTTTCAAGGGCCTGCCAGCTACGCTCTTACCAAGGAAGAGAAGGAAATGCTTTTTGAAGTCCTTTTCAGTATCAAGGTCCCGTCTGGCTTCTCGTCTAACATAAAGGGAATAGTAAATATGAAAGAGAAAAAAGTCCAAAACCTAAAGTCCCGTGACTGCCACGTGCTTATGACGCAACTGCTTCCGGTTGCATTGAGAGGGATTCTACAGGAAAATGTTCGGCTGGCCATTATGAAGGTATGTGCATTCCTCAATGTAATTTCTCAGAAGGTAATCTATACAGAAAGTCTATCAGTGTTACAGATTGATATGGTCCAATGTCTGGTCAGCTTCGAGTTGTTGTACCCTCCATCTTTCTTCAATATTATGATGCACCTCCTAGTTCACCTAGTCGAAGAGATTAGAATTCTCGGTCCTGTGTTTCTACACAATATGTTCCCCTTCGAAAGGTTCATGGGAGTCTTAAATAAATATGTTCATAACCGTGCTAGGACAAAAGGAAGCATCTCCAAGGGCTATGGAACAGAGGAGGTCATTGAGTTTTGTGTTGACTTTCTTCCTGACCTTAAGCCGATTGGTGTTCCTAAATCTCGGTATGAGGGGAGGCTGACTGGAAAAGGCACACTAGGAAGGAAAACAATGGTATGTATGGATAGGGATTCTTTCAATAAAGCACACTACATAGTTCTACACAATTCCACCTTGGTGGATTCGTATATCGAGAAACACAAGATTATTGTACGCTCAGAAAACCCGGGGATGCCTGACTCCTCGATTAAAGTGGAACACGAGGACACTTTCGGCAGTTGGTTGCAGAAGCATCTCATGAATAACAACACTATTGAAGATCAGCTGTACTTGTTGGCACGGTTACCATCTTCTACTATATGTACTTTCCAAGGGTACGAGATAAATGGTAATACATTTACACGATCGCCCAAGATAAAAAGAGCACCAACTAATACAGTGGTGTCCTCTTTGATGCAATAGATGACAATGGGTAGAAGGACACATATTATGGGTACATAGAGGAGATATGGGAACTTAAGTATGGACCTACTTTTAAGGTCCCTTTCTTTCGGTGCAAATGGGTCAAGATGACAGGAGGAGGGGTACATGTAGACGAAAAGTATGGCATGACAACAGTGGATCTCAACAATCTTGCGTACATGGAAGAACCATTCGTCCTAGCCCATGATGTGGCTCAGGTTTTCTATGTGAAGGACATGTCTACGAAACTGAGAAAAATAAATCAACAAAAGAATACATCGTCCGATGAGCCAAAGAACCAAATAGTTCTTTCAGTGAAAAGAAACATCGTGGGAGTGGATGACAAGACAGATATGTCAGAAGATTATAATAAGTTTCATGAAATCTCGCCCTTCAAAGTGAAAATTGACCCAAGCCTCCTGTTAAATGATGAAGATTCTCCATGGCTATGGCGCAGAAGAAAACAACAACACTAGATAGGGATGTTGGTGTAATATATTAAACCTTTTATGTAATCATATTGTTAAATGATGAAGATTCTCCATGGCCATGGTGGCCGCACTATAAATAGAGGGAAAGGGCAGGGTAGGCTGGGCCAGGTAGCACCAATAATAGGGGTTGAACCTTTAGTCCCGGTTGGAGAAACCAACCGCGACTGAAGGGATTGCGGCAGGCTGGGCCAGGTAGCACTAATAATAGGGGTTGAACGTTTAGTCCCGGTTGGATGAACCTTTAGTCCCGGTTGGAGACAACAACCGGAACAAAACACGAGTGAGCGCTAATAATAGGGGTGAGTGTCGACATTATGTCGTGAGTGTCGACACTATGCCGAGCTTCTTGTACTATAAATAGGCCAGTCCTCCAGCCAGTTTGATGCATCTCCAAGATCGATGGATTTCGAGAGCAGGGACACCACTACGGCCAGTTTCAGGGAGATGCCGCTGGATCCCAGTCCTCCGGCATCTCCAAGAAACTGGTCATAGAGGCACTCCCTAATATGTGAAATTAGGTTAGCTCCCAGGCATATTGATCTAGTTAGAGAAGTTACAAGCTGCAAGATGGTCTTCGAGAGCAGGGACACCACTATGGCCAGTTTCAGGGAGATGCCGCCGGAGCCCAATCCTCCGGCATCTCCAAGAAACTGGTCATAGAGGCACTCCCTAATATGTGAAATTAGGTTAGCTCCCAGGCATATTGATCTAGTTAGAGAAGTTACAAGATGCAAGATGGTCTTCGAGAGCAGGGACACCACTACGGCCAGTTTCAGGGAGATGCCGCCGGAGCCCAATCCTCCGGCATCTCTAAGAAACTGGTCATAGAGGCACTCCCTAATATGTGACCGCACGTGTTTGGAGAATAGATCTTCATGTTAAGTACGAACCAGAACTAAAGGTCCCCCTTTAGTCCTGGTCCAACCATAAAACGAGACTAACACTCAAGACATTTATTAATATTTAAAAACCGATACTACGGAATCGGGACTAAAGGCCCCCTTTAGTCCCGGTCCAGCCACAAACCGGGACTAACACTCAATACATTTATTAATATTAAAAACCAGGACTAGCTAACACTCAGGACTAAAGCCGCCCCCTTTAGTCATAATCATGCCTAGTCCTATAGTACACAACTTCAGGGTCTTCTTCGTCATCGTCATCAGCATTGTCATCATCACCTGCCACTCCGGGGATCCTGAGCCCGGCCATGGCATATACCGGGGGCACCTGCCACTCCAGCCTCGGATTCACGTTGGGCGGGTGGACTTGTGGGCACCGCAGGCGAGGATGGTCTCCCCCGGTGATGTAGCGCATCACGCCTATGATAGTACGGTTCACCCACCACAGACGGCGGTCGGCTTCATTGTGGTTCACCGGGGACGGGCCATCACCATCGTACCTAGCGAGCTCCCTTTCCCATCGGTTAGCGAAGAAGGTATTCCAGGTGTCGTAGTTGTTAGGATCCCACTGGGGATCCATCCGCTGCTCTGGCGTGAGATTGTGGTAGAAGTGTTTCGTGATGGCCGTCTATCGGGCGGAGCCTTGAGGCACGGGAGGGACAGGAACACCTCCAACACTCAGCATCCAGCCGGCGGGCGGCCGGTAGCATGGTGGGCAAGGGTAGCTTGAGGCGCACAGTGCCTCCGTCTCCTCGAGGGTCAGAATGGCCCAGTAGGCGCTGTCCATTTCTGTGATAGAGGAAGGTGTGGATGTGTTCATAACCATGGCGTGGTCAGCCTATGTATAAACTTGGAGGGAAGCAGTGAGAAATGGCGGGTAAAATCTTTAGTCCCTGTTAGTGAATACAACCGGGACTAAAGCTTATTCAGAAAATGTATTTGGATTAATTATTCAAATTCAAGAACTTTTCATGTTGAAAGTTTAGTGAGATTCAAAAATATGCAAAAAATAATAGTTAATGTATTTTTAAATTGATAATGGCAAAATGGTTAATAATTTGACAATTTAAAATAATTATTTGATAAAAAAGAAAATGGATTTGGATTAATTATTCAAATTCAAGAACTTTTCATGTTGAAAGTTTTGTCAAATTCAAAAATATGCAAAAAAATAATAGTTAATGCATTTTTAAACTGATAATGGCAAAATGGTTAATAATTTCACTATTTAAAATAATTATTTGATAAAACAGAAAATGGATTTGGATTAATTATTCAAATTCAAGAACTTTTCATGTTGAAAGTTTAGTGAGATTCAAAAATATGCAAAAATAATAGTTAATGCATTTTTAAATTGATAATGGCAAAATGGTTAATAATTTGACTATTTAAAATAATTATTTGATAAAACAGAAAATTTATTTGTATTAATTATTCAAATTCAAGAACTTTTCATGTTGAAAGTTTTGTCAAATTCACAAGTATGCAAAAAAGTATAATTTAAATGTTTTAAATGATATTTTTGAAAATTTGAAAAAAAAGCACACACGCACTAGGATTTTTGGCCCAGCGCGCGCAAATTTGGGCCTTTAGTACCGGCCCAGTTTACCAGCCGGGACTAAAGGTCTGGCCCCAGCACGCGAAAAACGAAACGCCCCCCCCCCCCCTCTAGTCCCGGTGCGTGGCACTAGCCGGGACTAGAGACCCCCTTTAGTCCCGGCTGGTGCCACGCACCGGGACTAGAGGGGGTGGGTATAAAAAGGGCCCTTCTCCCCCGGTGGGTTCCACGCAAAGGAAGATTTGGAGTCCAGACGAACAGAGCATCGCCGCCAGGCTGCCGGATTTTCGATCGACGCCGCCACCGCGCCTCCGCCCGCTTCGTGCCTCCACCCTCCACGCCGGCCGCCCGATCCGGCCGTGCCACCGCTGCGCACCCGCCTCCCCGCACCTCTCTCTCGCTCCCGTGCCGGCGACGCCCCGCAGGCACCCCACCTCCGCCACCAGCGCCGCCAACTCCCCCACCACCAGCCACCGCCCCCGCCACCGGCCACCGCCCGCCGCTGGCCCCCTCTCGGCCTCCTCATCATTATACGTAAATTATTTTTTTATATTATAGGATTCTTATTAATTATTACTTAATGTATAGGGTTAGGATTAGTATTATTACTTAGGATTAGGATTAGGATTAGTATTTTTACTTAGGATTAGGATTAGTACTTAGGATTTTTTGTTTAGTGTTATAGTTTAGGATTTTTTTAGTTTAATGTATAGTTTGGGGTTATATTTTAGGATTTTAGTTTAGTGTATAGTTTAGGATTATATAGTTTAGGATTTTTTAGTTTAATGTATAGTTTAGGATTATAGTTTTGTGTATAGTTTAGGATTATAGTTTTGTGTATAGTTTAGGATTTTTTAGTTTAATGTATAGTTTAGGATTATAGTTTAATATTGTAAGTTATGTTTATTATAGGGTTTAATATTGTAATATAATAGTGTAATATAGTATTTTATTGTAAGACCCTCTTTGTAACCGGAGTTAGAGTTAGGGTTAGGGTGTTGGTGCTCGGTGGTGACCGGAGTTAGGGTTAGGGTGATGGTTCTCGCGGGAAGCCGCTTAGTCGCTCGCTTCTCCCGCGGCGACCATCACCGGCCACCGCCACCGCACCTGCAGGTTTAGGGTTCAGGGTGGTGGCCGGAGTTAGGGTTAGGGTGGTGGTTCTCGCGGGAAGCCGCTTAGTCGCCCGCCTCTCCCACGGCCACCATCACCAGCCACCGCCCACCGCACCTCCAGGTTTAGGGGCTTAGGTTTTATTTTGTTAAGTTCAAATAAATATTTTGTGCATTTTGCAGGAACTATGGATCCACCTAGTCCCCCAGTCCGCAGAGACCTAGATTCGGAACACTTTCTCGAGGATATGATTCACGATGCCGATGAGGGATCTCCCTCGAGGTATCTGAACTCATCCGGTGAGGGAGAGGAGACCAACAGACAAGATCAAGAAGCCCATGGACACGTAACGCAGATCGACGAGGTATATATATATATATGATGTCCGATGATCGTCACTAGATGTACCTAGTTGTATATATATAATGTTGACGAATGTTTCTTCTCTTAGGCCTCTACATCGAGCAAGAAAACCAAGCGCGGCCCAGCCAAAAAGTTGCCCCTCGGTACTGTTTATGAAATTACAGAGGTTTCAGGAGACGGAAAACCATTGGAACCAAAGAAAACAAAACAACTATTTGTACAACAATGCGGAGTTGTTGCTAGAGATCGCACCCCGATCAATGTTCGGGAGTGGAATAAGCCCAAAGAGGCGGAATGGAGTGATGTGTATATCGATGATAGGTTCAAAGATGAACTTTTTAATGACCTAATGGGACATTTCAAGCTGCCAGAATGTGACACTGAGGACAAGACTGCTGAAATGAGAAAGAAAGTCAAGCAGTTCGCACTAGAGAAGATGGCCGAACTATTCAAGAACTGGAAGAAGTCATTATGGCAACAATATCAGAAGGACAAGAAAACCCCATTATTCGAAGGCTATCTAGTGAAGCAGCAGCCTTACTGGGATGCATTTGTGCTGTATAGGAAGTCAGAAGTTGCAGAGGAAAAGTCAGAAAAAACAAGATAAATGCTGCGAAGAAGAAATATCACCATAACTTGGGGCCAGGGGGATACGCGGCTGCCATGCCTAATTGGGATGCAAAAGAGAAAGAGCTTCATAATAAAGGGATCATTCCAGAACCAATTCAGAAGAATGGGATTTGAGGGAAAGAAATTGGTTCCTTGGGCATGGGAGTACATATGACGAACTGATAGGGGACCTTGTTTGCAATGACAGGATAAAGGTACCCAGGACTGCATGGCTAAAAGAGAATGATTTGCTGACCTTGGTCCTCGGGAATTGCGAACATACAGGACGAGTCCGAGGCCTTGACGGGAGTTTCACGTGGGAGACTGTGTTTCCTAAGGAACAAGGTACCTATATAAGCCGAGCAAGAGCAAAGCAACGACGGGAGGAGGAGGAGGCAGACAAGTTCAAGCAGCTTCTAGGAAGATTTGACAAGCAGCAACGGCAGATCGACGAACTTAGAGGACTAGCGCGCTTGCAGCAAGATCCTCCACTCGATATTACCGCCAACCCATCTCAGCGGAGAAGCAGCGTCGCTGAATCGGAGGTCCCGTCTAACGATGCATCCTATACTACAGAAGGTGGTCCCGGCTACCCTGTGGATGGAATTAAGGAGCAGATACCTTGTGAGCTCCATAAAAAAATGAAGAACGTATCTGTGAAGGTGGCGGTCGGATCGGCTTTGCCTTGTCCTCCTGACGCACGTTGGCATGGCCATGAGATTCCACGTGGCTATGATAAAGTCGGGGTGGATCAAATTGTAAAGGAGTGGGAGTCAATGGAGCTTGACATCCCTGGACCTGAAGGTGAGATCACACTGGGAGAAGTACTTGGTGGGATCATTCTCTGGGAAAAGAACAACATACGGTTTCCAGGCTCGGCTCCAAGGATAACACTACCGCCTACGAGTCGTCGCAGGTCTCCTTCACCTCCACCTCCACCTCCACCTCCATCACCTCCAAGAATCCCACCCCATGATGACTACGACCACCACATCCCGAGTCCATCTCGATCTACGCCGCAGGCTCAGCAGTCTTCGCCGCCCGCTAAGGACAATAAGCGGAAGCGTGCTCCATCAGTGAGTACTAAAGGACGCGGCAGCCCAAAACGGAAAATTTCGCCCCTCCCAATAGTGCCTCGTCAGAATCTTCCCATCAGACCTTACAATCGTACTGATGCGGAATCTGCAGCGATATAAAAGGCCGAAGTGGCGGCGCATTTTGAGAAGAAGAAACCCGAGCCCACTCCGGTATACACCGAGAAAAAAAAGGCATATGCACTTGATTTTCTGAACACACCATCGCAATATGAGTAGCACCATTATCCAGATGACTATCTACGCACACTTTAGAAAGAAGTGGAGAAGAGCAAATCAAGTAAATCAAGCAAATCAAGTGCAAGCGGTAAAAAATCAGCAAGCATAGGTGAAAGCGGGACCAAAAATGCAATCATTAAAAAATCAGACGTTCCCCTTCTTAGACAACAGGCAAAACAAACAATCACACCCCTCAAGGTGGTTTCACAAAACATTCCACTCCTCGCACAACATCCACTTGATATGTCAATAGCTACGGAGTTGGCGTCCAGCATGGAAATTACACTTGATGAACTGTTAGGCCCCCAACTCGACCATCTACCCAAGATTCCACTAGCCCCTAAATATGTCACAGGTGAGGATTTGGTCAGCAAAGAGAGGCTGAGAGAACTGCCAACACAAATGCGAAATATCCATCAATGGTACTCGATGGTCATAAAGCAGGGGAGAATATTTATCGTAGCCAAAGTCCCACGTGAGTACTACTTTGGACCCGAACAGGTCCATATTGAGTTTTCAGAACTGTTCCAGTTATACCATCTCGACGCCCTGGACAAATCCATTCTCAGCTGCTATTGTATGTAAGTTGTTGAATTCATTGTCTACATGTTCGGTTTTTCAGTTGTTCAGTTCAGAACATGTAATTATACTTATTATGGAGAATAAAGATGCTGGAATGTAAAAGAAAAAGAATCTATAATATCAGGTGCATTAACCCAGACAAAGTGCATATAAACACACTAACGAAAAACCCCGAGGAGACGGAGGAAAACATTCTAAGGTTTCTACTGGAGCAAAATTTCTCTGACCACATACTGTTTCCTTACAATTTCAGGTGAGGGTCTTACTCTGTTGTACACATTCACTTTTGATTAGTCGATGCTAATAAGTGTAACTGATGTATATATAAATGTTTGCAGCTTCCACTGGGTTCTGCTAGACATTCAACTTGATAAGGGAAGAGTTGATGTCATGGACCCATCAAATAGAAACCTGGAAGATTTCCGCAGCATGCAGGACATGCTCCAGAAGTAATTTTCGCTCTATATCGGTATATTTCGTTGATTTCCTGAGATATCAGGTAATGAATAACTCATTCATTCATTTTCTTCGCCAGGAAGGGTTTGGATCCGGTTCAAGCGCGAGGTTACGGGTGTATTTAGTGAGAAGCTGACGTTTAAGGCGGTCTCGGTAAGTAGCATGTGATATGTCCGCGCATCTCTTTACTTCTAGTTTCAATACAATAATGATGCTCTACATAATTATTTTGATTGAATTCTATTCTCGTAAAGTGCGCGAGGCAGCCACGGGGGTCGAATCTATGTGGATTCTATGTTTGCGAGTTCATTCGCACGTTTACCACCGAACACAACGATTATAGAGTCGACGTAAGCAATGCATTCACACCATCATTTAATTATTGTCACCTTTTGTTATCATGATTGATACATATTGATCTCCTTTTTCTTATATATAGTTCGAGAGAATGCGGGATCAACTACTACCAGAGCAACGCGTACTAGTAATTGCGGAGGAGTTGGCGGAATTTATTTTCAAAGAGATCGTAGACGATGCCGGAGAATTTAGTGTCAATAGGCGCTACTGATCTCCATGTAATCGAACTATTTTGTGCTCTAGTCCTGGTATTCTGTGATCTCCATGTAACTATGTAAATTGTATATATTTGTATGCTCCATTTCGTAATACAAGTTATCTTATATATATGCAAGAACGTGTACGATATGTGGTGGCGTACAAATATTTAAAAATCATTTTGAAATGAAAAATAAATAAATAAAACAATACGAAATGAATTCTCTGCCACGGCAGAGAAAGGGCACAAAATACTGCCGCGGCAGAGAAATCACTAGTCCAAGGTAATGCTCTGCCGCGGCAGAGAAAAGGCACAAAATGCTGCCGCGGCAGAGACCCACTAGTCCTGGTTTGTGGCACCAACCGGGACTAGTGGGGGTGCACCCTGAGCGCGCAGGGGCAGCCACGTGGGCACCCACTAGTCCCGACTAGTAACTGGGCCGGGACTAGTGTTGGGACTCTAGTCCCGCTTGATTAGTCGCGGTTCAAAAACCGGGACTAGAGGCCCTTACGGCCCGGGACTAGAGGCCCTGTCTCCACTAGTGTCACGTTCATCGCGGGGCCCTGTGATAAGGTGAATATGAGTTTTTCCTCATCCGTAGAAGGCGTCTTACCATGATAAAGCTGGAGTAGCTCTTTCTTGAACCAACACGTGGATCTGGAGTTGTGCTCTCTAGTCACATCTCCCTTAGTCCGTCGTTAGCCTGTGTCCCTAAACATCTTCTCAATTAAGCTTTTGTGCTCTAGCACCCATGGTTCGACTAGCTCTATGTGTTGTAGCGTGACTCGATGTGCATTGTCATAGTCTGTCTATCAACCAGTGAAGACGATATGCATTGGGACATGGCCCTCATGATGACCACATCCATAGAGGCTCCCGAGGTGCCTCCTGATTGGCAGACCAACCGGGTCGTCGTCATCCTCATTTTGTAGATAATTCTGGCAGAACGATATGGACTCATACGCCTTGACTATGCTTCCATCCGAATGGTTCCTGTTGCAAACGAATCCTTTGAGAACGTCATTCATCCTTTCATATGGCATCATGTTGTGTAGAAATAGCGGCCCTCGATGGATGATATCATCCATGAGGTGGACTAGCAGATGCACCATGATGTCATGAAACGCGGGGGGGGGGGGGGGTAAATATCGAGCTCGCATAGTATCACGACGATATCTTCTTGTAGCATGTCGAGCAGCTTCACACCGATCGACTTCCTAGAGATTACGTCGAAAAAGTTACAGAACCCAAACAATGTCTCATGTACGTGCTCGTCCATTATCCCTCGAATAGCAACCGGAAGTATCTGCATCATCAGCACGTGGCAGTCGTGAGATTTCGTGCCGGAGAACCTCTTCTTCATTTCGTCTAGATATTGAGATATCTTCCCTCCATAACCGATAGGAAGTTTGGTTCCGACGAGGACGTTGAAAAACTGCTGGAGATCCTCCTCACTCATAGTGAAGAAGGAAGCGGGGCAGTAGTAGTCGTTCCTCTTAGCCCTTTTGCACCGACGACCTTGAGTATCTTGCGTCTGAGACACATCATCATCGGGACGTCCTCCATGAAGTTCTTCCTTTATGCCCAGTTTGATCAGGTCGTTTCTTTCCTTTGGCCTGTCTTTGGTCCTCTCTGTCATGTTGACAAGAGTGTCAATCAAACTCTCGCACACGTTCTTCGTGATGTGCATGAGGTCAAGGCTATGTGGCGTGTGGAGGTATTTCCAGTACGGTAGGTCCCAGAAAACAGACTTCGCTTTCCATGCACCCAGAAATGGCTTTGTCCTCGTATGATTCTTTCCCAGCGCGGGGCACCTTTTCCATTTTCCAGCAAGTCATTGATATCCTCGCTTCTCCTCCAAGGTGGGGATGTTTCGAGCTCGTCCTCACCATTGAACAGATCTCCGTGTTTTCTCCACGGGTGATTCGCGGGGAACCACTTTTGAATCCCTAGGAACACGGTTTTCGAAGACCCGGGATCCCTCTGTAGCTGCATATGCGGGGTTTTCTCCATGCACCTGACACATGCACCGTCTCCGTGGTTCACCTGGCACGATACATATCCCAGACCAAGATAGTCCTGCACCGTCGTGATCAACGCGGCTCTCAGAGGGAAATATTCTCCTGTGTAGGAGTCCCACGTACAGGCTGGCGTCTCCCACATTGTGGCTAACTCCTCTTTCAACAACCCGAGATAGATATGCATGTCGATACCCGGTTGTTTCGACCCCTGAATAAGAATACTCATGTGTATGTACCTTTGCTTTGTGGATATCCAGGGGGAGATTGTACGGCCATACAAACACGGACCAGGTGCTATGTGTGCTACTCTGGTTGCCAAAGGAATTGAGTCCATCGGTGCTCATACCTAGCCTAATGTTCTTGGCATCATCCCCGAACTCCTCTTCGAACTCCATGTCCAATGCGTGTCACTTGCTAGCGTCTGCAGGGTGTGTCAGGATCTTGCCCTTCAACGTATCATATTCAGGCTTCTCCCTTTCCGCATGCCATTGCATGAGCTTCGCTTCCTTAGGGTCTATGAAATACCGTTGCAGACGGGGAGTGATAGGAAAGTACCATACCACTTTTTGAGGAACTTTCTTATTCCCTCTCTTGTTTCGTGCATGGCCGCACACCGGACATGTGGTTCTATCCTTGTACTCGCCCCGATAAAGTGCACAGTCGTTGAGGCAGACATGGTATTTGACGTACGGTAGATCGAGAGGGCACACAACTTTCTTGGCCTCGTCGATTCCTCTTGGCAATGTGTTCCCCTCAGGAAGTATATCATTCCAGAATTCCATGATATGGTTGAAGCTCACGTCGGTCCATTTGTGTTGCACCTTCATCTCTAGAGCCTTGAGGGTTACATTCAAACGTGTATGCTCGGGCCGGCACCCAGTATACAACGGAGTAATCCCGTCTTTATCCATTTGCGCCAGCTTGGCTTTCTCTCTGGCAGCAGCTTTGTCGTTGCTCGTCTCCTTGAGGAGCAGTCCTTGAAAATGAGGGTCCCGTAAAGCTGAAGTTAGCGGTGTCTACGTGTCCGCATCTTCTCCACCACTATCGGATCCGGCATCTCCTTCATGATGATCATGTTCACCAGCATCTTGATCATAATCATGTTCGGAGTCTTCGTGAGCACCATTTCCTGCCAGCGCCCGGTTGTTGACGTCCTCGTCAATGTAGTCGGGCATGAAACCACCCATGAGCAAGTGTTTCTCCAATGTCCCAGACTCAGGTTTGACTAGGGTACCAAGTTTGCATCTCTTACACAGACATCTTATCTCGGTCATGTTTTTCTGAATCATGACGGCCGTCACACGTGCCTTGTATTGTCACATCCCTAAATTTTCCAAATTTTACAATGTGAAAAATAAATAAACAAAATAAATAATTGTTGAAATTTAGGGTGAAAAGAAACTTTTTATTTCTAAATGAAAACTTAAACACCCATCTTGAACAAACTTTGAATAAAAAGGAATCCAACAAAATTCAAATTAAATGAAATGCATTCATCAATAAATGTATCTTGAAAATTTAAATAGTTGGAAAAGTTAAACCAAAACTCTAAAACCCTAATGGAAGAAAAATCTTTTCCAAGATATCTCTAAGACTATGGATTTGATCCATATAAAAATTTAGCAACAAGCATTTATAAATGATCAAGAATGATAAATAAAAATATTATAAAACCATAGAAATTGGTTTCATTCAATTTGGAACCATGGATAGAAACTTATGAGTTTAATAAGATAAGGAAATAATTTCCAAAGCTAATAAATCTCCTATTTAAAATCCATACCAAATGGTGAACAAAATAATCCTAAAAGGATTTAAAAAGATAAAAAATATTAAATAAAAATATACAAATTGGAATCACCAATTTTGGATCTTTAAATAAAAATATATGGATTCTATATGATAAAGAAAGAAATAATAAATAAGGAATATTTAAAAGCCAAATTAAATCTTGGACAAATCCATAACCAAATGAAATAAAATCCAAATAAAATAAAAGGATAAAGAATATTCAAATAAAATAATATGGCTTTAACCAAATTCTATTCTATTTGAATAAAGACAAACCCCTAATGAAAATGATTAATTCAATCATGAGAAAATAATAAATTGGAATTTTCCCAAGTGGAATAAAAGATATTTAATTAACTTAAATGGATACAAATTTATATGGATTTAAAACCATATTTGATTTTATTGGAACAAAGACAATTGCCCAATTTAAATGATTAATAAATCATATGGAAATACTTTAAATAATTCAAAGAGAATTATTTGCCCTAATGATTAAATAAAACCTACTGAAAAAGGTTTGGTAAAAATTGGAATTCAAATAGAAGTTTGAAAATATATTTAAAATCCTACTTAAATAATGACAAGTGTCTATTTAAATAAATAATAAACCATGTAGGAATAAAATTAATTATTCTAAAATGGATTTTAAAACACCTTAAAACAGTATAGAAAACTACTAAAAATTATTGAAAAGATTTGATAAATAAATTTGATTCAAATAAGAGTTTGAATTTGAAAACAGAAAATCAAAATAGAAAAAGAAAAAGGAAACAGTATAAAAAAGAAACAAGCCAACCCAGCCTAGCTAGCCTATCAGGCCCAACTCGCAGCCCAACTAACCCCCCCCCCCGAACTATTTTCTCCTACTCACGAACGAACCCGCACCATCACTGACCACCTGACCCCATGCGCACCCTCTATCCTTTGCTGACGACGTAGGCCCACACCACGCAAGCATCATCCTCACCCGCGCGGACCTCGCCCTCGACTCCGGCCGTTTCTGCTCGTTTAATCCTTAGTTCAATTCGCTCAATTCCTCTAGCAATTCCTCCCTGAGATTACTCCCATTTAACCGCCTCCCTCCCCTCCTTCTTTCCCCTCAAACCTCACACGACCAGAGCCACCAGGCTGCCTCGAATTGATCTTGCACCGCCACTGTCCCCGACGCACTCCGGCGATGATTCGGGCCACCACCGCCAGCCCGACTGCCCCCAGAGCACACGAGCGTGATCCCCATCGTCCGCTGCATCTTCCAGTAGCTCTATCTAGCTCGTGAGCGCTCTGAAACATCGGCAACAACGACAACCGAGAGTCGCCGCCGTCTGCCTCCACTCCGGCGAGTTCCCCCGGTGATTTTTCACCGCCCTTGTCCCTGTCGTTGACGCTCGTACACTCACTGTTCTCTTGTGCGTCTAACGCCACCCTCGACTTGCCTTCTCGTGCCTCGTAGCTTCACTTTCGACGACACTAGAGCGTGCCCGACGCCAGGAGCATCTCCGGCGAGCAATCAGCATCGACCCTGTGCGCCCCTCGCCAAACGGCGAGTACCATGAGCTTCACTGTGATCCCGCGAGCATGGTAATCCCCTCCATTTCCTCCCTTAATTCCTGTTTGTGCCAGACCGCCTCTGACAGAGCTGCGCCGCCGCTCACCGTCGCCAAGCGCCGCCAGAACATGGTCGTTGTGCTTTGGCCCGTTAGATCCAGATCGTAGGGTGAGGAATAGGTAACTTAAATGAAGGGGTATGCGTGATCTGATCCGTGCGTTGCCCTTTAGATCCTACGGACAGTATTGCTTGATCCACGCGAATCGGTATGAGCCAATAAGATCATTCCACATGGCCAGTGTTTTGATTTAAAAACAGAAACATTTCTATTAGATATGTGATTTTGTAAAATTCATAACTTTAAATCTACATGTCTAAATTTTACAAATTTTATATCAATGGAATCAGCAAAAAGAGTAATTTCCAACCATGCACTTTTTTTAATGAATTGCTCCTGTAAAATTGGTTGTTTTTGCAGAAACATGTGTAGGAATATTTTGTGTATAAAATTTATTCTAAATTTTTTTTAGGATAAAATCTTTTGTAAATTGTTTGTCTTGAACCTACTGACCATAGAAACCAACTTTTGGATTTAAAAATATATTTTGTGACACTTAGGAATAAATCTTTGAATAAAAGCATTTCTAGCTAAATAAAAATATTGTTTATGTTTTAAAAATGCTTTTTGAGTAAAACCTTTGGAAAATGATTTGAATTAAACTCTCTGACCCTAAAAACCAAGTTTTAGGATTTAAAAATATATTTGGTGAACCCTATAAAATTATTACCTTGCTTAAAGGAATTTCCAACAAAATAAAATGTTGCTTTGGTATAAAAATGGTTTATAGGTAAAACCTTTTGCAAATGGTTTTAATATTAAACACTTGACCTTAAAACACTAACATTTGTGTTGAAAAATAGATTTGGAAAACGCTAGAAATTATTACTTTGATTTAAATCATTTCTAACAAAACAAAAATGATTTAAAGTGGCCATTATCACCAACTTAATATCAAATGGTTTTACCACTTTTATAAAAGACCAATGAATGTTTTAAAATGGTTATAACCTATTAAAAACCACTTTTCCAAATAAAACAATCGTTGGCATGCTTGCATGCATTGCTTTGTTTTTATTATTCTATGTGATGTATTGCTTGAATGGTAGATTGAAATTGTGCCTTGATTGAATTGTAGTGAAATTTGAAGAGTGTGATTATTGCAAGATCAAGGAGTGAACTTATATTCTCTATGAAAAAGGCAAGTGGTGCTTCATACTTTTGTCCCAGTATTTTCTCTATGCATTAGTGATGTTTTGAGTAGGACTTGCATGGAATTTTACTAAGTATATTATGCCATGGGAAATCCTATTAGATGATGCCTTAGTAGAATTTTCCCTAAGTTAAGATTCCTACTACCATCATGCTTAGCTTAGCTAATAGAAAACAAGGGTGGATTATATTCATACTATGAAATATTTCTAACTCAAGGACTTGTGTTTTGCTTAATAAAACAACTATGTGAATGAATCACCTGGGTGGAAAGGGACTTGCATGGATGGATTTTTGTTGAGTGGTTACACAAGGCCAGGGGACTGGTGAACCTTGTGTATCACACTTGTGGAATGCCACCCAGGAACAAAGAGATTTGAGATGTCAAATGTTGAGAAGCTTCAAGTGCAGCCACTTGGCATTATGGGCTCTGCCTGGATCATATAGGTTGCAATAACTTAGCCAAATGGATAGTTGGTGGTAGGGGATGATAGGTTTGGGAACGCGTCCATTCTGGTCTAAGGGAAGGCTTCTGAAAGATCTTGTCTCGATGCATGTCGAGTCTTGTGGGGAAAGTGCACCACCTCTGCAGAGAGTAAAATCTAAGTACTTAGCCGTGTCCCCGAAAATGGACAATTTGAGCATCAAGACATGGAAGCTATCAAGAATATCCTCATCCCAATTTCTAAGTTAAAAACTTGTGGTTGAACAAGGGTTAAAGGATCTTCAATCAAGGATTGGTAGATGCCTTGGGTGATTTTGACAAACAAAAATCTTAGTGTTTTCAAATGATAAGGAAAATCTATTTTGAGCAAAGCAAGCCTAAGCTCCACTTAGCCAAATGCATATAGATGATAGATACCACTACTCTACCATAGTATCACTTGCCAATACAATTCAAATGTATTGACCCTTGTGGCTGTAACTTATTATATTGCAGGTTTGTTTGATGTTAGTGAAGTGTGTTGATTAGGATTACAAGTCTACAACCAACATGATTGCATGTGGCACTTTTAAGATGAAGGACTCCATGTTATAGTTATTTCTGCTGCATTGTAATGAGATAGCCAAATGAGCTATGTAAGATGTAATGAATTATTTTATTCTTGGTTATTAAGTTGTATTATGACCTTTGTTTCTTGATATTACATCTTAACTGTGGATGCTAGCTATTGATCCAGGGACTAGCATTGTAAACACAGGGATATCTACCTTATTAAAGGTTGGGACCTCTACATGTATCTAGCCACCATATCTTCGCTCATCTGACGCACCATGCTTGCCTGCGCGGCGGAGCAAAAAATAATATATTTAGAACCATGCATGCAAAAATACGGCATGACCTTCCCTATAAATAGGACATATGAGTAGTGCAAAAATTTGCCAAAACAGAAATGAATCAACATTTTGGCAAACATTGCACCACACACACCCAGCACCTGCACAACACAAAGCATACACAAGAACACAAGTATATATCCATGTAAACATCGTCTCCCGAGACAACACCGTTGTTCGCACACAAAGAGAACACAAGCATATATCCATGCATACACAACAACACAAGCATATATACCACCAACATCTTCGTCCACACACACACAAAACAAGCACAAGTTACACCGATAGACGAGAGAGGCCGTGCGATAGAGCGTGTGGTGTGGTTAGTAAAACTTGATGTGGAGAAGGAGAGAAAAGGTGCGTGTGTGCTTACTTTATATCTACACGGTGGAGAGGATTTTCCTTTATAGATCCATCCAATCCAAAGAGGTTTTGACCACCTAAAATGGAGAAATTGTTGGAGAAAATAGGGTGAAGAAGAGGAGTAGATCGAACAAGATCTATAGTGGAGGTAGGAAAAAGTGCACTAGCTAATGGAGGTAGGGGAAAGTGACACCTTTTGTGTGGCTGGAACGACATATCCATGGCGCACTTGAAAACCGTGCACCACTGACAACCAACATCCGTGGCGCACCACCAAACCGTGTGCCGCAGGTAATATGCCACCTTTTCAGCTATGGGTCCCACCAACGCCCGTGGCGCACTGAAAATCCGTGCGCCACTGATACTCCTTCTATGCGTGGCGCATATCCATTCCGTGCGCTACGGATATCCTGCCCAAGGACAGGATTCGGTGCCAACTCTGGGGCCTAGGTAATAGTGGCGCACGCAACTGGGCGTGCGCCGCAGATTGTGCAGTTTAGTGGCCCACGGTTAAGCATGTGCGCCACTGATAAAGACCAGTGGGGCACCTTTTACTTGTGCGCCACAGATAAGAACCCAGTGGATAAGCATTTTCCTACTAGTGCGTCGATGGATGGGACCCACGAATCGGGCCTGATGGATGGAAGTGGCACCCTCTTGGGGAGGCGGAGGGTGCCGGCCTACCCCACCTGGAGGCAGAAGCTCCAGAGCAGCATCTCAATTCCGTCGCCTACAAACTCAAAATATTTTCTGGTGGCCGGTGAGTGGGCAGTGAAGTCGAAAGCGCCAAAGAGGAGGTGATTCTCCGTCTTCGAGGAATAGTAGATCGCTCGACCGTCACGACCGAACGATCAGCATCCCCGCTTCCCATAGAAGGCACCAATTGACGAGGGTTCGACTCGTCAATGCCCATTGTTATGGACTTGGGTTTTGGAGAAGATTGGGATGCTAGAAGTCACGAGACGGTTAACAGGAAAGCAACACGGGGACACGAAGTTTACCCAGGTTCAGTCCCCCATAGGGAAAACCCTACTCCTGCTTGTTTGTTCTTGATTATGGCAGAACCGACGGTTACAGGGGTGCGCAGATGCAATCTGGCGTGGAGGTGTGTGTATGAGGTGTTGAGATCCTTCTCGTCGTGCCCTCCTGGACTTTATATAGATAGGCCAGGTCCTGGGGATAGGTCGTGTCGGTTACATATTAGGGTTGAACCCTTTGAAATTATATCTAATCTAGACTTGTCCTCCAAGGAGTCGAACTCGCCATGGGCTTGGGCCACCCGAAATCTTCCTGGTCTGCAAGTCTACACATGGACCTTCCTTGGGCTGGATCGGGTATACCAACGTTATGCACCCGTAGGGTATATCCAAGTCATTCCCATCCCCACAACCATCATATCTAGCGCTTCATAGATCAATGTTCCTATCACCGCTAGGCATACTGCGACCCAGAACTGTGAGGTATAATCTTCATCTCTCCCTTGTAGAAAACATTTGTAGTTCCTCTTTTTTGTACCGATTCCATTTTCTGTCTCTAAACTGTTTTTTGGATCTCTTTCATTCCCCTCTATTTCGTTCCCAATAGTTTAAATATGCATAAATACAAATATATTGAGATTGATGTAATCTTTTGAAGTGAATCCTTGATGAAACATGTTTCTTTCTACTGGGAATAGCATTTTGTCACTTGAACTGGTTATAGTTCCATGCATTTTAGTGCTATAATAAGTATCTTGCAATGCCATTTATAAGTTCCGTTTCTAATCAAGGTAGAAAATCATGGATAGTTCCAGCGATGATAAGATCTACTACACTGACTTTTTTATGTAACTGTTAGTGATGAGAAAGAAATTGTGGCTATAAGGGGTAAATTTTTACTTGGACTGTGAAATCGAATTAGACTATATAGAAATATAATACTCTCTAAGGTTTATTTTCTTTCTTGTAGGTCCTTCTTATGAGCGGAAAGATTGGTTCAAAAGGTACATCATTTATGGCAATAGTGTGCGTTTATCATACAGAAGGTGGAATTTTCTCGAGAATAAAGACTCCTAGATCGAACCATACATACCTTTCTATGAATGAGAGATCACATCTTCTTTACTTGGCAAGGAATGGGCAGGATGGTAAGAAATTTTAGTAGCCATCTGATTCAAAAGATCTGCCTAAGAAATTTGTAGGATTAAATCTATAGGAAATTTTACCAAGATGGTTGTTACATTCATAGGATTAATTCCCATATAAATTGTTCCTAATGATTCCAGTGCACTAGATTTCATAGGAAATCAAACATCCACTCACATCTCATTTTCAGAATCCTCTGTTTGTCCTACTACGATAGAGTCAAACAAACTTTGGTTCATATGAATTCCTGTTGGATTGGAGTGGGCATGACATTGCAATCCTACATTTATTTTCTCTATCATATGAATCAAGTAGGCATCTTTTTAACTATTTAACTAGTCAACAAGGCATAAACTTCTGATAGCTACTTTCTTATGGTTTTAGTGGTTCTCACTGGATTGCAGTCAGAATGTCTTTAAGAATCATCTATGTGAAGAAAAAATCTATGGGTGACCAATGATTTGTACTAAGTTTATCATGAAGTCATGATTGCCATGGGCTATGATGGGTCTGCAGTGATCACTACTGGTGCGAGTTGTAAAAATGTTATCAGGGACGTGGAGCTCTTAGAACAAGAAATGGCTATCTTCCTGTTCAAGGAACGCGCACATGGATTTCGTCTCAATGTATTCAACGGTATCTGGCTTCATTGGAAGTTTATATCAATTTCATCAAACATGTATTATGTGACCAGGAGGCATTCGAGGAAGCAAGAAGGATCCTGACAAACTACTATACTTATATTATCCACTTTTGATCCTGGAACTTAAAAACTACTAGTACTCAAGTATTAATCATGTTTGTATTAGTACTCAGCTTTTGGTGCCTATTCGATCTCATACTACTAGAAATCTGATCAAAGTCTCATTCCACCGCAAATCTTTTGCCTTGTTTCAAAAAGAAGGCTCCTCCACCCAAAATTATGTCTCATCGCTCTCTTTCGTGAGAGCAAAGGCTCTTGGATGAAGGAAAATCATCCTCCCTCTCTCCTCTTCAATGCAGGATTGCATGCTCTGCTCCGCTCATGCATTCGATGTCTCTGTGCCTTTAATGGCACTTGTTCAGGTGGGAAGCACCGTGGCAGTCATCTCTTCCTTTCCATGTAAGCTTTCGCATAATGGAGTACAACCGTGCAGGCGCAGGAGTGCAAAGAAAGTTGGGGCCCGTGGTGGTCCAGCCAAACTTTGCTTCTATTTGCCTCGTGCTTCCACCCAAAAATGAGCTCTGGATGGATGTTTTCTTTCTCTCCCATACTAGGATGGTAAGTGCTAAATAAAATAGACTTGTAACTTTCACATGTTACTACCTTCATGGTAGTTGGTAATAACATGTGTCTAGTGTCATGCAAGGCCTAATTAATTAGGTTGTAGATCATATAGTCTTGGTAGGTTTCGTTGACTTGAATCCATGACAATCTACACGTGTACACGCCCTACTATTTCACTACTACTTTTACGTATAGCCTGCTGACTAGTTCTTAGAGCAATTCCAATAGTATAACCAGCATACGGCTTGTACAGTACACTGGTTACTTCTGAAGATTTACTTATATAGTACAAGTTTATGTGTAAATGGCCCACCTCACATATTCACAAGGTGCCTATAAGAAATATGGCCTACCATGTAGTAGTAACATACCTTGGTTGCCATGAGAAATGATAAACATGAGTTTTGGTAACTTCCTAAAAAAACAATATGTCCTACCATGTAGGAACATACCTTGGTTTTAAGACAAACAACCAAGATCATTTCCATGTTTACATCGTACTTTATGATAAGGTCCCCTTATTCTGTATATGGGCGCATCTTGGCATGGTAAACAAAGAATTATAATTTTCCTACTTTTATGACTGAAAAAATCATTTACAATTTTCCAAGTAACTTTTTTTGTAAGCAAGCACACGCGGAATAAGTCCCATATGAAAACCCTATTTTTTACATATAGTGCATGCAATTTTATGGTCATTTCTCAAGTTACATGAATTTGCGAGCTAGCTATTTTCCTAATTTAACTCCCTCTGTCGATTTACCAAAATTATGTCAAACTTGAATTACGATCGCACGATAGATGCTCACTCCTAAGCTTAGCCTACAAAGTGGTGGATCCAAAGGGTCGCTAGGACAATGAATGTACCACCCTGAGTTCTATATAGCCTATATATTCTACATAAAAAATAAAAGAACTGTTAAATGAAAATATGCTCTGTTGAACCTCCATGACCTATTGAGCTAGATCCGCAACATCATTTTAAGGGATCCAACTTAATCAATACTATATCGAAAAGCACTAGGAGGTTTGAAAGATTTAACTTGCAAATAATTTACATGCTGGAAGACACTATGACTTTGAAAAAAAAAGAAAAAAATAACAAAAAAACTATAGTACTTACGCACAACTTCCTCTTGTGAGAATCTCCACTTGCCATGCAAAATGACAAGCTTTAGTTTAGATAACTTATGAGAGTCTTTCTTCGCAATATAGTATACCATATACGAACATGATTGGGTTTCAAAACAAATGAACATTCTTATGTGATAATAATCCTGTATTTGATAAATGTGCATCTCAGCATGGTAAATAATGTTTACATTTATGGATTATTTAGCAAGTATAACGAATAATTAAGGATCATAAAGCTACTAGCCTTCCCTTTTTTCACAGAGCGGACCATGTTTTATAGAAAATTCTCAAAGTACATGAACTTTTGACTTTTCTAGATAATTTCAACCACTTAAACTACTTGCTATTGATTTACCAAAATTTGATCAAATTTTAACTATGATTGCATGATAGGTTGCTAGCTCTCTAATTTTGCGTAAAATCTTTTTAAAGTACTAGATTAGTCAATATATAAAAAACAACTAGGTTTGAAACCATCAAGTTCTTTCAAAGAATTTCACAGCGGCTGGCCAAATTGAACGAGTTTTGGTTTTCTCAAGAAAATATAGAAAGACAAAAATAATTTAAAACTTGTACTTGGCGTTCTCTTGATCATACTAGTTGTGATAAATATGAGTTTTGATTACTTTCAAAAAACTTGCTTCATAGTATGGCCTACCATGTTGTGAAGATATGCTTAGCTTCCAAATCAAATGACCGGGGTCATGGCTATATATACATTGCAGTATTTAAATAGTGTGCCCATATTTGGTATATGAGCGCATGTTGGCATCGGAAAAGGTGTTTACAATCTTAGCTTCCAACTTTCACAAACAAAAAATAGTTTTAAATTTTGTGAGTGATAAAGACAATGTTTATTTATTAAGTTAGTACACGAAGAATAAGGCCCAAAATGCTAATACCCCACTATTCACACATAGTTTATGGGCTATTTTTAAGTAACATGAATTTCCAATGTGTCTAGCTAATTTCTCCCAATGAAACTACTTCACGTTAATCTACCAAAATTGTATATATATCAAATTTGTACGAAGAGTGCATGATAGGTTCCAAAAATTGTTTAAGGTACCAAAAATTTGAATATATCAAAAACCACCATCAGGTTTGAAAAAATCAACTTCTTGCAATGTCTATGCACACAAAATTTGTCATTCGTCCGTATAATCACTATACTTACAGTATAAGAAAAATCGTCTTTTACAACGGACAATTTTTGTGGTTGAGGCCTGTTTTTTGTGGTTGAAAAGCCTTCTACGACAGAATCCCTTCGTGGTAAAAGCCCCATCATAAAATAATCTACCACATTTTTCGGACCGTGGCGGATCGCACCCTTCAGCCATGAAAACTTGTTACGATGTAGATCTATTTGCCAGCCGCGGTGACTGCTAACATCACGCAAACTGCCACGCAGTTAGCACTGTTAACTGTTAATGAAACTATCGTAGAAGTCAGGCCCAGCCAAGACTGATAATTATTAAGTGGGCTGGCCCATTACGAGAGCCCAACATAAATATGACTCGTTACAGTTTTGTCATGTACTATTTGAAATGGGTGTACTATTTGAAATGGGCACATTAGTGCTACCGCTACAGCCTGTAAACTTTTGGGTCCATTACTGTTTCGTCCTGCACCATTTCAAATAGGCCCATTTCTGCGGCCCGTAAACTTTCGTCTCATGACTGTTTTGTCCTGCACTTTCTGAAATGAGCACATTTGTGCAGCCCGCTGTGGCCCACAAGTTTTTGGGCCCATTACTATTTAGTCCTACACTGTTGGAAATAGGCCCATTTTTGTAGTCTGCCGTGGCCCATAAACTTTTGGTCCCCTTACTATTCTAGCCTAAAGAAGGTCAGCCTTGGCTCAATACTACGCGGCCCATTAGCGGTCTGTCGATATTCGATCTGTTACTGTTATGGCCTATGGCCGATCCATTACTGTTCTTACAGCCCTAAAAGGTCCTTTACTGTTCTGGACATCTACTGTTCATGGCCATATGCGGCTTACTAAGGTTCTAGTCTTTTACTGTTTTGGCCTTTTACTGTTCAACGGATACCGGTAATATCCCGCTACTACATGGCGTCACGGAAGGCTCATCACTATTGATTGGCGGCCCATCAAGGCTGGTACAATCCTGTGCAAATTAGGCCCATATTACCAGGCCTAGATTATCCATAATACTAAAGGAATTTTAGAACTCTAGAGAAAAACTTAGAACTGTACAAATAGTAAATTATTCTAGGCCAGAAGAATCTGTAGCTTGTACAACATCATCGGAGTACAACACAATTTATAAACAACATAATCTCGGTTTCAAAAAGTTCCTTTTAGGGAGCTCGCATCGCCTCACATGTAACAACGGGCTTACCATAGGACTTGCTCAGGAGATTATTGGGTAGTTTCTCCGTCAAAGCTTGCATGTTTTTCAACTCAGATAACTCATTCCATGCTATGGAGACTACTGCATCTGTTCTATTGGCTTCCTGTCCAACTACATCAAGTGCATCTTGGGGTGCAGCTCCAAAAAATCTTTGTGCTGGAATGTATGGAACTGTCCACATCGTGTACTTACGTGAGCAATACGCACTATCACTGCTGCTCTGTGCAAAGAGATCTATACTTGAAGTAGTTGTTTTATGTTCTTCCTTCATATATTTATATTTGCAACCTGAAACAAATATAAATGTCTTATATCGTCATTACCAAGGAAAACAAAAACCAAAGAATTTCAAATCAATCCCTTTGCTAAAAGGAAGAAGGCAATTAGTAGCAGAGCCTCGCATATCTCTATATTCTGGAATAACTAGAATAGTCGACTTCATAGAGGGATGAGATCATGTGCAACTATCACTTCTTATCTATGAAATGACTGCTCTACTTGATGAAGGATAAAACTAAGATAAAAAAAGTTATAACATCATAAGAAGGAACAAAACTACATGTTCATTATCAAAAGATTATTTTGGTCTGATATAGCAATGTAAGCACTCAACCTAAGGACCTCATGCAAACTGATCAAAGTAGAATGCGCGACTTATGAATGTAATGAATCCATCGTTTGAGAGCTCCTTAAACTGATAGACAAGCATTTACCAAAAAACAAAATAAGCATTTAAACATTGTGGCTGATATTAACTAGCCTACTCAATTTGTAGTTGGATCTAAATCTTAGGTTGGTGGAATTGTTGTAATCATCGACAAACTACTATAGTGCCTTATTCAAATTGCAAATAGAACAATAGTGTACCTCTAATAGACTAGACAGATCATTTCAGATAAATGGTGAAACAATCTAACAAACAGTTTGATTCATAAACAGTTAGATTGTTTAAATTTTTTTGATTATTTGCCCAAAGACCAATTGAACTATCGTGTGTCTCGTATTAAAATAGCCAGACAAGTGGCAAATACAATAATGATATTTGAGGTGAACGATTGATTATGATTCTCTTATATTGGATTTCATTGCAAATATGTCCTTGTTCTAATCATCCTAGTGCCTCCAATAAAAAATATAACTAGAGTAAATGGTATGAAACCAGGGGCTTAAACCTGAAAAAAGGGGGATGGGTGCTTACAGTAGCTCTATGTAGAGTCTCATGATTGCTTATCTGGTTATAGATATGTTCATTGATGATGTCCGATGCATCAAGTAATTGGACTGGTGGTCTCCATACTTTAGTGTTGCACCTTTGCATAAATGTGCAGCGAATAGAAACACAAGAAGGTTCCAATATGATTGATGTTAGAATGAAGTGATAGAAAAGGAATAGATACTTATGAGATTATAGGGGCCCTTCATTCCATGATTTCTAGTGTAAACTGCACCTATTCATTGCGTAACAATAGAAAACTATTAGGAATCATGGGGTAAGCAGAAGCAAATAAACCCGGCATATTAGTGAAAGCAGTAACTGATGATGGCCTGTAAGTGCACAGGTTTGTCATAGAACGTTTTCATGGAAGTACTAATTCTTGTTTTTATATCGATCCCAATAAGGAGCTTCGGTAAATGTTTTTATGCGGCGTTTCTATCGCACCCAAGGTGTCACAGGTCTTGAGTGAATTGACTGAAAGCTTTGGAGGTGGAAAGTGGTGAGTGAATAATAGAGGAAACTTGAGTAAAGGTAGATGCGGAAAGTAAATAATATAAAAGTAAAAGGACGATGAAAGTGTTTGGAGTTTTTGCAGATGAGAAGTTACGCATGGAGAGAAACAGTTCATGGTGATGGTGAATGTGCTAAATGGATGAAATGAAATAAGTGATTGTGATACTTCATATTCATAAGTGAGTAGGAAAGCAACCCATATACCGACTAGGAGTCCTCATGGAAAATTCCTCCTTGTACCAGTGATCCATGTGCCTGTTACCACAGTAATGGCCAACACATTAATTAAGGTCTTTCGACTGGATCAAGGCTTTAATCTTGATGGTTCCTTGTTTATCCTCGAGTAGTACTAGCTCCTCATTGATATCGGCTGTGTGACTCGGGGGTTGCCGATTCGCTATTAAAAAAGTTCATATCTATGAGATCTTGAGATCATGTTATCTAGGCCCTTAAATTAGACAACAAGCATTAGGAAAACATTCATTCTCATGTTATAAAAATCACGACAACAATCACAAATAAATGAAATAAGAGAGGAACATCACATCTCACCAATCCCCTACATCTCCCATGCCTATAGGGATTTTCTTGTTGGAGATATGCCCTAGAGGCAATAATAAAAGTGGTTATTATTATATCTTTGTGTTTATGATAAATGTTTACATTCATGCTATAATAGTATTAACCGGAAACATTAATACTTGTGTGATTTGTAAACTAAATTAGAGTCCCTGGTAAAGCCTCTTTATAATACTAGCTTGTTGGTTAATAGATGATCGTGGTTTCTCGATCATGAACATTCAGATGTTATTAACAACAAGATCATATCATTAGGATAATGGTATGATGGACATACTCCTATAGATAAGCGTAGCATAAAGATCAAGTCATTTCAATAGTTCATTTGCTATAAGCTTTCTGATACATAGTAACCTAATTCCTTCGACCATGAGATCATGCTAATCACCATCACCGGAAGGATGATTTGATGACATCAAACACCAGACCATAACTGGGTGGCTATAAAGGCCGCATTAAGTGTTCGGAAAGTATGTGTTGAGGCACATGGATCAAGAGTGGTATTTTTCCATCCATATGACGGATAGATATACTCTGGGCCCTCTCGGTGGAATGTCATCCAATTAGCTTGCAAGCATGTGACTGGCTCACAAGAGATCACATATCACGGGAACGATAAAAGAGTACTTATCGGTAGCGAGGTTGAACTAGGTATGCAGAGATACCGATGATCAAACTTCGGATGAGTAAACTATCGCAAGACAAAAGGAAATTGGTATTGTATGTATGTGGTTCATTCGATGGCAAATTAATCGTAGAAATATGTGGGAGCCATATGAATTTCCAGATTCCTCTATTGGTTATTGATCGGAGAAGTGTCTCGATCATGTCCGCATAATTCACGAACCGTAGGGAGACACACTTAAGGATTCGATGTTGTTTAGTAGATATGGAATGTAAGTAGGGGGACCGAATGTTGTTTGGAGTCTCGGATGGGATAGGGATCTCATGAGGAGATCCGGAATGGTCCGGAGAATAAGATTCATATAAGGAAAGTCCGATTCCGGAGTTCGGGAATGATTCTGATGTTTTCATCGGAGAGGTTCTAGAAGGGTCTAGAAGGTTCACCAGACCGGAAGGGGAATGGTTCATGAATGTGTCATGGTTAAGTGGAATGATTGGATCATGTCCTAGGTCACTTGGTTAGGCATTTGAAAGAGAGGAATTGAGCTCCAAATTGCAAGTCAAAAGGAAGGTTTGAAAAGTCAAACTGGAACAATGGTTTCCTAGTGGAAGAAGGAAAGAGTCCTTCTTTCCCTCCAACTTGGATAGGGATTTGGGGAAGGATTCAAACTCCCCTCTCCCAAGCTGCCCTCCCTCTGATAAATAGAGGGGAGGGGATTACCCAAGAGGCCATAACCTAGCCCTCCCCACTGTGCGCCGCCGCCGCCCAACGCGCCGCCGCCGTCGCACCGCCTCCGGCTCTTCGTTGTCGCCCTAGCCGCCACCGACTCCACCTCCTACTCTCCGGCCCTCTAAATCTAGATCGCCAGAAACCCTAGATCGACCATAACCTGCTCTGGCTTAGGCGAAGCCCTACAGGATTTTCCCTCTACTTTCGACACCACGCCGTCGTGCTGCCGGAATCGCAAGGGGAGATCTACAACCTTCGCTGCCTGCTGGAACAAGGGAGAGGAAGGTCTTCATCGAATACCGAACGTGTGACCGACTACGAAAGTGCTGCCGGAACGCAGCACCGGAAGGATCGTCTACGCGATCTTGAGATCGACAAGTGTACGACTACATCACCCACGAGAATCTTCTCTCGTTAACCGCTTTAGAATCTTCGAGGGTGAGTACTCTAATCGACTTGTTGCTACAATATAGTAGATAGATCTTGGCTTGTTTGTGTGCATGCGGTAGAAATTTTTTGTTTTCCATGCTACGAACCCCTACAGTGGTATCAGAGCCGTGTCTATTTGTAGATCTGTTGCACGAGTAGAACACAATGGTCATTGTGGGCGGTGGTGGTTTTATTATCAATTGCTTTTTGTGTACTTTGCATCTTGCGTATGATGGGATGAAGAAGCCCGGCTAACCTTACATGACATCATTCATAAGACTTGCTCCTCGCTTAACATGCAACTTATATTGCATAAGTGGCTTTGCGGGTGTCTGTCTCTCCCATCATAGTATAGATTCAATTTACAATGGGCACTTGATAGTTCAAGCATCAACGTTGTGGTTCTTGTACGTAAGTTAGAACGACACTTATTGAAAGCTCCAAACCACGTAAAATATGCAAAGAAAATTAGAGGAGCCTAACTTTGTTTTGCAGGGGTGTGCTGTGATGTGATATGTCCATGATTGTGATTATATATGATGTATGCAATGTTCCTTATTGTAAGTCGGCAACCGGCAGGAGCCTTATGGTTGTCTTTTAATTTCGTTAAGACCTGTGTGACTATTATTCAAAGTAGTTGTAATAGTTGATGCTAGTGGACGACCACCATGGAGCTGTGCCATTGACCTTGACACCACGCCGGTGATGATGGAGATCATGTTCATGCTTCAAGATGGAGATCGGAAGCACAAGAATAAAGGCAATATCATATCACATATTATAAATTGCATGTGCTGTTAATCCTTTTATGCATCTTGTATTGCTTAGTTCGCGATGGTAGCATTATAAGATGATCCCTCTGACAAAATTTCAAGTTATAAAGTGTTCATCCTTAGTAGGCACCGTTGCTAAAGCTCGTTGTTTCGAAGCACCACGTCATGATCGGGTGTGTTAGATTCCGCGAGTGTATACAACGGGAGAAAGCCAGATTTTCTCATGCGGAAGCTAAGGTTTGATATTGACGAGCCTAGCATGTACAGACATGGTCTCGGAACACGGATCACTGAAAAGTAAAGCATGAGTCATATAGTAGATATGATGAACATGTTGATTGTTCGCCATTGAAGCTACATCAACTCTCGTGATGATCGGTTTTGATGTGGTGGATTTGGTTTGTGTGATCACTAAAACAATGTGAGAGATATTGTTTTGAGTGGGAGTTCACCTAGATTAATTTAACTATTAATTAGAACTCAATTTGTCATAAACTTAGTCTAAACTATTGCAAATATGTTGTAGATCAATGGCGGCCCCTACCATCAATTTTAATGCGTTCCTAGAGAAAGAAAATTTGAAAAACAATGGAAGCAACTTCGCGGATTGGCTCCGTAACTTGAGGATTGTCCTCAATGCTGGTAATTTGACCTATGTGCTAGATGCACCGCTGGGTGACCCACCTGCAGCTGATGCTACCGATGAGGTGAAGAATGTTTTCCTCACTCGGAAGAATCAGTACTCCACAGTTCAGTGTGCTATCTTGTACGGTTTGGATCGGAGCTTCAAAAAAGGTTTGAGAACCATGACCCACATGATATTGTCCGTGAACTCAAAATGATATTTGAGGCTCACGCGGCAGTTGAGACTTATGAGGCTTCTGAAAAGTTTTTTAACTACAAGATGGAAGATGGCAGCTCCGTTAGTGAGAACGTGCTTAAGATGTCTGGGCACGCTAGCAAACTTCAAAGCTTGGGTATAGTGATTCCTAATGCTTTGGGGATTCACCGTGTCCTCCAATCACTACCACCAAATTCCAAGAACTTTGTGATGAACTACAATATGCAAAACATGGACAAGTCATTGCCCGAACTCTTCTCCATGTTAAAGTCTATAGAAGTTGAGATCAAGAAAGAGCACCAAGTGTTGATGGTCAATAAGACCATCAAATTCAAGAAGCAAGGCAAGTCTAAGAAAAAGGGAAACTTCAAGAAGGGCGGTAAGAAAGTTACCGTGCCGGCGAAGAAGACCAAGGCTGGGACTAAGCCTGATACTGAGTGCTTTTACTGCAAGGGACAAGGTCACTGGAAGCGAAATTGCCCTAAGTACTTAGCGAATTTGAAGAACAGCAACATCAAGAAGAAAGGTATATCTGATATACATGTTATTGATGTGTATCTCACTAGTAGTCGTAATAGTGCCTGGGTATTTGATACTGGTTCGGTTGCTCATATTTGTAACTCGAAACTAGTGCTGCAGAATAGGCAGAAACTAGCGAAGAACGGGGTGACGATGCGCGTTGGAAACGGATCAAAGGTTGATGTGATCACGGTCGACACGCTACCTCTTCATCTACCATCGTAGTTTTATACTTAAATAATTGTTATTTGGTGCCTGCGTTGAGCATGAACATTATATCCGGATCATCACTACAAGAAATCCGGTCTATTGCAACAATATTTACTGCTACAATGACATTTTGTTGCAATAAACAGAATATTGCCACAAATTCTCTGATTGTGGTAATATGGTGTACATGTTGCTACAAACTATTTTTGTTGCGATAAATACTCCTTTTGTTGTAATAGAGGCCCCGTATTGCAACAACCCACATGGTCGTTGCAATATGGCCCCGATATTGCGACAAGCAAATTCTATTGCGCAAGTTAGCCATTTTATTGCAATAGAAACTAAGTCTCGCAACAAAATGGTTATTCGTGGTAATAAACAAAAAGATATTGCGGCAACTCTATCACATTGTGAAAGGTATAGATTTGTTGTAGAAAATTGTATAACTATTGCAACAAAGTATGGATTTGGTGTAATAGTGCACATTTTCCGCCACAAGTTCACCCCGTTGCAATAACTATTTTTTAATGTGACGCGTTGTGCCTCCGTGGTAATATATAGAGGATATTACAACAACCTACTACTATTGCAATAAAGAACAAGATATTGCAACAATAATAACTGAATATTTATAGGCTAGAGAGAATTTTCATGTTTAGGGTCTCTCTTTGGTCCCAAAGGAGTTTTTAAAAGTATTTCAATCCACATTTCAAAGAAACGCACTACAAGAAATGTGCTATACTATGACCTTTTGAAAGTGACCCCGAAAGAAATCGTCATAAATTTATGACGATCTTGCTGCAGATGGTCATGAGCTGTTTGGGAGGGGCAAAGGAGAGCAAATGCATGACGATTTGGCCGAAAAACGTCTTAAATTCTTTACACAAAATCGTCATAAGCTGGTGTGTACTGTTTGGGGCCTTGTTTGGGGCATACTACGACGATATAAAATCGTCATAGTCACTTATGACGCTATAATAACGTCGTAGTATGTTAAGCACTGGGATGACTATGCTGCCAACTCCTTAATGTGATCCACGTGTCGCTCTTACGTGGTATTTTTTTTGGGAGAGGGTCTGTTAGTGTTAGTTGTGTGCTGGGGATTTTTTAGGTCAGGCCTGGGTGGGCGGATTCTTCCAGGTCAGGCCCAACAGCTTATTTGGCCTAGATAATATTGTTAGGAAAAAAAGATTGCGCTAGCTGGGACTTGAACCCACGACCTAGCGATGTGAGGCAGCTGTCATAACCACTATGCTATAGTTGTGTTGTTGCAAATAATATAGAAACAACTCTATCTAACAGAACAGAACAGAATAGAACAAAACTTACACAGAACAGAACAGAACCAGGCTCCCTTCATGGTGACCGGCACAGAACAGAACAGAACCACATAGAACCAGGCTCCCTGCATGGTGACCGGCGGCGGCGGGGGCGACGCTGAACGGCAGAGGGGCTAAGGCGGTGGTTGCCGGCGGAGGGGCTGAGGCGGTGGTGGCCGGCGGAGGGGCTAAACACGGCACGCAGGGGTCTGGGCTAGGTGGCCGACGGAGGGGCTGCGGCGGTGGTGGCCGGCGGAGGGGCTCCGGTGGTGGTGACTGGAGGAGGTGCTGCAGCAGTCGACATCGGTTAGCACCATCTCCTCTCTCCCCTGCTGATATACTTCCCTGTTAATTTCAGAGCCTGGTTTCATTAGGGTTTCAAAATCCATATTTTCAGATGATGTTTAGAATCAATTCAAGCCCAAACCTTCAGGTCTTTTTTGCCTTTAGCTAGATGTAGGGATAGAACTATATTGTTGGAGCTTATCTAGGTTTTGGTTTAATTTCTTAGCTAGATGTAGGCATAGAACTATATTGTTGGAGCTTATCTAGGTTTTGGTTTAATTTCTGCTAGCTAGTGTGTACACTTCAGTGCAATTCTAACTTGCAACATTTTTCGGTCTTTTGCAGATGGACAGAAGCTGGATAACAAAAGGAGTTAGATGGCTTTCTTATGAGCATCTAAGGGGAGTGGATGAGTTCATGCGATTTGTTCATAGAAGTGTTCCCGATGATGCTCAAGTTTTATGCCCATGCCCCAGCTGTATGAATTGTGTTGAACAAACTCTACCAAATGTAGAGGCTCATCTGCTAATGCGTGGGATGGCATGCACGTATGATAGGTGGATCCATCATGGAGAGCCTTTACATCCAGAACCCGGAGCTGAACCTGAACCTGGTGAAGGCGCAGATCATGTTGATGATGGCGGTGAGTTTGTACAAGATGATGTTTCGCAAGAGTATGTTGGTTTGGAGGCAGAGGATGGCTATGAGGATGATAGAATCCCTGATCTGTTTAGGGATTTGTACGAGTCTGAACCGCAAGGTGCTGGAGAGCATACAATATATGCCGAGCTGATAGAGGAGGCCAAGCGCGCAGCTAGTGATGGTGGGACATTGTCCATATTTTCTTTTACCGTTAAGTTACTCCATGTCAAGTCCTTCTACCGAATCAGCAATGTTGCCTTCAACGCAATACTCCGTATCTTGACCATCCAATACCCTAAAAGTGCAATTCCCAAATCTTATGAAGAAGCATTGGGTATAATCGGTAGATTGGGGCTTGGTTATGATTCAATCCATGTCTGCCTGAACAACGGTATCTTGTTTCGGAACACGTACGCCAAGCATGACAGGTGCCCAAAATGTGATGCATCAAGGTGGAAAGATGCGGATGGGAGGAAGCAGATACCGGAGAAGGTGTTGAGGTACTTTCCTGTGATTCCAAGGCTACAGAGGATGTTCATTTCGAAGCAACAGTCGGAGGATGTACAGTGGCACAAGCTAAAGCGGCAACCCGTGGATAATGAACTTAGCCATCTAGCCGACGGAAAGGCATGGAAAGATTTTGATGATAAACATAAAGAGTTTGCCGCTGATGCGAGGAACATCAGACTCGGCCTTGCCACAGATGGCTTTAATCCATTTGGAATGAGCTCGAAATATAGCATGTGACCGGTATTTGTTGTGCCGTACAATCTTCCACCATGGGCATGTATGGAGCAGTCCAACTTCATGATGGCTTTGCTAATCCCGGGTCCAAAATCTCCAGGAAAGGATTTTGATGTCTTTATGGAGCCCCTAGTAGAAGATCTCCTCAAACTCTGGAAGGGTGTCCGTACCTATGATGCCCTAAGTCCTGATAAGGTCGATCTCCGTGCTGCGGTAATATGGTGTATCCATGATTTCCCAGCGCTGCACACTTCGTTGGGGAGGCTCACGTCTGGTTATAAAGCATGTTTGCGTTGTGAAAAGGATCCGTGCTCGGAAAGAGTAAGGAACAAGATATGTTGGACCGGGGGCGCCGTTTTCTTCCCCGCCACCATCCTTGGTGAAAAAGCAAAGATTTCAATGGAAAAACTGAAACCCGTGACCAGCCGGCGGAGTTCACTAAAGAAGAGCTCGAGCAACAGCTTCACAATGTGAAAGATGTGAGACCTAGAAAACATCAGAAGAAAAGGAAGCGTGAGGATGGACAATGTTGGGACCGGAGGGCTATTTTGTGGGACCTCCCTTACTGGGCAGATCTCAAGTTGAGGCACAACCTTGATGTAATGCATATCGAGAAAAACATATGTGATAATCTGCTTGGCACATTTATGAACATCGACGAGAAGTCAAAGGATACAGTTAACTCTAGGCTTGATTTGGAAGACTTGGGCATAAGAAAAGATTTGCATCTTCATCTTGTTGAAGGTGGAGAGTCGTTTGAGATGCCAGAAGCATGGTATACAATGACTAAAGAAGAAAAGCTTGCATTCTGTGAATTTATAAGAGCGGTGAGATTTCCAGATGGGTATGCCGCTAACCTAGCAAAATGCGTGTCTCCTGATGGATGCAAGCTCCAGGGACTAAAAACTCATGATTGTCACATCCTCCTTCAAAGGATTTTACCGGATGGACTCCATGGAATTTTGGATAAAGAAATATATGAAGCAGTTGCTGAGCTGGGGAATTTCTTCAGAGAGTTGTGCGCCAAAACACTGAAGCTATCTGTTCTTGAAAGACTCGAAAAAGAAATCGTAGTTATCCTTTGCAAGCTTGAAAAGATCTTTCCTCTGGCCTTCTTCACGGTGATGGTTCATTTGACTGTGCATTTACCCAAAGAGGCAATGCTTAGAGGCCCCGTAAAATACGGCTGGATGTACCCTGTCGAAAGAAGGATGCTTACATTTAAGCGTTATGTACGAAACACCGCCAGGCCTGAAGGGTCGATTGCTGAGGCATATATTATTGATGAGTGCCTTACATTTTGCTCGAGGTACTTCGATGATCTGGAAACAAGATTCAATAGGCCAGGCAGAAATAGAGAGTGGGATGATTCGCACATTGGTGATGTCTCTGTTTTCAACCATGGTGCGAACCTTCTTGGAGGGTCAGAGTACTCGGAGGCTGGTGATGAATATGACAAGATGCATTGGTATGTGCTAAGGAGTTGCCCTGAGGTTCTACCGTATATCGAGTATGTCATCTCTTGTGCATGCACCCTTATCTTTTTATTGAGTTGGAAGGAACCCATTTGCAAGCCTGATGATTTAATTAACTTTATGTTTTTGTTGGAATTGCAGGTTGTGCAAAATAGAGCTGAATAAGCAAGGTAGCCGCATGAATGTTGATAGATGGCTCGCGAAGGGATTTGCTAAGTGGTTTAAGAATCATGTGAGATCTTTAGTCTTGGAATCAATTGTCACATGTTTTTTTGTGTGTGTTTTTGTTACTAACCCTGCTTTATTTGTGCAGATTGGAAAATTGGATGAGGACAATAAGGTCAGTGCTGATCTTTTTGCTTTGGCATACGAGCCGGATACGCTAGTGAGGCTGTATTCAACATGTATTGTTGACAGTGTCCGCTACCACACAGTTGACTGCGAGAAAAATAGAAACACCCAGAACAGTGGAATAGTTGCCGAGGGAGACCATGATGGTGAAGAGATGGACTTCTATGGTCAGCTCAAAAGCATCATAAGGCTCCAGTACAACTCCAGTAGAGGCGTCCATCGATCGGTCGTCTTGTTCCGTTGTGATTGGTTTGATCTTGGTGGCAGAAAGAAGACAGGGATCCAAGATGACGGACACTTCAAAAGCATTAACACTGGAAGGTGCTGGTATAAGAGTGATCCATTTATTCTAACGACACAAGCAACAAAGGTGTTCTATGTGCCAGACACCGACTTGCGTGGAAATTGGCAAGTTGTGCAAAAGTTTCAGCACAGACATTTGTGGAGTGTGAAAGAAACTGAAATGGAGAAGGGTCTCAATGGTGGTGGTGGTCTAACATACCAAGATGATAACACTGAGGAAGTTCCAGTGCAAGAGAAAGAACCCGGTGTGCATACTAGATTGCGAAGGAGACGGGAACGAGTGTTAATTGATGCTTCATTCGTAGAAAACATTAGGAAAAGAAGGAAGGAGGTAGTGGAGGGCCATGAATGCGATGATGAAAACATGGTAGATGACACAGTCCTCCAGTACTGTAGCGATGGTGAGGATAAAAGGCAGATGCATTTCAACGATGATGATTAGTAACAACATGCAAGGTAAATTCTATCCTCCATTATCTTTTCTTTTTTATTTCATTGCTAGTGGCTCACTGGAAATTGCTATTCTTTGTTGCAAATGCTAGTGGTGGTGAGGAGCAAGATCAGATCAGGAGCAGTAGTGGTGAGGAGCAAGATCCTTTTAGTTGGATGAGCATTGTGATTTCTGCCTATTGTTGCCTTGTAATCTTGACCATGTACTACTATTTCTGGATGACCATGTCATTTTAATTTCTGGATGAGTTATGAATATCATTGTGACTTCTGGATGATCATTGTGATTTTAGTTCTGAATCTTTGAGTGCATATCATTGTGAGTTCTGAATCTGTCCAAAAATGGAAAAATGGTGAGGCCTGGGGATCGAGCCCAGGACCTCCTACTACTATTGCAGCGTCAACTGCCACCACACTACACAAGTGATCTTGTTAGGTATCTGATCACATGATACAAGTAGCATTGTATATTGATCACAGGACCATTTAAAAACAATGCAACCTGATCATTTCATAGATACAAGTAGAGGACCATATTTACAACCTGATCATTTCACAACCATTTCACAACGTTCACAACCATTTCACAATGCAACCTGATCATTTCATAGATACAAGTAGCAAAGGATCATTTCATAGATACTAGTAGGTTTGAGAATCATTTCATAGATACTAGTACTAGCAACCAAAAGCAACCTCATAGCTAGGACCATCCATAGTCTGGACATTACAGGACCAAAAGCATTCTGATAGCTAGGACCTGATAGCTAGGATCATTCCATAGTCTGGACAAGTAGCACCAACAGCACCCTGTTAACAACACAACCAGCAACCTAGAGGACCATTTTTACAAAACAGCACCAACCAACACAACCAGCTGATTACATGACCTTCTTAACCTCCATCTTAAGTCCGTCGGTAGGGCTGCGGCGGAAACGGAACATGAAGACATCGCCCTTATGCATCCTGGACGCCGCCACCACCTGGGACCATTGGGTTGTAATTTGTGCTCCTTTACCCTTCCCTTTGCTCATGATGAGAGAGACAATTATGGGATCACGACCTCCATAGAAGACCCTCAGCTTTGATGGGAAGTCCTTGTACGGACTGATGTTGGCATTGGTGAAGTTCCTTGGGAAATAATGCAATGCAAACAACAATGCAATATATAATCAGCAATCAGCAAAATGCAATGAGCAATGCAAGGACATAGTGCAAACAATTTGTTTACCATTTTAGCTTTTGGCTCCACGGTGTTTGCTAGCTGCATAGTGCATACATACACTGGTAGAGTGGGTTTCTAAAATTACAGAGCACCTTACATTTACAAATGTCCCAACTGGGGTATTTAAACCTTTCGGTCCACCCCTGGCGAAAAAGACAAATGTCTGCCGAATCGGCAGGAAGTGGGTCCGATTTGAACTACAGGTACATTATCGTATGCTCATGATTTTTTTGCAAAAATCATTTTTAGACTCATAATATGTTGTTTTATTAGAGATCCAATGCAAGTTTGGCGATACTCATCCCCTAGCAAAGAATTCAAAAACTGGCGATCCAATGCAAGTTTGGAGATCCAATGCAAGTTTGGCGATCCAATGCAAGTTTGGAGATCCAATGCTTCATGCCCGTCGTTTTGACCATAGTTTGAAACTGGCGTAAAAAATTCAAAAACTGCCCGAACAATGTAAATCTTTCGCGTGGCGTAATTTTATGTGACACGGTTGAAAGGAAAAATACCAAACTTGGTATATTGATTGCATCTCGAAAAGTCCTTCTCAAAATGAGCTATCATGTTTGAGGTTTCATGGCTTTCGATCCAAATGGCCAATGTAATGGCAAGAATCGCTGCATAGTTTGTGATAATGTGCCCATATTGTGCATGCATGTGCATCCTGGGATGGCGAACAATGTTGCAGCAGAAAGTTTTCCTTGTCGTCGCACCGAAAAACCATTTTCTATTTTTCGAGCGCAAAAAACGGGTCGTTTTGTGAATCAACCACCAAATGAAAGTTTCGAAATGCCAGCACCACATTTTTCTAAAATGATAGACCACCTTACATTTACAAATGTACCAACTGGGGTATCTAAAACCTTTCGGTCCACCCCTGGCGAAAAAGACAAATGTCTGCCGAATCGGTAGGAAGTGGATCCGATTTTACCTACAGGTACATTATCGTATGCTCATGATTTTTTGCAAAAATCATTTTTAGACTCACAATATGCTGTTTTATTAGAGATCCAATGCAAGTTTGGCGATACTCATCCCCTAGCTAAGAACCTTCATGCCCGTCGTTTTGACCATAGTTTGAAACTGGCGTAAAAATTCAAAATTTGTCCGAACAATGTAAATCTTTCGCGTGGTGTTATTTTATTTGACACGGTTGCAAGGAAAAATACCAAACTTGGTGTATTGATTGCATCTCGAAAAGTCCTTCTCAAAATGAGCTATCATGTTTGAGGTTTCATGGATTTCGGTCCAAATGGCCAATGTTATGGCAAGAATCGCTGCATAGTTTGTGATAACGTGCCCATATTGTGCATGCATGTGCATCCTGGGATGGCGAACAATGTTACAGGAGAAAGTTTTCCTTGTCGTTGCACCGAAAAACCATTTTCTATTTTTTTAGCGCAAAAAACGGGCCGTTTTGTGAATCAACCACCAAATGAAAGTTTCGAAATGCCAGCACCACATTTTTCTAAAATGATAGACCACCTTACATTTACAAATGTCCCAACTGGGGTATCTAAAACCTTTCGGTCCACCCCTGGTGAAAAAGACAAATGTCTGCCAAATCCGTAGGAAGTGGGTCCGATTTAAACTACAGGTACATTATCATATGCTCATGATTTTTTGCAAAAATCATTTTTAGACTCACAATATGCTGTTTTATTAGAGATCCAATGCAATTTTGGCGATACTCATCCCCTATCTAAGAACCTTCATGCCCGTCGTTTTGACCATAGTTTGAAACTGGCGTAAAATATTCAAAATATGTCCGAACAATGTAAATCTTTCGCGTGTCGTCATTTTATGTGACACGGTTGCAAGTAAAAACACCAAAATTGGTATATTGATTGCATCTCGAAAAGTCCTTCTCAAAATGAGCTATCAATTTTGAGGTTTCATGGCTTTCGATCCAAATGGCCAATGTTATGGCAAGAATCGTTGCATAGTTTGTGATAACGTGCCCATATTGTGCATGCATGTGCATCCTGGGATGGCGAACAATGTTGCAGGAGAAAGTTTTCCATGTCGTCGCACCGAAAAACCATTTTCTATTTTTCAAGCGCAAAAAACGGGCCGTTTTGTGAATCAACCACCAAATGAAAGTTTCGAAATGCCAGCACCACATTTTTCTAAAATGATAGACCACCTTATATTTAAAAATGTCCCGACTGGGATATCTAAAACCTTTCGGTCCACCCCTGGCGAAAAAGACAAATGTCTGCCGAATCGGTAGGAAGTGGGTCCGATTTGAACTACAGGTACATTATCGCATGCTCATGATTTTTTGCAAAAATCATTTTTAGACTCACAATATGCTGTTTTATTAGAGATCCAATGCAAGTTTGGCGATACTCATTCCCTAGCTAAGAACCTTCATGCCCGTCGTTTTGACCATAGTTTGAAACTGGCGTAAAAAATTCAAAAACTGTCCGAACAATGTAAATCTTTCGCGTGGCGTCATTTTATGGGACACGGTTGCAAGGAAAAATACCAAACTTGGTATATTGATTGCATCTCGAAAAGTCCTTCTCAAAATGAACTATCATGTTTGAGGTTTCATGGCTTTCGGTCCAAATGGCCAATGTTATGGCAAGAATCGCTGCATAGTTTGTGATAACGTGCCCATATTGTGCTTGCATGTGCATTCTGGGATGGCGAACAATGTTGCAGGAGAAAGTTTTCCTTGTCGTCGCACCGAAAAACCATTTTCTATTTTTCGAGCGCAAAAAAAGGGTCGTTTTGTGAATCAACCACCAAATGAAAGTTTCGAAATACCAGCACCACATTTTTCTAAAATGATAGACCACCTTACATTTACAAATGTCCCAACTGGGGTATCTAAAACCTTTCGGTCCACCCCTGGCGAAAAAGACAAATGTCTGCCAAATCCGTAGGAAGTGGGTCCGATTTAAACTACAGGTACATTATCATATGCTCATGATTTTTTGCAAAAATCATTTTTAGACTCACAATATGCTGTTTTATTAGAGATCCAATGCAATTTTGGCGATACTCATCCCCTATCTAAGAACCTTCATGCCCGTCGTTTTGACCATAGTTTGAAACTGGCGTAAAAAATTCAAAATATGTCCGAACAATGTAAATCTTTCGCGTGTCGTCATTTTATGTGACACGGTTGCAAGTAAAAACACCAAAATTGGTATATTGATTGCATCTCGAAAAGTCCTTCTCAAAATGAGCTATCAATTTTGAGGTTTCATGGCTTTCGATCCAAATGGCCAATGTTATGGCAAGAATCGCTGCATAGTTTGTGATAATGTGCCCATATTGTGCATGCATGTGCATCCTGGGATGGCGAACAATGTTGCAGCAGAAAGTTTTCCTTGTCGTCGCACCGAAAAACCATTTTCTATTTTTCGAGCGCAAAAAACGGGTCGTTTTGTGAATCAACCACCAAATGAAAGTTTCGAAATGCCAGCACCACATTTTTCTAAAATGATAGACCACCTTACATTTACAAATGTACCAACTGGGGTATCTAAAACCTTTCGGTCCACCCCTGGCGAAAAAGACAAATGTCTGCCGAATCGGTAGGAAGTGGATCCGACTTGAACTACAGGTACATTATCGCATGCTCATGATTTTTTGCAAAAATCATTTTTAGACTCACAATATGCTGTCTTATTAGAGATCCAATGCAAGTTTGGCGATACTCATCCCCTAGCTAAGAACCTTCATGCTCGTCGTTTTGACCATAGTTTGAAACTGGCGTAAAAATTCAAAATTTGTCCGAACAATGTAAATCTTTCGCGTGGTGTTATTTTATTTGACACGGTTGCAAGGAAAAATACCAAACTTGGTATATTGATTGCATCTCGAAAAGTCCTTCTCAAAATGAGCTATCATGTTTGAGGTTTCATGGATTTCGGTCCAAATGGCCAATGTTATGGCAAGAATCGCTGCATAGTTTGTGATAACGTGCCCATATTGTGCATGCATGTGCATCCTGGGATGGCGAACAATGTTACAGAAGAAAGTTTTCCTTGTCGTCGCACCGAAAAACCATTTTCTATTTTTTTAGCGCAAAAAACGGGCCGTTTTTTGAATCAACCACCAAATGAAAGTTTCGAAATGCCAGCACCACATTTTTCTAAAATGATAGACCACCTTACATTTACAAATTTCCCACCTGGGGTATCTAAAACATTTCGGTCCACCCTTGGCGAAAAAGACAAATGTCTGCCGAATCGGCAGGAAGTGGGTCTGATTTGAACTACTGTTACATTATCGTATACTCATGATTTTTTGCAAAAATCATTTTTAGACTCACAATATGCTATTTTATTAGTGATTCAATGCAAGTTTGGCGATACTCATCCCTTAGGTAAGAACCTTCATGCCTGTCGTTTTAACCATAGTTTGAAACTAGCGTAAAAAATTCAAAAACTGTCCGAACAATATAAATCTTTCGCGTGGCGTCATTTTATGTGACACGGTTGCAAGGAAAAAATACCAAACTTGGTATATTGATTGCATCTCGAAAAGTCCTTCTCAAAATGAGCTATCATGTTTGAGGTTTCATGGCTTTCGGTCCAAATGGCCAATATTATGGCAAGAATCATTGCATAGTTTGTGAGGACGTGCCCATATTGTGCATGCATGTGTATCCTGGGATGGCGAACAATGTTGCAGGAGAAAGTTTTCCTTATCGTCGCACCGAAAAACCATTTTCTATTTTTCGAGCGCAAAAAATGGGTCGTTTTGTGAATCAACCACCAAATGAAAGTGTCGAAATGCCAGCACCACATTTTTATAAAATGATAGACCACCTTACATTTACAAATGTCCCAAATGGGGTATCTAAAAGATTTCGGTCCACCCATGGCGAAAAAGACAAATGTCTGCCGAATCGGTAGGAAGTGGGTCCGATTTGAACTACATGTACATTATCGTATGCTCATAATTTTTTGCAAAAATCATTTTAGACTCACAATATGCTGTTTTATTAGAGATCTAATGCAAGTTTGGCGATACTGATCCCCTAGCTAAGAACCTTCATGCCCGTCGTTTTGACCATAGTTTGAAAATGGCGTAAAAAATTCAAAAACTGTCCGAACAATGTAAATCTTTCGCGTGGCCTCATTTTATGTGACACGGTTGCAAGGAAAAATACCAAACTTGGTATATTGATTGCATCTCGAAAAGTTCTTCTCAAAATGAGCTATCATGTTTGAGGTTTCATGGCTTTCGGTCCAAATGGCCAATGTTATGGCAAGAATCGCTGCATAGTTTGTGATAACATGCCCATATTATGCATGCATGTGCATCCTGGGATGGATAACAATGTTACAGAAGAAAGTTTTCCTTGTCGTCGCACCGAAAAACCATTTTCTATTTTTCGACCGCAAAAAATGGGCCGTTTTGTGAATCAACCACCAAATGAAAGTTTCGAAATGCCAGCACCACATTTTTCTAAAATGATAGACGACCTTACATTTTCAAATGTCCCAACTTGGGTATCTAAAACCTTTCAGTCCACCCTGGCAAAAAAGACAAATGTCTGCCGAATCGGTAGGAAGTGGGTTCGATTTGAACTACAGGTATGTTATCGTATGCTCATGATTTTTTGCAAAAATCATTTTTAGACTCACAATATGTTGTTTTATTAGAGATCCAATGCAAGTTTGGCGATACTCATCCCCTAGCTAAGAACCTTCATGTCCATCGTTTTGACCATAGTTTGAAACTAGCGTAAAAAAATTAAAAACTGTCCGAACAATATAAATCTTTCGCGTGGCGTCATTTTATGTGACATGGTTGCAAGGAAAAATACCAAACTTGGTATATTGATGGCATCTCGAAAAGTCCTTCTCAAAATGAGCTATCATGTTTGAGATTTCATGGCTTTCGGTCCAAATGGCCAATGTTATGGCAAGAATCGCTGCATAGTTTGTGATAACGTGCCCATATTGTGCTTGCATGTGCATTCTGGGATGGTGAATAATGTTGCAGGACAACGTTTTCCTTGTCGTCGCACCGAAAAACCATTTTCTATTTTTCGAGCGCAAAAAACGGGGCGTTTTGTGAATCAACCACCAAATGAAAGTTTCGAAATGCCAGCACCACATTTTTCTAAAATGATAGACCACCTTACATTTACAAATGTCCCAACTAGGGTATCTAAAACCTTTCGGTCCACCCCTGGCGAAAAACACAAATGTCTGCCGAATCGGTAGGAAGTGGGTCCGATTTGAACTACAGGTACATTATCATATGCTCATGATTTTTTGCAAAAATCATTTTTAGACTCACAATATGCTGTTTTATTAGAGATCCAATGCAAGTTTGGCGATACTCATCCCCTATCTAAGAACCTTCATGCCCGTCGTTTTGACCGTAGTTTGAAACTGGCGTAAAAAATTCAAAAACTGTCCGAACAATGTAAATCTTTCGCGTGTCGTCATTTTATGTGACACGGTTGCAAGTAAAAACACAAAAATTGGTATATAGATTGCATCTCGAAAAGTCCTTCTCAAAATGAGCTATCAATTTTGAGGTTTCATGGCTTTCGATCCAAATGGCCAATGTTATGGCAAGAATCGCTGCATAGTTTGTGATAATGTGCCCATATTGTGCATGCATGTGCATCCTGGGATGGCGAACAATGTTGCAGGAGAAAGTTTTCCTTGTTGTCGCATCGAAAAACCATTTTCTATTTTTCAAGCGCAAAAAACGGGCCGTTTTGTGAATCAACCACCAAATGAAAGTTTCGAAATGCCAGCACCACATTTTTCTAAAATGATAGACCACCTTATATTTAAAAATGTCCGAACTGGGGTATCTAAGACCTTTCGGTCCACCCCTGGCGAAAAAGACAAATGTCTGCCGAATCGGTAGGAAGTGGGTCCGATTTGAACTACAGGTACATTATCGCATGCTCATGATTTTTTGTAAAAATCATTTTTAGACTCACAATATGCTGTTTTATTAGAGATCCAATGCAAGTTTGGCGATACTCATCCCCTAGCTAAGAACCTTCATGCCCGTCGTTTTGACCGTAGTTTGAAACTGGCGTAAAAAATTCAAAAACTGTCCGAACAATGTAAATCTTTCGCGGGGCGTCTTTTTATGGGACACGGTTGCAAGGAAAAATACCAAACTTGGTATATTGATTGCATCTCGAAAAGTCCTTCTCAAAATGAGCTATCATGTTTGAGGTTTCATGGCTTTCGGTCCAAATGGCCAATGTTATGGCAAGAATCGCTGCATAGTTTGTGATAACGTGCCCATATTGTGCTTGCATGTGCATTCTGGGATGGCGAATAATGTTGCAGGAGAAAGTTTTCCTTGTCGTCGCACCGAAAAACCATTTTCTATTTTTCGAGCGCAAAAAAATGGTCGTTTTGTGAATCAACCACCAAATGAAAGTTTCGAAATACCAGCACCACATTTTTCTAAAATGATAGACCACCTTACATTTACAAATGTCCCAACTGGGGTATCTAAAACCTTTCGGTCCACCCCTGGCGAAAAAGACAAATGTCTGCCAAATCTGTAGGAAGTGGGTCCGATTTAAACTACAGGTACATTATCATATGCTCATGATTTTTTGCAAAAATCATTTTTAGACTCACAATATGCTGTTTTATTAGAGATCCAATGCAATTTTGGCCATACTCATCCCCTATCTAAGAACCTTCATGCCCGTCGTTTTGACCATAGTTTGAAACTGGCGTAAAATATTCAAAATATGTCCGAACAATGTAAATCTTTCGCGTGTCGTCATTTTATGTGACACGGTTGCAAGTAAAAACACCAAAATTGGTATATTGATTGCATCTCGAAAAGTCCTTCTCAAAATGAGCTATCAATTTTGAGGTTTCATGGCTTTCGATCCAAATGGCCAATGTTATGGCAAGAATCGGTGCATAGTTTGTGATAACGTGCCCATATTGTGCATGCATGTGCATCCTGGGATGGCGAACAATGTTGCAGGAGAAAGTTTTCCTTGTCGTCGCACTGAAAAACCATTTTCTATTTTTCAAGCGCAAAAAACGGGCCGTTTTGTGAATCAACCACCAAATGAAAGTTTCGAAATGCCAGCACCACATTTTTCTAAAATGATAGACCACCTTATATTTAAAAATGTCCGAACTGGGGTATCTAAGACCTTTCGGTCCACCCCTGGCGAAAAAGACAAATGTCTGCCGAATCGGTAGGAAGTGGGTCCGATTTGAACTACAGGTACATTATCGCATGCTCATGATTTTTTGTAAAAATCATTTTTAGACTCACAATATGCTGTTTTATTAGAGATCCAATGCAAGTTTGGCGATACTCATCCCCTAGCTAAGAACCTTCATGCCCGTCGTTTTGACCATAGTTTGAAACTGGCGTAAAAAATTCAAAAACTGTCCGAACAATGTAAATCTTTCGCGGGGCGTCTTTTTATGGGACACGGTTGCAAGGAAAAATACCAAACTTGGTATATTGATTGCATCTCGAAAAGTCCTTCTCAAAATGAGCTATCATGTTTGAGGTTTCATGGCTTTCGGTCCAAATGGCCAATGTTATGGCAAGAATCGCTGCATAGTTTGTGATAACGTGCCCATATTGTGCTTGCATGTGCATTCTGGGATGGCGAATAATGTTGCAGGAGAAAGTTTTCCTTGTCGTCGCACCGAAAAACCATTTTCTATTTTTCGAGCGCAAAAAAATGGTCGTTTTGTGAATCAACCACCAAATGAAAGTTTCGAAATACCAGCACCACATTTTTCTAAAATGATAGACCATCTTACATTTACAAATGTCCCAACTGGGGTATCTAAAACCTTTCGGTCCACCCCTGGCGAAAAAGACAAATGTCTGCCAAATCTGTAGGAAGTGGGTCCGATTTAAACTACAGGTACATTATCATATGCTCATGATTTTTTGCAAAAATCATTTTTAGACTCACAATATGCTGTTTTATTAGAGATCCAATGCAATTTTGGCCATACTCATCCCCTATCTAAGAACCTTCATGCCCGTCGTTTTGACCATAGTTTGAAACTGGCGTAAAATATTCAAAATATGTCCGAACAATGTAAATCTTTCGCGTGTCGTCATTTTATGTGACACGGTTGCAAGTAAAAACACCAAAATTGGTATATTGATTGCATCTCGAAAAGTCCTTCTCAAAATGAGCTATCAATTTTGAGGTTTCATGGCTTTCGATCCAAATGGCCAATGTTATGGCAAGAATCGGTGCATAGTTTGTGATAACGTGCCCATATTGTGCATGCATGTGCATCCTGGGATGGCGAACAATGTTGCAGGAGAAAGTTTTCCTTGTCGTCGCACTGAAAAACCATTTTCTATTTTTCAAGCGCAAAAAACGGGCCGTTTTGTGAATCAACCACCAAATGAAAGTTTCGAAATGCCAGCACCACATTTTTCTAAAATGATAGACCACCTTATATTTAAAAATGTCCCGACTGGGATATCTAAAACCTTTCGGTCCACCCATGGAGAAAACGACAAATGTCTGCCGAATCGGTAGGAAGTGGGTCCGAGTTGAACTACACGTACATTATCGCATGCTCATGATTTTTTGCAAAAATCATTTTTAGACTCACAATATGCTGTTTTATTAGAGATCCAATGCAAGTTTGGCGATACTCATCCCCTAGCTAAGAACCTTCATGCCCTTCGTTCTGACCATTGTTTGAAACTGGCGTAAAAAATTCAAAACTGTCCGAACAATGTAAATCTTTCGCGTGGCGTCATTTTATGGGACACGATTGCAAGGAAAAATACCAAACTTGGTATATTGATTGCATCTCGAAAAGTCCTTCTCAAAATGAGCTATCATGTTTGAGGTTTCATGGCTTTCGGTCCAAATGGCCAATGTTATGTCAAGAATCGCTGCATAGTTTGTCATAACGTGCCCATATTGTGCATGCATGTGCATCCTGGGATGGTGAACAATGTTGCAGGAGAAATTTTGTCTTGTCGTCGCACCGAAAAACCATTTTCTATTTTTCGACCACAAAAAACGGGTCGTTTTGTGAATCAACCACCAAATGAAAGTTTCGAAAAGCCACCACCACATTTTTATAAAATGATAGACCACCTTACATTTACAAATGTCCCAACTGGGGTATCTAAAACCTTTCGGTCCACCCCTAGCGAAAAAGACAAATGTCTGCCGAATCGGTAGGAAGTGGGTCCGATTTGAACTACAGGTATATTATCGTATGCTCATGATTTTTTGCAAAAATAATTTTTAGACTCACAATATGTTGTTTTATTAGAGATCCAATGGAAGTTTGGCGATACTCATCCCCTAGCTAAGAACCCTCATGCCCGTCGTTTTGACCATAGTTTGAAACTAGCGTAAAAAATTCAAAAATTGTCCGAACAATATAAATCTATCGCGTGGCGTCATTTTATGTGACACGGTTGCAAGAAAAAATACCAAACTTGGTATATTGATTGCATCTCGAAAAGTTCTTCTCAAAATGAGCTATCATGTTTGAGGTTTCATGGCTTTCGGTCCAAATGGCCAATGTTATGGCAAGAATCGCTGCATAGTTTATGATAACGTGCCCACATTGTGCTTGCATGTGCATTCTGGGATGGCGAGCAATGTTGGAGGAGAAAGTTTTCCTTGTTGTCGCACCAAAAAACCATTTTCTATTTTTCGAGCGCAAAAAACGAGCCGTTTTGTGAATCAACCACCAAATGAAAGTTTCGACATGCCAGCACCACATTTTTCTAAAATAATAGACCACCTTACATTTACAAATGTCCCCACTGGGGTATCTAAAACCTTTCGGTCCACCCCTGGCGAAAAAGACAAATGTCTGCCGAATCGGTAGGAAGTAGGTCCGATTTGAACTACACGTACATTATCATATGCTCATGATTTTTTGTAAAAATCATTTTTAGACTCACAATATGCTGTTTTATTAGAGATCCAATGCAAGTTTGGCGATACTGATCCCCTAGGTAAGAACCTTCATGCCCGTCGTTTTCACCATAGTTTGAAACTGGCGTAAAAAATTCAAAAACTGTCCGAACAATGTAAATCTTTCGCGTGGCGTCATTTTATGGGACATAGTTGCAAGGAAAAATACCAAACTTGGTATATTCATTGCATCTCGAAAAGTCCTTCTCAAAATGAGCTATCATGTTTGAGGTTTCATGGCTTTCGGTCCAAATGGCCAATGTTATTGCAAGAATCGCTGCATAGTTTGTGATAACGTGCCCATATTGTGCATGCATCTGCATCCTGGGATGGCGAACAATGTTGCAGGAGAAAGTTTTCCTTGTCGTCGCACCGAAAAACCATTTTCTATTTTTCGACCGCAAAAAACGGGTCGTTTTGTGAATCAACCACCAAATGAAAGTTTCGAAATGCCAGCACCACATTTTTCTAAAATGATAGACCACCTTACATTTACAAATTTCCCAACTTGGGTATCTAAAACCTTTCGGTCCACCCCTGGCAAAAAAGACAAATGTTTGCCGAATCGGTAGGAAGTGGGTCTGATTTGAACTACAGGTACATTATCGTATGCTCATGATTTTTTGCAAAAATCATTTTTAGACTCACAATATGTTGTTTTATTAGAGATCCAATGCAAGTTTGGCGATACTCATCCCCTAGATAAGAACCTTCATGCCCGTCGTTTTGACCAAATTTGAAACTGGCGTAAAAAATTCAAAAACTGTCCGAACAATGTAAATCTTTCGCGTGTCGTCATTTTATGTGACACGGTTGCAAAGAAAAATACCAAAATTGGTATATTGACTGCATCTCGAAAAGTCCTTCTCAAAATGAGCTATCAATTTTGAGGTTTCATGGCTTTCGATCCAAATGGCCAATGTTATGGCAAGAATCGCTGCATTGTTTGTGATAACGTGTCCATATTGTGCATGCATGTGCATCCTGGGATGGCGAACAATGTTACATGAGAAAGTTTTCCTTGTTGTCGCACCGAAAAACCATTTTCTATTTTTCAAGCGCAAAAAACGGGCCGTTTTGTGAATCAACCACCAAATGAAAGTTTCGAAATACCAGCACCACATTTTTCTAAAATGATAGACCACCTTATATTTAAAAATGTCCCAACTGGGGTATCTAAAACCTTTCGGTCCACCCCTGGCGAAAAAGACAAATGTCTGCCGAATCGGTAGGAAGTGGGTCCGATTTGAACTACAGGTACATTATCTCATGCTCATGATTTTTTGCAAAAATCATTTTTAGACTCACAATATGCTGTTTTATTAGAGATCCAATGCAAGTTTGGCGATAGTCATCCCCTAGCTAAGAACCTTCATGCCCGTCGTTTTGACCATAGTTTGAAACTGGCGTAAAAAATTCAAAAATTGTCCGAACAATGTAAATCTTTCGCGTGGCGTCATTTTATGGGACATAGTTGCAAGGAAAAATACCAAACTTGGTATATTGATTGCATCTCGAAAAGTCCTTCTCAAAATGATCTATCATGTTTGAGGTTTCATGGCTTTCGGTCCAAATGGCCAATGTTATGGCAAGAATCGCTGTATAGTTTGTGATAACGTGCCCATATTGTGCATGCATGTGCATCCTGGGATGGCGAACAATGTTGTAGGAGAAAGTTTTCCTTGTCGTCGCACCGAAAAACCATTTTCTATTTTTCGACCGCAAAAAACGGGTCGTTTTGTGAATCAACCACCAAATGAAAGTTTCGAAATTCCAGCACCACATTTTTCTAAAATGATATACCACCTTACATTTACAAATTTCCCAACTTGGGTATCTAAAACCTTTCGGTCCACCCCTGGGAAAAAACACAAATGTCTGCCGAATCGGTACGAAGTGGGTCTGATTTGAACTACAGGTACATTATCGTATGCTCATGATTTTTTGCAAAAATCATTTTTAGACTCACAATATGCTGTTTTATTAGAGATCCAATGCAAGTTTGGCGATACTCATCCCCTAGCTAAGAACCTTTATGCCCGTCGTTTTGACCAAATTTGAAACTGGCGTAAAAAATTCAAAAACTGTCCGAACAATGTAAATCTTTCGTGTGTCGTCATTTTATGTGACACGGTTGCAAGGAAAAATACCAAAATTGGTATATTGATTGCATCTCTAAAAGTCCTTCTCAAAATGAGCTATCAATTTTGAGGTTTCATGGCTTTCGATCCAAATGGCCAATGTTATGGCAAGAATCGCTGCATTGTTTGTGATAACGTGCCCATATTGTGCATGCATGTGCATCTTGGGATGGCGAACAATGTTACAGGAGAAAGTTTTCCTTGTTGTCGCACCGAAAAACCATTTTCTATTTTTCAAGCGCAAAAAACGGGCCGTTTTGTGAATCAACCACCAAATGAAAGTTTCGAAATGCCATCACCACATTTTTCTAAAATGATAGACCACCTTATATTTAAAAATGTCCCAACTGGGGTATCTAAAACCTTTCGGTCCACCCCTGGCGAAAAAGACAAATGTCTGCCGAATCGGTAGGAAGTGGGTCCGATTTGAACTACAGGTACATTATCGCATGCTCATGATTTTTTGCAAAAATCATTTTTAGACTCACAATATGCTGTTTTATTAGAGATCCAATGCAAGTTTGGCGATACTCATCCCCTAGCTAAGAACCTTCATGCCCGTCGTTTTGACCATAGTTTGAAACTGGCATAAAAAATTCAAAAACTGTCCGAACAATGTAAATCTTTCGCGTGGCGTCATTTTATGGGACACGGTTGCAAGGAAAAATACCAAACTTGGTATATTGATTGCATCTCGAAAAGTCCTTCTCAAAATGAGCTATCATGTTTGAGGTTTCATGGCTTTCGGTCCAAATGGCCAATGTTATGGCAAGAATCGCTGCATAGTTTGTGATAACGTGCCTGTGCATTCTGGGATGGCGAACAATGTTGCAGGAGAAACTTTTCCTTGTCGTCGCACCGAAAAACCATTTTCTATTTTTCGAGCGCAAAAAAAGGGTCGTTTTAGGAATCAACCACCAAATGAAAGTTTCAAAATACCAGCGCCACATTTTTCTAAAATGATAGACCACCTTACATTTACAAATGTCCCAACTGGGTATCTAAAACCTTTCGGTCCACCCCTAGCGAAAAAGACAAATGTCTGCCGAATCGGTTGGAAGTGGGTCCGATTTGAACTATAGGTACATTATCGTATGCTCATGATTTTTTTCAAAAATCATTTTTAGACTCACAATATGATGTTTTATTAGAGATCCAATGCAAGTTTGGCGATACTCATCCCCTAGCTAAGAACCCTCATGCCCGTCGTTTTGACCATAGTTTGAAACTAGCGTAAAAAATTCAAAAACTGTCCGAACAATATAAATCTTTCGCGTGGCGTCATTTTATGTGACACGGTTGCAAGAAAAAATACCAAACTTGGTATATTGATTGCATCTCGAAAAGTCCTTCTCAAAATGAGCTATCATGTTTGAGGTTTCATGGCTTTCGGTCCAAATGGCCAATGTTATGGCAAGAATCGCTGCATAGTTTGTGATAACGTACCCATATTGTGCATGCATGTGCATCCTGGGATGGCGAACAATGCTGCAGGAGAAAGTTTTCCTTGTCGTCGCACCGAAAAACCATTTTCTATTTTTCAAGCGCAAAAAACGGGCCGTTTTGTGAATCAACCACCAAATGAAAGTTTCGAAATGCCAGCACCATATTTTTCTAAAATGATAGACCACCTTACATTTAAAAATGTCCCAACTGGGGTATCTAAAACCTTTCGGTCCACACCTGGCGAAAAAGACAAATGTCTGCCGAATCGGTAGGAAGTGGGTCCGATTTGAACTACAGGTACATTATCGCATGCTCATGATTTTTTGCAAAAAATCATTTTTAGACTCACAATATGCTGTTTTATTAGAGATCCAATGCAAGTTTGGCGATACTCATCCCCTAGCTAAGAACCTTCATGCCCGTCGTTTTGACCATAGTTTGAAACTAGCGTAAAAAATTCAAAAACTGTCCGAACAATGTATATCTTTCGCGTGGCGTCATTTTATGGGACACGGTTGCAAGGAAAAATACCAAACTTGTTATATTGATTGCATCTCGAAAAGTCCTTCTCAAAATGAGCTATCATGTTTGAGGTTTTATGGCTTTCGGTCCAAATGGCCAATGTTATGGCAAGAATCGCTGCATAGTTTGTGATAACGTGCCCATATTGTGCTTGCATGTGCATTCTGGGATGGCGAACAATGTTGCAGGAGAAAGTTTTCCTTGTCGTCGCACCGAAAAACCATTTTCTATTTTTCGAGCGCAAAAAAAGGGTCGTTTTGTGAATCAACGACCAAATGAAAGTTTCGAAATACCAGCACCACATTTTTCTAAAATGATAGACCACCTTACATTTACAAATGTCCCAACTGGGGTATCTAAAACCTTTCGGTCCACCCCTAGCGAAAAAGACAAATGTCTGCCGAATCGGTAGGAAGTGGGTCCGATTTGAACTACAGGTACATTATCGTATGCTCATGATTTTTTGCAAAAATCATTTTTAGACTCACAATATGAAGTTTTATTAGAGATCCAATGCAAGTTTGGCGATACTCATCCCCTAGCTAAGAACCCTCATGCCCGTCGTTTTGACCATAGTTTGAAACTAGCGTAAAAAATTCAAAAACTGTCCGAACAATATAAATCTTTCGCGTGGCGTCATTTTATGTGACACGGTTGCAAGAAAAAATACCAAACTTGGTATATTGATTGCATCTCGAAAAGTCCTTCTCAAAATGAGCTATCATGTTTGAGGTTTCATGGCTTTCGGTCCAAATGGCCAATGTTATGGCAAGAATCGCTGCATAGTTTATGATAACGTGCCCATATTGTGCTTGCATGTGCATTCTGGGATGGCGAACAATGTTCCAAGAGAAAGTTTTCCTTGTCGTCGCACCGAAAAACCATTTTCTATTTTTCGAGCGCAAAAAACGGGCCGTTTTGTGAATCAACCACCAAATGAAAGTTTCGAAATGCCAGCACCACATTTTTCTAAAATGATTGACCACCTTACATTTACAAATGTCCCAACTGGGGTATCTAAAACCTTTCGGTCCACCCCTGGCGAAAAAGACAAATGTCTGCCGAATCGGTAGGAAGTAGGTCCGATTTGAACTACACGTACATTATCATATGCTCATGATTTTTTGCAAAAATCATTTTTAGACTCACAATATGATGTTTTATTAGAGATCCAATGCAAGTTTGGCGATACTCATCCCCTAGCTAAGAACCTTCATGCCCGTCGTTTTGACCATAGTTTGAAACTGGGGTAAAAAATTCAAAAACTGTCCGAATAATGTAAATCTTTCGCGTGGCGTCATTTTATGGGACACGGTTGCAAGGAAAAATACCAAACTTGGTATATTGATTGCATCTCGAAAGTCCTCAAAATGAGCTATCATGTTTGAGGTTTCATGGCTTTCGGTCCAAATGGCCAATGTTATGTCAAGAATCGCTGCATAGTTTGTCATAACGTGCCCATATTGTGCATTCATGTGCATCCTGGGATGGTGAACAATGTTGCAGGAGAAAGTTTGTCTTGTCGTCGCACCGAAAAACCATTTTCTATTTTTCGACCGCAAAAAGCGGGTCGTTTTGTGAATCAACCACCAAATGAAAGTTTCGAAATTCCAGCACCACATTTTTCTAAAATGATAGACCACCTTACATTTACAAATGTCCCAACTGGGGTATCTCAAACCTTTCGGTCCACCCCTAGCGAAAAAGACAAATGTCTGCCGAATCGGTAGGAAGTGGGTCCGATTTGAACTACAGATACATTATCGTATGCTCATGATTTTTTGCAAAAATAATTTTTAGACTCACAATATGCTGTTTTATTAGAGATCCAATGCAAGTTTGGCGATACTCATCCCCTAGCTAAGAACCCTCATGCCCGTCGTTTTGACCATAGTTTGAAACTGGCATAAAAAATTCAAAAACTGTCCGAACAATGTAAATCTTTCGTCTGTCGTCATTTTATGTGACACGGTTGTAAGGAAAAATACCAAAATTGGTATATTGATTGCATCTCGAAAAGTCCTTCTCAAAATGAGCTATCATTTTTGAGGTTTCATGGCTTTCGATCCAAATGGCTAATGTTATGGCAAGAATCGCTGCATTTATTGTGATAACGTGCCCATATTGTCCATGCATGTGCATCCTGGGATGGCGAACAATTTTGCAGGAGAAAGTTTTCCTTGTCGTCGCACCGAAAAACCATTTTCTATTTTTCGAGCCCAAAAACGGGCCGTTTTGTGAATCAACCACCAAATGAAAGTTTCGAAATGCCAGCACCACATTTTTCTAAAATGATAGACCACCTTACATTTAAAAATGTCCCAACTGAGGTATCTAAAACCTTTCGGTCCACCCCTGGCGAAAAAGACAAATGTCTGCCGAATCGGTAGGAAGTGGGTCCGATTTGAACTACAGGTACGTTATCGCATGCTCATGATTTTTTGCAAAAATCATTTTTAGACTCACAATATGCTGTTTTATTAGAGATCCAATGCAAGTTTGGCGATACTCATCCCCTAGCTAAGAACCTTCATGCCCATCGTTTTGACCATAGTTTGAAACTGGCGTAAAAAGTTCAAAAACTGTCCGAATAATGTAAATCTTTCGCGTGGCGTCATTTTATGGGACACGGTTGCAAGGAAAAATACCAAACTTCGTATATTGACTGCATCTCGAAAAGTCCTTCTCAAAATGAGCTATCATGTTTGAGGTTTCATGGCTTTCGGTCCAAATGGCCAATGTTATGGCAAGAATCGCTGCATAGTTTGTGATAACGTGCCCATATTGTGCTTGCATGTGCTTTGTGGGATGGCGAACAATGTTGCAGGAGAAAGTTTTCCTTGTCGTCGCACCGAAAAACCATTTTCTATTTTTCGGGTGCAAAAAACGGGCTGTTTTGTGAATCAACCACCAAATGAAAGTTTCGAAATGCCAGCACCACATTTTTCTAAAATGACAGACCATCTTACATTTACAAATGTCCCAACTGGGGTATCTAAAACCTTTCGGTCCACCCCTTGCGAAAAAGACAAATGTCTGCTGAATCGGTAGGAAGTGGGTCCGGTTTGAACTACAGGTACATTATCATATGCTCATGATTTTTTGCAAAAATCATTTTTAGACTCACAATATGCTGTTTTATTAGAGATCCAATGCAAGTTTGGCGATACTCATCCCCTAGCTAAGAACCTTCATGCCCGTCGTTTTGACCATAGTTTGAAACTGGCGTAAAAAATTCAAAAACTGTCCGAACAATGTAAATCTTTCACGTGGCGTCATTTTATGGGACACGGTTGCAGGGAAAAATACCAAACTTGGTATATTGATTGCATCTCAAAAAGTCCTTCTCAAAATGAGCTATCATGTTTGAGGTTTCATGGCTTTCGATTCAAATGGCCAATGTTATGGCAAGAATCGCTGCATAGTTTGTCAAAACGTGCCCATATTGTGCATGCATGTGCATCCTGGGATGGCGAACAATGTTCCAGGAGAAAGTTTTCCTTGTCGTCGCACCGAAAAACCATTTTCTATTTTTCGACCGCAAAAAACGGGTCGTTTTGTGAATCAACAACCAAATGAAAGTTTCGAAATGCCAGCACCACATTTTTCTAAAATGATAGACCACCTTACATTACAAATGTCCCAACTTGGGTATCTAAAACTTTTCGGTCCACTCCTGGCAAAAAAGACAAATGTCTGCCGAATCGGTAGGAAGTGGGTCCGATTTGAACTACAGGTACATTATCGTATGCTCATGATTTTTTGCAAAAATCATTTTTAGACTCACAATATGCTGTTTTATTAGAGATCCAATGCAAGTTTGGCGATACTCATCCCCTAGCTAAGAACTTTCATGCCCGTCGTTTTGACCATAGTTTGAAACTCGCGTAAAAAATTCAAAAACTGTCCGAACAATGTAAATATTTCGCGTGTCGTCATTTTATGTGACACGGTTGCAAGGAAAAATACCAAAATTGGTATATTGATTGCATCTCGAAAAGTCCTTCTCAAAATGAGGTATCATTTCTGAGGTTTCATGGCTTTCGATCCAAATGGCCAATGTTATGGCAAGAATCGCTGCATAGTTTGTGATAACGTGCCCATATTATGCATGCATGTGCATCCTAGGATGGCGAACAATTTTGCAGGAGAAAGTTTTCCTGTCGTCGCCCCGAAAAACCATTTTCTATTTTTCGAGCGCAAAAAAAGGGTCGTTTTGTGAATCAACCACCAAATGAAAGTTTCAAAATACCAGCACCACATTTTTCTAAAATGATAGACCACCTTACATTTACAAATGTCCCAACTGGGGTATCTAAAACCTTTCGGACCACCCCTAGCGAAAAAGACAAATGTCTGCCGAATCGGTAGGAAGTGGGTCCGATTTGAACTACAGGTACATTATCGTATGCTCATGATTTTTTGCAAAAATCATTTTTCGACTCACAATATGCTGTTTTATTAGAGATCCAATGCAAGTTTGGCGATACTCATCCCCTAGCTAAGAACCCTCATGCCCATCGTTTTGACCATAGTTTGAAGCTAGCGTAAAAAATTCAAAAACTGTCCGAACAATATAAATCTTTCGCGTGGCGTTATTTTATGTGACACGGTTGCAAGAAAAAATAACAAACTTGGTATATTGATTGCATCTCGAAAAGTCCTTCTCAAAATGAGCTATCATGTTTGAGGTTTCATGGCTTTCGGTCCAAATGGCCAATGTTATGTCAAGAATCGCTGCATAGTTTGTGATAACGTGCCCATATTGTGCTTGCATGTGCATTCTGGGATGGCGAACAATGTTGCAGGAGAAAGTTTTCCTTGTCGTCGCACCAAAAAACCATTTTCTATTTTTCGAGCGCAAAAAAAGGGTCGTTTTGTGAATCAACCACCAAATGAAAGTTTCGAAATACCAGCACCACATTTTTCTAAAATGATAGACCACCTTACATTTACAAATGTCCCAACTGGGGTATCTAAAACCTTTCGGTCCACACCTAGCGAAAAAGATAAATATCTGCCGAAGCGGTAGGAAGTGGGTCCGATTTGAACTACAGGTACATTATCGTATGCTCATGATTTTTTGCAAAAATCATTTTTAGACTCACAATATGTTGTTTTATTAGCGATCCAATGCAAGTTTGGCGATACTCATCCCCTAGCTAAGAACCCTCATGCCCGCCGTTTTGACCATAGTTTGAAACTAGCGTAAAAAATTCAAAAACTGTCCGAACAATATAAATCTTTAGCGTGGCGTCATTTTATGTTACACGGTTGCAAGAAAATATATCAAACTTGGTATATTGATTGCATCTCGAAAAGTCCTTCTCAAAATGAGCTATCATTTTTTGAGGTTTCATGGCTTTCGCTCCAAATGGCCAATGTTATGGCAAGAATCGCTGCATAGTTTATAATAACGTGCCCATATTGTGCTTGCATGTGCATCCTGGGATGGCGAACAATGTTGCAGGAGAAAGTTTTCCTTGTCGTCGCACCGAAAAACCATTTTCTATTTTTCGACCGCAAAAAACGGGCCGTTTTGCGAATCAACCACCAAATGAAAGTTTCGAAATGCCAGCACCACATTTTTCTAAAATGATTGACCACCTTACATTTACAAATTTCCCAACTGGGGTATCTAAAACCTTTCGGTCCACCCCTGGCGAAAAGACAAATGTCTGCCGAATCGGTAGGAAGTGGGTCCGATTTGAACTACAGGTACATTATCGTATGCTCATGATTTTTTGCAAAAATCATTTTTAGACTCACAATATGATGTTTTATTAGAGATCCTATGCAAGTTTGGCGATACTCATCCCCTAGCTAAGAACCTTCATGCCCGTCGTTTTGACCATAGTTTGAAACTAGCGTAAAAAATTCAAAAACTGTCCGAACAATATAAATCTTTCGCGTGGCTTCATTTATGTGACACGGTTGCAACGAAAAATACCAAACTTGGTATATTGATTGCATCTTGAAAAGTCCTTCTCAAAATGAGCTATCATGTTTGAGGTTTCATGGCTTTCGGTCCAACTGGCCAATGTTATGGCAAGAATCGCTGCATAGTTTATGATAACGTGCCCATATTGTGCTTGCATGTGCATTCTGGGATGGCGAACAATGTTGCAGGAGAAAATTTTCCTTGTCGTCACACCGAAAAACCATTTTCTATTTTTCGAGCGCAAAAAACGGTCCGTTTTGTGAATCAACCACCAAATGAAAGTTTCGAAATGCCAGCACCACATTTTTCTAAAATGATAGACCACCTTACATTTACAAATGTCCCAACTGGGGTATCTAAAACCTTTTGGTCCACCCCTGGCGAAAAAGACAAATGTCTGCCGAATCGGTAGAAAGTGGGTCCGATTTGAACTACAGGTACATTATCGTATGCTAATGATTTTTTGCAAAAATCATTTTTAGACTCACAATATGCTGTTTTATTATAGATCCAATGCAAGTTTGGCGATACTCATCCCCTAGCTAAGAACCTTCATGCCCGTCGTTTTGACCATAGTTTGAAACTAGCGTAAAAAATTCAAAAACTGTCCGAACAATGTAAATCTTACGCGTGGCGTCATTTTATGGGACACGGTTGCAGGGAAAAATACCAAACTTGGTATATTGATTGCATCTCAAAAAGTCCTTCTCAAAATGAGCTATCATGTTTGAGGTTTCATGGCTTTCGGTCCAAATGGCCAATGTTATGGCAAGAATCACTGCATAGTTTGTCAAAACGTGCCCATATTGTGCATGCATGTGCATCCTGGGATGGCGAACAATGTTGCAGGAGAAAGTTTTCCTTGTCGTCGCACCGGAAAACCATTTTCTATTTTTCGACCGCAAAAAACGGGTCGTTTTGTGAATCAACCACCAAATGTAAGTTTCGAAATACCAGCACCACATTTTTCTAAAATAATAGACCATCTTACATTTACAAATGTCCCAACTTGGGTATATAAAACTTTTCGGTCCACTCCTGGCAAAAAAGACAAATGTCTGCCGAATCGGTAGGAAGTGGGTCCGATTTGAACTACAGGTACATTATCGTATGCTCATGATTTTTTGCAAAAATCATTTTTAGACTCAAAATATGCTGTTTTATTAGAGATCCAATGCAAGTTTGGCGATACTCATCCCCTAGCTAAGAACCTTCATGCCCGTCGTTTTGACCACAGTTTGAAACGAGCGTAAAAAATTCAAAAACTGTCCGAACAATGTAAATATTTCGCGTGTCGTCATTTTATGTGACACGGTTGCAAGGAAAAATACCAAAATTGGTATATTGATTGCATCTCGAAAAGTCCTTCTCAAAATGAGGTATCATTTCTGAGGTTTCATGGCTTTCGATCCAAATGGCCAATGTTATGGTAAGAATCGCTGCATAGTTTATGATAACGTGCCCATATTATGCATGCATGTGCATCCTAGGATGGCGAACAATTTTGCAGGAGAAAGTTTTCCTTGTCGTCGCACCGAAAAACCATTTTCCATTTTTCGAGCGCAAAAAACGGGTCGTTTTGTGAATCAACCACCAAATAAAAGTTTCGAAATGCCAGCACCACATTTTTGTAAAACGATACACTACCTTACATTTACAAATGTCCCAACTGGGGTATCTAAAACCTTTCGGTCCATCCCTAGCGAAAAAGACAAATGTTTGCCGAATCGGTAGGAAGTGGGTCCGATTTGAACTACAGGTACATTATCATATGCTCATGATTTTTTGCAAAAATCATTTTTAGACTCACAATATGCTGTTTTATTAGAGATCCAATGCAAGTTTGGCGATACTCATCCCCTAGCTAAGAACCCTCATGCCCGTCGTTTTGACCATAGTTTGAAACTAGCGTAAAAAATTCAAAAACTGTCCGGACAATATTCGCGTGGCTTCATTTTATGTGACACGGTTGCAAGGAAAAATACCAAACTTGGTATATTGATTGGATCTCGAAAAGTCCTTCTCAAAATGAGCTATCATGTTTGAGGTTTCATGGCTTTCGGTCCAACTGGCCAATGTTATGGCAAGAATCGCTGCATAGTTTGTGATAACGTGCCCATATTGTGCTTGCATGTGCATTCTGGGATGGCGAACAATGTTGCAGGATAAAGTTTTCCTTGTCGTCGCACCGAAAAACCATTTTCTATTTTTCGAGCGCAAAAAACGGGTCGTTCTGTGAATCAACCACCAAATGAAAGTTTCGAAATGCCAGCACCACATTTTTCTAAAATGATAGACCACCTTACATTTACAAATGTCCCAACTGGGGTATCTAAAACCTTTTGGTCCACCCCTGGCGAAAAAGACAAATGTCTGCCGAATCGATAGGAAGTGGGTCCGATTTGAACTACAGGTACATTATCATATGCTCATGATTTTTTGCAAAAATCATTTTTAGACTCACAATATGCTGTTTTATTAGAGATCCAATGCAGGTTTGGCGATACTCATCCCCTAGCTAATAAACATTCATGCCCGTCGTTTTGACCATAGTTTGAAACTGGCGTAAAAAATTCAAAAATCGTCAATGTTATGGCAAGAATATTGATTGCATCTTGAAAAGTCCTTCTCAAAATGAGCTATCATTTTTTAGGTTTCATGGCTTTCGATCCAAATGGCCAATGTTATGGCAAGAATGGCTGCATAGTTTGTGATAACGTGCCCATATTGTGCATGCATGTGCATCCTGGGATAGCGAACAATGTTGCAGGAAAAAGTTTTCCTTGTCGTCGCACCGAAAAACCATTTTCTATTTTTCAAGCGCAAAAAACGGGCCGTTTTATGAATCAACCACCAAATGAAAGTTTCGAAATGCCAGCACCACATTTTTCTAAAATGATAGACCACCTTACATTTACAAATGTCCCAACTGGGATATCTAAAACCTTTCGGTCCACCCCTGGCGAAAAAGACAAATGTCTGCCGAATCGGTAGGAAGTAGGTCCGATTTGAACTACACGTACATTATCATATGCTCATGATTTTTTGTAAAAATCATTTTTAGACTCACAATATGCTATTTTATTAGAGATCCAATGCAAGTTTGGCGATACTGATCCCCTAGCTAAGAACCTTCATGCCCGTCGTTTTGACCATAGTTTGAAACTGGCGTAAAAAATTCAAAAACTGTCCGAACAATGTAAATCTTTCGCGTGGCGTCATTTTATGGGACACGGTTGCAAGGAAAAATACGAAACTTGGTATATTGATTGCATCTCGAAAAGTCCTTCTCAAAATGAGCTATCATGTTTGAGGTTTCATGGCTTTCGGTCCAAATGGCCAATGTTATGGCAAGAATCGCTGCATAGTTTGTCATAACGTGCCCATATTGTGCATGCATGTGCATCCTGGGATGGCGAACAATGTTGCAGGAGAAAGTTTTCCTTGTCGTCGCACCCAAAAACCATTTTCTATTTTTCAAGCGCAAAAAACGGGCCGTTTTGTGAATCAACCACCAACTGAAAGTTTCTAAATGCCAGCACCACATTTTTCTAAAATGATAGACCACCTTACATTTACAAATTTCCTAACTTGGGTATCTAAAACCTTTCGGTCCACCCCTGGCGAAAAAGACAAATGTCTGCCGAATCGGTAGGAAGTGGGTCCGATTTGAACTACAGGTACATTATCGTATGCTCATGATTTTTTGCAAAAATCATTTTTAGACTCACAATATGCTGTTTTATTAGAGATCATATGCAAGTTTGGCGATAGTCATCCCCTAGCTAAGAACCCTCATGCCCGTCGTTTTGACCATAGTTTGAAACTAGCGTAAAAAATTCAAAAATTGTCCGAACAATGTAAATATTTCGCGTGTCGTCATTTTATGTGACACGGTTGCAAGGAAAAAATACCAAAATTGGTATATTGATTACATCTCGAAAAGTCCTTCTCAAAATGAGCTATCATTTCTGAGGTTTCATGGCTTTCGATCCAAATGGCCAATGTTATGGCAAGAATCGCTGCATAGTTTATGATAACGTTCCCATATTATGCATGCATGTGCATCCTAGGATGGCGAACAATTTTGCAGGAGAAAGTTTTCCTTGTCGTCGCACCGAAAAACCATTTTCTATTTTTCGAGCGCAAAAAACGGGCCGTTTTGTGAATCAACCACCAAATAAAAGTTTCGAAATGCCAGCACCACATTTTTGTAAAATGATATACCACCTTACATTTACAAATGTCCCAACTGGGGTATCTAAAACCTTTCGGTCCACACCTGGCGAAAAAGACAAATGTCTGCCGAATCGGTAGGAAGTGGGTCCGATTTGAACTACAGGTACATTATCGTATGCTCATGTTTTTTTGCAAAAATCATTTTTAGACTCACAATATGCTGTTTTATTAGAGATCCAATGCAAGTTTGGCGATACTCATCCCCTAGCTAAGAACCTTCATGCCCGTCGTTTTGACCATAGTTTGAAACTGGCGTAAAAAATTCAAAAACTGTCCGAACAATGTAAATCTTTCGCGTGTCGTCATTTTATGTGACACGGTTGCAAGGAAAAATACCAAAATTGGTATATTGATTCCATCTCGAAAAGTCCTTCTCAAAATGAGCTATCATTTTTCAGGTTTCATGGCTTTCGATCCAAATGGCCAATGTTATGGCAAGAATCGCTGCATAGTTTGTGATAACGTGCCCATATTGTTCATGCATGTGCATCCTGGGATGGCGAACAATGTTGTAGGAGAAAGTTTTCCTTGTCGTCGCACCGAAAAACCATTTTCTATTTTTCAAGTGCAAAAAACGGGCCATTTTGTGAATCAACCACCAAATGAAAGTTTCAAAATGCCAGCACCACATTTTTGTAAAATGATAGACCACCTTACAATTACAAATGTCCCAACTGGGGTATCTAAAACCTTTCGGTCCACCCCTGGCGAAAAAGACAAATGTCTGCCGAATCGGTAGGAAGTGGGTCCGATTTAAACTACAGGTACATTATCGCATGATCATGATTTTTTGCAAAAATCAATTTTAGACTCACAATATGCTATTTTATTAGAGATCCAATGCAAGTTTGGCGATACTCATCCTTTAGCTAAGAACCTTCATGCCCGTCGTGTTGACCATAGTTTGAAACTGGCGTAAAAAATTTAGAAATTGTCCGAACAATGTAAATCTTTCGCGTGGCCTCATTTTATGGGACACAGTTGCAAGGAAAAATACCAAACTTGGTATATTGACTGCATCTCGAGAAGTCCTTCTCAAAATGAGCTATCATGTTTGAGGTTTCATGACTTTCGGTCCAAATGGCCAATGTTATGGCAAGAATCGCTGCATAGTTTGTGATAACATGCCGATATTGTGCAGGCATGTGCATCCTGGGATGGCGAACAATTTTGCAGGAGAAAGTTTTCCTTGTCGTCGCACCGAAAAACCATTTTCTATTTTTCGAGCGCAAAAAATGGGCCGTTTTGTGAATCAACCACCAAATGAAAGTTTCGAAATGCCAGCACCACATTTTTCTAAAATGATTGACCACCTTACATTTACAAATGTCCCAACTGGGGTATCTAAAACCTTTCGGTCCACCCCTGGCGAAAAAGACAAATGTCTGCCGAATCGGTAGGAAGTAGGTCCGATTTGAACTACACGTACATTATCATATGCTCATGATTTTTTGCAAAAATCATTTTTAGACTCACAATATGATGTTTTATTAGAGATCCAATGCAAGTTTGGCGATACTCATCCCCTAGCTAAGAACCTTCATGCCCGTCGTTTTGACCATAGTTTGAAACTGACGTAAAAAATTCAAAAACTGTCTGAATAATGTAAATCTTTCGCGTGGCGTTATTTTATGGGACACGGTTGCAAGGAAAAATATCAAACTTGGTATATTGATTGCATCTGGAAAAGTCCTTCTCAAAATGAGCTATCATGTTTGAGGTTTCATGGCTTTCGGTCCAAATGGCCAATGTTATGTCAAGAATCGCTGCATAGTTTGTGATAACGTGCCGATATTGTGCATGCATGTGCATCCTGGGATGGCGAACAATTTTGCAGGAGAAAGTTTTCCTTGTCGTCGCACCGAAAAACCATTTTCTATTTTTCGAGCGCAAAAAATGGGCCGTTTTGTGAATCAACCACCAAATGATAGTTTCGAAATGCCAGCACCACATTTTTCTAAAATGATAGACCACCTTACATTTACAAATGTCCCATTTGGGGTATCTAAAACCTTTCGGTCCACCCCTGACGAAAAAGACAAATGTCTGCCGAATCGGTAGGAAGTGGGTCCGATTTGAACTACAGGTACATTATCGTATGCTTATGATTTTTTGCAAAAATCATTTTTAGACTCACAATATGTTGTTTTATTAGAGATCCAATGCAAGTTTGGCGATACTCATCCCCTAGCTAAGAACCCTCATGCCCGTCGTTTTGACCATAGTTTGAAACTAGCGTAAAAAATTCAAAAACTGTCCGAATAATATAAATCTTTCGCGTGGCGTCATTTTATGTGACACGGTTGCAAGGAAAAAATACCAAAATTGGTATATTGATTGCATCTCGAAAAGTCCTTCTCAAAATGAGCTATCATTTTTGAGGTTTCATGGCTTTCGATCCAAATGGCCAATGTTATGGCAAGAATCGTTGCATAGTTTGTAATAACGTGCTCATATTGTGCATGCACGTGCATCCTGGGATGGCGAACAATGTTGCAGGAGAAAGTTTTCCTTGTCGTTGCACCGAAAAACCATTTTCTATTTTTCAAGCGCAAAAAACGGGTCGTTTTGTGAATCAACCACCAAATGAAAGTTTCGAAATGCCAGCACCACATTTTTCTAATATGATAGACCACCTTACATTTACAAATGTCCTAACTGGGGTATCTAAAACCTTTCGGTCCACCCCTGGCGAAAAAGACAAATGTCTGCCGAATCGGTAGGAAGTGGGTCCGATTTGAACTACAGGTACATTATCGCATGCTCATGATTTTTTGCAAAAATCATTTTTAGACTCACAATATGTTGTTTTATAAGAGATCCAATGCAAGTTTGGCGATACACATCCCCTAGCTAAGAACCTTCATGCCCGTCGTTTTGACCATAGTTTGAAACTGGCGTAAAAAATTCAAAAACTGTCCGAACAATGTAAATCTTTCACGTGGTGTCATTTTATGGGACACGATTGCAAGAAAAAATACCAAACTTGGTATATTGATTGCATCTCGAAAAGTCCTTCTCAAAATGAGCTATCCAAATGGCCAATGTTATGGCAAGAATCGCTACATAGTTTGTGATAACGTGCCCATATTGTGCATGAATGTGCGTCCTGGGATGGCGAACAATTTTGCAGGAGAAAGTTTTCCTTGTCGTCGCACTGAAAAACCATTTTCTATTTTTCGAGCGCAAAAAATGGGCCGTTTTGTGAATCAACCACCAAATGAAAGTTTCGAAATGCCAGCACCACATTTTTCTAAAATTATAGACCACCTTACATTTACAAGTGTCCCAACTGGAGTATCTAAAACCTTTCGGTCCACCCCTGGCGAAAAATACAAATGTCTGCCGAATCGGTAGGAAGTGGGTCCGATTTGAACTACAGGTACATTATCATATGCTCATGATTTTTTGCAAAAATCATTTTTAGACTCACAATATATTGTTTTGTTAGAGATCCAATGCAAGTTTGGCGATACTCAACCCCTAGCTAAGAACCCCCATGCCCGTCGTTTTAACCATAGTTTGAAACTGGCGTCAAAAATACAAAAACTGTCCGAACAATATAAATCTTTCGCGTGGCGTCATTTTATGTGACATGGTTGCAAGGAAAAATACCAAACTTGGTATATTGATTGCATATCGAAAAGTCCTTCTCAAAATGAGCTATCATGTTTGAGGTTTCATGGCTTTCGGTCCAAATGGCCAATGTTATGGCAAGAATCGCTGCATAGTTTGTGATAGCATGCCCATATTGTGCTTGCATGTGCATTCTGGGATGGCGAACAATGTTGCAGGAGAAAGTTTTCCTTGTCGTCGCACCGAAAAACCATTTTCTATTTTTCGAGCGCAAAAAACGGGTCGTTTTGTGAATCAACCACCAAATGAAAGTTTCGAAATGCCAGCACCACATTGTTCTAAAATGATAGACCACCTTACATTTACAAATGTCCCAACTGGAGTATCTAAAACCTTTCGGTCCACCCCTGGCGAAAAAGACAAATGTCTGCCGAATCGGTAGGAAGTGGGTTCGATTTGAACTACAGGTACATTATCGTATGCTCATGATTTTTTGCAAAAATCATTTTTAGACTCACAATATGTTGTTTTATTAGAGATCCAATGCAAGTTTGGCGATACTCATTCCCTAGCTGAGAACCTTCATGTCCGTCATTTTGACCATAGTTTGAAACTGGCGTAAAAAATTCAAAAACTGTCCGAACAATATAAATCTTTCGCGTGTCGTCATTTTATGTGACACGGTTGCAAGGAAAAATACCAAACTTGGTATATTGATTGCATCTCGAAAAGTCCTTCTCAAAATGAGCTATCATGTTTGAGGTTTCCTCCTCTCCCGCCTCTCCCGCCGACGTCTCCCGCCCACAAATTTTGGCAGGGGCAATTTGGAAAATTGGACTCGGTCCATCCCCACCGAGTCATCGACCGACCCACCCATCCCCACTAGGCCACTCCATCCATCCCCATATCCACCCACCCCCATCTCACGACACGAGCGGCGACGGCGCACTCGCTCCCGACGGCCACGGCGACCCACCCCTCCCTCCATCTCCCTCCATCGGCAGCGCTCGCTCCCTCCATCTCCCTCTATCGGCAACGCTCGCTCGCTCCCTCTCCCTCCCTTCATCTCCCTCCATCGACGACGCTTGCTCCACGACCCACCCCTCCCTCCATCTCCCACGACGTCCCACGACGGCCAGAGCAGGTGAGTCTCCTGGCTATCTCCCTAGCTCCTCCTACTTCCTGCTTTCTAGGGTTAGGGTTTGTCTCATGGCGTGTGTAGGGTTAGGGTTTGGCTCCCATGGCGTGTCTAGGGTTAGGTTTTGGCTACCATGGCGTGTCTAGGGTTAGGTTTTGGCTTCCATGGAGTGTCTAGGGTTAGGGTTAGGTTAGACTTTGATCTGATAGGGAGGTGCATTGTCCATGTCCATGTTCAGAAGATAGGGAGCCTCTCTTCTTTTTTTCTGACTATGATCTATACTGACTATAAGTTGGTTCAGAGATTTTTTTTGGGTTTGAAGATCTGTACTGACTATGATGGATGTAGCTTTTATCTATTGATGCTCGTTCTGGCTCGTTCTGGCCTTTGAATTAAATGTGTCCTAGGCTGAAATTGGCTCGTTTTGCTGATGCTCCTATTGATTTAGTGAGAACTCGGTTTGCCCCTGTTCTATGAAAATGTTGGAGCAAGGTACTGATGTGTGTAGTTATGTGGCATATGGTTGTGTCCCTAAAGTTTCAGGGTGTACATGGTAGCTGGCTATGTGTGTATGTTTATTTTGAGTTCTCTAAGACTATACCAAGTTTATGTGTAATGCTTAGTGTAACTTTGTAGTTAATGCGCAGATTTTATAACTGGACCTTTGTGTAACTGTGTATGTCTATCTGATCTTTGTGGAAGCATATATTGACAACACACGGTCTAACTTTTACTTGATGTTGCTCAGGATTTTGAGATCAGCAATGGGAAGAATGACAAGGAAGACGCAGCCTGCTGGTATGCAAATTGCTCCTCATGTATATGCTTGATGCTATAAATGCTGTGATTGGATGTGCTAAGCTTGTAATCTATTTGGTTGTCCATGTAATGTTGTGATTGGATGTGCTAAGCTTATAAGCTTGTAATCTGCTTCTATAATCTTGCTTGTAAGCTTTGATGTGCTAAAATTTCTGCTACTATAATCTTGCTTGTAAGCTTGTATGTGCTATAATTTCTGCTGCTATAATCTGTTTGATTGTCCATGTACTTATCCTGCTGTTGCTGGTTCACACCTTGTCATCAAATGCTTCATGGGTTCCCTGGTCCATGTACTGGTTTATATTTTCAATATAGAAAATTCTTGTTAATCTACTAGATTTAATGAAACTAAAACCTGATAAGATACATTGGATGTTTGAGTTTTCTTGCTCCCATATGCATTTCAACCATCCATCTAATGCATATTTTCTTATCCATGTAAAGAAGCGCCCCTCACTGAACTTGAGAAGATTAGGGTAGGACAATGATGAGGAACAACCGTGTCTTCCAATATCTTGGCATCTCCCAGATAGCCTCAATGATTAGAAACTCAAATGGTAGTGCAATAATAGTTGAGGACTCCTCCGCATCTGCCATAACACAAGGCAAGAGCTCGGACTACAATCCTAGAGATGAAGATATTATTGAGGAATAAGTTGACGATATTGTAGTGGACAAGATTGTAAAGGTGCAAATTCTAACTTGTTTGGAGGGGGGTTTATTTGTTTGATGTGTGTTTTTCCTTGTTTTCCTTCATTCTATGCTTACACTGTTTTATTTCTGATCTGTGGTCTAATTATTTTCATGCGAGGTCCCGAAGGTTCCTAGGAGGAGGAAGAAGTGTGCTAAGAGAAAGAGAAAGAGTACAAGTAGCCCAGATACAACTACAACAATGGCTCCAGGAAGGGTATTTGCGGTACCACCAGGAGGATCAGATAAGTTGATGTGTCTTGATGAACATGCTACTGCTAGAGTCACAAGGCAGAAAGCGAAGGCGGTTGATGCAGCCAATGAAGGAGGCCTACTTCGCAAGGATGGTGGAAGCTCAATGCAATGGGATGATGGGTCTATGTCCATGGATGAAGGAAGTACCGTCCGTATGGACCTCAGCCCTGTTGCGCCTACGGTGGACAGAAATGATGAATTCAATTCCGCACCTGAGCAGCCTATGGGTGATGAAGGTAAGTATGAATAGTAGTAGCACAAATCCTTTACTAGTCAATTAATTTAGATTATTGTTGTGCATGGATATCAGTATTTCCAAACTAAACAAGCGCCCAAATCTGTTTTCTATAATTTATTTGCACATCTGATTTAAAATATATTTATTGTACTGCTATTGTACTGATATTTGGAAAACCTGCTGTAATTTTTTACTGTTGTAGCTTCTATTTCTACTGATATTGTACTGCTTACTTCTATTTTAGGCACATCACTTGTGGTAGTCAGCCACAAGAGAAAAGGCACGGGCCTGGAAAAAATGACCAAGGGTTTGGAAAGCAAAGTGAGGATTGAAATTGCTGAAGGGATGAAACGCCCTGAGAGGCCCATGCTAGCTGCAAAGTTTGCATCAGAAGGTGGGATGATTGCAAGAAGCCATACACCCATTCTTCCACACTTCAAGGAATACAAAAAGGACAAGGCTATGGTGAAAGACTATATAGGAAATGTTATTGTAAGCTCATGAGTCCTTACCTGAATCTGTTTTTTCTACTATTTTTTGTCATTTGGTTACTTATCTTATCATTGCTTTATTTACTGTGTTTGTAGGAAAATTTTGAGATGGACACTGATGCAAAGGAAGTTAAGGTAGCCTGCACTGATACCTTGAAGAATGTTTCAAAACAAAGACGACATTTGGTCAAGAAGAAGTTTTTCGATCAAGTACCAGCAGCTGAACTCAGCATCAAGTCCCCTGTTTCATACATCTCTGATGAGGAATGGCAAGCGCTGCTCAAGCTGTGGACAAACCCGAAACACATGGTATTTTGCATTTCTTGACCTTTACATTCTGTAATTACCATGTACTGTAGTTTTATATGCTGTCAACTACTGTTTTTTGAAGTTTGAATGGGCAACGCGTGGTACGGACGGAGTACGCCCGCAACAACGACAAGCATCTCCATTGACCAACAAGGTTGCCCTGGCCCGACCCCTTTGTCCAGCGGTGTGAATGCCCCGGATGTATTTAATTATGTTCTTTGGGAGGCTTTTTAGTTCGTTCTCGCCCTTGAATAAATTGGATCTAGACCCGAGTTTTTCTCTTTCCCCTTCTTGCCTTCAGTGTGGTGGCCACGGCGGAGGACTTGTGGCAAACTCCAACTCTCATGTCTGGTGGTTTTATTGGTCCTCTAGGGTCCCGGTTCTGGTGCAGATCAAGCCCTCTGTGAGCTCCCCGATGGGAGGCGGCTGCAGGTACACACCCGTCATCAAGACTGACTATGCTCGCGGTGTGTACATCAAGCATGCACTGACGGATGCTCGCTCGGCCGAGGTCGAGCCCAAGCCCGTGCGGACCGGGAGCTCCGTGCGTTGGGCGGTGATGCATGTGCTGCTCTCCCTTGTGCCTAAGAATCAATGGGTATGGCTTGGACGATGCCTTTCCCCTGCGAGCGCGGTGAACCGTGAGTTAACAGCACCACCAGGCTGCTTGAGGCTGCTCCCGGCCAGTCAACAAGCTAGGAAGATACTTCGCAGGTTAGAAATTTGGTCATCCACTGTTTTTCTTGCTTCACGTTGTTTCTATGGCTTTGATTGGACATAAATTAATATGATGTACTACTTCTGCCTATTGAGTGTGTATAGCTCCGGCCACGGTTTGCAACCCAGTGATTGATCTTCATCTAATTCAAAAATATAGTAGCATATTAGTATTGGTATTCAAAATCTTCCTCATAAGCTGAATTTGTGCATTGTTCTAGATTGCTACAAGAACTGATTTGAGAGTGCATGTTGGAGGTACGATTAGTGCGACTAAAGGGAGAACTCAAATCTGACAGTAGTACTCTCCTTGCGATCAAATTTATTTAATTAGCTTCATCCTCGGTAAGCTATTATGGCAGAAATTCTATTCTATTGCATTTTCTGTTCATTATTTAATTATTTTGGTCTCTCTCTGAAAGGTCAACTTCACATGCTAATTCTATAGAGCGTATGAATTAAATTCTAGATAAATTTTTTGCGTTGCTAAATGCCTTTGTTATGTTACTATTATTCCGTGTTGAATTAAAAAGCCGTAGAAGATATTAGCAACATAAGATTTTGATCTAGCATTTTCTTTAGGTTGCAAAGGATTTCATTTGAAGTTTAGCTCCGCTTGTACCAGCACAAATTATTCATAAAAGAGGTTTGGTCTTTTTTCATGTATATGTCAATTACAGTCTATGGTACTAGCTGTTCACATACTAAGTGTATAGAATGTTTTGCGAGTTTGTATATGAGAAATTTGTCTACTTTTTGTACACCTGGATAAGATAATTTGATCATTTTTTTCATTTGTATATGCTTATGTACATAATTACTTTGAATTTACTATATTTGAAATGCAAGTTTGAATAGTTGTATATGAAAGTACCACCGACAACTTACTTTGTTTTTCACAAAAAAAAACTTACTTTGTGTGTCTCGTGGGATCAATTTTCGTCTCCAGTGCAACGCACGGGCATGTTTCCTAGTAATAATAAAGGATGAAGTGTTTCTTCCGGTCCAACACTTTTTTAGACAACTATGCCCTTATACGTTTGAAGATATTACCCACCCTTGCCACCCCTAAGTTACGTACTGTTCTCGGTGCAGTCCTTCATCCATCGAGCTAAACAGAGCTCTACCTGTGCCGCTTCAAGCTCCTAACATGGGATCCGGTGATGGGAATCGGGGCAGGCCGACGAGGTCTCCCTATAGTCCTTCATCGGCCGAGAGGAAGATAGCTCTGCCTCTGCTGCTTCCACCTACCAGCACAAGGACTGACCATGGCAGGCAGGATCCAATGATGGGAATTGGGGCACGCCGACGAGGTTCGGCCTGAATTTGGCAGCCGGCGGCAACCGCCACGGGAGTCCGTCCTCCTCTTCGTCTGCGGAACGGAGCACCTCCACGATGAGATGCATGCGCCCATGGCAACAGACGGTCCTAATCCAGCCAAACAGAATCCTGTAGAGGCCAACCGCTACAGATCCCGTGAATCCCCCATCTATGGAGAAGTCTGATATGCTCCAGATCGTGAACCAGAGGACAAGTAAATCCATGCTCGTGAAGCCCCTACTCAGGAAAAATCTACAAGAAATTGATACCGGTATGCTTACCATGCTTTTGCGCTGGATCTATCCTCTTTATACCCATTCTGTCGTTAATTAAGTTATACTCCCTCCGTTTCAAAATATAAGATGTTTTAGGTTTGTGAAGAAAATGTATTTAGATTTATTTTAGTTTGTAGATTTATCCTAAACTTGAGTGGACCTATATACTAGAAGTAGTCTAGATACATTTGGTTCACAAAGCTAAAACATCTTATTATTTTAAAACAGATGGAGTAATATAATACTTCGGTTTTTTGGAAGTGAGGTAGGAAAATCTATTATTTCCACGATATGGGAAGAGAGAAGCTATGGACCTTATGGTAGTACTATTGTTGACAAAAAATCCTATAGTAGACAGAAATAAAACATATTCTAAATTATAAAATGATTCTGCACTTTTAATACATTGTATGAATTTTATAGTTACAACAAATCAAGTAATACAAATTTATGGAACTTGGAGAGTGAGAATTGGAAAGTTTCTTCATATTGTCCCTGCAAATCAAAGAGGAAAAACTTTTAGAAAACTCTCCAGCTTGACATATATATCAAGAGTCAAATTCGATGTTTTCGTCTGACTTTGAGTTTCTTCATATTGTCCCTGCAAATCAAAGAGGAAAAACTTTTAGAAAACTCTCCAGTTTGACATATATATCAAGAGTCAAATTCGATGTTTTCGTCTGACTTTGCAGCCACTCATGATTACTTGAAGAAGAAAATGGAAATTGGGCAAACTAAGCCTAGGGTTACACGGGTCAATTAATTTTGGGGAAGAATGTGGGCTGTCCCAAAATACATTTATTAATAGTTTGATTTTTTATCCCGTTGCAACGCACGGGCATTTTTGCTAGTTACCTCTAATACAAGCTTTTTGTATAGTACCCGCTTAATTATTTGTTTGAAGGTAATTATTTTAAGTAATCTTTCATGATAATGGAATAAATTGGAAATAATATTACTAAAATTGTTTGTAAAAGACTATTTCACTTACTAGCCGAAATAGATGTCTGTGTCGTTGCCAATCATACAATGTCCGTTGTGATGACTACGAGAGTATGCGGTCCACACAAAAATAACGGTCTCACCGGCGATGGTAACGGAGGTGGTGTGTGAGGACGAATCTAAGCCGGGCTACCAACTCACCGGGGCTTCTTACCAGCGTTCCCGTGCTACCAACTTAGGGCATCACTAACAGACCCTGATAAATGGCGAACTACAAAGAAAGACATCTATGGATGAGCTACACGAGGACGGCGGCGCGACACCCTTTTACCAAAATCGAGATTGCCGGATGAGCTCGATGGGCATGGCAGTGCAAAGTATGGAGGCGCCTACTCGTCGAGGATGATTACCTCGACATCGGGCTCGTGGGCGGGTCCGCATGTGGGGGCCTCTGTAAAACCCCATTTCTACTTCTATAATATTTAGGGTTGATTGTGCATTCATGAGCATCATCTATTTTGCTAAGATAAAAATAAACCAAAGGAAATAAAACCCTAACCCTAATTTCCCACTCCCTAAAATTCGTCGTCGATCTTTGCCCGCTATTTGCATGCGCCGTCGCCCCAGATGCGAGGTTAAGATCGCCACGATGCCCTCTCGCTCATCCCTATCCTCTCTCTTCTCTCCCAACGCTCACTCTCGCTCTCTCCCGCCAGCGGCCGAACCCTAGCCCCAGATGTCGGTGACGTCCAGTCATTGACGTGCTCCCCTCGCCCATCTGAGACCTCCACGAGCTCCGCCTCGCCTCCCTAGTTCTACTCGTCGAAGCACGCAAGCCCAGGAGCTCTCTACCTCTTGAATCGATCCCGTCTTCCCCACCTCTGACGCTGCTCTCTGTCCCCATCGCCGCCATTCAAGACCACCTCCGGCCCCACTGTCACCACTGTTAGAATCACGGTGAGCATGTGGTCCCTGTGGACCCTTCCCCTTCCTCCCTCTTGCTCTATGGCGCGCTTCCGTTCTAGTTCGTCGTGCTCCTCGGCTAGCCATCACACTAGTCCACCGTAGAGCCTGCTCCGATGACCAAATCCAGGCGTCTCCGCCAGTTCCTTCCTCTCCTTTCTTGGTTGCATCGAAGCGCCTTCCCTCGTAGCCCAGTGATTCCCCTAGCGTCGCTAGTCACCGACCCTGACGCGTTCTCCGGTGAGCCGGCGTGGCGCCTGCGTGGCAAACCGACGTGGCCCTGACCCCACCCGTCATCCAATGTGGCTAGCGCCAGACGTGGTGTAAAAAGGTTAAATACCCCCCGCTGATATTAGTATGGCGCAGTAACTCAGTTTAAATGGTTTAATAATTTCAGAAATTGGTTAAATCTTGTAAAATTAATAACTAATTCATATTAACTCAGAACCAACTGAACCCCGCAGGTGACTTCGAGGTTCCCTCTGTTTTAGGGTTTACTCCCCTCGGAACCTATTTAAATTGTCAAGCATGCGTTAGGATTACATTACAATACTATTTAACTTCTCATATTGTCATCCTTTCTTGAGCATTGCATGGATGCCATGTGTTGATTGTTTCCCTCTCTTTTCGGTGTTTTGTTTCTTCCTGATGGAATACGAGAACGAGATCGATATCGAAGACCGAGATCAACACCATCAAAGATCGAAGATCAATAGCTGACCAATTATAAAAAAATCAAGTACAAAACTCCTGAAGATCTGTCTATCTGTCATCAATGGGAAAAGGCAAGCATAGCCCCACCATTATACAATCCTATAGTTTTGAAAGCACTTCAATTATTGTCATCATGCATACAACTCCACTATGATCTTTTATCGATAGATAGAGTGACTTATTTGTTGCATTACTTCATTTGATCTTATATTGCCTGATCCACTACTCCTAGCATAAACAGTTTTGGCTTGTGTGCATTGCTTCAGGCCTCTTAGGCCATTTGTTACGTTTTTTGTACTTAATAATATAATTTACCTTTCGTTGTTTGATGTTTGTGGTCAGTGACCTCTGCTTGCGGCGTGGATTTTGGGTGCGGCGACCAGCTAAGGGCGTCACCGTTGAGATTGCGCGTCGGGCTAGGGTTTTCGTGGGTTAGTGTGTGAAACATGGGTCCACCATAACCATATAACTTGTCCATTTGGGGACATCCAATAACACACTAGAATTTTTTTCCTCATTTCGATCTAAACCGGCACCATTAACACTTCGGGTGACCTAGGTACGATGGGAAAACACGCTAATCGCCGCGCACATGTTTTGGATGGAATCAGAGAGGGGGAAGCGCCAACACGACATCTATGCTGGCGGATCGAGGAGTGATGGGTCATTGAAGCGCCAACACGCTCTCGTTGATTCCTCATTGATGGCCGATTCAGAGGACTCAAAGGACTCCAACACGGCCAGACCGAGGAAGCGCCACTATGCCGTCTCCGCTAGCGGATCGAGGAAGATCGAATCAAGGAAGCGCCAAAACGCCGCCGCCCCTGCTGGATCGAGGAAGGCCTGATCTCTGAACCTTCCTCTTGCACTTTACTGTTCTTGATTTGTTTCAGTACATCAGATCAATCATCTTACAATAAAATTATATTGTATGCGGCCAAGTCGTAATGCCATGGTTATATTTAGTAGTTGTGTGTTGTGGTAGTACTAGAATTATTTAGAAGTCCATGGTATATCTTCTTATCTAGGTAGCAAAACAAGGACCCAACAAATCATAAGGTTACATTTACGGCAAACTCAATGAACTGGTAACATGGTCTTATAGAAAAATCACTAATCACAAGAATCTGATCCATTTAGTTAAGTCTGATATTTTAAAACCATTCCTTTGCTTTTTGCCCTAATTTTTATAGCTAGACTATACAAAGCAGACTTAGTATCTCCAAGGATTCTAATGATGTTTTCTCTTACAAAATAGCACATCACAATTAGGCATATTTTACGATACCTTTTACTATTTGTGTGAGATGAGTAGTATAATTTGAGAAATTTATAGAAGAATGTTCTTGGAAGTAAGCCGGGATCTGGAATACTCCAGCAGGATATTAACAAAATAAACTGAACTATACATGGTCTTATTGGTACATAATATTACATGATTCAAGAGTGTCGTTCATCCATGGTAGTAGTACTTAAGATAGTAGTATTATACATTGCCGTTTTATAACATGATAAGAAAACAAGTTTCAGTATAATTATTCTTTGGCGTGTCGGCCCGCAGCCCGCGAAAAACGGCCCGGCCTAAGCCCGGCACGGCACGCGGCTGGCGGGCCCGTGCCGGCCCGTGGCACGCGGGTGCCGTGCCCGTGCCGGCAGGCCAGGCACGCGGGCCAGGCACGGCACGGCCCGTTTGGCCAGGGCACGCGACGGCACGCGGGCCGGCCCGCCAGGCACGCAACGGCCCGCCACGCGCCGAGCCAGGGGGGAGCGGGGGGGAGCGGGGGGGAGCGGGACCGGGAGCGGGGTTTGAATTTTGAAATTTCAGGGGGGAGCGGGGGGGTGGGTCAGTGGGTGGGGCCGGCCCAGGGGGAGCGGGGGGGGGGGGGCGGGCAGGGTTTTTTTTTTAGTCTTTTTGACTGTTTGGTTAGGGTTTAGGGTAGTTTGGTCCTTTTTTGTATTTTTTAGGGTTTTAGGTCATTGGGAAGGGTATTTTGGTCCGAATTTGATCAAATTTTTGCTATAAAAAGGGCAGCACACCCCTCTCAATCTCCACACCATCCAACCCCTCTCTCATATCTTACACCAACACATGGCTAATCCCAACCAGTTTCTTTTCAATCCCGAAGATTTGGGGGTCGATATCAATATTCCTCCCGACTTCAATACTTCTCCCTTCCACGGCAATGACAACATCGACACCATGCAATATCCATATACCCCCTTCAAGCAACCAACACCATCAAACACAAGTTCTCCTAATACATCCAGCACTTCTGCTAGCCAAATTTCCACCTCTACCGGTAGCAAGCGGCGGAAAAAAACCTCTAGCATCTGGCAGCACTTTGAGGTAGAAGAATATATTGACGCCGAAGGTGTGACGAAGATGAGAGCTCGGTGCTTGCATCCGGGTTGCGCGAGCAAGTTTTCTCTGCAGGTGGGAGGAGGGAACGACCACATGACGAGGCACGCGAAGACCCACGCCAGGGCAGATGGAGAGGCTGCGGCGATCCAGAGCAGGATCAACTTCAACCCTGACGGCACCTCCCGAGGTATATTTGTCTATGATTCAGCTCGTCAAAGAGAGGCTCTTGCAACATTGATTGCCGTTAATGATTTACCATTAGGGTTTGGCGAGTCTCCTGGTTTTGTTGAATATATTAGAACTGCTCACACCCCTAGTTTTACACCAGTCTCTAGACAAACTACAAGTAGGGATATAAAAAAGCTAGCCAAAGCAGGTCGTGTCGCTATGAAAGAACAATTAGTATCGTCAACTTTTTCAGTCTCCATAACTTCTGATATTTGGAGTGGTCGTGCTAAGCAAGATTATATTACTGTTGTTGCTCATTATGTTAGCTCATCATGGGAATTAAATAAAAGAATAATAGGATTTGAGTTAATCGATGTATCACACAATGGTGTGAATATTGCTAATGCTATACTTAAAGTTGTTACTGAATTTGGTCTTACCGACAAAATATTTGCAGTTACTTTGGATAATGCTTCTTCAAATACTACTGCAATGAATACTCTAATTCCTATATTTGAAGTATATGCATCAAAATTTCTACTTCATCAACGTTGTGCCAGTCATATAATTAATCTTATTGCTAAAAGTGCTTTAGATGATCTAGACCCACACATTAATAAATTGCGGTTGGCAATATCATGGTTGAATGCTTCTAATACTAGACTTGGAGACTATAGAAATTATTGTGCTGTTATTAATGTACCATGCCATGGTCTTCATCTAGACATGCCGGTTAGATGGAACTCTACATATCTGATGCTTCAGTTAGTTCTACGTGACCAAGTTCAATTTTCCGCATTTGTTAATGCAAATTTTCTTCAAAATGACAGAGAACCTTTACTTGTTGAAGCTACTTGGCACGTTGCTGAAACAATCTTTAAGTTTCTAGCAACATTTTATGAATCAACTGTCACTTTATCTGGGGTTTATTATCCCACATCTCATTTGATTGTGCATCATATTTTAGAAATTGCCCAACACCTGAAAGAGTATGAAAATGATGCCACCTTACTAGTAGCCGTCTATAACATGAAACAAAAATATCTCAAATATTGGCAAAATATCCCTTTGCTCTATGCTATCGCATTTATTTTGGATCCTAGGGCTAAAATGGAAGGGTTTAGTGGGGTTCTTTCGCTCTTAAGTTTTACCGTAAATGTTAGCTATGATCAATATTCACTTGATGTCAAGGACAAGCTGCAGGATGTTTATTCTAAGTACGAGCTTAAGTATGGCCCAGCTGTGGCACACAGACCTCCGGCGGTACCGGCATCCGGCAGGGGTAAGAAAAAAGTGTGGGGCAAAATATTTGGTACTTCCACGGCCACGCCGAGCTCATCCACACAAACTCCCGTGCTTCAAGGTGGAGGGGAGTTAGCAAAGTATCTGAACAGTGCAGTACTTGCTACTAATGATGATGACGACGACGACTTTGACATACTTCAGTGGTGGCAGGAGAAAAGGTCAACATATCCGGTGCTTTCCATATTAGCACGGGATGTGCTATCGGTGCCTGTCTCAACTGTCTCATCGGAGTCTGCTTTCAGTCTTGCTGGAAGAATAATTGATGATAGAAGAACTAGTCTCACTCCCGATATGGTGAAAACACTGATGTCTGTCAAAGATGGAGAACTAGCCAGAAGAAGAGCCCAACACACCACCGAGAACCCAGAACTGATAGCCGCGTTCGAAGCTATGCGGTGGACTGAAGACCAAGATGAAACTTAGTTGTAGGATTTTTTAATCTCTTTGTAATTTTTATTCTCTTGTGTAATTTTCTCTTTTTAGAGCCAGCTGTACTCTTTTCCCTTCCCAGGGATGGAAGGTTTTAATGAGGCAGCTAATAATGAAGGCCAATTTTTATCCCCATACAAACTTGTCGCCGTTTCCTTCCCGCCCTTTCCTTCCCGCCCTTTCCTTCCCGCCCTTTCCTTCCCGCCCTTTCCTTCCGAGTCTATAAAACCCACCTATCCATTAAGGTGAGTAAGCATGCAAACATGTCGAGTTTTCCATCCGATCGTAGTTTTTTACCCCTGATGTCTGAACACCTTTTGCGTTTTGCTAGAAATTTTAGAATCGATAAGATCCAAGTTCCATTTGAGGAACTCATCGGTAGTGATGTTTTTCTCAATGAGCTGGGTGAGGCATTATGTACAAAAGGGTGGCCATCAAGGAAATCTGAGGAAATACGACAAGAACTTCTCAGGATCAATGCAAGGTGGACCAAGTTGAAATTTGGTTGTGAAGCTTCGAGAGAGAGGTTTATTGATCAACCTTCATTGTGGATAGAAGAGAGCGAGGACGAAGATGATATCTTCATGCCGCCTTTCGAGAAGAAGGCGAGAGCTGCCTGGGAGAAGGAGCAGGCCAAGAAAAAGGCATCATCAAAGGGCAAGGACGAGGCATCGTCGAAGGGTAAGGGCGAGGCATCAGTGGAGGATGACGATGATGACTTCATGCCGCCTTTCGGTAAAAAGCCGAGAGTTGTCTGGGAGAAGGAGCAGGCCAAGGGCAAGGGCAAGGGCAAGGGTAGGAATTTGTAAATCTTATATCCCCATATTGCCCCTCCCTTTCTTTTTCCTCCATATTTTCCTTTAAATAGACCAACCCACCACTCTCATTCTCCACACCACCACTCTCATTCCCCACACCACCACTCTCATTCTCCACACCACCACTCTCATGGCTGCTGAACCAAATCCCAACCAACCGATACCCCTCAACCCCAATCAACCAAGAAGAAGACGCCATGTTTGGGAGGACGACTACGATGAAGAATTTGTTATGATAGATGGTGTCGAAGTGCACCAAGTTAGGTGCAAAAGATGCAGCCGTCTCTTCATCTTGAAAAGGGGAGCCGGATGTGGTCACTTGCGCAGGCATGTCGAGTTTCATCTGAGATCAGTTCAAGCGAACTAATTAGTTGATGTAATTTTTCTTTTCTTTTCGAGCCGTTGTACTCTTTTTCCTTGCTAGGGATGTAAGGTTTTTTAATGAGGCAACATCAATAAAGCTCAGTTTTTATCCCATATAAAAATTTGTGTCATTTTACTATTTTTTGCATTTTTTTGACATTTTTTAGCATTTTTTCGGACTCAAATCGAAAAAAACAGACAAAAACAGAAAAACAGACTAAACGGGCCAAAACGGCCCCGCGGGCCAAACGTGCCGCGGGCCGGCCCGTGTAGCACTGGGGCCGGGCCCGGGCCGCAAGGCTGGGCACGCGTGCCGGCCCGGCACGGCACGTGGCCTGGCGGGCCACGACGGGCCGTGCCGCGTGCCGGCCCGTTTGCCGCGTGCCGGGCCTGGGCCGTGCCGGGCCGGCCCGTTGGCCAGATTTGCTTAAGTCTAAGTAAAACCAAGCAATATGAGGCCACTTGCAAGGCGTTTTGCCAATCTTATATCCCTGCATATGGGCCTCGGTTGCTTCGCGTCGCTGCCCGTGGACCTGGCAGAATTACATGTGTGACTTCCTCGGCGCCGAAGGCAACGAAGCCCGAAACGATCTCTTCTCTTCCACGACGACTCTCTCTGGGTCAGGTCCTCTGACCCCTAGGGTTTCTCATGCGGCGGCTGGGGCCGCTCGTCCTCCATCTCGTCGTGCCTCCTCCCCCTTCTGGCTCGTACTCCTCCTTCCACCGCGCGGCCGGCCGCCGACTATCTTCCTGCCATTGTTCCGCCGTCGCCGTCGCCGTCGATGGAGAGGCATGGCCCGGGTGGGAGGATACGGATGCGGAGCCACAAGCGGGGCCTCGACCTCGGGGGCACCTGCCTCTGCTTGCGCGCCACTGCATCCTCAGACCGTGTGGGCGTCCGTTCCCCCTTCCAGATCAAGGGAGAGGAAGATAAGAGGAAGGGCACTAGGATTTGGGGGTGAGTCGAGTTCAAATTAGTCTGGGTCTCTCGGCAATTGCGTCCTTGCGCCAACCAGATGCAATTTTCCTCCTCTTACCCATGTTCACAGCCATAAGTTCAAAACCCTACATTACCCGTCTCATAGGTCAGGCAACTAACCTTTTTTTATGCAAGGTGGACTTACTCGATATTCTCCTGGAGTTTGATCGTTTATGTATGACAATATATTTTCTGCAGGGAGGTGTTTGATAGGTGTACTAGGACAGCAACTACCCATTTTTTTAATCTACGGCTACATACAATCAGCTTTTCCCCAGTTATGCTCTTTGATTAGATGGTTGTGGTTGTTTGGCTTCTGTTTCTTGCAGAGGAAGGGTTCATCTGTTGCTAAACATATTATATTATTCATTGATATAGATGAACATGGATGGTATCATACTTATCTGTATTCTATATGTACCAGTTGTTTCCTTCTTTCGGTAATTGAGAAAATTGTTGCATTACCTCACAAATACTTATTCAAGGATGTGTACTTGACACTATAAAAATAAAACACTTTGTCTGTTCACTTAAGCTGACAATTTATTTTTCTTATTTATTTACAGGTTATATGCATTGATATCAATTCACTGGAAGCAAACTACCTCCAGTGTTCGCTACCTTGCTTAAGGAATCATGATATTATGTGTTTTCCGCTACTCATGTGTTGGACAGTGATTTTGCTGGTAAGAGGATATTTGGAATTGATAAATGATTCAACATGTCAGTACTAAAATGATGATAATTGTTAGTTTATAACCTGAATTTTGTGAATTACAATATATATTATGAAAGGATTTCTGATCTACTATTTGTCAGTTTATAAAGATCCTTCACATTAAGAAGAAAGATTGGTAAATGTCAGCAGCTTACAGGATATGTTGGTCGTTGGTCCTTTTGAGAAACCTAGATAATTTGTAGCGGATCATAAATGGTGGTATATCAACATTATCCTCTTGCCTTTTGCTATTCTACACGTTGTGTTCAACATATACACCTGATAAAATTGGAATGATACAAATACAATTATAGATTCTTTTCTCAAGCATGCTACGTTTTCATTTTACAATTTGTATATTTAGGAATGCAGAGATCCACTATTAATTTTAACTGGTTTCTAGAATAAAGAATAGCTTAAGGCTGAGACATGTCAATTTATAGCCCATACCATAATAACATGATATAACAGGTTACAGGTAGCCCTCTTTCTGTTATAGAAGATTTTGTGTTGGTGATTTATGTGGAAGCCTATTTGTACTGATTGAGATTGGGGTCTGGGATGGAGCCATGGAGGTGGAAGGTACTGCGGCCTCGCCCTTCCTCTGCCACAGGCGCACCTCCACCATCCACACCGCACGCACACGACACCACAACGCCTCCCGCCTCCAGCTTTCCCCGTGCTATGACGCCTCCCTCCACCGTCGGCCGATGTTGCCGCTTGTGTCCCCGCTGCCTTCTCCTGAGACCTATCGTCCCCTTCAAACCGTAGGTCGCGGCGGCCGCCACCCGCTTTCTTTTCCTATCTCCTCTCCTTCCATGGCGACGCCGCCTCTCCTTCCCTCCCCTGTCCTGCCCCTCTCAGTTTGTAAGGGGAAGTTAGCCGAGAATGCTGCTGGATTCACCTTCTGCCCACCCTCTCCCTTCCATGTGCGGCTCGATGTGGTCATGTGGCCGCCCGCTGGCTCCGACGCTGACGAGGGCGTTGTGCGACTGTATCTTCCGAACACGTAAGGTAGAGGGTGGCGGCGGACACACATTTCCTGCGACAGAAGCGTGGTATGTCCAAGGTAGTTTCTCGCAGAGTCCTCATCTCAGGTTTCATCGATATATTACTTTCCTTGGCTAATCCTCCTCGGTTGTATCTATGTTGAGCAGCTGAGCACCTTTACTTTTTCTGATACTTCAAATCCAGGCAGTTCGTACCTACAGATTCAATTTGAAAAGTATCTCCCAGCGTAGAATCAATTATATTAATGTGATTTTTTATTCTTAGACATAGTCTCTTTCTGCACCACCATTGCTTCAGAGTTTGTTTGTTATACACAGTCTGACAGTCACACATACTGACACAAAATTATGCATGTACGACCTGGATTTGCTAAATCTGAATATGCTCTGTATGAACTAGATAACTGAAACAATAACAGTGAGCTGACAAATTATTATGGAAACCATCATAGTTGGTGCATTGCAGTTGTTTTAGTCTTTTAGATTATCCAGTTCACTAGAAATTATTCTATAGTTTATTGATTTGGTAGTGTAATCATGTTATAAATGAAGCCAACATGACATAATGTAATTTTACTTCTTATTGGTGTGGGTTGATTGGTTGAGTTTTATTATTTGTGTTTTTCTCCTTCTTTTCTTGCTAATGTTCCTTCATATATGCCTTTATGGTGTGTAATCTGCAGTTCTTTTTCTGTTCTTTTGCAGATATTCTGCTCAAGTGTGTCATATCGGATCTTGAATAGTATTGAGGGAGAGTTAAAGATTCGGTAAAATATTGAGATTTATTGATCTTCACGATTCATGTAGATACACTGATTTTCTGCTGATTAGGTAAGATTATTTATGAGCTTCTCATTATTTGCTATAGTTCACAATTGTGTTTATGCTCTCAAAGATATTCTTTTAGTGTATAAATACTTGCATTCGATAATCCAGGGCCCAGTTGATTAACATATGTAAGTGTACAACAATCCGTTTTCCAACAACCATAGGATTCACCTTCCCTACCGTATTGCATGTGTTCAATCGTGATGAACATACTAGGTAATGGTCAGCCATGCATACACCCACGGTCACATTGTTAAAGTAGCTAGGTGTGCATCGTTATGAGTCCATAGCTGTAAATTCCATGTTTTTACTGCCTTTACTGTTATTATTGTTATTTACCCGAACCATGATCGTCAATTAAACTTTGCAAGCGAATGTGAAGAAAGTGTAGATTTACAATCTTGGGAGGTGTTCCACCATTGGTTACTTCGTCTGAAGGAGAAAAACTCTTACATGATCACTACGAGCAAGAGGGGACTAAGCCTAGGGCATGTAGATCTTTGTGCCCTTTTCTTGGCTATTACTGTTGCTTTAGATATGTCTATACACCTATTGCTTCAACCTAAGAGTCATTAAGCATGTGATCCAACCAGTTGTGGCCATTATTTTTGTATAGTTTGTCTGTCCAATTCATGCCCATGGTACATACTGGTTTTTTCACTACTCCACCTGAATTTTCAATGGTGATGCGTAGGCATATATGCATGAATGTAGCTATGGTGCTTCATACAGAAAGTTGTAGTAGTAATATTTCTGTGGGTTTTCTTCTGGCTGGAGTAATGCATGTTATGTGGACATGAAAGATTCAGTCGCTAGAAAAATAGGCAAGTTAAAGTAAAGCTATTAGATGCAGTATTTGAATTGAAGTCAACTAGATATGTGCACCCATACCGATTCAGTCTCTAAGCAAAGTTGTCACTTTTTTGTTGTGGTATTTCAAGCAAACTCCAGATCAGTTACTGCACTTTTAACAAAGAGAAGTTCATTTATGTATGGGGTTCATCTCTTCCTTATTCATTCTTATAAGTAACTAGGTTGCTCTTTTAGTCTGATCATGAGTATGCTTCAACTTAATAAACTAGCATAACATTATTTCGTAACGATTACATGCGTGCGTGTTTCAATTATGACTAATGTTTTTTGTTGTTGAGGGATGGAGTACTTTGACGATAAAGTAGCACATAAAATGGCTGCTTATGGTGCTAATTAGCACGGGTACGACTAATGCGGCCAAAGACTGCACCAGATGATGTAATCATTGTGGTGTCCAGCGAGTCCGCTGAACCGATATAATGGAACCGTAGTTTTCCAAGTCAAAAAAGTACTTTGATGCCACTGGAGGAGGACATGTACGATTTTACGTGTGCCGGTCTGGTGACTTTGTGTTTGCCCACGTAGGTATGAATTAATTTCCCTAATCCCAGGTTGCTCCTTTTGATTTTGGTAAAAGAAGTCCTTTTAACAATAGGATCTTTCCAGGAACAACTACTATCCTTCTGTTATTTTCTTTAGAATGATCAAAGACATTGTTTTGTTTGTGTGAAACCAAATATTTGATAGTAGAATATTGGTGCAACTACAGGACTCATGGTTCCGCAAATCGTCAAGTTCCCTACATTTAAGGATTCCTTATTATCTTTCTTGGTTGGGTTTTTCTACTGATCACTATCATCTGCTTAGTTACGGTTGTGGTTGAAATAATTCAATTTTTCGTTATTGTTTTGTTTTAAATGTTCTGGCTGAAACTTCTTGGACAATATTTAGTGCAGGATGGGAAGCGCAAAACACTCTTACATGGAATTCATGTGTGCAGATCAGGAAGAGAACTCTAAAAAGCTATTATATATCTTTCTAAGCATTTCATCAACAAAGAAAATTCTAAGATTTCTTGGTACACACACTCTCTAGCGGTGTCAGTGACCAGCTTGCCAAGATTATTCCGTTGCTTGCCTCCACCAAACCGAGCAACAATCTACATCTTCTCTTCCTTATCATTTGCCTATACCTTTTTGTCAGTAAGGTAAATTCGCCAATCATGATTTATCTTAATTCATCAATCCCTAATTCCTTTGAATTTATTGATTCTGAAGGTGCTTGTATTTATTGCATGCCTCTTTGCTTGATCAGGATTTTCTAACCATCTCAGATTTGGTCATAACGACATGTGCTACTGCATTTCCTTTTGTGCAGGCTTTCTATTTTGGTTTCAAGCTGTTTTATTGTAGTCTAAGCATATTGCAAGTGCGAATGGATATATGTGATTTTTTGCTTCGGTCAATTTGTTTTCTGAGATTTTGCTCCATTTGTTAAAAGCAAATTAGTGTTATTAACATTTAGTAATTTGGAATTAAAGGAGACATGAAATAAGTGTAGTCAATCATATTGTCTTGCTGACCATTCCAGGAAGAAAGTGTATTAGAGGTTGCATCTCATAAGATTCACATTCATTGTTTATTGGGGTTTTCAACATCAAAGATTTTATCTCTTATATAATAACAATGTTTGGTTAAAAAATATTAAATGTAGAAATTAGGCATGTTCATAATATAGCTGGTATTTTCAGAAACAGAGAACATAAAGCTTAACATGATGTAGATAAGGTCATAAGGTGTTCTCTTAGTATTTCCCATTACTTCAAGTTAATGGCTCAGAAATGATGATATATACCTGCTTTATATAACAGTGAGTCATGTTTGTGTAGATATTTGAAATTATTAGCTGCTTGATGTGCTTTTGTTCCTAGATAGATATGTCCATTCTTTCACTGTTTGTTCCACAAATTTTGTTGTGATGGTCAATTGTAGCATTATTTTTTTTTCATTTTCTTGTCACCACTACAGGGAGGAGGATACCAATATAACAGTACAATGGATGGAACTATTGAATATCAGTAATGCCAATCGTGGCACTGCATTACAAAAGAATGTCTCAAGGTGTGCCACTTATGACCCGTGTAGGGCATTCCGTCGGATGTAGCTTTACACTGATAAGTATTATAGTTAACATTGTCCCTATTTAACTGAACAGAATTCTGGTTATTATTATTCTGTATATTTGATAAATTGATAACGCATATAAGAATCTTAGAAGTTCTATCTCATTTGATTGTGATCATACTTAGAGCTCCAATAGTTATGATAGTACTAATCTCTGTTTATTGTGTGATTATAATAGCATTCATTTTTCGAGCTTGGGATGTTAATTTATTTCCTCTAAAAATGTGGAGGTAAGTTTGCATGTCCTATGTTTATTACTTCACAAACAGGTTAATCTTAAGAACCACAATTTTGAGAAATATCCCATGTGTCTTCAAAATAATTAGGAATGATTAGCTCTCACATCCACGATGACAGAGATTTCATAAGTTTTAGCCTATTATTTTGGTATTACACCATGTGTTATGTCAGCAAGTTGTGTTATATGAGGCATGGTCCAATCAATCAGGTTTAGTTTTGCATGAGTTTGATATTAGTTGATCCATTACATTTTCTAACTGTTTGTATTCTTGTGTTCGATGTGACTACTGATGATTGATGGCTATGTATAAAATTATTTATTTATCTGAGTAGTGAAGTTTTTATTCAGTCTTCCTATTACCATGCTTGAAGCCCATGAATAAGCGTTACAATCTATCCTTTATCTTATTCATTTAAGTTGAGAATGGTATTTGCATGAAAGTTTATGTTCATGCACCAACTACATAGCATGGTGGAAATAAAACTACTCGAGGAGCTGAAAGAGTGATACTGATGTGATTCCGTACACTATGGTCATGCTATGTGTCCTGGTACTCGATGGTTGGGGAAGCAGAAAAAAGAGGCCAACAACAAGAAGTACTGCCTATGTTTAGGCTTCTGGCATTTGCGCCGGTAATTTTGGTCTCTTGTAGCCATGGGTATCTTCATTGCATTTTTCCTTATTGTCCGGTGTGCATTTTTTTAATCTTTACTAAGAGTGTTTTGACTTTTAGGCAAGATGTCTACAAGTGTGAATCTCATTCATAGTTGCACTCTTTGTTTATCGGGAATTATTACATGTATTACTGATCAATCGTGCCACAATTGCTTTTAGGTGGATTTGATTTAGATACATCAACTATGGTTACGATATTTATGGTGCTATTGCCTATTCGAAGCCACACCTGAACAAATAGTGATAAAATGGTGTTCCATCTCATTCGTGTTATAGAACCAAATGCTGGCAATGGACTTGATATGGAGAAGTATTCTTGGACTCAACAATTTCCAAAGGTTAATCTCTCTGTTTCTGGTCCTGAAGGAACAAAGTGAAGGTTTGTTGTCCATGAGATTAAGAAGGATCATCTGAAGATTGGGTAGAAGGTCCAGCCACCTATCATTGATGTAAGTAGTAGAAACTATTAAGCAACAACTTATCGTGTCCTTATGTGTGAAACTGTTTGCTGATGTACTATTGTTGTCTTACCAGGGCGAGCTTCACAAACCAGTTAAAATTGATGACTGCTTCTGGAGCATAGGTATAAATCATAAACTATGTACTGTATGTTAAGTTCTATAGTTTTGTTCCCTTGGAGAATAATAATCCATGTGATAATTTCTTCAGAGGACAGAAATCACTGTCCATACCACGGATAAAGAATTAACTAAAGAACTTCCCCTGGGGTAAATTTCACAGAAAAATGTTTCAAGCAGTCTGTACCTCAACTTTAAAAACTTCATCATCCAAAACTATAAGAAATTCTGCTTCTAAGTAGGTATTTTGTTGACAACTTAAATTGTTGGTAGTCTCTATGTATAATATATAGCTAGATGTATTCGTAACTAAGCTATGATATAGTTGAACTGTCCAAGAGCGGTTTCTTAAATATCTACTTACTATTGCATCGATTCAATGATGCAAAATCTCGAGCAACAGGTTGAAATTAGTTCAAGGCAGAGGAGTGAATTTACATGGCTTAAGCTTTATTTAACAATTGACACTATTATTTTTCTTAGGTGGTAATTTTCTAGGTCTTAACTATTCTTTGCCATTCTCCACTGTGTTATCAGGAAACTATTCTGTCATTCTCTACTGTGTTGTTCGGAAACTATTCTTTGTTCCTTTCTTACAGTGTTGGTGTAGAGTTGGTGTTCGGAGGCTGTTGTTTCTCACGTAACACTTGAATCATTGGAAGAGCCTTCGAATAGGTAGAGCTCTAAATGCCATCAGTGGTGCATTTTCTACTTATTGCTCATCATCTATTTTTTGAAGGTACTTGTCATTTTTTCCGATAGACCGTGGATTCTGATTCTTGGCGTGTAACTTATCTTGGTGGCAAACCTACATTGATTTTTTGCTCTCTATGTCGTTCAGTGTAGGGACATGTGTGGATTCATGTATTTTGTATTTTTTTTGAGTTCACAATATGATTCATACACTCAGTCTGTAAAGACTATTTTAGTTGAGATCAATTGTTCAATCTTTATTTAGTATACCATCCTTGATAAATTTTTGTTGTTCCCCTTGTCCATATAGTACAAATAGCTAGCGCCTATATTTTATGGACCGTACACTAGAACAAAAGAAAAACAAACCGTGTTGTAACCCACAATGATGACACTCCACAAATCCACCACGTCTCCCACGGAGTGTCAAACGTATTGTAGGTGGCGCGGCGAAACGTGCACTCCACCTAGTACACTATGGTCTTATACACTATGGTCTTATAATATAGTATTACATCAGTATAATGTACTCCCAATTTTTCTCTTAGTAACTGTAATATTATTTTGATGGACTCCTCTTTTCATAATTTTAGAGGGAGTTACATAAGCTTGCTAGATCATATGTTGCGACTTGTGCTGCTCCACAATTTCAGGAGTTACTGAATCAGCCTCTTGCATTGCTCCACTATAGCACTCCGGAAATTCCCGAACTAGAAATTGCTCGCTTTTTTCTTTTATTACATCATCCTGACATCATGCATGTTTTGCTAAAACTATTTTGCCGAAAGCCTATTTTGTTTTCTAATTATCTTTCTCCTTTATTTTAAATATAAAACCCTAGTCTTCTAGATATTTTGTATTCTCTACAAACTATTTTTATAAAGACTTGTTGAAAATAAAAATTTAATTTAATTTAACATAATAAAAAAATCCAGACTACCTACAACCTGTCCCAATAAAACATGTCCCTAGTCTGCCCAAACCCTAACTCTAATTTCCACCCAGACTCCACCTAGCTGCCGCCGGTTGCAAAACCCACGCGCGTGCAACACCTCCCGATCCGCTGCCCTGGTCCACCCCGCTGGTCGTGCTCTCTCCCTTCGACGCGTACCCAGCTCGCTCGCTCCCTCTTCGCCTCGCGATCCCCTTCCTCTACCCCGCACGATGCCGCCTCCCTCAAACTTCCTATACCACCTCTCCCCGATTACCCTGCTCCTCCCCAGGCCCTGACCCTCTCCACCAGCGGCGCCCCCCTCGCGTCGCCCGTCGTCAGACCCGCTCCGCCCGTGACCTCCTCTCCGAGGCAGAGCCGCGGCCAGAGCTCCGCCGCCTCGCCTCCGGCCACCCCTGTCGCCACCGTCCTCCCACGCCCTCTCCCGCGAGCGCCTCCGGCCCCAAAGCCACCACCTCGTCCCGTGGCTGCGCCTCCTCACCTCCGCCCCGCGTGAGCGCTACCGCGCTACCCCCTGGTTCCGGTCTGCAGGCCGTCGCCCCGTCTCCCTGCTGCGACCGGCCGGCGAGTCCAGCACCGCCTCCGGTGCCTCGCACCCTTCTCCCTCGTAGTTATCTATCTTCTAGATAGATTTAGTTCAGGGTTCGATCCCCACGTCTGCCAATTATTTTTCTAACAACGCTTAGCTATTGGACGGTCGTGGCTGTTTGATGCCTAAAACCATCAGCTGGACCGAACCGGTGAGACCTACGTTTATGTTTTTTTAGGTTGTACCAGTTAGGTTTTATGGGATAGTTCAAACGTGGATAAATTCAGTTAAAGTTGTTAAAATTTAGTTAAATTAGACTAAGTGTTTCTGAGTTATAAGTTGTGGGACTAGAACCGTATATACCTCGTTTTTTTCTGCTTCAGGAAGAAACATGCGCACGTCTAGATCAATAAAAAAGTGATTTGTAAAGAGCATATCCGCTTCTTCTCAGCACAGGCGGACCCTCCTTCTATTCCACCTCTCATGTACATCTGGTGTCAACCGATAACACGACAAATCACCCGAAATTTCATATTGCTATTAGACTAATTCAGGATTATTTGGGGCAGAGCTATTTGGTTAAGCGCTCTTCCCTTCTCGCTCTTCAGTGTGACCTACACGAGAATCAGGGGATTCATGGGTATATACGTACGTACATGTGTCAGTTCGAGTCTTCAACGTATACACCAGACGAGCTAATCGAGATGCAAATCTTCTTTTTGGCCTGGATGCTTGTAATTTCCTTTGCAATGATATCTTCATTCAGACATATTTTCTCTTGGTTGAGAGCAACTATGCTGCCTCATGTTATTTATCCTACTTTTCATGTGACTATACTATACAGGAATAGAGTAATAAATTACAAAAAACGCATAAATTATGGATTGGAATACTTTTTTATGTCATAAGTTGTCATAGTGTTTTGAATGATTCGTCATTACAAGGAATCTGGCATTATATGACCCTCTATTTTCGTCACAAAATCGTCACAATAGTCCGTTTATAACGATTCTATGACGATTTTCAAATCGTCGAAAGCTGGGCGTCGCTAATGAACTATAACGACGATTTTATTGAAATCGTCATAAGATACTATGACGATTTGGGATCGTCATAACCTCTATGACGTTCCAAAATCGTCATGTGCAACCAGCCCACGTCACGTGGACGATCCGACGTGGCAGAACTTTGTGACGAAATGAAAACGTCTTAACGTGAATTTAGCCCGATCCATACTGATTGTTATATGGGCCAGCCCATTAATTTGGTCCATTATGAATTATTATTCTGGATTTTTTTTCGAGTTATTGGGCCAAACATATGCATTTTTAGGGTTCTCTATAATCTGGATACTGGCCTTTTTAGTGTCGGGCTTACATTTGGGCCATGGCCTTACTCAGTATATTAGCTTATATTTCAGTTTTTTTTCTGAAAAAGAAATGTCCATTTACACTTTCTTTTGGGCCAAGGCCTTTTATTTCAGTCCAGATTACTTTGGCTATGGCCATTTCATTACTTTGGGTTGTGGCCTGTTTACTAAGGCCACTATTTCATTCAGCACAAACTAAATAGACAGGAAATCAACATTTGAAATTCAAAATCAATATTTCAATACATCATGTAGCATTTCAAACACTAAATTAACATCATGTAGCATCAGGCATCATTTCAAATAACATCAGGTTCACAGTCACCAGGTATCATTTCAAGTAACATCATCATGTAGGATCAGGTTCAGTCATCAGGTACATCAGGTTCACAACCAAAATGACAGCAAGATACTCACAACAAGGTACTCAAATAACAGCAAGATGCTCATCGCCAAAAAAACAGTAATAAGATACCCATTGCCTAGCAAGATACCCATTGACCAACTAAAGCCATCATGTGATTTTGGCTCCAAATAAAGCCATCATGTGAGCAAGCTTCTCTTCATGCTCTTGCACCCTCTTGACCAGCACCTGGTACTCCTAATCCCGTTGAGCTTGTGCAGCTTCTGCCTCTTGCGCCGCCTTCTTGATTGCAGCCAATTCTTCAGACATCTCTTCACTTCGCTGCTCCGACTTCTGCAACTTCTCTTGCAGGTCACGGACATGAGCGGATACAGCCGCATGTGAACTGTTCATCTTGTTCTTGGAGCCCATCTGGAGGCCAACATTCTTCACGAATGTGCTTGACGACGCCTCATTGGTGAGAACTTGGGCAACCACCTCCACAGTAGACTTTGGCTGTTCACCTTCTGGTACCGGCTTAGCCATCTCAGCTTCCATTTTGCTCTGCCATTTGGAATCAGTTGCTCAAAGATGTTAGGAAACATTAGCATGAGCACAAATAGTAGGAGCAGAATCGCAGAAAAATAAGTTAATCCACTAGGAGCAGAAGCAAAGAAATATGAAATGGACAGTATCATAAGTTCTTAAAATAGACAAGAACTACAGCATACTTGGAGATCAACCTTCCGGTAAGAAATGAAGAATAACATGCTTACCAAACAACTATAGACCATTTCCAACATTAATAAGCTTATCAAGTAGACCATTAAAGAAACCTAGGCAGAACTAAACAAGTCCACACACAGATTTAATCACAACCAGGAAAGGAGTGACTCACTATAGCATCTTGAACTGCGACAGAGAAACCAACGTTCTTGCTGTTGTGGGTGACCTTAAATGATTTCCAACATTATTAAGAACACATGCTTATAAGGACACAAGTTAATTATGCCTAAATAAAAATGTAAGTGTATCTTACAGCTGCATAAAGATGAGCTAGATAGCACCGTGAACCGGTCTTCTGCTGAAACTTGACTAGTCCTCGATTGGTCCTGTTCTTTTGGCACGTGTCCTACATATGGGAGCATTTTTATAAGAACATTTCCAACAATCTGCATACTAGAATATAAACTACTTCATGAGACTTGACCAGATTACGTATCATATCAAGCAACAAAATGAGCATGTATCCTATCACATACAACTCCTCCCTCTAGCTTCTACGGCTCTTGGAACTCTTCGCCCATCGCCCTCCGCCTTGCCTTTACCTCTCAGTTCGTTCCGTTGGAAGAAGATTAGGGTGTCGTTCGGTCAGGTTCCATGGAGAGAAAAAAGCACCGATCGAAGCCTTCAGTTCGATTGACTTTAGCAGTAGCTGGCGGCGGTGTCCTTGCACTCTACCTCCCCCAAGCGATCGACTATGGCGCCCATCGGCAGTGTAGATCGCATCCATGATGCATGAAAGCTCGACTGTAACGCACCTCTCCTGTTCCTCCCCGCAAACCTCCTGTACCCTAGGCAGCCTTCCCTCGTGTCCTCTGTTTTTTTGAGAGGATCTGGTCATATATATGGTACATGGGTAGTCGGTTTTCTGTTGGACTCGTGCATGATACGTGTACGGTGCTGACTCGAAGCGCCTAGGACTCGTGCATGAGACGTGTACGATGTTGTACTTATGGGTGGCGGTGGTGGGTAGTTTTCTCCAAACTTTAAGGGTAAAACGGTCCAAAAAAGAGTTGGACCGGAAGAAACACTTCGTCCTTTATCTATACCTAATGATAATAAAGGACAAAGTGTTTCTTCCGGTCCAACACTTTTTTGGACCGTTTTACCCTGCCACCAAAGCCTAAATTATCATGTGGGCCACCAGTTAGTGGAAATAATAATAATTATAACACGGTCCACTCGCCACGAGGGTGATAGCGCTGAAGAAGAGAAAGGGCCGGCCCAATTGTATCTCCAGTCCGATCGAATCAAAACAAATAGTGCAGGCGTGCAGCGATACATGCATCATCAACGAGAAAAAGCATTGAATAGTCCCACATGGCTCCTTTAGACAAAATCCCACCGGTTTATATAGGATTGAAGAGCGTCTGCAATCAGCAAGCTGACTCAGACTCAAGTAAGCCACACCACCGTGAAATTTGCCAAAGATGGTTGCTGAAGTGAATGGAATTAGAGGAGGAATGGCACCCCAAGAAGAGATAATCGTGCGGGAAATAAGCTGTGATTGCATATCACACAAAAGTCTCTCAGTTGAGCAGGAACCAGATGGGGATCCATGCGTCGCCTCCTCCAAAGAACAACGGGCTAGCATATGGAGAATTCGGGGAGAGGCGATGGGGATGCCCGCTGCTGCTCCGGTGCTCCCTTATTTTCAGCACGACCGTGTGGCGTCAGAGCTTATCGATAATTAGGAGCGATTTGGGTCATGCATCGCCTTCGCTGAATGAGTTTAGCTAGAAGTCAGACCTTCCGTGCCGGTAGAATTTGCCACCCCTACTTGAGTTTTCTCTCTCTTGGAGACTCTCTCTCTCATGAATCTGGAACCACGGGGGAGAGCTGGTAGGTGAACCTTATCTGTTTGGTCGTTTTATAAAAAGATTGCTTAATTCGTAGGAATTGGCAAATGAGAGTAATCAATGGACCCGACGCATACATAAAAAATCTACATACCACAGCTACCCACACACGCTAAGAGAAAGAGAAAGAAATGTAATATATAGTGCTTAGCTTTTTCAAGATACTTTCCATTTTTTTTTCAATCAAATTTCAGGGTTTTCCATTTATACACCTGCATTGTAGAGTGCGCACGGTGATCAAACTCTTTATACATAAATCGCATGTCGTCTCGGTCCTTCAATTGCACGTTAAATAAAATATTATCTTTTTTCTAGATTGCAATTTTTATCTTCCGGTGTATAAAAAAACTGGTGAATTTAGATGAGATTTTGTTTTCTCCTGTTAACAAAAACTGATTAAAAAAATAGATGTCCTTGGTGTAATCTAATTGATATTAATTAGGAAGAGGTGATTTAATATGATCTAGAAAATGAATATCCGTAGCAACGCACGGACATTTTTCTAGTTATTATAAGGTATAGGTATAGATTATTATATTATTATTATTATTATTAGGTATAGATTTTTTTCCTCCCCAAACCCTCCCGCCAACCTTAAATATTTTTTTAACTTCCCACCAAATTTTGGAGTGTATATATATTCCGCATAATTTTCTAACTTGCCGCTGAAAACTTCCCGATAATTTCTCTTATATAACCAAATCGTAAAATTAGATCTGAGTACACCGAATCCTCACGGCGAGATGACGGCGCCGTCGACGCTACGAAACACATCGGAGTCCACCGAACCTAGAACGTCACAGGTAACTCTTTCCTTCCACACCAGTCCCGAGTCCTTTCCTCCGTCTCACTGCGCGACCCCCTTCCTCGCCGTTGCCGGTAGCCACGGTTGGCCGGCCGTGGTGATCCTCCGTCCGGTGGAAAGGATCCTCGCCACGCCCTGGCCATTCCATTTACCCTCAACCCCGCCCCGTCTATGGCATGGAGCACGCGTCGGGAGATCGACTATCGGACGACTGCGTCAGATGGAGGGGGAGAGGAGAGGGGCAGCGACAGTGAGCTGCAGTGTGGCGGATCTTGGGAGCTGTGGGGCACGCCAGAGGGAGGGCTAAAGTGGTGGCACCCTAGCTAGGATTCCTGTCGAATAGAGGAGCTCGTGGTTCCTCTGCTGCAGGACTTCAGTACTTGTCCATGGATCGTTGACCCTCTCTCAGCATGAGAAGTAGTATTTTTCTGAATTTAGGTTCAGTTAGCAAGTATCTCTTCTGAATTTATGTTCAGTTAGCAAGCATGTGTTCTGAATTTAGGTTCAGTTAGCAGTATATGATTTTCTTCAGAATACAATATTTATTAAGATGATTTGCTTCAAAATAAATATTGTATTCATCAGAATAGTTACTTGCGATCATGTCTTGATTTGCTTGAGAATACAATATTAATTAAGATGAAAATTGTATGCGCTCGACAGGCAACAAAAAACATGTCCTTATGAAAACTGAAACTGGACCCTCCCTGATAAAGCATTGTCCGAATTTAAGGAAATAGAATTGTTGATGTTTTTGTCCAAGCTAATTCTAGCAGCAACACTGCAACTCCACAAGCTTATATTCTATTAGTATTCCATTTGCTGACAGGAATATCCCTTAATGACAGTGATTTCTTTGGAGAGTTGCATACGAGTGTTTCCTAATGAAAGTGATTTCTTTTGTCACAAAGGGTACTAGGATGCAGAGGGAAAGCTGCCAATTCCCCATGACCCGACTGTTGTCATCTATGCAGCCATTTTTTTCACTTGAAACAAACTTTGAACATGCATATCACAATCCACTAGAGTGTCCATGTCCCGGGCTACAAATGTTATCATGGTTTTATGTGCATTCCTCTACAGCCCTACTCCATGTTGGAATACAAACAACCAAATGCTACTGTGTTAGCCTAAAGCAAGCCTGTTAGTTAGACTAAATATTTAACCTGGGTTCAAAGGATAGCTAGTGATCAGGATAGTGTACAGCTGATAAGCTGCTGTAGGTCAAGTTGCACATTAATTTCAGTCTGCAGGTCAGATTTGAAGTCTACAAGCGTGGTTGTACTCCAGCGAGCATAATCGCAATCTGGCCAGCAACACAAGGAGCGCTCGACACGCAACACAAGTGTTTCAACACAATACTGTATGCACTTGTAGTACACACAAATGCTAATCATTGTCAATTAGCAAATGCTAATCATTGAATTTTCAAAGATGCTAAGAATGGGTTGTGAACTTGTTAACTAGATTGGTTGAATTTTCAAAGATGCTAAGTGTGAGTGCAACTAGCATCCATATTGGTTCAGAAAGACTCAAAATATGTGTATCTGGTGTTGTTTGATGTGTTGCTAACAAATTCATTAATGTTTTCTTTGGATGCACCATTTACTCTTGATCCCTGACACTTATTGTCGCTATCTATTTTAAGCTATACCTTATGTACCAGGACATTGAACAATTCATATATTCCTATCATTACTTTCTTTTTCCCAGGATGTAATTTCCTTTGCTAAAATGAATAACGTCTGGGTGGAGGTAATGCAGGTTTACTAACCATAGGCTATCACTAACTCCCCTTGTCCCCTCTCTTTATTTATGTATTGTTAGTTGAATTCATGGTGATCTTACATGTTAACTGTTGCCTGTAGTTTTGACCACCACATGTTGTAACGCCTACTGAAACTAAGATTTATTTTCTATTTTGAGTGATTTGCCCATTGAATCGTTTGTTAATCTGTGTATCAGTCTCTTCATTTGATCATACCGGAGACAACTCATGTGGGTTTTATTTGGTGGAAAGGAGATAAACCTTAACACGATCAGTTGCAACCGAGTGATCTGCCCATTAACTTGCCCTCAGGTTTGTCTATGGATCAAAAAGATAACTAAGTATCGTTGTTTTCGTGCTTCCAATATGTTTATGATCTGTAGCTTGATCATTGTTTTCGGCGTACTTGCTGATTTTTATCATACTACCATGTCTTACAAAATTTGTAATAGTAGACCATGAATAGTTTGGTTCCTTCGGCTTAGCAAGCATACTGTTTATATAGCTTAGCAAGCATACTGTTTATATAGCTCAGTATCCTTTTTTTGCATGATCAGAAAATTGCGCGAGAGGCGCAATGGGTCATCTATTATATATAGTTTCTGTGTATACCTTTTTTTGTATCTTTCCTTGCTGAACCTGTTTATACATATGTGTTTCGTCTTTTTACCTTAACTAGAAGGATTGCTACAATCTGTCTTAATTATTATTTTTAAGTTGTCCAGAGTTACTCATTTATTGCCAGGAAAGTAATATTTATCACTGACTGAAGCTTGTGAAGATGTGAGATGAGCTTTCGAAATGTATTTAGATGTTCTTTTGAGTTGCATAGTTGATACTTGGTTGCCTAGATTATGCAATCCATGCTTCATCTTAAAAAAAATGTGATTTTCTTTATTTTTCCTTCTAGGCATTAGATGTTCTTGTAGGTAGTAAATTCTGTCAAGGTAAAAATGAAATGTTGTTTTGTTTTGTATGGTTCTTGTTTAGACACGGGAGTGGTTATCACATAAATTGCATGCTTATCACATAAATTACAGTGTATGGCCTGGTTCGTCGACGCCGGCCGGCAAGGGAGCCACTAGGGTTCACAAGTGATCGGAGGTGCGGGATGACAACAACTGTGAGGGAGATTAACCAGGAGAAAGCGGCGATGCTGGGGTGGTCGGTGAGCTGCGAGGATGGGGCGGCGAGGCTGGGGTGGCCAGCGGCAGCGAGAGAGGAATTTGATCGTGAGGTAAGAACATGTTTTGGTTGCTATCCTCTTGTTTGTTTTCTTCATGTTTTTTCTATTTTATGTTGGCGCAGCCGATCTACTACAAAAATGAAATATGTCGATGAAAGTCGGGGTCTACTTCTTTCTTGCTTATGTTAGTGTTCAATGTTAATGTTTAGTGACAGCTGGCTTGCCTTTTTCAATTTAGCATGCCTTTTTCAAAGATGGCCGACCAATTTAATGTTCAATGTTAATGTTCAGTGAAAGTTTGAGTCGTGCGGAATATATTGTCGGCCATATTTGGTGAAATGTGTAGCCTTAATTCATGTGAACTAATTATAATTTCAGTACCAAGTCTATCACCTTTTACCATGTGTCTTTCTGATTTCTCTTTTATGTTTGAGTTTTTATATGTAACTGATATATCAGATTTGCCTCTTCTAACATAACAGTAGTTCTGCAGTTGTGTCTGCATTGAAGCCCCCACTTATATGTTTAAGAGTTTAGCTATCCCATCCGGATTCCTCCTTTTCTTTGCTTGCTATATATGTTTAGCGAATGTGATTACCTATTTACCTCAGTGCATTAGGACAAGGATAGATACAGTAGTTTTTTGTATATCCGAGAGGTCCTTAGAGGTCATTGCACTCTTCATCAACATTTTAAATCTTCGATTGCAAGGCCTGTTCCATTGTGGATGCCTTCTTGGATGTGAAATGTTTAAGATATTTGGTTTCAAATGTCTCCTCCCTGTTTTTTCATGTGTTTCAGAAATCATGGAGTTCTAGCATGTACTCCCTCCGTTTCAAAATATAAGATGTTTTAGGTTTGTGAAGAAAATGAATCTAGACTTGTTTTAATATGTATGTTCATTCAACTTTAAAATGAATCTACACACTAAAAGAAGTCTAGATTCATTTTCTTAACAAACCTAAAACATCTTATATTTTGAAACGGAGGGAGTACAAGAGTAGGCTTTTGACGTATTATCACTTTCACGTAACCTGTTCACTTTTCAGATGGGTACAGCACTCCATGACTGCTGGGGCCGAGTATGCGTGGGAGGTGAGACTGAGGCAGCAGGTTGTTCTCCTCGGCGACGCTTTGATTCCCTTGATTCGTACATGTGTGGGGTGAAAACCCTAGACCCGAGAGAGGTAAAACTTCCCATCTCACTCAGCTACCACGCCCAGTTCTCTCCGCTCCTCTCTCCGTTCCCCCTCCACCCCGATGAATCTTTTGCCCAGCCTGAACGCGATGCCTGTTCCATTGTGCATGCCTTCTTGTAGTGAAATTATTAAAATATTTGGGTTTAAATATGCACTCCCCGTTTTTTCCCATGTGTTTCAGAAATCATGAAGTTCTATCATGTACAAGAATAGGCTTTTGACGTATTATCACTTTCACGTAACCTAGACATGCATGCCGTATATAGTGTTTTATTTTTAGAATAATTTTTTTATGGTTGGTTGATGTCTGAATTGGGGTATCCAATCATATACTTTGTCACATTACTTTCCTCCAAAATTGTTTTCCGAAGAACTGTGCACAAAATAGCTAATTTACAACGACATTTGGGGACGTGATTTTCTCCTGCAAGTGGCGAACTCTCTTGTTGCTTCTTCCGTCTATGGATGCACTAAAAATTAACTCGTAGCAAGCAGGTAGTGGAAGCAATGGGCGACGTACCCGACATCACAGCGGCGAACACGCTTAATGAGGATGATTTTCACGACTTTATATGTTTTGTTAACATAGATTTTTTCTGGCCCGTTTCCTAGTAGTAGTAATTCTTTCCAACTTGATTGATTTTTTTTACATGTAAATACGTGGTGGCATTTAAATAGATGATTAGAACAATGCTAAAATAATTTATTGTTATGTTATGTTGGACTGACTAAGTTGAGCTAAACAGTTTCTTTATTTTTTATCGCAGGATTCAAATATTTAACCGGACCGGACATTCGCTATATTTACTATGCTGCGTGGATAGTTTGATCTTTGCACTTGATTAGGATAGCACATTCGGTATGTTGAATGAATGTTGAATTATTTATGGATTTTGCTATGCGAAATATAATATTTTATGAATATATATCAGATACATGTGGTACATGTGTTCGAATTATGTAATTGAATGCCTATATTTTTTTGGGTTGCAATAGTCTATTACCACAATATAGTTTCGGTTGTAATAGGTTAGTACCACGAAAAATATAGTGTTGCGTTACGCCAACCGGTTTGAATTTTTGCGATAGTGGCTTGCCATAAATATTTTGGGCGTTATGATAATCATTTGCCGCCACCAAATTCTATTTTGTTGAAATAGTCTTTTTGCCACGAACCGCTTGTATTGTTGCAATATTTTATTGAGACAAATATTTTTTTTGTTGTGATAACCACTTGGCGCAATGAAATTTAGATTTGTTGACACAGTCCTTTCACTACGAATAGTTCGCATTGTCACACTAGGTTCTGGTCACATACATTTTGTCAGTTGTGATAATTGCCTGTCACCACCAAAACTAGTATGTTGCAATTTTTTGTTACCACGATTTAGAGAGTTGTTGCTATAAATTAATGCCACAAATATAGGATTTATGGCGAAAGAGGTGTACCTACGAAAACAAGAGTTGTTGCTATAGAGTTCAGATCTATTGCAACAATTGGTTATTGCCACGGAAGGCATGCGCCATGAAACAAGTGTTGTTGGAATAGGCTATCGCCACAAATGCCTATCGCCATGAAAGGCCAATCACCACGATTTTGATCACTTTTGCATTAAGCTATTGCCATGAACCAAATTGTGGCATTAAGCACGTGCTGCTACGAGATAAAATGTGGCAACTTGTCCTATCGGTGTTGCAATAACACGGTTTCTTGCCACGGTTTGGTTTTCGTGGCAATAACCTATTACCATGCGTTTTGTCGCAACGCTTGGCAACGAAAGTCATGTCATTGCGATACGTACTTGTTGCCACAATTCGTCACTTACTGTCACGAATCTTGTTGTTGCAATAGAACCGAATCCTTGTAGTGTATGTTTATTGCGAGACGGTTACTTGTTTAAGTCTGAGAATAATGGTTGTTCGATTTATATGAGTAATATGTTTTATGCACATGCACCTTTGATAGATGGTCTATTCTTGTTGAATCTCGATTGTAGTAATACACATATTAGTAACATTGAAGCTAAACATTTGAAATTGAGCGATAACTCGACTTATATGTGGCACTATCGTCTTGGTCATATTGGAGTGAAGCGTATGAATAAACTCCATTCCAATGGACTTCTTGAATCACTTGAAAGATGTGAAGCATGTCTGATGGAAAAAATGACTAAGACTCTATTTTCTGGTATGATGGAGCGAGCTACGGACTTATTAGAAATCATACATATCAATGTGTGTGGTCCAATGAGTGTATCATCGCGTGGTGGTTATCGTTATGTTCTTACTTTCACGGATGACTTGAGTAGATAAAGTTATATCTATTTCATGAAACATAAGTCCAAAGTTTCGAGAAGTTTAAGGAATTTCAAAGTGAAGTAGAGAATCAACGTAACAAGAAGATTAAATTTCTACGATCTGATCGTGGAGGTGAGTATCTAAGTTATGAGTTTGGCGAGCATTTGAAGAAATGTGGAATACTTTCACAATTGACACCGCCGGGAACACCACAACGTAATGGTGTGTCCGAACGTCGTAATCGAACTCTCTTAGATATGGTTCGTTCTATGATGTCACTTACAGATTTACCGCTATCGTTTTGGGGTTATGCATTAGAAACAGCCGCATTCACTTTAAATAGGGCACCATCTAAATCCGTTGAAATGACACCGTATGAATTATGGTTTGGGAAGAAACCTAAATTGTCGTTCCTTAAAGTTTGGGGTTGCGAAGCTTATGTAAAGAAGTTACAGCCCGACAAGCTTGAACCCAAAGAAGAAAAATGTGTCTTCATAGGATACCCGAAGGAAACTATTGGGTATACCTTCTATCATAGATCCGAGGGAAAAATCTTCGTTGCCAAGAATGGATCCTTTCTAGAGAAGGAGTTTCTCTCGAAAGAAGTGACTGGAAGGAAAGTAGAACTCGACGAGGTTGTTGAACCTTCTCTCGAACTTGAGAGTAGCACAACACCGGAAGTAGTTCATGTGGCGCCTATGCCAATAAGAGAGGAAGCTAATGATGTTGATCATGAAACTTTGGTTGATGTTAATACGGAACCTCGCAGGTCAACAAGAACTCGTACCACTCCTGATTGGTATGATCCCGTTATGAGTGTCATGTTGGTGGACAACACCGATGACCCTGCGACATATGAGGAAGCGATGATGAGCCTAGATATCAATAAATGGCAAGAAGCCATGAAATCCGAGATTTGATCCATGTACGAAAACCAAGTATGGACTTTGGTGGACTTACCGGATGGCCGGAAGGCTGTCAAGAACAAATGGATTTTCAAGAAGAAAACAGATGCTGATGGTAATGTTATTGTCTATAAAGCTCGACTTGTCGCAAAAGGGTTTCAACAAATTCAAGGAGTTGACTACAATGAGACTTTCTCACTTGTAGCGAAGCTAAAGTCTGTGAGGATTTTGTTAGCAATCGCTGCATATTATGATTATGAGATATGGCAGATGGATGTCAAAACGGCGTTCCTCAATGGAGATATTGATGAAGAGTTGTATATGGTACAACCCAATGGTTTTGTCGATCCTAAAGATGCTAACAAGGTATGCAAACTTCAACGGTCCATTTATGGATTGAAGCAAGCATCCCGGAGTTGGAATCAATATTTTGATAAGGTAATCAAAAGTTTTGGTTTTATACAAACTTATGGAGAAGCTTGTATTTACAAGAAAGTGAGTGGGAGCTCTATAGCATTCCTAGTTGTGGCATCCCGCAAAACCACTGCTAGAAAATCGCGTTATTTTTGTGCATTGCATCGTCATGACATCATCATACATCTATCTGTTTAAAACTATTTTGCTAAAAGACCTACTTTGTTTTCTATATTAATACCCTCCCCCTTTGTTCAAACCAAACCGTCGGTCCAGCCGGATCTTTTATTCATCTAAAACTAATTACAAAATTTATTTTAAATAAAAGAAAACCCTAGACTAAAATATCTAATCCTAAAACCACCTAAATCTTTTCCACCCAGTCCTATTCTACCCAACCCTCCAGCCACCTCACCCCACCCAATAGCCAACTGCCACCTCATCCTCTCCCTTCCTCCCTCCTCTCCCATCATGCCACCTCACCCCCACTCCCTCCCTCTCCCCCTGACCACACCACCCACACCACAGCGACCACACACGCACGCACACCACCCGCCTGGCCCCACTCACCCTGGCCCCACATCCTGCCCACTAGCCCGCTCCCGCAACCCACCCCGCACGCGCCTTCCTCGCGGACCAGAGACGCCGCCGCCCACGCGTCTCCACCTCCTTCCGCCGCCGGCCTTCTCTCTCTGCAGCGCCGCCGCCCTCCTCCCCTCGCGGCGCCCTCTCACCACCCGTGCCCTGCCGCCGGCGCCTCCCCTCTGCAGGCCGCCGCTGGAGGCCGGGCACCCCGCGACCTGCACCCTCTCCTCTCGCCTCGGCATCCTCCCTGCGGGCCCCCGCCTCGCCGGACTTCTCCACCAAGCCGCCTCCCTCCCTCTCCGTCCGTCCTTCCCGCGGCAGAGCTCGCCCCGGCCATGGCGCCTCCGCCCGTCCTCCTCGCCTCCTGCGCCAAGCCCGACCCCGCCGGCTGGCCTCCCTCCGGGCGCCGCCGGACCCCTCCGCCATCCTCCTCGCCTTCCTCCTGGTCGAGCTCGCCGGTGTCTCCTCTCGGCTCAAGCGCGCCCCACCGCTGTCTCCCTGTTGTCGCCCTCCCAGACATCGGCGAGTGCGTCACCTCCTCTGTTGCTTCTGCCCCGCTTGTTGTTGATCATTTTTCCTGCCCATACGTTTTGTTATGTGTCCATCTGGCCAAGTTCAGATGATGGACGCATGTGTGGTCATGTGTCGTGGAAAACTTGGCGAGACAGTGTAGAGGGGATGCCCGTGTGAGATTGTTGGAGGCCACCCGGATGACCCCGACGAGAATCGTCCCCATGCCGAGATCTTCCGAAGATGATTCGACAAAAGTCCGATGCGACAAGATCTTCCCGTTGACAAGGCCACCGACAAGATCTTCGACATGCGTCGCCATACTCGAAGGCCACTTCGCGGACCCGGCGACCACACATGCGACAAGACCTTCGTCCCGGATGCGAAGACGAGAACCCGAACGCCAAGATCGCTGATGTGAAGACGCCAAGTTCGTCTACCCCGGACACCGTGCGACAAGATCTACTTCACGGATCCGAAGACCCCGGAACCCGATCCACTCAAGTTCGCCATCGACGACAAGATCGGCACCGACCAGGGCGGATCCGATGCGCCCCGACACCGAACCAAGTCCTTCCCGAATGCGAGATCGATCCCCGTCGAACCCTGAGACCGAACCCCGAGACCCTGGATCCAAAACCCCAGATGTGTGACCCCTTTTCCTGAGACCCTTATTTTGTAAATAACATACAACTTGTTGCATATTAAATTGTTCATGCATGCATACTTGTCTGTGGTTTGGGGGCATTATGCCGATTCACCTTATAATTAAATATGGGGCCCGTATGTGGACAAATCTAGTCTAATATTGGCTCCATTTAAATTGGTGTAGCGAATCGGTGCTATCTTTTGCCATGTTAAGACAACATTTAAAATGCGGGGTATCTAAACAACATGAACCTTCTAAATAAATGTCGGGACCCCGGTTCCGCCTAATACTGCTTAATCGCATCGCACATTTGCCATGTCATGCATCATACATGCATCATGCCCGATTTTCTACCGTAGTATTAAATAGTGCATCCGGTGTTTGTGCTAGTGTTTTGCTTCTTCACGGACTAGGCCGATGAGTTGATGCGAGTGTCGACCCGATCTTCGGATAAACCTTCGGCAATGTTTTCAGGCGAGCATCTCCCCCTTTCTACCTATCTTACTTTTATAGTATTTATTCCCTCCTGTTGATCTATTGCTATCTGTGTTGCGATGCTCTAGTTTTCGTACCCGTGATTTCCTTGCAACCTTATATTGCCCTGGACACATCCTATTACCTGTTGTTTGGTAGATAGCTGGACTTGCGCGTCGTAGTCGCTTGCTCGAGTGCTGTTGCGTGTCGTCGAGTACCCCAGTTGTTGGAGTATTGCCGCATGTTTAATGTTGGAGATGATCATAACTTTAATTATTGTTTAATAACTAAAATTGAAGTAGGTAAGCAGAGGCACAGGTGGACAATAGATGTTATTTGGTTGTTAGCCGTCCACTTGTGTCCCGTAGGACCCCGAGTTCTTGACACCTGTTCCGAGATCGAGCGCGCTAACCACAGGTGGGGTGTATGGGCACCCCCATCGATTTAGTACCTGATTCCAAGTACTGTACTGGGGGCCACAATTAGTTTGGGGCTTTATTACTATCCTGTACTTATGCCATGCTTTACTGCTTTATTTAAATTGTGCGAGGTACTGCACGTGTACTGTTTAGGATTGCGGAGTGTTTTCGCGGTATCGACAAGCTCGAGAGTTTCGGGTTCCCAGTCGTTTACAGCCATTGGCGCAAACCCTGAGTCCGTCTCGGAGACCGGCCGACTTCGTTGCGGGTAGCTTAGTGGGGTGGCCCCCCGTGCTTGCTTTGGGTCTGGGAAACGTCGTGTCCGAAACCCCGTCGACATACCGTTGGGTGTATGTTTTGTGATCTTGTACCTACCTGATCCGACAACAAGGGTGTAGGTGCGTGTGGAAACTTTGGTGCACCCCTGCAGGGTTAAATCTTTTCGAGAAGCCGTGTCCGCGGTTATGGACGACTTGGAGCACAGTTCTTGATCATAGACAACTATAACTAAAGTTATTGTTATAATTTGACTTGTATCCGATATGACTAGTAATCAGCTTCACTACAACGGAATGGCTAAATAAAAGTACCAACAACTGCTGGGGTTTGGGATCTCTCATGCTAAGTGTATCTGACTAGTAAGTGTTGCAACTACAACGGAATGGTTAACTAAAAGTGCCCACTGCTTATTTTATCAGGATGACTCATGCTATCTATATTTGACTAGTAATTGTCGCCACTTTAACGGAATGAATAAAACTGCCAACTGTGTGAGTTCCTCGGTTGACTTCCTCGTCTGGTCTCGAGGGGGAAATACCAGGATGGGTATGTTTGGTGGTAGTATCAGGTTGGTTCCGGATAGGTCTTTCTTACCCCTCTCTGATCGCCGTCAGTTATATCGAGTCCCTATAGGTTGTTTAGTGCATGCTGCGCTGCCGCTTCAGTCCACCATACCTATGTAGGCGAGGACCGCCGAATTCTAGTCTCGCCGTGTACTGGCCTCAGTACTGACCGCTCTCTCTTTTTCCTTTGCCCTTTGTCGGCACCCCTTTTGTTTAAGCAGGTTTTGAGATCGACGTCGTTAGCAGGGTTAACCTTCCGTCTTGGCCTGGGCAGGGTTATGGACGCCATTGGTTATTCTTCAGGGCTCTTAGCCCCATTTGCATCTTGTCCGTAGTCGGATGCTCTATCATTTTCAAGGTGATTTGGATCTTTGTATATTATATCTGTATTCTTGACTCATTGAGTCGCTGTTGTATATATATCTGTTCTGTGGGTCCCATCGAGGACTGTTGTGTGATGTTATTACTTCGTTTTCCACCCGCACGAAAGTGCCTGGTGGGCACCTTTGAATCGTTTCTATGCGGGTTTTGGCGGGAAGCGCTGAAACTTGCATAGGGTCGATTCTGAGGGTGTTACAGAGTGGTATCAGAGCTCAGCAGTTGCGATACCCCACAAGTCCAGCCTGTAGGATAACCTAGCTAACGGCCGAAGTAGAGTGTCAAAAACTATTTTGGAAAAATCGGTTGGATAGTTCTGATTAGGTCTGATTTTACTCCTTACCCCTCTGCTGCTCTCCTCTCACCTCTGCGTGTTTTGAATCCGCTCTCTTCTCTCTCTTCGAGTCCAGGATTTCTCGTAGTTGGGTTCCATCGTACCTTCAGGGTTTCGCTTCCTCCTTTGGTAACGGTGTTGCTACATCTGGTCTTCATGCTGTCCAAGGAACCCTTCGTCTGGTGGACTTCTCTTTGTTTCTTCTCGTGCCTTCCGGTGTTTTCCGACGCGACGACTGTAGGGGTTCGTAGCATGGAAAACAAAAAATTTCTATCGCATACAAACAAACAAGCCAAGATCTATCTACTAGATTGTAGCAACGAGTCGATGGAATAACTTACCCTCGAAGATTCCAAAGCGGTTAACGAGAGCAGATTCTCGTGGGTGATGTAGTCGTACTCTTTCCGATCTCAAGATCACGTAGACGATCCTTCCGGCGCCACGTTCCGGCAGCGCTCCCGCAGTCGGTCACACGTTCGGTACTCGACGAAGACCTTCCTCTCCCTTGTTCCAGCAGGCAGCGGAGGTTGTAGCACTCTCCTCGCGATTCCGGCAGCACAACGGCGTGGTACCGGAAGTAGAGGGGAGATCCCGCAGGGCTTCGCCTTAAGCCGGAGCGAGTATGGTGGAGTATGAGAGAGAGCTATTAGTGGTCTAGGGTTTAGACACACCAATTAGAAGGCTCTAAACCGAAGGCTAGAGCAATTAGAAGCTCTAAACCAAAACGGCTCTAAACCGGAGATTAGAGGATAGGAACTTGTGTGTCTAGAGGAGGAGGCCCTGCCCCTCCTTTTATAGGTGGGAGGGGCGGCCAAGGGGAGGGGAGTCCCTCCCCAAGTCGGCCTTGGTTGGCGCGCCGTCTTGGAGGGACTCCTCCCCCAAGTCGGTTCCAACCACCTCTTGATTGTTTCCCACAGTTTCCTGTTTTAGCCGTTTGACTTTTAAACTGGCCATTTGACTTTTCTGTTTTAGGATTCAATTTAATCCTTTATTTGGAACAGCAAGAACACTTAGTACATGATGCAATCATTCAATATGTAATGACACATTCATGTACCCTCCCTCCCGGAGTGCCGGGCAATCCTGAACCTTCTAGAACATTCCCGATGAAAACACCGGAATCATTCCCGAACTCCGAAACGGGACTTTCCTTATATGAATCTTATTCTCCGGACCATTCCAGATCACCTCGTGATATCCCGGATCCCATCCGAGACTCCGAACAACATTCGGTCTCTTACTCATAATACCATAACTACTCAAAAACAACGTCGAATCCTTAAGTGTGTCTCCCTACGGTTCGTGAATTATGCGGACATGATCGAGACACTTCTCCGATCAATAACCAATAGAGGAATCTGGAAATTCATATGGCTCCCACATATTTCTACGATTACTTTGCGATCGAATGAACCACTTACATACGATACCAATTTCCCTTTGTCTCACGATAGTTTACTTATCCGAGGTTATGATCGTCGGTATCTCTGCATACCTAGTTCAACCTCGTTACCGATAAGTACTCTTTTCTCGTTCCCGTGATATGTGATCCCTTGTGAGCCAGTCACATGCTTGCAAGCTAATTGGATGACATTCCACCGAGAGGGCCCAGAGTATATCTATCTGTCATATGGATGGACAAATCCCACTCTTGATCCATGTGTTTCAACCAATACTTTCTGAACACTCAATGCCACCTTTATAGCCACCCTGTTACGGTGTGGTGTTTGATGACATCAAAGCATCCATCCGGAAAAGGTGATATGCATGATCTCATGGTCGAAGGAATTAGGTTACTATGTATCAGAAAGCATATAGCAATTGAACTTTTTAAATGACTTGATCTTTATGCTACGCTTATCTATAGGATTATGTCCACCATATCATTCTCCTAACGATATGATCCTGTTGTTAATAACATCTCTATGTTCATGATCAGGAAACCATGATCATATATTAACCAACAAGCTAGTTTAACAAGAGGCTTTACTAGGGACTCTTATTTTAGTTTACAAATCACACAAGTATTAATGTTTCCGGTTAATACAATTATAGCATGGTATGTAAACATTTATCATAAGTGTGAAGATATGATAATAACCACTTTATTATTGCCTCTTGGGCATATCTCCAACAGTCTCCCACTTGCACTAGAGTCAATAATCTAGTTTCAAACCTTTGTGTATTCAACACCTATGGCTTTCCAGTGTTGTATGTACACGATTGCTAGTGGTCAACTGATCTCCGGATCTGACACTTCCAGGTCCGTGTGTAATTGCATGTCTTTGCGTCTCTACGCATCACTCATTCTCTAATGAGATGGCTTTGTATAAATTTGGTCTTTCGGTGTGACCTTTAGCTCTTTGGGGTTAAAACATGTTGATAATATTGTCGCACAATATATCTTCATAGTATTATCCCACTGTGAACTACACCTAGTTTGATAACAAACTACTTTGACACAAATGCCCTCTTTTGCTGCTAAAATAGCAGTCATATACTTAGCCTTTTGTTGTAGTATCTGTCACAATGTCTTAACTTTGGAACTCATCCAAATCCATTATGGAACTCACTTTCCATTATATTGTGCCACCCTTAGTTTAGATTGAGATAAACTTAATTTGTACTTTGTGACAAAACTAGTATCAATGTAGTACTTTTACAATGAACTAACCATCTATTTGTCACTTCTACAAATATTATACTCTTAGTTCTTCCAAAAGATCATAATAATATCCTTACTATTGTCCAATGATCATCTTACGAATCATTCTGGTATATGCTCACAACATTTAGAGCATTGGACATATCTGGATTTGTACATATCACAGTATGATTGATATAAATACTCTTTGTGATTTCATACATCAAGTATCAATCTATACTTGATTATTTGTTTCACTTTACTAAATGTCAATACACTTGAATATATCATCAACATTGAACTCATTCAATCCTTTCTGTGCGACAAGAACCTCTTCTTGTAGTTTCTATATTGAACTCATTCAATATCTTGTCTATGTACTTCTGGCACAACCATATTAGCGTCTATTGATGCCAAATATTTGGGTTTTGCCTAAGTCTTTCATCGGGATGAAATTCTTAATATGTGTTAATAAAAGATACATTATTTCCAATCAACAATATGTCTTCCACATAATGTATTAGAAACATGTCTTAGCGCTCCCACTTAATTTCTTGCAAATGCAAGCATCTTCATCATCTCTAATGAACTTTTAAACTCCTTTAACAGTTTCATCACAGTGAAGATTTCAACTCCGCGATGCTCACTTTAACCATTGAAGTTTGCATATGCTTTTAGCATCCTTTGAATTAACAAAACCCTATGGACTGTGTTATGCACATGTCCTAGGTAACGATTCTATTAGAAGAACTTGTTTTGTTTATTCAACTACCATATAACAAATTATATGTAGTGGTTGCTACATTAATCCGTCTAGACTAAATATCACTATGAAAGATCAAATCTTGTCATAGTCAACCTTTGAACATTTTGTGAACTCTTTCCCAACATGTCGACTATTTCATAGATGTAAAACATCCATGTCTATTTCTTTATAGATCCAGACACAACTGTAAGGTCTCACACCTTTCTCGAGGGTCATTCAAGTTCAAAACTCGATTTCTCGTGCATGGAACTATCACAGATTTTATGGCTTCAAGCCATTTGACGGAGTCAGGGCTCATCATCGCTTCTTTGCATGTAGTCAGATCATTATTGTTAAATAATGATTTAACTCTCAAATCTTGGTATTTGATTGTTCATCCGACCTACTTGTTTCAATAGAAACTTGGATCTCCGTGACCATAACCTTTGAGGTACGTGAGCCATGAGCATTGTTGCTGCCTCCGGAACACTTTTCGGCGCTGCGCAACTCTGCACATATAGCTAAGGTTCTTTTAACCTTATCAAAGTTATATTGTCCTCCCACTTATCTCTTCACGAAAAATTCCTTCTCAAAGAAACTTGACGTTTTAAGTAACAAACACTTTTGTCTCTGGTGTTTATGGAGGAATACTTAACAGTTATACAAAGACAGGTTCATCCGACTTTGATTGCACACATCTTTCTTATGCATAGCATACCAATGTTTTAAGAAAGGACTACTTGGGTTTTATCCCAAACCATAACATATGGTGTCATTTCAACGGATTATGATGGAGCTCTTTTCAGTGGAAAAACGGTAATCTCTAAAGCTTTTAATCTCTAAAATATAATGGCAGTTTTATGAATTATACCTTTGATCTAACCATGTCAAACAAGGTTTAATTACATATCTCGAATGTTCCATACTCTTATGGTGTTTCGGAAATGCAAATCCATGGAACGATTCCTTAAATCTTAGGTATTATGCTAAACTTGTAACTTAAATATCTTCCTTTATGATCTTATCATAAACTATTCATATTCTTGTTACAATGATTTTGCACTTCATCTTGAAAGTCTTTGAACTTTTCAAGTGTTTCATACTTTATCCTTATTAAGTAAATATTCATATATTCACTCAAATTTTTGGAGAAAGCATATGAAGTTGAAATCCATCGCTTTTGACTACACATAATGGATTTCGTACAACAATATGTACAAGTTCCAATAAGCTAGTCATTCGTTCCCTTTTGGCCTATGCACGAAGTTTTAATTATCTCTAGGAAAGTTTCACAAGCGTCATTTGATAAAAAATCAGAAGACTCCAAAATTCCATCCACATGGAGTTTCTTCATGTTTTCTTTCCATTATAATTTAAACGGCGATGTCACTTCCTAAGTGATCTTTCAATCAATTTGTCTTTCGACATTTTTAGCACTAGTTTTATGGATGTGATTTCTCCAATGAGATTTGTGAATCATCCATCTTTTATGGATTACGACAATTATTTGAACAACCCTTTTGTTCTCATAATACCTGATAAAACAAATTTTGAAGGCAAGCTTTGATGTTTAACGAGCAACACAATAACCTTTTATTTGTTCTCGATGAACATCATCACATATTCTTTTGCTAGTTACTTAGGCCATTGTAGTTCATGAATTGTGTTGTTTCGTATGACGATTCACACCAACAAATTCAGTATCAAATACTTAAGAACCACATTGTTTAATAAGCAAAGAATATAGCCATAACATGTATATCATCTATATACTTAAACTGAACAATTCTAGTCTTTTCTTTTCTGCCATATATTTATGAGATTCTCTTTCAGTATTTCCTTTTCTGTTTGAAAGAATCTATCAACATAAATAGTGGAGTCATACATATGACACATAGTCCAAAACATGTATAGTTAAATACCAATGTCTTTGGACTTGCACTTTGAAGTAGATCACCATCATCAAATGTTTGGTGTTCTTTCAAATTCCTTTATTTAGTAATCTCTTGGTGTAGTAAACATTTTACCTACATCAAATATTCATCCTTATCATGGAATCGTCCATGATCAAACTACCTTTAGCTTATAACGATGAATTACGAGTATAATGTTGCTATCCTAAACCTTTTGGAGGATTAGGACAACAAGTGTCTACAACCCTTTGCAAATTCTCATCAAAATATGAGAACATGAATTTTGCCATATTATACTCTATCATGTTGCAACCAAAACTTCGTTTCAGATATCACAATATCTTCCACACATCATGGTTTCTGAAACAACTCTTTCAGATCCTAGATAAACTTGATATTAAGAGAATCCTTTGAATATCAAGAATCATGGAGACAAACATGATACTTATATACTAACACTTGGAATTGTTACTCTTGATTTAATACTAATTATTAAACTTCATGGAGTAACCGGAACTTACTGAAAGTTTGCAATAGGCCTTTTAAACTTTAGATTAACACTTCAAAACAATACGATACCAGTTCGTAAAGTAACTAACCAGAATTCTATAGTTCTATCATCTCAATTATAACTAAGCGCAAGGTGGTAAACAGATGCCAATGACTACAACAACTATGCAAATTCACTTTGATTTAGTTTATGATAAATTGAGTTCTAATTAATAATTAAATTAATCTAGGTGAACTCCCACTCAAAACAATATCCCTCTCATTGTTTTAGTGATCACACGAACCAAATCCACCATATCAAAACCGATCATCACGAGAGTTGATATAGTTTCAATGGCGAACAATCATCATGTTCATCATATCTACTATATGATTCATGCTTTACCTTTTGGTGATCCGTGTTCCGAGACCATGTCTGTACATGCTAGGCTCGTCAAGATCAAACCTTAGTTTCTGCATGAGCAAATCTGGCTTACTCACGTTGTATACACTTGCAGAATCTAACACACCCGATCATCACGTGATGCTTCGAAACAACAAGCTTTAGCAACGGTGCTAACTAAGGGTGAACACTTTATGACTTGAAATTCATGTGCATGAGGGATCATCTTATAATGCTACCGTCGTCTACTAAGCAATACAAGATGTATAAAGGATTAACATCACATGCAATTCAATAATATGTGATATGATATGGCCTTTCTTCTTTGTGCTTCCGATCTCCATCTTCAAGCACAAACATGATCTCCATCATCATCGGCATTGCATCAAGGTCAATGAAGCTTCTCCATGGTTGTCGTCCACCGGCTTCAACTATTACAACTAATTTGAATAGACACGCGGGTCTTAACATAAATTAAAGACAACCATATGGCTCCTGCCGGTTGCCAACTTACAATAAGGAACATTGCATACATCATATAAAATCACAATCATGGCCATATCACATCACTGCACACCCCTGCAAAACAAAGTTAGACGCCTCTACTTTCTTTGCATATTTTACGTGGTTTGGGGCTTTCAATAAGTGTCGTTCTAACTTACGAACATGAACCACAACATTGATACTAGTATTGTTAATCACCCGTTGTAAATTGGATCTTAACTATGCTAGGAGAAACAGGCACCCGCAAAGCCACTTATGCAATACAAGTTGCATGTCAAGCGTGGAGCAAGTCTCATGAACGATGTCATGTAAGGTTAGCCCGGGCCGCTTCATCCCAACATACCGCAAGATGCAAAGTACACAAGAAGCAATCGACAATAAAAGCATCAACGCCCACAATGACCATTGTGTTCTACTCGTGCAACAGATCTACATATAGACACGGCTCTGATACCACTGTAGGGGTTCGTAGCATGGAAAACAAAAATTTTCTATCGCATACAAACAAACAAGCCAAGATCTATCTACTAGATTGTAGCAACGAGTCGATGGAATAACTTACCCTCGAAGATTCCAAAGCGGTTAACGAGAGCAGATTCTCGTGGGTGATGTAGTCGTACTCTTTCCGATCTCAAGATCGCGTAGACGATCCTTCCGGCGCCACGTTCCGGCAGCGCTCCCGCAGTCGGTCACACGTTCGGTACTCGACGAAGACCTTCCTCTCCCTTGTTCCGGCAGGCAGCGGAGGTTGTAGCACTCTCCTCGCGATTCCGGCAGCACAACGGCGTGGTACCGGAAGTAGAGGGGAGATCCCGCAGGGCTTCGCCTTAAGCCGGAGCGAGTATGGTGGAGTATGAGAGAGAGCTATTAGTGGTCTAGGGTTTAGACACACCAATTAGAAGGCTCTAAACCGAAGGCTAGAGCAATTAGAAGCTCTAAACCAAAATGGCTCTAAACCGGAGATTAAAGGATAGGAACTTGTGTGTCTAGAGGAGGAGGCCCTGCCCCTCCTTTTATAGGTGGGAGGGGCGGCCAAGGGGAGGGGAGTCCCTCCCCAAGTCGGCCTTGGTTGGCGCGCCGGCTTGGAGGGACTCCTCCCCCAAGTCGGTTCCAACCACCTCTTGCTTGTTTCCCACAGTTTCCTGTTTTAGCCGTTTGACTTTTAAACTGGCCATTTGACTTTTCTGTTTTAGGATTCAATTTAATCCTTTATTTGGAACAGCAAGAACACTTAGTACATGATGCAATCATTCAATATGTAATGACACATTCATGTACCCTCCCTCCCGGAGTGCCGGACAATCCTGAACCTTCTAGAACATTCCCGATGAAAACACCGGAATCATTCCCGAACTCCGAAACGGGACTTTCCTTATATGAATCTTATTCTCCGGACCATTCCGGATCACCTCGTGATATCCCGGATCCCATCCGAGACTCCGAACAACATTCGGTCTCTTTCTCATAATACCATAACTACTCAAAAACAACGTCGAATCCTTAAGTGTGTCTCCCTACGGTTCGTGAATTATGCGGACATGATCGAGACACTTCTCCGATCAATAACCAATAGAGGAATCTGGAAATTCATATGGCTCCCACATATTTCTACGATTACTTTGCGATGGAATGAACCACTTACATACGATACCAATTTCCCTTTGTCTCACGATAGTTTACTTATCCGAGGTTATGATCGTCGGTATCTCTGCATACCTAGTTCAACCTCGTTACCGATAAGTACTCTTTTCTCGTTCCCGTGATATGTGATCCCTTGTGAGCCAGTCACATGCTTGCAAGCTAATTGGATGACATTCCACCGAGAGGGCCTAGAGTATATCTATCCGTCATATGGATGGACAAATCCCACTCTTGATCCATGTGTTTCAACCAATACTTTCTGAACACTCAATGCCACCTTTATAGCCACCCTGTTACGGTGTGGTGTTTGATGACATCAAAGCATCCATCCGGAAAAGGTGATATGCATGATCTCATGGTCGAAGGAATTAGGTTACTATGTATCAGAAAGCATATAGCAATTGAACTTTTTAAATGACTTGATCTTTATGCTACGCTTATCTATAGGATTATGTCCACCATATCATTCTCCTAACGATATGATCCTGTTGTTAATAACATCTCTATGTTCATGATCAGGAAACCATGATCATATATTAACCAACAAGCTAGTTTAACAAGAGGCTTTACTAGGGACTCTTATTTTAGTTTACAAATCACACAAGTATTAATGTTTCCGGTTAATACAATTATAGCATGGTATGTAAACATTTATCATAAGTGTGAAGATATGATAATAACCACTTTATTATTGCCTCTTGGGCATATCTCCAACAACGACATCATCTACGCCAGATCCGATGCAGAGTCTGCATCACTCCTTTGCTCCTGAACCTTGATTGTCGAGATTTTCAGTCTGATTCCGAGAATGGTTGCACGCTTTCCTACTGATTGTGCAGAGTAATAGTTTGGGTGCGTGATGGATTGGCCCCCATGCCGACTACTCACTCTATTCACTTGTGTACATTGAAGTGGACGAGAATGCATCGGTTCCCTCTTTCCATCGAAGCTAGAGGTGGCTTTATTTGTTGATACCTCTACCTTCGACCTTTTTGTTCCCGGAGTGTTCTCTCGACGATCACGGACAACGACCTCTTGTTAGTGGTGTCACGAGGATCTACACGATGCGAGAAGATTTAGATCGCCGCCCTTCTTCCCGGTACCATGAGGCGGATCTCGAGGGCGAGATCCATTGTTAGTGGTGTCGAATTGTGGCATCCCGCAAAACCACTGCTAGAAAATCGCGTTATTTTTGTGCATTGCATCATCATGACATCATCATACATCTATCTGTTTAAAACTATTTTGCTAAAAGACCTACTTTGTTTTCTATATTAATACCCTCCCCCTTTGTTCAAACCAAACCGTCGGTCCAGCCGGATCTTTTATTCATCTAAAACTAATTACAAAATTTATTTTAAATAAAAGAAAACCCTAGACTAAAATATATAAACCTAAAACCACCTAAATCTTTTCCACCCAGTCCTATTCTACCCAACCCTCCAGCCACCTCACCCCACCCAATAGCCAACTGCCACCTCATCCTCTCTGTTCCTCCCTCCTCTCCCATCACGCCACCTCACCCCCACTCCCTCCCTCTCCCCCTGACCACACCACCCACACCACAGCGACCACACACGCATGCACACCACCCGCCTGACCCCACTCACCCTGGCCCCACCTCCTGCCCACTAGCCCGCTCCCGCAACCCACCCCGCACGCGCCTTCCTCGCGGACCAGAGACGCCGCCGCCCACGTGTCTCCACCTCCTTCCGCCGCCGGCCTTCTCTCTCTGCAGCGCCGTCGCCCTCCTCCCCTCGCGGCGCCCTCTCACCACCCGCGCCCTGCCGCCGACGCCTCCCCTCCGCAGGCCGCCGCTGGAGGCCGGGCACCCCGCGACCTGCACCCTCTCCTCTCGCCTCGGCATCCTCCCTGCGGGCCCCCGCCTCGCCAGACTTCTCCACCAGGCCGCCTCCCTCCCTCTCCGGCCGTCCTCCCCGCGGCAGAGCTCGCCCTGGCCATGGCGCCTCCACCCGTCCTCCTCGCCTCCTGCGCCGAGCCCGACCCCGCCGGCTGGCCTCCCTTCGGGCGCCGTCGGACCCCTCTGCCATCCTCCTCGCCTTCCCCCTGGTCGAGCTCGCTGACGTCTCCTCTCGGCTCAAGCGCGCCCCACCGCCGTCTCCCTGTTGTCACCCTCCCAGACATCGGCGAGTGCGTCACCTCCTCTGTTGCTTCTGCCCCGCTTGTTGTTGATCATTTTTCCTGCCCATACGTTTTGTTATGTGTCCATCTGGCCAAGTTCAGATGATGGACGCATGTGTGGTCATGTGTCGTGGAAAACTTGGCGAGACAGTGTAGAGGGGATGCCCGTGTGAGATTGTTGGAGGCCACCCGGATGACCCCGACGAGAATCGTCCCCATGCCGAGATCTTCCGAAGATGATTCGACAAAAGTCCGATGCGACAAGATCTTCCCGTTGACAAGGCCACCGACAAGATCTTCGACATGCGTCGCCATACTCGAAGGCCACTTCGCGGACCCGGCGACCACACATGCGACAAGACCTTCGTCCCGGATGCGAAGACGAGAACCCGAACGCCAAGATCGCCGATGCGAAGACGCCAAGTTCGTCTACCCCGGACACCGTGCGACAAGATCTACTTCACGGATCCGAAGACCCCGGAACCCGATCCACTCAAGTTCGCCATCAACGACAAGATCGGCACCGACCAGGGCGGATCCGATGCGCCCCGACACCGAACCATGTCCTTCCCGGATGCGAGATCGATCCCCGTCGAACCCTGAGACCCTTATTTTGTAAATAACATACAACTTGTTGCATATTAAATTGTTCATGCATGCATACTTGTCTGTGGTTTGGGGGCATTATGCCGATTCACCTTATAATTAAATATGGGGCCCGTATGTGGACAAATCTAGTCTAATATTGGCTCCATTTAAATTGGTGTAGCGAACCGGTGCTATCTTTTGCCATGTTAAGACAACATTTAAAATGCGGGGTATCTAAACAACATGAACTTTCTAAATAAATGTCGGGACCCCGGTTCCTCCTAATACTGCTTAATCGCATCGCACATTTGCCATGTCATGCATCATACATGCATCATGCCCGATTTTCTACCGTAGTATTAAATAGTGCATCCGGTGTTTGTGCTAGTGTTTTGCTTCTTCACGGACTAGGCCGATGAGTTGATGCGAGTGTCGACCCGATCTTCGGATGAACCTTCGGCAATGTTTTCAGGCGAGCATCTCCCCCTTTCTACCTATCTTACTTTTATAGTATTTATTCCCTCCTGTTGATCTATTGCTATCTGTGTTGCGATTCTCTAGTTTTCGTACCCGTGATTTCCTTGCAGCCTTATATTGCCCTGGACACATCCTGTTACCTGTTGTTTGGTAGATAGCTGGACTTGCGCATCATAGTCGCTTGCTCGAGTGCTGTTGCGTGTCGTCGAGTACCCCAGTTGTTGGAGTATTGCCGCATGTTTAATGTTGGAGATGATCATAACTTTAATTATTGTTTAATAACTAAAATTGAAGTAGGTAAGCAGAGGCACAGGTGGATAATAGATGTTATTTGGTTGTTAACCGTCCACTTGTGTCCCGTAGGACCCCGAGTTCTTGACACCTGTTCCGAGATCGAGCGCGCTAACCACAGGTGGGGTGTATGGGCACCCCCATCGATTTAGTACCTGATTCCAAGTACTGTACTGGGGGCCACAATTAGTTTGGGGCTTTATTACTATCCTGTACTTATGCCATGCTTTACTACTTTATTTAAATTGTGCGAGGTACTGCACGTGTACTGTTTAGGATTGCGGAGTGTTTTCGCGGTATCGACAAGCTCGAGAGTTTCGGGTTCCCAGTCGTTTACAGCCATTGGCGCAAACCCTGAGTCCGTCTCGGAGACCGGCCGACTTCGTTGCGGGTAGCTTAGTGGGGTGGCCCCCCGTGCTTGCTTTGGGTCTGGGAAACGTCGTGTCCGAAACCCCGTCGACATACCGTTGGGTGTATGTTTTGTGATCTTGTACCTACCTGATCCGACAACAAGGGTGTAGGTGCGTGTGGAAACTTTGGTGCACCCCTGCAGGGTTAAATCTTTTCGAGAAGCCGTGTCCGCGGTTATGGACGACTTGGAGCACAGTTCTTGATCATAGACAACTATAACTAAAGTTATTGTTATAATTTGACTTGTATCCGATATGACTAGTAATCAGCTTCACTACAACGGAATGGCTAAATAAAAGTACCAACAACTGCTGGGGTTTGGGATCTCTCATGCTAAGTGTATCTGACTAGTAAGTGTTGCAACTACAACGGAATGGTTAACTAAAAGTGCCCACTGCTTATTTTATCAGGATGACTCATGCTATCTATATTTGACTAGTAATTGTCGCCACTTTAACGGAATGAATAAAACTGCCAACTGTGTGAGTTCCTCGGTTGACTTCCTCGTCTGGTCTCGAGGGGGAAATACCAGGATGGGTATGTTTGGTGGTAGTATCAGGTTGGTTCCGGATAGGTCTTTCTTACCCCTCTCTGATCGCCGTCAGTTATATCGAGTCCCTATAGGTTGTTTAGTGCATGATGCGCTGCCGCTTCAGTCCACCATACCTATGTAGGCGAGGACCGCCGAATTCTAGTCTCGCCGTGTACTGGCCTCAGTACTGACCGCTCTCTCTTTTTCCTTTTCCCTTTGTCGGCACCCCTTTTGTTTAAGCAGGTTTTGAGATCGACGTCGTTAGCAGGGTTACCCTTCCGGCTTGGCCTGGGCAGGGTTATGGACGCCATTGGTTATTCTTCAGGGCTCTTAGCCCCATTTGCATCTTGTCCGTAGTCGGACGCTCTATCATTTTCAAGGTGATTTGGATCTTTGTATATTATATCTGTATTCTTGACTCATTGAGTCGCTGTTGTATATATATCTGTTCTGTGGGTCCCATCGAGGACTGTTGTGTGATGTTATTACTTCGTTTTCCACCCGCACGAAAGTGCCTGGTGGGCACCTTTGAATCGTTTCTATGCGGGTTTTGGCGGGAAGCGCTGAAACTTGCATAGGGTCGATTCTGAGGGTGTTACACTAGTACTATATGTGGATGACATATTGTTGATTGGGAATGATGTAGACCTTCTTAATAGTGTCAAGCAATATTTGAATAATAGTTTTTCAATGAAAGATCTTGGTGAAGCAGCTTACATATTAGGCATAAAGATTTATAGAGATATATCAAGACGCCTAATATCATTGTCACAAAGTACATATTTGGACAAAGTTCTAAAGAGGTTTGGAATGGAAGATAGTAAGAAAGGGTTCTTGCCCATGTTGCCCAATACGACCTTGAGTAAAACTCAAAGTCCTGGTACGGCAGAAGATAGAGAAAGGATGAGTAAGACTCCCTATGCCTCAGCCATAGGATCTATCATGTATGCCATGCTATGTACTAGACCCGACATTGCATATGCTGTTAGTTTGACTAGCAGATATCAAAGTGATCCAGGAGTGGATCATTGGACAGCGGTCAAAAACATCCTTAAGTACTTGAGAAGAACTAAGGATATGGTTCTTTCTTATGGAGGTGATGAACAACTTGTTGTTAATGGTTACACCGATGCTAGTTGGAACACCGATCCGGATGATTCTAAATCTCAATCTGGATACATATTTACTTTGAATGGTGCAGCAGTTAGCTGGAGGAGTGCAAAGCAAAGCATTATGGCAAGATCTTCAACTGAATCGGAATACATAGCTGCTTCGGAGGCTTCACAAGAGGCGATATGGATGAAGGAGTTCATTACAGAGCTTGGTGTGGTTCCCAGTGCGCTGGACCCAATGTCTATCTACTGTGATAACATGGGCACCATAGACAATGCGCAAGAACCAAGGTCACACAAGAAGCTGAAGCACATCAAGCTACGTTTTCACGCTATTCGAGAGCATGTCCAAGATGGTGACATAAAGATTTGCAAAGTACACATAGATCTGAATGTGGAGGATCCGTTGACTAAACCTCTCCCGAGGGAAAAACATGACCAGCACCAAACCGCCATGGGTGTTCGGTATATTAGCATGTAATCTGGATTAGTTGACTCTAGTGCAAGTGGAAGACTGTTGGAGATATGCCCTAGAGGCAATAATAAAAGTGGTTATTATTATATCTTTGTGTTTATGATAAATGTTTACATTCATGCTATAATAGTATTAACCGGAAACATTTATACTTGTGTGATTTGTAAACTAAATTAGAGTCCCTAGTAAAGCCTCTTTATAATACTAGCTTGTTGGTTAATAGATGATCGTGGTTTCTCGATCATGAACATTGACATGTTATTAACAACAAGATCATATCATCAGGAGAATGGTATGATGGACATACTACTATAGATAAGCATAGCATAAAGATCAAGTCATTTCAATAGTTCATTTTCTATAAGCTTTCTGATACATAGTAACCTAATTCCTTCGACCATGAGATCATGCTAATCACCATCACCGAAAGGATGCTTTGATGACATCAAACACCACATCGTAACTGGGTGGCTATAAAGGTGGCATTAAGTGTTCGAAAAGTATGTGTTGAGGCACATGGATCAAGAGTGGGATTTGTTCATCCATATGACGGATAGATATAATCTGGGCCCTCTCGGTGGAATGTCATCCAATTAGCTTGCAAGCATGTGACTAGATCACAAGGGATCACATATCACGGGAACGAGAAAAGAGTACTTATCGGTAACGAGGTTGAACTAGGTATGCAGAGATACCGACGATCAAACCTCGGATGAGTAAACTATCGCGAGACAAAAGGAAATTGGTATCGTATGTAAGTGGTTCATTCGATCGCAAAGTAATCGTAGAAATATGTGGGAGACATGTGAATTTCCAGATTCCTCTATTCGTTATTGATCGGAGAAGTGTCTCGATCATATCCGCATAATTCACGAACCGTAGGGAGACACACTTAAGGATTCGATGTTGTTTAGTAGATATGGAATGTAAGTAGGGAGACCGAATGTTGTTCGGAGTCTCGGATGGGATCCGGGATATCACGAGAAGATCCAGAATGGTCCGGAGAATAGGATTCATATAAGGAAAGTCCGATTCCGGAGTTCGGGAATGATTCATATAAGGAAAGTTTCACCGGACTGGAAGGGGAATGGTTCATGAATGTTTCATGGTTAAGTGGAATGATTGGATCATGTCCTAGGTCACTTGGTTGGGCATTTGCAAGAGAGGAATTGAGCTCCAAATTGCAAGTCAAAAGGAAGGTTTGAAAAGTCAAACTGGAACAATGGTTTCCTAGTGGAAGAAGGAAAAAGTCCTTCTTTCCCTCCAACTTGGATAGGGATTTGGGGAAGGATTCAAACTCCCCTCTCCCAAGCTGCCCTCCCTCTCATAAATAGAGGGGAGGGGCTGCCCCAAGAGGCCACAACCTAGCCCTCCCCACCTCTTCGTCGCCGCCACCGCCCAAGCCGCCGCCGGCTCGTTGCCGTTGCCCTAGCCACCGCCGACTCCACCTCCTCCTCCTCCTCCTCCTCCTCTCCGGACCTCTAAATCTAGATCGCCGGAAACCCTAGATCCACCATAACCTGCTCCGGCTTAGGCGAAGCCCTGCAGGATTTTCCCTCTACTTCAGACACCATGCCGTCGTGCTGCCGGAATCACGAGGGGAGATCTACAACCTCCGCTGCCTGCTAGAACAAGGGAGATGAAGGTCTTCATTGAGTACCGAACGTGTGACCGACTGTGGAAGCGCTGCTGGAACGCAGCGCCGGAAGGATCGTCTACGCGATCTTGAGATCGGAAAGTGTATGACTATATCACCCACGAGAATCTACTCTCGTTAACCGCTTTGGAATCTTCGAGGGTTAGTACTCTAATTGACTCGTTGCTACAATCTAGTAGATAGATCTTGGCTTGTTTGTGTGCATGCGGTAGAAATTTTTTGTTTTCCATGCTACGAACCCCTCCATTACTCAGACATGAGAGGAAGATAGATCAAAGGCATAATAATATTGCAAAGGGAAATCATCTCAACTTTACCGTAGCAAGCCACAGTACCTTTTGGAGATCAAATCAAATACAAATCAAGACAAGATTAAAGTATCAAACCCTAATCTTACAAGTGCCAATCTCTCTCTTTCTCTCTACAAGTAGTAATGCTGGTGGAGTTAATGGATTAGAGGCTATAGATCTTCGAGTAATGAGACGATGTTCTTCTCCTCCTTCAGATCTGATCTCTCCTCTTCTAGAGTGGTTTGCGGCGGCTGCATTTTCTTTTCTGTCTCTCCCCAATACATAAGTTGCTTGTATTTATATAACAAAGGTGCTCGAGGGTCGTATGGTCGGGTGGTACGGGTGAACTACGACCATACCAGTGGTCATTACATGACTAGGACACCTCTAATGAAGGGGGCTTTAATTGGGGATTTGCTTCTTTGGTTGTAGATTGGTCATAAATGCTCCAAGATCTTTCATAAATGTTTATTACCTGAAATTCAGCACCAGGAACCAAGATTTCACTAATTCACGATGTTGAAATTAGTTTGAAAGATAAAATTCAACGAAACCCGGTTGAAACCAAAGGAAAATCATCGTTAAAGAGTGTCAAAATTTTGAGCTATCAGTAACGAATGTAAATGTGTACTGCACAGATAAGAGCACATCATCAGGGAATAAATAACTGTTAGTGCCATATCCTACACCAAACCAGAGATAAATTATAATTGAATCACTTATGGGCGGGAACTTCAATAAAGGAGATAATGGAAACAAATGTGTTCACTTGCTAACTCATATTTCGCCATGACATACAAAATCACAGTTTAATGCCTTAGAGTTAAACCTGACTACAAAGAGTTTATTTGGGATGATACGGATAACAAGTATATCACTTCTAAGTTACTAAAAAAGTAGCTCTAATACAAAATACAGTTAACTGCTACATATTTATCATATGAAAATCCAAGGAGATCTGGTTACCTGGGTTGGGACGGCGTTTAGGCATCATGCGCATCCTGGGTGGTGATGTCGAGGTTGCCAAGGGTGCTATGGTTGCGGTGCTTGTGGATGAAGGTGAAGCAGAACAGGGGTTGCTCTAAGCGCTGGACGACATCGGCGAAGAAGCAGATTCCTGGCGGTGCTTGTGGAAGTAGAACAGGGGTTGCTCTGAGCGCTAGACAACAGCGACAAAGAAGCATATTTAGGGTAAGGTGGTGAAGGTTAGATCTAGGGTTTTCCATAGGACTGCCCCAGTTGCGGACGAAGATTGTGTGTGTGGGGGGGGGGGCAAGGGGACTATAGAGGTAGTGAACTGGAAAATTATGATTGAAGCCCCAATGAACCGACTTGGAAAGGGAATTCCAATATGTTTGAAAATAGGGGCGTAAAATATTTCGAGGATAGCAGGTTACTTTCCCGCTTGACTAAATATAAGTTGTACTCCCTGGAATCAAAGGCAATCACATCGTTGATCATCCATGGCCCATGTTCAGAAATTAAGGCCCTATTTGGCATCTAACTATTGATCATCCAAGGCCCATATTGGCTCAATTCAGATATTAAGGCCCCCTTTGGCATCAAGGTATTTTTTTAAAGTATTTAGAAAATATTTTGTTTTCTAAATAAACTAAAATATTAAATACCTTTCAGTGTTTGTATCCAACAAAAAATTACGGTTTTAACCTGAAGTATTCTCCAAACCTATGTTTTTTAAGAATTTCAGAAAGAGGCCAGACCCCTTTTTTAAGAAACTTAGAAAATAGAAAACTAAAGTATTGCTTTTGTAGGAACTAAAATACTATGACATTGATATATTTACTTATTATATTCATTCATCACATCATGATGCATATGAAAATGTTGTCACCAGGGCAGGTAGTGAGCCTGAAAATTACGATTGAAGCCCCAACCAACTCTATTGATTTGAATTTATCCATAGTCCAAGTAATAATAGTAGATTGGTAGGACATTGGAGATGGGGAATCAGGTGTAATAATAAAGCACCATGAGCTTTAAAAAATAAAGCGCCCTTTATCGATAACTTTTAAATCACTATTGTTGGGAATGTTTAAAGTTCTATTTGAAGAAAAATTTGGCGATCCATTATTCCGCTAACATGAATAATATAGTGCATATGAGCAATGACATAAAACCACCAATAAGAGCAAGTCCAGCAGCACCCCTATATTTCCCCCTTTATATGTACGTAGGGGCCTCCCCTAAATAGATTCTTCCCCTAAATTTTTATTATCTCCAGCAGCTACCCTAAATTATCTCCTCACATATATTTTAATAGTGGAGAGCCCACTTTATCAGTTTTTTAACCCAACAAACTCATCCACATAGAGCCAACATATAGGGGAGGCCTCCACTCCCCCAATACATAGGGGATAAGTAGGGCTGGGTTAGGGCGCGAATTCATCGGGGACGTGTATAGGGGAGCTGTTGGAGGCTTGTTTTTCACTCTCTCTCCCTATACTTCCTATCAGGGTGGATTCCAGGGACCTGCTGGACTTGCTCTAAGGTAAGAAATGGTAGTGTTTTCATCACAAAAATGTGAAAGTTATGTGACACCCCCGAGATCAGGGCTAAACAAATCCCAGACCTCCGTCTGACATAAGCTTAACCTTAAGCTCGAGGGTATACAGTGAAGAATCGGTAACACGACAGTGACCCTACGACACAAAAATTTATTACAGCAAGCTCATAACTGAGCAGAGAACCAAATTATTACAACCAGAGGTCACTGACCACAAACATCAAACAATGGAAGGAAAATTATGCTATTTAAGTATAGCAAACTTAATAAATGGCCTAAGAGGTCTGAAGCATAACGATGACGTCCCAGCCCATAGATTCCAGGCTGCCGGCCGGGAATCCCAAGCTATTCGTCGATGTCGATGTAGTACGGAACTCGTCTTCAGGTGAACACTTACTCTGCCAAAAGTATCAACAAAGCAAGGGTGAGTACAGGGTGTACTCCGCAAGACTTATGGCTGGTGGAGTTGTTTTGCATAAAGCCACTTTTTTTATAAAACAAGAGAGGGAGAAGAAGCTTGTCTAATCGGAGTGTTTTAAAAAGGGATAAGAGAGCGACATCTCCAAAATATTGATCATCTCTTGATATCCACCAAATCATCATCGAACATTATCTAGGATCACCCCCTCGTACCCATGAGGAAGCATCCGTAAACACATGTTGATCTGCCAAGTTTTACGATTAGGTTCATGTTATCTATGATCCCACATCCGTTCCCAAGTCGTCCATAACCGTGGATACGGCTTTCCGAAAGATTATTACCCTGTAGGGGTGTACAACTTTACGCACACGTACCAACCGAATCTTAGTGCCACTTGACACACTTCCTTGGTGAAGGGTTCGCAACATAGAAAACAAAAAATTTCCTACGATGGGAACTATGTAACAAGATCTATCTACTAGATACAAACAACGGGCGGATGTATATCAGTATAGAACATACCCTTGAAGACCGGCAAAGCTTAACAAGTTGAACTCGTGGTTAATGTAGATGATCTCTTGCCGATCTCAAGATCGAGAGTAAGTTCTAGCGCCGCAAAGAAGCAGCACATCCGTGCTCGCACACACGTACAAGACACCGAGCAACCTCCGCCTCCTCGCTCCAGCGATGCAGCGGAAGCACAACCCTGTCTTGCCGAATAGCCACCAGGAACATGTATCTCGCTAGTCCGAGACCATGGGGGATAAATTCTAGAGGGGGAGAGAGATCCTTCACGAGGAGGTGTGAGTGTGAGAGGGAGAGGGGTGCCTTTTATAGGAGGAGGGGGGCACCCAAGGGGGTGTCCGCCGGCCATGGGGGCTGCCCCCTCCCCTCCTTCATTCATGTGGGTGGACACTCCACTCACAAAAACCCTTTCAATTTTCTCCACTCAAAATCCCACTCAAACTTGCAATTAAATTTCCACCAAATTTAATGCAAACTCTCATTAAATAAAACTCTTTTATTTATTCAGAATTTTGTCAATTACTTTAATGACAAACATTCACATATAACCCCTTGCTAGAATTCTATTTCACATGCAAAACCACTTTCTGCAATTTCCCCCGAAAACCTGTTTCGGTATCTAGTGAAATAAATTCATGCGCTTGTTATTCTTTCCGGCATGAGACATTTGCTCCAACTGGATGTCAGTGTCCCTTAAGTGTGTCACCCTACGGTTCGCGAATAATGCGGACATGATCGAGACCCTTCTCCGATCAATAATCAGTAGCGGGACGTAGAGATCCATACTGATTCCCACACATTCAACAATGACTTTCCTGTGATCGTCGGAACCTTTTATGCTTGTATCTTAATCCCTTTGTTTCATGATATATTACATGTCCGAGATTCGATCATCGGTATCTCCATACCTAGTTTGATCTCGTTACTGACATGCACTGTTTTCTCATTCCCGTGATATAACATTCTAGTGATCAAATCACTTGCTTGCAAGCTAACCAATGTGATATCACCGAGAGGGTCCAAAGTATATCTATCCATCATCGGGATGAACAAATTCCACTCTTGATCCATGATTCTCAATATAACACTTTAGTAGCTTTGAAGCCATCTTTATAATCACCCAGTTACGGTGTGACGTTTGATGTCAACAAGAAACTCTTTTGGTGTTAGTGATTGGCATGATCTCATGGTCTAATGATTAGGATCACTTTGTAAGTTTTTTATAGCAATATAAACTCAAAGACTTTGATCATAATGCTATACTTCGGAAGAATGTTCATCACATCATTACACTAATGTTGTGATCTCGTTATTAACAACATCCAATGTCTATGATCAGGAAACTGTGATCATCTTGTTAATCAACGAACTAGTTTATGAGAGAGGCATAACTAGGAACTTTCTGTTTGTTTATTAAACACACATGTATTAACGTTTCCCTATTAATAAAATTATAGCATGCAAAATAAACATCTATCATATACTTGGAATACACATAATAAACACTTTATTATTGCCTCTCAGGGCATATTCCCTTAAGTCTCCCTCTTGCACTAGAGACAATAATCTAGTTACATAGTGATGTATCTAACACCCATGGAGTTCTGGTGTAGATCACGTTTATCTCTAGGGAGAGTTTTAGTCAACGGATCTGCTACATTGAGATCCATATGTACTTTACAAATCTTTATATCTCCATCCTTGACATACTCGCGGATGGAGTGAAACCGATGCTTAATATGCTTGGAATGCTTGTGAGACCTTGTCTCTTTGGCATTGGCAATGGCACCATTGTTATCACAATCGATCACCATTGGGTCCAACGCGTTTGCAACCACACCTAGTTCGGATATGAACTCCTTCATCCAAACTGCTTCCTGAGCCGCTTCCGAAGCAACAACATATTCGGCCTCCGACGTTGATCCCGCCACCACAGGTTGTTTGGAGCTCCTCCAACTAACCGCTCCGCCATTCATGAGAAATAGGTATCCGGATTGAGACTTAGAGTCATCCGGATCAGTGTCAAAGCTAGCGTCGACATAACACTTAGCAACGAGCTCTTCTTCACCTACGTATACAAGAAACATATCCTTAGTTCTTCGCAAGTACTTAAGGATATTCTTGACCGCTTTCCAGTGTTCCGAACCTGGATGCGATTGGTACCTACTAGTCAAACTAATAGCATGTGCCACATCCAGTCTTGTACATAGCATGGCATACATTATAGAGCCTATGGCTGAAGCATAGGGGACTTTGTCCATTTTCTCTCTTTCTTCCGCCGTAGCCGGACTTTGAGTCTTACTCAATGTCGTGCCTTGTGTCATAGGTAAGAACCCCTTCTTACTATCTTCCATTTTAAACTTCTTTAAAACCTTATCAAGGTATGTACTTTGCGATAGCCCTATTAGGCGCCTAGATCTATCTCTATAGATCTTTATGCCTAATATGTATGACGCTTCACCTAGGTCCTTCAATGAAAATTTGCTGTTTAGATAACTTTTAACACTATTTAAAAGATCTATATCATTTCCGATCAATAATATGTCATCCACATATAGTATCAGAAATGCCACATTGATCCCACTCACTTTCTTGTAAATACAAGCTTCTCCATAAGTTTGGACAAATCCAAACTCTTTGATCACCTCATCAAAGCGGAGATTCCAACTTTGTGATGCTTGCTTTAATCCATAGATGGATCGCTGAAGCTTGCACACCTTGTTAGCATCCTTAGGATCGACAAAACCCTTTGGTTGTATCATATACAACTCTTCTTCAATATTACCATCGAGAAACGCGGTTTTGACATCCATTTGCCATATCTCGTAATCGAAATATGCAGCAATTGCTAACATAATCCTAACTAACTTTAGCATCGCTACAGGAGAGAATGTCTCATCATAGTCAACTCCTTGAATTTGTCGAAACCCCTTTGCGACAAGTCGAGCTTTATAGACGGTTACATTACCATCGGCATCAGTTTTGCTTTTGAAAATCCATTTGTTCTCCACGGCCTTTCGGTCGTGAGGTAAGTCCACCAAGTTCCAAACTTGATTTTCATACATGGATTCCATCTCGGATTTCATGGCTTCTAACCATTTGTTGGAATCCGGGCTCATCATCGCTTCTTCATACGTCGCAGGGTCATAATTTTCATCAACCATGAAATTCATGACAGGATTTCTATACAGCTCGGGAGCTGCACGCGTCCTGCTAGACCTGCGAGGTTCGATAGTACTCTCTTTCAGAGTTTCATGATCATTATCATTAGTTCCTTCTTCAAATGGTGAAGCCAACTCCGGAACGACTTCCGGCCCTGCGCTACTCGCCATACTTTGAAGAGAAGGTTCAATAACCTCTTCGAGTTCTACCTTCCGACTACTCACACCTTTCGTGAGAAACTTTCTCTCTAGAAAGGATCCATTCTTGGCAACAAAAACCTTGCCCTCAGATCTGTGATAGAAGGAATACCCAATAGTTTCCTTAGGGTATCCTATGAAGACGCATTTTTCCGCTTTGGTTTCGAGTTTATACGGTTGAAGTTTCTTCACATAAACATCGCATCCCCAAACTTTAAGAAATGACAGCTTAGGTTTGTTTCCAAACCATAATTCATACGGTGTATTTTCAACGGATTTAGATGGTGCCTGATTTAAAGTGAATGCAGCAGTTTCTAGTGCATAACCCCAAAATGACAACTGCAAGTCCGTCAGAGACATCATAGATCGAACCATATCTGATAAAGTATGATTACGACGTTCCGACACACCATTTCGCTGTGGTGTTCCAGCAGGTGTGAGTTGTGAAACAATTCCACACTCTTTCATGTGAGTGCTAAACTCGTAACTTAGATACTCACATCCACGGTCGGACCGTAGAAATTTGATCTTTCTATTACGATGATTTTCCACTTCATTCTGAAATTCCTTGAACTTTTAAAATGTTTTAGACTTGTGTTTCATCAAGTAGATATAACCGTATGTACTCAAATCATCCATGAAAGTAACAAAATAACGATATCCACCTCGTGCCGACACACTCATTGGACCACATACATCAGAATGTATGATTTCCAATAAATCTGTCGTCCGTTCCATTGAACCAGAAAACGACGTTATAGTCATCTTGCCCATAAGGCATGGCTCACATGTATCAAATGATTCAAAATCAAGTGATTCCAAAAGTCCATCCGAATGGAGCTTCTTCATGCGTTTAACGCCAATATGACCTAGACGGCAGTGCCACATATATGCGGATATATCATCATTAAGTTTAATCCTTTTAGCATCAACATTATGAATATGTGTAACATTATTATCGAGATCTAATAGAAATAAACCATTCATCATTGGTTCATGACCATAAAGTATTTCATTCATATAAATAGAACAACCATTGTTCTCGGATTTAAATGAATAGCCACTTCGCATTAAACACTATCTAGATACAATGTTCATGCTCAGTGTAGGCACCAGATAACAATTATTCAAGTTTATTACTAATCCCAACGGCAAGTGGAGAGGTAGCGTTCCAATGGCGATCACATCAACGCTTGATCCATTGCCGACACGCATCTTGACCTCATCCCTTGCTAGCGGTCGCTTGTTCCGCAGCCCCTGATTCGAGTTACAAATATTAGCAACTGAACCGGTATCAAATACCCAGGTGCTACTGCGAGCACTAGTCAAGTACACATCAATAACATGTATATCATATATACCTCTGTTTGCCTTGCCGGCCGTCTTGTCTGCCAAACACTTGGGGCATTTGCGCTTCCAATGGCCAGTTCCCTGACAATAGTAGCACTCGGTGTCAAACTTAGGTCCAACTCGGGGTTTCTTTTCAGGAACGGAAACCGGCTTGCCGCCCTTACTTCCCTTTTGTTTTCCCTTCTTGTCTTTCTTGAAACCAGTGTTCTTATTGATCGTCAACACTTGATGTTCCTTTTTGATCTCCACTTCTGCAGTTTAAAGCATTGACAGAAGCTCGGGGAGAGACTTCTTCATGCCTTGCATATTATAGTTCATCACGAAGCTCTTATATCTAGGTGGCAGAGACTGCAGAACATGATGGATGCCTAAGTCAATGGGAATCAATATTCCCAAGGACACAAGCTTATCGGCGTAACCCGACATCTTGAGTACATGCTCACTAACGGAGTTGTGCTCTTCCATCATGGAGCTAAAGAACTTTTCTGAAGCATTGTAGCTCTCTACAGCAGGATGTGTGTCGAAAATCATTTTCAACTCACCCATTGTATCAAATGCATTGTTGTTTTCGAAACGCTTTCGAAGTTTCGGCTCTAGCCCATACAATATGCTGCAATGAACTAAGTTGTGGTCCTCCTAACGATTCTGATAGACATTCTTCTCCTCGTCAGGGGCATCCTCAAAAGGTGGGGGGCCTAGCGGCGCTTCTAGCACATATTGCTTTTGTGCAGCAGAGAGGAGAATCCTCAAATTCATGGCCCATTCGGTAAAGTTTCTACCGTTCGTTGCAAGTTTCTCTTTCTCCATGAACACATTGAAATTAAAAGCAGGTGGTGCCATCTACAACAGAATTTGTAAAGTTTAGACTAAGTTTATGATAGATTGAGTTCAACTAATCCACATTACGAATGAACTCCCACTCAAAAACGACATCCCTCGTGCCTTTTTGGTGATTACATGAACCAAATCCACTACACCAAGTCCGATCATCACGTGAGTCGGTGTAGCTTCAAAGGCGAGCATCCAATGGGCATCATATCTACTATATGACTCATGCTTAACCTTTCGGTCCGTGTTCCGAGGCCATGTCTATACATGCTAGGCTCGCCAAGTTAGAACCTTAGTATTCGCGTGTGTAACTGTCTTACACCCGATATATGGTCGTGGATCCAAGAACACCCGATCATCACGTGATGTCTTGGAGCGACGAAAACATAATCGGTGCATACTAAAGGAAGAACACATTATTATCTTGATATTTAAATGAGGGATCATCTTATTATGCTAATAAAGCGCTAAACAAGCAATATAAGATGCTATCAAACATCACATGTTTATTAGTGAAGTGATATGGTTCCCGCATATGATCTCTATCATGTGCACCGTGATATGATCACTATCATACCTTTATGTGTAAGGCCAAGGTCTATGGAACTTACACGTTATGTGTGTTGTAAGAGTATCATCTCATACTTCTACTTACAACATTACCATATCATAACACTAGCCCAGCAACAATCTAAACTAGACGCCTCTAATTTATCCATTGCAAGTTTTACATGGCTTAGGGCTTTCGAAGATAGAACCGTTCTTACCTACGAACATGAACCATAACGAGGATAACCAAATTGTTGACAACTTGTTGCAAAATAGATATTGACTATAGTAGGAGAGACAGACACCCGCTAGCCACTTATGCAAACTAGTTGCATGTCAAGCGTGGAACAGGTCTCATGTGCGAGGACATGTAAAGTTTGTCCGGACCGCTTCATCCCACTATGCCACCAATATCCAAAATTACAACTAAGGAGCAACAACATGATCATCATCTCCCACATACTCATATGTGTACTACCCGTGTAAAGCATCTACGCATAGATCCGGCTCTGATACCACTGAAGGGTTCGCAGCATAGAAAACAAAAAATTTCCTACGATGGGAACTATGTACCAAGATCTATCTACTAGATACAAACAACGAGCGGATGTATATCCGTAGAGAACATACCCTTGAAGACCGACAAAGCTTAACGAGTTGAACCCGTGGTTGATGTAGATGATCTCTTGCCGATCTCAAGATCGAGAGGAAGTCCTAGCGCCGCAAAACAGCAGCGCATCCGTGCTAGCACACACGTACAAGACACCGAGCAACCTCCGCCTCCTCGCTCCAGCGTTACAGCGGAAGCACAACCTTTTCTTGCCGAATAGGCACCGGGAACATGTATCTCGCTAGTCCGAGACCATGGGGGATAAAATCTAGAGGGGGAGAGAGATCCTTCACGAGGAGGTGTGAGTGAGAGAGAGGGACAGGGGTCTTTTATAGGAGGAGGGGGCACCCAAGGGGGTGGCCGACGGCCATGGGGGCTGCCCCCTCCCCTCCTTCATTCATGTGGGTGGACACTCCACTCACAAAAACCCTTTCAATTTTCTCCACTCAAAATCCCACTCAAACTTGCAATTAAATTTCCACCAAATTTAATGCAAACTCTCATTAAATAAAACTCTTTTATTTATTCAGAATTTTTTCAATTACTTTAATGACAAACATTCACATATAACCCCTTGCTAGAATTATATTTCACATGCAAAACCACTTTCTGCAATTTCACCCGAAAACCTGTTTCGGTATCTAGTGAAATAAATTCCTGCGCTTGTTATTCTTTCCGGCATGAAACATTTGCTCCAACTGGATGTCAGTGTCCCTTAAGTGTGTCACCCTACGGTTCGCGAATAATGCGGACATGATCGAGACCCTTCTCCGATCAATAATCAGTAGCTGGACCTAGAGATCCATACCGACTCCCTCACATTCAACGATGACTTTCCTATGATCGTCGGAACCTTTTATGCTTGTATCTTAATCCCTTTGTTTCATGATATATTACATGTCCGAGATTCGATCATCGGTATCTCCATACCTAGTTTGATCTCGTTACTGACATGCACTCTTTTCTCGTTCCCGTGATATAACATTCTAGTGATCAAATCACTTGCTTGCAAGCTAACCAATGTGATATCACCGAGAGGCCCCAGAGTATATCTATCCGTCATCGGGATGAACAAATTCCACTCTTGATCCATGATTCTCAACATAACACTTTAGTAGCTTTGAAGCCATCTTTATAATCACCCAGTTACGGTGTGACGTTTGATGTCAACAAGAAACTCTTCCGGTGTTAGTGATTGGCATGATCTCATGGTCTAAGGATTAGGATCACTTTGTAAGTTGTTTATAGCAATATAAACTCAATGACTTTGATCGTAATGCTATACTTCGGATGAATGTTCATCACATCATTACACTAATGTTGTGATCTCGTTATTAACAACATCCAATGTCTATGATCAGGAAACTGTCATCTTGTTAATCAACGAACTAGTTTATGAGAGAGGCATAACTAGGAACTTTCTGTTTGTTTATTAAACACACATGTATTAACGTTTCTGTATTAATACAATTATATCATGCAAAATAAACATCTATCATATACTTGGAATACACATAATAAACACTTTATTATTGCCTCTCAGGGCATATTCCCTTCACTTGGTGTGCTGGCAGAGGGTGTGGTTTGACACGACCTTTACCTTGCTTTCGCCGAGACCATGAGTCACGCAATAAGTATGGTTCCGCCGTAACGGGTCAAATCCCGAAGCCGGTACTTAAAGATGTGAGGCGAGGTTGGTTCACCAGGGGCTCCATCGACCCCAAGCAACCCCAGCCACGCTTACCTACCTGTTATGAATGCACCTCCTTCATCGCCTTCGAGAAGATCCATAATGCATGTCGAATGGAACACCCAAACTATGTGACTCATGGAATCTACTAGGCAAGTTAGTCAATCATGGGGTCCCCATTTACCCCATGTGGTTGTACGCTCGTCTTGGTTCAAGAGGCAAGAACATCGGGTCCTAGGGGTGGCGAGCACGGGACTAGAAAAACCACATCCCACCGTGGCCTCCCATACAATCCTTAGCATGTTTAATATCATATCACTGATCTCATCTCATCATGTTCTCCTGTCATACTAGATTATCTGCATCTGATACATCATCCGGATGAACCAGCACTGACAGATATGCATGGCTAAGAAGACACATATAAGAGCTCTAGCAGTGCACACAAGCCAAACCTAGTTATGCTAGGAGCAGTGGATTAGGTAATATAAGCTCAAAGGGAGTAATGCAATAGATAGGATACTTTATCTATCAATAAAAGACCATAGTAGAATCGTATGCATCATGGCAATAATTGAAATTCTTTTGAAATCATAGGATTATATCATGGTGGGGCTATGCTTCACTTTACCAGTTGATAGCAGATAAATAGATCTTCGAAAGCCTTGTACTTGACTTGATTACAGTTGGTCAAGTATTGTTCTTCGACCTTCGACGGTCTTGATCTCGGTCTTCGATCTCGATCTCGATATTGTATTCTACCGGGAAGAACCAAACACCGGAAAGAGAGGGAAACAATCAACACATGGCATCGATGCAATGCTCAAGCAAGGATGATGATATGATAAGTTAAATTGTATTGAAATGAAACCCTAAAATATGCTCGACAGTTTAAAAGGGCTTCCAAGGGGTACAAACCCTAATTCGGGGAAACTCCGGATATATATGAGAGGGGTTGGTTTGTTCTTCTAATTAAACTTGTCATTTAAGTTGCTTAACAATGCATGATTATAGCTTAAAGAGGTAGTTCTCATTTTTCTGAACATTTTGATATACTTTTCATATTTTTCTGACTTATAATGAATTAGATATTGAATTTACAAGTTTATAATAATTTCTGAAATTATTAAAGCCTTTTTAATTGAATACTGCTTCATGCTAACATCAGCACAACATCAGCTCACCCTAACCCTAACTCTTTCTTACCGAGGCAGGGGCTAGCCACTACAGCTGACAGGTGGGGCTGAGGCCATGTCGGATGCCACCTTGGCGCCACGCGGGACTCGCCGGAGAAAGGCCAGACGACGGCACGGGACGGTGACAGGGGACGCGTGGGGCTAAGGGACCTAGCCCGTCCGAACCAGGGCATCGAGGAAGACCTAATAGGGGCGGCGCCGCTGTTCCTTGGTCGCCGGAGCTTCGTCTTCGACGAGCATCTGCGGCGGTCGACGATGGAGCAAACCAAAGAGCTAGGGGAGGAAGGGAAGGGGCCAGGAGATGCAGGAGCTCACCACGAGCGTAGCAGGATGGTCGGCGAAGGCAGGGGTGGCCGAAATCGATGGCTTCGGCGGCGGTCGGAGCTCTGGAAGGACATGTCGATTGGAGCTTCTGGGAGCACGCCGGCTCACACGAGTGGGGCCATCGAACGAGCCGAGAGAGGCGGAGCTTGTGGAAGTCTCGGAAGAGCGAGGGAGGGCCGGAGAAGGTGACGCGATGCGGTGGCCATTAGCCAGGGTTCGAGATCTTGCAGGAGCTCGCGAAGGAGAGCGAGAGGGAAAGGGATAAGGGTATGGGGAGAGAGGGCATCCAGGCGGTCTTATCCTTGGCTCCAGGGGCGACGGGGGGCATCGTAGCACGCGGGGGATCGACTGCCGGAGGTGGGACACGCAGGTGCTTCGCTTGTCCTTCTGGCTAGAGGTTGAAGAAAAGAGAAATAAAGGTGAAGGGGTACCGGGACAGGGGATTGGGCTAGGTGGGCTGAAGCTGGGCCGCGGAAAAGTTCCAGGAGGAGAGGCGGGGAGTGGGCTGCGGCCTGGTTCTCTCTCCTGTCTATTTTTTTTCTAGAAATCATTTTATTTTTCTATTTTTGTATTTTCTCTTTTGTAAGATCAAATTTGAATCTGTTTTGAGGATTTCAAAAATACCAGAGAGATTATAAAATATCTAAAATACTCAAGAGCCATTATATTCAATTTGGCCCCATTATTTTTTTGATTTCAAAATTCAAAACCATTTTAGGAGGTTTTAAAGAGAGAGGTGAAACTAGGGTTTTAGGGTTTTGGCTTTATTTCTTCAATGCACAATTTAAATAATGATGCTCATGAATGCATAATCAAACCCTAATTAAGGATTACCTAAAACTGGGGTGTTACAGCTCTATCCCCCTTACGAGAAACTTGACCCGAGATTCCATAGGTAGGAAGAGAGACAGAGAGAGAAAGAAACAAGGTCACTTCTAAGGATAAGAGGGAAACACACTAAGCAACACACAGAGTATCTCATGGTTAACTCATGGATGGAGTGTTCAAAAACAACTCTGAGATGACAAACGTGAAACACGTCAAGGTAACGGAGGAAACAAGAGGAGAAGGTTTCAAGTTGTTAGATAGCTGGTCTTCATAAGGGTTGAGACCATGGAACTTATGGAAGAAATCAAGCTTCTGAAAAGGAAATCTTACAACAGAAGGAACATAACCACAAACTTCGACAGGGAACCTCTACTAAACAGATTAAGTAGAGATTTTGGGTTGCAGAGATTTGGATCAACAAAACCAAGCTGTTGAACTACTTTTTACACAGAAGGGTCACTCTTTCATCCAACAGAAGGTCAAGGCATAAATGTGTTTTGGTGGATAGGACTCGTAAGAGTCACAAGGAACATGTAGCAAGAGGAACTACAGATTACCAAAATCATAGTCACTCCTGAAACATGGTTGAGAAAACGAAGAAAACTCTTTATTCATCCAAGTCTATCAAGATCTTTGCCAAAGATCATGATATCACTTTACACCACTATATGAATAGTTAAGAAGATTCCTGATGACACGAGAAGAAAGAAACTTCATTCTTAGACTTCAATCACTTGGCACAACAAAATTATTGCCAACATAAAATGGTCTGGAGGATCGACCGAGAGACATTTAACAACACTAGTTTAAATGTTCTCCTTGATGTTCGAGACACGAGACATCAAGTAAAGGTTGGACTTCGGATACAAAGGAAACCATAAGCACAACTCCTACAATAAATCGTAGAAGATGCCTCATGAAGAGTGGTTGTTATTGTTGAATTAAGAGAATATGACAATGGGTCCTTCCAGCTACATGTGTCAACCATTACATCAATCTTGCCATATTTACAAAGAGACCTATGTCAAAACCATGAGGAACACCAACCATCATTGCTGCTTGAGATTCAGCTTTGGTTAGGTGAAATGATATTTCAGACTCAGCATGTCCGAATAGAAAATTTTCAACATTTACCTCAAAGGTAAATTTACTAGATTCTCAAGACATGGACTATAGTGCTAAGATCCAAAAGACTGAGCTGGATTGCTATACCCATGTATTAACATATTGTCGAAAGACAACTGCATACATATAAAGTACTAACAATAAAACAAAATGTGTCCTTAAGGAACGGGGATAACTCTTCTCGAGTCCACGGCGACATCTTTCAACAATTGCACATGAATCGGAGAAGGTCACTTCTAACATCCAAAACACATACTTCGAGATAACACGAAGATGGTTCTCGAATTTTTCCACATTAATGGCAATTGTGTTCCATATGAATCTAGTCTAACATGGAAAGGATAAGGATATTGTCGATGGGCTCAACAACCAACTTATCGGGGCATTCCAAGAAGATGGACTCATATATTGCTTAAACGAGGCAGTAGTATTGGTCAGACTATACACAAGTTAAATATCACAAGCATAAACATCATCAATATAATCCTTGGAAGTGAGTTTGGTTTGATGATAACCCAAATCAAATCAAAGATTGGGTAAGATAACAAATCCTCGAAGGAAATACTATCTTGCTTCAACACGAACAAAACTAGACATCCCTTTTAGAAAGAACTGAGTCGGATAACACTTTTGTCTTACAAGTTGTTGTTTAAGCTCAACCAACTAGTTCAGAGGTATCCAGTACAGATTCTTGGAGAAAAGAGCAGTTCAGAGAACTTGCTTGCTCAAGAACTTGACAACACGTTCATGTGGAAACATGGCGATACTTCTAGTAAGACACCTAGAATATCACGAACCACCTATATGTCATTTAGTTCGAGAGGAAACTTGCTTGGTAAGGCAAGGATACATAGTCTTAGAGTTTCATCACAAGCCTAACTCTTTGACCGAAGAGAGTGCACAAGAATAACGGACTTAGTAGCACAAACATCCTTTGCTTAGTGAAAGGGTTAACCAATCACGCTTAGAATGACTCAAATGTCCTTAGAGCTCAAAACAATAATAATTGCTAAGAATCTTAGATGGCCATATTATTACACACATGCAACATTCACGAACAAGAAACCTCGGAGGAAGGGTGGGTAATTATGTGTAAGAGCATCACTTCATTAAGAGGGTTATGAAACTCGGCACAACCTCTTAGTATAAAAGAGTGTGATACATTGAGGTAGAATAGGTAGAAGCTAATCATTGCCTCTAGATGTGCGGATTACAACACTTTGACCTGTTCCTAGATATGACGAGGTACTGGAGTTTGTTTCTCCTGACATCTTGAAATGGTTTGTCATGACGGACCACAAGAGCATCTTGCATCGGAAGACACCAATGCACATTTACTAATTGGCTACCAACTGGTAAACAATGGTCAGAAAACAATAAGGAGAAAGGAACATGCTCAGGATGGAATCCCGAGATGTGGATGCATAAGTCAATAATCTCCCAAAAACCAATGCAGAGAAGAAAAAGTGTGGCAGAGTCACGAATATCGATGCGAGACTCACGAGGAGTACTCTTGTCGTGATCTATTGGTTCCATTAAAGAACATCTGCCATAGCATGTGGTAGGGGAAGTCCTTCATTGTCACAATTCAATCACGACAAAGACCACAAGCTTGAAGGCTAGAATTGTAATACCAGCCATCATGAGGTAATGTGTGAACATTATCGACAGGGGTCAAAGGAATGGTTCTTGGGTTAAAGGTCAGCTTCATGTACAAGATTCACAACATCAGAGTCCAACACAATCAGGGATCTTAGGTTCAAGTCCAAGGGTTAAAACCGAAAGAAAGGAGTAACTACTACTTGAGTGACATGGCGTACACTACAAGTTAGTAACCACGAGGTAGCTTCCAAGAGAAGAAACGACTTCTGAAGTACCCAACAAACAAAAAGGAGGCACATGAGGCGAAAGGGAACCTCGAAGCCTAGAACAGAACACTGAAGATCCAACAATATAATATTGTGGGTCCAAAAGATAGAGAGATCATGATAGAAAGGAACCTCTTAGATGAAAAGGAGCAAGGGAAACAAAGAATTTACAACACACACAACTCTAGAGAACTTAACACTAGGTCAACTGGTTGAGAACGACATGCCAAGAAGGCACCTAAGCTTTGAAAGACTAGAAGAGATATCAAAACTTTTCCAAAGTCAACACCAGATAAGATAACCCAGAGTTAGAGCGAAACTGGGTAAGGAGAAAAAGAAGCATACCAGAGTTTTTGCAAATACTCAGCTTTTAAAATAGTTTTCTCAAACACTGGACTCAACATCAACCAATAGCAAGGTTTTCCTATGGTCGGTACTGCTCTGATACCAAGACCTGTGACACCCCCGAGATCAGGGCTAAACAAATCCCAGACCTCCGTCTGACATAAGCTTAACCTTGAGCTCGAGAGCATACAGTGAAGAATCGGTAACATGGCAGTGACCCTACGACACAAAATTTTATTACAGCAAGCTCATAACCGAGCAGAGAACCAAACTATTACAACTAGAGGTCACTAACCACAAACATCAAACAACGGAAGGCAAATTATGCTATTTAAGTATAGCAAACTTAACAAATGGCCTAAGAGGCCTGAAGAATAACGATGACGTCCCAGCCCATAGATTCCAGGCTGCCGGCCGGGAACCCCAAGCTATTCGTCGATGTCGATGTAGTACGGAACTCGTCTTCAGGTGAACACTTACTCTGCCAAAAGTATCAACAAAGCAAGGGTGAGTACAGGGTGTACTCTGCAAGACTTATGGCTGGTGGAGTTGTTTTGCATAAAGCCACTTTTGTTTATAAAACAAGAGAGGGAGAAGAAGCTCGTCTAATCAGAGTGTTTTAAAAAGGGATAAGAGAGCGACATCTCCAAAATATTGATCATCATCTCTTGATATCCACCAAATCATCATCAAACCTTATATAGGATCACCCCCTCGTACCCATGACGAAGCATCCTTAAACACATGTTGATCTGCCAAGTTTTACGATTAGGTTCATGTTCTCTATGATCCCACATCCGTTCCCAAGTCGTCCATAACCGTGGACACGGCTTTCCGAAAGATTATTACCTTGTAGGGGTGTACAACTTTACCCACACGTACCAAACGACTCTTAGTGCCACTTAACACGCTTCCTTGGTGTACTGGCAGAGGGTGTGGTTGGACACGACCTTTACCTTGCTTTTGCTGAGACCATGAGTCACGCAATAAGTATGGTTCCGTTGTAACGGGTCAATCCTGAAGCCGGTACTTCAAGATGTGAGGCGAGGTTGGTTCACTAGGGGCTCCATCGACCCCAAGCAACCCCGGCCACACTTACATACCTGTTATGAATGCACCTCCTTCACCGCCTTCGAGAAGATCCAGAATGCATGTCGAATGGAACGCCCGAACTATGTGACTCATGGAATCTACTAGGCAAGTTAGTCAATCATGGGGTCCCCATTTACCTCGTGTGGTTCTACGCTCGTCTTGGTTCAAGAGGCAAGAATATCGGGTCCTAGGGGTGGCGAGCATGGGACTAGAAAAACCACATCCCACTGTGGCCTCCCATACAAGCCTTAGCATGTTTAATCTCATATCACTGATCTCATCTCATCATGTTCTCCTGTCATACTAGATTATCTGCATCTGATACATCATCTAGATGAACCAGCACTGACAGCTATGCATGGCTAAGCAGACACATATAAGAGCTCTAGAAGTGCACACAAGCCAAACCTAGTTATGATAGGAGCAGTGGATCAGGTAATATAAGCTCAAAGGGAGTAATGCAATAGATAGGATACTTTATCTATCGATAAAAGACCACAGTAGAATCGTATGCATCATGGCAAGAATTGAAATGCTTTTGAAATCATAGGATTGTATCATGGTGGGGCTATGCTTGCCTTTGCCAGTTGATAGCAGATAAATAGATCTTCGAAAGCCTTGTACTTGACTTGATTACAGTTGGTCAAGTATTGTTCTTCGATCTTCGACGGTCTTGATCTGGGTCTTCGATCTCGATCTCGATCTCGATATCGTATTCTACCGGGAAGAACCAAACACCAGAAAGAGAGGGAAACAATCAACACATGGCATCGATGCAATGCTCAAGCAAGGATGATGATATGACAAGTTAAATAGTATTGAAATGAAACCCTAAAACATGCTCGACAGTTTAAACGGGGTTCCGAGGGGTACAAACCCTAACTCGGGGAAACTCCGGATGTATATGAGAGGGGTTGGTTTGTTCTTCTAATTAAACTTGTCATTTAATTTGCTTAAAAATGCATGATTATAGCTTAAAGAGGTAGTTCTCATTTTTCTGAACATTTTGATATACTATTCATAATTTTCTGACTTATAATTAATTAGATATTGAATTTACAAGTTTATAATAATTTTTGAAATTATTAAAGCCTTTTTAATTGAATATTGCGTCATGCTAACATCAGCACAGCATCAGCTCACCCTAACCCTAACTCTTTCTTACCGAGGCAGGGGCTAGCCACTACGGCTGCCAGGTGGGGCCGAGGCCACGTCGGATGCCACCTTGGCACCACGCGGGACTCGCCGGAGAACGGCCAGACGGCGGCGTAGGACGGTGACAGGGGACGCGCGGGGCGAAGGAACCTAGCCCATCCGAACCAGGGCATCGGGGCAGACCTAATAGGGGCGGCGCCGCTGTTCCTTGGTCGCCGGAGCTTCGTCTTCGACGAGCATCTGCGGCGGTCGATGGCGGCATTCGACGATGGAGCAAACCAGAGAGCTAGGGGAGGAAGGGAAGGGGCCAGGAGATGCAGGAGCTCACCACGAGCGTAGCAGGATGGTCGGCGATGGAGAGCGAGAGGGAAAGGGATAAGGGTATGGGGAGAGAGAGGGCATCCAGGCGGTCTTATCCTCTGCTCCAGGGGCGGCGGCGGGCATCGTAGCGCGCGGGGGATCGATGACCGACGGCGGGACACGCATGTGTTTCACCTGTCCTTCTGGCTAGATGTTGATGAAAAGAGAAAGAAAGGCAAAGGGGTATCGGGCCAGGGGATTGGGCCAGGTGGGCTGAAGCTAGCCCGCGGAAAAGTTCCAGGAGGGGAGGAGGGGAGTGGGTTGCGGCCTGGTTCTCTCTCCTGTGTATTTTTTCTAGAAATACTTTTCTTTTTCTGTTTTTGTATTTTCTCTTTTTAATCTCAAATTTGAATCTGTTTTGAGGAATTCAAAAATACCAGAGAGATTATAAAATATCTAAAATACTCAAGAGCCATTATATTCAATTTGGCCCCATTATTTTTGTGATTTTAAAATTCAAAACCATTTTATAAGGTTTTAAAGAGAGAGGTGGAACTAGGGTTTTAGGGTTTTGGCTTTATTTCTTCAATGCACAATTTAAAGAATGATGCTCATGAATGCACAATCAACCCCTATTTAAGGATTACCTAAAACTGGGGTGTTACAAGTTACTAGGTCCCACAAGTATTTTGTCCTCGTGACGCTATTGTCCCTTTGCGCCCATTGATTAATGCAACCATGTTTTCCTTCAGATTTTTCAAAAGTTGTTCGGTCATGAATATATAGCATATCCTATGAAGTAGAGTAGTACAATATACATAGACCGTAATTGATTAGTCAAGCTAATCACTATTATTCTTATTTTAAAAAACGAATTATTAGGTTTTAGAGCACATCTAACAATGTTTGTGTATTGAATTGCTAAAAGGTGGCTACAGGAAGAGGAACATGAAGGTTCGTCAATAGAACCCAATTTCTGATTTCCTAGCCTTCCTAGCATTTAGTGATTGCCCTTCCTAGCAAAAATCATGTCTACATGAGAGTGACATGTGGGGTCAACCACTCGGCCACCCAATAAATAAAGACCGCTTTACCGATAAATTTTGAATCACTATGGCTGGAAGTGTTCAACCTTATGTTTAAAATAATTTTTTTGGAACCCACTATTCCGCTAACATGAATAATCTAGTGCGCCCGAGAAATGACATCAACGTCACCCATCAGGTAAGCAACGACAATGTTTTCATAAAAACCAAGAAAAATGTTGAGTTTCTAGGCCCCACAAGTAATTTGTCCTCACAACTCTTATTGTCTATTCACACTCATTGATTAATGTGGCCACGTTTTTTCTTGAGATTATCCGAAAGTTGTTCGGTCCTTTACATATAGCATCATTGCCAATTATAGGAAGTGGCACATAACTTCTTGCAAATATTTCCACTATATAGTGATTAACTATTAACAATGAAAAATGAATCAAGAATGGCACATCCAAACAATGTTAACTATTGGATCTTATTTTCCACTCTAGTATGTAGAAGATTCTATTGATAGTGTTTGGCAGAATGAGCGCTACGCAGAAACCCCAAAGATTCTAATGATATGTTATACTTTTTTTTTATCTTAGCATACCCCACTATATAGTGTACGAATAACTTTAAAGTTTGGCCATTGGATCAAGACTAAAAATCCCAACATTGCTAAAAATTGGATCTTCCTTCCACTCTAACATCTAGAAGATTCTATTAATGCTCTGTTTGGATGTATGAATTTTAGCTCGGAATTGAATTGGACCAGAAATTCCAAATCAATGATGGAAAAGAAATGGTCTCCAATTCCAATTATGTTGTTTGGATGTGCATGTAATTTGTTGTTGGAATCAAAAGGGAGCACACAATTCGTATTTCTGTTTGGATGGATAATCCATGGAATCGAATTTTGTTAAGTTTGAACAATATAAACTTGTCTACATTAATAAAAAATACTATATATATTTGATGTTTATATATTATTTTTAACACATTATTAGCCATGTAAAGCACGAATAGCAAGGCCACTAATTAGATCACCGGGATGAGATTCAATTGTGTTTGATCTGAAAGATGAGCAGGGCCAACTAGCTCTTTGTTATCACGTATCAGTGGCATGGCGTCAGATTAGTCCCCTGCTTAATTCAGCACAACGTTAGTTGCTTAATTCAGCACATATCGATGCCACCTTCTGTAGTGGTTTAATTGATGTGTTGACTTCTAAAGAATAAAAATAACCAAAATAGCTTCTCCTTTGCGTCGCCACCTCCCATCCCTTTCTCCTTTGGCTATCCTTCAACCGTGAAAAACCATTGGCCAGACCACCGCCATGTCTCCTACTGCACCAGTTCCCCGGCATCGTCGTTCCCCTCCCCAAGCCTAGACGATCTAGCGTTACTAGTAGGCTGACGGGAGTGGACGGAGGGGGCTCACGGGAGCTGGGTCTCGGAGGAGAAAGTGGAGAGGGAGAGGATGGCAGGAAAGGGGGAGAGAGAGGAGGACAGGGAGAACCTTACCGAAGCCGTCGCCGCCGGTCCTCCAGGCCATAGTCGAGCTCTATTGAGGTCGCGGTCGAGCTCCCTTGAGGCTCACTCTATTTTTCACGAAAAGGTACATGCGGGGCTGCGTTTCCACGCGTTTCCACGCATTTCCGAGGTCGTGACCTCCGAATCGTTGCGGGGATAGTTGCACACGAGGGAGCGGGAGCTCGGAATTGGTCTTAGTTTCCATGCAAAAATTCAGAGCGCACTCCAAACATCGGAAAATGATGTAGAATTCTAGATTCCCTGATTCCAAGGTCAAATTCTTACATCCAAACACAGTGTAATTTTATTAAGAACAATGAACGCTATGCACAAACCTCAAAACACACTTTTCACCATTATAGAATCTTCTATATCATTTTTCTAGAGCATGTCTGGTATTAGGTAGCAAATAGGTTGATATGCCATACTACTAGATGAAATAGATTACAAGAACCAAATATACACCCGATACTTTATGGATGTGGCTCAAAATTATAATTATATTTTGAGCTTTACCTATTATAATTTTATATAAAAATGATATGCGATACTATATTATCTAATTGTACTAATTAACTATGAAACATTTCCCCAAAAGAAAATGAAACATCCATCACTGGTTATGTATTATGTGCAATGATTGTGGTAAAATGTTTGTATTTTGCGCATAAAAGGTCTCTGGTTGTGGTTATTTGCAAAAAACCTCCCCAACATGTGGTGGTACCCGCACTATCCTCACTGCTGATGCTCTTGGGGCGAAGGAGTACCAACCGTTTGATATTTTTTCAATGGTGGAAAGGAACTGCCAGACTACTCCTATGGCACGTCGCAACTCTTGGATGTCCCGAGCAAGCCTTTTTAAGCAGCCATCAACAACAACCAACCCTCCCCATCCAGGCACGACACACACACACAAAAGAACTTTCTCTCCGTTTGTCCCCTCCCTTCCCCCTCCCTTTAGGTCGACCAAGCCACCGCACACACAAAAATGTCGCACAGCTGCTCCGATCAGTGCACCTCCATTGACATGTGCAACACATGGGACAACAGGGATATCAGTCCCTACCATGGTGATAGCAAGGAGTCCACTGACGGGCCATACTATTCCGACACACCGGGAGGTAATTTTTTTGATGAGGACCCTGCTTACCGTCATGTGATGGAGGGGACGCCACCAGAGAGCAAAGAGGAGGAGGAGGATGATTTTTATTTCATCTATGAAGGAGATGTCGATTTCAAGAATAGTTCACTCGATCAACCCTTCCTCGGCAAGAAGAGGAAATAGGAGCATGAGGGTTCAGAAGATTTATGGCCACATCTTTAGGTACGAGACATCATCTCCAAGAAGAGTGCACTCGATCGCTCCTTCACTTGAAATAATAAGAGGAAGGAGAAAGAGTCGGGAGGCTTGAAGAAGAAGAAGACAGTGAGAGTTGGGTGATGCCACGGGAAGCTGAAGGACGAAGCCAACAGGAAGGTGGTCCAAAAAGAAGAAGTCTTATGATTATTATTTTTAATTTAACCTCTAGTATTACCTATCTGTAATAAGGTTCGGACATTGAATATTATCAAGTGCAAATTGGAATGGTGTTGGGATCTAGTATACGAACTACATTTGTCATTTCATGTCCCACTTCGACGCAATAAAACCTCTTGTATTATTGAGGAGGGTGAAATTACATCCTCCCCTTAATTTCTGCATGCGTTCAAGGAAAGAGGGGTGCCAATAAAGAGGAAGCCGCGTCAATTAGTACTCATGTGAATTCAGGTAATTAATATTAAAAGGAAGAAACCTGGGAAACCGCGTGTATTTGTAGTGATCCTTTAATTACTATATAAATAATTATAAGTGAAATACCACTATCAAAGTCCCTGGATAAAAAATAACCTCTATACAGCGTGCGTAAATCATCTCCTTGCTCGGCATTAATTTAAGTTATTTAATATCATATTGATATGAAAACTCAACTGCACCCAATGTGTTATTCCCTAGCCAGCACCATGGCACATCAAAAAAGTTGCATCACCTACAAAATCAATCAAGCATGCAAATATCTATATGCCAGAAGAATCCAGCAGACACGCAAACATCAGAATCAGGAGGCCGTGCGTCATGCCGAGAAATGAAGAGCGAGAACAAATGAGAAGAGAGAAGAAAATCAACGAGAAATAGAGAGGAGGAAAATGAATTGCCTTGGATGTGTCATCAGGCAGCAAGGACGTGCATCTAAACACATGTGTCTCTAGCGTGTCCCTAGGAACCGTGCGATGACAGCTGCATCTGAGTGGTACAGTACTGTAATCTCACTTCATGAAGTCACTGGGCTGGAGTACTTGAGTAGTACCTAGTAAAAAGTTGTAAATAGATACTGTCGCCCTCCCCGCAAATGCCTACCTACCGGAGTAAAAAGCGATGTACTACTCGAGTATAATAAGACATGTATTACTCCGGTTACTTATTACTCCGTCAAGTTTCTAAAATCTGGGACTATTTTTTTATAAATTCATCCTAGTACCTGTATCTAGACAAGCTTTAACCACAAGAAAGAAATGTAGAAGAGAAACGAGTATTCCATGCCGAGAAATGGAAGAGCTAGAAGAGACAAGCAGATAGAATAAAATGCAGATGGTGTTGAAGACATGCATGCAGTCCTCAATCTCTCCCCTGTAGTACTGTACACTTTGCGCCAGACCCCAGGCTTCACTGTCTCTCTCTAGGAGTAGACCTTCACAGGGTAGGATCTATTACTATACAGCGTGATACCATCTTTACTCTCACTTGTCAACTTCCTACAACCATGTTTTGGCCAACTAGTGTGAAGCATGGTGTTGAAGTGGCCTTCACTAAAATCTTGCATTGCACGCAGAGTGCACAGCCTCTGTAGCTAGTCATCCGCCACCGGTGCGGCGATATCTACTTACTCCATTTTTATGCGGGAGCATGGCTCTATGATGGATCAAGGGACCACATATTAAATTCCATCAATGCTGCATAAAAATTCTTGACCATAGGCACTACATCGGCGAGCTGAGCTTCCAGGGAAGCACTCCAATGCCGCACGCATCGACGGATTCCACCAAGAGCTGGCCAGCAATGGACAAAGACGAGCTAGCACAGATAATTGTTTGATGCCCCCACGATGGCTGCCTAACCATGGTCGCTGACCACAAGCTTGATGACCACAAGACCACGTGCCCATACAGCCGGTACGACTGCACGGAGGTCGGCTGCATTTTCACTGCCTCGCCAGTCGCGCTCCTTGTCCACCTCGATGGCGACAACAAGGTACAAGTGCATAGGATATCGTACGGCTAGCCCATGGAGTGTATAGTAACAACATCGTTACTTCCTTTCCTCCATCCATGGTTGTTTTCTGTGGTGATGATGCTAGCATGTTCAGCCCCATCATCGGAGAGCTCAGACAGGCAGCCGCCATATCCTTGGTGTGCGTCACGGTAGCCGCATGCTCGTGGCCGCGGTATAGGGTTAAGTTGTGCGCGACTAGATTGCAATTGCCGACGGACTTCTTGACAGACACCGTAAATGGGGTAATTGAGCCGACAAGCTGGATGTTGCCTGATAGTATCATCCTTGAAGATGTGACGTTCCTCACATTGCCGTTGTGGTACATAACCATGGTTGCTGGACAGTACCATATGATGAAGGTGTTTTCTTTCTACATTTTCATGGACGGGAAGAATAAATCTTAAACTTCGGCTAGTGATCCTAACACAATGGTAATGATGTATTACTAGTTAATTTAGTTGTATAGTTGCACTCGTTTACTTGTTACTATAGTAGTACTCGAAGACAGTGTCTCTTTTGGTACCAGGAAGGGTGTATTTTGGCTATAAACTGAGTTTGTTGATAAAGTTTATATTTAGGACTAGTAAAATGCCCGTGCGTTGCTACGGGTATCATAATTTTTTCCGCCGCCTATAAAAACACGTGCTAATTCATATAAACTGTGAAAACACATATATGCTACCACAAAACAACCAAAATTTTATACACTTGCTAATAAAAAAACTATGAAAACACATGTATATATGCTACCACAAAACAACCAAAAACGTACAGACGCTTTTTCATCGGTTTCCCTTCATCTAGGGGAGCCATGTGATGCCACGACACAGAACATAATGCAGGTAAAGCCTCAAAGTAGACATAGGAGCTCAAAAGAATCATTCTTTGATCGTTGCACATGTCACACAGGACATAATGCTCGTAAAGCGTCAAGGTAGTCACACAGTAGCCCAAAAAATCACTTCGCTCAAATGTATCTCGATAATTTGTCATCAGTTACATACAAAGTAAGGACATTATTAATTATCTTATATATTGATTAATATTTAGTAATGACAATCGTAAGATTAGTCTTGTACAACAAGGGTGCGCTCTTCGGCTTTATTTAATTTGCATGATATTGTAGCAGGTGTACCAAACATTTTATCCCGGCTTGTAACCATCCTACAGAACAAATAATGTTGTTACCACAAAAAAATCATGTGAGAGATGTAAGAATGTACAATAGAGAATACTTACCATGCATGCGTTTCCACAACATTATAAACATGTAGTCATGTACATACAGTTAGGCTTGCATCCATAAATCTTCCGGTCTTCTAAATCATGCAACTTCAACACGCTTGAAACCATGTAATAACATCGATGCATTCATCATCTCTCTAATGCCCACACAGTATGTTGGTTTTCTCTGTGTTGGTCCTTCAGTTATTTTTGTGAAGAAAGACCTTATATTACTTGATCAACATAGGTGATGTCATACTGGATACAGGGGTTTAAAAAGGTCGATAATATATATACCTGTGAAAAGGCACACTATGGCATTGAACTCGAAGCTTATTTAGCAGTTAACTGAGCAGCTAAATTTGATTCACATCTAACAAATTCGAAATGATACTGGGAGGTTCTCTCCTTTCATCAGAAAAAAGGGAAGTAGTAAAATTCCGAGTTAGTTCGTGAATTTCAAAGAGGATTGGCATGATTGATGCCCTATTCTTCCAGGACTTCTAGAGTTCAGTCACTCCCTAGAAGTCAGTTTCCAGCTGGATAATTTCAACATTTAAAAGTTAGCAAAGAAGCAGAACATCTCTCCAGGTGAAAGCTTCCGCGGCAATGCATTCATCATGAAGTTGTACCACTACTCTCGTCCATCTAGAAACTCTCCCTTGTATATACGTCGTGTAAGTTCAGATGGGTAGTCCACATAACGCTCTTCTAACAAATTGAAACAACTCCATTTTGTATCTCTCCACCATTCTATTGCGTACACCACAATGAAGTTGTACCACTACTCTCTTCCAGTTAGAAACTCTTCCTTGTATATACATCGTGTAAGTTCAGATGGGTAGTCCACATAACGCTCTTCTAACAAATTGAAACAACTCCATTTTGTATCTCTCCACCATTCTATTGCATACACCACAAACGATCCATTGACCACTAGTTTCCCTTATGATTCCCTTCCTCGTTGCTACTCTCCTCTGCACCCCTTGCTCTCCACACCATCATCATATATGCCTCTCTCTTCCCTCCCGTATCACACATGCACATAGAGTAGACAGTGTTTAGATCAAAATGGAATCCTAACCCAAGAGAAAAAATGCACTTCAACTTGAAGGATGAATCCAAGCATTGTAAATCCTAGGGTTTCCATGTCAAAAGACAAGTTCCAGAGCCCGGTACAGCCAAAAATAGTCTTAGGATCATGTACTATTTGTTTGAAATAATGACTCGACAAGACAAATTGCAAACAGAAATCAGAGGTATAAACATGTTATGACATGTTCACGTGCATAATGAATCGCAAAAGTATGAGCATGTGTAATGGAAAAAAAGCAAAACTTTGTACTTTTTTGTAATTTAAAAAAAATGTACTTGTATCATGTCTATACTCTTGCATAGCTTATTAGTAATTTACCGAATGCTCGATTACAATATAATAAAAGGGTGCTTTGTAGCCCCAAGATATGTGAAACTTTATAATCTCAAAATCACACATAGTAGAAGATGACAAATTGTTTTGAGATGATAAATCATTAAATAAAGAGCCATTGTGAACTGTACCAACCAGGTGTATATAATAGCATGATCCACTACATGTTGTCACCTAACCTGAGAATTTGTTTAGTGCCGAATTGTGCACCCAACATAGTGAAAAAATTCATCAGACCAGTAGCACAAGCATTACAACTATACATATAGATCAGTTGTAGTTCACTCTGAGTGACTGAAGTTTTAGAAGCTTTAAGAATTAACGGTAGCTAATTCATAGTTCATAGCATGGAGGCATCCATGGTTAATCGTGTGTGAAAATGTTGCCCTATGTCCAACCGTAAGATCAAACTTTTGTACCAAATAGCAGCTAGATTAGACATGGGTCTGGAAGACTGATAATTTACTCGTAATTTTCCATATCGGGAGTAGAAACTGCTTTACCAGTGGCAACTCTGAAATTGTACCTTTGCTTTAGTGATAGAAATCTCACTCCCAGCATCAGCCTCGCATGCATCAGCCCCTTCGGTAGTACACACACTTGTCATAGCAGTATGTATCACACACCTGCAGTTATTTGTCCGTTATATGGACAATTCTCACCCAGAAATTCATCCAAAAGGCTTAAGCTAAGAAAATAAGGGCATATTTATATTGCATAAGCCTTGCATAAACCTGCAGTTAGGCTAATTCATGTTCTTTGCCATGTATTCATTGGATGACCAAATTAGCCTTCAGCGAGCATCAGATGAGATTGGGGCACGTGAAGTAGACTACGTACCTGCACCACGGATGTTGAAACGCTACCTTCAAAAGGCACCGTCAAAGGAAATGTATTATATTGATCACACAAAAATTCTTTAAATTACACAATTACCTATCAAACAAAAGGAAACATGGACAATTAGATGAATCTTCTGAAAAAGAATCTCTCCTAGACTTTAAAAAAATGAATCTCTCCTGGAACAGAGAAAAAATATTATCCTATAAAAACTTAAAATTATAATAGCACATACAAGAGGAGGTAAAATTATTTTCACATAGTAAAGAGATTTTATTGGAGAACTTGCATATTACAATGTAGAGAACTATCTTGCCCAAGCAAAAAAGAGACATTCTGTTGTTTGGATACCTGGTTGTGCATCATACAACTATTCATCTGAGATGTGCTCAATACCATGACAAGTTAAATAGTCGCCACACGGTGGACCAATAGTTGCATAATGCAGAATTGGTTTTGTTATAATTAAAATAAAATATGTCCAACCCGATTCGCTTACAACACTGTGTTACACCGTGAACATATATTGGGATTGACATGAATCAGAACTGACCGTATGCATTTAGCATACCATATTAGTAGTTCGTTAGTTGGGTAAGAGTTGTCCGATACCCATTCTACAGGGCCTCTGAAGGATTATAAAGATGCATATTTTCACCTTTGAGTCCAATCTGTAGTGAGAAATATGTTGATAAGGAAAAGCTAATAATATTGTTACTACACTATGGTTGACACGTGCCAAGAAGGGTTTTAAACCATTACTTGCCCGTAGTTGCTTAACTATGAAGCAGTAGATTACCGTGCACACACCTGGTTTGTCCAATATGCAGAAGATAAATCAAGTGCACCATTTGGCCACTCAGCTTTACTGGACCGACACCCTGCTACTGCTCCCAGCCAAGCTGCTATGCCATTTATGTGCCGCCTGCAGGTGGTGGCAGTCCCTGCTCTGGCGGCAAGACTTCATCGCCGCGCACCACCACCGCCACGCGGGCCGGCTCGTCTCCATAGACGTGTGTCGTCGCTAACGTCCTGGACATGGACTCCGGTAGGGTCATCAAGCGAGCAGGGATCGATGGCACTTATCCCTGCTTGCCGCACGAAACGGGTCCGTGAATCCTGAACGACCAATATCCATTGGTGTTGGTGTGTACAAGCTGCTCTTCCTCGGCTGCTACTTCCCCTTCCGTGACAGCTGGATCAGTGCATCCCTTCCGACGCAGTTGAGGAGGTAGGAACGGTAGGTTGCCGACGTCGGGGTAGAACGGCAGGGAGGCAAACATCTGAATATTAAGTGTAGGGGTCCTTGATTGATACACAAATTGCATAGTCTGAATAGCATCAATCATTGACCAACTACCGTCTGTAATTCAAACCTGGATATCACAAAAGAATAAAGATCGCATTGCCAGCTTCAAACAAATATAACGACCATGCTCCTGCATTTCACAAAATTAATCCTGACAAGATTAGACGGATTAGCTTCTTCCTTATATAATTTAGAATTTGGATAGCCACGAAATTAATTTTCTATACACAGTAGAGTTGCAATTTCCATTTATAGGAGTAAGATAAACAACATAGAAATCAGTACTTCAATAAAATAAAGAGCTATACAGACCTGACTTATGAATATTTTCAGGATTGAGGGTAAATTATGAATGGTTCCAAAAGATTGTTTAACTATTAGTGTGTTGTTTTTCGGAAGAACTGGCCATGTTACCATGATTGTCGTCACGAACATGGACAGTATAGGACTCAAAATTTATATCAATGATTTCATTCTAATAATGCATAAAGCTCAATACTGCAATTTCCTGATTACATCAAGTTGATTGGTAACGGAAACAATCTTCCTTTTACTACATGCATGCATAGAGACTTTTTCAGCTTTTGAAAGCACAGGGCACACACTTTTCTAGCTTTTTCTAAGCATGAACATTAACTTCCAGTCCCAATAAACCCGATGCGCACCATGATAATATGCAATGATAAGAGATTAGGATCAATGATCTAACCGAGAGCTAATAAGATATACATCTATGAAGCATTGCCTTCCTTATCTTCAACTTCCCCAACAACCTCACCTTATCCACGTGCAACAGCATGGCCTTGCCAAGCAGCTACACCCTCGTTAGCTAGCACCTTTGCCGATGGACCCACACACTCATTCACAATATCACCCCCCCACACACGTACGATTAAGGAACACCGTCTCATCTCTCTCAACCTTACTGTCTAGAAACATGCCCAGATGCATATCCATCTTCCTTTCTCCTATCCTCTGCTTTGATATTTGTCTTCACCTCTAGAGCTGCATAACAAGACAAACAAGATTCTTATATTAGCAGAGCAAGGACGGAAACATCCCCCGGTAGTTCATGCCCCACAGGCATGCTCTCACCCACAGAGAAAGGGGCTATTAATTCAGCTCTTAGACTCATGTAGTTGAATAGCTATGTATAAATGATTGGTCCTAACTCCTTCTAAGCTAATTTTTCTACTGTCATTCATCCTCAGTCAATAGAGGAGCACATTGGTCTAAATATAAAATAAAGTTAATCTAATAATCAACAAAGGTTAGCATAGTAGAATATCTATACCTCATCTTGTTTCCTTGAGTCGAGTGGTTCCACCCACTTTTTTATGGGCAACTGCATGTTCCTGATAGAAATATCCACATCGATCTTGCATGTGCCAAAGGCAGCTCCGTGTAACCATGTCCCAGACCATAGATGCAGACCCTGTGTCCGAATGTGATGGGAAGCTGCATCTTGGTGATCCCTTCATGTTGATTTTGGTGGACTCGGCAAGCATGGCGTTTAGCCGCATCTCTTATTGGAATCTGCAGCATGATAAAATTAAGCTTGCTTTAAAATGTATGCCAACCAGATATGAAACCATCATCATATTAATTGTTTTTTCTTCCAAATATTTACTGAATATGTTTTTTACATTGAAGTGCTTTTTTTGGAACTGCCATTCAAAAAGGAAATTATCATCATTGAAATGCAGCTCAGTCTTGCCGGAGTCCTCCCAAAATGCACCATGAAACTATCATCATTAAGTTAATTGGCTTTTTCTTCCAAATATTTTTCTGAATATGTCTTTCTTGACATTGAAGTAACTACCATTGAAAAATAAAATTATCACTATTGAAACCCCTTTCAATTTTCCCTGAATCCTATAAACATGCAGCTAGAAAAGATAGTTCTGATTTTAGCAAGACTGAAATCCACATTGATAAGTTTTCTCTTCACATTCAATGGGCCACTTATATCTTTAGAGGAAGGATGGGCTTAACATGGTTCTGGCTCTACATACACACCTCGATAGTCTTGATTGCTGGCTTGTTGATCCGCTTGATGAGGCGGTGTATCCTTACTTCCATCAACCTCATCACGCCAAAGAAAAACTTCTTAGGATGCAAGATCTTCAAAAATCATGTTTAAAGAAAAACTTCAGAAGAAAAGTATAAGTAAATATCAAAAATATTATCATGAACCTATTTTGGCAAAGAACTATGCTACACTTCCAGCCAGGTTAAAGCAACCAGCCTCCCAATTTTAGTCCTACTCCTGTTCCAGAGTTACCACCCGTTCAACAAAATGAGAAATTTATCAAGAAAAGAAACTGATTGTGAAGCCAAATTGCGAATTTAATTTCTCAATATTTGTTGGATGTCATCTTTGATGCCTCCATGTGAAATCAATTTTGCTTTCCCCGGAATTTTTTAATACAAAATCCACACCATGTAGCCTTGACATATATATACTCTCCTTGCATGCCGCGGTACCCTGTATCCAAAATGAGTCACAAAATTCAGTCTAGATAGGATGTACAATCACTATGTACTTTAGTAGTGACTCAACTAATGAAAAGCTTCTTTATCTGGAAGCCTTACAGTAAAGAAAAATGACTTAAGCACTCTCTCAATCTAAAATCAGATCAGAATGTGACTAATAAATTGGCGAAAATCATTTACCAAAATTCAGTCTCCTAATCTACTTTATGCTGATTGTGAAGCCAGATTGCAAATTTAATTCCTCAATATTTGTTGGATGTCATGGTTGATGCCTCCACGTGAAACCAATTTTTCTTGCCCAGGATTTCTTCAATACAAAATCTACACCTTGTAGCCTTGACATATATATACTCTCCTTGCACGCCGCAAGAACTATGACCCAGTATTAAAATTCAGTCCAGATAGGATGTACAATCACTATATACTTTAGTAGTGATTCAACCTAATGAAAAGATTCTTTATCCGGAATCCTTACAGTAAAGAAAACTTGACTGAAGCACTCTCCCAATCTAAAATCAGATTGGCGAAAATCATTTACCGAAATTCAGTCTCCCAATCTACTTTGCTATCTGGTTGGTCACTCTTTCCTATCTGCTTGGTCACTCCTTCGTGTCCTATGGCTCCCCTTGCTATATAATTTCAGAAGGAAACACTAAACTATCTACCGGTACCATGTCAAGCATCAGAATAAGAACAACAATTCGCTCAATGGCAACTGACAGTCAGAATCAAACTGATACCTGGACGCCGTTTCTGTTGAGCCTTTAGACGGCTAGCCCGATGTGGTAGGAACCAACATGGGAGGCGTCCTGGCGGCGGGGAAGAGCGGGCGGCGGGGTGAATGAGTGGCGCCCGAACCCTAGGTGGCCACGGGGCTCCTCATGGGATGCTGGGCGAGCGAGCAAGGTGCAGGAGGAACATGCCCGCATGGGGATTTTAGGCGGAGGAGGAGTGGAGGCGCTCGGAGGCCTGTGCGAGCGCATTAGAGAACCGGGGCATCCTGGGAGGAGAGGGGGGGGGGTCCGGGGTGCGGGAGGGGATGGGTGGTAGACGACGCGGCGGAGATGCGGGAGATGGTGCAGAGAGGTATGGTGGAGGGGGAGCCGGAGCTGCGGGCGGTGCTGTCGATGGGAGGGGGATTTTAGGCGGGGCATAGTTCTAGCGAGGCGTGGTCTGCGGGACGGGCGACGGGCCGAAGGAGTTGGACGAAACGGAATGACGTAGTGCGACATGGCAGAAAACGGAACACCGATGTTCTTTTTAGATAGTAGAGATTTAGGATTTAGGTGTTCTCTGAATTTGTTCAACCGCTAGGCCACGTGCCAACTGCTAGGGCATGTATGCCGATCTAGTATACATGTGAAGATGGTCTTTTTTTTCCTCTAAAAGGTATATCGTAATTTTTTATATTTGGATGAATCTATTTACTCCATGCTAGCTATAATTTGTATGAAAACATAATCTATAAAAATAAATCATGTGATAAGACAATACCCAAATATACACCCGATACATTATAGGTGTGGCTCAAAATTATAATTATTTTCCAGTTTTACCTATTATAATTTTATATAAAAAATGATATGTCATACTTCACATTCAAGGAACATGCAACTTACTCATCCTACTAGGAACAACATGGCTCAGCTCCGAGATGGAGAAGGAGCAGGACCCGACTACTTTTCCTTGCTTGATTTTAGGGTCCTTTGTGCTAAATGTATGTACTTGGACGTAATTTTCTCTTTTTTGAGGTCCTTGGTGTAACATATATGTGGACATCCTGTGACCATGTTAACTGAAGCATCTCACTCCCTTGGGACATACCCCTGTTAGAAAAATAAAGTGCCACCACCCGGTTTTCATAAAAAGTGGCCGATGACCTTGGTCATTTGGTTTGAAACCCAAGAAAGTACACACGGAGTACACAACATACTGTCAAGTGAGTTTTTCAAGTATTTTTACTGGTAGAATAAATTAAAGAACAAATAATGCCCCTAACAAATTTTCATACAAAGTGGACAATTATTTCTTACAGTTTCCCAAGTTTAAGGATTTTTCGTACTTCCAAGCTAAAGATCTATGCACGTAAATGACTCTATGCCGATAAAACGAACTTAGGTTAAACTTGAATACATGTAAGCGTGAAAGACTATTACTCTTGAAAATTTCCAAAATTCTTCTGCGGGCACCCGGGCAGCGAATATATCATGGACCAACAATAGTTTTGAAAAATATCAGTACTAATTAGTATTTGCATACCGAAAAATTTGATCGCATATGGAAAACATTCAAACAAAATAAAGTATAAAACAAAAAATGAGAATTCATTACGTACTTTTTCTAGTGCATGTTTTTAATTGCCAAGAAAAATGATAAACATGAGTTTTTGACAACTTTAGAAAAATTGATTCACATTATTGGAGCCTAACATGTAAGAACATTCTTAGGTTTCAGCATAAACGACCAATAAGGTCAAGGCCATATATGTATCGATATCCTAGATACTTTATGATACGGTTCTCACATCGGGTAGATGTGCGCATCTTGGCGTAGTACATAATGTTGTCCATGGGAGTTTTCAACAATTATAAAAAACATTTTTTACTTTTACAAGTTATATGGGATGTTTTTGAACCATTAAAGCATGTTTTGTTTCTGAACATAGCAGACCATGCATATTTACTTGTGATTCCTAGATTCTTTGAGTTTTCAAGGTTCGTAGCTTAATTAACCCAATTAAATTATACTACTCCCTCCGGTTCAAGTTAATATTCTCAAATTTGTCTAGATTCGAATATATGTATATAGCACATTAACATGACTAGATAAATTTTTATCTAGACAAATCTAAGAACATTAATATGGAATAGAGGGAGTCCATCGAAATTAGGTCAAATTAGTCTGAACCACATGTGAGATGATGATTGCTCTTAAAATTTTAAAAAATTCTTTTGAAGGTGCCCACCAGACAGTCAGTATATCAAGAAAGACTGAGAGTTTTGCAAGATTAACCTTCTTGTTAGAATTTTCATGCCGACAAAGTTGACCCTGCTATGAATAAAAAATAAGAAAATAAAGAAAAAAGCAAAAAGGGACTCATTCATGACATCCTTTTGCGTGTATTACTTGGCATGATAAATGATAAGCATGAGTTTTTACAACTTAAAAAAACCGCTTCACAAAATTTTCCTACCATGTAAGTATGAACAGGTTTCAGGCCAAGCAACTAAGCAAGGTCATGGTCATATCCACATCATAGTTTAGGACCAACGAGCCTAGTGCGGTGGATAGGGGACTACAAGGCACAAGTGTTAAGGGAATCTGTAATGTAGGACTCATCCCGCTTATGAAAATTACCACAATGTATAAGGTCAAAATTTGCCACAAGTAGGACCCATATAGCTTGTCATATTTCTCCATGCAAGATAAAGGATAGAGGGGAAATAATTTTTCTATTTTCTATGGAAAACCCACAAGCTTAAGGTGCACCTTAGGCTTAATGATAAATTTATTTTCTCTACAATGTATAAGGTAAACCTTAAGAAATGCCACATAGATTTTAAGGTGTGCATTTTTATAAATTGTGGATAAAGTCAACATTTGCCACAAGGTAGTACCCACATAGCTTGGTCATATTGCTCCATGCAAGAGAGAGGAGAGAGAGGAAATGATTTTTCTGTTCTCTATGGCCAACCCCTAATCTTGAGGTAACTTTATTTTCTCTATAATGTACTATGATATTCCTTAAGGTCTTTTTTACACACTGCGGATGCCCTAAGAAAAAAAGCAAATAATCAGCCCACTTGGCAGTGTATGACCAAGCTATAAAACTCCTATGCAAATGGTGGAGCTTACTCGTCTAAAAGGTGGAGCTTACTCGTAGTATAGTATTTCTTTTCTTAGACATATGCTCAACTCTTTCCACGTGTTGTACATGCAGAGAGAATAAAACATAGGCAGGGGAAGAGGGCAACTATGAAGATAGAAGAGGAGTTTAAGGCGGTTCGATGTCAGAGCGAAGTTTATGATGAGTTTCTAATATGAGGTACTCATGTCGCCTTACAGTTACAATGTACACTCTACTAGTAAAATATTTCAGGACCTATGCAACACAAATAAATTGTGTGTTTTCTCTCTCCTTCACTACCTCTCATCTCTATCCACCCCTCTCCCCTCGCACACTGGCCTGGCTGACACAAAAAGAAATGTTTCCTTTCGTAACGACTGGGCCCGTCGGTCGTTGTATAAGGCGCGTCTTCCGTGACGAAAATCTCAGCTCGATCGTGGCTGATGCAAAACGTTTTTTCCGGTTTTTCTCCCCTCTACTACGACGAAACCTCTAAAAACATGGACGAAGATCGATGGACGCGTGGCAGAAGTACGATTTTTGCTTCCTCGCGAGATGTTGACTTGCCAAAGTATTTTTTTGCTTGTGGGTTTTGGATGTCAGTGACACTAGCAGACTAAACTTTTCGATCGCGCCTCCCTGATTTGAACTTGATAACGTAGTTCGATGCCTCTTCCGTTTAGTCAGGCTGATGGGTCCCGCATGTCTGCCTCATATTAGAGGAATCGTGTGTATGATGGAATTTTTTTTCCTTTCCCTGTTCCAAACTTGATAGCGTCGCTCGATGCATCTACCGTTTAATCATGCTGCTGGGTCCCACGTTTCATCCCCACACTAGAAGAAACGTGTGCATGATGGATTTTTTCCTTGGCTCATGCCTTCCTGATATGAACTCGATAATGTTGCTCGATCTATGTGCCGGTAATCACAATGCTGGGTCCCACATATCAACCTCTCATTACAAGAATCGTGTGTATGATGGATGTTTTTCCTTCGCTCCTGCTACCTTATTCCAAACTTGATAGCGCGGCTAGATGCATCTCAGTTTAATCATGCAGTTAGGCCCCACATGTCATCCTCTCATTAAAAGAAACGTGTGCATGATAATTTTTTCGTTGGCTCGTGCCTCCCTGATTTGAACTCGATAACGTTGCTCGAACTATCTACCATTAATCACGATGCTAGGTCCCACATGTTAACCTCTCATTAGAAGAATCGTGTGTATGATGGAATTTTTTCCTTTGCTTCCGCTACACTGTTCCGAACTTGATTGCGCAGCCGTTTAATCACGCGTCTAGGCCTACATGTCATCCTCTCATTAGACAAAACGTGTGTATGATGGATTTTTTGCCCTCGGTCGCGCTACCCTGTTCTGAACTTGATAGCGCTGCTAGATGCATAATCATGCAACTGGGCCCCACATGTCATACTCTCATTAGAAGAAATGTGTGTATGATGAAATTTTTTCCCTCGGTCGCGCCTCCGTGTTAACTTGATAGCGTCGCTCGCTACATCAGCCGTTTATTCAGGCTAGTGGGTCCTATATGCCAGCCTCACATTAGAAGAATTGTGCCTTCTCTATTGCTACTCTGTTCTAACTAGATAGCATTGCTCGATGAATTTACTGTTTGGTCACGCTTTGGGGTCCCACATGTCAGCATTTTATTAGAAGAACGTGTGCATGTTGGACTTTTTTCTCATTCGTGCCTCTCTGTTTCGAACTTGGCAACGTTGCTCGATGCATCAGTCGTTTATATAGGCTGGTGGGTCCCCATGTCAGCCTCTCATTAGAAGAAATGTGTGCATGCTGGACTTTTTTCATGCTCACGCCTCCGTGTTTCTAACTTGGCAACGTTGCTGGATGCATCAGCCATTTATGCATGTTGGTGGGTCCCTCATGCCAGCCTCTCATTGGAAGATACATGTGCATGCTGGATTTTTTCTCCCTCGCGCCCCCCTCTTTGGAACTTGGCAACGTTGCTCGATGTGGCACCACATGTATAAGGTCTCGCTGGTGGATCCCACATTTTCAACCTTTTTGGACTTTAAATGAAACGTGTGTATGATGGACTTTTTTTGGGCTGCGTCTGCTATTTTGACCTTGGAAACATAGCTATATGTGGTAGTCCTATATGGTCTTGCTGCTGGAGCCCACATGTCAGCCTCTTTGGTATGTCCTGGTTAGTGGGTGCCTGATGCCAGCCTCTCCGTAAAGAAATACTTGCTAGAAGAAAATTAATAGGGACGCTGTAGGCTGGTGGTTCCGCCATGTTTGCCTCTCCATAAAGAAATATTGCTAGAAGAAAATTAAGAGGAACGTTGCAGCCTGGTGGGTCCACCATGTCAGCCTTTTCGCAAAAAAAAATTACTAGAAAAAAATTAAGGGGGACGCTGCAGGCTGGTGGGTCCGCCATGTTAGCCTCTCCGTAAAGCAATATTGCTAGAAGAAAATTAAGAGGGACGCTGTAGGCTAGTGGGTCCGCCATGTCATCCTCTCCCCAAAGAAATTTTGCTAGAAGAAAATTAAGGGGACACTGCAGGCTAGTGGGTCCGCCGTGTCAGCCTCTCCGTAAAGCAATATTGCTAGAAGAAAATTAAGAGTGGCGTTGCAAGCTGGTGGGTCCTCTATGTCAGCCTCTCTGTAAAAAACTATTGCTAGAAGAAAATAATGTAAACCCCAAAAAATATTTGTCAAGTACAGAGGATTTGAACTCAAGGTATCACACATATAACCATGTGAATGGCCACTATAATAAAGAAATCAAATGATACTAGCTTTCATCTTGTCATTAGTAAACTCTTTATTCTGCTATGGATCTGTTGGATTCAGAATAAAGAACTCACCAACAGAGAGGGAAAAAGCAAAGATATATTCAGGTAAAAATATCAAAAAAACCAGAGTCACACACCGTGTGCACCAGAACTGGTATCCAATGACTTCACTTGGTGAAATCACACTCATCAGTGTCCAAAACATAACCAACGGTTCCGTGAAACACAGGCAAAAGCTCTAGTGCAAACAGCCCAACACATCAACAAAACTTTTCATAGATTCAGTAGCATTTGAATGATTCGGCAGTATAGAATAAGATAGAGAAAATATACAAATTCCTAGTTCATATTCAACAACACTTGACCAATTTAGCAACATTTCAAAATGACTGATTCAGCAATATAGACACTGAAATTCAATAGCAGTATAGAGGGAACCAGACCTCACCGGCGGAGTGGGAAAAGGTGATAATTCTTTTGTTTTGACAGATATATTCATGTAAAAATATCTAAAGAACCAGAGACACACACCGCGTGCACCAAAACTGCACTGGTATCCAATGACTTCACTTGGTGAAATCATGTTGTATCTTTACCCTCTTTGCCTCTCATCACTGTCCAAAACACAACCAACGGTTTTGATGGCACACAAGCAAAATCTCTAGTGCAAGCAGCCTAGCAGCAGCGACAGAACTTTTCACAAATTCAGTGGCATTTGAATGATTCAGCAGTATATAACTAGATAGAGAAAATATCAACAGATTCCTAGTTCATATTCAGCAGCACTTAACCAATTCAGCAGCATTTCAAAATGACTGATTTAGCAATACAAACACTAGAATTCAATAGTAGTATAGAGGGAACCAACTCTTTCTTCAGCTCTAAAAACCATGCCAACAATCAGTTTTCCCTTTTCTCCAAACACGCTCAAATCACTGGAGCAACCAAAATTGACAATCAATTCTTCTTTTGTCTATAACCTCCTCCTCACATATTAAGATGGAACACAATTATTGACATAATAGTTTGTTTTGGTCATATGGGGAACCTTCATACAAATACAAATATACCATACCGGTACGTACTAGTCATAGCTCCAATCTAGTAAAAGGTTATCATAGTTTTACCATCCATATATGATCAGTAGAGATAAGACAACCACATAATTAATTATGATAGCATGCGACCAAAGAGCTAAACATCTAGGAACTGCATGACTAGACTACTGCTTTCAGGGAAGCGAGATACATCGACCTTGACCATTCTTCCAATGGTAGATTTGGCAGTTTTCCGGAACTTGGTCCACCTAGAAGTAGCTTCCAAGCGCCCATCGGTCTAGTTAATGGCGTAGCGTCCCTCGACTTGCACTCCTTCGCTCTGCATCATGAATAATATTGTGCCCTTTCGTCTGGCCTCGAGTTTCTTTGTGGCACTCTTAGAAAATTTCCGAGTCAAAGCAAGAGATAGACGCATAATTAATAAGAGAAATGAAATAAATCATGTGAAACTTGAGAAGACACTAAGAGTAGTTTATCTTCCGCCACTCACAAACATAATCCGTTGCGACCTTGAGATGACACATGTGTAGGATACGATCTAACAAGGAGCTTGCACTGGTGCCTGTGCTGGGGCTGGTGCAGTAGCTGGTGCTGGTGCAGGAACATGGACTAGTGCAGGAGATGGTGCCACTGCCTGTGCTAGTGCTGGTGCAGGAGTTGGTGCCGATGCAGTTAATTGAAGATGGGCTGGTGCAAGAGCCAGAAACGGTGCCGGCGCCGATGCCAGTAGCTTGATGATATATTTGTTCTAACGGGTAGGTAAGCTGACTGCAGGGATGGTATAGGCATGTGAGATGTGTGCAAGCAAAATGGCTCTTATAATCCAACAATTACTCACAAGACAGTGATCAGAGGATGTGATGAGTATACAAGAAAATTAAGTTACTACTACCTCCAGTCTTTCTCCTTTGGTCAACAGGTGTCGGACCAGGAACTAGGTCCTGTGCCGGTGCGGGTGCTAGTGCATGTGCCAACAGCTTGATGTTGGTTACCTTCTGGGGGGAGGTAAGGGGACTGCAGGAGTGGTCAGAGAGGCATATGAGATGTGTACAAGGAAAATGGGTTCTTACACTCCTAGATAGTGATTACAGTATACAAGAAAATTAAGTTACTACCTCTATTCTTTCTCCTACTTAGGTCAACAGGTGTTGTTGCAGGAACTGGGCCGGTGCCAGCAGCTTGATGGTGGCACCCTTTTGTAAGCGGACTGCACGAGTGGTAAGAGTAATACGATTTATGAAGACAATTGTGCAGAATAGTTAGTCGCAAGAAACTCATCAGAGGTTGTGATGAGTACAAAAGCAAATTAATTAGTAGTACCTCCGTTCTTGGCCCTTTGGTCAACAGGTGGTGGCCATCGTTAGGGAGACATCCACATCACATAGTTCCCGCAAGCCTTTTGGATCCTCGGTATACAGAGTTAGAAACTTGTCGTTTATGAACAACTTGTTTATAATGGGGCGAGCGACACAAGGGACAACCTTCATGAGAAAATTTATAGACAAGTAAGACGACAACAAGAAAAGTGAGATACAAGATATTACATCAAGTTATTTTAAACCGCTTGGAATCCAAACCTAATACCATGGGTACCCTTTGCGAAGGTTGGCCATGCACCATTTTTCTTCCATCTTCCTTTGAAAGGGCATACATGCCCCCTCCCTTTCAATCCACAAGCTTCACAAGAGGATGATAGAAGAAAGGGCTAAGCAGCTGGTGCGTGGTACTGAATGAAATTTAGTGGAAAGGTTAAATTATGTAAATCTAATAATATCAAACAAAATCATTGCCTGAAAAGCAAACAACTTTGATGTTTGTGAACTTCCGATGAGCGTAAAGATAAGTATAGCTGATAAGAATAACACGGAAAATCATAATATGTGAAATTATGGATTTCCAAATTATACCCACTTCTTAAAAAGGTCAGTGCCATCCTGGGTACTGTGTTTGTGTTTCCTCGTCGTGTAGACAATGTCCGCTTTTGGTGAGGGCATGAGCAATCTACTAGCATCTACAGCAGCCTCAGCCTCCGCAGCAACACCTTCAACCTGAGTAAATAGCAATAGAGCTCAACAGTTCAATGCAGTACACAATAGTCATATATATATATATGATTTTATTAAGTCTGAAACTGTGTTTATTTGAATCCAGATCTAGATCTGTGTGACCGCACCGTGGTAAGTGGATTAAAAAATACCCTTCTCTTAAACCTGGGCCCTCCTAGCTGGGTAATGGCCTTGCGCTTGTTTGGTGAGTAGTGGTACCAGCCGTATCCTCCGGCATGTGGGGGTATCATGCTGTACCTGGAGCACCGCAAGTTTGCAGGTATGTACCACCATGCTATAGTAAATAAAGAACAAGACAATGTCATTGAGGCTTCCACAAAAACAGGATGCAGATAGAGACAACATTGAGCACAGGGATACATCCAGGTTGCAGAGAACCACTTTTAGCATGGCAAAGAATGGAAGAACACAACGAACACTACAAGGAAAAAGTCATCTAGAGACGTCTATTTTAGATCCTACATACACTAAATTTCATCTCTACATAGTTGTAAAGACGCCACCATAAAGCGTTATAGGACCATCTTCCTATGCACTATTTCAAATACCATAAAGATGTATCATCAGCATCCCAAAAGTAAAATGAGATGTTTTCAAAAGTGTGTCTACGTCTATATTGAGTCGCTCTATTGCATCCTTGAATGGAGATTATTTTGTGTAAAATTAGTACTTAAATCTTTGCAAAATTTGCACCCCGTGTACATCATATGACTAAAATCAAATTCCATCAATAAAAAAACATTACAAAAGGACAGTCACAGCAGAAAAATATATATTCATCATTTGTGAAACATACATTTTTACAAAGATTTTCATACATGACTGTGTAATACAAATAATTTACGTATGTAATTTCCTAACTACTGGGAATTGAGATATTATTAGATCTTGATATTAGCTGCGCCCCGATTAAATGTTTCTGCAGACTTTGTTTGCTCTCTACTCTTCCGCCTCAACCATCTTCACAAAAGGTATCCTGCAGAGCGATTTTTTTAAATAATACACTTTTTAATTTATTCCAGATCTATTATACGTTTTTAGCAATTTACAGATCTAACACTTTGTCAACCTAGAGGAAGCCGACTGGGCCAGTCGGCCAGGCCCTGACCGACAGCAAGTGCCACCATGCATTCGGCTTGGTCCCACACCTGCAGTCGGCTTTCTCCAGGACGACAGGGGCAATCAGCCAGGCCCAAGCCGATTAGTCCAATCGGTCAGACCCTGACTGATAGCCTAATCATCTTGCCTCTAACCAAATCTTGTATGATCAATGCAGCCCTAGTTGCTCAGCTAATTATTTCACGCCGTTTTTTCCCGCCACTCCTTCCCGCCCTTTTGTACCCGCCGATTTTTCCCGCAACTCCTTCCCGCCCTTTTTTACCCGCCATTTTTTCCCACCTATTCTGTTCGGTGCCTCTATAAATCCGGGCAACGAGATGTTATCTCTTTACCCGGTTGATCTCTTCCTCCTTTTACTCCCGCATTTCCCTCCTCTCCTCTCCTCTCCTCTTTCTCTCGCATTTCCCTCCTCTCCTCTCCACTATGACCGACGTGTTTTGCTGGCTGCCATAGATGTCCGTTGAGCTTTTCCAATTAGCTAGTACGATAGGCAATAAATCAGCCCAATGGGAGGACCTCCTTGTTTGTGATGATGCACTCGTTCTGCTTGGTAAGGAACTTTATCGGAGAGGGTGGAAACTAAGGACCCCAAATCAGGTACGAGAAGAGCTTATCAGGAACCAGGCAAGGTGGGACACGCTAGACTTCAAGAGTGAAGCTGACATGATGGAGAAGGTTGAGGCACCTTGGGCCTGGATAGAAGAGAGCGAAGATGAGGATGATATCTTCATGCTGCCACCCGTTGGAAGCAAGACGAGAGCTGAGTGGGACAAGAGGCATGAGAAGAAGAAAGCGCAGACCAAGAAAAGTGAAGCTGACATGCTGCAGAAGGCTGAGTCACCTTGGGCCTGGATAGAAGAGAGCGAATATGAGGATGATATATTCATGCCACCATATTTTGGAAGCAAGGCGAGAGCTGAGTGGGACAAGAGGCAGGAGAAGAAGAAAGCGCAGGCCAAGAAGAGCAATGACAAGAAGAGAAAGAGCGAGGGGTCATCGAAGGGAAAGGGAGAGGGATCATCGAAGGGAAAGGGAAATGCATCGTGCTAGGGATAGAGAGCGCTCTTATGTATGTACCGCAAGTTATGTTGAACTATGTCGCAAGCTATGTTGAAGTGTTTGTCGAATAAAATCATGAAATAATAGAAAGATGTCTCATACATAGGTAGATATATGTCTCATACATAAGTAGATGTCTCATGTATAGATAGACATGTCTCATACATAGATAAATATATGTCACATACATAAGTAGATGTCTCATGCATAGATAGACATGTCTCATACATAGATAAATATATGTCTCATATACCGATAGATAGATACGTCTGCCGTATCAGCGATGTCGTCTACCGCGATGCTCGGGTGGTGGGTTAGGAGGCGTCGTCCAACCGAACCTGTTGGGCGGCCGAACCTATCGGGGAGGAATCACCGACCCGTACTCATCGTACTAATTCTCCTGTGTGGGGTCAGGAGGAGGAGTCTGAAAAATATTCAGCCAACCGCTCTGCGCCATGAAATCCTGAGTGTTATGATCAGCTCATGATCAGTCCATACGGATCCGGACATAGACGACTGATAGCCAGGCATAGACCCCTGCATTCCAAATGCTCCTGCACATAGAAACGAAGTATGTAAGATCTTGATATAAACTGAGCCTCGACACTTATCTTGTAAGACGCGTACCCTGTGGTTCTGGCTGTGGGCGAAACCCTTAGTTTGGCATGGGAGGGTGACCCCAAGGCTCCTGCTGCTGGTGCTGCCACGACGAACCTCCATCGTGCAAAGGTGGCTGCTGCTGCCAACAGTCGAAAGAAGAATGTTGATGCCACGTCGAACCTCCAGCCTGGTCTGGGGGAGGAGGTCTCGGCGTCGTCTGTGGTGTAAGCCGTGGACGAGGAGACTGTTGTAGCGGTGAGGGTGGCTGCTGCTGGTGCTGGTGCGCCGAGTGCCACGGAGGACGCTGTGGTGACGGGTGGTGAGCAATGTCCGTAGAGAGGGTGCACGTGATAACCCCGTAGATACACCGTAGCTTCTCCTCCAGGCGACTCAGCCAGGTCTCTTGGACCTGCCGGTAAAGAAGTAGGGGTCCGGACGAAAGAGAGCGTTTGTAATCAGCACTCTCCTCCTCAAGATCGACTATCATCTGTGCCTGCAAGTGACACCACAAGGTTCGTCATAGATAGATGGGAAATTATGTAATAAATAGGTGCATTAGTGTGAGACCCTGGCGCATGGCTCAATAGGATTGATAGGAAACCCATACCAACAAGTTGCAACTTTTTTTCCGGAAGCTCATTCGAAAAGAACTCTAAGGTTAAGCGTGCTTGGCCTAGAGCAATTCTAGGATGGGTGACCGACTGGGAAGTGGGTACCGGGTGCACATGAGTGAGGACAAATTGCGCAGAAAAGACTAGTGTTGGTCTGTGGGGCTAGTCTAGAGATCCTATTGAGCTGCTAGAAGTGACAGCCGTCGGTCCGGAGTGATCGGGGGTGTTACAAATTGGTATCAGAGCCGACCCTCGCAGTTACATGGGCGTGTGCGGGTCAGTGGAGGACATGTGGCGCATGGCGCGTGTGGCCCGGAGTGGACACGGCATGGCACATGTGCCGGCACTGGACGCACAGACATGTGCTAAGAGGGGACGTTCCTGGCTTGTGGTTGATCGACGAGGACGTCGATCTTCTAAGGGTGGGTGTATGTGAGACCCTGACGCATGGCTCAATAGGATTGATAGGAAACCCATACCAACAAGTTGCAACTTATTTTCCGAAAGCTCATTCAAAAAGAACTCTAAGGTTAAGTGTGCTTGGCCTAGAGCAATTCTAGGATGGGTGACCGATCGGGAAGTGGGTACCGGGTGCGCATGAGTGAGCACAAAGTGCGCAGAAAAGACTAGTATTGGTCTGTGGGACTAGTCTAGAGATCCTATTGAGCTGCCAGAAGTGACAGCCGTCGGTCCGGAGTGATCGGGGGTGTTACAATTACATGAAGAACATACCGCATGCTGTCTGCTGTCCACGGTAGACTGGCTCGGATAACTATCCCAAGTAGTCGCGCCCGACATCTCCTCTAGGTGAGATTGTTGCATGATGCGTAGTCGTGTGGTGCTCATGTAGCTATCCAAATACCTGTTGAACTCTTCCATGTCGACAAATTTTTTTCGCCAAATCGGAGTGCGTATGAAGAAACGGCGGCCAAAACACAGCGACACCCGAAAGTTTAACAACCAACTATATGACCGGAGCCATTTTTCCGGACGTATAGTTTTGGCCGTATAGTTGGGAAAAAGGTTGAAAACGACTTGTTTTCGACCTTAGACTGCTCCAGAACCTTCCCTAATCCATATGACGGTATTGGGGGCGATCTAGGGCACTTCTAAGGCCTATATAAAGGTGGGAGGAGTCAAGAAACAAGGGAACATCACCATAGCCCTTCAGGGGCAGAGCCCTGCCACCGCCGCCACCCATCTGATCTCCACGGCAGTGGAGCTCTGCCTCAACCACACCTCCGAGATCTACATCTCCCTCAACACCATCACCATCAAGACATCCAAGCAAGAGGAAGAGGAGGAGAAGGAAGACATCACCACCACCACGCATCGATCTCCATCTCCATCTCCCTCTCTCTCTTGTGTTTACTAATTGTAAGACTGAACACAGTTGTGACATCATTATATATTTATATATGTTTTACTATTCATCCATGTTTGAGTGATTCATTCAATTCTAGGTTGAGGTATGATCTAGTGCGCTAAGTTAGAATTTTTTGTGATCTAAGATGAGTTTATGTGATCCTTTGCTCCGTAAGTGACTTTTTGCTTTGCGGGTGATGCGCGTGAATCATGCATAGTGCACACAGAGTGACAGCCCGGTAATCAAATGGGGAATGTTTATTTGTCTGAGGAATTTCTTATAGATTATTTGTCTGAGGAATTTCTCATAGATCACATATATATTTTCCCATCTAGTATTAGTGAGACCGAAGCCTAGAATCCCTCTTTCATTCCATTCAATCCTACAACTACAATCTCTTTAATTCAGTTCATATTCTTGTTTACTTTTTATCTTAGTTTATTTTTTTCTTGTTAAAAGTTCTTTGTTAGTAGATACTTTAAACCTCTCTCAATTATCAATGTTCTAGTAACTTATAGAATAGGCTATTTCCAACCCACCGTTTGGGTGAGAAATGTGGCCACATTGACAACATGGCTACGGGGTCATGTTGTTTCCGTTCATCGATCTCCCATCGGGACAAACTCTTCAATATTTCCTGCTACAAGTACTACAATAACCCTGTTGTTGGTGCAGGAATCTAGTCATCGAATTGGCACCGTTGTCAGGGAGCTAAGCGTCCGGTTATTACCTTCCTACTCGCACATAGTTTATTTCTGTTTGTTGCTATTTATCTTACTGCTTTTGATTATTTGAAAAGAACAAAAACAATAGTTTACCTTTTTTTAGTAGTCTTGTTATTTATTTTAGTTATAGGAAATTCAAAAACATAGGAACTATGTAAATTAAAAGTCTTGCGGAGTATGGTGCTCCGAGTGTTGATCATTTACATGCTCCTATTGTTCAGCCCGATATTGATGTGGATAATGGATATGAGATTAACCCTATGTGGATAAATATGATCATGGAAATAGCTTTTTCAGGAGATCCGTACAATGATCCATATGAATATACTGACAAATTTACTTCATTGTGTTCTATGGTGAAGGAAAATGGATGGACAAATGATAAGTTGAAGTTATATCTGTTCCGGTTCTCGCTGAAAGGAAAAGCTAAAGATTGGCTAAAATCGCATCCTGGAGGATACTTCAATTCATGTAAAGGTATCACAAATGCTTTTATAGGTATGTATATCTCACAAAAGCAAACTTATGAGCGTAGGCTTCATATCCTGAATTTCAACCAGAGCAACAATGAGGATTTAATACAAGCTTATAGTAGGTTCTCAAAATTGATGCATGGTTGTCCACATCATAATTTACCTGATTGGTTATTGTTGAATCACTTATATGGAGGCTTAAATCACTCTTCTAAGGATAATCTAGACATGATGTGTGATGGTGCATTCCTTGGAAAAACTTTCAGAGAATCTTGGCAACTCTTAAGAAATATACATAATAATTTTCATCAATGGCAATGTAAAATTGTGCATGAAGAATAACCTCTCCCTGCTGATCTAGAGAACTTGGTCAATGAGTTTCTTAAAGATGAAAATAGAAGAGGAAAAATTCCTTATGATGATACCTTAGTTAGAGATGTTCTTTCTAAAGCAATGCCTTTCATAGCTAATTATTTTAATCATATTAAAACTGCTTCTACTAACGATGGAGAACATCCCTCTACTATTACTCCCATATATTCCACTTGTTGCATTATTGAAGCAGGAAAGAAGGGTAAATCCATGAAGCCTAAAACCAGGAAAAATAAAAATAAGAAGCCTCCTGTTGAATATCCCACACATCTGACATCTGCAGATGAAGTGAAATGGATTTATGAAGAGTATCAGAGAAATGAAAGACACATCAAAAAGAAAGAAGAAAAGGAAATCAAGGAATGGAATAAATTGAAATCCGCTCTCAAACCTTACCCCCCACCTATTCCTGATCTTTATTATTCTTCTAATTCTAGTGATGATGAGGACTTAAATTATTCTAGAATCCCTGATAATTGCCCTGAAGAAGTTTTTGATGATTCTAGTAGTGTTTGTTTAAATACTCTTTTCGGGGAAATAAATTATGATGAGCCAAAGACGGAACCCTGTGTACCTCCCATATATGTTTGCTATGACTTTTTTTTACTAATGAGGTGCAGGAAAGTCCGGTGGAAAAGACCAAGCTATTGGATACAAAAGAACATTATGAGCTGTACCCTCAAAATATTAATCAAGGTAAAGATTCAAAGTTTGATAATAAATCTTTAACACCCTTTATGTAGGAAGGAAAGAATACATATTTACCACGCTTGGTGCATCCATCCTCACGTGGCAACGAGAACACTTACAAGATACCGATGCACTGCAAGCGAGTACGTCTTAGAGCAAACTATGATATAAATCCTGTAAACACTCGTTGGAGGTAAGCAAAACTACTCCTATAGCTGCCTCCATTGCTGTATAAATGTGGAGTATAAAAGCCTAGCTACTTGGTTATAAGAAACCGCTTCCCGGGAGGCAACCCGGAAGTCATTAGGCGTCTTTCTTAGTTTTGTGTCTTGAGTCTAATTACATTCATGTTGCATTAGCACTTTTATTCTTTGCATGTCTTGCTATTAGAGTTATCTTCTTGTAGTTTTTAAAAGGTAGAATTTATTGTTACTATGTGTTGCATAACTCGGTTGTACTCAAATCCCGTTTTATACATGCTAATGTTAGTCTAAAATTAAAGTTGTTATTTTACTGTCAAAAGATGGTGTTTTATTAAGTTTTAGGCTGATAAAGAATTCTCAAAGAAACAAGTGAAGTTTGTCGATTCCAAAAGGTTTAACGACCAACTATATGGTGAGAATAAAAATTCTGGCCGTATAGTTCCGGTCGTATAGTTGCTTCGCCATCTCCCCTTTGGTTTGCAACATTACTGTAAGTTCAACAACCAACTATACGACGGGGCCGATTTGGTTCGGTTATATAGTTGTGGTCCTTTGTCAATTTTTTTCAGGTTACTGCATGTTTAAAGACCAACTATACGGCGGGAATAAAAATCCTGGCTGTATAGTTCTAGCTGTATAGTTGCTTCAAACACGATTCCAAGGTCGGAGTAAGGTAACAAAAGGTCAGAAATTCTTCTATTTTTATTTTTTCTTCCTCTAAAACCTCGAACACCACTTAGGATCTTCTCCCATGTTCTAGAGAAGCCAAACATATATAAGCAATAAAGTTCTACCTCGGAAATTTACTAGACTGTAATTCTCTATAGAATTTCATGTTTTCTTTTTACTTTGTTTTTTGTCGGTTGGGTGAACGAAGTATCAAACAGATGTCTTTTATTTTATGTGTTATTTTCGCAGGGACTTGAACCTTGTGTGACGACGTGTACGGTATTGCCAACCAAGCAAACACTTGCATGAGCCACTTAGTTGCTTCAATTCAACGCTTCAACAATCAGTGTCCGGTAAAACCTTCCAACTCGAACTCTTTTAAATAAGCACATAGGAGTTGCACACTCGTGTCTCGTATCCTGTTTCACTTGCACCTCATCACAATCTAGCACTACAAGAAATGTGATAATTTTTTATCCTCCATATTGGTCACGAGATGGTCATTGTTCTCCATTTATGACCTTCTTGTGACCAAAAAAAGATGGTCAAAAGATGAGTCACTAAGAGACAATAAAGACCTTTTATGTGTATTGGTCATAGACTATTATGACCAATACATATGGTCATAGGCTCCATGACCAAAAAATTGGTATGGCATATCCACCTAGAATCTCACGTGGCAGATATATGACCAAACCAAATAGTCATAGTCAAAATCAGCCCAATCCATTAAGTAGTCTTAGTGGGCTTGGCCTTTTTTACGGTCCATTTAATTTTGGGGATTTTGACTTTTCATTCCATTTTTTCTAGGCTTTGGCCTTTTTACAGTCATTTTGTTTTTGGACTTTGTAATTTTTTATAGTCTGTTTCCTTTTCCTACTTCGAATTATCTAATACTGTTTGGGTTGTGGCCTTTTCACAGCCCAATTCTCCGATCCAATAATATTTGTGTTGTGAACTTTTACAACGCAATGATGTTTTGGGCCAAGGATGCAGCCCAGTTGTTCATCCAGTATCAGCACAACACGTCAAATAACTCTAAATTCCCCTCGAAACAACACATCAAATAACAATATATTTGATCCCAGAATAACATAGTTTCAATAACATCGAACATCATACAGTTTCACATCCAAGAACTAGTAGACCAACACATAACTACATCACATCATAACAAACGCTAGTTCCCATAAACTGCAAGTGACAAAATGATAGCCACTACTTCCCAGATGGTTTAGCTCCAATCAGGGCCATCAAAGTTGCAAACCTAGTCGTTTACCTCTAATAATTACTGGATGGACCCAACTCGAGATTGAACTCCTCCATGATGAAGACTGCCAGGAACTCTAGTCACGATTGTGCCAAGTTTGACGATTTCTTAACATACCACTCTTAACTTTAGAATCTAAAAATATCAGAGAAAGACTTTTCAGTATAATATATGACAGCTTTGAAACCCAGAATAATGCCACTTATAGTTGATACAAGTTTATGAAACTACAATTTCACCCCACTTAAGAGCAATTCTTCATAATGGCATTTGCAGACAAATAGTATGTTCATAATGGCACATACAAAATAACTCTAATTGCACAGAAAGTAGTGGTCCAGGAAATAGATATCATACGTGGATATGTATAAAAAAACCATATGAACAAGCATTATGATGGTACTGTACAAAGCATAGTACACATCCATAATCGATGCAGTGATTATGTTTAATTATTGAAATTTACGATTAGCAAGTTACAGTGAAACACCATTCCATCAAACAGAGAGTAAATAAATCATGGTCACAAATAAAGCATTAGTCCTTTCGTTGATGGCTTGAATCAAGCAAAAACATCTATTTCAAACAAGACGGACTAGAAGCGCCACGAGCCATCCAACACTGTATCTCGTTGCAATCAGTACAAATCAAAACATGTACAAAACCCAAGCAATAATTTGTTACTAAAGGCAGTTGATACCACCAAAATAATATGAGCATCCTTTCACGCTAAATGAACCTTCGATACTAGACATAAACAAAAATATTCATTACAGGTAACCATAATTGTGCCATCTCCATCATCTAATTTATCCAAGAACCATATGACGATTCAACAGTCAGATCATAGTGAGAATGGCAAGTTAAAATTACACATATAGATGTTATAGAAGCAAGTGTTCCCTAACCATCAGACTAAAAAGCACAAAAAACCAAATCTTATCTAAAAAATTCCCACATATTCGCATCAAATATGCATGTATAGCTCCAACCAAAATACATACAACTAAAGATTAGCTGCAATGAAACTACAATGGAAAGCACTAGACGGTTAAATGAGAGATATAGTATGAATAGCAGGCACTACAACTCTGGTCAAATTTCTGGACAAACTAGTGCTTATTCTATCGTGGTTGTGTAGAGTAGTACAACACAATGGACACAAATATTTATACGTGTAGTGTTTCATAACCTGAGAACAACAAACGTGATGCCAGGCAACATAGACATAGTAGAAGCATGACTAGATATCACATCATAGGTCTATCACAAAATACTAATGCACACGATTCATCCTAAACAAACAAGCCATGAGAATAGACACGTATTACTTTCAGGAGGAGACTTCCATCTCTCAACTCAACACACACAAAAGTACATAAGTCTTTATGGATCCAAACTAAAGCAAACGTTTATGCTCATCTCTAGTTGTCTACTTAATTACAAGGAAGCTTCAAGTTGAATGGAAACTTAAATTGGTAAGATGAAAGAATACATTTCACTTAAAATTGGTAAGCTTCTCTAGTTGGAACTAGCACTATGATTGTACAAACTAAAACTTATGCAAACTGAAAGGATGCTCAGATTATGATTACATTTATTACTACTGCGATTATGATTCAGCAGAATAACGGTATGTTTATGTCATACAAGTACATAATTTGTGCTCAGCAGAAGAATAAGCACACAAATAGATGACATAAAAAAGTAAGACTCAATGTATGCAGTTCTCCATATTCCACGCTGCAATTTCAACTATACGGTACATTTCTAAGACTAACAACAGGGAACATCCACATGATCTATCAGAATTGCATCCCCGCATTAAACAACTTCGTAACGACTATATCATGATAATAAAACACTTGAGTGTATTTACCTAAAACATGCCAAACCAAATACAAGAGATACAGGTGGATGAACAGTTGCCATCTACCAACTTGCCATCGTTTCTCGTGGATCCATGTTTCCTCTGTAAAAAAAGGCAGGCAATTAGAGCAAGGCGGTGTATAGTAGCATCATTCCTTCACACAGTGCCACATCTCAACATCAAGGAAAGCAGCAGCAGCTGGAGCTACAGGGAACAAGATAGTGCGTTGGAGCCAGAGTTCCTGTCCGTTATTTTCATCCATCAATTCAATCCTCAGCAGGCAGTAAAGAAACCATCCTGGCGAGGTGATGTGTCCTGTGCTAACTCTCTTGGGGATGGGGAAGGTTCTACTGGTACGAGTAGCTTCTAGCTAAGCCAAGCTAAGCGAGGTAGGTGGTGGTACAGTACGTGTGCGATGATAGGAAAAGGTCAAGAGAGAGGGGGTAGTACCTTGTCATGTTCTCCTCCTCCGTGCAGCTTCATCTATGGTTGCTGAAAGCTTGGCGGGGCAGCGACGGTAGGTGGTGGAGGAGGGGGAGGGGAGGCAGCGGCAGCGAGGCTTGTGGCTGTAATCGTCAGTAGTCACCATCATGACCTGCTGCTGGTGGTGGTGGTGCTCGGAGGAGAAGGACGGTGAGGGCCTGACGCTGCTGGCTGCTGGGGACACTGGCCGCCGCCGCTCCCTGTCGTTCGTGCGGACGAGCTGATGGAGATGGAGGAGGGGGCTTCTGGCGGATACACATCTGTACCAGCGAATCAAGAATTGGAAAGGAGAAAAAACAAATTCCATCTGTACATGGTCTTCAGGAGGACGAAGAGGAGGCCCTCGTACCTTGTCTCGTTCTTGGGAGGTCAGGATCATGAGGAAAATCTCCGGTGAAGCCGCCCCTACGGCGGTTGATGGTTTACCGCGCCTGATCCGGTGTATGAGGGTTAGGGTTTGCAACACACACACACACACACACCCCTCCCCCCGGCGCCCCGCACGCGCTCCCGCTTTCTGAATTTGGTTTCCCGACTTTTGGATGGTGGCATGACGGGCGAGATCTTTAATGCACTTCTGTTTTCTTAATGGTTGGCTTATTCTACGAGTACCAAAAATAAAGTGTTTTGTGAACCAACCAAAAGTAAATTCAAAATGTTACCATTCTATTTTTCAAAGATACTAGACCACCTTATATAGACAATATTCCAACCGGGGTATCTTAAATATTTTCGTCCAGCCCTCGCGAAAAAGACAAATGTCTGCCGAATCGGTAGGAAGCGGGTACGATTTAAACTACAGGTATAGTTTGTGATAATATGCATATATTATACACGCATGTGCATTGGTATGGCGAACAATTTTGCTGGAGAAAGTTTTCCTTTTTGTCACACAGAAAAGGCGTTTTCTATTTTCCGAGTGCCAAAAATGGGATGTTTTATGAAGCTACCACCAAATTCATAATTCAAAATTCTACCATCCCATTTTTCAAAAATATTAGACCATATTATATGGACAAAATCCAAACCGGAATATCTCAAACCTTTCCGTCCACCCTTGGAAAAAAAGATAAATTTGTGCCGAATCGGTAGGAAGTGAGTCCGGTTTGAACTATAGGTACATTATCTAATTATCATGATTTTTTGAAAAAAATAATTTTTAGGCTTACAATATGATGTTTCTTCAGAGATCCATTGAGAGTTTCGTGAGGCTCATCCCCGAGCTAAGAACCTTCATATCGGTCATTTGACCATAGCTTTAAACGGGCATAAAAAGTTTAAAAAGGGTCCAAACAAGTTAAATCTTTCGCGTGGTGTCATATTTTGTGACATAGTTGCAAGGAAAAATACCAAATTTGGTATATTGTAAATATCTAAAAAAATTTCTCAGAAATGACCTAACATGTTCGAGGTTTTATGGTTTTCAGGCCAACGACTAATATTATTGCCAGAATAGCGGCATAGTGACCTTATTGTGCATGCATGTGTATCATGAGATGAAGAACAATGTTGCGGGCGGAAGTTTTCCTTTTCGTCGAATGGAAAAACCATTTTCCATTTTCCGAGCGCAAAGAACGGGGCGTTTTGTAAGCAACCACCAAATAGCTAATTCAAAATGCTATCACCATATTTTTCAAAAATACTAGACCACCTTATATGGACAATGTCCCAACCGGGATATCTCAAACATTTTAGTCCACCCCCTAGTGAAAAAGACAAAATCCTGCCGAATCTGTAGGAAATGAGTCTGATTTGAACTACAGGTACATTATCTATTGCTTGTGTTTTTTTGAAAAAATCATTTTGTGATCACAATATGATATTTTATTAGAGATCCACTGAAAGTTTCGTGAGACTCAACACCTATATGAGTCACTCTCGTCGTTTTAACTATGTCCTAAAATTGGCATAACTAGTTAAAAAATAAAAAATAAAAAATAGTCGCATTTCATAATTTTATATGAAAATAATGTTACGCACCTCCTAAAGATAAACTAAAATGATTTTTATATCATTTCAATCCGAGGTCATGTGCAGAAATTATAGAAAATTACGTTTTTAGACTTTGTGAAAAAGATGTTTGTCCATTCATGTGGGCTTAAACTTTACAAAAATCCCATAATTTCCAGTAAAAGCAACAAGAAAAAATCCTATTGGGCTATTAGCCCAACCGGACGGCTAAAATATTCGAGGAGAAAAAAAAGAAGGATGCTTGTTCACCGGAAGCCCAGGCCCAACACAGGATTCGGCTTATATAAATAGTATCACGCGGGTTTATCTAACATATAAGATTGTTTGTTGTAATGTTTGGGTTTTGTTGGAAGTTGTAAAGGGTCGCTGGTTCAAGTCCCGTTCCCTCCATTTTTTGCTTTAATTCTTCTCATTCTGGCACCCAATGCATTGTATTCTTCTTCATGTGTGGCCATGACATGTAGACTCCATTAATCAGTGACTCAATAATAGAATACTAGATTCACTTGTAGGCCCCATACAAGTGGACATGTCACCCACATGGGCGAATTGCCTAGGTGGCTGCCCAGTCACTAGTTTGTACATGTAAGTATATTGTTATTATATGTTATGACCATCTGAATTGACCGTAATTGGCTAGATATAATGTTTTAAATTAGTGTTATCTATCTATGACCATTTCGTGCTTGGAAAATATGACCTTCCTAACAAAATTGGTCATAATTTTTTAAGGTTTTGACCTTCCAAAATACCTTACGACCAGTTGGTTCAGAATGGTGTAACACCCTCAGAATCGACCCTATGCAAGTTTCAGCGATTCCCGCCAAACCCGCGTAGAAACAATTCAAAGGTGCCCACTAGGCACTTTCGTGCGGGTGGAAAACGAAGTAATATCATTACACAATAGTCCACGATGGAACCCACATAACAGATATATACAACAATGACTCAAAGAGTCAAGAATACATATATTCAATACAATTACAAAGATCCAAATCACCTTTAAAACGATACAGCATCTGAGTACGGACAAGATGCAAATTAAGCTAAGAGCTATGAAGAATAACCAATGGCGTCCATAACCCTGCCCAGGCCAAGCCGGAAGGGTAACGCTGCTAACGACGTCGATCTCAAAACCTGCTTAAACAAAAGAGGTGCCGACAAAGGGCAAAGGAAAAAGAGAGCGGTCAGTACTAAGGCCAGTACACAGCGAGACTAGAATTCGGCGATCCTCGCCTACATAGGTATGGTGGACTGAAGCGGCAGCGCAGCATGCACTAAACAACCTATAGAGACTCAATTCAACTGGAGGCTATCAGATAGGGATAAGAAAGACCTATTCGGATCCAACCTGAAACTATCACCAAGCATACCCATCCTGATATTTCCCTCTCGAAAACAAACGAGGAAGTCAACCGAGAAACTCACACAGTTGGCAGTTTTATTTATTCCGTTATAGTTGCGGCAGTTACTAGTCAGATATAGATAGCATGAGTCATCCTAATATTATAAACAGTGGGCAGTTTTAGTTAACCATTCCGTTGTAGTTGCGATACTTACTAGTCAGATACATATAGCATGAGACATCCCAAAACCAGCAGTTGTTGGTACTTTTATTTAGCCATTCTGTTGTAGTAAAGCTGATTACTAGTAATTATAAAGTCAAATTTATAGCACTACTTTAGTTATAGTTGTCTATGATCGAGATACTGTGCTCCAAGTCGTCCATAACCGCGGACACGGCTTTCAGAAAGTTTTACCCTGCAGGGGTGCACAAATAGCAACACAAGCACGATCAACCTCGGAAAGAACCAAATAAAAACTCAACGAGGCATCACGACAGAACATTCGCAAGATTCATATTTGATTTCAGGGGGCCACCCCACCAAGCTACCCGCGACGAAGTTGGTCGGCTCCGAGACGGACCCAGAGGTTTGTGCCAATGGTTGTAAACGACTAGGAACCCGAAAGTGTGACTGGGCTTGTTGATACCGCGAAAACATTCCACATCTGTCCCTAAACAGTACAGGCGCTCCACGTGCGCAATCGTAAATAAAGCAGTAAAGCATGGCATAAATACAGGATAGTAATAAAGCCCTAAACTAGTTTGTGGCCCGAAGAAATTAAATATGACTCAAGCTAGGGTTAGGGGGATTCATGGTCCCACATGCGGATAATGCGAATATTCAAAGAACATGTATCAAGTATTCGGGGTCCTACGGGACACAAGTGGACGGTTAAAAACCAAATAACATCTATTGCCCACCTGTGCCTCTGTATTATTTACCTACTTTAATTTTAGTTATTAAACGGTAATTAAAGCCATGATCATCTCTAACATTAAACATGCGGCATTACTCCAATAACTGTGGAAGATCGACGACATGACACATCACCTGCGCAAGCAACTATGACTCGCAAGGCCAACTATCTACCAAAAAATAGGTAATAGGATGTGTCCATTGCAATATAAGGGCGGCGGGGAAGTATAACAGGGTACGGAATCTATAGCATCGCAACATAGATAGCAATATATCAACATGAGGAAATAAAGACTATAAATGTAAAATAGGTAGAAAGGGGGAGAATGCTCGCCTGGAAAACATCGCCGAAGATTCATCCGAAGATCGGTCGACACTCGCATCAACTCATCGTCCTAATCCATGAAGAAGCAAAGCAATAGAAAAAACACCGGATGCACTATTTAATACTACGACAGAAGATCGGGCATGATGCATGTATGATGCGTGATATGGCAAAGATGCGATGCGATAGGGCAATATTAAATGGAACCAGGATTCCGACATTTAAATATATGTTTCTAGTTGTTTAGATGCCCTGCAATTTAAATAATGTCTTAACAAGGCGAAATTATGTCATCGGTTCGCTACACAAATTTAAATGGGGCCAATATTAGACTAGATTTTCCCGCATATGATCTTCATGTTCAATTATTAGGTGAACCGGCTAAAATTCCCCAAACCATATGAGATGTATGCAAACTGATATGAGGATGGCATATTAATGTTCTATGCACTTTTTTATCTACTTTCGGATAAAACATATTTCATTTTGAGTTACATAGCAAACTATATAAAACAAACATATTTGCAAAAGAGAAATAAAAGAACATGCCAGCAGAGAGGGGACAAAAAAAGTGGGATTAAATTATGCCAAAAGATATTCGAACTGGGATCACTCAAACAGTCCGGAAAGAAAACAGTTCAGAGCTTCATTTGCTGTATTGACGATGACATAGTATAGACGCCAATGTCCCACTTGATAGATTGTTTTGCACATATCAGAATGCAACGATAGATTGTTTTGCACATATCAGAATGCAACGATAGATTGTTTTACACATATCAGAATGCAACGATTTTTAAGTAGACAAAACAGAGACGTAGCTCGCCAAGCTGACAGTAACGCAGCCGAATTGATCAATCATAATCAGTGCAAAACAAGCTAGCTGAGCTGATCTTCACCGGATTATTATGAGATATTGAGTAGGATTTTAACATGCCATAAAAGACAAAGTTGTAGAGGAGGCCGAGATCTACAACATTGGTCATTAGGGATCTTCGAGATTCGGACGGGAACAAATAGTTTTGGAGACGTTTTTCTCGCAAGAGACAAAACAGAATGGACGGTACAGTGATGTTTTCTGCAGGCGGCGCGTCGATGGTGATACATAGACAGTTCTAGGGGAAACGAGAGGAACATGTAAGGGAGGGTAAGGGGACAGGAGCTCACCGATCGAGGTCCTTGATGTAGCTCTATGTCGAAGCTGAGGAGACCGGAGAGGAAAATAGAGGAAGAGCTCGTCATCGGTTCTGTCAGTTCCGGGTAGGAGACCTGGGTATTCCTGGGTTGCCGCAGCTTCGCCTTCTACAACAAAGTGGACGAGGGCAGCATCCTGGATCGCTTCCCCGGGTCATCTAGGCCTCATGGCGTCCATGGCGACGTCTTGGTCAACGCAGACATACAGATGCCCTCTCCTTGGTTTTATGGGGAGAGTCAGAGAGGAAGGAGAGTTGTGGTGGTGAGATCTGAATCAGGATAGTAGGGTTGGAGGCCTCATATGGGGAATAGGTGGAGAGGAGGAGGGAGCAGGTGAGCTGGGGCTAGCGAGGTGGTCTCACGCGCTCGGCGTGCAGCGAGCTCACCTGCTCGGCATGTGCGGTCGCTGAGAGAAGAGAAATAGGGATGAGGTATTAGCTAGCTGGTTTGGTGCAGTGTTCAGAAAACAGGGTGCACCGTTCAGAGTTTGGGCTAGCTAGGCCTAAGCTCGAGCTGATCACAAGAGATGGGGTAGAAGGGAGGCCGACTTTGAATTACAAAGAGGGGAGTTCGGTTGGTTAGTAAGTGAGGGAAAGAGATGGATCTGATATGGTGCGTGTGTAGCTATTGTACAAATGGTTAAGCAGGTTTAAAGAGAAAGAGATGTTTAGAATTAGATAAAGAGAGAGATCGAAAGACAGACCAAACAAAAGAAAAGGATATGGACATAAGAAGATCACCGGATGGTAAAATAAAGAAGAAGATCCAAATAATAAAAATAAATAGAAAGTAGGAGTATGAATAGATATGGCTTTGAATTATGGATAGATATAGATCCACATATGTGCATATGGAGTGAATTAAATAGATATGCCTCTAACTTAATTTGGGCATTGTTGTCAAAATAAATAGAAAGACTCAATTAATTCAAAGTTGGAAATTATGGTTCCATCAGTATGGCACCAACATGAATGAGAGTAGAAGGAGAGCAAAACAGAGGAAGGAAAATACAATGTCAAACACAATATTACCAGTACCAAATACAAAGTAATATGGTTAATGCAACATTTTAATTATATGGTCCATGCAATGTGGCATGATGAACATGATAGTGCATTATGATGTCATGATGATGAAAGAAAAATAAAATAACAAGCAATTTTCTAGTTTGGGATATCCTTGGGTGTTACAAATGGTCATAGATGTATGACCAAAAAACTCATGGTCGTTAAGAAAAGGTCACTAGTGAGCATATTTCTTGTAGTGTAGGAGAGGCCACTTATAGGACTAGTTTGTTGACTTAGGCGTGATGCTTAGGTTGATGAACCGACTCAGTGGAACTCGTATTTTATCACTTATGAGCTAAACCCGTGTCTTCAGAAACACAAAAATATTTTGTTTTCTTTTTAGTTTCCAAGCAGGTTCTCAAGGAAGGCAGCCACCAGGCTATATCAAGAAATATACGTTCAAGCAAATGTTCTTTGTCTATCGAAAGAGAGGTTACTTGAACCTTAACGGTAAAGTGTGTCACCCTTGTTTTCACTAAGCTTGGGGAGGTAACCACTTATCACACTCTCTTTTGAAAACTGTATTTTCTATTTTCTTTTGGTGATATACTCAAGTTTGGTTCTTGCAAAGTTCTAAGCTTGGGAGTTATTTCTGCATATGTAGAGTCTTGTGCAATGTTCATATTCGATGAAGGTTTAATGCAATCATGTATCTCGTTGTTTTTGAATGCTTGCTTAATTGAGTCTAGTTTTGTATATATATGGGGATACACTTGCTCATGATAGGCACCATAGGACTTGACTTAGAGGTTATATGCATCTTGCCAAATTGTTTATCAAGCTTGTGACAATATTTTTGATCCTCTAGAAAACATTTCCACAATCTCTACACTTGGAAATAATAAATATTTGATCAAGATTTTTTGAAATTTGTTGGTTGTCACCTAATAGCTTTGTCTTAAATGAATAGTTATGCTCGACCCCATAATGTAAAAACGATAGACTTGATAGTTTGCTTACGGAAGGATTTGTCAATTGGAAATGATATTTCAAAGTTTTGAGTTATATGCCAAATACGGTGTTGGTTGATTGTCTTAAGAGTTTAGACTTAAAAAATACTCAACGCCAAATATGTGATGATCGACTTGATAGTACTATTTGAAAGGATTTGTTTGAAGAAACTAATTTTTAGCGGTAATTGGGATACATGCCAAATCTTGATCTGTTGTTTAAAGTATGATATTACTTTATGCATGTCTACACCACTATCGCACAACATGGGATGCTAACAACTCCGCTGGCCTTTGAACAATCCAAAAAGAGGAAACTCTTGGAGTTTGGCTATGAGTTTCCCAACATATGCAGCAGAAATGCTATATTTGGGTATGCATTGGTATTCTCATGGGCATGCATTCAAAGCAAAAGAGGGAATACTCCTCTGACCGTTATGAGAAATCATTATACCAAAAAGGGAAACCTTGGTAATGGTCACGAGTATCCATTCTTAGCATGTACAGTCTAATTAAAGACACTAAGTTTTTTCATGATCTCATTACTAATGAACTAAAGTTTTAGAAAGACAAAGAATATAAAAGGAGTGTTTAATAGCCATGATTCATTGATGTGGATGACCAAATGAGACACTCTAATTCTATGCTTCTTTTGACATGTTTTGGCATTTCCTTTTGGCATAAATCTCGTTACTAAGATATAAACTTTCCGAAATCTCAATAACTGATGTTTGAACTTGAGAGCCTTAACTAGATGACATGATTGGGTAGAATCGATAAACTTTATTCCTATTTATGCTTGACATCTATTTATGACTAAGTTTTGCCTCAAAATATTTATATGAAAATTTATACAAAAGGTGCAATAAGAGGATCACAAGTTTACTTGCAAGTTAGATTCACTGTTGACATGGAGCATATAAGTTTTCATGAATCTTTGGTGCTCTTTATAACTGAGCTTGTATTTCCCGTGTGAGTACATGTTTACTCTGTTTGAGCTAGCAAGGAAAATAAATATGCAAGGCATACTGATTTTCAATGGCAAGCAAAATTCTCCTCATATTATTTATCAATAGTTACTTCTCGGGACAAGCAGAGTCTAAGCTTGGGGAGGTTCATGAGTGGAATTTATGTATACTTTTATAGAAGTATTTTATGCATATCAACCACCCATCTCATGCTTTATCTAGTTGCAGTTATGCCAAATATGCATGGTTTATGTTTTCATTCATTTTCATATGAGCTTTGTACATTTAGTAGTTTAGGTAGAATTTTATCCCTCTTCCTTGTATTTGACATGCGTGTAGGTGTTGATGATGATTATGGATAAAACAAAGGCAAAAGGAACAAAGAGAGCATAGTATGGAGGAGCTGCATGGACCAGACTTAGCCATTTGAGGTGTTAGAAAAAGTGAATTTTCCAACTTCTCAAAATAAAGATCCAAGACCACTGGGTTGTAGTACTCGTCGATATGAATCCAACGAGTCGAAAACACCCAAATCGGAGTTCGTATAAAGAAATGGCGGCTAAAACACTACAAAACCCGAAAGTTTAACGACCAACTATATGACCGGAGCCATTTTTCTGGCCGTATAGTTTTGGTCGTATAGTTGGGAAAAAGGTCGGAAACGACTTTTTTTGACCCTGGACTGCTCCAGAACCTTATAGATCACACATATATTTGCCCATCTAGTACTAGTGAGACCGAAGCCTAGAAGCCCTCTCTCATTCCATTCAATCCTATAACTACAATCTCTTTAATTCAGTTCATATTCATTTTTAGTTTCCGTCTTAGTTTAGTTTGTTCTTGTTAAAAGTTCTTTGTTATTAGATACTTTAAACCTCTCTCAATTATCGATGTTCTGGTAACTTATAGAATAGGCTATTTCCAAACCACGGTTTGGATGCGAAACGTGGCTGCAGTGACAACGTGGCTGCGAGGTCGTGTTGTTTCCGTTCGTCGATCTCCCATCGGGACAAACTCTTCAATATTTGCTGCTACACGTACTGCAATAACAATGTTGTTGGTGCAGGAATCCAATCATCACCCATAACTAATAAACGCGTCGCGCATGATCCCACACTATGCCCCCCACGTTAGCATAATGCGATCCTGACCAATCGCCCCCACGCGGTCCCACATGGCGCAGCCCCACACGTTAGGAAAACATGTTCTCGACCAACCGGCACCATATAGTCCCACACTGTATGGCCCCACACGCCATCCAACGGTCAACATGACGACAACTGCCTTTCAAAGGTACCCACGATGTCAATATATCAAGCACCACTGAGATTTTTGAAAATGCAGCCTGATGGCAAATAACTTTGTAGACATTCAAATAAAAAACAAAATACTTCTTCGTGGCGTCCTCTTACATGTACTACTTCACTTGAAAAATGTGAAACATGTGTTTTCATATCTTTGAATAGAAAAAATGATTTGGGTGCTTCAAAATATTGGCCTAATGTGTATGAACATTCCTGGTTTTGACCCAAACAGCCAAGGTCATGGCCATATCGATATCTTTGTTTATCATAAAGTTCCCACATCTGGTATATGAGGGCATCTTCTCCAACAAGATCTACTGAAAGTGAGCAGTGCGTTGTTTTATTTTATTAATTAGGTACTAGTCTTACCAGTACCACTATATAGTGTATGAATAACTTTGAATATTTATCATTGGATCAAGACTCGCATATCTTAACATTGCTAACCATTGGATCCTCTTTTCCATTCTAGCACCTACAAGATTCTATTGATAATCTTTGGCAAAATGAATGCTAGATATGTCGAAATCTCAAAACACGCTTATTCATCTTTATAGAGTCTTTTTTGTCGTTTTTCTAAACCATGGTTCGAGAACTTTCAAGTATTAGGTATCTAATAAACGTTTATTTCTACATGATATAAAGTGCAAGAACCAAATATACGCCCATATTTTAAAAATGAGGCTCAAATTCATAAATATTTTGAGCTTTTACCTATTATAACTTTATATACTAATGATATGTCATGCTTGTGTTATTATGTGAGTCCCATGTGCAAGACACGTGCAACTTACTGGTACTACTAGAAAGATCATGGCTCAGCTCCACGGTGGAGGAGCAGAACCCAACTCCTAATCATTCTTGATTTCAGGTTCCTTTGTGTTAAATGTATGGACTTGGATGCCATTTTCACATTTTTGAAGTCCTTGGTGTAACATGTACACATCCACCGACCATATTAATTATTTAAGCATCTCACTCCTTCGGTGCATACCTCATTTAAAAAAATAAAGTGCCACCACCCGGTTTTTAGAAAAAGTGGACCATGTTTTGTTACAATTCCCTAGTCTTAGCACATTCCAAGCTTCCCTATTAGCTAATTATGCCCACTTAAATGACTTTATGTCAATTTAAATAAATTAGGTCAAATTTCAATTACAAGTAAGCATTATAGTTTTTTCTTGAATTATCAAGAGATCTAACAACCAACAATGTTGGGATCTGTCAATCTTTATCTGACGGTCGATATTCAATGTTATTCGTGCATTATATCTTACTAGTAATTTGCACATGCCTATTGTATGTGAGAATCAGATAATAGAAGTATGATATATCATTTTTTATATAAAATTATAATAGGTGAAGCTCAAAAAATACTATAACTTTGAGCTACGTCCATAAAGTATCACGTGTGTATTTGCTTCTTGTACTTTGTATCATGTAGAAGTCAACCTACTAGTTACCTAATACTACTCGACATTCTCTAGAGAAATGACAAAGACGATTCTAAAATTAATTATCAAGAAGTGTGTGTTGAAGTTTGGGCATAGCGTTCATTGCACTAAAGACTAGCAATAGAATCTTCTAGATGCTAGAATGGATAGAAGATCCAACTTAATTTTAGAAGTGTTGGGATTTGCCAGTCTTGATCCAATGGTCAAATTTCAAAGCTATTCATACACTATATAGTGGTAAGATAAGATTATATAATAGGTTAAGCTAAAAAAAGTTATAAATTTGATCGACATGCATAAAGTATGGGTGTATATTTGGTTCTTGTATTTTGTATCATGTAGAAGTCAATGTTTATTAGCTACACCTAATACTCGAAAACACACTTCTCAATACATGGTGTCATGTGATTGTCGCGGTCCCGAGGTCCCAACCACGTCCAAGGATGCCTTGGAAGGGAGCGTGCAGTGCTACGCTGGCGGATGTGTTTCACTCGAAGTTCAAGGGGAACCAAATGTGTGCAGCACCACCAGTAAAAAGTCACTGGAACCTTGTCGGTAATGCAGCCCTGCGACAGACGATGATGATCAATGACAAATGACTAAGGTGCTTGAGCTAGAAAACTATACTAGTAGATCAGGAAGGTCGGGAGGGGTAGGGAGAGAGGTTGCTAGAAGAAGAAGGATACGAGAGAAGAGAGAGGGAGGAGGGGAAGAAGATGAGAGGGATGACATGTGGTCCCTATGTGATGCCCCCGGGATTAGGATTAAACAAATCCCAGACCTCCGTGTGACATAAGCTTAACCTTGAGCTCAAGAATATCCAGTGAAGAATCGGTAACACAACAGTGACCCTACGCCACAAAATTTATTACAGCAAGCTCATAACTGAGCAGAGAACGAAATTATTACAAGCAGAGGTCACTAACCAAAAACATCAAACAACGGAAGGCAAATTATGCTATTAAGTATAGCAAACTTAACAAATGGCCTAAGAGGCCTGAAGCATAACGATGACATCCCAGCCTATAGATTCCAGGCTGCTGGCCAGGAACCCCAAGCTACTCGTCGATGTCGATGTAGAATGGAACTCGTCTTCAAGGAACACTTACTCTGCCAAAAGTATCAACAAAGCAAGGGTGAGTACAGGGTGTACTCCGCAAGACCTATGGCTGGTGGAGTTGTTTTGCATAAAGCCATCTTTGTTTGTAAAACAAGAGAGAGGAGAATCTCGTCTATTCAGAGTATTTTAAAAGGGGATAAGAGAGTGACATCTCTAAAGTATTGATCATCATATTTTGATATCCACCAAATCATCATCATATACCAATTAGGATCACCCCCTCGTACCCATGAGGAAGCATCCTTAAGCACATGTTCATTACCAAGTTTTACGATTAGGTTATAGTTCTCTATGGTCTTGAGTCCGGTCACCAAGTCGTGCATAACCATGAACACGGATTTTCGAAAAGATTATTACCCTGCAGGGGTGTACAACTTTACCCACACCTACTAACCTTCTCTTAATTCCACATTATTAGCCCTCTTCCTTGGAAGGCCGGCAGAGGATGGTTAGACATGACCTTTACCTTGATTTTGCCGAGACCATGAGTCACGCAATAAGTATGGTTCCGCCGTAACGGGTCAAATCCCGAAGCCGGTACTTAAATATGTGACGCAAGGTTGGTTTACCAGGGGCGCTATCAACCCCAAGCAACCCGGTCCACGCTTCCCTACCTGTTATGAATGCACCTTCACCCGGCAAATCTTTCAAAAGGTTTTCTATGCATATGTTGAATGGAACGCCTGAACTATGTGACTCATGAAATCTACTAGGAAAGTTAGTCAGTCATGAGGTTGTCCAGGCCCTGTGTGGTTGCACGCTCGTCTTGGTTCCAAAGGCAAGAACTCAGGTCCTAGTGGTGGCGAGCATGGGACTAGAAAAACCACATCCCACCGTGGCCTCCCATACAAGCCTTAGCATGTTTAATATCATATCACCTCTGATCTCATATCATCACGTTCTCATGTCATACTAGATTCTCTGCATCTGATACATCATCTGGATGGACCAGACTCAACAGCTATGCATGGCTAAGGAGGACACAAATAAGCTCTAGCAGTGCACACAAGCCAAACCTAGTTATGCTAGGAGCAGTGGATCAGGTAATATAAGCTCAAAGGGAGTAATGCAATAGATAGGATACTTCATCTATTGGTAAAAGACCACAGTAGAATCATATGCATCATGACAGGAATTGAAATGCTTTCGAAATCATAGGATTATATCATGGTGGGGCTATGCTTGACTTTGCCTGTTGATAACCAATAAAAAGATCTTCGGGAGCCTTTTACTTGACTTGATTACAGTTGGTCAAGTATTGTTCGTCGACCTTCGATCTTCGATGGTGTTGACCTCGAGCTTCGGTCTCGATCTTGATATCGTATTCTACAGGGAAGAACCAAACACCGGAAAGAGAGAGAAACAATCAACACATGGCATCAATGCAATGCTCAAGCAAGAATGATGATATGACAAGTTGATCAGTACTTAAATGTAACCCTAAGACATGCTCGGCAGTTTAATCGGGTTTCGAGGGGTACAAACCCTAACTCGGGGAAACTCCGGAATCACCTATGAGGGGTTACTATGTTCTTCTAATTAAACTTGCTATGAAAGTTGTTGAATAATGCATGATTATAGCTTATATAGTTAGAGCTCATTTTTCTGAACATTTTGATATATTATTTGTAATTTTCTGATAAACAGATAATTAGTTATTGATTTTATAAGAATAAACCAATTTCTAGAATTATTAAAACCATTTCTGAAATTAAACAAAACTGGATAACCTTTTTTACACTGAGGACACTCCTAGCCACAGAGGCTGACAGTGGGGCCCATGGCCACCTCAGCATACACATGGGCAGGAGAGGGACCTACCCAGGTTTGACTGGGCTGACCCGCGCTGCTGACGCACGGGTGGCGTCAGCATGACGTCACACCGGCAGGGGCTCTCAGATCATCGGCAGAATCGGTGATTGGCGGCGAACTAGGAAGCGCAGATAGGCGGGCTGGGCACAGCACAGTGCGACGAACCCTATAGCAGTGGCGCCACCCGAAAATAGTCGCCGGAGAAGCGGCTACGGTGGTGCCCGACGGTGGCAGACGGCGAAGCACGGTGCGATCTCAAACCAGAGAGAGGAGAGGATTGGAGGGGTCCTGGAGGACCGGTGGCTCACCATGAGTGCGTCAGAGATGTCGTAGAGGACGGAGGGAGATGGTCGGCGCCGGAATCATCAATAGCAATAGCACCAGACTTCGGGAAGACATGATGATTGGGCCTGATTTGAAGTGCCTCGGCTCGATTCCTTCACCGATAATACTCAAGGCATTGAGGGGAAGATGCGTGCAAGATCAACGGAGGATGGGGGTGGCCAGAACGGCGGCGGCCGTACGGCTAGGGTTTAGCCTTGCGCGGTGCAGAGAGGGAGAGAGAGAACGCGAGGGGGAGAAGATGAGGGCGAGGGAGGAGAGACGTGTGCGGCACGGTCTTATCCTCCCTCCAAGCAGCGGCGAGTATCACGGCGCGGCCAACGACGATCGATGGAGATTGCAGCGACACCGAGTTGTGTGCCTGCAAGGTGGAAGACGACGAGGAAAGGGGATGATGCGGTCTGGGCCGCGTATGGGCTTCGGCTGGGCTGCGGCAAGCTGTTATGCGTTGCGCACTGAGCAGAAGAGAGAGGGGAGAGGGAACTGGGCTGCGGCCCAGTTAGCTTAGGAAACATTTTTATTTCCTGAAAACCTTTTTCAAATCTATTTTCTATTTTCTGTTTGCATTTTCAAATCATTTTCAGTTTTAAACAGTTTGAAAATACTAGAGGGTTTTAATATCATTATAAATATTCATGGGCCCTTTATACCAATTTGGGCTCCAATAATTTTGGCACTTTTCAAAATACAAAACCTTTTTGAATGCATTTCAAAAAGAGAGGGGAGGATTAGGGTTTAGGGCTTTGTCTTATTTTTGTTGCATGCATTTTTAGAAGATGATGCTCATGTATGCACAAACAACCTAAATTTTATATTAACTAAAACTGGGGTGTTACACCCTAGGTCCATGTGATCGCTTAATTGTGGACCCATTATGTTAGTTTAGATGTTAAAATGCGATTATCCAAAAAAGTGACCTATTTGTAACAGCTCTACCCAAAAGTGGTACATATCCACACAAAATTGCAAAAGTGGCACTAAACTGTTACCCTGGCCCCAATTGTGGTGCTAAAATGTAATTTACTTGAGAAATATGGGCTCGCGTCCTTTTCTGAAACACAATAAAACTTATTTATGGTGTTATTTAGCTAGTCTACGTGACGAGACGATATAATACTGAGCCAGGACGTGACAGCTTGCTACTCTAGCTATAACTTTAGTAGGTGTCCTTGATACAGTTGCGCACTTCAGAAGACAGACAAGGGAACACGCAAAATTAACATCCCTCTTTTAAAGAGCCTCCCATCTTCCCAAATCTCTGTCGATCCCCATTCGCGAACCCTGGATAGCTTCATTTTGGATCCTCTTGAGCGTGCATTTCACAAATTTTCATAGCCATTTCTCACCCGCTGCATCGGTTCTTGTAGGCCGCCATCACTCTCCTCCAAGAAATCCCAACAAACATATATGAACCCGCCCTTGCTCCCAGTCCATCTAGACGCAATGGCGGATTCGACACACAACATTAGGTATGGTGGCTGGAGCAAGTTCGACGGCGATGCCTTTGGAGAAATCTCTATGCGTATGGAAACTACCAGCATCGTCCGGCTGGCCGCATGCTCCAGGGAGTTGCGCCGCCAAGTCACCAACGGAAAAGGTAGAATATGCCCCAACGACGATTGTGGGACATTTGTCGCCTTCCACGACTTCCTCAACCATAATATGGTGTGCCCACACGGCCCATGCAACTACACTGAGCCTGGCTGTGAGTTGGCTACCCCGCCAACAACGCTCCTCGCCCACCTCAAAAAAGCCCACTCGATGGAAGTGCACAGTTTCCACTATGGGGAGGAACACAAGTACATCTATCAGCCTTTGCTGGTACCTGGCTCATGTAGAGTAGAGACCGTCGTATCCGGGGATGATGGTGCGGTGTTCGCTGTGCGTTTTGACATGCTCCTCCATGGCCTCACCATATCTGTCTAGAACGTTAGGTCGGTGGTGACGAGGTTTCGACTCGTCAATGCCCATTGTTATGGACTTGGGTTTTGGAGAAGATAGGGATGCTGGAGATCATGGAACGGTTAACAGACAAGCAACCAGGGGACACGAGATTTACCCAGGTTCAGGCCCCCGGAGGGAAAACCCTACTCCTGCTTGTCTGCTCTTGATTACGGCGGAACCGAAGGTTACAAGGTGCGCAGATTCGATCTGGTGTGGTGGTGCGTATGCGAAAGTATGAGTCGAGAGATCTAGGCCGTGCCCTCCTGGCCTTTATATAGACTTAGGCAGGTCCCGGGCATAGTCCTAGTCGGTTACAGGTTCTAGGGTTTTACCCCTTTGAATTTCCTATCTACTCTAGTCTTGCTCTCCAAGGATCCGAAGGTGTTATGGGCCTGGGCTACCCGAAAGTCTTCATGGGCCGGCGTATATCCACTGTGGGCCTTCCTTGGGCTAGACTAGGTATGCTGAGACCACGTACCCGTAGGGTATAACCATGTCAGTAGCCCCCGAGTGATCAGTCGAATCGTAGATTCGGCTGAGGACTCTCCAATCCTTTGGGTGCAACTATGTATTAACAGTATGTGTGTAGGGATTGTTGATGCGTGTGCCTGACTCACCCGACGGATCAGGGTCAGTTAACTGTCTTAGGACGAAACAACACGATCTTCCTCAGTTTCAAGTCCCTTAACTCGAAACTGGAACATATGCTGGCGTAATTCAACTCAGGCCGCAGAGGACTTACAGAAGTAGAATTCCACTGAATTTAATTGATGTACCCGACGCATCCGTCGGGATTTTTCACGCACCTGTTGGCACGGATTCATACTAGCAGAGCGCAGTCGGGTGCGTTGCTAGGCCACCAGATGATATCTGTAGGTCTTATCTTTGCGTCACGGACGCAGCATCCGAACATTTGTCACCGCGGAGGTGTTTCGGGTGGCCAAGGAGATCGTTGCTCACTCAGCGTTTTGTTGGGGCAGAGTTGCCAAAAAGTTTTTGTATGCTGATCCGAAAGATCGCAGTCGAAGATTTCATAGGGTGCGCGACCAGCGCTCCCTATGGGAGTAGCCCCCGAGTGTCTGATCGAGTCGTACACTCGAGCGGAGACTTTTATTCAGGCGCTTGTTCAGTGTTGAGTCCGTAGGACACAAAAATTTTCGGATGCTTAAATCCATCCTCCCTATGGAAGTAGCCCCCGAGTCCGTAGTGGAGTCGTAGACTCGACGTAGGACTCGAAGAATTATTTTGTCTTTATTCGTCTGTCGGGTGCGCGGCCAGCGCTCCTGATAGGAGTAGCCCCTGAGTATTTAGTCGAATCGAAGATTCGAGTGAGTACTCTTAGTTGTGGAGCCGAAGAATTGTAGTTGGTGCTAGTATAGCTTTTGATGACATCATTGCTGACGATCAATGACCTCAAGCGTCTGCTACGCCAGAGATGACTTGACTTGACGAAACGTGGGTCCCACTTGCTGACCTTGAATTGACCGGTCACGCGCGGCGTGGAGATAATTACGGCATCTCCTCGATTTCCGCGCGTAGTGGATGGCGTGGTAACGACGGTTCGTTGTGATGCTGACACGTGTACGGTCAGATCTGCCGTTGGCGTTAGGTCTTCTGGATGGACGGATGCCGTGCGTCGTCTTCGTTGTTATAATCATTGGGGAAAGCCGCGGTTTGTTTTCACCGCATCAGTTCTTGTTTTCACTGCCTCCTTGTGCTCTAGCGATTCTTTCTGCGCACTGGGATTTCCTTCCACATTTCCATCTTCCTTTCTGCGCTTTCACCACCGGCGCCGCCGTAGCGCAATGGGGAAACCAAAGAAATCGTCATCTGCAGTTGGGACCAGCGCCGCCGGAGGAAAGAAAGGCGCCACCGCTACCCGTGTCACCGATGGTGGCTGGCGGCGATCAGAGACGCGGGAGAGCGATCTCCGCAAGCTTCGCGAGCGGGGTCTGATCCCACAAGATAGGGAGGCCGTCAAACTCCCCGGCAATGAGGTAATCCCCCGTCCCCCATCTGGGTATCGGGTTATGTTTCTCGCCTTCGTTATGCGTGGGTTTTCTTTTCCAGTCCACGACTTCCTCCGTGGATTACTCTTTTTCTATGGCATTCAGTTTCACCATCTGTCGCCCAACTCTCTTCTCCACATTTATTGCTTCATCACTTTTTGCGAGTGCTGGCTTGGCATTGAGCCGCATTTTGGCCTCTTCCGGAAACTTTATTCCGTGAAGAGGCAGTCTGGTTCGGATGGTGTTTATCCCATTGGGGGTTGCATCATCTCCCTTAGTCCCAATCTTCTTTTCTTTTCCTTTTCCATGTCCGAATCTGTCCAGTACTGGTGGAGGCGATGGTTTTACATCCGCGACTCCGTAGTGCCTGGGCAAGATTTTGGTCTTGTTCCTTTTGACCCCTCCCAAATGATTGAGCCGAAAAGGTCTTGGAAAAACAAAATCTTGGGCGGCGAGGTGGCGGAGATAGAGGCCCTTTACCGTCGGGTGGAGGATCTCCAGCTGATTCCGGAGAAGGAGGTGAACGGCGTGGACATCATCCAGATGTTTCTTGAGCGTCGGGTGCAGCCTCTCCAAGCGAGGGCGCACCCGATGTTTCTTTATTCTGGGCGCCGTGATCCGACGAGGGTTTCGGTTGAGAAAATCTCCGAGGAGGATCTTGACAAGACCCTTCGCGCGCTGCTGAAGTTCAAGGCCGGAGAAAAAATCCCAGGGAAGTCGCTAACTCCTCCGTTTTCTTTGACGTTGGCCGTACCGCAGGTGTAGATTCGTGCGCGTAGCGTTTTTCTGTTGACTGCATGTTTATTTCCTTTGTTTGCTAACAAAGTCCCTTCTGGATTTGCAGAGCTTCAAAGTGCCGGGCATGGTGCCGCCAGTGCCTGAAAAGTATCCGAATGCTCCGGATAATGAAGTGGTGGAGTCCGTGTCCGAACTGCCTTCGGCGCGATCTCCGGCGGAGGATGCCGACGAGTCGAGTGAGGACCATACGCGCAAACGATCTCGGAGCTCTAGCGAGTCTTTGGATGCCTCGACTCCTCCGACTCCCAGAAACCCTCTGGGCCTTGAGCGTCATAGTGACGGTCATGGAGGCTCTTCCTCTCCCATTCCTGCCATTCCTGTGCGAGCTGTAGCACCGCACCCGCCCGCGAAGCGGAAGAAGGAAGAGAAGAAGGAAGAGAAAAAGGAGGAGAAGAAGGAGGAGAAGAGAGCTCGAAGGACTCCTCCTGTCTTCGACCTGAGCTCACTGGGCTCGTAAGTTTCTTGTTGTACTATTGTCCTTTTTCCTTCATGATTTTTGCACTGGTGCTGATTGCTTCGTATGCAGGCATTCCTCCCACGATTCCTCCAGTGATGGAGCGCGGGAGATGATGGGGGAGTCGAAAATTGCATCTCCTCCTCCTCAGACGGTGGCGACTTCGGGTGGCGCGGCTCCGGATCCTGCGTTGCAGGAGGTGCAGGTGGTTGCGCCTAAGAATTTCGCCAGCGAGCCTTCGGAGTCGCCATCGGAGCATGTAAGTACTTCTTCTTCGTACCACGGGGGGAGCCCCCGAGTGTCTTCATGTGCGAATTTTGCTTTTACTCCTTTTGTGTTGGGCGTAGCCCCCAAGTCCTTTTTCTTACTGCTATTTCTTTTTCTGGAGCCTTTTGTGCAGGAGGCCAAGCGGCTGGTGCAGGAGCGTCTGGTGCTGGAGGCTAACCTTCGGCAGCTTCAAGGTACCTATTTGCCTTTTGGTACTTTTTTCGTTTATTCCGGTCTTGCTTTCTGACGTTTGTTTGTTTTGAATGCAGAGGAGCATAATACTTCTCTCCGTGAGGTCGATGCTCTCAAGAAGAGCCTTGGTCATTCGGAGCAGAAGGCCGAGGCCGCCGTTGGTGTGAAGGAACGCCTCGATCTAGAGCTGACTAAGGCAGCCGAAGCGAAAGAGCGTCTGCAGCAGGAGGCCGCGGATTGTGAGGAGCAGGTGGCCACCGTTGCGGCTGCTCGTGAAAGAGAGGTGGCGGCAAAGCTCATGGCTGCTGCCAAGGCTATTTCGGGTAAGTGTTGTATTTGTGTTTGTTTCTTCGTGTTTCATGTCTTCGTCTGTGCTTCTTTTCTTCATGTCTTCTCTCCTTTTTTTGTCTCAGATGCCGCAGGCATCGAGTTTGACCGCGGTGCTCTAGAGCACGGGAGTGCTCTAGATGATGCTACTGTGGCGGTCGAAGATCGCAGCAGCACCGTCGTTAGCTCCCTTGCCAAGGCGAAAGAGGTCCTTGGCCGCTTCTACAAGGAGCTTGTCCCTAAGGGCATGGCCCTCGATGACGTGGATGCTCAGGCGGAGGCTCTGTCAGCCGAAGCGCCTGCGGCGTACAAGCACAAGCAGAAGGGCATCGGCGCGTCCGTCGGGCTGGCGATGGCCTTGGTGGCTAGAGCGGAGCTGGATCTGCCCCAGATCACTTCCCGGATGCCGACGACCGCAGATGGATCCGAGGTAGCCTTTGCTGCCTACTCTGCTCGCTGCAAGCGATATGGGACCAAGCTCATTGATTTGCTGTCTGAGTATGCACTGCAGCAGCAGGGCGGGGCCAAAGCTAAGCAGTCCGGCTCCGAGGCGACTCAGGGTGCCGCGTCTTAGACGTTGTAGACGTAGGGTATTTTGTAGTCTACTTTTTGCTGTAAATATTTTGGAGAACACAATCCTTGTGCCATGTAGTGGCCTTATATGTTTTAATGAATTCGCCTGAGGTGTGCTTCTACCACTGTCTGAGTGTTTGTGTCCTTTGCTTTCCTGCTGTTCTAGGTTCCTTTGGGTGCCGACCCTGTTGACACCTCGCCTGCAACGCAGCTGCGGCCATCTTTGGATGATCCTTCTCAACTCGCTTTTCTTCGGGACCGTGTGCGTAGTCTGGAGAGGGAGTTGCTCGGGTTGCGAGGTCATGCCGATGTTTGGAAGTCCAAGGCGGATCGTGGTGCAGCCAGAGAGGAGTACTTGATGGCGGAACTGCTTCGGCTGTCTGAGCAACTTCAGTGTAAGTTGTTCTTTGATTTGAGCTACAGCTCAATTCTTCGAGTGAGCCTGCTGGATTTGCCTCTTATTTTGTGCAAATGTCGCAGGTGCTAACCTTGCTCCTAGGGAAGAGAAAGAGCGTGTCGCTGTTCGGGTCAATTTCTTGACTCAGCAGGACATGGAGGCTGGCGGCTTCTTCTGGATGGATCGTGATCGCGCCATGGCTCTGGCGACGGTGCAGGATCGTGTGCATCAAGTTTCACGGGTGCTTCGCCAAGTGCAGACATCGCTTTCCTCGGTGTTGCACGTCATGTTTCCTTTGGATGCCGTACCGACGAGCCTTGCGGGTCTTCTGTTGAAGTTTCGAAGCGTGAGCAATGTCAAGGAGTTGGTGCGGCAACAATTCGTCGCTGGAGTCAAGGCTGCGTTGTCTCTTGTGAGGCTGCACCGGCCTGATGTAGATTTGGCTGTTGTGGCAGCTGGGCCACCTCTTCGGCCGGATGGTGGTGAGTGGGACATGCGGCCACATTACGCGGCTGTAAGGCAGTATGCCGAACAGGTCGTAGATTTGTTTGAGCAGCGTGCTTAGGTTATTCTTCAACATAGGTAGTACCTGTAAAAAGAGATAAATGTAAAATTTGTATATTCCGACCGGGCGTGTTGTTCCCTTTGTAAAGGTTTGTTTGTTGTAAGCACGTAGTGCTTTGTTTGAGTACGTGTCCTCTTCGTTTGCATGACGTTGTCAGCTACTCAGGTGTACACGTGTGATCCTCAGTCGACGAAATCGTGAGGTGGGGGGAGCCCCCGAGTGCGTTTGCAGCGTAAAGTAGATTTGCAAATAATGAACTGGAGTTTGGGGCGAGACACTTAGCTTTATTTATATCGTAATGGAGGGAGTACATTGTTCGGCTGAATAGCCTTGGCTGAAAGCCTTATTGAAAGTAAAGGGGGTAGGTAGCTAGGAATAGAATCGTCGCAAGTGCGAGATGTTCCATGGGTTGGAGTATGCGACTCCAGACTCCACGTGCTTGAGGCGGTAGGCGCCACCTGGGATGACTTCGGTGATGACGTAGGGTCCTTCCCATGGTGACTCGAATTTCGTCGGTTGTTCTTGCTTGAGTCGCAAGACGAGGTCTCCTTCGACGAACGACCTTGGGCGCAACCGGCGGCTGTGGTAGTTGCGGAGACTCTGCTGGTACACCGCTGATCGAGCTGCTGCTATGTCTCTTGCTTCGTCGAGTGTGTCGACGACATCTTCGAGTGCAGCCGTGGATTCGGCTTCGCTGTAAGCGACGACCCGGGGGGCTTGGTGACGTACTTCGGCTGGTAGCACGGCTTCAGCTCCGTGCACCATGAAGAACGGTGTGTAGCCTGTGGAGCTGTTTGGCGTGGTCCGTAAGCTCCATAGGACGGATGGTAGCTCTTTCGTCCAAGATCCTGCTTTCCGTTCGAGTGGACTCATGAGGCGCTTCTTGATGCCAACGCCGATTAGGCCGTTGGCATTTTCCACTTGCCCGTTCGTTTGGGGGTGTTCCACTGAGGTGTATGTGATGTTGATCCCAAAGCCTTCGCACAAGTCCTGGAATTCCTTGGAGATAAAATTCGATCCGTTGTCGGTGATGATGCTATGCGGTACGCCGAACCTGTAGACGATGGACTCGAAGAACTTGACGGCAGTTTTGCCCTTTTGGTTGGTGACGGGCATGGCCTCGATCCACTTGGTGAATTTGTCGACTGCGACCAGGAGGTAAACGTGTCCCCCTTTCGAAGACTTTGGCAGTTTGCCGATCATGTCGAGGCCCCATTGAGCAAAAGGCCAGGCTATGGGTATGGGTCTGAGCTCGGACCCGGGTGCGTGCGGTTTGTCGGTGAACCGTTGGCATCCATTGCATCTTCGGACGATGTCCTTTGCGTCGCTCATGGCCGTTGGCCAGTAGAATTCGGCCCGTAGAGCTTTGGCGACTAGGGAGCGGCTGCCTGCATGATGGCCGCAGATGCCCTCGTGGATGTCTTGGAGGATGGCCTTCCCATAACCGATGGTGACACACCTTTGTAGTACACCCGTAATACTGCGCTTGTACAGCTCGCCATTGATGGTGGTGAAGGATTTTGACCGACGAGAGATGCGCCGGGCATCTGTTGGGCTGTCAGGCAGTTCTCCATTTAACAAGAACTGGAGGTATGGCCGTGTCCAAGTTTCTTCGACTGCCATGACCTGCATTAGGTTTACCATGGCGACTTCTGTGTCCAGTTTCTCGGGTCCTTCATTTAGGGGTTCGTAGCATGGAAAACAGAAAATTTCTACCACATGAACACACAATCAAGATCTAATCTATGATCAAGCCAAGATCTATCTACTAGATTGTAGCAACGAGTCAACAGAGTACTAACCCTCGAAGATCCAAAGCGGTTAACGAGAGAATATTCTCGTGGATGATGTAGTCGTACACTTCCGATCTCAAGATCGCGTAGACGATCCTTCCGGCGCTGCGTTTCGGCAGCGCTTCCACAGTCGGTCACACGTTCGGTACTCGATGAAGACCTTCCTCTCCCTTGTTCCAGCAGGCAGCGGAGGTTGTAGCACTCTCCTCGCGATTCCGGCAGCACGGCGGCGTGGTACCGGAAGTAGAGGGGAGATCTCGCAGGGCTTCGCCTTAAGCCGGAGCGAGTATGGTGGACTATGAGAGAGCTCCTCGGCGATCTAGGGTTTAGACACACCAAGGAGGAGGTGCTTGGGCCGGCGGCTAGGGCTTGGAGGTGCCCAAGTCGGCGGCTAGGGCTTGGAGGTGCCCAAGTCGGCGGCTAGGGGAGAAACCCTAGGCGGCGGCTATGGTGGGCGGCGGCGGCTAGGGTTAGGTTTAGAGGGGGCAATCTTGTGTGCTAGGAGGGGAGCCCTGCCCCTCCTCTTATAGGAGGGAGGCGCCGGCCAAGGGAAGGGGAATCCCTCCCCAACTCGGATCCCAAGTGGGCCGGCGGTGGAGGAGGGACTCCTCCCCAACTCGGTTTCCCACTTCCCCTCCACTTCCCAAAATAGCCGTTTGACTTTTCAAATTTGGCATTTGACTTTTCAAACTAGGATTTGATTAAACCCTTTATTTTGTTCAGCGATGACACCTAGTACATGATGCAATCATACCAACTTGATATAACACATTCATGCACCCTTCCCCTTCGGAGTGCCGGACATTCCGGAACCTTCTAGAACATTCCTGATGAAAACACCGGAACCATTCTCCAACCCCGAAACGGGACTTTCCTTATATGAATCTTATTCTCCGGACCATTCCGGATCTCCTCGTGATATCCCGGATCCCATCCGAGACTCCGAACAACATTCGGTATCTTACTCATCATTTCATAACTACTCAACAACATTGAATCCTTAAGTGTGTCTCCCTACGGTTCGTGAATTATGCGGACATGATCGAGACACTTCTCCGATCAATAACCAATAGAGGAATCTGGAAATTCATATGGCTCCCACATATTTCTACGATTACTTTGCGATCGAATGAACCACTTACATACGATACCAATTTCCCTTTGTCTCACGATAGTTTACTTATCCGAGGTTATGATCGTCGGTATCTCTGTATACCTAGTTCAACCTCGTTACTGATAAGTACTCTTTTCTCGTTCCCGTGGTATGTGATCCCTTGTGAGCCAGTCACATGCTTGCAAGATAATTGGATGACATTCCACCGAGAGGGCCCAGAGTATATCTATCCGTCATATGGATGGACAAATCCCACTTTTGATCCATGAGCCTCAACCCATACTTTCCGAACACTCAATGCCACCTTTATAGCCACCCAGTTACGGTGCGGTGTTTGATGTCATCAAAGCATCCTTCCGGTGATGGTGATTAACATGATCTCATGGTCGAAGGAATTAGGTTACTATGTATCAGAAAGCTTATAGCAAATGAACTATATTAAATGAATTTATCTTTATGCTACTCTTAACTATAGGAGTATGTCCATCACATCATTCTCCTAATGATATGACCCCGTTGTTAATAACATCTCTATGTTCATGATCAGGAAACCATGATCATATATTAACCAACAAGCTAGTTTAACAAGAGGCTTTACTAGGGACTCTTTTATGTTTACAAATCACACAAGTGTTAATGTTTCCTGTTAATACAATTATAGCATGATATGTAAACATTTATCATAAGTATGAAGATATGATAATAACCACTTTATTATTGCCTCTTGGGCATATCTCCAACAGTCTCCCACTTGCACTAGAGTCAATAATCTAGTTTCAAACCTTTGTGTATTCAACACCTATGGCTTTCTGGTGTCGTATGTACACGATTGCTAGTGGTCAACTAATCTCCGGATCTGACACTTCCTGGTCCGTGTGTAATTGCATGTCTTTGCGTCTCTACGCATCACTGATTCTCTAATGAGATGGCTTTGTATAAATTTGGTCCTTTGGTGAGACCTTTAGTTCTTTGGGGTTTAAAACATGTTGATAAAATTGTCGTACAATATATCTTCATAGTATTATCCCGTTGTGAACTACACCTAGTTTGATAACAAACTAATGGACACAAATGCCCTCTTTAGCTGCTATAATAGCAGTTATATACTTAGCCCTTTTGTTGTAGTATCTGTCACAATGTCTTAACTTTGGAACTCATCCAAATCCATTATGGAACTTACCTTCCATTATATTGTGCCACCCTTAGTTTAGATTGAGATAAACTTAATTTGTACTTTGTGACAAACTAGTATCAATGTAGTACTTTTACAATGAACTAACCATCTATTTGTCACTTCTACAAATAATATACTCTTAGTTCTTCCAAAAGATCATAAGAATATCCTTACTATCGTCCAATGATCATATTATGAATCATTCTGGTATATGCTCATAACATTTAGAGTACAGGACATATCTGGATTTGTACATATCACAGTATGATTGATATAAATACTCTTTGTGATTTCATACATCAAGTATCAATCTATACTTGAATCTTTGTTTCATTTACCAAGTGTCAATACACTTGAATATATCATCAATATTGAACTCATTCAATCTTTTTTTGAGCAACAAGAACCTTTCTTGTATTTTCTATATTGAACTCATTCAATATATCATCTATGTACTTTTGGCATAACCATATTAGCGTCTATTAATGCCAAATATTTGGGTTTTGCCTAAGCCTTTCATCGAGATGAAATTCTTAATATGTGTTAATAAAAGATACATCATTTCCAATCAACAATATTTCTTCCACATAATGTATTAGAAATATGTCTTAGCGCTACCACTTAATTTCTTGCAAATGCAAGCATCTTCATCGTCTCCGACGAATTTAAACTCCTTTAACAGTTTCATCATAGTGAAGATTCCAACTCCGCAATGCTTACTTCAACCATTGAAGTTTGCATATGATTTTAGCATCCTTTGAATTAACAAAACCCTATGGACCGTGTCATGCACACGTCATAGGTAACAATTCTATTAGAAGAACTTGTTTTGTTTATTTAATTACCACATAAAAAAATTATATGTAGTGGTTGCTACATTAATCCGTCTAGACTAAATATCACTATGAAAGATCAAATCTTGTCATAGTCAACCTTTGAACATTGTTGTGAACTGTTTCCCAACATGTCGACTATTTCATAGATGTGAAACATCCATGTCTATATCTTTGTAGATCCAAATACGACTGTAAGGTCTTGTACCTTTCCAGAGGGTCTTTCAAGTTCAAAGCTTGATCTCTCGTATATGGAACTATCACAGATTTTATGGCTTCAAGCCATTTGACGGAGTCAGGGCCCATCATCGCTTCTTTGCATGTAGTCGGATCATTATTGTCAAATAATGATTTAACTCTCAAATCTTGGTATTTGATTGTTTACCCAACCTACTTGTTTCAATAGGAACTTATATCTCAGTGACCACAACCTTTGAGGCACGTGAGCCATGAGCATTGTTGCTGCCTCCGGAACACTTTTCGGCGCTACGCAACTCTGCACATATAGCTAACGTTCTTTTAACCTTATCAAAGTTCTATTGTCCTCCCACTTAACTTTTCACGAAATATTCCTTCTCAAAGAAACTTGACGTTCTAAGCGACAAACACTTTCGTCTTTGGTGTTATGGAGGAATACTTAACTATTATTCAAAATAACATACAAAGGTATGTTCATCCGATTTTGGTTGCAAACATCTTTCTTGTGCATAGCATACCAATTTTTAAGAAAGGACAACTTGGGTTTTATCCCAAACCATAACTTTATATGGTGTCAATTCAATGGATTATGATGGAGCTCTTTTCAATGGAAAAACGGTAGTCTCTAAAGCTTTTAATCTTTAAAATATAATGGCAGTTTTATGAATTACACCTTTGATCTTACCATGTCAAACAAGGTTTAATTACATATCTCGAACGCTCCATACTCTTATGGTGTTTCGGAAAATGCAAATCCATGGAACGATTCCTTAAATCTTAGGTAGTATGCTAAACTTGTAACTCAAATATCTTCCTTTATGATCTTATCATAAACTATTTATATTCTTGTTACAATGATTTTGCACTTCATCTTGGAAATCTTTGACCTTTTCAAATGTTTCATACTTCATCCTTATTAAGTAAATATTCATATATTCACTCAAATTCGGAGAAAACATATGAAGTTGAAATCCATCGCTCTTGACTAAACATAATGGACTTCATACAGCAATATGTACAAGTTCCAATAAGCTAGTCATTCGTTCCCTTTTGGCCTATGAACGAAGTTTTAATTATCTCTAGGAAAGTTTCACAAGCGTCATTTGATAAAAATCAAATAGACTCCAAATTCCATCCACATGGAGTTTCTTCATGTTTTCTTTTCAATATAATTTAAACGGCGATGTCACTTCCTAAGTGATCTTTCAATCAATTTATCTTTCGACATTTTTAGCACTAGTTTTATGGATGTGATTTCTCCAACGAGATTTGTGAATCATCCATCTTTTATGGATTACAACAATTATTTGAACAACCCTTTTGTTCTCAAAATACCTGATAAAACAAATCTTGAAGGCAAGCTTTGATGTTTAACGAGCAACACAATAACCCTTTATTTGTTCTCAATGAACATCATCACATATTCTTTTGCTAGTTACTTAGGCCATTGTAGTTCATGAATTGTGTTGTTTCGTATGACGATTCACACCAACAAATTCAGTATCAAATACTTAAGAAACACATTGTTTAATAAGCAAAGAATATAGCCATAACATGTATATCATCTATATACTTAAACTGAACAATTCTAGTCTCTTCTTTTCTGCCATATATTTATGAGATTCTCTTTTAGTATTTCCTTTTCTGTTTAAAAGAATCTATCAACATCAATAGTGGAGTCATACATATGACACATAGTCCAAAGCGTGTATAGTTAAATACCAATGTCTTTGGACTTGCACTTTGAAGTAGATCACCATCATCAAATGTTTGGTGTGCTTTCCAATTCCATTCTTTCGTAATCTCTTGGTGTAGTAAATATTTTACCTACATCAAATATTCACCCTTATCATGGAATTATTCATGATCAAGCTACTTTAGCTTATTGTGGTGAATCGCGAGTATAATGTTGCTCTCCAAAACCTTTTTGGAGGATTCGGACAACTAGTGTCTCCAACCTTTTGCAAATTCTCATCAAACATGAGAACATGTCTTTTGCCATATTATACTCTATCATGTTGCAACCAAAACTTCGTTTCAGATATCACAATATCTTCCACACATCATGGTTTCTGAAACATTTCTTTTAGATCCTAGATAACCTTGATATTAAGACAATCCTTTGAATATCAAGAATCATGGAGACAAACATGATACTTATACACTAACACTTGGATTTGTCACTCTTGTTTTAATACCAATTATTAAACTTCATGGAGTAACCGGAACTTTACTGAAAATTTGCAATAGGACTTTTAAACTTTAGATTAACACTTCAAAACAATACGATACCAGTTCGTAAAGTAACTTACCAGAATTCTATAGTTCTATCATCTCAATTAAAACTAAGCGCAAGGTGGTAAACGGATGCCAATGACTAAAACAACTATGCAAATTCACTTTGATTTAATTTATGATAAATAGTGTTCAACTTTTAATCATATTGCCGTTGAACTCCCACTCAAAACAATATCCCTCACATTGTTTTAGTGATCACACGAACCAAATCCACCACATCAAAACCGATCATCACGAGAGTTGATGTAGCTTTAATGGCGAACAATCAATATGTTCATCATATCTACTATATGACTCATGCTTTACCTTTCGGTGATCCGTGTTCCGAGACCATGTCTGTACATGCTAGGCTCATCAAGATCAAACCTTAGCTTCCGCATGAGCAAATCTGGCTTGCTCACGTTGTATACACTCGCATAATCTAACACACCCGATCATCACGTGGTGCTTCGAAACAACGAGCTTTAGCAACGGTGCTTACTAAGGATGAACACTTTAAAACTTGAAATTGTGTGCTTGAGGGATCATCTTATAATGCTACCGTCGTGAACTAAGCAATACAAGATGCATAAAAGGATTAACATCACATGCAATTCATAATATGTGATATGATATGGCCTTTCTTCTTATGCTTCCGATCTCCATCTTCAAGCACGAACATGATCTCCATCATCACCAGTGTGGCATCAAGGTCAATGACGCCGCTCCATGGTTTCGTCCACCAGCTTCAACTATTACAACTACTTTGAATAGACACGCGGGTCTTAACAGAATTTAAAGACAACCATATGGCTCCTGCCGGTTGCCAACTTACAATAAGGAACATTGCATACATCAAATATAATCACAATCATGGCCATATCACATCACAGCACACCCCTGCAAAACAAAGTTAGACACCTCTAATTTTCTTTGCATATTTTACGTGGTTTGGGGCTTTCAATAAGTGTCGTTCTAACTTACGAACAAGATCGACAACATTGATACTAGTATTGTCAATCACCCGTTGTAAATTGAATCTTAACTATGTTGGGAGAAACAGGCACCCACAAAGCCACTTATGCAATACAAGTTGCATGTCAAGCGTTGAGTAAGTCTCATGAACGATGTCATGTAAGGTTAGCCTGGGCCGCTTCATCCCACCATCCCGCTAGATGCAAAGTACACAAAAAGTAATCGACAACAAAAGCATCAACGCCCACAATGACCATTGTGTTCTACTCGTGCAACAGATCTACATATAGACACAGCTCTGATACCACTTTAGGGGTTCGTAGCATGGAAAACAAAAATTTTCTACCGCATGAACACACAATCAAGATCTAATCTATGATCAAGCCAAGATCTATCTACTAGATTGTAGCAACGAGTCAACAGAGTACTAACCCTCGAAGATCCAAAGCGGTTAACAAGAGCAGATTCTCGTGGATGATGTAGTCGTACACTTCCGATCTCAAGATCGCGTAGACGATCCTTCCGGCGCTGCGTTCCGGCAGCGCTTCCGCAGTCGGTCACACGTTCGGTACTCGATGAAGACCTTCCTCTCCCTTGTTCCAGCAGGCAGCGGAGGTTGTAGCACTCTCCTCGCGATTCCGACAGCACGACGGCATGGTACCGGAAGTAGAGGGGAGATCTCGCAGGGCTTCGCCTTAAGCCGGAGCGAGTATGGTGGACTATGAGAGAGCTCCTCGGCGATCTAGGGTTTAGACACACCAAGGAGGAGGTGTTTGGGCCGGCGGCTAGGGCTTGGAGGTGCCCAAGTCGGCGTCTAGGGGAGAAACCCTAGGCGGCGGCTATGGTGGGCGGCGGCGGCTAGGGTTAGGTTTAGAGGGGGCAATCTTGTGTGCTAGGAGGGGAGCCCTGCCCCTCCTCTTATAGGAGGGAGGCGCCGGCCAAGGGAAGGGGAATCCCTCCCCAACTCGGATCCCAAGTGGGCCGGCAGTGGAGGAGGGACTCCTCCCCAACTCGGTTTCCCACTTCCCCTCCACTTCCCAAAATAGCCGTTTGACTTTTCAAATTTGGCGTTTGACTTTTCAAACTAGGATTTGATTAAACCCTTTATTTTGTTCAGCGATGACACCTAGTACATGATGCAATCATACCAACTTGATATAACACATTCATGCACCCTTCCCCTTCGGAGTGCCGGACATTCCGGAACCTTCTAGAACATTCCTGATGAAAACACCGGAACCATTCTCCAACCCCGAAACGGGACTTTCCTTATATGAATCTTATTCTCCGGACAATTCCGGATCTCCTCGTGATATCCCGGATCCCATCCGAGACTCCGAACAACATTCGGTATCTTACTCATCATTCCATAACTACTCAACAACATCGAATCCTTAAGTGTGTCTCCCTACGGTTCGTGAATTATGTGGACATGATCGAGACACTTCTCCGATCAATAACCAATAGAGGAATCTGGAAATTCATATGGCTCTGACATATTTCTACGATTACTTTGCGATCGAATGAACCACTTACATACGATACCAATTTCCCTTTGTCTCACGATAGTTTACTTATCCGAGGTTATGATCGTCGGTATCTCTGTATACCTAGTTCAACCTCGTTACTGATAAGTACTCTTTTCTCGTTCCCGTGGTATGTGATCCCTTGTGAGCCAGTCACATGCTTGCAAGCTAATTGGATGACATTCCACCGAGAGGGCCCAGAGTATATCTATCCGTCATATGGATGGACAAATCCCACTCTTGATCCATGAGCCTCAACCCATACTTTCCGAACACTCAATGCCACCTTTATAGCCACCCAGTTACGGTGCGGTGTTTGATGTCATCAAAGCATCCTTCCGGTGATGGTGATTAACATGATCTCATGGTCGAAGGAATTAGGTTACTATGTATCAGAAAGCTTATAGCAAATGAACTATATTAAATGAATTTATCTTTATGCTACTCTTAACTATAGGAGTATGTCCATCACATCATTCTCCTAATGATATGACCCCGTTGTTAATAACATCTCTATGTTCATGATCAGGAAACCATGATCATATATTAACCAACAAGCTAGTTTAACAAGAGGCTTTACTAGGGACTCTTTTATGTTTACAAATCACACAAGTATTAATGTTTCCTGTTAATACAATTATAGCATGGTATGTAAACATTTATCATAAGTATGAAGATATGATAATAACCACTTTATTATTGCCTCTTGGGCATATCTCCAACACTTCATGTCCTTCGGGCAGCGTAGCCCCCCTGCTTCTTTGGGTGATCCCTTAGGGAATTTCTGCTTGATGGATGGCACGCAGATCTGTTCGAGGAACACACCTGGTGGCACCTTCGCGCAGGTGGAGCCGATGTTGGCGAGTCTGTCAGATTCCTTGTTGCTTTCTCTTCCAACGTGCCGAAGCTCGCAGCCGTCGAATTCTCCTTCGAGTGCGTTGTAGAGTGCGCGATACGCGATCATGTTTTCGGCGTGTGCGTCGCACTCATTCATTGTCTGCTGGACGACAAGGTTAGAGTCACCGTAGATGACCAGGCGCGTTGCGCCGCATATCTTTGCCATCTTCATGCCGTGGATGAGGGCTTCGTATTCAGCCTCATTATTAGAAGCTCGGAATTTCATCCGAAGGACGTACTTCATCGTGTCGCCTTGTGGGGAGGTCAGTATGACCCCCGCCCCTGCTCCGGCTTCTCGCTTGGAGCCGTCGAAGTGCATCGTCCATGACTGCGACATATCTGGGGTGTCTGGCAGCTGCAGCTCCATCCAATGTACCAGGAAGTCCGGAAGGACTTGAGATTTGATTCCGAGTCGCTTCTCGTAGACGATGTCCAAGGGTGATAGCTTGATGCCCCACAGGGCCACGTGTCCTGTGGCCTCTAGATTATTCAGGATGCTGTTCAGGGGTGCTTCGTTGACGACCATCACTTGGTGCTCCTGGAAGTAATGGCTCAGCCGTCGAGCCGTCATGAACACGCCGTAGGCAAGCTTCTGGTAGTGAGGGTACTTCTGCTTTGTTGGTGTCAGTACCTCGCTGAGGTAATAAATTGGGCGCTGGACCCCGTGGGTCTTGCCTTCTTCGGGTCGTTCGACCACGAGTACGGTGCTGACCACCTGGTGTGTGGCTGCTATGTACAGCAGCAGAGGCTCGCGCTCCTTTGGCGTGACCAAGACGGGCGAGGTGGAGAGGAGCCGCTTGAGGCTTTCGAATGCATCGTTGGCTTCTGGTGTCCACTCGAACTTGTCTGCCTTGCGCAGCAGTTGGTAGAATGGCAGGGCCTTCTCGCCCATGCGGCTGATGAATCTTCTTAGCGCCGCTATTCGCCCTGCGAGCTGCTGGACGCCTTTAAGGTTTTTCGGCTTCTCCATTGCCATGATGGCTCTGATTTTCTTCGGGTTCGCCTCGATCCGGGTTGAGCTTGATCCTGTAGCGATCAAGGTTGTCGAACGTCTCGCGGAGATCGTCGATAAGTGTTCTTCCCTCTTTGGTTTTTATCACTATGTCGTCAACATAGACTTGGACGTTGCGACCGATCTGGTCCTTGAGGCAGTCCTGCATGCATCGCTGGTACGTAGCACCTGCGTTCTTTAGCCCGAAGGGCATTGTGTTGTAGCAGAATACTCCGAACGGTGTGATAAACGCCGTTTTCTCCTGATCTTCGACCTTGAGTCGAATCTAGTTATAGCCTGAGTAGGCGTCGAGGAAGGAGAGTTTCTCACAACCTGCAGTCGAATCGATGATCTGATCGATCCGAGGAAGAGGGAAGTGGTCCTTTGGGCAATGCTTGTTTAGTGACGTGAAATCCACGCACATCCGCAGGATGTCCGTGTCCTTCTTTGGGACCATGACTGTGTTTGCCAACCACTCGCTTTCCTTGATTTCCCTAATGAAGTCTGCAGCGAGTAATCTGTTGATTTCCTTGCCGATGGCTTCGGCTCGTGGTTCGGACAGTCTCCGGATGGACTGCTTGACTGGCTTGGTATCTGGAAAGACGTTGAGTGCGTGCTCGGCGAATTCCCTGGGAACTCCTGGCATGTCCGCAGGACACCAGGCAAAGATTTCCCAGCGCTCATGAAGGAATTCGACGAGCGCGCCTTCCTATGCGGGGCTGAGGTCGTTGGCGATCAGCGCCGTCTTGGAGGCGTTAGTCGGATGGACCTGCACCTTCTTTGTGTTGACGGTGGAGTCGAAAGACATGTCAGGTGCGTTTTGCCTTGTGACTAGGGGTGCCCCGTTGTCCGTCACCTCGCGGAGCCTTACAAGTTCGGTCTTGCATGCCGAAAGACTGGGAGATTTTGTTGAAATCCCTGTCGCATTGGTCCGATCGAGTGAAGCTCCCGTGGACTGTGATGACGCCCTTCGGCCCTGGCATATTGAGTAGTAGGTATGCATAGTGTGGGACAGCCAGGAACCTTGCGAATGCTACACGCCCAAGGATGGCATGGTATTGTGATGGCCAGTCCACCACTTCGAATTCGAGTCGCTCCTGCCGGAAGTTGTCTGGCTTCCCGAAGATGACGTCGAGCCCTATCTTGCCCAGGGGGAATATGCCCTTCCCTGGAACGATGCCGTGGAACGTTGTGTCTGACTGTTCCAGGCTACATTGCGGGATCCGCATTGCCGCTAGAGTGCTTGCGAACATTAGGTTGATGCCGCTGCCGCCGTCCATGAAGACGCGACTCATATCGAAGCCTCCGATCTGCGCCTCCAGCACCTGGGCAGCATGACGTGGGCGAGGGATCTGGCAAGGGTGATCCGCGCGAGTGAATGTGATGCAGGACTCCGATCCACTGAGGTACTCAGGGATTGCAGGAGGAGTTGCCACGGCCAAGTTGATTTGTCGGATGATTTTCTTCTGCACCCTGTTCGTGGGGCGCCCCTTCTGGATCATATTTAGTGCTCCTTTCGATGGGGGGTACCCGTTCCCAGCGTTGTTCTGTGCTGGTGCGACTGGTTGGTTTGGGCCTCCAATAGGCGGCGGTGGAGGGGCTCCGAGCGCTATTTCGCCTGGCGCAGGTGGGTTTCCGAACGCAGGTGTTGGGGCTTGTTGTCTCATCTGCACCATGCTTTCGCTGAGTTTCTGGAACTCGCGGCAGTCCTTGAGCATATGGCTGGCTTTTTTTTGCCATCTTGCTTGTCGATGTAGAAGTATATGGTGCATGGACCCGAAAGTTTGTCGTATGCTGAGGGTCCGTTGTCGCGGTCGCGGCGTTGCCATGACTGTGCTGGGCGTTCGCTGTTGCGGAAGTTTCCTCCGTGATATCCTCCGCTGTTGCGGCTGTTGTCGTTGCGGCGGTCGGCGTAGCCGGCCGCGACCATGTCGGGTCCATCGCGGTCCTCGTAGACGCATGATCTCCTCTTGCTGTGGCGTTCCTGTCGTCAGCCGTAGTCGTCCTCTTCATCCGATTGTGCTCGGTGAATGCAATCTTCGCCGTCTGCCCACCTGTTGGCGATGTCCATGAGGTGGTCAAGTGTTTTGGGCTTGACGCGCCCAAGATCCTCCTTGAAATCTTGGCGTTTGACGTTGTTCATGAAGGCGTCGATGGCCCTCTCTTCGGAGATGTGTGCCGCGGAGTACTTGGTGGTAGACCAGCGTAGTATGTACGAGCGAATAGATTCGCCCGTTCTCTGAGTGCAGGATCACAACTCTTCGATTGAGGCGGGCCTCTTGCTGGTGCCTTTGAAATTTTGGATGAAGCTGTAAGCTAGCTCCTCCCAACTTCGGATGGACCCTGATGATAGGCTGCTGAGCCAGACCCGCGCCGCGCCTATCAGCTGCAGCTGAAGGCATTGCATGGCGGTTTCTTTGTTGCCACCGTGCAGCTTGACGGATGACAGATGGTCACTGAGCCAGGATTTTGGATCTTGCATGCCGTTGAACTTCGGAGTATCCGAAGGAAGCTTGAAATTGCGTGGCATCTGTGTTCGCCGAACAGATCTGCTGAAGCATCGGGCTCCACAGAGTTCTCCTTCGTCTTCGTCCATCTCGGATTCAGACGAGCATGCACGTTTGGCTCGTGCTTTGTCGATTTTGCGCTGCGTAAGCGCGTCTCTGGCATCGTAGTCGCGTTTACGGTGGCGCGAGCTCTTCTTCCTTCGAGGAAGGTCGTGCTCCTCTTCCTCTTCGGATGAAGGGGTGGGGCTCCGGTTGCGCCTGGCCGGAGCTTTCTTCGTTGGCTCCGTAGGAGCGTCTTCGTGGAGCGCAGCTCCGACAAGTCCGAGTCCGGTGAGTGCGGACTTATGCATGGCTCTCTTTGGGTCCCCCTCCGGAGGCTGGTGGGCCGCGAGATACGCGGTGGCTGCCATGATCGCAGCTTGTGGTGTCTTCGGGATGATGTTGCCGTCGGCATCCATCTCCATGAACGATGTGTGGAGAGTTCGGGTCACATCACGACGCTCCTTGGGATCCATGTTCTCCACCCGCGAGCGGTGCTTGTTTCCTTGGTTTCCGTTCGTGCTAGATCCGGGGGCCATGGCGGAGAGCGCAGCTCGTCGCGCGCTGGACTCAAAGGCTGCTTGCTTGCGTTTGTCAAGTGTTTCCTGCATCTTGACTTGCTTCTTATGCTCCTCGATGAGGAGGTAATGGTATGCCATCAGTAGTTCACGTGAGGAGTTTACAGGCAGGACTATGTCGCCTGCTACGGCGCGGCGTGCCTGGACCCATCCTTCTTTGCTAAGTTGGATGACGTGGCCGTTGTTTTCCCCTTCGGGTGGGGGGACTGGCTTCTTCTGTTCCCGCCGTTTCCGCTGTTTCTGTCCTGCGGGTTGGGGTTCGTGTTGGGCGGCTGGTCCTGCGTTTGCTGTTCCTGGATGACTGCGGCGCATTGGTAGCGCTCGTAGATTGGTCCGCTGCTGCCGCATCTTTCGGACCCGGAACCGTAGGTCCCTTCATCCGAAGGTGGATCTCACATATCAGAGTTGCAGCTGTTGCTGTCGTAGAACTCATCTGTCGATGGTGATGTGCGCAGCACAGGGTGTGGAGCCCACGAGGCGGGCCTGATTGATGGCATGGGCACCCCCTCAGGAAGGCGGAGGGTGCCAGTTTGTCCCACCTGGAAGCAGAAGCTCCCGAATAAGATTTCGAGTTCGTCGCCTATGGGCTCGAAATCCTTCATGGTGGCCGGCGAGTGAGCGGTGAAGTCGAAAGCGCCAAAGAGGAGGTGACTCTTCGTCGCCGCAGAGTTGTAGATTGATCGGGTCGGGACCATCACGATCGCACAATCAACAGCCCCGATTCCCACAGACGGCGCCAATTGACGAGGTTTCGACTCGTCAATGCCCATTGTTATGGACTTGGGTTTTGGAGAAGATAGGGATGCTGGAGATCGTGGAACGGTTAACAGACAAGCAACAAGGGGACACGAGATTTACCCAGGTTCAGGCCCCCGGAGGGAAAACCCTACTCCTGCTTGTCTACTCTTGATTACGGCGGAACCGAAGGTTACAAGGTGCGCAGAATCGATCTGGCGTGGTGGTGCGTATGCGAAAGTATGAGTCGAGAGATCTAGGCTGTGCCCTCCTGGCCTTTATATAGACTTAGGCAGGTCCCGGGCATAGTCCTAGTCGGTTACAGGTTCTAGGGTTTTACCCCTTTGAATTTCCTATCTACTCTAGTCTTGCTCTCCAAGGATCCGAAGGTATTATGGGCCTGGGCTACCCGAAAGTCTTCATGGGCCGGCATATATCCACCGTGGGACTTCCTTGGGCTAGACTAGGTATGCTGAGACCACGTACCCGTAGGGTATAACCATGTCAGGTGGCATGCTTATTTCCGCGGTACATGGTGGAGTTACACCGTATCAATGATGGGAGGTGACCTGGAGTAGTTTGTCAAAAATAACATGTTTTTCAAGCCGAAGAGCAGCACGTTGCCAGCCACCGTCAGGATTACTAAAGATTTTCAGAATTTTCTGATTAATAAACATGATAGATTCATCCTGGATTCCTCATTCTGCATCCACAAGGTGGGAGATGGCAAATATGACTGTCTTGATTCTGATGATGATCTGCTATTGAAATTTGGGATTAAATATTGATGTTGATTTTGGTCGGGGGGTTCCAGTGTGTCAAAAATATGGATTTTGGTTGGAAAGTAGTACAATACAGTATTACTGTACTAGTTCTTGTACTTGGGAGTATATTGTTTCTAAAACTAATTGTGCTAATGTATTTTGCAGTGTATAGTGGTAGTACTTGTGTCGTCAGATTTTCAACAAGTACGCCATACGGGGTCCTAGTGGCGTTGGAAGGATGGGGTGTGAGACGTCGGATTTTCTAGGAGCGGTGAGCACAAGTTTAACCAGGTTCAGATCCGACTGCGGTGATCGGATCCTACTCCTGCTAGCAACCCAGTAATATATTGGCGTAAGCCGGATGTTACAGCGGATTACAAGAGAGGTTCTCCTGTGCGAGTTGATTGTGGTGTTACGATTGATTGGTTTCCCTAAAGGCTCCTATAGGGCCGGTTTATATAGTCACCGAGGCCTAGGGTTACAGGAGAGACCTATACGGCTACGTTATAGAGTCGGTAACTAGATACAACTTGGACTACAAGTAACACTACAAGCCTAAGTCGGTAACTCTTCTGGGCCTTGTCGTAGCCGGAACTGGCTCCTCCTCTTTCTCTGACTAGGCCGCCTGTGAAGCAAAGATCTAACCCGTTGGTGGGCCACCCTGGTCAGCGAGTCCTGTATGTATACCTGGAAAGTATATCCCCAACATTAGCCCCCGGAAGTCTCCAAGATCCAAAGTCGGATAAATCGTCTAGCTTGATGGTTTCTTTGTCTTGAGAATCTTGAAGGGTTCCCGAAAACTTCATTCAGTAGTGTAGGATTCCGAGTCAATTGAGTCAGATATGTTTTGCTCTGACCTTAGTCTTTTCCTTGCTTAGTTTGAAACATAAGCCGGATTTTTCAGCGGCGTGCAGACTGACAACTTTTCAGACCAGGTCCTATCACTGACAGGAGTCCTATCAGCATGACCATTGGTGGGTCCGCTCCTTACGGAACAGAACACCGTTTCAATGTCTACACGAAAATCGAGGGGGTGGAAGAGTCGCGAGGAAGCTAACTTCCCCTCTCCTATACGCATGGCGATAATCGTGCGTGTTAACGCACGAATATTGACACAGAGACAAAATAAAAGAGAGGAGAAAACCCTTTTTCTCAGATTCATCTCTCCATCGATTCATTCATTGCCTCCTCGTACTCCTCGAGCACTCCGCACCCATTCCCATATGCACATCTCAAAAAATATCTCTCCCCCACAAGTCCTTTTTCTCCAAGATCAATGGTGTCTGCCTCGACCTCAGGAGCGGCGGCGGGTTCGTCGGCGGCGGATGAAAGGAAGATGCAGGGCCTCTGGATCCCTAGCGCCAAGGATGACGCCGAGCTCCAGGTCATGGAGGACGAAGGACTCATCGTCACCGGCGCGTGGCGGAGCGCCTCAGGGCATGCTGTTCCCACCCCGCGCGACGGCGAGAGGGTGCTGTTCGGCACGCACATCGACCGTGGCCTCAGCTTGCCACCGCCGGACTTCTTCGTCGAGGTCCTCAATCATTACGGTGTGCAACTCCATAACCTTCCTCCCAACTCTCTGCTTGAGCTTAGTACTCATGCAGCTTTATGCGAGGGGTTTCTTAGCATTAGGCCAAGTCTCACCCTTTTCCAGTACTACTATGGTACTGGGAATAATTCCATTAGCGTCAGTGTGCCTTACACCACCGACACCCTTAGCTTAGTCCTTAGGAGAAACCGAGTTTATCCTAGTATTAATGCTAGTGAATCCGTCAAACGCTGGGCCGGAACCTTCTTCTATCACAAGGATATTCCGGCTCCTGGAAAGGTGGAAGGTCTTCCAGCGTTCACCGACGGCGTCGCTTCCCACCAGAATTCATGGGACACGGAGGCGCCGGAGCTGTCGGATATCTTGATCCTCACCAAAAGGCGGATTGAGTTTCTGATGAAGCACAAGGGCCTTCGTGGATCCGACTTGATCCATTGCTGGTTGGAGCGCTGGATCCAGCCTCTACAGCATCACGGAGATCACCTCATGCACTCCTTCACCAGCTACAAGAAGGACAACATGCGGGTCAGCCCAAACCGGATTCTAGCGAAGTACTACAAGATCCTCATGCAGTACTTGATCAAGGAGATAGTGGAACGAAAAGTTCCGGATGTCTCCCTGAAGATGTATACGTCCAACCGTCCTCTAACTCCGGTAAATATTTTGACTCTGCTTTTTGCGTTCCGTCGTCCTTTTATGTTCTTTCTCCAACTCTATTTTCATCAATGCTTTTTGACTTTGTTAGCTCGATAAACTCTCCGAGTCTGAGCTAGCTCCACTAGAGGGCTATCCTTCAGATGATCGAAAGGCGACGCAGGATGATGAGGTGCAGGAAGTTGCCGCCCCCGCCTCCAAGAAGCGCAAGGCAAAAGAAGTTGTTGTTATTGCTGGTAGCCAAGTGCTGCCAGTAGTTAAAAAGTAAGCACCCTATCTTTTATTTTTAGTACATTTGTACCTTTATTTCTTTCCAGAGCACACCTGATATTTAGGATTTTCATGTTCTAGAGCTAAATCAGCTTTGAAGAGTAAGATCAAGCCGGACAGCAAGCCGGGCAAGCAGATACGTCAGCAAAAGCTTGTTAACTCCCCTGTCGTGCCTCCATCAACTCCATCTAGTACTCCATCAGCACAGGGAGCTTCTGCCTCTCCTGATGCTGGCAACGTCTCGAAAGCCCTGGTCATCATTGATGATCAGGCAACTAACAAGGGTGAACCTATCAAGGGTAATGATCCCATGGTAATATCTACATGAACGATGGATAAAGTGATCGGTTCCGCTGTCTCTGGCCTGAAGAGGAAAGAGAAAGAAGAGATCCTCAGACTCTCTCAATCCATTCTTGAGAATCAAAGCTTGAACCCGGAGGCAGCGAGCCAAGAGGAGGAGGACGTCAAGCTGGTCATCCTTCTGGACCAAATTTTGGTCCGGGACGCTAAAGTCTAATCTTGCGAACTCCCAGCGACGGATGTTCCCTCCCTCACCCTTACCGAGAAGGTGTTTCACAGCACCAAGATCGGATTTGAAAAGTTGCATCTGGAACACATTGTAAGTTTCCAATTCTTATTTGCATTTATTATCATATCCTCTAGCCCCCAAGCATAAAGTCGGATAAACATCGTTGGATCCGAGTTGATGCTTTTAGGTTGCAAAAGAACGATGTAGTGTAGCCCCCAAGGCTCGTGCTGTAATTTTACTTAGTTAAATTTGCAGCTTGAGTCTTAGTAGCCGTCTGACGGTATTCTGTCTCTAAACTTACAGAAAATTGCATCTTCCAACCATGAATTGCTCAAGAACATTTGCAATAACTGCAAAGAAATCAAAGCTTTGCACCTTGAGAATTCAAAGTTGAAAATTGAGAAAGATGAAGCACAAGGTAAGATTTTCCGACTTCCTCTTTATCAGTTATCTTTTTGACATAGTCAAACTTGTTTTATCTGAATGATATTTTTTTCTTTGCAGAACTATTGTGTCAGTCTAGAAAAATGGTGGAGCAATCCGAGAACTTCAAGGTCTTGGAAATAGAGAATGCTAAGCTTCGGGACAAGCTTGAGAAGCTAACTTTAGAATCATAGAAATCCGTAGCTGCTGTCCTGGAGTCAAGCAACCATGAGACTGTGAGGCTCGAGAAGCTCATAGCCCTCCGAGATAAAGAACTAGCTGATCTCAAGAAGGACTTCGATATTCAGAGGGATCTTGCCCAGGCCACAGCCAGTGAACTAAACAGCCTCTGCAAGGAGCATGCTCAATGGAATCACTATGCTAGGTAAGATTTCCGAATCTTTCTTTTTGTTGATTTTCCAAATTTCTTTTCAGTCGAATTTTTACTTTTTGGTTCTTTCCAGCCCCCTGAATCTTTCCGACTCTCCTACCTCCGAACCTCGCCTCGAGCGTATTAAGCTTGTTGGAGATATCTTGTACGACTTCCTCCAAACTCTTGAAGAGGCTGGCGAGTCCATCAAGCTTTCCGACTTGCACACAATGTCAGTGCACGAGGTGAGGGACAAGGTCAAGGAGATTCCGAAGCTTATCGAAGACTGGAAGATCTCCTATGCACGAACTGCTGCTCAGACTGCTCTTACCATGGTGATGAGCCACCACAGTGAGATGGAAATCTGGCATGTCACCAACGGTATTGCCGAGGATGATGATGAGGGTAACCCACAGGGCATCAAGGCCATACAAGAGTCTTGTGCAGGTTATGCTTGTCGTGTGGCGGAGATGACCAACTATACGACACCGTTCTTTGAATCTGTCGCCGTGCCTCCCTCGCCCCAAGATCCAGAAGCCAGCATTGCTTTCGATTCTAAGACCGAGGGTGACAATGCTATCGACTCCAGCGCTCCACCTGCTTCATCACCACCTAAATCTGTAGCATAAGCAGTTTTTATGCATTATTCTGAACTTATAGCAATGTAATGATGGAAACAATGTTTTATTTTGTGTTGGTCTTGTAAAAACTACTGCTTTTACTATCGTAGCACTTTATGCTTATATATTTTTTATGTATGTGCTTGAAAATTTCTGAAGTACTTTGTGTTTTTATGCCTATACTTGTCGTTCTATCTGTCTCTCTGCCTCGTCTCTTTCATGGGCCGGCCAACCTTTAGCACAGAAACTTTGTCGAGCAATGGAACACAATTGCTAAACCAATTTAAACTCAGAAACAAAGTCGGCTTCCAGTACCAACAACTCATTACTCGGAAAATGCCCGCGTCTAAGCAATCAGATAAAAAACCTAAGTATAGACATTAATTAAATTTTGTAACCTAAGGTAACACTTTTGGATATTCAAAAATCGTAACCAGAATGAACATGAGCATAAATTACTTTCAAGCATTCTGGGATTTTTGAAAAAGTCACATGCTCTTTTGGAAATAAGATAGCAAAAACTTCTCAAAGATAACATATGAGGAAACCAACACTTTATTTCACTTTTAACATGTACATATATGATTACAAGGAAATATAACTAAGAATAGAAGGGACATAGCTGTGCAATATTTCATGGATGGTCCATTTCATCAGGGTCCGTGCTGCCACCAGCTTTCTTTCTCTTCCGAGTATCAGGTCTTTCCTTGACTGGTCTCATATCGGTTAAATAATATGACCCATTATGCAGGACTCTGCTAACCATAAAAGGTCCTTCCCAAATTGGGGAAAGTTTGTGCTTTCTCTTTTGCACAAGTCGGAGAACCAAATCGCCTTTTCTGAAAGAATTGCACTCTCTGATTATGATACTTGCACAACTTCGGCTGATAGGCTGTAGATCTCTGCTCAGCAACGACGCGTACTTCTTCGATTATATTGAGATCATCTTGTCGAGAAACTTCTGCATCTTCTTTGATATACGCTTTGACTCGTGGAGATTGATGAATTAGATCACTTGGAAAAACTGCTTCTGCACCATAGACCAAGAAGAAAGGAGTATAGCCGGTTGATCTGTTAGGAGTCGTACGCAAGCTCCATATCACAGACGGTAATTCTTCCGCCCAAGCCCCCACGGCCCGACGTAGCGTTGCCTCGAGGCGAGGTCGGATTCCTTGTAAAATAAGGCCATTAGTTCTTTCGACTTGTCCATTAGCTTGTGGATGTGCGACTGATGCAATATCAAGTCGGATCCCTTGTTCTTCGCAGAATTTGGCAACTTCACCCATGGAAAAATATCTCCCATTGACAGTAATTATACTGTGCGGATATCCGAAAGGGATGATTACCTCCTCGACAAACTTTCTGGCTGTGGCTCCATCACAACTTGTTATGGATTTAGCCTCAATCCACTTTGTAAATTTATCCACCATCACTAGTAGTTGAGTAAATCCACATTTTGCCATGCGAAACGACCCTGCCATATCAAACCCCTAGACCGCGAACGGCCATGTAATAGGGATTGTTCGCAGCTGTTCAGCCGGAACATGTGCCTAATGAGCATATTTTTTGGCAGTCTTTGCACGTTTTGACCGGCCTATCGGCATCTGCCTTAGCTGTAAGCCAAAAGAATCCGTGTTGAAAAGTTTTTTCCACTAAGGATCTGGCTGCAGCATGATGACCACACTCGCCTTCGTGGATTTCTCTTAAGATTTCCACTCCTTCTTCCGAAAAAATACATCGCTGAAACACGCCAGAAACACTCCGTTTATAGAGCTCACCATTTATTATAGTGTAGGCTTTTGCTCGTCGAACAATCTGCAGGGCTCAAGACTTCATCTTTGGGTAGTTTTCTGTCTATCAGGAAATCTAGATAGGGTTTTGTCCAGCTGGGGATTATAGCCAGAACTGCTATTAAAGGTGAATCAGATTTCGTCGGATAGTCCTCATCAACTCCAATGATGGAGGGGACCCTTAAATGCTCTAATAAAGCGCCATCCGATACTTGTTTCCACGTAGAGCCTATCCTTGATAGAGCATCTGCTTCCTCATTTTCTGCTCGAGGGATGTGTTGAACCTCAAAACCCTCGAACGATTTAGATAGTTCATCCACAACAGCTTTGTATGCTTCCATGTGCTTGTTTGCATTGCAGATATCGGATACTTGCTGAGCAACTAAATCCGAGTCTCCGTAACACATGAGTCTTGATATGCCAATGTTTTTGACCATGCGTATTCCATCCAGCAGTGCTTCATTATCGACAATATTATTGGTTGCCGTGAAATGTATTTGCAACACATAGAACATCTTATCTCCCTCGGGTGATTTGAGAACCACGCCAGCACCCGAGCCTCCTACTGATTTTGATCCGTCGAAGTGAAGGCTCCAAAATTCTGAGTCTGGAGGGCCTGTGTTTTCTACCGTTTCTGTCCAATCAACAACAAAGTTGGCAAGTATTTGGGACTTAATTCTTATACGTGATTTGTACTCAATGTCAAAAGCTGCAAACTCTATTCCCCACTTTGAGACACGTCCTGTGGCGTCGCGGTTATTGATTATATCTCGCAGTGGAGCGGTGCTCACCACTATGATCTTATGCTCTTGAAAATAGTGGCATAGCTTTCTGGATGCAAAGAACACTCCATAGGATAGCTTTTGGTGGTGTGGATACTGTTGCTTTTATTCTGTCAGGACCTCACTTAGATAATAAGTTGGCCGCTGCACCTTATGCTCGTGGCCTTCTTCCTCTCGCTCGACTACTGTTACCACACTTATGACCTTGTTGGTTGCTGCAATGTAGAGTAACATAGGTTCCTGAGGTTCTGGCACTGCGAGAACTGGTGTGTTTGAAAGTATATCTTTCAAACTTTGCAAGGCAGTTTCGGCTTCCTGAGTCCAGACAAATTTGTCAGTTTTCTTCAAGAGTTTGTACAAAGATGCGGCTCTTTCGCCGAGCCGGCTGACAAACCGACTCACCGCTGCGATGCAACCAGTGAGACGTTGTACGTCCTTCAGGAGAGTCGGCCTGGTAATGTTTAGGATAGCCTTGATTTTGTCTCGGTTCACCTCTATGCCTCGCTTAGAGACGATGAAACCTAACAATTTTCCGGTTGGAATTCGAAATAAACACTTCTTCGGATTTAGCATCATATTAAATTTTCATAGACTAGCAAATGTTTCATCCAAGTCGGAAATTAAAGTTTCCTTCTTTTTGGACATAACTGCTATGTTTTCTACGTATACATGGACATTGCGTCTGATTTGCTCGTTGAGACAACGTTGCATAGTACGTTAATATGTTGCTCCTGCGTTCTTTAAGCCAAAAGGCATAGTTTTGTAGCAAAAGGTTCCAGAAGGAGTGACAAAAGACGTCTTAATTTGATCCGACTCTTTTATAGGTATTTGGTGATATCCGGAATATGCGTCGATAAAACAGAGTAGTTCTAACCCTGCCGTTGATTAGATAACTTGATCGATTCTTGGAAAAGGAAACAGATCTTTTGGGCATGCCTTGTTCAAAGCGGTATAATCAACACACATCCTTAAATCAATGGTGTCCTTTTTAGGGACGAGTACAGGATTTGCCACCCAATCTGTATGGATGACCTTTGTTATAAAATCCGCTAATTCTAGTCGGGCTAATTCCTTGGCTACTGCTTTGCGCTTTTCATCACCAAACCGTCATAAGGACCGTTTGACGGGTTTAGCATCAGGGTACACATTAAGAGAGTGCTCGGCAAGTTCCCTAGGTACTCCGGTCATGTCAAAGGCTGAACTCGACAAGCACCCTTTCCTATGTGTGGCCTAAGCCTACCCCTATGTTCGTCGTCTTGGAGGGATCATCTTCCTTCAGCAACGTTTTCTTCGTCTCTTTCGATGCCTTGAACTGCAAACTTTGCTTCAGCACCTCGTTCTTCATAGTGGGCATCTCGGACGGATTGATGGTCTTCTTGATCTCCTGGTACTCCTGGGAGTGTAGCACGGCTTTGGCGAAGGCAGCGGATCCTTCGTCGCACTCTCGTGCCTTCCTCGGATTTCCCCGTACAGTGATTACGCCATTTGGACCTGAAAGTTTGATCATGTTGTAGATGTAACAGGGACGGGCCATGAACGCTCAGTAAGCCGGATGTCCGAAGATGGCGTGGTAAGCACTTTTGAATGGTACCACCTCAAAAGAGAGTGCTCGGTCCGATAATTGTCTCGGGTTCCGAATGTCACGTCCAGAGGAATCTCACCCAGAGAATCCGCTTGTCTCCCTGGTACAATGACATGGAAAGTTACACTGCTATAACTCAACTGGCTCTTGTGTAGCTTCATGCGGTGGAGCGTCTCAATGTAGAGGATGTTAATGCTGCTTCCACCGTCCATGACTGTTTTAGAGGACTCATAGCTATCAATAAGAGGATTGACGACCAGAGGGTATTTTCCCCGATGATGTGTTTTCCTCGGGTGATCTGAACGATCAAAGGTGATAGTTACCTCCGACCAATCCAGAAACTGTGGAATAGCCGGAACCATGGCATTGAGCTCACGGAGAACCGCCTTCTTGTCTTTAGCAGGTTGGGATCCAAGGAAGCCGATGTATGCGTCTTTCTTAGTCGAAGTATTATTTCCATCCGACTTGGCTCTGCAGCGGATTCCGCTTCTTCCATGTCAGAATCTTCCTTAGGCTTCTTTCCTTTCTCGGAATTTTTCTTTCATTTTCGTCGCTTGGCCTTGTATCCAGCGGATTCGTCTTTCTTGATGTCGTCATTGAAACGACACTCGGCATTTGTGTGGGTAGATCCTCTGTTACTATCCAAGTGGTGGACACAGGGATTATTGGCAATGTCGGCCCAGTTATAGGTTCTTCCGGGTTGCTGGTCTCCTCTGCCCTGGATTCGGGAAGTTCCACGTCCTCTACCCCGGCCGCCTCCGCGTCCTCCTCGTCCTCTAGATCCGAACGTTATGTTAACAACTGCGTTGTCCAGAGCCGGTTTTTCGTCCGAGGTGTTCTTGCACTTCTGAGTTTGTTTTGGCTATTTGGCCACATTGGGATTGGCCAGAATATTTAGCAGCCCTTCTGAATCATCATCGGCATCATCATATTTGCTTGCCGTTTCTATCATTTCTCCCAAATCTGTGATGTGGTCACGCTTCAGTCTGTGACGTAAAAGTCCGACTGGAAGTCCTGCAATAAAAGCTTCTATTGCAGTTTGCTCGTTTACTCCTTCGCGGGAGTTCTTCATGTCAATCCAGCGTCCGAGGTAATCCCGGCAGGTTTCTCCGGGTCTTTGTGTGCAACGCTGCAAGTCTCCGACTGTGCAGGGCCTTCTGTATGTTCCCTCGAAGTTTGAAAAGAATGCACTTTGCATATCATACTAGTTGTGAATTGAATTCTCTAGCAGTTCATTGAGCCATGACCGAGCCGTCTTCCTCAACATGAGCGAGAGATATCAGACTGCAACCAGGCTGTTTCCTCCTTTGGCGATGCAGTAGGCCTGGAAGAAATCCTGGAGCCAGGTATCTGGCCGAGCTGTGTCGTCGTAGGGCTGAATGTGTTTGGCAATACCAAAGTCAACCGGAAATTTGGTCTGACGTATGCGTGGTCAAAAACACTTGTGTCCCACATACACGTCTTCTTCCTCGTACCGTCGCGCTTATATGTTTGATTCAGTGCGATGGCAAGCGTCATTTGGCGAGAGAGATCTGCGCCTTGGAGGCTCACGCTTCTGCGTGGCAGAGTCGGATTTCTGCTTCTCCTTTTACCATTGCCGTCTCCGCCCCTGCGGCTTCCATGGCTACATATGGATCCTTGATGGTCGCTGCTAGGTGGAGATGGTGGCTTTGGTGGATTATTTCCGGCTGGGTTACGTGGTGGTGGTGGTGGAGCCTCATTATGCTGACTTCGATGCCTGTTCTTCAGGCACTGTCCCTACTTGATTCAGGACGATCCGGATCATCTCTTCGTCCGGCATTGCCAGTCAGATGGCTCGGTGGTGGCATCCTTAGCCGATCTTGCTCCTCTCGCTAGTGGCGTGTTTCCGGGTCTTCTCTATAGCGGCTGTTTTGCGGACGATGGTCCTGATGAGGAACCATTGCCCTAATGGCGTCTTCGGACGCAGCCAAGATAACTCTCTCCGAGTCATGTGCTGGCCGACGAGAGTGTCCATTTGAGACGGTTCTTGAATTCTCTTCTTCTCCACGGGGAGGATAGCGTTGATTCCTATCCCTACGAAGCCTTATGTCAGCGCTTTGGTCATGGCCAGTGTGGCAAATCTCGGATTTTGAGGCCAGCTTGCCACTAAATGAGGCAGCCGTTTTCTGCTGCTTTAATCCTTTGTCCAGCAACGCGACACACTGCTGGACCTGCTGCGGAGACGGATTGTTGGCGAGGATGGCTCGAGCTGCAGCAGCATTTTCCAACGACGTGCTGTAGACTCGGATTTTCTCTCCATCTTTTCTGTCGAATAAATCTCTATGGATATCCGGGTTCTTGTTAGAAAGAAACGGACCTCCCCTTGTCTTGTTTGGATGTCGCTTGAAATCTGACAGATATTTGCCAGGATCACTGTCTAACTGCTACCTCATCTCGACGATGCGCGCGGCCTCTTCGAGTAGAAATAGACGATGATTTTCCAGATCCTCGGCCCTTTTCTCCAGCGCCTCCGGTGTGAGATCCGAAGCTGTTGGGATTGGAATCGTGAGAGCATCTCCGTAAATTTCACATGCACCCTTGGTGAAGACGTGTCCACGCACAGGAGGGTCGATCGGGGTGGTATTAATCAGATATCTGTCCTGATTCTCCATCTCGATCTCTTCATCAAATTTTTCTCCGTTGGTTTCCTCGACGTCCAGCTCTGTCGGTGTCGGATTTTTGTTGTTCTTCTTCTTCTTTGACCGCCCAGTAGCCTTAACGTGCGTACCAGTATCAAAGATAGCTTTCAGTCCGGTACCGAGCGATAAACTTCCGTCGGTACTTTCCGTCATGGTCTGCTTTTGGACCTCGGAGGAATCTCTAGTATCCATATCATACTACGAGGTGTAGCTTTCATCCATGCTATCATATGGACTAGGAGAATTTTCCGGCTCACCTTGCGTTTGCTTAGAGACGTGCTCTTGTTCATACTCCTCCATCTCTTTGTCAAAGTCTTGAAGCTCCTGCGACGTGATTGTCTCCTGAGGGGAGCTAGGTGAGTCAGTGTTTTCTTCGATTGCGTCTAGGACCGAATCGCTACCATCTCCAGCATCGACAGAGTTAGATCTAGTGCTTATGTGGTAAACGAAACAGTGATTCTTCTTGTTCAAGTTCTTGAAGTAGTGGCACAGCTGGGTTTCCGCCTCCTCCATCTCAAAGTTCTCCTTGATGTCGGCGATTTCTTCATAATCGATGTAGGGGGGTTTCATCATCTCCTTTATCCTGTGCTTCAGGTCTAGTTTTTCTGCTACGACGTCCGGTAGGACGGAGCATAGAAGATATATTCCTCGTCTGTATCCGATATCATAAGGGAGATCAGATCTGGATTTTTCTTCCACCTTTTCTTCCACTACAGGAGTGGGCAGGGTGGGTTTGATTTCCTCCGGGACCTTGAACTCTTCCGCCTCTATGGACAAAGTAGATCCAGATTTTTCTTCCGCCATGGTCATCACCTGAGGGTGGGTTGGGCGGGTTCAATGAAACCGAGATAGATATCGATTTCGCTGATGGACATGATCGTGTAGGTCGTCACTGGTTTTGAAGATGGAATCCAGGTCTCGTCGAGAAGGACGAGAGGGACAACACTGGCGTAGACCACACAACTCATGGCGATAGTTTCACCAGTTCCTGCACGCGCATATTCCACCTGGAATGATGCTCCAAAGGTCACCTGCCCCACGGTGGGCGCCAACTGTAGTCGGATTGTCGACAAGTACGCCATAGGGGGTCCTAGTGGCGTTTGAAGGATGGGGTGTGAGACGTTAGATGTTTCAGGAGCTGTGAGCACAAGTTTACCCAGGTTCAGATCCGACTGCGGTGATCGGATCCTACTCCTGCTAGCAACCCAGTAATATATCGGCGTAAGCCGGATGTTACAGCGGATTACAAGACAGGTTCGACTGTGCGAGTTGATTGTGGTGTTATGATTGATTGGTTACCCTAAAGGCTCCCATAGGGCCGGTTTATATAGTCACTGGGGCCTAGGGTTACAGGAGAGACCTATCTGGCTATGTTACATAGTCGGTAACTAGACATAGCTTGTACTACAAGTAATACTACAGGCCTAAGTCGGTAAATCTTCTGGGCCTTCTCGTAGCCGGAACTGGCTCCTCCTCTTTCTCTGACTGGGCCGCCCGTGAAGCAAAGCTCTAACCCGTTGGTGGTCCACCCTGGTCAGCGAGTTCTGTGGGTATACCCAGAAAGTATATCCCCAATAACTTGTTTTGATCAAACGCTAAGATCATCTAGCATTTCCTTTCAAACATGGCTCTATACTAGTAGCTAGCACTACTTGCTTAGATCAAGTAGCTTTTCCTTTGAAACACAGACTTGCACATGTACTCCGTAGGTACTACTTATGTTTATTTGCAGTCTGGTTACTCATATTTACTTTATCATTTTTTCTTCTAATATTTTTGATGAAATATCTCTCTAAACCCTGCCAATAATGCCTAATGATCAAAGGGGTATGCAATATTTTCTTTCTATTTTTCCCTACGAAGGAAATGATGTTTGATGATGGGAATCACAACATTAAAGTCAAAGATACGAGATTTCCAACAACCCAAAGAAACCAGGGGTCGTGAGGAGGAGACTTAAGCTTTAACGACCAACTATACGACAGGAATAAAATTCTGGCCTTATAGTTCCGGCCGTATAGTTTCCATCGACACTGCTAGGTAAAATAGAACAACTTTCGTGAAGGGACCCATATATAAAGAGGTCTTGGGCGACAAGAAAAATAGCTCCCGACTCCACCAGATTACACCGAGCCATCATAAACCACACTGCCGGAGGAATAGATCTAGATCTAATCTCCAAACCCTTCTCCTCCACCATAGCCATATTCCACCACTTGTAATAGTAGATCTCATCTCCAATTGGCGACATTTGTAAGACTACTACAATCAATCTCATGATTTTGATTACAATGTTTATGATTGTTGATTTCATCTCTATGTGTGAGTAATTCTCCTTGGGCTAAGGGCTTCGGCCTATCCTTGTAGTTTGTGCATGTTATTTATCATAGATGGGATCATGTATTAGTTTGTATGACATGATGATTATTGTACCCTCTCTTGACTCAATCTAAGTACTTGCCAGGTACCCAAGACCCCAAGGATTGATCCAAGGATAGGAGTGTGAGTAATGACTAATCTGCATGATGGGAACCCCAGTGACAGAAAGGGTAGTACGTGTAACACCCCGGTTCTGAAAAGACCGTGGCTTCTATGTGACATGCCAATCCCTGGATCGGTTCATTGGCCCACAATAGAATAAGATGAATAACATAGCAAAATATCCGTGTATCATAAATAACGAAGATCCAGAGTACCATTATTACAATAAAAGCTTAGCTCAAGGCTAGCTCAAATTATTTAGGTAGCAGCATAAATAAAGTAAATCCTCCATTCCTCAAATTGCCCCCAAGTGAACAAGTGCCGAGTGGAGTACCGTGGCCTATATCGATTACTCGGAATCGGAATATCCTGCAACATGAAACGTAGCAGCCCCGAAGGGTCAATACATGGAATGTATGGCAAGTAGAGCTAGTAAAGGAGACAATAGTGTTAACATCTACATGCATATCTGGCAAGTGGAGCTGTGGCTAGCTTGCATTTGCAAATACCTTTGTCCTACTTTCATAAACAGTTTTTGATTTTCTTTGAAAAGATCCCAATTAAGTTAACCGAACTATATTAAATCAATTATGAAATAAGAATGAGCGAGACATGTCATGGAATCAATATCAAGCAACTCAGTTGTCCATAACTGGGGACACGGCTAATCGATTAGATTACACACCCTGCAGGGGGTTAGTACACTTTACCCATGTGACTTGGCCAGCCCAGCACGTACCATCACTCTCATTTTGGGTGATGATAGGGAGAAGTCCAAGAAGAGACCGTTCGGGAAGTAGCTCCCCAATCCCGACGCGCACCGGTCCAACCTACCAAAATTCTACATCTTTGGATACGCGGGTTCGGGTTACCACAACCTACTAAGTCCAACCAACCGCCCATTTCATTATTGGCACATGGTTGTACACGTAAGCTACAAAATAAAGAAGCCAATCATTTTCTCTCGATACCTGGGTGCCTTTCCGCAATGATACCACCAAAATTTATCAATCCCATCACACCCAGGAGATTCATTGATTAAGTTGTTTTAGTTTTCGCAAACCAACACATTTAGAAACAACTCTCAGTGATGTAACCCAGCCCTCGTTCATCATAGCATGGCTAAGCACATCTACCAACGGTGGTTCATCTACAAGGAAAGCTCTACCACATAATAGGACATAGCATAGCGATAGTATCATCCTACACATGCATCTACAAAATACACGACAATGCATTAAAAATAGTAGGACAATATCATGAACAAAGTAGCATCTACTTGACTTGGTTGTAGCAGTCAGAAGAACAATCCACACACGAGCAAGCGTTGCACTCGTCACAATCTACACGATACAATTGCATTCATAAACAAACCATTCACAAGCATATGCAAACAAGGATGATGCATGAATGCATGCATGGCAAGTGGATTGGTGCTACAGCAGCACCACATCATCCTATTCAGTAAAGCTACTCATTGTATGCATGGGAAATAATTTTAGCGCAAGGAAAACCATTATGCAAATTATAATGCTCAAAACTAGAGCTAGAACCCAAATAATTCACTACTGAAAACATACTGTTTGTAAAATCCTGGGAAAATTCTACTGTATAGGCATTGCTAATTAGGAACAGTACCAATTGGAATTACTCAAAAAGGAATTATAAAACTCCCTGAGTAATTAAAATACCGCAGAAATCCACTAAATAGTTTCTGCAAAAGTTTTTACTGTAAGCCTATCCTTTTAATTCACTTTGAAATTCCCCTTGTTCTACTGAATCCAGGGACATATTATTTGCAATTTTTGGAGTTACAGATATTTTTCTATTAATTAATTACTCCAAAAAGGCCATTAACTCTTTTAATTAATCTGGACAAAATCATGCTGCAAAAGTGTAAAACAATGGTACAACAAGATTCTACACGACTTACTGAATCTACACATATTTTATTTGCAATGTTTTGCCCAGTAGATTATTTTACTATGCAATTTACAAGATTCTACAAATTTCTGCAATTTCTAAATCGATTTAAATCAAAAGGGAATATTCTGGGAATATTCCCTGCTGACTCAGCGCGGGTTGACTGGCTGTTGACCAGTCAACCGCGCGGTATTCGGTCGATCTGAGCCGTGGATCGAAGATCCAACGGCCAGGAGGGTGGCGGCGGCGGACTCACCGGAGGTGGCGGTCAGCGAGCTCGAGGCGGCAGCGTCGGTGGCGCGGCGTACGGTGTTGGCAACGAGGAGGCGGTCCTCGTCGAGTCGGCGGCGGGGTCGGGCGCGCGTGGAGGCGGCGGCGAGCTCGGGGCGAGGTCGTCGGGCGGCGGCGACGAGGTCCTTGCGAGGAAGGGAGGAGGCGGCGGTCAGCGGCGCCGGGGTCACGGGGACACGCTGCGGGGGAGGCGCCGCGAGGCGAGAGGGAGCGGCGGCGGCGCTTACCTGGGGGCGGCGCGCGGCGGCGGGATCGGCAAGGCGGCGGCGGCGCGATGGGGAGGTGGCGGCGCGATAGGGAGGTGCCAGGGGGCGTGCGCGGCTAAGAAGGGCCCCACGCGGGCCCGAGGCGGACACGGCGCGCGAGACGGTTGCGGAAACCGCGTCGGATGCGGCAGCGGCGGCGATGTCGGCGCCGACAGGTGGGCCCCACCTGTCGGTGGCCAGACGCGGGCGGCGGCAGATACAATCCGCCGCGCGGGCGGCGGGCTGCGGGGCGCGCGCGCGAGTGCTGGGTGCTGGCTGGGCCGGCGCGACCCAGCAGGCTGGCGCGGCTGTGCTGCTTCTTTAATTTTTTTTTGTACTTTTCTTTTTCCTATTTCTGTTTAGTAATTCCTCTGTAACTTTTTCATACGGACTCCGAATCGAACGATTCTTGTTCCTACATTTTTGTAAAATCCAGGGGATCAACCTAGGGTCATGTGGTAAGTGAATCCACAAGTTTACAAGGGTGGAGAACACAAGCCCTAGTATACCCTCCCGTAGGAGCATTTTAGTAAAATAAAATAGGGTTTTGAAAATAGCGTTTTGCCGAATCATTTCAATCGAAGGTTTTGCATGGAAGAACATGATGCAATGATATGAATGATATGCAGAACCAAATCTAAAATTTGGGATGTGACAAGACTAACCCCCTTAAGATGAATCTCGTCGCCGAGATTCGGCGCGGCTAGCAAATAGGTGCGGGTAGTCCTCTCGGATGTCATCCTCACGCTCCCAAGTGGCTTCCTCTTCGGTGTGGTGGCTCCACTGCACCTTGCAAAACCTGATTGTCTTGGTATGGGTAATCCTCTCCGCTGTCTCCAGAATCTTGACTGGCTTCTCCTCATAGGTCAAGTCGTTCTCAAGCTGAACCTCCTCTAGTGGCACAGTGTCTCTCAATGGTGTATCCACTATCTCCATATGGCACTTCTTCAGCTGGGATACGTGGAACACATTGTGAACAGCGGACAGAGCCTCTGGCAACTCCAACTGATAAGCAACTTCTCCTTTGCGTGTTAAGACCCGATATGGTCCAATAAACTGAGGTGCCAACTTACCCTTGATTCCAAATCTCTTGATTCCACGGAGTGGCGACACTCTGAGGTACGCTCTATCACCTATCTCATACACCACTTCCTTGCACTTGGCGTCAGCGTAGCTCTTCTGCCTTGATTGCGCTACCTTCAGCCTGTCCCTAATCAAGGCGACCTTCTCCTCAGCATCCTTGATCAAATCAGGTCCAAACAACTGACGTTCTCCTACTCCATCCCATAGCAATGGTGTCCGGCACCGTTTCCCATACAGTACATCAAACGGTGACGTCTTGATGCTGGTTTGATAGCTGTTGTTGTAGGAAAACTTAGCATACAACAAATTCTCATACCAACTAGAACCATGAGCCAAAGCACAAGCTCTCAGCATGTCTTCCAAAATCTAATTCACCCTCTCGGTCTATCCATCAGTCTGTGGGTGAAATGCCATGCTAAATTCCAATCTAGTCCCAAGCGACTCATGCAGCTGGCGCCAGAAGTGTGAGGTAAATTGGGTTCCCCTATCAGATACAATACTCTTGGGGACTCCATGTAGGCACACAATTCTGTCCATATAAATCTTGGCCAACTTTGCACTCGTATAGGTTGTCTTCACCGGTATAAAGTGGGCTACCTTGGTCAAATGGTCGAGCACTACCCAAATGGAGTCATATCCTGACCTGGTCCTGGGAAATCCTGTGATAAAATCCATTCCCACTCTATCCCACTTCCAATCCGTCATGGGCAATGGCTGTAGCAATCCTGCTGGATTCTGGTGTTCCGCCTTCACTCGGCTACATACATCACATAGGGCAATATGCTCCGCGATGTCTCCCTTCATGTTGTTCCACCAGAATCTGTCCTTTAGGTCCATATACATCTTCGTATTGCCCGGATGTATGGAATACGGTGAGTCATGAGCTTCCTGCAGAATCAACTTCCTTATTTCCGGATCGTTGAGGACGCACAAACGATCTCCATACCATAAGGTTCCTTGCTCATCCTCGCAGAATTCCCTTGCTCGATCCTCCTTCATCTTTTCCTTTACTTCATCAATCTCCTTGTCCCCCACTTGAGCCTTCCTGATTCTGTCCTGTAGCGTTGGTTGGACTTCCATTGTTGCCAAGTATCCTTCAGACACTACTTCCAGTCTAGGGTCCTTGAATTGCTTGCACAAATCCTCGGACAATTCCCCAATTGTCAGTCCATTGGCGTAAACCTTCTGGCTCAGAGCGTCTGCTACTACATTGGCCTTTCCTGGGTGGTATTGCAGATTCATATCATAGTCCTTGATAAGTTCCAACCATCTCCTTTGCCTCATATTCAGTTCCTTCTGTGTAAATATGTACTTCAGGCTCTTGTGGTCGGTGTACACATCACAGTGTTTCCCCATCAAGTAGTGCCTCCATACCTTGAGCGCATGAACCACTAACGCTAACTCCAAGTCGTGTGTGGGGTAATTCCGCTCATGGTGTTTAAGTTGTCGCGAGGCATATGACACTACTCTCCCATCTTGCATCAGCACACTTCCAAGTCCCTGTCGAGAAGCATCACAGTACACTTGGAAATCCTTCTGAAGGTCTGGTAAACACAGAACGGGTGCGGTCACTAGTCGACGCTTCAGTTCCTGAAAGCTGGCTTCACACACATCTGTACATTCAAACTTCGTCTCCTTCTTCAGAAGTTCAGTCATCAGCTTAGCAATCTTGGAGAAGTTTTCAATGAACCTCCTGTAATATCCAGCAAGTCCCAAAAAGCTTCGAATCTCTCCCGCATTCTTGGGTGCTTCCCACTCAGTTACTGCAGTCACTTTGCTTGGATCAACAGCGACTCCTTCTCTTGACACCACGCGTCCAAGAAATCCAACAGTGTTAAGCCAGAATTCACACTTGCTGAATTTGGCATACAGCTTGTGTTCCCTCAGCTTCTCCATAATCAGTCGCAGATGTTTCTCATGCTCAGCATTATCCTTGGAATATATCAGTATGTCGTCAATAAACACCACCACGAACTTGTCCAAGTACTCCATAAATACCTTGTTCATCATGGTCATGAAATATGCCGGGGCATTTGTTAGTCCAAAAGACATAACTGTATACTCATATAAACCATACCTAGCGGTGAAAGCGGTCTTTGGTATGTCTTCCTCCCGGATCTTCAATTGGAAGTAGCCTGATCGCAGATCAATCTTGCTGAACACCTTCGCTCCTTCCAGTTGATCAAACAAATCATTTATGTTCGGCAGAGGGTACTTGTTCTTGATGGTTACTTCATTCAGCGAGCGATAGTCCACCACTAATCTCTTGCTGCTGTCTTTCTTCTCCACAAACAGAACAGGTGCACCCCATGACGACGAACTAGGCTGAATGAATCCCTTGTCCAACTACTTTTTCAACTGCTTCTTCAATTCCTTCAGCTCATCCACATCCATCTTATATGGTCTCTTTGCTATAGGTCCTATCCCCGGCATCAGATCGATGAGAAACTCCACTTCCCTGTCAGGTGGCATCCCTGGCAGCTCTTCCGGGAACACGTCGGGGTAATCCCTAATCACAGGCACAGTATCCATGCTAACCCCCTTAAGATAATTCAGCTTACACCTTCCCGGTCGCACCGCCGACTTGAACCTAATTCTCTTACCATCCGGGGTTTTGAGCGAAACAGCTCGCTGTGCACAATCTATGTGTCCCCATGCATAGACATCCAATCCATACCCAGAATAACATCTAACCCTTGTGATTCCAACACTACCAGATGTGCAATGGAGTTGTGTGTTCCAATCCTCACAGTTAAGCCGCGGCATCCCACGCTAGCTATCATATCTCCTCCAGGTGAACTTACCCTAATAGACTCTTTCATAGACTCAGTACGTAGCTTATACTTATCCACAAATGCCCTTGATATGAATGAATGTGATGCACCAGTATCGAAAAGTATAAGTGCAGGGTGAGTGTCGATTGGAAACTTACCAATCACAAGATCAGGCTCATCTGGGATCTCCTCCACATTCATGTGGTTCACTGTGGCCTTCTGGTTGTTGGTTGGCTTCAGTCCCTTCCTCTCCGGACAGTTGTCAGCATAATGTCCCTTCTGACCACACTTGAAGCATGTCACCTCACTCAGATCCTTCTTCGCAAAGCTGCGATCACGGTTGCGGTCATGACCTCCGTGTCCTCTAGAGTGGTGAGAGTGTCCTCCCTTGTGGCTGTAGTGGCTGCTCTTGTGGTTGTCATGGCGATGTCCATCGCCTCCATGGTGGTGGCAGTCATGGCTCCCAGGGTGCCCATGGCCACTCCCTCCATGCTTGGAGTATCCATCATAAGAAGTGCGAGACTTGTGATGTGAACCAGAGTGGTGATTGTTGCTCTTCCTCTTGCGGTTCTCCACCTGCTTGTGCTTCCCTTCCAAGATCCTGGCCTTGTCCATAAGCTCCTGGAAAGTGGGGCAATAAACCACCAGTAGCTGCACTGAAAGCTCATCACTGAGGCCATCCAGGAATCTCTCCCTCCTTTTTGCATCAGTGTCAACATCCTCAGGTGCATAACAGGACAGGTTGTTGAACTCTTCAATGTACTCAGCCACGGTGCGGTTGGTTTGGCGCAAGTTGCGGAACTCCTTCCTCTTCAGGCTCAGAACTCCTGAAGACACGTGGTTGGTCCTGAAACCTTCCTCAAACATTGCCCAAGTCACAGTGTCCAGCGGGTGGGTGATCTGAAAAGTGTCCCACCAAGAAGCGGCTGGTCCCTCCAGTAGGTGAGCGGCAAACCTCACCTTCTCAGCATCAGTGCATCCAACAGTTACCAGATCCTTGTTAACTAAACGCAACCAGTCGAGAGCAACCATTGGTTCCGTTGCAGTAGAGAACTTAGCTGACCTTAACCTCAAAAACCTGGTGAGAGCTTCTCCCTAAGGCTGGTTGTTCCCATTGTTGTTGTTGTTGTTGTTGTTCTGAGCTTCCATGAACTGGGTCATAACTTGGATCAGCTGTGCCTGAGCTGCCATGAGCTGCTCCAACTCAGTGGGTTGACGGTGGGGAGGCATCTGCGGTTCAGCACAGGTAAGCTTAGAAAGAATCAACTACGATAATAGGATTCTACCCATGCATTATGATCAAACAACAACAAACAATCGCAGACAATCTCAAGCAAGCAACACATCAATAAACAAGTGATCTAGCAACATCCCAGGGGTTATCCTAGCATTATATACCTACTGAAATAGTTTTACAAGAGTTGGCAATGGTTAACTAAGCAGTTGATCAACAAAGCATTAAAAACAGCAATCTGCCAGAACAGTCCAGCAGTGTTCACGAATTTTTCTACCTGACTTAAACTGGTCAGGAATTTTTGCTGATTTTTGTGCATACAGTAAAGAGAGTTTCGCACCAGCCCTATTTGTTTCCGATTTTTCCCAAATACCAGTAAAATATGAAAAATCGTACAGTACTGCTGTATCAGCAGAAAAATGCAGCGAAAATAACACAGATATTAACCAAACTTGCCATAACTCTTTCATAAAATTCGCACAAATAAATCCTGAGATATTGAAGTACACAAATAAGCAATTAAACACTCTTAAGCTAACTGTAACTAAGTTTTACATCGATCGAGACTAATCCTAACGATTTTTCCTAACGAGGACTAATTGGTGGACTTCTATCTACTTCTTGAAGAGGTTGCGGTAGGTCCTTGCACTCATGCGTTGGCGCTTCTATCCACGGTTCAACCATGGCGGCGGAGTGTACACATCTCCTGAGTCATCACTTGAAATCTCAAACTCCACCTCTTTTGGATCCTTCTCTTCTTCACTCTCAGCTGCAACTGCAACAGCTTCATCTCCTCCACCATCATCGTCTCCATCATCATCATCCTCGTCCTCATCATCATCATCGTTCCCACTGTCATCATCATCATCATCATCATCATCATCATCATTGCCACCATCTCCATTGTCATCATCAGAGGGTGGATTCAGCTGTGCTTGGAGAGCGGCAATCTGGGCTGCCATAGCTTCAATAGTTTGATCCCTTTCCTGGACGGTCCCTTGCAACTGTTGTATGTTCTGGGTGTTTTCCTGCACAGTTCCATGGAGATGAGCTATGGTTGCATCTCTGCCTATCAGGGCATTCTCCAGAACTACCACAGCTTCATGCAAGGTGTCAATCTCCTGTCCTTGGACCGCCATACCATTGCTGGCAAAATCTGCAATCTCCTTTATCATCATCACTTTCTCAGCTAGAGCTCCATTCTCCCTTTCCATGTCCTCTGTGTGCCTCCGACGGGGTGGCATGTTGTTCCTGTCGCCCGGGGTAACCACAATGTGCCCATCTTCATCACGCCTCCCATAGTCACGGTAGGGTGAGTCTGCTGGCAGTAGGTGTCGGACATGATGGCACTGGCGAGACAGGGCTGCATGTATGGCCAAGTTAATTCCAAGTCCCCAGTTGCAGTATGTCTTGGTGTAGATCAGATGCACATGGTTTGGCAAGGCGGCATCTCTGAATATGAAGGTGGTGATCTCCCATGCATTCTCGCCATATCCATAGGTGTACAGCCTTCTTCCCTTGAACATGGGCAGTGGCAATCCCAATGACTGCGAGAGCTGTGCCAACTGCCTTGCAAAGGGCCTGGGTGACTCCATGGTTGCATACTCAGTCCTGACTTCTCCCATCTATCAATTAAAGGAGGAAAGTGTGAGAATAGCATATGATAAGAATTTACGAGAGTGAAAGGCATAAGATGAAAGACAGAGTTAATATAAGCTTTAATAATTCTATGGTTTCCTAATCCAATCCTAGGTCACGATCCTACAGTCGACACACGGGCTCTGATACCATCTTGTAACACCCCGGTTCTGAAAAGATCGTGGCTTCTATGTGACATGCCAATCCCTGGATCGGTTCATTGGCCCACAATAGAATAAGATGAATAACATAGCAAAATATCCGTGTATCATAAATAACGAAGATCCAGAGTACCATTATTACAATAAAATCTTAGCTCAAGGCTAGCTCAAATTATTCAGGTACCAGCATAAATAAAGTAAATCCTCCATTCTTCAAATTGCCCACAAGTGAACAAGTGCCGAGTGGAGTACCGTGGCCTATATCGATTACTCGGAATCGGAATATCCTGCAACATGAAACGTAGCAGCCCCGAAGGGTCAATACATGGAATGTATGGCAAGTAGAGCTAGTAAAGGAGACAATAGTGTTAACATCTACATGCATATCTGGCAAGTGGAGCTGTGGCTAGCTTGCATTTGCAAATACCTTTGTCCTACTTTCATAAACAGTTTTTGATTTTCTTTGAAAGATCCCAATTAAGTTAACCCAACAATATTAAAGCAATTATTAAATTAGAATGAGCGAGAAACATGTCAAGGAATCAATATCAAGCAACTCAGTTGTCCATAACCAGGGACACGGCTAATCGATTAGATTACACACCCTGCAGGGGGTTAGTACACTTTACCCATGTGACTTGGCTAGCCCAGCTCGTACCATCACTCTCATTTTGGGTGATGATAGGGAGAAGTCCAAGAAGAGACCGTTTGGGAAGTAGCTCCCCAATACCGACGCGCACTGGTCCAACCTACCAAAATTCTACATCTCTGGATACGCGGGTTCGGGTTACCACAACCTACTAAGTCCAACCAACCGCCCATTTCATTATTGGCACATGGTTGTACACGTAAGCTACAAAATAAAGAAGCCAATCATTTTCTCTCGATACCTGGGTGCCTTTCCGCAATGATACCACCAAAATTTATCAATCCCATCACACCCAGGAGATTCATTGATTAAGTTGTTTTAGTTTTCGCAAACCAACACATTTAGAAACAACTCTCAGTGATGTAACCCAGCCCTCGTTCATCATAGCATGGCTAAGCACATCTACCAACGGTGGTTCATCTACAAGGAAAGCCCTATCACATAATAGGACATAGCATAGCGATAGTATCATCCTACATGCATCTACAAAATACACGACAATGCATTGAAAATAGCAGGACAATATCATGAACAAAGTAGCATCTACTTTCCTTGGTTGTAGCGGTCGGAAGAACAATCCACACACGAGCAAGCGTTGCACTCGTCACAATCTACACGATACAATTGCATTCATAAACAAACCATCCACAAGCATATGCAAACAAGGATGATGCATGAATGCATGCATGACAAGTGGATTGGTGCTACAGCAGCACCACATCATCCTTCAGTAAAGCTACTGATTGTATGCATGGGAAATAATTTTAGCGCAAGGAAAACCATTATGCAAATTATAATGCTCAAAACTAGAGCTAAAACCCAAATAATTCACTACTGAAAACATATTGTTTGTAAAATCCTGGGAAAATTCTACTGCATAGGAATTGCTAATTAGGAACAGTACCAATTGGAATTACTCAAAAAGTAATTATAAAACTCCCTGAGTAATTAAAATACAGCAGAAAGCCACTAAATAGTTTTTGCAAAAGTTTTTATTGTAAGCCTATCCTTTTAATTCACTTTGAGATTCCCCTTGTTCTACTGAATCCAGGGACATATTATTTGCAATTTTTGGAGTTACAGATCTTTTTCTATGAATTAATTACTCCAAAAAGGCCATTAACTCTTTTAATTAATTTGGACAAAATCTTGCTGCAAAAGTGTAAAACAATGGTACAGCAAGATTCTACACGATTTACTGAATCTACACATATTTTATTTGCAATTTTTGGCCTAGTAGATTATTTTCCTACGCAATTTACAAGATTCTACAAATTTCTGCAATTTCTAAATCGATTTAAATCAAAAGGGAATATTCTGGGAATATTCCCTGCTGACTCAGCGCTGACTCAGCGCGGGTTGACTGGCTGTTGACCAGTCAACCGCGTGGTCTTCGGTCGATCTGAGCCGTGGATCGAAGATCCAACGGCCAGGAGGGTGGCGGCGGCGGACTCACCGGAGGCGGCGGTCAGCGAGCTCGAGGCGGCGGCGGCGGTGGTCTCTGGCGGCGGTGGCGCGCGTACGGTATTGGCGACGAAGAGGCGGTCCTCGTCGAGTCGGCGGCGGGGTCGGGCGCGCGTGGAGGCGACGGCGACGGCCGCTGGAGCGCGGTGGCGGCGAGCTCGGGGCGAGGTCGTCGGGCGGCGGCGGCGAGGTCCCTGCGAGGAAGGGAGGAGGCGGCGGTCAGCGGCGGCGGGTTCACGGGGACGCGCTGCGGGGGAGGCGCGGCGAGGCGAGAGGGAGCGGCGGCGGCGCTTACCTGGGGGCGGCGCGCGGCGGCGGGATCGGCAAGGCGGAGGCGCGATGGGGAGGTGGCGGCGCGATAGGGAGGTGCCAGGGGGCGTGCGCGGCTAAGAAGGGCCCCACGCGGGCCCGAGGCGGAGACGGCGCGCGAGACGGTTGCGGAAACCGCGTCGGATGCGGCAGCGGCGGCGATGTCGGCGCCGACAGGTGGGCCCCACCTGTCGGTGGCCAGACGCGGGCGGCGGCAGATACAATCCGCCGCGCGGGCGGTGGGCTGCGGGGCGCGCGCGCTGGGTGCTGGCTGGGCCGGCGCGGCCCAGCAGGCTGGCGCGGCTGTGCTGCTTCTTTAATTTTTTTTTGATCTTTTATTTTTCCTATTTCTGTTTAGTAATTCCTCCGTAACTTTTTCATACGTACTCCGCATCGAACGATTCTTGTTCCTAAATTTTTGTAAAATCCAAGGGATCAACCTAGGGTCATGTGGTAAGTGAATCCACAAGTTTACAAGGGTGGAGAACACAAGCCCTAGTATACCCTCCCGCAGGAGCATTTTAGTAAAATAAAATAGGGTTTTGAAAATAGTGTTTTGCCGAATCATTTCAATCGAAGGTTTTGCATGGAAGAACATGATGCAATGATATGAATGATATGCAGAACCAAATCTAAAATTTGGGATGTGACAATACGGCTGTATATGAGGGATTTACTTGGGAGTAACGGTGACATCACTATGCATATCATTAGTTCCCTTTCTTCTATGGTTGATACTAGTAGGTTATTGCTATAAGCGGTTGTGGAGGCAATAGCAATTATGGATGCACTGCCCACATATAATTATCTCGCTCTAACAATTGCATGCATACTTTATTATTATCGTTTATTACCATCAGATGTTTTGCACAGCTACAGGTGAAACCGAAATCCCCAGGCCCTCTCTCTCCATCATCGACAACAACAAAAGGCAGCATCTCTTGGTCCGGTAAAACACAAAAAGAATTCTAAAACTCCCGAAGGTCCGTTAAAGTAACTTTACTACGTTTTCTATTTCTCGAGGATTTGGTAACCTAGGTCTACTATGAAAAAGAGCTATACTACATCCATAATACGGATCAAAGGTATCAATCCTTTTTCTGGCACCGTTGTCGGGGAAGCAATAGCTACCCTGGTAAGGTTAGCAGGAACCTTGCTAGTTTTAATTCTTGTTTTTAAGTTTGTTAGTTTGCTTTCGGTCTTCATTTGAAAAACCAAAAAAATTAGTTAGTCTATAAATTCTTGTTTTTAATATCATAAGTTTTTGTTTAAGAAAACCCCAAAACATAGGAAATATGGCTAAAAAGAAGCTTGGGGAGTTTGCAACTCCCAACAATGATTATTTGCATACTCCTATTACCCAGCCAGCAATTACTGCTGAGTATTATGAAATTAATTCCCACTATTTAAGTTTGGTTCAACAGAATAAATTTGGAGGCTCTGCTGTTGAGGACGCAGGTATGCACTTGAACACTTTCACTGAAATATGTGATATGATGCGCATTAAAGATGTTGACCCCGATGCGGTCAAATTGAGTTTATTTCCTTTCTCTCTTAGAGGAAGAGCAAAAGAATGGTTGCTATATTTGCCTAGAAATACTATTGCATCATGGGTGGAGTGTACTTCTTTATTTATGAGTAAATTTTTCCACCTACAAAGACTATGCAACTAATATCTTATATTACTGCTTTTAGACAGGAAGAGCGTGAGTCACTAGCGCTTGCATGGGAGAGAATGAAAGATTGCATGAGGAACTGTCCCAGCCACGAGATGGAAGATTGGTTAATTCTCCATCTATTTTATAATGCTCTTAACCTTGTGTCTAAGTCTATGCTTGATACTGTAGCTGGAGAAACATTTATGGGCAAACAAAGTACCGAAGCAAAGCAGCTGCTAGACAATATGGAAGACAACCATGTCCAATGGCATGAGGATAGATCAAACACAAAGAAGGTGAACTCCATCACACCTTAGGAAAATGAATAACTCAATGCTAAGCTAGATGAGCTCATATTAGCCGTGAAAGGTAAGGAAACCTAGGTAACAGCTATCCCAGAATCAAATATTGAAGAAATAGACTTCATAGCTCGTAATGATTATAACCCTGCCTGGAAGAAGAACTATAATCCTGATTTCCAAAAACATTATTCTAGTCCGGCAGGTAACTCTAATAATAATATAGGATCAAGTAATGGTAGTCTCCAAGAAACACTTAAGTCCTTTATGGACTCGCAAAATGATCAAAACAATATCCTAGTTAAGATAATGGAGAACCATGATAATATGCTTGGAGGTTCAAGGAAGTTTTCAGGATTCTGTTATGCACTTTGTTATTCAGCCGCAGCTCATTGGGCCAGAATTACCGCCTCATTTGTTATGGGACAAGTTGATGCAGTCCATGATGCCACAACTTATGACTGACATGCTTCCAATTGCTCTCAGCTCAAGTCCTTTCTATGCTATTATCTCAACTAAAAGGAATTGGTCTATGGACTTTAAGCAGACGATCACCTTTAATGCAAACGTGCAAGATGCTGCACTCCTTCAGATGGTCTTACCGCCACATCGTCAGGTGGCCAGATCCCTTCGCTTCTTTGACAAGGTTTCTGCTGCCGAGCCTTCTAAGAACATGCTGCCACCAGTGTTCATGACCTCTCCTGTGGCTACGCCTGCTAAGAAATGTCGCCCTCGTGCTAAAAAGCTGGAGACGCCGTTGGTGGGCACATCTGTCCGTCGATGCACACGCAGTATGGTTAAGAATGATGGACGTCGTCCTAAGACAGTGCTTCCTGAAGCAAACAAGCCCAAGAAAAGAGCGAAGACGCAGCCGAAGAAATGTGGAAAGGTTGAGCAGAAAGACAATCAAGCCAAGCCAGCTGATGAAGTAGAGGTGCCGCCTATTACTCCAGTGCATGTATTGCAGTCTGTGGGCATCAGTTTGGGCATTGAACCGAGCAGGCTGACGAAGGAGTCGCTTGAAGTGACTCCAGTGAAGGAGGGTGCCAAGACAATTTCTGATGATTAGTGTCTCTTCCACACATGGGGCCGTGGAGCACAGTCCGTGTCTGTCCCTTTGGTGTCAGTGAGTCTGTTTGGATTCAGTCAGTTTGAAGTCGGTTATTTTGGCGATTATGTGTTTTATTTGTAAGACGTGATGTTGTGCATTGGGTCTTCAGAACTGCTTTCAAACTGGTTTATTATAATGTGTTGTTTCACTAAATGCAAGTGGCATCTGCTTTGCTGGAATGTCAGAGGAATGAACTCAGATGCAAGACAACGTGCAGTGCGTGCAAAAATAGAAGAAAGTGATTGTGCTATCGTTTGTCTCCAGGAGACCAAATGTGAATTTTTTGATCAGAGGTTCATACATAAATTCTGCCCAAAACGATCCGACAACTTTGTCTATGCACCTTCTGTTGGCGCTTCGGGTGGTATCCTTGTTCTATGGAATTCCACAGTGTTTACTGGCACTCTCATTAAATTAAAACGTTTTGGCATTACAATTAATTTTGTCTCAACGCACAATAGTGATTCCTGGACATTCACAACAGTATATGGCCCTTGTCAGGGGATTGAGAGAGATCAATTTGTTGATTGGCTTTACAACCTAAATATACCTGCCTTGCACAATCATCTGCTGTTGGGGGATTTCAATTTTATTCATTCTCAAGACAACCGCAACCGCCTAGGGGGTAATATAAATGATGTTTAAGTTCAATGACATAATTGGTCACCTGGGATTAATTGAGCTGCCAATTAAGGGCAGATCATATACTTGGTCAAACATGCAGCAAGAGCCAATGTTAGAGTAGCTTGACTGGTTTTTTACCAGCCCAAATTGGAGTACTAATTTCCCTAACACGGTTGTTCTGCCTCTGTCCAAGCCTGAGTCTGATCACATCCCTTGTGTGGTCAATATTGACACAAATATTCCTAAAGCGAGCATTTTTTTGAGAACTACTGGACTGATATGCCTGGTTTCTTGGATTGTGTGAAAACCTCATGGGAAAAAGGGTCTCATAAAAAAACGTCAGTGGCAGTACTTGTTGATAAGCTTAAAGGTCTCAGGTATGATTTGAAAAAATGGCGAAAGAGTCTATCTAAGCTGAAAGCCCTTATTCAGAAATGTAACGAGGCCATCTTCATTTTGGACTTTTTTGAGGATAAAAGGCCTTTGTCAATCCCTGAATTTAATTTCAGAAAGATGGTGAAATTTCACATGGAGGAGTTGTTGCTAGCAGAATATAACTATTGGCGCAAGAGGTGCACTGTGCGATGGATTAAAATGGGTGAGGATAACACAGAATTTTTTCACGCCATGGCAACGGAAAGGTTTTGGAGGAACAATATTTCAAACCTGAGAGCGGAAGATGGTAGGGAAGTCACTCATCATTCAGAAATGGCTGGGCTACTTTGGGCCATCTACAAGGATCAAATGGGCACTACAGCGCATATTAACATGCAGTTCCACTTGAGCAGAATCTTGAAAAGAGTTGATGGCTTGGAGGTGCTGTCTAGGCCTTTTGAGAAAAAGGAAATGGATGACATTGTTAAATATATGCCGGCTGACAAAGCACCAGGGCCGGATGGATTCAATGGCCATTTCCTGAAAAAGTGTTGGCCTATTGTTCAGAAGGAGTTTTATGCCCTAACTCATGATTTTCAAAGTGGGAAGATCAGCCTACAAAATATTAATAATTCTTTCATCACTTTGGTGCCAAAGAAGGGCTCTCCTGAATGTGTCAATGATTTTAGGCCTATCTCCCTTACTAATGTTTGTCTCAAATTCTTGACGAAATTGGAAGCAAATAGATTCCAAGAACATATTTTGAGGTGTGTGCATAAAAACCAATATGGTTTCATCAGGTCCCGAACAATCCAAGATTGTGTGGCATGGGCTTATGAATATATTTTCTAGTGTCAACAGTCCAAAAAGCCCATCTTAATTATTAAACTTGACTTTGCCAAGGCTTTGGACACCATTGAGCATGAGGCCATCTTGAAAATTTTGGAGCACAAGGGTTGTGATAGCACTTGGCTTAGGTGGATGAAGGAGGTTCTTTCTTCTGGTACATCATCTATCCTTCTAAATGGAGTTCCTGGTAAACAGTTTGTGTGCAAAAGTGGTGTCAGACAAGGGGACCCCCTATCACCCCTTCTTTATGTCAATGGTGGTGATCTTCTTCAATATGTGATCAACGATGCTTTGCACCAGGGAACTCTTAGGTTTCCAATTTTAACAAATGAAACTGACTTCCCCGTGGTACAATATGCCAACGACACTATCTTGTTGCTTTTAGCTGAATTGGATCAAGTGGTAGCTCTAAAAGACATTCTGCAAAAGTTTGGCATGTCCTAAGGGTTAAGGGTGAATTTCCAAAAGTCTTTGATTATACCTCTGAATGTTGATCATGACGAAGTCTGCTCCCTTGCTGCTGTACTTGATTGTCAGGTTGGTTCTTTACCATTCCCATACTTAGGCCTCCCCATGGGCACAACTAAGCCATCCATCCAGGATTTGCTTCCTCTAGTAAATGGTTTGGAAAGAAGACTCACCGCCACCTCCATATTCCTCTCACAAGGGTCTCGGATGCAACTAATTGCCTCTGCTCTAAGCTCTATGCCATTGCATTTCCTTCTATCACTAAGCCTGCCAATTGGTTTGACTGAGCAATTGGACAGAATATTGAGGCAATGCCTTTGGCGTGATAAGGATCAGCCAAAACCCTCCCTGGCAGCGTGGGACATGGTGTGTAAACCTAAGGAAAATGGAGGCCTTGGAATTGTTAACTTCTAGCTGAAAAATGATGCTCTGTTGCTCAAACACCTTGATAAATTCTACAACAAGGCTAAGGTTCCATGGGTTCAGCTGATTTGGGGTGCATATTACACTGATTCAATACCGGAGGTGGGGCGACCCTGTGGCTCATTTTGGTGGCGAGACATTATTAGGCTAAATGATAAATACAAGGGGGTTGTAGTGATATCCCCTGGTCTTGGTAACTCATTTTACTTCTGGACTGATAAGTGGAACTTTATGGGATCTTCTCAGCCTTTATCTGAGCGTTTTCCTAGGTTGTTTTCTTTTGTTATAGATAAGTCCATGTTTGCGTCACAGGTATACATAACTCCAGAATTCCGGACGCTATTCTACCGGCCGTTGTCGGCACATGCCTATAATGAATACTGCCTGGTTCAGCAGGGAATTTCTAACCAACCGCTGACAGCTGAATCTGATGTCTGGAGCTATCAATGGGGACAAAGCTATGTGGCTGCTTCGTACTATGCACATCTACATGCTCACATGTTGGTTCCTGCAGTTTATAAATGGATTTGGAAGTCTGCCTGTATTTTGAAAACTAAGGTGTTTGCATGGCTGTTATTGAACGATCGATTAAACACCAAATATCATATCATCAGAAGGCAGTGGAAGGTGGAGGATGGCCCTGAGTGTGTGCTCTGTCCAACTAGGGCATACGAAGACAGGGTTCACTTGTTCTTTACATGCAACTTCAGTCAGAGAATTTGGACATATCTCCAGATTGAATGGGCGGTGGGTGATGATATACAAACCATTGTGGCTATAGCAAAAAGAAATTTTGGTAAACCATTTTTTATGGAAGTGATGATCCTTGCGTGTTGGCATATATGGAAGCAGCGGAATGAGAGGATATTTCAGCATCATTGGCCAACCTTTGCACGCTGGAAAAGCTATTTTATTCATGATATTACTTTTTTGGGCTACCGGGTCAAGAAGAAGCATAGGGAGGGACTTGCTAAATGGATTTCGTCCTTGCCCTAATCTCCCTAGATTTGAGGCCTTCTTTTTGTAAATTTCACAGTATCCTTTTCCTGTAAATTTGTAAATAGCTTTGTACTTTCTGATGTAGTGAAATAAAATTTTACTGTGGGGCATTTGCCTCACAGTTCCGGGTCAAAAAAAAATGATAATATGCTTGGAAAATTGTCCAACCAAGCTGTGAGTTTGAGGAACGATTTGCAGGCCCTCCAAGAAAGAACAAGGATTGTTGAGGCACATCTAGGTAAGATAACCGAGAGTCAAACTCTCATTCTAGCTAAATTTGTAGGTAAATCTGAGCCCAATCTAGTTGAAGACCTCAAGATGATAAGAATTCAAAGGGAGGAGCCTGAAGAACTTGACTATAGCAATGCGCCTTCACCAAAGTACACGATTGAAGATCTTGTGAAAATGATCAATATCAAGATTCCCATAAGTGAAGGAAATGAGGAAGCTATGTATCAACACTTCGTTAATAAGGTAGCAATAAAGGTTCGTGAACTTGAGGAAGAATATAAGAAAATTGCTGAAAAACTACCTGTTAAGCTTGATGATATATTTGAGCCTATTATTAAAATTAAAATTGGGACTAATGAGATAGCTGAACTTTTTGATTTAGGTGCAAGTGTTTCAAAAATTCCAAAAAAAAGTCTTTTTAATAAGCTAAATCTTGGATCTTTTGAAATCACTAAGTTAAAATTACATCTAGCAGATTCTACCTATAAACAAGTTGTAGGAATTAAGGAGAATACTTAAGTATATATTAAAGGTTGTCTTGCTCTTATTGATTTTGTTATTGTTGACATGCCTGAAGATGCTACTGCTCCTATCATATTAGGCCGTCCATTCTTAAGAACTATTAAGGCTTTGATTAATCTGCATGAAGGGAACATGAAGCTTCAATTGCCTTCGCGGGATCCTTTTGTTATTCATTTCCCTAGGAAGAAGAAAGCCAAACATGATGAGAAGGAGGCCATCACTTTGGAGGCCAACTATTTTGGAGTGGGTGTTCCACTCATTTGGCCTAAGTGAGAAACATCGAGATCAAGCTATTGAACATAAAGGAGCGCTTCATGGGAGGCAACCTATGTGAAATAAAGGTTTGATTAAAGTTTTTAATTTTCATTTTAAGTTTCATGTTTAATAAAGAGTGCTAGAAAACTCCAGTTGAGGAGGAGAAGTTTGGTGGTACTAAAAATCCTGTTTTACACATGGTGATGTTGGTCGATAATTTATACTGTCATTTTTCTATCAAAACATGGTGTTTCGCTAAGTTTTAGGTTAAGAAGGAATTCTCGAAGAAACAGATTTTTTTTACGACTCCAGTAGGTTTAACGACCAACTATACGGCAGGAATAAAAATTCCAGCCGTATAGTTCTGGCCATATAGATATCTATGCCAGTGTCAAATTTTCTTTCCCAGGTATAGAAGGTTTAACGACCAACTATACGGCGGGGATAAAAATCCCGGCTGTATAGTTTTGGCCGTCTAGATATTGTCGGCAGGAAGAAACCCTAAATTTTTTCTGTCAGACCAACTATACGGCGGGAACAAATGTTCTGGCTGTATAGTTCCGACTGTATAGTTCCGTCCAACCACAAAAAAACCACGGGAAGGTACCTCCAACACCAAAACTACAATCCTTTTTCTTTCTTCTACCTCCAAACTCTCTCAAAACCTCAAGGGATCTTCATCTCTACACAATTTCGTTCGATTTCCTCGCACGCAAGTGATCTACAATATGTTTCTCCTCCTATCCTCCAATTACTTTTTGCAAATGCATCTTTGATCTTTTTTCATTATCAATCTAGGGTGAAACCTATTATGAACTAATTGCCATGTTTCTCTTGCCTAGATTATTATTTTGAGGAGATTTTTTAGTGTGCTATGATGAGGAATATGTTATGCTTATTACTATTGGATCAAAAAGTTTTATTTTTTGTCTCTCTTATTATTTAAGAGGATGATCACAAGGATCCAAACGCGTGCTCATGCCTTTGTGAGTTCTTGTCAAGCTGCTGTTGCAGCTCAGGACCGCATGAGGATACGATTTAGGAATGAGCTCCAACGTGATCGCTTCAACAAGATAAAAAACCGAGAAGTGAAGACAACCAAGTGGGCTTGTCCCATTATATTGAATCAACTCGATATTTCTAATGACTTGAATTTACTTTGCAATAGAGTTGGCCTGCAAAATTTCCTATTCCATGATGCGCCTACTTATCGCCGGTTAACTCTTGAATGTTTAAGTTCTTTGAAAAGCACCGTTAAAACATGGCACATATAGGAAATGATTTCTTTCTGACTTATGAACAACAATTATACATTATCACTTAATGAATGGTGCAATTGTATTAGTTTACCAAACAATGATGTTAACGCCTTACATGCATCTTATGACGACATACACCCTTCCCCAGACCACTATTATAATGGAATGAGGTTCACTTCTAGAGTCAATAAGGGGAAGAATATTCAGCATCCTGCTATTCGTTATTTGTTCTATGTTATTTCTAACACCCTACAGGCACGAAATGAGTTTACAAGACTCAATGAGGAGGACATCTTGGTCCTTGCAAAAGCTGCTTTCAACAACATTGACTTGTCACTCAACTTGGGCACAATTCTTGTGCACTACCTGGAGCACCAATCCTCCCAAATCCAACGACCAATCACAGGTGGAGGCGTCATCACCGTGTTTGCCATTGCCTTTGGCATCGACCTTGGTGAGTTACAACCATTGCTAGGTGAGCGATGTGTTGGTTTCTGTACTTTAAAAGCTTATGGGATGCTCTCTAGGAGAGGTGGTGGTTATTACTTGCATATTGCAGGAGCTGGGCGCCTCTACCCTGCTCCTTTGACTAATGTTATTTTCTCTATCGAGGAAGGACATTTGCTATATGATGTGCAGGTTGAACAACACCAACCCGAGGAGGAGATTTCGGATGAGGATGAGGACCAAGAAGAGGATCAAGAAGTTCCTGATCAAGAGGAGAAGCCACCAACCAGGTTTGCTAGATATCAAGACTTCCAAGAACTTGGAGGAACTATGGAGGGGATGCATAATCTCGCCCTGAACCTCTGAGAAACCACTAGTAACTTATCAACTCAATTTGCAAACTGGAGTTACAAATTTTTCCTGCCACCACAATTATTTGAAGGGCTTGCAAAAGCCTAAGCTTTTAAGGTTATGCTTTTAATTTGGCGTCCAGTTGTTTTTATTTATCTTTATTTGGCGTTCATTTGTTTTTATTTACTTCAAGGTATGCTTTTTATTTGAGTTTATAAGCACTCATGTTGGTTTCCCCAACACTTTATCTTTAGTTATTTTTAATTTGTTCTCGAGATTTTCAAGCTGAGCTTTGCGGCCAATTTTCTATTCTTCAATTCCCTCTCTTAAAAATAACAAAAATATTTCTCCATTTATCTTTATTTTCCCTCTTTCTTCTTTTTATTCTCCTCGTGGCTCTCACATATTTGCACGAGAGTGATTGACTTCGAGTTTCCAAGAAACGAATCAAAAGGGAAGAGAGAAGTGGAACCAATCATGAGAGGTATGCCTTATGACTCCCCACTTTTGAAGTTTGAGAAACCCATGCTAGTTAGTAGTAAATGTTAAGATATGATATTGGTGGAGTGAGTCTTTATATTGGAGTAAAATTTTGTTTGCATGGGTATTTAGTTGAGTATGTTTTGTTCCATCTCTTGTAGTTAACCAAGTCTTGCCTAAAAATTTGCTAAACAACTGTAATAAGAAAAAGTCTCACAATTGAAGGCTTGGGTGTTGTAGTGTTTAGTCTTGAAAGCTTATTCCTAGAGACACTCAACACCACATAAATAATGATTGACTTGATAGCTCTCTTTGAAAGGATTTGTTCAATTGAATTAATGTTTAGTGGTTTTGTGAGCATGCCAAAGTTTTACTTGTGAATCATAAGAATTATATAGCTTTATGTGTGTCAAACTTCATGGGATGCCAACAACTCCGCTAGCCTACGAACGATCTTCATGGAGGAAACTCCTAGATTTTGGCTATAAGTTGATTAAACATTTGTAGCAGCAATGCTATAATGGCTAAGATTTTTGGTTCGTGTAGATGTGTTCATGATGGAATCACTCCTTTGGCTGATATGAGTAATCATTATGCAAAAGTAACAAAAACCTTGGTAATGCCATGAGTTTCCATCATAGCCCGATAAACTAATTAATTTTTTGGCATGCTCTCAATTACTTAAGAACTAAAATTCTTGAAGGACAATGAATAGAAAAAGTAGTGCTTGAAAAGTCTTGACTTATTGATGTGGGAGAATTGAGATACTTTAGTGTATATGATTTTCATGATAAACTCTCACACTCTCAATTTTACATGATTATAATTTATTGTTCAAAGGCAAGCTTATGAGTTGATTACATGAGATGGAATAAAGTTTACTCATTTGAATCATCCATGCTAACAATAAACTTGCTGCGCTATAAGGATTCATTAAAACCCGTATGATATGCTTGCCATTACTCTATCTATGCTAAAGTTTTTAAGATTAATAAAGTGGAGGAAACATGAGACTACCAATGATGAGTAAGATCATCATCTCGTTACTTCAGTTTAAATGCCGAGTTCCTTTTTTAGTTTGGTTTTCTTGATCGAGGAAGATCAAGTTTAAGCTTGGGGAGTTTGATGGCTGTGAAATATAGCCATCCACATCCACATTTAAACTGTATATTATTCATATTTTTGATGAAATATCTCTCTAAACCCTGGCACTAATGTCTAATGATCAAAGGGGTATGCAATCCTTTCTGTCTATTTTTTTCCTACACAGGAAATGATGTTTGATGATGGGAATCACAACATTAAAGTCAAATACACGATATTTCCAACAACCCAGAGAAACCAGGGGTCATTAGGAGGAGACGAAAGATTTAACGACCAACTATACGGCGGGTATAAAATTTTGGCCGTATAGTTTCTACCGACACCGCTAGGTCAAATAGCACAACTTTCATGAAGGGACCACTATATAAAGAGGCCTCGGGCAACAAGAAAAGATCCCCCGACTCCACCAGATTACACCAAGCCATCAGAAACCACACCGTTGGAGGAATAGATCTAGATCTAATCTCCAAACCCTTCTCCTCCACCATAGCCATATTCCACCACTTGTAATAGTATATCTCATCTCCAATTGGCGACATTTTAATAGTATTACTATCAATCTCATGATTTCCATTACAATGTTTATGCTTGTTGATTTCATCTCTATGTGTGAGTAATTCTCCTTGGGCTAAGGGCTTCGGCCTAGGAATGTAGTTTGTGCATGTTATTTACCATAGATGGGATCATGTATTAGTTTGTATGACATGATGATTATTGTAACCTCTCTTGCCTCAATCTAAGGACTTGTTAGGTACCCAAGACCCCAAGGATTGAACCAGGTATAGGGGGTGTGAGTAATGACTAATCTGCAGGATGGGAACCCTAGTGACAGAAAGGGTAGTACGGTTGTATGTGAGGGATTTACTTGGGATTAACTGTGACATCACTATACATATCATTAGTTCTCTTTCTTCTATGGATGAGACTAGTAGGTTATTGCTATAAGCGGTTGCGGAGGCAATAGCAATTATGGATGCACTCTCCACATATAATTATCTTGCTCTAACAATTACATGCATAATTTATTATTATATTTTATTCCCATCAGATATTTTTGCATAGCTACAGGTGAAACTGAAATCCCAGGCCCTCTCTCCATCATCAAAAACAACAAAAGACATCAAAATCTTGGTCCGGTAAAACACAAAAAGAATTCAAAAACTCCTGAAGGTCCATTAAAGTAACTTTACTATGCTTTCTTCTTCCCAAGGATTTCATAACCTAGGTCTACTAGCAAAAAAGAGCTATACTACATCCGTAATATGGATCGAATGTATCAGTAGTATAATAGCTTTTTCCCTAGAATACCTAGGTTTAATCAAACCTTGGAAAGCAATGCTAAAAGGAAATAAAAAGGACATGTCTACAAGACTTTGTTTCTTTGTTTTACCTTAGTTTACCGGACCAATCTAGTTTACTTTTTATAGTGGGTTGAATCAATGGATGGAGATAGGCCACGGTTGAAGATCCACCTGCAGCTGCACATCATATGGGATAAAATATAATACTAAGCATAGTCATGTGTAATGTCTGAATGGAGATAATCTCTTGTGGGCAACACATACTAATATACTAAAGCCCTGGTGATGCAGCGGTCATAGCAATAGACTTTTAATCCAACCGAGTGCACAACGAAGCCATGGGCTACAAACGATTATTAAGTGAAGGACACAGATTAAAGCATTAAGTGGTGATGTTGTTGTGATCTTGAATGGGGCGCTAAGCGAAGACCATACTACCCTTTCTGTCATTGGGGTTCCTATGAGATCGTCGCTAGCCAAGTATCACACCTCAAACCTTTATCAATCTATAGGATCTTGGGTACCTACAAGTCCACTGATTGAGACAAGAGACAAAGAAATAAAATATAAAAATTTCAATTGGAAACAAAATACAATACTCCAATGATTAGATGCACATAGTTGCTGCGAGGTTACTCCCCAACCCATATCCCATGAGGACTACTCACTCATAACAAATAGATCAAGGATACAAAATATTGTGCAAAATACTTAGATTGAAATCAAATATTCTTACAATGGTCGCCAAATGACAAGGATATCCAAAGTACAAAGCAATGGCTATGGCTATGGCTAGTGGAGGGATGGATGGTGGAATGGATGAACAATGGTGTGGATCTCCTTTTGGTGGTGTTGTGATGAAATTTGAGAATGGAGGCTCTCTAGCGGCGGCTGGAACCTCAAAATATATAAGCGTCTTCACAAAAGTTCTAGGGTTTGACGAGATGAAGCCGTTGGCACCCCATACGAGCGGGTCGTCGGTCGTTACATGCCTTGATGCCAGGAATTTGCTTCCCAATTACTTGGTCATGCGTACTTCCTCAAATTTCTTCATTATGACTCCTGATTTCGCATCAAAACCTATGATTTCTTGCACAACATAATTAAAAGCAAGGTTTTGCATATCTTTGCAATTATTAGTCATTAGTGGTAAGGATTGAGAGTTTCTTGTCAATTGCTTGACTAAAAACATTAATTAAACCCGGAGCAAGATGGCAAATTTTAGAGCCATCAGCCACCTTAGCCGGTTTTTGTTTGCGGCTCTAAGATATGTGACCTCAGACGGTGGACAAATTAAAACGCCTCTAACATCTATGAGCTGGAGACGGGCAATATTTCTGACCGCTTGCAAGAACTCTTCAACCTCAAACAGCCTATACTATGGACCGTCTCGAATAGTACGGTGACCTGAGTCGGATTCTAACAAAGACCGTCTCCAGAACTAGTGTGCCTTGAAGCTTCTTTTTAAAGTGACCTTCTCAAGTGTGTGTAGACCATTTTAAATAGTAGCATGCTAATTCAAACTCGATCATAGCCGACATGACACAAAATCATGATTCAGTGGACAGATAGATAGATTAACTCAAGAACTTATAACAGCTAGATCGTGGTAACATTAGCCAGATAGTTGGGGAAATCTATACAAATTTAGCAATTACACATTATGGCAGTACATACAAAGTTCAATCCATAAATCAATCAGAATAGTATAATAAGTACTCTCTAACAAACTAGCATTGCATTTATAATGGGCTGTCCAGTGGGAGTTGCTGAACCAGAATATATATACCTCTCCATTATATTTTCCATGAAAAAAAGGACAATGCTATCTTCAGTCGTCAAGATTGCATTTGACCTATGGACATCAACGAAAATAAGGAAAATGTTGGCCAGCTCCTATCTGCATCCTAACCATCTTTGGCTTTTGGCTCTTCATTTGCCAAACATGGACATCAATAGGTTCATCAAGGAGATTCTTTAGGTATTTTCTTGTGAACTCAGCTCCAAATGTCTAGGAAAGTACAGAGAACTAAAGAATTATCACGCTTGTGATTACTAGAAGTATTTAAACATGACAGGGTGGCTTGTTGTTGATAACATTATCAAGAATATATCATCTTACCAGCTTGCACTTCTTTTTCATGACAGATGAATAGGGCATCTTGTAGATGTAGTACTTTATTTCTAGTGGAAATTTGAGTTCACACCAGTCTAATAGGAAGTCTACATGAACTTCTTTTAGATACATTTCATTTCCAAAAAGGCTCTACTTATCAAAATCAGTGTCCCCCTTGTGTTGAGTCCCTGATGCAACAACAAATCAATGTCTACTGTCTAAACGCATACAAAACAAATGGATGCAATTTTGATGTTCTTTTTATACCTCTAAACTCAATCCTCTTGGTGGGCTCTTCATCTGATGACTGGAATTCAAAACCACCAAAGGTAAAGCGAAAATTGTCGTTGCTAGATAGCATTATTGCATTGTCACTATAGGTTCCCATCTGTTAAATAGATACATATATAGAGCATCTTAACACAATAAATATATAGAGAGACCAATGAAGTGACAATTACATCTCTATTGCTAGAAGTGAAATTGCAGATTTTGAGATTTATACAAGGGGAAAAGAGTTGGGGTAGATGCAGGTCTCCTGGGGGAGGCTCTCCGTCGGCGTCGTCGGGTTTTTGAAGCTCGGTAACCCTCAACCTTAAAACTGATAAGCAAATTGGAAAATTACATGGCAAGATTCCTAAATCTAAGCTGTTAATTTAAGGTTTTGGGGGTTTGGTTTTGACGCATACCTACGTGGACGACGAAGGGGTCCTCAGAGGTGAGGGAGAGCGTCTGCACTGCAGGGGACTGGAGGCAGCGGTGGTGGAGAGGCAGGGGACCGGAGGAGGCAATGGTGGAGAGGTATTGGACCGGCAGCGATGGTGGACAGTTGTTTGGGCGGACGGGGAAGAAAAAATATGGCACAGATCTGAAATATTTGTCTAAATATTTTCAGATATTTTCTGCCAAATAGTAGCCTTAGACAGCTGCAAGTGAAATGTCTCTAAAACCATCTGTTCTCTGAATATTTCATATTTTGCCGCCAAGAAACTTCCCTAGCTAAGACGAGTAGTTTGAAACAAACGTGTTCGGAACTCCGGATATATTCGGAACTCCAGCATTTGATGAGAATTATTCATAATTTAAAAGCAAAGAAAGGTGTGTATACATGCTTGCTTGAGTGAAATTGAGTTCCGTAAGACTACATGAGGTTTAGAAATTGAAGAAAAAATTTCCGTAGTACAAACCTTGGATCTTATACCCTGAAAGCATGATGAATCCTAGTGTTCATGCGCTTGGGGGTAGAGCAATAAGGTGCTAGTGTTTTGAATTTGACTAATTCAAATTCTAATCATGAAGTGAGATCATTTGGTTTCTTAATTATGAATTTTTTTACCAATATAACCATTTTTATGTATTATTTGAAGAAAGTTTGGTTGAGTGAATATTTGGAAATCCAGATATATTCAGAACTCCGGATTTCGTTAATCCAAAATTTAGAGAATAATTAATAATTTAAAGGCAAAGGAAGGTGTGTACACATACCTGCTAGAGTGAAATAGAGTCCTAAGGGTAAAAGAGGTTCATACATCGAAGAAAATATATGGCATAGTACCTTGGGTAACCTGAAAAAAATTGAGTCCTAAGGTAGGTTATATTGTTGTGTGCGTACTAACCTAAATATTGTGTCTTGGGTATCCTGAAAGGTATATGACTGACTCATATAGTGTGTTCATGTGTTTGCTGCAGAGAAATAAGTGATACGTCGGAAACGTATCTAATTTTTTTGATGTTACATGCTTGTTTAGTATCTACTTTGCTTTGCTGTGTCCACACTTTGAGGTGCTTTTCATATGTTTTCTGGTACTAACCTGTTAACAAGTTTCCATAGTGCTACTTGCCTGTTTTCTACTGTTTTTGGTTCCAGAAAATATAGTAAGGAAATATTCTTGGAATTGGACGGGACAAAGGCCAAAGTCAATATTTCACCGAGGAGAACAGGGAGTCCAGAGGAGAGACGGAGGGGCGCCACAGGTCGGCCATACCCCCCAGGTGTGGGCCCACCCTGGGCCGCGCCTGGGCAGGGTGTGGGCCACCTAGCCGCCTCCCAGCCTCGCCACTTCGCCTATAAGAAGCCCCCGATGCTTAAACCCTAAGCACCCGATCAATATTCCAGGAAACCGTCTATATCCGCCACCACCATTGTAGAGGTCCCAACCTTTAGTAAGGTAGAGATCCATGTGTTTACAATGCTAGTCCCTGGATCAATAGCTAGCATCCACAGTTAAGATGTAATATCAAGAAACAAAGGTCATAATACAACTTAACCAGGAATAAAATAATTCTTTACATCTTGCATAGCTCATTTGGCTATCTCATTACAATGCAGCAGAAATAACTATAGCATGGAGTCCTTGATCTTCAAAGTGCAACAGGCAATCATGTTGGTTGTAGACTTGTAATCCTAATCAACACACTTCACTAACATCAACAAACCTGCAACATAATAAGTTACAGCCACAAGGGTCAATACATTTGAATTTTATTGGCAAGTGATACTATGGTAGTATAGTGGTATCTATCATCTATATGCATTTGGCTAAGTGGAGCTTAGGCTTGCTTTGCTCAAAATAGATTTTCCTTATCATTTGAAAACACTAAGTTTTTATTTGTCAAAATCACCCAAGGCATCTCCCAATGGAAATTGGTTATCCTTTAACCCTTGTTCAACCACAAGTTTTTAACTTAGAAATTGGGATGAGGAGATTCTTGATAGCTTCCATGTCTTGATGCTCAAATTGTCCATTGCCGGGGACATGGCTAAGTAGTTAGATTTTACTCTCTCGAGAGGTGGTGCACTTTCCCCACAAGACTCGACATGCATCGAGACAAGATCTTTCAGAAGCCTTCCCTTAGACCAGAATGGACGCACTCCAAATCTATCATCCCCTACATCCAACTGTCCATTTGGCTAAGTTATTGCAACCTATATGATCCAGGCAGAGCCCATAATGCCAAGTGGCTGCACTTGAAGCTTCTCACATTTGACATCTCAAATCTCTTTGTTCCTAGGTGGCATTCCACAAGTGAGATACACAGGGTAAACCATTGAAAAATGGGCCATGGTAACCACTCAACAAAAATCCATCCATGCAAGTCCCTTTCCACCCAGGTGATTCATTCACATAGTTGTTTTATTAAACAAAACACAAGTCCTTGACTTAAAAATATTTCATAGCATGAATATAATCCACCCTTGTTTTCTACTAGCTAAGCTAAGCATGATAGTAATAGGAAACTTAACTTAGGGAAAATTTTACTAAGGTTTCATCTACTAGGATTTCCCATGGCATAGTTTATACTTAGAAAATTCCATGCAAGTCCTACTTAGAAATATCACCAATGCATAGTGAAAATAATAGGAAAAAAGTATGAAGCACTACTTGCTTATTGGTAGAGAATATAAGTTCACTCCTTGATCTTGCAATAGTCACACTCTTCAAATTTCACTACAATTCAATCAAGGCACAAATTCAATCTACCATTCAAGCAATTCATCACATAGAATAATAAAAACAAAGCAATGCATGCAAGCAAGCCAAAGATTGTTTTATTTGGAAAAGTGGTTTCTAATAGGTTATAAACATTTTAAAACACATATTGGTCATTTATAAAAGTGGCAAAACCATTTGATTTTAAGTTACTAAAAATGGCCTCTTTAAATCATTTTTGTTTTGTTAGGAAAGATTTAAATCAAATTAATAATTTCCTAGTGTTTGAAAAATATATTTTTAAACACAAATGTTAGTTTTTTAAGGTCAAGTGTTTAATATTAAAACCATTTTCAAAAGGTTTTACCTAGAAACCATTTTTATATCAAAGCAATATTTTACTTTGTTGGAAATGCCTTTAAGCAAGGTAATAATTCTCTAGGGTTAATTAAATACATTTTTAAATCCAAAACATGGTGTTTAGGGTCAGAGAGTTTAATTCAAATCATTTTCCAAAGGTTTTACTCAAAAAGTATTTTTAACACATAATCAATATTTTTATTTAACTAGAAATGCTTTAATTCAAAGATTTATTCCTTAGCCTCACAAAATATGTTTTTAAATCCAAAAGTTTGTTTCTATGGTCAGTAGGTTCAACACAATCCATTTACAAAAGATTTTACTCTAAAAATATTTTTAGAATGAATTTTATACACAAAATATGCCTACACATGTTTTTGTATAAACAACAAATTTTCGAGAATCAAATCATTAAACAAAGTGCATGGTTGGAAATTAATCTTTTTGCTGATTCTACTGATATAAAATTTGTAAAATTTGGACGTGTGGATTAAAAGTTATGAATTTTACAAAATCACATATCTAATTGAAATGTTTCTATTTTTAAAACGAAGTCTGAGCCACGTGGAGCAATCTTATTGGGAGGTACCGCTTCGGTTGGATCGACCTTTCTGGGTCGTCAGATCTAAATGACTACGCACGGCATAGATCAAAGGATACCCCTTCGGTTAAGTTTCTATCGCAACCATTTGATCAAGATCCTACGGCTCACAACCGCTGTCCATATACTAGCAGCGCTGGCGGTGGTGAACGGCGGCGGCGCGCTCAGACGATGACGGTGCTGGCGATACAGGAAGCGAGAGAGCGAAGGGAGAAGCTCACCGAGTTCGCCGTGGCGTGGGGATGCTCGAGGTGGTTGTTATCGACAGAGGGGCGCACGGTAACGGCGGGTATTGCTCGCCGGAGTTCACGTCTGCATCGGGCTTGTCTGTTCATCGTCAGAGGCGAGTGTACGGGTCACACTAAGGCACGAAAAAGGGTGCGTTAGCTGCGCACAGAAGCGGCGAGTACGGGTGCATCCTGGAGAGGGGAGGCGCGGTCGAACTTTACCTGGGGACGTCACCGGAGAAATGGCAGATGGTGGCGCTGTTTAGGTGAAGAGGTTGCCGAGGTTACGATGCTCGCGCGGCTGAACAGGTGGCACTGGGAGATGCGCCAGAGGCTAGGGAGTAGGCTCGTGTGGTCGAGGGGGCAGAGGAGTAGGTGGGCTCGCCGGAATTCGCCGGGAAGCTCGTCGGGGTCAGAGGGAGTTGTGGTCGAAATTTGGGCAGTCTAGTGGCTCCGGTCGAGTGAGGGCTGAGGGGAAAGAAGGAGGAGGGCGAGGCGAGTTAACTAGAGTTATCGCGGGGTGTAATTGCTGCAACGTTAAGACGAATTTACTCGGCGAAATTTTGGGCAGAAACGGCGAGGAGGGGAGGAACTGGTCTACGAGGGTGAAGGAGACGATGATGTGGCTGTGGGGTAACGTCGTCAGTGAGTGAGAGAGAGAGGGAGAAGGTGGGGTCGTTCTGTTAGCGGTGGTGCGGGTTTGTTCGCGAGTGAAAAAGGATCTGGGGAGGGGGAGTGCCGGGTGGGCTGTTGGTCTTAGCTGGGATGGGTTCTATTGGGTTGGATTGTTTCTCTCTTTTTTTATTCGGAATCCTTTTTCTTTTTCTATTTAGATTTTCTGTTTTGTTTTTATTCAAATGATTTCAAACCCTTTTTCTTTTCAAATCTTTTTAAACTTTTCAGTAAGTTTCTATTCTGTTTAAACATGTATTTTTAAGACCATTTTTAGAATAATTTCTTTATTCTTTTTATGGTTTTATTCTTTATTAAAATAAGCACTTGACTTTATTCAAATAAGATTAAATATATTTTCAAACTCTTTATTTGAATTCTAATTTTCACTAAACCTTTTTCAGTAGTTTTTTTATATAATAGGGTGTTAAATAATTCATTTTGAATTATTTTAACTATTTCCATATGTTTTATTAATCATTTTAAGTTGGGCAAAGTTTTTATTCCAATAAAATCAAATATGGTTTTAATTCCATATAATTTTATTTAAATGTTTCTTTTATTTCATTTAAGTTAATTAAATAACTTTTATTCCACTTGGGAAAATTCCAATTATTATTTTTCCATGGTTTAATTAATCATTTACTTTTAGGGATTTTGTCTTTATTCAAATAGAATAGAATTTGGTTAATGTCATATTATTTTATTTGAATATTCTTTATCCCTTTATTTTATTTGATTTATCTTTATTTCATTTTCTCATGGATTTGGCCAAGATTTAATTTGGGATTTTAAATATCCTTTATTTATTTCTTTCTTTCTTTGTCTTATAAAGTCCACATCTTTTTATTTATACATCCAAAATTGGTGATTCCAATTTGTATAATTTCATTTGATATTTGTTTATCCTTTTAAATCCTTTTAGGATTACTTGTTCATAGTTTGGTATGGATTTTAGATAGGAGCTTTATTATCTTTGGAAATTATTCCCTTATATTATTAAATTCATAAGATTTTATCCATGGCTCCAAATTGAATAGAATCAATTTCTATGGTTTTATAATATTTTATTTATCATTCTTGATCACTTATAAATGTTTTTTGACAAATTTTATATGGAACAAATCCATAGTCTTAGAGTAATTTTGGAAATGATTTTCTTCCCTTAGGATTTTAGAGTTTTGGTTTATTTTCCAAGTTTGAATTTCAAGATACATTCATTGATGAATGCAATTCACTTGATTGAAATTTGTTGGATTCAATTTTATTCAAAGTTTGTTCAAGATGGGTTTGGATGTTTCCATTTTAAAACAAAAAATTTCTTTTCACCCTAAATTTCAACAATTATTTATTTTTTTTATTTTTTTTCACATTTCAAAATTTGGAAAATTTTGGGATGTGACAACCATCGTCCCTAGATCGGGGGATCTGAAGCTCTTTCCGGCACCCTGCCGAAGGGGAAATCATCCCAGAGGCCTTCTTCTTCATCATGCCAGCCTCCGGTATGAAGTGTGAGTAGTTCCACCTTGGACTACGGGTCCATGTAGTAGCTAGATGGTTGTATCTCCTCCTTGTGCTTTCATGTCTAGATCTTGTGAGCTCCGTTCATGATCAAGATCTCATCTATTTGTAATCATGCAAGTTGTGTTTGCGGGGATCCGATGGATATTGAGATTACTATGTCAGATTGATTAATGGTTTTGTCTTATTGATTCTATCATGTATGTGTTGTTTGTGATCTTTCATGCTCTCCGTTGTTAGTAGCTATCTTGGCCAAGTAGTTGCTTGTGGCTCCAAGAGGGGGTATTTATGCTCGATAGTGGGTTCATGCCTCTATTTAATCAAGGGAAGTGACAGAAATCTCTAAGGTTGTAGATGTGTTGTTGCCACTAGGGATAAAACAACAGTATCTTATTCATGGAACAAGTGAATTGTTTACCTTACACACTTTGCTTAAAGCAGTTGTATATGCTTGCAACTTAATATTGGAGGTGGTTCGGATGATAACCCAAAGGTGGACTTCTAGTCATAGATGTAGTTGGATGGCGGTTTATGTATCTTGTTGTATTGCCCAATCGAATCTCATAGGATATTTATGTCTAATATTGCATTGTTATGCCTTGCTCAGTCCTGTCAATTGCCCCGCTGTAATTTGTTTACCCAGCATGCCATGTTTGTTTATCTAAGGAGAACACCTCTAGTGAACTATGGACCCCGGTCCAATCTTTACCAGTGATACATCTTCCACTATTACTGTTTACTTGCTACAAACCATCATCACCTTCCACACCATACAGTTAATCCTTTGTTACAGCAACCGGTGAGATTGACAACCTCATTTTTAGGTGGGGCGAAGTCTTGAGTTTGTGTTATGCAGGTTTCCACGTTGCTTGCAACACCTTTGAGACGTTTCCTTCCTCCTACTGGTTCGATAACCTCGGTTTATTACTGAGGGAAAACTTCCTGCTGTGCTGCATCATTCCTTGCTCTTGGGGTTTCCCGACGAAGCGCTCCACATTGACGCAGTGCCATCAATATGGTACAAGTGTTTTGAATTTGAACATGAACAAATTGAAGGAACTCCATATAAAGGTTATGATTCCATCCTTATTAATTCAACCACCAGAGACTACGGATATAGATCAGTACGGCAGCATGATCTGTAATATAATTGAACACGATAAAATTGAAGGAACTCCATATAAAGGAGTAGATTAATATATAAACGAGGTACTTATAATAGTTCAACCAACAGAGACTACTTATAATAGTTCCAACCACCAGAGACTACGGATGTTGATATTGTCTTACATGCAGCCAGAGTTAATATAAATTAAACAAAATATAAGCAGGAGAAGCAGCGCAACAGTAGGAGTAGGGACACAGAGCCGCCTTAGCAGGATCATCAGCCTACTCAATGGAAAATAGGCCACTCAAGACATATTCCCATAGGAATTTGCTATAGGCTGTGTGTTGCGCTAAGGTATTCGGCTCGTGCGTTCGGCCTTAGCCTTCGGCAATCTCCACCGCGTGCTGGATCATGCTATGGATGTACATGTTGACAGCTCTGAAACAGAATGTGAAAAACAAATCCCCCTTATGATGGAAAGGAATTAGCCCCCACAGTAAGCGCCTCAACACATAGTGACTCTTGTTGTCCCTGGACTGCTTGCTAGACTCCACGTCATCATAATTGTCCTATTGATTTTTAAGAACATAACTTAGAACTCATACATATGATTGAATTGTATTACGACTCAAGAATTGATAACATATATATGTAAGACAATATTAACTTGATATCAAAGAGAATGTATCTTAGCAATAGTTTGATCAGTTCATATATCATTCATGTATCCAAACAAAATGACAATTAGTTGGATGAGAGTTATATGTAGAAAAAAGTCTAGGGCCTCATAAGTTTTCTTTAGGGATGGCGTGAGTGAACCAAGTACCAATTGCACAAACTTTATATTGTTCTTATGCATTGCCCCGGGTTCGCTAACTCATTCCTGAAAAAATTTGACACCAATTAATGTGTCTGCCTCTCTTTTGGGGGCAATTTGAATCATTGGCCAGAATAATAAATTGAAATGTCATCCTTCTTATACACTATGAATGCATGTGAACTCTTTTGGGGCAAGTTTGAATCATTGGCCTTACTATGGAATTGAAATATAATAGTTCATATGAATGTAGAATAAATCTGGGGCCTCATAAGTTTTCTTCAGAGATGGTGTAAACGAACCAAGTACCAATTTCACAACCTATATATTGTTCTTGTACATTGCCCCAGGTTCGCTAACTCATCCCTAAAAAAATATGACCCCAATTAATGTGTCTGCCTCTCATTTGGGGAAAATTTGAATCATTGGCCACAATAAGAAATTGAAATGCAATCCTTCTTATACACTATGAATGCATGTGAACTCTTTTGGGGCGAATTTGAATCATCGGCCTCATTGCGGAATTGAAATATAATAGTTCATATACATGTAGAATAAATATGGGGCCTCATATGTTTTTTTAGAGATGGAGTTAGCAAACCAAAGTACCTATTGCACAACTTATATTGTTGTTGTACATTATTGCCTCCGGCTCACTAACCCATCCCTAAAAAAATCTGACACCAACGATCATATGTGTCTTCCCTTCCACTCTTTTGGGGAAAAATTGAATCATTGGCCTCATTACGAAATAGAAACATAATGTACACTATGTATCATATATATGCATGTTGTGTATCGAAATAAACACTCCAGTAACATATATGCTTAGCAAATGTAAATTTACTAGATGGTAGATGAGTAGATCTAAGGAGATGCAAATTTACTAAGTGGCAGATGAGTAGATCTAATCAAATCTCCAAAACAATCGATTGTTCGAACCATATATATTCCCTACATCAAGAAGGCGCGTAGCATAGCAAAATAATATATAAAGGCCCGAGCAAATCCTACGTATAAATAGTGAAATCTGCGGCTGCAACGACTAGAGAAGTAAGCAAAGTAGTATCTCGGATGTCTCATCATAGACATCCTCCTTGAACTCGTCGCCCTCCTCAATTTCTTCAACGAGTATTTGTTCAAGGAGGATTTCATCATTGATGATGAGCACCGGGTTACCTCCGTTAGCTGGCGCATGCCCCTCAACTAGATCTGCCACTGGCACCACGACATTGTCGGCCATCTGTTGCTCGTCAGCGATGGCGACTGGCTGGACGGAGCCCGAAGCATCAACGACGTAGCGACGAGCGGCGTGCATGCCCGGAGAAGCCGCCTCCGCCTGCTCGAAGACGACCGAGCCATCTAGTCATGTGCCTCCAACTGGCTTCACCTCCGGCTTGTCCCACGCGTACGCTTCATGGCGCAGCTAAGAGGAGGATGGTGGTGCAAGTGAAGGAGATTTAGCATGCGCGGAAGGTGTAGATTGAGGTTTTGTGACTAGACAGATTGGTGGGAAATGACACGAGCTCGTGTAAGAAGAAGGCCTAGTGGGTTTATATACGACTGGACACATGTGTGGGTATGGACGCATGTGGGTAGGGGCTAGTGCATGATCTCTACTTTCTAATTGCATTAACAACACACGCATGGTACCTCGGGAACATCCATGACACAAGTTTTTGAGGAGGGCGGCATAATGGTTTTCCTCAGTAGACACCTAGAGGAAATTAACATTTCTAACCGGCTATGGTTGAATGATCTAGGGAGACACATAATAATTGTCATCATCTTAGGTTCCATATAGAGGCATTTTGTTTTAACGAGCGACTCAGGGGGTAGTCATAGAGATGGTGCAGATTAAAAATCATCTGAGGTTAAATTTAGAGGCGGTCAAACAATTAAGACCGCCTGAGGATGATGAACACTGTCGGTGGATTGTATTTTTGGGGTAAACCGGTTCTAGGTACAGTTTCTAAGTAACGATTTTATACTAGTGGTAACTTGTACTTCCATCGACCGTGTTAACGGAAGCACCTCGCTCCTATGGGACCTACAGCTACAAGTAAGTGTGATAGATTGTTCTCGAATTAAATGTCATTTCAGAGGTAGATGGGTGCATCTTCTTATAGTAAACAATACCATCGGTGTGAGTTTCCAACTATTAGGAAATAACATTCTAAATTTCTAAATGATGACGAGATTGTTCCTTTCTGAAAAATTCTAGAGAATATGGATCTGAATGCCACAAGCCAAGATTTCAGACATATATAGTGGACCGACATGTTGTACTTATGATTCACATGTTTTATGAGTTTTCAAACTTCATCCTAGCTAACTCTATCCACTTGAATGACTCTATGTCAATTTATCAAAATTTGGTCAAATTTGAACTACAATTAAATTGTAGTTTGTGTTGAAAGTTTTACAAATTTTTTTGGAGCTAACCATCGGGGGTCATTTAATATATCACAAACCACCAGCGAGAGTTTTGACAATAGTTTCAACTTCATTCTATGATTTTGCATCTTGACAACTTATCGAAATTAGGTCAAACTTGAGCTAACCAGTAAACGTGATAGATTGCTCTTGAATTAATTGTCTTGTTGGAGGTAGATAGGTGCATCTCTTTTAGTAAGAAATGTCGTGGGTGTGAGTTTCCAACTATAAGGAAAGAACATTCTCAACATTCTCTTACAATAACATACCACTATATAGTGTACGGATAACTTCGAACATTGACCGTTGGATCAAGACTGGCAAATCTAAACATTGCTAACTGTTAGATCTTGTTTCCATTCTACATCATATAAAGTACAAGAACCAAATACACACCCATACTTATATATGTGGCTCAAATTTAAAATTATTTCGAGCTTTACCTATTATTATTTCACATAGTGATAATTTGTCATACTTCTATATATTATGATATTATGTGAGTCTCGCGTGCAAGGCACGTGCAACTTAGTCATCCTACTAGGAAGACCATGGCTCAAATCTGGGGTGGAGAAAGAGAAGGACCCAACTACTTGTTGCTTGATTTCAGGGTCCTTTGTGCTAAATGTACGAACTTGGATGCAATTTTCTATTTTTTGAGGTCCTTGGTGTGAAATATATGTAAATATCCTATGACCGTGTTAATTGAAGCATAACGCTTGTCATGGGAATGGCCACAATAGATGCTACGATGGGCAGCGAGTAGTAGGATGAAGGGAAAGGGCGGCCAGGCATCTACGGTGCGAGATGAGGGCGAAGACACAAGGGTTTACCCAGGTTTGGCCCCCGGAGGGTAAAGACCTACTCCTACTAGATTGTATTATCGAGTGGTTACAATGGTGGCGAGTTCGGCGGCTAGGCAGCGACAATGGGGTGTATGATGGAACATGAGTACAGAAAGTACCCTAGGGAGGTTTATATAGGGGTACCTCTCTAGAGTTTATAGATATACAACCGAGTTAGTTAGGGACTCAGGGGACTTAACCTAATCCGACTAGGCTTAGCTACGCTTCTAGGCCTCCAGCTTCCATTCGCCAGGTCCCTTCCCGAGTCGCGATCCAATTTACATCCTACAGGCCCACTCGCTGGGAGCTTGATCCAGTAGGAAACGTCCTGCTGGGCATACCACATTCGGCATATCCCCATCAGTAGTCCCCGAGGCCCTTGTTGATTCAGCGTAGGTGTTCTTTGGCAGTCAGAGTATGCGGGTCCAATTTGGACACCCAGTCGAATCGGTGATGGACTCCCTCAATGAAGGAAGGAGTCTCATGTATATGTCTTCAGTCGCAGCACCGGCGTCCAGTCGAATCGCAGCATTTGGCGAATGGGTCGGCGAGTCGAGTGAACAAAGTTGGACCGTCATCTTAGTCAAACTAGCCATTTGGTAATCCAACGGTAATATTGGCATAATTACCGCGAGGTAATGGCTCCTCCGAGATTGGCGGGAATAGCCCCCTATATAAGGAGAGTGACGGGGGAAAGCTGTGAATCTTCCTCGCATTTCTCCAACCCCACGCATTCTCAGTCTTCTTCCTCCTCCCGATCTAAAATTTCCAGAGTGAGTGAGTCTAGATCTTTGTCGATGGCGCCTTCGAAGGACCTCTAGTCTTCTTCCTTTCTCGCTGAAGTCCTTCCAGGAGGCGGGAATCCTCTGTAAGGGGAAATGGCGGATCCCCACGGCCGAGGAGACAGGAGCCCGACACCTACCCTAGAGAATTCATTTGCTTCTTGAGCCACCTATAAAGGGGGCTCGGCTTCCCCACGCCAGTCTTCTTCTAGCGATTCTGAGCTTATTACGTGATGAAGCCTTCAGATCTAGGGCGGCACATCATCGAGCATCTCGCCATTTTCGTGGTGTTCTGCGAGTGCTATACGGGGTGTCGCCCCTAATTCCCCCTATGGCTGGACCTGTTCCACGGTCGCTTCAACCGCGAGGGGTCAGGCGGCCCGATTCTGGCGGCGGGCGCCGTCACCTTCCAACTGAAGACCAAGGCCTCCTTCTAGATCTGATGCTCCTGAAGAAAGCTGCCAGTGAGTGGAAGAAGTATTGGTTTTACGTGAGCGAGTAGACACCAGACGACAAGTTTCGCTCCCAACATACACTCCCGAAAGGAGTGAGTCGCGCTGGCTACTGACGACCAAGCTTCCCAACAACCATAGGATGGCCATTGATGAGATGCTGACGCAGATCCAGACGCTCAAGAAGAAGGGTCTGGAAACCATCAACCTTTACAATTGTTGTCTTGTGTGGAGAATGGTGCCATTGGCGAGTCGAACCCACTGGATGTACCAGTACACCGATAGGGACGATGGGAGATACGTTGCAAATGTATCTATAATTTTTGATGCTCCATGCTTGTTTTTCACCAACTATCTTATGTTTTGTTTACACTTTGAGGCATTTTTATACATTTTCTAGAACTAACCTATTAACAAGATGCAACAGTGCCAGTTTCCTATTTTCTGTTGTTTTTGGTTTTATAAAAGCTAGTAAAGAAATATTCTCGGAATTGGACGGAACAAAAGCGGAAGTCAATATTTTACCGTGACGAAGACGGAGTCCAGAGGGGGGGGCGAAGAGGCGCCACAGGGAGGCCTCACCAACCCTAGGCACGGGTCCACCCTAGGCCACGCCAAGGCATGTTGTGGCCCCCTGGCCCTCAACCGACCTTGCCCCTTCGCCTATATAAACCCCCCGAGGTAGAAACCCTGGACACCCCGATCAGAAATCCACAAAAAAGTCTGTATTCGCCGCCACCATTGTCCCTATATCGGGAGGGATCTGAAGCTCTTCCCGGCACCTTGCCGGAGAGGGGAGATCACCCTGGAGGCCTTCTTCATCACTGATGTCTACGCACTTCTATTCTTGTAGACAGTTGTTGGGCCTCCAAGTGCAGAGGTTTGTAGAACAGCAACAAGTTTCCCTTAAGTGGATTACCCAAGGTTTGTCGAACTTAGGGAGGAAGTGGTCAAAGGTATTCCCTCTCAAGCAATCCTGCAATCAAGATACAAGAAGTCTCTTGTGTCCCCAACACACCTAATACACTTGTCAGGTGTATAGGTGCACTAGTTCGGCGAAGAGATAGTGAAATACAAGTGGTAACGGTGCCAGAAAAGAGCTTGACGGTGAGGTAAAGACTAAAGGCAACAAGAAGGTAGCAAGCAAACATGCAACAGATCTAGTACCAAACGGTGTTTCAATGTTTAGAAACAAGGCCTAGGGATCATACTTTCGCTAGTGAACACTCTCTGATATAAATATCCTATCTTCATGATACTACACTTAACTACTCTCCGGTTGGACACTCTAATCATCGGTAGGGCTATAAGAGCACTCCTCAAAGTCCGCCTTCCCCATCTAGATAACCCCACACTGTCAACTTGAGCGCTAGATGGTTCCAACAAACACCACAATTTCATAGAGACATCCAACTCCAAATATAACTCAGAACAAATATTCAATCTAGCCAAAGTGCCACACATGGTATGCATGCCGTCAATTCCACACACGTGGGGAAAAGCATAGATCTATTAAAGCACAAAGAGTATTTATGTAGACTCAAGCCTAAGTGCCACCATGGCGTGCATGTTGTCACTTTCACACACATGGGGAGAGCAGAGATCTAATGAAGCACTTGAGTAGCAAGGTAGATCTACTTGATTACAAAGCTCATGACCACAAGATCATGCATAGAGAGAGAGATGAACACATAGCTACCGGTAGAGCCCTTAGCCTCGAGGAAGAACTACTCCCTCCTCATCATGGGAATTAGCAATGGTGATGGAGATGGTGGTGGAGATCGATGGAGATGGGTCCGGGGGCACTTCCCCGTCCTGGTAGGGTGCCGGAACAGAGACTTCTATCCCCCGAATCTCCCCTTCGGTGGCGGTGGCACTACAGATGTTTTCGTGGATTTATTCTGGATTCTATAGGGTTTTCCCATCAGAGGCTTCTTATAGACGCATGAATCAAGGTCGGTGGGGGTCCAGGGGGCCCACACCCCTTCCAGGTGCCCCTAGGGCTTGCCCTCGCCTAGGGGGGTTTGGCCACCCTATGGCCCCCCTTCGGCTCTGCTTCGTGGTTCCGTATTTCTCCGGGAAAAATAATAACTTTGGCTTTTGTCCCGTCCAATTCCGAGAATATTGATTTTCTGCCTTTCTGGAACCAAAAACAGAAGAAAACAGGCAACTGGCACTGTGGTAACTTATTAATAGGTTAGTTCCAGAAAAGATAGGCTTTTGTCCCGTCCAATTCCGAGAATATTGATTTTCTGCCTTTCTGGAACCAAAAACAGAAGAAAACAGGCAACTGGCACTGTGGTAACTTATTAATAGGTTAGTTCCAGAAAAGATATAAAAACACCTCAAAGTGTAGACAAAGCAAAGCAAAGTAGATACAAAACAAGCATGGAGCATCAAATATTATAGTTACGTTTTTGACGTATCAAGCATCCTCAAGCTTAACTCCTGCTCGTCCTCGAGTAGGTAAGTGATAAAAAGAATAATTTTTTAGGTGACATGCACCATCAAAACCAAGATCAAACCATTTAACAAGCATTGAAAGCTGGGAACAAAGAACTCTAAACATGTGCATGAAAGATGGAGTTCTAACAATAGGACATAGTAACTATGCATGCAACATGAAAGGCTACAAACAAAGATCATGAATAACATGCATTGAAAAACGTTTGTTTGTTTCACATACATAAAACATAGCATAGTGTCATTCAGCTTGTTCCTCATAGAGTAGCAAATAGATGCATAGGACACCTTCAAAGTTCACAAGGGTGACTAGAAACAAATAGCACAAGAACAAGTAATATCACAATATGCATCAATTAATAAGCTTTGGAACAGGGCACACAGAATGAAAACTATGCTCTCTTAAAGGTGCCTAAAGGTAGAAGGTGGAGACTCAATAATGGTGGAAGAAAGGCCTTTTTGTAAAGGAAGCAGGGATTTCAAGTTTCAGAAAGAGCTTCAAAAAATTATGGTACTTGTTAGCTTTTAGCCCTGATTTCCCCTATCATAAGCATCTTGAAGTGGTTAAGGTTAAAGTGGAAAAGATGGAGTATATGCTTGACGATGTATAAGTTGGCAATCTCAAGTCCCTTGAATACGAGGGCCACACCTCATGCATACTCAACTTTGGGCCCAGGTAAGTTCGTGTCATTGTAAGTATTTGCATATCATTGAGAACCGCCAACGGGGTACCCCTTGCACATGGTACAGGAGCTTTCCCATAACCAAAATGACAAGGCAAGCAGACAATGAGCATCTCAGCAATCTTCTTATGTACCATTGGAATATGGTGCTTTTTTCTCTCTTTCCTCTTTTTGCAGTGTGTCTCTTTTTTCATAAGAAGAATGCTTCATAGATGTCACTATGGTGATGCTGCATGTTTCCACCATGATTAGGCATGGCTTAGGCTAGTGGCCTAGGCGTTTCTCTAACACAGAATACAAACTCCATGGACTTACAAGTTCCCTCTATAGTTCACACCGGTGACATCCATAGACAAAAGAGCATGATATCAACTGAGTACAAAGTACAAGTGCAATGTTGAAAACGTTCCCCGTGACAGCACAGTTCTGCTAATTCCAACTTATTAGTGCAAGCATATACACCAAAGTTGTCACAATGGTTCAAGTTTATTAGGGGCAAATAATATAAAGTGTGCCATCTAGTTCGTGAGGGCTTTAATAACTAAGTTTTCACATAACAAAATAGTTTTTAATTGGAAGATAGCTGAAAACAAGAATATACTTGGAATGGTGTAACACACCATGCATAGGAGTTTATAGTGGACACTTAGAATAACTTGGTTTCATGGGAGTTGGAAGCATGAGTAGAAATTACTCATACAAGTGGAGGCTAGCAAAATACTGGGAGCAACCAACTAAGAGAGCATAATGGCCATAATCATGCAGAGCAACAAAGCATACTAATCAAAGCAAAGAGTGGTACTACAAGTCAAGGACTGAATGATCATAGAGGCTAGTGGTGACTTGTCATAGTCATAACATGGTGTAAGCATGTGCCAATTCAACCCAAGCAAAGCATCAAAGGAGAATACTGCAATACTATGTTTTTGTATGCTAAAACAACGCATGATTCCTTTAAGGCACATTAAGCAATCCTAATTGTTTGGAACAAGTCATGTTACATCAATAATCACTAAGCATAAGGTCAAACAACACCTAGCATGACATGATAAAGTCTAAGCCACAGTCAGAACAAACTCCCTTTGTACCACTTAAGCATGAAGCTTCCTACTCTTTTCCAACACCAAAAAACTCATTTGAAACAACACACAAAGATAATAATCAATAAAGATCAGTGATCATGTCTCAGAAATCCACAAACAAGAACTAAAAAGTTCTAAGCTGAAAGCACAAGAAAGCTAAGGCTGAACACAGTGCTAGCAAAAGTGAACACTCACAAAACAATAAGAGTGAAAACTAGAGTGTTCTGGGCAATGGAAATAGACTGTGTCTCTCTCCAAAAGAAGCGTTGTGTAACCAACCAACTTACTCAAGCAAACTAATAAAAAAAAACCAAAAATGAAAACTAAGACGCTCCAAGAACAACACAATTGTGCATGAAACAATAAAAACGAAGTGTCTAGAAAGACCTGAGATTTTTATTGATGAAGAAGGGGATGCCTTGGTCATCCCCAAGCTTTGACGCTTGTACCTCTTGAATATTTCGGGGTGACACGGGGTGGCATCCCCAAACTTGATCTTTTGTCCATTGTTCATCTCATTACATCATTCTTTCTCCACACCTGCAAATTTTCCTCCATACAAAACTTCACACAATCTTTATTAGCAACATTAGTGTATTCAAAAGATAATAGACCTTTGGGTTTAGTTTCAAAACAGAAAAAAATTCACTAAAGACACAAGCTACTGTAGAAACTCCTTCAAAAATCTCAATTTCCCAAAAAGAACCCAAAAAGGAATCAATAAGAAGCAAATGCAAATAATGGCAGAAATCTGTCAAAACAGACCAGTAGGTAGAAACCGATTTTATTCGAAGACCTTCTGTTGCTAAACTAAAAAAGTGTTGAACTAACAAAAGTTATCCAACATACTAGGGGATTTATTCGTAAATTTTGAGCTCAATCCGAGTTAGAGAGACTCCTCACGAATTTTTATGATGGAGGCCAGAACTCTGTTTTGGGACAGCAACTCCCCAAATCTTACTTCCCTCTCATTAGAGGTCATTCTTGGCAAAAAAAAAGCAGACAAAAAGGATAAGGAGAGGTTATTAAAGAAGTAATAACTTCCAAGACTCAATAAAACTCTTGGGTTATCTCCCAACAAGTACTTTTCTTTAATGCCTTTAAGTTAGGCATGATAGTTTCAAAGATGCTCACATAGGAAATATGAATTGAAGTAAAAGAGAGCATCAAGAAGCAAATTCAAAACACATTTAAGCCTAAATCACTTCCTATGCATAGGAATCTTGTAAAGAAACAAGTCATGAAAGAACAAAGCACCAAGCATAGGAAAGCAAAATAAGTGCAACTTCAAGATTTTAAACATAAAGAGGGGAAACTTAATATTGTTGAGATACATAAAACCATGTTTCCCTCTCTCATAATAACTTTCAATAGCAACATGAACAAAATTAACAATATAACCATCACATAAAACATTCTTATTATGAGCCACATGCATATATTAATTATTACTCTCCACATAAGCATAGTCATTCTTATTAATCATAGTGGGAGCAAATTCAACAAAATAGCTATCATTATTATTCTCATCACCATAGTCATCAAATATAGGAGGAAGATTGCAATCACAATTAACTTTCTCCTCAATAGTAGGTGGACTGAAAATATCATACTCATCATTGTAATCATCATATATTGGAGGTATAGTATCATCATAAGCAATACAATAGCTGTCTTCCCAAGTGTGTTCATTTGTAAACATATCATCATTGGAAGGAACATGGATAGCACTAATAGCACAACAATTATTAATATCATCATTTTTAGAATTGGTACCAAAGATATTTTCAATATCAAAAGTGGTGTGCTTTTCCCAATCATGATCACTACTATAGGTAATAGGCATAGGAACATCATCTAGTTCAGACTCATCATCAAAAACTATGATAGGAGCAACATGCTTAGGGGAAGATACCGTTTCCTCTCTCCTTTTACTCCTCTTCTTCTTATTCTTCTTCTTCTCCTCTTTAGGAGGGAGAGGCTTGAAAGGAAGCTTCTCCACATACCCTAGCTTATTGTTAGAGACAATAGAAGAAACTTTGGAGGATTCCTCCTTTTCATTAATAATATCAAAACACATATCAGTCCTGTCATAATTTTGTAAAGTATCATCTTTTATAAGATTTTGTATGTACGTATTTGTGTGGCAGTTTTCAACACAATAAAGATTACAACCATGCAGGACGCTATTCATATCAAAAGTACTCATGTCTATCAAAGAGGTTTGTCTTGATAACTCTTCACACCCCAAAAATAATGTAAGTTCATCATGTTGATTATCAGTTATCACGTTATCACAATACAAACTTGCAAGATTATTATGGCCTGAGCATTGAAAATTGAAATTACCCACTTCAAAGCAAAGTTCACAAATAAAAGGATAGAGGGCACAAACGTTTTTACCAAGATCATCTAGAGCCTTATACCACTTTCTAGTTTTTTCATTCCAGTGGGTAATACAATATTCTTCCTCTTTTTGATTCTTATCACAAGGTCTATGCATACCACAAAAATTAACATGCTTATAAGAAATAGCACTTTCAGAAGTTTGAGCATGTTTATTGCAATCATTAATAACATTTTCATTTTCCATGCAAGTGTCTTTAAAAGTTTCATGATACATGTCCCAATTTTCTTTAGGAGCATTAATATGGGAAGCAAAGGCCCTATAATATCTAACAAGAATTTGAGGATCAAGACCATATTTAGCACTAAGCTCTTGAAAATCAGCAGTTTCAGCGAAAGACTTAATGCAATCATACTCATAGTTTATACCTGGGTCTTTACCTTTGTCGTTATCCCAATCTTCAGTATTGCTTTGAATTGTTTCAAGAAGACCCCACTTAGCTTTGACCTTCTTACTTTTGAAGGATCCCTCTGAACAGGTATCTAGATAGTCCTTGTAATGTCCTGAAAGCCTTGCATAAAAATTATTGATAATAATATTACTAGGGAGCTCACGAATGGGACATTTGATCATTAGTGACTTCAATATCCCCCAAGCTTGGGCAATACTTTCTCCCTCATGAGGATGCAAATTATAAATATAATTCCTATCTTTATGAATTTCATGAGGAGGATAAAATTTATAATAAAAGAGAGATTCAAGTTCCTTCCACTCCAAATGATGAGGATCATCTAGTAGCTCATACCACTCCATTTCTTTGCCCCTAAGTAAGAAAGGGAATATCTTCCTCTTAGCTTGGTCCCTTGAAATACCTGCACACTTGAACAACTCGCATAATTCATGTATAAGGAGTAAATGATCTCTAGGATGGACAGTTCCATCTCCAAAATAGCGGTTATTCATAACACATTCAACAATTCCAATAGGTATTTTAAAAGGGACACTTTCAGTATGTGGATTTAAAATATCACAAGTATCATTAGAATTACCACATATGGGAGATAAAGTATCATAAGAGCAAATTTTCTTCCCTAAAGCTGGGGAACTAAAAAGATCTTTCTCATAAAAACTAGCTTCCCCAAGCTTAGATGTTTCCATACCATTAGTAACAATGGTGTTCAAAAAATTCATACTAATAAAATTGCTATTAGCATGCAAATAAAGCTCCATAGGTTTTCTAATTTTCTCTTCAAACACTTCATGTCCTAACTCAAGATAAATGCTATAGAGCTCTCTAATTTTGTTGTTGTTTTCCATTAAGCCTAACTAGTGAAAACAAGAAACAAAAAGATAAAACTGCAGAATCTAAAGGAAATAACTTCGAGCACTCACACCAGAGGATGTGAGTACCTTTTACCTTACCTCCCCGGCAACGGCGCCAGAAAAGAGCTTGATGTCTACGCAATTCTATTCTTGTAGACAGTTGTTGGGCCTCCAAGTGCAGAGGTTTGTAGAACAACAACAAGTTTCCCTTAAGTGGATTACCCAAGGTTTATTGAACTCAGGGAGGAAGTGGTCAAAGGTACTCCCTATCAAGCAATCCTGCAATCAAGATACAAGAAGTCTCTTGTGTCCCCAACATAGCTAATACACTTGTCAGGTGTATAGGTGCACTAGTTCAGCGAAGAGATATTGAAATACAAGTGGTAACAGTGCCAGAAAAGAGCTTGACGGTGAGGTAGAGACTAAAGGAAACAAGAAGGTAGCAAGCAAACATGCAACATATCTAGTAGAAAACGGTGTTTCAATGTTTAGAAACAAGGCCTAGGGATCATACTTTCACTAGTGAACACTCTCTCATATAAATATCCTCTCTTCATGATACTACTCTTAACTACTCTCCGGTTGGACACTCTAATCATCGGTAGGGCTATAAGAGCACTCCTCAAAGTCCGCCTTCCCCATCTAGATAACCCCACACTGTCACCTTGAGCGCTAGATGGTTCCAACGAACACCACAATTTCATAGAGACATCAAACTCCAAATATAACTCATAACAAATATTCAATCTAGCCAAAGTGCCACACACGGTATGCACGTCGTCACTTTCACACACGTGGGGAAAAGCATAGATCTATTAAAGCACAAAGAGTATTTATGTATACTCAAGCCTAAGTGCCACCATGGCGTGCACGCTGTCACTTTCACACACATGGGGAGAGCAGAGTTCTAATGAAGTACTTGAGTAGCAAGGTAGATCTACTTTATTACAAAGATCATGACCACAAGATCATGCATAGAGATAGATGAACACATAGCTACCGGTAGAGCCCTTAGCCTCGAGGAAGAACTACTCCCTCCTCATCATGGGAATTAGCAACGGTGATGGAGATGGTGGTGGAGATCGATGGAGATGGCTCCGGGGGCACTTCCCCGTCCCGGCAGGGTGCCGGAACAGAGACTTTCTGTCCCCCGAATCTCCCCTTCGGTGGCAGCGATGCTACAGAGGTTTTCGTGGATTTCTTCTGGATTCTTTAGGGTTTTCCCATCGGAGGCTTCTTATAGACGCAGGAATCAAGGTCGGTGGGGGTCCAGGGGGGCCACACCCCCTCCAGGCGCCCCAGGGCTTTCCCGAGCCTAGGGGGTTTGGCCACCCTGTGGTCCCCCTCCGGCTCTGCTTCGTGGTTCCGTGTTGCTCCGGGAAAATAATAACTTTGGCTTTTGTCCCGTCCAATTCTGAGAATATTGATTTTCTGCCTTTCTGGAACCAAAAACAGAAGAAAACAGGCAACTGGCACTGTGGCAACTTGTTAATAGGTTAGTTCCTGAAAAGATATAAAAACACCTCAAAGTGTAGACAAAGAAAACCAAATTAGATACAAAACAAGCATGGAGCATCAAAAATTATAGATACGTTTCCGCCGTATCAATCATCATGCCAGCCTCCGGAGTGATGCGTGAGTAGTTCATTCTTGGACTATGGGTCCATAGCAGTAGCTAGATGGTTGTTTCCCCTCTTTTGTGCTATCATGTTTAGATCTTGTGAGCTCCCTATCATGATCAAGATCATCTATTTGTAATCCTACATGTTGTGTTTGTTGAGATCCGATGGATATTGAGTACTACGTCAAGATTGATTATTGATTCTATCATGTCTATGTTATTTGTGATCTTGCATGCTCTCCGTTGCTAGTGGTTACTCTGTCCAAGTAGTTGCTTGTAACTCCAAGAGGGAGTATTTATGCTCGATAGTAGGTTCATGCCTCTAGTAATCTGGGGAAGTGACAAGAACCTCTAAGGTTGTAGATGTGCTGTTGCTACTAGGGAGAAAACAAAAATCCTTTTTCCGAGGGCAATTGTATTGTTTACTTTACACACTTTCCTTAATCCAATTATCTGTTGCTTGCAACTTAATACTGGAAGGGGTTCGGATGATAACCTGAAGGTGGATTATTAGTCATAGATGCAGTTGGATTACGGTCTATGTATTATGTTGTAATGCCCAAACGAATCTCACAGAAATCACCATGACATGTACATGCATTGTTATGCATTCTCAATCTGTCAATTGGCCAACTGTAATTTGTTCACCCAATATGTTATTTATCTTATGGAGAAACACCTCTAGTGAACTGTGGACCCCGATCCATTCTTCCCCCTGATATTCAATCTACTGTTTACTTTCTGCAATTTCTACAAGCAACTACTTTGTTCCACACTATATGTTTAATCCTTTGTTTTCAGCAAACCGGTGAGATTAACAACCTAACTGTAAGTTGGGGCAAAGTATTATGGTTTTGTTGTGAAGGTTCCACGTTGCTAGAAACACATTGGGATCTAGTTCTTTCTCCTACTAGTTAGATAACCTTGGTTTCATAACTGAGGGAAACTTGTTGTTGTGCTCATCATACCTTCCACTTGGGGTTCCCAACGAGCTCTACATCATTTGAGCCATCAAGCAATTTTCTGGCACCGTTGCTGAGGAGATACATGATAGATTCAATCTCTTCCTCCTCGTCAAAAAGCTTTTCTAGGAGTAAGAAGATTTCTTTAAGGGGAGTCTCTCACAACCAATCTCTTTACTTTGTTTTTGTTCTGCTTTGTTTCTTTAGTTTTGTTTGTTTTACTTTTTATTATCAAAAACACAAAAAATTAGTTCCAACCTTAGTTGCTATTTCTGTTGGTTTACTTCTTTTTATAAAAAATACAAAAAAATTAGTTCCTACTATAGCTGTTATTTTTGTTGGTCTGTTATTATCTTGCTTTACCATGCTTTCTATCAATGGTTGGTTTCTTTGAAACTAGATCTTATTGGCAAGGTGGGTTCACGGAAGAAAAAAAATATTATGAGGAACACCGCTTGTCACAAAAAGGGAAACACTTATGGGAAAAAATTGATAAATTTTGTACCATTGCTAGAAACATGTGCTCTACTTATAATGTTACGTATTGCTTTGATAAATCTTGTTGCTGTAGGAGGTATAAACACCTCCCTTTTCAATGTGAGTATAATGATAATGTTACCATATCTTCTTATTTTAAGGGAAATTATGACTTTTATGATGTGGAACAAATTGAAGAATTTATTGCTTGTAAGGGTGCATTCGAAATTGCTTATTTTCTTGAAATACTGATGATGAACCTTATAAATATGAGGTTTATGATATAATTAAATTTTTCTTTGATAATTACAAGGAAGAAAATGGATATATTCTTAAATATCTTAATAGATGCTCTCCACCAACAGAAGAGACTAATGCCTTGTAGGAGCCTATGGAAGAAGAAATTGCTGAAACTGGAAGCTCATTAGATGAAAAAGAGGAGGAGAGTGTGTCACATCCCAAGATTTTCGAAATCTAGTTATGTGAAAAATAAATAAACAAAATAAATAATTGATGAAAATCAGGGTGAAAAGAAACTTTGTTTCTAAATGGAAACTTAAAATCCCATCTTGAACAAACTTTAATTAAAGTTTGAATTCAACAAAATCCAAATAAAATAAAAGGATAAAGAATTACCAAAATAAAATAAAATGGCATTAACCATTCTATCCCTATTTTAATAAAGACAAATCTCTAATAAGAATAATTATATAATTCATGAGAAAATAGTATTTTGGAATTTACCCAAGTGAAATAAAAGTTGTTTAATTCAACTTAATTAAGATTAAAGAAATCTTCCAAATAAACTTTAGGGAATTAAAACTATATTTAATTCCATTGGAAATAAAACAAATACCCAATTCAAGTGATTTATAAATCATATTAAATACTTTCCAAATAATTCAAGATGAAATATTTGACACCCTACTAAACAAATAAAAACCTACTGAAAAGATTTGGAAGGTTTAAGAATTCAAATAGTGTTTTGAAGATATTATTAAATCCTATTTGATTTAAAACAAGGGCCTAATTAAATAATTAAAAACCCCAAAAAGAATAAAGTTTAATTCAAAAATTGACTTCAGATTATATTACTAATCAGTATTTAAACCTAAAGAATCTTGGTCGAAGTTTGAATTCAAATTGATGTTTGAATTGTTTAATCAAAATCAAAATAGAATAAAAGAAATGGAAAAAGAAAAACAAAGCAGTACAAAAAAAATGAACTAAGCGGCCAGCCCAACAAGGCCCAGCAAGCCCATCTTTCCACCCCACCCGCAGCGAAACGTTTTCACTCAAGTTTTGACCCACAGCGTCGCTGACATATGGACCCCACCCCCACACTCTCTCTCTCGCTGCCAGACAACCCCACAGCCACCTCACCATCTTCTCCACCCGCGCGTAGACCACGCCCTTCTCCCCCTGCCGTTCCGCCGGCGGTTTCTTCGATTAATTGCTCGGTAATGATGCAATAACCCAGCCCCGCGACCCCTCCTACTTAACCGCCTCTCCCTCCTCTCTGTTTCCCCCTTAGTTCCCTACCCTAGTGTGCCCCCCGGCTGCTTAATTTCCTCCAAGAACGCCACTGTCTCCAGCGAACATTTTCTTCAATTCCGGCCAGCCTCCTCCGCCCCTCGCCTCCTCGAGCACACAAGCGTGACCCCCAGACCCTGGCGCGCCTCCTAGTGGCATCATCTCGCCCCCGCGCGCCCCAGAACCTCGGCAACGACGACGACCACCGCCGCCACCGTCTGCTTTCTCTCCGGCGAAGCCTCTGGTAAGAATCTGACCGCCCCTCTCTTTCTCTTTCACGCACGCATCCTCGCCACGTCCATGCGCATCTAACCATGCTTTCCACTTTCTCTGGAATGCTCTGAAGCCTCGTCTTCAACCTCGCCTGAGCACGCCCGACGACTCCACAAACTCCGGCGACCAATTGGCGTGAACCCCGTGCGCCACCTGCCCTATGACAACCACGTTGAGTACCAGTACGTCGCTGCAAACCCGGTGATTACATCCTCCCTCTCCCTCGCTTCCTGTAGCCGCCACAGCGCCGTGAGCCGAGCGTCGCCGCCGCCAGCCACCGTCGAGCGCCGCTGACTTTTGGTCACATGCCCTGAGCGCCTAGATCTTGATCTGACGGATGCGATAGAACGTAAACAAAAGGGTAAGTAGTGCCTCTGTGCTGTGCGATGTAACTTAAATCCAACGGCCCTTAGTGCGTGATCCGAACAAACCGGTACCAGCCAGTAGCAAGCAGCCACGTGTCCCTGTTCGTTTGATTGAAAACAGAATTGATCTATTAGATATTCTAATTTGAAAAATTCTTAACTTTCAAACCACACGTCCAAATTTTGCAAATTTTATATCAATGGAATCAGCAAGACAAGTACTTTCTGACCATGCACTTTGTTTAGTAAAATGCTTCTGTTAAATTGATTTTTTTGTAGAAAGTTGTGTATGCATCTTTAGGATATAAAAATTATTCTAAAATGAATTTTGAGATGAAATCTTTGGCAAATGGTTTGTTTTGAACCTACTGACCATAGAAATCAAATTTCAGTTTCAAAAACATATTTGGTGAAGCAAAAGAATAGACTTTTGATTTAAACCATTCTAGTCAAATAAAAATAATGTTTATTTATTAAAAATGCTTTTGGGAGAAAATCTTTGGGAAATGTTTTGGAATAAACTCTCTGACCCCAAGCACCAAGTTTTATGATTTAAAAATGTATTTGGTGAACCATATAAAAATTGTTACTTTTGCTAAAGGCATTTTCAACCACATAAAATAATGACTTGGTTTAAAAATGGTTTATGAAGTGAAATATTTTGCAAATGATTTCGCCACTTTATAAAATGATCATTAGGTGTTTTCAAATGTTTATAACCTATTAGAAACCACTTTTACAAATAAAACAATCTTTAGCATGCTTGCATGCATTGTTTTGTTTCTATCATTTTATGTGATGTTTGCTTGAATGGTAGATTCAAATTGTGCCTTGCTTGACTGAATTGTAGTGATTTGAAGAGTGTGATCATTGCAAAGACAAGGAGTGAACTTATATTCTCTACCAAAAAGGCAAGTGATGCTTCATACTTTTGTCCCATTATTTTCACTATGCATTAGTCATATTTCTAAGTAGGACTTGCATGGAATTTTGCTAAGTGTAAACTATGCCATGGGAAATCCTAGTAGATGAAACCTTAGTAGAATTTTCCTAAGTTAAGATTCCTACTACTATTATGCTTAGCTTAGCTATTAGAAAACAAGGGTGGAATATATATTCATGCTATGGAAAAATTTCTAAGTCTATGGACTTGTGTTTTGTTAATAAAACAACTAAGTGAATGAATCACCTGGGTGGAATGGAAGGAATGGTTTGTGTTGAGTGGTTCACAAGGCCCATTTCTATGGTTTACCTTGTGTATCTCACTTGTGGATGGCCACCCAGGAACAAAGAGATTTGAGATGTCAAATGTTGAGAAGCTTCAAGTGCAGCCACTTGGCATTATGGGCTCTGCCTGGATCATATAGGTTGCAATAACTTAGCCAAATGGACAGTTGGTGATAGGGTAATGATAGGTTGGAACGTGTCCATTCTAGTCTAAGGGAAGGCTTCTGAAAGATCTTGTCCTGGTGAAACCAAGTCTTGTGGGGAAACTGCACCACCTCTGCAGAGAGAAAAATCTAAGTACTTAGCCATGTCCCTGGTAATGGACAATTTGAGCATCAAGACATGGAAGCTATCAAGAATCTCCTCATCCCAATTTCTAAGTTAAAAACTTGTGGTTGAACAAGGGTTGAAGGATCACCAATTTCTATTGGGAGATGCCTTGGGAAAGATTTTGTCAAGCAAAAACTTAGTGTTTTTAAATGATAAGGAAAAACTATTTTGAGCAAAGCAAGCCCAAGATCCACTTAGCGAAATGCATATAGATGATAGACTCCACTATACTACCATAGTATCACTTGCCAATACAATTCAAATGTATTGACCCTTGTGGCTGTAACTTATTATGTTGCAGGTTTGTTTGATATTAGTGAAGATTATTGATTAGGATTACAAGTCTACAACCAACATGTCTGCCTGTGGCACTTTGAAGATGAAGGACCCCATGCTATTGTTATATTCTGCTGCATTGTAATGAGATAGCCAAATGAGCTATGTAAGATGTAATAATTTATTTTATTCCTGGTTATAAAGTTGTATTATGACCTTTGTATCTTGATATTACATCTTAACTGTGGATGCTAGCTATTGATCCAGGGACTAGCATTGTAAACATAGGGATCTCTACCTTATTAAAGGTTGGGAACCTTACAGATGGTATCAGAGCATGGTGTTGCCTGTAGGATTGTAACCCTAGGATTGGACAAAACCCCTTAGAAAAATAGGAGTTGTATTTGTTCCAAAATTTATTTACAAACAACCTTGTAAACTCTTTCCTCGACCATTTTGGTTTTGATTCTACATCTCTTCTATTTCAAACTTGATGGTCAAAGCCTACCCCATGGCCAAAGACTTCACCATGTGCAAAGGACTTCATCAACTCTAATGACTTCAACATCTTCAAGTGATTTCAACATTATTCTCAACAAGGACTTCAACCTTGGATATCACTAAGGACTATAAGTAAGACAAGAAATGTTACTCAAGACTTGAGGACTAAGGAAACACAACTTAGAAGGAATCCTCATCACTTTGAAGTTTTGAGACCAAGATGCAAGAAATTCTCTAAGGATACAAACATCTTGTTCAAGAAGAATCAACCAAGAAGGATGGAAAGATCTCAAGTGAACCATATAGATGGACCACCATATTTAGTTTAAGTCAAAGCCACCAACATATGTGGTGTAACAAAAATATTTTTGGTTGCCTAAAAATATGCTTGAGACTTGTTGTTTGAGTGGAATGCTTGTTTGTGATTGCTTGCACTTTGCTTGTGTGAATTGTGATGTGTGTGAGCAGAACTATTACCTTAGAAATATTTTGCCTATTCTAATCCCAAACCAACCCAAACAGATGACTACTCCAAGGAACTCCAACATCAAGGATGGTGACAACAACAACAACCAAGAGATCAACATGAGAGAACTCATAGTAACCCAAACCCAGTTTAACCAAGTGACAGCTCAATTTATAGCCAGTGAGGTAGATCCAACCATGCAAAGGTTTTTGGAAACCCAAACCCAATTGTTGCATAAGGTGACAGATCAAATGATCAACATGGGAAACAACTCTTCCAAAGGAGTTTGTGACAACAAGGATGACAAAGATGATATTCTAGAAGGAACCCAGGCTTGCAATATTTGTGGAGACAAGGATCACACTTCCAAAGAGCATGAAGATCAATTCCCCAATTGTGAAGAGAAAAATCCAGCTAATCAATGCCCCACAACCCAAGCTACTTGTTACTTATGTGAAGGAAATAATCATGTCCCTATCCAATGCCCCATCTATTCCATAGTTCAACAAAGGAAAAAAGGTGGAGTGCAACAACTGATTGCAGACTACCATGAGAGAGCCAAGTCTACCAAGAAGGATGAAGACAAAGGAAAATCTCAGCTTGCACCTCCATGCAATATGACTCAATTTAAAGGACCAAAGAAGAGACATATGTATTATACCAAGGAATAATAAAAGGTCAAGGAGACCAGGAAACATTCCTACCTTTGAGATAACATATGAAGAACGTGAATTAGAAGCACTCTTAGCTTTGGAGAAACCCAAGAAAAAGAAGGACAAAAGCCATGTGCAATGTTGCCATTGCAAAGAGATGGGACACTATGCCAATGAATGTCCAGAGAAGAAGAAAAAGTATAAGGAGATTAGCCAAGTATGGTGCAACAACTGCAAAGAGTTAGTCCATTATGTGTCAACTTGTCCACAGGAGATACGTGAAGAACTCAATCTTATCACATGTTACAATTGTGGTAACCAAGGACATTATGAAAGCAATTGTCTAGAAAAGATGAAGCACAAGATAAAGCCTATGAAGGATCTCAGCCTTGTCACATGTTTCAAGTGTGGAAACAAAGGACACTATGCAGATGTTTGCCCAGAGAAGTTTCAACAAGATCCCAAGAAAGCCAAGATGTAATCTAGTTGGAAAAATTTTAAGGGTGGTAGTACCCTAGTTGTTTTGAGCCAACTTGTAACCTCTAGCCTCCCCAAATCTCGGGACAAGATTTATTTTAAGGGTGGTAGCCTGTCACTTCCCAAGATTTTCCAAATCTAGTTATGTGAAAAATAAATAAACAAAATAAATATTTGTTGAAAATCAAGGTGAAAAGAAACTTTGTTTCTAAATGGAAACTTAAAATCCCATCTTGAACAAACTTTAATTAAAGTTTGAATTCAACAAAATCCAAATAAAATAAAAGGATAAAGAATTACCAAAATAAAATAAAATGGCATTAACCATTCTATCCCTATTTTAATAAAGACAAATCTCTAATAAGAATAATTATATAATTCATGAGAAAATAGTATTTTGGAATTTACCCAAGTGAAATAAAAGTTGTTTAATTCAACTTAATTAAGATTAAAGAAATCTTCCTAATAAACTTTAGGGAATTAAAACTATATTTAATTCCATTGGAAATAAAACAAATACCCAATTCAAGTGATTTATAAATCATATTAAATACTTTCCAAATAATTCAAGATGAATTATTTGACACGCTACTAAACAAATAAAAACCTACTAAAATGATTTGGAAGGTTTAAGAATTCAAATAGTGTTTTGAAGATATTATTAAATCCTATTTGATTTAAAACAAGGGCCTAATTAAATAATTAAAAACCCCAAAAAGAATAAAGTTTTATTCAAAAATTGACTTCATATTATATTACTAATCAGTATTTAAACCTACACGAATCTTGGTCGAAGTTTGAATTCAAATTGATGTTTGAATTGTTTAATCAAAATCAAAACAGAATAAAAGAAATGGAAAAAGAAAAACAAAGCAATACAAAAAAATGAACTAAGCGGCCAGCCCAACAAGGCCCAGCAAGCCCATCTTTCCACCCCACCCGCAGCAAAACGTTTTCACTCAAGTTTTGACCCACAGCGTCGCTGACAGATGGACCCCACCCCCACACTCTCTCTCTCGCTGCCAGACAACCCCACAGCCACCTCACCATCTGCTCCACCCGCGCGTAGACCACGCCCTTCTCCCCCTGCCGTTCCGCCGGCGGTTTCTTCGATTAATTGCTCGGTAATGATGCAATAACCCAGCCCCGCGACCCCTCCTACTTAACCGCCTCTCCCTCCTCTCTGTTTCCCCCTCAGTTCCCTACCCTAGTGCGCCCCCCGGCTGCTTAATTTCCTCCAAGAACGCCACTGTCTCCGGCGAACATTTTCTTCAATTCCGGCCAGCCTCCTCCGCCCCTCTCCTCCTTGAGCACACAAGCGTGACCCCCAGACCCTGGCGCACCTCCCAGTGGCATCATCTCGCCCCCACGCGCCCCAGAACCTCGGCAACGACGACGACCACCGCCGTCACCGTCTGCTTTCTCTCCGGCGAAGCCTCTGGTAAGAATCTGACCGCCCCTCTCTTTCTCTTTCACGCACGCATCTTCGCCACGTCCTTGCGCATCTAACCATGCTTTCCACTTTCTCTAGCATGCTCTGAAGCCTCCTCTTCAACCTCGCCTGAGCACGCCCGACGACTCCACGAACTCCGGCGACCAATTGGCGTGAACCCCGTGCGCCACCTGCCCTATGACAACCATGTTGAGTACCAGTACGTCGCTGCAAACCCGGTGAGCACATCCTCCCTCTCCCTCGCTTCCTGTAGCCGCCACAGCGCCGTGAGTCGAGCGTCTCCGCCGCCAGCCACCGTCGAGCGCCGCTGACTTTTGGTCACATGCCCTGAGCGCCTAGATCTTGATCTGACGGATGCGATAGAACGTGAACGAAAGGGTAAGTAGTACCTCTGTGCCGTGCGATGTAACTTAAATCCAACGGCCCTCAGTGCGTGATCCGAACAAACCGGTACCAGCCAGTAGCAAGCAGCCACATGTCCCTGTTCGTTTGATTAAAAACAGAATTGATCTATTAGATGTTCTAATTTGAAAAATTCTTAACTTTCAAACCACACGTCCAAATTTTGCAAATTTTATATCAATGGAATCAGCAAGACAAGTACTTTCTAACCATGCACTTTGTTTAGTAAAATGCTTCTGTTAAATTGATTGTTTTTGCAGAAACTTGTGTATGCATCTTTAGGATATAAAAATTATTCTAAAATGAATTTTGAGATGAAATCTTTGGAAAATGGTTTGTTTTGAACCTACTGACCATAGAAATCAAATTTCAGTTTCAAAAACATATTTGGTGAAGCAAAAGAATAGACTTTTGATTTAAACCATTCTAGTCAAATAAAAATAATGTTTATTTATTAAAAATGCTTTTGGGAGAAAATCTTTGGGAAATGTTTTGGAATAAACTCTCTGACCCCAAGCACCAAGTTTTATGATTTAAAAATGTATTTGGTGAACCATATAAAAATTGTTACTTTTGCTAAAGGCATTTTCAACCACATAAAATAATGACTTAGTTTAAAATGGTTTATGAAGTGAAATCCTTTGCAAATGATTTTGCCACTTTATAAAATGATCATTAGGTGTTTTCAAATGCTTATAACCTATTAGAAACCACTTTTACAAATAAAAAATCTTTATCATGCTTGCATGCATTGTTTTGTTTCCATCATTTTATGTGATGTTTTCTTGAATGGTAGATTGAAATTGTGCCTTGCTTGATTGAATTGTAGTGATTTGAAGAGTGTGATCATTGCAAAGACAAGGAGTGAACTTATATTCTCTACCAAAACGGCAAGTGATGCTTCATACTTTTGTCCCATTATTTTCACTATGCATTAGTGATATTTCTAAGTAGGACTTGCATGGAATTTTGCTAAGTGTAAACTATGCCATGGGAAATCCTAGTAGATGAAACCTTAGTAGATTTTTCCTAAGTTAAGATTCCTAATACTATCATGCTTAGCTTAGCTATTAGAAAACAAGGGTGGAATATATATTCATGCTATGGAAAAATTTCTAAGTCTGTGGACTTGTGTTTTGTTAATAAAACAACTAAGTGAATGAATCACCTGGGTGGAATGGAAGGAATGTTGTGTTGAGTGGTTCACAAGGCCCATTTCTATGGTTTACCTTGTGTATCTCACTTGTGGATGGCCACCCAGGAACAAAGAGATTTGAGATGTCAAATGTTGAGAAGCTTCAAGTGCAGCCACTTGGCATTATGGGCTCTGCCTGGATCATATAGGTTGCAATAACTTAGCCAAATGGACAGTTGGTGGTAGGGGAATGATAGGTTGGAACGCGTCCATTCTGGTCTAAGGGAAGGCTTCTGAAAGATCTTGTCTTGGTGAAACCAAGTCTTGTGGGGAAAGTGCACCACCTCTGCAGAGAGAAAAATCTAAGTACTTAGCCATGTCCCTGCTAAAGGAAAATTTGAGCATCAAGACATGGAATCTATCAAGAATCTCCTCATCCCAATTTCTAAGTTAAAAACTTGTGGTTGAACAAGGGTTGAAGGATCACCAATTTCTATTGGGAGATTGTCACATCCCAAAATTTTCCAAATTTTGAAATGTGAAAAATAAATAAACAAAATAAAACCTTGTTGAAAATTAGGGTGAGAAGAAACTTTTTGAATCCAATTGGAAACTTCGAACCTATTTTGATCAAATAAATCCTAAAGGGATTTAAAAAGATAAACAATTAATAAAGAAAGTTTTAATAATCGGAATCACTATTTTTGGATCTTTTGATAAAAAGATTTGGGTTTCAAATGAAAAGGTAGAAATTAATAATAAGGATTATTTTATAGAGCCAAATTAAACCTTGGCCAAGCTTTTGAAATAAAATATTTTTGTTTGATTAATGGTGTAAAGATTTATTTAAATAAAATAATGAGGGTTCATTAATACCCAATTTTAAAGTAAAGGCTTTTCCATTTTAAATAAACACTAAAACTTGTTATATTATTTTAAACAAGATTTCTAAGTGTTTTGTATTTCGAAATAAAACCTACTTAAATGGTTTTATTATTATTTAGATTTCAAGTGGAGAATTTAAATAAAATAAATCCTATTTGAATTAGTGACTAAAGGTCTATTTATTTAATTATTAATGGATCCTAAAAAGAATAAAAATATTATTTTATTTTGGGACTTGGATTTATGTTTTTAAACAGAACTAAACTCAATACAAAGTTTGGTGGAAGTTTGAATTGATTTGGGTGTTTGAATGGTTCTTTGAAAATTTAAAACAGGAAAATCAAATGGAAAAAGAAAAGATTACTGTATAAAAAATGAATCAGACCAAACCCAACCCAACAACCCAGCGAGGCCCAGTCGCAGCCCAACTTCTTTTCCCCTCTCTGCGTATCATTTTCCACTGAAAAACCAACCCGCAGAGTCACAGACAGCAGGACCCCACCCCTATTTCCTCTCCCTCGCTGACAGACCGGTCCCACAGCGCCAGCTAGGCGTCATCAACCTCACGACCTCGTCGCCTCGCCGTTTCTGGCAGTAACACCGGCGTTGAATACGCGTTAATAGCGGCCCTAATTCCTCCAGTGACTACGCCCATTTAACCGCCCGTGTCTACTCGCCATTTCCCCTCGCTCGCCTCTCCCTCTCTGCCACCAGGCTGCCCCGAATTAGCTTTGCACCACCGCTGCTCCGATGACGTCTGCGACCAATTCCGGCGCCATCCAGCCTCTCCTCGCCTTCTCGAGCACGCGAGGTTGCTCCTTAGACCAGCGCGCACCTGCCAGTGCCTCCCGTTCGCCTGCGCTCGCCCCAGAGCGTCGGCAAGGACAAGCTCAAACGCACCGCCGCGTCTGCCACCTCTCCGGCGACCCCTCCCCGTAAGAACTGATCGCCCCTTTCTCTCTGCTTGTAAGCCACGTGTTCAGCATCTTCACACGCACCTAACCATGACATTCTTTTGCCTTGGCATGGCCTATAGCCTCGCCTCCGACAAGGACCAGACGAACCCGACGGTGAACCCAACTCCGACGAGCGATTACTCCCGCCCCCGTGCGCCCCTTTCCTCCTCGCGACCACCTTGAGCTTTAGCACCTTCCTGCGAGCACGGTGAGTACCCCCGTTTCCTCCTTTGCTTCCTGTAGTCGCTGCAACGCCACCGTCTGACCGCGCGCCGCCGCCAGCCGCCGCTAGCGCCGCTCGCTTTTGGTCAACACGTTGTAGTCCGTAGGATGTAGATCCAAAGGATAAGAATAGATCTTAACCGAAGGGGTGCGCGTCCATCTGATAAATTCGTTTTAAGTTTATCCAACGATCCACAGAGGCCGATCCGTGCGAACCGATACCGGCCAGTAGAAACACGCCGTGTGGCACTGACTCCGTTTTAAAAACAGAAAATGATCTATTAGATATGAAATTTTGTAAAATTAATAACTTTAGTTCTACACGTCCAAATTTTACAAATTTTATATCAATGGAATCAGTGGAACAATCACTTTGCAACCATGCACTTTTTTTACTAAAAAGCTTCTGGTAAAATGTTTGTTTTTGCAGAAACTTGTGTATGCTTGTTTAGGATATAAAATTTATTCCAAAAATTTTTTGAGGATGAAATCTGTGCAAAATGGTTTGTTGTGAACCTACTGACCTTAGGAACCAACTTATGGATTTAAAAATGTATTTTGTGAAGTTTAGGATTGAATAATTGAATTAGCTCATTTCTAGTCAAATAAAAACATTGATTTTGATATGGAAATGATTTTTTTTGAGTAAAAAACCTTTGGGAAATGATTTGATTCAAACCTTCTGACCCTAAACACCAAGTTTTGTGAATTAACAACTTATTTGATGAACAATATAAAATTGTTGCTTTACCAAAAGCATTTTCAACCACATAAAATAATGATTTAATTTAAAAATGGTTTATAGATAAAACCTTTTGCAAATGGTTTTACCACTTTAGAAAATGACCACTTTGAACCTTACAATGTTTAGAGCCTAGTAGGAACCACCTTTTCAAATAAAACTATCTTTTTCATGCTTGCATGCATGACCTTGTTTCTATCATTTTATGTGTGGTAAATTGTTTGAATATTGGTTCGAATGCTAGTTGAATCTATGTTTGCTTGATTGATTTGTAGTGAAGTTAGAAGAGTGTGATATTAGCAAGATCAAGAAGTGAACCAACATTCTCTACCAAAAAGGCAAGTGACACTATCATCCAAGTCCTACTATTTTCATTACATTTAGTGGATTTTGTAACATGCATGGAAAGATTTACTATATTTTATGCTATGCTAAATCCTAATAGGATACCCTTATATATTCCTTAGTGGAAACATTGTAGTTGTAGTAAGCTTAGCCCAGCTATATATTTGGGATGGGTTACATGTTATGATTATATGAAGTATTGAAAAGACTTATGTTTTATATAATAAAACAAGTACTCAATGAACCACCTGGGTGGACAAGGATAGTCAAGGTTGGACAAGGTGGCAACAAAAGGAACCATGTTTATATGGCAATCTCTTTTTGTTGTGCACTAGAAGAAAACCACCTAGGGTCTTAGAGATTGAACATGTTTCTCATACAATGGCTTCCGTGTACAGCCACATGCTAAATGGGCTCTGGCTTAGTCAACTACATAGTGGAAGACCCATGCATTGGCATCTTCAGGTTAACTAGATTTGTGCTAGGGAACTTGGAACCCTACATTGGTACCTGGAAGACAAGCTAGCATTGTGTATTGGGAGGACTCCTATGGAAAGACTTTGTCACATTCTCAATCTGCTAGTACTCCATCTTGGTGAGTACTTATCCAGTGGCCACTGGTGGCATCAAGATGATATTGTGTCATGTGGGTAAAGTGTACAACTTCCGCAGAAGATCAAAATTCTAAGTACTTAGCCGTGTCCCTGGTTATGGACAATACTGAGCAACTAAGGCCTGAAGCTATGGAAGATCTCGACATTCCAATTTCTCAAAGTTAAAACTTGAGGGTGACAACAAGGGATTTGAAGCACTTGGAGTTTTCCAAGAAGTTCAGAAAGATTTGACAAAAGATCAAAACTATTTTGAAAAGATAGGATAAAACTATATTGCTTTCTGCAAATGAGCCTAAACCCTACTTAGCCAAATATGCATGTAATTATAGGATCCACTTATATCTACATAGTAGTGAAACTTGCCGATACAATTCAATTGTATTGACCCTTATGGCTGTAACTTGCTATGTTGCAGGTTTGTTTGATATTAGTCAAGTTTAATGATTAGGATTACAAGTCTACAACCAACATGTCTGCCTGTGGCACTTTGAAGATGAAGGACCCCATGGTTATAGATATCCTGCTGCAATGTAATGTGATAGCCAAATGAGCTATGTAAGATGTAATGAATTATTTTATTCCTGGTTATAAAGTTGTATTATGACCTTTGTTTCTTGATATTACATCTTAACTGTGGATGCTAGCTATTGATCCAGGGACTAGCATTGTAAACACAGGGATCTCTACCTTATTAAAGTTTGGGAACCTTACAGATGGTATCAGAGCATTGTGTTGCCTGTAGGATTTGTAACCCTAGGATTGGACAAACCCCTTAGAAAAATAGGAGTTGTATTTGTTCCAAAACTTATTTACAAACAATCGTGTAAACTCTTTCCTCAACCTTTTTGGTTTTGACTCTACATCTCTCTATTTCAACTTGATGGACAAAACCTACCCCATGGCCAAAGACTTCACCATGAGCTAAGAATATCTTCAACTCTAATGACTTCAACATCTTCAACTCTAATGACTTCAACATCTTCAACATTTCCAACAAGGACTTCAACCTTGGATATCACTAAGGACAACAAGTGAAAAACCAAGAGACATTAGAATTGCCTACCAAAGACATGGATACCAAGTTAGAGTATAGATCATATTGCCCTATGAGGTATGATTATACTAAGTTAATTATTTTCAAGAAAACTTGTTGTTTCCTTCAACTCATGAGTTAAGCTCATAAGTTGTTAAGTGGATAATTGCTTGTTGATTGTTGGATTGTTTGAACTTGGTTGGTTTTGAGTTGTGTGTTAGAACTTCTTAAAAACCTATCCATCATTACTTCTCCCAATCAAACCAACAGATGCCTCCTCGTCGTGCCAACCCCAACCAAAACAACAACATGACCCCTGAGATGCAGCAGATGATGGCAGCTCAGACACAGTTGATGCAGCAGATGACCACACTCATACAGAATCAGAACAACAACAACAACAACAACAACAACAACAACAACAACAACAACAACAACAACAACAACAACAACAACAACAACAACAACAACAACAACAACAACAACAACAACAACAACAACAACAACAACAACTACAACAACAACAACAACAACAACAACAACAACAACAACAACAACAACAACAACAACAACAACAACAACAACAACAACAACAACAACAACAACAACAACAACAACAACAACAACAACAACAACAACAACAACAACAACAACAACAACAACAACAACAACAACAACAACAACAACAACAACAACAATAACAACAATCAGAATAATCCTCCAGCACTTGACATGCTCACCAAGTTTCTGAAACTTAGGCCTGCAAGATTCTCTGGAACAACTGATCCAATGGAAGCTGATGATTGGTTACATTCAGTGAACAAAGACTTAGTGACTGTTGGCTGCACCGATGAAGAAAAAGTTAGGTTTGCAGCATTTCTACTTGAAGGACAGCAGCAACATGGTGGGACAACTTTCAGATCACCACTCCCCTTGAAGATGTAACTTGGGCTATTATTGAAGATGGAATCAGAACCACTCACATCTCACCTGGAGTAATGTACTTGAAGAAAAAGGAGTTTCACAATCTGAAACAACATCACCTCAGTGTGGCTGAGTATATTGAAGAATTCAACAATCTGGCACGCTATGCACCGGATGAAGTTGATACAGATGCTAAGAGAAAAGAAAAATTTCTTGAAGGACTTAATGATGAGTTGAACCTGCAGCTAGCTGTTGCCTATGCCCCAACTTATCAATCACTCTGTGACAAAGCCACCATTTTGGAAAACAAGATGAATCAAGTTGAGAACAGAAAGAGGAAGCATAAACTCAAGAATCACTCAGGATCATCAAAGAAGAAGCATTCATTCAAAAGGAGCAATGAAGATTCTGAACCACATCAACATCACCACAACAACAATGGAAGTGAGAATAATGGAAATGATATTGACAATGGTGATGACCTTGGTCAGAATCAACAAGACACTTTCAGGAAGAAAGACATTAGCCAGTTGTAGTGCTATAACTGCATGGAACTTGGACACTATGCATCAGACTGTCCTGAGAAGAAAAAGAATAAGGATGCTAGAAGAGCCAATGGAAATGACTCCAATGTAACCAAGAAGGGACATGTGAACCACATTGACATGGATGGAAACTTTGAAGAGATAGAAGAAGTGGATATCAGAAACTAGTTAACTCAGAAGAGTCAAATAAGGATTCCTTGTCAGGATATAAAGTGTTGAACCCATAGTCAAGTGAACCATCAATGTAACCCTATGAGACTTTATTTTTAAGGGTGGTAGTACCCTAGTTGCCTTGAAGCCAACTTGTAACCTTTAGCCTTCCCAAATCTCGGGACGAGATTTATTTTAAGGGTGGTAGCCTGTCACATCCCAAAATTTTCCAAATTTTGAAATGTGAAAAATAAATAAACAAAATAAAACCTTGTTGAAAATTAGGGTGAGAAGAAACTTTTTGAATCCAATTGGAAACTTCAAACCTATTTTGATCAAATAAATCCTAAAGGGATTTAAAAAGATAAACAATTAATAAAGAAAGTTTTAATAATTGGAATCACTATTTTTGGGTCTTTTGAGAAAAAGATTTGGGTTTCAAATGAAAAGGTAGAAATTAATAATAAGGATTATTTTATTGAGCCAAATTAAACCTTGGCCAAGCTTTTGAAATAAAATATTTTTGTTTGATTAATGGTGTAAAGATTTATTTAAATAAAATAATGAGGGTTCATTAATACCCAATTTTAAAGTAAAGGCTTTTCCATTTTAAATAAACACTAAAACTTGTTATATTATTTTAAACAAGATTTCTAAGTGTTTTGTATTTCCAAATAAAACCTACTGAAATGGTTTTGTTATTATTTAGATTTCAAATGGAGAATTTAAATAAAATAAATCCTATTTGAATTAGTGACTAAAGGTCTATTTATTTAATTATTAATGGATCCTAAAAAGAATAAAAATATTATTTTATTTTGGGACTTGGATTTATGTTGTTGAACAGAACTAAACTCAATACAAAGTTTGGTGGAAGTTTGAATTGATTTGGGTGTTTGAATTATTGTTTGAAAATTTAAAACAGGAAAATCAAATGGAAAAATAAAAGATTACAGTATAAAAAAAATGAATCAGACCAAACCCAACCCAACAACCCAGCGAGGCCCAGTCGCAGCCCAACTTCTTTTCCCCTCTCTGCGAATCGTTTTCCACTGAAAACCAACCCGCAGAGTCACAGACAGCAGGAACCCACCCCTATTTCCTCTCCCTCGCTGACAGACTGGTCCCACAGCGCCAGCTAGGTGTCATCAACCTCGCGACCTCGTCGCCTCGCCGTTTCTGGCAGTAACACCGGCGTTGAATACGCGTTAATAGCGGCCCTAATTCCTCCAGTGACTACGCCCATTTAACCGCCCGTGTCTACTCGCCATTTCCCCTCGCTCGCCTCTCCCTCTCTACCACCAGGCTGCCCCGAATTAGCTTTGCACCACCGCTTCTCTGACGACGTCTCTGACCAATTCCGGCGCCGTCCAGCCTCGCCTCGCCTTCTCGAGCACGCGAGCTTGCTCCTCAGACCAGCGCGCACCTGCCAGTGCCTCCCGTTCGCCCGCGCTCGCCCCAGAGCATCGGCAAGGACAAGCTCAAACGTGTCGCCGCGTCTGCCACCTCTCCGGCGACCCCTCCCCGTAAGAACTGATCGCCCCTTTCTCCCTGCTTGTAAGCCGCGTGTTCAGCGTCTTCACACGCACCTAACCGTGACATTCTTTTGCCTTGGCATGGCCTATAGCCTTGCCTCTGACAAGGACCAGACGAACCCGACGGTGAACCCAACTCCGACGAGCGATTACTCCCGCCCTCGTGCGCCCCTTTCCTCCTCGTGACCACCTTGAGCTTCAGCACCTTCCTGCGAGCACGGTGAGTACCCCTGTTTCCTCCTTTGCTTCATGTAGCCGCCACAACGCCACCGTCTGACCGCGCGCCGCCGCCAGCCGCCGCTAGCGCCGCTCGCTTTTGGTCAACACGTTGTAGTCCGTAGGATGTAGATCCAAAGGATAAGAATAGATCTTAACCGAAGGGGTACGCTCCCATATGATCCATTCGTTTTAAGTTGATCCAACGATCCACAGAGGCCGATCCGTGCGAACCAGTACCGGCCAGTAGAAACACGCCGCGTGGCACTGACTCGGTTTTAAAAACAGAAAATGATCTATTAGATATGAAATTTTGTAAAATTCATAACTTTAGTTCTACACGTCCAAATTTTACAAATTTTATAACAATGGAATCAGTGGAACAAGCACTTTGCAACCATGCACTTTGTTTAGTAAAAAGCTTCTGGTAAAATGTTTGTTTTTACAGAAACTTGTGTATGCTTGTTTAGGATATAAAATTTATTCCAAAATGTTTTTGAGGATGAAATCTTTGAAATATGGTTTGTTGTGAACCTACTGACCTTAGGAACCAACTTATGGATTTAAAAATGTATTTTGTGAAGTTTAGGATTGAATAATTGAATTAGCTCATTTCTAGTCAAATAAAAACATTGATTTTGATATGGAAATGATTTTTTTTGAGTAAAAAACCTTTGGGAAATGATTTGATTCAAACCTTCTGACCCTAAACAGCAAGTTTTGTGAATTAACAAATTATTTGATGAACAATATAAAATTTTTGCTTTACCAAAAGCATTTTCAACCACATAAAATAATGATTTAATTTAAAAATGGTTTATAGATAAAACCTTTTGCAAATGGTTTTACCACTTTAGAAAATGACCACTTTGAACCTTACAATGTTTAGAGCCTAGTAGGAACCACCTTTGCAAATAAAACTATCTTTTGCATGCTTGCATGCATGACCTTGTTTCTATCATTTTATGTGTGGTAAATTGTTTGAATATTGGTTGGAATGCTAGTTGAATCTATGTTTGCTTGATTGATTTGTAGTGAAGTTAGAAGAGTGTGATATTAGCAAGATCAAGAAGTGAACCAACATTCTCTACCAAAAAGGCAAGAGACACTATCATCCAAGTCCTACTATTTTCATTACAATTAGTGGATTTTGTAACATGCATGGAAAGATTTACTATATTTTATGCTATGCTAAATCCTAATAGGATACCCTTATATATTCCTTAGTGGAAACATTGTAGTTGTAGTAAGCTTAGCCCAGCTATATATTTGGGATGGGTTACATGTTATGATTATATGAAGTATTGAAAAGACTTATGTTTTATATAATAAAACAAGTACTCAATGAACCACCTGGGTGGACAAGGATACTCAAGGTTGGACAAGGTGGCAACAAAAGGAACCATGTTTATATGGCAATCTCTTTTTGTTGTGCACTAGAAGAAAACCACCCAGGGACTTAGAGATTGAACATGTTTCTCGTACAGTGGCTTCCGTGTACAGCCACATGCTAAATGGGCTCTGGCCTAGTCAACTACATAGTGGAAGACCCATGCATTGGCATCTTCAGGTTAACTAGATTTATTCTAGGGAACTTGGAACCCTACATTGGTGCCTGGAAGACAAGCTAGCATTGTGTATTGGGAGGACTCCTATGGAAAGACTTTGTCACATTCTCAATCTGCCAGTACTCCATCTTGGTGAGTACTTATCCAGCGGCCACTGGTGGCATCAAGATGAGATTGTGTCATGTGGGTAAAGTGTACAACTTCTGCAGAAGATCAAAATTCTAAGTACTTAGCCGTGTCCCCGGTTATGGACAATACTAAGCAACTAAGGCCTGAAGCTATGGAAGATCTCGACATTCCAATTTCTCAAAGTTAAAACTTGAGGGTGACAACAAGGGATTTGAAGCACTTGGAGTTTTCCAAGAAGTTCAGAAAGATTTGACAAAAGATCAAAACTATTTTGAAAAGATAGGATAAAACTATATTGCTTTGTGCAAATGAGCCTAAACCCTACTTAGCCAAATATGCATGTAATTATAGGATCCACTTATATCTACATAGTAGTGAAACTTGCCGATACAATTCAATTGTATTGACCCTTATGGCTGTAACTTGTTATGTTGCAGGTTTGTTTGATATTAGTGAAGTTTAATGATTAGGATTACAAGTCTACAACCAAAATGTCTGCCTGTGGCACTTTGAAGATGAAGGACCCCATGCTTATAGATATCCTGCTGCAATGTAATGTGATAGCCAAATGAGCTATGTAAGATGTAATGAATTATTTTATTCCTGGTTATAAAGTTGTATTATGACCTTTGTTTCTTGATATTACATCTTAACCGTGGATGCTAGCTATTGATCCAGGGACTAGCATTGTAAACACAGGGATATCTACCTTATTTAAGGTTGGGAACCTTACAGAGATGCATTGGGAAAGATTTTGTCAAGCAAAAACTTAGTGTTTTCAAATGATAAGGAAAAACTATTTTGAGCAAAGCAAGCCCAAGCTCCACTTAGCCAAATGCATATAGATGATAGACTCCACTATACTACCATAGTATCACTTGCCAATACAATTCAAATGTATTGACCCTTGTGGCTGTAACTTATTATGTTGTAGGTTTGTTTGATATTAGTGAAGATTATTGATTAGGATTACAAGTCTACAACCAACATGTCTGCCTATGGCACTTTGAAGATGAAGGACCCCATGCTATTGTTATATTCTGCTGCATTGTAATGAGATAGCCAAATGAGCTATGTAAGATGTAATAATTTATTTTATTTCTGGTTATAAAGTTGTATTATGACCTTTGTATCTTGATATTACATCTTAACTGTGGATGCTAGCTATTGATCCAGGTACTAGCATTGTAAACACAGGGATCTTTACCTTATTAAAGGTTGGGAACCTTACAGAGTGATGAACAAAAGGAGGAAGAATGGATTAGCTACCCATTCCTACCTTCTAATGAGAGTAACTCTTTATCCCTTACATTATTTGATTGTACCCCATGCTTACCAAAGGAGGATGAATGTTATGTTCCTGTGGATTCTTTTGAAATATCTATTATGGGTAAAACTTGTGATAATAATTATGTTCCTGTTATCTATGATAATCCATGCTATTTTGATAAATCTTATGATAATCCTTTATTTGTGCCTAACTTCGAAATGCATGGTACTAAAGAGTTTTGCTTAGAAAATGTTTATGATAAAGCTCTAGATAATGGTCCTATATTGGTTGATAATATTAATTGTACTACAATTGGAAATGCGATTGGAGGGGTATTTACTTTATCTTGGAACCCCATACCTCTTGAGAATGATCAGTCATCTTGTTATAAAATTGTTAAAAGTGGGTTTGAATATTTTAATCCCACTATTTTTGAGCTTGATAAAAATTATGTGTTTATAGATCACGAAAAGCATACTTTATGTGATATTTATATTGTTGAGTTTATTCATGAGGCTACTAAAAATTATTATGAAAGAGGAAAATATGGTTGTAGAATTTTTCATGGTACTGAAACACCTCTCTATGTGCTGAAAGTTTTAAAGTTACTCTTGTTTTATCTTCCTATGCCTATCACTTTGTTCTTTGTGAATTTATTTGCATACAAGATTCCTATGCATAGGAAGTGGGTTAGACTTAGTGTGTTTTGAATTGATTTTTGATGCTCTCTTTTACTTCAATTGATATTTCTTATGTGAGCATATTCTCAAACTATCATGCCTAGCTAAAAGGCATTAAAGAAAAGCACTCTTGGGAGATAACCCAAATTTTTATTTCAATAAGTTTTTTTAGTCTTGGAAGTTATTGCCTCTGTAATAAACTCTCCTTATACCTTTTGTTTGTTTTTTGTGCCAAGAATAGCCTCTAATGAGAGGGAACTAAGATATGGGAAAGTTGCTGTCCCGAAACAGATTTATGTGCTTCACTGTAAAAAATCGTGAGAAATCCCAATACGTCGGATTGAGCTGTAATTTGTTTGTGCATGACCCTAGTATTACCCAACTTTCGTTAGTTTTTCACTTTTCAATTTGAGCGAAAGAAGATTTTCTAAGAAATCGGTCTTTACCTGCTGGTCTGTTTTGACAGATTTCTGCCATTATGTGCTTTTGCCTCTTAATCGGTTTCTTTTTGAGTTCTCTTTGATCACTTGAGCTTTCAAAAGGAGTTTCTACAGTAGCTTATGTTTTAATGGATGATTTACTTGAGTTGAAACTAAACCCAAAGGCTTTTTATCTTGAGTATACTAATGTTGCTAATGAAGATTGTGTGAAGTTTTGTATGAAGGAAATTTTCAAGTATAGGGAGAGAATGATATGATGAGATGAAGTATGGACAAAAGCTAAAGCTTGGGGATTCCACCCGTGTCACCCCAAGAAATATTCAAGAGGTACAAGCGTCAAAGCTAGTAAAGAAATATTCTCGGAATTGGACGAAACAAAAGCGGAAGTCAATATTTTACCGTGATGAAGACGGAGTCCAGAGGGGGGACGAAGAGGCGCCACAGGGCGGCCGCACCACCCCTAGGCACGGGTCCACCCTAGTCCACGCCAAGGCATGTTGTGTCCCCCCTGGCCCTCAACCGACCTTGCCCCTTCGCCTATATAAACCCCCCGAGGCAGAAACCCTGGGCACCCCGATCAGAAATCCACAAAAAAGTCCGTATTCGCCGCCACCATTGTCCCTAGATCGGGAGGGATCTGAAGCTCTTCCCGGCACCTTGCCGGAGAGGGGAGATCACCCTGGAGGCCTTCTTCATCACTGATGTCTACGCACTTCTATTCTTGTAGACAGTTGTTGGGCCTGCAAGTGCAAAGGTTTGTAGAACAGCAGCAAGTTTCCCTTAAGTGGATTACCCAAGGTTTATCGAACTTAGGGAGGAAGTGGTCAAAGGTATTCCCTCTCAAGCAATCCTGCAATCAATATACAAGAAGTCTCTTGTGTCCCCAACACACCTAATACACTTGTCAGGTGTATAGGTGCACTAGTTCGGCGAAGAGATAGTGAAATACAAGTGGTAACGGTGCCAGAAAAGAGCTTGACGGTGAGGTAAAGACTAAAGGCAACAAGAAGGTAGCAAGCAAACATGCAACAGATCTAGTAGCAAACGGTGTTTCAATGTTTAGAAACAAGGCCTAGGGATCATACTTTCACTAGTGAACACTCTCTCATATAAATATCCTATCTTCATGATACTACTCTTAACTACTCTCCGGTTGGACACTCTAATCATCGGTAGGGCTATAAGAGCACTCCTCAAAGTCCGCCTTCCCCATCTAGATAACCCCACACTGTTACCTTGAGCGCTAGATGGTTCCAACAAACACCACAATTTCATAGAGACATCCAACTCCAAATATAAATCATAACAAATATTCAATCTAGCCAAAGTGCCACACACGGTATGCACGCTGTCACTTTCACACATGTGGGAAAAAGCATAGATCTATTAAAGCACAAAGAGTATTTATGTAGACTCAATCCTAAGTGCCACCATGGCATGCACGTTGTCACTTTCACACACATGGGGAGAGCAGAGATCTAATAAAGCACTTGAGTAGAAAGGTAGATCTACTTGATTACAAAGCTCATGACCACAAGATCATGCATACAGAGAGAGATGAACACATAGCTACCGGTAGAGCCCTTAGCCTCGAGGAAGAACTACTCCCTCCTCATCATGGGAATTAGCAACGGTGATGGAGATGGTGGTGGAGATCGATGGAGATTGCTCCGGGGGCACTTCCCCGTCCTGGTAGGGTGCCGGAACAGAGACTTTCTATCCCTCGAATCTCCCCTTTGGTGGTGGCGGCGCTATAGAGGTTTTCGTGGATTTCTTCCGGATTCTTTAGGGTTTTCCCATCGGAGGCTTCTTATAGACGCAGGAATCAAGGTCGGTGGGGGGTCCAGGGGGCCCACACCCCTTCTAGGCGCCCTAGGGCTTGCTCGTGCCTAGGGCGTTTGGCCACCCTGTGGCCCCCCTCCGGCTCTACTTCGTGGTTCCGTGTTGCTCCGGGAAAATAATAAATTTGGCTTTTGTCCCGTCCAATTCCGACAATATTGATTTTCTGCCTTTCTGGAACCAAAAACAGAAGAAAACAGGCAACTGGAATTGTTAATAGGTTAGTTCCAGAAAAGATATAAAAACACCTCAAAGTGTAGACAAAGCAAAGCAAAGTAGATACAAAACAAGCATGGAGCATCAAAAATTATAGATACTTTTTTGACGTATCAAGCATCCCCAAGCTTAACTCCTGCTCGTCCTCGAGTAGGTAAATGATAAAAAGAATAATTTTTGAGATGACATGCACCTTCAAAACAAAGATCAAACCATTTGCAAGCATTGAAAGCTGGGAACAAAGAACTCTAAACATATGCATGAAAGATGGAGTTCTAACAATAGGACATAGTAACTATGCATGCAACATGAAAGCCTACAAACAAATATCATGAATAACATGCATTGAAAAATGTTTGTTTGTTTCACATACAGAAAACATAGCATAGTGGCATTCGGCTTGTTCCTCTTAGAGTAGAAAATAGATGCATAGGACACCTTCAAAGTTCACAAGGGTGACTAGAAACAAATAGCACAAGAACAAGTAATATCACAATATGCATCAATTAATAATCTTTGGAACAGTGCACACAGAATGACAACTATAATCTCTTAAAGGTGCCTAAAGGTAGAAGGTCGAGACTCAATAATGGTGGAAGAAAGGCATTTTTGTAAAGGAAGCAAGGATTTCAAGTTTCAAAAAGATCTTTAAAAAATTATGGTACTTGTTAGCTTTTATCCCTCATTGCCCCTATCATAAGCATCTTGAAGTGGTTAAGGTTAAAGTGTAAAATATGGAGTATATGTTTGACGAAGTATAAGTTGGAAATCTCAAGTCCCTTGAATACGAGGGCCACACCTCATGCATACTCAACTTTGGGCCCAGGTAAGTTCTTGTCATTGTAAGTATTTGCAGATCATTGAGAACCGCCAACGGGGTACCCCTTGCACATGGTACAGGAGCTTTCCCATAACCAAAATGACAAGGCAAGTAGACAATGAGCATCTCAGCAATCTTCTTATGTACCATTGGAATATGGTGTTTTTTTCTCTCTTTCCTCTTTTCTCAATGTGTCTCTTTTTTATAAGAAGAATGCTTCATAGATGTCACTATGGTGATGCTACACGTTTCCACCATGATTAGGCAAGGCTTAGGCTAGTGGCCCAGGCGTTTCTCTAACACAGAATACAAAATCCATGCACTTACAAGTTCCCTCTTTATTTCACACCGGTGACATCCATAGACAAAAGAGCATGATATCAACTGAGTACAAAGTACAAGTGCAATGTTGAAAACGTTCCCCGTGACAGCACGGTTCTGCGAATTCCAACTTATTAGTGCAAGAATATACAACAAAGTTGTCACAATGGTTCAAGTTTATTAGGGACAAAGAATATAAAGTGTGCTATCAAGTTCGTGAGGGCTTTAATAACTAAGTTTTCACATAACAAAATAGTTTTTAATTGGAAGATAGATGAAAACAAGAATATACTTGGAATGGTGTAACACACCATGCATATGTCACATCCCAAAATTTTCCTAATTTTGGAATGTGAAATAAATAAATAATATTGATTGATTGTTTGACTATGTTGAAAATTCTCAAAGAGAAGAAACTTTTTAAATAGAAAATCCTCTCAACCTTGAATTCAAAATCTTATATTCTTTTGTTAAGACCTAAGTAGCCATATAGGCAAAAGGGCATGGATTGATTTTGGATTGTAGAGTTGGTGTGCAAGATTTCAAAATGAAAAGCATGAAGCATTCATAAGCATTTCATCCATGCAAAGTTCTCACAAACTAAATCCAAATCCTGGTATCTAAATCCTATAGTTGATTTGCCCAAATGTTCCTAAAGGAATTAAATTGACTTTATAAAACCCACTATTGCTAAGACAGTGATTATTGCTAAATTATAGCCTAAAAAGATCCAATTAGTATTACAAAATTTTAGAAACAAAATTGAGCTCATTTGGAACTAGTATGAAAAAGTTATGGAATAAATACAAACACATAAAGATATAAATAAAATGAAGTATACAAGAATTTGTAAACCCAATGCTTCCAAACTAGTAAAAAGATTAAAATTTTGATCCTACAATGATCTATTCGATTTTAGAAATATTTAGAAACAAGAATCATGTCATTTGGAGTTCGTATGCAAAAGATATGAGGGAAACAAGTATTAAAAAAAAACTCAACGGGCCGGCCCAGCCGGGCCGACCGAACCGGACCAGGCCACAGGCGCGCGTACAGAGTCGATCGGTTTACTCCAAAAAGCGTGCGAAAACTGATTTTCTATACCTATCTCTACTCAAACTCCTATAACTTTTTATCTACAACTCCGAATCGACTTCCGTTTGTTTCTGCTTGTTCTCTACTCCAAGGCCTATCTCTAAACCATCCTAAACCTTCATATAAACTCGTGGAGCCAAAGCTGTACGAGTTTTTCCTCTCGAAATCCCGAATCTACATATGCCCGAATCTTGTTTCGCTTTTTAACCCATCTAGACTTTGTCGTTTGCCTTCGGTCAAAAATCGAAAGTTGTAGGGATCGTCGAAATCTTTCAATCCCGACAAACCTCACCTCTTTTCATCCACCACAGCCGGAGAATTTCGTATCGCAATATTTCAGATCTTATGGTGTAAATCCAAGATGTACTCGCGCTCGTTTCTTCAAATCCAAATTCCTTTGGTGAGAAGGTAGGAATAATGATTCCCCACAACTTTCATGTTCTGAGTTTTTCGATTTGACCTACGGATTTGTCTCTCTAACACAGATCTATTTCTTGTCTATTCTGAGCCAAAATCGGGTCAATCTCTTCTTCTAGCCACCGGATCCTATCCAGACGGTCGAGATCCAATCAAACCGGTGCGTGCCATGTCGTCATTCCGGTCATCTTCTTCATCAACGCCACGTCAACGTAAGGTCAACATCTAGTCCCAGTCAGCATGCAAAGTCAACCTGTCCAGTCAGCGGAATATTACCTGGAATATTCCGTTCGAATTTAAAATTGCATATTATAGATCTAACTTGTAAAAATCATTAGAAATTCATACCATGTCCAAAAATTGCGTATAATATATCAAATTGAAGAGAATTTCACGTAGAATCATCTTATCAGAATAGATCCAACTTTTACTGTACGTGGTTACTGCAGTAATTTAATTAGTTTTAATGGTCTTTTAGGTTAATAAATTCATAGAATATTCTCTGTAACTCCAAAAAATATGAACAATATATCAAATTGAAGCTGCTGTAATGTACTTTAATAATATCTGGTCGGATCTAGCCTTTGCCGATTATTTAACCTGCAGCAATTTAATTAGTTTTAATGGCTTTATAAATCATTAAATTCATAGTAAATTAATTGCTTGTCACAAAAATATAAATGATATACCGTTGGAAAGCTGGTTCCATGTAGATCATCAATATGCAATTAGTTCAGCCTTTTCCTGTAAGGTTTTTCCGTGAAGATTTAAATGGTTTAATGGCCTATTTAGAGTAATAAATTCATAAGAAAATAAATACTATTCAGAAAATTACAAATAATATGTCCCTGAAATCACAATTCTGTGGAGATTACAGATATAATTTTAGTTTGATTTTTAGACAACAGAAACTATACAAATAATTTAAAACCATTAAACATTATTTAAATCATACAAAAAGATCTATAACTCCGATTAGAGTGAATCCAAGTGCTAAGGTTTTGTATTGACAATATCTATACAGAGAAATTGCATGACAGATTATTTGGTACTATTAAAACAGAAATTCATACAGAAATATTTAAACCCATTGAAATAGTGTTTTAATCATAAGAAAATATCTATAACTCCTTTTTAGGTGATTCAAATTGCCACTGTCTCTAAATTGCATTATCTATCGAGTAGCATCTAGTACACAATTTAATACGACATAAACATATTTAGTTCAATTAAAGTGGTATACACCATATTAAATCGATACAACTTTAGTCATAAAATCTTTAGTGCAATAAATGACTTTCCACATGCATCATGTAATCTAACTATGTTCAGAACACTAAATGCAACCATTGTGACTCATTAAATCGTCATGCATGCATCTGTTCATCATTGTTTTCTTGTAATGTTGCACTGTTGTATGTTTGCAATGTTTTGAATGGTGTTTGTTGTGTTTGCTTCAAACGTTAGATTGCGAGGAGTGCAACTACTGTGATTGCAACTACTATGATTGCAAGTATTGTGGTTATGACGAGTGCAATCGTTATATCTATGAGGATTGTGAGGATTATCTAATTGACTACATCTACAACAAAGGCAAGTGGTGCTATCTTGGTCATAAATGTCCTATTGTTTTCCTATGCATTGTAGATGCTTTTGTAGAATTGCATCTGTAGGAACTGATGTGTATATTCTACGCTATATCCCATATTATTCCCTAGTATTCCTTGTTTATGAGCCATCGTATTGGTAGATTGCTTAGCTATGCTATTTAGACGAGGAAGGGAATCACATCATGAAAAGTTATATGTTTTAAAAGGCTTATGTTTTGCTAAATGACAAACCAACATGTTTTAATGAACCACCTGGGCGGAATGGCATTGATTGGGTCATCGAGTGTGGATTTTGGTGGGGAATGCCGCCCAGAACACTGAGAAAGGATTGGTTTCTTTGTTTGGAAGCTTTCGTGTGCAACCATGTGCCAATAATGAAATGGGCGGTTGGTTGAACTCAGTAGGTTGTGGTAACTCGAACCCACGTATCCAGAGATGTAGATAGTGTAGGTTGGACCGGTGCGCGTCGGGATTGGGGAGCTACTTCCCGAACGGTTCCTTCTTAGACTTCTCCCTATCATCAACCAATATGAGAGTGGTGGTACGAGCTGGGCTGGCCAAGTCACATGGGTAAAGTGTACTAACCCCTGCAGGGTGTATAAACTAATCGATTAGCCGTGTCCCCGGTTATGGACAATTTGAGCGACCTGATACTGATGCTATGATATTTCTCACTCATCCTTATTTCTTAATTACTTAAAACTTGTTGGGTGAACATAATTGGGTAGGAGCACCTGGGAGTGAACCAGAGTGTCCTATTTATCGTATTGGAAAACTACTTTGTTACAAATGTTAGGATAAAACTGTTGCTTTATGCAAATGAGCCTGAACTCCACTTGGCCAAATAAGCATGTAGTTGATAGATTTGTTGTTAACCACTTTAGCCTACTTGCCATACATTCAATGTATTTACCCTTCGGGGCTGCTACGTTTCATGTTGCAGGTTATATCGTATCTGAGTGATCATTCATAGGTCGCGAGACTCCACTCAACAATTGTTCGCCTGTGGCACATTTGAAGGATGGAGATCTACCTTATATTCGTTTTCCGCTGTGTACTTGGATAAATAATGTAAATTCTGGATCATATTCGTTGTATTTATGATGCAAAGTTATATTTGGTATTATTTTGTACTGTGTGTGCCAGTGAACCGATCCAGGGATTGGCACTATACACATGAACTCAGCCTTATCAGGCGAGGGTGTTACAAGATGGTATCAGAGCCGTGTGTTGACTGTAGGATCGTGACCTTAGAAATGGATTAGCAATAAAAGACCTCTATTAGGGGAACTATCATATTTTCTACTTATTAGATGTTCTTATATTCCTTGTCTATCTTTTCTATAACCTCTTCTTGTTCAAAATTTATAGTTGTCCATTATTATGATACCTATATGAGGGTTAGCATATAAGTAAAACAATAAATAATATGACATAAATAAACATCTCACCAAGTTTGGGTAGGTCTGGACCACCATGTTTTATCTCTTTAGGAGATCATCGCTATCGTGTTAGCATATTGTTCTTACCAACTTATGTGGTATGACAATATAGGTTGTTTGCTTGGTTGTATTGAGCTATTTTGTGTGATGCTTTGTTTAGGATCAGTTAGTTTTGAACTCTAATGTTTCTAAAATTGTGATGAGGTTTTTAAATTAGTTTAATGGTGTGAATTGATTGAAATTCGTGATTTTACTGCTGCAGTTTTCTGCATGACCTGTTGTACCGTGCGATTTTTCGTATTTTACTGGTAACTCAGAAAAATCCAAAAAAATAGGATCCGGAGCGTAATTACCTGTAGTACATGCACAAAAATTGGCTAAAATTCCTGACGAGTTTAAGGTGCCTAGAAAAATTTGTTAAACCTGTTGTACCTTTTTGACAGATTTAGTTTATTGCTTATATGTTACTCTATTTTACTCTAGTATTGTTTCCAATGCTTTCAAACTATTTTGTGGTTATATACTACTAAGTTTATACCCCTGTAATGTTATTATACAAGTGTTTGATTGTGTGTTGATCGCCTATGATTGTTTCCTTGTTTGTGACATTTGTTGCTTCATATAGTTATGGGTAGGATTATTTCCTTAGTCGTTTCTTTCCTATAAAATCTATTCTCCCCTATCTTGAACCCTTGGAGATATAATGATGTGGTAAGTGGAAGATTTGACAACATAATGCATTTAGGAAAGAGAATGCTTCACCTAATGAAAAAAAGATGTGGAAGTATGAAGTGTTCCACATGCTGTTATGTAGTAGATTACGCAACCTGAAAGTTGAAGTATCGATAGTGTAGTTTTAGTACTAGCTTTGTTGATTGAATACATGGGAGTATACATAGAGCATTAGTTCGTGCCCATGGAAACATTCTTCAAGGCAAGTGAGGATGCCCGAGTGATAGAAAAACGTAATTCACCTATCCTCATACAGGGTAATAATTTGGGTGCAGGATGGATTGATCACCATTCCTACTACTCTTATTATTCGCTCTTGTACTGCTGGCTTTGCGAATCTTGAGTGCCTTTCAGCCTTAGCAGAGAGCCGACGTTGAGCCTAAACCTTAGAATGGTAGATTGTTCCACCTCTATAAAAGCATTCATTGCTAAGCGTAGGAATATACGGTAAGGATGAATTCCAACCATTATTAATGGGCACCGTGAAGTAAACATCCCCTAATTGACCGCCATGAGAGTTTTGCTAGTTTAAGAAGTGCTTTCTCGGAAACTATCAATCATGATGTTTAGAATGTGCTAGAGACATTGTTCCAATAAAAGTCTAAATGAGAACCAATCTGAGCTAAGTGAATCCTCAAGAAATGACCTAGTCAATTTTATTTTAAGGGTGGTAGCATCCTAATGGATCCCGAACCTTTCTTTCTTTCTAGCCTTCCCAAATCTAGGGACGAGATTTCTTTTAAGGGTGGTAGTCTGTCACATCCCAAAATTTTCCTAATTTTGGAATGTGAAATAAATAAATAATATTGATTGATTGTTTGACTATGTTGAAAATTCTCAAAGAGAAGAAACTTTTTAAATAGAAAATCCTCTCAACCTTGAATTCAAAATCTTATATTCTTTTGTTAAGACCTAAGTAGCCATATAGGCAAAAGGGCATGGATTGATTTTGGATTGTAGAGTTGGTGTGAAAGATTTCAAAATGAAAAGCATGAAGCATTCATAAGCATTTCATCCATGCAAAGTTCTCACAAACTAAATCCAAATCCTGGTATCTAAATCCTATAGTTGATTTGCCCAAATGTTCCTAAAGGAATTAAATTGACTTTATAAAACCCACTATTGCTAAGATAGTGATTATTGCTAAATTATAGCCTAAAAAGATCCAATTAGTATTACAAAATTTTAGAAACAAAATTGAGCTCATTTGGAGCTAGTATGAAAAAGTTATGGAATAAATACAAACACATAAAGATATAAATAAAATGAAGTATACAAGAATTTGTAAACCCAATGCTTCCAAACTAGTAAAAAGATTAAAATTTTGATCCTACAATGATCTATTTGATTTTAGAAAAATTTAGAAACAAGAATCATGTCATTTGGAGTTCGTATGCAAAAGATATGAGGGAAACAAGTATTAAAAAAAAAACTCAACGGACCGGCCCAGCCGGGCCGACCGAACCGGACCAGGCCACAGGCGCGCGTACAGAGTTGATCGGTTTACTCAAAAAAGCGTGCGAAAACTGATTTTATATACCTATCTCTACTCAAACTCCTATAACATTTTATCTACAACTCCGAATCGACTTCCGTTTGTTTCTGCTTGTTCTCTACTCCAAGGCCTATCTCTAAACCATCCTAAACCTTCATATAAAATCGTGGAGCCACAGCTGTACGAGTTTTTCCTCTCGAAATCCCGAATCTACATATGCCCGAATCTTGTTTCGCTTTTTAACCCATCTAGACTTCGTCGTTTCCCTTCGGTCAAAAAACGAAAGTTGTAGGGATCGTCGAAATCTTTCAATCCCGACAAACCTCACCTCTTTTCATCCACCACAGTCGGAGAATTTCGTATCACAATATTTCAGATCTGACGGTGTAAATCCAAGATGTACTCGCGCTCGTTTCTTCAAATCCAAATTCTTTTGGTGAGAAGGTAGGAATAATGATTCCCCACAACTTTCATGTTCTGAGTTTTTCGATTTGACCTACGGATTTGTCTCTCTAACACAGATCTATTTCTTGTCTATTCTGAGCCAAAATCAGGTCAATCTCTTCTTCTAGCCACCGGATCCTATCCAGACGGTCGAGATCCAATCAAACCGGTGCGTGCCATGTCGTCATTCCGGTCATCTTCTTCATCAACGCCACGTCAACGTAAGGTCAACATCTAGTCCCAGTCAGCATGCAAAGTCAACCTGTCCAGTCAGCGGAATATTCCGTTCGAATTTAAAATTGCATATTATAGATCTAACTTGTAAAATTCATTAGAAATTCATACCATGTCCAAAAATTGCGTATAATATATCAAATTGAAGAGAATTTCACGTAGAATCATCTTATCAGAATAGATCCAACTTTTACTGTACGTGGTTACTGCAGTAATTTAATTAGTTTTAATGGTCTTTTAGGTTAATAAATTCATAGAATATTATCTGTAACTCCGAAAAATATGAACAATATATCAAATTGAAGCTGCTGTAATGTACTTTAATAATATCTGGTCGGATCTAGCCTTTGCCGATTATTTAACCTGCAGCAATTTAATTAGTTTTAATGGCTTTATAAATCATTAAATTCATAGTAAATTAATTGCTTGTCACAAAAATATAAATGATATACCGTTGGAAAGCTGGTTCCATGTAGATCATCAATATGCAATTAGTTCAGCCTTTTACTCTAAGGTTTTTCCGTGAAGATTTAAATGGTTTAATGGCCTATTTAGAGTAATAAATTCATAAGAAAATAAATACTATTCAGAAAATTACAAATAATATGTCCCTGAAATCACAATTCTGTGGAGATTACAGATATAATTTTAGTTTGATTTTTAGACAACAGAAACTATACGAATCATTTAAAACCATTAAACACTATTTAAATCATACAAAAAGATCTATAACTCCGATTAGGGTGAATCCAAGTGCTAAGGTTTTGTATTGACAATATCTATACAGAGAAATTGCATGAAAGATTATTTGGTACTATTAAAACAGAAATTCATACAGAAATATTTAAACCCATTGAAATAGTGTTTTAATCATAAGAAAATATCTATAACTCCTTTTTAGGTGATTCAAATTGCCACTGTCTCTAAATTGCATTATCTATCGAGTAGCATCTAGTTCACAATTTAATACGACATAAACATATTTAGTTCAATTAAAGTGGTATACACCATATTAAATCGATACAACTTTAGTAATAAAATCTTTAGTGCAATAAATGACTTTCCACATGCATCATGTAATCTAACTATGTTCAGAACACTAAATGCAACCATTGTGACTCATTAAATCGTCATGCATGCATCTGTTCATCATTGTTTTCTTGTAATGTTGCACTGTTGTATGTTTGCAATGTTTTGAATGGTGTTTGTTGTGTTTGCTTCAAACGTTAGATTGCGAGGAGTGCAACTACTGTGATTGCAACTACTATGATTGCATGTATTGTGGTTATGACGAGTGCAACCGTTATATCTATGAGGATTGTGAGGATTATCTAATTGACTACATCTACAACAAAGGCAAGTGGTGCTATCTTGGTCATAAATGTCCTATTGTTTTCCTATGCATTGTAGATGCTTTTGTAGAATTGCATCTGTAGGAACTGATGTGTATATTCTACGCTATATCCCATATTATTCCCTAGTATTCCTTGTTTATGAGCCATCGTATTGGTAGATTGCTTAGCTATGCTATTTAGACGAGGAAGGGAATCACATCATGAAAAGTTATATGTTTTAAAAGGCTTATGTTTTGCTAAATGACAAACCAACATGTTTTAATGAACCACCTGGGCGGAATGGCATTGATTGGGTCATCGAGTGTGGATTTTGGTGGGGAATGCCGCCCAGGACACTGAGAAAGGATTGGTTTCTTTGTTTGGAAGCTTTCGTGTGCAACCATGTGCCAATAATGAAATGGGCGGTTGGTTGAACTCAGTAGGTTGTGGTAACTCGAACCCACGTATCCAGAGATGTAGATAGTGTAGGTTGGACCGGTGTGCGTCGGGATTGGGGAGCTACTTCCCGAACGGTTCCTTCTTGGACTTCTCCCTATCATCACCCAATATGAGAGTGGTGGTACGAGCTGGGCTGGCCAAGTCACATGGGTAAAGTGTACTAACCCCTGCAGGGTGTATAAACTAATCAATTAGCCGTGTCCCCGGTTATGGACAATTTGAGCGACCTGATACTGATGCTATGATATTTCTCACTCATCCTTATTTCTTAATTACTTAAAACTTGTTGGGTGAACATAATTGGGTAGGAGCACCTGGGAGTGAACCAGAGTGTCCTATTTATCGTATTGGAAAACTACTTTGTTACAAATGTTAGGATAAAACTGTTGCTTTATGCAAATGAGTCTGAACTCCACTTGGCCAAATAAGCATGTAGTTGATAGATCTGTTGTTAACCACTTTAGCCTACTTGCCATACATTCAATGTATTGACCCTTCGGGGCTGCTACGTTTCATGTTGCAGGTTATATCGTATCTAAGTGATCGTTCATAGGTCGCGAGACTCCACTCAACAATTGTTCGCCTGTGGCACATTTGAAGGATGGAGATCTACCTTATATTCGTTTTTCGATGTGTACTTGGATAAATAATGTAAATTCTGGATCATATTCGTTGTATTTATGATGCACAGTTATATTTGGTATCATTTTTTACTGTGTGTGCCAGTGAACCGATCCAGGGATTGGCACTATACACATGAACTCATATCAGGCGAGGGTGTTACAGCATAGGAGTTTATAGTGGACACTTAGAATAACTTGGTTTCATGGGAGTTGGAAGCATGAGTAGAAATTACTCATACAAGTGGAGGCTAGCAAAATACTGGGAGCAACCAACTAAGAGAGCATAATGGCCATAATCATGCAGAGCAACAAAGCATACTAATCAAAGCAAAGAGTGGTACTACAAGTCAAGGACTGAATGATCATAGAGGCTAGTGGAGATTTGTCATAGTCATAACATGGTGTAAGCATGTGCCAATTCAACCCAAGCAAAGCATCAAAGGAGAATACCGCAATACTATGCTTTTGTATGATAAAACAACGCATGATTCCTTCAAGGCACATTAAGCAATCCTAATTGTTTGGAACAAGTCATTTACATCAATAAATCACTAAGCATAAGGTCAAACAACACCTAGCATGACATGATATAGTCTAAGCCACAGTCAGAACAAACTCCCTTTGTACCACTTAAGAATGAAGCTTCCTACTCTTTTCCAACACCAAACAACTCATTTGAAACAACTCACAAAGATAATAATCAATAAAGATCAGTGAGCATGTCTCATAAATCCACAAAGAAGAACTAAAAAGTTCTAAGATGAAAGCACAAGAAAGCTAAGGTTGAACGCAGTGCTAGCAAAAGTGAACACTCACAAAACAATAAGAGTGAAAACTAGAGTGTTCTAGGCAATGGAAACAGAGTGTGTCTCTCTCCAAAATAAGCGTGGTGTAACCAACCAACTTACTCAAGCGAACTAAGCAAACAAAAACCAAAAACGAAAACTAAGACGCTCCAAGAACAACACAATTGTGCATGAAACAATAAAAACGAAGTGTCTAGAAAGACCTGAGATTTTTATTGATGAAGAAGGGGATGCCTTGGTCATCCCCAAGCTTTGACGCTTGTACCTCTTGAATATTTCTTGGGGTGACACGGGGTGGCATCCCCAAACTTGATCTTTTGTCCATTCTTCATCTCATTACATCATTCTTTCTCCACACCTGCAAATTTTCCTTCATACAAAACTTCACACAATCTTTATTAGCAACATTAGTGTATTCAAAAGATAATAGACCTTTGGGTTTAGTTTCAAAATAGAAAATTTTTCACTAAAGACACAATATACTGTAGCAAATTCTTCAAAAAGCTCAATTTCCCAAAAAGAACCCAAAAAGGAATCAATAAGAAGCAAATGCAAATAATGGCAGAAATCTGTCAAAACAGACCAGCAGGTAGAAACCGATTTTTTTGAAGACCTTCTGCTACTCAAATCAAAAAGTGTTGAACTTACAAAAGTTATCCAACATACTAGGGGATTTATTCGTAAATTTTGAGCTCAATCCGAGTTACATAGACTCGTCACGAATTTTTATGAGGAGGCCAGAAATCTGTTTTGGGACAGCAACTCCCCAAATCTTACTTCCCTCTCATTAGAGGTCATTCTTGGCACAAAAAAGCAAACAAAAAGGATAAGGAGAGGTTATTAAATAAGTAATAACTTCCAAGACTCAATAAAACCCTTGGGTTATCTCCCAACAAGTACTTTTCTTTAATGTCTTTAAGTTAGGCATGATAGTTTCAAAGATGCTCACATAGGAAATATGAATTGAAGTAAAAGAGAGCATCAAGAAGCAAATTCAAAACACATTTAAGTCTAACTCACTTCCTATGCATAGGAATCTTGTAAAGAAACAAGTCATGAAAGAACAAAGCACCAAGCATAGGAAAGTAAAATAAGTGCAACTTCAAGATTTTCAACATAAAGAGGGGAAACTTAATATTGTTGAGATACATAAAACCATGTTTCCCTCTCTCATAATAACTTTCAGTAGCAACATGAACAAAATTAACAATATAACCATCACATAAAAAATTCTTATTATGAGCCACATGCATATAATAATTATTACTCTCCACATAAGCATAGTCATTCTTATTAATCATAGTGGGAGCAAATTCAACAAAATAGATATCACTATTATTCTCATCACCATAGTCATCAAATATAGGAGGAAGATTGTAATCACAATTAACTTTCTCCTCAATAGTAGGTGGACTGAAAATATCATACTCATCATTGTAATCATCATATATTGGAGGTATAGTATCATCATAAGCAATAGAATAGCTATCTTCCCAAGTGTGTTCATTTGTAAACATATCATCATTGGAAGGAACATGGATAGCACTAATAGCACAACAATTATTAATATCATCATTTTCAGAATTGGTACCAAAGAGATTTTCAATATCAAAAGTGGTGTGCTTTTCCCAATCATGATCACTACTATAGGTAATAGGCATAGGAACATCATCTAGTTCAGACTCATCATCAAAAACTATGATAGGAGCAACATGCTTAGGGGAAGATATCGTTTCCTCTCTCCTTTTACTCCTCCTCTTCTTCTTCTTCTTCTTCTTCTTCTTCTTCTTCTTCTTCTCCTCTTTAGGAGGGAGAGGCTGAAAGGAAGCTTCTCCACATACCCTGGCTTATTGTTAGAGACAATAGAAGAAACTTTGGAGGATTCCTCCTTTTCATTAATAAGATCAAAACACATATCAGTCCTGTCATAATTTGGTAAAATATCATCTTTTATAAGATTTTGTATGTAAGTATTTGTGTGGTAGTTTTCAACACAATAAAGATGACAACCATGCAGGACGCTATTCATATGAAAAGTACTCATGTCTATCAAAGAGGTTTTTCTTGATAACTCTTCACACCCCAAAAATAATGTAAGTTCATCATGTTGATTATCAGTGATCACATTATCACAATACAAACTTGCAGGATTATTATGGCTTGAGCATTGAAAATTGAAATGACCCACTTCAAAGCAAAGTTCACAAATAAAAGGATAGAGGGCACAAACTTTTTTACCAAGATCATCTAGAGCCTTATACCACTTTCTAGTTTTTTCATTCCAGTGGGTAATACAATATTCTTCCTCTTTTTGATTCTTATCACAAGGTCTATGCATACCACAAAAATTAACATGCTTATATGAAATAGCACTTTCAGAAGTTTGAGCTTGTTTATTGCAATTATTAATAACATTTTCATTTTCCATGCAAGTGTCTTTAAAAGGTTCATGATACATGTCCCATTTTTCTTTAGGAGCATTAATATGGGAAGCAAAGTCCCTATAATATCTAACAAGAATTTGAGGATCAAGCCCATATTTAGCACTAAGCTCTTGAAAATCAGCAGTTTCAATAAAAGACTTAATGCAATCATACTCATAGTTTATACCTGGGTCTTTACCTTTGTCGTTATCCCAATCTTCAGTATTGCTTTGAATTGTTTCAAGAAGACCCCACTTAGCTTTGACCTTCTTACTTGTGAAGGATCCCTCTGAACAGGTATCTAGATATTCCTAGTAATGTCCTGAAAGCCTAGCATAAAAATTATTGATAATAATATTACTGGGGAGCTCATGAATGGGACATTTGAGCATTAGTGACTTCATTCTCCCCCAAGCTTGGGCAATACTTTCTCCCTCATGAGGATGAAAATTATAAATATAATTCCTATCTTTATGAATTTCATGAGGAGGATAAAATTTATAATAAAAGAGAGATTCAAGTTCCTTCCACTCCAAATGATGAGGATCATCTAGTAGCTCAGACCACTCCCTTTATTTGCCCCTAAGTGAGAAAGGGAATAGCTTCCTCTTAGCTTGGTCCATTGAAATACCTGCACACTTGAACAACTCGCATAATTCATGTATAAGGAGTAAATGATCTCTAGGATGGACAGTTCCATCTCCAAAATAGCGGTTATTCATAACACGTTCAACAATTCCAATAGGTATTTTAAAAGGGACACGTTCAGTATGTGGATTTAAAATATCACAAGTATCATTAGAATTACCACATATGGGAGATAAAGTATCATAAGAGTAAATTTTCTTCCCTAAAGCTGGGGAACTAAAAAGATCTTTCTCATAAAAACTAGCTTCCCCAAGCTTAGACATTTCCATACCATTAGTAACAATGGTGTTCAAAAAATTCATACTAATAACATTGCTATTATCATGCAAATAAAGCTCCATAGGTTTTCTAATTTTCTCTTCAAACACTTCATGTCCTAACTCAAGATAAATGCTATAGAGCTCTCTAATTTTGTTGTTTTTTTCCATTAATCCTAACTAGTGAAAACAAGAAACAAAAAGACAAAACTGCAGAATCTAAAGGAAATAACTTCGAGCACTCACACCGGAGGATGTGAGTACCTTTTACCTTACCTCCCCGGCAACGGCGCTAGAAAAGAGCTTGATGTCTACGCACTTCTATTCTTGTAGACAGTTGTTGGGCCTCCAAGTACAGAGGTTTGTAGAACAACAGCAAGTTTCCCTTAAGTGGATTACCCAAGGTTTATTGAACTCAGGGAGGAAGTGGTCAAAGTTATTCCCTCTCAAGCAATCCTGCAATCAATATACAAGAAGTCTCTTGTGTCCCCAACACAGCTAATACACTTGTCCGGTGTATAGGTGCACTAGTTCAGCGAAGAGATATTGAAATACAAGTGGTAACGGTGCTAGAAAAGAGCTTGACGGTGAGGTAGAGACTAAAGGCAACAAGAAGGTAGCAAGCAAACATGCAATAGATCTAGTAGCAAACGGTGTTTCAATGTTTAGAAACAAGGCCTAGGGATCATACTTTCACTAGTGAACACTCTCTCATATAAATATCCTATCTTCATGATACTACTCTTAACTACTCTCCAGTTAGACACTCTAATCATCGGTAGGGCTATAAGAGCACTCCTCAAAGTCCGCCTTCCCCATCTAGATAACCCCACACTGTCACCTTGAGCGCTAGATGGTTCCAACAAACACCACAATTTCATAGAGACATCGAACTCCAAATATAACTCATAACAAATATTCAATCTAGCCAAAGTGCCACACACGGTATGCACGCCGTCAATTCCACACACGTGGGGAAAAGCATAGATCTATTAAAGCACAAAGAGTATTTATGTAGACTCAAGCCTAAGTGCCACCATGGCGTGCATGTTGTCACTTTCACACACATGGGGAGAGCAGAGATGTAATGAAGCACTTGAGTAGCAAGGTAGATCTACTTGATTACAAAGATCATGACCACAAGATCATGCATAGAGAGAGAGAGATGAACACATAGCTACCGGTAGATCCCTTAGCCTCGAGGAAGAACTACTCCCTCCTCATCATGGGAATTAGCAACGGTGATGGAGATGGTGGTGGAGATCGATGGAGATGGCTCCGGGGGCACTTCCCCATCCCGGCAGGGTGCCGGAACAGAGACTTTATGTCCCCCGAATCTCCCCTTCGGTGGTAGCAACACTACAGAGGTTTTCGTGGATTTCTTCTGGATTCTTTAGGGTTTTCCCATCGGAGGCTTCTTATAGACACAGGAATCAAGGTCGGTGGGGGTCCAGGGGGTCCACACCACCTCCAGGCGCCCCAGGGCTTGGTCGCGCCTAGGGGGCTTTGGCCACCCTGTGGTCCCCCTCCGGCTCTGCTTCGTGGTTCCGTGTTGCTCCGGGAAAATAATAACTTTGGCTTTTGTCCCGTCCAATTCTGAGAATATTGATTTTCTGCCTTTTTGGAACCAAAAACAGAAGAAAACAGGCAACTGGCACTGTGGCAACTTTTTAATAGGTTAGTTCCAGAAAAGATATAAAAACACCCCACAGTGTAGACAAAGCAAACCAAATTAGATACAAAACAAGCATGGAGCATCAAAAATTATAGATACGTTTCTGATGTATCAATCACCATGCCAGCCTCCGGAGTGATGCGTGAGTAGTTCATTCTTGGACTATGGGTCCATAGCAGTAGCTAGATGGTTGTTTCTCCTCTTTTGTGCTATCATGTTTAGATCTTGTGAGCTGCCTATCATGATCAAGATCATCTATTTGTAATCCTACATGTTGTGTTTGTTGAGATTCGATGGATATTGAGTACTACGTCAAGATTGATTATTGATTCTATCATGTCTATGTTATTTGTGATCTTGCATGCTCTCCGTTGCTAGTGGTTACTCTGGCCAAGTAGATGCTTGTAACTCCAAGAGGGAGTATTTATGCTCGATAGTAGGTTCATGCCTCTAGTAATCTGGGGGAGTGACAAGAACCTCTAAGGTTGTAGATGTGCTGTTGCTACTAGGGGGAAAACAAAAATCCTTTTTCTAAGGGCAATTGTATTGTTTACTTTACACACTTTCCTTAATCCAATTATCTGTTGCTTGCAACTTAATACTGGAAGGGGTTCGGATGATAACCTGAAGGTGGATTATTAGTCATAGATGCAGTTGGATTACAGTCTATGTATTATGTTGTAATGCCCAAACGAATCTCATAGAAATCACCATGACATGTACATGCATTGTTATGCATTCTCAATCTGTCAATTGGCCAACTGTAATTTGTTCACCCAATATGTTATTTATCTTATGGAGAAACACCTCTACTGAACTGTGGACCCCGATCCATTCTTCCCCCTGATATTCAATCTACCGTTTACTTTCTGCAATTTCTACAAGCAACTACTTTGTTCCACACTATATGTTTAATCCTTTGTTTTCAGCAAACCGGTGAGATTGACAACCTAACTATAAGTTGGGGCAAAGTATTATGGTTGTGTTGTGAAGGTTCCACGTTGCTAAAAACACATTGGGAGCTAGTTCTTTCTCCTACTAGTTCGATAACCTTGGTTTCATAACTGAGGGAAACTTGTTGTTGTGCTCATCATACCTTCCACTTGGGGTTCCCAACGAGCTCTACATCATTTGAGCCATCAAGCAATTTTCTGGCACCGTTGCTGAGGAGATACATGATAGATTCAATATCTTCCTCCTCTTCAAAAAGCTTTTCTAGGAGTAATAAGATTTCTTTAAGGGGAGTCTCTCACAACCAATCTCTTTACTTTGTTTTTGTTCTGCTTTGTTTCTTTAGTTTTGTTTGTTTTACTTTTTATTATCAAAAACACAAAAAATTAGTTCCAACCTTAGTTGCTATTTCTGTGGGTTTACTTCTTTTTATAAAAAATACAAAAAAATTAGTTCCTACTATAGCTGTTATTTTTGTTGGTATGTTATTATCTTGCTTTACCATGCTTTCTATCAATGGTTGGTTTCTTTGAAACTAGATCTTATTGGCAAGGTGGGTTCACGGAAGAAAAAAAATATTATGAGGAACACCGCTTGTCACAAAAAGGGAAACACTTATGGGAACAAATTGATAAATTGTGTACCATTGCTAGAAATGTGTGCTCTACTTATAATGTTATGTATTGCTTTGATAAATCTTGTTGCTGTAGGAGGTATAAACACCTCCCTTTTCAATGTGAGTATAATGATAATGTTACCATATCTTCTTATTTTAAGGGAAATTATGACTTTTATGATGTGGAACAAATTGAAGAATTTATTGCTTGTAAGGGTGCATTCGAACTTGCTTATTTTCTTGAAAATACTGATGATGAACCTTATAAATATGAGGTTTATGATATAATTAAAATTTTCTTTGATAATTACAAGGAAGAAAATGACTATATTCTTAAATATCTTAATAGATGCTCTCCATCAACAGAAGAGACTAATGCCTTGTAGGAGCCTATGGAAGAAGAAATTGCTGAAACTGGAAGCTCATTAGATGAAAAAGAGGAGGAGAGTGATGAACAAAAGGAGGAAGAACGGATTAGCTACCCATTCCTACCTTCTAATGAGAGTAACTCTTTATCCCTTACATTATTTGATTGTACCCCATGCTTACCAAAGGAGGATGAATGTTATGTTCCTGTGGATTCTTTTGAAATATCTATTATGGGTAAAACTTGTGATAATAATTATGTTCCTGTTATCTATGATAATCCATGCTATTTTGATAAATCTTATGATAATCCTTTATTTGTGCCTAACTTTGAAATGCATGGTACTAAAGAGTTTTGCTTAGAAAATATTTATGATAAAGCTCTAGATAATGGTCCTATATTGGTTGATAATATTAATTGTACTACAATTGGAAATACGATTGGAGGGGTATTGACTTTATCTTGGAACCCCATACCTCTTGAGAATGATCAGTCATCTTGTTATAAAATTGTTAAAAGTGGGTTTGAATATTTTAATCCCACTATTTTTGAGCTTGATAAAAGTTATGTGTTTGTAGATCACGAAAAGCATACTTTATGTGATATTTATATTGTTGAGTTTATTCATGAGGCTACTAAAAATTATTATGAAAGAGGAAAATATGGTTGTAGAATTTTTCATGGTACTGAAACACCTCTCTATGTGCTGAAAGTTTTAAAGTTACTCTTGTTTTATCTTCCTATGCCTATCACTTTGTTCTTTGTGAATTTATTTGCATACAAGATTCCTATGCATAGGAAGTGGGTTAGACTTAATGTGTTTTGAATTTGATTTTTGATGCTCTCTTTTACTTCAATTGATATTTCTTATGTGAGCATATTCTCAAACTATCATGCCTAGCTAAAAGGCATTAAAGAAAAGCACTCTTGGGAGATAACCCAAATTTTTATTTCAATAAGTTTTTTTAGTCTTGGAAGTTATTGCCTCTGTAATAACCTCTCCTTATACCTTTTGTTTGTTTTTTGTGCCAAGAATAGCCTCTAATGAGAGGGAACTAAGATATGGGAAAGTTGCTGTCCCGAAACAGATTTCTGTGCTTCACTGTAAAAAAATCGTGAAAAATCCCAGTACGTCGGATTGAGCTGTAATTTTTTTTGCATGACCCTGGTATTACCCAACTTTCGTTAGTTTTTCACTTTTCAATTTGAGCGAAATAATATTTTCTAAGAAATCGGTCTTTACCTGCTGGTCTGTTTTGACAGATTTCTGCCATTATGTGCTTTTGCCTCTTAATCGGTTTCTTTTTGAGTTCTCTTTGATCACTTGAGCTTTCAAAAGGAGTTTCTATAGTATCTTATGTTTTAATGGATGATTTACTTGAGTTGAAACTAAACCCAAAGGCTTATTATCTTAAATACACTAATGTTGCTAATGAAGATCGTGTGAAGTTTTGTATGAAGGAAATTTTCAAGTATAGGGAGAGAATGATATGATGAGATGAAGTATGGAAAAAAGCTAAAGCTTGGGTATGCCACCCGTGTCACCCCAAGAAATATTCAAGAGTTACAAGCGTCAAATCTTGGGGATGCCCAAGGCATCCCCTTCTTCATCAATAAAAATCTCAGGTCTTTTTTTTCAAGACACTTTATTTTTATTGCTTCATGCACTATTGTGTTGTTCTTGGAGCGTCTTTGTTTTTGTTTTTAGTTTTATTTTGCTTTGTTTGCTGTAATAATTTGGTCGGACCCCAACACACTTATTTTGAAGGAGCTACACCTAGTTCTCCATTGTCTAGAACACTCTAGTTTTCGTTCTTATTGTTCTATGAGTGTTCTCTTTTGCTGGTATTGCGTTTAGCTTTAGTTTTCTTATGCTTTTTTGCTTAGAACATTTTAGTTCTTCTTTTTAGTTAGGTGAGAAAAGCTCTCTGATATTTATTGATTATTATCTTTGTGAGTTGTTTCAAATAAGTCGATTGGTGTTGGAAAAGAGTAGAAAGTTTCATGCTTATAGTGGTAGAAAAGGAAGCTTATTTTGAATGTGGCTTAGACTTTATCATGTCATGTTAGATGTTTCTTTGACCATATGATTAGTAATTATTGATGTATCATGACTTGTTTCAAACAATTGAGATTGCTTAATGTGCCTTGAAAGAATCATGTGTTGTTTTAGCATACAAAAGCATAATATTGTGGTATTCTCCTTTGATGCTTTATTTGGGTTGACTTGGCACATGCTTACACCATGTTAAGACTATGAACTAGTCACCTTAGCCTCTATGATCATTTAAGTTTTTGACTTGTGATATCACTTTATGCTTTGATTAATAGTGTTTTGTCGCTTTGCATGATTATGGCCATTATTGCTCTCTTAGTTGGTCACTCCCAGTCTTTTGCTAGCCTCCACTTGTACTGAGTATGAGCTCTACCCGTGCATCCAACTCCCAAGAAACCAAGTTATTCCAAAGATTCCACTATAAATTCCTATGCATGGTGTGTTACACCATTCCAAGTATATTCATGTTTTTATTTATCTTCCAAATTAAACATTTGTTATGTGAAAATTAGTGATTAAAGCTCTTACAAACTTGATAGCACACTTTATTTTCTTGGACTTAATAAACTTGAACCATTGTTCCCATCTATGTTTCTTATATGCTTGCAAATTATAAGTTGGGAGTTAGCAGAACCATGTTGTCATGAGGAACATTTCCAACATTGCACTTATTCTATTTAGTTTATATCATGTTCTTTTTCTTATGGATGCCGACGGTGTGAAATAAAAGGGGATCTTGTAAGATCATGGAGTTTGTATATGTGTTAAAGAAACTCCTGGGCGGCTAGCCTAAGCCATGCTTAATCATGGTGGAAACTTGCAACATAACCATAATGAGCATTCTATGAAGCATCCTCAATAAAAACCTATGAAAATAGCATATAAAAAGATCGCTGAGATGCTCATTGTCTGTTGCCTTGTCATTTTGATATGGGATAGCTCCTGTGTCATGGGGAAAGGGGTACCCCGTTGGCGGTTCTCTATGATACACATATACTTACAATTATAAGAACTTGCTTGTGACCAAAGTTGAGTAGCATGAGGTTCGGTACTCGTACGCAAGGGGCATGATATTTACAACTTATGATTTGTCAAGCATATACTCATATTTGTGTCACTTTAACCTTAATCACCTCAAGATTCTTATGATATGGGCAATGAGAGCTCAAAGCTAGTAAGTACCATAATTTTTGGAAGCTCTTTATGAAACTTGAAATCCCTACTTCCCTCTGTGAAGGGCCTTTCTTTTTACTTTTTGTTGAGTCTCCATCTTCTATATTTATGCACCAATTGAGAGATCGTAGTTGTCATTCTTAGTTCAATGTGCATTGTCCCAAAACTTGTTGATTGATTCATAATTATGGTATTGATTGTTCATAAATTATTTGTATCTAGTCACCCTTATGAACTTTGAAGGTGTCCTATGCATTTATGTTTTGATACTCCATGAAGCACAAGATTATTACCACTCTTGTTATGTTTTCTATATGTGAAACAAAAAAATGTCTTTCAATGCATTGTTATTCATGATCTTTTGTTTGTAAAACCTTTCATGTTGCAACATATTTTCTATGTCTTATCGTTAGAACTATATCTTTCATGATTATGTTAGAGTATTTTGATCCCTGCTATCAATGCTTTACAAATACCTTGATCAAGATTGTGATGGTGCATGTCACCTCAAAAATTATTCTATTTATCACTTACCTACTTGAGGACGAGCAGGAGTTAAGCTTGGGGATGCTTGATACGTCGTAAACATATCTATAATATTTGATGCTCCATGCTTGTTTTGTACCAACTATCTTATGTTTTGTTTACACTTTGAGGATTTTTATACATTTTCTGGAACTAACCTATTAACAAGATGCCGCAGTGCTAGTTTCCTGTTTTCTGCTTGTAACATCCCAAAAATATTGAACAAGGTTATCAATTTCCAAATCACCAAAATTGGGGTTAACAAAAACTTTTGTTAATTCAAAGCAATATGAATGCATGTGTGTATGTGATGATTGTATGAATGCATGAATGGACTTGTGTGAGTGATATAAATAGCAAGGAATAGTTTAAAGATGAAAACAACATCATCTAAAACATTTCCAAGCAGAAACAAATCAAGAGAAAATAAAAAATAAATCAAATGAGCAAATGGTCATTTTTGCCAATCTTGCTCACTAGGCCACTTTGAGTGTTTCTAGTCCAAGATTTCAAACAGAAACATTTCCATTTCTTTTCACCCCTTGATAGACCAAAAGTGAATCAAAGCCCACCTTTTAAACTATAGGAACATTTAGCAACTTGATTCAAATGACAATTCAAAATGGAATCTGTAACATATGTGAAGATCACCCATTTTCAAAACCCAACCAAACCAATGCACCTTGACCAATCCAATCAACCAGAGACTCCCTAGTATGTAACTAGCACACCCACAATTTGAATCTCTTTCGGCCATTTCATCAAACACCTTGCAAGCACCAAACCAACAAACATTAAACACTATTGTGAGCAGTGATGTTGGCCTAACTTGTTCCCTCTCTCGTTCACAGCAAGCTATTAGTAGATCATCTAGCCCATTTAACAAGCTTTAGCACCACTATGAGCTTTCCATAGCCATCAATGGTGACCATGCCGAGCTCACCTTGCCACCCCTCAGTCGACATCAAGCTAGAAGCTTCTCTAGCATCGCCAACCTTGTCTAGCAGGCACTCCATCGTCCACCGCCACCCCTGTCCAAGCCTCAAGCACTGCCAGCCCCTGGACCACCCATCCCAAGCGTGCCCAGCCTCTCTACGAGTGTGCCGAGAGCGCGCCAGAGCGCCACCCGTGACACATGCCCACATACCGTGTGTTTCCCTCGCCGCGTGCAAGCAGGATCGCCACCACCCTAGGAACACTCCAGACACTCCCATTCGCCGCCGTGTGACCCGTATCACCTGTGCGCCATTAAAACTTCCATCGTACCAGCCCAAAGCGTTGACGTGTTCCGACCATATCGAACCGCCCCACTCCGTGTAACCATGCCGTTGAGCTTCACCAGGGAACACAACACCGTCTCCTACCTTTGCCCATGCCAGTAGCTCGTTGTGACGACGACAACAACAAGCTCCGTCCGCTCCCTTCGATCCCCTCGCTGCACTATAAATAGAGGCCACCCCGCTCAATTTCTTCACACCATCTCACTCCCCTCTCTCTTAGAAGCACCCCAAATCAACCCGGAGCAAGGCGAGCAGCACATCGCCAGAATTTGGCTAGAGTCTACCGCGGAGGAGGAAGAAAGGAGCCGTTGATTGGAGCCACCCCAGGAGAAGCCGCCGGTACCAGGAGGTTCGCCGTCGTCGACTTCGTCGTTCACCCCCATCTCTGACCCTCGCCTGAGCCCCGGTGAGCCTCCCACGACCCCCACTAGCCATGCTAGGGTTCTCTCTCGCCGGAGTTTCCCGACGTGGACGATGAACCACAACCGTTGGATTAGAGTTTGATCGTGCGGTCCACATCACCCCATACCGCTTCGCACCCCCATGTCTCGCTGACTGGTGGGGTCATTCACTTAAACCCACCCACGCGTGCGTTGTGCGCCGTGGGCCGGCCCAGTTAACATCCCACGCAACCCAGTTAGTTTGAATTGGTATTTTCCAATTTAGTTTCAAACATAGTTCTGTACCTAGATTCAAAAATCAACCCAGCTCGATTCACTAAACCAAAATGCATGAAACCAATTTTGTTAGAAAGGTACTGGAATCCTTAATCAAAGCCCGTTTGATTCAATTCATTTAGATTTGTATATCACCTATAGTAAAAATAACAAGGCAGAAGCTTCTCCGCATTCAAACATTTTTCAAAATTCAACCACAAAAGCTTTTAAGTTGATTCCAACTCTCAAAATCCACATTTAACAAGACCTTTCTGAATATATAAAAATATCTAGCTTTACTTGCATAAATAATGGTCAAGTAATAAAAGAATGCCTCATAGGCAATTCTAGTCACTTTAATTAATTAAAATAAAAAGGTTAAACCTTATTAAATTGTGACACCACTTTAAATAACATTCCCATGTACTAAAATATGTGGTGATGATATGTGTCAACATGATCCATGTTTTAGTTGGAGCATATTAAATCTTAAGTAGTTTTTTAATGAGTAGAAATTACTTTTCTAAAATGAAGGGATTTAAAAATATTGCTTTAATCTTTGTGATGCTTGTGATGATCCTAGATCATCTAGTGAAAACCTTGATGTGATAAATAAAAGTAGATAAGTATTGTTTGGTGCTTGTGTACCTCGTATTTACTTATAGACGCTAGTAACGACCAAGGATACGAGGAAGAAGGAGAATACTACGAGGAAGAAGCCGGGGAGAACTTCAACCACTGTTCTGCACAAGGCAAGCTATTAACTGAGCAAGCTAACACTTGCAACTGTGAAAACTATATGATCTATGCAATGCATTAGGCATGCCTTGGTTATACCCCTTGATGACCACATAATCCTAGTTTTACTTGCAAGCTTAGTTATTTTATTTCTTTATCAAAGCTTTTATTTGAGTTTAATTAGTGACTTGTAGATATTAGAAAGATATATGAAGGTAGCATAAAGAGCATAAAACTTGGCCTAAGTTAGATAATCTTGATGTCATCCTGAGGCATGAGATTGAACTTAGATAAGATAGACCTGTTTACCACCCCTCATTAGTGTTTATCCCCCACTTGTAGATTCTAGTGCTAAGCATAAAACTTGATCACTTTAGACATGAATACTTGGTGAAAATGGTAATGAAAACCTTAAAATGATGAGTCATTCTACTGAAATGTTTTGCCATGTGTTCTTGAACACCAGATGATTTTGATGATGAAAATGTTAAGGCATGAGCCTTAGCCCTTTATAAAACTGATGGTTGTCTAGATGCGATACCATTCCAATTTTATCGCACAATACCCAAAAATTGGGTAGGGCTTGACTGGAAATTTATATACCTTAGTATGGGTTCCCTTGCGGCCAAGGTTTGAGTTGAGGCTACCTTGTGAAGATTGTCCACCTGTGCAGTTCCCAAGATGACAGTTTGTCATGGTTTAGAGGCCAAACTCACATGAGAGGTGCCTATACTAGGGCGTGTAATTGAAAGGTTAGGATTGATTATCTGCATACTGAGTATGGTGAATTGAGGATTTTTTCCTGACGGATGTATCGAATATTTTGGTGAAAGTGTACCACCTCTGTAGAGTGTCAAACTATTCGAATAGTCGCGTCCGCGGTTATGGACAGTTGGAGTGGCCATACTGTTCCGTCGTCAGATGTTTTCAAAATGACTTATGAAATGATTTATGACTTGACTTGACCACAACAGAGTTGTGACATGAAACTCAAGTTCCCACTTAGGTGTTATAAAACTGTCAACTAGCTTTCTTTGCTTCTGAACTTAGTTAAGGTAAATCTGGCTTTTTGGCAAAACAACCTAGAGCTTAGTACTTCCTATTCCAAAACCACTTCACTTGTTAGTATTAGTTTGCGAGTATTTAAAGAGTACTCATTCCTTTGTCCCTGGCTATTCCTGTGGACAGACTATGAAGAGGACTATCAGGAGGACAGACCGCAGGAAGGTTACGACAACTAGGATCATCTCCCATCATCAGCATTGTTCCTGTGACCATGAAGATGGAGCTTCGCCCACACTACCGTTATTATTACGTTATTCCGCTGCTTGAATTGTATTAAGACTGGATCTTGTGATCCTTTATTTGTTGTAAGACCTTATATATGGTTTGTAATGGATGATGTACTATGATATCCAATCTATTATGTCTCGCAAAAATAGTAATCATGGGATTGCGATGTATGACATAACAGGCATCTGGGATTAAATATCTGGGTGTTGACACTGCTATTTTTGGTTTCGGAAAAGCTAGTAAAGAAATATTCTCGGAATTGGACGGAAAAAAGTGGAAGTCAATATTTTACCATGACGAAGACGGAGCCTAGAGGGGGGATGAAAAGCGCCATAGGGCGGCTGCACCACCCCTAGGCGCGGGTCCACCCTAGGCCGCTCCAGGGCATGGTGTGGGCCCCCTGGCCCTGAACCGACCTTGCCCCTTCACCTATAAAACCCCCTCGATGCAGAAACCCTGGGCACCCCGATCAGAAATCCATGAAAAAGTCCGTAGCCGCCGCCACCATCGTCCCTAGATCGGGAGGGATCTGAAGCACTTCCCGGCACCCTGCCGGAGAGGGGAGATCACCCTGGAGGCCTTCTTCATCAGCATGCCAGCCTCCGGTGTGATGCATGAGTAGTTCATCCTTGGACTATGGGTCCATAGCAGTAGCTAGATGGTCGTTTCTCCTCTTTTGTGCTATCATGTTTAGATCTTGTGAGCTACCTATCATGATCAAGACCATCTATTTGTAATCCTACATGTTGTGTTTGTTGGGATTCGATGGATATTGAGTACTACGTCAAGATTGATTATTGATTCTATCATGTCTATGTTATTTATGATCTTGCATGCTCCCCGTTGCTAGTGGTTACTCTAGCCAAGTAGCTGATTGTAACTCCAAGAGGGAGTATGTATGCTCGATAGTAAGTTCATGCCTCTAGTAATCTGGGGGACTGACAGGAACCTTTAAGGTTGTAGATGTGCTATTGCTACTAGGGAGAAAACAACAATCCTTTGTCCAAGGGCAATTCTATCGTTTACTTTACACACTTTGCTTAATGCAATTATCCGTTGCATGCAACTTAATAATGGAAGGGGTTCAGATGATAACCTGAAGGTGGATTATTATTCATAGATGCAGTTGGATTACGGTCTATGTATTATGTTGTAATGCCCAAACGAATCTCATAGAAATTATCATGAAATGTACATGCATTGCTATGCATTCTTAATCTGTCAATTGGCCAACTGTAATTTGTTCACCCAACATGCTATTTATCTTTTGGAGAAACACCTCTAGTGAACTGTGGACCTCGGTCCATTCTTTCCACTGATATCCAATCTACTGTTTAATTTCTGCAAATTTCTACAAGCAACTACTTTTTTCACACTATACGTTTAATCCTTTGTTTTTAGCAAACTGGTGAGATTAACAACCTCACTGTAAGTTGGGGCAAAGTATTGTGGTTGTGTTGTCTAGGTTCCACGTTGCTAGCAACACCTTGGGAGCTAGTTCTTTCTCCTACTGGTTCGATAACCTTGGTTTCATAACTGAGGGAAACTTGCTGCTATGCTCATCATACCTTCCACTTGGGGTACCAACGAATGCATGCTCGGTGACTTGGAATGCCGACAATTACATCGCCGCACTAAAGAAGATCACAGAGGCAGAGTACACCGACTCGAAGGCCTGGCTTGCTCTGTATAATGCCATGGGGAAGCGCCTGGCGCCAATAGTAAGTTCCTCTCTTGACTTTGCAGTCACCATGTTGCAGTCGCGGTTTTCTGATGTTTGCTTTGTCTATGTCAGTTATTTAAGGTCTTGGAGAATTGTCTCCCTCCTATAGATGAAGAATCCTCTGGGGAGTTCGAAGAGGATTCGGATGAATCCTCCGAAGACGAGGATGAGGTGGTGGAGGTCGCCGCCCCCTCGCCCGCGGCTCAGAAGACCCGTGGGCAGAAGCTGCGCGAGCTCGAGGCGAGTCGAAGCCTCAAGGAGCATGAAGAGGAGGAGGGCGACATGCAGGAGCATATCTCACGACGCGTGGCCATGCTAGCAAAGACTGCACAGAAGGCGAATTTTCCCGCGAATAAGAAGGCGTCGAAGGCGGCATCGCTGCCAAGGTCGGCGGCCATTTTTGAGTTGGATGATGAGGCTGATGACACAGAGGCCGATGCTTCGACGAATATTCCGGAGGCGAAGGGATCGGGAGTTGAGGCTGTAGTGGAGGGAGAGATTCCGCTTGCGGCGATCTCGACACCATTCTCAACAACCCAGGGACTGGGGGGTGCCCTGGCCATGGAGTCGAGGTCGTCACCGTCGAAGGAGGCGCACGCGTCGCCTGGGCCAGAGGTGCATGCGGCTGCGGGCTCGTAGTCAAAGAAGCCCTTGGTGTCGTGGGCCTCGAGCATGTTCGATACAGGCCTCACGCGCAAGCTAGGCCCAGAGTTGGAGAAGCCAGCACACATCCGCACCGGTCTACGCTTCATTTTTCTCGCCAAATAAGTTCTCGCTGAGTCATTCACAGTGATTTTCAGAGTCATTAGTCGGAGTGCTAATCGTGCCGTTTTGTAGGACCAACGTCAAGAAAATTGGTCACCCTTCGGTGGCCAAGGTGCCACCAGTCGTCGCTGGAGGGGAGGCCGACCCTTCCAATAAGAGGAAGGGTGATGCAGTCGAGGCTCCCGTCAAGGGCGCGAATAAGAGGAAGGAGGGTGCCTCCAACGCAGATACTAAAGGGCCAGTCGACGCGTCGGTTGAGGCGCCGATCAGAGCCGCCACTCCCGTGGAGGCTGCTGAGGTCACGGGCTCGCAGCTGGGCAAGTCGACCGCGGTGGTTGGGGTGTCAGTGCCCACGACCAGCGCCCCGGCGGTGACGGCTGCGATCTTTCCTCGCTTTGTGGCGAAGGCCTCCGCTGTGGTGACAGGGACGCAGTCGCCTCAGGTCCCTGAGGTCATCAATGGAGACGCTGGGCAGCGACGCGGGCGGACGTCGTTTGTGTTTCCATCTTTCGATACGGTCGAGCTCCACAACATGCTAGGCGCTTCCATCTAGGTATGTCTAGTCCCCAAGGATCTAGTCACTGAATTACAGAGGCTAGATTCTTATATCTTTTTGTTGTCTAGTCCCCGAGTGGCTAGTCACTGAATTTCAGCGGCTAGGCATTTAGAACTTTTACCGTCCAGTCCCCGAGTGGCTAGTCGCTGAATTTCAGTGGCTAGGCACTTAGAACTTTTGTTGTTTGCTTACGTTTACTTTCCGTTCGTAGGGCCTTCAATGGGAGTCATCGGAGCGGCATTCCACGAAGGAGCGCCTGGAGCGCGACCTGCGGGCCGCGCGGGAGGTTAACCAGTAGTTGCAGGCGACTACGGGTGAGTATTCGAGCTTTGGGTGGTTTTTGGTCTTGTTTTGCAGAGTTCTTATTGCGATTCTCCTTTTGTAGAGGACCGCTCCGCCATGATCGCCAAGGCCCACGAGGGTTACGTTCCAGCCTCCGAGCTGGACACTGCAAAGTAGGTGTTGGCCGCCGCGGAAGAGCGGATCGCCGCGTTGGCGAAGGAGCTAGAGACCGCAAAGGCGGAGGCGACTTCGTTAGAGGAGAGGGCCAAGGCCACTGTCGTCGCGGCGGAGGGTGAGCGGAAGGTCATTGGTTGCTGGTCTGCAAGACCAATTGACGGCCCTGTAGGACTTCACCACGGAGCAATGTCTTCCACTTCTTGCTAAGCGTTTCTTCGATGTTTTCTTTTGTAGTGGCGGGTGAGTCCCCGAGCGGGCGAGTCGCCACGCCGGTGAGTCCCTAAGAGGGTGAGTTGCCATGCCGGAGAGTCCTCGAGCGGGTGAGGCTGAGGGTGCGTGCGCTTGCGATTTTGACTTGGTATTGTTGCAAGGGTGATATGTGACGGAGATCCTGAGGTGCAGACATATGACGCCAAGCGGTGCATGAACATGTTAGTGGACTCGGCCACCCTCTCAGCGGCGTGCATCCGGGCCGTTCTCCAGGGGATCTCGCCCACCGAAGTGATCCCTAGTGGGTTGACAGAGGTGTGGCGCTACCTCGAGGAAGCGCCGGCCGTGGTCGACTGGATGGCGTGGTCGGCCTTTCACCGCGGGGCCGCGACTGTGCTGAGTCTTGGACTCGCGCACTTCCCCAAAGACTTCGACCTCGACGATGTCACCAACGAGTACCCATTGGCGACTAGCTCGATGGAGATCTCGGAGGTGCTAAAGTTGACCGCTAGGGCAGCTCCTTACGTTGAGAGGGTGTTAGTGATGGGCGCCTTGCTGTCGTACCAGGAGACGGTGGTGGAGCCGAATGATCCCGAGCCGCATCATCGTGACCTGAAGTCGGAGCAGCCTTTCCGATCGGCCATGGTGAAGATCTTGATGAACTACCTGGGAGAACTCGTGGGAGCCCTTACTTCGGGTCAGGGGTCGTGGCGGCGCGTCCTCTTCAAAGCCTGCAGAGTAGATAATTTTCCTGGGGCTCTTTGTATTAGTAGTAGCGACTAGATCTATGTATTAATCCTTGAATGTGAACAATATTTTGTTGCTAATGGAATGAAAAACGTTTGTCGCTATGTGTTATTTTGTGGATTTTGTTTGTTGTGCGAGTCCCCGAGCGCGTCCGCCCTTTAATGGGTTTACCTCACATGCGTGCATGTTTGTTTACTCTAGACTATTAGTTTAGTCAAATTCGACTCACCGTGGCTCCAGGAGCCAGTCGCTTGGCGACCCCAAGGGGTGCTCTATACTTGGCTATTTTCTCGGACGTGGGCGTGGTCGGTTAGGCGAGTCCCCGATCATGGTAATTAGCAGTTCTAGTCGCATGCCCAAGGTAGGTGAGGACATGGTGTATTTTTTGTAACGCGTCTCCCCACATGGCTCGGAAAACCAGCCGTGTGGCGAGTCCAAGATACGCTCTCATACTTTGTGTGTTCCCGAGCCTCATGGGTTTGGACTTAGGCAAGTCCCCGTGCGTGGTGCTTAACCGTTCGAGTCGCTGTACGTGAGGATGTCGAGGACCGGTCACTGTATGAAGCGTGTACGGTTGTCTTGTCCCCGGGGGCCAGTCGAGCGGGGCAACTCCGATGGTTTCTTTGGGTTGGCGTTTTCGTGGACGATGCAAGGCCAGAATACTTTTGGTGCCCTTGTGACACACTAATTAGCCTTGTCGGTGGCTCAGCCAAGGGTTAACTTCTGTGGGTAGCGTGTTGCTAAAATTACGAGTGCGATTGGCACAAGAGTTTGGTGAGTAGGCACAATTTGTGCGAGCCGAGTTTATTGTATTGCATGGCGGGGGAATACAAGTTGGAGTTCTAGGTGTAGAACTTCCGTAGGAGGTTTACATTCCACGGCCGCTTGACGTCGAGTTGACCGTAATCTCGTATCTCGATGAGGTAGTAGGCATCATTGTCGAGGACTTGCCCTATGGAGAATGATCCCTCCCATGGGGAGAGAGCTTGTGCATTCCCTTCTTGTCCTAGACCAGTCGCAGGACCAGGTCGCCTTCTTGGAAGGTGCGAGTCCGTACTCGACAGCTGTGGTAGCGGCGGAGTCCCTGCTAGTAGATGGTGGTGCGGGAGAGAGCTATGTCACGTGCTACATCGAGCTGGTCGACCCCGTCTTGGCGTGTGAGCTCATTGTCGGACTCCGTGCAGTTGACGACACAAGGTGAGTCGTGTTCAGCTCAGTTGGCATGAAGGCCTCGGCGCCGTACACCATGAAGAAGGGCGTAAACCCTGTTGACCAGTTGATGGAGGTGCGGATGCCCCATGTGACAGAGGGGAGCTCTTGGACCCAACATCTCAGAGTTCATTCAATGGGAACTTGCAGTCGTGGCTTGAGGCCATGGAGGATGCTTTGATCGGGGCGTTCTGCCTGGCCGTTTGAATCCGGGTGGGCGATTGAGGCGAGGTCGAGTCATATGTTGTGATCCTTGCAGAATTCGGCCATGCCGCCCTTTGCGAAGTTGGTACCGTTGTTCGTGATGGTGTTGTGTGGGAATACATATCGGCAGATGAGCTCGTGGAGGAATTTGGCGGCGGTCTTCCCATCACACTTCCGGAGTGGCTTGGCCTCAACCCACTTGGTGAATTTGTCGACTGCGACCAAGAGGTGGGTGTAGACAGAAGGAGCCTTTTGGAAGGGGCCTACCATGTCCATGCCCCAAACGGCGAATGGCCAGGTGGTGGGGATCATCTTGAGCACCGAGCTAGGAATGTGCATCTAGTTGGCGTACTTATGGCACCCGACACAGCGCTGGACAATGTCGACGGCGTCGGCGTGCACGGTGAGCCAGTAGAAGCCATGTCGCATGGCCTTGGCGACTAGAGACCATGTTCTGGTGTGGTGGCCGTAGTCGCCGACGTGGATGTCCTAGAGGATCTTGTGTACTTCCCTTGATTGGACGCATCGTTGGAACATGCCAGTCACGTTGTGCTTGTAGAGCTCACCGTTGATGATGACGAAGGATTTGCAGCATCACACTATCATGCGTGCCTCCATTTAGTTCGAAGACAATGTTCCACTCTCGAGGTAAGGGATGTATGGCGCGGTCCAGTCGCTGGGCTCTGAGACCATGGTGACCAGGGTGGGCTCTGGTTGTAGCGGTATCCCGACGTTGATCTCCTTCGGCGGGGATACTGAAGGCTTGTGGATGTTGTCGAGGAAGATGCCCGCGGGTGGAGTTTGTCAAGACGGTCTGATGCGGGAGAGGGCGTCGGCCTCCTCGTTCTTGGGCCTGTCGATCCACTCGACGCAGTAGCCGGCGGAGTGGCCCTCCAGCTGGTTTACCGCTTGGCGGTATGCTGCCATGGTGGGGAGATGGCGTTGCAGGTACCAGCAACTTGTGCGGTGACGAGGTCGGAGTCACTGTAGCACCGTAGGCAATTGACGTTCATATCCTTGGCGTCCCGCATGCCATGCAGGAGGGCCTCGTATTCGGCCTTGTTGTTGGTGCAGGGCGTGAAGTCGAGGTGTATCACGTAGCAGAGCATGTCACCTTTGGGGGAGGTGAGTATGACCCCGGCCCCTATGCTGTCCATGTTCTTGGACCCATCGAAGTGGAGCGACCAGTAGTGGAGGAAGTATGCTAGGGCCTGTGATTTGATCTCCTTGCATGGCTCGTACTTGATATTGTGGATGACGATTTCGATGGCCCACTTGGCTACTCGCCCGGCCGCCTCGCGGTTGCGGATGATGTCCTGCAATGGCATGGAGGAGACGACCGTGATGGGGTGCTCCTGGAAGTAGTGTGGGAGCCGCCGCCGGGCTCGGAAGACCGCGTATACCAGTTTCTGGTATTGCGGGTAACGCTACCTTGAGGACCTCGCTGATGTAGTAAACCGGGCGCTATACGGGGCGGTCCTTTCCCTCTTCTGGTCACTCAACGACCATCACAGCACTGACGACTCGCGTGGAGGCCTCGATGTAGACAAGCAACGGCTCCTTGTCGGCGGGTGCGGAGAGTAGCACTTCTTTGAATGCTTTTAGCGCGTCGACCGCCTCTTTGTCCCATTGGAACATGGGGTTCTTGGGCATCAGGCGGTAGAGAGGCATTGCCTTCTCGCCTAGCTGAGGGATGAAGCGACTGAGAGCCGCAACTCGACCTGCCAGCTTCGGGACGTCGTGGAGGCACTCAGGTTTCCCGAGTCATGTGATTGTGTCGATCTAGCTGGAGTTATCCTCGATGCCTCGCTTGGATACTACGTACCCCAGGAGCTGCCCGGTGGGCACGCCAAAGGTGCATTTTCCTGGGTTGAGCTTGATCTTGTACCTCCGCAGATTTGCGAAGATTTTTGCTAGGTCGACGAGTAGGTCGTTCTGGTGATTGGACTTGACCACCACGTCTTCGATGATAGACGTGAATGTTGCAGCCAATTTGGCTCTCGAGGCACTCCTACATGCACCACTGGTAGGTCGCACCAGCATTTTTGAGGCCTAACGTCATGGCAGTGTAGCAGTAGGCGCCGAATGGTGTGATGAACACCGTCTTCTCCTCATCCTTGACTGCCATCATGATTTGGTTGTAACCAAAGTACGCATCAAGGAAGCATAGCGACTCTGACCCCGTGGTCTAATCGATGATCTGGTCGATGCGCGGTAGGACGAACTACTCCTTTGGTTAGGAGCTGTTTAGGTTGGTGTAGTCGATACACATTCTCCAGGTCTTGTTTTTCTTTATGACCAGGTCTAGGTTTTTCATCCACTTAGAGTACTTGATGGGTCGGATGAAGCCTGCAGCGAGTAGACGCTGCACTTCTTCGGCGATTGCTCGGCGGCGCTCTTCATTGAAGGTCCTCAGCGACTGCTTGACAGGTCGCGCTTTGGGGTCAGCATTAAGCTTGTGCTCAGCGAGTTCCCTCAGGACACCTGGCATGTCAGATGGCTTCCATGCAAAGATGTCGCGATTCTCACGGAGAAACTCGATGAGCGTGCTTTCCTATTCGGGGCTAATGCCTGCCTCAATTGTAACCGTCTGGCTGGAGTCGCCTAGGACTAGATCGACGGTGCGGGTGTGTGTGGCGGCTTCACACGCTGTCGACCCAGCGTTCTCTACGTTCAGATTCTTTAGGATCATGGGGTCATCCTTGTCGACTCCACTCGCGTACCTGGCAAGCTCGTCGGCGTGGTTGGTTTCCAAGGCGATAACGGCGTCCGCGAGTTCAACTCCTTTTTCCTCGCACTCCATGACCATATTGGGGTCGCCGTGGACGGTGATGATGCCGCATGGTCCTGGGAGCTTCATCATGTTGTACGCGTAATGCGGTGCCGCCATGAATTTGGCGAATTCTTGTCGCCCCAGGACGCAATGGTAGGGGTTGCGAAAGTTCACCAGCTCGAACAAAATCCGCTCGGTGCGGAAGTTAGCGGGTGTGCCGAAGGTGACTGGCAGCGTCACCTTGCCGATCGGGTACGCCTTCCGACCGGGGACAATGCCATGGAAAGTGGTGAGGGTCGATTCGACCATCGACTGCGGGAGCTACAGTCTTCTGAATGTATCCATGTAGAGGATGTTGATGGAGCTCCCGCCGTCCATCAATTTCTTGGGGAGCCAGTAGTCAGCCACTTTGGGCTTGACTACTAGGGTGACTCGCCTGGGGTACTCGATCCGTGGTGAGTGGTCCTCGTGGCTCCACGTGATGCGCTGCTCGGACCATTCGAGGGATCAAGGAACGTTTACCTGGGACACCACATTTACGGTGACTGCACCGGCGAGGACCTTCTTTTATCACTTTGTGTCGAGCCCTGTGAAGGTGTGCAGTGAGCCAACGTCATTGCCAAAGGCACCGACATTTCCATGGTCCCTTGGCGGGTTATTGTTGGGGTCTTCCCTCACTCGCCTTGCCATCTCGATATCCTTTAGAGAGTGGCAGTTGGCGGTGGTGTGAGTGGCGAGCTTCCCCTCCTTGCTATGATAGAAATAGGGCTGGTTGAGAAAAGCTGCGGGGTCCAATTTCAGCCTCGCGCAGTAGTTTCTGCTGTCGTTGTAGTTTCCTCCGCCACGGCAGAAGTTCTTCGGCTCGTGTGGTGCGTAGCCGGCGTTAGCGATGAAGTCGACTTGCCCGTCACCATGGCGCTTTCCGGTGAGGCGAGTGTTGCTGTAGGACAAGTCGCGTTGTCTTACGTTGTCATGGCGCTCATGGGGCGGTTTCCGCCTGACTCGTCGTCGGTTTCTTGGTTCAAGTCTTCCTCCGCGTAGCACTTAGCGATCTTGAGGAGGTCGAGGATGTTGTCGAGCGTTCGGTAGACCCTCTTGATCTTGGAGACCAGGGGTTCATACCGGCACGAGTTCTTGAAGTAGTGGATCGTCGTGTCTGGGTGGATGCCGGAGGCGTTGATCCACATGTTCTGCCATCGCGGTAAGTCTTCAATGGGAGACTATGTAAGATTGTATCATACATGAGCAGTCCCTGGATGCATCGCTCTAGGTGTTTGATGGTGGGTGGCGTGGGTGTAGGAGCCCTCGAAATGCCTGACAAAGGTATCGCGCATGTCCTCCCATGAGTCAATGATGTCTGGGGGGAGAGTGTTGATCCACTACCGTGTCGCTCCCTCCATCATAAAGGGGAGTTAACAAGCGGCGACGAGGTCGTTGTGGCCGGCGATTCCCATTTCCATGAGGTATGTGTCCAGCCACATAGCTTGGTCGTACATGCGGTCGTACCTTTCATCTCCTTTGACGCCTTGAAATTGGCGGGGATATTTTTTGCCTCGGATCATGGGCCCGAAGCACTGGGGGCCGACTCGACTGAGGGAGCCCCTTGGCTCATAGTCGCCGCGGTTGGTGAGGGTGTGACTCAAGTCATTGGGATGGCGTGCGCGCCAGGTTTGGTTGTTGATGATGTGTGTCCGTGCATCGATTGGTTGCCCATTAGCGGCGACCGTATTATTCGCCGGTCGCGGGTCATTAGTGGAGATCACTGGATGCGCAGACCGTGGTTGAGGCTGCAGGGGCTCGAGTGGCGAGCATTTGAGAGTGTTGGAGACCGTTGGGCGGCTTCTCAAAGCCGCCCTGCTTCCGGACGAATGGGAATACATCCGTCCCCGCGAGTCGGCTCCCGCGGCTTGCTCCTCGACAGCCCTAGAGAGTAGGGCCTTGGTGTACTTGACTTGTAGGGCACCTTCCCCCGTGATGTTAAGGTTGGAGACCGTGGCCAGCCCCGCGATGACATTGTCCATCAGGGTGGAATACAGCGGGAGGCCATTCGTGTCGCGTGCGTGTAGAGAGATGAGGACTCTCGGCTGTCCGGGGGCAGGCATGCGGCCGGGTGGTGGAGGGGAGCCCCACTTGTTGGTGCTCCTGGTGGTGGACGATTATTGCCGCAGGGCGGCGTGTTCTTGTAGATCGTGCGATCGTCCACGCGAGCGGGATCATTGTCCTTATCGAAGTTCAGGGCACGACCCTAAACGCTAGGGTTCAGACACGTCCTGATGTGGCGCTGGCGGTAGAGTGATAGCTCCCGTGCCATTGCTTGGTCGAGGCAAAAAAATTTGCGCTCAGCCTGCTCCTTGCACGCCGCTTCCTCCAGGCACATGCGGCTTTCCTCGACCTCCGTCTCCGTCGCGGTCGGTGGAATTGGCATGGGGAAGGGGTCCGGTGGGGCGCTCGTGCTTCCCTCCATGTAGGTCATGATGAAGCGACTGGATCTGGCGTGGAGATCGCCAAAGTTCTCTGACCTAGAGTCGAAGTCGAAGATCTCGAGGATGGATGAATCCTCGAAATCCCTGGCGTTGGAGACTCGTGTGATGGAGCCTCCAAGCGACGCGATGGTGATGGACCCGGCGAGTGAGGCGGGGGTTGCCAAGTCAGCATCATCGTGGAGGGCCATGTCGGTTCTAGCCGTGTTGGTGGTGGCCGAGTCTTACTCGGAAGCGAGGCGGTGGATGGTGCGGATCTGGCCTTCCGAGAGAAGATCGCACGGTGGCGATCCACCGATGATCGCTGTTTGCTCGGAGACGATGGCGTCCGTGAAGCCGACAAAGAGGTTGATGGTGCCGACCGACATTATGGTGTTGTGCGTGACTGGGAGCGACATCGAGACGTAGCTTCTGGGCAAGATCTGGAGGATCTCGCAGCACGCGATCATGTGGCCTCTGGAGATCGGCCAGTTGATTGGCAAGTAGGATCTCACCACAGAACTCAGGCCATACCGGCCAGGCCCCATGGTGGGCGCCACTGTCGTCAAAATGGCCGCAGATGCTACAATGGGCAGCAAGTAGTAGGATGAAGGGAAAGGGTGGCTAGCCATCTGCGGTGCAAGATGAGGGCGAAGACACAAGGGTTTACCCAGGTTTGCCCCCCCCCCCCCGAAGGGTAAATACCTACTCCTGCTAGATTGTATAATCGAGTGGTTACAATGGTGGCGAGCTCGGTGGCTAGGCAGCTGTAACTACCTCGGTGAATTACGCTCCTAGATACAAGCCTGGATGAGCGGTAGTGGTTGAAATAGTACGGTGGGGCCCCAAAAGCCACTCACAGGTAGACCTTTCGGCCGTCCCAACCACTTCCAACTCAACGGGACCTGTACGGGCGGCGTAATCGGCAGGCGAAGGGATCAACTACATACACAAATGAGTATGTATGCAAGCCACCATACAAGAGTACATCAGGGCCATACCATCTAGAAAGAAAGGAAATATAGCAACGCCATACGGCAAGATTCAAATGACCTAGATAGATATAATATTTTAGGATAATTCCTCATACACCACACATCAGAGTATCAAGCGGAAGCGGCAAAACGAAGTCCGAGTACGGATAAGAAGCAAATCGGCATAAGATGCCATAGAACTAAGCACATCCCGCCCACAGATCTCACGGATCCCCGTTCCCGGAATCTCTACACTGAACGATCGTTGCCCACGTCATCAGCCTCTTCCACCCAGTATCCGTCCTGCGAGGGTACCTGTTCATCTGAACCAATAATTTATCGTGTGAGACCCTAAGGGTACTCAGCAAGTCTTTATGCCTCTAAAGGGGACACAACCTGGGGTGACGCAATTGCAGCAAAAGATAAGCCCTAGCAGTTCTATAGATAAACGCTAACCATCCGCCTAACCAATGATAGACGGATGTCCGTGAATTAATGACAACAGTTATAACAGTAATTCATCAGATCCATCCTCTTCCTCGCTTACCAACGAGGAAGTGGACGAACAACCCCCCCCATCCGTTGGCAATTTTATTAACCATTCCATGAGTGTTGCACTATTTACTAGTCATTTACTTAGTCAGATTAAAGCGGTACTTTAGTTATGCTTGTCTATGATCTAGAAACTGTGCTCCAAGTCGTCCATAACCGCGGACACGGCTTTCAGAAAGTTTTACCCTGCAGGGGTGCACAAATAGCAACACACACTCGATCAACCTCGGAAAAACCAAATCAAAACCCAACGAGGCCTTCACGACAAAGCAATCACAAGATTCAGAAATATTTCAGGGGGCCACCCCTTAAAGTAGACCCGCAACGAAGTTAGCTGACTTCGAGACGGACTCAAGGTTTGTGGGGCCGGCTGTAAACGACTGGGAACCCGAAAGTGTGACTGGGCTTGTCGATACCGCGAAAACGGGTCACAATTCCTAAACAGTACAGTGTGCTCCTCGCACAATCGTAAATACAGTAATAAAGCATGGCATAAGTACAGGATAGTAAACAAAACCTCAAACTAGTTTGTGGCCCCAAGAAATAAGACGGAATCAAGCTCTGGCTCAGGGGGGTCCCATATACCTCCCGGATGTGGATAGCGCGATAAATCTTGGAACAGGAATCAAGTACTCGGGGTCTTACGGGACACAAGTGAGCAGGAAAAACCAAATAGCAGATGTTGCTCACCGGTGCCACTTTCATTAGTTATCCCATTGCTACTCAGGTTAAGTTGTTTAGGTACCTCGTTATCCATCAGACACTCACAAACCCTACACATGTTGTTCTATGACTCGCATGGCTCAATTAACTCCTGTAGTAATGGCTCATGGGATGGAGGAAACAGGCTTGGTGGGGTTTAAAAGTAAAGGCTATGCAATACTTGGGATTCAATTTAATGCAATCGCGACTCAATGATGCAAGAATAAGATAGAGGCAATAGGTACTGTATGTATGCAAGCATGTGGTAGTGCTTGCCTGGCAACTCAGTTGAAGCGAGAGACGGATCTGGGTAGTGCTCCTGGTTCTCTTGATATATCCCCTGCTCAGAGTCTATTCGAAGAAGAACCAAACAAACAAGGGCCAACATAAATAAAGAGCGCAAACATAGGAATAAAATGCGACAAGCAAACAATCATGCCATGATGAATGATGCACAAGTTGCATGGCAATAAAGTAGCATGGCATGGGTGAGGTGTGGTATACAAGAATAAGTCATTTTATTAAGGTTTGGCCACATTTTATTGTCATAATAGTTGCTGTATACTTGATATTTATAGGATGCATGCTGTAATGGATGTCATGGATAGCATAAACAGAAAGGTCTCGTCGCGCTGATCATTTTAGACATATCATTTGTTAAATTCGGAGTTATATATCAAAAGTTATTAATTTATTAAGTTCCAGTGGCATTTGGTTGTAATTTACTCAACTTGGAATTTTAAATGTGCAAAAGGAAATTTAAACAGCATATTTGAAATCCTCACATTTTTCTGGTTCAGAAACATATAACATTTGCATTATTTGGATTTATAAATGAAAAGTTATTTAAAAACAGAATTAAAATTTGAATTTGAATTAAATTTAAATAGGTTTGAATTTAAACAGATGCTCAGAAAAGTTTTTAGCACTCAGGCCAACCTAGCCCTAGTCGCAGACAGGTGGGGCCAGGCTCACCCGGACCCACACGCCAGTGGCTGGGAGGGAGGAGGACCGCGGGTTAATTAAACAAAACTAGGGGACCCTTTTTATAAAACGCACACAGAGACTGACAGTGGGGTTTAGGGGGAGCGCGGGTTGAGGAAAAAGAAGGCCAGGGGGTTATCTGTGATATGCACACGCTACTGTTGTTCTTCTCGGTGGTCTGACGAACTGAAACAAAACCGCGCGACAGAGAAAACAGGGGCGCGCCAGACTCGATCCCGCGACCTCGGACGCGCCAGCGGGGGCGGCTACCGCTGCGGTGGCTGTGTGGTTGTCGACAGGGGAGAGGGCGCGGGCTAGATAGGTCCTCGCGGCGAGATACGGATTGGCAGGTGCGCGCTCGCCGGTGCACGCGGTGTGCTCGGCGAAACGATCGCCGCCGGCAGGAAACGAGGCGGGGCCAGAGCATGTCCAGGGGGGTCAGAGGCTTACCGCGGTGGTGTTGGTGTGGTCGGTACATGTTGGGGCGGTCGCGATCGTTGGCGGGGCTGCCGGTCTGGAGCTAGGGTTTGTCGGGGCGGCGCCGACGTGCAGGGGACCTGGGAGCTTCTCCTCCTCGCTGCTGGGTACGGGGGAGACGCAGACTACCTCCGGAGCTTCCTCGACACCCACAGTCGTCACGCCACCGGCTAGGAAGATGGGGGCAGGGGAAGACTGGCGGTGGACGGCGAGGCTAGGTAGAGGAGAGGAGAGGAAGGGGAGATGAGGGCGTCGCCCTGGGCGGATCTGGGGAGGCTAGAGGGGCGAGGGAGAGGATAAGAACGAGAGGGGGCAGGTGGGGCTTGCGTGGGGGAGGGGTAGATGGAAAAGGTGGCCTCGGTGCCACCTTTCCTTCTCCCTCACGTGAGCCAGGTCAGGGGCAGCTGGGTGGGGAGAGCTGGGCCAGGGCGAGGGTGGAGAGGGGGCTCGGGGTAGGCAGGTCTGGAGGGGCCCCTAGGGCAGGGAGAGAAGAGAGGGAGAGGGGAAAGCTAGGGTTTTGGATTAGGGGGTGGCCTCGGTTGTTTGGGGTGGGGTAGCTAGGGGCATGGTGACATGTGGGGCCATGCTAGGTTAGGTTTAGAGGGGTGGCTCGGCTAGAGAGGAGAGAAAGAGGGGGGTACTTAGGGTTTTGTTAGAATAGATGTGGTTTAGGGTTTTAGCTAGGATGGGTATGGGGTATGGGGTAGGTGTTAGAGAGAACTAGGATAGAGGACTAGAGAGAGAGAGGGAATGTTAGATGCTAGTGTTCTTTTGACAAGACCCAACCATGCACCAAACAAACCCCAACAAGAACAAGTCTAGAGCAAGGGGAAAAAGGTGATGATGGCAAGGATGGTTAGGGTGATGGGGTTTAGGCATGATCAAACAAGACCAAACTCAAGGGGGTAGAGAGAGATTAAAATCCAAATAAAAACAAATGCCAAGATAAAGGGCTACTTGCATGGGCCATGCATAATTAATTGATACCATATTTATCTTTGTGAAAACAAGATTAATTACATGGCATTTTCTTATGCATTCCAAAGTGTGGAATAAGGCCCAAGCAAGAGAATTTAGAAAGAAATCCAAGTGGAGTATGAGGAGATGATCACATTGGATTATATTTGGGACTTGCTAGTGTGTATATGCCACTAGATATTTATTAAGCCCACAAAATATCCCAATCATGATGATAACCCCAAAACAACACATATGGAAGCTAGGGAAAAGGGGTCCCACTCACAAGGCATGCAAAGGTGGCCATGTGGCTCTCATGTATCAATAATGTGAAAACAAAATGATGCCAAGATGAGAACATGTGGAAAAGAATTGGATCCATCCCAACCCACATGAGCTAGAAGTAAAACCCATAAATGCCAAGCTCATATTTAGTTGGATGGTGGAATTATAAGGTGGTGAAAAGAAAAGGTGGTGGAGTTAATAAGAGATGTGCCCCCAAATCAACTTGGGCATTTAACAATATATCAAGAACCAAATACAATATCAAGAGGCAACTACAATTAATAATGCATATGAGATAAGAACCAAAGCAAAAGGGGTTTTGTATGATGCTCAAATGCAAGGTGGCATGATGACATGAGCATGACATGATGATGATGCAACAATTATATGTAGGAAGTGGCCCTTTTATTACTAGAACAAGTAGCATTACAGGTGTTAGACAACTGGGATGCTACAACTCTCCCCCAGTAAACAGGAATCTCGCCCCGAGATTCTAGGAAGAAGAAGACACAAAGAGGGTAGGATGGTTGGCACGTAGTTCATCTTCACGCTCCCAAGTGGCTTCATCAACAGAATGGTGTGACCACTGCACCTTGCAGAACTTGATGGACTTGTTGCGAGTCCTTCTTTCTGCGGTCTCAAGGATTTTGGTGGGGTGTTCTTGATAAGACAGGTCTTCTTGGAGATCGATTAGCTCATGATCCACGGTCCTGCCGGGATCTTTGAAGAACTTCTTGAGCTGAGAGATGTGGAAAACATCATGAACCTTGAGTTTTTCCGGAAGCTCCAGGGCATAAGCAACTTCTCCTCTTCTACCACGAATCTTGAAAGGACCGATGTATCTAGGAGCCAACTTTCCTTTGATACCAAAGCGGTGTGTTCCTCTCATGGGAGTGACACGAAGGTAGACGAGATCACCAGGGGCATACACCATATCCGTGTGCTTCCTGTCATAATTGCTCTTCTGGCGACTTTGAGCAATCTTCAGGTTCTGAAGAATGATATGCACCTTCTCCTCTGCTTGTGTTACAATGTCAGGGCCAAACCAGATTCTTTCTCCTGCACCTGACCAACCAATCGGAGTTCTGCACTTGCGACCATATAGAGCCTCAAATGGTGCCATCTTCAGACTCTTCTGGAAGCTGTTGTTGTAGGAGAATTCAGCATATGGAAGACATTCCTCCCACTTCATGCCAAAAGAGATGACGCAAGCACGAAGCATATCCTCCAGAATCTGATTGATCCTTTCAACTTGTCCTTGCGACTGAGGGTGGTAAGCAGTGCTGAAGTTCAACTTTGTCCCCAAAGCATTTTGGAAACTTTCCTAGAACTTTGAAGTGAAGATGCTTCCACGGTCTGAACTGATTTCAAGCGGAACCCCATACAGAGAGACAATTCTGTTGATATAGAGCTCAGCCAACTGAATTCCAGAAATTGTTTCCTTGACGGGGAAGAAATGAGCCACTTTAGAAAGCCTGTCGATGACAACAAAGATTGCATTGTTGCCCTTCTGCGACCTTCGAAAACCAGTGATGAAGTCCATCTCTACTTTCTCCCATTTCCATTCCGGAGGTTTCAATGGCTGTAGAAGGCCGAATGGTTTCTGATGGACAGCTTTCACTCTGCGGCAGACATCACACTCCGAGACATACTTGGCACAATACCGTTTCAAACCAGGCCACCAATATTGTGTTTTCAAGTCCATGTACATCTTTGTGCTGCCAGGATGGATAGATAGAACAGAATCGTGCGCCTCCTTGAGAACTTGCTCTCTCAAACCCGGGTAGTTTGGAACAAACATCCGGTGGTCCAAGAAAAGCGTGCCTTGATCATCAACGTGGAAGGACTCATACTTCGGAAGCTCAAGTTTAGAGATGATGTTTCTGGTGTGTGGATCACCCAGCTGACGAGAGCGAATCTTTTCTTCCAAGAGAGGAGTAGCCAGAAGGTTCAGGAGATGCCCTTGTTCCACAATTTCCAGGTTGAGCTGACGGAATTCCTTGCACAAAAGAGGTTGCTGTTCTTCCATCATGAGGTTGTTGACATAAGCTTTGCGGCTGAGAGCATCGGCCATGACATTAGCTTTGCCCGGGGTGTAGTTGATGGTCACATCAAAGTCATTAATTGCTTCAATCCATCTCCTCTGCCGAAGGTTGAGATCAGGCTGAGTGAAGATATACTTCAAACTTTTGTGATCAGAAAAGATCTCACATCGGTTGCCAAGCAAGTAGTGCCTCCATAGCTTCAAAGCAAAGACAACTGCTGCTAGCTCGAGGTCATGTGTGGGATAGTTGATCTCATGCGTCTTCAACTGTCGAGAGGCATAAGCAACAACTTGTTTCTCTTGCATAAGGACCGCACCCAATCCTTGCAAGGAGGCGTCGCAGAATATTTGGAAAGGCTTAGATGTATCCGGAGGAACCAAGACTGGTGTGGAAGTGAGCTTCTCTTTGAGTGTCTCAAAGCTTTCTTGACATGCAGGAGTCCAAAGGTATTTCTTGCCTTTCTTGAGGATATCGGTAAGAGGCTTCTCTATCTTCGAGAAGTTCTGAACGAAGCGACGGCAATAAGTCGCCAACCCAAGGAAACTCCTCACTTCTTTGACATTAACAGGAGGAAGCCATTCAACAATTGTCTTCACAGTTTCCGGGTTGACTGCAATGCCCTTGGCAGAGATGACATGACCAAGATAAGTTACTTCAGGCAGCCAAAACTCACACTTTGAGAACTTTGCATACAAGCGGTTCTCACGCAGCTTGCTTAGAACACACCGCAGGTGTTCTTCATGCTCTTCCTTGGACTTAGAATAGACCAGGATGTCATCCAGATAGACTACAACGAACTTATCCAGGTACTCCATGAATACCGAGTTCATAAGCCTCGAGAAGGTAGCAGGAGCGTTGGTGAGACCGAAATACATCACCGTGTACTCATACAGGCCATAGCGGGTGGTGAAAGCTGTTTTGGGTACATCTTCCTTGCGAATTTTGATTTGGTGATAACCACTCCTCAAGTCCAGCTTAGAGAATACCACAGCTCCAGCTAGCTGGTCAAAGAGATCATTAATCCGCGGAAGGGGATATTTGTTCTTGATGGTTTTAGCATTGAGAGCCTGATAGTCAACACAAAGTCTATCAGTCCTGTCACGCTTCTTCACAAAGATTGTTGGGCTACCCCAAGAAGAAGTACTGTGTTGAATGAAACCCAATTTCTCTTGTTCATCAAGCTGTCGTTTGAGTTCAGCCAACTCAGCAGGACCCATTTTATAAGGCCGCTTGGAGATAGGAGCCGTTCCAGGTTCAAGCTCAATTACGAACTCAACCTCACGATCCGGAGGCATACCCGGCAACTCTTCAGGAAAAACATCCGGAAACTCACAGACCACTGGGACTCTCTGAATAGCTTCCATAGCATCATCATTCAGAGCCGCCAAAGAGAAAAGCTGGACAGCAGGAGTCAGACTTGGAGAAAAGACTATATGACCTTCAGGAATCTTCAGAGAAACCGAGCGTTCAGCACAATCAATCACAGCTGCATTTGCCGTCAACCAATCCATGCCCAAGATGACATCAATGTCAGAATTGCCCAGGAGAATTAAGGAAGCCGAGAACGAAGAGCCACCAATCTCAATTTGATTGCCATGGCTGATATGAGCAGCCCTCATGTTTGAACCAGGAGATAGAACCACCAGACGACGTGATAAAGGAACCCTATCCAGATCCTGCTCTTGTGCAAACTTATGCGAAACAAAAGAATGCGATGCACCAGAATCGAACAAAACTCGTGCAGGGACTGAGTTAACGGATAGCGTACCCATCACCACTCCAGGTGCATGCTCAGCTTGAGCGGCGTTGACACAATTGGCACGAGCAACCGTAGACCCGGGCTTGGTGTTGATGTTGAGAGCCCGAGGTGGTGGTGCACGAACCGAAGGAGAGCTTGCTGCAGATCTTGGCGGGGGTGGAGGGAGAGCTTTGTTCTTCAACGGATAGTTCCAGTTGGGATGTCCATGATCTCCACAGGTGAAACAAGCACCATGTGGACGTGGAGCAACATAGCCAGGGACTCCGCCAGGCGCTCCCGGGTAGTTGTTGTTGTAGCCCCTGGGGAGCCGCAGTGGTGAAGTTTGGTGGCCTTGACGCGTAACTTGCAGGTCTTGGTGAAGCCGGGAGCGACGGTGGGGTGTTAGGAACCCAGACACGCCGCTTAGAAGGAGCTGCCATAACTGAAGAGCTTGATGCATCCCTGTTGTGTTTCTTGGACTCCTCAAACACTTGCCTGCTTGCTTCCTCTTGCAAAGCTGTGTGCTGTAGTTCCAGAAAAGATGCCGGCCTTGCATGTGTGATTGCATACTTGATCGATGCATTGAGCCCTTGCCTGAACCTCTTCTGCTTCTTCTTGTCATCAGATACCTCATCGCCACCATAACGAGAAAGATTCATGAAGTTCCTGATGTAGGTGTTGACGTTATCATTTCCTTGCTTCAGGTTGAGAAAAGCTTCCTTCATCCTTTCCATTACAATCTCTGAGAGGAACTGCTCTTTGAAAGCTGTAGTGAACCTTTCCCAAGTAGGCTGAAAACCCGTGCAACTTGCCTTCAAGTAATTTTCCCACCAGAGAGCTGCATCTCCCTTCAGAAGGTGAGTAGCACACTTGACCCACTCCTGCTCAGGAACATCAGCAGTCTCGAGCAACCTTGACATCTCACGCAGCCAATCATCCGCGTCCAGTGGTCGATCGGAAACATCAAACTGGCGAGGGTTGAACTTCAGGAAGCTCTTGATGTCTCCTCGCTTGGGAGGTGGAGGAAGTGGAGCAAACTCATTTCTTCTGACACTTTCTTCCAAGCGCTGCTGGTTCTGCTGCATTGTTGCCAAGGCATTAGCTATGTTTGACAATGCGGCCCCCAACTCCGGTGGTATGTCCTCATCTGAACGGCGTGGTGGAGCCATCCTGAGATTGATATAAAACACAAGTCAGTACTATAATGGAGAATGATAATAATCCAAAATAGTACCAAGATGGAATTAACCAAGATTAAAGGATACAAATTACTAAGATGATATTAAAATATCAACAAAGTTCAAAGCACCTAGAAGATATTAAGCATATCGCACACGACTGAAAATTAGTGTGGTACACAAATATATCAAAGAAAAAATTTTCACAAATTTTGGCATTAAAATACCAATAGATGCGCAAAATTACTTAACGAATCAAGATTAGTGACTCTACCGATTCAATATACAAAAGCGAATGATAAGAGTAGTGGTATGGGCGCGACTCCATACCGCACTCAAATCATTACTCCGCACATGAACAAGTGGAACACATATCCTAACCCCTTCTTCTCACGACGAACCTAAAGATTGGTAACTACGGAAACGAACACCCCAAACAAGATAGCGTCGGATACAAAGAGTAAGACAGATTGCGTCGGTTTGCAAAAGCCTGTCGGTATGGAATGTACCAACAGTTGATAACCAAAAGCTGATTAGATAACAACTTGGATGCAACAGGTAGACAAGGGATTACACACCCACACACACACACACACAACCTATGGTACTACGGAAACCCAGAACACGTGAATCCTATTTTGAATTTTAAGAAGAGGATTGAAAACGTTGCACTTCCTTACCAGAAAAGGGTGGGTGGGTGGGTAAGAAGAAAAGTGGAAGCATTCCTACTCTCGCGTTTTGTTTTTCCCTAGTATACATAACTACCAAAATATTTGCTAGAATGACAACGACCGTTTGGCTGAGACCCTGAAGGTCGGGATGGCTCTGATACCAATTGTAACTACCTCGGTGAATTACGCTCCTAGATACAAGCCTGGATGAGCGGTAGTGGTTGAAATAGTACGGTGGGGCCCCAAAAGCCACTCACAGGTAGACCTTTCGGCCGTCCCAACCACTTCCAACTCAACGGGACCTGTACGGGCGACGTAATCGGCAGGCGAAGGGATCAACTACATACACAAATGAGTATGTATGCAAGCCACCATACAAGAGTACATCAGGGCCATACCATCTAGAAAGAAAGGAAATATAGCAACGCCATACGGCAAGATTCAAATGACCTAGATAGATATAATATTTTAGGATAATTCCTCATACACCACACATCAGAGTATCAAGCGGAAGCGGCAAAACAAAGTCCGAGTACGGATAAGAAGCAAATTGGCATAAGATGACATAGAACTAAGCACATCCCGCCCACAGATCTCACGGATCCCCGTTCCCGGAATCTCTACACTGAATGATTGTTGCCCACGTCATCAGCCTCTTCCACCCAGTATCCGTCCTGCGAGGGTACCTGTTCATCTGAACCAATAATTTATCGTGTGAGACCCTAAGGGTACTCAGCAAGTCTTTATGCCTCTAAAGGGGACACAACCTGGGGTGACGCAATTGCAGCAAAAGATAAACCCTAGCAGTTCTATAGATAAACGCTAACCATCCGCCTAACCAATGATAGACGGATGTCCGTGAATTAATGACAACAGTTATAACAGTAATTCATCAGATCCATCCTCCTCCTCGCTTACCAACGAGGAAGCGGACGAACAACCCCCCCCCCCCCATCCATTGGCAATTTTATTAACCATTCCATGAGTGTTGCACTATTTACTAGTCATTTACTTAGTCAGATTAAAGCGGTACTTTAGTTATGCTTGTCTATGATCTAGAAACTGTGCTCCAAGTCGTCCATAACCGCGGACACGGCTTTCAGAAAGTTTTACCCTGCAGGTGTGCACAAATAGCAACACACACTCGATCAACCTCGGAAAAACCAAATCAAAACCCAACGAGGCCTTCACGACAAAGCAATCACAAGATTCAGAAATATTTCAGGGGGCCACCCCTTAAAGTAGACCCGCAACGAAGTTAGCTGACTTCGAGACGGACTCAAGGTTTGTGGGGCCGGCTGTAAACGACTGGGAACCCGAAAGTGTGACTGGGCTTGTCGATACCGCGAAAACGGGTCACAATTCCTAAACAGTACAGTGTGCTCCTCGCACAATCGTAAATACAGTAATAAAGCATGGCATAAGTACAGGATAGTAAACAAAACCTCAAACTAGTTTGTGGCCCCAAGAAATAAGACGGAATCAAGCTCTGGCTCAGGGGGGTCCCATATACCTCCCGGATGTGGATAGCGCGATAAATCTTGGAACAGGAATCAAGTACTTGGGGTCTTACGGGACACAAGTGAGCAGGAAAAACCAAATAGCAGATGTTGCTCACCGGTGCCACTTTCATTAGTTATCCCATTGCTACTCAGGTTAAGTTGTTTAGGTACCTCGTTATCCATCAGACACTCACAAACCCTACACATGCTGTTCTACGACTCGCATGGCTCAATTAACTCCTGTAGTAATGGCTCATGGGATGGAGGAAACAGGCTTGGTGGGGTTTAAAAGTAAAGGCTATGCAATACTTGGGATTCAATTTAATGCAATCGCGACTCAATGATGCAAGAATAAGATAGAGGCAATAGGTACTGTATGTATGCAAGCATGTGGTAGTTCTTGCCTGGCAACTCAGTTGAAGCGAGAGACGGATCTGGGTAGTGCTCCTGGTTCTCTTGATATATCCCCTGCTCAGAGTCTATTCGAAGAAGAACCAAACAAACAAGGGCCAACATAAATAAAGAGCGCAAACATAGGAATAAAATGCGACAAGCAAACAATCATGCCATGATGAATGATGCACAAGTTGCATGGCAATAAAGTAGCATGGCATGGGTGAGGTGTGGTATACAAGAATAAGTCATTTTATTAAGGTTTGGCCACATTTTATTGTCATAATAGTTGCTGTATACTTGATATTTATAGGATGCATGCTGTAATGGATGTCATGGATAGCATAAACAGAAAGGTCTCGTCGCGCTGATCATTTTAGACATATCATTTGTTAAATTCGGAGTTATATATCAAAAGTTATTAATTTATTAAGTTCTAGTGGCATTTGGTTGTAATTTACTCAACTTGGAATTTTAAATGTGCAAAAGGCAATTTAAACAGCATATTTGAAATCCTCACATTTTTCTGGTTCAGAAACATATAACATTTGCATTATTTGGATTTATAAATGAAAAGTTATTTAAAAACAGAATTAAAATTTGAATTTGAATTAAATTTAAATAGGTTTGAATTTAAACAGATGCTCAGAAAAGTTTTTAGCACTCAGGCCAACCTAGCCCTAGTCACAGACAGGTGGGGCCAGGCTCACCCGGACCCACACGCCAGTGGCTGGGAGGGAGGAGGACCGCGGGTTAATTAAACAAAACTAGGGGACCCTTTTTATAAAACACACACAGAGACTGACAGTGGGGTTTAGGGGGAGCGCGGGTTGAGGAAAAAGAAGGCCAGGGGGTTATCTGTGATATGCACACGCTACTGTTGTTCTTCTCGGTGGTCTGACAAACTGAAACAAAACCGCGCGACAGAGAAAACAGGGGCGCGCCAGACTCGATCCCGCGACCTCGGACGCGCCAGCGGGGGCGGCTACCGCTGCGGTGGCTGTGTGGTTGTCGACAGGGGAGAGGGCGCGGGCTAGATAGGTCCTCGCGGCGAGATACGGATTGGCAGGTGCGCGCTCGCCGGTGCACGCGGTGTGCTCGGCGAAACGATCGCCGCCGGCAGGAAACGAGGCGGGGCCAGAGCATGTCCAGGGGGGTCAGGGGCTTACCGCGGTGGTGTTGGTGTGGTCGGTATAGGTTGGGGCGGTCGCAATCGTTGGCGGGGCTGCCGGTCTGGAGCTAGGGTTTGTCGGGGCGGCGCCTACGTGCAGGGGACCTGGGAGCTTCTCCTCCTCGCTGCTGGGTACGGGGGCGACGCAGACTACCTCCGGAGCTTCCTCGACACCCACAGTCGTCACGCCACCGGCTAGGAAGATGGGGGCAGGGGAAGACTGGCGGTGGACGGCGAGGCTAGGTAGAGGAGAGGAGAGGAAGGGGAGATGAGGGCATCGCCCTGGGCGGATCTGGGGAGGCTAGAGGGGCGAGGGAGAGGATAAGAACGAGAGGGGGCAGGTGGGGCTTGCGTGGGGGAGGGGTAGATGGAAAAGGTGGCCTCGGTGCCACCTTTCCTTCTCCCTCATGTGAGCCAGGTCAGGGGCAGCTGGGTGGGGAGAGCTGGGCCAGGGTGAGGGTGGAGAGGGGGCTCGGGGTAGGCAGGTCTGGAGGGGCCCCTAGGGCAGGGAGAGAAGAGAGGGAGAGGGGAAAGCTAGGGTTTTGGATTAGGGGGTGGCCTCGGTTGTTTGGGGTGGGGTAGCTAGGGGCATGGTGACATGTGGGGCCATGCTAGGTTAGGTTTAGAGGGGTGGCTCGGCTAGAGAGGAGAGAAAGAGGGGGGTACTTAGGGTTTTGTTAGAATAGATGTGGTTTAGGGTTTTAGCTAGGATGGGTATGGGGTATGGGGTAGGTGTTAGAGAGAACTAGGATAGAGGACTAGAGAGAGAGAGGGAATGTTAGATGCTAGTGTTCTTTTGACAAGACCCAACCATGCACCAAACAAACCCCAACAAGAACAAGTCTAGAGAAAGGGGGAAAAAGGTGATGATGGCAAGGATGGTTAGGGTGATGGGGTTTAGGCATGATCAAACAAGACCAAACTCAAGGGGGTAGAGAGAGATTAAAATCCAAATAAAAACAAATGCCAAGCTAAAGGGCTACTTGCATGGGCCATGCATAATTAATTGATACCATATTTATCTTTGTGAAAACAAGATTAATTACATGGCATTTTCTTATGCATTCCAAAGTGTGGAATAAGGCCCAAGCAAAATAATTTAGAAAGAAATCCAAGTGGAGTATGAGGAGATGATCACATTGGATTATATTTGGGACTTGCTAGTGTGTATATGCCACTAGATATTTATTAAGCCCACAAAATATCCCAATCATGATGATAACCCCAAAACAACACATATGGAAGCTAGGGAAAAGGGGTCCCACTCACAAGGCATGCAAAGGTGGCCATGTGGCTCTCATGTATCAATAATGTGAAAACAAAATGATGCCAAGATGAGAACATGTGGAAAAGAATTGGATCCATCCCAACCCACATGAGCTAGAAGTAAAACCCATAAATGCCAAGCTCATATTTAGTTGGATGGTGGAATTATAAGGTGGTGAAAAGAAAAGGTGGTGGAGTTAATAAGAGATGTGCCCCCAAATCAACTTGGGCATTTAACAATATATCAAGAACCAAATACAATATCAAGAGGCAACTACAATTAATAATGCATATGAGATAAGAACCAAAGCAAAAGGGGTTTTGTATGATGCTCAAATGCAAGGTGGCATGATGACATGAGCATGACATGATGATGATGCAACAATTATATGTAGGAAGTGGCCCTTTTATTACTAGAACAAGTAGCATTACAGGTGTTAGACAACTGGGATGCTACAGCAGCGAGTCGATGGGGTGTATGATGGAACGTGAGTACAAAAAGTACCCTAGGGAGGTTTATATAGGGGTACCTTGCTAGGTTTTACAGATATACAACTGAGTCAGTTAGGGACTCAGAGGATTTGACCTAATCCGACTGGGCTTAGCTACGCTTCTGGGCCTTCGGCTTCTAGTAGTCAGGTCCCTTCTTGAGTCGCGATCTAGTCGCTGTCCTGCAGGCCCACTCACTGGGAGCTTGATCCAGTACGAAACATCCTGCTGGGCATACCCCATTCGACCGCTCCATGGGACATACCCTATACAGAAAATAAAATGCCTCCACCCGCTTTTCACAAAAGGTGGACGATGTTTTCTTTTACAATTCCCCTAGTCTTGGCACATTTCAAGATTCCCTAGCAAACCGTGCCCACTTAAATGAATTTACCTTAGTTTAAAGAAATTACGTCAAATTTTAACTACAAGTAAGCGCGATAGAATCCTCTTGAATTTTCCAAGTAAATGTGTCTAGAGGTACCCATGATGTAAATATGTCGAGCACCATCGAGAGTTTTGAGAATTGCAATTAACTTCGTGCGAAAAATCTACATGCCAACGAATTCGATCATGTTTTTGAAATATTAAAATAAAAAAATAAAAATAAAATACTTCGTCATGGTGTACTCTTATGTGTACTACTTTCCTTTAAAAATAAGAAACATGTGCTTTCACAGATTTGCATAGAAAAAATGCTTTGGCTGCTTCACAATATATTGGGACATTCTAGTTTTGATCCAAATGGCCAAGGTCATGACCATATCGACACCATATATAGTTTATGATACATAGTTCCCACACCCGGTAGATGTGTGCATCTTGTTCAACAAGAATGGCCGAAAGTGAGCAGTTGCGTTGTTTTCTTTTGATAAGCAGGTAGTAGTCTTACCATTACCACTATGTAGTGTACAAATAACATTGAATATTGACCGTTGGATCAAAGACTCGCAAATCCCAACATCACCAGTAGTTGGATCTTTTTTTCCATTCTAGCATCTACAAGATCCTGTTTATAGTCTTTATCACAATTAGTGCTATCTATGGAGAAACCTCAAAACACACTTATCCATCATTCTAGAATCTTCTCTGTAATTTCTCTAGACCATGGTACCAGAATTTTCAAGTATTAGGAAGCTAATAAACATATATTTTTACATAATATAAAGTTCAAGAACCAAATATACACCCATACTTTATAGATGTGGCTCGGTTTTATAAATGTTTTGAGATTTGCATATTATAATTATATATAGTGATGATATGTCATACTTCTGTATATTATGCGAGTCTCATGTGCAACACATGCAACTTATTAATACTAGGAAGAGCATGACTGAGCCACTAGATTATAAAACTGAGTATATTGCATGCGGCAGTTAGTATTCGAGGGCAAAACTAAGTACAACCAAATTTCCAGTGTTACTCTCGAGGGTATAACTGAGTATACCTAACTCGCCAGGGTTTTAGACATGAGGAAAAAACATGACCACAGTACGCATGACACGGTGCACGGGGCGTTAGTGGACGCATGTGGTCGTGCACTGTGTAGTAGCGTACGTGGTTACACGGTGCCGGTGGTGCAACGAAACGTCCCTTCACTTCACCTTTATTATAGATACTCTCTCCCTCTACCTCTACACATCCCCACTCCCACTCACTCACACAACCGTCTCCACTGTACCATCACCTTCTACAAACCCCCAGGAAAACCCAACCGCATCGGCAATGGAGAAGAATGGTGCATTGGCCATCGTCGCCTCCATGGACGTTGGCGAGGAGGCCACCGTCCTCGTCCAGGCCCCCCGTCGATGCATCGCAGTCAGCCATCATCCCCATCCTGGCCCCCGTCCCTGCTTCTGCTGTAGCCACCAGTCGCGGGAAGATCCTGCTCGATTGGGACCCCTACGAGAAGGAGGTGTACATCTGGCCAGAGAATCCCTACGACACCAACATCATCAACACATGGTTGGAGGTAACTAGGGTTTTCTCCCTTCGCCTTGTTCTTTCCCCCATTCCCATTGTCGGATGCTAGATAGTGTGTTATTAGGGTTCGGCTATTCGCATTTTCAATCACTGGTGCTAAATATTTTTATAGAAGCTAATCCTCTTGTGTTTCGATGAATCCCCTATTCGTATTTCAATCCTATTTTAGTTTTCCTCCGAATTGTAGTTAAGGGATTACCTAGCTTGGTACTAGCATCGATCTGTAGTTGGGATCAGTATTTGATTTTTTTTGAGATTTAGGGATTGGGGAATTTAATCCACTCTCTTAATTTATGCAAATAATCATGGGATCTCAATCGGTTAATTTATGCAAATAATCAATCTTAATAATCAAGGGATCTCAATCATGTCCTTGTTGCATGCTACTAGTTTTTCCAATAGGTGGATAGTAGCGACGACGAGTCCAAGCACACCAAGACTCGTCGGTGCTAAGGGGGCTGAAGTCCAACCAGTATGACGACTACTTCGCCAGCGACGTCTACAGGTGCCCCTTCTGCAAGAGGAGACTCCTCTCCACTGACTTAAACTGCCTCGTGAAGCATGCCGCGGACGGGACCACCTGCGGCCATACCTTGAATGTTCATGCCTTCAGAGCGAAGCACAAGGCTCTCGGCTTCACCTCCACAACCTCCATAAGGTGGGCATCGGAGAGGGTCGCGTGCCCCCGATCAAGCCCAAGGTCAAGGGAATGGGCAGCAAGAAGTAGAGGAAGCACCAGAGGAAGGATGCGGAGGGTAGGAGGTTCCACTAATCTTGTGTGTTGCTGGTGCTGTAAAGAAGCTTCTTTTGTATTGTCTGTGTTGAACTTGTCCACTGTTGTTGTTCAGCAGTCTAATTGTTGAACCTTATTAAGTACCGTACTATATATCCTATATTAGATTCTTTATCTATATCTACTTTGTTTACAGAATGTATTTATGCTGTTGGTAAGATTTTCTACTCTAGATTTACTACCAGATTGGGAAAAAACGAGGGCCAAAAGGAAAAATGAATGATGAAGAGAGAAGATGCTCTATATTTGCTACCAATTTGGTAAAAAACATAACTATTAGCAAGAGAGAGGGAAAAGGCGACCTTAAAAGGCCAATTAACAATAAAAAATAAAACTTCACATTTAGGTGAGAGGTGCCCATAACTACCAAACGCGCCCACATGGTCCCACACTATGTCCCCCATGTCATCATAACACGTTCCTAACCAATCGGCCCCACATGGTCCCACATGGCGTGGCCCCACACGTTAGCAAAATATGTTTCCGACCAACCGGACCCATATTGTCCCACACTGTATGGCCCCACATGCCAGCCAATGGTCAACATGACGGCAACTGCCTTTTAAAGGTACCCACGATGTCAATATAGCAAGGCCACCGAGATTTTTTAAAAATGCAACCTGATGGCAACTAACTTTGCAAACATTGAAGTAAAACAAATAAAAAACAAAATACTTCATCGTGGCGTCCTCTTATGTGTACTACTTCATTTGAAAAATGAGAAACATGTGTTTTGATATCTTTGAATAGAAAAAATGATTTGGCTGCTTCACAATATTGGCCTACTATGTATGAATATTCCTGGTTTCGACAAAAACGGCCAAGGTCATGACCATATTGACATTTTTATATATCATAAATTTCCAACATCTGGTAGATGAGGGCACCTTCTCCAACAAGATCTACCAAAAGTGACAGTGCTCTATTTTCTTTTGTAAATGAGGTACTAGTCTTAACAGTACCACTATATAGTGTATGAATAACTTTGAATATTGACCGTTGGATCAAGAGTCGCATATCCCAACATTGCTAACCATTGGATCCTCTTTTCCATTCTAGCACCTACAAGATTTTGTTGATAGTCTTTGGCAAAATGAACGCTATATATGCCGAAATCTCAAAACACACTTATCCATATTTACAGAGTCTTCTCTGTTGTTTATCTAAACCACATGGTTCTAGAACTTTCAAGTATTAGGTATCTAATAAACATTTATTTATACATGATATAAAGTGCAAGAACCAAATATACGCCCATACTTTATAAATGAGGCTCAAATTCATAAATGTTTTGAGCCTTTACCTATTATAACTTTAGATACTAATGATATGTCATGCTTGTGTTATTATGTGAGTCTCATGTGCAAGGCACATGCAACTTACTGGTACTACTAGGAAGATCATGGCTCAGCTTCACGGTGGAGGAGCAGGACCCGACTACTTTTCATTTCTTGATTTCAGGCTCCTTTGTGTTAAATGAATGGACTTGGATGCCATTTTCACTTTTTTGAAGTCCTTGGTGTAACATGTACACATCCACTGACCATATTAATTATTGAAGCATCTCACTCCTTCAGGACATAACCCATTCAAAAAATAAAATAAAGTGCCACCTGTCACATCCCAAGATTTTCCAAATCTTGTAATGTGAAAAATAAATAAACCAAATAAATAATTGTTGAAATTTAGGGTGAAAAGAAACTTTTGTTTCTAAATGGGAACTTAAAATCCCATCTTGAAAAAACTTTGGTTAACATTTGAATACAACTAAATTCAAATCAAGTGGAATGCATTCCTCATAAAATGCATCTTGAAATTTAAACACTTGGAGAATAAACCAAAACCCTAAAACCCTAATGGAAGAAAATCATTTCCAAGCTATCTCTAAACCTAAGGATTTGATCCATATAATATTTGTCAAACAAACATTTCAAAATGATCAAGAATGATAAATAGAAATATTATAAAACCATATATGAGCCATAGATAAAATCTTATGAATTTAATAAGATAAGGAAATTGAATTCCCAAAACTAATAAAGCAACCATCTATAAATCCATACCAAATGGTGAGCAAATAATCCTAAAGATATTTAAAAGGATAAATAAATATTAAATAAGATTTTACAAATTGGAATCACCAAGTTTGGATCTATAAATAAAAAGATATGGATTTTATAAGATAAGGAAAGAATTATATAATGAGGAATATTTAAAGGCCAAATCAAATCTTGACCTAGTCCATAAGAAAATGGAATGAATATAATCCCAATCCAAATAAAATAAATGGATAAAAAATATTCCAAATAAAATAAAATGACTTTGACCAAATCCTATTATATTGGAATAAAGATAAAATCCCTATTAGAAATAATTAATTAAATCATGGGAAAATAATACTTGGAATTCACCCAAGTGGAAGAAAAGTTGTTTAATTTACTTAAATAAGATCAAAGAAATTTCCAAATAAAATTTATGGAATTAAAACTATATTTAATTTCATTGGAATAAAGACAAGTACCCAATTTAAAATGATTAATAAATCATATTAAAATTATTACAAATAATTCAAAGTGAATTATTTTGACATCCTTATAATTGAATAAGAACTTGCTGAAAAGATTTTGTGGAAAAATGAAATTTAAATAAAGATTAAAAATGTATTTGATCTTATTTGATTTTAAAGGAAGGGCTTGTTTTAAATAATTAAAAGACCCTAAAAAGAATAAAAGATTTATTCTAATTATGACTTTAGAATGTATTACTAATCAGTGTTTGATTATTCACAAAATTAGGCAAAGGTTTGAATTCAAAGGATTGTTTGAATTGATTAATCAAAATCAAAACAGAATATTAGAAATGGAAAAGGAAAAACAATCAGAACAAAAAAAATGAAAAAGAAGCAGCCCAACCCAGCTAACCCACTAAAGCCCAGCAGCCCATCTCTCCACCCCCCCCCCCCCGGAGGGAACCGTTTTCCACCCGCGAAGCGACCCACACAGCGGATGACTGCCAGGACCCACCTCTTCTCTCTCTCACGCGCTGACACCAGGCCCCACTGCCACCTCACCATCGTCTCCACCCGGCGACCATTTCTTCACTGTTTCTGCATTGATCTCGCGGGAGTAAATCACGTCAATGCAGAGAGTAATTCCTGTCATCAATCACGCTCGATAAATCCCCTCTCTCTTCTCTCTCTTTCCCCTCAAACCCTGCTGCCAGAGAGCCACCAGGCCGCCTCGATTTTACCCTGCACCGCCGCGGACTCCGGCGAGCATTTTCATCGATTCCGGCGAACTGCAACCACCCCTCGCCTCCCACTACACGCTCACTTGCTCCCCATCTCCTGGCGAACCTCCCCATAGCGCTACCTCGCCCCCGCGCGCTCCACAGCATCGGCAACGACGACAACCTCTCGCATCCGCCGTCTGCCTCTACTCTGACGAGCCCTACAAGTAGTCTCCGACCGCGCCTCCACTCCTCTTTGATGCTCCGATACTTTCAACACATCTGTGCATCTAACCACGCCATTTGCTTGCTCTCTCATGCACTGTAGAGTCGCCTTCGTCGATGACTGACTGCAACCGACGGTTCCACGAACTACGGCGAGTAATAGCCAGTATCATCGTGCGCCCCTGATGCTGAAACGACCACGTCGAGCTTCTGCAACCCCCTGCGAACCTGGTGAGCCATCTCTCCTCCTCCCTTGCTTCCTTCTCCTCCGGAACCGCCGCCAGCAGAGCCGCGCCGCCGCTCGTCGCTGGATTGCGCTGCCAATCTTTGGTCAGAGCACCGCAGCCATCAGATCTCGATCGCACGGGTAGGATAGGTTGACTTAAACGAAAGGGTATGGATAGATCTGTGTCGCACGATCGTCATTAGATCCAACGCCCCACATCGCTTGATCCATGCGAACCAGTACCAGCAAATAACAACACGACACGTGGCCTGGAATCTGTTTAAAAACAGAAACTTGTCTATTAGATAACCAAATTTGTAAATTGCATAACTTTCAAACCACACGTCCAAATTTTGCAAATTTTATATCAATGGAATCATCAAGACAAATCCTACCCAACCATGCCCTTTGTTTAGTAAATTGCTTCTGTTAAATTGTTTGTTTTTGCAGAAACTTGTGTAGGCATATTTAGAATATAAAATTTGTTCTAAAATGATTTTTGAGATAAAATCTTTGGCAAATGTTTTTTTTGAACCTACTCACCATAGAAATCAATTTGTGGTTTCAAAAATATATTTGGTGAAGAAAAATAATAAACCTTTGATTTAAACCATTTCTAGTCAAATAAAAATATTGTTTATTTGTTAAAAATGCTTTTTGAAGAAAACCTTTGGGAAATGTTTTGGAATAAAATCTCTTACCCCAAGCACCAAGTTTTATGATTTAAAAATGTATTTGGTAAACCCTATAAAGATTGCTACTTTGATAAAGGCATTTTCAACCACATAAAATAATGATTTGGTTTGAAAATGGTTTATAGGTAAAATCTTTTGCAAATAGTTTTGCCACTTTATAAAATGACCAGTAAGTGTTTTAGAGTGTTTATAACCTATTATAAACCACTTTTGTAAATAAAACAAAGATTGACATGCTTGCATGCAATGTTTTGTTTCTATTATTTTATGTGATGTTGCTTGAATGGTAGATTGAAATGTTGCTTGCTTGATTGAATTGTAGTGATTTGAAGAGTGTGTATATTGCAAAGATCAAGGAGTGAACTTATATTCTCTACCAAAAAGGCAAGTGATGCTTCATAATTTTGTCCCATTATTTTCACTATGCATTAGTGATATTTCTAAGTAGGACTTGCATGGAATTTTGCTAAGTGTAAACTATGCCATGGGAAATCCTAGTAGATGAAACCTTAGTAGAATTCTCCTAAGTTAAGATTCCTACTATCATGCTTAGCTTAGCTAGTAGAAAACAAGTGTGGATTATATTCATACTATGGAATATTTCTAAGTCAAGGACTTGTGTTTTGTTTAATAAAACAACCAAGTGAATGAATCACCTGGGTGGAATGGAAGGAATGGTTTGTGTTGAGTGGTTCACAAGGCCCATTTCTATGGTTTACCTTGTGTATCTCACTTGTGGATGGCCACCCAGGAACAAAGATATTTGAGATGTCAAATGTTGAGAAGCTTCAAGTGCAGCCACTTGGCATTATGGGCTCTGTCTGGATCATATAGGTTGCAATAACTTAGCCAAATGGACAGTTGGTGGTAGGGGAATGATAGGTTGGAACGCGTCCATTCTGGTCTAAGGGAAGGCTTCTGAAAGATCTTGTCTTGGTGAAACCAAGTCTTGTGGGGAAAGTGCACCACCTCTGTATAGTGTAAAATCTAAGTACTTAGCCATGTCCCTGGTAAAGGACAATTTGAGCATCAAGACATGGAAGCTATCAAGAATCTCCTCATCCAAATTTCTAAGTTAAAAACTTGTGGTTGAACAAGGGTTGAAGGATCACCAATTTCTATTGGGAGATGCCTTGGGTGTTTTTGTCAAGCAAAAACTTAGTGTTTTCAAATGATAAGGAAAAACTATTTTGAGCAAAGCAAGCCTAAGCTCCACTTATCCAAATGCATATAGATGATAGACTCCACTATACTACCTTAGTATCACTTGCCAATACAATTCAAATGTATTGACCCTTGTGGCTGTAACTTATTATGTTGCAGGTTTGTTTGATGTTAGTGAAGTTTATTGATTAGGATTACAAGTCTACAACCAACATGACTGCCTGTGGCACTTTGAAGATGAAGGACCCCATGCTATTGTTATATTCTACTGCATTGTAATGAGATAGCCAAATGAGCTATGTAAGATGTAATAAATTATTTTATTCCTGGTTATAAAGTTGTATTATGACCTTTGTTTCTTGATATTACATCTTAATTGTGGATGCTAGCTATTGATCCAGGGACTAGCATTGTAAACACAGGGATCCTCTCCTTTACAAAGGAGGGATCTTACACCAGCACCCAATTTTCAGAAAAAGTGGACGATGTTTTGTTAGAGTTCCCTAGTCTTAGCACATTTCAAGCTTACCTATTAGCTAACTATGCCCACTTAAATGACTTTATGTAAATTTAAATAAATTAGGTCAAATTTCAATTACAAGTAAGCGTATAGATTCTTCTTGAATTAGTAAGGGATCCAACAGTCAACAATGTTGGGATCTGCAATCTTTATCTAACGATCGATGTTCAAAGTTATTTGTGCATTATATCTTACTAGTAAGTTGCAAGTGCCTCTTGTACGTGAGAATCAGATAACAAAAGTATAATATATCATTTTTTATATAAAATTATAATAGGTGAAGCTCAAAAAATAAATATAAGTTCGAGTTACGTCCATAAAGTATCACGTGTGTATTTGCATCTTGTACTTTCTATCATGTAGAAGTCAACATACTAGTTACCTAATACTACTCAACATGCTCTAGAGAAATGACAAAGACGATTCTAAAATTAATTATCGAGAAGTGTGTGTTGAAGTTTGTGCATAGCGTTCATTGCGCTAAAGACTATCATTAACATCTTCTAAATGCTAGAAATGACAAACACGCTGGCGGGTGTGTTTCACTCGGAGTTCAAGGGGAACCAAAAAGATGTAGCACCACCAATAAAAGGTCACCGGAACCTTGTCGGTAATGCATCCACGCGACATACGATGATGATCAATGAAAAATGACTATGGTGCTGGAAAACCGGGAGTACCAGGAGATCAGGAATGTCACGAGGGGTAGGGAGAGCGGTTGCCAAAAGAAGAAGGATACGAGAGAAGATATAGGGAGGAGGGGAAGAAGATGAGAGGGGTGACATGTGGGAACTAGGTCCATGTGATCGCTTAATTGTGGGCCCATTCTGTTAGTTTAGATGTTAAAACACGATTAGCCAAAAAAGTGACCTACTTGTAACAGCTCTACCCAAGAATTTGCAAAAGTGGCACTAACCTGTTACCCTGGCCCCAATTGTGGTGCTAAAATGTAATTTACTCAAGAAATGTGGGCTCACGTCCTTTCCTGAAACACAATAAAACTTATTTATGGTGTTATTTAGCTAGTCTACGTGATGATACAATACAATACTGAGCCAGGACGTGACAACTTGCTACACTAGCTATAACTTCAGTAGGTGTCCTTGATACATGTAACACCCTCAGATCGGCCCTATGCAAGTTTTAGCGTTTCCCGCCAAACCCGCATAGAAACGATTCAAAGGTGCCCACCAGGCACTTGCGTACGGGTGGAAAACGATATCATTACACAATAGTCCATGATAGAACCCACAGAACAGATATATACAAAGATGACTCAAATAGTCAAGAATACAGGTATACAATACAAATATCCAAATCACCTTGAAAACAATACACATCCGAGTACGGATAAGATGCAAATGGGGCTAAGAGCCTGAAGAATAACCAATGGCGTCCATAACCCTGCCCAGGCCAAGCCGGAAGGGTAACCCTGCTAACGACGTCGATCTCAAAACCTGCTAAAACAAAAGGGGTGCCGACAAAGGTAAAAGGAAAAAGAGAGCGGTCAGTACTGAGACCAGTACACGACGAGACTAGAATTCGGCGGTCCTCGCCTACATAGGTATGGTGGACTGAAGCGGCAGCGAAGCATGCGCTAAACAACCTATAGAGACTCGATACAACTGTCGACTATCAGAGAAAGATAAGAAATACCTATTCGAAACCATCCTGATACTACCACCAAACATACCCATCCTAGTATTTCCCCCTCGAGACCAAATGAGGAAGTCAACCGAGGAACTCACACAGTTGGCAATTTTATTCATTCATTCCATGGTGGTTATTCAACTTACTAGTCATATCAGGTCTAAGTCATATTATAACAGTAAACTTTAGTTATAGTTGTCTATGATCGAAAACTATACTCCAAGTCGTCCATAACCACGGACACGGCTTCTCGAAAAGATTTAACCATGTAGGGGTGCACCAAAGTTTCCACACGTACCTACACCCTTGTTGTCAGATCAGGTAGGTACAAGATCACAAAACATACACCCAACGGTATGTCGACGGGGTTTCAGACACGACGTTTCCCAGACCCAAAGCAAGTACATGGGGGCCACCCCACTAAGCTACCCGCAACAAATTCGGCCGTCTCCGATACGGACCCAGGGTGTGTGGCGACGGCTGTAAACGATTGGGAACCCAAAAGTGTGACTGGGCTTGTCGATACAGCGAAAACGTGGCACGGGATTCCTAAACAGTACAGGCGCTCCACGCGCAATAGTAAATAAAGCAGTAAAGCATGGCATAAGTACATGATAGTAGTAAAACCCCAAACTAGGTTGTGGCCCCCAGTACAGTACTTTGAAATCAGGTACTAAATCGATGGGGGTGCCCACGCAACCCACCTGTGGTTAGCGTGCTCGATCTCGGAATAGGTGTCAAGTGGGCGGTTAAAAACCAAATATTGTCTATTACCCCACCGGTGCCTCTGCATTATTTACCTACTTTCATTTTTAGTTATTAAACAGTAATTAAATCCATGATCATCTCCACCATTAAGCATGTGCCAACCACCCAACAACGGTGGAACATCGACGACGTGAAGCAGCACCTGAGAAAGCGACTACGACTCGCAAGGCCGACTATCTACCAAACAACAGGTAATAGGAGGCGTCCAAGGCAAAATAGAGGCTGCAAGGAAATATAAAGGGGTACGAAATCTATAGCATCGCAACACATATAGCAATAGATCAACAGGAGGAAATAAAGACTATAAAAGTAAGATAGGTAGAAAGGGGGAGAATGATTGCCTGAAAACATTGCCGAAGGTTCATCCGAAGATCGGGTCGACACTCGCATCAACTCATCATCCTAATCCGTGAAGAAGCAAAGCACTAGAAGAAACACCGGATGCACTATTTAATAATACGGCAGAAGATCGGGCATGATGCATGTATGATGCATGACATGACAAAGGTGCGGTGCAACTAGGCAATATTAAGCGGAACCAGGGTCCCGACAATTGATTAGTTGGTTCATGTTGTTTAGATACTCCGTAATTTAAATGTTGTCTTATCAACGTAAAACATGTCACCAGTTCTCTACACAAATTTAATTCGGGCCAATATAAGACTATATTCGTCCGCATATGGTCCATATTTAATTTAGGTGAATCGGCATAAGACCCCCAAACCAAAAAATATTTGTGCAAGAATGACATTTTAAATGCACAAGTATACATGACATATTATAAAAATAGGGCGGGCTCGGATAAGGGTCACACATTGGATCGACAATCTTGGTTCAGGATCCAACGACGTTTGGATTCGGCGAGATCGGTCTTCGAAGATGGTATCTGTCGGCATACTCGTGGTCATTGGTACCGAGAAGGATATCTTGCCGAGGTGCCGGAATCGAAGAACAGGGCAACAACACGATGGCCTTGGCGTTCAATAGGGTGCACTCGGGCAGAATTAGGCGTCGGAACCTGACAACACACAAGTATACGAACAAAAAATACACTTGCGGCCACACATGAGAATTTTAGGAATCACTTCAGGATGGAGACAACCACTGCAGGCGCTAGAATCAAAGTCAATGCACAACTCGTGCAGTAACAACATGAGTGAGGCCATACGATCTTGGAGTCAGCCTGCGAACCGAAAGGGGATGTCGAGGAAGCGCTCGACAACGACGGGGTGAGGAGGCCTCCAACACTGCGGCAAACGGGGGAGCTCCGTGGCGTTCCTGGGGCGGCATCGCTCATAGAGGGAGGGGCGACGCCAGGCTCTGTGGGCGACGGACTTGGCCACGCCGGTCGGAGCACAGGCAGCCGTGCGCGAGGCAGACGACGGGCGCGGGCTCGCTCACGACAGCGGGGAGGAGCTTAGGCGGAGGCGGTGGTTGGTGGCGAGGCAGAGGATGCGATGGCGGGCAGAGACGATGCCGGCGACGGGGTCCCTGGCGCTGGCTCGGACGAGAAGGAGCACTAGAGGCGGGCGGCCACGGTGAAAAACATGGGCGATGGCCGCTAGAGAGGGGCAAGCCGCGACGGCGGAGACAAGCAGGCGGCGCGGGTCGGAGGTCACGGATAGCCTTGCTGGCAGATCGCACACAGAGATAGGGAATCACGAGAGGAGGACGCGAGCGACGGGAGGTTGGGGACGGGGTTTGGGGAGGAGCGGGGTCAACGAGGAGAGGTGGTGGCGGCGGGACAGAGAGGATGTGAGGGAAGGGGAGCGTGAGGCGAGGACGGGAGCGAGCGTGGGGGAGCGTACTCGTGCGCTTGGTGACGTCGGGCTTGACCGCGTCGGTGTGGTGGTTTGAGTGTTGCATCCCAGGCCAGGGTGTGTGTTGTGCAAATCTGGCGAACGGGCTGGCCGGCACAGCCCAAGCCCGGCACGCGCCAAACGGGCCGGCACGCGGCATGGCCTTCCGAGGCCCGCCAAGCCACGTGCCGTGCCGGGCCGGCAGGCGTGCCCCGCCTGGCGTCCTGAGCCCGGCACCTGGGCTAAATGGGCCGGCCCACGGCACGTCAAGCACGCTAGGCCGTGGCCTTTTTTCGCAGGCCCGTAGAAATTTACCTTCAAAAACGTCCTAATCTCCCGTGGTAGAGTGCGGCGCGGGAGACCAGCAGGTCAGCGGTTCAACCCCCCGCAGCACCCCTTTTTGCATCTTTATTTGGAATATAGCCCCGGCAGCTGCTAACGGTCCGTGCCGGGCCAGCCCGCGTGCCCGGAAAGGCGGCACGGGCACGACACCCGCGTGCCATGGGCCGAGCACGGCCCGTTAAGCCATGTGTCGGGCCATGCTTTTTTTGCGTGCCGCGGGCCGGCCCGCCCAGGCACGGCCCGATGGCCAGGTTTGGTGTTGTGTTGCTCGCTGGGTGGGTGAGTGTACCGAGTGCATGTGGAGTTTGGGATCAGGGGGTGGCGGCGGTAGAGGAAAAATGGAGAGTGGAGGGTAGCAGGTAGGATTAGATCTAGGTGGGGTGAGCGGATTTGGGTAGGGAAGGTTTAGGGTTTCATGTGGTTAGGGTTTAGTTTTAAAACGGCTAGGCCTTCCGGGTAGTCGGTGGCCTGACTTAAACGTCTAGGCTGCCTCCCCGGATAAAAAATATTTTAAATTTTATTATAAAAATATTATAGGTTTATTTTAAAGGCTTTTACAAATAGTTTTTAGACAAAACAAAATAATCAGATGAGTCCGGTTTTGATTTGAGATAAAAGACGAAGAATATTTGGAAAAGAAATATAGGCTTTTAGAAAATAGTTTTAGGCAAACGATGCATGATGAAGTCATGATGATACACATAATAAAAACAACAACGATTTTCTAGTAGTGGATTTACCCGGGGTGCTACAATACAGTTGCGCACTATAGAAGACAGACAAGGGAACACGCAAAATTAACACCCCTTGTTCAAAGAGCCTCCCATCTTGCCAAATCTCCGTCAATCCCCATTCGTGAATGCTGTCTAGCCTCATTTTGGATCCTCTCGAGCGAGCCATTCAAAAATTTCATAGCCATTTCTCACCTGCTGCATCGGTTCCTGTAGGCCGCCATCACTCTCCTCCAAGAAATCCCAACAAACATATATGAATCCGCCCTTGCTCCCAGTCCATCTAGATGCAATGGCGGATTCGACGCACAACATTTGGTATGGTAACTGGAGCAAGTTCGACAACAGCTCATTTGGAGAAATCTCTCTGTATATGGACACTACCAGCATCGTCCAGCTGGCCGCATGCGCCAAGGATTTGCGCCACCAAGTCACCGGCGAAAAAGGTAGAAGATGCCCCAACGACAGCTGTGGGACATTGGTCGCCTTCCACGACTTCCTCAACCATAATATGGTGTGCCCACATGGCCCATGCAACTACACTGAGCCTGGCTGTGACTTGGCTACCCTACCAACAGTGCTCCTCGGCCACCTCAAAAAATCCCACTCAATGGAAGTGCACAGTTTCCACTATGGGGCGGAACATAGGTACATCTCTAAGCCTTTGCTGGTACCTGGCTCATGGAGAGTAGAGACCGTCGTATCCGGGGACGATGGTGCATTGTTCGCCGTGCGTTTTGACATGCTCCTCTATGGCGTCACCGTATCTGTCCAGTGCGTCAGGTCGGCGACGTGCTTGTTTCGCAGTACATGGTGGAGTTGCACTTAAACCATCAATGATGGGAGGTGACATGGAGTAGTTCGTCAAAGATAGCATGTTTTTCAAGACGAAGAGCAGCACGTCGCCAGCCACCGTCAGGATTACTGAAGATTTTCGGAATTTTCGGATTAATAAACATGATAGATTCATTCTGGATTCCTCATTCTGCATCCACAAGGTGGGAGATGGTAAATATGACCGTCTTGATTCTGATCATGATCTGTCGTTCAAATTTGGGATTAAATATTGATGTTGATTCTGGTTGGGGGTTCAGTGTGTCAGAAATATGGATTTTGGCTGCAAAGTAGTACAGTACAGTATTATTGTACTAGTTCTTGTACTTGAGAGTATATTGTTTCCAAATCTGCTTGTGCTAATGTATTTTGCAGTATATAGTGGTAGTACTTGTTTAGATCAAACGATAATATGATCTAGCATTTCCTTTTAAACATGGCTCTATACTGGTAGCTAACACTACTGGCTTAGATCAAGTAGCTTTTTCTTTGAAACACGACTTTGCACATGTACTCCGTAGGTACTACGTATGTTTAATCGTAGTCCGGTTACTCATATTTACTTTATCATTTTTTCTTATAATATTTAGCATTCTGCAATTTAGTTTGTCGATTCTGACATCCTTTAGAAACTCCAGGTACATCTCTCAACCAATGTTGGCATCACGCTCATCGAGAGGATGATGGTATGGTGTTTGTTGTGCTATTTGACATGTGCGAGTCGGGCAACATCATCGTATTCATCGTGTGCGTCAGGTCGGATGCATGCTCATCGCCCTTGTACAATGTGCAGTTCACTGTCTATCACCCGTCAACAGAGCTGGGGTTTTGGAAGGGTGTATTCTACAGTTTCTTCACGCCTGGGAGCAGGGCGGTGTCGGGCATCATCCAGAAGGAAAAGCATTCCATGTTGGTGTACCATGAAACATCTCATATTACTCGGGGCCTGCATTACTCAATATGCATCAATCACGGGGGAGAATTCCCAATTGACATAGAATTTATTTATCCCGCTTAGGGATCTCTGTGTGTTGGGGTGGATTTTGGATGCATAGTAGTACTAGTATAGTACTAGTTCTTGTACTTCGAAGTATTTTGTACTATATACTGTTAGTACTTGTTTAGGTCAAGGGAAGGAGATGGTATTGCTTTCCCTTTGGTCTGCAGTTGCTATGGTATTTTGTTGAACTAATAGTGACGTATTGTTACTTGTTTAGATCAAGTGTAGTAGATTGTCTTGCTTTTATTTTGAAACCTAGCATTTCCACAATTATCTAGATGAGTCTTGGACATTTTGGGTTGCATATGGGGGTTCACACAAGCATTGAGGAAAGGAGTTGGTATTCGCAGAGAATCAGACTTGATCGTCAGTTTTGATTTCTCCAATGATCCAGCCTGTTCGGAGAACAGGGAAAACTGATCATGCGCCAAGGTTTTTTGAGCTAGAACAAGAACTTATTCTCTTTGTACTATTAGTGAATTTCAAGTAGTAAAGCTACTGAATCTCTCAAATGTTCTGTCATTGCTATTACTAAAGCATTTTGTGCAACTAATACTGATATACGGGTACTTTGTTAAATCAAGGGCAGTCGAAATTCTTGTTTTTCTTTTGAAACATGGCCTTGTCGTAATCTAGATGAGACTTGGACATTTTGGGCTGCATACGGGGTCACACAGGCATTGATCATCAGTTTAGCATGCTCCAATGGTCGAGTGTGTTCGGAGAAAAGGAAAAACTGATCGCGCGACAAGGTTTTTAGAGCTGAAACAAGAGTTGGTTCTCTCTATACTACTATTGCATTTTAGTGTCTGTATTGCTGAATCGGGCACTTTGAAATGCTGCTGAATTAGTCAGGTACTGCTGAATATGAACTGCGAATTCATCAATAATTTTTTATCTTATTTTATGCTACTGGATTTTTACATGAATACTGTATCTACCAAAAAGAATACGGTCGAGCCATAGAACAATGCAATTACTTCCTATAACTCCTCTTAGCCTACCCGCCTCCTCATAGCTACTGAGCGCGCACCCGTTTGGACCGTGCGATTTCCCCCGAGCAGCGTATTTTTCCTGCTTTTCTCATTCACCGCCGTTAGATTAGGTCGCTCCATTCTTTACCGCTTGCTTCTTTAAATGCATCAATGACCTTTGGGCCCGTCTACGAGTGGGTCCATGGAAAAGAGACTGGGTCGATTCACATATCGGGTGTGCATCCTTCCCAACTTGTGTGAAAACCCTACCTTGAAACCTAGATCTCACAGTGGCCACGTTGCCTCCTTCTCTTCCCAACTCACGCCTCCTCTCTCCTGCTCTCGTGCGCTCACCTCCTCCCTCACCACCACCGACCTCCGCCGCCTCCCGCCATGGATGCGCTCATTGTTGACCCCGTGCTGCCGGGCAAGGCCTTCCGCTCGTGGTCTCCCCTCGTCTCCACCTCACCAAGCCTCATGGCAGACTCCCCAATCCGCCGGGTTGCCTTCCTTCCCCCCCCCAAACCACCGTGTTAGCTTCTCTCCTCTTTGCAGCGCCACACGAGGCGTCTAAGGACCGGCGTCGGTGCAGGTGCGGCAGGCCGTGGGTGGGAGGCCGGTGGGAAGCTTTCCAGATGCTCGAACGACCTCTTCGTCGGTCGTTGCTCAGGGCTACGGAGCTCCTACCCGATTTCAGGTTCAAGATTTCTGCAGATCGTGCTTGTTATCAGCAGTGCAGAGGTGGGGTCGGGGAGGCGCGTCCTTCTCGGTATGGGTGGGCCGAGCGGCAGGGCGACGGCGGCGCAAGAGAAGTGGCTGGGCAGCGGGAGGACGGCGATTCAGGATGTGGCTGGGCGGGCCGAGCGACCGGAGGACGGCGGCAGGAGGATGATGTGAAGGGCGGGGGTGGACGAGGTGCATGCTTGCAGGGACACGGTCGCCGGTGAGGCACAGGAGCTGACTCGAGGTCAAGTGGCAGCTGCAGTTCGTCCAGGTTTGCTTCTCCTTCTTTCTCTCTCTCTCTTGCTCTACTCTACTCTCTGTTGTCATCTGAAGTTCGTTCAGGGTTGTTTAGATTTTTTTGCGCTGCAGGGAATGGAGGAGTTAGGTGGAGGCCATGTACTATGCTGGAGGCTCGGTGAGTTCCAGAACTTCTCTACTAGGGCCTGCTCCTCCATTAGTTGTCATTTTTATGTTCCGGATTGAGGTTTCATTTACATTTGTAGGCTTTATCTGATCTCTAGCTTTACTCTGTTTTGATGTAGGCGCTACAGGATAAGGGCAGCGGTGTGGAGGGTGAGTGGCAAGCGGATGGAGCCAGACGTGGACCGCTACGGGTGGCAGGAGGCTTTCCTAGAGCCGGCCCGGTGCGCCGCCTCGATAAGGTCGTCCACCACCGGCTAGAAGTGCCATGCCTCTCCGTATTCTTGCCATCTTCAACAGTGGAACGGCGCAATATTTCTCGACTCAAGCAGCCACGGTTGAGATGCCATGGCCACTTTTTCCCATTCTCTCAAAAAGGTGGAGCCACTCCAAGATACAAAAGGTTAATTTTACAATGGATTAGATGGGATGAGGTTGTCAATTTTTGTGTCTTCTAAGTTTATTTCACCATATCTAATATATGTCCGGGTGTCATAATGTGAGGCTCAGAATATACGAACATGATAGAAGCCTCGGTATGTTTATGCATATAAAGAATACAATTCCTATTGTGGAAACCCGATAATATAAGAAAGTTAGAAACTGCTATGTTAGTTAAAAAGTTAGGAATTTTCTACACTTCAAAGTTTACCTACAAGCATTCTAAAAATTCAGTACCCGCTAAATTTGAAGGGAATATGCCCAAGAAAAAATAATAAAGTGGTTATTATCTTATTCCTTGTCTATGATAAATGTTTATTTTGCATGCTATAATTGTATTAATACGCAAACGTTAATAAATGTGTGTTTAATAAATAAATAGAAAGTTCTTATGCCTCTCTTATAAACTAGCTCATTGATTAACAAGATGACCAAAGGTTTTCTGATCATGGACATTGGATGTTGTTAATAACGAGGTCACAACATTATTGGAATGGTGTGATGAACATTTATCCGAAGTATAGCATTATGATCCAAGTTATTGTGTTTATATTGCTACAACATCATACAAAGTAATCCCAATCCTTAGACCACGAGATCATGTCAATCACTAACACTAGAAGATTATCTTGATAACATCTCGATGACGGAGTGGAATTCAGTACTACGAAGGTGTTATGTTGAGGATCATGGATCAAGAGTGGAATTTTTCCATCCCGATGACGGATAGATATACTCTGAGCCCTCTCGGTGATATCACATTAATTAGCTTGCAAGCAAGTGATTTGATCACTAGAATGTTATATCACGAGAACAAGAAAAGAGTACATGTCGGTAACAAGATCAAACTAGGTATGAAGATGCCGATGATCGAATCTCGGACATGTAATATATCGCGAGACAAAGGGATTGAGTTACATGCGTATAAGGTTCATAAGATTACAAAAGTCATCGTTGAATGCGTGGGAGTCAGTACGGATCTCCAGGTCCTGCTGCTGATTATTGATCAGAGAGGGGTCTCGATCATGTCTGCATTATTCGCGAACCGTAGGGTGACACACTTAAGGGATACTGACACCATTCGGAGCAAATAATATGCCAGAGAAAGAAAAATAAAGGGAGGAATTTATTTCACTAGACACCGGAATTGTTTCGGTTGGAATTGTTGAAACTGGTTCTGCATGTGAAATAGAAATGTTGTAAGGGGTTTTATGTGAATGTTTGTTAATTAAAGTAATTAACAAAATTCTGAATAAATAAATAAAAGAGGTTTATTTAAATGAGAGCTTGCATTAAATTTGGTGGAAATTTAATGCATGTTAGTGGATTTTGAGTGGAGGCATGTTTATGTGAGTGGAGGCTTCTCATTTTGAGTGGGAGCTCCACCCACTTGAATGTGGAAGAGGTGGGGGCAGCCACCATGGCTGGGCGCCATGCCCCTTGGTTGCCTCCCCTATCCCTATAAAAGGCACCCCTCTCCTACTCTCACAACACACCTCCTCGTGAAGGATCTCTCTCCCCCTTTATTATTTACCCATGGTCTCGGATCAGCAAGATACATGTTCCCGGTGGCTTTTTATGGAAGGATTTGTTTCTTACGCTCCTTCACTGGAGCTAGGGCGCGGGGGTTGTCCGGATACCCGAACGTGTGTGTGATCACGGATGCACCACTGCTTTACGGTGCTATACTTGATGGTGCTGGACCAGATGGACTTCTTCTCGATCTTGAGATCGGTAAGTGTTCGACTACATCATCCACAAGTACAACCTTGTTAACGCTTTTCGGTCTTCGAGGGTATGTATTCTATGAATGTATATCCACATGTTGCTTGTATCTAGTAGATAGATCTTGATACTTAGTTGTTCCCATCGTAGGAAAATTTTGTTTTCTATGCTACGAACCCTACAGTGGTATCAGAGCCAGATCTATGCGTAGATGCTTTACACGGGTAGTACACATATGAGTATGTGGGCGATGATGATAATGTTATTGCTTCTTGGTTGTACTTTGGATATTGGTGGCATAGTGGGATGAAGCGGCCCGGACAAACTTTACATGTCCTCGCACATGAGACATGTTCCACGCTTGACATGAAACTAGTTTTGCATAAGTGGCTAGCGGGTGTCTGTATCTCCTACTATAGTCAATATCTAATTTACAATGAGTTGTTAATAATTTAGTTATCCTCATTGTGGTTCCATGTTCGTAGGTAAGAACAGTTCTATCTTCGAAAGCCCTAAGCCACGTAAAACTTGCAATGGATAAATTAGAAGCGTCTAGTTTAGATTGTTGTTGGGCTAGTGTCATGATATGGTAATGTTGTAAGTAAATGTATAGTTGATACTCTATAGCACACCTAACGTGTAAGTTCCATAGACATTAGCCTTACACACGAAGGAATGATAAAGATCATACCACGATGCATGATGGTGATCAAGTGCAAGAACCATATTATTTCACTTTTAATATATGATGTTTGTTGCATCTTATATTGCTTTTTTGGCGCTTTAGTAGCATTATAAGATGATCCCTCATTTAGATATCAAGATAAAATGTGTTCTCCCTTAATATGCACCGACTATGTTTCGCCGCTTCAAGACACCACGTGATGATCGGGTGTACTTGAATCCACGAATATATATCGGGTGTAAGACAGTTTTACACACACGAATACTCAGGTTCTTACTTGGCGAGCCTAGCATGTACAGACATGGCCTCGGAACACAGACCGAAAGGTTAAGCATGAGTCATATGTTTGATATGATGCCCATATAGATGCTCGCACTTGAAGCTACACCGACTCACGTGATGATCGAACTTGGTGTAGTGGATTTGATTCATGTAATCACCAAAAAGACACGAGGGATGTCGATTTTGAGTGGGAGTTCATTTCTAATTTGTATTAGTAGAACTCAATTTATCATAAATTAAATCAAAGTGAATTTGCATAATTTGTTGTAGTCATTGGCATTCGTTCACCACTTTATGCTTAGTTGTAATTGAGATAATAAAACTATACAATTCTGGATATTTACTTTACGAACTGGTATCGTATTGTTTTGAGTGTCGATCTAAAGTTTAAAGTCCTATTGCAAACTTTCAGCAAACTCCATTTACTCTGTGAAGTTTAATAATTAGTATTAAATCAAGAGTAACAATTCCAGTGTTAGTATCTAAAGTATCATGTTTGCCTCCATGATTCTTGATTGTTTTAAATATCAAGGTTATCTAAGAGCCGAAAGAATTGTTTCAGAAACCATCATGTGTGGCAGATATAACGATATCTGAAACAATATTTTTGGTTGCAGTATGATAGAGTATAATATATGTTCTCATATTGGATGAGAATTTTCAAAGGGCTAGACATCCTAATCATCCAAAAAGGTTTTGGAAAGTAACATTATACTCACGATTTGCCTTTATAAGATACATTAGCTTGATCATGAAAGTTGTCATGATAAGGATGAATAGAATATGTAGGTAAAGTGTTTACTACACCGAAATATTACTAAATAATGGGTTTTTTAAAGAACGCCAAACATTGTATGATGGTGATCAACTGCAAAGTGCAAGTTCAAAGGTATAAGTATTTTACTATACATGCTTTGGACTATGTGTCATTTATATGGCACCACTGTTGATGTTGATAGATTCTTTAAAAAGGAAAAGGAAATGCTGAAAGAGAATCTATAAAATATTTGGCAGAAAAGGAAAGACTAGAAATATCTAGCTTAGGTATATAGACGAGATACATGTTATGGTTGTATTCTTTGCTTGTTAAACAATGTGGTTCTTGGGTATTAGATACCGAATTGGTTGGTATGAAATATCATACAGAACAATTCATGAACTACAATGGCCTAAGTAACTAGCAAGAAAATATGTGATGATGTTCATCGAAAACAAACAAATGGTTGTTTGTATTTCTCGTTGACATCAAAGCTTGCCTTCAAGATTTATTTTAATAATTGTTATTTAAATCAGGTATTATGAGAACAAAGATTGTTCAAATAATTACCGTATTCCATATAAGATGGATGATTTACAAATCTAGTTGGATAAATCACGTCCATAAAATCTAATGCTAAAATGTCGCAAGACAGATGATTGAAAGATCACTTACAAAGTGACGTTGTCGTTTAAATTATATTGGAAAGAAAAGAGGAAGAAACTCCATGTTCATGGATTTTTGGAGTCTTTGATTTTGATCAAATGATGCTTGTGAGACTTTTCTCGGGAAAATTAAAACTTCGTTCAAAGGCCAAAGAAGAACGATCGACTAAATTATTGGAATTTATACATATCGATATATGTAGTCCATTATGTGTAGTCGTAAGCGATGGATTTCAACTTCATATGATTTCTCCGGAAATTTGAGTGAATATTAACTTAATGAGAAAGAAGTATGAAATATTTGAAGATGTTCAAAGACTTTCAAGATGAAGTAGAAAATCATTGTAACAAGAAAATAAATAATTTATTATTTGGTCATAAAGGGATTTATTTGAGTTGCAAGTTTAGCAAAACACCTAGATTTGCATCTCTCGAAACACCATAGGAATATGGAGTGTTCGAGATTTGTAATGAAACCTTGTTTGACATGGTTGGATCAAATGTGTTATTTATAAAACTGCCATTATATTTTAAAAGATTGAAGCTTTAGAGACTACCCCTTTTACACTGAAAAGAGCACCATCGTGATCCGTTGAAATGACACCATAAAGTTTATGGTTTGGGATAAAACCCAAGTTGTCCTTTCTTAAATTTTGGTATGCTAAGCATAAGTAAGATGTTTACAACCAAAGTCGGATGAGCATGTCTTTGTAGGTTATTTCGAATAACCTTTGGTTATTCCTCCATAAAACCGAGTACAAAAGAGTTTGTTGCTTGAAACGTCAAGTTTCTTGAGAAAGAATTTTTCGTAAAAGTTAAGTGGGAGGACAATAGAACTTTGATAAGGCTGATGAACCTTAGCTATATGTGCTGAGTCGCGCAGCACCGGATAATGTTCCGGAGGCAGCCATAATGCTCATGGCTCACGTGCCTCAAAGAGTGCGGACACGGAGGTCTAAGTTCCTATTGAACCAAGTAGGTTGGATAAACAATCAAATGCTAAGATTTCAGAGTAAATCATTATTGTTTAACAATGATGAACCGACTACATGCAAAGAAGCGATGATGGGCCCTTAATCCATCAAATGGCTTGAAGCCATAAAATCCGTGATAGTTCCATACACGAGAAATCAAGTTTTTTGAACTTGGAAGACCCTCCAGAAAGGTGTAAAACCTATCAGTCGTATTTGGATCTATAAAGAAACAGACATGGATATTTCACATCTATGAAATAGTCGACATGTCGTAAATTATTTTAAGACAATGTTCAAGGAGTTGACTATGACAAGATTTGATATTTCATAGAGATATTTAGTCTAGACGGATTAATGTAGCAACCACTACATATAATTTGGTATATGGTAGTTGAACAAACAAAATAAAGTTCTTCTAATAGAATGGTTACCTAGGATGTGTACATGACACGATCCAAAGGGTTTTGTTAGTTCAAAGGATGCTTAAAAGGGCATGCGAACTTCAATGGTTGAAGTAAGCATCGTGGAGTTAGAATCTTCACCGTGATGAAACTGTTAAAGGAGTTTAATTTCATTAGAATACGATGAAGATGCTTAAATTTGCAAAAAAAATAAGTGGGAGCACTGAGACATATTTCTAAATACATTATGTGGAGGACATCTTTTTGATTGGAAATGATGTATCTTTTATTGTCAAAGGTTAAGAATTTCATTTCGATGAAAGAATTAGGCAAAACTCGAATATTAGGCATGAATGTCTATATGGATAGATTGTGATGCCAATATGGTTATGTCAGACGTACATATATAAGATATTGAATGAGTTCAATATGGAACGACGACAAAACGTTCTTGTCGCATGGAAAAGAATTGAATCAAGATTCAAGTGTACTAACACTTGGTAAGTGAAACACGATTCAAGTGCTTTAACACTTGGTGAGTGAAATCACAAGAATATTTTGATCAATCATACCATGATATGTACACATCCATATATGTCCTATGCTCTAAATGTTATGAGCATATACCAGAATGAATCATAAGATGATCATTGAACGATAGTAAGGATATTCTTATAATCTTTTGGAAGAATTAAGAATATATTCTATTTATAAAAGAGACAAATAGTTCATTGTAAAATGACACCAGTTCTATCACAAGATACAAATTAAGTTTATCTCAATTTAAAACTATGGATGGCACAATGTAATGGAAAGGAGATTCCATGACAGATTTGGATGAATTCCAAAGTTAAGACATTGTGATGGATACTACAACAAAAGACTAAGTATATGCCTGCTATAGTAGTAGCAACGGAGGGCATTTGTGTCAAGTAGTTTGTTATCAAACTAAGGTGTGGTTCACAATGGGCTAACACCCTAAATATATATTGTACGACAATGGTATCGACATGATTTAACCCCGAGGAACTAAAGGTCTCACAAAAAGACCAAATTTATACAATGCCATCTCATTAGAGAATGAGTTATGCGTGAAGACGCAAAGACATGCAAATACACACGGACCTGAAAGCGTCATATCCGTAGATTATGTTAACCACTTGCAATCGTGTATATGGAACACCAGAAAGTCATAGGTGTTCAATATGCAAAAAGTTTTCAAACTATATTATTGACTCTAGTGTAAGTGGGAGACTGAAGGGAATATGTCCGAGAGGCAATAATAAAGTGGTTATTATCTTATTTCTTGTTTATGATAAATTTTTATTTTGCATGCTATAATTGTATTAATACGGAAATGTTAATACATGTGTGTTTAATAAACAAATATAAAGTTCCTAGTTATGCCTCTCTTATAAACTAGCTCGTTCATTAATAAGATGATCAAAGGTTTCCTGATCATGGACATTGGATGTTGTTAATAACGAGATCACAACATTATTGGAATGGTGTGATGAACATTCATCCGAAGTATAGCATTACGATAAAATTCATTGTGTTTATATTGCTATAAAATTATACAAAGTAATCCCAATCCTTAGACCATGAGATCATGTAAACCACTAACACTAGAAGAGTATTTTGATAACATCAAACATCACACCGTAAGAGGGTGACTATAAAGGTGGGTTCAGTACTACGAATGTGTTATGTTGAGGCTCATAGATCAAGAGTGGAATTTGTCCATCCCAATGACGGAGAGATATACTCTGGGCCCTCTCGGTGATATCACATTAATTAGCTTGCAAGCAAGTGATTTGATCACTAAAATGTTATATCACGAGAACGAGAAAAGAGTACATGTCGGTAACGAGATCAAACTAGGTATGAAGATACCGATGATCGAATCTCGGACATGTAATATATCGCTAGACAAAGGAATTAAGTTACATGCATATAAGGTTCACACGATCACACAAGTCATCGTTGAATGTGTGGGAGTCAGTACGGATCTCCAGGTCTCGCTGCTGATTATTGATCGGAGAGGGGTCTCGATCATGTCTGCATTATTCGCGAACCGTAGGGTGACACACTTAAGGGATACCGACACCATTCGGAGCAAATAATATGCCAAATAAAGAAAAATAAAGCGCGGGAATTTATTTCACTAGCCATCGGAATTGTTTCGGTTGAAATTGTTGAAACTGGTTCTACATGTGAAATTGAAATGTTGTAAGGGGTTTTATGTGAATTTTTGTTAATTAAATTAATTAACAAAATTTGGAATAAATAAATAAAAGATTTTTATTTAAATGAGAGCTTCCAAATTTAATGCATGTGAGTGGATTTTTGAGTGGAGGCATGTTTATATGAGTGGAGGCTTTTCATTTTGAGTGGGAGCTCCACCCACATGAATGTGGAAGAGGTGGGGGCATCCACCATGGCTGGGCGCCATGCCCCTTGGTTGCCTCCCCTCTCCCTATAAAAGGCCCCCTCTCCTCCTCTCACAACACACCTCCTCGTGAAGGATCTCTCTCCCCCTTTAGAATTTCCCCATTTTCTAGGATCAGCAAGATACATGTTCTCGGTGGCTTTTTCTGGAAGAATTTGTTGCTTTAGCTACTTTGCTGGAGAGAGGGCGCGGAGGTTGTCGGGATACCCGAACGTGTGTGTGATCACGGATGCACCACTGCTTTGCGGTGCTGGACTTGATGGTGCTAGACCTGCTAGACCAGATGGACTTCTTCTCGATCTTGAGATCGACAAGCATTCGACTACATCATCCACGAGTACAACCTCGTTAACGCTTTTCGGTATTCGAGGGTATGTATTCTATGGATGTATATCTATCCGTTGCTTGTATCTAGTAGATAGATCTTGGTACTTAGTTGTTCCCATCATAGGAAATTTTTTGTTTTCTATGTTGCGAACCCTATAGAATTCGCACCGATTTAAATTTTGTATGTTAGCAATAAATATTAGGTCCCTGTTTGTAGTACTAATTAATTGGGCCTTCATTTCTATTCCTTCTAAATCTATTTGAGTTCTGCCATCTTTCCTTCATTCCCGTTCTTCACCTTTTTTCCATGTCCTTGTAGTGTTGGGGATTGCTGTGCAGCGGCTGCTGTTTGATTGAGCAAAGATTGCACAAATCATTAACTTCATTTTAGTCCCAAATGTAGCAGAAGGGATTTCATTGTATGCTTTAGCAGTACTAAAGCTCATGGTCTTTGCCTTTTCACTTTTCTCTATTACAGAACAGAATAGAACTATGGATGAGCTGCTCAGGGCTGTGGCTTATCCCTTACTAAGGTGATATAGCGTCATGTCTTTCTTAGATTTAAGTTTCTATAGTTTTACAATCTACAGAATTCACACATGTTGCAATATCTTACTCGGAATTTGCGCTGAAGTACACAATGGCTTGTAGTTACTGTCGTAGCTATAAGAATGAATAGATAGAAATTATAACGACAACTTGTAGAGCAAGAATGGAAACCATGAATGAACTATATATAAAGTAGAGGATAGTTATGTCGTTGCTTATAATGAACCATAAGATACAAAATATAATGGCATTAATTGTGAACCCATAGATCAGGACAAGCAAATATTACAGAAGTGTGCCAACAAATGAATTGAGCAATCAAACAGTATTTCTTAGATTTTCAGCAAATATAAACTAGCCAGGTCATTTCAAAAAATATATATGGAAGCATTTGTGTATCCTAAAATGCAAGAGACTTTGGGTGACTCGGAATTAGCGGTGAGCTACACAATGGCATACAGTTACTGTTATAGCTAAGAATGAACCATACAGAAATTATAAAGATATCATACGAGAACTTGTAGATTAGGAAGGCAAACCACTAATGAACTATATATTATAGAGGGTACTTATGTCGTTGGTTAGGATGAACTAGTACCAGATAAGAAAACAATGGCATCGCTTGTGAACCGTAGAAGAGGCTGTGCAAACCAACATGTTGATATTTCCCTTTTGGAGATCTAAGCAAAGACAAAGAAAATAGTCAGTGTTACAGCTTCTGAAGAATAGATGGAAACAACAAAATTATAATCGAATTAATACGAATAGTTTGAACGCGTACTATATGTTAGCATAATGATGCCAGGAAGAAAATAATAGCAGGAACATTCAGGATGAACCAGATAAATTTAGTAATAGTGGAGAAGGGAATCCACACTAATATTTTTCACTAACTTTACATTTTGCAAGAACTAAATAATAGCAGGCAATTATTGTTGTACGGAGTATCTAAGAACATGTGCATGACTTCAAAATTTGTAGAACAGCGAATGCAAGCCAATAGGTCTAGTGACCTTTATGTAGCACAAAGAATAGGCATGCACATTAACTTGGTGTGTAGCACGATTAGAAAAATGTAGTTCACTGCGACAGGCTTGAACCTTCTATGCTGCTGACAAAACAAAAAAAGAGTTGGGAGATTTGCTTACCATGGTCGGAGAGGCTTTTAACCATCATTCGTACCCGCGCGGGTGACGTCTAGGTCACCGAAGGGTGCTACGATTGCGGTGGCTATTTGCGTCGGGGAAACATATCTTGGACGGTCGATGCCACCTTGAGCATGGTGGACGAGAGCGTTGATAAGGCAGAATCGGTGCACTACACGGTGGCTCCTGTATGGTACAGTTGGGATGGATGCCGGCGGCAAGGAAGCGGATCTTGGGCAGTCATTGACAGATTGGGTGCCATGGACGGGAAAGTGGGGAAAGGAAGCCAGGTGCGGTGACCTGGATCGGGTGCGCTTGACGTTAGTGAAGATACAATGGTGTGTTGGATGAGACCGCGGTTGATGCTGCTCTGGCATACTGGTGGGTGAGGAGTGCATGGTGTCGTGTTCTGGCGGGCAAAGCCAGCATGAGAAGTGCTGCGTGAGGTTCTGTCGCTAGAGCCGGTGGTCGATGAGTCAAGAGAGTGTGAGCGGAGCTAGGGTTTTTCTGAGGATTTTTCTTTGTGTGTGTGGGAAGAATAATTTTTTGAAATATATTGGTACTACCATAGTACCGACCCGAGAGGGAAATACTATTAATTAGTATTGTTTGTTTGAAACGGAGGGGTGCGAGAAATTTTGCAGTGTTTAAAATGGAGGGGCGTGAGAAATTTTGCAATGTTTAAAATAGAGGGCGTGAGGGAGTGGGGACCACATGATTCTAGACTTCTAGCAATCTTGTCCGTCCATCCAAAAGCAAAAGGCCAGAGCCAATACCTTCACAACAAAGGCTCTGGCACGGTCTTCCATGCAAGCAATCGTTGGGTGTCCTAGAGTAGACTATAGGGGTAGATGTGTAGGCCACAATATAGTAATAGCACACCATTAATTGGCAATCTAGGAGCTAGGTTATTTTTGCACTCCAAGAGTTCAAAGTTTTCATGTACTCCATTTTCAGGAGTGAATGCATGTAGCTCAAAAAAACGTACTAACGCATATTATTGCTATTATGTCATCACATCGTGATTACGTGCATGATAGTAGTTATTTACTCCATTTTCTGGAGTGAATGCATGGATCTCAATAAAAGTACTATGTAAGTAGCATGCATCGTGACTACATGCATGCTAGTAGTTGGTTACTGAGTTGCATGCATCGTGTATTAAGTGGATTCTACTAGGTTGATCATATTACTCATACTCTTCGTATATTCTTTGATCTCATCACGGTCTAGTTACTGATTTGCATGCATGTGCGCACAAGATCTATTTATTTTGTTGATTGAGTGACATACCCTTTTTTCACCGTCTGCTGATGACTCTCGCTAATGAATGTAGATAATTTGCCCGTGAGGAATAGAAAAATTATTTTCCCTCTACCCCTATCTTGCGTGAACCAATATGATGATAAGCTTAGTGCACCGTATAGGAAAAAGTGGAGTCGAGTCAAAATCAAATGGATGCACCAGTTAGACTTAGCACGTGGGAACCATTAAACAGAGCATGACAAAATTCTTAGCCAACCATCTCATCCTCCCATGAATACAACAAGAATGGAAGTAATAATTTAGTGGGTTCTATACAACCAATTAGCTAGTAACTAGTACTATCGTTAACAAAAAGCTCCACAGAGCGCATTTGATTGCTAATAAAAGTGGAATATAATTATGCGAAGACGGATGAGAAACCAAAAAAAGAGGTCCAGTGGAAGGCTTCTCCCTTCTTACCAATTCCTAGTCCAAAGCCAAACATTTCACCGTCTCAGATTCAATGATTGCAACACTGTGGCCGCCCATTCGAAGGCATGACCTCAACAATGGTCGTGATATCAACGTCCAAAATGAGAAGGCTTCTCCCTTCCTTAAGTAGCGTGGCATGACCTCGACGGCATCCGCAATGGAAGAAGATGGATGTGGAGCTCGGTGACTTCCTTCTTCAAATTACTACACTCGGCGTGAAGGGTTGAGGAGTCACGTGCATCAGATCGTGCGAGCCTCTTTTGAAAATCTAGATCGGCTCGGAGGCGATCACACTCCAGGTTTAGCTCAAAGTTTTTCTGCAGAATTTTTATCTTATGGCTGTTGATTTCATCTACTTTGGCCGAGATTATCGCCGTGACTTCCTGCATGGACAATCCATCATCAGTAAGAGAGCATGCATGGAGTGCATGCAGAGAAGAACATAAATGCCACTACATGTATAATGCCTACCTCTTTTTTCGACGGAGAGAGGGCATGATGTCATCGTACAAGTCAGAGATATCTATCGTGCTATCGACCAGTGGGGTGGAACATTCGACGCTCGCGTCGCCTGGATTGCAAGATGTAGAAATACGGTTCAATAGTAGGAGCAGATAGCCTAGGAATCAATGGAAGTACAAACATATACCCAGACTCTTGGTCCTGGTGATATCCGCTCTTCGGATACATGCGCGAGGAGGAGCCCTTGCCGCATTGAAGGTCCCCTTTCTCGGTCCGAGCTTGCAGGTCCCACTGCCGGCAGGGTTTCTCCACTGCCATCTTTCTATTCTTCCGACGAGACAGGTTATTTTGTGACATTGCTGGATGAAGAAGTAAAGAATCAAGGGAGGAGCGGTGGGGAAGAAAATGGTTTCTGCAAATGTGGAGCGAGGTAGTACTAGTAGGAAGAGAGTGAATAGTGGAAGCAAGATGCTAAGGTCTAGGTCTCGTTGCCGCCCTTTGAGCAATCTCGTCGGTCCATCGAAAGACCCAGCGGGCAGGATGAGTGTCCTGCCACAGTAGGAAGGAAAACGTAGGTCTCCCAGAGTAGACTATGGGTAGGACACCATTCTAGCGATCGAACAAGTAGCTGTAAATACTTTTAAGACCCACCAAAGGTTTGTACTAATGTCTTGTCAAAGCAGTGGACAAGATTCCATCCGAGCGACAAAAAACTAGAGTAGAATTACGTAACCCGAAGGCTTCTACGAACTTTTTTTGCAATCAGGCTTCTACAATATCTCGTACCGCCTCATGCAAAATATACTAGTACTCCGTAAAACTATCCAATGTAGAGTAGTATATTATTACAATACTAGTAGTAGTAGTCACAATAAATTAAATATACTTAGGGCTTGGCACCTAATCATCCCAACACTCACCAAAAGATCAAACGACAAATTTAAAGAGAACTTAGGGCTTCTTTAGATCATAGATTTCAAAACAAAAAAATTTAACAGGGTCACATGTACAAAACAGAGGATTGCAAAATAGAGAAAATCTGTAGGCTTGAAACACTCGGAACACACCGGAAAAGTTCCTCAATCCTACGCAAATCAGTGTAAAAAACTGGTGCTGAGATTCCTATGGGATTAGGATGTAGGAATGCAATCCATACGAATTTTGGAGGTATCATTTCTTTCATCCAAATGGCTTCCTTATGGAAAAATCCTATGGGTTTAATTCCTCCAAAATTCATTTTGAAAATCCTTCGATCCAAAGAGGCCCTTAATTAAGATGAGCATGCTCACGATAGACGAACACCTTCCGGCAGGAAGTGATGCGGTCGTAGAGTTTCATATTGAACCCATCTGCAGCGACTGATACGTCGGAAATGTATCAATAATTTTTTATGTTCCATGCTTGTTTAGTATCTACTTTCCTTTGCTTTGTCCACACTTTGAGGTGCTTTTTACATGTTTTCTGGTACTAACCTAGAGTTGCCACAGTGCCAGTTGCATGTTTTCTGTTGTTTTTGGTTCAAGAAAAGCTAGTAATGAATTATTCTCGGAATTGGACAGGACAAAAGCCAAAGTCAATATTTCACCAAGGAGAACACGGAGTCTAGAGAAGAGACGGAGGGGCGCCACAGGGTGTCCACACCCCCCAGCGTGGCCTAGGGTGGGCCCATGCCTAGGCAGGGTGTGGGCCCCCTGGCCGCCTCCCAGCCTCGCCTCTCCACCTATCATAAGCCCCCGATGCCAAAACCCTAAGCACCCGATCAATATTCCACAAAACCGTCTGTAGCCGCCGCCACCATCATCCCTAGACCAGGGGGATCTGAAGCTCTTCCCGGCACCCTGCCGGAGGGGAGATCATCCTGCAGGCCTTCTTCTTCATCATGCCAGCCTCCGGTATGAAGCGTGAGTAGTTCCACCTTGGACTACGGGTCCATGTAGTAGCTAGATGGTTGTATCTCCTCCTTGTGCTTTCAATTCTAGATCTTGTGAGCTCCATTCATGATCAAGATCTAATCTATTTGTAATAATGCATGTTGTGTTTGCGGGGATCAGATGGATATTGAGATTACTATGTCAGATTGATTAATGGTTTTGTCTTATTGATTCTATCATGTCTGTGTTGTTTGTGATCTTGCATGCTCTCTGTTGTTAGTAGCTATCTTGGCCAAGTAGTTTCTAGTGACTCCAAGAGGGGTATTTATGCTTGATAGTGGGTTCATGCCTCTACTTATCAAGGGAAGTGACAGAAATCTCTACGGTAGTAGATGTGTTGTTGCCACTAGGGAGAAAACAACGGTCTCTTGTTCATGGAAGATGTGGATTGTCTACCTTACACACTTTGCTTAAAGCAGTTGTCTGTTTCTTGCAACTTAATACTGGAGGGGGTTCGGATGATAACCTGAAGGTGGACTTATAGTCATAGATCAGTTGGATGGAGGTATATGTATATTGTTGTATTGCCCAATCGAATTCCATAGGATCTTTTTGTCTAGTATCGCATTGTTATGCCTTGCTCAGTCATGTCAATTGCCCCGCTATAATTTGTTTACCCAGCATGCCATGTTTGTTTATCTAAGGAGAACACCTCTAGTGAACTATGGACCACGGTCCGATCTTTACCATTGATACATCTTCCACTGTTACTATTTACTTGCTGCAAACCATCATCACCTTCCACACCATAAAGTTAATCCTTTGTAACAGCAACCTGTGAGATTGACAACCACACTGTTAGTTGGGGCAAGGTCTTGAGTTTGTGTTGTGCAGGTTTTCACGTTGCTTGCAACACCTTTGAGGTGTTTCCTTCCTCCTACTGGTTCGATAATCTCGGTTTCTTACTAAGGGAAAACTTGCTGTTGTGCTGCATCATACCTCCCTCTTGGGGTCTCCCAACGAAGTGTTCAACACGCATCAAGACATTTCTGGCGCTGTTGCCGGGGAGGATAAGGACGTCTTCACAAGGGGAGTCCTCCTCAACCATTCTCTTTACTTTTTTTTAGTTTGCTTAGTTTCTTTTGCTTGGTTTTGTTTGCCTCTTTTTATCAAAAACTCCAAAAAAATTAGTTTGGTTTGCTTTATCTTATCAAAAACACAAAAAAAATAGTTCCCACTCTAGTTGTCACCATGCTCTTGCTCACCATGTTGTTCCCCAAGTTCGCCCTGAAAGACCTTTCAATAGGTAGTGGCTCCATAATTAGTAAAGATAATATTGAAGAATTCTTTAATCATGTTAGCAAGCATGAATATATTGAGGATAAATCTATAGCAGAGCTTGCTTCTAATTATGAAATTGCTGCAGCTTCTTTAGTTCATATGTTGGAGGCTAGGTTTGTTAGCCTTAACCCCCATGATGCAAATTTTGTTTCTAAAACTAAAAGAAGAAAAGAATATTGAAAATAGATAATTTATTCTTGAAACTTTACTCAAAGAGTTCCATGATGTTGCTAAGGAAGCCAAAAAGGTCTTTGAGCGTTTCAATATGCTAGGCTCATGTGTAGATGTTGTGGGTACTTTAGATAAAACCAAGTCTAGAGAGGAATTTAAGATACCTATACTCTTTAAGCTTGTTGGGATGCATGAGGCCTTTGAAAAGAATTTTGATTGGATTGTTCTTGAAAATCCTTTTGATGAAAGTAGTAATCCAAAGAGAGATGAGAAGGGATCCTCCAAGACTCATCTGGATGAGATACCTGTGGCATCCCGCAAAACCACTACTAGAAAATCGCGTTGATTTTGTGCATAGCATCATCATGACATCATCATGCATATTATTTTTTACTTGAAACTATGTTGCGAAAGTCTATTGATTTCTGAAACTAGCCCTCCTTCTATTTCAAATTAAACCCCCGGATGCTTCCGGATATTTTGTTTGTCTAAAAACTATTTACAAAAGTTTATTGCAAATTAAATAAAAGTTATATTATTTTAGGGGGCAGTCGAACGGGCCGATTCGACCCAGTCGACCACCCCCAGAATAAAATGGTTCAACCTAAATCTATCCCCACCCAATCCTAGTCTACCCACCTATCCTAGCCTGCCACCTCACCTCCCCTCCACCTCACCACACCCATCGCCACCTCATCAATCCACCCCCACTCCCTCCCTCTCTCTCTTCCCCTGGCCCACACCCTCCCTGGCCCAGCCACACCCTCACAGCACGCACACCGCACGCTCCGTACCCACCCCCACCGACACCTGGGCCTCCACCACCTGGACCCACTCCCAGGCCCCACCCCGCGTCACCTCCCTCTGGCCCCACTCCCACGCGACCCTCTCTCCCCCGACGCGTCTCCCACCTCGCCTCTGCTCGCCTTTCACCATCCCGCACCCCGCCGTCGCCCTGCAAACCCCGTCGTCGGCCGCCGGAGCTCCATCCCGCCTTCGCCCTCTGCCTCTCCAGCGCGCCCCACCGCGTCTCCCCTCCCGGCTCGGCCCTAGTCGCGCGCCCCTCACCTCGCGCCGCCGCCCTCGCCTCCGTTGGCCTCCCCCTTGCTCCGGCGCCTCCCCGTCCTCCCGAGCCGGCCGTCGTCCGCCGCCGCGGTGCTCCCCCGCAGCCTCCTCCGCCCCGCCGCCCCTGGCCCTCCTCTCCCTGAGCCGCGCCCGGCCGCCCGCCGACGCCGCGCCTCCCGCGCGCTCCGGCCGAGCTCCCCGCCGCGCCTCCGACCTCGCCTCCCCTCTCGCCGCCGTTCTCCCTCCTCGGCAGCCGCTGCTCTCCTCGCGAGCCGCTGCCAGGGCCCCTCCCCTCCGCAGCCTCCTCTCCCTCCGGCCGGCACCTCCGCCGCCCGCGGCCTCCACCCCGCCCTGCAAGCCCGGCCCCGCGCCATGGCCTCTCTCTGTCCAGCGACGCCAGGGCCATCCCCTCCTCCTCGAGCATGAGAAGCTCCTCCGCTGAACCATCTCCCGAGCCGACGCGAGCGGGCCCTGCAGCGACGTCGACGCCTCTGCCTGCAGGCTCGGGTGCCGCTGGTTTTGGCAGCTGTTCCGGTGTCTATTGCTGAAGATGTGAACCACCAAGTTCGTCTCGGGTCCTTATCTCGTCGACAAGTTCTTCGCAAAGGACCAAGACCGGTAGCACTTGACAAACCACAGACAAGACCTTCATCATGGATGACAAGTACCACAACTTGGCCTCGAAGGACGCGGACGCCAAGGCCCCGAACCCCGACCCCGGAACCGGAGGGCGAACCCGAAGACCAGGAGTCCTCCTTCAAGGATCCGGTGGCCGAGACCCTGAAGACCGATCCGAAGAGCCAGGACCCGAACCTGAAGAACGCCAAGATCGCCGACGCGGATACGCCAAGTTCCTCGCCTGAATGCCAAGACCGACTCGATGGCGCGGGCCCGACAAGAGCGACACCGACCAGGGCAAGTCCGATGCGCCCCCGACGCCAGACCAAGTACTTCCTCCCGGAACGCCAAGATCTCCGCGTGAGACGACAAGACCGACAACATGGCCCGACACCGCGGATGCGACAAGATCTACTTCTGTTGTCCGAGACCGATCCCGTCGAACCCTGAACCCTGTCGGACCCCGAACCCCCGGAACCCCAAGGTCGTCGAGACCCCCTAATGTGTGAACCTTTTCCCGAGCCCCTATTTTATAAATGCTAAATATAAAACCTGTTGCATATTAATCATTCATCTCGCATGCATATTTGTGTGGTTTGGGGGCCTTATGCCGATTCACCTCATAATTAAATATGGGGCCCATATGCGGGCAAATCTAGTCTTATATTGACCTCATCTAAATTTGTGTAGCGAACCGGTGCTATCTTTTGTCTTGATAATGCAACATTTAAATTGCGGGGTAGTTAAATAACTTGAAACACCTAATTAATTGTCGGGACCCCCGGTTCCACTTAATATGATCTAATTGCATCGCATCCCTGCCATGTCATACATCATACATGCATCATGCCCGATCTTCTGCCGTAGTATTAAATAGTGCATCCGGTGTTTGTGCTAGTGTTTTGCTTCTTCGCGGATAAGGCCGTTGAGTTGATGCGAGTATCGACCCGATCTTCGGTTGAACCTTCGGCAATGTTTCAGGCGAGCATCTCCCCCTTTCTACCTATCTTACTTTTATAGTATTTATTCCCTCGTGTTGATCTATTGCTATCTGTGTTGCGATGCTCTAGTTTCCGTACCCGTGATATCCCGTGCAGCCTTATATTGCCTTGGACACATCCTATTACCTGTTGTTTGGTAGATAGTTGGACTTGCGCGTCGTGGTCGCTTGCTCAAGTGTTGTTGCGTGTCGTCAAGTACCTCAGTTGTTGGAAGACTGCCATATGCTTTATGTTGGAGATGATCATGGTTTTAATTACCGTTTATTTTTAATTATTGTTTAATAACTAAAATTGAAGTAGGTAAATGCAGAGGCACCGGTGGGTGATAGATAATATTTGGTTTCCGACCGCCCACTTGTGTCCCGTAGGACCCCGAGTTCTTGACACCTGTTTCGAGTTTGAGCGCGCTAACCACAGGTGGGGAGATATGGGCCCCCCATTGATTAGTACCTGATTTCAAAGTATTGTACCGGGGGCCACAAACTAGTTTGAGGTTTTATTTCCTACCCTGTACTTATGCCATGCTTTACTTCTTTATTTAAATTGTGTGATGGATAGCACACTGTACTGTTTAGGATCGGGACACGTTTTCGCGGTGTCGACAAGCCCAGTTTTGGGTCTCCAGTCATTCACAGCCGTCTACCCAAACCCTGAGTCCGTCTCGGAGACCGGCCGACTTCGTTGCGGGTGTACTTAGTGGGGTGGCCCCCCGTGCTTGCTTTGGGTCTGGAAACGTCATGACTTAGGCCCCGCCGACATACCGATGGGTGTATGTTAACTGATCTGGAAAAAAGGGTCGAAGTGCTTGTGGATACTTTGGTGCACCCCTGCAGGGTAAAATCTTTTCGAGAAGCCGTGTCCGCGGTTATGGACGACTTGGAGCACAGTGCTTGATCATAGACAACTATAACTAAAGTTTACTGTTATAATTTGACTTGTATCCGATATGACTAGTAATCAGCTTCACTACAACGGAATGGCTAAATAAAAGTACCAACAACTGCTGGGTTTGGGGATATCTCATGCTAATTGTATCTGACTAGTAAGTGTCGCAACTACAACGGAATGGTTCACTAAAAGTGTCCACTGCTTATTTTTTTTATCAGGATGACTATCTATATTTGACTAGTAATTGCTGCAACGATAACCGAATAAATAAAACTGCCAACTGTGTGAGTTCCTCGGTTGACTTCCTCGTTTGGTCTCGAGGGGGAAACATCAGGATGGGTTTGTTTGGTGGTAGCATCAGGTTGGTTCCGAATAGCTCTTTCTTATCCCTCTCTTATAGCCGCCAGTTGTATCGAGTCTCTATAGGTTGTTTAGTGCATGCTGTGCTGCCGCTGCAGTCCACCATACCTATGTAGGCGAGGACCGCCGAATTCTAGTCTCGCCGTGTACTGGCCTCAGTACTGACGCTCCTCTTTTTCCTTTGCCCTTTGTCGGCACCCCTTTTGTTTAAGCAGGTTTTGGGATCAACGTCGTTAGCAGGGTTACCCTTCCGGCTTGGCCTGGGCAGGGTTATGGACGCCATTGGTTATTCTTCAGGGCTCTTAGCCTCATTTGCATCTTGTCCGTAGCGGGACGCTCTATCGTTTTCAAGGTGATTTGGATCTTTGTATTGTATATCTGTATTCTTGACTCATTGAGTCGCTGTTATATATATATCTGTTCTGTGGGTCCCATCGAGGACTGTTGTGTAATGTTATTACTTCGTTTTCCACCCGCACGAAAGTGCCTGGTGGGCACCTTTGAATCGTTTCTATGCGGGTTTGGCGGGTTTCGCTAAAACTTGCATAGGGCCGATTCTGAGGGTGTTACAATACCTTTCATAGTTGAAGACTTTGCAAGTATTGATGTTAATGCTTCTTCATTTGAGAATACTTGATTTCTTCCTTCTTGTGCCTAACTTAAAGGCGTTAAAGAAAAGTACTTGTTGGAAGATAACCCAAGAGTTTCCTTGAGTCTTGGAAGTTATTACTTCAGTAATGACCTCTCCTTATCCTTTTTGTTTGCTTTTTATGCCAAGAATGGCCTCTAATGAGAGGGAAGTAAGATTTGGGGAGTTGTTGTCTCGAAATAGATTTCTGTCCTCCACCATAAGAATTCGTGAGGAGTCCTGTAAGTCGGATTGAGCTGAAAACTTAAGGATAAATCCCCCGGTATGTTAGCTAATTTTCGTTAGTTCAACACTTTTTTATTTGAGCAAAAGAAGGTCTTCGAAAATATCGGTTTCTACATGCTGGTCTGTTTTGACAGATTTCTGCCATTATTTGCATTTGCTTCTTATTGATTGCTTTTTGGGTTCTTTTTGGAAAATTGAGCTTTTTGAAGGAGTTGCTACAGTAGCTTGTGTTTTTAGTAAAAAGTTTTGTTGTTCTAAAGCTAAACCCAAGGGTCGATTATCTTTTGAATACACTAATGTTGCTCATGAAGATTGTGTGAAGTTTTGTATGAAGGAAAATTTTAGGTGTAGAGAGAGAATGATGTAATGAGATGAAGAATAGACAAAAGATCAAGCTTGGGGATGCCACCCCAGTGTCACCCCAAGAAATATCCAAGAGGTACAAGCGTCAAAACTTTGGGATGCCCAAGGCATCCCCTTCTTCATCAATAAAAAGTTCAGGTCTTTCTAGACACTTTGTTTTTATTGTTTTATCCACTCTTGTGTTGTTCTTGGAGTGTACTCCCGCTGTCCCAAAATAACTGACACGGGGAGAGAAATTTTCAACAGTACGCCATTTTAAGGTAAATCCCTTTATATTTTAATTTTAATCTACTCTAGTCCCTCAATCCGCACACGATCAGCTCAGATCCGCAATCAACTCTCGATCCGCCGCAATCAGCTCGCGATCCGCCCGCGTTGTGCCCACAATCAGCTCGCGATCCGCCCACATTCTGCCCGCAATCAGCTGGCGATCCATTGCCGACGCACTTGCACAGGTTCGTGCTCGCCGGAGCCCCTGCACTGCTAATGCGCGTCGGCGTCCGTGCTCGCCGGCGTCCCTGCACCGCCCTTCCCGCTGGCCTCTGTGCTCGCCGGAGTCCCTGTGTTCCGGCGCCCATGCACCGCCCATGCGCGCCGACGTATGTGCTCGTCGGCGCCCCTTCACCACCCTTGTACGCCGGGGGCCGTGCTCGCTGGCGCGCCTGCACCGCCTTGCGCGGTGGCGTCCGTGCTCGCCGGCGCCCATGCACCCACCGCCCCTGCGCGCCGGCGTCTGTGCTCGCTGGCGTCCGTGCTCACCCGCGCCTCTGCACCAGGCGAGCTCCTCCCTCGCCGACGCCCTTGCACAAGTTCCTGATCGCCGGCCTGGCAGATTACGCGCCTCCAAGCTTGATCCCTGGAGCATGCTGCCCCTGGCCAATCTTACTGCTGCTCCGAGACCTAGCTTCCCCGTTACATGCGACACCACCAGGCACAAACCAATAAGGAAGATCATGGTGAAGTACTTGTAGATCATGGTGAAGTAAGTGTAGATCATGGTGAAGCATGTGTAACCATCCATCTGGCATGTTTTTTTGGAAGTCTTCTGGCTGCAACAATCAGCGCACATAACTTTTTTCTCCAAAGAATCATCACACACACACACACACACATCACTTTAATCAACGCTGTCACAAAAACACAACAATGGCTGCTCAAAACAGCAATCTCTGAACCTGCAAAATTCAGGGTAGTTAGTCACCAGGAAACAGGCATACTTTCTATACCAGCAGGAGTAGCAAAATTCAGGTATTACTAGATGAATCAAAATCATCTAGATGGAGAAAAAAACTTTTGGCAGGAACTTGTTTTCGGTAGAACCTAGACCGCCACAGAAACAACATTTTGACTCTCATGTCTCTTTAGTACTGCAAAATTTCTTTTCTGATCACAGTAGTAGTGCAATAAAATTTCGTTTCTAATCACACTAGTAGCAACCTTCACTAGCAATTGGAATTCTCTAAGAGGATGAGACACTACCACATATTTTAACATTGTAACATTATCAAGACCAAAAGCTGGTGGGTTTGAGGTTTAGAACACAATGGATATCGAGAAGAGGTGGGAATAAGATGACATAAATTTAGACTGATATTAAAAAAGAACCAAGAAGAATTCTAGACACAACAAGTGACAGATATTGTAGGAGGATCTTCCAGCACTACATAATGTAGGAATGCAGAGTAGTTAGATTGGTACTACACAATGTAGGTTCACTGAATATAAACAAGTTCACAGTATTTCCATTCCAGTGTCAGTACCTGCGTTGGTTCTTGAGGACTGCCACTGCTTACTACACGTACATTTCTCTTAGTTCCTGAAAACTGTAAAAATTGAATCAAACTTCAGTTTGAATCACTGTTACTTGCAGGGTTCAGTTTGGTGAACCATCTCCACCTCAAGTACTCAAATGCTGAAAATACAAGAGAACAAGAGAAAGAAAAATCCTAGAAACTGTAGTACTCCTGCTATTGTTACAATCATCACACTCTATTGACATAGTACAAAGGCTTCGGTTGAAAACATTAAGCATGAGCCTAAATGTGAATGAAACAGTGTACTACAAGTACAAATAAGCCAAACTGTAAATTATTTTAGTGAAAGCCTATAGTGTAAGCCCAAATTCAAAAACTTAACAACATGAGTATCAATACATCAATAAAATCTTAGCAAGCAACATACATAATCTCAAAGCTAGTGCAGTTCCCAATATTCTCTAGAATTGTTACCATGAGATCGTTTCCCGTTACAATGTGAAAATGATGTTCTAGGTACGATTGTCCCTGGAGTGCTGGAGCTCATAATGCTGTCACTAACAAATAACTCACCATAGTGCAGGCTTCCTACAATGTTGGTGGGCATGTTGTGACAGCAAATTCCATCAGACACTCCTTGTTTTGCTGTAGATCCCCGAGAACGGTCATGTACGTTTGACCTCCTGTATCACATCGATGTCTGAATCTAAATTCAGATAATACATGTAAAATTGACTACTTCAGATAAAATTATCTAGTTCTACATTTAGATATTCTTTTTTAGGAAATAAACTGTTTATGCCTGAAGAACTCTGTACTTCTGAATCAAAGCCCTAATTCAGTTTGGTGAACTTTCATTAATTCACTATATCAATCCAGACAGTCCAGACTTGAAAGAATGGAGCATGCAGGTAGGAACAAAGGGGAGAAGAACCCAAGTACCTAAGGGTGGCGTCCCTGGCGGCCTAACCCGTGACCGTCCTCTCGGAAGCGTCAACGCTGCCCAACACGAAATCGTAGAAGGTGGGAGGTGAGCGAGGCGCAGGAGACCGGCGGCAGTGACGACCTCCAGATCCCGAGGACGCCGGCGTCGGTGAGGCCCCCAGGGCAACCATGGATAGCAAAAAATTGAAGATTTCCGGAGACCTTGGACGCCCACGCCTCCATGGATGTCCCAGAGCCCCAGCTTCATAGCCCGAGGACGTCGGCGTCGCCATGGATCCCAAAAATTGAACCTTGCCGGAGCCTGGGTTAGGGTTTGTGGTGGGGGCTGCGAATCGACGGTTCCACGTCGTGGGATCGATGTAGGGGGGAGGAGGGGTGCTGGCACAGGGCAGGGACTGGACGGAGTTGGCCGGGAGCTGCCGTCGGCGGAGGTGATGGGGGTGACGCGGGGGAACGGAGGCGATGGGATGACAGAGTGTGGGACTGCGGGTTGTATCGGGAAAACATGGGGGACGTTTTTGAAAAATTACCGGCGCGTCAGTTATTTTGGGACGGAGGGAGTATATTTTTCTTGTGCTCAGCATTGAAGGTAATAATGTACTTAAGAAGGCTGATATGTGCCTTGCACTCAATTTTCTTGAAGCTAGGCTAATGGCAAAGAATGTGGTATGCATTTTTTAATTTAGTTGATTCGTATAATATATTCTTACTAGATCAGCTTTATGTAGTCCGGTTCTTCGTTGTCTGAGTAAATAATATTGGTTTTTTTGCAGGCTGAGAAATTGCAAAGGAGCTTGATCATTTTTGCATATTACTGAAATCTGTTAGACTGCAGTGAAAAATAATCCCGTGGTGGTAGGAAGAAGCTGCCCATGAAAAATCCATAGTAGGTGCTTCTCTCTATTTACGGTCTTGACTCTTATGTCTCTGGTTTCAGTTTTATAATATATTGTTTATCTAAATCCAGGGGACACAATATTTCTTGGGCAATATTTGTTTATCTAAATCCAGGTGACCTATTCTCCATTCTCTCTCTACCTCCTTCCCCTCGATCTGGTCTCTTCCCCCTCATATTTTACGTTCCTTTCTAAGTTCAATCAGGTGGATATCAGTAATTCACCACAGTGCCATTTTTTCCTTCAATTCGCTGTAGGTTTTTTTATCTCAATCCCACAACAGTGCAGAACACACAAGAAAACTTGCAGGGTCTCTCGTGGTGTTCTTCAGTTCTTTAATTCTTGCCGCATAACTTATAGGACAGCCAGAAGGGAATCCTTGGTTTGGGGTGGAGCCGAGCCAAATTGGGAGTCCACTAGGGAGAGCAACATATCATCTGGTAAGTAGATGGAGTTGCTTAGGTTATGAACACTTTATTTCTTTCTATTTTAGTAACTATTTTACAGTGGTAAAAACCAATGAAAAGGCCTGCAGATTTTTCAATCTAACCCGTAACTAACATTTTTCTTGCCTTAACTCACCTGTAGATAGATTTGTCATGACATGCCGTTGTATGATTAGCACTATCCATCCCTATTTTCGTTGCAAAACCTCTCAGAAGTCTAAATAGATATTATAAAATTTAGTGCAGCTTCTCGATAATCGTGGTTTTATTTTACCAAGAGTAGTATATCTTGATGCAGGGTTGTATAGCTCTTCTCAATCAGGTGGTGGGGTCTGGATAGGCTTCTGTTAAGGTTCAGCTCACTGAGGTGGCCAAGTTTTGGGTGCTCGTGCTATTGGTTCTCCGATGTCGCCGCACTATTGGGGATAACAAGAGAATGCTTCGGAAGATTTTTGTTGACTGCCAGCAACATGAGAATGCTCATGACGATTTTTTGTTGGCTGCTGCCGCAAGAGAAGGTGAATACCATATAATCGCTTGAGTATTAATTTTTAAATTTGTCCTTTTGCCTTGCAGTCTCGAGTGCTCATGGTAATATCTTTTACCCAAGGCCAGTTATCTGTGGAAGATGTTTCCTCATATTGATGTTTTGTTTCAGTGTATGCTGGCCTAATTTTGGATCAAGTGCATCAAAAGTTACACAGCTAGTTAAATGGAAAGTGTTTAGTCGTTGTTGTCATGCATAAATCAGCACTTGCCACTTTACCGGCTTACATAATTATTTATATTTTTTAGAATGGTGTCTTAAGCAGTCCTAGGGCTACAAGAAGACCAACTGTTACTTAAATGGGAGGTTTGTGTAGCTGAATATTCTCTCATCGGTTCAGTATCTCTGCAGTCGCAGGTTGCCTTCAGGATAAGCCCAGTGAGGTGTTTTCCTAATACTCCCTCCGTTTCGGTTTACAAGTCCTACGCGTATATCTAGGTTATCAATTTGACCTATATAATTTAAATTATATAATATAAAAATTATATCATTGGAAAATAGAAAGTCTAAAGTTTCCGGTGATATATTTTTTGTAATATATACATCATACTAAGTTGCTCAATTTGACGACATAGATCTACGTGCAGGACTTGTAAACCGAAACGGAGGGAGTAGATAACTTTGCTTCAGTAATTCAATATCCCTGTCACAGGAGTATGACAGGTTTTCGTTTCATCAGTTTAACATCTTTGCCACAGGGTATGACACTGAATAAGGTTCAGGTTTGTGAAATTTTAGTTCTGCTCATAGCATTGTCTTGTTACAACCTTTTAAGAAATAACTTGGTATTTGTGGGAATATCTGATTTATAAAGCACGCATCTGCTGTTGAAAGAATTTGCATGTACCCTAAATATATGATTTATTCTTATGCTTTTTCGCTGTTTTATACGGTATTATGCTCATTATTCAATAAACAATAAACATTTGTGTTAGGAAATGTGATTTAGTTTAGGGTCGTTATAATAAATATATATATTATTTTTGACTAAGATTACCTAAGTCTATGGTGGAAAACGCTTGTGTCTAAACTACTGCCTCATTTTCGGCCTTCGTGCCAACGGTGCACGGGGTCGCATTCCTTGTGTTTGATGGAATGTCTGCTTCCTGATCTATTCGTGGTTTTTTCCTCAGCTCTCCTTTTGGTGATGCTTGCATGTCTTCTTGTTTCTAGGTTACTTGGTATGACTTCTCTTGCTGCGTCGCTGCTGCCGTGGTCCTATTGTCTGAAGGTACGTCTCGCTCCCTCTTCTCTGTTCTTTCTTTCATAAGTGTGTTGTGAGAATAGCACGCTCGTTTGTCAGTTGGGTACTGCACGGGTATTGTGCATTATCCAGTTCAGTGTGCCTTGCTGCGTTATCCAGTTCCGTGTGATGTTAGTGCATGGACAGAGGCTGGTTTTTCCTTGACTAAGAATAACTAGGCAGCAGTTTTTTTTGCGTATTTAGAGCTGTCCCAGAAAATCGTCTTGGTGTGTGGTTTATAGCTAGATTGGTTTCTAGCTGCGGTGTGCCTGGCTAAACATAGCGGATGTTGCATAAACCCTAGCTCCCTCCCCTGGTTCTGAAGTTTTATACAAGTGTCCTTTTGACACCTCTGTCAGTTTCGTCAGTCATAGGTTAGATAGCCGTTTTTTCCTTTCAGTTTGTTTCTGTCGAGCTGGTCTGTTGCGAATTGTGCGGCACCAGGACTTTGTCTAGATCGTTGGGCACGATGCTCGGATCGTGGGATGGCACGATCGGTAGCTGAGCACGTCGTTCGGCATGTTTCCTTTTTCGTATAAATAAAAGGTAGAACAGAAAACGCTGCAAGCAGTTGAGCGCAGCACAAAAATCCTTCCCTCTGTGTTCTCTCTCTCTCTCGTTTACACTTCGCGTGAGTTCGAGTTTAGGGAAACAGTACATGCGTACTATTAATGAATGATATTCTTAAATGTTTAGCTGAGAAAAAGTTGGCTAGAATGTTCAGTTAGCATTCTAAGCGATTTGGAGTGCACTAGTAGAAAACAAGACACTAGTCCCGGTTTGTAAGAGGCTTTAGTCTCGGATTGCAATCCGGGACTAACGTATCGAGACTAAAGGTTAGGCCTTTAGTCCCGGTTCTGTTACAAACCGGGACTAGATTGTCTCCACGTGCCTCGCTGCGCGCGCTGGGCCGGAGGATATTTAGTCCCGGTTCGTAACACGAACCGGGACTAAAGTTCTTCTGCCGCGGCAGCGTTTTGCACCAAACTGCTGCCGCGACAGGAGGTGGGGTTTTAGGGTTTTCTTTTTTTGTGTTTGATTATTTTTCATTTTGTGTTTTCATATACATACTATTCTACGCTACTACATGCTGTATACATTGATGCATATATAATATAATTTCACTCACTATAACATAAATACATATAAATATATAGACAACCGAGACTAGAACTCGACTAATTGATTTACGCCAAGATCATTATTACAACAGATACTGTCCTTTTGTGTCTATCCACGATTACACGAAGGTTTATCTATGTTGTACTCTCCTTTTGAGTTTATGACGTCCCTGAGCAAAAATCCTGACAACTCCTCTTGAATTGCTAGTAGGCGTTCATGTGGTAGGAGCTTATCCCGCACCGCATCCAACTATATATAAAGAAGTAGATCATTATGAATGGAACTCAACAAAAATTATGGTATAGAATAAATTGCGAATATATTGTTTACGTACTTGAAGAAAGTCTGTGCTCTGCTCCATACACCCACGAATGAACTCGCATACGTAATATCCACATAAATTAGTCCCCTGTGGTTGCGTCGCACACTTTTCGATCGAGAATATAATTCAATCAGATAATAATCAAGCATGATAATTATAAGAATGATAATTGTAATATCCACATAAATTAGTCCCCTAGCTCTCGTACTACTTACCGGGACCGTACGAAAAGTGAGCTCGTCACGCCATTCATCCTGAACCTCCTTCGTGAACCTTTTCCAAACCCTATCCGGCAAAAAAGAAATGAATGAGTTATTAATTAGTTTACATCTCACAGAATGAACGAAAGAGACAGATATAGTGATTGAAATTACTTTTGGAGGCAATCAATTATGCTGTGGTAGTCTTTTATCGGCTTCTTTAACGAGTCCAAGATTTCAACTTTTGCACGGTCAACGTCAATGTTTAGAAGAATTCAATGGAAGCTACGCACGTTTATATACACTTAACATCGAGTAAACAAAAATTAAATGTGTACAAGACAGTAAGACTCTTACCCATAGTTGTAAGAAAATAGAATTTGTGTCTTGTAATGTTGCTCCATTAAAAACATTAGCAAGTTATCCTCCGTTTCCTCGAGGTTATTTATTAGCGTATGTCCATTAACTCTGTTTGGGTCAACGAACCCAATGCTGTAGATTGACTTTCTTCTACATTCTTGAATCTTCATTCTACATATATAATAGCATACAGAAGGATCTATAGTGAGGATAACGATAGGAAATGAATTGAACGGAGCTGAGTTAGTGACTTAATTACTTACAGACAATATATGCTGAGGAGGGACTTGTCGAGGGCGTCTAGGTTGAATAACTGAAATAGTTCATAAAGTTCAATGGTGATCTCGTCTGGACGGAAGTACTCCTCTCCAACTTTACATAGGAGAAATTGTCTCCCTTCCTTTGTGACTTTCAAGTACCAGATATGCAACAGTCACATATGTGTTGGCAGATCATCGAATACCTCATCGCTGACCAGAGGCTTCCCGTAGACAAATTTTCGTGCTATTGGTCCCTTGGCGACATTATTTCCGCCGGCTAGAAGTGCTTCGACCGGCACGTTACACTCCTTGGCTAATTTAATATCTAATTCCATATCTATTCCACCTTGTGTGGGCTGGGGTAACACCTTGAGCGGGGCAATGGATTGTTTTGCTTGTTTGCCGAGCTGGGAAACTTCTTTTGATTTTCTCCCACTTGCAGTACTCCTTGATGACTTCCCTTTTAGTGTCTTCGTAAGACAGCGTATATAGTCATCTTTCCTATTTAACGCATGTTGGGGTGGTTGCTCAAGGAATGCCTTGAAGTGCTTCTTGACTTTTGGATCAACTAGCACCTATGGCTCGGATTGTTTTGGTGCAAAATGGGCCTTCACTTCGGCCCGGGAGATCACCGCGCTTTCCTCATCAGTCCGGTGATAAGCTAACTTGGGAGGAGACGGCGGTACTCTTGGGAGGGGATCTTGTCGTTTTCGGCGTCGGGTCTCTCTCGATGTAGCGGTGTTATTCTTCCGCTTTCTTCCCTTTGATTCAGTGGGCGGAGGCGCAGACGCCGGAGATGGAGATGCAGTCGCGCTGCGATCCCTCTCGGTGTAACACCCTCAGAATCGGACCTATGCAAGTTGGAGCAAAATTCGCCAAACCCGCATAGAAACGATTCAAAGGTGCCCACCAGGCACTTTCGTGCGGGTGGAAAACGAAGTAATAACATTACACCACAGTCCTCGATGGGACCCACAGAACAGATATATATAACAGCGATTCCAAGCGTCAAGAATACAGATATAATATACAAGATCCAAATCACCTTAAAACTGATAGAGCGTCCGACTACGGACAAGATGCAAATGGGGCTAAGAGCCCTGAAGAATAACCAATGGCGTCCATAACCCTGCCCAGGCCAAGCCGGAAGGGTAACCCTGCTAACGACGTCGATCTCAAAACCTGCTTAAACAAAAGGGGTGCCGACAAAGGGCAAAGGAAAAAGAAGGAGCGTCAGTACTGAGGCCAGTACACGGCGAGACTAGAATTCGGCGGTCCTCGCCTACAAAGGTATGGTGGACTGAAGCGGCAGCGGCAGCAAGCACTAAACAACCTATAGAGACTCGATACAACTGGCGGCAATCAGAGAGGGGTAAGAAAGACCTATTCGGAACCAACCTGATACTACCACCAATCAAACCCATCCTGGCGTTTCCCCCTCGACACCGATCGAGGAAGTCAACCGAGGAACTCACACAGTTGGCAGTTTTATTTATTCAGTTATCGTTGCAGTAATTACTAGTCAGTTTAGATAATCATCCTGATAAAGTAGGCAGTGGGCACTTTTAGTTAACCATTCCGTGATAGTGGCAACACTTACTAGTCAGATACAATTAGCATGAGATAAACCCAAAACCCAGCAGTTGTTGGTACTTTTATTCAGCCCTTCCGTTGTAGTTGTCATACTTACTAGTCAGGTACAATGGTCGCAAGCGACACTCCAAACAAGCAATTGTGGGCAGTATTAATTAGCCATTCCATTATAGTGAAGCTGATTACTAGTCATTATAAGTCAAATTTATAGCAATAAACTTTAGTTATGCTTGTCTATGGTCGAGATACTGTGCTCCAAGTCGTCCATAACCGCGGACACGGCTTTCAGAAAGTTTTACCCGGCCGGGGTGCACCAATAGCAACACACACTCGATCAACCTCGGAAAAACCAAATCAAAACCCAACGAGGCTTTCACGACAAAGCAATCACAGGATTCAGAAATATTTCAGGGGGCCACCCCTTGTAGTACACCCGCAACGAAGTAAGCTAGCTCCGAGACGGACCCAAGGTTTGTGGGGCCGGCGGTAAACGACAGCAGATCCCCAAACGGGGACTGTCGATACCACGTAAACGGGTCACAATTCCTAAACAGTACAGTGTGCTCCTCGCACAATCGTAAATAAAGCAGTAGCATGGCATAAGTACAGGATCGTAAATAAACCTCAAACTAGTTTGTGGCCCCAAGAAATAAGACGGAATCAAGCTCTGGCTAAGGGGGGTCCCATATACCTCCCGGATGTGGATAGCGCGATAAATCAAGGAACAGGTATCAAGTACTCGGGGTCCTACGGGACACAAGTGGGCGTTCGGAAACCAAAAATTGTCTATCACCCACCGATGCCTCTGCTTACTTCAATTTTAGTTGTTAAACAGGAATTAAAGTGAACAATAAGTAAAACTATGCTCATCTCCAACATCAACATGCGGCAATTCATCAACAACTGTGACACTTGACAACATGCAGCAGCACTTAAGCAAGCGACTACGACACGCAAGTCCAACTATCTACCAAACAACAGGTAATAGGATGTGTCCAAGGCAATATAAGGCTGCAGGGGATATCACAGGTGCGGAAACTAAAGCATCGCAACACAGATAGCAAATAGATCAACAGGAGGGAATAAATACTATAAAAGTAAGATAGGTAGAAAGGGGGAGATGCTCGCCTGAAAACATTGCCGAAGGTTCATCCGAAGATCGGGGCGAAGCTCACATCAACTCAACGGCCTTATCCGCGAAGAAGCAAAACACTAGAATAAACACCGGATGCAAGATTTAATACTACAGCAAAAGATCGGCATGATGCATGCATGATGTGTGACATGGCAAAGGTGCGATGCAATTAGGTCATATTAAGCGGAACCGGGGTCCCGACAATTAAATCCATGGTTCTATTTGTTTAGATGCCCCGCAATTTAAATGTTGTTTTAACAAGGCAAGATATGACGACGGTTCGATGCACAAATTTAAATGAGGCCAATATAAGGCTAGATTTGCCCGCATATGGGCCCCATATTTAATTATGAGGTGAATCGGCATAAGGCCCCCAAACCACACAATTATGCATGCAAGTATGGCAATTAATATGCAACAAGTTTTATGTTTGGCATTTATAAAAATAGGGGTTCAGATAAGGGTCACACATTAGGGGTCTCGACGATCTTGGGGTTCCGGGGTTCGGGGTCGGGTCTCGGGGCCCAGGGTTCGACGGAAACGGCAGGGTCGTTCTCGGATGACGGAGGTAGGTCTTGGCGCATCCGGGTTCGTTTTGGTCGGTGCCGTTCTTGTCGTCGCGAAGACCTTGTCGGGTCCGTGTATCGGGTCGGTCCTGACGTTCGGGATGCAGAACTTGGCGTTCCGCGGCAGTGCTTGTCGTACCAGTGGCGATCTTGGCGGTCATCGGGTCCGGGAGCGGTTCTCGGCGGCTGGGAAGAAGTACTTGTCGTATCCGGGTTCTCGGGCAGCAGATCCGGGAAGGAGAACTTGTCGTGTCGAGTCACGACGTCTTCGGGTCCGTGAAGGAGGCCTTGACGTTCCATGTCGGAGTGCTTGTCGTCCATCAGTATTTTACAGTGGCGAGGTTCTTGTACCCGTGTTGGTTCCATTTTCCGGGCGGCATGAACACCACAACATCAACCATCGCCTCCAAACATCATCTCCACTCCAACGATCACCTTGTGACACCAAACGAAGATCACCGCACGGGTTGGTTCCACTTGGTTCAGACAAAAGGACAAACACCTTAAGCACGGATAAAGGGAGCATACACAGGGAAGACGCACACACGCGCGCGAGAGGCATGGCAAAGGTCGGCACGGGGCATCAAGGCGGTGAACCGGGGAGGCGAGGCGGAGGGCAGCGGGGTGCGCCGGGGAGCCGAGAGGCGGGCCGGCGCTGGGGAAGGTGTGGCCTGGCCGGCCACCGCGCGCGGATGGAGCGGGGAGGCAGGAGGTTGGGAGGAGCAGGGCGGCGGAGCTAGGCGAGCGCCGGCGCGGCGGCGGGAGGCAGAGGGGGTCCCGACGGCGGGGCGCGCTGGAGGTTGGTGGCGGAGGGGGCCGCGGAAGGGCGAGGTGAGGCGGGGCCGGCGGGGCCTGGGGCAGAGGACGCGGCGGGCGGCGGCGCGCGGGGTCGAGGCAGACGAGGCGGCGTCGGGGGCCGCGCTCTGGCCGGCGGGGAGGTGGCCGGGTCCGCGCGGGGCAGAGGAGGCGCGGTGGAGGCCGACGCGGCGGAACGCGCGGTCGGGGCAGAGGGCAGCGCCGGAGGAAGCTCGAGCGGGGAGGGGAGGGAGGCCAGGCGGAGCACGGCGATGGGGGGGATTGCGGGAGGCCGCGGCGGGGCGCCGGGGCGGGTGGAGGAGGCAGGGAAGGGGAGGCTGCCGGCGGCGGGTTGGGGTGAGGAAGGGCGGCGGTGGGTGGTGCAGAGGACGAGAGGAAGAGGAGGAAGACGGGGCAGGGCTGCGGGAGACGTGCGGGAGGAGGGAGGTGGGACGCGGGCACGCGGGCAGGTGGCCAGGTGGTGGGCCAGGTGCTGTCGGCTGTGTGGCAGGTGGAGAGAGGAAAAAGAGAGGGAGAGAGGAGGTGAGACAAGTGGCGGCGTCTGAGTGGTTGAGGGAAAGGGGGAGGGTGAGGTGGCGAGAGGTTATTGGAGGGAGTGAGGTGGCCAGGGGGTGTGGGTAGGTTAGTTGGTAGGTTTAGAAAAAGGGGCGGACCGATTTAAATTCCTGGGGCAGTCGTTCGGGTCGAATCGGCCCGTTCGACTGTCCCGCTAAAAATTAATTTGATATTTTATTTATTTCAAACAAGACTTTTGCAAACCGATACCGGGCAAAACAAAATATTCCGGCGACCCGGATTTTGGCGTTTGAATAAAGACGAGGCGTTTGGAAAACAAATCGGGCTTTGCAAAAATAGTTTTAAGCAAACAATGCATGATGATGACGATGCAATGCACAAATTCAACGCGATTTTCTAGTAGAGGTTTTGCGGGATGCCACAATTCGACACCACTAACAAGGGATCTCGCCCTCGAGATCCGCCTCATGGTACCGGAAGGAAGGTCGGCGTTCTTCGTCTTCTCGCTTCGTGTAGATCCTCGCGACACCACTAACAAGAGGTCGTTGTCCGTGATCGTCGAGAGAACACTCCGGGAACAAAAGGTCGAAGGTAGAGGTATCCACACTACAGCCACCCCTAACTTCCGTGGACGGAGTAAAATCGCTGGATCCACTGATTCCATGTACAAGAGCGAATGATAAGAGTAGTCGGATGGTGATCAGTCCATCGCGCACCCAAACCATTACTCTGCACACGAATAGGCGGATTATGCAACCAACTCACGGAATCAGACTGAAGATCTCGACAAGCGAGGTTCGGAAACAAAAGGGGTGATGCAGACTCTGCATCGGATCTGGCGTAGATGATGTCGTCGCGTCGGGAAACACCGGATAGCACAATCAAGGAACAAAGAATGGTAACACCGTAGACGGATTCCTCAGACAGCACGAACACCGGATGGTAGAACACCGTTATCAGAGGAGGAAGCGAAACCCTGAAGGTACGACGGAAACCCCACCACGAGAATTCCTGGACTCGAAGATAAAGACGAGAGCGGATTCAAAACACATAGGGGTAAGAGGAGAATAGCAGAGGGTAAGGAGTAAAATCAGACCTAATCAGAACTATCCAACCGATTTTGTAAAATAGTTTTGACACTCTACTTCGGCCGTTAGCTAGGTTATCCTACAGGCTGGACTTGTGGGGTATCGCAACTGCTGAGCTCTGATACCACTCTGTAACACCCTCAGAATCGGACCTATGCAAGTTGGAGCAAAATTCGCCAAACCCGCATAGAAACGATTCAAAGGTGCCCACCAGGCACTTTCGTGCGGGTGGAAAACGAAGTAATAACATTACACCACAGTCCTCGATGGGACCCACAGAACAGATATATATAACAGCGATTCCAAGCGTCAAGAATACAGATATAATATACAAGATCCAAATCACCTTAAAACTGATAGAGCGTCCGACTACGGACAAGATGCAAATGGGGCTAAGAGCCCTGAAGAATAACCAATGGCGTCCATAACCCTGCCCAGGCCAAGCCGGAAGGGTAACCCTGCTAACGACGTCGATCTCAAAACCTGCTTAAACAAAAGGGGTGCCGACAAAGGGCAAAGGAAAAAGAAGGAGCGTCAGTACTGAGGCCAGTACACGGCGAGACTAGAATTCGGCGGTCCTCGCCTACAAAGGTATGGTGGACTGAAGCGGCAGCGGCAGCAAGCACTAAACAACCTATAGAGACTCGATACAACTGGCGGCAATCAGAGAGGGGTAAGAAAGACCTATTCGGAACCAACCTGATACTACCACCAATCAAACCCATCCTGGCGTTTCCCCCTCGACACCGATCGAGGAAGTCAACCGAGGAACTCACACAGTTGGCAGTTTTATTTATTCAGTTATCGTTGCAGTAATTACTAGTCAGTTTAGATAATCATCCTGATAAAGTAGGCAGTGGGCACTTTTAGTTAACCATTCCGTGATAGTGGCAACACTTACTAGTCAGATACAATTAGCATGAGATAAACCCAAAACCCAGCAGTTGTTGGTACTTTTATTCAGCCCTTCCGTTGTAGTTGTCATACTTACTAGTCAGGTACAATGGTCGCAAGCGACACTCCAAACAAGCAATTGTGGGCAGTATTAATTAGCCATTCCATTATAGTGAAGCTGATTACTAGTCATTATAAGTCAAATTTATAGCAATAAACTTTAGTTATGCTTGTCTATGGTCGAGATACTGTGCTCCAAGTCGTCCATAACCGCGGACACGGCTTTCAGAAAGTTTTACCCGGCCGGGGTGCACCAATAGCAACACACACTCGATCAACCTCGGAAAAACCAAATCAAAACCCAACGAGGCTTTCACGACAAAGCAATCACAGGATTCAGAAATATTTCAGGGGGCCACCCCTTGTAGTACACCCGCAACGAAGTAAGCTAGCTCCGAGACGGACCCAAGGTTTGTGGGGCCGGCGGTAAACGACAGCAGATCCCCAAACGGGGACTGTCGATACCACGTAAACGGGTCACAATTCCTAAACAGTACAGTGTGCTCCTCGCACAATCGTAAATAAAGCAGTAGCATGGCATAAGTACAGGATCGTAAATAAACCTCAAACTAGTTTGTGGCCCCAAGAAATAAGACGGAATCAAGCTCTGGCTAAGGGGGGTCCCATATACCTCCCGGATGTGGATAGCGCGATAAATCAAGGAACAGGTATCAAGTACTCGGGGTCCTACGGGACACAAGTGGGCGTTCGGAAACCAAAAATTGTCTATCACCCACCGATGCCTCTGCTTACTTCAATTTTAGTTGTTAAACAGGAATTAAAGTGAACAATAAGTAAAACTATGCTCATCTCCAACATCAACATGCGGCAATTCATCAACAACTGTGACACTTGACAACATGCAGCAGCACTTAAGCAAGCGACTACGACGCGCAAGTCCAACTATCTACCAAACAACAGGTAATAGGATGTGTCCAAGGCAATATAAGGCTGCAGGGGATATCACAGGTGCGGAAACTAAAGCATCGCAACACAGATAGCAAATAGATCAACAGGAGGGAATAAATACTATAAAAGTAAGATAGGTAGAAAGGGGGAGATGCTCGCCTGAAAACATTGCCGAAGGTTCATCCGAAGATCGGGGCGAAGCTCACATCAACTCAACGGCCTTATCCGCGAAGAAGCAAAACACTAGAATAAACACCGGATGCAAGATTTAATACTACAACAAAAGATCGGCATGATGCATGCATGATGTGTGACATGGCAAAGGTGCGATGCAATTAGGTCATATTAAGCGGAACCGGGGTCCCGACAATTAAATCCATGGTTCTATTTGTTTAGATGCCCCGCAATTTAAATGTTGTTTTAACAAGGCAAGATATGACGACGGTTCGATGCACAAATTTAAATGAGGCCAATATAAGGCTAGATTTGCCCGCATATGGGCCCCATATTTAATTATGAGGTGAATCGGCATAAGGCCCCCAAACCACACAATTATGCATGCAAGTATGGCAATTAATATGCAACAAGTTTTATGTTTGGCATTTATAAAAATAGGGGTTCAGATAAGGGTCACACATTAGGGGTCTCGACGATCTTGGGGTTCCGGGGTTCGGGGTCGGGTCTCGGGGCCCAGGGTTCGACGGAAACGGCAGGGTCGTTCTCGGATGACGGAGGTAGGTCTTGGCGCATCCGGGTTCGTTTTGGTCGGTGCCGTTCTTGTCGTCGCGAAGACCTTGTCGGGTCCGTGTATCGGGTCGGTCCTGACGTTCGGGATGCAGAACTTGGCGTTCCGCGGCAGTGCTTGTCGTACCAGTGGCGATCTTGGCGGTCATCGGGTCCGGGAGCGGTTCTCGGCGGCTGGGAAGAAGTACTTGTCGTATCCGGGTTCTCGGGCAGCAGATCCGGGAAGGAGAACTTGTCGTGTCGAGTCACGACGTCTTCGGGTCCGTGAAGGAGGCCTTGACGTTCCATGTCGGAGTGCTTGTCGTCCATCAGTATTTTACAGTGGCGAGGTTCTTGTACCCATGTTGGTTCCATTTTCCGGGCGGCATGAACACCACAACATCAACCATCGCCTCCAAACATCATCTCCACTCCAACGATCACCTTGTGACACCAAACGAAGATCACCGCACGGGTTGGTTCCACTTGGTTCAGACAAAAGGACAAACACCTTAAGCACGGATAAAGGGAGCATACACAGGGAAGACGCACACACGCGCGCGAGAGGCATGGCAAAGGTCGGCACGGGGCATCAAGGCGGTGAACCGGGGAGGCGAGGCGGAGGGCAGCGGGGTGCGCCGGGGAGCCGAGAGGCGGGCCGGCGCTGGGGAAGGTGTGGCCTGGCCGGCCACCGCGCGCGGATGGAGCGGGGAGGCAGGAGGTTGGGAGGAGCAGGGCGGCGGAGCTAGGCGAGCGCCGGCGCGGCGGCGGGAGGCAGAGGGGGTCCCGACGGCGGGGCGCGCTGGATGTTGGTGGCGGAGGGGGCCGCGGAAGGGCGAGGTGAGGCGGGGCCGGCGGGGCCTGGGGCAGAGGACGCGGCGGGCGGCGGCGCGCGGGGTCGAGGCAGACGAGGCGGCGTCGGGGGCCGCGCTCTGGCCGGCGGGGAGGTGGCCGGGTCCGCGCGGGGCAGAGGAGGCGCGGTGGAGGCCGACGCGGCGGAACGCGCGGTCGGGGCAGAGGGCGGCGCCGGAGGAAGCTCGAGCGGGGAGGGGAGGGAGGCCAGGCGGAGCACGGCGATGGGGGGGATTGCGGGAGGCCGCGGCGGGGCGCCGGGGCGGGTGGAGGAGGCAAGGAAGGGGAGGCTGCCGGCGGCGGGTTGGGGTGAGGAAGGGCGGCGGTGGGTGGTGCAGAGGACGAGAGGAAGAGGAGGAAGACGGGGCAGGGCTGCGGGAGACGTGCGGGAGGAGGGAGGTGGGACGCGGGCACGCGGGCAGGTGGCCAGGTGGTGGGCCAGGTGCTGTCGGCTGTGTGGTAGGTGGAGAGAGGAAAAAGAGAGGGAGAGAGGAGGTGAGACAAGTGGCGGCGTCTGAGTGGTTGAGGGAAAGGGGGAGGGTGAGGTGGCGAGAGGTTATTGGAGGGAGTGAGGTGGCCAGGGGGTGTGGGTAGGTTAGTTGGTAGGTTTAGAAAAAGGGGCGGACCGATTTAAATTCCTAGGGCAGTCGTTCGGGTCGAATCGGCCCGTTCGACTGTCCCGCTAAAAATTAATTTGATATTTTATTTATTTCAAACAAGACTTTTGCAAACCGATACCGGGCAAAACAAAATATTCCGGCGACCCGGATTTTGGCGTTTGAATAAAGACGAGGCGTTTGGAAAACAAATCGGGCTTTGCAAAAATAGTTTTAAGCAAACAATGCATGATGATGACGATGCAATGCACAAATTCAACGCGATTTTCTAGTAGAGGTTTTGCGGGATGCCACACTCGGGAAGGGGTGGACTATTGTTTCTTGGTGGAGACGGTGGACTCGGAGGTGATGGTGGCCTTGGAGGTGATGGATTGCTTCTCGGAGGAGAAGATTTCCTTGGCGCCCAGCCTGGAAACACGATGTGTTGTTTTTTCCAAAGAATGATCCCACCCTCCACTTCTCCAAGTGTTTTCTCCCCTTCGCCTGCAGGGATGTCAAGCTCAAGTGATCGACATGTCAGTTCAACTTCATCCACACCGACACGAGCATAGCCAGCTGGAATCTGACTTTCATGGTAGGTCGCTTCCGGTGGACAAGGTAAAGCAAAGCCGAGCGCCACCTTCATATAAATGTTCTTCACTGTGACATGTAGCTCACAAGCTGTCCTTGCCTCGACTTCATCCACAGGGTAGCGAACCATCGTTGCACCGGCCGTATCATCTATCACCGGTGCATTATTGTCCATCAGCATTGGATTATTAGCTTGTACCTCCATGGAAGCCACGCTGCTTCTCCGCTGAGATGGGCCCACCGGACTGTCTAACGCAGGATCTTGCTGTCGGGCCAGTACTCTAAGTTCATTAATCTGCTCCTGCTGCAGCTTGAACATGGCTTGAAATTCCTCGTTCCTTTTTTCAACCGCCTCCAACCGCGCTGCCTCCTCCGCCTTCTGTCGGTTCGTTTTTCTGTATCGGCTTCTATAAGTGTCGATGTCAGCGGGAAACCCTGTCTTCCATGGAACAGATGGGCCAAAGCCTCGTGTTCGTCAGACTTTTTCAGGATTCCCGAGGGCATATGTCAGCTCATCGTTCTCTCTGTCGGGAATGAACTTTCCATCTTTTCTCAGTTGTATCACTTTAACAAGTTCATCTTTGGTTTTAGTAATGGCCTCCTTTGTAACAATAATCTCCTCGGTTTCAGTGTCATACGACCCCCCATGCCCAAGGAGCCAATTTTTTGACCTCACGGGCCACTTATTTGTAGCTGGCGTGACCCCTTTTTTACGCATTTCTTCCTCGGGTTTTTCCCACTTCGGCGCGGCCGTCTTGTAGCCACCTCTCCCCATAGTATGGTGATATTTCTTTTTGGCCGCATTTATCTTATTCTATTCTGACTTGGCCGTAGCTGCTTCTGATTCCTTGTATTTCACAAATGGGGTCCAGTTATCCCGCTGCTTCTCTAGCGGGCCAGTGAATGGCGGAGACAGCCCCTTCTTGGCAAAGTTGTTGTACAATCTTTTCTTCCAGTCCTTGAACTGTCCGCCCATCTTCTTAAGGGCCCACTTTCTGACTTGCAACCTCAATGCCTCAGTGAGTTCAGGAGTGTCCAATTCAGGCAAAGGGAAGTGTGCCATGAGTGAATTCCAAAGACCGTCTTTGGCTCTGTCATCGACAAAAGTTTCTCCAACTTGATCACTTTTCTTTCCTGGCTTATTCCACTTCTGAGTAGTGATCGAGATGGCGTCCCTGACTATCGCTCCGCATTGGTATACAAATACACTTGCGGCCTCTTTCGGCTCCAAAGGTTCACTGAACTCAAACACTAGATCAATGGTGAAACGCATACCATCGGCCAACTTTTTGGTCAGGCCTCGTTTCCTTGCAGAAGATTCGCCCGATGCGGAGGTCTAAGATAAGAAACAGTCGTTAGTACATATATATATATATATATATATATATATATATATGAATCAACTAATGCATCTACTAGCTCGTGATCAGCAGAGGCTTTATATACCTCGCCGGTCTTTGCTATGGTGGTGTCTCCACCGTCAGTTCCACCGGCGTCTCCACCAAAGAATTCGTCATAGTCGTCTCTTCCGTCGGCTTCATCCAAGTTGAGGTATTGGGAGCCATCATCATCTCCATAATCGTCTGCTCCATCATAATGGTAACCTCCTGTACCCTCATCTATCATGTTGTACATGATGTTCTCTTCGTTGTCTCTTCCGTCCATAACTTAACTAATACAAAAGAAAGATAAAACCATTTTGCCTAATGCGATAAAATAAAGGAAGATAAAGTAATCCAGCTTAAACAATGTGATAAAGAAAGATAAAGTACCAATTAAACAACAATACATCTCGAATAATCCAGCTAGTACAACAATAAAGTACCAATTAAACAACAATACAACCCTATTACACATCTAGCTAGCTCAGCGAAGACGTCGAGCCCCGGCTACTGAGCCGCGGGAGGTGTGCACCCAAAGTGTAGGAACCATCACCGGAGAATATCTCGGGTAAGGTGCCTGAAGAAGCTGCCAGGTATTGGCGTCTCGGACTCCTAAAATGTGCATGTAGCGTCGGACGTGCTCGTCCTCCTCCCTGACACGACGTTGTACCACCCCGTCGGGGGCCGGCTCCCTCTGCATCGCACCTGGACCACTCGGCCGCCACCACAGAAGATCCGGGTCGACGAAGACACCCGGATTCCTCACGAGACGACGTCCCCCGGCTGGTAGCACCTCCCAGTGCCAGCCCGGCGGAGCCCGGCCCCGTGGATGCCCGATGACACTGTCTAGTAGCGCTCTGGGGGTCACGCCGAGTGAACGAGGATGAGGAATCGACATATTCCTAAACACTAAATTAAACCTATATACTTTAAACATGATGAAAATAAATAGTATCAACTAAAAGAAACTATATTAAACACTAACTAAATTCACTAACTAAAATAAACTATATTAAACACTAACTAAAATCCTAAAATTCACTAACTAAGAAAAATTCACTACCTAAAATAAACTATATTACACTAACTAAATTACACTAACTAAATAAAATATATTAAACACTAACTAAAATATCTAATAAAAAATTACACTAAACTTACTGACTAATTAACCCTAAAATAAACCTAACTAATTAACCCTAAAATACACTAACAAAATTATATACACTAACTAATAACACTAACAAAATAACTAACAAAATTAACACTAACAAAATTAACACGTACTACTAAACTAGAGCTTATGGCGGGGAGGGGCGGCTCCGGTGGTGGTGGACGGTACGGGCGGTGCGGTGGGCTCCGGTGAGGACGGCGCGAGCGGTCGGCGGCGTGCTGGGGAAGGGGCGGCGCGCCGAAGCGGGACGGCACAGGGCACGGTCGACACGGGCGCGGGCGGCACAGGCTCGAGCGGCGCGGGGGAGGGGCGGCGCGAGAAGGGGCGGCGCTAGGAGGGGCGCGGGCGCGACACGGTGGTTGGCGGCACGGCGACGAGAAGGCGCGGCGCGAGGAGGAAGACGGCGGCGCGGGGTCGATCTGTGCGCTCCGGTTCGGTAGCACAAACCGGGGCTAAAGGGTTTTCGGCGCGCCGCGTTTCGCGCGCAGCCCCGCACCCCTTTAGCCCCGGGCTAAAGGTCCTTTTTTAAAAGCTTTTTCAAAACCTTTTTAAAAACCATTTTTAAAATTAATTATTATATGCCTCTTTAAAACCTTTTTAAAAACAAAAAACCTTTTTCAAAACCTTTTTGTAAAACCTTTTTCAAAAACCTTTTTCAAAAACCATTTTTAAAAACCTTTTTTAAAACCTTTTTTTAAAATCTTTTTTAAAACCTTTTTCAAAACCTTTTTTAAAAACCTTTTTTAAAACCTTTTTCAAAACCTTTTTTAAAAACCTTTTTTAAAACCTTTTTTGAATTTTTTGCCGTTTCGAACTTAGGTCAAAACGGTGTGCGTGAAGATAGGGGATGAGAATATTAGAACTTGCATTGGATCTCTGAAAAAACGACATATTGTGAGTCCAGAAATGATTTATTCAAAAAACACGGACGTTAGATCATGTACCTGTAGTTCAAACCGGACCCACTTCCTACCGATTCGGCAGATATTTGTCTTTTTCACCCGGGAAGGACAAAAAGGTTTGAGACCCCCCAGTTGAGATATAGTTCACGTAACGTGGTCTACTATTTTAGAAAAATGGGATGGTAGCATTCTGTAACTGCATTTTGGTGGCTGCTTCACAAAACGACCTATCTTTTTGCGCTCGGAAAATGGAAAATGGCTTTTCCGAGCGACAAAAAGGAAAACTTCCTCCTGCTACATTGTTCTACATCCCAATATACACATGCGTGCACAATATGGGCACCGTATCACAAACTATGCCGCGATTCAACACATAACATCCGTCTCTTGGACCGAAAGCCATGAAACCTCGAACATGATAGGTCATTTTGTGAAGGTTTTTTGGAGACATAATCAGTATACCAAGTTTGATATTTTTCCTTGCAAATATGTCACATAATATCACGCCACACGAAGGATTTACATTGTTCGGACCTTTTTTGAATTTTTTATGCCCGTTTTGAATTTTTTGCCGTTTCGAACTTAGGTCAAAACGGCGTGCGTGAAGATAGGGGATGAGAATGTTAGAACTTGCATTGGATCTCTGAAAAAACGACATATTGTGAGTCTAAAAATGATTTTTTCAAAAAATCACGGACGTTAGATCATGTACCTGTAGTTCAAACTGGACCCACTTCCTACCGATTCGGCAGACATTTGTCTTTTTCACCCGGGAAGGACAGAAAGGTTTGAGATCCCCCGGTTTGGATATAGTTCACGTAACGTGGTCTAATATTTTAGAAAATAGGATGGTAGCATTATGTAACTGCATTTTGGTGGCTGCTTCACAAAACGACCTGTCTTTTTGCGCTCGGAAAATGGAAAATGGCTTTTCCGAGCGACGAAAAGGAAAACTTCCTCCTGCAACATTGTTCTACATCCCAATATACGCATGCATGCACAATATGGGCACCGTATCACAAAATATGCCGCGATTCAACACATAACATCCGTCTCTTGGACCGAAATCCATGAAACCTCGAACATGATAGGTCATTTTGTGAAGGTTTTTTGGAGACATAATCAGTATACCAAGTTTGATATTTTTCCTTGCAACTATGTCACATAATATCACACCACGCGAAGGATTTACATTGTTCGGACCTTTTTTGAATTTTTATGCCCGTTTTGAATTTTTTGCCGTTTCGAACTTAGGTCAAAACGGCGTGCGTGAAGATAGGGGATGAGAATGTTAGAACTTGCACTGTATCTCTGAAAAAACGACATATTGTGAGTCTAAAAATGATTTTTTCAAAAAATCACGGACGTTAGATCATGTACCTATAGTTCAAACCGGACCCTCTTCCTACCGATTCGGCAGACATTTGTCTTTTTCACCCGGGAAGGACAGAAAGGTTTGAGATCCCCGGGTTGGGATATAGTTCACGTAACGTGGTCTACTATTTTAGAAAAATGGGATGGTAGCATTCTGTAACTGCATTTTGGTGGCTGCTTCACAAAATGACCCGTCTTTTTGCGCTCGGAAAATGGAAAATGGCTTTTCCGAGCGACGAAAAGGAAAACTTCCTCCTGCAACATTGTTCTACATCCCAATATACACATGCATGCATAATATGGGCACCGTATCACAAATTATGTCGCGATTCAACACATAACATCCGTCTCCTGGACCGAAAGCCATGAAACCTCGAACATAATAGGTCTCTTGGACCACCGCTTCCCGGCCTTTCCCTCTGAACGGTGCTTTTAGTCCCGTTTGTATCCACTAACCGGGACTAAAGATATTTTCCGCCATATCCCACCGCTTCCTGCCATGTTTTCCCGCCCTTTCCCTCAAAACGGTGCTTTTAGTCCCGGTTGTAGCCACTAACCGGGACTAAAGATATTTCCCGCCATATCCCACCGTTTCCCGCCATGTTTTCCAGCACTTTCCATCTATATATAGTCCGACCACGCCATGGCTATCCATACATCCACACCTTCTTCTCTCACAACTATGGAAAGTGCCTACTGGGCCATTCTGACCCTCGAGGAGACACAGGCGTTGTGGGCCTCCAACTACCCTTGCCCGCCGGGCTACCGGCCGGCCGCCGGCTGGATGCTAAGCACTGGAGGGGTTCCTGTCCCTCCTGTGCCTCAAGGCTCCGCCCGACAGGCGGCCATCAGGAATCACTTCTACCACGAGCTCACGCCGGAGCAGCGGATGGATCCCAAGTGGGATCCCGACAACTATCACACCTGGAATGCCTTCTTTGCTAACCGACGGGAAAGGGAGCTCGCCAGGTACGAGGGTGATGGCCCGCCCCCGGTGAACCACAATGAAGCCGGTCAGCGTCTTTGGTGGGCGAACCGTACTATCATCGGTGTGATGCGCTACATCGCCGGGGGAGACCATCCTCGGCCGTGGTGCCCACAAGTCTACCCGCCACAGAGCCACAAGAAGGCCCCTCCCCCGCCCGCGAGGCTGGAGTGGCAGGTGCCCTATGCCATGGCTGGGCTGAGGATCTCTGGAGTGGCAGGTGACGATGACGATGATGATGACGATGATGATGACGATGACGAAGAAGACCCTGAAGCTGTGTACTATAGGACTAGGCATGATTATGACTAAAGGGGGTGGCTTTAGTCCTCAGTGTTATCTAGTCCCGGTTTGTCCCGGTTTTTAATATTAATAAATGTCTAAGTGTTACCTAGTCTACAATTTTGGTACCTGCCTACAGCAATCTCAGAAATTCCTTTATTAACCATGGAGCATCTTCCTTTAATAAATGAAAAATAGGATTAATTCACAAAAGGTTTAATACATTACATCACCAACATCCACATCTAGTGTTTTGGTTCTCTTCTTGTCTGTAACCATGGAGCATCTTCCTTATTTAGCGATATGCTTGGGTCAGTTTTCACTTTGAATGGCGGAATTTCATGAAATTTATCATAATCTTCTAACATGTCTGTCCTGTCCTCAACTCCCACCATGTTTCTTTTTCCTGAAAGAACTATGTGGCGCTTTGGCTCATCGTATGATATTATATTCTTTTGCTTATCTTTCCTTTTTCTCGGTCTAGTAGACATGTCCTTCACATAGAAAACTTGAGCCACATCATTGGCAAGGACGAATGGTTCGTCTCCATACGCAAGATTATTGAGATCCACTGTTGTCATTCCGTACAGCTGGTCTACCGTTACCCCGCCTCTTGTCATGTTGACCCATTTGCATCGAAACAATGGGACCTTGAAATTAGGACCATAGTCAAGTTCCCATATGTCCTCTATGTAACCATAATATTTGTCCTTTTTCCCATTCTCGTCCGTTGCATCAAATCGGACACCACTGTTTTTGTTGGTGCTCTTTTTATCTTGGGCGTGCGTGTAAAATATATTCCCATTGATCTCGTACCCTTGGAAAGTCAATATAATTGAAGATGGAGACCTGGCCAACAAGTACAACTGATCTCCAACAGTGGTGTCATTCATGAGATGTGTCTGCAACCAACCGCCGAAAGTCTTCATGTGTTCATCTCTAATCAACCTGTCAGACTGCCCCGGGTAGTTCGAGCATACAATATTCTTGTGTACCTCGATATATGGAGCCACCAAGGTGGAACTTTGCAGAATTGTATAGTGTGCTTTAGTGAAAGAATGTCTATCCATACATATCTTTGCTTTCTTTTCTAGCGTGCCATTTCCACTAAGTCTCCCTTCATGCCGTGATTCAGGTACACCGATCCGCTTAAGGTCAGGAATAAAGTCAACACAAAACTCAATGACCTCCTCTGTTCCATATCCCTTGGAGATGCTTCCTTCTGGCCTCGTACGGTTATGGACATATTTCTTTAAGACTCCCATGAATCTCTCAAAGGGGAACATATTGTGTAGAAATATAGGACCGAGAATGGCAATCTCTTCGACTAGGTGAACTAGAAGATGCGTCATTATGTTGAAGAAGGATGGTGGGAACACCAACTCAAAGCTGACAAGACACTGGACCACATCTTTTTGTAACCCTGGTAGACTTTCTAGATCGATTACCTTCTGAGAAATTGCATTGAGGAACGAACATAGCTTCACAATGGGTATTCTAACATTTTCCGGCAGAAGCCCCCTCAAAGCAACCGGAAGCAACTGCGTCATAAGCATGTGGCAGTCATGAGACTTCAGGTTCTGGAATTTTTTATCTGCCATATTTATTATTCCCTTTATATTGGACGAGAAGCCAGAAGGAACCTTGATACTACTCAGGCATTCAAAAAAGATTTCCTTCTCTTCCTTGGTAAGAGCGTAGCTGGCAGTACCTTGAAACAACTTTGGATGCCTGCCTTCTCGGTCTTTCATACGTTGTTGGTCCTGTTGTGCTTCTGGTGTATCTTTATTCTTTCCATACACGCCCAAGAAGCCTAGCAGTATCATGCAAACATTCTTCGTCAGGTGCATCACGTCGATTGCAGAGCGGACCTCTAAGACTTTCCAATAGGGTAGCTTCCAAAATATAGATTTCTTCTTCCACATGGGTGTGTGTCCGCCGGCGTCCTTCGGAACGGACTGTCCGCCAGGACCCTTTCCAAAGATTACTTTTAAATCCTTCACCATATCAAATACAGCATCACCAGTACGACGGACAAGGTTACTCCGGTGATCTGCTTCACCATTGAAATGATTGCCTTTCCTTCTTAGGGAATGCGTGGGCAGAAGAAAACGACGATTCCCTAGGTACACATTCTTCTTGAACTTATCCAAATAAATACTTTCAGTGTCATCTAAACAGTGTGTGCATGCATTGTATCCCTTGTTTGTCTGTCCTGAAATGTTACTAAGAGCAGGCCAATCATTGATGGTTACGAACAACAATGCCCGTAGGTTAAATTCCTCACGTTTGTGCTCATCCCACACACGTACACCTTGTCCGTGCCACAGCTGTAAAAGTTCTCCAACTAATGGCCTTAGGTATACATCAATGTCGTTGCCGGGTTGCTTCGGGCCTTGGATGAGCACTGGCATCATAATGAACTTCCGCTTCATGCACAACCAAGGAGGAAGGTTATACATACACAAAGTCACAGGCCATGTGCTATGACTGCAGCTCTGCTCCCCAAAGGGATTCATGCCATCCGTACTTAGACCAAACCATAAGTTTCTCGCGTCACCTGCAAAGTCCGGGTACTTTCTCTCAATTTTTCTCCACTGTGACCCATCAGCGGGGTGTCTCAACATCTCGTCTTTCTTACGGTCTTCTTTGTGCCATCGCAACAATTTGGCATGCTATTCGTTTTTTAACAAACGTTTCAGCCGTGGTATTATAGGAGCATACCACATCACCTCGGCGGGAACCCTCTTCCTCGTGCGCTCCCCCTCAACATCACCAGGGTCATCTCGTCGGATCTTATACCGCAATGCAGTGCATACCGGGCATGCATCCAAATTCTCGTACTGCTCATCGCGATAGAGGATGCAGTCATTAATGCATGCATGTATCTTCTGTACCTCTAATCCTAGAGGGCAGACAACCTTCTTTGCTTCGTAAGTACTGGCGAGCAGTTCATTATCCTTTGGAAGCAACTTCTTCATTATCTTCAACAACTTTTCAAATCCCTTGTCAGGCACACCGACCTCTGCCTTCCATTGCAGCAATTCCAGTGTGCTGTCTAGCTTTTTGTGGCCATCTTCACAATTGGGGTACAAAAATTTGTTGTGATCATCTAATATCTGCTCAAATTTCAACCTCTCCCTTTCGCTATCACATTCTCCCTTTGCATCACCAATGGCCAGACCAAGATCATCATCTGGCTCATATGATGCACGTTCTTCTGCTTCTTCTTCATCATTGTCTTCCATTGTAGTACCACCATATTCAGGGGACATAGGATAGCTGTCATCATTCTCTTCATCTTCGTTGTCTTCCATCATAACCCCTCTTTCTCCGTGCTTGGTCCAACAATTATAGCCAGACATGAAACCGAACCAAAACAAGTGGCCATGAAGGACTCTTGAGGAAGAGTATTCCTTATGATTCCGACACTCACCACATGGACAACAGATAAAACCATTCCGCTTGTTTGCCTCTGCCACAACGAGAAAAGAACGCATGCCTTTAATGAACTCGTCAGAGATTCGGTCAGCATACATCCATTGCCGTCTCATCTTCATTTTATAAGTTCATCAAACAAAATCACGATGCTAAGAGTAGTACTAGTATAAAAATAAAAGAACACATCGTATACATCAAACAAGCACTGATTTAAAAAACTTTCTACTGCATCTTTAGTCCCGGTTGGACACACCAACCGGGACTAAAGAGGTTGCGGCAGGTTGGGGCCGACATGAGCCCGTTTAGTCCCGAATGGTGTCTCCAATCGGGACTAAAAGTGGGTGACGACACTATATGTCGTGAGTGGACACTATGCCAGTGAGTGGCGACACTGTTTCAGTGGGTGGTGACACTATGACAGGGGTGAGTGTCGACATTATGTCATGAGTGTCGACACTATGTTGTGCTGCTTAATCTATAAATAGGATTCCTTGTGAACTATCAACTGCAAGGAAGATCGTGTGCGAGACCAGGGATACCACTACGGCGGAGCTTCTCGAAGATGTCTTAGGACCTCGTCCTCAGACATCTTCGAGGAGCTCGCCGTAGAGGCACTCCCTAATATGTGAAATTAGTTAGCTCCACCAGCATACTAATTTAGCTAGAAAAGATATGAACTGATAGATGGTGTGCGAGAGCAGGGACACCACTATGGCAGAGCTTCTCGAATATGTCTTAGGATGCCTCGTCCTCAGACATCTTCGAGGAGCTCGCCATAGAGGCACTCCCTAATTTAATTTGGTAGCTCCTTGGCGTGTTCATGTTTTTGTTCTTAATTTCTTGCTTAACTGGCCGATGATTAACTAAAATGCTAGGGCGCCACTATATATATATGTGTGCCTTCATAGTTTTGGTACTTATTTTTGTTTCAATGGATTTTGTGACGACAGGTAGAAGAAAGAAGAATATTTTGTTGCTCGACGGTGACATGATGCACTATGAACCGACTGGATTTCAAGACAACGTGTCAAACCAAGATATGTATATAGGATGAAATCATGTATCTATGTGCTTCGATGAATCAAATAAATTTCGAGAACTATATGTGCCAAATTAACCAGATATACAGAGATAGAACCCACACAAAATCTATCCATTTCTAGAGCATGAAATGAGCTAAAACAAGCAATGAGAGCTGAAATGATGAAGTTGCTAACCTCTTAGGACCCTTGATAGATGTGGAGCTAAAAAATCTTCACAAATCTTGAGAAAAATGGGGAAGAACTCGAGATTGAGGGGAGAAATTTGAGAGGGATGATTGTGCGAGCTTGAAATGGCTCGGGCTGGGAAGGGGAAGAAGATATAGTCAGGGACTTTAGTCCCGGTTTAAGAAACAAACCGGGGCTAAAGGTCCACGCATCTGCTCTTTTCCAGCGCTAGACCCTTTAGCCCCGGTTTGTTAAACGAACCGGGGCTAAAGTTCCCATACGAACCGGGGCTAATGTCTTCTGGTCCCTACGGCCGTTTCTAGCCGTTGGGACCAGGGCATTAGTCCCGGTTTGTACCAGAACCGGGACTAATGCTCTGGACCAAAGGTCCGTTTTCTACTAGTGGTGGTTCCTATGATGAGTAGTTGAAACTCCAGATCCAGGTACTTATGGATCAACAATTCAGCATAATTCTCCATCTATTTTGTAAGAGAAAGAACATGACAGAGAGGGCAAGAACGCTGCCATGGTTATCTGTAAAACAAAGATCCTGGGGTTGGTGGTGAGAGAGCATGCCAGAACCTATTCTGCTTGGCTAGGAAAAGGGTCGGTAGGTGTTATTCATGTACCAGGACCACTGCTCTCAAGATCCATTCTTTAGACTAAGGTTCATTCCACGGTTGTACGTTAGAGAAAGGCTCTAGATTGTGTTTTGTCATCGAATATGTAGGGTTTAGTTTGTTGCTGCGTATCCAGTGATTGTTTCTATGTTCTTCTTTGCTCATGCATATTATTTCTAGAGAGGTTTGACAGTTTGGAATTTCCTGGTGACTGTGACTGTCGGTGTTGCACTGCTTGCTGCTGTTGAGGTCTGTGCTTCCTTCTCGTTGTGCTTACATATGTGTGCCCTGTATCTTATGCTGTTTTGTCATCAGATATGTAGAGTTCGGTTTGTTGATGCAACTCTGGTTGTCGTTCCTATGTTCTTCGCTCATGCATCTTGTTTATGTATAGGTTTTGCAGTTTAGGAGTTCCCTATATCGCAGTTTTGGAGTTCCCCGGTGCTTTCCATTGCTGGTGATGTGCTGCTTATTTCTGTGGAGGTCTGTGCTTCCTTCCAGACGTGCATTAGTGTTAAACAAGGAATGACATCCACCAGTTAGTGCTATCACATCAATGTCATGAACATGAGAGTATGCATGATTTAATTTGTCACCCATGAATCCATCTCTCTTTCATTCAAAAACAAGCACAGAATTACATGCTCATTCCGCAAGCGCCTGTTCAGGAGGTTATGGTGACCCACACAAGGGTCGTCGCCTTTCCCCATCATCCCTCCAGTTCAATTAGCCACATGATGTGCCTAGTTCCTTCTTCTCCAGGACCCCAATCAACAGTTCTAATAAGGCGATAATTAGGGGATTAAGGATGGCTCTGCACATCTCTTGTCCTCCACTGCTTTTAATTCCACATAGAAGTATATTTTTTTTTAGCATATTGACTCATAATGTGGTATCCATTATCTTACAGTTTTATTATGAAATAAATTACCAGTATCCTTCCTCTTCTAATCTTCCTATACTGTTTCCAACCATATACTTAGTATTCACTTTTTGCAATCATACAAATCAGACATCAGATATATATATGCCAGTACCATTATGGATTCGTTGGTACTACTATCTTTGGTCATAAAGTGTGCTAGAATTTACATGGTACTGTATTATCTATTTTTTAGGTAGATAGTGCTCACTTGGGCGTATAGATTACCACCATCCATAACATTTGTTGGGTATCTTCCGAAGTAAAATGTTTATGAAAGTATTTTTTTAATTTGAGTTCTATTACAATTTATACTTTTTCCCCTTATTATAGGTCTAGAAAGAACATGGTATGGTTTGTTGAGATCCTGTCAAATCTAGGTGTTACTTTGGGCAAACAACTATCCGCCTCTGTGTATTCTTGTTTATTGATAGTTGGGATTCAACTTGGATCTGATTGTGTCACTGGGCGCCAAAGTGAAGTTATGGCTATAGAACTATTTGGCTGTGTCAGGATATCAAATCTTTTATATGGTGGTCCTCCTTTCTTTCGAAAAGAATATGCTTTATGTTTGGTGTTATCCTGAGTCAACTGAGCTTTCTTTAAACGAGAACCAGATATGCAATGTCAAGATATTTCTGAGGTTAAGAGTTACAAGGTATCGATATGATGCGTAGTATTTTGGTACACATGGTTGCAACATGCCACATGTTTGGCTCTTTCCTTTTCCCTTGTAAAGCGCCAGTTTACTTTAGATTGCTAATGGGTAGACCTGCAATTCTCAGTATGAATCATGGATGTAGACCTGTAATTCTCGGTCTGAACCATGGATAAAACCTGTGGCTATAATACTGTCTCGATTTCGGCCTCGGTGCCGGTGGCGCACCGGTTCATCTAGTTTTTATTAACCAGGAGAAGAAATCTAGCCCATTCGGCCCCTCTTTAGCTCAGAACATTCTTATTTGGCCTTTTCGGGGTCAAGAAACTGCTGACCACAGCCCAGAGAAATTTGAGAAAGGAGTCCATGTAGCATAACCCAGAACATCTTCATTCGGCCATTTAAGGGTGAGGGGACTGGTGACCACACCCCAGAGAAATTTGAGAAAGGATCCCATGGACAATAGTGAAGGGAATATGCCCTGAGAGGGAATAATAAAGTTGTTATTATAAGTATTCCAAGTATATGATAGATGTTTATTTTGCATGCTATAATTATATTAATACGGAAATATTAATACATGTATGTTTAATAAATAAATAGAAAGTTTCTAGTTATGCCTCTCTTATAATCTAGCTCGTTGATTAACAAGATGATCAAGGGTTCTTGATTATGGACATTGGATGTTATTAATAACGAGGTCACAGCATTATTGGAATGATGTGATGAACATTCATCCTAAGTATAGGCATTACGATCAAACTCATTGTGTTTATATTGCTATAATATCATACGAAGTAATCCTAGTCCTTAGATCATGAGATCATGTCAATCACTAACACTAGAAGAGTATCTTGATAACATCAAACGTCATACCGTAACAGGATGACTATAAAGGTGGGTTCAGTGCTACGAAGGTGTTATGTAGAGGCTCATGTATCAAGAGTGGAATTTGTCCATCCCGATGAAGGATAGATATACTCTGGGTCCTCTCGATGATATCATATTAGTTAGCTTGCAAGAAAGTGATGTGATCACTAGAATGTTATATCACAGGAACAAGAAAAGAGTACATGTCGGTAATGAGACCAAACTAGGTATGAAGATACCAATGATCGAATCTCGGACATGTAATATATCGCGAGACAAAAGGGATTAAGGTACTAGCGTAAAAGGTTCTCATGATCACAAGAATTCATCGTTGAATGTGTGGGAGTCAGTATGGATCTCCAGGTCCCGTGAAGTGATACAACCCGTTAAGAATTGGATCCTATGTTTATAGTGTTAGTCCCTTGGATCGATTAGCTAGCACACACGGTTTCGATGAATAAAAGAGTATCAATGCGTCTCATTATTACAACGATTGATCCAAGAATATAAATATTACAAAGTTTCTTAGCTCACAGCTAGCTCAAATAACATAGTTCAACAAATAAACAATAGATAAAGGCTCCATCATGCCACATGCAAACCGCTGAGTGGAGATTCACAACCTAAACGAAAACCTTACTTGTCGTCGAAATAACCTGCAACATAAAAAGTTGCAACCACGAATAGTCAATACATTTGAATTGTATTGGCAAGATGTCACTATTATGTGGACACAATTGGCAACCTGTCATATACATGCTCACTTTGGCTAGTGGAGTTCAGGCTTATTTGCAGAAAGCAGCATTTTCTCCTACCTTTGAAAATATATTTCTTTCTTTAAAACAATTCTTCTAAGGACATATCAGCATAAACCCATGTAGAAACAAGACAGTTTAGCTTAGTATGCTCCTAACCCATGTTCACCCATCAAGTTTTATTAGAGAAATTGGAATAAATGAGACTTTTCAACTGCGTCAAGAGAAGTTACTCATAATTGTCCATTATCGGGGACAGGGCTAAGTACTTAGTTCTTAAACCATCTGCAGAGGCTAGTACATTTTACCCACAAGGAATGATCAACCCCTTTTGGGAGAAGATTACCACGAGACCTTTGGGAAACAGAATCATGAGCCTAATCCCGGACCATACCATCCTATCAACACCTACATCTGTTAGTCACGGTAGGTCATGATCCCATAACTTACTCAGTCAAGTCAGAGCCCATATGACATGTGGCTATACATGGAAGTTACTAATCGAGACCGTATATTATCTCTTTGAAGCCTGGGTGGCAATCTCCACCAAAATCCACACTCGATGACCCAATCAATGCCATTCCACCAATGTGATTTATTGATTAAGTGGTTTTCTCTTTATCAAAAATATAATCTTCTCATTCACATATGTATCATGAAAACCACCCATGCATCAAATAGCATTGCTAAGCAATCTACAATACGATGGCTATCAAGGAATCAACGGGGGGACCTATGACAATTCTATTGGGTACTCACACCATAGCATAGCACATAAGGTAAAACATTTCCAATACATGCAAAGCTACTGAAAACTAAATGCATAGAAAAACGATAGGAGATTCATGATAGTGACACTTGCCTCAGTTGTAGTAATCCTTCACACAGTCATCACAATCATAATAATTGCACTCCAGGCAATCTAATGCGCAAAACAACAATTGCAATTAATCATATAGTAGCACAACACAATAAAACAGTATGCATGTATTTTATAAAAGATAAACAAGTTTAAAAGCTTTTCATAGGCATTTTCTATCAATCAAATAGTCTTAAAATAGGCATTATTGGAATCTTAATACTTTCAGTATAAAAGGGTTTCATAAAAATATGGAAACCATCCTACTGTATATAAAACGTTCATAGTTTTCATTTGCCACTGGTTTCACCTTAAAATGATTTATAGATTAAAAGTTATAGCAAAAATACTCATTTAAGTGATTTAATCATAGTTAATTATTTTATACTGTAACAAAATCAACTAATGGTACAGTGACGTATATTACAATTTTCTGAATCCATAGACACCAAATTTGCCAATTTTGGAGTCGTGGATATTTTCCTATGAATTATTTACCATATAAAAAATTTAAATATTCCAGAAAATATGCATACGACAAAGTGCCAATTTTATTGCATGATAAAATTGTACACATTATTCTGAATCCATGGATATATTATTTATAGTTTTATGATCAATATTCCATTCTATATGAATTTTACAAGGTCTTCATATTAATCTGCCTAATAAAAATTGATATACACAGTCAGCAGACATCTGAGCCACGCGGCGCTCCCTGATTGGTTGCGCGGGCTCACTGGACGTGATGACGCGGTTTGCCAGGTGGCGCAGCGTCATTGCGGTACCTGTTCACCGGGAATTCTAATCCGCGTTGTTGACGGAAGATCGGACGGTGGATGAGGGATCCATCCTGGAGCTCACCGGTGGGCGGCGGTGTATGGCGGAGGCCGTGAAGACGGTGGCGACGGGCGGCGCTCCGACAGTCGCTGGCGGTGGCGAAGTAGTCGACGAGGTGCGGCGTGTTACAAAGGTTCCTTACATGTCCTCTGCGATGGCTCCTGTTTCTTCGAACTGGGGCGACGGCCAGCTGCTCGTCACGGACTCCGGCGGCGTTGGGCGAGCGCTGTGGTGCTCTTGCGAGAGGGGAAGGAGGGTGAGACGACGTGGGGGATCAAGGCAAAAACGTTGGAAGGAAGAGGGGAGGCGTGGAGTGACGGGTACTGCGGAATCGAGCTCGTACTGAAGCTTCATTGGCGGCGGCGGACGGCGAGATCAGAAGAACTCCGTTGCAGCGCTAGGGGTTCGGGGTTTGGAAAAAAAAGTAGGAGACAAGGGGGATTTTATATAGAGGGTTGGCGTGTAGAACAGGAGCAGGGGTCAAACTAAATCGCGCGAAATCATTGGAGATTGACTCGGATCGAAAATCCATCTCCGTCGCGAGGTTGAAGGAGGGGAGTGGGCTCCACACGTCAGGACACGGGGGAGCTGGGGCAGTGGGCTAGGGCGGCTGCTTGCTGGGCCTTCTGGGCTTCTTGCGGCTCGCTCGCGCGGCACTGTGCGGGAGGGGGTGGGCGGTAGGAGAGGAGTGACAGGCTCGGGTAGGTAGTGTAGTTAGTTTGTTTCTTTTATTATTATTATTATTATTATTATTATTATTATTATTATTATTATTATTATTATTTTGTATTTTATGTTTTCTTTCATATCTTTTTCATACTAGCTTCAAATGGAATGATTCAACTTTGTAAATTTTTCTAAAATTCAAAGTAGTATTTTAGGACTACTATGAAATCATATCCTATCCAATAAAATTTGAAACATGGATATTTCCATTGAACCCTAACAGGTGCGTACAAGGGTTTTCAAATAGGGTTTTTCACAAATGGTTTTGAAGTTTGAGATTTTTGCAAGATGCCATGATGCAATGCACATGAATTATATGAAACTTTCCCATTCTAAAAATATGGGATGTTACAGACTAACCCCCTTAAGATGAATCTTGTCCTCGAGATTCGAGATGGCTAGCAAATAGGTTCTGGTGGTGTTCTCGAAGATTGTACTTCTAGCATCCATGTGGCTTCTCTTTCTATGGATACACTCATGAAGCTAACCCCCTTAAGAGAACTGAACTTGCATCTCCAAACATATATGACTTAACTGTAGCATCTTGTACTTGCTATAAATTTCTTCTCCAGTGAGTTCACTTTAACAGATCCTCTAAGTAACTCCATATGTAACTAATCTCATCCATGAATGCCTTGATATCAATGAATACGATGCACTAGTATTGAAAAAGTATGAGTGCATTGCATAAATTAACTAGAAGCTTACCAGTCATAGAGCATGGTTTATTGAGTCCTCCTTTCATGTTCAGATGGTTCACAGTTGTCTTCTCATTTGAATTTTACTTGGTACCATCTTCTGGACAACTATATGCGTAGTGTCCCAACTTCCTTCACTTGTAGCATTCCACATTGCTGAGATCTTTATTTCCATTGTGGTGATGGCCATTGCCTCCAGAATTGTGGCCATTTCCTCCTCCATGGTGCTTATGTCCATTGCTAACATGGTGATTGTGTCCATTGCCTCCATTGTTGTGGCCATTACCGTTGTGGCCATTTCCATCATGGAAGGTACGTTTATGATATGATCTTGAGTTGTGATTCCCATTGTGCTTCCTCTTGTGCCTTTCAGCTTGGCCTTGTTTCCCTTCGAGAATTCTAGCTTTATCCATCAGAGTCTGGAAATCAGGGGCATGAACAACAAAGAGCTGGACTGAGAGTTCATCATTCAGGCCATCGAGGATTCTCTCCCTCCTCTTGGCATTAGTGTCCACATCCTCTAGCGCATAGCGAGACATATTAGCAAACTCCTCTATGTACTCAGACACATTGCGGTGATTCTGGCGCAGGTTGCGGAACTCCCTTCGCTTCAATCTCATAACTCCAGTTGATACATGGTGAGTCTTGAAACCTTATTCAAACATATCCCAGGTGACAGTAGCAATGGGGTGGGTGATCTGGAAAGCATCCCACTAGGAAGCAGCTGGTCCTTCCAACAAGTGAGTAGCAAATCTCACCTTCTCAGCATCGGTACATCCAACAGTCACTAGATCCTTGTTCAGCAAGCATAGCCAGTCAATATCAATCATAGGTTCCGGTGCAGTGGAGAACTTAGCTGGCCTCAGCTTCAGAAATTGGGCAAGAGCATCAACATGCGGGGGAGGATCGCTGTTACCATTGTTATTATTGTTGTTGTTCATCTACTGGGTTGAATCTTGCATCAACTGGGTCTGTGCATCCAACATCTGCTGCATGCCTGGTGGCATATCATAGGTACGTCGCATCTGCGGTTCAACATAGGAAAGTTTAGAAAGAAGAGACTAAAGAAGTAGTCCTACCCATGCAACAAGCACATACAACAACAATCATACAAGCACACAACCAAGCAATCAACACACAAGCAATCAATTACATAAAAACATTATAGGGCTCTAATCTTAGAAGTATATAACCACAAAATAGTTTGAATAAGTTGGGGACAATACTAGAGCAAAACAAAGCAACATATAAGCAATACACAAAATCTATCAAAACAGTATAGCAGCTTTTACAATTTTTTCTGACCGACTTAAACACGTCGGAAATTTTAGAAATTTTTTGTGCATGTAGTACAGGTAATTACGCTCTAGATACTAATTTTTCAGATTTTTCTGAGTTACCAGTAAAATATGTAAAATCGCGCAGTACAGCAGGTCAGGCAGAAAACTACAGCAGTAGTATCACGAATTCTAATCAAAACACACCATTAAACTGATTTTAAAACCTCACAAAAATTCCAAAAACTTTAAAGTTCAAAACTACAAATCCTAAAAAAGATTTCACATAATATGGTTTCAATACAAACAAACAACTAATATTGTCATACCACATAAGTTGGTAAGATCAATATGCTAACACGATAGCGATGATCTCCTAAAGAGATAAATATGGTGGACCAAAACTAATAAAACTTGGTGAAATATTCATTTATGTCATCTTATTTCTTATTTTACTTGTAGTACAACTCTTATATAGGTATCAAAAGAATGGAAAACTACAAACTTTGAACAAGGAGAGGTTTTAAAAAAGATAGACAAAGAATACAAGAACTCTAATAAGTAGAAAATATGACAGTTCTCCTAATAGAGGTCTCCTATTTCTAATCCATTTCTAAGGTCATGAACCTACAGTCAACGCCCGCTATGATACCATCTGAAGCGATCCAACCCGTTATGAATTGGATCCTGTATTTATAGTGCTAGTCCCTTGGATCAATTAGCTAGCACACACAATTTTGATGAATAAAAGAGTATCAATGCGTCACATTATTACAATGATTGATCCAAGAATATTAATATTACAAAGTTCCTTAGCTCACAGCTAGCTCAAATAACATAGTTCAACAAATAAACAATAGATAAAGGATCCATCACGCCACAGGCGAACCGCTGAGTGGAGATTCGCAACCTAAACAAAAACCTTACTTGTCGTCGAAATAACTCGCAACATAAAAAAGTTGCTGCCACGAATGGTCAATACATTTGAATTGTATTGGCAAGATTTCACTGTTATGTGGATATAATTGGCAACCTGTCATATACATGCTCACTTTGGCTAGTGGAGTTTAGGCTTATTTGCATAAAGCAACATTTTCCCCTACCTTTGAAAATATATTTCTTTCTTTAAAACAATTCTTCGAAGGACATATCAGCATAAACCCATGTAGAAACAAGACAGTTTATCTTATTATGTTCCTAATCCATGTTCACCCATCAAGTTTTATTAGAGAAATTAAAATGAATGAGACTTTTCAACTGCGTCAAGAGAAGTTACTCATAATTGTCCATTACCGGGGACACGTCTAAATACTTAGTTCTTAAACCATCTGCAGAGGCTAGTACACTTTACCCACAAGACCTGATCAAGCCCTTTTGGGAGAAGACCAGGATGAGAACTTTGGGAAATAGAATCATGAGCCTAACCCCGGACGGTACCATCCTATCAACACCTACATATGCTAGTCACGATAGGACATGATCCCATAACTTACTCAGTCAAGTCAGATCTCATATGACATGTGGATATACATTGAAGTTACTAATCAAGACCGTCTATTATCTCTTTGAAGCCTGGGTGGAAATCCCCACCAAAATCCACACTCGATAACCCAATCAATGCCATTCCACCCAGGTGATTCGTTGATTAAGTGGTTTTTTCTTCAGTAAAAATATAATCTTCTCATTCACATATGTATCATGAAAACCACCCACGCATCTAATAGCATTGCTAAGCAATCTACAATACGATGGCTATCAAGGAATCAACTGGGGGACCTATGACAATTCTATTGGGTACTCACACCATAGCATAGCATATAAGGTAAAACATTTCCAATACATACAAAGCTACTAAAAACTAAATGCATAGAAAAATGATAGGAGAATCATGATAGTGACACTTGCCTTAGTTGTAGTAATCGTTCACAAAGTCATCGCAATCACAATAATCACACTCCGGGCAATCTATCGCGCAAAACAATAATTTCAATCAATCATAAAGTGACACAACACAATAAAACAGTATGTATGTATTTTATAAAAGATAAACAAGTTTAAAAGCTTTTCACAGGCATTTTCTATCAATCAAATAGGCTTAAAATAGGAATTATTGGAATCTGAATACTTTCAGTACAAAAGGGTTTGATAAAAATATGAGAACCATCCTACTGTATATAAAATGTTCATAACTTTCATTTGCCACTGGTTTCACCTTAAAATAATTTATAGATTAAAATTTATAGCAAAAATACTCATTTAAGTGATTTAATCATAGTTAATTATTTTGTACTATAACAAAATAAACTAATGGTACAGTGACATATATTACAATTTTCTGAATCCATAGACAACAAATTTGCCAATTTTGGAGTATTAGATATTTTCCTATGAATTATTTACCATATAACAGATTTAAATATTCCAGAAAATATGCATACAGCAAAGTGCCAATTTTATTGCATGATACAATTCTATACATTATTCTGAATCCATGGATATATTTTTTATAGTTTTATGATGAATATTCCATTTTATATGAATTTTACAAGGTCTTATTAATCTGCCTAATAAAAAATGATATAAACAGTCAGCAGACGTCTGAGCCACGCGGTCCTCCCTGATTGGTTGTGCGGGATCACTGGGCATGATGACGCGGTTGTCCAGGTGGAGCAGCGTCATTAGCCGGTATTCGTTCACCGGGAATTCTAATCCGCGCTGTTGTCGGAAGATCAAACGGTGGAGGAGGGATCCATCTTGGAGCTCACTGGTGGGCGGCGGTATACGGCGGCAGTCGTGCAGACGGTGGCGATGGGCGGCGCTCCGACGGTCGCTAGCGGTGGCGAAGTAGTCGACGAGGTGTGGCGTGCTACAAAGGTTCCTTACATGTCCTCTATGACGGCTCCCGTTTCCTCGAACTGCAGCGGTGTCCAGCTGCTCATCACGGACTCTAGCGACGTTGGGCTAGCGCTGTGGTGCTCCTGCGAGAGGGGAAGAAGGGTGAGACGACATGGGAGAGCAAGGATAAAACAATGGAAGGAATAGTAGAGGAGCGGGGTGACGGGAACCACAGAATCAAGCTCATACTGAAGCTTTCTTGGCAGCGACAGATGGCGAGATCGGAAGAACTCCGTGGCGGCGCTAAGGGTTCAGGGTTTGCAAAAAAAAGCAGGAGGGGATGAGGGTGCTTTTATATAGAGGGTTGGCGTGCAGAACAGGGCTAGGGGTCAAACCAAATCGCGCGAAATCGGCGGAGATTGACTCGGATGAAAAATACATCTCCGTCGCGAGGTTGAAGAAGGGGAGTAGGCTCAACACGTGAGCGACACGTGGGAGAGGGGGCAGTGGGCTGGTGCGGCTTCTTGCTGGGCCTTCTAGGCTTCTCGCGGCTCGCTCGCGCGGCACTGTGCGGGAGCGGGGTGGGCAGTAGGAGAGGAGTGGCAGACTCGGGTAGGTAGTGTAGTTTGTTTGTTTCTTTTATTATTATTATTTTGCATTTTTGTTTTCTTTCATATCTTTTCCATACTAGCTTCAAATGGAATGATTCAACTTTGTAAGTATTTCTAAAATTCAAAGTAGTATTTTAGGACTACTAGGGAATCATATCCTGTCCAATAAAAATTGAAACATGGATATTTCCATTGAACCCTAACAGGTGCGTAGAAGGGTTTTCAAATAGGGGTTTTTTCACAAATGGTTTTGAATTTTGATATTTTTGCAAGATGCCATGATGGAATTCACATGAATTATATGAAACTTTCCCATTCTAAAAATCTGGGATGTTACGTCCCGCTTCTGATTATTGATCCAAGAGGGGTCTCGATCATGTCTGCATTATTCGCGAACCGGAGGGTGACACACTTAAGAGACACCAACACAATTTGGAGCAAATATGTTCTAGACGAAAGAATTACAAAGCGTTGGAATTATTTCAATGGACACCGGAATTGTTTTGGGTGAAATTGTTTCTGCATGTGAAATTGAAAAGTAGCAAGGGGTTTTATGTGAATGTTTGTTAATTAATGTAGTTGAGTAAATTATGAATAAATAAATAAATAAAGGAGTTTTATTTAATAAGAGATTACATTAAATTTGGTGAAATTTTAATGGGAATTTTGAGTGGAGAATATGGAGGGGCATTTTGATAGTGGGAGCTCCACTCACATGAATGGAGGAAGGGGTGAGGGCAGCCCCCATGCACCGGCCACACCCCTTGGCGTGCCTCCCCTCCTCCTATAAAAAGACCTCCTCTCCCACTCTCTCACTCACACCTCTTTGTGAAGGATCTCTCTGCCCTCTAGAATTATTCCCCATGGTATCGGACTAGCGAGATACATGTTACCGATGAATTTTCGTTTGGAAGGATTTGCTGCTTCCGCTGCATCGCATGAGCGAGGAGGCGGAGGTTGTTCGGTGGCTTGAACGTGTGTGCGATCACGGATGCGCTACTGATTTGCGGCGCAGGACTTCTTCTCGATCTTGAGATCGGCAAGCGTTTGACTACATCATCCACGAGTACAACCTCGTTAAACTTTTCCGGTCTACAAGGGTATGTTCTTTATGGATGTATATCCACCCGTTGCTTGTATCTAATAGATAGATATTGGTACTTAGTGGTTCCCATCGTAGGAAATTTTTTGTTTTCTATGCTACAAACCCAATAGTGGTATCAGAGCTAGATCTATGCATAGATGCTTTGCACGAGTAGTACACATATGAGTATGTGGGCAATGATGATCATGTTATTGCTTCTTGCTTGTACTTTGGATATTGATGGCATAGTGGGATGAAGCGGCCCAGACAAAATTTACACGTCCTCACACATGAGACATGTTCCATGCTTGACATGCAACTAGTTTTGCATAAGTGGCTAGCGAGTGTGTGTCTCTCCTACTATAGTCAATATCTAATTTACAACGAGTTGCTAATAATTTGATTATCATCGTCGTGGTTTCATGTTTTTAGGTAAGAACATTTCTTTCTTCGAAAGCCCTAAGCCACGTAAAACTTGCAATGTATAAATTAGAAGCGTCTAATTTAGATTGTTGCTGTGCTAGTGTTATGATATGGTAATTTTGTAAGTAGATGTATAGTTGATACTCTTACAACACACCTAACGTGTAAGTTCCATAGACCTTGGCCTTATACACAAAGGAATGATAAACATCATACCACGATGCACATGATAGTGATCAAGTGCAAGAACCTTATCTTTTCACTTTTTTACATATGATGTTTTTGCATCTTATATTGCTTGTTTGGCATTTTAGTAGCATTATTATATGATCCCTCATTTAGATATCAAGATAAAAATGTGTTCTCCCTTAAGTATGCACCGATTATGTTTTGGCGCTTCAAGACATCACTTGATGATCGGGTGTACTTGAATCCACGATCATATTTCGGGTGTAAGACAGTTTTACAACGCAAATACTAAGGTTCTTACTTGGCGAGCCTAGCATGTACAGACATGGCCTCAGAACACGGACTGAAAGGTTAAGCATGAGTCATATATTTAATATGATGCCCATATAGATGCTCGCCTTTAAAACTACACCGACTCACGTGATGATCGGACTTGGTGTAGTGGATTTGGTTCATGTAATCACAAAAAGACACGAGGGATGTTGTTTTTGAGTGGGAGTTCATTCATAATTTGGATTAATTGAACTAAAACTATCATAAACTTAGTCTAAACTTTAAAAATTCTGTTGTAGATGGCACCACCTGCTTTTATTTTCAATGTGTTCATGGAGAAAGAGAAACTTACGACGAATGGTAGCAACTTTACCGACTGGGCCATGAATTTGAGGATTCTCCTCTCTGCTACACAAAATTAATATGTGCTAGAAGCGCCGCTAGGCCCACCTGATGAGGAAAAGAACGTCTATTTGACTCGTCAAGAGGACCACAACTTAGTTCATTGTGGCATACTATATGGGCTAGAGCCAAAACTTCGAAAGCGTTTTGAAAATGGCAATGCCTTTGATACAATGGGTGAATTCAAAATGATTTTCGATACCCATGCTGCTGTAGAGAGTTATATTTCTTATGAAAAGTTATTTAGCTCCATGATGGAAGAGAACAACTCCGTTAGTGAGCACGTACTCAAAATGTTTGGGTACGCCGATAAGCTTGTGTCCTTGGGAATAACGATTCCCATTGACTTAGGCATACATCATGTTCTCCAATCTCTGCCACCTAGCTACAAGAGCTTTGTGATGAACTATAACATGCAGGGAATGAAGAAGTATCTCCCCAAGCTTCTGTCAATGCTTAAGACTGCAGAGGTGGATATCAAGAAAGAACATCAAGTGTTTATGATCAATAATACCACCGGTTTCAAGAAAGACAAGAAGGATAAAAAGAAGGGAAATAATGGTGGGAAATCTATTGCCGCACCTGGGAAAAAATCCCGAGCTGGACCTAAGTCTGATACCAAGTGCTATTATTGTAAGGGGACTGGCCATTGGAAGCGCAACTGTCCCAAGTATTTGATGTGTACTTGACTAGTACTCGCAGTAGAACATGGGTATTTGATACTGGATCAGTTGCTAATATATGTAACCCGAATCAGGGGCTATGGAACAAGCGACCGCTAGCAAGGGGTGAGGTCATGATGCGTGTCGGAAATGGATCAAAAGTTGATGTGATCGCCGTCGGAATGCTGCCTCTCCACTTACCGTCGGTATTACTGATAAATATAAATAATTGTTATTTGGTGCCTGCACTGAGCATGAACATTGTATCCGGATCGTGTTTGATGCGAAGTGGTTATTCATTTAAATATGAAAACGATGGTTGTTCGATTTATATGAATGATATCTTTTATGGTCATGCACCTATGATGAATGGTTTATTTCTGTTGGATCTCGATAATAGTGTTACACATATTTATAATGTTGATGCTAAAAGGATTAAACTTGATGATGATATATCTGCATATATGTGGAACTATTGTCTAGGTCATATGGGCATTAAACGCATGAAGAAACTCCATTCAGATGGACTTTTGGAATCACTTGATTTGGAATCATTCGATACATGTGAGCCATGCCTTATGGGCAAGATGACTAGAACGCCGTTTTCCGGTTCAATGGAACAGGTGACAGATTTATTGGAAATCATACATACTAATGTATGCGGTCCAATGAGTGTGTCAGCCCGAGGTGTATATTGTTTTTTGGTTCCTTTCACGGATGATTTGAGTAGATACGGGTATATCTATTTGATGAAACACAAGTCTGAAACCTTTGAAAAGTTCAAGGAATTTCAGAGTGAAGTGGAAAATCATCGTAATAGAAAGATCAAATTTCTGGGGTCCGAGCGTGGAGGTCAGTATCTATGTTACGAGTTTAGCGCACATATGAAAGAGTGTGGAATAGTTTCACAACTCACTCCTGCCGGAACACGATAGCGTAATGGTGTGTCGAAACGTCGTAATCGTACTTTATTAGATATGGTTTGATATATGATGTCTCTGACTGACTTGCCACTGTCATTTTGGGGTTATGCACTAGAAACCGCTGCATTCACTTTAAATCAGGCACCATCTAAATCCGTTGAAAAGACTCCGTATGAATTGTGGTTTGGAAACAAACCTAAGCTATCATTTCTTAAAGTTTGGGGATGCGATGTTTATGTGAAGAAACTTCATCCTGATAAACTCGAATCCAAAGTGGAAAAATGCATCTTCATAGGATACCCTAAGGAAACTATTGGACATTCCTTCTATCACAGATCCGAGGGCAAGGTTCTCGTTGCCAAGAATGGATCCTTTCTAGAGAAAGAGTTTCTCGTGAAAGGTGTGGGTAGTCGGAAGGTAGAACTCGAAGAGGTTATTGAACCTTCTCTTCATAAAAAGGCGAGTAGCGCAGTGCTGGAAAATTTTCCAGAGTTGACTTCACCGAATGAAGAGGGGGCTAATGATAATGATCATGAAACTCCGAAATAGAATACTACTGAACCTCGCAGGTCAAGCATGACACATGCAGCTCCTGAACTGTACGGAAATCCTGTTATGAATTTCATGGTTGATGAAATAGATGCCCCTGCGACATATGAAGAAGCGATGATGAGCCCAGATTCCAACAAATGGCTAGAAGCCATGGAATCCGAGATGGAATCCATGTACGAAAACCAGGTTTGGACCTTGGTGGACTTACCTCACGATCGAAAGGCCGTGGAGAACAAATGGATTTTCAAAAGCAAAACTGATGCTGATGGTAATGTAACCATCTTCAAAGATTGACTTGTTGCAAAGGGGTTTCAACAAATTCATGGAGTTGACTATGATGAGACATTCTCTCCCGTAGTGATGCTAAAGTCAGTTAGGATTATGTTACCAATTGCTGCATATTTCCACTATGAGATATGACAGATGGATGTCAAAACTGCGTTCCTCGATGGCAACATTGAAGAAGAGTTGTATATGATACAACCAAAGGGTTTTGTCGATCCTAAGTATTCTAACAAGGTATGCAACCTTCAGCGATCCATCTATGGACTAAAACAAGCATCCCAGAGTTGGAATCTCCGCTTTGATGAGGTGATCAAAGAGTTTGGATTTGTCCAAACTTATGATAGGCTTGTATTTACACGAAGTGAGTGGGGCAATGTGGAATTTCTGATATTATATGTGGATGACATATTACTAATTGGAAATGATATAGATCTTTTAAATAGTGTTAAAAGGTATCTAAACAACAAATTTTCGATGAAGGACCTAGGTGAAGCGTCATACATATTAGGCATAAATATCTATAGAGATAGATCAAGACCCCTAATAGGGCTATCATAGAGTACATACCTTGATAAGATTTTAAAGAAGCTTAAAATGGACGAAAGTAAGAAGGGTTCTTACCTATGTTGCAAGGCAAGACATTGAGTAATCCTTAAGTACGTAAGAAGAACTAAGGAAATGTTTCTAGTGTACGGAGGTGAAGAAGAGCTCATCGCTAAATGTTATGTCGATGCTAGCTTGGACACCAATACGGATGACTCTAAGTCTCAATGCGGATACATATTTCTCATGAACGGAGCATCAGTTAGTTGGAGGAGTTCCAAACAACCCGTGGTGGCCGAATATGTTGCTGCTTTGGAAGCAGCTCAGGAAGCAGTTTGGATGAAGGAGTTCATAACCGAACTAGGTGTGGTTCCTAATACGTTGGACCCAATGGTGATCTATTGTGACAAGAATGGAGCCATGGACAATTCCAAGGAACCAAGGTCTCACAAGAATTCCAAGCATATTAAGCGCCGGTTTCACTCCATCCGTGAACATGTTAAGGATGGAGATATAAAGATTTGTAAAGTACACACGGATCTCAATGTAGCATATCCGTTGACTAAAATTCTCCCTAGGGAAAAACATGATCAACACCAGAACTCCATGGGTGTTAGATTTATCACTATGTAAATAGATTATTGTCTCTAGTGCAAGCGGGAGACCGAAGGGAATATGTCCTGAGAGGCAATAATAAAGTTGTTATTATAAGTATTCCAAGTATATGATATATGTTTATTTTGCATGCTATAATTGTATTAATACGGAAACATTAATACATGTGTGTTTAATAAACAAAAAGAAAGTTTCTTATTATGCCCCTCTTATAAACTATCTTGTTGATTAACAAGATGATCACGGTTTCCTGATCATGGACATTGGATGTTGTTAATAACGAGGTCACAACATTATTGGAATTATATGATGAACATTCATCTGAAGTATAGCATTATGATCAAAGTCATTGTGTTTATATTGCTATAACATTATACGAAGTAATCCTAGTCATTAGACCTTGAGATCATGTCAATCACTAACACTGGAAGAGTATCTTGATAATATCAAACGTCACACCGTAACAGGGTGACTATAAAGGTGGGTTCAGTGCTATGAAGGTGTTATGTAGAGGCTCATGGATCAAGAGTGAAATTTGTCCATTCCGATAATGGATAGATATACTCTAGGCCCTCTCGGTGATATCACATTAGTTAGCTTGCAAGCAAGTGGTGTGATCACTAGAATGTTATATCACTGGAACGAGAAAATAGTACATGTCGGTAACAAGATCAAACTACGTATGGAGATACCGATGATCGAGTCTCGGGCATGTAATATATCATGAGACAAAGGGATTAAGTTACTAGCATAAAAGGTTCTCACGATCACAAGAAGTCATTGTTAAATGTGTGGGAGTCAGTATGGATCTCCATGTCCCGCTTCTAATTATTGATCCGAGAGGGGTCTCGATCATGTCTGCATTATTCGCTAACCGTAGGGTCACACTGAAGAGACACCAACACCATTTGGAGCAAATATGTTCTAGACGAAAGAATTACAAAGCGCTGGAATTATGTCAATGGACACCGGAATTGTTTTAGGTGAAATTGCTGAAATTGTTCTGCATGTGAAATTGAAAAGTAGCAAGGGGTTCTATGGAAATGTTTGTTAATTAATTTAATTGGAAAAATTCTGAATAAATAAATAAAAGGAGTTTTATTTAATGAGATATTACATTAAATTTGGTGGAAATTTAGTGGGAATTTTGAGAGGAATTTTGAGTGGAGAATATGGAGGGACATTTTGTGAGTGGGAGTTCCACTCACATGAATGGAGGAAGGGGTGGGGGAAGCCCCATTGGCCGGCCACACCCCTTGGGGTGCCCCCTCCTCCTATATAAAGCCCCCCTCTCCCTCTCACTCACTCAACCTCTTCGTAAAGGATCTCTCTCCCCCTCTAGAATTATTCCCCCATGGTCTCGGACTAGAGAGATACATGTTCCCGGTGACTTTTCGTCTAGAAGGAGTTTCTACTTACGCTGCATCGCTGGAGCAAGGAGGCAGAGGTTGTTCGGTGGCTTGAACATGTGTGCGATCACGGATGCGCTGCTGATTCGCGACGCTGGACTTCTTCTCGATCTTGAGATCGGAAAGCGTTCGACTATATCATCCACAAGTAAAACCTCGTTAAACTTTGTTGGTCTACAAGGGTATATTCTCTATGGATGTATATCCACCCATTTCTTGTATCTAGTAGATAGATCTTGGTGCTTAGTGGTTCCCATCATAGGATTTTTTTTTGTTTTCTATGCTGTGAACCCAACAAATAGCCATGAACATTTTAGTTTGGATTTTTAGGGTAAGGGATTACTGAGCACAACCTAGTGGATTTTGAGAAAGGAGCCCATGGACCATAGCGTATGTAGTATAGCCCATGTAGAATATCCAAACCCATGGACCATAGCCTATGTAGTATAACCCATGTAGATATGCCCCCTCCCCCCCCCCCCAAAAAAAGAAACAAAAGCTCTTCCTACCTATGTTTTTGTGTATAAATTACTACATATGTAGTAGTTTTTAGTTGAGCTACTAGGAGCGTCGCCTTATTATTTGAAGGGAGATAAACATAGACAAAAAAGTCTTTTTAAGGAGACAAATTCATGAGTTATAGTAGTACCGTTTAACGATTATATTGTTCAAACTATTTCTCTTGAAGTGGCAAGACACGCAGTTGAGCGTTGCCGAGGTCTCGAGTTCGATTCCTAGGCAATTTATATTATTATAGAGTCATATTTTTGTACTCTAAGGCTGCCATCTAGGACCCAGATGACATGGTTATACCCCATGGGTACATGACCTTAGCATACCTAGTCCAGTCCAAGTAAGGCCCACGAGAATATAGGCGGCCCATGAAGATTTTCGGGTGGCCCAAGCCCAGGATGTCTTCGGATCCTTGGAGAGCAAGACTAGAATAGATATAATATTCAAAGGGGCAAGCCCTAAAACCTGTAATCGACTCTCGATCTGTGCCCGGGACCTGCCTATCTCTATATAAAGGCTAGGAGGGCACGACGAGGAGGGCACCTCGCATACCACCAAATACACACCTCCACGCCAGATTGCATCTGCGCACCCCTGTACTTTTCGGTTCCGCCGTAATCAAGAGCAGACAAGCAGGAGTAGGGTTTTCCCTCCGGGGTCCTGAACCTGGGTAAATCTCGTGTCCCCTGGTTGCTTGTCTATTAACCGTTCGGTGATCTCCAGCATCCCCATCTTCTCCAAAACCCAAGCTCATAACAATGGGCATTGATGAGATCGATCCTCGTCAATTGGTGCCGTCTGTGGGAACTGGGGGCGCTGATTGTGCGATCGTGACGGTCCCGACCAAAGCGATCTACAACTCCTCAGCGATGGAGAGCCATCTCCTCTTCGGCGCTTTCGACTTGACCGCCCACTCGCCAGCCACCCTGAAGGACTTCGAGCCCGTTGGCGACGGGCTCGAGATTCTATTCGGGAGCTTCTGCTTCCAACTTGGGCAGACCGGCACTCTCCGCCTCCTAGAGCGGGTGCCCATGCCATCGATCAGGCCTTCCTTGTGGGCCCCGCATCCCGTGCTACGCACATCACTATCGGCAGATAAGTCATACGACAGCAGCTGCAACTTAGATATGTGCGATCCGCTGTCGGATGAAGGGACCTACGGTTCCGAATCCTAAAGCTGCGGCCACAGCGATCCACCCTACGGATGCTACCAATGCGTCGTGGTCATCCAGAGCGATGTGGATCAGCAATAACCCAACCCGCCACCCAACCCGCAAGGTAGAAACGGGGAAAACGGAAGACGACCATCCCCCACCCAATGAGGATGACACCGACGCTAGTCGGGTAATCCACCTCAGTGAGGAAGGATGGAACCAAGCTCGCGAAGCTGTGGCGGGCAACAAGATACTGCCTGTGGGTGCCTCATGGGACCTACTAACGGCATACCACCTGCTCCTCATTGAAGATCACAAAAAGCAGGTGAAGATGCAGGAAGTACTTGACAAACGCAAGCAAGCGGCCTCGGAGTCTAGCGCACGGCGAGCTGCACTCTCCACCATCGGCGGCTCCAGCTCGCATGGCAACCACGGCAATAAGCACCGTTCTCGCGTAGAGAACATGGACCCCTCCGCGCGTCGTGAGGTGACCCGAACCCTCAACACATCCTTCATGGAGATGGATGCCAACGACAACGTCATCCCGAAGACGCCGCAAGCTGCGATCATGGTAGCCACCACATACCTTGCGTCCCATCCACCTCCGGTGGGGGACCCGAAGAGGGCCATGCACAACTCCGCACTAGCCGGACTTGGACTCGTTGGAGCTGCGCTCTACGGAGAAGTCCCTGAGGAGCCGAAGAAGAAGGATGCGGTCAGGTTCAACTGTAGTCCTACACCCTCATCCAACGAGGAAGAACATGACCTGCCTCGACGACACAAGAGCTCACGGCGTCGCAGCTGCGACTACGATGCTCGAAGCGAGCTCACCCAACGCATGATCGACAAGGCACGCGCCAAGCGCGTATGCTCGTCCGAGTCCGAAGAGGACGACAACGAAGGAGAACTCGCGTATGGTCGATGCTTCAGCAGATCCATTCGGCGGACGCGGATGCCGTGGAACTTCAAGCTTCCTTCGGACACTCTGAAGTTTGACGGCACGCAGGACCCTAAGGCGTGGATCAGTGACCACCTGTCGTCCGTCAAGCTGCACGGCGAAAACAAAAACACCGCCATGCAATGCCTTCAGCTGCAGCTGACGGGCGCAGCTCGGATCTGGCTCAGCAGCCTATCCTCGGGATCCATCCAAAGCTGGGAGGAACTGGCGTACAGTTTCATCCGAAACTTCAAGGGCACCAGCAAGAGCCCAGCCTCAATCGAAGAGCTGAGGGCCTATACCCAGCGAACGGGTGAATCCATTCGCTCGTATATACTACGCTGGTCCAACACCAAGAACTCTGCGGCGCACATCTCTAAGGAGAGAGTAATCGATGCCTTCAAGGACGGCGTCAAACGCCAAGACTTCAAGGAAGAGCTTGGGCGCGTCAAGCCCAAGACACTCGACTACCTCATGGACATCGCCAACAGGTGGGCAGATGGTGAGGACTCTGTCCATCGAGCACACTTGGAGGAAGAAGATGACTATGGTCGTCGACATGAACGCCGTAGCAAGCGAAGATCGCACGTCTACGACAATTGTGACGGACCCGACATGGTCGCGGCTAGCTACGCCGACCGCCGCAGCGAAGGCAACCGCAGCAGCGGTGGATACCGTGGAAACAATTTCTGCGATGGAGGACTCCCAACGCAGTCATAGCAACGCCGCGGCCGCGACGACGGACCCTCGACATACGACAAGTTGTCGGTCCCATGCACCATCCACTTCTACATCGACAAGCAGAATGGTAAAAAGAAGGCAAGCCACATGCTCAAAGACTGCCGCGAGTTCCAGAAAGTCAGCGAGAGCATGTCCCAGATGAGGCAGCAAGCCCCGAACCCTGGGTATGGGAATGCACCCGCACCAGGTGACATCGCCCACGGAGCTCCTCCACCACCACCCGTGGGACCTTCGAATCACCCAATTGCACCCGCGCAGAACAACGGTGGAAACGGGTACCCCGTGCCGAAAGGGTCACTGATGATCCAAAAAGGGCGCCCAACAAACAGGGTGCAAAAGAAAATCACCCGTCAGGTTAGTTTGGCTGTCACCGCTCCACCCGCCATCCCTGAGTACCTCAGCGGATCAGATTCTTGCATCACGTTCAGCCGTTCGGATCACGCCCGCCAGATCCCTCGCCCAGGTCATGATGCCCTTGTGCTCGATGCGCAGATCGGAGGGTTCGATATGAGTCGCGTCTTCATGGATGGCGGCAGCGGCATCAATCTGGTGTTCACTAGCACCTTGGCAACAATGCGGATCCCGCTGTGCAGCCTGAAACAATCTGACACAATGTTCCATGGCATCGTCCTAGGGAAGGGTATATTCCCCTTATGAAAGATGTGGCTCGACGTCATCTTCGGCAAGCCCGATAACTTTCGGTGTGAACGACTCGAGTTCGAAGTGGTGGACTGGCCATCACAATACCACACCGTCCTCGGGCGCGTGGCATTCACATGGTTCCTGGCAGTATCGCACTATGCGTACCTGCTACTCAAGATGCTAGGACCTAGGGGCATCATCATGGTCCACGGGAGCTTCACCCGATCGGATCACTGCGACAGGGACTTCAATAGAATCTCCCAGTCATTCGCATGCAGGAGGAGCTCATAAGGCTCCGAGAGGTGACAGACAACGGGGCACCCCCAGTCTCAAGGCAGAACGCACCTGACATGTCCTTCGACTCCACAGTCAACAGAAAGAAGGTGCAGGTCCACCCGACGGATGCCTCCAAGACGCCGTTGATCGCCAACGACCTCAGCCCCGCATAGGAAAGCGCGATTGTTGAATTCCTTCGTGAGCGCTGGGAAATTTTTGCCTGGTGTCCTGCGGACATGCCAGGAGTTCCCAGGGAATTCGCCGAGCATGCACTTAACGTATTTCCAGACTCCAAGCCCATCAAACAGTCCATCCGACGACTGTCCGAGCCATGGGATGAAGCCATCGGAGTCGAGGTCAATAGACTTCTCGACGCTAACTTCATCAGAGAGATCAAGGAGAGCGAGTGGCTGGCCAACACCGTGATGGTCCCCAAAAAGGACACAGACATCCTGCGGATGTGCGTGGACTTCACATCGCTGAATAAGCACTGCCCAAAGGATCACTTCCCTCTCCCTTGGATCGATCAGATCATCGATTCAACTACAGGATGCGAGAAACTCTCCTTCCTTGATGCCTACTCAGACTACAATCAGATTCGGATGAAGGTCGAAGATCAGGATAAAACGGCGTTCATCACGCCGTTCGGAGTGTTCTGCTACAACACAATTCCCTTCGGGCTGAAGAACGCAGGTGCCACGTACCAGCGGTGCATGCAGGCATGCCTGAAGAACCAGATCGACCTCAACATACAAGTCTATGTCGACGACATAGTAATCAAAACAAGGAAGGCCAAGACACTGATCAACGATATCCGCAAGACGTTCGACAACCTTGATCGATACAAGATCAAGCTAAACCCCGAAAAGTGCGCCTTCGGCATCCCATCTGGCCAACTACTCGGCTACTTCATCTCCCAACGAGGGATCGAGGCGAACCCGAAGAAAATCCAAGCCATAATGGCCATGGAAAAGCCAAAGAACCTCAAAGGCGTCCAACAGCTCGCTGGGCGAATCGCGGCGTTGAGCAGGTTCATCAGTCGCATGGGCGAAAAAGCCTTGCCTTTCTATCAGCTGCTACGCAAGGCAAACAAATTCGAGTGGACGCCCGAAGCGGACGACGTATTCGAAGATCTGAAGGGGCTGCTCTCCACCTCGCCCGTCTTGGTCATGCCAAAGGAGCGCGAGCCTCTACTGCTATACATAGCAGCTACACACCAGGTGGTAAGCACCATGACGTGGTTGAACGACCCGAAGATGGCAAGACCCATGGGGTCCAACGCCCAATCTACTACCTCAACGAGGTATTGACGCCGACAAAGCAGAGGTATCCTCACTACCAGAAACTCGCCTACGGCGTGTTCATGACGGTCGTCGGCTGAGCCACTACTTCCAGGAGCATCAGGTGATGGTCGTCAACGAAGCACCCCTGAACAGCATCCTGAACAACCCGGAGGCCACAGGACGCGTGGCCCCGTGGGGCATCGAGTTGTCACCTCTAGACATAGTCTATGAGAAGCGCCATGCGATCAAGTCCCAGGTCTTTCCGGACTTCCTCGTCCACTGGATGGAACTGCAGCTGCCGGATACCCTGGACATGACACAGTCATGGACGATGCACTTCGACGGCTCCAAGCGCGAGTCAGGAGCAGGAGCCGGGGTCATACTGACATCCCCGTAGGGCGACAAGATGAAATACGTCCTCCGGATGAAATTTCGAGCTTCCAACAACAAAGCCGAATACGAGGACCTCATCCACGGCATGAGGATGGCCAAGATCTACAGCGCAATGCGCCTGGTCATCTACAGTGACTCAAACCTCGTCGTCCAACAGACGATGAACGAGTGCGACGCGCACGCCGCCAGCATGATCACGTACCGTGCACTCTACAACTCACTCAAAGGAGATTTCGACGGCTACGAGCTTCAGCATGTTGGAAGAGAAAGCAACTTAAGAGGCCGACAGACTTGCGAACATTGGCTCCACCTGCGCACGGGTGCCACCAGGCGTGTTCCTCGAACAGATCTGCGTGCCATCCATCAAAAGGAAATTCCCCAAGGATCACCCGAAGAAGCAGATCACTCGGGGGCTGCGCTACCCGAAGGACAGGAAGGACCCGAAAAGCTCGACACAGAGATCGCAGTGGTCAACCTGATGCAGGTCATGGCAGTCGAAGAAACAAGGACGCAGCCGTACTTGCGGTACCTGATAAACAGGGAACTACCTAATGACCCGATAGATGCCCGACGCATATCTCGCCGGTCCAAGGCCTTCACCATCATCAATGGCGAGCTGTACAAGCGCAACATTTCGGGTGTACTCCAAAGGTGCGTCACCATCGATGACGGTAAAACCATCCTCCAAGACATCCATGAGGGCATCTGTGGCCATCACGCGGGCAGCCGCGCCCTTGTCGCCAAAGCTCTACGAGCTGGGTTCTACTGGCCAACGGCCATGAACGATGCCAAGGACATCGTCCGAAGGTGCAACGGGTGCCAGAGGTTCACAGATAAACCGCACGCACCAGGATCGGAGCTCAGGCCCATACCATTGGCCTGGCCCTTCGCCCAATGGGGCCTCGACATGATCGACAAACTGCCCAAGTCCTCGAAAGGAGGCCATGTCTACCTCTTGGTCGCAGTCGACAAGTTCACCAAGTGGTTCTTAGCCATGCCCGTCACCAACCAAAAGGGTAAAACGGCCGTGAAATTCTTCGAATCCATAGTCTACAGGTTTGGCATGCCGCATAACATCATCACCGACAACGGGTCGAACTTCATCTCCAAAATTCCAAGACTTCTGTGAAGGCCTCGGGATCAACATAACATACACCTCAGTGGCGCACCCACAAACGAACGGGCAGGTCGAAAAGGACAACGACCTCGTTGGCGGCGGCATCAAGAAACGCCTGATGAGCCCACTTCAGTGACTGGCGGGATCCTGGCCAGAAGAGCTACCCTCCGTCCTTTGGAGCCTGCGCACAACGACAAACATCTCAACTGGGTACATGTCTTTCTTCATGGTGCACGGAGTCGAAGGCGTGTTGCTTACAGAGGTACGCCACAAGGCCCCACGGGTCATCGCCTACAGCAAAGCTGAATCGACGGCCGCACTCGAAGACGCCATCGAAACACTCGACGAGGCACGCGACATAGCCGCTGCTCGATCGGCGGTCTACCAACAGAGCCTCCGCAACTATCACAGCCGTTGGCTGCGCCCAAGGTCCTTCGTCGAAGGAGACCTAGTCTTACGAGTCAAGCAAGAGCGACCGAAGAAGCTCGAGTCACCCTGGGAAGGACCCTACGTCGTCACCGAAGTCATCCCAGGTGGCGCCTATCGCCTCAAGCACGTGGAGTCTGGAGTCGCATACTCCAACCCATGGAACGTCGCACAACTGCGATGCTTCTACCCCTAGCTGCCCCCTCCTTTTACTTTCAATAAGGCTATTCAGCCAAGGCTACTTAGCCGAACAATGTACCTCGTCATTACGATATAAATAAAGCTAAGTGTCTCGCCCCAAAAATTTATCACTTATTCGCATTTTCTTCATGTTACAACACACTCGAGGGTTCCCCTCACCTCACAACTTCATCGGCTGAGGATAACGCATGTACACCTGAGTAGCTGATCACGTCAGGCTAATGAAAAGGGCATGCATACAAACAAAGCACCACGTGCCAAAAACAATCAACCTTTACAACAAGGGGAATAACACGCCCAGTCGAATACATATAAGTTTTACATCTATCTTTTTTATAGGTCCTACCTATTCTGAAGAATCACCTACGCACAATGCTCAAAGAGATCTACAACTTGTTCGGCATACTGCCTTATAGCCACATAGTGCGGACGCATGTCCCACATGCCACCATCTGGCCGAGGAGGCGGCCCAGCCGCAACAGCAGCAAGGTCCACATCAGGGCGATGCAGCCGCACGAGGGAAAACGCAGCCTTCACCCCCACAACCAACTAGTGCCGCACCAGCTCCCTGACGTGACGCACGTCTCGAAACTTCGCTAGCAATCCCTAGAGAGTCGATGTCGCTTCATCCGGAGGAAACATGACGTGCAGAATCGACGCCAGTGAAGTCTTCACTTGCCGCAACACTCATGAGACCTGGTGAGCACGATCCTGCACAGTCGCAAGGATCATGGCACGGTCGCGATCCATCCAGAAAAAGCCACCGGCCTCCATATCTTGCTAGGTCAAGCAATTGACTCGAACTGCACCATGCTCCTTCTCCTCCTGAGGAAAAAGGTTAGCACCTGCAACACCTACAAAGTAATATGACAAGCCAACAGTCGCATCCAAAAATGAGCAGCAGCTCGAAGAAACTCACACTGCAGCTGTTCGGCTAAACACCGCAGCTCCCCCATCAAATACTCCTCTCTGGCGGCGCCTCCTTCTGCCTTCGATTTCCAAACGTCCGCATGACCTCGGATGCCAAGCAACTCATTCTCAAGACTGCAGACGCGGTCATGAATAAACACAAGATGCGACGCATCATCCAAGGATGGTGCGGCTGCGGAACAGGCGCAGTATCAACAGGGTCATCACCCGAGGGTCCCTAGAGGAAAAGAGACAAGTATATGAACAACACACGAATAGCCAACGGCTCAAAGACTCATTATATACAACAAAATCCACTACATGGCGCAAGAAGTGTTCATAAATATATTACAATAAAAGAAGACAACTACTACCCTACAACTACAAGTCCTAAGCAGCTGCATCCTGAGTGGCCTCGGAGCCAGATTGCTTGCTCTTGGCCTCTCCCTGCTGCCTCACTGCGTACTCCGCCAGCAGGTCAATCAGCTTTGGCCCATAGCGTTTACAACGGGCAGCATAGAGGGCAAAGGCTACCTCGGATCCGTCGAGAGCCGTTGGCATCTGGGAGGTGACCTGATGAAGATCCAGCTCCGCTCCAGAAGCCATGGTCATCGCCAGCCCCATGGATGGACCGATGCCCTTCTGCTTGCGCTTGTACGCCGCAGGCGCGTCGGCTGACAACGCATCTTCCAACAAGTCAACATACTCAAGGGAAACGCCCTTGGGAACGAGCTCCTTGTAGAAGTGTCCAAGCACCCCTTAGCCTTAGCAAGTGAGCCAACCACAGTACTGCAGCAGTCTTCGACCGCCGCAGCAGCATCATCCAGAGCACTGCCGTGCTCCAGATTACTGCGGTCAAACTCAATGCCTACAGCATCTGAAAAACGAAAGTAACAATCAAATAAAGCCAGAGAGACAAAGGCAGCTGGAAAAGATCATACAGACGAAAACTACTCACCCGAAATAGCCTTGGCTGCACCCATCAGCTTCTTGGCTACCTCCCTCTTGCGCGAAGACACAAAGGTGGCAAGCTGCTCCTCGCGGTCCGTTGCCTCCTGCTGCAGGCGCTCCTTGGCCGCAGCTACGTCGGCTAACTCCCACTCGAGGTTCTCCTTCACACCAATGGCGTCCTCGGCCTTCTTCTCCGCTCAGCCGAGGCTCTTTTTGAGAGCATCAAGCTCGCGGAGAGAGGTATTATTCTCATCTGCAAAAAAGAACACGTATCAGGTTCACAAGTAAGGAAGCAGAGGAAGACGAAGAAGATATATCTAAAGATGAACCTTGAAGCCTCTGCAGGGAGGCCTCCAATGCTAGGTGCTACTTCACCAGCTGGTTAGCGCCTTGCACAAAAGGCTATGAAAAGAAGCATCTTATCAGAAAAAGGTCTCGGGGGCTGCCCCCGTGAAACGAGCAAAAAAAATCAAGCATACAAATGACGCTCAGGGGCTCCCCCCGAGACACGAACAAAACAGAAGCAATGATCAGCAGATCATACGACAAATGCTCGGGGGCTCCCCCCACGGCAAGAACGGAAGCACTTACATGATCAGACGGTGACTCCGAAGGTCTGGTTGTAGTCTTCTGGGAGACAATCACCCGAGCCTCCTGTAGAGAAGGGTTCAGAGCAACGCCCCCAGAGGTGGACACCGTCTACGAAGGGGGAGGCGTCATCTTCGACTCCCCCACCATATCCTGAGTGGCATCACTAAATGATCCATCAGAGGAGTGGCTGCACAAGAAAACATCAGTCAAGGAAAATCAAGCAACAATGAAGGACAGCAAAAAGCACTCGAAAGAACTTACGAATCCATATCGCCCAAATTGAAGACAGGCAAGGACCTCTTGCCCTTCTTCTCTTCCTTCTTCCGCTTCGCCGGCGGCTGCGGTGCTGCAGTCCGCACAGGCACAGACGGAATAGGGGAGGAAGAGACACCATCACCTCCACTGTGACGCGCAAGGCACGACGGGTTCCTAGGCATTGGCGGAGTCGAGGCATCTGACGATTCGCTCGAGCTCCGTGCCCGCTTTCGGGTCTGCCCTTCACTCGACTCGGGGGAATCTTCAGCTGGTGACTACGCCGAGGGAAGCTCAGACATGGAATCCACTACCTCATTGTCGGGCGCATCCGGAAAACGTTTGGGTAGTGGAAGCACCATGCCCGGTACCTTGAACTCCTGCACAAAGAAAGCAAACTTTCCGAACAAACGAATACAAGAAAAACGCACTCGAAAATAGCGCTACGCGCACGCCTCAGATCTACACCTGCGGAACCAGACGAGAGGTAGTGAACGGAGGGGTCAGCGACTTCCCCGGAAGGTCCTCTTCAGATTTATACTTCAGCAGCGGCCGAAGGATTCTATCGAGATCCCCCCTGGAGAGCTCCTCAGTCGAAACCATAGTCGGATCATGGCGGCCAGAATAAAGGAACATCGGGTGTGCCCTAGCCTGGAGCAGCTGCACCCGATGTTTGAGGAAGGTGCGGATGATATCCACACCAAGCACCTCCTTATCCAGAATCACCTGGAGGTCCTCCACCCGACGATAGAGCTCCTCTATCTTCGCCACCTCACCATCCAAGATGTGGTTCTTCTAGGACCTCTTCGGCTGGATTTTTTGGGAGGAGTCGAAAGGAGCAAGGCCAAAATTTTGCCCGTCCACTGTGGAGTCGCGGATGTAAAACCACCGGCTCCGCCAGTATTGGACGGACTCGGACATAGAAAAAGAGAAGAAGAGAAAATTGGATTTCAGGGAAATGATACAGCCGCCGATTGGATAAACTCCGTCGAAGCTAGATTGCCTCTTCACGAAATAGAGCTTCCGGAAAAGGCCAAAGTGCGGCTCGATACCGAGCCAGCACTCGCAGAAGGTGATGAAACAGGCTATGTGGAGGAGAGAATTTGGTGAAAGATGATGGAGTTGGATGCCATAGAAGAAAAGCAATCCACGGAGAAAATCACGGACTGGGAGAGAGAGAGGCGCCGAAGGACAAAAGCAACAAACATGACCCGAAACCCAGCGGGTGGACGGGAATTACCTCGTCGCCGGGAATCTTGATGGCCTCCTTGTCCTGCGGGATCAGGCCCCACTCACGAAGCTTGCGCAGGTCGCCCTCGCGCGTCTCCGAGCGCCGCCAGCCACCGTCGGTGACGCGAGTGGCGGCGGAACCCTTCTTGCCACCGGCATCAGTGCTGGTGCCCACTGTGGCGGAGGCCTTCTTCGGTTTCCCCATTGCAGTACGACGATGGCAGCGGCGTGAGCATAGAAAAGAAGATGGGAAGGATCGAAGAACTTCCAGCGCGCGGCGAGAAAAGCTCAAGAAAGTGGAAGCAGTGAGACGAGAATGGCTACGGTGAAAACAAACAAAATTTTCCCCATGGATTATAAGGACGAAGACGATAAACAAGGACCGTTCATCGGGAAGCCCTAGAGCCAACATCAACATCCAACCGTCCGCGTGTCAGTACAGCAACGAACCGTCGCTCGCATGCTGTCCACTACGCCCGAAAACCGAGGCGACGCCGTAATTATCTCCACGTCGCGCGTGACCAGTCAATTCAAAGTCAGAAGGTGGGACCCACGTTCGCCCAGTCACGTCACGTCTGGCGCCGCAGTCGCTTGAGGTCACCGATCGTCAGCACTGACGTCATCAAAGCTATATACTAGCAACGGTTACAAATCTTCGACTACACAGCTAAAGTACTCACTCGAATCTACGATTCAAGTAACTACTCGGGGGCTACTCCTATTAGCGCTGGTCGCGCACCCAAAGTATGACTAAGGTACTACACCGCTGAACTATTCTTGGAGTCCTTCGTCGAGTCTACGACTTCACTACGGACTCGGGGGCTACTCCCATAGGGAGGATGGATTCAAGAATCCGAAAAAATTGTGTCCTACGGACCTAAAAGTCAACAACGACTGAATTAAAGTCTCTGCTCGAGTCTACGACTCGAACAGACACTCGGGGGCTACTCCCATAGGGAGCGCTGGTCGCGCACCCTATGAATTCTTCAACTGCGATCCTTCGGATCAGCATGCAAAAACTTTTCGGCAACTCTGCCCCAGCCAACGCTAAGTGAGTGAACATCCTCCTTGGCCACCCGAAACACCTCTGCGGTGATAAAATTTTGGATGTTGTGTCTGCAACACAAAGATAAGACCTACCGATACCATCTGATGGCCTGGCAACGCACATGACTGCGCTCTTCTAGTAATAATCCGTGCCAGCAGGCATGATGAAAATCCTGACGGACGCGTTGGGTACATCATTCGAAAATTACTGGAGTTCTACTCTTGTAAGTCCTCAAACGGCCTGAGTTGAATTACGCCAGCATTTGTTCCGGGTTCGAGTCGAGGGACTCGAATCCGAAGAAGATCGTGTTGTTTTTTCCTAAGACAGTTAACTGACCCTGATCAGTCGGGAGAGTCAGGCACACGCATAAACTATCCCTACACACTAGAATCATTCTCTAAATAAACAGAGACAACTGCACCCGAAAGAATGAAGAGTCCCCAGTCGAATCTACGATTCGACTGAACACTCGGGGGCTAATGACATGGTTATACCCCACTGGTAACGTGACCTTAGCATACCTGGTCCAGTCCAAGGAAGGCCCACGAGAATATAGGCGGCCCATGAAGACTTTCGGGTGGCCCAAGCCCAGGACGTCTTCGGATCCTTGGAGAGAAAGACTAGAATAGATAGAATATTCAAAGGGCAAGCCCTAAAACCTGTAACCGACTCGATCTGTGCCCGGGACCTGCCTATCTCTATATAAAGGCTAGGATGGCACGACGAGGAGGGCACCTCGCATACCACCAAATACACACCTCCACGCCAGATTGCATCTGCGCACCCCTGTACTTTTCAGTTCCGCCGTAATCAAGAGCAGACAAGCATGAGTAGTGTTTTCCCTCTGGCGGCCTGAACCTGGGTAAATCTCGTGTCCCCTGGTTGCTTGTATGTTAACCGTTTCGCGATCTACAGCATCCCCATCTTCTCCAAAACCCAAGCTCATAACAATGGGCATTGACGAGATCGATCCTCGTCACCAGATAAACTGCTGCTACATCTAGCAATGTTGCCAATGTCAGAACAATAAACTCGACCCAAAAAAAGGTCCAACATACACACATTTCTATCAAAATAGAGGCTGACAACTGGGACCTAGCATAAACATGTTTCCTACACAAAGGAGGATGGCATGTGGGACCTAGCAACGGACCAAGGTCAAAATAGTGGTTGTGGCAATTTTAATTATTATATACTAAGGCTGAAATGTGGGACCCAACAACAGAGTATAGATTAACAGTTTTTGTACGCTAAGGCTGACATCTGGGACCCAAATAAATTTTTAATGCATCTACCAATGTTGCCAGTGTCAGAACGGCGTACTCGACCAGAAAAATAGTCCAACATACACACCTTTCAATCAAAATAGAGGCTGGCACCTAGGACCCCGCATAGACAAGTTTCCTACATAGAGGAGGATGACATGTGGGACCCAGCAACAGACCAATGTCAAAATAGTGGTTGTGGCAATTTCTTTTATTATACTAAGGTTGACATGTGGGACCCAGCAACGTAGTATAGATTAATATTTTTGTAATATAATGTTGATACCTGGGACCTAGATAAACTGCTGCTGCATCTAGCAATGTTACCAAAGTTAGAACGGCGGACTCGACTCGAAAAACAACCCAACATACACACGTTTCATTCAAATAGAGGCTGACATCTGGAACTCAGCATAGACACGTTTCCTGCACAGAGGTTGCTGACATGTGGGACCCAGCAACGGACCAAGGTCAGAATAATGGAGCCAGCCGAAAAAATTCCATCATAGCACGTTTTATTTGCAGAGAGGCTAACATGTGGGACCCACCAGAGAGACCTTATACAGGTGTTGCATCGAGAAATGTTGCCAGTTCGAATAAAAGAGGCGCGAGCGAGAAAAAAGTCCAGCATTCACATGTTTCTTCTAATGAGATGCTGACATGTGGGACCTAGCAGCGTGACTAGTCGGTAGATTCATCGAGCAACGCTATCTAGTTCAGAACAGGATAGCGCTAGAGAAGAAAAAATTCAATCATATATACACGATTCTTCAAATGTGAGGCTGACATAGGGGACCTACCAGCTTAAATAAATGGCTGATGCAGCGAGCAATGCTATCAAGTTAACATAGAGGAGCGACCGAGGGCAAAAAATCTATTATATACATGTTTCTTCTAATGAGAGGATTAAACGGTAGGTGCATCTAGCAACGCTATCAAGTTCAGAACAGGATAGCGCGAGCGAAGGAAAAAATCCATCATACACACGATTATTCTAATGAGAGGCCGACATGTGGGACTCGGCAGCATGACTAAACGACAGATAGATTGAGCAACGTTATCGAGTTCAAATCAGGGAGGCACAAGCCAAGTAAAAAATCCATCATGCACACATTTCTTCTTGTGTGAGGATGACACGTGGGACCCAATAGCATGATTAAACGGCAAATGCATCGAGCAACGATATCAAATTTGGAACAGGGAAGGAAAAAATTTCCATCATAGACATGATTCTTTTAATGATAGGCAGGGACCCAGCATCCTGACTAAACGGAAGAGGCATAAAAAATGTTATCGAGTTCAAATTAGGGAGGTGCAACCGAAAATTATGGTCCACTAGAGGTGGTGACGTCCGGGACCCACACGCCTAAAAAGACTTTGGCAAGTCAACATCGTGCGAGGAATCGGAAATCTTGCTTTTGCCACACGTTTGCCGAGCTTCGTCCATGTTTTTAGCAGTTTCGTCGTAGTAGAGGGCGCGAAATCAAAAAAAGTTTTCCATAGGCCATGGACGAGCCAAGATTTTTGTCGTGGAAGATGCGGCTTCTATGATGACCATCGAACCAAGTCATTGAAGAAGGAAACATTTCTTGTAGTGTTATGTCCTCGATGTCGCCCATGAGAACTTGAAGGAAAATTGTAGCATCCCAATTGTCTAACAATTGCAATGCTACTAGCCTAGTCTATATAATGGCTACTTCCTATATATAATTGTTGCATCATAATTATATCATGCTCATGTCATCATGCCACCTTGCATTTGAGCATCATATAAAACCCTTTTTGGTTTGGTTCTTCTCTCATATGCATTGTTAATTGTATTTGCCTCTAGATATTGTATTTGGTTATTGATATATTGTTTAAATGCCCAAGTTGAGTTGGGGGCATATCTTTTATTTAACTCCACCACCTTTCTTGTCATCACCCCATCATTCCACCATCCAACTAAATATGAGCTTTGCACTTTATTGGGTTTTACCTCTAGCTCATGTGGGTTGAGATGGATCCAATTCTTTTTCCACATGCTCTCATATTAGCATCATGTTGTTTCACATTATTGATATGTGGAGCCACCTTTGCATGCATTATGAGTAGTGCTCCTTTCCGAGCTTTCATATGGATTATTATGGATTTATGCTCATATTGGGATATTTTTGGTACTATTAAACATCTAGTGGAATATACACACTAGCAAGTCTCAATTATAATCAAATATGGTCATCTCCATATACTCCACTTGGAACTTTCATTTAAATTCTTTTGCTTGGCCTGACTCCACATTTTGGGTAATGCATAGGAATAATGCCATGCTTATTATTTTGTTTTCACAAGATTAAGACATGGCATTTAATACCGTTGCATGGGCCATGCAACCATCTCCATCTTTTGACCTCCTTTGTTTTTATTTGATCTTTTGGGTGAATCACCCATCTCCCACTCTACCTCTCCT